>OZ038357.1:9151988-19151988 GCA_964035985.1 Panagrolaimus superbus
ATGACACAAAAATTAAGGATGCTAAAACATATTGGGTTAATGATGATAAAGTTTCTGGTAAGTTTTGCAGGCCTACTGCATCCACAAATTGCATAAAATTCTAGATCCCGAAATATGGACTCCTGAATTAATAGGTGATAAAACAAAAACTGTTATTACTGAAATTCCTAAGCTTGAATGCTTAATTATTGTTGATCCGGGGATTTACTCAAATGATTGTATAAATGCTGCACTTGAAGTGGCACAAAATTATAGTGCGAAATTAAAAATTATTCCTGCTTTAATGTCAAGATTTTGTTATGTTACATCAAAAACTGAAAATCCTCCAAGAAATCTGAAAGAATTTTTAATAATTGTTACAATTTGTCGAGAACTTTGTGATTGGCATATTCTTCAACTTACGTCAAATGGGTATGACTATATTATTGATCATTTATATGAAAAGAAAAATTTTCATGATACTGCATCGATAATGGCAAAACGATATTCTAATTATAAAACTATTTTGTTATATTCTAAAGATGATGAAAAATTTGTAAGTGGATTGAAGTTAAAATGCGAGAAAATGTATGTACCTAATTGGAATCAAATGCTGACTGAAGGTTCGTTCTTAACTTAGAAATATTTTGAAAAATTAAACAATTTTAACTTTTATAGGAGGTTTACAGAAAGGAATTTGGACAAATAACAGTTTAACAGGAAGATCAAAAGATGTTATTGACTTTGCTTCTGGGATGTCTTTGAAAATTGATGACAGACCACCACTTTCATTGGTGAAACAAGGCGCAAAATTGCCTATAAAGAAAAAGCATTCTGTTTTTGAAGATTTAAGATCATTTGCTGTAAGCAATTAATTTACATTATTACATACTGTAGCTATAAACGAAATCTTAATTTTTTTAAAGTTTTATGAACTCTTTTTTTTAGATTAATCGTGATTACCAGCATGTTGATTATGATAAAATCACACGTGAAAGTTGTGTTATATTTCAAAAAGAACTTTCCTGTGAAGTTTATAAATTTAATTTAAGCGTTAGAATTGAAAAGAATGGTCAATGTTTCATCGATTTTCAATATCAAAAACAAATATTTGCAGCTCCAACTGCAAATGTAGCTGATAATTCTAGTGCTCAAAACTCGGATGAATATGCTACTGCTGAAAGTATGAGTGATAAATCAACAACATCAAGTTTGGATAATAACTCTAAGGCGCTACTGTCTGTAGAAAAGGAAACAAAAATTAAAGGCAAAGCTGTACTTGGATATTCATTATTTTCAAAAAGCTGCAAATTTTATAATTCCAAAATAGATAAGGAAGAAACATTTAAATGCAGCTTTTCCAATGATTTAAGTAAGTTTTAGGTTTTTGTCTATAATTTTAGTATAAAAAGTATAGATACTGTAGAGACGTATTATTAATACTTCTCAACGTAATTACGTTTTCTCAGAGACATAAGCCCATTGAACTGACTGTTGATTTTTTGACAAAAGCCAAAAACAAAAAATTTTAAAATCATGAATTTTGGTTTTTGCCTTATCTTTTAAAAAAATAATGAATGATGTTTTAATTTTCAGCTTTTACAAATACATCGAATCGAAAGGATCAATCTCCCACTAAACGAGTTGAAGATTTATTATCTCAACTTCCTACATTCACCATTGATGCAATTGTTTTCGTACACGATGGCAGATTCCCAATTGAATGGTTGAAACAAGCTCGAGATGTTGCAAGAAAACATTCAACTAGAATTTTTTTTATATCAGAGCCAATGGCTTTAAAGCTTAATGCTTTGAGATTAATGAAAACTGCCGTGAAAGAAAACCAAACTTTAGCATTAACTTTTATCTATAATAGTATTTGTGTCATATATTTTCTTAAACGTGATTCATCAACTTATAGTTTTATTGATGAAGCCGAATATCCGACAGTAAATTTAGAAAAAGTTAGAAATGTTTTGCTTACACGGAGATCAACAGATGTGGCAGTAATTATCACTGATAATCTTACTAAGGAAATACGAGAAACCTTTGTTTATAAAGAAAAATCAATCTTAAAAGTTGAATTCATTGCAATTGATAATTTTGATATAGCATTTGTTGATGGTGCAATGGCAAAAGCACAGAAAGTTGCTGAGGGATCTGGAGAATACCCTGATATTTTACAATATTGTGGTCAGCTCAAAATAATAATTGACGATGAATTGGGAGTAGCATCGATGTGTCCACCATATGAACAAATTCCAAAAACCATAAAAAAAGTTATTAATGTTACAGGAGCTAAAGACTTTAAGGTAAGCTTTTTATTCTTACAATGTGAACGGTTAACGCGGAGACCCTTTTAGGAGCGAACGAACAGTTAAAAAAGATGATACCGTGCCCGTTCGTTCCTAAAAAGTGTCTCCGCATTATTCTTTCGCTTTGTACAATTTTTATCTAACAGATGTGAGATTATCCTTAATTACAATAGTATCATTTTTTGATGAATAACAATGAAAACATGTAAACTTTCACTTTCAAATAACGAATGGTTTATCATTTTTAGGTTATTCAATACAAATCAGCTTTTTCCAAGCGCGAATTTGTTTTATATTCAAACAATAATATCCCACCATCTTGGGAAGACATTGAAATTACAGTAAAACTTTATCTTGCTGGACTCTTCGAGGTTACTATTTCTCCAATGGCATCATCGGAAAATATTGTTGCAAAACAAATTAATTCTGAACATAATGGTGTTCAACTTTCATCTTCATTTTCAAATGCATCTTTAATTCCTTCGAAAACTTTTGAAGGTCGAGAAAGATTGCAAGAACAACTTTATAATATTGATTGTACTTTTATTATTTTTTTGAAGGAAGAAGAAAGCACCGCATCAGTGGAAGTATTGTTAAATGGAAAATTTTATCAAGTAAAAAATCCGTCAGGTTGATTTTATTTTTTTGGAACACAGTATAAAATAAAGGATTTTTTAAGGAAATGTTTGGACACCTGCTTATATTTCATTTAAGAAAGAAAAGCTTAAAATTGGTGAAGCTGCATTAAAAGATTTTAACAAAAAACCAGAATTTGTTGTATTTGGTAAGTTGAAATTCTCATAACTTTATTTTCAGAAAATATCATAAACATAATGCTCATTTTTGATTATGTTTTTAGATATGTTTCGACTCCTTGGTCGATCATCTGACCAAGTCAATCCTCAAGCATCATGGGGATTTTCAATAGCCGAAAATCCAAGAAATTCAAATTCTATCGTATATGAAATTGAAACCTGGGAAGGTCGACGAGCTATAACACCGGAATTTGCACTTGGATTATATCTTAAAGCTTTGAAGAGATTAGCTGAAACTATATCAAAACAACCTCAAACACGTGTAACAATCTTTATTCCAGCATATTATAAAACTGCACATAATAATGCTTTGAAAGAAGCATGCATATCTGCTGGATTATCTTTATCTCAAACAATGCAATATCCACGAAATTAATAGTTTTCACTTTTTTTATTTTTACGTTTATAGCGGGTATTTTTTATTATTTGATTTATTGCAATTTATTTTACATATATAAAATTTTTACCCCCGTTTTTGCTGAATGATTTGTCTTTCAACAAAAGCTTACATCCTTTATTTAGACACCGGCAAGTGAAAAAAAAACTTTCGAAAAATTAAATTTTTTTGCTTTATTATAGTACTTTTGGGTCTGAATAAGAATAATTTAAAAACAAAAAATTAAAAAAATTAAGTTAAAGCGCCGAAAATGCCATCTGAAAATTTCAAAAAGTAAAATTTTTTGGTTGAAAAAAAGACGCTTTTTCTTTCCTTTTTTTTGCAACAAAAAAATGCATTTCCTTTATGCTTTTGAAGGACGAAAGGGAATCAGAATTGAATTCTCTATCAAATTTTATAAAATTTGGAAAAAAGCAGATTCAAGCCCGTTTTTTGTAGTTGAAACGATACAGTAATTTGGCATTTTCGGTACTTTTCCACGGCAAAAATTTTTTTTAAGTTGCATATTCGGAATCAGCGTAAAAAATTACATCTAGTAGGTCTGATTATTAGGTTGTTAATTAAAATTTTATTTTTCATACTGTAACGAAAAAAATGACAAAAAAAGGAAAGGAAAAAATTTTGCTTGCCAGTGTCTACCTTTATTACACGTCTGTTGTAAACTTCCATTGATCCAAAAAATGTTCATTTTGTATTGTCATTGAAATTTTTTAAAGCGCAATATTTCAAATGTATGAAAAATAAAAGAGTTTTTATTGAATTTAAAAAAATCTTCTCTAATATTGTTGTTTACTATTGATATATAAACTACAAAAAATTGTGTATTTTATGCTTCTCTCATTAAAGGGAGTGTCGAAGATAGTGAAAAACTTTTTACGACAGTTTTCCGTCGTTCCAAGTGATGGGGAATGAAAAAGTTTGTCCGCCCGCACGCAACGAATGCATTCTCCATCACTTGGAATGACGGAAAAAAAGTTTTTCACTATCTTCGACACTCCCTTTAAAGTGCAAATGAAGAGAGTTATGGGTTGCTCAAAATTGTGCAATGTTTTTGCTTTTTTTGTCCCAACTTTTATAATTCTAATATTTAAAGGGAGTGTCGACGACAAGCAAAAAAAATTTTGTGTGGACAACAAGTATGTTTTAACACGAAAATGAGTTAGAGAAAAGAAATAGCATAGAAAAATGTCTTTTTCGTGTAAAAACATACTTGTTGCCAAAAATTTTTTTTTGCTTGTCGTCGACACTCCTAGAGACGGGCGGGAACACTTTTTCCCTTTCTTTTCTTTGACACTTTTTTGGTTACAGTATGAAAAATTTAATTTTTATTTAAAACCTAATTATCAAACCTACTAGGTGTAATTTTTTACGCTGATTCCGAAAATGAAACTTAAAAAATTTTTTGGCCTGGAAAAATTGCCGAAAATGCTAAATTACTGTATCGTTTTAACTACAAAAAGCGGGTTTAACTAGGTTTAACTCTAAATTTTATATAATTCGATAGAGAATTCGATTCTGAATATGGTAGTATTTTTTTCCAATGCCCCCCAAAGACCCCAAAAATTAAATATCCCAAAAACCGCCATTTTTCCATACAAAATTGGCTAAAAAACGTGTTTTTGGCGACGCGTCCTTCAAAAGCATAAAGGAAATGCATTTTTTTGTTGCAAAAAAAGGAAAGAAAAAATGTCAAACAAATGTGTTCCCTTCGACCAAAAAATTTTGGTTTTCTAAATTTTCGGATGATATTTTCGGCACTTTAACTTAATTTTTTAACTTTTTTGTTTTTATATTATTTTTATTCAGGTCTAAAAGTACTATAATAAACCAAAAAATTTCATTTTTTCCAACTTTTTTTTTCAACCCGCCCGTCTCTAGACACTCCCTTTAAAGAAAAAAATGTCATAATGCTTTTTAAATAATTTTATTATGGCTTTTAACGACACTTTTGATTTGAATCAAATAATTCAACAGAGTTCTTTTACAGTTGGATGGTTGCTTGAATCGTTGAGAAACAACGATGCACTTTACAAAAAACTCCATGGAAATAGAAACGTTAAAGAAGTTAGTTCTATTAAATATCTCGAAATTATGATAAAATTTTGTCACTTTTAAACACTTGTAAAGACTGATGAAAGTAGCAACGTTTTCAAAATTGTAAAGACTAAAGTTGAATTTAATAATTTTTTAATGATAATTACAGGTCTCATATTATGATGTTGCGAATGGAAAAGGTTTTGTTTCTACAGTAAATCGATGTACCATAAAATTTCTTGATTCTGTTGATGATTCAGATGTTTACACAACTATTCTCAAAATTCCTTCATTTAGTTCATTAGAAAAAATTCTCAGTTCAGATGAAAGTAATAGCAAGACTTGGTTCACCGAAGATAACAGAAAAGCTCTAGCAAAAGTGCATGAATTTGAATGCGGTTTTTACAATGTTTTAACAAATGTCATAGATATACCTGTACCAAAAGCTTACAAGACTATTGAATGGATTTTAAATGAACAAGATGGATGTATTCATATAAAAGATTTAACATCAAAAGGAAAAACCATCTCTTATTTTGATAATGTAAATTTAACCCAAATTAAATGTTTTATTCGACATTTGGCTCATTGGCATAAAAATATTCTTTGTTCTGATCCAGGACTTTGGAGAGGAAAATTTATTTCAAAAGCTATGGATGCTTTTGGAACTGCCTTGGAAGGAATTGGTCAGCAAGGAAAAATTTTTATGGAAAAATCAAATTTGAAAGGTGTATTCGACACTTCATCTTTCATTTTTTAAAGGTTTTATGAAATTAAATTTCAGACATTTTTTCTCCATTTATTGAAAAATACCATTATTTGTGTCTTTCGACATCTTACATGAATTTCGTAAACAAAATTCAATTTGAAGATTTAAAAATCCAAAAAGTTATTGTTCACAGTGATATGCATTCTCAAAATATTATGTGGACAATTGATAATGAAGGAAATATCCAAAATGAAGTGGCAGCATTCGTGGATTGGCAAGGAATGAATGAAGGTTCGCCAATGGAAGATTTGGCAAAATTTCTAGTTTATTGTGCCTACGGAGTGGTTCGTCGCCAAGCTGAAAATTTTGTAGTTGAATATTATTTTGAAAGTTTGTGCAAAGAATATGAAGGGAACATTAATAAAATTCCATACACTTTACCGCAACTGAAAAAAGCTTATTATTTGGCATTTTCATCTCAAGCAGTTTACAGTTTTCCTGCAACTATGTTCTTTTTTGGAGGAATTCAACAAATTGAATCAAATAAAAATTTATTAAAGGTATTTCAGGACTACGGTAATTTAAAGACACTTCATTTATTTCAAGATCTTGAAAGACTTTTTAACGATGATTTGAAAGAAGAATACAACCGATTCAAATGTTAACTTCTTTTTCTTTAAATTAAAGAAAATAAAGTGAAGTTCTTTAAAAAGGTAGCGGGCGGTTTGCAACTTTTTTGGACTCGGAAAATGCAAGAAATAGATTTTCAGGATTTAGTTTTTTGATGGAGACCCAAATAATGAAAAAACGTCCGCTGCCTTTAATATGACAAAATCCGCTCAAAAAAATTATAATTAAAGAATAATTTTGACATTTTTTAAAAAATAATCTCTGTAATTTATATAACAATAAACTTGTTAAGTATCAAAGAACAAATTTTGACAACAATATAAATGTTCAACTGTTATCTTTTTTTGATAGCTTTTATTTTTCTTTGCACCGATATATCGGCCGATAGTATAAAATTGCAGAAAAAAATATTACATACATTTATTAATCATCACAAAAGTCAACAAAAAAAGTTATTCATAAATTTTTACAGCTTCAAAAGAGGACATTTGTAAATTGAATTTATAGTCGATATCTTCTGGGCTATTATTTCGAATAAAAGTCCTTAAAATTTCCAAATTCAGCATCTCTGATCTTAAATGAACTTTAAGTTTAAAAAAATCAATAACATTTTTCCTCTTTATTTTGTTAAGAATTTCGAGAGTTTCGGGAGTAAAAATTTCTTCCGGGTTACTGTAAGTAATAGAAACAGCGTTTGAAAGCTTTTCAAGGATTACAAAAATTGGAACATTTGAGCCATGCGGAAATTTAATGGTGGATAAATTAAGTGAAAATCTTTTGATTGTATTTTCAGCAATCAATAAATCAAAATCAGTAAAGGCAATTGTTGAATCGTATATGATTAAAGAAGATACCGAACAACGATATATTTTTTGTAGCATTAAAGAATTGTGGTTTTCAATGGTCAAACATCCAGAAAGCCAAAATGCATAAAATTTTTTTATGACAGGATACATTCGAGAATCATGATATGAGGTGATATTAGTTCCATTATAACAGGTATTTGTTGCAGAAATCAATATTTGATGCTTTGATGGAAAATATTTGCAACTTTGATAAATTTTTATTAGACATTGAAATGATGCAGGATTTCTTAAAACATAAAATAGAAGACTTGATGGCATAGAAAATTTTTGACGTCTAGGTGAATCCAATGTATATTTATTTAAAAAATAATGGTAATCATCGCGTGTTAAAATTGTAGCAATTTTTTTCCAAGAAATTCCGCTTACAAGCGATTCCATCAATAGATCGTTTTTTCTTTTCAGATTTTTGTTAATGGTCAGTTATTGTTACCGAAAAAAAAAGCAGCACTGTTTTAAAAGCAGATGGCAAAAATAAGTCCCGACGCAGCAAGGGCTTATTTTGCTAAAAAAATCAATTTAGTCGTCATAAAGTGGTTATGTCCGTATATAAATCCTCTCATGTGCCAACCGCGTCTGAACCAAAACAACTGACTGCGAACATTTTCTCTTTCCAAGCCGCAAACTCATTTGTCTGCTTTCTCGTCACAGTGGAGTGAGGCGGCAAGCTGTTGTCCAACGACAAGGAAAAGATTCGATTCGCGCCGGTGCAAACTTTCATTTCGAAGGGAATACGGCGAGAAAAGGAAATGATGAAAAATGGATAGTAGATGACAAAAAAAGGCTCAACATCTCGATAGAATCGAACCTTTTGGCTTGTCCAGATATAATGTCATACAAATATCCGGATTTTTGGGCGCCCTCCCCATCATACTTTTTCCTTTGATCTTTTGCCGCGCATGAAAGGCGGGTCATATGTGGTTGACCCCCTCCCCCCTTACCATTGTATGACGTCATATCTGGACAAGCCCTTTTCATTAGCATCGGACAAAAGCTTGTCGCTGTACTCCACGGGGAGACCAGACAAAAGAGTTTGCAGCTTTGAAAGGGAAAATGTGAAACACAAATCCATCTGATAAATAGTCGTTGTTCGCTTGTTAGTTTGTGCAATTTTAATATTCATTCATAAAAATAGAATATAAAAACGGAGGATTTGCTTGAAACAAAATAGCAAAAAATGTTTTGGTCTTCATTTCTTTAATTTTCATATTGTAAAAATAAAATTGGGAGAAGTAAATATAAGAGTGAAAAAAAATGTGATATATTTACATGAAAACAAAAAGATTCATTCGGAAAATTCATTTATACATTTTCAACTCCTCCTGTCACAGTTAAATTTGTTTTGTTCATTAAAACGCATTCCGTGAATATTTTCTAAAATTTTCAAGAAAATTGCACAGGTAAAAAATCGAAATTTTTTAAATATAACCCATGTTTTTGACCTCGCTTAACAATCTGGAAAAAAATACTTTTAGAGCAAAACTTGGCAAAATGCCGGTTTTATCGCACTTTGAATGCCAAAATTGACATTTTTTCTTTTAACTATAACTTTTCAATCCGGAATTATTTTTTTCTATTATTGCACCCTTATAGGTTTTCGACCATGGGGAATCCGAATATAGAATCAGCGTTTTAACATTTTCGTGCTGGGACCCATTTTTGGCCTATCGACCCCAGAAATTTGCATAAAATGGGGTCCAAAAAAAAGATTCCAGATTCAATTTTATCACCATCGGATTTCCCGGGTTTTTTTACCCCAGGGGGTAGAATGTTGTCAAACAGTTCGTCGAGACCGAATCCTTATGAATTTTTGAATATCGCCGACCGTAATTTCGAGAATTTCGATCCATTACGAAAAATCAAATTTAAGCTCGTTTTGGCTTATTTCCTGGGCTTATAGGTTTTCGACCATGAGGAATTTAATGATGAACTCTGTTTTTGACGAAAATCATGTTTTCGTGTCGAAACCTGTCATTCTACAGAATGACTTGGTATGTTTGGGTAAAACAGGTTTCTGATTTTATTTTTGCTTTCAGAATGTTAAAAATGGACTTTTTTTATTCCTAAATATTTGGTTTATCATAATCAAGTCACAAAATAATTATCTAACATCTGCAACACAACCTACAGTATCCCAAAGTCAAAAATCGATGTTGGGGTATATGAGTGAAAAATATAATTCTATATTTTTGTTTAAAATGATCAAATCAGGCAGTAAACTGTTTAAAATTGTTCACTAACAACAGTTTTATCAATTTAAGTAGAAAAAAAACAATATGAAACTAGTAATTACTTTTTTTTAAAAGAGTACCTGCAGTATTCTCGTCTAATGTTATCTCAAATATAAAATGAAATTTCCTGCCCAAATAAATTGTAAATTATAATGCACAAACTATCATACATATACACTTTCAGTACCAGCTTAACATTGCCCCTAGAAGAAGCAATTACAGAGTTTTTTAAGCTCTACCGTATACTTCAAACAGATAATGAAAATCATTACAAATATTTTTTGTCATAAACTTATTTTTACGACGGTTTGCTTTCATAAAAATATTTTCTACATGGGAATTACAGTCAGATACAAGTTATTTGGGCAAGAAAGGAATTTCATTAATTTCATTAATTTCATTTTATATTTGAGATAACATTAGACGAGAATACTGCAGGTACTCTTTTAAAAAAAAGTAATTACTAGTTTCATATTGTTTTTTTTCTACTTAAATTGATAAAACTGTTGTTAGTGAACAATTTTAAACAGTTTACTGCCTGATTTGATCATTTTAAACAAAAATATAGAATTATATTTTTCACTCATATACCCCAACATCGATTTTTGACTTTGGGATACTGTAGGTTGTGTTGCAGATGTTAGATAATTATTTTGTGACTTGATTATGATAAACCAAATATTTAGGAATAAAAAAAGTCCATTTTTAACATTCTGAAAGCAAAAATAAAATCAGAAACCTGTTTTACCCAAACATACCAAGTCATTCTGTAGAATGACAGGTTTCGACACGAAAACATGATTTTCGTCAAAAACAGAGTTCATCATTAAATTCCTCATGGTCGAAAACCTATAAGCCCAGGAAATAAGCCAAAACGAGCTTAAATTTGATTTTTCGTAATGGATCGAAATTCTCGAAATTACGGTCGGCGATATTCAAAAATTCATAAGGATTCGGTCTCGACGAACTGTTTGACAACATTCTACCCCCTGGGGTAAAAAAACCCGGGAAATCCGATGGTGATAAAATTGAATCTGGAATCTTTTTTTTGGACCCCATTTTATGCAAATTTCTGGGGTCGATAGGCCAAAAATGGGTCCCAGCACGAAAATGTTAAAACGCTGATTCTATATTCGGATTCCCCATGGTCGAAAACCTATAAGGGTGCAATAATAGAAAAAAATAATTCCGGATTGAAAAGTTATAGTTAAAAGAAAAAATGTCAATTTTGGCATTCAAAGTGCGATAAAACCGGCATTTTGCCAAGTTTTGCTCTAAAAGTATTTTTTTCCAGATTGTTAAGCGAGGTCAAAAACATGGGTTATATTTAAAAAATTTCGATTTTTTACCTGTGCAGATCGTTTGAAAAAAATTGACGGAATGCGTTTTAAGTTTCCCATTGAATATAAAATAACTATTAACTCATTACAATATTGTACTTTAATATATCCGACATAAACAAAAGATTTGCGTTATAACTTTATATCATTCAAATTTTGTATAACTTTGTACACAGAAATAATATAGTACCCCTTTTTGGGCTAATTTACCCTTCGTTGCCTACATAAACTTCGTTGCCTATACACTTTTATCCACTTAGATACTACCTTTTTAGGCTAATCCTTAAGCACTAGATCCTACCTCATTAGGCTATCCGATGGGCCTAATCCTTAGCCTTAGTAGGCACCCGAAGGGCGCCCTCAGGGAATTGGGTGAAGTATAGCAGTGATTTTGAGGAGTAAGAAAGATATTGTGGGTGAAATTAAGATAATTTTATAAAGGCTACGAAGTGTAGGGTAACAAACACACATGGGCAAATGGTGCGACTCGGTGCGACAGTCGCACCCTGGATGGCGCATGGCGCAGCAAAAAACGCTGGATGGCGCAAAAAAAGGCAGAAAAAAAGAAAAAAAGGGGGAAAAAGAGAGAGAAAAAAGAGAAAAAAAGAAAAAAAAGAAAAGAGAAGAAAAGAAATAAAGAAAAAAAAGCATGTAAAAAGATTGTTAATTTTTTCATACTTATTTTGTATGGCGCCATCCAAACGTGTGGATAGCGCCATCCATTTGAAATGGATGGCGCTATCCACACGTGGGCACGGGTAGGAAAACATAGGGACTTGTCCCTAAAACTTTACGTCTTACGTAAGGTAAAATTGGAGGTTTTACGTAAAGAAAGAAAAAAAAGAGCAAAGAATTGATAAAATTTTGTTTGTTACGTAAGGTATTTTTTGGTCAGTGGTAAACAGTGTTCATGTGCCCCAAGAAACATCGCCGCCGACGCCGCCGCCGCCGTCAGCGGTATCCTTTGATCTGCGGCAAAATGCTTTTGAAGTTTTTAAAAAGTCGCCGCCACCGCCAACACTGGCGGCGCAACAACATTGGTGGTAAATAGGATTGTAAATTTCCTGGGAAATCAGAAAAATCAAGAATTTTGCCGGGGAAAAACAAGGGCTAAGACTTTTGCAAGGGCCAAACCAGGTATTTTCTTTAAAATTTATTCCCCCATGTGCAACTTTTTTTCAAGTCGATAAAATTTGGCCCCGGGGCTTCAAAAAGGCCCTTGGGCCGTCTCCATCCGTAGCCATTTGCTGCAAAAATTGGGAAATTTCCAGATGATTTACCTGGAATTTCTAATTTAAATTTAAAAAGAATATGGTTTGCATTTATTGATTATTATTGTTTCAAAATTAAAATGTGAAGTAGGCATGGGGTGGGACCAGTTTTTAGCAGTCTTGTCCCTTAAAGATTAGTCCCGGCCGGTCCCGGGACAAGACAGGACCCGAATTTTCCCCAAATTTTTTAATAATTAAAAATTTAAATTTAATTTTTGTCCATTTTCGATATTTTTCAAAATCAGTTCGATAAATTATTAGATACCTTTAAAACTCCTATCGAAACCGATATTTTAAAATTAAATTTGAATAATTTTATTCAGTGTGGGCGGTCAACCGAAATTTTTCGGTCTTCGGTCACGGTCGACCGAAAATCCTGACCGGACCGGACCGAATTGACCGAATGACCGGACCGAAAACCGAAAGACCGCCAACACGGATTTAATTAATAAATTTATTTTTTATGTAAAATTGTATAATTGTCGTAATTATACTAAATTTTACTCAAAATTTTTTAAGATGATGAATTTGGGGTAAAATTATATGATAAAAATTATTTTTTGGGTAAAATTAAGATAAATTTTGGGAAAGAAATAATGTTATTCCACAAAAAATGCTTCAAAATCGAATTTTATAACGATGATTTCTCGTTTAGCATTCTTTCATTTTCTATAAATAAAAAATAATCTTGAAAATTAATTTAAAACTGCTCTAATGTTTTCTTGAACTCATTTTAAATTGTAAAATGTATTAAATACCATTTAGTTTTGAGCCATTAATAAAAAGATTTGAAATGTTAGGAAGCGTAATGATTCAAAAGGCATCAGATTTTGGCTGAACCCTCTCCCTCCCTTAAAAAACCGACTTCAGGGAATATGCATCACCATGTTCAGATAAGCATGTGTGTTTTTTTCACAGGTAGGTACCTGTGAAAAAAGCACAATACTGAAAAAATTTTATCCACAGGTGTGGAAAATCTGGATGGCGCAAAAAAAAAATTTTTGGTCGCACCCCCTTGCCCACGTGTGGTAACAAAGTGTAAAGGCAACAAAGTGTAAAGGCAACGAAGTGTAAGGTAGTCCCCTTTTTGGCACTAGTACGATTTAATCATGAAAAATATGTCAAAAAAAGGTTTCAATTATGTAGAGACCGGCAAGTGAAAAAAAATTTTTCAAAAATATAAAAAATTTTGCTTTATTATAGTATTTTCAGACCTGAATAAGAATAATATAAAAACAAAAAAGCAAAAAAATTAAGTTAAAGTAGACACTGGCAGGTCAAAAAAAAATTTTCGAAAAAATAAAAAATTTTGCTTTATTATAGTACTCTTGGACCTGAATAATAATAATTTAAAAACAAAAAAGTAAAAAAATTAAGTTGAAGCGCCGAAAATGCCATCTGAAAATTTAAAAAAGCAAAATTTTTTGGTTGAAAAAAAGACACTTTTTCTTTCCTTTTTTTGCAACAAAAAATGCATTTCCTTTATGCTTTTGAAGAACGCGTTGCCAAAACAATGCATTCCTTCGATTTTTTTAACGTTTTTGATCAAAATCTAGCTCTGCGAATGCTCCCTATTTTTTTCCCCTGCTTTCCCTTGCTTTATATTTTTTATTTAGATGTATTTTTTAAGGGCTATCGAACTGTGCCACCCGTTATGCTTACCTGGGCTTACCTAGGGGTCAAAAATCGAAAAAACATGTATTTTTTGAGTTTTCCACCCTTTGTCCTGTGGGAAAATTTTTTTAAATGCGATATTCGGAATCAGCACAAAAAATGACATCTAGTAGCTCTAATTATTAGAGAGTAAATCAAAATTTTATTTTTCATACTGTAACGAAAAAAATGTGAATGAAAGGAAAGGAAAAAATGCTTGCCGGTCTCTACAATTATGTTAATTTCTTTTTATTCCTCTCTTCATTTTCATTTATTGCTGTGAAATTTATTGTTGCCATTTCTATTCATTTCAAAACCTGATCAGCCGCTATTTCGAGTTCTCAAGATTATACATGGATTTGAATGGTTGCTATCGCTCCTCAAGTGATGATGATTCTTGTGATCATTATGGTTATGCCAAGTGGAGACGAAAAAATAATAAAGATACGGAAACAATGAAAAAGAAAAATACTGTTTATAATATGCAATACGACAGATATAAAGTTTTTGAATCACAGGATATGGAAAAAGGGCAATTTGATCTTGTACTTGAAATTGAAGAAAAGGTTTGTGTGCTCTTTTTATATTATACATATGTATTAAATAGCATTTGAATTTAGATGTTGTATGTTCACAAGTTTTACTTGATTACTGCTTCAGGAACCTTGGGTGCAATGCTTTCAGATCGTTGGAATAAGACTCCTAATGAAGCCATTAAGATTGAAAATTATTCCTTCGATGATTTCTATGAATTTATGTGCTTTATTTATTGTGGAACCTGTGCTTTAACAAATGAAAATATTATGGCTTTGGTAGATATGGCAGAATTTTATGGTGTTCCACTTCTTAAAGATTATTGTGATTCTTTCCTTAGTAAAACAAATAATTACGTAAATAATAAAAATTTGGAAAAGATGGTTGAACTTGCTGAAAGATATTCATTGACAAAGTTTACAGTTGCTCTTCAACGGTACATCCGTCTGAAAGTGGATGCATTCGTTTATGATAAAAATTTCATTAATTTCGAAAAATCTTTCGTTAAATTTTTGGCTGGTGTTAAAAGATTTGAACATGTTGAATCTGATTTTTTTGAAGCTGTAAGTTATATAACATTTCTCACTTACTTTAGATTAATATATTACTTTAAGGTTTTTAAATGGGCTGAAAATCAAGCTTTGATTAAGGAAAAAATGTCAAAAGATGAAAATTTTAATCTTCAAGATGCTATAAAAGAAGAATTAATTGATTTTCTTCCTAAAATAAAGTTTTATGCAATGAGTGTCGTCTTTATCGCAACCAATATTAGTATGTTTTAAATATTTTTAATGCTTTATTTACTTCCTTTTTTAGTTCGTGATAAACCTTATCTTTTTTCAACTTCTGAATGTTATAAGATTTTGAGGGACTCAATACGTCATGGTCAAGATAATGTTTTTTTTAGAGCTGTTTGTTTATTAGTTTTTATGAATTCCATGGGAATATGTATTTGTTTTAGGTTTATGAATTAGCAGAAAAAGAATTGACTGAAAAGCAGAAGGTTTCTGCATCTGATAATTTCAATTTTGAAGATGCTATTAAATTTGAACTTGCTGAAATATTTCCTTTTATTAATTTCAATAATATGCCTCTTGACTTTATTATTTCATTTATTTGTGAGTGTTTTTTTAAAAACATAATTTTCGTTATTATCATTAATTGCAGTTCCTGATAAGACATTTCTTTTTTCAACTTCTCAATTGTATGACATGTTGATTACATCTCGACGTTATCTTCAAGAAGAAGATTTCTTCAAAGCTGTAAATTAATAAATTTTTTGAGCTTGTATGTAATTGTTGTTGGGTTTAGATTTATGGATTGGCAGAAAAAGAAGCTCTTGAAAAACAAAAAGGTTCTTCTGATGATGATTTTGATGTCGAAAGTACTATCAAATCTGCATTGGTTGATATTCTTATTAAATTTATTCGTAAGTGCTTTGATAGAAATTTGCACCAATATTTTCGCATCCTTTTTTTATAGTTGACAAGCAATTCCTTTTTGATTATCCTCAAATGTCACAATTTTTTGCTGCTGTTGAACAACCACAAAGAGATGAATCATCACGTGATGTAAAAACTGCTCGTTCTCCAGCTCCTGCCGAACATCCATCTTATGCAGCTGTTACTGGTGTTGCTCCATCTACTGCTACTGTTGCAACGACCGATGATAATAACAATGTTCAACTTGTTAAAGATTCTGATGGGGATGCTGATCCTGTTTCAAAATCTCCTACCGCTAAAACTGCTATTATTCCAACAGAATCTGAACGCTTCCGTGGCGAACTTGGAAATTTACCTGATTCTACTGCTCGTAATTCTTCTCCCAACCCTGGTGCATCAAATCTTGAGTAAGTTTTTGTTAAGATTTTGGATTTTGCTCAAATATTGTTTTAGAGTTAAACCTGATCCAGCAACCGCAAGTGCTTTATCTGAAAAAAAGAAAGTTAAGAAACGTTCATCTGGTGCTTGTCCTCCAGCGCCACCTCCAAAAAAGAGTAAAGTTTCAACGAAATCAAATGAAATTAAATCCTCTGATGGTGGTGCATCTGATTAATTTCGATGAAAGAGTCGAATGTTGCTGACTGATATTCTTCATTTGTAATTTGTAAGTATATCAATTTTCCAAATAAATTTACTGATATTTAAATCTTTTTGTTGGAGAATAAAAAAGTGTGAATGAATAATTCTAGACACTGGCAAGTGAAAAAAAAGTTTTCGAAAAAATAAATTTTTTTGTTTGATTATAGTACTTTTGGGTCTGAATAAGAATATAATAAAAACAAAAAATTAAAAAAATAAAGTTAAAGTGCCGAAAGTGTCATCTGAAAATTCCAAAAAGCAAAATTTTTTGGTTGAAAAAAAGACACTTTTTCTTTCCTTTTTTTGCAACAAAAAAATGCATTTTCTTTATGCTTTTGAAGGACGCGTCGCCAAAAACAGCTTTTTCAACCGATTTTGTATGGAAAAATGGCGGTTTTTGGGCTGCCAAATTTTTTCGCTCATATTCGCTCATTGGAGACAAATACCATTGAATTCAGAATTAAATTCTGTACAATATATGTAAATATCAAAAATACACCTCAATATACTTTTTTTTTGTAGTTGAAACGATACCGTAATTTGGCATTTTCGACACTTTTTCTTAATTTAAAAAAATTTTAAGTTGCATTTTCGGAATCAGCGTAAAAAATAACATCTAGTAGGTCTGATTATTAGTTTGTAAATAAAAATTTAATTTTTCATACTGTAACGAAAAAAATGACAAAAAAAGGAAAGGAAAAATTGTTGCTTGCCAGTCTCTAAATGAATATTAAAATATGAATAAAACAAGCGAAGCCCCGGCTAAAGCCGGTGCTTCTTAAAAATCACACACTTAAAAAACATTTTTTTGTAAAAATTTTAATCAATCATGATAACAAAAAAACTAATTATTTTTAATTACAATTGACACAATTTCAACTTTTTCATTAAAATTATTTTAACATTTTTAATTTTTGGTTGACACTTGGTCGGCTACAGTAGCCTTAAGCCCGTCCACTACGTCAAAGTGGTCAACCTCGAACGGGTACCCCATTTTTTGGCCGGGGGCGGGCCGTTGATTACTTCTAATATGATACATCCTGTTTTGTCTAATTTTGAGTGCTTTAATTTTTTACATTTTCGTTTTATGCTTTATTTTTTGCCCAATTCTAATAATTCTTTGTAAACAATATTTGCTGTTGTTGTTTTACCTTCAGGAAGAACCACTTTTACACCTGCCAATGAGCGAGCTCGACTGAATGCAACATAAAGTTGTCCATGTGAAAAACATTCATGATTTAATACAATTCCTACCCGTTCCATACTTTGTCCCTGGCTCTTATTAATCGTCATACAAAAAGCCAATTTTACTGGAAATTGATGTCTTGTTACATGAACAACTCCATGCTTTGATGTTAAAGTTATTCGAGGAATCATTATTTCATCACTAAGGCTTCCATCAATATTAATTTTTTTACAAATAAGATTATGATTTAACAAATTTGTAACAATTAATCTTGTTCCATTGCAAAGCCCATCTTCAATTGATAAATTTCGAACCAACATTACAATTGCATTTTTGCGAAGTCGAAGTTTAAAACTTGGCAAACCTTTGATGTTTCTAGTTTTGTAATTTTCATGGATTTCTCCAGCTCCTTGTAAAATTTCATCACCGTAATGATAAACGTCTTGTGCATGATAAGTGATTTCAGATTCTTCATCAAAAAGTTCCAAAACTTGTTCATTAAGTTCATCGACATCTTTATTCCATGTTGCAAGAATTGCTCTTTTCATTACTGTAGATGGATCATAATTATCCATACAGTCACCAAAAATTTCACCAATTATATCACCTTTGCTTAAGCATTCTTCAGGAATTTCAATTTCATTAGGATTATCACCAAATTTGCCTTCACCAATTTCCAAAAGCATTTTTTTGAATTCAATTTCATTTGGTAATGCTCGAACATTTTCAATTAATTGGAATTTTTCAAAATGTTTCCATAATTTTGAACAGCAAACTGAAGAATTAATAGTTTCTTGACGTGTTCCACTTTCAACAATTGGAGCAATTTGTCGAAAATCTCCACCTGTTAATAGAATTTTTCCACCAAATGGAATATCATTTCCCATAATTTCTCTTAATTTGCTATCAATAACTTCTAATGCTCTTTTTGGTGCCATTGGAAATTCATCCCAAATAATAATATCCAATTCTTTTAACATTTGTCCTTGTGGAGAAGCTGGCTTTATTCCGCTATTACTGTCATTTTCAAAAGGAAATTCGAGTTTAAATCCATTATGGCAAGTTCTTCCCATCGGATACAAAGAAGCTGCAATGCCACTCCAAGCCATTACCATTATTTTTTTACCGTAAGCTATGGCAAATTTCCTTATTGCATTAAAAATGTAAGATTTTCCACATCCACCTGGCCCGTCAGCAAATGTACAACTTTTTTCAGCTTTTTGTGTCAAACTTTTTAATTTTTCAACTATCGGATCAACAATTGCTTTTTGTTCTTTATTCATTGTACCGTATTCTCCCAAAGCGTCTGATAACAAAACTTTTAAATCAATTGTTTCTTCATTTTCAAATCCAATTTCTTGCATATAAGCCTCCAATTGTGGATAATCGGATAATTGTTTATCTTGGTTAAGCATACTTTTAACAATTTTTCTCCATGCAACTTTTTTTGCATCACCTTTTTGCCATTTTTTAAGAAAATCTGATATTAAATGGTCTTCAAATCGATCAAATAGTTCCAAAGGATCTCCTAAATCACAATGTGCTAATAATCTTGCAAAAAGATATCTGAACTGATTTGATGATGTATGATTTAAAGCTTCAAACAATGTATCTTCATAAAGTTTATCATTTAAAACTAATCCCAATGCAACACATGCTTCTCGATTGCTTTCATAAATTTTTCCATTAACTGTACGAATATTTTCAAAAGATGTTGGGCCAGAAACTGCCATTAGTAGTCTTCGAAGATAAAAACAATTTGTTCTTTTTGGATTAACATTATATAATCTACAAAGTTTTGGTTTTGTTGTTTTTTTTCTTAGATTCCATTTACCAATTTTTCCATCCCAAACATGAGTAATTCCAATTTTATTGTACAGAAATTTATCAGGAATTTTGATATGATTTATCGGTTTTCCTTCAGCTTTTAATTCTTCAATCATTGCTTTAACTTTATCAATCTCTTTTTCTCTTTCTTCATTAACTTTAAAAAATGCCATAAGTTTTGAATCTTTATTTTTTGCATTATCCATTTCTTTTTCATCAGGATTTTCGCCCATATAAATTGTTTGTTCATTTTCCAAATGTACTGGTAATCGATCAACAGAATGACTTAAACGATACATCCAAAAGTCAGATAGTCTCCAGTGAGCTTCACATGCACTAATGTAACGGAAATCTTCATAACTGTTAATTTCATCATAATTTAAGGCATGAATTACTTGATTATCCATAAATTCATTCATCTCAACATAAGCCTTATCATCTCCTTTAAACATGTATTTAAAAACATAAAATACGGTAGCAATTGTGTTTATTGCTTCAACATTTATATGACATTTCATTAATTTTAATAAATAAGGATTATGTGGGACAACCCAACGATTATCAACTTCAATTTCTTTGCCATTAACTTTCATTTGAAAAGTTCTTCCATTATTTGGCCGTTTTGGTCTTGTAAAACCATTATCATCCATTACAGTATTTTCTAAAAATGGCCTTGGGAAACCTCTTTTACATTTGCCATTTACCATACATGGGGCTTTTGGATTGTAAATTCCACATGGTTTATGAATACAGAATTTTTTGACATTTTCTAAATATTCTTCGTCATATTCTTCACCACATTTATTTGCATCTTCATGGCTCAACGGTGGTATATATGATTTAACATATGCATCTACTTTTTCTACAGTATCCCATTTTTCTTTTAATGTAAAAACACAGTGACAATGTGGAAGACCCCTTTTTTGGAATTCAATCACAACGACTGAGCAAATTACTTCGCCAAATATTTCATCCTTACTCTAATCAATTCATGCAATTTTTGATAAAAACAACTATTAATAACATCAGGCCTTTCCCATGCTTTTTGATCTTCATAAAGATTCGTTATAATATCTTCATCTTCAGGGTTTACTGTCATTGTTATCATTGTAGTGGGCTTACCGTATTCATCCACCATTGTTATTGCATCCGAGCATAATTCTCGCAAATATCTTGGGCCTCCATAAAATGTACTTGGCAAAATTTTTACTGTTCCTGGTGCTTTTCCGATTTCTTGGGCTTTTTTATTTAAATGTTCATGAACTTCCAAATAACTTGCAGCTCTAATTTGTTTTTGATTACATTTATACCACTGTAATCTACCATTTTCAACTTTTGCCCATGCATCACAAAGATACTGTAGAAATAATTTTCCACCATACAAAAATGGATTAAAGCCATATTTTTCCTCATCCCTATCTTGAAATTTAAAATTAAAGTATTCTCTTTCGGTTAATTTTCCAGATTTTGGATCTTTTGGATCACGCTTTTGTTGTTCATAAACTGTTTCATTTCCAGTTGGATAAAATAGTGGATAAGTTAGAGGTTCAACTCTTGGATCCCACGAACGCAAATATTCACTAACATTATTTCCATCTTTTTTTTCATAGATTACAATATCATCACGTGGTACTTCTCCATCTGGTCCAGGAGTAAAAACTAATGCTATTTCATTTTCGGCTTCAACTCTATCATAATTTCTTGGAGCATTAGGATTTCCTTTAAAAAGCAATCTTAATTCCCTTGGTGTTTCACCTTTTGCTTCTTGAGCAATTTTTTCTTTTTTTACAGTATCTTTTAACATTGTATATGATTTTGCAAACATATTAACTGTCCTCATTGTTTGATCCAATTCGGCCATCAAATCAATAGAGAACCTTTTATTCATTTTTGCCGCAGCACCAATTCGTGAAGCTGTTGCAGTTCCACTATCAACAACGTAATTCTGTCCCCCAAAAGTATTGTTATTTCCTGATGGCAAATAAGTTTTTGGCATTTTATGCATCACTTTTCCTTGAATTTTCAGGCATGGAACTCCAGGTGCCATTTTTACATTTTTTGCATACATATGTGCACAGCTTAAACTTGAATTAATTGTTCTTTTTTCCAAATCAAAAACTCTTGCAAAAGTTCTATTTTCATGTTTTTTTGTCATCAAATCTTTAAAAAGCTGTGGATAATCTCTAATGCCAACTTGCATTTTTACTTTTCCTTTCTGGCAACAATTTGTAAATGTACCATCATTTTGCCGTTTTTCAGTTCTGTAATGCTTTGCACCACAACCAATGCAAATTACATCTCTTTTACCCAATCGGAAAGGCTCAACTCCTTTAAAATTTGCACCTTTTTTTGGAACAAAAGTAGATTTTACTTTTGCTGCATTTTTCAATCTTTCTGCTCTTTCTTTTTTCAATTTTTCTTGCTTTTCAAGTCTTTCAATTGTACGTTTTATTTCTCTCTGGTTGTTGTCAGCATTTAACCTTTCTTGTTTTTCAGCTTCTGTTTCATTTTCACGTAATTTTTGCATTGCCTTTGCTACTTTTTGTAACCTTTCATGTTTTCCCTCTTCAGATTCATTTTCCCGCAATTTTTGCATTTTTTCTGCTACTTTTTGTAATCTTTCACGTTTTTCCTCGTCAGATTCATTTTCACGCAATTTTTGCATTGTTTCTGCTACTTTTTGCAATCTTTCATGTTTTTCCTCTTCAGATTCATTTTCACGTTTAATTTGTTTTAACTGTTTATCATTTTTTAATCTTTCTTGCTTTTCTACTTCTGTTTCCAATAATCGTTTTTTCCTCATACATTCTTTAATTCGTTTATTTTCTGCCAATTTTTCTTTTGCACTTTTTATTGCTGTATTATATTTATTTTTAGAATTTGCTTTAGATAGTTTGAAACGTTTACAGTAATCAGGATAATTTTCATTTAGATCATTTTGTAATTTTATTTCTTCATCCGGAGTCAAAATGTTCCTTTCTTGTGAAAAATTATTATCAACTTCATTTGAAGATACTGTAACTTTGACAATTTGTTTTATCGTTTTTTTCAATTCATCATTTTTAGCTAACTTTTCTTTTGCAATTTTTATGAAATTTTTATAGCTTTTTTTAGCTTTTGCATCATTTTTTATCTTTTTTCGTTTGCAAAATTCAACAACGGTTTCAGTAATTTGTTTTTTTAGTCTGGCTTCTTCATCAAAACTCAGCAATTTAACTTCTTCGTCAGATTCTATTTTTATTATATCAGTTTCCATTGAATCATTTATATCCATATTTTGTATTGGACCATTTAAACATCCTAGGCTTAAATTGCAATCATTTTTATCTTCTCTTGGAGGAATCTTATTATTAATTTTTTGGATTACTGTAGTTACAATTTTGTCAACTTTTGTTTCGATAATTTCAATTTCCGAATCATCATCTTTTACAATTACAAATTCCTCAACATTTTCCGATGGTTTATTCAAATGAATAAAATCAGTTGCATGTTCAACATGTGGTACCCATTCGTCTGTAATTTCATTATCCTTCAGCTTTCTTAAAATTTCACGTGCTCTTGCTCTTTCTGCTTCTGCATTATATGGATTTATAAGATTGCATTTTCCATGAAAGCAAATTTCTTCTGCATTTCGAAAATCATGTACTCCACAATCATATTCATTTTTTTGCAATGTTACTGTATTATTTTCATTTTTTAGAGTAAATCTGATATGTAAAATAGATTCAATGGAAGCTTTCAAAGGCCAAAAAATTGACGGGACGGCAGAATGCATGCTATCATATACTGTTACTGTTTTTTCATTAATATAAAAAACTGCTAAATACCAATGTGCACCTGTAACAATAGGGGCTAACAAAATATCGTAACTGTCTTTATAAACTTCCATATAAATTACTGGATCAGCATTGTGATTACGTTCTAAAATTGTGCAAAAAAATGATGGTAAAACTGCAACCTTTCTGATACCTTTTCTGCCAACAAAAGCTGCAACACCACAAATTAAACCATTTACATGATTGTCGTCCAAATACAAATCTTGAATTGTTGCATGTTTCCTTTCAGAAAAAAGCCAAATTTCACGATTATTTTGAAGGTGGGCGAAAGTCGGTTCAACAAAAGAATCACAATAATCATCAGCGTCATCGCCTTTTCTTTTTCCCCCGCCGAAATTTAATATATTACAGTATTGCGTTTCGTGTGCCATTTTTGGTGACGACATAAACAAATATAAAACAAACAATGTTAACAAATTATGTTTGAAATTTAAACGTTGTGTATAATTAAATATACTATTTTTTAAAAATTTAAACATTTTTACTGACCTTTAAAACTTTTAATAAGCTTTTAACTTTATTTACGGATAAACTTTTAAATGTGATAGACTTTTGTAAAAATAGACTTTTTATATATGATAACTTTTTAGAAATGATAACTTTTTATACACGATAACTTTTATACTAATAACTTTTATAAACTTGGCAGACTTTTAAAAACTTGGTAGACTTTATAAACTGGTAGACTAACACTGCTAAAAAGCAGTGCAAACAAAATTTAAAAGAACAGAGAGTGAACGACTCTCTCTGTCTTTGATAACAAAGGATCTTAAAGATACCTATGTTAAAAGGAAAGTTTATTTGTTAATTTTTTTTTTCAAGTAAAATTGAAAAAAATGGAGCTAAATTGCAAACTTTATAACAATATAGTCTCCAGAAATTTTGAAGCAGCCGTTTTATGCAGTTCAATGACGGTTCGAATGATGAAATAAATATTTTTGAAAATCTTTGATCCAATTTATTCAAATTTACAACAACAACACACAAATCAACGTGTCAGTGTTTCATTCCTTTTTATTCATTCTTTTTTCAATATTCATTCACATCTTTTTATTCCCCAACAATTTGCATTTTCTTTCTTCATTTTTCATTCGGACCTTAACTTCAAGGCCCCCAAAATTAAAGTTCCGAGAACCTCCGAAGCATTCCACTAATTTTACAATTACCCCCATATTATTATCAACATTTTAATACCAAACACAGATATAAAAATCACAGATGTAACAGACAAACAAACAAACAGACACATTCTCAAACAATACAAATTGCTCCCGTAAACTTCAACTAATGGGGCATTAGAAAAAAGCATAACATTGGAAAAGGAGGCCCTTTTGCAAAAAAATTCTATGGACAAAAATTTTTACCTCAACATGTCCAACATCATTAAAAATTTATAATTTCGGAAATATGTTATGAAATGTGTTCCAGTGTTTTTTATTATCAAATTTAATGTTGTTGGAAGTTTTTGGGAAAGTTTCAGTCATCAGATATCAACTATAGCCATTTGGGATGAACTTGAATATCAAATTCCGTCGAATATGGTCAACATGAAATAAAATGGTTTTTTGGTGATCAGTTCCATCAAAAACATTTTTTTAATGAATAACACATACAAAAATACTAAAATGAAGTACTAGGAAACGACAGGGGGTCAAAATGAAATTTTTAGAATTTTTTGAAATTTTCATATTTTGATCAATTTTCAAAAAATTGAAATTTTATCAAAAATGTAAGATATCAGTTATTTAATATTTTTAAGATAAAATATAGCTTGTTTAAGATTTTTGGGCTTAAAATCGACCGAAAATCTATAGGAAAAACACAGATTTTCGGTCGATTTTACTTTGATTTTTCACCATGTTTTTATTCAGA
Source organism: Panagrolaimus superbus (assembly GCA_964035985.1). Taxonomy (NCBI): domain Eukaryota; kingdom Metazoa; phylum Nematoda; class Chromadorea; order Rhabditida; family Panagrolaimidae; genus Panagrolaimus; species Panagrolaimus superbus. Next base: position 9,177,562 of record OZ038357.1, read on the forward strand.
TGGGAAACGGAAACAAGTGATCCCAGAATGTTGAAATGTTGTTCAAAAATCTTAAACAAGCTATATTTTATCTTAAAAATATTAAATAACTGATATCTTACATTTTTGATAAAATTTCAATTTTTTGAAAATTGATCAAAATATGAAAATTTCAAAAAATTCTAAAAATTTCATTTTGACCCCCTGTCGTTTCCCAGTACTTCATTTTAGTATTTTTGTATGTGTTATTCATTAAAAAAATGTTTTTGATGGAACTGATCACCAAAAAACCATTTTATTTCATGTTGACCATATTCGACGGAATTTGATATTCAAGTTCATCCCAAATGGCTATAGTTGATATCTGATGACTGAAACTTTCCCAAAAACTTCCAACAACATTAAATTTGATAATAAAAAACACTGGAACACATTTCATAACATATTTCCGAAATTATAAATTTTTAATGATGTTGGACATGTTGAGGTAAAAATTTTTGTCCATAGAATTTTTTTGCAAAAGGGCCTCCTTTTCCAATGTTATGCTTTTTTCTAATGCCCCATTAGTTGAAGTTTACGGGACAATAGAGAAACCCTTTAGTTTCGGGGTTTCGGGGATACTGTAGCTGGATTACTGTAATTTTAGGTCACTTTTAATAATCTTTTAGAAAAAAAACTTATAAAAAGGTGTTATTATGGATGTTTTTGGGTTTGCCAGACTCCCCTCGGTCAGGGCTATCGATTTATACCACTTTTAGAATTTTTTGATAATTTCAGCCCGAAATCGAAATTTTGGGTCGGGTATACTGTAACTCGAAAACTAGATCATAAATCTCGAAACTGATGATAGAAATGGTATTTTTGGGCCCATATTACCCCAGAAACGCATTTTCAGCCAAATCTGAGACTTAAAATTTTTCATTGTGCCAAAAAATTCGGGAATGTTAGAAAATACGTCCTTTATAGATAAAAATTATTTAAAAAAAGCTTTCTTCATTTTGTTCAGAAAAATTCCACCAATTTGGTAAAGCAATTAAAGGTTGGCGTAAAATATAATTTATGTGATGCCTTCTTTGACGATGATGTTTGATTATTTTGGATTCCGAAATCTGATTATCTGAAGAAAAAAAATAGGGTTTTAAAAAGTTCAATTTTACCGCGGAAAAAAACTCACTGAATTTAATTTTATGTAAGCCAAAACTTTTTGAATTTACCGTAAAAATTTGTGATAAAATAATCAGTAAAAATAAATAATAAAATATATTTGAATATTTCGACATGACAATTCTATTAAATAAAAAATTATCTTTTTTTTGCTTTATATATGTATTTTTTTGGTGGTCATAAATAAATAAATCCTCCAAGTAGCTTATGACAATCCTTTGTTTTTTTTCTGTCATAAAATCTGCTGCTTTCTTCCAGTCTCAGCTGCTCATTAAAAAGTATAGCTTATTTTTTCGAGCTGATTACGAAAATAAGATGATTTAAAAAAGTGAGATTCAATTTTTATAAAATTGAATTGATTTAAAAAAGTCATTTATGATGATAATGAATAAAATGTAGACGAATATTAAAAGTACATTCAAAAGTTATCAGCTCCATCTTAGAATTAAGAAGCTTGCCATTCACATTTCGTCACGGATTTTATGTGACTTAAAGATTACGTGAAAAATAATCCCAGGAAAATTTTTCTTGAACAAGGAAATCTTTTGTATTTTGGAATCGTAGTGTATTAATTGTGCTTAAAACGAAGTCCCCTGCCCAATAAATTTTTAAATGGCATCTTAATCCTGCTCTGGATCTGAGTGAAAATACAAAAAAAATGAAATGTAACTGAAAAAACAAGTTTGGTATTTTTTTGCTTTTTTACGGTGCTTTTGTATCAAATCTGTTTCAAAATGGATAAACAAAAATGTGTTTCTCGATAAACGTCTATCACGACTATCATATATTTTTTCTTTCCCATCTTTCACTATCTTTCACATTTTACATTTTATTTTTTAAAAAAAGTTGATCAAATGACAAAAATAAATATGTATGTATTACAAAATAAAAATGATAAAAAATATTTTTAATAAAAACATGTGAATAATTTTTTAAACATTTGAAAATTGATCATTTCCTTCAGATTCAGGAACATTTGGGGAAGAAGATTTACAAAATAATCTTTTGAGGGCATAAAAGATGAGTCCAATTGGAACAACAATTAAATGTCGACCACCATATGATGAAGATGTTGTTGAATATGAATTATAATCATTTCTGGCAATCAAATCATTTTCAAAAGCTGCAGTTGGATATTTGATCGAAAAGTATTCTTTTGTTCCATCTTCAAAAGTTGCAATCAATTCTGATTTTCCATAAAATCCATTTTTCAAAAATAATATATTCTAAAATTAACTTGTTTTTTAATTTTTAAAAGTTAATTTTAAAAAAAATTACCTTTTTAAATGTTTTTTGTTTCAAAGTTTCAACAAAAACTTTTTTGGTTTTAGAAAAAAATTCTGCTTCAACAGTTTTTTTGCCGTAAACTTTGATAATTACAACATATTCGGATGTAAGTTCAATGAGAGAATCTTCGGTTGTTAAAAAGTGAAATGAAAGAGGGCTTTCATTTGGGAAATAATAATTCCAGGAAGTATAATAAACACCAACGGCACTTTCAAAGACGAAATCAACTTTTGCATTAAATTTTGTGGTAATTCCAATCTAAAAGATAAAAAGGGGAAAAAGGAGGGCATATAAGGAAAATATTCCCAAAGTTATTGAAACTTTTTCGCTTTTGTATAGAAAAATTTGTCTCTAACATGCTTAAAAATTCATAACTTTGGAAATATGTTTTAAGACACCTTCCGATGACTTGCATTATCAAATATGATTACATTACATTAATGCATTCTAGGCAAGTTTCACTCGATCTGTATCATTTTTTTTTATAATCTATACCCCCCCCCTACATATATATAGACATTTTTCTCGTTTTAGCTCCCCCCCCATTCATTTTACAAATTTGCATAAAAATGTTGAGTTTAAATTGTAAATCGAGCGATTGCTTTTGTAAATGATAAATGTAAGGAGGATATTTTATTTTTTCCTTATAATACATATTATGCCCATTTTTTCCCACATGTACTTTCAATATATTGAATACGATGTATTGAATTTTTTTTAAAATTACGTCCTAGTTTGTCGGTAATTTTCTTTACAAATAATTTTTTTATATAAAAAAATATTCAAAATAAAATTTAAAAACATTTATTGATTTTTTTCTTACAAAAACACAAATTATAATAGATTTTAATACCCTGAACCGGATGCAAGTATAATATTTTACTTTTATTAGAGCGTCACTGTTTTATTTGACTGGTAAAATCGCATTTTACTAGAAAAAATTATTTCAGTAAAAATGTAATTTTTGTATTTAATTTTTTTTTGAAACGAGCACTTTTTTTATCTTTTTGCGAGTTTTTTTTCGAAAAAGTGACCAAAGAAGAAAAAAAAGAGAAAATATCACCGTGTTCATCCATCCTCGCGGTCTCTTCACCTTTTTATTCGAGACCAGGAATGTAGCGTCAGTGGTGTAATGGCATCATTGTTGCCTTCCAAGCAATAGTCGGGGGTTCGATTCCCCCCTGACGCATCAAAAATTTTTTTGTCTTTATAATAAAGACTTTATTTTAACAGTTCGAGTTTTGTTAAAATGTTGTTATTTTTCTTGTTTATATTTTTAGTTTATGCTATTTTTTTATGCGTGCATGTTTTTTTATTTATTGTAGTGTTTTTCATAGTTATTCAAATGCAATAAATTTGGTATCATTAGAATCTAATATATGATGATTAGATGCGCAATTAAAATATTTATAGATATAAAAAAACAAAAAAATTGATAATACCGAGTAATTAATTATTTAAAAAGTGAAAAAAGTGAATTTTCGCTTGTTTTGCAGTTTTTTTGTAAAAAAAAATGGCGTCGCTGCGGCAGCGCCCCTATCTGTTGTTCTTCCTTTAAGGCCTTTTAAGGGCTGTCCAGATGTTACGTAATGTTTTTTGGATTACGGCTCTTTTTTTTTATTTTTAGAGCCTCTGCAGAACATTTTGACAGCATTTTTGCCAAAAAAAAAATTCAAAAAAAACGTTTGGATTTTTTTCTTGAAACGCCCTATGTTTTTGTTAAACAAAATTGATATTTGCATTTTTTTGTTGATTACCGGTATACCGTAATATTAATAGATAAAACTTACATTACAAATTTGATAATCATTAATTTTGATTACGGTACTTTTTTGAGATGTATTTGTGAGAGTCCATTGTTTGATTGTATGTTCATCAACAGCTTCCAAATATAACTTCTAAAAAAACAGAACAAAGTTGTAATTTTTATAATTAGAATTTTAAAGACAAGCGAAGCCCCGGCTAAAGCCGGTGCTTCTTAAAAATCACACACTTAAAAAAACAGTTTTTTGTAAAAATTTTAATCAATCATGATAACAAAAAAACTAATTATTTTTAATTAGAATTGACACAATTTCAACTTTTTCGTTAAAATTATTTTAACATTTTTAATTTTTGGTTGACACTTGGTCGGCTACAGTAGCCTTAAGCCCGTCCACTACGTCAAAGTGGTCAACCTCGAACGGGTACCCCATTTTTTGGCCGGGGGCGGGCCGTTGATTACTTCTAATATGATACATCCTGTTTTGTCTAATTTTGAGTGCTTTAATTTTTTACATTTTCGTTTTATGCTTTATTTTTTGCCCAATTCTAATAATTCTTTGTAAACAATATTTGCTGTAGTTGTTTTACCTTCAGGAAGAACCACTTTTACACCTGCCAATGAGCGAGCTCGACTGAATGCAACATAAAGTTGTCCATGTGAAAAACATTCATGATTTAATACAATTCCTACCCGTTCCATACTTTGTCCCTGGCTCTTATTAATCGTCATACAAAAAGCCAATTTTACTGGAAATTGATGTCTTGTTACATGAACAACTCCATGCTTTGATGTTAAAGTTATTCGAGGAATCATTATTTCATCACTAAGGCTTCCATCAATATTAATTTTTTTACAAATAAGATTATGATTTAACAAATTTGTAACAATTAATCTTGTTCCATTGCAAAGCCCATCTTCAATTGATAAATTTCGAACCAACATTACAATTGCATTTTTGCGAAGTCGAAGTTTAAAACTTGGCAAACCTTTGATGTTTCTAGTTTTGTAATTTTCATGGATTTCTCCAGCTCCTTGTAAAATTTCATCACCGTAATGATAAACGTCTTGTGCATGATAAGTGATTTCAGATTCTTCATCAAAAAGTTCCAAAACTTGTTCATTAAGTTCATCGACATCTTTATTCCATGTTGCAAGAATTGCTCTTTTCATTACTGTAGATGGATCATAATTATCCATACAGTCACCAAAAATTTCACCAATTATATCACCTTTGCTTAAGCATTCTTCAGGAATTTCAATTTCATTAGGATTATCACCAAATTTGCCTTCACCAATTTCCAAAAGCATTTTTTTGAATTCAATTTCATTTGGTAATGCTCGAACATTTTCAATTAATTGGAATTTTTCAAAATGTTTCCATAATTTTGAACAGCAAACTGAAGAATTAATAGTTTCTTGACGTGTTCCACTTTCAACAATTGGAGCAATTTGTCGAAAATCTCCACCTGTTAATAGAATTTTTCCACCAAATGGAATATCATTTCCCATAATTTCTCTTAATTTGCTATCAATAACTTCTAATGCTCTTTTTGGTGCCATTGGAAATTCATCCCAAATAATAATATCCAATTCTTTTAACATTTGTCCTTGTGGAGAAGCTGGCTTTATTCCGCTATTACTGTCATTTTCAAAAGGAAATTCGAGTTTAAATCCATTATGGCAAGTTCTTCCCATCGGATACAAAGAAGCTGCAATGCCACTCCAAGCCATTACCATTATTTTTTTACCGTAAGCTATGGCAAATTTCCTTATTGCATTAAAAATGTAAGATTTTCCACATCCACCTGGCCCGTCAGCAAATGTACAACTTTTTTCAGCTTTTTGTGTCAAACTTTTTAATTTTTCAACTATCGGATCAACAATTGCTTTTTGTTCTTTATTCATTGTACCGTATTCTCCCAAAGCGTCTGATAACAAAACTTTTAAATCAATTGTTTCTTCATTTTCAAATCCAATTTCTTGCATATAAGCTTCCAATTGTGGATAATCGGATAATTGTTTATCTTGGTTAAGCATACTTTTAACAATTTTTCTCCATGCAACTTTTTTTGCATCATCTTTTTGCCATTTTTTAAGAAAATCTGATATTAAATGGTCTTCAAATCGATCAAATAGTTCCAAAGGATCTCCTAAATCACAATGTGCTAATAATCTTGCAAAAAGATATCTGAACTGATTTGATGATGTATGATTTAAAGCTTCAAACAATGTATCTTCATAAAGTTTATCATTTAAAACTAATCCCAATGCAACACATGCTTCTCGATTGCTTTCATAAATTTTTCCATTAACTGTACGAATATTTTCAAAAGATGTTGGGCCAGAAACTGCCATTAGTAGTCTTCGAAGATAAAAACAATTTGTTCTTTTTGGATTAACATTATATAATCTACAAAGTTTTGGTTTTGTTGTTTTTTTTCTTAGATTCCATTTACCAATTTTTCCATCCCAAACATGAGTAATTCCAATTTTATTGTACAGAAATTTATCAGGAATTTTGATATGATTTATCGGTTTTCCTTCAGCTTTTAATTCTTCAATCATTGCTTTAACTTTATCAATCTCTTTTTCTCTTTCTTCATTAACTTTAAAAAATGCCATAAGTTTTGAATCTTTATTTTTTGCATTATCCATTTCTTTTTCATCAGGATTTTCGCCCATATAAATTGTTTGTTCATTTTCCAAATGTACTGGTAATCGATCAACAGAATGACTTAAACGATACATCCAAAAGTCAGATAGTCTCCAGTGAGCTTCACATGCACTAATGTAACGGAAATCTTCATAACTGTTAATTTCATCATAATTTAAGGCATGAATTACTTGATTATCCATAAATTCATTCATCTCAACATAAGCCTTATCATCTCCTTTAAACATGTATTTAAAAACATAAAATACGGTAGCAATTGTGTTTATTGCTTCAACATTTATATGACATTTCATTAATTTTAATAAATAAGGATTATGTGGGACAACCCAACGATTATCAACTTCAATTTCTTTGCCATTAACTTTCATTTGAAAAGTTCTTCCATTATTTGGCCGTTTTGGTCTTGTAAAACCATTATCATCCATTACAGTATTTTCTAAAAATGGCCTTGGGAAACCTCTTTTACATTTGCCATTTACCATACATGGGGCTTTTGGATTGTAAATTCCACATGGTTTATGAATACAGAATTTTTTGACATTTTCTAAATATTCTTCGTCATATTCTTCACCACATTTATTTGCATCTTCATGGCTCAACGGTGGTATATATGATTTAACATATGCATCTACTTTTTCTACAGTATCCCATTTTTCTTTTAATGTAAAAACACAGTGACAATGTGGAAGACCCCTTTTTTGGAATTCAATCACAACGACTGAGCAAATTACTTCGCCAAATATTTCATCCTTTTCAATTACTCTAATCAATTCATGCAATTTTTGATAAAAACAACTATTAATAACATCAGGCCTTTCCCATGCTTTTTGATCTTCATAAAGATTCGTTATAATATCTTCATCTTCAGGGTTTACTGTCATTGTTATCATTGTAGTGGGCTTACCGTATTCATCCACCATTGTTATTGCATCCGAGCATAATTCTCGCAAATATCTTGGGCCTCCATAAAATGTACTTGGCAAAATTTTTACTGTTCCTGGTGCTTTTCCGATTTCTTGGGCTTTTTTATTTAAATGTTCATGAACTTCCAAATAACTTGCAGCTCTAATTTGTTTTTGATTACATTTATACCACTGTAATCTACCATTTTCAACTTTTGCCCATGCATCACAAAGATACTGTAGAAATAATTTTCCACCATACAAAAATGGATTAAAGCCATATTTTTCCTCATCCCTATCTTGAAATTTAAAATTAAAGTATTCTCTTTCGGTTAATTTTCCAGATTTTGGATCTTTTGGATCACGCTTTTGTTGTTCATAAACTGTTTCATTTCCAGTTGGATAAAATAGTGGATAAGTTAGAGGTTCAACTCTTGGATCCCACGAACGCAAATATTCACTAACATTATTTCCATCTTTTTTTTCATAGATTACAATATCATCACGTGGTACTTCTCCATCTGGTCCAGGAGTAAAAACTAATGCTATTTCATTTTCGGCTTCAACTCTATCATAATTTCTTGGAGCATTAGGATTTCCTTTAAAAAGCAATCTTAATTCCCTTGGTGTTTCACCTTTTGCTTCTTGAGCAATTTTTTCTTTTTTTACAGTATCTTTTAACATTGTATATGATTTTGCAAACATATTAACTGTCCTCATTGTTTGATCCAATTCGGCCATCAAATCAATAGAGAACCTTTTATTCATTTTTGCCGCAGCACCAATTCGTGAAGCTGTTGCAGTTCCACTATCAACAACGTAATTCTGTCCCCCAAAAGTATTGTTATTTCCTGATGGCAAATAAGTTTTTGGCATTTTATGCATCACTTTTCCTTGAATTTTCAGGCATGGAACTCCAGGTGCCATTTTTACATTTTTTGCATACATATGTGCACAGCTTAAACTTGAATTAATTGTTCTTTTTTCCAAATCAAAAACTCTTGCAAAAGTTCTATTTTCATGTTTTTTTGTCATCAAATCTTTAAAAAGCTGTGGATAATCTCTAATGCCAACTTGCATTTTTACTTTTCCTTTCTGGCAACAATTTGTAAATGTACCATCATTTTGCCGTTTTTCAGTTCTGTAATGCTTTGCACCACAACCAATGCAAATTACATCTCTTTTACCCAATCGGAAAGGCTCAACTCCTTTAAAATTTGCACCTTTTTTTGGAACAAAAGTAGATTTTACTTTTGCTGCATTTTTCAATCTTTCTGCTCTTTCTTTTTTCAATTTTTCTTGCTTTTCAAGTCTTTCAATTGTACGTTTTATTTCTCTCTGGTTGTTGTCAGCATTTAACCTTTCTTGTTTTTCAGCTTCTGTTTCATTTTCACGTAATTTTTGCATTGCCTTTGCTACTTTTTGTAACCTTTCATGTTTTCCCTCTTCAGATTCATTTTCCCGCAATTTTTGCATTTTTTCTGCTACTTTTTGTAATCTTTCACGTTTTTCCTCGTCAGATTCATTTTCACGCAATTTTTGCATTGTTTCTGCTACTTTTTGCAATCTTTCATGTTTTTCCTCTTCAGATTCATTTTCACGTTTAATTTGTTTTAACTGTTTATCATTTTTTAATCTTTCTTGCTTTTCTACTTCTGTTTCCAATAATCGTTTTTTCCTCATACATTCTTTAATTCGTTTATTTTCTGCCAATTTTTCTTTTGCACTTTTTATTGCTGTATTATATTTATTTTTAGAATTTGCTTTAGATAGTTTGAAACGTTTACAGTAATCAGGATAATTTTCATTTAGATCATTTTGTAATTTTATTTCTTCATCCGGAGTCAAAATGTTCCTTTCTTGTGAAAAATTATTATCAACTTCATTTGAAGATACTGTAACTTTGACAATTTGTTTTATCGTTTTTTTCAATTCATCATTTTTAGCTAACTTTTCTTTTGCAATTTTTATGAAATTTTTATAGCTTTTTTTAGCTTTTGCATCATTTTTTATCTTTTTTCGTTTGCAAAATTCAACAACGGTTTCAGTAATTTGTTTTTTTAGTCTGGCTTCTTCATCAAAACTCAGCAATTTAACTTCTTCGTCAGATTCTATTTTTATTATATCAGTTTCCATTGAATCATTTATATCCATATTTTGTATTGGACCATTTAAACATCCTAGGCTTAAATTGCAATCATTTTTATCTTCTCTTGGAGGAATCTTATTATTAATTTTTTGGATTACTGTAGTTACAATTTTGTCAACTTTTGTTTCGATAATTTCAATTTCCGAATCATCATCTTTTACAATTACAAATTCCTCAACATTTTCCGATGGTTTATTCAAATGAATAAAATCAGTTGCATGTTCAACATGTGGTACCCATTCGTCTGTAATTTCATTATCCTTCAGCTTTCTTAAAATTTCACGTGCTCTTGCTCTTTCTGCTTCTGCATTATATGGATTTATAAGATTGCATTTTCCATGAAAGCAAATTTCTTCTGCATTTCGAAAATCATGTACTCCACAATCATATTCATTTTTTTGCAATGTTACTGTATTATTTTCATTTTTTAGAGTAAATCTGATATGTAAAATAGATTCAATGGAAGCTTTCAAAGGCCAAAAAATTGACGGGACGGCAGAATGCATGCTATCATATACTGTTACTGTTTTTTCATTAATATAAAAAACTGCTAAATACCAATGTGCACCTGTAACAATAGGGGCTAACAAAATATCGTAACTGTCTTTATAAACTTCCATATAAATTACTGGATCAGCATTGTGATTACGTTCTAAAATTGTGCAAAAAAATGATGGTAAAACTGCAACCTTTCTGATACCTTTTCTGCCAACAAAAGCTGCAACACCACAAATTAAACCATTTACATGATTGTCGTCCAAATACAAATCTTGAATTGTTGCATGTTTCCTTTCAGAAAAAAGCCAAATTTCACGATTATTTTGAAGGTGGGCGAAAGTCGGTTCAACAAAAGAATCACAATAATCATCAGCGTCATCGCCTTTTCTTTTTCCCCCGCCGAAATTTAATATATTACAGTATTGCGTTTCGTGTGCCATTTTTGGTGACGACATAAACAAATATAAAACAAACAATGTTAACAAATTATGTTTGAAATTTAAACGTTGTGTATAATTAAATATACTATTTTTTAAAAATTTAAACATTTTTACTGACCTTTAAAACTTTTAATAAGCTTTTAACTTTATTTACGGATAAACTTTTAAATGTGATAGACTTTTGTAAAAATAGACTTTTTATATATGATAACTTTTTAGAAATGATAACTTTTTATACACGATAACTTTTATACTAATAACTTTTATAAACTTGGCAGACTTTTAAAAACTTGGTAGACTTTATAAACTGGTAGACTAACACTGCTAAAAAGCAGTGCAAACAAAATTTAAAAGAACAGAGAGTGAACGACTCTCTCTGTCTTTGATAACAAAGGATCTTAAAGATACCTATGTTAAAAGGAAAGTTTATTTGTTAATTTTTTTTTTCAAGTAAAATTGAAAAAAATGGAGCTAAATTGCAAACTTTATAACAATATAGTCTCCAGAAATTTTGAAGCAGCCGTTTTATGCAGTTCAATGACGGTTCGAATGAAATAAATATTTTTGAAAATCTTTGATCCAATTTATTCAAATTTACAACAACAACACACAAATCAACGTGTCAGTGTTTCATTCCTTTTTATTCATTCTTTTTTCAATATTCATTCACATCTTTTTATTCCCCAACAATTTGCATTTTCTTTCTTCATTTTTCATTCGGACCTTAACTTCAAGGCCCCCAAAATTAAAGTTCCGAGAACCTCCGAAGCATTCCACTAATTTTACAATTACCCCCATATTATTATCAACATTTTAATACCAAACACAGATATAAAAATCACAGATGTAACAGACAAACAAACAAACAGACACATTCTCAAACAATACAAAGCGAAAGAAACAAACTTCTTTCAAAAAATATGAATTTGCATCATTAATTTTCCTTGTGTTTGCACAAATTGTTCCATTGAAAATTTTTTTAAAATCTTTTTCAACATTACATTTTGGAAAGAATGAATAAATGTTGAGACTATCGGCTATAAAAAAGCTTTTTGTTTATATACATATAATTTCCAATAGAAAGCTTACGACAAGTCGAGGGACGGCTTAAACAAAGTTGAAAAAATGTGAGAATTAGAAAAAGGAATAAATCTTTTGACATTTTTCTAAAAAATTAAAGCTTTAACTTTCACCAATGAAAAAAAAGAAGCTAAACTGACTGTTTTTCATCTTTTTTTTCGCGACGGCAATGTTTTGGAAAAAAATATAAACGAAAATAAAGAACGTCATTGATTTTTGGCTTTTGTAAAAGCAAAAAAACATGTGAGATAAAAAAAAGTGGATGATCAAAAAAATATTATTGCGAAAAGACCTTTTTTAAACTTTAATCGAACATACTCCGTACAAGAAAATGATGTAAATAATTTTTACAAGTGCAATCAAGTATTCGCGTCCATAAAGGTTTTTGATTCAGGGTATGGAGCCAAAAATTTTAGCAACACGCTATTTTTTACCGCAATTACAAAAAAGTTATATTATAATTTATAAGACAACAAAACGGAACAATCAAATTATTAATGAAAGAAAAAAAGATTAATGAGTAACAATTTAAAAACCAAGATTATGATCAATCATTTGAAAAATTTCTGCTTGATTCAATCGTCCATTATCACTGAAGATTTCAATAGAATTTGAATTTCCACTTGTTTGATCAACACAAGTAACCTTCAAAATTCCATTTTCATTGATACGAAAAGTAACCATAAGATCAGGAACTCTTGCAGGAGCGGGAGCAATTTTAAGTAAGTTAAAACTTCCCAAGAAACGATTTTCAGTAGCCAATGGATTTTCTCCTTCATATACTTTAATGCCGACACAAGTTTGATTATCAAAGGTAGTTGAATAACGTTGTGTACGTTCAACAGGAAAGCGAGTATTTCGGTTAAGAACAATAGAAAAAATATTTACTTCATGGTCCTGCTGAGCTTTGATGCCAAGTGAATGGGGAATAACATCTAATAATTGAATATTTCGAACATTTGGATCTGGAACATTTGAAAGAAGAGCAGCTTGAAGGGTTGCACCATATGCAACAGCTTCATCAGCATTGATTTCAGTCATTAATTTTTTTCGATTGAAAAAACTCTTCAAATGCTTTTGAACAAATGGAATACGAGTTGATCCACCAACCATTACAACTTCAGTGATATCAGTCTTTTGGAGTTTTGCATCTGCCAAAGCTTGTTTAACAGGACCCAAAGTTTTTTCCACCAAATCATTACAAAGATCATTAAAACGAGATAGAGTGATTTTGCATTCAAAATCAATATCAGCATGAAGATTATCAACTTCAATTGTAGCAAAAGTTGAAGTGCTTAATAAACGTTTAGCAGATTCACAAGCAGTCTTTAAACGAGCCATTGCACGACGATTTTTTTTGAGACAAATATGATGCATACGTAAAAATTCTCCAACACAATGTTTAACAAGTCTTTCATCAAAATCTTGTCCACCAAGATGAGTATTACCATTTACTGCCTAATAACTCAATGATTAATAAAAAAGATATAATATCATAGAAAAAAACTTACAAGTACTTCACAATGTCCATCATGAGTTTTAATAATTGAAACATCAAATGTTCCACCACCAAGATCATAGACGAGAATAGTTTCTTGTTTTTTACTTTTATCAAATCCATATGCCAATGCAGCAGCCGTTGGTTCATTGATAATTCGAAGAACATTTAAACCAGCAATTCTTCCAGCATCAACAGTTGCTTGACGTTGTGCATCATTGAAATATGCTGGAACAGTAATGACAGCTTCGACAACCGGAGTTCCCAAATATGCTTCGGCAGTCTTTTTTAGATCAGATAAAACCATTGCACTAATTTCTTCTGGAACATAAACTTTTTTCTTTCCTTGAAATTCTACTTCAACAGCAGCATTTTCTTTATTGTTAACAACTTGAAAAGGCCAATTCTGAATATCTCTTTGAACTAATGGATCATCAAATCTTCTTCCAATTAATCGTTTTGCATCATAAATTGTATTGGCAGTATTTCGGTGTAATCGATCAATAGCAGCAACACCGATAAGTTTTTCATCGTGATTAAAAGCAACGATAGATGGAGTCGTACGGTCTCCAAAATTATTGGCAATGATTTCAACTTTACCATTTTCGTAGACGCCAACACAAGAATATGTGGTACCAAGATCAATGCCAATTGGCTTATTCATTCCTGTCATATTTAGGTTGCTAAAAATTAAAATATTATTCAGTGCGATAAGACACGAAAAAAAAGAGCATGAGACAAAAAAATTATGCAAAAAACTGAATTTATAAAAAATTTGCGAAATAAAAAATTATTTCGGAATAAAAAGTGCATGTTCTTTCGTGTCAATACCAATCTTCTGCGCGGCTTTTTCAAAAAACGATTTCTGCAAATAATTAAAAAAGTTTCATGATAGAAAGTCAGCTGCAAATAATTTTTTTACTTAAAAATAGTATTCCGTTACCGTACCGTTTTCGAAAAAACGCGGTAACGGTAATTACCGTGTTTTCAAAAATGGCTACGGTACAGTAATCACGATATTACCGCGGTAAAACCGTGATTACCGTGAAATTAAAATCAACTACAAAAAAATCGATAACATTTTTTTCAAATTTTTCTTTTGAATCAGATTCTTGATTAATTTTTTCAGCATTCGCAACATTTCTTTTTTTGCACTTTTTTACTCTTATTTGCAGAAGTTTTTGAGCAGAATCAGGGGAGATAAATGGTAATTTATATCCACGGAAGACGGTAAGACGGTAATTTTCACGGTAATGAAACCGTCACGCTGCCGGTAACGAAACACTACTTACGAAATTTTACAAGTATGGATATAAATAAAGAAACAACCTTATCACTGAAAACATTAAGTTACTGATAGAAAAGTGTTATATATTTAGTTTTAGGTAATACTGTAAGTTTTTTAAATTATTATAGAATAATTTAATTTTGGTTTTTTAGTTCATAATTTGTTTGATAAAAAGTTATTAAAATCGATTTTTTTTATTGATTTTTTTGATAAATCATTTCAACAAAAACCTTTTTTTAAGATACACAAAAAATGAATATCATTAATTTTTTATGGACAGAAAAAAAACATAAAAATTTTAGACAATCTTTTTTCTAACAATTATTTATATTCTTTAAAAAAAGAAAATGTCACTTTCGAATCGATGCTTGAAAGGTTTAAAAGTTGAAAATGGGCCCATGGAGCTAAATTTAATATATTTTGGAAATCCATATCATGAAGAAAATAATCAACAAGTTAGTTTTTTTCTTTGCCTTTTTATCTTTGCTCTGAATCCTCCTCCACGATCCTCCTTGGATAAGTCCATCAAGCCATTTTTAATGACCATTTACTCTTAAAATATTTAGGGATATATCCGTTTATCATGTGCTGATAATCATCTTTGCAAAGATATTTTGCTTGAAAAATTTCGATCAATTAATTGGTTAAATTTTAATGACGAAGAAATTGTTAAATATACTGTACCTGGAGGACAATACAGTACCCGAAAAGTATTTGCAGATTTAATGAATGAATTTATGCTTTCGGATATCAGATATCCGATAAAACCGGAAGAAATTCTTGTAATATCTGGGGCAACAATGATTTGTGATTTGTTGAGTCATGTTTTATTTGATGAAGGTGAAATTATGCTCGCACATTCGCCATTTTATCATCGATTTTTAAATGATTTTATTGATCGGGGATTAATTGATATTGTCTCAATTCCGACAATGTTTGAAGATTCAATCAAAGCTGAGCTTAAAGTTGAGCTTTATGAAAAAGCATTTCAAAAAGCTGTTTCTGAAGTAATTTTTTGTGTTCAAAATTTATCGAATAAGTTATGTTTTTAGGGAAAAACTGTAAGAGCAATTTTAATTGTTAATCCTCGAAATCCAGATGGCGGATATTGGTCATTAACAGAATTAAAACCAATCATTAATTAAGGAGTGAGAATTCTTACACACTTTCTAATCATATATCGTTTAAAAGTTTTAGAAAAAATCTTTATGTAATCCTTGATGAAATCTATGATTTATCAGTTTATGATCCAATTGAAGGCAAACCATTTGAAAGTGGCATTCGTCTTTTTGATCAAGATCCAACATTAGATCGAAATCGACTAATTTGGATGTCGGGATTATCCAAAAATTTTTCACTTCCCGGACTTCGAACTGCTGCAATGTATACCCCAAATTTGGAAGTTTTAGCCGCAACTCGTCGATTCTTAATGCTTCAAGGCCCGAATGCCACCACGGAATTTATTACCCGTGAAATGATTGGAGATTTTGATTGGATTAAAAATGTGTTTTTGAAAGAAAATTTGAAGCGACTTCGAGAATGTCGAGATAAGACTATTCAATGGCTTGAAGAAGTGAAAATGGAAACAAAAAAAGATTTAAAATGGATTAAACCAAGAGCTGGCTTTTTTATTATGATTGATTTTAGTTGTGTAAGTTTATGATTATGTAATTCGAGAATGCACTGTAATATGATAGATAATTTAATGTGTTAAAGAGTACTGTAGTATTTAAAATATTTTTTAGTTTCTTGAAACGAATACTTTTGAAGCTGAATGGAAACTTCTGCAAAAATTGATTCAAAATAAAATTGTGATTGTTCCGGGAAAATTTTTGATGATGCCAATTCCGGGATGGTTCAGAATTGTTTTTTCTGGTCGGCCATGGCCAGAAGTCTTCAAAGGCTTTGAACGAATTACGGAAGTTCTTAAAGCAATTGTTTAAATATTTATTTATAAATTTTTTTGAAAAAAATAAATAAAAGTATGATGCAATTTAAAGAAAGTATTTCGATGCTTTTTGAAAAACAAGTTTTTGAGCCCAAATTATGACCTAGAAAAAAAAGGTTGGGAGGAATCTCCCCTGGGGAGACGAAGAATAAAAGGGCTGGCTTTTTCATAAAAGGAAAACTCCCTACAAAAAATTGATATGTCTGAAGTTTTTTTGTAGGATACACATATATAAATAAATAATAGTTACAAAGTCCAAAGTATCAGCGACTTTTATTTTTGTTCTCTGATTAAAATGGCGAAATTTATTATTTTGAGATTTCTGAAAGATATAAAACTTTTTGAAATTATTGTTTGTTGTTTCAAAAATAAAAATAATCCTTTCAATGTTGATCCACTGGATCAGTCTCACCATATTTCATCAAAATTGTCTTTTTCATTCCCGGTTTTTCATCTTTGTTTTTCCGTGAATGTTTTTTCTTTGTAAAATATTTTACCGTAACCTGACGAAGGCGTAAAACGCCGAAACGTCGTTCAAAATAAATATTTTTTTTCAACTCCGTCTCTCAACAACAAGGTTCTGAAAAGCAATTTTCAACAATTTTGATGAAATAAAAATAATATTTGAAAAATCATACTTTGTTTCATTTTGCCCCCCCCCCCCATTAAATTAAATAGCTGTTATTTCATTTCATTTCATTCAACAGATTTTTCAAAAGTTCTGAAACACACTTTTATTTTCAAAAAGACCACGTGAAAAATGAATGAACATTTTTATTTTTAGTCCCCCCGTGATCATTCCATTTTTTTTCTATTAAACCCTATTCTATTGATTATTTGTTTTTATTAAAAACTCCATCAAAATTTCGTCGTTTAATTTAAATAATGTTTCAACGAATTTTAAGAAATTCTTCAAAAAAATGTATCATTTATCAAATTTGCTTACGGCAATGCAAAATCCGCCGTCGCTGATGCCACAAAAATTTGTAATCAAAAATATTAAAGCTGAAACATTAAAGTTGATTCAAGATGAAAGAAATTTTTTATCGGAACGTTGTAAAAGAGGTTTATTAATTAAATATGGGATTAATGAAATCAATGTTTTAAAAGCTGCTGATCCCTTTGATCCATCTGAGAATCCAGAAGTACAAAGAAACGATTGTGAATTTCATTACTTTTATGCAAATTTTTAGGGTCATATTGATTTTTCTTCTGCTGACAGTATTCTTACGATGGATTTAATTGTGGAAAAATTTAATTCAATTAACTGGAAAAATTTTAATCATACTGAGTTAAATTTTTATACGACACCTGGTGGAACTCCTGAAACAAAAAAAGTTTTTGCTGATTTAATTAATGAATTTTGTGTCCCAAATTTATTGCGACCAATTCTGTCCTCCCAACTTTTAACCATTGCCGGAACTACAATGGTCTGTGATTTATTGGGACAAGTTTTATTTGATGAAGGCGATGTTCTCCTTATCAATGCACCATATTATCATCGATTTCCAAATGATTTTAGTGATCGAGGTTTGATTGAAATTTCTGAAGTTTCTTCTATCAAAGATAATGAAATTGTAATTTGTGTTGATCGTTTTGAGGCTGCACTTCAAAATGCAAAAAAACAGGTTTGCTTTTATTTATATTTTTAAGGTTACGAAATTACTGTGGTCTTGCAGGGAAAAACTGTAAGAGCAATTTTAATTGTTAATCCACGAAATCCTGATGCTGGATATTTTACTTTGGAAGAGCTAAAGCCATTGATAGATTGGGCAGTGAAGAAGTTAGGTTTTACATTTTCATTTTTGTAGTTTTTAAATTTAAATAAATAATAACAAAACAGTTGTGCAATCTATATCCCATTTCCAGGAATAATCTCTATGTAATCCTTGATGAAATCTATGATTTATCAGTTTATGATCCAATTGAAGGAAAACCATTTGAAAGTGGCATTCGTCTTTTTGATCAAGATCCAACATTAGATCGAAATCGACTAATTTGGATGTCGGGATTATCCAAAAATTTTTCACTTCCCGGACTTCGAACTGCTGCAATGTATACCCCAAATTTGGAGGTTTTAGCCGCAACTCGTCGATTTCTTATGTATCAAGGCCCGAATGCGACGACGGAATTTATTACCCGTGAAATTTTGGGTGATCGAGAATGGCTTCAAAATACTTTTATTCCAGAAAGTCATAAACGTCTTCGACAATTTCGTGATAAAGTTATTGATTGGATTTCTGAAGTTGAAAAAGCAAGCGGAAAAGAAATTCCGTTTATTCGTCCAAGGGCTGGATTTTTCATTTTTATAAATTTTTCAAATTTTATGGATTCTTTAACTTTTGAAGCCGAAGAAAGATTACAACAAAAATTTTTTGATAATAAAGTATTATTTGTGCGGGGACAATCTCTTCATATGCCTGCACCAGGCTGGTTTAGAATTGTCTTTTCTGCTTACGATGAAGAAACGCTTAAAAAAGGTAAACAAATTTAATTGGGGGCAGCAAAAACTGGAATAAAAATCATTCTTTTTTTAGGATTAAAACGAATTGCTCGAGCTCTTGGTTGTGAATTACAGCCTTCACAAAATAAATAATTGTTTATTATTGCAAATTCAAAAAATTCTTAAAACGAAAATATTGCTATCGATTACATCATTCTTTCGCTTCAAGACCCCTTTTTTGATCACTATGTGATTCAAAATTTTTGTAAAAATTTATTAACTTGTAAAAAATAGTAATAAAAAAATCAATTATTAAACATTTATGAAAATACAATTATGCCACCGGTGTAAGATCTGCAGTCTGCACATCAGCATTAGTGGTGCCAGGATTTTGAGTTCCATCAAGTTCATGATTTGCAACTGATGCAACCGGAGCAGCACCACCACCCCCAGCAGCATTAGCAGCAACAAATTGAGATTTATTTGGAATAAATTGTCCTTGAAGCATTGTCTTTGAACCATCACGCTTCGTTTCAGCTGGAATTCCAGTTTTCGCCCCAGGATCGACCGGTGGATGAGGTGAATTTGCCGGTTTAATGCCACCCGGAAAAATGTTTGATGCCAAATCTGTTGATTGTAAATCTTCTGCTTCATTGAGCTGTGGTGGAGGTGAAGAAGTTGCAGTGCCAGGATTCTTATTTCTAAAAAAAAGTTACAGTAATAATATTTAATTTTGAGACAACGAAACTGGATATATGAAATCCACACTGACAAAGAAATTCTTTATATCAATTAAAAGATTTTTCATTGTTTAACACACAAATAAGGGTTTATTCAATATATCCCCCCTTAAAATCCCAAAAAAAAAGAAGACTTACACATTACTTTTTAAATCTGGATCATCATTGAGGAGGCCACTCTTTTGATTACAAACTCGACTTTCTTTTTTCTTTTCTTTCTTTGATCTTGTACTTGGTCGAGATGATTTTGTTACCTAAAAAAATCCGCTTATCAAATTATCACTTTTTTTCTTCAACAATTTCGAAAAAAACTTACTTTCTTTTTTCGGCACAAAAATATCAGTATTGGTATTACAGTTCCAGAAAAAATCATTGAACAAATTTCAATCAATATCAAATTTAAAAAAGATTCTTCCATTTTTTCTTTGTGCCTTTGAAATTTTGTAAAACAAAAAATATTTTACCAAAATGGAAACTTTCTTTTTTTTACACAATAATTTTAACATTTAAAAAGACACTTTTAAAAAAATGAAATATGCAAATTTTTTGTTGAATTATTTGTTTTTTGCTTATTGTAAGTATTTTCAGTTTCGGGGTTTTTGAAAGCAGCAATAATTTTTAAATGTATTAGTTTTTTTTCTTCTGGAAAATGTTGGAAAAAATGTGCCGTCGCCAAAGCAGATGTGATAGATAGAGAACGGCATTTTTCTTCTTTATTTTTTGGCATCACCGACTTTGAACAATTCTTTTTCTTTTCCATTTCTCATGTGGTCATTGGTCAGTCACATGAGAAATTGAAAAAGAGTGAATGGGTAGGGTGGGGGGAGTGACCATTTTCTATTTTTCATTTTCTGTTTCTGTGCTGCTTGTGCGACAACACCAACAATGGATGGAAGAAAGGAAGGTAGAAAAAAATGTCAGCAACAGCAGGCAAAACACATGGCAGAGCACGGCACTCCCTAAAGGCGTAAAATATTTCTTTTACATTTTTCTGACCAACAAAAAAATATATGACTTTTGTCGGTTTTTCTCTTTCTTCTCGTAATTTTAGTTTTTGCGCATTTTATTTTTTATTTTTTTAAGTGAAAGATTTCTTTCAAGGTTGATTATATAATTGTATACTGAGTTTTTGAGGTCACTTTTTTCACATCATCTTTTTTTAGGGTAAAAATTATATTGTAATTGAAAAAAGGTGTGCTTTTATCAAAATTACTGTAATTAATCGAAATGTTTTTTGTCTTTCAACGAAAGCTATAACTTTGAAAAAAAGAGTCTTATTAAACTTTAAACTTCATTCATTTATTTGTTTTTAAAACATCCCATTTTTTTAAAAAAGTATTTAGACCGATAAACAACAAAAATGTTCAGAGTTAATCCAAAATCCGTTATTCAAACACATCCCTCGAGATCACCCAAAAAAAATATATAAAAAGTTTAATCCAAAGAGGATTATAAAAATCCATCAAACATCTTTTTATCATCCATTTTTAATCAATAATATTTAATTAAAATTTTGTGCTTAAAATTTTTACAGCACTTTTTTTCAATGCCAAAATCGAGTGAATATTTTTTTGGGCATTTTTTGTTAGAGAAGTGCCGTAGAATAAATTGAGATTTGAAAAAAAGATGTTTCGAGACAATTTGTTCAACAACAACGACCAAATATGTTCTTCTGGTTCTTTTTCTTCTTTTCCAGCTGCTGCTTCCCTTCAATGCTTTTTTTGCTCTCTGTAACTCTCCATTTTTAGTCTTTTATTCATATAATAATAATGCTTCTTCTTCTTCTGTGAAGCTGCTGATGCTGTTATTTTTCCTCTTTCTTTTTTTTTCATACGGAACTTAAAATTGATTTCTGCGCTTTTATTTTTAAAAAAGACTTGCAAAAAAAATATTATTGCAAAAATAGAAGCGAGAAACGATGCCATTGAAGATGGAAAAGCTTTTTTCGAAAAATGGAATGAAAGAAGGAAACAAAATAGAGTCCATTTATATTTGCTTCGATTTTTTGATTGTTTTTTTCCTTCCAAAAACATATGTGTTTGATGCTTCACTCTTTTTTTAAAAAACATACAACTTTTGAGATTTCTCAAAAATGAATTTGTTGTTTATAAAATAGAAAACATTATTTCGTTGCAAGAGAGAGAGAGGAAGTTACGAAAGTAATCAAAATAAATTTATCAAAAATGGCTCAAAAATGTTTAATAAGAAAAGCATTGTTGCCTAAGCAAAAGCAGTTTTTTTGCATTAAATTCCGGCTCTTTTCTCACATGTTTTTGTCGATGATGGTGGTGCAAAAAGTAGAAGACAGAAAAAGAAGAGAAGAGTAAAACTACTTTTTTGTGCATGCATATTTTTTCTTCTCCATTTTTTTTGTTTGGAAACAAATATACATATATATGTGTATATGTGTCTGTATATATATCTAGTTCTCTTTCTCCTAACCTTCACTCCTCTTTTTTTTCTAATATAATTATATCCCTCATTGTTACAGTTGTTGTTTTTGTTGGAGGGGGGTTTTAATATTTGTCAAACATTCAATTATTTTGTCAAAAACGTTAATGTGGTAAATCAATATATGTATTTTTCAAAATTTGAAGGATTTTTGAGAGAGAGGGAGAAAAGAAAGAGGTAACCTTGAAAATCCTTTTTAGCTTTGAATTAATTGGATGCAAACATGATTTATGAAATCCATCACTTTTTTTCTAGCTTTGTGTCAAAGTAACCTTCTGCATTTTGTTTTGTTTATCACACAAAACATACCTCCCCCCCCCCCCCCCCCCGGGTCAAACATCATTAATCTCATATTGAAGTACATAAGATTATTTGGATTTTATATATATATTTGATATTTCTGCATTTATGCATTTATCTCTCAAGGCTATGGGGCTTACAATATCCGCAGAATTTATTCCAACAACAGCCAAAAAAAATTTAAAGAAAATTGTTGTTGTTGTTGTTTTTCGGCAAATAAAAAAGATGTAAAACAAACTATAAAAGCTTTTAAAGAAATAAAATTCAATATTTTTCTTCTGAAAAAAAAAAATATATTTTATTTCCATTTTTGAATTTCTTTTTAGGGACACATTTTGAAAAATGGTTTATATTATTATATATATATTTTTTTGACTTTGAATTTATTCTTCCTCTTTTTTTTCTTGCGCAGTTTTTCCATCCTCCTTTTTTGTTCGATTCGGTTCTTTTTCCTTTCAATTTTTGCACGAATATTTCTCAAATATATATAAAATGCTTAAAGAAAGAAAAAAACCTCCACGAAACATTTTTTACTATTGTATATTTGTATATGTGGTGGTAGTGGTAGTGGCAGTAGGGGGGGGGGGGGGGGGGGGGGGAATGAAAATGGTGTCGATTTTCACACAGGTCTCAATTCAAACTACCAACAAAAAAAATAATAAGGAAACGGCTGCTTATTTTTTGACGTTGTTTTTTTTTATAGGTGTTATGTTTTTTTATCTCCTCCTCCCCTTTGATATCTCTCTCTCTCTGTCTCTTTACTTCTATTTAATAACTTTTTTTGTTATGGGATATTGAATATTTAAAGATCTAAAACTAAACTGCAGTTTTAAAACAAAAAAAAAACAAGGATAATTTTTTACAACCACGCATTTTTCTTTTCACTCTTTTGCTTCTTTTTGTTCTCAAACAACAAATCCAAGCAGCAGCTTTCGGAAGTCCAAAAAGCCCTCTTCAATCTTTCTCCCCCCCCCCCTTTTCTTTTTATTTTCTCGTGTGCCAATTCAAAGTCATACGACCTCCCTTCCCTTTCTTTTTTTGCTCTATTTTCAGCAGCAACAAAAAAGAAGAAATGTGTTACGACTATTTTAGTTAGTTTTATTTTATTTTTTTTCAAGTCACAGAAAAAAAGAAAAGAAACACAGCTTCGGTTTTTTGCTGCTTTTTTGTTGTCTTTTTTTGTTTATTTTTTTTCACCAAAAATTTTGTTTATTCAAAATTTTGTTGAAAAAAAAATAGTAATGGAAGAAGTAACATCGATTGAAGTATATAAGTTTTTTCCTAAAAACTAAAAACTAAAATATATTTCTTTTTTCTTTTTTTCATTTGCGTCAAAGAAGTGAAGAAAAAAACACACACTAAAAAACGTTAAAACTAAAGAGTTTTATTTTATATATATTTTTTTTGCCGTTTTACTCCTATCTTTTTTGCTTGCTTACTTTTCTTTTCATGTTTGCTGCTGCCCTTTGGTTTTTCCACCTTTTTTTTTCTTGTGTTTTTTATTTTTGTGGAGAAAAACAATTTATTGCATAAAGCATAAAAGAAAAGAAAGAAGGGAAGGTTGAAAGTCGTTTTAGACACGGTGTCGCCATTCTCATCGTCGTTCTCGTTGTTGTCGTCGTTGATCGTCAACAATAAACAATGAAGGAAAGAAAAATAAAATGAGTGCCCCGTTTTTTCTCTCTTTGCATATTTTTTTTTCCGTTTCAATTATTTTTTTTCAAAGATTTTACCCGTGACTTGAAAAATTTTGCTGCACATGAAAAAATGAAAACAGAATAAAAATTTTTTTTCTCTCTTGTTTAACTTGAAGATCCCCCCCCCCCCTTTGCTAAAAAGAAACGTTTTTTTAGCAAAAACATTGACAAAGTTTAAATTCAATTACGCGTTTATTTTTGAGATTTTTTAAGAAACTTTGAATTTTCTTTACCGGATGCTTGCTTTTTTCTCTCTCTTTTTTTCTCAATTTTTCAACTTTCAAAAACTGTAAAAAAACGAAGAACGAATGACCGTTGGCCTTTGCACTTTTGAGTTATTACAAAAAAAAAGAAATATATATGGACTAAATTTGGTTTTCAAAAAAAAACATTCATAGAATGGAATATAAAAAAGAAAAGGCAATTAAATCCATGTCATTTTACAACCAAAGAAGGAAAGCAGGCAGCATTTCAAAAGAGTCACAAACATTTGAGGGTTTTTTGAGGCTTACAAAAATTACATCAATATCTTTTTTTTTGCTTTTTAATAAAAACTTATGAGAATTTGTTTTTTAGAGAGTTTACCACGTATAAAATATTTTTCGATAGATGATGAAATTTTTTTTATGTAAAAACTAAAGTATAAAATCAAAGGTTATTTTTCTCTGTCTGCTAATTTTGAATAGAATACAATTAATCTGGAAAAAATGGGTTTATAAAAAAAAGACTGATTAATATATCACATTTTTAAATATAAATATAATCTTTAAAAAAATTATATTCAAAAATCCAAATGTACTTTTTAGGCTAAAATTTATCATCAAATATTTAGTATGTATTATTTTTCGATTATCTTTAAAGATTAAAAAATAATAAAGGATTGTTTGTTTTTTGCTAATCCTTTTTTTTTGTCAAACATTTTTTTTTAAATTGACCAAAATTTCTGCAATTTTTTGCTTTAAAAAACACAGCATTGTTTAAAGCTGTTTTTTAAATATAAACTTAAAAATTTTTAATAAGAAAAAAACATTACTTTATTTTTAACTTTTTGAGCCACACTTTTTTTGTTTTCTTTGATGTAAAAAACCGTGTTATATTTTTTGCAGCCCTTTTTTTCTTTTTGTGATAAATGATTTCTTTCTGCAATTTTAAACATTTAAATGCGGAAAATAAAACTATCATTTTTGTTTAAAAAAATCAAAAAAAAGACATTAGCGTTTAAATCTTATGACTCTCTTTGATCCATCTTTCTTTTTCTTTCCTTCACATTTTTTTTCGCTTCAATTTTTAGTCAGAGTCACAAGTTTGCTCGCTCCAAAAAAGAAGAAAAACGAATCTGAAAAAAAAAGTTGTTTCCATCTCCCTGTTTTTTTTCTTTCTTTCCTTCCTTTTTCGGAAGTGATTCATTTTTTTTTAAATTTTAGAATATAGGCTTTAAATATATGCCTTTCTTCTTTTTCCCCAAACGCAACAACCCCTCTCTCTTTTTTCATATTATTATGTTTTTGATTTTGATTGAAGCAAAGAAATCGCGGCTCGTATTTTGTTCTTTGATTTTAAATTTATGTATTTTCTTTTTGGACGTCCGTTTGCAAAACAAAAGGAAACGGCACCTGCAAAGAAATGATGCAACATTTCTTTAAATCAACTGATGCAATAAATGGAGAAGCATCAAAATCAGCTTAGCTCAGCGAAAAAATTGACCAATTTTTAGAAAACACATGTATGGGAAAATTTTTTTTAAAACAATAAATATGAGAATTTGATCAAAGATTTTTGCAAACAAATGTGAAAAAGAAGAAATAAAATTTTTTGGATAAAAGTGAAAAATTTTGAATGAAAAAAAGTCATAAATTTTTGTTTAAAAAAAGTTGAAAAAAAAGCTTTAATGGTTAGGATACTGTAACAATTATTTTTGTAATGTATTTTTTTAAAACTTAGTTTTAATTCATTTTTGACAGTATTAAATTTTAATTTGCTTTTTTAACCAAAGTTTGTTTTCAAAACTTTTAGTATCCTTTTTTTGGCATTGCTTTAAAACTTTTTTTGCTTAAATTTTTAACAACACCAGCTTCTTCTTTCGCAATCAGTAAGCATCAACCCTTTTTGTTCTGCTTTAAAAAAAAAGAGAAGGAACACTCATGTTCCATTTTTCTTTTTCATCGTTCATCTTTTTCATCCGTTTTAGAAATATAAAAAAAAAGATAACGCCAAAAATGAATGGTTAAAATAGGAGGGAAGGATTTGGAACCAGGCCGTGCTAGGACCCTCTCTTTTTTTATATATATATATATTTTTTCTAAAATAAACTGTTAACGAATATTTATTTTTACAGCTGTTTTATTTGATTCTATTCAATTCTTTGATAGCTAAGTGTGTGTTATCTATCACACATTTTTTTAACAAACAAAAAAAAATTGGGGAGGTCATTTTTCTTTTTAAGCTTTAAAGTTAAAATTAAAGTTCATTCCAAAAAAGTATATTCTTTTTTCATCATCGCAAAAAAATTTGCAAAAATTTCAACGAAAAAAATTATAAAAACAAAGTATATTCTGAATAAAATGATGACTGACTGCTTTTGACCGACCCTCTGCATGTGTTCATATATAAGAGTGAAAAACAACAAAAAAAAAGGGTCACCACCGCCAATAATGGTAATAATAATAATTTGAATTTGTCACGCGTTTGCTTCTTTGTCTTTTTTTTCTTTCTTTCACTCCTCTTTTTTTTCAACTTCAACCTACTGCAACGACTTCGATCTATTTATGACGACCGTTACGCTTTTTCCTCGTCTTTTTTTTGAGAGGGGGGAAAGATTTGCATAGGCTTAAATCGGGAACGATCGTATAACATTCAAGAACGGAAGCAAATGAAAGAAGAGAAAGAAGAGAACGAAGAGAAAAGGGGTTATTAACGCAATGATGTTTTTCTCACCTTTTTTTTTGTTTCCTCTTTAGAAAAAGAAAATTTGATCTTGAATGCTGTGTTTTTTTCTTTTCTTTCTTCGTTCAATCAGCTGATCAAGCGTTTCTTTTATTTTTTCTGCTCTCTCTCTCTCTCTTTTTCTGTCTCTCTCTTCCCCAAACACATATATATAAGCACCGCCTTTATGAAAAATAAATTGGACAAAATTTTACATAACAACAAGAAGAAAAAAAAGACCTGTCTTTGTTTTTTTTTCTCATTTTTATTTTTCATATTAATTATCATGGCCCTTATTTATCAGATATCCTGATAAGGAACAAATGATATTATGCGTGATAAACTTTTATTTTCGAGAGATTTTGTTTTTTCAACCTAATCACATTTGTATATATCAATTCCAAAATTCATATTTATTATAGAATCGCTGGCCGATTTGACTAACTTCGAGAAACCGCCTCAATCATCCCTTCTTTCAACAACTATCGCAATCAAAAAATCTTCTTCATCCAAACAATCAACAACAAAAACGACAAACAAAAATCCCAGTAAAAACCTTTCAAAAATTCAATTTATCTTGTACAAATAATTGTAATTATTTAATAATAAATTCTACTTCTACCGGTTTAACGACAAGAAAAAAAAAGAATGTCTTCATCCGTTGCTGTTAACATTGCTCGATGTGCCGCAAATGCTGCCGTCAAAGCTTCTGCCGTTGTTGCAAATGATGAGTAAGTTCTTTTTGTTGCTATTTTCTGGACTTGAACTTTTGACCTTTGAACCCAATATTGAAACGCCCTAAAAAGCAATTCAAGCCTGCTTCAAATCTACTGTAAAAAAAACGGTTTCTTTCTTTTTTCATGCTCCCCCCTTTTTTTCATAAAAGATTGATCACTTTCTTTCCTTCAAAAAAGCCTTGTTTTTTGCCTTTCTTCAAAATAAATATAAACCAGACAGCTGTTTTTTTTATGACTTTGTACTTTATTGTTTTAATCAATCACGAGAAAAAAGGAAAAAGAAATATATTGGTTTAAACAAAAATTTTGATAACAAAAAAAGGCTCTAAATTTAACACCCTTATTTATTTCTTTCTTTTTTTTGTTTTTGCAGCAAAAAAAATTTTTTTGTAGCATTAAAAGTTTTAAAACACAGAGAAAGAAGAAATGGAATCAGCCCCCCCCCTTTAAAAGATTTTTCCCAGAGGGCAAAATAAAGGGGGGGGAAGGAACCTGTTTCACGCTGACTGATTTTTCGGAAAAGAAGAAAAATAATAATCGCCTGTTGTTGTTCCGGCCCAATGATCGCATAAAAAAATATATTTTTTCCTATGTTTTTTGTAGTGTTTTTTGGGTTACAAAACTACTACTCTGGGACAAGGGAACAGCCACAGCAGCAAAGAAATAAACAAATATATTTTCATCAGCAATCAGCTGGAGAAAAAAAAGAAAGAGATCGCAAAAAAAAAATTTTGTTTATTTTTTTTTAAAAGAACAGTAAAAAACAAAAAAACAATAAGAAAAAATTAAATTTAAAAGTTTACAAAAACAACAAAAAAATATGTCAAAAAATAGGAGCTGGCTGGAAAAAAAGATATGTAGTTGATGCCATGACATCAAACGAGATCTTTTTGCAAAAATAAAAATAATTTTGAAATTTTGTTGTTTTTTTACACGCATGATTTTCGTTTGAACAAAAAATGTACTCTGAAAAAATGCTGCTGACTGATTGTTGGCTGCTGTTTTATGTTTTGTGTTTCGTGCATGAAAAATGAAAAAAATATATGTAAGAAAAATAACACCATCATTAAGAACATTGGTGGTGTTTTTTTGTGCCTCTTGGCCTGTTACTCTAGAAACACTAACAAAAAGGTTGAAATCATTTTCTAAACATTGCTTGTTTTCTTTTTTGCTCCAAAATAAAACCCGCCCAAAAAAAAGTGAACAAACTTTGTGTTTCTTACAGATTTTTGATCCACTAATTTTTTTGGGGAGGACAATATTCTATAGAAAACAGAGAAAACTCACGAGGGTAGTAGTTTATTTAGTAGTCACTTTTTTTCTCGTCGATCACCCCCCCCCCCCCCCCCTTCTTCTTCTTCCAGCCCAGATGACACCACAAAATATGATAAAAGAAAAATTGAAAAATGTTTTTTATTTTATTTTAAAAGAGGAAAAAAAATGTGGTGGGTGCGATATATCAGAATTTAGAGTGATAATGATAGATCACAAAAAGATCATTTTTTCGTTCATTGACCCTTTTTAAAAGTTTTGATAAAAATAGTTTTATCAAAAATTATTTTTTTGTATTTTTTTTCGAAACAAAACTTTTGAAAAAGTGAGGGAAGAAAGTTTGTGTGAAAGCTTAAAAGATTGTTGATGGAAGCTCTTCAAAAAATTGAGAGTGAAAAATAGTTTAGTTTTTTAAAAAACTACCAAAGCTAATAAACAATCCAAATGCTTTAGATTTTTGTTTACTGTTTTCTTTTCAAGACTCTCAAAAGTTTGTGTATTATTCAAGCATTTGAACATTTTACCACTTTTTTCAAATTAACCTAAATCTGATTTTATTTTATCTCGCTTTTTTCTGCGGATTTAAAAAAAACCCAAATTCTTAAATGACCGAAATTTGTTGCATTTTTTTTTAAAATTTTGTTTATTTCTTTAAACTTAAAAAATCTATCCCGTGTTTTTTCTCTCTTTCTCTCTCTCTATTTTTGATCAAAGGGCATTCAAATTACACAATTTATTTTTTGATCTCTAAAAAAAGATCAAAGATATTTAATTGTTGTTTTTTGTTAATTTATTATTTGATGATTCAAACTATACAAGACTCTGAATTACTTTTTTCGCTAAATTCTGTTGAAACCAATTGCTTTTTTTCTTCTTCCTGGGTGGTGGTCAAATTTGTTTTTTAAATATCACATGAAAAAAAAGATAGAGTGATGATGCATCATTGGTCTTTTAATAAACACACAAATACACTGATTGTTGTTTATTTCTCTTCTTTTTTTTGGACTCAATTGGTCTCTCTATTTTTTTCATTACTTTTAAATGGGGTTAAAGATTTACTTTTATTTTCTTTTTTCTTCCCACCTGTTCCAGCGACATCTGCACACGCGCACGCGGCGACGACTTTCGATCTCAATCTTATTTTTTTATTTTGCAAAAAATGTAAAGAAACCGTTTTTTTAAACATGTGTGTTTTTTTGTCCAAAACAAAAACAACAACAATATCCTCCCATTTCTTTAAATAAATATATTTCTAATCCGTTTTCTCTATTTTTT
This sequence comes from Panagrolaimus superbus, assembly GCA_964035985.1. NCBI lineage: Eukaryota > Metazoa > Nematoda > Chromadorea > Rhabditida > Panagrolaimidae > Panagrolaimus > Panagrolaimus superbus. The sequence goes on from OZ038357.1 coordinate 9,208,071, forward strand.
CAGCGATCTGGCGTACCTTCAAGAAAAACCAAGTATTGGCCGAAAAAGTGGCGGCGGCGGCGCAAAAGCCAAACGAAATACTTACATTAAACATCTTTTAAAACAAAATGAAAATCGTGCCGTTGTTGGAAAGGTTTTAACCAATGATAAGGAATTATCCAAGAAGCGTCGAGATCGTCTTCTTTCATCCCTCAATGATGACCTTTCAGTTGATGTTGAATATTCGTTAAATCGAAAAAATCGATGGGAAACAATTTCAACTGCTGCGGATTTGGTAAAAGCTTCGGAAGAACCGGAAGGAATTGTTGTTAGTGGAATTGATGCACATTATGGTATAGGCCTTTCAAAAGTATCTGCCTATCATCAATTAGATGCTGATGGATTTGTAAATACAAAAAAATGTTCAAAACCTTTGAATGGAGTTGCTTTGGAATCTCTCCTTCGAAATAGCAATGAAAAACAACGTGGAAAAAAACGTTCAAAACGTTTAGCTCTTGCAAAATTGGCACCTCCTCCTCCATCTTCAAATGATGATAATGGTGATGGTGATGATGCTGATAAAAAGCCCCATGTTCGATATATCTTTCGAAAACCACATCCAATTCCACAACTTTTTGGTGGTTCACTTTTTAAACGTCCTTCTGAACGTTCATCACAAAAAACTCGTGGAAGAATGGATAAAATTGATGCAGAATATTTGGATGATATTGAAATGACAAGATCATTACTTCATAATGATCAAGATGAATATGATATGTCTGCATCCGTTGCCGCATTGTACAAAGCTCCAAAGGCACAAACTTTTTCTCTTGCAGATTTTATCAAAGATTCATCACCACCTGTAATGGTTCATTCAAAATCTATTGAATCAATTGCTGATTCATCTGATAAAGGAGATTCTGATAAAATTTCTGCCACCACTTCTTCTTCTGCTGCTGCCGCTGCTGCAACTTCATCAAAGACAAAAATGGCTTCAAAAGCATATTTTGAAGAATTTGAAATTCTTAAACAACAATTTGGAATTTCAAATTTTATTGAATCTTTTGAAAAGCTTAATTTACGTTCTGAACTTAAATTCCGTTGGTTAAATGATGAAAAGACTCGATGCGTTTTTGATTTAACACATCTCTTGGATGAGCATACATTTAAAATTGCGATGGTTGTTGTTGTTGAGGCTCTTAAAAGCAAGGAAGGATATTTACGGTAAGCTACTCCTTCTTTCTACGATAATAATCCCTTTCACAATCTTAAAGATCTATATATTTATCTACCGTAACCCAAAAATGCATTACTGTAGCAATAAAACTGTTTTTAGGGTACTTTTAAACGGGTCATTTGGATGCCCATCTGATGTAACAGAATTTGTAAAGCAATCAACATTTAAAAGTCCAATGGATTTCATTGAAGAATTTGTTAAAAAGGTACAAAAAAGTTATAATGATGCACGTCAATCAACAAAGAATAGCTCCCTTGCCTCATATAATTCTGTCTTTCATGGCCATCAACTTACCCTTCCTGTTGATCCATGTGGAGATTATAAAATTATTGAAGATGCGGCAGCTCGTTCCCCAACCGTTGAAGCAATTATCATTGATGCTCCAGAATCTGAAGAAGATGAATATGATGATGATGAAATGGAAGGCTTTGAAGAGTTTGAAGTAATCGAAATGGATGATATCATTTCTGAAGTTGATGAAGATGAAGAAAAAGCAGAACCAAAAGCTTTTGAAGAACCTGAGATTATTGAAGATTATGATTCTGGTTGTGATATGTGTCCGGAGGGGAATGATGATGAATTGATTGTCCTTGATTCATGTGGGCATCGATTTTGTCGAACATGTATTCGAAGTGATTTAACGGATGCAATTATTCGTAAAAGTGCCTATCCCCTTATGTGTCTTCATGAAAATTGTGGAACTCCAATTAATTTGGATTTTCTGGTTACAATTCTTCCACTTTCAATTGTTGAATATTATTTTCGTTTTGCATTTATGGCTGAAAATATTTCGGATGGAAAATCTGTTGTTGAATGTCCACATTGTCATGGATCTGCAGCTATTAATAAGAAGCCAACATTTGGATCTGTAAAATGTACAAAATGTTCAATTTGTTTTTGTGCAAGATGTGATCGGGAACCTCATTTTCCATTATCTTGTCAACAAATGGATATTTGGGAAAAGAAATTTGAAAAACAATGTAAGCTTTTCTTTTCGCTTTAAGATCTTACCTACTACAGTATATCTGATCATAATCCAAAAAAAACTTTGTCAAAATTACTGCAACAAAAGTTTTTAATTTTTTGTTTAAAAACATTGGTTACTGTAACTCAATGTAAAATCCCAAAACTACCGTATACCTATTATTTTATCTTATTGAAACATCTTTTTTTTTGCAGACCCAGTTGATGTAAGCCGCCAAACTCAGGGAAAAACATATAAATGTGAATGCGGTGAAATGATTCAAAATCCAAAGGGCCTTCGACAAGTTACTTGTAATGGATGTAAAAATAGTTATCAATGGAAAACTGGTGAAGCAATTGTACGCGATGGAATTGGGGCTACAAACAAAAAGCCTTTAATTCCATTTGATGTTGAAACACTTCCGAATAATATTGCTGGCGAATTTTCGAAAGTTTGTTCAATCTCCCGTACACTTCGCTATGATTTAACTGCAAATCGACAAATTACAAAAAATTTATGTAAAGTTGTTGATTTTCGTTTAAAGCAAGCATTTATTGAAATTCGCAAAACTGTAAGTTTCTTTGATCAAACTTTATCAAAAACAAATGTAACAATCACGGTTTATTTAGGCATTGCATATTCTTGAATATGGCTTTGCATGGCTCTACCTCAATAATAAACGTGGTCAAAAATCTACACCTTGGAGTTCAATCAAAACTCAATTAACTTTGCTCCGCACAAAATTAGATGCGTTGCATAGCCAAATTGTCAATGGTCAAACTGATGGCATTGAAGCAAAGATTAATGAATTAAATACTCTTACACAAAAATGTCTTGATGATTTTGTCGTCGTCGTTCATGCATAAAAAAATATAGGTTAGAAAAATTTTAGAAAAATATGATGATGCTTGACGACAATTTTTCTTCTTTTCTTTTGCTAAAACTTATTTTTAACTTTTGCTTAAAAAAGTTTTTTTTTTCTTGTAAGAATGTTTATACTTCTTTTTTTTGCCTCCTTGAAAAATGAGAAAAAATTGACCACGTGTTGTAAATTTTTATTTTTTTTTTGATATATCCTTATCTCTTTCTATTTCTCTTAATGAACTTTCATGTGTGTCTTCAAAAAAAAATCTCAAAAAATATTGCAGAAAATGCAAAAAATTGCCTTTTTTTATTGTACCATAAAAACTTTGTAAATATATATATATAAATATTACTGTAAAAAATATGCTGCCAAATCATTTTTTCGTGCACGCGTTTTTTTTTTTAGTCTCTCATATTTTTTATAACCATTTTCTTTCTCTATCGGTTTTTAGCTGTGCTAAACTTCTTATTTCTATCTTCTATTATTTTAAACTGACTTTTTTTTCTTAGGAGGCTGAGCCTTCAGCTTTACAGCTTTTCATCAAACAATAACACACAACCCCTATGTAAAATTGTGTTTTTTAAAAGTTGTGTACTGTAAATTGTATTGCTGTCGTCGTCTAATTTATATAGATTTTTCTCTCTCTTTTTTGTATAGCAATAAATCTTTGCATTTAATTTAATTAATTACACTTCATTGAAAGACAAAAGAATGAAAGATAACTTGAAAAGACTAGACGGTTTAGAACAAAAAAATTTCATTTCAACAGGGGTAAAAAACACTTTTACAAGGCAAATATTAAAAATTACATACCAAAAAAAACGATTAAAAAAATAAAAAACAGAACATATAAAAGAGCAAAAAAAATAAAAAGGATAATTAATAATAACAAGTATAAAAAATTAACAGTGCAGAATTCAACAAGTGAGACATTTTCCGCCAAAACTATGGCGATAAAGAATTTCTACATGTGCATATAAAAGATCGACAAAAGCATGATTAAAAGTTTGTAGAATGTGCTCGAACGAAGGCTTGAGTTGAACGAAATCTTATTGAAAATCTAAAACATTCATTCTTTTTATGGAATGGATATTTTCGAAGTTCTTTCAGATATTTTTCACACGACATTGGAATATATGAAGCTGGTTCACAAAATGTTTGAACATTTGAATTTTCATAAAAATGACGATATCCTTCAGATAATACATATATTTCAGTATAATCAATATGTGGATAATTATCATGATTAAGTTCTCGATCAAGTTCACGAAGAGCATTTGCCATATTTGGGCCACGAACAGATGAAAATTCACAATAAAATATTGGCTTTTTTGCATGAATGTTTTGAAAAGTTGATTCATTTTTTGGATAAAATGTTGAACGTAATAATTCAGGATCATACAAGTTTATTGCACCCTAACAATTTATACATGTTTAGTTATAAGCATTGATAAAAGAGATATATTCAAGCTCACCTTTATATGTCCACCATTATATTCAAAAGGATATCGGCAATCAATAAGAATATACTGTTCATAAAATTCATCTCCCATTTTATTTATAAGATCAGCAAGATATTTAGAGTCTATTCTACCAAAGGCGATATCAGTTGAACGAATTCGACTAACAACTTTTAAGGAATATTTTTTTGTTGTGACATCTGGAGATGAGCCTGTTGAAAAAGCCCGCTGGAATTGTGGTCGAAGACGTTTAGTTGGATTTTCAAGCATTTCTTGGGTTAACGATGAACGAAGACGTCGCTTTCGAGAACATTTTTTTTCTTCATTTCGAGAACATTTTCTTGAAACTGGTGATTCAGCAGGAAGACTTGATTGACTACTTCTAAAATTTGATGATTAGATTATCCTTTTTATCACTGACAAACTTACTGTGATGATGAATTCGATAAATCATGCTCGGGAGATCTTCTTCCACATGGGTCAACTCGGAAAGACTCGTTAAAATCCCACAAAGAATTAAGGGAATCCGTTGCACATTTTTCATCATCATTCAACACTTCAGAATAATCAGCTGGAAGTTCAGGAGATTTGTTTGAACATATTTCACCAAAATTTGTTGGTTCAACGATTTTTGTAGTAACATAAAGATTTTCAGAGCAACTTGACGAAAATGATGAATAAGATGATGACAAAGAATCAGAAGATATTCCAGAATCATATAAAAGTTCTTCAAAATTTTTTGTTATTGTTGTCGAGGTTTCACCAATTCCCATTGTATCAAAGAAGGCTTCTCTTGTTGTTTCATCGATGAAACATGGTTGTGATGATGATGCCATTAAATCTTGATGTTGATGGTGAAGTTGGCAAGAAATATTTAAAATAGAAGAATCTCATATATGAGAAAGGATGTTGTGAAGAATTGACGACAGCAGCAACAGCAAAAGTCAAAACACACACACTTTTTTAGCCGCCAAATAACAGTAATTTTAACTTTAAACGAAAAAGGATTGGCGCAACTTTGAATTTTTGAAAAAAAAACTGATGCAAAAATAATAATTTTGTTGTTTTTAAAAAAAAACGCCAAAAATTAAATTTTTTTTACAAAATCTTTGAAGTTTTTCTCAAAAATATTTTAGATTTTATATATCCATGAATAAGTATTAAAGTCTTTGTCTTCAAAGAAATCAATAAGTGTACATAAAAGTGTCGATCAAAAATTTTATACCTTTTTCTTTCATTTTTTTTGAATTTTAGAAAAAAAACACTTTTTTCTTTATTGTTATTTTGCCGTTAGTTTAACCTTTAGAGATAAATCCCATATTTTTAAAAATAGTTTTGAGTGGCATTTTTGTTTTAAGGTATATTCTTGATTTTAAAGGAAATTCTAAAACTTGAAAACATTGATTTTCTTTCATTTTTTTGTCATTAAATTAAAATTTAATAATAAATTTTGTGGTAATGTCGCGAGAAAATATTATATATGTAAATTCGCTTGGAAAAGAACTTAGCTTTTATTTAACTTCAATTTCTTCTCCAATTTCAAGCCTTCCAATCATTGAAGAATCCTTCAATGTTGAAACTCCAATTGGGGCTGCTCTTTTCTTTCAAAAAGTTCAAATTATTTCACCATTTTCAAGCCTTAAAGGATTAGTCTTCATTTATTGTCATCCACCAGATTTATGCCATTCATTTTATCATTTTCGACAACGATGCCGTCAAATTTGTGACGAAAATGGAATACTTTGTCATTTTTCATTTATTAAAACTTTTATGGCTTTTGTTGGACTTACAATGTCAAAGGTTAAAGTTTTTGATGGTGAAACAATTATTCTTGCCTCACCTCGAGGTGATCCTGTTACAGTATGGTCAATTATTTTTCGAGATAAAAAATATTTTATTGAAGATTACCGTACCCTTCCATGGGCTTCAAATCCGTATAATTGGCGGAATGAAGTTATTGGATTTCGAGATCCAAATAAAATTGTTTTTTTACGAATTAGTTCTGAATCAAATTTAAGGTATGAGTCGAATTTCGATTTTAAAAAAAGTTGTTGTTACTTTTAAGGAATCTCGTTCGAGCTTTTAAAGATATGAATCCAATAATTCCAAATTCAACGTATGTTGGATTTATTGCAAAAGCAGTTGTTGAACTTATTCAAGGATTAGCTGGCGAAATATCCCATCATTATCGAGTTATCCCATTAATTCAAGACTTGTTTTTGGCAACTGAAACAAAAGCGTTAGGGAAAATTTCAAATTCTGATGAAATTCCATCAACCCTTTCGATTTCAATCCCACAAAATGTGCCAATCTTTGTAAGTATTTTATCTTCCAAAATTGTAACATATTTTTGATAATATACGGTATTTGTAGTGTGGAATTCGTACGGCAGATATTCATATGCAAGAATTTGATGATGATCGACATCAAATTGATTTATCACAATTTGCAAAAACTAATGTTGAAATTATTTTAAAAGTTGATTCAGATGGATTTTTTGAATACGAAATTGAACCAAAATATGAGACATCTGATTCTGCAAAAGGAAGAATAATTTTATTCAATGATTTTTTGAGTGTTAAAGTTTTTAAAAATGGCGTTGAAGAAGTTTTAGAAGGTGATTGATTACTGTAGTTTTTTAGCTACTGTTTATTTACGAAAGTTTGATTTATTTTAGGCTTACAAAAAGTACCGTATTATGTTAATTTTGTTGAAAAAGTTGCAACATTTGGTTTAATGGCACAGGAAAGTGCCAAAGAAAATCCAACTTTTGTCATTTCTGGTAATTCTTTTGTTACCATAACTTTTGTAATTTCGTTACTGTAACTTTAACTTTTTTTTTAAAGATTTTATCAAACTTTTGTCGCTTACTTCTTCCTCAAATATAGCTTCTGATCCGACCTGGACATTTTCATTAACATCAAATTCTGAACATTTTGTTCTTATTAATGTGGATACAGTTGCCGGAAAACGAGAATATACTCCCCCATTTATTTTTGCACTTTTTTGTAAATGGATTATTCTTCAAATTAAAAATGCTACCGGAAATTTCTTGGATGAATTGGAAGTGGAATTAAAGGTGGAAGAAATTAATTCAGTTTTAAAAGAAAATATTATTGCATCTTTACGAATGCTGAAAATTAAATTAAAGCTTCTTTGAATTTTTTTTACAAAAGCTTTAAAAAAATTTATTTTCTCCTTACTTTTTTTGGTGAATACCGTATACCATTTCCATGTTTGTTCTTTTTTTGCATAAATTTTTAATCACAAAAAAAGTATACGTTTTTTTTTGTGATTTCAAAAATTTCTCAATTTCTTTTTCCATTTTTATGTTTTTACATGAATAATGAATAAATGTCCAAAGTGTTGTTGTTTGCCTTTCCATGTTTTCAATCTTCTCAAATTCCAATCCTTTCTTGACACTTGCCATTCCTCATTTTTGCTTCTTCTTCAAAGAATGCCTTTCTTTCATTTTCAAAAAGCGTAAAAGTAAACAACCAAAAAAAGGCCGTTGTCAAAATGGAAAAAATATAATAATAATCCAATAACTATTTTTTTCATCATTTTTTATTCATTAAAATTGTGGATTTTTAATTGGAAATAAAAATTAGAAATTTGATATTGTCCAAAAAAAATATTTTTTAATAAATATAAAAGGTAAAAAAATAAATATTGAAATAGGATTTTTGAAAAGAGTGGCACCTTCTTTTTCTCTTCCTTCCAAAATATTTTGGCATTGAAAATTTTGTTTTGTTTAAAATTTTATAGTTTTTTTTGTTCGGAAAAAATGGTGGTCGTTTTTATTTTAATGGTTTTTTTTCCTGGATTTAATGAAATTTTTTTTATATCTTTTAACTGAGACATTTAAAAAAGAAAGAAAACCAATAAATAGCTCTTTTTTTTGTCATTTGGGAATATATCTTTTTGGAAAGGATCAGTCAAAGATCAACGACCTTTCGTCTTCGATGGCTGATATAATCTCACGTGAGAGATTTTAAGCTTGTTACAGCAGCAGCGAAAAAAACTGGTATTATTTTTTGAGTTTTTTTATTTTTTGTTAAAAAACTTGGTAAAATTCAGTAATCTGAAATTTTCGGAACAGCTTTGATGGAATCAATTTTTTATTGATGGCCCTGATTTTTGGTTAATTGTCACAGAGAGGTGACTGAAAAGCGAATGAATGATTCATCATTGATGCCCTCCGATATTTACCAAAAACAAAATCAAAGTTCACTCTTTTTTTCATTTTTCTCAAATTTGATTGGTGCTTTTTATATTAAAACATTTGACACCAAAAAAAGGGAGGATGACCATTGAAATTTTTATTTTAAATAAAAATTATTTATGTGATGATTCATTTCCTTATATTTTCTCATTTTGTCACACAATTTCCAGAAAATCATTATTTTTTATGGATCAATTTTGTATTTTTTAAAAAAGTGTTCACGTTTTTTTGGAGTCAAAAAAATGACATAATTTTTTCTTTTCTATCAAAAAAAAGTGTAATTTTAAAGCGGTGAAAAAATAAGTATTGGAAGGAACTGGTTTTACTGCTACTATTTTGCTGCAACAACAAAAGTAACAATTGAGAGATCATCATTATTTATTTACTTATCTTTTTCCAGCTCCTTTGCCTCTCAACCCCATCATCCTATCCCATCCCATTCTCATCATCATCATCATCATCATCAATTGTCTCTTCTCTCTCTCCTCTTTTTTTTCTCTCTCTCAAACAGTCAGTAAACCAACAGCCTTTGTTCTTCAAACTTTTTTTTTATTACCTTCATTAAATTTAAGTATCTATCATCTCTCAATGTCAAATGTTAAACTGTGACTTCCGCATCACTTTTATTTAATTATTTATTTTTGAAACAGTTCAAAACCAACTTAATTTTTAAGTTCAATTTTGATAAAAATAAATCAAAATTGTTTTTAAAAAAATACTCCCGTGTTTTTTGTTGTTTTTTTTGATCGTGTTCGATTTCTGTTTTTTTTTTCGTTGCTGCTGATTGATTCATTTATTTCTATTTTTAATCTGAAAAAAAATTTTTAGTTTCCTTTTTTCCACCTTTTTTTAATCAAACAAAAAAAAACAGCAGCTTTAAAAATGAGTCTATTAAAATCGGTTTCTATTACTTTTATTCTTTTTATTGTTTTATCTGGTAAGTATTTTGGGGGGAATTAAATGAATAATATTAATCTCATAAAATTCAATTATTCAGAAGCTGCAAATAGATGCTATTCGGGACAAAATCAACATTATGCCCCAAAGCAATGCTCCACCGGTGGCACAACCGTAGATTTTACATGCCAAAAATTTGTTTGTGAAGGTGGACATTGTAAGTTTTTTTTAAAAAAATAATTTAATGAAATTTGAAAAAAAGCTCAAAGAATCAAAAAGGGATGTTGGATATCATTTTTTTTTTAAATTTGATTTTTCTTTGAGATTTTTCAAATCTTTTTAAAAAAATTGATCCCATTTTTTCAAAAATATCCAAAATAAAAAAATTTGTTGTAAAAATATTGTAAAATTTGTGATTTGTGAAATCCATATATATATACTTTGTTAATCGTTTATCTTCCCTTTTGATATTATCATTTTTTAAGCACCATTTACCCTTCGAACCTGTGCAAGAAAAAATACTGGCTGTATTGCGGGGCCAAGAATTTGTCAATTTAGTGGTGGTCAAGGAAAATGCCAAAGATGTGATAATGAATTATGCAATTCTTAAATTTAAACTAAAAAAAGAATTGGGAAAAATCATATCTTTTTAAAAAATTATTGGGTCTTTAAATATGACACTTTTATGTGCAATTTTATTATTTTTGTTGTTTTTTTTTGTGTTCGACGTTTTTAAATTTTTATGAAAAAATTTGTTGTTGTAAATGTTTTTGACTTTGTTTTTTATGAAAACTTCCATAAAAATAGATAAAAAAAGCTATAAATAATTTTTGCAGCACCATTTGAGGCCCGTGCTTGTTCACCTCCAGGTGGAGATTGTGACAGTTCCCGAAAGCTTTGTGCGGATAATGGTGGAAGCGGAGAATGTTTTATTTGTCAAGGTGATGATTGTAATGGAACTCAAAATATCGCATTTGGAATCCTTCGTGGAATTATCTTTGCTGGAATTTCGATTGCAACACTTTTTTTCACAAAAACAATGCTTTAAAAAAGAGAATTTTCATCTGATGCCAAATTGCATCATTCTTATAATTTTTTAACTTCTTCGAAATTTATTAATCTGTTTAAAATTTTTTTCATATTTAACTTTTTTCTTAATTTTTATAATTAATTATTTACTACAGTAATCTCAAAATTTAATTTAACTTTAAAAACAACAGTCTTTCAATATATTATACAAAATTTATACTAATCTTTTATGTCTGTATTTATTTAATTTTAACCTAATGAATTATAAATTTGTTGTCGAGCAGGAAGGAATAATCGGCGTAAACTGTATCCAATTAAAGTTCCAACCGATGAAAGTCCAAGTACAATTCCAGAAACAATTGTCATTTGTGATTGAAAGCTTTCACTTAATGTTCGACTTCGTGTTCGATCACACAGATATACTTAAAAATAAAACTTTACAATTGATTAAAAAAAAGTGATAAAGAAAGAAACTCACTATTTGAACCAAATCCATTTACAATATTCATTGGTTGCATATCAATTGCCGGTAAAAGTTCAAGAACAAATGGCTGATAATCTTTATTTTTATTATTGTAAAGGGTTATATTTAAGCTGTCTTTACAGACAAAACTTTGATGCAATGGCGCTGATACAACTACCGTCTCATTTGAAGATTCAAAAATTATCGGCTTTTTTGATTCAGATTCTGCAAATGATAAAAGAATAAACAATTCTGAGGCTATTGATATAAGATGGCTAATTATGCAAATTTTATATCGGTAGCTATTTGAACATAAATTTAAAAAAATGTGGTGTTTTTTAAACTTTTGGATCTTCTTAAATTTTGGATTACGGTAGTCGAAATAAAAATTGACGAAAAAAAAGTTTTAAAAAAATTGAAGAAATTCAAAAAATAAATAATTCAGTTTTGCAGTTTCTTATTTAAAAAAGTAAAAAAACTTACTATCATAAATTTCTTCATAAACAACTTTGGTTAATTGCCATCGAAGTTGGAGCAAAGAAGATTGCCGCAATTCTTCATATTTTTCAACAAATGTTAATTTTAGCGCTTTTTTTCGAAAATTTTGTTTCCATCGGGCTTCAATAAAGCTATGCTTTGTAACTTCATTTGTCAAAGCACAAAAACCATTTAGGGACACACTTGTATCTGATAAATCTGCCAATTCCAAAGCGATATCGGTTCCATTTAAATTAAAATTATATATTTTTGCTTTAAATTTTAAAAATAGACATACACGATCCTTTGAATCTCTCAAACCAAAATCACCGTACATTGGATCTTGAAACTAAATTTTAGAATCTGATTTTAGAATTGCCTTTTAAAAACACACTTACAGCAGTAAATTGTTCTTCAGCCGCAAAGGATTTGTTTAAAAAATTTATTAAAATACATAACAAAAATGAAACAAATAACATTCTTTTTTTAAAAATTATATTTTGGAAGAAAAAAATTATGAAGCCCGGCTTCTTCAAATAATATATTTTTTTGGGAAAGAAATAAACGGCAGAAGAAAAAAAGTGAAGGACTCTCATTAAAAAAAACGATGGAAAAAAAGAGGAAGAAACAAATATAATCCGTGCCCTCGAGGAAAAAGGAAAGTAGTCATATTCTTCTTCTGCTTCTTCTTCTTCTTCTGACGGCAAAAAAGAGCGATAATAATGATGGCGACGGCGGAATTCATTGATTTTGTCTTTTTTTATACCAAAAACAAATGAGGCAAAAATGTAGAAAAAAATATGAAATTTTTCTTGTTTTGTTTTTTTTTGATGGTCGAAAAACAAAAATTCATTTTTAGGAGCACGAAAAAAGAGGCAGAAATTATTTAACAAAAATGGTTTTAAAATGATAAAGTTGAGAGAGAGAGATGAGATGAGATTATGGTAGCGGATATATAAAATAAATTTAGCTTAAATTCAAAAATAACACTTTCCCAAAAATCTAAATTTTGTTTTTGACAATTTTTTGAAGTTTTTAAAATTTTTAAAAGACTCAAAGAAGTTTAACTTTAAATTTAAGCAAAACGTTTAAAGATTAAAATTGTAATTTTGTTATTATTTACCGTAATCTGCAACACTTAATTTTTGCTGATTTGTGGGACAAGAATTTCTACAAAACTAAATTTTTTAAAAATTTGAGATCAAACATAACAAAAGTAATCATATAAAAGGCAAACAATTACAGTAGCCTAAAGACAGACTACCGTAAACTTTCAACTAATTAAACTCTAAGAACTTCAACACAATTCCCAAAACAAATTGCAATCCATTCTGATTGTGTTCGAGACCATTTAACATTTGTAATTTCTCCGGTAGCTTTATATGCCAGAATTGGTTCTTCCCGTGGATATCGATCTGTTTGCCAGATAAGGGCTTGGGAATCAGCCCCACATGTAACGTGATGAATTGAAGAATGTGGGGCCCATGCCATGGCATTTATCACTGCATTATGATTATTATATGCAAAAGCCTCACGAATTTGAAGCTTTCGAATATCAATCATTAAAACTTCCATTGAACCATGGGGAATAATTGCAATTGTATATGGCTCTTGTTTATTCCAAGCAATATGATTTAAAGCTCGTCGCTTTGGATCATCATAAAGAATTGTAGAATGTTGAAGATTTCGGGCATCAAATAATCTTACCGAGCCATCTTCAGATGCTGTAGCAAATTGTTCACGATTTGAGTCAAGATTTGAGAAGGCTATAGCATTGACAGATTTTTCATGGGCAATTAATTGAGTTTTTATGGAACATTTTATTCGATTTAATTCAACTCCATATTCAATATTCCAAATTGAACAAGTTGAATCAATGCAGGAAGTGGCAATATATTCTGGTGAAACTTCTAACCAATCTAAGCATGTATACGGGGAGACATCTTTTACGGCGCCATTATATGGTTTCTAAACAACAGTTTTATGCAAATTTATTTTTTAAAGACTTTTTGAAAGAATTAATTGGCTTACACTTATCATTGTTGCTTCTAATGTGGCACTTTGTGAAGTTCGATCATATCGAAATAATTTTAATCCATTTGTAGCTGTTGCCAAAATTTCTGGGCTATCAAGACTCTATAAAAATATTCAAATTTTTAGCAATTACAATATAACCCTTAAAAAAAGTCTAACCTTTGAAGGATTCATCATCATAGAAGTTGCAGGAAATCCATGCTCAAAGTTGCATCTTTCAATTAATTCATTTTTATATTCATCATATTCAAGAATTGAAATCCGATTTTTGTCAAAGTTATCTGTATCATCTAAACACGTACAAACAGCTATTCGAAATGAATCACCCATATATTTATTTGACCATGCACATGCATAAAATGGATCCTTTCCAGTAAATCTATAAATTTCTTTCTTTTTATGTGCTGGAGTTGTAGTTTTTTGTTGTAAGACATTTAATGAGACCGAATCAATGGCATTTCCCGTTGGAGCTTGGGTAAGTTTAAAGCCACGATTTTCGGAGGGAGATGAAGTTGAAGCTGCAGATTGGGAAGGCTGGGGTTGTTGTTGTTGCTGTTGTTGGGGTGGGGGTGGTGGTGGTGGATGACCATTTTGTTCTTGTACTAAAACATTTATATTTATATATTAAATTAAATCAATTGATTTCAGAACAAACATCGTGGAGTTTTTGATTCATTTGAACTTGTTTTAGAATCATTTGATTGTGGTCCACCATTATGGCCATTAATCGTTTCAGAAGTTGAAACTCCATTCATTCCAGATGGCGTTGAAGCTGATGCAGAATTCGAAGAAGTTGATTCTCGCTTCGCATTTTCAACACTTTCATTCGATTCTCTTTTCATTTTAAATTGAAAAAAGTTATCGCTAACAAACAAAAAAAAGTTGACCACAAATTTCTTTTTTTTCTGTCAGACTGCAGTGTTCCCTTTTCTATTTTCTAACATCACAAAGTGGTCCCTTCCCTTTGTTTGTTTAACATTTTTGGTTTTTTTTCAGTGAATTTTTTTTGAAAAAATTTTATTCGAATCACGGCTGTCCGGAACTGGCTTTTTAACCCGGGACGGGATCTGGAATTTTTCAGCGTTTTGTAACTAGACAAAAAATTCGGGATCCGGTCCGGGACAAAAATCCCGGAAAAATGGCCGGGATCCCGGACAGCCCTGATTCGAATGTTTTTATTTAAAAATTTATTTTAAAAATTTAAATTCTACAAGGGATTGTCCAGATCTGACGTCAGTACTTTTAAGGGAGGATAGGATCTGATTGCACAACAATACCCTCCGTATCAAATTAATGTTACATTCCTCGAAGAAAAAAAACATTTTCTTTTTGTTTAAAAAAGCAGCTGTAATTTTCGTGTTATATTTAAAATTACAGTACACAAAAAACGGTAAAAACAGAAAATTAGCATAAAAAAGCAAAAGTTTAAAATTGAATTCAGCATTTTATTTTACTTTGGTAAATAAATTACTTCTTTTTTTAACATTGATTCCACAAATTTTAAAGCGCTTATTTGAGCCGGTGAAAGTTTACTTCCAAAATGTCGAAGTTCAACCTTTGTGACCTCTTGATTTGTAAAATTTTCAAAAATTCCAATGATTTTTTGAAGAAAAATTGTTAAAGCCATTTCTGGAGAAATTATTTGCAGACCTTTGACAGTTTTGACTTTAAATCCGAGCTTTGGATTATCCGTGTTATCCATCGCCACAAGCTTAGCTTCCATTTTAGAATCTAATCTTAGATCAGAATGTTTTGAAGATTCTGTTCCAAGACACTTTACAAAATCTAAAAACCGTAATTAAAGATATTCCCGATATTTATGGAAAAAAATTACCGTATAAAACTGTTTCAGAATGATTTTCTAAATTAGCTTTGGCACAATTGCCAATCAAAACCAATTCGTGCCAAAATGAAATATATAATGGAATTAATTCATCTATAAAATTAAAAACTCATAAATATTTTTCAAATAAAAACGCGTTTAAAAAACCTCCAGAAACTGTCAGATAACTTTCATTTCCATAAACAATTCTACAGTAATCTTCATTAAAGTCAACAATCATCAAATGTTCAGTTTTAAAAATAATTTTATCAAAAACACCTTTTTTTACTGATTCCATTATCGCTTTACGGTACTTCTTTTTTTGTTGATAAATATTTAAAGATTTACTTTTGTGAGCTTTTAAGAATCCATTTTTGTACCAATTCTCCAATTTGAATAATAATGTATTTGCATTTTTTGGATTAATATTTTCATCAAATTTCAACGTCAAATTTTCTGAATTTAAAAGAATAACATTTTTTGAATGCTTTAAAATTGTTGGAGTTAATAAAGTTTCAAGATTTACAGTAATAAAATCATGTAATAAATATTTTTGATACATTTTCGCAAAAAAATATACAAAAATTTTATCATTTTTTGGTATCAAAATTGTAATTAAATCTCCCCAAAACATATCATTTTTTTTATTGGCAGTTGATAAAAGTTGAAAAAATACCGCTTCAATTTCATAATATTTTGAAGCTTTAATCTTCCATTGTTCATTATCATCATCAAAAATGATATTATTTTTTTGTGGATCGAAAGTTAAATACGGTAATGATAAAATTTGCATAGATTGAAAGTATAAAGTTGAAAACATTAAAGGAGGCGGACTCTTTGCTACTTTTTGCCAAATAATTGCTTTTTGAATTTCGCGCGCCATAGTCGGGTATCAAGAGAACCTGATGCCTGAGGGTTTTAACACGAAAATATATCCCCGAGGAAATTTTTTTTCCTATTGAAATTTTTGATGGATATATAAAAGCTATGCATTTTTGTTTTAAATATTAATTTTTTATCTGTTTTTACGTTATTTTTTACCGCGAAATTTATTCTGTTGATATCTTTGTTGTTTTTGTTTATAATAAAAGTTATTTTTCTTCGTGATTCGATAATAAAATGTTTCGCGTTGCATATTTTTGTTTGTCTGTTTCATTGTTTTAGGATCTGGTGGCAGTAATGGATGGATGAATCAGGTAAGTTTGGCAGAACAGGTCAGTTAAATTATGTATTTTATTTATTTTGAACTAATGATGTTTCTTTTTAGATCTCTAATGCTGAAGAAAGAAGAAGAACGTGATGGAGAAGCAGAAGAAAAGATCTGTTGAAGCGTCGATTATCGATGCATCAACAGATCATTGTTCATATATAATTTATTGAAATTGCTGTTGTTAATGTTTATTTTGTTGTTTAATAATAAAGTTTTTAGAACGCTAGTTTTCAATGTATTTTTTTGGCAATATTGGGGATGGGTTTAAGCTATATGTGATTTAAAAATAGATGCAACTCGAAATTTTTCGGTGATATGACGTTAGGACAATTAGTAAAGCGGATCCTTGCCAGAAAAATATAAATGATTTTTACGTGTTAAACAGATTGATGTGTTTGCTTATAGATTTTTATTTTTTTCAACTCTTTGATGAAAGTTTTCTGCTGCGAATCATATTTTGGAGTTATATGTGGCTTGATGCTTTAAATTTTTCAATGCTGTGACGAGGAATCTGTAATTTTTTCAAACAAATTGAGTATTTGTTTTTTATAATCGCTGAAAGCATTGCTCTAAAATGTATACACAAATGGAAGCGATGGAGATCATATATATTTTTTACAAAAAACTTTATTATTAAACAACAAAAATAAACATTAACAACAGCAATTTCAATAAATTATATATGAACAATGATCTGTTGATGCATCGATAACCGACGCTTCAACAGATCTTTTCTTCTGCTTCTCCATCACGTTCTTCTTCTTTCTTCAGCATCAGAGATCTAAAAAGAAACATCATTAGTTCAAAATAAATAAAATACATAATTTAACTGACCTGTTCTGCCAAACTTACCTTTTTCATCCATCCATTACTGCCACAAGATCCTAAAACAATGAAACAGACAAACAAAAATATACAACGCGAAACATTTTATTATCGAATCACGAAGAAAAATAACTTTTATTATAAACAAAAACAACAAAGATATCAACAGAATAAATTTCGCGGTAAAAAATAACATAAAATCAGATAAAAAATTAATATTTAAAACAAAAATGCATAGCTTTTATATATCCATCAAAAATTTCAATAGGAAAAAAAATTTCCTCGGGGATATATTTTCGTGTTAAAACCCTCAGGCATCAGGTTCTCTTGATACCCGACTATGGCGCGCGAAATTCAAAAAGCAATTATTTGGCAAAAAGTAGCAAAGAGTCCGCCTCCTTTAAAGCTCCTTGAAAGATTGTTTCTTGCGAATCAGAAATTTTTAATCTTTTCAAAAATGGATTAACAGTTTTATCAAAAAATAATAAAGGAGTTGAGGGATGAGTTTCTGTTAAATGAATAATTGCAATATCCGTTTGTCCACAAAGAATATCCCTTGAAACAAATGTCTGTGAAATAGTTTCAAAATATTTGACCAAATATGCTCCAGATTCTTCTTTTGATAATACATAAAATTTCTTTTCGATTTTTGTTGTAACAATAATAATAAGCTTTGAAGTATTTGGATGTAGGCTTTGAATACAGTACTCCAACAAAGCAATATAAGATGGAATAATAAAAATATTAGATTCATTAATTTTATATTCACTTTTATTGCCATTAAATAAAATTGTTAAAGCTTGAAAATTTCCGCTTAAAGCTCGAATATTTTTTTCAACATTTTCAAAGTCCTCTTTGTTTTTGACATTCTTAACTAAAACCAATAAATACTGTATATCTGAACAAAAAAGAAAAGAAAATTGCTTACATTCATCGCTAATTTTGCATATTTGTGTTGAATTTCGACCAAAATCATAGATAATTAATTCCTGAATTTCATCGGACCAAATAACAAATTTATCAGTGAAAACAAAATTGTGATTTATTAAAGAAGAAAATGGAGGGGAATAAGTTTTTTCGATTGTTAAAAGCCCAAATTCATCATATTTAATTAAATAATTTATTGGAGAAGAATTATTGATTGAAGTGTGCAGCAACTTTTTAATCAATTTTAAACTTTTAAAAATTCCTTGATATATTTTGATTGAAACTTGAAGAGTTCGGATATATTGTATCTGAAAAATATACAATAGTTTTTTAATTTGAATCCAAATAACTTCACCCACTTTAATTTGAGAAATATTACAGGAGCTATAACGTACTGTAATTGGAAATGTTTTACAAGTTTCAAGGGCTATTTCTTGATTAATTATAATTCCAGGTGTAAAATTTCTAATTTCAAAATATTTTCCTGGTTCAACTTTGCATAAAGCTTTTTGTATTCCACCAAGAGCTAACGCCTTCAAGGGATCATTAAAAGATTTTTTAATGATATTTGGCAAAAAGTTATATATTCTATTTAAATGAACCTTTTTTGCCGATTCATTGTAGAAGCAAAAGATGGAACTTGTTGACAGAGGTAAATGCTGAAATTGTGGACTTAAAGTAGATCCAGAATTGAGGCAATCAACTTCAAACAAATTATTATCAGTTTTTCGAAGAATACAATTTATTATACCAAATGATGAAACAATAAATATTATCACTGTAATTTTATTATATTTTAATTCCTTTTCACAATAAATTGAAGATAAAACATTTTGAAGCAATGCAACAATTGGAGTAATAATATACACAAAATTTGCATATTCTTTTGCTAATTTATAAATTTCATGGACATCATTTAATTCATTGCTTCGAAGACTATCAACAATTACCAAACATTTAAGCGTTGTTTTTAACTTTTTACAAGCTTCTTTAAATAAAAATATATAATCTTCGGTGGCTAAAAAGCTGTTTTTAAAAGAATTTTTCAAATTTTGCAAAAACTATACCGGAAAAAGTGGAAGAAGAAATATCGGTGATTGATTGATGGATGGTATCTTCCCCAATAATGTAGCAACCTATTGACATCTTTATTTATTCAAATATTTACTTTTTATCATTCATATACATTTACTAAATAATATAAACACATTTAACTGAATTTTTGCGCGCTTTTTGTTTGGCAGCCTTTCATGGATTACCAAAAATAAAAATCTAAATTATATTTTTTAAATTTATTTAAATTCTTTCAAATTTCCAATACATATTTAACCCGGATAAATATTTTCATGCACGAAAAAAAAAACAATTATGGCTTAAAGCTTGAAAGACGAAAGACGAAAAAGTAAATCAACAAAATTTAAAAAAAGCATTTAAAAAACAATAACAAAAATAAAACAGATACAATAAATTTACAGATGCAAGCTTAATAAAAATATTAATACCGAGAAAAAATGAATTCTTTTTTAAGCTTTTTTCCTATTTCTAAAATGCATTCTTTTTGTGCGTTCGAAAATGCAGATTCAGATACCAGTTTAATTTCATCAACATTTTTTCCGCAATATTTTTCATAAAGGAATATCAATTTTTGAAGAAAACATTTCATTGCAATTTCAGGTGATATAATTTGATATTCACCTTTTGAAGTTAAAACTTTGTACCCGAGCTTTGGATCATCCGAATTATCCATTTCAAAAAGTTTAAAGTCATAAGCTGAAGCTGGAAAAGTTTTTGCTGTTGTACCCAAAAGTTTGAAAAAATCTAAAAATTATTAAAAGTAAAATAAAAAAACAAAATTTTCCGGGAAACAATACCGTAAACAACAGATTCGGGATAATTTTGTAAATCTTCTAATGCATCACTTCCAATACGAGTTGAGCTTTGATGACAAAATGAAAGATACATTGGAATATGTTCAACTAAAAAAGATTTAAAAAATTAAATTTAAATAAATCTTGAAAATGATAACATACAAATATCTTTTAAAAGCATACCACCAGATACTTCAACATATTCATCATGAGCCAAAACAATTTTACATGAATTTTCAGAAAATTCAATAATCATGGTACATTTTTGATAAATATTCTTTTCATAAACTTTATTTCCAACGGCTTTTGTTACTGCTTCAGCATACGGTAATGTATCATAGATAAGAAGTTCATCATTATTTAAATCTTCCAAAAATTCTTCAATATTATAATCAACAGGCCATGTAAAATAACATGGTTGAATTTCAGCAGAAATTTGCCTACGACCAAAACAAAAACCAATAATAACAACATCAGCAAAATGTAAAACTGATGGGGTAATAAGTTGATCAGCAGAAACAATTGAATCAAATTTGAATAAAAATTTTCCATTTACATGAACAAAGAAAAATATATGTTGTCGAATTAAAATGGCAATAAGATCGCCATCAATAAACTTTTTTTGACCATATTTGAGTAATTTCAATGCACCATTGAAAAATGCTTCAATTTCATAAAAGCATGTTGAAGTTCGTTTTGATACGGTAGATAAATGATCACAATTATTCTCTTCTGGATCAAGCAATGGATCAACAAAAACATAAGTAGTTTCAAGACATTTATTTGAATTTTGTAGAGCATAGATTGCACCACCATAAAGTTCATCAAAATCTTCAATTTCATGTCGAACAAATTTGTAATAAAAATTTTTTTCAATAAATAAAAATCTTTTCGAACCTTTTTCAGTTAAATAAAACAATCCAACATCATCTCCAAAGTCACCAATAATATTTTCATCGATATAAGTTTCAGAAAGATTGATACAGTAGCTTACAGTATAACACAATGGAGATTTTTGACTTAAAACATAAAATTTTGTAGCAATTTTTGAAACATAAAAAATTGCAAGTTTTGATTTAGTTGGAGCAAAAAGAGATAAGCAATATTGTAACATTCCAATGTAAGAAGGTGCAATAGAAATAATTGGTCCACTTTTGTAATGTTGAATTTTGTTAAATACAGTAACCAAATCATAATGCATTTCAGTTAATTGTTGTTTAACTTGAATTTCATCATTCAACCATTCATCATTCATTAAACTTTTCACTAAAATATGTATATAGAGGACGTTAACATCAAAAAGAATACGGTAAAGACTTACATTCTTGACTTAACGGAGAAAATTGAACAAA
Organism: Panagrolaimus superbus; assembly: GCA_964035985.1. NCBI lineage: Eukaryota > Metazoa > Nematoda > Chromadorea > Rhabditida > Panagrolaimidae > Panagrolaimus > Panagrolaimus superbus. Next base: position 9,229,705 of record OZ038357.1, read on the forward strand.
ATTTTTCTCAAAATTAAAGCATCCCATTTTTTCTTTATCAATTGACCAAACTTGAACTTTTTTATTACCATAAGAAAGATTGTAAAAGATATCAAATGGATCTTTGAGAGCTTGTTCAATCTTCAAAAATCCAAATTCATCATATTCAATCAAATAATACAATGATGTATCAAAATCTCTGTTGTTGAAAAATACTTTTTTAAAACACCATCGAACTTCATTGCAGATTCGAATTGTTAAAGAATCTCCAAAACACATCTGCAAAAATGACAAATTATAACGAATAATTTTATTTTATTGGAGGGAAAACTTACAGTTTCATTAAAGGATGGAATAAAATGAAGCTTTAGTGGGAATTTTGAACATGAAATTACAAGAGGATTAGTTCCAGAGAATATTCCAGAAGTAAAATTTGCAATTTCAAGATGCTTTCCCGGTTCAGCAATACATAAAGCTTTATGAAATGCACCAAGAACAAGAGACTTCAAATGATGCTTAAAATGGTAAATTTTTATTTGTGGAAATTCAATTCCCAATTGTTCTCGAATTGAAGTCTCCATTTCAACACCAGTAATACAGAAGACAGGTTTCGATGAAAATTTTGCGTATTCTTCATTATTTTGCAAACTTTTTAAAGAATTCATTTGTACATCAACTGGAGACAACAAAGAACCATCTTTTTCAAGGATATATGAAAGATATCTTGAGCCAATATTAATCAATACAAGAATTCTTTCTTCCAAAATGCTGCAAGTATGTGATACAGCTCGTTGTAAAATTGCAACAACAGCAGGAATTATATAAATAACAGACGCATACTTTTTTGCTATTTCAAACATTGCTGATATAAGTTCAGGATTGTTAAGCAAATGATCAACAATTACCAAACATTCAAGCTTTACATTTAACTTTTCACAAGCTGTTTGAAAGTAGGTGACATAATCTTCAGATCCTAAAATAAATTTGTAATAAAATTATGTTTACAAAATATTATATATTATTACCACAAAAAAGTTCATTTGGAATATCTTCTGATAGCCATATTGATTCTGCTCCAATAACATAACATCCAACAATTGGCTTTTTTGGAGGTAATTCCATTTTATTACAAAATAATTACATTGAAATAATATTTAGTAATTTTTTGAAGCATTTACAAAATAGCGCTTTTTAAATTTAAAGCTTTACAGTAGCAGCCGTTGGCGTTGACACACAAAAAAACAAAAAGAGTATAAATCAAGTGTTCGAAAAAACTATTTTTTTAAATGTCGAAAAATTGCTGATTGATTGCTGTTCCTCTTTCTTTTTGTTGGGTGATTGCTTTTTATCAAACTTGAACAACGTTGTAAAAGACGTTCATTCAGTTCTTTTTCTTCTTCTTTCAACAAAGGTGTTTTTTGTTTGCATCTATGAAGAAAGTATGTATAAAAACTATTCTTTCGTTGTCTTTGTTTAATTGCTTTTAACCAGTATTCTTTCTATAAAGCAAAGAAAAAACGATAAAAATGTATAAATGGTAATTAACAACAAAAAAAAGCTAATTTGTTTTTCAGCATTTTGCAGCAATTACAACTTTTATTTCATTTTGAAGTTTTGGGGGATACTGTATTAAAATTTCTGCAGTTACAGTATGAATTTTTTTCACCAATGGGCAAATAAAAAAAATTCATAAGTTAAATGGAAAAAATGCTGGATGACGTAAAATTTGGAAATTTTACACATACAGTACACTTTAGAGTGGTCACAAATTATAATAGTCCAACAATAAATAGGTGAATCTGTGCATGTTTATGAATGGCTTATTTTGCTTTTGCACCAGTGTTTTTGTCAAACATTGCACGGTGCCACCACACCTTCAACACTGCTTCGTACTTATGTGTGCGTTTCTTTTTCTGTTTTTTGTAACACTAAAATCGAAGAATTTTTGCTGCTCTTTTTCTATTAAGTATTTTAGAGAAAACAAAAAATACAGCAGCATTAAATGAAACAATGCAAATAGCTTATAAAGCAAGCTTTTAATAAATTTAAAATATTTTTAAAAATGTCGCATTCGGATTTATAAATGATTTACAAATATATAACTTGTGTGAAATAAAAATCCACACAAACTAATCGCCAATCATAATAAAAATAATCCATATGCATTTTGCTATCCCATTAATACCGTTCAATCTTTAACACTATTCAAATAAATCCAATCAAAAAAAACTTTAAATATCGATTACCAGACGCATAATAGCATCTTAGCCATCAAGAAATTTTCCATCTTTTTTGATCAAAAGGATTTATGAATGTTAAAGATTTTTTTTCGATATCTCAGTTACCTAACATTTTGCCGGTTAAAACAAAATGTTGATTTTGGATTTTAAAAACAGAGCACAATGGCACTCAAAACTTAGGCTTAGGAAAGAAAGTGGTAACTGAGACAGCATTTAATGGGTAAAATATATATAAAGTTACATCAGTTTGTTTTCAATAATATACTCCTGAATTAAATCAAAAGTAAACAAACAAAATGTAAAGCTACACAGATAAAAAAGAATGACAAATAAAAAAAGTTTTGAATCAAATGATTTTTGAAAAAAAAAATTTTAAAATTTGTTTTTAGCGGTTACCGCGTTTTTTTGCACCCCTCTCTCTCACCCTTTTTTTTCGTTGTGAAAGTTTTGAAAGGAAAAAAATGGAAAAAAACTTTTTTGATGACATTCGCCGATAATCACAAAACCCTTTTCTAAATTTATTGATTTAAAATAGAACATTAACCTTTAAAGAGAGTGTCGACGACAAGCAAGTCGCCTACCCGTCGTTAATCTGGCAAAAACGATCAAAAAAATGGAAGAAAAAAACGTTGAACTCAGGTTCTATTTAATCTATTTTTATGAACACCTTTATGAGATCAGAAGAAAAATACGCAAAGAAATGAAAAAATCATCGGAATTTTCTGTTTAGGATTCTGATGCATTTTTGTTTTGTGGAAATTACTTGCTTGTTGTCGACTCTCCCTTTAAAGAATTCTGTCACTGTTAGAGTCTTACACTTAACAGTGACAGAAATGTCACATAACTATCAAAATATTATTATATATCAAAATATTATTATAAACATCTTTTTTAGCTGATTCAAGTTCGAAAAGAAAAATGTCTTCATCATTTGCTGATTCTCCACCCGAATCTCCAACTCTGAAGTTTTTCTCTTACGATGAATTTTGTGCCTCTTATCTTCCACAACGTTTTTCTCTTCCAGAATCAATTGTCTTTTATATGGCAAAGAATCCACCATTGACGGGCGTTCATCGAAGAATGTTGAAATCTTGCAAATACTTCTTTATCAAGAATCCAATTATTCACTTCCATTGTTTACAATATGATGATAAAACTGGATGGAAAACTTGTATCAGCCGAAGCTGCCTTTATCAAGGAAAAGAAAAATATCGAAAAATTAACTTGAAATTGGATAAAATTCAAAGCAAAATTTTTGTTTTTTTTGCTCTTAATATCTCTTCTTCAAATCCAACTTTTGCAGCTTCTCTTATTCCTAAAATGTATACAAATAAAGTCCACTGTGTGGAATTTTCTCGACAAAAAATGCTTTTCGATGATTTTTTATTTTTTTCGAAAAAGGCTATACAATGTTATGTTCGTCATAGTAATGTGCTTTATAAAAACGGCAACGAAGTTCCATGTGAAGTGATTCTTGCAAATTGTCCTAAACTTAAATATTTTGTGCATAGTGCTCCAAACAATTGTTACAACGTTATCAATGTCGCTGAACTTCTCAAAGTTCCTCACTTCAAAAAACTGATTCATTTTTCTGTCCTTGAAATTTTTGAATCATTTGATATTGAAAAGTTTTTTGGTTATTTAAAGGTAAATTTTACATTTATTTTTTGCTATTTTTAATGATGAAAACTATATTTTTAGAAAAACATTAGAACGAATGTTGTAATTGGATTTTATGCTCCATTTTCAGAAGAATACAAAAAAAGACTTCAAGCAGTTGTCGATGAAATTATTGATGCTGGATCTTCTCGAACTTACAGAACTCCTTGTATTATGTTTGATGAGCAACTTCGACAAAAGGAATTAATAGCAGCGTTTAAAAAATCTTTTTAGTTATGTATATCTTTGTTCTATTATTTCTGACGTACTAAAAATTGTAAATTGTTTCTTTTATTATTTTGAACATGTTTAAAATATGATTTCTTACACGAATGTAATCGAATAAATAACCTTATCACTGTAGTTGAAATGAATTAGTTTTGAAGATAAATGGAAGTGTTATTTATATCACTGATAAGATCAGCGCCTAAAATAGATCGACAGTAAGAGGGGAGATTCCACATAAAAGTCAAAAAAATCACATTTCATCCTATAGGATAGAGACCGGCAGGGAACACTTTTTCGTTTCCTTTCTTTGACATTTTTTCCGTTACAGTATGAAAAATTAAATTTTAATTTACAAACTAATAATCAGAGCTACTAGATGTTATTTTTTATGCGGATTCCGAATATGGTATTTAAAAAATTTTTCCCTTAGGACAAAGGGTGGAAAACTCAAAAATAGCATGTTTTTTCGACTTTTGACCCCTAGGTAAGCCCAAGTAAGCATAACTGGTGGCACAGTTCGATAGCCCTTCAAAAAATACGTCTATGGTAAAAAGGAAAATCACAGGAAATCACAGGAAAAAAATAGCGAGCAATCGCAGAGCTAGATTTTGATCAAAAACGTTAAAAAATCGAAGGAATGCATTATTTTTGGCAATGTGTCTTTCATCGCTATGCGACAATTCCAAAAAAAGGAAAGGAAAAAAAGTGTTCTCTTTTCTTTTTTTTTCGACGAAAATTTTTTTGCTTCCTTCAATTTTCAGATGGCATTTTCGTCGCTTCTGAATCACTTTTTTTACTTTTTGATTTTATTTTCGTTTTATTCAGGGTTGAAAGTACTAGAATATCCACACAAAATTTTTTTCTCTCAATTTTTAATTTTTACCTGCCGGTCTCTACTCTAGGAATTCAAATTTTTAAGACGGGAATTAGAATTTGAGGAGAGGAAGATCTCCCCAAGGCAATTTAGGCCCTGAATAAGATTCTGCTTTTTTGTGTGTGGCAACAAAAAACATGCATAATTTTTGTTTTCTTTATGTTTTGTCACATTTATAAATAAATTACGAGTTTGGGTTACTGTACTATAATTTATACACTTTCGTCGGATACTGTCAATAAAGCATTCGAGACACAAAATAAAACACTTGTCTAATTTATTCTGGGTATAACAGTTTTACAAAGATAACAATAAAAAATGCAAAACAATAAAAAAAGATAAATAAATAACAATTTAAGAGTTAACGTGGTTTTGAACCCATTCATGTTCCATAACTTGTTCAAGGTTAATACGTTTAGAAGGATCAATAACCAATAACTAAAATTACATATTTGAGCTTTTTTTAAAAAACCAAAGAAAAACCACAAACTTTAGAAATTAAATCACGAGCCCCTGGAGAAACATGAGATGGAAAAGTATAATTAAGAGTTTTAATCTTTTCATATGTTGCACGATCATTTGATCCAGAATTACTTAAAGTTTCAAAGGGTGGACGACCAACAAGAAATTCATAGCTTTAAAAATTATCTTAGAAAATAAATAGATATAAATAGAAATAAAGAACGAACCACAAAATTCCAATTGCCCAATAATCAACACTTTTATCATATGCATGACCAACAACCATCTCTGGTGGCAAATAATCTAATGTACCACACATCGTTTGACGCCTAAAATATTTGCCTTAAAATAAATATATCTATGCTAATAAAGCTTACTTAGATTCCGAAGATGACATATGAATACTCCATCCAAAATCTGAAATAAATAATATTAATTGCATTAAAGTACTTGACAAATATTGACTGATCACCAATTAAACGATAATACCTGCAAGTTTTAATTCTCCATCAGCACCGATGAGGATATTTTCAGGTTTAATATCTCGATGAATAACATCTTTTGAATGACAATGATTTAAAGCATCAGCAACTTGGAAAATGTACTGTAAAAAGTAATGATAAATCCACGACGGTTAATATAAATCCAAAACTTACGATAGCAGATTGCTTTTCACTAAAGCGAGAATCCTTTTGGTTTTGAAGAACTTTATATAATTCACCATTAAGGCAATATTCAAGAATAAGATAAACTTTCTTATCATCAACAAAATAATTGTATAATTTAAGAATATTTGGATGACTAAAAAATACATGGATGTTTAACAGCAAAAATATAAAAAAACAGACTTTAAGTGACATTGAATTTCAATTTCTCTAACAAGTTGAAGTTCCACATGAGCATTAATAAGTTGAGATTTGAAAAGAATCTGAATTTTAAAGTATTTAAAATATTTAAAGAATCGAATAAGATACAAACCTTCAATGCAACAACAATGAGTGATTCTTTTTCACGAGCCAAATAAACACTCCCAAATTTACCTTTTCCAAGTGGTTTACCAATATCAAAATCTGATAATTTCCATACCTTGCTAAAAAATACAAATCATTTTTATAAAAAAATTAATATTTTAAAACATACTATTGTGGAGCAGAAGATGGAAGATGATCAACTCGTGGATGCACATTCGATGTTTCCTGAAAACAAACACTTCATACTTTAGATAAAGTAAATAAAACAGAGGCATGTCTTATCTGCCTTGTTTTTTTAAAAAAATTTCCCGCGAAAAGTAAAACATTAATGTTCAGATTGGATTTTATTGTATCGGAACCAAATCGTCATTCCCAAACTTTTCTAAAAAACAGAACAAACACTTACAGCAACATTTCTTTCAGTATTTTGATTATCAGAGGTTTCATTAATAGAGTCAGTTTCCATATCGCTAACATTTCCGACTACCGTTTTGTTAATATCCTAAAAAGTACTTATAAAGTGTTAAATAGTTTTCCGCGATGCTTACACTAATACATTCAGAACTTTGTGGAACAACTTCGTTGTCGCAATTTTTTTCTTCAACAGTCCGTGGTTTAAAAAGAACACTTTCTTCAACAATACTGTCATCAACAGAAGTTACAGTAGCATTTTGTAATTTAACATTTTCCTTAAATTGAAATATCAAAAATGGAAAAATTGAAATATTAAAAAATACTTTTAATGATTCATTATAATTTTCTTCATCATGATCAATCATTTCAACGGGATGAATAATCGAACTTCCAATCGCATCTTTTTCATCCATTGTTTGATCTTTAGTTTCCTAAAAAACAAACGTATATATACTATTTTTTAGAACACAAAACAGTCATATATACCATAAGAGATTCATTACTCTTTTCTTCATCTGACTCAACAGCGGGTACATCAGTTGGTAGCATAGTAAATGAACTAAATTCATCCAAGACAATTGTTAGATCACTCTCAGCATTATTAACAGAATGATATGCACTGATATCAGAATCAGCAATATTAACGCTTTCATTAACACGTGATGCATCTTTAAGTTTAGCCGTTTTATCAGTTCGTAAAATAGGATTTGCAGTAACTTCTTCAGCGGCAATCATCTGTTGATTATCAGTTTTCTGAAAAATTATATGTTAAAGGGAGTGTCGACGACAAGCAAAAAAAATTTTGTGTGGACAACAAGTATGTTTTAACACGAAAATGAGTTAGAGAAAAGAAATAGCATAGAAAAATGTCTTGTTCGTGTAAAAACATACTTGTTGCCAAAAAATTTTTTTTTGCTTGTCGTCGACACTCCCTTTAAAAAAAACCACGTCATACACAGGGCCGCAAATAAGGGGGTGGAACTGGGGAAAGTTCCCGCCCCTCCCCCTTGTCGGCCAAATGTAAGGGGAAAAAATGAATTCATACTAGATAAAATAAGATTTTTTTGGTTTTTTATAAGGAAGTTCCACTCCCTTACTTTTGACCAATTTGCGGCCCTGAACATACATTACCATAAAAGGATCATCACTTAAATCTGGATAAATAGAAGCTTTATTAGTTGAAATAGATTTATCAAAGACCATTGATTGTTCGCCATCATCATTATAAACTGGATGATATACATTAGCTACGGAATCTTCACCACTAACATTTTCATTATTAACTGATTCATTTCCAGTGTTATTAAAAGATTCTGTAGTAATGTCTTCAACTTTTTTATCAGTCACAACTTTAACTTTAGCTTCTCTTTCTTTAACAAAAACATCAACAGCTTGACTTAAAGTTTCAAAAGACAATGATCCAGCGATAATGTTGACGCAAAAATCAGCATCAATAAAATCTTTAAGATTTTCAAGCTAAAAACAGATATCGATAAAATATGGATATGAAATGAAACAAACAAAATCGCGATCATTTGATGATTCAATTGAAACGGCTGCAAAAATGAATAATCCACTTATAATTGGATGAATTCCTTCTGTCTTTTCAATAACATCAATAGCTTGCATCAGAAGGTTTTTTGTATCCATTTTATGAATCAAATCAATAAATGAAGCCCATGGAATGGCATCAATTGGCATAATCTTCTTTCTAACCGTTGGAGCATGTGGAATATATCTGAAAACACAAATAAAATTATTGATGGGTTTTAAAAGTGTAAGCCTGTACGTGTCATTTTCTTTAACAAATAATCTGGTGCATTTCTGAACATAAGTTTTCTTTCCCAAAATATCTTTAATAAAATTTTTAATTCCACCTTTTTCGTCTTTACTTAATTGATCATCAATATCAAAGATTGCAATACCAAAAGCAGGTCGAAGAAACTTTGAAAAATCATCTAATCCACCATAGCAGTTATATTTTTTGTATTCATTCATGTTTATGGATTCTAAAATTGAAAATTTAGACTTATCTTGAAATAGTTTTATGCGCCAAAAAAAGAATATAAATAAAGTAAACGTAATGGGTCAAAATAATAAATTTAATAAATAAAATAAAATATTTAAATTCAACAAATGCGAGTATAAAAAAATCCAGATTTGAATATTTTCAGGTGAAAAAAAAAAACAAAAAGAATAAAATTTAACGAAAGTAAACGTTTCAGGGTTTCCCTTCAAGATCGATGGGAAAACAAATTATTAGAAAAAAATATGTTACGATTAGGGTTGTTCATTTCCTGGGAAATCGTAAAAAGGGCGGGAATTTCCCGCCATTTCCCGAAACTTCGATTTTGGCAATTTCACTAATTTAATGTCCAAAAACACTAAAAATATCTATTTTCAGTATTTAACATTAAATTAAAGCTTTTTCAGACTAATAAACTGTTTTAAAAACTGAAATTTCCATTGTTAAATAAATTAAACATAAAAAATTTCTGTTTCTACACAAAAATTTTCGGGAAATGAAAATCATTTCCCACAAAAATCGGGAAATTTCCCGGGAAATTGCCTGGGAAATTTCCCGGGAAAGGGAAATGAACAACCCTAGTTACGATAATAAATATATTATAATATCGCATGCAGAAATATTACTTCGACCATTTTTTTAAAACCTGTTTGTTAAACCCCATTTTCTTCACACTATGCAGTGCACCGAATATACTCATTTCTTGCACCATCTTGGTGCACCAAGAATGCTTTTGAAAATTTTGATGAAACTGCAATGTTTTAATTGTTTCAGAATGATGCAACATACTCAAGGCCGTATTTAGGGGGGGGATTCGGCACCCGTGCCCCCGAAACTGAGGAATTTCCTTTGATCTTTTGCCGCTTCGTGTTGGCGGCGGCAAAAGATCAAAGGCGTGCCCCCCCCCCCCCTAAAATCGCTGTGCCCCCTCCGAAATTTTTTTCCGTATACGGCCTTGAACATACTGTTTAGTTTTTTATGTGATGCTCGAGAGATGATCGATGATGATAATGTTGCTCTTAATCAAAATTTTAGAAAATTTGAATACAGAAACCCTATCCACTTAACATATTTACAAAAACTATTTTCATACTTGAAAGCGTCTATTTTTTCATTAGTTTTCACGTTTCATAACACAGGCATATTTTACTTTTTTATACGAATATTTTACACCTGTTTTTTTCCAAAGTGTTTATTAAAATTTTGAAAAATAATTTATTCTGTTTTGTGAGTCACACAAATTGTGACTATTTTCTTCTAACTTTCGATATTAATGGTCTCTCTTTTATCACATCAAAAAAAAAGTCTTATGACTTTAAAAGTACAATAAAAATTACCGTTATCTCTTTAACCCTTAAACAAAGAGAAAAAAAATATTTTATTGATAAATGCATTTTTTCTTCCATTGTTTTAAGCATGAAAAAAACAATTTTTATCAGTTGATGAGTTGTTGTTTTTTAGTGATAATTGCATACTTTTCCCTCTCCTTTTTTTTTGTTTTCACGATTACTTCTTATCCGTTTTTCACAAATGTTGTTTACATCATTATGGAGAAAAGAAATGTGAGAGAGAAAAAGGAGGAAAGGCCCTTCGAAGAGGAGGAAATCGATAATATACATACATATTTTGGAGGGTTGTTTGTAGTCAACTGCCATTTTTGAAAAATAACAAAAGCATATTATATTTTATATTTTTACAAAGCCATTTTTGGATATTCTTTTTTTTCTTTAAAAATAAAGTTAAAAATTGATAGAGATAAACAGATATTTATTTTAAATGCGATCTGAAAATGTGTATGGTTACTGTAGCTATAAGAAAGTTTAATTTTCTAAAATAAATTTATTTTAATTAAGTTCAAATAGTTCAAAAACAATGAGAAATTTAGTGTATTCTTATTTTTCCACTCATACGTATTTTTGCTGATTTCTTTGTTTTTTTGTCCCTTTTTTTTATCAGTGATAAATTCCTTTTTTGCTACAACTTTTTCATTTTGAGTCCAATCAACAGGCTGTGAAGCAGAATCACATCCTATTTATTACAGTAAATCAAAAAAGTGTGTTTCATTAAATGCAAAAATCAATTTGAAATGCTTTTTTAAAATGTTTTTCCTTCCTTCCTTCAAGTGACCATTCCTATTTGTTGAACAAAAAAAAATAGATGGTCACTTGGTTGTTCATCTGCGCTTTTCCTCTTTTAAATATCCTTTTTTTCCTCCTTCTTCTTCTTCTCCTTCTTCTTTTTCTTCAATACCACGTGTGTACGTTGTTGTTTTTATTTTTGCTTTTGCTTCTTTGGTGTTTTCGTTGTCGTCGTTCCACTTTTTTTTCTTCTTTCAAAAATAATAACGATTGAAAAAAAAAGCCGAAAAAGGGGGGATTCCCCCATTTTATTTTACGATAGAAAAATGGAACAAAGTTTATCGTAAAAACTGTTTTTTTTCTCTGAAAAATATCCACGTATGTTGTAAGTGAAAAACATCTTCATAAAAAAGTCATCATGTTTTTTTAAAATTTTTTCCCCTGTTAATGTCGCGGATACCCTAAAAGAATACTTTTTTAAAAAAAAAATGATTGCAGAACTTCTTTTGCATTTTAAAGGTTTACACTATTATTTATATTTTTCTCGAATGTTCTTTTTTCTTCTTTCTCGGGGTCCACGGTGTCACTCCTTCTTTTGCGCGGTCATTCGTTGACTTCTGCTTCACTTTTTTTTTATTACAGCTGCTTTATTGACTAAAATTTGTGACAAAAAAAGTTGAAATAATTTAGGTTTCTGGAAGATTCTATATTATTGATAAAAATCAGTGTTTTTAAAAAGTGATGACTATTTTTGTAGAAATATAAAACTTTTATCATGATCGATTGTAAAATGAAGAAAAAAGAGTGTAAAAATTATTGTTTTGGCTTAAAACTATTTTGTTATTTTTTTGAATAAATATCTCTTTTTTTAAATATTGGAGTGTATTGATTTTAATTTACCCGAAGAAAGAAGCCTTGTGTTACAACTAATCTCAACAAAAAAATTGTACCCTTTAAATTCCATAAAAGTTTTATAGCCTTCAATAGCATTAAAATTTTAAGCAAACCAATACTTTGCCTCAAAAAAATCATATAATTTTAATGTCAACAACCATACCGTAATCTCCAAATAATCAACCAAAAAAGCTTTTGTTGAAAGCACCAACTTTTGTGTTTAAAAAAAGTTAACGCCACTCCTTCTTCTTCTTTTTTCTACAGTATGCCTTTCCCCAAATTTACAATCATTTTTATACAATTTTTTATTGAAAAGTGTGTTGTAACTTGGTCAATATTGTTTTTCACAAACTTTTTTCAATCAATTTTTTTCTTCTCTCTCATATTTTTTCTCTTTTCTGCTCTATGTCTGCGGAAAAGAGGGGAAAAGGCTATATTGGCAAGGGCAACACACACGAAGGCGCGAGACTCTTTTTTGTTATTTGTTTCTGCTGCTTTTGCAGTCACCCTCAAAGTTTTTTCCCCTCTCTCTGTCTCTCTTTTATGTTGATCACACGAGGTTTACTTCTTTTGTGACGATATATACATTTTTTACTGCCCCAAAAAAACAATGATTTCAATAAAAAAACTGAAAAGACAACTGAAAAAAATGAGAGTAATATTTGTAGGAAATTTAGAAAAAGTAACAAAGAAAAAAAATCAATGAAAGAAAAGCTCAACTTTCAAAATGACCTTTTGAAATGTATAAATTTTGTTTGTTAAACTTTTTTTGCCATTGAATTTTGATATTGCAGAGAACCGAGAAACTGAAAAAAAAGTAGAATGAATTAATCAAAAAAAAAGTGTGCATCGCTCTTTTTTCAAAAAACTGAAAAAAACTGTCTCCCTCGTGTTTTTTTTGCAGCTCTAAAACACATTTGTCCTTTGCGTTTTTTTATGTTGCAGAGTTTTGCTGATTTTTGTCAAAAAAAGTACCATAATTTTATATTTAAATCCATTGTTATTACCTTAATCATGTTTCCAACTTCGCCCAATTTTGAAATTCAATCTTGTTTATTCTCTTTTTTTCGCGTCAAGAAAACTGCCAATGTTTTTTAATAATTTTTACAAATTTTTGCAATGTTTTTTTGATGATTTTTTACATCAAAAATTTTACAATTTTTAACTAATTTGCATTTTTTCTAGGATACTTTTAATCTCCCTCTGTTCCCTTTTTCTTATGTTTTCTAATTGGAAATCGTTGCCTTTATTATTCAATGATGTCGAAGTAAAACTGTATCACCAAGAAAATCGCGGCCGTTGTCGTATTTTACGAATTGAATCTGATACGGGTATCAAAGAAGATGAAATTGTTGCCATTGTGAATACAAAAGGTGATTTTGAAGTTATCTATGAAGTGGTTGGAATTAGTGGAAGTGGAAAGAAGCCTATCAAAATTCGATTCCATCCCCATATTTTGGAGGCAGGAAAGAAGAATGAAGTTATCCAAGAGGCTCTCAAACGAACAACCTACAATGCAAGTTTTGCCTTTTGTTTAACAACTTTTTACATTCATTTTTTATCTTATTTAGATGATTGCTAGTCTTCTTTCCGCTGATTGGACATTAACACCTCCTCAACCAGCAAATGCAATCTCATGGAAAGATGTACAAAAGCTCTTTGTTGAACAAACTCCATTAATTCGTTTAAACAATGATTGTCGGCAAGTTTTTATTATACAATAAATGACATGGAAAGAATGAACGAGAACAGTTTCCGATCTTGTTCGTTACTCTTTCGTTACCGTTCCGTTCTTGTCAATGTTTCCATATCATTTATTCAGATTATAGCTTTTCTTCTTCACCGTATACCTTTATAGAACTTTGATTACATGGAAAATGACCTCTGAACACCTCAAACTTGGGTCAAAGAAATTGCCTCGAGGAAAAAAGACAAAGGAAATGGAAAAGTACTTTGCAAAAATTGACAAAAAATTAAGCATCCATGTTTCCAATGTTTCACCAGGACAAAAAAGTGGTCTCCCAAAAACCTCTGAATTTTTTGATCAACTTTCTAAACTTCCATTATCACCTCCCTCACAACTTGTTGATATCATTTTCTCTGAAAACGATTTCCAAAAAACGTTATTAACATTAGAATTTGCGGGTTTCCCTCCCCTTGATGATTTAACCATAAAAGGTAGTAAATATTTTGCAATATCTCTTACGTCTTTACAGTACAATCTGTTTTTAGCAATGCATCAATTTATTTTCAATCCTAACTTTGGTACAATTCAACTTGATCTCCTTGCCAAACCTGATGTTTCAAAGAAATGTATATGGGTTGAATCCCGGAACTTTGACCGAAAAAACTTTGACCGAAAGTACTTTGACCGAAAGAACGATGACCGAAAGAACTTTGGCCGACAGGGAATTTTGACCGACAGGGAAATATGACCGAAAGCACTTTGACCGAAACTGAACTTCGGCCGAAAGCACTTTGGCCGACAGGGAACTTCGGCCGAAAGCACTTTGACCGACAAAGTTATTCTGACCGACAAAAGAATTCCCACTTTACTGTCTTTAGCTAAAAAGAGTGAACTTTATACATGCTTTTTGGCAAAGCGCCATGCATCAGAAAGTTTTTTTGGCGGTTTAGCAGCGCGTAATTTGAAAACATCGGTTTCAACTGTTTTTAAAAATTTTCTAAGAAGATCAGCAAACTTAAAAAAGCCAGGCTTATCGCAATTAAAAAAAGAATGTAATTTGTTATGAGCACCTTCGACATTATTATTTGTGCGCGGACTGCCTTCAATAGTTCGATCATGCATATTCCATAAATCGCGTTCAAATAATGGGGGACCAGCGCGATTGTTAAACCAAGCTCATCCATTTTGCGGCGAACTGATTGGCAAAAATGAAAAAATCATCCAGAAATGTCTGCAGTAGGGCAAGCTTGGCCAATGGCATTATGAAGTGTTTTTTCAAAATCAACCATAACCGTTTCAGGAGAATTGTTTGCTAGAGTTTTTAAAGCCTCAAAAGCGCGTTCGTAAGTTTCTTAATTTTTTCGATTAAGCAAAAAGTAAGTGCAAGGAATAGTTTCATGAGTATTTCGCCAGTGTGCATGAATGACCAAAAGCTGATGTGTAACTTTTGGAGTTACTTTAAAAGCTGCATCTATAAACCAATTAGCAAAATTTTCTAAAAGCTCAAGCAGCGTATCACACGATATTGTTGTAGCTGAAGAAATTTTCAATGAAAGGCTTCCAGCCAAGATAAAGAAATTTTCAACGAATTCAAAGAATGGAATATGTCTAATTTCAAAGTTTTGTCAAAATCCAGGCTTAAAGTTAAAACTAATGAAGACGTCAAATTTGCATTTAACTGAAGTTTCACCTGGGGATAACTTCTGGGGTATTGGAATAGGTTTTAATGATCCTCGTTTAATGAATTGTAATTTGTGGGGAGAAAATAATTTGGGAAAACTATTGATCAAAGTTAGAGATTGGTATTTGTAACTTTTTTGTAACGTGTTTTTATTGTCGAAAAAAAATAAATTTTTTATTTTTGGACAAATTTTTTTTCTTTTGTCGGTCAGAATAACTTTGTCGGTCAAAGTGCTTTCGGCCGAAGTTCCCTGTCGGCCAAAGTGCTTTCGGCCAAAGTTCATTTTCGCTCGAAGTTCCTTTTCGGTCAAAGTTCTGTCGGTCAAAGTTCAGTCGGTCAAAGTTCCTTTTCGGCCAAAGTTCTTTCGGTCAAAGTTCTGTCGGTCAAAGTTTTTTCGGTCAAAGTTCCGAATACCATATGGGTTCCTCCCCATAATGTCGGAGTTATTGGATATGCAAAATTTAACAAAGTTTCCGGTCACTTGGTAAGTTGTTTTTGTTTTTTTATCCTTCAAAATAGATTCTATTTTCTGCCCCATTTTTTTTAAAATTTTCTGACAGCGTATATCCTTCAAATTTCATTTTCTTTTGAAATACACGAAAAAATAGCATGTTTTTCTTATCCTTTTTCATTAAACTTTTTCTTTCTTCTTTCTCATTTTGATTTATACATTCGTCCTTGAATCCTTGTTTTTCTCAGAAACTTAACAATTTAAAACATAGTAAAACAGATGATGATGACATTTTTATTTCCCATGAATTAACAAAAATTTTCTGGTATTATTTTTTGTTTATGTTTGGTTTTAAAAAGTTTTGCTACAAAAATTTTGGATGCTTGGATAAGCAAAAATAGAAAAGTTGAACAGGGCATTCTTTAGTTTTTGTTTTACCGTGGGAGAAACTATTTTGAAAAAAAATCGTTATTATTGTTTTGTCGATGTATTTGTAAAAAAGAAAAACATCTAAACAATTATTCACGATTTCTTTACGGTCGTGTTGACTATTATCAGCGACGATAGGGGAAAAAAGAGAAGCAGGAAGTGTTTTTTCATTCTTTTATAAGTGAAAACATTTTAAATTTTTTTGAGAAGCTGAAAAAAAAATTAAATCAAGCTTGAATGCTTTTGATGAAAATGTAAGTGGATTATCTTTAGCCTAAAAAATGAAAACGTTGATTGAGTAATGTGTGCATAATCGTTTTGACTAAAAGCCAAAAATGTAAATGTGTATGCCATTCTCATATGAATAGAATATCTAAGTGTTTTGCTTTCATCCCTATTCAAGGTTGCTTCTGCTTTTTCCTTTTTTAAAGTTATGAAGAATTGTTATGAATTTTAAAAATAATTTTGTTTTTCTAAAAAATGTAGCTTTGGCATATTGGCTATAAACTTTCGTCTTGAATTTGAATTTGCTTTTGAGTTTGTACCGACGATGCACATCTTTTCAATCCAGATGGTCGTGAAGAAAATCTTTTTTAAACCTTTTGATTGAGCAGCTTAATGTTGTTGTTGTCTGTCAAGCTTTTCACTAAAGCCTATATTTGACTTTTTCCGAAATTTGTATGCTTTTTTGATTTCCTCTTTAATTTTTTGTCTTTTACAGTTTCCACGAAAAATAAAATAACAAACTTTTCACGTGATTAAGGCCTCATTTAAAAAAATTTTTTTTTATTCATTGAAGCTAAAGAAGAGAGAAACACAACAAATGAAAGAAATAAAAGCTTTTTGGCCTCTTACGAACTCTCCTTTCCTTTTTTTTATTTTCCTTAGTGCGCGGCTTTTTTTGCTTTGGTGTAAGAAAAAAACCGAAGAAAGAAATGCAAAGGCCTTTTTTCATCTTTTATGCGAATGTGAAAAGCTACGTCTTCGTTGTTTATTTTTTCTTCTTCTTCACAAACAAGGGCAACAACGACTAATTTTTCGTTTTTTACGAAGAAGAAAGCATCTGTGTTTATTGCATTTTTCTTTCTTTCCTTATGGCTGTCTTTTTTTTCATCTCCTCAATTTTCTTTTTCCTGACTTTTGATACCGGAAAGCAGCAATTTGGAAGTAGAAAAAATGTAAAAGATGAATGCTGTAGTTTATGCTTTCAAAATATAGAAAGATATAATAATATAAAACGGGCAACTGCTTATAATAAATGCACTTTTAGCTTTTCGTTCATTCTTTGTTTTTTTTTTCGGCGATAAAGACCAACTTTGTTCAAAAACTAATTGTTAAACTTTCGATTTATGAAATCGCGTGAGTATAGTGTAAAATACTCTTTTTAAAATGCATAAAGAGTGCTAACTGCATTTCTTTTTTGTTGTTTTCGAAAAGCAACTATTTTGCTATTGACCAGTAGATGACCATCTTTTTAAAAACGATTGCTAATTTTAAGTTGGAAAAATAATGTTTTTTCTCGAATAGCATTGCTTTATTTCTTTACACTTGAATGTTCTTTGGTGTATTTTTTTAGCTCCGTTGTTTACAATAGAAAAAGAGAAATATAAGATGAAGCAGTTTTGCACTTATCGACGGTATAATAATAACATATGGGAATTGTGCTGTAGTTAATAGAATCCTCATAAGCTTCAAAATGCTGCCATTTTGGTTTAAAATGGGATAATTAAAAGCTTCCATTTGTTAAAAAAAGGTTTTAATTGATGGCACAAATCTTTTTCTAGATATAAGTTTTAAAACTTTTCTCTGTTTTTTACTTTCTTTATTTCTTTGTTTGCCATGAATGACGTCGCATATGAAACATTTTGTCATTTTTCATGCATTGAAGCATGTCTTTTTTGAAAATCTTTTTTTCCTTTTTATGTTCACTCGATGGAGCTAAAATTAAGTTTTGGCAGTATAGTTTGTCAGCGTTGCTGCATTTTTTTATGTTTTTTTATTTGATTAGTTGGTTTTTTTGTACGTATGATAGCTTCTTTTTATGATTTTTGCTCTAATATTGGTTACAAGATTTATTGCATTTAAGCTAAACAAAAGGATATAAAACTGTCAAACGCTTTTTTCATTTTTCAATATTTATTACATGCTTTTCTGTGGAGGAGCACTACTTTCACGAGGCCTTAAGTATTAGCTTTTTCATTTATTAACAAGAACTCTATTTTAGTTTTTTTTGCTATAACAGTGTTAATTTGTTTCATGTGAAGTATTACTTCTCCTTCCAAAAATGTCGGTTTTTCTATTTTAAGGACACTATACAATGTTTTTTTACGACAAAGACTAAAAGATGCTTATGTGCTTTTCTACTAATGCTTATTGCTACAGTATGCCATTAAAATATATGTGTTTTAAAAGAAGAAAGACAAAAGAACAAAAAGGGCACCAAGACATGCAATATGTATTGTTCTTTTGTTGTCGTACTTTATAAAGTCTTTTTATTTGATTTTCAAAAACTAAAATTTTCTCTGTTGCTGTCATCGCTTTTGCACATGCGGAAGTTTGACTAAATCTCATTAGCATTGACAGCGCCATTTGCATTGGGAAATCCACGTGATGTGCAAAAAATATATATGTGCCGCTTTGCATTTATTCGTCTTTAGTCTTTGAGAGAAAAAAAAGTTGTTGCCCTCCCGGGTTAAAGCGAAAAAGTTGTCAAAATAGATGGCAAAGAATGTGGTATCAAAATGCTTGTCAAGTGAATGTCAGTGAACCCTTTGCTAATAATTACTGAAAAATAATTAGGAAAAAACAGATGTTCTGATAAATCACATCAAATCGACACTTTTGCTTTTAATTTTGATCATTGATTAAGAAATAAGTCAAGATATTTTTTGATCTTCTTCTTTTTATTTATTGATACGTTAAAAGTTTGGTCTATTTCATCAACATTTTTGACGATGCGCGGGTGTTGTCTCTTTTTTCACTTCTCTCTCTCTATTTTGCCATTTTTTTAAAGGTTTTCCCTTTTGCGTCGTCGTTTACTGTCAAAACTTAATTTATTGTTTGCAGTCATGTGCAAGGTTTTTTTTTCTATTCCTTCGAATAAAAAAAACTTACAAAACTGTTTTCCACCATTTTTTTTGCTCCATTTTCTTATTTTGGTTAAATTAATAACAATATTTTTTTCAATTTCTTTAAGAGTTGCTTTAAATGGCATGGTAAAATGAAATTGATTTTCTTTCTTCTTTCTTTTCTATGTTAGAGAGAGAAACCACAACAGCGTAGGCAATGTGGCACGGCTTGTTTTAGAGTTTGTTTAGCAATTTTGTTCTCCTTTTTTTTATTTTCTAAACCCAAATGCCCTTTTCTCTTCCTTTTTTGTGCTTGCTTGCTGTTGTTCGTTTGAAATTCTTTTGTTAAAAATAAAAAGAAAAAAGTCAAATTAATGCTAAAAATGTGCCAAGATTTGTTTTTTTTCCTTGAACGATGTTATTGTTTAAATATTGAAAAACCATCGTCTTCTTTCTTTTCTTCTTCTGCTACAGAATACTTTACTTAATGCCTGACTATATGGCTACATTTGGGTTGAAGGAGAGAGAGAAAGAAAACATCAGGAACACAAAAAGTGTAAGAAGGTGCATGAAATCTCATTTGAAACACGTTACACCTAACGTGTTATTTTCGCATGTGTGTTACTTGACCATCTTTGATTTTTTTCATGCATTTTTAAAGAATGAACTTAATCGGGTTTGCACTTAAATCGTCTTAGAATTAAAACTTTTTAATGTACGGTTTAAATACAGTACGATATTTTGATGACTTTTAGGTCTTTTTTTCTGTCGTTTTTGTGTCTGCTAAAAAAGACTCAAGTTACTTTATTTGATCTCTTTTTTCTTTCAAACTTGCAACTCCGTAAACAATTCTTTCGCCTTTTTTGTTTTTAAAAGTGCTTATTTAGTTTGATTTTACACTTTTAATCGACAGTGTTCTTTGCTCTTGTAGTTTATTACTTTTTTTAAATAGCACTTAAAATTACAGCTTTCCCCATCTTTTAGACTGATAAAAACAATTGATTATCTTAGACATTCTGGCTCTTCTAAAAGTACCCAAGCTGTCTTTTAAAAACTATACTGTCAACATTGTTTTCATCTTTCCTCAAAGATAATTTGAAAATTTAAAAAAATTTAAAAATACTTAAAAACAAGCTCGATTTTTTTCTTTGTTGATTCTTCTTTTTTTAAAACACTTAGACTGTTGGTGCGCAGAGTGTACGTTTCTATCACGGACCATTCTTCAAGGTCGTTTAAAACCAACTCTTTCCGTAAAAAAAATTTATATAAAAAACACTACCATCGTAGCCACGAATATTTCCGTTTTTTTGACAGGAATGTTTTTGATATCGCTGATCTCCCTAAAATTATTATTTTTTCTTTTGGTCCATTTGTACAACGTTTTTTTCTTGTTTGTTTGGTTTTAAAAAAATCTTAAAATAACAGCACGAGATATTTATTGTCTTTAACTTTTTTTGCAGAAAAAAGTTATTGTTTTTGCCTGATATTATTTTTCAAGACACTGAACCAAATTGTAGATCACAACCAGGGTTTTCGTCTTTCCCCAGGATGTGACGTAATGCGATCACTTTTTCTTCATTCATAACCTTTAGTCTTTACAATAATTTATTTTTCTTCCATATTTAGTATAATAACATTTTTGAAAGAAAATACATAAAATGCAAGAGTAACAGTGATACATCTTCTTCTACTTTTTTCATGATGATGTTGTTGTTAGCGTTGTTGATGAGTCTGTCTGACACCTATCATTTTTTTTTATATTGAAGACCTATTTTTACATGTTTATGAATGGAATAAAAAACGGAAAAAGGACTTAGCTTCCGTTACTTTAAATAAAAATAGATTGGCTTTTCAGTTTTTAAACTAAAAAAGTGTATATGCTGGCTTGTATTAGCAATAATACAATTGTGCTTTTAACAATTAGTTTTTTTAAAATTGTAATATAAATTTATTGAGAGATTTTTTAAAAAATTAGGAAAAAAGGAAAGGGAAATCAGCAATCATTTTAAAACATTTCAATTATTGCATTTTCCTTTAAAAAAGCAGCTGTTTGGTTGATTATTTTCCAGCTCGTACCCAGTGGTGCTGGTTTTTATTTTGAAGGTGCTTCTGGTCATTAACGTTCAAATGATAAATGAAATTCTTTTTTTTATTATTAAACACTTACACGTCATTCATGTGACCACAAGCTGAATCTCCCCCAATAAATTGCTTAAAAAAGTTTTATCTTTATAATCTTTATATGTATCGTGTTTGCCACTTCCAAAAAATTTTTGTCAGCGAAATATGATTTCGTTTTTTTAAAAAATCATCGGATATTGGTTTTTTAAAAGTTTTATTACATGTAATTACAAATTTCTTCGTTCATTCAGATAAATTTTTCTTTGTAAACGAACGTTTCGTTCAAACCATTTTTAAACTTTGAGATATTTTTTCTTTTCTTTTTAGATAGTTCTTTTTTGCTTCCGTTTTTGGCGCGCATCTTTATTTGGTCTTTTTTTGACGTTGCTTACATCATTCGATCAAATCGAGGCCATATTTTTTTGGATAATTTACATTCCTTTTTTGCTCTTTCATCTTCAAAAAAAAGACTAAATGTTTTTCTTCGTTTTTTTATTTTTAGAAGCAAAAAAAATAGCTCCACCCTCTCGTGTGATTGCCCCTTTTCTTTGAAAAAAACAAACTTGAATTTATTTTATATCGGTCATTTTTTTCAGATGGTTGACTGTGCCCATTTCCGAGTGCAAGAGTTGCCTCGAGAATTATCTGATTCTCTTGACAATTATTCAAAAGCAATGATTCTTGAACCTTCAACTGATTCAAAAGAACCCAAGAAAACTCCACTTGAAGCATTATTTCTTTCAACAAGTGCTGTATCCGTACAAATTGAAACAAATTCACCCCCAAGGCGTGCATCCCTTTCAACTCGATTTCAAGTTTCCCCCGTTTCGAATGCACCTCCACCAGCATGGAGAAAAGCAAGTGATCCAACAATTAGCAAGCCACTTCATGTTGATGCCTTATCTCTTAATGTAGCTACCAAAAATTCAATGGTTATTTCACCATCTGATAGTATTGATTCTGGTGTTATTTCACCTGGCATTGTTTCGGATGATTCTTTACGGCTTTCATCATCTAACAACACTAATTCTTCTTCTCCACGACCAAAGTTACGCGAACGTTCTGCCTCTGAATGTTTCCCAAATCAAACCATTCCAAGTGTTCCGGGTCTTAAAGGTATACTTAAAAAACCAAAAAGCTCATTTATCTCAACTGTATCAAATGGTCTTCGACGATCTCCTGCATCCTCAAGAATGCTCTTTCGTTCAATTAGTGAATGTCATGACAACTTTTTGAATGATAACAACAGTAATAGTGAAAGCAGTGGAATGGAACTTGACTTTCTTGGTGAAAGTAATGATACTCTGGCATCATCATCACCCCCTCGAGCAATTGGTGGATTCTTCAATAGAGTTGATGAAGAAAACGAATCCGAAGGTGGAGATGAAGATAGTGATTCACAAATTATGGCTGCCGCTGAAATTCAATCACGAAAAAAGAGAGTTTCGTTTTCTGAACATGTTCAAGCTCGAATCTATCGCACGGGCTCATCCATTATTGGACAAAAGAAAAAGAATGAACGCCGAAATCGTTGTCGCCGTAACCGATCATCTGGTTCAACAGATTCTGATGGAACTTTGAATGGAACGGACGATGAAAATGCATTCTCTATTAGTCCATCTGAACGAGAAGATCTTGAAAAGCTTGCCAAAGGTAAATATTTTTTTAAAATATCAATGGTTTTTTTTACCGTAACCCATTTTAGAATATGCGACTTCTAATCCCACTCGTAATCTTTCAACTGATTCTGCTTACGATGATGAACTTGATTCTGAAATTGAAAAGCGAATGGAAATGGTTTCAATTGCATGATTTGTTGTGTTTTCTTTTATCTCCTTCTTCGACTGTGCTCTCTTTTCTCCCCTTCTTTAGTGTAAATAGTGCAAAATATACATACTGTATATATATATATAAATATTAGTGTCTAGTATTTTTTTTAGTTTTCCTTATATTTTAACAGGGTTTAATATTTACAATTTCTAACGCGGTAACTGTCCTTTTCTCTCGTTCAAATATCTCTCGGTTCCCGCTTAAAAAATTATTACTGTAAAGTCACAATTTCTTTTTATTTATATTTTTATATTGTACAAAATAATCTAGAAAATTTCGTGTAATTTGTTTAAATTAACTATTCAGCATTTTATTCCCTGTTCGTTTTTGTGGTACTAATGAATATTAGTTTTATGTAATTCCAGGAAATTTTTTAAATGCTAGTTTTTTAATATATTGTTTCTTTAAGCAGCTGCCAAACTGGTATCTCTCAAATCTTTTTCTTTAATTATTAACCTCTGATATTTTTTCCTGGTAAAAACAATCTTCTTCTGTGTATATTTATTTAACTTTTTTTTGTCTCAGCTATGAAAAAGAAAAAAAATCTGATGTGTTTTTTTCTTTCAAAAAAATGCTTTGGTTAAATCCTACAGTAATCTTGGATCTTTTAATAGCCTAAGTTTGGAATTACGGATGTTTATTTTAATGTTTTTATTACTCTTGTTTATTGTTGGTTATATGAAATTAAAATAAAAATTAATGATTTATTTAAAAATGTTTATAACATTACAAATTCGAACTCTGAATATTATTTATTTATTTATTGGTCAGTGGTGCCAAATAACAGCCGATTATTTTGAGTTTAATTATAATTCTCATAAAATTAATTTAAAGTTTTCCGATACGGAGTAGTTTAGCTGATAGTTGAAATTTAAAGCAATTCAAGTTTTAAAGATTTTATTTAAAACACATTTTATAATTTAAAAAAACACTTACTCAAAAAGATATAAAAATGCCAGATGATTTCTGATGAAACAGATTAAGGCCGTTTTTTGACAAATCGGAAGACAATAGAATACATATTTGTATACTGTATATTATATCCAGTATTATATTTTATTAAAGGGAGCGTCCGGGATAGACAAATTTTTTTTTTCAATTTACACAGGTACGCTCACCACGAAAATAAATCAAAATTTTAAAATAGTGAATATTACTGAATTTAGACTATTTTTTCTGTCTTTACGATTAAAATTAACCCTTAAACATGTGCCCACAAAAAGAAACAATCCAGGAATATACGTAATTTAAAAATTTTATAGATTACTCACGCAATTTTCACAACCGTTATATATTCTCAACAAAAGTTTATTTAAATCATATTTTTTTATAAAGAGTTGGTACTAGGGTTAATTTTAATCGTAAAGACAGAAAAAATTGTCTAAATTCAGTAATAATCACTATTTTAAAATTTTGATATATTTTCGTGGTGAGCGTACCTGTGTAAATTGAAAAAAAAAACTTTGTCTATCCCGGACGCTCCCTTTAAACATTTAAAAATATTAAAATTTATAAACAATTTATTTTATAGTTTATAAATAAAAGAATTTTGCAAAAAATATATATATTTCTAAATTGAGATCTTTAAAAAATGAAACAATGTTTTTGCCGGATTTGTTAAGAATTTTTGATTAAGACGACAATAATTTCCGTAAAATTGAACCAAGTGGAGAGCTTGAACTGAATACTGAAAAAAATTAAGGATTATAAATTTCACTCTCAAAAATAATGCCTTTTCACCAGGGTTAAAAATGCGGCCGGCTGTGTTATTTTTTGGCCTGAGACCGGCCTTAAATATTTATTACTTTGTTAAATTGCATATCTTTAAACAAAATTAACGCATCAGGGCTTGAAAATAGGGCCGAATATCTCGGCCGGCCTGGGGCCGAGGCCGGAAAAGTTACGGCCCGGCCGGCCTGAGGCCGAAAAATTATCGGCCTGCCCGGCCTGCGGCCGGCCCGGGCCGGCCTCGTTTGGCCTCATTATTTTTTGAATTTTGAAAAATAAATTTTTTATTCCAAAAATATAAAAAAATCCGCCATTTGGTCAAGGTTCTTTTTAATAATAGTATTATTAAAAGGATATGGAAACTTAAAAAACATAATTATCAGGAAGTATAAAAAGTATTCACAATATATTGTTTAAAAATATGTACTTTTACGAAGTGATAAATACATAAGGCCGGCCCAAGGCCTCAGAGGCTTCGGCCCGGCCGGCCTCGGGCCGAAAAATAATGAGCCGGCCTGGCCTGAGGCCGGCCGGCCGCATTTTCAAGCCCTGTAACGCATTCCTTTTAATATTATTCCAGAAAAATTTTTGATATCGTTAAAAAGCTCATCTCTGATGAAGTTTAATTTTAGAAATTGTTTCAAAAATGATAAAAAAATCTTTAAGCAGTTTAAAAACTGGAAAAAATCCCAATGCTTTTGATTTATGAATTTTTTTTGTTTTTATTAGTTTCTTTTACGCTTTGCTTTGGGATAAAATTTATTTTTATAATTCAAATAATAATAAAAACGAGGCCGATCCGGGCCGCGACAGTTTCGGCCTTGGCCCCCCAGGCCGGCCGAGATTTTCTGCCCTATTTTCTAGAAATAATTTTCACAAAGTTATCGAAAAAGAAGAAGCTAAAAATCATACAAAAAAGAATATTTTGAATAGTAAAGTTATTACATTTATTTAAACCACTAATTTTACTTCGAAAAATGATTTTTTTAAATTTTTGTAATAATGTGATTAAAAAAATGGATTAAACAGGTTAAAAATAAAGTTGTTTGATCTGATTAAAAAGATTACGAATAAAGTTGTTCGATCTGATTTGATTTCTTTTTTCACTTCTTTGGTTTTTAAAATACGAAGCAAAAAACGGATAAATCTAATTAATTTTTTCGTACCGTAATTTTTAGCTCCAAAATTAAAAACAATTGTATTTTTAAAAAGCAAAAATTGAATTAATTCTATATTTTTTAAAAGTGCAAAAAAAAGCAATCTTACAATTATCAGCAGATTTAGAAAATTGTTGAATTTTAATAATAATAATGATAATAATAATTAAGATTGTTGTTAAAACAAGTAAAATCAGGACAAGAATAAAAAATTGTAGCCAATCCATGCACGTAAAATTTCCACGTTTTTTACGTTTATAATAATTTTCAGCGGCGCTTTCATTGTGCTTTTTTAAACTTCCCGTTCCCTTTTCAAGTTCATCCACGCTAATCATCGAAATTCGATTTCGTTGATTCATATTTTTTTTAAAACAAAACAAAAGTTGAAAGCAAAGAAATAGTTTTAAATGACTCAAAAGAAAAAAAAAGAATTGAAAGAAAGAAACTCAAATTTGTTACAAGAAATTTTTTGGGGAGTCTTTAAAATTTGTTTTTAAACTTTTCTTTTTCTTGCGCAATGAAGGCTTGCTTCTTTTTTTCACCGACAAAAAAATTTCCCCAACCAAAAACAAACAAAACAATCTCTAACTTTATTTTCCGTCGTTGCTGCTACTCTTTTTTTTGTGTATCGCAGAAAAAAAACACAACTTCCACCATCAACATCTTAGTCATCATCCATCGTCAACAGTTCCACCAACACCAACTCCAACATCATCATCATCATCATCGAGATAGAGAGAGATAGAGGGAGGGAGGGAAAAGTGAAGGGAGAAAAAATGAATCCTGTTTTGATGACTTTTATTCATTGAGCAAATACTTCAAAATAATAATATCTTTTGAAACAAAAACCCTTTCATAGCCCCTTACTTTTAAACGACTCATTATCATAATACTTGAACGAAAAGGTTAAAAAGATATTGTCGATGGATAACAAACACTTCATTACTTTTGACATTTCAAGATGTTCTTTTATTGTTCTAAAAACAAGTCAAAAATGTGTGCAGATTTAATTAAGTAGTCTACTGATTTCGGACAGCTGAAATGATTAAGTTATGAGATTGTGAAATTAGGTCCAACTTGGAGTCGAACAACAAACGATGCAATTTTTTGACACGATAATAAAAAAAATAAGCACATAAATTTTAGATGCAATTATAACGATAAAAAACTTATTATTGCTGTTAAAATAAAGAAATAAAAAAATTATTGATGCGTCAGGGGGGAATCGAACCCCCGACTATTGCTTGGAAGGCAACAATGATGCCATTACACCACTGACGCTACATTCCCGGTCTCGAATAAAAGGATGAACAGGGGATGCACTACGACTTTTTCTCTTTCTTTTTTTTCTTTACTCACTTTTTCAAAGAAACGTCAATAAAAGAGAAAAAAGATGCTCGTTTCAAAAAAAATTAAATACTTAAAGTTTATTTTTACTGAAATAATTTAATCACAACCTGGGGAATACACCGATACCAAATTTATAATTTTTGGTACAGTTTTTCCAGTAATTTTTTCATGTGGTAAACTGCGATTTTACCAATCATATAAAACGATAGTAACCTTATTATTATCTGGTACCTACAACTGACTCTGCAGTATACCAGAATTAATAAATTATGATACATCGAGAGAACAGAAAAAAATAAAAAACTTTCAAAAAATGATGCATTCAAACTGTCAGAAACTATTTCTTAACAATATTTTTAGCAATTTAAAGTGATAACACTATCATATTATTGTGTTCTATATATTATACTGTAGCTGAAGAAATAGAAAACTCATTATTATCGATGGATAGCTAACACTTCATTTTTTTTGATTTTATTCCATGTTGGAAAAAATGTTCAATTTTAGTAATTTAATTAATCCCAAATTATGAGTTTTGATACGGACCGGGCAAAACTTCCCTAGAATGCATTAATGCAATGTAATCATATTTGATAATGCAATTCATCGGAAGGTGTCGTAAAACATATTTCCAAAGTTATGAATGAATTTTTAAGCCTGTTAGAGATAAAGTTTTCCATATAAAAACGAAAAGTTTCAATAACTTTGGGATATTTTCCTTGTATGCCCCCTTTTTTTCCCACGTGCAATGTTGGCGGTCAACCGAAATTTTCCGGTCTCGGTCGACTGAAAAACCTGTCCGAACCAAAAGACCGCCAACACACGCTAACAAGGCCGTATATAGAAAAAGATTTCAGGGGGGCACGCCTCTGATCTTTTGCTGCCGTCAACACGAAGCGGCAAAAGATCAAAGGAAATTCTTCAATTTCGGGGGGGGGGGGGCATGGGCCCCAAATGCCCCCCCCCCCCTAAATACGGCGTTGCACGCTAGTAAAAGACTCAACTTTTTTAAAATTTTCAAAGCGCTTTTTCTTTATGAGTAGTTTTATATGATTGGTAAAATCGCAGTTTACCACATGAAAAAATTACTGGAAAAACTGTACCAAAAATTATAAATTTGGTATCGGTGTATTCCCCAGGTTGTGATTAAATTATTTCAGTAAAAATAAACTTTAAGTATTTAATTTTTTTTGAAACGAGCATCTTTTTTCTCTTTTATTGACGTTTCTTTGAAAAAGTGAGTAAAGAAAAAAAAGAAAGAGAAAAAGTCGTAGTGCATCCCCTGTTCATCCTTTTATTCGAGACCGGGAATGTAGCGTCAGTGGTGTAATGGCATCATTGTTGCCTTCCAAGCAATAGTCGGGGGTTCGATTCCCCCCTGACGCATCAATAATTTTTTTATTTTTTTATTTTAACAGCAGCAATTATAATAAAATAATTTGTTATTTTTGTTAAAGGGCGTGTCGACGACAAGCAAAAAAAAATTATTCGGAAACAAGTATGGTTTTACACGGAAAAAGACTTTTCTATTCTAATTTTTTCCTCTAATACTATTTCGTGCTAAAACATACTTATTTTCCATACAAACATTTTTTTGCTTGTTATCGACACTCCCTTTAAAATGTAGTTCTTTTTCTTGTTTTTATTTAACATCGGGCCAAAAAATGGCACCTTTTTGTGGCTTTAGATTCGAAGTGTATGTACTGTCCCTTTTACCCTTTTAATTTCAAGGACTGACTTTTTTTAAAGAGGGAGAAGCACCTCTAACAAACATTTTTTGGTTTATTGGATCTGTTTTTTTTTTGTTTGGCATTTTGCAGCTCCAATAAGTGCTGCTTCGCGTCGAGACCTCCAATCAGTTTCTATCAAAAAAATTTGTTAGAGGTTTGTACAGTATACCATAGGCTCCTCCCATGTCGAAAATGACGCTATTGCCGGTCACTCACTACTAAAAATTGTGTTTTTTACCTGAGAAATGGATACTAGGTCATTTAAACAAAACCCAAGACAACATGTTTGTTGGAAATATTGTTGGCTACACGAAAATATGTAAAGATTTGGTTAAATCTCAAAAACAAAAAAAAATTTTCCTGCCGACTAAAGTGTCCATCTTACCTATAGATGTAACATAAGTCCAAAAATTTTCGGGTTCCCGATAAGATATACTCAAAAGCCTTTGTAATTTTTTTTATATTGTTGTGACAATCAAAAAAAAAATAACAGGAATTATCTGGATATCTGTTTTGCATGCGTTCCCTCCTTTCAACGATGTTGGGGTATAAACAACGGAAATTTTCAAATACCTGGCAAATGAGAAATATTCACCCGGCAATAAAAATCTCATGTCATTTTTTTATAAATAACCTAGTGATCATTTAAAAATAAAAATCATGCTTCTATCTTATCGGGAAGACAACGATCCCTCCTTTTTAGCTCAAAATACGCCTGTAAAAGCCACCAAGAGCAAAAGCTATAATTAGAAATGAGTTTAAACGCCTGAAAATGCTTTAATTAAACTCCCTGACCTTGATTTAGTAAGACCCAATCATATCAAAGTCGAAGATAAGCACAAAAAAATTTTTTTTCTTGACGAAAGTTTTTTCACAATACCCCCAACATCATTGAAATGATATATCTTCAATATTTGATTGTTTTGTATCATTTAAATGGTTTTTATAGTGTTATTATATTATTTCGGACATATTTTGACGATTTTAAAGCAGAAAAAATTTTTTCTCAAAAATTTTTTCAAAAAATTTTTGTCTTGGTCCCCCCTGTGAAAAATATCGAAAATTTCGAAATTTCGATTTTCGGGCCCGACATCTCCCAAATCATTTTTTAATGGTTTTAGGGTGGTTTGGGGGTAAAAATAACCATATCCCACCCCTTTAACTCAAAATCCGTCTCCACCGAACACCCAATGAGCCCGTGAGTAACTGGACATCCTCTGACATTTGACGAATTTATAATTCTTACGTCTTCTAAAAATTTACAAATATTTATTGTTGAAATTCCAATAAAATATGAAAATGGTGAAATGGTTAAATATGAGACAATTATTGAATCTTTGCCAAATGCAAAATATTTGGAATAGTAAGTTTTATTTTCTAAAAATACCGTAAATACTGTAAACAATAGTTACAGTATATAATATACTACCCTAACTATTATTTAACGTTAATTAATTTAAGCCAAGATCCTACAGCTACAGAATCTCTTAAAGACATCCTTAAAATCATTAAACAATTGCATAAAACAAAAAATCAAATCCGTTGGTTACAAAATGGCTGGAGTCAATTGAATTATATGGAATTGTTGGAAGTTTGTTCCTTTCCTTTCCATTTTATTACATTTACCAATTTTTTCCCCTTAAAATTTAGAAGCATCCTGAAGTTGAACATGTTATAGCTTTTACAAATCCATTTTTGAATAAAGATCCCAGAGAATTTGAAGTTTTCAATACTGATTTTTCGTTTTATTCTTGGGACTTTTTTCCATCACATCTTGGAAATTTTTTGGTAAAAAAGCAGAAAAAGAAGTTATCCATGTAGGAAATTTCAAAATATGCTGTGAGAAAAACGAAGTCAAACTTTTTGTTTCTTTTTTTTACCTATTAAATTTAGCAATACAATTCTATTATTATCATGGCTAAACTTTTAGCAAAACTATTTATTTATTATGCCTTTTATTTTTATACTTCATTCCAAATAAAAAGTATAAATCAAAACACAAAACTTGTATCTCATATACAAGACTCAGAACAGGGATGTGCGGAATCGAGATTTTAAGACCAGAATGGAATCTGGAACGGTATTAATCTCGTTCTGTAAAAACCAGAACGGAATCCAAAAAAGTTGCGGAATTCCTCTCAGAACGGAATCTAAATTTTTCTTTTATAATAAGATAACAAAAAATTTGACATAGTTATTTAAGCATAAATGTGTTTTTTATAAAGCGAAAACCCGAAAACACAATTTTGGATTTGAATGTTGGCGCTAAAATTTTTGTGTATTCCATAATATTAAGCCAACAAATTCCAGATTCCTCTCCAATATTTTGGCCGAAACGGAATCGAAAATGTCGATTTCGGAAAAAATTTTGATTTTGCATTTTTTTGTTCGAAATTCGGAACTGGGGGGTTTTTTGGTTGAAATTTTTAACATTTTTAACGAAAAAAACAAATTTAAAGGGAGTGTCGACGACAAGCAAAAAAAAAATTTTTTGGCAACAAGTATGTTTTTACACGAAAACAAGGACGTCACCAGGGGGGGGCACGAGGGGCACGTGCCCCCCCCCGAAATGGATTCGAAAAATTTTTTTCTCCCACCACCTTTTGAAAAATAGCAAAAAAAAATTTATTTTTTGCTATTGGAGGGGGTCGTGCCCCCCCCCCCCCCCCCCCCCGAAAAAAATTTCTGCTGACGTCCTTGCACGAAAAAGACATTTTTCTATGCTATTTCTTTTCTCTAACTCATTTTCGTGTTAAAACATACTTGTTGTCCACACAAAATTTTTTTTGCTTGTCGTCGACACTCCCTTTAAAAAAAAAAAGGGTTTTTAGCGTAAATAATTTTATATTTAGCAAAAATTTCCGTAAATTTATTTCGATATCTATCTTCTCAATTTCGATTTTGCAGAGCTCCGATTAGATACTATGGAAAAAATGGGTGAAATACTTTCTAATTTCAACATTCTAGAAATTCTTCAATTATCTCCAATTTCAAAGTAAGTTTTTTTCATCTATTTGATGTTAAATGGGTTTATTTTTTAAAAGCATCATAAAATTAGTTTTATTTTTCTTTACTTCGATCACTCAGCTTCTCATAATTACAAAAGAAAAATCAGAAGATTGGCATTTCAACGTAATAATAATGTTTATGTAAATTCTGATGGTTACCTATTATATTAATTCTTTTGTTGTAAATAAAATTTTTGTATAATTGATAACAATCAATTGTAACTTGCATTTGTAGTTTACAACTTTAAATAACGTTTTCAGTCAGCATACTATAATTTAAAAAAAAGGATAACTATAATATAATAACTTTTTAAAGTAAAGTTTAAAAATGATTAATACGAGAAGTTTAAATTAACAACCAAATTTAAATTTAATTACATAGTTTGAAATTAAAATTATCCTAAAATTTGTATTTAAAAAAATCCATCAAACTTTTTATCTTTAAAGGTTTTGACATTGCAAAACACACAAAAAAAATTCTTTTCCTCCGAGTTTTTTTTCTTCTTCCTTTTTTCATCTGTCAAGGATGATGATAGATGTAAAAAAGTTCTGATTTTCGTACTCCTCGGTGGATGTGCACGTTTTTTTTGCATTCTTTCAAGGCCATCATCTATTCATTTATTGAAAATCATATTTTATTATTTTGGCGCCAAGAATCCCCGCGCGCTTCGAGTCAGACTCCTCCTGGCACGTTGCCTTCTTCGAAAAGAATTCTTCCTTCTTCATTTCAGCGAGCAGCAGATGGAAAATTTTTATTTTCCCTAAAAAATAATTATGAACTGATCTTTCTTTGTTTTTTTTTCAAACTATCCCAAATAATTTTGATATTTATTTTCTTCAAAAAAGAAACATTTCTATTTTGGCGCCCATTTTAAAAATAAAATAAATATATAAAAGACCGCCCGGAGTGCAACAAAAAAAATAGTAACAATTTAGTGATGATGAATCTTAACCGGTTTCATTCATTCATTCATTCATTATTTTTGGAAAATATTGAAACGTCAGCTTTAAATAAAAAATCAAGCTGATTTTAGTGCAAGCAAAAAACATATGCGAAAGCTTTCTTTCTCTTTTTTTAAACAAATCTGGAATTTTTTTTTCCAAATTTATATTGTTAAAACAACAAAACCTTTGGCATTTTATGAGGTCATGAGCTTATCCAAGAACTATATAAAAACATTCAACGATTTTGAACAAATTTTTTTGAAGAATTGTTTTCCATTATAGAGCAACAGTAATCCCAAAAGGTTCTAAAAATTCAAAAACGTCTTATCATCTCAAACACTCTTTCAACAACAAACAAAATTCCAACTTCTATTGCTTCTAGTCTGTTTACCTAATCTTCAGATGACCCCCTTTTTTTTAAATTATTTAATGAAATCCATTTTAAGAAAACCCCCAAAGCTTCAAACAAAAATTCGTCCATCCAAAATCTCTTTTTTTTAAATTCGAATTAAATACAAACAAGAAAAAGGTTCAATTTCGTGAAAATTACTTTTTTTTGATTTGAATAAAAAATCAAGTTTACATTTTTTTCTAAATTTTTTAAAACAATATTGCTGCAAAAAGCAAAACAATAAAATACCTCAGAATTTTTTTTGCTGTTTCAATTTTAAACTTTTTTTTTATGAGACCTCTCTTTACCTAAAAAAAGTCTTTTCTTTGAAAAATAAAAAAATTATTTAAAATCAAGTTTTTTTTTTCAATTTATTTTTTTGTTGTTAAATAATTGTAACTCCAAATTGCCTTCAATTTTTTTTTCAATTGTACGTGTAGACACCGGCAAGTGAAAAAAAAATTTTCGAAAAAATAAAAAATTTTGTTTGATTATAGTATTTTTGGGTCTGAATAAGAATAATATTAAAACAAAAAAGTAAAAAAATTAAGTTAAAGCGCCGAAAATGCCATCTGAAAATTTGAAAACGCAAAATTTTTTGGTTGAAAAAAAGACATTTTTTCTTTCCTTTTTTTGCAACAAAAAAATGCATTTCCTTTATGCTTTTGAAGGACGCGTCGCCAAAAACACCTTTTTTAGGCGATTTTGTATGAAAAAATGGGGGTTTTTGGGGAATATCATTTTTCCGCTCATCTTCGCACATAAGAAAAAAATACACGGGAATCAGAATTGAATTCTCTGTCGAATTATATAAAATTTAGATTCAAACCTTCTCAAACCCGTGTTTTGTAGTTAAAACGATACAGTAATTTGGCATTTTCGGCACTTTGTTCAAGGCAAAAAAAAATTTTAAGTTGCATTTTCGGAATCAGCGTAAAAAATTACATCTAGTAGGTCTGATTATTAGACAGTAAATTAAAATTTTATTTTTCATACTGTAACCAAAAAAATGACAAAAAAAAGGAAAGGAAAAAATGTTCGCTGCCAGTGTCTATGTACGTGTTTGCTAGACATGATTCCCTTCCCTTCCCTCCTCATGTTTATTTGTTATACGTATATTTTTTCCGACGATGAAAAAAAAAGATGGAAAACTCTTTGAAATATTTTTTCCTCTCTCGTTATTATTATTGTTCAATGTTTGTACAATTCTTTGGGGTCGTTTATGGTTTTTTTTCTCTCAATTCTTCTTGTTTTGCCAGCATTTGAAATAAATACAAGCAAAAGAGATAAAATCCCCCCTTCCTCCTCCCCTATGGCAAAGCTGAATAAACAAAAAGCAAAAGCTTTGATTTTCTCTTCTTTTTTGGCAATCCCACGTTTTATTTTTTTACCTTTGATGAAACAAAATATATTGAAAGTGTATATGTACGTAAAAGAAATTCTCCGTTAACAAATATAAATATATTTATATGGATCCAGCCTAATTTCAAATCTTTTTGATTGCATTTGTTTAACAATAGATCACAGAAAAAAAAGAGAGAAAAAAAAATACAATTAAAACATCTCACATCAAAAAGAATATAAAAACGATTGTTTGAGCTTTAATTTTTTGGTAGTCGTCGCTGCATTTTTCTTTCTAACTGACTGCTGCTTCCAATTTAAACTTTTGCCGTAAAACATATGTCTCTCTTTTTTTATCCCAAGATTTTTTTTTATTAGCCAACAAAAGAAAAAAAATCTCTTTGGGGCACGCTTATATTGTCTGATTTTTGACCGATCTCGAGGATAACAACAATCTTTTAAAAATAAAAAGAAAGGCTTTTTTCACCCTAAAAAATGCGCTATCCCCCACACCTTTTGGTCATCAACACAAAACTCAATTTAATTAATTTTCTTCATTCATTTTACGGATGTCGATCTTTATTAACGTCAAAATTTTCTTAGTCTTAAAACATGCGTATAATTTCATGGGAGTTACACGGGAATTAATTATTTTTATACCTATCTATCAATGTAAAGTCGTGATCTTGTGACATTCTTCGTGCATCTATGTATAGGTCTACCCACAATAAATTTTTTTTCAAAAACCAAACAAACCTTTAAAGTTGTAAAAAGAACGTTTTTTTAAAAACAAAAATAAATAAATATAGAAGAATTAAAAAAATTGAGAAAAAATAATGATTGATTAGATCAAATTTCCATAATCAGATACCATTGATGGAGCATGCCCAGAAGAAGGAAAATATCGAATTGGTTTTCGAGTAACACATTGAGTTGGCACATGAATATATTGCTTTTTTTGTCGGCAAAGAATAATTAATATTGCGATAAGTACAAGCTAAAAATATTATGAGAATATAATTATATAATTAAAACTAACCACATTAAGAACAAGAGATCCTATTGCAATTGCAAGAAGTAAATCTGTATTTGAAAAAATCTGAAATTAATTTTTATTATTATTTAAATATTAGAAATGAAAAAAAACTTACATCTGAATCGAAGAAATTTGTCATATTTAGTTGTAATAATAATAAAGTGATAACTAAAAATGTAGAATTAGTTAGCGTTGATGATGCTAAAAGTTAAAATACGAAATATACGTATTTTAATAAAAAAAAATATAGCGCGACCTCTGCTTTGAATGCAAAGTAATTTTAAATTAGCATAAATTTTAAGATATTTTCACAGAGATGGTAATAATTATTGATAGATTGTTATAAACTACTGCAGCTACTGTTAAACATGTATCTACTTTAATTGATTTTTAAATTTGTTACATCAAAAAATATTTTAAACACTTTTTGTTCAAACTTTTTTAAAGCCGCACATTCGTTGCAGGACTTTTTTTGAAATGAAGTGTTTTAGTACTGTATTTTCTCAAATAAAATTCATGTGTTTCTGTTTAACAATTTTTGTTACATGTATTTTTGCAATCTTTTTTTTTAAAAGCTTTTTTAATTACGCGGAACAAAAATGAAAGAAGAAAGAAAGATGGAATTTGATGTTGCCATTTTTGTTTTTTTGCGGCAACGGCTGCGATAGTTGGAAAAAAAGAAATGTATCTTTTTTTCTTTACCGTAATAACAATATTAATACATATATATATAAAATGAAATTCCTACTTTTTTTTGCTCTTCAAAAATGTTTTAAGATTCATTTTCGTGGAACGAAACATTCTTCAAAGAATACATTTTTTTCTGCGTTCCTTTTTTTCGTTCTTCCATCTTTTTTCCTTTTTTTTCCAACACAGTCAGGCATTTTTTTAGAAAAAATTAAAAAATTCTGCTGCTAAAAAAAGAGTTTTGCTGTGCGGCAACAATGTACGCGAAAAAAAGAAGTTTTTTTGTTTCTATTTTTTTTTGTTCTTCGTTTTACACTTGAATGCATTTATATTTATTTTTTTGCAAAAAACGGCATCAATTTAGTGAATTAAAAAATTTATATATCGCCTGCTTTTTTTTACCACATTTTTTTCGATTTGGCACGCACGAACAATCAAAAAAGAGAAAAAAAAGGTGTTGCCGCAACAGCAAGAAAAAAAAGAAGATAGTTCAAAGAAGCTGCTGATCTATTTTTGAATTTTTTAAGTCCATTAAGGTTTCAGGAAAGAGAAAGGGAGAGAGAGAAAGAAAAGGGGGAATCAAATGATTGATGATAGCTTACTGTTGGATAAAAGGGAGAGGGAAGCTCCAACGATGGCAATGGTGGTGGTGGTGCAGCTGCCCCGTTTTGTCTATCAACTTATCTCTTTTTTTTCAAAACCCCAATAAAAAAATGTTTCACAGCCATTCTTTTTTTATTCCATTCATGAGACGGCTGTTTTTTTGTGTTCATTTTAAGAGACTGTCTACCAGAAAATCTTAAAATTTCACATATGAGCGGAACACACCATTTTATTTTTCAATTTTTTTTTTATTTTTTGGTAGAACGTGGTCCAAAAACGTTATTCTGAAAGTATTATCCGTTCTTATAGTGCTAGTTTTGGATTGGGACGATGCCAAAGTGCATAATTGAGCAAAATTTCATGACAAGTAAAATATTTTTGATTCTTAACCAAAAAATTTGATGTTTTCCCAGTTGATACTAGTTGGAACAAGGTTTAAAAATATGTATCGTTTACATTTTTATCATGTTTTTGAATACGATTTTATTTGCTTTGAATATTTCACCCCCTGAAAAAAAATTCCATTTTTCGTGGGAGGGATAGCCTGAAACGTGCAAAAGTTGCCCCAGGATCTCAGCATTCAAGTTATATATGATTCGTACCATAAGGGGATGAACTTAGCGATTCCTAAACAAAATACTTTTCTCAACAACATCTATAACATCGAATAATAAATATATTTCGGGAATGGGAGCAGGTATCGACTTCCGGTGACTTGCATTATGAAATATAATGGTATTAGAGCATTCTGGGACAGTTTCAACATTTTTGGTAACGATTTCGAAATATGGGACCACTTTGAAAATCCAAAATTTAACAACATAGAAATATCGCAAAAACTTAGATTTTTCTTTCATAATAAAATCAAATATGCATTTTTAATGTAAAATATATGTAACAACACCAATCTAACATGATAAAAAATGACGGGGGGTCAAAATCGATTTTTTATGATTTTTTGAATTTTGCTTATTTTCGATCAATTTTCGAGATACCAAAATATTGGGAATATCGAAATATATCAACTATCTGATGCTTTCGGGTTAAAATATAGCTTGTTTAAGATTTTTGGGCAACATTTCGACATCCTGGAATTACTAGTTTTCGTTTTCCACGTAAATGAAAATATGCTCTAAAATTTGAGAAAAAACATCTGGAAATCAGTGTTTTTCCGATACAACATCACTAAAAACTTTTTTTTTGGCTTAAATGTCAATATTTTAACACTTACTGAATAATTTCACCACAAAATAAAATAAAATAATTTTTTTCAAATTTTGAAAAATCAGTAATATTTGAAAATCTTAAAATTGTTCAAAATGATTTCAAAACACTGCACTTCATCAAAGTAAATAAAAATAAATCTTAAAAAAATGTTTTTAGTGATCTTGTATCGGAAAAACACTGATTTCCAGATGTTTTTTCTCAAATTTTAAAGCATATTTTCAGTTACGTTGAAAACGAAAACTAGTAATTCCAAGATGTCGAAATATTGCACAAAAATCTTAAACGTGCTATATTTTAACCCGGAAGTATCAGATAGTTGATATATTTCGATATTCCCAATATTTTGGTATCTCGAAAATTGATCAAAAATAAGCAAAATTCAAAAAATCATAAAAAATCGATTTTGACCCCCCGTCATTTTTTATCATGTTAGATTGGTGTTGTTACATATATTTTACATTAAAAATGCATATTTGATTTTATTATGAAAGAAAAATCTAAGTTTTTGCGATATTTCTATGTTGTTAAATTTTGGATTTTCAAAGTGGTCCCATATTTCGAAATCGTTAACAAAAATGTTGAAACTGTCCCAGAATGCTCTAATACCATTATATTTCATAATGCAAGTCACCGGAAGTCGATACCTGCTCCCATTCATGAAATATATATATTA
Source organism: Panagrolaimus superbus (assembly GCA_964035985.1). Classification (NCBI taxonomy): domain Eukaryota; kingdom Metazoa; phylum Nematoda; class Chromadorea; order Rhabditida; family Panagrolaimidae; genus Panagrolaimus; species Panagrolaimus superbus. The sequence continues at coordinate 9,268,673 of OZ038357.1, forward strand.
TTCGATGTTATAGATGTTGTTCGACAACAGTTTTTTGGTTGGGAATCGCTAAGTTCATCCCCTTATGGTACGAATCATATATAACTTGAATGCTGAGATCCTGGGGCAACTTTTGCACGTTTCAGGCTATCCCTCCCACGAAAAATGGAATTTTTTTTCCGGGGGTGAAATACTCAAAGCAAAAAAAATCGTATTCAAAAACATGATAAAAATGTAAACGATACATATTTTTAAACCTTGTTCCAACTAGTATCAACTGGGAAAACATCAAATTTTTTGGTTAAGAAACAAAAATATTTTACTTGTCATGAAATTTTGCTCAATTATGCACTTTGGCATCGTCCCAATCCAAAACTAGCACTATAAGAACGGATAATACTTTCAGAATAACGTTTTTGGACCACGTTCTACCAAAAAATAAAAAAAAAATTGAAAAATAAAATGGTGTGTTCCGCTCGATTTGAAAAATCTGGTAGACAGTCTCTTAAATCTGAAAACTTTATCGGTGGCATATATAATTTTTAAAAACCCGATCAAACTTAAAAGTTTTAAGTTCAAGTTTCTTCTTCTTTTTTTTTCGTCTGCGTGGGATGAAATGAGTTTTTAGGCTGTGTTTTTTCTGTGTCTACATTCTATTGCTTTTTTTAAAAAAAAGTGTTTTATTTAAAAAAGCAACAATTGTTTTTGCTAAAAATATTTTTGCTGGAACAGTTTTTTTTGATTGAAAGAAGACGGAAGGGGTCTTTTTTTGGAGCCTATGGAGTTTTGGAGGGTGGTGGTTTCTGTTTTATGTGAGTGCATCTTTTTTTGATTTGAATTAATCGGATTTATTATAAATATGTGTACGTGGAATTTCAATTCATTGCCTTTTTTACACTATATAAATATATTCATTTACGTGATCTTTTTATATTCGAATTTCGGCAAAAATCAAAAAGTTTTTTAGACTTTAAAAAGTAGCGTTTCCGCCGCAGCGTCGCTGAATCATTTGATTAAACATTTTTTACAATTTTACAAATTTTTTTTAAAATATCATTTCAAAACTTTTCTCCTAAAAATTTTTTAAAACAAAAACTTTGTAAAATTATTTTTTCCCTTTTCGCTCGCGCCCATTTTTTGATGTTTTTTTTGTTACGATAAATAAAAAGATTGTCAACATTCCAGGTCGTCGTCGTTGGATGCTCCTCCTAAACTGTCTTCTGCTTTTCCGGTGTTAAAAGTATATATATGTCTTTTTATGTAGTACGTACGCATGTACTTCCCGCATTTTCTTGATTTGATTTTTCCCATTTTTCCTCTCTTTTCTTTCCTTCCTTCCATTATCATGAAAAAAAAGAACTTCATGAAATTAAATGAAACGGAAAAAAATTTTAAGAGATTCAAAAAAACTGATTGTGATCGTGAAAAATGAAAAAATACATAAAAAATGGTTGCGCAGTTTCTTTTTCTCCCAAAAAAAAGAATAAAAAATTACCACCTGTCGCGGGGGCGCAATCTGGGGGTATTTGGTTCGTGATGAGATGGGGATGGTGATGGTGGCATCAAGGAGGGTAGTACATGGTACCGAGACAATGCAATAATAATGACGCTGCTGCAAAAATGAATAAAAGATGAAACACGGCCTTCCTTCCTTCCTTCGCAGCCTCCCTTCGCGCAGATTTTTTTGTTTCATGACCCTTCAGAATTTTAGTTAGAGTTGATTTTTTTTGCAAAAAATACGTTCCCAAAATTTTTCTTATAGGGAAAAAACGGATCATTTTTTAAAAACTAAATATGGCGTCCGTTACTTTTTATTATCACGAGTGTTAATGATTGGGGTTTTTCCTTTTAAGAGCTTCCAAAACAGTGTTGTCGCGACTCCGACTTCGGAGTCACTGGAGTCGATGTGACTCCGACTCCGGAGTCGGAGTCACATCCGGCGTCATTTAAAATCAAACTGCTTAACACTGTTTCGCAAAGGCCTGCTAAGAATTTTTCTTTTTTTTTTATTATTTTCTGTCACGCTTCTCAATAATTAAGCTTCATCCGCATTCAAACTTTAATCCGCATTTTCCCCAAAAAATTTTATATTTATTTATTTATTTATATTGCGATTATTGTGCTTTCGTGTCAGTGAGTGGCTGGGGTTTAGATTTTTTTATTTTTTTTGCTGCGCATAAAACAGCGTTGTTTTTTTAAATATTATTTGTGACCAGCTCGAGCTGCTGCTGGCTTCGTGCCAGGTCCGAGAAGGAACTCAAAATAACAAAAAAAAAGTGTTGGTCTTTTTTCTTTTCTATTTTGTGTTTTCTTTTGATTCATTTATTTTTTTGCTGCGCTATTTCCCCTTTCTTTTTTCTTTTGCTGACGATGCTTTGATGATATTTTTTTCAATGCCGGTTTTTTTTACAATAGGTGTAACCGTTTTTATATGTGGAACATTATTGTTTCAAAAAATTGCATAAAATCTTCAAAGAGATCGAGTTTCCCATTTTGTTAATATTATGTCTGAAGAGAAAATGGGGGGATTGAGAGATCTAATTAGTAGAAATGACCTTGGCAAAAAAAAAGTTTTATTCATTAAAAGAAAAAAGGAACGTAGCGAGAGAAAAAATGTGTTATTATTTGTTGCCGCTGTTCCCTTTTTTCCTTTCCTTTCTTAATTTTTTCTTAATATTTCCCGCGTTTCAATGTTTTGCCCCAATTCCCATCGATGGTAAACATCCCCCCAATCAGAAAGAAGGAAGGCAAGCCAGCTGACTGAATGCATTGAATGAAGGAAAGGAAAGGAAAGAAGTGTAGAGCTTTGGTCACTTTTTTATTATTTTGCAGCATTTGAGTGGGAGAAAAAAGAAAGAAAGAAGGGATGAATGGAAATACTTTGGACATTTGCCAAAGACGTTTATTCTCTTTCTTTCGTGTGCTTGCTTTTTTATATTATTATTTGCGCGTCCCCAAAAAATATATATTATAACGCCAAAGCTCTGACGACGACCGGTCGCCACCGCTGTTGGTCAACCAGTCAGTCAGCTGGGCGAGTTTTTATATTTTGCGCATTCTTTCTAATTCTTTTTTTTTGCCGAAATAAACTAATTGACCGATGAGGCATGCATGTGTTGGGGTGATGGTGCTTGTTTTGGGAGGCATCTACTGCGTGCCTGCCTGACTGACTGCATCCCGTTTTTATTTCATCGGTTTTTTATCCATCCTTCTCCCTTCAACACAGTATTTTTACATACATAATTTTATCCCCATCCCTTTTTTTCCTATCCTTTTTCTTCTTCCAGAATTTTTTCGTTTTGTTTCAAACTACTTTTTTTTGCGCACTATTGTTTCATTTTTTTCTTTGTATTCCCATTTTTTTTGATTGACGCATCATGTCCTCAAACTTCAACAATAGCTAGAATAATGATGATGCCATCAAAATCAGATATTTTTGGCGCCTAAAAATTTTAATTTTGTTTCCTCCAATTTTATTAGTTTTTGTTTAGCCTTTTTGTTAATGGACTTTACTAAAAATAAGCAAGCAAAAAAAATTTGATCTTTAAAAATCTCTCTTTTGTTTATTTATCTTCCAAAATAAATTAAAATGCAGCAAACATATGGCAAATATATATATAAACTTTAAATGCGATGTCATATGTTTTTTTTTTAAAAGTTAGTTGATTGGAGGGGAATGTCTTTGGAATATAGTCAACGACACCAGTAACCGAAAGGAAAAAAATTATTTGATTCAGCTTTTATTTTTATAGTTTTTTACATACTTTTAATTGCCATTTTGCAATGGATTTGTGTTTTTTCCCTTAACAAAAAAAGTAAAGATTAGTAAAACGTAATCGTTACCTTTAGAAAGTTCTGGTCTTTTTTTTTTGTTGATGATTAACAATGACTTTTTTTCGGTATTTATTTTTTTATGACAGTTAAAAGCAATTTTTAAATGTTGAATCATCAAAAGTTGTTTTTCTTCCTTCCTTCTATTTTCTCGCTCTCTCTCTCTCGATCGATGTTGGGGGGATGACTAAACCGGAAAAATGCAAAAACTTTTTTTCCTTCTTTTGTATTTCATTTATTTATTTTTTATCGTTCCTTTCCGTAATATAAAAAATTTCATCAAAATTTTTGTGTTTTATCTTTTTTCTTCGTGAGCTTCTTTTTTTCCGGTGTTGATCAGTGCTCTTTTTTTCAATTTTTTTAGCCTACGTAAATATATATATATGTCTTTTTTTATAATAAAAAGTGAGGACACCAAATAAATAACAGTGGACTTTCTTACCTGACTAATTTGAGATCAATGATTAATATATTATCATCACAAAGATTTTCTGAATAGCACGTGACATCTTACCTTCCTTCCTTCCTTTCTTCCTTGAATGAATGAGAATTAAACTTGACTTTTGATTTGTCAATAACGATTGAAGATTGTTTATATATATATATATATATATATCAGTATGTCAGAAGATAAAAATTTGTGTCTTTTTTTCACGTATTATTTTCTTCTTTCTCTCTTTCTTTTTTGATCACCTTCCTGCCATAGAATCACATTTTTTCTTCTTTGGCCATTGTTTGATGACCTTTACTGATTAAAACAAAATTTTTTTTGTGTTCTCTTTCTCTATTCTTTTGATTGAGTCTTTTGCTTCTGCAGCGATTTGCACCAAAAAAAACTATATTTAAGTGGGAGTTTTTTTTTGTGGAACGTGGCACCATTCACATACAGAGCAGAGCATAGCAGAACAGAGAGAGGAGAGTTCACGTGAATAATCGCCACCGCTGTTTTCGTTTTAAAATTGCTGCTGCCTTCTCTTCCACGCGGGGTCAAAGAAAAAAGAAAGAAAGAAATTCCCCGTCTTTTTTTTATGTTCCACAAAAAAAAAGTTGAGATCAAACAAGAAAATAAAAAAAGGGGGTTGAATTCCTTGACAGATTCATTCGGTGCTGCCTGACACCAAGAAAAAAAGAATGGAATTGAAGTCGAGGCCACGCGATGATTTTTATATGAGTAAAATGCGCACCTGATTTATATGTTTTATTTTATTTTTTTACCACCATCTTAGAAATTATTATTTTGCGGGGAGGAAAAACTGAGGCTTTAGAATTTTAGAAGAAAAAAAAGAATATTTATTTATAAAACTTTTTTTTATTCATATTTAAAGTGTCCTGAGCAACATCATCTACAACGATGGAGATTTTTTTGTAGTATTTTCGCGATATATATTTTTTTTTATTTCTCTTTTATTTATGCCAGTTTTTATTTGTTTATACATTCCATTCCAAAATCATCATCATTATCGTCGTTGTCGTCGTTGAAATACTTGAAAAAGACACGAATTTTAAGAGAGAGAGAGAGAGAGATTGTGTGTATATATAAAAATATATTTATTTGGTGTGCCTCTCCCCCCTTTCATTAATACATACATCAAAGCTGTAAACTTTGATATTGAGCTGCTCAACACAGTTTTCCTTTTCCTTTCCGGGACGACAATCAACAAAATAAAAATATAAATGTAACTTTAATATTTATATTTTTTTTGTTTGTTGATTTAACGCCTTTTGCTTTCTGTCTTTTGCCTTTTAAATATTTTTATTCTATTCTCGTGATCACACGGTTTTCGTGTTTTACTCTAAAATATTATTTTTTTATGCTTTTTTGAAAGGGTTTTTCTTTTTTTAAGGATAGAAACACTAAATTTTTTTCTTTTCCCCGTGAAATAAAGATGAAAGTATTTATCAGCAAAAAGATGATATTAAAAAAAGCAAGCATGGGATCGGGTGCCTGTCAGTGCTATTGTTCTTTCTTCCTGTTTCTCTCTTCTTCTTCTTCTTATTCTGTTGAAAATAGATTCTTCTTTTTATTTTCCCATTTTTGTATATATTGCTTTCATCTTCCTTTTTTTTCTTCCCCTTCTTCCCTTTTATCATCATATGATTTATTGTTGTTAAATAAAAAAATGTCATTCAAAACCCGGCGCCGCTTTAAAAAAAACCTTTTTCTTTTTTTTTGTACTTCGAAAAAAAAGTAAACTTTATTCTTTTTAATTTAATTTTTATTTTAAAACAACACACAACAAATTGTGTCTTCTTCTTTGTTTGCCAAACTAACTTTGAATAATTACTTTTAAAATAGGATTTGAACTCAAAAATAATTTGTAGGGATTTATTTAAACTTGAAGGAGGGGGGATTAAGACTAAGCTCTTTTCTTCCATTTAAAGGAAAGTTTTGGCCCATTATTTTTTTGTTAATTGATGATGATTCATTTGCGTTTCTTCCAAAAAAAGTCTTTTGTAAGCAATCAAGTGAGTAAGTAAGCCATCACAAAATGGATGGATGAATGAATAATCAGTTGATGATGATTGTCTGAGCTTTAAAAAAAACGATTATCCTTGGCTCTTTTTTTTCTTCGGCTTAATTGTTTCTGGATGGCCTCTTTCGAAATTCGGTGATCCCCCCTTTTTTTAAGTGTTACGCATTGCAAGAATTCTTCTTTTTATAAAATAAATAAATAAATATTTAGTTGGATTTTGAGACAGATTAGTCAAAGAGGGTGTAAAAACAAGTAATCCACTTGTCAATTGACTAGTTATTGCAAAATACCTTTTTTTGCAGCTGCAGCAGCAGTTAGCAGTTAAAGTGCAAGGATTGCTCACAAATTGGTTCCTTACTCTTTTTTTCTTTTGCATTCTTTTCCACAAAAAAAAGTTAGAAGACGGAAGTTTATTCTTCGGTCAATGAAGAAGAAGAAAAAAAAGTGAGGGAAATCCGAGCAAAAAAAAACTTTGTAAAAAAATGTTTTATCTCTTCTTTTTTTTCTTTTTGCAAAAAACGTTGTTAAAAATCATCAGACTTTTTTTGTGTCATCAAAAAAATGTTTTTTCGTGTGATGTTTTTATTTTATTTTTATTATTGTTGTTTGTTAAAAAAAAAGTTAGATGAAACAAAAACGGGGTGGGAGCGCCAACGTTGCTGTTGCATCAAACAAATATATACATGAAAAAAAAGAAGAAGAGAAAAATCTTCTTTAAGAATGAATAATTTGTCATCATCTTTCTTCCTTTCTTCTCCCCCACCGTTACCATCATCATCACCATCTCATCACTTCTTCATTGCTTGCTTTGCTTCATCATCCACAAAAAAAGTGGGGCTTACTTTTATTTTATATCTGTGCCACCGCCACACCCATGTTTTCTTTTTTATCTTTTTTTCTTTAAAAGTTGACAAAAAAATTTATAATATTTTTATTTCAAAATACTTTATTAAATATTTACTGCTTTCACAATATTATTTCTTTTATTTAAAAATTATTTAATTAAAACATTTTCGATTTAAAAAATAGTGGAAAAACAGAAGCCCTTCTTTGAAAATGAAAAAAAGCGAACGCGAATTATTTCAGTCAGCTGTTATTTGTCCGTTGAAAAAACAACACATGCAAACCAGGGGGGGGGGGGGGAAGAGGGGAGCTAAGCAGTGTTTTTTTTCTCGTCACAGAAAAAAGTCAGCTGATTTCTTCTTCTCTATTCAGTGTAGTCATGACCAATAAAAAAAGAAGTATTTGTTTGTTAAATTATTATGTGTGGCACATGCTTATCAATAGTTTTAAAACAATTTTAAATGTTTTTGTTGAAAAATAACATATTTTTTGTTCAGTTTTGGTAATATTAGGTAATATTGTGCAATGAATACCGTATCTGTGTTTATAAATTATAACTGCTCAATATTGCCAATGTATTTTTAATACGCATTAAACCGCATAAAATATAATGTTATTTTGTATCAGCTCTATTTATCTATGATATTAATTTTTATGTTTATTTTCAAATATCAAAAATATTCACACTTTTTTTTCGTCGTCGTCGTCGTATAACAAAGAAACCACATGTGTTTATTATACATGCTCTTTTAGACAAAGAAAAATGCACACTTTTTTGTTTATAGCTTTTAATTTTGTTTATCCGTTTATCAAAACAAAAAAAAATAAGAAGAAAAAAGACGCACAAAAAATGAAACATTCTTTCTCTTTTTTTTCCTGACCAATGCCCTTTGGGTATATGTGTTTGTTTCTGTGTTTAAACTCCTTGAAACTTTTTTATGCGTTTTTAAAAGAAAATGTTTTTTGATCTTTTTTTTTGCCAACGGGATAAAAAACCGACAAACATCCGAATATTTATTTATGTATGGCACCGCCCTTTTTAGCTTGCTTACGTGCCGATCATAAGACAAAAAAGAAGAAGAAGAAGAAAAGAAGAATATATTTTCACGTGCACTCAGATGTTTTTTGAACTTTTGAAGCCATTCCGTAGCCCCCCTTTTTACATCTCCAATTTCGTGTTCGTTTAGTTATTTTAGTCTTTTTTTGGAATTTACTTTTTTCAAAAAATGGCCTAAAAATAAAAGTTTTTTCTACCCGGAAATGAAAAAAAATGGTATTATTACAACTATTAATCTCTTTTTTCTACCTTTTTTCGTCTACTTTTTTAACCAAGTAACTTTGAAATATATATTTTTGTTTTTCTTCTAAAAATGGCAACTGCTTTTTTTTGATGACTTTTAAGTCACATGGGGGGGGGGGGGGCTATGCCAAAAGCAGCAATAAATAGCAGCAGTAGCAGCTAAATGCTAGTCGTCAGTAGCTAGAAATGGCACAAAACACGCGCAAAAATATATACATAAAAGCTTTTTTTTTTTGCAAAGAATTTTCGCACACGTAAGTATTCCGTTTTTTTTATTTGCCTCCATTTTTGGGTTGTTTTTTTTCATATAAAAAAATAAATCCTTGAATTCCTTTTGGAATTCAGTCCCCCCCCCCCAATGTTCCGTTATCAGCATCACCCTTTTTTCTTCATTGACGCAAGTTGGGTTTGCTGAAAACACCTTTTTTTTATAAAAGTTTAAACTTTGTTTTCTTTGAAGTGTACAAAAGTGACACAAAAAATATTTTTTTTAAAAAGTTTAACGAAAAGGACAATGACGAAGAGGGGTTATATGAATATATTTATATTGAGTAAATGAATTGTATTTATTTTTTGGTCTTTCCCTCCCTTCCTCCTTCGTCAAAGTTGTTGTTTTTGTTGCTTTTGCAGTTGCGGATGTTTTCCAAAAAAAAAATAGCAATCATTCTTTCATCTTTCTTTCTTTTTTTTCCAACCCTCCCACAATTTTTGACCTTTGCGCAACAACTTTTTTTTCTGTTGTTATAAAAATTGTGGTATTCGGAACTTTGACCGAAAAAACTTTGACCGACAGAACTTTGACCGAAAGAACTTTGGCCGAAAAGGAACTTTGACCGACTGAACTTTGACCGACAGAACTTTGACCGAAAAGGAACTTCGAGCGAAAATGAACTTTGGCCGAAAGCACTTTGGCCGACAGGGAACTTCGGCCGAAAGCACTTTGACCGACAAAGTTATTCTGACCGACAAAAGAAAAAAAATTTGTCCAAAAATAAAAAATTTATTTTTTTTCGACAATAAAAACACGTTACAAAAAAGTTACAAATACCAATCTCTAACTTTGATCAATAGTTTTCCCAAATTATTTTCTCCCCACAAATTACAATTCATTAAACGAGGATCATTAAAACCTATTCCAATACCCCAGAAGTTATCCCCAGGTGAAACTTCAGTTAAATGCAAATTTGACGTCTTCATTAGTTTTAACTTTAAGCCTGGATTTTGACAAAACTTTGAAATTAGACATATTCCATTCTTTGAATTCGTTGAAAATTTCTTTATCTTGGCTGGAAGCCTTTCATTGAAAATTTCTTCAGCTACAACAATATCGTGTGATACGCTGCTTGAGCTTTTAGAAAATTTTGCTAATTGGTTTATAGATGCAGCTTTTAAAGTAACTCCAAAAGTTACACATCAGCTTTTGGTCATTCATGCACACTGGCGAAATACTCATGAAACTATTCCTTGCACTTACTTTTTGCTTAATCGAAAAAATTAAGAAACTTACGAACGCGCTTTTGAGGCTTTAAAAACTCTAGCAAACAATTCTCCTGAAACGGTTATGGTTGATTTTGAAAAAACACTTCATAATGCCATTGGCCAAGCTTGCCCTACTGCAGACATTTCTGGATGATTTTTTCATTTTTGCCAATCAGTTCGCCGCAAAATGGATGAGCTTGGTTTAACAATCGCGCTGGTCCCCCATTATTTGAACGCGATTTATGGAATATGCATGATCGAACTATTGAAGGCAGTCCGCGCACAAATAATAATGTCGAAGGTGCTCATAACAAATTACATTCTTTTTTTAATTGCGATAAGCCTGGCTTTTTTAAGTTTGCTGATCTTCTTAGAAAATTTTTAAAAACAGTTGAAACCGATGTTTTCAAATTACGCGCTGCTAAACCGCCAAAAAAACTTTCTGATGCATGGCGCTTTGCCAAAAAGCATGTATAAAGTTCACTCTTTTTAGCTAAAGACAGTAAAGTGGGAATTCTTTTGTCGGTCAGAATAACTTTGTCGGTCAAAGTGCTTTCGGCCGAAGTTCCCTGTCGGCCAAAGTGCTTTCGGCCGAAGTTCAGTTTCGGTCAAAGTGCTTTCGGTCATATTTCCCTGTCGGTCAAAATTCCCTGTCGGCCAAAGTTCTTTCGGTCATCGTTCTTTCGGTCAAAGTACTTTCGGTCAAAGTTTTTTCGGTCAAAGTTCCGGGATTCAAAAATTGTGTTTTTAAAAAAAGTGAGTCTAGTTTTAGTCATTTTTTTTTTAAATTTTGTCAACTAACTCTCTTTTTTTTCAAGAGGTGACACCTTCTTTCTTTCAGTTATAATATTTTTGCTACCAGAAATCCGGTTGTTTTCTTTTTCTGTCCCTTTCTTTTTCCCCTAAAAAATTTTTGTATTTCGAAATATCTCTTTTATTTCATGTTAGAAAAAAAAGAGTGGAATGTTTCTTTTTGCTTCGATAAAAAATATTCTTGACTTTATTTTATTTCAAGAGAAAAAAGAGAGGAGAAAGAGAGAAATAAAATGAAGAATGAGCATTAATCAGCTTCAATTTACGTGACCAAAAAAAAATTGCCTTTCATTTTTTTAAAAATATAATAATAATATTAGGCGCTGTTGCTGCTGTCATGATATTATTTTTAATATTTATGCCCTTTTTGTATTTTAAGTTTTTTTCCGTCATGAAATTTTTATATTTCTAATGTAAAAAAAAGAGAGAGACCTTTAAAAAGAATGGAATTTTAACATTTTTATCAAATTTTTTTAAGCAAAACACAAAAAAAAAGATGAACGGATTAAATTTGAACTTTTATTCAATTTCAATTCCCACCCTCGCTCTTTTTTTTATATTTAAATTTTCTTTTTTTAAAGCACATTTCCTTATAGATTTTTGCTCTTTCTTTTTTTTTTAAAAGAGAGACCAAAAATTAATGCAAGGATGGAAGGGGATAAAAAGAAGAAGGATGGATGGAAGGAAAGGAAGGAAAGGATGCATGTGTCCTTATTTAAATGCATACTTTTCTTTCTTCTTTTTCAAAAAATGTCAAAAATACTAATTTTTTCTTTTCTTCTTCTTTTTCTTCATCGTTGGGTTCAACCCATTCATTCATTCATATACATATATTGGCATTTTGCCAAACAAAAAGTGCCTATCATCATGCCATCATTTCACATGTCCTTTGGCAATGTTGTTGTTGAAGCTGACTCCAATTCTTGGCATCTCCTTCTCTCTTTTTTGCATGCCATTATTTTTTTAAGAGGAGACGACGCATTGACAGATGCCAGTTAGTCTCTTCCTTTTTTTTCTCTCCCATTTTCGACGGCTGCTTCTGCGCGTATTTTAGAAAGAAAAACTCAAGTAATACATTTATATGTATATATATTTCGTCACTTCTCAAAAGTATTGCCATTTTTAGACTTTTAAGCTTTTTTTGCCAAAAAGAAAAAAGAGAACATAACAAAAAAGAATTTATTTATATTTCTTTAATGTTCATAAATTGTATTTTTGTAGGAAAAAGAAAGAAGCAGAAAATTAATGATTTCTAAAATCTAGATAATGGCTTCTATCCAAAATCCCCCTTCCTTCTGCTTTTTCCCCCCATGTGACAAATTTTATTATATTTTATTTTTTGTTGACCTTATTTTTCTTCTTTTTTCAAAAACAGAGAGCCGGATTTGAACAAAAAAAACACATTTCTATCACTTTTTTTCGTTCATTCGATCAAGCAAGTTTTCTTTCTTTCTCCAATTTTATTTATTTTTTTGTTTTATATCAAAAAAATGTAGTCACGTCGTTTGAGAGGGGTCTCCGCCGCCGCGACCTTATTATTATTATTGTGTTAAAATTTTTAACAAAAAAAAACCATTTTTCACAAAATCGAATGACTTTTTTCTTTCTTTCTTTCTGTTTTTGTGTTTCGAAGGGCAACATTCTCTTCTCCTTTTTATCTTCTTCTTCTTCATTTACTAGTTTTTAATAATTTCAAATAAGGCACGGAGGAAAGGGGGAAAAAGCTTTTCACAAAAATGGTTTTATTTCCGCCGTTTAATTTTTTTACGTTGGTGGAATTCTATATTTTGCATTTTTTTGATTTAGTTTAAATAAATTTTTTTTAAATACATTCAAAAATCATTTCCGCTTCTTTTTTATTTTTTGTTTAAAATTTGATCTTTTTGGGTCTTGAAGCGAAAAAAATGAGATTAATTTCGAATAATTTTTAAATTTATATCCGTTCTTTAAAAAAGTTTTTTAAAACAAAAGTGCAAATTAAATTAAGTGTTTTTAACTTCTTTCTTTTTTTTCGAATAAAGTACATTTTTAAATGCCTTTTCAAAGAATTTTACACAAATGGCACGTGCTTTATTTTAAATTCTGCCCTTTTTTCTTTTTTGGTTTTTGTGACATTATTCAAAAAAAAAAAGATTTTTAATATCAAATTTTTTTGTCCATATTTCATCATTCTTGTTATTATTAAAATGCAATGAAAAGGATAAATAACAGTTTAAAAAGAACGAGAATATTAGCGCCCCTTTTTTGAATGAACGAAAAATGATAATAATAAAGGGCGGAGATTTCATATATTTTCTTTTAAATGAAGCACTTAAAAGTATATTTTTTTGGTCTTAAATATTAATTAACAAAGAATAAATATATATCACTCTTTGTTTTATTTATTTATTTACTTTTTTGGAGTTGGTCATACAAGAATTTTAATTTAAAAGAATTTGGTTTCAGTTCTCTGTCTTTCTACTTCTTTTTTCAGTAACACACGTTTAACAGAAAAGCAATAAAGAGAAAAACCACCTCGCCTCCCTTTGAGGCAAACTGCTGCCTGTCGGCGTGTCGCTTTGCGGCTTGCTGCTATCCCGTGTTTGTCACGCGATGGGAATGGAAAAATGATGGTGATGGAGATGAAAAAAGGGAGGATGTGGGTTTTCTGTTCTGTCTTTTTTTTGCTTAAACCTTTTTCTACTTTTTTTCTTTCTTCGTAGTTTTGTGTTGTTGTTGCTTCTTTTTTTTTTAATTTTCAACGAACACTTTTTTTATCACGTGTTTTTTGTTCGACGTCTTTGAAACCCGTGATTTTCCAAAAAAAAAATGTTCAGCTGTTTTTTTTTTCTTTTTTCTTTAACACGGTGCGTCGAACGCTAAGAAAAGTGTCCAGTGAGAAAATTTGAGGGAACACTTTTCTTGACATTTTTTCAATACAAAATCTAAAACCTAAATTCTGAGACAATGAGTAAATTTAAACGTTTTCTGTAAAGTGGAAACCTAAACTTACCTCCTTGTTAAAACGCCCGTGCAGGGAAAAGTAAAAAAGTGGATTCTGAATCCGACGGATTCAGAATCCGTGAAAAAATGTTCTTCGAATTCTACAAAATTACTATCATTTGACTCGTCTCGATGAGTAGATTACATTAAATGTAAACATTATTACTGGAAAGGATTCAGAAGCCGTAAAATCGAAAAAGAAAAAGTGAAAAAAAATTTTTTTTTAACTTTGAATCTTTATTCAGAATCATTAACAACAACTATTTTTACATTTAATGTAATCTACTCATCGAGACGAATCAAATGATAGTAATTTTGTAGAATTTGAAGAACATTTTTTCACGGATTCTGAATCCGACGGATTCAGAATCCACTTTTTAACTTTTCCCTGCACGGGCGTTTTAACAAGGGGGTACGTTTGTATTTCCCCTTTACAGAAATCGTTTAAATAGATTCATTGTCTCAGAATTTAGGTTTCAAGATTTTAGTATGGAAAAATTTTTTGGGGAACACTTCTTCACTGGACAGTTCAGCGCACCGTGATTAATAAAATGATCGGAAACATTTTAATTTTTGTAAACTTTTTTTTTGTTTATCTTTGTTTTTTATCTGCCTCCGCAAAAAATGTTTTAATTTTGAGCCTTTTTTTTAAGGACTCTCTCTTCTTTTGTTTCTATTTTCTTTGATGGGGGCGAGTGTGGAACCATTTCATTTTCTTTTTCGTTGTTTGAGAAATATCCTTTAAGGGTTTGACCTTTTTGGTGACCGTATGACTTTAGGGGAGATATACGAAGCACAGGTGGGTGGGAAAACTTCCTTAAAAAATAACAACTTTTACAATTTTTTTAGGCTACAGTAAAAGTTGTCAAATATCTCCCAAAAGGAAATCTTTTAGGTATAATTCCCAAGAAACCTCATTATAATATTTTTTTCAGGTAACCCTTAACACCCCCTTTTGTCTAATCTCTCTAATCCTTTAATTTAATCCATTCTTTCATAATTTTTAACTTTAATCTTAATCTTTTTCTTTGGTATTACTCATCAAATATTTATTACAATTTTAAACATTCTTTTTTGACGTAATTGGAAATGCTGTTTTTTTTCTCGGCAGCTGCTTCTCCAGATGCCTAATGATCGTTAAACTTTTTCTTTGAAATTTAAAAAAAACATTTTTGACGTCAAATATATATTTTCCCACCTTCAACTTTTTATTTTATTATTTTTTGATTTGCAATGAAACAAAAAAAAACAGCTTTTAAGAAACATGTTTATTGTCATTTTATTTCACTGATGTTTTAACAACAGCCCCTTTTCAAAAAAAAAACTGAGTCATCACATTTTTTTTTTCAAAGTGACGCGTCACACTTTTGCCTCAACAAAAAGAAAGAAGGCGTTTCCTTTCCTTTTTTCCCCACCTTCATTTTATTTTCTCCTTTTTCTCTGATAACAAAAGCCGAAAGTTAAATTTTTATTTTTTCAACTTTTTTTTTAACTGTTAAAAACGGAGCAAAGAATTTTTTTTGTGTTTGATTTTAAAGGGTTTTTTTTCACTTTTATTTTTCTTG
The DNA here is from genome assembly GCA_964035985.1 of Panagrolaimus superbus. Taxonomy (NCBI): domain Eukaryota; kingdom Metazoa; phylum Nematoda; class Chromadorea; order Rhabditida; family Panagrolaimidae; genus Panagrolaimus; species Panagrolaimus superbus. The sequence continues at coordinate 9,283,939 of OZ038357.1, forward strand.
TTTTCTTCCTTTCCTTTTCCCATCCCATTTTATTCTTCTCCCTAAAACAGCTGATACAGACACCCACCAAAAAAAGAAGAGAATTCTTACAATTTGAGTCCACAATGTAAAAGTTAGTCTATTTACTTTTTTATTTGTTTTAAATATTTTTTTTTATTCATTTAAGTGTTAGGAACGGAGAAGCGCGACATTTTTTTTCTCTCCGTCGTCATCAGCTGATGATGAAGAACAATCACCTTTTTACTATCAGCTGTGAGCAACATCATCAATATCAGCAGCATCAGCAAAGGAGAGGAAAAAATCTTTCTCTTTCTCTTTTGTTTTTGCTTTGTGAAAGGAGGGGGGGTTACTTGTTTTGCGCAAGCAAACAACAAAAAAAATGGTGACCACCTTGGTATTATTTAAGTGAGTGCAAACTTTTGAGGTCTTTATTTTGTCATTGTTGTTGATTTATTGGTCAAAAAAATTCATCTAATCAAAAAAACAATATTTTCTCATAGATTATTTCCTTTTTCCTTCTTCTGGTTTTTGTTTTTCAAAAAAAATTTTTTAAAAAAGAACTTCTGAATTCACGCCCGCCACGTTCCAGTAACGTTTTTGCGTGCAACGAAAAAAAGTCCGGTCTCTTCAATCTATTTTTTTTCTAAAATCCTCATTTTTTGAATCCGTTTCTCTCATCTTTTTTTCTTTCTCTCTCTTGACGTGAAAAAAAAATGTTTCCTTTTTCCCAAAAAAAAGTGATTTTCCCTAAAAAACTTGCTTTCGAAAAGAAAAGAAATTATCAGAAGTCGCGCACACTTTTTTTCTTTCTTCGAAAAATTACGAAATTATTTGAAATTTTGTCAAAAATTTATTTTTTTGCAAAAATGAATCAAATCGGAAGAATGTCCATCATCACGCGGGACGACGAGCTTTCAAATATTTGTAGCTGTTGTTGTTGTTGCGCGCGCTTCTGATGAGATTCTCTTTTTTTCTTTTGACTTTGACATTTTTTGACGTTATTTGTTTTAATCGGTTCTTTTTTAAATTTTTATTCATTGGCCCCAGGGCGATCCGAAGGATCGTCTGGGGCAATTTGGGTTCGGTTCCCAGAACGGCACACGATCCCGAGCTTTAAATGCAAATCCTGACTTCATTTTTTATTTTTTCACCTTTTTGTAACTTGGGATCTGTTTCCGGGCCACCCGTGATGAATTCCTGAAAAAATAAAAAAAAAATATCGGGTGGGTACAAAATGGCAGCACATTCTTTGTCACAAAAATTGTGCTGATGTCTCTCCGTTTGTTCGTTCGTTCGTATGTCACAAAATATGCAAAATTTTTTGTTGACATTTTGCCAAAGATTTCTTTAGAAACATTTTTTAAAAATGAAAGAAAAATTTGGGTTGTGGGATTTAACGTTTTCTGGGCGAAAAAATATGGGGGATCCGAAAATGGTAATTTTTGGACCCAGTAATAAATAGTTGTGGTAAAAAGGGGGGTAGTACTGTAGAAAAATTTATTTTTCGAGATTTATATTTTTTCGGGGTAAAAAAATATGGGGAATCTGAATATGGTAATTTTTGGACCCAGTAACAAATAGTTGTGGTAAAAAGGGGGGTAGTACTGTAGAAAAATTTATTTTTCGAGATTTATATTTTTTCGGGGTAAAAAAATATGGGGAATCTGAATATGGTAATTTTTGGACCCAGTAATAAATAGTTGTGGTAAAAAGGGGGTAGTACTGTAGAAAAATTTATTTTTCGAGATTTATATTTTTTCGGGGTAAAAAAATATGAGGAATTATTTTAAATTTTAACTAATTCAGTAGTAATTTTTTGTAGATTAATGATTAATAGTGATAAAAGGGGGGAGAGTACTGTAGAAAAATTTATTTTTCCGGGGTAAAAAAATATGAGGAATCCGAATATAGTACTTTTTTGACCCGGAAAAAAATAGTTGCGGTAAAAAATGGGTTAGTATTGTAGAAAAATTTGTTTTTCGAGATTTATGTTTTTTCGGGGTAAAAAAATATGAGGAATTATTTTAAATTTTAACTAATTCAGTAATTAATTTTTGTAGATTAATAATTAATAGGGATTAAAGGGGGGGGGGGGAGTACTGTAGAAAAATTTGTTTTTGGAAGTTTAGATTTTTTGTGTGTAAAAAGATTAGGGGAATTCGAATATGGAGTCCATTTCGAAGCTTAATGTTTACGCTAACAAGTCTTTTTCCGTTTTAACAGGTATTCTGACGTTTCCCTGATTGACGTTTCCCCGACCGATATTTCCCCGACTTGGCATTTCACTGACTAGATATTTCCCCGACCAAGACGTATGTATCCTCGACTAAATCGCAAAACATTTTCCCGACTTTAAAAATTTTTAAAAAATAAAACACTTCTTTACTAAAGAAGTACCCCGATAAATTATGTCTTTTGTTACAAATATTATACAAAGTTAGGTTACTGTAAGTTTTTGAACCTGTTAGTTTTTCTTAGACAATAATATAAATCGCTTAGGTTCTGTTATGCTACGCTACTCCATCTAAGGCATGGGCTCTTAGGGTTTGCTCAGGGTTTCTTAGGGTTCCTTAGGGATTCTCAGGGTTTCCTCAGGGTTTCTCAAGGTTTCTTAGTCAAAATGCTACCCCGTTTTAAGCTTCCATAACATACGAAGCAACTTTTTTTAACCAAAAAAAAACATAAATGAAATTCTGAAAATGATGCATATCAAAGATATCAATAAAAGTTGAGAAATCGCTTAAAAAAACATGCAAAATTACAAAACAGGTGAATTTGGGTTTTAATGAATTCAATAAAAGTTGAGAAATCACTTAAAAAACTTGAAAAACTGACCAAGTTGGCGAATTTGGGTTTAACGGGTCCAGTAAAAGTAGTGAAATCTTTTTTTCTTAAAAATATGTGTTATGAATCTGGAAGCAATAAAAGCAGGGAAATCTAAAATTAATTAATCTTTTTTTGCCATCAAACCCAAATTTCGTGCTTTTTATTTCGTTCGGATAATCTGATTGTTTTTAGCATTACTATTTTTATGGCTTAAACACCATATTTTTCTGCAAATTAGAAAATGATTACTGCTTTGACCGTTTACGCGCTAAAAATTGATAAATTAATTTTTTAAGGTATCCCGCTTATAAACATAGTATGCTAACATATGTGCACACAAAAACGGCAAAATTGTCCATTGGATAAGCCTAAGCCTAAGTCATAACTGACGACCACAAAATTGTTGAATTTTAACCATAATGTTATTTTTTTGCTAAACCATAAATATACTAATTACAGTCGTATTTTTTTACTGATAAGCTCTATAGGCTAGATCCTACCTCATTAGGCTAGCCGATGGGTCTAAGCCCTTAGCCATCATAGGAGGCGCCCGTAGCCCCTTAGGAAATTCGGTGGCGTATAGAAATAATTTTGTGGAGTAAGAAAGATGGCTAAAAATCTGTAGTTTTATGGGTAACAAATAATATGATGCCGTTTCTCAGTTCTCACTCACGGGCTATGCAGTAATCAAAAAAATTATTCAAAATTTAGAGGATCCAACAATCACATTTGTTTGCTTAACTGAAATAATATTTTCCAAAAAAAAAGTCCTTGCACGAAATTTGGGTTTGATGGCAAAAAAAGATTAATTAATTTTAGATTTCCCTGCTTTTATTGCTTCCAGATTCATAACACATATTTTTAAGAAAAAAAGATTTCACTACTTTTACTGGACCCGTTAAACCCAAATTCGCCAACTTGGTCAGTTTTTCAAGTTTTTTAAGTGATTTCTCAACTTTTATTGAATTCATTAAAACCCAAATTCACCTGTTTTGTAATTTTGCATGTTTTTTTAAGCGATTTTTCATTTCCTCATTTGTCCAAGAATGGATGGAAAAAGGGAGGGGATTCTGATGCTGCCGCCACCGATATAAACCGGATAATCGAAAAAGAGTTTTTTTTGGTAGTGTAAATTTGATTCCTCTTTTTTTCCCTAAAAATTCGTGCGCGAAGTGCAAACATCAAATTCTTTTTTTTGAATTTGTCTTAAAGATTTTTTGTATAATATATAATCATTTCCGTGATTTCGTGTTTTTTATTGTTACGGTTTTTTAAAAATATAAATCTGTTTTTTTTTACATTTTATTTTTTCAGGACTGACATTTGTTTGTTGTCCTCTACAATCAAGCAATCAAAACGGCGAACTTTGAATCAATTTATCAACGCTCTTATAACGCCAATATCGGCGAATTTCGGACTTCAAAAATAGCTGATATAAACGCTTCAACTTCAAACTCCAGCACCGGACAAACAACCATTTCAACTTCATCTCGTCCTGTACCATTTTCATCAAGGGAGAAATTAAAAAATACTCCACAAGTTTTAACAAATTATTTTAATAGTGATCCAGATTTACAATTTACCATTGAAGGACTTGACGATATTAATTGTTTAATGTCGAAGAAAAATCAAGCTGCTAAAAGAGCTACAAAGCCATTGGCTTGGTTCTTGAATGAACAACTTGAAAAGAATTCTATGGAAACAATTATGGATCAACAGCAACAAGAACAACGTGAAACACCTTCACCATCTGTTGTAGATATTCGAAAGTGTTCTGTTGATTCTCTTGCATCTTCAATTAATTCAACAAAAATTTTTGAAAATAATAATAAAGAAGATGGATTAACAGCTGGAAATAAGAAACGTGGAAAGAAAGCTGCACGTCAACGTGTGAAAAAAGTTAGTGTAAACTTTACTATTGCTGGATCAGAAAATAAAGAAGCTATTGTTAAAGCTGGTATGTTTCATTCTTTTATGTACTTGAGAATTTACCGTAATCTCTCTATCTTTTAGCTTCTACTGCTGTTGAAGAAAAGCAATTACAACAACAACATGCAACTGCACCAATTGCACCAGCATCTGTTCCAAATGCTGCAATGTTGATGAATAATACCAAAGAGCGAAAAGAAGATTATTGGTATTATGATCCATTGAGTGATGGATTCTATTATGAAAATAATGGTTCACGTGGATGGAAAAAACGTAATCCAAAAGTTCATGGTCCTCCTCCAGCAGCTGCACCAAAGAAGGTTCCAGAAATTGAAAAAATTATTGAACAACAAAAACAAAAGATTACAAATCAAAAGCTTTTGAATCAAATTGGTGTCGCTCCTTCAGTAAAGTATTATGATCCTGCAACAGATGGTTATTTCTTTGAAATGGCATCTGTAGATGGATGGAGACGTCGACAAGTTCCTCCTGTTCATTCTTCAGCTTCTTCATCAACTTCTGCTGCAAATACTTCATCATCAGTAGCAAATTTTGATCGAAAACCAATGAATATTCCAACTTCAACAATTCCATCTTCATCAACAATGACATCAAATAATATGAATTATCATCAACATCAAAATAATCAACATCATGGATATCATCCATTTGGATCCTTTTCTTCTACAACTAACACCCCAACTCCATCTCCAGCTGGTTCATTTATGCCCCAACCAGCAATGACAAATGCACAATTGGAAGAAATGATTGTTCGACATCCATCATTGGTTGCATCAATGAGTAAAAATCGTTTTGGTGGTGTGTTTGATGAACCATGCATTCCATCAAATTCTTCTACAACATCTTCCGAAGAATTAACATCATCTCCTCCACCCATGATATCATCTGTACCCGAGCATTCATTGTTAATGCAACATTTTCGACGTGGTCAACAACTCCAACAATCAAATTCTGCTTCAATGCTTATCAATGGTGGTGGTGGGGGAAACACAAATATTACAAATAATAATAATATTAATTCATCATCATCATGTCAAACAAATAATGCATTCAGTGTTGGATCTGCTGATGCTGATGAAGCATATGAATTTTTTTGGAGTGATAATGAAAAAGCTTCATCTATTTCATCATATGATGATATGGGAGATAAAGAACAATCAATTCCAAGAGAATCTGTTATTGGTGGACAGCGACGACCTACCACTTTAAGGTATGTTTTTTTTGTTGAACTTTAAGGGGATATAATATATCTTTATTTTTTTAGTGTTATTCAAGATAAAACATCATCCAAAAAATGGTGGGATACTCCATTATCAGATCATCGATTTGATGTTGACAAATTTATTGCTGATTTGCCAAGCTTTGATGATGAAAAAATGCTCCGAAATTTGACTGCTCTTCCAACTCCTCTTTCATCTGATCGACATTCCATTCATCAACAACAACAACATTCAAATCTTATTACACCATTAAAAGAGAATTCATGGTGGTTTGGTGCTGATCATCGTAATAATGCATCAAATGGTGGTAGCAGCACTAACACAAATGCATCAAAAAATCTTGAAAAAATTGATTATGATAAAATTTGGCGCACACCAATTATCAATTAGAAAATATGCCAAAATAAGAATCAATTTCTATCTTGGGAAACTTTAGGATTCAAATGTTTTTTTAAATAATTTTGTGTTTTTATTAATTCTCTTTTTCTTCGAACCCTTTTTCTTTTTTTTTGTGTGTATTTGTATCATCGAAAATTTTGCAATGATGTCTCTCACCTTGTTGGCCTTGCCTTTCTTTTTAATGTTAGACTTTTGTCACACCTTTTTTTTGTAATTGTAAACTTCCAAACGTGGTTTGTTTTTATCTTTCTATCCCTTTTTTTCTTATTTTTGGTTTTTTGCTTTAACATATCGAAAATTAAGCCTTTTTTATCGAAAAAAAACATAGTATTACTGTACTTTCTTTCTTTTTATAATTTTTTAAGTTTGTTCATTTTTTAGGATTTTTTTCATTTTTTATAAAAGTTTGTTTCTTGCGCGCTTTTTTTCTAGTACAAAATTTATTCTGTAGTTTTATCATTTTTTTGTTATGTTATTGTTTCAAAATTATTTATTTATTGATTTGTTGAAAAAAAAATATTACTAAAAATAACTTTTTTTTATCTTTTTTCAGATATTTGTTCTTTCATTTAGTTTTTTATCTTTGCACTTTTTTTATATCATTTTTTGGATATTTTTGCAGTCTTATCACCGCTTAAAAAAATTCCAAGCAACAAATATTTTTTTGTTGTTTTATCACATTTAAACGGCTAACTTTTTTTAAATATTTAAAAATAATTTTTATATATATTTGTAAAACTTTTTTTTTTCACAGGTTTAAAATGCTTTCGTTCTTTTTTTATAATTTTAGGATGGTGCCGGCACCGTAATTTTTTTTTTTAAAAGCTTTCTATCTTTCTGTTTTTTTATAAATTGTGACTTTTGTCTTCTTTTTTTTTATTTATTTATATTATATCAAAAATAGGTATTTGGCCACCAAAGTGTTGTTGTACACTATATTTTCTTCGTCTTCCGTATTTTTTGCACATTGCATCATTTTTCTGGAAAAAAATGTTATATTTTTAGTTTTCTTGCCTTAGGCTTTTAGAGAGTGTGTTCGAATTAAAACATTTATTATTATTATTATTGGCGATGTTTTTTTATACATAATTTCAGACAATAATAAAAAAATAAAAAATTTTGTTGAATTTTTTGAATTGATTTAAACTGACAGTTGACCAGGAAAATATACAGTAAAAAACATAAAAAATATTACAAATTTTTTCAACTTATTTTATACCAAATTTCAAATTCGTGGAAAAAAAACTAACAAAAAAATTTAAAAAAAGATTTTTTGGTAATGAACAGATTGAATAAGCCTGATCTGTTTGGGATCCAAAATCTTAGGTTGTCCAAAATTGTTGAAAATAAAAAATGTCATAGAATTAAACATTTTTTGTACAAATTAGTTAAAAGTGATGTCATTTTACCATTTGTTGTTGTTGGAGGCTTATGCAAATTTACAGAAAAAAAATGAAAGGCACTCATTTTTCCATCAAAATATTGTTGAAAATAATTTTTTGTGGAGAATATTTAAAATTATGCCTCAAAAAATTTATTTAATCTTCTGTTCTCTCGTATTTATATTTTTACTACCGTATATTTCAACAGAAACAACAGAAAAATCAATTATTGATATACAAGATATAACAAAAGAAACAAAAGAAAAAATTGCACCAATAATTAATACTGTAATTGCGACATTTGTGGTTTCAACAATATTTTCAACTGCAACATGTGTAATGCTTTGGTATACCTTCTTTTATATGTATGCAAATGTGTATCGAATTATGTGGTCTTTGGAAGAAAAGCTTCGAATTGCAACTAAAAGATTTTCCGATCGAAAACTTGGTGATGATATTATGGCACAAATTCGACGAATGGCACCATATGATGCAACACGAAATAATCAAGAAATTAGGTATGCTTTGTTTTTATTATACAGAAGGATAAACGTGGATTTAATATATCTCTCTCTATTTAGTACAATGTTGAAATCTGTTTATCAAAGTCAAAATCAAGGTCAACCTGCTCCACCGTAATAAAAAATAATTGATTACGACTTTCAAATTAATGCATAATGATGTTTTTGGATTTTATTTTACAATATTTAATTATAAATTGTTTTGAAATAATGTTGAAGTGTTTTTAATTACAGTATCTTTCTCTATTTGGGACTCTCCAGAAATCACGTGAACAATGAGAAGGGGGGGGGGGGGGGTTGCCCAAATTGTCACGAGTTGTCGGAAAACGCTTTTGAAGTCCGGTAACGGAGGGGGTCTAAAATCACGATTTTTTGGTCACGTGATTTCTGGACAATCCCTTTAAACGTAATTCTACCGTACTTTTTTGACGCAGTTGTTTAACTTTGTTGCACCTAAGAAATGCAAAATTCAGTATGAATAACTTTTTCATGCTTTTAAAGGCATGGAATTTATGAAATTTTTCGCAAATTCTCAATTGGTAAAAAAAGAGAAAGAACAACACAATTTTACCTGATTTGTAAGTTCAAAAAAAAATTATAAGATGGATGTTTTTCAAACTAGCGTCACGCAAATGCTTAGAAAAAATGTAATGGAAAAAGGGGTTTTATTTTATGAAAAAAGCGCGGCGGTTGTTTTCAAAATAAAAAAGCAGCAAAAAAAAATTGTCAAAAGTCGGCAAAATTATGTAAAGAAAGAAAACACGGATGTTTGAAAAGAAAAAAAGCTGCTGCCTGCGCGTTTTCGAGCAACAAAAAGCTAAAAAAGGAGGGCTTATTTTTTCAAAAGGTTTTACAAATTTTTGAACATTTCCTGAAAATCAGGCATGGTATTTTATTTTTAGCTGTTGACCGAAAAAATTTTTAAGCAGCGGTTTTTCATCTGCTAACAAATTTAAAAGCCCTGTTTTTTACAGATAATTGTCTGCGAGATTTGTACAAATTTTACCAAATAATAATCGTCACACGTGTAAAGATTAATTATTTAGTAAAATTTGGAACAGGAGCATTTGGCAAATTGTTCGCTGCAACTTTATTGATGTTTTTGCGCGCGTAATTTTTTGAAGTTTTACTTTTTAGTAACAACCGATTTACAAAATAATTAATCAGCAATTTACACATTTATAATGATGAAACGGGGAAGAAAACGTCATTTTAATTCATCTGGGCCATCGTCATCCTCCACTTCAAAGCGTACCGCAGCACCACCAACCAAAAAAGGAACACTTGCAAAACAACAAAATATTCAAAAAACTCCTGAAATTTTGGCATTTGAACAATTATTAGAAAATGTAAGGTCTGCCCATTTTTTATAGATTATTTCTAGAACGAATTATTGCAGATTACTTTGAAAGATTCAACAGAAGCATTTTTGCCTCTTACTTTAGAACCTATTAGAGTTGATAATGATGAAGAACAAATAAGTGATGACCAAATTGAAGTTTCATCTGATACATCTGAATTAATGATGCCTATGCTTGAAGATTGTGAATCTCAGGATGATTTTATGTAAGCTAAAGCTTTATTTTTTTTGTTATTGATTTTTTGGTCATTCTTTTAGGGAAGATGAAGAAGAAAAAGTTGAGTTTGAAGTTGAACGAATTCTTTTAAAGCGTAATGATACACATTTCTATTTTGTTAAATGGTTTGGTTATAAACTTAGTCAAGGAACATGGGAACCACTATGGAATTTAACTGATTGTGATAGAGTTGTATGTTTTTCTTGTCTTCTTAATTATGTTTTTCCTAAAAATTGTTATCACATTTTTTAGCTTAATGCATTTGAAGATCGAAAAATGCTCTGCTTTAAAATTTATCAATCCCTGCCGAACAAAGATGAATACAAAGGATTTTTGGATACTTGGATTAATGGAATTATTACTACAACCTTTATTGAAACATGCGTTCTTGAAGATATTTTTACAAAATTTTGTAAGAATAATAAATTGGCAAATTTATGTGTTGAAAATTGGACTCGTTCCATTGAAAGTTATCCAAAGATTAGTGTAAGTATTAAATATTTTTTGCTTGAATTTTTAAATAACGTTGCTTTCAGTTTATTTCTGAAAATACCTTTTCTGATGAAGCAAAGCAACTTCTTGAAACTATAGATCCTCCAAAAATTTTATGTTCTTGTGTTGCTTGCGGTAAAAAATCTGAAGATAATCCATGCCCATGTATTAAAGTAAGCATTTTTGATAGGTGCTTTTTACAGCATACTGTATCTTTTGCTCATGTACTTTAAAGGCTGCTGCAACATCTAATGGATTTATTCGTTCTTTAAAAAAGACTCAATTTGTTATGGAATGTAACAAAAGTTGTGATTGCAGCGAGAAATGCCTTGGAAAAGTTTTTGGAGTTAGTTTTTCTGAATTTTTATCAATAGATTTGGCCGAAATGAATGAAATTAAAACGACCTCTTTTTCAGCGTGGCCGTACAACTGCATTAATACTTTTTCGAACACATTGGTGTGGATGGGGTATTCGAACACTTGTTGATATTCCAAGAAGTAAATTTGTTGATGAATATGTTGGTGTAAGTGTCTTTTTCAAATCTCATTCTAAATTTTCATACATAATACAATATTTTTTTTAGAGGATTAAACTTCATCATGAATGCCGTAATATCAAAGATCCAACATATCTTTTTGATATTGATTCTGATGATGGTGAAACTGTATTTGTTGTTGATGCAACCGAAGAAGGAAATGCATCTCGTTTCATCAATCATTCATGTGATCCCAATTTGGAAGTTGTTCTCGTCAAAGGTTTACATAATCATAAGGATTTTGCTCGAGTGACCTTTTTCTCTGTTCGAGAAATCCAAGCTGGAGAAGAATTAACATTTAATTATTTCAAGCATAAACTTGATCTTTCTTTGGTTGATAAAACCACGCCTAAATGTTATTGCGGCTATGAACTTTGTCGAAAATATCTTATTTGATTTTGTGTTCTTTTAATTAACATAAATATATACATTTTTAATTGTGATATCTTAAACTGTTGAAGTACTGTAAATACTTAAATATAATTACGCACAAATTACATACCCTAGGAAATAAATACAAATCTTATACACTTTTAAACACTTGTTGAAGCAACTTCAATTGTTCGAACTTGACGAGTTTTTGGTTTAGCTTGACCAGCACAAATTCCAATAACAAAAGCTCTAAAATATTTAGCTACATATAATATACAAATGCAAAAAAAACTTACAAGGCACAAGATAAAACCCACATATATGCGTAACAAATCGTTTCAAATGTTGTCCATTTTTTTGTCAATTCTTCTGGAAGCTTTTCTGTGGCATTAACAAAATATGGTGTTGTTGCATCATGATGATGTGTTGGAGGAGAAGCAGTTAATGGAATCATTGTATTATGAGGCTAAAAATTTGTTATTTTTTACAAAAAAAAAGGTATACTGTAGCTTACCATTTCATACTTAATATTACAATGTCCATCATTAAAAGCAAAAAATGAAACACGTGGTTCAACTCCATGATGACTATGATGAAATGGAAATGTGTCAATTGTACCCAAAGAAAACATAATATTTTGAAGTTTAATCCCATTAGTATTATTTAAAAAAATACGTTTTTCTTTAAGATATACCATAACCTTAATCTTTCCATTTTCAAGATAAAGGTTAACATTTTCAACTATGAAAAAAAGATTATTAATAAAATTAAAATAAAAAAGATAAAACATGCCATATTTTCCTGCAACAGTAGCATTGACTTTGCTTTCATTAAAAGATGTGGTTTCAGCAAAATCAAATTTTAAACTAATTCGATTTCCACCACCAATGATAAAACTTGTTGAAGCTGTTTCATCGATACAATCTTTGGCGTCAATATAAAATTCAAATTCATTTTCTTTAATCCAAAAATCAAGTAATGCATGAGAATTTTGTAATTCATGACCGAGTTTGATTAAACTAAAACAAAGCTTTAATAAAATGAGTAAAAAATTGTCCAAATCTAAAATTAGCACTTTTAAAGGTGAATGTGGGGTCACAAAGGTGAGTGGGAGCGGCATAAGATCAAAGGCACGACTCTGCGATATTTTGATATGTTTTAGTCATCCGAAATTGATCATTTTAAAGTAGATTTGTCTCTTTCATCCTTTTTGAACATTAAGCGTCCAGGGATCAAACAAAAAAAAATACTTAAATCAATTAAGTTTTGATGCAAAATTGGCATGGCACGGGCCGACTTTTTCCCCAGCCCGGGATCCCCCCTTTGCGTTTTTTTCGAAAATATCAAAATTCTCGGCCCGGGCCGAGCCGGCCTGTGACATGCCTAATGCCAAAACTAAAAAATATTGATATCGCAGAGTTTTGGAAAAAATTAACCATAGGGTGGTTTTTTACTGATGTTAAATCTAGGCAATCCCCCGAAAAATACATAGTTTAAAAAAAAAAACTTACGTTGTTTTCTTTGAAATTGAAATACCATTTTTTGTGCTATTTTTTAATTCTGTAAGGCCATCTTGATGCCCAAAAGTTGTTGAAAAAAGAGCACAGAAAAAAAGAAGTAAGTAAAACATTGTCGAAAGTTTAAAAAAATACACAACTGATTTTTAGAAGTGATTAAAAAATAGCTTATCATTTTTGCATTTGATCATTTTTTATTTATTTGTTAAATTTGCATTGTGTTTTTGCATACAGTAATCATACATGAATAAAAATTAAAAAAGAGGTAGGGTTGTTGGGATAAAATATAGACTATTTTCTATACTATTTATTCATTTTTTTGCCCTTCTCCGATGGTAATATTCGAAATGCAGGGATTCATTCGCTTTTCAGTGAGATAATAATTTTGAGTTTGTTTTATTTTGACTTTTAAAATGGAGTGTCGACGACAAGCAAGTAAAATGTGATCTCGAAACGAAAGTGATTCAGAATTTGAATCAAAAAATTTTGATAATTTTATCTTTCTTTCTTTACGTATATTTTTCTGATCCAAAAATAGTGTCAATAGAAAAAAACCGATCAATATTTTAGTTTTTATTGACAGAAGATTGAACGTTTGGTGAGACATATATATATGTTTGTTGTATAAAAAACATCTAATTTTGAGGCCGCTTCGTTCCACATTCCTGGCCACGTCTTCTTCTTCTTCTTCTTAAATGATTCATCTCTTTTATCGCATATTTGTTTCTCACATATCTCATAGACCAAATAAAGATGCGTATAAATAAATTCGTTTTTTTTTGCATAGACATTTTTGTTTGCAGACTTACGGCCTCTTTTTTTTATTAATTTCCGTTTTTGAACAAGTATTTATTTACTTACATTTTTTTATTCATAAAAAATTAATTTCCTTTGGGAAATAAATGAAATTTTTTTCTATCTTTTTTGCGTTTCCTTATTTAAAAAATAAATTTTTATGTTTTTTAGCTGTGTTTATTTAAATTTATACTAGTTTTGCGAAAACTAAACCACCGTAATCCCATTAGAATCAAACTTTTTGTAACATTCCATTTTTATACAACTTTATCTTTTAATTGATTTATTATGGGTGAAATAATAATTGTTCCAATTATCTTTATCTATTCGAACACATAATTTTATTGCCAACAGATATTTCATTTTTTGATTGGTTGTTTTTGACAGTTTTATGCTATGATTAAAGAAGACTCAAATTGAGTGAAGTAAAAAGAATGAAAATCTATGCTTTTTTTTTCCGAGACAATGTTTCTTTCCAAAAATGCATTCTAACAAACTCAACAAAAAACTTGCCATTCTGGAAATCTAATAAAAAAAATGCCCAAAAAAAAAAAACTATGTTGCCATTTTCTTCTTCTTCTTTCCTTTTTTTTTGGTGAACATCAAAAGCCATTCATAGCCAGCAGAGGGAGGTTGCCTGTTAAATTTTTTTTCCATTTTTATTTATTTAAAAAAATTTAGGTTTTTAACCTATTTTATTTAATTGCAATTACACCGACTGTACATATATATTGTTAATTCTTTTTTGTTTACTTTTCAAATTAATACTTTAGCAAAAGTAAAAAGATCACTAAAGTACTTTTTATTTTATTTTGTTTTAAAAATTTTGTTAAAAAATCTAAAATTAAGTCTGTCACAGTTGCTTTTCTTTCTTCCTTTTTTTTTGTTGCCCTAAAGAATTTTTCTTAAATTTGCTTGTCTTCTAAAAAGCTCACTTCAGTCAAAAAAGTAAACATTGGTTTTTGTTTTTAAATAATATTTTTTTAATAAACTAAACTTTAGTTTATTAAAAAAATATTATTAGTTATTAAAGACTGACAGAATATACTAACATTTTTTAAATTAAATTTTTGTTTATTATTTTTAGGCAAAATTTTTTAATTTATCCATTCATTTTGGGCTCTTCAGTTTTGTTCTTTTATAGTTGAGTGGTTAAGGCAGCAGTCTTTGACCCCCATTCATTATTTTCTCTCCCCAAGTTCGAATCCTTAAAAAATAAAAAAACGAAGAACCAAATGATTGAAAACGCGTGTCAACTGAATTCAGAAGTTTTTCAAAGTTTATCGGTTTAAACTTTGCAAAGCTTCTGAAATAAAGTATGATTTAAATACACATTGCGCAGATTTTCTGATGGTTCTTTAAAAAAGTATATTAATTTTTTTTAGAAAAGGCAATGAATTCAGAAGATTTTAGTGAAACTTTAATTATTACAAAAGCAACAAAAAATGATTTTAATGAAATTTTGGAATTTTTAAATTCAGATTTTGTTTTAAATGAACCTGTAACAAAATCTTTGGAAACAAACCCGGAAGAAATGGATCCATTATTAAAAGGTTTTTTTGAAAGTGCTTCAAAAAAATTACAGTAATTCATTTTACAGATTTGATAAATTTATCATTACAAGAGCCGTGTTTTACTTATCTTGTTCGATCAAAAACTTTCAATGAAATTGCTGCAATTCGAATGACAGCTGTTTTAACTCGGCCGTCTGAAAATACAGAATCTGAAGAAGAAACGATTGAATATCCATCTTGGAAGGCAAATGCGATTACAAAACTTCTTGGAGAACTTGAAACAAAGGTAAACATATTTTTTTAAATAAAAATTAAATTGTATGAAAAAATATTTTAGGCTTGGATTTTATTTCCAGATGCCAAAAAGCTTGCTTCATGGATTATTCTTTCCGTAAATGAAAAATTTGGTCGCCAAGGAATTGGTCGAAAACTAATTGAATATCGATTGGATGAAATTAAAGAAGTTGGTTGTGAAGGGATTATCACTGAAGCAACTGCATTTAAATCTCAACAACTTTTTTCTAAGCTTGGATACCAAAATATTTTTCAAATTCTCCATGAAAATTATAAAGACAATGACAAACAAATTTTTAAATGCTTGGATGAAACTGATCGAGCAATACTTTTTTATACACCTTTGTAATTAATTTTCATATTTTGTAATTTTCATATTTTGTAAAACAAATAAAAAATTAATTCAGAGAAACTTTATTATTTGGATGTTATAATCAGAGAGAGTTCAAGTTATTTACCTAGAAAATACAATATAAAAAAATGCTAGCGGGACGTAAAAAAACATAAATGGGTTTTTGAATGAAAAAACTATGTAAAAAAGAGAGATGGGAGTAAAATAAAAAAAGGTACCGTAGAAGGAGGGTTATTCCATTGCAAAATGTCATTCAACGATAAAATTCTTTTACCGTAAAAGTTTTACGTTAAAATACTTTGTATTTAAAAGTTTAGGGTCAATATTGTTGAAAATCTTTCATTTGTTTATGTCTTTTTCTCTAGGATACAAAGGGCGTTTACGAATTGTAAATGTTGGCCAAGATCTGTTACATTATTGAATCGTGAACAACAATGTAATTGTGTCCGATTTTACCCTGTGCAAATTATCGGTCATTACTGGTTTGATAAAGGTTCATCAGAATTTTTGGAGTACTGTATTAATAGATTATTTGGAACTTTTCATCATACGACAGATACGATTTCTCCTATGGAAGATATATATGAAGATAAGAATGAGCGATTTGATGAATATAAGTAATGACTCTGAAGAAGAAACGATTGAATATCCATCTTGGAAGGCAAATGTGTTTACAAAACTTCTTGGAGAACTTGAAACAAAAGTAAATTTTTAAATAAATAAAAATTAAATTATATGACGAAATATTTTAGGCTTGGATTTTATTTTCCAGAAGCTTGCTTCATGGATTATTCTTTCCGTAAATGAAAAATTTGGTCGTCAAGGAATTGGTCGAAAACTAATTGAATATCGATTTGATGAAATTAAAGAAGTTGGTTGTGAAGGGATTATCACTGGATGAAACTGATCGAGCAATACTTTTTTTATACACCTTTGTAATTCATTTTCATATTTCGTAAAAAAACAAATAAAAAATTAATTCAGAGAAACTTTATTCACAATAAAAAAGATCACATGCAATAAATTCATAATACAATAAAAAGAGAGTCAGTAAAATACATGAGATGCAGATTTATTTATTGTTCACCACCACGAAGACGGAGGACAAGATGAAGGGTTGATTCCTTTTGGATATTATAATCGGAAAGGGTACGACCATCTTCCAATTGTTTTCCAGCAAAAATAAGACGTTGTTGGTCTGGTGGAATTCCTTCTTTGTCTTGAATTTTTGCTTTAACATTTTCAATGGTATCAGAGCCTTCGACTTCCAAAGTAATGGTTTTGCCAGTTAAAGTTTTAACGAAGATTTGCATTCCACCACGGAGACGAAGAACAAGATGGAGAGTTGATTCCTTTTGAATATTATAATCAGACAAAGTTCTTCCATCTTCCAATTGTTTTCCAGCAAAAATAAGACGTTGTTGGTCTGGCGGAATTCCTTCTTTGTCTTGAATTTTAGCTTTGACATTTTCAATGGTATCAGATCCTTCAACTTCAAGAGTGATGGTTTTTCCGGTGAGTGTTTTGACGAAAATCTGCATTCCACCACGAAGACGAAGAACAAGATGAAGGGTTGATTCCTTTTGGATGTTATAATCGGAGAGTGTACGTCCATCTTCAAGTTGTTTTCCTAAAAAAAACAATTTTATATCTGCGAAAATCAAAATTAAATTAAACATACCAGCAAAGATCAAACGTTGTTGGTCTGGGGGAATTCCTTCTTTGTCTTGAATTTTTGCTTTAACATTTTCAATAGTATCAGAGCCTTCAACTTCCAAAGTAATGGTCTTGCCAGTTAAAGTCTTGACGAAGATTTGCATACCACCACGAAGACGAAGAACAAGATGAAGGGTTGATTCCTTTTGGATATTGTAGTCGGAAAGAGTTCTTCCATCTTCAAGTTGTTTTCCAGCAAAGATCAAACGTTGTTGATCTGGTGGAATTCCTTCCTTGTCTTGAATTTTAGCTTTGACATTTTCAATGGTATCAGAGCCTTCAACTTCAAGAGTGATGGTCTTGCCGGTAAGAGTCTTAACAAAGATTTGCATGTTGAAACGAGATTATCTAAAAAGATATAATGATAAAGATAAAACGATATAAGAAATCCATTACAGAAAATTACAACACGACGACAAAAATATTATCGATTTGAAGCACAACGAAATGAAAAAAAAATGAGAGAGATGGAAAAGCAACCGCACAGCAAAGGAAAAGAAGGAATAAACTGGCTGGTTGAGAGAAAGGATGAATGAAAAAAGAAGAGGGAAGGCGGCTGTTTTCTATTCAATGCAAAATAACATTGAGAAACAAAAATCTTTCGCAGCGCACTCTCTCTCTCCTATTTCAAAAATGACCAAAAAAACAGACTTACAAAGAATGAATCCGCCCTATTTGCAGAGGAGTACCGAGAGAGAGAGAGGAAACGGCAATGGCACTAGTAAAACAAGAAAGCAATGGCACATATACCAACATTTACCAGCTTTGGTAGAATATTCAATGACAATGAGAGAGAGAGAGTGGTACTAAAACTGAATAGGTTTCAACGAATGGCCAAAGCTTTTATGAGAGAGAGAAAGGGTTGAGAAACAACAACTGACTGATACAAATGAAAGAGCGAACAAAAAAACAAATGCACACATACGTAAAAATTATTTCATCATAGGGTTCGCGAATGACCGAGAAAGAAAAAGGATGATAAGAGAAAAGGAGCTAGGAAAGAGGAGGTAAAAAAATATTTCAACAAATTTTTCTGATGAGTCATTTAAAAACGTAATATTTTGTAAATATTTTTTTTGCAAGCTTTTGATTCATAATTTTGTCGTTTTTGGATATATGAAAACCTCTAAAATTTTTAAGATATAATTTGCCGTAAAATAAGAGATACAATCAGCAAGATAGATAGATACAACTCTATCATCGACTTGTGACAAAAAAAAGACCAAACATTACTTCTTTTTTTTGTTTGTTCGAAGAACTTTAATCATCATCATCACCACCCCAAAAAATATAATCGAAAACAGTCAACTTTTTTTTATTTTTTGCAAAAACCAATTGACCGACCACCTGATCTTTTTTTGGGTTAAAAAATAATTATTTTAACAATAATAATTAGTGTTCTTTGTACTAAAAAAAGGCTGAAATATACTTTTTAAAAAAAAGGATCCAAAATTATTTCTTAAAATATCTGAAAAAAAAAACTTGATCTCAAAACATCACTTTTGCGTTGAAAATAAGCCAGTTTTTTTGCGAAGAAACAAGTTCTTTAAATTTAGTTTTATAGCAAATATAATTGCAACGGCTGCGTTTTTAACCCAAAATCATGTATTTATCTTATTGAATCAATATTGCACAGATTTTAGGTATTTTTAAACTTTATCGGATTTTTTTTGTGACACAAGTTGGTACCAAGAAAAAGCGCTGACACCGTTAACTTTTTTTTCAAACTCGAAAAACACGGGCTCATTTTGGGGCCAAAATTGTACGGTACAGGCGTCCTTTTAAAATTACGTTAAACACACCTAAAAACCATAAAAAAATGATATTGGGGGTCTTCATATCATATTTTGGGGTTGTCAGGTCCAAAAAACGAAATTTGCATAAAACAGCGAATTTTGGCACTTTTTTCCTGGGGAAATGGATATTAGGTCATTTAAACAAAAGTTCTCAAGCAGATATATTGGAAATATTGTGGGCTACAACACTGTTATAAAAGATTTGGGCTCAAATCAAAGCAAAAAAAAAACTCGCAAGCTTTTTTTGTCAATTTTGCACAAAATAAGCAGCCATAATTCAGTTTTTTCATCGGCAAATGGATACTAGGTCATTTAAACAAAATTTATCAAGCAGATATATTGAAAATGTTGTGGGCTACAACACTGTTATAAAAGATTTGGGCTCAAATCAAAGCAAAAAAAAAACTCGCAAGCTTCTAAATAGTCCATTTTACCTATAAATATAGTAAAGTCCAAAAATTTTTGGGTTCCCGATAAGATATACTCAAAAGCTCATGTCATTTTTTCCATATGGTTGTGACAATCAAAAAAAAACCAACAGGAATTATCTGGATATCTGTTTTGCATGAGTTCTCTCCTTTCAACGATGTTGGGGTATAAACAACGGAAATTTTCAAATACCTGGGAAATGAGAAATATTCACCCGGCAATAAAAATCTCATGTCATTTTTTTATAAATAACCTAGTGATCATTTTAAAATAAAAAGCGTGCTTCTATCTTATCTGGAAGACATCGATCTCTCCTTTTTAATTCAAAATACGCCTTTAAAAGCCACCAAGAGCAAAAGCTGTAATTAGAAATGAGTTTAAACGCCTGAAAATGCTTTAATTAAATGCCCTGACCTCTATTTATATATATCCAATCATATCAAAGTCGAAGATAAGCATAAAAAATTTTTTTTCTTGACGAAAATTTTTACACAATACCCCCAACATCATTGAAATGATATATCTTCAATATTTGATTGTTTTGTATCATTTAAATGGTTTTTATAGTGTTTCTATATTATTTCGGACATATCCTGATAGTTTTAAAGAAAAAAAATTTTTTCTCAAAAATTTTTTCTTAAAACATTTTTGTCTTGGTCCCCCCTGTGAAAAATATCGAAAATATCGAAATTTCGATTTTCGTGCCCGACATTTCCCAAATCATTTTTTAATGATTTTAGGGTGATTTGGGAGTAAAAATAACCATATCCCATCCCTTAAACTCAAAATCCGTCTCTACCGAACACTCAATGAGCACGTGAAAAAGGTGAAATGAGAAGAGAGCGGGAAAAAAGATGGAAAAAAATATATAGGTTAATATTTGGATGAAAAAAAGAGTAATTAATAATAAAGGATTTTACAGTAATAAATGGGAATAAAAATCCAAAAATTAGTCAATTTTGTTCATGTTGAAAAATTGGGGAAACAATATTGAAATATTTTAGGGAGCTCTTATGAAAAAAGGGTTAAAAAACATTTATTTTGTTTTGCAATGTTGAAATTTTTTTAAAACAATTTCAAAATACTTTTCACAAAAATTTTGCATGTTGTGGCGCTAAGGATGGACAAGTGCCAACAAATTTTTCGGCTAAGAAGCAGGTTTAAATTATTCTTTTAAACCAATGAAAAATAAATCTTTTGGATCATAAATAAATACAGTGAAGTAATAAAGCTGAACCATATTTGTCAACATATTTTACTTCATTCTGTTTATGATCCAAAAGATTAATTAATGTTTTTTACATTATTAAACGGTAAAAAGAAATCAATTTCAATAAAATTAATTGGGTAAATCATTTAACAATCATCGAAAAATTGTAGCTCTGCTATCGGCCGAGGTAAATGTAAAAAATAATTTAAAAGTTAACAAAAAACCAATGTTTATTTTAAATAAACCCCTTAAAACACACATAATGAAATAAAATATATTGTCTAGATTTGTAAGTGTGTTTTTTCAAAAAATTGTTGTTACATCATTCTTATTTTTATTTTTTAAAGGGAGTGTCCAAGTCTCTGAAAAAACGCACTACGACGGTAAGGGCATCGCGCCAATGATGGGGAATTAAAAGTTTGTAAAAATTCATCCGTCAAACCGATGTGAATGTCTGACAAAAAAACAAACTTTTCATTTCCCATTATTGCCGTGACGACCTTAGTGCGTAGTGCGTTTTTTCAGAGGCTTCGACACTCCCTTTAATGATACTTCTTTTTTTGCATAAAATTTTTTAAGCAAAACTTATATGAAAGTGAAAAATAAAATAAGAATGATGCAATAACAATTTCATTTTTGGTCTGCAAATTTAATGTCGTTGTTCGTTGTTTTGTGTTACATCGCTCTGATGATTTTATTATTTTTTTGTCAATTTCTGCTTCATACAAACAATTTAATGCCGCCTATATATATATATCCAACCAAATCTTATAATAACCCTTCAGATTCAGTTAAAATATTTAGGAAAACAATTGAAAAACTATTTAACAAAAAAATTTTTATACTCAAAAATGTAAAAAAATTGTTAAAACCCATTTTCATTTTTTGATAAACATTTATGAAAGTATTATAATTTTAAAAGGATTGCAGCCATATCAAAATTGTTAGATAATTTTGATTATTTGAAAGCAAAAAAAGATTCATGGAACAAATTCAACAAAAATTTATCAACAAAATTTTTAAATAATAATGTTGATGGCGAAGAAAGAGATGAATTTAAAAAATAGCAAAAAGTGCCAATCTCAACAGCAGCACCATTTCCCTTCATATGGCAACTTATGAAAATTTAATTGAAGCTACAAATGATTCAACTGCTGCAGATTCAGATTCAAAAGAAAATGAAGGCATAAAAAAGAATGGAGAAAAATTAGCTTTGATTAAAAAATTGAAAGCTGCAAAACACCGGTCTTTAATCACTGAAGTAATAACTTAGAAACCTTTTCAAATATTTTTTTGAAATTTTACAGAATCAATTTGAATTTCCAAGACAAAAAGATGGATTATATGAGCCACAAATAATGCAATTTAAAGCATCCAAAAAATTACTCAATCCTAATCACATGCCTACTGCAGGTAAATTAATCAAGGGCTATCCCATCCATTTCATTCTTCATATTTTCTATCTATCTAAAATCTAAAAAGATGATAATTTCAGCTCAACAACCTCATGTTGAAATTGCTCGAAAACCTCTTGCTGGATTTATTCAATAGCCTTCTGTTGGCTTTCATCAACAACATTCTGTTGGATTTGAGGGAAGCATTTTTTAAAGAATATTTTTAGCACTTTTTTAACACACCCCTGATTTTTTCTTTAATTGCATCAATAATATCTTTGGCATTATGTCCATGAACAGAAGCGTTACTTGAAGCTTTTTTTTGCAAAACTGATCTTCTATTTTTTTTAAAACAAAAATTACAGATATCTGCCACTTTTGGCTTAATATCTTTTTGAATAATCTGTTTCAACAGCAATCTTTCTTTTTTACCCTCAGCTATTTTTGTATTGTATAGCTTAAAAAGAAAATTCCGTTGAGACTTTGCTAAAAATGTTTTCGCGTTTTATATATAATATTTAAACCAGTTTTAAAAATATAAATGTATTATTTTTCAGATGATTTTACCACGTTTAAAACCATCAACAGCTTTACCATTTGTCCGTTCATTAACACAATATCGATGTGCAAGTCAAGGGTAAGTTGTTGTTTTTTTTGATGATATGTTTTTTTCGGATTTTACAATGTTAATATATATGTATATGAGGGGGCAGTCATGAAATATTCAAATATGACTACCATTATAGATCTTTTTCATTTAATTCAAGCTTGTGATAGAATAAGTTATTTTTTTATGCTTGCACTTAATATTTTTCCATTAATTTGTAATTTGTTATACACCCTTTTAACTATATCCTATCATATCCTTTTGCATATTTCCATTTGAAAACATTTAAAATCATTTATTCCTCATTTTCAATTTTTGGTTTCTCCGAAATCTAATTTTTTAAATTATTAAACAACTCAGTTCACATAAAATTTGTTAGACTCTTTTTAAAACAATATAAACTAAAAAATAAATCACACTTCTTTATCCCACCGCCTCAATGATTCCATTGCTTTAATTTATTTTATTGATAAATCTTTTAATTTATACAGTAATTCAACGTTTTTTTATTAAAAATATATTATAAATATTGTAATCTATAATATTTTACTTCCTAAAAACTGCCCCATCATACTGTAACTTTATTTTAAATTTATATTCCCAAAAAACCATAACTATTAATTTTTCAGGAATACAACACAATTATTCAAAGATATTAATCGTCTTGCACGTGAAGGAAAATGGGATGCAATTAACAATGCTCCAAAAGCTTTTTTGATTGGTCATGCAAGAGAAGAAGCTAATGCTGTATATGCAAAAGTTGTAAGTTCTTTACAAATATAGATTTTTAGTATTATTAACTATATTTAAATGTGGACTGATTTATAGATTCAACCAGAAGATAGTTTTGCAAAATACGGTGGTCAACCATATGGCCCTTGGGTATTCCTTTTTACACGAGTTGCAGGATATTTTGCAGGACTTTTTATTATTTGTAAAGCTTATGAACTTGTTGTTCCTGAACAATATCGTCTTCATTACAAATATCGTCCAAAGAAGCATGATCATCATGAAGATGGGCATCATTAGGAAACAAAAAATTGATGTGTAAAAAATCTGTGTAGTTTCAATCTTTCTTTTAAATGAATGGAATTTTCATCCTTTCTTTATTTCTTACATGTGTAATGAAATAAATATTTTTTTCATTGATATCACTAGAAATTCTTTTTTGAGCACATTTTTTGCTGGATAAAAAAAATGTTTTAATTGTGTCGCAGCAAACAAAGATGCAAACAAATTTTGTCGTTTTCAATGGGTCTCTGTTCTTTTGCCTTTTAATGATATATAAGCCTTCTCCTCCTTCTTATTATCCCATATAAACAGGAAGCATAGAGTAGCAGCCCATCAATTAAGCCGAAGAAGAGATAACTTTAAAAAGCTTATCAGTTAATTTTTTTTGCACACAACTAATTAGGGTACAGTACAAATATCAGCCAGTCATAATTCAATTATACACTTTCTTTCTCTCTTTTTCCTTTTCATTTTGTCGGCTTTGGAAGGTCTAAAATGAAGTCGCTTTTTGTAGTGACTTTAATATTTGGCTTTTTAACGGTAAATTGTTTTTTTTAAAATGTTAAATAGATAGAATTGAATGGATTTAAGGGATTTTAGGAATAAAGTAGCTTAACAAAATCTTTTTCGGCATTTTCTATCCTAAAATATTGTATACAAAATTTTAAAATAATTTTTTAAATCTTTTTTTTTCTTAATAAAAATACGGTAATCAAAAAAAATTTTTCATCACTGAAATATTTAATTGTTTAAACAATAGCATACAGTATGACTTAAAATCCACTCTGCTTTTAATGAAGCAAAATTTAATTTAATAACACTACCTTCCTTTTAAGCTGGGTCTTTGTCAAAATGGCTTGTATTGTTGGGTTGGATATGCAAATAATGGTAATCTACGTGGTGGACCAATTCCGTGTGACGGTGGAACATGTTTGCATGTAAATGGCACTTATGGACAAAAAGTTGATATTTTTGCTTGTGAACCACTTGGATTATGTTCATCTACTGGTCACTTAAATTTTGTTGGACTTGATGGATACTGTTGCAATGCCACCAATAACTGCAATGCGAATGGCTTTACAATTCCTCCACAACCAACACCCACCCCTGCATTACCATCTCCCATTGTTTGTAATGAAGGAATTTACATAAATAATACAGCACTTTCAACTCCAAAACAAAAACTCTGCTATGGAAACTGTGCTTCTGTTACAGGCAATCTTGGTGTCACCAATTTCACCGTAGCTACATGTGATCCCCTCACATTATGTGATAACCTTGATCTCGTTAACAGTTGTCATCAAATGCCAGCAAATGTAATTTCTGGATGTTGCTGCAACACAAATCTTTGTATTGACCCTGTTGCTAATGTTCAACCAACGCCTGCACCACCTCCACCAGGTTCAATTAAATGTTTTATTGGTCTTCAAATGGATAGTCAAACACCCGTTGGTGCTGAAACTTATTGCCCTGGAATGTGCCATTCAACTTCTACAATAATTGGAAATTCTAATTATACTGTATATGCTTGTGATCGATATCAGGTATGTCAAAACAAAATAGTAAAAGCTATTTACTAAATTTTTATTAGATTTGTGAAATGTTTGGAATTCGTCCAAATCGATGTGGAAGTGAAGAAGGAGCTCTGCAAAGTTGTTGTTGTGATTCTGATAATTGTAATACTCCTACAGTTGGAAACTTTACTGCACCAACCGTTGATCCAAATCCTCCCATGCAAGCTGAAAGTTGTTTCACCGGTTTCCAAACCACAAATATTGGACCCCTCGGAAGAAGTGCAAAATGTTTTGGTGATTGTGTTACTTACACTACTAGAGGCTTAAAAATCTTCGGCTGTGATCCCATCAGTGTTTGTGAACAACTCGGTGCGAAAAACGGTACTAAACCTTTTGGTGCTCTAAGTGTTTCATGTTGTTCAACACGTAATTGCAACTATCAACCTACCAATACAACAACTTCTTGCTACAATGGAATTACCATAAATATGCCAGGACATAATGTTTCATATTCAAAAGCTCAATCTCTTCCTTGCGCTGGACGATGTGCCACTTTTTCTGTTGCATACAAGCATTTAAATGTTGATGTTTATACTTGTGATCCATATAATATTTGTGCCATTAACTCAAGCGATATTCTTAAAGTTAATTGTTGTGATACCCCAAACTGTAATATGAATCCTACAATCCCTGTAACAACTGTAGCACCGATGGGTAGAAATATTTCTTGTTTCCAAGGATTCCAACTTCGACGAGGTTTTCCGTTTGGCAACCGAATGAGCTGTGATGGAGCATGTGCAAGAGTTCACATTGGTGAAGATACAATTTATACTTGTGATCCTGGAGATACTTGTGGAGATTTTGGTGTTAATGGATGCAATATGCTTTTTGATGGACTTACTGTATGCTGCTGCAAAGGTGACAGTTGTAATGAACCTGAAAGACCTATTCAACCAGCAATCAAACAAAATCTTAATTGCTTTATTGGATACGGTATTGGAAGCTATGTTAGTGGCGGTCAGCTTCCTTGTAGTGGAATGTGTGGAAAGCTTACAACCAATATTAATAGCACAGAAATTGATGCTTATCTTTGCCTGGATCGTCCCATTTGCGAAGATCGCGCAGCTTATGAACGATGCGGTCGCGTACAAACTGATATGTCTGTAAAAATGTGTTGTTGTGGCGGATATGGTAAGTGTAATCATAGTTATTTCATTAACTTTAACATTATCCTTTAGATCATTGCAATTATGAACCTTTGAATGGTACTGTTTTACCACCACCGTCAGCTGGAAGTAATATAACATGTCCACAAGCTCTTTATGTAAATGGGCAGAACTTATACAATACTGGAAGCACAGTTGCAACATGCCCAAACAGTTGTGGACTTATACAATTTAATACAACATTTATGCACCGAATTGTAAATTTTGCATATTATGGATGTGATCCATCAGCTTTTTGCAATCAATTTAGCACTGTTAACAGTTGTGGTTCTCTTGGAAATTCCATCAGTGGATGTTGTTGTGATTCTGATATGTGTATGAATCCCCTTGTTGGCAGAATGATTCCTTCCACAGGTGCAGGATTATCTTGTTGGGTTGGATATAATTACAACAATACATTGGTTGGTGGTTCAGTTCCCTGTCAAGGAACTTGTGTCCACGTGAACGGAACATATTCAAATCAAACTGTTGACGTTTTTGCTTGTGAACCTGCTGGATTATGTTCAGATGGCGGTCATCTAACTCTTCCTGGATTAGATGGTTGGTGTTGCCAAGATTCAAATAACTGTAATGCTGCTGGTTACGCAATTCCACCCCCTCCCTCACCTGCACCTTCACTTCCACCTCCAATTATCTGTAATGAAGGTCTTTACATGAATAATAAAAGTATTTCGCAAACAGCTCAAAAATTATGTTATGGAAAATGTGCTTCAGTGTCTCTTGCAATGAAAAGTAACACAACATTTACTGTAGCTACTTGTGATCCCCTTACACTTTGTAATCGACTTAATCTCTCCAACAGTTGCCACGTTATGCCCCAAAAAATTCTTTCTGGATGTTGTTGTGATAGTAATTTATGTATTGATCCAACGAACAATCTTCTACCATCTGGTCCACCACCTGTTTCAGCTAATTTAAGCTGCTGGGTTGGATACAATTACAACAATGCATTGGTTGGTGGTTCAGTTCCCTGTCAAGGAAGTTGTGTCCATGTCAATGGAACATATTCAAATCAAATTGTTGACGTTTTTGCATGTGAACCTGTTGGAATATGTACTGTTGGAAACCATTTAAATCTTACAGGTGTGGATGCATGGTGTTGTCAAGATTCAAATAACTGTAATGCTGCTGGTTACACAATTCCACCCCCTCCATCACCTGCGCCTTCACTTCCACCTCCAATTATTTGTAATGAAGGCCTCTACATGAATAATAAAAGTGTTTCACAAACAGCTCAAAAATTATGTTATGGAAAATGTGCTTCGGTGTCTTTTGCAGTGAACAGTAACACAACATTTACTGTAGCTACATGTGATCCCCTTACACTATGTAATCGACTTAATCTCTCCAACAGTTGTCACGTTATGCCCCAACAAATTCTTTCTGGATGTTGTTGTGATAGTAATTTATGTATTGATCCAACGAACAATCTTCTACCATCTGGTCCACCACCTGCTTCAGCTAATTTAAGCTGCTGGGTTGGATACAATTACAACAATGCATTGGTTGGTGGTTCAGTTCCCTGTCAAGGAACTTGTGTCCACGTGAATGGAACATATTCAAATCAAACTGTTGACGTTTTTGCATGTGAACCCGCTGGAATATGTTCAGATGGCAGTCATCTAACTCTTCCCGGATTAGATGGTTGGTGTTGCCAAGATTCAGATAATTGCAATGCTGCTAATTATACAATTCCACCCCCTCCATCACCTGCGCCTTCACTTCCACCTCCAATTATTTGTAATGAAGGCCTCTACATGAATAATAAAAGTGTTTCACAAACAGCTCAAAAATTATGTTATGGAAAATGTGCTTCGGTGTCTCTTGCAATGAACAGTAACACAACATTTACTGTAGCTACTTGTGATCCCCTTACACTTTGTAATCGACTTAATCTCTCCAACAGTTGCCATGTTATGCCCCAACAAATTCTTTCTGGATGTTGTTGTGATAGTAATTTATGTATTGATCCAACGAACAATCTTCTACCATCTGGTCCACCACCTGCTTCAGCTGATTTAAGCTGTTGGGTTGGATATTATTACAACAATATATTGAAAGGTGGCTCGGTTCCATGTTCAATGGGAACTTGTATTCACATGAATGGAACATATTCAAATCAGACTGTAGACGTTTTTGCATGTGAACCTGCTGGAATTTGTACTGCTGGAAATCATTTAAATCTTCCGGGTGTGGATGCATGGTGTTGTCAAGATTCAAACAATTGCAACGCTGCCGGTTACACAATTCCTCCACCAACTACACCACTTTCAAATACAACCATGGATCCAATTATTTGTAATGAAGGAATTTACAAAAATAATGCAAATATTTCAACCACTTCTAAAAAGTTATGTTATGGTGAATGTGCATCAGTTTCATTTGCGATGAACAATAGTACAACTTTAACTGTTGCAACATGTGATCCCCTTACATTATGCCAAAATCTCGATCTTACTAATGACTGCCATGCTATGACTCAAAAAATTCTTTCTGGATGTTGTTGTGATAGTAATTATTGTATTGATCCAATAAAAGGCCTAGGCATCAGCGGAACAACCGCAGGACCTCCTGCTCCCACCTCTCCAAAGAGCTCTGCCACTTCATACACTCTTTCAGTCATTCTTCTCTTTACAGTTTCTCTTTTGTTTCTTTAGGATTAATTGATAATTGTTAAAAAAATTCTCTTTTATAAAATAAATTTTAAGTTTTAAAAAGTCTCAAACAATATAATATAAAAAAATATGTAATTTTTTGCAAGAATATTGATGTGCCCCTAAAATCATTACATAGGCTAACGAATGTTCTTTATTGTTAACCAAATTATGAATTTTTTTTTTCTCTAAAAATTTGTTCACAGATCTACATTAATTGCAAAAAGCTGCACTTTAAAGTTTAAACAAAAGATTAAAAGAAACTGCAGTTTAAAATCTTTTGGGTTCAATTGAATGGAGTTTTTTCAGTAATTACTTTGGAGACATTTGGCTAAACCAAAAAAATTACAATTGAAATTTTATGTTTTTTATAAAATTGCAACCAATATAACAATTTCGCAAATACAGTAACCATTATAGAAAATCAACTCATGTATTACAATTCACACATATTTGAATAAGCCCTAAACTTCTGAAATTACAAAAAACATTTGGATCTTTATTAAAATATCAAAAATTTATGTCGACAGATTTTTAATACAGTTGCAGTCAAGGCCGTATACAGAAGAAAATTTCAGAGGGGGCACGAATGTATGACATTTCACCGAAAGACTTTTCACCGA
The DNA here is from genome assembly GCA_964035985.1 of Panagrolaimus superbus. Lineage (NCBI taxonomy): Eukaryota > Metazoa > Nematoda > Chromadorea > Rhabditida > Panagrolaimidae > Panagrolaimus > Panagrolaimus superbus. The sequence continues at coordinate 9,313,866 of OZ038357.1, forward strand.
AAGATTTTTCACCGAAAGACTTTTCACCGAAAAGGATATTTCACCTAAAAATGGTTTTTCGCCGAAAATATATGTTCTATAGTGTTTTTAGATTTTATACTTACATTAGCAATCGAAACTTCAGTTTTTGTTTTAACTAAGACGTTTTACCGGCTAAAAGTTAAAAAACATAGAAACACTTAAACAAAATTTAAGAAATACTAAAAACCTTAAGGATCGCTAACTAAGCCGATCAGTAACCATCCCCTTTGACATTTTGACTGAGGAAACCCTGGGGAAACCTTAAGAACCCATAGCTTAGTACATGGGGGTGCTAAATCACATAAGCCTAAGTATATGGGAGTCGCAGACGTTAAATCACAGAAGCTAAGTCAAGTATATTACTAACTTAGCTTAAATGTTACGGGCTTAAAAAAATCTACAGTGATTCTGAATTTGAACTTCCTTAGTGTTTCATAGGGTTTCCTCAGGGTTTCCTCAGTCAAAATGCCAAAGGGGATGGTTACGGATCGACTTAATTAGTGATCCTTAAGGTTTTTAGCACTTAAATTTTGTTTAAGTGTTTCTATGTTTTTAGCACTTTTAGCCGGTAAAATGTCTTAGTTAAAACAAAAACTGAAGTTTCGATTGCTAATGTAAGTATAAAATTTAAAAACACTATAAAATATATATTTTCGGCGAAAAACCTTTTCCGGTGAAATATCCTTTTCGGTGAAAAGTCTTTCGGTGAAAAGCCTCTTTCGGTGAAAAATCTTTCGGCGAAAAGTCTTTCGGAGAAATGTCCGCAAACCGGGGGGCACAGCGACTTTGGGGGGAGGGCACGTCTTTGATCTTTTGCCGCCGCCAACACGAAGCGGCAAAATATCAAAGAAAATTCTCCAATTTCAGGGGGGCACGGGCCCAAGTGGCCCCCTCCCCCCTAAATACGGCCTCGGTAGCAGTTTTAATATAATAAATTGAATTTTTTAAAAACGCAACTTTTGTCGTTTGGCATTGATTACCGTTTAGCCAAATTTTGTCGAATTAAGAAACTTTGCTAAATTTGTTTTCAAAAATTTCTAAAGAAAATTTGTGAATATTTTTTATTAATATTAGATTAGAAATGGAAGATGTACGTCATCGTCGTCGATTAAATGCTAAACAACTTCAAGAAGAAAGAAATGCTAAAACAGAATATGATTTAGCAAGAATTCAACTTAAACGTCTGCAGGAAAATATTGTAAGTTTCTTTTTTCAATTTTATTTTTATAACAGTGATTATATTTTCAGAATGTACCAGCTCCAATTCCTAAACGAAAGACTACTCCACCTCCAGCAGAGCCACCAGAAATGGTCAGAAATGTTGTCGGGTCTTCAGCAGCCGCGGGCTCTGCAGAATTTCATATTTATCGAAATAATAAACGAAAAGAAGAAAATCGTCAAAGATATATGGAATACGTTGAAAAGAAAGAAGAAGCTGTAAAAGAATATGAAGATAAAATTAAATCTACAAAAGAGGAAGAAGAATCTCGAACTGCAAAGAAGCGTGCAAAACGACAAAGAAGAAAAGAAAAGTTGAAAGCTGCTAGAAAAGCTGTAAGTTTTTATTTAACTACATATTTTTTACCGTTGCAGTGTTTAATTTTATTTCTTGTAGAAAAAACCTAAACGTGATTCTGAATCAGAAAGTGAAGAAGACGATGATGATGATGAGGAAGAAGAAGACAACAGTAATTCTGATGCTGAAGTTGAAGTTGAGAAAGAAACACAAGTTGGCCCGCAAGAAGAAGATAAAGATGATGGAGAAAAAGATTCCTTAAAGAAAGGTGAAGAAAAATCTATTGAAAAATTAAATGATTAAAAATTTACTGGTTGTTGTGGTTTAAGTTTAATTTTTCATTTATTTATTACATTTGTATAAAACATGTTTTTAAAAAGTTTCACAAAATAGCATTCTTGTTTTTTGCAATAACTTCATCAAGTCTTCGCTGATCATATTCTTCTGCATTATCATATAGCTGACATGGGCCTCCAAAATGACCGTAATCTATATCTCTTTCACGACAAATATAACATTGTGTTGCTTTGCATCTGCAAAAATACAATCGTTAAAATCGAATCTATGGAAATTTTCTGGGAATTAGCTGTACCTGCACGTCATTTTATTACAACCGTCAGATTTAACAAATTGTGTGCCACATTTATGACATTGCCGAACAACTATATTGTTCATTTCAAGGGCTCTGTAATATTAGATAATTTAAAAAAGATGCTATTTGAGAATACATAGATAACTTCTTACACTTCATTTTGTTTTTTATTTTTATTTTCAAGAGCTGCCGTGGCAGCTGCTTCTTGGCAGTTACGTCCTTCATGAAATTTATCATATTCTCTTTCACAAAAAAGACAATTTTTTCGTTGGCATTCACAAATATACGAAGCTTTACCTTTATCTTCAACAACCCATTGTTTTTGGCATTTTGGGCAACTATAAAATTTATTTTTACTCATGTTTGGGATACTGTAATTACATAATATATAGCAAAAAGTTATTAAACTATTTAAATATATATAAATACATACGTAACAAGAATTCCAATATCTGCTGAAGCGAAACTCATTCGTCCAATTAATTCTAGCAAATTTGATTCAATTCCAGCATCAATCATTCCCCGAATTTCGCTCATTAATAAAATATTTGGACATTCTGGAAATGGACATTTTAATCCAGAACCATCTGGAGCAATTCCAGCATTCTCTGGAGTTGCGGTGCCGCGAAGACATGTTATGCAAATATAATGATCAACTTTAATTTTTTCACCATTTAATTTTTTACATTTTGCAAAATTTGCATCTCTATAAAAATTTTCCATGCAAACACAACAAACAAAAGTTAATTCATTTCGACGAAAAGCTTCCTCCGCGCGGCGTGCAAGCTCTTTTTGACGTTCAACAGGATTATTTAAATTTAGGGAAAATTGCCGTAAAGCGTTTAACAATAAATTATCTTCAAGTGGAGGTTGTTGTTGAGTTTTTCGGGTTTGTTGTTTTATTGTTGTTGGGGCTATTTGGGATGTGGCTCTAATTGATGAAAATGGATTTTGAAATGGTATTGTAACTCTTGGTGGAGGTTTTGGTGGTGCCATATTTGTAGTTACTTTTGGTGGAATTATCGCCTTGGTAGAAGAAGCTTGATCATTCTTTTTTATCGGAATATTATCATCTTCACTTGAATTATCACTGTAATCGGGATCTTCATCTGAATCGGAATCAGAATCTGTTTGAAAAGGTTTTGTTGTAAGCGGTTTTTTGACAAATACTTCATCTTCTGATTCTTCTGTGGAAGTATAATCTTCATCTGTTTCGTCATTATTGAATTTTGTTAAAGTTGTTTTAGATTGTGGTAGGGTTACTGTATTCGGTGCAGGCTTCTTTAAAATTTGAGCAGCATTTTTGGATTCAACAACTACGGATTCAGAATCATCTGTTTCGTCCTCTTCTTCATCACTTGCATCATTGTCGTCATCATCTTCATCAGATGAAGAAGTTTTATCGGATTCTGAATCTGATGTATCACTTGTATCTTCTGAAGTTTCATCAGTTTTAACAATGTTAAGCTTTGAAAAATTTTGTACTGCAGCTTTATTGTTGACTTTTTGTTTTTGTCGGGGTACTGTAATTTCATCATCATCAGATGAAAAAGTTTCATCACTATCACTTTCATCTTCTGAAGATGTTTTATTTATTGATACTGGTTGTTTTGGTGCAATTTTTGGAGGGATTGATCCTACACCAATTATTTTTGGAATATTTGTAGAAGATTGTTTTCCATTAATATTATTCTTAATATCCGATTTCATTTGAACCATTTCATCCTCCGATGAATCACTTACATCTTCAGAAGAAGAAGACGTTTCAACAAATTTTATATTTTGTGGTTTTGAATTTGTTGCTGCTGCTGTTTTTGATGAGGAAGTTGTCGCTTGAAGTTTATTATTTGATTTTAAAAATACAGAAGAATTGTTGTCAGAAGAAGTTTTTCCATTTATTTCAGGCTTTATCTTTTGTCCTTCCATATCGTCATCAGATAAATCAACTTCAGATTCAGAAGTATCAACTTCAGATTCAGAAGAAGAATTTAATACATATTTTTCATTTACTTTAGCCATTTGTATTTAAAAACCTTGAAAATTTATTATTATTTAAAGAAAGAAAAACACACGGATCTCGTTTTTTATTGTTTTGGAAAATAAAATGTTTGAATAAATAAAGTTAAAAAAGAAAGCATATATTTTTATGCAAACATGAAAAATGGAAAAAAATGAAGACTTAAAATGGAAACAGCAATTTTACAATCAAAAAATACATATACAATTTTTAAGACATTTAAAGTAAATAATCTAAAATGATTTAAAAAATATACACAAAAGTCAATTTTTTTGAGGGAACACAAAAAAAAATTGAATAGTGTAAAAACGAAAAAGAATTTGAGCAAAACAATCCAAATTCTTATCAGTAAAAAAAATTTGCACATGATTAAACTTTTAGGCTCTCTAGTTTTTATTTCAAGGAATCAATTTTGTGCTGCCGCTTATTGAAATTAAACTTTCAATTTTTTTTAAATAATATATTACAATTTCAAAGATTACCGTACTTTCTTTTACTTAAAAGGAAAATTTTCATAAATTCTTCATTAATAATTTGAGCCTATTTAGTTACTGATTTTTCTAAAATTGCTGTTACAAATCCACGATACCGTAACGTTTTCGTTAAAAATATTGTTTTTTTAAATTTTCAATAAACACAAAAAAAACACTGTCACAAAATTTATAATCAACAAATTTTTATTTAAATTGAAACAAACGTATTTTACGAAAAAAAGAAATATATATATGACTGCATATATGTTAGCAAAAAAACAAAAACAATATATCGAATTTATGCATTTCCACGATTACGCAAACGATTAATTGCTTGCCGATCTAAGTCTGCGACATTTTCATTATTTCGGCAACTTTTACCACAAACTCTACATGCTCCATGAGTTCTTGCACTTGAACCACAACTAAAACCATTGACATTAAAAAAAGAATATTATTTCGAAGAAAGAAAAAACTTTTTTTAAAGCATGCATTTTTTTACAGTAACCCGAAAGCTGTTTCTGTCAATTCAAAACATTTTTTAAAGAACGATAAATGAAACTTACTTGCAAAAATGATTATAGTCGATATCTGGTTGACGACAGAGATAGCATTGAGTTGCCTTGCATCGACAACTGAAAAAATAAAAAATGTGTTACATTTCACAAAAGTGTAACACATATTTTTGTGTTACGCTTTTGTGAAATGGCAAAAAAAGCATACGTCATCTTATTACAACCATGTGATTTAACGAAATTTAAATTGCATCTATGACATTTTCGAATCATAATTTCAGACATTTGTGGTTCTCTAAAAACTACATACTGTGAAGCAGTTAACAGAAACTATTTTCAAGCTTACATTCGCCGCATAGAAGCTTGTTGAAGTTCCAATTGTGCCATCTGTTCACAAGTTTTATTTTGATGCTGTTCATCATATATACGAGGGCAATTACGGCATTGAATTCGGCCACAATTGCATGTATAAAAGATTAAAGATTCTTCAACAATTATTTTATAGGAACATTCAGGGCATCTAAAAATAAGATATTTAGAGAAAGAAATGTTCGAAACTCGAAAATATTTACGTAACCAAATCAGCAAGTCCAGCATCCAAAAGGCATTGTTCTTGTAATCGAGTCTTTAAAGGAATATAATCTTCATCAGCCAAATAATGTTCAAAATCAGCTAAAAGAAAAGAAAGAATAAAAACAATTTATAGAAGATGAAAGAAAAATAGTTACAAAGCAACAAAACATTTTCACATTCTCCGGTAACACATTTAAGGCCAGAACCTCCATGAGCAACTTGACCATCAAAAATAGAATTATGAGCATATCCTCGAATGCATGTAACACAAATAAGATGTTTTACAGCATTTTCATTACTAGTTTCTAATTCAGGTGGTGCTGAGCAAGCAAGTGCACCTTCATCTTCATAAAATTTTGTATAACAAATAAGACAATCAAAAGCTTTTCGAGGTGGCGGAATAACAGGCTTAACAATATCAATTAAAATGTTTGTTAAATTATCAATTGAAATAGGTGCCGCCGAAACGGATATAAGAGGACTGTTGGATGATGAAGATGATCCAAGTGTCGACGATGTTTCATTTGAAGTTGCTTGAAATGATTGAAAAGAATTCAACAAAGATGAATAATTAGCTGAGAAGTTTGCATTGATTGAAGAAATTTCATCCAAAAAGGAAGAAGTAATGCTGTTGTTATTGTTATCATTATTGATTTTTGGAGAAACTTGCCGACGACGATAATATGGTTTACTTGTTACCTAAAATTGTATACATTTTGAGCATCAAAGAGAGAAAGATAGAACAAGCGGCAAAATATCATACTTGTCGAGTCAATGGCACATAATTAATATTTGACAATGTTTGAAGCAAATTTTCAGTTACACTTTCTTTGTTTGCCATTTTTATGGGCAACAACAAGATCAAGAATACTTTTCTCCTTTTAGTCTACGTGAGGTTTAATAAGACTAAAAAGAAAAAGAAATGGTGTAAAAAAGAAGTTGTAAAAAGTTTATGCGGAATTTGAAAAATACGAAAAAAGCATATGTAAAAAAAATACGGCAACGAAAAAGGCGCAAAAATGTAACAAAAAAACAGACGACGGAAAAAAGAAAAACAAAACCAATTTTTGTTGTTTTTCAAACAAAGCTTTCTTCTTTAAAGAAAGAAAAGCAGATCAAATTTGAATCAAAAACGTTGAAGAAAAAGAAATCGAAGAAAACGAACCAAACTATTTAGTAATTAATTTTAGTAAATTAAATTATTTTAAAAAACAATGTTTTTTAAAATAAAAATTACTCCAAAAAAATATAAAAATAAGATGGTTTTTTTGTGACATTTTCAAAGCGCCCGAGCAAACACTTTGGAAAAAAATAAGCAATAATTACAGTAATTTTCCCCTTCTTTTTTTGCAAACATTTTTGAACTTTTCAAATTTTATTTTAATTTTTTTCCTTCACTTTTTTGTAATTTTTTAAATTGTTTAAGTAATTTTATTAAAAAATAATTTAAATATAAAAATAATTATTATTTATGGAAAGATAAATTTTCCGCTTAACAGAATTTTTCGTGCATCTGAAGCAGTGACACTTCCTCCTCTTGGAATGAATTGTTTTGTCATTGTTGCGGTAGTTGATTTTAAGCAAGTTGGTAATGCCGTGGCACAATCTGGGGCAGCTTTACTAATTCCACTAACTTCTAAATTGCAAATATATTTTTCAACATCTGCTCCACAATTTGCAATATATACAATTTTGAGGCAACCAATGTAATCATTGTATGCTCTAAAATATAAATTTGCATAACTTTTTATTACTGTATGTATGTGTTAATGTGACTTACGAGCATCCAACATTATTTGCTAAAGCATTTTGTTCGGTTGTGCTGCAATTGATAAGACTATCAGTGTGATAAAGACCAACGGATTCAAGACAATAAAAATATTTCATTGCATCAGAATATCCGGCATTACAGGTATATTTCATCATAAAATAATCTTGAACATATTGAGTTGCTTCTGGTTGAGAAATGTTAAAAAGGGTTGAAAATGTTGGAGTTGTAACACATGAATTTTCAAGGGCAGATCCGATGCATGAAATTAAGGCATTTTGAAATCCACATTCTTTTGTTTGCCCAGAAGGGCCTTCCTCAACGAGCATCATCTCTCGAACCATTTTATATGCCCGATATTCAGGGAATGGATCAGTTGCAAGTTCAAAATTTTCAAAATATGTATTATAGCATAACTTAAAAGTTGTTGTATCAGAACATCCGGCGGCAGCATCCGTAAATTTAATAGAAATACATGGAATTAAAACTAACAAAAGAAAATATTTAATAGCAGCCATCGCTTGCTTCTAAATCCAACAACTTTTAATTTTTGGGGGTAATAAAAATGTAGAATGGGAAGAAATGGCTTCAACCTCTATTTATTTTATAGACAATCTTATCAGTAAATGACAATATGATTAGTGAGGTGATGCAAAAGCATCTTTTTTTGTTCTTTGAAGTTTATTGTTTCTTGTTTTGTTTTGGGTATACTGTATGTTTGCAAAGAATTTATTTAAAAAAAACAGTAATAATTAAAAGTTGTTAAAAAAGTTATTCTGATTAAATGAAGGAATGTTTTTCAGAGAGACTCAATGTTTAATGGCTTGGAGATGGTGATGGCTTTGAGCAATCTTTTAATGAATTTGCACATTGTGGAGCTGTTCCTGTGATACCTTTAACCTCCAAATTACAAATATATTTCCGAATATCAGCACCACAATATTCGGTAAAGACATTACTCATACATGTTACAAAATTGTTGTAAACTTTAAAATGAAATCAATTTTTTTTAAAAAAAGGCACAAATATTTTGTAAATTTTTGTTTCAAAAAACTCTGTTTTTTTACAAATATTTTTTATAGGATGCAAAAAAACTGAAGACCGTCAAATTTTATGGAAATCCAAAATATTTGTTTAAAGATACAAAGTACAGTAATCCAGTTGTTTTGAACGAAGGTGTCTCATTTCTAAGTAATTGTTTGCTTTTAAAAAATAATATTGAAAATCAGTAAAATTTATTTTTATTTAACATTTCAAACCATTATATCCATCGGTACAAGTATGTATATTGCATCATAAAATAATCAACAAACATAAAGTAATGCATCATCATGTGTAACTTTTGGAAAAATTGTAACAAAGATATCAGCTGATAAACAATTAGTTGTTGCAGCATCATTTCCAAGACATGAAATTAATGAAGTTTGAAATCCACATTCTTTTGTTTGTCCAACGGAACCTTCTTCAACGAGCATCATCTCTCGAACCATTTTATATGCCCGATATCCGTAAATGGAACAGCAGATAATTCATACATATGCTTCAATATATAAGACGCGGAAATATAAAATGTTTTAAAACCACCTTCAAAAATTTCTCCAAAAAACAAAAATGCCATTTTTTTAAAAAAATTGTGTTTTTTGAAAATCTGTCTCTTTGATTTTTCTCATACAGAGAAATCAGGTTTTTGTGAAAAACCATCTCCCAACTTTTTCTCAAACGGAGTTTTCGAGAAATGTGAAAATTTCTCCTCACCATTTTTCTCAAGCAACGATTTTTGGATTTTGAGAAAATCCAGCTCACGACTTTTTCTCAAACAGAGTTTTCGAGAAATTTGAACATTTGTCCTAACTGTTTTTCTCATGCACTGATTTTCAGATAATTTTCAAAAGTCCAAAAAAGTGAGGCAAACTTTCACATTTCCGTGATTTTTCAACATGACTTTTGTCCAAACAAGGTTTTTCAAGAATTTTGTTTTTTTCCCTCAAATCACTTTTTCAAACAGTTTGAAATATCTCACTTTTTCAAACAGTTTGAAAAATCTCATTCAAACAGTTTGAAAAATCTCATCTTCTAGACAAGTTTCCCTAAAAAGAAATCGAACCCAAGCATGCTTGTCCTTCAGCCCAACGTCCTAACCACTATACCACAGGTGCAACAGAACACAGCGCTCAAAAATGAATGACATGCATTTGCATTTCAAAAGCGGGAATGAAGATGATACATTTTTGAGCACTGTGTTCTGTTGCACCTGTGGTATAGTGGTTAGGACGTTGGGCTGAAGGACAAGCATGCTTGGGTTCGATTTCTTTTTAGGGAAACTTGTCTAAAGATGAGATTTTTCAAACTGTTTGAAAAAGTGAGATATTTCAAACTGTTTGAAAAAGTGAGATTTTTCAAACTGTTTGAAAAAGTGAGATATTTCAAACTGTTTGAAAAAGTGAGATATTTCAAACTGTTTGAAAAAGTGAGATATTTCAAACTGTTTGAAAAAGTGAGATTAATTTCACGAATTTGCAAATTTCTCCCTATGAGCTTTTTTCAACCTCAAAAAACGGCTTTAAAAAACAAAAATGACGTTTTTTGAAGAAATCATGGTTTTGTGAAGATTTATCCTAATTTCTGAGACAGATTAATAAAATCCCGTGATTTTCCAAGATGAGAAAAAAGTGCTGAGATTAATTTCATCATAATCCAAAGATCGCTGCTGGAGAAAAATGGTGAGGAGAAATTTTCACATTTCTCGAAAACTCTGTTTGAGAAAAAGTGATGAGACACTTTTCCTCAATTTCCAAAAACCCTTGTATGAGAGAAAGTGATGAGATTTATTTTACACGGATCACGATTTCTGATGGTGAAAAAGGCTTGAGACAGATTTTCTAAAATGCAATTTTTTGAAGGGGTTTTAAAACATTTTATATTTCCGCGTCTTATATGTATTGTAACAAAGTTTCAATTGTGTAGAATTTCTAAATTTAAAAAAAAACAATAATTCTATCAGCAAAGGCAACAGAGAATAATATTAATACAGTATTCCAAAAATTTGCCATTGCATCAATTTTATACCGTTTGATCACATCGAAAGATAAATATTATGATGCAAATCTCTGACTTCGGACTTGTATTTCTTTCAATGTCCCCTTCCCCAATAATAATGTTAAAGACGATAAAAAACAATCAAATTGAAGCTTTTTTTCTTCCAATAATAAGCAAAATGATCAAATACAAAAATTTATAAAACAGGACAGAAAAAAACTGTATAAATTAGAGCCAATCAACATATTCAATGGCAGATAGAAATTTTAATATTCTTCTTCTTCGCCAGCTCCTTCAAGAGAATCAATTCCAACTTCTTCATAATCTTTTTCCAATGCAGCCAAATCTTCACGAGCTTCTGTGAATTCACCTTCTTCCATACCTTCTCCGACATACCAATGAACAAAGGCACGTTTAGCATACATTAAATCGAATCTAGAAAGAAGAAATATTAAAATATATCAATTTAAGCTTTAATGTAAACTTACTTATGATCAAGACGAGCCCAAGCTTCAGCAATAGCAGTTGTGTTTGAAAGCATACAAACAGCACGTGGAACCTTAGCAAGATCACCTCCTGGAACAACAGTTGGGGGTTGGTAATTGATACCAACTTTGAAGCCAGTTGGACACCAATCAACAAATTGAATTGAACGGTTGGTCTTGATAGCAGCAATAGAAGCATTAACATCTTTAGGTACAACATCACCACGATAAAGAAGACAAACAGCCATATATTTACCATGACGTGGATCACATTTTACCATTTGATTATTAGGTTCAAAGCATGAATTGGTGATATCGGAGACGGAAAGAGATTCATGGTAAGCTTTATCAGCAGAGATGACAGGAGCATAAGTTGCAAGAGGGAAATGAATACGAGGATAAGGAACCAAATTTGTTTGGAATTCAGTAAGATCGACGTTGAGAGCACCATCAAAACGAAGAGAGGCAGTAATTGATGATACAACCTAAAAAATAAAACAATCAACTTAGATAATAACCAATATCCAAACACATACTTGTGAGATCAAGCGGTTAAGATTAGTGTAAGATGGACGTTCAACATCAAGATTACGACGGCAAATATCATAGATGGCTTCATTATCAACCATGAAGGCACAATCAGAATGTTCCAAAGTTGTATGAGTAGTAAGAACAGAATTGTATGGTTCAACGACGGCAGTGGATACTTGAGGAGCTGGGTAAATGCTGAATTCAAGTTTTGATTTTTTACCATAATCAACAGAGAGACGTTCCATCAAAAGTGATGTAAAACCTGATCCAGTACCTCCACCAAAGGAATGGAAGATTAAGAAACCTTGAAGACCAGAGCAGTTATCAGCAATACGACGAATTCTGTCTAATACTGGATCGATGATTTCTTTACCAACTGTATAATGACCTCGAGCATAATTATTTGCAGCATCTTCTTTACCAGTGATAAGCTGTTCAGGATGGAAAAGTTGTTTGTAAGTTCCATTACGAATTTCATCTAAAAAATATTGATAAAATTTATTTATAAAAAAGAGGGTTTAAAAATACCAATGACAGTTGGTTCAAGATCAACCATAACGGCACGAGGAACATGACGACCATTTCCTGTTTCAGAGAAGAAGGTACTGAATGAATCATCACCATTGCCTTGATTTTCTGATGGCATTCGGCCATCAGGTTGAATACCATGTTCTAAGCAATAAAGCTCCCAGCAAGCATTACCGATTTGAACTCCAGCTTGACCAACATGAACGGAGATAACTTCACGCTGAAGAAAATTTCTCATTATTTAAGTTCAACAATGAGAAAAATGAAAAAAGCTTACCATTTTTGTTGTTTTGTTAGAAGTAATAGAAAAACGGAACCACTACTAAAAATGAAGAAAAAATTAGCAAGTAAAATGAATAATATTTTTAAAAATGCATTAAAAAATCGCGGACAACGTGGAGAGAAAAACACGAATGACAAACTCAAAAAATTTTTTGGGCAACAAAAAACTGACACCGAACGGACATAGAGAAAGAGTCTCTCTCGGTTTTTTTTTGCATTTTTCTTTTTCGTTGAGCAGGATGATTGCGAAAGACAGAGGACAGCAAGCAACAACAACTATGAGAAATAGGAAAAAAATATATAAGGGGTTGGTCGGCATCTAAAAAAATGGACGAAGGACGCAGCATCAGCAACAAACATCTCGTTCTGTGTTTTTTGTGAAGAAAAAGAAAAGAATAAAAAAGAATGGGGAAGAAAAAAAGACGCGCGCGTAAGCCATTTATTTCTCTCTCCTTCTTTTTTTTCTTCGATTCTTTGAGGCCCGCCAAACTCCCCCCCTTTTTTCTTCTCATCTCTTTTTCGTTTTAAGAATCCAACGGCGCAATCATTGAATTTAAATTTAGACGACGACGAGCAACGAGAAAAAAAAAGCGACATTATCTTTCGTTCTTTTTCGTTGCTGTTCAACGTGGGAGAGACAATAAAAAAAAACGTATCACCAGAAGCAATATTGATTAATACATATTTTATTTATAAATTATATTTACTTTTTTCTATCAATTTTTTGTAATACCCGGTGATAGTTTGATATGGCTCCAAGAGGTAAGAATTTTTAAAGCAAAAATATCCTAAAGGCATGTATGTGTTTGTTTGTTGATAAAAATGTTGATTTTTTTATGATTGTTAAAAACTACATTTTTCACCAACAACATTTTTACATTTTTTTGGATACGAATGAACTATATATTCTTTTCATTATAAGACTTTAGAGTATTTTTGAATTAATTTTTTGGGGGTGTTAAATTATGCTACTTTCAGTAGGTAAAAAGCGGAAATCATCAGACGAAGAAAATTTAGATTTAACAGCAAAATGCCGGCATTGTGATAAAAATGTTCCAACGTGTCAAGTTTTTCAATGTTCACGAAATAATAGACAACATTATGGATGTGTTGATTGTTTGCGAATTTGTGCTGAAAATATTGTTTTTGAAGGCGCAAGCAATTTTGATCATGAAAGAAAAGCAATTAATTGCTTTAAAAACAAATGTACTGGTGTATTTCCTTTTGGTAATTGTTTTTTCTAAACATGAAAAAAAATATATATTCTGAAGTTTTAGAAGAAGTAAAAATCCATTTAATTCCTGAAATGTCTGCTGCCCTAAATGCAGTAATGACGAAATTTAATTGCGCTGTATGCTTTCTTGATTTTTCAATGAAAGATGGTATCACTTGTCAGAAAGTTGACCAAACTGATGAAAATAATGAATCACATACATTTTGTTTTGAATGCATCAAAGAATTTGCCGCAACTGATGAAGCTGTTTTAGCTCCTGGTGGAGTTGGACTTAGTTGTATGCAAACTGAATGTGAACATGCTTTGATGTTGAGTAAGTGAATATATTTATTAATTAACGTTGTGATTAAAACTATAAATTTTTTAGATAAAATCAAAAATCATTTACCTAGTAATGTTATCAAAAAGTTAGAAGAAAGAGTTATGGAAGAAAATATTGGACATGCTGAAATCGAAGGTCTTCAACGATGCCAAAAATGTAATTATGCTGTTGAAGTTATTGGTGGACGATATTTCGTTTGTATTTGTGGTCATAAACAATGTATTAAATGCGGTGATCCTTTTGACAATAAAAAACATAATGATTTTACGTGTGCAAATAAGAAGCGTAGTAAAGAAGAACAAACTGTGTAAGAAATCTATTTTTGTAGTTTGATATTGTTTATAACCTATTACTATTTAGGGATGATCAGATTAATGATGTCGTTGTACGTTTTTGTCATAAATGTAGACTTCAATTTGTTAAATCTTCTGGATGTAATTTTATGAAATGCAGGTAAACTGAATTTTTTCTCAGAGGTTGATAAACATTTTAAAAGCCCTTTTAGATGTGGCGCAACTCAATGCTATATTTGTCGAGAAAAAAATATTACGAATGATCATTTTTGCAAGTAAGAATTAACTCTTATTTGATAGCTTTAAATGTCTTTCATTTTTACAGATGTCCTGGACTTCTGGAAGAATGTAAATGTATAAAAAGGTGTCGACAGTTTGCAGATTCAAATCAGATTGATGCTCATCGAATTGAATTATTAAAAAGTCATATTAATTCTGGCAAAAAGGTTTCAAATCAAGAAATCCTTCAATCAATGCCAAAGCATACAGTTCCAGATTATGAGGAATCTGATGACGATGATGATGAAAATGATGAGGAAGAAGAAGATGAGGATTTTGATTTGGATAGCGAAGGAGAAGAAAATGAACTCAATGCATTTAGACAAGGTTTAAATCAAATTCGAGAAAGGATAATAACACATTATGGAACTGATGATGAACCTACACGTGCTATTCCAAGAATGACAAGACAACGTCCTAATCAAAGTGAATCATCATCATCATCTGACGAAGAACCTTCTGAACGTTCATTGAGAAGATTTTATACCGTGAGAGCTGCAATACCGTCAGAGGAAGAAGCAGGAAGTTCAGTTAGAATTGAAGAATTAAATCAAAATAGACTTCGAGATGAGCCAGTTCGAAGAAGTTCACCACCAAGAACACTTTTAAACCGAGTTAATTCTGCTCCCGAAACCCGTCTAAATCCAGCACCACGTACATTACTTTCTTCTATTCAACCTATACGAAGACCTCGTTTAATTGATCAAGTTGAACCAATAGCTCCATCAGCACCGCCTTCAAGACGTTTAACAGCATCAACTGCTGCCTCAGTTTCACCTCTTCAACGGCGTGTACATCCAAGATTATCACCATTAATTGAAGAAGTGCCTGTAATTCGTAGACGTCCAGCACTACCATTATCTTCATCATCAAGTGAAGATTCTTCAGATGAAAATGATATCAGAATTTCAGCCCGCCGACCATTCCCACTTTCATCACTATTTGAACATTCTACTGATGAAAGTGATGCAGCACAAAGAAATGAAACTATTAATTTGGATAGTAGTGAAGATGAAGATGTTATTTTTGATGAAGATGATCTAGAAGAATCTAATGAAGATGAAATGGATGTAGATAATGATAATGAAACTGTTCAATTAGATAGTAGTGAAGATGAAGAAGTTCATGAATCCGTTAATGCAAGTTCAGAAGAAGAAGAAATTGATAGTGATGATATACCTGAATCTGCTGATGAAAGTTCTACTCAAACTGTAACAGTTGAATTACCAGAAACAGATGAAAATGAATCAGATGATGATATGTTGATAGATTCTGATAAAAATACTTCTGATGATATTTTTCCTACAAGTGATGATGAAGTTGAATATTCTTCAGCCGATGAATGGTGAAAAGAAAATTAACGACTTTTATTTTCCTGTTGAATATTACCTTCAAGAATCGTTAAAATATCAACTGATAAGGTGATATTTGCACACCTCCTGGCATTTTTACGACTTTTTTTCGAAAGGTCTTGTCAATTCTCACATGTTTTTATTGTTAATTTTTTTATATTAAGCTTAACTCTCTTGTAAATTATTGTTTTTCTCCGGTTTAAAATGAATTTTATCAAAAATAAATTTATATCTTTGTTATTTTTATTTTTGGGTATTATTGATTTGAGTAAAGCTGATGCAGGAAAAGGTTGTGATGGAGAGGTATACATACCTAAAATAATAATAACTAAAAGTATACCGTATTTTCTCTGTTTAGAAATTGGTATATTGTTACTTTGATTATCTTTCAACATTTTTACTTCCAACTTTCCCATCTCCACCATCATATCAAACTTTTGCACGCCTTTATTTAGATGCTCAATGTAGAGGTGGTTGGAATGAACAAGAAATTCTTTGTGGGTAAGTTTTAAAAAAAACAATTGACTGCCTTTTAGTTAGCCGCGGTGTCAGCCGGTAATCGAGCTTGGTAGTTTTAGCCAGCAAAAAAATGAGAGGTTTGAATTATAGCAGTGTAGTAATAAGAAACTTGTTTCAAAAAAAAACAAAGAATCAAAGGCGCCAATCTTTTTATTTAGTTACTTTCTAAAGAAGGAGGGAGAAAGAATTTAGAGGCACCTTTTTTCGCGCCAAAAAAAGAGAAGACATAAAAAAACCGAAGCAGACAGCGTTGAAAAAATACAGAGATTCAAAAAAAAAAATGAAATTTAGAAGCCCGCGCAAAAAAATAGATATACAAAACCGCGCAACTATTTTTATTGATATGTTTTTTAGAATTACGTAAAAAAAAAGGGACCGTCAAAAAAAATCAAAAAAGAACAATTTTTTAAAAAAACTTATTTGAAATTTTTTAAAAAATGTGTCAAAAAAAGTAAGTCACCTTGTTTTTTTTTCGCACCCTCGATAATATTCGACGATGACAATAAAAAATAAGCAGCGTTTTTTTGATGGATATATAAAATCGAACACGTCGAAATGCTTTTTTTTTGTTGGTTGAAAAAAAAAACAAAAACTTAAGTGTACTTCACGTTTTTTTTGGCCATCGTCGTTGATGAAAGAAAGAGAAAAAAGGAGTTTCATCCGGTGAAAATGGAAATGGAAAAAATCCCTTTCATTGATTTCTGTCTTTTGGGAACGTTAGCTACTTTTTTTAAAAAGAAGAAAAAAAAGATAGACTGGCACTTGCCGCCGCTGCTGCGGTTGTGTTTTTTTTAACACAAAAAAATATTATGCATGCCATTGGTGAACGACGGCACAAAAAAGGAAAAGAAACATTTTTTTCTTGGAATGGAGGGAAAGGGTGATTTCGAAATTGCAATTTCAACATTTACATAGACTCCAAAAATGGAGGGGAGTTTTTTGATGAGCCAAGAAAAAGAAAAATGAGCTGAAGCAAAAAAAAACTGCTGCTTTATCAAAAATAGAAAAAAAACAAAGCTTTCATTTTTCATTTCATTTCTTTCATCTTTTTTTTGTGTGCGAACAATCGTAACATAAAAAAAAGCGAAACGTCGTTGGCGACCCCAAAAATGAGAGGATAAAAGACGATTGCAGCAGCATCATCGACCATTGGTCCGGTGGCTGCTGCTGCTGCTGACACTGTTGGTTGCTGTCGCTGCTGCTTTTGAGGACAACGGCTACAGCAGCAACCAGCATTGACCCTTTTCTTTCTTCTTTTTTTTAGAAAATTGAAAAAAAAGCCACCACCCAAATGAAGATAGAGAATGTTGGTGGTTTTTTTTTCTCGTTTCTTTCTGCCTTTCATTTTTGTCAACGATGTCCAAGGTCGGGGATTGAGTTCAATGAATTTTCTCTTTTTGCAAATATATATATATTGAGGAAATGGACGACAGACATCGTTGGTGTTGTTGTTATTTCGTAATCATCAAAGAGGCAATTACCAGCAGTAAGTAAAGCAGGCAGGCAAGCGATAGAAAATGAGAAAAAAATGGCTTTTTAAAACAAGGGGAAATAAAAAATATATATAGGATGTGGAAAAAGGGGATTAAGAGAAATTGCTATAAAAAAAGTTTTAAAACAGCTTTTTTTTCGAAAAAAGAAAGAAAAATACGTTTTTTTAAAGACAGAGAACAACAAAAAATGGAAGGCATTTTTCTTTTATACTTTTAGAAAATTTTGCCATCCAAAAAGGATGGAAGCAGGACAAAAAAAATGTATTGAAAAAAAAAGTAGTTTAAAAACAGGAAAAAAGGAAAGGCATTTAAAAAGTGACTAAAGTTTGACACACACAAAAGAAAGATATTGATAAATTGATTGTGCAATATTTATATTTCAGTGTCCAAAATGCCCTTGTACAATGCATGAAAGGGAATGAAAAATGTCTTACAACTTCGGCATTTCAACAATATTTAAATTTGGGTGAAGATGATGCAAGAAATTATCAAACAGATTTTAAAGTTCGTGAATATCAATGTGGTCCTGGAAAGAATAGTAAGCTTCTTCTTTTTTATCCATGGCATTACTGTGGTTACTTTAAATAAATGCCAAAGCAATGGGGGGGGGGGTTACGGTAGAATTTTGAGAAAGAACAAGTTTGCGGGGAAAAAAAGTGTCCAAAAATATTAGCTTAAAAATAAGGAAAAATAAAAGCCTTTGGGAATTGCCACAAAAGAAATAATGCCAAAGAAGTTTCGGCATTAATTTTTGGAGAGATAATTATAAGTTGAAACACTTAAATTTTGGATGAAAAAAACCGTACCAAAAATGAAAATACTTTTGACTCAAATTTTCTCATGACCTTTGACAAATTCAAAAAATTGAAATCCTTCATTTTATTACAAATTTGTAGTGTACTTTTTATTGACACGAATGTCAAAATGAAAAAAAGGGGGGATCAACCCATATTTTGCATTTATTTAAAAATGCAAAAATGTCCCCGCCAAAGTTTCCAAGTTTTTTTCTCTTTCAAAGTCCCCCCATTTTTCTTGATAAAAATCTTTCATATTTTTTTTTCAAAGCCTTTAAACACTCTCCAAAATTTTTTTGACTGACATATTTGTGAAAAATTGCCAAAAAGAAAATAGGAGAAAGTTTTTCAAACACAAAAATAGTTCCAAGTATCAAATTTTTGATTTTGCCGCCAAAAAAAAACTAAACTGTATTTTTCACACTGCATCCAACAAAAAAAATGAAGCAAGCAGCTGCAACTGTCCTTTAACCGTTGACCTTAGTGAGAGAAAAAGGGGGGGGGGGGATTGAGTGTTTCATGACCATGATGATGACGAAGAAACGAATATATATGTATAAAAAATCTGTAAGTGTCATGGCAACGAACGATATTAATCATTAATGAAAAAGAAAAAAATCATTTTCAAAAAAAAATAGAAGCTCATGAGAGAGATGACTCAATGAATCCGTAAATATTTCGGCATTAGTTTAATTGGAGACACACCTTTTTTTTTAAAAAAAACATGCATTTTTTTGAGTTCCAAACGTGGGAGGTGATGCTGATATGATAAAAAAATTGGAAGTTCTTATTTCCGTTTAAACTAAAAAAAAGAGTTGTAAAAAAACAGTCTTTTTTCTGTGCAAAATTAGTCATTGAAAAATAATGAGTCAACTTTTTAAAAAAAATAGTTGAAAAATTGAGGACATGAAAGAGGGAATGAAAAAAAAACTAAAGCATTTAAAAATGCCAAAAAAATTGTGCCCTTAGGGGTTGGCGTTATCTCCGGCTTTATTGCAAAATAACATTTACAAATTTTATTATCATTAAAAAATGTCATTAATGGATGCATTTTAAAGCTTTTAGGCATAGCAAAATCCAAAGCAAAAATACAATTTGATATCATTTCCGCAAACATCATTTTTAACAAAATTAATCAATTTTTTTTAAGATTTTGAAAACATGTATTTTTGCTATTTAAAAGTTGCAAATATTTATGATCATGAACTTGAAAGATGTAACGAAATTCAAGGATCAATTATATCTAAAAATGGTGGATACAATTGCAGGTTTGTTAAATGTATTTATAACTCAAAAAAAAGGGGATACACAAAAATGTAATACATTTTAAATGTATGTCAAAATACTTTTTTTTAGTAAAGCAAATGAATATATTGCATGCATGTCAGCAATTTATGGGCGTCGTTGTGGAACCGCTGTAAAGCCATTCATTTGTAATATCGCAGAAATAACTGTTCGATCATTTACTGGCTCAAATGCTTGTGATTCAACAATGCCAAAATGTGCTTCAATTATTTATCCATAATTTTTGAATTATAATATAACTACTATTATCATTTTTATCACTTTTATCAAATTGTTATTTTATATTTTTAAGCAAAAAACATATTTTATGAAACAAATTTCGGTGAAAAACAAATTGTTAAAATTTAAATAAATTTTTTATAATAAAATTTTTGATAATTTTTGAGTTTTCCATTCAAGACAATAAAAAGTATTTTTAAATAAGCCTTGTAGTTGCTGTTGTTGAATCTAAATTATTTAAAGTTTTATGCGTAAAAACATGTTGAGCAATGGGATCTTGTTTAAACATGGACCAAATAATTCCAACTGTTGCAATTTCTACAAAAACCATTACAAAAAAGAATATAAAAGTTGCAACGGTTCGAAACCAATAAATATCCCGAGAAACATCAAATTCGACATATGCCAAATTGCTAATATATAAAATGCCACCAAAGATAAAAAATAGTTTTAAAGTCTAAAAATATTTTAATTGATAAAAGATGTTTAAAGTGGATCAGTCAAGCGTGTTATTAAAAAACTATTTGACAGATGTAGAAAAAAATGTTGTAAATTTTTAAACTTTTGTCACTTTTGACACTTTGCAAAAAAAAAAGTATAACAAATTTTGGTGGAAATAAAAAACTTACTGTAAAAATTCCATAAGCTAAAATAAATTTTCGATGATTTGCAAGAAATTTTTCGTATCCCATTATTTTTTTATTTTTTACACCCGCTTTTATAAAATTGATGATACAAAAACGAAAGAAAGTTTTAAACAAAAACAAAAAATAAATAAATATTCGCAATTTCAATCGATTTGATTGGAATCAAGTCTCATCTTTTTTTTCCGTCTTCCTTCTTTCCTTCTTTCTTCTTTTAAGTTTAGTTTTGAGAGAGGAGAAAAAGAAGAAAGTTGTTTTTAATGCGCGCAAATAAAAGATTTCTTTTCAGCTTTTTTACGATTTTTAATGGTTTATTTTTATTATTTACAGAATTAAAAAAAATACGTTAAACTTTGTCATTTCTACAAAATTTACTAAAAAAATAAATTAATGAAACAAAAAGAAAATGTGCCGAATAAAAGCTGACAACAGTCATAACAACAAGAAAAACGCCAATTTCAAAGAATGCTTGAGTTTTTGAAAAAAATAATATTAAACCGGCTGCAATATTTGTGACGGAGGCAAGGGCGATCGGAATGGCACAGGCTTCATTGGCTTCTCTGAAAAAAAAGAGATATGTTTTTTGGTTACTGTAAAAGAAGGTACTATAAATATTGTGGTTTCTACAGTATCCAACTAAGTTAAAGAAGTTCCATTTGAGACGGATGAGAAAATGAAATCTTCTTTTTTTTTTAAATTTCAAACATGACCTCTCAAAAGGGTTAATATCAGACATGTATAAAAAATCAAATATCTCGAATGGAAATCAAAATTTTGAAATTGTTTAACCATTAAAGTTTTTGATTAAATTTCGTTAAAAAGTCTTAGATTTGAAACTTTGAACCCATAAAGATATTACTGTTAAAAAATTAAAATTTTTTGCAGGAACAAAAACACAAAAAATGTATTCATTGTTCTCTGTTTACGTCAACGGAAAAGGCAATAAAGAAATTTGTGTTATGTTTTTATTTTTAATGCTTACCGAATTTTTTGTGTTACAACAATATCAGATGAAAGCTTATATGCGACGGCAAGATGAAGAGAATAATCAAAGCAAAGTCCAATTGTTATCACCAGAATTGTTGCTTCAATAACATTAATTGTCCACCCAAAAATGAGTAAAGATGCAGTAATAACAGAAATTGAAAAAGTTATTGAAAGAATTGCAGCAAGAGATAAAAGTGGTCGAGATGTAGATGCCACAATTACAATGGCCGATATTCCAAGGGAAATCCCAACGGATACTGTAGTTCCATATAAAAGGGAAGATAAAAGATCAAAAAGATTTGTGGTTTGTGGAAGTCCGAGTAACATTGGCACAGATGGTGGATGGGGGATATGGGATTGAGTGTAATCCAATTGAGTGAAATATTCTTTTAGGTCATGATAGGTATAACTGTAGGGGAAATTTGAGGGACCTTGAATGATAAATCCCATAAATTTATAAGTATCTTTTTCAAAAATTGCAGATTCTTCAATTTTATTAAAAATTCTATTCTTTGTTGGTTTAAAATATTCCAACGTTTCTTTTGTGTAATTAAGGATACAGTAATCGGGTAAAATATTTGTTGCATTTAAACAGCATTCTTTAATGCCATTATCACATCTTTCTGCCCATTTTATAAATCTTCGAGCAAATGTTGTATTTTTATCCTTTTTTGAAAGCACAGATTCATCCAAAAATTTTGCAGTTTTTATTATAAATGACATTTGTAAATCCAATGTTTCCAAATTTATTTTTGAAAGTTTTATTGCTTTTGCCGGTTGTAAAGTGCCCTGCTCATCAGCAATTAACCAGCTGCTATCTCTGAAAAGAAAAAAATTAGTTGTAAATAAACAAATTTGTTTGCAAAAAAAATGAAGAAGGGACTTTACATGGTTGGTTGAAGGCCCCAAATTGCATAAAAATATTGCATATACGCTTGATGGGAACTAAAATTAAAATATTGTTTTTGATGCTCATCAAACCATTCAAATGGATGATCACTTCGAAGCAGCTGAAAAAAACAAACAAAAATATTTAATATAACTTTATTCAACTGTTAAAGGTTACTGTAGCTGGAAAACAACTTAAAACTGTTTGTGATAAATATGCAAATTAATTTATACAGTAGTATTCTTTTAACTAATTATACAATCGTATCATTTAAATAACATCAGTTTTGTCCTTTGGGGATGTCTAGATATGACGTCATACAAAAATCGAGATTTTTAGACCCCCCCCTCTGCGGCGTCATCAAAGGTGCCGCCCTTGATGGACGGCATAAAGAACAAAGTGCGTCATAATTGGCTGACCCCCCCCCCCCACTTTGTATGATGTCATATCTGGACATCCTCTTTAAAGCTACCCAAAACTTATTTTAAAACCTCTTACTTGCATTGCATTATGTTCCGGCAATCGAATTCCTGGATTTACACAAACGGCATAAATTGATCCAATAAATACCAAAAAATTGATTAAAAGAATTACAGAAAAAGTTTTGTAAATAAATAATGGAAGTCGATAAATATAAATATTTGAAAAAAATGTTAAACAAGTTTGAATTTTTCGAATACAATTTTGGTGTAATTCCATTTCAAAACATGATTTTGAATGTAAAAGTACCAAAGCGGCGGGAAGAGCGGAGATGACGAAAAAATAATTTGCAAGAATTGTTAATGCCGCAAAAATTCCAAAACATCTAAAGCTTTTGTCAATGATGAGTCTCGAAGCGATTGTTTTTGTTTTTCTAATTACCTCAAAATTAAAATTGACGAAAAACAATTGGTTAAAAATGCCACGGCAGTTGTGATTGAAGTAACAAACATTGCAATTGCGGCATGCTTTAAAGCTTCATTGACAGCAGCCTTGGTAATCTGAGATTGAGTCTAAATTAATTTATCTTTCAATCTATCTACAGTAACCCCCAGCACCGTATTTAAGGGGGGGGGGGGCATTGGGGGCCCGTGCCCCCGAAACTGAAGAATTTCCTTTGATCTTTTGCCGCTTCGTGTTGGTGGCGGTAAAAGATCAAAGGCCTCCGTAAAATCGCTGTGCCCCCTGAAATTTTTTTCTGTATACGGCCCTGGTAATCCCCTGTAGAACAAACCTGTAAATCCAAAGCTCCAAAGTCCATTGTTTCATTAAAACTATACGAATATCCAAGTTGTTTATCTTTTTGGGACATTAAATCTGGATCTAAATTAAGTAATTTTGCATTCCATTGTTTTAATTCTGTTTTATGTTTTTCAAATTGATATGATAACAGAAAGGCATCATCCGCGCCAACGGCAATGGCAATTACGATAACCAAAAAATTGATGAATGGAAAAAAAGTGATTCGAAAAATTGCAGTATAAACAAAAAAGGAAGTTCCAACGGCAAATGCCATTCCGCTTAAGACGATAAAAGTGAAGGCAAAACTTTTTGAATACAGTAATATTCCAAGACTAACCATTGCCAAAGAACCACCTCCCAAAATTATATCGGCATATAGAGCTTCTTCAAAGAAGGCATTTTTTGAACCAACAAAAAGTCCTTTCAACTTTATTTTATCTCCAAGATTATTCGAAAGTCGATCAAGTAAAGTTGTGAAGAATTTATTGGAAGATTCTGGAGAAGCTCCAATTGCAAGGTTACTGTAGAGTTTAAGAATGGCTCCAACGAATACAGGACCTTGGGGAATTTGATGGGATGGATTTGGGATTTGTAAAATGTAATCTCGAATTTGTGTTGCAAAATTTGTTTCACAGTTTAAAATTTCTGCTTCTGTTTTTGGATTTAAACATGTTACAACAATGTCCTTAAAAGCATCGGCACTAAAATATTATCTTTTAAAAAAAAGTTATTTTGGGACTATTATTAGTGATAAAGTGACAAGAGATCAGACAAGATTTATTTGATAGAATCCTTATCAGTTGATATTAACTAATAAGGACTTTATCATGCCTTATTTTGGCCAATTCTAATGATAATTTGATAAGTAATCAGTTATCAATTTATCACTAAAATGTTGTGTGGCATTTCAGTTGATATCAAATTACAAAAATTTAATTGATTTTTTTTATCAATTTTTATGATAAATTGATAACAACTCCAGTGCATAAAATTCTTATCAGTTAATCGGCTATATGAATGATATCCCTTAATTGATATCGTTAATCCCCATTTAAAAAACAACTTACGTTTTTTGATCCAAATCTTGACATGTTTTTATATAACTTCCATTTGCACACATAACATAATTTGGAAGATTAAAACTAAAGGGAGCAGGAGAAACAAAATCTCGATCATCCGTTTCTTTAATCACTTGATCAATGATATCATCTAATTTGCATAAATTTTTCAGCGTTGAAAGCTCAAATAATTTTTCAAAACTTTCAACTTCAAAAATAGCTTTAACAGATCCATCAATTAAAATATACGGTAGCAGGGGCTTTCCAAGACTAACATACATTCCACATGGAGTTATTGTTTCATTATCATCTCCATCAACACCATAATCATCATAATTTATTGTAAAGTTATCTCCTTCGAATTCTGATGAACTAATTGTTGTAGATTCTGCAGCAGCAGCAGCTCGTTTATTTCTTGAAGATAAAAGAAGTTCTTGCTTAATTGCTGCGGCATTAAATAAATGCTCCAAAGCAAGTCTTTCTCCTGAACGGAAAGTTCCACGAGTCTCAAAACCTTTTACAGAATCAAAAGAAACATTTGAAGAATGAAAATATATTGAATGAAAGCTTGCAATTCCGGTCAAAACAAAATATGAACAAAAAACTATTAACGGCCAATTTAGTACTATATTGATATAACTAAAAGCGCATACGGTAGCTGATTTTTTGCGGGGAACAGAAATTAACTTTTTTTTAAAATATATTACTTACCATTCAATAAAAGTATTTTTAAAACTTTTTATCCGTTTTCGAAGCTTTCCAAACATTTCTTTAATCCATCCAAAAAATAATTTCATGTAAAAAATTTTGCATTCAAAGCTTTAACAAAAAAAAGAAGATTCACAAAAAAAAGTGGAAAGGAAAAGTTTTTTTCTTCAAACATGTTTGAATCGTCAAAAATGGGGGGCTGAATTGAATTGAATTGAATTTGAAAAAAGGCTTTATTTGCATTTGGCTTTTCAAAAAAGAAAACTTTATTGCCGCCTTTTTTTTCGATGTTCAGCTTTTGTATTTTTATTTTTAAAAAACTTTTTTTTGTTTACCAAAAAATATGACGAATACATATTACAGTTTTTTTAATCGATTGATTTTATTGGAATTTTAATGATAATTTTCGAAAATCATTTCAAAAAAATTTGGCATCTTTTATCACACATTTCATTTATAATTGGGAGAATAAGCAAAAAAGAAAGAGTAATTATGCTTTTAAACCTTTAAAGTGAGTGCGGTGTTACGCACGCTTTACATTCTTTTTCATTGTGCGGGCGACGGCGTCAGGGCCCCTTTGTCCATCCTTAATTATGCTTCTAAAAAAGTTTTAAAATTATCTTCCAAAATTAAGATTAGTCTTTTTTTGTTTTTTCTTGTAAATGAAAATATTTAATTTTATTGGAATCTGTATTCAAGGCCGTATACAGAAAAAAATTTCGGGGGGGGGGGCACACCTTTGATTTTTTGCCGCCGCCAACACAAAGCGGCAAAAGATCAAAGGAAATTCCTCAATTTCAGGGGGGGGCACGGGCCCCAAGTGCCCCCCCCCCCCTTAAATACGGCGTTGTCGGTATTCACGATAATTTTAACATTAGAAAATTGTAAAAAAGCTTTATCAAATCACAGAAATCGCTTGAAAAACATTCTTGGGATAATTTACAAAAAAATATTTATTTATAAAACTATGAAAAAAATTTTTATATTTAATTACAAATCAAAAGTTTTGGCAAGAAACGGTGGGTAATTCCCTTTTTAAACATCTATAAAATAAAACATTTAAGCATAAATATTTTTAAGTTTAAGTTTATGCTTTTGGAGGGGATGTTCCAACGGGGGATGATGGACGGGAAGCTGGTTTAGGGGTATGTCCAAGGGGAGCACATTGTCCGGTACAAATTGCACCTTGTCGATATGATTGTACTGGTTTAAGATCATCTCCAACTTCATAATCAACTCGACCAATTCCATTTAAGCTTACAGAAATATCAGCAATTTGTTTTCCCGCATCATCAAAGGTAAGAATATGCCATGATCCAATTCCACATTCGCTTGCTTTTTGTTGAAAGGTTTCACGATTCGCTTTTTTTGAGAATGCCCAACTTTAATTAAATTATTTTTATTAATTTTGCAAAAAAAATCTTAAATAAATAAATAAAATTACCGTTGACTTTTTTGATCATTTGGAGCTGTAACTTGAGCCTTGAACTTTTTATCAGTTTCAGATTGAACATGGACAATAATATTACAGCCGTATGCGGTTACAATAATGCCAAGAAAAATCAATGAAAGAAGGGATTTCATTTTTTTTGTCAAAAAGGCTAAAAAAAGGTGGCATAATAGAGTAATAGAAAGCATTTGTAATAAAATATTGGGCAAAGTTTTACGCAAAAAATAATACTACTCGAATTGCTTGCAATTAAACTTGTTTTTAAAACACAGTTTAAAATTTGCCTTTAAAAGTTTAAAAAGTCTGATAAATTTAAAACTGGTATTATTTTAAAACTAAATCCAACAAATTTTATATTTCAAAAAATAGCTCATTGAAAAAATTTAAACAAAATATTTTCATTTTCAAAAGCTTTAAACTAAAACGAAAGCAAAAAATCAAAAAAAGTGATCAATTAATTTTGTGGTGGCAAAAAATAAAGGAGTTTTTGGCTATATTTTTTTCCAATTCAAAAACAACAAAACATTTTTTTGGGGCGGACTTTGAGGGGTTGGCTGTTTTTATGCAATTCTTTTCAAAGTGATTAATTGTCATCACATTGTTGGATTTTATAAATAAAAGAGGGATAAACGAAATCCCTCCTTTCCAATCAATCAAATCCAAATCCAAAATCAACAAAAAGTAACAAAACTTCCTCATTTAATTGAGAGATTAAAGGGAGATTTAAAAGTAATTATTTTTGTTGAACAAATGTAAACTAATTTTTTAGGGTTGAAAAAAACGAAAAAAATAAATCAAGGCCAAACAAATAAATAAATAAATAATTTGCTGCTTTTTTAGAGGGGACCCATTTTAATATTGCGGTAATTCAATGTCCCCCCTTTTTTTCCATCTCGTTTTTTTTGAAAGTTAAAAAAAGTTTTATTTTTTGTTGACAAAAAGAAAAAGAAAAAGTTGTTTCCGGTTGATTCAATTTGATGCTACCTTCCTTTTTTTAGGCATGAATCATTAAATCTCACATTATGAAAATGTCACAGATTTTTTTAATTTTGATCAAACTTTGATTTCATTTCATTTTTATTGTATTTAAATAGTAATGAATTTATTTCTGTAACATTGGCGAAAGTATATTTTTTGTCACAGTAAAATTCAACTTTTGTACATTTGGTATCATTGTTGCATTGTAACAATTTTGTTGAAAATGAATATCATCCAAGAGATCAACAATATATATCCCCATCAGTTGAAGTTCTGTTGAATATAAAAGATCAATGATATCCTTGAACAATAGAACGATAAAATTTTGCAGAAAATTTTGCAAAAAAATACGTTGCTTAAAATTTCAAAGCATCAACATCTTCGTCACAAAAAAAAACTTTGTTAAACAAAAAGAAAAAGGAGCAAATGCCAAAGATTATTTAGTTAGTTAAGTGGTAATCGAGAATGTATATTAAATTACAGCAAAAAAAAGTGCAAACACTCACTTGTTTTTTTTTGTTGTTTAAACGTTTTTTAAGTTTTAAGTTTTGTGTTTTAAATAAAAAAAAGAACTTTTTTTGTGATTTGATTTGTTGTCCTCCTTTTTTTTTCTCACATCAATAGATTTTTGCAAAAAAGAAAATGTAACTGACTCCACTTAAAAAAATATCAAGTTCAAGTTTAAGGAAAATGCAAAATACAAATTTACAATTTTGAGAGGAGAGAAACTTCAAAAGTGGTGGAATAAAAAAGAATGACGAAAACCCCAATTGTTTCTTCCTTTAATAATATATATTCAAAAAAATATTTCACAGTCAGGAAGAAAGAAAGAAACAACAAACTTTTTTTTCAAGTTGATTTTTAAACTTCAAACGATAAAAGAAGGATATTTCTTTTCCAACATTTTCAATGCTTTAAAAAGTGGCACACAAAAGCAGCGAAAAAAACATGCTTGTCTTTCTTCTTTCAAATTTTCTTCTTTCAAATTTTGTTCAAAGTCAAGGGTCGTTGATCTGCTCATTTATATGTTTGACATCGGCGTTGTCGTTGTTTGTTGTGGATGATGATCGATGCCTTCGGCACTTTTATTCTTTCTTTTCTTCTTCCTTGAAAATATAATATATCAAAAAAAAGAGACAATATAAACACGAAAATCCTCACACTTGTCTCATTTTTTTAAGCGACAAAAGTGCATATTTTTTGGAAAGAAAATGTTTTTTTGAATGATTTAATGAGGAAGAAATTTTGTTTTCGAAAGAGTGTCGTTAAAGCTTAAAAACTTTTTTTTGAAATTAAAAATTTTTTTTTTGAAATTTTGCCGAGATTCTGAAGCTTATACTCTGTAATGGTTACCTTTTAATTTAAATATCGTTTGTTTGTTGTTTAAAGTAGGTACAATAGATTTTTTTGGAGCAGCTGTTTTTTGGGATTTGAAATTAAATAATTTTTATTATAGAAAATTTTACTTTCTCAAATATTCGGCCATTTAAGTTATTTAAAGTTATTTAATTAAATTTTAAGGGTTAAAAATACAATTGTGCGCTAAAAAAAGATACGGTAAAATATTTTGATTGAAAAAATTTGGTTTAATTTTCTGCCAATTACCGTTTAGGAATTAATTATTCTTAAATTTGAATGTTCTTTTTAATTTTGCAACTTCCGTTTTTCGTGACATTGAAACAAAATTTTAAATTTTTGAATTAACAAAAAATTAAATTTAAATTAGCAGTACAAAGAATACCGCTACATTTTTGAGTGTATATATTTGTTGATTGTCAAGGTCGCATTTATTTATATATATTTTTTGTAGATAGACAATGTTATAAAAAAAGAAGAAATTTATGTATTAAAAAAAGGGTTTAATTCAAAGTTTTCATCTGTCAAAAAAAGACAACTCCCAATTTTTTTTGTCTTTTTTTGCAGCGCAAAAAATGAAAAACACATGAAAAAATTTAACAAAAAAGGGGGGTAAAAGGTCAACCAACAACATTTGTACTTTTTCTGCACCAAAAAATTTTGTATTATTTTTATTTTGTTTTAGTTGTTTATGTTTTAAAACACTTCTTCCTTTTTTTTATTGGTATAATCTTTGATTTGAATAATATTATATTTGACGACGGAAAAGAAGTTAATCTCTTTTTTAAAACCCGATGAATGATCAAACATTTTTTTCCAAAAAATAGGGGTTAAAAATGATATTTTTATTCAAGGAATGTTTAAATGTTTGAATACTTTTTTTCTACGTAAAAATAAACCCAAATCAGTCACTCGCCCTCCCAACGATCAACATCAACACCAACAACAATAACGATTTCCCCGATCTCATTCTTTCTCTCAAAAAATTGGAAATAAACAAGAAAAATTCACGGTTCTTTTTGACTTTTTTTTCCCGATGCCTATAAATAAGGATTATTTTCTTTCAAACGTTTATAAATATTGACATTTTTGGTTTAAATCAATCATTTTTCGAAAAAGGGCATTTCATTTAAAATTTTTGAATTTAAAAAAAATGAAATTTTAAAAACAGTATTTTTCAGGTTGGAATTTAAATTTGCAGAAAAATATAATCACAAAAAAACAGTAATGTAAAGCACTTGACCTGATTTAACCTTTCCCTTTTTATATACCTAAACAACTTTATTTTCACATTTTTCTTATTTTTACTTTAGCACTTTTATTTAGGTTTTATTTAGGAAGCATGCTATCACTCTTTTTTTTAACACAAAAATAAACAAAAAAACATGATTTCTCATTTTTGCCACTAACAAATCTCACCTCAAAAATCACCACCACCAAAAAATGATATGATAACATTTTTGTTGCTGTTTTTCAACTTTTTAAAAGACAAAAAAATCGTACAAAATTTCAGAGTCTTTTTTCTTTTAAAAAAATTATTTCTCAATCTTTTTTATTCCAGAAATTTTTTATTTTTTTACTTTGAAAACTAAATCCTTATCACTCCAAAACACTTATTGTTCAAATTCTTTTTTATGTCCGTCATTTTTTTCCTTTAAAAAAATGTACCAAAATTTAATGACCAAAATAAAAATAAATAAAATATTTTCACCCTTTAATTTTAAGGTTTTTTGATTAATTTTGGTTAAAATTTTAAATTAAAAGTTAAAAATTGTACTTTGTTGTTCTCTCTTTTTTTTAAAAAAAAAGAATATTACTTTGATCTCCTTTTTTTTCTCTATCTTATTTAATCGTGTCTTTCTATTTTTTTTTTTCTTCCTTCCTTCCTTAAGGCAATCAAAAAAGACATTTGTACAAATAAAAAAAAAAGTAGAATTGTGATGACATTGAATTAAGCCTATGTCGTCTTCTTCTTTTTTTCCGAAAACGGTTTAAGGAAATATAAAATGAGGAAGAAAAACGTGCTACTGTTATATATATTTATTTATATTTGCTGCCTGTTGCCGCGACTATGGATGATCTTTCATCGGAGCAAAGGAATAAAAGTCGCGCACCCTTTTTTTTTTGTCGACTAATGTTTTTTTCTTTTCTTACCTTTTTTTTATATTTAAAAAAATAGCTCTTACTAAAATGGAAGTATTTTTCGTTAATTCGTTGTAAGAAAAAATATTTTAAAAAATTAGTGATAGTAACACTGGAATATATAAAACTCTTCAATTTTATGTTACTGTCAATTTTTCATTATTTTTAAACAATTTTCGAAAAAAATCGACCTTCCTGAATTAATAGCCAATCCCTACCCCAAGTGTTTCATTCATTTGATGACTAATTTTTAAACGTTTTAAATTAATTATATTTTGTCCTTCTTTTTTCTTCTTTCATCACCTGATTAAACAAATGAAAATTTTAAATTAAAAAAACTGATATGTTTTTTTAAAAAATTTAATGGTTTCCTTAAAAAAATGTTTTTGTATAAAAATATTATCATTATTATTATAGTTTTGAAATCCAGACTTTTGTTGGCTGTTTTTTGTGTCCCCTCTTTTTTTGATTCTTTAAAAGTTTTTTCTCTTGCCTACTTTTTTTTGTTGTTGCCCTTTTTTCTTTAACCCTAAACATTACAAATTCTTTTATTATTATTATTTTTAAAATTCACTCAATTTGAAACTTTTTAAAAATATAAAAATATGACGTCAAAAAAAGGTTTTTATTATTTTGGCACAATAATATTATGGGGGTATTTTTTTCAGTTTTTTTGGTGGTGAGTAATAAGCGTCATTAAAAGGATTCTTAAACGAATTTGAGATTTTTGAGTTAAAACAAACTTTTAAATATATTTAAACGGGTAAAATTGATAGAAATAACTGTGAATATTTTTCGAAAGCTTAAAAGTGCACTACCCCCCCCCCCCCTCCCCCCCCCCCCCATCACAACGGAATTTTTCGGAAATAAAAATGTAAAAGATTCAAACTTTTGCAGTCATTTTTTCAGTTTTAACCCATTTCGCCCAACCCCTTCCCGATATCTTCTACATAGCGATATATCTATAGAGTATCGCAGAACCCTGGAAAATTGCCATTGATTTTTGCTTACTTTTGGCAATCATTTTGAAACAAGTTAAACTAATTTTTTTTCAAACAAAATCAACATGTGCCTTTCCCATATGTTTCATTTTTCCCCATATTTCAACGTCGTTTTAAACCATATTTAACAAACATATTTTTTGTTTCAAACTTTATTTTATTGTTGTATTTTTTGCCATTATTTCCGACCAGCCAAAAAGAAATTTCATCAGTCTTGATCGAATTTCTGAAAAAAAAGGAAAGAAATAAAACAAGTTTCTCTCTCACTGTTTTTTTCAGATCTTTGGCCAATAATAATCAAACTTTCTTTCTTCTTTGGGGCTATTCTTTGATACTCTATGAAACATCAGAAAAAAAAGTACAGATGATTGTTCTCTCTTTTTTTAATGCCTTTTTTCATTTTTGCAATTAAAAAAAGAAACATAAAAAAATATTAAAGTCTTTTTCAACTTTTGGTGGCAGTGATTTTTAAAAAAAAGGGTTTTTTTTGTGTCCTCGAAAAATAATTATGTCTGAAACTTATTTTTTCTTGAATTTGAATTTTGTCATTTTTGAAATACTCTTTAATCAAATTTAAAACTAAAAATACCGTTAATTTAAAATTTGTTAAGACTAAAACAATGGGTTGAATTAAGACATTGTTTTAAATTTAAAAGTTTTAATTTAAATTTTAGATTTTAAATGTCAGCGTTAATTAATTTCAACAATTGTCTTTCAGAATACAGTAAATTTTTTTATTTTTAAGTATCAAAAGGTTACTGACAATTTTTGAATTTAAAGAACAACTTTAGGCTCAAATAGTTTATTCAAACGTTTTTTGTTTCCATGACAAACATTTTTTCGAACACATCATTTATTTAATCCCCCTCCAAAAGTTGAACACCAATAAATTTAAAAAATATGACGCTCAAGAACCCCCCCCCCCCTTTTTTTAAATTGCCACTTTTAGATTTTTCTATTTTATCTTTTTTTTTAATCGGCGACAATTATTTCCTTTTTTTTGGAGGCTTTTGTTTTTTTTAATTTTGCAACTTTGCAACACAGAAAAAAAAGAAGTTTTGTGCAAAAAAATGACGTCAGAAATTTTGTTATAGAAAAAAAAAGTTGGACCATAAAAAAACACTTGAAAATCTGATGATGAAAGAAAAAGAATCTTCTTCCCACAACTTTTTTTGTCCACCTTCTTCCCCAAAGTTTGTCCATTAAAAAACACGTGAAACTTTTAAGAATTTTTCCATGGATAAAATAAGATTTAAATATTTTTACAGTTTTTTTTGTTGTCTTTTTTCGAATAAATTTCACACTTTTTTTTTCATTTTGGAAGTATTATTTTTAAAAAAAAGTTTAATCTTAAAAAAGTTTTTCCTTTTCTTTTTTGATTTGCGTCATAACTTTTTCTTTTTGCCCTACCAACTAACCAGATGGCAGCAGTAATGAATAATTAAAAAAAAATGAGTTTAATGTTGCCTCAAAAATAAAAACTTTCTTTTTTGTAACGCATTTTATTATTTTACACCTGGCAATTTTTTTCCTTTTTTTCGAGAAATTTGACATTTGGCATTTTTCTCTCCTTTTTTTAGCCAAAGTTTGTAGTTTTCTTGAATTTTTAAAAAGTTTGAAAGCAGTTTAAAAATGAAAGAAAATATATTTTTTTGTTTCGTTTTTGAACCAAAAACATTTTTTTATATTTTTTAGCAAAGCTTTTATGTTTATGCATTTTAGCGAACAAATTTAAAAAAATAATAGAAAAACAAAATGTTTTTTTGTTTTAACAGATTAAAAACCTTCATATTTTAAACATTATTATTATTATTCATTTTTTTTGGATATTATTTGTCTGACCTTTTGTGATCCGTCAAAAAAAAAATAAAGGACAATTGCGTGTTATGATTTTTTTTCGTTCGTTTGAAATTTGACACTACTTTTTTTGCATGTGTTTATTATTAATTTTTGAGAGATCTTTGAAAATTTAAAAGAAAGAAAAAGATTTTGCAAAAATTGTTGCTTTAAAAAAGTTGACAAATTTGTGAAAGGATTTTTTCCAACACAAGGATTACTGTAGCTTCTCTTTAATTGTTTCTGTTAAGCAATAAAAAACGGGGATTACAGTTAATCGATTTAATAATGACTTTTTTTAATGTATATTTGTTTAACTGTTACCACTTAAGACATCTCAGAAGAATATTAAGAATAAAAAATTACTTGTCGCTATCGTACTCCCTATTTTCCATTTAACTTCCTTCATGAAAATTTACACCTGTAAAAAATTTTTTAAATTAAATTTGAAATAAATATCAGTTAAAAAATTATTTAAAAAATTAATTGTTAAATTCAATTTTGTTTTTAAGCTTTCGCGAACTCTGACACCTCCTTTTTCATGGATGTTTGCACACTTTTTTTCTGTAAAAACACCTATGGAATTTTGTGACGATCGTCAGTCACAAAGTCTGCCATCAACTGGTTTCTTCCCTTACTTACTTCAAATATTTAACCTTTAATGATTCCTTCCGTTTTTGATAAGAATTAGCTACCATTAATGAATGAATGAATGAATGAATGAGGGAGGGAGAGGGAGGGCGGAAAAAGCATAATAAACTTTGTTTGTGACCACCTCCTCCCACGAAAAACATGAAAAAAGTGCATTGTTTTTCTTTGAAACATAGATACATTTTTAACGACCGTAAACAAATACAATCATATCAATTCTATCTCTTTCATTTCATTTCTTTCATTTCATTGATGGGCACATCTTTCAGTGATAAACTTGATAAGCGGCCTAATGTCTGATATCTTTCTCTCTCTTTTTTCTTACGCAATCAAAGGATAAAAAGGAAATGAAAGAAAAAAAGATAATCGGCCTTGGGATTAATTATTTTGTGTCCTGATTCTTCAAAATATATTTTTGTAGAAATAAACGAAGAAAAAAGATTTGACCTAAAATTGCAGAATAAAATCGGATCAACAAAAAAATTAAGGCAAAAACAGGAAAGAAAATTATTACTCTTCGTTTTTTTTCCAATATTTTTTCTTAAAAAATTATAATACCTCTTTTTTTTCTTTGATGAAATCAAGGAAGGATTAAAATCTTTTATCAAAACATTCGTCGCTTTTGCTTTTGATATATTCGAATGGGGGGGGGGGAAACAAATATAAGTATAAAAAGTGGTGACTGCAAATTGAGCCCTGCTTTCTCATTTCCTCCCTCACAAATATATATACTATTATTTGGTGTTGTTTAAACTGTACTGATTTTAATCGCTTTTGGTTGGGATTATAATCATTTATGCAAATGCAACAAAAAAATTATTTTTCTTTTTATTTTTGCAACGTCAATAGTCCCACCAAACCGCTGCGTCATCAGTTTCTGGCTTTTTGATGGTCTTTATCGCTACCAGGTACAAAAATAGGGGGAAGGGGGGAGGCTTTTTGATAGAAAAATTTCAACAGCTGTATTTTCATATTTCAGAAATATTTGTGAACGGTTTGGTGGAATTATTACGGTTGTTCAAAGGAAATGTTATACTTTGCCAATGTTGAAGAGTCCTGTTTGGCACTGTATAGACATAATGCCAAAACTATGATAATGTTTTGTTCTTTTTTGAGATATCTGGTTTAAACTGAACAAAGAAGGTCACAATTTTTTGAACAAAACTTTTGTTCACAAATTTTATAAAGATTTTATATATCCTCCCATCGATTTACGACTTGATCTACTTGATCCATATTTGCATTTCCGTCAACAATCCAATTTACAAAAGAGCTATTGTATTTTGCAAATAAAGAAGAAAAAAGAGAAAATTAAGTGTATCCCTTCTGGCGATTTGCCTAACAATTGTTTCTGTGTTTTTTTTTCGTTCATCCCTTTTTCTGTTTCGCCTCTTGCGCGATATTCCAGGATTTATAAAAAACCGGAATATGAATATCCAAAAATCCCTCTGATCTCTTTTTTTCTGTTGCAAAAAGTAATTTATCCCAGGACAAGTCCGTGCTGCAAAAAAAAAGATTTATCCTTAAAAAAATCAGAGACTCGAGTGTGCCGCACTGTTTTTTTGTTTGTTGTTGATGAGCTTGTAAAAATACACGCGCAATTTTTCAATCTGTTTTTGCTCGTCTGCTTGCTTTTTTTGATTAATCCATCCATCCATCCAACCAACAACAGAATTGATGCTGCTGCTCTAAAATTCGTTCTTTTTTCTTTCATCTGTTTTTTTATCCATCGACATCTGGCCCGGTGGCGCTCATGCGGATAAAAAAATTTTGGATAGAAAAAAAAGAGCTACATTAAAAAAAGCGTCCACATCTTTTTTTGAGGATTTAAAAAATGATCATAAATATTTTTTTAGATATATTTTAATCCTTGGTTGAAAAAAGTTGACCTTTTTGTTTCGACGACAGTTGTGTTATTTTAAATTTAAGGCGGTTACGGTAGGCTGCAAAAATTCATGTGTTCTTTTTGGGGAATTTGCAAGTTAAAATATTTTTCCTTAATAATACTTTAAGTAATAATTACCAAAAGGAAATGCAAGCATTAAAACTGTTTATCTTTTTTGTGCTAATTTTATCTTGGCTGCTTTTTTTTGCATCCATAATTCCAAAAGCTTTTGCACCTTTCCAGCAACACTCATTTTTAAAGGTGCAAACAAAAATCCAAGCAGCTTTATTTTATCACCTTTTTTCCGTCCTTTTTTTTCTCACACCGTCTACAAAAAATCTCTCAAAGCTGCTATTTTTATCCAACCTTAATGACCCCTAACAACTTTAAAATATTCTAAAATTTGCCAATTTTGAAGTACTTTAACACAAAAAAAAACATTATTATTTTTTTCAAGTGTTACAAACTAACAAATTTTATTATTTGTAAAATTCAATCCCTTTATATTTTTTTTTCTGAAGCTTGACAAAAGAAAGAAAGAAAAAAAACAAAGGTAAAGTTTATTTTTGGTTTATTCAAAGAGCAAAAAAGCACAACTTTTTTTAAAGCATTTTACAACTTTTTTTTGAGTGAACAAGAAAAAAATCAAATCACGTGTAAATATTTTTATTCAACAGTTTTTTTTCCACTTTGTTTTGCGCAGATTCAAATTTCCTGTAATTCGAATCGAAAAATATTTTTCAATTCAAGAAACGGCAACAATGCTTTTTCTTGTACTTTTCTTTTTTTGAAAGTCATTCAACTTTTTGCAAAAAAAATAAAAGCTGAATCAAAGATTTCCGCCTTCTTTTTTTATTTTTTGGGAGGAACTTTGAACCCTGAATCCCCCCGGAATCAGGAATGGATGGGTTTTTAAATATCCGATTTTTTTACAAAAAAATTTCCTTCCAAAAAAAGTTGGAAAAAATCCAAAGACTTTTTTTAGTAATAAAAAACATACTTTAAAAGCTTTTTGATTCATTCTAAAAAAAGAGTTTTAATAATAATACATTTATTTTTGGTTTAGAAAGAAAGGGCTATTTCTTATTTACTTTTAAAAGTTGAAGTGTCTCTTTTCCTTTTCCCTCCGTTTTTTGGCGCTGCCATTTTGGGTCCAAGAAAAAAAAAGACAGCTTCTGCAAAAATCACTTCTTCATTTTTTTTGTGAGCTGTAAATAGTTTTTTATTGTCCACAAAAAAAAGATGGAGCGTGTAAAAAAATATGTCTGATATGAATGTTTTTCTTTGGCACACGTCAAAAACCATTGCCGTCGGTCATATCATATGCCCGCCACTAATGTGGACACCGACCACTTCCTTCTTTCCTTCTGTCTTCTAACGAAAACAAATATCGTTCAAAAACTTATTTTTTTGCTGCAAAAAAAGAAAGTTTTTGAAGTGTTAAGAAATTTATATATATCCCATATATCTATATTTTTTGTTTTTGACAACTTTGAAACTTTGAAAGGCGGCATGTTTTTTTTTTCTGAAAAGAAAAAAAATAATATGACTAAAAAAATATAATGGGGGAAAAGAAAATATGGATGTATAAAAAGTTTAAGAAGTGTTTTTTATTCTTAAAAGTATATAGTCGTCGTTTGGGGAGTTTGTCTCAGCTTCTGAAAGTCTGCGGAAAGCCGGAAGAAAAACATTTATCTTTTTGATGCTTTAATTGTGTTAATAAGGAAGTGGAAGAAAAAAACAATAGCTCTAAAAAGGCTTTTTTTTCTCATGAATCTTAATTAAGCGGATATATATTATTTTACAAAGAAAAAGGGAACGCTAAATTAGGCAATGTTTTTTAATGATATGTGTTTTAAAGCGAAAAAAATTAAGGTGTTCGTCTCGAGACACAAAAACAATTATGGTTAATTAAGTAAAATGTAATGCTCAAAAAATTTGAAGTTGTGTTTTTTTTTGTGATTTGAGTTAAAGTTTTATATTTTCGTTGTGAAACTGAAAGGTGTGTCTCACAACGAAAATGTATGATTGCGAAATTTGTTGGAATTTTTTGATTCAACAATTTTTTTGCTTCAGGCAAAAAAAGTAAGCGATGATTCGTATGTTTGATTAATGAATGATGAAATAATATTTTTTGTTGTATTTGTATTTATTTGCTGTTGATTTTTCCTCTTTTGGAGAAACATTTTTTTTTTACTTTTATTTTTGTAAACGGCGGGGAAAAAAAGAAACAAGCATTTTAAAATAAATGTAAATGTTTATCCACCTTTGACTGCCTTCCTTTGTTTTCCCTTCCCACATTTCTTTTTTTTCGATGATAATAATGTTGATCGACCCTTTTATTTTTCTTTTGTTAATCTACAAAAAATACAAGTATATAAATTGAAGCATGGATGTATTTTAACACCTGTGATTTTTTCTTTTTTTTCTGATATTAACCCAACCCACTTCTTTCTTTCTTTTTTTCCTCCTAAATGCTTCTTTTTTTCTTCTTTCTTTCAGCTGTTTCTTTGCTCGTTCATTTTCTTTTTTCCTTTCCACATTTTTTTTGTTTAAAGCAATTGTTACTCCTCCATCGACAGTCAGTCGAAAGTCAGTCGACAGTTCGGGCTATCGTCAATGTTTACCATTATCCTTCACGTTTTTTCTTCTTTTTTTTCCGCGCAGCAACAAAGAAAAAGGATGGAAGGAAGTAAGTGACTATAAAGAGTACAGTTGCGCAATTCAAAGTTTGAGAAGAAAAAAAAGAGGTAGACCTATCAAGAGGGATAGAAGGAAGGATGGGAAGATCGAGAAAAATTCCGTAAAAGTTTTTTTTAAAAAAAAGTACAAGTGTGAAAAGTGAAAGCAGCAACCAAAATCCCAACAGTCTGCCGCCGCTTCCGAAGAAAAAGAAAAAGAAGGAAGGAAGAAAAAAACGAGTGATTTTATTTTTAAAAAAATTTGAAAAAACTTTTTTTTTCTCTGGAAGCAATTGCGCAAGAATTAAAAAATAACATTAATCATAATCGCTTCTTTTTTTGTGACCAAAATAAAAAATACACTCGTTTATTTTCCGTGATTCATTGCCACTTTTTTTTCTCAAAAAAAAAGTTGTTTCCATTTTGATTTTGGGATTTTTTTTTGAATCCAACTTTTTTTCCCCAAAAATTATTTCCACATTTTTTTTCATTACTTTTTTTGTTGCCGAATCATTCGGTAGCTTGCTTCTTTTTCTTTTTTTTTTGAAATATCATTCGAGGCAAAAAGGTTAGCAATAATTTTTTTGTTTCAATTCATTTTTCAATTTTTCAAAAGTGTGAAACAAAAAAAACGCGGGACAGTTTTATTTATTTCCTGCTTTTTTTTAAAATTCAGAGTGCAGCTTTGAATTAAAGGAAGAAGGGTAAAAGTAGGTAAGCAAGGAAGTAAGGTAAACGAGTTATATACTTTTTTATATAAAAAATATATATTTTGCAGCTTAAAAAGCATAAAGATACATTTTTTCAAGGAAGTCTTTTCATCATTTCTTAACTAGTTGGCTGATGAAAAACTTTTCTATTGGTGGTTGATAGAGGTCGAAAGGCGCTTGAGTTTTGGCTGCTTTTATTTTGTGTTTTGTTTTAAGATTTTTCTTTCCTATTTTCTTCCATCCGCAAATAAACTGTAAATCCTTGAAATATTTCTTTTTTTTTGTTGCGTTTTAAAAGTCCGTTCTGCGTATTTTGAATATTTGTTTGAGTAAAAATAATTTTTTAATTAATTTTTATTGGGAGGTATACTGTAGCCATAGATATGTTCAAAAATCGCATATGTTTTTTTTTTCAAAATTATGTTTTTATAATTTAGAAAATTCCACCTCTTCCCTTTTTTTTCTGGTTTTCATTTCATTTTATTATTATTAAACCCAAAAATTCTGTGTAAAAAATGCAATGGCATTTTAAAAAAGCTTTCAAAAAAAAAAGAAAACAAAAAAGTGCCATTGTTAAAAAGCGGCGGCTCTCTTTTAAAAATTCACAAGAGTTTTGTTTTTTCTTGTTTTGCAATGCTTCGTCATTTTTTATTATTAAAATCAGAAAAAAAATACAATAAAGGTTTTTTTTCTTCCTGCCATCATCCTATTTTTTTTTTCATCGATGAATAAGTTTAAAAAATTCACACATTGTTGTGCCTTTTTTTTGGATGGCATAAAAAATTGAAAGGCGTGACTATCACGTAATTTAAGACTCCTTCTGTTTTTTTTATTCTTGAAGCATCTTTTTTTTCCTTCTGTTATGTTTTTTTTGTGCCATTCATTGGTGATGCAGCATCTCTCTTCTTCTTCTTTTTTTGTTTGGAGAAATGATTCTTTCAATGTTTTTTTTTCTGCACTTTGCTTTTTTTTTTTGAAGAAAAAAGTTTCTGGTCTTTTTTTTGCCGACTCAAAAAAAGACCAGTTTCATTGATGCTTAAAAGTTTTTAAACAAAGATTAGCTTTTTTTTTGAAAAAAGCAAAAAAAAAGATAGGAGAGAAAAAAATGACTGTCAACTTTTTTGCCAATGGCATTTTTTTGCGTGCTTTTTTCTATATTTTTTTTCATTCCGGATGTCTCCCGTGAAATGCAGATAACCGTGAAAAAATATATATATATTTCGAGTTTAATTCTTTTGTTAAAACACTTTTTTTTGCAGCAAAAAAAACTTAAACATTCTTTTTTTTTCAGGTCCAACCTTTTCAAACTTACTTCCAAAAAAAGAATAACAAAAGCATTCATTCAATTCATTGTTCAAAAAAAACACCAAAGAATTCCCACGTTTTAAAGAAAAAACATTTTTCTCTGTTTTTGTAATTTTTTTGGTTTTTCTTTACCAACTTTTT
This sequence comes from Panagrolaimus superbus, assembly GCA_964035985.1. NCBI lineage: Eukaryota > Metazoa > Nematoda > Chromadorea > Rhabditida > Panagrolaimidae > Panagrolaimus > Panagrolaimus superbus. Next base: position 9,355,656 of record OZ038357.1, read on the forward strand.
TGCGAAACCCCTCAACTCTGTTTTTTTTCTCAACACCTTTTTGAAGGATCCAAGAAAAAATCCTGGATCTTGCAAAGAAAGTTATGGTTACACGGCGAAAGTCGTTTGTTTATGGGCAGTTAGATGTTGATTCAATAATATGCCGTTTAACCCAACAAGAACATTGGAAGCATACCCTTGATGTGACAGAGCATGAAATTAAAATGGTTTGTACTCTTGCTCGACAAATATTTCTTCAACAACCAATGCTATTAGAATTAAATGCTCCGCTTAAAATTGCAGGTTTGTATTATTTTTAAAGCTTTTTTGAAATATTTAAAGTGTAACTTTAATTTAAAGTTTCTTACTGTATCTTTTTGGCAATGAGTCATAAAATGCCAAAATCGCGCAATCTTACCACTGAAATATCAAAGCTTGGTTCAATATTGATTCTTCTCTTTTTTTCGTACAACAACAATGATGCCATGAAACATTGGTGTCTACAAAATCCTTAAACTTCCATACATCAATTGAAAAAAAGGAGCTTAATTTGTCGTCCATTGATGGAGGGAAAAAAGAAAGAGGAAAGAAAGTCTTTAAACGGAAGAAGACTAATTTTAGATTTCTATTCTTTTGTGGTTTTACTGCTTTGCTTTGTCCTTTAACAATAATACTTTGCTTAAATAATGCCGTTTTTTTCCGAAAAGCATTGAACAATGTTTAATATTGTTGTCGTTTCTCCCCCCCCCCCCCCCCTTTTTGTTTCCTCTCCGACGTGACGTCGAAGATTTGAATACCCGCCAAAGAAAATGAAAGAAAATGTTTCCTGTTTTTGTTTCTCGCTTTTTAAAAACTTATGCAAATTCTTAAACTTATTGGTCCTGAGAAATGCCGTTAAGAAAGAGTTAAACGTTCAAAATTCAACGGCAAAACATTGTGTTTTTTTTCATTTGCAAAACAAATCGGCATGTGATTTCTGAAATTTTTGAAGCAAAAAACAGTCTGCATAAAATTTTAATAGACGGCAACACAAAAAGATACAGTAATGTAAAAATTTGAAAACTTTGTGCAAAAATTGTTAATTGTTACTTTTTCGTCTGGAGACAATTCCACCATGGTAGAATTGTCGCTGGCCACCACTACAGTAACCCATCTAAAATTTAAATTTTTCAGGAGATATTCATGGACAATTCTCAGATCTTCTCAGACTTTTTAAACTTTCTGGTTTTCCACCTTCTGCCAATTATTTATTTTTGGGAGATTATGTTGATCGAGGACAAAAAAGTCTTGAAGTAAGTGATTTTTTATACATTGGTTTTTTATACTATCAGGATGATCAGAAAGTTCGTTTCGTTATTGGTGGGGACAGAACACTTTGCCAAGTGCAAACGACGAAACGAACTTTCTGATCATCCTGATATTTTAAAAGCAGCATAAACCTACAGTCAAAACTGTTTCGCTGACAGCACACGTGTTTAAAGATCTCTTTCTTTCTATTGTTTGATTTTATTTTTTTTGCGCATTTCCGGACAACATAAAAAAAACTTTATTTTTGAAAAAAGCTATAAGCCAAAGGTTAAAGTTAAGTAGAAAAAAAGGGAAAGAACTTAATGATAAAAATAACCGAAAAATATAGGTTACTTTTTTTTCCTCTTCTTTATTTTTGCTTTCTGCCTTCAATTTGCGTCATCAAAAAAGTAGCTTAAATGTGTTGAAAAAAAATATATATATAAAAGAAAAAAGTCAGCAAATAAAAATAATAACTCACATGTTTTAAACTCAAAAATAAAATAAATCAACAAAAATTTAATCTTTATTTTTGAGAAGCTGCTTTTTTTATGAATGAAAAAAATGACGGTTTAAAATTGGAAACCAAAATAATTTATTGAAACAAATAAAAACGGAAATTCCGTAATTTAAAACTCAATTTTTTTTGGAAAAATTTATGTTTTTGGGTTCAGCTTTCAAAAAAGGAATATTTGAAAAAAGATGAAAAATTCATATGGAAATTGTCCTTTTTTTTAAATATTAAAACATACAAATTGAGTTTTGGCAAAAAAATATATACATAAAAGGTCAAATATATTTTATTTGCAAATATTTTTTTTGTTTGGTTTAAAACAGAGAATACATTTGATTTGGGAAAAAAGGGGTTACTGTAGTTTTGTTTAATTTAACACAAAACTAATTTTTAATTGCTAAAAAGCAGGAAATGAGTAGTTTTAAAACGTTTTAAAAAGGTTTCAAAGATCTCTAAAAAAGCAAACCGCTATCAAATTTCGAGCAGATAACTCATTTCTCCGTCTGCTTCTTGGAGAAAGTAAAAGTACACAAATTTTTGGCGTTCCCCATTTCATTGGCAAATATACCCTTTAAAAGTTCAAAAGAAATAAAAGATATATCTGTTTTTTTTTTGTTTCAGACCATTATCCTATTATTATGTTACAAAATAAAATATCCTGGAAATTTTTTCCTTTTACGCGGAAATCATGAAATTGCATCTTTAAATCGAATCTATGGATTTTATGATGAATGTAAAAGACGAATGAATATTAAAATTTGGAAAACTTTTCAAGATGTCTTTAATTGTATGCCAGTTGCAGCTTTAATTGAAAATAAAATTTTTTGTTGCCATGGTGGCTTATCCCCGCATTTACGAGCGTTAGATCAACTCAAAAGACTTGTCAGACCTGTTGAAATTCAAGAAACTGGACTACTTTGTGATTTGTTGTGGAGTGATCCAGATAATAAAATTATGGGGTGGGCACCAAATGATCGTGGAGTTAGTTATATCTTTGGTCCAGATGTATTAAGTCAATTTTTACAAAAAATGGATCTTGATATTGTTGTTCGAGGACATCAGGTAAGCGTTGCAAGAGAGAGAGAGAAATTAAATTAGTTTTTATTGAAAAAAGAAATTATTACTGTAGCAAATAGTTAAACGTATAAACATATGCTATAACTTAGTAATAACAAATTATGGTGCAATATTCAATTTTACCACTTTTTCTAAGCATACTGTAATTCAACATTATTTTTAAAATATTTAAACAATATTAATATTTTTTAGGTTGTTGAAGACGGGTATGAATTTTTTGCCAAACGTCAATTGGTCACATTATTCTCAGCCCCAAATTATTGCGGAGAATTTGATAATGCTGGAGCAGTAATGAATGTGGATAGAAATTTACTTTGTTCATTCCAAATTCTAAAACCTCAAGCTTTAAAAGATCGGAGATCAGCAACTGGCGTAATTTCATCGTTAGCCGAATCAAAATTTTTATCCCTTGATGTTAAACCTTCTAAATTATTTCGCCGTGGAATGCTTTGATTGAAGCAGCTGTAATAATTTATTTACAGAAAATAAATCAAAATTAAATCAAAAAATTTGCATAAAACGGGAGCAGCCGATATCCTTTTATCTTTTTTTATCATTTTAGTACTTTTTAAATATTTTGAAGCATCAATTACGGCGTAAATCTCTCTCTCCTCTTCTTCTTCTTTGTTTTTTAAAATCAAATAATTTTTTATGTATCATATTTATCAATGATTTTCCTTTAAGCGTTCAGATTTTTTTTTCTTCTGTTTTTTTTTCTAGTCTTTTTTTCTTCCATCATTTTTGATTCTATTTCTTTTTACTGTTAAAAACAATTATTGGTTTTCATTCCTTTGTAAATATTTTTTAAATTTTAAACATTCAAATTTTTGATTATCAGTCAAAAAACTTTGATAAAAGTTGAAAGCATTTTTCAATTTTCCCTTCAAGACCAATGTTACAGTAAATTTTCACTCTATTTTTTATTAATTAAAATCTTTAATTTTAAGCAATGAATTTCTTGGCAAAATAATATGTTTTTTTCTGAATCGCGAAAATTTCTTTTGTAATAATTTAAGAATTTTATTTTTAAAAAAACCCGTGCAGGTCATGCTTTTGTGGTAGTTTCTTTTTTTCTTTTTATTGTATTTTCTTTAAGAGTTATGAAAAAATTTGTAAAAAAATAAATAAAAATTTTAAATATCTTATTTTGGATTTGATTGGGTGGATGGTAGAGATTGAAGGGGGACTTCCGTGGGATCCATTGGAGCTGGGTCCGGAGTGATAAGAGTGGATTTATGAAATCTAAAAATTATTGATACAAACAGATTTAATAATTTCATTTAAAAAGCCCTCAAAATACCATTCATGTTAGGAGGAATTGAATCTAAATGCCATTTAAAAAAAGTAAAACATACCCAATTAATAAAATTGGTGGAATTAGAATGCAACCCATTAAAACAAAAGATAATTGTGGAAAGAATGAAATTGAGTATGGAAAAAGTGTGTGAAAGATAATTGATGCCAACAAAGTGCACAAAAGTTCAACAACACTGATTAAACTAAAAATTCGTCCTTGCTCATTTTCTGCAACAATTTTAGAGAACATTGATCGAATTGCCGTTGGAGAGAATCGTGAAAGGGAATCCAAGCATATCACTAAATATTGATTTAAAAAAACAACTTTTAAAGTTTTAAAAAAATAAAACAAACAAAAATATACGGAATTTGTGTTCCATGAAAGTGCAAGCCAAAGTCGGCCAAAACATCGAGAAAGTAATCCGAGAAGTGCCAAAGATGGATCGGATATTCCTTTACTTTTAAGGAAGGGAAAGAGAAAAAGAATCTAAAAATAATATTTATGATATATTTAAATACAAAGAAAAAATGAAGCCATAAAAATTGCTTCAATTTGCAAAAAAAAAAGAAGTCTGTAAATTTGAAAATGGAATCAAGTTTCAAGATTTTTAAAAAAGGTCTCGCTACGAAAACTTTTAAGTTTAAAAATTTTGACCGTACAAAATTAAAATGTTAAAACTCGCCGCTAAAGTTGATAACATTTGATCTGGAGCTTTTAAGTAAGCATAAAGCTTTAAATCCCAGTGAAATCTTTGCTTTAAATAATAAAATAAAATATGAATTGTTCCTAAATACATACCGTATACCTTTTTTGTTACCAGTTTTTACGAAATTAAAACTTACCAATAAAAGAAAAGAAGGAAAGTCCAAAAGAAAAGATTAAAATAAATAACTTTTTTCGAGTTTCTTTTATTTTGAATAAACTTCTCCAAGACTATAAAAACATTTATGTTTGATTATTATTATTATTATCATTACAGTAATGCATACCGTAAGCTTGTTTCCAAGTCGATGAAAAAATGCTTTCTTTTTTTCATCCAAAATTTCTTTTGTTGGTTTAATATCTTTTAAAGTTAAAACAAAAATGATACATAAAATGTGGAAACCCGTCATAACAAAATATGCATTCAAATATCCGCTACTTTTTATAAATGAGGTACAAAAAAAACCAATTACACCTATCAAATTTATATTTCATAAATTCTAATTTTTAAAGCTTACTTCCAATTCCAATGGACCCTTCTAAAATTGACATAGCTTTGGATCGATGAAATCCGGAGACTTTTGCCAAATGTGAACCGTATGCAAAACTTGAAGAAAGAATTGTAACATAACCTCCACAAATGCCAAAGATTGTTTCAGAGATAACGTAAAAATATGGGGAAATCTAAAACTTTTTTTTTGTTAAACTACAGTATCTTTTTTTGTTTAACAGTAAAAAGGTTAAATTAATATTTTTTTTAAATTGTTAAACTACTTTCGTAAAAAAGGCTAACCTCAATAAACCATGCCAAAAAAAGTAAAATGATATCAGCTAACAGTAATCCAAACAATGGAACAATCATTGCTAATTTTCTTGATTTTTCATCACCTATTTTTCCCAAAAGTGTTGTGGAAAATACTCCTGTCATTGTCATTGCAATACTTCTGTAACAAATTTTTATGCAGATTTTATTTTTTGCTTTAAAAATATATTACTGTAATAAAAAAAATTTTTGAATTTTTTACTCTTTTTTCTTTGACCTTTTTTTTGATCGCTATCATATTTTTTTCTCAACACAGTGGGGAAAAAACAATAATACTTTTTTTTGAAAGATAGAAATCAAAAAAAAAGAAGAATAATTTTTTGTCACTCATTTTTTTTCTCAACCAAACCCAAATCCTTCCCTCCTGTGTTGTTCTTCTCAATCTCACAGCATTATTATTATTACACTTACCCGATTAAAAAAATTCTATTAGCTTCAGTTTGAAGATACTGATTTGAAGAGCTAATTATCCGATTGGTACAATTCTCAGGAGCAATCCCGCTGAGAATTTCACTTTTTAAACAAATTTTCCAAAAAATAAATGACTGAGAAACTGGAAAAAACATTGCGGAGGTAATTGAATATAATCCTAAAGGGATTGCAACCCGCCATAATTGTAAGCTCATTATTAATAATAAATATTATTACAAATAAATAAATATACTATTAAATAAAGGTGTTGCGGTTAAATTAAAACAGATAAAGGAAGCAACGAACTTTCATCAACATGTATGTACACAAAAAATATGATGAAAGTTCATAAAAAAAGGTTTAAAGTATTTTGCTATCTATTTCATTTTTCTCTTCTTCGCTCTGCCTGTCGTCGTCGTCACAGCATCGACACTGTTCATATCGCTTGTAGTTATTTAGATTTGGCGCCATAACATAAAAAGCGATCATTCAATTTTAGAGAATTTTCCAAGAAAAAAAAACGGAAATATTTTTCAGCAAAAAAACTTCTTTTTTACATCTTTGGCAAAGTGTTCTTTCATGCCAACAAAAGTTGCAAATTTTTCTAAAATTATTTTTGCAGTATTTTTTACGAAATTTTACCATTTTTTAAACTGTGAATTGTATAAGTTACTCGTTTTTATTACTTATTTATATACTTTTACTGTAATTTGGGTTTTAAGGTGATAGAACTATTACTTTCATGAACTATTTTTGAAGAATCTTCATCACTTCAAAAAGAAAAATGTTGTCACAGGTAGTTTTACTATTATCCTTTTTATATACTTCATTATTTGTTCAATCTTTTAGATATCCCAACTATCTCGGCTTTCCTTGGAACCATGTGCAGCAATAGTTTCGATTACCCGAAATTTCAATGATAATTCTCAAGTTCCTCGAATTGCTGATGATCGAATGAAGAGAATGTTTAAGCCAACGGATACAGGATATTATTATCGATATCATCGACAAGGTGTTGATAAACTTCCACGTATTAATGATTGCAAGGAACCTGTTTCACGCCCAAAATATAAAGTTCGGGATTCTTGGGCCTCACATCAAGCAAGATTTGGTGAAAATGATTATATTGATCTTCTTGGAAATGGTTGGTTTACTCGATTAAATAGTTGTTCATATATAGTTGTTTTATATAAATAGGCTCTGTACATCCTGCTCAATTACAATATCATGTTCCACGATGGCTTCGCGGCTTTCCTGGTCAACATCGTGCAAATGAACTTATTAAATTAATTCATTATCGAAATTTATACAAAGAAAAGATGCAAACAAATGCTCCACATCAATGGCATCAATTGTGCAAACGGATCAAATATCTTCTTTCATATCATAACTATCGAAAACAAGATGAAATGCATGAAGAACGCAATCTTGGATTATGGGAAGAAGAACCAGATTACTTTTACAAGGATAAATCAAGAAGATCATATAAAGATTTGGTTTAAAATTTGTGATTATGTATGCTTGCTTTTTTTCTTTCTTTTATCACGAGGTTAGGACATATATATATTTAGTATGAAATTTTTTATTATTTGTTATGTTTGAAATGAAAGCTTGTTTAATTACATAGTTTCCGCCACCTGCTTTCTTGCAATAGTCGCGCAAGCTGGTACGGCAAAAAAAAAACATTGAGACAAAATGGCCCCTAAAAAATTGAGTATGTTTTGTTTTATTCAAAAAAATGAGTCAAAAAAAGGGAAAAAAAGAAAAATGGCCATTTACTCAGTCATAAATTGCAACATTCATTTGCTTTTTTTTTTCTCATTCTTTTGTCCTTTTTCTTTGGCGGTAGAGAATCTTGTCGGCAGGAGATCATTCAAAAAAATATCTTTCTTTCTCTAATGTAACTATATGTATTGTTCCCATTGCAGGAGGTAAAATAGAAGAGAGAATTGAGTGCAAATAGCCCTCCGGGAAGATGGGCAATAACGATATTGACATAAGGTCAAAAATTTTATTCTTTTTTGTGTATTCAAAAGACAGAAAAAAATGCCAAAGATTGTCGTCCTCATCTGAGCTTCAGCAAATAGAGTCAAAGATACGATAGAAAAACGAAATAAAAAATTTGAATTTTTCTAAAACAAGCTGGTTGGTTCTCTCGGTGTTGTCGTAGAAACGGCATTTATATTCATTTGAAGCTTGCTTTTTTCGGCACATATCGCGACCGCCGACTGGCACTGACGAAGAAGGGAGAGGAAAATTGAACGCCTGCTTTTATTATTCCAAAAAAAATTATCGGGCAATGGCATAAAAAGCAAGCAATAATAAAAATAAACAAATATAATACATATATTTATTTGAATATGTTGTTTTTGACAGTCAAAAAAAAAGAGAAACGAAAAAAAACGGTCACTCATTTTTCATTCACCACCACCGCGCTGTCTTCTCATTTTTGTTGCTTTAATGTTTTTCCCTTTTTTTGTTCTGCTTTAAACATTCATTGCTTGCCGAATATATATTATTCAAGACTTTTGAATGGCACATCAAAAAATAAATAAAATAAAGGTCAACGGTAAATGAGTCAAGTGCCGCAGAAAAAAAGGCCCTTTTGTTTAACACTTTTTTTTTGAAAAAAAAAAGTTTTATTTGAACATTAATCAATCGTGTCTTAATTAGACCTCTATTTTTAAACAAAATTGATATTAATCAGTTTTTTTTGATCGTAATATCTTCAAGAAATATGCCAATTCTTTTTTTTGATTTGATTCTCTCCGGGTATATTTTTTATGTGTTTCTTTTTTATAATCGATTCTATCTTTAATAGTAATAAAATAAAATATATAAATCAATGTTTGCCACAGAAAAAAAAAGAAGAGAAACATCAATGGCATTTTTGATTCTCTTCTCCTTCTTTTTTTGAAAAAATTCCTTTATGTTAATTTTGGCAATTTTCACTTGGATTGAATTCTCTTTTGATATATATATTTTTTGAAAAATTCAAATTTTGATTTTTTGGCTGATTGAAAAAACTATTCTTTGTCGGTTTTTTTTCGTTGGTTTTCAACAAAATTGGATGTTATTTTTTAAATTTCTTTAGGTGGTGTCGAAGAATGAATGGTCAGTTCTTTTTAGGCATTTTTTTAAAAGGTTTCAGGAAAAAAAGGAATGTTAAAATTTGACCCTTAAAAGTAGTGATTTCGTAATTCTAATTAAATTCGACAAAACTGATTCGAAAAATGTTTTTAGGAAAAAAACCACAGTAACTTTTGTTAAACTTTATTGAAAAATATATAAATTTTAATTAAACGAAAAAACACTGTAGTTGAATTTAAGATGATACTGTAACTACTGTAACCACAATTTTTCATCACTCTTTTTTATTATTAAACTTTAAACTTTTTGAATGATCATTGAAAAATTCAAATATTTATTTTTAACCGTTGCATCCCCCGTAAATAAATTATCAGACACGACAACTTTAATTTATCATTTGTCTCTTTTTTTGCCCTTTTTTTAAAAAAATGATACAATTTTGAACAGAAGCATACCGTTACTATTTATTTTAAATACTTTTTTTGAATTTTTTGAACACCTAATTCTTTGACGCTAAAAAACAAACAAACCTTTCAGGAAAGAGAGAGAGATAGAGAAGAAAAAAAAAAGTAAAAGAGATAACCTTGTATTTTTTTTCTACCTTTATTTTTTTCCAACTTCAAATGCAATCAGTCAAAACAGACGCCCGCCGATGCCCGCCACGGCTTCATCTATCTTTGTCATTTCACTTTTTTGCTATATTTAAAATTTTTAAGTTTTGAAGTTTAAAAATAACTTTCATCTTTTTTCCCCCCACTCTTTTTTGGGTTTATTTAATTTTTTGTTTGTTTTTTTTTTGACTTTGAAGGAAGGAAGGATTCTTTAAAAAGTGTTAAAAGGCTTTTCAGACTTTCCTCATTTTTTTCTTTGAATGGAATTTTTTCAAAGCTTTTTTTTTCAAAAAAACTTAATGTTTTTGTTTTGTAAAAATGCCGACAATGAAGGCACTTGGAAAAAAAAATATGAATGAATGGCAGCGCAAAAAAAATCTGCGCGAATCTGTTGTTGTAATTTTTATTTTTTGAAAAATGTTTTGGGGGGTTTATGCTTACAGGGTTTAATAGTATTGAAAAAAAAGCAGGGAAAAGAGGCAATAAAGAATACATTCTTGATTTTTTTTTTTGCGCAGTGATTTATCGATTATGAAAAAAATAATAATATTTGAAAAATGTATAAAAAATGACTTGAGAAAAGTTGTAATCTTTGAAGGGGGGAAGAAAAAAAAAGGGAAGGTGTTGAGATGAGATGGAAAAATATTCATGAATGGTTGTCAGGAAATTATTATTCCCAGGCTTTTTTTCAGCATGTTAAAGAGGTACTTTAGAATGTTTAACGGATTTGGGAAAAGTGCTTTGATGGGAGAGAGATTATATTAAAGTTAAAGAAGTTTTGGGAATGCCATCAAATAATAGTGGAAGTCTCTCTCTTTTTTTACGATTTCTAATTTTGTGACTGTCAAAAAATTTGTGAATCAATGCCATTTTGCATTATATTTTTTGATAACCCCATTTTTTGCCTATTCGACCTATTTAGATTTTGTGCTTTTTTAAAAAAAAATTAAACTTATCACCCCTCTTTCTTCATTTTGCTATCATAAAAGGTCACTCTTTTTTTCCTTTGTAAAAATTGATTTAAATCTTCTTTTTTTAAGTTAAAAATTAATTTAAACAAACCCTTTTGTCTTTAAAAAAAAAGAAATCCAAAACATTTTTCAAATATAATTATTTTTCAAACATTTACCTTGAATGTTTTTAATTATTCTTCAAAGATTTCAATTTCAAACTTTTTAAATACCCATCAAATTCAAAAAAAAGTGTAAATAAATAATATATTCATGATCCTTCCTTCCTTGCCTTTCCTCGGCTGCCTTCAACTTCCCAACTTCAACAAGTTCATTTTCAAATTAAAAAAAGAGATTTTTTGAATTTTTATTTTTTGTCGTTTCTTCCAATTAAAGCCACCTTTGATGAAGGCAAAATGAGAGGAGAAGGAGGGGAAGGGGAAGGAGGAAGAGCCTGGCACCGGCGATTACTTCCGACAGCCATTTTTGGGGAAAAAGTAACTACTCCGAGGTCGTTTATTTTTCTCCTTCAAAGTAGCAGCAACAACAGCAGCGGCGGCAATGAAGCTCATCTTTAAAAACTTTAACGGTCATTTTCAAATGTCTGAAAAAAAGAAGAAGAAGGAAGGAAGACGTCCAGAATGTTTTGGTTGTTGCTGGTAACGGCTCTTTTTTTTCCTTGAAACAAAGAAAATAAAAAATACAAAAAAATGAATGAATGAATGTGAAACAAATTGCGCCAAATTAAAACTTTTCACCTATATTTCTTTTTGACTTTGATCCTGAAAAGGTTTTTTAAAAAGTTTTCGAAAAAAAGAAGGCCAAGGCTGTTATTTCTTTGGGAATTGAATGGGTGTCAATTGCTGGGTATCTTGTTTTTCGCCTGAAATCTGGAATGAGGGAGTGAGGTAACGGCCGTTACGTAACTGTTTGTTTCAAAATCCAATTGGAATTTGAGGGAAATTTTTCGTCTGGAGAAATAAAAGATATAAATTTTGTTCCTTGAGGTTTAAAATTAGTTTATGGATAAAAAAAGCTACTGGTTAGATATGTGTAAAATTTGGCTTAAAGATTTTTTTGACAATATTCTTTCTTCTGTGTTATGCTCGACTCCGCTCCCGATATTTTATTCTGAAGGCTTCGATTTACCATTAAAAAAATTTATCTCAAAACTAAATATTTTTTTACTTTCGAAATTTTTAAATTTTTTCAACGGTTTTGAAAGGTCAAACCCGTTTATTACAGTAATAAAATCCATCATTTTTTTGTCAAAAATTTCAAATTTAGTTTAATTTTAAAACAAAAAAACAAAATTTTTTCAAAAAATATTCAAAAATGCCCTAGATTTGAGTACAGTGTTTTTTCTTGACCTTCAGCAATTATTACCCCAAAAAACTTTTTCTCTTTTTAAAAAAACTATAATCAGATAATAATTTTTTTTTGTTTAGCCTTGAATCGGTCTACCTTCCTTCTTTCCTTCCTCCCTCTTAGCTTCTAACTTCTCCTTCAAAAGGAAGTCAAAGCATTAAAAAAAGATGGAAAAAATTATTTTTCGGACTTTTGTCATAAAAAAAAGTGACCTTTGTGGGTTGTCATCGAAGGCTCCACTTTGACGGTTTTAAAAACCCCGAGTAATACTCATTTTTCCCGTTTATAATATTTGTTTTACCTTCAAAAAAATATAATAAATGATTATACTTTTTTTCTCTCTCTTTCATATTTATTTTTTTTTCCTCAGATGGTCAAGCCGATGGGTGTGTCGTCGTTAATCATCAGCAATACGCAAATCGGGAATCAGAAAAAAAATGTTTAAAGTTGGTTTCTTTCGCTTTTTTTTGCCGTAGCGGTGATCGGCATTTTTTTTTCGATGCTTATCGGTGCATGCCCGAACAGAAAAAAAAGTTGATTGCGCAAAAAGGAAAAAAAGTGAAAGTTTTGTTTTCTCTCATTTGTTTGTTGAGGAACGAAGGGGGGAACAAAAAAGAAGAAGGAAGTTAAACCCTTTTTTGAGGTCATTGAAGAATTTATTTGAATAAATTTACTTTCTTTCTTTCTTTCTTTTGATCAATCAAAATTTAGTGAGTGTTACATGAGGTCTTGAAAGGTTCGAGATTAGAAAAATGAGAGAAAGTTTTTATTGCTTTTTTTGGAGGGTTCAATAGAATGACACAATGATAAGATTTTCAAAAAATTAAATAATTATTAGTTTTAGAAAATAATATTACCGTATATTTCTTTTTTGAAATTAAAATTAAGCCAATTAAACATATTTTTTTTCAAATAATATTGTCTCTTTTTTATTAATGCACTTATTTTTTCAAAACTGCTGACAAGAAAAGTGCCTTCTGTTTTTTTCCTAAACCACAAAAAAAGAGGTCCTGAAGCTTTGAGAAAATTTTACAATTAATATTCAAAGCTGCCCGTTTTTTCGCTTTTTGTTTTAAAATTAGTCATAAATCAAAAATTTTAGTTTTTTTTCCAGGCTACCCTTTTCTCTTTTTTTTTCTATCATTCGGCCGGCATTGTAAATTGCGCAATTGATACTATACTATTATACTGCTAAATGATTCCCAGTTTTCTCTCAGCTGCTTTTCCCATCTATCGATCCTTCTCTCAATCTGCTGCCATTGGGCAATAGAAAATGGACTAAACTGGTTTTAGCTTTCAGAATGGAAAAAAAGAAAGGCCATTAGCAAGGCAAAAAATTTTTTATATATATTTTTTTTGTTCTTTGAAAAAAAAGACGAAACGGTTTTTCCCTTGGCATTCGTCTGCGCAAAAAAAAGAAGAAAGTAAAAAAAAGAGAAATTCAAAAAATACTCTCACAATTTTACTTTTTTTTCTAATGTTTTTTCAATGGCATTTTTTTATTTGAAAATGAAAACTGGTGCCGCCTCCGGTGGTCAGCCTCTTTAAAATACCTGATTTCCCTCCCTTCTCTTTTTTTCAATAAAAAAAAACACAGATATCTTTTTTCAAAGGTAAAGAAAGAGAACGAAAAAAAACAGAGATGTATCCGCCGCCTTCGACAAAGCCCAATTTGACCGAATTTTTTTTCTTCTTATTTTTCGCTTTGACGCTTCCGGGCAAAAAAAAACACAAAAACTTTCACTTTTTTCATTTCAAATCCTTTTGGTTTTTTTTCCTTTCTTTCAAAATCAAATCAAATCGAGGTAGACACATTTTTATTTGTTTTTTTTTCAAAAAAGGGGGGATTCTATCTTTTAAAAATGTTCGTCATGCTTTTTTAAGATTTATATTTATTTCTATGAAACAGATTTAAGGGAATATAATATTTTCCTTTAGGTAAATTTTCAACACTTTCAATTCTTCCCCTCCAATCACCCCTTGGCACTTGATGCCATGGCACTTATCTCTCATGAAATAAACTTTTTTTTGCTTTTAAGAGAAAATAATAATAATAATAAAAGGATTTTGAACATTCAAACTAAAAAAGAAAGAAAGAAAGTGAAAGGCCTTTTTTCACTTAATAATATATATATATCCCCTCATTTCGATTTTTGATTTACCCCTTTCCCTTTTTCATATATTTTGTGTGTATGTGTGTCTTTGTTAATTGTCACTTTTAAACATGGAAGAAAAAAGAACAATTCTTCGAACAAATGCATTTTTCATTCAGCTTCTTTTTTTTCTAATATCAAAAAAAGCCTTTTTCCTTTTTTTTCGTAATCGTTGCTTGACCTCGACGAAATCTCGACTCACCACAGCCGGCTTGCGCAATCGCTTCTTTTTTAAGCTTAAAAAGCCCCGATCTCTCGAGACAGAAAAAAGATAAAGAGAGAGGACAGCGTCAGCTGGTTTTTTTCTCATCCAAATTTTTTGAATAAAAATTGCCAACATTCAAAAAATCCCCTTTTTTTCAATTACGCCATCGCCATCGAAGAAAGAAGGCAAAAAGGGGATATTAAATGGCACTGCCAAAAAGACATTCAGCTTTTTTTTGTAAAAAATAAACTTTAAAATAAGAAGATATATATTTATATAAAGTTGAAGTTGATGTAATAGCTCTGTTTTTTTCTTATTTAATAATTATCTCAAATTTCATATTATATTTGTTAGCAGCAAGCAATGTCAAAGCTACGCGGCAAGTGGCAACCACTCATCTTCTTTACTTTTTTTTATCCCTTCCTTCCTTCTTTTACATTCCATCATAGTCCATCATCAACATCAGTTTATGCAAATGTTCAGCTGCGCAACTTTTATTTTTTTTCTTCAAAATCTATCTTAAGCTCCATCACTTTCTCTTTTTGTCTGCCTTTTTGCTTTACTCAATGTCTCTCATTTTTTGCTTCGTCGATTATCATTATCGCCGTCGCCGTCCCCAATGTTTTCAACACTCTGCGGGGGGTTGCTGCACCCATGTCTGACCCAAAGTCATTCATTCAGTCAGTCTCATTTAGGATTTGGCAAAAAGAAAATTCAAATTTATTTTATATATCCCATTTTTGGACTTTATTTGAACTGGTTTTTGCCTTAAAAACTCCGCCCTATATATTTTTAAAAAAAATGTATTTATTTTCCGTCAGAATCTCCGATGATGAACAGATGAAAAATTGCGTCAATTTTTTTTGTGAAGGATTTTTTGGTTTCTTTGTTGCGGTTAATAATCCTTCCCCCCCCCCCCCCCCCAAAAGATGACAGGCAACAAAAAAAGAAAGATGAAAAAAAATAAAATAGAGGAGGATAATTGGGGACGCCAAAAAAGAGAAGACTGAATTAGAATACCCCCCGAACAACCTAGTAATAATAATAATAATGCAATACAATCGACATGTGGCCACCGTCGCCCCCAAAAATTCCGCCACTTCTTTTATTTCTGAATATATTCGGTAATAAACATCTGGGGTCATTACATTTCTGTCGCTTTAATCTAACGGCAGCTACTTTTCTTTTCTTTTTTTTTGCTTCTACTTTTGGGGCTGTTGGTGTCCCGATGTTCATAATTATTTTGAGTTTTGACTTTGACCCCCCCCCCTTTTTTTTTGTCCATTTATTACTACTTTCAATTAGGCGATCGCAAGTGCAAACATTTTTTTAAACAAAAAAAAGTCGGAAGCTTTTGTCGAATGTTTGTTTTGTTCTTTTCCTTTTTTTATTAAATGAACTTCTTCTATCAAGCTTCTGTAATTTTTTTGGTGCCAAAAAAGAAAACCCATTTACGGCAAAAAAATAAAGAAGGCGGAGCAAAGGAAAGATATTCAAAATTTTTTGATGGTCATGTCTTGGAATGAGCTTAGCTGAGGCCGCCGCCGCCGACGACGAATCGGTCCCTATCTCAGAAGCGTAAGATCACACCCGGCTGAAAAAAAAGAAGAAGAATAACAATGGCAGCCTCAACACGAGGTCGTGACCCGATCGGGAATTTCTCCCTTCTCTTTATTTGAATATATTTTTTTTGAATGCCAAAGAAGTAGACGATGACAAGGGCACCAACAATGGGTGGTAGTGATGATGATGGTGGTGGTTGAATGAAGGGGGGCTCCGACTAAGGCAAAGAACAATGTTTCTGCAATGTCGCCATCGTTGTCTTGGCCATTAATGTCATCGTCGGCGATGGCATTTCTCTCTCTTTACTTTGTGGCCTTCATCTTAATATATTTGATCCATTTGCATAATGACTCATTTCTCTCCCTCTCTCTCTCTCTCTTTTTCATCGGGATAAGGTAGGACTAAAAGAAAAGGGAGAGAGATTTTGGCAGGTCGTTTTGGCATTTTTTTTCTCCAAAAAAACACCCAGGTTTTTGGCCTTGCTATTTTTTTTGTCTCATTCCGACAGATGCCAAAAATGCTTTTTCTTTTTCGTTTTTTCTTACGATCCCCTTAGGCGGGTTTTGACTTTGGAACCAGCCTTGTCTGACCTTGGTTAAAAATATATAATCGTGTTTTTTTTTCGATTTTTTGTGGTTTTCTTTTTTCTTCATAAATTCAGATTTTAAAAAAAGATGGCCTTGAAGGAAGATTTTAAAACTGATTTTTATATTTATGGATTACTTTTTTTACAGATATATTTATTTTTGGAGCAATTGCTTTTGGCAAAAGCGTGTTTGTGTGTTTTTGAGCTACGGCTTTTTTTTATCAAAGTTTTCAAAACGGCTCAAAAAACATTTAAACGCTTTTGTCAAAAAAAATTTTCATCATGTTTTCTTCCACCCAGCTGACATCCAAAAGTATCAGCAGCAATTCAACGACGGCATTTCTGGATGATGAAAATTATGGTGAGTTAATTTTATTTTATTAAATTTTGTTAAAATAGATAGATTTGAAGGGGATATATTAGAATAGTTTTGTTTAAATAAAGTAAAGTAGGTTAAACTTTTTAAAAACTGATAAAAATCGCATTTTTTGTTTTAAGCAGTTTCATGCCATGGCATTTCTGTATTTGACCTCCTTCGATAAACCTTGATGAAAAAGTTGAGACTTGTTTGAATAATATTTTTGAACCTCCGAAACCCAAAAGAAAAAAAAATGCCTTTTTTCAAAAACATCCTATTTTTTCGTAAATGCATGTTTTTGCGTGCCATTGTTTTTTTTCTTTGCAGTCTTTTTTATTGTTGTCCTTGCACTTCTAAAAAACTACAAAAAATGGCATGAATGGAAGGAAGGAAAGCATTCATTAATGGCATTTTTTCATCCTTTTCCTCGATCATCATCATCATTTTTTTGTTGGTGTCGGAGTTATTGAAGAAGAACGGCCGCCGCAGGAATGGCAACGGAAATCGGAGAAGAAATTTTTCCGAGGTCGGCATAAAAAAAAGGGAGAGTTTTTGTGGCCGTATTTAAATATAATGCCATTCAATTCTCTTGGCATCGAAGGAAGAAAAAACATTAACTTTTTTTTTGAAAAATAATAAAATGGTAATAAACTTTCTGCTTTTTTTTGTGCCGGGGTTTTTTTAATCTTAAAAAATATTGCTGTTGCAAACAGTTGCTTCTGTCTTCTTTTTAAAACTTCTTTGACTTTTGTTCCATCATCAATCAGGATTTTCGGAGCAGCAAACAAAAAAATTATTGTCCTCAAACAAAAATCGGAACGAACACATTGCGCAACTGAAAGCAAGCAAGGAAAGAAAAAGATAGAAAACCAGGTTGTTTCCATTCATTCATTCATTCATATTCGAATATTCATAGAAAAAATAAGAGAAAGATTTCTTTTGGGACCTTTTTCTTTTACAGCTGCCAAAAAAAAGGAAGAAGAAGAGATTTGACCTCAAACTTAAGCCCGAAAAAATTTTTTCAAAAAAAATTTCTGTGCCAAACATTTGAATGGCAAAAAGAAAAAAAATTTCACCCTTTTTGTCTTTCAAATTTTCAAGTTGATAAAGGAAATCTTAAAGGTAAATTCAAAAATTTTTATCTCTCATAAATCTAAATCAAATCAGAGAGAAATAAAAAAAAGAAAAAAAACACATCAAAATTTTATATCAAAAAATCAAAGCAGGGTGTAATCAACAGCTTTTGTTTGGAATCGAATTTTCCCATGTTCTTACCTTTTCCGGTAATGCTTTTCGATCTTCAACATGCCTCAAATTTATTTTTCTTAAAAAAAATCAAAACAAAATTTATTGAATTTGTTAGGGGGTATTTTTGAATGCCTAAAAAAGGTTTTACAAATACAACGGCAAAAAGAGAAAAAATGAAAGAATTAAAGTCTAACATTTTTTCAGTTTTTTTTCTTTTCTCTCGATTTTGTGTCTTCAATTTTTGTTGTGTGTTAAAAATTGATAATTATTTTTTGAGAGATGTTTCTGTAAAAAAAATTAAGTTATTTAAAAGTTTATGAATAAACTTTTGCTTTTAAAATAGTTTTCTTTCTTTTTTTTCGTTTAACTTTTTTTGAATCCGAAATTCAGTAACAATCAAAGAATTTTAATGTTAAATTTCTACAGTAATCTTTTTTGCTCATTTTAATTCCTCAAATCTGCCTCCAAAAGTTTTAATTTTTATCATTAATTTTGTGGAATTAAAAGCTAAATTAAATAAATAAAATTTCTACAGTAATCCATCCATCTTCTTTTTGTCCCTTTTACATTTCTATCAAACAATTTTTACCAATCTCAAAATAAACTAATTTTTCAAAAAAAATACATTGCAATTTTTGGAATCTGAGATCTTAAAAATAAATCTAAAAAAGTTGTTTTTGACTTTAACGTTTCCGGCATGGCACAAATGCGTAAACACTCAAATGCCATAAATCGGCAGATGCTCTTCTTTCAACAGAAGATTCAAAAATAAAACGAAAAGAAATTATAGAAAGATACCCTTTCTTTTTTTACTTTGATTTCGATGGAATGTTTTTCGAATGATACATTTTTCTTCCAAAAATAGAAGACATCACCTTTCTTTCTTTTAACAGGTGCCAAAAATGTTTTTAACATTGGGCAAAAAATTTTTAATTATAATTATATCACACATTTTTTACAACTTTTTTTTTAATTATCAAAAATTTTTATTTTTCTGAGATTTTATTTCAAATATGAGTTGGATTTGAGATATCCGCGATATGTAAAAAAGAAAATAAATTATTAGAGTTGTTGCTGTTACAGTATACCACTTTTGATCTTTTCTATTAAGCATAAAATTATTGTCGTAAAAAATATATGGTATACTGTAACGCAGACATTAGAGGACCAAGGGCAGTCGACTCTAATCTAGTCTAAAAAAAATAGAAAAATTCATTATTTTTCAGTAACCCAATTAATCCCATACATATATGTATGTATTCTCATACCCCCTTCTTGCGCTAACCCCTCTTTTTTCTTTCTCTTTACTCTTAAAATAATACATTTATAAAAATTAACCTTAAACTTTAGTCTTCCCCATTCCAAGACAATCTTCTAAACTGCAACAAACAAAGAAAGTTCATACAAAAACCATTTTGTTATTGAGTTCTTCCACCGTCCTCATCCCCCAAAGATTCATGATAAGGCAAAACCCCAAAACCTTGAATCTAAAAAAGAAATAATTTAAAATTTATCTTTTGTTTTTATTTTTTTTGCAAAATCAATGTATATCCAATTTCTCTCAAATCAATTGAATTTTCACTATCTTTTTTGATGAACCGAAATATAATGAAACTTAAGGCTAAAATGGGGGAGAAAGCATATGGCTTGTGCCAATAAACTCTTAAGCAACAAAAAACCGACAGACTTTAAGTGACCGAGGAAACGTATATCCCCTAAATCCAAGGAAATCTATCTCTTTTTTTATAAAAAATTTTCTTTTGAAAATACAAAAAAAAAATTTATTTTATTTTCATAAAAAATTCTGTTTTAAATGAACAAAATTCAAATAAATTAATTTAGATTCTTCTAATTTAAATAATCTCTGTCAATTACAACAAAACCAACAACAAAATTTAATGGCATCATCATCATCATATATCATCGATGAAACAACTCGAGAAGCCTTCTTTGATACAATGGAAATTGATGAATATTCAACCTCAACAACAACAACAAAAAATTTTGAAGAACTTTTATATGATTCTGGTATATCTTCGGATTCTTTGTCATCATCTGATTCATCATTTTCGTCATGTTGCTCTGAAAATCTTTATGTTACCACAACAACAACCGTTGGACCAACAAATTTTGGTGAAATATGTTCAAAAAAATCTCCTGAACTTCCAGCTGAATATTCTCAAGATTTGGATGAAGATGAAAAATGTGCAACAGATTCCCTAAACTCTTCATGGGATTTTAATGAGTTATTTCGAGCTGAACCATGTGGAAGAAGATCGCCACTACTGGATTTGTCAAATTCTTCAACACAGTAAGTTTGTCAGTGATAAAAGACAAATAATTTCACTTTTATATTTTAGAAATAGTCAATCAAGTCTTCCTGCTGAATCACCAGTTTCAAGAAAATCTTCTCGAAATGAAACAAAAAAATGTTCTCGAAAGCGAAGTCTTCGTTCATCGCTAACTCAAGAAATGTTTGAAAATCCAATTAAACGTCTTCGACCACAATTTCATCGTGCTTTTTCAACAAGTGAATTAGAAATTCAAAGTAACTATGACTCATCTCCAGATGCCACAACAACAAAATATTCCTTAAAAGTTGTTAATCGAATTCGTTCAACTGATATCGCCTTTGGTAGAATAGACTCTAAATATCTTGCTGATCTTATAAATAAAATGGGAGATGAATTTTATGAACAGTATATTCTTATTGATTGCCGATATCCTTTTGAATATAATGGTGGACATATAAAGGTGAGCTTGAATATATCTCTTTTATTAATGCTTATATAACTAAACATGTATAAATTGTTAGGGTGCAATAAACTTGTATGATCCTGAATTATTACGTTCAACATTTTATCCAAAAAATGAATCAACTTTTCGAAACATTCATGCAAAAAAGCCAATATTTTATTGTGAATTTTCATCTGTTCGTGGCCCAAATATGGCAAATGCTCTTCGTGAACTTGATCGAGAACTTAATCATGATAATTATCCACATATTGATTATACTGAAATATATGTATTATCTGAAGGATATCGTCATTTTTATGAAAATTCAAATGTTCAAACATTTTGTGAACCAGCTTCATATATTCCAATGTTGTGTGAAAAATATCTGAAAGAACTTCGAAAATATCCATTCCATAAAAAGAATGAATGTATTGGATTTTCAATAAGATCTCGTTCAACTCAAGCCTTAGTTCGAGCATATTCTGCAAATTTATCACCATGCTTTTGTCGATCTTCTATATGCACATGTACAAATTCTTTACCGCCATTCCATAGTATGCTGGGAAGTGAATTTTCACAGATATCCCTAAAATCACCGAATCAAGCTCGTATATCTTCTCCCCCTCCATTTTGTTTAGATGATTCCCCCTTTTCTTCTTGTAATCCACCCTAACGTTTAGAAAAATATATATTTTTTAAAAGATGAGCTATAGATTTGTAATTATTCGGCTAATAAAGAGATTTTTTTGTTTTAATTTTGCTGTAATTAATAATAATAATAATTGTTTACAAAAAATTAATAATAAAAAATTTTTACACAGAAAAATATAAAATCGAAAAACGAGATCGAAATTTGTGAAAGAAGTAAGCGACGTGATTCTCTCGACACGAACACAGATTATTCACAGCATCGAACAAAAAAGAACTTTCGAAAAAAACTCTCACTTTTCAAAAATCATCAAAAATTCATTCAATTGCAAAAAAACTAAATATTTTTGTTTCGTTTTTGTTTGTTGCTGCAAAGAAAACATTTTTGCATGAATGATTTTTACAAAAAAATTTACATAAGGCTTATAGCATTTATCAGTGTCAGCACAGTATTTATACCTGTTTATTGACAAAAAAAAGTTATCACTAAACAGAATTGACAACAAAATGTTTTTTTGAATTTCGATGGTTGTCGTCGCCTCACAGTTTAATCCAGATTTTAATGAAAAACTTTTTTCGTGTAAATGAGATGGATGAAGTCGATGATTGCTGTAATTGTATGCTGTTGATAATGCTTAGTGATGATTATCACGCTTCCAAGAAGTGTATAATGATATTAAACTTTATTTTCTATCTACATAAAAACCTTATACCCCACCCTTTTCTTGTTTTCTTTTACCGTGTTTTGTTGTTTTTTTCTTCGCTTTCCAATGTTTTTTGTGTTCCTCAATGACAAACATCTTTTTCTTTTTTAGAATTTTCGCTCATCATGAATTTTTATTCAAACATGATTAAATTTGCTGATGAAAGAACTGCCGATGTTTTAAGCAATAAAACATTTGATCAGCTTTTAATTCATCCAGAAGTTATAAATCGTATCAAGAAATGTAATTACCAATTACCAACTCCTGTACAAGCTGGCGCGATTCCTCTTGGTTTGCTTGGAAATGGTAATGATTGTACTTTTTTTGTTGTCGGGTCTTGTAGTCTTAATTTTTTCAGATCTTCTTGTTCAAGCTAAAAGTGGTACTGGTAAAACTTTGGTCTTTGCTACACTTGTTGCAAATGCAGTAATGGAAACTCGAGGTAGTGACGTTGTTGCTGTAATTATTGCCCCCGTTCGCGAAATTGCGTATCAGATTAAAGATGTCATTGATCAACTTACTCCTTCGGAGACTCGGACTTGGTAAGTTTCTGATAGCACTATATTTTTGGTTAACATTGTCTTTTAGTGTCTTTATTGGTGGTGAAGATGTTAAAGATAATAAAAGTGAAATTGCGCATGGTTGCTCAGTTGCTATTGGTACACCTGGTCGTATTGCTCAACTTGTTCGTGATGGCATTTTATCATTCAAACAATCAAAGTTGTTTGTCCTTGATGAAGCTGATAAATTGATGGAATCAACTTTTACCGATGATATTAAGTATGTCTTGATTTTGATGATGCAGGATTCGTTTATGTTTTTCTTTTTAGACTTATTTACAATGCTCTTAATCCTGAAACTACACAAGTTACTGCATTTTCTGCCACATATCCTAATGATTTTGATAAATATCTTTCTGGATTTATGAAATCTCCTATTTCTTATCGCATTGATTCACAAGATGTTCAACTTTTGGGAATTTATCAATATGCAGTTGTTGGTCTCGCTTTACGCCCTGTTGATATTATTAAAAAGTTGTTGGAAGAAATCTCATATGCTCAATCTGTTATCTTCACTAATCAGTCAGAAAAGTTAGTTGACCTATGCAAATGTTTGCTTTGAAAATTACTGTATTCATTTTTTAGATGTGTTCAAGTTAGCAATTTTCTCTCCGATAGCCGTTTTAAAGTTGCTGCTATTTCTGGTAACTTTACTCAAGAAGAACGTAAAAAAGTTATCAATGATTTAAAGAATTTTGCTTTAAGAATTATGGTTTCTACAGATCTTGTTAGTATTTCTGATTTTCTGTTCATGTTTTACAAGTTCTTTTTAGACTGCTCGTGGCATTGATGCTCCAAATGTAAATCTTGTTATTAATGTCGGAGTTCCGGCAAGCCTTGAAACATATTTACATAGAATTGGTAGAGCTGGACGTTATGGTGGCAATGGTGCTTCTATTACAATTCTTACAACCCAACAAGAAGTTGCTAACTTTGTTCGTATGACCTCAGCTGGCGGTTTAAACGTTAAATATTTGGATATTTTGAAAGATATTCCTTATGATTTGACATACAATGCAAATTTTAATTTAGAATCTCTTGGTTTTATCGATTCTTGTAACGTAAGTTTATTAATTTTTTTTTAAATTTTTTGAACATAACTTTTTTAGAAGGTTGTTGCCGATGTTAAAGCTGATGTTGCTCGTTCCGAGGAAGTTAAACCTACAAAGGTCGGTCTTACACAATACTCTAACAATGGCTTGCTTAAACTTCGATCAAATAGCTTTGATGAAATGCAAAGCTTTAAGACAATAGTTAATAATTGTGAAAATAATGATGTATTTCATGTTATCTTGTTTTAATATCAGTTAATCTCACGTAGTAATTTTTAGGTTATTGCTTCACCATCTCCTGTCGAAGTTGTATCTCAAACAAATTCATTGTCTGTTGCACCTCAAGATGTTATTGGTTCAACTCCTGTTTCACAAACACCTTCTGTTTCTGCTCCCCTACCTTCTACTAGTGACGTTCAACAAAGTGTTCCTGAAACAAATGTTGTTGAAGCTGAATCTTCGAATTCTGAAGTATTTGTTGCTGAATCTCCTAAAAAATCGGCATCTTCAAGTTCGTTTATAATTCCAGCTCGACCGGATCCATGGTCTGGAGAACCACCTCAGCCTCGACTTAGTACAGATACAACAACTCCACTACCCATTGTTAACGCAGATGCGGTTTGTTAAATTTTTATTTTGCTAAATTGCTTATAAAAATTTTAGGTGCGCCAATTTATTCCTAGTTTTGAACAAGACATTGAAGCTGATATTGCAAAAGCAAAAGCGGCTGCCGAAGAAGCTCCACCTGTTCCTGATGTTTGTTGTTTTTATTTTACCGCCGAGCACGAAAGTGTGGGATAATTGAATAGTGTTTATTTTGAACTTTCAGATGTTCCAACCACCAGCAAGCCGCGGAAGAGGAGGCTTTGGTAGTGGTTTCAATCAAGAAACCAATGGTTTTAACTCACATCGTGGTGGTGCATTTTCCGGTGGTCGTGGTAGCTTTAATCAAGGTTTTACTGGTGAAGGACAAGAAAATAGTGGTTTCGGTTCACAACGTTCTGCTGCATTTGGTGGAGGAAGAGGTGGCCGCGGTGGATTTAATCAAAGTTCTTCTGGTGATGGTCAAGATAACTCTGGATTTGGTTCTAATCGGAATGGAGGAGGCCGTGGAGGAAGAAGAAGCGACTTTGGTGGTGATTTTACAGGAAATAATCAAGATAATTCTGGATTTGGCTCAAATTCCCGCGGTGGTTTTGGTGGAAGAGGTGGATTCAATCAAACTTCTGGTGATGGTCAAGATAACTCTGGATTTGGTTCTAATCGTAATGGTGTCCGTGGAGGCAGAAGAGGCGACTTTGGTGGTGATTTTACAGGAAATAATCAAGATAATTCTGGATTTGGCTCAAATTCCCGCGGTGGTTTTGGTGGAGGCGGCGGAAGAGGTGGATTCAATCAAAGCTCTTCTGCGGATGGTCAACAAAATGCTGCATTTGGCTCAAGTCGCAGTGGTGCTTTTTCGGGCGGTCGTGGAGCTTTTAATCAAAGTTCTTCCGGCGATGGTGGCTTCGGTCGTGGTGGCAGAGGTGGATTCAATCAAAGTTCCTCTGGAGATGGTGGATTTGGATTTGGTGGCCGTGGAGGATTCAATCAAAGTTCTTCTGGTGATGGTGCCTTCGGTCGTGGTGGAAGAGGTGGATTTAATCAAAATACTTCCGGAGATGGCCAAGATAGTTCTGGATTCGGCTCAAATCGCGGTGATGGAGGAAGAGGCGGCCGTGGTGGCTTTGGTGGAAGAGGAGGTACATTTAGCCAAAGTTCATTTGGTGATGGTCAAGATATCAACAGTTCTACTCGTGGTGGCCGAGGTGGTTTTTCTGGAAATAATCAAGAAAGTTCTGGATTTTCTTCTCGTGGAAGTTTTGGTCAAAATGATGGAAATCAAGAAGGAAGTGAAAATGTTCTTATTCCTGGCCGTCGTTTTGTTCGTTAATTTTTGTTCTTGTTTTATATATCTTTTCTCTTTTAAATAAATATACGTTATTCTTTTGGCGTTGTTTGTAAATATGTTGACTAATCATTAAAATATTATAGCAACCAGGCAACGCTGATTCCCTCCCGTCCCCATCTATGGCTGAAAAAATAGCAGCTTTAAAGGTCAGAAATTGCTTACACTAGTTTTCTCATTGAATACTGTCTAAATTTTTAGAATAAATCCTTTGGCAAAACAATGGGAGGCGAAGCTTTCAGTCAGAAACAATTTAGCCCTATTATTATTCATAATACAAATGCTGAAACTGTTGAAGATGTTAATGTAGTTTGCCCTCAAAGCCCTGAAGCTGTAAGTACAAAACGGAATTTTCAATTATGCATTTAAGTCTATAGTGTTTTGCCTTTTAGTCGGTTGAAAATTTAACAGCTAATATTGAGAAGCTTACTGTAGAATCTGTTAATGAATCCATTACTGCATATTCTTCCCGAGAAATGTTATCCATAAGAGATTCAAAAAGTAGTGAAGATTGGATTTTTTATGCTAGAATGAAGTCTGAATGGGATACCAAAAATTCTCCATTTGAATTTGATTCTGAATTAAAGGTTCCATTTGAATTACAACTTCGAGTTTTAAGAACACGTGAATCAGAAAAACTTCGTCAAAGACAAGAAATGCTTGGAATTGTAAAACCAAAAAAGATGGAAAAAGAAGAAGAAAAGATAAAGACAGTATTTCCATCGGCAATTATGGGATATACTACAACATCTTCGTCACTCAATAAAGATGATTGTCGTGATTTGGGTAGCTTTTTTAAACGTTTAAATGATTACTGTAAAAATTTTAAAAAGTATGTCTTTTCTTTATATTTATTTATTTTTGTAATTAATATTTATTTTTATAGTGAAAAGCATATTGGTCCTGCTGTATTCTCACGTCCATCAACTCAAACATCGAATATTTCTTACATAACTCAACTTTTGGATTTTGATTTTATTCCTGAAGAAGATATTTGAGAATACTTTAATAAAATCTATTTCATTTTTGTGCCTTGTTTTTTTTGTCAAATACGTGTGCATTTTCATTATTACCTTCAAAATTAAATATTCTATTCTATTAATAAAAAAATTAAAGCAAAAATAACAAGATCCAAAAAACTGTCATCCGAACACTTGTTTCTTTTCTTCTTTCTTTTTTCGCTTACACTTCATTCATCACACATAAAAACAATTGAAAGCTTCTTCTTTCAAAATAAGTGTGCGACAGTTAAAGAAAAAGTCGCGATTTCAAGAGAGAGAGAGAGATGTCGTTGCTTTCATTTTCGTCTTCAAAAAAAAGTTATAATTATAAAAATGACAACATTTTTTTTTTGATTTTTGTCTAATTTTTTTTCTTCAATCAACATCTCCAAAAAAAGAGCAGCAGTTTATTCTATATTTTTTTCCATTTTTAGATTTTGTGTTTATCAAAAAATTTTGGGTATCTTTGGGGGAAACTGTAGCATTGTAAAAAGAGGTTTAAAATACATGTTTCAAGTTAAATAAACTTGTTCAGCTGATTTTTATTCCTCAATATTTTGTGTATTTCCCAGAAAAAAGAGATTACAAGAAATCTATGTTTTTTTATTTGTAAATCCGGATATCTCTGTGTGTTTTTTTTGTTTTGTTGTCCGCTTAAAAAACAGATATCCTTCTTTTCCTTTTTGGAAGAAAAAAATGATATCCATTTTTTGTACCAATCTTTCTTTTTCTTCGATGAAATAAGAGACGATTATTGTTCAATTTTCTTTTCCTTTCCTTCCTTTCTTTTCCTCCTTGTTTTTCCATCGGCCATGAAAATTATCTCTTCTTTAAAAATCCCAAAAAAGCAGATCTTTTACTTACTTACTTTGTTTTCTTCGATTGCAGCAGCAGCAGCAGCAGATACTTGAAAAACAAGAAACAAGCTTTTACAAAAAAAAAGAAATGCGAAATAATATAGATATATAATTGATTTCTATAAAAACTTTTTTCATTTTTTTAATTTTTAATCTGATTCCTTCGGGGAAGCTGCTTGCTGCAGCAGCTTTCTGTAATCGATTTCTCTCTCTTTTTTTGTATTAATGGGATCGTTTATATATATATTTTTTTGTTGTTTATTAAAAGGATTTAAAAAACGTTTTGTTTTTGGCTTTTTCTCCCTAAAATGAATTGAATTATTTCTTTTTCGAGGGTTTAAAAGAGAAAAGAAAAGACAGTAATGTAAATTCATACATATATAATTATGTTCATTAATGAACGAAAAAGTTTCACGTCGAAAATTGTCTTGAGAAGATTTTCGGGAGGAAAAAGTTTACAGTTATCAGCTAGAAATTTTAGCTTTAACCCTCTAAATTAAATTACAAAATTACAAATTTTGAATAAGATAAATAAATAGAATAAATCTATTTAATGATGAGTCTATCTTATTTTAATATCTTCCCCGATTTCAATAAAATTTTATTTGATCTGGGTCAAGTTCATTCATTTCATTTTAGTACCTTTTTTTCTCGTCAAAGGCTGGCTTGTATTTGCATAAATGAATTTGCATTTTTTTTGTGTTTGTTTATTTTTTGAAAGAAAAAAATGTTTGCTTGGATTTAACAAAAATCATTTGAATTTTGGACTTCCTTTTTTTTATAGGAGGAATGAATAAAAAATAGGACACTTGGGAGCGCCTTTTTAAAGTTATTAATGACCGTTGGGTAACTGTTTTTCGGAGTTGAGTTTTTTTGTGTTGAAGTTCTTGGTTTTTTTTGCTTGCAAAAAAGTACTATTAAAAGTAAATGATTAAAATGAATTATAAAGTAAAAATCGAATATTTCGTGCTGAGACTAATTGACAGTAATATATTATCAGGGTGTTCCATAAGTTCTTTCCGCGCTTTGCACTTGGCAAAGTGTTCCATCCCAGTAAAACGCGGAAAGAACTTAGGGAACACCCTTATATTTTGTATTTTAAAATTTTTTTGCGTTACTGTACTATTTAAATTTAATTGCTATTTTAGACTTGCTTTTTTATACGCCATTTTATTTATTTGTTAATGATTCTTTACAATCTATTTATTCCCCCATAATTGGGATTTTATTAAAAATATAGCAATGGTTGATAGCAGTTCATCGGCATGGCTAAAGCCATCAATTCGAGAACAAAAAAAGCCATCAATTATTCGACACAGCTTCCCCCAGACATTACCCCCACCACCTCCAACAAAATATAATCAAAGATTTAGTACAAATAATAATGTGGCATTAGCAAGTCCAAATTCGTATGGTGATGATTCGTCATGTTATGCGGCGCCAATATTTATTTCTTCTCCTCTTTCATCTTCCTCAAAACCCTTCCAAAATAATATTTCTGACAATTTTTGCAATTCTGAAATTTTAAATGCTTCAAAAATTGCTGCCACTACTTCTTCTTCAAATGCGGTGGCGGAAAATGGATCATCGACGACAAAACATTCATTATCTTTTGACTCCTCCGGTAATCCTTCTGGGAGTCTTTTACTTCCACGAAAAGGAAAAGGAAAACGGTAAGTGTTTCTTCTTTTTTTTGGTTATAGCAAAAGAAAAAACTTATTTTTTTTGAAAGATGAAAAAAAAACTAACTTCCGTTTTTTTGGTAATCTGATTCTTAAAATGGCTAAATAATCTTCTCCCTTTTTTGGTGCTGCTGCTGTTTCATCTTTTTTTCTGAAAGCATTTTTTTGTTTAAAAGTTTTTTAATAATGAAAAAAAAAGTTGAATGAAAATATCCCAAAATAATGTGTGAGGGTGTTTGTTTGCTGAAGGAGGAGAAAGTTGCTGCTGCTTCTTCTTCTTTCACGGCATTTTTATGTTTCATTTTTGTCAAAAAAATGAAAAATTATTATTTTTAAGCTTTTTTTAGTATTCTTTTGTTACTATCCTTAAATCTATTATATTTGTATTACTGTCGTAATGTTAGACAACAACTACCGTAATTCTATAATCCTGTAAAAAACATAATTTCTATCACCTTTCGTTATTGAATCTTTTAAAATTTTTCAATAGATTTTTTATATTTAAATTGTTTCGGAAAAAAAACACATTTAACGGTTTTTTTTATTTAATTTCCTCCCTCCCCATTCATTCTTAAAGACTCATCGCTTAAAAAAACATGCAAAATTACAAAACAGGTGAATTTGGGTTTAACGGGTCCAGTAAAAGTAGTGAAATCTTTTTTTCTTAAAAATATGACAATTTGTGTTATGAATCTGGAAGCAATAAAAGCAGGGAAATCAAAAATTAATTAATCTTTTTTTGCCATCAAACCCAAATTTCGTGCAAGGACTTTTTGTTTGGAAAATATTATTTCAGTTAAGCAAACAAATGTGACTGTTGGATCCTTCAAATTTTGAATGATTTTTTGATTACTGCATAGCCCGTGAGTGAGAACTGAGAAACGGCATCATATTATTTGTTACCCATAAAACTACAGATTTTTAGCCATCTTTCTTACTCCACAAAATTATTTCTATACGCCACCGAATTTCCTAAGGGGCTACGGGCGCCTCCTATGATGGCTAAGGGCTTAGACCCATCGGCTAGCCTAATGAGGTAGGATTTAGCCTATAGAGCTTATCAGTAAAAAAATACGGCTGTAATTAGTATATTTATGGTTTAGCAAAAAAATAACATTATATAATATGGTTAAAATTCAACAATTGTGTGGTCGTCAGTTATGACTTAGGCTTATCCAATGGACAATTTTGCCGTTTTTGTGTGCACATATGTTAGCATACTATGTTTATAGGCGGGTTACCTTAAAAAATTAATTTATCAATTTTTAGCGCGTAAACGGTCAAAGCAGTAATCTTTTTCTAATTTACAGAAAAATATGGTGTTTAAGCCATAAAAATTGTAATGCTAAAAACAATCAGATTATCCGAACGAAAGCACGAAATTTGGGTTTGATGGCAAAAAAAGATTAATTAATTTTTGATTTCCCTGCTTTTATTGCTTCCAGATTCATAACACAAATTGTCATATTTTTAAGAAAAAAAGATTTCACTACTTTTACTGGACCCGTTAAACCCAAATTCACCTGTTTTGTAATTTTGCATGTTTTTTTAAGCGATTTCTCAGCTTTTATTGATATCTTTGATATGCATCATTTTCAGAATTTCATTTATGTTTTTTTTGGTTAAAAAAAGTTGCTTCGTATGTTATGGAAGCTTAAAACGGGGTAGCATTTTGACTAAGAACCCCTAAGAAACCCTGAGAAACCCTAAGAAACCCTGAGAAACCCTGAGGAAACCCTGAGAAACCCTAAGGAACCCTAAGAAACCCTAAGAAACCCTGAGAAACCCTAAGAAACCCTGAGAAACCCTAAGAGCCCATGCCTTAGATGGAGTAGCGTAGCATAACAGAAACTAAGCGATTTATATTATTGTCTAAGAAAAGCTAACAGCTTCAAAAACTTACAGTAACCTAACTTTGTATAATATTTTAAAAAAAGACACAATTTATCGGGGTACTTCTTTAGTAAAGAAGTGTTTTATTTTTTAAAAATTTTTAAATACGGGGAAATTTTTTGCGATTTAGTCGAGGATACGTACGTCTTGGTCGGGGAAATATCTAGTCAGTGAAATGCCAAGTCGGGGAAATATCGGTGGGGGAAACGTCAATCAGGGAAACGTCTGAATACCGGCTAAAACGGAAAAAGATTTGTTAGTGGAAACATTAAGCTTCGAAATGGACTCCATATTCGAATTCCCCTAATCTTTTTACACACAAAAAATCTAAACTTCCAAAAACAAATGTTTATACAGTACTCCCCCCCCTTTTTATCCCTATTAATTATTAATCTACAAAAATTAATTACTGAATTAGTTAAAATTTAAAATAATTCCTCATATTTTTTTACCCCGATAAAACATAAATCTCGAAAAATAAATTTTTCTACAGTATTAACCCATTTTTTACCACAACTATTTTTTTCCGAATCAAAAAAGTACTATATTCGGATTCCTCATATTTTTTTACCCCGGAAAAATGTAAATCCGGAAAAATAAATTTTTCTACAGTACTCCCCCCCCCCCTTTTATCACTATTAATCATTAATCTACAAAAATTAATTACTGAAATAGTTAAAATTTAAAATAATTCCTCATATTTTTTTAGCACGAAAAAACGTAAATCCCCGAAAAATAAATTTTTCTACAGTACTACCCCCCTTTTTACCACAACTATTTATTACTGGGTCCAAAAATTACCATATTCGGATTCCCCATATTTTTTTACCCCGAAAAAATATAAATCTCGAAAAATAAATTTTTCTACAGTACTACCCCCTTTTTACCACAACTATTTATTACTGGGTCCAAAAATTACCATATTCGGATTCCCCATATTTTTTTACCCCGAAAAAATATAAATCTCGAAAAATAAATTTTTCTACAGTACTACCCCCCTTTTTACCACAACTATTTATTACTGGGTCCAAAAATTACCATATTCGGATTCCCCATATTTTTTTACCCCTAAAAACGTTAAATGCCACAACCCAAATTTTTCTTTCAAATTTAAAAAATTTTTCCAAAGAAATCTTTGGCAAAATGTCATCCAAAAATTTTTGCATATTTTGTGACATACGAACGAACGAACGAACAAACGGAGAGACATCAGCACAATTTTTGTGACAAAGAATGTGCTGCCATTTTGTAACCACCCGATATTTTTTTTTTATTTTTTCAGGGATTCTTCGCGGGTGGCCCGGAAACAGATCCCAAGTTACAAAAAAGTGAAAAAATAAAAAATAAAGTCAGGATTTGCATTTAAAGCTCGGGATCGTGTGCCGTTCTGGGAACCGAACCCAAATTGCCCCAGACGATCCTTCGGATCGCCCTGGGGCCAATTTTTGACGTCCTGTTCAAAAAAAGAAATAGCATTTTTTTGTTGCCCTAAAAAAATAAGCTCGCCAAAAAACTCAATTACCAAACATTTTGATGAGACTCTTTTTTTTTAAAGATGAAAAAAAAGAGGGAGTCTTCAAACAACTTCTTTCTATTTTTTTTTGATGAAATGCGCGGAGACAATGGCACACAAAAAGAATGAAAAGATAAAAGAAGCAACATCGAAAAAAATTGAAAAAAAGAAGTCATAGCAATTTTTTGTTCCCTGGTTTGATGTCAACCTTTTTTGATTAAAAACCTATAAAAATAAAGTCAAAGAATACTATTTTGTTGCCTTTTTTTTAATGAATTTTTGAATACTTTCTATTTTTTTTGTTAATTATATTGAGGAATTTTGAGAGGGAGAGAGAATTGAATTGAAGTGAAGTGTGTCACTAGAATGTTGTCAGATATATATTTATGGATGGGGCTAGAATTTTGGGTTTTGATAAATTGATTGATTATAAAAAAAAGACGGAGAACACGTTGAGAATTCTCTTGAGGGGAAAAAAAGAGCTGTCTTGAGACTTTGAAGGAAGACCCAAAAAATGATGAATGAAATATTTGCATAAAAATAGATTTCGTCTTGAAAAGAGTTTTTTTTGAATCGAATGAAAGGTTGATTGTTTGCTTTTACATATCTTTTTTTTTTATCTGTTAAAAATATTCCTGTATTTTAAATACTTGTTTCTTTAAAATTGGATAGATTTTATTGTAAATTTATCAGCGGTCATCATTACAGTATATTTAAATTAATTTTAACATTTTTGTAGTCCCATTTTTGAGTTAAGTTTATCCAAAATAATTATTTAAAATTAAACTTTTTCAAGTTAATTTTTTGCTTGCATCCGGTTGAAATTATTGAGCCAATTTATTATTTTTTCTTAATATTCATCATCCCCCCCTTTTTTTGGTTGTTCAAAAATCAAAAATATTTAAAAAACATAAAAAAGCTTTAAATATAAACTAAGCAAGAAAAAAAAGCTAATGGCATATGTTTGAAGAAGAAGAAAAATATCGGAGCGGATATATTTTTTCGGAAGTTGATTTTTGAATCATCCATCGGCGATCGGCGAATGGATGAAAGTGGAGGCGGCAAAAATATTTTCGTTTTTTTAAAACTTTTAAACATTTTTAAAAAATCACTTTCTGGCGCAATTTTTTTTCTTTGCTTATTTGTTTGAAACAAGCGTTTATACAAAAAAAAGGCAGAAACATTCTTATTTTTTTTTTCAATTCCCATCTTTGTTAAGTGTGTTCAAAGAAAGAAAGAGAGAAAAAAAAACACAATAAAAAAGAAAGATGTCAAGAGGATGGATGCTCTCTTTTTTCTTCTTCTTTTGACCTTTTAAGATTATATTTACATTTTTGACAGCTTAAAACAAAGTGATTTTTTATTGGCTTTTTTTTTGAAGTGACAGATGACTAAAAATAGGATTACCCGTTCATCTTTGGATGATATAATTGCATGATTAAATAAAAAGGTGTTACTGTAGTTTTTTTGTAATAGGGTTACGGTAGTTTTATGGTGATATCTGTATTTTGGGATAATTGGGGCAGGAAATCTTAGAATATATATTTTGAAGACGTTTTAAATAATTGGCGGCAATTTTTTGTGGTACAAATATTTTAGGTGATTTTGAGTTCATTGAAAATGCGTTTTTTAGATTCATTCATTTTTTTTTCTTTTTAAACCCTTTTAAATACAGTTAAATAAAATCTTTTATTTAACAATTTTTGGCGAAAAAATTTAATCTTTAAAATAGTTAAGATTTTTTAGACTGTTTTTAAACTATAAGCTTTAAATGGATTTTGAAGTTTTTAAGCCTTAAAATTTAAATATCATATATTTAAGTATGGGAATTTCAAATTTTTTAAGCAGAATATTTAACAAAAGACAAGCTTCGAAATTTGCAACAATAATAAATTAGCATAGTTTTCGGGCTATTTTTAAAAAATATACTCTTTTTTGAACTGTTAATTATGCCATCTCAAAATTCCTTTTCTTTTAAATGCCTTTTTTAGTTTCCGTTACACATTGTTTTTATTTATGTATCCTCCCTTTGAAATCCGCCGCTCTTTTTTTAAAAGTATTTTTTTGGTAATGAGTTTTGCGTAGCTCCAAAAAAAAGTGATGACTTTTTTTTCTTTAAAAATTTTGCTTCCAATATTTTTCTGTTTTTCCCAGATGTTCTTCTTCTTTTTCTTCTTGTTGTAAAAATGTGTGTTGTCAACACATATCTCTTTTTTTGCCGATAATTTTTTCTTTGGTTTCGGCTTTTAAAAATGATGGCAAATTTTTTTTTTCGTGGTATAATTTTTTTTTCTTCATTAAATTTTGTGATCTTACATTATCTCTTTCTTTTTAAGAAGGAAACATTCATTCTCTTACATCTTTTTTGCCATTTTTCTTTTTCATCAAAGGCGGCGGCACCAAATGTGTTTTGTCGACTTCTGAAAAAGAAAAAAAGAATTGGGTAAACAAAGAAGAAGCAGCAGCCATTGGGGGGATAGATAGCTGAAAGTTGAAGGATAAAAAATTAGAATATTGTTATTATTATTATAATTAATATTGGTAATGGAAAATATATTATTATTATTATTATTTTTCAAGATTCAGAGTGCCGCCGCCTGAATCATAGCTTCAAAAATTAATTAATTAATTAAATAAAATTAAGTCAACATGAAATCAGTCGCGGATTCGACTGAAGGAAATTCATGGAGTTCACAAAAAAAGTTGTTAAATTAAATTTCTGAAAGTTTTAAATAAATATGTAACATATATGCAAATTTTAGGGGTTGTTTTGCATCATTTTCTCGACTTGAAGTTTCTCTTATCACAATTAGCAGTATTTTATTTGCTCTATTAAGTGGAATTTGTACTTTTTGGTTATTTTATTTGGATGGATATCATATTTTTGAAGAAGGAATTTCGTCATGGAAGCAACGAAATCCGTTATTTTTTTCGCCATCAAATAAATCAATTGGATATGATCCATTAGCATATAATCATAATCGATTAATTTGTACTTCAAGAGAATGCGCAAATATTGCTGCATTTTTTGCAACAAATTTAAATGAAAAGGTTTGTGATTATTTTTTTTTGTATTTTAGGTATTGGCGAAATGTGGTATCAATGATATTTTCGTTCTGAGATATTTTTTGAGCCTAAACTGATTTTTATGTCATCTAAAAGTAACTAAAAATGCTACTATTTTACGGTTTTGTAAATAATTTAATAAAAGGATTCAAAAAATTTTAGATGGATCCATGTGAAGATTTTTATGGGTATGTTTGTGGAAATTATGATAAAACACGGGAATTGCTGCCATCAAAACCTCTAAGGCATACAATTATTGATACTCAAACACTTTTGCATAAACAAATAAAACAAATTCTTGAAGCTCCAATTGCAAAAGCGGATAAGCCCTGGGATAAATTAGCAAAAGATTATTATGCAAAATGTTTGAATGAGGACGCCTTGGTCTTGGATGGAAAAACTTCAATTCGAACATTACTTCGAAAAATTGGTGGCTGGCCTGTCTTGGAGGGAAATAAATGGAATGAATTTGAAGTTGGTTGGGAAGAATATACCGCGATAGTATTGAATAAAACGGGAGTTACCGCAATTTTATTTGAACTTACCGTATCCCATGACCCAAATAATAGCTCCAAAACGGTACTTGAAATGGATCAACCAAAATTTGGAATTGGTAGCCGATGGCCATACACCGGTGGAATCAATGATTCAATGGTTCGAAATTATACAGAATTAATGATTCAAACGGCAATTCGACTTGGCGCCAATGAAACAACAGTTCGAGCAGAAATGCTTGAAGCCGTCGAATTAGAGATTAAATTGGTGGATTATTCAAGTGATGAAACAATTCGACGAGATCCTGATCGCTCCAATAATCCTTATCAGTTATGGCAGCTAAAACAACATTTTCCATATGTAAGTTTCGATTACTCTTACAGCGAAAACGTGTTTCTCTCTCTCTTACAACGAATTCCAAAATTTTCGCTGTTAGAATTTTAGTTTTGAAACAAATATGAAAGTTTCGTTGCAAGAGCTTTTTATGAATATTCCATTTTTTTAGATTGATTTTGAAGCATTTGTGGAGAGAGTTTTTGATGGAATTGTAAATATTTCACAAAATGATACAATAATTATTCGAGAAATGGATTATTTTAAAAGTATTCAACATGTTTTAAAATCTTCTTCCAAACGAGCAATTGCAAATTATGTTGGATGGCGAATTGTGCAAGGCTTTTCACCATTTTTACCTCCCCGAGATCGGGAACCTTTTTATGAATTTAAAGCAAATCAAACTGGCCTCTTTAATGTTCCAGTGCCCGAACGATGGGAAGATTGTGCCACATTGAGTATAATGCTTTTGGATATGCCAGTTGGAAAACTTTTTGTTCAAAATTTTTTTGATGAAAAATTTGCAATGCCAAAAGTGCGTCGTTTAATTACTGTATTTTGATTTCTTAAATTTTTGTGCCAAGAAGATACAAAAAAAAATATTGTAGCTAAAACTTAAAAAACGATACTGTAGAAAATGTTAACAATAAAAAATTTACTGTTACATTTAAATTTTTTATAGATGACTGAAATGACAACGTATCTTAAAAAAACTTTTATTGCTGAATTGGAAGATCTTGATTGGATGGATAGTGCCACAAAAGAGAGGGCCATTAAAAAGGCAAATGCCATTCAATATAAATGGTAAATATACTTATTCTTCTGCCAACCATTTAACATAAATATTTTGTCGGATTTGATATATCCCATATAAACTCAAAATCGGCTTATATCTTTTTTTTAAAATTTAATTTATTTTAGCGGGTATCCGGAGCAACTTTTTAATGATACTTGGATGAAACAAAATTGGGGTTTTGTAAGTTTAAATTTAAATTTAAATTTAAATTTAAATTTAAATTAATTCAAATTTCATGGATAATTTTTTGTAGAAAGCCACATCTCGAACTGAATCCCTTTTAACATTTACAATTCGAATTAAACTTGCTCGAACCACTGAAGAATTGACAAGATTTAAGCAGCCTGTTGATCGATCATTTTGGTATCAATCTCCTGCACAAGTTGATGCCTTTTATTCTCCATCCAGTAATGAAATGATATTTCCGGCTGGAATTATGCAATTTCCATTTTTATCTACTGGTGTCCCAAATTATGTGGTATATGCAATGGTTGGGGCAGTGGTGGGGCATGAGCTGGTGCATGGGGTAATTGATTTTATCATTATCAGTAAATTCTTTTTCACCATTGATTGATAAATTTGAAAAACTTTTTTCAAATTTAATAATTACAATAGTAACACTGTTTTTTATTACTGTATTTTACCGTATCTTTTTATAATTTATTTTATAGTTTGATGATCAAGGTGGCAGATATGATGAATATGGAAATTTGAATGATTGGTGGGATGTAAATACTGCAGAAAAATTCTATGAAAAGGCAGAATGTTTTGTAAAACAATATGAGGATGAAAAGATTCCAGAAGCTGGAGGACAAAAACTTAATGGTAGATTAAGTTTAGGCGAAAATATCGCTGATAATGCTGGAATTAAAACTGCTTATGCCGTAATTAATTAAAATATTTATATTTAAAAAAATTTAAAAAAAGTTCCAATTTTTTTAGGCTTATAAATCTTGGGCCAATGAAAATTCCGATGTTAAAGAGCCTGCCCTTCCGGGCTTTCAAAATTTTACATCTGAACAAATATTTTTTATTGCTTATGCAAATGTAAGATTTTATATATCCATATTTAAATTTTGGTATAATAAAAAATATTTTCAGAATTGGTGTTCTATGATGCGTCCACAACATATTATTCAGCTTATCAACACTGATGTGGTAAGTATACCAATTTATCATAAAGCTTTACCGGATTTGATATATCCCATTTTGGATGGGATATATCAAATATCGGAAAAACCCCTACTGTGACCCATAATCCATTAAATTTTTAGCATGCTCCGGGTCGTTTTCGAGCACAAATTCCACTTCGGAATCGTCCAGAATTTTCACGAGCTTTCGGATGTCCAAAAGGCTCAGCAATGAATCCTGAAAATAAATGTGGAATTTGGTAAATCCTCTGAATTCTTCCAACAATAACAAAAATTCTCAAAATTCCCAAAAAAGCTTCTTCAATACAGTAAAAAAAATAGAAATCGGTGCAAAACTTAAATTAAATTAATTTTAAATATTGTATTTCAATTTTTTTGCCATAACTTTTTTTTATTTAAATTTTCTGATCTCAAATAATTCTTTTTTATTTTTTGCTTTTTTGTTTCTTTTTTTATAAATATATTTTTCAATGTTAAATTAATGATTGAAAATTTCCTGTTTTTTTTGATAAAGGTTACTGAAATTTTTTATTTAAAAAAACTAACATTTTTTTTATCAAGCTTGAAAAATGATAAAATGATCGAAATAGAGAAACAGAAAAGATGAAGGGAGATTTGGATGGATGCCGGAGGGGAAGAAAGAAGCTAAATCATTCTTTCTAATCTCCATCAACTAACTTTCCCTTTCAAAATTTTTGCTACACTTTTTTTTTCTATTTTTGCGGAAATTAGTTTAAAACTGCAAAAATGCTGGAGGGCATTTGGATGTTTGCGATCGGGAGCTACTTTGACCCGAATACTTTTTTTCTGGATTTTTTATCAAATCTTGATGATTAAAAAAAGGGGGAAGGAAAAAAAAGTGTTTCGGGTTTTGGGGCGGGAATTATTCCTATCTTTTCTTTCTTCTTTCTTTTTTTATCTTTGTCGGATATTGGCTTTGAAGTTTTTTAACCACCAAAAATCTTTTTATATTAAACGTTTTTAATTTTGAAACATAATTTATATTTTAGGACTTTTTTAAAACCACATTTTTAGAAACAATAAATGATGATGAAAAAAGTGCTAAGCTTTTTCGTATTTGCTTCTGTCATTTCTTCAAGCATCGGCTTTTTATTCCCCAGTGCTGGAGGTGGAGGGGGTGGATGTGGATGTGCACAAGCTGCCCCAGCCTGCGCCCCAGTTGCTGCTCCAGCTTGTGCTCCACAAATTTCAGGTTTGCTTAAATAATTACGTTAAAAGTTTAATATTTATAAATAAATATTTAGCACCGGCATGTGCCCCAATTGGTAATCCATGTGGTGGCGGCGGCGGTGGTGGTGGATATGGTGGTGGTCCAGTTAATAGCGGTGGATATAGTGGTGGCGGTGGTGGTGCATATGCTTCTCCACAAGTTTTTGCTCCACAACAACACCAACAACAACAACAACAAGCTTTCTTCCCTCAACCTCAACAACAACAACAAGGTGGTGGATATGCTCAACCTCAACAATCTTATCAACCCCAACAACAACAACAACAACAATATATTCCTCAACAACAGCAACCCCAACAACAACAGCAATATATTCCTCAACAACAATCATATCAACCACAAGCTCCTCCACCACCTCCTCCTCCCCCACCACCACCACCACCATCAGGTGGTAGCTATTCACAAGGACCTGTTGCTGCTGCCGCAGCTGCAGCCGGTGGAAAATTGACTGAAGTTGAAGATGAACCAACTGAATCTTCAACTGCTGCTTCCAAGGCTATCCCTCAAGACGCACAACCCCAACAAACTGCTGAAGTCCTTGAACCAGTTGATATTAAACAACTTAAATTAACAAATGATTCAGAATGTAATAGTGAAGAACTTCGAACTGTTATCATTGAAGTATGAAGCTCTTATCATTCTAATCATATCACAATTAACAAATACTTTTTTAGAACATTGATGAAGATCTTAATTCATCGAAAAGACTTATTCAACTTGCTGCTGAAGCTAAATTTGGTGGTCGATTTGATGTTATTTGTGCAACAAATGATTTCTCCTACGTTACAAATACAGAAATCTTCTGTCAACATACACAAAAAGATGTCTCATGTTATGCTTATCGACAATTGTAAACAGTGCTAACAACAAAACATCCACCACCACCTCAAAAATATACGACACCAATTTTCGTTATACAAAAAAAACATAATTGAACTCAGTTAAAATTAATTTATTTCCCTCCCCTTTTTTT
The DNA here is from genome assembly GCA_964035985.1 of Panagrolaimus superbus. Lineage (NCBI taxonomy): Eukaryota > Metazoa > Nematoda > Chromadorea > Rhabditida > Panagrolaimidae > Panagrolaimus > Panagrolaimus superbus. The sequence goes on from OZ038357.1 coordinate 9,396,538, forward strand.
TAAAAACTTATTTTTTTGTCGTTGTTCTCTTTTACACATTAATTTATTTTTCTCATATAAAAGTGATATAAATACTTTCTTTCATATTTAAAAAATTTCAAAACTGTTGTAAAATTAAAAATGTATTATCAGTGGATAATCCATGGATAGATAGCTTATTAGGGTTGACCAATTCCCTTTCCCGGGAAATTTCCCGATTTACGCGGAAAATGACTTCCATTTCCCAAATTTTTTTTGTGTAGAAACAGAAGTTTTTACATTAAAATTATTTAAAAATTGTTATTCCTACTTTTAAAAAACAGTTTAAGAGTCAAAAATTTTTCTAATTTAGTGTTTTATACGGAAACATCAAATTCGTGAAATTGTCAAAATCGAAACAACAAAAATAGTGAATGACAGTTTTCATCTTTATTGCTAAAACCGATATTTTACGAATAATGTGATGTTTCTCATCCATTAAAAATCAAATATTGTTAAACATATAGTTTTCTATATTTTGTAAAAGAAAAAACATTATTTAAAATCATAATTGCTTTGTTTTTGTAACTTTTGTACACTCAACAATAATATTGTGACGGCACATAACCCTGTAGATCCAGATATCAACGAAAAGCCTTTTTTTAGTGTTTTTGGACCATTTTAGGTCTAAGCCGCTTTAACCCTTCATTTTTCACCAAAAAATGAGCCCGTGACTCCGGAGTCGATTAATCGAAATCAAAATTTTCTTCAAAATACATAAAAGGGCTTTCTAAGTGTCAATTTACAATATTAAACTGTTTTAAATAATTAAAAAATTAATATCTGAAACAATAAAATTTTTTTGAAATTTTAAAAAATTTTTTTTTTTTAAATTTAAACTTATTTTCAAGGCAATTAAGCACGGGCTCATTTGGCGTTCACTTAAGGGGTTTTTCGCGTAGGATGATTTTGAACGATTAATTTTTCTATCAAACGTCTTCTTATAGTCCCCTGAACATTCCCTGAAATGTGCGTCGAAAAAAAAAATTTCGAAAATTTCGATTTTTTTTCACATGGGGGACCAAGGCAAAAAAATTTTTCAAAATTTTCAAAAAATATTCATTATTTTTTAAATAGTTCAAACATGTCCAGAATGTCTAAAAAATACTATATAAACCGTTTACCGGGTTATAATAAGTCAAACATTGGAGTTATAGCATCAAAATGATGTTGGGGGTATTGTGAAAAATCTTCTCACTTAGAAAAAAATTTTATTCTGTTGTTTTTTTGATTTGTTTTGATTAATTATGACTAAATCAATTATAAAGAATCTGAATATAGCATTTTCAGACATTAAAAAATAGAAAGAATAAATTTTTTTGATGTTGGGGGTATTGGAGCACACGATATTAACTAAAATGAATAGAAGTCGGGAATCAAGTTACTTGAATGGTTCCTTTTGGTATTAATATAATCCCTGTGTGATAATAAACAAATTGTAAAACCCGATTTTTGATTGGAGTTCTGGTTTTGATTTTATGCCACATTGAAAAATATCTCTCACTTGTACCCCAACATCAAAAAAGCAATAGAACTTGCCAACACTTCACTTTGAACTTTTGTAAACAGTTTTATTTTGCTCCTAACTATATTTTTAAGAAATTGTAAAACCCGATTTTTGATTGGAAGTCTCATTTCTGAGTTTCGGGTGTTCAAATTTCACTTTTTGGAAAAATCTGCAAAAAATGGGGTATTTCCGAAGGCTAGCATCTTTTTTTTGGTGACTGTTAATGGCAAATAATCTTTACCAATTCATATATATCATCAATTAGAAGAAATCGTAAAGGATGGATAGGCCATTTGATCCCGAAATTCATTTATTTCGCCCAAAAAACTGTTTTTTGACCCCATTTTTTAGCAAAAATCGGCATGTTCCGAAGGCTAGCATCTTTTTTTTTTTTAAGGATATAAACTTTTTGTATATTTAATACTATTAAGGATAGCCTAGAGCACAAATCGTAAAGGACCAAAGTCCGATTGTTCAAGTTGTATCGGAATGGCACCCCAAAAAGTGCCGAAAATACGGTATTTTGACCATTTTGGTTTTTCTAACTGCACATCTCCAAATCGACCCAGATATCATTCCAAAGCTTTTTTTATCGTTTCTAAGCCATTTGCCATCATTTAAGCCCAAAAAATCCTAACTATACATTTTTTGCCAAAAAATGAGCCCGTGTAAGAGTAGTGATCGGATCCCGTCCCGTTCCCGCCGGGATTCCCGTGTTTCCCGTCCCGTGCCGATTTTCAAAAAACGGGAATGACATATATAGCTTAAGTTGCAAAATATTGTTTCTTAACAACTTCAAGCTCTGATTAATCTGAAAGCTTTTCTTCTGATGATACTTTAATATATGGAAACAAACAAAAAAATAGATTATCTGCAGATTCTGCTCAAAAATTACTTAAAATTTTTGGATATTACATGTTACAAGTTTCCGACGGGAATCACGGGATTCCCGCGGGATTCCCGTAATTCCCGTCCCGTGTTCATTTTCAAAAAACGGGAATTCCCGTTTCCCGGGTTTTACCGAAAACGGGACGGGATCCGATCACTAATTAAGAGACTATCTACCAGAAAATCTTAAAATATCATATATGAGCGGAACACACCATCTCAGATTTCAATTATTTTTTGTATGTTGGTAGAATATGGTCTAAAAACGTTATTCTGAAAGTATTACTAGTTCTTATAGTCCTAGTTTTGAATTGGCACGATGCCAAAGATCGTAATTGACCAAAATTTCATGACAAGTAAAATATTTTTTTACCAAATAATTTGAAGTTTTCCCAGGTGATACTAGTTGGAACAAGGTTTAAAATTATGTATCGTTTACATTTCTGTCATATTTTTGAATACGATTTTTTTTACTTTGAATATTTCACCCCCTGAAAAAATGAAATTTTTTTTCAGCTAGGACTATAAGAACTAGTAATACTTTCAGAATAACGTTTTTAGACCATATTCTACCAACATACAAAAAATAATTGAAATCTGAGATGGTATGTTCCGCTCGATTTGAAAAATCTGGTAGACAGTCTCTTAAATCAATTCAATAGAGCTTTTATATCAAAAAAGGTGTTTTTAATTTTAAAAAAACACAATTCTGCACAATAAATATTTTTTAAAAATTTTTAAAAAAATATTTCTTAGGGAGTGGATGCATCGACTCCGCCTCATCGACTCCAACTCCGACAGTGGATTCGGAGTCGCAACATCACTGTTCAAAGTTGCAAATATTTTTTTAAAAAAAAATCCAAGTTTGGTTTCCATTGTTTACATTTTGATTACAAAAAAGAATGAAAAACTTGCATCAATGACAGCTGCTGCTCTGATTCAATAAAAAAAGAATATTGCAATAACTGAATTAGAATGGAACAAAATTCGAAGCAAAATTTGGGTTACTTTTATTTTTTTAAATTATTATTGGGATGAAAGATCATTCCAAAACTGTGCAACACTTTACAAAATAAAAATTTTCTTTGACGGAGAAAATCTGCTTTTTGACCAACACGCTGAAATTAAAATATTAAAGCAAACAAATATTTATTTAAAAAAAGAAGAGACAACAAAAAAAATAATTCAACACCATCACCTTCGTCATCAGAATCTACAGTATCAATCAAATACAATAGGACGAAGAGAATCCAAAAATCGCATAGCAAGAAAATCTTTATCAAGACTTTCAATTCCAAGAACAGGAGTATGTTTTTCGGCACATTTAAGCAAAAAATTAATACAACTTTGATGCAATTTTGTTTCATTAAAGGTTTTTGAAAAATGAATCATTTGGACAACATTTGAAGGTGTAATTATTTTGATTAAATCACTTTCAACAAGATCCTAAAAAATCAAACATAAAGTTTTGAAAACATCGAATTAAACATACCATAATAGATTTAATTTCATATTTATCAGCAAATCGATAAAGCAACATTTTATCTTCCAAAATAAAATTAGGAAGAACATCAGAATTGTAGCAAAGATTAACGGCTTCATCAACGATTTCAAAGGGAAAACCTTCAATAACCATTTTATTTTCGTCTGATTCTTTCAACCCGGATTCAAACATTGCTGCCATAACTGGAGAAACCTTCATTAAAACTTCTTTATGGACCTAAAAATAGAAATCACTAAGATTATTCAACTATTCACTAATTTATATATGAAATTAAAACAGTGTCAACGGAATGAATTAGAAAATCATGTTTTAAAATACCTTACTTTTATATCTTTATCTCCAACAACAATTGTAAAATCTTTATAACGTTTTTTAGCATTCAATTCAATATTTTCATTTGTTTCAGTCAATAAAATTCCATTAAAATTAATAGTCAAAAATCCATCAACGAAATATCCTTTTAATGGATCGAAAAAATCATCTGTTGAACACAAAGAAATTCCATATCCATCACTTGTGTTTTCAAAGGCGTATTGCAAACCACCATTAAAATTAACAGAATCAACAGAAAAATCATAAACAGCTTCAATTTTCTTTTCAGTTTCCATTTCAATATTTAAATATATGCATGTTTTTGGTGGTTCTCCATTTTTTATTTCATTTGGACAAATTGAAAGATAATATTTGACGCCAGAAAATGATGCAACTTTGATTTGTTTAATGTATAAATGATTATTTTTTAATTCTTTTTTAGCTTTTAAAATTTCTTCTTTAATTTTCCATTGCATTGAAATTGGACTTGAAATTTTCTGAAAAATAAAATAGTTACAGTAAATGGAAAAATTAAATATTACTTACTTGAATCAATAATCGGTCTGTTTTCAAGGTTCCATTTACTTTAATTGTAATTTTTCCATCAATAAAATATTTATTCTTTGTTTCAAAAAAATCAGCAGTTTTACAACATGATTCTCCCCGTCCAAGATATGCTTGATAAACATAATTGAAGCTTTTTGAATAATTTGCTGATTCAACAGAGATTGTAAATTCGGCTGTAATCTTTCTTTCTTCTGAACCATTTGCAAAAAAATAAATCCGTGTTTTTCCTCGATGTTTTTCTTTATTTCCATTTGGACGAATTCTAATATAATATTGAAGACCAGGAATATTGAAAGCATAAAAACATTTTCCATCCAAAAATCCATTTTCAGATTCTTTTAAAGCAATCAAATCGGATTTTTTGAACTTGCATTCAATATCAAATGGATGTACAATTTCCTAAAAAAAGCTTGATTTAAAAGAAAAATAATTGTTTAAAAAACTAACATTTTTAGAACTTTCCATTTTTAGAAGTAATTCAACGAAAGAAAGCAAAAATATAAAAGTTTGACTTCTTTCAAGTAAGAATTCAATGCTGCAAAATTATGGAAACATAAAATAATAAAAACAGCAATGTGCACGGTTTTTTCAACTTCTCGTAAACAATATAATTTTTTTGTATCAAAAGTTGCACTACAAAACAGGTCTCTGGCCTGACGTAAAATTGACAAGAGAATGAGAATTCTCTACCAAAAGTTCAAAAAAAAGAAGCAAAACCGTAAAACGCGTTTTACACGATTTGGCTTTTTTGTCAGAGAAACAAAAGACAAGTAAAACTCATTTTTTTTCAACTTCGAGCACAGTGGATAATGTCGATTTTTCAAAGTGATTAAAAAAGGCTGATTTTTGGCACACAAGCTCCTATGGGGTCCCTAAGAATCTTCCATATGCTGTTTTTTGTTTAAAACCCCTCAGGGGATTAGGGGGATATACGATATCCCTTTAATCCGGAAAAAAAAATCCTGGACCCGTAGAACATTTCCACATTGTTATTTTGGCTTAATCCGGCAGTTTTTGAAAAAAAATGAGTTGTAAAACAGAGAGAGAGAGCAGAGTTTCGAAAATATTCGAAACGCTGCTCTCTCATTTTTTCACTTGTCTGTTTTTTCTCTAACAAAAAAGCAAAACCGTGTAAAACGCGTTGTAGTGAAGGTGCGCAATTTCATCAATAACAAATAATAAGTCTGCAATGCGTTAGCAGTCATTGCTACTAGCAGATTAGAGAGTCTGGATAAGCAGAAAGAAAATTGGTAGTAGAAAATAGAAAAAATTCTGCTTTTTTTTAATTTTTACCGCCTAAACTGTATGTATATTGATCAAATCATTTCTTGCTGTTTTGCCCTATATAATCTTTCTTTCTAGTATACCTAAAGTGCTGTCTTAAAGATAATGAGGTGCAGACATGTGTGCATTGTGCTTTTTTTGAAAAAAAATTTAAAAATTAAAATGAATGATACATAACTTTCGCTTTGAGCGGGCTTTTTCGAAAAAATTTAAAAAAATCATTTTTCGATAAAACTCATCAAAGACCATACTTGAGAGACACTTGAAAAGAAAATTTCTGGCTCCTGCATTGGCAAAAATAACAAACAAATTGATTTTTTTAAAGGAGATTCGTAGGTCTATGCACATTTTTTCGTTTTTTACAAAAATTTCAGCTCATAGAAATTATTAAAGCGCAAGCAATATCTCAGAATATTGGATTTTCTATACTAAATAACCTTAGAATAAAAAAAATAAAGAAAGAAGTTGGGAAAAGTGATTAAATTATGTAATTCTGATTCAGAATGACTTTTTAACGTTGAACATTCTTTGCCCCACGGGGCATTCATTTTCACTTTGCCAAAACTTGCGCAAATTTGTTTTTTTGGGGCGCTTCGCCTGCTACTTTTGCTCAACATCTTCAGTTCAAATATTAAAACTCTGTTAAATACACTTATTGTTGTTTTTTCGATTATGGACATCATCTGTGAGTAATAGTCCAGCTATGAGAAATAAAAAAAATTAAGTTTCAACGTTGTGGTCAAGGAAAAGAAGAGTAAAAACAACGCTGAAGCTGTGTACTTATTACATATAATCTTTCATAAACTACAGCGTTGATCTTCATTTTTTGGCTATTATTATATTCTCAAAATGTCTTAAGAACAATAAACTTGTTATCCAATCCAATAATAATACAAAAGTATGATTAAAAGTTTCAAAGTTTGTAACAAATAACAAACAACGCTAAAATTTCTCATATTTTATGCTGTAACTTTCGTCGGACGCCTTCGGACAACTTCTCCCTTTCCAAATATATCCGCTATTATGTAAGAAATAACATGTTAAAAGATCAGAGCGGCCCTCGATGGCCCTTTTATGTACCACCAAAAATAGTGAATGGCAAATTTCTCATTTTTCGTTAAAAACAGTATTTTACGAATAATGTGATCTTTTTCATCCATTAAAAAGATCTAATATCGTTAAGCATATAGTTTACTCTATTAGGCAACAGAAAAAACATTATTTAAAATCCTAATTGCTTTGTTTATGTAACTTTTGTGCACTCAACTATATCTATAACATCGTTTTTTTCGAATGTCAAAATTCTTGAAACGAAAATTTAGTGGGAGAAAAAAGAAAAGAAAAAATCTGTTGAAAAAGCGTTTGTGCATAGACCTAGAGATTCGTCAGTTTGCGCATTTTTTTGGGCTTTTCTTCTTTGTAACCGCGTAACCGTGTAACCGTTTGTATTTCGCGTCGAGAATTTGCGCGGTTACAAAAGATTCTTCTTTGTAACCGTTTTTTGCACTAATGCAAATCTATTAATATATTTTTAATATATATCTGATTTTTTTATCTTTTTTATCATTTTATCACTAAAAATGATTATAGGGACATACAATAATGTTTTTTAAAAAGTTTTTTGTTTGTTTTAGTTTAAAATTTATATTGGATTTCGAAGTTTGATTAAAGTTTATATTGTTAGTTTAGTTTATATTTTTATATAATCAATAAATGATCAGTGATAAGCTAGTTAGTAATGACATTAATTAAAAGTTGAACAATTAAGGTTATTACTTTTAAACATTTTTTAATGGAAAGATTGATTTTATAAAACTCCATCAAAAGTATATTTATTATTTAAATAAGTATTTTAGTAAAAATATAATCTAAATGCACAAGGAGGTTAATAAATGTTCTATGAGTAATAACTATATCATCAAAAATAAATTAACAATGAAACAATTTAACAAAGTTTTGAATATATTATTACTTTAATCAATTGCGTTAAACTTTGAAGTTTGATTAAAGTTTTTTCAACTACTTTAATTTTTGTCAAAGTGCTGTCCGATGAGGTGTTGAATGTGTTTTCCTTCATCAATTGAACCAAGTAAAAATACATAGCCTTCAATGAAGGCTACTGCCGCTAATTAATTTATGGACAGTTTCTAGACTATTATTAGTGCAGCGTTGAACGGAACTTCTAATTGCGATGATTTGATGACCAATATAGGAGAGAATGTTTTTTTGGGAAAAATTATTCCATATGCCTTTGATAGTTGCAAATGCTTCACTTCTGATGTCCATGAAAAATTCGAGCATTTGTTCTTTCTTTCATCTCTACAAAAAGTTTTATCTTCTCCCGTCTCAATTTTTTCTCAACCAAGGCATGAAGATCAGAGCTGATTGTTCTGACATGATTTTCATGTTTGTACTGCTCCTTCTTTAAATCTACTAATATCAAATTTAACTTTGGGTAGGCTGGATAAAAATGAGCTTGGATGTTCCAAATTAAAAATTATGAAATCAAGTAACGGCTTTAAATATTTTTTATGGTTAGCCAAACTTACTCAACATCTCCTACAGTATAATTAAGGGAGTATTCGTTGTTTAAATTGTATTGCAGTGGTGCTGCATATATTAAACTTCAGAAAAAAATAGTAAAACAAAAAAATATATCTTCAAGACTCGCCTCCTTTTAGTTTCAATAAAAAGTAGTATAAATAAAAAATGTACCATCATTAAATTTGTTATTTATGCGACATATGACCACAATTTATTGACTGCTTTGATGCGCCGCTTAACTCAAGCATTATTGTAATTAAATATCGACTTGGGGTTGTCGCTCCTTGGGTCAAATTTATCCAAACATGGTTAAACAAATCTATTTGCAAAGCTCTGTTTCACTCGATAATCGACAAATTAAGTTGTTTTTGCATACCTCGTCTTTTCAAACCATAGTTGCAAAACTTTTTGTTTCCAAATTATTTTTCATCGCCATTATTACCATCATCAAAATTTATTAGTAATTTAATATTGTTTGAGAAGCACTAAGGGATGCGAACTTTAATTTTATTTAGCATTATTTTTCTGTTGCAGCGTACTGTAACCTGTAAACAAAATACTCTCAAAATGGAGGGGCTACCTTAACGTTTTTGCTGTAATTGCAAAGTAAGGTTAATTTTAAACTGACATTGCTGAAATTATTTTTAATATTTATTTTACCGACGCCCCTGTACTCTACTTTGTTAATCTTTACTCCCGTAACTTTAATTTCATATTACCAGAAATTTTAAATCAAATACCAAATGCCCTTTTAAAAACATATGGGAAACAACAGATTTCACAATCCAGTTAGTTAAAACAAGATTAGAGCAAAGTCTTTTATCTTTCTGTGTCATTAGTAAGTTTTTTTGGTAAATGTTAAATAATTGTTAAAAACAGTAATTATATAGCTAATAAAACTAAGGATGGACGAGGGCCCGAATTTTCAGGCCCGGGTCCTCAAAATTTCGAAAAGCCCAGCTCGGCCCGGCCCTAGCCCTTACAAATATAAAAAAGCCCTGGCCCGGCCTGGGCCCTGATTTTAAAATTTTTTGAAAATTTTGTCTTGGTTCCCCCTGTGGAATTTTTAAAATTTTTTTCAAAAAACTGAAAAGGCCCGGCCCTGATCCTCAATTTCCAGGCCCAATTTCAAAAGCCCTAGGCACTCGTCCATCCTTAAATAAAACTATCATACTCGAAGCAAATATTTTCGATTCAAATTACTCCACCGTTGAATCTCCTCTGACAAAAAAATTATATCGATGTTTCAATACTTGAGAATTATATTCAGCTCCCTCCGTCTTTGATTCTTTTAAGATTTTTTCACATAATACTACAACATCTTTCATTATGCCCAAAAATGGACAAGTGATAGTTTAAATTAACGAGAATTATCAGCTTCAAACGGTATACCGCGTGTTTGGCGGAAACGAAAAATTCTGCATTTACTGAAATGTTAATTTATCATTTTCTAAAATGTTACTGACCAGGGCTCTGCGATATCGATATTCAGAAAGTCGATATCGATATTTTCGACATTCGATATTTAAAAAAATTTCCGATATCGATATTTTCGATATTCGATATTCTTAAAATTTACCGATATCGATATTTTCGATATTCGATATTTTAAAAAATTTTCGATATCGATATTTTCGATATTTTTTTCTAAAATTTTGCAGTTATAAATTTTTTCTAAATTTTTTTAATCTGCAATTTTATTTTATTATGTGTGTTTTTTTTAACTCGATCATTATCAGTAAAAATTCTCACGATGCCAGATAAATGGCAAAATTTCGATATTTAAAAAAATTTTCGATATCGATATTTTCGATATTCGATATTTCTAAATTTTATCGATATCGATATTTTCGATATTCGATATTTTTAAAAACTTTCGATATCGATATTTTCGATATATCGTATCGGTTTTTTCGATATTTCGATATCGATATATCGATATCGCAGAGCCCTGTTACTGACCCTTTGCTTGTTGTTGCACTAAATCACTGATAATCACTCCATGTGAAAATACATTCATAAATACTTTAAATCCCAAGCTCATTGAAGACAAGTTAAGTAAGACAGCATTCTTAGTGTTAAATACTGCTAAAACTTTGCTACTAATAATGAACAAAATGTAACCAGGACATCCTCCGCATATGAAGTTATTTTATTTTTCAAATTATATTTTACAAATAAATAACTACTTTTATATAAACAATAATACTTGTATAAACAGTATTTTCATTAAAATACTTATTTAAATAATAAATATACTTTTGATGGAGTTTTATAAAATCAATCTTTCCATTAAAAAATGTTTAAAAGTAATAACCTTAATTGTTCAACTTTTAATTAATGTCATTACTAACTAGCTTATCACTGATCATTTATTGATTATATAAAAATATAAACTAAACTAACAATATAAACTTTAATCAAACTTCGAAATCCAATATAAATTTTAAACTAAAACAAACAAAAAACTTTTTAAAAAACATTATTGTATGTCCCTATAATCATTTTTAGTGATAAAATGATAAAAAAGATAAAAAAATCAGATATATATTAAAAATATATTAATAGATTTGCATTAGTGCAAAAAACGGTTACAAAGAAGAATCTTTTGTAACCGCGCAAATTCTCGACGCGAAATACAAACGGTTACACGGTTACGCGGTTACAAAGAAGAAAAGCCATTTTTTTGTGATTTCGCAAAAAATTGCGAAATTGTAAATAAGTGATAATCAGGGTTTTTCGTGTCGAGAACGGCATACTGTAAATCGCTTTTTTCTTTTGCAAAAAAACAAAAAAAAGATTTTGAAATCGTCATTAAGGATGGACTAGGGCCTAGGGCTTCTGAAAAGCCCGGGCCCGGCCCGTTCAGGCCCCAGGGCCGGGCCGGGCCTGGAAATTGAGGATCGGGGCCGGGCCTTTTCAGTTTTTTGAAAAAATTTTTAAAAATTCCACAGGGGGGACCAAGACAAAATTTATAAAAATTTTTAAAATCAGGGCCCGGGCCGGGCCAGGGCTTTTTTTATATTTGTGAGGGCCCGGGCCGGGCTTTTCGAAATTTTGAGGGCCCGGGCCGAGGCCTGAAAATTTGGGCCCTCGTCCATCCTTAATCGTCATTGTGTTTTTCTGAAAATGCATTTTTGCAGAATTTTTTAGAATTTTATTCTTTTTGCGTTTAAATGTTTTAATATTTATGTTTGTTGATAAATAAAGTGGTTTTTATTTGTGTTTGTGGATAATAAAATTGGTTTCACCTTACATATTTTTTTTGACAGGAAAAAAAATGTTAGAAAAAAAAGCATTTTTAGTGATGTTTTTAATGAAAAACATAGATTTTTAGAATATTTTTCTTAATATTTTAGCTTTTTTTTCAAATAATTAGCAAATGAAAAGTGGTAACCCGAAAATGTTGCCAAAAATTTTTAAACATACCGGGTATTATCGCGAAAGTCTCAAAAAGTTGATATCTGTTGATATTCATAAGTTTTAAATATCTCGAAAATTGATCAAAAATGGTCAAAATTTCAAAAGTCGGGTAAAATCAATTTTGAACCCCGTCAATTTCTGTTGGCTAATTTCAGTTTTGTTACATGTATCTGTCATTGATAATACACGTTTGCTTTTATTAATCCAGAAAAAACCGAATTTAAGCGATATTTCTGTGTTGCTCAATTTTCAAACTTCATATTCATCCCATATTTCGAAATTACTATCAAAATTGCTCAAACTTTCCCAGGGTGCTCCACAGACATGGTATACCATGGTCAGGGCCCCAAATAAGTTCCAAGTAAGGGAGGGGAAATTCCTTCCAAGAGGCCAAAAAAATCTCATTTTGTCTAGTATGAATTTAATTTTTCAAGGTAAATTATGGCACCGAGGGGGAGGGGGATATGTCCCTAAGGCAGTTGCGGCACTGACAATGGTTCAAGTCACCGGAACTCTTTGTCTTACTAAATCCGAAAGTTATGACCCTTGGTTTATGTCGAAGATGTTAATTTTGATAGTTTTTTAAAAAAACAAAAATGTTCCCCCTCATTTATCGCAGTAGATTATATACCAGAAAAAATGTTAGACAATAGCGCATTTAATGAGGTATTTTTCAGCTCCGCCAAAGTCTTAGAAAAAAACTTTCTTCAGGGATCTAAATTGTTGTTATATTCAAATTGATGGCAAATTAATTCTAGTAGACCTACACATCTGAAATTATTAATTTAGACTCACATTGAGTCCCTTAATCGATTCCCTATACAAATTTGGAAGAATCTGGAAGTTTCGATTTTTAGAGGTATACTGTAGTTGGGTTACAATATCGAAATTTCGGGGAATTTTCATGACTTGTAACCTTCACTAATCGTATTTTTGGACATATATTACCCTATTTTGAAATTTTTAAGTACGTACGTTCATTTTAAAAAAGTGTCGATGACTGAAAATTGAAAAAAATGCGTTTTATTTTAATTAGCTGTTTTTATTTTTGAAAAAACTTAAAATCTATTAAGTAAAAACACATAAAATGGTTAAAAAATCATTTAAAGGCAATTTCATTTTACCAAATCGTTTAATGGAATTTTAAACGAAAATATTCCCCCAAAAATCCATTTGAAAATCGGACTTTTTTCTGAATCACCCTGTACTTGTCGATCTTCCCTTGGTGACAGCATTCTTTTTTTACTTATCGTCGACATTCCCTTTAATTAAACCATGTGTGGCTTTTTTTTAAATACTTTATTTACACATTATTTTTTGGATAAAAAAAAATAAGGCTTCTTTCGAAAAAAAAGAGCAAAAATAAAAAATTCAAAGAAAAAAATGAGGAATTTTATCAATGAAATTAATTTTGTAAAACCTTTGATTATTTATTTATTTATTAAAGAGATGAAAGAGAAAAGAAAGAATTTGAGGATTCATTTTTGTCAATGTTGGAGGCGGTAATTCTGGAGGGCCAAGAAGAAATGAGATCAACGTCATTAAAAAGTGATGAAACTTTTGAAATATTTGCTGCTTTTAATTTATTTTCTTCAAGAATATCCTCATCACCACCATCATTATCATGATTGTTATCAATGATGAGAAAGTTATTGCCGTCTTCCAGTGCTACATCATCATCATCATCATCATTATTATCCATTAATTCAGGAAGAAGATCAAAAGCAGAATTGTCAAAACTTGTTGAAGGACTTCCCGCTTCACAAAATGATGGATTATAATAAAAGAATGCAAAAGAATATTCAAAATTTTGTAATTCTATTGTCATATCACAATAGCCTGAAAATTATAGACATATATATATATAATTGTAATATCATTGGGATACGGTAGTTTGAATAGAAATATACAAAAATGGATTACGGTATCAAAAATTTTAAGTTATCTCTGACAAAAATTGGTGGTTTTAAATTCAAAATTTTAAAACAACTCTATCAATGTCATTACAGTAATCCATGCGAAAAAGAAAATGTTTACATTTACATTTACAGAGTTGTGATAATAAATTGTTACTACTCTTTTTCTTTTTGATTGCACTAATGAAAAAAAAATTCACGTGCTTGGGGGGGGGGGGGGGGGGGGGGGAATTGTGAAGAAGTGCCGCACTTAAAGTGACTTTAATATCTTCATTATTCTTTCTTTTTTGTTAATTAAATAAAATCTTACATTCATCATTTCCAACATCAATTTCAGTTTTACAACCATAATGCTGCATTTCATAGGCAATTGAATGCATTGCCCCAAGCAACATAATTGTCTTCTCTCGATCATCATCACGTAATTCAGATGCACAAAAACCAATCTATAAAAAATATATCATAATTAACATTATTAATTAATTATTTATAAAAATATAAAATAATACCTGAACAGAAGTTTTAAAAGATTTATTTGCTAAAAAATGTACAGCAAATCGAAGATCTTCTGTTGGACATGGAACAGCTAATTGTGAAAATGAATCAACAATTAAGTCAACATTGAGATAAATGGATTCAAGATTTTCAAGTAATCGAGGTGGAGCTAATTGAAAGAATCGAAATATAAATCCGCCTTGGGCATATAAGCATGTATCTGAAAAACAAGTTTATATAAGAGATTTGATATATCCATGGATAAAGCTTAAAAATATTTCAAAAGCATCATCAAAGATTGTTTTCAAAAAATAATTACAATACATTTATGACACATTCCTCAAAGTTTTTGAATCACCAAAATCCCAAATCTTTGAAAGAGATTGAAATAAGGACCTTAAAATTTTTGCGCCAAAAAATAGACAAACATTTCAAAAATGTATAAATTTAATTCTTTCTTTTTTTAAGGAATAAATTTGATGCGGTTTTTTGAAATAACTAAAATCCCCCAAAGACAAATTTCCATTGATGGTGGTCATTATCCCTTCATCTATATTTTCATTTCCAAAATATTCCCCCTAAAAATTCTTTTTTTTAACCCAAAAAGATTATTATTTTTTTGCAATCTGTAATTCCATACATTTAAAGCTTATTTTTGTTAAAAAAGAAAATCTCATTATTTTTGGCGTACGTAACATTTTTTTGTAATAAGATTTTTAAAAGTCCTTTCCTTTTTTCCCTCAATTTTTTCTATGTCAAAAAAATTTGGTTAATCAAATACAAAAAAAAAGTTTTTTTTTTCACTCTCGAAAATCTCGAAAAAATGCCACAAATCGTAAACCACTCAAAAAAAAAGAAAAGACGTAACAAGTGGCATTTTTTTCCCTTTCCCCTTTCATTCTTTCTTTCCTTTGAGAAAAGGAAGGATATTACAAAGTGGTGGTGGCATAATAGAGATTAAATCGGAAGCAATCAAAAAAAAGAAAATGTCACAAAAGAAAAGAAGTCTTTTTTTTACCGACCGAAAAGAGTACAAGAAGGTGGAGGCTGTTGAGGAAGAAGCGGGCCCTTTGTTCCTGACAATTTTACTGCAAGTAACACGGAGCGAAGATTTAAACAATGTTCAAAAACTTTTTCAATTTTTGATGATTCAAATTGTAGTCGATCTTCTGGAACATATTCACCATTTGGCAAGATTCGAGCTTCACATTTCAAATAACTATCAAATGGTTCATCGCTGATCTAAAAAATGAATGAAAGAATTAAAAAAGAAAGGAACGAAAGAATCCAATTTCAAAGAAGAGAAAAGAAAAGAAAGTATAAACAAAAAAGAGAGAGAATTTTAAAAACACACCTGGATATGAGTATATTTTCGGAAGGTTCGAGACACAATGCTTTCAACATGTTTATTTGAATGCTGAAAAATAGGAAAATTTAAATATTTAAAAAAAAAATGTGTTACTGTAGAGAGGATAGTAAACTGTAATAGTGTTACTATCAATGATAGTAAATGATGTTATTGGACTTTTGAATTATCTGAGTGTATAATTACTCTGTTAAAAGGTATTATTACCGATAATAAATTATCTAATTACTGTAAAATAAAAAATAAATTACTGTATTTTCGTTTCAAGACCCAAATCTTCAAAAACCTTGCAATCAACTGATTAAAAGCCATAAAAACTTTTTCTTACTGTACTAAACTTTTATAACCACGAATTTTATATCTTTTTTTTACTGATAAACATTAAAATTTTATATTTTTGTTTTTCATAGATTTTCAAAGATATTAAAAAATAATACTTTTTTTTGTGTCGCTGATTTTGATGATGTCGACTTCTTTTTTTTATGAGACGTTATCAAAAAATCATTAAAAAACTGTTTTTATTTTTTTTTCCTATCAGAATCAGCATATAAAAAAAAGTCCATAAAGCAATGCCCGCAATAAAGTAGTAGAAGTAATGGAATCTCTCTTCTCTTTTTCTCTTTTCAAACATCAAAACTTTATTTTTATCAAATGCCCCCAAAAATATTTTTTATTATTCGTGATTGTAAAATCATAAAAAAAAAGTTTTTTTAAAAATATAGAAATAAAAAACTAACCATAAAATTAATCTTTGTATCAAAGTCAAGATGAGAAGAAATTTGAAGTAAAACGACATCGGGTAAATATTCAAGAAGTGATGAAGGCTGCTGATTCTGTCGTTGCTGCTGTTTCTGCTGCTGCTGCTGTTGAAGATGATGATGATTGGAAGACGAAGAAGAAGAAGAGTTTAATGACATCTTAAAAAACATAAGATTTTTTTTATTACTGGTAATATTATTTTTTTTTCAAAAAGATTGCAAAAACGATGAAAAATTGTCTCAGAAATGGTATAATTAAAATCTATAAAATTTAATTGGGAATCGCGAAAAATAAAATAAAAAATTGATGAGGGCAAAGTCGAAAATATTCCGTTCAAGATAAAAAGTAAACTTCAAGTTTGGTATAAATATATTTAGCTTTTTTTCCGAGATTTAATTCTTTTGTTATTTTATCTTTGGCCAAAACGGAATATCTAGAATGCCGAAAAAATGTGTATATTTATATAAATAAAAAGCTGCTTCTACAAAAAAAAACAAATCCCCTTTCAAATAAGACGAGGATAAGTTGAAGGAGAGTTAAATTTAAATCTGATTTTATAAGTCTTAAACAGAAAATGAAATTCTTCAAAGGTTAAAAGAGGTCATCCGCATTCCAAACAAAACAAAAAAGACAAAAAGGAAAAGTCAATCATCATTTTTTGACAAAAGGGCGGGAGAAGGGCAGCCGCAAAAATACAAATATTTGCTTTTGTCTTTCATTCAAATGCCATTGTTCATCTTATTTTTTTACGTGATTTCTGGCACGAATTCAAAAACATAAATAAAGGCCAATTTCAGAAGCACCGGAAAAAAAATCTTCTTTTAAATACAAAATTTTTATTACCCAAATTTGTTGATCTCAAAAAAGTGCCGGATTTACAAAAAACCAAATTTATACACTTTTTTTTGAAAATAAAATATTATAAAAACTGCTAAGAAAAAGTTACAGAATACCAAAAAAAATGATTGAATAAAACAAATAATTAATCAATCTCTTCAAATAAAATATTTACCATGGCCTCGGGTAAAAGAAAAAAAGGAAGAATCGCAAAAAAAATATATTTTCAGAAGAAAAAAAAGTTGATGAATCGGGAGGCAAATTCGATTGGATTAGGTTGCAAAGAAAGAGTATATATATTTTTATTTTAAAAAAATGAAAGAAGAAGAATTAACCCATTTGGGCATTAATTAAAGGCATCAACAAAAAAAGTGACTTTTAAAGCTTTCTTCCTTCTTCTTTTTTCATTTTTGCTATAAAAACAAAAACAAACAAAATGCTTAACAAAAAAATTTACTCTTTTGGGAATTTTATTTATTTATTTCTTTCTTTTTACTGTAATGAAGGAAGAAAAAAAGAAGAATCTTGTTTTATAAAAAATCTTTTTTTTACCCCAGAAAATGAAATATAATATATATAAAAAAATAATTGCTTTAAAATACAAAAAAACCATTAACACAAAATTAAAAAATAAAATAAAATAGGGGGTTTAAGTTTTTGAAATTGTTTTGTGCATTTTTTAGGGATGGTTTTAAAGGAAAAACAATGAAAAAAAAGAGATAGCAAAAAAAGAAGAAGATGAAATCAGATTGAAAAGTTATGGGGTCGAGGAAATGGGTTTTTTTCAAATATGCATATTTTTGGGAATGAAAAAATGATATACGGATGTTTGTGAAAGTAATTTTTAAGAAAAAATTGTTTAAATTCATTTTAGGTAGGTTATTGTAGCTGACAGTAAACACTTTAAGAGATTACTGTCACAGGCAGTAAACCATTTTGTGATTACTGTCAATGATAATAACATCTTTTTTGTCACTCCGAATCAAAAAAATCACAAAAAAGCTTTCAATGATTCACAAATTCTTTTTAACATTTCAAAATAAAACTCTCATACATTTGAAATTGTATCTACACTGAATCTCTCTTTTTTATATTTTTGCTGCTTTATGACTGAATTAAATAAGTCATAAAGCAACAAAATAAAATAAAATATATAAAAGAGGAGGGAGGGAGGGAGGGACGGCGCAAACCGATATAAACGTTGATCAACCATATCATCATCATCATCATCATTGACATTATTGCTCCCCCCCCCCCTCCCTTCATTAAAGGGCAATATAAAAAGGCAGTATTTTTTACGATCAAAAATGTTAATACTGCTGCTCTTTTTTTTCTTTTTTTAACGTTTTTTTACTGATCATCACTAAAAAAAGAAAGAAAAAGAACTCAGCAATGAAAAAATAAAAAAGTTAAAGAGAGTAATAAAAACAGTAACAAATATCTTTTTTTACGTTTATTACTCTTCTTTTTTTTCCATAAAAAAACGTTAAATTTTAACATAAATTTTTTTGCAACACAAAAAAAATTAAGCAAAAAAGCGTTAAATTTTTTTTCAAAAAAAAATGTGGAACTAATTTTTTTGTCGATTTTTTTGCCTGATATTTTCTTTCTTTATTTTTCAATTTAATTCATTTTCATTCTCGGGAGGCCCCGCTTTTTTTGGTAAAAGTAATCAATCTTTAAAACGCATTTTTTATTTCTCGCTTTCTCCCCCCCCCTTTTTTTCAAACATATATAATCGATCTTTGCGCAATATCAAATATATAATATCACACATATATTTATTTATATTTATATATATTAAATTTTATACGCCTAAAAACATTAAAAAAATCATTCATTTAAAATTTTTCTGCTTGATTTAAGAATTTCAAAAAAGCAAGCATCTTCTTCTGAAAATGCGCACTATCATATTTTTTTTGCTGATCGATCAAACAATGGCAAATAAATTAGAGAAGGAAAAAGAAAATGTTTGACTTCTTTTCTTTTCTTTCGTCGTTCTGTTCTGGGGCATTAAAATACAATTATTATTAACAATGAAAAATTGCTGATGGATGGACACAAAAAACTGTCAAAAAAAAAGGCTGAAAATGATTTATAAACTTGTTTTTTTTTGTTTGATAAAGTACTGTAGATAAAAAACAACAATAACCTTGGGAGGAATTATTGAAGGTTTAAATTTATAAAAAGTAAAAAAAATATTTTTGAAACTGATATTTGAAAACAATAAAAAAAATATTTATGGATTACTGTAACGACAAATAATTACAGTAATCTAAGGACAAGTTTCTAATTAAGTCTTTTTTTTTCATTTAATGAAACAAAAAATACATTTCAACAGCCTTACAAGATTTCAGAAAAGTCAGATTTTTAAATATGAAAAAATTGTTTTCTAATATATATATATATGTATCCCCTCAAGAGAGATTCAATTTTTCTACTTCCTTCCTTTCTTCCAAACGAAATTCATACAAAACCACGTAATAATATCCTTTTTAAACAACTTTTTATTGTTGTTAAAAACTGTAAAATGTAGTGTGTATTTTTACATATATAATCCAATTATATCCTCTTTAACAGATCTTTCAAACATTTATCCCTTCCAACCACCACCATCATCATCATCAACAACCACCATAACTTCCTAAATTTTATTTTTAGCAAAATAAAGATTTTGTTGTTTCATTTTTTTACACGAAAAAAAAATTTATAAATTTTTGACGTAACATTTTTTTATCTTATTTTTTTGACGCAGCAACAGATTATTTTCCCACAAAAAACAATATATATATCTCTGGTTGAAAAGCTTCCCGACTTATTTACGGCTAACAGCTCTTTGGGAACAATGAAGAAGAAGAAGAAGAAGAAGGCGATTAAAGGTAGAAAATCCCCCCCCCCTTTTTTCATACATTCCTTTTGGACTTTTTGAGATGGAACTATAAGCAGCCTTTGAGTTTACACGCATTTTTTTACCTTTCTCTTTTTCTTCCTTTTTTAGAAAAAAAGGGATATCTAAAGCAGCGACTCTGCTAAAAAAACATATTTACGTGCTTCTTCATCAATTTTTGAGGGGGATAAACCTTTTATAATTTTTTTTGTCGTCATCCCCCCTTCCTCCCTCCCTCTTTTTTTCCTGTCATCTTCGGCTTTCATTCTTTCTTTTGTTTTTGTCACTCCCAAAAATACTTTTTCGCGCACTTAAAAAACGAAATTGAAACAATAATAATAATCTTAAACAATGCTTTATAAATTCTTATTTGTTTTTCGTCATTGAAATTGTCAAAAAAAAAGAGAGACAAAGGTAAAAAGTTCAAACAACGCCGTGGCAAAAAAAGCTTTTATAAATAAATATATATATATTTTTTTGAGACTGTCATTTTTTACCGCAAATACACGTCAGTCATTTAATTCACTTCAATCAAAATGGTTTAAAAAATATTATTCATCCATCGATGAATGATGTCGGCTGCTTTTTTGATACAGTTTTTTATATTTTTTTTTACAAAAAATTGTTAAAGCAAAATAGTTTTAAAGACTGAACTAAAAAAATTATTTAAAGCCAAAAACAAAAAATGTAGATTAAAAAATATTAAAATTTTAATTAAATATACTTAAATATAAAAATTTTAAATCAAAGATCAAAGGAAAAATGCCGACTTTCTTTATTTTGTGCCAATAATTTGAATCGCTAAGAAATCACACAATATTCAAATTCTCCAAAAATTAACAAATCATTGCTTAATCAAAAGATATTTTTCCCCAAAAAAAAACTACCGTATCCTGCCATAAAACTCAAAAAAAAAATCACAAACAAAATCAAAGACTGATATCTTTTTTACGATCTCTTATATAAAAAAAATCAATGAAACAATAATTTTTTTAATAACATTTAAAGACTTTTATGTTTTTCCCTGATTTTAACTTTTTTTCTACATTCCATCAAAATTATCGTTATCATTCACAAAAAAAGCTAAAGATAATTTTAAGCTGCTTCCAAAAAACGGCAGCAGTAAAAAAAAAGGTTTTTAATGATGTTAAAAAATCAAATCAAAAAATGGAAGGAAGAAAGAAAGAAAGCAATATTTACGACCTGTTCATGTTGCGAAAAATAAAAGAAATATAGGAAGCTGAAGTCCCTGTTAAAGCTGTAAAAAAAATGATGAGAAGGAAGGAGGAAAAAAAGAGAGTCCACGAAAATAAAAAATAAACAAAATCAGTGTTGAATGGAGAAAAAAATAGGGACTGTTAAATGGTTTTTTAATTATGTCCCTAAAAACCCATGACATTCAATTCAACTTTTTTAAAAAATGCTTAAAAACCGTAAAAAAAAGAAGACAAAAGCAAAGTTTTGATTGAATGAAAATGAAAGAACGATAGAAATAAGCCTTTAAGGAAACACTCCCATCTCACTTAATAATGTTCAAAATTCAAATAATTATTTTTTCTATCAAAAAAAAATATCTCTGAGAGGCACCTGTTGACACTCTGTTTTTTTTCTCTCCGAATTTTGCCAAGCTCAAATTATACTTTTTTTGCTGGTGTTCTACCATCATCGATGGTGGTGGTAGTGATTCACAAATCTCTCTTTTTTTCTCGTGTATTTCTTTTTTATCAAACAAATGCAATGCAAAATCTTCTTAATCCAAAAATTGCATTTTCATCTTCTTTCTTGTTTCCGTTTGTAAAAAAGTTTTTTTGCCAAACAAAGAAAATGCCGACGACAACGATTAAATTTTGTTTTTATTCACAAGAAAAAAAAGGTGAAAATTGGCGCCGAGCAATCAACAAAAAGAATTTTCTATTCCGTCTGGTCCAATTGCTTTTTTTATTTTCTTCTTCTACGATCAGGTCATTTTTCGAAGCTTTAATTGACCAACAAATTTTTTTATGGTTCAATGTTTATTTATTTGTCCTTTTTTTTGTTGTAATTCTTTTCTTTTCGGAAGAATATGAAAGAAAAAAAGAGGGGGAAAGGTTATTGTCAAACAATAGAGTTTTGATGGAAATGGAAATAAAGTATGTACTTGAAGATTCAAATCAAAAACTTTTTTTTATAATAAAGCACCTCGGAGATCATATAATAAGGTAAAAAGTGGGATAATAATAAAAGGGGAGGAATTAAAGATACAAAAGCAATAACAAACGTAACAAACAAAAATTTGGAGAACATGAAAACGAATTGACGTAAAATCATTTTTTAAAACCTTTCACAATAGGATAAATTTGTTCAAATGCTTCACCAATTTCTTCACGAGTTTTTGCGCCAGTTATAACAATTTTTCCAGATACGAATACTAAAAAAGGATACGGGTAAGTCGGACAAAAATAAATGAAAAAATGAGTCTCTTTGAGTCTATCAATTTAATACTATATATAAAAGTATAAAATAAGTCTCATGATCATTTTATTACATTTTTGAACGGTATTTGAAAGTCAAAAAATACTTACTCAATATAACAACTCTTGGCTTAACCATTCGATAAATAAGACCAGGAAATAGTTCAGGTTCATAACTGCTAAACTGATTATGTGTAATACAAAGACCTTCTAATTGAATAGCAAAATGAACATCCACAGAGCCAACAAGATTTTGAATTTTAAAATCAGAAAAATGAACACTAAATCCAAGCTTTTGAATAATTCTTGCATATTTTCTTGCTGCTAATCGACTTGCATCTTCAGATTTTGCACCTGTAACAACCATTTTTCCAGAACTAAATATTAATGCCGTTGTTCTGGGATCACGAATTCGCATTACAACTGCAGAAAATCGTTTAGGATTATATTCAGCATTACGAGCGTGCATTGCAATCTTTTTTAAATCTAACTGTGTTCCTAAAATTATTTACATTCAATAATTTAAAGAAGAAAAATCATAAATTACATACCAACATTACATGTAGAAACAATATTTTGAATAATTGGTGTAGGTTTTTCATATGTTGAACTAATCGCTTGTGGAATATACATTGGTATCGTTGATTGCATTGGGGTATCTTCAGTTGTTTGAGGATTATCATGATGATCCTCTGAAGTAACAGATAATGCTGGAGATTTTGGAACATCCAAAGACATCTAAAAATGCCGCGGTTAAAATATTTAATGAAGATTTTTATTTAAAAAAACTAACCGAATAAGACGAAGATTCGCCATATGGAGTTTGATTGATACCTAAAAAGTGACGATTATATAAAACACATTCCGTAAATAAGCTTACCAAACATGATGAAAAAAATGATAATAATAAAAAGTTAAATGTTACCAAACTAAAATTTGACGTTTGAAAAATTGAAAAAACTAAAAAAAATTGCATAAAATTTTGTAACTGCATTACTTGGCAGCCAGACAACATTTAGCCAAAATAAACAAAAATTCAAAAAAGTGTGTTTTTCAATTTTTTTACGGTAGATTCTGGTATATATTTTTGCTTTTAATTTAATTTAATAGTATTAAAACTTATTAAATTTTTTAAATTTTTAACTAAAATGTATGTAGATGGTATGCAACGAACATGGGCCGCGTATTTGACGTTTAATTCAAACAAGCAGCAAAGTTTTTTTCTTTTTTTTACTGTAACTTTATGTCAGATTTGTAAATTTTTGTTGAACACTTTAATTTCTGATTTAAAAGCATGCAGTCACACAGTAAAAAACCATATTCATTTATTTACAATTAATAATTTTAAGTTGTTGTTAAATTACAAAAATGCATCTTTTGCTTGTTTACCAGCTTTTAAAACTTCTTTAATAACAATAAATCCAGATTTATTTCTGCAAAACCTTTCACGTCTTTCAATCCAAAGGGGATTAGGTTTTCGATATGGTTGTCCTGCGGCAACTTCCGGCCTTAATGCTTCAAGATCTCGTTCTTTCTGATATTTAAGTTTTTTAATTCGGCTTTGTAATTGTTTACGGTACTGAAAATAAGTTTATGGTAATTTTAAACGAGGTAAATATATAATTACTTTTCTATGTATTTGCCGATAAGCAGGATATTGCTTCTGATAAGCTTTCAACTTTGGACGATGCTCAACAAATTCCACCATCTCAAGTGGATATAGTTGTTCATCTTTAAAATATGGCTTAAACTTTTCTGGACTAAAATGTTCAGGATGTTGATTTGAAACTTTTGGTTCAAGCCAAGTTAAAGAAGCAAAATATTGAGAGTCTTCATCGATAAAAATATCTGCAACTTGAGCGAAGCATGTAATATTGGTTCGAAGACTCCGGGTTGAAACAATATCTCCTAAATACGTATTGCAATTGTATATAAAAATTTGAATATCTGAGAAAGACAAACCTCGATAAATAAAGAAATCAGCTTTCTTTCCTCGAATTCTTCGTTCAAGTCGATCAATTTTTGGCCGTAATCTTAGTGATCCAATCTCATGTTTTATATATTTTTGATCTGCATATGTATGATAAAACTCTTTTAAAAATCCTTTACTTGGAGAATCGGCAGGTTTTTTAATCAATGGCACAACTCTTCTCCCAAAAACAGGTTCATTTTGACGCTTTTTATGGATTCTTTGAGCAAAAGAATTTATTAACCGAGCATGATAATCATTATCAGCTAAATTACCTTTTTGCCATTCATCATAGAGAAATTTTATATGGCACCAAAAAGGGCTACTTGATTTGGACATGCTATAACTATAAAATTGAATTAAATAGAAATCGATAAATTTGCACATGCAAAAAACACGTTAAAACAAGTATCAAAAGTTGTACTTTGTCGGTGAAATGATAATAATACCATATAAAGGGGGGCGCATTCGTCTGATAATCATATAATCACTGACCTAAATGTTAAAGAATGTTATCAGTTTTCAAAAATCAGAGCAGCAAAAAAGAAAAATTCATCTTGTACTACTTTTAAAACTTTTTGTCTCAGCACGAAATTGGTGGTTGATTGATCTGACTGCTATTTTTTGCAACTGCGAAAAAAAAAAGACGAAAGAGCTGTTGTCTTTTTTTTTTATCTGTGACTCTGACACACCACAAAGATGTCAGATATTTCAGATAGTGATGATAGTAATGATTCAAGATCAACATCTGTATATTCATCTAGCTCTGCAGAAGAATCTTCATGGGAGGATGAAGAAGAGGAAGAAGTTGCAGAAATTGAAGATGTTATAACTTCTTCACCGTCATCTTCAATGGAACATGAAAATATTAATTCACCAATTATTGAAAATGGTGCAATTGATGATACGCAACCTGGTGTTGATGTGTATACCATTGATTATAAGGTATGGTAGTATTTAAGAATGACTAAACTTTAATTTTTATTTAAATTTTTTTATTATAATTGGTTTAATTTTAGCAAATGCCAAGTCAAGAAGAAGTTAAACGTATCTACAGAAGATTACGAAGAAATTTCGCTGCAAAAATTAAAGAAAAAGAAATTTTGTATGACAAGATTGAAGATTACAAGAAGCAATTAGATAATCTTGAAACGTTTATACCGAGTGCTGCAGCAATATGGACAACTGTAATATCAGATTTTGTAAATCTCTTTAGTTTATCTTACTTTTTGTTTTTTAGGTTGATAAAATGTTAAAAGTTTTGTATACGAATACAACGCCAGCAATCAAAGATTTTCCAGAAGCAAATCATGAAGTTTTTGAGCATTTACTTGGTACAAGTAACGCTAAAAATTTGTCAGAAAAATTGGATGATAATGTAAAAGTGACGAAAAAGATGAAAGAGCATCTTTCTCTACATTTAAAAGCTATTTTTGCATTGTTAATACCGATTGCAAAAAAGTTCTTTAAAGAACAATTTACTGATATGGTAAATAATTCTCCGAAGCTCTGTAAGTTTTTTCTCTCTTGAATTTAATGAAGCAGTAAAAAGCCGTTTTAGTCGCGTCAATTACGGGTTTAACAGTTGATCAAATTCTTGAAAATGATGAAATTGAAGAGGATCAACTCGGAGAAAAGATTACCAAATTAGGTGAAGAATTTCGAAGGTGCTTGGATAAAAATCTTACACCAAATGGCGTAAATAGTACCGTAATTTCTACAGAAGGAATGGCAAATAAACTTGGCAAGCTTGTTGAAATTGCAAATATTATAAATCCGCTTTTATCGAACGAAAGGCATCTTGAAGTTTGGTGGTCTAATTACAGTAAGAAAGAGGTATACAGATATCTTTGTGGTCTGTATATAACATAAACTGGCAATTTTAGGGAAATTACGATGGTGAAGATATTGATTCAAAAACTGTTAAAGAATCTTTGAAGAAAGAAGATCATTTAAAAGCTTTGGAAGAAGATACAAAAGATGCAGAATGGGAAACGGAGGTCGCAGAAAGAAAGCAAGCTCGAATTAAAAGGATAATAAAGCAATTACGGAAAGAAAAATTAATGTGTGACCAAGGTACCGATGAAATTGGTAATAAAATTGTTCAAGTTGCTCAAGAAGATGTAAGTTTTTTTATTAAATTATTTTTTCCATTGTCTTCTTTTTTTACAGTATGACAGATTAAAAGAAGAGCTTATTCAAGTTGAAAAAGAAAAGCTCGAATTGGAAGATGAATTGACTAAACTTGAAGAACATAATCGAGAACTCAAAAGATTGGAAAAGATAATCCTTGAAGAACAGAAATTAAAAGATTCAGAAATTGAAGAATCCCCTGAAATGCTTATTCACAAAAAAAAGCTTTCACAAATTGCTTTGGATGTTAAAGCTTTTAAGTATGTTGTCATACGTGATCCTTATAAAAACAAAATATAATTATAGGAAAGAATGCCAAAGATTAGCTGAATATGAACAATACTGTAATCTCATCGAAAAGGATATTGACGAAACGGCTAAAAAAGAAGAGAATGAGCTTGAAAATGTGATTAATCAAATTCAAATAGAAGATAATGAATTTTTGGAAAAGCTTTCTGTAGAACGAAAAGCACTTGAAAAAGAACTCGATTTATTACCTCCATTTCCTGAAACACAAGAAGAATTCAAGAGAAATGTTGATAATTTGATGGCAACTTTTCAAAATTTGAAAGATAAAATGATTAGAAATGCAGACATAAATGAAAGAACGGATCAAGCAATTGATGAAGTACGCTTTTTTTTATAAGTTTTTGTTGCATAAAAATGATGCCTGTTTTTAGGCTGAAATAAAATTGGAATCAGTTACTTCAAATTTTAACAATCATATAAGAATTGAATTTGATGATCCAATGATTAAAAACATTGAATTGCATGCAACGAATTTGCAACAAGATGACGTCGATCTAATCCTTGCTGTTGCAGAATATAATGCAATTGAAGACCTTGAAAAAATTTCTGAACTTCCTGCCGAAGAACAAATTGAACAATGTGAAGCACTTTTAACAGAAAATAGTAAAGGTTTTTTTGAACTTTTACGAATGAAGCAAGCTTTAACTTTCCTTGAATTTGCAACACCTGAAGAAAAAAGGAAATTTTATACAAGAGAAGCAGAAAGACGGGTACGATTTACGAGGCATTATCTTGATCGGGTTAAAGAGTTATTGAAACATTCAAAAGAAGCTTGTGAAGTTCAAGCAAAAAGTGAAGAAGCATTGGGTGAACGATATGATCTTGTACAAGCTTGGGTATGTTTGAAGTAATATTAATTTTGAGAATGTAAGTAAATAATAATTTTAGCAAATAAAAATTGAAGATTTTGCGAGAAAGCAGGAAGAAAAAAATCAAGTTTTATTTGCAGAAAATTTACAAAGATTACCTATGTATAAAAAGAGACAGGTTGAACGTCTTGAAGCTGTAGCAGAAGTTGAAGAAAAAGAATTGCAAGCTAAAATGGTTTATGATCAAGCCGTTGCACTAGATTTGGAATATGATGAAATGGAAAAAATGTTTAAAATTGAAAACAATGTTTTGGTTGAGTAAGTTTCAACTTTTTATAGAATTAAATATTTTAGTGTATGACTATTTTAGAGAAAAATTAACCCAGTCTGTGGAACAGCAATCTGAAGTTAATGAATTAGCATCCGAAGATATTGAACTTGATCTCTTGATTGAACGAGAAGAAAGGAATATTCGAAATTTGAAAGAGGTAATATTTAACTGTAAAGGAAACAATGCTTAATCTACTTTATTTTTAGAAAAAGCAAGAAAGCGAGGATACTGAGCATCGACTTGAAAGACGTTTAAGAAAAGCTGAAAAGAAACTTCGTGAAGCTCAAGAAAAGTTTGATGAAAAAGTCAAAGTTGAAAAATACGGTAGCTATGAGAATATGATAAAAGCTGAAACACAACGTTTAAAGGTAACTTAAATATTTTTTTTAGATTTGTATTAAAACTCTTATTTTTATAGGATTGCCTTACATGTTCAAATTGTTTACAACGTGAAAAAAGTGCAATTATAACAAAGTGCTGTCATATATTTTGTCTTCAATGTATTGAAAATCTTGTTCGAGCACGAAATCGTAAATGTCCCAAATGTAAAATCGGGTTTGGCCAGAATGATTATAGGAAGATTTATTTGGGTAATTCTTAAATAAGCAAAAAAGTCTATTCATTATTTAAATATGTCAATCATTTTGAAATATGGTACTAGGATAGATCTCTTTCCTTTAAAAAATGCTGGTCGCATTTTTTTGTAAATGTAACTTTAACTTTTTTTGTTTGTATAGATTAATTTTTAACGGTGGTGCAAAAGACTTTTGTTGTTGTTTGTTGCTTTTTTTGTTATTTATCCTTTTTTATTGTTGCAATCTCAAAAAACTTTGTATGCAAAACAAAAAAACATGGGTTATTTTTATGTGTCTATTATTTATGTAACTTTTATTTAAAAAATAAAAAAGAATTTTAATTTAAATTTTTCGTTTAAAAATTTTTCGAAAAAGTTTTTTAACTTTTAAATTAATATCGGTGTCAAAAAGATAAAATATAAGGGGACGAGAAGAATAGCATAAAATTTGAATACAATTTCGAGCAATATTTATAAGTTTAAAATATATATTTGCTTGAAGGGATGGCGAAATATATGGGCCATAAAGGAATAAAACAACGTCGATAATATAAACGATACAAAGTGTTGTAGCTTGATTGAGTAATTGACGATTTCGAGAAATTCGATGTCGTCGAGATGGAATTCTTTGATTTGTTGTTGTTGTTGTTGATGGTATCGTTGATGGATACATTTTACTTTCACCATCAGAAATTGGAGCATTGCCTCTGAAATTAATTAACGAAAATGATACTGTAATATAAATACTTTCACATTTAAAGGGCCATTTTACTCTTTATTTCGAAATGTGTAATTGATTCAGGAATCTATTGTTATATCTCGAAACAGTTCTTTTTCTAACGTTGAATTTCAAAATATAACAAAAGAAAAAGTATTGCTTCGAGATATAACAATAGATTCCTGAGAATCAATCTATTACAGATTTCGAAATAAAGAACAAACGAATCTCCTTTAACAGTATTATTATTGTTGTTGTTATATTTTAGCACTTTTAAGAATTACTGTAGTTTTTAAAAACTTACTTTGTTTTTAATTGCCTTTTTGAAATTTTTAAATGACCAAAAATTATTACAAATGCTTCAACAATGATCACAAAAATGAGATAAAAAAAGACAATACGATAAAATAGCTGCGTCATTGGATTAATTCGATCACAATTATTAAGGAGAACAAACATTTCTTTATCAAATAACCTTTTACAATCTAATAAATATGTTGAAATTACTAATGCTAAAAAGGTGGAACATTTTATTTAAAAAGGTTATTTCAAAGAACACCAAAATAAAAACACGACTCACCACCAGTAAAAAACCAAAAGCATAAAAGAAAAAGATATGAAAATTGTCCACAGTATTCTTTTTGGACCCTTTTTGAAGATGAACAATATCCAACCAAAAGATTTAAGCATAATGCAAATGTCAGATTTAACATGGCATATCGAGCTAAATGATCTAAAGCAGTAAAATATGCAAATAAAGGATGCTGTTGATATGCTAAAAACAATTAATTAATGTGTATGTTTTGTAATAGAAAAAACTTACTTCGAGAAATTAATGGTGACATTAATGGAATTGGAATATGAATTGTAAATTGTACAAAAAATTCAAATAAATCACATAATAAAAGACAAAATGCAAAAAGATAATGACTGTGAGGGGAGAATTTATTAAAATTTATCAGTAATACGGTATAAATAAATACATTTAATACAGTCCCAATTAAAGAAAAGATAAGAAAAAGTATTGAAGCAAGAACTTGAATCCAATCTAACATTTCTTTTAGAATTATAGATTTTTTGAAATTGGAAAATTTTGGGAATTATGAAAAAATATTTGTGAATATTTTTACGAAAATTCTGTCTTTTCTGGAAATTCTGGAAATATAAAAATTTGAGACTTTTTTGAAGGTTCGTAAAAACTTCAAAAAATGATTGTTAATCAATGAATTTATGTATAATTGTTAGACTTAAATGTAACACAAATTAGCACAAATTATTTGAAATATTATTATTATTATTATTACTATTATGGATTATTATTCAACAACAGAATAATTTGCGGCATTTCTTTAAAAAACATTTATTTAACAGTAATAATATATTTGTATGTTACCATTAATTAGAAAGAAAAGAAAAAAACTTACTTTCATCAATTTTTTTTTTCATTCTTTTTTTTCAAATAAAAAACCACATCAGTGTTTTTTTGCTGTCTCCTCATTAGACTGTTATTATTCCCCAATTTATCCAATTTTCCTTTAACTGTGCCATTATTACGGAACTAATTTATTCCCTTGTGTATCTTTTTTCCAATAAAAAAACTACACCCATGCATTAAATATTAAAAATTATAACATCATTTAAAACGGTTTTTTTCATATATATTTAAAAACCTACAGTAATTTAAAATCCATTGGGTAAAAACCTCTCTTTATATTTTTTTGGCATTTGGTTTTTTTCTTTTTTTTTGATGTTTATTTTTAAACGCCTTAATCCCAGCGTATCTATTCTATATTTTTAGTGATTTGTACTTAGACGGAGGCAATTTGGGCGACTGACTGTTGGCCGTGTACAGAAAAACAAAATTTCGGAGGGCACACCTTTGATCTTTTGCCGCCTCCAACACGAAGCGGTAAAAGATAAAAAGAAATTCCTCAATTTCGGGGACACAGGTCCCGAATCACTCTCCCCTTAAATACGGTCTTGACCTCTGTAAAATTTAAATTGAACTACAGTATTTTAAAAATGGCTAAAATTAATGTTTTAATACTCTCTATTTTTTAAAAAAATGAAAAAAACTTGTATATTTTTTATTTAAAGATTTAAAAAGATTACAGAAATACAACAAAGATATTATTTTTAGAAATTACTAATTAACTTCCAATTCAATAAATTTCATGAATCATGATAATCTTTTTCTGATAATTTTTGACTGTTTTGTTTTTGAACAAATTTTTGTTTTCGAAGCATTTGTCTTCCAGCCTATTAAAAAAGTTAAATTAATAAAAAATACAAAAAAGAATTAAAAAATGACTTACAATTGTTGATTTTGGATAAAAAATAAATTTCACAGTATTTAAATTAATAATTGTTACAAAAATACCAAATAAAAATGTCCATAAAATTAAACCGCAGCAACTTAAAAAAATGGAATTAATTAATTTTAATATTTACAAAATTTAAACAAACCTATAGAGAAAACATTCAGTGGCAAATTTCGTCAAAGTTTTCATAGCTTTTAATAGCTTTTAATAATTGATTAATTTTTTTGATAAGTTGCTTTTTATTGGAAATAAAAAGTTTGTATATTTCTTAATTTTTCAAAAAAATTTGCATTGTTTATTTCCGATAAATTTCAAGAAATGTGTTACAGTAATTTTGCGCCCATGAATTTAGATTAGGGTTGACCATTTCCCGTTCCCGGGAAATTCCCGGGAAATTTCCCGGGAGATTTCCCGATGTTTGCGGGAATTTCCCGGGAAAAAGTTTTTCAGCTAAAATGTTTTACGAATACTTTGCTGCTTTTTTATTAATATTAATAAATAATTGTGTTTGTTTTTTTAAAAAGCATTTCAAAAGTTTGTTTCTATCTATTTGTTTAATTATTTGAAAGCTGTTTAGTCGAAGTGTTTTGAAAAAATGATTACGGAAAGATATTTAAAATTCGTTTGGGCAGATGAATCTCTTTTATTATCAATTTTTTAATCACATGTTTCACCATTATTGTCATAAATCTTTAAACAAAATCTCAAAAAAGCTAAAGATTACTTAAAAAACATAAAAGTACTGTTTTTGCGAAAAAACATAGTTGAAAAAACCAAAATTGCGTTTCCGGGAAATTCGCGGGAAATTTCCCGGGAAATTCCTGGGAAATTCCCGGGAAATTTTCCGCTTTTCTTCGATTTCCCGGGAAATGGTCAACCCTAATTTAGATTCATGCAAAAAAAGTGTAAGATTTCTTTCATAAAATTTTTTTAAATCTTCAATTTTCAATGATTTTCAGAATTTATAACACGACTGATAAATAAATTGTTGTCTCTCAAAAAGCTTATGACAACATTCAAAGGCAAAATCTACTGATAAAAAAACTTTTTTCATCGTTATGGAGACGTTTGACCGAAAACCATTTGGCCGAAAGTTTTCAGCTGAAAAATGTTGAAATTTAGGAAACTTTTGAGTCAAAAAAGTCAAAATTGTCATGAAAAAATAAAGTGGCATGTTCCGTTCAATTTGAAAAATTTGGTAGGCTGCCTCTTAAATAATAATTTTATTTTTCAAGTGTATAATGATGAAATTACTTTATTTCTTTACGTTTTAATTTATATTTTGTTTTTTTATGAAGTAATATTATAGTGTTAAAATTTTACATAAACATTTTATTTATTTATCACAGTATTATAATAACATTGTAAAAATTGAAAGACTGATTACATAAAAGTATTTTTATGAATTAATTTGTTCGTTTTGTTTCGGGTTTTGGTTGCAGCTGTTTTTTCTTTTTCTTTTTAGGACTTTGAGGTTGTTGAATTTGGCGGGAAGATTCCATTAAATTTGTTAAAGTCTTTTCTCTTTCAACATATTCTGCAAAATTTTCTGTCCACATTCGCTGAAAAAAAAATGATTTCAAATTAAATTTTAAAAATATTATTTCTTTTTAACAGTAGTAACACTGTAGCACACAAAACTGATGGTTACTGTACTTTCAAAATAGTCTTTTATTCTGTCAAATAATTTAAAAAGGGGTTTACCTGTTGTCTCCAAAGCCAAATACTTAAAGCTTGTTGTTGATCCAGCAAAAATACAGATCCATCAAAACGGGTAATTGGCAGCAGGCGATCTCGATTAAAACTTTTTGTAACAACTGCCGCAATTTTAACAAGCATTTTTTCATGCAAATGTGTTGCTTGTTTATCAAAGTTATCATCGGATGCTCCATCTGAGACAACAATCATTACTTGAAGGCGATCATGTCGAGGTGTGGGCATAAATTTGTGTTTTCGAAATCTTCCAGATTTCATATTTTGATCTTGATACAGTACTCCTGCCGCGAAGGAAAGAGCTTTAGCCAGAAAAGTTGAACCACCTAAATATGGCATTTTTCCAATTGCTCCTAAAAATTAATGTTGTAATGGTGTAAAATATAGTATATATTTAAATTACTTCGAATGGATTTTATAGAATAAAATCGATCAAAGCCAAAAAAAACTTGTGGTTCTGCCGCGAAAAGGATGACGCAAAGCCTTGAACGACCCGGGGCAATATCGATATCATTGATGAAATCTTTCAAGAATATTTTTACCTAAAATATGCTTTCACATTTATCATTTTATCATATCACATCACTTTATTTCATACCTGTTCAAATTGATTATTTCCAATGCTACTACTTGCATCAATTAACAAAAGGATATCCACAGGTGGAAGGGTTCGAGCTGGATGATCAGCAGCTAAATGGGATTGTGTTCGATCAAATCCAAATTCTTTTGAATCTGTTGTATCCGTTGCAAATTCATCTCTTTCATAATCGGATGAAGAAGATCGACGAAGTGGCGGAATTTGATTATCTCGATTTGATCGGTCATTATTTGGTCGATTTTCTTCTCCATGAGTTATTTCACCAGGATTTCGGGGGGATCCTTTACGATTGTGATTATTCCTATCATATCTATTATCATTGTGATTGTGATTGTGATTATGGTGATTATGTCGATTTGAAGTATTTCCATCAAAATCTTGATCATTCGAATATTGTTGTTGGTGTTGATTTGGTTGAAGATTATTTGGAATTTGTCCAGGTTGTTGAAGTGGTAAAGTTGGAAATGGCAAATAATATTGTGATGGAATTGGAATTAATTGTGGTAATTGTGAGCTTGGATTTGGATTTCGTTCAGCTCTTTCAGCTCGAGTGGTTTGTTCTTCAATTTCATGCTGATGATGGGTTGCTTGTTCCCGATAATGATCACGAATTTTATTGCTTTCATTTATTAATTCCACCATCGCCTTTTCTCTCTCTTTTTCTTGTGCAGATTTTTCACGCAATTTTGAACGATAATATTCATCAACTTTTTGAAAATTTTGTTGCTCTTTTTTTAGTTTTGATTGTAGTCGAAATGCTTAAAAAAATGACATGGTTCAAAAAAGAAATGACAGTAATAAAAAGATTTCAAAAATTTAAAGGTTCAAAATTTGTGTAGCCCAGAATCAAAACTTACTTTCATTTCGATATCGATAAATTGCACATCCAAATAAAAGAAAAAATATTAAAGCTGTAACAATTACACAGGCTAAAATTAAAACAAATGTGGAAGTTGTAATTGTGCCAGCAGCACTTGAGGAATCGGTATCACCTAAAAATACATTTTACTTTAAAATTTAAAAAGAGCTTTTTAATTTTTGTTTTTAAAAAAATAGATACAAGCAACTGTCCAAAATACAGTATTTTTTTCATTTGTTCGAGTACAAGTTGGAATATCCCATTGTATTTTATTCCACCATGTTAGGTCAGCTGGGTGTCCATTAAAAGATTTATTTTGTCCAAAAATAGATGTTGAAATTTCGGGTGGCATAACTATGGTCACAAATTTGTACGTTTTTTAAAAATAAAAAATGGACATTTCAAAAAAGGTTTTCTCGAGGATGGCATATATTTGTTGCGGATATATGCCATCCTCGAGAAAAAAAAGGTCGTCATAGTAATTCAAAAATGTGGCATCCTTTTTTGTATACTTTTTTGAAACCCCTTTTTTGCAACTAATAAAAAATTACAAGAAAAAAATGCCAAAAATGATTTCATAACAATTTAATAAATTTTGAAACAAACACCTACGAAGAAAGCTTCCAACTGAATGGCACAATGGAGAAATTAATTCAGGAAGAGATTCAAAATTTA
The DNA here is from genome assembly GCA_964035985.1 of Panagrolaimus superbus. Lineage (NCBI taxonomy): Eukaryota > Metazoa > Nematoda > Chromadorea > Rhabditida > Panagrolaimidae > Panagrolaimus > Panagrolaimus superbus. The sequence goes on from OZ038357.1 coordinate 9,432,304, forward strand.
TTGCACCAAGCTGGGACGTGGTGGCAGCAAATTGTAGACGAACTTTTGCTCCGCTATTTGATGGAGCAAAATTTCCAACCGTTATCAAAAATGCATGTGTTACTGATGCTGGTTTTATCAGTAATTCTCCAGAATTCTAAATTAAAATGATATAATACTAAAAATTGACAATAGTTTAAAGATAAGGCCTTACAAGTTCTGGAATTTGATATAAACTTGTTGAAACAACAATTATTATATCTGGAGACGCTACCCGGTTTCCTCGATCCGTGGATAAAGCAGTGGCAGCAATGCCATTGATGGAAGTTGCCCTTGAACGACAGTCATTACTTCGACAGGGAGTATATGGAGTATTCTGGAAAATATGCAAATTTGTTTACAGATTTTGGCTCAAAAATGCAAAAACTACAGTAATCCTCAATTTGAAAGCTGTATTTTGCTTAATTAAATTTTTCAAATAAATTGTGTTTAAGGGTTTCCACTATTTTTTCAGTGAAGATAAGATAAAAAATCATTTTACAGAATAAATTAAAATATAAATAAATGAATTACTTTAATATTTTGATGAATCCTTCCACTTAATGAATCAAAACTAAATTCATATTTTGCTTCCGGTGTAAATTGTGCCATTGAAATATGAATTGTTTCATCATCTTTCCCCAACTTTTTAAGAACGGCAACAAAAAAATTCATTAATAATCGATGATTTTCTTCTCCAATATTTTCGGTAGAATCCGAAATAAATAATACATCAATATTGTGCCATCGACAACTTCCACCATCTCCACCACCTCCGCCTTCGTCTTCCATCAAATTTACAGCTTTAATTACCCGAAATGAAATCAAAAAAATCAATAAAATAATTCCAAAAATTTTATTAATCTTTTTTGTAATAAAAAAACAATGAAAATTTATAAGCATTGAAATTAATAATTTTTAATGGCGGCATTGAAAATTGAAAAAAAATGCAAAAACAAAAAATGTATACCTTTTTTTGTTTTTTTTTGCCGAAAGATGACCACCAAACAAAAGTGTCTGAAAAAAAAGGGGAAAAGTTGCAATGGTCAAAATCATCATTCTTTTTTTTTGTTTTGTCTTCTTTGGCAACCGTTGTGAAGGACCATGAATCTTTTTTTTCAAAACTGAAAAAGGATTCAAACTTTTGTCTTTTTTTACGAAATTTTTAAAATGCAGTTTTAAAGTAAAAAACAGCTTTGAGGAAAATTTGAAGGAAAACCTGCATATCATCTTAAAGGGAGTGTCGGAGAGGCGATTTTGAACTACCGGCCCCCACTGCTGCTGAGACCACCACCAATCAAGCACCGGCCCCCATGCCTTGTAACGGGGGCTGCATGCCCAAGTCTAACCCGAAAAAGTAGCCCCCACACAAATGAATAAATGGGGGCCAGAACTCCAAGAGTTCAAAAAAATCTTTGTGTGGGGACCGGTGTTTTCATAACCGGCCATTTTGAACGAACCGCCCCCATACATGTAAACACTGGTCCCCACAGAGCATACCGAAAATCAGGCCCCCATAATAGAAAAATATCTTGCTACTTTTTTCAGCTAGACATCTACATACAGCCCCCCACACAAAGAACAGGATCCTGCACTTGGTAGGTGAAAGACAATAAACCCCATAAAAAACTTACTTGGAGAGAGCATCAATGACACGACCATCATCCATGTGAACAAAGCATTCAAATGAAACACGGGCTCATTTTGGGACCAATTTTGTCCCATAGAGGCGCCCTTTTAAAATTAGGTCAAACACACCTAAAAACCATAAAAAAATGATATTAGGGGTTTTCATATCATATTTTGGAGTTGTCAGGTTTAAAAAACGAAATTTGCATAAAATACTGTTTTTTGGCAATTTTTGGCTTGGCAAATGGAAACTAGACTGCAGAATCTTTAGCGGATGCCCTTATTTGTCGGTCTATGGGTTAGCTACATTTGTGCCGTAACAGATTTGGGCTAACCTCAATAAGAAAAAAATTTAGTAGCTAAGAATATCGCCAATTTTAGCTAAAAAAAAAGGGGCAAAATTTATGATTTTGGATTGGCAAATGAGAACTAGACCGCAGAATTGTTAGCGGACGGGTCAGAATCGATTTTTTATGATTTTTTGAATTTTGCTTATCTTCGATCAATTTTCGAGATACACAAATATAGGGAATATCGAAATATATATCAACTATCTGATACTTTCAGGTTAAAATATAGCTCGTTTAAGATTTTGGGGCAATATTTCGACATCCTGGAATTACTAGTTTTTGTTTTTCACGTTACTGAAAATATGCTCAAAAATTTGAGAAAAAACTCCTGGAAATCAGTGTTTTTCCGATACAAGATCACTAAAAACATTTTTTTGGCTTTTGGAAAGTGTGAAAATATTGACATTGGCTGAAATGTCAATATTTTAACACTTACTGAATGAGTTCAACACAAAATAAAATAAAATAATTTTTTTCAAATTTTGAAAAATCAGTAATTTTTGAAAATTTTAAAATTGTTCAAAATGTTTTCAAAACACTTCACTCTACCAAAGTAAATAATAATAAATCTTAAAAAAATGTTTTTAGTGATCTTGTATTGGAAAAACACTGAATTCCAGATGTTTTTTCTCAAATTTTTGAGCATGTTTTCAATTACGTGGAAAACGAAAACTAGTAATTCCAAGATGTCAAAATATTGCCCAAAAATCTTAAACAAGCTATATTTTAACCGGAAAGTATCAGATAGTTGATATAAGTCCACATTCCCAATATTTGTGTATCTCGAAAATTGATCGAAAATATGCAAAATTAAAAAAATCATAAAAAATCGATTTTGACCCCCCGTCATTTTTTATCATATTATATTGATGTTGTTACATATATTTTACAATTATAATGCATATTTGATTTTATTATGAAAGAAAAAACCGAGTTTTTGCGATATTTCTAAGTTGTAAAATTTTTGATTTTCAAAGGAGTCCCATATTTCGAAAATCTTCATGCCTGTATGTGGGGAAAATATACTTTGTTTTTTGCGCACCTCAAAAATCTGTATCATTTTGGGCAAATCTAATATCAAATATCATTTTAGCGGATTTTCTGTCCGTTTTTTACCTTATAAAAATTAGAATCTATGAAAAATTAAAATAAGCTTTATTTGGGCCAAAACTTGATAAGCAATTTTAGAGAATTTTTTTTTGGCGTAATGCAAAAATGCTATGTTTTCCTATAAAACTTGATTTAATTTTATGAACAAAACAAAACACGTTAAAAAGTGATCACCTGACCAACGATCGACCCCTTCCCCCATGATTTTTCGTGACATTTTCGCTTACCCCCCCCCCTTCTCGTGATTTCTGGACAGTCCCTAAGAAAAGTTGTTAGAGGTGGGACTTCCCCTTTAAAACAATCATATTCTTTCAAGAAGAAAATTTGCTTGTTTTACAACACACTGTAGCAAAGCTATTAATGCAAGGAAATATTTATTTAAAAAAAGAAGAAACAAAAAAAATAATTTTATAGCTAAACTTAATCATCATCAGAATCTTCCTCATCAGAATTTTCGTCATCAGAATCAACAGCATCAAAATCAACAGGACAAAGAGAATCCAAAAACCGCATTGCAAGAAAATGATCATCAAGACTTTCAATTCCAAGAACAGAAGTATGTGCTTCTGAGCATTTAAGCAAAAAATTAATACAGCTTTGATAAAGTTTTGTTTCATTAAAATTTTTTGAAAAATGAATTAGTTGAACAACATTTGAAGGCGTAATTATTTTGATTAAATCATTTTCAACAAGATCCTAAAAATTACAATATAAAGTTCTGAAAACATCAAAATAAACATACCATAATAGATTTAATTTCATATTTATCAGCAAATCGATAAAGCAACATTTTATCTTCCAAAATAAAATTAGGAAGAATATCAGAATTGTAGCAAAGATTAACGGCTTCATCAACGATTTCAAAAGGGAAATCTTCAATAATCATTTTATTTTCATCAGATTCTTTTAACCCGGATTCAAACATTGCTGCCATAACTGGAGAAACCTTGATTAAAACTTCTTTTTGGACCTAAAAATAGAAATCACTAAGATTCTTCAACTATTCACTAATTTATATATGAAATTAAAACAGTGTCAACGGAATGAATTAGAAATTCATGTTTTAAAAAACCTTACTTTTATATCTTTATCTCCGACAACAATGGTAAAATCTTTATAACGTTTTTTAGCATTCAATTCAATATTTTCATTTGTTTCAGTCAATAAAATTCCATTAAAATTAATAGTTAAAATTCCATCAATGAAATATCCTTTTAATGGATCGAAAAGATCATCTGTTAAACACAAAGAAATTCCCTGTCCACCAGATTTTTCAAAGGCGTATTGCAAACCACAATTAAAATTAACAGAATCAACAGAAAAATTAAAAACAGCTTCAATTTTCTTTTCATTTTCCATTTCAATATTTAGATATATGCCTGTTTTTGGTGGTTCTCCATCTTCGACCTCATTTGGACTAATTGAAAGATAATATTTTACGCCACAAAATGATGTAATAATTTTACGTTTACTACGTAAATATTCATTTTGTAATTCTTTTTTAGCTTTTAAAATTTCTTCTTTAATTTTCCATTGCATTGAAACTGGATTTGAAATTTTCTGAAAAATAAAAGAGTTACAGCAAATTGAAAAATTAAATATTACTTACTTGAATCAATAATCGGTCTGTTTTCAAGGTTGCTTTAACTTTAATTATAATTTTTCCATCAATAAAATATTTATTCTTTGTTTCAAAAAAATCAGCAGTTTTACAACATGATTCTCCCCATCCTTTATATGCTTGATAAACATAATTGAAGCTTTTTGAATAATTTGCTGATTCAACTGAGATTGTAAATTTTGCTGTAATATTTCTTTCATTTGTACCATTCAAGTGGAAGAATATCCAAGTTTCTCCTCGACGTTTTTCTATATTTCCATATGGATAAATTCTAATAAAATATTGAAGACCAGGAATATTGAAAGCATAAAAACATTTTCCACTCAAAAATCCATTTTCAGATTCTTTTAAAGCAATCAAATCAGCTTTTTTGAATTTGCATTCAATATCAAATGGATGTACAATTTCCTAAAAAAAGCTTGATTTAAAAGAAAAATAATTGTTTAAAAAACTAACATTTTTAGAATTTTCCATTTTTAGAAGTAATTAAATGAATGAAAGCGAAAAAATATAAGGTTGAATTCTTTCAAGTAAGATTGCCAGAATGTAGTGGTGCAAAATTGTGAAACAAAATTTTCTCTCTTCAAAAATAATTGAAAATACGCGCTTTTTTTTGTTTGAATGATGCATAAAAAAATATGGCGCCATTTTTAAAAAAAAGTTTGATCGAATTTGCCTTGTTGCAAATTCACACATTCTTTGTATACTTTGTTTGCCAAATGTTTTTATGCAATTAAAAAATTAATTTTATAGTGCTTTCACATAATTTTTATACAAAAATAATTCAAATCAAAGCTCCAATTTGTGTTATTTTTAAATTGCAAAATTTTTAATATTTTTCATACATGGGCGATATTTTGAAATTTTGCGGATTTCAGGGAGACCCTTTTAGATTAAAGGGTCTTCCTGTGCATTTATTATGAATTTTTTTTGACTTTTATCTTATGTTTTTGCTTTGTTTATTGTTGTTATGGAAAAATTAAAAAACAACACGCAACTATGTGATGGACTCCGCAAACAATAATTAATTGAATACACTGAAGAAATTAGAGGATTCCGCAAAAAAGTAATAAAAAATATTATCAGAATTACTTTAAATATCCCTAATTTGCTTCATTTGTTCTCTTTTTTCTGAGTCTAAAATACGGACTCCAGCGCAAAATCTCTGCGGACTGCAGACTCCAGGATCACACTATACATCCTGTGCCCATGTATTGTCGCAATAACGTTCATTGAACGTTGATTCGACTTGACACGACAGGGAACACTGGCACGACACGCAATATTTTGAATTTCAAATCAAGTCTACCTTTACTAAAGAACAATATCTTTTTTTAAAGATCACAAAAATTTATTAGAAATAACTTTTTCAATATAAAATTGAAAAGTAAAAAAGTACCGAGTTCTTAATACTTAAGTGTTACTGTATACAACTCATTGAAGCTAGTCATCAGCCAGCATCTTTTGAAGCAGAAAATCATTAAAATGAAATAGCACTTTAAAAAAAAACAGAAGCAAAACACAAACAAATAAAATTTTCTAATAAGCTTTGAAACTTTAACAACAAATTTAAGGAGTCCGCCTTTTTTAGAGAAGAAGCATCCGGAAGGAAAAAATCGATATCAAAAAAAATATATTTTTTCTTCCATGATCGTGTCATTTATTTTTTACTTGCTGCTATCATATGTGCCTCCATATTTTTTACCCCCCCCCCCCCCCTATCATTTTTTCACTATTTTTTTATTACATTTTTCCATATATTTTTTTTGTTAATTTTACACGTCTTCCATCTTTTTTCGTTGATTGTCACAGATTTTGATTTTTAACTTTCATCCTTTTTTTTAATTTTTTGTTTAAAATCCAATATTTTCCGAAATTCCATGATTCCTAAAACTTTGATTAAAAGTACATTTTATCATTAATTTTTTGATGCTTTTTTTTAAAGCTTATCAAAGTTAATCCGCTTCTTTCATGGAATTACGGCGCTGATCGCGTTTGTTTCCTTAAATTTAACTTTTAATTTTTTAAATTTAAAATACGTTTTTTGTAAGCTGTCCAAAAAACATGAACGGATGAATTTAATTGTCACAAGATTTTTTTTCTTTCTTTTCTTTTTGGGAGAAAAAAAGCAGAAGCAAACATTTTAATCCTTTCTACCGTAATTTGCTAACCAAAAGAATTATATGAACTTTGCCCTAGGGCCAAGCCCTTTTTTTATAAGTCTCATATTTTTTGCTAAAATTGTTATTGTTGTTAATTATTTATGCAAATATTTGCATACTTTGAAAATAATCAGTGATATAAAATTGTGTTGTTTTCTCAGTTTTTTATGTCCCTACGTGACACGGCCCTGTTATTTTATCAATGATATAAATTTAAACATGTGATTATTTTTTTAGAAAATTCAATTTTTTGTTAAAAAAAGCATTAATAACTCATATGCCTTAAATTTGTTTCCTAATTTATTTATTTGTTTATTATTACCTCAGTGAAAAAAGAGCCTTTAGTTTTTGTTTTTTGCCACAAAAAAAAGTATGCAAAAAAGGATTTGGTTTATTTTAAGCATCATTATTATTTTTTTATTTTGTTCAAAGTTTACAGCTGCTGAAAATTATTACCAAAGTAAGTGATTTTTAATCAATCAATATATTTTGGTGACATAAAAAGAAGAGGCCCACAATCATCAACAATCAAGCCCAAATATGTTTTTTATTAGATTTCTTTGCTCCCTTCTCTTTTTTAAAAAATGTTTTGGTTCTTATCATATCACAGAAGCAATGAATTTCCTTTTTTGGAAATTCATCTGTTTTTCAAGATTTAAACAGCCCACATAGTTGTAGTTTAACAACAAAATTAATTTAAAATAATTAACTGAAAAAAATAGCCTTTTGCTCTAAATGGGAATTGAACCCACGACCTATGATCGCCAATTTGAGGCTTTGCCACTGAGCTATTGAAGCAAAGGATGCTTTTGAAAAAAAACATTACTACAAATATACTTAATTTTAAATTTATTGTAGAACCACAAAATTCTGAATTAGTTTGTGCAATTGATCCAGCATATGCAACATGTTTAGGCCCAAGAAATCATTTTGATGATGATTTAGCTGAAACTACTACCCTATACACTCCAACCTCTTCAATAGACCCTTTAAAAAATTACTGTACCCGACTTTATATCCTTGATTTATCTTCGCAATTTATGTCGAAACAACAATTCAGTGATTTACAATATTTTTTAACGGAATCCCTTCAAATTTGTATGAACAAAAATATAGGGCATCTTATCAGATTTGGAGTTTATGGTCAAGTACAATCAGATGATTTGAATCAAAATTATACAGGATTTTATGAATGCACAAATCGAACTGATTGTATTAATTTGGTAAACGGCTTTAAATATGAAAATATGACGGTTGATTTTGGAAATGAAACTGATATTTATGCAAATGATACAACGTTTATCTTGCAGTATGCAGATCATATGAGCAAACTTTTGAAATCATTTTGCAAATGCAGATTCAATTCTGCAGTTTTATTAACGAATCGAATTGTAAATATTACATCAGATTCTACACTTGTAAGTTGTTTAAATTTGAAGATTTTAGGAGTATCTATAGAGATATTTTGTTTAAGGATTTCACGGATATTATCACTTATTCATGTACAGAATTTACAACAATTCTTTTGGGTAGAAACGATGCAGATTACAATGACACTTTAAATTTACTTAAAGAAACATATGGCGTTATTCGAGACAATATGGCAAAAAAAAGTACTGTATTTAATGTACCAGATTATAGTTGTCTTGGATATTTAACAACATGTATTTCAACATGTCAAACATCATCATCATTATCATGTGACGGAATACAATTAGATAATTGTCCTGCAATTACTACTACAACAACCACCACAACAACTACTACAACAACAACAACTACTACTACTACTACTACTACTACTACTATACCCTCAACAACTTCTACACCTTCTACAACTTTAATAACAACAACTCCTACAACTACAACTACAACACCTCCAGAAGTTTGTAAATTTCCCCCAGCATAATTTTTATACAAATTAATTTACATTTTAGACTGAACCATTGGGGACTCGAGAAATTTTATATGTTTTGGCATTTTCGAATAAATTTACCCAAAAAAATTTGACAAAAGTTTTGGATAATATTATTGCGCCATTGAAAGAGCTTCCGCCAAGTTTTAAGTGGCTAATAATTGTTACTTCAACAAATTACAGTCATTGGTATTTTTCAATCGATGATTTTAAATCTTTTTTGGATACTATCACAATTGATCAAACTGAAATTATTGCTGGTATGCTTTTTTTAATATCATATTTGCATACCGGAAATTAATATATCTATATTTTTAGATACAATTGATAAAACTGAAACAGAAACGAATGAAAGGTTAGCGTTAGCAAAAACGCTGAGTCCATTGGCGCCCGGTGTTACAGCTCCAGTTGTAATACTTTTAACGGATTTCTTTTCAACAAAATTTGCTGAAATTTATGAAAAAGCTGATGAACCCCTCAAACAATATTTTTTAAGAGTATATGTTTTTAACTCTGATGCCTATAAATATTATCAAAGCACAAATAATAATACAATAATATATTTTTTGAATGTAAACGTTGATGACCCAATCCCAGTATTTCCACATGGGGGTACGACACCTGCCGGAAATGACACGAATTCAACAAAAGTTACTCCAAAACCTGGTAAGTAATTTTTTAAAAAAGCGGAGCAAAGAGGGAAAGATCGGATTTTTTAATTTAATTTTGAAAAATCAAAATCTGTGTTCCAGTAGCTTAGTGGTAGAATATCTGCCCAGAAATATGAGTACGGGGGTTCGACTCCCTTCTGGAGCCCCTAATGCAACTTTTTCTCTTTTTTTATTTACCAAGAATTCATACATGCAAAACTTTGATTTTAAATTAAAAATGCTTCAATTTTAGATGATAAAATTAGCGAAGTTACAGTAATCATAATTATTTTTGGTGCAATCGGTGGTGCAATAGCTATCCTCTGCACCTGTTCATTCCTTTATCGACAAAGAATGTCCTGGAAAGCAAAGCTAGAAAATATTCGATCAAATCATCATAAGCGTGATGAAGAAGGTGGAGATGTTCGAATTGATTATTGGGAATTAACATGGGATAAGCTGTTGGTAAAAAGTGAAAAACTTGGTTCTGGGGCATTTGGACAAGTTTTACGGGGAAAAATAATTGGAAAACCACCATGTTTTGAAAATTTTTATGAAAATTTACAAATTCGAAATTTAACACAAATGGAAAACACAGATGTTGCAATAAAAATGCTTCCAAAATATGCTGATGAAGCGGCAAAGGTTCGTACAGTGATGATACTGATAAACAATACACATATTTTATATTTTAGAAAGAATTTATGAATGAAATTGAATTAATGAAACTGATAGGATATCATGATAATGTTGTAAATATGCTTGGATGTGTTACGGTCGGACATCCGCTATGTTTAGTACTTGAATTTTGTCCATATCGAGATTTATTACAGTATGTTAAAGGCCGAAAAGTTGAAGTTTCAATTGTAAGTCCTTTTTGGAGTCTTGACAAGAAAACAATGCTTACAAATAAATTTTTTAGTCAAAATCGTTGGAAGAAAAAATAAATCATACAAAAGATTTCCTAATTTTTGCATGGCAAATTGCTCAAGGAATGGTTCGTTTTTTTATTGATTTTATATTATATTTACAGATTTATTTAAAATTCTAGAAATTTCTTGCATCAAAAAGTATTATTCATCGAGATTTAGCTGCAAGAAATGTTTTAATTGATGCAGATAAAAATGCAAAAGTAAGACTTTTTTTTATCAGTCGATTGATTGATTGCATTTAAATAGCAAATTCCATAAAACACTTTCATCATTTTTTGTAGATAAGCGATTTTGGTTTATGTGTACAAACAACTGATAAAAGTATAAATTCTCCAACAACAAATAATGTTTTAATCTCAGCTTCTGGAAGGCTCCCAATTAAGTGGTTAGCAATTGAATCACTCAAAAATCATGAATTTAGTTTAAAAAGTGATATATGGGCATTTGGCATTGTTTTATATGAAATGTAAGTATACTGTAAATATTATCGTTGCAAGAAATTCAAAAAAATCTGTATTTATTTAGGTATAGTTTGGGTGAAATTCCATTTGCAAAAATTGAACCAAAAATGTTGTTGGATTATTTGGAAGCCGGAAATCGCCCCGAGAAACCAGAATTTTGTAATCAAGAAACGTAAGTTTTGTTCACAACAACAACTACCGTATACTTTTACAGTATTACTCTACTTTTTAGATATGATATAATGTTAAATTGTTGGCAAGAAAGTCCACCAAAACGTCCTTCATTTGAAGAACTTTTAACAATATTCACAGTTTTTTTGGAGCGTTCAACCGAAGGCTATGGATATTTGCCATTATTAAAATCTGAAACTACGCCAAATACAAATGAAATTTCACAAAAATTAGCTCAAAACATTGTGCCCGCTCCAGAGCCGCCAATTCCCAGAAAGTAAGTATCATTGATAAATGTGAGTGATAAAATGATAAAAATATCTGTCTATTTTAGAACTGTTCGACAACGACTAACCTCAGAAAAAAACAAAATCTTTAAAAAGCTAAAACGAACAAATACAAAAAATTCTGTTTTTCAAATTGAAGATGAAGACGAAGAAAATGATGATGATGAAGAAAATGCTGGTGGGAAACCTGTAACAAAACAACTAAAAATTCAAATTCCTACGGCATTAACTGATGGACCATATTCGGCTGGAGTAGAACAATTTAGGCCAAGATTTACTTCTGTGAGATCCGCGGCATCTTATGGCTCCCTTAATGATATCGATGAAATTATTGATCCAGGAGTTGAAATGAGAAATGGAAAACCAAGACTAAGATCAAATTTAGCTGATATTCCATCTTCAACAAATTCATCCCTTCGAAAATCTTCAACTTTTCATCTTGGAGATATTCCAAAAGATGGTGATTTAAAAAAGCCATTTTTTCAAAGATTTTTGTAAAAAAAAAGAAAGAAAAAAAAGTAGATGAATTTTTTAAAGCATAATATTTTTGGTTGTTGTAATAAAAATAAATATAAAACCGTTGATATAAAACATTTTTATTGTAATAAAAAGGAATGCAAAAAGGTGGCATTTGAAAGTTTAAACTTTAAAAAAGAAATAGTATATTTCTCAAAGGAAAGAGAAGCGAGATCCCTCTAGCTGGAGCTATAGCCAGAGAGAGAGATGAAAAAAAGAGAGAAGGATGGAAGATTTTCCGGAAAGAAGCGAACAACAAAAAGAAGGGAAGAAAGGTAAACTCTTTTGGCAAAGTCGCTAAAGGTTGCCGCTGCGGTTTCTTCCTTTCCGTCTTTTTTTTCTGTTTTGAATCTTCCACAAAAAAATTAACAACGATGGCAAAAGTTTTAACCGAAACAGCCACGGAAGAAATTAATGCAAATAATAATATTGCTGTAACTGATAATATTGATCCTCCTCTTATCACTGATCCTGCAATCACGAATAATAATGATCCATTAACAAAGAATCTCAATGTTGAAAAACAAAAATTTAATCTTCAACAACATTATCGTGAAACAATTCAATTATTAGCTGTAATAAATCATGTATTTATTTGGGTCCTTTTATCAATTATGTCTTTATGGGTTCCATTTTATATTCTTTTTTGTACACCAATTTGGTGGACAATGATTTTTTATGCTGGCTGGTATATTTATGATTTTCGATCACCTTCAAAAGGTTCACGACCATCTGTAAGTTGCTTTCTTGTATATATTGAATGAATTTAATGTTATTGATTTTTAGAAATTTCTACGGAGCTTAAAAATTTGGAAACATTTTGCTGATTATTTTCCACTCAAAATTCACAAAACTGCTGAACTTTCACCTGATTCAAATTATATTTTGGGGTATATTTTTCATTTTCATCTTTCTCAACTAATTTTTCCCTTACTTTTTTAGATGTCATCCACATGGAGTATTTAGTATTGGAGCTTTTACAGCCCTTTGTACAGACGGAACAAATTTTTCTCAACTTTTTCCTGGCCTTCAATCAACCATATTAACCCTTAATGGACAATTCTATTTTCCATTTCGTCGTGAAGTTGGCATCTTTCTTGGAGGATGTGAAGCATCACGTGAAAGTTTAACATATTTATTATCAACACCTGGAAAAGGTCGAATTATTGGAATTGTTGTTGGGGGAGCTGAAGAAGCCTTGGATGCAGCACCAGATACCCATAATATTCATATTAAATCTCGTCGTGGATTTTGTCGTTTTGCATTGAAATTTGGGTAAAAGTTATTTTAAACCAAAATCGTTCAGTATATTTCTTTTTTTATAGAACTCCACTTGTTCCATCATATAGTTTTGGAGAAAATGATTATTATCATCAAACACATCCAAATCCACGTGGTTCTCGGCTTCGAAATGTTCAAACATGGATTAAACGAAAATTTGGTTTTTGTCCACCATTTTTTAGTGGTCGTGGAATCTTTACTTCAACTGGTTTATTACCGTATCGAAAACCAATCAATACTGTTGGTAAGTTCATTTCTCCCGTTAGCTACAGTAACCCTTGTACTTTTTTCTTCCGTTTCTCATTTCTTCTTCTTTTTCAGTTGGTTCACCGATTTCTGTAAAAAAAATTGAAAATCCGACAGAAGAAGATATTGATCAACTTCATGAAGAATATTGTGAAAAACTTTCGATCCTTTTTGATGAACATAAAACTAAATATGGAATTCCTGCCGATGCCAAACTCAATATGTTTTAATAAAATGAATATAACATGTTTTGTATCAAATTTGTCTTAATATTGTATTTATTTTTTTGCTCCCTTTTTTGTATTATTTTTTTATAACACCTTATTATTATTTTTATCAATTTTTATATTACTGTATACTTTTTTTGTATTTATTTATTAATGTTTTGATTTGTGTGAGCGAAAAATTCGTGAATAAATGCTTTATTCTTTTATTTGTAACAATTTTTTATTTACTTACTTATTTGGATTATTTTTGGTTGTTTCAAATGTAATTTTAAATTAGTTATGGACAGTGTGAATATTATTGTTCTTAAACTGTTTTTATGTTATCTTTATAACATTGTTTTCGAAGCTAAAAAATTTTTGAAAAAAAGGAAAACCATTTTATACAATTATAGCTTTAAAGGAGATTCGTTAGTTGATGCATTGCGAAATCCCAAAAAGTTTCTAGCACCCGATAAAAATGCGGGAAACGCCTTATAATTTGAAAAAGAGAAAATTTCGCAATGCATCAACTAACGAATCTCCTTTAAGTTCTTGGTAATTTTTTTGTTCTCATTATATACAAGAAAGATGTTTCAAGAAAAATAGTTTTTCTACCAAAGATAAAACAAAACAAAAAATTACAGTATAAAAGATTTCTTTTTGTAAACATTGAATCACGACAAAAATTATATTTTTAATGTTGTTTGGAAAATTCTTTTTTTTCTTCTTCTTGCAAAAATTGGGCTAAAACTTTTGCACAAATGTTTCATCATATTCTGGAGGGGCTGATGGATTGGGAGGAGGATTAGATGTCGGAGATAAAATTGTGTCAATTTCATTATAAGCTGGTGGAGCTCCATATGTTTCCATTAAAGCAAAATCATTTGGAACAGAAGATGGACGAAAGTTTGAAGACGAAGAAGTTGAGGGATTAAGATGATGATTAGAATTTGATGAAGATATATTGTGGATGGAAGAACTTAAAGATATTCCAACAATTGAATTTACAATTGCTTCTTCTTTTTCAACAAAATCTCTTCTTGGAGCTGATGGTGGAATTGTAATGGCAAGTTTAGGGGGAAGTTGTAAGGGTTCAAGACTTGCCGTTGTTAAAATAATTGGAATTGTTTGCATTACGGTAGACGAAAAAATACCTTTTTTGTTTATTTTTACCTGAATTTAATTTATCATTTGAATTACGGTAACGATATTTTATACTTACATAAACAAAATGTTTTACAATAATAATTGGGCAATCAGAAATAGTTGGAAGTTGTTTTGAAATTGTAAATGTTCGTCGATAAAGGTCACGACCTCCATCAGGAATCTGAAATCGATTCATGAAATTTTAAAAAAAGGATTCAAAGAAAAATTACATGAACGGATTCAGTTTTGCAAAAAGAATGAAAACATTCATGCTCAGTTTTGCGTTTTGAACAAACTGAAAAACTTGTTTCTCCAGCGTAACAGGCTTCAGATTGTATTCCAGTTTCAATTGATTCAATAGAAGTTCCAGAATGATTATCAATTACAATTGCAACAGTAATCTCTTCCCCGCAGGCATAAATTCTTTTTGGTAATGTTATCTGAAAATTTATTCTTGAATTACTGTAGTCTACTTTTAATCATTTAATGAATAGATTACTGTAAAAACTTAATAACACATACTTCAGCTTTGACAAGTTTTGTTGAAGAAAATGTATTTGTTTGTGAAATAAAACCTTTAACTGGCTGATTGTAAATTGTTGGTTCCATAATTGACATAACAGCAAAGCGTTTTTCAGTTGTTAAATTAAAAGACCATGATAAATGCATTTCAGCTTTAATATTATATCGAATATGCCCAAATCGACCTTCAAAATTTGGCAAACAATTCCATGGAATTCCAATTGAAAATCTAAAAGAATGTTGCCCGGGTTGAAGTTCTTCCTTTTCGATTCCATTTGAAGGCTTCCAAACCGGGATACAATGATCAAGATATGACTTTTTACAACTGTAATGATATTGTTCATTCTTAGAGTCATGATAATGAGTTTTTGTGAAGTTTGTTTTGGCATGTCCATACGCGTGAATTGTAATTCGACGAGATTTCTTTGGCTTTGAAAGAATTACAATTACGGAACCAGTTAACAATGAACCCGGAGCATAAATTCCTGATGGATTATCCAAAATTATTGAAATTTCATTTGTTGATGATGACATTGACAAATATGTACACAACCACAAAATTCTAGTTAACTATAAAAAATAAGCAAAACTTAACCGAGAAAAAAACAAAGCAGTGTTGTTTTATCAGCAATAAATAAGTGTGTCTTTTTTTGAAGCTTTATAGAAGGAACCGAGATATAATTTTTGATGAGAAGAAGAAGCAGCAGCAGCCACTGACGTAGTATTGTTTGACTTTTTTTGTAACATCAAAATTCTAAGACGTCATTTTTTTTTGGGGGGAAAACAATATGGCTATTTTATGTCGTCAAAGATTTTGATGTTATATTTTTTTAATGATTCATTTTTATGCATAAAGTTTCATAATTTTTTACAATAAACATATATTAAAATTCAGTAATACTTTTGTTACTATAATTTGTTTACTTTAAATATTTATTACTACACAGTATGCTAAGATTTATCAAAAAAGTTTATCAATTTTTATCAAAATCAACTTTAGGATACTGTAGTTCTTTAACCAATCATCAATTCATATTTGTATTTTGTAAAAAATTGCAAAAATTTTCTTCCTAAAAATTTAACAATGAAAATTATCAAACAAAAAAATTTCATTGCCTTTGAATTGTGCAAAAAATGCTAATTAGAAAAAGGTAAAAAAATATGAAAGGATTTTTTCATTTCACCAAATTTCTAACCGACAGAAGCAAGAAGTTTGTTACCGTTGCTTCAAAATGAATCAACGACTTATTTTACTGATTTTAATTGCATTTATTGCAACATCCGCTGGTGCTCCAACTTCTGGAAAAGAAGAAGAATCAAATCAAAATGTAACTCCTACACCAACAAAAGATGACTCAACAGCAAAATGGTGGAATTATATTCGTAAAAAGTAAGTCTGTTTTTTATTGATAATTCAAATATAAATTATCGTGTTACCATTTTAGTGTACTGTATCCATCGCTTAAACTAATTTCTGCTGATTCAACAGATGATAAACATGAATTCAAATCTGCATCTGCTGAAAACTACTCCAATTATCCTGCACCAATTGAAGCCCCCGTTGAACCTCCAAAAATCTTTGCTTATCTTGATGACGCCGTTTATGAAATTGCAAATTTAACATTCATGGGATATATTTATATTGGAGTTTTGGTAATCGTTATTTTCCTTCTCATTTGCTGTACCGGATGCTGCTGCTGTTGTTGTGGATGCTGTCGATGTACTCGTTGAAAAAAAAAGGTACATGATTCTAACTGATTAAATGAATGAATGAAAATGTAAAAGCTCAATAAAGATTTCATTAAAAAATAGCAACAAAACTCAACAACAAAATCACATTTTTAAAACAACTATTACTTGATTTTCTTAATCTTTTGTTGAAGCACATTATTAGTAGAAAAGTCAGCAACATTATTGAAATCATCGGCACTAAATAATGATTTATCTTTTGGTTTTGATTCTCCTGGTTTTTTGTCATACAAAGTTCCTAAAAAATGAATAAAATACAGTTAGAGATTGTACGTAACAATTACCTCGAAGATTAAATCTTTCTTCTAATCTTTTTTTCTTCATTTTATCCTTCTTTATCGACGACAAAACGCAACTTTTTGCAACTTCTTCTGGAATCTTATATCGCTGTGAATATTTGATATATTTACGATTATGTGCGGCAATATCTGGTGGCCGAGTATCTCGAAATTGTTCAACCAATGAATACCCCTTAAAATTGAACAGTGCAGAAAAATTATAATATAAAAAGGGCATACATTTTTAGCATCTTTTTGATTAAACAGGTACGTCAGATCACCCTTCATTTTATGAACTTCATCTCGCTTTCTCTTTTCTAGCATTCCAGAATCAATATTATATTGAAATCTTTGATCTAGATTTCGCACAAGTTCTCGTTCTTCTGCTACTTTTGATTTACGTGTTTTTCGAGTTGTTGATTTTTCAATAATTCCATCACCTGAAAAAGTGCATGATTAGAAGCAAGCTAATTATTACACAAACAACTTACTTTCATTAACAAGATTAAGAGATTTTTGTAAAAGTTGTAACGACATTTTGAAAGTTTATTTCAAGAATCTCACGTATGAATCAATGCGAATAAAAGCGACTGTCTATTTTTTTCAACGAGCGGGCGTCTTTTGCACTACACGTTTGTCTCAGTTGAGAGCGCGTCGGAGTGCAAGGCAAAAATGATGCGCAGGTTCGAATCCACCTCGGGTAAAAAAAAGTGAAAAAGCTCAAATTTTAATTTAAAATATATTGTAAACAAAATACAATAATTAAAAAATTTATAAATCATGAATTTAGTGTTAAAAAAAATTATTAATGC
This sequence comes from Panagrolaimus superbus, assembly GCA_964035985.1. Lineage (NCBI taxonomy): Eukaryota > Metazoa > Nematoda > Chromadorea > Rhabditida > Panagrolaimidae > Panagrolaimus > Panagrolaimus superbus. The sequence continues at coordinate 9,450,366 of OZ038357.1, forward strand.
AATTATAGCAATAATGTTTGTTCTAGCATTATTACTTACCTCTATTTTTTTCTTGTTAGTTGCATTCAAAATATTTAAAAAAATTTAATTTTTCAAGCTTATTCTGGTGCACATTTAATTAAAATGGGCAATAATCTTGAAAAAATTATCAATGATCTTCCCTCTGAAATTAAGAATGATGAAAGGATTACTGTAATTCTTCAAGCAATTAAGCTATTTTTTGAAGCTAAAAAGACAATGAAGAAGGAATTGGATATGAGTGACGAAGATATCAGTATTATGAAACAAAAAATTCTTGAATTTGGAACGTACATGAAAAATAATCTTGGATCATTAAAAACCAAACAAAAGGGCCATTTATTTTTATTTGAAGCTCCCGAATTTACTGAAATGTTTCGAGCTTCTTCATTCTTTACTGATGAAGCTGTTGAAAGTTATCATCCACTCACCAATGATGCAGAAAAGCGTATTAAATGCAAAGAATGTCCCAAGAAATTTCAGATGTTGATGAAATGGGCAATTGATTATAATTATTATTTTGATAACATTGAATGCCAAGATTACAAAGATAATTAATTATCATATATTTATAAATCAATAAAATAAACTTTTTCTACACATAACTCTCATAGTTTTGAAAATTATTTAATAAATCAATCAGCCAGAAAAAAATAATTTGCTCAAAAAAACAAATCGATTTGCGAAAAAAAAGAATAGTTTTTTTTCAATTCGTTTGTATGTACTTCACGGCAAAAACCAAAAGACTGCAGTACAAATGGCTTGAAAAAAATAGAACGAAGATTATTTTTCTGTTTCTTTTTTAAATTAAATAAAAATAAAAAAATGCGTTAAATTTTTTTAAATATTTTGAATGCAACTAACAAGAAAAAAATAGAGGTAAGTAATAATGCTAGAACAAACATTATTGCTATAATTGCATTAATAATTTTTTTTAACACTAAATTCATGATTTGTAAATTTTTTAATTATTGTATTTTGTTTACAATATATTTTAAATTAAAATTTGAGCTTTTTCACTTTTTTTTACCCGAGGTGGATTCGAACCTGCGCATCATTTTTGCCTTGCACTCCGACGCGCTCTCAACTGAGACAAACGTGTAGTGCAAAAGACGCCCGCCCGTTGAAAAAAATAGACAGTCGCTTGATTCATACGTGATCTGTCACGAAATTTTTGTCCAAAAAAAGTTAAACTTTTCCACTTTCTTCTACGTATGTTGAAACACATTTTGCCAAAATATACAATTTGAAAGCGAAGTCAGTGGCGCGTTCTACAAACAGGAAAAAAATGTTCCTGTCTCTTTTTTTTCCTGTCTCTTTCCATCAAAGAAGTAAAAAACAACTGCAATCTTTCTCACGACGAAAAAAGAGACAGGAAAAAAAAGAGACAGGAACATTTTTTCCCTGTTTGTAGAACGCGCCACAGGGATGTCAAATGCGGCGGGAAAACATGGCCGGCCGCGGCCGCCGGTGAAAAATCGGCCGCCGTGCCGGCCGCGCGGCCTAAAATTATTAGCCGGCCGGCCGTGCGGCCTATATTTTTCTTTTTTTGTGTGGGAAAAACAAAGAATTTCACAAAAATCGTCGGCCGTGCCGGCCGCCGGCGAAAAAAACCTTGCCCGCCGGCCGCCGGCGCGACCGGCATGCGGCCGGCGGCGGCGGCCGTCTGCATTTGACATCCCTGAGCGAAGTCTTCAAACCAAAAATAGATGCATCAAAAAAAAGAAAGAAAACACTTGCAGAAAAAAAATAATTTAAAGACGAAGCATTAAATTTAGACACAAAACCTTTTAATTAATTTGATATTAAAATTGAGTAGGCGATTTAAGGAGAATCCTTTTAAAAATGAAAGAAACGTGAGAAAATAACTATTTTCAAACATTTTGTAGTATTTTTGTGACGCAAAAAAAGTAAAAGGGGGCAGTCGATGACCAAAGGGAATTTAATTTTTTGTTTATTATTTAAATGAAACATTTCATACAAATAATGTTCATGTTCGTGAAATTATATATTTCTATGAACGAGTCTTTGTCATTAGTTGTAGCTGTGTGGTAAATAATATTATATTGAACTTCCTTTTTCTTAACAGGTACAGTACACCTTTTTGTGACATCTAAAAATATTGTTGTTGGTTGAGTGCAAGACGCTTTGTTACGCAACAAAATACAAAACACGTTAACATTTACTAATATCACGCACTCTATTGTTATCAAATTTACTTTATATATAGCATTTTCTTTTAACATATTTACCCACATTTAACCTTTTAAAAAAAGGTTAAAATTGCCCTGTATTATCAGCTGACTGTTATTTTAAAACCAAAGTTGTTTGTAATGAATTAAAAGGTTATTTGAAGCTCAACTTTGAAAAAGCTGTAAAAAACAAAAACATCATCTTTCTTCTTTCACCCTCACTTTATTATTTATTTACTTTATATACTTTTTAAAGCTGTAATAATCACTTTTTTAGTTTGTCATTAAAAAATGGAAATTCGATGGTCGTTTATCAATTGTCTAATACTGACAATACTTTTAATAAATACCGTATCATGTGCACCCCGATTATCAAACACAATATTCCGTATCAGAAATTTAGAATCAAATGATCTAAGAGGAAAAGAACCGTAAGTTATCGATGACCAACTAAAGCGTTTAACTAAAGTAATTTCCAGATACCGACAACCAACAGAATCAAATATTCGAGCATCTGCCAATGCCATCTTACTAGATTTACTACAACGTGTAGTTTCGGCGGGCAATTTAGCAATCATTCGACCAGCTGAACCTCTAAGTACAAATAATAATAGCTTAAAATGGCAAAGACTGGGTTGGGGTTGGTGAAATTGGTAATAACAGTTTAATTTGAAAAATAAAAACAACAAATCATATATTTACCGTGATCAAATTCATAAAAAAGAACTGTTCACAAAACAAAGAAAATATTTAAGATTGGTTTGAGTTTGGACCACGTTTGCGTCCAGGGCCAGAAACAGCAACATTAACGAATCGACGGTTGTACTGAATACGACGGAAGGCACGTCCTGAAAAATATCATTATACCCCATAAAAACAGTTATGTAAAAAGCTTACCGCGCTTCTTCTTTTTCTTTTCTTGCTTTTCAACTTTTGGAGTTTGAGCACGAACTTTACCAGCACGAGCAAGAGAACCATGTACTTTACCACCAAGAAGACGAACATTTACATTGAGGGTAGCGTCATCAGGAATTTCATAAGATTCCAAGGTAGCAACATCAGAGTCAAGGATTTTAGAACCAAATGAAATAATAGATTCTTCAACTCCAAGGCTCTTTTTAATTTCTCCTACAGATGTGTCAGATTCAACATTGAATTTGAGGACAGCACCGTCCAAAGCATTGATAAAGATTTGCATGGTTGCAAATTACTAAAAAACGGAGAGATATATTATATTGTCATTTTAAATATGTAATAGAGAAGTAAAAGACAGCGCGAAAAAGGTTTAAATTTTTTTACAAAAAATCAGAGAATATATAAAATATATGCTTCAAAATGTGGCGGAAAGGGTTAAAATGATGGTAATAACTGTAGCAAAACATTTAGCAATGAAAAAGGAGAAAAAAATAACGAAATTTAAAAGTTTCACAACATTATAGCATCGAAACAGTGGGAGCCACTCAATTTTTTTGCTTCAAAAAAAACTCTCTTCTCTTGGTAGGTACGACGCAGCAAGCATTCGTGTTAGGAACACACCGCAGTTGACTGGTACTTCATATTTTTTTTTTCAACGTTGCTGCTGATTTCTAGAATAATCCTTTACATTTGTTTTACGATGTATAAAAACTATTTTAACATTTTTTTGGTCTATTTTTTTGTATTTTAAATAAAGCATAATCAACTTTACTTACTTCCAGTCACAAAAATAACAATTTTTATTCAAAAACAAGATTTATCCATTATTTTTGTGACGTGTTTGTTATCCTTTTTTGAGAAACATACTTGTTCTTCATTTTATGACCGCAAAAATAAAACATAATTCCAAGTAATAAAAGTAAAGGTATTACTACACATTTAAGTATAAGTAATATGCGGCGAATGTAGTAATACTAAAAAACTACACGGATTTTTTTGATTGTTTGCATAATTTCTTTCTGACATTGAAAAGAACTTGTTTTTTTCATCAAAAAAGCTACACTTGTAAGCAATCATTTCTCACTTGAATCAAACATAAAAAAAGTAATTTGTACCTTTGATTATTCTTTGTTTCAAGTATTTTTTTTTCTTTTTTAATCTAGTTCTTCTTGAATAGTAAGTAGTACATTTTATAGGAGGGAAAATTGTATGTCTTATCAGAATTTATTGTTTTTTTTATTTTGAGATAAAACTTGGGATATTCATTTGTATATTTATTCTCTTTAGCTGCTTTGTTAATTTTTATCCCTGGTTTTGTAAGAATGATTACGGTAGCTTTGATTTAAAAGAAGTGTTGTTGCCAAGATTACTGTAGTTTTAGTGAATTTTATGTTTTCCATGAACATTGTTAAACTTGTCTTATTAAAAACATTAAGATTTTTATCAATTAATTGATTACACTTAAAACAGCTGCCATAATTGGAACAAATAGGAGGACGAAAATAATGTCAATGAGGGGGGGATAATTGGAGCAGAACTGTTTTTAGCCGTTTTCGTCCGTAAAAAGATCACTGTAAAAGAAGAGAGGAGAGGAGATGCGCAAAGTGAAGAGGAAAATGCGGCTCTTTATAACTATTCTATCGCAATCGAGGAGGAAAGAGAGAGGGCCATCGGGGTCGAAGGAGAGAAAAAAAATAGTGGTGGTGGTAAAATGTCGGCGTTTATATGACCATTACTTTCTCTCACTCTTTTTCTCTCTGTCTTCTTTTATATTATTTTTGTGCCCCATTGAAACTGTTGAAAATGGCCCTAAAGAAGAAGAAAACAAAAAAAAGGGCGTTAGACTCATTGCTAATCCTATTGCCGGTCGGCGTTTTTTTTGCTGCTATTGTTTCTTTCTTTTCTCTTCGGGGTCCAAGCTTTTTTGCATCAATGTTTTATACTACTGTTGCGATCGGGATTTATATTTTTTTTGCTCTCTTTCTCTATGTTTGTATATTGAATTTATTATTTAAAAACTGTTGTTTCCGTTACAAGGTTGTTACAACAGCAGAAAAAAATTTTTTTGACTCATCGCTTTTGTTTTCGATCATTTACATTTTTAAAGCTTTTTCTGGGGAAGAGCAAAAAGAGTTAGTTTTGTTTCAATGAAATTTTTTTTATTTCTACTGTTTTTAGTCTTTGACCGTAGACTTCCATTTTTAATAGCAAATATTCTGAGTTTTTTTTTGGGGATTTATCAAATCTGTTTATCGTATATATATATTTGTTTTCATTGGATTACTTTTTTATCCTTGGGCCTTCAACAAATCTCATAAAAACCTGGAAGATTAAGCTTTTAATGTGTAATAGAAGGAAAGGGGGAGAGAAAGATTTTTCAGGATTAATTTGCGCAACATTTTTTATATTTTTTTTATTTTGGGGTTTTTTTTGTTGTGTGTTGTGTTGGAGCTGTAGCATTAAAGATAGCCGCAAAAGATTAGGCAGATGGTTGCCAGCCGCGCCCCAACAATCATTATAAAACTTGACCGAGTTACTGCTGCATTGATTTCTTTTTCGTTTCTATTTTCTTCCTTCAATTTCCTGAGAAACAAACTTTTTTTTAAAGGTCAAAAGTTTGCTGAGTTTTGGTCAAATTTGTTAAAATTAAAATTTATGTCAAAATATTTTTTTCTCTCTTAAATTAATCGATCAAAACGACTGCTGCTTGTTGTACCAGTCAGTTCATTTGTCATCATCATCACCATTATTATTGTTGTTTTTTTTAAATGTGTCAAATTTTATATGGTCAAAAGAGTTTACTGATAAGCTTTATTGATAAAAAAGATCACTTCATTTTTTCCTTTCTTCTTTTTTCTTTTCGCGTGTCTTATTTTTTTTTTATCCATTAACTCTTTTTTGGGTCTTTCCATAAATCGGTGCTGAGTGGTTAAGATCGAAAAAAAAAGAAAATTTAACGCAAATTTGGAAATAAAAACGAGAAAAAGAAATAAAAACGTGTTGATTTTGCGGAAACCGTGTTTGTTATTTTTTCTCTTCCATTATTATTTTGCTTTTTTTCTTTCTTCGATGTTATTGACAGTTAAATACATAGTAGTGGTAGTTATGATCCCCTCCCTCTTCATTTTTGTTTAAAACATTGTTTGGTTTTGTTAAAAAATTTAAAATTTAGTTGTTTCAACAAGAAATCTCTTGTAAGATGAAAGCTAACGACCCCCTTCTTTCTTTTTTGCTCTTTGAAGTCACCCGAAATTGTTGTCATTTTTCTTGTAAATTTAAAAGAAGAAAGCCAAACCTTATATATTTTGTTTGTTTGCATAGAAAAACAAGCAATTTTTCTTCTTTCTTTTTTTTACGTTTTTTTTATTCGTGTTCGAATTTCCTATTTGCTTTAAAAATTCGAACACGAAAAAGTCATTTAATTTTAAGGTTTTTTTTTCTTTCTCACTACTTTTTTGGCATTAAAATTTGAGGTTATCTATTGTCTTCGTTTTTTTTCCTTTCGAATTTCTTTTTTTTTGCCAGCTGCAGCTGCTTTTTTGTTCCATCCCTCTCTCATTTTAGAAGCATCTTTTTGACGACGAAGGAAATGATGATGATCGGTGTTGTGTGTGGTGTTATTTTTTTTTATTTTTATATTCTGTTTTGTTTTTATTCTTCTTCCGTTGAAACAAAAAAAATTTTAAGAAGAAAAAAATGATGAAACGTCTGTGAGTTGTTTAAGGGAAAAAAATTGAACGGAAGCACTTTTTTTTGCCTGTTTTTTCGACTCTCACTTGATTGTTGGTGGTTGCATCGTTGTTGTTGGATCACGTTTTTCTTTTATTTTTTACATAATATTTTTTTCTAATATTTCGTAGCAAATAATTTTCAACAAGCTTAAAATATTTTTTAACTACCGTAATCTCTTTGTTTGTTGTTTGACCTTTGACTTTATGCCTCTTTTGTCTTTTAGCTTTTAACGTTTTTATTTTGGAGCTTTGTTTCGCGAGATATATACACGCTAGAATTCCAATTTCCTTTTCCATTTTTCATTTTTTTTCATTCTGAAATACAGTCTAATAACTTAAATCAAACAGCTGTCGGAATCTGTCATGGCATTTTTAAAAAGAAAAGATTTGTTACTTACTTATGAAAGGAAACAAAGAAGGGAAAATGAAAAAGAAACTGAGAAGAAGGAGTTTAAAAAAAGGCAAACAAGCATCAGCAATAAGCAGCAGCATCAATGGGTCACCTGGGTGGTGCTGGACAACCAACAAACAACAAACGTTGAAAAAAAAGGGAGAAAGAACCCGACTTTGTTTCCTTCCTTCTTCTTTCTTCCCTTTTTTGGTTAGGTTTTAAAAATATAAAAAAAGGTTTTCAAAGAAGCTGTCGTCGGTGATTTTTATATTTTGCTGATGTCCGCCTTTTTTTCATATTTTTAGGCGCGCGAAAAATCTTTTTTCCCTTTCATTTTTCTCTGCTTTTATTTTAATCGACATTCCACGCAAAAGAAGAAGAAGAAAAAATTGAGCAATAACAACACATTTTTTTTCAATACATATATATCTATCTTAAATTTAGATAGATAGATATATATGTATTGAAAACTGACCATTTGCGCCTCAAAAAGAACCCAACTTTTTCCCCCTAAAAAAAAGAAGAAGAATTCAATCATTGCGCGGATTCAATTTGATTTCTTCTTTCTTTTTATAGAAATGCCTTCCCTCTTAATTTTCTTTTATTCAACACCAATTTTTAAGTTTTTGAGACTCCTTTTCAATTTTCTTTTTTTCATTGATTGTTTCCTCGTTTGCAAACACATTCATTTTGAAGGAGGAAAAAAATAGAACGGGAAAAAAAGTGTCAATTAGAAATTTTAGAACATCTCTGCTTTTTTTTGTCACACATTCGAAAAAAACACTTTTTTTTCAGGATTCCATATTTTTTTGAGTGTCTTTTTTCAGATTTGTAAAATATACTTTTTTTTTTCATTTCCGTTTTTTTATGAATTTTCAGTTATTTTATAAAAAAAAGCTATTAATTTTTTTGTTTCAGAAACGATCCCCACTTTTTTCCTCAATTAAAAAAACCGAAGTTTTATTCGGTAAAACAATAAAACTTTGAGGAATTTTATTGCCATCCAACAAAAGATAAAGCAACAGTTTTTGTTTCTCGCAATTTTCGTCGATGAAGCATCTCTGATTTTGGGCTTTGTTACATATTTATTTCATTCATTCTTTATTATTCTTGGATGTCTTGTTTGTGATCAAACTACATTACACGAAAAAAATAATAACTTTCGTTGAGAAATCAAAATTCAAAAGAAAATTGCTTCAAGACACAAAAAGATTTCATCAAAAAAATCGATTAACTTTTGAAAGAAACAAAAGTTTAAAAAAAGTGTTCGATGACGGCTGAATTTTTAAGTTCAAAAATTTTTTTTCAACAACTACCAAAAATTATTTGCTGAATAATCATATCTTCGTACAACAACGGTTAGTTTTTTTATGTTTTAAAATTTATTGCCCGAGCATCAGCAGTGTATTAGAGTGAGGGATGATGATGACTAAGCCCAAAAAATGCATTAACGAAAGCCCTCAAAAAAAGTTTTTCTCTTTTTCCCACATTTTAATGTAAAACATTTTTTTTTAGGGAAATAAAAAAAAGGAAAAGCGGAAATTATTTTAACTCCCAACTCCACCTTCCACAAGAACAACTCAAAAATAGTGTATTATTGAAGATTTTCATCATCAGCTGAAGAAAAGATAGTTAAAAAGTTTGAAACAAAAAAAAAAGAATATTGGAGAAGAAAAAAAAGATCTGCTGCTTGAAGGAAAAAGAAAAAACGACAAAACTGTTTTTGCGCGCAGCCTTGGACTGTAAAAGAAAGAAAGAAAGCAGCAGCAGCAGAAAGAAAGAAGGGGGGACAACCGCCACCACCATCGACGACAACTAAAAAACTACGACGAACTTACAGCCCCCCTCTCCTCCTCATCCTCCTCCCAATATATTCTTCATCTCTTCTAAAAAAAACTCTTTAAAAAATCCTTTAATTTTTTTGTTGAGTAAATCACGAAACACGGGTTAGCAAAGGATTTATTGCTGTAAGCTTTTTTGTTTTTTAAAACAATGTTTTTTAAAAAGAAATTGATTATTATTATTTTTTAGATTGGACTATTTTTCAAATTTCTCTTTTTTTAAACTCGGGATGCCGAGTATCGGCGTACCCGGGATAGATCGCCTCAAACAATTAGAACAACTTTATCTTCAAGGCGTTCAATATGATACAAATTCGTTATCCCTTGAATCACTTCTTGATATACTGATTTGTTTATTCGATGAATGCTGCTCTTCAACATTAAGAAAAGAAAAGATTATAGCTGATTTTGTTAGCTTTGGTATGCTTTCCTTTCAACTAACTTTTGTCTTATACTTTTATATAATTATTATAGCTCGTCCGGTGGTTCAAAAAGTTAAAAATCTTCGATTAACCCGTGATGACTTTGAAATTCTTAATGTTATTGGAAAGGGGGCATTTGGAGAAGTTGCAACCGTTCGAATGATATCTACTGATAGAATATATGCAATGAAAACATTAAATAAATGGGAAATGTTGCAAAAAGCTAATACTGCATGCTTTAAAGAAGAGAGAGATGTTATGGTATTTGGTGATAGAAAATGGATAACCAATTTACATTTTGCATTTCAAGATGAAAAAAATTTATATCTTGTTATGGATTATTACATTGGCGGAGATTTACTAACACTATTAGCAAAATTTGGTGATTGCATTCCAGAGAATACTGTAAAATTTTATGCTGCTGAAATGATTTTAGCGATTGATTCTGTACATAAACTTGGATATGTTCATCGGTAATTTTTTAAAATTTTTATTTGATTGCATTTTAGTTAAATACAATCAATTTAATTTTAAACAGTTTAACCATAATAAAAATTTTAGTGATATTAAACCAGATAATCTTTTGCTGGACATTTATGGTCATATAAAACTAGCAGATTTTGGCTCATGTTTAAAGCGAAGACCTGATGGAACTGTTTGTTCAAGCACAGCCGTTGGAACTCCTGATTATATTTCACCAGAAACTCTACAGGCAATGGAAGATGTAAATAATTTTTTAAAGGATGATATTAATTTATTTAATGATAAAAAAATATTGGTTTAGGGCAAAAATGAATATGGTGTGGAGTGCGATTGGTGGTCGCTGGGAGTTTGTTTGTATGAAATGCTTTATGGACAAACACCTTTCTATGCTGAATCTTTAACAGAAACATATGGAAAAATTATGAATCATCAAGAATTTTTTGAATTTGATGAAGAAGGCCCAAATGTTAGTGATGAAGCAAAAGATTTAATTGCAAGATTAATTTGTTCAAAAGACATTCGATTAGGTGTTAATGGGTTAGATGATTTTAAAGATCATTCATTTTTTGTTGGAATTGATTGGGAAAGAATTCGTGAAAGTATGTTTTTATTTGTACACGTATTTATTATTACAGAATCTAATTAAATGTTATTTTAGTGGAAGCACCTTATATTCCAAAAGTTTGTTCCCCCACTGATACCTCAAATTTTGATTTTGAACCTGATGGAGAGCCTACAGTAGATACTAGACCACCAAAAATTACTGCTGCATTTACTGGACATCATTTACCATTTGTTGGATATACATATACTCATGACAGTGTTCTCTCTGATAGTCGATCTTTGTTGGAATCTGCAAAATCAGTTATCGATTCAGCAATTAATAGTGAAGTGCTACCAACTCTTGCAACACAGGGATATGAAAGGAGGATTCAACGATTAGACCAAGAGAAGAAAGAGCTTCAAAGAAAACTTAAGGAAGCTACAGATGTAATACAGTCAAAACTTGCTCCAGGAACTCTTGAATCTTCATCAGCTGCAAATCATTCAACTGAACAAACAATTGCACAATTACATGATGAAATTCAAATTCTTAAAGCTCGACTTGAAGAAGAAGCAAATGCACAAAAACCCATCAAAACTTTGGATGTTGAAGAATTGGAGAAAAAGAACAAAGAATTAAAAGACAAGAATAAACAATTAATTTTGGATAAACAAAATTTACAAAAATCTGTTGAAGATTTATCTGATCGAATTCAAACGGAATCAAGTGAATGGAAAAAAGCTTTAAGGGAACGAGATATTGCAAGACAAGATTTTGATGAAATTAATGCCACTTTAATTGATGAACGTTCAATTACAGCAAAGATTGAAGCAACTTTGAAAGAGAAGGAAAGATTGGTAAAACAATTGGAAGAAAAGCTTGAACTTTCAAAGAATGCATTCAAAGCTGAAAAGCTTGCAAAAGATAAACTTCAAGAAAGGCTAGAAAAAGTTGAAAGTGAATTAGAAGCAGAAAAAGTTGCAAAAACAATTTTGGAAGCAAAAATAGCCCCCTCATCATCAGATGGTGGACACGGTAGTTCTTCGGATGAAGTAAAACGATTAAATGCAGAACTTGAAAAGCTTAATATTCAACTTTCCGAATCTATTGCAAATGATGAAAGAAAACGACATGATTTAAGAGTAAGTTTGTTTTAACTTTTTAAAATTAAAAAAAAATATTGTTGCCTTTTTTAGAGACAAAATGAAGATCTTTCTCGAGCTTTGGAAGAATCACAACAAGCTTTACAACAACTTAAAGTTGATCATGAAGATGATAAAGTTGCATGGAATAAACAACATCATGAACATATGGAATCAATACAACAATTATTTGAAAATCGTATGGCTGCTTTGGAAAATGATTCAAAAAAGAATAAAGCTGAAAATGAAGAATTGAAGCAAGAGAATGCAGAATTAAGAAATCGGGTTGATGTTCCACAAGCTTCAATTCAAGAAATGTTACAAATGGTTTCGGAAGAGAAAGAAGCTCGAGCCGCATTGGAGGAATTAACATCTCGGTTAACTGATGAATTGGAATCAATTAAACAACAGCAAACTTTCCCATCAAATAATTCTTCAACATATGCAATTCCATCAGCAGAAAAATCTTGGGGTTCAAAACGTATTCAAAAACAAAAGAATTATGAAAGATTTGATGCTCAGCAGTCATTGGAAGCTGAAATGCGAGCAAAGCAGCAAGCTTTGGATGATCTACGACAATGTCGAGCTAGAAATGAAGCAGTTGAAAAAGAATTGTATGAACAAGGAATGAATATGAGAAATTTATTGGATGAGAATAAGAAGTTGCAACTTGAAATTAATCGACTTCGCGGACAAATGGAACGAATTCCGGCTATAAGACCATATGAACCAAATCATCATGATTTTGATCATTCTCGTACAAATCCGGCCTTCTTTCAAGTATATAAAAATTCAAATGGTTCAAGAGTTTCTCCAATTTCTTCATCAAATCGTAAGCGTTCTTTTGAATCATCTGAGAAAAAAAAGTGTAAAAAAAGAAATAGAAGATTTCGATAAAATTACTTTTTAAAAAACTGATTAAAATTTTTTTGTTTATAAGAAAAAATAAATAATGATATTGTAATTTAAATGTATTTAATTAAAATTGTAGGCTTTATCGATAATTACGGATACAGTAATAATGAATTTGATATTTCATCATCAACAATTTCCCGAAATTCCTCACATTTTGCTGCATCATCCCCCTATGAAAATGCATTTTATGGCCCAACTTCTTCAACTCCAACCCCATCAACAGCTTCCACAATGTTAGCGGGATCAATGATGCATGGCAGAAATGCTTCACCAAAAGTTATTCAAACCCTTAACAATGCATTAAATGGTAAAGGACATCGATTTACCCATGTTAAACTTACAACCCCCACAAAATGTGGTTATTGTACATCAATTTTAATAGGACTTGATCGACAAGGTCTTTTTTGTCAAGATTGGTGAGCTTAAAAACAAATACCCTTTTTTACATTTGTAATTTTAAATTTGTAGTCAATATTCGTGTCATGTAGGATGTGTTGAAAAAGTTCCATCTGATTGTCCCGTTCCGGCTGAACTTAAACGACCTCTTGGAATTGATCCTCAAAAGGGCGTTGGAACTGCATATGAAGGAATTGCAAAAACTCCTAAAAATGGTGGAGTTAAAAAAGGTATAATATTTACAGCCGTCGTTTTGAAAATATCAATTGGGTTTTCAGGATGGCAACCAACATACGTTGTTGTCTGTGATTTTAAGCTATATCTTTATGATTGTACAATTGATAAACAAGGAAAAGCAAATATTATTGATAAAAATATTCGACAAGTTTTGGATATGCGTGATCCAGATTTTAAAGTTAGTAATGTCACAGAGAATGATGCAATACATGCATCAAAAAATGATATCCCAAAAATTTTTAAAGTTATCTACAGTCAAATTCATTCATCCTATCCATTTTCGGCAACAAATGAAGCAATTTCAAATCATTCTGAAAATTCTATTGGTCGACAATATTCTTTGTTAATGACTGAAACGCAAGATGTACTGTAGCTTTAATTAATATCATTTTTATTGATTACACTAATATTTTTATAGGAAAGTCGAAAATGGGTTACTGCTTTAAATGAACTTAAAAAACTTTTGATGAGATCGAGTCTTCCAAATAATAGTGCGTTTATGGTTAAAGAAGTTTGTGATGTTACAGCTTTGCCAACCCTTCGAACAGCAGTTTGTGGAACAATTATTGATAAAAATAAATTTGTTATTGGCTTCTCCGATCATGGCCTACAATGTATTGAACTTGATAGAGAGGTAAAATTTATACGGTTATCATTTAAATTTAAAAAACTGAAATTTTAACATTGGTTTCATTTTTAAAAAATTTTGTACAATTTCTAATTTTGATAATTTTTAACATTTACAGTACATTATTATCTCATCGTATCCCTTAATTTTTTTTAGACAATGACTCCAGTCGGTGGTGAAAAAGAGAATAATAAACGATATATTGAAAAAGTGATATATAATGCCGATGAACAACTTTTACTTTGTATTACCGGAAATACTTCTTCAACTCGATATATTCGTTTAATTCCAACTGCAGCCTTAGATGGACGAGATTTAAAATGGATTAAAGTTGATAATACCAAGGGGGTACATGCCCTGGCATGTGGCCGTTCAGCTTCACCTAAAAATGTATATTATTTTGCTGCAGCTGTACAAAAAACCATATATTTATTTGAAATTGATCGTTCAACAAAACGATATCATGCTATTCGGGAGCTTGCAATGCCGGGCCAACCACAAACAATTAAAATTGAATTTGGAAAATTACTTGTTGGATTACCAGGAAATTTCAGAATGTGGGATATCGAAACTCGAGCACAATCATGTCAGTTTGCTTTTTTTTAATTATTAGAAAGTTTGTAATTTCGGTATAAAAATAAGAATACAAAGTTAAAGTGATACAAAAAAAGTTGACTTTATGCTCTAGAAGGGAGTCGAACCGCCGACCACAGGTTACCTAGCCTATTGTTCTACCCCTGAGCTATTTAAACGCTTTTTTATATTTATTAAAAACTTTTATTCAGTTGTAATTTTTTATACATGTTTTAGCACTTGTAAATTATGAAGATGCATCTCTACAATTTCTTTCTGGTGCAATATATGATAGTCATATGATTATTAATGTTAGTGGAAGACAAGATACAGATGAATATTTACTTGTTTGTTCCAAACTTGGTGTATATGTTGATGGACAAGGTCGTCGAAAGCGTTCACAAGAATTAATGTTTCCATGTAAGCCTGTCAATGGTTTTACATTTATTCGTCCATATTTATCTTTATTTGCTGATCAACAAATTGATATCTTTGATGTTGAAACAGCTTCATGGATTCAAACAATTAATTTAAAAAAGGCAAAGCCATTGGGTGATGAAAGTGTTTTAACAATGTGCTTTGTTTTGGATATGCCATATATTGTATTATTTAGTCATTTAAATGGTATGTTTATTTTCTTTGGATACTGTACTTTTTTCATTGAATACTTCAAATTTTAAATTTTATCAAAGTTTTGTTTTATTTCTTGAGTTACTGTACTTTTTCTTTTTAAACTACAGTAACCCGTAAACTTTTCAAAATTTGAAATTTCTATAATTTTTTTAAATATACATAAATTGCAATGTTTGAATTATTGAAACATCTTTTTTAGGTATCAGTGATGAATTAAATGTACCAAATTCTGCTCAAATTCTTCAGACAAAAGGTGTAACAAAAAGAAAGCGAAAGTTTAGTGTAAAAACTGGAAAAGATGATGGAAAACATGGTGATCGAAGATCCCAACTTCCAATCAGTACTCCATCAGGATTTATTCATTTAACACATGTTGGCCCAAATAATGTTGAACCCCTTCAAAGTTTGCTCGATGAATCAATGGCAACATCATCTGGAGGCGGAGGAGGAAGTGGTGGTGGAAATTCAAATGCATCTCGTTCAACCCTAATTGATTTATATGCATTAAATACAACCGGAACATCTGGGGCAAGTAAAAATTCAGCAAATTTTAATCCTGTTATGAGATCAACAAGTTCTTCATCAGCTGGAATTCATGGCATTCATAGAATACGTGATGATGCAGCTGCAGCTGGAAGACCGCTAAGTTCACACAGTCGAAATTCTGATGGTAAGTACTATAATTACCGTATAATAATAATAATAATAATAATATCTTTTTTAAGGTTCATCACTTGGAAAAGATACTAAAGCTTCATCCTCGTCGGATCCAAATAATGACAGTGATTATTTGGAGCCAATTTCTTCAGGTCGTCAAGTAAATAATGCTTCAACCTTCACTCAAAATTCAACTGATTAAAGCTTATCAAAAAAATGCTTCTAAATCAAAAAAAATTATAGTTTATACTAAAAAATGATATCTTTTAAAAATTTACTAATCTTTTTTATATCCCTATTTTTTTTACATCCCCATGATCTTTTCTTTCTTTTTGTTATTTGTTTGTTATTTTTTAAGTGCCGTTTTGCTTATTTTTTTATAGAATTTTGTTTTTTGTTACATATTTTACAGCTATATTTTTTATTATTGCAAAAATTGTGTTATTGTTTTTTCAATTTATTTTGATATATAATATATAATCGGTATGTACATAACACAAAAAGAATAAACATTTCTTTAAAATTTAAAGTTTTGTAAAACTACAGTATTTCTTTATACAAAACAATTATTAAATTTAAAAATTACAACAAAAAAATTTTGTGGGCTAAAAACTGAAAACAATTTTATTCATTAATGGCGCCAAAAATGTGTCATGGTTGTTAGTGAGTGACTGTTAAGCAAAAACAAACTAAAACTTATCAATTTTTATCAAATTTCTTTCGAAAACGGACGGAAACTAAAATAAGCAACAAACATATATATGTTTTTTTTTGAAATGTAAACAGTCGAACGAGAAAAACAGCATACAAAGGCTAATACGTCAAAACATAAAAAATGAAATGAAAGAGAGGGAAAAAAAACTGTATAAAAGAAAAAAGAAAACGTGACTATTTTTATTTCACAATTTTTCAAAAAAAGGAACCATGACATTAGAGCCTCCTCTCCCACGTCGAAAATATGGTGTTGTAATCAATCCATTTTTTAATAATACATTTATTGATAATAATAATCAATCATTTAATGTTGAAAGTAAGTATAAATCAATAAAATCTAAAATATTTAATAATAATTAATACAATTTTAGTACCTCATCGTAAAAATGGTATTTGTTATCCGCCATCAATTATTTACAATCCAATATCCACCAATTTCCGATAGTTTTAATTGCTATTTTTTAACATTTTATTTTATTTAATTATTTATTTATTTACCATAATTACCTGTAAAAATGTGTACCTAAAAATTTATTATTTTGAAATGAATAAAAATCTAAAAATTTGCATGAAAATTGAATGAAAACAATAAATCCAAAAAAGAGATAAAAGGAAAAAAGAATGAAATATTTGATTCATTTCTGGTCAATTTTCGTCGAAAAAACTGATTGCTGTTTTTGGTTGCTGCTGCAAAATTATCATTAAATAAAAGAAAGAAAAGAAAATGGCTACCACAAAATCTCCCGCTGCCACAACTGCTAATCCACCAACGGCAATCAAACAAGCTGCTGCGGCAATCGCAAATGCAGCAGCTCCATCAAATACCGGTGAAATTAATTCATTTGCTGATATTCATCCTGCTGTCAAAAAAGCTTTATATAATTCAAATATTGCCTTCCTTGATAAGAATTTTGCCAAACTTGAAACCAATACCAAAATTAAACGGGAACAAGTAAGTCTTTTTTTAAATATATTACTGTAGTTTATATATATATATTTATTATTTTATAGTATTTCTATGGAGCTTTGGCAGTTTTAGCAGTATATTTAATTTTGGGATGTGGTGCAGGACTTGTATGTAATTTGATTGGATTTGCATATCCTGCATATGCTTCAATCAAGGCAGTTCGAACTTCAAGCAAAGATGATGATGCTCAATTACTTGTTTATTGGACATTTTTTGGTGCTTTGGCTCTTTTGGATGTATTCTCAGATGGAATTATGCAATATTGTCCCGTTTATTTTGTTGTCAAATGTGCCATCCTTCTTTATCTTGGTCTTCCACAAACAAAAGGTGCCATTCGTGTCTTTGAAAAACTTCTCAATCCTCTCATCAACAAAATTCAAGCAATCACTTCTCCAAAATCTGCATAATCAACTGTTTGCATGTAACTAATAATCTGTCTGTAAAATGTGTATCTTTGTGTAATTTACTAATGTGAATAAATTTAAGTTTGATAATCTTTTAAGTAAAGAAGCAGCGACAAAATAAATCGAAATTTCATCTTCAAAATTCAATGATGTCTACGACATGAATAAAAAACAATGACACTGGGGAATTTTGACGACGAAAGGGTGGATGAATTTTAAAATTTTTGTGGACGTTGAATCTGAATAACATTCTCTTATTAGTAAACCGGTCATATCAAAGTTGAATTTTCAAAGAAGAATTTCAGAGTCTTGTTTCTGAACTTAACTGTAAAAAAAAGAAAATTCTGTATCAGAAATTAAAAACTGAAAAGGATCAACAAAAAAGAGAATACCAGAAGCCCAGAATTGTTGCTATTTTCAACATTTTTAATCCTAATGAAATGGATGCAAATAATCAAATTAGATCACCCTCAGTTAGTCAAAAATAGTATACTAAAGTCAAGTGATGAAGTTAGGGTATATGAGTAAAAAGTTAAAATTGTCACAACATTTCAAATAATGATGAAAACAATCGTCCACTTGAAGCCTAATAGGGAAAAAGAAAAAAAGCGCTTTTTTAAAACGAAAACGACGAAAAAAAAGTTCAGGTGACGCGAAATTTATATTTTGTTTAACTTTGCAGTTTTTCAAAAAAAAAATTTTGTTGTTTTTTATTTGGATTAATTAAATAAAAAATCATAGTTATAAAAAGCGTTAAAAAATGTTCTATAAATAGAAAGTAGCACAAATTTATTTTACTCTGTGTTTTTAATGCAGCATAAAAACATCAGACATGATGAAATATCTTGTGTGTATACTTATAAATCATATTTACGAAATCTTTATTGCATCATTTTTATGCTTTCCAAAACTGCCAATGGGCATTTCATTTATTATGTGTTTTTTTTTTGCCAAAAAAACTAGACTTTTTTAGATTATTTCTTTATATTATATACTTTTCAGAACATAAATGTTCTGAAACGTGTTGCCGCGTGTCATTTCAGAAAATTCCTGATAAACTAATCAACTATAAACTATTTATTTCGTTTTTGTATTTGCATGATTTATACTGATTTCTGGAAAATGTTGTTAATCTCTTAAGCAATATTAATGATATTTTTAGATGACAACAAAAGATTATCCTTTATCTGATAAGACGGATAGTTATTTTGGTGAATCTAAAAATGATCAATACAATAACCTTAATTTGAATCACAATTATCAAAGCTTTCATTCTGATAAAATACAATCAAAGAGCATTTTTACTAAAAGCAGAAAAATTCAAAATCACGGTAGAAAATTACAGGCTGCAGTCCCTTTTTTATATAAAATGCATATAACTATAAGGTTTTAAGGGAGGATATTAAAAGTTAAAGAAATTTTTTATTTTATAATTATGAGTTAAAAAATTAAAAGGTATAAAAGAGATTAATTTATCTGTGTTTTTATAAATTATCCACGAAAAAAAGGACTGCAGCTACAACAAAATTGCTAGATTTTACGGATTCCAATAATTTACCAGCAAAAAAAGATTTAAATTTATGGAATAAATCTGACAAACATTTATCATCAGTTGTTTTGAATCTTAATTGTGAATCTGCAGAAGAATGTGACTTTAGAAATTCAAAAAGTGCCAACAATAGCACTCTTTCCCTTCATATTGCAGCTTATGAAAATTTAATTGAAGATAAAGCTGATAGCGAAATTGATGATTCAAAAAGTAAAAGGGAAAAAACAGCTTTGATTAAAAAATGGAATAACTCAAAACATGGTTTATTATCATTTATTCAAGTAACTTTGAACAAAATTTTTAAAGTTTATTTCACATAAAAAATTTACAGAATCCATTTGAATTTCCTCGACAACAACAAGAAGATGAAGGTAGTCATTCAGAAGTGATGCAATTTAAAGCATCCCAACAATTACGTAATCCAAATGAAGAACATTTAAATTTCGATGAAAAAGCTGAAAAATCCATTGAACAAACAAATCGTCTTCCAAAAATTGTTGCACAAAATGTTCTTCAAAAACCACAATTATATATTGATGAAAGTGCTGATACAGTTGCACCACCACCGTCAAATTTTCCTCAAACATCTGTTGATGATATTCTTCAACAATCTGTTCATTGTGATATCGGGGATTTAACAGTAGGTCTATTGGTTTGTTTAAAAAAATAGAGGAAAAATGAGTTTTCAAAATTATTCTAATATATATTAATTTTTTTTAATTTTTGAAATTTAAAAATGAGTTTATGCATAATTTTTTTCCAAAAAGTTTTTTGGTAGAATATAAAGATTGAGATTTTTTAAATGGATCTTTCAAAACGTTATAATAATTTTTAAAATTTATCTTTGAAAAAAATAATGGTAGAAACTTTTAATTTAACAAAAAAATAACATTTTTTTACAAAAATATTACCTATTACCAAGGCCGTATACAGAAAAAAATTTCAGGGGGGCACAGCGATTTTCGGGGGGGGGGCACGCCTTTGATCTTTTGCCGCCGCCAACACGAAGCGGCAAAAGATCAAAGGACATTTCTCAGTTTTGGGGGGCACAGAACCCGAATCCCCCCCCCCTCGCTACGGCCTTGCCTATTACTAATATTTTTATAATTTGCAAATAATTAAATAAACTAAATTTGTACTGTGTAAATTTACTTTACTTTATTTAATTATTTGCAAGAGTTTTGATTTTAATGTTGCACCAAAAAACTCTTTGCAAAAAAGTTGCTGTTATTGGATTTCAGCGAAAACAAAATTTCTTTTTTTAATCAACCTTTTATTTTTTAAAATTTTAATCTATTGTTTCCAGATGTCAAACGATGAAAAATTTATCAAAATTGATGATTCTAAAGAAGTTTCGCATGACAAAAGAACAATTTTAAATGCTACAACAAAAAAATATCCAAGTAAATTCTTTTGTTTTGAAAAAATACATATCATTTATTTATTTTTTTTAAGATTTGGTTCTTGATGGAATTGCTCCAGAAACTGAAGAACAAAGAGAAAAAGCAGCTGCAGATTTCTATGAATGGCAAGTTCTTTTTAGACATAGATCGAGTTTTCATTGAACGGTGTGGCCTTGTTTGGCAATTATTTTTGAATTTTTTGGGATTTTTTCTTGGAGATTTAGTTTTTGGGGATCTGATAAATAATTTTTGGGATTTAAAATTTTTTTGCTGAAAAAATAAATGATTAAAAAGATTATAAAAAATGAAATCCCAAAATTTCCGTGCCTAAAAAAGTATCTCCAATCTAATTATCCTTAAATAAAAGCTACAAAAAAGCCTGATCTCCAAAAACTAAATCCTCAAAAAATTTCAAAAAAGGACTGTCCAGAAATGACGTCATACAAAGAGGGGTTAGCCAATTATGACACTCTTTTTTTCTTTATGCCGCCCTTCAAAGGCGGCATAAAGAAAAAAGACAAACACAATAGAAACTGTCGGCGGCCCGCTCGGAGACCTCCGGGCTGCCCCTGCGTTAAATGCGGTTTTTGTGCCCCCCCTCTGTGGCTTTGATTATGCCACAGAGGGGGGGGGGGCACAAAAATCCCGATTTTCGTATGACGTCATATCTGGGCAGCCCCAAAAAGAGCCAAGCCCATTTGAACATTTTTAGGGCAAATGATAATTGTCGATTTATGGAAGAACATGTTCAAAGTTATCATGAACAAGCCGAAATGGAAAAAATAGTTGATCAAAAAGATGATGAAACGAGTGATGATGAAAAGTATTTTCCTTTATTGGAAGCTATGGAACGAAAAATGATATTACTTCATGGCAATACTTTTTATTTTGAGACTGATTTTGAAGAGTTTAATATTGCTTTTTTCAGATATTTTGGATGAACTTGATACTATAAATGATTATCTTTTAAGCTTTCATTCTCATTCAACAAATATGGTTCGTCGACATATTGATTTGGTTGAAGAAATGGAAGGTGATAAGGAAGAAACGTCTGATGAAACATTTGCAAAATTTAAACATGGCCCTCATATTGAAGAAGGTGGAATGGCAAAAGAATTATTTGAAAAAATTAGAGCCTTAGAAATTATTGACTCCGATGCTTCTCCGCCATCAACGCTTTTTATTCCAGGGGATGAAAATTCTGCTGAAAGTTCTTTTCATAAAGTTTGTTATTTGCACATTTCTTTTTACCCAAATTTACAAATCCATTTTTTAGCTTTTTGAATCAATTCGAAAATAATTTTATTGTTTGAATTAATTGGACATTTCGCTTTTTTATGATTGAATTATAATGTGTAAATTCGCTTTTCCATTTCTTTTATTTCTCTCTTTACTTTTTCGATGTTTTGTTTTTGAGTCTTTTGATCAATTTTATTGTTTTGAACGTTACTGAAAGCGTTGGTTAAATTATTTGTTTTTCAAAATCTTTTCTTCTTGCACATTTGCAAAACAAAATTTGTGACGTTTTATTTATTATGTTTATTACTGTATTATAGTTGAACGGATGTCGATCCCATTTTAAACATTTAACTGCTGACTTTCGATAAAACAATATTTTTTTTCACAAAATTTGGAGGAAAAATGGGGGTTTTTGGAGAATACCATTTTTTTCGATCACTTTTGTTCATAAGAAAAAATACCATGGGAATCAGAATCGATTTCTCTATCGAATTATATGAAATTTATGCCCGCCCCGGTAGGACCCTGACTTTTGTAGTTAAAATGATACAGTAATTTGGCATTTTCGGCACTTTGTCCTAGGCGAAAAAAATTTTTAAGTTGCTTTTTTTCAGTGTAAAAAATAACATTTAGTATGGCTGATTATTAGGTTTCAAATTAATTTTTCGTACTGTAACGAAAAAAATGACAAATATCATAAAAGGAAAGGAAAAAATGTACCCTGCCAGTGTCTGTAGTATAGTTGTTGCTTCCCAGGAATCCAATTTGGCTACAAAATTTCTCCTTGAATAAAACACGGAAGCACTTTATTACAATTAATTAATTAATTAAAAACTGTTTTCAGACATAAACAATGGGGCATACTTTATAACAGTACTAAAATTAATTTTTTTAAATTACTATTTCTGAAAATGTGTTATCTATTTTCTTACCTATTATAATTGTCACAAAAACAAAATCACAAATTACGAAAATGAAAAATTCTGGCAGTGGACACATTTAAGTAAATATCAATTAATTGAAAATATAAATCTGATATTTCCACAAACTATTAATTTTAATTATTTATTTATTTACATGCCCTAACGCACGAATGATGAAACATAATATAAAAAATAATAGAAGAAAAAAATATAAACAACGAAATATAGTTACAATTTTAAAAAAAATCATCACAATACCATAAAATGAAAAAAAAGGATAGAAGAAAAACAAAGCAAATAGGAATGATGAGGTTTTCTTTTTGATACAGCGTAAAAAATGAGATAATTGTTCGAGCGAATTAAAAAATTTAAATTTTATGTATGTATTTGTTGTTTGTTTGTTACAGTATTGATTTTTATATCATTTTTGTGGTTTGTCTATTTTGATAATAGACAAATCACAAACTTGTGATTTGAAAAAAAAGTTTGCTATCGTTTTTTTAGGAGGTGAACAGAACTTTGCATCATTCTTACTTTTTTTTTCGTTCTTCAGCTGAATTACTTAGAACAAGAGTCCTTTTGGGTCCTTTTGAGTTCGAGTGAAAGGTTAGTTGAAGTTGAAGCAATTTAACATATTTTGTTTAATTTGAATAAATATTTTTTTGTAACTAATTCAACTATTTTAATAAGACACATGAAAAAAACTAATGCGTCTTTGAAAAAAGATAAAATTCTTTTAAAAGAGGAAAGGGAGGGGGGATGAAAATGGTCGAGTCACATCACTGGTCAAAAGTCCTTGATGAATTTGATAATGCTGATAATAAAAGAAATACATACTTTATTTATTTGGATTTATTACTATTTTAAAAATTTTAAACGCTTTATTGGTGTAAAACAATGAATTTGTTTAAATATTACCAACAAAGAGATGATATCAATTACAGTACTTTTTTGAACATATTGTACTTTATTTTTCAGAGAAACAAAAATCATCCAGACAGACAAAAATATGGCCCCTCTAAAAGTGCTGTAAAATCCTTTTTCACATTTTTGTTACCAATGTAAACAATTTTTGTTGATTCGTTGATCCATTCTTGTGTTTGTCAGATTGGCAAAAATAAAATGATAAATATGCTTTTCGTGTTGAGAGACTGCAAAAATACATATGTTTAAAAAACATCGAAAAAAAAAACAATTTCAAACCTTAAAAACAATAATGAAATACTTCCACTCCATGCAAATATACCATTTAAAATTGGATATACTTCATTTAAAGAATTTATTAATTCAATTTCGGCTGGAAAAAAAAGCTTTATGGCAGGGCTTGAAACTTTCAATAATTGTGAAATGAAAATAATAAAGGAAACAACTAAAATATTATTATTTTACACATATATTTGATTACTGTAAAATTTTAAATTTTTTTAATATAGATAGACACTGGCAAGTGAAGAAAAACTTTTTTTGTTTGATTACTGTACTTTTGAGTTTAAATAAATAAGAATAATATTAAAACAAAAAAGGAAAAAAAAATAAGTTGAAGCGCCGAAAATGCCATCTGAAAAATCCCGAAAATTTTTTGGTTACGCTATTTTTTTCTTTCCTTTTTTTGCAACAAAAAAATGCATTTCCTTTATGCTTTTGAAGGACGCGTCGCCAAAAACACTTTTTTTAGCCGATTTTGTATGGAAATATGGGGGTTTTTAGGGTGTCAAATTTTTTCGCTCATATTTGCTCATTGGAGACTGACACCATTGTATTCAGAATTAACTTCTGTACAACATATATAAATATCAAAAATACACCTCAATATACTTTTTTTTATAGTTATAACGATACCGTAATTTGGCATTCTCGGCACTTTGTCCCCGGCAAAAAATTATTAAGTTTCATTTCAGCGTAAAAAATAACATTAAAACCTAATAATACGACTGATTATTAGGTTTTAAAATATAATTTAATTTTTCATACTGTAACGAAAAAAATGACAAAAAAAAGGAAAGGAAAAAAATGTTCCTTGCCAGTGTCAAAATAAACAAAGAATTCAAAACATTTTTTATCCATGAAAATTAGTTTTTCTTGGGTTTGATTGAGAATAGTGAAAGTCAATCCAACCCAAAACCGAAAATACATCGGATTTCGCATTGAAAAATCGGATTAAAAATTTTTGATTTTTGATGTTTTTATAAAAAACCTTACACAATAAGTTCCTTTCATTAACATTCAACAAAGAATTATTCTTTTTCCGAATAAAAAATTTTGCAAAAGATAAAACATTAAAAATAGCTGCCAAAATGGTTGTTGAAAAGTAAATTATCGTTGATATAATATACGTTAAATTCATAACACTTTTATTTGTATAAATCACAGAAATGACCCCATCAGAAATAAAAACAAAATATGCAGGCTCGTGAAATCTCCATGAAATATATATAAATGGGATTCCAAGTGTTACTACCGTATACCATTGTCGCCTCCAAATATTACTTTGTTGCAATGGAAACCAAATCAATGAAAACCGATTTAACGCCAAAAATAAATGTCCAAAAAATTGTATTGCACCTAAACAATTTACAGCAGCATATAATCCGGTAGCGGTGTAGCTGTTATTTGCCAAATATTCTTTAATTGATGGTATTACTGCCAATTTTTGATATTGCATCTATAAATTGAATACTGTACAAGTTTCAATGAATACATTATAAAAGTTGAGACATGCATACTGTAGAGGTACAGTATGGTTAGTTTTGTTCCACCAATAATTAAGGTCTTTTTAAAGCCCAAATTTCCAAAAAAAACTTACAAATATAAAAAGTAAGAAATCTGAGATCAAAACAGTTCGAAAAATATTGTAGAATGGCCCTTTAAAAGTTTTGTTTCTTTCCGCAATCATCAAAATCAAAACAGATATATGAAAAGAATACAAAATAATTTCAATCACAAAAAAGATTAAAGTAAATGAGCTCAAAGCCATTTTTTTGAAGAATGCTTAATTCGCAGAGTATTAAAAGCAATTAAGAAGCTTTTTTGAAAATAATTGTATTTTTTAGTACAAATGATATAAACTATATTAAAAAGAAACATTAATGAAAAAGTTAAAATGCATTTTGTTAGAAAATGTAGGATGAGGGGCGGCACAGAAACAAAAGTCTCACAAAATGCGTTTTAACTTTTTCATTAGGGATAAAGCACTAAAAAACATTCCACTCCACTGAAACTCAAAAACATCTAATAGGTCTGATTATTATTTTATAAATTAAAATTTTATTTTTCATACTGTAACGAAAAAAAATGTCAAAGAAAGGAAAAAATGTTCTCTTCGGGTCTATACTTTTTTCAACCAAAAAATTTTGCTTTTCGGAATTTTTCAGATGCCATTTTCGGCGCTTCAACTTAATTTTTTTTTACTTTTTTGTTTTAATATTATTCTTATTTATTCGTTGGAACGACAAAAAAATTAAAGACAAAAAAATAATCCGACAATAAAATAATTTTATATAAAATTTTATAAAAAGTGTGATAATAAGGGTTCCGAAATCGTGGAAGAAAACTTGCAAGTTCAAATCCTCAACTTCCTACTCGCCGGGTTATTGCTCAAGCTACTGAAAAAACTTCTGATGCTCTTCAAAGTCATGGATCATCGAATTTGATTCCATCTTTTGGCTTTTCTACCCCCAAATCAAATGTTTTTTGGATTTACTACTTTATCTACAATAATCCGTCAAAACAATGGAACCCAAATGGATGCAATTTTGAATTACTTTGAGGATAATTATGTTGGTCGATTGAATGCCGATGGATCTCGTCATGATGCTCTAATCCATGTTCCACACTGAAATGCATTTATGCGTGTTGCCAATGATATGCCAAGAACTCTCGAAATTTCTATGGCATCACGCTTTAAAAATTTCTCTTCCATCTGACCATCCTGGAAATTGGAGATTTTTTGAAGTTATCAAAGAAGAATTCATTTTATCACGTAATGCTGCAATTGAAGTTGATCTTCGAAATACTCTAATGGCAAAATATCAACAAATTGCTGCAGATCTACAAACATATCAACAAGAATTTATGGCTGTGAATACTGGAATCGCCAGATTCCTTACTTTATGTGCAAATAAGATTAAACTTTTTGTTACTTTTTTCATTCATTTATTTCTTTTATCACACTTTTTATACAGTTTTACATAAAGTTATTTTTTTGTCGGTTATTTTTTTGTCATAGTACCATTTATTAAGGCCCAAAAGTACTATAATCAAACAGAAAAAAATTAATTTTTTGAAAATTTGTTTTTCACTTGCCAGTGTCTAAAAATGTGTTCATTTCTTTTTTTTAAAACAAAAATCATCAACAACACACATTTTTTATTTTTTGTAGTGAAAATAAAATGTGTGCTTTTTTCGTCCATTTTTCGTGCTTTTAAAAGTTTAAATACACACCTTTGATTCATTTTATTTGTTTTCAACTTTTTCAACCGAAAAATCAAAGTCACAATTTTTGTAGTTTTTGCATTTAAAAGGGTCCCCCTTTTTTTGAAAATTTTAACTCAAAGAGTTTTTTAAAAGCTGCTGTTTGCTTCTGTTACAAACAAAAAAAACAAAGTTATCTAAAAAAATGGCTACAAAAACAGCTGAAAAAGTTGCTGCTTTATTTGAAAATTATTCTGAAGTTATTGAACCGGAAGAATCGATCGTTGAAGGTTTGTTAAATTTGGGATTTAAGAAATCCAAGTAGTAGAAATTTGCATAAATTTTAAAATTTTAGGTAAAATTCCATTATGGCTTAATGTAAGTCTTTTACGAAATGGCCCTGGAATGTTTAATATTGGAGAATATAAATACAAGCACTGGTTCGATGGACTTGCATATATGCAAAGATTTGGATTTGCAAATGGAAAAATGACATATTCTGCTCGATATCTTCAATCAGATACATATAAAATAAATATGGCAGCAAATCGAATTTGTGTCAATGAATTTGGAACTTTTGGATATTCAGATCCCTGTAAATCTGTTCTTGGAAAACTTTCAACTTTTTTCACCGCGGATCAACTGTCTGATAATGCATCAGTCAATTTTATGGCCCTTGGGGATACGGTATGGGCAGCAACAGAAACTCCACACTTGTTACAAGTTGATCCAAAATCCTTGGAAACTCTTAATAAAGTATGTTACAGTAATATTACAAGAAGAAAAGCACAATTTTACAGTAATATGTGTTTTTTAGACGGATATTTCAAAGATTATCAGTTTAAATACTTTTACTGCTCATCAACAATATGATTCTGAAGGAAATGTGTATCACATTGGAAGCAAATTTGGAAAACAAACAGAATACATTTTTGCAGTAACAAAGAATCCTAAAAATAACAAATGTTTGTTTTTTTTAAAAGTTAATTAAATTTAATTTTTATCATTTTAAGCTCCGCCCTCAGAAGATAATCAATTTGCTGAAACAAGTGTAATTGGAACTTTAACCGCGACCGATGATCCATGCTATAATCACTCTTTTGCTATGACAGAAAATTACATCATCCTTTTTGAAACTCCTCTAAGAATTAGCATTTTGAGTTTATTAACTCGAAGTATGAGAGGTATATATTCTTTGGTATTCTAAAAAATGCCATTAAACATGGGTTTATTTTAGGTTTATCTTTTCGGGAATGCATGTATTGGAAGAATGACGTTCCAGTATTTATTCGAATTTTGGATAAACGAAGTGGAAAAGAAGTTTCGGAATTAAAATTCCGGCACGAGCCCTTCTTTTCTTTCCATCAAGCAAATGCCTATGAAAAAGAGGGATGCATAATAATGGATTATTGCCAAATTAAAAAAGCTGGAGATTTGGAACAATTTGAATTGGAAAATCTCCGAGATAATGGCTTACAAAAAACTGAAAAAGATGGAATTGCATTTTGCTCTCGACTTGTTATCCCACTTGAAGTGGATTTGACAAATGGTGATGTCAAAGAAGGGGACGATTTAATTAAAGGCAAATCATTTGCCAAAGGTTGCAAAGCTGTTTTGAAAGGAAAGAATGAAATTTGGTTGGAACAAGAAAATTTGAGTGATATTGGTCAGTGTTGGCTTTTTTGTTTTTTAAAGCTTACTATAATTTGTTTTTGCAGGATTTGAATTTCCTCGTTACAATATGGCCTACAATCTTAAACCATACAAATATATTTATGGTTCAACTTTGTTGGGATCAAATGATAATTTTTATGGTTTAATTAAAATGGATGTTGAAAGCCGAGAAGTTAAAACTTGGAGTCGGGATCATCAACTTCAAATTGCTGCTGAACCAGTTTTTGTTCCAAATCCCACCGGATCAGATGAAGATGATGGAGTTGTTTTAGCTCCAATTGTAAATTTTAAAGAAAATGATGCTCCATTTGTTGTGGTTTTGGATGCCAAAACTTTTACGGAAATTGCTCGGTGCAAAATTGGACAACGTCTTCCCCTCGGTTTTCATGCTCAATATTATAATAATTAATTCATTAATTAATTTAAAAAAAATCAATATTTGGTTTATCTCTTTAAATGTTTTAACAAAAACTATTATATTATTTTGGAGAAATAAAGTTTTAAATTTATAAAATTATTTAATTATTTAATAAAAGACCACTGTGTCACTTTTGTGAGAAATCTTTAAAACCAACTTTTATAAAACATTTCATTGTAACAATTTATAAAAAACTAAAATAAAAATTTAACGTCATCAATTGATTTACCCTGTGATATTTGAACTTGGGGTAAATTTGCATAATTTGAAGCATCAAACTTTTGTTGATTTTTAAAATCCAAGGATCTTTGCCGAATTTTATGATATAAACAAAAGAATGCAGCTGGATGTTTATCAATATAAAATTTATGTGCAACTAATTCAGGTCGAACCAAAAGGGTTGAAAGATCGCCAGCCCCAAAAATGCAGGATCCACTTTTCCATGTCCCAGCACATTTTCCCAGCGGCTTATTTACCACCCTTTCCCAGACTTGATGTCGAGAAATATAAAATGAACGAAGTTGAAAGGAATTAGTTTTTAAAGATTTTGGTAATTTAGCTCTGGTAACATTACTGGAAATTTCTGATTGAATTTTTGCATGAAATTTTTTTGAAGAAAATCCTCCGGGCATTTTTATATCTGAAAATGGAATATTTTTTTCAAGTATAATCAGTTGTTAAATGGATATCGCAGATTGTAATATCTTTGGTATCAAACAAATTGGATTAACCTGATTAGGGGCTTTCCTGATGAAGTTCATCCAATCAATATGTTCAAAGATCAAATATATTAAAATTGTTTTAAAAAAATCTCTTCAAAAACTTACATTCCGGATTTCCGGCAATCGTCGCCCAAAGAGATTCATCAGAACAATCAGTTTTTTGTAAAAATTTTAATAATTTATAAACTTTTGGATGATTTGCAATTACATTTGCAGAGGCTCGAGAAAACAAGGCTGATAATGATGAAACCCATATTGGCATTGGTAAAGTACCTCTCTGGAAAAGTAATTTTTTTTAAAAATATTTTGTGGGATCCTATTTTTAACAGATTTTTAGATTCCAAAAAAAGATATAAATATATTAAAATTATTATCGGATCTATTTGCAAAAGTTGGACTGGGGTCGTATATTTATAGAAAAAATATATAAGTGATATAAAAATGATACAATCGGTAACTGAGGAAATGTTTTTTTCCTAAAAAATCAGATTCCAGAGGCATCTGGATGCCGGTGACACCGGCCCGGTGTATCCCATGAAGTCCAAGTTTTCCAGTTTTTAATCCTGGACTTGGGGTTTAACTTTTTTTATGTGACTTTAAATGGCTTTAATTTTTCTTTATAATTGTTCTAAGGCCTGGGTTATTCTGAACAAAAAAGTAATGTATCATTTTAATAATAGGCCAATGCAAAAGTCCTGGACCCATTATTATCACTTACATTTAGGTATCTTTCAGGAAACACATGATGTACATTTGCATTAAAAGTTCCATTTAAAGCCTTAAAAATTCTAACCATTTCTAAATTTGTCTTTAATGGAAGATCCACTCCACTCAAATATTGATAATATTTCCACGGATGCTCTCTTTCATTCAATTTTTGAATGCACGATAAAACAAGCGGTGGAATTTCGGGGCCACACCAAGAAACATTTGCATTTGAATTCTACAATAATCATATTTAATTTAAATATTTAAGGGTATCAAATAAGAAAGTTTTAAATGGAATTTAAACTTTTGAAAAAGAAAACTTACAAAAACATGAATATTTGGAAAGCATTGTTGAAAAAGTGCCATTCGTCTTTTAAATTCATTTGTTGCTTTTCCATCAATGGCAATACAGTAAGCATTTTGGGGTTGATAAAATGCTGATAACATAAAAGTAATTTGTCGAATATCTTTTACCACCAACATTCCATAAGCAATTGGAAATTCAAATTCTTCAAGGCTTAATGGTTCCGTAAAAAATGCATATTTATTTTTAAGAGTTGCACAAATATCATTTGTTGAAGAATCTTCTTCAATTTCTTTCCAAAATGTTAATTCTGAAACATTGTATTTCCACGCCGAAGCTTTTTTTTCTTCATATTTGTACTTTGGATGCCTTGGATTAAATAGGATTGGGCAATGAACATGTTCATGAAAAGATGGCAATCCATTAAGGATGTGATCAATTGATATATTTCTTTTAACTAAAAGCCTTTTTCTAAAAAAAAATCAATATTAATTAATTAAAATTAAATATTAAATTCCATCGACTCCAGAAATGGCCTTCAGAATCTCCTAATAACTTTTTTAATAATAAAACAGTAACGAACCTTTTAAATCTTTTATCCGACCATTCAAAAGATGTATCAATTTTTAACCATTTTTCAGCGATTTTCTTTAAAGTTCCATTATCTTTGGGCATTGGAAAATAATGGTGCAATTGGTAAAGGGCAAAAAAAAGTGCCACCAAAATGACAAAATATTTTCGATGAATAACAAGACGTCTTCCAACATTTTTACAAAATTTTACAAAATAATCAAAATTTATCATTTGAAAGACATCATCAAAAACATTTTGGATGTCATGGTTTTTTAAATTTATCATTTAAAACAATCAAATTGAGTTTCCCAAAAAATGCGTTAAATTGAATAACATTCAAATTTAATTAACTAATTTATTCATCGAAGAAAAAAATTATTAAAAGATAAATTTTGAATTTTTATGAAATAAATATTCATCAAGATATATATATGTGTGTCTGTTTGAGATTAAAATCTGTAATGTTAATTACAAAAATAATGCATTACATTTTTGAAAAAGAATAAAATTGATGGAAAAAATTTAAGGGTTAAAAAACTTTGTTTTTTAGAGTTTTACAAAACAACTATTTTTTCAGTAAAAAAAAAGCGCAATTTTAGATGCTTTTAAGCACATGTTTGTTCAATTATATTTAATACGATGCATTTTGTTGTAAAATTGTATACTGTACTTACCAGATGTTTTGTTTGATCAAAACTTTTCACATCAAATTTAACGTACAATTTGGAAGGCAGGGGTCTGGCAAAATGTATGTCAATGCCATGTGGGAGAAAAAAACGTTTATTTCGTTCTTTTTTCCAACAAAAAAAAATACGAAAGAACTTTTATTTGCCACGTGGCGTTGAAAAACATTTTGCCCGGCATCGGCTTGCAAAATGGGGGGAACAAATTTCGGAGGGGGCACAACGATTTTAGAAGGGGGGGGGGGGGGGGCACACCTGTGATCTTTTGCAGCCGCCAACACGAAGCGGCAAAAGACCCAAGAAAATTCCTCAATTTCCCGGGGGGGGGGGGGGCACAGGTCCCAATCCCCGCCTTTAAATACGGCCTTGATTATAT
Source organism: Panagrolaimus superbus (assembly GCA_964035985.1). NCBI lineage: Eukaryota > Metazoa > Nematoda > Chromadorea > Rhabditida > Panagrolaimidae > Panagrolaimus > Panagrolaimus superbus. The sequence continues at coordinate 9,483,151 of OZ038357.1, forward strand.
GACGACCCTGTAACATCGAAATTTGTAATTAACGTGGTTTTTGCAACATTAATTTTTGTTCATTTTTTTCTCCGAATTCAACAGAACTTTGAAAAAAAGAAATGATAAAAAAGATAAATGCAAAAGATATACTTTAGGTTGAAAGAAACACCTTGATTTTATATATTCTCTTTAAAAACGAAATTATTCTGGAAAAATATTTAGGTCATAAAAATTCTCAAAATTAAAATAAAACTATAAATGCGTATTTAAAATAAAACAAAAAAGTTTTTTAAGTCGAAATATATACTGCACAATAATGACACATGTGAAGTGCAAAATTACAGCATCTCTCAAACAATAGTATTATTCAAAGTTTCAACAAAAATCATTGCTCCATTAAACCATTCTCCCTCATCAATGTCACTATCATCACCCTCAAAAATGTACTCAAAAGCAATCGATTGATTTTGAAATATGTAAAAATCACCGGTACTATTAAATCTATAAAAAAGAAAGTATATAATTGATGTTGTCCCAATTAATGAACGGAGAACCGATCTGAGCTCTGTTTTTAAAACTGCGATAACTTTTTTTCCATTAAAGTGAAAACACCTCCATTTTTTTACGTTAACTATTTTTTGTGCCTTTAAAAAGGGGCACACAAACTTTCAGTACGTAAAATTTATTCAGTTTAGTTGCAAAATGGTTGAATCAGGAATGTCGCCATTCATTAATTAATTAATAGTTAAACTGTTTTACCTGTGATTCACTATTTTTCCTGTTGAATTATCTCTTAAACCTACTACAGTATCCTCGGGAAGGTTTAAATATTCAGCAGTAAATTTAACAGGATAATTAGTAATTTCAAAATATTGCAAAGTTGCTGGATAACATCTTTTATATACTCCATAACAGGGTGTAATAGCAATGGAGTTAAAAGGATATTCAGAAGCTTTGATGGAAGTTATGTCAAATAAATCATTTTCATCACTTGTGGTTGGAATTGATGAAATTACAATAAATATTGAAGAATTTTTTGGAATTTCAATTTCAATATGAGACAAAAATAAAATTATGTTTTTCCAATTTTTTTGTGTCTTTGAACTTAGAAAAAATTAAATAAAATTTAAAAAAAAGAGAATAAAAATCGAACTTGTATTCAAATAATGGATGATTTCGTGTAGAGAAGAGTTTCACCATTTCCGTTTTAGAAGTTGTCCAAACTTTCGTAATCATGGACAGAGTTGTTTCAGAATCTGTAGGAGATATATATGGGCCAGGAAGTAAAACCCTGACCAAACATGGCATATCTGGTTTTGAAATCGCCGACACCGTTAAATTATTGAAAACATAATCAGATCGTTTGACCTAAAGAAAATTGGTTTAAATAAACATAAACGCATTATTATTCAAATAAAGCTCTCAATCAGTGATAAGCATGCTTTGAAAAAAGTAGACAAAATTTTCGATGGACATCGTCTGCTAAGGGGATGTCCAGATGTACAATTCATGGGGGGTACAATACGCTGCTTTAATTTTGTCGGAAAAAAGCTATGATGTTTCATTACCTTATGGGTGGGTGGGTCAAAAAATCACGTGTATTACGTAACATCTGGACAGCCCCTTATTAGAATCATAAAGATACTTTTTTCAGGTTTAAAAAATTTAAAATAATAAAAATCGTTGTATTAATTATAAAAAAGAATTTATTAAAGTTTGCAAAATCCAAAAAAAAGCAACTAAGTCCACCAAAGCACACAAGTTTTTTTATTTCTACTTATCACTACTCCCAATCAGGGCTGTCCGGGATCCCAGACCCCGGCCATTTTCTCCGGGATTTTGTCATGGCTTTTTTATCTAGTTATAAAAAGCTGAAAACTCCCGAATCCTGGAATCCCGGAGGTTTCAGGCTGAGATTCCCGGATTAAAAAGCCAGCCCCGGACAGTCCTGTTCCGAATATTTTAAAAGAGAAATTTTGGAAAAAATTGTTAAATCCTCATTTAACCACGCAATCAGGGATGAAAAACCCGGCCAATCTTTGGGTCTTAATTTTTTGGCCGGTAAGCCTGGGATCGACTTTTTTAAATTTTTTGAATCGGGAAAACAAAGATATTTCCTTAAATTATTGGCCGGCTCGGTCTGGGGACGAAAACACGGCGGCCACGGTCAGTTGACCACTATTTTCATTCCCGCTCGGAGTGAAATTGCGTGAAATTATCAAAAGGATAGAAACAAGGACTTAAAATCCCGTTCCCGCGGGAACAATACATGTAAAGATCACGTGATCCGATCACAAATCTACGTTTTAAAAAATTCTAATAGCTTACATCTTGTTGCATTGTCATTTTATGAAATACACATTGTTTGGTATCTAAAATCAATGTTTTTTTAGAAAAAAAATTGAGTCATCCTTACTTAACAATTGAATAATAAGGTATGGATTTGAGGATGCGGAGTCTGCTCCAAAAACTACAAATGTTTTGTGATTAGAAACTGTACAAGTAAAATACAATCTATCTTCCACATTTAGGCTATAAAAGAAGTTTTTATTATTGTTGTCAATAATAATGCAATTATTAACCATGTCTCATGTATAAAAGTTGACAATGATTCATCGGTATATAAATACACTTCATTATCGTAGACCCGATGAACTTCAAATGCATAATTGTAGGCTTCCTAAAAATTGAATAAATTAGGGCAAAAATGCACTCATATATGATCGGTCATTTTTGTAAAAGAAAAGTGTATAATATACAATATTATTTTAAAATTACCATTTCTTCAGAAATTTCAATTAAAATTAAAGCATATGGAAAAGTGTCATAGACATAACTGGGATTATCAGAAGATAATATTACTCGTTGGGTTATTTGAGGAACTAAAAAAATCAATTAAAATTAAAACTTTAAAGCACATTTATTACTTTCAAAAGAATAAGGATTTAAATACAAAGATCTCGGAATTTGAGAGTAAAGAGTTAAGACTTTTATGGTGTTATTGTCCGCAGACTTAAGAATAATTGGAAAAACTCTAAAAAATTAAAATTCAACAGTGTTCAAAGAAAAAAAAGCTGTTTACGATTGTAAAAAAGTTGACACCTGGAATTCATATACTAAGTTATCATTAGCAAAGATTTGAAAATGATCATTAGTTGTAGCATCATCTCTGCCATCCCAAAGTTTCACAAACATCTTTAATCGAAGAAAATCGCTTGGACAACTTCCAATCTAAAATAGCTTATAAAAATGCAGATGCATAGGGGCTGCCCAGATATCACGTGATAGCGATGATGGGTTGGAGGGGGTCACAGATTATCACCAAAAATGACGGTTTGGGTGGGTGAGGGAGGGTCATTCGGATATCACGTAAAATAAAAATCCAAAGCCAAACCGAATAGAATTTCTAGAAATTTCCTTATTTTCGCTTGGAGACAATAAAAGGGCAGACAAATTCCTTTATATATATAGTAAGATAAATACCTTAATGTCGCACTTTAAATTTGCACAATACTTTTCATTACCATTCATTATACTTGATTGTGCATCACAAAATAATTCTTCGCGACAATTACAATCTAAAAATGTCAGTCGTTTGAAAGGCTTCCTGAAAAATTGTTTACCTAAAACTTCAAAATTTACAGAGAATGGAAACCCTGGTATATTTCCATCGCTGACGTATTTGAAAGTGATATTTTTTGTCATGCCGTTTGTGGATGGCGCAAACATTATGTCTTTATTAAATCCACTAAAAAAGTTAAATAAAATTTTGAAGTTTTATTATTTTTTGAGACACAGTACTCTGGAAGACTACAGAAGCATCTCTATTTTATAATTTTTAATTTTTAAGGTTTTTTCAGATTTTATAGTGCAAAAAATGGTATATAATTTCTTAAAATGTTTTGCATAATGTGTTTTATAGTAGGTATGGCGCCGGAACTACACGTCCCGGATAGTCCCAGTCCCGGGACGGGACGGACGGGCCGAGATTCAACATCCTGGAATCAACACTTTTCATTTTCCACGTAATCGAAAAATATAATGAAAAATCAGAGAATAAATACCTTTTCTAATACAACAATGCTAAAACCATTTTTTGGATAAAAAAAACCCTGGACCAGCATAAATTTAGTATATATGTTTGCCACGGTCATAAATCTCAGAAACCACTTAAAACATGTTTTTTTTATGCTGGTCCAGGGTATAGTATTTTGAGTCCAAGATTTAGTCAACTGAGTCCAGCATTTAGGAGTCCAGTTCAGCACTTGGTTCAGTCCAGGGTTTCGGCAAGCCCACGAATCGAATGATAGTAATTTTGTAAAATTTGGTCCAAATTATTTTTCGTGATTTTATGCAAATTATCTTGATAATCTTTATTCTCAAAAAAGGAGAGGGAGTAAAAAAGTAAAAAAATGCCAACAAACTTGTTCTTCTCATAACTCCAAAATATTCCCTAATAGTTTTCAGTGTAATTCTATCATTTTTTCCGGAGCCCTATATTAACTTACAGAGATTCCATAGACCAAATTATAAAGTTATTAAATTCATCATAATATCCAATAAAATCCCCTGCATCCCCCAGAGAAACGCCACTGCCGGATATCATAATATTAGTTTTTTGCAAAATCGGAATAACCTGAGTACATTCTTGATTAATTTCACCCGGAATTTCCCATACATATTGATTCTTATTCATAGTAAATTTACAATTTCCAACCTCTTTCGAAATGTTATATTTTAAAACTGAAATTGCAGCTTGAAATTTCAAATTTGGGTTTGAATTAAACAGATTAATTTGAAGACCGCTGTCATAATTGTAAATAGGGTGATGGAGTTGAACAGATTTTTCACTAAATTATATATAAATATATTTACTTTTGCAATTAAATCTGACAAAAACACGGGCTCTTTTTCACCCCTATTTTGTCCGGTTAAGGCGGATTTTGCAAAGGGTGATCATACAGGGATGATTAAGGTACCAAAAGATAGCTAAATACTCACTGATAAATATCAGCAGGGTGCCTGCCGATTTTTAAAGAAAATACAGATTCTGGAGGAGGATTCAGAATCCAAAAAATTTTTTTTGGTTAAAATGAGAAAAAATATGTTTTTTGGCTAATTTTGGCACTGATATTAAAAAAGTATGTAACAACAGACATATTTTTATCATTTAAAAGCAAAAAATGTAAAAAAAAAATTTTTGATTTTTTAACTTTTTCACTTGGTCCCCCCTGTGCAGTAAAATCTAAAAAAATTTTTTTTAATTTTTGCACCAAAATTGGCCGAAAATGATGCCGTTAATGATTTTAAACGTTTTAAACGTAATAAAACCCAAAAAAAACTTTGCAGATATTTTATTCTCAAGAAGAAGTCCAAACCGCATATTAGTTCTTAGATGTTTATGCAAATTTTCAATATGCCTTGAAAACATTTTCTGTAAACTTTTTTTAACTCAGAACAATATTTGCTAAGATTTGGCAGGAGGAAATTTTAATTAGAGGTCTGGTTCTTATTTGGCAGTGATTTAAAGTTTATAGCGTCATTTTTTTCGAAAAAACGTGTCATACAATATGTTTATACAAATTTTCAATTTATGAGATAAAAACTCAATTACAACTTTTTTTTATACATGTATATATTAGCTAACTTTTGGCAGGAGGATTTTCCATAATTATGCGTTGTTCTTGAAATATAGCACATTAAAATTCTAGTAGTACTAAAACATCAAAAAAATGCATGTTTTTCAATCCGTTGAAAGTCATTTTTTTAGTATTAAAAAGGAGAAATTGTAAATGGAATTTGTAAAGTAGATCCTGAGCTTTAATTAGGCGCAACAGAATTTTATTTGAGGCTGTATTAAGGTCAGGATATGAAAAATAGTAAGAAAAAATCATTTTTTTAACAAGTTTTGAACATTTTCAGTCCGTTGAGACGTCACCAGTAATGGCATTATTTCAAACCTTTTACAACTAAAAGTTGATATATAGTTAGGACTTTAAAATGGCGCAAGGGTTTTTTTATATCTTGTCTCCTTCTATCGATTTCAGGTCAAAAACCACCAAAATCGACCATTTTTCATGATTTTTAGAATTTTGGAGCACCTTCATAAAACAACTTAAAATCAACTGGGATAATGTTTTTAATCATTTTTAAGCTATTTTGGATCATTTTGGGCCAAGGGCGCGTTAACCGGACACCCAAAGAGCCCGTGAAAACAATGAAATGTAATATGTTTAAACGGAGCTGACACTTTTCAAGCATCGAGTTCTGGTATACTGAAGAAAAAAGAAAAGTGACGGAAAAACCCCTCACCAGTGCTGCGTCCTACAACGTGGAACATTTTTGTTCCACCGACTTTTTGTTCCACTGACTTTTTTGTTCCACCGACTTTTTGCTTTCGTCGTTGTAAGACATTTGCTTTGAGTTGGGTTTCGGTGGAACAAAAAAAAGTCGGTGAACAAAAATGTTCCACGTTGTAGGACGCAGCACAGGGCTCTGCGATATCGATATTTCGAAATCGAAATATCGATTTCGACTACGAAAAAAATATATCGATTTCGGACTTTTTTGTTCAATATTCAAAATCGATATCGAAGTATTTTAGAGTACATTTTATATTTGTTAGTTTTAATATTTAAAGCATATTCTATCTTTAAATGTTATGTTTAAAATAAATAAGCATACTAAGTTAGCAAAAATGGGTGCTTGTTTTATTTAATTAGAGGATTTCATCGCCTTGAGGGGGGGAGGAGTTATGTCTGGAGATTTATGGCCCAAAAACAGTATATTATTTTTTAAAATAATTTACTGTGGGATTGTCCAGAAATCACGTGACCACGAGATGGGGGGGGGGGGGGGGGTAGGATAAAATGTCACGAAAAATCATGGGGGGAGATCGATCGTTGGTCACGTGATCACTTTTGTGTTTTGTTCACAAAATTAAATTAAGTTTTATATGAAAACATAGCATTTTTGCGTCACGCCAAAAAAAATTTTCTCGAAAATTGCTTATTTAGTTTTGGCCTAAATGAAGCTTATTTTAATTTTTTATGGATTCTAATTTTTTTCAGGTAAAAAACGGAAAATCCGCTAAAATGATATTTGATATTAGATTTGCCCTATAATATATAATATTATATGATACAGATTTTTGAGGTGCGTAAAAAACAAAGTATATTTTAAGCGGTTAGTCTTCTGAAAATTACTGGTATTTTTTGTATCTGATATTTCTATAATGATCAGCATGGTGAAAAGCAGCCAAGATATCCAATTGATATCTGGATTGTTTATGAAGGAACTATGAATGGTCGCCCGAGAACCAGCAATATTACCGAAAATTGGGCACGGACACCTCAAAGATGCAGTTCGAATTCACAATCCATCTTTTTATATTATTGCAAAAGAACTTCGAAATCAAATTTCTGCTGGCGTAGTATTTAAGAAGAAAAAAGGGATTTTCTTCAGTTTAGCGGGCAATTATTTTTTTCAAAGTTTTTGGCTTTCAAACGGTTAATCAAATGTTAGATTTTGCACCGCAAACAAAATCTGAGATTTGACCAACCATTTAAAAGCCATAAACTTTGAAAAAACGGAACTGTGCTTCAAGTTGCAAAACCAGAATTCATTCTCTATAGAGGTAAAAGTTGGTATACAGTTATTTTCATTTTGACGGATAAATATACATAATTTTGCATTATTTTATGACACATTTTTTATTTTGAGAATTAATCCGTAAAATAATAAAAAAACTTTGCAAAAAATGAAAAAAAATTTGCCCGCTAAACTGAAGAAGACCCATGAAACTCCCCCTTTAATTTAATTTAAAGGCTTAAAGTCCTTTCATTGGAACAAAAGAAGTTTGACCTACTTGATTAACAAATCAGTTGTATTTTCAATCCTAATTTTAGTAAAAGCATCTGCTTCAAAGATTTCAATAACAACTTTAAAGCCAAAACCATGAGGTGCAATAAAATTCCATTGACATGGATGTGTATTTGTATTTTGGTTATCACGCATATTGGATAAATATAGAACCTGAGTATCATCTTCAAATTTAAAAGGTTGTTCGCGGCTAATTGATTCCAAATGACAATTGTTATTTCCCAAATCTTGAAATATAATATATCCTTCCATGTATCTGGTATATTCAATAATATATGGCATGGTCGAAAAATTTACAGCATTTTGGATTATATGAAGTGTTGCAGGAGGATAACTGTTATATGTAAATACATCATTATACAATCGCGCAGCAGCAAAGGCAGTTACATTCTATAAACATTATATCCTTGTTTAGGGTTGTCAAACAATGAAATTCACAGTAGCAAAAAAGCGGTGCCGAAAAAAATTCCTTAAACTTTATAGTTCAAGAACTTTGAATTCATTTTTAGGATTTTTTTTTCATAACCTACCGGTATTCTAGTGGTAGTAATTAATGTAAAAGTGATATTGCAAGGAAAATCTTCGAGATCATCGACATAGTTACTGTAAAAAAATGCTATCTCATTTAAATGTAATTCAACAATTTGATTCACAGAGCAATTGTACTTTTCTGCATTAATACTAAAAATAATGCCAACAGACAAAAGTAATAATAATAGAAGCGACTTCATTCTTTCTCTAAAAACAAAAACAACAACATTAAATTCCGATAACTTTGCAGGCAACCTCAACAACAACGTCAAAGCAACCAATCTCTGATAATTCGGTTATCAATGCAAAAAAACTTGCACTAATATTTTTGCACTCTTTTAAAACTGTTTTAATCTTTTTAAGCCTAAATTATACATTTTTTTAGTAAAATTTTAAAATTATTTACCAAATGCTTATTTTTTGTTGCATTATTTTTTTGGGACATCTTTTAAGAGCTTAAAAAGAAAATGACTATAATCCTTTTTTTAGAATACAAGAATGTAATAAATTTATAAATCAAGCAATCGATGATCAGTGATGTGCCCGTCATTTTTTATCGACTCCGACTCCGACTCCGGAGTCAAATTCAATCGGAGTCGAATCTATCGACTCCGACTCCGAAAAGCGGCATCTTTTTCTTTGATCTTTTGGAATTAGTGACTCCGACTCCGGAGTCGGAGTCGCAACAACACTGTCGATGATTATGAAACAAATACCTCATTCACATCATTTTTAACTTTAATTTGTAATTGTTATGTATTTAGGGCGACATGAGATTTTAAAAACTTAGAACGGCAAAACTGAAACATTGAGTAAAAAATTGGATCATTCAATCAGTATTAGCCAGGGCCGTATACAGAAAAAAATTTCAGGAGGGGCACAGCGATTTTGGGGGAGGGGGGCACGCCTTTGATATTTTGCCTCCGCCAACACTAAGCGGCAAAATATCAAAGGACATTGCAGAATTTCCTTTGATCTTTTTTTTGGGGGGCACGGGCCCCCAATGCCCCCCCCCCTTAAATACGACGCTGGTATTGGCGGTCTTTCGGTCCGGTCAGGTTTTTCGGTCGACCGAGGAGACCAAAGACCGGAAAATTTCGGTTGACCGCAAACAATAATAGCTTGTACTTTTGTTTACTTTTCTAATTTTTTCCTTTTTAAATTAAAATTACATATTTGAGAGCGAATTACTTGGGGTCATATTTTTGGAGTTTATTGATTTTTATTTAGAAAAGGGTCATCGGATTGTTATTCTTTTTTTGCACCCGAAATTTTCCCCTCAAAAAAATAGAAATCAATTTATTATTATTCCTCATTTTTTTAAAAAAATATTTAAAGGCAAACAACACTTTTTGTTTTTTTTTCCATTTTATGATTTCTCAAAAAATCAGTATCTAAATTTTTTAAAGTTGTTTAACAAATTTAAAAAGAAACATATAAAAATCTTTTATTGGTCCATCTTTTAAAAAAATTGTAAAATGTTTGCTTTAACAATGGCTTTAATAAATCTTTGTTTAATTACAGTATTCAGTTATTTTATTTATCCTTTAATTCGAAAAAAATATTTAATTAAATTTCTCAATTATAATGAATTTCGTGCCTCTTCTTGTCGGCAATTATTCTCTCTCCCTGAATCAATAATTAATTATATGACTAAAAATCCATCGTCTGTAAAAGTTTATCAAAAATCAATTAAAACTTGCAAATATTTTTTTATCAAAAATCCTGTTATTCATTTTCATTGTTTAATATTTGATGAAAAAGATGGTTGGAAAACTTGTGCCAATAAAAACAGATGGCCTAATTCAAAATATCAAAGACTTAATTTGGATTTACGCAAAATTCAAAGCAAAATTTGGATTGATTTCGAGCTTAAAATCTCCTCTTCTTCCACTTGGATTCTTTTTTATTCAATTATTCCAAAATTGTACGATGGAAATATTAAAAGTTTAAAATTGATAAGACAAAATATGTTTTTCAAGGATTTCTTATTTATTTCTCAAAATGTAGAAGCTTTTACTCTTGATAAAAGTATAGTATTTTATGAAAACGGTGCCAAAGTTCCTTGTGAAGTGCTGATCGAAAATCTTTCTAAATTAAAGCAATTTTGTTGTTGGTGGTTTAAATTCTACGATTATTCAAATACGGTCAAAGAACTCCTCAAAATACCACATTTTAAAAATTTGGAGATTTTTGCATTTTGTGGGCCTTCTGAATCCTTTGATATTGACACATTTTTTAAATATTTAAAGGTAATTTTTGTGTGCTTTTTCCCATACCGTATTATATTTAAATTTTTTAGGACGATACCAAAACAAATGTCTTCATTGCATTCTCAGACCCCCTTTCAAATGAATATAAAAATAAACTTCAAACAATTACCGATGAAATTCTTGATTCTGAGTTACCAAGAAAATATTATGCACCTTTCTTTTATTTTGATGATCAACTTCGACAAAATGAATTGTATGACTCTTACTGTAAGAGTCTTACAAAAAAGCATTAAACCTTTGATTTTTTTATTTCTTTTTGATTCGTTTTTTACTTTTTATTTTTTTGATATCAGGTTGTTCGATAATTGATTTTTTTTGATATCAGGAAGCCTTTGAACCATGATTTCTAACCTCCATAGGCATCCTTTGAAAAAGAAATTAACAAATTAAATCAAAAACAGGAAGAATGCCAGATAATCAAACAGGTGCACGCACTTATCGAACAACCAGATACAATTACAACTTTTAAGTTTTTTTCGGAAATGCAGAAATTGAATTCGCAAATTACCACAACGTAAAAAAATTGTGAATTATTAATAGAATTTTTGATTGACAGACTCAATCAAAAAATAAATAATAATAATAATCAAATTAAATCAAAATCTAATTTGATTATTTGCATCCATTATTTTAAGCAAATGTTTCAATGCTGAAAATCTCATCAATTCTGGGAGTCTGGAATACTCATTTTTTTTCAGTTGTGCGTTAAGTCAGAAGCCTGTAAAATTAAAACTCTTAAAATTCCATTTTGAAATGACCAATTTACTAAAAAGGGATTGTCGACATCCGATATCCGCAAAAATATTAAAATTTTAAAACCCATCCATCAAAATTCCACAGATATCAATACCGTAGAATTTTCAAGAGTCTATTTCGATTTATTTTGTCACTTCTCAAAAAAAATAATTATCAAACTTAAATTTATTCACATTAGTAAATTACACAAAGATATACATTTACAGAGTATTAGTTAAATAACTGAATAGCTGAGACGAAATTTCGATTTATTTTGTCGTTGATCCTATACTCAAAAAAAAAGATTATCAAATTTATTCACATTAGTAAATTACACAAAGATACACATTTACAGAGTATTAGTTAATAAGCTGATTATGCAGATTTTGGAGAAGTAATTGCTTGAATTTTGTTGATGAGAGGATTGAGAAGTTTTTCAAAGACACGAATGGCACCTTTTGTTTGTGGAAGACCAAGATAAAGAAGGATGACACATTTGACAACAAAATAAACGGGACAATATTGCATAATTCCATCTGAGAATACATCCAAAAGAGCCAAAGCACCAAAAAATGTCCAATAAACAAGTAATTGAGCATCGTCATCCTTGTTTGAAGTTCGAACTGCCTTGATTGAAGCATATGCAGGATATGCAAATCCAATCAAATTACATACAAGTCCTGCACCACATCCCAAAATTAAATATACTGCTAAAACTGCCAAAGCTCCATAGAAATACTATAAAATAATAAATATATATATAAACTACAGTAATATATTAAAAAAAAGACTTACTTGTTCCCGTTTAATTTTGGTATTGGTTTCAAGTTTGGCAAAATTCTTATCAAGGAAGGCAATATTTGAATTATATAAAGCTTTTTTGACAGCAGGATGAATATCAGCAAATGAATTAATTTCACCGGTATTTGATGGAGCTGCTGCATTTGCGATTGCCGCAGCAGCTTGTTTGATTGCCGTTGGTGGAGTGGCAGTTGTGGCAGCGGGAGATACGTTATTATTTAATTTTGTTGAAGCCATGTTTCTTTCTTGTTTGACGAGAAATTCAGCAGCAATTAGTTTTTTCGACGAAAATTGACCAGAAATGAGTCAAATGTTTCATTCTTTTCTCCTTATATCCCTTTTTTTGATTCTTCATCATTTTGCAAATGAACTTTTATTTTTTATGCAAATTTTTATTTTAAACTGCAAAAAGTTAAAGAAATTCTTTTGAAATACCGTATTCATGTGACATTACAGACATGTAATTGTTTAAAACGTTTAAGATTTTTGGAAGCCGGAAATTTATTTATTTATTATTGATTAAATTTGATAAACATCTATTATCACAGATAAAAATGGATTAAAAAAGCGCCAACATAAGCAAAAAAGAGAATTGCACTATAAAATTATCATTAGCATTAAAATAAATTAATTATAAATTGAATATAAATAAATACCAAACAAAGCACACATTTTTGAAATAAATTAAGGCATCTTAAAATAAATAATAACCCAAAACACACCGTATAAAATTATTACAAAACTTTTTCATATTCTTGCATTCCAGGTGGTAAAAGTGCACGGAAAAGATTATCAAACATTTTTAATGCATTCGGAAGAGTATAGGCAAGATTTCTGCACATCCATGTATGTTGAAATTTGCGACGAATCTCCAGTAAACTGTTTGCAAGATCTGTACGAATTGCTTGTGGAAGTTTTGAAACACCTAATCCATGATTACCAAGATATTCTGTATTGATATAATCTGCACCAGATGATGATCCATTACTATTGTTAAAAGTTTTTCCAGAACCATAAAAACATAAATGTTGGCCAATTCTGAAATATTTAAGTAGTTCAGTAAAACAACACATTTTCTCAAAAAGACCATAACCTTATTATGGGAAAATTTTAACCTTATAAGGTAAAGCTTAGTTGATTACAGTAAAAATATTAGAAGAAAGAAAAACTTACTTGCTAACAAGAGTCATTAATTCAGTAACAAGTTGAATTTCAGCAAGGATTAAAGCAAGTTCATATTGTTCATATCTCATTGCACTTCGGGCATCTTTTAACGCCCTCATCGAACGTTGAAGTTCAATTCGAGCCTTTTTAAACATTGAAGGAGTTAAACGTTTTAATTGAATATTTTCAGGATTAAGTAATATTTCAACAAATACTGAAATACCAAATGAAGAAGATGATGATAATGTTGTTGAACTCCCATTTGTTGATAACTTTCCACTACTGTATTTTGTCAATTCATGTTCAACTCGACCAATATTTGAAGCTTGTTCAAGTAAAATAACTAAATTTGAATCAAGCAAAAAATGTTCTGCAGTAATTCGTGGAAGAAGGAATGCAAAACGTTTAATATCAATTGAACGATTCCATGCTGCTCCAATACATGCACATTCAGGCATCAATGACATTGATGGTGGCATAATTTCACATCCATTTGAATTATCACAAATCATAATTCCACGTGTTGAAGTTTTTTGGCATAGCTGTGTTGCAAGAAGAGCATTCTTTGCAGTAGTTTCCGGTGAAGCACATAAAAATCCGATATCAGTTGTTGGAAACTTCAGAACAAGATTTACAGATGGTGAAATAAAATCTTCTGACGTAAATGGGAACTTCCCTTCCACACATAGTGTAACATATGATGGCAGACGATTAATCCATACAGTATCAGATGCCCGAACATCTTCAACAGATAAAAATATCCGGGGAATACGCTTCTGAATTGAATCAAGGATACTAAAGTTTTGTACAAGTAATGACGTAATATTTGGACCGAAATGTGCAATACGAGATAATGGAAAATCATCCAAAAAAAGATTAATAATTTTTAAAGCTGCGGGAATGTCAACACTGTTTGTTTGTAAATCAAGTGATGGAACAAGCTAAAAGCCACAAATTTAAAGAATTATGTGACTGCCTAAATAAAAGAACAAACCTTGATAAAAAGTTCTTCACAAACTTGTGTCATATGAAATAAATCTCTATTGGTATACGGTAGCTGATATCGATCGGTTGTTCTTATTTCAAAATTAACAAAAAAGTAATTTGCTTTACAGTAACTAAGACGATTAACCAACTGAAGGACGGTATCAACATTTAACATTTTGCAACCACTAAAATCTTGATAAACTGCACGAACAGTAAGATCAGGATAATCTCGAATTGATAAGCATGGAATGACACTTAGTGAAGAATCACTTGAAACTTCTGTCAAAGAAACAGAACTTAGATTTCCATTTGTATATCCATTATACGAAGATACACTTGATTCTTTTCGTTTTCCATGTTCAGAGATACGAAAAATTCGTAAAATTTGAACAAGTGTTGCAAAACCATGTCGGATACCTGCATAGTCATTTGCCATTAATTGAATTCCATTGGGCCGAATGTCAAGAGTATAAGTTCCAGGTCTTTCTCCATCTTCAAATATTCCACACATAATTCTACCATCTAATTCAGAATCCGAAACTTTATGGCCACGATATTCAATTTCGAGAGAAAGTGAAGTCAAATATGAAACAAAAGTTTGAACAACTTGCATAATTCTACGTGGCTCTCCATCCCCTGCTCCATCGAAATAAATTTTAAGGCGATGATCGGTTGGAAATTTCATGATTCGATCACTAAAATGTATTATATTATTAAAAGTTATGTATATGCATATCGTAAACAAACTTTGAATCAACTTTAATATAATGTGGTTGAGGCCATATCAAATCTGTCCAACTTTCAATCTTCCCAAGGGTATTCCTTTCAGTAAATAACGGTGCAGTATCGGTAGAAATAATTGAAGATCGATCAAATTCAATTGAATCAACAGATAATGTCCGATGAATAACTTGGGCAACACTAAAAATCTTTGTTAAAATTACTGTATCCGTAGGCTATCACAAACTTGTTCAAACTAAATAGCGACAATAATTCAGGTGCTCGCTTTTCAGCAAGATCTACAGCACTTTCTCCATTAGTATTTGCAATGGTTGAATCAGCTCCGAATTCCAAAAGAATTTTAATAATGGATTCAGATTTTCGAACAACAGCATCATGGAGCGGTGTATCATTTTGACTATTTTGGGCATTAATATTAGCTCCTGATTCACATAAAGTCCTATAATTAAGATATATGATTTGTTTTAAAAAAAAGCACAAACTTGACAATTTCATCTGAAGCAAATGAGCTTGCATAATGTAAAGCAGTATTTTGAGTTTGCGGTGAATCAATTGAATTCACATTAACTCCAGCAGCAAGTAATTGACAAACTCTTCCAAGACTAAAAAATGATAATTAACTTGCTACAATGTTTTAAATTAATACATTACTTTGAAACAGCAATAGATTGCATTAATTCTTGTACGAATGCAGCTTTAACACCTTCATGGGTTGCACTTACAACAGCTGTTTTACCATCATTATTTTGTACACATGGATTTGCCCCACTTGAAAGTAAAGTCCGAACAGAATCAATAGAATCTACAATTTATATTCAAATTAATTACACACATATAACTACTGTATATAAAACCTAATTTAACAGCTAAATGTAAAAGTGACCCATCAAAATCTTTAAGTTGTCCATCAATTAATTCAGCAAACTGTTGTCCTTTTGCTAAAATATTAATTAATTATTTATATTTACGTTTATGTGATATATAATTATTACCAAGTTGTTGAAGCATTGAACGTAAAATATCAACTCTTCCATCTCTTACAGCAATTTCAAGCAATGTCCTTGGATCATCCTCACCATTTTGAAGTTTTTCTTCAACCATTATTATACAATCTTTTTTTTAAAAAGCTTTTATAGATTCATTACAACAAAATGGTTTACATTAAAATATAAAAAGCTTTGCCAACGTGTAAAACGAATGTTGACTTTTTTTATACAAAACCAGCTGGCAATTTGCATTTTTCGTTGTAGGATAATTTCTGTGTTAAAAGTTTAAACAAATTTATGAAAATTTAATACTTTAAAAATAATTGTAAAAACAAGTGTAACTATCAGAAAATGAAATTCAGTTAAAATTTTTAATAAAAAAATGATAATTGGGATCTGGATTTGTGAACATTCGTTGTTTTATAACTTATCAAATCTTTGCCAAAAAATGATTTGCTGTAAAAACTTATAATTTTAACAGTATCAAATTTGATTACAATATTTTTGTGTTAAGTTTTGTCATTTATGGATGTAATTTACTATTTAATATTTTTCATAAACTTAAAGAAAAGATAAATCTTACAAAAAAAAACTTTTGTGTCAAAGAAAATGGCAAAAATTGTGCAAAGATTTGTAAAAAAATCAATTAAAATGCCATCAATGCTGCCCAAAAAGAACTTTCTCATGGTTAACCAGTGAGATCAAACCTTACTCATTTAATTGTTGTTGCCAACAAGATAAACTTGCCAATTAATATATGTAAGGTTTTTTGTGGTATTAAAGTTGCGTGATTTATTAAATCTTATAAAATCTGAATCTTAGTTCTAAATAAATATTTAAATCATG
Organism: Panagrolaimus superbus; assembly: GCA_964035985.1. Classification (NCBI taxonomy): domain Eukaryota; kingdom Metazoa; phylum Nematoda; class Chromadorea; order Rhabditida; family Panagrolaimidae; genus Panagrolaimus; species Panagrolaimus superbus. Next base: position 9,500,078 of record OZ038357.1, read on the forward strand.
TCTCACTGTCAATCAATTCCAAATCCGGCGATGATAAACGCTCACATGGACTTTACTTTAAATATTCTTCGAGAAAATGGATTAAATTCTTCAACAATTTTTTCTCCAATTTCGATCACAGTAATTTTGGCTATGGTATATTTGGGAGCGAAAGAAAATACTGCCGCACAAATTCGTAAAATAATTGCCAACGGAGAAATTGATGATAATGAAATTCATTGCCATTTTTCATCTATTTTGGATTATATTAAAACTAATAATATTAATGGTGAGATTCCAGAAGTTATTTATAATATTAAAAAATTCCCGATAATTGATTATGAAAATTCCACCATATCTTTTGATTTTGATTCTCCCCAAAAAAAGATATTTTGGCTTAACTTTGTTAATCGAATTTATATCCAAAATGATTTTCAACTTTCGAATAATTATATCGATGGAATTAAAAGGTATTACGGTAATGACAAAATTGAAAAACTTGATTTTCGAGCTGCTACAGATGCCGCAAAAAAGATAAATGAATTTGTTGAAGATGCAACGCATAAAAAAATCCAAAATATTGTTACTCCAGAATCCATTGATTCTATGATTGGGCTTATTCTTATCAATGCCATTTATTTCAAAGCTGAATGGAATGAATATTTTACAGAAACTTTTGCCGCTGATTTTTATTTTTCTTTAAACGAAAGCAGAAAAGTTGAAATGATGTCACTTAATTCTTGGCTACCGTATTATGAAAATGAAGAATATAAAATTGTTGGTTTACCGTACAAAGATTGTGAATTTACTATGTTTATTATTCTTCCGATCGAACGTTGTGGCCTTCAAAAATTGATCAATAATTTTGATGCTTCAAATTTGACAAAAAATTTGGGAAAAACTGAAAATTTCAATGTTAAAATTAATTTTCCACGTTTCAGAATTGACTCTGAATTTGACATTTCAAAAACTTTAAAAAATCTTGGAATTACAGAAGCCTTTAACGAAAATGCAAATTTTTCTGGAATCTTAAATGAGGGCGGAAATCTAAAAATTTCTGATATCAAACATAAAGCATTCATTAAAATCAATGAATATGGAACTGAAGCCGCGGCTTCAACATTTTTACAAATTTATTATGCTAGGGGAAAAATAAACCATCATGTTTTTATTGCCAATCATCCATTCATGTTTATCATTGCTGATAAAAAATTTAATTTTTTATTTGCTGGAACTCATTTTTGATTATTTTGATTTTATACAGGGATGAGAAATGCGGCCCTGATTTTATGTGTTTTCATTTTTTTTGGCATTTTTTGAGCAAAATGATTGCTGATATTTTTTACGCTTTTGTTTTTGTTCGAAATGTTCTTTTTTTAAAAATAAATATTTATATTAAATAAAAGTAAAATTTGTTTTTTATAAAAAATATCACTGAAAAAAATGAAAATAATATATAAAAGAATGATAAATCTTACATCAAAAAAATGGCCCATTTCAAGTGGGTCATTTTTTCGAAGCAATGTGATCGATAAGGATGGACGAGGGCCCGAATTTTCAGGCCCGGGCCCGGCCTGGGCCCTCAAAATTTCGAAAAGCCCGGCCCGGCCCTGGCCCTTATAAATTAAAAAAAAGCCCTGGCCCGGCCCGGGCCCTGATTTTTAAAATTTTTGTAAATTTTGTCTTGGTCCCCTCTGTGGAATTTTTAAAATTTTTTCAAAAAATTCAAAAGGCCCGGCCCGGGCCCGGCCCGATCCTCATTTTCCAGGCCCGGCCTTTTCAAAAGCCCTAGGCCCTCGTCCATCCTTAGTGATCGAATACAATACAACCGAAAAAATGAAACGAAATGAAAATATAGCTAAAAGTGGTGACTTTTTATAATAAAATATAGGCGGATCTGAAACAGTTTATATTTCAGGAATCTTTTATCATAAAAGATTCCTAAAAAAAAAAGTTTTAAAAAAAAAAAAAGTTTTATGTCTACGAAAATATATAAACCGTAACATGTTTTTACACAAAACAAAAAAATCTCAGATTTGCAAAAAGCGTAATAAAATCATTTATGTATGAAAATATCATTTACAGTACACTTTTCAAATATTTGGAAAAATATATTTCCGTCTCTGTTTTTCTTTTTTAAAAAATAAAGAGTCTGTTTTTTAAATGAATAAATTAAAGTTACAAATAAAAAGTTTTGTTTTATCCGAATCCATAAAAAGGGGGCAAAAATTTCGTACTTTCTACAACGGGGTAATTTTTGCCCCGATTATTTATTAGTTAAAACATAATAATCCCAAAAGCATTTTCTCAACATTTTGAAACCTGGTTAAATTACACCCATTTTTTTGGTGGTGATTGTAAAAAGAACTTTGAAACTTCAAAGTATGAAACAAAGGTGAATGAATTCATTTGCTAAAATATGCAAATTTGCAACTTTTTTTATCAATTGCTTTTTTTCTTTTGTTTTTATCAATTTTTGGTAAACTGTAATCAATCAAAATGTTAGCTCTGATTTTATTATTATTTTTTGGTTTTTATTTTTCATTTGTTTTTGGCGACTGTCGTCAGCTTTCAGAAAAAGACGCTGAAACAATCCAAAATGAATTTAGTTTAGCTGTGAATATTTTAAAATTTGGAATACCGTATGTCTTTTTTTATTATTGTTGTGGAACTGTAATATTTATATATTTCTAATTTTTAGGGGGGTTCTTGGCTTTACATATTTTGTTTTTTCATTACTTGGATATTCAGTTGCTGTATGGCATATGAATCAAAATCAGCTTAAATTGAAAGATGGAAGTTTGGTAAATCTGTTGAACTTAAAAAATACTTTAAGATTTTGAACAATTTTAGCCAGATGATCAGCAAAAACTTTTAAATGCATATAAAGATTTCAAAAAGTTGGTCAATTCTGTCGGGTCTTTGGTCAGCACAAAAAAAGAAACCATCCAAGAGCTCGAAGAAATTGAAAGAGAAATTAGCAAACTTTCGAATAAAGAATCTGAAAAACAAAAGTCCAACAATGATCTTGAAACACTTTTAAATGAAAAAAATATTTGTCAACTTCATAATCTTGATGAATTCAATTTACTTCCTGAAGAGCCGCCAATGACTACAAATGTAAGGTATTTGCTTGAATATTACTGTATTAAAATAGTCTTTGTTTTTAGAGGGATCATGCGTTTGAATCACAATCAAATCCATCTCGACCTCAAATACATCAAAATTTGAATAATAATAATCCTGTTCTTCCACCTGCAGCAGCAACAACAATTGTCCCACAAAAACCTGAAGAATCTCTTGATACAATTCGACAGGCAATTGAACATGATCGTTTAGAAGATGAATATCGTCGAACAATACAACTTGAAGCAACAGCAGCAACTGAAAGGGAAAAAGAAGCAGCAGCAGCAGCCACAATCCCTGCTGCTACTGCTGCTGCTGGTGACGTCGATAGAAATGCAAAAAAAAGTGATGTAACGCAAAAAAGCAGCCATTGAAAAGAAGAAACTTTGAAATTGTTTGCAAACATGAAATCATATTTTTTTCAATCAAATTTGATGAGTTTTTTTTCTCGTTTTCTTTCTGGAATAAAATTCTTTTTTTTTTCCAAAAATGTTTGATTTTCATTTTCAAAATTTGAAAGCAGCTTCAAAAAAATGCTTCTTTTGATTCTTTTTTTAGCTTTAAGTTTTACAATTTTTGATCAATGTATTGCCTGCCAATCGAGCATTGGTGGAACGTGTGTTTCGGGGACTGCATTCAATGGAGATTTGAGAGGAGTTAATCGCATTGAAACTTGTATTGATGATATTAATAAAGATTGGTGTGTTGTTGTGTAAGTTTCTTTTATCTATTTATCGAGTATATACAAAAATAATATTTTAGATACAAAGAAGCTTATAATCAAGCAGATTTTCATTGTTTTAATTATTATAATACAAATCCATTTTTGGGGGCCAAAGTTTGTGGAAATGGGCTTTTTGATATTAATTCAGGGGGATGTGCAAGGGTTTGTTTAAATTTCTACCGTAATCCTTAAAAATGCTTTACCAATTACAGCTTCGAGCTCCGGATGGTACGGCGTGTTTAGTTTGTTGCTGTCGGGGTGAACAATGCAACAATCAATACACTTTTGCAAAAGAATTGTCACAATTATTTGTTTTTACAAGCAATTCTCCCTCAATTACCGTAATCCAAATATTTTTAATGATATTTATTTATCAAATCTTCCGCTTTCATATACAATAATAAATAGCATAAAAATCAGTGAAAATAAAAATATTTCATACACTACTACCTTTTTTTCTTTCCTTCAAAATATCCTAGTTGGGATAAGTTTCGACTAACATCCCGACGCCATGACCACCAGCTGCACACGCTGCAATAATTGCAAGTTGTCCACCTTCATGTTTTAAACGATTTGCAGCATGAGAAACAAGTCGAACACCAGTAGCACCAAATGGATGACCAATTGAAAGTGAACCACCCCATAAATTTAGTTTTTCCATTGGAACACGACCATATTTACCATTTCTTTTCATTTGTTCCTTAAAATTATCATATTTTATAAAAATAATTGAGCAAAAAAACAGGGTGTTCCGCAGTTTGCGCCGCGGACATTTGCGCCGCGACATATGCGCCGCGACTTTTGCGCCAAAGACATTTGCGCCACGACATTTGCGCCGACTACAATTGCGCCGATAAAACGACATTTGCGCCGATAAAACGACATCTGCGCCGATAAGACTTTTTAGGTTAGATCCGACCTCATTAGGCTAGATCCGACCTCATTAGGCTAGATCCGACCTCATTAGGCTAGCACATGGGCCTAAGCCTTAGCCTTAGGCTTAGTAGGCGCCCGAAGGGCGCCCTCAGCTTAGGCTTAGGAGGCGCCCGTAGGGCGCCCTTAGGGAATCGTGGAGAGTATACAAATCATTCTGTGGATTAAGGAAGATATTATGGGTGAACTTCTGCAGTTTTATTTTATCGGCGCAAATGTCTTTTTATGGGCGCAAATGTCGTCGGCGCAAATGTCGCGGCGCATTTGTCTTCGGCGCATTTGTCGGGCGCAAATGTCGCGGCGCATTTGTCGTAGGCGCAAATGTCGGGCGCATATGTCGCGGCGCAAATGTCTTCGGCGCAAATGTCTGGGAGCCAAAAAACAGAACATACTTTGCAGAAAAAGTCAGAATCCATTGCATTCAAATTTGCAAGAACTTGACCAGCAAAAGCTTCATGAATTTCAAAAACATCAATATCATTGAGAGTAAGACCAGCTTTATCAAGGAGTTTTGGAATAACATATGCGGGACTAAGCAATAATTGATCTTTAGGATCTTGAGCAACGAATAAGAAATCACGGAGATATGCTAGAGGTTTTAAACCTCTTTTCTTTGCAAATTCTTCAGTTGTTACTAAAGCAGCAGATGCACCATCAGTTAGAAAAGAGGCATTAGCAGCGGTAACAGTTCCATGAGGCTTGATAAAAGCAGGTTTTAATCCGCTAAGTTTTTCCATTGTTGAAATACGAATTCCATTATCAGCAGAAATAGTTTCACCCTTTTTACCTGGAACAAAAACTGGAGCAATATCAGTTAGAAGACCCTTTTTCGTGGCTTCTTGAGCCATTGTATGGGAACGAATAGCAAATTCATCTTGTTCTCTAAAAATAATTTAGATATAAATACAATAAGTTAACAAACATACTTTCGGGAAACATTAAATGCTGCAGCAAGACGATCACCACTATGTCCCATTGTTTCTCCAGATGTAAATTCAGCAACTGCTGGCAATTCAGGACTAAACAAGTTTTGAATAATAGTTTTTCCAAGACCAAGTTTATCTGGTAAAGCTTTAGCTTTTTGCATGGAAAGCATTGCAGCTCTTGCTTTTCGATTATATCGAATTGGAACATCTGATAAAACTTCGACACCACCTAAAAATAATATTTAAAGTTACAGGAACGAAAAATTTAAAGTCTTTACCAGCAATCCCAGCTTCACAATAACCCGAAGATAAAAGGCCCATAATTTGTGTCATTGCAAGATTTGCAGAGATACATGCTAAAGTAACAGTATTACACGGTACCTAAAAAATCAAATATCAATGTATGTATCTATTTTTGTATAAATGTAACAAACATTATCAGGATATCCAGCAGTTAACCAAGCTTCACGAGCAATATTACTAGTTTTTGGCTCTTGAATAACTGTTCCACATGAAACATGCCCAATATCTTCAAATGCAACACCAGTTCGTTTTACCAAAGCTTGAAGAGCTTCTCGTTGAAGATCAACAGCCATAAAATCTTTGAATACTGTTCCAGAAACAGCAAAAGGAGTTCGTACTCCATCAACAAATACAATATTTGGTCGGCCTTCTTTTGCTAAAGATTTCTTTGAAGTACTTTTTGCTGCTGCAGAATATAATCGAATTTGTTGTGGAAATAATGTTTCACGACTTAATCTCAACATTTTTGAATCTAAAAAATAATTAAAATAAATAGAACTTTTTATAAAAAAGACACTGAAATTAAATAAAGAACGGCAAGTGATCGGGCTTGTAATAAATTAAATTAAATTAAATTAAAGAAGAAAAATAACAATAATTAGTATACTTCTTTGCTATTCCAAGGCACGGTCAATTGAGACTTGCATAACCTTTTTTTTATCCTCTCTTTGGTATTCAAAATTTTTTAAATTTAATTTCCTAAAAAGTTACAGAAAATATTTTATGCCAAAGAGAAGATACATCTCAGAGTTTATGTAAAAATATGAAAAAAAAATTTCACGATGTAGGAAGAGGGATATTAATGATTTGGTAGAAAATGGAAATTAGAACGAGACTACAACATATGTGCAACCATCACCACCGCTAAAATATATTTGTACCTTTAGACTTTGTCCGATGAACATTGACAAATGCAGTGGCATCGGTCGTTCGGTCAAAGTTGCTCCCCGAATTTTTATGGATTGCAATGTGCAAAAAAAAAATCAAATATGTTTGTAAAAACCAGTGCTGGCGGTGTCCGGTCACGGTCCGGTCTATCGGTCCGGTTCGGTCCGGTTTTTCGGTCCACCGAGACCGTAAACCGTCCGGTCAAAAATTTTTCACTGATTTCCTCCTATCAATAAACAGTGATTGTGCGTTTGTTGGTGCTCACCTCATAATTCTCAAACTGTGAAAAGCGCGCATGTTGCATGAACAAAATGCATTTTTTGATGACCTTTTTTGTGGTGAAAAAAAAATAAAACAAATTTGTTTGCGGATGGATCCTTTATTATTTCTTTGCGATTAATTGCGTTTTTTAAACATATAAAGTATAGAATAAGCAAAGCCAATAAGATGAGTGTTAGTGCCAACTACACTGAAAAAAAGGGTGCAAAAATGGACACTCCTGAACAAAATAGATCTATATAATAATATAAACTATATTTACTCCTTTTAGGGGTAAATGTCGTCTTTTTCGGAGTAAATTTTAGTCTATGTTAAATGGTTGCAAAAAATGGATACTCCTTAACAAAAAAAGACGATATTTACTCCTAAAAGGAGTAAATATAGATCTATTTTTAGGTGTATATGGCATAATTTTTTTTCAGTGTAGTGATGGGCGGTCAATTGATCCGACATACAATGTTTTCTTTCAATTGCTAATCTAATCTATCTTTAGATTAGCAGTTGAAGATGCAAGCAGACAAACTTATATCCAACACAATCTTCGACTTTTCACAAATATTACACTGAAAAAAAAGGGTGCAAAAAATGGACACTCCTAAACAAAATAGATCGTCTTTTTCGGAGTAAATGTTAGTCTATTTTAAAGAGGTACAAAAAATGGATACTCCTTAACAAAAAAAAGACGATATTTACTCCTAAAAGGAGTAAATATAGATCTATTTTTAGATGTCTTTGGCATACTTTTTTTCCATTATAATGGAAAAAAAGTTCCACAGCCTTTGATTTATCATTCTGATGATTCTGGTGAATCTGATGATCCAGATGATGAATCCGTTGATTTGAATGAAAATAATAATAGGGAAGCTGAAGAAAGGAATTTTGAAGATGAAGAAGAAGAAGTACAAGCAGAAGAGGAAGATCTTGTTATTTTAAATTGATTTTTTGGCACTAGTGCAGTTTTGCTCCCCCAAAACAAAAATGAAAAATTTTTATCTTAAATTTGCATAAAAATGTTGACTTTCGGTTGAGATTTTAAAAGGGTGGTTCAAAATTGGTTGCTTTTGTTTTGGGGGGAGCAAAAGTGCACTAGTACCGATTTTTTTAATGAAATAACCCGAAATATTTTTTTAGCTAATAAAGTTTTGTTTTTTAGTTCTTACAGTATTCCTTATAATTATAACAGGTACTTTAAAAGTGTTTCGAACATGTGTATACACTAATCTACCACTTAAGGCTTTTACACTGTGGGTGTGGGAAGAACTGGGGCAACTAAATTTATCAGAATTGAAAGACTGCTTTAGACAACGGTTCGAAATTTTGTTTACACTGAAAAAAATGGGTGCAAAAAATGGACACTCCTAAACAAAATAGATCGATATTTACTCCTTTTCGGAGTAAATGTCATCTTTTTCGGAGTAAATGTTAGTCTATGTTAAAGAGGTACAAAAAATGGATACTCCTTAACAAAAAAAAGACGATATTTACTCCTAAAAGGAGTAAATATAGATCTATTTTTAGGTGTATTTGGCATACTTTTTTTTCAGTGTACAGCGATATTTGTTTCATAAATTTCGGACGCCTAATAAAGTTGTGCTTCACAAAATGTTTTTCTTACTTTTATCTGCTCTTGAATTAGGATTCATCAATTTTTGGGATGCTTTAAATTGCATCAATCCTGGCTTCATTAATGCTTCATTTTGTTGATGTTGAGGAAAACGAAATGGATTCTAAAAGTATCAAATTTTGTAATAATTTTGTTTGTTAAATTACAAAAAATATTACTTGTTTTGATGCCTTTTCCATCCAACTATCATTTACATTTTTAGTTTCAATCGCATTTTCATATGCTGCAATATGAAGTGATAAGGTGCTGTTATTGAGTTTTTTATCATCTTTGTTTTGCCATTTATATTCATTTTCTTCCTTTTCTTGAAGATACAAATTTCCAGGGGATTTTGATAAATCATTTTTTCTCCATGTATCAATGGCAGGACTTTTTACCGATAAATCATTGCAATCAACAAAGCCTGACATGTTAATATAGCCTGCAGTCCCGAAAATGCTTTTTGCATCAGACTTTGTAATCGCATTAATTATTGCAATAAAAAAAAACAAGATTAATTTCGAAAATAATTTATTAAATCTAATATTTTATTTCCATGGGACTGCAGGCATTTATTTTACCTTTACCATTTCGATTTGAAGAATGAAAACTTTTGGATTGCAAAACTTTACAATCTTCATATTTTTGTTGATGATTTAAATTAATGTTCTTATATTGATCATTGCAAATTTCAGCTGCTTGATTACCGTACAAACCATGATGATTGTTTTTTGCTGCTAAACAACAATCTTTTGCAAGAAGGGCAACACGCTTGGTAGACATGTCTTAAAAGAATTATTTATTTCATAAACCCATTTTTGAAAAAAAGATTGATAGAAAAAGAAAATCTCAAAAAAAATGGTATTGATAAAACGATCGAAAAAGTTAAAGATTGAAAAAATAAAACTGTTGAAAAAATAAAGCGACCGAGAAATTTTCAAATGAATTATTGAGAATGGAAAGAAAGCAGTGTTATGCTTTTGTGTTTTTCGCAATTTGCGCCCCGCCCCGCGCCCTTCTCTTTTCAAAACATCGCCCCGCCCCGTGCCCCGAAATTTCTAAAAGCCGCCCCGCGCCCCGCCCCGTGCCCCGTTGTTTTTTTAAATGTTTTTCCTTCATCAATTTTCAATTTTGTTCAAAATGTCTTTTAACATTATATGATTTTGAAATATCCAATTTTTGATCACATTCTTTGCACTTTTTTTTCTCCAAATCCAAATATGGATAAAAACTTTCTTTATCAATATTTTTTGCATCATCTGATAAATTATAATTTATAACGAAAACTTATAATATTCGAAATGCCAGGGCCGCAAATTGGTCAAAAGTAAGGGGGTGGAACTTCCCTATAAAAAAACAAAAAAATCTCATTTTATCTAGTATGAATTCAATTTTTCCCCTTATTTTTGGTCGACAAGGGGGGGGGGAACTTTCTCCAGTTCCACCCCCCTATTTGCGGCCCTGCGAAATGCTTACCTGAGAGTTTATCACGAACAGAAACTTTAGGCACTTTTGGTGTTGTAGCACCAGAAGATGTATCAGTCGCTTTTCTTTTTGCTGACATGTTAAAAAAAGTCCAATCCAGAAATGTTGAATCCAGTAGAATATTAATAATCAAGTAGAAACTGCAGCAAAAGTGAATATATCAGAGCAAAACACAAAAATGCTTTTATGAAAATTTCTCGAAGCAAATTATTTGCTTGTTTGTTTTGAAAGGAAAAAAGTATTTTCGTTTGTGACTGATATCCTCAGAAGGCATCAAGTTAGTCCAAGCCAGTACAAACATTTTGTTTTTCTTCTACAAGCTGTTTTTTCTTCACATTGGAATTGTAATGCCGTGTATACATTGTTGTCCAAAAGATGTTTTTTCTGCTTCAAGACAAAAAATAAATTTGGCAATGAAAAATTTCTTTTTTTCTCAAATATTTAATCAATAAAAATCGAAAATGTTTGTCCATTAAATGTTCGCCCCGCGCCCCGCCCCGTGCCCCGAAATTTCTAAAAGTCCCCCCGCGCCCCGCCCTTCGCCCCGTCGGGGCGCCCCGGGGCGGGGCAAAATCGGGGCGAAGCATAACACTGAAAGAAAGAGATAACGTGAAAAAAAGAAAGATGAAAAAATTGGGCGGACTTAAACAGTGTCGCACTAACATATTTCTCAAAAAATCCGCCTCATTTTGTGCAAAAAAGCTCAGACGGGCATTTAAATCATCAGAATGATGCAATAATCGCAAATATTTTTTCGTTTTTTTATGTTTCTGTCTGATAAAAGCAGACATAAATTTTTTTTTGCAAACAAAAAATTCAGCTGTAAAATTTGAAAAAAAAATCTGGAATGTAAAAATGATTCAAAATATTAATTAAATGAAGGAATATTTCATATTTTTAACCATACCATTTGTTTTTGGAAAAAAGGTGGTAATTAAATGTACGCAAACAAGTTAAAATAAGGTTTTTAAAGGGAGTGTCGGAGATAGTGAAAAAATTTTTACGACAGTTTTCCGTCGTTCCCAGTGATGGGGAATGAAAAAGTTTGTCCGTCCGCACGCAACAAATGCATTCCCCCTCACTTGGAATGACGGAAAACTGTCGTAAAAATTTTTTCACTATCTCCGACACTCCCTTTAAGTTCAAATAAAATTCTCACTTTTTTGATATAAGGCGACATTCAATATTATAAAAATATTACATTTCTTAAACATGTTTTTTCCACCGTACACTCTATTATGTATGAAAGATAAATGAAATTTTTACATCTTTAATTTTATTTTTTGTATAAAATATGAATACGGAAAAACTTGACAAAAAAATTTGAATTTTCAAAAAATCACTCGCTTTATAATTTATTTATATCCTGAAAAGTAATATTGTAAGCCTGAAGAAAAATTTTTGATTCAGAATTTGTAGCCTCGAAATATAAATATAGTATAATAATACATTTTAAAAACTTTAAAAAAATTTAGGCTTCAACTTATGCCCGCCATTTGCACGATTCTTTTTATCTCTATGCATAAGTTTCCCAAGAAGAATTCATATTTCTTCAACATTTAATAATCTCCTAAATTCCCTTGGGGGATTTGTTACGGAATTTCGGGGGGAAGTCATTATTAAGGTAATCACTTTTTTTTTTTGCATGATTCATCTTATAAAACGTTATTATTTTTTATTGCTACTGTATTTTTAGGGGAAATGTGTAATGAAGACACATTGGTTGTTATCCCGTATCGGAGGTGCTCCGGCATATATTCCATCCCCTCCAAAACCTGCAACGGCAAAATTTTTACACCCATGTTCTGCCAAAAGTCGGTGTTGCCAATACCCCATCAACCTCATCGAATCATTCAACACAAAAATCAAAGAATTTGCATAATCTATCCGATAATTCCATGTACGGAGAATTTTTGGCATCTAAACCTTAAAAATTTTATATTTTTATATGAATAATTATAATGTAACAAAAAATTTAAAAAGATTTCTGACAGAATCTGCAGTGGATTAAATAAATTCTTTGCTATTTTTTGACGTAAAATTCAAGGGTTTTAATGGCCGGATTTTGACCAAAAATATACAAAAAATAACGTTTATTATTACAAACAAGCTTATAACTTTGAAATGAAAATGAGTAACAAATACAATTTAAAATTTATTTTTATTTTTATTTTTATTGAATAAAACCTTTGAAAAATTAATTTTGTTGGAAAAAAATAAGCCCAGCCTTTGCACCATTATTAATTTTTTCTCTCCTTGAAGTGCATCCATTGCATCATTCTTATTCATGTTGTTTTTTTCTCAAAATGAATTATGTTTGATGTATGCTTTTCTAGAAGTGCAATTGATCAGCCTTTTTTTATCATTGCTTCAATTGTTTAAATGATAAAATAAATGCTTTAATAAAAATGCAGTGGCATAAAATTCGTCTATCATATTTGTTTTTTTTGCATCCCCCTTCTCGATATTATATGATTTCAAAATCTAAGTCATATATCTCAAAAAAATAAGCAGATGAAAAACGCAGTGATAAAAAGCTGTTTTTTTGTAGACATAACAAAGGCAAATTTTGCAGTGAACAGTAACCTTCCTTATCGATTCCGGCCAAAATAAACCAGAATAATTTTCATATTTTTTTAAATTTTATATTTCATTTATTTTTCGTCACAGTTATTCTTAAATTGTGTTATTTATTTTTTATTTGATTCTTCTTTAAAAGAATTTTTCTCATAAGATTCCCTTTCTTTCTTTGTTTTTAAAACTGTATTTATGAATAACTTTGATCACTTTTTTTAATACTCTAAATTGTAATGTAACTGTTTGTGATATATTTTCTCAAAGGCCCTCTGAGGCTTTAAAAACCATTCTTTCTCCAAAGAATGTACCATTTAAACACTCAAAACAAAATGGCAAAACATTTTTTGCCTGATTTGATCTTTAAGAAAAATCTAGCAAAAAAATTTGTTAGAGGTGGGTCTCCCCCTTTAAAAAAGAAAAAATCATCAGAATTTTTACGATTCGAAATACACTTTATTTTTTTGAGTATTCATAATAATTTGTTATCTTTTTATTTTTATTCATTTTATTCAATGTTTAAATGAATGAAATGATTCTGTCTCTCAGCAATTATCAATTTATACATACAGATTTTTTGAAATTCAGGGACACCCAATTTTTCTGAGTTGATCAACTTATTGTACCGTTTTTCTGCCTTTTTGAAGGTTTGTTAAAACAAAGATTCTGTGGAAGTATTGTTATACTGTATACTCCCAAAGAACCTCACAGTGTATAATATTTTAGCTAAGCTATTTTTTTGTAACATTAAAAAAAAATCAAAAATATTTATTTTACCATTTTTGGAATTTTTGGAATTTTGAGAGTTATTTATTTTTGCATTAGAGTTTCAAAGAAACATGTTATTATTATTATTTTTTATTGAGATTGAAATGAGAGATGCCTTTGAAGAAAAAAGGAAGAAAAACGAGTTAAAGTTATCGCCCACCCTTGATGGCAACAACTGCTGCCTGCCTGCCTTTCTTCCTTCCTTCCTTTCTGCTGCTACTTCAAAGAGAAAAAAAAGGGAGATATTATTATTATAAAGAATTTGAAGCCAGCTGACTTTGATTTGACTTGAGTGATTTGAAAGAGATAAAGGGGAAAAGAAATGTGCCGCCGCTGCTTTTTTTCACTTTAAAGCAACGTTTCTTTTTTTTACGGGGCAATCAATGTTGCGTTTTTGTGAAGAAAAAAACTTTAAAGAGACATTTACTTTTTAAATATTTTTTATGGGAATTTTTTTAAAATCGCATTTTTAATTACAAAATTAAATGTGACTTTTAAAAGTTAAATAAAAAAGATGGATAAAATCTGCTACTTTTTTTGTTTAAATTAATTTTTTTTATATTTTTAGTTTTGCAAAAAAATGTTGTTTATGAATCGTGCTCCAATGGATACAGAAGCGGTAAAATATGAAGAATATTCGATTCCGGATCAGAATGCAGCAAGAAATAATTTAAAGGTTTGTTTTTGTTTATTATAGGTTTTATAAGTTTTTTGGAGTTTACAAAAGTTTGATGTTACTTTCATTGCATCATTCTGATATCAAAATTATTTTTTGTGTCTCACTTGGATTTTCAAAATCGTTCAACAATAATTTATTTTTATTATTATTCGAATAAAAAAAATGTATTCAGTTCACCATAATTTTTTTTCCATTGATGAATCAATAAAAAAATGACATTAAATTTTAGGCGATTTCAATTGCATTAACAATATTTTATTTATTTCTTTCATTAATTACGGTAATGTTTTATCCGCCTCTTTCATTTGTATCATTAATTTTTCCTGTAATTACAATTCTCTTAGTTTTTTGTGCATTAAGAAATAAATCAAAAGATGCATTTTGGCCATGTATTTTAATGGCGGTAATAATTTTTTACCATCTTTTTTTACAAAATAATATATTAATTATATATTTTAGAGCCTTGGATTAGTTTTAAAACTTGTTGCATGTATTGCATTTTTATCACTTTTTGGATTTTCTGGTTTTTCATCAACTGATAATCGAAAGCTACCAAATCCAAGAACTTTATTATCAAAAAAAGGTATACTGTAATGTAAAAAATTAATACAATTTTATAAAGAACTTTCAGAACCTGAATCATTGGCATCTGATATGAGAGCATTATTTTTTACAATTTTAAGTGGCGCTGAACTTTTTCTTTTCATAATAAGTTGTTGTGTTCAATGGCATTTAGTTGCCTTTCAAAGATGCATGCAATCACAACAATAAAATATAAAAATATATATATATGTCATAATATTTATCACATTTTAAAGCCATAATTTAATTTAAACTTTGAGAGAAAAAAAAGTTCAACATTTTATTTTAATTCCATTTATTTTAAAAATATAAAATTATTTATCTGTCTTCTCTTTTTTTGTGCCTCATTTGTTTATTTTTTAATTATTCTTGAGCTTCAATGATGTAATTTTTAAAAATTAATTTGTGCAAATTTAATTCCAAAAAAATGTGTTTTAATTTATTTTTCAAAAGTTACGGTACTATTCCAAAAATCAAAAAACATGTTATTTGAGTTTTCCCCTAAATTTCATATTTAGGATTTTCAAAATTTCCCTGATTTTTCGGGGTTGGTTTTTTTTAAATTCAATCGTCCGGATCAGCGCCACAACTTGCAAAAATACTCGGAGGAAAAAAGAATCCAGAAATCGGAGAGAAAATCTTTACGAAAAATTACAATTTTTTTAGAAAAAAATGTATTTGCAAAAATTAAACGAATTAATTTAAATCTTATTGACGATCTATTGAAAACAGAAGGCAGCCAAAATGTCAGAAAGAAATTTTTGAAAAGTTTCTGAAAATGTTTTTGATAAAAGTCAAAAGAAGTAATTCTCGAATCAAAATGATTTATACCAATCTCTTTGAAAATTATTGATAATAAAAGTAAACTATAAAATGAAAGAATCTGTTGGGAGGGGGGAGGGGGGTTTATACAGCTTCGTTCTAATAAATTTCTCAAATAATTCACATCTTCCTTTGTGTTCAAAGATAAAAAAAATAAGAATGATGCAATAATTAAAAACATATTATAATGTCTTCAAAAAGCACACAAAACAATGAATTATGGATTTTTACTGATAAAAACATTGATTTATAAAATTATCATTTTCTTGCAATTTTTGATCCAAAAAAATGTTTATCAAAAAGTTCCAAAAATAATGAGAATTCATATTTTCTTGTCAACTTTGAGTAGGATGTAAGAAACAAGTTTTAAAAAATTTGCATATTTGAAAGAGAAAGTTTGCAATGGGAAACTAAAAATGAAATATTGCAAAAAAAAGAATTCATTCATTCTTTCCATTTTTTGAAGTTTCAAAGTTCTTTTTTCTCAGTTCAATAAAAAAGACACACAAAAAGATGCCGAATAAAAGAAGTAACAGCAAAGAAACTTTTACATCTAAAAAGAATAAAAAAGGTTCTTCAGAAGCCGCTTCAACCATGTCAGCTCGTGAAATTAATGATTGTACAACATCAAATTTTGATGGAAATAATAATCATAAAAATAATAAAATGCAATATGAAGTTGATGCATTTTCATCAAATAAACATTTTTCGCATATGAAAGTTGCAGTAAGTTTTTTCATTTGCTTGTAAAAATAAATATATATATATATTTTAGATTGATGCCTTTGTAAAACAAGTTCTTCAAAAAGGTATCAAAGGATTATTGAAAGATTTTACGTCAATTCGAATTGCGGCTCTTCCAGAAAAAGAAGAAATTTCACAATGGATTGCACATCCTGAGTTGAATCGATATAAAAATATTTTATGTTGGGATAAAAGTCGTGTAATTCTTAAAGAACATCCTGACGGAAATTCATATATTCATGCAAGTATTGTTGGAAGTCCATTATATCCTGATAGATTTATATGTGCACAAGGTCCATTACCACATACTGTAAGTATATTTATTTTATAATTATATTTATACATGTACATTAAGTTTTAGTGTTATGATTTTTGGTTAATGATATTTGAACAAAAAATTATGTCTGTTTTACAATTATGTCGTTTTGTTGAAGAGAATGATCAAAAATGTGCAATTTATTATCCACAAAAAAAGGGTGAAACAATGCAATTTCGAGATATTCGAATTTTTTGTGCTGATGTATGTGCTTTTTTGATACTTCAATTATTCAATCAATAATTGTTTTTTTAGATTAAAAAGCTTGGAACTCCTGGTACCGTATATCAAAGAATTTTTAATGTTTTTAAAGGTGAAACAATTGGAAAAGAAGTTTTTCATTTATCTTTTGAGACATGGCCTGATCATGGCGTCCCAACTCTTGATACAACACTGCTAACAATTTTACAAAAAGTTCGAATGTCAACAAATTATCCAATTTTAATTCATTGCTCTGCTGGAATTGGTCGAACAGGTACTGTTGTGGCAATTGAAAATATTTTGGAATCAATTATGCTTGGAAAAAATGTTGAACCACATGAAATTATTGCAACTCTTCGAACACAGCGTCGACAATCTGTTCAACGTGAAGCTGTAAGTTCTTTTCACTGATTTTTTGATTATTTTTGAATGATTTAAAGTTAAAAAAAGTGGATTCAAAAGTTCGAAAGCACTTTATAAAAAAATAAAATTTTGTAAAGTCATTTTACTGTAATTAGCATATTCTATTTTTTAGCAATTCTTATTTATTAATCGTCTTGTACTGGAATATTTTCTTCAAATGAAGCAAATTCAACGAACTCCCGAAATTGATGCCTTCTTTGATGATTACGAAAAAGCAATTTCCATTCGAAAATAAAAAAAATATCCCCCTTTTTTCTTTTTGTATGATATCAAATATACTTCACCTAATTATTTATCGGCAAAATGCCAAAACAACTGTCGACTTTTATTTTCTAACTGATGTTTTTTTTTACTTTTAAAATAAAAATAGATTTGAAATGACTAATGTGATTCATCTTTTTTTGGGGAGGTAAATTTGGATTTGCTTGCAACAATTCTTGATTCTTCTTCTTGTCTCACTTTTTTATTTTCGATAAATATTTTATTCTAAAAGAAGAGAAACACTTTGATGAAGACGAAAATGAAGAGATTCAAGATTTTGTGAAATTATAAATAACAAATCGTTCAAATTTAAATATTGTAATCAACCAACCAATATAAAATCATAATTTTGGAATAATTGAAGTAGCAAGAATCAAAATGGAAGAAGCAAAATGGAAGTTTATAATGAATCCAAAAATTGCTTTAAATTTTTCGAAATTTCCAGTTTTGTATTTGACATAGTCAGCTTAGATTGATAGATGTTTTCCATCCGTTTTTATTCTCACAATGGCCATATGGATGTATTTTTGACTTCTTTTTTCTTTGCAGTTATTTTTTTCTCTTTTTCAGGATGCCTAATTTATATAATTAAAATATTATAGGCTTTAAATAATGATGTTAAAAAATGCTGAATCAGTGTTTTCCCGATTCCACTTTTTTTCCGATTCCGATCCGGAATCGGTTCCCTCTTGTTTTTCCAATTCCAATTCCGATTCCGATTTCGATTCCTCCTTTTTTTCTAAATCGTCTTTTACCAAAAATTTTACTTATTTTCTGAATAAGGTAGCAAAAAAAAGTGGCAAAAACACATGAAAAATCCAAATTCAAAAAAGTTGGCCTCTTTTATAAATATTAGAGGAATAAATTGTGTTTTAAAAGTCATTATTCTCAATTAGAAAGAGAATCCACTTCTATGTTTTTTTAAAAAATATATTCTATTTTAGTTTTCAGTACCAAAGTGGGAATCGATTACTTTGATTTCGATCCGATTCCACCGATTCTCGATTCCGATTCTATTCGATTTCCTTATAAGGGAATCGGAATCAGGAAAACACTGATGGTGATTAAAAGAAACGTTTCAATCAAACAAAAAGATTCTGGTTTCTCTTTTTTGAAAGTATTGTAAATCAGTTTTTATTTGTTTAAATATCTTTTATATTTTATTTAATTTTACCCACAAAAGTGATGTATAAGGCTAAAAAGTGTTTAAAATTTTAATTTGAATCGAACCGTCAGAACGGTCTTCAACAGTCTTTTTTTGAGGCCGGTTTAAAAAGAAGGTAAAAACATCCATAAACTTTTTGTGCTTCCATTTATTAAATATATGGCATTTTTTAGAGTCGGAGGATAGAAAAGAATCCATAAAAACCGATCAATATTTTTAATGTTGCTGTTTATTCATAAAAAAAGCCATCTGGAATTCAGTATGGATATCCTAAATCCCTTCGTTATCCCAATTGTTTTTACACGTGCTTTCCCCCAAATTTTAATCTTTCTTTTAAAATTGTTTTTTTCTATTTTGTTTTGATTTTTAGTGGTGCCATTTTTTTCGTTCTTTCGTTCTTGAAATCTTTTGATTTTTGATCATTTTTATGTGCGGTGTTTCATCCTCTCTTTTGCCATTATTATCGCTTTAAGCTATTAAATAAAGCTAAAAAAGTATATATGATAATTGCTTTTTCACTTTCATTTTCGATTAATTTATAAAATCTGAAAAAACAGATTTTTGATCCCTTATTGCTGCTTTAAGAAAAAGAAATATTTGACAAAACAAAACTGACCAAAAAACAAATTTGAAACTTTTTTTAAAATAAAAATTGTTAGAACAGATTTAAAAAAAGAAGAGAAAATAATGTTTGTTGAGCTGTTTGAGAGATAAATGTGAGAAGGGAAGAATCTGGGTGGAAGAAAAAAACAACGTTTATAAAATAAATGAGTGATGGATGGGATGGATGAGTAATGTTTTCGATTATATAAATATATTTTTTTGTTTTTTATTTAAACAGAAAAAAAGTTTATGAAATGCATCCTACCTTAAAAAAATGAATGTTTTTTTGAGAATTTGATTTTGCAACCGTTGCTTGCTTTTTTATATGTTTTTTGTTAGTATGGTTTGATAAATCGTGAGACAAAAAAACAGCTGATAAAATATACAATAAGGAAATAAGGAAACAAGAATACTGTAAAAAATTATTGCAAAAAATATGTAAGCAAAAAAATAGAGAAACAACTTCAGAACAGTGATCAAAGTTTAATGCCTCAAAAAAATGTTTTGAATTAGAAATTTTTGGGATATTATTATTTATCGATTTGATACGGTAATAATTTTTGTTTAGCATTATTACTGTTAAAATTGATAGTATTAAAAGTTAAAAAATACGGTAACAAATAATAAAAGAAATAAAAAAAGCAGCTTAGAAATATAATATTGATAAAAACTGTATACTGTAACTGTTACTGTTACATTAACATATTCTATTTTTTAGCAATTCTTATTTATTAATCGTCTTGTACTGGAATATTTTCTTCAAATGAAACAAATTCAACGAACTCCCGAAATTGATGCCTTCTTTGATGATTACGAAAAAGCAATTTCTGTTCGAAAATAAAAAGAATATCCCCCTTTTTTTCTTTTTGTATGATATCAAATATATCTCAGCTAATTATTTATCGGCAAAATGCCAAAACAACTGTCGACTTTTATTTTCTAACTGATGTTTTTTTTTAACTTTTAAAATAAAAATAGATTTGAAATGACTAATGTGATTCATCTTTTTTTGGGGAGGTAAATTTGGATTTGCTTGCAACAGTTCTTGATTCTTCTTTTTCTTTCACTTTTTTTAATCCATCAAACATGAATTTTTTTTGGACTAACAAAAAATGAAAGAATATTCTCGTCGATTGAAAAAAAAGAAGATTTAAAGTACACTTTTCCTTTTTTTGTTATTTGTTTGTAAAAACTTTTTTTTTTCATTTTCGAAAAACAGTTGTTGTTCGATATCCATTTTGGTGGGCGTTTTTCAACAGAATGTTCCATCGCTCAATTTTTGTTTGATTGAAAATCAGCTAACTTTGATGACTCTTTTTTTCTTATGTAATTGGCATTATGTATATATTTTTCGTAAACACACATGAGAGAGAGAACACATTTAATTAATGAGATTTTTCAAACAAAAACAAAGCAATGAAAAATTAGAGATTAGAAGCAAAGATTTTTTTTGTTGATTAAAAACACATATTTCTTGCTTTGAGTTGCTTTGCTTGATTGAATGAGAAAACAGTTGTTTGGCATTTATTGCTTTTTTTGATTTTGGCTGATATTTTGCCCTGCTTGTTTAGCTTTTTTAGCTCATGTGATGGAAGAAACTTTGAATGGAAAAAAAGAACATATATAAAAAATGGGGCGGTCCGATTACATCCTTTTTATCTCTTCCCCCTTTGCTTGCAACTACAAAATGGCTAAAATTTTTACAGATTTAAACAGAATAATACTTTTTCTTTAATCCAGTCAATCAGTCGGTCTTTTTTTCAGTCCATCAGCCAACGAAAAAAAAGATATTTATCCGACAATTTTTTTTCGTGTAATACTATTTTAAAATTTATAATTGTTTGAAAAACGATTAAATTTTTAGAATAAAAAAGTTGTTTTTTTAGTTTAAATACAAATAATCATGCGTGGACTTATTTGCCTTTTGATTGCTGCAATTATTGCTTTATCATTTGCCAAAGAACAAACTGTTAAGGTAAGAAAAGACTTTTATATCCAAGATTCGAAAATGAATTTATTTTGAATTTTTAGGTTCGTGGTCAAGTTATCTGTGATAAACGTTCAATCCGAAATGCCCTTGTTGAATTGAGAGAACATGATACCTGTAAGTTGTTGCTTTTAAAGTAGATATTGAGCTTAATTAATGATAATTTTTTAGTGGATCCTGATGACACCCTTTCATCAATTCATACTGATAAAGATGGAAACTTTGCTCTTACTGGTACTGAAGATGAAATTACTTCAATCAAGCCATACATTCGTATTACCCATACTTGTGATGTTCAAGATCGTGCTGTAAGTTTTTTTGTAACTATAATTCCCTAAAGTTACAGTATACTTTTAATATACCGTAATCCTCCCAATATAAAAAAAAAGGTTTTTTTATTAAATCCTTCTTTTTCAGACCTGTCATCGTGTTTCTGACTTTGAAATCCCATCCGATAAAATCAATAATGGCGAATATGACATGAATTTCGTCAATCTTAACTTAAAAGGTCACTCTGACAAAGAAGTATGCAATTAAATTTATTCAATTCTTTTTTTTAAAACTCTTCTCTTTTTTCTCTCTCTGAAATGTAATTAATTAATTAAAATAAAAACAAATGAAATCAATTCCCAAACAATTTTTTGTAAAATAAATTTGTCTTTTTTTTAAAGTTCAACTTTTTTTTTCAAATATAAATTGTTTTCCTTTTTTTAAAATAATAATTGTTTGCCATGTTTTTTTTGAAAAGAAAAAATAAAAATTTCAAATTTTTTTATACTTTTTTATTCAAAACAAAAAAATGGAGATTAACCGGAAATCAAAAAAAGGGGGGATAAACAAAAAGAAGACAGGAAATGGATGGATATTGTTGTAATAATAAAACAACTTTACAATTTGATAGTCTGATAAATCTCTCTCTCTGCAATTTTCAATGTCTTTTTAAACTTTGGTTTTTAAATTGTTGTTTCTTTACAGTTTTTTTAGTTTGAACGATAAATAGGCTTATCCACGAAGGAAATGGTAGAAGAAGAAGAGCCACGTCCCAGAAGTTCGATAAGAATAACGCTGTTTTTCTTTTTTAACATTGAAGCAGGCACATATAATGTTATCTAAAAAATATTCAAGATCCCATTATCTTTGTTCTATATTTTTTTGGGGTATAAAAAAGTGATGTTTAAAATGAAAGTGTATTGTTTTTTTTTTGTGGCGGAGGAGCAAAGACTGAAAAAACATAAAACTTTCATCAAAAATGTCGAAGAAGAAGATAAAAAATAATTGGTTTTCTTTCAAAAAAACAGTGGTTTTTAGCCGCTCATCGATTTTTATTTGTTTGCATGCTGATAAAAAAAACGAATTTGTTAAATTTAAAAATCTTTGAAAGAATATAAAATAATCTTTTTTTTCACAGGATTTTCTTCAAGGAAGTAATTATAGTTTAATCCGCTGCTTTAAAACACTTTTCAAATAATGATCTGATAACTAAATTTAGATCTCAAATTTGAAAGAAACAAAAGTTTTGAAAACAAAAACGCTGTAATTTAGAGCTCAAAAAGTCAAAAAACAAAAATTCTGTCAATAAAGATTTAAAAAAACCTTCAATTAATCAATAAATTAAAAAATGACAAGTGCTTGTTCTTACCTGTGGACCCGCGGATGGCCAATATCTTCCAACATTATTTCCATTAATAAAAAGTTGTCCCTTTCGAAATTTGCCCGGATTAAACCAAGTATCTGCAATTCCGCCTTCAATTTCAAAGGCACCCATATATACTCCGGCTGATTTATTAAGGGGTTCAAATGGTTTTTTAACTGCTGCAGAATTTAATAAAGCAATTTGTGATGGCGTTGCATTAATTATCTTCGATGTTGGCCCAAAATCTATTGAACATTGGGTCCAGTTTGTTACAATTCGACCATCCAATGTAACATTTGGTAATAAACCCTTAAAAACAATTATTGAATGGCATTTATTAAAGCAATGACCTACTTTTGAATCCAAAATAGATAAATAAGTTTGTCGACCACGATTTTCAACGATAATCGTTAAAATATCCCCCTTTTTTGCAGATGAAAGTGAAATCCATTTTTTTGAATATTTATCCAAATTATCAACAAGCACCCCCTTAAAAAATACTGTAATTTATTTTTCAATTAAAATAAAATACAGTATACCTGTGCTTTATCATTGATATAAACGAATCCATGATCTTTGATATTTTCCGCTGTTAAATTACTTCCATCAAATTCCAAAACTTTTCGATATAAAACAAATCCATATGGATGATCAATAGCTTCAAATGATAGCGGAAGAATTGATTGATGGCATTTTTGTTTGGAAGTAAAAAAACTTTTGAGAAGACTTTTATATTTTCGTACTTTTATTTTTCCGTAAGCTTTAACTGAATTATTTTTTGGGACAGACAATGGTGGATGATCCCAATTTGGAAGTTTTCGAATCCAATTTTGAATTGCAGTATACATTGATCGAATTTCACCATTCTCAGAGATTGGAGCTCCCCAATCATATGACGTCATAATCTAAATTAGAGATATTTTAGAAAGTTTTTAAAAAGACTTCTTTTACAGCTCCTTCCGGTTCTGCCCCATTCCAAAAACCATAATTTGTTCCACCATGCATTAAATAAATTGTAAATGAGGCATTTAAATTATACATAACTGTCATGGCATCTATGACTTCTTTCGTCGTTGGCCGATATCCCGTTTTCATTCCCCACATTGTAAACCATCCGGGATAAAATTCACTGTTTACCATCGGTCCTTAAACATTTTAATATTTGGAATGAATAAAATTTGAATAATATCAAAAAACACAAACCTCCTTTGGAATATTTTTGTTGCAAATTGAAAAATTGATTTATTAAATTTTCGGGAACTGGCCTAAAATCTACTGTTGGAAAAACTCCTTCAACTGAACCACATTTCATCATCGTTTCTTCTGGTCCATCGGCTTAAAGTTTTGATAGCTTTAAATATTTAATTTTACATTTTAATGAATAATTTACTTGTATATAACGCAACGCCATCTCCTAAAAGCCTCTTGAAAAGATCCCGAAGAAAACCCAAATACTTTTTATCACAATTATAACTACCGTATTCATTTTCAATTTGAACCATTAAAATTGGGCCTCCATTTGAATACATTAAAGGTTTAATTAAAGGAAATAAATGATTGAAATAATTTTCAACGGCATTTATGTAACTAAAAATATTATTTGTTAATCAATTAAATATTATATTATGAAAATTTACGGTTGATTATAAACTCTTAGTTGGATTCCCTTCTTTTTAATTAACCAATACGGTAATCCGCCATTTTCCCATTCGGCACAAATATATGGCCCTGGTCGAAGAATAACAGACAAATTTTGGGCTTGTGCCAATCGAATAAATTCCGTAATATTTGCCGCTCCGGAAAAGATGAATTGATTTTCAAAGGTTTCATGAAAATTCCATGGCACATATATTTGAATGGCATTTAATCCGGCATGCCGAAGTCGCATTAACCGATCTTGCCAATATTCCGGGGGAATTCGAAAATATTCAATTTGTCCAGCGATGTATCGAAAAGGTTTTCCATCTTTCAAAAATTGATGATTTTCATAATCAATTTCAAAAGTTTTTTGAGCGGAAATTAAAGTAAAAAAGTAACAAAAACCAATCCAAAACAGCAACATTGAACTTATTTTTTGGTGCAATTTTTAGTTCAAAATGTTGTTTACTTTTATTTGCACTTGGTCTTTATGTTAAAAATGTTTATCACTTTTTCATTTCCATGGCAATTTCTCTATTTTTTTTGAACAACTCTTTTTTTTACTCTTTTTTTCGACATTTGTTTGCAATCAAAAAAAGTGGAGTAGGAAAATCAAATTAATCTCTTTAATTTCAGTGATTTGACACAAATTCTTGTACACAAGTATATATATTTTTTGTTGAAAAAAGATATTTGTTCTTTCTCATTTTTCAAAGGAATGTTAAAAAATTGATTTTGTTTATAAAAAGAAAAACATAAATGAAGAATCCATGGCTAAATAAAATTTAAATAAATATTCATATCCCCCAAAAAGATGCAGTTTTGCTTAATTAAAAAGAGGTTTGTCATCGAAGGAAATGGTCGAAGCAGAGCCACGTCCAAGAAGTTCGATAAGAATAACGCTGTTTTTCTTTTTTAACATTGAAGAAGGCACAT
Organism: Panagrolaimus superbus; assembly: GCA_964035985.1. Lineage (NCBI taxonomy): Eukaryota > Metazoa > Nematoda > Chromadorea > Rhabditida > Panagrolaimidae > Panagrolaimus > Panagrolaimus superbus. Next base: position 9,525,656 of record OZ038357.1, read on the forward strand.
ATAATGTTGTCTAAAAAATGAATAAATTTTAATCACCGAAAAATTGATAAAAAAATATTTGTATAAATTGATAAAAAAATATTTGCAAATTTAAAAACAAAAATTTGTTTCTTTGCAACTTACTTGTGGACCACCAGTTGGCCAATATCTTCCAACATTATTTCCATTAATAAAAAGTTGTCCCTTTCGAAATTTGCCGGGATTAAACCAAGTATCTGCAATTTCGCCATCAATCTCAAAACTTCCAGCATAAATTCCTGCAGAATTTCCAGAGTAATCAAATGGATTTTCATCACGGACAGAAGTTTTTGAGAATTTGAATTTGAATCCATCCAAATTTTCTTTTTCCGGTGTTACTTTTGCAATAACTTTTGTCAAATCAATGGGGCAACTTTTCCATTGTGTTAAAACAGAATTTCCTAAAGTGACATTTGGAAGTAAACCCTAAAAATTAGTTACAAAATAATAAAATATATACGAAAAATAATTTGTAACAAACTTTTGAATCCAAAATTGATAAAAATGTTTGTCGGCCACGATTTTCAACGATAATTGTTAAATCATCTCCTTTTTTAATATTTCGAAGTGTTAATGATCTCTTGGAAAATTTATCCAAATTTCCAACAAGAACTCCCTAAAAAATATTCTTTATTACTGTAGAAGTTGGATGAAATAATGCCGTCAGAGTCCCACACAGAATTTTAAGTGTTTTGAAAAAAGTGAATTAATGTTAAGTATTTTGAAACAAAAATTCTTTTTTACGGTGCCCAAAAATACTGTTACCTGAGCAGTATTGTTAATATAAACATATCCATGATCTTTAATATTTTCTGCTTTTAAAGTACTTCCAACAAAGCCTAATCTTGTTTGATATAAAACAAAACCATATGGATGATCCAATTGTTCAAAGGATAATGGCAAGGCAGATTGTTGACAACTTTGATTGGAATTTAAAAATGCAGAAAGAAGTGAGTCACTCATTTGCATGGTTACAGTACCATAAGATTTTACAGGATTATTTTGGGGTACTGTCATTGGTGGAGAATCCCAATTTGGAAGCTTTTTAATAAAATCTTGAATAGCAAAATATTGTGGAGTAATGGCACCATTTTCAGCAACTGGAGCTCCATAATCATATGATGTTATAACCTAAAGTGCGGATACAGAAATATTTTCAAGAATGTTGAAACTTACAGCTCCATAAACTTCTGCGCCATTCCAAAAACCAAAATTTGTTCCACCATGAAACATATAAAATGAAAAGGATGCATTTGAATTATACATTGCTGTCATTGTATCAATAACTTTTTGAGTTGTTGGTAATGTTGCATTTCCATAATTCCATACGGTAAACCACCCAGGATAAAATTCACTATTAACAATTGGCCCTAAAATAAACTGCTTATTCTAAAACATTTATCAGTTTAAAGTTTTTCTACCGCCTTTGGCATATTTTTGCTGAATTTCAAAATTTTTTTTTACTGTTGCATCACTGTTAACACCAAAATCAACAGTTGCAAAAGCTCCATCAACAGAACCACATTCAATAACAGCAGGAGGATCAGCTAAAAAAGATAAAAGATGACATTTCAAAATTCAATAATCAAAAACAAATTACTTGTATATAAAAGTGTTTCGTTTCCCAAAATATTCTTAGCCAAATCTCGAAGAAATCCCAAATACTTTTTATCACAATTATAACTACCGTATTCATTTTCGATTTGAACCATTAAAATTGGGCCTCCATTTGAGTACATTAAAGGTTTAATTAAAGGAAATAAATGATTGAAATAATTTTCAACGGCATTTATGTAACTAAAAATATTATATTTAAATCAATTATATATTATATTATGTAAATTTACTTACGGTTGATTATAAACTCTGAGTTGGATTCCCTTCTTTTTAATTAACCAATACGGTAATCCGCCATTTTCCCATTCGGCACAAATATATGGCCCTGGTCGAAGAATAACATACAAATTTTGGGCTTGTGCCAATCGAATAAATTCCGTAATATTTGCCGCTCCGGAAAAGATGAATTGATTTTCAAAGGTTTCATGAAAATTCCATGGCACATATATTTGAATGGCATTTAATCCGGCATGCCGAAGTCGCATCAATCGATCTTGCCAATATTCCGGGGGAATTCGAAAATATTCAATTTGTCCAGCAATGTATCGAAAAGGTTTTCCATCTTTCAAAAATTGGTGATTTTCATAATCTATTTTAAAGGATCTTTCAGCATTGTTTGATTCAAAAAAGCAAAAGAATAAAAGAAAGCAGCTAAAATAAAGCAACATTTTATTGGAGTTGCAGCAAAAATAACTCTAAAATGCTTTTTCACATTTGTTTCTGGAAACAGTCATTTCCTTTTCAGGAAAAGATGTAGTTTTATCATTTTATTGTTTCTTTATTGATTGCAATTAAAATTTTTTGTGTTTTGTTTATGGCTTCTTTGTAGTCATTATTTCTTATAAAAAGGTAAATGGTTATTCCTTGTATAATCAAAATGTGAGATTGTGTGACGTCTAAATCAGATGTTTATCACTTTGACAACTGTTTTTGAAAAACGGAATAATGTATTTTAAAAAAAGAAGGCAAAATTATAAAAATTCTTTATTAATGAATCTCTGTTTTCTCGAAATTTCGCATTTCAGTATTTTTTTGAAAGAAAAAAAAGCTAAATCGAAAAAAGATAAACCACAGGAAATGAAATTTTAACAGTAATATTACAATTTCGTTGTAAATGTTTTATTTTACACTTTTATTTACTGTCGTCGTTCTCTTTTTTTCTGTTTTGGTTTAAATGAATTTGAACTGTAAATGGATTTTTCCACGAAGGAAATGGTCGAAGCAGGGCCACGTCCAAGAAGTTCGATAAGAATAACGCTGTTTTTCTTTTTTAACATTGAAGCAGGCACATATAATGTTATCTAAAAATTAAATGAATTTTTATCATATCATATCAGTAAAAGACTAAAAATTGTTTTGACTTTTTCCCTTTCTTTTTTGCTTTAAAAGCATAAACAAAGTTTTTTACAGACTGCATTTTTTTTGTTGTTCAAAGAATACACAAAATTTAAAAACATAAAAATGACAAAAAAAAAATGTTGTCAATAAAAGTACAAAAAATGGTTTAAATCTATTTATCAAAATTTTTATCGATAAATTGAAAAAAAAAGTTAGATTTTTAAAGCAGTTAAAAATTGTACTTTTTAAAGATTAGAAAAATTTAACAGCAATTAAACCCCTTACCTGTGGACCCGCGGATGTCCAATATCTTCCAACATTATTTCCATTAATAAAAAGTTGTCCCTTTCGAAATTTGCCCGGATTAAACCAAGTATCTGCAATTTCGCCTTCAATTTCAAAGGCACCCATATATACTCCGGCATTATCGATTGGTTTCCCAAACGGATTTTCTGTTAATACAGATTTAATGAATCTTTTGAAAAGCAAATTTGGGGTTACGCTTAAAAGGGTCGGACCAAAATCTATTGAGCATTGGGTCCAATTTGTTAAAACTTTTTCATCCAATGTAACATTCGGTAATAAACCCTTAAAAAACAATTTTAAAATGGCACTTATTAGAGCAATGACCTACTTTTGAATCCAAAATAGATAAATAAGTTTGTCGACCGCGATTTTCAACGATAATTGTTAAAATATCCCCCTTTTTTGCGGAAGAAAGTGAAATCCATTTTTTTGAATATTTATCCAAATTATCAACAAGCACTCCCTTAAAAAATACTGTAATTTATTTTAATTAAAATAAAATACAGTATACCTGTGCTTTATCATTGATATAAACGAATCCATGGTCTTTGATGTTTTCCGCTGTTAAATTACTTCCATCAAATTCCAAAACTTTTCGATATAATACAAATCCATATGGATGATCAATAGCTTCAAATGATAGCGGAAGAATTGATTGATGGCAATTTGGAGCAGGATTTTTTGTAAAACTTTCAAGCAAAGTATCAAATTTTTGTACTGTAACTTCTCCATAATTTTTTGCAGTATTATTTTTTGGCGTGGCCAACGGCGGAGTATCCCAATTTGGCAATTTTCTTATCCATTCTTGAATGGCAAGATATTGTGGAGTTATGCCACCATCTTCAGAGATAGGGGCGCCATAATCATAGGATGTAATAACCTGAAAAATGCTTGGGTAATTGTTACTTCTTACTGTACCTTACCGGGCCAGCAACTTCTGCGCCATTCCAAAAACCAAAATTTGTTCCACCATGAAACATATAAAATGAGAAGGATGCATTTAAATTATACATTGCTGTCATTGTATCGATTACTTCTTTTGTTGTTGGAAGATTTGGTTTACCGCCATTCCAAAGTGTAAACCATCCAGGATAGAATTCACTGTTAACCAACGGACCTTAAAATAAGTTCCAGTTCTATGCAAATTAAGGTTGCTATATTTATACCTCCTTTGGAAAACTTTTGTTGCATTTCAAAAAACTTTTTTACATCTTTTTCTCCAGCAACTCCAAAATCAACTGTCGGATATGCGCCATCTATTGATCCACATTTAACCAATGAAGGACCATCAGCTATAATAAGTAATTTTAAAAAATTTAACTACTGAATTAACTCACTCGTAAACAGTTGAATTTCATTTCCCAAATGTTTTCGTATTAAATCTCGAAGAAAAGCCAAATACTTTTTATCGCAATTATAACTACCGTATTCATTTTCAATTTGAACCATTAAAATTGGGCCTCCATTTGAGTACATTAAAGGTTTAATTAAAGGAAATAAATGATTGAAATAATTTTCAACGGCATTTATGTAACTAAAAATATTATATTTAAATCAATTAAATATTATATTATTTAAATTTACGGTTGATTATAAACTCTTAGTTGGATTCCCTTCTTTTTAATTAACCAATACGGTAATCCGCCATTTTCCCATTCGGCACAAATATATGGCCCCGGTCGAAGAATAACATACAAATTTTGGGCTTGTGCCAATCGAATAAATTCCGTAATATTTGCCGCTCCGGAAAAGATGAATTGATTTTCAAAGGTTTCATGAAAATTCCATGGCACATATATTTGAATGGCATTTAATCCGGCATGCCGAAGTCGCATCAATCGATCTTGCCAATATTCCGGGGGAATTCGAAAATATTCAATTTGTCCAGCAATGTATCGAAAAGGTTTTCCATCTTTTAAAAATTGATGATTTTCATAATCAATTTTAAAGGATCTTTCAGCATTGTTTGATTCAAAAAAACAAAAGAATAAAAGAAAGCAGCTAAAATAAAGCAACATTTAACTATATATTTTCGTATAGTCAACGTTACAGATGTTTATTTTATTTGAATCAGAAATTGTACATTATATTTATCATGTTTATCATTGATATTTTTGTTATAAAAATTTAAAGTCCCCTCTTTTTTCGATACAAATGTTTACTTTTCCCTCTTCACCTTCTTTCTTTTTCAAAAACGTAGCATTTTTCTTTGCTGTCGCTTTTTTGCCGAAACGTTATTTTTCTTTTGCTTTGCTTATTTTTGCTGCGATCTTTGTATCATGATCGGATCGGATCACAAAATGTTTTTTATTGCATCGTTTATCCTTTTTTTTAAACAAAAGAAAGAAAAAAAGAGAGCCCGCGTGTTCGAAAAAAGAAAAACAAAATAAAATCGAAATAAATAAATAAATTAAAAAAGTTTAAAGCAATAAAATGCAACAGCGGCAAACAGCAACCACTGATTTTTGGCTTTTTTGCTAAAAATAAAAACGTGATGATTTTTCAAATCAATGCTTTTTGGCTTTTGATTGAAAAACGATTGGTTTTGGAAATTCGACTTTCTTGAAATAATAAAAAAGCAGATGTAAGAAAAAAAAACTTACTAAAAAAAGATAATTAAAGGTTTCATCATCTATCTTATCAAGATTTGATCAAAATCAGAGGCTTTAAAAGCAGCAATCAAAAGTTGAAATATAAGCTGCCCCAGTTTTAGTTGGATTTTTTTTAGTCGTAAAAAGTGTAGAAAAAAAAGTTTAAAATGATTCGATGAAAAAGTTTTTATATTTGTTGATTGTAACCATCTGGGGCTGCCTTTTTTTCTCTAATTAAAGTTTTTCAATTGTTTTGTTTTTCTTTTCAATGTTTGTTTAAAAATCATGACTGAACTTTGACCAAAAAACGTTCCAACATATTGTTTTATAAAAATAATATTAATGTTATTTTTGTATGCAAACTGATTTTTTTTCAGCAAACATTTTGTTTAAAAAACCCGAATAATTTTTGCTCAAAAATTTGGAAAGCTAAAATTTAATCAATAAAATATATCGCAAAATATATATGTTTGAAAAAATATTTCAAAATTTATCGAAAAATGTATAATGGAAGAAAGGGGATTCGAACCCCTGCGGATAAAATACCCACTTGAGCATAAATCAAGCGCCTTAGACCGCTCGGCCATTCTTCCTCTTTAAAACTTCTTTCAAAATCCGCTTTTATACATTTCTTTTGTTTTTTTTTCAGAATCCAGGTCAAATTTTTTTGCTCGCGCGCGCGCTCTTGCAACGAAAAAAGAAACGCGTTTCTTCTTTTTTTGCTTTCATCGAAGCGCGTTCTTTTTTTTTAAAAAATCGGCAAAGAAAGAAAGAAATACTTTTTTCAAAAATTATTACTAAAAGAATTTGTGCTGATAAAAAATAAATAAATAAGCATACAAAGTTATTCTTTAACAGTAACAAATATTGTAGAACGTTTGTTTTGTTTATTTAATTTATTATTTTGAATTTATAAATAAATGTAAGCTGAAATAAAAGCTGTTTTAAAATAAACATCCTGAAATTAATCTTTGATTGCCTAAAAAAAGACACTCAAAAAAAGTGTGCTTCCAAAAAAAGGTTCGAAAGATTTTGTGTTTAAAGGGGGTGACGCATCTCTAACAAATTTTTTGTTCAGGGTTCATTGGAGCTGTTTTTTTGTTTGACATTTTGCAGCTACAATGAATAAAAAAACGATCGCGTAGAGACCATCAAGAAAAATTTAGCAAAAAATTTGTTAGAGATGGGTCTCCCCCTTTTAAAAATGATTCAATTTTGTTGCATTTTTCATTTTAATTTTAAATTTTCAACAAAAATTTAAATTTTTTCAAAGTAATTTTTAACAATGGTTTTTTTACCTTTAAAAAACGCAAATTTTTTCTTTTACCTTTGATAGTTTAATCTTTTTTTTGAAAAAAACTGTTGTTTATTGTTTTTTGGTGACAAAACAAAACGTTTGTGCCTTTTTTCTTTCGTTTTCTTTAATCAGAGCAGCAGAGTTTTGTGAAAATTAAAAGTCAAAAAAGAGAGAGATAATGTTTTGTGTGTGCTTATTTCATTTCATTGCATTTCAATTAGATAAGCATTAAAAATTTAAGTCAGCAAAAAAGGCGGACTTTCGCTTTTTGCCACAACAATTTCTTTTAGATCAAAAAATAAGGTGATTATCATTTTTCTCGTTTGCCTTTTTTTTCTCTTTCTCGAAAGTTCGTGTTATTTTTAAAGAATCCATAATATTTTTATTGATAAAAATTTGTTAAAATTTAATTAATTTAAATATCTTTTTTAGCTTCAAACAATGAAGTTCATAAGTACGGTAGCGCTTCTGGCGCTGATCGTAGTAAGTGCAAATGCATTTGCGAGAATACGGTAGGGTTTTTAAATTACTTACGTCTAAAAGTATGCAAATTATTTCCCAAAAATTATCAAATTCTTACCCTGATTTAATAAGCGATAACTTTTAACTTTCAAAAAATATGATACATAAATTTTAGACACCTCCGTGACACTGATACCGAACAATGGCAAAAACAAATTGATCAATTTGTTTCTGCTTCAACAAGCTCAGAAGATCTCAAAGAAAAAGTTTCTGAATATTATTCAAAATTAACAGAAAAACAAAGTGATTTTGTTAAATTTTATCAAAAACAATGCACTACTTGGATTAAAAGCGTTGCAAGTGATGAAGAAAAAGCAGAATTAAAAGCATTATATCAGAATAAAGATGCGGATGTCTTGGCTGGAAAGATCAATGATTATGTTAATCGCTTATCTGAGAATGAACGGGCACCAGTTCTTCTTTGGAAGGTATGACATTGTTTTGTGGTGGATGCTAAAGTTGTAGTGAGATCAGATGAGGAACAATATTTGCAAATTGCGCTCTTCAAAAAAAAAAGACAGTAACACAAAATTTAAAAAAATGAAAAAAGAAATGATACTGTCCTTTTTTTCGTGGGAGGAAATTTGTTATTAAAAATGTTTTCTGAACTCTGTAACACTTGCTTCTTCCAAAAAAACATTATTCTAATAAAACAAAATTTATATTTTTAGAATGCTTGTGCTTATCTCTGGAACATTGATATTCCAGTTGAAACTATTGGGGCTTCTGCTCGGGTTCGTCGATCAACAACCTCCCAAAATGTTTTATCAACTGAATGGCTTACTGATGATCAAAATGCTCAATTATCTGGCCTTGAAAATGATGAATATGATAAAAAATATCTTTCATTTTTCAAAGAACTTTCGGGTGAAACAAAAAATTCAGCATCAAAAAAGATTGTAAAAAAATGTTATGCCTGGCTTGAAGATGTTGCAAGTCAAGAAGAAAGAGATGAGCTAAAAACACTGCATCATAGTGATCATTCAAAATGTAAAGAAAAAGTTCAAGAATATCTTGAAAAATTACCTGAAACAAAAAAGACAGAGATTAAAGAACATTTGGATGTCTGTGAAGAAATTTGGTATGCTGAACATGATGGACATGAACATGGACATGCACATCATCATCGAAGACGTCGACATCATGAACATTCTTTTGAAGATTTTGCAAAAGAACATCTCGGATGGCTTACTGATGATCAAAAAGCTGAAGCTATGAAATTAAAAGATGATAAAGCAGCTTTAAAGCTAAAAATGAAGGAATTTTTTGAAGCAACTGCCGGGGAAAAGCGACAAGAAGCTATCAGTTCCATGAAAGGGGCATGTCGACAACTTTTAAAACATGTTCTTGGAGATGAAAAAGCTGCAGAATTAAAAACAATGAAAGAATCTGGCGCAAGTTCGGAAAGTCTAAAAACAAAATTCGAAGAATATATGAATGGAATTACTGATGAACATTTAAAAGAAGAAGCAAATGATCACAAAGAAGAATGCATGAAAATGTTAATGACACCAGCTCGCAAACGCCGAGATCATCATCATGGTCATAAACTTGAAGATTATCTTAAAACTCATTTATCTTGGCTAACAACAGAACAAGGAGAAACTTTAAAGACAATGAAAGCTGATGGAAAAACTCCGTCTGAAATGCAAAAAAAAGTCTTCGAATTTTATGAATCCACAACTGGAGAAACTCGAACAAAGGCAACAGAACTCCTTAAAGGTGGATGCAGAGATTTAATTAAATCTGTTGTTGGAGATGAAAAAGCAGAAGAATTAAAAAAGTTAAAGGAATCCGGAGCTTCTGATGCTGCAGTTTCGGACAAAATTAAATCTTATATTTCTGAAGTTGAAGATCCACACAAAAAAGAATTGGCTGTCAGCTATGAAGGTGCATGCAAAAAAGTTTTTGGTGTTGCTTCCAGAATGAGACGTGAACATGATCATGGGGAACACAAGCTTGAAGATTATTTCAAATCTCATTTCAGCTGGCTTACCGAAGACCAAAAAGATGAACTTCGACAAATGAAAACTGATGGCAAGAAAGCTCCTGAATTGTATAATAAAGCTTTGCAATACTATGAATCAGCTACCGGCGAAGTTAAGGAAAAAGCAAAAGAATTAATGCAAGGTGGATGTCGTGAATTAATTCGAGTTATTGTTGGCAATGAAAAGGCTGATCAATTAACTGCAATGAAAGAATCTGGCACTTCTGTAAAAGATATTGATGCAAAGTTGCAAGAATTTGTTGGTGAAATAACTGATGAAGGAAAAAAGACTCTTGCAAATACATATGGTCCTGGATGTCGTAAACTTTTTGGAATCGATTCACGAAAACGCCGAGACAATCATCACGGACATAAATTAGAAGATTATCTTAAAACTCATTTATCTTGGCTAACAACAGAACAAGGAGAAACTTTAAAGACAATGAAAGCTGATGGAAAAACTCCGTCTGAAATGCAAAAAAAAGTCTTCGAATTTTATGAATCCACAACTGGAGAAACTCGAACAAAGGCAACAGAACTCCTTAAAGGTGGATGCAGAGATTTAATTAAATCCGTTGTTGGAGATGAAAAAGCAGAAGAATTAAAAAAGTTAAAGGAATCCGGAGCTTCTGATGCTGCAGTTTCGGATAAAATTAAATCTTATATTTCTGAAGTCGAAGATCCACACAAAAAAGAATTGGCTGTCAGCTATGAAGGCGCATGCAAAAAAGTTTTTGGTGTTGCTTCCAGAAAACGCCGAGATCATCATCATGGTCATAAACTTGAAGATTATCTTAAAACTCATTTATCTTGGCTAACAACAGAACAAGCTGAAACGTTAAAGCAAATGAAAGTTGACAACAAATCACCTGATGAAATGCAAAAGAAAGTTTTTGAATTTTATGATGCCACAACTGGGGAAACTCGTGCCAAAGCCACAGAACTTTTACAAGGTGGCTGCCGAGATTTAATGCAAACAATTATTGGACAAGAAAAAGCAGCTGAATTAAAAACGATGAAAGAATCTGGAGCATCCATTGATGAAATAAATGCAAAAGTAAAAGAATTTGTTGGACAAGTTGACGATGAAGAAAAGAAACAACTTGCTTCAAAATATGAAGGAGCATGCAAAAAAGTTTTTGGTGTTCAATCCCGTAAACGTCGGGATCATTATCATGACGATGACGAAGATTTGGAAAAATTTGCTGAGAATCATTTAACGTGGCTTACCGATGAACAAAAGCAAGAAGTTACTGCCCTAAAGGATTCAGGAAAAGATGCAATTAAAGCTAAAATTCATGAATTTTATAATGCTGCCACTGGAGAAACTAAAGCCAAAGCAACCCTTGAACTTCAAAATGCTTGCCAAGAATTAATTAATAAAGTCATTGGAGAAGAACATGCAGCAATTCTAAAAGGCTTACGAGAATCTGGAGCAGATATTGGTGAAATTCAAAAAAAGGTTGATGAATTTTTGGCACAAGTTCCCGATGAAAAAAAGAGAAAACTTGCAGAAGATCATCGAGAAGGGTGTGCACAAATGTTTTTAACCCCTCCAAGTCGTCGCCTTCGAAGAGATAAACATCATGAACATACTTTAAAAGAATTTGTTGATAATCATTTAACATGGTTAAATGGAGAACAAAAAGCACAAATTTTGGAACTTGATGGCCAAAAAGAAGCTATTAAAGCAAAAATCAATGAATTCTTTGAAAAAACAAGTGGAGATGAAAGAGAAAAAGCTACGGCAAGCTTTCAAGCAGCATGCCGTGAACGACTTGTTCATGTTCTTGGAGATCAAAAAGCTGCTGAATTAAAGACTATGCGAGAATCCGGGGCAAGTAATGAAGCATTGATGAAAAAAACTGAAGAACTTTTGGCAACAGTAGAAGATGAAACCCTTCGAAAGGAAGCTGATGAACACAAAGAAGACTGCTTGAAAGTTTTTGGAATTAAATCTCGAAAGATTCGTGATTGTGGATTTGATACTGCAAAGCATTTGACTTGGTTAACAGATGAACAGGAAGATATTTTAAATCAAATGAAAGCAGAAAAAAAAGCTCCAAAAGATATTCATAAAAAGATTTTTGAATTTTATGATGCCACAACTGGTGAAACTCGTACAAAGGCAACAGAACTCATGCAAGGTGGTTGCCGAGATGTTTTGAAGCATGTTCTTGGTGAAGAAAAAACTGCAGAACTCAAAGCTTTGAAAGAATCTGGAGCGTCCAATGATGAAATGTCAGAAAAGATTAAAGATATGATGTCTGAAATTGATGACAAGGAAAAGAAAAGTTATGCCGTAGCTTATGAAGGCCCCTGCAAGCGTATCTTTGGGGTAGGATCACGAAAACGACGAGACCACCATCACGGACATAAACTTGAAGATTATCTTAAAACCCATTTGTCCTGGCTAACAACTGAACAAGGAGAAACCTTAAAGACAATGAAAGCTGATGGAAAAACTCCATCTGAAATGCAAAAAAAAGTCTTCGAATTTTATGAATCCACAACTGGAGAAACTCGAACAAAGGCAACAGAACTCCTTAAAGGTGGATGCAGAGATTTAATTAAATCCGTTGTTGGAGATGAAAAAGCAGAAGAATTAAAAAAGTTAAAGGAATCCGGAGCTTCTGATGCTGCAGTTTCGGATAAAATTAAATCTTATATTTCTGAAGTCGAAGATCCACACAAAAAAGAACTGGCTGTCAGCTATGAAGGTGCTTGCAAAAAAGTCTTTGGAGTTGAATCCCGTAAAAAAAGACATGAAGGCACACATGGAATTGATGATTTTGTAAATAATCATTTATCATGGTTAAATACAGAACAAAAAACTGAAATTGATAAACTCAAAGTTGAAGGAAATTTTGCTGGAATCAAAGCCAGAGTCAACACTTTCTTTGAAGCTGCCACTGGAGAAACAAAAGTAAAAGCAACGGAAGAATTAAAAGGAGCTTGTCGAGAACTTTATCATGATATTCTTGGAGAAAAAGCTGCTGAAGTTAAAGTATTGAAAGAATCTGGAGCAACTGATTCAGAATTGGCAAAAAAGATTGATGAATTAATTGCTGGAGTAACTGATGAAGCCAAAAAAGCAAAAGCTGAAGAATACAAAGCTGATTGCAAAAAGATTTACGGAGTACAATCACGAAAGCGAAGAACTCATGATCATGGAGACCACGATTTAGAAGATTATTTCAAAAATCATTACAGCTGGTTAAACGATGAACAAAAAGATGAACTTCGACAGATGAAGAAAGATGGCAAAAAGGAAGAGATTTGGAATAAAGCCTTGGAATTCTATGAAGCCACAACCGGAGAAACGAAAGAAAAAGCAAAAGAATTAATGCAAGGTGGCTGCCGAGAATTAATTCGAGTAATTGTTGGCAATGAAAAGGCAGATCAATTAACTTCAATGAAAGAATCTGGCACTTCTGTAAAAGATCTTGATGCAAAACTTCAAGAATTTGTTGGTGAAGTTACAGAAGAATATAAAAAAGGTCTCGCAAAAACGTACGGGCCAGGATGTCGTAAAATTTTCGGAGTTGCTTCCAGAATGAGACGTGAACATGATCATGGTGAACATAAGCTTGAAGACTATTTCAAATCTCATTTCAGCTGGCTTACCGAAGACCAAAAAGATGAACTTCGACAAATGAAAACTGATGGCAAGAAAGCTCCTGAATTGTATAATAAAGCTTTGCAATACTATGAATCAGCTACCGGCGAAGTTAAGGAAAAAGCAAAAGAATTAATGCAAGGTGGATGTCGTGAATTAATTCGAGTTATTGTTGGCAATGAAAAGGCTGATCAATTAACTGCAATGAAAGAATCTGGCACTTCTGTAAAAGATATTGATGCAAAGTTGCAAGAATTTGTTGGTGAAATAACTGATGAAGGAAAAAAGACTCTTGCAAACACATATGGTCCAGGATGTCGAAAACTTTTTGGTGTTGATTCTCGAAAAAGAAGAAGTCATGATCACGGAGACCACGATTTAGAAGATTATTTCAAAAATCATTACAGCTGGTTGAGCGATGAACAAAAAGAAGAACTTCGGCAGATGAAAAAAGATGGCAAAAAAGACGATATTTGGAGCAAATCTTTAGAATTCTATGAAGCCACAACCGGAGAAACAAAGGAAAAAGCAAAAGAATTAATGCAAGGCGGATGCCGAGAATTAATTCGAGTTATTGTTGGCAATGAAAAAGCTGATGAAATTGCAACATTGAAACAATCTGGAGCAACACTTAAAGATATGGATGCAAAGCTTCAAGAATTTCTTGCTGATGTAACCGATGAAGGAAAGAAGAAGCTTGCTAAAACATATGGCCCAGGATGTCGCAAAGTTTTTGGAGTTGCTTCCAGAATGAGACGTGAACATGATCATGGTGAACATAAGCTTGAAGATTATTTCAAATCCCATTTCAGCTGGCTTACTGAAGAACAAAAAGATGAACTTCGACAAATGAAAACTGATGGAAAGAAAGCTCCTGAATTGTATAATAAAGCTTTGCAGTATTATGAATCAGCTACCGGCGAAGTTAAGGAAAAAGCAAAAGAATTAATGCAAGGTGGATGTCGTGAATTAATTCGAGTTATTGTTGGCAACGAAAAGGCTGATCAATTAACTTCAATGAAAGAATCTGGCACTTCTGTAAAAGATATTGATGCAAAGTTGCAAGAATTTGTTGGTGAAATAACTGATGAAGGAAAAAAGACTCTTGCAAACACATATGGTCCTGGATGTCGAAAACTTTTCGGTGTTGCCCCAGAAAAAGGAGATGCAAAACGAAAGCGTCGAGCTTTTCATCCTACCGTAACTCATTTGGATTTTATTCGAGCTGTTGTTGGAAATGAAGATAAACCAGAGCCAAGTCACCGAGCATTAACCTATCAAATTATGGATATTTATGATGCTGAAAAACTTTCTGAAAGAGCCCGAAATGTTGTAAATCAATGTCATGGACTTTTTGGAGAAATTGTTGAATTGAGCCCATATAAAAATGAAAATGTAAGGATCCTTTTTTGATAATCCATTTTAAATTAAATTACTTTAAATTTAGTCACTTCGAGAACTTTTGCATTTGCTTCGATCTGCAAGTGATCGACAATTAAAAGGAATTCAAGCAGTTGCAGAAGTTTGCAAAAAAACTGTTCAAGAGTTGGAAGAAACTGAAGGAAATCATGGAAGTATTGGAAAAACTTTAATTGAAATGTTTAAAAATTTGGATGATGAACCTCGAAGTCGTTTAAGAGAACAATGGAAATGTAAGTTCAATTTGAATTTGCAAACTTTCTGGAACTTTCTACAGTAATACTAAATTTAAATCCTCATATTTTTTAGCAAAATGTCTTGATTGGATTCTTGATGTTACAGATGCTGAAGAACGAGATGATTTAAAATATCTTCTTCGAATGGGCCGTGTTGAAGTTCTTCAAGAACGGGTTACAGAATTAATGTCCCGATTTGATGATAAAACTCGAACTCAAGTAAGCTCCCCTCCTCATATTTTTTTTGGCTATATTTTTTTTAACAACAATTACTTTTTTACAGGTTGGTCATATGCGTCCAGTTTGTGAAAATTTGCTTGGATTTGTTCATAACTCTCGAAAAACTTTTCATCGAAAAGTTCCCGTCGAAACTGTATTTTAAAAAAATTGTGTAAACTTTTAAAACACTTTTTTTTCTAAATTTTTTTTAAAACATTTTTCTCGTAGTAATTATGTTTGTGTAATTATTTAAAAAATAAAATTTCCACTTTTCTTTTTTTTCATGAATTAATAATTTTCATTTATTTTGAAATTGGAATTATTATTTTTTATAAATAAGCTTTTAATTAATTACAAATTACTTACTTACTTACTTACCAAGTGTCAACCACCATTTTTATATTCTTAATAAAATGAAATAAAATAAAAGTTTGTTAAAAAGGCAGTAATTTTTCAGTTTTTTTTAATATTTAGAAAATTATTGCTTAAAAAACAGACCCATTTTCTTTCCGCTTTTTTTTTGTCCGTCTCCGTGGAAACACGTTTTTACCTCACTCAAAACTTTAGCTTTTTTTGATGAGGCCACATGAGGTAAATCGGTCATATAATAATGTTTGATTAAAAAATGTTTTTTAAGTTTCCAAGGAGTTTCTTTTTTTCAAAGGTTATTTTTTTGCTATATGGCTTTTTATAAAAAATTTATGATTATGTTTTTGGAATTGAGTTTCGGGAAAAAAAACCAAAAAAAATTGGTAAACCCCAAAAAAGATATATATGTATTTAAAAATGGTTAAAAGTGGTCCCTATTATTATTTCGTGATGAAATGTACGAGATTTTAAAGCCCCCCCCCCCCCCCCCCAAAGGAATACGGTAGTAACACACGCAAACAAATAAACTTGTTTTGCACTTTTGAAAAGAAAAAAATTATTTCGACGTAAAAAGTTTGCGTTTTTAAATTATAATTAAAGTTTTCTTTCGTTTTTTTTCTCGAATTTGGCACGTCAGCTCATTTTTTTAGACAAATTTAAAAATTTGATGATGGATTTCTTTTCACATGTGAGCATCAAAAAAAGTAATTTCTTTTTAATTTTTTTATGTAAATATAAACTTTGCTGAACTGTAAAATTTTTCTAAAGTTCCTTGTAAAATTTAGTTCCCACATCGCCAACGTAATTTTTTACATATCAAGTTGTAAAAAATTAAGTTGGCAAAAGTATTTGCGTTTTTTAAACTTGGTAAAATGTTCTCCCTCGAGAAAAAAAACGCAAAAACGTTTGGAACGACCTGATAATTGTGTATGATATTATCATTACAACATTTGCTAATATTCAGTAATATTTTAAGGGGTATGACCTTACGTGTCGATGTTTCAATAAATCTACATTTTTCATAAATGTCAGGGAAATGTCTGAATACCTTTAGGGATGGTTTAAAAAGGCAAAAAAGTTTAAGCATTTTTTAAAATTTTTAAAATTTAAATAAATCATTAAACTTTTTTAATACTTTAAAACTAATATTAATAAACTTTTTTGGCCCCGCTTTTTTTGGCACCTTTTTTTTGGACGTCGTTTTAATATTACGAATAAAAATCTCAAGAGAATTGCAATGCCATGGCATATCTTTTTTTTACTTCATAATTTCTTAAGAAAACATTGGCCCTGAAAAAGAAGATGAAGAAGAAGCACGTGATACTTCTTTCTTTCTTTCTTTCATTCCTCATTTTTTTATACATAAATTTAACTTTTTGATGATGATTTTCTTTAAATGAGAAGAAAAAGAAGAAGCAATTTTAATATATTTACTCAAGCAAAGAAGCAATGCCAAAAATGGAGATGAAGAAGAATGGCACATTTAAATATATGGTATATTTTTTCTTTTTTCGTTTACTTTCATTAAAAAAAAATTTAGTTATTTATCTTCTCTTTGTTTTATTTTATTTATTTTTCAATCCTTCAAAAATGGCATTCCAAAAAAAATGTGCCCAAAATATAAAATTTCTTTTTTGGCAAAAAAAAATCACAGTAATCATTGAATTTTGTTTTTCCGCTTTCTTTTTTCATTTTAACAAAAAAATGTATTATTAAATTACCCCTTTTTTAAAATGGCACATATTTTGATTTAAATGGAGAGAAAAAAACCATTTTAGTTTTATAAACAAAATACGTATGCTTTTTATTGGATTTTTTCTTTTCCATTTTTGATATTTAACTAATTTCAATGCAAAACAAAGATACAAAAGTTTTGCGATTTTTTTTGTTTGCTAAAAAAGTTGAAAAAATTAATTAATCTTTGACAATATTTTTAAGATTTTAAAGGAATTTATTAATTATTATCAAATAAAGGAATTTTGTTTTTTTGTATTTTTTTACTCAAAAGTGCCACCAACGGTTATCGTGTCAAAGTAGTAAATGTTATCAGACATGTTTTAAAACACTTTTTCTACGAATGTTTAAAAAGTCTTTTAGTTTTTTTGTTTGTAAAAAAGTGTTTTTTTGCTTGCAGCTACATCAAAATAAATTTAAAATCTACTGTAATCAGAAAGTACAGTAGATTTATCTGTACTTTAAAAAGACCATTTGAAATAATATTTCAAAAATGTTGTATTTGTCAAAAAAAGCCTTTGATAAACATTTCTAATAATCATTCAAGCATAAATCGAGTCATTTTTCTTGAATAATAATAATTTGTTAAGTTTTACCGTATTTTTAAAAGTTTAATGCATCAAAATGTCTCCAGAATAACCCGACTACTTCTTCTTCTTTTTTTTAACCTTTAACTTTTGATTTCCCAAATTTTATTTCAAATATTTTTTGTTTATTTAGCATCTTTTTTTTAAATCTTTTATCCCCCTTTTTTCAGGTACCTAAAATAAAAGTAAGTGTGATAAACACTATTTTTCTATGTTTGAATAAGATAATTTTGATGATTATTCACAAGAAAAAAAACTTTCAAATTTCTTTTTTTTTATTATTAAAAGCTACAATTATTGAAACTAAAATGTCTTTTTTTAAGTATTAATATTTTTGTGTTTAAATTATACCCCGCAAATTCAAAGTACAATAAAAGTTTTACAACAGCTGTTTTGCCATTTTTTTATAATTTATTTGTGAAAAATAAAATAAAATTTGCTTTTTTAAATTGTTTATGAACAAAAAACAACACTATTATTATGTTTTTTTTATAATAATATTGATATAATTCAATTTTTTTTGTGACCAAAATTTACGCGCACTTAAACTTTAAAAAAATTTATATCAATAAAAAATTCATAGCTAGTTAATTTCTGACGTTTTCAATAAACTTGCCCCCCAGGGAAGAGTTTTTCTTTTCATAATTACCTATTGTAAATAAAAATTACGGTAGAAAAAAAATACATGTTTAACGAATCTCAGTTTTTTTCTTCTCCATTTTTCGCTTCCTTGTTTTCCATTTTTTAAGTCTCTCGTTTTTCGGTCTTTTGGCATTTCAAAACCCTAAAAATAGCTTCTTTTTTAGGCTAAATAAAAATATTTTTTTTCTGTTTAAGACCTAAAATGTGATAATGAAAGAGGAGGGTAATTGCTAGGATTCATTTTTGAAGAAAGTCTTTAATTTTGACATTTGTAGCCTTTTAAGAGTGACTGTTCAGGTAGTAAATATTTTTTGAGGAGAAAAAACCTGTAACAATTTTTTTTAAAATAGCTAAAAAAAGCAATAATGCCTTTTTTTATGTCCCAACTTTTTCAAAACTTAATTGACAAATATTACTACGACTGCAAATCTTTTTTCCCATTTTGGTTTTTTTCCGTGGGTTTTTTTGCTAATAAAATAATTACCATTAATTTAAAAGCCTTTTTTTCCTGAAAAGAAAAAAGTAATAAAAAAAAAGAATTTGTTCCGTTTTCACGTATGTATGCCATTGGCAGCAACAGGAAGGAAGGCAGCCGCTTAGGCGCCTGCAACTTCTGACATACACTTACTTTTTTTTTATGAGTCTAAAAAATCAGCTTTTAAAACATTTTAAAACAGTGGTTTTTATTACACCTGTTTTTGGGGTGACTGTATGCATTGAAAATGGCTTAAAAAGGTTTTAATAAAAAAAGGGTATAATTTTGTTAAATATAAAAGTTTTCTAAGAATTAAAAAAATTAAAAAGTTTGGGTTAAAATAGCACTGTGTGTGTGTGTTTTTTTGAAGAGAACTTACTTTCACATGTATTATATTTGTGTCTTAAATGTTTATTAAATCAAGCAAATATTAAAGAAGAGAAAAAACGGAAACGATGAGAAAAATTGTAATTAATTAATTAAAACTAAGTTTTTTTTCTGATGGAATCTGTAGCCAGATTGAAATGAAAGTCTTTTTTTTCAAAGCTGTTATAAATTATTTATTAAATTTTATGGCATTAACTTTTGATTAATACTCTTTTTCTGTCTTAATTAATTAGCTGTTATAAAAGCTTTTTAAAAATATTTATTTACGCTTCAAATTTAAATCACATTCTTTTTTTTTCTTTGTTCACCGACGTCTTTCTTTTTTTGTCGGGCGTCGGGCGTCAGCTTCAGAAGTGTTGCTTCCTTTCTTTCAGAAAACTTTTATTATTTTACTTTTAATTCTTCTGCTTTATTCCCCTCCTTTTTAATAGCTGGAGAAAAAAAAACTTAGTTCTTTTTTAATAAATTTTAAATAAAAGAATTTTGTTTAATCAAGCATTTTATTATAATTTGTGCAATTAATTTTTTTAAAATTGTTACATTTTTAAATTCGCACTTGAAAATTTTTTTTGTGATTCATTCATATTTGTGTCAATTAGGAAAACGTTTTTTAATGTTTGTACTTTTGAAGATTGCTCTAATTAGAAGTTCGGCCCCCATAAATTTGAATTTTTTCCCAAAGCGTCTGTGTAAAATTTCTAAAAGAATTTAGCAACGCTTTCACGGATTGCTTTTTGAGAAGTTCACTTCTCAAAAAACAATCCATGTCAGAATTCTTCCCCTAATATTTTCATTCAATTTAAGAGATTTTTATTATAATTATTTTCTTTTCAATAAACAGAGATTTTGTCTATTTTTTGTGTTAAAAAAACCTTATTAAAAGTAGTTTAAAAAAATTTACATCAATCATTTCTAAAAAATTACTACTTCTTTTTCTATTTTTGCTACGTAATATTTGCAACCCTTTTTTTATGTTGAATTTTGTCAGTGAGAAATAAATTTTTTAATTTCCTTTCAAAATTTTTGTAACATAAAATTTTTATATCTTTGTCGACTGACTACAGTATCCCATACAAAAAAAATTTATGTCACATGTTTGCAATTTTTTTTATTAATTTTTTACAGCCTTGTTTCTTGTAATTTATATTTTTAATTTCAACATTGAATTTTTTGACATTTTACAATCCCTGCACCGAAAAAGGGTTTGTTTTTCACGTGATTTTTTGAAAATTTAATATTTATTTCCTTTTTTTTCTTTTTCTTTTTTTCCATTTTTAATAACCCTGGCATATTTTTTTTTCTAAACTAATTTAAAAAATGTTTAAGCTTTTTTTGAATTTCAGTTACAAATCTAATTATTGGATGAAACAAAAGAATGTGTAAAAAATCAATCTAAAATTAATTTGGTATTATTTCAAAGTATATTTTTTGTCCAAATCTTTATATACTTTTATCATTTTTGAAAGTTGTTTCAAAAACCGAAATTCAACGAAATTCAAAATGGGGTTGTGCCAAAGTGACGAAGAAAAAAAGCAAATAAAACAATCTCGGGCAATTGATAAAAAGATGAAAGAGGGGGCGTTACAAGATGAAAAAGTGATAAAATTGTTACTGCTTGGAGCTGGAGAATCTGGAAAATCAACTTTATTAAAACAGATGCGGTACGTTTTTTTTAAAGTTTAATTTAACCTGAATTAAATCTTTATAAAAGATATGATAAATTTGATAAAAAAACATTGCTCAATCAATTAACCTCCAGAAAATTATTATCCCACCATTCAAAAAATGTCATGCCAAAACTTTTTCTATCCTATTTTCTGTGTAAAGTTAAAAAAATTAGACTTTTGAGCACTTGAATTTGTGTGCCATGAATTCATGTCATGAATGAGTGAGATTTTTTTTCAGCAATATATTTTAATTATCTTTAAAGCTTTTTCAAATGCCATCATTTTTTAGTATTGTTTATTTTGGCAAAATTAAAGTCACATCATTGTTTTATCTTTTTTTCTTAATTTTTTTTTAAAACAATTAAAGGAACAAAATTTTTTGCAAAAAAAAATGTTTCCGTATTTTATTTTGAAAATTTTGCAAAACTCTGAAAAAATTGAACATAAAAAAAAGGGTTGTATACATTTGTTTTGGGGTGGGCAGAAGTCAACGACCTCTGAAAAAGTAGTAATGATATGTTTATTAAAGCTGTACTTAAAGGGGGAGACCCACCTCGAACAATCTTTTTGCTGCAATTTTCTTGATGGTCTCGACGCGATCGCAGACTCATTGGAGCTGCTTTTTTTATTCGTTGGAGCTGCAAAAGGTTTTAAAAAAATCAGCTCCAATGAACCCTGAATAAAAAATTGTTTAAGGTGGGTCTCCCCCTTTAAAACGTTTATTATCATTTTTCTGACATTTAATGAAGCGAATTGTAAAGGCATTAATTGTGGTTAGAAAAGTTGAAGAAAAAAATATGTTAAGATTTTGTACTTTTTGTTTAAAAATAGTCTAATTAGGTTCAGAGATCTGGCTCAAAATTTTACAATTTTATAAAAAACTAATCAAGATGACATCCGCGCAGCGCGCGGACCGCGTTTGATGGCACTTTGTTAATTTTATGCGGGGATGTTAATGAAAGATAATTTTGAAATAATC
Source organism: Panagrolaimus superbus (assembly GCA_964035985.1). Classification (NCBI taxonomy): domain Eukaryota; kingdom Metazoa; phylum Nematoda; class Chromadorea; order Rhabditida; family Panagrolaimidae; genus Panagrolaimus; species Panagrolaimus superbus. The sequence continues at coordinate 9,547,665 of OZ038357.1, forward strand.
AAAATATTTCAGAATTTTGCATAATAATGGTTTTACTGAAGAAGAAATTATGCAGCAACGTGCCGTCGTCTATAATAATACTGTAACGGCAATGGGAGATTTACTCCGACAAATGTCGTATTACAAAATTGCTTTTACAAATCCTGATAGGCAGCATGATGCCCGAATTGTTTTGGATTGTTTAAAAGCCGGAGAACAATCAGAACCATTTACGCCTGAATTGGCCGTGGCATTAAAGCGATTATGGGATGATCCGGCAATTTCTCAGAAGCTTTATGAAAGAAGACTAGAATTTCATATGCATGAATCAACAAAATATTTCTTAGATAATCTTGACAGAATTTCCAATGCTTCTTATAAGCCCACAGAGCAGGATATCCTTTTAACAAGAATTAAAACAACTGGAATTGTTGAAGTTGCATTCGAAATTAAAGGGGTTCAATTTCGGTATAAAGATTTTTCTTGAAAGGAAAATAATTAATTAGATTGCAATTATTTTAGAGTTTTTGATGTTGGTGGACAAAGATCTGAACGTAAAAAATGGATTCATTGTTTTGAAGATGTTAATTCTGTTGTAAGTTTTTGCATTTTTTTATTGACTATTTTTTTGGATTCTTAAAAAAATTCTAGCTTTTTTTCAGTCTAAAATTTTGTTAAATTTGTTTCCGTTGAAGCAAAATGAATACAGTAATATAAAATATTAGCAGATGAAAAAATAAAAATTAATTAATTATTAATACGTTAATAATGTTTTAATCAGCAAAGTTTCAACCATAATTTAGTTTCCCAAGCATTGGGGCAGTCCAGATATGACGTCATAACAAAAATAATCGGGATTGTTGGGACCCCCCCCCCCCCTTCTGCGGTGTCGTTAAACTTTTGCTGTTTTGCACCCAATTTGTTTTTATTGAAAAATTTACTTGGAAATTTGCATAATAACATTGAGTTTGCATTGTGAATTTAAAAGGGGGGGGGGGGGGGTGGTTGGGTAAACTGAACGGTTGCTTTTGTGAATGAAAAAAAAATTGGGTGCAAAACTGCAGAAGTGGCGGTGAAGCGCGAAACAAAGAAAAAAGAGTGTCATAATTGGCTAACCCCTCTTTGCATGACGTCATTTCTGGACAGCCCCAATGCTCGACAAGCAAAAAAAAACAATGATAAAAGATTAAAAACCAAATTTATTAATTTTAAAAAATTAATCTTAATTTGTTTTACATATTTAGTTATTTAATCACCTCTTTACATAGCGGGAAAATGATATGTAATAGAAAATTACAGTAATACAATATAGTGTTAAAGATTATAAAAAGTGTTAAAACTTTAAAAAATTAAAATGTGTAATTTTTTTTAGATTTTTGTTGCTGCATGTTCTGAATATGATGAAGTACTTTTTGAAGATGAAACTACAGTAAGCTATTTATTACCATATTTTTTTTTGTACTTTTTGTGCAAACAATTTTTAGAATCGAATTGTTGAATCTATGCGTTTATTTGAATCAATATGTAATAGTCGATGGTTTATTAATACATCAATTATTTTGTTTTTAAATAAAAAAGATCTTTTTGCTGAAAAAATTAAAGTTATCGGAATACAAACTGCTTTTCCAGAATATAATGGTAAGCGTTATATATTATAAGTATATATCAATTTTTTTAAACAAACTACCGTAATTTGATATTTAAGAAGAGCACAGTGCACAAAATTACTAAATAATATTTATAATCGCATAAATTTTAGGACCTCAAAATTACGATGCTTCAATTGATTATATAAAAAAGAAATTTGAACAATTAAATGCAAATCCTCGAAAAACGATATTTGTACATCAGACATGCGCAACCGATACAAATCAAGTTCAAATGATTTTAGATAGCGTTATATCAATGATTATTCAATCAAATTTACACAAATCTGGCTTATACTGATACTCTTATTCCTTTAAAAAAAAATTTATTTTTCTTATATCCATTTTTTTATAAAATATATTTCTTCAAAAAAAAACAACAAAAAACATTTATAACGTACATTTACAAAAATAAAAATATTGCAAACCTTTTTTTACACATCAATTTTCTAAAACTTTCAAACAACACAATTTTTGAGATCAACATAGTTGCAATGCATCGGATAAAGTTTCCAATCCAATAATTCTTGGAGTTGCCCGATTTGCAGCAAAAAATTCAATTTCAAAAATAAGATCAAGCCGTTGCAATTGTACATCCAAAGTTTTAATCCTTTCTGTTCCTTCTTTTCGCTTTGCAAAATTTGAACTTTTTCGAATTGCCTAAAATTATTTAATAATTATTGTATAAATGTATATAAAATCTATGCTTTACCATTGCTTCATCAGGTGTCATTCCAATTAAATTACATAAAAGTTGATGCGATACAAAACATTTCAAATCATCACATGTTTCATCTTTCAATCGAATTTTCATTGTCCATTCACCATCTTCAATTGAAAAGGGTTCCAAAATTTCCAACAAATACGCCTATAAAATAAATTACATTAATAGCATTGTATACAAAGTTAAAATAGTAAAATAAGAACACATACAGTAAGCTTGACTTTCTTTGACCCAATACTAAATTTCATAAGTTGTAAAGCTTGTGAAATTTTCACCAATTTTAATTCTTTATATTTTGTTACCAAAGAAGCTTCACCAGGAGTTACCGGATCATCAGTAATTCGAGATTTCTTTGATTCTGGAGATTCAAATGAAAAGTTTCCTGAATTTCTTAAAAGTGGTGGACTCGGTACAAAAGGCTGTAATTTTAAAAACAAATAAAAAACAGATTCATCAAAAAAAAATCTAAGAACTTACAATTACTTCCTCGTTCTCTGGTACTACAATCCTTAACGGCCTTTTTTGAACAGATTTTGAGAATCTTGATGGAGAAGGTAGCGGAATATTTTCAGCATTTTCAACTTGTGACAATTGTTCGTCAACATTTCGAGATAGAGTTGCTGACGCTGGAGACGGTGGTATCGTCTAAAAATAATAATTTGAAAATAGTAACTTAAAGATAAAATATAATTTACAATGATTTCTATATCATTTTCTTCTTTAATTTCCGTTTTTTGAATTACTTTTCTTGATGATGCAGGCGGTGGTACTGAAGGTAAAGAAATCGTCTAAAACAAAAAAAATATTTTAAAAAACCAATAAAAATAAAAACTACAATAATTTCTATATCTTCTTCTTTCACTTCTTTTTTAAATTGTTTTACTTCCTTTGATGGTGAAGAAGTAGGTTGTGGTATTGAAGAAACAGGTTGTGGTATTGAAGATAGTGGGCGCGATATTGGTGGTACTGGTTGTAGTATTGAATGTGTTGGTTGTGGTTTTGAAGACACTGTTTTCGGTATTGAAGGTACAGGTTGTGGCACTGCATTTACTGGTTGGGGTATTGCATTCACTGGTTGGGGTACTGAATTCACTGGTTGTGATATTAACGGTGGCTGTCGATTTTCAGTATTTTCAATTCGATTTAATAGTTTTGAAAGTGGATCATCTTTATCAATGCATTGTTCATTATATCCACCAAGAAATTGACAATTTTGTGAAGTAAGTTTAAGAACTCGATATCGACACAAAAATTTTGGAATTAATAATAACTAAAATTATATTAATTAAATTAACAGATAAAATAAAAACATTAAAATTACCTTTGCTCCAATTGGTGTATTACAATCAAGTCCATTTATTGTCTCTGCAATGACAGCTTTAAGGGTAATATTTCCATCAGAAAGTTTGTACATATACATGGGAGGCTTTTTTGGTTGAATATTTCCATATTTTGGTTTTTCTACTTGTTCATGTGAAGTTTCTGAAGGATCCCGAAATTCACTATTATCTTCAGTTAAATCCATAATTTTGCTTCGATATTGACTATAAGCAGATTCAGAAATATTAAGAATTGATGTTAGCTATAAACAATAATATCTTTTATTATTAATAGTAAAAAAGAATAAAACAAACTTGAACAAGTGCAGGTTTTACAACTGTAATTCCGGTGGCATTTGCTGGAACATTCAAAGTCGGTTGAGTACTTTCCCGTAAATCGCTATTTAGCCATTGCACAAATACAGATTTAGAAAGTTTTAAAATATCATCACCCTAAAAACTAACATTTAAAATAATAATAATATTAAAATATAGAATTTTAAAAAACTTACATTACGAAGTTGTGATTTCACATATCCAATAGCATCATCTTCCCATTCACTATTAAGTGTAATATGACGTTCATTAAAGAATGCACGAACATTAGCAATTTCGTTCATTTAATCCACAATTAAGTGTGTCTTTAAATTATTTTTAATTTAGAAAGAAACGGTAAAAACTTTTTAAATTTTTAAAACGTTTAATTTTTTTTCCATTCGAGAAAAATCAACAAACGTTTTTTTGTCAAAAATTGTGATGTCGCACGAGCCGACAAAATAAAAAAAAGCGTCATTTGAAAAAAAATGAAAAAAGTGCTTTCCGCACAGGACCACCTTTTTTTGCAAAAATTTTTTTTGTGTTTTTTTGATGATTTTTGATGAAAAAGTAGCTCAACTTCTTGAGTTTTTTCCGGAGCCGGATGAATTTATGAATGTTTTTTTTCTTTTTTAACTTGTTCCTCACATCCTAAATTACATATTTGGGTAGACTCAAAACATAAGAATTAGTATAAGCAGATATTTTTCGATCACAAAAACTCGTTATTTTCTATAGCAAACTTGATAATTAGTACTGAAAACGCTTAGCAAAGATGTTAAATGTAGTTTTTTAACATTATACATGTTCCTTGACATCAACAGTTTAATATATGCACTTCAAATGGACGAAAAAAACAAGAATATTGATTTTAAACCTTAAAATTGGTCTACGGCTGCTACTTACCGTAATACCACATTTTGCTAAAATATCTTTTTTTTGCCATAAAAACCTTTTTTATACCATTTTTAACGTATCATAAGGCTTGTGTAGCAATAATGAAGTGTTTGTATATATATAAATTAAATTTTGTGACTATTTTGATGCTGGAGGTGGAGTTAGTCGTCAAATTTCAAACATATTTTTAAACGTTTTTAAGAAGCTAAAACCTTCTCTGTATGCTTATATAAGTTTATTAAATGTATTACAACACTTTTCAACGTTAATTTCATATATATTTGCCGAAAATAATAAGCCCGGATTTGCTTGATAGTTTGCATAACAAAAATATCTGCTTATACTAATTCTTATGTTTTGAGTCTACCCAAATATGTAATTTAGGATGTGAGGAACAAGTTAAAAAAGAAAAAAAACATTCATAAATTCATCCGGCTCCGGAAAAAACTCCAGAAGTTGAGCTACTTTTTCATCAAAAATCATCAAAAAAACACAAAAAAAATTTTTGCAAAAAAGGTGGTCCTGTGCGGAAAGCACTTTTTTCATTTTTTTTCAAATGACGCTTTTTTTTATTTTGTCGGCTCGACGTCGCAATTTCTATGGTAGAAAGTCTATCGTTGAAGAATTCTTTTATATAAATATATATTTTAAGTAATACTTTGCTATTAATAATGCATTCTTCATTCTTGTTATTTAATAATATGTACAAATCATTGTATTCGTTACTGTTTTATTATTATAAACAGTGCACGTATGAATCAAGCGACTGTTTATTTTTTTCAACGGGCGGGCGTCTTTTGCACTACACGTTTGTCTCAGTTGAGAGCGCGTTGGAGTGCAAGGCAAAAATGATGCGGAGGTTCGAATCCACCTCGGGTAAAAAAATGAGAAAATGCTCAAATTTTAATTTAAAAAATATTGCAAACAAAGTACAATAATTATAAAATTCATAGAACGTGATTTAAGTGTAAAAAAATAATATGATGTTACGGAAAAAGCTTTTATCTTACTGTTATTGTTTTCCAGTTACAATTTTTTTATTACTACTAAATTAAAAGATGTTTTCTTTTTTGGTGTTTTTTTTTTTGAGCAATAAAAAATCTTTTTGGTTGACTCAATATAACCAGCTTTAGCGTCATATTGAATCAGTCAAAAAAGTTTATAAACTTATTATTCAGCAATTAATTATCCTTTAAACATTATTGGATAATTGAAGCTAAACTGTTTAATAAATTTTATGGAGCTATGCCTTTTATTTTTTAACCCGATTTATTGAGATTTAAATTCTTTTAGTGATTTTAAATTTTTCTGGTGCTGCCATGCATGGTTATCATTTCTTTATTAGGGAAGTTCAAAGAATTATCAAATAAACGCGTAATTATAAGACGTTTGTTGTAAAATTCAAGAATTCTCCAGCACAATTATATTTTTTTAACCCTGACCGAAGTTAGTTCAAAAAAGTCAAAAAACATAAAAAATCACTCAAAATCAGTGTTATTCTAGTACAACATCACTGAAAACTTTTTTGGCTTAATTATAACTTATTTTAATAAAGGGAGAAAAAAAGATTCATTTTTTAGAATTTAAAATTTTCAAAAACTGATTTGTTAATTTTTTGGGTCGAAATCGCTCACAAAGTGATGAAAAATTACCATTCAAACTAAAAAATGTTTTATTGAAAAAATACTGATTTTTAGGTGATTTTTCACCATGGTTTCAATTAGGTGGCAATTGAAAAATCCCAGAATGTTGAAAGATTGCCCAAAAATTTTAAACAAGCAACATTTTGTTCCGAAGTATCAAAAAGTGATATCTTTCAATATTGATAAATTTTTAATATCTTGAATTTTTTTCTGAGATCAAAAATTGACAATCTTGAACAATTCATTGGTGTATACTTTTTTTTAAATAATTTAAGAATTAATTGTTAGGAGCCTATTTTATTTTTTTTGAATGATTAATAGTATTCCCCAAAAAAATTAAACTATTAATTTATTTTCGATCTTTTCAATCACAACGTTAAAGAATTTGGTTAGACTAATTTTGCTTAACATTCATTGAAATTATATATTAAAATAATTAATTTAGTACTTCAAAGAAAACTACAGTAAGATAAAAGCTTTTTCCGTAACATCATATTATTTTTTTACACTTAAATCACGTTCTATGAATTTTTTAATTATTGTACTTTGTTTGCAATATTTTTTAAATTAAAATTTGAGCATTTTCTCATTTTTTTACCCGAGGTGGATTCGAACCTCCGCATCATTTTTGCCTTGCACTCCAACGCGCTCTCAACTGAGACAAACGTGTAGTGCAAAAGACGCCCGCCCGTTGAAAAAAATAAACAGTCGCTTTTATTCGCATTGATTCATACGTGAGTGTTTATACAGTAATTTTTTATTTTTTTGTTACTTTTTAATTTTTATAACAACAATCAATATATAATTAATTATATTTGTTGTGTGCTATTTTTAAACTTCAGGTAATAATACAATTGATTGACGGGGAAGATGTTGTGATGGAAGTAATGAAGGGTCATAATATTGATAAACAGGATTTGGTCCTGAGATAACAGAGATCTTTTTACTTGAAGCTCGTCGACGACGTGCTGATGGCATTTGTTCATTATTTATCATAAGTTTCATTCGAATGGCAATTGCCTAAAAATAATATAATGAAAAACAATGTTTTTTTGGATTTTATCTTTTTTTTATTTATCACTCACAGATCTCATAGCTTTGTGATAAAAGATTGCAGATAAAGCGGGCCAAATTAGCAGTAAAAATGATTGAGTATATCCTTCACAAATATAAAGGAATTGGGTAAATGCACTAATTTCAGGGGTGAGAAATTTGGGTTGTGCTCGATGATATGATAACAGGATTAAAAATGCATAAAAGAGATCCCCAAGAAGGAAAGCTGTAACAGATCCAAGCTTTTTGAAAAGTATTGATTTTTTGAAATATCGGCGATCGGCGAGAAAGAAACTAAAAAAAGTAGTTTAATAAATTTGGAATACCGTATACATCTGTAAGAAAAAAGCTTTGCGAAATCGAAATTTGGATAATTGAAATCTGTAATTTTGGTATTTTTTAAAATGAAATTGTCTTTATCTTTAAAGACAATACTCCAGCCGGAATCTAAACATAAATTTATTTTTATCGAAATTTCGATTTCACATTTTGCTTCGCTACCGTACTTTCGAACAAAAACTGAAATAATTGAACCAATATAAAAAATGATAAAAAGTGATGCAGCTGAAACAACAATAATTTGAATAAACGTTTGATTCTCTGAATTGCTAAGTTGCCATCGATACAGTCGCAAAGAATAATTTAAACTTCTAAAAACAAGTTTAAGCATTTTAAATGATTTCCGCCAAAAAAGTAATAATTTCTAACCTTTTTGCAACAACATAATTCACTAATTTATTTGAAGCAATTAAAAATGAACCCAAAATACTGCTAAATACAAATAATTTTGAAAATATTCGAAGACTAAAATATAATTACATTATGATACCGTAATCAACAAAATAGTGACAAACCTTAAAACAGGTGCAATAATTCTTGAATATCGATGCATGGAAATCATAAATTGTAAAGATGCAACAACAATAATTCCAAATAAAAATGTATATCCCGCAAAGGTATCCATTGAATCTTCTTTTGTAGCTTCCAAATCATTTGTTGCAAGAAGAAAGGATACTGTAAGAGTGATAACAAGTAGCACTCCCAAATGTACTGTAGATTGTATAACAAAATATGTTAAAAATTGTGATGATAATGCTCCTGCACAATCTGGGACAATACTTAATGAAATTAAAATTATTGAAATACATCCAATTCCAACCACAAAATTCAAAGATGCCAACGCAACTTTACTTTCACCTTCTGGATACATTTTATGTTATAAAAAAAATATATAAAAAAATAAATAAAATTTTTTAAAAAATGTTGCAAATTTTGACAAGTTTTTATGTTAACAAATGACACAACTCATTATTTGGGAGGGTGAAAAAAAAAGAACATAAGATCACTGATACTTGGATATCAGACAAAAGAAAAGAAAGAGAGAGAGATAATTCTAAAACCACAAAAATTTCTTTAGCATCAGCAGTAAAAAAATTGAAACAACTGTTTTTTCTCTTTCTTTTTTTGTTTTTCTAAATTCTTGCGGCAATTTGCCGGCAAAAAATGATAAAAAGGAATTTGAAAAAGTTGACCCCTTTTTTTTAAAGAATCATTATTGCTGAACTTTGTTTTGTGTTTTAAATTTTTTTTTGCAAAAAAATGTGTTTCAAAAAATGCTTATTATATTTGTAATTTGAGTATTTTTTAAAGTTTATTTTTATTAGTGCTTCTTCGAAGAAGAATTATATTTGAGAAAATTTGAGTTATCTTTGAACAAAACTTTTTCTTTCTAAAAGAACAACTTTTGTTAAAAAAATTGTAGTATTTTAAAGGGAGTGTCGACGACAAGCAAAAAAAAATTTTTTGGCAACAAGTATGTTTTTACACGAATAAGACATTTTTCTATGCTATTTCTTTTCTCTAACTCAATTTCGTGTTAAAACATACTTGTTGTCCACACAAATTTTTTTTTGCTTGTCGTCGACACTCCCTTTAAGAGCAACTTTTTATAAAGAACCTTTTTTAATTAATGATAAATAATGGAAACAAAATCAAATACAAACATCTTGAATGAATAAAAGAAAATTACAAATTGATTTATTTAATAAATTTATAAATTTTGTATCAAGAATATTTTGTTTTTTCTAATCAACTTTGTTTCATCTTAAGAGACTGTCTACCATAAAATCTTAAAATTTCATATATGAGCGGAACACACCATCTCAGATTTCAATTATTTTTTGTATGTTGGTAGAATATGGTCTAAAAACGTTATTCTGAAAGTATTACCAGTTCTTATAGTGCTAGTTTTGGATTGGCACGATGCCAAAGGTCGTAATTGACCAAAATTTCATGACAAGTAAAATTTTTTTATTCCATTACCAAAAAATTTGAAGTTTTCCCAGGTGATACTAGTTGGAACAAGGTTTAAAAATATGTATCGTTTACATTTCTGTCATATTTTTGAATACGATTTTTTTCACTTTGAATATTTCACCCCCTGAAAAAAAATTTCATTTTTCGTGGGAGGACCCAAATGAAACATGCAAAAATTGCCCCAGGATCTCAACTTTTAAGTTTTATGTGCTTTGTGCCATACCGAGGGGAACTTATCGATTCCTAACCAAAAAACTTTTGTCGAACAACATCTATAACATGGAATAATAAATATATTTCATGAATGGGGGCAGGTATCGACTTCCGGTGACTTGCATTATGGAATATCAATGTTGTGGAGCATTCGGGGACAGTTTCAACATTTTTAGTAGCGATTTCGAAATATGGGACCCCTTTGAAAATCAAAAATTTTACAACTTAGAAATATCGCAAAAACTCGGTTTTTTCTTTCATAATAAAATCAAATATGTATTATAATTGTAACATATGTGTAACAACATCAATATAACATGATAAAAAATGACGGGGGGTCAAAATCGATTTTTTATGATTTTTTCAATTTTGCTTATTTTTGACCAATTTTCAAGATGCCAAAACATTGGGAATATCGAAATATATCAACTAACTGATACTTTCGGGTTAAAATATAGCTCATTTAAGAAGATTTTTGGACAATGTTTCAACATCCTGGAATTACTAGTTTTCGTTTTCCACGTAACTGAAAATATGCTCTAAAATTTGAGAAAAAACATCTGGATATCAGTGTTTTTCCGATACAAGATCACTAAAAACATTTTTTTAAGATTTATTACTATTTACTTTGGTAGGGTGAAGTGTTTTGAAATCATTTTGAACAATTTTAAGATTTTCAAAAATTACTGATTTTTTAAAATTTGAAAAAAATTATTTTATTTTATTTTGTGTTGAAATCATTCAGAAACTGTTAAAATATTAACATTTAAGCCAAAAAAAAACGTATTTTGTGATCTTGTGTCGGAAAAACACTGATATCCAGATGTTTTTTCTCAAATTTTAGAGCATATTTTCAGTTACGTGGAAAACGAAAACTAGTAATTCCAGGATGTTGAAACATTGTCCAAAAATCTTCTTAAATGAGCTATATTTTACCCGAAAGTATCAGTTAGTTGATATATTTCGATATTCCCAATGTTTTGGCATCTTGAAAATTGGTCAAAAATAAGCAAAATTGAAAAAATCATAAAAAATCGATTTTGACCCCCCGTCATTTTTTATCATGTTATATTGATGTTGTTACACATATGTTACAATTATAATACATATTTGATTTTATTATGAAAGAAAAAACCGAGTTTTTGCGATATTTCTAAGTTGTAAAATTTTTGATTTTCAAAGGGGTCCCATATTTCGAAATCGCTACTAAAAATGTTGAAACTGTCCCCGAATGCTCCACAACATTGATATTCCATAATGCAAGTCACCGGAAGTCGATACCTGCCCCCATTCATGAAATATATTTATTATTCCATGTTATAGATGTTGTTCGACAAAAGTTTTTTGGTTAGGAATCGATAAGTTCCCCTCGGTATGGCACAAAGCACATAAAACTTAAAAGTTGAGATCCTGGGGCAATTTTTGCATGTTTCATTTGGGTCCTCCCACGAAAAATGAAATTTTTTTTCAGGGGGTGAAATATTCAAAGTGAAAAAAATCGTATTCAAAAATATGACAGAAATGTAAACGATACATATTTTTAAACCTTGTTCCAACTAGTATCACCTGGGAAAACTTCAAATTTTTTGGTAATGGAATAAAAAAATTTTACTTGTCATGAAATTTTGGTCAATTACGACCTTTGGCATCGTGCCAATCCAAAACTAGCACTATAAGAACTGGTAATACTTTCAGAATAACGTTTTTAGACCTTATTCTACCAACATACAAAAAATAATTGAAATCTGAGATGGTGTGTTCCGCTCGATTTTAAAAATCTGGTAGACAGTCTCTTAAAAATGTTGACAATGGTCCCGGTTCTAAATTTTTAAATTTGTTTAAAAATTGTGGCACTCCTTTTTTAAAAAAACATTAAAAATGTGATTTAAATTAATCATCAAGTGATTCATGCACAACTGCACCTTCGCAAAAAGATAATAAATTTATTTTAAATAAAAAAGAAATTTAAAAAAAATAATTAATTTGCAAAAACTTAAAGAATATTTTCAAGTGATAAAAGTGCCACGGCATAATAATCACTTTTGATATTTTAAAACACATTTTTTGGAGAGATGAAAAATAATATGTATTTCGAAAACAAAGTAAATCATATGATACATTTATTTATCAATTTTCCCATATAAATACATTTAAGCGCTTTATAGCTTTTAAGAAGAGTCAATGTTCAAGCTATTAAAAAAATATTACTGATAAGATTAACTTTTTATTTTTAAATTTATCAAAAAAACAGAACATAGACTGAATTCTTCTTTTTTTAAAAAAAACTGGAGATCCTGTTTTAAGAAAGAAAGAAAGATAAGAAAAGAATAAACAAAGTTTCAGCTACAGTATGCCTATATCACAGCTTATAATTTTAAAGAAAATGGAAGAAACTATATTTTTTATGTCTTTTTATAAAATCATATAAAAGGGGACCCATGACCTCCTTTAAAAGTCACATTTGCTTTTACTTTTTGTTAAAAAAAGTGATGTATGCAAAATTGGGGATGCTTTTATTGTTGCTATTAATGTAAGTTTGTTTGATTTGTTTGATTGATTGATTGAATTGGATGAGTTTAGTCAAAGACAGGATCAAAGACTTTATTTTCCAATTTTTAAACATAAACTTGTTTCAGTTTTACCACTGCTGATGGGGTTCAAGATGTTTGTCGAACTTCTGAATGTAAAACTGAACGTCAACAGGCATGGATAATGAAAGGATATCAGCATGAAATTAAAAATTTTAAAAAGATTATACAAGATTCAAGTTGCACAATTTGTAGCTTGGATGGATTTACACCATGTCATAACAATGGAACTTGTGTAATCACTGGAAAACAAACATATGAGTAAGTCTAAAAAAAGGTTAAAATATCCAATGTCAGATCGTATGTATAGCTAAGAAGGTGGGGACGACATGTTTTTTGCATTAAGGACATTTTACCGGCACAACTCGGTGGTGACTTGTTTTATCATCCATTCACTCTGAGGCCTTTATGAGTGTACCTAACTTGAACCTGCGCTTGGATTGGTTACAGACGGGGGACTTAGACTTACGAGGGCCCAGGGCCGTATACAGAAAAAAATTCAAAGGGGGGGGCAGCGATTTGGGGGGAAAGGGGGCACGCCTTGGTCCGGCCATGAAATGAGAGCTCCTCGCCACTCAGCCACAGGTTCTAAAAAATTGAAAAAAAGAAACAAAAAACAAACAAAACGAAATAATTTTAGATGCAATTGCCCTGATAACACATCTGGAAACAATTGTGAAACAATTTTATCTTGTTTAGATGAAAATCCATGTGGAATTGATGCTGAATGTATTGTTTATAAGCATAATAAAACATGTCAATGCCCTCCAGGTGAATCACTTAAAACCATTTTATTCTTTATTCAAATTTTCAAGTTTAGGTTACACGGGAGATGCTTATTCTACGTGCACTCTTCGAACTAAAATGGCCTCGCTATGGGGTGATCCACATTTTACAACTTTTGATGGTACAACATTTAATTATATGGGAACATGTCCATATTATTTAATGAAAGCATGTGATTCTTCAATTGATTTTAGTGTTCAAGCAACTAGCACAATTTTGACTAAATGGAATTAGTAAGTATTTTTGAAAAAGTATAAAAATAGTATTATTAATATTTTTTAAAGTCCCTGTTTATTTTGTTACAGTAATCTCTTTCAGCAATACATTGACAAAAAGTTTGGTTTTTAAAACCCAGGGACATGACTTTAGTGTTGATGAAAATATGCTTTTTTACTTTGATAATAATGTTGCAAATACACCATATTATTATCCTGCAAAATTAAATGCAACTGTTATTGTAACAAAACCTTCTGACACTGTTATCATTCAAGATGTCATCACACAAGCGGTTATAACTTTTAAATATTTGATTAACGTAAATGTATCGATTTCAACTGGCACGGTTACAGTACCCCTAACTCCATTCTTCTATGGACATAATGCAATGTGTGGACTTTTTGGAAATATTGATGATATATGCCATAATGATATTCGAGCAAGTAATGGCACAGTTTTAACAGTTTCTAATTGTACTATTGGATCTAATGAAACAGTTGCAAGTTATATGGATACATGGGTTTTTAATAGCACGGTTAATAACTGTATTGAAGGACAAGTATTTTTTAACAGTACAATTCAGAGCACAAATTGTGTGAGTTACTCATGAGGGCATTGAATTGCAAGAAATATGTTACATATTTTTAGAATATCACTCTTGCTCAACAAAAATGTGATTTAATTCGACAAGCAATTGACGGATTAGGACCATTTGGGGCTTGTGAAGCAATGGGCAATACAACCGTTGATAAACTTTATCATGATTGTACCTATGATATATGCAACACTCAAACTCAATGTGATACTTTGGATAAATTTGCCAAACTTTGCCTCATTACCCTACCATTTGCAAATATTGATAATTGGCGTACATCAACATTTTGTCCATACGTATGTCCCCCATATTCACATTACAGTCTAAAAACTCCAACATGCCAAAAAAGTTGTTCTGATGTGAACTATGTTAATGCCACCATATGTCAAGAAGCTTATCATGAAGGATGTATTTGTGATCCCGGATATTACTATGACTCCAATGGCCAACAAGAAGGCTTTGAATTTGTTTGCCGACCTTTAGATGAATGCGGTTGCGTTGGTTCAAATGGAAATTACTTTTCTCGTAAGTTTAAAATGAAGATTTCCAAATCTTTTCTCTAACAACATCCTATTTTTTTAGCCAATTCACATTGGCTTGATGCAAACTGCACCACATCTTTTCAATGCTTTGATGGGAATTTAACTTCTGTTCCAGTGTCCTGCTCCATCAATGGTCAATGTTCAAATATTAGTGGAAATCCAGTTTGTGAATGTTTGCCCGGTTACAATGGTAATGGATATAACTGTTCTGACATTGATGAATGTGCAGATTCAAAAATATGCAGTGCAAATATTAATCAAGGTGTATGCACAAATCTTCCTGGAACATACAATTGCACCTGCTTTTCTCCCTACACTGGTCCACAATGTACTGAATATACTCCAAGTCGACACTGCGCAGATTTACAACTTTTCCATGGAATAACTGAAAATGGAGTATACTCTGTAAGCATTGGTGCAGATTACACTCTCGAATTAACAAATGACCAATTAAATTGGACGCAAGTATATTGTGATATGGAAAATGCAGATGGAGGTTGGACACTTATGGCACATGGAAATAATACTGTTGGAAAAACATATGCTGAATATGTTGAAGGTTTTGGTGATGTTTCAAATGCAGATATTTGGCTTGGCTTGGAAAATATTCATATTATGTCAAAATTAACTGCTTCTTTGCGTGTAGTTATTGAAAGCTGTCCACAAGATAATGCTCCAATTGTTGATTGTACTTATGAAAGTTTTGGCATCACTGATTCTTCCAATCAATATGCAATTTTCATCAATAGCACATGTCAAAGCAATACAAATGATACAACAAATATTCCAGAAGGATGGATTACATGGACTAGCCCACTTGGTCCATCGTTTACTGCCTTTGATACATATGACCCAAATAATTGCAGTGAACAATTTTACAAAACTGGATGGTGGTTTAATGGGAGAAGCTGTGGACATGCAAATTTGAATGGATTACACTTTTTTTGTGATTTCGTTGATAATGACGGGTCTAAAGATTATGGTTTAATCTGGAATAGAAACTCTGTCAAAGATGCTCACATGTTTTTACGGCCAAAAGGATTTCCCCATTATGATCCCCGATATAATCATTAAAGATGTTTTATTATAAAAATGTTGATAATGCAATCTTTCGTAAAATAAAATATGAACTATATATTTGATGATTTTAACAAACTTTATTTAAGCGAATTTGTAATTTGAAAGCAAAAATGATATAGGCGAAATCGTATTTGATAATAAAATCCCGTTTTTTAGTAGTTAATAAAAAATACAAAATCAAAGGCATATTTGGTTAATTGGTTTATTGTTGTCGTGGTTGACGTGGAACGTATCTTGGAAAGAAACGAATTGGTAGCGGAGAGTTTTTTGAAGTACGGTATGGCCACTGAAAAGGGTTGAATTTGTTAAAGTTAAAAATATGAATAATAAAATAATTTAAGAAATTTCCTAAATGCAATTTCCGTGGGACCTCAAAAAAACAGAAATTTGCAATTATTCAATATTTTTTAGTTTAAGGTAATAACTAAATTATTTTAACGTAAAAGAACACATTTCGCGTTGGAATCAAACAGACTTAGACTTTTTACCAGCTTTTTCGGTGGATCCTGGACTTCAATTAACCTGTTACTTTTAAATTATTATATACTTAGAATCAGCAAAAACAGCTCTCTAAGACAGCAGAGAGCTTTTTATAATATTAGGTTTCAGCAACAAGAAAATGACCAAAATGTCGGAAAAATCAGACTTTTCCATACAAACCTTTCTTGGACTCAAATTAAACTTTTATTCTTAGAGTCTTATATATTTAGAATCAACACAAAATTCTGAATCTCTTAGCAGAGAGATTTTTTCAATATAATTTTGTAAAAAAGAGGTCGTGAAATATACATGTACAGTAGTTTTGGACACAACGCCAAAAATGTACAAAAAAAAGTGGAATTGTTTCTATCGTAATTTTTAAAAGGCTGTCGTAAAATTACCCCATTATGACTATACGGTGGTCGACCTCTTGAAACTTGAAGAATTATAGGAATCTCTTCGATTCTGGATACTGTATTTATTGTTTGATTTGATGGTAAAGAAGGTGTCAAAAAATAGATTAAATATGATAATCTAAAATTACTGCCTGCTTTGATTAATTAAACAATTTTTCATCTCACCTTTCCATTGTTTTATTTTATTAAAAAAAATAAATCTGTCTCGGATCAGCTTTCCTTTCTTCAATCAAGTTTTTCGTTGTCACAACTTTAAAATTTGAAAAAAAAGAAATTGAAAGTTTCTTTCGGCGTTTTCGAAGAAAGAAAAAGAGAATTCACGGAAATTAGAAAAATTAAAAATAAAATTATATAACTTTTTTATTATTATTTTTTTCGAAAAAAAAACACAGACAAAAACAAAGCTAAAAACATTTTTCTAAGAAAAAAAAGAGTCATGTTTTTTATTTGACGCAAAAAAAAATAAAACAAGTTTTTTGCGTTGCGTGAAGTTGAAAATTAACTGGTTTGAAGAGGGGGGGGGGCTCTTTTTGTGAGAGTTACGTAAGAGAAAATGTGTCACTTACCTACGAAAGAAAGTTTCCGTCACGCTGTTTATTTGGTGATGATGTTCATTTAATTCAAAAGCTACTGCTGACTTTAAAGGAATTAAAGAAGTACTTTTTTTAGAAAAATTAAAGTCAAAAAATTTCACATCACTTTTTTTTCAGATCATTAAAAAAAAGAGTCAATACAAATGATTACAGCTTTTTTTAATATTAAAAAAAATATATTTCATTTGAATTAAATCTGGATTTCTTTTGCTCTTCCTTCCTTCCTTCCTTCTTCCGGTAAAAGATTATATTATATTTGACAGAGAAATGGTTTGTTTAACACAACGGTTTAATATACTGCATTCATGAATTTCGGGGGAGCTGCTTTTATTAATCGGAAAAAGAAGAAGGGAAAGGAAAAAAGAGGAGGCTAGTTTTTATGTAAAAAAAGAAGTTCATTGAAGGAGAAAAAATGATGCTGATTTTTTTTTATGGAACTGTCATTTCTTTCTCTCTCTTTTTTTTGCTCTAAAAATGCAAATAATAAGGAATAGAAACACTTTTCGTATTACCTTATTTTAAACAAACACAGAAGAAAAACAGTTATGAAAATGTTTTTTTAAATAAAATACCATTTACTATCAAGGAAACCGATCAGCGAGTTGTGACATCAAAAATAGTTTTTAAAAACCATTTATTGGATGTCAAAACCAAATCCCAAAAAAATCTTATTTTACTGTTATCACAGCGGAATTTAATATCAAAAATGAAAAACTGCATTTTTTGGCCGGCTAGAACTCAGCCACCTTATAAGGTGGCTGAGTTCTAGCCATACAGTATCCAGAATCGAAGAGATTCCAATCTGAGCAATTGGATATAAATATCCAATTGCTTAGATTGAAACTAAAAATGCTGATATGGCTATCAGAAACACGTCAAAAAATTCAAGCCCGAAATATGCAAATTTAAAAATCTGGCACAAAAAGATAATTTCCCCAAAATTTCGATTGAAACGTTTTATCGGTTATAGCTTTACGAATATGCTTCCACTAAATATGAATGTAACCTAAACTAAAAATAACATCTTTGAAAAGATATCGGCAAAGTTTTGGGCGAAATTGGTTAAAACTAAAAAAATGGCTGCAAAAGTTTGAAGAAAAAAGGTTCAGATTCCGTCGGATTCAGAACTTTGGAATCTAATGTTTTCCAAATTCTACAATATTACATCATTCGATTCACCTTGATGAGTCAATTACATTAGATTACACGTTTTTGATTTTTTTTAAAAGAACACAGGCTGACAAAGGAGGGAGGACGGACCCTCGGTGCCCTCCCCCCCCCCCCCCCCCCTGAAATACGACTGTGACTTCAGTTTATGGTTCAGAAAGTCTTGATAAAGACTTGGATTTTTAAAATGATTACGTCCAGTTGATTTTGATACTAACGATTCTGACGATGAAGAATAACTCTGAAGTTATTACTTTAATTTTTTCTTTGATTCTTTTCTTCTTTTTAAATAAAACTTTCTATACTGTTTTTTCGAGAGCCTTCAAACAAGTAATTACCAAAAAAAAATAAAAATGGTAAAAGTGATCATTCTTTTAGGTTATGTTTTTGTAAAAGTTTTATTTGAGATTCTTAGGGACTGTCGAGAAATGACGTGACCAAAAAATTAAAAATTTTTCATGTAATATAAATTTTAAAGAGTTGAATGAAGACTTCAGCTAAGTTTGCAAAGGCTTTAAAGGGTTGAACATTTTCAACTTTTTTTTATACTTCTTTTTTGAACCAGATTCGCGGCGAATCGAGATTTTTTATCCCCTCTTTTTTCACAAAATATTTTCAAGTCATCATCCGATTCTTCGAGCATTTTCACAAAGTTCTTTCACTTTTTAATTTACAATTTTGGTTTAAAAGAATTGCAAAAAATAATTAAAATTAAAACCATTACAGTACCTTTGATTTTAGTCAATTTCTGTAACATCTTATCTATGAAACATTTTATTTTGTTTAATTAAAATTGCTTCCTTTTTGTTTACCAATGTATAAAATATAATGTAAGACTGTGTTCATCTTTGAAATTATCGAAATATTAAATATGTATGTTTTTTAACTGTCCCAAAATTTTGAGATATTCTCTTAGAAATTTTAGCATTGATTTTCGTTCAAAGTACACTGTACTCTTTTAAATTATCAGATACCGAAAAGCATGCTTTTTTTTCGATTTTTATTATGTTTTATAATTTTCAAAATATGTTTCTTACTGTAGCTTGTTAAAATGTTTTTGTATTAAACATGGTTAAAAAAATATACAATTTCATTTCTGTCATTGCAAAATAAACAATTGTTTTTGTACTCAAATGAATCAATTAATTAATGTTTAGTAATATCTACATAATTACACAGTATTTATTCTTTCATAAATCGACGAAAATATGATGGAATCATTGTCGAAAATCGGGTTGAATTATTTGTTGAAAATATTGAATTTTCTTCCATTATCGCTGAACAATAAGATGATAAGGCATCAGAATCCGGGAGAAGAAAAGGTGAAAGTTCTCGGTAAGCTTGCCACTGAAAAAGATATATATATATATTCGCTATTTTTTTTGCATAAAATGCTTTAAAATTATGTTTACCAATGTTGGAGTATAGGCATTTGAAACAGCAAAGAATGAAATGAAAAAAATGCATAAAATGCTAAAAAACAGAATAAAATATAATGGATATAAAAGTATTTTATTTTTTGAAATTATTATATTTACAGTAATCCTTTATCAGTGATAGGGATACTGTAGATACCAAAAAAATCAAGGATGAAATTTTTAAAAAATAACATGTTTAAAAATTAATTTAGCAGATTTTTTTTTAGAAAAACTTACTTTTTCATAATTTTTACAAATAATTTTTTAATAAATACAAAACAATCCTTTTTTTTTTTTAAAAAACGAGAAAATTTATATATTTTTTTGGTGCAAAATAAAAACAAAAAAAATGCTTATATCTCTGTTAATCACGCGTATGTATTCTCTCCCCCCCCCCCAAAACTCAAACATTATTAAAAATTTATAAATAAAAAATAAACAAAAAAAAAAGAAATTTTACCTTTTAAAATTCATCATTTTACTCTTTTTTTGGTTGCAAAAAATACAAAGGTACTCCTCCGGAAATCTTCAACCAAAAAACAATTGTAGACTGAATTTTTATGGGAAAAAATGATTTTTTTTAAAGCCAGCAAAAAAAATGTAAAAATGGTTTTCAAATCTTCAAGACTGTCGTCGAGTAGCCAGTCAAATCAAACAGTCAGGTCCATCATTGATGATGATAGACTGAGACTGACTGTTTGTTTGATTGCCTGCGGACAAGAAAAGAAGCGGACACTCACTCATGTTTACTTTACTTTTTCCTGATTGTTGGAGGACCTTCCTTCATTCATTCATTTTTTTTTCAATCAATTTATTCTTCTTTTTTTCTTCCAAGACTTTTTTTAAGTGACAGACATCACATGGGAAATTTCTTAATCCTCCAACAAAACTTTAATGAAAGCGGTTACCGTACTCTTAAAAAACTACAAACAAAAAAATCATAAAATTATTTTTTATTGAAATAAACAAATAATAAAAAAAAACAAGGTAACACAAATTAAAATACAAAGAGCAGAGAAAATTTTAATGATGACGACGATTACTTCGATCTCTTTCTCTATCCCATTCACGATTATTTCTTCCTCCACCACCTGTTGATCGATTACTACTTGATGACTGTTCTGTTGACTTTTCACGCTTCATCGGTCTTTCGCGATTGTTTGATGCTCCATTATCTGATATAGATTTTGAAGATGCTTTTTCTTTTACAGAGGTGTTTGAATCATTATTTCCATTTCTTCTTGTTCGCTTTGGTGCAGTTGTTTCTTCTGGTTCAACTGGGGTAATTCGATCACGTTTTCGTGATTCTGATGGCGTTGAATTTCCATTTTCGATTGTTCTTCTTTTTTCTCTTCGAGATCCCGGTGATGGTTCTTTTCGAGTTGGTGAATGTTCACGATGTGGTTGTGAATGTTCCCTTCGAGGAGGTGGTGAAGGTTCGCGACGAGAAGGCGATGGCTCATCACCATTTTCTTTAGAATTTAGTCTTCTTTTTTCTCTTCGAGATGGTGAAGGATCTGATGTTCCATTTTCTTTCGTATCAGATCTTGCAGATTTTGGTTCTTCAATTTTTTCAACATCTTTTATATCTTCTTCTTTTTTGGGCTTCCTTGCAGTTACAGATGCGCGTTCTTTTGCTCTTTGAGCTGCCAATTCTTCATCCTTCTTTTTTCTTTCTGCTGCAGCTTCCAATGCTTTTCGCTTTGCATCTTCTTCTTTTCTTTGACGTTCTTCTTCTTCGGCTTTTTTAGCTTCTTCTTCTTTTTTGATACGGTAATCTTCATCTTTTTGAGAAATATCTTTTCCACGTTCACGCATCCCCTAAAATTATAGTCATAAAACAGAGATTTCAAAAAATCAATTTCTTACTTCATTACTGTGATGCATTGCTATAGAAAATACACCCTTCTTTAAAACATCACTAAACTCTGGGCATGGCTTTCTTGCAGCGGGAGTACTTTGAATAGCCTACAAAGTAAATTAATGTGGAGGTTCGTAAAAAAAAGAACTTACAAGAAAATTTTCTCCTTCAGTAAGAAGTAATCTACTACACTTCCATTGCCAAATTTCATTATTGAAACATGAATACTCATCTTCAACGCCTTGTTCAGGATCAGCATGATCGAGAGCATCAGATATAACTTCATCTAATTTTGGTACGAAATTACTGAAAATAAAAATAATA
Organism: Panagrolaimus superbus; assembly: GCA_964035985.1. Classification (NCBI taxonomy): domain Eukaryota; kingdom Metazoa; phylum Nematoda; class Chromadorea; order Rhabditida; family Panagrolaimidae; genus Panagrolaimus; species Panagrolaimus superbus. The sequence goes on from OZ038357.1 coordinate 9,569,836, forward strand.
TTTACAAGTACAGTAAAAGATAATAAAAAATGCATACCGTTTAGGATCTTTGCAAGCACTAAGATTATCACTCGATTGACTCCATAATCTATTCAAAGCATCATTTCCAAGATCAATTTTATTTGGATTATATGATGGCAAAGGTTTTCTTTGATATGATTTAACATCCCTTTCAGGACGACTGCTTAACCAATCTGGACAGCCTTCATTCTTCCACATTGACCAAATTTTTTCACGACTTAAAAGCTTCTAAAAATTTGATTTGGTTATGGTATTAAAACAAAGTAATTAATATAGACTTTTACCTTAACAAATTCAGAAAAATGATGACCCTTTGGGAAGGTGTCTTTCAAAAGCTTGTAACATTTATCACTCATTTCATTAATGTATTTTTGTTGTTCATCGGTGAGAAAGTAGGTTTCACTGAAACCATTTAATTATCAGACACTTTTTTTGAATTTTTACAAAAACCAACTCTCTAAATCGAACATCCGATTGCAAATAATTAACCAAAATCAAGCATTGAATTAAAAAGTATCGTCGAAATTGAGGATCAGCGAATTGTAAATGAAGAAGATTTTGACTTGTTTGATATTTTGCAAAGAATACATCCGGCCTTTTGATTCCTTCTTCAATACCTTCCATTGCATCATCCTATAAAAAGATCATACATAACAAATTTGAAAAGTTTATCATACAGCTTGAGAATAACTTCCAGTTCTCTTTTTATCCAATCTATATGTTGTAAAAACTGCCATAACATTGTTTAAATTCTGAAAAAAAAAACTGTCAAAAAGGTTCACCAGCAAGGTTCTTTTACTTTTTGTAAAGTATCAAATTCATTTTTTTGATAAATCCTGTTTGGATCACAAAAGAATTTTTGCAATTCCCAAAAGTCCTGATATAATTTAAAATCAACTGGAATTTCAGGAACCGAATCAATATCAATTGCTTCACTTTCTTCCTTTGTGGCCGTTTTAAGTTCAGATTCATCCAGCTAAAATTGTTTTAATACTACCGCATTCGAGCAAGCTGACACAATAAAAACAAACTTCTAAATTGTATTCAGTTTCATTAGTAGCATTAAACTGTCCCGTTGGATTTAAACCAGATTTTTCATTTAATGGAAGAGATCTTGCAAGCAGAATGTTAATTCTACCACAAAATTGGGTATCTATTGTTCGAGATAATCGTTTAAGCATATCATTACACATTCGAAGAACACTGTTTTTACATTGATCAAAAAATTCTTTCTAAAAACAATTTTTTAGATGCAGTTCTACCAGTAGCAGCTAACTTACAGTTTTCCATATTCCAATATGATTTTCAACAATAGAAAAAATATCAGAACATTTTGACTTTTTTGAACATTCAAGCAAATCTTGTATGATTAATACTGTTAGCCCTTTGGGACAAATATCTAAATATAAATTAGCGGTCAAACACGTATGCAAAAACACAATCGAATTACCTGCTTTAGCTGCTTCAACGATAAATAAAAAGAATCTTTCAATTTCTTCAACTGCCGCATTGCTTTTGATCATATTCATAGCTTTTGTCCGTGAAGCTTTTTCAAATAAAGCATTAATAACTTCTTTAGCATCATTGTCACTGAAATCAGATACCGAAGCAGTAATAATATCGAACAACAACATTGCAAAAAACGAACTCCTTTGACATTGCTTCGTTAACTAATTTTTTTGTCGCATCAATATCATAGTCAGAAATTGCTTTCTCCATTTTCTTAAAACAAAATAGAATAAATACAACTGAATATAAATAAATTATAAATCTGTGTTACAAATTGGCACAAAACCAAAAAGATTAAAAATGAGTCGATTAATTTTTTGCAAAAATAAAATTGTTAAAAAAAAGTTGTTTTTTCTGCTGTTATTTGCGTTTTGCCAAGAATTACTTTTGAACAAATTTTTAGAAATTTTCTTTATATTTTTTTTGAAAAACTGCTTTTTTCCAATATTATTCAATTTCAATTATTGCTGAAAAAATATGACAGAAGAATTGCTAACTTCTCAACCAATGCCTGGAGCAGCTGAACTGTTTCAAAATGATTATACTGCTGAAATCCCTGATGATCTTCAATTGTAAAGTTTTTTGGTGTAAAATTATAATAACCCATTTTTAATTATCCTTTTTCTAGATCTTCTGTTTATTCTTCATTAAAGACAAAGTACCATTTTAAATCTGTGATAAAAGAAGAAGCTCAAGCAAAGAGAGCAAAAGTTGAAGAAGTATTAAAATTACCAAAAGCATTTAATGTTTGTGTTGGAGAAGAATCTGGACTTGGGCATAGTGGTTTGTTTAATCTATTGATACAAAAAAATTTATATAAATAATTTTACAGGTATGCTTGCACTTACTGGCGGCGATAATGCAGGATCCTCACAAGCTCTTGTTGCTTCTTCTGGTGTTGGAGCTGAAGATAATACTGTAAAAGCAATGCTGCCATCCCGTGAACGAATGGTTAAACCACAATGGCATGCTCCATGGAAATTATATAGAGTTTTATCAGGTCATACTGGGTGGGTAAGATGTGTTGATGTTGAACCAGAAAATAAATGGTTTGCGACCGGTGGTGCTGATCGAATGATTAAGGTGTGTTTAACGTTTTTTTTTCATAAATTATAATGATACTTTTTAGATTTGGGACCTTGGCACTGGACAACTTCGACTTTCTCTCACTGGTCATATTAGTTCTGTTCGAGCAGTGAAAATTAGTTCAAGGCATCCATATCTATTTAGTGGTGGTGAAGATAAACAAGTCAAATGTTGGGATTTGGAATACAATAAAGTTGTTCGACATTATCATGGACATTTAAGTGCCGTTCAAGCATTGGATTTACATCCAACTTTGGATATTTTGGTTACATCAGCAAGAGATTCAACAGCAAGAGTAAGTTTTGTACATGATTTATTTGCTATTTTTAATGTCATTTTTTAGGTTTGGGATATGCGAACTAAAGCTCAAGTTCATTGTTTAACTGGTCATACAAATACAGTAGCATCAGTGGTGTGTCAAGAAACCAATCCACAAGTTATTACTGGAAGTCATGATTCAACAGTTAGATTATGGGATTTAGCATCAGGACGAAGTGTTTGTACTCTTACTCATCATAAGGTAAACCTGTTTTATATTCCATTATTTTTTAAAGTATTTTTTTACAGAAATCTATTCGCGCACTTGCAATTCATCCAACTTTGAATATGTTCTGTTCCGCTTCACCTGATTCAATTCGTCAATGGAAATGTCCAAATGGTGATTTCTCTGGGCAACTTGTTGGTCACAATGCGGTAATCAATGCCCTTGCCATTAATGAAGATGGTGTTACAGTTTCTGGAGCAGATAATGGAACAATGCATTTATTTGATTGGAAGTCTCGTTTTTGCTTCCAAAAATTACATGAAGCAGCGCAACCTGGTATTTATTAAAATTATGCCTAACGGCATTTTCATATAATCGGTGCAATGTTTTAGGTTCAATTGATTCTGAAAGAGGCATCTTTGCTTTAACATTTGACAAATCAGGTACTCGTTTGATCTCTGCTGAAGCTGATAAATCTATTAAATTATTCAAAGAAGATCCAGATGCAACTGAAGAAACTCATCCAATTCTTTGGAGACCAGAAATTTTGAAAAAATAACGTTATTGATTTTGTATTTATTTATTTTTGTATTGTTTTTTGTTACAAATAAAATTGTTTTTACAAAAAAATTACAAAAATTTATTCATTTTTTTCATGTCCTCCTTCTTGACGTTTGAAGAAAATTTGTCGAACAAAATTGGCAAAACTTAAAAGAAGCCAAAAAAATGCAACAAATGTTAAAATACAGAATCCAAAAACATCTAAATTGTGATATTCAATGAAAGACATTTCTACGGTAGCTGGAGTTAAATTTGGAGTTGTTTTAACTTTTACCAAAAAATCTGTCCATTTTAGCAAAGTTTCTTCGGCGCTGAAAGGTTTTTGAGAAACCAAAGCATTGAGTTTTGCAACATTTAAAGAATATTTTTTAGATTCCAACACTAATTTTATAGCTTTGTAAAGGCTCTCTTCATTAAAATTGGATTTATCTAATCTCATTCCGATTCCAAATTTCTTAATCAAATTTGCATTTCTTTTTTGATCACCAAAAAGTGGAATTACAATCATTGGTTTCGAAGCATATATGGCTTCTTGAAAAGTATTATATCCACCTTGGAAGATGATAAGTTTTACTTTTGGATGATCTAAAATTAAATTAAAGTTGCTACAGTAACCCAGTAATAAATACAACAATAAAACATACTTAAAAGTTCAAATTGTGGCATCCATCTTGTAATATGAACATTTTTTGATGCCAATTCTGTTAAATCAGTTTCAAGATATCGAAAAATGAATAAAATATTTGAGAATTTTGAAAATATTTTTAAAATGCTTTCTTTCCATTCTTTTGGCATTTGTGAAGCATCTGCAACAGTGCCAAAAGAAAAAAGAATTACAGAATCATATCCTTCAACAAGGTCATTAAATGGCTAAAAATGATATATTACTGTAAAATGCAATGTATATGTATCTGTAAATTACCTCTGGAAGAGGAGCATGTGTATAGTTGCTTAAACCTATTCCACCAATATTAATTATCTTTGACAAAGTTGGTCGTTGAAAATCATAAAATTCATGGGTATTTGTCATCACCATTGGAGCATGTTTTGCAAGATCTCGAAGATCTGGAAAATCTTTTTTGACGTATTTTCGAAAGATTTCATTTTGTGGAAGGGCAAGAGCTCTAAAAGATATTTTAATTTTTAAAATCTTTTTAAAAAATTTTTTCCAAACCGATCATAAAGATATGGAAAACCACCTCGAAGAACAAGATTAAAGAATCGTTGCATAAAATTCATTTTATCTCCGCTATCAGCAAATTCTAGCGGAACAAAAGATGACGGAGAAGTAACCCCAATATTTTCTGCAACAAAATCTGTTAATGCTCCAGAATCCAACCATATCCAAGTTGGAATTTTTACTGCATGTATTAAACCAATTGAACAATAATCATTCGAAGCAGCAAATGCAATATCAAAATTTTCTTCTTGCAAGGAAAGCATAAATGATGTCATTTGTAGTAATTCTGAAACCTTGTATTTCTCCGAAATTGTTAATGTCATTTAAAAATGCACTGAATTTCGATTTTTCAAAATTTGGGGTACTGTAATCACATATCAATAAAGTCAAACCTGCACAACTATTTGTAAATAAATCTGCAAATCGATGATAAGAGTCCCGGGTTTTTGATGAAAAAACTGATAATTCAGAAAAATAGAATTCTCCTTGAATTTTATGAAATGCATCAAAATCTTCGTCAGAATATGCAATAATATCAGCAACTATAAAACATGAACTTTAATAGGTACCTATCTATTAAAATAAAAGAAATTAATTCAAACCATTAACAGCTTTTTGATCAACATGTACTTCAAGATGTTTGTAGCCCATTGCACGAATTCGAAACATTTTAACTTCATGTCCAGCTTTTGCAAAAGTTTCGGCGACTCTTTTATTTAAAATTAGCTAAAAGTGTGGTGTAAAATGTAATTAAAATTACATTTTTGAATAAATAAATATGGCTTACCTGACTTGCAGAAATATCTGGAGTAAAAATTGCAATTTTATATGCATTTGAAAATTCAGCAAAAAGAAACACGGATAAATAAATTAAAGCTGCTTTTTTCCAAATCATTTTTTTCAATTTTGTTTTAACAAAAATGGAAATCAAAAAATGTGTCCGTTTTTGTTGCTGCAAAAACAACAACTTCTTCTTTTTCTTTTACTTTATCACTGATAAAAAAGCTTTCCAAGGAAGTATGTCAAAGATGGAAGAGCAAATGGGAACACAAAAAGAGAGAGAAAAATGTTCACACAAACTTTGCTTTCAATATTCTATGAAATTTGATTTTTTTGTAGCCCCTCTCTTTTTTTCTCTTTGTCTAATGTTTGAAAGTAAGCAAAAAAACACAAAGTATCCAATTTTTATCAAAAAAATCTATTTTATGAGGGAAAATTATATGTAGCCTATATTTATAAGTTTTCAACTTTGCTTTCACCAAAAAATACATTTATTATTATTTACAAAAATATACAAATATTTACAAATAAATATTAGAACAAACGAAATATTTCAGAATATTTAAAAGTTACCAAACAGCGTCATATTTTTGTAAAACAGGGGTTGGAGATGCATATATCACTAAAATACGTATATATATATAAATATAATTAAAAGGTACCCTGTAAAACTTACTACAAGATTGCATTGTTCGAATTTGTTCTTTTGCCCTTTTTCGTCTGTAACAATACAGTATCAAAAAGCTTACAGCTCCAAGAATTGTTAAAAATATTAAAATTGCACCAACAATTATCCAAACTTCCCATTTTTTAACAATTTTAGTTTCTGCTAAAATATAACATTTTTATTTAGAAGGGATTACGGTAGTGATAACAGTTGGAACAAACCTTTTACCAAAGCTTTTGCATGTTCAATGCTGGTTGCAAGAATAAAAAGTTCAATGGTCGCCGTGGAAGTTTGTTCCTTCCAATCTGAGCTAAAAATAAATGTTATTTCATTTCCATTCGAATAACATTGCTTTCCATCATCAACTTTGCAATCATTTTTAAGTTTATTTGGATCTGGATTTCCGCTATCATAAATTTTTATCTGTAAAATTATTTACATGAATATTAAAAAAGTGAATGCCAAATTCTTACCGTAAAACTATTTGGAATATGTGTAAATGTAAATAAAATAACTTGTGAAATATTTTCTGTTTGAATGGTTGTAATACAAGTATTATTACAAATTGCTCGCTGTGATTCAATTGTTCCCTTTCTGTATAAAAATGAATAATTTAAATAAAGCTTTAACAAAATTATCTCTCTCTTACTGTGAATCAGGTAAAATTATTGTTCTTGGTGGACAAATACATTGTTGAGCAAATGAAATATTTACAAAATTATCAAAAATCAATATTGTTAAAATCCAAATTTTTTTAAACATTTGTAATCAAGAAAAAAAAAAGAGTCTCAAAGAAATAGAATACAATGAATGAAAATGACAAATTTCAAAAAAAGTGATTCTTTGAAAGAAATCACTGATTTTGAATCAGAAGAAAAAAAACGTGAAAGCCAAAAAAAGAGAATGACTCAAAAAAAAGTGGAGTTATTTCGAAAAAAAAGATCTCTTTTTTTGTTGCTTTAACAAAATGCATTTTTTTTGGTTATATTTTCTTTCTTTTTTATTTGTTGAATGGATTAATAATTTTTTTATTTATAAGTTTTTTTTGGAAACAAAGTTTTTTTTAAAAAGGGGGGGGGGTAGTCGTTATCAGCCGTGACAAAAATATTATCATTGAATCCTAATATAAATAAACAAAAAAATGTTTTTTAAAAATAGTTTTTTTGCGTTTGAATGTTTGAAATTCAAATTTTAAAAAGTTTAAATAATTTTCGAAAAAGAAACAATTTTACTGAAAAAAAAACCCGGCCTTTCACCCATACATAGGGTTGTTCATTCGCCCTCCCCGGAGAATCCCCCAATTTTTCCGATTCCCCGGGGAATTGACAACCCTACCCAGACATTTTTATAAAGATGAAGTTTTACAGGTTTTCGGTACGTTTTGAAAAATACAGGACTTTGAACAGCTGAAGAAAAATTATTTCTGTTTAATTTAATTTTGGTTTTTTTATATTTTTATAGCGGGGGACCAAGTCAAGATTTCGAAGATTTCGACTTTTTTATGAAAAACAAAATGGTCACCGATGCTGAGAACGACTATGTGATCCGTTTTCAAAATAAAACATACGAAAACAATTTTTTTCAAAGATCAGACTATATCTTAAATCACCCTGTATTTATCCCTGTAATAGGTACATTACTTATAGATCCCCAAAAGTAATTTATGACGTTTTTTGTCCCTATGACTCGACATTTGGGATGCATATTTCCTATAAAAAAAGACAAATTTATATTATCGAAAAACACTTAAAAAAAGTAATTTGAGTTCATTTTAAATTTTTGAAAAAAGAGTCACTTTTTTTAAAAAATTTTTGGCAAAATATTAAAAAAATCGTTGTGGAACAAAATATTGCATCATCATTATTTTGTTTATCGGCAAAGCTTTTAATCCAATTTTTAAATTTACGAAATGAAATAGTTCAATTTTGTAAAAATTGTTGTTGAAGATGGACTTTTTTATAATATAATATAGCAAATTATGTTGACATTTTTTTTGCGATTCGAATAAAATTTAACATAAATCAATGAATTTTTGTTGAAATAGTATGATTTAATAAATTGGACGGACGTGTTTTAATCTATGAATTTTTAGATGGCAACAAAAGATGATTCTTTATCTTTTAAAGATAAACAAAAAACTTTTGTTGATAGTATCTCTGGTGATCAATACCGTAATCTCAATTTAAATAACCAGAATCATCAATGTGTTTTTGAAAAATTTTTGCAACCAAAAAGTGTTGCATCTGATAACAAAAAATTACAAAATTACGGTAGAAATATGGCTGCAATCCTTTTTAAAATATCATAAAAATTATTAGAATTTATTGTCACTGTTGTCCAAGTTTTGATCGATCGTTAACGAAATTTTTCACGCTACGTATGGGAGCGATCAAAAAAAAAAAAAAAAAAAATAAATAATTTATTTAAAAGGATTGCAGCCATTTCAAAAGTGTTAGATTTATCTTACTCAAATGGTTTACAAGCAAAAAAAGATTTGAATTCATGGACCAAATGTAACAAAGTATTTTCATTAAATCACTTAAAAAATGGTCAAAATTGTAAAGAAGACGAATTTAAAAAAGCAAAAAGTGCCAACAATAGCACCCTTTCCCTTCATATTGCAGCTTATGAAAATTCCATTGAAGCTAAAAATGATTCAGACGGCGGTAAAAAAGAAGTTAAAACTTTAGGTACGGCAAAAAAATGGGCAACTTTAAAGCATTTTGTTGATCGTTCACCCTCAATCATTCAAGCAAGTTTTAATAACATTTTTAAGGCTTTTCTATGAATTTGAAATTTCAAGAATCCATTTGAATTTCCAAGGCAACAAGAGGATAAAGCAAATCACCCAGAATTGATGCGATTTGCGGCATCCCAACGTTTGTTTAATCCTAATAAAATGGATGAAAATAATCAAATTACAACACCAGAAGTAAGTCAAAAAGTTATATCAAATCACGTTGATAAAATGGCAGATTATAAAAACTAGGATTGATTTTAATCATCACAGATCACGAGCAAGGCTCTGTGAAATCAAAAATATCGATTTCAATTTCGGAAAAAAATGATTTTGAAATTCAAAATCGAAACTGGCTTTTTTTGGATGGAATTTTTAGTAAAAAGATCAACAAACAAACGGCATTTTTTTCTTTAAAAAAGGATTTTAAGCGTACTTCTTGTTTTTCAATTAGCAAAAATTTCATTAAATTCATTTTGATTTCGATATTTCGGTTTCGCAGAGCCCCGATCACGAGCTCTTTTGGTGTCAGTAACATCAACTTGACTCAAACTTGACAAAAATAGTTTTGCAATGATTAAAAGATGTAATCTACTCTAAAAATTTTTTTATGGAAGTATTGTATACAATATAGACTTACCCCAATTGAAGGTGCATCTGTAAACAAATTTTTTTTCTGTTGTTGTAAAAAGAGACCTAGTGTGTATAAAAAGTGCGACTATCTCGTTGTCTGCCAGCCGGCAGACATGGCGGGCGTCGCATCCCTGCTGCGTCGATGCTAAAAAAATCAGTGACTGATACTTTCTAAAAAAATTAATTTTTTTAAATTTGCAATTGTTTTGTGGAAAAAAGGTCACGCCACGAAAAACTCATTTTCACAACTCAACTCCGGAAAAGTTCCACCGAGTAGGTCTATGCACTTTTTTTCGTTTTTTACAAAAATTTCAGCTCATAGAAATTATTAAAACGCAAACAATGTCTCAAAATGTTGGATTTTCTATACTAAATAACCTTAGAATAAAAAAAATAAAGAAAGAAGTTGGAAAAAGTAATTAAATTATGTGATTCTGATTCAGAATGACTTTTTATCGTTGAACATTTTTTCTCCCACGGGGCATTCATTTTCACTTTGCCAAAACTTGCGCAAATTTGTTTTTTTACAGCGCTTCGGCTGGTACTTTTGCTAAACATCTTCAATGTAAATATTAAAACTTTATTAAATTCACTTATTATAGTTTTTACGATTAAGGCCATCATCTGATACTAACAGTCCAGCTATGAGAAATAAAAAAAATTAAGTTTCAACGTTTTGGTCGAAGAAAAGAAGATCTTCTTTATCTTTCATATAAAATTTAGTTTACCAATCAACAAAAGCTTTATATTTTGGCAAAACTATTTAAATACTTTCCAACTAGAATAGTTAACATAAAAAACAAACAATTCAACATTTTTTAACCAAAATTTATTGACCAAAAACTTAACAAAAGTAAAAAACAGCAAATTTGTGTTCAAAAAAAGCTGTAAATATGCCGTGGGGCGCCGTGGAGACTTGGGTTTTTCACATAATGTTTGTATTTATGTAAGGAATAATCTGTGAAAAAACCTAAGATGCACTCGGATGCCCTTTTATGTACCAACAAAAATAGTGAATGACAGTTTTCATCTTTACTGCGAAAACCGATGTTTTACGAATAATGTGATGTTTTTCATCCATTAAAAGGATCAAATATCATTAAGCATATAGTTTTCTATATTTTGTATAAGATAAAACATTATTTAAAATCCTAATCGCTTTGTTTTTGTAACTTTTGTACACCCAACAATATCTATAACATCGTTTTGTTCTACTGTTAAGATTCTTGAAACGAAAGTTTAGTGGGAGAAAAAAGAAAAGAAAAAATCTGTTGAAAAAGCGTTTGTGCATAGACCTACCACCGAGTACTCGGTCGAGTCATAGAGAAGATAGAGTGAAGTTATGGAAAGACGCATGCTTTCCTGTGATCTTACAACTTTTAAGAAACTTCGCGCTCGAGAGATTTTTCTGTGTTCTCTGCGCGGGCGATTGATCTAAAGCAACAACTCCTGCTTTTTTTATTTTGAATTATAAACTGAAACAATCGCTCTATTTTTTTCATTGAAAACTTTTTATCATTACAAAGCTTTTAGAGAATAATGTCAGATCCTTTTGAATCTGAATCCGATGATTCTGATACAGAAATTCCACCAAAGCGAATGAAAATCGATTTGGATAAAATGGTATAAAAATATTTTTTATTGTTTTTAAATAACCTAATTTTGTATTTATAGCCTCTTAAATCATGTATGAAGAAATCTGTGTCAGAAATACCTGAATCAAGTGAACCCGTATCAGATGAAAATGATGAATATAATGTTGAGGATGATCGAATTTCTAGAAGTGAAAGTGATTACAGTGAAGATAAAGAAGATCGTTACGAGAAACTTTTGGATTCAGAAGATGATTATGACGAAGAACCATGTGATCAAAAAATGATCCAAGAATCATTAGCTAAACAGGTATATTTTTTGAAACATTCGAGAAATTTTGCATTTAGTTGGCACAATTTTAATTTTTTTTTGTATCGGGCTGAAAATTCTTTAAGGGCCAAAAACATGGAATACACATGAATCGTGTGACATGATTATTTAAATAATAATCCCAAGATCTTGTAAGATACCCAAAAATCTTAAACAAAATATATTTTTCCCCAAAAATATCAAAAAAGTGATATCTTTCAATAATGATAACTTTTTTATTATTTTGAAAACTGAACAAAATTTTTGCAAAAAATTGCTATTGGCCCTCGGTCATTTTCCAATGCTTTTTTTAGTGTTTTTATACGTCTTTTCATTGGCAATATATATATATATATATAGAGTCCCATATATTTGTTCCATAATGCCCCACCACTTGAAGATTATGGCACAAATATATAGGACTCATTAAAATTTGGCAGTCGAAGTGGGGAGAAAAACCGGTTAGGTTCGGGGTTTGGGTGGATACTGTAACTGAATTACCGTAATTTTGACTCATTTTCGAACTTTTTTGATATATAAAATCACTTTTTCTGATGTAAATATGAATGTTTTGTTCTTTCCCACACTCGGGCTCGGCCAGGGTTTTCAATTTTTGCCACTTTAAAGTTATTCATAAATTTTGAATTAAAATTTAAATTGTACCAAATATGGGAAAAACTTCTCGAATGTTTCAAAAAAAGTCATTTAAAAAGTATTCATGTAAATATCAACTTTTTTAAGCCTGCAAAATCCATCCTTAGAAAGCCATCTGTTACTGTAAGTTTGCTGCTGTATATATATATGTATGTGTTATATAAATTGATTATCTTTTAGGAATCAAATGCCTGTCATCCTTCAACATCTGAATCTGCTTCAACGTACAGATCCCTTTCTGATTCTGATGCTGAAATGGTTCCAGAGTATACCGTTGACACAAGATTTTTATTAAAAAATGAAAGAGAAGAGAAAATTGCTGATTTTACTGGAATTTATGCACCTTCTACTCAAATGTCTGATGAACAACGTAATGTAAGTGGTTAATACCACTTAGGAGGCATAGGAAAAAATTGAGAAAAAAAGTTGTTTTTGGGTCATTTGTGAATGGGAGTAATTTTGACCATATTTTAAATTCGTCTCTTAAAATTCTCAATGAGCCTGTGGTCTAGGGTTGACCATTTCCCGGGAAATCGACTATGTCTCGACGCGATTTCCCGGGAAATTTCCCGTTTCCCCCTTATAAATCGGGAAATTTCCCGGGAAATGCGGGAAATTTCCCGGGAAATGGTCAACCCTACTGTGGTCTTTGAAAACGTTGGAAAAAATATATTTTAGGAAATTGAAAAACGTCGTAATGAACTTGGTCAATTTCTTCCTTCTCGTTGTACTCGTACAGATGCAGTTGCAAGATACAAATTGATTAAGAGTACGGCAGCAGTGAATGATAAATCTTATTGGGAAGGATCAGCGTCACAAAAAAAATGTTTAAGCTTTGCTGCATTAAGAAATCGACTCAACAAAGATAAAATTAAAGAATTTTACAGCAAAGAAGTCAATGCCAAAGAAATTCGAAAAGCAGTTAAACGTTAATTTTATTTTTTTATCAGTTTTTTATCGGGAGTTTTAAATAAAAGTTTATGCATTTTCGGAGATTTCCCTTGATCTTTTCACCCATTTGTACTTAGTAGGAGTGTGAGCAAGTCCGTATTCATGGAGGGGGGGGGGGCTTCGGGATCTGTGCCCCCAAAATTGAAAAATTTCTTTTGATCTTTTGCCGCTTAGTGTTGGCGGCGGCAAAAGATCAAAGGTGAGCCCCCCCCCCCCAAAGTCGGTGTCCCCTCCTAAATTTGTTTCTGTATAGGCCTTGAGTGCGGGAGGGGCATTTCACTTTTATGATGTGCGACCTGAATGTTGTCTTCAAAAAATCGGACACCTCAAGGCGATGTAATCATTTTTCAGTGATTAAACATCCGTAGCATCGGTGGTTGAATGGTAGAATACTCGCCTAGAATGCATTTATTTTTAAACAAATCAGTTTCTAAAAAAATATTATAATTCAATCCCATCAATTTATTCCTTTTCTGAAAAAACACTACTACCAGGGCCGCAAATAGGGGGGTGGAACTGGAGAAAGTCCCCCCCCCCCCCCCCCCTTGTCGACCAAAAATAAGGGGAAAAATTGAATTCATACTAGATAAAATGAGATTTTTTTTGTTTTTTTATAGGAAAGTTCTACCTTCTTACTTTTGACCAATTTGCGGCCCTGATTATTACTGTTCGATCCCATTATTGTGGTCGATTTTTTGGAGATATCTTTCTTTTAACTAAAGTATCTATCATATTTTTTAGTAAACGTTGGCGCAAATGCAGTTGATTCAAATCGTATGGTTGATGCTTGTCTTGAAGCTGGAGACTTTGATGCACTTGATATTGATTCAAATGCATCACCGCCAATACTTCCTCAATTATTTAAGGATTTTAAAATTGATGGTTATGATAAATCAGTTGCACAAAAGTGTTGGACAGCAGCTGTGTTTAAACGAATTTTTGGTCAATTATTGAAAGTGCCATACAAAGGAACATGTATTTATTTGTGTCCATTTTGTATGTGGAAAGGTCACCTCAAAAAATTCATTCATCATCTTGTTAGGTGCCATGGTAGTGGAAAATTACAACAAAAGCAATCGTGTTGTAGTTGTGAATGTCCTCTTCCCAATAATGAACTCGAAATTCAAGCTCATTCAAATCGATGCTTTAAATCTTGTTATAAAGAACAACTCTTAAAACTATTACTTTTATTTGTTGATGATTTTGATGTCAATGACATTTTTAATCAATTTAAAGAGCATCTTTAATCATTTTCTGTTGCATTTGATTAATTAATATTCATATCATATCATTTTTTGAATACGTTTGACATTGTACTTTTTTCCATTTCTTTTTACTGGCATCAAATAACGTGGCGCAGATTACATCTGTTTCACATTTAAAGATGCTCTATAAAATTTATTCTGTAACCCAAAAATTATTTATTATTCAAAAATTATTTTATTTTTTATTTTATATTTGTTGTGTATCAATTAGGAGATTTTCCAGAAAAACCTTTTTGACGTTGAAATTATGTCTTTGCAAATTAGCCGTTTCAACTTATTTTTCCATGCGTTCCTTTAATTGTTAAATTTATTATATTCATTATTGTGTCCGGATATTTTTGTACTTTTTGTTGTTTTCCATTTTTAATCTTTTTGGCTGTTTTAGAGAGCACTTTAAATTTTGTTAGCAACCAATTTGATACCACGTTGTATGGCTTAATAAAAACGCATATATACACATTTTTGGTCGTCCAAATGAAACATTATAAATTCAGTCCAAAAAATTTTGAATTCGTCTAAACTCGAAATATCAAAATCAAAATAAATATTTATAAATGCGAAGTTGAAAAATCAAAATTAAAAGCGACATTTTCGATTTCGCAGAATCCTGATTGGGACACAAAGAATATCCTTTTAAAACACTGCAAAAAAACAAGGCGGTCTGGATTTAATTCCCGGTCGGATATAATTTTAAGAAAAAAATTATTAAAAAAAGTTTCTTTGCGTTTATTTAAAATTTGAACGTAAAAAACTTTTTTTTCTTTGAAACAAATCAATTTCTGACAAAAAAAAGGATGACCCTTTTTTGCGATAAAAAAATTCTTTGTTTGGATTCAACGAATATTTTCAATCGACGCGGAAAAAAAGTGCGTGCAAAAAAGAAATATTCTTGGATTTTAAATTTTTTTTTGCAAATAATTTTTAATTCCATCAAAGTGTTTTCTTTCCGTATTTTCTATCATTTAAATTTGAATAAATGACGAAAGTTTGTGTGATTGGAGCTGGGGCTTCTGGGCTTCCAGCAATAAAAAGTTGCCTCGAAAATGGACTTGAAGTTGTTTGTTTCGAACGAACAAGTGATTTTGGAGGATTATGGAATTATCGGCCAAATCAAAAAGTAGGAATAATTTATATATAGGTTTTGTTGTGTCAATTACAGTAATCATGTTTTAGGAAGGTGGTACGGTAATGGCTTCCACGGTTGTAAATACATCCAAAGAAATGATGGCATATTCAGATTTTCCGCCACCCGATAAATGGCCAAATTTTATGCATCATTCATTTGTTTTAGAATATATGCAAGATTATGCTGAAAAATTTGATTTATTAAAATATATTAAATTTAATGCAGAAGTTAAAACAATTGAAAAAGTTGATACTCTTCAATGGAAGATAACACTTGGAAATGGAAAGTTTGAAATATTTGATAAAATTATGCTCGCCACAGGACATCATTCAATTCCAGTTTATCCGCAATTTAGAGGTTTGTTTTTCATGTAATTTTTATTTTTTTGTTGAAAACTTCCAAATTGTTGTTGTTGCGATTCCGACTCCGGAGTTCCAATCGGAGTTACGAAGAATCGACTGCAGCAAAAGTTAAAAGTCCTTAATGATTTTCTGTAAAAAAACAGTAGTTTCTCTTTAAGCAGGCAAAAAAATAATCTAAAATGTCACGCTTTAAAATGAAACTAAAATGTGTCAAAATAAAATTTCAGAAAGTAAAAAGATGTAAATATTTATTTTTTCTTTTCATGACTAATTTTGGCATGTTTTTGTAGCTCTACAATGTTTTGAAGGATGATTAAACCTTTAAAAAAAACGCATTCATAAAATTTAAAATTCATTTAAATAAATTGCTAGCATTATTACAGTAGTGTCTTCGGAGTCGACACCGGAGTATCGGGGTCACAGCCGGATTCATTTTAATAACACCGATCGAAAGTAGATATATAATATCTCTATTTTTTTATTCTCTAGGAATGGAAAACTTTAAAGGCCGAACAATTCATGCCCATGATTATCGAAGCTATAAAGGTTATGAAGGAAAAGATGTTTTTATTGTTGGAATTGGGAATTCTGCATTAGATATTGCGGTAGAATTATCAAAAATTGCAAAATCTGTAACAATTTCAACGCGTCGAGGTTCATGGATTTTTAATCGATGTGCCGCCGGTGGAATGCCATATGATATTGTCTTTCATTCAAGGCTATATTATTTTCTTCGTAAAATTCTTCCTATGAATCTTGTAAATGATTTTATGGAGCATCGACTTCAACAAAGAATGGATCACGATCTTTTCGGGCTAAGACCAAATCATCGATTTTTTGAGCAACATCCGACTGTCAATGATGCATTAGCAAATTTACTTGCATCTGGCATGATTACAGTTACAGTAAGCACATTAGGTTGGCTTTAAAGCAAAATCGAAGCCTTTTTATTTTACAGGAAGACGTTGAAACATTTGAAGAAAAAGCTGTAATTGTTAAAGGTGGTCGAAGATTTGCATGCAATGAATTAATCCTCGGCACCGGATATACTTTTTCATTTCCATTTTTAAAGCCTTCAAATTTAATTCCAATTAAAGTAAAACTTTTATAAATATACTGTAACGAATAAAGAGAATTCCATTTAGGAGCATCAAGTAACTCTATATAAATTTGTTTTTCCAATTAATGATCCATCTTTGGCCGTAATTGGATTGATTCAACCAATTGGAAGTGTGGCACCAATTTCTGAAATGCAATCGCGTTGGATTGCTTCAATATTTGCAAGCAAACTTTCCCTTCCATCAATCACTGATATGATTGCCGATATTGAAACAAAGAAGTATGAAATGAAACAAAGATATTTCAAATCTCCTAAGCATACCCTTCAAGTTGATTTTGTGCCGTATATGGATGAGTTGGCAGAAATTATTGGATGTAAACCTTCTTTAACAAAAGTATTTTTATCTCTCTAAAAACAGTAATAAATATTTTTAAATTTATATTTAAAAAATTTTAGATATTTTTTAAAGATTTTCGATTTTTTATGCGACTTTTTCTTGGCGCAAATGCTCCATATATTTATCGATTAAATGGTCCAAATAAATGGGAGGGAGCAAAAGAAGCTATTTTTACCCTTCCACAAAGAGTAAAATTGCCACTTAAAAATCGAGAATGCCGAATCCGAAAGCATAAAAAGCGTGGAACCCTTGTAAGTTTCATTCTCACATTTAAATACAGTAATTTATAATTCAAAATTGAGAGCATTTATTTATTGAACTTTTTTAGTTAAAAAATTAAAATATCAAAAAATTTGTGCTTTCGTCATTTTTTCCCGTGACGTTCGCGACGTGAGCCAACAACAAAATGTTTAGGTTTTTTGCTACATTTTTTTTGTTTTCAAAAAGTTCAAAAGTTAAACAAAAATTAGTCAAAAATAAACATCTTTTTTTTGGAGTCAAGTAGCTTTTTTACAGAATTCATTAACCTTTGATTAATATTTGCTCCATTTTATATTTGTGCCGTTTTTTAAGGATGAATATTTTCGATATGGTTGTATGAAATTTTTTGCAATTACAGTAACATTTATATTTTTGGCAGGTATATTTGCATTTTTTTCAACTCCTCCTGGAATGTCCGTGATTACATTTATGGCATATCTATTATTATTTTCATTTTGTTTTTCATTTATTTTACTTTGGTTTGATTTGCAATATGATATGTCAACAATTTTTTAAAAGTTTCCTTTTTTTTACCTATTGTTTTTAAAAGTACCTTTTTTTGTTGAAAGGAAATAGCTTTTTTTTTCACGTGTTTTTTTAAGAATACTTTTTTTTTTTTTTGTATTTTCAATCATTGAAATTTAACAAATTTTTTCCTTTTTTAAACTCTTTAATGATAGATTATAGTTATTATTTAATTATTTCAAGATTACTGAAAATATAAAAAAAAGATTTTGTTTAAATTACTTTTTTTTGTTTAAAGTAATTTATTAAACAAAATCTGTTCCGTTAAAAAAATGAGTGATATTCTTTAATGTGTATCTTCCGTGTTTGTCACCTTTAAATAAGTCAAAAAACAGAATTAATATTTTATCAGAAAAGATGACTTTTTTGAGACATCATTTATCTCTCTCTCCAAAGTCTTACCACATTTTTTTGTGTCTCATAACTCTTTTTTTTTGGTTGAAAAATATAATCCGTTTTTATTATAGAAGGTATTTTAATAATTAAATTTTAACATTTTTTTTTACATTTAAAACAATTATATTTCAATTGCTTTTTTTTGAGTTTTCCATGGTAACTTTAAACATGGAAAATAATTAATTGGTAAAAAAAATACTTAAACATAAAAAAAAAATAATGTGAAAAAAAACGATATTTTATACACGGAGGTAATTCTTTTTTTTGTCTATCATTTCTTTTACCTTAAAATTGAAAAAGTAAATGTGTTTTTTTTTCTTCATTTCTTTCTTTCAAGAAATCTTAATTTTTCTTTTTTCGCACCTTTTTTCTTAGAAAAAAAAACAGATGAAAAATGCAGACGACCGCTTTTTGAATGAAGCCATACCTTTCCTTTTTTTTAAATAACAACAGTGAAAAAAATTTTGTCAAAGCTCTCTTTTTTTCATAAAACTAAAAATGCCGTTGAGTACTTTTTAAAAAAAAATAATAAATGTATAGTTGATAGGACCTATAGGTATATATATATATATTTGTTATTGGGATGATAATTTCCGGGATGTTTTATTTTTGCAAATTTTCAATTTCATAAAAAAATATGTAAAATAAGATATTTTTCTTTTAAGTGGTTTTTTTGAAAATAATATTTTTTTCGGTGGTTTTTTGTTTAACTGTTTTTTATTGGTTTAATACGAAATGTTGTGTTTTGAAGGAGCACCTTTAAAACTACTATTTTTTATGGCATTTTTTAATTGTATACAATTTTAAAATGCCTAAAAATGTTTTTATAAGGATCTCGTTTTGATTTACCGTATATAAAAGGGTAGGTAAAATTTATTTATTACAGCTAAAAAATGAAAGTTAAATAAATGGTTGTTTCTCATTGGCCGTTTTTGCCAAAGTTGTAAAAAGTCTGTTAATAAATCTTGTTAGAGAAGGTGTAATTCAAAAAGATTTATTTTCCAAAATATACTGTATAATTTTTTATAAAAAAATCTGTTATTTATTTTACAATTTTTGTGGATACTGTAAATTTGAACATATTATATAACATTTTAAGTGCCATTGTTAAATGTCAGTAATAAATTTAGTTTTGTTTATTTAAAAATACTCTTGCATTAATCATATCTTTTGACCCCCCCTAAGGAGCAATGTTACAAATGTTATTTTTGAATTTAAATTTGCTGCCAAAAAAAACTTTACTCTTTTTTCTGTTTTATTTTTTTAATCTTTGATAATTGTTTGATTGCTACCGTAATAAAACAGCTTTTAATTTGTATTTGCCAAAACTTTTCCCAGAGAACAGTGCCCATTTTGCATCCAATTTTATCAGCAAAAACAGAATAAATAATTAAAAATTCGTGAGACTTGAAAAACAAAACAATAAATAAATTTCTTAAAAATATTGTTTTGTTTAAATGATTTTGAATAATTTATTGCGATATTTTTGTGGACATTGTTTTAAACACAAACAATACAAAATTTTCATGTGATCCTTTTGATTTTTTTGTTTTTTTTTTCTTTCATGCAACAAAAAATTGTAACTTTTTTGTGCCGAAAAAAAACAGTGTTGAAATTATAGTATCCGTGATTCTATATATTTTTTTTGTGTCGGAACTTTGCCTTTTGTTTTTGAACTTTGAATCAAAAATATGAAAGAACAAAAGGATTTACAAAAGTGCATTGTTTTGCATATATTTTTTTGAAACTATTTTTTCCAAAAAAAAACTATTTTGTTAAATATCTCTCTTTTTTTTGGGTGTTAAATTAATAGCAGCAAAAATAGCAGCAGCAATGTTGGGGGTTAAGTGTTGGAAGGTGGTGGTTTTTTTTACAAATGTAATGAAGGTTGCCAAAGGAAACTATGGCATTACTGAAACATGAAGAAAAAGAAAGAAGAAAAAACAAAGCAGCCGATGTTGTTGCCGTAATGAAAACCTGCTTTCTTTCTTTTTTCTTTTTCTTTTAAAAAAATGGTTTGAAAAAATATGAAATTATTAATAATATTTTTTCACACGCAAAATGAAGGAGGTGGAAAGGGGTGGTGTGAGGGTGGTTGGAATAGGAGCAGCCGCAGTTTTAATTCTAGTTTTATTTTCGATACAAAAAAAATATATTATTTTTGTATTTGGTATTTTCATTTTAAATATACTTGGAAAAAAAGTAAAAGGTGAAAGCTGTTTTAAGGTTTTTTAGATTTAATTAAATTTTTATATATAAAAAAATATGTAAAGTTAAATTTGGGTTTGATTGAATTTGAAACTAATGCTGTCTTTTTTGGCATTTTGGGAAATGCAAAAATGTCAAAAGTACAAACTCGAATATTTTATGTTATTATTTTAAATGGCATTTTTACCCGTTTTTTCAATTTTATAATTTTTTGGGATTTTAAAAACAAACGTTCAAAAATATGCATAATTAAAGGTTATATCTGTTTGAAACTTTGAAAAAAATAATTAATTCCACGAGTGTTTTTTGAATAAAAAAAAGGTGCATGCCAAAACCCCTAGAATAATGAATAATAAATCCCAAAGGATTTTTTTTTACTATTTTTTTCCCGAACATGGCTAAAAAATGTGCCAAAGCTTTTAAATTCCTTTTTAAAGCATCTTTTTATGCTGCCAAGTTTTTATCGGTATAATTATTGACATTTTTTGGAATTTTTATAGTTGTTTCAAAAATAATTTTTCTTCTTCTTTTTCAAAACAAATCATTTTTCCGGGTTATAAAAAATCGAAAAAAGTTGTAAATACATTTTTTTACACCTGATAATTGTTTTAATTATTTTAAATTAAAAAAACTTTCTCTTTTAAAACTTTTAATTATCTTTAATTCATATTTTTTGGCAGAAATAAATTATATTTAAAATGAATGGTGTTCCAAATTCATCTTCTGCTACTTCTTTTTTTTAAAAAGTTGTTGCAGCATTTATTCTTTCAATTATCTTTTATTTTTGCTTCATTTTTTCCATTTTTTTTCTTGTCTGTCTGTTTAAAAAGAAATGAGTAAAAAAATAAAAGTAAATATTGAAAGTAATGAAACTTTACTTTTTCTAAAATATTTTTAATAAAAAAGTTTAGCTTTATTTTTTTCTTCAATCATGCGAAAAGTTTTTTGTAGTTTTAATTAAAGTTTGTAAATTTCAAATTTTCATGAAATTTTTTAAGAGTTCAAATCTTTGAATTTTTATACCTTTGATTATGGGATACTGTAGCTTCTTAGCGTGTGAAAAATTTCATACTCAAAAAGTGTAAAATTCTAGAAAAATTTGTTTATTTATTTAAAAAATTTGGTTATTTTTTTTAATGAATAAAGTTTTTTACTGACATAATTTTGTTGTTATTTGTGTTTGTAAAGCAGCTTTTTACAAATTTTATGTAAAATTCAAGACTTTTTCCAAATTTTGATCACCAAATTAATTTTTCTTATAATTATCAATTTTTTCTGAAAATCTAAAATTATTTCCATTCCTTTTTTTCTTTGATTATTTTTATCCCCTCTAAAAATTACTATTAAAACACAATTTTTTTCTTTCAATCTCCATCTTCCATTTCTTTTGCTTCCTATGGCATTGAAATTTATGGTTTTCTTTTAAAAATTTTTGAAAAAAAACCACAATTTTTATTGGCCTTGGTTAATTTTCAATAGGTCATAAATTCTCATCATTGCTTCCTTATCCCCTTTTTTTGTGTTCCATTTTTTTAATATCCCCCCATAATTTTTTGCTGTTTTCTTTTTTTTTCAATTGAACCACCAAAAATAATTATGTCAAAAAATAGATAAAACACTGAAAATGCAAAATATAAGAAAAAATGCTTGACGAAATTTTGTAATATATTTATTTTCTGATGTTTGTGGGGGTGGGAGTGGATGAGTGTTAATTTTGACGGCAAAAAATATACACTGAATGTTGCACAAAAAATAGCAAAGAAAAAATTACGTTTTTGAAAAGAATTGTTTGAAAAAAAATAATTTGAAACTATGATTACTTTTTTACTTCTTCGACGATGATGATGATGATGATGATGATGGAGCTTAAAATTGTTGTTTCCCATGTTATTTGCTTTCAGCTCTCTTCTTCGTCTTCTTTTGTCAAATCTAAAATCTCAATTTTCAGTTTTCATTTTTTCTTTCAAATTTTTAAATGTAATAGAAAATTTACGTTTTTTAACAAATTTACAAATTTTCTATTTAAAAATATTTTTTGATGACGTTAATGACCCAACAAAAATTATAAGAAAATAATAATAAAATTTTTACCTTTAAAAAATATGACCAAAAAAAGGTTTCCCAAAAAAAAGTGATCCATATTGTTTACGGCAAAAATAAAATTAAAATTAAAGAAAAAAAAAGGAATGTCGTGTTTAAAAGAAAAAAAACACACAGAATCCAATACACTTTTTTTAAAAATATATTTATTTATTTACTTTTTTTCTTTTCCTTTGCCTTCTCGAAGTTCTTTATTTATTAATATTTATTTTTGGGGGTTGTTTTTTGACTGCATTATTTCATTATTTAAGATTTTTTCGTACCTTTCTAAAATCGCATCATTGTTTTTTGGGCATTTGTGTTCGGGGGTGGCAAAAACAGCTTTTATTTTTTATGATAAAAACATTTTATGCAGTTAATAAAGAGAAAAATAAGTCTTTTTCGAACCTGTGTTCACGAACGGACATTTTTTATTCCGACTCCGACTCCGGAGTCACTGGAGTCGACTCCAAATTCAAAAATTTCATTTCAAATGCAATAATAGTGCTTTCTAAATGCCAAGTTACACTGTTAAACTGTTTCAAATAATTATAAACTTAATATTAGAAACAAAAAACAACAAGTTTTTCAAATTTTTAACAATTTTAAGAATTTTTTAAAATATTTTTAAACTTCTTTTTGTTAGAGCTTTTATGTCAAAAATGCTGTTTTGGAAACAACATTCTGCAGAATACATAGTTTTAAAAAAAATTTCTACCGGAATCGATGCATCGACTCCACCTCGTTGACTCCGAGTCACAACTCCGACTCTGGAGTCGGAGTCAAAACATTACTGTTTAAACCCCACTTTTATATTTTGCATATTTGTTGCTTTTTTTGTCCAAAAGTCTTTAGTTACCGTAATTTTGATGGAAAAATGTTTAATTTTGAGTGTTAATTTTATCCGATATTTTTTGTTAAAAAGATGATGTAGTTTCTGTGTTTAATCATGTACTTTTAAAAAATGTCATAAATGACTGTATTTCTTTGCTATAAAAATTTAAGTTTTTTAAAAAGACGTCAAAGAAAAATAAATTCTTTGAGAATTATCCAAGATTTTTTGCAAATGGCAATCAAAAC
This sequence comes from Panagrolaimus superbus, assembly GCA_964035985.1. Lineage (NCBI taxonomy): Eukaryota > Metazoa > Nematoda > Chromadorea > Rhabditida > Panagrolaimidae > Panagrolaimus > Panagrolaimus superbus. Next base: position 9,593,760 of record OZ038357.1, read on the forward strand.
AATTGATCTTTAAAAGGCTTTTCATTTTTGTATCATTAAATATTTAAATCAAAATTAAAATTTTTTATGGGAATTAAATTTGACGTCAAAAAATTAAAAAAAGAAAATAAAGATGATTATGGCACCGTTCAAATATTGTAAAATTTAAAAATCCTGTTTGTTTAAATTTCATCATCGTAATTTTAGATTTGTCACCCTTTTTTTCAAAGGAATAAATGATAATTTCCATAGAAAATTATTAATCTTTTGTGTTAGATTCCAGAAAGAAAGAAAGAAAGAAAGAAAGATATCTTTTTTCTTTGTTCTTTTTAATGGCATCAAAAGAATCTCTGTCAAAAAAAAAGTGGACATAATTTTTTTATTCATTCAAGCGAATTCCTTCCTTCCTTCTTCTTCCATTTTTGTGCTGCTGCGGTTTTTACTTTTTGCGCATTGAAGGATTACTTTTGACCAACCCACGACATCAACGAAGCAATGCAAACCATTCAAGAACGAGGACGACTTTCCCCCTTTCAATCTCTTTCAATCTCATGTTATTTCAAGTCCTCTTTTTGCCTTTTTACATCCACATTCACATCCACATCTATGATATATATATATATATATATATATATATGTATATGTATATGTTTCTTTCCTTATGGCTGCATCTTTAAGATTAAAAAAAGATGTAGCAAAAAATTCTTAAAAGAAGGAAAAAAAAGTCATGTCGTTTTGTCCAATTTAAAAACCAACGAAGCTAAAGAAGAAGAAAAAAAAGTAGGTAAAATATTTATGTATAATGTTTTACTTTTGGGACTAAGCATGGCTCGGGCCGACTTTCGGGCCGAGTCGGGCCGTCAGATGGGCCCTGTTAGATTTTTAATTCGTAAAAAACTTTTGATATTGTTCGATAGCAAATCGATAGAGCTATCGACTGAGAGAATGGCATATGGAAAGCTACATTTTAAATGCCGATGGGCCCGAATTTTATGCCAAAATTTGCGAAAAGTGCTAAAAAATCGATAAAAACTGGGCCCATCGGCATTTAAAATGTAGCTTTCCATATGCCATTCTCTCAGTCGATAGCTCTATCGATTTGCTATCGAACAATATCAAAAGTTTTTTACGAATTAAAAATCTAACAGGGCCCATCTGACGGCCCGACTCGGCCCGAAAGTCGGCCCGAGCCATGCTTATTTGGGACCCCTCTCTTTTTTTCTCCTTCTTCTTGAAATTAATGGCGTCTCCCGAAACATTTTTTTTTTCAAAAAAAAATAACGGATAAAACTTTTTTTTCAAATTCAAAAAATCTGATTAAATGTTAAAAATTGTATTTTTTTTTTGGTTATCTTTGATTATTAAATTATAGTCATTGTTTTAAGCTAAAAGAAATTTTTCTTTGGTAATGTTTTTTATTGATTTACGATTAAAAAGTTTGACAAAAAAAAGAAGTAATAATTTGATTTTCCTGTTGAAACCTAAAAAAAAGTGCGTGCGTTACTTTTTAAATAATTACAACAAAAAAAACACACAAATTGCGTCAGAAATAATTTTGGAATATTAATTGTTCTCTTTTTTTAAGGTCAAAGCTATAAAAATACTTTTGTTTTTGGATTTGTGTTTTTAAAAAATTGGGGAACAATTTTTTTAGGTCATTCTTTTTTTGAGAGATTGTTCTTTGTGGATGGATTACTGTAATTAAAAGTTTTAACGCATGTTTTCTAATTTTAACATCATTTTAAATTTATCCAAAATATTTTCCTTTTCAGACATGTTAATTTATTAGGTATACGGTAGTCGTATTATTATTATTATCACCTATTTTTTGCAGTTTTTGATTAAATTTTTTTGTTGTTAATCTGTCTTTCATCTAAAAAATAACTTTTAATCTTCAAAATTTTTAATATTTTGTTTTACATTTTTGTTTTTCTCCCTTGCAATTACTATTTTCAGGAAGAATTCAAAGCACAAAGCTGCTTCTTTGAAACAAAAGACAGCTATGAATTTTTTGAATGTTAAAAAAGTACTTTGATTCCTTATTTATTTTTGTTTGATTTCATTTAATCTGAACCCAAAAAATAGACGTAAATGTAAAAAATAAAACACGTAAATAATTGAAAGATTTAATCGAGTGATTTCATGCCACATAATTTTTAAATTTTCATAAACAATTTTTTTCTTATCATTTTATCAAAACATTTTGTGAAGCCATAGATCCATTTTTTCTATACTAAATTTAAAAATGTTAAAATTCAAAGAAACCCATTTTTTCACATGTTTTTAAATTATTTTTGAATCATTCGTATTTTTTCTCTCACATTTTTGCATAAAATAAGAAAAGGTTCTGCCCCCTTTTTTTCTTTCTTTGATAAAATTTATTTGAATATTATTTAATTCTTTTTTTCTTTCTATTTTTTTCCACCTGTTTAATTTTTATTTTCACAAATGTGCGGGCGTTTTTTTCTTTTGATTTTGACTGTGTGAAAAAAAAGAGTTTTTTAAATGCCTTTTTAAAAAATATTTAAATTAAACACTAATAAATTTTTCCATTTCTTCAGGTGGTGGTATTAAAAATTATTTTTGTTGGTATTTAAAAAAAGAGTTTAAGTAAACTACAATATTATATTTTTCGTTGCAAGAGAGACAGAGAGAGAGAGAGTCATCAACTTTGGAGTAGGAGAATTTTTATAAATGTTTATTTATTTAATTAAAATATTTCAAAATTAAAGTGGCAAAATCGACAACAATTATCCGCACAAGCGGTCGACATCGTTCTGGTGAAGGTGGTGAAATTCAGTCTTCATCTTCTGACGACGACGACGAAACAATTGCCGGTGCTAAAACAGTGTTAATAAAAAATTATAATAGTATTGGACAACAACAACAACAACAATATCGTCGACAATCAATAATTTGTCCAACAATTCCAAGAATTGGTGAAATTTATAATCCTTCAATTCCCCGCATCCCTGGAAGTCAATATCAACATCAACAGTCAACGTCCACGGCATCAACAACAACTGTACCATCAAAAACTACAACACAAGCTTCCACATCTTCAACAACTTCAAGTCCATCGTCACCACTATTACCCACAACTTCTGCGCCACAGAATCAGCCAAATCAACATCCAAATCATCAAAAACCTTCATGGCAAGCAATGCACAAAATACAATTTGCACGGGGAATTCATCAAAAAGATTTGCTACGGGCAAATACTTTACCATCGATTTCAAGGGCAAAAGTAAGTACTATTTTTAAGGAACAAGGAAGTATTATTAATCTACAGATTATTAACCCACATAAATAAATTTCTTTATTTCAGTTAGGATGTTTTGCTCGTATCCATCTTCATGAAGAAAATGCAAGGTTTCTTTTGGTTGGGATTGGGCTGATGATGTATTTAACATTTGGGGCATTTCTATTTAATCATTTGGAACGGGAAAATGAATTATTTGAAAGGGAAGAAGTAAGCATTTTTATAATAACAAAAATTAATTTTATTCCAACAAAAAAATTCAAAGATAGTAACAGTTTTTTTAAAAAAAAATTTGCAAAAAATTATTACTGTCAAAAACAGAAAACTAAAATTAAAAAGTTGGGAAAAAAACAGAAATTATTTTTGAATTTGAATTTTCTGTTTTTTGTGGTTACTGTAATTTAAAAGTAGTCTTTAAAAGAGTTACTTTCATTGAAATAAAAAATTGTAATAAATTTATTTTAAAATTGTTTAAAAAAAAGTTTGTTAATTTTAATTTTTACAGTATCGATATCGAATGCAAAAATTAAAAGATAGAATCTGTATAAATAATTCAATGTGTGAAACAATGCAAGAATTGCTTGCATTACATGATAATTTATCATCTTCCGGGTATTTGGCACAAACGGATCGATTTGATATGATTGGATCATTCTTTTTCTCAGGAACAGTTATATCAACAATAGGTATGTATTTTTGGAAGGGGGTTACTGTATATACAGAGAAAAAAGAGTTATGAAAAAATATTCATTAATGATGGATGCATGCAACAATGCAACAATATCACTTTCATCACCAAAAATGATGATGATTTCATCACTGTTGCATCACGATCAATGAAGGTTTTTCCGTCACTTTTTTTTAGTGTAACTGTTTGTGTGTAAAAAAATAATATTTGTTACAACTTTTTTATAGGCTTTGGAATGTCAACCCCTCGAACACAAATGGGAAAAGTTGCAACAGTTTTTTATGGCCTTTTTGGGTGTACATGTTGCGTGTTATTCTTTAATTTATTCCTTGAAAGGCTAATCACTGCAATGACATATTTTTTACGATATTATCATGAACAAAAAATTCGTCGAAGACAAGCTGCTGCAGCTGCAGGAAATCAAAATGCTGCAAATAAAATTACCCTTATTATTAATGATGTAGATTATGGAGATTCTGCAAGTTCCGTCGATGGAAGAATAGATCATTGGCGGCCATCTGTATATAAAGTTTTTGGATGCATTTTTACAATTTGTATGGCTGTCATTGCTCTTGCCGCATCTATCTATTCATTCGCTGAAGGTTGGCCTTATTATGATGCGGTGTATTTTTGTTTTACAAGGTAAAAATCTTTTCTTTTTTTTCAACTATAAGACTTTTTCGTTGTAAGATTTTTAAAAGATTCCATGCAAGACCGCAAATTTTCCCAAAAATTTGCGTATCGTTTGTCTTGTGACGAAGGACATGAAAAAGAAAAAATTTCGTCTTACGTAGAAAGCATAAGTTCTTTGTTCCTTCCAAATAATATTAAAAAATATAATAGTAAAAATTTCAATAATAATAATACTATTACTACCTCATATTTTAAGCTATTTAGAGTTACTGGAAAAAGTGTATAAAACACACACAAAAAAAAGAGAGACAAATTTCTTAATTTTTATGCATACATTTTGAATTTTTATTTTTTTTATGTTTTTTGACGTCAGCAACGACATTTTGAAATTCTGCTGCTTCTAAAAATACGTATGAAACAATAATGAAAAGTTCTAAAATATGGCATAAAATAGCTATTTATAATTTTTCAACTTTTTTTGGAATGAGTAATTGCAAAAAAAACAGAGTGTTCTCTCTTTTTTTGAAAAACACGAACATCAAAAAAAGGAGAGCAATGATCACCGAAAAAAAAGGGGGGATATCTTTGAAATTTATTAAAATTATTAAATTTTACGTTTTTGATTATCAGAAAAAAAATTGAAACAATGCTGATCTTTGGTAAACAAAATGATTTTCATGTGATCAAAAATATTCTCTCATTTTTTCACTGTCTGCGACAGATGATCTTATAGGGGATAAAAAATGGGGGATAAATAAATATCCTTCTTTAGCAGTTTATCCCTTCTTCTTTTTTTCAGGATTAACATTTCCTTTAAACACAATTTACATTTTTGATAAAAGAATTATAAATCTTTTTGCAAAATGAAAATTCGGCTTGTTCCATTTTAATTTATTTTCTTTTTTATTAATATCGTTGAATTTTAAAAAAAATTGGTGATAAGCAAAAATGAATGTAGGAGGAAAGGAAGGGATTAAAAAAGGTAACAAAAAATATAGGCTTAAATTTCTTTTTATCATCAAAAATAGATTTGGAAAAAAAATGGAATTAAATAAGCTGTTTAAAATGAATGAATGAATTTTTCCAGTAACTCTAAAAAGCTTAAAATATTTAAATTTTCTAAAAGTGCTAAAAAATCTCTATACAACATTCTTAAATTTTTAAATATATTAGATTTTTTTAAAGTAATCCAAATTATCTGTACGCAATTTAAAAATATTAATTTTTACAAAAATTATTAATTCAAACAGAAATCCAGGCATACTATAAATAAATACTTTTTTGCCACTATTACCGTAACCTAATCTTTCAGTTTTGCAACAATTGGTTTCGGTGATTTTGTAAGTAATTCAAATCATTCAAATTCTCGAGTGGATCCAAATTATTATCGTGTAATAAATTTTATTTTGTTAACTTTTGGCGCCTCACTTGTTTATTGCTTATTTAATGTTTCTTCGATTGTGGTAAAACAAATGGTAAATTGGTTAATCAAAAAAATGGATGTTAAACTTGAAAATCCAATTTGTTGTGGACGAAGAAAAAGAACAAGATATATGGGCCTTGGGTTACGACCTCCTCCAGGTATGTATCATTATCATAACTGTATTATATTGTAGAAAACAATGACAACACTTTTAAAACACAAATACACGATTACAGTATACCTTGACGTATATTGTAATGGTGTGGTAATTTTTGTAAACAGAAATTAGCAAACGATAAAATTTTTACAAATATCTATAAATCCATTTTTTGGTACCAAAGTATAAGATCGATCACTTTAAAATCCGATTATGCAAATTTCTCATTTCATATATGTTTTTAGGTTTTACTGGCTTTGATATATCCGAGAGATCTTCGATTGATTCAACAGGTGATGGATTATTATCATTAAAAGAATTTCTAATGTATAATCACCAATCAAATCTTGTAATGTTACAAAAACAGTTAATTAAATCTGCATTTCGTCGACAAGAATCCGTTGATGATGATACAGAAAAAATTTCTGCAACCCGTGTTGGACCTATGGGAATTTTGAGTGAAAAATTCGGGGAAGATTAAATTATTAATTATGTAAATTTTCTGTTAACGGGGAGTATAAATCATGTAAATAAAATACTGTGTTTTCTGTTTGTTTCAAAATCTTTTGTTTTTTTATAAAAATTCTTTCTTTTTTTACTGTATTATTTATGCATAATTTTCTTTTTTTTTTACAAAAAAATGGGGTAATTTTGCCTTTTTTTTGAATCAAATAAAAAAGCAATAAAGAAAAATTTATTTTCAAAGTTTCAAAGACACACAATTTAGTTTTTACTAAAAAAAATTAAATGATGTCGAAATAGTTGTTACCCAAAATTTTGAGAATTTGGTGGAAATTTTCTGGGTTTTTTCTGATTTTCCTGGAAAATTATAGCTCTAAACTCATTTAAACATGTTGTAAAAGATAATTTCTTTAGGGTAATAATTTCCACAATTGTTTTTAAAAAATTCAAGTTTTTCAATAATTTTTTTGTTGCTTTGAATTATTCAAATTGAATGAGTACTCCATTTGAAGAGGGTCATCTCGCAAAAACCATTGTCTTTTCTTTTCGCACCTTTTTTTCCAAAAAACTGTGAAACAAAAAAATTTTTAAAAAAAATTTTGGATTTTAAAAAAGTGAATATTGTTTTTATTTTTGGCAATATTTTTTTTAAAAAATGACTTGCAATTATAAAATTAGCGAAAAAATTGGAGAGGGAGCATTTTCAGAAGTATTTTATGCTGAACATAATGCATCAAATTTTCCTGTGGCATTAAAAAAGTTAAAAGTAAGTTTCTTTTTAGTTTAAAAAAATTATGTTTACTTTTGTTACAATATTATTTATTTATTTTTAGATAGAAAGTTTAAGTGAAGATGAAATGAAAAGTTGTCTCAATGAAATTCTGTTGCTTCAAAAAGTAAATTGTGAAAATGTTATCTGTTGTTTCGGAGGTTTTAAAGAATCAAATAATTATTATATTTCTCTTGAATATGCTGATGCAGGTGATTTAGAAGGTTTGATTACTGTAAGTTGCTTTAAAAAGTTAAGAACAATAAATAAAATAATTTGTGTGTTCTGTTTTTTAGATGAACCGACAAAATGGAAGATTATTTTCCGAACGATCAATATGGTTTTATTTTCATCAAATTTGTGCGGGTGTCAAAGAATTACATGCCAAACGGATTCTTCATCGAGGTAAGCAAAGAATATACATGATTGATAAGCTTTAACATTACTGTACTTTTATATATACGTGTTATTTTTAGACCTTAAACCAGCAAATATATTTTTAACCAGCAAAGGAAAAGCTAAAATTGGTGATCTTGGTTTATCTCGAATATTTAGTTTAAAAACTCAATTTGCAAAATCCATTGTTGGAACCGAATATTATCTTGCTCCAGAACGAAATTCTCAAGGTGGTTATCATTTTAAATCTGATATTTGGTCATTGGGCTGTATTTTATATGAACTTTGTGCCCTTCGATCTCCATTTAATGGTGAACAACAAAATGCATATGCCTTGTTTAAAAGAATTGAAACATGCCAATTTCCACCAATCCCTGCAAATTGTTATTCACGACAGGTATGTTTGCATTATTTTAATTGTAGATTTCAATTATTACCGTATTCCATTTTTAGCTCAAATATTTTATTTCCTCATGTCTTACCGTAAAACCTGCAAATCGTCCAAATGCTGAACAGGCTCATCTTGCTGCTAGTTTAATGAATAAAAAATTTGAAACCCTTCGTTTGCAATACAAAAAACAATTTGGAAAATAGATTAAATTATTTGTTTATTTTTATATTGCTTTTTATTTTAGTTTTTCTTATTTTTTTTTGATATTGTGTTTTGTAAATTGACGGATAAACTTTTTTAAATTCTCACTCATGTATTTGCAAAATATTTTCTTTTAGAATTTGACAGAGAACGTGGAAAATCGATTTTGTCGAAACACTCGAAAATGTATAAAAATGTTTGTCACAGTTTTTTTCATCAATATTTCCAATAATGTACAGAGCCGCAAATACCTTATGGAAAATGGGGAAAGTTCCGCCCCCCCCCCTTGAGAAAAAATTTACGTTGAAAAACTGAAATCATACTAGGTAAAATGAGAATTTTTGAAAATTCCATAAGGAAGTCCCCTCCCCCCTTTGGTTGGGACCAATTTGCGGCCCTGATAATGTAGCAAAAATCGTCAAACTTAATTTCAAAAACAATTTAAAATTGAATTTTTTACGCGATTGTAAGAAGATTACGTAACAGTTAAGTGATATAAATTACACTATGCATTTACAAAGCCAGGCGGCAATGTTAGAAATTATATAGGCAAAATTGACAAGATACATATCGAAGTGTCGTCAAGCCTGTTTGTTCAGATATAACTTCTTTTTTGGAAATGTTTTTTTGAAATAATAATACATTTATAGGCTTATCAATGTTGTCGTTCATCTTTTGTTAATGGCTCACAATTAGCATTAAATTTTCATCATTCATTTCCATGTTCAGTTCATCAAGGAAATTACGGTAATAATGCTGATTCTCGAAGTTATTCGATAGATACTTTATCTGCTCAACTGCTTAAAAAATTACAGAAATTATCATCACCAAATTCAACTCATAGGTACATATTAGGGATCGGATACCGTACCGCGAAGGTTTCAGTACCGTCAAAAATATCGCAATACCGTACCGTGAACTTTTTTTAAAAATGAAAGTTTGTTTTTTTGATACACAATTTGGAAAGATGTTTCCATGAATTATTCTTTAGAAAAAGGTCAATCAGTTTGCCACTAAAATATTATATTTTGTTACATTGTTTTGTTTTTTTCATTGGCATAAAAAATTAAATAAATAATTAATAAATCTAAAGTTTATTGTTTTTCATAAAAACTCAGTTGCTTTTCTGGTCGATTTCTAATATAGCTTTAATACAAAAAAACTTGGTATTTAATTGGGGACATGGGTACTTCTTTACTTTTCCTCCCCCCTCGTTCTCGCAAAACTTTCTAAGTTTTTGTCTTGCAAAAAGCTCATCCCTAAAATTCGGGATGAACTTTTTGCAAGATAAAAACTTAGAAAGTTTTGCGAGAACAAATGAAAACAACCAGCCAGCAGGAATGAAAAAGTGGTGAAAGAGCTCGAAAACTCGTTGCATTCATTCTTTTATACACTTTAGCAGCCTTTTTAAAGAATTTACATAAAATATACAATAATCGAATGAGGGGAGGAAAAGTGAAGAAGTGCTGTGTTACACTTCTTTACTTTACCTCCCCTTTTGATCACCACAAAAAATGAAAAAGTATTTTTATTCAAATTTGGGAAAAAAAGAATAAAAGTGAACATTTTAATTTTTACAAAGTTTTTCAAAAACAAGGGGGAGGAAAAGTAAAGAAGTGCCGGGACATGTTATAATGGACGGTATTACGGTAATACCGCGATATTACCGCGGTATTACCGTAATACCGTACCGTGACAATTTACAAAAACAGTATTTTACCGTTACCGCATTCTTCGAAAAACGGTACGGTATCCGATCCCTATTAGGTATATCGTTTTTTTATATATCTATATTCTTTGATATCAATTTTTGGTATGTAAAAACATTAAAAGAGACGGTGCACCAGATTATTTGAATTTTTGGAATAAAAGCGTTACATCAAAATTTTGTTTTCAATACTTTCATAGCCATTCGATAAAACTAGGTGAAAAAAGGTTATTTTGAGAGTTTTGGAGCATTCTACCGTGTGAAACCGATTTCGCAGATTTTCAAAGATTGAATATAACCAAAAATACAAATAATCCGGAAAAATCCGGAATGCAACCAATCACAAAGTTGTTCCCCAGGATTGTACACATAAGTATAAAATGGCTACCACAAAAAAATTTATCTAACCTCTAATGTCGAAATTTCGATATCTGTAATTTTTGACCCTTGTAAAAAAATGGCAACATCCTCTGCGTTAAGCTATATAATGCACATTATAATCACCTATCATGTGAGGATTCCAAAAATATATACCTTGACCCATAGCGCGGGAAACCTGCAATTGCAAAATCGAAAAGTACGCGCAACTAACATCTCCAGCATCAATCCGGATGTTTAACTTTGGTGTTTCGTAAGATATCGACTTCCGGTGACTTGCATTATGTAATTTCATGTCAGTGGAGCATTCTGGGACAGTTTCAACATATTTGGTAACGATTTCGAAATATGCGACCACTTTGAGAATCCAAAATTTAGCAACATAGAAATATTGCAAAAACTTGGGTTTTGTCCGGGAAAATAAAATGGATTATGCATTCTGAGTGTTAAAGATATGTAACAATACTAATATAAATTGATAAAAAATGACGGGGGGTCAAAATCGATTTTGTAAGATTTTTTCAATTTTGCTTGTTTTTGATCAATTTTCGAGATATTAAAAAATTATGAATATCCAAATATGTCAATGTTTTGATATTTTTGGGTTAAAATATAGCTTATTTAAGGTTTTTGGAGCATATTTCAACATCCTGAAATCACTAGTTTTTGTTTTCCATTTAATCGAAAATACGGTAAAATATTAGGGGAAAATATCCAAAAATATTACAATTTTTCCTATACAAACATACTAATTACCTTTTTTTCGGACTGAATGACAATATTTCATCACTTTGAAAGTGATTTCAACCAGTGTTTTGGTGCCGTAACCGTCTGAGCGATGGCGGTGTTTGAAAAGTGTTGACGGCGCCGTTAAATTTTTTGCCTTGGTCTCCCCTGTTAAAAAAGTCGAAAAAAGTCAAAATTTCAATTTCGGAGGAAAACGTTTCTAAACTTATTCTGAATCATTTCTAAGTGATATAGAACTAATTTTGACCATTTTCTGCCCCTTTTCTTAAAACTGAGTTTTAACACCGCCGTCAGACGGCGACGGCGGTGTTTCAAAAAATCGAATACACTGATTTCAACACCAAATATTATCAACTCAATTTTTTGAAATTTTGAAAAATCAGTAATTTTCAAAAACCTTGTAATTATCTAAAATGGCTTTTATACATTTCACTTCATTAAAATACATTATAATTTTTTTTTGATTGGTTGCATTGCTGATTTTTCCCGATTTTTTGTATTTTTGGTTATTGTCAATCTTTGAAAATCTCCGAAATCGGTTTCACACCGTAGAATGCTCCAAAACTTTTTAAATAACGTTTTTTCATCTAATTTTATCGAATGGCTATGAAAGAATTGAAAACAAAATGTTGATGTAACACTCGATTTAAATAATGTGGTGCATCGTCTCTTAAATGGTACCACTCAGCATTATAAAAATCAAAAGTAAGTTAATAAAACATTTTCTTTAGTGCATAAAACAATTTTGGATAAAAAATTTATAGTACGAAAATTTGAAACACAAACAAAAGTTGTCACATAACTGAAAAAATTAAATAATCTTTTTAAACAATTTTGCAATGGTTGATTTCAAATCCATCTTCTGCAATCATTTCAGCGAGTATGATATCATATTTATTAATAGCATCACTTTGACGAATTGTAAGATAATAAACATCATTGCTATCATGTACATAAAAAACCAAATACCATTTGATGCCAGGACTTTTGGCTAATTTACTTGATGGCTTAAAAGATTTATCAAATTTCCAGTAATATATATATTCATTTTTTTTCGTTTGAATCATATGGAATACTTTTTCATTATTATCACAATTAAGAACGCCTTTCATCATTTTTCCATTTTCATCAACAACTAAAGTAATATTGATTTAAAATAAAACTTTTTCTGGTCAAACTTACTTGTAACAACATTTCGAGATTCCAACAACATTTTACTCAATTCATTACCAGAAAATAGAAAATAATTGCTTACTAAAAATGGAGTTATGATAACTTTTAAATGATATAAAAATCTTACCAACAAAGGTCATAATAAATTCATGATTCATCATATGGAATTTGATAAATTGCAAAAAAACAGATAATTCTTCTTTCATCATTTCAAATGGCAAAAAACAGATAATTGCTTCATTCAAATTTTTATCGGATTTTTGTTTTTCAAGTGCTTGTTTTTCTGCTCTTTTAAATACCTATAATTTTTTATCAACATGACAATTTTTTACAATTATTACTATAAAAACTTACCATTTCAAAAAGTTCTTCTTGTCGTACTGTATTTTCATTAGATTTAATAATATCATAAACAATTGAATGTGAAAGGTCTTGAAATTTATCGCATTTAAGAAAAACTGAAAGATTCTTTGAAACAAAATCAAGAAGAGATTTTTTAAGATCTTCCAAAGAATATTTGAAAGCAAGATCAAGCATTGGAAAAACATTGATAAGATTCCATTCAGTTTTTAACAAATAATCTTCACAAGCTTTTTTAAAAACTTTTACATTATAGAATTCTGCGATATCGACCATAGTAAAAATATTGTTAGAATCAAATTCAAATTCACCGGAGTAAATAAAAGTAACGAAAGTTTTGAAATCCTCGAAAGTGTAATTTTGAATATTGATTGGTTCATTGGGTGTTGTCCATCGTTCAGAAAGCATTGTATTAAAAGTATTTGAAACTTCACATAATTTGGATTTATGGGCATATAATTTCTAAAAAAGGAGTGATACTAAACAAAAGAAAATAGAAATCAGAAACAAACCTTTTCTTCAATTTCAAAAACAACATCAAAATCACCATTTTCAGGATCTTGAGCTTTAAAAATTTGATATTTTTCCATATGGAGTTCATAAAAATACTTTTGTTCAGCATTCATCTTGATTAAAGAGCTAAAAAATATTAAATATTAAAGGGAATGTCGACGACAAGCAAAGAAAGTTTTCAACTGCAACAAGTATGTTTCAACGCGAAAGAAAGCACACAATGCATCCCTCATTGCTGAATGTGCGGCAACAACTTGTCGTTAATCAGGGAATTTTTTTTTGCTTGACGTCGACACTCCCTTTAAATATTAAATAACAACTTTGAAGAGCCCAAGATTTCATAAAATGAATAAAAACTTTTTAAAGGAGATTCGTCAGTTTGTGCATTTTTGTGATTTCGCAAAAAATTGCGAAATTGTAAATAAGTGATAATCAGGGTTTTTCGTGTCGAGAACGGCATACTGTAAATCGCTTTTTTCTTTTGCCAAAAAACAAAAAAGTGATTTTGAAATTAGTAACCCGGCCTTGCAAAATCATAAAAGCGAAACAAATGTATATTTATATATATATAATGACTCTTAAAAACATTTTTTTGACTCTTAAAAAAAGTTAACTCTTAAAACGCATTTTGTGAAAAATCGTAGATTCACCACGCACCCGAGCAAAAATTTGAGGCTTGAGGGCTATCCTCTCGGATTTAGAGGTTTTCGAGGTCGTAGATTCCGAATCTGAAGTCCGTTTTTGATTTCGTAATCGGAATTCCGAGATACCGTAATCAGGGGGCCTAAAATGGGTCACCCTCCAAAAACCAAAAAATGTGGTATCATTCGATTCCCCTCATCGAGGCGATTCAGAAAAAACCAAATATAGCTGAAAAAATTTAATAGGGTGCAAAATAATGCCATTTAAAGTAGCTAATTTTCGGTTTTTTGGCAATATGTCCTTTAAAACCACGGACATGGAAACAAATGGATGACAGATTCGGAATCTACGTGTATTTTTACCCCTGGGGGGTCAGAAATATCAAAAGTACCGTGGTCCCATCACACAAATAAAAAGGGTCAAACATCTCAAAATCAACATCTATAGCATCGAATAATATATATATTTCATGAATGGGGGCAGGTATCGACTTCCGGTGACTTGCATTATGTAATACCATGTCAGTGGAGCATCCAAGAACAGTTTGAACATGTTTGGTAACGATTTCGAAATATGGGACCCCTTTGAAAATACAAAATTTAACCCCATAGAAATATCGCATAAACTTTGGTTTTTCTTTCATAATAAAATCAAATATGCATTATAAATGTAAAATATATGTAACAACATCAATATAACATGATAAAAAACGACGGGGGGTCAAAATCGATTTTTTATGATTTTTTCAATTTTGCTTATTTTTGATCAATTTTTAAGATACCAAAATATTACGAATATCAGAATATATCAACTATCTGATATTTTCGGATTAAAATATAGCTTGTTTAATATTTTTGGGCAATATTTCGACATCCTGGAATTACTAGTTTTTGTTTTCCACGTAACTGAAAACTTGCTCAAAAATTTGGGAAAAAACACCTGGAAATCAATGTTTTTCCAATACAAGATCACTAAAAACGTTTTTTGGCTTAAATGTCAATATTTTAACATTTTCTGAATGATTTCATCACAAAATAAAATAAAATAAAATAATTTTTTTCAAATTTTGAAAAATGAGTAATTTTTCAAAATCTTAAAATTGTTCAAAATGATTTCAAAACACTTCACCCTACCAAAGTAAATAATAATAAATCTAAAAAATGTTTTTAGTGATCATGTGTCGGAAAAACAGTGATTTCCAGATGTTTTTTCTCAAATTTTTGAGCAAGTTTTCAGTTACGTGGAAAACAAAAACTAGTAATTCCAGGATGTCGAAATATTGCCCAAAAATATTAAACAAGCTATATTTTAATCCGAAAATATCAGATAGTTGATATATTCTGATATTCGTAATATTTTGGTATCTTAAAAATTGATCAAAAATAAGCAAAATTGAAAAAATCATAAAAAATCGATTTTGACCCCCCGTCGTTTTTTATCATGTTATATTGATGTTGTTACATATATTTTACATTTATAATGCATATTTGATTTTATTATGAAAGAAAAACCAAAGTTTATGCGATATTTCTATGGGGTTAAATTTTGTATTTTCAAAGGGGTCCCATATTTCGAAATCGTTACCAAACATGTTCAAACTGTTCTTGGATGCTCCACTGACATGGTATTACATAATGCAAGTCACCGGAAGTCGATACCTGCCCCCATTCATGAAATATATATATTATTCGATGCTATAGATGTTGATTTTGAGATGTTTGACCCTTTTTATTTGTGTGATGGGACCACGGTACTTTTGATATTTCTGACCCCCCAGGGGTAAAAATACACGTAGATTCCGAATCTGTCATCCATTTGTTTCCATGTCCGTGGTTTTAAAGGACATATTGCCAAAAAACCGAAAATTAGCTACTTTAAATGGCATTATTTTGCACCCTATTAAATTTTTTCAGCTATATTTGGTTTTTTCTGAATCGCCTCGATGAGGGGAATCGAATGATACCACATTTTTTGGTTTTTGGAGGGTGACCCATTTTAGGCCCCCTGATTACGGTATCTCGGAATTCCGATTACGAAATCAAAAACGGACTTCAGATTCGGAATCTACGACCTCGAAAACCTCTAAATCCGAGAGGATAGCCCTCAAGCCTCAAATTTTTGCTCGGGTTCCAGAATGAAATCAAAAGTCTTCGTTTTCTCGCAAAATGCGTTTTAAAACATTTTTTTGACTCTAACGAAATAATTTTTTCTAAAAACATTCTATTTGATTATTATTACTTTTTACTCCAAATGTTTACGTTTTATCAAACTGAGCTTTGAACAAAATGTTTTTTATTTTCATTGTTAAAAAAGTTATTGTTACTTTGGAAATTGAGAAAACATTTTTTCCAGTTCGACATATTTTTTTACTGTAGCTTTTTTTACGCCCTAAAACATTTAAGCTAAGTTTGTAATTTAGGCTTATCTGCTGTGATTTAACCTTCCGATTCCCATATACTTAGCTTTTGTGATTTAGCCCGCCAAACCCCCATGTACTAAGCTATGGGTTCTTAGGGTTTCCTCAGACAAAAAATTTTGATTCAGAACCAGTGTTATGCTTCGCCCCGATTTTGCCCCGCCCCGGGGCGTCCCGGGGCGCCCCGACGGGGCGAAGGGCGGGGCGCGGGGGGACTTTTAGAAATTTCGGGGCACGGGGCGGTGCGCGGGGCGAACATATAATGGACAAACATTTTCGATTTTTATTGGTTAAATATTTGAGAAAAAAAGAAATTTTTCATTGCCAAATTTATTTTTTGTCTTGAAGCAGAAAAAACATCTTTTGGACAACAATGTATACACGGCATTACAATTCCAATGTGAAGAAAAAACAGCTCGTAGAAGAAAAACAAAATGTTTGTACTGGCTTGGACTAACTTGATGCCTATTGAAGCATGGTTTTTACATCAAAAACAATATCCAAAACTTTTTGATATGGCTATGGCAATTTTGGCTATTCCAGCAACATCGGCAGCTATTGAAAGAATGTTCTCTCATCTCAAAATTCACACTGATGGAGATAAAAGCAATTCAAAATCACAACTTACAAGATTATGTGTTTTGCTTAGCAGTAATAAATCTTTATATAATATTTTAGTTCGTGATAAAACTTTTTAACTTCTTTGTCTGTGCTTGAAAATATAAACAAATAAATTTTTTAAACAAAATTGAAAATTGATGAAGGAAAAACATTTAAAAAAACAACGGGGCACGGGGCGGGGCGCGGGGCGGCTTTTAGAAATTTCGGGGCACGGGGCGGGGCGATGTTTTGAAAAGAGAAGGGCGCGGGGCGGGGCGCAAACGGCGAAAAACACAAAAGCATAACACTGTTCAGAACTCTTTTTAATAAAAAGTAAACATTTAGGGTAAATCCATTTTGGGGCGAATAAAAAATTTGGGGTAAAAATAATAATTCTGTGGAGTAAAAAAAAGTGGTATCCGTTGTCAAAATGGCTTTTTATAATAAATTATTCTGTTAAAATCAAATAGAATGTTTTTAGAAAAAATTATTTTGTCAGAGTCAAAAAAATGTTTTAAGAGTTAATTTTCTTTAAGAGTCAAAACGAATGTTTTTAAGAGTCAAAAAAAATGGTATCCTAAAAAGGCGGAGGACCACGGGCTCATTTGGCGTAGGGTTAAGGTGGCTTTCACGTAGGATGATTTTAAACGATTAATTTTGCTATCAAACGTCTTCTTATAGTCCTTTGAACATTCCCTAAAGTGTGCGTGAAAAAAATTTTTTTTCGAAAATTTCGATTTTTTTTCACAGGGGGGACCAAATTTGTTTGAAAAAGACTTTCGGAAGACCCCTGAGTATTTCCTAGAAGTTTTGGCGTGCATTTACTACGAAAAAACTGAAATTTTGGACTTTCAATTAGAGGCAATTATAAAAAATTTTGACTAAAAGGGTCAAACGAGATAGCAGTTGAAATAATTTAGTAATTCATGCCGAACATTTTTTTTATATTTAAAATAGTACAGACATGCCCAGAATATCTAAAAAATACTATATCAACCGTTTACAGGGTTATAATAAGTCAAATATTGGAGTTTTAGCACCAAAATGATGTTGGTGATATTGTGAAAAATCTTCTCACTTAGAAAAAAATTTTATTCTAATGTTTTTTACTTCGTTTTGATTAATTATGACTAAATTAAGTATGGAGAATCTGAATATAACATTTTCAAACATTGAAAAATATTATTAAAAACCATTTTTCGATGTTGAGGGTATAGGTGAGCGCGAAATAAACAAAAAAGAATAGAAGTCGGTTACAAATGGATATTTCTGTTGCTTTTATTTTAAACTTCAGGAAATCGGGAACAAATTTGGGTCCCACTTTTCGTTTATTTCAATTTCTCTTCATTTTTTTACGTTGGTGAAAAATTTGCCCTTTTTTTAACTTATCATCCGCCAAAGAATAGAACTCTTATAAAAGTGACATCCAAGTCATTCCATAGATGTTTTTCTACTCGCCACTAAATGAAGAACAAAATTGGGTGTCAGATTTTTTTTTAAATATCTCATTTCTGATTTATGGCATTTTAAAAAATAAATTTCGAAAAAAAAATGCAAAAAATCACTAATTTTCAATTAGAAGGAACTTTTGAACTACGGTAGCCAGGGGTGTGTAAATAGCCTTATTATGTCCACAAATCATCAGCTTAAAAAAATCATTGAGTCGAGGTTCTGGTTCCGGTTAAGTTGATAATATATATGATGATTCATGACGACGATAAGCTAGTGAGCAAAATAACGAAAATATGCCCCACAAGATACAATAATCCCCAAATAAACTCACCAATAGCAGCTCCAAACCACCAAACACTTAATAAGCAAGAACACGGGTTGTTTTAACAACAAGAACTTTATTAATTAAATAACCAAGAGCAAAATAAACAAGCACTTGACAGCAAAGCATAAAAAGAAGACGACTGAGCTCTTCCCAAAAATAAACAACAAACAAACAAGTGGAGTTGCGGAAAAGTCCCACAACGCCAAAATACAATAAAAGAGAGAGCAATAATAAATTGCTGACTGATGGCTACAAACCGCCAAAAATAGTCCGTAATATCGGAAAAAGAGGAAAGGGAGATACAATAATAATGGGAATAGACATAATATCTCAACTACCCCCTTCTCCCTCAAATTAACGTCCCCGATAATTGCCACGACCACGATTCTTATTCAAATAATATGGAGCAGGTCGATGAGTAGAATAATCTTCTTCAGCAGCAGACTTTGATGTTTGAGGTTTCCCACGAGCAGCACCACGAGTTTTGAATCCATTTGAATGGCAATCTCTTGAATTGTTTGTACAAACACTTGACGAAGTTGGCTTATCACGAACATTTACTTGACCATTTGCTACACTTCCATTAGCTTCAGGTTGAATTTGGTCATTTTTGAACCTCTCTTGAGCAACATTCACTTTAAAAGCATCACCAAGTTGATTTAAATATTCTCCAAGACGTTTAATACCAACTTTAGTCGCAATCCCTTCATCATTGACATATTCGGTTGAAGTAGTATCACGAGGAGTAGCATTGATCCAGTTGACGAGCTTCTTTTCATCAATCTCTTTATCACCAATAAATCGATCATCATCTTTTGATTGTTCTTTGAACCATGCAATAAATTTTTGACTAATATCAGGATATCCACAATGACGAAGAACAGGAAGAATCATTATTTTAACATCATTACAATCAGCTAACATTTTGACTGATTCTAACATAATTTTAGCAGCTTCAGCAAAATTTGAATCATGATGAAAAAATAATTCTCCATTTGGGAAATATATCAATCTCTTAATGGCAGCACCAAAAACAACTTTTGAACGAATAAGATATTCGTTTATTGACAATAACGGCCAATGTTGAGCACCAATAGCACGAGCAAGGATGGATGCATTCTCGCCACCAGCAACTACAGTATCACTTTTTCCAGAGCCCATAAATTTAGCATTAGCAACAAAAGCAATCATGTTTTGAAGCATTTCAAGATCTCCAACATCTTTCTTAACCAAGCTCTTTCCCAAGTTTTTCGTAAAAACCTCACGACGATGAGAACAACGTGTAAGCGCAGCTTTCCAGGCAGCATGTAATGTAGCCTTTGGGACATCAACAAGCTCTCCATCAAGATCATTTCCAGCATTACGAAGAACACTTTCTTTACAGTCAATGCTCCATTTTGACGATCCAGCAATACATGCTTTTTCAGCCAAATCCAACACAGAAGCTGCAGTAACATCTGCAAATGATGAAGAGGGGATCAACATTCCAAGTGACAGTTCACAATCTTTTTCAGGGCAAGAATACCAAGCCCTGAAGAGATCATCAGTTTCAATCACTTTGCTGAAATTTACACAATTAATATTGTTTCGAGCTCTTGTTTTACGAGTTGTAGTCCCCTTTAAAATTTGAGCATCACATTCATTACCGGTCCATCTTACCACTTGTGATAAATGAATCTCTTTAATACTTTCGCCTTGCAAAAACTTCACCCGAACATGAGTTTTACCAACTTCTAAAACCCTAGCCGGACCTTCCCAACGAGAAGCCAGTTTACTAAGCGCATTTTTAGCTCTTTCGGTCGGTAATTCGATATAAACCAAATCCCCTTCACGAATTTTTGTTTCACCAGTGCGTTTCCTGCTATCGTAATCCTTTTCCATTGAAAGCCGATATTTTTCAAACTTTTCCTTTACAATCTCTTGGCAAGCATGAAGATTTTCAAGTACTTGATGTTTGTACTCATCAACCTTCTGTTTACCAAGTTGAGATATTATGTCTATTCCCATTATTATTGTATCTCCCTTTCCTCTTTTTCCGATATTACGGACTATTTTTGGCGGTTTGTAGCCATCAGTCAGCAATTTATTATTGCTCTCTCTTTTATTGTATTTTGGCGTTGTGGGACTTTTCCGCAACTCCACTTGTTTGTTTGTTGTTTATTTTTGGGAAGAGCTCAGTCGTCTTCTTTTTATGCTTTGCTGTCAAGTGCTTGTTTATTTTGCTCTTGGTTATTTAATTAATAAAGTTCTTGTTGTTAAAACAACCCGTGTTCTTGCTTATTAAGTGTTTGGTGGTTTGGAGCTGCTATTGGTGAGTTTATTTGGGGATTATTGTATCTTGTGGGGCATATTTTCGTTATTTTGCTCACTAGCTTATCGTCGTCATGAATCATCATATATATTATCAACTTAACCGGAACCAGAACCTCGACTTGGAGGGCCCGCGCCGTCGTCCTTTTATTGCCGAAAATGTTGTTCGAAAAGCATTAGGTGTAAAAGTTGATCGCTTTGGAGAAGAATGCAGCCGATTTGAACAAGATGGAATATATGATAATGATGGTAAAGCGATTAATATTGATAATGATATAAGCTTAATGGATGGAAATAATGCTGGATATAAAAAAGAGTTTGCTCTTGCTCCTGTTCATGCATTTGTTGGTATGATTGGTGATGAAGATTTCTTTGGATCAGGTGGTGGTGATGATCTTAGAAATGTCGTAAATCAACCGCCTGTTGATGAAGAAGATCACATTAAAGAGACTGAAGATGCTGAGCCTAAAAGCATTGCTAATGCTCGCTCTCTTGTTGCAGAAGCACGTGAATTTTGTGTCACGATTACTGCCGAGATCCGTAAAGCTAATGTAAAGCTTAAGACGATGAATCATCCACGAGACATGATTGATGAAGAGTCGATTGAAACTCTTAACTCAATGTTGAATGGTAGTCTTAGTATTTTGTTGGAAGGAATGCTTTCGAGGGAAGCATCGATTTCACTTTTACAGCAAGATTTCAATGAATTGAATTCATATCATCAAAATTTAAAGGAAGAGCTTGCTTATTCTGATAGTGTTGTTGCAAGACTGCAGAATGAACAAAAGGGTTTGAGCGCCGGTACTAAAAAGCGATTGATTGGGTTTGGGTGTAATACTGTTGAAGATCTTATTAATAAACATATGATTTTACAGGATCGTTTTGAAGTGCTTGAAAGAAATATTGATAACCGAAGTAGAATTTCGGGTGATTCTCGTGCCACATCTCATATTTCATTAACGGAAAAATGTCTCAATCCTCAAGCCCAATTGATGCAAATGGAAAAGAACAAAGGTATGTCTTTTTTTATTGATAAAAAGGGTGTTAGTGCTGATATTAAAGTTCAACTCCCAATGCCGGAAAAGTTTACGGGTAAAAGTCGTACAGAACTTGAGCGTTTCTTTAAGTTATATGAAGCTGGAACCAATAGTAGAGGTTGGGGTGATAATGAAAGAGCTGTTTTTTTGGGAAGTTTTATTCCACGTTTACAACTTTATCACGATAGCTTAACTAAAAGGAATGCATCATATAAGGAAATGAAAGAAGAACTGCTTAATGCGTTAGGATCAGATGGTGCTATTGCAACGTTTAATATGCGTAGTCAACTTGATCGAGTAACGAAGGCTCCTGGTAAACTTTACAAGCAATTGTTCGAAGAGATTGAAATGCAAGTCACTGAAGCTTTTGGTGCAGATTGCGATAGTCGTGAAGATGAGCTTAAAAAGATTTTGCTTCGCCTTACGGAAGATGATCCAGATCCTGTATATCGCACTGTTGTTATAACAAATGTGAATGCAAGCTATTTTAAGTTGAAGGAATTAGTTTTGGGAATGGAAGCTTCTCAAGTTATGCACAAAAAAGTAAAGTCTGAAGGAATTCGATCTTCTTTGGCTAAAGCTAATGTACAAGTTCGTTCAAGTACTGGTAAAAGTGATGTTGTAACTCCTAAACCTCAAGCAGGTGGACAACAAAGTGGTAGTGGTAGTCAGCAAAGCTTTAGTCGGCCTCAGGGAGGTAGCGGTTGTTTCCAATGTCATAAGCCTGGTCATTTGGCAAGAGATTGTCCTGAAAGGAAACCTGAAGGAACCAATTATGTAAAGCTAGAAGATATGAAGCTATGTGTATCTGGTATTGTTCCAGTTGGGAACGTTGATGCAAAGGGGTCTTTAGAAGAGCCTTTGTTTGGTAAACAAGCATTGTTGGATGTTTGGTTTGATGGGTTTAAAGTGAATGCCTTGATGGATTCAGGTGCAAGCACATCAATTATCAAAGATACAGTAGTTGGTCAGATTCTTAGTGCTAAGGATAATGATGGTTGCCGGATAGTGGAATTACCTCGGGAAAGCTATGAAGATAAAAGGCTTATTGGTGCTGATGGGAATGCTTTAATGGTTGTTAACTGTGTAAAGATTCCAATAGCATGGGGAACTTGCCCGACAAAAGTTGCTAAGTTTTTTGTAGTGAGAGGATTACAACAAAATGCTTTAATTGGGACGAATGTTTTGCAAGATGATGCTGGTTGGATAGAAGCATTAGGTTCTGCATTGAAGAGTGGGGTTAAAGGAATACAAAGTGTTGGTGTGGTTCAGGAAAGCCAGAAGCAAGCATTTATTAATCGAGTGGGTTATGATGTTGTTGCTGCTAAAACTATCGTGATTCCACCTCAAACAAAAGTGTTTGTTAAAGTTAAAACTCCTAAAACTGGTAGTGTTTCTTTGATTGAATCAAAGCGAGTTGGAATTGAAAGCGGTGTTTGCCGTAGTCGGAAAGGCGCTGCGTGGATGGAATTCAGCAATCAAAGTAATGAACTTGAAGTTGTTGAAAAAGGAGAAGTGGTTGGTGAAGCATGGCCGACTAGGATTGTTCATGATATACCGGTTGAAGGTACGAATGAATCAATTTTGACGGTGGAAGCTGATGAAGGGCAACGTTCTTTTAATGTAAAAGAATTGCTTGATTTGAGTGCGCCTGCTTTTTCTGCGGAAGGAAAACGGAAGCTCACACATCTTGTCGAAAAATATCATCAAGCGTTTGCTGCTTCGGATGATGAGTTTGGCAAAACCACAGTAACAGTAGTTATGCGCTGACTTGCCAGTAGAAAATGACGTCGTTTTCGTAACCCCTCTTTTTCGAGTCCAAAAGACTATTGGGCTATATTTTTGTGGTAAAATATTACTCTGGTAAAATATTACTCTGGTAAAATATTACTCTGGTAAAATATTACTCTGGTAAAATATTACTCTGGTAAACTGACAAAAATCTGACCTACTTTTTATTTTTCACGTGAGACATGACTGATAAGGATTTTTTAAGCTGAACTCGAATATCCCATTGGATGTTTCATCATAATCCCTTATCACCAATTCTTATCAGTAACTGATAATTTTATCAATTTTTCAAGTGACACATCTTTAATTATGATTTTTATCACTGATTACGAAAATCATAGTCTCTTATCACCAAACTCTTATCACCAAATTCTTATCCCTAAATTCTTATCAGTAAATTCTTATCAGTAAATTCTAAAATGCCGCTCAAATGTAATGCAATAATTTTCTCGATTTTTCATGCTTATCTCTTATGCCCTGAGGCGATGATCTTATCAGTAAATATTTTTTCTCACAAAATCAAATTCTAAGCTTAACGGGATTATTTTTATCCCTAATAATCTCTTATCAGTTGCTTATCACTTAAAAATATTTTTTCAAAAAAGCTGGCATCGAAATCATAAATCTCGCTTTATTTGTTTATTTATCACTTGCTCAAATTTTTTTTCTTTCGCAAAGCTAATCAGCAGCAATATTCATGCTTTATCAGATATTTTGATCAGTTAAAATAATGCCAATCTAAAATTCGCGCGCCAAAATCTCGCGTCTTTTTTGTGCTGATTTCGAAATCTTTTTTTGACAAATTTGCATTGTTTACTTTTCCCGTTTTCTTTTCTTGACAGTCTTTTTCTGACAAGTCTCACTTCTTTTGCTGGCAAGTCTCGCGCATTTCTTTTTCTGGAAAGATTTTTTTGGTAAATTTTCTTTTCCTTAAAAATGTGTCGCATCATGGTCGATGTTTTTTTTCTGTCTCGATCAAAAACTCACTGCGCAGATCCAAGTGACTCGCTGCCAGTCATGGCAAAAACGAGAGAGAAAGAAATAGCGGCAAAAAAAGCTCACTGCCAGTCATGGCAAGAGAGAAATAAATCGCGACAAATAAAAGTGACTCGCTGCCAATGTGATCGTTCAAAAAGGGACCAAAAAATAGCTCAATAAAAAAGAGACACAAAAAATGTTTCAATTATTTATTTATTTATCGCATCATTAAAAATCATAATATGAAAAAATTTAATAACAGTAAAAATTTAATAAAACAGGCTGAAATTTTCACACTGACGCATACATTTTCTCAAAAAATAAAAAGGCGAACACACATGGACGAAACACACGCACGCACGCACACGCACACACAAGCACGCACGGGCATTTTTATAAAAAAAACCAGAAAAAAACAAGAAAAAAACCAAAAAAAAACAAGAAAAAAACAAAAAAAATACACGTTTTACACGCTTAAGCATATACGAAAGTGAAAAATTATTTTGGAATTTTTTAGGAATTTTTTAAGAATTTTTTAGGAATTTTTCAGGAATCGCCGATTTCCTTTGATCTTTGCCGACAAAACCACTTGAGATTTTCGCGAAACCACTTGAGATTTCGCCGATTTCCTTTGATCTTTGCCGACAATCGGGTGCGCGCGCGTGTTTTTGGCCGGGTGCGCGCGTGTTTTCGGCTGGGTGCGTGAATTTTTGAAGGGAGAGATTTTTAAGGGTGAGAGAGTTTTTAAGGGGTGAGAGAGATTTTCACGGGTGAGAGAGTTTTTAATGGAGAGAATTTTTTTGGCAAAAAGTGTGCCAATCGTTCAAATGATTATTTCGAAATATCTCATGAAAATAAGAGTATAAATAGAGTGGATTTTCTAATAATTCTTCATTCTTGTCAACTGACACTCCAGAAATTGGCAGTTTTTTATTTTTGTCTCTAATTTTTTCTACATTTTTCTGTGTTTATCCAAGATGACTCCAAAAATGGATAAAAATGTGCGTTCAAATGTTTATCCTGTTTCGAATAAAATTCCCACCGAATTGCATCCCATAATGGCTGCGTTCATGAGTTATCGTTTAAGAACTGATACCAATAATAAAAATAATGCTAGATTAGCCAAAAGAAGCGAATCATTGATTTGGAAACTTTTGTGCTTCTTTCATCCTGAATACGAAACAGCTAAAGAATTATATAGGAGAAAATTTCCGCCTGTAAAAAGAATTCAAAAGCTTATTGAAGAAATTACTAAAAATGACGGCGAAATCATGTCGGCAACAGAACAATTTGCTCATTTTTGTCGAATTGCAAGCAATAGCTGTGACGAAGTCAGGTGTTATCTGTTTAATGAAAATACTCAAACTTTAATTTGGAAAAACGATTTGACATTTCAAACATGTAAAGATCGTGGAATTACTCTTTTAAAAATCCCTGTTATTCAACTAACAGATGACAAATATTCTGCTGTTTCTAGTAAAATAAATCGAATTTTTGGTAAACATGATTTGAGAAAGATCTGAACTCTTTTTTCACTTATTTATTTGTGTATTATTATTTATTTGTGTAAAATGTCTCTCGTTTTGTTAAATAAAAGATCAAAAATATGAGTCAAAGAATTATCTATCAGTCACGTTTATTAAATTATTAAACACACAAAAATATTACAAAATACATATAAAATAAGTGGAAATAGCATGCAAGAATTAATGATAATAAAAAAAATTTCAGATTATTCAGTTGACTTTAACTTTTTTTTCTTTATACGATTTATGAATTTCAGTTCTTAGCAAACGATTTTTAACGTCAAACGTTAAGCAATTGAAAGGAGAAGCAGCAAATCTTCCGTCAGCAAGTCTAATAATGGGGATAATAGATGGAGCAAATTCATGAATATTAGTTTTGGCAACATGATTTTGATGTCCTTCTTGATAAAGATAAATATCAGCTTTATATCCTTTTTCGTTTATAAGTTTGGCAAAAAGTTCAAATTGCTCCATGGACGTCAAAATTACCCCATTTTCTTTACGAACACATTCACCAAGCGCAAAAATATAGTAATCTTGAGAATATTTCATAAATGGATTTTCCATTCGTTTATAATCATGACCAAATAAATCAAGCAAAGTAGAAATCCTATGAGTGAGATAACTTAGAGATTTAATTCTGTTTTTATCCTTTCCTTGTAAGTAGTAACTCATATAAGCTGCCACTAAAGGTTGAGCTTCAGAAGGAATTCTATCATAAACTGGAAAAACATGTGAACGAGAAGTTTTAAAGAAATCCATTTTTGTTGGAAGTTTCTTTAAATTATAACCAGAAATTGTATTATTAGAAGTCCCGGCATACTTTCCATTGTCAAAATGAAGAATAGGGATTATAAGATCAGCAGAAACGTTTTCTACGCTTTTCCAAATTGGTTCTTTAATATTTTCTTTGAACAAATAACATGCTAATCGATTTCCATTAAACTCAGAAGATGCACAAAAAAGAGCCAACTGCTGTTTGGCTGACATGATCGATCCATCATCATTCGTGACAAGCTTTTTTAATTCTTGTCTTCTTTTATCAGTCGTCAATCTTTTTTTTGTTTTGCTATCACCTTTATATTCAGGCTTGAAGAAACAAAGCAATTTCCATATCATTGGTTCAACTCTTTTCACACATTTATTGCCACGAGTTCTCAAATAATAACTCATGAACGCTGCCATTATAGGATGCAATTCGATGGGAATTTTATTCGAAACAGGATAAACATTTGAACGCACATTTTTATCCATTTTTGGAGTCATCTTGGATAAACACAGAAAAATGTAGAAAAAAATAGAGACAAAAATAAAAAACTGCCAATTTCTGGAGTGTCAGTTGACAAGAATGAAGAATTATTAGAAAAGTCGCTCTATTTATACTCTAATTTTCATGAGATATTTCGAAATAAGCATTTGAACGATTGGCACACTTTTTGCCAAAAAAATTCTCTCCATTAAAAACTCTCTCACCCGTGAAAATCTCTCTCACCCCTTAAAAACTCTCTCACCCTTAAAAATCTCTCCCTTCAAAAATTCACGCACCCAGCCGAAAACACGCGCGCACCCGGCCAAAAACACGCGCGCGCACCCGATTGTCGGCAAAGATCAAAGGAAATCGGCGAAATCTCAAGTGGTTTCGCGAAAATCTCAAGTGGTTTTGTCGGCAAAGATCAAAGGAAATCGGCGATTCCTGAAAAATTCCTAAAAAATTCTTAAAAAATTCCTAAAAAATTCCAAAATAATTTTTCACTTTCGTATATGCTTAAGCGTGTAAAACGTGTATTTTTTTTGTTTTTTTCTTGTTTTTTTTTGGTTTTTTTCTTGTTTTTTTCTGGTTTTTTTTATAAAAATGCCCGTGCGTGCTTGTGTGTGCGTGTGCGTGCGTGCGTGTGTTTCGTCCATGTGTGTTCGCCTTTTTATTTTTTGAGAAAATGTATGCGTCAGTGTGAAAATTTCAGCCTGTTTTATTAAATTTTTACTGTTATTAAATTTTTTCATATTATGATTTTTAATGATGCGATAAATAAATAAATAATTGAAACATTTTTTGTGTCTCTTTTTTATTGAGCTATTTTTTGGTCCCTTTTTGAACGATCACATTGGCAGCGAGTCACTTTTATTTGTCGCGATTTATTTCTCTCTTGCCATGACTGGCTCTTTTTTTTGCCGCACTTGTCAAGACTGGCTTTTTATTTGTCGCGATTCTTTTTTTGTCGCATTTGTCAAGACTGGCAGTGAGTTTTTTGCCGCGATTTATTTCTCTCTTGCCATGACTGACTTTTTTTGCAGCGATTTATTTCTCTCTTGGTAGCGAGTCACTTGGATCTGCGCAGTGAGTTTTTGATCGAGACTGAAAAAAAACCTCGACCATGATGCGACACATTTTTAAGGAAAAGAAAATGCGCGAGACTTGCCAAGAAAAGAAATGCGCGAGACTTGTCAGAAAAAGACTGTCAAGAAAAGAAAACGGGAAAAGTAAACAATGCAAATTTGTCAAAAAAAGATTTCGAAATCAGCACAAAAAAGACGCGAGATTTTGGCGCGCGAATTTTAGATTGGCATTTATTTTAAAAACTAGCAAATTAAGCCTGAATATTGCTGGTGATGAACTCGTGATAAGAAAAAATTGAACTAGTGATAAAAAAACAAATTAAGCGAGATTGATAATTTCGATGCCAACTTTTTTGAAAAAAAATATTTTAGTGATAAGAGACTTATAAGAGATTATTAGTGATAAAAATAATCCCCTTAAGCAAAGAATTTACTTTTGTGAGAAAAAAAATTGACTGATAAGATCATCGCCTCAGGGCATAAGAGATAAGCATGAAAAATCGAGAAAATTATTGCATTACATTTGAGCGGCATTTTAGAATTTACTGATAAGAATTTACTGATAAGAATTTAGGGATAAGAATTTGGTGATAAGAGTTTGGTGATAAGAGACTATGATTTTCGTAATCAGTGATAAAAATCATAATTAAAGATGTGTCACTTGAAAAATTGATAAAATTATCAGTTACTGATAAGAATTGGTGATAAGGGATTATGATTTTCGTAATCAGAGAGAAAAATCCTTATCAGTCATGTATGACTTGAAAAAATTGATAAAAAATATTTACTGATAAGAAATCAGTGATAACGGACGCTGATGAAACATCCAATGGGATATTCGAGTTCAGCTTAAAAAATCCTTATCAGTCATGTCTCACGTGAAAAATAAAAAGTAGGTCAGATTTTTGTCAGTTTACCAGAGTAATATTTTACCAGAGTAATATTTTACCAGAGTAATATTTTACCAGAGTAATATTTTACCAGAGTAATATTTTACCAGAGTAATATTTTACCACAAAAATATAGCCCAATAGTCTTTTGGACTCAAAAGGGGGTTACGAAAGCGACGTCATTTTCTACTGGCAAGTCAGCGCATAACTACTAGTAACAGAACATGTTATTGATACTGGTGATGCAAGACCGATAAAACAGCCAGCTAGGCCTGTTCCAGTTCCAATGATACCTGAAGTTAAGAGATTGGTTGAAAGTCTGCTTAAACAGCGAGCTATCGAAAGAAGTTCTTCACCATGGAATAGTCCTGTTGTGTTGGTAATGAAAAAAGATGGTTCAATTCGAATGTGTGTTGATTATCGTCGCTTGAATGCAGTTACAAAAAAAGATGCTTACCCCTTACCAAACCAAGATGCTTTGTTAATGAGTTTGCGAAACAAAAAGTTTTTTACTGCACTTGATCTTGCATCAGGTTACTATCAGATTCCAATGGCGGATAAAGATAAGTATAAAACAGCTTTTTCGGTACTTGGTGAACTTTTTCATTTTTTGGTTTTGCCATTTGGGATGAGTACATCGCCTGCTTGCTTTAATCGTATGATGCGGATAGTGTTCGGCGATTTAATCGGGGAATCTGTTTTCGTGTACCTTGATGATATCTTACTTGCAACTGAAACAGAAGTAGAACATTTGTTTTTGCTCGAAGAAATTTTGAAGAGATTGATTAAGTTTAAGCTTATGCTAAAACCTAAGAAATGTGAAATTGCTCGAACAGAACTTTGTTATCTTGGTCATGTTATTTCTGATCGGGGGGTTGAATTGGGTAAAGATAAAGTTGCAAAAGTGCAAAATTTTCCTCCTCCTCGTTCAGTTAGTCAAGTTCGTCAATTTATTGGGCTTGCTTCCTATCATCGAAAATTTATTCAAGGATTTTCAACGATTGCGTCACCTTTACTAGCATTAACTAGGAAGGATACCAAGTTTTGTTGGGGAGATACTGAACAAGAAGCGTTTGATGCTTTGAAGGAAAAGTTGGTTACTGCTCCTATTTTGGCACAACCGGATTATGAATCAGCTATTGATGGTTCTAAACCATTTATCATTTGGACAGATGCTAGTAAAACTGGAGTTGGCGCTGTTTTGACTCAAGAAGATGATGATAAGAGATTGCATCCATTATTTTATGTTTCCAAAGCTTGTTCAGAAGCTGAAAGAAACTACAGTATTACTCAACTTGAAGCTTTAGCAGTAGTTGTAGCAATGCGTAAACTTCGTACTTTGGTTATGGGTGCAAAAGTTATTATCAGAACTGATCATCAACCGCTAATGGGCTTGTTCAAAAATGCAAATTTGTCACCACAGTTAATTCGTTGGGCCTTAGAGTTACAAGAATACCGTGATTTAAGAATTGAATTTGTTAAAGGTAAAGCGAATACGGTAGCTGATGCCTTAAGTCGTTGTCATGTTGATTCAGGTTTTGGAGAACATGTCGAAGTTATGGATTCGGTTGTTTTTCTAGTTCAGGAAAAAGCTGAAGACTGGTTTGAGATGATCAAAGAAGATGAAAAGTGGAGAGATGTGTGTGATAATGTTGAAAAGGATGGTCGTACTCTTCATGAGAAAAGTATCTTCGGACTTAAAAGCGGTTGCTTAGTTAAGATTGAAAGTTTTGGTCGTGAACGTAAAGTTGTTCCTGTTGAAAAACGTAAAGCGTTATGGGAAGAAGTTCACTGTGGTCAGCTTGGAGGCCATTTTGGTGCAAAAAAATTGAAGCAATTGTTGTCCTTACGGTATTTTTGGCCGGGAATGGCAAAGGATGTTGCTGAATGGACAAAAGCTTGTATGAAGTGTTTTGCTCATCGTAGCCATAAACGGGATCGTCCTCCTCTTTGCGCGATTCGTACTGAATATCCAATGCAAATTGTCGGAATGGATCTTGCAGAGATGCCTCTTAGCGAAGAAGGGTTTAAATATATCTTAGTGATTGTTGACCATTTTACTAAATTTGCAGCTGCATGGCCATTAAAAACGAAAACTGCTGAAGAGGTTGCGTCAAAATTCCTTGAAAACTGGTGTTTAAGAGAAGTTCGGTTTCCGGGCCACATCATTTCGGATATGGGTCTGGAATTCGATAACAAGCTTATGGAAAGAATCGCAAAGCTTACGGGTATTAAGGCCATGTTTTCTTGTGGATATAATTCTCAGTTCAATGGTTTGTCAGAACGTTTTATCCAAACTTTGAAGAAGCTTCTTGCAAAGCGGGTGAATGAAGCGTATGAATGGAGTTATGCTATCCCTTTTGCATTATTTGCTTATAATAGCATTCCGCATGAAGCTACTGGTGAAAGTCCACATTTTCTGTTACACGGATTCGATGCTGTTATTCCAAGGGACATTGATCCAGCAGAAAAGTTGAGTATTTAGTCTCCTTTTCCCCTTTCTTTTGTACAAGGGTTGGCATTATGTCTCTAGTGTCTTCTCTTCTTCCTCCAAAATAGTATAAAAGGCTTGAGTGACCGCTCATTCGATGTCATTCTTTGGTTGTCTCCCTCTTGAAGTGTTTGTATGTTAAATATGTCTAATTCATATCCAATAAAGCTCTTGATCTTATATATTATTTGTGTCTTCAACCTCATCTCTTACATTATTCTTTATCAACACCGACTTTCACATATTCACTTCGTAGCCGTGGCATTACTTGGAGGGCCCTTCCCGTCGTCCTGCTTTTGGTTAAAGTTAGGCACGCTTGGAGGAATTGAATCAAACCTTGGCTCCACTATCTCTTCACTTTGGCTAGGACCGAAACATCTCAAGTTGGTATAACTTTTATGGTGGGAAAGAAGAATGGTTGGATATCGAAGACTATTGTTGCAGCAATATGTATGAATATATGAAGAACGTGTTTAAGAATGTTAAGAGATTGGTTGGTATGATTTTTATATTATATATTTTCAATGAATGCTTGGATTATGAATAAGTTGGGGAACCGGAATCACCATCAAGTTGCTTGGATATGCTTTATTTTGATGTATTAAAGTGTTTGGCGAAAATGGAAGAAAATCTTCAAGCTATGGATAAAATCTAAAAAGTGTTGTTTCTCTGGTTGGATGATATATATCTGTGAGTTATATTTTCATATTTTACTGTTGCACATCATGGGATGATGCGGAATATATATATTGTTGTCTGGTTGCGGGTTATCCACAAAACCCTTGGTGTATTTCTTTACTCTTTGATGGATTGTTGCTGCTGTTTGGATGGTTGCGGGTTAGCCTAAACCCCAGGGTTACCAGTTGTCCCATGGAAAACTTGGATTATGCTCATCAGTATTGTAAATTCGTGCCGTGAATGCTGGATGGGGCAAATGTTATTATTGTTCACTTGGATCGTGGGATTCGATGCCTGTAATGGTGAAAATAATGTTATTGGAAGGCTGCTATTAGCAAGATGTTAAAGTGGATTCTAATGTTGGCTTATCATGGTTATGGAATACTCTCGTGTGCTTGGTTGATATTGGTTGCTGTAGCGCTCTGCTGGAGGTATTTCCCAGTATTCGTTCACGATGTATGGATCGTCAGTTAACTTGGATATCCTGATGCTTAGTGTATGGTCATGGTTATGATATGGTCGTGGTAGTGAAACTCTGTCATCGAAGAAATGTAAAGAAAATCTCGTGGAAAAAAAAGAACTGTCAATAATGAGGACATTATTTTGTCGAGGGTGGGGCGAGTTGAGTATTTAGTCTCCTTTTCCCCTTTCTTTTGTACAAGGGTTGGCATTATGTCTCTAGTGTCTTCTCTTCTTCCTCCAAAATAGTATAAAAGGCTTGAGTGACCGCTCATTCGATGTCATTCTTTGGTTGTCTCCCTCTTGAAGTGTTTGTATGTTAAATATGTCTAATTCATATCCAATAAAGCTCTTGATCTTATATATTATTTGTGTCTTCAACCTCATCTCTTACATTATTCTTTATCAACACCGACTTTCACATATTCACTTCGTAGCCGTGGCATTACTATTGGGTCAAAGATCACTTTCTCTGGAAATACGGATAGTGCATGCAAAAAAGTGCCAAAAAAGGCCGTTTTTCGCCATCTCGCGATTCTGACGGCACATAACCCTGACGACCCAGATATCAACCAAAAGCCTTTTTTTAGTGTTTTTGGGCCTATTGGCACCATTTTAGGTCCAAGCCGCCTTAACCCTACGTTCTTCACCAAAAAATGAGCCCGTGGGACAAGCAAAAATGTTTTATTTTTATTTATAGTAATGTCAAATAACTACTTACAACTCTTTTTTTATTAATAAAAATTACACAAATTTATCACGAATTTTACAGCATTATATGGACAAAAAATTAAAAATACTATACAGTATACATACATTTATCTATTAAAAAATATTAATCATTTTGTAATAAATATGGACATTTTTCAATAATTTGACACAAAAGATTATCAATATAGTCTTCCAAATGAATAACGGTTTCAACCTTTTTGTTCAAATCCATTTCAAGTAAGTGAATTTCATCAAACATTTCTTTTGTTGATTGAATTATGCTAGTTTTTGGTGGAACAATTGGAAGAAATTCAGAATGTTTTGGTTTAATTGCAGCATTTCGAATACTTTTTGCAAGTTTTTTGATGCTGGAAGGACTTTTTTTGGATGTGGAGGTTGATGGTTCAAAAAGTTTCTGAAGATTTGCAACAGATTTAGTTTTCTGTGGTGAACTAAAATTACAAAAAGTTCACATATATAATATAATAAGCAACATATGTACCTATGAGTTGGTGATGATGATTTCTGTGCTTTTTTAAGTAGTTGAGCAGATAAAGTATCCATTGAATATCGTCGAGAATCAGCATTATTACCATAATTTCCTTGATGAACTGAACATGGAAGTGAATGATGAAAATTTGATGCTAATTGAGTATTATTAACAAAAGATGAACGACAACATCGATAACCCTATAAATGTATTATTATTTCAAAAAACAATTTCCTAAAAATATACTTACATCTGAACAATCATTTTTCTCAGCTTTCTTTTTTTCAGCAATAACAGCTTGAACCCTTTGATTTTTAACTTCTGCTTTTTCTTTTGCTCTTTGAATTTCTTGTTTACGCTTTTCAGCAGCTTTTTCTTCTCGGTTTTCTTTGATTTGAAGAATTTTATCATACCTAAAAATGTAAAATATTAATATTATTTATAATTTAATATTTGTACAGCATCCTTCAACACCAAAATATATATATGATAATCTAATAAAACTCACTTGATTCTCTTTTCTTCTTCAACAACAGATCTCCGACGAGCAGTTTCTTTTGTTCGATTATTTCTTTCAATTACATCCATAATTACTTGGAATTCTATTATTTCAAAAAATGAAGACAATAATATTTTTTGAAAAAACATTTGAGATTGAAATAAAAAGAGACGAGAGTCAGACATTTCAAGAGAAGCGATCCAATCACTCTCACCTAAAATTGCTGCTAAAAAATAAGAAATAGACAGCAGAATTGTCCAAAGAAAGTAAGTTTTAAGCAAGAACATCAAAACCAAGACATTTCTTGAAACGTAAATTCTATCATTAACAATTTTGCCACTTTAAAGTACAACAGCAGCAATATTAAACACAATAAAACATATATAAATTTAATAAATTTTTATTTTTTCCAAGTATTGTTATAGTTCAACTACAAACATATACGATAACAATATAGATACAACAGATATAACAAAAAAATTTAATAAAATGTATAAAAAATAATAATACGATGAAGATAACTCAAGTTTCCATTTTTTCAGCAGATGAAGTAGCACCATTTTCAACTGTTGGATTTGATCTCCTTGATATATTCTCGTAATAATCCAATGCAAAATGACAAACATCATCAATATGCTGATTTTGCATCCCATCAACAAAATTATCCCACCAAAAGCTACCTTCTGTTTTATTTTCATATTCAACGACCACCATATCGATAGCATGAAATTTTAATGCAAGTTGAAGAATTGCAATTGCTACTATCTAAAATTTGAAGAAGATATTATTTCATTAAAAGTTTTGAAGAAATAAATTCTTACTTCTGGTTCATACTGAAGACATAAAGTAGTTCCTGCACAATCATTTAAAAAAGTCCAAGCAAATTGTACAATTTCTCTTTTTAACGTAGAATCAATATGAAATATTTTAGCATATTTTACCAAAAATGTATATGGATTATCCAAGTTTAAATCAAATCCCAAAGTTGATAGTAGTGTTCGCTCAAATTGAAATACATCTTGCTGAAAAATATTATATAGATTTCACTTATTAAAAGAATATACTTACAAGCAATGTTGGTGAGCTATATTTATCTCGTAATACTTCTTTTGCAACATTTACAATATCACGACATTTTTTTGGCGTTTCTTCAACTTTTCCTGCTAAAAATAAACAACCAAGAGCAGCTATCTAAAACGTTTAATGTTAAAGAAAAAATAAAAATTGGAAAGCTTACCTCTAATGGATGTTCTTTAAATGATTGAACCATATAAAATCGATGAAAAAATGTACATGCTGTATATAAAGTTTGTTGTTCTTTTCTAAAATAAAATAAGGCTGTAATAATTTAGAATTTAAAAGATAAAATAACTTACAGTTTCATTGTACTACCTATATGCCATATAATACTGCAACCTTCCCGTCTTAGCTTTTGTTCACTCTCAGAATCAATCCCTGATGCCCTTGACGGAGAATCATTGATATCTCGTAATGTAAAAATCCATCCACTATTAGCATTTACTAGCCGATCATTTCTCGTTATTGACATTTCTGTTTTAATTTTTCTTTTTTTTGTATAATAATCAGTTATATTAAGATGAATGCCTTTGATACATGTGTATAAAATGTGAAGGGGAAAAAAAGAGAAATGTTGTGGTAGTAAGTGATGTGATGGTAGTAGGTAGTGCAGTCGATCAATGAACAAAAGAAACCTTTTTTTGTTCTTTTCTTTTTGGATGTTGTTGATGATGATGCGAAAAAAAAAAAGAAATTCAAAGCATAAAAAAATCTTTGAAAAATTTTAACTTTTTTGCCAAATTTTCGTTTCAAGAACGACTTTGGCGAAAAAAACGCAAAAAATATTTCCCATGTTTTTTTTGTTCCCATTGAATGTTGCTGTGTTTTTTTGGCGTCCCCCCATTGCTTTTGTTTTGTTTATATATATATTTTTTTCTTCTTCTTCTTTAAAATCTCGCGTCACATTTATTTTGCAAAAAAAGCTGCCATCTTTAGGCTTGTATATATAGGATATAAAGCACGAAATGCTGTGACTTAAAAAAAAACATGGATAACTCAAAAGCAAAAAAAAGGTTACGAGATTTTTTCTTTTTTTATAAAAAATGTGAGTCTTTCAAATATTTTTTTGATGGCGACAATGATGATGCGCATGCAAGTTCTTTTTATTGTACAGTATCTCCTTCCTATCTCGGTTCTTCTTTCCGCACGAAAAAATTTTAGAGAGCACAAGGCCAGAAACTTCCCCTCTCATCAATGAACTTCGACACAAAAATTTTTTGTGTTTCGTTTTTTTCTATTATTATTACTTGTTTGTTGTAGTCTTGTAAGCATATTTTGAAGTGTTGTGGTATACCCATTTTCATAATATTTATCTTTAATAGATACTTATTAAGTATACCTTACCTTTCCCCTCTCCTTCTGTCATGCTATTGATTTCTCATTTACATTCTTTCGTGCATATATATTTTTTTTTATATAATAAAAATTTCCTTAGTTGTAAATTTCTTCATTCATGTTTTTTCTTTTCATGTTCAGAGAATGACCAATTGAAATATATTTTTTTAACACAAGAACGTGCCTAAAACTGTCGTCATCACACAAGCTGCGATCATCGTTTTGTTTTTCTGCTTTTTACGCTTAACCAAAAACATCGAATCCTTTTCTTCTCCTACTCCGATTTTTTTTTCTTACTACCTCTAAAAATGTAAGCTACCTTGTACATATTTTTTTAAACATCCAGCGTTAAATCAACAATGTCGTTTCAGCTAAATATGGGAGCGTTTTTGGATAAACCAAAAACTGAAAAAACAAATTATCTTGGTAATGGTCGTGTAAGTTAACCTTGAACTTGTTTGTTATATTTTTCTATACTGATAAATTTTTAGGATTACAAATATGCTGTTGCATCAATGCAGGGATGGAGAATTGACATGGAAGATGCTCATCATGTTGAAATAAAAGTTCAGAATAGTCCACCTTTTGATACATGGTCATTTTTTGCTGTTTTTGATGGTCATGCTGGGAGCAGAGTTGCATTGCATTGTAAGCCTTTTTTTAAAGATTCTGTGATAAATAAACCATGTCGTTTCAGCTGCTGAACATTTATTGCAAACGCTTTTACAAACAGAAGAGTTCAAAAAGCTTTCGGAAGAACTGAAAAGTTCTGAAGGAAAAATCACTGAGAATGCAAAACAATACATTAAAGACGGAATGAGAACTGGATTTTTACAACTCGATGAAGAAATGTCTGCTTTTACTAGTATAAAAGCAGGAGATGAAAAAGAACGCTCTGGAACAACTGCCATTTGTGCTATTTTAACTCCTGAACATATTTTTGTAGCTAATCTTGGTATTTATGTTTTTTTCATGTTTTTTTGCTAAATGATGTAATTTTTAGGAGATTCACGTGGTGTTGTTTCTCGTACAACTGATGATATCTTTAGTACTGAAGATCATAAACCATATAATGAAAAAGAACGTGAACGTATACTTAAAGCAGGTGGCTCAGTTATGATACAAAGAGTTAATGGTAGTTTAGCAGTATCACGTGCTCTTGGAGATTTTGATTACAAAAATGTGCCTGGTCTTTGCCCTACTGAACAACTTGTCAGTCCTGAACCTGATATTTATATTCTTGATCGTAATACGGTTTGCACAAAAAATCTGGCTATATTTTCTTATAATCATGTCTTTTTAGAATGAAGATGAATTTTTTGTTCTTGCATGTGATGGAATTTATGATGTTCTTGAAAATGACCAATTATGTGAACTTGTTCGATCTCGCTTGCAGGCAACCGATGATCTTAAACAAGCAACTAATCAAGTTTTGGACGTTTGTTTATCAATGGGCTCACGTGATAATATGACAATGATTTTGGTCGTTTTTGATGCTGCTCCAAAGCCCGATCCAGAAAAAGGCGAAAATGAACGTGATTGGTTGCGTAGAGCTGACCAAAAACTTGATGGTATGATTTAATTTTTTCAAGTTTCTATAAACAATGCTTATTCCAGAAATATTACAAACAAGTGAAAATCATGGACTTGATGCTGATTATGTCATGAATATGCTCAGACGTGAAGGCTTCGAAGAGTTACCAATACCAGGTGGATTCCATCTTGCCCGTTCGCTTGTTGATCAAAAGCTCCAACAATTAGAAGCTAATCCACAAGAGCATCCAGAGAATCTTCAAGTACGTGCTGATTCATCTGATGATAATTGTCCATGATTCTGCAACTGATTGTCTATTTTTCTTTTTTACTGATTCTCTTTTTTTTATCTTATCTCCGCTGGCTTGATTATCTTGTCTTTTACATACTGAAAAATTATCCCGTTCTTTAAAACTTTTTTTTCGGAAAAGATCCTCTCAAAGTTTCTTATCATTTGTGCCATTTCTTGCTCTTTCAAATATTTGTTCAGGTTTTTTATACTTGTACTGATATTTTTTCTATATTTTATTTTATAAGAAGAGCCAATGGAGTTGAATGGTATGAGACTGCGGTACAATTTTTATTTAAATATATTTTTTGGCAACTTGAACGGGCTTTTTTTAGATGTATAAATTTTATGTCTGCTCTAATTTTATTATTTTTATTTTAAAGTTTGTGTTCTGTATGTACTTTAAAAAATTATTAACTTGTAAAATCCGTGTTTTCACAACCACAAAAAATATCGGCGACATTTAGGATTACAATTTTAATTCAGTTTAA
This sequence comes from Panagrolaimus superbus, assembly GCA_964035985.1. Lineage (NCBI taxonomy): Eukaryota > Metazoa > Nematoda > Chromadorea > Rhabditida > Panagrolaimidae > Panagrolaimus > Panagrolaimus superbus. The sequence continues at coordinate 9,633,354 of OZ038357.1, forward strand.
AATTGATGTGGTTACTATAATGATGATTCAATTTTGATTAATGTAATCATCTTGTGTCTAAATTACTTTTTTTATGAGAGTTAAAAAGTGAAAGGAATTTTTTGGTGACAAATTACATTTGCTTCATGAGCCTTTATTATTTGAATCTTTTGATAAGGAGCTTTTAGAAACAAAATTATAACAAGTACTTGGTTGGTTAAATTTTAAGCTGTTTACATATATTTTTTAACAAAATCGTAACAAAAGCTATTGAAGTATTTAAAAATAACGGTAAAAATGCAAAAAAGTAATCGCTCCCGGGTGGGCTCGAACCACCAACCTCACGGTTAACAGCCGTGCGCGCTAGCCAATTGCGCCACGGAAGCAGTGATTGCAGCCATGTCTTTTTGATGTAGGACGCATTGCAAAAAGACAAAAAGCTGTTTGGGAAAAGTATGAAAGTGACAGTTTTGCAATTACTGTTTTTGACAGCTTTTACAAGTTTTTTTTTGTTTTTAAAAAACTTTTTCCATAATGTTCATCATTTTAAAAATGAAAATAGCTTTAATTGTGTCGCTTCTTTCGGCTTTACAAATTCATCATCAAACAGTATTAAATGTTTTTACCACCTCAGAAGAGGGTAAACATTTAATTGGTGAAAGTTTTACAATTGTGGCAGCGGCATTTCCGTTGGGAAAAGTGTTTGGAACACTTTTGGTTGAAAAAATATGTAAAAAATGGTCAATTTTGGCTGGAATTGATTTGAATGGAATTTGTCTTCTTTTTGGTGGCCTCATTTCGGTACTTCCATCCACGATCTTTCTCGCCCTAGGCCGCTTTATTATTGGAATTGGAGTTGGATGTGGCTTTGTTTTGTCTTCCATAATTATCTATGATTTTTATCCCTTTGAAAAACGGGCAAATGCATTTTTTATTGGTGCAATGTTATTTGGCTCTGCTGCATTATATTCAAATGTTGTGGTAGCATATTTTTCATTCAATAATTACTTTTTTGCTTCATTAATTGTTAATTTCCCTTCAATTTTTTGTGGTAAATTACTGCTTAAATTTCCTGTACGAGGAAAAATATACATATGCAAATATTTTAGGATTGATTTATTTTCTGCAACGACCTTCTTTTATTAACATCTTTTCGTATCCTTTAGAATCTGGAGCAAAAAAAGTTGATTACAAAAAATCTTTGGATGACGAAACTTTTTCGCCAATGACAGTAACCTATTTTTTGACGGCCCTTAATGCTGTAAGTGAATCTTTTTAAGCTTGGATATCTGTAATCTGATAAAAAGCACATTTTAGTCAATTGGTGTGCCAGTAATTATGGCATTTTCGACTCTGATATTTGAAAATATGGGAATTTCGTCATTTCGAGCTTCCCAATATTCAATTTTGTACCCTTTAACACAACTAACAATTTTTTCAGCTTTCCGTCTTCCAATTGATAATTCAACGATGCCATCTCGAAAATCCTTTATCCTTGGCGGATATGGAATTTGCCTTGTAATTTTCTTTTGTTTTTTACTTTCCATTCAAGGAATTGAAGAAGATAAAACAAAGCTGATTCATAATTCTGGGATTTCTGCGGCATTATTTCTTGTTTTTGCGGTTCTTCAAGCAATTCCATGTAATACTTCCTTTTGCTTTATTACTGGTAAAAATATTTTTGTGTGAAAATACCAAAACATTTATTAATTTCAGAGAGATTTCCGGATCGGGAAAGCAGGGTAAAAGCATTGGTAAAATCTCGAATGCTTTTATGGGGTCTTTCAACATTGGAGTAAGTTTATGCTGAGTTTTTGAAAAATAATTTTACTGTAACATTTTACAATAAAATTTTGCAGAAGTGCAACATTTCTTCCAATTTTAAAAGCAACCAATTTATTCATTGCTTTAATCCCATATTTTGTTATTTCTGTGGCACTTTTTGTTTTTCTTTTAATGCTTTTGGGATCAATGCCAGAGGAAGAAGAAAATGACGAATGTGATGAAATGACCGAATCTGTACAACTTAAAAATTATTCTACCTGTATTGATTAATCAATCAATCAAACTATAATTTCAAAACTCATTTGTTATAGAATTTTAAAAAATTTTTTTAGTAATTAAATAAATAATATTTCAAAGTTGGTACGTTTAAAATCATTGTGAAAAAACTGAAATAAAGATTAGTAAAAAATATAAAAAAGTGGTGGTTTTGTTTTTACAAAGTTTTTAAATTTAGAAAAAATTGTTTAAAAATTTAATTTAGGTTTTTAATAAAAAAAAGCCAAAAAACAAATAAAATAATTTCAATTTAATCAAAAATTACTGCAATCATTTTTGATTGAATTCCATTCTTTCCTTTTTTTGACCTTGAAAATCCGCCCAAAAAAACTTATTTTAATGTTCGGGGGTTTTTTTATTTTATAAAAATTTACAAAAGATTAGCAGCAATTAATTTTGAGAGGACAAAAATCACGAGCAAAAAAAGGTTTAAAGAGAAGAAGATTGGGCCGGTAATTTTGGCAGTCATGTTTTTAAGAAAAAAAAGAAGGAAAGGAAAGAAGGGAAGGCAGGGATCTTCTTGAGAGAGTTCTTTCTTGATTGCGGGTTTCTAGGTCAACAGGTCGTTAAATTTTGTTTTAAAAACCCTTTTTTTTGTTGAAAAACATGAAAGAAAGGGGGGAATGGGATGACCTCTAGTCCGATGATATACGTTAAATTTGTATCACCTTTTTTTGTGTGATATCAGCGATTTTGACATTGCTGTTTTGTTGTTGCTGCCTGTCACGGTTGTGTGAAAAATTCTTCCTGAAAAAACTTTTTTATCTCTCTCTCTCTCTGTCTTCCTTTAATTCAATCGGGTGAAGAAGAAGAAGAAATCGTCCAAATATTTGAACCGGATCTATCAAATCCCATATATCCCCCCCCTCCTCAAATAAGATTTTGTTTGTGTTTTTAAATATTTCGGAAAAGTTTTTGTCATCGAAAAAAAAGGTATTTCCAAATGAAGAAGTACTCCTGATTCAATTTTATTAAATTCAACAAAAATTTGAAAAAACTGAAATAAAAAGTGGATAAAATAATTGGAATCCTGAAATTTTCTCATTTGTTTGTTTTAAAAAAAAGTTTTATTTCAATGATTTCATCATTCTTATTTATAATATTTTTGGCATTTTCAAGTATTTTTACCCTAACAACTGCCAAACGGCATCATCATCATCATCATAGAGGCCGAAAAGCTGTTCCATTAATGAATCTTGGAGAATGCAAAGAACCCCCAAATTTGGTTGGTATTTTTAATATTTTTTTGTTTTTCATTAAAAATGAAAGAAGAATTTTGCAGGAATTTATGTTAAATACTTGGAGGAATGAAATGCAAATTAGTGATCCACCAATGGAAAGTTTTGACGAAGAATGGCACCCCCCTCAACCAGAACCAAAAATTTGTGAAATAATGCCAAAGGGTGGAAAAGCTGCAACAATTATGGATCGGGCATTTTGTCCTTGGCAATGGAGGTAAGAATTCTTCTGTTTAAATGAAAATGACAAATGCTAAGCTTAAAAAACGACCTGATATATAAAATTTAAATTTCTAATCCATCGATGTCATTTTGTAAATTATGACTAAATTTTTTAGACAAAATTACGATGAATCTCGTGAGCCAAAAGTGATAGCCGAAGCATTTTGTTTGTGCAAACATGCTCGAGCAAATTCTCCGGCATACTGTATCCCAATTCGGCATGAAGTTGCAGTTTTGAGAAGGTCACACTGTGATCCAATAACTCGATTGTAAGTAATAAATTTATACTGTAATAATATGTTTATAAAATACAATATTCAGATATCATTACACAAAATCAACTCATACAATTACAATCGGATGCCACAGTGTTTTTGCTCGAACCGCTCGAGCTTCACCTCTTTCAAATCATTATCGAATTGCACCTCTTGAAATTTAGTCTTTCATTTATATTTAATTAATTTATTGATTTTTTATTAATTTTATTTAATTTAATACTGTAGTCTTTCAAAAACCATGGATAACTAAATACGGGTAGTTATTAATAGTTCAAAAATATATTTGTTATAAAATTTAATAAATGTTAATAAAAAGCGTTTTTAACGAATACTGTAACGGCTAAGATTTCAACATTTGTAAAAATACAAATATTTTACAATAATATTGTCCAGATATGACGTCATACATAGAAGGGGGATGCTCTTTGTTCTTTATGCCGCCCTTCAAAGGCGGCACCTTTGATGACGCCGCCGATTGAGGGGCGGATCCCAAAAATCCCGATTATTAGTAGTGAGTGTCCTGCTTTAGCGTGATTTGCTGTCCCGTTTTTTAGGTATACGGTAGTGACCTTTTAAGGTCAAAAGGGTGGAGCTTACTGTAGCCCTCTAGTCCCGTCACTCTCCCCGCTTTAAGGTCAAAAGGGTGGAGCTTACTGTAGCCCTCTAGTCCCGTCACTCTCCCCGCAGTCCCGTCACTCTCCCCGCAGTCCCGTCACTCTCCCCGCAGTCCCGTCTGTCTCGTGTGACCTTGAGTTTATAGTTGTTTTTTGAGTAAGTTTTTCAAGGTCATTAATGTTTTATTTTTCTTCGATTTTTTTTGTGTGTGTGCATGTTCGTCAGTGTGTCCCTCCTTCCCTCGGTATATTGTATTTTAGACCAAAACTTTTCTAGACTGTATTTTTAGGCTACAGTATTCTAAAACTCTTTTGGAATGAATTTTTAGGATAAAGTAATTTAAAGCTTTGATCCAAAAGAGTCGTACTGTAACTATCGATTGATTATTGATTTTATTTTGGTAAAAATTTATTCATAAAATATCAATTCAAATTGGAAAACTTTGCAATACAAAAAAGACTTGTCAGAATTTTGTCAAAATTTGTTAAAAAGATTTATGTTATCCATAAATCTTTTTATCCCCCCCCCCCCCCCCTCAGATAAATTAAAATAATACATGTAAATTTAATGACAACAATAAAATAATCGACTCCTTCCTAAAGTTATCAAAAAGAATAACGAAAAAATAAAAGAGAGAGAGAGAGAGAGAGTGCATTCACTGACCTTGAAAACTGACGTCACTATAGTTAGAAAATGCGCGGGAAAATTAAATTTCCCACCAAAAAATTTATGGTAACTTCCCTCCAAAAACGGTTATAGTGATTTCCCGCCAAATTATTTTTATAAATCACTATAAATAATTTGAGTTAATAAACTTGACAATTTTGAGGAAGATAAACACTGCCACTATGATTGTCACGAACAGCATAACTCGAAAATAGTTGGAAATTTGGATCCTTTTTCTTGTAATATTCAATTACTGCTTTCTTTTCTAATCTCGTAAGAAGTACAATTTCTGCATCAATAAGATTCCCATTGGTTGTTTTAACAAAAACTCCATTGAGATCGAGGTTTTCCCAGTTTGATATATCAGTTAGTTGTTTATATTTACCATTAAAATGTTTATGGAGATTGATTCAATGGTATTTTACCAAAGTTTAAATGTTCATTTAGTTTATTAGATGCCATCTAAAATTAATACAAATAACTTTATTATCTCCTTTTAACAAATTGGAGTACAGAATGACCGTTCGCACGATCACAAACAATAGGATTTTCAAGAAAATTTTTAAATTCTAAAGAAATAGAATCAACAAAAGTTTTTTCAACCTTCAAGTACAACGGCTCTGAAAAGAATCAATATACATTTTTTCCTTTTTGGACTGGTATTATTGCAATTTCTGCATCACAATACTTGTTAAATGGCTGGAGAACTCCCTGAACATTGAATTTTACCCGAAGAAAGACTTTATTTGTTACAAAATATGATGTTAGATGATAAAGCTCTAAAAAAGTTTGCAAGAATAAATTCAATTTTGAGTTTAACAAATGCATGTGAGGAAGAAATTCGACTAATTCACCAAGTTTTTTACTTTTATTATAGCAAAAAGTATCCAGTTTCAGCACGACTTGCAATTTCATTGGACGATGACAAACAAAATATTATTCCTTTTGCGAGGGCAAGAAATTTATTCATTATAAGGAAAAAATCACAATACTTAAATCCAAAAACTGTAAGATTACTTTGTAAATGGGCTCTAAAAATTAATCATCAAGGATTAAATCAAATTGAAATTAAAGAAAAGATACGAGAAAAAACAACAAACAATTCAACATGGAAGACAGATAAAAGACAAACTGTTGTCCAAAAACCAACTAAAACATTTTTTTTATCGATGACTAAAATCACAATTTATGGCGTTTTCAAAAAAAAAGTGTTCTCTCAAAACTCTCTCCACCTGATTTGGCGGCAAATATCAAAGGATTTTTTGAAAAAAATCCTAAAAAATTCCTAAAAAATTTTAAAAAAGTTTTATATGCTTAAGCGTGTAAAAAGTGTATTTTTGTTGTTTTTTTCTTGTTTTTTTCTTGTTTTTTTCTTGTTTTTCTTGTTTTTGATAAAAAAAAATGATAGCATGAAAAAATGGGGGGGGGGGGGGGGGGTGTATGGACACAGGCTAACAAGGGTCGCATCATGGTCGTAAAAAATAAATTCTGGCTTTCTGAGACAAATATGATTGAATGAAAAAATCATAGCGAAATTCTAAAATAACTTCCTATTGGATTATTTTCCACGCAATCTGAATAAGCTTTTAATGCTTCTTTAAACTTATTTCCACAAATTTAGGAGAAAAAATATTTACTGATAAGATCATCGCCTGAGGGTATAAGTAATAAATGGAAAGAATCAAGCTTGTTGATCATGATTTTTGAAATCAGTGAGAAAAAACCCTTTTCAGTCGAGAATATGATAAAATTATCAGTTAGTGATAAGAGATATTGATTTTCGTAATCAGCTTAAAAAATCCTTATCAGTCATGTACCACTTGGAGAAAAAAATTAATGATAAGATTTAATGATAATCAAGTGATAAAAATCATCCAATATCCTTTTGGATCTTATCAGTGATGATAAACAAGTGATAAAAATCATCCAATATCCTTTTGGATCTTATCAGTGATCATAATCAAGTGATAAAAATCATCCAATATCCTTTTGGACCTTATCAGTGATCATAATCAAGTGATAAAAATCATCCAATATCCTTTTGGACCTTATCAATAAAAATCATCCAATATCCTTTTTTGGATCTTAACAATGTTAATATTTGCCGATCTCTTAGACTTAGTGGATAAGAGATCAGCAAATATCATTGATAAGATCCAAAAGGATATTGGATGATTTTTATTGATAAGGTCCAAAAGGATATTGGATGATTTTTATCACTTGATTATGATCATTGATAAGATCCAAAAGGATATTGGATGATTTTTATCACTTGATTATGATCACTGATAAGGTCCAAAAGGATATTGGATGATTTTTATCACTTGATTATCACCACTGATAAGATCCAAAAGGATATTGGATGATTTTTATCACTTGTTTATCATCACTGATAAGATCCAAAAGGATATTGGATGATTTTTATCACTTGATTATCATTAAATCTTATCATTAATTTTTTTCTCCAAGTGGTACATGACTGATAAGGATTTTTTAAGCTGATTACGAAAATCAATATCTCTTATCACTAACTGATAATTTTATCATATTCTCGACTGAAAAGGGTTTTTTCTCACTGATTTCAAAAATCATGATCAACAAGCTTGATTCTTTCCATTTATTACTTATACCCTCAGGCGATGATCTTATCAGTAAATATTTTTTCTCCTAAATTTGTGGAAATAAGTTTAAAGAAGCATTAAAAGCTTATTCAGATTGCGTGGAAAATAATCCAATAGGAAGTTATTTTAGAATTTCGCTATGATTTTTTCATTCAATCATATTTGTCTCAGAAAGCCAGAATTTATTTTTTACGACCATGATGCGACCCTTGTTAGCCTGTGTCCATACACCCCCCCCCCCATTTTTTCATGCTATCATTTTTTTTTATCAAAAACAAGAAAAACAAGAAAAAAACAAGAAAAAAACAAGAAAAAAACAACAAAAATACACTTTTTACACGCTTAAGCATATAAAACTTTTTTAAAATTTTTTAGGAATTTTTTAGGATTTTTTTCAAAAAATCCTTTGATATTTGCCGCCAAATCAGGTGGAGAGAGTTTTGAGAGAACACTTTTTTTTTTGAAAACGCCATAAATTGTGATTTTAGTCATCGATAAATTTCCAATTAAAAAATGTTTTAGTTGGTTTTTGGACAACAGTTTGTCTTTTATCTGTCTTCCATGTTGAATTGTTTGTTGTTTTTTCTCGTATCTTTTCTTTAATTTCAATTTGATTTAATCCTTGATGATTAATTTTTAGAGCCCATTTACAAAGTAATCTTACAGTTTTTGGATTTAAGTATTGTGATTTTTTCCTTATAATGAATAAATTTCTTGCCCTCGCAAAAGGAATAATATTTTGTTTGTCATCGTCCAATGAAATTGCAAGTCGTGCTGAAACTGGATACTTTTTGCTATAATAAAAGTAAAAAACTTGGTGAATTAGTCGAATTTCTTCCTCACATGCATTTGTTAAACTCAAAATTGAATTTATTCTTGCAAACTTTTTTAGAGCTTTATCATCTAACATCATATTTTGTAACAAATAAAGTCTTTCTTCGGGTAAAATTCAATGTTCAGGGAGTTCTCCAGCCATTTAACAAGTATTGTGATGCAGAAATTGCAATAATACCAGTCCAAAAAGGAAAAAATGTATATTGATTCTTTTCAGAGCCGTTGTACTTGAAGGTTGAAAAAACTTTTGTTGATTCTATTTCTTTAGAATTTAAAAATTTTCTTGAAAATCCTATTGTTTGTGATCGTGCGAACGGTCATTCTGTACTCCAATTTGTTAAAAGGAGATAATAAAGTTATTTGTATTAATTTTAGATGGCATCTAATAAACTAAATGAACATTTAAACTTTGGTAAAATACCATTGAATCAATCTCCATAAACATTTTAATGGTAAATATAAACAACTAACTGATATATCAAACTGGGAAAACCTCGATCTCAATGGAGTTTTTGTTAAAACAACCAATGGGAATCTTATTGATGCAGAAATTGTACTTCTTACGAGATTAGAAAAGAAAGCAGTAATTGAATATTACAAGAAAAAGGATCCAAATTTCCAACTATTTTCGAGTTATGCTGTTCGTGACAATCATAGTGGCAGTGTTTATCTTCCTCAAAATTGTCAAGTTTATTAACTCAAATTATTTATAGTGATTTATAAAAATAATTTGGCGGGAAATCACTATAACCGTTTTTGGAGGGAAGTTACCATAAATTTTTTGGTGGGAAATTTAATTTTCCCGCGCATTTTCTAACTGTAGTGACGTCAGTTTTCAAGGTCAGTGAATGCACTCTCTCTCTCTTTTATTTTTTCGTTATTCTTTTTGATAACTTTAGGAAGGAGTCGATTATTTTATTGTTGTCATTAAATTTACATGTATTATTTTAATTTATCTGAGGGGGGGGGGGGGGGGATAAAAAGATTTATGGATAACATAAATCTTTTTAACAAATTTTGACAAAATTCTGACAAGTCTTTTTTGTATTGCAAAGTTTTCCAATTTGAATTGATATTTTATGAATAAATTTTTACCAAAATAAAATCAATAATCAATCGATAGTTACAGTACGACTCTTTTGGATCAAAGCTTTAAATTACTTTATCCTAAAAATTCATTCCAAAAGAGTTTTAGAATACTGTAGCCTAAAAATACAGTCTAGAAAAGTTTTGGTCTAAAATACAATATACCGAGGGAAGGAGGGACACACTGACGAACATGCACACACACAAAAAAAATCGAAGAAAAATAAAACATTAATGACCTTGAAAAACTTACTCAAAAAACAACTATAAACTCAAGGTCACACGAGACAGACGGGACTGCGGGGAGAGTGACGGGACTGCGGGGAGAGTGACGGGACTGCGGGGAGAGTGACGGGACTAGAGGGCTACAGTAAGCTCCACCCTTTTGACCTTAAAGCGGGGAGAGTGACGGGACTAGAGGGCTACAGTAAGCTCCACCCTTTTGACCTTAAAAGGTCACTACCGTATACCTAAAAAACGGGACAGCAAATCACGCTAAAGCAGGACACTCACTACTATTATTTTTGTTATGACGTCATATCTGGACAGCCCCTAATCGTTAAACAACAACAAAAAAAGCTGCCGAAATTCAACCTAAATAAATAAAAGCATTGATAAAAATATTTTTCATTTTTTGTAATGTTTTTTGAAGGTAAAATAATTTGTGATGTTTCATCGATGATGCCATTTTGCAAGAAATATTTATTGAACTTTGCAGCTGAAATTCAAAGATGTATTATTTTTTTGTGTATTTTTTGTTCGTTCTCAGATTTAAGATCTTAGATTTGCGGGTGTTCTTTGTGTCTGTTGTTAATGATAAAAAGATAATAAAAAGCAATACAAAAAAAGGAAGAAGGATTATTTGTATATTCAAAACTCAAGTATATTTTATTGTTTGAGTTCATTTTTCATCATCCCCTAACTCTTTTTATTTTACCACACCTCAAAAATTATGTTTTAAGCTTCCTCAAAAAAATAAGTGTTATCTTTACCTCTTTTTTTTTGGCTGTTGTTTCTTTCTTTGAAGAGAGAGAGAGAGAGAGCCCCTATAAAAAGCTTTTGCATTTTTCTTTCAAAATTGTATTTCTTTCTATTTTTTTACTGATCGAAAAATGCTGCAACATTTTATTGCTTTGCTACTTTTTGTTACTGTCTGCTTTGGTCAAGATGGACCCCTAACAGCAAATTTTCAAACATGGCTTCAAGCGTTAGTTGAAGGGATTTAATATATCCAATTTAAAAATGTATTTAATTTTTAGTAATGGATACGGGGATCAAGATTTTCCACGAGTTGATTTTGGAACAAAGGGAAGTTTTGGGGGAAAGGATTCTGACACAGATGCCGCAACTCGACAGCCCGTAGTTTTTATTCATGGAAATTCTGATGCTGCTTTGAAATATTCTTTCACCGCAACAGGATGGTCAAATTCAATTGAATATTTTTTACAAAAAGGTTATAAAAGTCGTGAATTGTATGCCACTTCTTGGGGGGATGCAAATGCTTTAAATGCTGCTTCAAGGTAAAAAACATAAAGACTGAAATATATATCTTTCATTTTTCGTTGCAGGACCCATGATTGTGCAACTCTTGGTCGACTTCGAAAATTCCTTGAAGCTGTTATTTCATATACAAATGCAACAAAAATTGATATTATTTCACATTCAATGGGAGTAACCATTGGAAGGAAAATTGTTAAAGGCGGAAAATTGGTTACAACTAAGGGAACATGTGATTTGGGGCCATCCCTTGCTGGAAAGGTTGATACCTTTGTTGGATTAGCGGGTGGAAATTATGGGCTATGTGATTGTGAAGGCGGGGATGCATTAATCAGTGCAACGTGCAATAAAAAAGTAAACATTAAATAATAATATTTTTGTTGGCAACTTTTAATTTTTTAGGATGGCTTTTGGCCTGGCGATTCTTGTGGTTTCAATACCCTTGACTGTGGAGCTCCAATTATGGCATTTCCTTGCTCTGGAGTCGTTTATTCTTCATTTTTAACAGATCTCAACAAAAATCCAATTCGAGAAGGAAGTTATATCTTTTCGGCGTGGTCTTTATGTAAGCAATAAAATAGTTTTAATATTTATCCAAGCATATAATACATATTTCAGTGGATGATGTAATCTTATATGAAGATCTAGTATGGGGAAATCCAACATCTCTGATCCCAAATTCAACAAAGAAAAAGGTTTATAGTCTTTATACACATATGGAAACAAAAGAATTAACAGCTGAAGATCAATTTGATATGGTTGTTCATCATATTGTTGCTTAATTATATCTGTGTGATTACTGTACATTATTATTATTTTTTTGCCATAAATGTGTTATATAAATATCCTTTAATTAGCATAAATGAAATATTAAAATATTGTAAAAGAAAAAATAATGTCAAGTAATACTATTGCGATATTGAAGTTTTGACAATAGCGTCATAGTCCAACTATTGTTAATATGTTTTTGTTATATAAAAAAAGTATAAGTATAAACCATATCATATGAGACGGATATAAAAAAAAGTTTTGGCGCTTGCAAAAATATTGGCGTTTTGTGAAAAAGAGTCCTTTTTTTCTCTGCGCTCTCTTCTTTTTCCACACTATATTTTTTTGAGATTTTTCCAACTGTTGGAAAAACTTTTTTTATACCCGTGTCTTATATCTTGAAAAAGAAAAATAGCATTGAAAGAAATTAAAAACGATAAAAGTTAAATGTTTTTTTTTAAAATTTTTATCAAATCTGTATTTCTTTTTGTGCAAGTTAAGTTCCCTCTTAATTTAAATGCTTAAATATAGAGACGGGCGGGAACACTTTTTCCCTTTCTTTTCTTTGACACTTTTTTGGTTACAGTATGAAAAATTAAATTTTAACTTACTGTCTAATAATCAGACCTACTAGATGTTATTTTTTACGCTGCTTCCGAAAATGCAACTTAAAAAATTTTTCGATGTGGACAAAGCGCCGAAAATGCCAAATTACTGTATCGTTTTAACTACAAAAAGCGGGTTTAACTCGGTTTAACTCTAAATTTTAGATAATTCGATAGAGGATTCGATTCTGAATATGGTAGTATTTATTTCCAATGACCATGTATGCCCACAAAACTGAAATATCCCAAAAACCTCCATTTTTCGCTATAAAATTAGTTGAAAAAGGTGTTTTTGGCGACGTGTCCTTCAAAAGCATAAAGGGAATGCATTTTTTTGTTGCAAAAAAAGGAAAGAAAAAATGTCAAACAAATGTGTTCCCTTCGACCAAAAAATTTTGCTTTTCCAAATTTTCAGATGACATTTTCGGCACTTTAACTTAATTTTTTAACTTTTTTGTTTTTCTATTATTCTTATTCAGGTCTAAAAGTGCTATAATAAAACAAAAAATTTTATTTTTTCCAACTTTTTTTTTCAACCCGCCCGTCTCTACTTAAATATTCAAAAAAATGCAAAAAAAGAAGAAAGTTTTTTGCCTAAAAATTGTAAAACAATGAATAAAAAATGTTGTTAAACTTTGCTCCATGAGTAATGCCTTTAAAACATGATTCGCGTCTCATTGTAAAAAGTAGAACAAAAATGTTACATTCGGGACCCGATCACTAGTTCTGACGAATTTGATTTTAAAAAAGAAAAATAAAACTAACATTTTTCCAAAAAAATTATTAAGTGTAAAATGATTGAAAACTTTTGATTTGATAAAAATTAATTTATTTAAAAAATTAAGCATTGATTGAAAAATTTCAGATATCAAAATCCGACAGACACATAAATGAAACATTTTTTTGTAATTGGTCACAAATTTAAGATTATTTATTGAATTTTAATTTAATACTTTTCAACTCTTTTTTTTTTGTTAAAAGGAGTTCTGTGATCAGTGATAAATGAACAGATTTAACCCAACCCAACCCATCACCATATCTTTCAATTAATTCTTTCAAAGAAAGAAAGAAAGCAAGGAAGCAAAAAGAAGCAGCAACCTTTTGAAAAAAAGAGTTCCGGAATTATTTGTTGCTACTGCTGATAAAAAACGGCATCAACTGATATTTTTTATTGTTGTTAGTGGAAACAAGCGAGACTCCTTTTTTGCTGAAATTGAATTTAAGTGTGTGTTTTCAGTTTTGACGTTTTTTTCAAAAAAAGATAACAATTTTTTCCTCATTTATTTTAGCGAATAATTACCGTTTTTATTACTGCAAAAAAAGAGGTGATGAAATTTGAAAATTTAGGATTTCTTTTTATTTACAAAAAAAAACAAAAAAAAGAATATATAAAATTAAATTCCGGCATCATTTTTACAAATTTCAATAATTGGTTCATAAATCATTTTTGCGGCATTTAAACCCCAAATAAAATCTAAATGATTAAAATCTGATAAATGATTATTTTGTACTAAATATTGTGGGGGTAAACTTGGAAGTAAATATTCTTCAATATCTTTTTTATCTCCAAGCCAATCTGCATCTGACCAATAAAGATATACGGGGGCATTGACAAGGGTAAAATCATATTCTGGAGGCTTTGAAGAGCCGTAATGTTGTTGATTCTTTTTTGCTGAACGGTAATCATATTTTTCAACTTTTCCAGTTAAGACCATTTGAGCCCAATGAAGAATCTATAAATATATAACGTTGATAAAATATTACTGTAAATAGTAAAAATACTACGATAAAATTTAAAAATAAGAATTTTTAACCATACACTATATTACTGTAATTTAGTTTTGGAAAAAATGTAAAAAAATCCTAAAAAATGGTTTTGAAAAAAACGAACATTTTGAGTACTGGTCCCAGCGGGAGTATGAGAAGTATAAACGGGAGTTCGAGTTCGATTAAGTTGATTAGATTCAGGGCCACCAATCATGAACATAATATCATCACAAAGATCATTTCCAACAAAGCCACTGCAAACAAAATCCGAAATCAGCTTTGTTACCCAACTTGCTGGAAGGAATTCCCCGGATCCAAGAATGTCATCAATAATCTCAACTTCAGGATACAAAAATTTTGCAACATATTCTAGCAAGCCTTTAATGTATTTTACAGTTCCAACCGGAGCAAGAGCAAAGAATTTTTTAATCTAAAATTTAACAGTTGTTTGAAAAAGTTATGCAAATTTGGGGTAAATAAAATATACCTTTTTAGCAAAAGCTTGATCACTGCTAAGTTTGCTGAACATTGTTAGAGTTCCTTGACTATGTCCAATATAATAAAGAGATTCTTGTCCAGTGGCATTTAAAACATGATTAATATTTGTATCTAAATCATATTTCACCATTTCATCCCAGGAAAATTCCCAAAACTTTTCTTTTTTAGGATCCAATGAAACGTGTGCTTTTCCGTAGGTATTTCCACGCACATTTCCAAGCCAAACATCAAATCCGGCATCAGCAAGCATAAATCCAGCTGATTGTTCAGGCTTATTTTCAACCCAATTATCAGAAGCACATTCAAGGCCGTGTTGAAGAAAGACAACGGGCTTTGGGCCGGGAACTTGGGAAGCAGCCGTTTTACCCCAGGGAATTCGATGTAACTCTAAAATGTATCCATCTGGGGTCGTGACAGAAACCACTTCAGCAGGATATCCCCAAAATCGAATCATTTCTGGCTGTAAACATATATTTCAATTAATGTCATACATATATATTTGTGAAACTTACAGTAGTCATTGCTTCTTCAGGATCTGCATGAAATACCCGAATTCCATGGGCATAAATCCCAAGCATAAACAAAAGTGCCAAGCTTTTCATCATCTTTCTTTCTTCCTTCCTCTTTTTCTTTTGGCAGAAAGATCGACAAAAAAAGTCGATGCAATAAAACTATGACCTTTTTCACGCTTCAAAAATGTGCTTTTAACGTTTTGTAAGCGTGTTTGTTCTCCCTTAGAAAAAAGGAGTAGCATGTTTTATCTTTTATCAGCACAACATTGTTTGTATGATAACTTTTTTGAAAGGAAGGAAAAAGGATGTCTTTGTTTAAGGCAGTTTTTTTTGCTGTTTTTTTATCTTTCAGGAAAAAAAAAGAAGATTGAGTCAGTCATCAAACTATGGAAGCAAAAAAAATGGAAGCAACAAAAAAAGAAGAAGTCAATTAAACAAGAATGATAAGGATTTTTTGTGTTTTTAAAGAGAGAACAATCTAAGGATAACCTCTTTACATACATGCCAATGTCGGTCAACTATATAGTTAAAGAGCAAAGAGTAGGTGAACTCCAAATAAATACGATTATCAAAATTTGTTGCAAATGAAGGCCCTTTTTATTTTTGCAATTATTATTTTTCTAAATTATGCAAATAATAATATTATATTGTTTCTATGAGAAATTTTGTCCTATTCGCTTACTTACTTTCAGTATTGCCAACAATGCCGTATTTAGGGGATGGGGGGATTCGGGACCCATGCCCCCCCCCCCCCCCGAAATTGAAGAACTCCTTTGATATTTTGCCGCTTCCTATTGGTGCGGCAAAAGATCAAAGGTGTGTCCCCCTAAACGGTCACCCCTCTCATATTTTTTTCGGTATACTGCATTGATTGCCAATAAGAGAAATATTTGCGCCAAAATCATTTTTATTATAAAATAAAAAAATTATGTACAAACAAAGGTTTAAATTTTTTTCGTATTTAAAATGAGATATTTATTTTTTGCCATAACTTTGTTGTCCATTTCCACAACATGAAGAACAACAACATGACGGTGGTGGTGGTGGAGGTGGAGTACTGTAAAAATATGATTCGTATAAATATCTTTTAAAAGAATATTATTAAACTTACGCGCATTCACACATCATTGGAGCTGGTGTAGGAGCTCTATAAAATTATTGAAATAAATTTGAATCCAAGAATAAATAACACTTTTAAAAAACTTACGTGCATCCGCAGCCGCCTCCGCCACCACCCATGGAAGGAAAGAAGAAAGCTTCAGAAACGACGCCAAAAATAGAGATGAAAAAGAAGAAGCAAAGAATTATTCGCATGATTTTTTTGAGTAAAGTTTTAACTTTTAAATTTAAAGTATAAATTGTTTTGCTTTTAAAGGATTTTTTTATTTGTCACCTACAGAGAAAATAAACTTTGTTTAAAAAATCTAAAAATAATCCATTTTTTAAGACTGTTTTTTAAATCTGCTTTTTTTGACCAAAGTCCATCAACAAAAAAGATACTGACTGTTTTGTGGATAAAAAAAATTAAGAAAAATTCGGAATCTGGTTTTTTGCAAATAAAAAGTAGTTTGTGAAAGTTCTAATTTTTTCGACTGTTTTAATCCTTATTAAAGGGGGCACACGAACTTTCAATTCGGAAAATTTAGTCAATTCAGTTGCAACAGAAAATTATTAGATTTTAAATGTTGCAGATATTTTCTATATCAATAAACATACCGATAATATACCCAAAGAATGTATCAGCAATATTTAAAATGTAATAGTTTTCAGCTGCAACCTTTTTGTAACTGAAAGTTTGCGTGTCCCTTTAACGGA
Source organism: Panagrolaimus superbus (assembly GCA_964035985.1). Classification (NCBI taxonomy): domain Eukaryota; kingdom Metazoa; phylum Nematoda; class Chromadorea; order Rhabditida; family Panagrolaimidae; genus Panagrolaimus; species Panagrolaimus superbus. The sequence goes on from OZ038357.1 coordinate 9,650,416, forward strand.
ATCAATTCACGCAAAAAGTTAATAAAAAAAATGGATCAGAAATTGCATTAATGAAAAACAGGGAATCCAGACAGGAGACTGTTCTTTTGCAAACGAGTGCTTATCACTTTTTAGATTAACATTGATAGTTGTTACATTTGCTTTGCCCTCTATTATTTTTGCTCAAAATTTTGAATTAAAAAAAGTGTTTTATTTAGAATTTTAATTTAAGTGTGACTTTATAGATTTTATAGTGATATTTTCATTTATAAACGGTAAAAAAGCTTTTATTTAAGGTATTAACTCCTCCACAAAAATATACAAATACAAAACAGCTTTTATCATTTATTTAAATTATAATTTTTTGATATTGCATTTACTTTCCACATCCGCATGGAGCAGGGGGTGGGGCACATCCACATGATGGTGGTGGTGGTCTAAAAAGAGGGAAATCAGATTAACAATTATTTGAAAGTGAAAGATTGTTGTTATAGTTATAGGTCAAAAAAAACACTTACGGTGGTGGTGGTGGTGGTGGGGGAGCACAACCACATGCTGGTGGGGGACTAAAAAAAAGGATTAGATTAATCTTTGTTCCATTTATGTGGAAAAAACTTACGGAGCACATCCACATCCGCCACCGCCTCCACCTCCGAATCCAAAGGCAGCAGTACTTCCAATGAAGGCAAAGAAGACGACAAGAATGTAAAAGAATTTCATTTTTGAAAAAAGTCTTGAAAGAAATGAAATGTGTGATTGAACACAAGTGCCATCAAACAAAAAATTCTCTATTTTTATACACTTTTTTTGTGACAAATTTGAATCCACCCTCTTTTTTTAAGTATCCGTTTAAAGACCAGTTTTTTTATCTCGATTTTTTCTTTCTTCTTTTTTTTAGGATAACAATTATCTCCATTTATTTCATTAATTTCCATTAAACATTTAACATGCATATACTTTGATCATTGATTTGATAATTTGATATGATTAAAATGGATAAATGAATATCCCACAAGCAAAAAGGCATAAAAAATGTCGCTCTATTCTTTTTTGTTTCAGGTTTTATGCCTTTGTTTAATTAATTCCATGAAAAAAAACTCGCAAAAAATAGGTTGCAAAAATGGGTTTAAATTATTCTGGTATTTTGCACCAAAATGAATGACAAAAATAATTTTTTGAACTTTTGATCCTTTTCTTTTTTTTTTGTTAACATAAATTAAAAAACGTTGCAACACTTTTAAGTAAAAAGTTTATTTCACACATAAAAATGATAAACAATGAAATGTGAAACGTAATATTTTTTACGTGGATTACTGTAATGCATACAAAATGTTTTATAAAATTCTTTAAACACATTACAAAAATACCGCCAAAAATTTGATTTTCGTTTTTATTCAAACTTTTTTACTCAATAAACACCTTTTATTAAAAGGCTGCTTTGCATTTTTTTATTTTCTTTTAAAAGTGCCATCTAAACATGGCAACAGCAAAAAAGTTGCCATGTTTAAACAATAAAATTCACCGATTTTATTCCAAAATTTATTTTGACATTTTTTTTTGTAATTTTTTTGGAAAAACCATTTCACAACATTCATATTTTAGTGATGATAATTAATTTTTTTATGTAAACCGTTAAAAAAAGCGGGTTAAATCGAAATTGAGACTACCAGCGCCGTATTTAAGGGGGGCATTGGGGGCCCGTGCCCCCCTGAAATTGGAGAATTTTCTTTGATCTTTTGCCGCTTCGTGTTGGTGGCGGCAAAAGATCAAAGGCGTGCCCCCCCCAAAATCGCTGTGCCTCCCCTGAAATTTTTTTCTGTATACGGCCCTGGAGACTACCCTCAATTGCCAAAAAAATGGGGAAATTGAATTTTATTCCAAAGCAAACTACCAAATTAGCTTCCATTTTGTATCTACTGTATTTTTCCATGCTTTTTTTATTTTTACAACTTTTATTTTCCAACAATTTTATCATTTTTTTTATGTCTTTTAAAAGTATAAATAAACTAATAAAAAAAATCGTATCTTTAATTAAAGCAAACTTTTTTTACTTTTGATCCATCAAAAATCAGCTTTTTTTTCTATGAATAAAGAATTGGGTGAGTTTTTTTACAGCTTTATTAGATCTGGGATGTGACTTATATGACTTGTAAATGTATATATGTGGTTGAATAGTTTAGTTTATGGTCACATAAAATCCATCCTATAAAAAAAAGGTTGAAACGAGTTTTTTGGCAGAAAAAGAAAAAAGAGAAAATTGGAAACAAAGGTTAAAATAACTCTTTTTTTTCCCTTCATCCTTAATCTCTCTTATCTGGTTTTTAGATTTTTTCGGATAATATAAAAAAATTGAGAACAAAGAAATTAAAGAAAGAGATATCTGACAAAAGTGCAAAAAGAAAAAAGAAGATTTTTAATTGTTAAAATGCACGTTTTTAAAAATTCCACGAATTAAAGCAAGAAAAAATTTGATAAAGAAATTTTTAATGTTGCATAAATTTTTTTATTTTTAGGATTAAAATGTTTCAATACTTTTTTTGGATTTTTTTAAGAAGTCCCTTGTCGCAAATAAGGCAAAAAAATTTGAATTTAAGTGACACATTTTGGGTTTCTTTTATCAATCAATTTTTTATGTTGACACCATTTTTTGGAGTCAGCAAAAAGCACACCGGAAAAAATTCATAAAAAAAAAATAATTCTTGATTCGGTTTTCTGAAGCATTGAGAGAATTAATTCCAAGAGCTCATTGACACTCCCTTTAAGCTTTTGGGAAATCCAAAGACTTAAAATTTACAAAAATGCTGTTAAAGCGTTAAAACCATATAATCCATATTAAAAATTATATGAGCTATTTTTAGAATAAATTATAGCAATACAAAATTAAAAAAGACTAAAATTGTTTCTTTTCATTTCGTTTTTGTACTGTAATAAAAACAATTTTTATTTTAAGTTTTTGTTTATTATTAGCGCTGAAAAATCTATTTTTAAAAAACTAAAACTAAAAATAAACAAATAAAATACAATTTTCAGAATCTTATTTTTAGTAAAAATATTTTTAATACAAATACATTCATAAATTGTTGAAATAACATTTTTTAGTTTTTTTTATTAATTCTGCAAAACCGATTTCGTCATCATTGGACTTATCATAATTGCACGCTTTTGTTTCTTGGAACGAAAAGGAAAACTTGTCTTAAGTGGAAAAGCCTCTCGAACTTTTTCATTGGCAGAAAACATAACAATGGCATTTATTGATGGATTTAACATTCCCGCCAAATTTGTTACCAAAACTCCATTCAGCGTTGTTCCATAAACAAATGGAACCATAAAAAAGAAGAATGCCGAGAACCATTGAAATATGCAAATTATTATAAATTGTAAAACCTAAAAAAATACAAATTTGATGACTTAAAGTAAAAATTAAAACTTACAAGAATAAAATTTTTAGTTGTTTGATGATTTACAGATTTATGTTTTCTTCGTAAAATTACAACTTTTGTAATAATACAAAGATATAAAAGAAACATAAGTACTGGGGCAGCTTGTCCAAGAATAAATAAGGCTTGTGATAGCGTTGATCTTATAATTCCATTACAATCATCTTCACATATTGTTATGTATTGAAATGTTGCTGGATTAAATCTAAAATATTATTGGTAAATGTTACAATTCTACAGTAACAGGGTGTGGTAAAATCGTTTTATGCCTTACCCGTCTCAGAAAAGAATATTCTCACGAAATATTTTTCGTTATTATATGTAAAACTACAGTTCCCCAAAAGTTAGTTGCCACGCACAAGGCAGTATAAAGAAAAAAATTTCGGGGGCGGCACACTTTTGATGATCTTTTGCCGCCGTCAACACGAAGCTGCAAAATATCAAAGGAAATCCCTTAATTTCGGAGGTGGAACACATGTCCCGAATCCCCCCCCCCTTATCCCCGGTACAGTAACTTTAAAAGTTGTAGTAAACTAACTTTTTATAACATCCCAATAATGACATTCCAAATACAATAATCAACGATAAAATCCATGGAAGAACTAAAACAAGAAATGGAAATTTCATAAGCATCCGATGAAAATCTGGTTGAAAAAAAATTAAAAATCTTTCAACTGTGATTAAACAAACAAAAAAGAGTGTTGTATAATATCCAATTGTATTTAAGGATGTAAGACACTTCAGTACCAAAAAAGGATAAAAATCGCATCCAAATGACATGCATGGAAGCATAATTAAAATATTACAAAATAAATATACGCAAGCAGAAGTTGAATGGGATACCTAAAAATATTCGTGGTGGGACGCCATTTTCTTTCGCAATCAAAAAAGTCTTACTACGAAAATATAAACTGCTGAATCATTTGTGACACTTTTATTTTTAATTATTTTTACAACCATCCAAATTAGGAATGAATTAATTGTTAAGCCAAAAGTGGTAAGGAAAAAGTAAATTCCAAAATGTAACCATTTTTCAAATGTTGACATTTCAAGAATGAGTGGTGGTGGAGAAGGGCATGTCGGCATTTTACATGGGACTTTAAACACACATGCAAATTTATGAAGACAACCAATTAAGGGTATGATTCCTAAAAAAATTAAACGTTTTTGTGTGTTTTGTTATTTTTACGCAAAAAACAAATTTCATAAAAATACAACTTTTAATAAAATTACACAAATTTTCCCGGATTTATGTAATTTAATTGAACAAAAAAACACAAATGACGAAATACTTGGTAAAGTTCAATTAATGCTTTCAAATTTAAAGCATTAATTGAACTTTACCAAGTGGAAGGAAAATAAATAAGGGCAAAAAAGTACTATTTTGGATTTATTCAATTCCTTAACGCCCTTTATAAAAGTTATTTTTCCAAAATTATTGGAGTTTTCAAAAATAAATAAACAATAAAGTTAAGGAAAATAAAAATATAGGATAATACTGTACATTTTTTAATCCAATTTACAAAATGTATAAATTTTAATTTTAAGATTTCAAATAAACTGTATTTCAAAAAATGGGAGCAAAAAAACAGATAAAATTAGAGAACTTTGATGCCAAAAAATGTTTTCAACCGTGTAACAAAATTAATGTAAATTAATTTTTTTACACGATTTATCAGAGCTATAATAATAAAAAAAATTACAAAATCTTCCTCAAAAAAGCCAATAAATTATGAAACTCAAATAGATGGAACTCTTTCATATTTTAGGGAGACAAACTTTTTTAACAATGCTTAATCGCTTTAAACTCTGAGCTTTTTTAAAAACTACAAATTTAAAGCCTTAAAAAAACGTGTAAAACGCAAAAAAATAAAAGAATACAATTTTTATAAAAATACAAAATCTATGGTGAGAAAATTACGTAATTAAAAACATCAAAAATAATAATAATACTCATTGCAAAAACATAATGCAAAAAAACAAAAGTTTTAAAAGAAGTTTTTTAAAAATGTGGGAAACCAAAAAAAATAGTGAGAGGAGGAAGTAAGACGTGTTCATGTTATTACTGTAGCTTTGGGGGGGAAATTAACACTTTTTCTTTAAGGAGTACGTGCTTTATTTTTGCAAGATCATGACAATCAGGATCTTGCAGCTCCAACGTTTTGTCAGACGAAATATTCTATCGTTGCGAGACCCAAAAATAAAAAAGTACTAAAAGTTTGCTCCCTTTAATGTTTAACCCAAATTTTTTGTTCATTTTAATACTGCTTTATTTCGACAAAGTTCCGGGATGTAATAAATACAGTGTGTATTAAACCAACATTTATATCAGCAATTAAAATGCTTTATACGGAGACATTAATGAATAAAAAACTAAACTTGTATGGGTCATTCTGTCAGTGATATAATCCTCCCTGTAAATCATTCCTTTTAAAACACTGCTTTTTTCTATTTCGAAAATTTTTAAATTTTTGTATTCTTAAACGCAAAATAATTAATTTAGGAAATAAAATGTTAGTTTTATTTGAAAGGTTTGTTTAAAAATCTTGACTTCCTTCCTTTTTTAAACTTCTGTGTTGTTCTTTAAATGTATTGTTTAAAAAAAATATAATCAAATTATAATTGTTCTATTTTTTTTGTCACGATTACGGTAGTTCTTTGTCAATATTTTTATGTCTTGGCATGAATAAACTTAAGAATTTTGTATACAACTGAAAATTTAATTTTGTAGTTTTTTTGCAGACATTTTTTTGGAGGTTATCCATTTTTGTCCCTGATCTATCCTATATATCTTAAGTCTAGTATGACGCTTTGAAAAATCCTTTAAAATGATCAAAAATGAAAGTTACGCTTCCTGTTTTCACTTCTTTAAAAAAATTTTTGCAAAATTTTTAATTTTGAAGTGGATAAAAGATGTCTCATCTTTGTATAAAAAAAGTTGCCAAACGACTATATTGTCATAAATAAATAAATCCAGTTTAAATGCAACAAAAGGAAAACCATTTGAAGGAGGCCAAAATAAAATTAATATTTAAACGGAAAAAAAGGAAAGGAAATCCATGCAATTTTTTTTATGCAACCAAAACAAAAATGGATAAAATTTTAAGTGTCTTCATTTTTATTTTATTTTGTAATCAAAGTTACGGCTTTCTTTTTGGTCTTGGTGGTGGTGGAGGGTATGTTTAATATATATATCATATATGAGTAATGTAATAATAATGTTTTAGAGGATGTTGTGGTGCCCCGCCACCGCGACCATGTTGTCCACCGCCGATGCCGTGTTGTGCACCACCACCCAGGCCATGTTGCCCTCCTCCAAGACCTTGCTGTCCGCCACCGTTGCCTCCATTACCCCCACCACCACCACCACCAATGCCATGCGGTGGTGGATGTGGGGGAGGAGGAGGAGGAGGGGGATATCTTCCGCCTCCTCCATTTGGTGGTAATCCATATCCTCCACCGCCTCCTTTTGGTGAGTTAAATAATCGCTTTTTACAATTATGTGAATATTATGTTATAACTTTTTTTTCAGGTGGCTCGGGTGGTTATGCAATGGCTCCACGACGGTATTTCTTCTTTAATCGACGTGCTTTCAGACATTTTTAAGCCTTTTATAATCAAATCATTTTATCTGTAAATAAACATGTTCAATAAATTCTTAATTAATAAATTTTATTAACACCAAAAAAAATATTAGCCAATCATACACTAACAGACTAAATAAAAATTTGTAAAAAATTAATAAAAAGAAAAACAAAATAATAATTATTTAAATTTGTCAAATGTCAATAATATTTGTTAAAAAATATTAATTTTCTTTAAAAATTAATTAATTAAACATTTGGAAGGCCATCCGGATGGATAACAGTTTGTGAAGCAGTTGGAGGCTGATCTTCTAATGTTAATTCGGCGGTCTCTTCAGAATGCCCGTTTTTGCTGGATTTCCTAGAAGGACGACGCTCTCTCTGTAGAAAAATTAAGGGTTTTTAAGGATTTTTTTTATTAATCATTTATGTGTTAAAACCAAGAAGAAAAATATGTGTATATCGGGAAAAATGTATAAAAATTAAAGCGATAGAAAAAAGAAGAAAAAATAAAATATGGCATTTTTTTAATTCTAAATATGCCATTGAAAAAAAAAGCTTTAAAAAACCATCACCAAAAAAAAGTTGTTAATAGATTAGTTTTAAAAAAGAAAAGGGGAAGAATAACCTACTTTCTTCTATCAATGGCTCGCATTAAAAGACTCAATTTTTGTCGACTTTCTTTTGCTTTATGTCTTTCATCAGTTTCTTCCAACTCTTCAACATTGATAAGTTGCATTTCTTGTTGACTAAATTTGTAATCAGCAAGATGGGATTTTGGTATAATATCCTGCAAAATAATTACATATATTTTATTTCAAAATATTTCCATAAATATTTGGAAATAAACTAGTTTTTAGTTATTTTTCATTAATTATTTTTCCTTTTTTCGAGGGATAAAAACCTTTTCAATATGCTAAATCTAGATTGCGAATTAAGAATTAAGCTTGCTTTTAAATGGGCATATAGTAGTCAAAGATAAGCCCTCTTACATGAATTTTAAAAGATGCTCGAGTATGTGGAATAATTACATCCAATTCTCCATTAACAGTTGTTGGAAGTTGATCCGCCAATTCTCCGGCCATCATATTTGCAACATAAGTATTTCTGTCAATAATATAATTCAATTCCTAAAAACAGTTATTGTTTTTTTTAAAAGCTAAAATTCATACAAAGTCATCATCATCTGTTCCAAAAGGATTCATCAAAAATTGTCCAACTTTTAACCATCCAACATAAAATAACATTTGAAAAGTTGTAAAAATGGGAAACATAATTGTAATTTCTTTTTGCATTGATTTTTCATCAATTTTGGGCTGTCTTCCAAGAAGACAAATAACAAAATATCCGTATGTTGCAATTGCCACGACCTGAGTATACACAAGTGGAATCTTTATCCAATCATAAACATATAACATTGCAAAACCATCTCGGAACGAAAAAATATGTTTCATAATCATATCAAGTTTCACAGAATCAATAAAACCCTTTTTGTGTTGCTCTTTTACAAGATTTGTTATCCAAAAGATTGGAACAAACCTAAAACAAAAGATGAAAATAGTTTTTTTAAAGTGTTTATTTTTGGAGCTCTTCGTTCGTTTCAGGAATTTTGAAATTCGAGCGTTCAGGCAAGATTAAAATAATTCTTGGCACCAATGTTGTCTCGAGACGAATATTTTATGTTTTTTCAAAAATCTTTAACATACCATTTTCCATGTGGTCCTTCAGTATTACTAAAAATATCATATTCTTCTTCGGTCATTAATTTGCTTTGAACTAAATGCCGATGTGTTGGAAAACGTTTAAGAGTTCGTTCAGAGATGCCACTCCAAGCAATGGCAGACTAAAAACAGTTTTGCCATTATTCGATAGTATCTATGTTTACAATGTTATTTACCATTAAACTTGACCATCTTGCAATCGTTATTCGAGTATTTAAATGTTGTTCCCCGGGTAAACAGACTGATAAAATCATCATCATTTTATCTGGCCAACTAATGTACTAAAAATGTGTGAATATTAAACAATTTTGTCTCAAATGGAAAAGGTTAAAGAAAAACTTACATTAAATTGTTCCCACCATCTTGCAACAACAACAGCAACGAAGAAACCGAGTAAAAATGAAAGGGGAATATATTGGGATCCAATTTCGCACCATATAATCCATCCCGTAAAATATGCTTTTTGTTGTTCTTCCAATAAATACCACTACAAAAAACATGTTTAAGATTACGGAAATGTCCAGATATGACGTCATACAAATGATGGATAGGGGTTGCTAATTATGACACCGCTTTAATGTTGTCGGCAAAAAATCTTCTAATGAGTGGAAGGAAAAAGTGGATTTTTACATGACGTCATATCTGGACAGCCCCCCTTAAGGAAATGTCTCACAACGAAATATCGGGTTAAGGAAATGTCTTATAGCGAAAATTCGAAATTTCGATTTTCGTTCAAGTAACTTTGGAAAAAATAGCAACAAACAACAAACCTGTGCAAATAAGATAATATAATAGGCAATATAAAATGCGATTAAATCTTTTAAAACAGCTTTCCAAAGTGATCCCCTCCATCTAAACATTATAGAGGAAAAATCCTCTTCATACGTGATCGTCATCTTTATTCAAATTTTTTCGTAACTATTTATCCAAACAGCACCCTCTGGAGACCCTATAAAAATTTGCATAAAATCAAAATTTAATTGACTCTTTTTTATGTGTAAGAAAAAACGCGGAGGGGGAAACCAATCTAAGTCAAAAATTTTAATTTAATTTTTTAAATTAAAACTTTTTTTTATTCATTTTTGTTAAAACAAAAAAGGAAACAAAAAAAAATAATCGAAAGTTGTTTCCTTCCTTCCAAGGCTGACAAAATATAATGATTAAGACATCGTTTTTGGGTCTAAATTGGGCAAAAAAATATATATATATTATTTAAAACAACGCATTCTCGGGTTTGTAAAAAGGGAAAGAGAAAAAATTTAACCTTCATTTTTTTTGTTTAAAAAAAGAGAAGATTGTGGTGGGGGAGAAATGGAAACAGAAAATGGAAGGTGATGGACGTGAAATGAAATAACGAAAAAATGTTGATTTATTTGTAAAAAATTTGGTAAAAACAAAAGAAGTATAGAAGGAGGAAAAAAAACGACGCCGATAATACAATTTGTGAAACTTGTTGTTGTATTAAAAAAAATAAATGATTTAAAGGCATTTTTTACGTATGTTTAAAATTGAAACGCTTATTATTACTGCATTTTGGAGACAGAGAAAAAGAAAGAAGAAGAACGGTGAAAGATTCTGAAAAAAATTTGATTAATATGGAAAAAAAGGGGGAATGGAAAGATCAAGGTTTATTTACAACCATATTTTTAGGGTATCAGTAATTGTAATCGATTCGTTAAAAGGTGTTTTTGAACAGGTAACTTAAAAAATTTATAAAAACTTGAAACTTAATTTTTTGAAAAAAAATCAAACTTAAATATTTTACCATAGTACGTACCTCGGGGGGAGACCAATCTAATTAAATATTGCATAAAAACTCGTTACCGCAGCAGACACAAAATGAGAGGAGACACAATTTGCGCAGACGACGTCGAGGGTGCCAGACAAAATTTTTAAATTGGAAATGAAAAAAAAATGTTTCCCTACAGTCCAAAGGTATTTAATTTAGGGACCGGCAAGTCAAAAAAAAATGTTCGAAAAAATTAATTTTTTTGGTAAATTATAGTACTTTCCGGCCTAACTAAGAATAAAATTAAAACAAAAAATTAAAAAAATTAATTTGAAGTGGTGAAAATGGCATCTGAAAATTGAAGAAAGCAAAAAATTTTCGTCGAAAAAAAGGAAAAGAGAACACTTTTTTCCTTTCCTTTTCTTTGCAATTGTCGCATAGCGATGAAAGACACATCGCCCAAACAATGCATTTTCATTTTTTTCCTTCGATTTTTTAACGTTTTTGTTCAAAATTTTAAGTGCCAAATTTTTGTGTGCATACATGTGCATTGGAAATAAATATCATTGGATTCAGAATTAAATTCTCTATCGAACGATATAAAATTCAGATTTATACCTCGATATACTTTTTTTTTGTAGTTAAACCGATACCGTAATCTGGCATTTTTGGCACTTTGTCCTCGACAAAAAAATTTAAACGTTGCATATTCGGAATCAGCGTAAAAAATAACATCTAATAGGTCTGATAATTAAGCTGTTAATTAAAATTTAATTTTTCATACTGTAACGAAAAAAATGTGAATGAAAGGAAAGGAAAAAGTGTTCCCTGCCAGTTCCTAATTTAATTAATTGTTCTGTTACGAAAAAAAGCCAATCAAACATACCAAAAAATCAATATTTGCATATTTTAAATTAATAAGATTGAAACAAGGAATAAATTAGAAATAATATTTTAGCATTTTACAATAAAAAAACATACAATTTAGTGTAAATTCTCTTACGAGCTCCGTTTCCAAAGCTAGGATTTTTTCAAGTTTAAGCGGAATTTGCTGTTGATAGTAGCCCTATTGGTATCAAAAACCCCAAAGTACCAGATTTTTCAAATGTCTCATAAATATCACCATTAAATTCCACGTATTCGAAAATCTACAAATATGAAAAATTTAAACAAATTTGTCAAATCTGGATTATTTCCGTTGTCCTGAAGTTTGTAGCTTCAGATTCCATGAAAAAAAAGAAACTTGATCGATTTTAGATAAACTCTTAAATTCATAGTAGCCTATATAAATGCGAGAAATTAAGAAAAATAAATAAAAACAGAGTTTTTTTCATATTTTGGGAATCAGAATCCTAGAGTCAAAAAGTGACTTCAGATTCCACGAAAACTCAAAATCATCAGTTTTATTGCTTAAAAAGTGATTTGAACGATTCTGAAACAAAATAAACAATAAAACAGATTTTTGTGTTTTTTATTAAATTTTTATAACAAACTTCAGAATCCTCCAACTTCTGTAAAACAATTACACCTACAGTGCTGGACATAATTATAAAATCAAGGTTTTTTTGGGCATTAACTAAAAACTGGCAATTGTTTAGAAAAGCTTTTATTGCCATCTTTTTCAGCATGGTCGAAAACTTAGAAACCCAAATTATCAAGATTTTAAGTCTTCTGATTTTCGTTTCGGGACCACAAGTTACAAAAATGCCTTGGACATAATTATAAAATCAAAACATTTAATCAAAAAATTAATAAGAAAATTAAAGAAAATCTTATTAAAACCATATTTAATAATTAGTAGCTTTACTATCTTTATGAATAACTTCGACATTTCGATCTTCCGTGCTTTCTATTTGATTTTTATAGATAATGATTAAAGGTTATACCCCAACATGGAAAAATTCAATTTAAATCCCAAAGACAGTCCCAATTTGACTGAAATTAGTATAAACATGTCAAAAAACAGTTCTCTGTATTATTTTCATTAAAGTTAGGCCCTTTTAAATCATAAAAAGTGGAAAATATTGATTTCATTGTGTTCCAACCATGTTGTAGTACTAGTTGGAGTATTTATAAATCCATTTATTACTGTATTATTGTAATGAATATGCAGTAAAATGAACGATTTCTTCAACTAAACAGAAAAAGATTATTTTTCAATAACTTTTGATACTCCACATGGCTCACACGGTACATTATAGTGCAATATCAAAGTTAAGAAATTCGGTGAAAACACCTCGTTCATTTAAAATCATGCGCCTATTTATTTTTCTTTATAAATGCCAAAGTTATTTGCGTAAAATACTCACAGATACGGAAAATTCATTATAACAACACATACTTCACTAATTTTTATCGATAAAAAGAAAAAAAGGCTGTTAACAAAAATGATGCACTTTTTCTTATGATTTTAAAATGTATTTAAGCCTTTAACTGATTGGTATTTTCGTTATTTTTAAAAACATCAGTCTACAGTTCTTGCTGTAAGAGTGATAAATCAAATACAGGCTGAATAAACCGATTTCCTTAGATTAATACAGTAATAAATGGATTTATAAATACTCCAACTAGTACTACAACATGGTTGGAACACAATGAAATCAATATTTTCCACTTTTTATGATTTAAAAGGGCCTAACTTTAATGAAAATAATACAGAGAACTGTTTTTTGACATGTTTATACTAATTTCAGTCAAATTGGGACTGTCTTTGGGATTTAAATTGAATTTTTCCATGTTGGGGTATAACCTTTAATCATTATCTATAAAAATCAAATAGAAAGCACGGAAGATCGAAATGTCGAAGTTATTCATAAAGATAGTAAAGCTACTAATTATTAAATATGGTTTTAATAAGATTTTCTTTAATTTTCTTATTAATTTTTTGATTAAATGTTTTGATTTTATAATTATGTCCAAGGCATTTTTGTAACTTGTGGTCCCGAAACGAAAATCAGAAGACTTAAAATCTTGATAATTTGGGTTTCTAAGTTTTCGACCATGCTGAAAAAGATGGCAATAAAAGCTTTTCTAAACAATTGCCAGTTTTTAGTTAATGCCCAAAAAAACCTTGATTTTATAATTATGTCCAGCACTGTATAGGGATACTATCGCTGCCACATAGACGTGAAAAAAATTTGCGGTTTACATTTAAAAACGGTCCCTTGCAAGGTTTTGTCACAAGGACCTTGTACACAATTGTGAACCATTTGCAAAATGCACATTTTTTGACTCGTTTTGTTCGTTGCTGTGTTGACACTATTTTTCCTAGCCCCGAAAAGCAAGGGCATGTGGCGCAATGGATAGCGCACTGGACTTCGAATCCAGGGGTTGCAGGTTCGAATCCTGTCATGCTCAATACGTTTTTGCCGACTTTCAAAAATATTTTTTTTATTAAAAAGATCTAGGGTGTGCACTGCGCAGCGATGTCTTTTTTTCAAAAAAAATTGCAAAATGGCGAAAAAAAAATCGACCGAAGGACCGTAACATGTTTAGTCAAGTATGAAATAAACAGTGTTAAAATTTGACATTTATTTAATAAAAAATATTATTTTGCACCAGATGAGAATCGAACCTGCCCATCTTCAGGTTCGATTCTCATCTGGAGAAGCGCTCGTTGTAAATGATTCGACGTTTTTAGGCTTCTGAATATATTAAAAAATAAATTGCAGCAATAAATCACGAAAATCCTGAGCTATCCGAATATATAAAAATATATAGTAAAATCAAAAATTTATTTTTTACGCTGCGCACCCTAAAAAGATCTACATTCAATAAATGTAGATCTTTTTAGGGTTTATGACAATTTTAAAAGATATATTAAATGTAGATCATTACAGCAGGGATGTCAAATGCGGCCGGCTGGCCTCGGCCGGCCCGCGGCCGGCCGGCCGTTATATTTTCGGCCGCAGGCCGGCCAGGCCGAAGATAAGGCCGGCCGGGGTCGCCGCGTTTTTCAAAATTCTTTACAAATACCCTGAATTTGTACGCCAAACTTATAGAAAATAGAATTATCATAATTTTCAAAGTAGTGAAAACTCGCCTAAATGATAAAAAAATAGTTGCAATCTTTTTTGATATCCCGCATTGCATATAAAAAAATTACAGAAATTTTATGTACTTATGGTAAATTTTTTTACAAATTTAACGAGGCCGGCCGCGGCCGGCCGCAGGCCAGGCCGGCCTAAAACAAGTCGACCGCAGGCCGGCCGGGCCGTAAATTTTTAGGCCGCGGCCGCGGCCGGCCGACATTTTCGGCCGCATTTGACATCACTGCATTACAGCAGCTAAGAATATATTTGTGGTTCTGCAAATAAATGTAAGCGTAAATCATTAGTTATATTGTTTTAATCATGCTAAATTACAGTAAATTCACGCACATTTTATTTAAAACAACGCAAAATGTTTGTGTCATTAATAAATAACTTCAAAGTTGTATCATCTTTGACACCATCTTATGCTCCTTGTCTTCTAAAGGTCATTAAACGTTTAAATAAAACTTAAAAAAAGACTTTTTCATTGATGCCCAAAAACCAATAAAATTTTTTTTTTTTATATCAATAAAAAAAAATTTTATTTAAAATTTTAGAGATGTCTTAAAATTTTCTCAGCATTAATTTTTTTGCAAAAAAGATGGGAGTTCAACAAAACAAAACCCAACACCTTTTATATATATATTTTAAAAAATAAATGAAAAACTAAAAAAAAATTGCAAAAAAGTAATGGTGACAACGATTGTCATTAACCGTTTATTTCTTTTTTCTGTCACTTTTTTATTAGAATTAAAGGAGGCGGTGGGGGTGGGGGTAGTTGGTTGATTCAATGAGTTGAAAAATGAAGTTCATCTTTTTCTTTACAAAATAAATATAATTACAATTTTCATGTTTGGCGAATCTATTCTCCCCCTTTTTTTGGTGGCGAAAAAAAATAACATCATTTTCGACGCCGATGACGAAGATGTTAAATAAATTAGGTAAAATAAAAAAATAAACATTTTTTGCGTTCCTAAATTTCTTCTTTTAATTTTTTTAATTTTCTAATCTTTTTTGGAACAATAAAAGTTCAAATCCATTTTTAAATGAATCATGGTTTTTTTCTAAAAATCAACATCAAAGTTTTTTCTACAAAAAAACTTTTCAGAAACTTCAAAATTCTGCATAGAACTTCTAAAAAAAGATGCCCCCATTCATTTCAAATACATTTATAAAAATACTCAAGTATAAAAAAAGTGAAATTTGAAGAAAAAAATAAGGAAAAACAAAGTCAAAAATGACGTGAAAAAGGGTATAAGTGATTTGAAGGGTTCCAAAATCAATAAAAAAACATGAATTTTCTTTCTTTCTTTTTATTTATTTATTTGTGCAATAATGCCTAATTTGAATTAATTATTTGAAAGTCTTGAAGAAAAAAAACTTTAAAAAAAAGTGGAGCCAAAATTGGATCAAATTTGGTACATTCTTTTTTAAATTTTTTTATGATTCATTAAATTTTATTTTTTCAATGGAAACAATTTAGAAAAAAATGATGTCTGAATTGCTTAAATAAAAAGTTTAAAAAAGTAAATTAAGTTTTAAAAGTTTAAAAGTTCAGATACTTGAAAACCAGCTTTTTCCCGATTCCACTTTTTTCCGATTCTTTATAAGGTAATCGATTCCGGAATCGGAATTGGAATCGGTAAAACACTGTTGAAAACTGAAAAAAATAGAAATGCCACGAGATTCGGGAAATTGATACAAGTAAGAAGTCATATTTTAACAATTTACATAAATATTTAAAAGTATTTAAAATACCTGAAAACGAATCACTAGTTTTAAATTTGAATAGTGTTCACAAAACAATTTCACATATTCAAAAGTAAATTTTAAACAAAAAATGCCATTGAATTATACAGTAATGTATAATTCAATGGCATTTTTTTACAAACAATTAATTCACTTTTTATATTACAGTGTTATGAATTAAAAAATTTTCAATCATTTTGTATCTATTGTTGGATCCCACTTTTTCTCCACTGCATATGTTTTACACAAAAAATTGTGCCAAAAAATGAATCCATTGATGTCCTATATACTTGTATGTATATCCTTTCACATCTTACCTTCCTTTCCCTCGAAGCAATCAACACAAATTGATTTAAAATGGAAAAACCCCATTGACAAAGAACTTGACATTTAATTACTATTAATTAAATGTCATTCAACAATTTCATTTTGGTTCCTTAAAAACATTGTTTATACACACAATAAAAAAATATGGTTTTGAACAGGTTATTTGCAGGCCTTTTTTCAAACAGTGTTTATGTTTTTTTGTGTTAAAACTTGCAAAAACGGAACTATATTTTTTTAATAAGTGTTGCAATTTTTTAGAAAAAAAATCAAAGTTTATCGGACAAAAATCGATGAAACAAAAATTATTAGTTTTTTTGCCAGATTTTGGTTGGTCAAAAAATTAAGTTCCTTTTTTTGTTTTTTTTTCTAAAATTTCATTTTGTTTTAGACAGAATTTTGATTATCAATGCATTTTTAATTCTAAGACATCATTTATTTTTAGAAATTGTTTTGAGACAAAATTCATTTATTTTAAATAAAAAGTTGTTTTACAAAGGTAAACAAAATTGCACAAATTCAATATATACAGATAAAAATGGATACAAGTTGTTTTAAAAAATATGTATATACAAAAACGTTTTGTTCAAATAATATTATTGCAAAAAGAATATTGGTTTAACCATAGAATGGACCACCCCAGCTAAAAAAGGAAAAAGAAAATTATTATTTGTAAAAACAAATTGTTATCAATGATATTATCATTGATAGTTTAAAAGAATCGAAGAAATATAACTTACAATCGTCTACGGAATCCACCCCCATATCCATAACCACCAGGATATCCTCCATAAAAGCCTCCGGGACCACCAAATCCACGTCGACCAAATCCACCTCCATATCCATATCCCCCGGGATAACCACCATAGAATTGAGCTTCAGCCAAAACACCAAAAATTAAGATTACAAGAAGACAAGCAAAAATAGTTTTATTCATTTTTTCTTTAATTGTTTTCGAAAAACTGATATCTTTCTAAAAATTTTCCACTCCTTTTTATATCAACTTTTTTGCCCCAAATTTGTGTATTTTATTTCTTCGATATTCGCTCAAAAACAATGACGATCATCATAAAAAGCCTCGGGATAAATAAATAAATCTTCTTCTTCTTCTTTTTTTCTTTGTTAATTCGAGGAAGTCAAATAAACAAAAGAAAATCTTTTTATCATGTCACATTTTTTTTCTCGATTGATTATCATTATATCAGATCACTTCAAATCAAGATATGATAAAAAAAGAGAACAACAAAAAAGGTATAATAAATTTATTTAATTTTTGTTTTAATCAAACAAAGATTGTGGATATAAAAAATGACGTAAAAATATATTCAAAGAACAACAGCTAAAAAAATATTAGTTGGATAAACACCAAAAATTTACAAACATGATTTCTTTTTGGGGGGTGGAGTGGGATTTTTGGACTTTAATTGATTAATTGAAAAGTTGGACTTTAATTAATTAATTTATTTGCCCCATCCTCCGCAGCCACATCCACATCCGCAATTATTATTATTGCCATTTCCAAGATCGATCACTAAAAATTTGTTTTTTATTAAAGCTATATTTTTAACAAATGCTTTCAATTCAAAAAAAGGATTTTCAAATGCCAAAAATTATTTTAATATTTTTAAATTTGGTATTTTTTATCTTTTTCCGCACAATCCGATTATAAAAAAAAGAAAAACTTTTGCAGATCGGATTATCCGAAATTAGGTTTTTAGTTTTGCAAACTTTGGATATTAAGGCTTTTTTTTGTTTATTTTAATAGATAATTTTAATAACGTACCTGTGATATCAGTGCCGCCACCGCAATTGTTGTTATTTCCACATCCACATCCGCAGCCTCCACCACATCCGCCACTGTTGTATCCACAACATCCACCTCCACAGCCTCCTCCATAACTATATCCACCACCACCACAGCAGCAATTATTATTGTTGTTTCCACAACATCCATTATTATTACCATTTCCCAAATCTATGACAGTAATATCACGGCCGCCACCTCCACAATTGTTATTATTGTTGCAACAACAACCCCCACATCCGCCACCATTATAAAATCCGCCACCAAAGAATTGAGCTTTTGTTGAAAGAACAAAAACCGAAATAAGAAGGGCAAAAAATGCAATCTTTGAAACCATCTTTTTTTATTGTACTTCCACAGCAGGGGAGGAAAAGATAATTTTAAATGAAAAATATTATGCTTTCGAAAATTCCGATGCTTATATATATACAAATTTTGTTGAAGTCCATCTTCCTTAAAGTTGTAGTGCTTAATAAAGTCCACCCTCAAGATAGATAGACAAGTTTCTGTCGTCCTTGATCGGAATGATCTTTCTTCGTTTTCTTCTTCTTCATTTTTTGAAACTTAAAGTAAACATTTAAGCACAGACTACAGTAACCAATCAACCGGCATCACCCGAGAACGATGTAAAGAAAATTCAAGGATTGCAAAAAAAACAAGTTTTTTTTGCACACTAACTAGTTAAACGAGAAATGAAGAAGAAAAGTGCTTACAGTAATCTCACTAGTCAATTAATTGAGAGAAAAAAAGATTAAAGCATTTGTGACGTAACTGATTACAGTACACCAAAATTGATAGCTTTGTAAAAAGAGTAATTTCAAAATTTAAAAAAAAAAGATATTCTAAGATATTCCCTTTTTTCAAAAAAAGTGTGGAATTAGAAAAAATAGTAAAGTTTAATTAATTAATAAATGGAAAAATATTTTTGGATACCAAAACATAGTTTTTACAGTAAACTTTGTATTTAATAATATTTGTTTAAAATTTCTTATACAGATTTTGCAAATATTTTATGAATTCAATGATTATAGTTATATAGTTTACACCAGAGAGATAAAAAATGAATTTTAAAATCGGTGGCATTTTTTCCATCTGATGCCGCCGGCACCACAAACGCTTAGCCTCTTTTTGCCGGCGGCGCGGCTCGCCATCTTTTTAGGGCCACATTTCTCATCCCTCATTTCCATCAAAAAATTAATAAATTACTCCGAAAAATGTTATCATTAAAAAATGTTAGGCGAAAGTAATCTTCAAAATAAAAATTTATAACACTACAAATCAAACAAAATTGAAATCACCGTTAGCACATAACTAAGGTTTCAAAACAAAGATGAAAAGGTATACGTTACATTTGACAATTTAATAAACATTGGCAATATTTCAAACACAGTTGAATTATAAAAAAGACAGATTAAAACGTTAAAAAATAATTAAAATTTTTCTTTTTTAATATTACATCCAAATTCGGATCATATTTCTAATTTTTATAATAAAAATTGAGTCAAAACACATTTTATAAAAAAATTCATATTTAAAAAAAGTGGATAAAAATATTTTTGATGATTATACATTTTTATTTGTTTGTGTTTTCACTTTACTTTTTTCTTTGAATTGGCCGTTTTGTGTCTTTTGTGTAAAATTCAAATAATACAATTTTGCAAAACACTTTTTCGATGATCACATTTTCGCCACATTTTTTTTGTGCTCAAAAATACTATTTTGAGGTTACTTACTTTTACGCAATAAATCTGAAATAATTGTGACTTAAAAATTTGTGTTTTAAAAATCAACTTTCTATACCGTAACCCTTAACTTCCTTTTTGCTTTTTTTAGAACAATGTTTTTTTTGCAATAAATTCGTGTATTGTAAAGAAGTGTATGACTCATAGTTAGTTTGTTTGTTTAACGTTTATTTGTGTTACGTCAATTTTGTACTTTTCGAAAAAAGAATCAAAAGGTCAGCATTGCTTTTTTTGTGCTTTATGTTTGGTCAATTGTTGCAAACTTGTAATTTTTAAAATTGTGTCATCAATGTGTTCAAATTGTTGGTGTTTAAATGATTAGGTAACCTCATTTTTTTCCATTGTTTTAAAATGATGTCAGCTAACAAATAGATTTTGTGCACAATTTTTTTATGTTGATTTTGCGCTTGATGGTTTTTGCTGACTGAATTATTATCTCAAAAATTTGTTTTATTAATTTTTTTTAATCAAATCTAACAAATCTTTTTCTTGGCAAACAAATAATTTTAATTTTTTAAAAATTTAAAAAAAATTGATATTTTAAATTTCATAAAAAATCAGGTTTTGATTTTATTTGTCTTTCAAATTTTTGTAGTTTCCTTTTTGCTGACTTTATTTTCCTTGAATCAACGAATAAAAAACCAGTAATTTTGCAAAAAACAGACTACAAAAATGGGCATTTTAAAAAATAGTATTTAAACAGCCTCTTAATTATACTTAAAATGCTAAAAAAGTGTTATTTAACCATAAACATTTTAATATTCTCTTTTTTATCATTTTTCAAGTTTATAGAATCCTTTTTTCTTTACAAAAACTGAGTTTAAAAATGTCGTTCTTTTATGCTATAATTTATTTTTAGTTTTAAAATACTGTAATGAAGGCTGAAATTTCTGAACATTCAAAAATAATGAGCTAAAAAAGTCGCCTTTTAAGTATAATTTAAATAAAAATGCTTTGAATTTTTATTTGATTTTATGTTAAAAAAATAAATAACAAAATTTCGTTTTTTCTCTAAAAATGGGATGTGAATATTTTAAAGGTTCCGTTCATATTTTTTATTTATTGTATAGACCAAATAAACTTGAAAACTGTACAGTATATTTTTCAAGCTTTTTTGTTATACAAAACAAAGTTAGTGTAATCATTGAGATCAAGATCAATGATGTTTAAAAAAATATAAAAAAGCAAAGTTAATCTTTTTAGTCGTCTATGCTATTTTAATTGCTAAAAAATTGATGTTGATTCTTGGACACAAATTGATTTTATTGAAGCTGTGTCTTAATTTTGTTGTTTTCATTGTCTGACATTTTATTTTAACAATTTTATAATCCTGTCTTTAAAAAATAGTAAAATTACGAAAAAATAATTTTTCTGCAAACTTTCACAAAAATTTTACAAATATTTTAGCTTCTTCAAAAATGATTAAAATTTATTTATATTTGACTATCTTTGATTTACTTTTGATTCATTTTATAAATTATTTTAAACATTTAAAATTAATTTGAGGTAATAAATTGTATAAGAATGTGTTTTTTCTAAGGATTATTACTATTTTATTTATTTTTATTAAATGCAATAATTTGAGGGGGTTCCTTTTGAAAATAATAATATATATCAAATAAAATTCTATATCACCAAATTTATACAAACAAAAGAAAGAAGGAAAGAAAGGTGAACCCTTTGAGGTTAAAAGGAAATTGCTGCAGAATCTCCATTTAAAAAAACATATATATATATCTTAGGTCATTGAATGGATTTTGAATGGGAGGGGTTGTGTGTGTGGGTGTGTCATTTATTTACCATATCCATAATTATTACATCCACCACAGCAAGAAGATTGTTGTGGACAACAACATGATGATTGTTGTTGACAGCAGCAATTATTGTTATTGTTGTTGCTGCCTGGAATTGAGATGATTGTTAAATCTCCGCCATTATTGTCATTGCAACAATTGTTATTATTATTTTGACAGCAACAACATGGTGGTGGACAACAACATGAAGATTGTTGTTGACAGCAACAGTTATTATTATTGTTATCACTACCAGGGATAGAGATGATGGTTAAATCTCCGCCATTATTGTTATTACATCCACAATTATTATTATTATTATTTTGGCAACAACAACATGGTGGAGGACAACAACAGGAGGATTGTTGTTGACAACAGCAATTATCATTATTATTATTATTGCTAATTGGAATATAAATTACATTTCCGCTATCACATCCAGAATTGCATCCAGAATTACATCCACATCCACTGCTATATCCTCCACCACATCCTCCACCAAATCCGCCCCCAAAGAGGAAGGCATCAGAAGTGGAAATGGCACAAAATGCAACAAATAATGCAATAGCAGCAAGTTTTGAAACCATCTTCTTTTTTGAATGCTAAAATATCAGATTTTTTTGGTAAGATTTTTTGAAAAAAGTGAGAACTTACCAATAGAAGCAATGACCAATACAAATGGATGATGGCTTAAACGAAAAAATTATTTCTGCTTAAATACTATCATTGAAACCGCCTTCTTTTATCCATCTAAAATTTAAACAAGCACGCAAAAAGTTTTTCAAAAAAGCAGCCAACAACAAATTCCGGTTTGACACTTTTTGCATACACTTTACTCTTGTCTTCAAATATGATTACCGAAAAAAATTCACTTAAGAGTTTTTTAAACTAATTCGTACCTGCAAAAAAAAAGATATACACAAGAAAAAAACATAAACCATTCAAAAAAACCCTTCGGTCTTGATTGACGACTCCCCCCCCCAGAGGTAACAACAATAAAAAAAAACATGCATACAATTTTTTGATCTCTTTTTAATATCCCAAAGATAATCCAGTTATATATCCCATATATATACTTCCATAAATGGGATATATTATATATCCTTTCCATTATCCATATTCTCCAATGCATTCAGGAAGTATCTCAGGTAATCTCTTGAGGCAGAAAAAAAGTTATCATTAAAACTAGTTTTTTTTTTTTTCAAAAAAAATTTTTTTAGTCTTGAGTGCTTGTTAAAAAAAGCTAGAAATTGTCTAAAAAAATGAACAGTGTAAAAAAAATTTGCAAAAAAATGCAAAGTATTGCATCGTTGATGATGATGATGACATCGACAAAGAAAGTAGGGTACTGTAGCTTGGATTCTTAACTTTTTTTTAGCGTTTTTTTTTCTCTCTTGAAAAGCAGACTTTGTCTTTGAAGACTAATTTTATTTGATCAGAGTAAAAAGCTTTTGAAGAAGAAAAAATATCAATTTTTTGATCAGTAGTTTTTTGAAATATTTGCATTTATTTACAGTACTCTAATATGAAAAGAAAAAGATGATTATTTTTAAATTTTTAAAAGCAAAATAAAATTATAGCAGAAAGATTCAAAGTCATATATAAATCATTAAACAGTAATATGGATTATAATTTTAGACAAAAGTAATTTAAAGGAGATTCGTCATTTAACTCTTTATTTCGAAATCTGTGATAGTTTGATTTTCAGGGATCTATTGTTATATCTCGAAGCAATATTTTTTGTTGAATCTGAATTTTGAAATATAACAAAAGAAAAAAAAACTGCTTCGAGATATAACAATAAATTTCTGAGAGAATCCATCTATTACAGATTTCGAAATAAAGAGTAAAAAATGACGAATCAATCTCCTTTACGTTTGATTTCTGATTTTTCTTTAATGGAAAATTTAATAGATGGAAATTAAAACTTTGAAAAAAACTATCTGTTATCAAAAACAGAATTTGTTTCTTTATTTTTACTCACAAAATCAAGGTTGCCAAGTTGATTTCATTTTAATACTATAATAAAAATGATTTTATCCGTCATTATTCAAACAATATAATTTTAATTTATCCGATGATATAAAAATTTATAACAGTTTTAAGCACAAGAATATGTCGAAATTTCAAAATGTAAAATGGCAGCATTGTTTTCAATAATCTGATCAGAATTGTCTCTGCTTCTCAGAATCTGGTCAGATCACCGAACACAAAACTTCAAAATTACACTTTTAATTATTTCAACAATATTTAAATGTTGTGGAATAAAATAAATGAACCGTTTGAAAAACAACTTTCAACTTTCTTTTAGAATTTAAAAAAAAGTATTTGCCATTTTTCCAAACTTTTTTTTTTCATTTGAACTCCACCTCTCTTTTTTTTACTTTACAAAAACTTGTTAAACTTTGGATGAACTTTTTTGTATACATTTTCATTTTTCCGTGTACTTTTTGGCCTTCTTTTTTTTCGTTGTTGAAAAACTCATATTTCAATCTTTCCTTCTTTTTTTTCTTCGTTATTGAATCAAACAAAAAGAATATTTACTTTTTTTGTCATATATTTTTGTGTGTCAAAATTGTCAATATTCTGTTCCCATTATTTAACTTTTAAGAAAAAAGGTACTTATGTAATGGTCATCCCTTATTTTAAAATTACAAAAAAAATGACAACGAAAGAATCAATGCGATCAAAGAATGCTTTAAAGAAAAAGAAAGCAAAAAAGGGAAACAGGGATGTCTTTTTTTAGAATTTTGAGAGGGAAGTTGTTGCATAATTTTGCACTTGCAGAAAAAAAAATATGTTTCGATTAAAAAGCTTTTTGAAAGTTCAAATGATGACTAAAAAGTATTTTAATTAAATTGTAATTTTCATTAAACAAAGAACGATAAATGAAAAATTCGTTACAGTACTCCACAAAAATATAACCCACATTGAAATTTGAAGATTGTGAAATTTCTAGAAGCCGGATCGCTTCAATTATTTCAGATTCGGATTCAGCATGTTAAAAAACCTATATATCGGCGGAATTAACCCAAACTCTTAAAAACTGACGAAATTTTTCGGGAAAAACAAAAAAATTACGCAAAAATATAATCCATATTTTTGTGGAAGCATTATTTCGCTCATTTTAATTAATTAGGCTAAAATATCATCGAGGGGTTGTTCAGCATGATTTTTAAAGATAAAATATAAAGAACGTTTCAGAAAATATGCAATGGCATCGATTCGCCAGAGCATCAAAAATCGCATTTTTGACATTTTTGGCACTTTTTCGGTGCCGGTGCAGCGGGGGAGCAAAAGTTTTAGAAGAAGCCACATATCTTATTTTGTAGCCCTAACCAAACTTAACATGTCCACAAAATTTCATAACTTCATATCTAACACTCGCCGACAGGTCCCTCTTCAAAGTTTGTAAAAAACGTCAAAAATGCAAAAATTTAAACAAATCCGGCTTCTAGAAATTTCAGAATCTTAAAATTTTAAAGGGGGTTACATTTTTGTGGAGTACTGTATTGCATATTTTGAGGTGGATCTAAGTTAAATTGGCACACTGTACTCGTATCTAACAGCAAAAACAATACATTTTTCAGACTAATCTTTTTTTCCGATTATTTATGATTTTAAACTATGATAATTCAAGAAAATAAAATAGTCAGTGATTTCACCATTTGGTACTTCTTTGGTTCCCCCCCCCCCACCCTTGAATTTTTCATTCACAAAAGCAACCAATTTTCAGTAAGTCTGAGATTTTGCCCTTCCATATTTCATTGAAATGTACTTTAAGTGGCTTGTTTTTAGCTTTAAAATTTTAGTTGAAATTCAATAAAGACAAGATTTTTCATCAGATATTCTTTGCACTTTTTCCATAATTATTGGAGAACATCTTTTTGTAAGTGCAATGTCCTTAAAGCATTTCTCAAAAAAAAAGTATATAAATGATTTTGCTATACCCTAACATTTTCAAACTATATACGGTATTGCAGAAAAGTTGCTTCCATAAAATTTTTACCCAAAAATTCTCGATCCAAAATTTTTCAATGCTCTACATTCCGGTAATCATAATTTAGAAAAATGTTTGAAAATGAATATTTTTCTTTGATGCAAAAAAAACAGGCTTATTTTTGTATTTTATGATGGTCAAAAAAGAAAGAAATGGATATCCGAAAACTCCTTATGTAAAAACTTGCTTTCATTTTTTGGGGATATCTTTTTTCGGGGGCATTGTGTTTTATCTTTATTTGCATTTTTTGGATTAAACTTATATATTTTGCTTTTTACAAAGCTTCTCTGATTTTATTTGTTACTTTTTTTGAATGTTTCTGAGAGCAAAATTATGATTTCGTTATACTCAAAAGATTTATTAAATATAAAACTGTAAGTTTAATTCTTTTGTTAGAATTGTTACATTTCATGAAAGGTTTACAATTGTTAGTAATATTTAGTTTTTACAGTTCTCGACATCTGTCATGGCAGAAATGAAAAGAAATAAAACGTGATCGATTATCTCTCAAAACAAAAAAGGCTTCAAAAATTCTTTCGTTGCATTTTTTTTGGCTGCAAAAATAGCGCCAACATAAAAAATTTGTTCATTTCAATTTCAAAATATTCATCTCACAATGAAAGAATTTGGTGAGTTTTTTATTTTTTTAAACTTATTGTGCCAAAAATCAAAACCTATAAAAATAACAAAAGTATTGTGAGATAAACACGGAGTTAAAACTCTAAATTTTGTTTAACGTTTTTGGATTTTCTTTGTGGCCTAAAAATGCATATTCGCCAAAACTTTAGCCTAACCAAGTTAGAATAATAAAAAAATAGTGTTAAAATATATCATATTTTTTGTTTCCAAAGGAGCCTCCATTTTAAACTTTTTGTATATTGTAATTATTAGATAAGAGATAATTTAAAATAATGTTTTTATTCAATAACCGAATATATATATTTATATATTACTAAAAATTACACAATTTTATAGTAATATAACTTTTTTTTATAATCAAATAGAATAACAACAAAAAATAAATTTATTTCTTTTTAAATATATAATTAAAATTAATTCAATATAAATTACTGAAAAACTGTTTTGTTTTTTTCGATCGACAAAAGTTTCTCGCGCAAACAAAATAGTCATGTTTTTTTCTCTTAAAAACTTTGGGATCTTTTTTAAAAATGGTAAAATTTTGATGAAAGAAAAAGAGATGAATCGATTTGGACTTTTTTTGAGTTTAATTTTTTTTGTGATGAGATTTAAGTATTTTCGTTTTTTATCATTTTTGTAACTGATGAATGATATATTTTAGCATCCACAGGCTGAAAAAAAGGAGGAGAGAGATTATATAATTACAAAGAATGATGCAATATCAAAAACTTACTGCTACAACCACATCCATTATTATTATTGCTTGAAGGAATTAGAATGATATTGCCGCCGCCGCCGCCATTGTTGTTGCAATTACATGATGGTGGAGGGGATGAAAGTCCACACAAAGCAGGTCCACAATTATTTGATGATCCACATGGGCATGAACTGCAGCCACAGCTTGTTGGACAAGGGCATTGTTGACAACCACAATTATTATTTGCATCTTGAGAAGAAATGATAACAAGTTGTCCCCCGCTATTGCTGTTACTGTTTCCACATGGGCATTGATTACATCCACAGCTGGTTGGACAAGGGCATTGTTGACAGCCGCAATTATTGTTTGAGTCTTGGGAAGAAAGAATAATAATTTGTCCACCATTGTTATTATTTGATCCACTGCAGGGACATTGACTACATCCACATGAAGTAGGGCAAGGGCATTGAGAACATCCACAGCTGGTAGGACAGGGACATTGTTGACAGCCGCAATTATTATTATTATTATTGTCACCACCTTGAATAACAATGATTTGTCCACCGCTATTGGAATTACTGTTGCAAGGGCATTGTGAGCATCCACAACTGGTTGGACAAGGGCATTGTTGACAACCACAATTGCTGTTAGAAGATTGTTGAAGAACGATAACTTGTCCGCCATTGTTGTTGTTATTGTTGTTTCCGCAGGGACATTGATTGCAGCCACATGATGTGGGGCAAGGGCATTGTTGACAGCCGCAATTGTTATCAGCTGATTGTTGAAGGACAATAATTTGACCACCATTGTTGTTGTTATTGTTGTTTCCACAAGGGCATTGATTGCAACCACAGCTTGTGGGGCAAGGACATTGTTGACAACCGCAGTTATTGTTTGAATCTTGAGAAGACAAGATTACAATTTGTCCGCCATTGTTGTTGTTGTTGTTGTTATTACCACATGGGCATTGAGAACATCCACAGCTTGTTGGGCATGGGCATTGTTGACAGCCACAATTGTTGTTGGAGTCTTGTGGTTGAAGAATGATAACTTGTCCACCATTGTTATTATTTGATCCACTGCAGGGGCATTGACTACATCCACATGATGTGGGACATGGACAAGTGTTACAACCGCAAGAAGTAGGGCATGGACATTGTTGACAGCCGCAATTATTATTATTATTATTGTCACCACCTTGAAGAACGATAATTTGACCTCCATTATTGCTGTTACTATTGCAGGGACATTGATTGCAACCACATGAAGTAGGACAAGGGCATTGTTGACAGCCGCAATTATTATCAGCTGATTGTTGAAGGACAATAATTTGACCACCATTGTTGTTGTTATTGTTGTTTCCGCATGGGCATTGATTGCAGCCACAGCTTGTGGGACAAGGGCATGGTTGGCATCCGCAGTTGTTATCAGCTGATTGTTGAAGGACAATAATTTGACCACCGTTATTGTTGTTGTTATTGTTGCATGGGCATTGATTACATCCACATGAAGTTGGACATGGGCATTGTTGACAGCCGCAATTACTGTTGGAGTCTTGCGAAGAAAGGACAATGATTTGACCGCCATTGTTATTGTTACTGTTTCCACATGGACATTGAGAACATCCACAGCTTGTTGGACATGGACATTGTTGACATCCACAATTGCTGTTAGAATCTTGGGATTGTAAAACAATAATTTGTCCGCCATTATTGTTATTGTTGTTATTGCCACAGGGACACTGACTACATCCACATGAAGTAGGACATGGGCATTGTTGACAACCACAATTATTGTTTGAATCTTGTGATTGAAGAATGATAACTTGTCCACCATTATTGGAATTGCTATTACATGGGCATTGTGAACATCCACAGCTTGTTGGACATGGACATTGTTGACAACCACAGTTATTATTTGAATCTTGTGATTGTAATACAATAATTTGGCCACCATTGTTATTATTATTTTGACATGGGCATTGATTACACCCGCAACCCCAATTATTAAAAAACTGTGCCCCAGCAGAGCCAAAAGCTAAGAGAAATAAATATGCAACAGCCACGGTGACGCGTGCCATTCTGAATTCTGTAAAAGAGAAACAAACGATAAAATAATATATTTTCAAAAAAAAACAAAATTATAAAATTAATCGAAAGGGTTTTCAAAGCAAACAAAAAAATAAATCAAACGGAATCCACAAATAAAACAAAGTAAGACAAAGTCCTAAGGCTATATACCCAAGTGTCCCTACAAAAATGGCCTTCAAGCAATTTTTCTTTCTTTTTTTTCTCCGCCCTTTAAAAAAAATGAAGTTCTCTCTCTCTTTTTTTTGAATTCTGTCGCTTGCTGCTGCTTTCTGCTTACTTGCTTTTTCCTCCCCCGACGACGATCTGATCATCATCAAATCGACGACGACTCCGCACTTCATCATCGAACAAGCTCTTTTTTTTCTCTATCATCAAGCCTTTTGGGTTATTTTTTTTCTTCTTTGACGATAACAATTTTTTCCTCAATCGGATCGTCGCCAAAAAAGTCGTCGCCAGCAGCAACACCAGCAATGAGATGCACTTTTGAATCCTTTTTCTTTTTTTCTTTTTTCTTTCGGCTGCTCCTCAAGAGTTTTTTCGATGGAGCAACAGCGGTAACTGCAACAGCTTCAAAAAAAATACCCACAATTATTCCATCCAAAAAAAAGTAGTAGTAAGCAAGCCAAATAATACTCATCAATCCCTTTAACCTTCTCTGGAATATTTGGGTATGAAGAAGAAGAAGAAAAAGAGTAACGAAAAAGAAGTGTCTCAAGAAAAAAAGCTGACCATTGACTGACTAGTTCATTCGTTCGTTGTTATTTTTGCTTCTACCAAAAAAACGAAGAAGAGATTCTCGTCGATCTTAAATTGATCTTGTTTTTTTTTCTTTCTCTTATCCCTCCTGGAAGCAGCAGCAACCACCAAAAAAAATTATGTCCATCCGCGACAAAAAAAAATTTGTAGACAAAAGAATTTTCTTTTCGTTTTTTTTTTCTCTTACCTTCAAGGAATGTTTTTCATCAAGAGGGCAGACGACGACCATGTTGATGATCATGATGCTGACAGAGACTTCTGTTAATCACTGCTCTTTTTTTCTTGACCAACAAATTTTTAAAAATTTTTAAAGCGAAAAGAAAGGAACAAATGTGTGAGGAAATCTCTCTCTCTCTTTTTTTATGATAATAATAAACAGGAAAGGAAATGGTTACTCAGTTTAAACTTTAAAGAAGCGCAAGAAGAAAAAAAGATGACCAATTTGAATGAAGAGTTTATTTTTACAAAAGATTGTGTAATACCAAGAAAAACTACAATTTGCTTTATCTTCTGAATGAATGATGAATGAAGTGGTTCTAAAATGTACTTCTTTTAAAAAATCAATGAATCAATGACCAAAATATTTTTTAAAAAAACTACAGTATTTATTCGAAATTGCAAAGATCCTTAAAAAAGTATTTCAGTCTGATATATAGATTTTTATATGGAAAAATTTTGTCTTTAAAATAAATTTAATTATGCAAACAATGTTGTAAAATAATTTTTAAACTGAAATTTTAATTTGAAAATGAAATTTGAACGATTTTTTGCTGATAATTTTTCTAATTTTTGGGAAAAAAAATAATTAAATGAAACAATTTTAATTTTATATTTTTATAGTAATGTTTCAAGTAGTTACATCTATGGTTTATACATAGCAATTGTGTAAAGCTAAATTACTACGGTCCCTTGTTTCATCCTTACATTTTTATTATAATTCCCTCTTTTTTTTCTTGCAAACAATTGCTTCAACAATTGTTTTTTTTTGCTTTTTAAAAAACTTCATTTTTAAATTTTGACCTGGTTTATTTATGTCTCTCATGATCCCCAAATTTAAAAAAAATTAGTTTGTTTTTTTGTCTTCGTTTAAAGCTTTGTCTCTCTTTTTCTGTCCTATCCGGTTTCTTCACCTTTAAAAAAACTCGTATTAGTTTTATTTGATTTCATTCCATTCGAGAGAGAGAAAGAGAAAAAGATTACGAAATAATTTAGAAGAAAGCAAAAAAAAGAACAATAGCCATTTTCGGGTGTGACTTTTCAACTTCTTCTTTTTCTTTTCCTTCTTTCTTGAATTAGCTTAAAAACTTGAAGAAGAAGAAAAAAACAGGAAATTGAAAGAGAAATAAAATAAAGAATGAAATTTTAGGGATATCTTTGTTTTTGATTGATCTAAAAAAGCGGATATGACTCATTTAAAAAGCAAAAAGGTTAAATTTGAACCTTTAAAAAATAGATTTTGGATTAATTTTAGACCCAAAGATTCTTAGACAAAATTAGAAACAATTTTTAAAGCTGTTACTTAACTCTCTTTTTTTAAACTCTCAATTGCTTCAATTAAAGCTTTTTAAAAGATTCGAGACACCATCACCACCATTAGCATCATTTAAAAATAAAGATAATCATCTCAGATTACCTTTAATAAAAAACGTGAATGTTTTTCTCTCTCTTTTCTGTCAATTTGGTTCTCTCTATTTTTTTTTTCTTGCGATTGATTCTTTCCAAATCCCGTAAATGACCAAAACATTGTCCACTTTGCTGCTACATTTTTTCTGTTACTGCTTTTTCTCTTCACTTTTTGCTGCTTACTTTTTTTTACTCCTCTCTTCTTGAAACTATTTTTGTTACTTTTTTAAAAAAAAAAGTTAGCGACACTTTTTTAAATACATTTATAAAGATATTTTGAAGAAGCAAAAAAAACCGAGGGTACATTACCCGTAAAAAATGGAAAAAAGAAAATCGGGGGTGAAAAAAATATGCAAAAAAAGAAGTGTTGTAACAGTTTAGAAATCACATTTGAAAAAGAAGCTAAAAATATTTGTGAAGCACAAAAAAACGTGTGAAAGAACAATGATTTTCGATCTTAGCGAAAGCAAAAAAGTATTCGCAAAAATTATATGGAAGAATTTTTATAACAAAAAACTGGTCTCCAATACCTTTTATTGACAAAGTTACGGCAAAAAAAAGTTATTTTCACAAGGATTTTTCTGTTTCTTCTGAAATAACTATGATTTCACTACATCATAAAGGAATGACATAAGAATGGTCAAATCAAATTATAATTTAACAGGGGCGTATACAAAAAAAATTTCAGGGGGGCACGCCTTTAATCTTTTGCCGCCGCCAACACGAAGCGGCAAAAAAAATCAAAGGAAATTCCTCAATTTCGGGAGGCAAGCCCCCCCCCCCCTTGGCGTTGTAATTTAACTAAGCATCAATACGGTAAAACAATAGTTGAAAAATTTAAAAAAAGTTATTTATAAATAATATTCAAAAAATTCGCAGTTTTGGCAAAATGTTTCTCAAGAAATTTCGTTGCAGTCATTATTTTTTATTTTCAAAACTTTTTTTCGACTTTTATCGAATCGGTGTTTCTCATATCTAAAAACTATAAAAGTACTTTATTAAATTAAATATGGAATCCATATTTGAAAGTCAACGACATTGGCATGAAGAAAGGGAGCGGTGCATTGATGGAATGGTTCGAGATATGCTTGTTGAAAAGAAGACTGTAAGCATTTTATATATTGATTATTACTTCTCTTTTTAATATTAATACTTTTTTTAGCAAAAAGAAAGAGTAAATAGTGATCAACGAATCAAAAATTTAATGGATCGACATCAAGCATCAACCCAAAAGTTAATTGATGCATATCATGATGAATCTGGTGAACGTGCTAAAGAGTTGAATGCAATTTCAGGTGCGGGGGTTTTTGCTGAATATTATGCACGCCTAAAAGCAATAAAAGATTATCATAGAACATCTAAAGGAGAACCAGCAAATTTGTTAATGCTTGAATTCTCAAAAATGAATAATTTTGTTGAAGATCCTGATCGAGTTGAAAAAGAAATGGTCAAGTTTACAGATGAAGAAGGATATGGTTTATTTTTGGATTTACATGTTATTTATGCAAAGTATATTAACTTGAAAGGAATTAAACGCATCAATTATCTCTCATATTTAACAACTTTTGATCGATTATTTGAAATTCCAAAAGAGCCAACAAAAAAGACTGGAGCATACAAAGAATATTTGACAGATCTTTTTGATTATTTAATGGATTTTCTTTCACGTGCTAAACCCATTATTAATACTGCAAAAGAGCTTGAAAATACTGATAAAGAATTTGAAACAAAATGGGCAAAGGGTGAAGCACCGGGCTGGGATAATGAAAAGAAGGTTACTGCTGATAATGCTGAAGCTATTGAACTCTCCAATTACAATACCGTTGAAGAGCTTGAAGCATTAGGTCTTGAACAATTAAAGCAAGGATTGTTAGCTTTAAAGATGAAATGTGGAGGGTAAGTTTATGAGATTTGCAATATACTTT
The DNA here is from genome assembly GCA_964035985.1 of Panagrolaimus superbus. NCBI lineage: Eukaryota > Metazoa > Nematoda > Chromadorea > Rhabditida > Panagrolaimidae > Panagrolaimus > Panagrolaimus superbus. The sequence goes on from OZ038357.1 coordinate 9,684,039, forward strand.
TCTAAAATATGCTTATTTTAGTACTCTTCGACAACGTGCTGAACGTTTAATGGCAGCAAAATCTAAGAATCCTGATGATCTAAAAGATTTAAAAAAACCTGAAGAAGATAAAGAAGAAAAGCGAAAGCATGGTGTTGCACAGTTGGAATATAGAATATACAAATTGGCTGAACTTGTTGGAGATGAAAGAGTTGCAACAAAAGATAATATTGAACGTAAACAAGCTCGTGGATATGTTGAAGAAGATGAAAGTGAAGAGGAAGAAGCCGTTGATATTATTGAAGACATTGATAGAGATGAATCTGTTCCTTATAATCCAAAAGGTTTACCCCTCGGTTGGGATGGAAAACCTATTCCATATTGGCTTTACAAACTTCATGGCCTCAATTTATCATTCAGTTGTGAAATTTGTGGAAATCAAACTTATAAAGGCCCAAAAGTTTTTTTGAGACATTTTTCTGTAAGTTTATTATAGTAGAATGAATTACTGTAGCTGTTTTATTGCATAAAAATATTTTTTAGGAATGGCGACATTCACATGGTATGCGATGTCTTGGTATACCAAATACTCCACATTTTGCAAATATTACTAAAATTGCTGATGCTATGGCCCTTTGGAAAAAGCTTCAAGATAGTAATGAAACAGTCACATGGAATCCTGAATTAGATGAAGAATGTGAAGATTCAAAGGGAAATGTTGTTAGTCGTCGAACATATGAAGATCTCATTCGGCAAGGACTTCTTTAATTTATATATGTGTTTTTTTTGTGTATGGAACTTTTATTTTGATGAATAAAATTTGGTTGTATTTCTTGATAGATATTTTTAAACTGACGATGAAGTTTTACTTTTTTTATTCAATGTCTTAATTTGTAATGAAATGTTGGAAGCTAATAAGAAACCCTTCCAACAAATAAATCAATACATTGAAACAAAAAGAATTGTTTTAGAATGGTCCCTTTATTTTTTAAGCAATTCCTAACTTTTTTTTTGTGATTCTCAGACGCACCCTTTTTACAAAAAAAGATCATATCATTTTTTGCCGAAAAAGCATGTTTAAAACATTTTTCTTCCTTCTTCTTTAATGGGTCTAAAAGAAAGAAAAAATAATATCATTAAAAATGCAACAGTTTTTTGTAACAGTTTTTTATGATCAAAAAACAGAAAAAAAATGCTATAAAAACATAATTATTTTTTTGGTTTTAACAGTATCTTTTTAAAAGATTCGTTTTTGTATTTTCTTTTTTGCGAAAAAAGAAAAGAAAATTTGACACAATTAAAGCCACGATGAAGCTAAATGCTTCAACATGGGTAAGATTTAAATTTTAAATAAATAAATGAAAGATTAATAATATTTTTTTTGCAGTGGCTTTGTTGTGTATTATTATTGATGTTTTTTGGGATATTTGTTGAAAGTCAAAATCTAAAATGTTCAGATGGAGAAGTTTTGCGAGTGGTTGATTGTCCGCGAACTTGCAAAAAATCGAAAGTATGTTTTTTTGTTAAACTACCGTATTCTTTTGTTTGTATCCCTTGCTGAAAATATAGTTCAATATTTATTCCCAAAATTACAGTATCTTTGTCACTTTTATAGCTAATATTTATTATAGGAATGCAGCGGAGAAAAAACAAAGAAATGCATTTGTCGCGGATCTCTTCTTCGTGATGAAGCTTCTGGAAAATGTGTTCAACCACAAAATTGTCCAACAACATAAAGAAAATAATAATAAACAATAACGACGATCAATTGAACATTATTGTTTCCCCGTCTTCTTCCCTATCTTCTATAGCTTTAGCCGTCTTCAAATTCCCCCAAATTTTCATTATTCAATCATTTTTGAATAAAACTTTTTTACCACAGCTTCACAGACTCTCTCAGGAATCGTTGTACAGTAAATTTTTATTACGTATTATTTTTTAAAGTTTTTTTTTGATATTTTCAGTTTTTGTGCGCATCTTTTTTTTTTGTTGAAAATGTTGAGAAATTTTTTTAAATGGGATTTTTTCATAATATCGTATTCAAATAAATAAAATTCTCTTAAAGATAACTTTGATTAGCAAACTTCTTACCACTCATCTACATTCGGCATAAGGTAAATATATATATTAATTAAAATAACGAATCGGAGGAGCAAAAATGAGAGTGAAAAACAATGATTGATGCCATATATAAAAGTATAAACTACATAAAAAAACAAAAAAAACCTACTTGCTGAAAGTCGCCAAATACATCATTTATAACAGCATTAAACGCTTAAAATAATAAATGTAGGAAGTTGATAGGATATCATTTGTTTGTCAATGGAAAATACGGTAAAAGAAAAACGCTTCTTTTTTTTCCAATTTTAGCATTCATCTTTGGCGTTTTGTGTACGAATGTTAACATCGATATTGTCCGAATTATTGTTCACCAATTTTTTTGTGAAAAACTTTTATCTCTCAATGATTTTAATAGAAAGCCATCTCTCTATGGTTAAAAAAGATTTGTAGAGTTTGTTAGCGTTTTTATGCACTGTACATGTTGTCGAAATCAAAAAGTCTACGGATTCCGGAGAAATCTATTTTAGATTTATTTACAAAATTTTTCGTGTTTTTTTTTGTAAATAAATCTATACATTTTAAAACAACTCCGACAAAACTCATAAAATAATTTGTTTTTAGCATAATTTTATCACAAAATGGCTGCTACTGAAAATGCTCAAAACAAATATAAGTTCGTTTCATCTGACAACAAATCATTTGATGTTACTGATGCTGTAATAAAACAAAATGATATTATGGCTGCTATCTATGGTATGTTAAAGCGCTTTGTTATCTGTATAACAATAATTTACATTTTAGAATGCGGTGGCAAACCTGATGAAGAAATTCCAATCCAAAATGTCGATGGTAAAACTTTGAAGAAAGTTGTTTTATTTTGCGAAAAATTTGTTAACGATCCACCATATAATGGAAATGATCAAAAAGAACGTGCATGTCTTCGTGCAGATACTCGAATAATTACTTTTTTTAAAGATATTAAAAACAATGAGCTTCTTGAACTTGTTAATGCTGCAAATTATCTCAATAATCAAAGATTGATTGATGCTTGTCTTTTGCACATTCATCGAAATCTTGAAGGATTGGTTAGTTTTGACAATTTCTTAATATTGTATTTATCGAGCTTAATTTTTAGGATGTTGAAAATATACGTCAAAAACTCCATGTTGAAAATGATTTTAGTTCTGAAGAAGAAAAAGCCTTCAAAGCACCAAGAAATGGCTTTTTAGCATCTTTTCATCCTGTTCATTTTGATCCCTTTGACGACATTGATATGATTCCGGATTTCGATGGCCTTAATTTTAATTAAATATCTTTGCGAACACATTGCTTTAAATTTGTTTGGGTTGATTTTTTCCTTTTTTTTTATTTTACAATCCTTTTTTGTACATGTTTTTTGGAATATAAATTTTTTTAGTTAATTAAAGACAACCCGTATGATAAAAAAAAAGCAGAAGAGGTTGAAAATCCTGAGAAATACTATTTATTTTTAGTTTAATTTGCACGTTTCTTGGCAGTCATCCAATGTTTTGAATCGATTCTCATTTCCTCCACAATTTTGCACTGAAAATGGATAACATTCTGCTGTAATTGCATCAAAGTAATATCGAATTTTTGTTTTTTCTTTGTACAATGCGGAATCATATGGTTGGGGCATAAATTCTAGAGATTCACAAATTCCAGAATCTGCAATAATATAAATACATAATAGTTTAGCAAATGTCAAATTTGTTAAAAATTATATTTTTCTTTTAAAAGCTTACCAGGTGGTAAATAGCAAATACTTGGATATTGGGATGTTTTTGTAAATATTGGTGGATTTGGTAATCGCATTGAAGAAACTACAGTAATTGTTGTAATAAATGTTAAAATAATATTCCAGAATTTCATGTTTCTGAAATTCTTTTCGTCGGACTTTTATATTTCCAATCTTTAAGAAACAGAAAAAACGAATTACAAAGAATAAGTTATAAGAAAAATGACTTTTTAAGCAAAGAAGCATCCAAAGAGTTTTTTTTTGTTTGATAAATTCATAAAAACAAAAGAAACAAAAAAAAGAAGCGACAGTAATCAATCATTTTGTTTTAAAAAACAAAAAATAAATCCTTTTAGTCAAAAAAAAAGAGTAAAAAGAAGACTTTAGTATTTTAGAAAATGGTTAAATAAAAAAAATGTTTTAACAGAAATTTACAAAGACAGTATACTTTCGAAAAGAAAGAAATTTATTTAAACAACTTTAATTTCAAAAAAACTTGAAACAAATAATACTTTTTCTTCATATTTACTTTAAAAGAATGGACTATAAAAAATCATCAAAAAAATGTGTAACTAAAATAAATGCATGGCATCACTTTTTTTTTGATGGATAAATTTCAGCCAAAAAATTTTTGACGGATATATTTCATTGAAAGTTTATAATAAAAGAATCTTTTAAGTGTGAATTAAAGGGCGATCATGCGAATATACGTATATATATGTGATCCCAAAAACAATAGAAATAATATAAAATTTTTGCACAAAAATAAAAATAGTAAAAAAAAATGTAGGAATCTTTTTTATCGTCAAAAATATTTATGATGAAAAAAAAGTACTGTAACGATAATTATTCAAAGTTTTGCAACAAAAAATGTGACAAAATTGATACGTTTAAAGGGAGTGTCGAAGATAGCGAAAAACTTTTTATGAACGTTTTCCGTCATTCCAAGTGATGGAGAATGCATTCATTGCGTGCGGGCGGACAAACTTTCTCATTCCCCATCACTTGGAATGACGGAAAACTGTCGTAAAAAGTTTTTCACTATCTTCGACACCCCCTTTAAAAAGAAAAGTTAAAAGTTATTTGCACGTTTTTGAATAAAAATTTTTTTATTTAATTCTTTTTGTTTACATTTTGGACCAAAACTTTTCATTTTTTCCGTTTTTCAAGGTTTTATATTTGCTATTACCCGATTTAAAGGGATCAGCTCTCGAAAAAAAATTAGTTTAAAAGAAAGTTTTTAATTTTTTTTTGTTGTACTGCACTTTTTTGAATTATAATACAGTTACAAAACATTTTGTGACAAAAAATCAATAACTTTTTTACACGGTTACTGTATTTCTCAATTTTGCATATTTTTCAAATTTTTAATTAAAGTATCAGTTTTTAAAAACGCTGTAAAAAATTAAACTGTTAAATTATTTTGGGGCAATTATTTCTTCAAGGGTTACTGTAGCCATTACCGTAAACATTTTGCATAAAGCATGGAATTGATATTGATATATTTATTATTGTTAAAAATACATTGTAAATCAAAAACTACATATGATGAAGAAAAATAGATTAACCTTGATAATATCCTTGACTTTGTGAATTGTAGGGATATTGATTACTGCTGCTGCTTCCACGATATCCACCGTTATATCCGCCATTCATTCCACCTCCCATGCCGCTGTTATATCCTCCAGTTCCCATTCCAGCGCCCATTCCATTTCCACTTGGATTATATTGTTGTTGACCATAGGGATTTACTTGATTATATCCATTTGCATTATTATATTTCATTTGATATTTATATGCATCTTCGGGGCTCCAATCTTCACGGGAATTATCTCGGTAATAATTATTACCATATGGTTGTTGTTGCTGATAATTTTGTCGTTTTGCCATCATTGGTGGTTGTGGAAGTGGCATTGGGGGAGGGGCATTCTAAAATTAATTGATTTATTTACATATATATATAAAAAAATATTATACCTGTCCAGATGGAGCACATAAAACTACGGTAGCAATTAAAGCTAAAATTGCTAAAGAAAAAATACCTTTCATTTTATATTTAACTTCAACTTTTCTGTTGAAACCTATTTTTTTTCAACAATTTTGTGCCGCTTTTATATTCAATTTTTTTAAGTAAATAAATATCCCTTCTATTTTTTTCCTTCTTCTGTTTATTTACAAAAGTAAAAAAGTCAATCAAAAGAAGCAAGTCCCCCCTTCTTGATCACTTTTTAACCTATGATTGTTACTTGACTTCTTTCTTTTTTTCCCCCCATTCTTTTTCTTCCAAAATAAAAGTCTCATTTGTTTGCCAACTTTTTTTTACAAAATCTTAAATAAAAAAAATAAAAGGTTTCCAAAATATTGTTAACTTTTTGAAATAAAAATTCTTTAGAAATTCTGAAAAAGGTGGAACACTGTTTTTTGGTGTAAATAATAGCGTTTGAATAACTATTTTTATTATTAAACTAAATTTATTTGTAAATACACACTGTTTTTGCACAAATAAGAAAAAATTGATCGTAAAAGCCAAAATATAAAAATAAATTTTATAATACTTTTGTTAAAAACATGGTTGAAAAATCGAGGGCACTGTGGGTACGTACCCCCCCTCCCCCCAATTTTCAAGACACGATCTCAAAAAAAAAACTTCAGTGAAAACAACGGCTAAAAGAAAAACCACATTTTCCATTTTTAAGTAATAATTATTTGTTTGAAGACAGTAGATAAAGTTTTATTTAAAAAGAAGAACAATAAAATGAAAAACATGAAATTTAATTTTCAGCATCAGAATCCTCCGAATAAATATCAACAGCATCAGAATCCTCCGTATAAATATCAACAGGACAAAGAGTATTCATAAAAATTTTAAAAACCAAATCTTTATCAAGACTTTCTGAACCATAAACCGGAGTTGATTCTTTTAAACATTTAATCAATAAATCAACACAACTTTGATGGAGTTTTTTGATCGCAAATTCTTTTGAAAAATAAACAAGTTGAACAACATTTGAAGGAGAAAGTTTTTCAATCAATGTATCTTCAAGAGAATCCTAAAAATATTACGGTAATTATTAATTTTAAAAAATGATAAAACTTGCCATGATAAGTTTCATCTGATATTTATCAGCAAAGCGGTAAATTGATAAAATATCTTCAAGAGTAAAGTTCAGAGGAATATAACGATTGTAACACAATTTAATTGCAGCTTCAACAATTTCGAATGAAAAATCAGGAATATACATTTTATTTTCGGCTGATTCTTTCAATCCAGATTCAAGCATTGCTGCCAAAACAGGTGAAGCATCCATTAAAGCTTGTTTATGAACCTAAAATTGCAAAGAAGAAATAAGGTGCTTTAAAATAATGCAAAAAACTCACTTTTATTTCTTTTTCCCCAATAATAATTGTAAAATCTTGATTTTGATTATTTTGAAATGAAGTTGTCATCTGATTTTTTTCTACTGCAGAACATTCATTCTTTTCAATCAATAAAATTCCATTAAAATTAATAGTCAAATATCCATCAACAATAAATCCTTTTAAGACGAGTTCTCTGAAATTTTTTGCAAGCCTCCGTACAAAAAATTCAAAATGGTCGGAGAGACGTGATTTTTCGTCCTATAGGGTAATTTTTCGTGCTGAGTCCGTTTTTTTTGGTTTTAGCGCGAAAAATTTGATGGTTCAAAAGTTATCGTGGTGGGACCACCGAAATTTCGAAAATACGGTAAAAATCCGAAATTTGTTAGTTTTCTCTAATTTCCCACCTATATAGGTTTTCGACCATGCTGAATCCGAATTTCTCCTCGGCGAGTGCCGAAAAATTCCGAAAAGTGCCGAAATGACATTTCGACCGGCCGAATTTGCTAATTTTTGGGCGAAATGACCGTCAGAGTTATCGGGGGATGTGAAAAAATATCATATTCGGAATCAGCATGGTCGATTACATATACTCCTGGAGAGAATGTAAAATAAAACGTGCACAGGGATTTTTCGCATCCCCAGAAACACCTAACCTCCACAGGGGGGAGTACGTTAAAAAAAATTTTTTCAAAAAAAATTTTTTTTTCAAACTTTTTTAAATATAGTTTTTTTTACTTCACATTATCCCTTTAGACATTTGAAATTATTTTGGCGACTTTGCACTAGTAATAAGTGAAATTTTTGGTAATATTTGTGGTAAAATTTGGCTCTTTTTTCAACTACAGTATTTCTTAAGCACATTATTTCAGTTTTATTAAAAATAATGGTTTTTGACATAACATTATTTTTAATAATGGTTTGACAAATATTTTGATGTATATTTATCAATAATAAGTAATATTTTGGTAAATTTTTGTGGTAAAACTGTAATTGACAAAACAAACCCAATTTTTACCACAAAATTTTACCAAAATATTACTTATTACTGAAAAAATATACAGCAAAAATATTTCAAATGTCAAATAACATTATTTTTAATAAAACTGAAATAATGTGCTTAAGAAATACTGTAGTTGAAAAAAGAGCCAAATTTTACCACAAATATTACCAAAAATTTCACTTATTACTAGTGCAAAGTCGCCAAAATAATTTCAAATGTCTAAAGGGATAATGTGAAGTAAAAAAAACTATATTTAAAAAAGTTTGAAAAAAAAATTTTTTTTGAAAAAATTTTTTTTAACGTACTCCCCCCTGTGGAGGTTAGGTGTTTCTGGGGATGCGAAAAATCCCTGTGCACGTTTTATTTTACATTCTCTCCAGGAGTATATGTAATCGACCATGCTGATTCCGAATATGATATTTTTTCACATCCCCCGATAACTCTGACGGTCATTTCGCCCAAAAATTAGCAAATTCGGCCGGTCGAAATGTCATTTCGGCACTTTTCGGAATTTTTCGGCACTCGCCGAGGAGAAATTCGGATTCAGCATGGTCGAAAACCTATATAGGTGGGAAATTAGAGAAAACTAACAAATTTCGGATTTTTACCGTATTTTCGAAATTTCGGTGGTCCCACCACGATAACTTTTGAACCATCAAATTTTTCGCGCTAAAACCAAAAAAAACGGACTCAGCACGAAAAATTACCCTATAGGACGAAAAATCACGTCTCTCCGACCATTTTGAATTTTTTGTACGGAAATCCAACAGGAGAGAAAAAAAATCTCAGAGAACTCGTCTTAATGGATCAAAAAGATCATCTGTTAAACATAAAGATTTTCCCAGTCCTTCAGATTTTTCAAAAACACATTCCAAACCAACATTTAAATTTGCAGAATCAATAGAAAAATCACACACAGCTTTGATTTTCTTTTCTTTTCCAATTTCAATATTTAAATACAAAAATGTCTGGGGTGGTTTTCCATCTTTAATTTCATTTTGACAAATTATAAAGCAATATTCTACGCCAGAAAATGATGCAACTTTGATTGGTTTGCTGTATAAATGATTATTTTGCTTAGCTTTTAATATTTCTTCTTTAATTTTCCATTGCAATGAAATTGGACTTGAAATTATCTGAAATAAAAAAAGTTACAGTAATTACATATAAAATATAAATAATACTTACTGGGATTAAAGGTCGTTTAGCTTTGAAAATTCCTTTAACTTTAATTGTAATTTCTCCATTAACGAAATATTTATTCTTTGAATCAAAAAATTCAGCAGTTTTGCAACATGTACTTCCCCATCCTACATATTTTTCATAAACATAATTGATGCTTTTTGAATAATTTGCTGATTCAATAGAAAGTGTAAATTCGGCTGTAATCTTTCTTTCTTTTGAACCATTTACATATAAGAATATCACTGTTTTTCCTCGACGTTGCTCGTTATCACCATTTGGATAAATTTTAATATAATATTGAAGACCAGGAATATTGAAAGCATAGAAATATTTTCCAGCCAAAAGTCCATTTTCAGATTCCTTTAAAGCAATTAAATCTGCTTTTTGGAATTTGCATTCAAAATCAAATGGACATATAACCTCCTAAAAACTATTTATTAAATTATAAATAAATAAATCAAAACTTACATTCATCGAAGCTTCCATTCTTTAATAAACAATTTAAAGTTTAATTATTTAAAAAAGCGCTATTTTCTTCAAATGAGACTGTGCAGTTAATACCAAAAATCTTTGGAATAAAAATTGCTTTATTTTTTTTGGACAAATTTTTTGGTGAAGGTTCAATCCTTCTTCCTTTAAGCGACTTTTCACAATCTTTTAATCGATTTTTATAAATTTATTTTTTTTAGAAAATTGTACAATGTCGAGAGCAGGGATGCGCGCGGAATTCAGCCTTTTATTTTTCATTTCCGCACCTGACTCTGCTGCTTCCGTTTAAAAAAGCTACATTCGAAATATCAGGTTGCATTTATTTTGGGGTTGTTTTTTTGGCACTTAAACAAAAACATGTAATTAAATTGTCGTATTAAAAACCAAGCATCTTAAGACGCATTCTCTGGAGTTTTTTGGAAGCTCCGGCACAAAAAACTCAAAATCATTAATTTATACTTTAAATTTTATTACAGGAACACTGTATCAAATAATAGTTTAAAATAAAAATACGTAAACATGGATATTATATTTTTTTAAATCAATATATAGGTTTAAAAAACTTTACTGTAGTATAAAAAAAGAAGATGTAATTAATTAATTAATTAATGTATGCATTTAAATAAAAATTTAAGGAGAATAGCTTGAAAGATATCCCCGATTTCCACTATCATAATTTCCCATTCCACTATTTTGAAATCTATTTCTTTGTCCGTAATCTCGAGATTCTTCAAACGATGATTGAGCAGGATATCCGCCAGTATTATATCGTTCAGGACTATAATCACCTCGATTATAATTGTATTGATTACTGTATTCTCGACTTCGATCATTAATTAAACCAATTCTTTCCGGGGAAGCATTTGTTTCTTGATATCTTCCACTTTGAAAATCATAATATCCACGTTTGAATCGAGGTTGCATTGGAACCGTTGAGGGACGATCCCAGGGATTCTGAAATTAAGTAATGACAAAAACTTTTTTTAAAAAGCGATTTAATAGTTCGGTAATACACAGTATTTTTGAAAACAGTGATATAAAAAAATGTATACTTACTTTATAGCGCCAATTCTCAGGATAAGATCTTGCACCAACCACCCCAACAAAAATAACAGCTAAAATAATAATCACTTTTACCATTTTTCTCCCTTTTTTTCTTCAAAATCAAAGTAAGGAAAAAGTAATATTTTTGTTTGAATATTTATACCAAAATTTTTTGGAACAAAAGTAAATAAACATTTGAGGAACTATTTTTTGATACAATAAAGTTAAAAAAGTATAAAAATAACAACAATATTGAATTAAGTAACTTTTATTTGATTTAAAGTTTATGGAAAAATATTTTTATTTTTATTTTAAAAATTTTTACCTTAAACAAATATGTATTTGTTTGCGATTTTGGTGTTATGCAAGATTTTTGGAGTTTTTTTTCTGTTGAATTTGAAAAATGTTTAATCTTAGCAAAGTATTACGGTAGCCATCTAATTTATAATATTTTAATTTTAATCAGAAACACTATGTTTTGAAAAAACTGTATAAATTTTAATAAAAATTAGCTGATACAGTATCCAAAAAAGTACCAGGAAGTTCTTCCGTTTTTAATTATTTACTCTCACATTTGCATTTGGACTTAAATTTCCCGAAACTTCTATATTTTTTTTTCTTTGACCTTTTTTTTTCTTTTTTGTCCGTTGACTAATGCGCTGACCATTGGTCACTCGTCACAGCGAAAGAAAAAAGAGAAATTTCGAGAAAGCACATATTTGAAAGGGACCCCCTCTTTTTTGTGTTCCATTTATTATAGAGATTTCTCGAAATTTCGAGTAAAAACCGTACCCTCCCCCAAATGGCCGATATAAAAGCGCTTGCTTGCAACGAAAAAAAGCCAAGGTTTAGTTCAAATTTCAAGTTATAAAAGTTTTACCAACAACAACTTTTTTTTCCCCTTCCATCAGCCTAGCTTGTCATGTGTTCAAATCCTTCAACAAAAACTCGAAAGCTTACAATTCGTCCGGATTTCGATACGGACGTTTATTTGCATCCCCCATCAATGTTACGTCATTATCAGCAACATCGAACACGTAATATTTCAACTTCATCCGTTGGATCAAATGATGATGATAAAAATGGGTAAGTTTTAAGCATTTATATATTTATATAAAAACTAAAGACTGCCATTTTAGATCATCTCCAACTCATCGTCGATTTTCATTTTCAAACATTTTTGCATATTTTCGGCAAAATAGTTCCTCTGAATTTCCAACTTTAAATAACACAAATGCCACAAATGAACCTTCAAAAATTGAAAATAATTCTACAAAAGATGGCATTGTTAAAGTAAGTTTTGTAAAAAAAACCAATGTCCTCTAAATTGTTATGAAGATGTATATATAACTGATAATTGAGTTTTAGGAAGAAGACTTTCAAAAAATAAATCCAAATCGTGCACTCCATTTTGATGATGAATTTTAAGCAGCCCTTTTTTATTCCAAGCCTGCTCCTCCCAAAAAAAGTGAAAACAATGTTTATCAAATTAATTGAATTGAAAAATATTCTTTTTTTTTGATAGATACTGTTGTTTGTTTGTATTTATTTTTTTTGTTAAAGTTTGAATAAATTTTGTTTATTTTTAAAAAATAATTTTACTAACAAGGGAACCACGGGAGATGATCATCGAGTTAAAACATCCCAGATAGTTTAAACCATTCATTGGGGGTCAGAAACAAACCCCAAAAAATATTTCGCCCCACTTTTAAGTTTTACCCATTTTTCGGCATTTTAAAGATGCGCGCGCTCTTGGAGTACATGGTCCCCCCTTCACAGCGAAACGAAAATACACTGTCGTGTTGATTTTTAAAAAAACGCCAAAAATTTTTTTTTGCAAAAAAAGAGAGTTTTTGTTTTTGCTCTGATTTAGTTTCTGTAAACTGAAGTTACATTTTTATTGTTTTTAGGGTAAAAAAGGATGAAAAATCTGATTTTTCCATCTATAATAAAGTGAAAAATATGAAATTTAGGTGTTTTTTGGACCTGTTGAAAGTAACCCTCAATTAGAAAATCTATTAACTCATTTTTTTTTGCTATTTTTATTTTCACCAATACCATTAAAATGTTCAGCAGGTCCTGTTTCATAAAAGTATGGCAAATTTTTTTTATCCGAGTATACAAAAAAATTTGCCGTCAAATTGAAGTTGAGCGTGCGCCACCATTATCCCCAACATCATTTTTGTATCAAAAAAGTGTTTTATGTGTCTTATTTATGCTTAAATCAACTAATTATTATCAACAGAAAATGCTATAATCATCTGGAACAACTATCAACTCAATACATTCACTAAAACTACATTCAAAGTCATCAACATCCTCAGCATCAAAAAATCAATAAAGATGGACAAAAATTACCAAACAATGATTCCTGAAAGATTGCAAAATTTATATGGAGCTGTTCAAACATATAAGTAAGTATTTTAAACATATGTTTATATTCATTTTGCTTTTTTAGATTGATTTATGCTTGCTAATGAATATGTGTATATACTGTATTTTTTTAAAAGCCATGATGCTTCTCAATTATATCCGAATATGGTCCACAATGTTTTTATGAATAACTGAGCATATAATGAATGACATTCAAGATATTTAAAGTACTTTGAAGCTGTATTCTTTTAAAATGCACGTGTTCGACTATTTTACTAAATTTTGACTGCAGTATACTGGATACAAATAAGTGATAACAACATATGAAAGCTCAAACAACATTTAAATATATATAAGTTGTCATCCTTTTTTACCCTAAAAACAAAAAAAAAATTATTTTGATTCAGTAAAAATTAATTACAGTTTTTTACAAAAGTGCTCTTTTTTGAAAAAAGTTTTTTGACTCATTGCCAAAAAATCAACATTCGAATCGCTGTGCCCCTTTGAAAAAAATGATGAAAAAAAATTTTTTTTTGATTTTTTTATTTTTTGCTAGAATGTTAGTATTATGTCTATTGGTGATAACTGAAAAGTATTTTTGTCTCAAAACAACGCTAACCTACTTTTTAGCGTTTTACAAGTATGCACCATGTTATACATGAAGTCGCAGAAACCATTTTTACTGGCCAGAAGAGGGCTTTTAAATAAATATTTTTATTCACACGAATATTAGTGACTTTAAGGAACATTTTGGGCGTAAATTTGAAAAATTTAAAAAATTAAATTTTTTTTATCATTTTAGGGAGCATAGGGGGGACCAAGGCAAATCGCGCATCTTTAAAGTGCCGAAAAATGGGTAAAACTTAAAAGTGAGGCGAAATATTTTTTGGGGTTTGTTTCTGACCCCAAATGAATGGTTTAAACTATGTGGGATGTTTTAACTCGATTATCATCTCCCGTGGTTCCCTTGTAAATACCTTTTTTTCTTACTTTTTTTATGATGCGAAACAAAGTCGAAATTGGGTGTGGATAAAACACGGTACGGTACGAAACCTGGAAATATTTATATCGGTTTTACCCTACTGTACACTTTTTCTAGACGTGGAAACAATTTTCGAATTGTTTATTTTTCTAATAATTTTTTATTCTTTCAATGTATGTTACAAATGTTTAATAATCTCATTAAGGATAATAACTATTATTTTTCTAAAAATTAATAACTACTATTTCCAGAACACCGGAAATAGTTGTTATACGCATTTAAAGAATTCATAAAGCCTCAAAAGCGGAAGGTTACAAACAAATAACAATCGATCGAAATAACGATAATAAACATTTAGATAGTTTTATTATGGTTTTTTTAGAACCATCTGCATTAAATTGTTTTATTTATAAAACTTAACTGTTTTTATTTGTTAACTAATTAACGAAACAAAAGTTTCGCAAAATTTTGCGAAACTTTCGTTCTCTTTTCCAGTTTCGTTTTATTTTGTAGCTCTTATATTGCAATAACAAATGTTGATGTTGCATGTTTAATACCTGTGTGTTACCTTTCTCACACACAAATCTTACGCAGCCAAATTTCTCTTTTCTCTTTTTTTCCTCCGTCCTTATCTTATCTTTTATAAAATATATGCTTTAGCGCATAGGAATTTATCAGCTTGATATAATAAATATATCTAAGCATATGCCCCGGCTATATACAACGATATTGTTTATCCATTACCGCTAGTGGAAAAAACACATCTTCTACTCTTCTTTTTTTTTGATTTTTTTTATAATGCCTTTTTCGATTTTGGACAATTTTTAAATTATGTATGTATGTACTATCCGGTTATTGTATTTGTTGTTGAAAATATAAAATCGTTTGCTGTTTTTGATGCAAATTTGTCCGATCCTCTAAAACTTCTGAATCGTTGATATCAGAAAACCGATATTAAAGATTTGTAGTCAAACACGTTTTCACTACTGAGCTTTTAAAATTGTATTCTCATTGTCAATAAATTATATTATATTTTTTAGCTCTTCAATCAGGATGAATGCTGAACAAAAGTATTTTTATGAACTCCATATGGAAAAATATGAAATTTTTAAAGCTCAAAATCCTAAAAATGATGATTTTGATGTAGTTTTTGAAATTGAAGAAAAGGTTTGTTTCTGATTTCTATTTTCTTTTGTTTAATATCACTCCTTTTTTAGAAATTATATGCCCATAAATCCAAATTATGTGAAGTTTCAAATACTTTTAAAACAATGCTTTCTGAACGATGGACAAAGCCCAATGAACCAATCAATATTCAAAATTACACTTTTGATGATTTCAAAACTTTTGTTACTTTTATTTATTCTGGTGAATTTGAATTTGATTCTAACAATATTTTTACTATGGTCGATATCGCAGAATTTTATAATGTTAAAGTTTTTAAAAAAGCTTGTGAAGATTTTTTATTAAATACTGAATGGTGTCTTATCAATGTTTTTCCCATGCTTGATCTTGCTTACAAATATTCTTTGGAAGATCTTAAAAAATCTCTTCTTGATTTTGTTTCAAAGAATCTTTCAGTTTTTCTTAAATGCGATAAATTTCAAGACCTTTCACATTCAATTGTTTATGATATTATTAAATCTAATAAAAATACAGTACGACAAGAAGAACTTTTTGAAATGGTAAGTTTTTTATAATACTGCTTTAAATTGTAAGGTTAATAAATAATTATAGGTTTTTAAAAGAGCAGAAAAACAAGCACTTGAAAAACAAAAATCAGATGAAAATCTAAATTTGAATGAAGCAATTAAAGCAGAATTATCTGTTTTTTTGCCATTTATCAAATTTCAAATGATGAATCATGAATTTATTATGACCTGTGTTGGTAAGTTATCATAACTATCATTTAAAAATTATCATAACTTCATTTTTAGTAAGCAATTCTTTTCTTTTTTCTGGTAATGAATTGAGTAAAATGTTGTTGGAATCTCGATATCTTGTTACAAGTAAGTTTGATCAGAAAAATTATTATTTTAGATTAATATTGCTTTAGTTGTTGGTAGAAATGGAAAAATGATGAAAGGCGTTCTTAATTGTGATAATAATGAAAAAGTATTCCATATGATTCAAACGAAAAAAAATGAATATGGATATGAATATGGATACAGATATGGATACATGTATGTCTGGACATTTGATAAATCTTTTAAGCCATCAAGTAAATTAGCCAAAAGTCCTAGCATCAAATGGTATTTGGTTTTTCATGTATATGATAGCTTTGATGATTATTATCTTGCAATTCGTCAAAGTGATGATATTAATGATTATGATATCATACTCAATGAAATGATTGCAGAAGATGGATTTGAAATCAAAAATTGCAAAATTGTTTAATTATTTTTATTTTCTTTCGTTGTTTAATCAAATACTCGTATGTATGTATGTTATAGCTTTTTTCTTGCGTTTCAAATTTTTGTACAATAAATTTTGTATTCCTAATAGTAAACAGGTACCTGGCCTCGCCAAAATTCCCAACTCGCCTTGCCAAAGTTTTTCCATTACTTTAAAAATGTTATACAAAAAAAGCAGTTAATTAATTTTTCAATATGTTCAAACCCATATTATAACTAGGGACCGTCATCGAAAAAAAAAATTTTCGATTTTGTTATAAATTTTGATATAAATATATACTTTCGCTTATTCTCTATAAAATTGCAAGTACAGATATTTTTTTTACCCCTTCTATGAAAAGTTATTGGAATCAGAAAGCGAGCAACTGGAGTTGAAAATGACCGGATTTTTTGAGCCGGAAATTTGTGTGGATTTTTGGCGGTATAGTGGTTAACGCGTTGGGCTTTCGACCAAGCACTGAGCGCATGCTCAGGTACGACTCCCAGTCAGGGCAAAAAAAAATTCTTTGAAAAAAAAATTTGTCAAAAAACTGTTTATTGTTATAAATTATTATTTGTAACATATAAAAAAATTAATGAAATATATTTCATATCTCATTAATGCGTTTTTTTGTTTCTAAATATTCTTACTTGGATGAATACCGTTGTTTTATGTTGTATGTTTTTGTACAGTTGAAAAGTCGTCATTTGTGTTTTACATATTATGTTTATGATTAGTTTGCAAAAAATGTGAAAATGTTTAGACTGCAAAAAGACAAAAACAGAAGATTGTGTCTAGGGTTGACCATTTCCCGTTCCCGGGAAATTCCCGGCATGTCAAAAGTTTGTTGCTATCTATTTGTTTAATTATTTGAAAGCTGTTTTGGAAAAATGATTACTGAAAGATATTTAAAATTCGTTTAGGCAGATGAATCTCTTTTATTATCAATTTTTTAATAACATGTTTCACCATTATTTTTATAAATCTTTAAATAAAATCTCAAAAAAGCTAAAGATTACTTAAAGAACATAAAAGTACTGTTTTTGCGAAGAAACATAGTTGAAAAAACCAAAATTGCGTTTCCGGAAAATTCGCGGGAAATTTCCCGCTTTTCTTCGATTTCCCGGGAAATGGCCAACCCTAATTGTGTCGCTCTTCTTTTTTTTGTGATTCGAATCAGCACCTTTAACGAATATTCGTTTCTTTTCTCAAACATTGCCTATTAAAATTTTTGCAATTTTTAAATATTGAGCTTGTGACATTTAATTATGAATGTGTTATTTTAATCATCAATTAAAATTTTAATCACTGATTTTTCCTTAAATAATTTTAGATGTTTACAAAACAAAGTTTATTGACATTCGAAATGAAGCAGCAAACGTCGGCTGAAAAATGGTCATTGTAACATTCGAAAGATTTAAATTTTTTACATTGTTATAAATCTGAATTGATAGATACCGTAAGCTCAGAAAATGTATTAAATGGGAAAGAAAGTGATAGTGATAACTAATTTGAAATATGATAAAATAATATTATTTGAAGTAAGAGTGTAGATAATAAATTAATAAAAAAAGAATATAAATGCGTTTTTTAAATCCCAACAAATATTGTAGTTTAATAATCTCTTTTTTTTCATCAAAGAAACAATATTTAGAAACAAAAAAACGCATTAATGAGATATGAAATATATTTCATTAATTTTTTTATATGTTACAAATAATAATTTATAACAATAAACAGTTTTTTGACAAATTTTTTTTTCAAAGAAATTTTTTTTGCCCTGACTGGGAGTCGTACCTGAGCATGCGCTCAGTGCTTGGTCGAAAGCCCAACGCGTTAACCACTATACCGCCAAAAATCCACACAAATTTCCGGCTCAAAAAATCCGGTCATTTTTTTTCTCTTTTTTTTTGCAAAAAAAATGACAATGACGGTCCCTAATTATAACATTGGTTTGAACAAATAAATTTAGTAAATTAGCTCGGCGAGGTAATTTACTAAGTAACATATATTTAAACTCGCCGTCTAGTTGACTGACGAATTCGTCTCGCATGATTTTACAAATCTGGGTAAAACTCAGTTCCTCCCTTTTTTAAACTCCCTCCTTAACTCGCATTTTTGGTAGCCGAGGTGAGTAATTGTTTCACAAATCCCAAATAAAGAAAGTATTGTGAGCTTTCTAACTTTTATTTAGCTGTGAAATTTTGAAGTAAAAAAATGCATTCAAGAGAGTATTTTGATTTTTATTAATTTAAAACATACATAATTAATTTATTTGTTAAATGTTTTATCAGAACTAATACACAGAAAAATCAAATTTAAAATTAATACAAAAAAAAGATATGTTCATCAAATTCCGAGATGACTATAAAAAATACACTAAATTTTACCATACAAAAATGATAATTTTAATTTGATATAAATATATGTATATACCGTAATTACATCATTCTTACGTCGTTGCTTTTGAAAGTACTAAAAATTAGGGAAGACTTTTTTCATTACAAATTTGTACATAACTGGCACAAAGCATTGTAAACATTAAATCAATTTGTCCAGAGCCAGAAAGTTGAGGACAAAAATCACTGATTAATCGAATTTCAGCTCCAAGATGTTGAAGTTGGGCTCGAACAACGACATACATAAATGCCGGAAGTAAGTCATCTCCTGACCAAATGTGTGCTCGTCCAATTGATGAAAATTGGCTGACACACTGAAAAAAAAAACATTAACAAATTAATTAAGAAATTAATAATAAGAAATTAATTAAATGTCTTTTAAAGGAGGCGGACGCTTTACTATTTTTTTTTTACGAATGGATGAACCTGACGATCAGGCAAAGAACAATAGAAATTTTTTTTGATTTTTGCCTGATCGTCAGGTTCATCCATTCGAAAAAAAACGAAAAAAGTAAAGAGTCCGTCTCCTTTAATTGATGTTAAAAAATATGAATGTAAAAAAACGACATAAATTAAAGCTTGTTTTTTTAAATTTTTGGCACCCATCTTCCCCTTTTTTTGGTGCGGATAAAGGATATCTCAACCAAACAATTGTTCAAGTTTAACATTCATAAACATGTTAACATTTTACCACGTATTTTGTTAAACATTAAAAAACACAAAAAAATTATTATGAATTTGGGCACTTCTTCAGTTTATCCCCCCTTTGCAATTTTCGCATTTTTTATTCAAAATTTGCATAAAAATGTTGTGTTTTTACTATGAATAAAGGGTGGGTGGGTGGACCGAGCGATTGTACAAGGGGGGGGGGGGGGGGGGGATAAACTGAAGAAGTACCTGAATTTGTTTTAAAACATGTTTTTAAACGTTTATTTATTGCTTGCTTCTGGGAGATAAAAACTATACCCCCCAAAAAAAGCTAAATCAAAACACATTCATTTTATTTTTTGATTCATTATGTTTTTTTGGCATTGGCTACAAAATAAAGCGGATTAAGATTAATATTTGTATTTTTCAAAAACAAAAATCTTACTAATCTCACACACCTAAGAAAAAAGGGTATTAAGATTAAAAGATACCGTATTTTTGCGTCATTTGTTCATTTGGTCTTTTTTTTTCTAATTTACTCATCTCTTTCAAAACATTAATTTTTTTCCGTCAAAAAAAGTTGTTTAATTTTTGCGTTAATTAAATAGAAAACTTTAGTGGCAAAAAGCCAGACAAAATTTTAAATGAAAACAAGATTTTTTTTTAAAAATTGATTAAAAAATTCATTAATAAATGTCTAACAAATTAAAAACAAGGACAGTTGCCCTTTTTTTAAAATTAAAAGTATACTATATTTTGTTGTCTTTAAACAATTATGAAATTGAAAAAAGGGCAAAATTACAAAGTTTTTAAAAGCTATTTTTGTAGTTTGTTTTTTAAAAAAAAGTTAAAGTATAAACAAATTATATCATTTTATGTTTTTTGGGTTTTTATAGTGCAATTTTTTATTTAAAAAAGACACGTAAATCAAACATGCTAATTTTTGACGTTAAAAATAGTGGTAAATAATAGGGTGGAAAAATGTAAAATAATTAAACTTTTACAATAACATTAATTTAATTTAATTCCAGGCTATGGTATGAATATTTTTAGATTGATGGAAAATTGAGTGACATTGTATTATTTCACGTGACAAAAATATGATACAATTTGTTTCAGTTTCATGTGACACAAAAGGCAAAAGCCAAAGTTTTAATAATTTATGAGAAAGCGTGATGGGAAAAAAATGTCTGAGATTATGAAACTATTAATTCCAGCTGTTTTAGACAATTTGTTTTTTTGTGGTTGATAAAATTTTTGTTGTCGACAGTAAAAAAAACTGTCTAAATTTTGAAATTTTAAAGTTTTTTTTAATAATTTTTGTTTATTCTGAATCAGAATTTATAATTAAAATTTAGGTTCAATTTTCTGTTTTTTTTTTTGAATAATTATGAATCGAAGCGGTCTCTCTAATTTTCTTCAAAAACTCTAAAACTACAACAAAACATACATATTAAAATGAAAAAAATAATACTATCAAAATAATTCTTTGAAATCATAGCTTCCTAATTTCACCTTTATCACAAATTAAAACAAATTAATTTCATTCATTCATAAAAAAATACTACACAAAAAATACGACAACTTCCTCGTCCTTTTTCCTTCCTTCCCCTTCCATTCCATCACGTCCCCTCACGTCACGTAACATCACACACAAATATTTTTTCGTTGTAAAAGTTTTTATTCCCTCAAAGAAAAATAAGAATACAAAATTACAAATTTTTGCTTTAAATAGTTTTTTCTTTAATAAAAAATGGTTTGTCATTTTTGCTTCTTCTTTAAAGAAATTTTTTTCTTTAACAGTTGCCAGAAAAAAAGAAACATTGAAAAAAAGAATGCGTCAAGCTTTTTTTGTTTCCATTTTTTTTTCTAAAAGATAGTGCATTTATTTTTGCTTTTTTTCCTTTTTCCCCCTTTTTTTTTGTTTTTTAAAAAACATAAAAAAATGATGGAAAAAAGTTTTTAAAAGAGCAAATTTTTAAAATGGAAAAAAACCAAAAAGGGCACTTTTTTTCTTTTTTTTCAGGTGCTTTTTTTACACAGCTGAAATGGCAAAAAAAAGCGACCGATGAGAAAGCACTTTTTTTGTGAAATATAAATGTTAAAATTATTTTTTTCAATAATCATTTGATAAGAATATACATATTTAATATTATTTTACGTTTCATTGTTTACTTGTAACAAATTTTAAGCCCAGAAAATAATACTTAAAATGCCATAATTTATGTAGTTTTTTTAATGTTCAAATTAATACGTTCAATGTATTGTTTTTTGGTGTTTGAAACAATAATTCATTTTTTGACATTTTTCTTCCATTTTTGGCGGAAGAACAGCGAAAAAGCTAATTTTCTCTAATTTGTTTATTCCCTTAATGGAAAAAATATATATATATGTTTTTTAATCGTGTCAGACTGATCTTAAATTAATCCCCCCCCCCCCCCCCCCCGCCTCTAAAACACATTTAATTAAAGCTTTTTTGTTTAACCAAAAAAAAATCTTTTAACCTTTAAAAGAAAAAAAGAAATGAGCAATTTATAAACATTTTTGGTTTTACAAAAAAGAACTTTCAATCCTTTTTTTCTCTTTGTTCAAAAAACTTTTTTGTTTTTGACATCAGAATTCTATAATAGAATTCACCTTCCACGGCATGGCACCTACAAAGCCTTCGAACGCCGTTCTGAAAAAGTTAAAAAAATTTATTACTGAAAAAAAAACATTTATGTTTTAAAAAAGAATGTATTTTATATTTATGCCTTTCACGTGAAAAACAAATGCTACAAATATAAATAAATTGTATCATTTCTATTTTATAATTCTAAATTAATAAATATATATGCCTTATGTTTTTGTGCCCTTTAACTTTTTTTTTTCCCAAATTAAATGTTAAAAAAGGTCAATCCACCACATATATGTATATCTGTGTATGTCTGTATGTATTCGACGTAGTTAGTCTCTTGAGCTTTTAATGTAAAAAAAAGAGAATCTTAAAATGTTGATAAACATAAAAATTACTTTTATTTTATTTTTTTCTCATGTACTGAAATGGGGGCTTTGATAAATCCCTTGTACTTGTGTTTTTAGCCTTTTATCATTTTTAGAAAAAAAAGAGAATTATTTTTTGTTTTTCAAAGAACATTTTTTTACGTGGAAAATTGGATGTGAGTAATGTAAGTAAAAAGCCATTTTAAGTTTATTTGTAATTACTTTATTTTTCTATTTAATTGTTGCTTTTTAAAAAAAGGCTAAATTTGTTGACAAATAAAAAACGCTGCTTTTAGGAATTAAACTAAATTTGGAGAGATTTTTGGGTGGGAGTTTTCCATTTTTAGAAATCTCATTTGAAGAAAAAAAGAGGCTTGTTTGATTACGGTAGCACTTTTTAACAGTGTTTTGACCTTTTATTTTGTTGTAAATATAAAAGACCAAAACACAGTATACTGTAATTGTTTATTTTAAACAAAATTCATTTTTACAGAGTTAAAAACGTGTTACTTTGTGTTTTAATCAAGAATTTTTAAATTATATTTTGTTCTTATTCAAATTAGTTTTCAAAAAAATTAATACTGATTTCCGATTCTCTGAAAAGAAGGCCTTCTATTTGGAAAATTAATTTGCCTCAAAGTACATTAATCTTTTACGAGAAAAATTTGAATGTGAATAAAGTCAGACATTTGTTTGTCATAAAATTATTAGTCTTTTAATTTTTAGAAATTTAAAATTGTCATTTAACTGTTTTCACAAAACATACTATTTTGCTCATTCAAATTAAGTGATGTTATCTTTTTAAATAAACTAAATTAACAGCTTTTCCTTTTATCCTCACCCACCGATGAGTCACCGGCATCAAGTTTTTTGGAAATTCTTTAAAAGAAGAATTTGATAATTCAGAAATTTTATTTAAAAAATAGGATGTTGATTTAAATCAATGAAGAAAACTCATAAATCAAAAAGTGCCCTTTTTTTAAATAAATATATGCAAACAAAATTCGTTTGTGTATCTTTTTTTAACAAAAAAAAGTACATTCAACTTTTTTTTCTCGTTTTTTGTTGATAAAATTTTAAAAGTGCTAAACAAAAAAAAAGAAGAGAGAAAGAAAAAAATGGAAGAATTTAAATTAGGGATGCTGAGTCCAAAAAATCATTGATTGGTAAACATTATCATCCATCAATAATAATCAATCATAAAAAGAAAAATATTAAAGGGGCGGGAGTTGAATGCTGATTGTTTGCAAAGGACTCAAATTCGGACATTTTAAAAGAAGAAAAAGTAAATATGAGTTTTGTGTGTTTTGTTTTTATTAACTAAAACTTAAAAGTAAAAATAGATTATTTTTAAAGCTTGTATTTACAAACGAATTTTTTGAAAATGTGAATGCTATAGTTTTTATTTAGCTAAATTTGAGAAAAAAACTAATTTGTTTTACATTAAAGAATTCTTAAATCAACAATAATCGGTGATGAAACTTTGTGTTTCAATACAGTTTTTCTAAAACGAAATTTCGATGTGATAATCGTTGCTTAGAATCTAAGCAATAAAGTTTTAAAAACTTATTTATTTTGAAATTCAGATACCCAAAAACTACAAATTTAATATCCCCTCTTTAAGCATCGCATATCTCCCAAAAAAAAATAATTTCTTTCTTTCTTCTTTCATTTTTGCCCTACTTTTTTAAATTTCTTTTTAATTTTCTGACAACGACCTTTTCTAGCTTTATTTCCTTTCTTCTAATATGACATACATTCTTTTTAATCAAATTTATAACCCTTTTTTTGATTACTCTTAATTTCTTACTCACCACTCTGTTTTTTTCATCACACACATTCGCGCAAACATAAACAAATTTTAATACTACACAAATAAAAGAGAAAGAATATAGTATCAAATAATTTTTTAATTTACCAGCTGACTTATTAAAGCTTAACACCAAACTAGAAAGATATGAAGAAAAAAACTTTTTTTAATTTATTATTTACGCTTTCTTTTTTTCTTAACAATTTTTGAGAGAAGAAAAAAAAGAGATGAGTGGTTTTTTAAATGGCAAAAATTTTTCGTTCCTTTTTTTTTTTTGTTAGCTGCTTTTTTGACACAAAAAAAATTTGGTTTTTAATACTTATTTTTTAAAATTGGAATAAATTTTATTTTATAGGTTTTCCGTTTTTAATATTTCAAAATTATAGTTTAAAATATTTTTAATAAGGAATAATTTGGTTACCAAAAATAATCTCCCAAAAAATGCACATGGTTTTACAGTATAATCTTTAACGTTTGGACATTTGAGAAAAAAAGGAAGGAAGGAAACAGCTAATTTTTTTTATGTTCTTTTTTTTGAAACCATTTTTAAGACTTAATTTTGTGTCTCTTACAAAAATAGAGAACTTATTTTTTTAGACATCTTGTTTTTGTTGTTGTCCGTATGACTACATGTATTTTTTTACAAAGAAAAGAAATTAAATGAAAAATAAAAAAGATATTTTCTTTGAAACTTAAAGAGAAGAAAAAAACACGATGGATGAAAACACAACTTTTTTTCTTCCCTTATTTTTTGAATCTGTTTTTTTTTCTTGGCAAATGCCCCAAAATAAAAGTTGTTTTTGGTGCCTCAGGGGATGATTTTATATACATATTTTTTATATATATATCATGTCTGTCAGTCTTGTTAGCTTCATCCTTCTTTTCTGCCAAAACAGCCGCCAACGGCGTTCTAAAATATGCAGTTTATTTTTTTTGATAGTAAAAAAACATGTTTTTTTTATTATTTTTTTCGACCCACAAAAAAGCGTTCTTTCACGATCACATAGAAAAAATAAAATAAAAGCAAAACAAAAATGTTAAGATTTTTGAGTGCTCTTTTTTTCTTTCTAAAATATTTTTTTTGTAAAAAAAATAAATCTGTTTTTTGATTCTTTGTTGTTGAAAATCTTTTTCATTTTTTCGAAGAATGTCTGATTTTTTTTCTCTCAATATTATTGAATTTTGACGGTCTCATATTCCTCCCTCTATTTTAAATATATTTTTTTGATTTATTGCTTACGTTTTTTTGTTGCTGTTGCTGAAAAGATCGTCATTGAAGAAGAAGAAAAATAACAGGGACGGGGTTGGCGTTGCTGCCGCGTTTGAATCGGCTCGAATTTGAATCACTTCAACGCCGATGACACTTTTTTTCATTGCCCTTTAATAGCTTCAAAGAAGAAAAGTGTACGTGAAAAATGGTTCCGTTTTTTTCTTCCTTCCTTTTTCGTTGTTGCAAACTTTGTGGCTGGCTTCAAAAAAAGAATTTTAAAAAAAATTGAATGACAGGCGTTTGGCCTTTTTGTACTTTTAAAATATTATCGAAACATTTTTGATAGTTCTTTGAAGAATTTTTGAACTTTTTTATTTTTTCGTGAAAGAGGGAAGGGCATTAAAGATTATTTAAAAGGACAGCCATCTCCTGAAACAAAATTGCACACTTTTTTAAACAAAGCACTTTTTTTGTGGCAGCCAAAATTGCAGCAGCAGCAGCATTTTAAAGCGAGTGAATTCTTTTTTAAAGCCGGGATTCTGAGTAAAAAAAAACTTATTTAAAGGGGGAGTCCCACCTCAAACAACTTTTCTTACGACCTTTTTTGTCAACGCACAATGAAAAAGAATGCAAAGCGTGCGTAACACCGCACTCACTTTTTCATTCTTTTTCATTGTGCGTTGACAAAAAAGGTCGTAAGAAAAGTTGTTTGAGGTGGGACTCCCCCTTTAACGGTCCGTTAATAACGGAAGTTAAAACTTTCCCAAGCTTGTGCCCTCTATTAAAGTACTTCTTACAGTATATATTTTCGTTTTAGGATTTCAAGAAATATTTTTTAGCCCAAAAATTATCATAAAAAAACAAATTGTTGCAATTTTTGTTTACTTCTTTTTTTTTCTTGATGCGGTTTATAATCCCATGAATATGAGTAATAATATTATGTTGCCATATTTAGTCTTTTCCTTCCCCTCTTTTTTATAATCCTTAAATGGAATGCCTTTTTTGCCTGCCATTCTCGCTGTTGCCCGTGCCACAGAAAAGAAGAAGAAGGAGAAAAAAAGGAGTACTTTAATTTAAAATTTTATATTCACTCCCATATTCCTTTTTTTTGTTGTTGCTTTTTTCTTTTTTTTTAAACCAAAATTTAATCTTAGTCATATATTTTAATTTCTACCCTCAATAATTTTATGTATGACTGAGCGAATATGTGTGTGTGTGTGTATCTATCTTTCTCTCTTTTCAGTGCTTCAGTGTTGAAAATTCTTTTTTTTCCCCTTCCCATATTTGAAAGCAGCGGCAAAAAAAAAATTAGGGAGGAATTGATAAAGTTCAAGAGCTCAAGAGACCATCTCGCTGCCTTTTTTACACGTACCAAAAACATCGCCACCTTTTTTTTTATTTGAGTGTATTTGGTTGCTGTAGAAAAGAAAAAAAAATACAAAAAAGGATTTTTTTTGTGAAAAAACTATGTTTTAACAATGTGATGTTGAGGTTGTTTAAACACATATATATATATAATATTCATTTTTTATGTAAACTATTTCAACAAAAAAATATATATAATCCTTTTTTTTCTCTTTCCTTCCTTCGCTGTCAATGAAAAAAAAGAAGATCAAATAGTCCAACAAAAAAATGTGGTTTGCTATTTAAAAATTTCAAATATTTAAAAATTGTTTAACATTCATTTTTCGTTGAAAATTAATTTTCATAAAGTCAAAAATCAGTCAGTCAAATCAGACCTTGAAAAGAGGTGTTTGATTTTTTTTATTGAATTTTTGAAAGAAAAAAATATATATATTTGAACTCATTTTAAGTAAATTTTTTGACGTTCATATTCGTGACAGCCTCGCTTTTTTTGAGTTCACAATATTGTCGGAAAAAAAAGAAAAGAAGAGAGATATTTGCGTTTCTATATATTCTTTTGAGAAGAAAAAAAAGTGAGAAGTGTTCCTCCTTTTATATATTTGGAAATTGTCTATATTCTATTCTATCCATCCCCTCTCTTCCCTTTCCCTCAGTCTCTTTTAAAGACTTTTTTTCTCCAGCAGAAACAGCAACATCAGCATTTGTAGTCAAAAAACAACAAAAAAAGATGAACACACGCATAAAAAAAACGAACTCAACTAAAAAAAATAAAGCTTTTTTGGCATGGTCTCGGATAAGGATTTATAAATGCGGATATCTGTATTTCAGATGCCTGAGTTTGAGATATTTATTTTGTTACGAATATTTCACCGCACAGTTTGCCAACTATTGCATTTATTACGCATGTTTCAGGAAAAATAAATTTAGATATTTATAGTATTCTAATAATTTGGGGATAATAGATAAAAGTATAAAGATAAATGTTTAGTTATTTTCAGACAATTATTTTGCAATAAATAACTATGATTGTTGATTTTCGGATGCAAGACTTTTGAATAAAAAATTTTGGTCACTTTTATTGGAACCAAAAACTTGGGATGCCTGAAAGCAAAACAAAGATTTTATTTTTAATTGTGTCAAACGAACTATTCTAACCAAAGCTTTAGGGATGTATCAAATAAAGATAAATAAAAGATGATGTTAAAAAATAAATGACACATAACGTTTTTACACATTGTTACAACTGTTTTTGGATGTCTCATTCCAGAACTTCAAAAACGGGATGATGAGTTCACACATTCAAAAATGGGATGCTGATTTCGGGACGCCAAAAAATAGGATGCATGATTTCGGGACGGGAAAAAATGGGATGTTGATTTCTGGACGCGAGAAAATAGGATGCATGATTTTGGGATGGGAGAAAATGGGATGCTGATTTCGGGACGCCAAAAATGGGATGCTGATTTCGGGACGGCGCAAATGGGATGCTGATTTCGGGACGGCAAAAATGGGATGCTGATTTCGGGATGGCACAAAAATGAAGAAAAAAAATTTCAATTTTCATGCCAAAATTTTTCTTGGCCCTTTCCTCGGCCTGCAAATACAAAAAATTTTTCCAAATCTAAAAAATTGAATATTGGCCAATATTCAATTTTTTCAACTTGAAAAATATTCCAAGTATTTTATTTCACATTTAAAACCGGCCAAGAATTAAATGTGAAATAAAGTTGCTGAAAATCGTTTTTTCACGCTTTTTATCAAAGTCGCTTTGGGAACGAACAACGAGTTCAACACAAAAGTCAGAGAAACATAGAAACGCACTAAAAAATTGCTACAAAATAGTGCGTTTCTATGTTTCTCTGACTTTTGTGTTGAACTCGTTGTTCGTTCCCAAAGCGACTTTGATAAAAAGCGTGAAAAAACGGTTTTCAGCAACTTTATTTCACGTTTAATTCTTGGCCGGTTTTAAATGTGAAATAAAATACTTGGAATATTTTTCAAGTTGAAAAAATTTTGCCAATTCCAAAAAATTGAATGTTGGCTAATATTCAATTTTTTAGATTTGGAAAATTTTTTTGTATTTGCAGGCCGAGGAAAGGGCCAAGAAAAATTTTGGCATTAAAATTTTAATTTTTTTTTCTTCATTTTTGTGCCGTCCCGAAATCAGCATCCCATTTTTGCCATCCCGAAATCAGCGTCCCATTTTCGCCATCCCGAAATCAACATCCCGTTTTTGGCGTCCCGAAATCAGCATCCCATTTTTGGCGTCCCGAAATCAGCATCCCATTTTTGCCGTCCCGAAATCAGCATCCCATTTTTGCCGTCCCGAAATCGGCATCCTATTTTCTCCCATCCCGAAATCAGCATCCCATTTTCTCCCGTCCCGAAATCAGCATCCTATTTTTTGGCGTCCCGAAATCATGCATCCTATTTTTTGGCGTCCCGAAATCAACATCCCATTTTTTAATGTTTGAAATCGGCATTTTTCCTTTGGTAATTTATTTTTTTTATCTCAAATTCAGATATCCGTAATGAAGGCATCCTGGATTCTTTAATTTATATTCGAGATTTCATTTGATTCGTAATAAAATTCCAATTCTTTTTTTGCATTCAAAAATAAAAAAATTAAAACATTTACCCAAGAGTAAGGCATCCCCAAATCATTATCCCTTGCTTTTTGTAACCATTTAGTCATACCCAAATTATCAAATGACTATGTGCGTCTTTAACTCAGAGATCCATAAATTTTTAATCCTTGTATGTGTGTACCCAAATTTAATTCCCCTATTTTTCAGTTATTTTTTAAAATAAAAATTTATTTATGCTATTATCTTTATCCGCATTTCAAATCCTGAAACATGCGTAATAAATGCAATAGTTGGCAAACTGTGCGGTGAAATATTCGTAACAAAATAAATATCTCAAACTCAGGCATCTGAAATACAGATATCCGCATTTATAAATCCTTATCCGAGACCATGCCGCTTTTTTTTTGCTTCGTTTTTTCTCCCCAAATTTTTTTGTGTCAGTAATTTTTTTTGTAGCCTAAAAATTAAAGATTTTTCTCCATTTTTTTGTATTATTATTTTTTGGTCTTTAAGGTTTTTTTTTTGAAAAAATCTTTAAAAACTTAACATTATTATTTTTGCGTTCATTTGGCCTTTTTTTAAAATAGTGAAAAAGAAAAAGAAAGTTGTGAACTTTAAGACCCACGCGATGTACTTTTTTTTCTTTCCTGTGGTTAGTTAGTGACAGCGGGAAGAATACGAAAAAAAAGAAAGAAAGCTTTTATAAAAGTTCACTCGCTTTTTTTCCCTTTTTTTCTGAGTATATGTTGTTTTTGGATTTTGTTGTAAATGTATGTTCATGTTTAAAAGTGTTTACTAAAGTTCAGAAGAAAAAAATGTGAATTTCATTCGCTTCAAAAAATTGCAAAAAAAAACAAAAATGTATTTTTTTGCTACATTTATTTTTGTTGTTTTTTAAATGTTGCTATTTTTCTTTCCATCTTATTTACATTTTTACAGGTCAGACAGAATATTTATTTGATGATGAGAAAAACATATTTTTTTGTTACAGAATAAGGAGACAAAATTATTATTTGTGAAAAAACCAACCACAAAAATATATGTATAAACAATTTATGCGTTTTCATCTTTGTCTTATTTTGATCGTCTTTTGTGTCAAAAACAACGACGGCCAAAAAAAATCAATCAAAAATTTTAAAAAATCGGAAAATTTTGTTAAAAAAACAATTTTCTTCTAAATTTTCGTTTTAGTACTCTTAAAACGAAAATCACTAAATTTGTTACACTTTTTCGAAAGGAAAAAGTTTCCCCCTATTTTTTTTAATGATCCCTTTTTTGCGGCAGTACTTTTTTTGCACTTTTATATCAAAGAAAAAAATAAAGGTCATTGTTTACTGTATTTTTTCAACTGAAACAATATCTTTCTTTTTTTTCTCCATCTATTATTCAGGACTGCTCCGAAAATATATGTTTTTAATTGAAGTTGATAAGAGAAATCACGGTTCTATGGTATTTCTTTCTCCTTCAAACTTCCTCATTGTAATCGCTCTTATATTTTTTAGTCATTTTTTTCCTATAAGAATTCAAACACAAAAAAAGTGATTTTTAATTCGCTAAAAAACACTCGACCGAAAAATAAAAAAAGTGTCTTCAAAAGTGCAAATAGATATTTTTTTTGTTGCTGCTGCTGCTTCTGTTGCTGCTGCTATTTGCACATGTTTCATTCAGTTGTTCTCATTCATTCTCTCGTGTTCGGTCGTTCATTTGTGCCTCTCAAAACAATTTTCCCTCTTTTTCTTTTTCTCTACTTTGTTTTTTTACTTTGACGATGGTATTTTTGAAAGGTTCTTTCTTTCTTTCTTCCTTTCAAAAACCTTCTTAGAAAAAAACAACTAGTCATTTCTTTTTTGAAAAAAAAACACATACTATTTTTTTTCAATGTTTTTTTGAAAAAAAAAATTGAAGTCAGAAAAAAAATGAGTCCATCACGCGTCACTTTTTTTTGCGCAAATTTTGTGCGTGAATTTTTACGTGTCCTTTTTGTTTCCTTCCTTCCCCCCCCCTCCCTTTATTTCTTTGTTTCTTTTCAAACAAAAAAAACTTCCTTGATCTTTTTATTTTTAATTTTGTGTCAAATTTTTTAAATAGTTTTAATAAAAGAATCTAAATTTATTTTTATATTTTAGGTTTTCAAATTTTTTCCAAAATCACAAAAACTCGGAAAGTCTTTGTTGACGTCAACTTTTTCTCTTATCTTGTCATTTCTTTTTGTGTGTGTTGGTATTAATTTTATTGGTGAATAATATTAATATTATTAAAAATGGATACATCACAACTTCAAGCAATGCATGCATATATTCAACAATTAAATTTTCAAACTGCTTCCACTGTTGCTTCAACAACCCCAAATTTATTAGCAACAAATTCCATATTAAATAATCAAAATTTAATTAATAATAATAATATTCCACCACCACCACTTCCTCCACCAACAACCACCACAACCACAACAACAATAAATGATAGCAATAATTTAAATTCCCTTGCTGCTCTTGCCCTTTTATATGCTAATCAACAAAATTCTGCTAATAATTATCAAATACCACAAAAATCCCAACAATCCAATATTCCATTCCAAATTCCTGCTCCTACTCCTGTAACCACTTCTACCATGCCATCTCTGACCTTTCAACAACAACCCCAAATTTCGGCTTCTTCAACAATGTACAATCCAAATATTCAAATTCAAACCCTTCAAAATCAAATTGAACAACAAGCCCTTTTGAATCAATTATCTCAGATAATTGGCACACTTGGACACCCTCAAATGCCATCACAAATTGGTAATAATGTTTATCCTCAACACCAACAACCCATTTTCCAACAACCCTTCCATCAACAGCAACACCAACAAAATACAAGTGTTTCAATGATGTCAAAGCCTCCAATCCTAACTCCATCACAACCAATTCAAATTCCAAAACATTCTCAACTTCCTCGACAATCCCTTCCATCTTCAACACCAGAAAATATTCGAAAACGTCGACATCGTGATGTTGAAATGATTTCACAGCCATCATCACAATCTGGATCACCAAATAATAATAATAATCTTATCAATGATAAATTTCCACGATCTCGTGCATTTACATCCCCTGAAACAATGAAACAACAACAACAACAACAACAACAGCAGCAACAGTCTGTAAAAGGAGGTAAGAGAGAAAACTAGACTATAATCACTTAAACAAATATATCTTTTATTTTTCAGAGCAATCACTCCATCACCCATCATCATCCCCTGATAAAATCGCAAAATTTGACCCATCATGTCCTCTTCGACATCATCCTGATAATGTAAGTACATGCATAAAAATGATTTTTTGCTTAGCAATGGAATCTTTTTTCTTATCAATAATTGATAACCGTCTAATCATTCTACGTTTATAGTTGTCTCCACCAAATCAACAAGCAATGATGCTCGAACAAATTACAACCGCATACATTTTAAATGCCTTGGGGGAATCCGCATATCGAGATCCTACAACAACAACAACAACTGCAACAAAAGATGAAAATAAAACTCAAAAATGTGATAATAATGGAATGGAAAATAATACGAAAGATAATAATATCGAAAAATCTGGAAATATTGTTAAAATTCCAATGTCTGAAATTCATCGAATGATTGAAGATTGTTACAATGATCTCTGAGAAACTGGATCTCCCCTCTCTCTCTCTCTTTTTTTTGGCTCACATTTATTTTATACATCCCATTTTATTCATTCAAGTATTACTAAGATTATATTATTTGTTTAAAAAATATACATATATTTTTCTTGATAGTATAATATAGTTAAAAATTTAAATTTTTTAAAGACAAAAATTACTGTAAAAAATGTAACTGCAAGCAAGGCTTAGAAAAAAGGCATATTTTTCTTGCAACTTTGGACAACTGTGTGTCTGGTGTTACAGTATCTGTCTTAAATAATCTTATACACCCGATCTCAATAAAAAGAGATTTCTAACAAATTCCCTATCTTTCTGTTTAATTGATTTTTCTCGCTTCTTTCTAAAAATCTAAAATTTAGATTTCTGCCGTTTTTCTCTTCCTTTAAATTTTTCCTAAAAAAATAAAAAACTCCAATTTTGGTCTTAAAAAGAAACCCCCAAAAAATGATAAAAACTCTTACTATTTTTGTGGTCAAAAATATTTTTTACATTTTTATATATTTTTTTCGAAATTACTGTATTTCTTTTATATGTTTTTTTTCCAAAAAACGGGTTTCAAAAAAATGCGACCGAAAAAAGAAACTTTTAAAAAGCATTTCTAAAAAAATATAAATATTTTGGAGTTGCATTTTTCTGTTTTTAAAAAGCAAAAAATTAATGCAAAAATTATTGTAAAAATTTATTACTCTTTTAAGTAACTTATATTTTATATATTTGTAAAAAATTACTACTAAAATTTATTTTGTGTGTATTTTAATTACTAAATTGAACGTGTATATTATTTGATTTTTTTATGTATTTTGTATTTTTTAAAAATGGTAATAAATATTATATGGTAAAAATAGAGAGAGATTGATTTTGTAAAAGCAAAAAGCAAATGATAAAAAATAAGTTTAAAAAAGTAATAAAATTTAAACTTTAAATATTTTTCCAAGACAAGAAACTTTTTCTTATTTTAAATAACTGCTGCTTAAGGATGGACGAAGGCCAAAATCTTTGGCCCTTGCCCGGCCCTGGCCCCGGGGCCACAAAAAAACCCTTGGCCCTTGTCCATCCTTAATGCTGCTGAATTATTCAAATTATCAAAAGTTTAAAAATGTTTTATAAAATTATTTAAATCGTTTAACCCAAAAACTGCCAACGTTAAAACAAGCTTTAATTTGTCTATTTTTCCAAAATATAAGGGTATTTCATAAAGTTCTTTTCGCGGTTGGCACTTGGCAAAGTGCATGTAAAACGCGGAAAGAACTTATATGTAAATTCAAAAAAAAAAGTCAAAACCAACCGCACTAATTTCTGAAAATGTTTCAGCCAAAATTGAAAGCTTTGATGAAGGATTGAATTCACAGCTTAGCCGTTGAAGAGTATGAATTGCAGTTTCATAAAACTTTTTTCTTGCTGTAACTCGAACCATAAATTTATCCAAATCACTTGTATTTTCGGTATCCATCGGCCAAAGACCTCTGACAAAAGAAGAATGTAGTTTAAATTAATTAAAACAAAACTTACTTTTCAACTCCAAGATAACTTAGGAGACGGGCATCTGTTGAAGTATTCAAAAACATTACCCTTTCCCAATATCTTCGATCCATTTCATTACATTTTACAGAATACATTGTAAAAAGTTCGGCATAACATTGCCCAAAGAAATGATGAATAATAAAATCGCAACATGGTGTAGCAATGGTAAAATCAGAATCAGAAGAAGAAGGTCCAACAGATTCTTGACCACTTGATGGTTTACTAAAATATTGGATACTGTAATATGATACTGTAATATATATCAATGTTTGTTATAAATAGTACGGTAGAATACTGTAGCTCTGTACAATGAAATTTTAAAGCTACGATAGATGTATGTTAAATTTAAAAAACTATACTATACCTTGATGTTGATTTTACAGAAGTAGTATCTTTTGTATCTTCCAATGATGAAACACTGATAGCATCTTCTTGGACATTTGTTGAATTTGTATTTGGATTTGGATTTAATGGAATTGGTTGATACATTGACGAAACGGATGGTAAATGTGGAAAAAGATGTCTAAAAATTAATATACGTTTTTTTGGAAAAATTTGTTTTATATCATCAAAACCTCATAACTCCATATGCCCGTTGAATCAAAGAAGTAAATTCGAGAACCGCAGAATCATACATAATTGCATGAGTTCCAATATTATTATAACTGCAACAAAAAATTTCAACTAAACCATTTATTAATCGATTGATTGGATGATGGGGTGTTGATAAACACTAAAAATATAATTTACAGATTTTTCTTTAAACTACAGTAATCCTGTGTGTGTGTGTGAAAAAAAATTTTGCTTTCAAAAAAGTTTTTTAAAAAAAATTACCAAATTCCAAAATTCACAAACTGTTGCATAATAATTTGGTGACCATTCATCATAAACATTTGGAACTCTTTCAAGTCTTTCATCAATTGAAATACTCTTTTGAACTTTTATCTTTTCAATTCCAGATGACAACCTTTCCCACGCTCGTTTACATAATTCTTCCTCACTTTTTCCCCCTTCTCCAAATCCAAGTTCATCCAACAAAAATTGATCAAAAAGTTCTTGCCATTTTAAATCTGCTATTACTGCCCATTGACTTTCAACAGGGCCTTCACTGAAAAAAAAAATGATGGAAATAAAAATTTGAATAAAATTTATGAGAAAATTATATATTTTTTATTCCCAAAAATGAATGAATGTTAGTCATTCTTTGGCATTCAAAGTTTCAAAGTTGTTTCAACTGATTGTTGCTGCCACCAAAAAAGACAAATATGCCAAAAAGTGAAGACGATGATGATCTTGGAATTAAACCAGTAAGTTTTTTTTATGGTTGACATTTATTTTTAATAATACTGCTGCCAGAACCGTTAGAGTTTTAGTTTTATTGGCCCAACAAAGGTTATCCGAAAGATAACCTAATTATTATTTATATTTTTTGGGTATTGTTTTAGTATCCCAAATGATTTAAATATTTAGCTTCAAATTTACAAAATATTTATAAAAATTAGGTCAGAACTTTGAAAAACTCAGAAAATGAGAGAACACTAAGATGCGCAAAGTATTCCCATTCGTTGACATTTTTGGCATCCTTTTTTTGCTGCCTTTTTTTATTTACCGTAATTTTCTATGTTAAATGAGCTTTTTAAATATTTTTGCCAATTAATAATTTGAGCATCTTTTTGCTGCAAAATCTGTATTTTTTTAGGGTGCCATAATAACAAGTGGAAAGCATGAATGGTTGATAATAAAATTATTGGGGGAAGGTGGATTCGGTGCTGTATATAAAGTTTATGATACAAAAGATAAAACATTAGAATTTGCGATGAAAGTTGAAAAGAAGTTGGAAAAGCGAAAGCATTCAAAACTTAAAATGGAAGTTGCAATTTTGAAAGAAATGAATGGAAGATCGGAATATGGCAAACATTTTACAAGTATCATTGATCGGGGAAAAAAGGAAAAATACTTTTTTATTGTAAGCTTTTTAAAAGTGTCGTCTTTGAACTCTGATAATTTTATATTTGATTTTAGGTCATGACTTTGGTTGGTAAAAGCTTGGATGATCTTAAACGTGAACGACCACATCGAGTTTTTTCAATGGGAACTGCACTTGGAGCTTCTCAGCAATGTTTAGAATCTGTTGCATCAATGCATAAATGTGGATATATTCATCGAGATTTGAAAGTAAGTAAATATAAAACTGTCTATGTTATATAATCTCTTAATATATCTTTTTTTTAGCCAGCAAATTATGCATGTGGTCTTGGTGAACAACGACGGATTGTTTTTTTACTTGATTTTGGAATTGCTCGTCGAATTATCAATGATGAATCTGAATTAAAAACTCCTCGATTACAAGTTGGCTTTAAAGGTACTGTAAGATTTGCATCATTGTCTTGTCATCACAATAAAGAAATGGGTCCAAAAGATGATTGTGAATCATGGTTTTATTTGTTAATTGATTTAAGTTCACCTACTGGATTACCATGGCGAAAATTATCCGTAAGTTTTTTTCTACTCTGTTATTCTTTTCTTTGACTATGTTCTAACATGATTAGGGACATGTTGGAATCATTAGGGGCATTATACCAAAAATATAATTATGTATTTTAGGATAAACACGAAGTGATGCAATCAAAAGAAGAATGCCGAACCGAAAAAGGCCAAAAGAAATTTCTTACTGATATTCCACTGGTGAAAAATGAATTTACAAAAATTATGCAATATATTGATAAAAATGAATATCATGATAAAGTTGATTATAATTTTATATATGATTTACTCAATTGTGTTAGTTTTTATTTTAAAACTTGTTTGATACTATCTTATTTAACTAATGTAACTACTTTTTTTAGGCGGCAATAAGTTCAAAGGTAACTTTAGAAGAACCATATGATTGGGAAATTTCTGCCACAACACCTACTGATAAAGAATCTCATCGTTCAACTCGTAAACAAAAGTCATCAGTTAGCAAATTTTAATTTAATTTTATATATAAATGTTAGTTTAAGAATAAACTTACTCAACAATTTGAAGATCTGCAATACTGATATGAAAAGCTGGACGGGTATCTTTTCTTGTATAAGTTGCATTTGTAATTTTAAGTTCTCCACTGAGAACAGTGCCATGAATGATACCTTCAATTTGATCAGCGGGAGTTAAACGAAGAATACCTTTTCCAGCGGCAATTCCAATTTTTTCAAATTCTCCTTCATATGAAGCTGGAATTTCATTTTCATTGGTTTGATACACGATTCTTCCTTTCTAAAATGGAAGAAGTTACAGTATTTGTAATTAAACATTAGAATTAATTAAATATTTTTTAAAATTACAGTTATTACTATCTTTCATTTAAAGACAGTAATATTTTTATTTATAAATTTACTATCTTTTGGGGGGATATACATACAGTAAAGCGATTTCTATCAAAAATTCCTTCATGAAAAACTCCATCAATTGTAATTTGGCATCCTTTATCATGCCGCAAATCCTCTTTCCACATTCCAAGATATCTTTCTTCTAAAAATGGTTTTCGAAATTAATTCTGCATAAAATCAATGATATTTTTTTACTATTTAAAGATAAAACTCCATATCCATGTTTAACTCCTGCATGCCAAGCCCCAACATAAACTTGTTGTCCACCACTATATTCCATTGAACGATAAACTCCATGTCCATGGGGTTCCCCCGCAATACAGTAACCCTCAAATGTATCACCATTTGCATATTGAATAAATGAAAGGCCATGAAGTTTTCCATTTTTCCATTTACCTTTGTAATGATGAAATTTATTTGTCTTTTTTGCAGGGAATTCTGTAAAAAATACTGATGACATTAAAGGAGAAGGTTCCTTTTGTTCTTCTGGAATTTTCATTTCACCAAATCCATGTATATTTCCATTTATAAATCTTCCCTTATATTCTCTTCCATCAAAATATGTAATTGTGCCAGCTCCATGCGGGATTCCAGTTTTCCAATATCCTTCATATCGGCAATTTTTATACATGTAATGTGTTGATGAATAATCATAAATACCGTATCGAGTTTGTGGTAAAACATGTATTGAAGTACCAAGTTGATCATCAAATACTGTAAGTTCTGTTCTTTCACGATGAAGCCGAAATGACGCCGAGAAAGCACTTAATAATTGATTCTGAAAATAGAAATTTTAATTAATAATTTTGGGTAAAGTTTTTCCTCAAATTTCGAAATTTTGTTTTTTTGAATCGAAAATCTGTTGAATAAACTGTAGTCCAAAAATGAATAAGACAAACCTTCATTTCGACATTTGGAAATTCAACATGAAATTCATATTCTGGCGCTAAAATTTGTACGGTTAATTCTGAAGATTCTTCCGTCATTAAAGCGGGATCAATTAAATCCATGTCATTATTGATTGAAGAAGAAACAGAATTCATCCAAACTAGGGGCATTTCAATAATAATAAAATCTCCTTTTTGTATTAATGCAATTGAATCAGAAAAAACAACAATGGTGCTAAAATTTGCAGACATAAATCTTCGCCATGTTGTTGTTGGAGCAGCGGTGGGCCCCGTTTCTTTAACCTTTATTATTGGATTTGAAAGGGATTTGGTTGGATCATGTGAACTCCAAATTACTAATCTTGATGGTTTTACCAATGATTGAATTGATGAACCTTGTGGAAGATAAAATGATATTGATGAGGGTCTTGTGCTATCAGAATTAAATTGTTGAAGCTCTTTCGCAACATTGTACGTATTTCTTGCATATCCTTCATTCCTTTCAAGAGTTCGATCAAAATGTTTCCAAAAATTAGGGGGAAGTTTTTCTGTCTGAAATTTTTGAAACATTTGATTATTTTTTACAAATTTGTTAATGATAGTAATCTATTTTTTCGAAATTTTTCATAATTCTGTTTACTCTCTTTTTCGCTAGAAGAAAATTAATTGCATCATTTTTATAAATATTACGAATTTTTATTCCATTTACAGTAGCATTTTTTAGAAAGTTATATCATCTCCAAAATAATCCCTTTAAGACCCCAAAAATTGAAAATTTTAAACAATGACCTCATCATTTAACATTACAATTTTTTGGGTAAATACATTTTACGTTCATTTTTTCTGTCTCGTTCCATTCTCAAAAGTTTGTAAAAACTTTTAATCCAATTTGTGCACTTTGCTTTTAAGAGAAAAAAAAACTCGTCAAAATTCTTCAAATTTTTTTGCAAATCTAAAATCACAAATTTTTTTTATTCCAATCTTTTCCTATTTTTTTTCTCTTTGATGACCATGACTTAAAAAAAAACTTCTTCGATAAACTTGTTTAACGACAATAATAAAATAAAGAATTTTAAAAATTTTTTTTGAGTTAAAGTTTTATGACTAAATTTTTGAAAACATTTATTACTCAAAATAAAAATGTAAAACAGTATTTCAAGTTTTTATAGTTTTTTGTTTCGTCCTAAAATAGTTTGATTACAGTAAAACAGTCGGATTCAAAAGATTTTGGAATAATTAGTAAAAGTTTTTTAAAAGAAATAACTTTTACTAATTATATAAAGAAATAATTGAAAGCTTATTTGGTAGCATTGACTTTTTTGGAAAATATTTTTAAAATTACTATTTCAAGGCTTCTGATTGATCAAAACAATTTGGCGATTTTAAACTTTTCTTTGGAATATTTGTTTTATAAAAAATTCAAATTTAGTGTACTGTTTTTTAAATTTAGTGATAGAGGAATACGGTATCTTTTGCATTTTAAAAATATATTGTGTATTTGAAACAAAAATGTTTTAATAATTTTTAAAGCAGTAAAAATTGTTAAATCAATGGTTTTTTACTTTAACCTTTTTTTGAAACCATCAAATAGTTATCCAATTTTTCAGTAATATCAATCAATTACAATTTATCATTAAAAACTTGTTATTACTTTCTTATCTTTTTTTGGAAGTGAAAAAAAACACTTCATTTTTGTCATTTTTTTCGAACACAAAAATATCTTTGATAGATAGATAGACTTTTTTTTGACAAAAATGTGGTTTATCTTTGTATTTTTTCTGTGTTGTTTTTTATTCTTCGGGGTTTTAAAGAATGATCGAAGAAGTTTAAAAAGAAACGTTAAAGAAAAATGTTTTGGTTGATTAACATTTTTGTTATTTTTCTTTTTCTTTTATAATTATGATGGAGAAAATGGTGTAACAAAAAAAGAGAGAAGCAAAATGAAATATTGTTAATTAAAAAATAGAATATCATTTTTGACACAAAAATTGTAATAAATAAAGTAAAACTTTGTAAATGTCAAAAAACAGGAATTAAATTCAAAAGTTGCGTTTTAAATTAAAGCCAAAATGAAAAAAAGGGAAATTATGTTGTTTAAAAGATATAATTTTAAAAATTTGTTACAGTATTTTTTCAGAAAGAAAGATATATTGTAGTTAGAAATGAATGTGCAACTTTAAAATTGGCAAATTCCTTTGATCTTTTTGTAGCCGGTGATAAAAGATTTTTTACCCTATAAAATTAGCTCCCTTTTTTATCTCATTGACCGATGAACTTTTTCACCAACAAAAAAAAATATATTTTCCCCTAACTTTTTAACCCTAAAAAAGTTGTTACTGCTTCAAGGTGATCTAGGCAATTCTAATTATAAATAAATAAAAAAAAGGACAACACCTTTCAAGATTTTACTTTCTCAAAAAAAGAAGAAGATCAAAAACTGCAATTATCACAAACTTCCCATTATTTTTTAATTATATATTTTTCAGAGGTCTTTCAAATACATTTTTTTATAACTTTTTTTTCTTCGATATTAATTTCTCCCCTGAAAAATATTTTTTTTTTGACTTTTGGAATAGTGATTGGATCCCGTCCCGTTTTCGGTAAAACCCGGGAAACGAGAATTCCCGTTTTTTGAAAATGGACACGGGACGGGAATTACGGGAATCCCGTGATTCCCGTCGAAAACTTGTAATATGTAATATCCAAAAATTTTAAGTAATTTTTGAGCAGAATCTGCAGATAATCTATTTTTTTTGTTTGTTTCCATATATTAAAGTATCATCAGAAGAAAAGCTTTCAGATTCATTAGAGCTTGATGTTGCTAAAAAAAATATTTTGCAGCTTTTGATATATATGAGCATTCCCGTTTCCTGAAAATGGACACGGGACGGGATCCGATCACTAATTTGGAGTTACAAAAGTTGATCGAAAAAAAGTGTTGTTTTTGTTTTATTTCTCCAAAAATATGAAAACTAATAACAAAAATTATTTGCTTTTGTTATGAAAAAATAAATGTCTCTGAAAAAAAGCAAAAAATAACCAAAAAAATTACTTTCCTTTTTTGATTTTTCTTTTTTGTGGTCAGTTTTTTTTCCTTCTCTGATTTTTGGTTTTCGATAATTACAAAAGAAAAGAAGTTACATTTTAAATGATTAATCAATTGGAAACAAACTTTTGAATTATATCATTTTATCATTAAGGAGAGGAGAAAATCCATTGAGATAACAACCTTCAATTAGCTCTTTCATGGGTGAACAAGACAACGACAACAACAATGACAATGATGGAGACAAAAATAAGTAACGAAAAAAGAACAATTTTCTCAGAAAAATCAAACTACAGTTTTTTTTCTTCAAGGTTTTTTTTGGGTGAACTCTAATGTCTTTTTTGGTTAATTACAGTAGCTAATATTATTGTATACAAGTACAGTAATACATATGATGGAATTCTTTCAACTTTTATGTTACCATCTTCCATTTAAGACTTCTTTAAAAAATAATAATTTAATAGTGTGATATCTGTGATTTGACATCAGACATTTTGAAGCAGTCATTGTGCCTTAATTTAAGATTCAAAGTCGATTTCTCAAAATATTATTCTTGGAGCCATTAACACAATGATCACAGTTAATAAAGTTA
The DNA here is from genome assembly GCA_964035985.1 of Panagrolaimus superbus. Lineage (NCBI taxonomy): Eukaryota > Metazoa > Nematoda > Chromadorea > Rhabditida > Panagrolaimidae > Panagrolaimus > Panagrolaimus superbus. The sequence goes on from OZ038357.1 coordinate 9,726,750, forward strand.
CAAAAGATTTTAATTTTTAATTCAAATCACGCTATTGTCCTCATGCATATGTGTGTATGTTTGTGTATGTGTCTAGGTCAAATTATTCGTTAATTTTCTTTTAAAACAATGTTTGTTGAAGCGTTATTTTCGTAGAAGAAGGATTTTTACTCTTTGCATTTTTGTTAAATTTAAAATAAAAATTCAATTTTTCAAAAACTCAAAACACAAACATTTTGAAACTTGTTACAAAAATATATAAATATATTTCTTTTTTTATATGTCAGCGAAAAAAAAATACTAAAACATTTTTTAATTTATGATTTTTTCCCTTTTTCTGTTCATGATCATTTTATCAGTTTATTATCAACTGACAAATTTTTTATTATCACTACTAAAGTTAACAGTTTATTTACGGATTCGCCCTAGTTAAAAATAGAACTTTGTTGCGTTTTTTATAGGGTTGTTCATTCCCCTTCCCCGGGGAATCCCCGGGAGATTCCCCGGGGAATTCCCCAGGGGATTCCCCGATTTTGCCGGGGAATGACATCAAATTCCCCGCTAAAAGCAAACGTTCAAAAGCAAATAAATAATATTTTTCGCTTTTTTTTTATAATTTGTAATTTTACATTTATTTTTTCGTTTTAGCAATAGCCATGAGCTTTCTTTCTCATAGTGTCGAGAAAGAAAATGTTTCTTCAAGGGTAAAAACGGTAAAAAAATCTCCCAGTTTTTCGACTTTGAAATGTTAATAAGCAAATAAATAACTTCGTTTTGTTTTTTTTAACAATGATTTCTTCTGCAAAATTGAACTATATGCTTTAACTAAACGTTTAAAAAATTTTAAAGTGTATATAAAAGCCATTTTTACGGAAAAATGTAACAAAAAACAGCCGAAACACAAATTAGGGGAATGTCGGGGGATTCCCCCAGGTAATCCCCGGGGATTCCCCGGGGAATCCCCCAATTTTTTCGATTCCCCGGGGAATTGACAACCCTAGTTTTTTATCACATTTTTTTTTGATATATATCTTTGTTAAAATAAAAAATCGGATCAAAGTCTGCTAAAGGAGAGAAAAAAACTTGAATGTAATTTGATACAAAGATCAGAGCAGATTTTGGGTAATTTATATACATATATATATACGATTAAATGATGGATGGATGGATGGATTGAAGAGAGCTAATGTACTGGAAGAAGAATTTTAAATGTAAACAATTAATTATATTCAATTAATTAAAAGGCGCCACACTTGTTTTGCAGCAAAAATAAAATCATGGAATTTTGCAGATCCTTTTTTTTGAGAATTTCAAATTTTCGTTTCAAGACCTTTGATCATTTCCAAAGATTTCTACAGTATCCTTTAAAAACACTTTCTATTTTTATCATTTTAACCAAAATTTGTTTTATTTTAAAAAAAAGATCAGAGAACTTTGGCACTTAAAAGAATCACTGATATTTTTATTACATTTTTTGGAGAAAATGTTTATGCACAATTATCACTGATAAAAAAACGTGATCATGATCACCACCATTCACATCACCCCGCATATTTTTTTGGATAAACTTTTTTTTTCTGGGGTGAAAAAGTGTAAAATTTGAACATAAAAAAAGCGTTTTTCATCCTTCCAAAAAATGGATAATAAAAAAAGTGATATCAATTTTTATCCCCCCAAGTCAGCAGTCATGGTCACATTTTGCAATAAAATAATTGTACCATTTTTAAGAGAAAAATATTTTTTTTATATTTGTTAATAAAAAAAAGTTTAGAGTTTTTATTACTGACTTTTTATATATTGGAATTATTCCAAGTTAGGCGAAAAGGTCGGTTTTAAAATTAAGGAAGTAATAAAAAAATGAAATAAAAACAGGGGTAATTAAGTTTGAACTTTTGTTTGTCTTCTTTTTTTGAGGTCTCAAATGGAACAATTTCAATGTGTTATATTTGATGAGAGCAAAAAGTACTGTAGTTTTGAAGAACACCTAATTTCAATGTTTAGATTTATATGATTTTGCAATTTTTAATCAGAATTTTGATCATAATAATATTATCAGTGATCAGACAAAAGCTTATTGATCCCCAGTATTTTACGTTGATTAATTTCAAAATATTTACAAAAAAGTGTCAAAAAAAAGCAATGTACTTTTAGGTTTATAAAAACGTGTGATGTAAAAAAAAGTGTAATAATATTTTTTAGTCAAACAAAAAGCAAGCAAATAGGGAAAAAAGGACCTTGGACTAGGCAGAAGAAAAAAAAGTAGAATCAATTTTAACAAATTAGTCGTTGTCACTAAAGTCCAATTAACCATATCAATATCAAATTAACAAAAGAAAAGAAAAAGAATGAAACAAACAACAAAAAATTCATCATTAACAACAAGTTTAACATTTTTGAATTATTTCTATTGCCTTTTTTTGGGAAAAGACCTTTTCAACGGCCCAAAATTTAATAATTTGTTGTCTTAGAAAGAAAGCTTATCATTGACTGCCTGATAGGGAATACAAACCTTATCATATTTTTTTTGTAACAATCAATAACGTTTTCAAAAATATATCTCAACACGAAAATTAATGATAGTTTTCAAAAAAAAATGTTACCAATACGGTATTCAACTTTTTTCTTATCACTAAAATGACCTGATATAAATTTACCAAAAAGATTTTCCCACAAAAAGAATGAAACCCAATGCTATATTCTATTTTTAAAATTAATTGCATTTAAAATCTATGGTTTTATTTTTTTTCTTTACAATAATGAGGATTTTCTCATGATCTCTTCTTTTTAATTAATGACTTCAAAATCCCCCAATATTTTCTCCAAAATATAAAGACTAAATAAAAAATTAAAAGGATCAAAACATTTGATATGTTTTTAATTGCGTACATTTCTTTATTTTTTTGAGAAAAAAAAATTACGTGAAAAAAGAGAAGCAATGAAAATTGATTATCATCAAAGAACAAAAAAACAAGGGAGTGTCCACCACCACTACCACCATTATCACTATCACTATCATCATCAATATTTAATTATTATTGACCGCTTTGTTTTTGTGTCTTTTTTCCTTTTCTGTTTTCCCAAAGCAATAATAAGTATTTAGGGTTTCATTAAAATTAGATTTATGTTTTTTTTTCATTTCATTTCAATGAATCTCTTTTTCATTTTCTGCCTTAATTAATAGGGAGAAAAGAAGAATCTTCTGAGTCACTTCCATTCTCCCACCATTATTTTATATTTATTTTTTGCTATCAATAATAGAAAAAAAAGAACTTGTCTTTTTTCTTTATCAGAAAAACAGAAAAATTGAAAATAAAAAAAATAGAGTGGACTTTTGAGAAGGAAAAAAGCAGAAGGAAGGTGTCATTGACGTGCGCGAAAAAATTCTTTTTTCTTTCTTTTTTTCTTGTTTACGCCAATCTTTTCAATTCTTTTTACTCATCCATCAAATGGCGCCGTCATCATTATTGTCAAAGATGGTGGCGCCAAAGGTTTGGTTTTTTTCTTTCTTTTTCATTTGACTTTAGGGGATGCATGTACTCAAAATGATTTTTTGATTAAAATTGAGTTGTTATTTTTTAAACTCCAACCTTTTATTACTTTTTTGTTCTCATTTATAGATTGTTTGAGTGTTTGATTGTTAGAGAATTGGTGATAGAGAGTTGGAGTTTAGTTAGTTGATTGTCCATCCCCCATTTCTAATCATCCCAGTTTTTTTTCTCTTTGATTAATTTTTTTTTGATCGAATTTTTTTTTTTTGTTTTTTTTCAATGCTTCTAAAAATAGGAAAATAGAAAGACACAAATAGGAAAGAATTATTTTTCTTAAAGCACACAAATCATTTACACATATATATTATATTGGCGTAAAAAATGTGTACGCAAATGATAAGAAAAATGATAAATTGATAAGAAATAAGAGAGAGATATATTGATGTCAACGCCCAAACTGATAAAACACAGGTCAAAATATTCTTTCTTCATCAAAATATCAAATGATAAAGAAAAAAAACGTAAACAAGTAATTTATATTATTTTTTTTATCAAATAACAAAAAAAATGATAAGATTCTTTTTTTTCTGTGTTTGCTTGAAAAATGTTTTAAACAAAAGAAAAAATAATTTCATTTTTTGGGTTCGAAAAAAAACAAAGTAATCAAAAACGAAAAAGGAAGAAAAAAAATGGATTCAAAAATAGAAAATAAAAAGTAATAAAATAAATAATCAAAAAAAGAAAAGAAAAGAGTAAAGATTGAATTTAAAATATTTGTGGTAAAAAAAAGGTAAAATATTGAATGAGTCAAAAAAGTTTGAAAATGTTTTAAAAGGTTTTTGGTTGAAACAAAAAAGTGATAAATGTTTTATGGTTTGTATTTGATGAAATTCAATTATAACTTTGATGTTCAGTAAAATTACAGTAAGAAATTATCCAAATCAGAAAAAAAGAACTTAATCAAGTGTTATGAATTTGTTTTAAAAGTTAGGAGATTATATTAACATTTTTGAATTTATAATTTCAATCAACACTACACTTGACCCCCCCCCCCCACAAATTACACAAATTTGCATAAAAATAATGATTTTTGTAATTTTGTATTAAACTTTTCTTTTTCGCCAAAATAAATATTGTTTCCTCAAAAATCTTTTTTACTTCCCTAAAAAATATTTTTCCTTGAAATTTTGCACGTACACTCTTTTTTTTTCTCTTTCTTCATTCGCTGATGATGTTCTTTAAAGAGAGAAAGAGCCCTAAATTTTGACCATTGCACTTTCTCTTCCATCATCATTTATTCTGGAATGCATCCAAACTTCTTCAACTTACTACCTTCTACCCTAAACTTTTAAATACAATCACTTAAAAGACCTTTGCAACAAAAAAAAAACTCAGTAAAATTTGTATTCATTTTAGCGCATCTGCTGCATTCCTTGGAAGAAAAAAAAAGAAGTCTTTTTTCGGAGGCCACTTCAAAAAAAAAGAAAAGAAAATGTTTGATCAATAAATTAGCACAAATTCAGATTCCGCATTCCTAAAAATTTTTCTTGGAAGAAAAGCAAAATTCAAGCTAAAAAGAGTTCAAACAAATCTTAATAAATTTGGAGTTAAATAATTTTTGAATTTAAAGGCGCCAAAAAATGAATTTTAAAACAAATTAATTTTTTGTTATTTCGTATTTTTTTTAAAAAAAAATTAATTTAAAAGTGTGTATATTTGAAACAACAAAAAAGACATTAAATAATTATATATTTTTAAAAAGAGGGCCCAGCATCAGCAACAAAAAGAAAAACATAAAAAAAAAGGTGAAATCTCGTTTTTTGAAAAAGAGTGAGGGTCCTCAATGAAGAAAAGAAACTATTTTTTAATGAGTTTTTGAACAGTTAATCGCCACAGGCGGTCTTTTAAATTTTATCCAAAAAAAAACAGGCAAAAAACAATATTGTAATTGAGAAAGTGGAACTGCTCAAAGAATTACAGCAATATTGTTTTTTTCTATAATATATATAAAAAAATCTTTTTTTGAAAATTAATTCCGTTAAACTACAAAAGTTTAAAGAATTAATTGTTGAAACCTTTTGGGGTTTACAGCAAAAATGCAAACATTTCAAAACATTTTTCTGGACAAAATTTTAAAATATTAGTTAACTGTTAAAATGAAATATTATAATCTTCTTTCAAAACAATCCTAAAATAATTTTTTTAATATGCAAATTTTTTAGCCCTGAACATTCCACAACCTCTCATACTTACAGTTTCCAATTTAAATAAATTTTATTCAACCAACATTTTAAGAATTGTTTTGTTTCTCACAAAAGCCATAAATTTTTCATTTTCAAATTTTAATAACTTAAAAAAGAAAAATAAATTCTGTGCGAACTTTTACATATATTTGGGTTTATTACATGCAATGACACTAATTTTTGCTGCTTTTAATTGTTTTTTTTTGTTTTACGAGTTTTTTTGAGACACACCCGTTTTTTTATACATGTACTTTAATTTTTATTCGAGAATTTATTTAAATTTGAAAAAAAAACCGATTAAAAAACTGATATAAAAAGCCGATACACATGTATCAGTTTCATCAGATCAGGAATAAAATATTAAAGAGAGAGATGATTATTTTTTGAAGTCAATCAACTCTTTTTTTTTGAAAGTATAAACTTTCACATGACAATTATTTTTGAATTGGTCATGCGTTTAATTGGTGATGGTTGAAATCAGTGATAACTGACCTCTAGTCTTTTTTTCCATGTCTTTTTTGGATCATCGCCTACAAAAACAACAACTTCTTTTTTTTCTTATGACCAATATTTACGCCCTTTTCTTATTTCTGTTATGGTTCTCATCACACAAGCAGTTATCCCCCCTTTCTAAAAAAATAATCAAATGTTTCAAAGACAAAAAGTGGGAGGGAAAATATCTAAGTACCTTGAAAAAAAGATGTTCATGAAAAATGAAAGGAAAAAAAGGCGGAGTTGTTTTCAGAAAAAGGGAATTTCTTGTCGAATATAAAACTGATTGAAATATGTGGCATTTTTGTGAAGAAAAAAAAACACATTCTTTTCTTGCTTTTCTTACCCTTTTTTCGAACTAGAAACTTAAACTTCTTCTAATATGTCCCGCCCCCTTTTTTTTTGTTAAAGTTGTTTTTCTTTTTTGGTATCCACCTGTAGCCAGTGTTACTGCTGTCCTTTGTCCTTTTCTTTTATTTTTTTGATTCTTAAGGTCACAGATCAATTTAAACTAATCGAAATATACATTTTTTGTACCTGTTTATTCTCATTTTTGTTCCTTATTTTTGATTAACGTCATAAGTGATGATCTTCCTTCCTTCCCCTTTTGCCTGTTGAAAATATGTCTGAAAAATATGTATTGTTGTTTCTCTTTCAATCGTTTTCGTTTTAATTTTTTTTGCTATAAAAGACTGAAAAAAAAAGTTAAATAATATTAATAGTTTTGTTTTTACAGATTCACGCTATATTTAAGCTACTATCAAATCCAAAAAGAAATAAAAATGACTGTTTCGATATCATTGATCTTATCAGTTTTATCAATTTCTGCTGCTGTCTTTGCTGCTCCAGCTTTACCAAATCTTAGAAGTCAACAAGAAAAGGATTCCTTTGATTCATTTTATCCTGTATCTGATATTGCACTTGGTAAGTATATATCATTTTATCATTGATATAAAGATTAACAAATAACTTAACTAATATCTATATAGACTATCCTCCAATGGTGGTCCCATTGTGGAAACGTCCTAATCTTCCTTCTCCTTCAGACATTGGATATCCATCAACAATAGAATCAGCAAAAAATTCAAAAACTGATTCAACATTTCCTAAAATTGATAGCGAAGCAGTTGTAATGTCACCTGGTGATAACAGCTATCAACCAAGACAAGTTCCAGATGATGCAAATTTTGAAACTGCCCCCGTCTTTGGTGAACCCGATGCCTTTGTAATTAATGAACATCGAGAACAATTTATGCCACCTCCAAATGGCGAAATGCCAAAATTCACTGGCTCCTTTTTAAAGAATGTTGAAATTCCAGAAATTTCTTCAACTGATAAAAAAGATAATAAAAAAGATGAAGCTATGGCAATTACAAATCCAGCAGCATATTATCTTGAAGGTGCAAATCTTGATAAAGTAAGTCACCGCTATCACTGATAACAATTATCAAATATTTAATTTTTAGATTAAACCATCCAAATGTGTTATGACAGGTTGTGATGGCCCAGTTGCCCATGATGGAGATATCTTCTTTCAAGGTGAAAATTCATCTCCAAAAGATAAATCTTGTCATCAAGCTTTTGTTCCCTTAAATGGATGCGCCGATAATCGCGGATATCCAATTGGAATGGTTTGCACAATTTGCTGTGATTGTTCTGCCGATTTTCTTACGGAAATTAAAAATTCTCGAGGATATAAACAAGGCTATGAAGCCTAAATTCTTTCGTCTTTCTTAGAACACACTCTTTTATCTGTAGAAAAATTGTTATCTCAAAAAAAACTTCTTCCAAAAAAAGCCAAAGTTTTAGTTTAAAAAATTCCTCTTTTTTTCGTTCCAAGACAACTCCTAGAGTTTCCCCCCTCCCCAAAACTACTGTATATTTTTTTTTTTCGAATATTGATTCCTTTTTTTAAACGGGTTGTATATTTTTTTTTAAACTATTAAGCATACTTTTGTCTTCTTTCCTACTGTAATTAAGTAAGTAAAAAAATTTTACCAAAAATTACTTTCTTTTTTTTCTCTTAACTAAAAAAACTTTTAATTTTTCTTTGTACATTCTTCTTTTTTTTATTATTGTATCTCTCTCGAATTCTTTGAATCTTAAAAATTTGTTTTTAAAATTCAAAAACGAAACGAAATCTTTGCTTTAGACTTTTTAAAAAAAAAACCAACGAACTCTTTCTCTCTCTCAATTAATTAATTAATTAATTTTATTCACATTGTTTTTTTTGTATGTATTTTTAGAAAATGTTTGTTTTTTGTATAAATTTGTGTATAGTATTTTTGAAAATGTTTGACGTGAACCATTTCGTTTAAAGACGACAAAATTTGATCTGATAATTAAATGTTCATGGTCAAAAAACAATATTTTATATTTTTGAAAACATATCTACGTAAAAACAGTTAAGCGCTATCAATCAAATTTACCTAATTAATTACCGTGAAGAAGAAGAAAAAAAAATAGACGGAATTTATTACAACATGAAAAAAAAAATGTTTTTCATTTTTTAAATAAACCTTTCAGTTTTTTTTGATATTTTTTTAACACATTTTTGTGATAACAACTGATAAAAAAAACCAAATATTATAAAAATGTGTTAAAAACAGATCAAAACTGTGAAATCCTACGTAGGTGGGGAATCTATAAATGAAAGCATTTTAGAAACGGTGATATGAGCGAAAAACATTAGTTTTACCCTACCGTACACAATGTGTGAACAATCCTTACCATTTTTTGTCGTCTAAAAAAAACCTGACCTCTCTCTTTAAAGCTTTTTTCATTTTTACTCTTTGCTCCTTTTTTTGTTTCGAATTTACCAAATTTGATTGAACAAGATTGATTCATGTTTTATCAGGCCATAAAAGTTGTATTTGACAAAAGTTTTATAAATTATGATTTAAAAAATGCATTTTTGAATATAACTAACTTATAAAAAAATGCTATAAATCAATTTTTTTTATCATTTTACAAGAGGTTGTCTTTTATGACAAAGATATGGTCAACAAAAACCCAATTTATATATCACCACTATCTCATCAATACACGGGGTACATGTTTTTATCATTCCTTTTATTTTATTTTATTTTTGAACTGTCACTTTACTATCAACTTTCTACTCTATCATTTATTATCCGAAAAAATAAGAAGAATTTTTTTGATTATAATTTTAAATGTATGCATTTCTTTTTTTAGAACAAAAAAATTAAATAGAATTTTGTCCTTTCAAAAATTTAATGAAAAACAAAGAAGAAAAAAGACAAAAAAAAGGAGTTGTTTTTCATCATTATTTTTTGAAGAGAAAAGAAGAAAGAAGGAATCAATGACAGTCAAATATAAAATTTACCGTTTCAAAAACAGAAAAAAAGAAGTCGAAAAAAAAAAGTGATTGAAAATAATTTCAAAAATATGAAATGTGAATTTAATGTGACAAGAGAAAAAGAGGCAGGCATCGGACAAAGGGCAATCACCCCCCCCCCCAACCAACCAACAACTACAACAACAGCAGCAGTAACAAAGGCGGCAATTTGGGTCGCTTTTAAGAAATATTATTTAACTACCTACTATCATCATATAATGATGTGATGATGTGACGATGGTGATAAAAATCACGAAAAAAACAATTTTTAGATAGATTTTGATCAAAACCGGTAAAATTTTGAGAGGGTTGCAGTTGAAAGTCTGGGAGGTTTAATTTGGAGTCTTTATTTTGAGTTAATTAATTTTGACAAGGCTTACACGAAACTATCATAAAAGTTGTTTTTTTAAAAAAGGTACCAAAAAAGTAAAAATTAAACAATATCAAATGCAAATTTGACAACAATTTAAATCTCAGTTTTTTAAATAAAATCTTATATTATTTTACCTTGTGTTTTTTTCAATGTTAAAACTGATTTAAATATTGCATTTTTTTATTCCACAAATAAAAAGAGAGATCAAAGTTAATAGAATCACTCAAAAAAAATGTAAAACATTTTTTTCTTTTCAAAAACAAAAGAAGTTTGACGACATTGTTTTTGGAATTAATTTAATAAAACAAAAAAATCCATTTAGAAAAAAATTTTAAAAATTTACGCAAAAACAATTCAAGACAAGATTCTGACGTGAAATCGGAATTTAAAACAATCTCTCAGAATTGTGACGTTTTTGAATTTTTAAAATGCGTTCAAGAATGCAAACTTTAAAGAATTGTTATAATAGGATTACGGTAACGAAAAGTTTCAAACTTTGATCATTTTTTTAACTCCCAAAAAAAACTATGAAAAAACGTCAGAGCATTTATTTTTTGATAAAAAAAATAAATTTAATTTGTTGGTCAAAAAAAAATTTTGTTAATTGTTTTTTTTATAAACCAAATTTTTTAAAAGTAATTTGTGATTCATTCGTTGAAAAACAAAAATAAAGTAAGTTAATTTTTGTGTTCAAATTTTTAAAAATAGGGAAGAAAAAGAAACGAACCGTTGATGCAATATTTCGTAAACGTTTAAAATGTTGAAATGGAAGTTCAAATAAATATTTTATTCTTTTTTGTTGTTGCGAAGATTCAGTATTATTTTCAAGGCATAATTTATCAATTTGAAATATTAAATCATTACTGAAAAAAAAGCATGGAGTTTTAAATTATTTCAAAACAAAAAAAGTAAAAATTTTTGTTGATTAATTTTATCATTTATGATTATCATATTGATGATATCCGCTGATAACAATATAGCTTATCACTGTTGCTGATAAATGATAAAAAGTAATAAATCGTTAATCATATAAGTTTTTATGATTTTGGTCAGTTTTATCAGCATTTATCACTGATATCATTGCTATTAATAGTGTTGATAAAAAAAGATAAAACTTACTCAAGTATAATATCACTAAAACATCGAAATGCCACAGCTTCAATAAATGCAAAATGTAATTCTAATAAAGTTTTACAGAGATCTTTAAATTGACAATTTTTTTCTGCAGTAATATTTAAATTTCCGAAATTTGAAAAAGATTTTAGGGAATTTGATGATAATCGGGATAACAGCTGACACCAAGCTTTAACTTTTTCAGATAAATTCAATAATAATATTTTGGCTTCAGAATCTTTGCCTGGAATTTAAATATAATTTTTAAATTAATTTCAAAAAGTGTAGACAAACTTGAATGAACCAATTTTGGTGATAAGGAACTGAGTTGGGATGCAACTTTTACGGCTTCTGTAATTGTTAAAACTTTTGAATAATTTTCTTTTATTAAAATATTTTCTTGTTCTTCATCTTTATCAGGCAAAATTCCAATTAAAACTCCAAAATTTTTTGAGATTGAACAAAATCCAAATGGTGATCCCAACTGAAATATGCATTATTTATTAAATAATTAAATATAGCAGATCCAGTACCTTTGTAACACCATTTAAAACTGAAGTTGAAGAAGTTTCAGTCTCAGATTCGTCATCCCTTCTTCCAAAATGATAAATTGAAGCATTTAATTTACTTGATTGTCCTGCCACGATTGCCGCAGTTGAATTTGGGCCAACTTCAACATCAATTATTGTTGAAGTTGATCCAAGTCTCCATAGATTTGGAGAATCAATAAATGTTTGATTCATTTGTTTTAGTTGACCGTGTGAATTTGAACCCCATACATATGCCTAAAAAAGAAAGATAGATTAAAAGACAATGCCTTCATGAATTCGTGGTCGTACTTCTCCAGAAGCCATTAAAACAATGTTATGATTTTCACCAACACAAACTTTTACAATCAATCCTGGCACCCCTCGAATCATTTTTGGTTCTCTTCTAGCTATGGTATCACCATGACCAAGTTGCCCTTGAGAATTTATACCCCAAGACCATAGTTCAAACTTTTCAACTTTTGGCATCTGTTGACTTTCAATCTTTGTTGGAGGCCTTTTTATTGGTGATGATTCCACGGAGGAAGCAGTCACCGATGGATTTGAAGTTGTTGAAATACTTTGTCTTTGGGAATGTGAATCTGGGGTTGTTGAAAGTGAAGATTCACCTGAAATGTACCTCTACAGTAATCCTTTAACTTGTAAAAAAACTAACCAATTTCAATAAAATTATCCAAATTTACATAACTAAAAATTGCAGATCCTGTTAAATCTGTTATTGTTGTGGAAGGGGGAGCTGGTCGGGGAAGGGTTGAAGATGAAGACGCAATTGTACTCATTTCCACTTCTCCACCATCTTCTGATTCATGTCTTCTTCTTGGAGATCCAAAACTTCCGAGCGATGATCCCAGGGGTAATGAAGCTGTATGCCAGACGGTACGAGATTTTAAATCTTTTTTTGGACTTTTTTGTTTTGAATTTCGAAACGGAAATCGTAGCTTTTCAAATTTCAATTTTGATCTCATACTTGATCTTGGAGTTTCTGATAGATTATCTTTAACAGTTTTATCAATTCCAGACGCTGATGCCGTGGTTGTTGAAGAGGTTGGGGTATCAGATGGAAGAATATTTCCATTTAAATTTTGTGGTGGTGTTGTTGTTGGGATGATATTACTTGAAGCAGATTCATCTGCAAGTTTCATCAAAAGTGATAATCGACAATTTGATTCTGCTTGACACTCTTCACATTTTGGATTAATTGAATTTCGTCTTGGTGTTGATGATGCTGTTGGGCCTGTGACAAGCGAAGTATCAGGACTTAAAAGAGAAATTTCAGAATCATCAAAGATTGAAGTTGAATGACTTTGAAGAGAATCTGAAGCTTCACATAATGCAATACAATGTGATCTAAAGAAATGAATTACAGTATCCGATTATTTTGATTAGCCAATTATAAAAATACCTTCCACAAAAAATGTTACAAATTTTTCGTTTAAAATTTATTTGTGTTACTTGAATATATCCATCTTTATCTATCAATGGCTTTTCTCGGCTATACGTCCATAAATTTTTTTCAGAATCAATAATGAAAAAAGAAGTTTGCGAACAATCAATATCAGTTACACCAAAAATGCTAAAAGTTTAAGCTTTTTAATTTTTCAAAGGAAGGGCATCAAATAAAAAAACCTTTGATCATCAAATTTAATTCCATGTGGACATGGTTCTCTCTGTTTTACTGTCAATTTTAATTCATCAAAAACAAATTCAGCATTTTCTGATTCGTTTTTGAAATCTTTTTCTTTTAAATATATTTCTCCATTATCAGTGAGGACAAATAAACAATCAAAACGGGATTTTAATTTGATAATATTTTTGTTTATTAAATTTGATTTCAGAGATATCCATTTTTGATCTTCCGAATTCCATATATACTAAATTCATGATAATTTTTAAGAATCTCAATAGTATCTAAACTTACCAATTTACCATTAATTAAACTCAAAACATTACATCTATATTCAGTTAAAGATATGCTATGGGAATCTAAATTTGTATTTGGAGCTTCAATAATATCTTTTATTTCAGAGGGTTTTCCTGGATCAATAACTGTATAAAGCATAATATATGTATATGTATCTGTATCTGTAGAAAAAATATATAATTCATAAAATAATATCGGGAACTTAATAAAATTAAGTTTTTCAACAACACACAAATCTCGTAAAAGGAACTGTTTTCAACGGTTTAATTTTGAACATAAGAAGAGTGTCACCCGGAGACAGAAAAAAAAGGGGGGATATCCAAAAAGAGAAGACTTGTTCGACACTTTTTTGAGCTCCTTTTTTTATATCAATGGAAAAAGAAAGAAAAACAAATAAATGTTTTTTTACTATGGAAAAAAAAGTTTTTTGCTTAAAAACAAAATGTATGGGAGTGGAAAAAAAGAGATACCATTTTTTTGCTGTTTTGTTTATAAACAAATTAATAGACGAGAAAGAGAGATATCAATAAACAATAATAACAGAGAAAAAGCAAAGACGACAAAAAAATATGTGTAAACATGAATGGAGAAAAAAAAGTTTATGGAAAAAAATGTGTCTGATTTGAACAATAAAGGGGGGGGGGGAACAGATAAATGCGCAGTGTTGAAATGATGAGTCAGTTTATTGAAATGAGTGTATGTGTGTCTGTAGTCGTCAATGGATTCATACAATGAATGTGATGAAAAAAAACAAATAAATATAAATTGAAAGAGACAACCGATCTATAAAAAAAACAATAAAGTTTTATCACATTATCAATGCAGAGTGATGCTGGAATAGGATTTGTACCGTAACAATGAAAATTTACAAAAATGCATATATAATCGTTATTAACGTGTAAAATAAACTTTGTAAAAGTTAAAATTTAAAATATTCCAGTTTTTTTATATACCGTATGATACGGTCCGTATCTTAAAAAAATTTAAGTTTTTGATTTTTTGTAAAAAGTCTTTACACGAAAAAGATTTCTTGATACTTTCCTTTTTATATATAAAAAGTTTTTTTAACAATTTTTTTTTGATCTGGTACCTTTCATCCATGAGATAAACTTCAATGTCTTTTGTATTTATTTTTTATTAAATTAAATGGGATATTTTAATCATAGTAATAATGTTAAGATTTTACCGTTATATAGTTATAAAATCAAGAAGTTTAACACCACTAGAACAAAATATTGTTGCAAAGTCTTTGGTAAAGTTTTTGTATCTTTTATTTTCTTCTTTTATTTTAATTTTACTTTTTAGAATATTCAAAGTTTTCGATTAGTAAGCTCCAACATTGATGAATCTAGACAGCATGTTCCACAAACTAGACGGCCTTACAGAGCTCAAAGAAGTGAAAAATCTAATGTAGATATTATTGACGAAGAAAATGAAAAATTTATCAATAGCTTAATAAATCGAGGAGATTTTTATGGTATAAAAACTCAAAAACCTGTGAGTTTTTGTTTTCATTTCTTTTATGACTCATTTTTTTAAGAAACCTGAACCTTTTCCGGTTGAAGTTGCTGTATCAAAGCTTCAAAGATGGTTTAGCCACAATCAAAGAGTAAATGCAGAATCTTATGTTAAAGTTATTTTGATTCCGTTGCAACGAAAAAATCCTGCAATGTTAAAATTAATAAATTTGGATCCATCTTCTTATATTCCATTTTTTATACGTTGTTGTGGATTAATAATTTCTGATGCTTCGGAAGATCAAAAATTGGCTATTCTTGAACATTTACTTCAAGCCTTCAAAGATAATAATATTAAAATGGACATTCATGCTTATAATGAAGTTTTAAAAGTTTGGTTGGAAAACGATTGTGAATTTGATGTGCACAAAATTTTGGAAATGGTTGAAATTGATTTGAAGTTGGAACCAAATGTTGAATTTTATAATTCTTTGCTATGGAGATTGGCTGAATTGAAAGATGCCCAACAAATGGAGTACGTTTTTTCTTAAATTTTTAAAAATCTAAAGTAATACTTTTAGAAATATGCTACTTAAAATGGCTTCCCAAGGAATTATACCAAACTTGGATACCGAACTTGCGCAAATCTTTGCTGCTTCTGCTACCGGTTCAGATAAAAATGCCGAAATTTTACTCGATAAAGCTCTTCAAAGACATGGAAGAAAGAGTTTGCCGGATTGCTTGTCAGCGCAAATTCGTGGAACACTTCTGCATGGGAATGTTGATAAATTTAGAAAGTTGTTACGATCTGCTGTTACTGAAGCTGAATCTGTTAAATATTCTGAAGAAAAATTTGCTAAAAGATTTTTTTTAAATATTCCATATGATGCTTTGTTTGATATTATTTGGAGACTTGCAAAACTTTCCATTGGAGGTGATGGACAAGAATTTGCAGCATTGTCTGAACAAATTCTTGAATCTGCTCAAAGAACAACTGGTTTCTTTAAACGGCTAACAAGAGAAGCTGAACGGCATATTGCACATAAATATTATTATTCTGCTGCAGCTTTAATTGGTGAAACAACGAGAGTTCAACGGTTATTGGACAGTCAACGAAAAGATGGTATGTTACATCAGGGTCGCAAATAGGGGGGGGGGGGGGGGGGGGGGTGGAACTTGTAAAAGCCCCCCCCCCACATTTGTCGACCGAATATAAGGGCGAACAGTGTTGTTGCGACTCCGGAGTCGGAGTCACTAATTCCAAAAGATCAAAGAAAAAGATGCCGCTTTTCGGAGTCGATAGATTCGACTCCGATCGAAATTGACTTCCGAGGTCGGAGTCGATAAAAAATGTCGGGCACAACCCTGAGGGCGAAATTGAATTCATACTAGATAAAATGAGGTTTTTTTTTGTTTTTAAAAGGCAGTTCCACCCCCTTATTTTTGACCCATTTGCTGCCCTGTGTTACGTTTGCGTATACTTCAGTATAAATTCTTCTGTTGTTTTTAGCTTTCCAAAAGCAAATTATGCCAAGATTAGCAAATCATATGATTCGAAATCGAATTAGTAATGAAGTTATTAAAGATGTAGCTAATCGTTTGATGACTTCCTTTGGGCCAAAGTTCGTTCTTTTTTCTTTGTTTAGATTTGATTACCATTATAGTATATATTTTAGGCTACGATTTTACGATGAACTTGCATATTCAATTTTATTATTCAAAGGATATGATTATGATGAAAGATTTAAAATGTTTTCAAATTTTGTTGATGCATTTGATTCGGAACGCTCACGATCACATCTTATTCTTCCTTTAATGGCTAGATGTTCAGACCTTCCACAAAAGCAAACGCTTCTTTATAGAGCTTCGGAAATTGGTTATACAGATATTGCGATAATTGCACCATATTTGATGGTAACGTATATTTTTAAGCCGATGCTTGGTATGTTGAACAATATTTGAATAATACTTTTATGTTTGTTGTTTTTTTTAGATATATACATGGAAAAGGATATTAGATCATCTGATACTGATAAGTTAACATTAATGTCAAAGGTTTTGGAATCGTTTAATATTAAACCTGAACAAACATGGAAATCCCTTTTTGATTATACAAAGGATGTAACTGATAAAAAATATAGTTTTTATTTGCCAATTGATATAAACAATATGAAGAAATGGCTTTCAAATGAATATGAAAAAATGTTTAAAGATAAAGTCGCGGAAGCAGAAAGAAATAAAGCAAAATATACGTTTGCAGTATTTAAAAGATTACTAAAGAATCAAGATATTGAAAGAATTCATTCTTTCTTGATTCAAAAAGGTGGATTGCCTTCTGAAATTAATGATGGAGATATTGATACTTTACTTAAAATATATTTACAGCATGCCAATTCTGGCTATATCAAAAAACTGCTCCATTTAATGTAAGCTATTTTTTTGGTTTACGAAATTGCTTATAATTAATTTTTTAGCTCAAATGATACTTCTTCTCCATTTGATTTGGTCAATGATGAACAGGAGACAGAAAATTTACATATAACTGAATCACCATTAAAATCTTTTCATTTGTTACGATGTTTACAACGATATTATCGTGATACGAAAAATGTTCAATCTGTTATTGAATATGTTTTTGAACTTCGTAGATTGTTTCCTGATGTTGTTGTAACAATGGAAACCCGAAACGAATGCTCTCGGCAACTTGAACATCTTTTTAGTGCAATGATAATGTCAAATAATATGACGATTGAATCATTACATGAATTTACTGATTTGCTAACTTCCTTGCTTAAATATGACTTTGTTCTTTTACCACCAAGTGAAATTGTTACTGTATTTATTATTGAAAAAGTTATTTCCCGATTTGGCTGGGATGCTGCAGTTGATACATGGTTAAAACTTCAGTCAAATTTACATTGTACAAATGGAATTTTTTCTCTTATGAAATATGCTATTGAACAAAAAGATAATACTAAAATACAGTATATTTTACATCGAGCAAAAAATTTTGTTTCGAGTTCGCGTGTTGATTCTTTGCTTGCAGCTGCATACCTTGATAAGGGAGAATACGAAAAAGCAAAAGAAATTTTCGAAGAAGAACATGAAAAGTTGCAAGTTTATGATTGTGCAAATGTCTTTCATTTATTGAAAAATATAAATAAAAAGGTATGATATTTACTTTTTCATTAATAACTTAATATTTTTTTAAAGGAATATGTATTAGATTTTGTTGAACTCTGTCTTAAACACACAAATCTAAGAAATGACGATAAACGAAAAAACCTTTTCATTCGTGGTGTTGTAAATAGTTATCAAGGGCAACGGCAAACAGATCATTTGAAATTTTATTTTTTACTCAAAAAATATGGTGTTTATTTTAGTGAAGAACAAATGGATACACTTCATCATATATTGAAACCTTTGAAAAATGCTTTTCAGTAAGAATTTTAACGGTGCATATTCAGCAAATAATTAAATATGATTTTAGAAAATGGCTTTCTGATCCTGACACCGCACTTCTCAATGATACAAAACAAAAATTTGAATCCGAACAACAACAAATGCTTGAAGAATTTCATAAAGATTATGAAAGAATTAAAAATGGTGAAAAACTTGAATCGTCATTGCTTTGGACTGATACCTCAAATAAAGATGTTAATGAAAATAGGATATATTAGTTCGTAAGTTATAGGTTAATATAGTGTACTGTAGCTTTGTTGTTGAATTTATTTCGTGTTATAAAAAAATAATTAAAACTTTAAAAAAAAATCAAAATCGTTGGGAAAAAAACGTGAAAAAACTCAAAAAAATTTCAAAAAGAAATAAAAGTCTTACCGCGAAAAGCAACCCAGCCTAGAATTGCTTTCGAAAAATATTTTTTTGCTGCTTTGGATTTGATCGGGATTCTACTAAATGTTTTGTTAAATTATTCGATATTTATTTTAACTGATAAAACATCTTTGCAACAGAAAATTTACAAATGTTGAGATTTCGTCGTATTGGTTTAAAACCAAAAGATATCTCAACATTTGAAGATATTATTATTCTTGCAAGAAATGGAAAACATTTTGTAAAGAATTTTATGTTATTTCGTTATTAATATAATCAGCATTTTTTTGTAGAATTTAAGAAGTTGCCAATCAGCTAGTTCATCAGCTGTTGAATTTCCATCACAATGGTTTGGTAAGCCATCCTCGAGAACCGAATGCCATAGATTGTCAGATATATCGGAGATGCAAAGGCTTTTGGCTGATGAAATTTCTGATGCTTTAGATGATGCAGTTGATTTAGAAACTCATGAGTCTATTTCGAATTCTATTCATCATAGAGATTCTGAATTTGAAGGTAATATATGGAATCTTTCAATACCAGAAATCAAATCCAAATCTCCTGGGTTTGTTTATTTATTTTTAAAAAATTTTATACGGTGTCCAATTTATAGTCAGAAAATGCGGTTTAATTCAGTAATACCACATGATTATTGCTTTGATCCAGATCTTTATTGTGAAACAAAATTTGTTGTTGATTCAAATAGAGAAACTTCGACTGAATCTCCTCTTGATTCAAAGCTTATACATGTTTCTGAGCCTTTCGATTTATTTCACGATAAAGTATATGAAAGATTTGCGCCACTTGCTGATAATCAAAGAACAACACTTGTTAGCCCAGATTTTCTTATTAGCTTGTTAAGAAATAACGATTTAAATGGTATTAGAAAAGAGCTCTCTGAAAATCTTTGGCCGTTAATAAGTTGTACTTCGAAGGAAATTAATCAAATATTTTCTTTTTTTATTTCTTCTTGCAAGACTTCAGAAGATATTGCAGAAGTGTTATCGGTCCTTTCGGATTTGTAAGTTTTTGAAGTTGTAAATATTATTTTATTGTATATTTTTAGGTCAAATCAACAACCATATGCAGTTTTAAATAAGAGTTTATTATTTGAATTTATCAAAAAATCTTGTGAGATTCCGAAACCTGAAAAATCTACAGAAATTTATGGAGCTAAAAAAACTTTGGAAGTAATAATCAAAATTAAAAAGCTTTTTCCACATGATGCTCGACATTTTTCACGTTCAAAATTGCTATCCTTTTTCGAAAGCATGTTCAATAATGCTGATACTGATTTTATATCCGCGTCAAAAGTGTGTAGTGAATTAATCAACATTGATTTGGTGCCCAATCGAAAAGTATTTTTGGAAGTTGCTGCAAAATATTTGATTGAAAAGTTACCGTATGATGATGCCTTTTATAAATGGTCTAATGCTTGTTCCGTTGATAATATTGTGTCTGGGGGTTATATCTTTCTTGAACATGTTTTATCTGATAAAAAAATATCTATCAAACTCCAAGAAAAAAGAATAAGTAAGCCTAATTTCTTTTTTTGCTTTTTTTATACAGTAGTTTTAGATCAATTGGTAAAATTTTATGAAAGAGTTCTTTCTCCAAGTGATCTCATTGCTCAATTAATTGTTTCATTAGTGTCAACTGGACGCCTAGCCGATGCAAAATCGTTATGGTTAAAGTGCGATGTTGATTGTAAACATTTTTTATCCCCTCTTCATAATCTCAAAAGCGTGAGTTTTTTTACATACATTATTTTTTAAAACAATTTTTTAAATTTTAGGTTAAATTTGTTGACGTTGATCTTGTACATATTCGCGATTTTGCTCATTTATTTGAAGAATGTGTATTGGCTGAATTAAAACCAAAGAAAAGATCCTATAAGAAAAATATATCTGAAGAAGAATCAACGGATGATGCGAATATAAAAGTAGCTGATGTAGAAGTAGCTGCAAAAGTTGAACCAATTCCTGATGGAAATATGGCATTTTTAATAAAAAAATGGCAACCATATAGAAAACGTAAATATGGTAAACAAAAGATTAAGAAATTTGAAGTTAATGCAGAACAGTTGGAATCTATGGTGAATAAAATACAAGAAGTATGGTTTACGCTGATTGAATTTAAAAATGATCCAAAAGTTGTTGGAATGGATAAATTTGAACAATTTCTGAAAAGAAACAATATTCCATTATATGAAAAATTACATGAACGTGTTGAAAAGTTCAAAGAGCTTAAAAAATCTTGATTATTAAATACAATAGGTTATTTTTGTTGATTTTTATTAGTTATTATAGTTTGTAATAATATAGTTGTACTTTTAGGATTATAGTGTTGTTTTAAAAATAAATTAGAAAAGTCTATTTTTCTGTTTCTGGGAATTTTTATAAAAGACATTTCGCTGCATTGTTTGATAACAATGTCAGTGTTCAAAAAAACTTAAACATTGAAAAAAAAGAAGTGATGTCTGCAGTGATCGACTTTAAGCCATTGAACACACACATACTTCACTTATCTTTTTTTTGTTTTTTCTTCCTTGCTGACATAGCCATTTTTTGTTGTTGTCAAAAAAGAGTTTTCTGCTGCTATTCCATACAGTTTGACCAAATATGAGTAATCTTGAACATGTTTAATTTTCACCAAAGAGCTGCAAATAGTATCAGTTTGCTAAAAAAATGTTTTAGCATGAATAATCAGCAAATAAAACCATAAAAATTAATGGAAAAAGTATTAAAACCTACCGTAGAAAGTTAAAGTATATACAAAACATCCATACATTAAAAAATTACCTATAATAACACAATAAGTTGAGATAACGCTTTTAATACTTACTTTTATGCTTGAATAACATTATTCATTGATTGCGGCTTTTCAAATAAGAATATTTGCTGATTTTTTTTGGTATTTTTGATGTTGTACATGTTGAGGAGTTTGATACTATTTGTAGAGAACATTTTGAGTTGTCTGATGTTTCTATTGATTGTAACCCATGTAGTTTATCATAGCAAGTTGATTTATAGTTATTTTGAGTAAATCCTAAAAAATATAATAAAAAACATGTGATATTAACAACTAAAAATACGGTATTTTAGACATTTCACGCAAAAAATTTTTTATTCGTGGTCAGTAATTAAAATAAAACAGTAGTCATATATCCTTATGACATCAGAAATGTATTATAAGTAATAACTCTTTGTATTAATCATTCAAAAAATAAGATATCAAAAAAAGCGAGCAAAACTTCGCCGTTATTGCATTTCAAAACGGCGCTCACAAATCGCCGTTATTGCATTTAAAACGCGTTCTTTGAGAAAATCCTGAGAGGCCCGGACACAAAAAAAAACAAATTTTTTGAAACTTTACCCATGTTTTCGAATACACTTAACAAAATTATTGGCCAAGGCTTTTTGGCTAAAAGTGCCATTTTGGCACTTTTTTATGCCATTTAAGTTGAAAACGGCATTTTTTTATCTCAGGTGCCGTTGGAGATAATGGCTTAATTTGTTTCGGTATAAACTAAATCGAGGTCGCTGAATCCGAATATCGCATTTTCAAATCTTGAAAATCGTGTCGGGACCCAAAAAAATCGAAATTCCGGCATTGTGCCATTCCCCTGCCGCGGCATTTCACTTGCCAGTTCCAAAAATGCCACCATCGGATTCCCCGGCATTTTTTACCCTAGAAGGCGGAATATCTTCCTCCAACTCGTCCCGCTCGCTGATTCTAAAATATTTGAATACCGTAAACCCTCGAAATTTAGAATCATAAAAAAAATTTTTTAAACTTTTTTCTGTTTTTGAGTCCTTTAAATAACCTTACAAGGTAAACATAAATAAATATAACAATTTTAAATAATTTACAGCTGTTAAATTTTCAATTTTTAAGTTTTTTTCATTTTTTCAATGTTGATAATGTTAACCTTCTGTATACGGTATTACAACATGAAAAAAGTTTGAATACAGTATCATTTCGATTAAATTTAAATACAAAATATTTTTTTAAGCAAAACCCCTCCAAGATTTGATAATTTCGGTACATTTTTTTTGCAATAAGTAATATTTTGGTAACAATTTGTGGTAAAGCTTTTCCATTATACCAAATACAGTGTTTTTTCTAAAAATAATTTACTGTTTCTTGAAAAATTAACTAAGATTATTTCCAATGCCTAATGGGATGATTTGAAGTAAAAATGAATGAATTTGAAAAAAAATTTTTTTTTCATTTTTTTGGATATGAAAATTCTCACGTACTCCCCCCTTTGGTAGATTTCGTTTTCGAAAATTACTGTATTCGGCTGGGCAGTATTCAGGATACGTAATTAAAAGATATATACCAAATCGACCAAGCTCTTTCCGAATATGCAATTTCCAGATCTCATACGATATGCCGTGGGGGACAAAATGCCGAAAATTTACATAATTTTTCGTTACAATTTCGATTTCGGCATTTTTCAGCAGTTTTTTGAGTTGACAATATCATATTCGGAATCAGCATGCTCGAAAACCTTGGAAACGGGGAAATTAGCCAATTTTGTTGAAATTTCGCTTTTTTATGATTCTAAATTTCGGGGGTTACGGTATTCAAATATTTTAGAATCAGCGAGCGGGACGAGTTGGAGGAAGATATTCCGCCTTCTAGGGTAAAAAATGCCGGGGAATCCGATGGTGGCATTTTTGGAACTGGCAAGTGAAATGCCGCGGCAGGGGAATGGCACAATGCCGGAATTTCGATTTTTTTGGGTCCCGACACGATTTTCAAGATTTGAAAATGCGATATTCGGATTCAGCGACCTCGATTTAGTTTATACCGAAACAAATTAAGCCATTATCTCCAACGGCACCTGAGATAAAAAAATGCCGTTTTCAACTTAAATGGCATAAAAAAGTGCCAAAATGGCACTTTTAGCCAAAAAGCCTTGGCCAATAATTTTGTTAAGGGTATTCGAAAACATGGGTAAAGTTTCAAAAAATTTGTTTTTTTTTGTGTCCGGGCGCTGGTCGCTGCATCATTTTTTTCTCAAAGAACGCGTTTTAAATGCATACTGTGACTTATAAAACCTTTCATATATCTTTATTTTAATAAAGAAATAAAAGAAACAAATACAACATTTAAATTTATCAATAATAATTAGTGTTAAACATGATCAATTCAATGTTGAAGATGTTGAAAAGCTCAATTTTGGAATTATGTGTCTCAACATGTGACCACGCTGTGTGTACTGTAGCTTTGTTGTTGATTTTATTTCGTGAATTGAGTCTTAGTTTTAAACCAAGTAATCATTTACTATTATTTTTTAACGATATTTATTATTTCTAAATTAAAAAAGATAAAATTTGGCATCTATTGGTACCAAGATATCCGAATTTGGTAATGCAAACGCTACAGTGCTCCTCTTAAGTTTAGAGCCACCTCAGAATATGCAAATGCTGAAGTTCTGATTAAAGATGGAAACCTGCTGTGGTCATATTCGGATTCAGCATCCTAAAAAACCTATAAACCCCTGGAATTATCCAAAACAGAGATCCAGTAATATTTTTACAGTAATAATTGTTAAAAAATAGTTCCTCTTAAATTTAGAGCCACTATAAAAAAATTTGCATATGGCATTTTGTGACTTAGCCACTGTTCTTAAGTTGTTGGGCAAGCTAATTTAAGCTTATTTGTGAAGAAAAAATCAAAAAATATGCAATGGCACCGATTTGGCAGGGTATTGAAAACCGTATTTTTGCCATTTTGGCATTTTTTCGGTGCCCTCGCCGCCGAGGAGAATCGATTTAGAGAGAAACCAAATATGCTTTTTTGTAGTCCCATCCAATGTTAACAAAACCACAAAGTTTTTTGACTTCAAATCTAATACACACCTCCAGCCCTGCTTTTAAAGGTTACTGTAAAACGTCAAAAAACGCAAATTTGGTTGAAAAAATGCTAAAAAAGGCAATAGTTCAGATTTTCAATTAAGGGGCTGGAGGTGAATATTAGATATGAAGTTACAAAACTTCGTAGACTTGTTAAACATGAATAGGACTACAAAACTGGATATGTGATTTCTTCTAACACTGCATCGTTATCCCTGCCACGGCACCGTAAAAGTGCCAAAAATGGCAAAAATACGGTTTTCAATACCCTGCCAAATCGGTGCCATTGCATATTTTTTGATTTTTTCTTCACAAATAAGCTTAAATTAGCTTGCCCAACAACTTAAGAACAGTGGCTAAGTCACAAAATGCCATATGCAAATTTTTTTATAGTGGCTCTAAATTTAAGAGGAACCATTTTTTAACAATTATTACTGTAAAAATATTACTGGATCTCTGTTTTGGATAATTCCAGGGGTTTATAGGTTTTTTAGGATGCTGAATCCGAATATGACCACGGCAGGTTTCCATCTTTAATCAGAACTTCAGCATTTGCATATTCTGAGGTGGCTCTAAACTTAAGAGGAGCACTGTATCTTGTTTAGGGGGAGACAACTTTTGCACCCTTTTTTTTCAGTGTAATAGCAACTGAATGATTCATTGAAAGAACAAATTCTCCTTTCATAACTTCGGAAAATCGCCAAATTGATGGATGTTCAGATGGAAGAGAATTTTTTAGAGCACGATGCCAAGCTTCGAGTGAATTTGAGGTTCGAGTAACATCCAAAGCAACTCTCATATATAAATTCCAATGTGATTTAGCAGCAGGTCTTTCAATAAAAATATCCTCAAAGTAATCGAGAAAAGCATCTAGACCAAATTTTCCTTGAATCATATTATATATAGTCGTAAAACCATGACTGACTTGATTTTCAGGTAGAAATGCTACTTTATACATCCAGTAACATTTGCCACTTGATTTAGCAAGTTAATGAATTTAATGAATTGAAAGTTTAAATAATTTAATTTGAACAAGCTCATCGCAAATATCCCAAAATATTCTTTAAGGGTTTATTTAGCCCATATTATTATAAGTTTTAAAAATCTCCGTTTTAAAAAAATGAGTTTTAAAATTATCCGTTTTGAAAAATGTATGGTTTTAAAAAAATACGATTTAAAAAAATACTGTTTTAAAAACCTCCGTTTTTTTTCTGTCGTTTTTATTTTCTCCGTTCACCATTTTTATAAACTAGAGGACCACACCGCCTTCGGCGGTGTTGTCCAGAGATCCCTGAACAGTAATTATGATAAAGTGGTTTCTTTGTATTACACAATGTTTCCACGATTATCAAAGCTGATTTAATTTTGTTATCAAAACTTTAGCTTATTTTTTGCCAAAATCATTTGTGATATATCTATGTTGCTTTTTTACAGTTGCTCCCAACAAAGCAAAAAAAAATTAGTAAAGATGCTGGTATTTGCGAATAAGTACAAAATGATGCAACATTTTGCACTTTTTCAACAATACGTTTGATATCCCCCAGAAACACTGAAAAAAATAAATAATCACAGTTTTTCAGCAGAATTATTTTAACGTTACTAAATAATTCTTCCAAAAGAGAAAGTTTGAAGATAAAAACCACAAAACTGCTTAGGCTTTTTGCTTTTAAAACATTATAATTTTGTTTTAGAATTAATTTAAAAAATTTTTTTTGCTACTGCCATGCCAATAAGATGATTTATTAATAAATTAACTCATCTTATTGGCTTTGCTTATTCTATACTTTTTGTGTTTAAAAATTTAATTGCAAAAAAAATATAAAAAAATCAGCAAAACATTTCACGACTGAATCAAGGCGAACTTTTTTTTTTCAAGCCCGTGAGCCCTTTTTTGCTGCGAGCTTGTCCGAGTGGGAGAAAGCGCATGCGTTTGGACGCTTTTGCTGAAAAGGTTCGAGTGCGCGATGGTGTAATGAAAAAAAATATTTCACTAAAAATTAATTTAAAATGTCAAAAATGATAAAATAATTTTATTTGCTTATGGCATAACAAAAAAAATTGTAAAAAATAAATATATCTTCTTTAATAAAGTTTCTTTAAAAAAGGGTACATAAATGATACACCTTTTTTAAGAGTCTGTTAGTTTATGATGGATAACTGAATACCAGCATTGATTAAACACATATAGTAAAATTTTTCTAATCACTAATCATTATATATTTTTGAGATTTTAATTTAAAAACAAAATTTGGTCATCATCGATTTTCTCCATCGGTGATAACACTATTGATGGGAATGTTGGTTATGTGTTAAAAAGGCTATTGGAACAGCTTTGATAAAACCATTATCTATTTCTTCTTATAATCTTCTATTAAAGAATTGATGAGTTTCCATTGGATAATATTTTATCCTCGCAATATATATACATATATACACCAATAAGTTACGCAGTCTGCCATTAACTAAAATAAAGTTACTGTAATTTAAAAAACATAAACGCAAAAAACAAAACAAATCTCGAATTGACGTGAACTTTGAAATTTTTGAAGATCTTCTCTTGTAGTCGAGGCGTATGAGAATATTCCAGTAGTACCGTTGATTAAGTTAGACTTTTTGCAGCTATTTTAAATAATGCATCTAAAAGAACAATAATATATTTACTAATGACAGTATTAAATTAAAAAAAACATACCAACTGCTGCAAGTTCTGACATTATATATATTCACCCAATAAGATACTATTTTGTCGATAAAGTTTGTCACCATGTAGAAGTTTACCATTTGTTAGAGCATAAGAATACAGTGCTGGACATAATTATAAAATCAAGGTTTTTTTGGGCATTAACTAAAAACTGGCAATTGTTTAGAAAAGCTTTTATTGCCATCTTTTTCAGCATGGTCGAAAACTTAGAAACCCAAATTATCAAGATTTTAAGTCTTCTGATTTTCGTTTCGGGACCACAAGTTACAAAAATGCCTTGGACATAATTATAAAATCAAAACATTTAATCAAAAAATTAATAAGAAAATTAAAGAAAATCTTATTAAAACCATATTTAATAATTAGTAGCTTTACTATCTTTATGAATAACTTCGACATTTCGATCTTCCGTGCTTTCTATTTGATTTTTATAGATAATGATTAAAGGTTATACCCCAACATGGAAAAATTCAATTTAAATCCCAAAGACAGTCCCAATTTGACTGAAATTAGTATAAACATGTCAAAAAACAGTTCTCTGTATTATTTTCATTAAAGTTAGGCCCTTTTAAATCATAAAAAGTGGAAAATATTGATTTCATTGTGTTCCAACCATGTTGTAGTACTAGTTGGAGTATTTATAAATCCATTTATTACTGTATTAATCTAAGGAAATCGGTTTATTCAGCCTGTATTTGATTTATCACTCTTACAGCAAGAACTGTAGACTGATGTTTTTAAAAATAACGAAAATACCAATCAGTTAAAGGCTTAAATACATTTTAAAATCATAAGAAAAAGTGCATCATTTTTGTTAACAGCCTTTTTTTCTTTTTATCGATAAAAATTAGTGAAGTATGTGTTGTTATAATGAATTTTCCGTATCTGTGAGTATTTTACGCAAATAACTTTGGCATTTATAAAGAAAAATAAATAGGCGCATGATTTTAAATGAACGAGGTGTTTTCACCGAATTTCTTAACTTTGATATTGCACTATAATGTACCGTGTGAGCCATGTGGAGTATCAAAAGTTATTGAAAAATAATCTTTTTCTGTTTAGTTGAAGAAATCGTTCATTTTACTGCATATTCATTACAATAATACAGTAATAAATGGATTTATAAATACTCCAACTAGTACTACAACATGGTTGGAACACAATGAAATCAATATTTTCCACTTTTTATGATTTAAAAGGGCCTAACTTTAATGAAAATAATACAGAGAACTGTTTTTTGACATGTTTATACTAATTTCAGTCAAATTGGGACTGTCTTTGGGATTTAAATTGAATTTTTCCATGTTGGGGTATAACCTTTAATCATTATCTATAAAAATCAAATAGAAAGCACGGAAGATCGAAATGTCGAAGTTATTCATAAAGATAGTAAAGCTACTAATTATTAAATATGGTTTTAATAAGATTTTCTTTAATTTTCTTATTAATTTTTTGATTAAATGTTTTGATTTTATAATTATGTCCAAGGCATTTTTGTAACTTGTGGTCCCGAAACGAAAATCAGAAGACTTAAAATCTTGATAATTTGGGTTTCTAAGTTTTCGACCATGCTGAAAAAGATGGCAATAAAAGCTTTTCTAAACAATTGCCAGTTTTTAGTTAATGCCCAAAAAAACCTTGATTTTATAATTATGTCCAGCACTGTATACACATCTCATTGAAAATATGTACATCAACAATTCGACGTTCATGAAGATTGCAGCTTACAATTCCATTGTTCCAACAAAACATTGAAGTATGTTCAAGCTTAAACTTTTTACAAAATCCAAAATCAACTTTCACTAATAAAAAATCTCTTGTTAGTAAAATAATATGAGGTTTAATATCCCGATGGATACAAAATTGCCAAGATACTTCGAAAAACCGAAGGCAATTACGAATTTACTTTTTACCATATGATATTTTATTTTTTAAAGAAACTTTACAAAAAATGATGAAAACTTGAACCAACAAAATACAACGTGTAACATTTTTGTACCAACTCAAAAGATAAAAGACCTTTTTTATTATTTTTTACAAATGTCTTTGTTATGCCATAAGCAAATAAAATTATTTTATCATTTTTGACATTTTAAATTAATGTTTAGTGAAATATTTTTTTTCATTACACCATCGCGCACTCGAACCTTTTCAGCAAAAGCGTCCAAACGCATGCGCTTTCTCCCACTCGGACAAGCTCGCAGCAAAAAAGGGCTCACGGGCTTGAAAAAAAAAAGTTCGCCTCTTTCCCTTTTTGATTCAGTCGTGATTTGTTTCACTTTTTTTCAACCACAAAAATGTCATCAAAAAAAGCAAGCAAAAAACCCCTTTTTTTTGCAACATGCGCACTTTTCGCAGTTTGAGAATTATGAGGTGAGCACCAACAAACCAACAAACGCACAATCACTGTTTATTGGTAGGATAAAAGTTTTTTTTATGTTTTTTTATGCTTAGAAAAAATTAGGGTTGTTCATTTCCCGGGAAATCGTAAAAAGGCGGGAAATTTCCCGCCATTTCCCGAGATTTCGATTTCGGAAATTTTACGAATTTAATGCCAAAAAAACTAAGAATATCTATTTTCAGTATTAAACATTTAATTAAAAATTTTTGGACTCTTAAGCTGTTTTAAAAGTTCAAATTTCTAAAAAAAATAACATAAAAAATTTCTGTTTTTATACAAAAATTTTCGGGAAATGGAAGTCATTTCCCGCAAAAATCGGGAATTTCCTGGGAAAGGGAAATGAACAACCCTACTCTAAATACAGTGCGTAGATCAAATAAATTTTCGGAATTTTGGCTTTTATTTACGTCTCGGGATACCAAAGTATGTATCTTGCATGTCAAGTTTTGCCATAAAAACACAAAGTGAGAGCAAAAGACTTTTCATCTAAAAGTGTCTATTTTGTAACACAAAATTGAGCGCTTTTAATTGCAAGAGAAGTCCAAGGGAGAATATGCTATTCTTTTTATTATTCAATATAGAGTATAACCACGATTTCAAAAAAAATTTCACAGGTACCTGTGGTAAATTTGGGTAGCGCAAAAACATTTTTTTGGTCGGACGACCTTGCCCACATGTGGTCGCCGTCGACGACGGCGGCGCTGTTGACGGCGCCGCGCCTTCTGCCGTCAGACGGCGACAGCACAAAAACACTAGTCTTTACACGAAAAAGATTTCGATACTTTCCTTTTTTTTCAACAACTTTTTTTTGATCTGGTACCTTTCATCCATGAGATAAACTTCAATGTCATTTGTATTTATTTTTTATTAAATTAAATGGGATATTTTAATCGTAGTAATAATGTTAAGATTTTACCGTTATATAGTTATAAAATCAAGAAGTTTAACACCACTAGAACAAAATATTGTTGCAAAGTCTTTGGTAAAGTTTTTTTATCTTTTATTTTCTTCTTTTATTTTAAATTTACTTTTTAGAATATTCAAAGTTTTCGATTAGTAAGCTCCAACATTGATGAATCTAGACAGCATGTTCCACAAACTAGATGGCCTTACAGAGCTCAAAGAAGTGAAAAATCTAATGTAGATATTATTGACGAAGAAAATGAAAAATTTATCAATAGCTTAATAAATCGAGGAGATTTTTATGGTATAAAAACTCAAGAACCTGTGAGTTTTTGGTTTTTTGATCCTAACACCGCACTTCTCAATGATACAAAACAAAAATTTGAATCTGAACAACAACAAATGCTTGAAGAATTTGATAAAGATTATGAAAGTATTAAAAATTGTATTACTTCTTGCAAGACTTCAGAAGATATTGCAGAAGTGTTATCGGTCCTTTCGGATTTGTAAGTTTTTGAAGTTGTAAATATTATTTTATTGTATATTTTTAGGTCAAATCAACAACCATATGCAGTTTTAAATAAAAGTTTATTATTTGAATTTATCAAAAAATCTTGTGAGATTCCGAAACCTGAAAAATCTACAGATATTTATGGAGCTAAAAAAACTTTGGAAGTAATAATCAAAATTAAAAAGCTTTTTCCACCTGATGCTCGACATTTTTCACGTTCAAAATTGCTATCGTTTTTCGAAAGCATGTTTAATAATGCTGATACTGATTTTATATCCGCGTCAAAAGTGTGTAGTGAATTAATCAACATTGATTTGGTGCCCAATCGAAAAGTATTTTTGGAAGTTGCTGCAAAATATTTGATTGAAAAGTTACCGTATGATGATGCCTTTTATAAATGGTCTAATGCTTGTTCCGTTGATAATATTGTGTCTGGGGGTTATATCTTTCTTGAACATGTTTTATCTGATAAAAAAATATCTATCAAACTCCAAGAAAAAAGAATAAGTAAGCCTAATTTCTTTTTTTGCTTTTTTTATACAGTAGTTTTAGATCAATTGGTAAAATTTTATGAAAGAGTTCTTTCTCCAAGTGATCTCATTGCTCAATTAATTGTTTCATTAGTGTCAACTGGACGCCTAGCCGATGCAAAATCGTTATGGTTAAAGTGCGATGTTGATTGTAAACATTTTTTATCCCCTCTTCATAATCTCAAAAGCGTGAGTTTTTTTACATACATTATTTTTTAAAACAATTTTTTAAATTTTAGGTTAAATTTGTTGACGTTGATCTTGTACATATTCGCGATTTTGCTCATTTATTTGAAGAATGTGTATTGGCTGAATTAAAACCAAAGAAAAGATCCTATAAGAAAAATATATCTGAAGAAGAATCAACGGATGATGCGAATATAAAAGTAGCTGATGTAGAAGTAGCTGCAAAAGTTGAACCAATTCCTGATGGAAATATGGCATTTTTAATAAAAAAATGGCAACCATATAGAAAACGTAAATATGGTAAACAAAAGATTAAGAAATTTGAAGTTAATGCAGAACAGTTGGAATCTATGGTGAATAAAATACAAGAAGTATGGTTTACGCTGATTGAATTTAAAAATGATCCAAAAGTTGTTGGAATGGATAAATTTGAACAATTTCTGAAAAGAAACAATATTCCATTATATGAAAAATTACATGAACGTGTTGAAAAGTTCAAAGAGCTTAAAAAATCTTGATTATTAAATACAATAGGTTATTTTTGTTGATTTTTATTAGTTATTATAGTTTGTAATAATATAGTTGTACTTTTAGGATTATAGTGTTGTTTTAAAAATAAATTAGAAAAGTCTATTTTTCTGTTTCTGGGAATTTTTATAAAAGACATTTCGCTGCATTGTTTGATAACAATGTCAGTGTTCAAAAAAACTTAAACATTGAAAAAAAAGAAGTGATGTCTGCAGTGATCGACTTTAAGCCATTGAACACACACATACTTCACTTATCTTTTTTTTGTTTTTTCTTCCTTGCTGACATAGCCATTTTTTGTTGTTGTCAAAAAAGAGTTTTCTGCGAAAATGAGTCTTTTAAATGGCGGAAACATTTTCATTTCATATGCATTATTTGCTTGCACTTTTAAATGTGTTCTTTGTATCATAGTTGTAGTCTATGTTTTTCTTATTTTCTTACCTTTTTTTTGAGTTTAGTTCTTTTATTTTATTTTCCCACTTTTTGGGTACCTTTTTTTAAAACGTAATTAATTTAATATTAATCAAATACCGCAACATTAATTCTTTGACAGATTTATAAAACTTTTTTGGGACTGCATTCTTTCTTTTTGTTTTCTGTTTCTCTAAATTTTTTAAACTTGTTTCATATGGAAAAAAATTAACAAAATTGATGAAAAAAGTAATTACAACAGTATGTTTTTGGTTTTAGTCGTCATTAGTGATCGGATCCCGTCCCGTTCCCGCCGGGAATCCCGGCGGGAACGGGAACGGGATTCCCGTGTTTCCCGTCCCGTGCCGATTTTCAAAAAACGGGAATTCCCGTTTCCCGGGTTTTACCGAAAACGGGACGGGATCCGATCACTAGTCGTCATGTGAAGAAACAATTTGATAAAAAGGTTGTTTTTAACAAAGATACAAATTTGTTGCGAATCATCATTTTGTATTAATTAAAAGTGGTTAATTTTGTGTTTAAGTACAACTTGTTTGAGGCATGAAAACCCACCTTTTTTTAATACAAATATATTCGTTGACCTTGTTTTTTTTCTATTATCATTTTCAGGGCTTTGAAATACTGTCTGATTTTCATATCGATCTTTCGATATCTTTAAACTGTTGTCGACAAGGCCGTATTTAGGGGGGGGGATTCGGGATCTGTGCCCCCCAAAACTGAAGAATTTCCTTTGATCTTTTGCCGCTTCGTGTTGGCGGCGGCAAAAGATCAAAGGCGTGCCCCCCCTCCAAAATCGCTGTGCCCCCTCAGAAATTTTCTTCTGTATACGGCCTTGGTTGTCGATCCTGATATTTTGATATTCGATAAAATAAATTATATAGCTTTAATTTGCAAATTTGAAGTACTTTTTGTGCCCTTTTACCATAATTAATTCGACTTTTTTTTGGAGGATAAATTTTAATCAAAGACCGTATCAATTAAAAAATATTGTCGATACCGATATTTTTGATACGATATTCTAGTGTCACACAGCTCTGATGATGATCGTTATCTTTTTCGTTGTTAAAACTACTATTTCTTAATTTGTTTATAGAAGAAATTCATAAACAATGGAATCTATGAAAGCTGTTTTTATTTTACTACTTTTATCTTTGATTCAATATTTAAATGCTTCAAATATTATTAAAACAGAATATGGCGAAATTGAAGGATTTAAATATTTAATGAAAAATGGAAAAAATGCAAATATATTTTTGGGTATTCCATATGCTTCTCCTCCGATTGAGGATCTTCGATTAGAGGTTAGCTTAATTTATAAATGATTCAAGGGAATTTAACTAAAACTATTAACATATCGGATGGCAAGGAGTGAGGGGGGGGGGGTGAGAGTCCTATTAAATGGTCAAAACATTTCATTTATTCAATTTAATATTTCCTTGCAAATTTGTGGCACTTTTGGATGACATGTTTCAAGGCCGTATACAGAAAAAAAAAATTAATTAAAAAAACGATTTTGAAATGAAGAACAGAAGATCCGCGTCCATAATTATAAAAACAAAGAAGAATTTCTTTCATTTTTCAGAAACCCCAGCCTCCAAAACTGTGGAATTCAACTTTAGAAGCAAAAAAGTTTGGAAGTCGTTGTTCCCCCCATAATGCAGAAATTGTTCAATGGTTTGGTGCACATAGTGAAGATTGCCTATATTTAAATATTTTTGCCCCTGAAA
Organism: Panagrolaimus superbus; assembly: GCA_964035985.1. Classification (NCBI taxonomy): domain Eukaryota; kingdom Metazoa; phylum Nematoda; class Chromadorea; order Rhabditida; family Panagrolaimidae; genus Panagrolaimus; species Panagrolaimus superbus. The sequence goes on from OZ038357.1 coordinate 9,761,339, forward strand.
TTTCGGTAATTTATTATATCTCTCAAACGGAAAACGAAAAATGCCTTTAAACAAATTTAGGAAACTTCTAAAACCCATCCCGTTGCAGTATGGATTCATGGAGGGGGATTCTGTTTTGGGGATTCTGAAATATATGGTTATAAACAACTTGCTGAAAATTTTGTCTCCCGCGGAATTATTATTGTAACCCTTCAATATCGACTTGGTCCATTTGGTTTCTTTTCATTGGGGGATCATAATCTTCCTGGAAATTTGGGACTTTGGGATCAACGACAAGCTCTTCTCTTTCTTCATAAAGTATTGCCCGCATTTGGTGGAGATAAAGAAAGGATAACAGTGTGGGGGCATAGTGCTGGGGGAACTTCAGCCTCTTTATTATCCGCTTCTCCACATACTCGAGGTTTTAAAAAAAGTTAATGTAATTTAAAAATATATTATACAGATAAATATTGTAGATTTATTTTCACAATCTTTTCAAATGTCTGGTTCTGCATTTGTTGAATGGGGAAATTCCAAGCGTGTTATAGGAGTTTCACGACAATTATCAGATTTTTTAGGCTGTCCTAAAACTTCCTGCTCCAAAACCATCAAAAATTGCATAAAAACTAAAACAACTCAAGAAATTTTGGAAGCTTCTGATAAATTGGTAAGGAATTATAGCTTTGCTGCTAAAAATTACTACAGTACTATAGTAATTTTTATCTTTTTTTTGAATTACTGTCTGAAAAAAACAGAAAAAGAAGATGAATATTTCCAAAATAAAATTACTATCAAAAAATATTTAAGGGATTATCTCGAAATGATTTAAATTTTGATTGGTATCATCCTGTTGCAGATATTGAATGGTTTGGAAAGGATTACATTCATGAACTTCAAGATTCCCCAAAGAAGCCTACTTTAATTGGAGTTACAAGTGCAGAATCACTTTTATGTTGTATGTTTTTTTTATTATCTATCACTCACAAATACCGTAATCTTATCACAATGTTTTTAAAACGCATTCTGTCAATTTTTTTGAAACGGGTGGCACCGGCAAAAAATCGACCCTTTTTTTATTTTACCAATGTTTTCGACGATGCTTAAGAAGCAGGAAAAAAATACTTTTACATCTTATTTCGGCAAAATGCCGGATTTATCGTGTCGAGAATGCCAAAATCGACTTTTTTTCTTTTCCATGCCATATTTTTTCCATGACTTAGTTTGGGATATCATTGCACCCATATAGGTTTTCGACTATGGGGAATCCGAATATGGAATCAGTATTTTGAAATTGTCGTTGTAAGACCCATTTTTGACACATTGACTATGTACAATAGGGCAAAACTGGGTCAAGGCATTTTTTTTTAGATTAGCAAATAGTACCACTCGATTCCCCGTAATTTTTTACCCCAGGGTGGGAATTACCGTCTTATAAAAAGTTTATCCCGATGTTTCCCGTATCATCGAATATAGACTCCTGTAATTTCGACAATTTCGATCACTTACGAAAAATCGAATTTTAATTCATTTTAGCTATTTCTCCGTTTGTATAGGTTTTCAACTATGGCGAATTTCATGGTGGATTCTGTTTTTGATAGAAATCAAGTTTTCGTGCCGAAACACGTCATGCTACAGTATGACATGATCATTTTCGGAAAAAAATTTCTCCTGATTCCTTTTTTGCATCAAATATGCTAAAAACTGTTTGTTACTGTCTCTAAATACTTGGTTTATCATAATTAAACAAAAAAATAATTACATGCCATCTGAAATTGTTTTTGTAGTTATTGAGAAAGTTTACTGTTACAAGAAGCAGACGATAAAAAGTCCAAAAAATTTCTTTTGTCAGAAATCTGTTTTTAAAGTCATATTTGCTTTTAAAACATATTTTAATTCTTTTTTGCTCTATAAAAACCAAAGATAATGAGGGTGTCCCGATGTTTCCCAAGTCGCCCGAATATAGTTTACTGTAATTTTGATCACTTATGAAAAATCGAATTTTAATGCGTTTTAACTAATTCTCCGGTAGTATAGGTTTTCAACCATGGAGAATTTAATGATAACAAGAATGTCAGGCCAAATATACGACTTTTAGCCATATGACGACATTTTACCACTTCTGAGACTTTTGAAGCCTTATATGACAAATTTTTTACACGATTTTTGTCACATTTTTCATGATTTTTGCAATTGTATTTATGTTTATGATAAGAATAAATATTTCATCATAACTTTAGATACAATCCTTACTCAACAGCACCTCCACCGGCTGCTACAGAAAATACTGATTTTCCATGGATTTTATGGATTATATTAGCTGTTGTTGTAGTAACAATCATTAAATTCTCCATGGTTGAAAACCTATACTACCGGAGAATTAGTTAAAACGCATTAAAATTCGATTTTTCATAAGTGATCAAAATTACAGTAAACTATATTCGGGCGACTTGGGAAACATCGGGACACCCTCATTATCTTTGGTTTTTATAGAGCAAAAAAGAATTAAAATATGTTTTAAAAGCAAATATGACTTTAAAAACAGATTTCTGACAAAAGAAATTTTTTGGACTTTTTATCGTCTGCTTCTTGTAACAGTAAACTTTCTCAATAACTACAAAAACAATTTCAGATGGCATGTAATTATTTTTTTGTTTAATTATGATAAACCAAGTATTTAGAGACAGTAACAAACAGTTTTTAGCATATTTGATGCAAAAAAGGAATCAGGAGAAATTTTTTTCCGAAAATGATCATGTCATACTGTAGCATGACGTGTTTCGGCACGAAAACTTGATTTCTATCAAAAACAGAATCCACCATGAAATTCGCCATAGTTGAAAACCTATACAAACGGAGAAATAGCTAAAATGAATTAAAATTCGATTTTTCGTAAGTGATCGAAATTGTCGAAATTACAGGAGTCTATATTCGATGATACGGGAAACATCGGGATAAACTTTTTATAAGACGGTAATTCCCACCCTGGGGTAAAAAATTACGGGGAATCGAGTGGTACTATTTGCTAATCTAAAAAAAAATGCCTTGACCCAGTTTTGCCCTATTGTACATAGTCAATGTGTCAAAAATGGGTCTTACAACGACAATTTCAAAATACTGATTCCATATTCGGATTCCCCATAGTCGAAAACCTATATGGGTGCAATGATATCCCAAACTAAGTCATGGAAAAAATATGGCATGGAAAAGAAAAAAAGTCGATTTTGGCATTCTCGACACGATAAATCCGGCATTTTGCCGAAATAAGATGTAAAAGTATTTTTTTCCTGCTTCTTAAGCATCGTCGAAAACATTGGTAAAATAAAAAAAGGGTCGATTTTTTGCCTGTGCTTTTTTCTTCAAAATTTTAGAAAAAATTGGCGGAATGCGTTTTAAGCTGCATATGTTCCCAATAGTTTAGCAACAATGTTTAGCATACATATGGGAATAAAAAAAGATGATCAACCAAATTATTCAAAACAAAATCTCATTGATTTTATCCATGATAAAATTGCAACATTTTCGGCATTTGGAAATGATGCCGAAACAGCTTTTAAAGATTTAAAAGAATTTTATGTTGAACGTGGAAGTGCCGAAGAAAAGAAGCAAGATCGATTCTATTTTAATCGATATACAGATGTTTGTTTTTGATATACCGTAATTCTGTTAAAATTAAAATACAATGTATACATATATTTTAGTTGCTTTCGGATATTCAATTTACAATTCCATCAATTCGAGATGGATTAGAAAAGTCAAAGCTTGATTGGCCAACATATATTTATCTCTTTGATTACACAAATCCAGAGCTTGTTGAAGAATTTGGATTTTATGGGGGTACTTGCTTTTTATAAAATTTCTTTTTAAATAATTAATTTCTATAGGTGCCAATCATGGCCTTGAACTTGCATATCTTCATGGAGCTTTTATATTTAAATATTTTGATTTTACTCCAATTGATTATAATTTAAGGGATGCATATGTTGAAGGAGTCGCAAATTTCTTCAAATATGGGTTTGCGCTTTATTAATTAATTCTTTTTATTGACATTATCATATCATACAATATTTTAGAAAGCCATCTTCCCAAAATCATGAATGGCCTAAAATGATCGCAGATGATACATTCAAATATTTCCATTTGGGAGAAAAATCTCAAATTGCTGATAACTTTTTTAATCAAAGATTGGAATTTTGGGAAGAATTTGGCGAAAAATATCATTTTGATTTAATTCGTGGCGAATACAGACATTCCAAAAAAGTTAAAGATGAACTTTAAACATTTATAGCTATTTTATGTTTTTGTGGAGATGGTTTTTTGTATAATTTAAAAAAAATATAGTTTGGGTACAATTTTTTTCAATTTTTTGTGTTCAAGTGATTTATTCCTTGTTACATCAAAATATGTCAGAAGTATACATTGATTAATAATAAAAATAGTTAATTGGTTGCAAATTTTAAATTCACAAATGAGCTATAAATTGAAAAAATTTTGAACATCAAAATGGAAATTTTTCATCCATGGTATATGACGTTAAAGTGGCGGTGCAGCACCAATCACTAAGCAGGCTGCAAGACATGCAGGAAAGCAAATTTGGCAGACAAATGCACATGCAGCAATTTTTTAAATATTATCTTTTGCCGAAACCAAAATTTAAAAACTTACTTGCCAAACACGCTCCATTTCTTAATACAAAAATGTATTAACTTTCGAAAAATATACAGCAAACATACCTGAAATGGGAAATGGGGGGGGGGGGGTCGTAAAATATGTTTTTCCTATAGGGTGGGTACAAAATAGGATTTCGGCGGTTTGCGCCGAAATTTCTGTATACAAAAAATTGTTTAAAAAACGATTTTACTTTTTTTTCTGATTTTTTGAAAATTCTTTGGTTTTTACCGGGGGTATACTGTAATTACCGTAATTAAGTAATAGGAATCAGGGCTCTGCGATATCGATATATCGATATCGAAATATCGAAAAAACCGATACGATATATCGAAAATATCGATATCGAAAGTTTTTTAAAATATCGAATATCGAAAATATCGATATCGATAAAATTTAGAAATATCGAATATCGAAAATATCGATATCGGAAATTTTTTTAAATATCGAAATTTTGCCATATTTTTCGGGTGATAAAATAATTTTTAACAGCTTTTACATCATTTTATAACAAGTAAGGAGTACCGCTGAAAACCGGGCTGCGTATTACACAAAGCTGTTCTCTCCAAAACTCTTCATTACTTTTTGCGCCAAATTTAAATTTATTTTACTTACAAGGGAAGTACGCCAACTGTTTTTGGAAATTTTACTTGAAAGTTGACTCAAATTGTAGGTATGGTATAGGAAATGAATGTGTAAAAGTATAAGCGGCCAACGTTAAAAAAAATTTTTTTGTTTTAATGTGGTCCCCCCTGTGAAAAAAAAATAATCATCGAATTTTTAGAGCTATAATTTGGAATTATAATTTTTTGGCTGGCCATTGGCCGTTAATACTTTTACACGTTCATTTCCTATACCATACCTACAATTTGAGACAAATTTCGAGTAAAATTTCCAAAAACAGTTGGCGTACTTCCCTTGTTAAATGTTTTTCCATTTTTGCTTAAATTTACATTTAACTTTATTTGAGTAAAAATGTTTTTTTCTTGCTTTTATTAATAAAATAGCAGACATACATATGTAAAAAAGGTTGCTTTAAAGCGATTATAAAAAAAAGTCAAACTTATGGGTATTAATTGAATTTATTTGTTATATTAAAGCTTTTTTCCAATAAAATTTTAAAAATTACCTTCTTAGTTGGATGACTAAGATAAAGTAAGATTTATCTGGCATCGTGAGAATTATTACTGATAATGAACGAGTTAAAAAAAACACACATAATAAAATGAAAGTGCAGATTAAAAAAATTTAGAAAAAATCTATAACTGCAAAATTTTAGAAAAAAATATCGAAAATATCGATATCGAAAGTTTTTTAATATATCGAATATCGAAAATATCGATATCGGTAAATTTTAAGAATATCGAATATCGAAAATATCGATATCGGAAATTTTTTTAAATATCGAATATCGAAAATATCGATATCGACTTTCTGAATATCGATATCGCAGAGCCCTGATAGGAATCATCTTTTTTGGGGTTGAAAACACACTGGTTTCATAGGCATTTCAAAGCTGACTTTTTTCAAACTTTTTTGCAAGAAATATTTCAAACAAATTCGTATTTGCCATAAATTTTTTGTTCTTTTTAGGAGGCAGAATTTTGCTCCTTTTATTTTTTACGAATGTCATTTTTTGGGAGTAATTTGCATTTAAAATTTTTTTGAAAAGTGTACATATTCAAATTTATATTGCCTGTTTATAAAAGCACTATAAAAGCTTTGACGGCAGTAATTTTTATTTCATTCGACTGACTTGGGGCGGCTCGATATTTTTCGTGCATTATCTTATCCGATTTGTCGCTGCCAAATTTATTATAATTGTGTGACAGAAAAAAAGAAGAACAAAAGATGGGAGAATCTGGGAAGGAACTTGTGATTGAAATACAAATGGAAGAAGGTGAACCACTTGGGGCAACACCAAATGATAAAATGTTTATCGTCAAAGTTCAAGCTGGTACTCTTTCAGAAGGAAAGCTTAAGGTATGTCTTTTTTTTCTATTTATTTGAACATATATTATATTGTATCATTTTTAGATTGGTGATCAAATTGTTAAGGTTAATAATACCACCATTCGTGACACCAATCATTTCTTTCAACTTCTTCGATTTGCTCCACCTGTTGCTCGTCTTCAAGTTGTTCGAGATGAAAAAAGAGCTGAAGAATTGGAAGCAAAAGTTCATATTCCTGCAGAACGTTCAAAATATATTCAACGTCGGGATGGCTTTGTCTATAATATGGTCAAAATTGAATGGAAACCTGGTGGCCCAAAACTTGGTCTTGGAATTAAACATTATCAAAATCGTGTCTTAGTTTCTCGATGTGATGCTGGGTCTTTGGCTGCACAACAATTACAAATTGGTGATCATATTATTGATATTGATGGCAAACCAGTTACCGATAAAGATGTTGCACGTGATTTTTTGCTCAAATCTCTTCAAGCTCAAGGTTTTGTTACTTGTGTTGTTGAACGTCCTGAATCTTATGAAGCAAAACATTGGACTCAACAAGCTTTAGCTGCAAATGCTCAACAACCTCCATCTGTTGCAATGAATTCAGATGTTCGAGATATTGCTGCTCGGGAACGTAACAAGATGAAGGAACGCAATGCTCAAGTAAGTTATTCATATTTATATAAGATATATATAAACTCTTAAACATTTTAGCCAAAAAAATCTGGTATCTTGGGTCGCACACAAAAATCTGGTCGTGTTCAAATTGGTGATAAAGTATGTGAATATGTTATCGCATCTGATAATGAAGGAAAAAATTTGCGATCTGTTCGAAAATAAACAATGCTCAGATGTATTTTTGAATCGTCTTTCGAATCCAATTCTCTTAAATATTATGGTATAAATAAGTGGAGGCACACACATAAATTTATCAAATCTCAAAGAATATTGGTGAAAAAAAATGATTCGGTTTTGGCATTTGTTTTTTTTTTGTTTTGAAATCTCACTGACTTTGTATGGCTTTATTTTTTGTTTATAAAAAAAGAACAATCGTTTAAATAAAAAGGATTCTCTTTAAATTGTTTCATTTTGGAATTTGGAAAATCAGGGCTGGGATTTTGGCATTTGAATATTTTTCGGATTTTGGATTACGGTAGATTTAAACATGTTTATGAAATCATTCGATATTTTAGAAAATAGTATTATCGCCACAATTTTCAAGTCGTATCATCTTATTTGTTTTTGTATTGCTACCATGGTATATTTGCCATGGCATTTGGGTAAAATTAAATGTTTGAAACTACGAAAGCGGCTCTTAAATTATTACAAATTCATTTGACCAAATTATAATTATATAAATTGTGTTTGTTGCTTCTTTTTTATTTGTTTAAAGCTTAACGAGCAATTTAAAAAGCAAAAAAAGGAAAGAAAGAAGTCCGCAAAGATTAGCCGCGTTGCATAATTTCTTTTACTTTCAAAAATACCAAAGTTGAAGGGATGAAAAACAAAAGCAAACACAAAAAAACGTGGGTTTTAAATACCTGTAAGTCGTAAGATTATTATTATTATTTTGAAAAAGAAAAGGAACTAATGAAAATTTGTAAACAAAAAAGTACAATCAATCTTTCAGTTGAAAATAATCTAAAAAGTTGGAAAATGGTAGTTTTATAAAAGAATCATTTTCAAAATTAAATATATCAGCTTTCATCAATTTTACAAATCAGCTGTTGTATGTTAATTATCAGTGGCAGAGATGTTTTGAAACAAAAACATCTCTGCCACTGATAAAAAAATGCTTTTGTTTTTTTAACATCTCTAACTGATATTTTTGATATCAATGATAGTCTTGAAACGAATCAGAAAAATAGAGGGATTCTCCATTTCGAAATGCGTTTTAACTGCTTTTCATTTTCCTGTTTTTCCTCAAAATTTGCAAGAAATTCTGTAATTAAAACAAAAACATTTTAAAGGTAAAAGCATTTTATGTTTTACAAAATAAAAGTTTCAATTTTGGCCCCTTTGTAATGCCGCAAATGCCATAAAATTTAGTAAAAAAAACTGAGACAACTGTAATTACAGTATCCCATAAAAATCAAATCCCAAAACTTTTGCGAATTTTAATTTTATATAAAGTTACACGTTTCCAAATTTGTGTAATTCATCCTCTTCAATTTTTTTATACAGAAAAAATTCACTTAAATTCCTCAAAATATTTTTTTATTGCGTAATCACTTTTTAAAAGTGCTGTTTCGGTAACAGTCGCCTTTGTTTCTTCTTCTTTTCTTTCGTTTTTTCCATAGCAGCCAATTTTCGTCAGTCAGTGAGGCAACAAAGTTGATAGCAACAAAAATAAATTTCTGAAAATTCAAATATTTTTCTCTTCTTCTAATTTGCATTTTTCTTTTTCTGCAACAACCATTTTTGAATTACTGAAATAATAACAAAAATATTTCTGAAGGGGATATTGTTTTATCGGATTGACTAAAGGGTGAGGGTGAGGGGGGGGGGGGTGTGACGCTGATGGCTGCTATACAAAAGTTATTGTATATTTGTTGCATTTATTTGCTTCTTTTTTATTTTTGAAAAATCTCCGTTCATTCCGCATTTTTTGAAGCTTTGAGGCCGTTCGAGAAAAGGTAAAAAAAGTTGAAAGTCTGAGTCCGCAGCAGAAGCCCAGAAGAGAGAAAAATATCCCGCACATAAAAAGTACGCAGTCGCGGCTACTGCAGCTTTATAAAAGCAAAACAATACAACAAAAAAGTGTATATGCGTGCACGAGCAAAAATTTAAATATATTTTCAAAAGTAACGGACATTTTTTGGTCACTCACTTATTTCGCGCAGGTAGTAAGCAGCAGGCAGTAGCAGGCCCATTGTCGTCGTCGTCACCATCATCATCATCATCAACGTCGTTCGGGGGCCACTGTTAGCTGCGTTCTTTTAAATTTCAGTGTTCGGTCGTTCGTTCATTCGTTCATTCGTTCGTTGGTCAGTCGGTAGCCGCTTTCGGGAGAGAGAAAGAGAAAAGGGAGTTTTGCGTTACGTTGTTATTTTATTTTTGCGCACCTTTTTACCGTTATATATATAAGTATATACTATAGTTCAGTTCAGTTCAATTTTTGTTGTTTGTTTGTTTCACAGAAAAAAAAGGATAACACCAAAAATAAGCTTCCTCCTCCTCCTTCTTCTCCGTCTTCTTCTTTCTACTGCTTTCTTGCTAGCTTGCAATTGCCAACCAGCTGCAACAACTACCCTCGAAAAAGAAGAAACAAAAAAGGTAAGTATATTAGAAAAAGAGAGAAGAAAAAAAGCTAAAAAGGAGTTCTTAAAAATTATTTTTGTTGTTTTTATCGAAGACGTTCGTTCAAAAAAGCTCGAAAGCTCGAAAATGAAGATGACGACGCTTTTTCCGCCTTTTAAAGGTAAACGTTAAAAAAAATTTAAAGTGGCTTTGCTTCTTTTTTTCTTTTTTCGATCTTCTTTTTTTTCATTTTTAGCTTTGCTTTTATTAAACTTCCCCCCTCCCGAAATTTGTGACACTTTTTTCATTTAAAGAATGTTTTAAATATTTTTTATTACAAAAGAAAAAGTAACTTTTAACTTAAATTGTCTTGAAACTATTTTTTATTAATTTTTTAAATTCTCTTTAAATGATTCCGTCTTAAAAATGCCAAAAATTCAGATTGAAATTTAAATTTAAATTTTATAAATTTTCTCATTACTGTAATTTTATTACAAATATCAGAGAAGATTTCTTAATTTATGTTTAACTAATTTTTTTTATTACTTTTTTATGTCTGTTGTAAAAATGTGTCAATTTTCATACCTAATAAATAAAAAAATAAAAAACCCCCCCCCCCTTTTTTTTTCTTTCCGCTATGTATTAATGACACCATTTTTTTTATTATTTTTCCCGTTAAATTTTCAAATTTTACATTTCACCTCTCTCTTTTTTCTCCCCATATTTTTAAAATCCGCATAAAAATGACCATTGGTCGAAAAAAAGCGGATTTTTGCAAAAGCTTTTCATTCTTTCTTTCATTCATTTATTCTCCTTTTTGTTAAATTGTTTCGGGTATCCATGGAAACTCCCTATCTCAAAAGCCGGCAACAGCTTTATTTATTATTATTATTACAGAAAAAAGCCTTTGCACACACTTTTTTAAAAAATATAAATTAACCTTCTTTGGTCACCGAAAATGGAAGGACAATCACAAAAGTTTTTGGGAAATTTGAATAAATTAAAATCACACGTCATGGATGTAAAAAAAGTTCAATGAAAAAAAACCGTAATATGCAATTTTGGGATTGGGGAAAAAAAGTATTGAAATTGAGTAAATTTAATGGCACCATTGTTTTCGATATCTTTGTGGAAACGAAAAATAATAATAATATTTTTAACCAATCATTTTTAGTACTAATTGTTACTCAAACATTGATAAACTACTTCTGTTTGATCCTGATTAAATTTAATTAAAATATTAGAGCTTAATCTTTTTAAATTCTTTCAAATTAAACCATTCTTTCTTTTCCTTTTTTTAAGCTTTACCCTTTCTAATTTTTAAGTAGTTCAATAAACTTTGTTCCATTTTCCATCCCTCCATTTGATGCTGATGCTGCTGATATCAATCTTTTTTTCGCTCACTAATATTAACTCATTATTTTTGAAGATAAATTTTACAAATCAAATACCCTTCAAAAATCAATCATTTGCTAATAAAAAATTTGTTGAACCTGAAAACCATTTTATTTTTTTCCAGCTAGTTTTAAATTTTTTGTGACTCTCTCTTTTTTTCCCATCCCTCAATTTTGTGCAATGCGAAAACAGTTATTTGATCGGGGGACTTTTTTGTTTGTTGTTTTTGCAATTTTCGTGTCCACCCGTCTGTCACCAATTCTCTTCTTTTTTCCTCTTTTTTTTGACCCTTGTCCAACCAATACCCCCTTTTTTTGTAAATACAATTAATAAACGTGTTTAAAAGTTTTTTTTTATTGTTTTCTTTCGGTTTCGGTTTTGAAGAAATTCCGGTAAACAATTATTTTTGCCCATTTTTTAAACCTTTTTTTGGAACTGTTTTCCTTTTTTTTGGCAGTGAGTTCCCAAAATGCACTTGAATGAAAGTCAAGTAAGCGTTAATCCAAAAGCACATTAATAGGTTCTTCAGAAATGTGTGAGAGAGTTGATTTTTCAATGATTAGAAAAAGTTGATAGGTGAGAAAATACTTGAGCAAAAATAATTTTATTATTTATTTTAAGATTTTTATTTCTCAAAATGTAAACCTTGATTTATATTTTATGAGTAGATTTGGTAGCTTAAAAAGTCTTAAACCATTCTAGTTTGAAAAAATTTAAACTGTATTTTTTGAATTCATGTTTAACTTTCTTTGTGACTGAGTAGATAAAAAATGATTTTCTTTCCCACGGCATTTTTGTACTCAGCTGATGCCATATCTTCAAATTTAGGAGGGTATTGTTTTAAGAAAAAGCACGGCACATTTAATAATTCAACACATAATATTTTTTCTGTTTTCAAAATATTTCAACGACCCCATATATCTATTTATTTTTTGTGAGATATTTTTTGTTCATCACAAAAAACTTCTCTTTTTTTTTTTCAAGGCCGAAATTTGCTTTCAATTTTTTTTTAATTTCAAGGTTTTTTTTCGTGTTATTTAATTTTCTCTTTCTTTTTTCATAATTTTAAGTTTTGAATTAATTCGATCATCCGTTTTTAGAGATTATAAATATATTTTTTCAAAAAGCTATCAAACATTTCTATTTTTTATTGGAGCCTTTAGGCGCTGATGGCCTTATCCCATCGTTTGCCGTATCTTGACGGGGAACCTAAAAAATCAATTGGTATTGCACCACCTCCATATAAAATTAATCCCGACGACGATAGTAGTACTTCTGGGCGGTGGTCAGATTCTTCCTTTTCTTCTGCAACTGGTGGGGCACTTGGAAAACGTCGTACATCTTGGACAAATTTGGTTGAAGCAGACGAAAATTTAAAGAATTATAAAGTTAACGTATATCCAAAAGTTTCATCCACTTCAAGTACAACTTCATTCAATTCAAATAATCAGCAACATTTAAATCCATTAAAAGCACCCTTTGGACAAGTCGTTTCACAGCTTCCACAAGGTGTAGCAATGAATGGAAGTAATATAAGTGTAAATTCACAATATGGTGGTGGAGCAGCTCAACCAGTTAATTATCAGCTAAAACCTCCATCAAGACAAAATAGTTATACAGCAAATAATAGCATGGTTTCGGAGTTTTTTGTTTTGGTATGTTTGAAGGAAATTTTGAAATTCCGTGTGAGACATTTTTTGCCTTTAAAGAAACAAAAATTCCAAACATGATTAAAACCAAAAACTTTATCACTGATAAAAAACACTATATTTGGTAAAACAGCCAAAAATGTCTCGAATGGAATTTAATTTAATTTTAAAAAGAAATAAAAAAATTACGGTCAAAAATACTACATTAATAATTATTCATTTTTATTTCCAGCCACGCGGGTCTATTCAAAAGCTTAACTATGGTACCCCAATGCCACCAGGGGCAACTCCAATTCCCTTGGATAATCCCCAACCGTTACCCCATCAAACTACCATCACTTCCACCTCCACAACAACTCGACGCAAAAGAAATCGAATGGAAGATATTCGAAATTATTTTGCAAAACCAATTGCAAAATTTCTTTGCGGGATTTGTTGCCTTTTATTAATTGTTGGAATTGTTCTGGCAATTGTTCTTCCCTTAACTCTGATATATCCAAATCATTATGAATTTAATTGGCAAGCTCCTGAATTGATTCGACAACGTCAAACTGGCTCAAATCATATTCAATTAGATATTCAAGGAGATCAAGCTAGATTTAATCTTCGCGGAACTGCTGTCCCCTTTCGATCAAATTATCTTTCCGTTTATGATTTTAAAACGAATAAAGTTGCGGTCATTGATTCAGCGCTACAAAATAATGGAAAACAAATTATTTGTTTTGTCATGGATTTTAATAAAGAAAATTTGAGAGATATTTCTGCATTGAAAAGGGCATCAAGGAATTCAGAATCTGTAAGTTTTTTTACTTTAAAAGACTCAACAGATTAGATTGAATAGTTTTGTGAAAAGGGAATATCTAGATGTTACCTAATTTAGATAAAGGGTGTACCCGCTTTGATGCGAAAAGATTAAAGAGACACGGAAACTTTCAGTATGAAAAATTTAGCCAGTTCAGTTGCGAAAAAGCATACCCGTAATATTTATAAAGATATAGTTTTTGTTGCAACCTTTATGCAACTGAACTGGCTAAATTTTTCGTACTGAAAATTCGCGTGTCCCTTTAAAGGAAAAAACAGTACCCCCCAAAACACGGGGGGGGGGGGTCAAAAAGCCCCAAATTTAAAAAAAAAATCTTAACAGTCACTAAAAACGGGATCGTATGATTCATGTGGGAGTTGAACATAGATTACCAATCAGATGTTCTACCATTAAGCTGCAAACATGTGCCATAAAGTAATTGAATTTAAAAAAAAGAAAGATACATGTTTTGTCATGTGATTAGTAGCACAATTCTTTATCGAAAAATTCCTTAACATATCAAATCACTTATTTTTTTTCAGAAAAACAATCAATCATCTGGTTGGCAAGAACGATGGAATTTTATGCCATCTCCACTTTCAAACTTTAATCCAGAAGCAAATTTTCATCCAGATATTTCTGAATGCCGTGGAGCTCGTTGGGTTCAACTTAATTATGTTAATCAAAATCAAAAACGTAAATATTGTTTATTTTAACAACAAATTTATAAAAAAGCATTTTAGCTCAAAGATGTAGTGATTGCTATGATTTTTGTTTGCCAAGTTATGGCGTACAAAAAGATGTTATTCGAGATGAAGAATTTTTAAATATTATGAATCGAGACTGCTTTTATTTATACGTTCCAGAATGGAGAAATTTTGCACAAGCTTATAATGTATGTTTATAAATTTATTATTTGATAAAATAAAATAGTTTTTTTTAGAATGTACCAGGTCAACAAGGCTATCAACAACAGGGTTACGGTACAACAAATATCTATGGACAACCTCAAACTCCAACGAATATATTAAATCAACAAGCAACTGGTGGAGTATTTTCAGTCGGAAATAATCAATTTACTCCCCAAGGCCAAATAAATCATCAACAAACTCGTCTTGGACAATATTCCCAACAATCCTTGCAACCATATGGTCCAGGTAATGGTGTTAATACCATTGGAGGTGGGGTCGGTGGAGGTGCACCAGGCATGAGTGGCTTTAATACTAATTATAATGAAATGAATCGAAATAATATTAATAATAACGATTACAATAATAATAATAATCACAATAATCAAAATAATCAAAATGGAGAAAGTCGATGGATAAATTTATCAAATGTTTCTGGTAAGTTTTCATCATCTAACACAACAACATTCGCTTTGGGACCAGCTTTTGTTTTGCTTTTGTTTTGCTTTTTGGCACAAATTTTACAGTATTTATTAATCAATGTAATGTAATACAAATATTTAGGTCAAATTGTAAATAAAACTGGAAATGCAATTAATCAAGTTCGAAATCAAGTAGATCAATGGGGAAGAAAAATTGGAGAGAATCTTGGCATTCTTCCTGATGATGATGATCATTTTGAGTATAAAAATAATCAAAGTCCTTACAATACCAATAATAATGCTCAAAATAATAATAATCCATATGATCCAAGATATAATCAAGGCAATAATGGACAACAACCATACGGATATAATAGTAATACAAATAATCCAAATTATATTACTGATCAAAATGCTCGAATGAATACTTTGGGATCCCTTTATGGAACACCCGGATTAAGTGGAATGGGACCAGAATATAATATTCGGGGACCAATTGTTGGAGGTTTGTTTTGTGCTTGTTTAGGCTAGAATTATGCAAATTTATATCATTTTTTAGGTGAAACTTCAAGCACCGGCGGATTTGGACAATCTCAACAACCCCTTCTTCCTTCGGCAGTTTTCACGGCACCAGAAGAATCCCAACGAGGTGTTGTTGGACATCAGCCAATTCTTCCATCAAATCCCGCCGAATTCTTTAGAAATCAACAACAAAGTCTTCAAAATCAGGGTATTCAATTACAGAATCAAGCCCAACAAATTCAAAATCAAGCTCAAGTTTGTTTTAATTTACAGAAATAAATTATAAACATGTTTGGCTTTTAGACATACGGTAGAGACCTGTCTGCTGCCACCTTATCACCAAATCAACAAGATCAACTTCGAAATCAGCAATCTTTCCTCAATAATTGGGGCCGATAAATTTCATCATTCTCATCATACTTTTCTTTTTTGTAAACAGCTTACTTACTTACTGTTATTTTTTCAAGAGCTTTCAAAATATTTTATTTTTTATTCATTTTTTACCACATATTACTACTGCCCCCTCTAAAAACATCATATATAAACAAACAATTTTTTTTCCACCAGAGCTTCCTAGTCTTTCTTTTTAATCTGATTTAATTTAATTTTTTATTAAAACTTTGTTTAAAAATGCCTTTGTTTTTCCTTTTTCTCAGGGAGATTTTTGATTGGCAAAAATAAAATTTCACTTTTTTTGGTATATTTTTTGTTGACAAACGGCTGCTTTTTAAGGGCCACTTTCTGTTCTTACTTTTTATTTCACTTATTTATCCGAGTTTTTTTTAATAATAATTTATGAACGATAAAAATAAATGATACTCTAATAACTCTGATTTATTTTCTTTGATAACAAAATCAGCGTCAAAATGATTCTAGAAAATATGCTGTTTCTAAAATTTTTCAAATAAAAAATTACTGTAATGTAATAATACACTTTTATGGTGTAAAAAATGAACATAGTTTTTGCTTAAAGGATTTTTACAGTAATCAAAATACAAAAATTACTATGCATTTCACTTTTTGATAAGCTGATATGATAATAATGCACAAATGATGGATAGATTACGGCAGTGTAAAACATTAACACTTTTTTATTACATTTTTTATACAAATAATAATAAAACCTTTGGTTATCAAAAAATTACGAAAGATAGATTATTTGTTATTATCAATTATCAGCAGCACCATTTTTTAAAAAACATAAAAATACTAAAATAAATGATTGCAAAAAAAAAGAAAGAAATAAAGCATTTTACAAAAATTTAAAAACAACATTGAAAGAAAACAATTAAAACCCGTTAAAAGGAATGCTATATATTTTTTTTCAAAAAAAGAAACAAAATTTACTTTTATATAATTTTTTTTAGAAAAAAGTAATCATTTATTTCATCCTGCAAGTTTCTTCGCAATCATTAAGAGTTTTAAATCTATTTTCATTTCCCCCACAATTTTGTACTCCAAATGGATAACATTCTGTTGTGGTAATATCAAAATAATATCGTACATCAAGCTTTTCCGATAACAGAACTCCATCCTCATCTGACGGAATTGTATTTGATGATGGGCACATTCCAGAATCTAAAAAATAAAATCGGATACTGTAATTCTGATGAGACTTTGATAAAAAGGTTTATTTATCCCGAATGGAATGTCTTTGAATAAATACCGTACCTGGTGGCAAATAGCATACACTTGGATAATGTGCAATTTTATCAAAAACTGGCGGATCCGGAAGTCTCATGGATAAAATGGAATCAAAAATATTGCATAAAATGACAAAAATAAAAATAATGGACCATCGACCAGGAGATTTCATGGTTACACACTAAAAATTTATTTTTTTTATTTAACTGAAAAAAAGGTAACAGTTTTTTTATTTCTCGTGAAAAAAATAAATAAAAAAACCGCGGATTTCATTTTGAAAGAAAAAGGCAAACTTTGAATCAAAAAAAAAGTAGCACGGAAAATCCTTGTTTTATTTTTGGAGGAATAAAAATCAAACAAAAAAGATGTTAACAAAAAGAAAATTTCTGCTTTTTGGACCCCACAATCAAGTAACTGCAATTGCGTAAACTCACAGATAAATGTATGTAAAGAAAGGTACAAAAGAAGAAGGAAAAAAAATTGTTTGGTAAGAAAAAAATAAAATGAAGAAAGTTAATCCAAAAGAAAAACGTGCAAAATTGATGGGGTAATAATCCTTATATGTGAAATGACGGTGGATAATCTTAAAATTAAGGGGGGAAGTAAACAGTTATATTATGTTTTGATTTACAAAAATTCAGTTTAAAAGAGCAGTAATAATTGTAACAAGTTTTAAAATTCTGCTTTTTAAAATTCAAGCCAAATAAAAATTTCAAAAAATATACTGTATTCTTGAGGAGAAAAAATCAAAAATTCAGAAACTGTAATCATACAAAGAATTCAAAACTATTTTTAAACATTCGCTCAAACATTAAAATCGCGTCATTTCTAAATTCAAAATGGAAAACAACAAAAAAGAGATGATGTCCATCCTCAAAAAACTTTTTAAAGTCAAATCTCCCAAATCAGAAATAAAAATAGGTTAATCAAATAAAATAAAAAAACACGTTTTTATTTGCAAAAAGAAATTAGAAAAAAAAGTGGGATATATTTCCTCTTTTTTTTAGTAAAAACTATTATTATTTAGAACGATGAGTTTTTTTTTCATGTATTTTGAAAAATTGGGATGGAAAAAAGGGGGGGGGGGGTTATGGAAGGAGGGATTCGGTCAATGTTTCTCTTTTTTTATTCTTGTTGTTGTTTTTGATGGGATCAAACAAAAGGTAAAAAAAAGGAATAAAATCAAGGTCAAATTTTTATATGTTTTTCGAGTCAATAGGGAAGAAGGGATTAAGAGGAAGGGGGATTTTGTAAATTATCTTTCATAAATCTGCATTCTAAATTCTGAATGGAATGAATGAAAAGGTGTAATCATCATCAAATAATAAAAAAATGTTGAGAGGATAATAGCTCACTTTTTTAGGAGTGGAAAAGGAAGGGGATTACATAAGTTAAGTGGATTTAGAAAGAATGAAAAAAAGTCATAAAAAAAAGTGACCAAAAATAAAAATGCGTTTTTAAAAATCGGAATAATAACAAAAAAAAGTGACACCATTTTCTAGCAATAAAAAAAACAATAATAAATAAATTCTTCCAATTTACTTAAAAGCTTTTGTTATAAAAAACTACAAAAAAAACTTTTAAGAATTTAAAAACAATTTGTAAAGGTTTAAATTGGCAAAAATGGAGAAAAACGTGAAAGAAATTTGGAACTTCTCTCAATTTTAGTAATTAAAATATAAGAATCTTTGGGTTAAACCGAAACGAAAAAAATTTAAATTAAAAAAGTTTAAATTAAAAATATACACGAATTAAAAAAGAGTGTTTTCAGAAATGATTGAAAAAACGAAACAAAAAATAATGTGAACCAAAAAAAGTTTTCTTTTAATTCCTCAGGAGAGATTTTACTCAAATGTGCCAAATTTGAATAAAAAATTTTTGCTTTATGGTTAACCATCAAAAAAGATCAAACTTTAATAGCCAAACAAAAAAACAACTTAAATAAATTATCTGAATAATTAGACCCCATAATTTTACATTTAAAAACCCCCCTTTACTGACCCTGTTTTTTTACAGTCTTATAAAAAATACAAAAGAAAACATTAATTTCTTTTTTTTTCAAGTGAATAAAAATTTAAATAAGCATTCATTCATTCAATTCATTTCACAGTCACAAAATGGCTGACCTCTAAGAAAATGAATGAATGAATGAATGATCGCCTAAAGGCTTAGAGAGAGAAAAAAAGAAGGCAAAAAATAATAATAAAAACACAAACGACTAAAATTCAACAAGAAAAAAAAGAACAACAACAACTGGGTCAGATATTTAATGTCCGATCTCTCTATCTCTCTGCCATTTTTTTTGTTCTTTTGCGCACTCTTTTTTCTCCCCCCTCCTTCTGTTCTGCCACCACCACCACCAGCATCAGTCATAACCGATCCGTTTTAAATATTTTTTAAAGAGAGAAAAAGATTGAAGGGATAAAGGATTGACCGACCATTTACACGCAGGATTTCTTTTTTTCTTTCTAATTTTAACGTTCTTTCTGGCGCGGCTCCTGACAGAACCATTAAAATTTTGAATGAAATAAAAAAGTAGCAACAATTATGGAATTTTCAAAATCAAAAAAAAGAAACGATGTCAGATAAATGTTTTTTTTCTTTCTCTGTTTTTGGATACATTTTTAGGATAAAAAAAGGATTTATGGAATCCCAAATAAAGCTTGAAAATCAAAAAAGGTTGTACTCGTTTTTTTTTGAAGAGGTTTAAGTTTTTTAAATGGAACAATAAAAAAGGGAAAAAAAAAGAAGAAAAGTGAAAGATGAGTTTAAATTTTGAGAGAAAAAAACTGGAAATTTAAGATGGGGTTGTTTTAAAAGAAAAAAATGTTGGGGGGAGAAAAAAAGTAACGGTCAAAGAAGAAGAATTTGTAAAAAATGCGTGGTTTTTCACCACGCATTTTTTACAAAAATAAATAAATTTTTTTCACGTTTTTTGATGCATCTTTTTTTTGAACTTGTTTTAAAACTGAGAATTAAAAAAACACATAAAACTGCGCTTTTTTATTGCTGTAAAATTTTGTGTTTAAATCCTGAATGATTCAGAATCCGTCCAAATAAAAAATTGATCCAGTTATTATGAATCAGTTTTTATCATTTAATTTTGTTGAACACAAAAAACGTGGATCATAAAATTTATGGAATTATTAATTTTAAAAGTTTTACGTCACAAAAAAAAATAGTAAATAATTTGGAAGTCATTTTTTCGAAAGCGAAACACAATTTTATCCCTATTTTTTCATGATCTCGGATCACTGAAATCCGACGTGAGAAAAAAATGTTTTTTTATAAAAAAAAGGGAAGTTATTTTTCTGCAAAAAATACAAACAAAAAAACACGGAACTTTTTGTATATTTTTTTAAAAAGAATTTTGATGGTTTAAAAATGTAAAAACACAGTTTTGTTGAAAAAATTTCAAAAAAAATAAAAACAAAAAACTGCATTCATTTTTGGTATTTTTAAAATTCAAAACGTAAAAGAAACTTAAATTTAATTGAGAAAAAATAGGGCAAAAAAGATGCTCGAGATTGTATCTTTTTTTTCAAAAAAAGAAAGATTCCAGATTTTGAAACAAATTATTTAAAAAAAGTAGACGTCAAAAAGGAGAAAGAGAGATAAATAACTGCATTAAAAATCAATGATAAAATTTTTATTTAATAAAGATGCAATCATTAAAATGGAAGACAAATTCTCATTAATTAATCTAAAAGATATTGTGGTAAAAGTTATGCAAATTTTTAGGGTAAATAACAGATTTTTTTGAATTTCCATTCGAGACAAATGTCAGCTTATTAATAGGTTTAATTACAGAGAAATGAATGGAGATCAAGAAATAATCAATTTTTAAGTTCAAATTCAATTTCATTAAAAAAAGCAAGGAATTTATCTTTCAAATTTTTCAATACAGTATTTTCTTTTTTTTAAACTGTTATAAAACAATTTCCAGGCAAAGGAATAAAAGTGCCACCCGCTTTTAATCTAATTAAAAGAATAAATAAAAAGCTACATATTTTTTAGAAGTAATTTTTCCAAGAGTTTTTTTTTATACAAAAAATCGAAGTTGCAAAAGTTTTTACTTCATTCAAAAAAGTATAATATTATCTACGAGTATTAATAAACTCAAAAAGGATGGCAATTTGATCATTATTTTAAAAAAAAATTCTTTTAAAATTTAAAATTCTTTGCAGATACAAAACTTGCACCATGTCTCTATGGAGCAAGTTTTGGCCCAACACAATTGTAACAAAAAAAGATAGTTACAGACAGCTATTAAAAATATTTATCAGTTTGAAAAAGCAATGAATTAAACTTAAACAACTTCTTTCTTTTTTTAATAAATTATATCTCATTTTGCAAGTGAAGAAAAAAAAGCACAGCTAACGTCATATTTCACATTTTTTGAAAAAAAAATATGGGAAAAACATATTATTGTCAGATCAGTTTTCCTCGCAATTCTTTTTTTTTCCACTCTCTCCCTTTCATCTTAAACAAGTGCGAACAACAAGAATAAAAAAAAGAGAAGAAGGAATTTTAGAAGAAGAAAAAAACTTTTAAAGAAAAAAGACAGAAAGACTTGAAAAAAAAGTGTGAAGTAAATTTTCAAAGAAGCGAACGCGAGAAAAGTGAAAAGAGAGGAGAGAGGTGAAAAGAGGTGAAAAGAGATGGGGGATATATTGACGGCTCAATAATATTGGCCCCCAATATATTGGCTGAATTGAAGATTGAAGAATACTATGAAGGAGCGCAATTTGAGCTTCACTTTTTATTCCCCCCCCCCCCCCCCCCTCTTTTTTTTTCTTGCTTTCTTATTCTTTTTTGGCTCCGTAAATGTTTTTGTGTGATTTTTTTAAAAAATAAAATTATTTTGATTGAAAATAAAAAAAGAATCGTCACCAAAGTTTTTGCGCAAACTTTTTGATTGACTTATATATATTTTGATTCGAGAAAAAAAAAAGAAAACCGTTAAAGGAAGGGAAAAAATATAATAAATACGATTTGTTATTTTAATTGTTGAAGCGGGGAAAAAAGAAGGGGGATCGAGAAATATATGTATGAGTCAAAACATTTTTTGGGGTTTACCTTTTATTTATGCATAAGCAAAAGAGTAAACGTTTTTTTTACGAAAAAAAGAGACAGTTTTAAAAAAAGCGGAAAAGATTTAAGAAAAATTTAAAATTTGAGAGCAAAAAATTAAATATTAATGGGTATTCTTCATAAACTCCATTAAACAACAACACGATTACCGTATACCAAAAATGTACAATTTCCGTATTTTGAAAAATTGGGATTTGGCCAAAATAAGTGAAAATTTAAAAGGATTCCAAGAATATATTTCAAAATTAGAATCTGTCCAAAAATGAAATATTTAAAGCCAAAATATAACTATTTTTGATAACTTTATTTCGATAATTAAAAGAAAAAAAGGAAACATCCGCCGCCATTTAAACTTTACTATTTTTAATCATCAAAAATTTTTCTAAAAAGTAAATTTTTATAAAGCTTTAAAGCAAAAAAAAAGAGTAATTACAAAAATTGTTGATGCTTAACAAAAGAATTAACAATTTTCTTTTTTCCTTCATTTTTTGGCTGCTTTTTTTCTTGACCACGAAAGAAAGTTTGCAAAAAAGACTAAAGTTTAGTTGGAATAAGTTTTTAAGAGCAAAAAATACAAAAGAATTATTATAATCAAACTGGTATTAAAAAAATAATACTTTCTTTTTTTTGCTTGCTTGCTTGCTGCTTGCTCAAAGCTAAACCCTATTTCTCAAATGAAAGAATGGAAGGGAAAAAAACTTGTTTGTTTTCTATCAGTTACGACTACATCAGACTATAAGCATCTCTTCTTCATCATCATCATCATCCTCAAAATTCATTCATTCATCTTCTTGTTTTTAGACGATAAAAAACATGCACAACATTGAAGATCCATGTATGATTTAAAAATAGGGCGGCGATCATGAAAGTGATGCGATCCTTCAAAGAGATAAGCTTTCAGCAAAAAAAGTAGGGAAATTTGTTCCGTTTCAAAATTTATAACAATGTAAAAAAAAAGAACCCACGATAATTCCCCTTTAAGGCATTTTGTTGTTTGTTGGTTCTTGCAAGGCTTAAAGAAAACAGTTGGTAAGAAGAAAATAAAAGACAATGAAAAAGATGCGCAGAAACGGAACCGGATTATTACGCTTCAAAAAATACATATATATAAAAGTTACGCAGATTTTTACAGATAAAGAAGGATAGGAAAAATAAAGTTAAAGGAGATTCGTTAGTTGATGCATTGCGAAATCTCAAAAAGTTTCTAGCACCCGATAAAAATGCGGGAAACGCTTTATAATTTGAAAAAGAGAAAATTTCGCAATGCATCAGCTAACTAACCTCCTTTAAAGGGAGTGTCGAAGATAGTGAAAAACTTTTTATGAACGTTTTCCGTCGTTCCAAGTGATGGGGAATGAAAAAGTTTGTCCGCCCGCACGCAACGAATACATTCCCCATCACTTGGAACGACGGAAAAAAGTTTTTCACTATCTTCGACACTCCCTTTAAGTGGTCAAAATAAATTGTTAATAATAACACTTGGCCCAAAAAAAGAATGAAATAATGGAACACATATATGAATATATATTGGATGAATGAAAGGCAATTAACCGGATAATTAGTTTCACACAGGAAGTTATCCTCCTTCATTTCATCACACCCCCCCCCCTCCCACGAAAAAACAAGCTTTGGAACTTCTAACTTTTTTGTTTTTATCCATTTTTTTTGCAACAAACATTTTTGTTTTGTTCAAAACCTTTTTTTTTACAATCAAAAAATTTGAAAAAAAAAACCAAAACAAAAAAGTGTTAACAAACTTATTTTTCGTAAAAAAAAAGCATGGAAAAATTCCGAAGAAAAAAAGGAGATTAAGAAAACAAAGGGGGGAAAAAAGGACCGGACAATGCACTTGAAAGAATTTTGAGGGAAAAAAACAGAGATTCTTTGAGAGAACCACTTGAAGCAAGCAAAAAAAACATATATAGAGTTATAGAATCGGGAAGTAGCCCCCTTTTTTCTTTTTTCTCTTCTGCTTCCTTGAAAGTTGAAGATTCTTTAAGGAAGTCAGCAGAAGAAGAAAATTATGAATATTTAAATTTTGGTAGGTAAAAAATAATAGCGTTGAGTTAAAAAAAGTCCCCAAAAAAGGTAATAATTTTGGTTAAGCGATTACGGTAGAAAAGGTGGCAACTAAAATAAATAAGTTTTTTATCAGAAAAATAAAACAAAATCTATGATTAAAATTTTTATATGTTTAAAAGTGATAATCAAACTTTTCAGCAAAAACTTTTATTGTGCAAAAAAATTATTAAAAGTTTCTCCTCAAAAATTATTTTTTAATCACCGCCGACAAATTTAAGAATTAAAAACCTTTGAAAAAGTATTTTTGCAGAACAATACAAATTTTTCAGACATGAAAAAGTTTTAAGTGGTCAAAAATGAAAAAAAAGATGGACGAATTTTAACAAAAAAAAGTAAATTACAAAAAGAAACTTTTAAAAATTGAATGCTTTACAAATTTTGAGAGGTCAAGGAAAAGTAACAAAACAAAAAAACATTTGATTTTACACGTTTTTAAAAAAAGAAGAAAAAATATTTCTATCAAAATTTTCGAAGGAACACTTAAAAACGGTTAAAGTTTAGAGAAAATTGAGAAAATTCTGGCTTCTTAAATACATATTATTAACAACTCTACATTTGAATATTACGAATAAATTAGCATAATATTTCACCTAAAAGCTATAGTGATATAGTGCAATAGCATATACAGATGTATATATATATATATATTTATGTAAATATTAAAGCTAAAGTTAAGTATACCCAAAAAATATGATCAAAAAGCGAAAACGTGAACCAATAAAAAAAGTAAAAAATATAAATTATTCAAATTGAATGCGGAAATTGGGTGATTTTTTTCTTACTCATTTTTGTGCATGCATTTTCTGCTGCTACTGTTCCTGTTCCTGTTGTTGCGGATGATGTTGATGCAACGGGGTTCATCTCTCTCGCCTCTCTCTCTCTCCTACTTGCTTGCTTCTCAATTTGACTGTTAGCACTTGCTTGTTGTTGGAAGACGAAGACGAAGAAGAAAAAGCAGAAGAACCAACGACAAATAAATAATGACAGCTTTATTTCCGTTTAAAAAAAAGTATTCCACGCATCTTTTATTTTTATATTTGTATTTGTTTTCATCTACTTTCACTGAGGCTCTCTGAAACTATATTAGAAAGAAAGAAAGAAAAACAGGAAGAAGATGCAATCAAAAAAAACCAGGTGAATAAACTTAAAGAAAATATTGCCCCCCCCCCCCCCATTTTCAACCTCTTTTTTATTTATAAAAATGTGTGTTTGTATTATACATTTTTACATACAAAAAAACTGTACAAAGACTCTTTTTTTTACAAAACAAATAAAAGTGTTCCTTTCTTTTTGCAATAATTATTTTGTTTCAAGAAGCTACCCTAACTAACATCTATAAAGTGTTTCGTTAAAGTGCTTTTTATTGTTTTTGGTAGTATGAAAAAGTATGATATCTATAAAAAACCACTTAAAACAAGTGCAACATTAATAATTTTATTAATGGAACACACGTGCATCTTTAATAAATTTTTTTTTGATGATTTATTGAACAATAACTAAATTACATATTTGTTTATCAAATATTGGTATATTTATAACAAATTAATCTTTCAATAAATTCAATTCAAAAAATAATAAGTTTTTTACCAAAAAAATAATAGTTAAAAAAGTATTGACAAAATACACATACACAGAAAATTGAATGATAAAATTATAAATGATGCGATAGAACTGCCGCCCTTATTAGTATTTGGAGTTGTAGTATAATCCCAATTTAAATTATTAGTATATGGTGTAACAGTAAGTTGAACTTGATTATTATAACCTCCAAAAGTGTTTAATGGAATGAAATAAAAGGATACCGTATTTCCAGTTGAATAACAAATTGAATCATTTCGGATAAAACAATTTTGGAGGATTCCAGAATCAGAATCAATTTTACCATCATAAATATTTATCTTAAAAAATATGAAATTTTGGGAATTCAATTAAGCGAAAACTTGCTTGAAAATTTGTTGGAACATATGTAAATCGAATTTTAATAATTTTACTTTGGTCATTATTTTGAGCGATTACGGTAAAGCCGCGGAAGTAACAAAATGATGGCTGCGAAACAATTCCTGTTTCACTAAAAAGCTTTTTATCACAATTTTAGCATTTTTTAGGATATTAATTTTGAAGTTGTAACTATTTTATTTTCTATATTTAATAAATTAAAGTGCCATTACAACAACTATTTTAAACCCAAAATTTTTAAAGATTCCACAAAAAAAAGAGTTCTTACATTCCATAATCAAGTTGAACCAATTTGGAAGTATAATCACAATTGTAATCATAGCTGAAGCTTTTAACGACCAAAAAATTAAGTATTAAAATTAGAAAAAGACCTTTAACAACCATTTCATATAATATTTTTAGGCTAGAAAGTTTCAATTCTTCAAACTTTTCAAAATTATTTATTTCAAACTCAAAAATCGGGAAAAAATATGCTTTTTTATTATTGAAGAAAAAAAAGTTGTGCCTTTATTTGGATAATGGATCAAAAAAAAGAAAATCTTTCAAGAAGATGATATTTTTTTTCCTTCAAAAATGTTTACAATAAAAAAATAGGAATGCAAAAAAAAGCAGAAACGATAAAATTTAAAAAAAAGTTTGATAATAAAAAATATAAAAGAAAAAGATAAAAAATGAAAATGATGCAATCGAAGACCCATTATTGGTAATATTTGTGTCAGGGATAACAGAAAGTTCAACTCGATTATTTAAGCCGACATTATTAATTAATGATACAAAATAAAAAGTTACAGTATTTCCACTTGAATAACAAACTGAATCATTTTGGATATAACAATTTTGAAGACGAGGCCCTCCCCTAATTTTCCCATCATAAATTTGTATCTAAAAATTAAATGAAGCTTTAAAAAAGGAAAATATTTGTGTCAAAGGATGGTTACGTATCCATTTCTGACAATCAGGATTTTAACGTTTTGTCGGGTGAATTACTTAATCGTTGTGAGACCCAAAAAATAAAAAAGTAGAATCCCTTTAAAAACAAACCTCAAAATTTGTTGGAACAATTGTAAATCGAATTTTAATATTTTTATTTGGGTCATTATTTTGAGCGATTACGGTATATTCTTGAAAGCAAGAAGAAGGTTGGGAAACGATTCCAATTTCTCTAAAATTAAATTAAATTCGTTAATTAATTAATATATTTTGAATGCTTTAATTTGTTTTTACTTTAACAAAGAATCGGAAACCTTTTATTGTTTAACATAAAAGTATCAAATCACTTATTTAAAAATGATAAAAAATACGGCTCTAGTCAAATTAACCCGTCCAAAGGAAGTTTTATGTCTAAACCTAATGAAGAAAATATTATAAATATCCGTGACCAATACCCTCTTCTCCCTTTGGACGGGTTAACTTGATCAGAGTCAAAATTACTACCTTCCATTTTCAAGTTGAACAGATTGTGGCAAAGATTCGCAAATATAACCGAAGCAAAGACTGTAATTGATTACTGTAAAATAAATCAAAATTAAAGTAAAAATTTTAGCAACCATTTCAAACACTTTTTTTTCTAATATTTTTGAAGCCAAATCAAATAAAAAGTGTGCAAATTTATTTTTAAAAAAATAGATGTGCCTTTATTTGAATTATGGATTTTTAAAACTTTCCTTTTTCAAGCTCACATTTTTTGACGGTTGTTAAATCAACAATATTGATGATTCATAATTGTTTATGGTAGAAAATTATATATACATCATATTTAACAGTTATATCACACATGTTGAATTTTTAAAGTCAAAAAAAGTTGGAAATATTACACTTATTTTGAATTCAATATTTTTTTTGAAAAAAAAGTTATAATTTTATAGAATCGAAAAATGACAAAAGAATTTACGTGTCATCACTTTGTGAAATGTACTGTAACTTAAATTACAATGCCATCAAGCTCGCGCGAGCGTCAAGTTTCGAACGTTAGCGACAAAGCTTTCCCGGCTCTAATGCACTTTCCCCGTCCATAAATATTTTACCCGTCCATAAAGATTTTTGAGCTTAAATTTACTGGGTAAAACATGATATGGACGGGTAAAATATTCCCGACCTTTGCTTGCAAAAAAAGTGCAAGGCAAATGCGCGTCCTTTGCAAAAAGTGCCTTACAAGAAACCTGCATAACTGCAGGTTTCTTGTAAGGCTATAACTGCAAGGAATTTTGTTTTTGCAATTAATGAATCCTCGTCATCAATTTTATTATCATCAACGTCCCCCTCCACCTTTTTGATTTTCTTTTTTTTACTGTTATGTTTTTAATGTTTTTAGATTTTACATAAATTTTTTTTTCACTTATTTTTTTTACGTCTTTCTTTTTTGTAGGCATAGTATTAAGTTTACCTAAAAAAAGATTACTTTTTACCTAAAATTTATTAATCGCCTAAAAATAGATTACTTTTTACCTAAAATTTATAATCAATGAGAAAATGTGAAAACTTAATTGTACCTCAAAAAAATTAATATTTGCCGCAAATACTAAAGAAAATCGTTATATTTTTTTAAATTATTTATTTGTATAATTAATACAAACGTAATCGAATTTCAATTATTTATTTTGCTGCTAAACATATTTACATTAAAAGCAAGATAAAAACCTGTTACGCAGCTAACAGGGCAAAAAATCTTACAGAACAACCAAGAGTATATAAAATATAAAAAACAATATTAAACACTAGAAAGCAAAATGTTAAAGGCCAGAAATATAATTATTTTTAAAAAATGTTTAGATTAAATAAAAAGCGGTAACCCTGAAAAAAATTAACAAATAATGGTAAAATTATGTAGGATACGATAAGAAAATATACGATAAAATTGATAAAATTTAGATAATTAGAGAAACAAAAAAATTAACCATTAAAGAATAAAAAGATAGAAACAAAAATATGTAAGATAAATTCACCAAAAGAATAAAAAAAGACCCTACTGCAGTAAAACAACTTAAGAAAGGAAAAAAACAGGGAATAAATTGTTGTAAAATTATGAAATTAATCTCTTGAAAGTGCTGGAGCATGTTTTCTTGGCCGCCCAGCTTTATTACGACCAGTTTCAGTAACAGTTTGACGGATAGCTGCAATGTTTGGAAACTGTTTCGTCTTTAAAACAGCAACTTCAATCAGCAATACATGTTTACAAATTTTTCGCTGTACTCCAATTGGTTCCAATATGTTAAAATATCATCATATAATACAGATGGCGAAACAACAGCAACATTTATCATAAAAGTTGCAACATCATCTGAAGTCCATTCAATAAGTTCTTCAACTTCAAGTTTAAAATGTTTTCCAGTAAGAGTTTTCACACAAATCTGCATTCCACCACAAAACCGGAGAACAAGATAAAGAATTGATTCTTTTTGAATACTGTAATCAGACAAAGTTCTTCCATCTTCAAGTTGTTTTCCAGCACAGATTAAACGTTGTTGATCTGATGGAATTCCTTCTTTATCTTTAAAAATATTTATTCAAAAAGGTTTCTTTTGATGAAATATAAGAAAGAGAAACCATTAAAGGAAAAAAATGGGATAAAAAGTAATCCATTCTGGGGTACAAAGTAATACTATGCCAAATATATTCGACAAAAAACCAATTTATGGGTAAAATTCATGAACTTTTTGGGTAATAATTAATATGATTCCTTTTCTCTCACACATCTCCTTCTTGTTTTTAGTATAAAACATGGCACACTTACTTAAATAAAACAATATATTCCGTATGATTTCATGAATATTAAAAGGAGTCAAAAAATGTTTAAATTAATATTGTGCCTTCATTTATTTTATTATATGTTTTAGTTTTAGTTTTACCATTAACCACATACTACTTATTACTAGAACAAAAATAAACTTTTAACAGTAAAATCCAGTTAAAAACATTTCATTCCTAAATATCTGGGGTTCTTAAACAATTTCTTTAAGTTTTCACATTTTCGGCGGTGTAAGCAGATATTCTTTGTTTAAAAACAACGCTTATTTACGCCTTATTTTTTCATGAATATTTTTTAAACATGCAACAATAATGTATTTTTATAAAAGTAATATATTTTAAACTAGAGACCGGCAAGTGAAAAAATAATTTTCGAAAAAATAAAAAATTTTGCTTTATTATAGTACTTTTAGACCTGAATAAGAATAATATAAAAACAAAAAAGTAAAAAAATTAAGTAAAAGCGCCGAAAATGCCATCTGAAAATTGAAGAAATCAAAAAATATTCGTCGAAAAAAAAGACATTTTTTCCTTTCCTTTTTTTGAAATTGTCGCATAGCGATAAAAGACGTATTGCCAAAACAATGCATTTTTATTTTTTTCCTTCGATTTTTTTATCGTTTTTGACCAAAATCTAGCTCTGCGATTGCTCCCTATTTTTTTCCTGTGATTTCCTGTGATTTTCCTTTTTACCATAGACGTATTTTTTGAAGGGCTGTCGAACTGTGCCACCAGTTATGCTTACTTTGGGGTCAAAAGTCGAAAAAACATGCTATTTTTGAGTTTTCCACCCTTTGTCCTATCGGAAAATTTTTTTAAAAACCATATTCGGAATCAGCGTTAAAAATAACATCTAGTAGCTATGATTATTAGAAACTAAATCAAAATTTTATTTTTCATACTGTAACGAAAAAAAAGTCAAAAAAAGGAAAGGAAAAAGTGTTCCCTGCCGGTCTCTATTTTAAACATCGATTTTTTAAATTAGCAACATTTCAGTAAATATTTCTCAATAAAATTTTTTTAACATGCTACACGTTCATTCAATTTTTTTAAACTTGTTACATTTAAGTAAATATTTTTGATGACAATTTCTCTTAACATGCAACAGATTGTTTAAATTTTTGTAAACATGCGACGTCTGCAGCATTTTTTTCACAACTAGTTTTTTTAAACATGCGACACACTTTGCCAAATTTTTTAAACAAGCAACTTTTCAAAAAAATTTTTTAAATATGCAACATCTTCTCAAAATGATGTAAAACATGCTACATCTTATGAAAAAAAATTTTAAAACGATATATCTTCCCCAAATTAGGTAAGGTATGCAATAAAATACCTAACTTTGTAAAAACATGCTAAATTGCCGCATTTTTTTAAGACTTTTGAGGTAGATATTAAAGTTTAGATGAAAATTATTATAAATCAAATTACCAGAAATTGCATTTTAATAAACAATTAACCACTAAATTAATTTGATTCATAATAATTTTCATCTAAACTTTAATATTTACCTCAAAAGTCTTAAAAAAATGCGGCAATTTAGCATGTTTTTACAAAGTTAGGTATTTTATTGCATACCTTACCTAATTTGGAGAAGATATATCGTTTTAAAATTTTTTTTCATAAGATGTAGCATGTTTTACATCATTTTGAGAAGATGTTGCATATTTAAAAAATTTTTTTGAAAAGTTGCTTGTTTAAAAAATTTGGCAAAGTGTGTCGCATGTTTAAAAAAACTAGTTGTGAAAAAAATGATGCAGACGTCGCATGTTTACAAAAATTTACTGAAATGTCGCACGTTTAAACAAAGTCGTTTTAAAAAAAATGCCGCAGACGTCGCATATTAATTAAAGAAATTTTTTATGATTTTTTTTTTCTGTTGCATGCTTACAAAAAAGTTTGTCAGTAGTTTTTATTTTTATTTTGCATAATTAAAAAATAAGGCGTAAATAAGCGTTGTTTTTAAACAAAGAATATCTGCTTACACCGCCACATTTTCTCATTGATTATAAATTTTAGGTAAAAAGTAATCTATTTTTAGGCGATTAATAAATTTTAGGTAAAAAGTAATCTTTTTTTAGGTGAAAAGTAATATTTATCCTTTTTTGTAGTTTGAAAAAAAAAGAAATAAAAGTTTCTCTGAAGGCTTTTCTCTAAGGGGTTATGGGGGCTCCTTTCTCCACCCACCAGGAATTTTTGCAATAAACTGCACTTTTTTTGCAAGCAAAGGTCGGGTACTATTTCACAATCAATAAAAAAAAATTATCAGGATGATCAGAAAGTTCGTTTCGTTATTGGTGGGGACAGAACACTTTGCCAAGTGCAAACGACGAAACGAACTTTCTGATCATCCTGATATTTTTCCTTCTCAAAAAAATAAAGCAATTTTTATTCCAAATATTTTTAGTACTAACTGCACAGTCTCATTTGAAGAAAATAACGCTTTTTTAAATAATTAAACTTTAAATTGTTTATTAAAAAATGGAAGCTTCGATGAATGTAAGTTTTGATTTATTTATTTATAATTTTACTAAAAGTTTTTAGGAGATTATATGTCCATTTGAAACAGAATGGAAATTCCAAAAAGCAGATTTAATGGCTTTGAAGGAATCTGAAAATGGATTTTTGAAAGGAAAATATTTCTATGCTTTCAATATTCTTGGTCTTCAATATTATATTAAGATTTGTCCCAATGGAGATAACGAAGAAAGTCGAAAAGTAACATGGATATTCTTAAATTTAAATGGCTCAAATGAAAGAAAGATTGCAGCCGAATTTACACAATCCGTTGAATCAGCAGATTATTCAGAAAGCGTCAATTATGTCTATGAAAAAATTGGCGGATATGGAAGTACATGTTGCAAAACTGCTGAATTTTTTGATTCAAAGAATAAATATTTCGTTAATGGAGAAATTACAATTAAAGTTAAAGGAACTTTCAAAGCTAAACGACCTTTAATTCCAGTAAATAATATTTACATTTTATATGTAATTACTGTAACTTTTTTTATTTCAGATAATTTCAAGTCCAATTTCAATGCAATGGAAAATTAAAGAAGAAATATTAAAAGAATCACAAAATGAATATTTATACAGCAAACCAATCAAAGTTGCATCATTTTCTGGCGTAGAATATTACTTTTTAATTTTTCCAAATGAAATTGAAGATGGAAAACCACCCCAGACATTTTTGTATTTAAAAATTAAAATGGGAAATGAAAAGAAAATTGAAGCTGTGTGTGATTTTTCTGTTGATTCTGCAAATTTAAATGTTGGTTTCGAATGTGTTTTTGAAAAATCTGGCGGATGGGGAAAATCTTTATGTTTAACAGATGATCTTTTTGATCCATTAAAAGGATTTATTGTTGATGGATATTTGACTATTAACTTTAATGGAATTTTATTGATTGAAAAGAATGAATGTTCTGCAATAGAAAAAAATCAGATGACAACTTCATTTCAAAATAATCAAAATCAAGATTTTACAATTATTATTGGGGAAAAAGAAATAAAAGTGAGTTTTTTTGCATTATTTTAAAGCACCGTTTTTCTTGTTTGCAATTTTAGGTTCATAAACAAGTTTTAATGGATGCTTCACCTGTTTTAGCAGCAATGCTTGAATCTGGTTTGAAAGAATCAACCGAAAATAAAATGACCGTTCTTGATTTTTCATTCGAAATTGTTGAAGCTGCAATTAAATTGTGTTATAATCGTTATATCCCTCTAAACTTTACTCTTGAAGATGCTTTATCAATTTACCGCTTTGCTGATAAATATCAGATGAAACTTATCATGGCAAGTTTTATCATTTTTTAAAGTAATAATTACCGAAATATTTTTAGGATTCTCTTGAAAATTTTTTGATTGAAAAACTTTCTTCTTCAAATGTTGTTCAACTTGTTTATTTTTCAAAAGAATTTGCTATTAAAAAACTCCATCAAAGTTGTGTTGATTTATTGATTAAATGTTCAAAAGAATCAACTCCGGTTTATGGTTCAAAAAGTCTTGATAAAGATTTACTCGCAATGATGTTTTTGAGTACTCTTCGTTCTATTGATGTTACTGATAATACTGCTTTTAATTAGTTTTTTGTCTTTTGTTTTTTATTCCTGTTTTTTTTTATAATATAAACGTTTGTATTGAATTATGCTGTTTAAAAAAGTGTACTGTAATAATTTAAAATTTACAACTTTTAAATTATTATAGTATATTTGGTAAAAGTTTAAGAAGTTTAAAATAACAGTTTTATTATAGTCTCTTTTTTTATAAAATTTTAAAAAAGCAAAAAAGAACCCGCAAAAAATATTAAAATACAAAACAATATAAAATTGGGGATATCACATATATTATGTTTATTTATAGTTGTAGTAGCTGTAATTTAAATCATATTATAATAATCATTTTTGAGTGAAACAGTTTTTTGTATCATTGGATGATGAATTGGAGAGGGATGTTCGGGGGAAGTTGAAACAACCAAGGGTCGAGTAATTGAAGTTCCATTTGATTGAATGGATGATCGAGGGGTTGACGCTACAACTCCTACAGAGCGAGATGATTGTCGGCCATTAAATGTTGCAGAACGATTTTGGCATGCAAATGCTCCACCATCATTGCCATTTCCATTCATCTTTTTCTTCTCTGATTCAAGTCTTAATTGTCGCTTTTTAAGTTTTGCTTCATTCGTTGAACCATTGGAAGTTGATCGAAGACTATTAATTCTTGAAGCCAAAGATGTAATAACTTCTGAAGTATGCAAAATTCCGCCAAGTTTTGATCTCTTCTGTTTTCTTGTAAGCCAAAAGAAGAGTAATGGATTCCAGACAACTGTTGACATTGCAATGACATGGGCGATTAACGGCCAAAAATATGGTTGTGCTCGCATAAATTCTGGTTCCACTTCTACAAAAAAAAAATATAGAGAATTAATTATTCATTTTTAGGGACGTCAGATTTCAATTTTTTTATTCAATGCCATCCATTTTAATTATTAATTTTAAATATTATTGAAAAAAAGTCAAAAAAGCTTTTTGCAAAGCTTTTTTTTACGTCAGAAAATTAATAATAAAAATATATTAAATAATAAAATAAAATATATGATGACTTACTAAAATCTTTGACAAGATTAACAGCAGTTAAAGGAAGCCAACACCCAATGAATGCCAAAACCATACCTATAAATTGCATCAATCAAATATATTTTAATATATAAATAGTCTTAAAGGGAAGTATAAAGTTCAAAACAAAGACAGATTAGACAGAGAAAATAATCCCTATGTTTTTGTTTGTTTCTAATTTAAGGTGATGTAAATATGATATCTAAATTTGGAACACATATCTTCTTCTTCTTCTTTTTTTGTGATTTTGGCACAAACATGCCCTTTTAAAAATAAAAAGTGTTTTAACTTTGATTTTTGGTTTTTCGAAAATTCCAAGTAAAAAAAAGGGGGGCAAAAATGTCAAAAGTTTAGACAAATTAATAATTAACAAAACTTTTTTTGGATGAAAAAAGTTAATTAAAAGGACTAAAATTGGAATTCCCACATTTTTAAGTGGTTAAAAACTTTTAAAGTTCCAAAAATGCTGATGATGATAGAAAATTTGGGGTTTCAAATGTTCGAAATCGATAATTTTTGGGTCTAAATTGAAATTTTTGCAGCAACAGCTTTTTTTTTCTTAAACTTTTGTTACTGAACTTTTTATAGCTACAGTATTCTAAAAAAAATGTTACTTACCAATAAGAATATAATTAACACGTTTCTTTCGATTTATTGCATCATGTCTTTGAGAAGTTGTTAAAGATTGACAAAATTGCACATTTTGAATAATCATATCTCGATGAACTTTATCCAAAATTTTCCAATAGCAATAACTTATTCCTGCCATTGGAATAATAAATTGAAGAATCATAACTGATAAACCATAAATTCGACGATTATTCTCTCCTTGCCAATTTGTTTCATCACAATACAGCCCACAAAAGGGGGTCGAATTTGCGGGAACATAATATGAACCCGAAACAAGTTCATATGAAAGCAAATATGGGATATTTATGACGGAACAAATGATCCAAATTAAACATGTAATTAAAAGGGCCCGTTTAATTGAAACCGGTAATTTTGTTGGATCCGTAATATGCAGAAATTTATCAGCTGCAATCGCGGTAAGAGACCAACTG
Organism: Panagrolaimus superbus; assembly: GCA_964035985.1. Lineage (NCBI taxonomy): Eukaryota > Metazoa > Nematoda > Chromadorea > Rhabditida > Panagrolaimidae > Panagrolaimus > Panagrolaimus superbus. The sequence continues at coordinate 9,797,569 of OZ038357.1, forward strand.
AAAAAAAATTAATAATTAAATAAATCACAATTAATTTCCGGGTAATACAGTAATCTTTTATAGGTTAAAGCCCGAAAATGTATAAATATCAAAAACTCAAAAATTTATCTCAAAGTTTCACGTGATTAAATGGTTTTTGAAGCCTATAAAAATTTATTTGGTAAATTTGGAAGTACAAAAAGATTTGAAAGAAATTCCACTTTTAAGTTTTTTTAAAAAGCACTTTAAAAACTTTTGGCTCATTTTTAAAGATCACAAATCCCCTTTTTTAAAAAAGTCTTGACATTTGCGTGTGGCATCCCCTCCTTTTACAGGATTTTATATATCTCATTTTTAGACTATTAAAGACCAAAAATGCAAAAACTATACAACTATTTAACAGGATTTTTAAAATCCTTAGACTATAATCTTTACCATAATTCTGATAATTTGCATAACGGATAAAAACAAACCTTGTAACAAATACGGCACAACTATTTGATAGTGGCATCAATCTACACATAAATGACCCAAATACCCATTCTTTGTGTAATGCATACCAAGGTGTTACGGGAATCCCAGTTAAACACAGCAATAAATCAGTTAAAATTAAATTTAATAAAAATATATTTCGAGCTGATCGAAGTCTTTTATTATGTAATACCGCAACCAGCACCCCACCATTTCCAATTATTCCAAGAACAAATAATGTTGTATAAACAATTGTAAAACCAAATTTTACTGTGAACCAACTAAAAAAATGAATTATGTAAATATGTTTGTGTAACAATTTTTGTAGGGTACTGTAATTTTAAGTTTAGGGTACTGTAGCAGAGTTTGCATAACAATTTCATAACTACAGTAATCTATCTTCTTCTTTCTCTTATGACGAAAATTTTTGTACAAAACTTTTTGACCTTTCTTTGTTCAATTTTTCAACCTTTAATATTTTTTTTCAAAAGGAAGTAACTTTTTTTTAATGTTTATACTTTTCAACTTTATGAAGAAAAAAAAAGAACATCACACTTCCGCAAAAAACTATAGATAGAAATGTTATCTCTCATGTGAAATCTCTTTTTTCTCTTTATCCCTCATGGGACAAAATAATATTTTTTAACATTTTTTTAAAACATTTATTTATTTTTCCATGCTTGAATGAGATCAAACTTTCCCTTTTTTTTCGAAACTATAAATTATAATATCTTTTTCTCTGTTAAAGCAAAAAAAAACAAACACACTTTCTTTTCTTCTTTTTTTTGAGGTAATTATTTCATATTTGTGTAGCATATTTATGGTCCCACAACAGAAGGAAGGGAGGAAAAAAAAGGAAGGCTTATATGTAAGAAAGGAGGAATCGCATTATATTTACATTACTTTTACTTACATATTTGTACTTACTTCATTTACTCGTGTTTTTAACTTCAAAAAAGAAATATTTATGAAAAATTAAAGTAAGTAAAAATAACTTTCTCTTTTTTTTGCTTTCTTTCATTTAATCCCCTCATGAAAAGGAGAAAAAAGAAGTTAAAAGTTATTTGAACAAAAGAAAATGCATAAGTTTCAATAATAATCTTTTTTGAAATCAAAAAATAAAAAAAGGAAGAAAAAAAAGAGTTAAAAGTTTTTTTATAATTAAAAAAATGCCTTCCTTTATTTCCCTGTTTTAAATATTAAAAAAAATGACGATTTCCTTTTGAGACAAAAAAAAATGAACAAAAATTTATTTCCCTATCTTTGTTTTTAAAAAGTGTTATTTTTTGAAAAAGGAACACATGTGTTTTAAAACGAAAAACTGTTTATCAGCACCAAAAAAAACACATATATTGCAAAAGTTTTTAGGCAAAGCATTTATCATTGAAAAATGTGCATATCGGGAAAAGAAAATCGCCCCCCAAGGAAAACACACCAGTAGCAGCCAGTAGAAGCCCGAGAAATTCTATGAAACAAATTTTTCTTCTTTTTTGTTTGAAAGAAATAAGATGAAAAAAAGGTGACGCAAAAACCCATGAGAAATAAAACAATGACCGATGAGTTCCTTTTTCTTTCAGCTTCAGAAGCTCGTGTATTTATTATTTGAAAAGTATGTATTTTTTATGAGATATATAAAAAAAAGAGAGAGTTCAAAGATTTGAAGGAGCTACAGTAACTGCATGTTGCATGCAATGTGCGAGCAACATGCGGGACAAGAATGTTATCTTTTAACAAATAAAAGCCGCATAAAATCTTAAAATATTTGTTCAACAAAAGCTTTTATCAGTGGTTTTGATTAAAATTCTGAATAATTTTTAATTCTACAATGATTTTTATTGCCTGCAACGTGCAGACTTTGTACTTTTAAAATCCCCCAAAAACTCTTAAACACATTTCCGTCTATTCATTGTCTCAAAAAAAAACTTTCAATCACAAATTGGTTTTTTTTCAAAGCTTAAAACTCAAACTTAAAATCTCGTATCTTTTTTTTTTGATTGTGTCTTTTGTCAGTTGTCAATCATTCATTCATTTTGGGATGTGTTGATTGTACATTTGAACAATGTCGTCCTCATCGTTATCGTCGCTGTCGTTGTTTAAAGTGAAATAAAACAGATATATAATCACTTCTCTCTCTCTCACTTCTTTCTCTCAAAAAGAAAAAATGTGCCGTTTTTTATTGTCATCAAAAGTTTTAATACAAATTATTTTTGCTATTTTTTTACTCAAAAAAAAATGGGAAAAAAAGAGAAAACCGAAAAAAAGTTTGTTGCTTGCTTTTTTTACTTTTTTTGTGTGAAACTTTTTTTTGCGGCAAAAATTTTGAGAACGAAAAAAAACAAAGTTATATAACTTTTTTATAGATTTGTTTATTTTTATTTTTCCTTTTAAGGTCAAGGAAGGAAAAAAAGTAAGAATGAAAAGAATGGCATAATTGCCGTCGAAGGAGGAGAAAAAAGTGTTTGCAACAATTTTCAAAGGTTTGGCCCTAAACTTAATAATAATAGTTTTTTTTCTCGGGGTTCTCTTTTTCTTCCGCCGCATTTTTGCTTTTGGAATTCATAAAAAATAAATATGGTTGCTTTGGGATTTCTTCTTTTTTTTGTTTTGCTTTTAATCCAAGAAAGAAAAGAAACAAAAACCGTTTAAACTTTTAGTCTTTAAAGGCATTTTATTTATATTTGCCTTCAGAATCCACAAAAAACACTAAATATTGCCAAACTTTTAGTTTAGTTTTGTTCGATAAAAGATTGAAAAAACAAAAAAAAAGTGCCAATAAAAGTTGCACTTTACTTGTTGATGCTTTTTTTCCCTGCTATAAAAAAACAACTTTTGACTGTTGTTTCCAAGACCCCCCCCCCCCCCCATATGACTTCCTATTTCAACTAAAACCAAGACAAAAAAATTTCGCCGTAAAAAGTTTTATCTTTATTCAAAATAAATGGAGAGGTCGTCATCATTATTGGCTTTGAGCGAGAAGTGCCATGGCACACTTGAAAAAAAAAATCCCCCCTTCCTTGTATAATAAAAAAACTTTTTTTTATTACCCCCGTTTTTTAGAGGGGGATCGAGTAGAAACATAGTCGCAAAAAAGTTGTTCCATTTAAAGCTTTAACAACAAATATATATTCAAAAAAAAGGAGATTAAACAAATGTTTTCTCTCTTTTCTTCAATTGATAAAATAAAACACATATCCCCTCTTTCTTTCTGTCTTCATCTCTCTTTCCGGCTGCTTTTAAAGGTTTAAATGAGTTAAACTTTTTATGCCCTTAAGCGATTTTGCAAAACGAAAAAAAAGAACAGTAAAAAAGCAGAAACAAAAAAATTTCTTTCTGTTTTTGCAAAACTCAAAGAGGAAATTAAAGGGAGGGGAAAAAATAAATCCAATCATTTTCGCTTTTGCTTTTTGCACACACTTGAAAATCTTCTTCTTCTTTTTTTTTGTTTTTAAATAAAAATGAATTTTATTTTTCAACAAAAAAATGAAGCCTCAAAAATTGTATTATTTGGGATTAATTCTTCATTGATTAAACTAACTTTCATCTTGGTCTTAAGCGGAAAGCCTCATTTTAATTGCTTGTTTGTAGGTACACTTGAGAGAGAGAGAAAGATTCTTAAATTTAAAAAAAAGCTCAAAAAGTTCATAAAATTCATTGTTGTTCAATTTTATCATACAACAATTAAGAATATTTGTCCGAAAAAAAAGAAAGGGCCCCGAAATACTTGAAGAAGAAAAGATGATAAAAATAACAAACTTTGTGACATCATCAATTCCTTGTGCCGCAATAGCTTCTGAAACATGAATACATTGTTCTTCATCTGCAGCAGCCCCAGCCGCACCAGCAGAAGTATGAGAAGAAGTATGAGAAATAAATGGCGTAATTTCAAGCGTATAATTTGCCATAACTAATTTTAATCAAATATAATATAATATATATATATTATTTGATAATAATAATTTATACAGTTATATATATTTTTAGATCATATTTTATATATTTAAATATTAATAATAAATTGCTGCGTACAAATTGGAACACCGGAAATTTGTTCAAAAATAAACTTCTTTTTTTCTTCGTTGAAAGATTGGGAAGGAAATAAAAATGAAAGGCCTAAAAAATAATATATAAAAAGTTTTTAAAAAAGTCTTAAAAAACGGAAATTTGATTCGGAAAAATGCCGTTTAAAAAAAAGTGTTAAAGAAAATGATTTTTTTTTGAAAAAAAGAGGGGATTTTAAGGATTTTAAAAGTACAAAATGTGTTGAAGAATGTTGAATATGCATCAATAAATTACATTATACATTTAATAACAACAATAATATAATAATACAAAAATGGATATAAAAATAAGATTTTCAAAAAGCAATAATTTTACAATTGGCGCGAAAAATATTGTTTTAAAAAGTATTAAAAAAAACATCAAAACAAAGGCACAGATATCTTCCTCCAAGATCTCAAAGGTATTGAGGTAAAAAGAAAACTTAAACTCTCTCTCAAAAAAAAGTGAAAAGAAGGTTGTTGAAACAAAAACTTTTATCTCTTTCTTTTCTTTTCTGCTTTGTTTGATTATATAACTCAAAAAATACATGTGTTTTAAATGCATTTTTTTTTGTTTTAAAAAAAGCACTTGTTCTTTTTTACCTTTCTGTTCACAAATTTCTTCTTTTGTTATTTTAAAAAGATAGTTATAAATAGTTTCAAAACATTGAAATACAAAAAAATATATTTGAATTCAATTTTTTAAGTTCAAAAAGCTCAGTGTAAACAAATTATTTACTCATATCCGTTTTTTGTATTTATTAAATACAAATTTGGATATTTAATAATTTATTTTTACACTTTTAAAGCTCAAGAAAATAAATAAATAAATGATTTAAAAAAGTACGTGTCAATGTTGCAAAAAAAGTATGACTTTTTAACAATTCCGAAATTTGTATTTTTTTTTGAAATTAATTTTATAATCTCAAGTGCGCATTACACATATATATATATCTGTTTTTATTATCTAGGCTTTGTCAAAAAGAGATATATGTAATTAATATTTATCAACAGCTTATTTCACTATCATTACTTCATATCACATCACAAAACAAAACACTGACTAAAAAACTTAAAAGACTAAAAAATTAAAAAAATTAGATGGATGGATAGACGGGAAACTAAAAATGTTGTTCAACAGCAACAAAAACAGCCCCAAAAAAATATTTAACCACAAAAGAAAACTTTTGTCAGTCTATCTATCCTAAACGAAAGAACTGAATGATTGATAAAAAATGGGATATTTCAAGAGTCAAATTTTAAAACAAAGAACGATTGATTGCTGATTTGGGGATTAAAGCAACAAACATTTGTAATGGCAGAAATAAATCCTTTCACAAGTATTTTATATCATCAAAAAAGATCAAAAGCAAAATAAAGGAGAAAAGACAAAAAAAAGTGTTTTTGGCAGAAAAAAAAAACGTTTAAAAAAATGAGGCATAATGTTCCTGCCCTTTCCCCCCCCCCCTTTTTTTCCTGTGACCGCCCGTTTAACTTTTTTTTTCACGTCGCCGCCAAAAAATGCAGAAACGAGCGAAAGAAAAAAAAGGGGAAGCGGCACTTTTTTATTTGGAGAAAATGCCTTCCCTCCTAAAAAAAAGTCTCGTTCAGTTTATTTTAAATGGGCGGAGCCTAAAAAAGAAGAAGAGCATCTCAAAAATAATTTTATACGGAGGAAAAATGCCAAAAAAAGAGATAATTTTGGCACCCCATAAATGGAAGAATTTCCTTCCTTTTATTTTTCCTTTCTTGCTTTTTGACCGATTAAAACATTAAAAAATTTGTTGGTTTTTTTTCTTTGTTTTATTTTTTGGCAAAAAACGAAAGGCATTTCTTTTGAAATTGGATAAAAAAAAATAACCGAAAATTTCTATAAAAAATCACGTTTGTGCCAATATTATTTATTTAAAATGCAAAACAAACAAATCCGGAAAGAAAAGTTTTAAAGTCTCTAAAAAATTTATTGCTATGTTATTTTTTTTTGTGATGTGAAAAAAAAAGATATTCATTAACATTCTTCTTATCTTTTGTTTTTGTTTAAAAGTGATATATATTTGTGGGAGAGAAAGATTAATGGAACTTTAACGGATCAGCTCTGATAATGTATATCTTTCATTTTCAGTCACATTTTGCCAAAGCCTAAAATTTCTGTTTCACACTTTGCCAAAGCCTAAAATTTTTGAACCTTTGAACTTTTGGCAACTGTAACCTTTAAATGACAAAAGGGAGTTTAAAATTGAAAACCCTATAAACTGTTTTAGAAATTATTTTAATTTAATTTAAATATTATTGTTTGTTTGTATTTGATTTGTTTTTGACGCATTTGTTTATCAGTAAACTTTTTAACATTTAAAGAAAAAAAAGGTCAATTTTCACAGAAAAAAAAAGTTCTATTCAAAATTAGCAAACAAGTTTTTTCTTCTTCTTCTTTTCATCAAAATTTTAAATAATTTAATACAATAAACATTCATTCTTATTTTATTTTTTAAACAATAATGAGATTATTAATTTGAAAGGCAAAGATTATTATTATTATTATTAAATGTTTTAAAATAAAGTTTAAAGTTCCCAGGGGTCGGTCTTGAAAGGAAAAGAAGATACAATAAAAACGTAGTCATTGTTTTTTTAACTTTCACTGGATTGGTTGAGCGAAAAAGAAAGTGAGTAAACATGACTCAAAAAAAAAGTATGAAACAGATTTATAAAAAGAAAATAGAAAGTTAAGAAAGGAATGTATTTTGTATGGGTAAAAAAATTTAAAAAAAAGAAAACAAATATTTTTCCCTTTTTTTTCATAAATGTAGTATTAATTAAGGCAATGCTTTTAAAAGGTTGTGAAAAAAACGAGGAGGGAAAAAGGTTTATCAAATATCAAAAAATAAATAAAAAAATAAATGAATGAACTTTAAACTTCAATTCAACAATTTTTTTAGCGGTGGGAATCTGTTTAAACTAAAAATTTTGAACCAAATTTAAAAAAAAGGTTTTTCAGACGAAAAAAAGTTTAGCGGAATGGTGGGTAGACGATAACGAAAGAGGCATATATACTTTTATTGGCTTAAAAATGTCTCATAACGAAAAACGATTAAAAATTCCTTCCTAAAGTTTTTCAGGAAATAAGGGATAATTTTTAAATATAAATTTATCGAAGATGTTTGAATGTTGATTTAAACATTTTTTAATTCTGATTTAACATTTTAAAAACAAATTTCAAAGAAAAAATTGCAAATTTGTTTTGCAACTTTTAATAAAAATTAAAAAACAAAAAAGATTTTTGGCAGTAATGATAAAAATAAAATATATATCAAAAAATTAAAACAGCTGATTTCAATTTGATAAGATTTTGATCCAAACTATTTTCAACTACCGTAACCCAATGTTAAGTAATGCAAGCACTAATTTATTTCCTCATTTTTTGAAGATCCTTGATCTTTCAAACTTTTTATCACTTGAAAAAAAAGTGACAAAAATTTGAAAAAAATTCAATAATTAAATTAAGCCTTTTGAAATTAGATATAAGAGAGAGAGAGATTACAAAAAAGCATCATCGAAGAAAAAAAGGAATAAGCATGAAAGAATTTAGTAAATGAATGATTAAGTGTCTCCAACAACGAACAACGAGGAACAACAGCTTAAAAAAATATGCCAACGGAGATGAGAAAAAGAAAACACTAAATTTTTTATATAAACTTGAACAAATTTATTAAGAAGAAAAAAAAGGCAGAAAGGGATTTATCCTTTTTTTTTCGTCTGCTTTATCTTCCAGAGTTAACTAAAAAAGTAGCAAAAAAATAGGTCGTTTTAAAAAAAAAACATCGACATTAACAAGTTGTTGCTGCAACGAAAGAAGAAAAAAAAGTGAAATGAAATGAAAAAAAAGACGACAAGTGTGGAGATCAACGCGTTGCCTGAATATTATTATTATTCTTTTGGGGCGATGAAAAAAAAGGCGCTTGTTTCTCAGATTACCTCTATCCTCCGTCGTCGTTGTTGTTCCTGCTATTTTTTGCCACTTGCTTTGCTTTGCATTAGCTTTGGGCCCCAAAGTTCTTCTTTTTTTTGTGTGAGAGATTTGACACAAAAATTCAATCCTTTTCGTGTCTTTTTTATTATATGTGAAAAATGAATATAAATAAAAAAAGACACACATTTTTTTTCAAAAACGAAGAAAGAACAAGCATTTTTCAAGTTGATGATTATCACCTAGATTTTTTTATTGCTGTTGGAGATTTTTGTCCCAAAAAAATCCGACAACTTCAATTTTAACAGGTGATTTTATAACTTTTTTGAACAAACGTTTTTCTCATTTATTTAAAAAAAGGGCGATTGAAGAATATCCTCAAAAAGTTGCTGCTGCTTCTTTTTGACACTAAAAAATATATTTCAGAAAATTTAACTTTTGAACTTTTGTTTTATTTTTTTTCTCAATGTTTTGCATACGGTGAAATTAAATAAATAGAAAATGTTGCATTTTGGCTTCCCAAAATCGGATTAAACAAAATTTGTTTTTGAAAAAAAATAATCTCAAAATTTTATTTGAAATCAAAACAAAAAGGAATTATTTATATTTTAAAAACTACAGTAACCAATTCCTGTCACTACTGTATCAAAAATGTTTGTACAAGAACAATTGTTCGAAAAGATACTGTAAAATATCGAAATTTACCGGCATCAAAATAATATTTTAAAAGTACATTTGGCTAAAAACTTAGATCTTATAACATTTTTAACTAATTAATCCATGCTTTCTCATTTACCAAAGATTACCGTATCTCTAATGTATAAAAAAAAAGAACCAATTTCCTTTTTTTCAAAACGATTTTGAACAAATATGCTCACTTTTCAAAAAACTTTAACCCAAAACTTCTCAAATTTCCAAAAAAAAAAGTTTAAACTTTTTTCAAAAAATATTATACCATAAAACACAACTTTTATTTTTTAATTTATTCAAACACATACAACTCAATTCTGCTGCTTCCGTTCCACGCAAAAATGCAGTAATTTGACTCAAAAAAGATGAATTACTCAACAAAATACTTTTAGGCATTTAAGCATTTTAACAACCCATTTTTTATAAATTATAAAAGAAAAGTAGAAAGAAAGGCATCACGAAATGTAAGCCATATCAATGAAAATGAAAATGAGGATGATGTAAGCAACATTTTATTTTTGAAAAAAAAATTGAAATCCAAAAATGAAAACGTACATTTTTGTGCCATTGAACGAATAAAGAACCAAAAAAGAAGAGAAGTTCAATTTGGAAACATTTCCATTTTTTTGGATTTTTTGGATAAAAGTAGAAATAACAAAATTAGATAAAAAAAAAGGCGGAAATTTTTGGGAGGGTTAATAAAAAAAAGCTGGAAAATAAACGGTTTTTTTCAAACAAAATAAAACCATAAACTTTTTTTGAGTGTTTAAAAAAAAGAAAAGTACTTTTTCAAAAAATTTGTTTATGAGTCAATTGGGAGGAGGAGGCGGGGGGAATCGGGAAGGGATAAAGGGTAGCCAAAAGAAGAGATGATTGAATGAATGAAGATAAAAAAGAGACTATTTTTTAAAAAAAGCCATTTTTTCACAGAAATGTAAATTTTACCCAAAAGAATTTAAAAAAACTGTGTTGAAATATCCGATTTTGGGGGATGCCTGTGGCAATGAGTGAAGGCGTTGTTTCTAAGAGAGAATGGAAAGAATGTGCCGAAAAAGAGAAGCTTTTAACGTATCTTTTTGTGTTGTTCGCCAATGGCATGATTATGTACATTTATGATTTTGCAAAAAAAAAAAAATGAAATACAATGTATATAAAAAAAGGCATATATTTGAAAAAAAAGGATTTTAAAATATTAAAAAAAATTCTTTCTTTGAACCTACACTTCAGAGACGAAGAAACTACATAAAATTATTATTGCCAACAATGAACTTCAACATTTTTTAGGCACGCCAGCAACAATGCCGTTCAAAGTTCGGGCATTTTTAAAGAATGTTCATTTTATAAATGAGCTAATTTTTTATATTATAATTAAATTATTACCACATTTTTTCTTCTATTATTACCCTTTTTGAACAAAGGATTAAAAGTTTGAAATCACTGAACCGTTAAAAATAAAGGATCCAAAATGAATTTAATATATTCTGAATCTACTGTATTTATAAGGCATTGTTATAAACTTTTTTAATTAAATATGATCTCATATAAATGTAGTATTTTTGGATACTTTTTCAAACAAATACTTTAGAATCATCTTTTTTATGAGTTACATTAGACCGAAAAATTTTTGGGCTTACCTGTCTTTATTTTTCGACCGCTCGAGGTCAGCCGACGGCATCTTTCATCCCTGGTTTTAATTTGACAAGTAAAAAGATACAATTTGAAAACAACAAAATTAAAGCTTAAAAAAGTCAGAACAACAAAGTCTTAGTATATAACTTTCTTATCATCAATTGTTTCATCATCCTACATTTTATAAAATTCCAACTAAACTAAAATTCATAAGCTAGAAGCCTTTTTTTTCATGAAAAAACAAAGTTACATTCAAATATCCAGAAAGTCATAGACATTACAAATATTTGAAATTAATCCAGTTTAACTATATTCCAAACAAAAATAAGTCGGCCAAAAATGATAAAAAAAATTTTTCCAGACAAAATTATTTTTGAAAACTGAGAGTTCACGCTCAAAAATCAGAGAAGCAAAAAACGAAAGAAAAAAAAGTTGTCATCATTTTAATTAAAAATTTTCAGGCGTATAAATCTCTCCAAAAATGCATAAATTCATTTTTTAAAGCCTCCAAAAAAAAGTTAAATTATTTAAACATTTGGATTTTGGATGTTTTTGAAGCCCGCCAAAACGCGTATAAATGATTAAAAAACTGATATATAAGTATTTTTGGGTCATTTTTAATTTTTTTATAAAAATAAAATCTGAGCAGATTCATTTTTTTGCAGGAAAAAATGCAAAGAAAAAGAAAAAGAAGAAACATGACCCAATCTGTTTAATAATAACTCAAACCTCCTCTATTTTTAGGTTTTGCTTTTTTTGTAGCAAAAATAGTTATTTTTGGAAATGAAATCATGTATAAAAAATAATTCTAAACAAAAAAATACAATCAAAAAAAAGTGTAATGTTTTTTGAAAAAAAAAAGATTTTAATTTATTCAATGATGTAAAAAGAATTTTGGATTTTTGGAGGCATCGGATTTTTGAAAAAAACAACGCAAAAAAATGTTGCACATATTTAAATAAATATATATAAAATGTCTGCCAAAAATGCCAGAAAAAAACATCTGGGAGTTTTTTATATTTTTTAAATGTAGCACTATTTTGAAATTTTTTGTTACAAAAATGCAAAAAATGTTATAAATAAAAAAGTAATTTAGTTCTCATACGGATTACAGTAATCCAAGAACATTTATTTTAAAAATTAAAAAGATAAACGCTAATTACAAATATATTATAAAATTTAAAAAAAGCTAAACTTATAATTCAAACTTTAAAATGGCATTACTAAAAATAAGTTTGACTTGAAATATTTTTACAAAAAACAGGTACAAATTTTGCACACATTTTTCGTCACCTAAAAATAAATATCTTTTTAAAAAGGCCATCAAAATTTATTATTTAAAAAAGTGACACCTTAACAATATTATTTATTTATTTATTTATTACTGGGCCATAATCGGACGTATTAATGCTAAATTTCAGTCATGAAAGATTAAATAAATCTTTTTAATCTTATTTTACGAAAGCATTGAAAAAAATGGGGATACATATAAATTAATAAAATTTATAATCCAAAAATAAGTGCCAAAAAAACAGGTAAACTTATTTTTGAAACACACTTTTTATACATATTTTTTTTCCTTCAAAGGTTTCCCTTTGTGAAATTTGTTTTTTTAAAAAAAACACTCAAAAATGATTCTATTTTTTTATCAAAGTTTTTTTAGGGTATATTTTTTTGGGTTTATTTTTTTCTGTCCATTGTTTTGAATGTCAGAGACACTAAAATATGATCTTTTAGCATTCAAAAAAAATGGAAAGCAGCTAAAACAAAAGTGGATTTCGCGTTTGTTGACAAAGGAAAGTGAGAACTTTGTTACTTACTTTTTTTTACTTTTTACTGCCTGCCTTACTTACTTCATTAATAATAACAATAAAATCTAAGGAAACGTAAGAAAAAAGCGCAGAAAAAATATAAAAGTTTTTGTTTGTTCCAAAAAAAAGTGACGTCTTTTGTCAAAAATGAAAAATATTCAACTCTTTTTTGCTTTAAATAAAAATTATATTTTAAAAAATCATAAAACTATGACTGGTTTTCCTTTTTTAAAAGTTGATGTTTAAAAAATGTGGTAAACGATGAAAGAATATATACTGTAATCAAGGCCGTATACAGAAAAAAATTTCGGAGGGGGCACAGCGATTTTGCGAGGGGGGCACGCCTTTGATCTTTTGCCGCCGCCAACACGAAGCGGCAAAAGATCAAAGGAAATTCCTCAGTTTCGGGGGCACAGATCCCGAATCCCCCCCCCTAAATACGGCCTTGACTGTAATTATCACACATTTACTGTAAAATACAACAATAAAAATCAATTATTTTTAAGCCTGAGAAAAAACTGGTTTAACATTTTAAAAATGTATTACTTTTATAATTTTAAAGTACCACTAAAGATAAATATTTAACTCAAAACTACTGTAATTTCTAAGTATTTATACACATATATTTTTGTAAACCTTCAGCTTCCGTTTCAAATTATTTTGTACAAAATAAGTACAATTTTAATAACACATTTATGCATAAAAATGCACTAAAAAATATTTTTTTCAATGAAAAAGCTTGAAACAATTAACTTTTACTTTTTTTTGTTAATTTTAGGGATTCCCCCTTGTAAGAAAATTGTATTCTTTTCTTATTTTCTTACTGTATTTTTTAACAATTGTTGTTTTTGTTGTTTAGAAAATAAACAACAAAAAAAGTAATAACAATCAAAGAAGAAGAATTTGCAGAGTAAAAAAATGTATATATTTTTGCAAAATTCGGAAATCCTTTAATTACTTTATTTTTTAACCCCCTCTTTTTACACATATGTATTTCCTGTGTCAAAAAAAGTCAAGTCTAGGCAATTTTTTATTTTATTATTATTGCAATAATTATTACTGTACTCGAAAAAGTTTGCAAAATCTGGAAATAAAAAAATGGAAAAAGAATTTTATTTTTGCAAAATGAAAGTTGTTTTTCCGGGCTACTTTTAGGGACGATCAAAAAACGGTCAAGAAAAAACTGAAAAAAAAATTCATCCAAAATCAACAAACTTTTAAAAAAGTTGTACACACATCCCTGATTGCGTGCACAATTAACTAACATCACCCCAAATCACTAACAATACTAAGCAATAATCCCCGAAATACTTACCAGTTGTTTCCAACGAGAACCAAATTCCACACTTTTTCCCAAGACCACAATCCACGAGCTCTTTGATCAGATTAAATAAAGCACTTTTATTACACACACAATATATGATCACCTTCACACCACAGAAAATACAGAGAGAAGTTGCACACAAAAAGAAAGACAAGAAAGACTTTTATAGACAATGAAAGAGTTGCAAAAGAGAATGAATCGCCAATAATTTGCATAACTCGGCTATTGCAACTACCCCCCCCTCTCAGACAAGCTATCGACCCCGATTGCTAGGATTTTGAGTTTCTTTTGGACCAAGATTTGGAAGAGATTTGTTTCGACGAGATTTTGGTGGTTGAAGAGCAGCAGCATTTGCACGATCAGGATCACCACGACGTTTACGATTGGTTTCTTTACCCATTGATACTTTTGGTTGAGGACCATGAGCATTATTGATGGGACGAGCACGAATCTTCCAAGGATATCCAGCAGCTTGCAGATAATCAACCATTTTTCTAACTCCAGGTTCAGTTAAAAATCCACCTTCATCCACATATTTTGTTTCTGATTTGTCCAACGGTGTAGCTTGTAACCAATGAATAAGTTGCTTAGTGTCCAGTTCTTTGCATCCAATTACCCGGCTATCAGTTGATGCTTCTTTGAACCATTTGATAAATTGCTGGCTAGTTGCAGGATCGTTACACTTGCGAAGAATTGGAAGCATAATTAGACGAACACGATTAAGATGAGCCAATTGTTCAAAACATTGCCAAATAATTTTTGTAGCTTCTTCAAAGTTGACTAATTTTGAGAAGATGAGTTCCTGCCATGGCATGTAAATGACATTTTTAATTTTTTCACCAAAGATCACATGGCTTCTGCAAGGTGCTTCTTCCATTGATTGGACCGACCAATAGCCAGCTTGTATTCCATATGCAAGACGCTGTGCATTCACACCACCAACAATTACCGTATCAAAATGAGTGGAAGCCATAAACCGAGCATTATTTACATGAGCAACCATACTTAACGTTGATTCAACATTTTCAACCACCAATTCATCCAGAAGTTTTCCAGTTACCGATTTGAATGCTTGATGTCGATGGACACATTTTGCTAACACAGCTTTCCACGCCGCTTCTACAGTACGAACATTTTGCTTCACTTCTGGTTTAATCAAATTCATTAAAGCTGTATCATTTTCATACAATAATTTTTGCTTCTCATCTTTTGATACCCGAATATTTGAAGCGATCAAAATTTTTTCAGCCAAATCTCGAACACAAGCAGCAGGAACATCAGCATATGGTGAATCAATTAATACCATCCCCACATTCAACGAGCATGTTGGTTCAGCACAAATAAATGTTTCCGAAAGCATCTCCATTGGATCACATTGGCTAAAAGAGATAAAGTTAATAACATTTCGAACTCTTGTTCTTCTGGTTGTATCCCCTTTTAGCTGTTGCGCGTCGCCATCTTTTCCAGGCCACTTAACAACATGCGATAAATGAATTTCTTTGAAAGCCTCGCCATGCAAAAATCGAACTTTAACGTGAGTTTTTCCAACGTCTAAGACACGAGCAGGTCCTTCGAACCGTGATGCAAGTTTGCTCAATGCATTCTTTGCACGTTCATTAGGAAGTTCAATATAAACCAAATCTCCTTTTTGAATGCATGTATCCTTTGTTCGATTTCTGGTGTTGTACTCAACTTGCATTTTCAACCGATAAGCTTCCAAAGTCTCTCGGACACAAGCTTGAGTGGCATATAAGTTTTCAAGAACTTGATGCTTGTAATCATCAATGTCGACCTGATATTTTGTTGGTGCTTGTTTCTGATCGATATTACTTGGAGTATACGGATCACAACCATGCAACAAAAAACTTGGAGTCTCATTAGTTGCTTCATGGGGAACCGTGTTGTATGCAAATAACGCAAATGGAAGAGAATCTGCCCATTCAACAGCCACATTTATTCGCTTTGCAAGAGTTTTTTTCAAAGTTTGGATAAAACGTTCCGAAAGACCATTAAACTGAGAGTTGTAGCCCAACGAAAAAACAGATTCGATCCTGGTCAACCTTGTAATAGCTTCCATCAACTTATTATCAAACTCCCGCCCCATATCAGAAATAACTTGACGTGGAAATCTTTGCTCCCGCAAACACCAGTTTTCAAGAAATTTACGAGCAACTTCTTCAGCTGTTTTAGTATAAAGTGGCCATGCTGCTGCAAACTTTGAAAAGCTATCGACTATCACTAAGATATATCTGTAGCCTTTAGCACTAATTGGCATCTCCGCGATATCCATCCCAACAATCTCCATTGGCATGTGGTAATCGGATTCAACGGTGGACGATCACGAACATGGCTACGATGTGCAAAACATTGCATACAAACTTGAGTCCAATTGGCAATATCATTACCCATTTCTGGCCAAAAATACTGACACTGTAAAAGTTGTTTCAGCTTTTTAACACCAAAGTGCCCACCAAGAGGACCTTTATGCCTTTCTTCCCAAACTTGTTTCCGAAGCGATAAAGGAACAACTTTTTGTTCACGACCCCGAATTCCGAATTTAATCAGGTATCCATCTTTTTCACCGTAAACCACACCTTTATGCTTGGTTTTTCCCTCTGTGGCAATTTTAATGCATAACTCCTTCCACATTTCATCTTCTTGCAACAATGCAAACCATGGCTCCGATGGAATATTTTCAACAGCAAGAACTACCGATTCCATAATCTCAACATGTTCACCTCGAGCTCCTTCAGGATGGTAGCGACTCATTGCATCAGCAACTACATTGGCCTTACCCATCACATATTCAATCTTTAAATCTCGATATTCCTGAAGTTCAAGCGCCCAACGAATCAACTGCGGAGTCAGATTGCCGTTTTTCAATAAGCCAACAAGAGGTTGATGATCTGTCCGGATAATGATTTTAGCTCCCATAACGAACGATCTCAGTTTACGCAATGCGACAACAACTGCCAAAGCTTCAAGTTGAGTAATGCTGTAATTACGTTCAGCATCTGAGCAAGCTTTTGAAACGTAAAACAAGGGATGCAAGCATTTTAAGTCATCCTCCTGCGTTAATACAGCGCAGACCCCAGCTTTGCAAGCATCCGTCCAAATGATAAAAGGTTTTGTTCCATCAATTGCAGCTTGATAATCCGGTTGGGCTAATACAGGAGCACTAACAAGTTTCTCTTTCAATTGTTCAAATGCTTGCTGTTCTGAATCACCCCAAAAAAATGGCACATCTTTTCTGGTAAGCGCAATTAAAGGAGAAGCAATCGAAGCAAAAGATTCAATGAACTTTCTATGATAAGATGCTAAGCCAATAAATTGTCGAACTTGATGGACAGTTTTAGGAGCTTCAAAAGTTTGAACTTTGGCAACTTTATCTTTACTGAGTTCAATACCTCTATCTGATATCACATGTCCAAGATAGAGTAATTCATTGACTGCAAACTCGCATTTTTTCGGCTTAAGCTTCAGTAATGCACCAATAATCCGTTGCAAAACTTTTTCAACAATTTGCAGATGTTCTTCTTCGGTTTTTGTGGCAATAAGTATATCATCCAAAAAGATAAATACAGTATCCCCCACTAAATCGCCGAAAACTTGCTCCATCATTTTGGTAAAACATGCAGGAGATGTTGTTAACCCCATGGCCAAAACGTTAAAGTGGAACAATTTTCCCAAAAGTGAAAAAGCTGTTTTCTCTTTATCTTCCTCTGCCATTGGTATTTGATAATATCCAGCAGCAAGATCGAGTGCCGTGAAAATCTTTTTATTTTTCAAGCTCATGAGCAACACATCTTGATTTGGCAAGGGATAAGCGTCCTTTTTGGTAACGGCGTTAAGCTTCCTGTAATCAATGCACATTCGCAAAGACCCATCCTTCTTCATTACCAAAACAACTGGACTATTCCATGCGGAAGAACTTGGGGAAATGACTTTTTGCTTTAACATTGTATCCACCATTTCACGAACTTGTGGCTTCAATGGGATCGGAACTGGACGAGCAGATTGCTTTATTGGTCGAGCATCACCCGTATCAATTGAATGTTCAGTAACATTGGTAAGCCCAAACTCATCATCAGTAACAGCAAAAGCCTCATGATATTTTTCCAAAAGTTCCACAAGCTGTACTTTGCCTTCTGCGCTAAGACCTGTTGTTTGAAGGTTAAGCTGTTCCTTCAACTTTTTAACCCGTTCTTGACAATCAGCAATGATATTCACAGGATTATCGCTTTCCCGTCCATCAGTCGCTGAACCAAGTCTAACCGGCCAAGCTTCACCAATTACTTCATTTTTATGGATTACTTGGGTTTCATCAGTGTAATTTCGATATTCCACCCAAGCTTTTCCCCGTCGACTACGAACTACCCCTGTTTCAATTCCAGGTTTTGAAGATTCAATCAATGATAACGTTTTGGAAAAAGGAGTACGGACTTTTAGCATTTTTAATGTTTTTGGTGGAATCACAACATGTTCAGCTGCTGTAACATTCCAACCAATAACTCCAACAAAAGCACCTGCTTGATGTTCAGCTTGTACCCTATCCTTACCAGCTTTTGCTCCTGAACCTCGTTTCCTCTGGAACTCAGCTTTTGCCTCCAAAGCGTACTCCAGTGCATGAAGCCAAGTCGGATTACCTTTAAGAACATTTGTTCCAATCAAAACATCTTGTTGCAATCCAGCAACGACAAAAAAAATAGCAGGTGAAGGTTCATATTCGCCCCAAGAAATTGGTATCCGAACACAATCAACAACATTAAGCTTGCTTCCGTTAGCCCCAACAAGTCCACTACCTTTGTATGTCTCCGGCCGTTCTCGTGTTATCTTCCCTTGACGACTTTTATCACGAAGAATACCTTTTAATACAGTATCACTAATAACAGAAACACATGCACCTGAATCTAGCATTGAAACAACTTTTATGCCATCAAACCGTGTTTCAAGCAAAGTTTTTTCACCAAAAAGTTTAACTGGATCTGAGCTACTAACAACATTAATAGGAACAATTCCACTAACAGTAAACTCAAGTTGATCGCAATCATCACCTTCTTCCACTACATGAGCTTCCCCCCGTACCGAACAATCTTTTGCAAAATGACCATACCCGTGGCATTCATAACATTTTGGAGCAAATCTTTGTCCTTGTTGTACCCGTCCTTGATTTCCTTCCGTTTGACGAACAAATGATGGCATCTTTTGTTGTCCAAACCCTGGAGGGGCAACACTATCCTTAGTTTGCTCAAATCCAGGAGGTCTTTGTGGTGCTGCAGTATCATTAACTGAATTCCTTGGTGGTACAGTATTTAATGATGGAGGATAACGCTGAGCTACACGAACTGGTTGAAAAGCTTTAACCGGTTGTTTACGTTCCACTGATTGCTTCAAATCAGAATTTTGCTTTCGAAGTTTATTTGCATCTTCAGTCCCCAATACAAGTTCCTTTAATCGATAATAACTAGCTGCAGTATAAGGCAATGTTATATTACAGTAAGTAGTATCCGGATCTTCTTGTGTTAAGCGTAAAAGAATCTTTTTAAGTTCCTGTTCACGTTGACCTTGATCATCCCCAAAAGCTTCCGCAACCTTTTGCTCAATCTCCTCAAGTATCATACGGTAACTTTTCCCAGATGGTTTAATAAGTTTATCCAAACTTGTGCGCATACTGTATGTTGCAGCAGAACTATCCGATCCCAATGCATTCAACAGTTCACGTTTAACTTCCGAATAGCACGCTTTCCTTTGCATTAAGCTATCATGTTGATACTGTAAGCTAGGGATATAATATCCAAGTAACAACGCTCTTCCATCCTCATCCAAAGAAATGCTATCGGCATATGGCTCATAATATCGAAAAAACCGTTCCAATTCAGCACGACTTTTACCTTTAAAAGGAGGTGGTGGAGGAATCTTTGCATTTATAAGACTTGGATTTACTCCAGTTTTAACTTCAACTTTTGTTGTTAAAGGTTTACTTTGCCCCCCCCAAAGTAGAAAACCGTAACCCCCCTTGAACTGGCGGCCATGTTGATTGAGATTGAGTTGCTGCAGTTGACACCGATGCTTGAGCTTTAAATAATCCACGACTTTTATCAGCTTCCAATTGAGCAACTTTCACCTGTAAAAATCGAACCTGATTAATAAGCTCTTTTACATCTTTAATCCCCATTAACTCAAGCTGACGAAGCTCAATTGTGCTCAACCCAGGATGTGTGCCCCGCTCTTTAGCTAATTGAGCAAGAAGTTGACTTTTATCTTCAGCCAGAGCTTCTATTTCATCCTCCAATCTTTGTTTTTCATTTGATAAATGTTCAACATTTTCAGATTGTGTCTGAACTTGATCGAAAAGCCATCCAATCGAAGTCCCCAAATGAATTTCCATATCCACGACCAAAGTCTCTGGGATCATCGAACCTGGTTTTCGCATGTTTTCCAGCATAGCATTTGCAGATGCAATTGCAGCTTTCAAACTTTTGCAAGTTTCATTTGCTCTTTCCACCATTTGCCTATTTTGTTGTTGAACAACATATCCAGGACTTAAGCCTTCATAATTACTCGCCGGAACTTCCTGACTTTCATTATTACCATATCCATCACCCTGGGCTCCACCGTTACTCGCCGGAACTTCCTGACTTTCACCTGTATCAACACCCAACCCAGCATCACCACGTCCAAACATTCCACCATAATCTTCAACACGATCAGCAGCATCAAGATCATCATCTTGTTCAGCAACACTTAGATCATCTTCCTCTTGCCCCAATAATCTTTGCCTTGGTTTTATAAGTCGAACCATATTGCTTTCATACTTATTTTCTTTTTGAACATCACGAAATTCATCATCAAAAGTTCCAGCACCATATATATTTTTTTGATCAGCATCATCAATATTTCCATCAGCATTTTCATTCAATCGGCTGCATTCTTCTCGTTCTCTTTCCGCCACACCATCGAAAAGCCGAGGTGGGCCCTCCAAGTTGTACACACATCCCTGATTGCGTGCACAATTAACTAACATCACCCCAAATCACTAACAATACTAAGCAATAATCCCCGAAATACTTACCAGTTATTTCCAACGAGAACCAAATTCCACACTTTTTCCCAAGACCACAATCCACGAGCTCTTTGATCAGATTAAATAAAGCACTTTTATTACACACACAATATATGATCACCTTCACACCACAGAAAATACAGAGAGAAGTTGCACACAAAAAGAAAGACAAGAAAGACTTTTATAGACAATGAAAGAGTTGCAAAAGAGAATGAATCGCCAATAATTTGCATAACTCGGCTATTGCAACTAAAAGCTGACTTTTTTTTAATCATTCAAGTTTATAAAAAAAAGATAAAACCAAAACAATGGCAAAAAAATATATATATAAATGTGATTCTTGGAGGAGGATTAAGCCGAGAAAAAAAAAGAATAAAAAAACCGGAAAAGAAAGATGAAAAAAAAGTTGCATAAAAAATTCTCTCTCTTTTTTTTGCGGAAGTTTCAAGTTTGTTTTTTTTTGAAGAAAAGAATTGTCTTGGATTTCATCTTCTTCATTTTTTTTATTGTTGTTCAAGCATTTTTTTAGCTGGTTTTTTCTTTTCAATAAACAAACAAATGCTAATAATAATAATAGACATCATTGAAAAAGGTACTTTAAAATAGGGGTTTATGAAAACAATGTTCCTTCCCCCCTTTTTTTTAAAACCACAATCACACCTTCTAAAAATGTGCATCTTTTTTTTCTTCCATGAATTTCAACGACGATCTTTCAACTTTTTTTAAAAGCGAAAAAGTTGTCCACTTCTTTCAATATTTTTCTTTAAACACGCAAATTGAGATTCTTTATTATTCTTTTTCTATCTAAACAGGAAAGATTGACGATTGATGATCATCATTGTCATTGACTTCCCAACAAAATCAACCTTTTAAAAGTTTCAAATATTTCTTGATTCTTCCCTTTTTAATTAAATAAAAGCTGTTTGCACCATTTCATCATTTCCACCCCCAAAAAAAGCTGTCATTAAAGACTTTTTTTTTGTATTGCAAAAAAAAGTAGCGATCTTCGAATTAAAAAAATAAAAAACAAAAGCGATTGTCGAAAAAAAAGTTTCATTTTCTGCTTTTGTTTCTTTGCTTTTTTTTTTCTTCAATTGCTGCTTATTCTTTTTTGACCCCCCTTTTTTTTCTTCGTCCGCAATCATGCGCAAAATCCGGCTTGGCTTTCTTTTTTTCTTGCTTACTTCCATTTCAAGAAATCAAAACCATATTTCGTTTTCCCCCCAAAAAAACAAAATATCTTTTTGTTAGTTAGTTCAATGAAAAGTTTAAACCGGAAAATAGTAGTTTGATAAAGGTCAATCAAAGTGTTAAACAGTGTATTATACGATTACCGTAACCTGTAATATCTAAAATACAACCATTTCGTGCTATATTCTATTAATATTGCTACAGTAATATTAAGGTAATGTTATCATTTAATTTCTTTCTTTTATCTGTATTTTTATCGCAAAAAATATTTTAAAGCATTACATTGTTGTGTTATGGGATACTGTAGAAAATATTTTTTGAGCTATAAATGTTAATCATCATTTATTTTTTGCTTCATTTTTAATTTACAACTTCGTTTAAATGGATTTGTTCCTCTTTCCGAATTTTTTTTCGGTTTGAACTTTTCCTTGAAACAAACAGTTTTACACCTTTCTTCTTTTTTTTGATAATCCTTTCCATCGCTAAAATACCTTCATTGTTTCCAAATTCAATTCAATTGCAATCTTATTTTTTTATTCAATTCAAACACATTTTTTTTGCTGTTTTAAAAAAATGTTGCAAACTTGTATTATGTGTTTTCCAACTTTGAGCAGCAACAATCTTCTTTTTTTAGCTTCCGATAAAGCTGCTGCTGCCGCTTCTCAAACGATGGTTATTCCACAACAAAAATGGTCATTTTCTGTAATATTTATTTATAATTTATTTGTATTTATTCCGGAATCATCCGATTCTATGACCTTATGCGAATATTACAGTAATCTTGGGATATATAAACCAGAATGTCATCCATTATATTTAACACATAATAATATTGATGAAGTTGAAGAAGTAGAAGAAGAGGAACCACATTCACAATATCATCAGCATCAACAGTCATTGCCTCAATATAATTACAATTTTCAAAAACAAGAAGAGCAATCATCATCACCATTTCAATTTAGTTTTCATCATTTGCCATCTATTCAATTTGATAAAAGTCGATACAGATCATCTGTCGAAAACCGATATAAATCTACTGAAAATCGATACAGATCTACTGAAAATGAAGTTGAAAATATTCTTCCCGATTATGAAGAGTATGGCCTTTGTACAGGTTTCTTTCATATGTGTTATGAAAGTGATAAATGTGAATCTGGAACAATTTGTTCACAGCTACAAACAACAAAACAATGTTGCACGGCACCTGGAAGTCAATGTCCATCTCCAACAGAATTGAACTTCAATTGCCGTAAAATTAATCCCACAAGCTGGTAAAAACCTCTTCTAAACAAATTAATCCTTTTAAAAATATACAAATTTTTAGGTGCTTTTCTGATAATGATTGTAATTCTCAACGAACTCATAAACAAATGTGCTGTCCAACAGGTTGAAACTAAGCTATAAACAATATCCCTAGGGTAATGAATATGCTAATTTCATTTATAGGTTGTAACTATAACATTTGTATTCCACAAAAGCAACACATTCCTCCAAATGTTGGCTTTCATAATATTGCTCGATCAGCAAAAATGTTATCTCCCGATTGTCCTGATCCATTTGGAATCCCAATGAGATGCCATCAAAATAATCCAACCAATTGGTGCCAGACACACAATGATTGTCCTTCTGCACAAAATGCATTGAATCCTAGAAGATGTTGTCCAACACCATGCGGATATAATGCCTGCTTTATACGATTTGGAGGAACTTGGGTAATAGGCTAACTATATCAATATTTCTTCCCCTCCTAAATGACTAAATTATTGTTATTTTTTGTATGTACATAGTTGTGGAAATGCCAAATATAAATATATAAACAATAATTAAATATTTTAAACACCATAAAAAATAATTATCAAGGTTTATGAAAAAACAAAACCAATGAAAATAACAAAAACAACATCAATAGGGTTTAAAAAAGATTTAATCTTCATCTTCTTCAGCAGCTCCACCAGTTCCTTTCTTAGCATTACGGCGCTTTACACGACCAGGTTTGCCACCAGCAAGAGATGAATTGTTTGCAAAATCAATATGTTTCTGAGAATCAAGACGGACAATGAAAGATGGAATATTGACAACTTGACGACGAACTCGAATATGACGTTGACGAATAAGAACACGAGCATGATGGATTGATTTAGCAAGTCCAAGTTTAAATACTTGAGTTTGAAGACGACGTTCAAGGAAATCTTCAACACGAAGACCGAGAACGTAATCCAACTTCATCTTATCTTCAGTAAGGACACCAATACGAACAAGACGTCTAAGAAGAGCATTTCCTTCGAAAAGACGTTTAGGATCTTTTTCTTCCAATGTAAGCAATTGACGAGCAGCTTTACGAATATTGGCAAGAGTCAATTTAACACGCCATACTTCACGTTTGTTACGAAGACCAAATTCACCAATAAGTTTTAATTCTTGATCAAGACGTTCCTTTTCGAAAGGACGACGGGGGACGCTGTATACCTTTGAGAATACGGTTTTTACTCGTGGCATTTTTAACCCTGAAACATTGAATTATATATTTAAAAGAGTAATAAAATATACAATAGGACACGCAAAAAGTGAAATTTTACAATGATGGGGTACATGTAAAAGGATATAAAGGTCAAAAATTGAAAAGGAATGGTAATAAATAGCATACTAAACATAAAAAATTGTGTAAAAGTGGTAAAAATATAAAAATAATACAAGTTTTTTAAAAAAAAGTATTGAAAAAAGCAGCAAATTGGGCTCACTTGTGCAGCCGCAAAAAATTTCAACTACCCTGAAAATCAATTCGTGCTAAAACCATTTTAGCGGTCAACACAAAAAGTAGACATTCAATTTTGAAGAAAAAAAACCGGCAAAAAAAAAGTATAGTTTGATTGTTTTCCATATTTGGGTATATTAAAATTTTTTTCTATGTTAACCATATATACAGTATTCTTTTTTGATATTTTAAATAAATGAGGCTTGAAGTTATGAACGGTGGAAAAGCTGGAAATTCGGTGACAACAGCATCAGCAAGCAATAGTAGTAATATTTCAAAGTTAAATGGATTTAATAATAAGCAATTTGATGGTATTAAATTAGATAAAGTAAGTATTTAAGGGAATGATGTGATATTATAATACAGCAGTATAAATTTTAAGGATTTTATTGCAAATTTACCGGTGAGATTAGTTGAAGATGAAGTGTTAAAAGTGATAAAAGAAAATGAAGTTTGTATTATTATTGGAGAAACTGGCTCAGGAAAATCTACTCAAATTCCACAGGTAATTATTTCTTTTCAATTATGCAAAATGTACATTTATAATTATGCTAATTTAATTTAAAGATATGTCTTGATGCTGGTTTACATAAATGTCCAACAACGGGCGTTGAAAAGAAAATTATTGTAACACAACCTCGTCGAATAGCTGCAAGTGCACTTGCAAAACGAGTTGCATCGGAAAGAAACGTAAAAACTGGTACAGAAGTTGGATTTAAATTTCGATTTGAAAATGTTACGTCAAATGAAACCAAATTAATTTATGCAACTGATGGTATTCTATTGGCAGATGCTATGAAAGATCCATTTTTAACTGATTATTCAATGGTGATTATTGATGAAGCTCATGAACGTGGTCTATCAAGTGATACACTGTTAATGATTTTAAAAATCCTAAATAGAAAGAAAGAAAAAATTGGAAATGAATTATCGTTAAGAATTGTAATCATGTCTGCTACGGTAGAAGCAGAAAAATTTTCAAAGTTTTTTAATAATGCTAAAATTTTTGCTATCGAAGGTAGAACTTATGAAACTAAGGTAGTTTATCTCATATATTTAATTCTTTAGACATTTCTCTCCTTTTAGTTATTTTATTTATCAAGACCAAATCTTCAAGAAGGTAATATGGTTTCAATGTGCGTTGATTGCGTGCTGCAACTGGATAAGGAAGAGCCTGTGGAGTGAGTTATATTAAATTAAATTATAATGCTAAAGTCGATAAACTTTAAAGGCATGATTTTTTGGTATTCTTGCCAGGCTTTGAAGAAATTAATTCGGCTGTAAAACTTACTGCTCAACGTTCAAAAGAAAAAGGATTAACTTTAATTGCATTTCCATTGTATGCCTCATTATCACTTGCCAGACAAGCTCAAATTTATCAAAAGCAATCTGTAACTCCTAAATTTTTCATTTTCATCTCACTTATTTTTATACTTTTAGAAACTAAGAAAAGTTATTTATGCAACGAATATAGCTGAAACTTCAATTACTATTCCCGGTATTCGTGTTGTTATTGACTCTGGAAAAGTAAGACAAAAGTAAGAAATTATATGTTGCTTTTTACAACAATATTGTTATATTTTTAGAGAATTTGTTCATGATCTCAAATATGATAAATTGGTTACTGTAAATGTGTCACAAGCGCAAGCAATGCAAAGAGCTGGCAGAGCTGGCCGTGAAAATGCAGGCAAATGTTATCGGTTATATTCCCTAGAAGAATACAACAAAATGTTAAAAATGCCAGTACCTGAAGTTTTACGTTCAAATTTAACTTCTGTAAGTTTTCTATTTCTCTCTTTGAAATAGAAATAAAATTTTTAGGTAATTTTAACATTTTTAAAAATTGGTATGAAACAAACAAAATCCATGTCATGGCTTGATTCACCATCAAAAGATAAAATAATGGCAGCAATGAGGCAGTTAAAAGAATACGATTTAATTACAAAATTACCTGATAAAGGTTATGCATGCAGTGAGCGTGGGAATATTGTTTCAGAGTTTCCTATTGATCCTGTTTTATGTTTGTTATTGTTTAAAGCAGAAAAGAATCGTTGCCTTGTTGAAGCTATAACAATTCTTGCATTTCTTTCTTCTGACCCTGTATTTACAAATGATTCGGGGGATTTAGAAGATAAAAAGGCCGATGAAGCAAGGAGAAAATTTAGTTGTAATGAAGGGGATCTTGCTCGAATGCTTTCTATTTATTCATTTTATAAATCGTTCAAAAAGAATAAAAATACATCTCTTAAAGTGAGTTTTTGATTATTAACGTTATTTTGTAATACCATTTTTCAGGGTGATCTTCATAGATATGGTTTAAATGAAGTAAGATTAGGCACGGTATTTAAAGTTCGAAAACAAATCAATACTTTATGTTTAAATCTTCAATTAAAAATGGAAAGTTGTGGTCAAGATCTTCTTCCATTAAGAAAATCTGTTGCGGAAGCTTGGCCGTATAATTTGTGTTTGTTTGATCCTGAAATTAATGGATACCGATTAGCCTCAGATAAAAAAACCATTTGCAAAGTTCATCCAACTTCTTGTTTAGCTGGTGTAAGAGCTCATGCAATCGTATTTTCATCAATGATGGAAACTACAGAACGTTACGCAAAGTAAGAATTTTATATTCAGTTTTTGACCAAAAATAAGTACAACATTATAAGATTTTAAATCGTTGATATTTTATAAACTTTAAATATTTTTTAAAATGTTATATTTTGCTTTAGAATAATTGCATATTCCTTTTTTTCAGAGATGTCACTCTTGTCGACCCTTCATGGTTTAAACATATTTCTTAATTATTTGTTCTTGTTATATCTTTGTTTCATTGTTTTCTGTTTGTAATAAAGTTTTATTAATTTTTTTTAAAATTAAATTTATTAAATGGTTTTTACACCACAAAAATGTTTTTGAATCATTTTTTTATGTAACTTGCTTATACTTGGTTTTTATATAGTCATTACAAAAAGTTGATACATAAAATAAATATGATGAATCAGCCTCGACGTAAGTTTTACTTTTTTGTAGATATATATCTTATTGCTTGATATATGAATATTAAAACTAAATATGTCTTTTTTAGCTTTTAGTAATAATCCAGGAATACCCGATTCACCTCTACTTCATAAATCATGGCATAATCCAGGATGGCCATCAAATTTGTTGAATGTTGAAAATATTATTCATTATTTTTGTGATCAATCTAATCCATTCTATGATACACAATCAGATAATCAAACTTTAATCATGCAAGGACTACCAATGGATCGACTATCAAAAATGAATGGAATTCAATATTCACTTGTTCATGCATGTGGACCACTTTTTGTTATTGGAAAACTCAAACGTGCATCTGAAACAAATTTTACACCAATTTGTTATTATTACTGTATGGATGGAACAATTTATCAATGCCCAGATTTGTATACATTTATTCAGTCCCGTCTTGCACAAACTACGAATCCACTGAGAGAAGCTTTAAGTCAAGCATCAAAATATTCGAGGTTTATTTTTTATACTGTAACAAATATAAGTATTACTAAATTTTTATTGTTTTAGATTTGATGTGAATAAAGGATATACATGGGAATTTGACGCCGATGCTTCGAAATCTGCTGAAACAATTGAAGAAGAAAAAGAAAAGAAATCAAAAAAGTCATGGTATCAAGATCCAAACAAAGTTCGATCATCCCAATATCAATGGAAAAGAGCAGATAGGATTTTACAAATGACTTTACATCGATATCCACCTGGATCTGGAATGCATATTGAAGGGCCATCTCGAATGGAAATTGATAATTCTGGTCCTACATCTGTTGCAACAACTTCAAGGCAAACTCCTATGCCACAACAATTAAATTCTCTTGAACCTGCGTCCAATATTACTATTGGTCCTATAACACCTTTAACGGGCGGAGCTCCAACACCTGGTGGTGGATTATTATCTGCACCAAATTCACATTTAGCTACTGGTGGCCCAGGATCGGTGTCATCAAGAATTGTAAATTCTCCAGCAATGCGAAGAAATAATGGAACTCCAAGTAAACTTGGTCGTTAATTTTATGCATGTATTTTTGTATTGTAATAATAAATGTTACAGTATATTATTGTTGTTTTCCTGAAACACATAAAATTCGTGTGTTTTTTTGATTTTAAAACGACGATAAACTGTAATACAGGGTGATTCAAGAAATTTCCCCCCTGCAATTCTCGTGCCAAATTAATACAACTCGTGGTAGCCAAAAACGGACTTCACAGTTGGTCTTAACTGACCTTCGCATTGTGTTTTCTGTAAAAAAATCAAAATTTTGAGAAAAAAAATTTGCCGATTTAACAGGGAGGGGACCCTTACAAAAAAAATCATTTTTAAAAAAAAAAAAGAAACTTTTTCTAAGTGTCAAAAAAAAAGAATGAAAAAGGTTAAAAAAGAGAGCAAAAAATGATTTTTTGTAAGGGTCCCCCCTGTTAAATCGAGAATTTTTTTTCTCAAAATTTTGATTTTTTTACAGAAAACACAATGCGAAGGTCAGTTAAGACCAACTGTGAAGTCCGTTTTTGGCTACCACGAGTTGTATTAATTTGGCACGAGAATTGCAGGGGGGAAATTTCTTGAATCACCCTGTATAATTACCGCTTCTTTGTTCCATCTAAAAACAGCCAAACTTAAAAATGTTTAAAAATTCCAAGAATTTTGTTGAACAAAGATAAAATAATTGCTTGAAAAAAAGAAAGAAGTTGTGCAATTAAATGAATGTAATTTTGTTGAATCAAATTTAGATTTGCGAAAAAAAAATTCCGACTTTTAGTCTTTTTTCGTAGGAAATTTTATGAATTATAATACTAATATTCAGATGACGTTTTTCATTTTATTGCTAGTTTGAATTGAAACCTTTTTCTTTGAATTATTGTTGTGATGTGATTTCAATGAAAAGAAATACAATATGCCCGAAATTTGCACTGAAATAAATAAATAAATACAAATGTTTGTAGTGAATGATTACGGTAGAAGTGTAAGTAAAAAATGCAAGCATTCATTCATTTAAAATATAATAATATTTGAACTGAAAAATTTATTTTTTTCTAAAAATTATAGCAAAAAAGTAATGTTTTTAAATTTTAGTTAAACATTAGGTATTTTGATAGGTGATTTTAAAGATGCTGTTTTACGATCAATCCGCCATAAATTTATGCTAAAATGAAAAAAATGTGGCAGAATGTATAATATAGGATTACGGTAGTTTGACAAAACAATGGATTTATTTATAGTAAAAATATTAATATTTTACCCTAAAAAAATGGCTAAACAAAAGCCAAAATATATTTCATTATGCCAATTTCAGTTCCCTAAAATTTTCACTAAAAAATGAGAGTATTAAATTGTAAGTAAATATTAGAAGGCTCTTTTTTTGCTTTCCATTTCTTCAATGACCTCGACATTTTATGAGCAATCTTTTTGTTTTTCATTGCTATTTTAAGAACAGCTTATTAAAACCTTTTTTTAGGAACAAATAAAATAAAATTATTTTTTTTAAATAATTTTAAATTTAAAAAAAAGCAATATTATTTTTGCACAAAAAATAAAGGAAAGAAACCATAGAAAAAAAAAGAATTGCATTTTTGCGGAGGTACAAATCTTTCGTGAGTAAAAACAAAAGAATAACGAATTGCAAACAAAAAAATTGATACTTTTTTTTGTTAATTGTGTTTTTATGTTTGTTGGAATACGGTAGGTATTAAATTTCTAAAATGTGTTTGGAAGAATTTTTTATAAGTTTCTTGGAATCTTATGTTTGAAAAAAAATGTGTGATCTCCGAAAAAATGTGATTTTTGTTTAAGGTTTAGTTTTGTGTGAATTGTTTGATAATTACAGTGATATGATTGTGATAGGTAAAATTTGATAATAATGAAAAAAAAATGTGTTGGAATAAAAATATAATTTTTGTATGAAAATTTTTTAGGAGTTCGCAAAAATGAGAAGTTACTTACTTACGCATTTGGAGCTAAAATTAAACGCTTCAGCTATTTTTTTCAAATTTAATTTTTAGAACGCAAAAAATAAATTTAAAAATTCTTTTTTCTTTTAATTTTATTTTCTGCGAAAAAAAAGTGCTTTTTACACTTGACTTCAAAAAGATATGCATTGTTTAAATTAATAAAATGTCAGAATCAAATTTAAATTTGCATAGACTTGATTTGGTCTTTGAGTTGATGCTTTTAATCTCAAAGTTTAAAAGTTTATAAACTACAACTTTTTTGGTATACTGTAATTTTCTGCAAAAATTACTAATTTTTTACGTGATTTTTTGTGGGAAAAACCTTATCAGTTGATCTTTTTTGTGATGTATGAAATTAATTTTTTACTTTTAAAAAAGTTTCTGGATTTCAAATTTTGTTGTTTGTGTTTTAGCTTCAGGAAAAAAAAGATGATGACAAATTTTGAAGAAATCCGCAAAATCAGCATACTTTCGTAAATTTCAGTTTTAAAATTCATTGTTTCATGCTTCAATGTTTTTGTTACAACCGTCGCCAAAAAAATTTATTTTATTTTTCGCTTTTGTTTTTGCTTTGCTTGATTGAATCTTTGCACTTTTTAACCTCCACGAAAAAAAGTAAATTTGTAAAAAACCAATTGTTTTTTTTCTTTTAAAAGGTTAAGAAAACCTTTTCTTTTTCTTTTTTTCTTGTTTCTTCGGGGGTGGAAAAAGAGAAACTTTAACCCTAAAAATTATTATTACTTTCTTTTATTCTCCCTCTTTTTTGAGTGCAAAAATTAAAGAAATAAAATTCAATAAAACTTTAAAGCTGAAAACTAAAATGACAAAAATTTCAATAAAATACGTTTATTTTATCATTAAAATAAACGAATATTATTAAATCAAAAAATTTTTTATGAGTCAAAAATTTGCGGTAAAAAAGTTTCCCTATATTTTTTTGGTAGAAACACGGAACTTAAAAAAAAGTGAACGTAAAACGGTTTTTAGTATAAAAAAACGAAATCAAATTTTAAAAAAATGACTACCTGCTGTAGGAAAACAGTGTTCATCTTTTAAATGAGTAATATAAAGTAATTTTTTTACTTTTTGGTATTAGTTACATAAATAATAACGTTTTTCTTTCCCTGAGGGAAAAAGAAAATGAACTTAATGAAAGTTAGAAAAAACAGCAAAAAATTTTTTTGATCTCTGAATATTCAATATTACCTCAAACAGTTTATTCAAGTATATAATTAAGTGATAAGCGGAAAAATTTATAGAATATTTTTTACTTTTTTATAATTTTCAGAAATGACATCATTCCTTTGAAATTTGAATTTCCCGCCAAAAGTATAAACAGACATTTGGCGGGAAAATTAAATTTCAAAAAGCATATACCATCATTTAACATTTTTTACAAATGTTTTAAGGTTGTTTTTTTAGAATAGCGGATGCCATAATTTTTAATTGTTAACATTTAAACATTCTTTTTAATCCAAAATTTTACAAAGAGTTTCCTTTTTGTTATTTATAAATCTTGAGATTTGGAAAATCTCAATACTTTTGCCACGTCAAATAACGTTGACTTAAATAATCCCCAATAATTTTGTTTCAACGTTATTTTATAAACAATTAAAAATTATTTTTTGGTTTGAATAATCAAAAAACATCATTTATTTATACTTTAATTAAAGAAAGGGAAAAAATAAACACAGTTATTAAATTTTTTAAATTTTAATTTTAAAACAAATACTTTTTTATGATGAAGAGAAAGATATATATTTTAATTGGATTATTTATTTTAGATAATTTAATACCAAAAATAATAAAGGCAACATCCGTCTTAATGAAGCCTATACAAAAAAAAAGAAGAAATAATAAAGTTTTTTGAGGGCAGGAAAAAACATAATTTTTGATAGAAAAAAACGTAAAGATTCTTTTGGGGGAAGTTTATTTTATTTTTGAATCTCAGAGACGCAAACAAAAAATAGGAAATGTTGATATTTTTTTTGAATATTTGTGTTTTTTAAAAATGCGGAGTTTCTGGATTTTTTTTCTTCTTACATATTTTGGTGACGCTTTACAGGAGGCGCTGCAGTATGCTAATTAATTAAGTCCTTTGAAAAGACCTTCTTTTCAATGGCTTTTTTTTCATAATGATAAAACTCTTTTATTACAAAAGAGTCAAAATTAAATATAGTTTAAAAATATTTGAATCATTCAAAAAACCTACAAAGTGCTTCAAGAAATTCCCCCGCTATATTTTGGCTGGCAAATGGTTTTTGTTAAATATTTTCAAAAACGGGCATTATTGCAGTTTTGCTTCCCCCAAACAAACAAAAGGCAACCATTTTAGAACCCTTTCGCCACCCTTTTGAAGTTTCAACAAAAAGTCAACAGTTAGTTTTATGCAAATTTACGATAAACAGTTTTGCTTTTTGTTTGGGGGGACTGCATTAATGCCCAAAAATGGATTGCACAGCCGCTATCAATCTATAAAGGCATTATATTTTTAATAAAAAAAATCAATTTTTTAAGAAACAAAATTTTTGAGTTAAGCTTGATCCCTTTAGACTGATAACGGTGGTGCAATCCATTTTTGAAAATGTTTAACAGAGACCATTTGGCGCAGCTAAAATACATCTGGGGGGGGGGGGGAATTTCTTGCTGCACCCGGTAGTTACAACTTTGATGAGAGTTGTAATGTGTAATTTCTTTTGTTCAAATTAAAGCCATATCAAAAGTAATATTTCGACTGTAGTAACAAAACTTTTTGAAATATAATGATGTAATTTGGACAGACAAAAACCATGAAATTTTTGTTGACTCAGAAAAGTATTGCCTTAATTTCAAACCATGTGGAAAAAAAACAGTTTTTTAATTTATTAAACTATAAAAAGTGAGTTATCCGCTTTTTTCTTAATTTCCGGGATGCATTGATAAAATGATAAAATGATAAAATTTAACACCACCTTCACTTTTTAAAAGCGAGCAATGACGTAAAAAAATGTTTTAAATATAAAAAAAGGCGTAAAATGAAACCAAAGTTGAACGAAAAAGAGCTATTTTTAATCTCATTTATTACTTCATCTTCTTTTTATATCAAATTTTGATGACTCGAAAAGTTTCAACGCAAGCATTTTTATATTTTAAAAATGACTAATTTAAATTACTTTTTTTAGGTATGATAAGGAAAGATATTGGAAGCACAAATGTTATCACTTGAGGGTCTTTTTTGTAGTAGTTCAACCCTCGCAAATAAATGTTCCATCGTATTTTTGCCATTTTTTTCTTCTTTTTTGACGCACTTTTAAATAAAATTTTTTATTTTTTAAAAAAGACAATGCTAAATCCTATTTTTGCTTTCATTTTTTGGTGACTTTTTTCGTTTGCCATTTAAAAATTTAGGGATTTAAATCTCGCTTTTTTTTATTGGATTCTTTCTTTCTCTTTTTTTTCAAATTATCACCACTAATCCAGAGAGAGATATCTTTTTTCGTTTTCAAAGATTATTTCATTGTTTCTTTTTTTTTAATCATTGTATTTTGTTCTGCCACCATTTTTATTCAAATTTTCTCCCATTTTTTACTCCCCCATTCTTAAATAATATTAACAAAAGAAAGTAAATGTATATTATTCAAAAACAGCTCAATCTTTTGCTGCCCCTTAAATTTTTCCTGTCTCTAATTTTCAAAGCTCCGCCCTCTTTTTTTTTACTAGAAGCTTTCAAAAAAGGCTGGCATTTCAAATTTTGTTTTTTTTCTCTCTCTTCTTTTTTTCGAGAAGAATAAAAGGCTTACATTTTCAACGAAATTCTTTACACAATTCTTTTTTTTCTTTTCAGTCAGTCCCAAGAAATTAATTTCTTTTTAAACCAAAATGACCTACAGTAATATTGTTATGCTTGCTTCTTCGGCTTTTGTAGCTTTAATTGTTATATCTTCTGCTGCTCCAATTATTGAACAACAATCCCAAAATCAACAACAAACAGGAAATCAAAATTCACAAATTTCAAATGGTTTTATGCCTGATATGTTTGCTGATTATAATCGGTAATTTTTTTTATAAAACAAATGTCTTTTTTGGGGAAATATTGGATTTATAATATTTTGTAACAAATATAAAAATGCCCCTTTAAAGCGTGTAAAAAAGAGCTGTCATCTTTCAGTTCTCCCAAATATGCCATCATAGAATGACATCTTTAACACAAAAAAAAAATTGCCCATTGTTTAAAATTAAAATTTGTCAGATTCAGAGATTTTTCATTCAGAAAAATATATCTGTCTTTGGATTAAACTCTAACCATTCATTTGATACCGTAATCCAAGGCACTTTTTCAAAGACTCAATAAAATTTCTGAATCCAAATTTAATAGTTTTTTTCCAATTCATTTCTTTTAATAAATTATTAAAAGAAAATCACAAAAAATTATTACCATATTTAATTACCACCCTTTAATAATTGCTGCAACAGGAATTTTGAGGTTTTAAAAGTATAGAATGATGTATTTATTTAAATATTCAAACTTGAACTTAAATCTTTTTTAAAATGACATTTTTTTGTCATCCCCTAAAGGCTTTAAAAGAGATATAAGTACATACAGAAGGTGTTTAAATAAATTTGTTCTTTTTTTATGTTTAATGAGCAACGAAGATTCACCCCCTTAAGGGACCATCCAAAATGATGATGACAAGAATTATTCATATTTATTTTTAAAATAATATCTGTTCAAAGTTCGCATTTAAAGAAAGTCTTAAAAATGTGTAAATTTCGTTTTAAAATCTTCATTAATTTTCAAAAATTACGGTAGCAAAAAAATGTATAAAGTAAACAAAAATCGCGTGTTTTTATTTTAAAAATTAAAGAAAGAAGGTGGAATACAAAATTATTTTTCCCTTCTATATTTTCTAAGAACCAAAAAATTCAAAGTTTACTCTTTTTTTCACGTCTACTTTTTAATCTTTTACATTTTTATTGGCATAGGATAAGTTTTCATTCCAAAATCACAAGTTTAAATAACGGCAACATTTTTAATGCCACATGCATGGAATTCATTTATGTGCCATCTTTTGAAATATTTCTCCCCTTTCAAAAAATGTGTATTTTTTTGCAACTTAAAAAATTTGAATTTTTTTTCAAAAATAATACCACATTTTTTTTAAAACTTTTTAAAAGTAATATTTAAAACCACTCAAAAAAAAAGAAAACGATTTAAATTTTGAATGAAAGAGTTTTTTTTTCTTTTTTTGGCTTCAAGCCCACCATTTTTTTTTCTCCAAGAAACTAAAAAATATAGTTTCCCGGAAATGCCCAAAACATAAGTATGATAAAAAAAAGAAACCTTTTATTTTATTAACAACGCAGAATACATACAAAAAAATAATAGAGGGGAACATTAAAGACATAAAGGAAATATGTTATTTTTATATTTTTGATATATAAGCAAGGAAGTATATTAAAATTCTAAAATTTCAGATATTTCATGAAAACTAAGAAATGGTCTCCTCCATCTGCTCCACAAATGAATGCCTTTAATAATGTTGAAGAACCTGAATCAAAATGGTTAGTTTTTTTATGTTTTAAACTAATGTGTTTTTAAAATTGAAAAAAAGAGAGCAAAGAACAAACAAATATAAATATATCTTTCTTTTTTTCTTTCAAATGCAATGAAAGCTTTTTTCGGAAGTTATTTTTTAAAAAAAGAAAGAGATGCGTGCAATTTTATAATTGTTTTTGCTTCATAATTATTATTATGTTTTCATTTGCATAAAATATAATATACATTATTAAAATATAATAGGCAAAATTAATTTTGTATAAATTATTTATTTAAATGATGACATTAACAACTTTCTTAAATTGCTTAACAAATAGATAAAACTTTTTTAGTTAAAATTTATATTAAAAAGTCATGGGTGGCTTTTGATTTTTATTAATTAAATGCACTTTTTAATTTTATATTTAAAATTGTTTGTTAAAAATGAAAGGGCAAAAAGGATACTGTAGAAAGTAATGAGCAGCAAATAAGTGGTCCCATGGGGAAAAGAGAGAACGAGATTTTAAAATTTGTTTTAATTCAAAAGTATGAATTTACTTGTAATTGCAAGTTATAAAATCATACTTAAATCAATTTTTGAATAGCTAAAGATACCTGAAAAAAACAATCTGTAACTCTGCATTTAAATTTTATATTTTAAACTTTTATATAGTCTGTTTTTGGGTACCCTTTCATTTCCACGTTTTCCAGTAATGCTGACATTTAAAAAAATTTTGAATTAACTGAGAAAATAATTTTGTAGCTCAAAAAATAAATATCGCATGCTACTTTACTTCTTTTTTTTCTTATGTCATTTATTTTTTCAAGTTTTTTGTTTACTGTAAAGCTTATTTGGCATTTCCCACCACATAAGAAAAAAAAGAGATAGAAACAATTAAGATTTCCTAAAATAACAAAAAAAATATATCCTTGAGAAATTGTTTCTATTCTTGGAAAATCTTCGTTTCAACTTTGGCATTGGACTTTGAAATTTTAAAATTTTAACAAAAAAGGATGACAAACAACTTTGTTAAATGTTAATTAATATATAAAAATAAAATTAAAACTGATATAAACAAGCTGAAAAATCTTATTATTATTATTATTATTATCCTTTCACTTTTTTGAATTATAAAGGATTAATAATTGGCAAAGATTATGTATGACCTCTTTAATTTAATCTTTCGTAAACATGAAAAAAGCAAATATCTTTCATACATAATCAGGTATAAACTGATTATAAATGATTAAAAGATATAAACAAAAGATTAATAAATATTTATTTTACAATTAATTTGTAGGGCACATGTTCGCAGTTTTTTCCCTGACAAAAGAATGGATGAAAATCTTGATTATCCAAATCTTAACTCTGGCAGACTTGAATGGAATTTTAACAGACTTTAATTTCAATACCCAACAACAATTACAACAACATCTAAAATTACTTATTATTTATTTTTCCCCTCCAAAGTCCCATCCGCCCCCTCAAAAAAAAATATCTTCCACTGTTTTTTTATTTGATACAATTTGTAAAATTTTGATAAAAATTCGTTGAAGACTGTTTAAATAAAGTATAGTTTGATTTGATTTAAAAAATTGTATTTTAACATTTATAAATAGTATTATATTTTTGCATAAATATCTATGTGTGACGCCACAGCAACAAGCTTGAGACAAAAAAAGAAGAAGTCAAGGGCAACCCAAAATGTTAGACTGATATCATTTTTTATAATTTAACTTCCACGAAAATAACATTCTGTGAATAAATGCCAAAAAATAGATGTCATTGAATATTTAATTTTAACCACAAAAAAAACTTCTGCACAAAGCGTTCGTGTTTAGCCGATAAAACTTTAAAATTTGATTTCAGAATTAAAAGTTTTTAAAAAAATTCAAAAAATTACTATATTTTTATAGAGTAAAAATTTAGGAGAATACACAGTAGCTGCATAATAATTATTTTTTACGGTAAAAATCCCTTTAAAGACAATCTTGGAGTTGATAAAATACGGTACTTTTTAATATTATCGACATATTAATAGCCCCCACATTTAATCCAAATTTAAACATTTTTATATTATTGTATATCCTTTTTCATAATACTTTTTCGATGATGTAAAAGTAGAAAAAAAAGCTTAAAAATGAGTAACAACACCGATTACATAGCTATAATTCCCACACAAATTTTGTATTTAATTTCTATTTTTAATTTTCTTTAAAAGCAATGTTGTAGCAAAAAATAACACACAATCACGTGGGGGGGGGGGGTGATACTGTATATATATATATATTTGTTGAAATCACAAAGTTTAAATGCGTCAATTATAAAATTTAAAATTTGCAACAAAAAAGAAGTTTGCAAAAAAATTTCTTGGAAACTTTTGCGCCATTTTTAAAATTCGTGCTTTTATTTCATTTAAAATGAAAATTATCCATGTTTTTAAATAATTAAGGGTCCAAAAAAAGTTGTAAGAATACATTTGTGTGTTAGATAATTTCTTTTTATATAAATAGAATTATTCCCAATAAATAAAAAATATTCAATTGGAATTGGAATCGTATGTAAATACACAAATATATCGCCATTTATTAGATGGAAAAAAGTAAAAGAAAACATTTTATTATTTTGAAAGGGAACGTCCAAAAAAAATAGAAAGAAATCACGGCTGTCTTGGTTTTCGTCTGATTTTTTTGTCAATGAATGAATGCTTGTTTGAAAAAGGCAAAAAAAAAGTTTGATGGGACACTTTTTTTCATTTATGCGAAAAGCACGGAAATTCCGCCAAAAAAGGGAAAGCAGGAAAAAAAGACAATGGAAGAAACATTGAAAAAAAATGTTTGTTTTTCCTCCAAAAAAATGCATGGAAAAAAAAGCAATCGTAAAAAAGTGATCAAAAAAAGTGTGTTTAATGGCGGAAAAATACGCACCTTATTTTTTTATTCTTTCAACTTTTTTCTTCCAAGTTCGAGAAATCAGAATAACGTCTGCTTTTTCTGCCAAAAAAGTTGTTCAACATTTTTTAAGTTTGTAAAAAACGTAAAAAAAATATGCAACAAAAAGATTACCGTGAAATTTCGGCAGTTCCATCTTCAAAGCCATATGTTTCACATATGCAATATAAAGATTCTCGCGGTCAATCTGTCACACTATTTCCAGCCTTTCGATCAGTGGTAAGATTTTTATGATGACTGTTTTATATAATTCAATGAAAGAGTGTTTTAAGGATACATTGCATGATATTTCAAGGATTCAATCTCCGATCAAACTTAATACCGTACCTTTAATCTCCCGAAATCAGGATAAATGGGCAAATAAATATCATGAAATTGTTCGAGAATATGGTCCATCGAAAGATGATCCAGAAAGTTTATTCCTTTTTGGAAAAGATGAATTGTATCGGTAATTTTTATCAACAACTACCGTATTCCAATTTATATATAATTATTACAGATCTGAATCAGCTGGAAACGCAGAATTAAAACCTTCAATACTCCATGTATCAACTGAAGCAGCTCCCGTAAATCCAAATCCCCCTCCAGCACCACCACCTCCGCCTCCAATTCCACCCCGAAAAACTTCCATTAAATATCCTTTCACCCGACAACCTTCAATCCGTCAAACATATCCAAGAATGAGATATATTTATGCATTTCCAGAAGAATTTCGAGATTGGATTGCACAGCCAACTTTTTCCAGATATCCCCCATCAAAAGATGATGCTGCTCCAGAATATCTTCCATCTAAATATCCATCTTCAAAAAAGTCTCGACCTTCAATTCATCGTCCAATTCCAGTTCCTCGGCGATCCTTTGAATCCAAATCAAAACCTTCGCAACAATATGAAAATATTCCATCAACACAAAAATCAATTGTTGAAGAAATTAAAGAAAAGATTAAAAATAAAAAGTTGTCTTCTCTTGCTCCATCCGGAATAACAACAACATTACCAATATTAAAAAGGAAAAAAGAACTAGGTAAGTGTTTATATCTTTTTTTTCTGTAGCTCCTTGAAATTTATATTTCAAAATATTTGATATATCTATCAACAGACGAAAAAAAAAGATATCACGATCAATCTCAATTTTTTGATTGTTGTTGCTGCTGTTTTTTTTTCTTCTTGCGCACACTGAAATAACCCAAGAAAAAATGAAAGACGACAATAGTGAAAGTTCACAGATATATTTTATATTTTAATTGAATGGAAAATGTCTCTCTCTCTCGAAAAAAAACACAGAATTAAAAAAAGTAGAAGTAGAAAAAGCAGCTGCAAGAAATCTCTTTATTGTTACTCCTGCTCCTGCTGCTCCTTCTGCAAGATGTTTGCCCAGAGGGGATGAATGTTGTTGCTGCTACTGCTGCTGCTCCTGATTGACTCTTTAAAAAATGGAAAAAGACAAAGAAAATGGGGAGAGGTTGATTGACTGCGCAAAATTGCGTGCTATTCTCTCTCCTTTTTTTGTTGTCATTGAACCGAGCATTTAAAAAAATATATAATTTTTTTTGTTGTCCTGCGTCAAACAATTAATGGATAGGGGGGGGGGGGCTCTCTCCTTTCTTTTTCTTTTTCATTCATTTAAGAGAGGGGTATTACTCAGATCAAATATAATAAAAAAATGAAACCATAAATAGTTTCACTTTTTTGAATTTTTTGTTTTTGATTAAAAGCGTGTCCGTTTCACATTCCCCCCATTATTCTTCTCTTCAAAAACCGCAGTTGCTGCAGCAGGGAGCAACAGATTAAGCCTTGAGGCAAGGGCGAAAAAAAATCATGCTGCCCCAAAAAAAGATTATCTTTGACCTAATTTTTTTATGTAAAATACCTCAAAAATATTTATTATATGTACTTTCACTTTTCTTTCTTTTCTGTGTGTGTTGACCAAATACAATGGAGTCCATTATTTTAGAGGAGCCATTATCAATTAAATCCAAC
The DNA here is from genome assembly GCA_964035985.1 of Panagrolaimus superbus. Taxonomy (NCBI): domain Eukaryota; kingdom Metazoa; phylum Nematoda; class Chromadorea; order Rhabditida; family Panagrolaimidae; genus Panagrolaimus; species Panagrolaimus superbus. The sequence goes on from OZ038357.1 coordinate 9,838,917, forward strand.
TATTCTTCTTCCACCACCACCACTACGGCAGCTACTTCAAGACGACTACCGCCTCAGGCATTTTCTCAACCACAACAAAGACAAGAGCAACAACCCCAGCAAATATCCCCAGATACATTTATTTCAACAACAAACGCTTCACAATTTAGTTATCAACGGCCATCTCCATCACCACCACCGCCACCACCACCTCCACCATCAGCTCCAACAGGGCATCAAAAACATCAACGCCAGCAACAACATTATCAACAACACCAGCAGCAACAACAACATTTGTCATCTTCACCTGATTCAGCAATATCATTTAATGAGTCATTTGGAGAAAATATTGAAGTTGCGCGACTTCTGAAGGTGAGCTGGTTTTTAAGAAGAAAAAAAACAAAACAAAAAAAGAAAAAAAGGGGGGTGTCATTAAATTAATGATATATTTACGGCTGCTTTTTCTGTTTCAAAAGAAGCAGAAAAAAAAACAATAAAAAATAACTTTGTGAAAAAAAAATCAGTTAATTATTATTTTAACTCTTTGACGAAGCAGTTTTTTGAGAAAGAAAAAGCGGATTTTAAAAATCAGAAATGCTTTTTTAAAATGGGTTTTTGAAATCTTTTAACTTTATTTCTACAATTTTTCTTGGTACAAAAATGTAATTAATCTTTTTTTAGGATACTCCATCACATATTTTGCCGATTGTTGAAAGATTTATTTCATCCCATTTTGAAAATCCTCAAAAAGCTTTAGATCATTCAGAATTTTCTGAAACTGAAATTCCAATGAAACATTATTGGCAAAGAGTTTTTAAGGTTAAAGATGGCAAAAAAGTAAGTATATTTTATTTTATTTTTGCATATTTTAGCATTTGCATTTGAAGCCATGGCATTGTTTTTCAGAATGCCACAATAAAAATTGAAAATTTGTTATCAATTGAACCAGAAATTGGTCCCTTTCATGGCTTTCAACAAAAAGAACAAAAACAAGAAAAAATGAATTTTGAAAACAACATTTCTGAGAAGCTCCCGCCTGGAACCCCCTCATATCGTCGAGTTTCTTCTATTGACAGTGCCGCAGCTTTAAGTATGGAATCTGGAATTTCAACAGGAACTTCTATTCACAAAAACAATATTATTCTGCCCCAGAATTCATTAGGTAACCAAAAAAGAAGTTTTTCATTTAAAAATTAAAAACAAAAACAAAGAAACTTTTTTTTGTTTCCTTTTTTGAAATTTAAAAAAATTGTTTTTTGCTCGAAATTTATTTTTGCAAAAGTTTTTTTTAAAACTTCCGGCAAAAGAAATCTAAACCGGATTGAATTTCACGTCCCCGAAAAAAAGAGGTTTTTAAAGCTGCTGTTTTTGGCTCGAAAAAGTTTTCAAAAAAAGAGAGAAAGAAAGAAAACAATGAGATTAAACTTTGAAAAAATATTTTTACAAAGTTTTGGAAGATGTATTAGTTTGGATGAAACATTTTTAGAAGCCATCCCTTCCCCAATTTCATCCACCACACCTTCTACGGAAATGGATTTATTAACGGTAGTTTTGAAGAAGATTCGAGAACGAAAAGCTATTGGTAAGTTTAAACATGTTTTTTTGAAAGTCCGATATTTATTGGATTAAAATTTCAGATTGGCCAGAATTATTTTTATTAAAAAATGATCATTGTCGTTTTGTTGTAAGTCGGGAGAAAGAGCTTCGAAGAATGAGAAAACAGAATCCAATTCCACCGGAGGCAACCCTTCTTGAAAGAGATATCGTTGATAATTATCGATGCTATCAGCGAGCTCTTGAACAGGTTACTGTTGTTGATGAATTATATACAAAACTTGGTAAGAATGATTTTGGGATTTCTTTCTCAATTTTTTTTACAAATTAATAATTTTAGCATATTTCATTATGAGAGCTGAATCATATTGGTATGCGGCAAAAGTTACAAGTGGTTTGTCGTCATTTCTGTTATATAATTTAAAATTTTAAAATTACTGTATCATTTTTAGATACATCTCTTCGACATCACTTTTATGCCATGGCCCGACACAATTACGCTGATCTTTTAGTTGAAGCTCGAGCCCATCTAAAACCAGATGATAAAAGTCTGCTAACAATTTTGGAAAAAATGACTCAAATTCTTGTTGAATCTGGTGCCTATGATCCAGAGTTGGTTGGAGAATGCCAAAAAACTGTTTTTTTAGCTGAAAAAGCTTTGGAATCTACAAATGACGTAAAAAGGGAACGGAAAATTATCAAAATTAAAACTAATTTACTTTCACTTAATTCAAAGTAAAAATCATACATGTTTTTTTCATTTTTGAAACATTCGTTTTTAAACATTTATGCTTTATTTTACCGTATACAAATATACATACAGTATTCTTAAAAACTTAAAAGAAATGTTTTGTTTTTTTACGGTTACAAATTTTTCTGTTATATATTTTTTGTATTTGTAACTAATTGTGTCAGTTCATATTTTTTTTGTGAATAAACGGTTTTGTAGTTTTATAAAAATAGTAAATATTGTAAATTAGGAACTGGCAGGGAACACTTTTTCCTTTCCTTTCATTCACATTTTTTTCGTTACAGTATGAAAAAATAAATTTTAATTAACAGCTTAATTATCAGACCTACTAGATGTTATTTTTTACGCTGATTCCGAATATGCAACGTTTAAATTTTTTTGTCGAGGACAAAGTGCCGAAAATGCCAGATTACTGTATCGGTTTAACTACAAAAAAAAAGTATATTGAGGTATAAATTTGAATTTAATATAGTTCGATAGAGAATTTAATTCTGAATCCAATGATATTTATTTCCAATGCACATGTATGCACACAAAAATTTGGCACTTAAAATTTTGATCAAAAACGTTAAAAAATCGAAGGAAAAAAATAAAAATGCATTGTTTTGGCAATGTGTCTTTCATCGCTATGCGACAATTGCAAAAAAAAGGAAAGGAAAAAAGTGTTCTCTTTTCTTTTTTTTCGACGAAAATTTTTTGCTTTCTTCAATTTTCAGATGCCATTTTCACCACTTCAAATTAATTTTTTTAATTTTTTGTTTTTATTTTATTCTTAGTTAGGCCGGAAAGTACTATAATTTACCAAAAAAATTAATTTTTTCGAACTTTTTTTTTTGACTTGCCGGTCCCTAATTGTAATCATTGTTATTAAAAAATTTAATGCAAACAAAATACAAAAAATGGCTATGAAAAATATTTTCGAATAATTTTTCGACAACATTTTGGCTCCTTATGTTTAAGAATTACTTATTTTATTTTAAGAGTCTACTACAGCTTTTATTTTTAGAGAATAAAAAACAGAAAGCGAATGTTTGTTTTATCCATCTCGCAAAAAGCTACATTTTTAATAAAAATTCGTCGACGCCTCTTTAGTTTAGTGGTAATAATGTTGCTCTCGTAAAGCAAAGGTCGCAGGTTCGACTCCTGCAAGGGGCAACTTTTTTTTAATTCATTTTTTTCAATGTTGTGCTCTAACATACACTGATACCGCATGAAGGGCCGATTCTTGTATTTAAAAATACCTATGTACGCGGAAGAAATTAGAGATCATAACCTGTCGATCAAAAATAACCATTGATTCATTAAACTCATCATGCTCTGTGGAAACATTAAGCAATTGTCCATGAAACGTTACACTGCTAAAACTTCGACGATACCATAAATAATGACATGTTTTTTCCTGTATACGGCCCTGGATTTATAACATGCGATAAATAATAATAATAATTGAACCATGTGTGTTTGATTTTTTTGTGATTGAATTTTATGGGAATTGATTGATCATTTTATAGTTTAAATCTGTAATTGTAGTTATTAATATGAAAGACTACAAATCAACAAAAAATTTCTTTTTATCAAAATATCATATTTTTTTCTTTTACATTTTTTTGTGCACACATACCATATCATATCATCTGTCACATTTGATCGCACATGTGTATCATATTTTTATGGGCGTACAAAAATGATGAAAAGAATACATATTAGAACAAAATATATCACTATTACTTATTATATAAATTTTGATTTCAGACATTTACTTCTATTTTTCAAAGTTGTTTCTGCTCAAAAATGTCGGATTTAAATATTCCAAAAACTCAAAAGGCTTTAATTTTTGACAAAATTGGTGATCCTTTAGAAATCCGTCAAATTCCTGTCCCTGAACCCGGACCTGATGAACTTTTAGTTAAAATTCTTTACACCGGTGTCTGTCATTCAGATTTGCATATTTGGCTTGGAGATTTTCCATTGCCATTGCCAACGCCAATTGTTGGGGGACATGAAGGTGCGGGAATTGTTGCAAAAATTGGAACAAATGTTAAAAATTTTAATGTTGGAGATAAAGCTGGAATTAAAGTATGATTCATTTCACTTCATTTCATTGTATGCCTTTAATCCCTTGATAACCAATTTAATTTAGTGGATAAATGGTTCATGCTTAAGTTGTGATCAATGCAAACTTGGATTTGATCAAAGTTGTGTTGCTACTCTATTTTCAGGGGGCACTCGACACGGCACTTTTCAAGAATATGCTTTGGTGAAAGCTACCGAAGCTCCACATATCCCGGACAATGTAGATTTATCTAAAATTGCTCCAGTTCTTTGTGCTGTAAACACTTTTGGTATAAAAATATTTGCCCCTAAAAGTTAATTATTTTAGGGAGTTACCGTATACCGAGCATTGAAAGAATCGAATGTTAAAGCGGGTCAGATTGTTGCTATTACAGGAGCCGGGGGTGGGCTTGGTTCTATGGCAATCCAATATGCCAAAGCTATGGGAATGAGAGTTTTGGCACTCGATATTGGAGCAGAAAAAGAAAAACATTGCAAAAAATTAGGTGCAGAATTTTTTGTTGATCCATCAGTTGAAACAAATATTGTAGAAAAAGTTGTTACGGTAATACCGTAATTAATTGAACAAAATGTTTAAATATTTTTCATTTTATAGTTAACAAAAGGCGGGGTACATGGGGTGGTGCATGTTGCAACTTCTGACAAGCCCCTTGAAACAGCAATTAAATATGTTCGAACTCGTGGCACAATTGTTTTGGTTTCTCTTCCAAAAGATGCCAAACTTGTTGCAGATGTTTTTTTGATTGTTGCTCGTGCCATTACCATTAAAGGCACAATAGTTGGATCTCGGGTTGATACGGATGAAGCAATAGAATTTTTTGCTCGAGGACTTATTGATATTCCAATTGAAATATATTCTTTAAAAGATATCCCGGAAGTTTATGATCGAATGCAAAAAGGGCAAATTCGTGGAAGAGTTGTTGTAGATTTATCAAAATAAAAAGCCCGTTTTGAAATTTTTTGAATAAATTTGGAATTTTTTTGTGTAAATTCAAAAATAGATTGTATTTTATATAGTAATTGTTTTTATCATTTTTACATTAATTTTTAATTTCGTGTTTTTGGAAATTTTATATAAAGTTAAAAAAAATAAATTTTTTATTTTTAGTTTCTCGTTCATTTTTATAAATAAAAACAAAAGTTTAATAACACGTTTCTCACACGTTTGAACCCCCCCCCCCCCCCCCCCAAAAAATCAATAATTTTTGTGTAAAAAAATAATCCTCAGGGGATTTAGGCAAGCCTAAATCCGGCATGAGATCACCACCGGGTTGGTGAACTTAACATTTTTGTGTAAATATACAAATAGATTGTTTTTTTAAACATTAATTTGTTTTTATCATTTTTACATTCATTTTTACTTCCGCATTTTTAGGCGTTTTTGGAAATTTTATAAAGTTTTTTTATTTTTTTGACAAATAAAAAAAAAGTTTAAAAGACGATTCTTTTTTGATGGCAAAAAAAGAGACATTACATTTTATAAAATACGTTAATATTAATTTATAAAATATTTGCAATATAAATAAATGAATAATAAATTTACACAACCAGAATTTAAAAAAACTAAAAACTGTTGTAATTTTTTGATACAGTAATCGGACAATTTAAACAAAGGTATTTTTTTGTTACAAAAAAATAAAAGGGAAAAAAAATTTAAGCAATTGTTCGGAGAGCTGAGATTTTGATTGTCGGAGAACTTTTTGAAAATGCAGTAACTCGAACAGATTTAGATAACAAAAATCCGAGATGATAAAAATTTAAAAAATTATTTTTGAAAGTTGGAGATAAATAAAAATGACATAGCATAATTCCAAAGTGATGAAAATGATAAAAAATGTTTGAGATATACATAAAAGCACGAAAGAAGTTATTGTCGATGCTTGCGGCGGATGCAAACTTTAATGCGAAACAAATTAATTGAATAACGGAAGAAAAAATTGCTTGATAAATTAAACGCCGTTCTGTTTTTGCATGCATGGAAGTAGCTTGAAATTGATTTTGACGAGATCGATACATTGAAAAAGCAATTAAAATAATCATAATACTATTGAGGATGGCATTAACAATTGTGCCTTTAAAGAAATAATCTTTTCGAAAAGCTAAACAAAAGTTGAAAGTTGAAATTGAGCAATTTGCTTGAAATAAAGTATTTGAATCAATAATAAATGGAAATGCCAACATTATGATAACAACAAAAAACATGGTGAATGGATTCCAAATCTACATATAATTTTGTTATTATAATTAATACTTGACATTTAATTAATTAAACAAACCTTATCATATTTAACAGAAAATGCCAAAGCTGTACATCTATTAAGGCATAAAGCAACGTTCCACATGGTTGTAAAATAAACACTATACCATTCAAATATTACTAGTGTATAGTAATAAATGGTTATATCCATCGGTATTAACCAATTAATGAATAATATTAAATCAGCAAAATATCCGATATTTAAAATAATAAAATATGCAGATTTATAATTTGATTTTGATTTAAAATATTGACAGACAAGAAATACAACAATGGTAGATTCCAAAGCACGAGAAAAACATGAAAAAATATTTGAAGATAATTTTGTTGTTGCTACTACCGTATCCATAATTCTAATATAATAACTCAAAAAAGTAGTAAAGTTCTAAATGTACATTCTGTCTAGAATGCAATTTGCTTATATACTTTCTTACAATTTTAATTATAATAATCTTTTAATAAAATAATTGTATGAGCTTGTTTTCTCGAGATATTTCCTTGTGAAAATCGTATGTTAAAAGTACAAGTCTGTCATTTGTCCATGTTTTTTTAGTGTAGTGTAAAAATGATTTTTAATTTCTAAGTAATTAATTAAAATACAAAAAAACTTCCAAGTATTTTATAAAAGGGCAAGCAAAAAAATGAGCTTGTTGTTAATCAGGCAAAAATCACTAAAAAATGAAGGGAAAAAAAGTCGAACTCGGATTCTATCGAATTTATTTGGACACCAATTTTAGATCAGAAAAATGCAATGTCATTAAATTTTTTTGGTTCGGATTCTGAAGCACTTTTGTGTTGAGAGTTGTTATTGTCGTCGAGAGCCCCTTTTGGAATTGAGCTGTTTCTTTTTATTTACCATTTTTTCCTGTAAAGGATGTAATTTTAGAATTAAAGATTGAAGCCCAAAAACTGTTGTTCGAACATTAAAAACAGTTTCTCACTTTCTATTTCCTGCTTTATTTTAGTAAAGCAGCAAAATGCTTTTCCCAGAAAAGAGGTACAACATAAATGTGAGAGTGTTATAAATTTATCAAATTAGCAAATCTAGAGACCGCCGTCGAAAAAATAAAAATACACTTTAGTAAAAAGTGTTTGGCTAAAGTTATAGTATCTCATTTGCCCACCTTTTTAGTGTAGTGTAAAAAACTGGATAAAAATTAATAATTATTAAAAACCAGCTTCAGAAAAATTAAATATTATGATCAAATTGAGTGCCCTCCCAAAAATCCCTTTTATTAAAAAAATTACAAAAAGAAAATAATAAAAAACAACTTTATTCTCTAATTGCTTTATCTTTTTGCTTTTCTCCCATCTTCTTCTTTTTTACAGAACCACCATTGGGCTTTGATGGTTCGCCATACGGTGATGACACAGATGAACGGGCCTTTTTTGGCATTTTCATTTCTTTATCCATGAAAATTTCGACATCACTGCCAATTTCGTGCACTTCATTTAATGCATCATCAAAAATGACATGATAACTTTCATGGATGGATTGGGGTTTTTCATTGTCGAGTTCATGGACCTAAAAATGAAGTAGTGGTTGTTTTCTTCTTAATTTTTACAGCTAAAAAATTTGGATGTTTAAATTATAAAAATATAGTACTCTCACAAAAAGAAAAAGAACCTGATTTTGTGGTAGAAATTGAAACCGATGTTGTATCATTTCCAGAAGTAATTGTTCTAGACAATGAAGGAGATTCAGTTGTTGTTGTTATTCCATTTATTACTCCATTTGTTGTTGATGAATAAATTGATGGATGAGCATAATTTGGAGCAGCAAACATAAAAAGTAAGAAAATAACCAAAAGATTCTTTTCAAATTCCATTTTTGTATAAAGTTGATTAAAGATTGATGAAAGATGCAAGAAAAAGAAACGTACGTCTTCAAAAAAGAAGAATGACAGAAAATGGAAGTTTTTGACAAACCTTTTCCAAGGGTATTTAAAAACCATGGTTTATGCAAATTTTTCAAAATTTAGCATTTACTACTTTCAAACACGTGTAAAAAACATTTGCAATGCCATCATGATGCCTGAAATGTTGTTCATTTTTTCAATTCTTTTTTTTTTACCAATATTTTCAAGTGCTGCTACTGTTCCAGCTTCAAATAATACATTATTTAATTGTTACAAATTTGAAAAAGTGTTTCCTGATGTGAATTTTATTGATTCACCAATTGAAGAAAAAAGTGTTGTTAAATGTGATAAATGTTTTGGCTATGTCTGTCATTCAAAAAATGATGAATATGTTCTTGGAAATGGTTGTCGTGAAGATTTCTATAATAACTGCAAATATAGTCCAACTATTAAAGAAAAAATATCTAAAGTACAAGAAAAACAGTGTCAGAATACTGAAATATTTCAATTTATTTTGGATATTTGTTCAAAAGATTACTGTAATCAAGAAAATTTTCAAAAAAAAATGTGTCAGTAGTTTTTGAAAAAAATTTTCAACACTAAAACTTTTTTTAACACTCGGCCACAGACGCAAACTTTTGACGGCGGCCTCTGGCGCAACTTTTGTTTATTCTATCAAATGCAGAAAAAAATTCTGCATCGAACTGTGGTTGTTCCATTAACTCCGAAGAACTACCGCTGACCAACATTTTTTAAAAAACGTAAAAAATGCTGTTTTTCTCTAATTTTTTATATGAAATTGATATCCAAGAGTTTGATTTTCGGAATCTCCGTATTTATTTTTTTACATATATGATATAAAAGGATAAAAATCAAAATTTTAAACAAAAGTTTTAATTTCTACAGTATACCTCTCTTGGTATTTTTTTTTGACGAAAAAAACGCGAAGAACACTCGCGTTTGAGTCGCGCGTGCACGTCTCTAATTTTATTTAAAATTTCTTTTTTGTGTATTAAATATTATTCTTTGAAATTTAATTATAATTACAGAAAAAAATTTCAATAGTTTTAATTAGCACTTCTGAGGTGCGTATGGTCGACTGGTATAGCGTTGGCCTAACGGAAGGAAGTTCGATTCCAGCAAAGGGCTATGATTATGTGCATCCTTGCTTGTGTTCTTTTACTTATAATCACCTAAGGTGAAATTCATGTTAGCCTTGTTTTTTCTTTTTTTTCCTACTGTAATTGAGACTGTAAATTAGCGATTTAAATCATTTTTTTGCCAGAAAAAAAGATAATCTTTATGTTTGTCAATTGCTGAATTTTTTCAATAAAAAAATTTTATTGCTATCATACAAAAACTCAATTGACTACAGCCATCGAAAAATGCTTGTTAAAATAGATAAAGATTTTTTAAAACTTTGAATACTTTTCTTTTGATTGTTTTATCCAATTTTTGATTTCATTAACTTCTTGTTCTCGAACTTTCTTAACTTCATCTGTGTCATCTTTATGTTGACCACGAAGATCATAATGATGAGCGCCTTGTTCAAGAATAATTGAAACTAAGGAACCTTCTCGAGTATTTGTATTTCGCCATCCGCCACCTGACCATGGATCAAGCTTGCCATTACTGAAGACAATATTTGAAGCACTTGGAAAATGATCCCCATAATTATTGATAACCCAATTGGGACGAATTAAACCAGGATGATATCCGCGACTATTAAAAGTTTTTCCACAATCATTCAAAAATTCTTCAATTGTAAAAGGGCAAGTTTTTGGGAAGAAATCATTTGGAAGTCCAGAATCACATTGGGGCATAACCATTTCAGTGCAAGACTAAAATGATGTCAAAGGTATTAGATGCAGTGTCTTGAAAATGAGTTTATGCTAATTGAATTTTTTAAATTTCGATACTTTTAAGTTTAGTTTAATCAGGCTTCATTTAAAGATTCTTACCTGCCATGGCCATCCTAATGGATCTCCAAGTTGAGCATAAGGGCCTTCGCATTTTTGGGGATTGGCACAAATTGTTTTTGTTGTTCCCGTATAATTGTAATAGAGAGAAACCATATGGCTTAATAACCAAACATTTTTTCTTTGAGATTTACTTGGATTACGTTTAAGGGGTCGACAAGCCTCTTTTACGGGCCAACCAGGAAGGGGAGTTAAAAAGTTTGCCGGATATGGATAATCAATCATTGCCTAAAAAAATTATTATTATTATTATTGCATTTTTCAAAAATCTTGCAACGAATTTTACCATAGATTTCATAGTTTCAGAAATGAAATCCTTTAAAAATTTTGAATCTTCAATTTTTTCAATCTGTGATTTTTTATCCAAAACAAATACTTGATTCAAAAAATTTCGACCTTGATCAGATTTTGAAAGTTCATCAATGGCATCAAAGGCGGCAACAATGGTTTTGACGTTACAACCGGAAGTTTTAAAAGTTCGAGTAACAATTTTTGCAAAAATATCTTGGGTAATATTTGCATTTTGGAACCAAAAAACTGGTGCACTTCCAGCAATTGCACTACAAATATTGAGATTTTCGTGATAAGATTCAAAAAGTATAATACTTACCCATCAACAATATGAGGATATTTTGTTCGAATCCATGCTGCCAACATTCCACCATAACTACCCCCAAAAGCGATGACTGCACTTTTGGTGGCATTTTCGATTCTCTAAAAAGTTGCAAAAATTTGCATAAAAGTATATTGAACACTTACAGTATTTTTAAGCCAAACAATAAGTTCTACAAAATCTGCTAAAGCTTGTTCGCTGCTTAAATATCCAAGATTTTTAACTTCTTTATATGAATTATTTCCAAAGGGTTGAGTTTTGCCATAAAATCGATGTTCAGCAAAGATAATAGCTGCATTAAATTGTGGTGCAATATCCCACATAAAACCCTTGAATATTTATCAGTTTTATAAGGTGATATTTAATTATTGACTTACTGTATTTTCAGCAAATCCTTCAATACTGCCTTCATTTCCGGTGTAAAAGAAAATAGGTCCCCCAGGTTTATAACTTTGAAGATTTATGAGATATCTGAAATCCACAATCAATATCTTTTACCTTTATTCAGATTCTTTTTCTGATTAATAACAAACCGAAGTTTAAATCTTCGAGCATCTGTAAATGAAAAATGGTCAATTGGCATTTGTTCAAACCATTCTTCCGTCCAATTATATCCATTCTCTTTTTGGCTTTGATAAAGCTGCAATTTTTCTGCTTGAAAAGTACTAACTGCAACTGGATCACCTCGAATTATTGTTGAAGCATTTGAAAATGCAACAAAAAATATTAGCAAAAATAAAATAATCATCACTTCTTTTTTTTTTGCTAAAGCAGCAGCAGCAACAACGGAAAAAAAAGCAGGGGATGAAAAATGAATGAATAAAAATTGAACGAAAAACAAAAAAGAAAGATTCTTTTCTATAAATTTTTTTTCTTTAAAATTTCAAAAAGGTCAACGATTGTTTTTTTTACGATTAAATTGATTGCTTTGGCATTGACAAGACCAGTGGCTTTAATCTATGAAATAAATCTTTGAGATAGACTTTGTTGCTCAATTTTTCATCACCTGATGCTTTTTTGATAAAGATTAGATAGATAAATTCTGTTTTTAAAGCTAAATATATAGATTTTTTGGTGTTTAAAAAAAGCTAATACCTTTAAAAGCATTTTAAAAAGATTACGGTATAAAATTTTATGTAATTTTATTAAAGCACTTTTACATGTGCTATTTTTTTCTTACACTTTTTATCACTTATCAATTATCAATTACTACAACAATTGATGTAAAATAATATTCAAAAAAAAATATATTAAAAATCTACTTTTGATGAAACTACAAATTTTGCAGTTTTGTCATTTGGCATTTTTGCCGTGGCAAAATGAAATTCAATCAATGGCACGACCCAGAAAGCTTTAGTTTTAAAAATGTTTAAACCTTCATTTTTTTTATGTAATTGTAATAAAAAATATGAAAGATTAAAGAATGGAGCTATTAATTTATTGTTAATATTTATTACAATTCTTCCACTTTTTAATGCATCTTTTTGTGTTTTATTTAAATTTCCTTCGCTGGATTTAAGCACAAAAAAAGTGAATGTATTAATTAAAAATATTCAAAATCTCGGAAATACAACTGAAATTTTGTCATGGAATGAAAACAATGTTAAAACATATAATAATTGTGCCAAAATTAAAAAGGTAAGGTTTTTGAAACACAGTTTTTATCCTCAATTATTTTTATTTTTAAAAAATATTTCAAAGTTTGAAACTTTATCGTTCGCGTGCTTTTTATATTTTTTGCATAAAATTTAAGATAAAAAACAAAACCAAAATTGCCGCCCCAATCGGGACCTCGAGAGTTCCAAACGGATCGGATTTAAGCCAAAAAGCGATAACTATTTTTTTAGGAAATTAATTCAATCATGAAATTTAATTATTTTTTGATGGAAGAAAGTGGTAAAAATACAGAAATTTTTAAAACAACCGTAAATTCGTTATTTGAAGAATTAAAAATGATACTCGAATCTCAAAATAATAATATTATGCAACAACAAAATTCAATTATTTATGTTAAAGAAAAAGTTTTTCCATTTTTGAACAAATTTCTTTTGTATTCTTGGATAATAAATAAAATAACTGTTTTTCTGATAATTTTGATAATTTTTCTTTACATTCGTGTCTGGAAAATTCATGTATGTATGAAAATGAAAAATTGGGCGCCATTTGCCGTTCTTTTTGGTTTTTGTTATTTTTTTGTCTTTGTTTTTATCGCGGTTTTACAATTTAAATTTAAATTACTTTTGTTAAAAATAATGGCAATTTTATGTTCAAATGTTAAAATTAAATAAAAGGGTTACAAAAAAATGTTGATTTGAATGCAAAGTTTTAAAAAAATGTGGATAAAATACAAATTTTGCAGTTTTGTAATTTGCCGTCGAGGAAAACCATAATGTTTTAATAAATTATGTGCCTCATTTTTTTCCCTACTTTTTATTATTGTTTAACAAAATCTGAATCTGTAGACTGTAATTTACAGTGATCCAAATTGTACTATTACAGAAAAGAAATAAAACTCTTAAAAAAATATTTTAAATGATTAACTTTTTTTTCAGGAATTAAAAAATTATGGAAAATTTTTTAAAAAAAATTTTTTTAATCATCTTTGATTGATTGTTTAACAGAATCTGGGATTGGAATTCGAGCAACAAATCTTAAAATCCAATCTTGAATTGCTGTTGGAACAAAGCATATTGGAATAATCAAAAAATTAGCATCATAACCAATAATATATCGAAGACGTGGAAATTTGGCAGTAATGGCATGAAAATATGCATCCACAACAAAATCAACTCTTGCGCTAGATTCTTTTTCCAAAATTTCATAAAATGTTTTATCAACTTTTTCAAGATAATCTTTGCCATAGATATCTTTAATCTCTTGGGGAAGGGCATCCCATGCTTGCTTGGATTTTGGATACCGATTTTCGGCATTTACAAGGTCAGTTTTAAAACGACCAGGTTCAAGGATGTGACAAGTTATCCCAAAATCATATACATCTCGGCTAAAAAAATTGATAAGATCTGATTAAAATCAATCAATGGCATATCTATCCCCCCCCCCACCCCAATTATTGCTTGTTGGAACAAACAATGCCATTTTTTTTAAACTTACCGTAAACAATCCATGTATGCTTCGGTTGCGAATTTTGAGACGGCATAACTGGGAATTAATGGAAATCCAATTCTTCCGGCACAGCTTGTAATTGTTATTATTCGACCCTTTGATTCCCTTAATAATGGAAGGAAAGCCTAAAAATAAGTTTTTTGATCTATTACAGTTAAATGTTTTTGTTTTTAAATTATTATTCAAGGATAATTTTGATAATTTTTTGTCCTCTTTTTAAATAAATGTATGTATCTTTGAACAATAAAAAACTTTAAGAATCGTAATAATCGTAATAAAAATAGTCTTACATTGCAAACCCTTATAACTCCATATGTATTAACTTCGGCAATTTTTTTATAACTTTCAACTCCAATCCATTCTGAAGGACCTTCATAAATTAAAATTCCAGCATTATTTATAATTGCCCATAATTCTAAAAAACCATTATAAACTACATTAAGATTACATTTAGTTTGGTAGTTTCAAGGTACTGTAATTAAATAGAGCGATTTTATTCAAATTTGTAAGCCCTTTAAAATTTTGTGACAAAAAGTCCATCACAATTTAAATTACAATTTCCAGTATCAAATTGTTACTTCAAAAATGATATATATCACTTACTTCGTTGTGATTTTATATTTTCTTTCACAAATTTTAGAGCATTTTTAACTGATTCATCGGAAGTTATATCAACGATTACAGTCTTTAATAATTCTGTTTCTCCAATTTCTTTCTCCAAACTTTTTGCACCATCTGAAGTTAAACAACCAGCAAAAGTTGGAATTCCGGCTTTAACACATTTAATTGCCAATAATCTACCAAATCCAGTATCACATCCCGTAATAAATATAACTCTTTTATTTAAATTTGACAAAATTTGAGTTTCACGAAAATATCGAAAACTGTAATAAAAAATTATTAAAAAAATAAAAACAAAAAAGCAGACAGCCATTTTTTCAAAAAATAATACAATTTTTTGATGAAGAATTAAAAGCTACGGAGACTGGCGAAGAAACAGCAACAGTTTAAACGTTTTAAATATGGGAAATTTATTCATTGTTATCACTTAAAACGAAAGGGTTTATCAATGATAGAAAGTTAAGCTGTGAGTGATGTTTGTTATAAAAGAAGATAATACACATTGATAAAACAAAATTTAATCCTCAGACAATATCATTACAATGACAACAAAATAAGAACAATAAAAAGGCTACAAAAACAAGCTCTAATACCGATATCTGCTATTTGTCCCTCCATAAGAATATGAGTTATTGACTAAAAACAAAACATTATTTAGTGTTTACTTGAAAGGTACAAAAACAAACTATTCAGTAATTCATTAGAATAGCAATCGTATGTAATTTCACTTAATTCTTCATAAGAAGAAAAA
Source organism: Panagrolaimus superbus (assembly GCA_964035985.1). Taxonomy (NCBI): domain Eukaryota; kingdom Metazoa; phylum Nematoda; class Chromadorea; order Rhabditida; family Panagrolaimidae; genus Panagrolaimus; species Panagrolaimus superbus. The sequence continues at coordinate 9,854,477 of OZ038357.1, forward strand.
ATATATCCTTGAGAAACTAAAAAAAATATATATATATTTCTTCATTAAATGGGTAAAAATTGCCCAAAAATTTGTTAGAAATGCGATTTGATTTTAAAAAAAGAAATGAAAACCCACCAACGTTTTTAATAAAAAAGCTGTGTTCCATTTCTTCAAAACAAATACATGGAAGAAAATCAGAGATTTCAAATTTGATTGCATCATTGATGTTATAATTTGCGTCAGGAGATCCTGCTTTCTTAATCAATGCTTGATTTTTTGACCATTTGAAAACCTTAAATTTGATCTATATTAAATATACAATGGGTGACAATTTTCTTAAGCCACTTTTTACAAGAGACTTCGAGAGACGTCGAAAAAGCGTTTCTGAAGGCTGAAAAGCCTTAAAGAGCTATGCATATTTTTAATGTTGATTTTTTTATGTTGGAAAAATAAATTTTTGATTTTACAGTAATAGTAATTTGTGGTAAATAAGTCGGAAGTATCGGTTTTTCCGGATTTTTTCTAATATTTTCGTCCAAAAGTCAGTAATAACTGGTGACAAATACTGTAGTACACAGGAGGAAAATATTAGAAAAAATCCGGAAAAACCGATATCTCCGACTTATTTACCACGAATTACTATTACTGTAAAATCAAAAATTTATTTTTCCAACATAAAAAAATCAACATTAAAAATATGCATAGCTCTTTAAGGCTTTTCAGCCTTCAGAAACGCTTTTTCGACGTCTCTTGAAGTCTCTTGTAAAGAGTGGCTTAAGAAAATTGTCACCCATTGTATATATACAGGGTATCCAAAAAAAGTGGAATACAATTTTCCACTTTTTTTGGCCACCAAATTGATCAACGTTGACCTAAGATCGAAAACACTCAAAATTCATTTTGTCTGTTGAAAAAATGATTTCCACCTTTTGCCGCGGTAAAAAAAACTTTTGAAAATTTTGGTAATTTTTTTACCGTGGCAAAAGGAAAGAAACGAAAAGGTGTTCGAAAAATGAGGACCGCGATTGTATCTTAAACACATATTATATCCAAAAAAGTGATAAAATTTTACAGCTTGAAATAAGTCTTCTGGTTTAACGCTATTATTGTCAGCGATAAACATCTCTTTTAAAACAATTTTGTTAATTTTCAAGAATTCATCAGTTTCAACCATATTTAAAAAATTTTCAGAAACATGATTCTTTGCAGAAGTTTTGAGTTGATCTAAGGAATATTTGTATGCCAAATCCATCAAATGAAAAACGTTATCAACAGTAAATATCATTTTTGAGAGATATTCATCACAATATGCCTTAAAAGGTGCAACATTATAGAATTCAGCAATATCAACCATGGAATAAATATTTTCATCAGTAAGTTGACACTTAGCAGAATATAAAAATGTCAAAAATTGATAAAAGTTATCATAGCTGTAATCTTCAATTATGATTGGCTCATCTTGTTTTGTCCAGCGAGCAGAAATCATTGCATCAAAAGTGTCAGAAACCAAAGTTAACATATTTTTATGAGCATAAAGTCTCTAGAAATGATATATATCTGTTTAAAAAACGGTGAAAGGCTATTACTCACCTTTCCTTTAAGTTCAAAAATTACATCATATCGACCAGTTTCAAGATCCTGAGATTTGAATAAATCCAACTTCATACGATTTAATGCAACAATTTTGTTACCAAATTCCATAACTCTGAAAATAAAATAAATGTAATCGAACAATAAAGAATGGATATAAATAATAATCTCGGTTGTGAAAACAAACAGTTAAAAAAAGGACGTTAGAAAAGGTCAAACGCTTCGCCGAAATGTGTTTGTCGCGCAGCTAAAGCAAAAAGATGCTAAAAAAGGCGAGCGATTTTTAAAAAACCTCAACAAAATGAAAAAAAATCTATATTTGTATTTCAAATTTCACAAAGCTTTAGCAGAAGAAGGATCAAAAAAAATACTTGGAAAAAATAAATCAATCGCTTCGAAACCCAAAAGGAGAGCTGTGCCACAAAAAATTGATTGTTTTGGCCCAAAAAAAATCGAATCGGGCCCAAAAACTTTTGGGGCCCGATTTGAAAGTCACTTCTTTGCTAGTGTTAATACGCTCCAAAAAAAGAAAAAAGTGACTTCCAAACTATCAACAAATATATTTTCCAATGCTATATTTTTGGCAACAATTGGTCATATTTCTCTTGATGTTCAGAAATGATTAACCAAAAGATTTACAAAAAAAAGTCTATATGATTTCTTTGTGAAATTTGATCAATCAGATAAAAAAATTTTAAACAGCGACAACAGTAGCAAAAAAAGAAATTTTTTAAGTTCTTTGTCGGTAGAAATTTAATACAATTTAAACAATCGTGCCCCACATAATACATAATATCCCCATATTATAACGGGGTTATATTATAACGAGATTTGATAAATTTATTGTATTTTTTCAAAATAATTACTTGGCAATAAAATGGATAAATACAAGAAAAATTAAAACATAATCAAAACCATAAAATTGCAAATTATTCAATAATCGTCCTTTTCGTCTTAAAAGATTGTCATGAGCTGAATCATAAATTGTAGCTCCAAACTTTTTTCTTTCCTTTAAAAACTTGTTTATCCGAAAGCTACCGTATTGACTTGCATCCATCGGTCTATCAAGATACATGGATTTAAATTTTTTCACTTTTAACCGATAAATATCATTTTTGGCGACCTGAAAAATCACTGATAAAAATATACTAATATCAAACAAAATACCTTTCTCAAAGTTGTTGCAATTTGTTCAGAATTTAATTCATATTTATTTAACACAAGTCCAATTCCAAGTTTTAAACAAAATTTTGCATTATAAACTTGTTCCGCCAATAATGGCATTAAAACAATTGGAACTTCAGCACACAAGGATTCTTTTAAACTAAAAATGGTAAGATTTGCTTTATCCGGATTTCATATATCCCCTCTTAAAACCTTTTTAATCCACCATGTGTAAGAAAAACGATTGTTTTTGGATGTGAAAGAATTGCCATTTGTGGAGCCCATTTTGTGAATTTAATATTGGATTTAACAGTTTTTGGAAATTGTCCATTCCATGAAAAAATTATTCGATATTCATCCAATTTATTGATAGCTGCGATAAATGAATCCTTGACTTTATTGGACATATAATCCCATAAAAGGGCACTTCCAAATGCAATATAAATGGTTCCTTTACTTTTTGGATCTTCAACAAATTCTTTCCATTCTTTTGAAAGTGTGGCATTTGCGACGGAACTGGCACTTTTACAATTTGATCCAACAAGAATTAAATCGGATCCTTCTAAAATCGATGGCATTTTAAAACAAAGATTGTTTTTTGATCTCAAAATATGATGGCACAACAAACTACAAAAAGTACTGTGCCATTTTATGATAACTAAAAAATGTGCCATTAAAAAACTAACCAGTCATTGGATTTCCAAGTCGATCAATATGTTCCCCAAAAGTAAAATATGCATTTGTGTAATGCCGTTCCATATTAACACCCGGTAAAAAATATGGTGCCGTTGGCATGACCCACCAATCCATCAAAAATACTTCGACATAATTTTCAGAGAATGCAATAAGTCTATCAAAAAATTTAGACGGTTTATAAAAATCTGTTGATTCTGATGGAATTGGCCCCATTAAACTATCAGCGATTACATAATTTCTACCTAAATTATATTAAATTAAATTACTGTAGTTTCAAAGTATCAGTTTCATGATTAGTTTAAATAAGGATACTGTAGCTATAAAAGATAAAACATACTTAAAGCAATTTTAGATTGATACCAATAAGTTTGAATTGTTGGAGAATAAATTATATGTGGAATATTTTTTCGATCTTTTAAAATATTTGCTGCAACAATTCCATGTTGGGTTAAAAGTTCATCAACAATTACAACATCAAATTCAAGATTTAATGCTTCAAAAAACTAAAAATATTGAAATAAATAAATTTACAGTAATATTTTTGCATAATATTATTATGTATTTACCATTCCATTACTATCAACAACAAATTGATTAAAAGTTTTGCTTTGAAAATGATACATTAATGGCACCAAATATCCATGAGCAGTTTTAGTCCATAACATTTGCACTAAAAAAATGTAAATTTGTAAGATTGCAAGTTGTTAATAAAATAATTATTACTCCATTGTGTAACATCATTTTGAACTGAATTAATATTTATATTAATTACAGAAATATTGAATCCAAGATTTGGGGGTGGTGTATTGTCAATATGGAATACTGTAACATTATGCCCATCTTTTCCTAATCTATATAAAATAAAAAAATGAATTAATCGATTTTAAATATGAGGGAGCGGAAAGCCAGGAAATTGTCGTCACTAAAATAAACGCACTCCTTTGATATTTGCCGACAGCGGCAAATGATCAAAGGTGTGTTCACTTTAAAATGAAAATGCTAATCTTAAAAAGCATTGCTATATAGGGCCTTTAACAGGAAGCTTGTAAATTAACAATAACAAATTTTATGTGTAATTTTTTAATTTGGCGCCAAAAAATCATGCATGGTCAACAAAATCCTGAACCCCCAACAACAAAACAAAACTAACTGTTGCATTAATGGCAAAAAACTAAATAAATGTGATTTTCCATAGGCACAATAAAACAGTAAAATATTTGCACAAAATGAAAGTTTAAAAAATAAAAATAAAGATAAAATAAAATATATTTTTAGCATTTTTTAATTTAATTTATTTTTTTGCACAAAAATGAATGTATCATTGATCGATTGATTGGGGGAAAAAAGATGAGACACAAAAAGAATTTGCAAGAAAACCTTTGTCTTGACTTTTTGTCAAAAAAAAACATCATTTGGATCGGTCGATAGTGCATTTATTCATTTTTTTGGACACATTTGAAAAACATGAAAAATACAAACTTTGTGTTTCTCTTTTTTTTAGTGATAAAAGAAAGCTGTAAAAGTTTGTGTTCTTTTTTTGTACACACATAAAAATGCACTAAAACAAAACAACTTCAAGAATTTATTTTATTGCCCATGAATTTCGAAACAAAATTGTTTGTAAATTTAAATAAAACAAAAAAATCAAATTCGTTACTTCTATTTAAAAGATAAAATTCATAAAAAAAATGATGCAAAATATTTTGTGTTTACTGTTTTTTATAAGGTTCATAGATTATCTTTCAGGATTCGAAATTTTGGTGATTCTTGATTATCCTCCTATACTTTTTGGGGTAGCCCGGTTACACCATTTTACACAAAAATAAATACAATTGTTTTTTTTCTTCTGTTTTTGCTTTTTCCAGAATTTGTTTCTTTTTTCTGAAGAATAGAATTAACGAAAGGGAAAACAAAAAAAAGTTGAAAGAAAAGAGATTATAAAAAAAAGAGAAAGAAAAAAGTTGAAATCGCTGCTTCCAAAAAAATAGATTCTCAAAAATCGTTGCTTCCAAAAAAATATGCCTGTGGCGATTGCTCTTGGATGGCGGCGGCGGCGGCGACGACGATTGTATATGATTTACTTTTTGGTCATTTTCATTCTCTCTCCTTTTTCTTCTTCTTCTTCTTCTTCATGAATCTTCTGAAATTGAGTATATGCGAAAGAAAGAAGAAGATTTTCTTAAGTTTTTTACGGAGACAGAAAAAAAGGAGAGAGACAAACATGGATATATATTTTTATTTCGGCAAACTTGAACAATAAAAAAAAGAGAGAGAGAGATACTTTCGAAAAAAAAGGTTTTACAAAAAAAAGAGTATGGATTGTTAGATTCGCTACAAGCGAATGTGAATCTAAAAATGAATGAAATGAATTAAAGAAACGAAAAAGAATGGAAAGAATTGTTTGAGTTTGATTGACCGCAAAATAATAGAAGAAAGAAAAGAATCTTCTCATTTTTTAATTCCATTTTTAATAATAATAATAACGACTAAGAAAAAAGTTAATCTTTGTTTGTATCTCTCTTTCTACTTTTTTTTTGGATGGTTTTAAATTTTAGGTGTTCCTTTTTTTAGTTAATATTTTTGAACAAATTTTTGGAATAGTTTTTTTGAAGATATTATTTTTATGATACATTTTGATTTTTTAAAATTTTATCTTTATTTTAACAAGTTTTTTACAGACTTTAAAATGGCAATTTTAAAACTCTATTTTTTTCTCTTTTTTTATTTCTGTAATTAATTCTCCCAACTTTCATTCATTCTCAAAGTTTTTTTGATTCAAGTTTTTGATTAACCCTAAAAATTAAATATATTTTTTGAGTTTATAACATATATGTGGTATATCAGATAGATCTGGTTAATACATATTTATAATATTTATATAACACTTTTCTCGATAGCTTATAACATCACATCACATGTCACGTTTTGATTATAAGCTTAGAAAAATTAAAAAATTAATTATTCATATTTTGAGTAATGAATGTCATTAATAGATTTTTTTGAGTAAGTTTTAGATGTAAAATTTATTTATTAATTATATACATAAAAAGAAATGACTTAAAATCATTATTTTAGAAAGATTATTTCAATTGACCGGATTTATAATTTGCGTAAAGGGCAAACAAAATCTTGTTTTTCAAATTTTAAGTTTTATTTAAATTAGTTTTTTTTAAAAGTGAATTTTAAAAACATGTTCCATCGACAAAATGAAAAAAAAAAGATTGTGAACTTTCACTTTTTTTCCAACTTTTCAAAATTATTATCACTGATTTATGCAATCCATTTTTTTTTTCATTATTTTTTGATTATCCCCCGATCCTTTCCGTTCTAATCTTTTTTTCTTTCTCTTTTTTTTCTCCCAAACACGCAGCTTGACTTCAAATTTAATTGGGTCAAAAAAAGTCTCAAAATTCTATACCCCCCAAAATGGCTGAGCTTTCGAAAAAAGAAAGAAAAGAGATATACAATATTTTTTACCATTTTTGCATTTTTTTTCATGCATTTCCCTTTTTAAAGGGAATGTCGAAGCCTCTGAAAAAACGCACTACGACGGTAAGGTCGTCACGGCAATGATAGGGAATGAAAAGTTTGTAAAAATTCATCCGTCAAACCGATGTGAATGAATGACAAAAAAACATACTTTTCATTCCCCATCATTGCCGTGACGCCCTTACCATCGTAGTGCGTTTTTTCAGAGGCTTTGACACTCCCTTTAAAGAAATATTCCCTTCCCTTTTTTATTCTTTCATCCCTTTGTAAAATAAGTAATCACATGAAAAGAAAGAAACAATTCATGTATTAATTAACCGGTAAAAAAATAACATTGAATTATTTTTTATCTATCCCAGCAGCAGCACTAAAAAAAAGTTGTTTCATTTTTGTCTCGCCCATTTTTTTTTCTTCTTCGTCAATTGAGAGGCTATCGTCCGTATATATTTGTATCGACAATTTCTTCCTGAAAGATTTTTATCACGTCACATCCCCCCCCCCCCCCCCCCCCATCTCTATCTTCAATCACCCACGATATCCTTTTCCGATTCTAATTTTATATATATATTTTTGGAAGACAAATTTTTTTGTTGTTTAAACCATACGTTTTTTTTTTGTTCATTGAAAAAAAATCGGGAGGGCTTTGTTTGATCTCATTTTTTTTATCGGATGCAAAGTAACGGAAAAAATCACTCACTTACTTTTCATTCATTAATCAATTGATTATTTTATTTTTTACTTTTTTGATTTTATTCTTCTTTTTTTTAAACCTTTAAAATATTTAATATTGTTTAATGCTAATTTTGTTGTCCCAAAAAATAATTTTTATCTTGTGCCTTCTACAGTTTACAGTTTACATTTTACAGGTGTACTGTAGAAATCAAAATTTATGTATTCTTTTAAAACATTTTTAACGTACCGTGTATCTTGCCATATCATTTCTAAGTCCAACAATATTACATTTAATAAAATTTCTGTGCTTAAAAAACATGGATTTAATATTAGAATTCCAAATATTGAGAGATTCTCTAAACTTTTAATTAGAATTAGATATGGTTCATTGAAGCCCAAAATTAATCCCAAAACTTTTTTTCTCTGCATTCCTAAAATAAATGAAACAATCGAAAGTCTAAAGTTTCATCTTCTTCTTTTTTCTTGAATGGATATTTATTATTTGAATTTGAATGAAAGAATTTCATAAATTCGTCTCTCTCTCTCTCTAATATTTTCTTTAAAAATTGGGGAAAGATGATAACTGTTAATTCTCTCAACCCATCTCCCAACATTCCTTTTTACACGCTTTCTTTCTTTCCTTCCTTTTTTTCTCGGATTTTTTCGTAATTATTTTAAAAATTTGATTTAAATCTTTCCCCCTTTTTTTCTGTCACCTCCACCACGTTTTTTTAAAAAAAAATACACGACTCACATTTTTGCAATTAATTTTTTTAAAAATCCATAAATTTTTTAGCTTTATTTTAAAAAAAAGTTTAAAAACACATGTTTTGTATTATTTTAAAATTTATATATTTGCGTATATTATTTACAGTATTTTTATCGCCAAATTCTCCATTTTTTTTGTTTGAACTTTTTACAATTTCATATTTATTACTGTAAAATTGTTTTATTAATTTTATCTAATCTTCTTAATTTTTTTATTATAAATATAATGGCTACAAAATTTTGTGGTCGTTTTGTAGCCATTATATTATGACAATCTTCGACTCTATGAAAGTATTTTTTTGTATTTCTAAAAAAGAAACTCGCAAAAAACTGTTTCTTTTTTTGTTGAAAAAAAGGAACGCGTTCAAAGATTTTTGTATTTCAAAAATGAGTGCAAAAATTTGCGTTCCACTATTATTTATTTTTGATCTCAGCATGAATTTTTTTATTTGAGGAAACTTGATTTCAGTGGTTTTTTGAGAGTTTTATTTTTTAGTTTCTTGGGTCTTTAAGGTTAAGTTTTATTTATCTTTTATTAAGAGAAAATCTTTTTGTTATGTTGAATATGCAGTTTTACTGAATTTATGAAATTCTGAAATTTTAGGAATCTTTTATTGTTGGATTCATCATTTTTAGTTTTTGCTGAATTTCGAGATCAAAAAACTTTTTACTGACATAAAAAACGTTGTGCTTGAATAACTTTTTTACCCAAAATATCTTGTTTTTTTGGTCATCAAATAAGATGGGGTTTTTTGGCTTCTATTTTATTCCTTTTTTTGGCTTTGAATCATCCCCATTTTTTTCCTTCTCCTCTTTTTGACGTCATTTTTGGCGGATTTCGTAAATTCCTATTTTGCATAACTTTTTTGATTACAGCCATTTTTTCGCATTTTTACATTTGTTTTATAAAAATCCAGTCTTACAGCTTTAATTTTCTATGAATTAAAGAATTAAATTCTTCAATGAGTTTATATTTATAAAATCATGAGTCTTCTTTTTTTTCCTCCAAAAATGAGTAAAAAAAGCTTTCCATTTTTTTTATATAAATAACGAAGTAGGGAGCGAACGTATGAACGCGAGTCGTCGTCGTAGTTGGATATCCAATTTTTACGCGGTTTAAAAAAAACTTGTTTTTAACGTTTCTCCTTTTTTCTTATAATTTTATTTTATTTTGCAAGACTTGATTTTTTTTGTCTTGAAGCAAATTTTTGAATGTCGCCGTCGTCGACGTCGATGTCCATTTCTTTTTCGGTTTCGCCTTTTAATCTCCTCAAACAAGAATTATATTTGTTCTTTTCACTTTTTTTTTGCATGTTTTTTTCGTGTTCATCTTTTATGTCCTGGGGATCAAAAAAGGGAGGGGGGGGGGGGGGAAGATATAATATATATATCAGATGTGACATTTTTTTAGTCATTTTTCCTTTAAAATCAATCATTTCAGGACTTGTTCCAGCAATGCTTTAAAGGCGTTTTTTCTTTGATTTTAAATATTTTTAACAGACAACGAAAAAAGTGAATGACGATGATAATGATAATGAGAAAGGGGATTATATTAAACGGGAGTTTAGTAATATCCGGGTAGAAAAATAAAGGAATAAGATTTTTGTTGCGTGGCTAAAAAAGGCTTCTTTATAACTTTTATTAATTAATATTTATATTGTTTACTCAAAAATCTAAAGTTGTGACACTGCTTTTAACAGTAGTATACTGTCAAGGCCGTATTTAGGGAGAGGGGGAATGCGGGACCTCTACCCTCCGAAATTAAAGAATTTCCTTTGATGTTTTGCCACTTCGCGTTGGCGGCGGTAAAAGATCAAAGACGTGCCCCCCCTCTCCAAAATTGCTGTGCCCCCTCCGAAATTTTTTTCTGTATACTGCCTTGTCTACTGTTAACACTTTTCACAATAATTATCGATATGATTATTAATTGTTTTCATATACGTTCTACAGTTGTTTTTTTATCATTTGTTCTTTTTCAGATCTTGGCCAAAATAGGCGCCCCAATTGTCATCCCCCTTTTTCAGCCATTTGGTGATTACACATAATTTTTCAAAATTTGATGAATTTCAACGGCCCGGGCTGGGCCTTTACAGCCGCCCTATATTTTGTTGTATTTTTTGCCATTGTCAGATCTGTGAGCTTTTCCGCTTCAACATGAATTTCTTCTTTAATTTACTCTTAATTTTTAGCAACATGAACTTCATGCAGGTTCAGATGGTAAAAACCATTTAAATGGAATTCATAGATTGCCAATTCGAAGGATAAATGATCAGAATAATAATAGACCCGTGCAGATTTCATCTTCTGGAGGCAATTATGGACTTTCGTCAAGACAGCAATATTATTCTCGACCAACTCCAACATATGGAATGGAATCCAATGAAGATGAAGAACCCCAGCAACAAGAACAAGAAATTGCAAGAAAACCATGGCCAGCTTGGCAGCATCAACAACAATATCGTCAACGACAATCTCAACATCATCGAAGACTTGTCCCATTTGCTGTGGCTCCAATTCTTTCAAGTGCATCATATGAAAAAAGTCGAGAAATTGGATATCGAATGATTCCAGAACGGGTTCGTTCGTTCCTTTTTTAAAATACAAATTCTAAAATAAAGAATTCTTTCGTTCGTTTTTGGCGGTCAAAAGTTATAATTTTATAAAATATTTATTTATTAAAACTAACAAAAAATAGTTGCGCAATCCCTTTTTTTTGTGTGTTTTTTTTTAAATATCAACCTTCAATTTATTCATTCATTTTTTTGCTGCTTTTCAGACACGTGTAAAAACGGGTCATTGGGTCGAAAAAAAATTAAAAGAGAGAGAGAGCTTTTTTTTGTTTTTGGTGTAATTTTTTAAAAATAAAAGTTTTTTATGAGTTTAAAATTGGGGGTTTTATATTTTCGAGCCCAAAAACAAAAAAAGGTTTTAAAGAATTTTTATTTAAAAGTAAAAATAGGGCAAAAATTATTAAACTTTTTTAAAAGTGCAAATTTGCGCAAAGATGGATTAACCTAATCTTTTTTATAGTTTTAAAACTCAAATGTTGCATTAAAATTTTCAAGGAAGAAAAATATAACTTTTAATTTTTTGCTAAAATTTATGGGGAAAAAATACAGTTTTTATATTTAATTTTTCAGAGAATCAATAGACTTCCAATTGTTGCAGCAGCACGAGCATCACCAACACAATTATATAATTCTCCACTTTTGAATAATAATAATAAAGCTGAAGGTGGCAGGGATGAAACCACAAGACTACATCAACAACGACGACAACATCAATCGATTAATCATGAAACAATGTCTCAAGAAGAATTTAATCGAAAACGTTTACAAAGACTTGAAGCTCGTTGGAGAAAAATTGGTCCTTTGATAGGGTCATCCTCTCGATCACCATATGCACGAATGCGATTAATTAATCGTTTACATCCAGTTGCATGGACACATCTTCCAACAACACCTGAAGCAACAAAAACCCCCACAATATTTGTTACAACTCCACAACGAGTTTTTACAACTCGTTCACCAACACAATCTCCACCACCAACAACAACAACAGAAATTCCATGGATTCCAGAAACGGTTGAACCCTTTACAATTCCACCAAGTAGACCAATTCTTCCGGAAATTGTTAAAGCAACAACTGAACCACCAATGATTCGTCGACAACATAAACAGCAACAACAACTTCACATTGAATCCTCGCCTGTAATTCCATCAAGGTTTAAAGCCTTTGGGCAACGATCAAGATTTAGTGGGCCAATATTAGAAGAAACAAATAATAATAATCATCATTTCCATCAACATGAACTTGAACAAGAACACGAACAAGAACAATCATCAATTCCTCCATCACGAATTATTGAAAGAACAAAATCTTTTGAAAGATTTGAGCCACAAGAAGAATCTTCTGCTGGAGCTATAGTTGTTCAAGGTAGGGGCTTTTAATTACAGCAAAATTGCTTAAACTCTTTTGACGCTGCTTTTTAATGTCTTTTTAAACTCATTTTTCAAAAAAATTTGCATATTTGTATAATAATAATGACTTTGTAAATCTCTAGATACATCCGATTATCATAGTCGTCAAACCGGTGCTGGCGCTGCACCAGTTAAACGTTTCAAATTTACCAACAAATTAAGTTATAGACCTAGATTGAAGATTAGACGACCTGGTAAGGCATAAATAAATATATATAAATAAGTTTAATTTAATTTAACTTTTGTTTTTTTTAAGTTTCAAATTAATTAATTAATTAATTTCCTTGGTTTAATTAAACTAATATTTAATTATTATAAACGTTTAAGTTTTTAATTTGGTTTTTTAATCTTTTGTTTAACCTTCTAATATAATTTATATAAAATCTGTTTAAGTTTTGTTACGGAATTTATCTTTAATTATTATGAATTAAAGAATATTAACTTTTTTAGTTTAAATTGATTTATAACATTTAAGGTTTCTGTTTGTTTTTGTTTTTACCCTTTTTTTGTTCACTCAATACTAATCCAAACTTTTATTTCATTTAACACAAGCTTTATTTTAATTTTTTATTGCTTTAAACATTTTCTTCAATCACAACAATTACCCCGTATCCCATAAATATATATATTTTAGAAGAACAATTTGCTGCTCGTGGTGATAACAATGCTCAATCATTCCCACTTTCCCTTCCAGAATTAGCTCCAATTGGAAATAATAATAACAATAATAATAATAATGATCACCATCATCGACAAGCATTACCAATTTCAAATTCTGATTCCCCACCCCATCATCATTTTGAGCCAACCAATGCATTTATGGCTCGCCATCGTGCAAGTCCAGATAGAGTTGATATTCATCAAGCACATGGCTTAAGACCTTTACCAGTTCCTGGACTTCTGGGTGAACAAAATATTCAAGTTGAACCACCTCCACCGCCTCCAGAACCTCGGACCCCAAAAAAACCTCCAACAATAACGGATTGGGGAAATACAGAAGATTTCAGTCAACCTGTAACTGAAGAGGATTCAGATTCTGGTAGCTCTGGATTACTTGGAAGTGGCGGTGGAGATTCTGGGTTTGGAGGGGATATTGGAATGCCACCTCCAGCATTTTTTGGAATCACCGGTGAAATGTCAACGGAATCACCTCCAACAACTCCTGCGCCAACAACACCAATTCCAACAACGCGACCACCACCTCCCCCACCTCCACCAGAAGAACCATTTGTGATTCCTTCGGATTCTGGACTACGCCCTGTTGCACCACCAAAAGAATTTACTGGCGGATTCGGATCTGCAAAAGGATCATCACTCAGCAGCTTTGGTGGCGGCGGCGGCGGAGGAGTAGGAGGATATGGTGGTGGTGGCTATGCTCCATCACCCCCTTCCGCCCCAAGAAGACCAAATCCCTCTGCTGGTGGCCAAGAATATAAAGAAGAAGATTATTTTACAGGGGATTCTGCGTTGATGCCAAATCGGCGTGGTCCAGAAGGAGATGGATATGGACCTCCGGTGTTCCCCGGCGCTGTTCCACCACCTCCAGTACCATCTGTGGGACTTGGGGGCGGTGCAGCTGGTCTTCCACCTGTTCCCCCACCATACAGAATGGTAAATCAAAATGAAAATGAAGCAACTACAGTAAGCTTATTTCAAATCAATATTTTAACAATAAACCATATTTTATTTTAGGTAAAACCCTCAGCACTTTTATCAATGTTAAATAAAGCTGATGAAGGATTTAATCAAGCAATAACACATTTACAACAAGGTACACCTCCTGAAGCTGCCTTCATTGATATTCTAGAAGTTGCACTAGGCTCACAAAAATTAGAGTCACAAGCAAAGGTACTTGGGCATGTTGATCGAACAATTGGATTAGATAATCTTCAAAGATTACAAAGATGGGCAAATACTGGTGGTGCCTTTGATATGGTTAAAGAACAGGTAAGTACTTGACTCTTTGACAGAACAAAAGATATAAACGATAAAATTTTTAGTTAGTAAAAGTACTACGAAATTATAAACCACCAGAATCCGTTAAAGCTGTAACAATTCCACCACAATTTGAATACCTCTTTTCACCAACGGGATAAAATATTAATTAATTAATTATAATTGTTTGCTAAAAATTTGTAATTTCTCTATTTTGCCTTATCTTTGTTTTTTCCTTTGTTTTTTTTTTACACAACAAAAAAAGCAACTTTGCTCAAGGATTTTTCTTTCATTACTTTTTCAGATTTTTAATATTTATTTTTATAGTTATTTAATTTATGAATTTTGTTGTAAATTTTCTATTGTTTAATGGTAATTTATATTATTAATATTTTATTTTTTAACTTTTAGTTTTAGAGAAGAAAAAAAACACAAAAACTCTTTATTGTCTTTCTTGGTGAACGGAGAAAATAAAAACGACCGAAAAAAAAACGGAGGTTTTTTAAAAAAAAAGACGGAGATTTTTAAAACAGTATTTTTTTAAAACAGTATTTTTTTAAAACGTATTTTTTTAAAACGATACATTTTTCAAAACGGATGATTTTAAAACTCATTTTTTAAAAACGGAGATTTTTAAAACTTATAATTATATGGGCTAAATAAACCCTTAAAGAATATTTTGGCATATTTGCGAAGAACTTGTTCAAATTAAACTATTAAAATTGCTCAAGCAATAGGTTCTGCTTCTGATGCTTTAAGAACTGCCGGTCTTGGCCAACATTTAGCAAGAATTATTCGACATAGAAGACAAATAACTCGTGTTGAACCTCCAGTTCCAACAACTTGGAATTTTGATATTCCAGAAATGTTTGTATGAAATAATGACTTAAAAATTGCACTTCATCTTCACATGCTTACGACTATATATAATATGATTCAAGGAAAATTTGGTGACCAACTAGATGCTTTTCTCGATTACTTTGAGGATACTTTTATTGGAAGACCTGATGCAAATGGATAACGTCGTGATCCACGTATTCCTAAATCACATTGAAATTTGTATATGAGAGTTGCTTTGGATCTTCCTCGAACCTCAAATTCACTCGAAGCTTAGCATCGTGCTCTAAAAAATTCTTTTCCATCTGAACATCCATCAATTTGGCGATTTTCCGAAGTTATGAAAGGAGAATTTGTTCTTTCAATGAATCACTCAGCTGCTATTGATCGGAATGCCACTCAAAGTCCAAAATATATGGAAATTAGTGCTTATATACATCAATAAGAATTTATGGCTGGAACAACTTCGATGATTCATTTTTTAACTCAATGTTCCAATAAAATCAAATTTGGTGGAAACTAAAAAAAATTAATGTTGTTATAGGAAAACTGATGCAATCAATGAAATAGCTCAAAAAATGATATTGATGTATAAGGGTTTAAAAAAATATATGAAAATTAGTGCTGATATACAAAGATAACAAAGACATCAACAAGAATTTATGGCCGGAATAACTTCAGTGATTCATTTTTTAACTCAATGTTCTAATAAAATCAAATTTGGTGGAAATTAACTTATGTATTTTTATTTTTAATTTTTTTAAATTTTGTTTTTATTTGTACAAAGTTTTAAAATTCTCCGTTTTAAAAAAAGTATGGTTTTAAAAATCTACCGTTTTAAAAAATGCCGTTTTAAAAGTTTTTTTTAAAATTCTCCGTTTTTATTTTTGCGGTTTTAAAAATCTCATGTCACCGTCTTTCTTACTTTTGCCATTTTTAAAAAAAAATCTTTTTTAAATAACCTTTTCCTTCTAACAAAAAGATATACTAAACTATAAAAATTGTTTGTTTAAAAATAAAAAAAATTAAATATTCAGTTGTTTTTTTGTGCATATAAAACGAGGATATTAAAAAAGTTCTGGCGAGGGACCAAAAATAGCCGTTTAAAATCAAAGTGCCAGCACTTGACACTTTTTAGGCCGTTTCTCAACTTGGGCTTTTTTTTCGTGGCCCAACTTGAGTTTTGAACGTTTTGAAAAAATATTGACCGCGGGTTTTTTCAACTTGAGTTTTGGCATTTTTGAAAAAATATTTACCGCGCATTTTCTCGAGTTGAGTTTTGGCCTTTTTGAAAAAATATTTTTTAGCAGTTTTTTTCCAAGTTTGAAAATCGCCTAATTTCCGATACCTCCAAAATATGCGACTTAAACTGTCAAAATTATAGCCTATTTTGAAGTTGAAAATGATAAATTATCATTTTTTGAGTATCCTACTCTTTTTCCAACGGTTGGAAATTTTTTAACATTTCCAACCGTTGGAAATTTTTAACATTTCCAACCGTTGGAAGTTTTTTAACATTTCCAACCGTTGGAAGTTTTTTAACATTTCCAACCGTTGGAAGTTTTTTAACATTTCCAACCGTTGGAAGTTTTTTAACATTTCCAACCGTTGGAAATTTTTCATCGGCAGCTTCTTTTCGGGCAAAAAACTCTGATGGTAACCGAACCCAGGTCGTCTTGTCTTATAGTCAAGCGTGTTAACCACTCGACCACAAGTGTAGCGAAAGACGATGCACGGAAATGCATCTTATGCATTCTTCTTTTGCAAAGGAAAATTCATTCCCGTTTTGTTTATTTGCATTTGCAAAAGAAGAATGTATAAGATGCATTTCCGTGCATCGTCTTTCGCTACACCTGTTGTCGAGTGGTTAACACGCTTGACTATAAGACTACAAGACCTGGGTTCGATTCCCATCAGAGTTTTTTGCCCGAAAAGAAGCTGCCGATGAAAAATTTCCAACGGTTGGAAATGTCAAAAAACTTCCAACGGTTGGAAATGTCAAAAAACTTCCAACGGTTGGAAATGTCAAAAAACTTCCAACGGTTGGAAATGTTAAAAAATTTCCAACGGTTGGAAACGGTGAAAAACTTCCAACCGTTGGAAATGTAAAAAATGAGCAAAAATGTTCAATTTTCATTTTGACCCACTTTCAACTTCAAAATTAACAGTAATACGAAAATATTGAAAAACTGCACATTGTACTTAAATTAGGCGATTTTCAAACTTGGAAAAAAACTGCTAAAAAATATTTTTTCAAAAAGGCCAAAACTCAACTCGAGAAAATGCGCGGTAAATATTTTATCAAAAATGCCAAAACTCAAATTGAGAAAATCCGCGGTAAATATTTTCGTACAACCATTAAAAGTGAAGTTGTAAAAAGGGTGTCAAATATTTTATAATTTGTGCTTTTTTCGTTCCCTCGCCAGAACTTTTTTTATATCCTCGTTTTATATGTGGTTAAAAATGAAAACTCCCCATTTTTATTATATTAGAAATATTTTATTAGAAGGAGCAGAGAAAAAGAGACAACGCTGCTGAGTCAAAGAAAAGAAATAGTGCGTCTGTTCTCTTTTTTCCCCTGTTTTTCATTAATTTTTATTAGAAAAGATTCATGTGAACTGTTTTGGGTTGACTTATTTATTTTTGTTAGAAAAAATCAAAAAAGTGATCGCTCCCGGGTGGGCTTGAACCACCAACCTCACGGTTAACAGCCGTGCGCGCTAGCCAATTGCGCCACGGAAGCTGTGGAAGCGGGCATGAGAAAAGGGTATGTGGTCTCTTTGCGAAAAGAGATAACGAAAAAAATGAGAGGAAACATTTATTCGGTTTTTTTAAAAAAAAAACTGGGTGGTGATTAGGGTTGTTCATTTCCCGGGAAATTGTAAAAAAGGCGGGCCGGCCGTAAATTTTTAGGCCAGAGGCCGGTTTGGCTGCAATAGTTTCGGTCTCGGCCTCAGGCCGGCCGAGATTAACGGCCTCATTTTCAAGCCTTGGTCAAAATTAAAGGGAGTGTCGACTAGTGAACGTCAACCCGACCCGTCAAAAATGGCTGACCCGAAAGTTAACCCGTGACCCGGGTTTTTCGAATTCTAGTCGGGTTGACTTTCGCTAGTGTCGACGTCAACCAAAAAAATCCATTTGTTGTAGGCTGGCAAAACAAAGGAAAAAAATTTTATTGATATTGTTATTTATATTTTTATTTTATTTTAAAGGTGCCCTTCATCCAAAGCCACAATTTTATGTTTCCCTTTTTTAAAATGCAAAAAAAAACGTGGAAAAGAAAACAAAAAATAAATCAAGCATGAAATTGAATTTTTTTTGCTTTGCATTTTTCAACTTTAAAAAATTTATTTTTATTTTCATTTTTAAAGCAAAACTAAAATGTTTCGTGCCAAAGTTGCTTCAACTGACGTAAATCATCGAAATAAATGCCAAACTTGTATTTCCACAATTGTTTGTGTTATTTCTCCGATATATCCGAGAATCGAAGAATTTATCGACGATCTTATTGATATGAGAATTGGAATTATTAAATTATGTTTTTTAAATTCTGTTTTTTATTGACAATTTGTGAGTTTAATAACTTTTTAGATGATAAAGAAAAAGTTATCCGATTCAGAAGTATATGAATGGTTGTTGGATAAAGCGGATTCAAATTTTGGAGCACAATTTACAAATGGAATTTCAACGATATTTCTTTTGAAAGATATAAATGCCATTGATAGAGTTCATCGACTTCTCGAACAACATAATACGGTATCCCAGAAGTATTAATATTCATTTTCTATTAATTTTCTGTTTAAAAAAATATTCTTTTAGAATTTGTGGCAAAAAATGCCTTTATTCAAGCCCGGACATTATAGAAGCTTTTCGAGATGCAAGAATTTTCTTCCCAAAAGGTACCTACCTACCTTAAATAACAATAATGTTTTTTAACTGATAAAAATCCCGTTATAAATCATTGTTTTTTAGATATACAGAATTACTAGTGGAAGCTACAAGAGCTTATGCCGCTTCACATTTAACCGAAGCCTTGGCCTCTGAATTAGCCGCCCATCAAGTTGCAGAATTAAAAGGTCAAAAAGTTATTCATTTATTATAATTCAGAAGAGGGAGGAATCAAACTTCTAACAAGTTTTTGCACATGCAGAGAATTCTCATTTTGTGGTAGAGAAAACTCATTTTATTGTTGATTTTTCTCATTTTTCACTTTTGGAATGAGAATTCTCATTTTTCCTACTTTTAACAGAGAATTCTTATTTTCTTGTCAATTGTACGTCAGGCCAGAGACCTGTGTACCAAAAAAGTGCAAAGAATAAGAATGCAAAAAGTGAATACTTTTTCATATTTGTTTTTGATAAAACACGTACTTTTGCATTCTTATTCTTTGCAATTTTTTGGGCAAAGTTTGTCCAAAAATTTATTAGAAATTTGATTCCTCCTTTAAAAAATCTGTAATAATTAAAATGTGTTCTAAAATAAATTTTTATATTGTCTCGCTTTTGACTGCATAAAATGATTGAAAAATAGAAAGTATAATAAATAAAGTACATGCACAAAATAAATAAATAAATAACAAATGTATTCTGTTTTAAAACATTCATGTAGCCCCACAGAATTGTTTAATTAAAAAGGGAGTCACATACTACAAATAGAAAAAAAATAACTTACATTTTGTGATTATTTATGACCGAATATGTTTGGTCATAAATGATCACAAAATAAATTGTTATGACCGACCTGATTTGACTACATATCAATAAACAAAAATATATGACTATAAAAAGCAGCAGCCCTTTTCATTTTTGTCAATAACTCTGTTATCGAAAAAGTGAAGATTTCTTTTTCTTGATTATTTTTGATTAAAGCAAAAATATGATTTTGTTTAAAATATTATTATTTGTTACAACTTTGTTCGGTTTGCGAAATGCTTATAAAATTGGAATATTTATTCCAGGAGTTTCATCATCACAGGTAATCAAAATGTGATTATCACTACTTTATCACAACTTTATCGCATTATATCAATTTTAGATAATTTTTAATCAACGAGTTGGTGATATCCTTTCTGATGCTGGACATAATGTAACATTTATAAATGTTGAAATGTTTGAATTTAAAAAGAATACAAAAATTATTGCCAAATCAGGTTCAGAAGTTTGGAATATTGATGCAAAATCTGATGTAATTGATTATGAAAAACTTTGGGATGCTCACGCAGAAATGGCATTTACGGATGATTCAATTATTGGAATGTTTTTATATCGAAGACATCACATGGCACAAATGTCATGAAATTTAAAGCAAGCTTGTGAAAGTTAGATTTTTCTCTACATTAACAAAAATAATTTAAAATAACCGTTTTAGGACTTGTAAAAAATACTGAATTTATTGAACGATTAAAGGCGGCAAAGTTTGATGTTATTTTTGCACATATGGCTGATTTTTGTCCAATTGGTCTTCAACATGTTATTAAAGCTCCAACATGGGCTTGGATTTCTTCCGGGCCTTTGTTGGATCATATGGCAAGTTCCGCTGGACTTTCCCTCCCTGCTAGTTATGCAGCTCGTAAGTAATATTATATTTATTATATTAAATTTGAATAAACTTTAATATTACTCTTATTTAGCTGTAATGGCTGATTTGGGTGATACGATGACCTTTTTTGAAAGATTTAAATCCATTCTTGGACATACCGTAACCCCATATGCCGTTCGTGCCATGTCTGCAGATGCCGAAACTGAAATATTCCGAAAATATATTGATCCGAATTTTCCGCATTTATTCGAGATTGCCAAAACTGCTCCATTAATTTTTGTTAACACCAATGAACTCTATGATCTTCCACGGCCAACTTTACACAAAATTATAAATATTGGTGGAATTGAAAAACCATCTACCGTTTCCAAGGCCCTTCCAGCAGAATATGCAAAAAAAATTGAAGCCGCAAAAAATGTTGTAGTTTTTACATTTGGTTCAATTGCAAATGCTTCAAAAATGCCGGAATCTTGGAAGAATGCATTTATGGGGGCATTTGAAAAGTTTCCATACACACAATTCTTTGTTCGATTTGATGGAAGTAATTTGAAGCCACCAAAAAATGTTCATCTTAATAAATGGCTGCCTCAAGTTGATTTACTTCGTAAGTATATTTATGCAAATTTTGTTTTGAAATTAATAAAGCAATTTTTAGAGCATCCAAAAACCAAAGCATTTATTACTCATGGCGGTTTTAATGGACTTCAAGAAGCTCTTGTTGCTGCAAAACCTCTTTTAGTTGTGCCATTGTTTGGGGATCAATTTAAAAATGCTAGAATCGCAGAAAAACATGGATTCGGAATTACTGTGAAAAAGTCTGAAATGTCGGAAGAAAAAGTGACTGCCGCTTTGAAGGCACTCTTAAATGATCCAAAATATTCCAACGCCGTGAAACAAATGAATGCAATGATTAAAAAGCAACCAGTTGCCCCTGAAACACTTTTAATTCGATGGACAGAATTTGTTGCAAAATTTAAAAATTTGGATAATTTAAGACCTGTTGGAGCTTCGTTGGATACAATTACGTATTACAACATCGACGTTTATGCAACTGTGCTTTCTGTTTTTTCATTCATTTTATTTGTTTTGTACAAATTTCTCACTTTTCTTTTCTTAAAAATTGCTCGCTTAGTTGGTCTTCGAAAAGAAAAAACCGAATAAATGTTTCCTCTCATTTTTTCGTTATCTCTTTTCGCAAAGAGGCCACATACCCTTTTCTCATGCCCGCTTCCACAGCTTCCGTGGCGCAATTGGCTAGCGCGCACGGCTGTTAACCGTGAGGTTGGTGGTTCAAGCCCACCCGGGAGCGATCACTTTTTTTGATCTTTTCTGGCAAAAATTTTTATGTAAGCCTTGCATAATTAAAGAAGACATTTTATTTTAAAAAAACAGAAATGTTGTACGGTGAAAGAAACTTCTTTAATAGTTTTAATCAAAATATTCCATATTTTTGAAATAATAAAAAACGGCGTGTTTAAAACCGGATGTTAACCGTGAGGTTGCTGGTTCAAGCCCACCCGGGCCCGGGAGAGATTATTTTTTTGTATGTATTTTATTAAAGCAAAGCAAAAAAAGTGTGGCATATTTTCTTTCTATTACTTGACAGAGCTTTTGAAAATGATGCTGAACCAGATTTTGTTTGATATTGTTAAAAATTCATTGAAGCATAAAATGCGGAAGAAAATAAAAGTTTTCTTTTTCTTAAAAACATAATTTTCATATAAAAACTATCGTTGGCTTTTTTTAAAAGCTGCGATACACTTTTTTGAAAGATTCAAAAACAGTAACAGGTTTTCGGCAATGAAAGAATTATTTTTGGGGAAAAATTTTTTAGTTTTGCAGAAACCCTTTTAATTTTGATAATTCGAAAAACTTCAAATTTCAGAACAATTCAGTTAAAGTTGTTCAAATTCGTTTAAAATTTCTTTTTTTGTTGATTGAAAATTTATTTGCGGCACTTTTCTTTTATGAAATCATTGAATTTGTAAAAAACCAGAAAATAAAAAAAATCCGTGAATCATAGACCCTCTCTTTTTTTCCGCGTCAAAACTTTAAAATAGAATTAAAATGTTTTTTTTTCATCAAAAAAGAAACTGTATTCCTTCAATTTTCATTCACTAAGGTAAAATTAGATTAGATTTACATGCTCGGTCTACCATTGCTGATAGTTGAATGATTCATTCATTCATTCATTTATTCACTGAGAAAGAAAGAAATAACGAAACAACTTTGATTTAGCTAATCTCATTTTCGAAAGCCGGAAGTCTAGCTTTTCTCTCTCAGGAGCTTTGAAAGACGCATATTTTTTTACGTTTAAAATACGCCAAAAAAATATACGAGTAAAAACATTTGACAAACAAAAAAAATAAACAATTGATTTTCATTTATTTTTTAGGCTTGAAACTTCTTTTTTTTCTGCCCCCTGTTTTTTATTGCTGACGTCTATCGTGTTGGCACGCCGCGTGCTTTCTTTACCACAATTTCATTACTGTAGATTATCTATTTTATTATATTTTATTTTTTCGTCTAAAATGCAGGCAGGCATGATTTCATTTTCCATTTTTTTAAACAAAAAATGTGTTACTTTTCTTTTCTTTTTTGTTTTTGCTAAAATTGAATGAAACCTAATTTTAAGTTGGTATTTTTTTAAGCAATGTTTAATCCCAAAAAATTATTTCTGTTTTATTTTTCTCATTTATCTTTGCTCTATTTTTAACATTTTATTCAAACATAAAACATATCAGAAAATCATGTTATTTTTTTTTTGATTAATTCTCCAAAGATTTATTTGTATTTTCTGGTTTCTGATTACAAATATATCCGTTTGCACAAAACTCTAATAAATAAATATCCCTTGAGAGATTTATTGTGTCTTTTTTTTCGATTTAAACTAAAAATTTGGAAATTCTTTGAAAAATTGTAACATTTTTCTAAAAATGTTAGTTCCTGTTAAAGAGTCCAAATGATTCAACAATAATATTAATTAAACAAAAAAAAAGGGGGGAAGGAAGGAAGAAGAATAACAATAATTACTGTCATACGCTTGCTTAATTTTAGGGCGTTCAAAAAGATTTTCTTTCTTTTAAAATAAAATCTGAAGTAGAAGGAAGTTTGTGGCAGAAGTCTACAAAAATGTGTAACATCTGAAGGAATATTATATAGTTATAGGATAGTTACAGTATACTTTTAAATATGTTAATTTAAGCATTATTTATTGATTTAAGTTTTTTATAGTAATTTTGTTTTTTATTGAAAAATCTATTTTTAAATTTGTTCATTAAAATTTAGGGACAAAGTTTACCATCTTTTTTTATATTTTAAATTGCGCGTATTTTTTATGTTAAAATTTAACAGACTGTTATTAATTTTTCTTTTTCTCTTTTTCAAACTTTGCAGCCATGCATTAAATAATATTAAAATTTATTCATATTTTTTACTGTAAAAAATATAAGCATATTTTTTTAACAAAAGTTTTTGTATTCTCATCTCTTTTTTGGGGGATATATTTATAATTATCGTATTTTTATAAATTTTATGTAAGCTTTAACTGTTTTTTTTGTGAAAATATTGTCTCTTTATTTACCGAAATAGAGGAAAAAGATTTTTGATTACTGCTTCATTTCCTTTGAGATCCAATTAATTCTGCCTTTTTAAATTTTTGTGCCACTGAAGAAAAAAAAGATGCCATTTCCACTTTGTCCAATATATATGTCAGTCAGTCAGTTAGCTAGTTAGTTTTATATATTGTCTCCATATATATATACATAATAAATGTATTCTATCTATCTCATTCTTGAATAAAATAAAGCAGTTTTAAAAAAAAACATGAATAAAAAAGTCTGCTTTCCTGAATCTCCCCTCTTTTTTCCCTTTTTTTTGCCTTTCATCGGTTTTTTATTCTAGTGAAAAAATAGTCCTCTCTATTTTTTTTATTTAGTATTTTTTGAATGCAAGGTTTCCGGATTTTTCATTTTCGTGTTTTGTGCCATTTTTTTTGTCTTCCCCTTTTTCTCCTTTCAATTTTTTTTTACTAAAAAAGTCATAAAAAAATGAAGATGAAGAAAAATAAAGGGCCCCAAGAACAATTGAAACCAATGAGAAAAAAAGACATCTCTTTAAAGTTCTTTCATTTTCTTTCAATATTTTTCTCTTTTTAAAGAAACTATAATTGTACAGTGAAAAAAGAAAGAAAGAAAAAAAGTGTCACAGACTTTTGATTATCCATGTTTTTCATCTTCTTTTTTTCTTTTTTGAAAAGCATACTTTTTTTCTTCAATTTTAGTGAAACCGCATGTTTTTTATGGTTTTTTTAGAAAAAAATGCTTGTATTCTTTCTTTTTTTTTGATGGATGATTTGTGGGATATCCTTTTTCCCCATGGTAATAACAATGACAATAAAGAAAGAAAGAAAGAAAAAAGTACGATAAAGAAATATGTTTTTAATTATTTAAAAAAAAATAGAGATTATTTCGAAACATGGGAATAATCGAGGGAGCATAACTTATGAGGAAAGCAGAAAAACACCTTTATTGGTTTTTGGCTGAGAAATTCATAAAACGTTACACCCTGATTTTGATAATAATGAATAAAATTAATATATAGAATACAAATTTGATGTTTCTCTTTGCATTTATTTTATCAAAGTATTTTTGATTAAGTATCGAAAGTTTTAAAAAATAGCAAAGAGCTCCGCGGAGGCGGGCTCTTTGCTATTTTTTTTGGATGAATCTGAAAATCAAGTTTATCCATGTTCCAAGGTTTTGTCAAGTGAGTTACATAATCGCTTTGAGACCAGGGTTGGACGAAAATTTCGTTTCGTTTCGTTTCGCGAAATTTTCGCGTGTTTTTGGAGTTTCGTTTCGCGGAACGTGAAACGGAAAAAAATGAAAAAATCTTTTAATTTCATGGGTTTTTGACTTGTTTCGTTTCGTTTCGCGTCACCGAAACTAGTTCTGATTTCGTTTCGTTTTACAAAACTCAGTTTCGTCCAACCCTGTTTGAGACCTTCCAAATACAAAAGTAACACAGAGCCTGCCTCCTTTAATACAAGTAAAATAAAAAAGACAAATATCCATTTTTTGCAACACACCAGCAATTCAAAATCAAAAAATTCTGACAAACTATTTCTCATATATAATTTTCAAGCTTTTTTTACCAATTTGGAACACTTTGAAATTTTCTTTGTTTGATAATTAAAAAAATCAAATTTCAGCTTAAAACACCCCCACATATTTGAATACCCCTCTTGTTTTGGTTTCAAGTTCAAAGAATAAAAACTATGGCATTCTTTTTGTGCCTTCCCCCCCCCCCCCCATCATTTTATCATGGATTCTGAAACCCGTGAGAATTTTAGCAAATTAAAAATCATTTCTTTCACTAAATAAACTTTGTTCCTTGCCCACACACATCTCACTTTTTATATTTAATTTTGCAAAAAAGGATCCTTCCACAAAAATATATATGTGTGCTTTAAAAAAAAAATTCATTTTGTTTGTTTTTTTCTTCATCACTTTTTTGATGGTGATGGTGTTGATGGAATAGGAAAGAAAAAAGGGAGCCGTCGAAAAGTAAACATAACTAATTTATTTATCACAAAAATTAATTATATTTCTGTCTTTTTATTTCACTGCTGTTTTATATTTATTTCTTTTAAAATTTATTCAATGAAAATCTTCTTTCATTCTTTTTTTTTTAATTTTGAAGTCAGGCTTCTGTTTTTTTAAAAAAAGCCCCCACAAATTTTATATTTTATTTTATCTTTTTTTTTCAGTGTTAAAATTTTATGCTTCTCTTTTTTTTATATTTATTTGCTTCTGCCTTTTTGTTGTTGTCCCCCTTAATGCATCAAAAGGATAAATAGATTTTACAAGTTTAATGAAATTTAACTTGATTGCAGCGGTCCCCCCCCCTATTTAACAAGCCTTTTTTTCCCTGGCTTCCTTTCTTTTTTGCTTCCTCAAAAACAATTCAATGAAAAAAGAAAACAATAAAAAAATGTGCTGAAATATCTTTTTTTATTATATTGTTTTTATGTTTGAACTTTTATTGGTTTTAAACTTGAGAATTTTAAAGTTGTTAAATTTTTTCTTTGTTATATTGACTGAATGACTCAAAGAGTGATGACTCTTTAAGTTTTTTAAAAGTTTTAAAAGTTTTGAAAATTGACAGATCTTAAAATAGTTGAAAAAAGAATTATATAAATACAAAATTAAATTAAATTAAATATTTTGGATTTGTTTAAAAAAAATTTGTTAAATCATACTAAACTTCTTTCTTACGATTATATCTTGGCAGGAAAGTTGAAAAGTATTGTTTTATTGCCCAAGAAATGTTAGATATTAGTATCATTTCTTAAGATAGTGTAATGAAAATTATTCCTTTACAATTTTGTTTTATTACATTTTTTCAATTTTATCCATCTTTCAGTTTTCATATATCCATTTTTCCGTGCTTTTTCTTTGATAATAATCCCCCCGCGTTTTTTTGATTGCTATCTTTCAAGGAAACCCACTCGAAATGGGTATGCCTCGTTTCCGATATTACGTTTTTATTATATTTTTTTTGCAAAAAAAAGAAAAGAATTTATTGTTTTCTTTTATATATTTTTTTGGCAAAATTCAAAGTTTAAATTATTTTATTTTTCCAGAAACCCTCGTTTCTTTCTTTCCTTTTTCTGTTCATTCATTCATTCATTGGGGAAAAAAAGAAGAAGAAGAAAGTTGCAGCTTCATTTCATTCATACCGTTTTTTTTTTTTAAAAAAGGCAAAAGAAAAGAGCTCGTTTCTTGTACTTCCTTTGACAACAACAAATTCTCTTTTTTTTGGAAGCTTACCAAAAAGAAAAGAAGAAAGAAGAGCTTTATCAAAGCCTTCAGGCAGAACTGCAGCAGCAACACCGGAAAAGAAAAAGAAAGAGGCTTTTGGCAGCTTTCGTACATCCCTCATCCCGTTTTGCCTGCTCTTCTTCAATATTTCTTTTTATTCAAAACTAACTGAGTGTTATTCCAAAACTTTGTGGACGCACAACAAAAAAAATAGCGTATTTTATTCCTCAAAAAAAAGAAGCATATTTTTTTTGTTCATGAAAACGAAAAGAACGTGAAGTGAAAGAGACGTAACACATCACACATATATATTATATATTATATTATATTTTAACAAACGTAAAGCCCCCCCCCCCCCCTCTTCCAGCGACTGCTTATATTCTATTATTTTTTTCAACGTTTTTGTTCGTCGTCGTCGTCGTTGTTTCTGCTGCCATCGGCGTTGTTTGTCGCTTCCTCTCTAAAGTCGTTGTGGCTTACAAAAAGTAAGACTCAAAATTTCGTGCGTACTATTCCCTGGTATTTTTCGTCGTCGACAAATCGACCCTACTCCTCCTGGTGCTCCAAACACAACAGCTACAACAACAACAGCAGCATCAACTAATACATCGGCTGCTGCTGCCACTTCTTCGTCTTCTTCTTTGTCTGCGCTGAATACTGCGGCGGCGGCTGCGGCTTCACAATCTTCTTCTTCTTCTAATAAAATTTTAAAAACTCCTAGCAGTGCTATTGACGCGATGCCATTACTAAAAAAATTTAATAAAAAAAAAGAAAATGCTGCCCCGGCTGCAATTGAGCCATCTGATTCTGCGGTGAAACAATTGGATAAAAGGATTGGCATGGATGGATATCGTGATTTTTATACAGTTAAAAATTATTGGAAAACTGTTGATCGAAATCGAAAACATGCTGCAGGATTATTTTTTTATCGGTTAGTTTAAAACTTTTGTTTTGTGTGATAAAAACATATCTTTATTATATCAGTTTAAAAAACACAAACTTGCTAAAAAATGATTATTTTACAAATGTTTTTTTAAACAATAATAAATTTACCGTAGCAGAGAAAAAAAAGAGGGGGGAAAAAGTGAAGGTTCAAGAAAAAAAAAGAGTCAGTCACGCGGCGGCAACTTTTGTTTTTTTTTCTTCCCTTCCGTACTTACTTGGAATTAAAACAAAAGCTGTTGAACGTCATTCAAGCGGCTATGTTTTTTAAAATAATTTTTAAAAAAGTTCCACTTAATTATTTAAATTTTTGGATTATTAAAAAAAACACCTGCCTTTTTTTGTGAATTTCTTTCTTTCAAAATATTTATCCCTTTTTAAAATAAATTTACTGTTTAAATAAAAAAATTACAGTTAAAGAAATACTAAAATTTCTAGAAACAAAGCTATGACTAACAAAACTGCAATATAAAAAATTGCCATTTCAAAAACATTAATTAATAGGGTTCATTCCAAAATAAAAACAATTACAAATCATTTAATCATTCAAAGTTAGATTTTAATGCAACAAATAATTTAAATTATTACTTTTTATATTTTTAAATTTAATAAAAAATATATAAAAATTTTAATGTTTTTATTTGTAAAAAGTTTTTTTGGTCCAATGTCCGAAGAAAATATATTGGTTTAAATACAATCAAAAAAAAGGGGAGAGAATGAAAACAGAAAGCAAAGCAAAGGAAAGCAAAAGCTTAAAGAAAGAAATATATAAAATATATTTAAGTCAAGCAAGCATAAATAAGTTTATATAAATGCAAGCAAGCAAGCAAGATTCTTCTTCTCTGAACTAGAAGAATCGTTTATAAAAGCATTTTATTTTTTTTCTGTAAATAGCAATGATTTTCTGTTTTTTTTTTACTTTTAAAGTTTTCATTTTAGCGTTTTACATTTTTTTTTGGCAAAATAAAGATTTTGCTTTGTTTTTTTATGGCGAAAAATGATAGTACACATTTGCGTTTAGTTTAATTCGGAAGGGTTGCGTGTTCGAGTTCAATTGCCCCCCCCCCCCCCCAAAAAAAACGATTTTGTTGCAATTTTTAAACTTTTTTGTTTCTTTTTTTTCACGCACAAATATTGCACAAAAATTTTATACGTAAAAAATATTACACATTTATTTTGAAAAAAAAATACTTGAATGAATTCTAATAATTTCCTGCGGGTTTTTTCTTTGTTAATATCAAAAAATTAACACTCTTTTTTCTTTTAAAAAAAATTACATGTTTCTAAAATGTTTTATTATTTTTTTTGAATAAAAGAAAAAAAGTATTTTTTGTGACGCAAGTTTGAGTAAAATGAGGCGTTTTGAAAGGGAGAAGAAAAAAAAGAAGTAAGTAAGTAAAAAGTTAATAAATGGGATAAATAGTTTTTTTTTTGAAAAAAAGTTAAGGATTAAAAAAGCGTAGGTTAGTTTCGAAGAAAAATGGCAAATGTCTTTGGATAAAAATGAATCATAAAATGATGCTGATATGAAATTTGATATAAAATATTTTTTGCAAAAAGGAAAAAATTTAAAAAGGGTAAAAAATTCCTGGCAAAATGTGATCTAAAAGTTACAGTACTTAATAATATAAACTAAAGCTTTCCACCCAAATGCAAATTTTTTTCATCGTTATTTTTTAAAGATTTCTAAAACAATTGTGAAAAAAAATTAATTAAATTTACCAATAATAAACCAATGTTAAGCAGTAATAGTCGGGGGGTAATAAGAAATGTTATTATTAATTTTTTAAGATTATTTTACTTAGAAATCCTTAATTAATATTATGGGAAAACAAAAATATAAATTTTAGATTTTTAAAGACAAAATTCTAGTATCTCACACTCTTTTTTTTATTACATTTTTATGTTACTTTTTTTTCTTTCTTAAACAATATTTGTATCTTTTTTTTCTCCTTTTTCATTTTTACGCTTTCTTTCACCTTCTTTTTCTTTTTCTTCGTTTTAATGCTACAAAAATCTTTTCTGATATTTTCTCAGGGCTAACTTAAGACGTAAAACGAATGAAGAAAAGAAAAAGGTACGTGAAAAAAAGGGGTAAGTAAGTAAATAAGTGAGTTAGTTAGTTACTACTTTTTTTCCACCAAATATGTTATTATACACTTTTTTTTCTTAATTTCATTTTTTTTTATCGGCAAAAAAGGTGCCCTAAAAATTTTTAAGTTTGCATAATAAATTATTTTTTTGGTAACTTTGTTTTATAAAACAGTGCTTTTGCAAAAAAGTAGCAGCCTATGAATTTTTTAAAAACATTTTTTAATATTTTTTGTTAAGAGAAGGTGTAAAAAAAAGGTTGAAGTTGGTAGAGGTTTCAACTTTGGCATCTTTCTATATTTTTTGAGACTAATCGCCCCCTTTGTTTTTGGCATCCTTCTTTCTTTGATTCGTCTCAAAAAATCCAAATAATTTTTCGTCATTTATTTGCCCTTTAATGCCACTTTGAAAGGCACCAATTTATTAAAGATTTTTTAAAAGAAACAAATTTTTGAACTTTTTTCAAAATTTAAGCGTAGGCGTTTCTTTGAGACATTTTTCTGGCTTCAATTTTGAGTTTGAAAAAATTGCTTAAATTTATACTTTAAAAAAAGATGGTTAATTTTAACAAAATAAAAAAATTAATTATACCCTTTTCAAAATCCAAAGAAAACTTTTGAATGCCAATTGACCTTTTAAGTGCCTTCCTGAAATTTTATTCTGTTCACATTTTTGAGGGATAAAAAAATATGAAATAAGTTTTTTGCGTTCAAAATTATAAATTTTTTGTGTATTTTTTTAAAAATTATTTCACACTTTTTTCCCGTTACAAAATTTTTTGGCGTAGAAAGAATTGTTCATTTTACAAAATTTCACACACCCATATTTCTTATGACAGTTTTTAAACAAAATATAATCATTTTTTACTCAATTCCCGTGTAATAATAAAAATAATAATTTCAACACATTTAATCTTTTTTTGTACATGGAACCTTTTTTTTCAGTTTATTGTTATAAAACTACCATATTATTTTTAATACAGTATTAAATATTGCAAAATGTCTTTCTAATATTTATTTCTTATTTCTCTCATTTTTCTTATGCATTGCAAATTTAATATATTTTTTTGCAAATTTATTATTACTTTTGCTCAACAAAAAAAGTGCTTTCATTGGTTTTGATAAATTTCGAATGAGGTTTTTTTTGATGGGTGGTGGTGGTTCTAAAGCGGCGGTTGCGGCGCCAACCCCTAAACCGGAGCCTGAAGAAGCAAAGCCCCCAGAATTGGATAAAAGGCTACCATTTCAACAATTTCGTGATTTATATACTCTTAAAAATTATTGGAAAACTATACAAAGAAATGAAAAACAGTGTAAAAAATTGATTTTTAGCAAGTTTGTTGTTTTTTTGATTGATTCTTATCTTCTTTTTTTTATCACCAGTGTTAAAAATAGTAAAATTAATTACAAAAATTTTTTGATAATCAAAAAAAGTGTTGTTTCTATAAAAAGTACAGCTTTAAAAAGAGTTCTTTTTTTTGAAACATTTTATTTAAAAATAAAATGTTAACTTTGGTCTCGAAGGGATATTATTTTTGTTTCAGGTAAAAACTAATTATAAAAGTTGTAAAAATAAAACACTCAATTATTTATTTATTTATGGTTTTTGAGCCCAAAATGAATAAAAATGGAAATTTAATAAAAAAAAAATTATCAAAGTTATTATTTATCAATTTTTAATTTTTCAGATACCTCAAAGCTAATCCCGCAAATGTAAGCCGATATCCAAAATTATCCAAAATTGAAATTGATTCAATAGGTCCGGATTGTGAAGATAAAGGTTTTGAAACAATGGCAGATTTATATTTAAAAGTAATTTATATCCCTTAAATATTTATTGATTGATCTTTTTGATTACAGGTATTTGATGATGTAATTGCGGTCGTTGAAGAGTCTCCCGCGGATGCCTCCTCTGCAATAACAAGATTAAATGCCGTTGGAAAAAAGCATCGTCCATTTGGGCTTAAATATGATGATTTTCAAAAGCTTGAAGAGCCCTTCCTTTCAATGGTCGGAGAATTGTTGGGTGATCGATATACAGATAAAGCGGAAAATTTATTTCGAAAATTTTTTCAATTTTGTTTAAGATATATTGTTGAAGGTTTTCAACCGTAATTAATCGAATCAATCAATAATTATCTTTCATTTTATTATTATTCATTATTTTTTGGCTTTATTTCAATTTTTACTTTTTTAAAACTGACTTTTAAATTTGGTCTTTTATGTTTTCATTCGATCGATCGATAATCTTCAAGTCATGCATGCTTTTAACGGGTTCTTTTTTATCCACATAAATAATTGTGTTATATGTAAAAACACATTTGTTTTTCTTTTTTTGTAATTTGTGTAAGTATATTTATAAATGTGATCAGTAGTCAATAAAAAAATTACAAAATTTCTGATGAAAGTTGTCTTTGAATGCCATATATATATTTTACAACAACAATTTTACCCGTCTCTGCACCGGCACCGAAAAAGTGTCAAAAATGGCAGAAATGCGATTTTTAAACACTAAAAAAATGGGTGAAATTTAACCGTTTACTCTGATTTGGTAAAATGAAAAGACACCCCAAATTAGGGGCTTTTAAGGTTTTGCTATCAAAAAGCAGTAGTAAAATTAAAGCTTAGTAGTCACGGGGGGCATTTTGGCAGCAGAGGTAAAACAAAAATTTTTGACAATGGTGTATTTTTTGTCCTTTTGAAAAGTGGTTACTACTTTAAAATAAAATATTGGAAAAACGCTAAACAATAGTTGTCAGAAAAAATGAGTCCGAGCTTAGTAACATAATTTTAATTATTTTATAATCAACATGATAAAAACTACCAATATATACATTGTTAGTTTTAAAACGATTAATAAAAGATTGAAAAAAAGGATTTTTATATAAAAATTTTAGCTAGGGTTTTTGCGTCGAAAGCAGTGCTGTCGGTTAATCGAATTTTTTCGGTTTTCGGTTTCGGTTAACCTAACCGAACCGAGATGATCTCGGTTTTCGGTTAACCGAACCGAGCATTTTTCGGTTTTTTTCGGTTTGCAATGCCAAAAAAAACACTTTATAAGTCAATTCTAAATCTTTCTTCTTTTTTTTCAAAAAATGTAATCAAAATTGTTTAATATTCTTATATTTTTACGCTCAAACAAGATTCAATAAAAGATTTTCCTGTTCAAAAATGATGGGTTTATCAACCGAAAAAAACCAAAACCGAATGGCCTCGGTTTTTCGGTTCGGTTAACCGAAACGAACCGAGAAGAACTCGGTTGACGGTTTCGGTTAACCGAAAAACCGGACCGAACCGAAACCGAACCGAAAACCGAACCGAAAACCGAAAAACCGACAGCACTGGTCGAAAGCCTTTGTGGCACAGTGATTTGCGGTTTTTGAAAAGTTATCGACCAACGCGAAAGTTATCTGCCATTTTGGCATGTTGATTTTCGGTGTCAAACAAAAAATAAACCGGGGAAAATGGGTTGAACCTTTTGCACCGTTTTGTACAAAAAATATTTTAAATCCTAAAAAAAATTTTGATTCAGAAATACAAATTTTTAATCAGTTTTTGGGGACATTCGTTCACATAGCTTGAAGGATGATCAAATGGACAAAGAAAGTATTTAAGAGATATATGGAGTTCAAAATATATAACAATTTTTGACACTTTCATCTCAATACGAGCTTGACCATATTTTGCTCCATCTGGAGTATGAAATGAATCAGAATCTTCTGATTTGTTCATTTGGATTCTTGAAGATGAATCTGAAATATATCTGTACAAATTATTTTTGTTTATAGACAAGAAATTTAAACTTACAAAATTCAAATCTTATAAGTTATATCAGCATCACAGAACAAAGTTTAAGATACAAAACAGCTGCCATTCCAAAATGTTGTTCTATTATTCTCACAAACTCTTCTACCTGTTGTGCTAATGTCAATTCCAACTCAACCACCATAGAGCAATGATCTTTATTAATTTTATCTAAAATTAGCAAACATTTTAAGAAAAACAAGAAAAAAGGATGGTCAATTGTATGCTTTCGGGGTGCCTCGTTCTCTTCTGATAACCCGAAAACTCCGGACCACACTGAAAATAACGAGAAACAACGTCGCTTTTATAAAAGACACAAAACATAAAATGTTACGCAAGATAAAGTTTAAAGGAAAGAAGACAGTGAAAGAGCCACTATTTTCAAGTTCAAAAAATTGTTTTACTTTTTTAACGTTGACATTGTCCTTTTACTGTGTTTCATCTAAATATCCCCACGGGCTCATTTTGCGTTACGTTGAGGTGTTTTTCGCGTAGAATAATTTTAAACGATCAATTTTACTATCAAACGTTATCTAGTAGTCCCCTGAACATTCCCTGAAATGTGCACCTGATTTCGAAAACTTCGATTTTATTTCACATGATTTCTCACTTGCATCAACTTTATTTTTTTGAAGAAATCGAGAAAACAAGAACTTTAAAAAAGATTTATGGTCATGGACTTCAAAATGCCATTGTTCATAAATCTTGGAGCACATGATCCCGGGACCATATGCACCCCACATAAAACTTTTAACTAGATGATCAAGTCGTGTAGTTCCCTTGTTAATTTTTAATGGTGTTTTTAATTAAATGTTGAAAAAGAGCAGATATAAATTATTTATTAAAAATTAATGATGAAATTTGTATGACGAATTTGATTAACAATCGGCATTAAATTATTTAAGAAATTAACAGCTGTCAAAAAAGTTAATTTACAATTTCTTAGACAAATTTTTTAAGCAAAAACAGAAAGTTGAAGAAAAAAGAGTTATTTTACTTCAAAACTTTCATGGAATTTTATAAAAAGCTTTTTGAAGAATAAAAAAAGGGATGTCGAATATTCAAGAATTAATTGCATTTTGCTTTGACAGTCAATTATTTTTATTTCATTTAAGTATGCTCATTTTTTTGATTGTTCAAATTCACAAAAAGAATTCACATTTTGATGGCGGATTTTATCATATTTTTACATTTTTATCAATTATCAGTACAATGGGTTATATTCATGTAAGTTTTTTCATTAACATTTTTGGAGTCACCAAACAAGTATTATTCATATTTGTTATTATTCATATTAATCGAAATTTTGTCCTACAACGAAAATGTTTTACCTAAATTTTTTCGAAAAATCATTGGATATGCTATATATCTTTAACATTTTTGACCCTTTCATTTTTCAGTCATTTCTGGCACTTCGAGCTTCAAACATGTTTGGATGGTTCATAAATTTTTATTTAAAAACACCAATAATGGCTCGAATAAATCCGGGAATTTCAAGTTATCTAATTTTTATAAATTATACAACGACGGCATTTTTTGCCTTTAATCGATACACTGCAATTGGAATGCCGTCAAAACATTCAAAGGTAAGGCACTTTTTTGTGTTTCTACTAAACTAAAAGAATTGATTCTTTAAGATTTGGAAAGGAAGAAATTTAAAGTATATGATTTTTCTAATGATTTTAATTCCAACAATTTGGTGGTCATCTGTTCAATGGTTAAATGCCACGGCACATTATATTTTAATAAACGGTCAACTAACATATTTATATGACTTTGCACATGTTCAAATGGTAATATAGTTGTTGTTGCTTAATTTATGCAAATTTTAGATATTATTGTTTTAGGCTTTTCGAATCCGAGCTGCTTCAATTTGTTTAATTTCAACAATTATTACATTTATTTTAAATATTTACACCTTTATACTTTATAAAAAAGTTTTCAAAACAGTTCTAGCTGGACAACAAAGAAAAAGTTATTGGATGGAAATTAAACTTCTTGGTAAGTGATTATTTATATGATATACAATTTCTTACAGTTTCCACAAACAAAAACATATAAAAATTATAAGCTATTTTTTAGTTGTATCAACGTGTACTTTAATTTTTCAAATTTTTATGTGCATTTATTATGCCCTAAATTTATATGGCTCTTCATCAATTCCCCGAAATACTGCCCTTATTTCATTTGCTGCAATTCAATGGACATGGATTAGTAATCTTTTAACGGTTGGAAATTCGGTAACATTATTTTTATGCAGGTAATCATTTTTAAATCAACAAATTTGTGTAAAAGATAAAAAAATTATAGTAATGTTGTGAGAAAATATTATTTAAAATTTTATGGATTAAAATTTTGTGCCAAACACGTCGTAACAGATGCCACAATTTCAATTATAATTACACCTTCTTTAGCAAAAAATTTAAATGAAGAAATAGTCGGAAAATACTCAAAACAAAATTCTCCAAATCCAATTGTATAACGATTTTTGTAATTATTATTATAAATTATTAAAAAATTGTATCTGTTGTAACCGTAATGATAGTATACTGTCATTTATTATGTCTCTTTTATTGTTGCTGGGGTCTCACCACGATTTCTCCTTTCTTCTTTCCTTTTGTCGCTTGATCCTACTTTTGCTCTTGCTGACTTTTCTGTGTCTCATCTCTCATTTGAGTTGTTATCACTTTCTCTGGAACAGTCGGTCTCCCGCTCTGTCTCCATTATTATTAATTGTGTTAATAAATATTATGTGTTGTTAATCTTGTATTGGTCAAAACCCAAGGATATAACAGTAACACATATTGAAATTTCTAAAATTCTTATCTTTTTTTTGTAGTTTAAAATATATTTAATATTGAGCTCCGCTTTAAGAAATTGAAATAAATATGTTTTTCGTTTTTTAAATAAACCAAACAAAAGTTCTTTTTTTTTTCATTTCCTCCATGTTGTAAAACAATTTTAAATTTTGTTTTACAACGACAATTTTTTCATGGTTAATTTGATAGTAATCAATCCAGGTTTTCAACGGCCCAGCAAGCAAAATACAACACTGAAAAGTTGCATATTTGCAAGTCCTTTTTTTGTCATCTTCTCCAAGTTGTAAAACAGCTTATTCACCAGTGTACCCGCGCCCCAAGAAACATCGCCGCCGCCGCCGTCAGGCAAAAAATGAGATATCGCCGCCGACACCGCCGCCAGCGGCATCTTTTGATCTTCGGCATTTTCTTATGATCTTTTTCGAAAAGTCGCCGCCGACGCCGCCGCCGGCGGCGCGAGTACATTGTTATAAACGTTCCATTTCTTTTTTTGTCTAAATAAATAAGCTTTATGATCAGTTCCAACCTTATCAGCTCTAATATTTTGGTAATCTTCCAAGACACAGATTTAACGATGAAAAAGTTATTCCATGTCATCGATATTGCAATTGGGAACCTTCTTCTCGTAGAGGCATATGCTTTTGACGATAACCTTGATGTTATCCTACTCAAAAAAACTCAATTCAAACATATGAATTTTTGTAGTTTAAAAAATAATACTGTGCTCCGTTCTTTTACACATTCAAATAAAATGGGATTTGAATGTTTTGATGGCTCGGGAGAGCGCCACCAAAGCATTCAAAAAATTTGCTAAACTTAGTATCCGTTAGCTTAACTTAAGGTAAATATTGTAACGAAGTGTCATTTTTTTAGTGGTAATGCTGTAGCGAATCTTGTAATCATCTCAATTTGGGACCCCTCATGTGAAGGGGATACCTTTGTTAGATTCTTACATGCATGAGAAGAGAGAGACAAAAGGGGAAAACGAAGAGAGATTGTTCAAGCTTCTTGTGTTCCAGAATGTGTTGGCAGGTTGTTGGAGTTCATGTTTGAATGTATAATGAAGTTGAGCAGGATTCTATTGTTATATTAGTACCAATGATAAAGATGCGTCGGAATGTGATTGGGTAGAAAGAATGTGTTTGAGCTTTATTGGAGGCTCTTTTTTTACTACATTTTTTACAGTTAATACACATTTACGTTTTTAAAATCAGTTAATTTTTTACATTCAAAGTTTATTGACAATATACTTAAAAATATACGATACTTTTTTACCTTAAAAGTTCGTTATATTTCCCCCCCGCAATTTTGCTATTCAAAAACAATTCCACACTCCCACTTCCAGACAGACAAAATACAAAGAAATTTCGTCAAAGGAATTTTATATCCAAGATTTTGTTTATAGAAATATATTCTTTGAATGAAATGAACTTTCCGTGTAAACTACCGTTTTATATATTTTAACAAACGACAAAAAACTGCGGCTATAAAATTTAAACTTTTTTTTTGATTCAAAAGAATATTTTTTGTATACTTATTTTTTGATGCTGAAAAAAACAAGGCTTTAATAAAATCTATTTTTTTATTACTTTTGCACTTTTTTTTAAAAATTTTTTTTGCTACCAAAAAAACAAGGACTTAATTTTATTTGCACCAAAAATAAAAGCAAACAACATCAACATCAACAATAATAATAATATTAAATATATTTTATCAACAAAAAAACTTAAAAAGAAACAATGCATACCCGCAAAGGGTTATTATTAAATTAATTCAAATTAATAATAATTATAAAAATGAAAGCTTAATTACAGTAACAAAAAAAATGTGTGATAGTAAATGATATAGGGTTTTTAAACAACAACAACAAAGAAAGGGGGGGGATACTGTAGGGTTACAAGATTCATTTGTCTTGAAGCGAAAATTAAGCAAAACTTTTTTCTATCTAAATTTTTGAAATTTGCTTATTTTCGTAAAAAGTACCCTTAAAATTGCTGAAATAATTATGCTAAAAGTTGAAAGAAAATAGGACAAAAACCATGAAATTCTTTTGGCATTTTTTAAATGCCTAAAAAAAGATAACCATGTTTTTTTTGATATTCATTTTTTTGGTTAATGAAAACCATCTTTTTTTAAAAGGATTATCCAAAAAAGAAAGAAAACGGAAACAAAGATTTCAAAAAAAAACACTTTTTTTTCAATATTTTTTTGTTACAAATTTTTTGGTTTGAAATAAGTGAAAAAGCATAAACCGGTTATGGAAAAACAACAACAACAACAAATTTTGAAGGAATCAAATGAAATGAAATGATGATTACTGTAGAAGACGAAATTCAACAACAGTAAGATTTGAGTTGTGCTGTTGTACAACCTTTTTTGCAGCATAGTGTTGAAATTCCTTCATCTAAAAATAAATTATTTGGGTTAAAAGCTTATTTATTCAAATTTTTTTACCTCTTTTAGTTCGAATTTTTTGTTCCAAAAATGGTGAAATATCACGCTTTCGTTTAATGGGATTTGTATTTGGATTTCTGGAGCAACTGTTACAAACTTCTGCGACTTTTTTATTTAAAACTGATCCACAATAACGTTGTGATTCATCACGTTTTCGGCGAAGTTTATGCCCAATTTTTGGTTTATAACTGATATATGAATTATCATCATCTGACGACTGATATGATAATTTTTCATCTTCAAATTCAAAAGCTTCAGAAATTAGAATAGCCCCAAATATTACTGTTAAAAATATCAAAAAAGTATTCATTTTTTTAAAGTAATAATAAAATATTGAAGAAAATGTGTCTTGAAGGGATAACACAGTTGAATGAGTTAAAAACAATATAATAGCAAAGTTGATTTTAAATGCTTTTATTTACCTTAAACACTGGGGGAAGCCCTTTTATACAGATTTTATTTTGCTTTATTTTTTGTAAAAAAAATAACCGCCAAAGGCGGAGTCAGAAAAAAGGATGGCAGCAAAGAAAAAAAAGGGGTGGCAAAAATAATCGCCGTTTTTGTTTTTCTTTGGCGTCACACGTATTTTGTGGTTAAAAATATATAAATTTTTTTATGTCTAGGGTTTTGCTGCCTTTTTTTTGTAAGTACAGAAGTACAGTGGAAAAACTCTTTTTTTCTTTACCTACAGACAAAAAATAATAAGTTTAATTGAAGCCTATGGGAAATATTTATAAGTTTACCTAAAAACCTAAAATTCGCAACATAAAAATGAGTTGTAAATGATGAAGAAAAAAGACAGAAGAAAAACGTCAACAATGTTTATATTTGAAAAAAAAAATAATTAGAAAATAGTATTTATTATTAATCATAATAAAAATAAAAATGATTCAAAGAAATACAACAGCAAGAAGAAAGTAGTAGTCTCACCTACACATTTTTTTATATCTTTTTAATTAATTGAAAGAGTATTAGTTCAAAAGTTCTTTCAAAACTACAGTATGCTCAAATCAATTTTGCAAGCATTAATGATTTTAAAAAAAAGTCTGGAAAGCAATTAATTACGGAAATAGTTGTGATAATTTTTGTGGCAAAAAAAGATTTGTTAAACAATTTAAATGTCAGATGAAAGGATGAAATTCTATTTTTGAAATTGACAAAAACTAACTTGTTTTGAAAATTTTGTGCTCTTCTGAACTGTTTTTTTTTTCAAAAATTTGTTTATTTTATTTTTTAGTTCTGAAACTACAATAAGCGTTTTCCCCATGCCCAAGTGCCCTTTTTTCAGGAATATTTGTTTACTTTTAATTATGAAATTACCGTAACCACATAAATTATTCAATTTCGACTGTTAAAATATGGTAATAAATTTTTTAAATGCTTTTTATCAACAACAATTTTCAATTGTTTTTACAACATTTTTTTGCTTACGCAATTATCTCTGATATTTCTACAAATATATCAGAGATAATGACAGAGGTGCCGTAATTATCCTTATAAAAATGCATTTTTATTAAATTTCACTAGTTTAAAATACAATTT
Organism: Panagrolaimus superbus; assembly: GCA_964035985.1. Lineage (NCBI taxonomy): Eukaryota > Metazoa > Nematoda > Chromadorea > Rhabditida > Panagrolaimidae > Panagrolaimus > Panagrolaimus superbus. Next base: position 9,895,603 of record OZ038357.1, read on the forward strand.
TGGTGCTGTGAAATTTGTGTTCTTTGCTTAACAAAAAAAATGTCTGTACTTCTAAGAAAGCGGATTTTTTAAAGTATTTTTTTCTTTAAACAAAATCTAACATGAAATCCGATTGTTTTTTTAAGCAGCAAATAATGACTCCGCAATTCATTTTGAACTACATTTATACGGTTTTAAAAAAACAAAAAATCCTTTCAACACTACTACACTTTTTGCTAAAATTTTTTAAAAAATTTTAAGTAAAAATACATTTTAAAAATTTTCGTTTTAGAATATTCATTATTATTACTCATTGTCTGTGAAAAAAAAACATGCAATATAATTAAATTTTGCACTTTTTTTCCTTTTTATTTAAACAAATATAAACTTTAGTTTAATACAAGTTACACGTAACCACTTTTTTTCAAATAAAACCATCATTTTACTGACGTGATTTTAATTCTGGGTAAAATTGTGGCAAGAGAAGTCCAAAAACTTTTATTTTCGTCATTTTAAACCCAATTATAAAAGCATTTTTTACATTATTTTGAAAATATACTGTTTGCAAAATTTAACGTTACAGTATTTATGTCATTAAAAATGTAAATGAAATAAAAAATTGTATACAAACATTTTTGATTTTATTTTTTGATAAATGTTTTTACGATTGCGTCTTTCTATCCAATGCAATTTTCAAGTCCAAGAACACAGACTCCGTGGCGCAACGGTAGCGCGTCCGGCTCCAGTCCGGAAGGTTGCGTGTTCAAATCACGTCGGGGTCAAAAATTTTTTTCTTGGATATAATAAACGGATATGTTAATATCAGTGCTGTCGGTTCGCCTGGTACTCGGTTTTTGGTTTTTTGGTTATTACTTTTTTAAATTGTTGAAATCAAAAAATCTATTATAGCATATCGGTCTATTCTATCACAAGTTGATTCTAAAAAAAAGATGAAATTCTGAAAAATAAGCAATACCTCAGAAACGGTAATTAACCGAAATCAAACCGAATTATCGATTCGGTTTGATTTCGGTTAATTACCGAATTATCGATTGACTTCGGTTAATTACCGTTTCTGAGGTATTGCTTATTTTTCAGGATTTCATCTTTTTTTTAGAATCAACTTGTGATAGAATGGACCGATATGCTATAATAGATTTTTTGATTTCAACAATTTAAAAAAGTAATAACCAAAAAACCAAAAACCGAGTACCAGGCGAACCGACAGCACTGGTTAATGTTATTTGAAAACAAACGAATATTTTTAAAGCTGGTAAATCCGTTGTTATTTTTCAATCCATGTTTTCGTTGATTGATAACTAAACAACAGCCAATCATGAAATGAATTACAAAACAATGTGAGATTTTCAGGAATACTTTTAAGCCGTTTTTTAGAAGAAAAAAATTTTTGACCCCGACGTGATTTGAACACGCAACCTTCCGGACTGGAGCCGGACGCGCTACCGTTGCGCCACGGAGTCTGTGTTCTTGGACTTGAAAATTGTCGTGCATTGAAAAAGTCGACCCAAGCTAGATTATCAAAAAAAATATTTTTTTTTTCAATTTTTTATTTCAGTTAAATTTTTATTGACATACTTATTAAAACGCGTTCTTTGAGAAAAAAATGATGCAGCGACCAGCGGCCGGACACAAAAAAAAACAATTTTTTTGAAACTTTACCCATGTTTTCGAATACCCTTAACCAAATTATTGGCCAAGGATTTTTGGCAGAAAGTGCCATTTTGGCACTTTTTTATGCCATTGAAGTACAAAACGGCATTTTTTTTATCTCAGGTGCCGTTGAAGATATTGGCTTAATTTGTTTCGGTATAAACTAAATCGAGGTCGCTGAATCCGAATATCGCATTTTTAAATCTTGAAAATCGTGTCGGGACCCAAAAAAATCGAAATTCCGGCATTGTGCCATTCCCCTGCCACGGCATTTAACTTGCCAGTTCCAAAAATGTTACCATCGGATTCCCTGGCATTTTTTACCCTAGAAGGCGGAATATCTCCCCCTAACTCGTCCCGCTCGCTGATTCTAAAATATTTGAATACCGTAAACCCTCGAAATTTAGAATCATAAAAAAGCGAAATTTGAACAAAATTGCTTAATTTCCCTGTTTCCAAGGTTTTCGAGCATGCTGATTCCGAATATAATATTGCCAGCTCAAAAAAACTGCTGAAAAATGCCGAAATCGAAATTGTAACGAAAAATTATGTAAATTTTCGGCATTTTCTCCCCCACGGCATATCGTATGAGATCTGGAAATTGCATATTCGGAAAGAGCTTGGTCGATTTGGTATATATCTTTTGATTACGTATCCTGAATACTGCCCTGTCGAATACAGTAATTTTCGAAATCGAAATCTACCAAAGGGGAGTACGTGAGAATTTTCATATCCAAAAAAATGAAAAAAAATTTTTTTTTGAAATTTATTTATTTTTACTTCAAATCATCCCATTAGACATTGGAAACAATCTTAGTTAATTTTTTAAGAAACATTAAATTATTTTTAGAAAAAATACTATATTTGGTAAAATGGACAAGCTTTACCACAAAATGTTACCAAAATATTACTTATTATTAACAAAAAATGTACCGAAATTATCAAATCTTGAAGGCGTTTAATTTTAAAATACGTTTTGTATTGAAAAGAGTTCAAATACAGTATTATTTTCATTAGGTTTAATGATTTAATACCGTATACAGAAGGTCAACGTTATCAATATTCAAAAATAAATTTAAAAATACAAAAATTGAAAATTAAAAAGATGTAAATTATTTTAAATTGTTATATTTATCTATATTTACCTTTTAAGGTTATTAAAAGACTCAAAAACAGAAAAAAGTTAAAAAATTTTTTTTTTATGATTCTAAATTTCGAGGGTTTACGGTATTCAAATATTTTAGAATCAGCGAGCGGGATGAGTTAGGGGGAGATATTCCGCCTTCTAGGGTAAAAAATGCCAGGGAATCCGATGGTAACATTTTTGGAACTGGCAAGTTAAATGCCGTGGCAGGGGAATGGCACAATGCCGGAATTTCGATTTTTTTGGGTCCCGACACGATTTTCAAGATTTAAAAATGCGATATTCGGATTCAGCGACCTCGATTTAGTTTATACCGAAACAAATTAAGCCAATATCTTCAACGGCACCTGAGATAAAAAAATGCCGTTTTGTACTTCAATGGCATAAAAAAGTGCCAAAATGGCACTTTCTGCCAAAAATCCTTGGCCAATAATTTGGTTAAGGGTATTCGAAAACATGGGTAAAGTTTCAAAAAAATTGTTTTTTTTTGTGTCCGGGTCTCTCATGATTTTCTCAGAGAACGCGTTTTAACTATTAAAAACAGTATATTTTTAACGCCCAGTTTTGAACCCATGAAAAACGATTAAAAAATTAATTTTAACTGAACTTTGTTTTATCTCTTTAAAGGGGTGTTTTCCATTTTTGAGTAAGATTTACGAAGATTGCGCTAAAAATTCATCTTTGTTGCTTTTCACAAAATGTTGTTTGATGAAAGCAGAAGATCAAATGGATAACAATAATAATCCCATTTATGCCTGCCATTTTCCGGTGCTAACAACCGCCATCGTCTCAGCTACAATTTTTTTGGGGAATGTCTTCTTTCCTTTTTTGTACTTAGAAAAATCAAAGCACTTTCTACTTTTTTTAGTTATTTCAAAGACTATTTTTAAATTTTAATCCGTACTTTTTTAAGCAACAATAATTTTTGAACCAAAAATATTTTTATTTTGTCAATAAACTAACTCATCATTATTTTTTTAAGTTAAAACAAATATATTTTACACGATTTTTGTCTTTTGGGACTTCTTTTTTTGGTAAAGTTCAAATAAAGTAATTATAGCTTTTACAAAATGTTGCAACTTTTAAAAATAAATAACAAAAATAAATATATTATTTTTTTAGTCTGGGAAAAAAACTATTTTTTTGACATTTAACACTTTAGAATTAAAAACACAATCCTGATGAAACTCGGGGAAAAAAATGAATATATAATATTTAAAGGGTGCTATTTTAGTTGTTTGTAGCCGTTTCGTTGTTGTCGTTTCTCTTTCAACGAAAACCCTTTCTTTTTTTAAATTTTTTGTTGTATTGCACTTTTTCGGTTTTCTTAATTAAGTAAGTGTGTGTGTTTTAGAACTGTATTTATTGGAAAAAAGCAATTACATACAAAAAAAAACCGTTTAAAAAACCAAATTAAAAATAATAATACAAAAAGTTGCAAAAAAATATAAAAAGCTTTTAGAAAACCTGAAAAAAATATATTTCAAAAAACAAAACTTTATTTTTCTGAAACCGTTTTGAATTTTTGGCATTTTTTAATTTTTTAATAAAGTTTTAAAAAAATTTAAATTCAAAAGATTTTTAAAAAAAACTTTGAAATTTTTTTGACTGTTTTCGACGAAATATTTTTTTGTAGTTTTACCGCGAAATCAAAAGCAGCCAAAAGATTGTATTTAAAAATATTTAAATACAAAAACAAAAAAAGAAAGAGAGGGGGGAATTGCAGAAGACGAAAAACAACAATAAAACGGTCAAAAGTTACCAAAGTATGTTATTAAAATGCCATAATATAGAAAAATGAGTATATTTTGTTTTTGTAGGGATAATTATTTTGAAAAATATAAAAAAGTGAAAAGCAAAATTCGGTACCAGGAAGGGACAACCATGTGAGATGAGAGAAGGCAGAAGTCAAAAAAGGATTGTGGGGACATCATCATCATCATTCATGCATATCTATCTATCTATCTTTATCCCCTTCCTTCCAAAGATTCTTTCTCCCAAAAGAATTAAAGAATTAAATTATTCCAACAAAAACAAACTATTTAAAAACCAAAGAAGGAAAAGAAAAATTATGTGTAAAAAGATAATCTCCACCAAAAATCCCATCTGCGATTATATCAAAGTTCAATAAATTGTTTTTGCAAAAAATTAAGTTAAATTTGAACATTGAATTTTGACATTTTTTTTGGTGCAAATAAATAAACAACACTTTTCTTTGCATATTATTACTATTTATTTACGCTTTAAATTTGTTACACTTAAAAAAGGGTACTGTGGTCTAAAATTTTAAACATAAACAAAAAACAGTAATAAATTTTTTTTAAATTCAAGCAAAAGTCAAAAAATCTAAAAACGTCGTCAAAATATTGCGTGCAATGGCATTTTTTTTTCTCAAAACGGATACAAATTTGTTGAAATTGAATAGTTTTGAAACTAACGTGTTTAATCCCAAAAATAAAACTTATTAATTATTTCTGGAAATAACGTCTGCCGTTTTTTTTTTGGGATACAAAAGTTTTTTTGCATTTTTTTGACAAAAAAAACTGTTCCATTTTAAGCGTCAACAAAATTTAAGGAAAATGAAAAACAAAAATTATAGCTTGGTTTAAATCCGGGTCAAATTTAATTCGAAAAGCAAAAACACGCTATTTTTGAACTTCAAAAAAAAGTAAATCGAAATAAATCAAGAAAGAAGACAAAAATGTAGCAGACGAGATTCTGCAAAAAGAGATGACAGCCGTGGAAAAAAAAAGCTTGGAAAAATCCAAACAAAATGTTTCATAAAAACTAATCGAAAAAAGAAAGCAAAAAATTCCAGTGTTTAATTTGCAACAAAATTTGACAGCAAATGAAGCCACTGACCGGTTCTTTAATCAGATTTAAAGGACACTAAAAAACTGTTAGATCGGGAGGACAAAAAAAAGTAAGAAAGAAAAAAGATAGAAGGGCGGGAGAGAAGCTTTTAAAGGAATAATATAAAAGAGGGACGATAAAAATCAGAACGATATCCCATTTTATTTCAGTCCTCTTTCTCTCTTTCGGAGTCTTTCGAAGTCTTTCGAGGATTTTCAGCGACAACGAATATGGCCAAGTCGTCTGTTATTTGGTAAGTTTCCTCCCTCCCCCATAATATCACTGATAATAAAAAAATGATAAATTTTAGTTTATTAATTGCCGGATTAATAAGTTTTACAAATTCACAATATGCATATCCAGCTTTATTTGGAAGATATTATGCCCAAACGCCGCTGATTGTTGGACCAGGACCTCAATATAATAATGGAGGAGGAGGAGGATGTCCACCACCATATTTTCAATCACCATGTGCTGCACCGCCATGCCCCTGTCAAGCACCCCCACCTCCACCACCACCCCCTCCACCACAAATGTGCCAACCACCAATGATGCAAATGCCATGTGCTGCACCGCCATGCCCTTGTCAGGCTCCCCCACCTCCACAAATGATGTGTGCTCCACCAATGATGATGATACCATGTGCAATGCCACCATGCCCATGTCAAGCTCCACCTCCACCCCCACCACCATCTCCAGCACCACTTCCTCTTCCACAATATCAACCATATCCTGTTCCATATCAAGTTCCAATCCCAGTTCCAATTCCAACAATTCCAGTTTGTGCTGCTCCACCATGCCCTCCTCCACCACCACAACAATGCCCTCCACCAATGATGCAAATGCCATGTTCTGCACCACCATGTCCATGTATGCCCCCTCCACAACAAGCTCCTCCCCCACCACCACAATGTGCCCCACCATCATATCCAATGCAATGTGGAGCTCCACCATGTCCATGCGTAAATCCTCAACAACAAAACTATATCCCTGGTAAATAATATACACATACTGTAATTAAATATTAATAATTATTCTCATATTTTAGCATATTCACCATTTGCAAGACAAGGATATTTTTATGGTTCAAATAAAGGCAACAAAAAGCTTCGAAGCTCAACCCGAAAATCAACATCTACAAAATCTGATTAATTAATTTCATTTTGTTGTAAAATTTTTAGGCTTCTCAGAAGCTAAATGTGATTGTTTGTAAATATCCCGGTCAATTTTTAATAACACAATCTTTGTTTTTACTTAATGCCAATTTTATTGTTTCTTTTTTTCACATCAAATAAATTAATTTATTGGCATTTTCTCTCTCTCTTTTTTTTCAACATACAGTATTTTATCCTTTTTTAAAGAACAACTTTGAAAGAAACAATAACAGCCAAAATCACAAAAATTAAATTATTCCCCTGTGATGGTGATGCACTGTTGCTTTTGTTGCATAAATCTGAATCACAACAATACAATGTCCCATTCATTCCAGAGTTATTGATATCATGTTTTCCATTACTCTAAAAATCACAAAAATTAATAAGACATGTTTCTTTTTCGTTAAAAAATGGATACAAGCAATGTATTTATCCCTGATTATCAGTCCCGCTTAAAGCAATATTTGGACCTTTAACGTCGATACATTTTTTTTAAAAATTGCAAACAAATATTTGGTTTCTTTTCTGATTCATTCTTCCATAGACAACTCCTTCTTCGTCCTTATATTTTATTTAAATGGTAATAAAAAAGTTTAGCCAATAAAGGCTTGCTACACTTTTTGCTCTTCTTTGTCACTGTTTTTCCGTCTGATTTTTTTAGGACCAAATAAAATATAAATGATATCAAACAACGATTTTTTTTTTATCATTGATAAGGCAGACAAACACTGGAAAAAATGCATAAAAAAGCGCTGTTCAAAAAAATTAAAATTACATTTTGATCAGACAGATTCCGAAAATATGAAAATAATTTTAATATTTCCGTTTCTTCTTTTTTTAAATGGTGTAAATTGTTTAAATTGTGTCTTTTCTGTAAATGATGAAATCATAAATGAAAATTATCCATGTTCGTTGATAAATGATAAATATTGCTATCATTTAAAATATACTTATGTATTTGCAAATGGTACCATCGAAAATATGAATACAAAAGGATGTGCAGATCATTTGGCACCTCTTTCGAAATTTGGAGTTGAATGTACAGTAAGTTTTACTTTTTAAGAAATGATAATAATTGAAAAAAAGTAGTTTAATGTCAAAAGGTTTAAATACCTTTTTCTTTTTTACCAAACTTGTAAATCTAAATAATGAAAAAAGATGGAATGTTTGATAGTTAAAATAAGAAATTACAAATGCTACAATACAACAACAAATTTTTTAGAGTAATGGAAAAACATGATATTAATAACTCTGGAATGAATGGGACATTGAATTGTTGTGATTCAAATTTATGCAACAAAAGCAACAGTGCATCACCATCACAGGGGAATAATTTAATTTTTGTGATTTTGGCTGTTATTGTTTCTTTCAAAGTTGTGCTTTAAAAAAGGATAAAATACTGAATGTTAAAAAAAAGAGGAGAGAGAGAGATAAAATGCCAATAAATTAATTTATTTGATGTGAAAAAAAGAAACAATAAAATTGGCATTAAGTAAAAACAAAGATTGTGTTATTAAAAATTGACCGGGATATTTACAAACAATCACATTTAGCTTCTGAGAAGCCTAAAAATTTTACAACAAAATCTAATTAATTAATCAGATTTTGTAGATGTTGATTTTCGGGTTGAACTTCGAAGCTTTTTGCTGCCTTTATTTGAACCATAAAAATATCCTTGTCTTGCAAATGGTGAATATGCTAAAATATGAGAATAATTATTAATATTTAATTACAGTATGTGTATATTATTTACCAGGGATATAGTTTTGTTGTTGAGGATTTACGCATGGACATGGTGGAGCTCCACATTGCATTGGATATGATGGTGGGGCACATTGTGGTGGTGGGGGAGGAGCTTGTTGTGGAGGGGGCATACATGGACATGGTGGTGCAGAACATGGCATTTGCATCATTGGTGGAGGGCATTGTTGTGGTGGTGGAGGAGGGCATGGTGGAGCAGCACAAACTGGAATTGTTGGAATTGGAACTGGGATTGGAACTTGATATGGAACAGGATATGGTTGATATTGTGGAAGAGGAAGTGGTGCTGGAGATGGTGGTGGGGGTGGAGGTGGAGCTTGACATGGGCATGGTGGCATTGCACATGGTATCATCATCATTGGTGGAGCACACATCATTTGTGGAGGTGGGGGAGCCTGACAAGGGCATGGCGGTGCAGCACATGGCATTTGCATCATTGGTGGTTGGCACATTTGTGGTGGAGGGGGTGGTGGTGGAGGTGGGGGTGCTTGACAGGGGCATGGCGGTGCAGCACATGGTGATTGAAAATATGGTGGTGGACATCCTCCTCCTCCTCCATTATTATATTGAGGTCCTGGTCCAACAATCAGCGGCGTTTGGGCATAATATCTTCCAAATAAAGCTGGATATGCATATTGTGAATTTGTAAAACTTATTAATCCGGCAATTAATAAACTAAAATTTATCATTTTTTTATTATCAGTGATATTATGGGGGAGGGAGGAAACTTACCAAATAACAGACGACTTGGCCATATTCGTTGTCGCTGAAAATCCTCGAAAGACTTCGAAAGACTCCGAAAGAGAGAAAGAGGACTGAAATAAAATGGGATATCGTTCTGATTTTTATCGTCCCTCTTTTATATTATTCCTTTAAAAGCTTCTCTCCCGCCCTTCTATCTTTTTTCTTTCTTACTTTTTTTTGTCCTCTCTTTTTTCTATAACCGGTCAGTCGACAGCAGTAGATTGAATGTGTTTTTTGCTTCCCGAATGAAAATTCATCAAAGAATTTTTTTCCTTCTTGATTTTTGACAGTTTCAAGCGCAAATTCAATTTTTTTCGTGTACATTAGTTCAAATTAAAGAGCTAATAAGAGAGCAAATAAATAAATAAAAGGAAAAAAAGATAAAGCTGTCATTAAATTTTGTTTGGTCACTTTTTTGATTGTTTTTTTTAATCTGTAGTTTTTTTTGGTACTCGGAGGAGAGAGGTTTTTTTTAAAAAAATAATTTTTTGTTTCTTGATCGATAATTGTTTAAAATGTTAAACTTTTTTTGATTCTTGCTTGGTAATCATTGGCTACGGTATCCACATTTTGTTTGGCATGAAATACGATGACATCCAATTTCCACTTTAATAATCAAAAGATAAACAAACAAATAAATAAAAAACGCATTATTAAATGTCAAAAAAAAATCCGGAAGTTTTTTTTGATATTTTTTATTAAAACTAGTTTTGATTATTTTATATATCTGTCATTGGATCCATTGATGATTTGATTCCTTTGACGACGACAACGACGATAACTTTTTGATTGTTTTTACCGGTTCTCCCCCTCCACCTTCCCAAGATCTCGGCTTGATTCCTTTTTCCATAAAGAAATAAATCTTCTCAAAAAAGTAAGTACGTATTTCCTTTTTTTTACCTTTTTTGGATCAAACTTCAAGTGGATTTCAGATTTTAGATTTGAATTATTTGTGTATTGACTTTGGACATTTGAAAAATGATACTTTCTTCTTTATTATTTTTTTACAAATAACAATACATAAAATAAAAGGAACAACTTTTTAATTCAAATAAGATTTTCAAAACTTTCTCCAACTTTCTCAAAAATTCCTTTCTTCTTTTTTGATGATTCTTTTGTTGAAAGAGATTTTGGAATTTTAACAATGCCTCCTTCTTTTTTCTTTTCTTCTAAATATGGATTAACATCTTCTGGAGGATATTGAGATAATTTTGGGGATAATGTTGCAACAACAATAATTTCATCAGGGATTTCTTCTTCCGGTTCTGAACTGAGACCTAAAATATATGATATTTGTGATTATAAGTGATAACAAATGATAAAATATTGATGAAAAAAAGAAAAAGCATACATACCTTCACCAAGAATAGAAAGAAAAGCTCCAACAGTTTCAAAAGTTTTACTTGCAGCTTTTTTTGGATAACTGATAATACGTGAAAATATTGATGGAGAAGAATCTGTTTTAGCTTCGGATAATGGCATTATTGGAGATGCATTGATTGAAAGAACAATTGTTGAACTTAAAAAAACATACAAAATAAAAGTGATAGATCAGATTTGAAGATAAGCATTTTTATTGAAGTTCAGGCAGACACCATAAAATGATTTTGAACGTTGAAAAAAATTTTAAATTGAATAAAGTATTTATTTTTGGAGGGTTTATGTAAAAACAAAAATATGCAAATTTTGATAATGTTTGAAATGATTTTTTGTGTTGCACTTTTTTGAAAAAAGCAAAGCATGGTTCTTTTTTCTGGAATTTGGAATTAAACTCAAAGATTATTCCATGGATATGCCTATAATAATAATATTTAAATATATTAGTCTTTTATTAAAATTACATTATAAGGTAACAGAATGTGTTTTGATAACTGTCTCCTAGGCATGGCGCTGGCTTTCTGGGACTGAACGCTAACAATCCATATCATTTTTAATTATAATTAAAAATTATTTTTAGCCACTATGACCCCCCAGGGACTTTGATAGAGCTATCTGATTCAAAAGACCCGTGACTTTATATCCAGTATTTATTAAGATATAGCTCAAGTCCCGTTTAGTCCCGTCCCGTGCTTTTTTTTGCAATTTTTAGTCCCATCGAGCTGATATCTTATCAACAAATGATTCAAATATTTTTTTTCTCGCATGGTTGTAGTCTGTGATTTCTACTATAATCCTATGTAAAAAATATATAAAAAAGTTGTTTTTTGACTGTTTTATGGTCAGTCCCGTAAGTCCCGGAAGCTAGTCCCGGCGCCATGCCTACTGTCTCCCCCAAAAATTCTGCTGTATTTCTTTTTCTTCATTAAATGACGCAAAACATCTTCTTCTTTTTTTTGATTCATTTTTCTGTGCCGTGCCAACCACGAGGCATAGACAAAAATGGAAATAATTTCTGTGGCACAAATTCAATCAGTGGCAAACATTCTTTATTTAAATTTTAATGATATTGTTTTTCTCCTTCCTTCTAGAATTCTACCAACATATACATGGAACTTTAATTAAGCTAATGTTTTTTTCTATCTGAATTTTTAAAAAAATGTTTCTCCTTCAGAGTTCAAAACTCAGTAATCTTTTTCAGCCACACACTTTTTTTTCTCCTTTCACAAATTTGTTGCGAAAAAAAGTATTCATCTTTCTTCTGTTTTTTTTCGTGAGAAATCTGTTTTTTCCTTTGCAAATTTCCAAAAACTGCTGTTTTTTATGGAAATCAAAAAAAAAAAAAGAAATGCGTCAAAACTCAAAAATTTTTTGAAGAAGCATCTTTGACAAATAAAATTAATTTTTTTTGAGTGAAGCATAGCAGCGCAAACTTTGTCAAACAAAAAATTTGCTACTTTTTTTCTGCAAAAAAAATGGAATTAAATAAACAAGAAAAAAAAGTAAATTTCCGGTGTCTTTTTTTCCCTTCTGTGTTTTGTTTGGAATCTTTTTATATTCATCTTTTGACAAGACTGATAAAAAAAAAGAATGAAAGAATTCTACTTCTAGAAAGAAAGAAAAAAAGTTAATTCAATATATTTTAGAAGCTTTTCGAAGCAAAAACATATTGAATTACGGTAGCTTTTCAAAACATGTGTTTTTTATTATTTTCAAAGGTCATGAAACATGTTTTTTTCGATGGATGGAATGTCGATATTTGGCAACTAAAAATGCGTATTCTGATGTTGTTAATTATTCAAAAATGTTAAAAGTTATTAAATTTTTATACCATTTTTGAACTATAATTTTTAAGATTTAAAATTTATCATTTTTTAATGTTTAATTTAGTGGTTTTTTTAAGATTTTTTAAATTTTCCAAAAACAAATGAATGACTTATTGACACTTTTTTTGATCAAACTTTCGGAATTTGGGTTTTACAAGTACCAAAAAAAATACCGCTATTTCTGCTTTAAAAACTCTTATCTTTGCATGTTTTTTGAAAATGAATAAATAACCTTTGATTGTTTCTTTAAATATTTCTTTGGAATCACTTTATTTGTTCTTTGACTAAGAAGCAAAGCAATTTAAAGCTTGATTAAACAAGTCTGCCACCTTGAAATAATCATTTTGTTTGACATTCTTTGTAACAGCTAGCTTGAAATAACAAAATGGGGGTCAACAAGTTCACAGACAATTTCAAGTGGAAAAAAATTTTGCAGCAATAAGGAAAAAGTGTTGAAATCAACGACAACTTTTTTGATGCAATAATTCATAAAAATTTAAATATTTTTTTACTATTATTATTTTGTGATGCCGTAAAAAGTTTTTCTATAATAAAAGATTTAAAAAATATATTGCTTTAAGGCATGATTTTTGCATAAAGGGGGGGGGAGCAGTAAAAAGTTTTATACTTTTTTTTTCAAGTGGTCATTGGTGCAAAATGGCACGAATTTCGTGACTCCCTTGCTTTAAAACGATAAAAATGTATGAAAATTGACGACAAAGAAGTGGTGAAAAAACATAACACAAAATCTGAAGGAGGGCATTTCGTTGATGGTGGTGAAAGGGGGGGGGGGGGGAGCTTAATTATAAGCTTTATTTAAATATTTGTTGTTTATAAATTTTGTATAAAGTTGTTTCTGTGTGTATAGTTTAATTTTTTTTGCAAATTTTAGTGTTGAATTAGTCAAATTTGTATATTAAAAGGGATTTTGAAGTTTGATTTTGTTGCTTACGAACAATAGAGTTGTTAAAAATTTTGAAGCTCTTGCAACGAAAAGTTGAAAAAATTGGTCATTGTTCAGTCTTTAATTTTAACCTTCTTTTTCGGTTAATTTTTATACTTTGGAAGATAGAGTTGAAAGAAGAAAGAAAACTGGTTAAAATTCAATTTTCCTTTTTTTATTATAAATGCCATCTTTTTTTGCAACTTTTTTCTTTTTTTGGAATATCTTTTTTTGAATGAAAATTGAATCAAACAAAATACGTGCGTATTTATTTATATTCCTTCCTTCCTTCATTATCTTCCCATTATCGTTTTGTTTGATAAAATTTTCATAGGTTTTTGGGTACAAATTTTACCATAATATTCAAAAATATATGTATTTAATTTAAAAATAGATCAACCAAAAGTCAAAAAATATATATATATATTTCTCATGATTTCATGCCATAGAATTTCCAACTCCCTCAAATTACTTTATTTAATTTCAGAATCTCTCAAACAGAACCCTTTTTTGCTGCCAAAAAACCAGTAGCATTCATTTTTGTTTTGCCTTTAGGCATCACAAAAAAAGTAGCAATAATTCTGATTGATTTAATTTTGCTGTTTCTTTTTTTTGTTGCATTTTTGTTTTTTTGGATGAATAAAAAACATGGAAAAAAGCCGTCCAAAAAAAAGAAAGTAGAGTCATTTTTGTGGATTGAAAAAATAATGGAAACGAAAAAACCCGTTGACGTCTCTTTGCCGTCGTCTAACGGCACGAAAAAAAACGGCACCATTAGCACAAAATGAAAGAAAATGAAAGAAAAGAAAATAGAATCGGTGTTAAATTACATCTTTCTTTCTTTTTTGGTTATACTTCTTTTTTTCTTTGACTTCTTTTTTTGGCAGCATTTGAATTTCCTTTTTTCTTCTTTCGTGACGAAACACAATTTTCTTAAAAAAAAGTTAAAAATTACTCTTTTGTTTAATCAAAGAAAAAATGTTTTTTAAGGTTTTGTTTTTTTTTCTGAATGAAATGTGAGCTTGTACTTTTTTTTCATGTCTATTTGAGTTCATTCTTGGGTAATCTCTTTGGACTTTCAAATTTCTCATTTTTTGGGGATACTGTATTTGTGGGAATTTGGCTGACTTTCTAAACAATTTCGGCACACTTTTTGCAGAATACTGTTTTCAGAATCACGCGATTTGATTTTAATATTCAAAAAAAAGTTATTTCTGAAATATAAAATATATGGTTACAGTAATTGGGCATTGAGATGATGAAACACTTGATTGATAAAACTCTGTAAATAATTATACAAAATCCCCAGATCAAATGAAACTTTTATTTTTTAACTAAAATACATGAAAAATTCTTGCTACGAAAATCTAAAATTGTTTTAACAAATTTTTGTTAGCTTTTTCTGCATTTTAAAAAGTAGGCCATCTTAGCCATTAATAATCTGTCTTCAATTGAAGCCTTAAAAAGTTTTTTTCACCTTTGTGCAAAAATGTAAACAAAATTGAATAAGTCATATTCGTACAATTGTATATTTCATAATCGGATTAAACGAAACATTTCTCTTCCATTTTAAATCCAAAATGGCATTTCAAAAATAGGCAGAAAAAACTAAAACACATAATTTTTTTCAAAAAACAGATTTTTAAACTTTGTTTATTAAATTTTTTTAAAACCGCTTTTTTCCAGTAATTTTTTAAACGTTTCAAAAATGTTTCATTAAATTAGAGTTTTTGAAGTTGTCCAAATTGTCATTTTACTTTTTTTTTGTGAAAATTGTTTTTAAAACTTCCGGATTCTTCTTCCTTATTTTGAAACTTTGAAACCTTAAAAAAGTTGTTGTTTTTTTAAACTTTTGCAACTTTAACTCTATTTTTTATTATCCAAAAAAACAAGCATTCCGGAAGCTATTATTTGCAAATAGAAAAAAAAACATATAATATACGACATTTTTGAAAAAAAGTCAATTTCACGCATCTCTTTTTCAAGTCACCCCCCCCCCCTTTTTTTTCAATGTCAAAAATGCTAAAATTTGGTTTACATCACTTTTTTAAAAGACTGCAAAAAATTTGTTTTTCGTTTAAAATTGTTTTTTAAAAAATATTTAGATTTATAAAAATTTCGAAGAAAGTTGATTTATTTTTGTGTTAGCTTTTTTGGGGGGATATTATTGCAATATTATTGCCTACGGTAATTTTTAAATAAATGTTTATTTTTTTATTAAATTTTAATAAGCTTCAATTTTTTTCTTTTTGATGATCGCCTTTTTTTTATTCCGGGGGGTCACGTGTTTCTTTTGGGTGTGTGTTTTGGTTTGGGATCCTTAAAAATTTATGGATAAAAAAATAAATCTTTATAGCTTCTAGCAAAGTGCTTATGGGCAAATTGCCTGAAGCAAAAATTCTTTGATTAAATTCTTTATGCTTCCTTTTTTTTTCTTCGTCTATTTTTTTTGGAGTGAATAAAGTCCAAAAACATGAGCTCTTTTTTTTATTTCCCCCTTTTTTTAAATCCAATTTTTTTAAACTGTTTCCAATTTTCCAGACTTTCCATTTCAAAATTTTTTAAGTAAAAATATCTAATTTTACGTATCTAATTTTGTCATGAAAGCCATCTCTAATTACCATATTTTTTGTTGGGCGACAAAAATAACATCCCAGAAAAAAAAAGAGCAACTTTTGTTTGTTATTTAAACTTTTGTTAATTTTGAAATTTTAAAAGTTTATTAGTATCAAAAAAGCAGCAGTAAACTTTTAAAATATTTTGTTTCATTTATTCGTGTTTCTACAGTATCTCTTCATTTTTTAACATTTTTTTTTGAGTGTTGTAAATTTTCCGTCATTGTCTAGCCAAAAAAAAGCAAAAATTCTTAGAAGTAACTAAGAAATTACAAATGCCACCCCAAAACATTTCTGCTCTAATTTTGCTTACTTTTAAATATTACAGTATAATTTAAACAAACAAACCAATTTTTTCTACTCAGAATCCTCCCATTTTTTTCCTTATAATTAAATTTGTTTTTTAAGAGACTTTTTTTCCTTAAAGAAAGAAAATTATACTAATAATTATCTTTTATTGTTTACATCTTTAATTTTCTCAAAATAAAACAACTTTATTATTTATTTTTGATACATAAAATTAAAGAATCCGATGTAAACATTTTTTGTTTTTATTCGCATAATTTTTTTTTGAATGTTTCATAGTAGTGATTATTTGATGAAACTTTATAAAGTATAAAATTATCATAATCTGATGTTTTTGAAAAATTGTTACTGAATCTTATGCTTAAGTTTTTTTACAAACTTATCTCTTTGAGAAACTCAAACTTTTTAGAAAAAGTTTGTAACAATAAAAAAAAGTTTGTCGGAAATATTCATGTTTTTTAGAGTGAAAAGAGTTTGTTCAAAATGCCCCTCCCATTCCAAAGAAAATTGTTCTGAAAATATTTTTTTTGAGAGTTCAAAACTTTTGAAAATAGTTTAATGTAAGTCTTGCAAAAAAATGAAATAAGTGGCATTTTTTGCGTGTTTTATGCTTCATAAATATTGGACGCTTGCTTTTTTTAATAAATCAAAAGGAATTTCATTCAATTTTTCTGACTGATTACATTTTTTTCTAAAATGGAAAGAAACTTTGAAGTATTTAAAATATTTCAGTTTGCAATAAGTTGAATTGGGAGTTTTTTTATGGTTGGTAGCCCCAAAAAAAGTTTCTGTATTTTGAGCGGTCATTGTTTTAGCTAAAAGTTTTGAGCCGAAATCAGATATTTTAAAATTCTACTTTTTCGCTACAGTACTTTGAGTTTGTTTTTTTTTAGTTTTCTTTTTCCCAAAACAAAACCAATGACTAAAAATTATTCATACAAAATTGAGGGTTCTTTTGAAAAATTGTTGTTTTTGTTTTAAAATTCAAAATTATAGGTTTCTTCTTTTTTTTCTTAAACAAAAAAAAAAGTAAAGGTCATGAAACAGCTTTCTTCCCCTTATTTTTTTTCTTGAAAATCCTCCTTAAAAACATCCAAAAAGAAAAACATAAACCTTTATTTAAACTGCTTTTAAAAAAGGGCTTTCATATATCCCATCCATCCATCTATAGATGCATGTAAAAAAAGAGTGTTTGGTATTTATCTTTAAAAAAAAGAAGCAAAGAATGCCATTCAAAGACTGAACAAAAAAGTGATGTTATTTATTTATTTCTTTTCCACCCTCAATTTTGGCGTCTTCAAAATGGAGCAGAAAAAAGTGCCTGACTTTTTTTGCAATCAGTTACTTTTTGGCATTTTTACCCCCAAAAATAACAAAACAAATATATTTTTGTTGGATTAAAAAAAGTCTGACAAAAAACTTTTAAAAACTTTATTTTTCTCAGGAATCTTTTGTTTTTTTTAATTTAATTTTGGCTGAAAAAAGTTATAAAAAATATTGGCACCGGAAATATTACTTATTTTTTTTTCATTTACGGCTATCTTGAAATATTAAACCTTGAGAGATATTTCATGTAATATTTATTATTACAGTATCATATTTTTTTTCAAATATTTATTTAATGTTTATTTTTTTTGAGACATAAAAGTCAAAAAGATATAATTTGATCCATGAATTTCCGGTGTTAATCTTTGTTCCCTCAGTTTTTTCTTTGACGCCGTCATTTTTGTGTGTTTTTTTTTGTGTTAAACATTTTAAAAGTGTATTATTGGTTTTTAAACAGCCCGCTTCTTCTTCTTCCTTCTTTGCATAAAATGTATTGTCTATTTTCTCAAAGTAAGTACGTTAACTAAGTAACTACTTTTAAACATACATACATATATCCATTTATTTATATTTTTTTTGTTTCTATTTTTTGTTCTTTTTTTTAAATATATTCCAACTGTTTTTTTAACAATGTTAAAAACAGAAGAAAAAGCAGTCAAAAAAAGAAGGATGAGAAACAACTTTTTTAAAAGTTTTTTCACGCATCCCTCTTTTTTTTAATGCCGTTTTTGAAAAAAGTGACTTTTAAACTTTAAACTGCCGGGAAAAAATTGAGATAAAATAAATATGGAAATTAACCTGTCTTTTTGGGTTTTGAAATTTACGTCAGAGATGAAATTTAAAAATGCGAAATAATTTTATGAGGAATTTTAAATTCTTGCCACTTTTTGTTTTAATAAATAATAATAATAATAATATAGTTAATGACGTTAGGGCATTTACTCTTTGGTATCTTTATGGGTATACGGTAGCTTTTGATGTTGTTTTAGTTTTGTTTTTTTTCTATTTTGTAGTTGCTTCAAAATTTTATTCAAATTCTCAAGAATGCCAAAATGCATCATCATCAGTATTCGGCATTTCTATCTTTGCCATGGCATTATTTCCTGCTTTCTTCTTACATTTGATCCTTTTTTTCTTATCCTTAAATTTTTCGATTCCCACGACGATTTTGTTCGTATACTCCCTCCCCTAAAAAGAATCAACATTTTGAAAAAAACTTCTTTGCCATTAGACCTTTCTCATACTTGAAAAAGTCTTCTGTCATTGTCATTTTCGTCGTAGGAACAAAAGGAAGATATTTGATCGAATGTATGCTGGTATCAAATTTATTTTTGCTCTCTTTTTTTAATTTATTTGGAAAAAAAACGTAAAAAAGCGGTGACTGAGTTTACTTTCAATGAAAAAATGTTTAAATTGATACGGTTGTCTTGGTGTCGGGGACGACGTTGGTGGTGGTGATGGAAAAATAATAATAACTTTGAACTTTCCGTTTTTTTTGGTATCAAAATTCTCTCTTTCATTTTTTTTGTAAATTTGAGACTGCCGTTGAAGGAGGAGGTTGTATGTTAATTTTAGATTCATAAACTTTGAGCGCGAAAGTTTTCTCTAATTTCGTAGTCAGTTTTTTAAAGTTAAACACATTTATTTTGGTAAAAAAAAGGAAATACGATGCCCCAACCTTTGTAGCAACAAAAATGTTAAAACATGTCATTGTTTTTTTGTTGATAAAACTGATGCTCTTTTTTATCTTTAAACATGTTGCAAATTTATATCCGATAATCCTTTCTCTTTTTCATTTAAATTCTCTCATAAAAGTTTACCACCTTTTTAATTGCATATTACCGTAACCCAAGTAAGTACTTTTTTTGTTGTAATTTGTTACAAAAAAAAACGCAAATTCTTCTTCTTTTTTTAAACTTCATTTTAACATTTTTTGGTAAAAAAGGAAATAAATTTGCCAAACAAACCAAAGTAAACACTGCAAAAAAATGGTTTTTTTAAGGTCAAATATCCCAAAAAAATAAAATGAAAGAAGGAAGGAAGAAAAAAGCGTCATAAAGTCCAAATCAAACATGAGTCGCGTCAGTTCAAGAATTCTTTTTATTTAAAAAAATGTGTTTAAACAAAAGAATTCGCAACAATATAAAACCGACACCATCCAACATCACCATCATCATCGGCAAGCTTGGTATTTTTTCTTTGCATTTTTTTAGCAATGATTCAAAAAAAGGTATCAAAATCTTGATTTTTTATACAAAAAAATGTGTAAAAAAAGATAAAAATTTTTGTGACACAATTGTATTTTTTTTTGCTATTTTTTAAAGGTATTTTTTGTGAAAATTCGTTTTTCGTGATTATTATTTTCGTGGATGAATCTGTTTGCTTTTAAAAAAGGTCGCCCATTTTTGCGGGGAAAAAGGAAAAAAAGGAAATGGCAATTATTTGTTCAAATTATTTAAACAACACCTTTTTTTGCTTAATTTTTTTCCCTATTTAAACCATGTCTTTTTTTATTAAATAATTTTGGTCATTGATGTTAGGTATGCTTTACTTTATCTCATTGTTGGGGGGAGCGGCACCACACTTTTCCACCACCCAACTAACTTAAAAATGGTGTTTTATAAACTACAGTAGTAAAATACCAAACATATATTGTAAAAATATGTTTGGCATTTTTATTTATTTTTTTGGATTACTCACTAAGCTTTGCGTGGAGTGAGATATTCGTTAGAATAAATTAGAATAAAAAATATTTATTTAATTTTAAGCTTCTTTTTGTTGTACTTTTTATCCTCCCTCATTTTCGAATTACGACAAAAAAATCCACAAAAGTGACCTCATTTTTTCGTTCAATTTTTTTGTAAATTCTTTGTTACTCTTTGTTGCAACCGTCCGCCTTGTGCTCGATTTATTCAAAAAATCTGCTTTTTTGTTATCCCATGATATAAAAATAAGAATAATTATTTTTGACAGTTTTTTTTTTAAATATAAAAGTGTGAAATTAAGCTGCTCCCACACCTGTTTTTGCAAACAAGTTGGAAGCAGCCGCAACAGCTTAAGTCAATAAAAAAAATTCAATTTTCAAAGCAACCTTTTATATTTTTTTTGAATGAATAAAAATAGATTTTTTTTTAAATTAAAGCACTTAAAAAAATTTTTAAAAAATTCATCTATAATTTTAGAGCCATTAAATGTTTTTGCGGAGGTTTAAAATTTGAGTTTCATTTTTTGTCAAATTTAATTTCAAACACTTTAAAATTGATACTTTTCTAATTTTTTAAATTCTTTAATCCGAGTTTTTTTCTTCGAAGAAACATTTCCGCCTCCATTTTTTTCAAACAAATAAAATTTAAGGCTTTTTTTTTATCTGTTAAAGAAATCATTTGATTTTAAAATTATAGCCCAGTTTTTTTGAATGAAAAAAAGGTTATTTAAAAAACATGGGCTAAAATATTTTTATCGAGATATTTTTTTGTCTTGTCACGAAACTTTTCGATCTCTTAAATGGATTCCACATGTATTCAAATAAATATTGCATTAATAAAACATCTGTCCTTTATAATTTTTCTGTTGATCCCTTATTTTAATGTTTAAACAAATACAAAACTGTTTTTTTTTCAAAAGAATGTTTTCTTTAAAATGATAAAGATCTTTTTTTGGTGGTTCTTTGAAGGTTCATCAATTTTGTACTTTTCAAGGATGCACTTTTTGGCACTTTTTTTAAAAAAGTTTAAAAAAAATATAGCAAAGATTCTTGAGACTTCCTGAAATAGTAGTAGTAAAAAAAGAGGATTTAGCTAAAAAAAAGTGGTTCTAAGCTTCCTTGTATTTTTTGAAACTTGGATTTTTTAAACAATTTTTAGGCTACTTTTAGGGAGGGTACTGTAAGTTCAAAAAATTGGTTTTGTCAACTTCTTTTTGAGTGTCTTTAATAAATTCCATTTTATTTTGTTTGAACTTTCCAGACTTTGATCAATGAAGCTTCTTGGAAGCGTGTCTACTCTCAAACGGATTAATAATCATTGAAAAACTTTTTAAAAAATCCTCGTCTTTTTTGAAAGCTCAAACTTCCGCTATCATTTATTTCACTACAATTTTTTAAGAAAATAGTTGCCTTTCGGCTTTTAAGAAAATTTCAAAAATTATTTCACTTTTTTTGCGTTTGAAAAAAGCGAATCAACTAATATGAATTTTTTTGAGAATGAATTCTTCCTTTAAAGGGTCAAACGAACTTTCAGCACGAAAAGCTTACTCAGTTCAGTTGCAAATAGGTTGCAGCTGAAAACTATTACATTTTAAATGTCGCGGATATTCTATATCGATAAAAATGCCGATGATATATCAAAAAATGTATCCGCAATTTTATAATACAACATTTTTCAGCTGCAACATTTTTACAAATGAACTGACTAAATTTTTCATACTAAAAGTTCGCATGTTTTCATACGAAAAGTTTGTATGTCCGTAACACCGCATCTTTGTGGTTTGTGTTATTTTGTTTGTAAAATTGTTTAAAGGAGATTCGTCAGTTTGCGCATTTTTGCGATTTCGCAAAAAATTGCGAAATTGTAAATAAGTGATAATCAGGGTTTTTCGTGTCGAGAACGGCATACTGTAAATTGATTTTTTCTTTTGCAAAAAAACAAAAAGAAATTTCGAAATCGTCGTTTTGTTTTTTTTATAAATGCATTTTTGCAGTATTTTTTTTTATTTTATTCTTTTTGCGTATAAATGTTTTAATTTTTATGTTTAATGATAAATAAAGTTGTTTTTTTGTATTTCTGGACAATTAAAGGTTGTCACATATATGGTCTTACACATTTTTTTGATACTTTTTGGTCTTTTTGAATTTAATATATATGGTTTGGGGCTGTCCAGATATGACGTCATACAAAAATCGGGATTTTGGGACCCATTCCCCCCCCCCTCTGCGGCGTCATCAAAGGTGCCGCCTTTGATGGGCGGCATAAAGAACAAAGAGCGTCATAATTGGCTGTCCCCCCTCTTTGTATGACGTCATATCTGGACATCCCCTTTACCTATTTACTGATTTGTTTAAATAAAAATTTTATTGGTGTCTTAAGACACTGTCTTTATGTTACAAACGACAGGTTTAATCCTTATAGATTTATATTATGTTTTTCTTCATTTTTTGTCAAACATTTTGCAATAATTTTGCTGAATTTAAATAAAGGCAATGTTTTATATTTCTTGCTTTTAGCAAAAAATTTCAATGGTTATGTTTTTAAAATATTATTTTCACACTTGTAAAACTACGTTTTTTTATTTTAAAAATTTGAAGGAGTTCATACGTTTGATTGAAAAGCTCTTTTCCTATGATAGAATGTATTTAACCATATATGTGACAACAAATTTATGAAACGGTCTTGCTAAAATATTTGTATAGAGTTTAGAGACAAATTTTATTTAATTTTAAATGAAAAACTTCATAATTCAGAGAAACAGAGTAGATGATAATGTTGATTTTTTATTTACACTTTACTGGCAATTTGATAATAAATTTCTTATCGATAAAGTTCTGCTATAGCAATATTATTTCTTCAAACCTGCCCAACCCATTTCAAACACACACACAGTCTTTTGCCTCCAAAAACTGTAAATATTGAAAACTTATTGGTTTAGAATTAAGTTCAAACCACAGTATTCTTTTTGTTGCTGTTGTTCTATAAAGCAATCAGTTTGCTAAAGCGATGTTGTTGAGTTTCAAACTCATTGATCCAAAAACAACTTCGAATTCAGAAAATGTTTTTCCGAGCATCCAAAAACTTTTGATATAATTGATAAAACTGAGTTGCATAATTTTAGTAAAATTAACTTCAGGCGATTGTGATGTCCAAATTTTGGCTGATTCAAGTTTTGATGATGGAGAACTAAAAAAAAAATTCTTCTGTCAAAGGGATGTGTATTAATGCCAATAAACATAAACGATGTGTTTCCCAATAGCATTTGCAATTTTTGTTTTTTCTTCGTCAATATTTTTGCTACAAATCATTACCCCATTCAAAAGTGATCGAAAAATATAATATATTAAAAAACACCAAAAAGTGTCAAAAAAATGTGTAAGACCATATATGTGACAACCTTTAATTGTCCAGAAATACAAAAAAAACAACTTTATTTATCACTAAACATAAAAATTAAAACATTTATACGCAAAAAGAATAAAAAAAAAAATACTGCAAAAATGCATTTATAAAAAAAACAAAACGACGATTTCGAAATTTCTTTTTGTTTTTTTGCAAAAGAAAAAATCAATTTACAGTATGCCGTTCTCGACACGAAAAACCCTGATTATCACTTATTTACAATTTCGCAATTTTTTGCGAAATCGCAAAAATGCGCAAACTGACGAATCTCCTTTAAATAATTTTTTAAGAGTGACACCATCTACTTACATTTTTATTCATCCTTTTAAAAGGGTAAACAAGTTTGCAAAAAAGATCATCATCGTCAATGGAATGTTTAAGCTTTAAAAAATGGGTGCGTAAATGAGTGAGCAAAAAAAGGGGGGGGGAAGCCACTTGAAAGTTATCCGAGAAAAAAAAGTTGAATGAAAAAATTCTTTACAAAACCCTTTTTTCTTTTGAATTAATTCGAGAAAAAAAAACATGAGGTAAATAAAAAAATAAGCGGAGTATATTTGTTTAAGAATTTTTTGGATCAAAGAAAACTATTTTACATTGAAAAAAGTGCAAAAATTTGTGCACAGTTGATGTTTTTCTTTTCATTTGATTATTATGTGACACAATGCCAAAAAATTAAAAAAGCTCAATTTTGGCATTATGTTACCGAACCGGTAGTAGAAAGACAATCATAGATGAGAATAATGCAAAATTTCATAACTGTTTTTCTTTTATTTATTTTTTTAATATTCTTTTTTCAATTATTGTGTAATTTTCGTTGTAAAAGCTTTTGTGCAAAAATACCCAGAAACAATTATGCATTGATAATAATCTCTTTTTTTAAATTTATTTTCTATCCCAATTTTTGCTGCCTCTTTCATTGAAGCATATGTTCTCTGTGCCTTTTTACCTTTTTCTAAAAATCTGTCTTAATTATCGACGAATTTTTGCGCACCCATTTTTTTTAATCCAACAACTTTCAACAAATTATTGATAGTTTAATTTATCTTTGAAGCAAAGTTTTAATAAAATAATTGTTTAACAATTACTTAAAAAATGTTTCACAAAATTCTTTACTTCCGTATTTACATAATTTTTTAGCAAAAGAAAAAATTATCCAAGTTTTGCCCATTTTTGGCTGCCATGCCTTTAAACATTTTTGTTAAACAAAAAAAAGTAATATAAATTTATGGCAATTTTTGGGGTAAATATGTTTTGTGTTTCTATGTGTGTGTTGTATGTATACATTTTACTTTTATTTATTTATTTGTTTTACAGTAGGCAAAAAAGTTTTTTGTTGCAAATTAAAATTTGTTTAATAATTTTTTGGTTTTGCATGCATTTTTTTGGATATCAAATGTTTCAACAAAAATGGCATTTTTTAGCTCCCCCCCCCCCAAAAAAAAAAAAGAGGAGGGATAATTTGTATTTATTTATTCATTCATTATTATTAAAAAATTAGTGAACGCTTAAATTTGCAGCTTTTTTTGGTTAACGCTTGCTTCTTTTAAGGCTAAAGTTTGATTTTTGAATTGATTCTAAAAAAACGAAAAAAATTGTAACAACTTTTTAATAAAAGTTAATAGTTTTCGATTCATTGAAGCTTAAAATTTCTGTAATTTTTTCTAATGTCTCTTAATTTTCTTGAAACGTAACTTTTCTAAAACCTAAAGGTTTTGATGATAGCACGGCATTCAAAGTTATATTATTTAGCTTTAAAGAAATCGGCTAAAAATGTATGTAATTGTTGCAATTTTTTATGATTACAGTAATTTGGTCCCGAGGTGAATTAACCACATTTTTGTATCAGCTTTTTAAAAACAAAAATATATTAAATGCCGCCTAAGATCTTAGATTATTATCTCATTAAAAAACCCAAATATTTAAGAAAAATATATTTTTTTTGCAAAAATGTTGCGAAAATTCTTCAAACATTTGTCACTTTTTTTTCTTCATTTTAAAAAACAAACATCTGACATTCGTTTCATTTCGGAGCTTTATAATATCGCACTTAAAAAGCCGTTGGCAACATTTTTAACGATGCTAATAATTATTATTCTTTTTATTTCAATTTTATCTTTCATTTTTGAGTCATAAGCTTTTCGC
The DNA here is from genome assembly GCA_964035985.1 of Panagrolaimus superbus. Taxonomy (NCBI): domain Eukaryota; kingdom Metazoa; phylum Nematoda; class Chromadorea; order Rhabditida; family Panagrolaimidae; genus Panagrolaimus; species Panagrolaimus superbus. The sequence goes on from OZ038357.1 coordinate 9,921,551, forward strand.
ATATTTTTTTGATCAAAAAATTTCAAAAAATAAATGTTGCTTTTTTTCGGAACAAAAATTTCGTTTTTGAATTCTTTTTTTTTGTTGTAAATTCTATGAAAATACCATTAAAAATTTTCGTAAAGTTTAACAACTTTAAAAAAATCTCCAAACTATAATTCAATTTTGGCATTCTTGAATGCATTTTTAAAAAAGTCGTATTCAAATTAGACAAAAAAAGGGTGTATGTTGCGCTTTTGAGTTTTTAGATGTCACGAGTTTTTGGAATCTGTTTTTTTGACAAAAAAATATTTAATTATTAAATTTGAAAAACTTTTTGAAACTGCTGCAATTTAGGTCACATTTTTTATCGCCTGCGGCATCAAAAATACTTGTTCGAGCTTTAAGGTCCTTTTCTGAAATCGCTTGAATTTTCGTTATAATAGCATTTTTGGGATTCTTCGATTTTCGTGGCAGGAAATCTTTTGATGAAATTCTTTCAAAAATTATATTTGGAAACATAGAACACATGCTTTTAAAATTTAAAATTAAATTTAGAACATTTATAACTATTTTAATTTTGTTAAAATTGCTGCAACCTTTTATATTTTTTTTAATTATTCATTGAAAAAATAGATTTAATTATATTTAAATGTTTTACGTCTATGGTTTTTGAGCAAATAAAAATCACCACCATCTGTCATCAAATTCTTTTTATTATTGCATAAAAAAAATCTAAATTACCTTTTTTTCTTTATTATTTTGGAATAATATCAAAGAATGCCATGAGTGTTTCCTACAGAGATAGAAAAAATATATATTTAATATTCCAGCAATAAATGCAAATTTACATCTGCTTTTTGTACCTTACTTTCCTACGCTACCGTAATCCCTTAATTTGATTTATCATTTTTATAAAAAAATGCAAACCTTTGAACTTTTTTTAAAAGAAGGGATTTTGTGTATTTTCTTTTTTTTGTTGAAAAAAAAAAGAAAGAATATAATCTTATAATCACTTTTACTTATGTTTGCAAACACAAAAATAAAGTATTGCCTCAAGGTTTTAAGCTTTTGCTACTTTTTTTTGGAGACATATTTTTTGCTTGCTTTTTTTTCTATTGCAAAAAAAAAAGTACCGTTTTCTTTTTTTCCTTCCGGTTCATTACCTCATTCCCCCCCCCCTCCATTTTTTTCTTTTTTCTCCCCTTCTATTTCGTCACTGCAAAACATTTAAAGAGTTTTAATTACAAATTTATATTTGGTTAAAAAAAAGAAAGAAAAATAGAGATATCAAATTTTGAAACTTTTTGTTTGTGTTTTTTTAAATAAAAACATTCTGTGTTTTAATCAAAAACTTTAGCCCTTTTAAAAATTTCCAAAATTTTAGTTTAAATTGTTTTGAAAGAATTAATTTCAGCTGCTTTAAAATTAGATTCTCTTAAAATGTTTCTTTTTTTTTATCAAAATTTAAAATTACATTTATTTAGATCAAAAGTCAGCTTAAATGTCGAAAAAAAAAGGTTATTTGTTTTGGAAATGATTCAATCTCTCTTTTTTTTGGAAGAAGAAGAAGAATTACTCATTGATGTAGGCATCCACAGTTTTTGCTTCGTCTGTCTAAAATATTTGCCATTCTTTCTTCTTCTCCTTTTTTTTCATTAAAATTCCCATATGGGTTTTAAAAATGACTATTTTTAAAGACTTTTAAAATACGTTTACGCACACCACATCCTTTTTTTATTGTCTTTTTTTCGGCATTGATTCCTTCGTTGGCACTTTAAATTAGAAATTTAAATAAAATTCCATTTTTGCGTCATCACTTTTAATGATGTCCTTTTTGGGTCATCACATTTTTGGAAAATTTCGTTTTCTTTGCGGGACCAAATTTATTCATTTGTTAAATTGTTTTCGTGTATAATATTATTATCTGTTCGTGACCAAATTATTGTGTTACCACAAAATAAATGAAATAAGTTTTTAGATTGCTTAAAATTAAATTCTTCTTCCAACAAATATGCCTTTAATAGGTGTTGGAAGTAGTAATGCATACGGGCATGGAGCTCCACCATTTCGATTTCAATCTCATCCAGCTTCAACAGAGCCAATAGAAAAGCCTTCAGGGCATTTATTGCAAACTGATGACGTTGTTGCAGGAATGTTTTTAATAATATTTGGTTCAATTGGAATTGCATTTTATACTATCGTCACACTTTCCATGGTTCGAATGTCAAAAGATATTGTAGGATTTCGATTTTTAATTTCTCAGTCAATTACCGATTTATTATTGTTGATACAATTTGCCATTTGGCCAGGCCTTGTAATTTTAACACAAAATGAAATTTTACCATTTGAATGGAGATGGTATGCTCATTTATATTTGGATTTTACTTGGTGGGCAATGGTATATCATTATCCCATTGTTGCATGGAGGTAAGTACGCCTATCCTATTGGATTGATCATTTTCCCGATTTTTTTCCGAAAATGATTTCTATTTTTCAAAAATTTGTGTATAAAAAAAGAGATTTTTAGTCGATTAGCAGCCGTACAATTTCCAAATTGGTTTCGAACATTAAAACCTAAAAAATGTATGGCAATTTGTTCAATTGCATGGATATTTGGGCTAATTCAATCAATTGTTGAACATCAATTTTCATGGTTTCAACCATTACATTATGATCCAAAAATGTATGGTCTTACAACGGATTGGTTTGCCTATAATTCTCATGGCACTGCAACATATTATATGATTTTTAATGTTTCTTCAATGATTTTACCCTTTCCCTTTTATGGCGTGGCACTCTATGTTCTATTTACACGACAAAAGCGACAAATGATTGATCCAATGAGAGTTAGAATTCGTGGAAATTCTGTTGCTTCAACAATTACAAATGGAATAAGTGCTCAAAGATCGTTAAGTATTGAAACGAGGCTATTAATTCCATGTATTATAAATACCGTATTATTCGTTGTGGGACAGGTAAGAAACTTTTTTTTATTAAGGATCTCGAAGGGAAAACTTTTTGATAAAACTGAAAATGGTAGAGATACAAAAAAGATACTGTATTGGATATTCTTAAATCAATATTGCATGATCTTTTATATTTTTTCTTTGTATTTTTTCTACCTTAATCCCAATTTTTTTTTTCAAAAAACTTATTAATCTTTCTTTCTTTTTTCAGGTATTTATCACTCTTTGTTCAAAATATACTGGTAAATGGATTTCATGGTCTGTTATGGTGATATTTGCTGCAAATTCCTTCGTTAATCCAGTTCTATATCTTTGCTTTAGCAGTGTAATTCGAAGGCATCTTTTTACGGATTGCCGAAAACGGTTATCCGCTTCATCCGTTTATAAAGATTATGATTTTCGTTCAAGCAGTCAAGTCTCAATCACCTATGCCCAACAGCGCAGTTCATTAGTCAAATTTAAGAAAGAATCTATTTCACAATCTGAAAAATAATCCATTTCTCTTATCAATCTATGATGCTTATCACTGAAGATTTAAAATAATCATGTCAAAAATATTATTATTAAAAACAACGGGTTTTTATACAAAAAATGCATTTGGTTTAATTCTTGTTGTGTGACCTTCTATTCTTTTTAACATTTACAAAATATATATAAATACAAATAACATATCCAAATGTATTTTTTTCATAAATAAAGTCTTTAAATTTGTAAAACTTTAATTGTTTTTACCGGTCTCAAAATTGCTATCTGTAATTTTAAAAATTATGTAAAAATAACTGTATTTTGTTGTATCAATAAATTTGAGTCTTTGAAAAAACGCGGCTACAAAATTCAAACACATTACTTTCTAACTCATTTTGATTGCATTATATAAGAACCTAACAAGTATACTGTATTCAACAAATTTTAAAATTGGTAATACCAATTTATTCCTAACAAAATTAACAAAAAAGAATAAACAACTTAATACAACCTTTTTAATACTTCAGATAAATCTTCTGGACATACCATATTTGAGCACTTATAAAAGTGTGAAATCCGATAAAGAGTTTTCTTGAAAAAGGTGATATGAAACACTTGTGGGTCTTCTTTATAAATATGTAAAATTATTTTATACAAAGATTCTAATCCTTTAGAATCACCATTTTTGCCTAAAAATCAATCCAATAAATTTACATTGAACAAAAAAATCAACAACTAAAAGCTCACCAAGAATCAAAGCCAATGTTTCAGAAATTTTCGATAAAATTTCAGGTTTATGTTGAAAAAAATTAGGATAATTTAAAAAGCAATCAAGAAGTCGAGGCTAAAATGGAATAAAATTTAATACATGATGAAATATAGTCTATTTACCTCTTTCGTATTTGCTGCAATTAACAAAACATATTCAATATAGTCTTGATTGAACGCTTCTCCAGAAACGAGCAAAGAATCCGCAAATTCGATCACTCGATTATTATACAGTAACCAAAGATTATTAAGGCATCCCTTTTGAACTGATGAACCATTTGAAGCAATAAAAGTTTTCACTACAAAAAAATGTGGTTGTTTAGTTAGCAAAAAAAACACTTACAGATTTTCAAAGCATTTTTCTTTTCATTTGTTTTCGGAAGAAAATTGACGAATTTTATAATTTCCCAAAGGGATGCCGGATGAAGTTTTTGCCGAATTTTTTCTTCTTTGATTGTCAGATTTAAAGGTTCAATGACCGAAAGTTCAGTATATAATTTCCAAATTGAATCAAATGAGGCTGAAGATGACCTACAAAATATAAATGAGAGCAGTACAAAAATGGAGATTTACGTTGTAGCTTTTTGAATAATTTTATGAATTAGCAAATCTCGATTTCGTTTTCGATGAATACCATAATTTACAACTTTTTTATAAAATTCAGCTGCTTTTTCAAGATTCCCAGAATTTAGAATTCTTTCAATTGCAACAGAAAATTGTTCATCTGATATAAATTCATCATGAAAATTATCAAGCAAATCTAAGCAAGTACCGTATCCATTTGAAATTAGATGTGAAACTAATTTAATGCGAAAATATGCATTTTTCGTTGAAGTACTATAATCGCAACAAATATTATTTAAGAAAACACTAAAATAATGAAAACCTTTTTTCAAACTCTTTTAGTCTTTCCAGCGCAGAATCAAATTTTTTTTGATAAACAAGTGATAGAATTTCATTTTCATTTTCTTTTTGGTTATTTATAAATTTTGAGTTTGACTCTGCTAAACTTCTTGACGAAGGATTTGATAAAAATCTATTTGGAGTTGTAAAAGTTCTTAAAAAATACCTCAACAAATTCCTTGACATTATCTGCGATACTGTAACCAAAAAATACAAATTAGCAATTTTTAAATTAAAAAGTATCAAAAAATGGAAATCCAATATATATTGATTCACATAAATGAAATACATACAAAATGATTTATAATAAATTAAAATTATGTTTTTCAACAATTAATAAGATCTATCAATAAATTTTTTTTAAAAACAAATAATCCTAAAAACAATTATTAAACAATATTATTTTTTCATGTTGCAGTTGTTTCAGCCGGAGCTTTATCATCATGATGTTCAAAAACGCTGTCGTTTTTACTTACTGAACGATTTTTTGCTGGTGTGGAAGCAGAACGTTTTCGAGCAGCTGATTTTTTTGTGGAATTTACATGAAAAAACACATTTTATAAATTGTCCATAATTTTTTAACATAAGTTTGACGAAAACTACACGTAGCCCTTTGAGCAATAACTCCACCACCTTGAACCAATATACTTAGTTGTCGACCGTTTAATGCTTTAAACGATGATGTGTCATTGCTGACATAATGAAGAATCTCTTTCAATTGATGATTTGTTGTCAATGAATTAAATTCAATCCTAAATTTAGTTAATTACCATCAGGCTTAACATATAAAAAACGGAACTTACAATTCAAAATATCATCTTCTGAAAGAACTCGACGTCCAGATCGTACAAATGGTGAAGAAGATGGAGCAGTTGAAGTACGATTTATTGCAGCTGCATTCAGTAATGAAATGCTTGTATTTAATTGTCTAATGAATAGACATCGCACACTGGGGTAGTGAATTTCTTACCCAGACATTTGAAATCTATAAATGTAAGGAATTACTGTAAAGTTAAAAAAATTGAAAGCAAAAAAAAGGGATTAAAAATAAGTAAAAACCGAGCGATCGGGAAAAATTTGTAGACACTAAAAAAAGTATTGTTAAACATCGTCATCGTTGGATGACATTTTGCCAAAAAGAATAAAAATGGAAAAATTTTTAAATTTGCTTGCATTTATTTTGTCGTCGAAGGTTTGTCGGGAGGAAACATCAGCAGCGACAACCAAAAAACAAAAAATACTTTTTTTTAGTTTATTTCAATATGTTTTTGTGTGATTTGTTAACATTTTATATTGATTAATATCACACGTTTATATATTTTACATCGCCATTATGTCGGATTTACCTTTATCAGCTTATGAAAAAGATATCTTTTTATTACAATCTTCAAAAAGATATCAAATTTATGTCAGAGATATTGACAAAGCTTTATATTCATTTGAATGTTTTGAGAAATCAATTGGATGGGCAAATTTTATTATTTCATTGACAAAACTGTTAAGGGTTTTGCAAATTCGATCCAAAAATTTTCCAATTATTCCAAAATCTGATTTAATTGCTCGAAGACTTTCCAATAGTCTTCACCCTTCTCTTCCTGTCGGTAAATATTTTTTTATTTATATCTATGTATCTATTTTTATAGCTATAATATTAACATATAATACTGTTTAGGAGTACATATGAAAGCATTAGAAATATATAAACAAGTATTTGTGATCCTTGATAGAGCTGATATCTTACAATCAGCCGATTTATATTACTATATCTTGGGTCTTTTCCCATTGATGGAATATTGTGGTGTAAGAGTTAAAGCAGAACTGTTAATAGTTTTTGAAAAATATATTTTACCATTATGTGATAAACTAAAATCTGAGACACCGATTATTGAATCTTCCTTTTTTTCTTCTGTTCGTCATCAGCAATTTTCTATCCCGGAACATATTGTGTATTATATAATCAAAAATTACAAAAAATTAGACGTTTACGAAAAATTAATTGAAACTTGTAAATACTTTTTTATAAATAACCCGATTAACCTTAACAAATTTATTCATTTAATTGTATTAAATTTAAAGAAATAGAAAATTTTACTGATTTAGAGTTTAGTGCCTTTATTTGTGTAAATTTTTTAAAAAACAACTGTAATGTTACGTAATAAATAAAACGCTCTTTTTTTCATTTTCGAACACCTATGTTCAACACGACTTTTTTAAAGTGGTGGTATGGACTTGAAACTTTGCGTGTTAGGTAATTTTGGTCCAAAAATGAGATTGATGAGGGTTTCGAGTCTCCTGAAATTTCGTTACCGTAACCCAGTTACCGTATACCTTGAAAATTCAAGAATCGTATATACTTCCAAATTTGTATAGGGAATCGATTAAGGGACTCAATACGAGTCTATATTAATAATTTCAGGATCTTTGACCATGTAGAATCAATTTGCCGTCAATTTAAAATTACAAGAAAATTATATGTCTTATAAAACTTTTTTTTTCGCACGAGGCCTGGCGGTTTCTGTCACCTCAAACAATGCGTAATTATGTGACGTTTATTTTTGTATATGAATTGGGTTGGTTGCCCAACGGGAACATTTTTTTTTCTTTGAAAAACCATCAAAATTAACATCTCCAGCATCAACAAATAGATATATTTTGTGAATAATATATAGATAATATATAGTGTAACAAATAAAAAAATTTAATCAACAGCCTTTGGTAAAATTGGGGAAAAGTTCTCTCTTTTTCGAAAATTGCGCCACTTTTTTTACACCCGATCCGGGCTTGAAAAAAGAGCCGAAAAAGTTACGGCCCGGCCGGCCTGGTTTTGCCTCATTTTTTTTGAATATATTAAAAAAAATTTTATATTCCAAAAACATTAATAAATCCGCCATTAAAACATAAAAAACAAAATTATCAGCAATTATAAAAAGTATGCACAATATATTGTTCAAAAATATGTACTTCTACAAAGTGATATGAGGCATCGGCCCGGCCGGCCTCGAGCCGAAAAATAATGAGCCGGCCTGGCCTGAAAAATTGCGTCTTTTGCTAAAAAAAATTACTTTAATTTAACAGTAAAATTGAAAATTGCTGCTAAATTTTAGATTTAGAAATTAAAAGTTATAGTTTTTAAATGAAAAAAAGTTTTAAAAAAAGTGCCGAAAAAAAAGAATTTTATTATTAAAAAAGCGTTTTTAAATGAAATTTTATTCCCGAAAATACCTGTCTTTTGCCAAAAAAAATTACTTTAAGTAATCTGTTTTGTTACCGTTCTACGCCACGAGGAGGCAACAGGTTATAGTAGAACACCCCCCCAATCAATATGTCAGTTGGGCAAATGGTAGTCGGACAAACGTCATACAATCTCAAAAAGGTCTTGATTCAGGCATAAAATGGTCTCGAGTGAAAATTCTCTGAATGAGGGTTTTTTCAAATCCATTTTAATTTCCGGAAAGTTTCAAACATTTTACTTATAAAAGATCGAAATCTTTCTTTTCGGAAACCTCGACAGTAATTACTGTACAAATTTTTTATTGAAGGTTTTAAAATTTTAGAGAGTATCAGCTATGCTAGATCGAAATGTAATAATTCTTTTCTTTTAAATAAAACTTATCTCGATTTTACAAAATTTAATTTAACTTTGAAATGTCAAAATAATTTTTAAATTATGTGGATTTTGATTTTTGAAAAATATTATGAAATAAAAGAAAAAATGATTAGAATACTATTTTAAACATTTAACAAAATAAAAGGTTGTTAAAAAATGATACTGTAAAACGATGATAATTTATTAGAACGTAAATGTTGAAATAAAAGTAATAATATTTATTTTCTTTTCCTTTTTAATCCATTATGCTTTTGTTCGGTACTTAAATCAGTTTTATCCCATTCAACATTTCCAGTACCATCTGTACAAGTATCTAAACTTCGAGCTTCTGATGATATTGCTTGTTTATTACTTTTCTTTTTCTTGGTATGTTCAGCCGGAGATGATGCAACAGGGGGTGGTATTTCTTCATAACTTTTATTTTTTCCTTTATTTAAAATGTAATCCAATAAACAACAACCAGTTCGATGCTTCTTCTTTTTTTTCTTTGGGAGTTGTTCTTGTTCCTAAAAAGTATACGATAATATTTTTGAATATATCCAAAAAGGATCTCATATATTTACTCTTATTTACATACCTCTGCAGTACTATGTCCAACATTTCCTGGAGTACTTGGTGGTAATTCAGCTGAAGGAGTTTTAGCAGAAAATGCAGCAGCCGTAATTTGAATATCTTCACTATCTTGATCTTCAACTTCTGGCGTAACATGTATTACAACACCTTTAATATGAGTAATTGTACAACTTTGAGGTTTTGGTGGAGGAAAAACTAGTTGAATTTCAATAATAGTTTTCAAAATTTCACTAAAGTCCGGTCTCTCTGATGCTTTTACAATCCACATCTTTGCAACAAGATTTTTAATTTGTGTCGGAGTATATTCTGGTAAATCCATCATTTTTCCACGACGGATATATGTTGCAATTTTTTTATTCTCCCAATCTGGCCATGGTTTTTCACCGTAACTGAATACCTAAAATGTTAAATAAAATGTATGTATATACATTACCAAAAATATTATTTCGTACCTCCCATGCCAGGATTCCAAATGCCCAAACATCAGATTTTGAAGAATATTCTGGATTCCTTTTTAACGTCTCCGGAGCCATCCATCTCACAGGGATTTGCTGAAATTCAGATTATTATAACATTTACATTAATAGCAATCAGCAAAAAAAAACTTGGTAAAAATTTGGGTTACTGTAATCATGACACTCTACGACAAAAAATACATACTTGTTTTGTCCAATCTTCACCAGCTAACTGTGAAACAAGTTTTGATAAACCAAAATCTGCAATTTTAACTTTTCCATATTTGCTTATTAAACAATTTCGTGCCGCAAGATCTCGATGTACAAGTTCGCTAAAAATTGGGCATACTGTAACTTTTACATTTCACTTGAAATCGCTTACTTCTTTTCCAAAAATGCCATTCCCGAAGCAGCTTCAAAAAGATATTTTATTCTTTCACCAACAGAAATTGCTTCCTTCATATTTTCCAAATGCTTGATCAATGAATTACCAGGACAAAATTCTGTTACAATAAATATAGTAAGTAAAGTTAAAAAGTTAAAGATAAGTTACCCAAAGCAATCATAATAGGTGGATGATCACAACAAATTCCATAAAACTAAATAATATCTGTACAACATTTTCAACACAAAAATTAAAAAAAATCTTACAGTAATAACATTTTGATGTCTTATCCGAGACATTACAGATCCTTCTTTTATTAAAGCTTCCCGGGCATCTTTTTCTTTTGTATTCAATTCAACAGTATCAACAGTGTCTGTAAAGGATTCCAATAAAGTAGAAGTAGTAATTATAATAATATAATAAATAATATAATAAAAGCTTACATCTCCAATCAGCTCGACATACTTTTACAGCAATTAATTTTCGGCGATCAAGTTTTCCGCGATAAACTAAAATTTAAAATTTTAATCAAACCTGGCTTAAATTTTATATTTTGCTAAAAAAAATAACAAATATACTGTTTATATGTAAAAAATAAATAAAAATTATTCAAAAAAGACATACCTTCACAAAAATTTCCTTTTCCAAGTAAATCATGTTTATCAAATTTAACATTTTCATGCTTTAAAAACCATGCTGGACGAGTTATTGAATCTCTTAAACATATCTTTTCTGGAAGACTTGGAAGTGGAGTAGTTCGATGAAAATCAACTAATTCAATAACAGTTTTATGAAAAAGACATCGTGGTGGCATTGGATGAAAATTCCAACCTCGACCCTTTGCGTCAAAAACCAAATCAAAATGATATACACCAGAATGTCCGCGAACTGTAAGCATTAAACGAACTTGTCCGCCTTCTTGATCACAAGCATGTATACCAAAATCGCCAACTTTTTTTAAATATGGCTAAAAATAAATACAGTACATGTTTTCATATAGGTCGGGAAAAACAAGCACTTACAGCAACATCATCAGCATTTAACATTCCAACATAATATGGTTGCTTCTCAAGGCGATGCCCCCTTTCATTCACTTCTTTCGTATAAGCCATCAACATTTTATTCTTTGGAAAATCACATTTTCCTTGTAACGCAGCGACAACCGCAGCATTGTTTGTCATCATTGAAGGTTTTTCGATATCATGATTTGGTGGAGGTGGATATAAATTATTTGGTGATTCACCTGGAACTAATGCTGTAAATCCAGATGGTTGAGTTTGTGTTGGTTGAATTGGTAAAGTTGATGATGGCGTTACTGCTGATGGAGACGGTGCTGGTGATTGAGTTCGTCGCTGTCGTGATTGCTGTTGTGACATTTTCCAGAAATATGATTATTATTCTGACAAAATTTGATTGATAATTGATGAATTGACAATTTTCATCAGCTTTGATCTTGAAAAAAAACTGTAAGTTGAATGTCACGGCAATGAAAAAACTTCTTTTTTTGGAAATAAATGTGACGTATTTCGAAACAAATTTGCATTGTTCATTTTTCCTTTTTATGCCTAGAAATACATAAGCGATAATAATGTTACGGTAATTGTAGCAAATAAATTAAATGACAGACAATTGTCCAGACAATGTAAAAGTTACAGTACCACAAACACTAATTTTAACGAACATCCTAAAATCAAAACAGAATACGACTTTTAGCAACATCTTCATTCAGAAATTTCTATCCTAAAATAGTCATCATAAATCAAAAATAATATCAAGGAGACTCAATCAAAGATGGCAGATTTTAAAACTACAGTCTAAAATATTTTCAAAAAAAAACATCAAAAATTTTTTTTTTGTTTGACACTGTGTCTGGCAACGTGTTTCTCAATGACAATCAGTTTTTCAGATATCAAATTTAATTTTTTATATTTTTGATTTTTTTTTCGTTGATTTTAAAGATACAATGGGTTCCATTGAAAATATTTCACAGGTAACAATTTTACTTGTAACAATGCTCCATATATTTCCGATATTTTAGTTAAAAGAGTTCTTAAGTGTTTATAATACTTTAACACAGAGATGTTTTGGTTCTTGTGTTAGCGAATTCAATCATACAAAACTTGTTGATACTGAAAGTAAATGTGTTCAAAAGTGTAAGTTTTTATTATATTCCTTACGGTATAAAATTATTCAAATTTTAGGTATTGACAAACAGATGCGAGTGAATCGTCGAATGATGTTAGTGTTCCAAGAACAAGCTCCAAAAGCTCTTTTCAACAAACAACAAACACCTGCTTCTGAGTCATTACAACCAACAACTACTCCTCCTCCTGAAACAGCGCAATCATCTACAACTACATCTGAACCATTAGAATCTTTAGCAACTTCTTCTGAATCAATACAACCTTCAACCATTTCTACAGGACAAGAACAATAAAAAGTAAATTAATTATGGTTATATTATGTTGAATTTATCTTTATTATAAAGAATCTTGACTAAGGTACAGTAGCTTTTATTAAATTCCTCTACTCGAATTTTGTCTTTTAGATTAATCACCAAAAAAGTTTGTTTGAGCGGGTTTAGATATTAAAAATTTAATCATAAATAATTTTTTTTGTAGAGCTGTTATTACTGTTGGGAATATTTTGTTAGGATAAAAATTAATGTTTTCATTAAACAATTTTTATTTAACACCAAGTGTTCAAATAATTACCACCTTTTCAAAAAAATATAATCGAGCTTAACGAGTTTGAAACATAATAAAAATTATTACAACAATCAAAAAAAAATTTCATTCCTTGGAAAAAGTAAAACTTTTGAAGGTGATACAAGTATTTGTTTCTAATTGGTTTTTTAAAAGTAACACTATTAGTTTTCTGTTACGGTGGAACTTTTATAAAAAAAAATTTATTACAAATCAATGAAAAGATTATTAATTTTTTGGGGTAATAAAATACATTAACCAAAACTATCTTCTTGAAAAAAAACCCTTTTTCGGAACTCTTCTTTTGGAACTTTTAAATGTGTTGGATGATGTTGATGTGGTGGTGGTTGGAGGTCATAGGAAGAAGAAGGAACTTTTAAAGTTGCATGTGAAGAAGAAGATTCTGGATGTTGAAGACTTTCAAGGATAAGATTTCCCAAATCATTTATCATTTTAACTTTTAATTCCAAATTTTTTAATGCTTCTTCACAAAGTTCAAGTCGATCTTCAATATTTAGTTTAATGGTATGACCATGTTGAAGATTAAATGGTGAAATTGTTGGCTTTCCAATTGTGGCTTGAACTCGAAGTTCTAACTAAAATGTGGCATATTACTTCAAAGATTCAGACAATTAAATTCTAAATTTGTTGAGGTTATGAATTTTAAAAAAAAATTTTTTAAATTTGTAAAAATACAAACTTCTTTAAGTTTCTGCATTCTTTGATATTCTAATTCACACAATTCTTTTTCGGCATCAACAAGTTCATAGGGTTTTCTGGCGCGATTAAATTTTTTCTTTGTTAATTGAAACATAAAAAAATGTAACATTCGAAGAATATGCCGATATCGGGAAACTGTGTAATCATCCAAAGCTAAAATCAATATTAAATGAACTCTTTTTTAAAACTAATGGTTTTTGCAGCTCTGTAATATTGTAGCATTTTGTGAAGTAACAATCGCTTCGCGAGAGACAGTGATTTTACTGGTTATAGTGTCCAAGTAAATCTTTTTAAAATACTTACCACTAATATTCGTATCCATACTTTTTCTTCCAATAGATGTCTGAGAATTTGTTTCACCTTCATATGGATCATAATAATAATCTAATAGCTTTTCTTCATCACTAAAATCAACGGAATTTGTTGAAGAATCTGATGTCATAATACTATTGTCTCGAGAGAAATATGGTGGAATTGGGGCAGATGCAACACTATTTGGTTGCTAAAATTAAATTATATTACTGTAGATATATGTATGTGTATATATGTTTAAATAGTCATAAAATGAAAAATTTGCATACATGATGAAGAAATCTCTGCGGATGTAGACCCATAGCTGATGCACGTCTCCAATTAGAATTTGGTGGTCTCTAAAAAATAATTTTCAAAATGTTGAAATAGATCATCAAAAATACCGGTGGAAGTTCAGCTGATGGAGCCATAGAAATTTTTCTTCCTGGATTAAGCTTTTGTCGATTTGTAATTACTTCTTGTAATCGATTTGATGCATTTGGATCAGTATTTATGAGGGGAGAATTATGGATTAAAGCTGCAATTCCTAATTCCGCTGCTGATGCAGCATATGATGAACTATGTTTTTCCTTAATATTTGTTTCAAAAATAATATTTTTATTTTTTATAAATAGACAAACTTGAAAAGATCCACTTCGCTTTAAACTTTGTGCAATCTTTATCGCTCTTGAACGCTTTCTTCCTGCAGCTTTTTTTGCCAAATTTCTTGCTTGTTTTATTCTTTCTTCAACGTGATGCAAATTATTACAAAATTTTCGAAATATTGCAAATTCAGCAAATTTACTTTCATCAGAAATTAGAGAAAATCGATACCTAAATTAATTCATTAATAATTTCAACAAAAAGTGTATAGCAAAAAAAAATCCAACCATGTTTGAATTAATTTTGCAGCAAGATTTCTAACTTTTGTTTGTTGTTGCATTTTTGCTTCATTTTCAACCATTAAAGAGAGGCCCATTCCAACCAAGGATGAAGCTGCCCCAAACATGCAAACACCCAACACCGCTAAAATACTCATAACAATTTTTGATACCCAATATTTTGGGACAATATCACCATATCCTAAAAATTTGCACATATATTTTTATTTTGGTCCAAAATGGTATTAATAAATAACACACCGACAGTTAAAACAGTAATAATTGAAAACCAAAATGCGTCACCATAATTGTGAAAAGTTGGTTCTAAAAAAGTTTTTTATCAATAATATCATTTTATTATCAATAACTACAGTAAGTATACCGCCTTACCAATAATAGTAGCATTTTTTTCTTTTTGTTGTTGTAATTTAACTGCTCGCTCATGTGCATTTTCAAGTTCATAAACTGAAACCGTCATAATCAAAAATATTAATGCCGACATCCAATAAATTGTAACGAGCTCTTCAAAGCTTCGAGAAATCATCTTTTTTATCATCGTCCAAGTTGTCATTTGTCGATCAATATGTAAAAGACGAAGAATTTGTAAAAAACGAATTTTTTCAATTGTTGTTCTTTCAAAATTATCACCATGTGTAAATATCATTAAATATGTGACAAATAATATTAACAAATCTATTATAACTACAGTACGACGAAAATATCGAAAAAATCCTAAAAATGGTTTTGAAGGGAACGTGATGCAAAATTTTATGATAAAATTTAAAACATTTCTGTCTACAGTACATTAATCTTACAAAATAATAAAAATGTGCTCTCAAAAATTAATCAAAAAAGCAGACCAAAATTTCCATTATATTTGGCATCGGCGCCAGTTGACCATAATCGAACAAGAAATTCCGTGGTTAAATAAAATGCCAAAAACATTTCCAAAATGTATGTTGCTGGTGTAATCCATTCTTCATGCTCTGGGGTATCTGCTAATGCCGAAAATGTATGAACTAATATTATTAATGCAAATATTACTAAAAAAAGTACAGTAACTATTTTTTTGTCAAAATGAAAAATCGACGTACAAACATGATAGATAAATGAAAAAATTCCACGAGGCCTTTCAAGAAAATTATAAATATCAAGACGAAATTGTCGAACATGTTGTCGATATGAAAGTTTTTCATGAATTGATGTACTTTCTTCTATTAAAATAACTTGAGTAAAAAGGGATCCACGCTTTCCTAAAAGATGCTTTGGAATTCTTTTATAATCGGTGTCATCGGATGGCATCTCCCCTTAAAAAAAAGGATTAATAGATTAAATAAGATAATAGCAAGCCCAAGAAGTTGCTAAAAAATGGATAAATTTTTGTAAAAAACAATCCTATATTTGAAGGGTAAATTGAATGTTTACAATTCATTTTACACTTCTATTAAAGATAAACACGTTGCTGTGTTTTTAAAAAAGGAAAACAAAAATCAAAAAAAGCGAAAGTAACAACAATTTTATGATTCTTTTTTTTTCACACCTTTTTTGCTGCTTTTTCTTTTCTTTTCTTTGTTTTCCGTTTTTGATCTTTTCCGTTTTGCATTTTTTGAAAAAAGGAAAGAAAAAAACACGGAAAATATTGCAGTCTCTCTTTTCCATCACTAAAAACACTGATCAAAAATGTGGAAAGCATTGATTTTTTTTGTCTTCCCTTTTTAAGCAATAAATGAAACTATAGTTGCAACTATAATTTAAAAAAAAAACAAATACAACATCATCGAATCTGTAACCTTTTCAAAAAAAGATGAATGAAAATTTATCGATTTTTAAAAAAAAAGGATGTTTTCTTAACATTTAAAAGATTATGATGATGCTTATCATTTTTTTTTGTATAAAAGTATAAAAGTTTAATACTTTTATCAATGTTGTTCTTCTGTAAAAATCGTTAACCATAAAACATTAAAAGTTTGTTTTACCTTGTAAAAATGATAATTAGTATTGAAAACATTTTTTGATCTTTATAGTGTTAATTTTGAGTCAATTTATAATTATCAACTGTCACTTTTCACTGAAATAAAAATTTTTTTTTTAAATAAAAAACAGAGAAAATGAAGGCTAAAAAAATTTTGTCGCCTGCTTCTTCCAATCAATGTTTTCCCGATTCCACTTTTTTCCGATTCCGATTCCATCGATTCTCAATTCCGATGTCGATTCCTCCTTTTCTTCTAAATCGTCTTTTACCAAAATTTTATGAAAATAAACACAAACAATAAGCAAAAAACAACAAAATTTTAAACTTGAACTTGATTAAAACAATTTAAAACAATTAAAGCATCAAAATTGATTTATTATTAAGTAAATCTTGTTGAGTTCGATTTTTGAGGCCGCCAAAACAATTCAAACTAATATTAAAAAAAACTCTTTTAACACATTTCATTTATTTTATGAGAACATCGCATTTCGTAAAAATAATTTTCAAACAAAGACGACGTAAACGTAAACAACTATTTTGAAATTTTACAACAAAATTAGAATGATGCAATTTTTTACAGTTTTACCCTTTAAGAGACACTCTACTAGATTACAGAGAGAAATCACGATTTTTGGTCACGTGATTTCTGGATAGTCCCTTATTACAAAAACATTTTTTTGCATATTGACCAAAATGTAGCTGAATATAAGCCAATACCAAACAAAAGGACAAGTACCATACAACTTACACCATCGGCGGAACATTCATTAGTTCCTGTACTTAGAAGATCAATTGATGCAACTAAACCCATAACACGGGCTCATTTGGCGTAAGGTTAAGCGGTTTTTCGCGTAGGATGATTTTAAACGATTAATTTTTCTATCAAACGTCTTCTAATAGTCCCCTGAACATTCCCTGAAATGTGCAAAAAAAATGAAAATTCCGAAAATTCCGAAAATTTTTTTCACAGGGGGGACCAAGACAAATGTTTTTTCACAGGGGGGACCAAGGCAAAAAAATTTCGAATTTTTTTTTTCGAAAGTTTTGATTTTTTTTATAACATATGCCAAATAAACTGCAACATACACGCCCTCTAATTGGATGCCATGGCCAAAGAAAAAAAAATTTTGAAAAAAAAATTTGATGTTGGGGTATATGTGAAATATTTTTTTCCCAAGGAAAAAATTTTTTTTCTGGTATTGTTTGACTTAAATATGATTGATTATGACTAAATCAAGTATGTAGAATCTAAAAAAAAACATTATCAGGCGTTCAAAATGGTTATATAGCTCAGTCCTTGATGATGGGGTATATGTAGCACACGATAAATCCAAAAAGTCTATAGAAATCGTCAAAAATGTTTCTGTACGATTTCTTTTGCTATTAATCTATTTTTTATGGTATAACGGATATTTCGGTCAGACCGGAACGTTATCCGAGCTGAAGTCTTGATTTAACAGCAAAATGAAAATTTCGACCATTTTATACCTCAACATACAAAAAGTTTATGGAAATTGCGTAAATCAACTTTAAAATTCCCCCAATGGTATTTTTATGTTCACAACAATATTTAGAAGAGTTTGGTCAGTCTTTTGTTACATTTTAATGTCTTATTCCCATTTGCCAGCAAGTCAAACTTTATTTTTTGAAAAAAACGCAAAAAAATGGGTAAACTTCAATTAGTCAGAACTTTAGAAATAGATAACCTGGCAATGTTTTGGTGTTCTACATATGTCAGAAACATCAATGCGAAGATCAGGAAAAGCGCGTTGACCGATTTTATCAAGTGGAATCGAAATGGCACGACAAAATCATATATTTGCACCTAATTTTAGTGAAAAAATGCGACTTTCAATTAGTCAGAACTAGTGAACGTCAACCCGACCCGACCCGACTCGTTGACCCGTCCAACCCGACCCGACAAAATTCTTGACCCGTATTTTGACCCGTGACCCGACCCGTCAAATTTTTTGACCCGTACTTTTTTTTCACTAGATATCGGGCTCTATAAACGGTCAAATTTTTTCGAACTGTTTTTACTTTTCTTATGTTTTATTCTTTTATATAGTCTATATAATATAGACAAAATTTTTCATATTTTTGCAGAGAAAAAACGTTTAACAGAAAATTATGAAATTGTCTAATTTTTAATGAATAATGAACGTCTACCCGACCGGACCCGATTCGTTGACCCGCCAACCCGACCCGTCGGGTTGACCCGTCCAACCCGACCCGACAAAATTCTTGACCCGTGATTTTGACCCGTGACCCGACCCGACGGAATTTCTGACCCGTGACTTTGACCCGTGACCCGGGTTTTTCAAATTCAAGTCGGGTTGACTTTCACTAGTCAGAACTTTAGAAATAGATAACCTGGGAATGTTTTGGTGTTCTATATATGTCAGGAACATCAATGCGAAGATCAGGAAAAGCGCGTTGACCGATTTTATCATGTAGAACCGATTTGGCATCATAAAAAGTGCCAAAAAAGTGCCTTTTTGGTGATTTTTGATTTCGTAACCCCACATCCCCAAATCGACCCAGATATCATTCCAAAGCTATTTTTTGGTGTTTCTATGTTATTTGCAACCATATAGTACCAAAAAATCTTAACCTTACATTTTTTACCAAAAAATGAGCCCTGTGATAAGTCCCGTTGAAGAGAATATTGCCTAAATTTAAAAAAAGTCTATTAAAAGTTGTCAATGCAAGATGTCCTAACAAAAGTGAAGCATTTCTTTTGCCAGGCTTTTATTACTGTTGAGTTTTTACCAAAGAGGATTTCAGAAAAATATGAAAATCTTTTTGGAATTTTTAGAAAAATGCAATTTTGTTTGGAAAAAGGGTTAAAAAAATAATTGTTGGCCCCAGGGGCAATCTGAAGGATTGTCTGGGGCAATTTGGGTTCGGTTCCCAGAACGGCACACAATCCCGAGCTTTAAATGCAAATCAAAAAAAAAATTGTTGAACGTTTTTTTGGTTTGCTAATAGCAATCAGTGCTTGCGGTTATCCGAAATCCTCGGGTTTTTTGGTTCCGTTAATCGAATAGAATACACCGTATCCCGGTTTTCTAAGGTTTTTTTAAATGTTTTAAAAATTACCTAAATCTCTTTTTTAAGCTTTAAACAACTACAAATCATGTAAAAAAGTTAATTATTTGTTATAAAGTGCATAGTTTTGTATAAAAAGTGTTAAGAATTGAAAAAAATCAGATGACAAATAAACGAATTGTTAAACCGAGCAAAACCGAACCGAGAAGACCTCTTTGGGGCTGTCCAGATATGACATCTTTAGGGGGGTGGGGATCAAGGTCTCACCGCCTTTGATGTGCGGCAAAAAGTGTTTTTGATGTGGAGGGGTAAGACAAATTTTTGCATGACGTCATATCTGGATAGCCCTTTTTACGGTTTTTCGGTTAATCTTAAGCACTGGTTGTTATCACTTGTTTTTTTAATTTTGTTCTAAGACTATGCAAACTTCCAATTTTTTCTCAAATAAATTTCCATTCAATGTTGTGTGTGAAGTTCGTTTTAATATCAATAACTCGCTGAACTAAAGAAAACCATCAAATTTGTTAGGACACCCTGCACAATATCAGTTAATAAATTTACCCAAAGAAAAAAAATAAAGATCGTCGAGCATTTAAGTGGACCAGCGCGAATTGTTACAGCAAACCCAGTTCCAAAAATAGTGTCAGTAAGAACACACAAATCAAAATAAATAATGGAAAATATTGCCATTCCATGAACCCATGAAAGTTTAAATAAAAGAGCCCAATATCCAATGATATTGGGCTCTTTCATACCTGTATAAGGGTGATCAGAAAGTTCCTTCGCCTGTTTGTATGCTAATAATTTTAAATTTAACATGACAACACCGGGTCAAATTTTGCATTGGGGTAGCCTCAGGAGTTGTGCGAAGGGGATTAACATGGTTTTTGATGGGATTTGAATTTTCACGGAATTCTGAGGAATTTTCTGGAATTCTCTCAAAATTATTGATTCTGTAACACAAATTGCATACACGGGCTCATTTTGGGGCCAAAATTGTACGGTAGGGGCGCCATCATAAAATTAGATAAAACACACCTAAAAACCATAAAAAAATGATATTAGGGGTTTTCATATCATATTTTGGGGTTGTCAGGTCCAAAAAACGAAATTTGCATAAAATGCCGTTTTTTGGCACTTTTTTGCTCGGCAAATGGATACTAGGTCATTTAAACAAAACCCAAGACAACATGTTTGTTGGAAATATTGTTGGCTACACGAAAATATGTAAAGATTTGGTTAAATCTCAAAAACAAAAAAAAATCCTCCCACCGACTAAAGTGTCCATCTTACCTATAGATGTAACATAAGTCCAAAAATTTTCGGGTTCCCGATAAGATATACTCAAAAGCCTTTGTAATTTTTTTTTATATTGTTGTGACAATCAAAAAAAAAACAACAGGAATTATCTGGATATCTGTTTTGCATGCGTTCCCTCCTTTCAACGATGTTGGGGTATAAACAACGGAAATTTTCAAATACCTGGCAAATGAGAAATATTCACCCGGCAATAAAAAGCTTTTGTTATTTTTTTATAAATAACCTAGTGATCATTTAAAAATAAAAATCATGCTTCTATCTTATCGGGAAGACAACGATCCCTCCTTTTTAGCTCAAAATACGCCTGTAAAAGCCACCAAGAGCAAAAGCTATAATTAGAAATGAGTTTAAACGCCTGAAAATGCTTTAATTAAACTCACTGACCTCGATTTAGTAAGACCCAATCATATCAAAGTCGAAGATAAGCACAAAAAATTTTTTTTCTTGACGAAAATTTTTCCACAATACCCCCAACATCATTGAAATGATATATCTTCAATATTTGATCGTATTGTATCATTTAAATGGTTTTTATAGTGTTATTATATTATTTCGGACATATTTTGATGATTTTAAAGCAAGAAAAATTTTTTCTCAAAAATTTTTTTAAAAATTTTTTGTCTTGGTCCCCCCTGTGAAAAATATCGAAAATTTCGAAATTTCGATTTTCGGGCCCGACATCTCCCAAATCATTTTTTAATGATTTTAGGGTGCTTTGAGAGTAAAAATAACCATATCCCATCCCTTAAACTCAAAATCCGTCTCTACCGAACACCCAATGAGCCCGTGGCATCCGAAAAATTAAATTTTGCAAGTTTTATTGGCTAATATGACTAATGGAGGTACCTAAGACATTGTTCTAACATAATTTTTTAGTTTCAGAAATTTCCTGGAAATTTGTGGAATTTTCAGGAATTTTACAAGCTGGAGTACTGTATGTGTACAGAAAATGAAGCAAATTCACGAATTTTTTAATTTTTTTTAACATATTATGCTAGAAATGGTAGAAAACAATAACTAAGTGTGTTTTGAGCCAACAGATATGCTTTGGAGTCATTAACAAACTCTTTTACCTTTATTGTGAAATTACTGTAGGCGGTCCCTTTGATTTGGATAGAAAATAGTGATAAACTGATTTTTATGCAAAAATCTTTCACAGGGCACTTCAACACATCCTCCATCATCGTTTTTAACCATAAAAACAAAAATTAAAATATTTGGAAATTTTTCACGTGGACCCCCCTTTGGAAAAAAATGCAGCACATGGGGGACCAAATGAAAAATCTTCAAAAAATTTTTTTTTTTTTTTTTTTTATTTTTAGGGAGGGGGGAATAGTAAACAAGATCGCCAAGGCGACCTTGTTTACCATTCCCCTCTCCCTTTTCATTTTCGAAGTACAGTGAAAAAAAATGATATTTAAATTTTTGATTATTTCAAATGATTATCAAAAAAAGAATGAAAAATAACTTGAATGACAAGGATGAAAGGGGGGGGGGATAGTAAACAAGTGTCGGAAACTCTCCCGTCATTCCCGTGTTTACAATAGTGCTGCCATTTCCCATAATTTGCGGGAAGGTTTTCCCGTAAATTAAAATAATTTTTTCTGGATATGGCCCTGATCCTGTGCGGACAAATACAAGAAGATTTATCAAAAAATTCAGGCAACATTCTCTATATTGGAACATATGGCTGCTTTAGCTGACCTGATAAATCACGGTCCACCTTGAAAATCAAATATGACATATTTTAAAGGAGGCGGACTCTTTACTTTTTTCGTTTTTTTACTAATGGATGAACCTTACGATCAAGCAAAGAACAATAGAAATTTCTTTTGTTCTTTGCGTGATCGTCAGGTTCCTCCATTCGTAAAAAAACGAAAAAAGTAAAGAGTCCGCCGCCTCTTTTAATATGTTATTCCCATTTTACCAAAAATAAAACTTTAGTTAAAGTATACTAACTTGTATTCACTTTTGCTTTTACATCTGTTAAAAGTTTTTGTGTTTTAACTTAAAACACACTTTTAATGAGTTATTTAGAGAAAGTAAAATTAACATCACGAAAGATAATTGGAGCAAGAGAAAAAATTTGAATACTAGTTATTTGTATTTTGATTAAAAAATTTGTCGATAATATTTTTTTATAAATTTTCGATATGGGACCACAAAATATAGTGTTGTCAAAAAATCGATAATACCGTAACTTGAAGTCAAGGAAAGACAAATAAGAGTTGCTTCAACGGAAGATGAAATTTGAAGGGCAATAAATCCGCCAATAATTGTGATTGGTAAAACCAAAAATAAAATTGTAAACAAAATTTGAATAACGGAGCTAAGAATCAGGAGCTTTTGAATCTTGGTTTTTGATTTTGACACCGTTTTTATCACCAAATAAACAACGCAGTCTTATAACTTAAAACGTTTTATAAGTTATAAGACGTTTTCTACAAGTTATCTTAATTATCCAAAGTGGTATAATCAAAAAATATTTGCATAATTTATTTCCTGATTCTAGTTTGTTTATTAATACTTAAATTTCGTTTCTTGAAAAAAATTCTTTTAGCATCTCTTAAAATTTAATTTATTCTCGTGTTAAATGCCTTTTTTCTGTGATCCCGTTTTGCTGTTTCTTCGAAATTCTTTTTATTGGTTTCATTCAGCGACTGCATGCCTGTCTTCTTTCTTTTTTTCGTGGTTTCCTTTCTTTTTATTTATTGATAAGATTACTAAAAAAGTGTTCGTTGGAAGGAAAGATGTTTGTGCCTTCCTTTTCTATTTTTTTAAAGGGTTTGGTGGCCTTTGCCACTTTTCACTCTATTTATTCCGTTGAACCAGTTCCCTCTCTTTTCTAATGTCAATAATTTTGTTTTTTTCCGTTTTTTCTAACTTCATTTCTGTTAAAGGGGGAGACGCATCTCTAACAAATTTTTTATCAGGGTTCATTGGAGCTGTTTTTTTGCCTAATATTTTGCAGCTCCAATAAATAAAAAAAGCAGCTTCATTGAGCATTGATTCGCGTCAAGACCTCCAATGAATGTCAAACAAAAAAATTTGTTAGAGATGCGTCTCCCCCTTTAAATCCATATTTTATATTCTTATATTTTATCTGTTTTATTCATTTTCTACAAGTTATCTTGATTATCTAAAGTTGTATAATCAAAAAAGATTTGCATAATTTATTTCCTGATTCTTGTTGGTTTATTAATACTTAAATCTCGTTTCTTTTTGGATCTTTTAAAGAGGGAGACGTGCCTCTGACACATATTTAGGCAAATTCGTTTTAAATTTATTTTCTTCACTTTATTCTTCTACTCTTTTCTACTATTTTATTCTTCATTACCAGTATCCTCATTTCATTAAATCTAAACGGGTTGATATGTGCGTTATTGAAAACTTTTCTTTTTTTACATCAGCGGATTTCACTGCAGTGCATGTATGACAGAAATTTTTTCTGCTTTTCTACTTTTGTGCATTTACTTATTTATTATGAAAAATTCACATGAAACTGTTTTTTTTTGTGTTAAAATTCTTGTTATTTTTAATGAATACTGACTGTTTTCTCCCAGTATTTTAACAAATATTTATTAAAATTCTGTTTTATTTTTTAAGTCACGTTATCTTATAGGAAATGCTTATTTCAATACTTTGGATTTTATTTTTCTCAACATTTTGTAAAGGTGAAGAAAGTTTGTTGGGGAAGTGTTTAAATGAATGTGGTCTAGACCCCTCATTTTTCGATCAAAAAGTATTGTTTCTAATTTTTATCTTTTTCACGTCAACAAACAATCGTCAAATGTTGAGTTAATAAGCTATATTTTAGTCCGTTGGCAGGTGGTCAGCTTCATTGCCTTTTGTTGGACAAATTCGAGTTTCCATTCCTGAATGCAATTTCATTTCCACCTGCACTACTTCTATAATTGGCCAAAAATTTACCATATCTGGAAACCATTGTGTCAAAATCAACATTTTCTCATTGCAACAACATTGCCCTTCTGTTGATTTTATTACTTTACTCAAGAAGTATTACATCCGTTTAATCTTGTCAAAACTTACGGTTTTTTTTTCAGTTATGATAAAGATGGAAATTTATTACCTGATAAAATTCTATTCATTGTGGTATCTAATGTTACAGAAATCGAAGATACTACTGATACTTACAAAATAAAAAAATATCATTATATTACAGATGGAAGGTTTTTGGTTGATATGGTTATGTTTGAGGTAAGAAATACTCCGTTCTCCGAGTCACCTCCTGTAAAGGTCTTGATTCTTGATGAATACTTTCCTTCACTGTTTTGTGATAAGTAACTGTGTATCTCTTCGAAGGTTGAATGATTTCAAATAATAACAATTTATTAAGCGCTTTAACAGGAGCACAATAATATAATAAGCTCTGGGGATCAGCCAGGGTCGACGGCGACTGAGAGTTTCCCAGCGCCTTTTATACTAACAGAAATATTGCAAGAATGCAATCAATCAAACAAAGAAACAAAGAAGCACGTAAGGAACTTTCTCGAGAAGCTCACACAATGACCACACTGAAAAAAATGGGCGCTAATATCGCCCAAATTAGGACGATATTTACGCTTAAAAGGCGTAAATATAGATCTATTTTTGCTTAGGGGGAGACAATTTTTATACCCATTTAACAAAGGTTAGCATTTACCCATTAAAAGAAGATATTTACGCCTTTTAAGCGTAAATATCATCTTATCTTGTTTAGGGGGAGACAACTTTTGCACCCTTTTTTTTCAGTGCATTATGCTCGATCAGAAATAGCATTTGCATTTCCACTTTCTATTGAACTTTGCAAGATGCTGCAAAATATTGAATAGGACAAAGAAGCATTGAATGTTGTCCAAGCAATTGCTCAAGGCCATTTCTAATGGAAGTGAATCATTATTGATGAAAGTAAATAGCCATTTGCAGGAAGTTGCAAAATAACGTTGCGAGCATACGGCCAGCTGGCTGCCTTTGTCATGATTAAAGTGAGTGGTGATTGCAGCAGTTTGCAAAGAGGAATGATTGGAATGTCACTGATCAATGATCATAATGATTGCATGATGACCGTAGTTTAGCGAGATTGCGCTCAGGTTACTATAAGGCTGGTCGCCTCGAGCCTCTAATCCTTTACACTCCATGATTCTCCCCGTTCTCTATCCTCGCCTCATTTTTCCCCGTCAAAATATAGGATAATATCCTACGAAAAATTAAAAAACATCAAATCAAATTCCGCAAAAACACAATAAGTAGTAGGCCCGCACCAGAGTAAGATAGGTAAGAGACTAGTAGGTCGAAAAAAATTATTCCATTTTATTTTTTTGTTTTCAATATAGTACTTTTGCCCCTGAATAAAACGATTATAAAAACAAAAAATTTAAAAAATAAATTTAAAGCACCCTAAATGCCATCTAAAAATTCTTCGGCCAAAAAAATGGAAAGAGAACTCTTTTTTTACAAAAATAGAATGCGTGCTAGCATTGCGTTAAAAGACGAGTGGCTTACCGCGTTCTTTTTCTTTCTTTGATTTTGTTAGAACAACAGTGGTATTTTCAGGTCTGCGTTAAATGAGCCCAGTCAGCCAGCACAATTCTTTTGCTTTTTGTCAAGACGACACCGGTCGACAAATTTAAAAAAACGGCAAAACGACTTTCTCAAAAAAGTTTTATTCCGTTTGGGACCTTCTTTAAACTTCATTGTTTTTTTGAATCTTAAAGGTCTTTTTCTGAGCTTATGAGATTAATAATGTTATATTTTTCTTTTATAATAATAATCAGCACAGAAAAAAATACAAAACTATGTAACGCCAGGTTTTTTTAGTCAATATAAGCCTAAAAACATTGCCAAAAAGAGTACTTAGAATTGAATTTAAACGCTAGTAAATGCTTTGATTAAACTCCATGATGTCAGTTTAGTTATACCGAATCATATCTAAGTCGAAGATAAGCACAAAAAAGTTTTTTTAGTTACAAAAATTTTTCACAATACCCCCAACATCATTATGATGATATAAATTCAATATTTGATCGTTTTGATTCATTTAAATGTTTTTTATAGTGTTATTATATTATTTAGGACATATTTTGATGATTTTAAAGCAAAAAAATTTTCATGAAATATTTTTGTCTTGGTCCTCAGGGGGGAAAAGGCTCTTCCCCCCTGTGAAAAAAAAACGAAATTTCAAAATTTCGAATTTCGAGGTGCACATCTCTCAAATTGTTTGTAGGTCATTGCTGAGTAATTTTGAAGTAGAAATAACCCTGCTTTATCCCGCATATCTTAAAATCCGTCTTGACAGGACACCCAATGAGCCCGTGATCCATTTTGGAAAACCATCCGTTCTCGAGAACGGATATAGGTTCCTGAGAACGGATGGTTCTCAAAAACGGATACAACATATATATATAAAATTCGACATTACTACGATACGAGCTTATTTAATCTTCTCCATTGTTTAAGCTCGATGACTCCATCGATTTCACGTTAGATAGAAGAGCCGTATGTCTCTTCTCTTCATATGTTCCTGTCTTCGGAAATCATTTACACTTCGCCGGATTTGGCCGCACTTTTACTGGTATGTTTTTATTTGCAAGTATAAATTCGCAGGGCTTTACCCTGGATTTTTTTTGGTGATGACTTTTGACCCCCGCTTGCGGCAAAATATCAAAGATCAGAGTCAGCATCAAAGAAAATTTTTTTTTTCGAAGCGAGCCAAAGCTCCCGTAGCCCCCATACATATAAAAACAAAAACCATTTTTCTTAAATCACCCAATATTTAGGATAAAAATTCAGTGCAATATATAATTTTTTGCCGCTTTAAAAATTAAAGCAACGGAATCGATTCATTTGATTGATGAATGAATCATTAACATACTGTTTTTAATGATTTTTTGTAGTTTTTTTAATGCTAAGATTTCGAGAGAGAAAAATAATCAAAATTCAAAAACTGGAAATTTACGATAATATAATTATCCCAATTTCGCGGGTTATTTCATGAAATAACATTTCTTTTTTTAGATGAATTAGGAGTATCTCGATGGCCTAAAAATGGAGATAAGCTTGTTTCCACAAATTATGTTCATCGGGTACTCCTTACGGTACAATCATATCAAGTGTGTGAGAAGTAAGTTAAGAATTTATATTCTAATTGTGTTTAAGGCCGTATAGACGGGGGTGGGGGAACCCAGAATTGACAAAATCCTTTGATATTTTACCGACGGTAGCAAAATATTAAAGGCATGTCCCCTCCTAAATTCCCATCCCAAAAATTTGTTCTTGTATACGGCCTTGATTGATTTGCTTTGAAGCAAATTTAACATTTGTTATAGAGTTTAAAAATGTAATTTGCAGAGCAACAACACCTCGTGTTGATAATTACATTTGTGTTGGTACAAACGGCACAGGTTTGACCATCGGCGATAATGGTGGCGGCGCATATGTTCGCCATAACGGAAGATTTTTTGCTGTTGGAGTTGCATGTGAAGCTGGAGTAAAACAGGAAGATGAATTTGGTATCTTCACTGGAAGACATATTCGACTTGGTATGTTTTATTAAGGACCATTTAAATCAGGAAACTGAGCTCTACTAAAACTGTTATACATATTTGAGAACTAATACGAGTTGGAAGTTTTGAGATCCATTATAAAAAATATTATAGTTGGAAGTTTTTAGATGTACTTGTTAAAATTACACCCGATATCTGTAAAAGTATCAGAGAAAAAAGCGGCAATACAATTTCCTGTATGGATCATCTCGAAAATCCTTCAAAAAATTGTGAACACACAATAACAAGTGCTCTTGAAGAAGCGCAACAAACCGAAGGCAAAATTGATGAACCAAAAACAAAGTCAGTTTTTTTAAGCTAAAGTTTTAAAGATATAATTCATACACATATTTGAAAGCCAAGTATTCCCAAAATAATTTGTGTCGATCAAACGGTCACAATGAAAATCCTGCTTTTATGGCATACTGATATAATTCTTTAGCTAAAAAAGCAACATGAAAAATTTTATTAAAAAATTTCAAAAGTTTTCACGCAAGAAACGACAAAAATTTTAAGAATTTTTTCACAAATTCTAAAAATTTTGAGTATTTTGACGAAATCCATTTTCGGTCAATTGACCGCTGCAACCTAACCCTATGGAACCCTGTGCCCAAAAATCCTTGATGTTTTTACAACTTTAAAATATTGCAGACAAAATCAAACTGAAGGTCAATTTGTTATTCATACCGATGATGAAAATTTAAAAAGATTCACCAATTTTATTCAATCTAATCAATCAAAAAATATTTGTGATGTCTTCCAATTGAAACCGTGTTTCAAATTTGGTCATTGTTTTATTCATTGCAAAACTGGAGGTCGGATTTTTAGTTAAAGACTTGAAAAATTTGTTTTTTTAGAAGGTCAATGTGAATCCCCTGAAAGCATCAATAAAAGGTAATTAGACTAGAAGATGAAAATTGTTACAGTAGCGACACCTACAGTAACCCAATTTCAAATATGACCGAAAATTCGGAAGTTTTTCTTAAAATAACCCATATATGCTTAATTTATGGCCTTCTAGCTCAATATTTTTGCTCCTGTGAAATTTTGGATAACTTATGGAAAATATCTAATTTCGAAAAAACTGCTTTAAACTATTTAATTCCATAAATTGTCCCAATTTTTTTCAAGCCCAATAAACGTTCCAAATCTTTCAGCTTTTATGATTGGATCCGTACGACAATATGGTTTAACAAATTTTGTTTGCTTCAACATAAGCAATCTTGCGGTAAAGGATGTAAGGAAAATAAAACAATGAAAATTTTTGTAAACATTTTCTTTCAGATTTTTGTGACGAACTGAATGAATGCAAAAAATCAAAGAAGCATTCAATATTCGGCGAATGGTGATGTTCTAAAAGGTTCAACCTGTGTAATTTCATTTTGCCACTGCATTTTTTAACAAGGTTTCAATTTGATTATGAAACTGTGTCTCTCTCTTTTTTTATGTATTTTTTTCCACAATCTTTTAATTTTCTTTTTTATGTAGAATTTACTATCTTTTAATACTGTAATTTTTTTGTATTGTATCTGGGGAAAAACTGGCTGTGCACTCCGGTATCTGAAACAGAGTGGGGTTGGGTTTTCTTTCGTTTTAATAACATACATTTATTTGTCTTTTTAATTTTCTTTTTTATGTAAAGTTTATAATCGTTTTTAAATAAAATTGTATGACAATTTTAAGATTATTTTTTATATTGTTCATTCGTTATATTTGAATTTTCAGTTTTTCACATATTTTGATAAGCCCTTAATAAAAATTGTAAAAAATGCCCATTTTTCTGGCTTTCTTTAACAAATGTGTTTCAAAAGAGCTTTTAACAATTTTTTTGTTTTTTTTTTAAATGATTAAAGGGGGAGTCTCAGTTCACATAAATCTTTCCTTATAACAAATCGTGAAAATCAGGGGGAAAAAGAGAAAAGACGCACTATTTCTTTTCTATGACTCGGCAGCGTTGTCTCTGTTTCTCTGCTCCCTCTTATAAAAAATTTGTGTAAAGTGCGACTCCCCCTTTAAAACGTGCTTGATTCTGTCTTGTTCTGTTAACACATATGTTTGGCGCCCCGTTATATGAATAAAATAATGTTTTACATCATCGGCAAATTTTAAATGTTTGATTAATTCAAGAAATTCAACTTCATTTAATAATTTGCTCAATTTTGTAAAGAATATAATAAATAACATTGCAGATAATACACCTCCTTGAGATACTCCACTGGTTGAATCAGAAATTTTCGAGTGATGTCCATTTACTTTAACTAAAATTTTACGATTAGATAGAAGAAAAATTACTAAATTTTAAAAGTTTTCCGCCAATTTTGGCTTCCTTCAAAATTTTGATTTTAAATTTTGATTTTATCAAAGGCTTTCTCCAAATCATTTTAGATAACATCAGTAGTTTTTCCTTTAAAAGTTGCTTTTGTGACATCTTCCATAAAAATTAACATTTGCTTTGTTGTCGAACATCCAGTCTGGAAACCATATTGTTCTTTAGGTAAAAATTTATTCAAGTTTATATGTCTAATAAGTGCACTTTTTGAGAAAATTTTGACAGCATTTTATAAATGTTTTATGCGAAATTTTTGGCTGAGTTTCACGAAACGATATTCCAAAAACACTCGAAATTTTCGTGAAACCTAGGGTTGTTCATTCCCCTTCCCCGGGGAATCCCCGGGGAATCCCCGGGGAATTCCCCATGGGATTCCCCGATTTTGCCGGGGAATGACACCAAATTCCCCGCTAAAAGTAAACGTTAAAAAGCAAATAAATAATATTTTGCGTTTTTTTTTATAATTTGTAATTTTACATTTTTTTTTTCGATTTAGCAACAGCCATGAGCTTTCTTTCTCATAGTGTCGAGGAAGAAGGAGTTTTTTTCAAGGGTAAAAATGGTAAAAAAAATCTCCATGTTTTTCGACTTGGGGATGCATAGGTACTCAAACGAGATTGTTCGCGCTTTGCCAGAAACAATTTTTGAGCTCTTTCTTTACAGAATCTTGAATTTTTACGCTCTTTTTTTTCAGATTCTCGTTTTAAAATACTTTATTTAAAAAATCCGTCTCGATAATTATTTTTTCCTACTCTTTTTACATATATATGGAAATTTTCATGGTTTGATAGTTTCTCAAAATGCTCAAATCTTCCCTCAAACAAAAAAATCTCGTTTGAGTACCTGTGGGGATGTTAATAATCAATTAAATAACTTCGTTTGGGTTTTTTTTGAATAATGATTTCTGCAAAATTGATGTATATGCTTTAACTAAATCTTTCAAAAAATATTAAAACGTATAAAAGCCATTTTTACGGAAAAATATAACAAAAAACTGCCAAAACACAAATTGGGGGAATGTCGGGGAATTCCCCCAGGGAATCCCCGGGGAACCCCTCAGTTTTTCCGATTCCCCGGGGAATTAACAACCCTACTGAAACCCTGTTTTATATGCATACTTTATTTGTCATTATTTTCAGCACTTGAAGATCAAAAATATAAAAATAACGTATTTTATTAATAATTAGAACACCAAAAAACAATAAAATAATTAACAAAGATAAAAACCAATACCAACTTTTTAATAAATTACTATAATATAACCACATATAAATTAAGGCAATATCATTGTGAAAAAAAGTGAAGATACGCCACAGAATTAAATATAAATTCCAACCCAAAGAGCAAGGAAAATAATTCCAAATCCAAGAAAGCCAGCTGCCATGCCAGCGAGGAGGAATTCAGTAAAGAGGGAACGCTTCTTTGCATCAACAGTTACTTCTTGAATGAAGAAGTATGCAGTACTAACAAGACCAAGACCAACAAGGATGAAAGTAAATTGAGAGAATAAAGCAGGATTTATTGGTCCACCATATTTTTCCATTTGAGTAATGTCGATAGCCATAATTCAAGAAGAGTTGAGTGTCTACAATTAATATTAATACAAATTTAAAAAAGGATTTGAAAATCACATATTTAAAGTTCATATCAAAATGTCAAAGATAAGATAGCGATGCAACGCTTAAAAATCAACATATTTGCATAAAAAACAAGACCATCAAGTGTTTATGTACAGTATACAAAAGCAACAAATAGTTTTTCAGGATGCACAAACACGTTTTCGAATCGACTAAGTTTTAAATTTAACAAGTATGTATCAAAGATCAAAAAAATTTATATAGTAAGTACAAAATATACATGTCAATTCAGAATCATTCTTTAATGAAAATCACGATCAGGGAAGAGTGCAGGAGCAAGCATCGTCCAAGAATAAATTCCAATGCAAAGCCAACTTGAAACAATTTTAACCCAAACGGATGCCATATTGCTATTAAGATGGGTGAGATCAGAATTTGGTTTATACCAGCTTGTAAGAGTCATCATAACGTAAAGAGAAGCAAGAGCAAAAATGAAATGGAAGAAACTGTAAGAATATTGAACACCTTCTTTTTCATTATCATAAACTTTGTTTGCTTCTTCATCGGATGATGGAATTGCTTCAGAAGCTAAAAATATTTAATTTAATATTACAGTAATCAAATATTATAACAGAGATACAAGCAAAAACAATTGGGTACTTGTGTACTATATACCCCCCATTTATTTTTTTTATTTTTTGGTCTGTTGTGCTTGAAATTTTTAACCTTGTCTCAAAGGCAAGTGTTCTAACAACTGAGCCAACCTGGCAACATTCTCGATTTTTTGAAAATGGATAACAAAGAAAAGTTATAAATTTTGGTTTCTTTAATTATGGGGGGGGGGGGGGGGGGGGGGTATAAAATAAACAAGAGCGCCTATGCGCACTTGTTTTCTATATACCCCCCCCCCATCAGTTAGTTTTAAAAAATGGTTTTTAATTATTAAATATTATTATGAGTCAAATATTTACAAGAAACATTTTCTCATAATTTATAGAATCTTTCACTGTATTATCGTGATTGCACCTTAAGCCCAACATACTGAAAAATAAAAAACAATAAATGGGGGGTATATAGTACACAAGTGCCAACAATTGTTAATAACTAAAAAAAGCTATCCCTAAACCACAACCACAAGGAAAATTATTCTAGGCTAAGCAATGTTAGTAAAAGTGCTTGTGTCTCTATTCCCACCTGGACTGTAATCCAGTGTATCACGGGACTCACTCAATGGAATTTCATCTGATTCCGCACCTGATGTACCTCCAATTTTACCAATTGACGTATTTGAACCTGTACGAATAGCAGCATAAAGAAGACAAAGGAACCAGATAATTAATGAAATAATTGATTGTGCAGGTAATGGAGTTCCAAAAGATTCATCATGATGTCCAGGAGTTGTATGATTAGTGAAAATATTAATCAACGATGGATTGCATTCTTTATCAGGATTGTTCATCAATGCTGACCATGTAAGGTACATTGTGTACAATGAAATGAAAGATGATTGAAGAAGACCAGAATGTGGCAAATGATCTTGAACAGATGGAAGCATAGAGATGACAGAAACGATAATGCAAAGGATAAGGTTGATTGAAATAATGAATTTTGGAAGATAACATGATGCGCCCTAAAAAGAATTGAAAAGTTAACAAAAACCATTTAGACAAAAATGTTACGGTAGTGTAGAAAAGGAACATCAAAACAACACTTAAAATTCCTAAAGCATAGCAAGATGAAGTAAAAGTAATAAGTCCAGCAAGGCATGCTCGAGAATCCGATTCTTCTGCTTGTCCAACCCATGATTCAGCAAGTCCATGAGCAAAATCAATGATAAGAACAAGTTGAATGAGGATAAAAAGGAAACCACCAATCATTCCAATCCACATAAGAGCTAAAAAACCGATATATGAATCAATTTTAACAATTTTGCATCAACAAACATACGTCCAGCAATATGTTCAGATCGAATATAAAAGAATCCAAAAATCATGGCTGCCATAATCAAATACTTGAAGAACCAAAATCCATTTTGAATCTTTGATCGAATATCATTCGAAGACTTTACACCCATCATTAAAAGTGTAAAAGCAAAGAAGAATGAAGCCATTCCAGCACAAAGACGATAAACAGCTTGAAATCCAGTTGCATGAGAGCAATTTATATTTACTTGTTCACAGAACCAATTTGCCTAAAATTTATATACCGTAAGATGAAACAATCAGCTTTGTAAAACATACATTTGCTAATTTTTCTTGTATCCATGGTGCCAGCATCAAACAGGAAACTAATGTGCCCACGAGCAGCATAAGTGCATACATGATTCTCGATGTTGTACTGCTTGCAGTTCGAGGACATACTGCACAACAAAGTGAACATGCAGCACTTCCAAAGCAACATGCTACCTGTAAAATCACTTTAATTATTGTTTTTGCTATAGTAATTATTATAATATTATTATATAATTATTAATGGTGTGATACAAATGTTAATATCACATTCATCAAATGCATATGCAAAAGTTTTGTCAAATATAATCTTATTTATAATCTACGATTACATATTTTAACTTTTATGCCATCAGCAAAAGTTTTAAAAAAAACTTACGGATGATGCGATCCATGGCAGCCCAAGGACTAGTCCCATTATTACTTTAAACTTTGGTAATAATACAGTAAATTATTAACAATTTAATACAGCAAAAAAACAACGTTATCTAAAAGCGTATTGATTGAAAAATTAGAAAAAAAAGGCTTTTTTCAAAGCAGCAAAAAAAACGTCACACGACAACTTTTCTTTGGCAAAATGTCGTCAGCGCATTATTAAAAATGGTTGGGAAAAATTTTTTTTACATAAAAATGTTTTTGAATTTTTTCTTAAATTTAAAAAAAAGATGTCAGGAATTTCCTGAAAACTTTGGTAATAATACAGTACATAATTAACAATTTAATACCGCAATAATAATATGAAACAGTCGCATTTAAATCAGAAAAAGGCTCATTGTCTTACATGCTACTTATAGCTAGCCAACGACAAAATGTATTAAAAATTTTGTCCCTGTTTAAATAAATTTTTAAAATTTATTTAAATAATAGAATTTTTTTAGAATCTCAAGATGAATGTTGGAAATGTTGTTGAATTTATTTCATTCTCTTTTTAAAATTAAAAAAGATGATACCAACTATAAATATGTGGTTTTTAAAATATTGGATTCTTCCCTTTACTTTTTATTCAGTTTTTTAAGACGCATTCTACAGTAATCTGCTAATGAAATTTTTTTGACCATTCATTCGTGCTTTTCCGAAAACCCAAGACATGGTCCATTTAACTAATTACTCAAAAAATGACACATTTTTAAAGCAATTTTATTATAGGCGCACCAGTTATGCTCGATTTGGAGGCGATGGTTGGTTATTCGATTATAAATGTATGCAAATTATGAATAAATAATAACAAATTGAAGAACCCCGAAAAAAAGAAACAGAAAAAAATGATGGAATATAAGATGGCATCTTTGAGAAAGCATAAAAGATGTTTACTGGTTTTGATGACATCAAAGAATATGCTTTTTTAATGCCATATTTTTTTCGGTTTACTTTTTAGCAATTGTTTTTAGTCCACCAAATAAGGATGACTTTGAAAATGGATGAGACAAAAGGACGCACATAAAAGAAACGTGTGCTTTATACATATATTGTTCATCATCAAGCAAGTTGTACTTTTTAGTCCCCATGTTTTTGGAGCTCTCTCTCTCTCTCTCTTCCCCTTTCTCGTTCTTCAATCGATGTATGTGTCGTTGTTGTTGTTGCGCGCACTCTCGTTTCTTCTGTTCAAGTTTTTTTCCTTCCTTGGATGACAGCCAGCTGCCTGTTACTACTACCAAAGAAGGAAAGAAAAAAGTATTGTGCGTTTTTTCTTTAATAGAAGAAGAAAACAAGCTCTTCTTTTTCATATACTTCAGGGGCGGCAACGACGGCGCAACATTTCTGTAACGGCGCCAATGTCCACTCTTTTTTTCTTTACTTTCATTCTCTCCCTTAGGCGTTTCCATTTCTTTTTCAATGTTTTCCCTTTTAAAAAATTTTTTTCTCCCAAAAAAAGCAAAGCAACCAAAACCAAAAATAAAGAATGCCACAAAAAAGCCTTGGAAAATGAAAAATTGTGAGAAATTATTCCATCGGGAGATATCTTCAAAAAAATTTTTTTAGCACTGTTGAACAAAATTTTATCCTTTTTCTTTTTTTTTCTTTGACGGATTTTCTTGTACATTATTATTTTTGTGTTTTTAAATTTTTAAATTTACATTCTTTTCAAACTTGATCCATTTTTTTCTTTTTTATCTTATAATCGTTTTGCTACTTTATAAAAAAATGTTTAAAATTTAGTAAATCTATCACGCTTATTTACAAAATTTTGTGATAAATTTTCATCCCAAAATATTTGTTTCTTTTCAAATCCCATTAAAATGCCAATAATAACCTCATCAAATGCCATATTTAAAAATTGCCAACTAAAATGAGGAACATTATTTTTTTCAAAAATAAACCATGCATTTTTATTGCTCATTTATATTTTTGACTCTTTTTGAGCCTTAAGGGCATTTAAAGAAATTGCCACAAATAAAACTATGAAATTTATTTTTTTAAATTATCTGTTAACTTTGAACAATTTTGCACTAATTTTTTTCTTTTTCATTAGAGATTAACTTTTGACCTTTTGTTTTACTCACATATTTACACATTTGCTTTTTTAAAGAATTAACAAAAAAAGTTTATTTTTAAACAAAACTGTTTTTTTCTCGGAGGTTTAAACCTAAATCTCGATCTTTTCACTTTTTTTCGTGTCAGGACAAAATCTCCATTGTTAGAGGTACTGTAACAACCCTTTTTTATCATACAAATAGTTAATTGTTTTATATTTTTTAAAAAATATTTTTATTTTTTCAATGAAAATGAAAAACTTTTCTTTGTTAAAGTCAATAATTTATTTACCCAATTCTTTCACCATTCCTTTCCATTACTTTTATTTATTTTTTTCTTTCATCTTTTTAAGTGTTCAAAGTTGTTGATCCCCCCCCCTCCCGAAGTCCTTTTTTTTCCAAAGATCTTGTTTCTTTTTTATATTTTTGTTATATTTTGTAATAGCATTTTTTTTATATCCGATAAAATCAATAAATAAAATGTCGTATTTTAAAAAAAAGTTTATTGATATCCTTTTTTTGGGTGTTAAAAATTTGATGAATGAATTAATCCTTAATTATTATTACGCGTGGTCATTTATTGAAAAAAAAATATAAGAAAGATTTATTATTTTTGGAAATTTTTTAATTTAAATAAAAATAATCGATTTGCGATAATTTTTGGTTAAAAAGATGCTATTGTAGATGTTGATTTTAGCAAAAAAAAATTATAAATTATCTTTCATGGTTTATTGTTCAGCCTTTTTTCTGTCCCAATAAAATAGCTTTTTGTGTTTTTACAATTTTTAAGCAATAACAAAATTTTTTAGCTTTCAACTTAAATTCTGTTCTTTTTTTGTGCAAAGAATGAAATAACTTAATTTCCTTTTGTTTCAATTGTTTTAAAATTTCTCTTTTAAAGATTTTGTCACTTTTATAAATGGCGTATTTTCTTCGCCATTTTTCTTCCTCCGAAGATGGCCCCTCAACTTCTGCCTCAACATTTGATGAAGCCGAAAATTCCGTTAACAATACTTTACTCGATTTATCAACAGATTCCTCGTTATCATTGCTTCAAAGAATCCAACAACAATCTGTTACAAGAGAATGCTACTCTGAAATACTTTTAAAATGTGCAAAATTGATTTATAAAAATGCCATTCTCGGAAATCCTGCTTTGATTGAAAAACATATAAAAGGTATGAACAAAATAATTGAATTTATCTCAAAAATATCTCTTATTAACAGTTAATCAGGAATTTTAGATAATCCTGAACCAACAAGTGATAATTCTGATTATGTTGCTGATAATTTAAAATATTTAGAAATTATTGCATCTCCGTCATTGTTTGGGGCCAATTTTTTAGCACTAACTACAACATTAAAGTGAGCAAAAAAAGAAGAATTTTTTTGTACGCAATTTTATATTTTTAGGACGACATCATTAACATCAAATAATTCCGTTGCACAACAATCAAATGATTCACAGTTTATTGTAGCTGCAGCGACAACGTCGTTTGGCTCATTTCCAACGACTGGCCTGCATGCGACAAACGCGGGTGCGGCGGACGTAAGCGTACGTTGCCTTTTTCTTTCCTTCTTTTTTTAAAGCGACCATTGAAAGGAAAAGTGTTCTGTTGCATTTTTTTGAACCCGATACCACAGCCCCTTTGGCTTAGTGGCAGAGCGTCGGTCTTGTAAACCGAAGGTCACTGGTTCGATTCCAGTAGGGGGCAATCTTTTTTTTTGTTGATTAAAATCATTTGTTTTAATTGCAATTTACCGAAAAAGCGCTGTCTGTATTTTTAAAGTCTCATTTTTGATTTGTTTTAGAACCGAACAAACCATTTAATCACAGTTGGATTAGATTCAATTTTTTCTGTATTAACAGAATTGAATAAACGTGATCCGGAGTTATGTGCTTCAGCCCTTCAACAATTATTACAATTATTACAAACTATTCCACCCGAAGGAATGATACATGAATCAAAGCAAGTAATACAAAGGATGCATGAATTATTAAAAACTTTGAGGATAGAAGGTTTACTATAATTTATATAATAATTTTTGTGCCCAAAATTACAGTATAACTTTTATTTTAGGAAATTCAACTGTCAGCTCATATGCAAATGCGTGCTTAGTTTCATTGGCAATTGCCAGGGGTGAACCGGAGATGTTATTTTCGGCGGTAAAATGCCTTTTATGTGATGAAAAAGAAAATATTCCCTTCAATCAATTAACTTCTGAATTTAATCCATTACCAAAAAACTTTCAATCCATGGCATTTACGGTTCAAAAATTGGTGCAAAATGGAACTTTAAATTTTGATTCCTTCAGTTTTTGTAATACTGCAATCACAGATCACTCAGAATTTGTTACCTTTGAATTAGCATATTCTGGATCTTTTTCTTCCACAGAATTTTCTGAAACTTCAAATGCTGCAAAAAGTTGCCTAAATTCAGATGGCTCATATTTGTATATTTTAAATAATTATGGTTTATTTAAAGTCGGAACTGGACTTACCGAAACTCAAACAGCAAAAGTTTTGGCGGTAAATGAAATGTTAAAATTTATTGATGGTTCATCACTAATAATTTGTCATGAATCACTATATTTGAGACGGAAACATTCAACAAGATTATGGGTAATTGATAAAGAAACTTTAAGAGAAATTGGTGAAATAATGTTGCATGCATCTTTGACCGAGGGAATTCTGTTTGCAGATGGAAAATGCTTTTATCAGGGTACATTAGATGAACAATGGAATTTTATGGTTAGTTAAAGTTTAGTTAGTATACAGTAATCAAACATTTTAAACTGATTATTTTAATTAAATATGAATTTTTAACATATTGAAACAAAATATTTTTGTTATTATTTTTTAAAAAACATTTATGGATTACTTTAGAAATAGGGTAACCAAATTCAAGTTACTTTTAATCATCAGAATCAATAAATGTTAAATTTACAGTAATATTACTGATAAAAGATATCATATGTATTTCATTACAGTAATCAATTATTTTACAGATTACTCCACTTGATGATTCCTTTGGAATTTTACTTAATCAAAAACATAAACATTCAAATCGATTAGTTGAATTTAATTATTCAATTTTTGGTGACACAAATGCTCAACAACAAAAATTAATTAATTCAATACCTTCAAATCTTCAAAGTAAAATAATTTTTTCAAACAAAACGTTTTTAGAAAAATTAATATGTGCGAAATTTTAGTGATTGCAATTGATCTTCAATTTACGGAGGATACGGGCTTCCTTTTAACAAGATCTGGTGAAATTTATTACGCTGGAAAAGGGACCACCTTTTTTCTTACGGTATTTATTAAAAAAAATTAACAAACAAAAATACTTGTAATCGTTGCAGGATTCTGATGCTTGGATAGATTTAAATATTTCTGAACACATTATTCAAATGCATCTTGATCCATATGCAAATTGTTTGTTGTTGAGATCCGGGGCAGGACATTTATGGATTATTGGAAATTCCATTGGAAGTTTAGATTCTCAGATTCCACATGGAAATAATAGCAAAAAATTTAAAAAACTTCGAATTCCGCACAGGTTTGAAAAGGGATACTGTAAATGTAAAAAAAAGTAGTTTAAAAAATATTTTTAGAAAAAAAGGAACATCTATTTCTGGAATCCCTGGGGCATTGGGATATGTAACAGACAATGGAAAATGTTATTTATTTGGAAGACATATTGCTTCAAGCAACAATGATAACGGACAAATGACTGGATTTGATGGATTTTCTGTTGCAAGTTTAGGAGTTGGAAAAACTCATATTGTTGCAATTAGTAAAACCGGACTTGTGTATACTTGTGGATTAAATAATTTGAATCAATGTGGAAGAGATGAAGTAAGTAAATTTTTTTGTATCCTATTTTTGATCCATGCTGCAGCTCAAAAAATAAAAATATAAGAAAAACAATTATTTTTGAAATTTTCATTAGAAACTTTTCAAGATTACTGTAAAAAAATGGATTTTTGAGAAATATTAATAAATGCAAAACCGTTATAACGGCCATTAATAATCGATTTATTTTAAAATTATTAAATTTTATAATACTAAAAATGTGCAATGAAGAAAAAAAAACGGACTCAAAAAAAAGGAGTCGAGAGTTTTTTGTTTGTCATTTGTTTTCTCTCTCGCAAAAAAAGCTCTCTTTTTTCAACAACTAGACGTTACCGCTTGTTGCATTTTTTTGAGACCCATTCCGCTGCCTCTTTGGCCCAGTGGCACGGCGTCTGTCTCGTAAACAGAAGATCGCAGGTTCGATTCCTGCAAGGGGCAATTTTTTTTTAAAAGTGGAGTGAGAGCACGGTAACATCGTCAACTTTACCCAGTGTTGGCAACTGCTTTTAAAAAGGGAAAAAAATGATTTTCCATTTTATTAAAACTTATCCGTGGTTTTTTCTGGTTCACGGGCTCATTTGGCGTAAGGTTAAGCGGTTTTTGGCGTAGAATGATTTTAAACGATTAATTTTTCTATCAAACGTCTTCTAATAGTCCCCTAAACATTCCCTGAAATGTGCTTCCTGAAAAAAAAAATTTCGAAAATTTCGATTTTTTTAACAAAAAAATGTCGAAATTTTTGATTTTTTTTGTTAAAGATGGTTCATAATAGCCCCCTAATATATTTTATAACAAGAGATCGACAAACAAATATAGTGGTTACCATTTTCAATGAACTTTGTAAAAAAAATTTGAAAAAAAAATTTGATGTTGGGGATATATGTGAAATATGTTTTTCCCAAGGAAAAAATTTTTTTCTGGTATTTTTTGACTTAAATATGATTGATTATGACTAAATCAAGTATGTAGAATCTAAAAAACACATTATTAGGCGTTCAAAATAGTTATATAGCTCATTTTTTGATGTTGGGGTATATGTAGCACACGATAAATCCAAAAAGTCTATAGAAATCGTCAAAAATGTTTCTGTACGATTTCTTTTGCTATTAATGTATTTTTTATGGTAGAACGGATATTTCGGTCAGTCCGGAACGTTAATGCGAGCTGAAATCTTGATTTTACATCAAAATAAAATTTGCCCATTTTATACCTTATCATACAAAAAGTTTATGGAAATTGCGTAAATCAACTTTAAAATCCCCCCAATGGTATTTTTATGTTCACAACAATATTTAGAGACATAATATTACTTTGTACCCCTAAATGGATTACTTTTTACCCCAAATGTTTATTTTTTATCAACAATTGCGCCGATAAAACGACATCTGCGCCGATAAAAATTTTTAGGCTAGATCCTACCTCATTAAGCTAGATCCTTCCTCATTAGGCTAGATCCTACCTCATTAGGCTAGCACATGGGCCTAAGCCTTAGCCTTAGCCTTAGGCTTAGCAGGCGCCCGAAGGGCGCCCTCAGCTTAGGCTTAGGAGGCGCCCGTAGGGCGCCCTTAGGGAATCCACAGAATGAGTATATTTATATTTATAAATCATTCTTTGGATTCAGGAAATTATTACTAAACATTTTAAAAATTTTGGGTAAAAAGTAATCCATTTTGGGGTACAGAGTAATACTATGCCCAAAAAATGAGCCCGTGGGTTGTTAGTAAAATTATCAAAAATATCAGTGTTAATCATATTTTAAAAAGCATTGATTTTTGGCAAAATTAAAAAAAACAGAAATAAAAAAAATTTATGCAGGTTTTCTTAATCCCAGTCTAAAAAAGGGTCTACAATTATTACCTTGAAATAAGTATATAATTGAAATAAATTTTAGCCAAATATATTACCACAAGCAAAAACGATTCAACCAATTTCACCATTTAATTTTGGGAATGCATCGAAGACGACATCCCCTTTGACATCTCCAATTCGAACAACTTCACCTGCCTGTTATTGCTTCCCAGGGGAACATTTATTTATTAAAGATGCCGCATCAATTTGTATGAGATGTGGGAAATGCTCAGGAAAAAGTGAAAAATGTCCAACAAAACTTGAGACAGGTGGAATGAGAAAAGTATATCTTCAAAGAGGAATGTTATGTGTTTGTGATTCACAAGAATCTGTGTGTCTTCGATGTGGAATTTGTCAAGCTTGTGCCGAATCAGTGAATCTTAAAAGATATCGGGAAGAAGAAAAGGAATCAGATGAAACGTCTTCTGTAAAACCTGTTGCTACACCTGTAGTAACTACCGTAACCCAAGGGGGTCAATTATCTCCTGCCAGGCTGGTCCTTCAAGGTGATATAAAAGTTTCAACAGTTAGTTGTGGAAATTATCATACTATATTACTTTGTGCTGATCGATCCGTTTATACATTTGGTTCAAATTGTCATGGTCAACTTGGAACTGGTGATACAGAAAAGCGATCAGGAGCTGTAAAACTTAATCTACCATCAAATATTCAAGTCGTTCAAGCTGTTGCAGGTGCAAATCATTGCATTCTTCGAACTTTGGATGGACAAATTTTAACATTTGGTGCATTTAAGAATGGCCAACTTGGTCGTTCCGCCCCTTTAAATTGTCCTTCCGAAAAGAAATGGTTTGCAGAGCCGACTTTCGTTGAAGGATATGGGCAATCTTCTGGAATCATTGCAAGTTGGATTGCAGCCGTTGGTGATCGAACAATTATTCAAACACAAAAACAAATTTTTACAAAACAAATGTTAAATGATGCGCGGGTCACGGCACGAAAAGATTGTTTAATAATTTTACCCCCTGCAGGCATAAAAGGTGATTATGTTGTGATAAATCGGATTACTGCAGAAGTGACACAATTTAAAATGATGGAAGAAAAGTTTGCTTCAATTAGGTATGTCATTTATACGGATTTAATATATCTATATGCAAATTTTTCAGTTTTTCCTTAGATCCTTATTATCCGTTACTTTGGACTTTCAATGATGAAACTTTTCAAATTACTGCCTATTCGGACAATAAAGCTTCAGAAGACGAAATATCCTTACCAAATTCAAATTTAGAATCTCTTGCCACGACAATTACAGAAACCCTTCCACATCGAGAACCAGATATTCTTAAAAAGCATCGTCAACTTCTTCAATGCACCGAACTTTGTATTCCATCAGAAAATGATCCAGAATTTAGTGATACACAATTGGCAATTTTTATTTTAAGTTCAATTTATTCCATGAGCGTTTTTGCTGCTACCGGAAAACTTGAACAAACTCGAAGCAATAATTCTACGAAAATAAATAAAATTGCTACAAAACAACGTTCAAATCGTCCCTCAAAAATTGTAACAAAACTTCAAAATTTTGAAGTAAATTTGGATCATGAAAATGGTGGATTTTGTGCTTTAAATCGATTTGATTCATTTGGTGGTGGATGGGGATATTCGGCACATTGCGTGGAAGCAATTCAATTTAAAACTTCTAAATCAATTTATCTTTGTGGAGTTGGACTTTTTGGGGGAAGAGGAGAATATTCTGCCAAGATTCGATTAGTTAAAGTTGTTGGGGGAAATGTGGATGAACAATGTGTTGAACTTTTGGCAGAATCTGATGAAATTTTATATGAATGTGCTTCACGGGAAACTGCCGTACTACAATTTAATAAAAAAGTTTTAATAAATGCTGAAGAATGGCATGTTTTATGGGCACAAATACAGTATGATTTTAATATTTTTTTAAATTTTACA
Source organism: Panagrolaimus superbus (assembly GCA_964035985.1). NCBI lineage: Eukaryota > Metazoa > Nematoda > Chromadorea > Rhabditida > Panagrolaimidae > Panagrolaimus > Panagrolaimus superbus. The sequence goes on from OZ038357.1 coordinate 9,966,371, forward strand.
TTTTGTACTTTTTAGAGGCCCATCATCAGATTGTGGAGCATGTGGTCGTGCCGTTGTAATGGCAACAGGAGAAATTGAATTTACATTTCGAAATTCTATTCTCTCAAATAATGGCACTGATATTGAAGTTGGACAAATTCCTGAAATTTATTACACCCTTAAAGAGGGCGATGAAGGGACAGATGAAATTATGCAAAAAAAGCCACAAGAAAAACATCTTCTTTCTCAAATATCCGATGAGCTTCCATTAATCTCTTCCCAAACCCTTTTCAACATAACTCCAACAACAATTTTAAATCTTTTTGGAATATTTGATTGGGCAACAAAGGGCTCATTTGCATCATCTACAACTGATTTTCCGGGGATATTAAATGAAGAGCATCGATGGAAGCAAGAAAGATTTGCATATGTTGCAATAATTGCATTGAGAATGCTTCGATTATATATCGCAATTTTATCGTCGCAAGAGCCAAGTGCTGAAAGTGAAGATGAACAAATTGAAGGGGGAAATGAGAAGCGACGAAAATCGTCACACCTTGATGCATTCGCAAATTTAATTATTGATTTTTCTGGAATTTTAAAAAATATTTTTTCAATTGCTGATGAAAAATTATTTATTCAAGTTTGTTCCCTTTTATTTCAGGGATATTACTATGCCATTAAATCAAATTTTAGGATAAAATTGGTCAACTTGTTATCAATGAAACCGTAGATGCATATGTTGCCTGCGCGGAATTATTACTTCCATCTCCGATAATTCTTCGAAATCGACTTTCTCAAGCAATTGCAAGAGAACAACGAAATTGGTCATTATTGGCATTGTTGAGGGCATGTGAAAAGTTAGAAATTTCTGCCCTTCAAGTATTAATCCCTGATATCTCGGATAAAATTGTTGAAGAAGTTGATAATAGCAAACCAGCAGGTGATAGCCTTGGAGATAAACTATCTCGATATTTTTTTCCAACCCAAAATGGAGCAAAAGAATTAACCGGATCAGGAATTGTAAGATTTTTATTTGATTTGGGGTTTGCTTCAAAGGAATCGACAGATGATGTAAGTTATTTGGATATTTATGCAAATTTGTCAAATAAAAATCTTACAGGATATCTTATTTTTACGGCTAAAAGAAGCTGCACAAAGATTGATAGTTGTTTATGCAAAAGTTCTTGTTGCAAGTAATTTAATGCATGAAGCAGGGCCCCCGTTGCAAGCAACCGATACTCGATTTCGACGTTTTAATAGTCATTTAAATTGGGAAACTGGAAATGGTGCCTTTGATGCCGTTGCCTTTAAAGTTGATGAACCTGGAATTACAATTCATGGAGTTGGAGTTTTTATTGGCGCGGCTGTAACGGGTGATTTTACATTTGAAATTGAGGTACGTTTTCAATAAAGGGATACTGTATTTAACAGAGAAAACACCAGTAATTTTAGACGTTGGTAAATACCGGAGATATTGCAAATGAATGTTGGACATTAATTGAGCAACAATCTGGAACTATTCGAGATTCATCCTTAACAAATCATTCGGATGTTCAATCAGTTGCACAACAAAAACTTGTTAGCGGAATAAAATTATCAAAACCATTTTTGCTTAAACCTGATTTAACCTATGCTGTTCGGCTACATTTATCTGCAGGCAAAACTTTTTATGGTGAAAGTAAGAATCCCAAAAAAACTTTAGTAGTAATAATATTATGGAATTTTAATTACAGGTGGTCAAACAACTTTAAAACTTATCAATGGCTCAAAACTACATTTTCTTCCATGTGGTCTTAGCAGGAATGGAACGTCAATCGTTCGAGGACAAATCCCCTATCTTGTTTACAGTATTGAAGAACCAAAAAAGGTGAAAACTGCCCCGGAAAAAGAAATTCAAAGTTTTTGGGAAGTTGAAAATAAAACCCATAATATTTTTATTGAAATTATGAGACTTTTAAGTCAAAAATTAGCATATTTAACAGCATTAAGCAAAATTGGAATCCATGAACGATCAATTTGTGCTCAATTAATTTCATATTGCACCGTATTCCTTGAAGCAAATCCATCTCTGGGATTTAATATTATCTCTGCAATTGATGAAGTGATACCACTGATAACAACAACGAATGCGGATGAAATAAAATTGATAAATAAATTTTCAAATATTGATTTAAAACCGGGACAAAGTTGTTGTTTAACAACACATGGCACAGAAAAACCTGGAATTGTTCAAACTTTAATTGAATCACCACATCCATATCGATCAGGACAAATTTTTAGTCAACAAATAATTTTTGAATCAACAATTGAATTTATGAGTATTCGATTTCATGATGAATGCCAGACGGCACAACCGGATGACTGTCTATGGATATATCTTGGACATTTTGATAGTAATTGTTATTATCCAATTGGAAAATATTATGGCACAAAAAATTGGCCCGAATTTCAACTCCTTCTTCCTGGAAATAAACTATGGTTTGTTCTTGAAACGGCACTTCCGGGAGAAGATTTAGATCCAACAACAATGTACGGATTTCGATGCACTGTTGATGGATTTTGCACTCCCGGGGCAATCGGTGGTGGAAAAATATTACCAAATGGAATATTGGAACAACAATTTGCATGGCTTATTTCATCAGCTTGTCGTTTGCTCGTTCAAGCACCCAGCTACGGCAAAAATGCCAAAAAGATGCAAGAAAGAGAAGAAATTATGCATGAAATTATTCGAAAGCATGGAACTTTATTAAAAAAGGGCCTTCATATTGATCACCTTCCAACAATCAAAGATGCCATGACCAAAAAATTTCCATCAATTGTTTCAACACAAGGTTGGCAAATGGCACACAAAATTTTTATTTAACTATTTACAAAATTATATGCAAATTTTTAGAGCGCACATTTCTGGATGAATTTATTCAAGCTTCTACAGAATCTTCAGCGGGAAGATTAGCTCGAGCCCTTTCCTTTGATCAACCATTTGTGGATTTAAGTTTATCAACGATCGAAATAGAAGCTGCTGAAATTTCCGTTGGAAAATCTGTTGGACTTGTTTTAGTTCAAAAAGATCAATTTAATAAAGATGCAAAATGTACAAATCTTGCCATCGAAATTTCTATCACTTCCGCTGATGATGTTGTAACACATGATTTAGCATTTGAACAAGATTTACAAAATCAAAATAGTCCCCAGCCAACTTCAAGTAATACAAGTTTAAATACGGATGATCAACAAAATTGGCGTCTTGGACAAGTCATTGGAAATGATGGCTTTCAAACATTAAAACAATTACAAATGGTTTGTTCATTTCTTTTGACACAAAATTGTGATAAATATTTTTACAATTTTGTTTGCATTTAAAATTCCATTTGAGACTTTCTCATTTTTGACCATTTTGCTGACCCAAATTTTTCATATATTTTTGTAAAAATTACTTTTTATGTACAGGGTGTCCAAACGAAATTCCCGGTTTTCATTTGCCCGGCAAATTTTTTCTGTTGAAGTTATGCAAAAACGGACTTCACAGTTGTACTCGATAAATCATAGGATTTTTTATGATATGCAAATTCTTCAATTCCAAATATGCAAATTTTTTGTGGAGGGAGAGTAACAAAAATTTCACGTTTTTGTTTTTTTCGGTTACTATCACTTTTTTTGTTGGAGCGGTTTTTTGTGAAATGATAGTAACCGAAAAACTTTTTTTGAGAAATTTGATGTTACTGTCAAAATTGAAAAAACCGCTCCAATGAAAAAGAGTGATAGTAACAAAAACATTCTACATTTATTTTTTAGCATTGCTATCACGATTTTTACTGGAGAATATGCAAATTTCTAGGAATTCAGATTAATTTTATCTCAAAAAAAATCCTATCCTATGCTTAACTTAACTGCGCTATCCGTTTTGGAATAACTTGAACAGAAAAAATTTGGCGGGCAAATGAAAACCGGGAATTTCGTTTGGACACCCTGTATTAAAAATTAAGTGTCTTAGAACAGAATTTCTAAATTTCAATTTTTGTTTTCTCATTCATTTGATATTTTCAGAAAGAGCGTTCAACATCCGTTTATCTGAATAAAGCTCGATATAAAACTATCTCAATGATGCCAGCCTTTACAAATTATTCCTTGGAAGAACTTCGATTTGCATTTCAGAAGGCTGTTGATATAAAAGAAACTTATAAACTAAGCTATAATCAACAAACAGGCTTTTTTACGGTGGATTGGAAACCAAAAAAATCTGGAAGATTTCGAATTGATTGTATGATTGATGGATTTAAACTTGGTTCAACAACTTTTATTGAAGTTAATGAACGTCGAACTCCATCTTTATCACCAAGATCCATATTTGCAACAGCTGAAAAAGATTTGGCAGAAAAAGAAGCAGTAAAACAGAAGAAAGCTTTCTGTGATCCATTAAGTCCATTTATGGGTGTTCGAATTCGGGCCCATCCATCTTTATCTGCTCCTGCAATAGGAACAATTTGTCGAGGATGTTCAATTACATGGGATGAATGGATTAAAAATTCTGATGGAACTTGGTTAAAATTAACTGAAGAAGCAAGGGTGCTATTTTGTGATAAAAGTAATGGACAAGTAAGTTATCTCTTCACATTTTATCTTTCATTAATTATGAAATTTTAAACAAAAATTTTCTCGTCTTAATTTCAAAACTTTTTGGAATCGAAATTTCGCAGAGACCCTATAGTTTGAGCCTTCTAAAATTGGAATTTAAAAATCGATAATTCAATGTTAAAACTTTAAATCAAAAATTTCTGTCCCAAAATGAAAATCCTAAAACCAAAAAATAAGTTTTGAAATTCAAATTTGAAAACAGACATTTCTGATCGAAAATCAAAATTTCGAGTAATTTTCATCATATTTTTAGGCTGGCTGGTGCCTACAGTATCATAAAGCCTTTGAAAAAACTTTATTAATTGTTGATGAAAAAGATTTGATTGAAAGTAACAGCAAAAACGAAAAAGAAACTGCAGCAGAAAATATTTCAATAAAACCATTATTAAAATCTCCTCGTCGAATATTGCCGTCCCTTCCACCAAAGCCATCAAAAACTTTTAAAAGTGAGCTTACGGAGGATGCGGATATTCTTACGGTTAATCGAGCCTCCACCCAAGCCTCTTCAACAACAACAACAAGTTGCTCACATCATGAAGCATTAAGTCCACGATTAATGGATTGTTGTAAAAGTGTTTTTGCAGCTTTAATTTGGCATGAAAGATTAAGTGGTGATTTAATGACATGTGCAAATCATCTCAAAAGTTCACCACAAATTGAACAAGTAAGTTGTGGCTTCTTGAAATGCCATGGCATTTTTTACCTATCTAAGATTGATAGATGTGTTTGGCATTTCTGCAAAAACATTTTTTTGGCATTTTAACATCAAAAAAAACTTTTTCAGCTTTTTTATGATCTCCAAAATCCGGCATTACCATCGTGCTTCTCACAAATTATTAAACTTTATCGATCATCCATTCAATGCGTGCTTGAAATTGTTGAACAACATTTAATTCTTCCATCTCCCCCCTCAATGAAACAACTTGCATCTCGACATATGTTTTTACCATCTGATGAAATTTGTGAACTTTGTCATGAACTTCATCCAAAACCAATTACCGTACATATGAGAGAAAAGCATCCAGGATGTGGGGGGCCATGTGGAGGGCATGGATATAATAGTATTGGAAATTATACAACTGGTTGGACCGGTTTATGTGGGGATGGGGGAAAAAGTAATGCCGTTTGGTATTTAATGTGTCCAAATTGTCGAACAATATATTTGAATAAAGCTGCCGAAGGAAAAAAGAATCAAGTAAGTAACAACAATTTCGAAAAAAAAATGCCATAACACAAAAATGTGCCATTTTAGAAAGATGATACGAATGACTGGACGAAGTTCCGGCAAAAAGCTGTCAATAAACAATTTTGTGCCGAAACCGTTTTAAAAGAAAATGCATTATTTTTATTGGATTTGAGGCCGTGTGAAGATGCCACTCGTTTGCCAATACGGCTGACACCCAAGAAAATTGCTCACACATATAAAATTAATCTATATCCGCAGGGAAGTGCCATTCCACAAAAAGAGCCATCAACTGATGATGCTTTACTTGTGGATACTGTAAGTGATTTTCTTATCATATCAGTTTATCAATGATAAATCTTTTTAAGGATTTTGTCAGCAACAATATTGGCTTATCACCCTTACATCAAATGAGCCATCAATCAGATCCTGGAAAGCAACCTACAGATTTATCTGTTCAAGATGCCACAGATCCATTTTCACTTTCGGCAAGTGCCAATCTATTTCGTCGACCTCAACCCCTTCCACCCCTGTTGCCACAACGCCTGACATCCCTCAATGGCTTAAATGAACTTCTTCGGCATCCCGTTCTCCTTTTTTGTGTTGAAACACATAATCTTCAAAGCCTTCGCCGACATTTTTATCGTTCAATTTCACGTGCCACAAAATTTGCATATGCATTTAGAGTTTGGAATTGGCTTCTGAAGTTGGTGACTTCTGAAACAATTGTAACGGATATTGTTTGGAATTATTTAACAACCCTTGGATCTTATTCATCATATAATCATTGGTTAAATATGGATTTAAAATTTGCAACAAAACTAAAACTTTTGCCACATCCATGGCGGCTTTGTTATTTATCTGGCACGGATGTTGCCGGAGCAATGATTGATGAAATGCATTCATTTTTGGGAACTTTAGCAGTAATTTTACAATCTCCTGGAGTTGATATGTCACTCAAATGTTTATGCTTTAAAGCTTGGACCTTTCATTTAACAATTCATGAACAGGTTTGTTTTGTTTAGATTATTACTGTATCCAGGATTACTGTATTTCTTTCAGAATTTATTAATAACAATGTGCAACATTTTATCTGCGGTCGGAGCTGTCCTCTCTGATTCTGCCTCCGATGTTTCAACACTTTTTGATGAATCTGCTTTATCAATTCTTGCCGGATTTGGTCCATCAAAAAATTTAACATCCGCAACTTTTCAACCATCATCAAAATTATCCCCCAAAAAACCAATTATTCTTCGACAACTTTCTTCTTCACATCTACATGCCATTAATCAAGTTTCAATAAAACAACATGAAAATCTTTCAAATATTCTTAAAATTGGTCCATCTTCTCGTTCACAGTTGGCGCATTGCTTAATTGATGGAAGTTTGGAAACATTTTGGGAATCTGGAGATGAAGATAAAAATCGTGCTCGACGATTAAATATTTCATGGGATGAAGAAGCATTTCGACTGGAATTACTTGGAATTTTTATTGATAATATTCGAGATACAAATTTTAAAGTTAATCAAATAACAATTCGAAATTCAAAAGCAGTTATTTATAATGCTTCAGTTGATTGGGTAAGAATTTTACTTTTACTTTTTGGATTTGATATATCCTTTTTATCATAACTCTTTTAGACATTTGTTGGATGGATAAAGGTTCTTATCACTTCAGCAGATAATTTACAAATTCATTTAAAAGGAAGTGAAGCGGGTTGTCGATTACGGCAAATTGCCGTATTTGGTCAAAAAGTTCTTGTTGAATATCTTGATGATGGAAGTTCTTCAAAAAAAGAAAAACCTCCAATAATCAAACAAAGTCATTCACATCAACTTTTATTTAGTACCGCTCAAATGGATGCTTTTATACTTTTTCAAGCAATTGCTGCTCAAGTGCGGTTTTTTCTTCTCGGGGGATTTCATATATCCATTGATATCCTATTCTTTTTTCAGGCATTTAGTGATGAACTCGCAGAAGAACAAAATGGAACTTTACGTCAACAAGTAATTGATATGCTTTTTAATCGAGTTCAACTTCAACCCCTTCAATCATATGTTTGCTTTCAAATGGTTAGCGCTGTTGAAAGGTACTGTAATCATATATATATATATTATATATGGTATACTGTATTTATTTTAATTTTTTAGAGAAATTATTAGTCTTCGAGATCGTGTCAAACGTAATTACAGTTATGTATGTGGATTAATGGTTATGCTTGTAAAAATTTGTGAATCTCGAAAGGGTCTTGAAGTATTTTCTCTTCGAAATGGTTTATTAATTATTCTTTCTGAATTACTACTTTTTGCTCCACAGGTTTGTTTGTATATTTATTTTTAATAACAATCTTAATTAAATTTTTCAGATTGTTCAATTACAAACTATTGAAACAATGAGTACTTTGTTGCAACATTTCAAACCCAACACTTTTGATTGCTCCCAATTTATTCATAATATTTTAGCGGCAATCGCAAAAGCAATCGTTTTACAAATAAAAGATAAAATTACACGAAAAATTAGTTCACAAAAAATGGAGAGTCATGCATCGGATGTTCCACAATATTGGAGAATTGATCGATCAATATCAATTGAAACTGCACATTTGCTGGTTAAATTTGTTGAAGATATTACGTATGTTTATTTTTTGCAAATATTATTAGTTTCAAATTCAAAATTACTGTAATATTTTTTTAGAACTTCAAAATTCAGTGAACATTGGGCGGTTGCTGTTAAAACGGAATTAGCAAATACAATAATGCAATTGGCACAATTTGTAACCCTTAATTCTTCATCATCTTCAAATCTTATCGAGCCTTCTGTTGCTGATGCAGTTTCTCGAACCGCTCAATCTCTTAAAACTTCACAATTTTGGTTATCTGTTGCATCACTTTCACTGATAAATGACCCAAAATGGCTTGAATTTGCACCTGTTTGGAGAACTTTGAAAGCTCGAAGATCCCAAGAACCTGATCCGTTATGTGAGAATCATGATGATGGACAAACTTTGGCACATTTTCGGTGTGAAGTTTGCCTTACAAATCTTTGCCGAGAATGTTTTACAATTTTACATTTAAATAAAACAAAAAAGTAAGTATTATTTTAGATTTGCTGCAAATACGTTTTTTGAAACTACAGTAATCTCAAAATTTAGATCCCATAATGCTCGTTTAATTGGTTCATCAACATTTTGTCCAAAGGTTGACGTTCATGAAGGCTGTACTCGACTTAAATTAAACAATTTATTAGTCCTTTTTAATACTTCAAAACTGTCTGGAATGGTTGAAATTAGCGCTGATATCGGGGGTGGAACAAATAATGCCCCTCCGACATCTTCTTTTGGGCCATTAAGCCCGTTTCAAACTGCAAAATGTCGTTTTTGTTTAACTCCACTAAAAACTGAATCAGAATCTTTGATAGGTGTTTGCGGACACGAAGACTGTCTGACTTTAGCTTCAGATGCATGTGGGAAAATTTTACCATGTGGACATTTTTGTGGTGGAATAAAAGATGAAGAAACATGTTTGCCATGTTTTATTTGCGAAAATCAAGGTTTGTTAAAATTATTATTTAATTTTTAAAACTACAGTATACACATTTATTAGATTCAAAGCAAGATGCTGATGATCTCTGTGTAATATGTTTTACGGATCGCCTTGGTGGTGCACCATGTATAAAACTTACATGTGGACATTTATTTCATTTTAAATGTGTTAAACAAGTTTTGGAAAAGCGATGGCCCGGTCCACGAATACTTTTTCGATTTATGCATTGCCCACTTTGTAATGCTCAAATATCTCATCCTGCTTTGACAGCACTTTTGAAGCCGTTAGAATCCCTTTTACAAGATGTCTCAGAAAAAGCTAAACTTCGATTAGAATATGATGGATTACTGAATTCTCCGGCGATAACTTCTGAAACCTCCGAATTTTATCAAAATCCTGTTACATTTGCAATGGAACGATACGTTTATGTACTTTGCTCAAAATGCGGTAAAGCATATTTTGGTGGAGAAGCATCTTGCCAAGAAGCCCTTGAATCTTCAACAAATTTTAACCCGGAAGAATTACTTTGTGGTGGATGCAGTGATATTGCTGGAGCGGAGATATGCGGACGGCATGGAGTTGAATATCTTGAATATAAATGCCGGTTTTGTTGCTCTGTTGCCGTTTACTTTTGCTTTGCGTCAACACACTTTTGTGCCGGATGTCATGCTGATTTTCAACGTTTAATGCCAATGCCAAAAGCTTCCCTTCCACAATGCCCTGTTGGTCCAAGATGTTCTCAATTAGAAGGGGAAGAATGCCCTCTAAAAGTTAAACATCCACCAACCGGAGAAGAATTTTCACTTGGTTGTGGAATTTGTAGAAATATTAGAACTTTTTAGAATTTAGATATTTTTAACTTAATCTTACTACAGTACAAAAATCTTTTTATTATTATTATTATTTAGCAATAATTTAATTGTCTTTCTTTGTACCACATTTTCCTCGGTCACTAAACTTATTTTACAAAAAAATCTCAAAGCTTTAAAATTTATCAGGGTATTTTTAAAATGATGTTATTTTACATTCCATTTTTGTTAAATTATTACAGTCTTTAAAATAAATAATATTTATTATTCCACAAAGATAAAAGAGCAAAAAACCGATTACGTAAAAGTTTTAAAATACGAATTAAGATTTACATAGTACAGACATCACAGGGAATAATAATGCACGAGATAGATTTAAAAATCATCATCATCTTCATCTGCCATGTCTCGAGCAAAATCTAATTCCTGTTGTTCACGCTCACGTTGTTGTTCGATTGATTCAATTCCTGCTTTTCCTTTATCAGATGGATACCGAAGTGCTTTTACTGCATGATTATGTAAAATAAGACAATGTTTAATACGTTCATCATAACTAAATTGTGGTTCAGTTGTACGATAGATATTTTCTGTTTCAACAGTTTGCATATAACGATCATCAGCAGTAGTATCAAAAGATACTCGAGCATCAATTGTACCTTCTTTAATAGCCTTTGTTACCATGTATTCTGCTTCAGATGTTGATGAAAGCTACAAAAACTATCGTAGCCGGAGAAATTATAGCAAAAAAACTTACAGCAAGTTTACGAGCAATATCCTTGATTGAAATTTTTGAATAAGCAAGTGAAATTTGACGAATTGCAGTTTTGATGACATTTTGACGTAAACGAACAATAAGCGTAATTGTTTCATCTTGAGTAAAAACAGGCTTGTTTGTATCAACGATTTTGTTAAATTGAATAATGTCACCAAGACGAACAGCTAAAAAGAAAAAGCATAACGCAGTAATTAATTATTATAAAAAATACCATGAGTAAGCTCCAAATAAGGTGCCAAAGGCTTCTTGTATGCAGCAACACGGAATACGCTTCTTTCAGGAATCAAACCTTGTAAAAGTTGAATGACAACAATCCATTTGTGAACATTTTGTTTGAAACCTACAGCAGAATCTGATGGAGCTTTACGAAGAGCTTGTTGGAAGAATTGTGCAGCACCATTATAATCAAGTTCAATAGCTTTAATGCGACCTTGATAGTAAAGGAAACGAGCAAGTTCATTATTGTTAGCAGATTCAGGGAAAGAAACTTTGGTCAAAAGTTTTGAAGCACCAGAAAAATTTTTAGTCAGTAAGAAAACACGAAGAAGACAGACAATAAGAATTGCAACAGTATCAGTTTGATTCCTTAGAGTTGCAACACGAAGACGACTGTTAAGGTAACTGAAAAAAACAAATTTTTAAAAATATAAACAATTTTGACACAAAGCTTACCCTCGAAGATCAGAAATTTTATTTTGACGTTCAGCAACTAAAGTCATATAAAAGAATCCCTTTGCAAGGAAGGGATCTAATGAACGCTTTTCATATTGATCGATTTTAGCAATATAATTTTTAGTACATGCATCAACATTTTCCAATTTTCCTTGATCAAGGAGATAAAGCATAACAAGAAGTTGAATATAAAGTTCTACTTCAGCATTACCACCTTTTGATGGAGTTGTTGGTGGACGACGATCAGGGCGAGGAGAACGAGCACCAGATGGCTTTGCTTTATCAACTTCCATGGGAGTCGGGGTAGATGGAGCAGCACCAGTTGATCCAATATATCCCAAAAGTAAATCACGATGTGTCTTATCCGAGACAAAAGTTGTAATTAATTTACTCAAAATATCAACATTTAATTCTTTTCGAGTTTTACTCAAAAATTGAATAACACGTCCAACAATATGAGTTTCACCACGTTCAAGTTGAGCACACCAATCTTTGAGATCTGAAAAAATACAAATATTGTTTTTTCAGTAATGCAAAAATGTAATCATACTTTCGTAAGTAATAGCATTCAGATCAGCTTTTGTTGGTTCTTCCTTCTTTGTTTCCTTTTCCTTTGGAAGCACCGGTTCATCAACTTCCATTTTTTCAACCATCTTGATCACTCTTGTCGTAAGTTAGAGATTGGGCTACTAAAAAAAGTGAACGAATGCAATGCAATTCACACAAATTAACATGAAACAAATCACGAAAACAATGATTTTCTCGGAGAGGCTAAAAACAAGGACATCTTACAAGGCATTAAAAATGGTAAAAATCAAGGTAATTTAATGCATCCAGTTTTAAATGTACAGTTTGATGCAATTAATAATTATGAAGCTATAAAATGTTAAAAAAATGAGAAAAGTTAATTAAAAGCATGTAAAGGACGAGATAAAAGAAATTCAAAGTCGCTCTCTTTCTTTGTCATCGTTTTTTTTCAAACATTTTTTTGCTCCTTTTTTCGTGTCAAGAAAATTCAAAAATAAAATTTGTAAAAATTTTTTTCTGAAAAAAACATTGAATTTTTTTAGTGTTTTTTGAATCCTCTTTTTTCATTTATACATTTTATTAACTGCAAAATTTTGGTTTCAGCCATGTGGTACGAACAATTTTATTCTGGATTTATTACATTAGCATTTGTTTGGGGTGCTTGCAATATTTCTGCTGTTACCAATTATGCTGATCTTGGAAGACTATATCGTCGTGATTTAAGTGGATATGATCGGTAACATTTTAATAAGTATTGCTATATATTTAATCTATTAATTTTTAGCAACATGCTTTTAAAACGTGATCACCGTTTAACTGGAAATTATTACAAGATGAGCGGACTTGAATCAATTAAAGATTGATAATTAGATGTTGACCAGAATATGATTCTTAATTAATAGTAACAAATGTGTGGCTTTCTTTATATGTTAAAATTTAAGAAAGTTTTGTATGTGTATGATTTATAGAATAAACTGAGGATTGAAAATGAATTTCTTTTTTACATTTGTAACACGTCAAAATCGAGGCTTTTTATACTTTCAAATCGCGAGTGATTTTGATAATGTTTATATGAATACTAATTAAAAGATGTCAAATTTAAACCATGAATTAAAGCCATTTGTTCTTCGAAAATTTGCACATAATAAAGGATATGATCCAATTAAATGGTCATTGGATGATTTCCCAAAATGGCTGAAAAAGGATGTGATTCGATTAAGAGTTGCTTCGACAAGTCATGAACAAGGAAAGATTATGTTTGAAAAAATGTGTTTATCAGTTATTCTTAAACCTCAGCAATTTGTTAATTGGTTAAAAGATGATTATGTTATTCCATACGAGCATGGCAATATTGTACCAAGTACCCATTGGGCATATTATGATTATAAACCAGCTGCAGAAAATTTTACTCAAGAATTTACTGAAGCTCTTTCATTTGATAAATTAGGAATTAAAGGAGAATTTAATGATGAAACTATTTGGATAGGTTAGATTTTAGCATTTGTTTTTTTTCCAATTATTATATCTCCAAAATTATAGGTTCTCCTGGCGCGTATACTCCATGCCATTATGATTCCTATGGTTACAATTTACATTTACAACTTAAAGGTACAAAAAGATGGATTGTATTCCCTCCTGAAACTGAATTATCTCCATCAAGAATTCCATATGAAGAATCAACAATTTATAGCTTATTTGACATTACTGGTGGACAACTTCCATCAACAGGACCTCAAAATTGTTACTGTATTTATCTTGAAGAAGGTGATCTCCTTTTTATTCCTCCAAAATGGTGGCATTCTGTTCAATGTTTTAAAGGTGATATTAAAAATGGTGGTGTTTTTTCCGTAAATAAATGGTTTCCAATTGAATCTGATGAAAAAGAGAAGAAAAAAGAATGTATTGTTGGATGTTTGGTATGTAACAATACAGTATTATTTTTATTATAGTGTTGGTATTTTCAAACGTTTTAGACTTCATTGATTAATCCTGAATATTTTGAAGACGATAAAGAAGAACAGTTTACAAATTTAGAATCTATTATTTCTGAAGTTTTCCAAATGCAACAATCCCTAGATCTCGAAGAAGTACCATTAAATAAAAAATCTCGAATGGAAGATGAAAGCAAATACGGAGAAAGTAAAATGATGAAGTTTTATAATGAATATTTACCAGTTGCTGAAAAATTACCTCAAATGTCATTTGATGAATTGAAAAGAGAAATGTCATCCAATCATTATAAAATTTTTGATAAGAAGACTACCGTAACCGATAAAGAATTTATGATGTCGCCAATAGTAATACCATCATCAGAAGATGTTTTACTCTATCCTAATAATATTCGAAAAATGTTAAATGCTTTTACGAATGATTCAACACTTGAACATGTTATTAAGCTAATGCAAAATGAAGATATTTAAATTATTGTTTGTTTGCTTGTAAATATTTCAAAATTAAATACTTTTATAAAATTCTGATAAATTTTTCCACTAATTTATTGATACTACACAAGCATTCTACAAAAATTTTATTTATTACAGTTTATTAAATTTCAATTTTCTCTTTCAACTTCTTTTTTTTAGCTCGTTGATCCAATTTCTAACTAAAATGTTCAAAGAAAACTCAACCTTGTTTTTTTTCGGTATTTTGATTCTGTCGGGAATTTTAAAGATTCCATAAATTATCAAGCTTTGCATAAAGATGCAAAATAAAAATCGGGATCGTTTGGCTCTAGTACATTTTTTGGTCCTAACGAAGATAAAAAAGTTATAGTCAAATGACCGAAAGACCGAATTGACGGACCACCAACACTGAATACAGTATACTAAATTTAAATTAAACATTGCTGAACATTGTGAGCTTTAATGAGTGTCTCCATCGTTCCGTTCTGGAACGTGCGTTCTCCCGTTCTGTTCCAGAACGAAACGGGAACGATTGGGATTTGAGAACGGAATGAACGAAACGGAACGCGTTCTTTTCAGAGATGGGCAAACGCTTCGCCAAAACTTGTCGCTCGTCGCTCGCCTTTGTTTTTTTAATCAGTCGCCAAAAAAAAGGCGAGCGATTTTTTTTTGAAAAAAATTTCGCCTTTTTTTGGCGAGCGATAGTCGCCAAAAAAAAGCGAACCGTCGCCAAAAAAAAGGCGAAAAAATAAGAGAAAAATTTTTTGTCGTGCAAGTTTTGTTCTTTTTTGTTCTCTTTCGTTCGATCGAACTTTCGAGCGTACAAAGAAAAAAAATTATATTTCAACATAAGTTTTAGAAAGAGAAAACGCACTAACTGAACGCTTTTATTTTCTCGTCCAGTCGCCTTTTTTTTGGCGATCAGTCGCCTTTCTTTTCGCGCGCCTTTTTTTTGGCGAAAATTTTCGAGAAAAAAAAAGCGTCGCCAATTTTTGAGCGACTGAAAAAAAGGCGCGCTTTCGCGCGCGAAGCGTTTGCCCATCTCTGGTTCTTTTTGAACTTTCAGACATTCCCGTTCTTTCTCAAATTTTTGCCTCTTTTTTTGAAAACTAAGGTAAAATTACAACTTTTCAGTTAGAAAAGTTAAAACCAAACATATTTCTATGGTTAAGTTTTCTTTTTTATTATTACTAAAACATCTTTTGCTTTTTAGAATATAGCAGAGGAACATTTTTGAGTGTGAAAATAATGGTTTTATTAATTTTTTGCAAACTTTGTAACAACGGGGAAGGAACTGGGACGGAACCCGCTCCTGAAGATTATGGAACGGAACGGACGGGAACGGATACGGTCCAAAAAAATTGGAATTTTGGAGACACTGCCTTTAATTTAATAATTCCAAAAAGTTGTTTTTTAGACGTTCAAGGTTTTACTTTTACCACCCCGAATTGTATTCACAAAAGATTAATTAAATTCAAAAATTTAACAATAGTGAGTCTGGAAAAAAGTTTTAAAAGCATTGTAAAAAACAAAGTAATCTCCCACACATGCATGTTAAAGAAAAAAGGTTGCGTGAAAGGTGTTACTTTTTTTATGCTTTTAAGTTTTGTTGTTTGTTTAAAATGTACTACTAAAAAAAATGTAAGAAGGATAAAAAATGACTGTGCAAATAAGTGTTTTTTTTATCAAATAAACTTTAAATATTTTAGAGAACAAAAAATTTTTAAAATTTTGTTGAACTGTTTGTTTTAAGGATGGACGAGGGCCCGAATTTTCAGGCCCGGGCCCTCAAAATTTTGAAAAGCCCGGCCGGCCCTGGCCCTTATAAATAAAAAAAAAGCCCTGGCCCGGCCCGGGCCCTGATTTTTAAAATTTTTGTAAATTTTGTCTTGGTCCCCCCTGTGGAATTTTTAAAATTTTTTTCAAAAAATTCAAAAGGCCCGGCCCGGGCCCGGCCCGATCTTCATTTTCCAGGCCCGGCCCGTCCAGGCCCCAGGGCGGGGCCGGGCCCGGGCTTTTCAAAAGCCCTAGGCCCTCGTCCATCCTTAATTTGTTTTAACTTTTTCGATTGGAAATTTATAAATTTATATTTTTCGCAACGGCTTACAGTATCACATTTGGAAACTGGAATTTTAACAAATTTTTTTTCCCAAAAAACATATTTTTTTATTTTTTTCAGATAACTTTTTTCAGACAATCTCAAATCACATAATTACTTCTTTATCTTTATGTGTTCCCTTTTGATTATCTTAAAAACCATTAAAAATGTTGTGATTTTTTGAAGCATAAAAAAAAAGATTTAACCTTTGATACAAAACAACTTCCTTGAGTAAAATGATAAAGAAAATGTTGCGTTTTTTATTGTCAAAAATCTGTCAAAAATATTTTTTTATTTTCGAGATTTATGAGGTTTTTTGTACTTTTATCAGTTTATGCACTTATATTCAAGTGGTGAAAAAGTACAATTAAAGCTGACCTCTTTTGGAGGAACACGTATCTTCTTTGGAAGGAACGCTTACCGTTTTTTTTCATATTTAAGGGCCTTCAAAAATATATTTTGATTATTTCAGTTTCGAAGAAAGAAAAGCTGTATAAAATTGCTTTCAAAGACATGACAAAATTTTTGTCATTGCTGATATTTGTGATCCTTGAAGCAGCCATTGTTGTTGGACAAACAACAGATCCATATGATCGAAGTAATCCAGTTTCTGCTCAAACACAATTTGGTGCCGTTGAAGGTTTTATTCATGCTGCAAGTGATGGAACAGTTTCAAATGTATTCTTGGGTATACCATATGCCACACCACCAATTGGTGAACTTCGTTTTGAAGTAAGTTCTTTGCAACAATTATTGCAAGTGTCGATTTAAAAAATTTGCATATATTTAGCGTCCAATGCCTCCTGAAGTATGGTTAAATACACTTGAAACAAAACAATTTCGAAATTCATGTATCCCATACAATTATGGCAATGTAAAAGTGCCAATCTCTGAAGATTGCCTTTATGTAAATGTCATTGCACCTTCTGAACCATCAGATGATCCAGCAGGTTATCCAGTTTTAGTTTACATTCCTGGTGGAGGATTTTGGTTTGGAGATGTTATAAGAGCTGGATTTGATAAAGCTACAAAAGTTTTTGCAAGTCGCGGCCTCGTTACCATTACTGTACCATATCGTGTTGGATTATACGGTATTCAATGATTACCACATTAAATTATATCTATGGCAGGAATTTTTTTTAGGATTTATGTCCCTTGGAACAAATGAAGATCCAGGAAATATAGGCCTTTGGGATCAAGTAGCTGCCTTAAAATTCATTAAAAGCAATGCACATTATTTTGGTGGAAATCCAAATAATATTATTGTTTGGGGAGATTCTGCTGGATCTGCATCAGTTGATTTGTTAACTTTATCCCCACATTCAAGAAGTTGGATTTGAAGGCTATAGAAGTGTAAATTGTAATCAGTCAATTTTAGATCTCTTTCATAAAGCTATTGAAGGAAGTGGAGTTGGAACAGTTGAATTTGCTGGATCACAACCTTCAACACGCGTCACAAAACAGTTGGCAGCGGCAATGGGTTGTACTTCGACAAATCCATCCGAAATTAAAGCTTTCTTAAAAAGTCAATCTTGGCAAGATATTATGAATGTTTCATCCAATCAAGTAAGCCTTCAAAAAGCATTTTCAACCAATCTAAAACGCAAAACTTTTTAGTTTGTCACAGATAAAGCATATCCAAATTATCTTGGATGGGGTCCCCGATATGATCATGACTTTTTTGATGGAAAAACTATTGAACAATTAATTTTAGAAGCTCCACCAAAGCCCCTTGTTGCAGGATTAATGTCATTGGAAGGTGCCGGGTTTACCGGTAAGCTTACATCAGAATGATGCAATCCTCTGATATATACATATATTGATTAAATATTGTTTTAAGGATTAACTGGTAAACCTGCATCTGTGCTTGCTGCGTACAATGCCGAAAATATGACTGCAACAATTCGAAACAGCTATGCCCCACAATTAAAAGTTGGTCCTGAATATCAAGCAATTCAAAATGATATTATCAATTATTTCGTTTATCATAATGCCCCTCCAAATGCAAATTCATCATTTTATATTCGACGAATTGCTGAACTTCAATCTGATTTAATGTTCAATCAACAAGTTTTATATGAAACTGATTTAAAGGCTCTTCGAGGATGGAATGTTTTCTTTTATCTTTGGGATCATATGTCCGCCCCCGTTCAAGCTACTCTTCCACAAGCAAAAGGGGCATGGCATTCATCAGAAATTTATTATGTTTTTGATCAACTTATTCGACCTGCAGATGTTCTAGGACCAGAAGAGTTAAAAGTTCAAAAATATTATGCTGATATTTTTGCTCAATTTGCATATACCGGGTATATATAGTATAGTATACTGTAGAAAGATAATTAAATAATTTTAGGAACCCAAGAACCCCTGAAAATCATTTCCCACAATATGATCTTATCACTCGTCGATCACTTTGGATTGATCCAACACTTTCAATTAAATGGAATTGGATTACAGAACGTCGACTTTTTTGGGCCCAACATGTCACCAAATTTAATTTCAACATTCTTCGAGGACGAACTCGCTGGGAAATTATCAGCGGCTCACCTTTGGATAATTAAAGCTGCTCCAATACTTGTGTTTAAATAATAAATAATTTTTATATTGAAATCTCTGTTTTCTGAAAAAAAAACATTGAATAAATAAAATGAAAAAGAGAATCTTTCAGATAAAAGATAAAAAAAGATAAACAAAAGTCGAAAAAATTAACTAATTTATTTGCGATTGAGATGATGACAACTTTGAAAAAACTTTAAATTTAAATTTTAAACAAAATAGATGAAAAATTGTTTGTTCTTAAAAAAGTTAAAAAACGTTTTTTAACAATTCTCAGTTTTTTAAATTTCATTAACGGTGCCCAGTTAAAAAAACACTCTTTTGAGTAGAGACGTGCACAGGCAGTATGCGACGCGCGTGTTCCCTGCATTTTTTTTCAGTCAAAAGAAAAATGAAAGAGAGGTATACTGTAGAAATTAAAATTCTTGTTTATGATTTTTATTTTTATCCTTCTAGATGTAAAAAGATACAGAGATTCCAAAAATCCAACTTTTGAACATCATTTTTATACAAAAAATTTGAGAAAAGCCTAAAAAATCGCTATTTTTTAGGTTTTTTAAAAAATGATACACTACACTCCGAAGCCCCCCAATTCAGAATTAGGCCTATGAGATACAGAATTTTTTTCTGCATCTGATATAATAAATAAAAATTGCCCCGAAGCCCCCCGTCAAGAATTAGCGATGTACCCGAGTGGTAGAGACGCTGCGCAACAGTCCTTCGGTCACTGGTTCGAATCCAAAAAATGCATACTTTTTTTATAAAAAAAACTGCTTTTATTTTTGGATTCTCCATGGCCGACAGCATATATGTACCAAAAATAAATTCAATCGGAGATAAAAAATATTTTTGTGTTTCAGCTGGGCATCGAACCTGCGCTTTCGACACTGCAAAAAAAGTGTGGTTTGCAAACGCGCCACGAAAATATTTACTGAAAAAATGTGTTCCCCGACTGAAAAAAAATCACTTTTTACATTTTTTTAACAATTAATTAAACGTTATTAATAATATTTTTTTCTTTTTTCTTTTATTATTCCCAATGATTTTTTTACGGCGATTCTGATGGTACCAAAATTATAATATTTGGTGAACTTTGAAAAAATCGTGCACGTCTCTACTTTTGAGAGTCTTAAAAGAAGAATTTAAAAAAGTTTGCAATTAAAAATGCTTTTTTTATGCAACATTTACAATTTTCGCAGCAATTTGATCAAGAAATTTGGTTTATAGAAACAATTTTAAACAACAAAGATAAAGAAGGATAAAGATATATATCGTATATAATTTAAATTTAACAATCACACTCGTAATTTTAAAAATACAAAAAAAACTAAGTTTCTTTCTACATTTTATTTTTCTTTTAAAAAAATAATATTTATAACTCGTCTTTAGGTTTTCCACTCTTTTTATTAAGTCCTCGAATAATATTAAAATCATATGTTTCAGTTAAATCATCCCAAAATTGTAATCTGTCAGAAAAAATAGAAGGCAACAATTCTGGATTTGCATTAATTAAAATACTTTGGAATGGATTTTTGGTAGTTAATTTTGGCCATTTAAGGGAAGGCGTTGAAGGATTACTAAAATATACAGTATTTTTATAGACTACAGTAATCTAAATGTTAAAGGTTACCTATTTTTTGTAAATGCAACAATGGAATCAATAATAACTTTTTGAGTTTTATAATCGTCATCATCAAATTTAAAATTTGAAATTGCAAAAATTCCAAACATATACGGATATTCATTGGCATGCATTGAACCTATATAAATATTAAAAAGATTACGGTATTGAAAATTTAAATTAAAAATATCGAAATTTTGAAATCGCGTTGAAGAGTTTTAGAATTTCGATTTTGTGATTTAAATTTAGATTACAGTATTTTTTACCTTTAACAGGAATATCGTCCCCAAACATGTCTTTATTAAAATAATTATTCATATAAAGATAGACGGGCCAATTGGCTTGAACTTTTTCCCGGGCACCCCATAATGCAGGAATATTAAATAAAATATCCGAAAGCATATCCGTGTATTTTAGCAAATAATAATCATATTTATGTTCCATTTTATCATCTCCAAGATAAAACTCAATAATTTTTTGTTGAACTTCTTTTGATTTTGATTCGAAAACGGATTCTGGAGCTAAAACAAATTTAACAAAATTTGTAAAATTTTCACGGCCATAAAATTTGAATTGTTCTTTTGGAATGTAAATTTGATTCAAGGTTTTGCTTAATCCCATTATCGCTAAAATTGATGGATTTAATTAAAAAGAGAATATATATTTGGCAAAGTGTTATTGATGCCAAAAATCAAAAAAGCTTACTAAAATATCCAGCTTCTTGATCGGTGAATCCAATTAAAGCAGGCTTTGGAGGAGATTCTTTAATTAATTCTGTGAAATCTTTTGGAAAAAAATCTCCATCAATTCTTGGATTATATTTTACAAGATTTATATCCCTTCTTGCTGGACCCTGTAAAGGCAAATTAATTAATTACAAAAATAAGAAAAATACAAACAATTTTTTCAATTGCTTCCAAAAATTTTTCTGGTTTTGTTTGTTTATAACATTTTTTAAGTTCAGCACTTGTTTCAGGGCATCCAATTTCTCGTGCCACTTGTTTCGTAACGGCAACAACCATATCACTTGAAGCCCAATTTGCATAAACACTTCCACTCATTTCAATTGAAGATGAAATATAATCTAAAATAAAACGGATGTTATAAATCTTTTATTTAAAAAATGGATATTTGAGTGCGGATTTCATATATCCTATGTTAGAATGAATTAATTACCTCTTGAATGTGGTGACATTGATAATGCAGCAGTTGAACCCCCACCAGCACTTAATCCAAATGCAACAATCTTTTCAGGATCACCACCAAAATTGCCAATATTTTGTTTTAAAAATTTGAATGCTTCTGTTTGATCCCAATATCCAAGATTCCCGGGCATCTCCGAATCACCCGTTGAAGAAAAACCCGTAAATGCAAGACGATATTGAATTGTTACAACAATTATGTCTTGAGTTGCAAAATTAAGTGAAATATTTTGATATCCGTACATAAATGTTGCACCAACAACATATCCTCCACCATGTACCCAAACAAGAACGGGCCAACCCGTTGATGGACGACTTGCCTAAAATTATGTTTTAAACGTGGAAAAAAGGGATACTGTAGGAAAGATTAAGGGAGGCTCTCACATTATTATGTGGTCGAAAGATATTTAAATAAAGGCAATCATCACTGAACAATGAAATTGGAAGGCCTGATAAATGATGTGGCCAACATGCAGGTGGAAACTTCTGAGCCAATAATGGTGACGACCATGGAATTACTGGTTCTGGTTTCTAAAAATGCCATCAAAAAATAATTAAAGAATTTTAAAAGAAATTTTTTAGTAACAATTTTCATGCCTAACAAAAGCAATGGCATTTTATTTCGTCATAAAACTTTCAAAGAAAAAAAGCGAACCTCAAATCTCAGATCCTCAATCGGAGGAGAAGCATATGGAATTCCCAAAAATATATCAGCATTAAAATTCTCTGATAATTTTGCAACAAATCCTGTAATTGGCCCAATTGGAGTTGTTTCAGTAATATCTTTAACATAGTCAACTGGTAGTGGCGGAGGCGCCTCTTCAGCTACAATATTTTGGCACAACAAAAATAAAACCGCCAAAGAAATATAAAATCCAATTTTTATCACCATTTTTTTTGCTAAAAAACAATTTTTTTAAAGGTAAAAAATGCCAAAAACAGACAAAAATAAAAACTCATAAAAAGTTATGTTTTTTTTTCAAATTCGAAAAATTCTTTTTAAAAAAGGACCCCCTTTTTTTAAAAAACATATATTTCTTTTTTTTTCTTTTTAAAAAGTGACAAACAACGTCAAAAAATTGCCACCGCCTGTGAATGGCATAAAAGTATTATATATAAAAAAGGGAAAGCTCTTTATCTGCCGTAAAAAAAAGAAAGAAGCAAAATGTTTGTGAATCCAAAAAAACCGGCAAAAAAAAGAAAGAAAGAAACCTGGAAATACTTTTTTTTCCGGTTTCTTTCTGCAAGAGTTCAAAAAGCAGCAGTTTTCTAAGAAAAAAAAGAGAAAAGTCGCTTTTAAGTATCATCGAAAAAAAGCTGCTCTTTTTCTTTTTTTAAAAAATAAATAAATATTTAAGTAACTCAAAAAAGGGATAAATGTCAAAAAAATATTGGTTTCGATTTTTAAAAAATAATATTAAAGTTTAATGACAACATTTTTAATTTAAATTAGCAACAATTAATTATATTATATACAAAATTTTCCAAAAAAAAATTTAAAAATAAAGCTTAATTGTAATATTTTAAATTAATAAAACAAATTAAACATTTTGCAACAAAATGTTTTTTTATAAATTAGCTTTCTTTAATAGAAAATAATTCCATTGGAAAGTTTGTCATTAAATGTTGATTAAAACCTTCTTTTTAAAATATATCAACTATAAAAATAAATAAAACAAAGCAACGAAAAAAAACGTGAGTGATTTGTATTTGATTGCACGCGTATTTTTTTTCCTTCCCTTTCATCAAAGACTTAAGTAGAATAAAAACACGCATTATTTTTCTGCTGCTGCAGCAGCTTTTCAATTTTCAATGATCGATTAAAATTTCTATCAATCACTGATATAATCCTTATAGTTTTTTTCTGTGGAAATAAACTACAAAATTGTATGTTTGTCGAAAATCAATTTCAAAACATAAGAACACAAAAAAAGCAGTAACAAAGATAAATAGAAATGATAGAAGAAGAAAAAAATTAGACAAAAAAAGTTTTCAAACAAAAGTATTAGTGCAAAGCTGTGTGATAAAAATGATAAGAAAAAACAAAAAAAAGAGAAAATTAAGATTCTTATTTTTGGTGCCAAAAACGAAAAAGCAAACTTTTGTTAAAAATTTGATTTATTCGTTGCAGGAAATTTAGGGGATACGGTATCAGAATTATATGAAAAAAATATCTCTGTATTTGAAACTTTCTTTTACTGAAAGAATTTTTTAAAATTAAATTTAACTGGAGAAAGTTCAAATTCTGTTAGTTTTTAAGCAGCACAGCTATTTATAGTCAAACCAAAGTACAATGTTTCAAAACAAAATATAAAATTTTGTTGAATAAAAAACAACTTTTAAAAGCCAGACTAAATATTTTTAACGGAATATTTTTTCTCAAAAGTCCCATGACTACAGTTATGTTGAATTTTATTTGGGTTAAGAAACTTGGAAAAAAAATTATTAAAGAACAGAAATCTTTTAAGTTAAAGGGGGAGACCCACCTTGAACAATTTTTTGCTGCAATTTTCTTGATGGTCTCGACGCGATCGCAGACTCATTGGAGCTGCTTTTTTTATTCGTTGGAGCTGCAAAAGGTTTTAAAAAAAGCAACTCCAATGAACTCTGAACAAAAAATTGTTCAAGGTGGGTCTCCCCCTTTAAAATAAACAGATTTCTAATGAAACAATAAATATAAATTTATTTAAATAAATATCTTTTTTTAAAAATGGGATAAAAATATTAGTATCCAAGTGATTTAAAGTTAAAATATTTCATAACCTTAACCAGTTATTTACCTATAGTTTTTGTAAACTAATGTTTCAAAGAAAACAAAAATACCTTATTTTAAAAATATTTCATTACATCTGTCAATTTTAATGCAACATCCAACAGCTTCGTCATATTTAAATAAATATGTCTGTTTTTTTCTCTCTCTTTGAAGATGTTCTTTAAAAATAAGAACAACAAAAAATCCATTTTGGGTCTCCTTTTTTTTCCAAACAAAATTGTTTGCATATTCCATTTATTTAAGAAAGAAAAGAAAGAAAGAATAAAGCCAACTTCATCTTTGGCCTAAAAAAGAAAAGAAAAGAAAGAAAGATGCTAACAAAAAGAAATGTTATTTGTCTGAAAAAATGAAACACTTTTGAAATAATCAAATTTAAAAAAAAAGAAAAATGTAACATTAAAAAGAGAAAAACTTATAAAAAATAAATATTTTTTGTACTGTACTTTTATTTTATGTCTTTCATCCTTACAAAAAGATGGTGGGCAACTAAATCCTGCATTATTCTATCAATTTACTTTCATCCTCGATGGGCTTGATCATCCAGCTGCTCCGCCAAACAATGTTAAACAATTCTCAAAAATTATTTTGGATTCAATTTTTCAACATTAAAGTGACAGTATAACTTGTACTGTACTGTATAAGATGATACAATGGTATAAACTAGGGCTATTGATTCCGAAGTTTCGTATCAAAGGTTTTTAAGTTAGTTTGGTCGTCGTCGTTTTTGCAAGCTTTTTTCTGTTCTTACTGAGCTGAAGATTATGAAACGTTGCTTTCAATGCCAAATTTTATAATCATTTTTCTAATGGGAAGGAATGAAGTTGGTTAACAATTATAAAACAAACTTTTAAGCAAAGCAAATGATTACGAGCTCGATTTGCAAATGTAGATCTAAAAAGAATGGCACACTTGTAATATCTGACAAAGTCAAAGTTATTGAATTATAATTGACTGCAAAAGTATGTAAACTGATAATTTTTTGTGTTAATAATCAAAATTACGGTACTTTCAACTTTTTTCGTTCGTTGTAGCAGGTTGTCACAATACTTGGATTTATTGATTAGACAGATATGATAATTGTAGGTGTTGAAAATAAAAACATATTTTCAAATTTTCAAAGGTTAATTAATGGAAGCTTTATTGTATATTTTTTCATTGAGCAAATATTTAAGAGTAATCAAATTGTAGCATTTTTATTTTACATGACTTTCCAAAAATAATATACATTAGATTAAAGTAATAATACTTTTCCGTTGAAGGGTGTAAACAGGTGTGACACTGCAGATTTCAGAAAATGCTTTCCGGCCAAAACAATTTTTGCTAATGAAATTTAAATATCGCTTAAAAATTGGTCGATACTCGCTGCTAAATTTAAAAAGAATAAAATAATTTGAAGTGCATGCAATTTGAACGAAGATTCCAAAATATACGGATGAATGATAATGTATTTTCCAGTCATACTGTACAAATCTATATACAACAACGGTAATACTTGCAATAGTCCAACCAAAGAAAATCATTATAGTAATTATTTTAATCGGTTTAAAGATTTTTCTTGTTGCACTTAAAACTTTTGTATTGTATTTAAGAATGATGCCAAGAGTTAAGTAACATAATATTGTGCTAAGGTTTAAGATAATACAAAGAATAAACCATACACTTCCAGATATACCTCCCATAATTTCTGGTAAATAACATAACATTTTTCTAAATAAGTTTAATTTTAACATCAAAATCTTTGAAGAAAATTCAAATAAAAAAGGAAAAAAAGATGGTCCAAAGTCTTAAGTAACGTAAAATTGTGCCGGGTAAAAAAGTTTAAACCATCTTTTTTTTCTCCAAAATTTCAATACAAAAACTTACTCATTCGGAT
The DNA here is from genome assembly GCA_964035985.1 of Panagrolaimus superbus. Taxonomy (NCBI): domain Eukaryota; kingdom Metazoa; phylum Nematoda; class Chromadorea; order Rhabditida; family Panagrolaimidae; genus Panagrolaimus; species Panagrolaimus superbus. The sequence goes on from OZ038357.1 coordinate 9,993,020, forward strand.
TCTTAATTGCGTAATCATAAATTAGCCCAAGTAATATGCCATTGAAAATAGCTATAATTACAAAAATAAAAATGTGATAAATAGTTTTATTAAAATTTCGATAAATCTTTGGTGCAACAACACTCAATAATCGATCAACACCAATAATGAATATTCCCAAAATTCCTGTATTTGCACCAATAAGACATAAAGTATTCCAATATGTGCACGGAAGTCTGGCTATATATCCCTCTTTTGTGAACATGATTACACCGTGAATTATTTGGGTTAATTGGTGTGAGCTATCGGATATCGCATTCAATGCAATTAGATAATTGCAAGTTCCATGAAGGTGTCTAAAAAGTGATGGTTTACGAAAGTCTATAATAAAATCCTGTCAGGGACAAATTTTAGTTGAGAAAAAAAATAGGGCAAGTTTGTGTGGAAACGATTGCCGAAAAGCTAAACAATTTTGACATGTATTTCCCGGCTCATACCCTTTTACATTGTAATCATTTTTGAAGAGGGTGTGGCCTAGGGTTGAACGAATTTATTTCGTTGATATAATTGTTTGAAAAAACATTTATTTAAGACCCACGTTTCAGTATAGATATCAAAAGCCGGTCTATCCCAAGAAAATTTTTTAAACATACGGTGTATTCCAAGTTGCAATAACAATATTAACTGTTCCAAAAATGCTTACAAAAGCCATTGCTATCATAATAAAATGCCCTGGCAATAAACCTCTTTTCTTCTGTTTTTGATTTGATTTACTTTTAAATTTTCAAATATCAAAAAACAGCAAACAATGATGTTTTTTGAACTCAGAAATTGTTGTTAATATGTATGTGCCACTTTGCTTTTATTAGTGTTTAAATCAAACATCATTTTATTATTATTAGATTTTTTTACAGTTGAAAATGATCAAAAATGCTGCCGTTTTTTTCCACTTTTCAAAAAACATAGTTTTAAAAATATAAAGCTTCAAAAAACTAGTTTACCATTATAATAAACATTATTAGTAACTTTAACAACTGTTAACTATGAAACAGGATATCCCGCAAATCAAGTAATTTTTATGTGGTTTTTAACTACTCTTGAATGGAAAATATATATTTTAGGTATGTCATCATGATTTAAATATGGAAAAACAAAAACATCTATTGATACATATTTAATTGAAGCGTGTTGTGATTAATTTCTTATGATGAAAATAGTATAACATATAAATGGAAAACCACAAAGTTATATTTTAACAAATAAATAGCGGTACCTAGCAGACATTATTTTGCAAATTTCAGCTTGGTATCGCTTCTCAGGATTGGTAAATCATCAAATTGCTTTTGGATTCTTGGCTCAGAAAAGCTACATATGCCGATTTATCGCCCATTTGAGAAATACTTTTGCCCTTTAAAATTTTTTAGAGTGCACATGTCACAAAGAAAATGTTGTTATTAACTGTTCAGAAGAAACAGATTTTTATCCCTTAAAACGCATTCCGTGAATATTTCCTAAAATTTTAACAAAATCTGCACCGGCAAAAAATCGAACTTTTTTTTATTTTACCTATGTTTTCGAACATGCTTAAGAAGCAGGAAAAAAATACTTTTAGGTCAAAATTCGGCACTATGCCGGAATTATCGTGTCGAGAGTGCCAAAATCGACTTTTTTTGTTTTGCCTGTGAAATTTTTTTCTGGAATCTGTTTTTGCTATCCTTGCACCTATATAGGTTTTCGAGGTCGCTGAATCCGAATAAAATATCAGCGAATTAAAATTTTCGCGGTGAGACCCCCTTTCAGCATATCGACTGTGTTCGATAGGGTAAAACTGGGTCAAGGATATTTTTATTAAACTCAAAAATAGCACCATCGGATTCCCCGCCCTTTTTTACCCCTAGAGCGGGGAATAATGAAAAAAAGTAGGTGGACCCCGATGGTTTAGGAATTTTTGAATTTCGACTGTACGGTATTTGGAGAATTTCGATCACTTATGAAAAATCATATTTTGCTTCCTTTTAGCTAATTCCCCGGATTTATAGGTTTTCGACTATGGGGAATTTCATGGTGATATTTATATTTTGATAAAATTAAGTTTTCGTGTCGAGATATCGAAATTTTTGAATTTCTTGCATATATACAGAAAAAAAATCGGCATAACCTCAGTTTTGCTTTTAATAATTTAAAAATTATATATTTTTGTCCTTAAATACTTGTTTTATCAAAATCAACATCGAAAAACTGATTTTATGGGTACTATATTGAAGGGAATTTTTTGTTTTTATTCAATGAATTTATTCAAAAAAAGCATTAACAAACATTATTTACAAAACATATTTACAAAGATAAAAGAAATGTTTTTCATACAATTTAAACAATTGTTTCGTCAGTTGTTTTGATATCATAATTTTCACGAGATTTGAGATCAGGATTTCCTGTTGGTGCGCTAACAGAATTATCACCTTCACGTTTATTGCATCTTTTTCTTCCAAGAAAATAAAAGAATATTCCAAAAATAATTATTATTACAATAAGTGCAATTATTAAACAAATAAATGCTGGAACATACTATTTTTTGTACAGTTACAGCATTTTTATTTATTACATATGTACTATAACATCATCATTTGACTTTTGTATACTGTAAAAAAATTTTGACATCGATATAATCAGTTTTTCGATTTTGATTTTGATAAAACAAGTATTTAAGGACAAAAATATATAATTTTTAAATTATTAAAAGCAAAACTGAGGTTATGCCGATTTTTTTTCTGTATATATGCAAGAAATTCAAAAATTTCGATATCTCGACACGAAAACTTAATTTTATCAAAATATAAATATCACCATGAAATTCCCCATAGTCGAAAACCTATAAATCCGGGGAATTAGCTAAAAGGAAGCAAAATATGATTTTTCATAAGTGATCGAAATTCTCCAAATACCGTACAGTCGAAATTCAAAAATTCCTGAACCATCGGGGTCCACCTACTTTTTTGCATTATTCCCCGCTCTAGGGGTAAAAAAGGGCGGGGAATCCGATGGTGCTATTTTTGAGTTTAATAAAAATATCCTTGACCCAGTTTTACCCTATCGAACACAGTCGATATGCTGAAAGTGGGTCTCACCGCGAAAATTTTAATTCGCTGATATTTTATTCGGATTCAGCGACCTTGAAAATCTATATAGGTGCAAGAATATTAAAAACTTTGAAGAAAATAATAAAACACCATTAAAATGAAAAAAATGCATATTTTCCCTTCAGGACCATAAAAAAGTGGGTTACGGTAGGAAAAAACCTCTAATATTTTGGATTTAGGCTTGTTAAGCATAGTCGAAAACATTGGTAAAATAAAAAAAATAATGAATTTTTTGCGGTGCGGACGCTTTAAAAAAAATTGACGGAATGCGTTAAAACCGAAAATAATAGTTATTATTACGATAATATGAATTGCTTTTACAAAGTAAGAAACAATTTTTATAATTTCCTTTTTTACTATATTTTTTTAAAGCTTATTCCTGTCCAAAATTGTAAAAATGATCATATTCTGATTACAGTATACCTCTCCATAAGACTTACAATTCATAGCTTTACAATTTTTTTTACGATAACATATCTTTTCATGTAACACTTTTATAATTTACGACGCAGCTTTCAGAAATTTTTCACAGATTTATCAATGAATTGTCACATAAATCGCTCAAATCATGCAACTATTGATGAAATTACGATAATAAAAAATGAACAAATAATATTTAATATTATTGGCGGAAAAAATTGAGCAATCAAATTGTGTAATGAGTATCACGCAAAAATCATCAAAAAAAGAAGGAAAAAAGTCTAGACTCGGCATCTATTCAGCAAAAGTTAAAAAAAAGTTTATACTTCACAAAAATAAAATTTAAAAAAATGATTTAACAAAGTAATGTAAAATTAACTTTTTAATTTTCAACATAACGACATACAACTAAATAATATATTTTTTAAGGATAATTTTTGCGAACAATAGCGAAATATTTCAAAATATTTTTAAAATTTTGAATTTTATGCGATTAATGTTTATCAGTATTATCAAGTTGCGTATGCACAATAAACTGATGTAACAGTTAAAGAATCATCATTCAAATCACAGCCTTCAATTTCTCCGCTATTATTGCATAAAAGTACTGCAGTTTTTTGACCCTTGCTTGCTTGACTTAATTGTATAGCTTGTTGATTTGCCTAAATAGGTTCAATTAAATATATATATAATGTTATTATTGGGGGACAAAATTTTTTAATGGTGATTGATGGGGAATTTTTTGGATTTTTTATATCATATTCTGATTAATTAGACTAATATAATCCGACGAAGATTAAGGGGAGAAGTACTTGAAGCTTGGGGGCGTAATTCTAGATAATTTTGGAAGGGCGATATTTTTTCAGGGAAAACACCTTTGATATTTTACCGTCAGCTTTAAAACATCAAATGTTTTTGTTCATTTCTGAAGGAGGGACAATCCTTCCGAGGTATGCCCCCCCTCCCCTTCCATAACTTACTCCCATTACAACAAATTTATTCCCATATGCATTACATTTGACATCATATCGTTTACAGCCTGTTTCAGCGTCAATAGATTCTGTAACACTTCCATCACCACTTGCAGTACCTGTTGCAGGGGGTGCAGTCATTTTTGGAAGAGCTCCGCATGTTGTACATGCTTAAAGGATAGATATTTATATTTAAAAATTTCAAAAAAAGAGAGTATACCTTGGCCATTTGAAAAATGAAAAATCTGTAAACCAACAAAAAGTGACAACAACAAATGATGATACATTCTTAAAACTTCCAAGAATGCTATTATGTTGATTTACAAAATTAAATTTCATTCCCAAATTTCTTTGTATTTATAATAAAATAAAATGGTAAAAGAGGCGGAACACAAATGTGATTTTTGCAAACGTGTTCATAATTTTTTTTGAATAAATTCAAGGATTATGGTTTTAATTAAAAATTCGGAAAGTGAAAATATGTTTTGGTTTTTTTAAATGTCAAAGGTTTAGTTTTTCTACTTTTTTTAAACATGTGGCTATTGTTCTGTACATTAAAAAAATGAGTGGGTTTAAAATATTTCTATGATTTTTTACAGTATGCAAATGTTTTTGGATGATAATCTTTTTTTAGTTTGAATTAAATGAATTAAATAATCTTTAGAAAATTAATATTCAGAAACAAAAAAGAACCACATCATATCAAAAAGTGATAAAAAAGTATTAATATTTTGCAAAAATTGGACAAAAAGAAGATTCTGAATGTAGTTTAATGTATCCCACTCATGTATTTTGAGATGATAAGAGCCACATGTTTGTGATATGATTGCAAAAAAAGGGACAACTAAATTCACTATCAGAATTTTAAATAAAAATTATAATCCTTGAATTTATTCCAAAAATGATGGAACATTTTTTTCATGGAACACTTTTAGTTCCTCCTCCTCTGTTTTTTGTTTTATTATAAATACAAAAAAAGCTGGAATAAAATTTTGTAAATCAAAATTGCATTCTTGCAAGCTTCAAGAATGTATCGTTGTTTGTTGTTGTCACTTTTTGTTGGTTTACAAAGTTTTCATTTTTCAAATGGCGCTTGTAAAAATGGTATTCCAATTATACCAAAATTGAGCACTACCTCTACCACAACCACCACAACATTACCCCCAACAACCACTTCTACAACAACTACTACAACAACAACAACGACAACGCCAGCACCGACAACAACAACTACAACTCCGGCACCGTTAGGTATGAAAAGGCTTATTTTTTGCACCATAAAAAGGTGATTGAGTAACTATAAACTTCAAAAAAAATGTATCTTCCATTCAAACTTCGCAAAATAAAGGACCATAAATTTTTATATTTTTAAGCTTGTTCAACATGTGGAAATCTTCCTTTTGCACCACCACCACAAGGATACCAGACTGTACAAAGTGATGGAATTATATCACAATCAATTAATGGCGCCGGATGTAAACAATATGTTGTAACTTGTTATGCCTTTGGTGCAAAATATATTGTCATTGGGGTAAGATATAGCTTTAAGCTTTAATATAGTTTATTTCTAACTGATCAAGTCATCTTTATTAGAAATATAAGTCGAACTGAATTTGAACTTTCCTGTCTATATTCAAAAAATATAATTTAGGCGAATCAACAATTTATATCATTGACTGAAGGATCACCTGGAACAAAATATGCAGTACTTACATGCAACAATCAAGGACAAATTCAAGGCCAAGCTTACCCTTATTACAATACATTCGTTGCAACATCCGTTTATTGTGCAAGACAAATTTAAAAATTGTTTCATTTTTAAAATGGTGCTATTTGGAGAGGGAAAAAAAGAAAAAAAAAGAATTGAAATTATTTTGTTACTAAATAATTGAAAACGTTTTATTTTTTGTTAATTTTTTTTAAATTGTTTTTAGTTACGCTAGATAAATATAAATAAATACTTCACCGATAATGACAATGTTGTAACATTCAGATTTCATACAGGGACGGCAAATCCTGCCGAAAAAGGCGGCCGGATTTTTATGACTTTTTTATATGGGATTTTTCAAAAAATGAACAAATAATAAAATGAAAAAATCTTCAAAAAACCATAGCCAGAAACGTTTAGATAAAGCAAAAAAATAATATTTTAATATAAATAAAAAGTTGGTAACTTTCGATGTAAAAAAGCAAAAAAATTAGTAACGTTAAAAAAGGAGGAAAACCTTTTATTCATATTTATAGTAAGAAACTGGATGAATCACAAATATGATCCTTTCTCGGCAGATGTCTCACATTTGTCAGAGATATAAATAAACAAATGATTTTTATTGTTGTTTCTATAATTTACGATTAATAAAAAAATATAAACTCAAGTAACATCATTCTACAAAAATATCTTTTTATAAAAAGGATATTACTTACAATTGTTAGGTTGCCAAAATACAAAAAAAGAACAGTTAAATTTTAACAGTTTTGTGATAATTTAAAAATTTGTTGCATAAAAATAACGCTCAAATTTCATAAAGCATTTTAATGGAATTATTTCAGTTCTTCTTGTTCTCTAAGTATGTTTTTTTGCGTTGTTTTTTGTCAAAAAAATTACACTTTTTTCTTTTTTTTTGTTTGGCTAATATTAGACTTCCTTTTTCTGCCAGCAGCAAAGCGTGAAATAAAAAAAAGCAACGTTGCCTTTACATGCTAACTTTCTGCTGCCCGATTATTTCAGCAGCCATGGCCGAGTGGTTAAGGCGACAGACTTGAAATCTGTTGGACATTGTCCGCGTAGGTTCAAATCCTGCTGGCTGCGTGTAAAATTTTTTTTTGTTTTGAAAAAGAAAAACATTTGTGTTTTCGCCTGATTGAAAAAAAAATAATGTTTGACGTTTTTTGAATTAAATCTAAAACTCCTATTTTGTCTTATATCATATTTTCTTCAAAATTTAAGAAAAATTCACTTTAAAGGGAGAGTTGACGACGAGCACTTTGTCAAGGCAAAAATTATGAATAAATTTAAATAAAAAGGTGAACCTCTGGTTTTTTCTGAACGATTTTGCGGTGTACAGAATTTTTCAATCGGAAAAATACGCAGGATTTTTTGATTGGGATTCTGAAGCACTTTTGCGTTAAAAAAATCATTTACTTTTTTGTCGTTGATTAAAAAAAAGTTAACACGCAGCCAGCAGGATTTGAACCTACGCGGACAATGTCCAACAGATTTCAAGTCTGTCGCCTTAACCACTCGGCCATGGCTGCTGAAATAATGGAGCAGCAGAAAGTTAGCATGTAAAGGCAGCATTGATTTTCTTAAAAAGTAGCCGAATAACCGTATATGATCGATTATCGTTGAAGCAGATGTTTTTTTGTTAAATTTATGTTAAACAATTATGATAAAGCAGTTTTGTGAAATTAAAAATAAATTTTATCTTTAATGTTTCAAAATTGATTCTTTGAAATGTCATTACCGCAGTTCGTGATATAAGACACGGATATGAAAAAAGTTTTAGCGCTTGCTAAAATATTGGCGTTTTGTGAAAAAGTGTCTCATTTTTCTCTACATGTCTCTCTTTTTCCCTACTATTTTTATGAAAAATTTACAACCGTTGTAAAAAGCGACAATTTACAACGGTTGTAAAAACTTTTTTTATATCCGCGTCTTATATTTTGTCACTGAATATGTTCTTTCTAACCTTTTTTTGATTTACAAAATTATTTAACAATTTTATGTATTGATTTTAGTAGCAAAATTTTTACTTCATTTATTTTCCAAGTATGCTTTTGGTCTCTGGGGTAAATGTTTTTGGGACGACGTAAAACGTAAAGCTATAATCATTTGTTCGTAAAAAAAATTTTTAAGCTGAATAAATCTAATTAATGCGTTTTCAAAATATTAGTTTGGAATTTTAAAATGGCAGTTAAAGTTTCTGAGTAAATAAAAATATTTACTTTTTCAAAAAACCTGTGAGAATTTATTCCTCTTTTATTTTGACAGTAATATGGCTTTTTAAGTGATAAAACAATTAACTTGTATGAACAAAGTTTTGTGATCTGTGGATTTTCACAGTTTTTAATTATTAACGATATTTTTATTGTTATGGATTCAATTGAAAGAAATTTATATTGGACTCTAATTTCAACTTCTTCAATTGCACTATTAATTTCGCCTTTAACAATTATTTGTGCCCATAAATGTTTAGAAAGAATTCATAAAAATTTGCGAATTCTTTGCTTCATTTTGGCTGTTTCATGTTTCATCTTTCCGATTGCTTGCATTCTTTCATCAGAATATGCCATTCGAATAAATGATTTTAGTATCGCATATTCATCTCTGTATTATCAAATTACCAAAAATACGGTATCAATTAATGGGTACCTTTTTCGATTAATTGAAACTTCAATGTGTTTGGAAAGAGTTGTCGCTACAGTATTTTCAAAAAGTTACGAAACACAAAAATATTTTTATTTTATTTCACCAATTTTTACTTTTATTTCTTTAATTTTAGCATCCTTGGTTGCAATTTTGTTTAATTTATGTAAGGTTTATTTATTTTAATTAAATAATACCCAGGAAATTTTAGTTAGAGTTTCAGTGACATTTATTTATGTTTTTTTAATTATTATTGAAGTTATAAATTTTTGCGTAAGTTTTTTTTCCCTTAAGTATTGTCTAAAGTGACAAAGATAAAAGAACTTTCAAAAATTTAAATGGTAAATGTTGAAATAGAAATTCCCAAAAGGATAATTTGAAAAACAGTGTTAAAATGGTATAAAAATGTTTTAATAGTTTGAAGGAGTATTCCCTTGGTAATACATGTATTAGGAGGGTTTGTCAAAATCGAATAAAAAACTAAAAATGTATAAACGAGGTATTAAAGACTTAATTTTTCGGGGAAGTTGAAAATATTGATTTATGATCAGTTAGTTACAACTTTTACAAAAACTGATTTAATCGCTGCAAAATATTTCATTACAATTTTGAAAACAGATAAATGTGTCTGTCCGAGATTCAATAAATTTAATTTTAAAGGGAGTGTCGACGAAAGACAAATTTTTAGTTTTTTTAATTTTTTTTTATTAAACACCTCTAACTCCATACAGCCCATCATCGCTAGAGTTTTAGTTCTTTTTTATATATGTCAATTTTTTTGATTTTTGAAACCAAAACTTTTTAAAAAAAAGTGAGAGTCATTAAAATAATTTATAATCAGCAAAAAAACTTCATTTAAAGGGGGCTGACTCTTTACTTTTTTTTATTGTTTTGGTCCTGCAACGATTGAACTTTTCATTTGCTAAACACTGAAGCATAAAAAGTCCTGATTTTCAGGTGTTCTTATAAAAAAGAGCCTATCTCCTTTAAATATCATTTTGATGGAAGCAAATTAAAAAAAAATAATTGAAATTACAGGGATTAAAATTTTTACAAAAACAAAATCGTCGCTTACGACATTTAAGTCATTCCAATCGGGTAATGCTAACAACAAAATATCAAATAATTGAAAATATTCGTGCATTAAATTTGTTATTTCCACAGGCAACAATAAGTATGTTATTTAGTTTGGGAGCAGTAATTATTTCATTGATTTCAAGAATTTTTAATAGCGGTTATTCGATTCCAATTTTTTTTACGGTAATTACCTGGTCAGTAAAAACTTTTGATTAATTAATATTTTAAGATATATAATTTGAATATAATTTGTGTAACAATTTATTGGATTTTTCAAACAGATTTGGAAATGATAAAAAGATTTCGGCAAAAATTTGGAATGACTTCAAAGATTGCCGAAATTGCCATGATTGAACCGCAAAAAATTGAAATTGCATTGGGAAGAAAAGTAAATGCCAATCAAACTCCCGAAGAACATTTTACAACTTTAAATACTTTGTGGAAGTAATTTTTTTTATGTAAAAATTTGTTAGTGTACTGTAACAATTAGATCTAAAAAGAGTAATAAATTGTGGGGTAAACAATGACTTTGAAAGAAAAAATAATCAAAAGTTGCTATACAAAAATCATAAATGCAATCCCAAAGTTCAAAAGCTATTAACAACTTTTTTTTTGCACTTGATCCAATGCAAGTGCGTCAGCACTTGCATCCTCTGCGATTAAATATATCCCTTTTTTGTATGAAATCCAACGGGAATCAATGCAATGAATGCAATAAAATTATTCGTTTATTTTTTCATTCAACATTCAATGATGCAAATCAAAAATATACGTTTCACAATTATTTTTTATTATTATACATTACTACTTTTTTTCTCTCTCCTAATCCTTTAAAAAGTTGTATCTCGTATTTCCCTTTGAAAATTATATGCAGATAATATATGTAATACTCTCGTGATGACGTGAATAAATTAAAAAAGTTCTTGTATGAATAATTAAAATAATATATCACCACCATCATCAACCACATTAATATTATGAATGATTCAATTTAGTGTTTAAAAAACTTTCAAATTTTTTTCCTTCTTTTTTTTCTTTCCTCATATTTTTTTGGTGTCCGTTTTTTTTGTTTCCGTAAAAAACGAAAGTTTTGTCGGTTTTTTTTTGTGTTTCAAAAAAAAGTGTTGCAAAAGAAGAGAGAGGGAAAAATGAAATATTATGGCATTATTTTTTGTATATTTATTTGTATTTTTTGCATCCAAGCATCTGATTCCCCAAAACCTTTAAGCAGCAGTAATTCCCAAGAAAATGATGGAGGTGATGAAGGAGAAGGCACAGGAAGATTTAAAATATTTAATTTTGAATTTGAATCCGTTCAAACAGCCTATACTGTAAGCATTTGGATATTGTTGGCATCAATTGCTAAAATTTGTAAGTTTTTAATATTCTTTTTTATCATTAAATAATGAAAATCAAAAAACGCTCAAATTTTTACTACTGACAAAAATAATTTTGAAATTTTAAGTGTAGTCTAAAATTTTTAAAGTTTAAATGAGTCAAATGTAAAAAAATATGATTGCCGCCACCGCCGCCGCATCGTTTTTTGAATCATTTTACATTTGTTGAATCACACTTTTCATGTTTACAAATGTATCAAAAAGGTTGATAATTTAAATATAAATTAAACATCAGGATTTTGTTAATTCAACTTTTATCATTTTTGCGCAGATTTTTGTAAAAATATTTTCACGCTTTCCATATCCCACAAAAAAAGGTGTAAATTTAGCAAAATTGTAACCAGCTTTGTACGTTACAAACATTTTTCGATCAAAACATCTTTTTTTTGTAATCTGTTCTTTTTTTCCATATATTCGAAAAAAAACATTCATTTTTCATTTTCTTCTTTAAAGAAGAAAAAATCTTTGTTTAAATTTTGCAAAAAAAATGTTTGCGACTACGGCTGCTACTTCTTAGGGTTAATTATGTGTGACTTTTATTTTTGGTGATTCTTTTGCTTTTGAAAAACAAGCTTTTTTGCTTTTTTTGAGAAAAATGATTTAAATGTAAAACATTTTAAAGTTTATTTTTCTTAAAAACCAATTTAGTAGTAATTGTACGATTTTGGTCTTTGCACTTTTTTGGAAATCATTAATTTTTATTTATTTTTGGGGTTTCCGTGAAATCGGAAATACTTTTTTTTATGAAAAAGTAGAAATTTGTTTAGCAAATTTCTACTTTTTTAATTCGTAGTTATCACAAATTAATTGTTTTACAAAAATCTGCAAAAAAGTTACAGCTATTTTGCAAAAGTGCACAAAAAAAAGACATTGAACTTAATACAAAATACAAAAAAAATCAAAAAACTTATTAACTATTGCATCGAATCCAAAGAAAAGGTCCAATTTTCCAAACCAGTGTCTGGCAAAATGTCTCTTCAGTGACATATGGCAAAGAAATTTTCATATCGTATTTTTTTTTGTTCTCCACCATGGCATTAAAAAATATTTTTAACAGACATCGCCCTGGAAATTTGAACCAAGAATTTGACGCGTTTAAAGGGGGAGTCCCGCCTCTAACAACTTTTTTTACGACTTTTTTTTGCCGACGCGCAATGAAAAAGAATGCAAAGCGTGCGCATTCTTTTTCATTGTGCGTTTGGCAAAAAAAAGTTGTAAGAAAAGTTGTTAGAGTGGGACTCCCCCTTTAATTCATGGCTTTAAACAACGTATATGGTATATGTTTTTTCAAGGCATAAATTAAATTTTTAAAAGGACATTTAAATTTAAAAATAATTTAAATTTACTTCAATTACAGTATTCCATTTGAATAAAAAATTTGGTGATGCTTTCCCTGATTCTGCATGTTTGATTGTTGTTGGACTTTTACTTGGTTTTGCATTAACAGAATTCAATGTAAATTCAAGCTTTTTTTCATTTGATTCACACATCTTTTTTCTTTATTTATTACCACCAATTATTTTTGATGCCGGATATTTTATGCCAAATCGGCAGCTCTTTGAAAATCTTGATTCTGTAATGGTATTTGCTTTTGTTGGAACAATTTATAATACAATTGCCATTTCTTGCACCCTTTATATCTGCGGTTTATATGGACTTTTTGCAATTGAATTTTCACTTTTTGAAATAATGCTTTTTGCTGCCCTTATTTCAGCGGTTGATCCTGTGGCTGTTATTGCGGGTAAGTACTTTTTTTGGCAGTTTTACAGCAACACCGAAACATTCATGTAGTATGGGGTAACCCATTGGGATTGTCCAGATTTGACGTCATCAAAATATCGTCATTTTTACCCCCCCCCCCCTACTAAAACGGTGTCATATTTAGCAATCCCCACTCATTATTTGTATGACGTCGTATCTGGACAGCCCCTATGGCATATTATGATGACATTGTGCCGTTTTTTAATTTCTCTCTAAAAAAGCCTTGAATGTGTCTTACTTTGACCGATAGATTTACTAAATCCCTTTTTATCTTTATTTTTTTTTGCAGTTTTTGAAGAAGTTCATGTAAATGAATTCCTTTTTATAAATGTATTTGGTGAAGCGCTTTTCAATGATGGCGCCGCAGTTGTGCTATATTTAATGTTTAAAAAATTTAATGATATCGGAGAGGAGAATGTGATATATATTGATTATATTGCTGGAGGATGTTCATTTTTTGTTATTGCTCTTGGCGGAGTTTTAATTGGAATTGTTTTTGCTTTAATTGTAAGCTTTATTACAAAATATTCGGATCCTGTTAAAATTTTGGCACCCGTTTTTATTGTTACAATTCCATATTTGGCATATTTAACTGCCGAAATGTTTCATCTTTCTTCTATTTTGGCGTAAGTGTTTGATAGCTGATATTCTTCTTCTTAGGTAGTGGATATATGATATCCATCGAAATGATTATATATCCGGATATATAATATCCAATAAGATTTGAGATTTAATATATCCAGGAAAAATATATCCCATAAAATTTAAATTTTAACATTCCCTCTTTAGGATTGTCTCATGTGGAATTGTGATGAAAGGATATGTAAAAGGAAATTTATCATACGAAGGAAATACATCTGTAAAATATTTTATTAAAATGTTAGCTCAATGTAGTGAAACAGTAATCTTCATGTTTTTGGGATTATCTACCGTATCGAGCGAGCATAAATGGGATACCATGTTTATTACTATTACCATCGCCTCATGCTTAATTTTTCGAACAATTGGTGTAATAATTGAATGTGCAATTTTGAATCGATTTCGAACCAAAAAGTTTACGGCCGTTGATCAATTTGTTCTTTCATATGGTGGCCTCCGAGGTGCCATTGCTTTTGGGTTAGCTGTTTCAATGCCGGTATCAATTGTTGCACGACCAATGTTTTTAACGACAACAATTGCAGTTATATTTTTTACTGTTTTGTAAGTTTACATAGGATATTATCCCCCTCCCTTTATCCCAATCAAGTCCTTCTCTCTTTTTTTTGCAGTGTTCAAGGGATTACAATTCGGCCACTTTTATCTTGGTTAAAAGTTGAAAGGGCTGAAGAAAGAGATGTAAGTTTGGTGGAAAATGTATATAATAGATACTGTGATTATACAATGGCTGGAATTGAAGATATTATTGGAATGAATGGGAAGCATACCCTTCGAGATAAGTAGGTATAATTTGATGGAATTCTAAATTAAATAATTCAAATTTTAGTTATGAAAGATTTAATTCAAAAGTTTTAAAACCAATTTTAATGAAATCTTATCAAAAACATTATTTTGATGCAACACAAATTCTTCGAGCTTACACAAAAGTTATTGTTCAAGATGCAATGAAAACAGCAAAAAGTGGAGCAGGAGGAACGTAAGCATACTTTTTTAAAAAATCGAAATTTTTGATTCAAAAAATATGCAAATTTTTATAGACCAAAAACAAATCAAATTTCACCAGTCGCAGCAGAAATACAAATGCAAAAACTTCAAGATCAAATTGGACATTCAAATATCGCGGATAAATTTGATGCTGAAATGAATCCCCAACAAAATCACGAACAACAAAACTCTGAGGAATTATATCAAATGTTTTCACATTTATTGGATGCAAAAATTGAAGAAATTCGGAAAGCAGTTCAAGATGGAAGTGGATTAGATACAATTATGCCAAAGAATGATATTGAAGATGATTATATGGGAATTATGCAACAGCAATCTTTAAGCAACAACAACAACAATAATAACAACAACAATATTATTGATAGTAATGCATTACGAGTAAATAATAATAATAATAATAATAGTAACAATAGCTCAATTTATCGCCGAAGTATGTCAAATCCTAATGTCTCTAAAAATTTTCCTTAAATATTGCCATTTAATTTATTAACATAATCACATTTTAGTATGGGCTTAATAAATTATATTTGTATGAAAGAATAAATATTTATTTAAATACAAGCATAAGGATAAATGATTAAAAAAATGGAAGGAAGGATAAATGATAAAAATGTTAAAACGACGAGGAAAAGAAAGAGCGATTCTTAGAGAGAGAGAGCGCCAAAAGAAAACTGAAAGAAAAGAATTAAACAAAATTAATGTTTATTAGTTAAATGCAAGACCTTATACAGAAAAAAATTTCAGGGGGGGGGGCAAACCTTTGATATTTTGCCGCCGCCAACAAAAGATCAAAGGAAATTCCTAAATTTAGGGGGGGGGGGGAGGGGGCACAGGTCCCGAATCCCCCCCCCCCCCTAAATTGGTTAGGTGTATGCATATTAACAATATTTTTTAGCCTATAAAGAAATGGATATTTTTTTTCAAACAGGAAAAGACTGTCCAGATATGACGCCAGCAAAAAATAAGAAATTCTGAAACTCACTGACGCATTTCCACCTTTGATCTTTTGCCACACTTTTGCGTATCCTCATCTGTCCATTAAATTTCTGACGTCAGATCCCAGACAATCTTTTACCGTATCTTTTCTTCTTACATTTAAATGAACTTTTAAAATATTATTTTTGTTTTAAAACTTGTTATTTTTAAAATATAGTCTTTAAGGAAATTTTATAAATGTATTTATATTTTAATAATCTTTAAGCACAGCCTCTTCAAAATGATGTATCTGCGTTTTTTTAAAGCTTAAAAGCTTAAATTTTAAAAGAAAACTTTTTCTCTTTAAAGTACAAAATTTTGGCGCAAATGGATAAACTCTAATTTTTAAATGTTACATAATAATTTATAGAACAAAAACTATCAAATAATAAACAAATTCTTTCGTTTTCTGGAAAGTTCCGAAAAAGTCGGGAAATTTTCCGTCATTTTCCAAACTTTTGATTTTGACGATTTTCAATTGTGGCACCCAAAAAACTAAAAAATGATATTTTGACTATAAAATTTGAATTATAGCATTTTCAGACTGTTTTAAAATCAAAGCCATTTTTTTGTTAAAATAAATAAAAAACTATATTTTTGTGTACCAAAAATTCAGGGATTCTTTTTCCCGGAAAATGTGGAAATTTAAAAGTTGGCAGATAAAATAAATTTTATTGACAAAATTTTCCAAAATTGTATTTTGATGATAAAAAAAACAATGAAGTGTTTACTGATAAAAAGCACTGAGATATATTATACGTCTAACATTTACTGCCAGCTTTTAATGACACCCTAGTTTTAATAAACTGTTTTGTTTTTGAACTTTCAGATCGGATTTTATTGAGCTTAAGTTTAGATGAGCAAAAAAAAGGAGATTAAAGCAGAGCAAAGTTTAAAACCCTTTTTAAAATCGAACATCATCAACTTGTTTCGTCATTTTTTGTTGCTTGTTTTTTTTTCTTTCGATCTTTGAAGGAGGAGAAAAAAATGAAGAAGAATAAGAGAAAGCTAATTGCACAAGTATATTTACATATATAAATTGCATGGAAAGAGAAATGCTGAAATAATATGTAATTTGAGTGGCATACATTTTTGTTGGCCACATTGTTAATGGATGAATATAAGTGTGACTGAGTAAGTGTAAATGCCAAAAAGTCTCCTCAAATATCATTTCCACATAATTGAACAAAGCTCAAAAAAATACATACGTACGTATTTTTCGTTTTCTTCGTTTGCACATTATTTTTCTTTTCCCGAATTTTTAATGTTTTCTGGTAAAAAAATTACAAGTTTTTTTTGCGTAGGCTTTGTTTTGCTTTCATTCAGCTGTGTTCAACAATATTTGAATTCAATCATATTTGCAGAATTCTGTTTTTTCTTTCCTTAACTTTTTTTAAAGCTTTAACTCCTTTTTTTATTCAGTAATGCGTAAAATGTTTTGTTCCGTTTTTAAACAAAGAAATTTTTGTTCTTTTTTTTAAGGAAAAAAGAAGAGGAGGAGAAAAAGAAGCAAATCTTCGTCCTCTAAAAAAAGATAAAAATCTTAAGTTTTTTGTTCTTGAAAAAAAAAACATTTTAGAAGCAACTTTGAGAGAAAAAAAAGATGGCAGTGTTGTCATTTTTTGGAATTTGTTTTATCTTAGCTATTACGGTATTAGAAGCTCAAGAGCAATCCCTTGAATCTATTTGTGAAGTATTTCCACAACTACAAATTTGTTCAAATTGTAAGTTTACTTACTACAGTTTTAATATTCTTGTTTGATTTAAATAAATAAATTATAGTTCCATCAACAACCCCTTCTTCAACATCTCTCACCAACGGCAACAGCAACAAAGAAATAATCAAACCATTGGGATATAAAGCATCTGTTCTTGCAAAAGCATTTGAACCACATAGACCAAGCTATATGAGGTATATCCGTTTTTAATTTTTCGTTACAGTATCCCTTTTTGCTTTTTCAAAATAAATTACGTCATACTTTGTTTTTTTCAGATTTGGTAAACGCGATTTTGGAGATGAATTGTTACCTCCACAAAGCTTGTACAAAAAGTAAGTTTACTTTTTTCTTTGGTTATTGGGTTTACAACTTTTGAACAGAATTTCTTACAGTATACTCATTTAAGGCAACCTAATAAAAATTTGTTTTTTTTCAGGTACAGTGGCAAACAAAAGTCATCATATATGAGATTTGGAAAGAGGTCGTCTTCAAATATCTTTGATATGGCTGATAATCAGTAATAATAAACGTTTTCATTCTTTGTTTTATTCCCATAGCAATGATTATAAAAATAAAGCAATTAAAAGCGGTGTGTGTTTTTTGATAAATAAATTTTTTGTTTGTATAATTTTCGCTGTTAAAAATAAAAAAATTTTTTAAAATTTCAAAACGGATTACGGTAGTCGTAAAATTAACAAAGACCTTTTTTGGATTACGGTAATAGCAATTAATGATTAAACATTTTTGTCAGAATTGAGTATAGTAATTATACAAGCTTTTATGCAAATTACTTTTGCTACCATATTTAAAGGGGGCGGACTCTTTACTTTTTTTTGTTTTGGTCCTGCAACGATTGAATTTTTCATCCGCTAAACACTGAAGCATAAGAAATCCTGATTTTCAGGTCTTCTTATAAAAAAGTAGCAAAGAGCCCGCCCCCTTTAATTACGGTAATTTTTAACAATTTAGTGAAAGTGCTTTATTATCAGAAGTGATTACGGTAGCCATCAATAATAATACAAAAATAATTATATCATTATTTTTATAATATGTAATTATTGATATATAATGCATATATATTTCAATAAAAGTTTATATCAAAAATAAATTTGGAATTTTTTATATGTGTCAATGACTCATCCCAGAAAATCATTATTAAAATGGGCAAGTGTCAAAATTCATAAAAGAAAGAAAGAAATGAAATGCAAGAACAAAAAAGCTTCCGTTTTTTTTTCGATGTTCCATTTTTCTCAAAAAAGAAAAAAAAATGACACAAAAAATATATCACATTAGCTAACTTTTTGTAGCTACATGCCGTTTGTCAACTTTTTGCCATGCCTTTCCTTTCCTTTCCATTGAATGAATGAATGGAAGGAAATTCTTTGTTCCTTTTTTTAAAAAAAAAGGAAAGATCAAATACTTTTTTTTGACACTTCTTCTTTTTTTTTCACATCCTCCCCACACAAAAAAAAGGCACGTCATAATTGTCGAAAAATAAGCTAATTTTTTATCTTTAAAATGTCAACTTTTGTCTCAGTAGCTTTTTGTGATTACGCAATCTTTAAAGAAGCTTTTAAGAGGAAGGGAAAAAAAACCTCAGTGAATTTGTCTTAAATTTTAATTTCGAAGAATTATTTTTCATAAGCTTTTGAATCATGTTTTGACGAAACAGTTTCAATAAATTTTGTGTTTTAGAAAATTTTTAACAATACAAAAAACCGGAAAAATTTTACATATTTTTTTGCTTCAAAAAGGCACGTTTTAGAATCCAAAGTTTTTTTTATTATATTAAAATAAAGCATATTATTTATAATTTATAAAAATGCAAAATGCATTAAAGAACGGAATTCTGAAACAGACAATATGTTTTTAAAAATGTTTTTATCTGCCTTTTTTGTGACAAAAGAAAACCAAAAATATAAATAAGTTTATATATAAAGTAGATATCTACAAAAAATTGAAAAACTATATTTTAAAAAATATTGTTGAAAACTCAAATTTTTATTATTTATTATTTTTCAACTTGAAATAATAAAAATTTAGTGAAATACGTTTCAGTTTTGAGGCACAAGTTTACTAAAAAAAATTGGATTATTTCTAATAAATTTTTTTTGTTGCATTTAAATAGCCTAGAATTTAAAATTTTTCGTTTAAACAAATTTTAATAAGTTTTTAACAAGCTTTAAATTTTGTGATATTTTAAAAATGTTCGAACTTTTGATGTCATTTTATGTTAGTTGAATTCTTTCTATGAATGGGATTTCGAAATATCACATTTCTGCAAAGTTTAAAATATCGCAAATGAAAATGTTATTTTTCTATAAAATCTTAAGACCCTGTAAGCCTCAGTTTTTTAAAATTTTAAATGCGTTAAAACGGAAAAATGGATTTTCATAAGTTTAAATAAAGATGGTTTTTTTGAATTTAACGGCAATATTTTTTGAGTCAATACTGAATTAATTTTATTATTGAATTATAGTTCTTTTTTTATCAGTAATTTTGAGCTTGAAAAATATTATTTAGGGCAACTTCGAAAGAATAGTTTCTTCGGATTTTCCATTCTAAAAATTTTGTCAGATTTTTTGATCTGCTTTATCAAAATTAATGTCTATTTTTTTTCCATACTACCCCTCCCTATATTAGAATGTTGGGACCTTAACCAGTGATGTCAAATGCGGCCGCGGCTTAAAAATTTACGGCCCGGCCGGCCTCGTTAAATTTATAAAAAATTTTACCATAAGTACATAAACTTTCTGTTATTTTTTTATATGCAATGCTGGATATCAAAAAAGATTGCAACTATTTTTTTATCATTTAGGCGAGTTTTCACTACTTTGAAATTATGATAATTCTATTTTCTATAAGTTTGGCGTACAAATTCAGGAGGGTATTTGTAAAGAATTTTGAAAAACGCGGCCGACCCCGGCCGGCCTTATCTTCGGCCTGGCCGGCCTGCGGCCGAAAATATAACGGCCGGCCCGAGGCTGGCCGGCCGCATTTGACATCCCTGACCTTAACTTCAACGTCATTTAAGAAGGTCTACGGTCAGAAAACCGATAAATTTCAACGAAAGCAAAAACGTGTTTGATTTTTTGAATGGGGTTGTCCAGATATGACGTCATATAGCCCCAATCTTTTTTTCCAATATTGCAAATGTTTCAAACTTTTCAAAATTTTAAACTGTAACTGTTCCATATTTTTTAACAGCTCACTGATGAATTTTTTCTTCCTACTTTTTTTCCTCTTAGTTCACCGAAGTTCGGGTGTTATACCATTTTTATAAATAGTTTTTTCAAGGACTTCTCTCAAATATTTTTTTTAAATTTTAAAACAGTTTTTTCAATGTTTTTGAAATAAATAAATATATTTTTGTTTTACAACAAAAAAAGAAGATGAAAGAAAAAACCATTTTTTGCTAAAAAATTAATGCTTTTTGTTTTCAGCTAAATTTTTTTTAAAGAAATAGTTTTTGGCGGTTTTTTTACCATCCATAAAAAATGGTTTTTTTGTTCGCAGAAAAAAAGAGAAAAGCAAAAGTCATTTTTTAAAGTATTTTGTTCCAAAATTTCATTAGTTTTAAATTTTTTGTATTTTTAAAAAATTGCTTAAAATTATATCCTTTTTTTCTTTGAAATGAATGGCATTTTTTAAATACATATGTCTGTCAAAAATGGCATTTGTTGCCTGTCTGGATGGGCTTGCTTATAGTTCTTTTCATTTTTTAACTACTTTCTTTTATGCCCTTCTTTAAAGAGTCAGAAATGAAAAATCTTTGTTTGTTTGTTTGTTTAAAATTCTCTCTTCTTTTTTTTCCATTATTGGCCACATTATCAACGAATTTTAAAATACATGTATTTATATATTTGACAGCAGGATTCTTTCTTTGCCTTTTATGTTGAAATTTTTTAACGTAAAATATTTTGTTTGAAAAAAAAAACACAAAGGATTTTTCTTTATTTATTTTGGTACAAAATTTTTGGAAACCTTTTTTTTATGGAGGTCGCTTTTTTACGTGGTTTGGATATTTAAAGTTGCAAAAATTGTGTAAAAAAAGGTTGTTTAGTGTTGACGAGAAACAAGGTAGCATTCCGTTCAGGAAAAATAATGAAAAAATGAAAACTAAACCGATTGTTTTTGGATTCGGATTCTGAAGCGTTTTCGTGTTGAAAGAATCAAATCACGTTTTACTTGCTTACTTCTCGTTAACGTTTCATTAATTATTTTTGAGTCCTTTTTAATAGTAAAAATACGAAGGTAAGACTCTATTAGTGTGTGGTGCCAAAATCCGTATTTAGGGGGGGGGGGGGGGGGGAATCGGGATCTGTGCCCCCGAAATTGAGGAATTTCCTTTGATCTTTTGCCGCTTCATGTTGGCGACGGCAAAAAATCAAAGGCGTCCGCCCCCTCCGAAATTTTTTTCTGTATACGGCCTTGGTGGTGCCCCAACAAATATAACGACGCCAACGCCGCCGCCAGTGGAATTCTTTAATGTTTGGCAAAATTCCATTACTACATTTTTTTTCTATTACTATTGTTGAGGATAAAAATAATAAATAAATACAATAAATAAATTTTTTAAATTTTGTTTTTAATTAAAATGTGCTATTTGAGTTACGGTAGTTATTTTAGATTGCGTGCAGGATACAAATGTCATTCCTTTTTGTAGTTTTTCAAAAATTTTGCACTTTTTGAATTCTTATTACTTTTTTTCTTTTAGTTAAAAGTTACAGTAGCCTTTTCCGTAATTTCAAATCGTGTTAAAGGGAGTGTCGACGTCAAGCAAAAAAAAATTGCTTGATTTGCCTGACCGTCGACAAGTATGTTTTAACACGAAAGCAAGTGCTTATAAGTTTTTTTTGCGTTGGAAAAAAATTGCATGAAAAAAATTTTTTACGCTGCACACGTTTACGTGTGTTGCACATAACATTTGTTTTTTTGTATAAATTTTGTAATTTAGTAGTAATAAATAATTTATTTTTTTGTTGAATCCGTTGTTATTACGGTTAAATATCTTTCTTCTTGATTGATGAAATTGTAAAAGGACCGCAGAGGGTTTCTCTGCGGCACTTTTTATACATTTTTTTTGTCATATTGTTTTCTTTGTAATAATAAAGCTTTATTTTTTTGTGTCTCTCATATCCGTTGCAATCACGGTGTATCATATTTTTCTTGGGAGAGTTTTTTTCAGCTTTTAGATTATAAATGGAAAATGGTTTGGGTTCAACAAAATATTTTCAATTTTGTATTGTATATTAGGCAATTATTTAATGTATTATTTTAAACAAATATTTATTAACAAATTAATATCCGTCATCCTCAAAATCGGATTCAAATAACCCATCAATTCTGTCATCAACATTAATGTAAGAATCTTCAATTTCATCTTCAATTTGTTCTTCAATTTCTTCTTCAAAATCACCTTCAAACATTCCTTCTTTTAATAATATATCTAATTGAGCTTCATAGCCACTAACTACTTCAGCAATAATTTCTTTCTTCCATGCAAAATTTGGCGGCGTTTTGCGTTTTTTTGTAACAATATCACCTCCACGATGCTTAGCTTTTAGTTCCACCGTTCCAACAACTGTACGAGTACCATTTAGTTCATCAAAAATATTATTGTTATAATGAAGGACAGCCATTTTTGTTCGATTATTAAAACCTTTCAAATCAAAATAATGATTTTTTGTTCGATAAATGTTACTAACAAGTCCATGAAATCCTTCCAAAGAGGATGTTGCAAGTTTAGGCGAGAGGTGGAGAAGATCATTCAAGAAGTTATCATTAGTGAAAGTCTTTTGAAGAATACTGTAGCTTTTGGAAAGAGGGCAAATTATGGCTTTAGATGGAGTTTCTGTAAATGGAAATTCGTGGCCGCATCGGAGATACCCTTCAAATTCATTTTCATGTATAAGTTTGCCGGGCAATTCTAAAGGGTCATTATAAAAAGCTTCATCAGAATCAACAGCTAAAGCAATAGCCTGGCTGTCGTGGAGGACTTTTGACATTTGTCCAGCTTCCCATTCATGAATACCAATAGAATGAAGTAAAGCTGAGACTGCATATTCTTGGCATAATTTACCATTTCCATTTGCTGATGTTACGCTATACCATAATTGATTTAATAAAGCTTGACACCATTCTTTAAAATTTTTAGCTCTTGCATTTTTACATTCCTGAATAAATGAATTTTTTCTAAGTATGTCATAATATTATGAAAACAAACTTTGCGCAAAATTGTTGCAACACCTTTGATAAGATGCCATGGATCATACATATGGGTGATGTTAGAAAAGCTCGATTGCATCATTGCGATAACAGATTTACTTCGATCCGTAGTCAAAGTAGTTATGATCAAGCTCTTGTCAATAAGTTGCTGAAGAGCTCTTTGAAGACCAAGGCGTTCGAGGTTTGTACTAGGGCATTTTTCAACATTTTTATCCAAACATACTGTATTCAAAATGAGACGCGAGACAGCATCCATTACGGTAACACAACACATTAGCGCACTAAATCCGCGTGTATCAAATTGTCCGTCAGCAGCAAGGTGAACATCCCCTTCCTAAAAAAGTACTGTACATTCGATACTGTTTTTTTGTTTCTTACTTTTTCTTGCATATAATTTATAACTTTTCTTTGCATTTTATTGTATGCATCACCCACAGTTGTCCAAAATGTTGGCATATATTTGTAATATGTGCTATGATCAAACATTGCCAAGCTTAGTATTTGTGCAAACTGAAGAAATGTTGCTAATGGTAATGGAGCAGCTGCGACGGCAGCAGCCAATTCAACATTTCCTTTATAAATATTTCTCCCGGGGATACGGTCTTGGCTTTCCCATTCGACATATTCTTTGCATTTTTCACAGTATAACTTTATTTTACATGCAGCACCACAAAAGCTGGTTGAAGGATTTGCACTTTTAGGAATATGTCCGCATTTGTAACAGCGGCGACAAAGTTCAATGAGTTTTTCATGCTGTACCATAACATATTTTGGATATGCATTTTCCAATAATGGTTGTTCTGGATCATCATTTTCAGGATGTTCTGTTGGATAATCATCAGGAATATCAAAATCAAATAATGAATAATCAGGGTATACTGTAGATGAAGGTGTTGGAATTTCTGAGGTGGATACTGTAGCAAATCTTGGAGTCAATGAAGCTGATGGAAGTGCTGGAGATACAACTGAAGGCAATGTTGGTGATTGAAATAATGGTATTTGTTGCACTGATGGAGTAGCTAAAGACCTTTTTATGCATTTATATTACAAATATTAGCTTACTATTACAATTTCTGTAACTTGTAACATTGAAATTTGTGTTGAATAGGAAGTTTTTCTCTGTTTCAGTTAATTTTCTCGGAAGTGCATCTGCTTTTAATACTCTTTGACCACTTCGCATTATGAACATGTGTTCATCAAAATGTTTTAGACAAATATGTCTTCGCTTTTGAAGATGATGGTAAAAATCTTCTGGAACTCCCAATGACGTGCAATAATTGTAGCGAGCCATGGTGTTTACTTGAGGGAAACATCTGCGATTCCCTTCATTCGCAGCTTCTCCGCAAACAACACATGGCATTACCATATTGCTACTAAAAAAATGTGATAATATGACAAGAAATTTTAAATAAATTATATCAATATTTATGGCTGTATTTAACAACTATTACACAACAACTTTTAAACAACTTTTTATTGATCTTCATGAAATGCATCGCGGAAGCCCGTGTAAGATCCATTTTTGTTTGGATAATTTGCTCGGATAATTTTTACTAAACATGAGGGGAGTTCAACTCTTTTGGACATTCCAAGAGTACCGTGGATCATTAAAGTCAAGCGTGAATATGAAGCAAAACGAAGATGTCTAGAAAATTATATGACAACATTTTATATGATGGCTAATAAAACCTCTCAGGATCGGTAGGACAAATTCGAGTTGAAACTGACAAACCACCTAATTGTCTCAAGTAAACATTTTGTTGATGTGTCAATTCCAATTCAAACTTGTTTAAAAATGCAGCACGAATATGAGGATTATCACAAATACATTTCCCCTTTCCGATAAATTTTCTCATATTTGCTGCAAAAATAGATGTTGATTGGAACACTTCTTGACAACAGATGGATTCACGAGAAGTCCCTTGTACTACACACTTGCCACATGTACAAAAATCTGTATTGGTACGAGCAGCAATGACTTTATCCAACAAATTACACTTCGCAACCACTGGATGAGAAACAGGAGAAGCTGAAGGATATCTAGCAAAAGCACGTGGATCCATTCAATTTAAATATCAATCTAAAAGAAAATATAATGGAAGCAATAAATATTTCCCATCCCCATAAAAACATAATGTAAGCTACAGTAAACCTTTTACAACTATATTTATTGAAAGATAAAAAAAATACACAGAGGCCAGGTTTAAAACAGGACCGCAAATATGGTATTGAACCCCCGTGCAAATATTCACTATTTACATCAAGAATGTTCTTCAAAAGTTCCCCATCAAATGCCGCCCTGCTTCAAACCTGTCAATTATGCCAAAGAAGAAGGAAGCAATTGAAGACAGCTTCGCAACAAAAAATATGACATACAATATTTTGAACTTCCTTCTTCTTTGGCATTTACAATTCCATTATTCCAAATAAAATATAAAAAAACAATAAAAAAATCATCCGCCAACCATTGGATGGAGTATGTTGATCAGATCTGAAAAAATGATGTTAGAATATATAAAGAAAAAAACAAATTATTCTTACCACGGCTGTTCAATTCTTTCATCATATCAAAATGACATTTTCCATTTATAATCTAAAAGCTGAAAAAAACTCTCCCAAGAAAAATATGATACACCGTGATTGCAACGGATATGAGAGACACAAAAAAATAAAGCTTTATTATTACAAAGAAAACAATATGACAAAAAAAATGTATAAAAAGTGCCGCAGAGAAACCCTCTGCGGTCCTTTTACAATTTCATCAATCAAGAAGAAAGATATTTAACCGTAATAACAACGGATTCAACAAAAAAATAAATTATTTATTACTACTAAATTACAAAATTTATACAAAAAAACAAATGTTATGTGCAACACACGTAAACGTGTGCAGCGTAAAAAATTTTTTTCATGCAATTTTTTTCCAACGCAAAAAAAACTTATAAGCACTTGCTTTCGTGTTAAAACATACTTGTCGACGGTCAGGCAAATCAAGCAATTTTTTTTGCTTGACGTCGACACTCCCTTTAAGACAAAGAACACTTTTTAGTCATTTTTTCGTTTTTGAGAGATGAGAAGAGAAAAAGGTGATCCTGCGCGGAAAACACTTTTTTAATTTTTCTTTGAATGACGCTTTTTTTATTTTGTCGGCTCGTGCCGGGGGTGTCATTAAAATTTGGCAGTCGAATCAAAAAAGTATAACATCAATGTTTTTATCAATGAAACGCATGTTTTTATCAGTAAAAATCTATAATTCATTGTTTTTTATCATCAATAACAATTTTGAATCATTTTATCAATATTTTAACTGCCAGCTTTTAAATTTTCCCTTCATCCGTAGGCTTGAAACAAACTCATTTTGGGTTACCTATTTATCCGTTAAAGATAAAGCCAGTGTTTACATTTCATCACATAAAATTAATTGCCTAAAACATTTCCAAAAAATAATAGGTTATTTTTTAAAAAAAAGGTAACATTAAAAGTGACAAATTAATATTATTCATTTACAAAATAGCTATCGTTTTCATTGTTCTTTTTCAATTACTCATTTTTGGAAGTGTTTTTCATGCGTAAATATATTCATCAGGTTGTTATCTCATAAATGTACATCCATAGATAAAGGATATATATGTGTGTGTGTCTCAGTACATTTGTTTTTGGGGTATTTGTTTTTTATAGTTCTCTAACAAAGTGACAATTGTTTGTCTTTATTATTAAAAGGAAATGGACTCTTTGCGCTTTTTTTCCAAGAGAACCTGAAAATCAGGGTCTCTTGTTCCTCCGAGGGTTTGTCGTGTAAGTTGCGTAATCGTTGTGAGACCTCTCACATAAAAAAAAGCAACGCGTCCACCTTCTTTAATATAATATATAATCAATTATATTTAATTTGAACATGGTTAACAAGTTTTTATTATCCAATTTTTTAACTAAATTTATTTGACAAAAAAATGTCTCAACCCGAACAAAGGCACATAAAATAGATATATTATCCGTGACAAAAGACGAAAGAAAATCTATTTATCACTTGAAGAAAAAGAAACAACTTTCGTCTTTAAGCAAGACATTTTTTACAAGTTTCAAGAACCCCAAAAAAAACTTGAGACCCAAAAAAAAGATAACTTTTCTTTTTCAATTTGTAGCTAGCTTTTCTAACTTACTAATTAGATTTCTCGAAAATAAAAACGGCGAAGGCAGGGCCTCTCACTTTGTCTCTCAGTTATCTTTTTTGTGTCATATATATATACATATATATTTTCTCAGTTTTCGTGTGCTTTTTTTCTGTCCGTACATTTCTTTCTTTCTTTTTGTTGCATTGCCTTGTTTTTTTTACCTAATTTTTGCTTTCAATTACCACCCCAAAAAAGAAGCTAGCTTGTATTCTAAAAATTTTTTACTACTATTTTCATGAGAAAAAAAGGTTATTACGTACATCATCGTTGAAGCATGAAAAAAAGGGGGGGGGAAGGAAGAAGACGCCAATTTTGTTTTTGTCTTTTTTTGAAAAAATTATAAAAAATGATGAAAGTTATAAGTTGAGGAAGTTGAAGAAAGAAAAATAATCATGCCGCTTTTTTTGCCGTCTTTTTTAAAGGGGGAGTCCCACCTCAAACAACTTTTCTTACGACCTTTTTTGTCAACGCACAATGAAAAAGAATGAAAAAGTGAGTGCGGTGTTACGCACGCTTTGCATTCTTTTTCATTGTGCGTTGACAAAAAAGGTCGTAAGAAAAGTTGTTTGAGGTGGGACTCCCCCTTTAATCAGAAACTTATAATTTGATTTTTTGAGATTTTTTCCTCTATTTTTAACTGTTAATGGTTATGAAAATATTTGAAAATTTTTCATTACAGTAATTTTTTTTTTTTTTTTTATTAACAACTTTTTTCACAGTTTTGTTAAAAATTTCAAAACGATCATAGTTTAATATTTATTCCTGCAAAAAAAATATGTACATATAAAAAAATATGATGATTACATTTTTGAAGAATTTTTAATATTATCAAAAAAGTCTCAACTTTCCTTCGATAAAGGACAGGGCGCAAAAAATGCCAAAAAAAATTTCATAAGCTTTTTTTCCCGTAAAAATCTCAAGAGTTTTTGAGTTTTATAAAAGCTTTTTTAAAAGAAAAATCTTTTTTTGTGACTTTTTACAACAACTTTATTTATTTTATCTGTAAAAGAAAAATCTGCTTTTTAATCTACTTTTTTTTCTTTTTAAATATTTATTGAAAATAAAAAAGAAAGATGCCATGCCAAAATTGAAAATAGGCGACGCATGTTTTTGTTATGAGTGTGAGTGGGTTGTTTTATATTTGTTTTTCGTTTTGAGACTATTATTGTCGAAACAAAAGAACAAATATACATACCTTTTACCATTGGGAATATCACATTTAAAGATATAAAAAATGTAATTAAGAAAATGTGCCACTTTATTTTTCTTTCTTTAATTTCCTTCTTTGAATAATTGTTGTTTATATTAAAATTTACTATTTCAATAAAAACAAAATAAATATAGATGGAAAGACAAGGAAGCTGAACGAAATTGTTTTTTTAAATTTTGTAGCCTATTTTTTACCTAAAAAATAAAGATATGAAAATTCAGAACCCGGAAATTGGTCACAATAACGGATATTTAAGATTAAGAAGAGTTTGTCACTTTATGCTAAATTTATTTTTTGATGTATTTCATTTTTTTCAAATTCTAAAAATATGACCTTATCATTCTAAAATATCTGTCTGCTATCAATGCAGCTATTCTTTTAAGTTTAATATTATTTAATATTTTGATCCATTGTATAAATTAAATACTCGATTCTGGGCTCGCTTAAAATTTTCAAAATTACGTAAAATTTAAGTAAACAGCTGCTTATATTTGCTGCATTTTTACGCTTCCTAAAAGTTGAATAATACAGTCACTTCAAAAAAATTTAAAAATACTTCAGAATTTTAAAAAAAAGTTAAAGATTTAAACAAAAACTTTCAAAAAAGGAAGCTTTTTAATACAAAATCATTTTTGTTTCTATTTTTATCATTTTGGCTGCGACGGCATTTTTTAAAGTTGTTCAACAAGTCTCAAAGTTAAAAATGATCAAAAATCCCACATTTTTTACATCATGTTTATCACCTCCATTATTAACTTTATGTAAGCCAATAAAACAGCGTGTCTATTTTTCTTGCCCTTTTTTAAGCTCTATCTAATTTTTAAAAACCGTTTAAAACACAACTTTTCCGTGGCAGACAGGAAGTGACCTCTTTTTTAGATAATTTTTAATAATAACAAAAATTAGGTTAATTTTCCGCCTCTTTTTTTCAAATATGATTTTATGATATTTAAATACTTTTATAACCAATCATTTTTTTGTTTATTTGGAATCCAGCATTGTTTTCACTCTTTTTTTACATTTTGAATTATAAAATTTTCTTAAAAAACGAAACTCTTTTTTTGCATTCTTCCATTTTTCGCTTTTCTTTTCGTCCTTTGTCGTCCGTCTTTGACTAATGAGGGGGGGGTGCCGCATTTTTATATTTGTTATTTTTTCACAAAACACGTTGGCACATGTTTGACACTTTTAGAAGCGTGAAAAAAATATAGGGAGACATAATTTTGGGGTTGTTGGCACTTTGTTTCTTCCTCCCTCTCTCTCATTTTTAACTCCATCCTTTTATATTTTTCGCTTTTTGTATCACGCAATTAAAGCAAAATATATTCGATTTTTAAAATATGTTTTCAAATAAGGAATGTAAACAGAAAAGGAAACAGATGAAATAAAAAAGCTTTTACAGAATGGAAATAAATTCTTCAACATTTCCAAATCATTCTTCTTTAATTACAACTACCATTTCACCTGATATAATTGATCATGTAATTGAAAGGAACTTCCTGGATACGGTAATTTTAGAAAATTATATTATTTATCATATAATTGCTAAATATGTTATGTTTAGATAGAAATATATATATTATCAATATGTTTTGTGATAGGAGCCCCATTAAATTTGATATCATTTTATAAATTATCAAAGTCATTTCGACAATCCAAAAAGTCCCGTTCTTCCACATCTTCCCAGACATCCGGAAATTCCCAAATCAATCTTCTCAGAATTCATTTAAATATCGCCGATTTGATGACCCTTTTTATTTATACTTCGGCACAAATCGGTTGGCTTTTAACAACGCAATGGCTTGGCGGAGATATTCTTTGCAGAATTATCAAATTTTTTTATACTTTTGTTTTTTATTTAACTTCTTTTGTAATTGTTTGTATTGCCGTGGATAGAGTATTTGGGGCATATAAACTGAGGTATGTCTTTATATATTAATAGTTTTATATTAAATAATTAAAATTATTACAGTAGTTTTAAAGCATCTAAAAAAGCATTTTTACGCTGCAAAAAAATGTTGTGTATTGCTTGGGCGATCGCCTGCCTGCTTTCCCTTCCACAATTATATATTTTTGGTGTTGTTTCACCCCCGGATATGCCGGGATTTCGGTAATCTCTTTTTTTTTACAATTATTTATATATAAATATTTTTTTAGACAATGTGCACCTATTTGGATGTCTATGAAATCTCAGTTGGAGTATCGGGCTTCTTTGCCAAATTCAACAGAAGAAGAACGAATAATTCTTTGGCACGAATATATTGCCATTGGAAGCTGGGAAAAAGCATACAATATTACACATTTATTATTTGTATTTTGGTTTCCCGCTTTTGCGATCCTAATTTCATATATTTCTGTTTTATGCATTTTAAAATCATTTTCTCGACCTTCAAAAGCTGCGTTAAAAGATTTTAAAATAAAAAATACAATTATTTCAATGATTTATAATAATCGAAATAGAAGAAATGAAAGCAATAAATATGTTGCATCTGTGACTTCATTAAATGTTATTCCAAATGATGCTGCAATTGTTGTGACAACACCCTGCTTAAAATCTCCTGAAAATTCTGGCAAAAATGACGATGCAAAAAGTTTAATTTTATTGGAAGAAAATGAAAAAGGGTTCGTTTTTTATTTGAGATTAACAAAAGTTGGCTTTACGTTTTCGTTCTGAGATTCAAAAAAGAAATTTTATTAAATCAAATTGTCAGTATTGAAATTTCAGTAAGATTTTTCGTCGATCTTTTTCGGCAGAATCGAAACCAATTTCATTTGCACCGGAGCCGTCCCAAGAAGTCGCAAAAAAACCTGCGGAAAAAAGCAAAGTTGGAACCATGGCAATGCAAACAATTGCCATTGCGAGAAGTGTAAGTTCATTTTTAAATAAATAATTTATTTGTATCTTAATTAGAGATGTGCGGCTTCTTTTAAAAGTATTAATTTGGTACTAAAAAATGTTACCAGAATTCTTTTAGTAAAAATAAAATTGTGTTTCCCAGATTCCAATAATAGGTACAAATTAAAACTGTTTTAAACTTTTTTTCATCCTTGTATATTTTCCAGTGTTTTCAGACTTGTTTTAATTTACAAATAATAATATTTTTTTAGAAAACAAAAAAGCAGGCAGCATTTATTTTAATTGCATATTTAACTCTTTGGACTCCATACAATTTATTTGCGATCATAAATATTTTTATTCCAACGGATTCAAGAGGATATTTTTTGAATCGAATTATGGATTTTACGCCATTTTTAAATTCTTTAATTGTTGTCAATTCTCTCGTAAATCCGTTAATCTATGGCGTTTTTGATAGAGGTTTAAAGTAATATTTTACATTTGCAGAATAATTTTAACTACTTGTATTAAATATTTAAAAATAATAATTCAGAGAATAAGTTATTGATTAACGGGTAATTAATATTCAAGTATTTTTTTTTGTTTTTTGCATTACTTTTTTTATTTTGAACGAAAGTTTGTATCATTGACGTTGTTTTTTAAGTAATTGCATTTCTTAGACTTAAATAAAAATTCAAAAAAATATGTTTGTGATATCCTTAGATTGAATTTTCGGCAAGTTCAAAAGCATGTAAAATAAAAAATAAAACTGGATTCGAAGCATCCCTCAAAAAATTCATTTATTTTTTCATTTTGAATTCATGACAAAAGTTCAGGAAGAAAGAATTTGTTATATTTGAATAAATTTTCTGTTGTTCTCTAAATTGGAACAAAGTAATTTTAAAAAACGAAAATAGATAAGGAAAAAATTACAATTAATAAAACTGAATGGGTTATGCGCCATCAATTACTCATTTTTGACACATGTTCAAAGGCGATGAATTTTCAGAAAATTGAGTCAGTATCAAATGGTTCTGAAAGTAATAAAGGCATGACTTCGAAATCATTTGCAATGAAAATACCCAGGAAAGCGGGTGAAAAATTTTACAAATTTTGCATAATGCGTGCAAATATTTTTTTGATGAAAATACTAATTTTTTAAAACATATAAAATGAAGACAAAATCAAAACCTATTGAATTTTTCATGAATCTCCTATCTGCTGCATATCTGTTTTTATCATTTAATTCAAATGTAAACTGATCTGATTCAGTTTCTTTCAAAAATTTTTGATTATCTTTTTTTATTTATTTTTTGGCTTATTTTACGCATCCAATCAATTAAATAGAATCGTTTCAAAAATAAAATTCTTTGAATTTTGAATGTTTTCTTTCTTTTTGCATTTAATTATTTGATAAAATTTTTTTTCCATAATCAAATAAAATAAATATATATTTCATTATTTTATCTCTCACTTTTAATCAATTTTTTATCAATGGAATTTTCTTTATCCGATGAAAATTTATGAGAGCAAATTAAATCAAAAATGTTTAAATAAAAAACAGCAACAGCTGACGTCTCAAAATAAAATTTATGTGATTTCAATTAATTTTGTGTTTCAATAAAAAATACTAAAAGGATTTATTTCATTATTTTAACGATAGTGTTTTATCTCTAAAATATATGTTACAGTATTCCCTTTGAAATAAACGTTAATAGAATATTGGTATTATAAAAATTTATTGCAAAATTAACAAATAAGAAAAAAAAAGAAACACGTATTAAACCATCACAGATAATAGTTTTTGGCAAGAATACAATTAAAGAAACGTCCTAAAAACACACATTTTTTTATACCGGAACTCTATCAAAAACACCATAGATTAACGGATTTACGAGAGAATTGACAACAATTAAAGAATTTAAAAATGGCGTAAAATCCATAATTCGATTCAAAAAATATCCTCTTGAATCCGTTGGAATAAAAATATTTATGATCGCAAATAAATTGTATGGAGTCCAAAGAGTTAAATATGCAATTAAAATAAATGCTGCCTGCTTTTTTGTTTTCTAAAAAAATATTATTCTTTATAAATTATTAAAAATCAATAGTTTGAAAAGATTCTGACAATATCTAGAAATATAAAAAATGTGTATGATTATACCACCAAATTACTGTAGTTCACATAACTGGTGATTACAGAAATTACAGACAGCTAGTTTAATTTCAAAATAAAAAATTATCAAATAAAAATGCCGTACCTGTCTTGCTAAAGCAATTGTTTGCATTGCCAAAGGACCAATTTTGCTGTTTGATCGGCTGCTTTGGGTTTGACTTGAAACACTGTTTTTATTTAATTTTAACGGTTTCAATTGTTCTGATTGTGATCGCTGATAATATCTTTGAACGGGTGTAAAAAACATTAAGCTTCTAAAAACCAAAAATTATGCAAATTTTTGGCTATGAAAATGGTTATTACCTTCTTTCAGGCATTGAAGACCCCATCTTTTTTAAATCTTCGCAACATCTTTTTGGAATTACAGAATTTTGTTTTAAAATTACTCCTGGTATTGAGTGTGACGTCACATCTTCTGGTTCAATTTCATTGTACGTGCTGGAATTAGAATTTTGATCAGCTAATTTTACACCTGTATGTTTTGTCGTTGAAAAAATCATTGAAAATATTGACGTTCGAGTTGTCATTTCATCAAAAACATCTGCGGGTTGTCGAGAAAATGATTTTAAAATGCACAAAACAGAAATATATGAAACAGCGATTACGGTAGCGGGAAGCCAGAAAACAAATAATAAATGACAAATATTATAAAATGTCTCCCAACGAATTATTTCAAGGTATTGTTCATAGAGAAATGCTTTTTCAACATTGGAAACACTGGGATAACTCGCCCGATGCTCCAACTGAGATTTCATAGACATCCAAATAGGTGCACATTGTCTAAAAAAATATTTATATATAAATAATTACAAAAAAAAAGAGATTACCGAAATCCCGGCATATCCGGGGGTGAAACAACACCAAAAATATATAATTGTGGAAGAGAAAGCAGGCAGGCGATCGCCCAAGCAATGCATAACATTTTTTTGCAGCGTAAAAATGCTTTTTTAGATGCTTTAAAACTACTGTAATAATTTTAATTATTTAATATAAAACTATTAATATATAAAGACATACCTCAGTTTATATGCCCCAAATACTCTATCCACGGCAATACAAACAATTACAAAAGAAGTTAAATAAAAAACAAAAGTATAAAAAAATTTGATAATTCTGCAAAGAATATCTCCGCCAAGCCATTGCGTTGTTAAAAGCCAACCGATTTGTGCCGAAGTATAAATAAAAAGGGTCATCAAATCGGCGATATTTAAATGAATTCTGAGAAGATTGATTTGGGAATTTCCGGATGTCTGGGAAGATGTGGAAGAACGGGACTTTTTGGATTGTCGAAATGACTTTGATAATTTATAAAATGATATCAAATTTAATGGGGCTCCTATCACAAAACATATTGATAATATATATATTTCTATCTAAACATAACATATTTAGCAATTATATGATAAATAATATAATTTTCTAAAATTACCGTATCAATAAGATTTCGTTCGATTGGTTCTGTGATAAATGGAGGCGGTTGTGTTGTTAGATTTAGTTCTAAGGTGTCATTTATCATCACTAAAAATTCTGAATAAATTTTAAAAGCATTTCAAAAAAATAACTATATTAAAAAAAGCCTTTCATTACTCAGAAAATTGGGTCAAAAACGAACGTCAAAAAACAAATTTAATTAAAACAGCTGAAAAAAGGGTGGCTTTGGATAATCCAAACAAGGAAAAAAGGATCAGAAGTACATTGACAACAACGTAATTTTATTTGTTTAAAAAAAGCAACATTTCTTTTTTTCAATGAAAAAACCCAACGGAATTGCCTAGGGAGGAAGCAATATAAAAAAAATGTTGTTGCCGTGACCTTAACCATTAACATTATATTTTTGAAATGAGTAATCAGGCTTGAAGCCAAAAACGAAATCTGAGACCATTGGAGAAGCTTCAAAAAAGTTAATGATGAAGTTTTTGGAGGAAAGATGAGACAAGGAAATAATAATAATAAACAAGTATGCGAAGGAGGAGACCAAAACAACATAAAAAAGTTTAACCTAAAGTTAATCTAGGGATAAGCAAAATGGGATCTATGATATTCCATTTTGGAGAAGAAACGGACAAAAAATTAAAAAATAAAAAATAAATATTTAACTTCCATGAATGAATAACTTTCATTCCTGGTCTCGAGACGATTACGTACATATTCTCTTTTGGCATGAAACTTTAAACAAAAGAAAATACTCCCCGAAACGTTGTACCCAAAAAAAGGATATCTCTTAAAATTTAAAAATACTTTTTTCCTTTTATTTTTTGGTTCAACTCTATTGTATCCCCAAAAACACGCAATAAAACAAAAAAAAGAGATGACAAGAAAAATATGAGTCAAAAAATTTCATTGAATTTTTCTTTGAAGTTTTAAAATATTTCAAAAAAAAATTTATCAAAAAAGATAAATTGAAAAATATATTGGTATTAAAAAAAAGTTGTCGCAAAAAACATATTTCGCTCAAAAAATTGATCAAAAAAGGGTCCCAAGTGGATAATAAATTATTATAACAAAATTGTGTAAAATTGATTACCATTTTTTACAGATTAAAGAATTTTTTTTTGTACAGAGAGTTTATTGAAATATAATTTTGACCTTTTTTATGTGATATAACATATTTAACCCTAATTTGTTTCTTATTAAAAATTATTAGATTCCTTTGAAGCAAAGTTGGAGGAAGGAAAAAAATAAGGGTATAAATTTTTTTGGAGTCAATTTTATAGTTTCCATTTTTTTCAGAAGAGTATTTCATAGAGGTGTAATTATACAGTGTTGGGTGGAACATTTTATTACTCATTTTACAGTATACCTGTAAGGATGGACGAGGGCCCGAATTTTCAGGCCCGGGCCCGGCCCGGGCCCTCAAAATTTCGAAAAGCCCGGCCCGGCCCTGGCCCTTATAAATAAAAAAAAAGCCCTGGCCCGGCCCGGGCCCTGATTTTTAAAATTTTTGTAAATTTTGTCTTGGTCCCCCCTGTGGAATTTTTAAAATTTTTTCCAAAAAACTGAAAAGGCCCGGCCCGGGCCCGGCCCTGATCCTGAATTTCCAGGCCCGGCCCGGGCTTTTCAAAAGCCCTAGGCCCTCGTCCATCCTTATATACCTGGAAGAGATTAGAAAGAAGGAAAAAAGCGGAATTAATTGAAGGGTAAAAAGGGAAGGTAAAGAATAATAAGAGTGCAAACATCGAAGAAAGGTATGATTAGATGATTAAATTTGGGCTTAAAATTTACAAGAAATTCAAATTTTTATGTGTTTTTTGCCAAAAAAATAAAGTTTAATTGGTAATATAAAAATTACCAAATAAGCTTTAAAAAAGCAATTTTGAAAATTAAAAAAGGCAAAAAATACGACTTCAAAAATTTTTTAAACGCGATTAAAAATCATATTTACATATTTTTCGTAAAAAAACAAAATAATCCCATAAAATCGAACAATCATAAAAAATTTTATTCAATGATAAAAAAATGAAACTCAAAAAAAGAAAACAAGAACAAAAAAGAGAAGAATTGTTTTTGTCACTTAAAAAATGTGTTGTAAGACATTGAAAGAAGATCGACAGCTCATTAATTATTCTCTTTGGGATCATTGCTTTAAATAAAAAAAAATCATGCGAAAGAAGGAAGAGAAAGAACCGCCAACAAGATTAATGCCAGAAAATATTTTTCTTTTTTGTTAAAAAAAAGATTTGTTTGATTTGATAAAAAAAAAAGCGGAACACAACTTCCACGTTTACGTTTACGTGTAGTGGCTATATTTTTTTTTAAAGATTTAAAAAATGAAACAAAAAAAGTTGCTAGAAAAAATTTATAAAAAAAAAATTGTGGAAAAAATGTTAGGATTTTCATAAATGTCACATATTTTTTATAAAATATTGTTTTTTTGTGGAATTTTTGGATAGACTCTATTTTTAAGCTTTGAAATCTGTAAATTAAAATCACCAAAGTTTAGGTGTTCGAAAAAAAGCTTTGTAAATTAATAAATAAATAAATAATTTAAAAAGTACAAAAAAACATTTATTTTTGAAAGAAAGCGTTTAAACAAATTCCAACACATTTTCTAAAAAAAGTATTTTGCATTAATAATAAAAGCTGTTAAAATGTTTATATTTCAAAAATGAGTCATTTTTGAGAAACTATTTTTGAATTCATTTTTTAAAATTAATATAATTTCAGTGATTTTTTAAATAACTTTTATGCGAAAATTTGGCATACTTAATGAATTGAAATCAACCGCCGGCAATTTTAATTAAATAATTATAAAGTTATTATTTATTTAAAAAACATTTAAAAATTTAATAGTTAAAATAGCAAAAAAAGATAAAAAAGTTTTTGCAAAATTTTTCGAGCACTCAAAAAAAAGATGAAAGAGTTTAATTTTTGGAACAAAAAACAGAAGAAACCAAAAGCTAATAATTGTTGGACGGAAAAAAGAGGGGGGAGGGGAAGACGCAATTTTATGATAATTAGTAAAAAAAAACTTTAAAGCGGGGTTTTAATTATTAAATGTTTAAATGAGACAGCGACCCTTTTCATGTTAAATAAAACTTAGTTTCGGAATTTCGTACCTTTAAATGTCAAACTTGAAGACAATTAAATAATTTTTAAAAAATATAATTGGACGGCATTTAAACATGGATTTTTTACCTAATAATCACAACCAGCGGGAGATCCTCCTGCAATAATAAAGTTGTCTAGTTTTTTTAAAAGTGCCAATTTATGTAAGCTTTTTCATGTTCCAAAGAAATTTAAAATTCTTAAATTTACAAAAACATTTGAGATTTTTTTGAAACTAATAAAATAATAATAAAGTTGATATATATATATATGTTTTTTACCAATGATTAATGAGATTTTATGAAAATATCATTAATGCTGAATGTGCATATTTTTAATGAAAAAGTGTTAAAACCAAAAACAACAAATATAATATAATATTATTATACATAATTTAATATAATATAAGCAAAAAACTCTTGGACTTTTAAATCCAAGAATTTTTTGAACTTTTAAATTTGAAACATTTTTTTAATGGGGTATTCAAGGCCGTGTACAGAAAAAAATTTCGAAGGGGCACCGACCGTTTGGGGGGCTAGACCTTTGATCTTTTGCCGCCGCCAACATGAAGCGGAAATTCCTCAATTTCGGGGGGGGGGGGGGCAGAGATCCCAAATCCCCCCTAAATACGGCCATGGGGGCATTTGATTCGGTTAAGTTTAGACATTGGCAGCCAGTGTTGTGCTTTTTTATTTTTGTCACCTCCGCCTCCGGTTCAAATATAAAAAATTTTGGAAATAAGCTATATTTTTTATAACTTTCGCAGGATTAAAAATTTAAAGCAAAAATATAACAATTTGATTATTTTACATTTATTTAAAAAAACAAAGGATATTTTAAAAAATTTTCAAAAAACTATTTGAAGTAAATCAATCAGCTCTGATTGGTTTATATACAGGATAGCACACCAAAAATATAAAAAAATAAAGCATTGATTTCGGTTTAAAATTGAAAAGTATAAAATTAAAAAAATTGAAATAATAAAAAATCCAAAAAAAATTTATTAGCATAAATAATGAGAAATAATCAAATTTTCGATTAAAAATTGCATTAAAAACAAGGAGGCGCCTCTTCGCCTCCGGAGGCGGAGGCGCAACAACACTGTTGGCAGCTAACGCGCGCGTAGACACCACTCCTTTTAATAAATTATTCCAGATTATATCAATTTTAATTTTAGAAATAAAGTGTATTCTTTACGTAACAATTTATTTTATTATTTATTTATTTATCTGAATTTAATGTCAGACGTAAAAAGGACATTATTACTGCCTCAAAAAGCAATTATAAATAAAAGAAGAAAAAACAGAATGAAGCAAAAAAACTTGGTCAAAAAAGGCAAAAAAAGGATGGCAGCAGCAAAATTGAAGGTTAATCCTTTAAAAAGAAGATTTAAAAAAATAAGATTAAAGTTAAAAATATATAAAAATATTATTTTTTCCTAATTTTTATCAAAAGCTTTCAACCTTTAAAAAAGTCCTTTAATGCTTTTTTTTGCATGAAAAGTGCAAAAAAAAGGCTTATAGAAAACGTTTTTAATCAGTACTGTTAAATTGATTAAGATTTGAAAACAGTGAATAAAAAAGTTTGTTTGATTCTATTTTTCAAACTTAGGCTTAGGCTGCAGAATATCTCATTCAAGGATATCTTTCTTTGTCGTTGCGCATTCAACACAATTTATAAACAACAAAAAAATGTTTTCGTCCAAACCCCAAACATCCAAAAAAAATGTCTGAGAAAATGATTTTCTTTCTTTTATTCCTTCATTTTTGAGGTGGCATAAAAATGCTGCGGGCAAAATCTATTTAAAAATTTTAAGGAATAAAAAAGTCAAACATAAAAAAAAGGAATGTATTATTTATTGCTTTTTTTGGTAATCTTTGTTTAACTTAACATTTTTTTTATGGAAGCGTATATTTTTAAATAAGAAAGGGGCTCCTATTATTTCAAAGCTAAAAACAAATGAAATGAAACAGAATAGAAATGAAAAAGGAAATGGAAATGGAAGAAAAAATAAGGAAGTACTTTTATCTTTTTGCAAACAATGAAAAATCTTAAAATTATCATAAAAAGGGATAATAGTAATATTATTAATGTAAGGATTCATCTTTCATAAAAAAAAAATGAAATGATTTTAATGGGAAAGAAAATAACTGCCGGAAATTAAAAGTATAGAGAGAAGGCAATTTTGGTAAAACAATGTACAGTAATCTTTGAAACAAAATACAAAGATTATCTTACTATTATGTCTCAAAATATGCTAAACATGTTTTAACAGCGTTGTTTCATCATATTTTAATCAAAAAAAAGACTAAAAAATAAAACAAAACTTCTTTTTAGCAATATGTATTTTAATCAAACTTTGAACTATCCCAAAATTTATTAAAAAACTAAATAAAAAATCAGAAATTTGCCAGAAACTCAGTTGCTTAATTTCAGAATCAATGATTATATTTTAAAAATTAAAACACGTAAACATAAATTTGTTTAATGCAAAGAAAAAAGGAAGCATATGATTTCCTTGAAAAATATAATTTTAATTCTTTCTTGAAACTTTTTTTTTGATAACTCTAAACTTTTTCGAAAAAATTATACGTTTAATAATTGGTGATTAGTAATACGGTATTATTACTGACTCATGGTTGTTTTCCAAAAAAGTTGTTCAAAACTACAAATTTTATCATTCAAAAACTTCTCCCTAAAAAAAGTTGGCGTAAATTTTTGTTATAAAAATAATTTTTAGAGGAACAAAAAAATGCGAGACTTTTTAAATTAAAGTTAAAAAAACTTTGAAAAAGTACAAATTAAGGAGGTCTTTGCAAAAAAAGAAGACGAAACTCGGAAAACTTAAAACTTAAAAAAAAATTATTATACTGCCCTCAAGGTTTTAAGTGTAAAAATGTGCAAACTTTGCTTTAAAAAAAATTCATAGTTTTGCATCTAATTTAGTTTTTTTCAAAAAAAAGAGAGAAAAGAAAGAACAAATACGGAAGCGTTACCACTTCAAAGAACGAAAAGATTTTAAAAATAATAATAATAAATGGCAAAGTTTAGAACACAAAAATGTAATTTATGAATCTTGCAATGATAGGATAAAAACTGATATTGAATAATTTAATGGCATTGCTTAACACAGAAAAACACCCATTAAATCAAGAAAACTCGTTGACAGTATCTTTTCGACAGAAAAACTAATATTTAAATTTTTGGTAATATTTTATAACTAAGAACTGCAATCTTTTGAACAACGGTGGTAATAATTTCAAAGTGGTTTATTTTTCTTATTTTAAAAAAAGACACGGAAATACAATTTAAAAAAGTGTCCGAAGAAACGCATAACCATAGTATATCGTTTTCTATGGTCCATAGAAAATGAAATTATAAAAAAGGAAAAAATGCATCACTTTTTTGGAGGGAAAAAACTTGTAAATAAATAAAGCAGCACTTTTTTTGCTCTAAAAAATGGAGAGACAAAAATGGAACGTCTAAAATAAGTTTATTTTTTTCGAAACCAAACACAAACAAAAAGATAATTAATTTTTGTTGAAAATTTTTGAAACTGAAAAGAGAATTAAAAAATGTCAATGAGACTCTGTCTGTTTTTATCAGTAAAAGGAGTGATAAAAGTTGCAAAATTGGTTTAAAAATTGATTATGTAAATGGAGCAAAGATCCCAAAGCTTTGGAAAGCGTAATTTCAAAAACAATAGTTTTGAAATATAAAAACTATTTTGATATTTATCATTTGAACCCGAATCTCTATCTAGAGACGGGCGGGAACACTTTTTCCCTTTCTTTTCTTTGACACTTTTTTGGTTCCGAAAATGCAACTTAAAAAATTTTTTGGCGTGGAAAAATTGCCGAAAATGCTAAATTACTGTATCGTTTTAACTACAAAAAGCGGGTTTAACTCGGTTTAACTCTAAATTTTAGATAATTCGATAGAGGATTCGATTCTGAATATGGTAGTATTTATTTCCAATGACCATGTATGCCCACAAAACTGAAATATCCCAAAACCTCCATTTTTCGCTATAAAATTAGTTGAAAAAGGTGTTTTTGGCGACGTGTCCTTCAAAAGCATAAAGGAAATGCATTTTTTTGTTGCAAAAAAAGGAAAGAAAAAGTGTCAAACAAATGTGTTCCCTTCAACCAAAAAATTTTGTTTTTCCGAATTTTCAGATGACATTTTCGGCACTTTAACTTAATTTTTTAACTTTTTTGTTTTTATATTATTTTTATTCAGGTCTAAAAGTACTATAATAAAACAAAAAATTTTATTTTTTCCAACTTTTTTTTTCAACCCGCCCGTCTCTATCTCTATCAATAAATTATTAAAAATTTATTTAAAACGATGAATTTTAAATATTTATGAAACGGTTTCGCTTTGTTGTTTTTGGAAAACAGCCAATTTTAACGAAGAAATAAAACACAAAAATCAAATATACAAACAAAAAACTCAATTCTTTCAGCAACAAATACCCAATTTCTTTTATTCTTATATCAAATATTCTATCTCAAATTTAAACATATTTATTATATATGTATGCACACAAACATATTTGATATCTCATCTTCTTTTTTTGTCTTTTGACAAGCTTATGACAACCCATCTTTACTTTTTTTTTCTTCGTTTTTAGATCTTGTCTTTACAAATAAATATATATATATATATGTATGTATATATATTTTGATGAAAGTCAAACAACAAAAGTCAAATTAATCCTTTATTTTTCTATTATTAATGGGAGCCCAAAAAAAGGAGCATAGATAAAAAAGGGGGCATCATTAATATTGACATATTTTTCTTTCCAATGGTTTTCCCTTTTCAAGATTAAATGAAGATCTTACAGTATCAATAAGAAATAATTGTATTCCAGTTATTACCCCAATTAATACCATTCTTGCACCAGTACCAACCCATAATCCCTTAAAATCCAATGAATTTGCAACTGATTTAAATGTTGTCGTTGGACTTTCATAAAGTTGTGTAACAATAACATCTGCAGGATGGGATAAAACTTCACAACACATTCCTAAAACAGACAGTTTTTTAAAGCTCTGTATATCAGTGCTCTGCAAAATTGAAATCAGAATATCGAAATATTTTTGGGTTTTTCCGAAATCGAATAAAATGATTTTTAAACGGAATCAAAACTTTGATTTTTTTTAAATATTCAAAAAGCTTTTTTTTTAAATTTATTACAAAAAAGATTTATTCGGATAAAAGGGATACCAAAAAATGGAAAAAAATTTATTTCTAAAATTTTTCGGATTTTAACGAAATCGAAATTATTATTTTTTTGGTCGAAATTGAAAAAGTTTCAAAATTGAAATCAAAAGTTTTGATTTCGTGGAGCCCATTTATATATGATATATACGGTAATTTTGAAAAAATGTGTACACAAACATACCAGCAAAAATTCCAGCAGTAATTGTAACAGCCATCTTTTCACTTGGATTCAAAGTCACTGGATCAACTTTTAAAACCTTTTTATAAATCATTTCTCGAGACCATTCAAAACAAACAAATTTTGATGCAGTATACGGTATTTGACGAAATAGAAGTGGTACAAGGCCTTTGAAG
Organism: Panagrolaimus superbus; assembly: GCA_964035985.1. Taxonomy (NCBI): domain Eukaryota; kingdom Metazoa; phylum Nematoda; class Chromadorea; order Rhabditida; family Panagrolaimidae; genus Panagrolaimus; species Panagrolaimus superbus. The sequence goes on from OZ038357.1 coordinate 10,037,230, forward strand.
AGACCATTAACTCCTTCAGCCTTGTAAATATACGGTAATGCACGACGAAATTGTGGTGGAATTTCGGCGCATGTTTGAACACGAATTTTTACAGATTCAAAAGGTGCCAATAATAATGTTCCAATGGTTTCAGCAGATGCTCCAGCAAGAAGATATATTCCAATTTTATGTTTTGCAGCAAATTCCACTCCAACTGCCGCCGAATATTCCTTCTTTAAAGTTTCATAAAGACCAAATTTTGCAAATCCTTGCAAAGAATATCCAATAAGATTTGGTGCCCATCCTCGAGCCAACCCTACAATACTTTTTTTTGTAATAAAAAAAGCTAATTTCTAGCAAAAGTTTAAACCTCGAAAACCTTCTTCAGCAATTGTGGTTCGAAATGCCGCAAAGAATTTTGAAAATCTTGGTGAATGTGACTAAAACTATTGTCATCATGTTTATATATAAGGATGTAAAAACATACTTGAATTCTAACATGAACAACATCTAATGGTGTAACCAAAAAATGTGACCCACCTGCTACAATTCCACCTGCAAATCCTGATAATAGCATATATTTTGGAGTACCAATTTTGACTTCATTTTTGTTTCCTTCTGCCGCAACTGCCAAATGTGTTTCAATTGGAAGGGGGGAATCTGAAAGTGAAAATATATGGTATGTGTTATTTATAAAGTCAAATTTAATAACAAAACTTACAGTAACCTATTGTTTTGTGATAAAAACAAATGGTTTCTGCAAAATCTGAATTTTATTTTAAATATTTGATGTATGGTATTAATGCACTTTTGCTTCCCCCCAAACTAAACTGTGGGTTCAAAATATGGTTGCTTATGTTTAGGGGAAGCTAGTACCAAGTACCGAGATATGATTTATCCTAACTTGGGGCCTATCAAAAAAGGTAACTATTTTTTTAGAACCATAATTTCTTTATTTGTGATCTTGTTTTTATGAATGGATGAAACCTTTTTTTTGCCCCAAAAATTCATTACCTTTGTTTTTATCACCACATGAATTGATTTAACCTACACATGAAAATTTCATTTTTGCTCAATTCATACAGAAATTAAACTATTTTAACATTTTCATTGGCCCCCAACTTACTTTTTATTTCAGCTAAATTAGGATTGAGTAATTTTTGAGATGCTTTAAACTGCATTATTTCAGGCTTTGTGTTTTGACTTTTTTGTTGTCGAGGAAATTCAAATGGATTCTATAAATGTTTACGGTTAAAAAACAATCATGGATGATTTTATTGATATTACTTGAAAAAGAGATTTTGAATCAGTACAGATTTGTTTTGCATTTTTCCATTTTTTAATTAAACCAAACTTTTCATTTAGCTTTTTTTGATATTCTTCTTCTTCGCTGGATTTCTTTGAAGTTTCAATGGAATTTTCATAAGCAGCAATATGAAGAGAAAGGGTGCTATCACTGATAGCTGATTGATAATCAGCAAAATTATTTCGACAATTTGTTTTTCGTCTTTCAAACATTCCTTGACATGGTGTTTCAGCAAGGATGGAATATGAGGTTAATTTTTTTGTTGTTTTGAAACTTTTCTTTATTTTATTACTGTCATTTCCAGGTACATCTGACAATTTAAATATTGCAGCAGTTCTTCGACATTTACAGAAAATAAATTGTAGAAAACTTTTCAAAAGAATCTATCTATTTAACTTATTTTATCGCGTGAAAATAAAAAAATATAAAAACAGTGTTGCAGCACCGTCAACCGACGGCGAATTTTCGAAACATTTCTAAGGAATTTTTGCAAAAATTCATTTGAAGTGTTTCCCGGCAACATTTAAGTTTTTGCGAGGCGGCGACGATATTTCTTGGGTCAAGACTTATGTTCCGTTACCGTGAAAATTACCTTTTTACCGTATCGGGGATATTAATTACCGTTTATCCCTTGATTCTGCTCAAAAACTTCTTCAAATAAAAGTAATGCAGCAAAAAAATGTTACAAATGCTGAAATAATTAATCAAGAAAGAGAAGAATCTGATGATTCAGAAGAAGAGTTTGAACAAAATGTTATTGATTAACTGTTTTTTGTTGTTGATTTTAATTTTTCACGATAATCACGGTATTACCGCGGTACAGCGCCGTATTTAAGGGGGGGGGGGGGGGGCATTGGGGGCCGTGCCCCCCCCCCCCCCCCCGAAATTGAGGAATTTCCTTTGATCTTTTGCCGCTTCGTGTTGGTGGCGGCAAAAGATCAAAGGTGTGCCCCCCCTGAAATTTTTTTCTGTATACGGCCTTGCCGCGGTAATACCGTGATAACCGTACCGTAGTTTTTTTTGAAAACACGGTAATTATCGTTACCACGTTTTTTCGAAAACGGTACGGTAACGGAACACTAATCACGACAAAATTAAACATATTTTAAATTTTGTAAATCCATTTTTGCTTTTTTATTTTTGTCGTGGAACTGCAGCTGCTTTTTTACTACCAAAATCTTTGTTGGAAGTTAATGTTTTGCTGTTGAATTGATCAGGTGATTCCGCTGTACATTTATAATTTACATTCAAGTTGAGATTACAATATTGATTTTTATCATGATTATTTGTGCAAAGAGGTTGTTGCTTATTCTTCACACAAAAACCTCCCTCCTTTGATGTCATCTAAAATATTTTTTTATTTCAGCTAATAATTGACTCAATCTGGTTAAATAAAATGAACTGTTAGATGCATTTATCGAATATTAATTACACATGATCTTTAAAATAATTTTTTTTATTGCCGACTTAATGGCAAAGTGGTTAACGTGGTGGATTTTCGACCTGGTACCCCCCAGTTACGAACCTGTTCGGAGACAAACTCGTGACAAAAGCTAGGAAGGGAGTTCGGTAAATCTGAGCTTAACCCGAATTGAATGGGTGGCACCCAAAGAAGGACATGTAAATCAATAAAAAAAATAAAGAAAATAGAATTTACCCAATCTTATCGCAAAAATTATTGCAAAATAATACACAAAAAAAAGTGTCAATTAAAAATTATATGAAAGCACTCGTGCAAGTTTCGCTTTAAAAACTACCTTTCTATCGTCGAAATTATTTAATCTCAAAAAAATGTTTACATTTATTTTAAAAAACGATAAATTAAATGTAAAATTTTCATGGAAGATGGAAGATACAGCTCTGAAAATGAATATGTCAAAATTAACAACTCAAAATTTTTAAAAGTACGGTTAAAAAGTAATTATCTCAAAACGAAAAACAAAGAAAAACTACCGTAAGTTCAGGAAGGAAATAAACTCTGTCTTTTTTGATTAAAACTTATTTTATTATAAAAATTTCATACAGTCTTTTTTTGTGTCGCACAAATAATAACCGTAACACTTTTATAAAAATGATTATTTTATTTTACTACAAACATAATGACAGCTTTGAAAAACTTATTTTATCGTTGCAATAATTTCGAAAAATCCCCTGCACTCGCACCACTCATCCCACTCGGCACCAAAAAATGCAACAAATCACAATCAAAAAAACCAATGATTTTTTCTTTTTTTTTTAATCTCGAGACAAAAAACATTGTCTCGAATTTTGTTGTGATGACTAAAAAGCAAATGTAAGAATGATGCAACATTTTCTTCTTTGCGAAAAGAATTGTCTTTTTTTAAAAGTGACAAAAAATAGCGGTTTTTAGGAACGGTGTAACATTTTTGTGGTTGTAAAATTGATAGTATTTACACATGTTTCAAAATCAATGAATTACATTTGATTGATTTTATTTATAAAATACAATATTTAATTATAAATTTAAAAAAAATTAAGTTGTTTGTAGGCGTCATTGCTCTCACTCTCTCTCTCTCTTTTGGATAAAAGAATGTCTTTGATTCGTGTTGCATTTTTATAAACCAATTTCATTCTGATCAATTAATTCCTTGTTCTTTGATAATATGATAGAAATATATGTACATATTTGTTTTGGAATGAAAAACAGAGTCGTTGTATCTGTTATTATCTATTACCGTTATTTGAAATCAAAAATTATTTTGGCGTTACTGTATTATTTTCGAAAGCTCATTTAAATGTGAAATTTAGAGATTTACTGTATTTTTCAGCTTTCTTTATTTTTTCATTCTGTTTTTTTTAATTTGTTGAAAAAGTGTTTTTTGATTAGAAAGAAACAAAAAAAAATTACAATCTTTTTTACAGTATTCCAATAAAATTTTTAAGAGATTGGAATACTTATCAAAAACTGTACATAATTATTTGACCGAAAAAATTGAAACAAATCCAAAAATCAATATAAACTTATTTTTAAAACGGTAAAAACTTATATATAATGACGAAATAATTTATTAAAAAATGCAAAAAAGTACAAAAAAAGATTGTTCGAAACTTTACAACAAAGTTTCAAAAAAACTAAGCAATCACCGGAAAAATGACGGTTGTTTACAGACATTTATTTATTTATTTTCTCAATATTCAACAATATATCCAGGTGGAAAAGGATTTTTTCCATATTTAATATTCATTTTGTCACCAATAATATCCAAGATATTCAAAACTTCATCCAATTGTTCTTTAGTATGATCAGCAGATAAGCAAACTATAAAAAATTCGATTAGGGATGTGCTTTCTCTACATTGAAAAATATATGACGAAAAAATGGAAGAGAAATGGGATTATTTAAAAAATGAGAGGAATAATGTCCAAAGAATATCACTGACCTCGAGCACGAGCTTTTGTAATAGCAGTTGCAGGAAATCCAACAGCAATCAGTCCAAGATTATATTTTAAAGCTTCTCGCCCAGTTGCAACAACTTTACTAATAAAGAAGGTCATAATTGGAACGACAGGTGAATCTTCTTGTCCATAAATAAGGAAACCAAGTTGTTGAATACGTTTACGAAAATATCGAGAATTACGCAAGAGTCCTAAAAATTGTTAATTTAGTTTTTGTTGTAAGAAAAAAAATAACTTTTATTATTTACTTTGAATTTTTTCTTGTCCAATTGTTGTGCCATCTTCACCACAAATAATTCGAAGGGATTCAGATATTTGTCCAACCAAGGCAGGGCTCATTGCAGTACCGTAATTATAAACAGCAGAATTATTTCGTAAATAGCCTATCAAAGCCTGAAATAACAACAATCAATAAAATAAATATTTAAACAAAGTACAGTAACGTAATAGGCAGTCTACAAAGTACATCCATAGTTTTATCCCCGCTAACAATATAAAATTATGGCAAATCAGTAACTGTTCCTTCCGCAAATGTACCGTAATCAATATATAAATGTAGCAACAAACCTTTGAACCAGCAATATAACCACCAGCAGATGCAAAACTTTTTGTTAAAGTTCCCATAAGTACATCAATATCCCTTGGATTACATCCCCAATAATCAACAACGCCCCGGCCTCTTGGACCTAATGCACCAATTGAATGTGCTTCATCAACAAAAAGATATGCTTTATTTCTTTTTTTTACTTCAATAAATGATGGCAAATCAGTAATTGTTCCTTCCATGGAATAAATTCCTTCAACAACAATCAAAACTTTCTTTGGCGCTTTACCATTTTTATGAATGTATTCTGCAAAGGCATTTCGGAGTTTATATTCACAATTTTTTGCATCTAAAAAATAAATCCAGATTAATATACCGTATACCTGGACACAGAAAAATACTTACTATTGTGTTTAAATATAACAACTTTTGCATTTGATAATTTCAAGCCAAGAACTAATGATGCATGATTAAGTTCATCACTAAGTACAAGAGTATTCTCATCAGCAATTGCTGGAAGATTCATTGAATTTGTTCCAAAACCCATTGGACATACGATTGCATCTTCACATCCAACAAAATCAGCTAATTGCTGCTCAAGCTCGTATTGAATTTTAAATGCAGCTAAAAATATTTATTTTTAGTAAAAATAAAATTTAAAAGTACAGTATAAAACACATTTTTTTTCAAAGTCGAGCAAAAATGAAAAAATCGGCAAAAAAAAAAGTTGGATTTTGAGATAAAACGCTGAAACTTGGCAAATATACTAATACTGGGCCAAAAATGACCAAAATGGAGGCCATTTTCGTTTAAAATGCCGTAGGGGATTAGGGTGGATATCATATATCCCAAATCCGGATATCCCCCAAAAAATTTTTAAAAGTATCAGGATGTGTTCTCCTAACCTATTTCTACTATTTAATAGTTAAAATTTCGAATTTGGTCTCGTAGAAGTGAAATGCCATTAATTTGAAATATGCCAAAATAGGTTTTTGGCAAAAATCTCGAAACTTTTGGTTTGGGCCGAAGCTGTATTTTTTATCATTGATTACCATCCCCATACTGAACATATCCCCCTGGCGAAATTTTTTAGATTTGGGGGGAACAATTTTTTTTTTTGCAAAAACATCATTTTGAAAAATTTTTCACAGGGGGGACCAAGACGAATCAAAATTTTCGAAAAAAAATTTTTTTTCTAAAAATTGTTGGATTACCTATATAAACACCTATAAACATGATTCTGATACTTTTCAGTTGGTAAAAACTATTTTAAACACTATTTTCAATGTTTTAATAAAAGCATATTTTTATGAGAATTTAATTTTGATTTTGAGGCAATTTAAGATTCTTTTACCAACTGAAAAGTATCAGAATCATGTTTATAGGTGTTTATATAGGTAATTCAACAATTTTTAGAAAAAAAAATTTTTTCGAAAATTTTCATTTGTCTTGGTCCCCCCTGTGAAAAATTTTTCAAAATGATGTTTTTTCAAAAAAAAAAAATTGTTCCCCCCAAATCTAAAAAATTTCGCCAGGGGGATATGTTAAGTATGGGGATGGTAATCAATGATAAAAAATACAGCTTCGGCCCAAACCAAAAGATTCGAGATTTTTGCCAAAAACCTATTTTGGCATATTTCAAATTAATGGCATTTCACTTCTACAAGACCAAATTCAAAATTTTAACTATTAAATAGTAGAAATAGGTTAGGAGAACACATCCTGATACTTTTAAAAATTTTTTGGGGGATATCCGGATTTGGGATATATGATATCCACCCTAATCCCCTACGGCATTTTAAACGAAAATGGCCTCCATTTTGGTCATTTTTGGCCCAGTATTAGTCTATTTGCCAAGTTTCAGCGTTTTATCTCGAAATCCAACTTTTTTTTTTGCCGATGGCCCTCGAATTTTAAAAAAAATGTGTTATAATAAAAACGATAAAACTTACCAAATTCATTTGGAATTGATGCTGATGAAACTCCATGTTGTTCAATTTGTGCAATAGCTCGTTGTGCACATGGTCCATCATTATGGGAGAAACCCAAATAGTTATAGCTAAAAAAGGACGTGTATTTTTTTTATTTATTATTTGAAAATTATACAACGATATTACCTTCCGACGTTGATTACATCAGTAAATGTGCCAGTATAACTAAAAAAGTAAAATAATTCATTACCGTAATCTGTATATAAATCTTGTAATTATAATAATGTGTTTTTAATTCAAAAATAAGCAAAAAAGCGTTTTCTCGATTTAGAAGAAGCATTTTGTAAAAAAATTATTGTTCTTAAAAAAAGTACACAAGATAATTACTACGACAACATTTAAAACATAAAATACGAAAAAGAGAACATTCTAAGACCAAAATATGTAATAGTGTGAACAACAAAGTACGTGCCAAAAATAGCAGTACAGTCTAATAGGCTTTTTTGGTATTATATTGTATAATAACAAAAAGTAGCAACATCGTCGTAACCGTATTCTATCATAAAATTATATCTTCAATAAGTGATTCGAAAAGTCAAATTTACCAAAAAAAAATTGAATGCAATTCACACTCTCCCCGTTTTTAATTTTTTTCTCATTATTTTTCAGTAATCAAATTTTTGTAAATAAACTCCAATTGAATTGATGCATCCATGGCATCCTCTTTTCAAATTATACTCTTAAAATATAAAAATAAAACATTTTTAATTGTAGCTGTTCTGTGCTTTGTTACATAAATGAATCAAACTTTTAATCAACAAATACGCCAAACAAAAAACCGGCCGATCTTTGAATGTCCTTTGTTTTTCAATTTTTAACTTTGTCTAAACAAAAGGGAATACCTTGGAGGCCATTTTTTATCACTATATAAATTGTGCGGGTGTTGATTAAAATTTCATTTTTTCATTCTTTTACGTGTTACTATTAAAAAATTTGCATTAAAAAATGGCAGATCAAGTATCAAAAGCTGTTGAAGATGTCACAGAACAATTATCACCATCACTGACAATTGACCGAACATCTGCTGATACATTACCACCTTCAGTGATATCATCAATGGCGGAAGTAATTAAACCAAGTACATCAAAATCACCAACAGTTAAATTTTGTCAAGATTTTGTTGCAGGTGGTGCTTCAGCTGCTTTGGGAAGAACAATTACTGCTCCAATTGGTAAGTTTCAATCTTAAGTATGTGAATAAATTAAAACAATTTTAGACCGAGTTAAATTATTACTTCAATTACAACATGCTCAAAAAACTATTGCTGCAGATAATCGATATAAAGGAATTGTAGATTGTTTTGTTCGAGTTGCAAAAGAACAAGGACCTTTAACATTTTGGAGAGGAAATGGTGTAAATGTTGTTAGAATTTTTCCACAACAAGCTTTAAATTTTGCTTTTAAAGATACATACAAGCTTATGTTTTTAAAGGTTTGCTTCAAACTACTGTAATACAAAAAACCATATCTTTTTTTTCAGGATGTCGATAAACATACACAATTTTGGCGATTCTTTGGCGGAAATTTGGCTTCTGGTGGAGCAGCTGGTGCAACAAGCTTATGCTTCATTTATCCGCTTGATTTTGCTCGAACTCGTTTAGCAACAGATATTGGAAAAGGTGCAAATCGTGAATTTCTTGGCTTCATTCATTGTGTTTCAACCATTGCAAAAAGTGATGGAATTTCTGGTCTTTATCGTGGATTTAATTCTTCGGTTCAAGGTATTATCATTTATCGGTAAGTCCATTCCATTTTTTATAGTATCTTTCATTGTAATATAAGACTATTTTTAGTGCTGCATATTTTGGATTATTTGATACAGCAACTGCATATGCAGTTGAAGATAAGAAAAATCTACATTTTCTTGGTGCATGGGTTATTGGACAGTTTTGTGTTATCACTGCTGGATTATGCTCTTATCCCTGGGATACCGTAAGACGAAGAATGATGATGCAATCTGGTCGAACTGATGTTTTATACAAAAATACATTGGATTGTTGGAAAAAGCTATACATTACTGAAGGTGGATTTCAAGCATTTTATAAAGGTGCCGGAAGTAATGTTCTACGTGGAATGGGAAGTGCACTTGTCTTAGCTTTTTACTCCGAAATTACCAAATATTTGTAAGAACCGACTTTTTGTAATATATTCAATGTATTAAAAAATAAAGATTGAAACAACTAACTTGTAAGTCCATCCATAATCAGGCGAAATTCTATCTTTCAATTTCATAATAACAGCCGGAACACCAGCAATTGGTCGATTAACAACATCAGTGGCTATTCGATAAATTTTATTGATATAAACTGATTCGAAAAAATGTTTTAGTGGAACAAAATCCTAAAAATTGATAATTTTGAGACTTTTAAAAAAAAGTAAAAATATGTGGAGATAAAAAAAAATACAAAACCGATCTCAAAAATTATAGCCTAAAATCTCGAAAGCACTTACCGCTTGTTCTTTCCTTTCTTCAGGAAAATAAGTTTTTAAAATGCCAATATTTCTTAGCCATTCATCGATAAGTGCAAAAACAACCATAACAATATAATGAAATTTTACCACATAATGTGTAAGAAAGGATGCATCTTGATATGGTTCATTAATATATTTGGAACGATTAAATGTATAATTTGATTTTGCTTCATAAACGATATCAGGGGTGATAAAGTCTTCCAAATTTGAGGTTAGTGAGGATGTCGTAGATGATCTGGGTGGCGCCATTGCCTAAAAAATATTAATTATGACCAAAAATATAGTAGGACAGAAAGAACGTTAAAGTTGTAACAGATACCCAGGTTGTAAACGAAACACGAAACGAAAAAAAAAATATTTATTTTTGATAAAACAAAGTCCAAAGAGATGGGAAAAAAAGTGCAAAGATATGTCTCATTAAAGTGCCCTTCATTCAAAAATAGAAAAGATCGAACAAATATCAAGATATAAACTACAATATGGGTTAGTCTTTTTTTAGGGGGGAAAGAACAAATATAATGAATTGGGGTAGATTGCAATTTTATGTTTAAAAAAGCCAACAGCAATCAATCAATAAAAAAAACCATTAAAAAAAAGAAAAGACGCAGTTTCCAACACAGCAAAAAAAAATTTGCAGCAAGCATCTTTTTTTCGTTTTAGAAAAAAATGTGGCATTTTTTACAACGGCAAAATTTTGTAGTGCGCAAAAAAAAGAGGTTTTATTTTTACACAAAATATGAAGAAATAAAATAGCGAAGGTAAGAAAAAAAAGGTAATATATATAAAAGAGTAAAAACACGTGAAAAACATGATGAAAGCATATATAAATTTGAGTTAATTGAAATTTTTATATGCTTTTTTTTACTATAAATAAAAAAATAAAGGTAACTAAGGCTGCTGCTCCTACGTTGTTGGAGCAAAAAGGACGGAAAAAAAAGCGAGAAAAAAAATGACGAATGTACTTTTTTTTAAGCTCATTGAATGGAATGAGTCAGTGTCAGTGACACTGTAAAATGCTTCAACGAAAATTATCATCAACGTTTTTGCTTAAAAAAATAATACGTTTTTAAAAATAAAAAAAATGGAGCAAAATTTATCGAAGAAAAACTCGTTTTTACAGTTTCCTGTCGTCATTTAAACATAACTTATTTTCTTATGTTACATAAGAAAGAACATGGCAATCGTTGAAACAATCAAAAAATTTATAGGTAAAAATAAATAATATTTGAAAAAAAGAATGTTATCTTTTTCAATAATTTTTTTTACCCACACAAAAAAAAATCGGGCCATTTCTTCTTTTTCATTTCCTCGAAACAGGCCTACTTTATTCATTCCTATAAAATTGAGTGGGACAAAGTTTACAATTTTGAATGATGGTATACCTACCGTATAACATCAACAGCCAAGAAAAAAGATAATTAATCGGAGGATAAAAATTGTTTATTTCCAAAAATTGAGGACCGAAACATTATTATAAAACTTGAATTTTTGGATAAAAAAAGGCTTAAATGTTATTAATTTGGAAGCAAATCAATAAAAAAATTTAGCAAAATTACGGTATTGTTTTTTTATTTAAAAAATAAGGCACGAATTTGTTGAGACAATAGCTTTTGTCTTACAAAGAGTTAGCAAAAAAAAATCAGGCAAATCTGCCCCCTTCTCTCCTCCCCCCTTTCATCGTTAAAAGAAGGACCGGGTTTACTGAAAAAAACGAAAAAAAAAGTGTGATTAAAACAATAAAGAGTTGCACACTTAAATCATTGTAGAACAACCAAAAAAATTCTGATCTTTCATTGTTCTACAATACATAAAAAAAGTTATTGCTGCAAAAAATTTGTGCATAAAATGACGAATTTTCTTCACAAAGTCAGACTAGAATAAAAAAATAATTGATTGATAAAAGTTTTAAATCAAAAAATTTTTGATAAACTTCTTTTTTTTCCGATAAAACTGTTTGTATTATGGAAGTTTCTTGTTAAGAAATGTTTGGGATAAAAATGTCAAAAAATATAATCAATCAATTTTAACCTTGACACAATCGGAAAGAAAAGAGAAAAAAGCGGAAGAAGAAAAGATATCGCTACATTAAAAAATTTCTATTAAAGTAAAGATTTTGAATAAAAATGTTGAATATCTGATTTTTGTAAGATTAAAATAACAAACTTCCAAAAAACACCGGTCTTGTTGTTTCTGTGACACTGGAACTTCCAATAATAACAAGACATCGGTGCTACTGTTTTATTGTCTATGATAAAAAAATATTAGGTTGTTCAAAAAGTTGTTGCCACCAGACATGTCAAAAACAGGCCGGCCCAGAACGCCAAAATCGTAATAATTCAAATTCTGCTATTTTTGCTGTCTTTATCATTTTTTTAAGATTGGTATTAGTGAGTTACACATGTGTTATATGAAATGTATCTGTAAAATGAGTTATACGATCAGTAATACGGATTTGGCGTTCGGTGCCGGCCGCCAAAAGGATGGAACGTTGACATGTCTGTTTTGCCACAAAAAGTTTTTTCTTGTTGGGCTCCAGTAAAACGCGGGTTGGGGGGTGTGGGCTAAAAATGCGAAAGACGCTGGTCGGGGACGGCATCGAGTACAAAACAAAATTAGCATAAGAATGTCAAGAAAACAAATATGAAAATTTTTTCGATTTCTACCGTTTACCTGAAGCAGACGATGAATCCTTAAAATCATATTTTACTTCTGAAAACACTACATTTAATTATTTTTGTATTTAAAACATGTTTTTATGATTTTTTGTGTTAGTATTAATAGTATTTGCTTTAAAAAAATATAATTTTAAAAAATTTGTATGCTTATCAGTTGGGGATACTGTAGGTAGTGATAAGGAGGAATATCTTTATTGCATCACTTGAAATTGATAAAAATAATGTTAGGAAATAATTATGAACAGTTTATTATCCATTTTTTTGTATGAAAAAATGGTACTTAAAGGATATATGACACTTCGTTACAAAGACAATTCGTTACCAACGTGAGCTGGGTTCAAAGACACTTCGTTAAAATTGGTAACGAAGTGTCTTTGTAACGAATTGTCGATTTTCCTACTTAAAGGGAGCGGACGTTTTAGTACTTTTTTCATAATTTGGGTCTCGCAACGATTAAAAAACTGTCCGATAAAACATTGGAGCATGCAAGATCCTGATTGTCAGGATCTTGCATTTCCCGAGTGCAAAAAAGTCGCAAACCGTCCGCTCCCTTTAAAGGATAAAAAATGAAAGCTTGTTTTAAAAAATTAATGGTCGCATGTCGATAAAAAAATGACTGCCTACGGAAAATGCACGTGTTTCTTTTTCATTTTTTAAAATTTTTTTTGTCTGATCAGCTATTTTTCGTCGACAACTCACTTTAAAAAGTTAGAAATGGGCACACATTTTCTTTCTCTTGTTTTTTATGTGCCTTTCCTCCAATATTATAACAAAAGTTTATTTTAAATTCATTTTTTCAACAACACTTTGTACAATATTCATAAAAATTTTAAACACGATGTTCAATCGTTTGTATTTCGTCACAAACTCTTACATCATTATTTTTGCTATTATCAATTCCCCAACAAGCTTTTCGAGTTACAACAGCTTTTTCAAAGCCACCAAAAGTACCGTAACCTGGAATAATCTGGGATTGATTAAATCCATCACGGCCAAGTGGAATATGATTATATCGCCAATCCCAAATTGCTGAATATGTCATTCGATATGCCCCAAAAGCATTTATTATTCCAATGCAAGCTCCAGCTACTGTAAAACAAATTTGTATTTGTTTGTAGTGATAAAATGATAAAACTTACAACAATCATACCAATGATGAAATGAATCAATTGTGAGGGAAGCACTGATAAGGCATGCACAAAGAAGTGGAGCATAAACAATTATCATCTTCCAATATGCAGGATGATAATTTGACCATAATTTTAATTTTGCATTTAAATAAAGAAATAAAAATACAAATCCCGCAAAAGCTGCTGTAGAATCTGTAATGCAAAAATTGGTTTTTGTTTAAACATATCAGAAAAGATGATCAATCAAAATTTCAGTGCAAATAACAATTTTCAATCATCAATTAATTTTCTGGTAATCGTCTGTCAATATAATATGTCGCTTTAATTTTACCTTACTGTACATAAGCGCTTTTTAATATTACAAAAATGTACTTACGTCCAGATGGCATACTTTCCAAAGCTTCTTTAATTTCAGATTCTTTTCCAGTGCAAACAGCTCTAGTATACATAATATTTTGAAAGCCAACTCCTTCTCCAACTTTTGATAAATCTGGTTTACAAACCGCCAAAAAATATGGTCGTAAACCTCCAATCAGCCATTTAATAAACACTTGAAAAGCAGATGCATTAACTAAACTATAAATGAGTCCAAGGATGGCATTATTTACATCCCAAAATGAACGAATTCGAATTTGACAAAGAAGAATTAAAATTGCTGGAACTCCAAATGAAAGTAAAGTTGTGAGCCAAATTGGAACAATATTTGGTCGAAGTGGATATGCAAATTGTGGATAAACTATTTGACCATCTCGAAATGTTATTGGAAAATTTCGTTCAGGTAATGGTTGAAGCATAAAAATCTGAAAAATGTTTAAAATATTTAAAATAAAAGATTTTAATCTTTAAAAAAAGGATCAATCACTAAATCAATGAAATTTCAAAGGGTAAATAAATTATTTAAAAGTTCAAAATCATTAAAATTTGATATTTTAAAATGGACATTTATCTTTTTTAACTAAGGTCTCAGGGTTCTTTGAAACTTTAAGCACTACTAAAATCACAAAAATTTCCATTTTTATAAAAAATAAGAAAGACTTTTAACTTTAAAATTCTGCTTTAAAAGCCCTGTTTTTTTTGAAAAACAGCCGACTAAGGGCTTCCTTAAAAATGAACCTGAATAAATAAATTACTCCTTGACTTATTGCGCCAGTGATGGCAAGGGTGATAAGATCAATCCAAACACTTTTAATCCAAGCTTTAAAAGTTGGTCGTTGATTAATAAATAATAAATTTGCATCATTTTTGTAAACGGAACTCCTTGGAGCTGAGGCTTCTGGAGCCAATGAAGTCATAGAATAACTAAAATGAAAATAATATTTTTAAATAATATTAAAATTTAAAAAAAATTTGTTTACAAAAACAAAGTTTTAAAGAATCAATAAATACGTTAAAGAAAAAAAATACGCGCAGAAAAAAGAAGAATGTTTTTGTAAACAGACGAGCGACTTTAAAGAAAAACATTCCTTTTTTTGCTGCCGCGACTTTTTTTTTTCAGAAAATAAAAATAAGAGTTTTTTCTTTCTTCCATTTTTGCACCGAAAGAAAAACTTCCGTTGTTTTTCATAAAAATAAGAAAGATGGTAGTCAGGGGGAACTAAAATAATCGAGGAGTTTTTATTGGAGTGTTTTTACGTTATTGTTTTTTTCTGCTTTAAAATGGAATAAAGCTTTTGTGATGTTTGAGATTTTGGAAAATGTAGTTCAGCTTTATTAGTTACGAAATGCACTTGAAGCTAAAAAGTTCAAAGATCACTTTTTTTAAAGAATCAATCAATAAAAAATTATTGAAAATAATACAGCAAAAGTAACAAAGCAAAATAAAAACAATTCTTATATTTATTTCATAATTTACTGTGTTCAACATTTTTGCTCTCTTCCGTTTCAGTTATTTCATAAAAAGTTTATCAGATTGCAATAAAAATAAATTTGAAAAAGATTAAATTAGCCGATACAAAAGTACAGAAAAAGAATTTGCCAAAGTTACAGTAATTCATCATTTTTTATTTTTTAAAAAAGGTGTTTGCGATAATCTTGCAACTGTTTGTCAAAAAAATAAAGAATCCGGCAACAAACATTTTGTAATAGAACTCAGATTTTTTGGCATTAATGCAATAAAGTTTTTGTTGACGGAAAACTCGAAATGTAATTTCCCACAAAATTTTGATTTGAAAGAAATTTTTAAAAATTATTTATTTTGGCATTTTGCTTTTTTTTAAATTTAAAAAACCATTTTCTTTCATTTTTTTGTTCAAATCGTTTCCATCAAAGAAAGCAATACAAAGGAATTTGTTCAAATCAAAAAAGAACATTTTACGGCTTGTTTCAAAAACACGGCGCCATTTTTTGTGTTGTTTTTTTGCTTTTAAAACTCTGCTCTTTTTGCGCATCTTAGGCAATTGCCTTTGGTACGTTTTTCATCAAAAACAATCCAGAACTTTCTTAAAGGAGCATTCAAATAACGCTTTTTTATGCATTTTTTGAACCAACAAAAATAACCCTTTCAACTATATTTTTAAAAAAAGGTTTAAGCTAAAGTTTTTTTTGACTTTAATTTGAATAAATTAGGTTTTGGCCTTTTCTGTAAACTTTTAACTTTTTTTGATAAAATTGTTTTCTTTTATTAATTTATTAACAATTACTTTCATACTTTGTACTAAACTTTTATAATGCTATACATTAAATCACTCAAAATTTAAAAAAATATTAAAAATTGTTTTTCTACCGTATGCCTTTTTCCTGATGATCAACAATCATATCTTTTCGACAAAAAAATTGTTTTTTGTTCGTTATTTTAGGCGACATTCTATCATTTTTATTTTCTCTTTTCTTACTCATAAACGAGCCCAGCGCATCTTTGAAAAATATATATTTTTAGCTTTTTTTGAAACAGCAAAAATCTTCTTTTTTTGCTTTTTGATTTTGCATTTACAAATTAATTCTTTTTTATTTTTTTGGTTCAAATATGTCTAAACCAAATCGAGGAAGAAACAAAGGCCGAGGAAATGGAAGAGGAGGAATGGATAATTTTAATCAAAGAAATCAAGGCCATAACTTTGGTGGAAATTTAAATAATAGTAACAATAATAGTAATAATGAAAGAAGATTTCATCATCATTATCATCAACAACGACAACGAAATGGTAATGGAAATGGAAATGAACAAAAGGATTTCAAACAAGAGGGAATTGCTTACAAAAATATTGAACAAATTTGTGCCGAAATGGATTCAATGAAAATTTTGAGTGGTTCAAGTGATATCCTTAAATTTGTTCAGGAAAGTTTTGCAATTAGAAAATAGAGTGATGAAAAAACCGTCACGAATGACGACTTGGTGATGAATATGTGATTAAAAATGATGAATTCATACATCATTAGTGAGAGTTTTTTCGGCACTGATTTTTTTCTGTGTTAAACATATTTAAGTCTCTTTTTTTTGGCCTGTATTTATTTTTAAGGAATATAGCGGCAAAAAAATATACTTGGAATATATTTAAACTTTTTTTCAACGTTTAAACTTTTCAGGGAAAAGGATTCAGTAATCGTTTAAATAATTTATGGCCAGAAGTTGAAAAACAGGCAAATTTCCTCAGAGTTATTGTTTCAGCAGCTTCTGCAATTCAAACAGATTTTTTGCCATTAATTCATGCATTTCTTGATGAAGTATTATCAAGTAAAATTGTTGAGAGAATCGTTGAAGAAGTTTCACCTCTTCCATACAGTATACAGTTGCAACAGAATCCTATTTATTTACAACTACTAAATAATACCGTAAAATTATTATTACTTGGATTTGAAAGTTTACCTTCAAAAATGGATATACATTTAACAAAAGTTCATGTAATTATTTCAATTCTAAATGATTTAAAAGGAATTTTAAATGCTGAAATATTATACAATTTGGAAGGGTTAAAAGAAAGAATTCAGGTATTTTTGTTAATCTATCTTCAATATTTTTAAAATGCCATTTTCTTTTCAAGGATCGTTACACGACCAAAACAGCCGAAGATAAAAAAGAAGTTATCGCTCGGCAACAATATAAACGAAGATTTGAAGAAGGTGCACATGGAGAACCACCCGAAAATTTTCGTCATTTACCTTTATTTCCAACAACCGAAGATATGAATATTAAAAATGTTGTGTATCTTCGACCTGCAAAAATTGATGGCAGCAGATATGATTCAGATGAACATTATCTTGATGTACAATTTCGACTTCTTCGTGAAGATTTAATTCGACCTTTAAGGGAGGGAATTGCAGCGTATAAAGAAGGGGGCTCAAAAAACTTTAATTTATTTGTTTACAAAAATGTTAGCCTTGAATCCGCTGTTTTGCATAAACAAACTGGTGAATTAATATTTTTTGCAAATATTCAAGTATGAATGAATTTATAATGGAGATCTGGCGTCGGCACTTTTAAGGATGGGTGGGGGTTACTAAATTACAACTGTCCACAAAAAACAACTGTAGTCATATACGGTATTGTGCTGATTTGATGGAGAAATTCGATTCTTTGCCGACGTCGGATCTGGCTGATCCCCTTGTACATATATTTTTGGCACTTTTTATTATATCAAATTTTTTTAGATTTTAAGACGAATGCGAACAAATAAGCGTTTAATTTATGGAAATCTTGTTTGCTTATCACCTGATGATTTTAATACAAAATTTTTGTTTGCAACTGTTGCAGAAAGGAATACTTTAGAAAATGGCAAAGTTGGACTTAAATTTGAAGAAATTCTTGAAGTAAATACAAAGAAAAAATATTGTATGGTTGAATCTCCTGCATTTTTTGAAGCTTATCAGCATGTAATGACAGCTTTGCAAGTTTGTTTTTACCAAATTCGATAAAAATACAGAAAAAAATATTTACATTTTAGACTTTGCCACAAACTGTACCAATTCCATTTTCAAAATATTTGGTCAATGCTGTCACTGAAACGAAAGTTCCAAAATATTTATCAACAAATTCAATTAATTTTGAAGTTTTGCTTAAAGTAAATTTTTATATATACAGTTTAATTAAAATATATATATTCATAGAAACCTTTACCGGATGATATACGCCTTCGCAACTATTTAAATGCGCATAATTTCTTTCATTATTTGGGACCCCAACATTTTGGAATGGATCAAAGTCAATTCACTGCTTTAATAAATACTCTACAATCTGATTTGGCAATTATTCAAGGACCCCCTGGAACTGGGAAAACTTATATGGGATTACGAATTGCAAAACTTTTATTTTCAAATGATCATTTATGGCGACCTGGTAATGATCAACGTCCAATGTTGGTTGTATGTTACACCAATCATGCATTAGATCAATTTCTTGAAGGAATTAGCAAATTTTTAAAGGATGGAATTGTTCGAGTTGGAAGTCGAAGTAAAAATCCAAGCATGGAAAAGTTTGTCTCTTTTTGGAGTGGCCGTTTTTAGGGATAATATCATATAATTTTGGGGATATGAATTTTCGGGATTTGGAAAAAGTTTATTAACCCCTCTTTACAGGAAAAAAAAGAAAATCCCCAAAATTCTCGTCCCCAAAAATGGCCCTTTTTTAAATTTTTAATAATTTTTTCAAACATTTATTTTGCAGATACATGATTCATAATCTTAGAAGTTGGAAAGATCCAAATCTAAGATTTCGCTCAAATGATTTAAAAGCTAAAATTTTCGAATTACAAAACAATCTTAAAACAGATGGCAGAGCTTTGAAAGAGCTTTCTTCGAGATTTGCACATCCAATTTATCTTCGACAATTTTTTCAAAGTCCTGACTTACCGTATTCCAATTCTTGTGAAGTTTTATGGTACATTCATTTAAAAGAATTATACATCTAAAAAATATTTCTTTTAGCCAAACCTTTGAAGATTCTTCCATTTGTGGTATGTCTTCATGGCTTACAACATTTAACATGGATAATGAATATCAAATTGATGTTGATGTAATAAAATATTTAATGCAACAAAATATTTCTGAAATTCAAGCAAAAAATGCTTTATTATCTGCTTATCAATTTGATGAATCCTTTAATCCAAAATCAGTTTATCAAAATTTGATGAATGGACGTTATGGAAGTGTTTCCAACACAGATTTAATGGATGACATTAAACATTGGCCAATGATGCGACAAATTAATGATATTATGAAATATGGTATACAAAAAAAAATTAATAGCTTTGATAAAATATACAGTATGCTTTTTTTCATAGGCTTTGATGGAAATACAGCTGCGGAAATACTTATCAGTTCAAAAAACAATATGCAAATTATTAATCGTGAAATATTATTATCCCGAAATTTCATTGCAAGTCGAAAACCTGTTTTTACAAAAGTATCTGAACCAAATGAAGAATTGCAAGAGCTTACAGAATTTGATTTTATAACTGATGAAGATAATAAAAGAATTATTGTTGATAATAATTTTATGGAAGAAATAAATGGCAAAAATAAAAATCTCAAATTTGTGAAAAAAGTAAGACTAAACTCAATAAAAGATCTATATTATTTAAATATTATATTTATGTTTTAAAGATTTGGTATGACACCGAAGATGTAAAAGCTTCCTTGGAACTTATTGTAAATGCTCCAGCAATGAAATTTGATGAATCCCAATGCATTACCGATATTTGGAAATTACCCATACAAACTCGTTGGAGACTTTATCAAAGATGGATTTCGCAAGCTCGAAATAAATTGAAAGGATCTCTAAAAAAAGCTGAAGAAGAATATATTGAAAAAATGAAACAATATCGAGCTTTAAAATCAATTGCCGATGTTGATGTAATGAAGCAAGCAAAGGTTGTTGGAATGACAACTACAGGAGCAGCAAAGAATCAAAGTTTGTGTTTTTTTTTGCATAATTTATTATATACGTCTATTTTAGATACTTTAAAATCTCTTCAACCTCGAATTGTTATTGTTGAAGAAGCCGCGGAAGTTTTGGAAGCTCATTTACTTGCAAGTTTAACGGATGCTTGTGAACATTTAATCTTGATCGGAGATCACAAACAACTTCGCCCTAATCCTTCGGTATACGATTTGGCAAAAAAATATCATATGGATATTTCATTGTTTGAAAGATTAGTTAACAATAAATTTCCTTATCAAATGTTAAGTAATCAACATCGAATGTGTACAGTAAGGATCCTAAAAATGTAAAAGAAGTTAAAGGGGGAGACCCACCTTGAACAATTTTTTGTTCAGGGTTCATTAGAGCTGCTTTTTTTAAAACCTTTTGCAGCTCCAACGAATAAAAAAAGCAGCTCCAATGAGTCTGCGATCGCGTCGAGACCATCAAGAAAATTGCAGCAAAAAATTGTTCAAGGTGGGTCTCCCCCTTTAATGAATGAATATTTTTTAGGATATTTCTCGAACACTTATGCCACATTTTTATGAAAATTTGAAAGATGATCCTTCGGTTTTTACCAGAAAATCTGTAAAAGGTGTTACAAAAAATCTTGCATTTATTACTCATTCATATCCAGAAATTTCTGAAATTGATATCCGATCTCATAGTAATCCATTTGAAGCACAATTTGCATTAAAACTTGCAAAATATTTTTTGCAACAAGGATACAAAGGCTCTCAGGTATGGTAACGTTGAAATAACATTTTAAGGAAGCTTTTTAGATAACTATTCTTTGCACATATTTGGATCAACTTTTATTTCTCCGCAAAGCTGCCCCGAATATTATTGGAGAAAGAGAAAAAGTTGGAATTGAAAGTGTTGATAATTATCAGGGGGAAGAAGCTGATATTGTCATTTTATCTTTGGTCAGAAGTAATAATCCTGAAGGAAAAATTGGATTTTTAAGTGTAAGTAGGGTTGTGCATAAATTTTTAAAATTTTTAAAGATCTCGGCATCCAGAAAATATTTCGGGACAAATTTTAGCTCAAAATGCTGGATTTTGTATAGCATAAAATAAAATATAAAGAAAAAAGAAATAAAAGTAAAGGCAACATCAATAATTCCAAGAATCTGAATCGTATTTTTTTTCCAAAAAGTTTTTTCTGCAAAGTTGCGCGCAACGTGCATTATTTTTGTCGGCAAAGAAACCCGTCATTTTTTGTGAGAATTTTTCACAATATTTTTTTATTATTTATTAATTTTTTTTTGAAAACAATTTTTGTAATTAATTCTTTAAATTCGACATAACTGTATACATACGAAAGTTGTATTATTATTTAATAATTTTTCGTGGATTTTGGATGATTCATTATGTACCTAATTACGTGGATTTATCAAAGCTGGCTTATTCGTATTCAAAAAGTGAACAATCATTTCTTTGTGTAACCTTTGCAGTTTCGACTTTATCACTAATTGGAACTCAACTGCTTTTTTCTCAAATTTATTAGTTTTTCAAAGCATAAAAAATATGGAAAAGGTTTGTAAAAATTACTGTAAGATAAAAAATTTTACTATAGAATATTGCAGATTTATATGGTGATCGTAGCTCCAGAATTGAAGTCATCATTCTATGTTAAAACGTGGCTTAATGGACCTGGTGATTTGCTGAGTTACTGTAAAAACAGCTATAAAGCAAGTTTGTCCTCTATTTTAGAAAATGCTAAAAAAATATTTTTGATTTTCAGTCTTCGATCAGTCAAAATTGATGTTGATTATGCATTTTCAAGTTCAAAGGATCATTCAAAATAGACTTTTAGTGATAACGGAAATCTTCTATATGTTTATATTGGTAATATAAATCGTCAGGTTTGTAAAAGTTGATGCTGCTACCGTTTTATGATTTACCATTTTTAGAAATCTCAAATGGGTACAGGTGGCCGAACTCTATGTATTCAAAATTCTCTCTTATGACATCTTTATCGATCTTCTGCTGATCACGTTGAATGCTGTACCGTATCACAAATCTTTCATTTTCCAGCATTCCATAATTCTGTTTCAAGACTCCGTTTAATGCTGTAATATCTCATTTATCCTATTTATTTATTATTTTATTTGGATTCATAAATATGATTATCACATGAGTTGTTAAATTCTGCATTTTATAAATCACAATTCAATTATTTTAGCGCCAAAAATTAATAACATGTGTAGCATTATGATGCTTGTCACTGCAATAGGCAAAAAACGCTAATTTTGGAATATAACTTTTTGTGAACAGTTCTGGACAACTTTTAATTTTTACCAACACATGTAATTTTTTATGGGGAACAATAATATATAAAAGGTAGATTGATAGGAGGTGGCATAAAAGTAGCATTATGGAAAATATGTGTAACGTAGGCAAAAAGGCTCATTTTTGACAAAATTTGATAAATAACTTTTTATGGATTACTCTGGACAACTTTAAATTGTTACTTATATATGTAATTTTTTATGGGGAACAATAATATATAAGGGACAGACTGTCATGAGGTGGCATAAAAGCAGCATTACGGAAAATATGTGTAACATAGGCAAAAAGGCTCATTTTTGACAAAATTTGAAAAATAACTTTTTGTGAACAGCTCTGGACAACTTCTAATTTTTACCAACATATGTAATTTCTTATGAGGAATAATAATATATAAAGGTTAGACTGTCACGAGGTGACATAAAGGCACAGTTATAACTTTTTTAAATAGGTGAAACTCTATTATTTGCTGTAATGCCAATTTTTAAAACAAAAAGTGTTCTGTTTGCTCTTTTTTGCATTATAATCACTTTTAGTATGATGTTATGTATTTTTTTCATCACAAAAAAATATTGATATTGCAAAATTAAAACGATTTAAAAAGATTTTTCAATGTTGTAAACGTTAAAAACGTATATCTTCAATATCAGCGTAAAAAAATGTTCTTGCAACGAAAAAAAATTTTCTTTTTCAACGTTTGAAAAAAAAGTTTCCTTGTTTTTGTGTTTATGCACAACCCTAAGTGTAAGGTTTCGAGGTAAATGAGATAAAGTCTCACTTGAAATTTGTAGATTCATAATCGAGTTTGTGTAGCTTTTTCACGAGCAAGAATGGGTCTTTTTGTAATATGTAATATGGAATTCCTTGCAAAACGATCAGAAATGTGGAAAAGAATTCAAGAAAGTGTTGAAGAAGTTGATGCATTGGATGGAGCGTTAACAGTTAAATGCGAAATGCATGGAAAAGAACAAGTTAGTTATTGAACCAAGTTTTTTCTTTTGCAAAAAAACAGTTTTAGGTTATCACATGTGGCGAAGATTTTGATGCAAAATGTCGGGAAGGTGGTTGTGATGATCCCTGTAATACAAGATTAAATTGTGGACATATGTGTCCTAAACCATGTCATGTTGAAGATATGGATCATCTTGTTATGAAATGTTTAAAACCTTGTGCTCAAACATGTCCAGCTGAAGAAAAACATCCGTGCAAAAAGCGTTGTTATCAAGTTTGCTTTTAAAATATTTTTATTTTGTGGTGCAATGATATCCATTAAGGCTTGTGGAGACTGTAAGATTAATGTTACAAAATTTCTTCCATGTGGTCATACAAAAATGGATCATTGTTATTTGGAAGCTGGCGAAGTTTTATGTGTTGAAAGATGCACAGAAACATTGCAATGTTTTCATCGATGTGATCAATTATGTGGAGCTCCATGCACAACAAAATGTCAAGTAATTATCAAAAGACAACTTCCAAATTGTGGGCATATTGTATTAATGAAGTGTTTCGATAATCCATATACATTTAAATGTCACGTAATTGTCCCTAAACAGTGGACCATTTGTGGTCATACAGTAGATGTGCCTTGTTATATTAATGTTTTAACAACTACTTGCCCAAATCCATGTAATACTGCTCTACCTGGATGTGAACATTTATGCCAGGGCACTTGTGGAAGTTGTCGAAATGGTAATTTAAATTTATTTGTTTTGAAAAAGTTAAAAGCCCTTTTTAGGTCGTTTACACATTCGATGTGAAGAAAAATGTAAAAAAGTTTTAATTTGTGGACATGAATGTGAATCAAATTGCTCCAATTCTTGTCCCCCATGTCAAAAGCTATGCCAAACTGCGTGTGCACATAGTCAATGTGGAAAGAAATCTCTCCAAAAAAGGTCAAGAAGAAATCGAAGAAAGAATGGCAGCAAAGGAAATGACAAAGATCCAACAAGTGGTCGAGTTTGTGGGGATCCATGTCCCCCTTGTGCCGAAAAATGTCTTAACAAATGTTGGCATCGAAGTTGCAGCAAAAAATGCAGTGATCCTTGTAATGTTGAGCCATGTAATGAACGATGCCAAAAATTACTTCGATGTAATCCAAAACGGAAATCTAAAAATAAAAAGAATGCCAAAGCTAATGGGACAGAAGGTAAGGTCAATAAACATTTTAAAACTTAATTTAAACTTTAGAGAATGCAGTGGTTGCTGATCCCCTTCATTTATGCATTGGTGTTTGTGGAGAAGAGTGCCTTAAAATTTGTAAAATTTGCAACCCTAAAAAGTTGCAAGAAATTCAAGAAATTTTCTTTGGCACCGAAGAAGATGAAGATGCAAAATTTTTACAGTTAAAAGATTGTGGACATATTTTTGAAGTTTCAGTAAGGGCAAATTTTTGGAGAGAGAATATTTGCTTTAAACAATAATCTTTTTTTTGTAGGGTCTTGATCAATGGATTACATCAAAGTTGCCCAACAATGATGATAATACAATTGAAATTGTTGAAATTTGTTGTCCAAGATGTAAAACACCAATTAGAAAATCTAAAAGATATATCGGTTTTTTGAATCAAAGAGCTGCAGATATTGAACAAGTAAATTAAAAAAATTAGAAATGTTTAAATCCGTTATATTTACTTTTAGATCAAGCATCGAATTCGTGGTTTAACAATTGCAGAAAGAAAAAATGAACAAAAAAAATTTTCTGCAGAAATTAATAATCTCTTCAAACCTCGGTAAACTACCTAAGCCTAATTTTAAAAATAATTTATGCCTTAAAAAAAGTTACAGAAATTCAATTAATTCAATTAATTTTGCTGGAATGGAAACACTTTATGATAAATTTATGGAAGAGCCTCCAACATTAATGACAAAAACATGGTTTACTTCTGCCCGAAATTTATTACAGTAAGAATTCTATTTTTTTTTCTAAACATTCTTCAATTTTTTAGAATTGTTAAAAAATTACTTGAACATAAGAAACATGCTTATGAACATTTTCAACAATCGCGTTTCCGTTCCGCTGAAACTTTGAAACCTCTTTGTTTTTGTGATCAAATAAAAGGAATGCTCAAAATCAATGATTTTTTGGAATATATAAATCAAGAATTTGATTTTTTGATTAAACGAATTGATATGAAAGAAATGTCCGAAATAATTATTGCACAATTGGATAATGAAGTCTCAAGATTTGGATTTATTAATGAAGTAAAATGTTTAAAAAAGAACGAGATAAAAAGTTATAATGGAATTTTAGATTTTGATTTACATGAATCAACTTTATAAAGCTAATGAAGATTTGGAATTTGAGCATGCAAATAATTTATACCATATTTTGAAAAGTTTATTTGGTAGCAAAGATTTTAAAGATGCTTTTGAAAGTAAATTATTACAATACATTTTAATAATAATATATTTATTTATTTATTTAATTTCAGGAAAACTTTGGATTCATTTTAAGACAATTGTAAAAGCTCATCCGGTTAAAGATTTTGGAATTTCTGAAAAAGAACGAATTGACATTGTAAAAGCTCTTGATGGAGCTGTTACGAAATGGTATAAATGCCCAAATGGTTTGGTTTTCTATGTTGTGTTTAAAAGTCAGCGTAATATTTTTAAGGTCACTTGTACGGAATTGGAGACTGTGGACAAGCAATGGTTGAAACGAAATGCCCTGAATGTGGTACGGTAATTGGAGGAGAGAATCATCGCTTACAAGCTGGTAACAGTGATGCCACAACTGAAATGCGACATGGCTTATCAGCTTTGCAAATTCAAGATCCTTTTGTTGTTCGGCATGGTCGAGAATGGTAAAAATTACCATACAAAATGTCTTAACAATTTTTTTCTGAAAATATTGTTATAATTAAAACATTTATAAAGTTTTTTAAAAAATGCACTCAGAATTTGCAAATCATTTTATTTTATTAAAATCGCAGATTTTCGTCTCAAGACCAGTGCTGTCGGTTTTTCGGTTCGGTTCGGTCCGGTTTTTCGGTTAACCGAAACCGTCAACCGAGTTCTTCTCGGTTCGGTTCGGTTAACCGAACCGAAAAACCGAGGCCATTCGGGGTTTCGGTTTTTTTCGGTTGATAAACCCATCATTTTTGAACAGGAAAATCTTTTTTGAGCGTAAAAATATAAGAATATTAAAAAATTTTGATTATATTTTTCGAAAAAAAAGAAGAAAAATTTAGAATTGACTTATAAAGTGTTTTTTTTGGCATTGCGAACCGAAAAAAACCGAAAAATGCTCGGTTCGGTTAACCGAAAACCGAGATCATCTCGGTTCGGTTCGGTTAACCGAACCGACAAACCGAGAAACGTTCGGTTCGGTTCGGTTAACCGAAACCGAAAACCGAAAAAATTCGATTAACCGACAGCACTGCTCAAGACAAAAATCCAGTTGTTAAAAAACAAATTACAATTTTTTTTTAAAATATACAGTATACATTTCAACAATTATTGTTGTTTATAAACATCACTGTTCATTTATTATGAGTCAGTAAAAATGAGAAAAATATTAAATGTCAGAAAAGCATTTTCTTTGTTTTGAATGAATAAATCTTTGATTAACGATGACGACAATCCTTTTTATTTCCTTTAAAAATTTTATGGAAAATAAATAAATTCCGTAAAGTCTATATTTTAGTTATTCAAAAAGAATTGGTATTTTTTTTACTGTAATGGAAAATATTAATTTAGAAACATATCAAATATGTTTTAATGGAACTCGAGCATGGCCAATTCTGTCACAAAAGCTTATTGTTGGAATATTTATTTTTATCTTTTCAGTGATATCATTTTTGTTGAATTTATTTATTGTTTCAATAATTGTAAGCAATTATCAGAAATTTGTAAAACAATCAACAATTTATATATTACTGTTAAATTGTTGCATTTCACATTGCATTTATCTTCCATCCCATTTTATTATTTCTCTTCCTGGCATTATTTCATCATCCCCAATCTACAGTAATACTTTGATGCTATGGCTTTCAAGTCCTCATACGTTTGGATATTATTTAATTTTATTTTCAAATTTTTTTATTGCCATTGATCGATTTTTTATGCTCTTTTTTGAGCATCAACATTTTAGTTATGCAAAATTTATTGCATACTTTTTTGTATTTGCAATTTGGTTTTTGTCATTTCTGATTACGGTACTTTTCGCGGCAGGAGAATGTCATAAAAGATTTAATCAATGGACCATGTCATTCAATTATGGATGTAATGGAGCAGCATGTTCAAAGCCGTTCATCTTTTCAATGACATATGACAATTTTCTCCTATTTTTTGGGCAATTTTTATGTTTTATTATGTTTTTACTTTATTTTTTATGCTTTTTAAAACTTATTAATCTTCATTCAAAACAATCTCAGTCATCATCACAGCGAAATGTTAAAGGGCATATTAAAGTTGTTAGTTTTACTTTAAATTGGAGTATTTTTCATTAATAAAAAAATAGGGGATTGATGAATTAAAAGAAGGAAGTGACAAATATTTGTCAGTTGATAAATCATTTTCTTTAAAAATACTGTAGTTTTTTGAAATTTAAACAAAATTTATATTAGGTTACTGTAACTATCAAGTTCTAGAATTTGTATTAGTGTGTAAAGAAAATACTCTTAAAATAGTTTATAGGCATCGTGGGAATGAAAACTCACAATACAAAAAAAATGTATAAATAAAACCGTAGTTTCTGGCAAAATGAGACATGAGAAAATTTTCATGTCTTGAGAAGAAAAAATGTTTTCTAACAAAATACATGAGAAAATATTTTCAAAAATTGTTAATTAAGAAATTTTTCAATTCATTGAAAAGGTTAACAAAAATTGAACTTTCCCCGCGAAAATTCCAGGAAACCCCATATAAATTAGCATAAAATAAGAATATGACTTATTTTAGATAATTCAATTTTTCACAATTTTTCTTGCCCAATGGTCAGCTTCATCATTTATGGTTGTGCTACCGTATGTTTCAATTGGGTCATTACCAACAACATTAATTTCCAATTCTGCTGGATTAATTAATGCTCAAGCAAATGCAACTTTATTGCTTTTATTTAATCGAAATTTGCGAAAAGCTGTCCAAGGTTCAATGACACATATTGGGCCAAGTGTTCGAATTATTCAAACAAAAGTTACACCATTTTCTGGAATGCATCAAAGATCTGTTTTTCAAAATAATTAAACTTTATTTGTTTTTTTGTTGGAAAGTATACTGTATATTTTTATTTGTAATAAATGCTTTTATTTTTTATAAAAAAATTTTTATTGAAAATTTGATTACCAACATTTGAATATATCAAAATTTTAGCAAAAATTAAATTAGTCAGTTTTAGTAAACATAAACATTTTGTGTTTTATTACAGCGTAGCAATTTTATGAGAGTTTAAGATTCCGCGCTTTATGGGTAGATTTGAAGGTTTTATTCTCGACAACTTGTTTTCCGAGAATCAATAAGCTAGCCACGTAATTCATATTTTTATATTTTCTTTGAAAATGTTTCAAAAGAAACACTTTTATAAGAAGGCTAAAGGCTTAGTTTTTTTTGGCGTAGTCGTCAGATATAGCTTGATTAAAAAATATATAAATTAAATAAAAACAAGACTTGTAAATAAACGATTACAAAGTGTTATTTTCACCAAAAAATTCTTTCAAAGCAAATCACAAAATAGATTCTAATGAGATAGCATGAGCAAGCCTTTGATAATTCATTCAATGAAAACACTATTATTGGTAATAAAAATGGAATGTTCAAAAAACACAGCTAAAATACTGCAAAACTTTTAAACAAATAACAACATTTTTTGATATTTAATTTTTAAATTAAATATTATTATTAAATAATCCTTTTTCATTTTTTGAATTCATAAAAAAATATTTTGCAAATTTTTCAACATTACAGTATACCTTGTCATTTTTATTATTTCTAAAATGTGCCTACAAGATGTTTATTTCTTTAATCTTTTTTGTATTTTCATTATTTTCGAAAATAATATATAGCATGTGCCTACTTTCTTTCTTTCTTTCTTTCATCAATTTAATTTAATTTTCACACGTATTTTTATAGTTTTGCAACCCAAAAAAATGAGACAATTAACCTTTTTTTTCTTTTAATTACCGCCTTTTTTTATAATTAATTTTTTCATAAATTTTTTTAAAAAAAGCTTCATTTTTTTCAGTTTTTGCCCAACAAAATAAAAAGCTGTGATGGAATTAAATGAAAAAAATTTAGAAAATTGGCAAATATGTTTTGCCTCTCAACGATCCTTTCCAAGTTTGAATGAAAAATTGTTAATTGGATTACCACTTTTATTCCTCAACATTATTACTACCGTATCCAATTGCATATTAATTTATTACACCATCTTTTTTGTTCTTAAAACAAAGGCACAACAAAATAATCAAGTGTTAATTTTGGTGAATCATTTTGCGGCTGCAAATATTGGATACTGTATTATCAATTTTATTTCCTCCCTTCCAAGCATTCTTTCTCCAACAATTATTTATTCATCAACTTTGGCACAATTTTTTACTGCGAGTTTTAATACGCATTTTTATTTAACAATTTTATTTTTAAATTTTTTAATTGCTTTTGAAAGATTTATTTATTTTTTTGAATTATTTTCCAAAAATGCAGTTGCAATTATTCGAAAAAAACTTCCGATTGCAATTTGGATTTTTGGTTTTGGATGTGGGTTTGCAACAGAGATTTCGGGATGCCATAAACGTTTTAATCAATGGACAATGACATATTCATTTTCATGTACCTCTTGTGGGATTAAAGGGGATGTCCTACAAGTTTCAGCATTGTACAATTATTGGGGCCTTTATAGCCCCATTGGATTAATTTCACTTTATGCTGCTATTTTTGTACTAATTTTTAAAAATAAATGGAAATTTGGAAGTAACAGCAATAATAAATTATTTGCAAAACAAGAAATTAAAGTGGCAAGTTTTCTTTGTCGAATATGGGTTTTAATTTTTTTTAAATTTTAAAAATCAAAAAATCCCGATTTTTGTATGACGTCATATCTGGACAGCCCTACTAATTAAATTTAAAAAAGTACTGTAAATCTGAATATCCAAAAATGTATTACAATTCTGTTCTCTTTTGAAATGCGATTATTCGTTGAACTATATTTATCCACGTTATCTCATGCTTTTATTTTAGGCAATAAACTTTTTTGTAATTTGTTGCTTTCAATGGTTTGCGTCAACAATGTTTTTCTATGCTACACCACTTTTTGGTAAATCATCACTTTTAACTCCATTTATTATAAATATTGCTGGAGTTTTCAATGGTTTTACCCAACCGGTGGCATTAATTCTCTTAAATCCAAGAGCTCGAAAACAACTTTGGCTTCGATTTGGAAGAAAATATTATTCCAATGCAATCGGAACTGTTTCTGTAACAGTGCCACAGCAGCAGCAGCAGCAATCTGCTGAAAGAAGAATTAATTTTTAAACGTTTTTTTTTAAATTATTCTTTAATTATCTCTTTTTATGCTTAAATATTTATATCGTCTTTTATAAAGATGTTGAACAAAAGTAATAAATAAATAAATATAATTGCTTTTTGAGACATTAATGATATTTGACGAACATTTTCAAGTTTTTCAAAATCCCTTTTTCGATGAAAAATATCGAAAAAAAGGGATTTTTCTTATTTTCACTCCGACTACTCCAAAAATGGAGTTGATTATGACATTTTCCTGAATTTTAGCAAAGCAATTATAACTTTTATCAGTTTTTGAAGCTGCTGATACCAACAAATTTATTCTTTCTTTAATGGAAACAATCAAGAAGCGAAATGAAAAGCTTATCTTTCATTGCTGAACTTTTTTGACGAAAATATTTTTTCTTTGTTTCTTTTTTCGGACTCAAATAAATTTAAAATCAGTTAAAAAAATGTACAAAACTATTTTTAGAACATCTTTTTTTACGTCTTAAAAGCCTTTTATTGTTGAAAGCAAAAATTGATGGAAACAAAAAAGTGTGTTTACAAATATTTTATTAATTTTCAAAAAATCAATTTCAGCTTTGTCTGGCACTTAAAAATATAGAAAAAGTTTTGTTGGAAAAAATGATATTTATATATAAATTTATATTTACAGTAATAGGAAAAAAGCTCCCAATAAAATTGTATAACAATTTAAAAATTTAAAAAAAGTTGGCACTTGAGAGTTAAAGAATTTGGCATTTTTAAATTCATGAAAATGAAATTCCGAAACCAACAAAGATAATTACAAAGCACCATTAAAAACCAGGCTAAAAAATCTGATAAAAAACCAGTCGCTATTTGATAAAAAATATTTTACAGAAATAAAATTCAATAACTGATAAAATTAAGATAAATAGATACGAAGTTGTGACTAGTGATCGGATCCCGTCCCGTTCCCGCCGGGAATCCCGGCGGGAACGGGAACGGGATTCCCGTGTTTCCCGTCCCGTGCCGATTTTCAAAAAACGGGAATCCCGTATTCCCGTCCCGTGGCCGAAAATTCCCGCAAAAGATGCGTTTGAAATTCCCGTCAAAGTGTGATTTTTTCCCGCACAAAAATTGCGCTCAAACGAGATTGTTTTCTTGTTTTTTTTTTAAAAGAGCTCGAAAATTGTTTCTGGCAAAGCGCGAACAATCTCGTTTGAGTACCTGTGAATTGATTGTTAAAAAAAAAAAAAAACAAACTTTTTTTCAGGCTGCTCAAAAAAAAATTTCAACTTTTGCTGTTACTGAAGAAGAATTACAAATTAAAGCAGATGTCGCAATTATTGAATATATTTCAAGGAGAAATGAAACTTTTTCTGTAGTTGAAGATCCTCTTGAATATTCTTTATTGGTTTCAAAATTTGGAGCAAATTATGTCAAGAAAATGGATTATTACAGAACCACCGGATTAACAAATGCGTCTAAACATTGGGATCAGAAAGTTGAAAATTTAATTAAAAATAAAGAAATTGCTTGTACAACAGATTTATGGTCCAATTTATCAAGTGATTTTAGTTTAATTGTTATTACTGCAACTTATTTTGAAGGATGGGAACGGCGAAATATTATATTATCATGTCAATCAATTCAAAAACCTCATAATGCAGCAAAAATTCAAAGTTGTTTGAAAGAAACATTTTGTAATATGAATATTGATCTTAAAAATATTGTTTTTATAACTCGTGATGATGGATCAGATGTGAAAAAAGCCTGTGCCGATTTAAGTATTACCTCAGCTCAATGTGGACCTCATGCCTTTAATAATATTGTTCAACCAGCGTTTACGGTATTTTATGAACAGAATGAACATCATTTGCCAAATATATCCAAAGCTGCAAAACATTTTTTCTTAGCAACATCAAGTTCTGTTGAATCTGAAAGCTTTTTTTCTGATGCTACTTTATTATATGGAAACAAACAAAGAAATAGATTATCTGCAGAATCTGCTCAAAAATTACTTAAAATTAGAGTAATGCAAAAAAGAAATGTCCCAAATTTTGAAAAAAACGATGGAGAAAGTGAAGAATCTGATTCTGGAGAAGAATTTTAATAAATTAATATTGTTAGACTGTTGTTTTTGTTATTTTCCTTTTAATAAATTTTATGTTTTAAAAGTAGACTGTTTTTGGGTATTATATATTACAAGTTTTCGACGGGAATCACGGGATTCCCGTGATTCCCGTCCCGTGCCCATTTTCAAAAAACGGGAATTCCCGTTTCCCGTGTTTTACCGAAAACGGGACGGGATCCGATCCCTAGTTGTGACATTCTTTAAAATATCTTAATTTTAAAAAATATATTTGAAAAATACTAAAATAATATAATTTTACAGTAAGGAAAAAATGTGTATTTTAAAAAAATATGAACAAATTAATTGAAAAAAATAATTCCTTTAATTAATAAAATTAAAATTTTAAATAAGGATACCTGATGGAACAATACCTAAAATTCAAATTCAAATTACTTTTACATTTGTTACCGTAATTTGCTTACTGTCATCACATGAAACATGTTCAAAATCACCCTCTTCAATTCTTTCAATTTTTGCTTCCAAATTTTCAAGTTTTCCAGAAAGTTTTGCGTTTTCAGATTTTAAATTTTGAATTTCTGTTTCCATTTCTTCGGCATTTTCTTCAAGATTTTTATTTACTTGTACATAATGATGAAGTTTAATTTGAAGGCGTTGTTTATCCATTTCAAACTCAAACATTTTTTCTAATGATTCAGCCTTCTCTTTTTCCAACTTTACACAACGTTCTTGAGCTTCTAAAAGTTTTGCCTCCAATTCTTTAATTAATGCTGCTGTTTTTGGGTCATCTTCTTTTGGTGTTTCAACTGAAAATGGAAAAAAAGGTAATAGATTTATTTAAAATTTGGAAATATGACATAATTTAATTTTGAAGGTTTTTGGAGAATTTTGGAAATGAAAATGTTTTTTTAATTAAAAACAATCATTTAAAAATTAATTAAATGTTAATGAATATTCTTCCTAAAATACAGTATACTTTTGACAAAAACTTTTTTTAGCACCATTTAATAACAAACATTACCGTAATCCAAAGAAAAATAATAAAATTCTTACCAGTTTGTGTTTCCTCATCATTTTGTGAATCCATTTCTGAATTATTTGTAATCCCAAAATTAATTAATTCATTGATCAATTTTTCCTTATCATTTTCCAAGGCATAATTTTGTCGATGAAGATCAAGAACTTCTTTTTTGAGGATGTTTTGTTGATTAAGCAATTCTTCGATTGTTTCTTCACGCTTACACGCTTCCATAAATGTATGATAAGAAGAAAAATTTCCACGTGAAATAAATGGACTATTTTGTGTTTGGGAATCTATTTGAAGATCTTTTACCCAGCAATTATTTTGATGATGAAAAATGGGCGGCCATGGCAATTCATCTTGTCCAACAGCCGTTGAAATGCACCCACCATCAAGGTCTGAGAACTTAAAAAAAATATCATATGTTTTTAAATTCTTTAAAGACAAAAAAAACAAAAACTACTTACATCAATTCTACAAGAATCAAAGTCCATTTTTATCTCCTCTGTTTATTGAATCCAAAAAATGAAAGCTACAAATTTTAGTAATTAATTTTTTTGGAATCAATAATATGCAAAAAAAAGAAGAAATAAGCTGGAAAAGTCGAAAAAGAAAAATATATAATAAAAAGTAGTAATATAGCAACGTCCGCCTTTCTCTCCTCTCTCTCTCAAATGTTTTTATGTTTGTTTGAATTATTCTCTCTCTCCCTTTTTTTGCAGCCGTTGCTGAAACAAACACACACGCAAGCAAGCAAAGATGCACTTTTTTTTCATTTTTACAGCTGATATCTTAAAAATGCAAATGTGCGGCCCCTCTTCTTTTCTTCTGCTTTCTATGTTTCTTCACTCGTTTAAACTTCAAAGGCTCCAAAATATTTTTTATTAAAAAAAGAGCAACGTTGAAAAAAAGCTTTAAAAAGAAAAAAGTCTAAAAGATAGCGGACATCGTCTGCTACTTTCTTCCTTGTTAAACTAACAAAAATAAGAAAGAATAAAAACTTTTTTCTTTTTGTTCCGCGTGAAAATCAGCTGTTTTAACCGTGAAAATATCATTTGAATCAAATACACACACAAACTGATGCAATGGCAAAAAAAAAAGAAAGGAAAGAAAAATATGTCGCCAATAAAAAAAAAGTTCTTTTTTCTGTGCTTTTTTAAAAAAGAAAAACAAGTTTTTTCGTATAAAAAAACTTTTAAAAAAATTTTATTTGGTTTTTCTGAGCAAATATTTTAAACTTTTTTAGAGAATCATATGTTTGTAATTAATAATTAATTTTTGATTAATATTTTAAATTCAACTCTATCATTTGTGTTTGAAAGTAAAAAAAAACAAATACATTATCAGGTGGCATTGTATTTCAGAAAAATTTATTTTTGCCTGTATTAAAGGAGCCCAGTCTAAGCGTGGCACCGGGCCGAGTAAGCCCGGGCTCAGGCTGGGCCGGGCTCAGACTTTATCGGGCCGGCCGGGCCGGGCTTTGAAAAGTCGGCCGATAGATAATCCAATGGATGGAAAAAAAGGGAAAAATTTGAATTATGAAAATACAAAAGTCTAAAAAATATTAAATTTGAAAAACTTATCTTTTTGAGAGAAAGTTTTTCTTTTGTAAAATTCAGCATATCACCAATTTTTTGAATTATTTAAATGGGTTTTTGTTTTAAAAAATATTTTTTTTCTGTTTGTCTTTGTTTGTTGTTTCTTGTTGATATTTCAGAAATAAAGTGTATTAAATATAACAAGAGAAAATAATTGTAAAAAAATTTTTTGATTCAATCAGAAAAATAGATTTTTTTGTGAAAGCCCGAAGCCTGGCCCGGCCCGGTCGGGCCCGGGCCGGAAAAAAGTGGGCCCGTGCCACGCTTAGCCCAGTCCGCCAGCACAACTCTCCCAGCAGAGGGAGCAGAGAAAAAGAGGTATTATTTTTCCCGTTAGAGAAAAGAAATAGTGCACATTCTTTCTTTTTTTGCCTGATTTTTTCGTCTTGACAAAAAGCGAAAAAATCACAGAAAAATGGCTCATTTAAAAAGTGCGTATTTTATTAGTGAGGAAAATTGAAAAATTAAAAAAGCGGCTAAAATGTGCGCAAAAAGTGCAACTTGCACTTTTTACGTGCCTTTGTAAAAAAGTTTATTTTGTACACTTTTTACATTTCGTGGCAGAACCAATGACTTTTGCGTAAAAAGTGTGCAAAACCCGCTAAAAAAAGTGTAGGAAATCGACGCAAAAAGTGCAACTTGCACTTTTTACGTGAGCCGTTTTCCTGTGATTGTGCTGGCTGGTGTGGAGAGAAAGTGAATGTTCTCTCCGGTTTGTTTTCTCCGAAGCAGTGTTGGCGGTCTTTCGGTCTTCGGTCCGGTCATTCGGTCCGGTCCGGTCAGGATTTTCGATCGACCGTGACCGGTGACCAAAAAATTTCGGTCTGGTCAGAAATTTTTCACTCATTTATCAATGAATTTTTGTAAAAATCGCTCGAATTATGTATCTGTTGATGAAATTACGACAAAAAATGAACATATTTTGGGAAAAAATAGAGGAAGCAATTGAAACAGAGAAAAAAGTACCGGACCGATCGACCAATGACCGAAAATTTTCGGTCCGGTCTGGTCGATCGTGACCGGTGATCGAAAAATTTCGGTTGACCGCCAACACTGTAAAAGAGTGCAACAATTTTAACAAAAAAATTTGAGCAAAATGTTGTATCCTTAGGTTTTGACCAATACAAGATAAACAATAAACAATATTTATTAACACAATTAATAATAATGGAGACAGACGTGAGACCGACTGTTCCAGAGAAAGCAATCACAACTCAACTGAGAGATGAGACAAAGAAAAGTCAGCAAGAGCGAAAGTAGGCTCAAGCGACAAGAGAGGAGAAATCGTGGTGGGACCACAGTAACAATAAAAGAGAAATAATAAATGACAGTATACTGTCAGGAATGATAGACATTGACAGTATACTACCATTACGAATACAACACAAAAAAAATGAGATCAACGGTCAAATCTCTGTGCATTTTTTTTCCAGCCATTCTGTGAAATTGTGGTTACACCAATGGCTGGAGCCACACCTTGAAAAAAAAGGTTAAAAAAATCAAAGAATGTTAATCTTTTTTGAAAAAGGATAAAGCAGTGCTGTTTTAAAAAGGCGCGGCCCTCTTTAATTGATTTTTTAATCATTTTATCAAACGTTTTTACTCAATAAAAGTTATTGAAAATATTTTTTAAGTTTTCACTTTTTCCTTATATTATTTTTCTGTGTTAAAAATGAAGCTTTTCATTGTTGTTTTTATTGCAGCAGCAGCTTTTTTATCTGTAAATGCCGGATGTCCAAATGGTTGGGAATTGTATGGAAGTGATTGCTATTACATTTCAAATGAAATATATCTCAATTGGAATGATGCTGTTGCATATTGTTCGGCCATTAATGGAACTTTGACATCTGTCAAAACACAACCGGAATATGATTTTCTCAAAAGTTTTGCCGCAAATGCATCTCCCCTTTATCCAATTTGGATCGGATTACATCGGGACCCCTCTGTTTCAAGTTATCCCAGATGGATTTGGCTTGATGGATCTTCAGCAAATAACTCATTTTTTAATACAAATCCAATTGAAGCAAATGGCTGCATTTCATGGAGAACTTTATCCACAAATAATGGTTTTGAAACAATTAATTGTCTTTTTGATCAACCATTTATTTGTAAAACTGCTGCTTCCGCTTAATTTTTATATACTTGTAATTTTTTAAATGATTAAATTAAAATAGAATAAATATTAAAATTTAAAAATATCGTTTTTTAATTAATTTTAAAAATAATTAAAAAAATAAAATTGAATTTTTCTTGCTCTTTCGATGACAAACGAGGTAGCACAATTAATCAGGCAAAAACGATGCAAAAAAATGAAAATAACAAGGAGGAACTCGGGTTCTGTTCAACCGATTTTTATGTGGACATCATTTTTGGATGACAAAAATACACAAAACACGAGCCGACAAAATAAAAAAAGCGGTCATCGACAAAAAAAGAAGAAAGTGTGTTCCGTACGGGACCATGTTTTGACAGAAAATTTTTTTTGATGAAAAAGTAGCTCGACTTCTGGAGTTTTTATCTCGGCTTCTGTATTTAATAGTGTTATTTTTTTTAATCAACTTTTGTTCCTCACATCCTAAATAAGATTTTGGTGTAGACTCAAAACACAAGAATAAATATAAGCAGATATTTCTGTTATGCCAGTTATCAAGCAAATCCGAGCTTGTTATTTTTCGCAAATATATATGAATTTAAGGTTGAAAACTGTTGTAACATATTTAATATACTTATATAAGCATGCAAAATAAGTTTTAGCTTCTTAAAAACGTTTAAAAAGATGTTTGAAATTTGACGACTAACTCCACCTCCAGCATCAAAATAGTCACAAAATTTAATTTTTATACATACAAACACTTCATTACTGCTTCATAAGCCTTACAATACGTTAAAAATAGTATAAAAAATGTTTTCGTGACAAAAATAAGATATTTTGCAACATGTGGTATTAAGGTAAGTAGCAGCTGTAGACCAATTTTAATGTTTAAATTCAATATTTTTATTATTTTTTGTCCATTTAGTGTCAAGGAACATTGTATAATGTTAAATAACTACATATAGCGTCTTTGTTGAGCATTTTTAGTGCTAATTATCAAGTTGTATATAGAAAATAACGAGTTTTTGTGATGGAGAAATATCTGCTTATATTTATTCTTGTGTTTTGAGTCTACACCAAAATCTTATTTAGGATGTGAGGAACAAAAGTTGATTAAAAAAAATAACACTATTAAATACAGAAGCCGAGATAAAAACTCCAGAAGTCGAGCTACTTTTTCATCAAAAAAAATTTTCTGTCAAAACATGGTCCCGTACGGAACACACTTTCTTCTTTTTTTGTCGATGACCGCTTTTTTTATTTTGTCGGCTCGTGAAAAAAAATCATTATAATTTTTTTGAATTGGATTTTGAAGCATTTTCGTGTTGAGAGAACTAGTCACACTTTACTTGATTCTTTCTCGTCGACATTCCCATTAAAAGGAGTGTCGGAGATAGTGAAAAACTTTTTACGACCGTTTTCCGTCGTTCCAAATGATGGGGAATGAAAAAGTTTGTTCGCTCGCACGCAACAAATGCATTCTCCATCACTTGGAATGACGGAAAACTGTCGTAAAATTTTTTTCACTATTTCCGACACTCCCTTTAAAAATTAAAACTTTCAAAACTTTTTCTTAATTGAAAATGAAATCATAAAATCAAATTTATCTTTAAAAAATGGTAATAAAGAAATAATTGAAAAATAGACATAACACTTATGGTGGTTTGCCAAGTTGTACTTTTCATTAGCCTGAACCGTAATTGAAAAAAATGGGTTACGTTTCGAGTCGAAAATTCAGTCGGGCCGGGTTGACCGATTCAACCGGGTTGAATAAAAAAAAATTTTATCAAGTTTTTTATTGAAATTAATGAACGATACCACGTGCTACATTTAATTTGCATGTAGTATGTGAAAGTGGCATAGAAATTAAGGACTTCCGAAATTTAATATTTTTATCATCAGTAAGAAACTTTTTTACCACAAAATTACTCTTTTTTCAACAAATCTCAGCGTAACAAAAATGTCAATTCAGTTTCTGGAAGATAAAAAATCAAAATAATTACGTCTAATATTCGATTATAATGTTTTCAATAGCACTGAAAAAAACATGTTGAAAGAACTTTTTTGACCCACATCATTTTAAGAATATATAATCTCTTTTTAAAGGTGAATAAATGAATCATTGCCCGAACAAAGCACAAAAAGTGATTTCATTTCCCTTTTTTAAAGGCGACAATTCCGCGGTTATTTATGACATTCCAAAATCCGTGCATTTTCTTATCACTGAATTCTTCTATAAAAGTTTAAAAAAATTTAACAGAAAAAATAAGTACATTCAAAATAATCTAGAAAAAATATGTTAAAACTAATATTCTTTTTATTCTATGTTACATTTGTTGAATCAAGATTTGAGGATATTATAAATCTACATGTCCACAATGATAATAATATTAATCAATATTTTAATTCATATAATTTTACACGGCAGCGATGGAAAGAAACAACAGAAAATTTAGAATCCCCAAAAATGTATTCCCATATATACAGAAAAACGTTATCATAACCCCCCTCTGACTATGAGTT
The DNA here is from genome assembly GCA_964035985.1 of Panagrolaimus superbus. Classification (NCBI taxonomy): domain Eukaryota; kingdom Metazoa; phylum Nematoda; class Chromadorea; order Rhabditida; family Panagrolaimidae; genus Panagrolaimus; species Panagrolaimus superbus. The sequence continues at coordinate 10,077,633 of OZ038357.1, forward strand.
TTGTATTTAAATCTCTGAAAAGTTTCTATTATTTAAAAAAAATTTTTTTATCGGCAAACTTAACCTTAGGTTTTTTTCATCTGTAACAGCGGCTTCAGAATCCGTGACACAAAATTCTGAATTTTCGCTTCACAGGTAGGGATACGTCAAATTTTAAAAAATATGGTTTTTTAAAATTTTTTAAGAATAGAGTGGAATTGGCCTTAAATTTTATGGGGATTCTGAATATAGCAGTGAAATTCGTTTAATCGGATTCTGGGGGGTTCAGAATCTCGGATTCTGAATCCAAAAAAAATTTTTTTTTGTCTGTAAAGTGGAATCGGTGCAATTAAGCATGGGGATTCTGAATATAGCAGCGAAATTCGTTTAATCGGATTCTGGACTTCAAAAAAATGGATTCAGAATCCGAAAAAAATTTTTTTTCTGGAATGTGGAATCGACTCAGAATTTTGTGGGGATTCTAAAAATAGCACCGAAAAATTTTTAATCGGATTCTGAAGAGGTCGGATTCAGAATCCTAAAAAATTTTTTTTGTCTGTAAAGTGGAGTCGACTCGGAATTTTATGGGGATTCTGAATATAGCGGCCGTTTTTGTTTAATCGGATTCTGGACTTCAGAAAAATGGATTCAGAATCCGAAAAAAATTTTTTTTCTGGAATGTGGAATCGACTCAGAATTTTGTGGGGATTCTAAAAATAGCACCGAAAAATTTTTAAAAGGATTCTGAAGAGGTCGGATTCTGAATCCTAAAATTTTTTTTTCACTTTTTATTATTATTCCATCCAGAATTTTGTGGGGATCACGATAATAGCAACCGTTTTTGTTCAGTAATAAGTAATTTGTGGTAAATGTTAAATTTGTGGTAAAATTTTTTTTTTCGCTTATTCGATCTAGAATTTTTCTGCGATCGTCATCGCGTCTATGAAGTAATATGTGGTAAAATTTTGTGGTAAACTCCGAAAAAAAGTAAAGGCGGCCGAAGGCCGCCTTTACTTTTTTTGGCTTTCGATCCCAATCGTGCCAGTCTACCCGATCGATGCCAGTCTACCCGATCGATGCCATGGAGGGCGGGAGGGGCGAAAAGGGGGCGCGAGGGTTAGGAGGAATGCCGGAGCCCGAAGGGCGACGGCATTTTCCCGCGACCCTCGCGCCCCCTTTTCGCCCCTCCCGCCCGACTTTAAGGTTTCCGATTAATGCCATTGAACCCGATCAGTGCCATTCTTCCCGATCAGTGCCATTCTTCCCAATCAGTGCCATTCTTCCCGATCAGTGCCATTCTTCCCGATCAGTGCCATTCTTCCCGATCAGTGCCATTCTTCCCGATCAGTGCCATTCTTCCCGATCAGTGCCATTCTTCCCGATCAGTGCCATTCTTCCCGATCAGTGCCAACCTGCCCGATTAGTGCCATTCTTTTTTGAATTTGTTTTTTTATATCACAATGAAATGGCCATAACTTTTGACTGAGATGATATTTTTGGGTAATTTTTGGCAGAGATGATAGATGAGCTTATGTGATATTATTATATAAGATTGTGGTAAAAAAATTACTACAGTAACCATGTAAAATACCCCGATCCGCTAGTTCACCATATACATAAAACTAAGCCATAGGTCCCAGTACAGAGTTGAGTTTTGTAATTAAATCCTCCAAAAGCTTCTATTGAGTAGTTCACTATAAATAAGGAAGATTCTAAAAATTTTGGAACTTCATCTCTTACAGCGGATTCAGAATCCTGTGGCAATTATTCTGAATTTTCGCCTTCACAGGTAGCTATACGTCAAAATTTTCGATTTTTCACTTTTTTAAAAATTTTTAAGAATAGAGTGGAATTGGCCTTAAATTTTATGAGGATTCTGAATATAGCAGCGAAAATCGTTTAATCGGATTCTGAGGGGTTCAGAATCTCGGATTCTGAATCCTAAAAAAAATTTTTTTTTTCTGTAACGTGCAGTTGACGTAAATATGTACAGGGATTCTGAATATAGCAGCGAAAATCGTTTAATCGGATTCTGGACTTCAGAAAAATGGATTCAGAATCCAAAAAAATTTTTTTTTCTGGAAAGTGCAATCGACTCAGAATTTTGTGGGGATTCTGAAAATAGCACCAAAAAATTTTTAATCGGATTCTGAAGAGGTCGGATTCTGAATCCTAAAAATTTTTTTTCACTTTTAACTATTATTCTATCCAGAACTTTGTGGATATCACGATAATAGCAACCGTTTTTGTTCAGTAATAAGTAATTTGTGGTAAATGTTAAATTTGTGGTAAAATTTTTTTTTTCGCTTATCCGATCGAGAATTGTCCTCTGATCATTATCGTGTTTATAAAAAGTGTTCAGTAATAAGTAATATGTGGTAAAATTTTGTGGTAAATTTGGAAAAAAAGTAAAGGCGGCCGAAGGCCGCCTTTACTTTTTTTTCCTGTCGGTCTCGATCAATGCCATCCTTCCCGATCAATGCCATTCTTCCCGATCAGTGCCATCGAATACGATCAATGCCATTCTCCCAGATCAGTGCCATTGTTTTTGGAATTTTTTTTTAAGTTTGAGCCATTGAAATGGCCATAACTTTTGCCTGAGATGATATTTTTGGGTAATTTTTGGCAGAGATGATAGATGAGCTTATGTGATATTGTTGTATAAGATTGTGGTAAAAAAATTACTACAGTAATTTGTATAAATGCCCGATCCGCTAGTTCCCATATATACAGAAAAACGTTATCATAACCCCCCTCTGACTATGAGTTTTGTATTTAAATCTCTGAAAAGTTTCTATTATTTAAAAAAAATTTTTTTATCGGCAAACTTAGCCTTAGGTTTCGTTTAAGTTTGAAGGAGGCTTCAGAATCCGTGACACAAAATTCTGAATTTTCGCTTCACAGGTAGGGATACGTCAAATTTTGAAAAATATGATTTTTTAAAATTTTTTAAGAATAGAGGGGAATTGGCCTTAAATTTTATGGGGATTCTGAATATAACAGCGAAATTCATTTAATCGGATTCTGAGGGGTTCAGAATCTCGGATTCTGAATCCTTAAAAATTTTTTTTTGTCTGTAAAGTGGAATCGGTGCGTTTAAGCATGGGGATTCTGAATATAGCGGCCGTTTTTGTTTAATCGGATTCTGGACTTCAGAAAAATGGATTCAGAATCCGAAAAAAATTTTTTTTCTGGAATGTGGAATCGACTCAGAATTTTGTGGGGATTCTAAAAATAGCACCGAAAAATTTTTAAAAGGATTCTGAAGAGGTCGGATTCTGAATCCTAAAATTTTTTTTTCACTTTTTATTATTATTCCATCCAGAATTTTGTGGGGATCACGATAATAGCAACCGTTTTTGTTCAGTAATAAGTAATTTGTGGTAAATGTTAAATTTGTGGTAAAATTTTTTTTTTCGCTTATTCGATCTAGAATTTTTCTGCGATCGTCATCGCGTCTATGAAGTAATATGTGGTAAAATTTTGTGGTAAACTCCGAAAAAAAGTAAAGGCGGCCGAAGGCCGCCTTTACTTTTTTTGGCTTTCGATCCCAATCGTGCCAGTCTACCCGATCGATGCCAGTCTACCCGATCGATGCCATGGAGGGCGGGAGGGGCGAAAAGGGGGCGCGAGGGTTAGGAGGAATGCCGGAGCCCGAAGGGCGACGGCATTTTCCCGCGACCCTCGCGCCCCCTTTTCGCCCCTCCCGCCCGACTTTAAGGTTTCCGATTAATGCCATTGAACCCGATCAGTGCCATTCTTCCCGATCAGTGCCATTCTTCCCAATCAGTGCCATTCTTCCCGATCAGTGCCATTCTTCCCGATCAGTGCCATTCTTCCCGATCAGTGCCATTCTTCCCGATCAGTGCCATTCTTCCCGATCAGTGCCATTCTTCCCGATCAGTGCCATTCTTCCCGATCAGTGCCATTCTTCCCGATCAGTGCCAACCTGCCCGATTAGTGCCATTCTTTTTTGAATTTGTTTTTTTATATCACAATGAAATGGCCATAACTTTTGACTGAGATGATATTTTTGGGTAATTTTTGGCAGAGATGATAGATGAGCTTATGTGATATTATTATATAAGATTGTGGTAAAAAAATTACTACAGTAACCATGTAAAATACCCCGATCCGCTAGTTCACTATATACATAAAACTAAGCCATAGGTCCCAGTACAGAGTTGAGTTTTTTATCTAAATCTCCGAAAAGTTCCTATTCATTAGTTCACTATAAATAAGGAAGATTCTAAAAATTTTGGAATTTCATCTTCTACACCGGCTTCAGAATCCTGTGGCAATTATTCTGAATTTTCGCCTTCACAGGTAGCTATACGTCAAATTTTCGAAATTTTCACTTTTTTTAAAAATTTTTTTTTAAGAGGCTATTCCGTGTAGTTTTATATGGGGATTCTGAATATAGCAGCGAAATTCGTTTAATCGGATTCTGAGGGATTCAGAATCTCGGATTCTGAATCCTAAAAAAATTTTTTTTTATCTGTAACGTGCAGTCGACTCGGTATTTTATGGGGATTCTGAAAATAGCACCGAAAAATGTTTAATCGGATTCTGGACTTCAGAAAAATGGATTCAGAATCCGAAAAAATTTTTTTTTCTGGAATGTGGAATCGACTCAGAATTTTGTGGGGATTCTGAAAATAGCACCGAAAAATTTTTAATCGGATTCTGACCGGGTCGGATTCAGAAGTCAAAAAATTTTTTTTCACTTTTTACTATTATTCTATCCAGAATTTTGTGGGGATCACGATAATAGCAACCGTTTTTGTTCAGTAATAAGTAATTTGTGGTAAATGTTAAATTTGTGGTAAAATTTTTTTTTTCGCTTATTCGATCTAGAATTTTTTTGCGATCGTCATCGCGTCTATGTAAAGTGTTTAGTAATAAGTAATATGTGGTAAAATTTTATGGTAAAATCCGAAAAAAGGTAAAGGCGGCCGAAGGCCGCCTTTACTTTTTTTGCCATTATTCTCGATCAATGCCATTCTTCCCGATCAATGCCATTCTTCCCGATCAATGCCATTCTTCCCGATCAGTGCCATTCTTCCCGATCAGTGCCATCGAATACGATCAATGCCATTCTTTTTGGAAATTTTTTGGAATTTTTTAGCCATTGTAATGGCCATAACTTTTGCCTGAGATAATATTTTTGGGAGATTTTTGGTAGAGATGATAGATAAGGTTATGCGACAAGTGATAAGTAATTTGTGGTAAATACTACCTATGTATAAATGCCCGATCCGCTAGTTCACCTTATACATAAAACTAAGCCATAGGTCCCAGTACAGAGTTGAGTTTTGTAATTAAATCCTCAAAAAGCTTAACCGTCGTAGCAAATTATAAATCCGGAACATTCTGAATTTTTTGGAAATTCATCTTCTACAGCGGCTTCAGAATCCGTGGGCATCTGAATCAATTTTTTGCCTTCACAGGTAGCTATACGTCAAAAATGTGAAATTTTGACTTTTTTAAAATTTTTTAAGAATAGATGGGAATTGGCCTTAAATTTTATGGGGATTCTGAATATAGCAGCGAAATTCGTTTAATCGGATTCTGGGGACTTCAGAATCCCGGATTCTGAAGGCCAAAAAATTTTTTTTTATCTGTAACGTGCAGTCGACTCGGAATTTTATGGGGATTCTGAATATAGCAGCGAAATTCGTTTAATCGGATTCTGGACTTCAGAAAAATGGATTCAGAATCCGAAAAAATTTTTTTTTCTGGAATGTGGAATCGACTCAGAATTTTATGGGGATTCTGAAAATAGCACCGAAAAATTTTTAATCGGATTCTGAAGAGGTCGGATTCAGAATCCTAAAATTTTTTTTTCACTTTTTACTATTATTCTATCCAGAATTTTGTGGGGATCACGATAATAGCAACCGTTTTTGTTCAGTAATAAGTAATTTGTGGTAAATGTTAAATATGTGGTAAAATTTTTTTTTTCGCTTATTCGATCTAGAATTTTTCTGCGATCGTCATCGCGTCTATGAAAAGTGTTTAGTAATAAGTAATATGTGGTAAAATTTTGTGGTAAACTCCGAAAAAAAGTAAAGGCGGCCGAAGGCCGCCTTTACTTTTTTTTCTTGTCGATCTCGATCAATGCCAGTCTACCCGATCAATGTCATTCTTCCCGATCAGTGCCATTCTTCCCGATCAGTGCCATCGAATACGATCAGTGCCATTCTTTTCGGCATTTCGTTATATCGGTATGAAAAAATTATGGTTATTTTTTTCATGTAACGGCCATAACTTTTGCCTGAGATGATATTATTGGGAGATTTTTGGTAGAGATGATAGATAAGGTTATGTGTTAAGTGATAAGTAATTTGTGGTAAATACTACCTATGTATAAATGCCCGATCCGCTAGTTCTCTAATATACATAAAACTAACATCATGGTCCCCCGGTAGAGAAGAGTTTTTTATATGAATCTCTGAAAAGTTCCTATGATTTGAAAAACTATATATCCGGAAGATTCTAAAAATTTTGGAACTTCATCTTCTATAGGGGATTCAGAATCCTGTGGCAATTATTCTGAATTTTCGCTTCACAGGTAGCTATACGTCAAATTTGGGATTTTTCACTTTTTTAAAATTTTTTAAGAATAGAGGGGGTCGACTACAGAATTTTATGGGGATTCTGAATATAGCAGCGAAAATCGTTTAATCGGATTCTAATGGGTTCAGAATCCTGGATTCTGAATCCTAAAAAAATTTTTTTTTGTCTGTAATGTGCATTCGACTCGGAATTTTATGGGGATTCAGAATATAGCAGCCGTTTTTGTTTAATCGGATTCTGGACTTCAGAAAAATGGATTCAGAATCCGAAAAAATTTTTTTTTCTGGAATGTGGAATCGACTCAGAATTTTGTGGGGATTCTAAAAATAGCACCGAAAAAATTTTAATCGGATTCTGACCGGGTCGGATTCAGAATCCAAAAAATTTTTTTTCGTCTGTAGAGTGGAATCACTCCAGAATTTTGTGGGGATTACGGAAATAGCAGCCGTTTTTGTTTAATCGGATTCTAGACTTCAGAATTATGAATTCAGAATCCTAAAAATTTTTTTTCGTCTGTAGAGTGGAATCGCTCCAGAATTTTGTGGGGATCACGATAATAGAAGCCATTTTTGTTCAGTAATAAGTAATTTGTGGTAAATGGTAAATTTGTGGTAAAATTTTTTTTTTCACTTATTCGTTCCGGAATTTTCTTCTGATCATTATCGCGTTTATAAAAAATGTTTAGTAATAAGTAATATGTGGTAAAATTTTGTGGTAAACTCCGAAAAAAAGTAAAGGCGGCCGAAGGCCGCCTTTACTTTTTTTGCCTGTCGATCTCGATCAATGCCAGTCTTTCCGATCAATGCCAGTCTACCCGATCGACGCCAGTCTACCCGATCGATGCCATGGAGGGCGGGAGGGGCGAAAAGGGGGCGCGAGGGTAAGGAGGAATGCCGGAGCCCGAAGGGCGACGGCATTTTCCCGCGACCCTCGCGCCCCCTTTTCGCCCCTCCCGCCCGACTTTAAGGTTCCCGATTAATGCCATTGAACCCGATCAGTGCCATTCTTCCCGATCAGTGCCATTCTTCCCGATCAGTGCCATCGAATACGATCAGTGCCATTCTCCCCGATCAGTGCCATCGAATACGATCAATGCCATTCGCCCCGATCAGTGCCACTCTTTTTGTATATTTTTTTAAAAGTTTGAGCCATTGTAATGACCATAACTTTTGTCTGAGATGATATTATAGGGAGATTTTTATCAGAGATGATGGTATGCCTTTTCGGCAATACAGTAAGAAAAAAAAAGATATAAATTTTTTACTGATAGTACTGATAGCCCGATCCGCTAGTTCCCATATATACATAAAACTAACATCATGGTCCCCCGGTAGAAGTGAGTTTTGTGTCTAAATCTAAGCAAACGTTGCCCAATATGTAATTTTATAAATCCGGAAGATTCCAAAAATTTTGGAACTTCATCTCTTACAGCGGATTCAGAAACCGCGTGAGAATATTCTGAATTTTCGCTTCACATACGTCAAATTTAGGATTTTTCACTTTTTTAAAATTTTTTAAGAATTGAGGGGGTCGACTACAGAATTTTATGGGGATTCTGAATATAGCAGCGAAAATCGCTTAATCGGATTCTGAGGGGTTCAGAATCTCGGATTCTGAATCCTAAAAAAATTTTTTTTTGTCTGTAACGTGCAGTCGACTCGGAATTTTATGGGGATTCAGAATATAGCGGCCGTTTTTGTTTAATCGGATTCTGGACTTCAGAAAAATGGATTCAGAATCCGAAAATATTTTTTTTTCTGGAAAGTGCAGTCGACTCAGAATTTTGTGGGGAATCTGAAAATAGCACCGAAAAATTTTTAATCGGATTCTGAAGAGGTCGGATTCAGAATCCTAAAAAAATTTATTTTCTGTAACGTGCAATTGACGTAAATATGTATGGGGATTCTGAATATAGCGGCCGTTTTTGTTTAATCGGATTCTGGACTTCAGAAAAATGGATTCAGAATCCGAAAAAAATTTTTTTTCTGGAATGTGGAATCGACTCAGAATTTTGTGGGGATTCGAAAAATAGCACTGAAAATTTTTTAATCGGATTCTGAAGAGGTCGGATTCAGAATCCTAAAAATTTTTTTTCACTTTTAACTATTATTCTATCCAGAATTTTGTGGGGATCACGATAATAGCAACCGTTTTTGTTCAGTAATAAGTAATTTGTGGTAAATGTTAAATTTGTGGTAAAATTTTTTTATCCGCTTATTCGATCCAGAATTTTTCTGCGATCGTTATCGTGTCTATAAAAAATGTTTAGTAATAAGTAATATGTGGTAAAATTTTGTGGTAAACTCCGAAAAAAAGTAAAGGCGGCCGGAGGCCGCCTTTACTTTTTTTGCCTGTCAATCTCGATCAATGCCAGTCTACCCGATCGATGCCATTCTACCCGATCGATGCCATGGAGGGCGGGAGGGGCGAAAAGGGGGCGCGAGGGTAAGGAAGAATGCCGGAGCCCGAAGGGCGACGGCATTTTCTCGAGACCCTCGCGCCCCCTTTTCGCCCCTCCCGCCCGACTTTAAGGTTCCCGATCAGTGCCATTCTTCCCGATCAGTGCCATTCTTCCCGATCAGTGCCATTCTTCCCGATCAGTGCCATTCTTCCCGATCGGTGCCATTCTGCCCGATCAGTGCCATCGTATTCGATCAGTGCCATTCTTCCCGATCAGTGCCATCGAATACGATCAATGCCATTCTCTCCGATCAGTGCCATTCTTTTTGGAATTTTTTTTTAAGTTCGAGCCATTGTAATGGCCATAACTTTTGTCTGAGATGATATTTTTGGGTGATTTTTATCAGAGATGATAGATAAGCTTACTCCTAAGCATATTCATATAATGTGGTAAAAAAATTACTACAGTAATTTGTATAAATCCCCGATCCGCTAGTTCCCATATATACATAAAAACATTATCAAGGTACCCCGGTAGAAGTGAGTTTATGAAATGAATCTAAGCAAACGTTGCTCAATATGTAATTTTATAAATCCGGAAGATTCCAAAAATTTTGGAACTTCATCTCTTACACCGGATTCAGAAACCTGTCGCAAAGATTCTGAATTTTCGCTTCACAGGTAGCTATACGTCAAATTTGGGATTTTTCACTTTTTTAAAATTTTTTAAGAATTGAGGGGGTCGACTACAGAATTTTATGGGGATTCTGAATATAGCAGCGAAAATCGTTTAATCGGATTCTGAGGGGTTCAGAATCTCGGATTCTGAATCCTAAAAAAATTTTTTTTTGTCTGTAACGTGCAGTCGACTCGGAATTTTATGGGGATTCAGAATATAGCAACCGTTTTTGTTTAATCGGATTCTTGACTTCAGAAAAATGGATTCAGAATCCGAAAAAAATTTTTTTTCTGGAATGTGGAATCGACTCAGAATTTTGTGGGGATTCTGAAAATAGCACCGAAAAATTTTTAATCGGATTCTGACCGGGTCGGATTCAGAATCCAAAAAATTTTTTTTCGTCTGTAGAGTGGAATCGCTCCAGAATTTTATGGGGATTACGGAAATAGCGGTCAAAATCGTTTAATCGGATTCTGGACTTCAGAATTATGGATTCTGAATCCTAAAAAATTTTTTTTGGGCCATATGGGGGAATCGCTCCAGAATTTTGTGGGGATCACGGTAATAGAAGCCGTTTTTGTTCAGTAATAAGTAATTTGTGGTAAATGGTAAATTTGTGGTAAAATTTTTTTATCCGTTTATTCGATCCAGAATTTTTCTGCGATCGTTATCGTGTCTATGAAAAATGTTTAGTAATAAGTAATATGTGGTAAAATTTTGTGGTAAACTCCCAAAAAAAGTAAAGGCGGCCGAAGGCCGCCTTTACTTTTTTGGCCTTTCGATCCCGATCGTGCCAGTCTACCCGATCGATGCCAGTCTACCCGATCGATGCCATGGAGGGCGGGAGGGGCGAAAAGGGGGCGCGAGGGTAAGGAGGAATGCCGGAGCCCGAAGGGCGACGGCATTTTCCCGAGACCCTCGCGCCCCCTTTTCGCCCCTCCCGCCCGACTTTAAGGTTCCCGATTAATGCCATTGAACCCGATCAGTGCCATTCTTCCCGATCAGTGCCATTCTCCCCGATCAGTGCCATTCTCCCCGATCAGTGCCATTCTTTTTGGAATTTGTTTTTTTATATCACAATGAAATGGCCATAACTTTTGTCTGATATGATATTTTTGGGAGATTTTTATCAGAGATGATGGTATGCCTTTTCGGTAATACAGTAAGAAAAAAAAAGATATAAATTTTTTACTGATAGTACTGATACCCCGATCCGCTAGTTCACTATATACATAAAAACATTATCAAGGTACCCCGGTAGAGAAGAGTTTTGAATCTAAATCCCTCAAAAGCTTCTATGTATTAAAAAAGTATTACCTTAGCCTAAGTTCTAAAAATTCTGGAACTTCATCTCTTACACCGGCTTCAGAATCCACCCGCAAAGATTCTGAATTTTCGCTTCACAGGTAGCTATACGTCAAATTTGTGATTTTTCACTTTTTTAAAATTTTTTTTGAATAGAGTGGAATTGGCCTTAAATTTTATGGGGATTCCGAATATAGCAGCGGAATTCGTTTAATCGGATTCTTTGGGGTTCAGAATCCCGGATTCTGAATCCTAAAAAAATATTTTTTTGACTGTACTGTGCATTCGACTCGGAATTTTATGGGGATTCTGAATATAGCAACCGTTTTTGTTTAATCGGATTCTGGACTTCAGAAAAATGGATTCAGAATCCGAAAAAATTTTTTTTTCTGGAATGTGGAATCGACTCAGAATTTTGTGGGGATTCTAAAAATAGCACCGAAAAATTTTTAATCGGATTCTGAAGAGGTCGGATTCAGAATCCTAAAAATTTTTTTTCGTCTGTAGAGGGGAATCGCTCCAAAATTTTGTGCTGATCACGGAAATAGCGGCCAAAATCGTTTAATCGGATTCTGCGAACTACAGAATCTCGGATTCTGAAGTCAAAAAAATTTTTTTGACTTATAGAGGGGAAACGGGTCAATTTAGCATGGGGATCACGATAATAGAGGCCGTTTTTGTTCAGTAATAAGTAATTTGTGGTAAATGGTAAATTTGTGGTAAAATTTTTTTATCCGCTTATTCGATCCAGAATTTTTCTGCGATCGTTATCGTGTCTATAAAAAATGTTTAGTAATAAGTAATATGTGGTAAAATTTTGTGGTAAACTCCGAAAAAAAGTAAAGGCGGCCGAAGGCCGCCTTTACTTTTTTTGCCTTTCGATCCCAGTTGTGCCAGTCTACCCGATCGATGCCAGTCTACCCGATCGATGCCATGGAGGGCGGGAGGGGCGAAAAGGGGGCGCGAGGGTAAGGAGGAATGCCGGAGCCCGAAGGGCGACGGCATTTTCCCGCGACCCTCGCGCCCCCTTTTCGCCCCTCCCGCCCGACTTTAAGGTTCCCGATTAATGCCATTGAACCCGATCAGTGCCATTCTTCCCGATCAGTGCCATTCTTCCCGATCGGTGCCATCGAATACGATCAATGCCATTCTCCCCGATCAGTGCCATTCTTTTTGGAATTTTTTTAAAAGTTTTAGCCATTGTAATGGCCATAACTTTTGTCTGTGATGATATTTTTCGATGATTTTTGGTAGAGATGATAGATAAGCTTAATCCTTAGCAAATCCTTATAATGTGGTAAAAAAATTACTACAGTAATTTGTATAAAACCCCGATCCGCTAGTTCACTATATACATAAAACTAAGCCATAGGTCCCAGGGTAGAGAAGAGTTTTTAATATGAATCTACAAAAAGCTTAACCGTCGTAGCAAATTATAAATAAGGAAGATTCTGAAAATTTTGGAACTTTAGGATTCATGGGATTCTCAGAAAATGAGGGCAAAAATACCCAAAATTCCGCCTGTAAGGTAGCTATACGTCAAAAATCGAGAATTTTGACTTTTTAAAAAAAAATTTTTTTTGATTCTGTTTGGCCTTAAATTTTATGGGGATTCTGAATATAGCAGCGAAAATCGTTTAATCGGATTCTGGAGGGTTCAGAATCCCGGATTCTGAATCCTAAAAAAATTTTTTTTTATCTGTAACGTGTAGTCGACTCGGAATTTTATGGGGATTCTGAATATAGCGGCCGTTTTTGTTTAATCGGATTCTGGACTTCAGAAAAATGGATTCAGAATCCGAAAAAATTTTTTTTTCTGGAATGTGGAATCGACTCAGAATTTTGTGGGGATTCTAAAAATAGCACCGAAAAATTTTTAATCGGATTCTGAAGAGGTCGGATTCAGAATCCTAAAAATTTTTTTTTGTCTGTAATGTGCATTCGACTCGGAATTTTATGGGGATCACGATAATAGCAACCGTTTTTGTTCAGTAATAAGTAATTTGTGGTAAATGTTAAATTTGTGGTAAAATTTTTTTTTTCGCTTATTCGATCGAGAATTTTCCCCTGATCATTATCGTGTCTATAAAAAATGTTCAGTAATAAGTAATATGTGGTAAAATTTTGTGGTAAAGTCCGAAAAAAAGTAAAGGCGGCCGAAGGCCGCCTTTACTTTTTTTGCCTGTCGATCTCGATCAATGCCATTCTTCCCGATCAATGCCATTCTTCCCGATCAATGTCATTCTTCCCGATCAGTGCCATTCTTCCCGATCAGTGCCATTCTTCACGATTAGTGCCATTCTTTTCGGCATTTCGTTTTATCGGTATGAAAAAATTATGGTCATTTTCTTCGTGTAACGGCCATAACTTTTGACTGATATGATATTTTTGGATGATTTTTGGTAGAGATGATAGATAAGCTTAATCCTTAGCAAATCCTTATAATGTGGTAAAAAAATTACTACAGTAATTTGTATAAATACCCCGATCCGCTAGTTCTCTAATATACATAAAACTAAGCCATAGGTCCCAGTACAGAGTTGAGTTTTTTATCTAAATCTCCGAAAAGTTCCTATTCATTAGTTCACTATAAATGAGGAAGATTCTAAAAATTTTGGAACTTCATCTCTTACAGCGGATTCAGAATCCTGTGGCAATTATTCTGAATTTTCGCCTTCACAGGTAGCTATACGTCAAAATTTTCGAAATTTTGACTTTTTTTAAAATTTTTTATTAAGAAGCTATTCCGTGTAGTTTTATATGGGGATTCTGAATATAGCAGCGAAAATCGTTTAATCGGATTCTGAGGGGTTCAGAATCTCGGATTCTGAATCCTAAAAAAATTTTTTTTCATCTGTAACGTGCAGTCGACTCGGAATTTTATGGGGATTCAGAATATAGCAACCGTTTTTGTTTAATCGGATTCTGGACTTCAGAAAAATGGATTCAGAATCCGAAAAAATTTTTTTTTCTGGAAAGTGCAATCGACTCAGAATTTTATGGGGATTCTTAAAATAGCACCGAAAAAATTTTAATCGGATTCTGAAGAGGTCGGATTCAGAATCCTAAAAATTTTTTTTCACTTTTTACTATTATTCTATCCAGAATTTTGTGGGGATCACGATAATAGCAACCGTTTTTGTTCAGTAATAAGTAATTTGTGGTAAATGTTAAATTTGTGGTAAAATTTTTTTTTTCGCTTATTCGATCTAGAATTTTTTTGCGATCGTCATCGCGTCTATGTAAAGTGTTTAGTAATAAGTAATATGTGGTAAAATTTTATGGTAAAATCCGAAAAAAGGTAAAGGCGGCCGAAGGCCGCCTTTACTTTTTTTGCCTGTCAATCTCGATCAATGCCATTCTTCCCGATCAATGCCATTCTTCCCGATCAATGCCATTCTTCCCGATCAGTGCCATTCTTCCCGATCAGTGCCATCGAATACGATCAATGCCATTCTTTTTGGAAATTTTTTGGAATTTTTTAGCCATTGTAATGGCCATAACTTTTGCCTGAGATAATATTTTTGGGAGATTTTTGGTAGAGATGATAGATAAGGTTATGCGACAAGTGATAAGTAATTTGTGGTAAATACTACCTATGTATAAATGCCCGATCCGCTAGTTCCCATATATACATAAAACTAACATCATGGTCCCCCTGCAGAAGTGAGTTTATGAAATGAATCTAAGCAAACGTTGCCCAATATGTAATTTTATAAATCCGGAACATTCTGAATTTTTTGGGACTTCATCTTCTATAGCGGATTCAGAAACCGCGTGAGAATATTCTGAATTTTTGCTTCACAGGTAGATATACGTCAAAATTTTGAAATTTTGACTTTTTTTAAAAATTTTTTTTTAAGAGGCTATTCCGTGTAGTTTTATATGGGGATTCTGAATATAGCAGCGAAAATCGTTTAATCGGATTCTGAGGGGTTCAGAATCTCGGATTCTGAATCCAAAAAAAAAAATTTTTTGTCTGTTACGTGCAGTCGACTCGGAATTTTATGGGGATTCAGAATATAGCAACCGTTTTTGTTTAATCGGATTCTGGACTTCAGAAAAATGGATTCAGAATCCAAAAAAAATTTTTTTTCTGGAATGTGGAATCGACTCAGAATTTTGTGGGGATTCTAAAAATAGCACCGAAAAATTTTTAATCGGATTCTGACCGGGTCGGATTCAGAATCCTAAAAATTTTTTTTGGACTATAGAGGGGAATCGCTCCAGAATTTTGTGGGGATTACGGAAATATCGGTCAAAATCGTTTAATCGGATTCTGCGAACTACAGAATCTCGGATTCTGAAGTCAAAAAAAATTTTTTTACTTTTAACTATTATTCTATCCAGAATTTTGTGGGGATCACGAAAATAGAGGCCGTTTTTGTTCAGTAATAAGTAATTTGTGGTAAATGGTAAATTTGTGGTAAAATTTTTTTATCCGCTTATTCGATCCAGAATTTTTCTGCGATCGTTATCGTGTCTATAAAAAATGTTTAGTAATAAGTAATATGTGGTAAAATTTTGTGGTAAACTCCGAAAAAAAATAAAGGCGGCCGAAGGCCGCCTTTACTTTTTTTGCCTGTCGATCTTGATCAATGCCATTCTTCCCGATCGATGCCAGTCTACCCGATCGATGCCATGGAGGGCGGGAGGGGCGAAAAGGGGGCGCGAGGGTAAGGAGGAATGCCGGAGCCCGAAGGGCGACGGCATTTTCCCGCGACCCTCGCGCCCCCTTTTCGCCCCTCCCGCCCGACTTTAAGGTTCCCGATTAATGCCATTGAACCCGATCAGTGCCATTCTTCCCGATCAGAGCCATTCTTCCCGATAAGTGCCATTCTTCCCGATCGGTGCCATTCTGCCCGATCATTGCCATCGTACTCGATCAGTGCCATTCTCCCCGATCAGTGCCATTCTTTTTGTTAATTTTTTTAAAAGTTTGAACCATTGTAATGGCCATAACTTTTGTCTTAGATGATATTTTTGAAAGATTTTTATCAGAGATGATTGATAAGCTTATGTACTAATACAGTAAGAAAAAAAAAAGATATAAATTTTTTTACTGATAGTACTGATACCCCGATCCGCTAGTTCCCATATATACAGAAAAACATTATCAAGGCCCCCCTGCAGAGATGAGTTTTGAATCTAAATCTCTGAAAAGTTCCTATGATTTGAAAAAAATTTTTTTATCGGCAAACTTAGCCTTAGGTTTTTTTTATCTTTAACAGCGGCTTCAGAATCCTGTGGCAATTATTCTGAATTTTTGCTTCACAGGTAGCTATACGTCAAATTTTGAAAAATATGATTTTTTTAAATTTTTTAAGAATTGTGTGGAATTGGCCTTAAATTTTATGGGGATTCTGAATATAGCACCGAAAAATGTTTAATCGGATTCTGGACTTCAGAAAAATGGATTCAGAATCCGAAAAAATTTTTTTTTCTGGAAAGTGCAATCGACTCAGAATTTTGTGGGGATTCTGAAAATAGCACCGAAAAATTTTTAATCGGATTCTGAAGAGGTCGGATTCAGAATCCTAAAAAATTTTTTTCACTTTTAACTATTATTCTATCCAGAATTTTGTGGGGATCACGATAATAGCAACCGTTTTTGTTCAGTAATAAGTAATTTGTGGTAAATGTTAAATTTGTGGTAAAATTTTTTTTTTCGCTTATTCGATCTAGAATTTTTCTGCGATCGTCATCGTGTCTATAAAAAATGTTTAGTAATAAGTAATATGTGGTAAAATTTTGTGGTAAACTCCGAAAAAAAGTAAAGGCGGCCGAAGGCCGCCTTTACTTTTTTTGCCTTTCGATCCCGATCGTGCCAGTCTACCCGATCGATGCCATGGAGGGCGAGAGGGGCGAAAAGGGGGCGCGAGGGTAAGGAGGAATGCCGGAGCCCGAAGGGCGACGGCATTTTCCCGCGACCCTCGCGCCCCCTTTTCGCCCCTCCCGTCCGACTTTAAGGTTCACGATTAATGCCATTGAACCCGATCAGGCCATTCTTCCCGATCAGTGCCATTCTTCCCGATCAGTGCCATCCTTTTAAGAATTTTTTTAAAAGTTAGAGCCATTGTAATGGCCATAACTTTTGACTGAGATGATATTTTTGGGAGATTTTTATCAGAGATGATAGATAAGCTCATGTGATATTATTATATAAGATTGGTAAAAAAAAATTACTACAGTAATTTGTATAAAACCCCGATCCGCTAGTTCCCATATATACAGAAAAACATTATCAAGGCCCCCCTGCAGAGATGAGTTTTGAATCTAAATCTCTGAAAAGTTCCTATGATTTGAAAAAAATTTTTTTATCGGCAAACTTAGCCTTAGGTTTTTTTCATCTTTAACAGCGGCTTCAGAATCCTGTGGCAATTATTCTGAATTTTCGCTTCACAGGTAGGGATACGTCAAATTTTGAAAAATATGATTTTTTTAAATTTTTTAAGAATAGAGTGGAATTGGCCTTAAATTTTATGGGGATTCTGAATATAGCAGCGAAATTCGTTTAACCGGATTCTGAGGAATTCAGAATCTCGGATTCTGAATCCAAAAAAAATTTTTTTTCGTCTGTAACGTGCAGTCGACTCGGAATTTTATGGGGATTCTGAATATACCTAAGCCGTTTTTGTTTAATCGGATTCTGGACTTCAGAAAAATGGATTCAGAATCCGAAAAAAATTTTTTTTCTGGAAAGTGCAATCGACTCAGAATTTTGTGGGGATTCTTAAAATAGCACCGAAAAAATTTTAATCGGATTCTGAAGAGGTCGGATTCAGAATCCAAAAAATTTTTTTTGTCTGTAGAGGGGAATTGATGTAAATGTGTATGGGGATTACGGAAATAGCGGTCAAAATCGTTTAATCGGATTCTGCGAACTACAGAATCCCGGATTCTGAAGTCAAAAATTTTTTTTTCACTTTGAACTATTATTCTATCCAGAATTTTGTGGGGATCACGATAATAAAGGCCGTTTTTGTTCAGTAATAAGTAATTTATGGTAAATGGTAAATTTGTGGTAAAAATTTTTTATCCGCTTTTTCGATCCAGAATTGTTTTGCGATCGTAATCGCGTCTATAAAAAATGTTTAGTAATAAGTAATATGTGGTAAAATTTTGTGGTAAACTCCGAAAAAAAGTAAAGGCGGCCGAAGGCCGCCTTTACTTTTTTTGCCTGTCGATCCCCATCAATGCCAGTCTACCCGATCGATGCCAGTCTACCCGATCTGTGCCATGGAGGGCGGGAGGGGCGAAAAGGGGGCGCGAGGGTAAGGAGGAATGCCGGAGCCCGAAGGGCGACGGCATTTTCTCGAGACCCTCGCGCCCCCTTTTCGCCCCTCCCGCCCGACTTTAAGGTTCCCGATCAGTGCCATTCGACCCGATCGATGCCATTCGACCCGATCGATGCCATTACACCCGATCGGTGCCATTGTACCCGATCGGTGCCATTCTTCCCGATCAGTGCCAATCTCCCCGATCAGCGCCATTCTTCCCATTCAGTGCCATCCTTTTAAGAATTTTTTTAAAAGTTTGAGCCATTTTAACGGCCATAACTTTTGTCTGAGATGATATTTTTGGGTAATCTTTATCAGAGATGATAGATAAGCTTAATCCTAAGCATATCCATATAATGTGGTAAAAAAATTACTACAGTAATTTGTATAAAACCCCGATCCGCTAGTTCACTATATACATAAAACTAAGCCATAGGTCCCAGTACAGAGTTGAGTTTTTTATCTAAATCTCCGAAAAGTTCCTATTCATTAGTTCACTATAAATAAGGAAGATTCTAAAAATTTTGGAATTTCATCTTCTACACCGGCTTCAGAATCCTGTGGCAATTATTCTGAATTTTCGCCTTCACAGGTAGCTATACGTCAAATTTTCGAAATTTTCACTTTTTTTAAAAATTTTTTTTTAAGAGGCTATTCCGTGTAGTTTTATATGGGGATTCTGAATATAGCAGCGAAATTCGTTTAATCGGATTCTGAGGGATTCAGAATCTCGGATTCTGAATCCTAAAAAAATTTTTTTTTATCTGTAACGTGCAGTCGACTCGGTATTTTATGGGGATTCTGAAAATAGCACCGAAAAATGTTTAATCGGATTCTGGACTTCAGAAAAATGGATTCAGAATCCGAAAAAATTTTTTTTTCTGGAATGTGGAATCGACTCAGAATTTTGTGGGGATTCTGAAAATAGCACCGAAAAATTTTTAATCGGATTCTGACCGGGTCGGATTCAGAAGTCAAAAAATTTTTTTTCACTTTTTACTATTATTCTATCCAGAATTTTGTGGGGATCACGATAATAGCAACCGTTTTTGTTCAGTAATAAGTAATTTGTGGTAAATGTTAAATTTGTGGTAAAATTTTTTTATCCGCTTATTCGATCCAGAATTTTTCTGCGATCGTTATCGTGTCTATAAAAAATGTTTAGTAATAAGTAATATGTGGTAAAATTTTGTGGTAAACTCCGAAAAAAAGTAAAGGCGGCCGGAGGCCGCCTTTACTTTTTTTGCCTGTCAATCTCGATCAATGCCAGTCTACCCGATCGATGCCATTCTACCCGATCGATGCCATGGAGGGCGGGAGGGGCGAAAAGGGGGCGCGAGGGTAAGGAAGAATGCCGGAGCCCGAAGGGCGACGGCATTTTCTCGAGACCCTCGCGCCCCCTTTTCGCCCCTCCCGCCCGACTTTAAGGTTCCCGATCAGTGCCATTCTTCCCGATCAGTGCCATTCTTCCCGATCAGTGCCATTCTTCCCGATCAGTGCCATTCTTCCCGATCGGTGCCATTCTGCCCGATCAGTGCCATCGTATTCGATCAGTGCCATTCTTCCCGATCAGTGCCATCGAATACGATCAATGCCATTCTCTCCGATCAGTGCCATTCTTTTTGGAATTTTTTTTTAAGTTCGAGCCATTGTAATGGCCATAACTTTTGTCTGAGATGATATTTTTGGGTGATTTTTATCAGAGATGATAGATAAGCTTACTCCTAAGCATATTCATATAATGTGGTAAAAAAATTACTACAGTAATTTGTATAAAACCCCGATCCGCTAGTTCCCATATATACAGAAAAACGTTATCATAACCCCCCTCTGACTATGAGTTTTGTATTTAAATCTCTGAAAAGTTTCTATTATTTAAAAAAAATTTTTTTATCGGCAAACTTAACCTTAGGTTTTTTTCATCTGTAACAGCGGCTTCAGAATCCGTGACACAAAATTCTGAATTTTCGCTTCACAGGTAGGGATACGTCAAATTTTAAAAAATATGGTTTTTTAAAATTTTTTAAGAATAGAGTGGAATTGGCCTTAAATTTTATGGGGATTCTGAATATAGCAGTGAAATTCGTTTAATCGGATTCTGGGGGGTTCAGAATCTCGGATTCTGAATCCAAAAAAAATTTTTTTTTGTCTGTAAAGTGGAATCGGTGCAATTAAGCATGGGGATTCTGAATATAGCAGCGAAATTCGTTTAATCGGATTCTGGACTTCAAAAAAATGGATTCAGAATCCGAAAAAAATTTTTTTTCTGGAATGTGGAATCGACTCAGAATTTTGTGGGGATTCTAAAAATAGCACCGAAAAATTTTTAATCGGATTCTGAAGAGGTCGGATTCAGAATCCTAAAAAATTTTTTTTGTCTGTAAAGTGGAGTCGACTCGGAATTTTATGGGGATTCTGAATATAGCGGCCGTTTTTGTTTAATCGGATTCTGGACTTCAGAAAAATGGATTCAGAATCCGAAAAAAATTTTTTTTCTGGAATGTGGAATCGACTCAGAATTTTGTGGGGATTCTAAAAATAGCACCGAAAAATTTTTAAAAGGATTCTGAAGAGGTCGGATTCTGAATCCTAAAATTTTTTTTTCACTTTTTATTATTATTCCATCCAGAATTTTGTGGGGATCACGATAATAGCAACCGTTTTTGTTCAGTAATAAGTAATTTGTGGTAAATGTTAAATTTGTGGTAAAATTTTTTTTTTCGCTTATTCGATCTAGAATTTTTCTGCGATCGTCATCGCGTCTATGAAGTAATATGTGGTAAAATTTTGTGGTAAACTCCGAAAAAAAGTAAAGGCGGCCGAAGGCCGCCTTTACTTTTTTTGGCTTTCGATCCCAATCGTGCCAGTCTACCCGATCGATGCCAGTCTACCCGATCGATGCCATGGAGGGCGGGAGGGGCGAAAAGGGGGCGCGAGGGTTAGGAGGAATGCCGGAGCCCGAAGGGCGACGGCATTTTCCCGCGACCCTCGCGCCCCCTTTTCGCCCCTCCCGCCCGACTTTAAGGTTTCCGATTAATGCCATTGAACCCGATCAGTGCCATTCTTCCCGATCAGTGCCATTCTTCCCAATCAGTGCCATTCTTCCCGATCAGTGCCATTCTTCCCGATCAGTGCCATTCTTCCCGATCAGTGCCATTCTTCCCGATCAGTGCCATTCTTCCCGATCAGTGCCATTCTTCCCGATCAGTGCCATTCTTCCCGATCAGTGCCAACCTGCCCGATTAGTGCCATTCTTTTTTGAATTTGTTTTTTTATATCACAATGAAATGGCCATAACTTTTGACTGAGATGATATTTTTGGGTAATTTTTGGCAGAGATGATAGATGAGCTTATGTGATATTATTATATAAGATTGTGGTAAAAAAATTACTACAGTAACCATGTAAAATACCCCGATCCGCTAGTTCTCTAATATACAAAAAACTAACATCATAACCCCCCTCTGACTATGAGTTTTGTATTTAAATCTCTGAAAAGTTCCTATGATTTGAAAAAAATTTTTTTATCGGCAAACTTAGCCTTAGGTTTTTTTCATCTTTAACAGCGGCTTCAGAATCCTGTGGCAATTATTCTGAATTTTCGCTTCACAGGTAGGGATACGTCAAAATCTTGAAATTATGAAAATTTTGAATTTTTTAAGAATTGAGTGAAATTGGCCTTAAATTTTATGGGGATTCTGAATATAGCAGCGAAAATCGTTTAATCGGATTCTAATGGGTTCAGAATCCTGGATTCTGAATCCTAAAAAAATTTTTTTTTGTCTGTAATGTGCATTCGACTCGGAATTTTATGGGGATTCTGAATATAGCAGCGAAAATCGTTTAATCGGATTCTGGACTTCAGAAAAATGGATTCAGAATCCAAAAAAAATTTTTTTTCTGGAAAGTGCAATCGACTCAGAATTTTGTGAAGATTCTTAAAATAGCACCGAAAAATTTTTAATCGAATTCTGAAGAGGTCGGATTCAGAATCCAAAAAATTTTTTTTCGTCTGTAGAGGGGAATCGCTCCAAAATTTTGTGGGGATTACGGAAATAGCAGCCGTTTTTGTTTAATCGGATTCTGCGAACTACAGAATCCCGGATTCTGAATCCTAAAATTTTTTTTTTGGTTTATAGAGGGGAATCGCTCCAGAATTTTGTGGGGATCACGATAATAGCAACTGTTTTTGTTCAGTAATAAGTAATTTGTGGTAAATGGTAAATTTGTGGTAAAATTTTTTTATCCGCTTATTCGATCCAGAATTTTTCGGCGATCGTTATCGTGTCTATAAAAAATGTTTAGTAATAAGTAATATGTGGTAAAATTTTGTGGTAAACTCCGAAAAAAAGTAAAGGCGGCCGAAGGCCGCCTTTACTTTTTTTGCCTTTCGGTCGCGATCGTGCCAGTCTACCCGATCGATGCCAGTCTACCCGATCGATGCCAGTCTACCCGATCGATGCCATGGAGGGCGGGAGGGGCGAAAAGGGGGCGCGAGGGTAAGGAGGAATGCCGGAGCCCGAAGGGCGACGGCATTTTCCCGAGACCCTCGCGCCCCCTTTTCGCCCCTCCCGCCCGACTTTAAGGTTCCCGATTAATGCCATTGAACCCGATCGATGCCGTTGAACCTGAACGGTGCCATTGAACCTGATTAATGCCAATGGACCCGATCAGTGCCATTCTTCACGATCAGTGCCATTCTTCCCGATCAGTGCCATTCTTCCCGATCAGTGCCATCCTTTTTTAAAAGTTTGAGCCATTGTAATGGCCATAACTTTTGTCTGAGACGATATTATTGGGAGATTTTTATCAGAGATGATGGTATGCCTTTTCGGCAATACAGTAAGAAAAAAAAAAGATATAAATTTTTTACTGATAGTACTGATACCCCGATCCGCTAGTTCACTATATACATAAAACTAAGCGTATACCCCCAGGGTAGAGAAGAGTTTTTAATTTGAATCTACAAAAAGCTTAACCGTCGTAGCAAATTATAAATCCGGAGCTTTCTGAATTTTTTGGAACTTTATCTCCAACAGCGGCTTCAGAATCCGTGACACAAAATTCTGAATTTTTGCCTTCTAAGGTAGCTACGTCAAATTTTGAAAAATATGATTTTTTAAAATTTTTTAAGAATTTAGTGGAATTGTCTCGGAATTTTATGGGGATTCTGAATATAGCAGCGAAAATCGTTTAATCGGATTCTGGGGGGTTCAGAATCTCGGATTCTGAATCCTAAAAAAATTTTTTTTTGTCTGTAACGTGCAGTCGACTCGGAATTTTATGGGAATTCAGAATATAGCAACCGTTTTTGTTTAGTCGGATTCTGGACTTCAGAAAAATGGATTCAGAATCCGAAAAAAATTTTTTTTCTGGAAAGTGCAATCGACTCAGAATTTTGTGGGGATTCTAAAAATAGCACCGAAAAATTTTTAATCGGATTCTGACCGGGTCGGATTCAGAAGTCAAAAAATTTTTTTTCATTTTTAACTATTATTCTATCCAGAATTTTATGGGGATCACGATAATAGCAACCGTTTTTGTTCTGTAATAAGTAATTTGTGGTAAATGTTAAATTTGTGGTAAATTTTTTTTTTCGCTTATTCGATCGAGAATTTTCCCCTGATCATTATCGTGTCTATAAAAAATGTTCAGTAATAAGTAATATGTGGTAAAATTTTGTGGTAAAGTCCGAAAAAAAGTAAAGGCGGCCTACGGCCGCCTTTACTTTTTTTGCCAATCGATCCCGATCAATGCCATTCATCCCGATCAATGCCAGTCTACCCGATCAATGCCATTCTTCCCGATCAGTGCCATTCTTCCCGATCAGTGCCATACTTTTTGGAATTTTTTAACCATTGTAATGGCCATAACTTTTGCCTGAGATAATATTTTTGGGAGATTTTTGGTAGAGATGATAGATAAGGTTATGCGACAAGTGATAAGTAATTTGTGGTAAATATACAGTAACCCATGTATGTATAAATGCCCGATCCGCTAGTTCCCATATATACATAAAACTAACATCATGGTCCCCCTGCAGAAGTGAGTTTTGTGTCTAAATCCCTGAAAAGTTCCTATTATTTAAAAAAGTATATATCCGGAAGATTCTAAAAATTTTGGGACTTCATCTTCTACAGCGGCTTCAGAATCCGTGACACAAAATTCTGAATTTTCGCTTCACAGGTAGCTATACGTCAAATTTGGGATTTTTCACTTTTTTAAAATTTTTTAAGAATAGAGTGGAATTTGCCTTAAATTTTATGGGGATTCTGAATATAGCAGCGAAAATCGTTTAATCGGATTCTGGAGGGTTCAGAATCTCGGATTCTGAATCCAAAAAAAATTTTTTTTTGTCTGTAAAGTGGAATTGACGTAAATATGTATGGGGATTCTGAATATAGCGGCGAAATTCGTTTAATCGGATTCTGGACTTCAGAAAAATGGATTCAGAATCCGAAAAAAATTTTTTTTCTGGAATGTGGAATCGACTCAGAATTTTGTGGAGGTTCTAAAAATAGCACCGAAAAATTTTTAATCGGATTCTGACCGGGTCGGATTCAGAATCCTAAAATTTTTTTTTGGCCTGTAGGGGGGAATCGCTCCGGAATTTTGTGGGGATTACGGAAATAGCGGTCAAAATCGTTTAATCGGATTCTGGACTTCAGAATTATGGATTCTGAATCCTAAAAATTTTTTTTTCGCTTTCAACTATTATTCTATCCAGAATTTTGTGGGGATTACGATAATAGAATCCGTTTTTGTTCAGTAATAAGTAATATGTGGTAAATGGTAATTTTGTGGTAAAAATTTTTTTTTCGGTTATTCGTTCTGGAATGTTCTCCTGATCATTATCGCGTTTATAAAAAATGTTTAGTAATAAGTAATATGTGGTAAAATTTTGTGGTAAACTCGGAAAAAAAGTAAAGGCGGCCGAAGGCCGCCTTTACTTTTTTTGCCTGTCGATTTCGATCAATGCCTTTCTTCCCGATCAATGCCTTTCTTCCCGATCAATGCCATTCTCCCCGATCAGTGCCATTCTTCCCGATCAGTGCCATTCTTCACGATCAGTGCCATTCTTTTCGGCATTTCGTTTTATCGGTATGAAAAAATTATGGTTATTTTTTTCATGTAACGGCCATAACTTTTGCCTGAGATGATATTTTTGGGAGAATTTTGGTAGAGATGATAGATAAGCTTAATCTTATGTGATAAATAATTTGTGGTAAATATACAGTAACCCATGTATGTATAAATGCCCGATCCGCTAGTTCTCTAATATACATAAAAACATGCATATAGTCCCCCGGTAGAAGAGAGTTTTTCATTTAAATCTCTGAAAAGTTTCTATTATTTAAAAAACTATATATCCGGAAGATTCTAAAAATTTTGGAACTTCATTTCTTACACCGGATTCAGAATCCGTGACACAAAATTCTGAATTTTCGCTTCACAGGTATCTATACGTCAAAATTGGGATTTTTCACTTTTTTAAAATTTTTTAAGAATAGATGGGAATTGGCCTTAAATTTTATGGGGATTCTGAATATAGCAGCGAAAATCGTTTAATCGGATTCTGAGGGGTTCAGAATCTCGGATTCTGAATCCTAAAAAAATTTTTTTTTGTCTGTAACGTGGAGTCGACTCGGAATTTTATGGGGATTCTGAATATAGCAACCGTTTTTGTTTAATCGGATTCTGGACTTCAGAAAAATGGATTCAGAATCCGAAAAAATTTTTTTTTCTGGAATGTGGAATCGAATCAGAATTTTGTGGGGATTCTTAAAATAGCACTAAAAAATTTTTAATCGGATTCTGACCGGGTCGGATTCAGAATCCAAAAATTTTTTTTTGAGTGTAGAGTGGAATTGATGTAAATGTGTATGGGGATTACGGAAATAGCGGTAAAATTCGTTTAATCGGATTCTGCGAACTACAGAATCCCGGATTCTGAAGTCAAAATTTTTTTTTTCACTTTTAACTATTATTCTATCCAGAATTTTGTGGGGATCACGATAATAGCAACCGTTTTTGTTCAGTAATAAGTAATTTGTGGTAAATGGTAAATTTGTGGTAAAATTTTTTTATCCGCTTATTCGATCCAGAATTTTTCTGCGATCGTTATCGTGCCTATAAAAAATGTTTAGTAATAAGTAATATGTGGTAAAATTTTGTGGTAAACTCCGAAAAAAAGTAAAGGCGGCCGAAGGCCGCCTTTACTTTTTTTGCCTTTCGATCCCGATCGTGCCAGTCTACCCGATCGATGCCAATCTTCCCGATCAGTGCCATTCTTCCCGATCAGTGCCATTCTTCCCGATCAGTGCCATTCTTCCCGATCAGTGCCATCGTACTCGATCAGTGCCATTCTTCCCGATCAGTGCCATCGAATACGATCAATGCCATTCTCTTCGATCAGTTCCATGGTACTCGATCAGTGCCATTCTTCCCGATCAGTGCCATTCTTCCCGATCAGTGCCATTCTTCCCGATCAGTGCCATTCTTCCCGATCAGTGCCATTCTTTTTTGAATTTGTTTTTTTATATCACAATGAAATGGCCATAACTTTTGACTGAGATGATATTTTTGGGTAATTTTTGGCAGAGATGATAGATGAGCTTATGTGATATTGTTATATAAGATTGTGGTAAAAAAATTACTACAGTAATTTGTATAAAACCCCGATCCGCTAGTTCATCTATATATATAAAACTAACGCCATAGTCCCCCGGTAGAAGTGAGTTTTTTATCTAAATCTCCGAAAAGTTCCTATTCATTAGTTCACTATATATCCGGAGCTTTCTGAATTTTTTGGAACTTTAGGGTTTATGGGATTCTCAGAAAACGTGACCAAAATTCCCAAAATTCCGCCTCACAGGTAGCTATACGTCAAAAATCGAGAATTTTGACTTTTTAAAAAAAAATTTTTTTTGACGCTGTTTGGCCTTAAATTTTATGGGGATTCTGAATATAGCAGCGAAAATCGTTTAATCGGATTCTGGGGACTTCAGAATCCCGGATTCTGAATCCTAAAAAAATTTTTTTTTGTCTGTAATGTGCATTCGACTCGGAATTTTATGGGGATTCTGAATATAGCAGCAAAATTCGTTTAATCGGATTCTGGACTTCAGAAAAATGGATTCAGAATCCGAAAAAAAATTTTTTTCTGGAAAGTGCAATCGACTCAGAATTTTGTGGGGATTCTTAAAATAGCACCGAAAAATTTTTAATCGGATTCTGAAGAGGTCGGATTCAGAATCCAAAAAATTTTTTTTCACTTTTAACTATTATTCTATCCAGAATTTTGTGGGGATCACGATAATAGCAACCGATTTTGTTCAGTAATAAGTAATTTGTGGTAAATGTTAAATATGTGGTAAAATTTTTTTTTTCGCTTTTTCGATCTAGAATTGTCCTGCGATCCTCATCGTGTCTATAAAAAGTGTTTAGTAATAAGTAATATGTGGTAAAATTTTGTGGTAAACTCCGAAAAAAAGTAAAGGCGGCCTTCGGCCGCCTTTACTTTTTTTTCCTGTCGATCTCGATCAATGCCAGTCTACCCGATCAATGTCATTCTTCCCGATCAGTGCCATTCTTCCCGATCAGTGCCATCGAATACGATCAGTGCCATTCTTTTCGGCATTTCGTTATATCGGTATGAAAAAATTATGGTTATTTTTTTCATGTAACGGCCATAACTTTTGTCTGAGATGATATTTTTGGAAGATTTTTGGTAGAGATGATAGATAAGGTTATGCGACAAGTGATAAGTAATTTGTGGTAAATACTACCTATGTATAAATGCCCGATCCGCTAGTTCTCTAATATACATAAAACTAACATCATGGTCCCCCGGTAGAAGTGAGTTTTGTGTCTAAATCTAAGCAAACGTTGCTCAATATGTAATTTTATAAATCCGGAAGATTCTAAAAATTTTGGAACTTCATCTCTTACAGCGGATTCAGAAACCTGTCGCAAAGATTCTGAATTTTCGCTTCACAGGTAGCTATACGTCAAATTTGGGATTTTTCACTTTTTTAAAATTTTTTAAGAATTGAGGGGGTCGACTACAGAATTTTATGGGGATTCTGAATATAGCAGCGAAAATCGTTTAATCGGATTCTGAGGGGTTCAGAATCTCGGATTCTGAATCCTAAAAAAATTTTTTTTTGTCTGTAACGTGCAGTCGACTCGGAATTTTATGGGGATTCAGAATATAGCAACCGTTTTTGTTTAATCGGATTCTTGACTTCAGAAAAATGGATTCAGAATCCGAAAAAAATTTTTTTTCTGGAATGTGGAATCGACTCAGAATTTTGTGGGGATTCTGAAAATAGCACCGAAAAATTTTTAATCGGATTCTGACCGGGTCGGATTCAGAATCCAAAAAATTTTTTTTCGTCTGTAGAGTGGAATCGCTCCAGAATTTTATGGGGATTACGGAAATAGCGGTCAAAATCGTTTAATCGGATTCTGGACTTCAGAATTATGGATTCTGAATCCTAAAAAATTTTTTTTGGGCCATATGGGGGAATCGCTCCAGAATTTTGTGGGGATCACGGTAATAGAAGCCGTTTTTGTTCAGTAATAAGTAATTTGTGGTAAATGGTAAATTTGTGGTAAAATTTTTTTATCCGTTTATTCGATCCAGAATTTTTCTGCGATCGTTATCGTGTCTATGAAAAATGTTTAGTAATAAGTAATATGTGGTAAAATTTTGTGGTAAACTCCCAAAAAAAGTAAAGGCGGCCGAAGGCCGCCTTTACTTTTTTGGCCTTTCGATCCCGATCGTGCCAGTCTACCCGATCGATGCCAGTCTACCCGATCGATGCCATGGAGGGCGGGAGGGGCGAAAAGGGGGCGCGAGGGTAAGGAGGAATGCCGGAGCCCGAAGGGCGACGGCATTTTCCCGAGACCCTCGCGCCCCCTTTTCGCCCCTCCCGCCCGACTTTAAGGTTCCCGATTAATGCCATTGAACCCGATCAGTGCCATTCTTCCCGATCAGTGCCATTCTCCCCGATCAGTGCCATTCTCCCCGATCAGTGCCATTCTTTTTGGAATTTGTTTTTTTATATCACAATGAAATGGCCATAACTTTTGTCTGATATGATATTTTTGGGAGATTTTTATCAGAGATGATGGTATGCCTTTTCGGTAATACAGTAAGAAAAAAAAAGATATAAATTTTTTACTGATAGTACTGATACCCCGATCCGCTAGTTCTCTAATATACAAAAAACTAACATCATAACCCCCCTCCGACTATGAGTTTTGTATTTAAATTTAAGCAAACGTTGCCCAATATGGAAAAAATTTTTTTATCGGCAAACTTAGCCTTAGGTTTTGTTCATCTGTAACAGCGGCTTCAGAATCCTGTCGCAATTATTCTGAATTTTCGCTTCACAGGTAGGGATACGTCAAAATCTTGAAATTTTGAAATTTTTTTTTTTTTATGAATAGGGGGGAATTGGCCTTAAATTTTATGGGGATTCTGAATATAGCAGCGAAATTCGTTTAATCGGATTCTGAGGGGTTCAGAATCTCGGATTCTGAATCCGAAAAAATTTTTTTTTTTGTCTGTAATGTGCATTCGACTCGGAATTTTATGGGGATTCAGAATATAGCAACCGTTTTTGTTTAATCGGATTCTGGACTTCAGAATTATGGATTCGGAATCCGAAA
Source organism: Panagrolaimus superbus (assembly GCA_964035985.1). Lineage (NCBI taxonomy): Eukaryota > Metazoa > Nematoda > Chromadorea > Rhabditida > Panagrolaimidae > Panagrolaimus > Panagrolaimus superbus. Next base: position 10,107,534 of record OZ038357.1, read on the forward strand.
AAAATTTTTTTTCTGGAATGTGGAATCGACTCAGAATTTTTTGGGGATTCTAAAAATAGCACCGAAAAATTTTTAATCGGATTCTGAAGAGGTCAGATTCAGAATCCTAAAAATTTTTTTTCGTCTGTAGAGGGGAATTGATGTAAATGTGTATGGGGATTACGGAAATAGCGGTCAAAATCGTTTAATCGGATTCTGGACTTCAGAATTATGGATTCTGAATCCTAAAAAATTTTTTTTGGGCCATAGAGGGGAGTCGCTCCAGAATTTTGTGGGGATCACGATAATAGCAACCGTTTTTGTTCAGTAATAAGTAATTTGTGGTAAATGGTAAATTTGTGGTAAAATTTTTTTATCCGCTTATTCGATCCAGAATTTTTCTGCGATCGTTATCGTGTCTATAAAAAATGTTTAGTAATAAGTAATATGTGGTAAAATTTTGTGGTAAACTCCGAAAAAAAAGTAAATGCGGCCGAAGGCCGCCTTTACTTTTTTTGGCTTTCGATCCCGATCGTGCCAGTCTACCCGATCGATGCCAGCCTTCCCGATCGATGCCATGGAGGGCGGGAGGGGCGAAAAGGGGGCGCGAGGGTAAGGAGGAATGCCGGAGCCCGAAGGGCGACGGCATTTTCCCGCGACCCTCGCGCCCCCTTTTCGCCCCTCCCGCCCGACTTTAAGGTTCCCGATTAATGCCATTGAACCCGATCAGTGCCATTCTTCCCGATAAGTGCCATTCTTCCCGATCGGTGCCATTCTGCCCGATCATTGCCATCGTACTCGATCAGTGCCATTCTCCCCGATCAGTGCCATTCTCCCCGATCAGTGCCATTCTTTTTGTTAATTTTTTAAAAGTTTGAACCATTGTAATGGCCATAACTTTTGTCTGAGATGATATTATTGGGAGATTTTTATCAGAGATGATGGTATGCCTTTTTGGCAATACAGTAAGAAAAAAAAAAGATATAAATTTTTTACTGATAGTACTGATACCCCGATCCGCTAGTTTAAAAACTTACATAGAATAACATTTCTATAACTTTTGAACCAGATTATCAAATCTCATTAAATTTTAATTATATATATTTTAATGAATCTATTTTGTGATACTGCTTAAAAGATATAAACTAATGACACTTTTAAATACACACATAACAAATTTCGCGATAAACTGTGTTTAATAACTTTAATAAGGTTTATATAATAACAGATTTATTTGTCGACAGTTTTAAAAATTTGCTAACTTAGATATTTGCAGGACATTCTTAACACAAAAAAAATTCGCTAATCCGTTTTTCGCTAATTTAGATAAAACTCAATTCAAACGCCCATTGTCAGATAGTCCCGGCACAAGCGCAATCCTCAGTTTGCAAAAAAACTCCATTTCCAGAAATGTCCCATACACCTCCATCAACTCCATATGGAAGACTTGCAATTAAAGGAAGATTCCTTGTGAGTGCAGCAACAGGTTTACCAGTACAACTTCATGGCATGTCACTTTTTTGGAGCCAGTGGATGCCACAATTTTACAATCAGGAAACTGTCACAGCCCTCAAATGTTCATGGAATACAAATGTTGTTCGAGTAGCAATGGGCGTGGAATCTGGTGGATATCTTGATAATAAACAAGCAGAACTTGAAAAAGTTTATGCCGTTATTGATGCTGCAATTGCCTCTGGAATCTATGTCGTCGTTGATTGGCATGATCATAATGCACAAGATCATCGAGATTATGCAATTGAATTTTTTACAAATATTTCACAGAAATATGGTAATTATCCAAATATCATTTATGAAACTTACAACGAACCTTTAAAAGTTTCATGGTCAGATGTTTTAAAGGTTAGTCATATAGATATTTTTAGCTGCTCTTTTTGAAAAGTTTCATAACTTTTTATAGTTTGATAATTTTAGCCATATCATCAAGCTGTTATTGCTGCTATTCGAGCTAATGATCCAAACAATGTCATCGTTGTTGGGACACCCAATTGGTCACAATATGTTGATGAAGCTGCAAATGATCCAATTACAAATTATAACAACATTGCTTACACTCTTCATTATTATTCCGGAACCCATAGACAAGATCTCCGAGACCGCACAACAACAGCTATCAATAAAAATCTTCCAATCTTTGTCACCGAATACGGTACTGTTAATGCTGATGGCAGCGGTGAAGTTGATAAAAATGAATCAAATCTTTGGTGGAAATTCTTGGACCAAAATAAAATTTCATATATCAATTGGTCTATCGCTGATAAAGACGAAGGATCCGCTGCATTAAAACCTGGTACAACAGCTTTTCAAGTCGGTGATAGCACAAAATGGACAAATTCTGGCATCTTTGTTCGAAACAAATATGTCAGCCAAAAAAATGGTGTTTGATAATAAACATTTTTCAATTTATTTCAATTTACAAAGTTCTTTTTTTTGGTTTTGTCAAAACTACGATTAATAGTAACACGGTTTCTTCGAATATTTGAATATATATTTTTATATTGTAGTAGAACTCAGGGATGTCAAATGCGGCGAGAAAACATGGCCGGCCGCGGCCGCCGGCGAAAAATTGGCCGCCGTGCCGGCCGCGCGGCCTAAAATTGTTAGCCGGCCGGCCGTACGGCCTATATTTTTCTTTTTTTGTGTGGGAAAAACAAAGAATTTCACAAAAATCGTCGGCCGTGCCGGCCGCCGGCGAAAAAAACCTTGCCCGCCGGCCGCCGGCGCGGCCGGCATGCGGCCGGCGGCGGCGGCCGTCTGCATTTGACATCCCTGGTAGAACTGAAATAAATTATTTTTATTAAAAAAATATTTGGCGAATTTAACGGTAAAGTTTGTTATTGTGTAAAATCAAATTTTCGTGTCGAGACCGTCATGGTACCGTATAATGTGTCATAGTAAAAAAAATTGCATTGAAAAAACAAGGGGAAAATAATGTCGGGCTTGGAGTCAACGATGTAACAATTGAAAATTTTTTTGTGCTATCTCCGACACTCCCTTTAACGAACAAGTTCATTTATTATTGCATAAAACACCATAGATACAAAAAAACTGCAGCCGGTTTATAACAGGAAACAACAGAAATCAACAACGCTGATTTTAAATACTATTAATTGCTGTAAAAACAATTTTTTAAACTCTAAAATGTTTCAATAAATTTTAGTTAGCATTAAATCTTTTTTTACAAATAAGGCTGTTTTTACTAGAGTAATAAGTAATTGTCGTAAAGTGGTAAAAATATCAGGCAACTTAAAATTCTCCATTTTTGCTAATGTTTTTGCCCCATTTTTGGGGAATATGGAGAATAAACAGTCACAATGTTAATAATACACATTGCTTCAAATGGACCCAAAATTGCATCTTTTCATTCCCTTAGATTTGATGTGCCCTACAGCCGAACCGAAAAAAATTTACAACTTTTATTGATTAATTTTTTAAATATTTTTTTGTCTTTGATCGAAACAATCAGAATATTATCAAAAAAAACTTGATTTATACCACAAAAAGCCCCTCTATTTTAACAATTTTTTCTCGATTTCGATATCATAGAAAAAAATATAATCAAAGATTTGTTCACAAAGTTTATACTCTTTTTTTAAAAAATGTTTTTTGGAGAAAATTTGATCTCCAAAGATGTAAGTTTTTGCATTTTTATTAACAGAAATGTAATCTTTTTTTAAGCAAAAATGATATAAAACTGAAATATTCAAAAAAAGCCATCTTTCTTTAAAGGTCGGAAAATCGAAAAAAGAAACAAGTCGCACAAAAATTGGCGCAAAAAATGATATCAAAAAAAACGAAGAAAAGCTAAAAAAAATTTTTGGATTTGTTATTAATATTTCATCACTTTGAGAGCTATTTCAACACCCAATACTATCTTTTTTGTGGACGAGAAAAATGACGCATTTTTTCGCGGTTTCTTAAAGACAGCAAACTGCGCCCAAAAAATAAAAACAATTTCGAAATCAAAAAATACATTCTGAATCTGAATCTGATTCTGAAGCATCTTCGTGTCGAAAGAATCAATCACATTTTATTTGCTCCCTATAAGACACTAAAAATATTTTCATAAATTTTTATTGTTTTTTTTTTCATACTTGTGACATTTCCTTGGTTAAAACATTTAATTAATGAAACCTTATTTGACTATTTTTCTAAAAAAAAATTAGCAGACTTTTTTTCCTTCAAAAAATTAAATATTCAAAAATTAAAAAATATATCAGCGAAAAAAAATATAAATGAATTTTCTTTTTCTAGCTTCTTTTTTCAGCTCAAAGATCAGCGAAATACATTCGAAAACGGCTTAAAAAAAGGAGAAACAAAAAATGTTTTTAGTTTTCTTCATTTTTTTGGTACCGCCTTTTTGCGCCACATTTTTTAAACTTTTTTCCTTTTTTTGATTTTTCGCCCTTTTCAAAATTGATGGCAGTTTTTTTGAATATTTTTGGCTTTCGATCCCGATCGTGCCAGTCTACCCGATCGATGCCAGCCTTCCCGATCGATGCCATGGAGGGCGGGAGGGGCGAAAAGGGGGCGCGAGGGTAAGGAGGAATGCCGGAGCCCGAAGGGCGACGGCATTTTCCCGCGACCCTCGCGCCCCCTTTTCGCCCCTCCCGCCCGACTTTAAGGTTCCCGATTAATGCCATTGAACCCGATCAGTGTCATTCTTCCCGATAAGTGCCATTCTTCCCGATCGGTGCCATTCTGCCCGATCATTGCCATCGTACTCGATCAGTGCCATTCTCCCCGATCAGTGCCATTCTCCCCGATCAGTGCCATTCTTTTTGTTAATTTTTTAAAAGTTTGAACCATTGTAATGGCCATAACTTTTGTCTGAGATGATATTATTGGGAGATTTTTATCAGAGATGATGGTATGCCTTTTTGGCAATACAGTAAGAAAAAAAAAAGATATAAATTTTTTACTGATAGTACTGATACCCCGATCCGCTAGTTCATTTTTAGCAAATAAATTAGTGCAAATGTCAAATGTGACAACAGAATGTTTGCAAGATTTCGAAATGATTCGATTAGTTTTATTGAATCAAAGCAATGCCTATCCTGGATTTGATCAAATTATTGAACAAAGTTTGTTGGCTTAATTTTATGCCCTTTTATTTTTTGCATCGGGGCTCTACGAAATCCAAATTTTTAATTTCAAAAAAAACAAAATTTCGCTATTTTTTGTCTACGAGATATATTTTTTATTTCAATTTTCGATTTCCGGGGACGAATAAATATGTTTTAAACTGCATTAAAAATAATCCAAAATATTAAATTTTGTAGTGAAAGATGCATCAGCAAATTTGCCACCAGGATTAAATCGAGGCCCTACAGTACTTTATGGATTTAAGCAAGAATGTGATATTATAAAATATTCTATTCCAAAACATCAAAGAGAATTTCTAACATCTTATAACAGGTACTGTACTCATTAATTGAACTTTCTAAAATAATAAAGTTTTAGAGCTTTTATTGGTTTATCCAAAGATTGCAGCAAATCTATCGGTGTTGATATTTGTTTACCAAAAAGTTGTAGCTCTAAAGATTTAATGAATGTTATCAATATTGGTAATTGAGTTGGAATTAAAATGTATTTGTAATTTTAAAGTATTTTTAGTTAAAGAAATATTTCCAAATATAACATTACCCATTTGTACAATTTTATCTTTTGATGATATTAATGAGCCATTAACAACAGGATCTTGGATTATGATGTAAAACTTTTTAACCTCAAAATTATTTAAAACAAATTCTGTTTTTAGCACATTTTTTATTATCATATCATTTCTTGGCATTTTAGCTGGAATAATTGATTATTTTGTGATTCCTAAAAGTAGCCCGATTAGAAAACGTAAATGTTTTAAAAAAATCTAAATTTCAAGTTTATCCAAAAAAATTTTAGAAACAAATGTTCAAACTTTCTTTGCCTTTTCTCTTTACACGAATATTTCTGAAATTCTTCGAGCTCCAAAAATTAAACAAGGCCAAATTGGTGCAATTAATTGCATTCGAGTTATTTCAATATTTTGGGTAATTTTGGGCCATGTCACAGAAGTTTTTATAAATGTTATGAGTAATTTTAAGAATAATTTTTTTAGAAGACAAAAACTATCATTTTTTAGATAATTCATTGGATTTTCTTTCACTTTTGGATTATCCAATGACTCAAATTCTGGAAAATGCCTTTTTTTCTGTTGATTCATTTTTCTTTATTGGCGGAGTTTTACTTTCTTTTATGTGGTTTAAAGCATATTACAATAATAAAAAAATTCTTACATCTCCAAAAGCATGGATAATGTTTTATGTGCATAGAATTATACGGTAAAATTACGGTAATTTTTACACTAAATAATCTTTTATTTAAGTCTTTCGGCACCCTTTTATGTTGTCTATCTTACATATACATTTTTGTTTCGGCCAATTGTTCAAGATATGCCAATCTTTTTAATACCAAATCAACCAAAAAATCAATGCCAAAAATATTGGTGGAAAAATATGTTATATTTTACTAATTTAATTCCAACGGAAGAAAGAGTAATTTTTCGTTTTGGGTAAAATTCTTTGTTGTTGCTACAGTAATTTATTTTATAGTGTATGGGGCATATATGGTATTTGGCAACAGATATGCAAATGTTTATCCTTACACCAATTTTATTAATTCCAATGGCAATTAATCCAATTTTTGGAATAATTTTTGCATTTATTTTATTATTTTTGTCAACGGTCGCAAATGTCATTACAGTATATTTAAATCATTATCCCCCGACTCTTATATATTTTGCTCCAACAGATTCAAAAACAATTAATATGAAGTAAAAAGTTGTCTAAAAACAATAAAATTATATGCAAATTTTAGCTTATATAATTATAATATATACGGCGCCATGTGGATAAGATGCCAAGTGTATATAATGGGAATTATAGTTGGGTGGATTCTGCAAAGATATAAACGGATTAAAATTCATCCAGTAAATTTAAATTTATCCACAAAAAATGATAAGATTCATTTAATTTTAAGATAATCAATTTTGTTGGATGGATTTTTGGGTTATCACTGATGCTTACCGTATTATTTGGACTTTTTCATTATTTTAATGGTCATCAATTACCACTTTTTTGGAGAGCCGCATATTCAGCTTTATCAAAACCGGCTTGGGGATTAGGTTTGACATGGATAATTATAAGCTGCTATTATGGTTATGGTGGACCAATAAATCAATTTATGTCATGGAATATTTGGGTCCCACTTGGAAAATTATCATATTGTGCCTATCTTGTTCATCTTCCAATTGCAATTTACATTTTTGGATTACAAAAAAATGCTGTTTATTTTTCGAGTATTTGGCAATTAATATCTAATTATTTTATTACTACTGTTTTTGTTGCATTTTTATTTGCATTATTTTTAAGTGCATTAATTGAAATTCCAGCGGGAAAAGTAAATTTAAATGTTTTCGGGGAACAAAAATAATTATATATTTTTATAGCTCGAGGCATTACTGTTAAAACCTAAAGCAAAAATGGAACCAAAATTTGAAAAGCAAAATGAAGGTGAATGGGATACATCAAATGGAAGTGTGAAAATTAAATTTTGAATTTTTTTATTGCTCTTAAAAAATACTTTTATTACAATTATGGCAGAAATAAAAGTATTTCGTTTTTTATTCTGTTTAAAATTAAATTTTAGCAGCATTTTTGTATATTTAAACAGCTCATGTTCTAAACAAATATTATTTTTGGGTAAATAAAGGGGAGAGGTCACTTTAAAAAAATATGTACATTATAAAGCAAAAAAAATGTTTAGTTTAATTACTTTGCCTATTTTTTATCTGTCAAAACAGGTGTGAAAATTAAACACTAAAAAGATATATAAAAATCAGAAATGAGAAGCTTTTCTTACCTTTTTTTAGAAAGGGACTATAAAAAAATAAGCAGCTACAAGATCCCCCTTTTTTCAGTTAATTTTTTATAAATTCATAATTATTTTAATTATGGTTATACGTTTTGCTTTTCTTGCATTAATTATTATGCTGTCATCATTGGTATTATCAAAAAGAATTAATGAAAAAAACTCTGAGTCATTGCAATCGTCAAGTCAATCATTGTTTTTCAAACTTACAACTAACATTCCATTTCAACAGCAACGCTTCCAAGCTCCCTCAAGGGGCGGATGTAAGGAGTGCCATTACAAATGTCGAAAATTAGGCTATATTGGAAGAGCAAAATGTTTTTTCAACTGTATGGTAGATGGATATTGTTAAAGTAAATTTGAATTTGTAATATTTTTTTATTAAAGTTTTTAATAACCATAAATAAATTTGACGGAAAGCTTTAATAATACTGAAATTTAAGGGCAAAAAGAAGAGAACAATCGATTGCTTTTGTCATCCGTGTTGGCGGTCAACCGAAATTTTTCAGTCATCGGTTAATCGGTCCGGTACTTTTTTCTCTCCAGTTTTTTCCCAAAATTTGTTCATTTTTTGTCGTATTTTCGTCATTCAAGCGATTTTTATGACAATTCATCGAGAAATCAGTGAAAAATTTCGGTCTTCGGTCACGGTCGACCGATAAACCTTGAAAAAATTTTTTTGTACAAAAGTGATGTCATAGATGCCAATGCTGAAAATGTTTCGATTGATGCCATCCTACGATTTTTGCCGAATCTTGAAAATATTTTTTATGTAAATAAAAATGAAAAATTAGGATTGGAAACTCTTCAAAAAGTTAAATTAAATTACAAATTTCGAAGAATTACTTATCAACTAAAAAATGTATCCGGAAATCTTTTTTTACCTTTTTGCACGTGCAAGTCCTTCGAATTTCGTCAATCGATAAATTAATTATGTATTTTTTAAAAGGATAAAACAAACAAAAACACTTTGTAAAATTATTTTCACAATATCAACATAAAAGCAATCATTTTGTTTTATTTGCCATTAATGAATCCAAATATGGGATATAATAAATGCTGTAAGGTTTTGGCTTTCGAATACGATAAATAACATTGTCAACATTTGGCTTTGACCACGTTGTCCATGAAAGCTAAAAATATATCCCTTTTTAATGATCCTCCGAAAAAAAACAATAGCAATGTAAAACTATAACTATCCAAAATTAATGCAAAAATACAAACCTCTTCAATTTGTGATGTTTTATAAAAGCAAGAAAGTTGTTGTTCTTCAAAAATATAATCTTTACAATATGTCAAATTACCATGCAATAAAATTCTTGTACGATTAATTGTCATTGTTGAATCAGTTGGTTCAGTACAAAATTGATTGGAACAATTTGGCCATGCTTCATCCGATACAATACATTTACAATTTTTGATTGCTTCATTTACCTAAAATATGATAACTACTTATAAACATGTTTTTAGAGACTTAAAAAATAACGACAGAAGCTGCAACAAAAGTGAATAACATTTAACAGAAGAAAAAAAAAGATACATACAATTTTATTAAATGTAATTGCTTCTTTGACATCTTTTGCAGATTTACCAAATGCCACTGCCATTCCAGTAATAAAGAAGATTAAATAAAAGCATGATAAAATTACCAAAACAATTACTATAGGACGTAAATTTAATTTTACTAAAAGAATATATAATTAAATTAAAGAAGAAAAGAATAAATCAAACCGGGTGAAAGAGTAGCAGAAAAATCCAGCATTTGTTTTTCGGTAAAATTTTCTGACCATGCTTCCGCGGATGATTCAACACTGCTTTTACTCATTTTTTTTGGCACAAAAAACAACAGCTTTTTTTGTTTGCAAAAATTTGGATTGTGTTCGAAAAAAAGTTGTTTATGCAAATTTTCATTTTTATTTGATGCTTTATCGGTTTGCGCGAATTGAAAACTATTGTTAAAAAGTACCGTATACCTTCGTAGATATTTTTAATTTATTTCATTGATAAGATTTTATAAGACATTGAATCAACAATATGTATAAGAGAAAAATTAATTTTTAAAGTACAGTATCCTCTTTGCTTTACATTTTTCGATTTTTTCTTTCTTTTGTTTCCATTTGAGTTTGAAAATTGTTGTCGTTAAGTTTTTCATGTCTTTCATAATCTTTTTCAATTTGAGTAACTCTCGATTTTCGGGATCTTATACATGCCATTATTAATCCAATAATTAAACAAATGATTAACAATAACAGTACAAAAGCTGTTATCAGTAATGCAATTCCTTGGGGAGTTTCTAAAATATTTAAATTATTTCAAACAAATTATCATCGTTGTATGATAGCTAACCTAAAAAGCTTAAATTCCAAGAATTCCATGAATACCATGATCCATAATTTCCACCATTATAATTATTATTTGGATCAATGCCGCCACATGGAGTCATTTGTTGGCAAGTTGGGGCTACAGTACCACAAAGACAAGGCTAAAGATTATTTAGAATTGGTAAATAGAAGGGGATTTTAGAAAGCTTACTTTCATATAATCTGGTTGTATATATGGTCTTCTAAGTGGTGGTCGTTGAGGTGGCTGAGGAATAACAACAACAGGATATTGTCGTGGATTATTATTATTATTGATATCAGGATACGGTAATTGTGGAAATTGATAATTCATTGGATGGAGAGGAAGTAAAGTAGGATAAATTGGATTTAAATTTCTTGAACAAGAATATTGTAATGCTTGATCACATGAACATGGATGTCTAAAACTATTCTACGCTTTATTTTATTTGTGAATTAAATTCGAACAAAACAGTTGTATCTTCAGGAGGCCTCAGACAACTTTCCCGTGGACATTGACTACAACAACATTCAGAATGACAACATGGTGGACTTGGAATTGAATTGTCGCTGATACCAAAAGAATGAACGCCTTGAATTAATATAATCAAATTCACTCCAAACAATACAATCCATTTCATTTTATTTTTTTATTCAAGTTTACTTTTTTTTCAAAAGCAAAGAAAAAACTTTATAAATTTTACGAAAAAAACGAAAGCTGTTTTTTTTCTTGCTGCTTTTGAATGACCGATTGTATTCTTCTCAGACATCGAAAACTATCAAAGAAAATGAAAGAAGCTTTTTTTGTACGAAACCATGAATGAAAAGCAAAAAAGAAAAAAATGATTGTACTTTTCTCGAAATAGTACAATCATTTTTGAAAAATGATTTGAAGAATTAAACAGATAAATTACATACATTTATATATATATATATTCTATTAATACAGTAAAAAGAAAACGGATATAAAAATAAAATAAAAAGATTAAATAACATTATAGCAGATAAAGTAGAGCCAATAAGTCAATCATACCGATAATTCATCATCCTCAGATTGAAAAACAACAACACCTTCATATCGTTTTGCAGCTTTATATACGAGCCAATAACAATATCGAATACCAGAAATAGCAAGAAATATTGGAAAACTCCAATAAACAACTACCGTATTAAATTCTTTATTAATATAAAATGCATGAAGTTTTGTTGCATAATATTCTGCAATAAAAATCATTGAAATTGCATATGCACATGTTGAAACAGCAGCATGTTTAAGTAACCACTAAAAAGAAGAATGATATAAATTATTATTGATTACAAATCAAAATGCTTAAATATATGATATCCATTTTGAATCAATGAGGAAAAAAGACGGCGATATTACAGAATATGCGTCCGAAGCAGCGAAAATCAACTGTCCAAAGATGAATTTTCTTATAAACTCGGACCAAGGCCGTATTTAGGGGGGGGGGGGGGCACCTGTGCCCCCCCCCCGAAACTGAGGAATTTCCTTTGATCTGTTGCCGCTTAGTGTTGGCGGCGGCAAAAGATCAAAGGCGTGCCCCCCCCCCCCGAAATTTTTTTCTGTATTCGGCCTTGGCTCGGACGTGTAAAACAACCTATTGCGCGTATTCTGTAACAGCAGTAAAAAGACTTACCAAATAACCCAAAATAGGTAAATATGCTCGCCGATAACGAGATTTTCGTGCAAATGCAGCAAAACAGCAAACAATCATAAGTACAACAATATTAAAAGAAAGAATAAAATCTCCAGAATAATTTCGTACAAATACATATCCACGTGCAAGATTTCCAAAATACACAATTGAAAGAAGTATTCCCAGAGAAGAAAGAAACATCGTTGCATGTTGAAGAATTCGAGTTATTAAATTTGCACTTCCATCTTGATCATATAAACATGGAGGCGAAATTGCTTCTGACATCTTTCTTTTTGTTTTTTGTTCAAAGCTTTTTACAAACTTTCAACGAGAAAAATAAAAGATAACAAATATTATGGAACAAGGTTGCACTTTCAAAAATTTGCATATTTGCACATTTGAATGTCATTCTTCAATGATGACTGATAATAAACAAAATGAAAATTATTTTTAGATTTTTCAACCTGAAAAAAAATATAGGTTTTAAAAAATTTTCTTTAAGGAAATTCTGATGTTTGAAAAGAATGCTTTTTGAAAAAACCCTCATTCAGAGAATTTTCACTCGAGACCATTTTATGCCTGAATCAAGACCTTTTTGAGATTGTATGACGTTTGTCCGACTACCATTTGCCCAACTGACATATGCCCGACTGCGATTGATTCAAGATCTTTATGAAATATTACTTTGAAGGTGGTCATAAAAAAAAGATAATTTTTTGAGATAAGATTTGCAGCTTAGAAATTTGCATATTTTCGCTGCGAACATTAGTTATTCAAGTTTTTTCTCAAGAGAAATTTCCCATGAGAATGTAATAGATATGCTAATTTGTTAGCATATACTCGTCAAATCCGCCAGTCTCTTTACGCCAGAAGCAAAAAGTGCAGCGGTTGTGTTCGACAACTCTTATACTGGGGGGCCCACCGGTTGAGAGTTTGGAAACACATAAAGCTGTATCTTGGAGCGAGGTAGGTAGGGCAGTGCACGCCTCAGGTTCTACTATAACCTGTTGCCTCCTCGTGGCGTAGAACGGTAACAAAACAGATTACTTAAAGTAATTTTTTTTGGCAAAAGACAGGTATTTTTTGGGAAATTTCAGGCTTATGGAGTAAAAAAAATACGACTCCACAAAATTATTTCTATACTCCACCCAATTCCCTAAGGGCCTACGGGCGCTTCCTAAGATGATTTTTGATATTCTAATTTTATGAAAAAAAATGGTATTACTGTAAGACCCATCGGCTAGCCTAATGAGGTAGGATCTAGCCTATAGAGCTTATGGAGTAAAAAAAATACGACTATTATTTATGATAAAATTAATTATAAATTAATTATGATTAATTTTAGTGAAGAGAAGTGTTTAAAAGCCATTTCAGATAATTACAAGGTTTTCGAAAATTACTGATTTTTCAAAATTTCAAAAATTGATTTGATAATATTTGGTGTTGAAATCACTTTCGAAGTGATGAAATATTGCCATTTAATCCGAAAAAAAAGTTTTTAGTGTGTTTGTTTAAGAAAAATTGTGATATTTTCGAATATTTTTCCCTGATATTTTTCCGTATTTTCGATTAAATGGAAAACGAAAACTATCAGGATGATCAGAAAGTTCGTTTCGTCGTTTGCACTTGGCAAAGTGTTCTGTCCCCACCAATAACGAAACGAACTTTCTGATCATCCTGATAGTAATTCCAGGATGTCGAAATATTGCCAAAAAAAAATCTTAAATAAGCTATATTTTAACCCAAAAATCTCAAAAAGTTAATATCTGTTGACATTCATAATATTTTGGTATCTCGAAAATTGATCAAAAATAAGCAAAATTGAAAAAATTGTAAAAAATCGATTTTGACCCCTGTCAGTTTTTACCAATTTATATTGGTGTTGTTACATGTATTTTACAGTAATACCATTTTTTTATGTTTTACATTATTATAAAATTAGAATATCAAAAACTAAAAACATTGCGCTTTTAAATTCTAGATTTTTGGTATGTTTTATTTCCAAAATTAAATTTTATAAAACCAATGAATTTTGGATATGTTATCTTATCTCTTTGTAACACATTTTCACTGTACAAATGGTTTTGTATTATTATTATTATTTTTTCTCTTGCTTCAATTGAATCAAAAAAATCATGAAACATCGATTGATGATGATGCTTTTTTTCGTTCTGTTTGCTGTTTTTTTATGTCTGTTTTGAATGGAGCATCTTCCGCTTTTTTTTCCTGAAATGTCCAAAAAATGTTTCCCTTTTTTTAAATCTATTTTTCCTTGAAATGCAAGAATTAAAAGTTAAAGAACCACCTTATCATTTCTTTTTTCTTTTTTTAGGATGCCTTGCTTGTTTATTTCTTATTCAACCTGTATGTTTTGAACTACTTTTGCAGCAACAAAGTTTAAAACTTTAATTTTTAGTTTCTTTTTGAAGAAATTTTAAATTCTATTTTTCAAACAAATGAAACAATAATTATTTCTTCGGCAATTTTGCCTCGAAATCAAACCACTGATATTGGAATTTTGATTGTTGTTGATGAAAAAACAAATTTGAATGAATATTGGCAAGCTTTGGCATCTGTTGAATGTTATGCTGCAATACATGGATATGGATTTCAACTTGTAAAGATTAATGATTACTGGAAATCTCAATGTGATAATAAAAATGTAAGCTTTGATAGAGTTTTGGTTTTTTTAAATGATGGGTAATTTTAGATAAAATTTCTTCGACACTGTATTGCATCCAAGTATTTAAAAGCTCATGAATGGACGCTCGTTTTGACTCCAGATACTGGAATTGTTAATCCGCATCAATTGATTGAAGACTTTATTGTTGAAAAAAATGCGGATATTATTTTTTATGATCAAATTTTTAATTGGGAAATTTCATCTAATTCATATTTCGCTCAAAATTCAACTTTTGCTGTACAATTTTTGATGAAATTTTCAGAATTTGAAAATAATTTATCAGAAAGTTTTCATGGAAGAGATTATATAGCTATTTATGTAAATATTTTGATACTGATTATATATCGTACTGTAATTATTTTTAGTGGTTATTTATGCAAGAGTTTTATTCAAACATATCAATGTCACATTTATCTCCATCTGATTGTTGGTCAATATTATCATCATCAGAAACCTCTGATACTGTGATACAAGTATTTGAAGCTTGTTGTCGTCACATTCTTGGTGAAAGGCATACTTTTTGTATTGGCTTAAATTGTGTTTATTTGACCCCAAAGGAAAAAGCATGGATCCGAGATGGAACAATTACAGATTCAAAATGGTCCCTTGAAAATGATTTTATGTTTTATGGTTGGAGAGAAAGTTACCGTATTCCTACAATTGAAGAAAATGGAGCATGGTTTGTTTTAATATTTTGATTTTATTCATATAATTTTGTAGTTTTATAGGACTCGTGCATCAAAACGGCTTTTATATTCTTCATGGTATTCACCATTAGCTCCAATGACATTTGATAAGGAATCTTGTAACAATGGCACAATTTTATGGAAATGGTATCAATCACTTTTAATTTCAACTAATGAATTGAATAAAATAATGGAAAATGTTCGAGAAAAGTCTCAAGGTGATTTTCTTAAAGCTTTATCAATAATTCCAAATTTTTTGTAATGTTATAAACAAATTTAAAAAGTTTTCAAAAGATCTTTTTATTTTTTATATCTACAAATACTTTGGGTTTCAATGACAGAGACAAAAAAATTAGTTTAAAAATATCAGTTTAATCTACAGTACATCTATTTCCAAAGATCCAAAACAACGCGACCACTAATTTGTCCTTTTCGCATTCGATCATAAACCGATGGAAGAGCTTCTAATGGCAAAATTTCATATGGAAAATCAATAAGTCCACGTTTAAGGAAATCTAATGCTTCATCAGCATCCTGTCTTGTTCCAACATAACTACCTAAACCCCAACGATTACATCTTTATATTAATTTAATCAGCGCTTTAACTTTTTTCAGTCCTCGGTTAACCCGAGCCAAAATGAAAAAGCCGCCAGCATCACTTTTTATGTTTACCTTTAATTGTAATAGCTCGGAAGACCATCCAAAAAACATCTGCATTGACTTTTCCATCTTTTGGTAGGGATACAAGAACTACAGTACCCTTTGTTCGAACATATTCACATGCTTGTGCAATTGGTTTATCGGATGTGGCAATATTGATAACAGCATGAGGCCCTCCATCAGTTAACTGAAAAAGTGTGATTTATCAAATTGATAAAAATATTGTTACCTTACATCTTTAATTGTTTTAACTAGATTATCACCTGCTTTAATAGGATCAACAAAAAATTCAGCACCTAATTTTTTGCAATGTTCTTCTTTTTCTGCCATATCAATTGCCATAACTCGTAAGCCCATAGCTTTAGCATATTGAATTGCCAAAGATCCAAGTCCACCTCCAGCACCTGTGATGGCAACAATTTGCCCAGAATAAACATTTGATTCTCGTAATGCTTTATATACGGTAACACCGGCACAAAGAATTGGAGCAGCTTTTGCTAAATCAATATCTTTAGGAAGTGGAGCAGCTTCAGTAGCTTTTCCGATGCAATATTGTTGAAAAGTTCCATTTACACCAAGACCCGAATTAACTGCTAAGGTACAAGTTGTTTCAAATCCCCGTTTACATTGTTCACATGCAAGACATGTGCTATTGATCCACTAAAACAAAAACAAATTAAAATATTGTTGTTTTATATCAATTCAAAACTAACCTTAATTCCAGCATAATCACCAACTTTAAAATTTGTGACATTTGCACCAGCTTTAACAACAACTCCAGCTCCTTCATGACCTCCAACAAGGGGGCATTTGGTTTCAACGGGAAAATCTCCAAGCCAAACATGTAAATCAGTATGACAAACACCAGAATAAAGAATTTTTACAAGAATATCACCGGGTCCACATTCAGGTACTGGAATTTCTTTAATTGTAATTGGACCACCAATTTCTTCAAAGACAGCAGCCTTTTGCATTTTTGGAATTTCTTCAGACATTTTTCTTATCAGTTGTTTTTGAGTCGTAGCAGTAGATTTCTTAAAACTTTGAATAATTAATTAAATTTAAAACAAAAATATATAATTACAGAAATAACACGTTTAAAGAAGTTCAAAGCAAACATTGGATTAACTGGAGCCCAAGGAAAGCGAGGAATACACTTTTTTAAAGCTTTTTTTTGTTACAGTATGAAAAATGAAATTTTTTCATGTAAATTAATCATTTGTTTTTTTAGATTTAAAGGACGTTTTTTGTAACATTTGAGAATTTCTTGGCACAAAAATTTTTTAGTCTCAGATTTGGCTGAAATTTATTTCTAGAGGTTTTCTGGGTCGAGGAACACGAAAAAAATCATAATATTGCATGTTTATGTAGTGGATTCTGAGTTACAGTACTTCAGACCCAGAATCCGGATTCTGAAGCCATGTTTTAAAAAAATTCCAAAAGTGGTATTATTGGATAGCCCTGAGTGTGGTGAGTCGGAAATACGCAGAAACTTTTATATTTGACCTTGTTTTTGATTTTTTATATATTATTGAATGTCAGAAATGGCCTAAAATTACAGTAATCCGGATACAGAATCCACCAGACGCCGAAACTAAAGGGTTTACACATTGTCCCATATGCCTCACCTTATGGGGCATCTAAAAATATGATGACACTAAAAAACCAGGTGGACACAAAAAAATTTTATATGGGTCGAAAATTACTACCACAATATGTCAAACATCATTAAAAATTCATAACTTCGGGAATATGTTTTGAAAAGTGTTCCGGTGTTTTTATTTATCAAATACAATGTTGTTGGAAGTTTTTGGGGAAGTTTTAGTCACCAGATATCAAATTTGGCCATTTGGGATCAACTTGAATATCAAATTCAGTCCAATATGGTCGACATGAAATAAAATGGTTTTTTCTTGGTAAATTCAAACAAACACATATTGTTTATGAATAAAACATATAAAAACACTAAAATGAAATATTGGAAAGTTACAGGGGGTCAAATTCTATTTTTTAAAATTTTTTAAAAATTACCCATTTTTGATCAATTTTCAAAATATTCAAAATTTATCAATATTGAAAGATATCAGTTTTTGGATATTTTTGTGATCAAATATAGCTTATTTACGATTTTTGGGCAACATTCGAATATTTTACGATCACCACTTTTCATTTCCCACCTAATTGAAAACATAGTGAAAAATCGAAAAGAAATTCACCCAAAAATCGGCGTTTTTCAAATAAAACTCGCATATAAAAATTTCTTTGGATTATTTTTAATTTACTTTGATAGTTTATAGTGCTTGGAACTCATTTTAAAGAGTTAAAAAAATTATCAAAAAACACTGATTTTTCAAAATTTGAAAAAATTGTTTTGAGGTTACTAGGTGTTGAAATCACTCATAAAGTAATGAAATAGTGACATTTTAACAAAAAAAGAATATTATCAGTGATAAAATAATTGAATAACGCCGATTTTAGGGTGAATTTCTTTTCGATTTTTCACTATGTTTTCAATTAGGTGGGAAATGAAAAGTGGTGATCGTAAAATATTCGAATGTTGCCCAAAAATCGTAAATAAGCTATATTTGATCACAAAAATATCCAAAAACTGATATCTTTCAATATTGATAAATTTTGAATATTTTGAAAATTGATCAAAAATGGGTAATTTTTAAAAAATTTTAAAAAATAGAATTTGACCCCCTGTAACTTTCCAATATTTCATTTTAGTGTTTTTATATGTTTTATTCATAAACAATATGTGTTTGTTTGAATTTACCAAGAAAAAACCATTTTATTTCATGTCGACCATATTGGACTGAATTTGATATTCAAGTTGATCCCAAATGGCCAAATTTGATATCTGGTGACTAAAACTTCCCCAAAAACTTCCAACAACATTGTATTTGATAAATAAAAACACCGGAACACTTTTCAAAACATATTCCCGAAGTTATGAATTTTTAATGATGTTTGACATATTGTGGTAGTAATTTTCGACCCATATAAAATTTTTTTGTGTCCACCTGGTTTTTTAGTGTCATCATATTTTTAGATGCCCCATAAGGTGAGGCATATGGGACAATGTGTAAACCCTTTTAGTTTCGGCGTCTGGTGGATTCTGTATCCGGATTACTGTAATTTTAGGCCATTTCTGACATTCAATAATATATAAAAAATCAAAAACAAGGTCAAATATAAAAGTTTCTGCGTATTTCCGACTCACCACACTCAGGGCTATCCAATAATACCACTTTTGGAATTTTTTTAAAACATGGCTTCAGAATCCGGATTCTGGGTCTGAAGTACTGTAACTCAGAATCCACTACATAAACATGCAATATTATGATTTTTTTCGTGTTCCTCGACCCAGAAAACCTCTAGAAATAAATTTCAGCCAAATCTGAGACTAAAAGTTTTTTGTACCAAAAAATGCGAAAAAATCTCAAATGTTAGAAAAAACGTCCTTTAATAATTTTTACTTTTGAAGTTGTTTCAAAAAATGCTAATTATAAAGAAAATTACAGTTACGTACTTTTTTGTCTTTTGGATAGTGATTAAGCATTTTAATGACAACACTTTAGAGCGTGTAAATCCTGATTGTCAGAATCTCACAAAAAAGCGTGATTGTCCGCCTTTAAAATAAACTGAAAAATAGAGAGGCATCAAATTTTTTTTTGACTGAAATCTGTAACAATCCAAGCTTAAGCAAGCGCTATTAAAAAATTAAACATTCCTTCAAAAAATACAAACCAATGAAAAAAGAAAAAGAAGTTCCAAAAATGTGACAGCTCAAAAACGCTGTTTTTTTTTTTAATTTTAGGCACTGTCTTTGGGAATGGGTTATGCAAAAGCATCCCCAAAAAAATGGGAGGGGGGGGGGGGGGTATAGTAAAAAAGTATCAGTAATTTAACTTTAAACAGTTTAACACAAAATCTTTAATTATTTGAACCTTTTTCTTTGAGCTGAACTTAAAAATTAAAAAAGCAAATAAACAAACAAAGAATTAATACAAAAATAGAGAGGAACAAAAAAATGATGTTTTATTTTCAACATTAAGACTTGAATGGAGTCCATTCAATGGACAGAAGTTAGTTGGTTTTTGGTTGCTGGCTGCATTGCAGACAACATTTGTCACTTTCACTTTTTCTCTTTTTTTTGCAACAACAACAACTGAAGCGGCGGCAGCGGCAGCGTCCCAAAAAAACAACGAGGAAATTGTTCAATACTTTTGGGGCTGGACATGTTTTGAGAAGAAAAAAAACGAATTCTCTTTTTTCTCACTTATTTTTTTAAACCGATAACCTCGCTTTTAGCATGTTCTTTTAATAGCTTCTTTTTGTTTAAAAAAAAGATATTTAAAAACACGTTTTTAGCTTTTGCTTTTTTTTATAGAGTTTTAGCAAAAACAAGAAATGCTAATTTGTAAAAGGATAAGATTTAAAAGGACATTTTTTATAAATAATATAAACGAGATATTTTAAGGTTTGTCTCTCTTCCGTTAATCTTAGCAAATAAACAAAAATTAATCATTTAAAGGAGCCCAGTCAGCCAGCACAACTCTCTCAACAGAAGGAGCAGAGAAAAAGAGACATTCCTTTTCCCGTCAGAGAAAAGAAATAGTGCGCACTCTTTCTTTTTTTGCCTGATTTTGTCGTCTTGACAAAAACGAGAGAATTGCGCTGGCTGACTGGGCTCCTTTAAAAAAACCTTTTTTAAAAGTTTTGAAAAAAAGTTGTTATTCATTTCGCGCCAAATGATTTTATTAATTCTTAAAAAATAATGTGAGATGTTCAACGCCGTATTTAGGGGAGGGAAGGAAAGATGATGGACTTTGTGATTTTTGCAAACAAAAACAACTTTTTGCATCTTTGATCACAATAATTAATTTCTCCGTCTGGTTTTTTTTAATCAAATGTTTGAAAAAGGTTTTATTGATTTATTAATGCTGCTAAAAATATTTTTAAACATTTTAAAGCGCCTTTAAAATACAAAAGTACATAAAATGCCAAAATTCTTAAAATTCGAAGCCAAAAATATTAACAAAACAAAGTTCAAAGAATGTCGAAAATTTCAAAGTTTTTGTTTTTCTAAGAATTTTTTCTGCAAACAATTGATTTTTTTACATTTGTTTGTTTTCCTGCTTTTTAAGGTCGGTCTCTCTTTTTCTTCTCACATTTTCCGTTCATCAAAAATTGACCAAAAATTGCAATGCTTCAAAATTTTATAATAAAAAAAACTGCAAAAAACTAAAGCAAATTTATAGTTTGCTTCAGTTTTTTGTTTTAGTTTTTATAGTATTATTACTTTTTTTGCCAAAGTAAATAATATGAGTTTTATATAAAAAAGCTTTTAATAACAATTATATTACAAGGTTAAAACATTAATTAATGAAAGACACAAAATATAGGAATTTAAATTTTGGGAAGCTATTACGTTAAAAAAAGCAACTAAAAATTCTGGGGTGTTTCTTTTTTAGCAACCATCTGTTTTTGTTGTAGTTTCTTTTTATATTAATGTAACTGAGTGTTCTCAATAAACTTTTTTTCTCATATGCTTAGAATGCAAAGATCGGTCAAGATCAAAGCGATAAAAAAACACACGTGTGTGCAATGTGCATTTATTTTCATTGAAAATAAACACTTTTTTTGCAAATTTGTCATAAATGTTGTTTTGATTTTGAAATATAAGTTTGAATTCTTTATTTATCATTGAAATCAAATATTTTTTTCACCTAAAACGTTTTTAATAAATATTATTGTGTTTTATTTCAAACTTGTTTTTTTGTAAACAAAATACAACATTTGTTTTGTGGTGATCCATGTAACATGGACCATGTTGATCACACATGTGTACTTTTTTTGTCATTCTTTGAGCCTTCACTTTTGTTTCTGCCAAAATAAATGTACACAAAGAACCTTCACACTTTGTTTCAATCTTTATTTTTTTGATGTAACTTTAAAATAATAGCTTTCACTTTTGACAACGTGCTTTCTTTGAAAGAATTTTTTCCTTTAAAAACAACAAATAGTTGATCCATTTGATCGCAGATAAATAATATTGAAAAAAGATCTTATTGTTTTTCATCCTGTGTACTGTATCATGAATAGAAAAAATTTAAATGCAAACCAAAATAAATGTCTGACTTTTTGTGAAACCGAGATTTCGAGTTTGGTTTCGGTGTTTTTACAACCACAGTATAGATTTATTAAATGCTTTATAATAGTGATCCTCTACAAATATAAACTCTACCAAAATTATTATTTAACAATAAATGAATCGAATATAAGTTTTCAGAAAACTGTATCTAACTTTTGAAGGCTATAAAAAAATATAGATTTTTGAGGTTATATCAAATATAAAAAAATTAAATTGCTGACAGTGATCTTGTAAGAATTGTTTTAAATATATCCGCCAAGGATAAGCCGAATTCGAACAGCTCCATGACTTTTTGCATACATTTTATGCCGGGTAATTTTAATAATTCCAAATGAATAAAAGCAAAGAATTAAAAATGAAATCAATGTAAAAATTGAATTATTTAAGATAAAATAACAGCAACTTCCCATAGCAATCTGAAACAAAATTGATTAAAATAGATTCAAAGTGAGTGCCAAAGAAAAACATACATAATAAAATGTTGCAAGAAGATACAAACTTGCTTTGTGCTTTATTTCTGCCAAAAGATTAAAGGGAAGTAGAAGACATTGTGCCGCGGCATTTGAAAGAATAAAATAATCTTTTTGATCCCAATAAAGATAATTATTTCGATATTTGAGATATTCATAAAGAGGTGTCAGGGATATGATAAGAATAAACACAGATATCCAACTTAAAGCAACCGCAAATCCATGTGATTCATAATGAAGTCGTGTTGAAAGTCGGGGATCAAATTCTGCGGCTGTTGAACCGGCAGAAGATTGGGACACTTCATGATATCCTTCATGACTTTTAACAATTCTATCGTGTTTCATCACCTAAAAATTTCCACAATTTTAAAAAAGCGTCAACCGTTCAAAAATCAAATTCAACAAAAATCACAGAAATGTGGAAAAACTTTTTGAAAGCTTTTTTGCTTCCTTCAAAAATGAAAAAAGTTCAAGAGATTTCCCCCGTGATTATTTAATTTGCAACTTCAAAAAAATGAAAAAACAAAAAAAAGTGTAGCGATTTTTGAGTTTTAATTGCGCAAAAAAGAAATAACAAAGAGTTTTGAGTCAGGAAAAAAGGGGGGGGGGGGGGGTGGGAGAACTGTGAAATTTGACAGCTAAAAAAATAAACACTTTTGTTCAAAGCTGTAAACCGGGGGATAAGGGAGAGCCGAAGTTTTTCAAAAATTTATTAATGTTGCATTTAATTATGTCAAAGAAAAGTACGGTATTTTTTTAGCAACAGTACACTGAGAAAAAGCAGTTACGAATTCATCACTGATCGGTGATGAATTCGATACTGCTGCAGTGACTTAAAATTCCTCACTGAAAACCAGTCAAAAATCACAGTGATGTGATGCTTCTGTGATGAATTTAGTGACGGTGATGTTAAGGTGATGTATACGTAACTAAAAAGTCATCATCACAGTGATGATTCGGTGACGTTTTGGTGATGATTTTCCGCTGCCCCCGATAATTTTTTTGGGCAAAAGTTTTAAATGTCTGCCATTTTTTAGTTGCTCGCATTTTACAATTGTTGTCGTAAAACAGATATGCAAGAAATACAACGAAACAAATTTAAAAAAAGATAAATTGGTTAAATTCAAATAAAACTATTTTTTCGACAGTTTTCTTTTAATTTATTTATACTATAACAACATTTTACAGTATAAATATATTTTGAATGAAAAAGAAAATTATCGGGGGGAGCGGATAATCATCACCATAACGTCATAAATTATAATCATCACCATAACATCACTGTGATGGTAACTTTTTAGTTACGTATGTATCACTATAGCATCACCGTCACTGAAGTGATGGAACCATCACACCACCATTGCGTCGTGGGTAAAACCGTCACCATTTCCTCACTATTTTTTTCTCAGTGATTTATTTAAAATTAAATTATAATAAAAAAAATAGAATTCAGAATCAGTTTCAGTGTTCACATTTTTGGTTTAAAAAAGTCGTCACCAATATCTTTTTGCTGCTTTAGATTTCTTAAAAGCTTAAAATTCACAAAAACCTAAGATTTCTGAAACCATTAAACTTTACTTTTCTATTGTTCTTTGCCTGATCGTCAGGTTCAAAAAACGAAAAAAGTAAAGAGTCCGCCTCTTTTAAAGACAATTTTTAAAGGCTTTGTCAAATAAAAAAATTATTTGTTCAAAGTAAAAGTTTTTAACCCATTTTTTTACTGTCCGCTATTAAAATTACAAATTTTGTAATAAAAACACTGTTTCCTTGTTTGTCATTATTGTTTTTGCAACCGCTAACAAAAAAAATTTAAAAGTGAACAAAACAAACTTGTTTTTTTTGTGAGTTCATTGAGTGATGCAGTTTTTACTGTTCACAAAAAATCGATCAAAAGTAGGGTTGGAGATTTCCCGATGTTTGCGGGAATTTCCCGGGAAAATGTTTTTCAGCTAAAACGTTTTACGAATACTTTGCTGCTTTTTTATTAATATTAATAAATAATTGTGTTTGTTTTTTTAAAAAGCATTTCAAAAGTTTGTTCCTATCTATTTGTTTAATTATTTGAAAGCTGTTTAGTCGAAGTGTTTTGGAAAAATGATTACTAAAAGATATTTAAAATTCGTTTGGGCAGATGAATCTCTTTTATTATCAATTTTTTAATCACATGTTTCACCATTATTGTCATAAATCTTTAATTAAAATCTCAAAAAAGCTAAAGATTACTTAAAAAACATAAAAGTACTGTTTTTGCGAAGAAACGTAGTTGAAAAAACCAAAATTGCGTTTCCGGGAAATCCGCGGGAAATGGTCAACCCTAATCAAAAGTTTATTTTAAGGGGACACGCGAACTTTCAGTACGAAAAATTTAGCTAGTTCAGTTGCAAACAGATTGCAACAAAAAACTACATCTTTATAAATATTGCGGGTATGCTTAATCGATAAAATTACCGGAAATATATCTGAAAAAAGTATCCGCAACATTTAAAAAGAAATAGTTTTTTGTTGCAACCTTTTTGCAACTGAATTGGCTAAACTTTTCATAAGCGATTTTTTGTAAAAATCGAACATTGCTTGGCATTCTGAAAAAAACAAATTTAAAGTTTGAAGGCTAAATCGCCGGTTTTAGACCAAATCGAGGTCGCTGATCACAAAAATGAGCTTTATTTCGCTCAAAAAGGTCTGAGTGTCGAGTTATGGGATAGTGCGCTGATACCACCGAAAAAAAATTATTTTTTAAAAAAAGTCTTGAGGATGCATATGGATCGACTCCACTCATCCCAGTGAGCAATAATAAAACCATTTTGGCCTTCCAAAGTGGTTTTTTAATGGGTTATAACTAATTAAAGTTGGAGGTGTAAGGTAATGGCATACCAACCTCCAAAATTTGAACCACGGGCATAGGTTTTTTTGGTCTTAAAAGATGTCCCACATGATATTACATATATATAGACCGGTTTGACAAAAAAATCCGCGGGGTCTGATACTTTTGTTTTTAATTGAACGTCAAAAGTGCATCTCCAGCACCATTTGGAAAGTAAAACTCCATGGATATGAAAGATATTGACATGCGGTCACTTTTGTGATGTCATCCTATGCTATACGAGTTATCCTGGCAAGTTGGAATGTTTTTGGTAACAATTTCGAAATATGGGACCACTTTGGAAATCCAAAATTTAACAACATGGAAATATTGCAAAAATTCCGGTTTTTTCTTTCATAATAAAATCAAATGTGCTTTGTAAATGTAAAATACATGTAATAACAGCAATATAAATAGGTAAAAAATGACGGGGGGTCCAAATCGACGTTTTTAAATTTTTTGAATTTTGCTTGTTTTTGATCAATTTTCAAGATACCAAAATATTATGAATATCGATAAATATAAATGTTTTGATATTTTTGGGATAAAATATAGCTTATTTATAACTTTTGGGCCATATTTCAACATCCTGGAATCACTACTTCCCATTTCCCCCCTTAGTAAAAATGCGCTCAAAAGTTATAGAAAAAAAAACACAGAAATCAGCGTTTTTCCAATACGATATTGTTAAAAACATCTTTTTCGGCTTTATTCTCAATATTTCATCACTTTGTGAGCGATTTGAGTATCCAGAATTAATAAATCAATAATTTCAAGTTTTGGAAAATTAGTAATTTCGAAGTTTAAATTCAAAAAATTTAAAAACGTCGATTTGGACCCCCCGTCATTTTTTACCTATTTATATTGCTGTTATTACATGTATTTTACATTTACAAAGCACATTTGATTTTATTATGAAAGAAAAAACCGGAATTTTTGCAATATTTCCATGTTGTTCTATTTTGGGTTTTCATAAGGTTCCCATATTTCGAAATTGTTACCAAAAACATTCCAACTTGCCAGGATAACTCGTATAGCATAGGATGACATCACAAAAGTGACCGCATGTCAATATCTTTCATATCCATGGAGTTTTACTTTCCAAATGGTGCTGGAGATGCACTTTTGACGTTCAATTAAAAACAAAAGTATCAGACCCCGCGGATTTTTTTGTCAAACCGGTCTATATATATGTAATATCATGTGGGACATCTTTTAAGACCAAAAAAACCTATGCCCGTGGTTCAAATTTTGGAGGTTGGTATGCCATTACCTTACACCTCCAACTTTAATTAGTTATAACCCATTAAAAAACCACTTTGGAAGGCCAAAATGGTTTTATTATTGCTCACTGGGATGAGTGGAGTCGATCCATATGCATCCTCAAGACTTTTTTTAAAAAATAATTTTTTTTCGGTGGTATCAGCGCACTATCCCATAACTCGACACTCAGACCTTTTTGAGCGAAATAAAGCTCATTTTTGTGATCAGCGACCTCGATTTGGTCTAAAACCGGCGATTTAGCCTTCAAACTTTAAATTTGTTTTTTTCAGAATGCCAAAAAATGGCGAAAAAGTTCGATTCTTACAAAAAATCGCTTTCATACTGAAAGTTTCCGTGTCCCTTTAACCGATTTTCACTATTTTTCTTTTTTCAATCTTTATTCCTAAATCAAAGAAATATTTAGGTCGTGAAATTTATAATAATTACTGTACTTTGCGATTTTTTTCAGCTTTTAACAAAGATACACTAAATACATGTTTGTTAACCACAAAAGATATTGCATAAATAACGTTTTTATTACAAAATTAAAAACAAAAATTACAAAAAGAAAATAAAAGACAACTTTATTCTCTAATTGCTTTATCTTTTTGCTTTTCTCCCATCTTCTTCTTTTTTACAGAACCACCATTGGGCTTTGATGGTTCGCCATACGGTGATGGCACAGATGAACGAGCCTTCTTTGGCATTTTCATTTCTCCATCCATAAAAATTTCGACATCACTGCCAATTTCGTGCACTTCATTTAATGCATCATCAAAAATGACATGATGACTTTCATGGATGGATTGGGGTTTTTCATTGTCGAGTTCATGGACCTAAAAAGATGTTATAATAGATAAATAAGTACATATAATCAAAATTAAATAAAGAACTTACCAATGGAACTTCTGTAGGTGGCTTTGTTTGAAGTACCAATGGTCCCTTGTATGCAAATGTTTCAGCGGCGAGATGTTCAGGTGCCATTGGATTTGTTGGCGTTGGTGGAGTCTTCGTTGGAGTTGTCTTCAAATTCGTGGTTGGAGTTTTTGTGACATCATTTTGAGGCAATGTTGTATCACTTTTAACAGCTTTTACAGTTGAACGTTTCTTTAAGCAATAACGATGAATAAAATAAATGACAGCTGCAATAATAATCAAGCAAAGAATGGCACAAACAACAGGAATAATATAATTTCTGAAAATTAACCTCGCATAATTATATTTAATAAACGAAAATTTACTTACTTTGATCCATCAGAAGAAGATTTATCAGAATTAATAGCATTTCCATCTTTTCCAGTAGCAGTTTCAGTAACTTTTTCATTGACAGTTGAAAGAAGAGTTGTAGTTGTTGCGAGAGTAGTGGTCGTTGTCTCTTTAAAGATGTGAACTAAAGAAATTATTAAATTTAATTAATGATTTTACTCATAAATAATTACGTGGTTTTTTGGTAGTAACAGTTGTAATAGTTGCTGTAGTATCAGTTTCCGAAAAAGTTGTTGGAGACGGGGAAATAGATTCTATTGTTGTTGTTCCATTTGTTGATGAATAAATTGATGGATGAGCATAATTTGGAGCAGCAAACATAAAAAGTAAAAAAATAACCAAAATATTCTTTCCAAATTTCATTTTAGTTTAAAGTTGGTTAAATATTGATGAAAGATGCGAGAGAAAGAAACGTATTTCTTCGAAACAGAAGAATGACAGAAGATGGAAGTTTTTGACAAACCTTTTCCAAGGGTATTTAAAAATAGCGGATTATGCAAATTTTTCAAAATTTAGTATTTACTACTTTCAAACACGTGTAAAAAAACATTTGCAATGCCATCGTGATGCCTGAAATGTTGTTCATTTTTTCAATTCTTCTTTTTTTACCAATATTTTCAAGTGCTGCTACTGTTCCAGCTTCAAATAATACATTATTTAATTGTTACAAATATGAAAAGAATTTTACGGATGTTAATTTTATTGATCCACCAGTTGAAGAAAAAAGTGTTGTTAAATGTGATAAATGTTTTGGCTATGTCTGTCATTCAAAAAATGAAGAATATGTTCTTGGATATGGTTGTCGTGAAGATTTCTTTAATAACTGTAACATTGATTCTGGTTACAAAAGCCGAATATCCCGTAACAAGGAAATAACAGGATGCGCTGGAATTCCTAACGCTGTTTTTGATTTGTGTTTAGAAGACTATTGTAACACAAAAAGTTTGTCTTCTTGTGTAAGTAATCTTAACAATTTTTCACTTAAGAGACTGTGTAGTAGTGAAAGTCAACCCGACTTGAGTTTGAAAAACCCGGGTCACGGGTAGTGAAAGTCAACCCGACTTGAGTTTGAAAAACCCGGGTCACGGGTCAAAATCACGGGTCAGAAATTCCGTCGGGTCGGGTCACGGGTCAAAATACGGGTCAAGAATTTTGTCGGGTCGGGTTGGACGGGTCAACCCGACCTGTCGGGTTGGCGGGTCAACGAGTCGGGTCCGGTCGGGTAGACGTTCATTATTCATTAAAAATTAGACAATTTCATAATTTTCTGTTAAACGTTTTTTCTCTGCAAAAATATGAAAAATTTTGTCTATATAAAAGAATAAAACATAAGAAAAGTAAAAACAGTTCGAAAAAATTTGACCGTTTATAGAGCCCGATATTTAGTGAAAAAAAAGTACGGGTCAAAAAATTTGACGGGTCGGGTCACGGGTCAAAATACGGGTCAAGAATTTTGTCGGGTCGGGTCGGGTTGACGTTCACTACTGTGTACAAAATTTTTTAAATCGAACGGACTACACATTTTTATTTTCCAAATTTTTTTTTATTTTTTGGTAGAATATGGTCTAAAAACGTTATTCTGAAAGTATTACCAGTTCTTATAGTCCTAGTTTTGGATTGGCACGATGCCATAGGTCATCATTGACCAAAATTTCATGACAAGTAAAATATTTTTGTTTCTTTACCAAAAAATTTGAAGTTTTCCCAGATGATACTAGTTGGAACAAGGTTTAAAAATATGTATCGTTTACATTTTTATCATATTTTTGAATACGATTTTTTTCACTTTGAATATTTCCCCCCCTGAAAAAAAATTTCATTTTTCGTGGGGGGGGGGACCCAAATGAAACATGCAAAAATTGCTTCAGGATCTCAGTTTTTAAGTTTTATATGCTTTGCACCAAACCGAGGGGTAATTATGGATTCCTGATACATATTTTTAAACCTTGTTCCAACTAGTATCAGATGGGAAAATTTTGATTTTTTGGAAACAAAAATATTTTACTTTTCATGAAATTTTGGTCAATTATGAACTTTGGCACCGTGCCAATCCAAAACTAGTACTATAAGAACTGGTAATACTTTCAGAATAACGTTTTTAGACCATATTCTACCAAAAAATATGGAAAATAAAAATGTATGGTCCGCTCATATGTTAAATTTTAAGATTTTCTGGTAGACAGTCTCTTAATCATTTCAATTCTTTAGATCAGTCAAGCTAATGTTGAAAATGCGCAAGAACCAATCGGACCTCGATATACTTTTGCAAATATAACTTTTACACAACGGACAACTCCTACACCAACAACTTCAATTCCAATAACTCAGTCTCCAATTAATACCAATGGTGATGTTTCTCAAAATGGAAATAATAATAAAGATTCTGAATCAAATGCTTCTACTAATTCAATAATTCTTTCAATAATTTTCTTTGGTATTTTTGTTTTTACTGATTTTATTTAAAATATGTTTTTTGTGGTTAAAGTAATATATTTGGTTAAAAATTCGCTGTAAATGTCTCCTACTCATGCTATGTAGTTATAAGGGATAGTCCAGATCTGAGGTCAGCACTTTTAAGGAAGAATGGAGTTTGACAACTTCTGTTTCAGCTTTGAACTGCGGCATAAGATCAAAGGAATGAACTTGACGATAAGGCGGGCGGCGGGGGGGGGGGGGGTTCAAAAGTTTCGATACTTTGCTGACGTCAGATCTGGACAATCTCTATTATCATGTTTTTTCGTTTATCTCATCATCTTATAAAGGAACAGTCAGGAGATGCTTCCTTCTTTTTTACTTTAATCAGAGACTACTTTTTTAGGTTAACTTTTTTTTGTTTCA
The DNA here is from genome assembly GCA_964035985.1 of Panagrolaimus superbus. NCBI lineage: Eukaryota > Metazoa > Nematoda > Chromadorea > Rhabditida > Panagrolaimidae > Panagrolaimus > Panagrolaimus superbus. The sequence goes on from OZ038357.1 coordinate 10,138,322, forward strand.
ATGAAGATTCAACTTTTTTGTATAAAAAAACATTTTTTTCCCTTTCTCCCTTTTTGATTTACCGCTAAATGATTTATTTTTTTCGACACTTCTCTTTTTTGGAGCCGCTAATTTTATATTGTCTTTCAATTTTTTTTTCAAAGTTTTCTTTTTAAATTTTAAAACTTTAAAAAGTATTTTCATGATCAAAAAAAGAAGAAAAAGTTCAAAGGGAAATTTATTTTTAAAGTTGCCAAAGAAAGACGCGCAGAAAAAAGGTTTGATTATTATTCAACAAAACAAATAAATAAACGATTGCTTACAAAAAAAGTTTTCTTTTTAAATTTCCATTTCAAAAAGAGCCGCTAATTTTTGAAAAAAGAGAGAGGGCAGTAATGTTTGCCAATTAATTACATTTACAATTGCTTGTTTAAAGAACCGTAAACGTTTGTATTCGATGATAGTTTTTGGTAAATTTTGGAAACATGATTTTGATGAAATGAGAAAAGTAAAAGGTTGGTTTTGATAAAATCCAATTTAAATCTTTAATTAGAATTCCTTTATTAAACAGGGCGTTGGCTTTAAAAAATATATTTATATTAATATTAATATTGGTGATACCGTAGCCATATTAAATAAAATGTTTGATTTATTCAAATTTATCTCTTATCCAAATACCGTAGTCTATTATCAAATAATCTCATTTATTTTTTAATAATAATAATAATAAAAATACAAAACTTAACAATTAAAATATCTTTTTTTTAAACACGACCAAACAATTATGTACAAATATAAATAAAAAGAAAGAAAAAAAAACACCCGGATTTGAAAGAGGTAAATAAATACATAGCAAAAGAAATGACAACTAAAATAAATTAAAGCATCTTTAATGAAAAAATAAAGACTTTTTTATAATTATTAAAATTACACAGATTCATGATATCTCGAAGACAGGGAAGAAGAATCAGATCTTTGTCGGCGTGGTTCAATAATATCTTCATATTCATTTGAAGATGTTGTACTATTACCAGAAGGAGATATAAGATTTTTTTGTGAAAATCTTTTTTCTGCTTCCCTTCTCAATGGTTCTGGGGTTGTTAAGGTTGGAAGGGTGGTTGGTCGATGAATGGCACCCAAAGATCGGGGATGATGAGTTGTTGGATCAAGAGAATATTGATTTTCAAAGAATGAATTTTGAAGTGTTGGAGCTGAGGGGGAACACCTGCAAGTAGAAGATTTTTGGCAACAAATCCCTGGTGGAGCTGATGAACAAAATGATGATGATGAAATTTTCGTGGAAGGATATGTTTGAAGTTCAAGTTGTTTAAATTCATTTCGATCTTGATGTTGTTGATTTGGGGCTGATGATGTTGAAGGAAGAAGATCAGCATGATTTTGGCGGCATTTTTGAAGTTTTAAATATTTTGGAATCAGTGAAATTAGAACAGAAAAAATGATAAACGCAAAAATAATTCCCAAAAATGGCCAAATTGATGTTGTTTGATTGCGTATCGAAGATTGGGGGTCTTGAAGGGAAATTCTTGAAGTTCGAAAAGATTTAATTTGGCATTTAATTCCTTCGAAACCTTCTGGACAAATACATTTATGTGACGTTGAGCTTCGATCACAGATTCCACCATTTGTGCATTGACAAAGATCAATTTCACAATGTTCACCTTCATATCCAGCAGTACAATTACAAGTCGGCTTTCCAAATTTACGAAAACAATTTCCATTATTTTGACATTGATGATTCTAAAATAATTATTTCGATAATATATTGATAAATAAATGATAAAAATGGTATTTACCCGACAAACTTTCCAATCTGATATCTTATTTTCACATCTTTCACCATAAAATCCAGCCGCACATTTACAAGTATATCCTCGAGCCGTTGATGGCGAATATTCACATTCCGCTCCTACAAAGAAAAAAAAATATATTTTTTAAAAAGTGTTTAAACAATAGCAATTTTTTGAGACATTTTTTTTTATTTGGACACAACAAAAACATCTGCAATCACCCCCTGTCTGTTGTCGTGACTGGTACCCATTAAATTTAACCCAGGGTGGTCTATTTTTTTTTCTTCTTCTAACCTTTTCTTCTTTCTTTTTTTGATATCAAAACAGAAACTGTGATTCAATGCTTTTTTTAGTTCCACCAAAAAGTTACAACAAAAAAAATGTTTGCAAAAATTGTATCCAAATTTTTTGTAGCAAAAAAAAAGACAAACCATTAAAGCAACTATCGGCTCGACAAAATGTTAATGGAATATCACAAATTTTTCCTTCCCAATTATTTGTGCATTCACAAAAATATCCATCATTGCCTTCCAAGCATGGTGCCCCATTTTTGCAAGGTAAATCTCGGCAAGTTTTTGCTTGAACCTGACAAAATTCTCCTGCAAAATCTCCTTCACATTCACAAATAAATCCGGTTAAACTGCTATTATCCTATAAAATATATTTATTTTGTTTAGTGTAGTCTTTTGTATTTAAATATTTACCATTTTACATTTTCCATCATTATGGCATGGATTTTCATCACAAGATGAAACACGCTTTTCACATTGTTCTCCTGAGAACCCTGGAGGGCATTTACATACGGTAGTAAAATTTCGAGTTAAACTACAAGTGCCACCATTTTTACAAAATTGTGAACAACCATAGATGCCTAAAAAAATGGATTTTTGAATGGCATTTAATAGGATTCATGCTGGTTTTTTTTATCTTAGAGGATTTCAGAGATTTCCGTGACAATCATCATATTATTGGCTATTATCCACTTTTGAAATAAGGCACTTACTTTCATTACAATATTTCCCTTTAAGACCTGGAGGGCAAATACATTCATTCGGGTTTGTGCAACTTCCATGACAACCTGGTAATGGAATACACTAAAAAAAACATTTTTCATATGTATTTAAAATTCAACAACAACAATTGTTAACCCAAATTTGAATATTTAAAAAAACATACTTGATCGCAATTTTTTCCATTCCAACCATTTGAACATCTGCAGGTGCCATTGGAATCACAGATTCCATTTTTGCATGAACATCGGTTGGCACATTCAACACCAAAAAATCCAGGCTGACAAATTTTAGCTCCAGATGTTGGGTCACAGGTGTAGGAGCCATCAACAGGTGGAATGCAAATTTTATTACAATTTTGTCCAAAATGATTTTTTGTGCAAATTATACGGTATTTTAGAAGAATTTCAGCTTCTGATGCTCCATTTGAAGCAAGAAATGTCAAACTTGTTTGTGTCCATTTTTCTGATGGCATTATTTGGCCCTTTGTTGGATAAACAAGAAAATCACCTGCAAAAAATTCAAAATAATGTTTGTTTGCATAAAGGCACACTTTTATAATGCCATTCACTGATAAGCGAAAGCAAAACGGTAGTCAGATCTTTTTTTTTGTTTCATTCAACTTTGATAAAAAAAATTGTTCCGTTTTTTTTGCACAGAATTTTTTTCTTGGTTCATCTTTTTTTTTGCCGTTTTTTTGGTTCTTCAAATTTCCGATTCACATTATTATTATTCCGCTCAAAAAAAAGAGGGTTGATTTGAATAAAATATGCATAAAATTATTATTATTAGCAAATGTTTAAAAGCGAAAAAAAATTGGCAAAAGAAAAAAAATAAGACTTGCATAATTTTTTGTCGGAACAACTTTTTTTAAATGTGTTTTTTGGCGGCAAACGAAGGCATATGGTAAACATTGCCAAAAAACACTTTTTTTAATGAAAAATAAAAGTTGAAAGGAAAAATGCCGAGAAAAGCTAATTTGCATTTGTTTTGAGATATCGGGGGGGGGGGGGGGGGGATCGGATATTAGGATATATATATTTGAAAGGAAGAAATGTAATTAAAGCGTTGAAGCTTACCTGATTGTGGATGGATAAAGCTGATAGCAAGGGTGAAATCATCCTAAAATGATAAGAGCTGATTAAGATATGATAAAATATTCAATTTTGTTGTCTCAAAACGGAAAACTATTTTTTAAATATTTTTAAGTGTATTTTAGTCCCTTTAAATTCATATTTCATTGATTTTTTATTAAAAAAACTATAAAACCTTTAAAACTCTGATTCACCAAAAAAAAGAACTCTGACGATAAACAAAAAGAAAAAAAGGGAGTAAATTGAGTTACGTCAAATCTCATCTCACTTTTTTCTTTCTTCCCTCTGTTTCTTTTTTTATTTCTCCCATCGATAAACTTCCGATCGTTGAAAGACAACTTTTTGATTGGATAATCCCTTTTTTTAAAAGTGTTTCCCCCCATCAAAGTTTCTCCTTCCTTTTATCTGCCACCTGCTGAGGATTCTTTCAAATAAAAAATTATTGTTGGCTCACTTATTTTTTAACAAAACTTCTTTTTTAAAACCTTTAAACTTTTTTTAAAACTCAAAAATTAGTAAAATAATTTCAACATTTTTTTATTCCAACAAAAAACTTACAGGTAATTTTTCATAAAAATTAAAGCTGCTTTGTTTCTGGGATGGATACTGCAGAGTTTGATTACCAAAAAAGCATGTTTCTTTTAAAATAAATATTCTTTGATAATGTTTAAGGCAAATATTTATGGAATTTGAAAGTTCGGGATTTATGGATATGGGGGAAAGGGATTTGGCAGATAAAATTTCAACTTCAAACGTACCGCTATGATCCTAAATATATGAATAAATTTTTAAAGGCTTTTTTAAAAAAAAGAAATTACAGTACCTGAGCTGAAGCTGCATTTGTCAAAACTAAAAAAAGCAGCAACAAAAATATTGTCAAAAATTGACTAAAATATTTTACCCTTGAAATCATTGAGAAAAAAGGAAAAGATGGGTCCTAAAAATGGAAAAAAAAAGATTGTAAAAATTAGCATTTTTTAATTGACAAAAATGTGAACGAAGAACTCGATTTTTTTTTTTGAAATTTAACGGTTTTTTAATAGGGCAAAAAAATGGGAGAGAAAAAAAACATTTAAAAAAACACAAAAAACACATAACTGTGATATTTTTTTCTTCCTCTCTCGATTGAAAGGCATTTTTTCCTTCCTCTTCTTTTTCGCCTCAAAATCGAACTTAAGTGAAATTTATCAAGGGAAAAAGAGGCAAAGAATGGGGGGGGGGGGGGAAAGAAGGAAGGGACCGCCTACAAAATAAAATGCGCTAAAAAAGGCGCGACCACCTTTTTCCTTCCTTCCTTTTCTTTCTATAAAAATGAATGAATGAAAATGAGAGGAATATATTCTTATAGAAAAAGAAAGAGACAAGACAAGCGATTAATCGGGTGCACATGAGTATAATCGTTTCGACGACCTTTTTAGAAGTACATTTATGAAGTGAGAGAGAAGGGAGAGAGATCATGCCATGGCATGAAAGAAAAGTAGGCATGTTTAAACGTTTAAACCATGTTCTGAAAAATTGGATATATGAAATTTCATTAATAATTTTAAAAGATTTAGGAGATGAAAAAATTACAGAAATGAAATCAAAGCAAATTTACAGTTTCTGTAAATGTGGTAACAGCTACAGTAAAATTATGGGTTACTGTAGCTTTATCAAATTTATCATTATCATTCAATAAGTTATCAAAAAAATCACAGAATTTAAATTTTTTTTAAACTTTGACCACGATTTTTTCTTTCTTTTTTTTAGAAACATTTAACACAAAATACAGTATCTTTTTTTTCACCAATATGCAAAAAAAACTCACACCAAAACAAACACTGATAAAAATCTTTGATGATTTTGCACCGATATAACTTTCTTAAAGGCACATATTAAAACGGTACAACAAAAAAAAAGGAAAGTAACGGAGAAAATAGAAACAATAGAGTTCGCGTGGCATTAATGGAAGAATATAATATAATATTAGAAAACTGAAGAATTTGAATAAAACGGCACAATAGAAAAAGCAAAGAAACACGCTTTTAAGGAAGAAAAAGAGGCGGAGAGCCTTAAGGAAAATAAAAGTTTCTTTGAAATGTTTTTTTTGAAGGTGATCAAAGACGGCACTGAAAACAAAAGAAGGAAGACTGACAAGCCAAAAACATTTGAGCTTTTAAAATATATTCTCTTTTTTTTTAACGGGAAACATTCTCGAAAGGAAAAATGGACTTGAAAAGATCAAAGAAAGTAAAAAAAAAGGAAGGGAAAAGAAAAAGTGGTCGGTCATCGTTTAGGAAAAAATGAATACCTTTTAAGTTTTGTCTTCTGAGTGTAAATGTTTCAAAAAAAAATATGAAAGTTATCCGTGTTTTTTTTTTCAAAAAAAGGGCACCTCTTTTAAGTGGATGGGATAGTTGTTGGGATAAAAAAACAAATGTTTTTATGTTGGGTGATAACATATAAAATTTAAAAATATTTGTTTTTAAGTTTTGTGTATGTATATGGGATTTAGAGGATACTGTAGAATAATAGGATAAGTGGAAAAGATAAAATAAATGCCAAAAACATTTTTAAAAGATAAAAGTTCTAAAGCGAAAGGCTAAAAAATAGACAGTTGTTTTTTGCTAATTTAAAAATGTGAATAAATGTCAGTAAAGCTTCAACTTTTATTTTAACTTATCAGTTATCAATCAGTTGATATTAATTTTATAAAATTATTTAACATAGGCACTTTATTTTATTTTATTTTTCTATTTCTATTTTTTCTTAAATATTAGAAGAGTGCATTGACCTTTAGCCAAAAAAATAAAACTGTTGTAGTACCACCTTACATTTTATATCGCAGCAAAGCACAACCAAAAATATCATTCGACACCAATAAAAATTTCTCAAATGATATTTTAGATGTCAAAAATTATTATTACTAATATATTTTTTATAAAAAAATGTGGCTTTTGAAAAAAGCGAATGTTAAAAATTTAATGCTATCTATGAATTAATTAAATTATAAGAGGTGATACAGTAACCTGAGGAAATTAAAAATGATAACTTAAATTATTTCAACAATTTTTAAAGCCCCAAAAAAAACAATGAAAAATCCCGAGAAATCAATAATCTTTTTAGAAAAGTACTTTTTAGCACACACCAGCAAATGAAAAAGATATATATACAATATTTTTGCAATAACAAAAAACCTAAAAACATTTTTCTCCTTTTTCTCTTTCGATTCCAATGTTTTTTCTTTTAAAGAATAAACACACGTCCGACAAAAAACTTTTAATGCCATCCGATAGTTTTTTTCTTTCGTTATCAAAAGTATCACTCGAAGCCATCTTTATCACCTAATCATTTCTTTGTTTTCATTTTTTAAATGTATTATTTTCAAAAACAATTTTACATAAAATAATAAGTGTGAAAAGTAAGGAAAGGTAAAAATGGAGTCAGTCTGATTGGGTCAAAACAAAAAAAAGTATATATTAAATATTTTGCGCTAAAATGGCACGCGTCCCTTTTTTTTATAGAGAGAGGGAGATTGAATTGAGCCAATTATGGGATTAACAAAAATATGATCCATCTTTCTTTCTTTCTCTTTTCAAAAAGCTACGGTCAAAGATAAGATTGTTTGTTTGAAAATTTTTCAATAAAATACAAAAAAATTGAATGAGGACAATTTTTGGGGAGGATAAAAAAATATGTTAGTGTGAAAATGATGGATTACATTTTTTTTCATGGATTTTTAATATGGGTAAAATATTGTAATTGATGATAAAGATAAAATTGAGTGGAAAGTGACGGAAAAAGTAGTTTAATAATTTGTTGTCAAAGATTTTTGTATTACAAATATATGATTAGACATGAACTATGATGGATAACAAATATGATGGATTCAAGAAAATGCAACATCAACAATTAATAATAAAACAGCTGATTTAAAAATTAATTTTTCTTTTTAAATTAGAAGAACTAAAATTAAGCCAAAATGGCTAGCAAATTTTATAGATAAAAACTGTAAAACTAATAATTTGATTTAATTTTAAAAATGAATTTCGAAACTTTAATATTTAAAACAAAAATTTTTGAGAAATTTGAAAAAAAAATTAAAACTTTTTAAAAAACCAAAAAATCGGAGCAGGCATTTTCTTTGCAAAAAAATTATTGCCACTTTTCTTTTGTGTTTTTTGGGACTTTCTCATCATTAACATACACTTTTTGAACTTTCTCCCATTTTTTTTCCATCCACACCTTTTTTTAATTTCTTTTTTTTTCTGGACAACAGAAGACAAAAAAAGAGAATCTCCTTCCTTCTTCTTTTTTGAATGAGGTAATTTTCCCCGCCATCACTTCCGGAAAGACGACTACATCCGGTAATCATCATCATCATCATCACCACCTCTTCTTCTTCTTCTCCATCATTAGCATTTTTTTTTCAAAGGAAACACGACCGCCGGCAATGGTCATTTTCAAATGACAATTTTAGTTTTAAAAAAAAAATACAAAAAAAAAATCAACGATGGCGTTTCATTGCTGCAAAAAAAAGAGGATTCCCACGATTGAAAACGATGAAAAAAAATAATAAGAAAAACAGAGAGCCCAAAGAAGACACGAAGGAAGGAAGGAAAAGTAGCAGCAACAAGGGGAAAGTAAGGAGAAAGACTGGCAATAAAAAAGGTGAAGAATAAAAAAAAGGGGGGGGGGGAAGCAGTTCAACACGCTTTTTTTAGTTATAATATTTTGACGCACCTGGGAGAGAGAGGGAGAGAAAAAAGAAAACATAAGAAATGGAAAAAAATATATATATTTATTTATATATTGGAATTTTTGTTGAAAAAAGTTGAATAATAATTATACGATGAAAAAAAAGGTAGTTGTAAGGGACCTCATTAATAAAGAAAATTTTGAAGGTTACATGTTTTTTTTGACTGAATTCTTGCTTGATTATTTTTGAATATTATTCAAATCTGTTTTTTAAAAACAATAAAAAAAAGTCGTTATCTCTCTTTTTTTCATCCGTATTTTTTTCGATAAAGCATTCCAACGGAAAAAAAGTAAGAAGAAGAATTGGAGAAGGAGGCGGAAGAGGAATACGGTAATAATAAAAATAAAAATAATAACGGTCAAAAACATTGGCATTTTTTGTACGGAGTCAGATTGTCTTACGGCGATAACGGTCAAAAGAAAAACAACTTTTATAAAAAGAAAAAAAAAGCAATTATTATTGCTTTTCTAAAAAAAGTTCAGTTAAAAAGTGAAAGAAGAAAGATGACCACTTAAAAAAAGTACTTATAACAAGGAAAAAAAATAAAACAACAATAACGGCAAAATGAGAAAAAAAAAAGAAAATCATCATCGTCATCAAAGAGGAATCTGAATCATCAAAATTGAAGAAAGTGAAAGCGACAAAAAAGAAAGAAAGTTTCCGGTGATGTCTCAAGCATGGCAAAAATGTCCACGATCTGATTCAGGCAACTTCAGACATTTTGCCGGCACAAAAATCAACGTGGGAAATGGCAACAAAAAAAAGTGGGAAAAGAAGAAAAAAAAGTTGCGAAAAATAAATCAAAGACTGGCTGGTAGATGGCGCAAAAAAACAGCTTTGACGAAGCTGCTGCAATTTGTTTAAAATTTTGGGAAATCTTATTTTTTAAATGCAAAAAGAAAAGAAGAAAATGAACAAAAATAATAAATATACATGGGAAGATCTGAAATAAATATTTTCGAAACACTTAAATCAAGCGTCTTGTTTATTTTAAAACTAAAAAAAAACTACTGCAAAAAAAAGTGATATCAGAGCAGACAAAAAATATTGATGAGAGAAAAAAGAAAGTCCACAAAAAAATAACCATCGAAATGTTTTTTTTGACACTCATTTTTTGCACATGTTTTTTTGAATTTTTGTTTTGCAAAGAAAAAAGAGAAAAAAAACAACTGTGTTTTGATTTTTAAGCTTTGAAATTTGATTATTGCTGATAGTGATAAGCATTTTATAAAGGGAAAATTGAATTTTTTGATAGAAAAAAAAATTCAAGAAAGGCAAAAGGTTTTTATTAAAGGCTTCCTTCCTTTTTTCTACGGCAATGTTCTGAGATTTCCATCAGATCAGCTTTTTAGGAACTTCGTTACGAAACACGACTTTAAATTTGAGAACATTTTTTATAACATTTTCAATAATTTTAAATGAAGCAAAAAAACATTTTTATAAAAACAAGAGTTTTAAAAATAGAGAAATACCGTACCTAGGGTTGTTCATTTCCCGGGAAATCGTGAAAAAGGCGGGAATTTCCCGGGAAATTCCCGGGAAATGCCCGGGAAATTTCCCGCCATTTCCCGAAATTTCGATTTTGAAGATTTCATTAATTTAATGTCCGAAACACTAAAAACTTTTATTTTTAGTATTAAACATTAAATTAAAGCATTTAAAGGACTCTTAAACTATTTTAAAAGCTCAAATTTCTATTTTTAAATAAATTAAACATAAAAAATTTCTGTTTCTATTCAAAAATTTTCGGGAAATGAAAGTCATTTCCCGCAAAAATCGGGAAATTTCCCGGGAAATTGCCTGGGAAATTTCCCGGGAATTTCCCGGGAAAGGGAAATGAACAACCCTAACCGTACCCTTTTATTGTTGGAAATAAGCACTTCATTATTTTTTATCCATTTTTTTATCCAAATCATGTCTTCAAAGACGAAATTTCTTTCAATTTTTTACACATATTTTGATTTAACACGAAAAAAAAGAAGATTTTTATTGAATTTTTTCGATTATTTGTTTTCTTTGTTCCGTTATTTTCGAAGAAGAAAAAAAGCCCCTCATTGTTCTTGTTTTAAAACAAATGAATTTTTATTATTAATCACCTTGAAAAATTTCATTAAAAATATTGAGGTCATTGTTTTTACTGTGAAAAATTTATATTTTATTTTGGTGATATCAAAAATTATTGGATAACAGTAATCCTATTCGAATACATATAGTTGGTGCTTTGACATCAGTGTTTCCCGATTCTATAGGAAATGTAATTTTTAAAGAAGTCATTTTTCGTGATTCGATTCCATCGACCCCCAATACCGATTCCAATATTTTTTCGATAAAGAATCGAGAATCGGAATCAAGAAAACACTGTTTGGCATCTAAATAAATTAAGATTAAAAAATAGCGCAAAAAAGAATGGACAACTGAAATTACGACACAATTTCTGTTTACCAAAAAACCAAAAATATTTTTAAAGGGGACTCATTAAAAGCTGGCAGTCAAAGTGGGGAGAAAAACCTGGCAGGACACTTTGCCAAGTGTAAAATGAACTGCCAACTGCCAGCTTTTAATCAGGACTTTTTTAAGGGGAGTGTCGAAGATAGTGAAAAACTTTTTATGAACGTTTTCCGTCGTTCCAAGTGATGGGGAATGAAAAAGTTTGTCCGCCCGCACGCAACGAATGCATTCCCCATCACTTGGAACGACGGAAAACTGTCGTAAAAAGTTTTTTACTATCTTCGACACTAGTGTTCATCAACCCGACTTGAAATCAAAAAAACCGGGTCACGGGTTACGTTTCGGGTGAGAAAATTGGTCGGGTCGGATCAGTCGGGTTAAAAGCCGGGTTGAGAATTTTATCGGGTCGGGTCAGTCGGGTCAACCCGTCAAGTCGGGTTGGTCGGGTTACGGGTCGGGTCGGGTTAATGAACACTAATGGAAATTCAAGAAAAGATACGAGAAAAAACAACAAACAATTCAACATGGAAGACATTTTTAAATCAGCTGTTTTATTATTGATTGTTGATGTTGCATTTCCTTGAATCCATCATATTTGTTATCCATCATTTTTCATGTCTAATCATATATTTGCAATACAAAAATCTTTGACAACAAATTATGAAACTACTTTTTCCGTCACTTTCCACTCAGTTTTATCTTTATCATCAATTACAATATTTTACCCATATTAAAAATCCATGAAAAAAAATGTAATCCATCATTTTCACACTAACATATAAGATAAGATAAGATAAGATTTATACATTTTGACATACCATTGCTGGTAGTAAAATGAGGCAAAAAAATAAATACAAAGAAAAGAAAGAAAATAAATAAATAAAAAAACAGAAAAAGGAATAAATTATATAAAGAGTATTTAGGAATAATAATTTTCTGTTTCGGCATTTGATAAATATTGTTTAAAATGCTTCTTTGAGGAGAAATTTGAGATGTTAACATTTTTGATACCATTCAAGAAGTACCAAGTTCGGACTGACGGTCATTGCGTAGAATAGAATAAGGGGCATTGCCAATAATTGAAAAATCAGTATTTTTTTCTTTTAAAAATGTTTCGGTAATAAAAAATAATTGAAAGGAAGAAGACGAGAGGAGATCCGATATGATGTGAAGTTTGTTCCGGGCCGATTGTGCATTAAACATGATACATTTGAGTTGTTTTTTAATATTGTCGTTGGGAACGAAAAAAATGATTTTGGCCAACTTTTTGAAAATCATTTTGGTGATAATTTTGTCTTTGATCATATTGATTTGAATGCGTCGGACTGATTTGGAGCGAGGACGAGATTGAGAACGAGAACGAGATTGACTTCTTGGATGATGTTGATTACGGTAATTGATTTGAGGTTGGCGTTGATTTGGGATTCTTACAACATAAACACCTTGAACATTGGAATCATTTGGGCCAGTAACATTTTTTGCGATAAATTTCTTATTTCCAATATCATATAAATCAAATACAACTGCTTCATCTTGTTGTAAATTACGGATTTCTGGTTTTTCGATTTTTGATTTTGCAATATTTGTTGCATGAATAAAAGCTTCTTTTAAATTTTCATTGCCATTATCATTTGTTTTAAAATTAATAATACCGTAATTTTTTCCATAATTGAAAAATTTAACAACACCAGTAGTACCACTTTGAATAAGGGTTGGTCCAACAGGAATATTTGATTGTGGAGGAGTTACTTCCATATTAGTAGTAGAAAAAGAAGAAGGTTGGGCACGTGAATCAGAATATGGCATTTCAAAACATGGTTGAACTTGATCATTTTTTTGTTGCATTTCTTCAATCCGTAAAGTTTGAACAGTGATTATATCATTCTTTGCTGCAATTGTTTCATCCTTTGAATCAAGAAGTTCTTTGAGCATGTTGAGGTCGTTTAGAAGAAGCTTTAAAGCCATTTGAGTTTTAGCATTGAGTTTAGTGTTCTCACAGTTTTGAAGTTCAAGCAAGAGATCAGTAGCAGTAGAAATTGCTAATTCATTTGAAGGCATTTTTGGTGCTTTTCGAGGAATAATTGGTGAAGATCCAGTTGAATATTTTTTTATCCTCCCCAAAAATTTCTAGAGACGGGCGGGAACACTTTTTCCCTTTCTTTTCTTTGACACTTTTTTGGTTACAGTATGAAAAATTTAATTTTTACTTCAAGACTAATTACCAAACCTACTAGATGTTATTTTTTACGCTGATTCTGAAAATGCAACTTAAAAAATTTTTTGGTGTGGACAAAGCGCCGAAAATTCCAAATTACTGTATCGTTTTAACTACAAAACACGGGTTTAACTCGGTTTAACTCTAAATTTTAACTAATTCGATAGAGAATTAAATTCTGGTTCCAATAGTATTTATTTCCAATGACCATGTATGCCCACAAAAATGAAATATCCCAAAAACCGCCATTTTTCCATACAAAATTGGCTAATAAACGTATTTTTGGCAATGCGTTTCTCAAAAGCATAAAGGAAATGTATTTTTTTTGTTGCAAAAAAAGGAATGAAAAAATGTCAAACAAATGTGTTCCCTTCAACCAAAAAATTTTGCTTTTCCAAATTTTCAGATGACATTTTCGGCACTTTAACTTAATTTTTTAACTTTTTGGTTTTCATATTATTTTTATTCAGGTCTAAAAGTACTATAATAATACAAAAAATTTCATTTTTTCCAACTTTTTTTTTCAACCCTCCCGTTTCTAAAAATATCCTCATTCAATTTTTTTTATATTTTATTCAAAAATTTTCAAACAAACAATCTTATCTTGGGCGACATGAGATTTTTAAAACCGCAAATAAGGATGGACGAGGGCCTAGGGCTTTTGAAAAGCCCGGGCCCGGCCCGGCCAGGCCCCAGGGCCGGGTCGGGCCGGGCCTGGAAAATGAGGATCGGGCCGGGCCCGGGCCGGGCCTTTTGAATTCTTTAAAAAAAATTTTAAAAATTCCACAGGGGGGACCAAGACAAAATTTACAAAAATTTTAAAAATCAGGGCCAGGGCCGGGCCGGGCTTTTCGAAATTTTGAGGGCCCGGGCCTGAAAATTCGGGCCCTCGTCCATCCTTAACCGCAAAAATAAAAACGCAGAATTTAAAAAAAAACTTTTAAAACGGCATTTTTTAAAACGGTAGATTTTTAAAACTTTGTACAAATAAAAACAAAACAAAAAAAATAATTTTTAAAAAAATGATCAATTTAATTTCAACCAAATTTGATTTTATTGGAACATTGAGTTGAAAATGAATCACTGAAGTTGTTCCAGCCATATATTCTTGTTGATATCTTTGTAAATCTTCACTAAGTTTCATATATTTTGAACGTTGAGGGGCATTATGCTTGAATTATGTTGACATTTTTACATTATAAAAAAGAAAAAAATTTGAACGGATCGGATCCGACGGATCAATCCGTCGGATCCGATCGGATTTACGTACACTAATGTAAACATAATGTTGCATTATGTTAAAATGTCAGCATTTTTTTTGGGCCTTTAAAAATTGTTGAAATAATTTAAGTTATCATTTTTAATTTCTTCGGGTTACTGTATCACCTTTTATAATTTAATTAATTCATAGATAGCATTAAATTTTTAACATTCACTTTTTTCAGAAATCACATTTTTTTTTTAAATGTTTTAATATTAGAAATAACAATTTTTGACAACTAAAATATCATTTGAGATATTTTTATTGGTATCGAATGATATTTTTGGTTGTGCTTTGCTGCGATATAAAATGTAAGGTGGTACTACAACAGTTTAATTTTTTTTTGGCTAAAGGTCAATGCACTCTTCTAATATTTAAGAAAAAATAGAAATTGATAAATAAAATAAAGTGCCTATGTTAAATAATTTTATAAAATTGATATCAACTGATTGATAACGGATAAGTTAAAATAAAAGTTGAAGCTTTACTGACATTTTTTTAAATTTTAAATTAGCAAAAAACAACTGTCTATTTTTTAGCCTTTCGCTTTAGAACTTTTATCTTTTAAAAATGTTTTTGGCATTTATTTTATCTTTTCCACTTATCCTATTATTCTAGAGTATCTAAATCCCATATATATACATACACAAAACTTAAAAACAAATATTTTTAAATTTTATATGTTATAACCCAACATAAAAACATTTGTTTTTTTATCCCAACAACCAGTGTTTTCGATTTTTTGAAACACCGCCGTCGCCGCCAGACGGCGACGGCGACGGCACTGACGGCGCCGTCAGCGCCGTCAAGAACCGTCCATAGAAACTGAGTTTTAGAAAAAGGGGCGGAAAATGGCCAAAATTAGTTCTATATCACTTATATATAGAACTAATTATATATAGGCGCCGTCAACAGGCGCCGTCGACGGCGACGGCGGTGTTGACGGCGCCGTCTGCCGTCAGACGGCACGAAAACACTGCCAACAACTATCCTATCCACTTAAAAGAGGTGTCTTTTTTTTGAAAAAAAAACACGGATAACTTTCATATTTTTTTTGAAACATTTACACTCAAAAAAAAACTTAAAAGGTATTCATTTTTTTTTCCTAAACGATGACCGACCACTTTTTCTTTTCCCTTCCCTTTTTTTTACTTTCTTTGATCTTTTCAAGTCCATTTTTTCTTTCGAGAATGTTTCCCGTTAAAAAAAAGAGAATATATTTAAAAAACTCAAATATTTTTGGCTTGTCAGTCTTCCTTCTTTTCTTTTCAGTGCCCTCTTTGATCACCTTCAAAAAAAAACATTTCAAAGTTATCCACTGTGGCTTTCTGTCATAAAGGCATTGACTGTTTTTTTGCGGAAATATTTAAGAATGTATTAGGTCGTTTTTGCGTTTTTTACATTTGGAAAAATATTTTTTCTTAAGAAAAAAACGCTAAAACTTTTGGAACGACATGATAAAAGTTTAGTCGTTTTTTTAAGAATGCAAAAATCGTCTCATTAACGAATACATTGATGTATATGCGACTACAGTAAACGATCGCGTGCTTTTTTTTCTGAAATTTTTTAAAAATAATAACTTTATACTTTTTTCTCCTTTATAATAACCCATGACACCAGAACTATTTTTCAGAATCTGTAAAAGCATATTTTTGTACAATGGCTTCTATATTATCTTCATCGTTAATAAAGAAATGTGTACAGTTAAGGATCAACTTTTTTAAACAAAATAAAATAAATTATTTCAGAAAATATATTAATGATCTTGAAAGCACGCTAGATCAGCGTCATATTGATATTGGAAGAATTGTCATGGACATGGTACAACATTCGATTGGATATACAAAAGCATTTTTACGTGAACCTTTAGTACTTTCTTTAATTGGTAAAGCATGCCAAAAAATTGATATTGCTAAATGCGAATTGCAGATTTTTAAAGTGAGTAATTTTCTGAAAACAAAATTTTTTGAAAATATAAGGCATACTTCACGTATTTTTTTCCACGTTTTTGCCTGATTGATAACGAGTTTCTTACACTTTTTTTGCTTGTTATTGACACTCTCTTTAATTGCAATATTTTTCACTCCATTATTGTTGAAGAAAAAGATATATAATTGATTTCAAAAATTTTTTTTGCTAAAATTAATGTCGTGAATCATTTACAGTTAAAAGTGGATTATGTCATTTCATATTTAAAAATGGCTCATAATGTTCGAATAATATTTACTGAAAAAACAAAACAATTGATCAAAAGAACAATGTCAAAATGCTCAAATCCAGGTAAATACTTTTTAACTTTTATGAAAAAAATGGGCATTTTCTAATATAGAAAAAAGGATCCTTTATTTGTTTGTAATTTATTTATTCCTAGGAATAGATAAATTACAAACAAATTTCCTTTCGATCAGAGATGGGGAATGCGGCCCCGTAGCATGAAATTTTAGGCCTGTTGACCGCGGCTTTTTTGTCT
Organism: Panagrolaimus superbus; assembly: GCA_964035985.1. Lineage (NCBI taxonomy): Eukaryota > Metazoa > Nematoda > Chromadorea > Rhabditida > Panagrolaimidae > Panagrolaimus > Panagrolaimus superbus. The sequence continues at coordinate 10,155,345 of OZ038357.1, forward strand.
TCTGCTTTTTATATCGAAAAAAATTAGAATTTTTCCAAAATAGTTGGCCACATTTCTTATATCCCTGTTTTACATTCTTTCAAATTTTTAATTTTTTAGTTATTAAAATGTATTTAACTGTCCTTTTTTCTGTTGAAAAAATAAATAATATGGTTGCAATTGAAAATGAATTTGATGGATTGATTTTGTCAGAAGATTGCAATGATTTGAAAGCAATTTTATATGAGTTTAAATCACTTTGTTGCACCCTTTATTTATCTAAAAACGATGATGGAATTCTTAAAAAATATGGCCTTATTTTTAAACCAAATATTTATGATGGTTTGAAAAATGCAGTAAGTGTATTTTTAAAGGGAAGACAATTCTCTACCAATTTTTTTTTCACGGTTTATTGGAGCCAATGTTTTCCCGTTTCCACTTTTTTCCGATTCCAATAAGTCATTTTTAGTCTTCTCGTAATACATCTGAATCTTCATTTTCTTCAAACTTGTGCAACAATTTATTCGAAGAACCTGCAAGATGTAGTCGTCGTAGAAATATTGTTTCATCTTTTTACTTTGAAAATGATTATGATGACATACCACATGAAGAAAATGACGAAGCCTTTGCTTGTGACACTACTGGTAGATTAAATGACTGTTTTACTGACGATGGAAATGATGTTGAAGTGTAAGAAGATTGTTTCTTTTAATTATCTTTTGAGCTAACAACTATTGAATTAACTTGAAAAAATTAATTCATTATTTTTTTTTGGCGACGCGTCCTTCAAAAGCATAAAGGAAATGCATTTTTTTGTTGCAAAAAAAGGAAAGAAAAAGCGTCTTTTTTTCAACCAAAAAATTTTGCTTTTTGGAATTTTCAGATGGCATTTTCGGCGCTTTAACTTAATTTTTTTACTTTTTTGTTTTAATATTATTCTTATTCTTCTTTAGTTTGTGCCCCCTCTCATTTTTCATTCGCAAATTTGCATAAAAATATTGAGTTTTGTATTGCGATTTAAAAGGGTTGAGTGAACGGTTGCTTTTGTGAATGAAAATAAAAAATAAAAATGAGAGAGGGGGGGGGGGGGCACAAACTAAAGAAGTGCCCTATGAAGAAGCAAAATTTTTTATTTTTTCGAAAATTTTTTTTTCACTTGCCGGTGTCTACCCGAAAACCACATTTAAAAAAAACTTGTTTTTGTTTTTTCCTTTAACCGTCTATTGTTTTTAAGATATCCCGAAGAAACAGACTTCGATTCCTATCAATATCATGTTTGTACCAATGATGAAGGTAAATACTATACAGAAACTATGCCTATTAACTGAATAGTTTTACAGAAACAAATCAAGATGTTTTACCCGAGGGAACAGAAAACGCCTTGATACCTTATCAAGAAGAATGTGAAAAACCGGAAACAGAACTCCCCAATAGAAAAAGGAAAAGCAAACCATTAAGACTTGATGAACGAGAAGAATTAGAAAGAAAAAGAAAAAGTCGAGGGGAAAATCGTCAACAAGAACTCGAAAATGAACAAAACCATGAAGTTCGAATATCGGAAGAACAAAAAGAACAACGCAAAATCGTTTTTCAAAAAGAACTTGAGAAAGCAGAGCATCGATCAAAACTTAAGCGTGCGGCTCACAGACCACGAAAACCAATTTGCAAGAAAAAAGAATCTGAACGCGAAAGTGGAAGAAAGAGGAGTCAAAAAAGTTATGCCCTTAAAAAACTACGACAAAGTCAAAAAAATAAAGGTGAGATTCACAAAAAACTAAACTTTAAAATTCCAAAACATTTTTAGACATTGCAAATGCATCTCAATCAGCAAAAGCTCTTGTGAGAAATGCAGAAAACAGAAGATCTGCGAGACATTTATAGTAGTATTGCACTACATTTGTTTTGGTTTTATTTAAATTGTCTGATACTTTTTAAAATCCCTTTTGTCTCGTAGAAAAAAAATAAATGCAGTCACGTGATGATCATTTTTCTTTGGTCCGTTATAAATTCCAACTTTCAAAGATTATTTTAACACCATTGTTTTCCAAAAATGGCTGCCTTTTTTTAAACATCTAAAATTATATGCACGTGCCTCCGTTCATGAAAATTGTTTATTAAAGGACGTTTACGTGACCTTTTATTTTTTTGGTCTCGCAGCGATCAAACAATTTGATCGACAAAAAGTTGAAGCATGCAAAATCCAGCGTGTCATGATACTCACGGATGGCCTAAATTTTTCCATATAAAAAGGTTTTTATTCTTGAACATGACAATCAGGATTTTGCAAACTCCAACTTTTTGTCGATCCAATTATTTGATCGCTGCAAGACCCGAAAAATTAAAAAGTCAGTAATGCTCCGCCGCCACTTTTAATTATCATTAAAACTGTTTATTAATTTCTTCCTTTTTATTACTTCACTCTGTTTATCATTTTATCAATAATCAACGACATTTTTGACAAATATCGAATCCAAAATGATTGATAACCAAATTAAAAAATGGAGGAGCAACTTTTTGGTTGTTTTTCATATTTTTCGCAATTTTTTGCACTCAAAAAAAAGTTACCGCTTCATTTCCGTTGCGCAATTTTTAATTCATTTTAATTGTGTTTTTTTCCTGTTATTCCAAAAACTGATATTTATCCATCCCTGTATTTTGTAGTTTTAAAATTGCGTACTTTTAATTGTTTTGGATTTATTTCTTTTTTAAACTGAGATAACCATTTTTTTTCAAAAAACTGTTAATTTATAAATTTAACCTTCACATTTAAAGTTTAACAATTTCTTCTTGAAAAACAAATCAGTGCAAACATTTATCAATTTTTCATTTGTGATCACTGATATTTTTTTTTGTTTTCTGTTAAAAAAGTAAAATTTCTGTTGTAAAAAAAGAACCAAAAAAAGTATGATTATTTAAAAAAAAATCACTCTCAGTTTTTTGTATTACATTTTTCTGCAAAGTTTCAATAATGATTCTTTTTTTCAGTCAAGCAAAAAAACTTTTTTTTCTTCCCCTCCCCCCCTTTTTTGATACTCTTTCTTTTTTTTGTAAAAGTTTTTTTATAGAATAAAAAAAGTATATTAAAAATTTTTTAAAAAGCTTTTTTTTAATAATTTAAAGTTTTACAAAATTTTAATACTTTTTTTAACAACAATTAGTTAAACATTAAAATACATATAAAAAAGGTGTGAAAATATTTTTAAAAAAGTGAATGGTCAATTCTCTGATATTTTTTCTTTTGAAATCATTTTTGTTAAAAGTTTGTTTGTTTAATAACTTTTTTGTTAAATATTTTTAAGGATTTTGAAATAAAAATGAAAAATGAAATGATCGGATCGGACACGAGAGAGAGAGAGAGATTAAGTGTATTTATTTATTGACACTAATTTTTTTGATTGTGGTCAAAAACCACTGTTTTTAGTGACGAAAACATCTCTCTCTTTTTTTGGGGTGATCCCCCCCTCATCTTTTTTGAACGGGTTTCAACGTTTTTAACCAAAAAAATTAATGCACGACCTTGAAATCAATGCTTTTTTAAAAAGATAATTTTTAAAAGTTGGCGAATTAGAAATTAGAAAATTGTTAATTGTATTTTGGGTATTCTTTTTATTCATTCATTTTTTGTTAAATTTTTAGATAGTTGTTGCGCTTTTTTGATGCTGTGTTACAATAATTATGTCTGACGTAAATCCAACCCATCTAAATAATAGGCGTATTTCCAATGATTCTTCTTCTTCTTCAATGGATGAAAAAGAAGATATATCGGAACAACAACAACGACAGGTAGGTAGTAACCTTTTGAAATCTTTCCAAAAAAAAACAGAAGTAAAAAATAATTCTTTTTTTTTCATTGTGATTTTTATCCGCGCAGATTATCTTTCAAATCGGAAAGTTTCATTTCAAATTATATCTTCCTTGTTCAGGCATTTATATTTATATTTTTTTATTAAATTTTAACTTTTTTTTAGTTTAATGAAAGTGAAACAACTTCAAAGTCAATGATGCCAAGCAAAATGCCTTCTGAAGATGTTGAAGCAGGTTTTAGTGCCAAAAAGATATTTGTAACAAAACCCAATTTTGTATGAATAAAAATTATTGCAATATTCTCTCTTTTTAATCCCCAGTTTTTTAGGATTCCTTAGTTCCACAAAAAATTCAACAAACTTTTGGAAATCGTTTTGCCGTTTCCGCAACAGAAGTTTCACTTTCAAGAAAATCTTCTGCCGCTTCTGATCTTTCCCTTCCGTTATCTCCAAAAACATTGGAACAACCACCTTTGATTGATTTTTATCAACAAACTTTGCCAAAGAATCCTGGAAAAGATGAAAGACGCCGTCCAACTTTAACGGAATTAATTCATGGCAACGAAGCAGCAGCCGATGAAAGTTTAGAAGATTTTGAAAAACGAAATGCAAAAATTATTCAAGCTCAATTAAAGCCTCCAAAGCACCCCGAAACAACTGGAACAGTCAAAATTCATCCATCTGAAAATGGCTCTGATAAAGCCAAGGAGGGATCTATAAAATCCGATAAAAATGCAGGTGCAAAAAAATTTGGTTGGATTGAAGGAGTTTTTGTTCGATGTTGTGCCAATATTTTTGGGGTAATGTTATATTTGAGGATGGCATGGGTGGCTGGACAAGCAGGAATTATTATGGGATCATTGATTATTATGTTGGGAACTTTGATAACTTTGATTACGGCACTTTCAATGAGTGCCATCTGCACCAATGGACAGGTTAAAGGTGGGGGAGCATATTATTTGGTAAGTATACCATTGTTTTGTGCCGTAATCAATTGAAAATGCCGAAAATAAGCTTGTCAAATTTGCAATTTTGCTATATTTCAGATCAGTCGATCACTTGGCCCCAAATTTGGTGGTGCCATTGGAGTAATATTTTCAATAGCAAATGCCGTGGCTGTCGCTATGTACGTAGTTGGATTCGCTGAAACTATTGTAGAACTTTTGGCATCATATGGTATTACCATCATTGATGGTGGAATTAATGATGTTAGAATTATTGGTTTGAGTAAGTGTTTTATTTGCCATGGCAATTGCCACCCTTTTGCAACGCCCACATATATATTTTTAGCAACATGTTGTGGCCTTCTTGCAATTATCTTTATTGGATTAGGATTTGAAGCAAAAATGCAAATTGTTCTTTTAATTATTGTTGCAGCTTCAATTTTAAATTTTTATATTGGAGCCTTTTTCCCGCCATCTGAAGAAAAAAAGTTGAAAGGAATGACAGGATTTTCTAGTAAGCCGTTTGTTGGCGCAAAAAAAGGGGGGATATATCAAATCTAAATATTTTTAGCTCCAACACTTATCGAAAATTTATATCCGTCATTTCGAAATGATTATTATTTTTTCTCTGTTTTTGCAATCTATTTTCCTGCGGCAACTGGGATTATGGCAGGGGCGAATATTTCAGGAGATTTAAAAAATTCTACTGTAAGTATTTCTCTCAACTGGATTCTGTAAATGATAGTATTTAATTTTAGACAGCAATTCCAAAAGGAACAATTCTTGCAATATTTGCCACAACATTTGTCTATCTTTCTGTAGTGTGGATTTGTGGAGCTTCAGTAATCCGGGATGCGGATGGTGTAATGCTTCCAACACTTTTAGAAACTCCAACTACAATTACAAGTAATGGTTGGTGGATATCCTCAATTTTTTCATCAATTTTTGGGAAAGGTACCCAATACTTTGCAAAACCTGATTGCGTTTTTGATAATAATAAACAATGTGAATACGGTATTATGAATGATTTTCAGGTATGATACACTAAAATAAAAATTTGCATAATGCGGTGTTTTAGACTGTTAATCTTGTTGCTTTATGGAGTCCTTTGGTCGTTGCAGGAATTTTAACTTCAACACTTTCTTCTGCTTTGTTATCCCTGGTTTCAGCACCAAAAGTTTTTCAAGCTGTTGCCCAAGATAAACTTTTTCCATATATTGATTATTTTTCCACCGGTTTCAACAATAATCCAGAGCCCCAAAAAGCATATATTTTTGCATTTATCATTTCATGTTTAGTTGTTTTGGTTGGAAATTTGAATGCTATTGCTCCGATAATCTCAAACTTTTATCTTTCAACCTATATTTTAATTAATTTTGCATGTTTTGATACAAGTTTTGCCCGGGCCCCGGGTTTTCGGCCTTCATTCAAATATTATAATCAATGGATTTCACTTCTTGGCGCAATTCTATGTGTGTGTGTTATGTTTGTGATTTCATATGTGAATGCATTAATCACATTTTTATTCTTTGGTCTTTTATTCCTTTATATGTCTCATCGAAAACCGGACGTTAATTGGGGATCCTCAAATCAAGCTCATGCATATCGGAATGCATTACAGTATGCCCAAAAATTGGAAAATATTAATGAACATGTTAAAAATTATCGTCCACAAATTTTGGTTTTAAGTGGAAATCCTGCTGCTCGTCCACCGTTGGTAGATTTTGCACATGCCATTACGAAAGATAATAGTTTACTCATTTGTGGGCATGTACTTCCTGTAAGTTTGTTTCCACATTCGAGACCTGGCTTAAAACTTTTACAAAGCTCACAAATCTCACAAATCTCTCAAATGGAATTTTAAAAAATATATTAAAATCAACACTTCCAAATTTTTCCTAATCATTCCTTCTTACAGTACACTTACTCGGGAAGTATTAATCAATTAATCGATAAAATAACCCCCCAAATTCGATTATGGTTTCATCGAAGACATTTAAAAGCTTTTTATTTGCCAACTGCCAATGACGATTTTCGACACGGTGTTCAATGTTTACTCCAAGGTTCAGGACTTGGAAAAATGAAACCAAACATTTTATTTATTGGATTTAAACAAAATTGGAATTTAAAAGATGAAATTGGATTGAAAGAGATTAATGATTATTTTAATATAATACAGTATGCTTTAAAGATATCTTTTAATTATTAATAAAAAAAATTTAGGGATGCATTTGATTCCGAAATGGGGGTTTGTGTTTTAAGGAATGCCAAAAATGGCTTTGATTTTAGTGAATTAATGGATGAAAAAGAATTGCCAATGATTCCAAAGGCAGAAAAATTTGTTGAAAAGTATGTTTTTTTATTTAAAATTTTCAGATTCTTGTTAAAAAAAAGATTTTAGAAGTGAAAAACGAAGTGAATGGAATGCAAAAAGTATAAAAGCTTTTAATTCATTAAGATTTAAAAAATCATCGACAATTATGGATGCGGCAGGAAAGAAGCAAAGTGTTATCAGTATGGATCCATTTCCAGATGGGAATGGAAGAAATGAAGGCAGTAATACAATCAGTGGAAGTGAAAGTGATTCAGATATCAGTTTAACAGGATTTGATATGATGAGATTGTATGTTTCAAAAGATATATATATGAAAGATATATGAAATTCATTTTTAGAGCAAAACATTTTAATCCTGATCAAATTCAAATTTTAACTGCAATTAATCGATTCCAATTTAAAGTGATTAAAGGTACCATAGATGTTTGGTGGCTATATGATGACGGGGGACTCTCTTTACTCATACCGTATCTTTTAACACAAAAAAAAAGTTATTTAGAGGTAAAACATTGGTTATTCAAGCAATTGAGAGGATTGAGGAATTTTCAGGGAGCTAAACTAAGAATTTTTACACTTTCATCACAATCAAAAATTATTGAAGAAGAACAAAAAAAACTTGCTGCATTACTTTCGAAATTTCGAATTAATTTTGCTGAAGTTAAAGTTATCAAAGATGATGGAAGAAAGCCTAATATTGAATCGTACGTTGTTTTTTTTAATCATTTACAAAGATAAAGATTTTGTTACAGTATACTGGAATTTGAAAAATTAATAGAACCATTTTGTGTTGATTCTTCGGATTTATCAGAGTCAAAAAAAGAAGGATTAATTCAAGAAAGTGAATTATCACTTAATCAAGAAAAAACTTGGAGAACTTTAAGAATGGCAGAAAATTTACAAAAACATTCATCTGAAAGTGATTTAATTGTTGTGTAAGTTTTTTCTTTTGACAAAAGTCTTGACACGAATTTTCGGTGAACCAAACCATTTAAAAACCGTAATCCTATAAAATAATATTTATATATATTTTTTATAGAACATTACCAGTTCCGAGAAAAGGATTAATTAGTAGCTGTTTATATATGGCATGGATTGATATGATGACAAAAAATCTTCCACCAACTCTTCTCGTTCGTGGAAATCAAACTTCTGTTTTAACTTTTTATTCATAGAATTTTCATTTTTCAAAAAAAAAACATTTTTTTCCATTTTTCTTGTTGTTTTTGAAAATTTTGAAAAATTAAATCTCCAAGGAATTTTTTTTGTTGTTTTTCTTTTAGGGTTATAAAATATAATATGGGTTTTTTGTGAATCATAAATTTCAACAAATAAAATAAAATAAAATATTATCCGGATTTTTAATTTAAAGCAATTTTATTACTTTTAAAATTCCTTAAAAAAAAGTTTCGCATGATTGAATTTGTTTTTTCAAATTTTTCGGCATATTTGTTTAAAAGCCTTGGAAGAAAAGCAGAGTAAACAATTTTATTTTATTTTTAAATGTTCCAAAAAAGGGCATTTTTTAGAAATGTTTTAAAACATGAAATTTGAGTTTCTGTGAACACAAAAATACCAAAAAAAACACCTTTGAATAATATTTTAAAAAAAACATTTTTGGAAAGGAAAAATGGAAGCACAACAACATTTTGTAGACACATTTGAAAAGTTTTGATTTTTTTGGAAATAAATAAAAAGTTTTTTTATTCATGATTCATTTTGGGCACCAGTAACTTATTTTAAAGTTGTCCCAACAGTTTTGACTTTTTTAGATTCCAACTTGGGCTTTTTCTGCTTTCAAATGTTGCGCCATTCATTTGAAGCTATACCAGATTTATTTTGTTTTGTTTTTTTTTTTCTTAAAAGCATTGAATTTCCATTTTTTTGACCGAAAACTAGTTGCACCCCAGTTTTTGGCATCACTGACCAATACATCCATTTTAATTCTTTTTTTCTTCATCTTTTTAGTCCACTTTTAGGATTTAAAGGGAATGCCCTTTGTTTGTCCCCATTTCTTCATTTTTGCCAAAGAAAGAATGAAAGCGCGGCTGTCAATAGCGCGCGTGCGCGCAATGCTCTTTTTTTGTGAATACATTTTTGTTTCTGCATTTTCTTCTTCCACAAAAAGGAACACTTCTTCCTTTTTTTATATATATATTTTATTTTAGTTCTTCGATATATCACTTTTTTGTTTTGCCGTTTTTTTTCTTTCGTTACTGCGCAACGCCTTCCTTCCCCTTCCCCTTCCCCTTTCTTCTTTATTTTATAAATGCCATCATCAAATTTTCACCTTTAGGCATTTCTTTATACCTTTCTTTCTTTAAAATAAAATAAGATAAAAATGTTATTTTTGGATTGATTTATTCTAAAGTTTCTTTAAATTTTATTTTCGACAAAAAATGTTGATTTGGGTTTAAAAAAGTTGCCAGCCGGGTGGTTGTAAGTTTAACGGCTGCTGCTCAATCGCTTCCCATTTAAAATCCAGAAACTAAGACAAAAAAGAATAAAAAGAATAAATAAAATTTTCAATTATTATTCTTTTTTGGCTTTTCTTTTTAACAGTTTTATGAAAAATGAGATGGCAACGTTTTTTTAAAAGTTTTTAAAACGTAACATTTTTTTTTGTTTTGCTTTTGTTTCTGTAATTTTATATAAATTTTGTTTCTTTGTTTTTTTCTTTTACTTTTTTGAAAGCTTTTTTTTGTTGCTTTTTGAAACTAACATAAAATAATAATTTTTTTTTAAATTATTAAACTTTGAAATTTGCCCCAAAAAACGAGGTATTCTTAAAAGAATTTAAAACTGATAAAATTGCTTTTTATTTTTTTGGGGGGCTTAACTTTTTTTAATTCAATCTTTGATAAAGTATATATGCTTAAAGAATGTTAAGCTGCCTAAATTTATCAAAGATTATACTAAAATATTGTTTCAGAAAAATAATATTTTTGTCTGTTTTTTTTTTTTTTAAAGTTTAAAAGTAAAAGTTGTAACAATTTTCGATGAAATTTATGCAAAAAAGCGCTTTAAAAATCAAAGTATTAGGAATTTGTGGGGCAATAAAAAGTTTTGATTCTTTTTTGTAATTATTTTCACTGCTTTTTTTAAAAAAATTTTTCAAGATGCTTTTTGCTTTAAAACATTTTGGGTTTTTTAAGATCTTTAACCCCCGCATTTAAAAAAACAAATATTTAGCTTTTTAAAAATGTTTTTGATTTTTTTGATCACCGTTTTTATTTGCTTTGAATCATTAATTTTTGAACTTTTTTTAAAATGAATGTTTGTAAAAGTTTTTTTTTTGAACAGACATTTAAAACTTTTAAGCTTCTTTAAAACCTCCGATTTATTGTTTTTTTGTGATGAATGTTTGTTTCAAAATTGTGATAATCTTTTGTTCGATAATTTTTGCAGAATTCTTCAATTTTTGCAATTAAAAAACATCATTTTTCCACAGAAATTCCTTCCTTCAACAAATGACAAATTTTGGATATTTAAAACAATAAAACAGAATTTTTAAAGCGAGAATGTTGAAAGCAGAAAATAATAACAATAACAATGAAATTAGACGTCATTCAGAAGATGTAACAACAAAATTGAATATAAATCAAAATGGATTTCTTACAAATAATAATAATGTTCCGCCGCGAAGAAAAAGTAGTAGTGGGGCAAGTCGATTTCAGGTAAGCAAAAAAATTCACAGGTTTCTGACTTTGCAAAAAACTAGCAAAAAACTGAATTAAATCAGCAAAAAGTTGAGAAATGAGGAAAATCAGCAACAAAATGATTTAAATCAGCAAAAACATAAGATTCGAAAAAAATCAGCAAAAAAATGATTTAAATCAGCAAAAAAATTTAGATTTGAAAAAAATCTGCAAAAAACTGAATTAAATCAGCAAAAAGTTTTTAATACTCATTGGTGCACGCAAAAAGTGCGCTTCTTTCGTTCTCTGTCAATATTTTGAAATCTCTCTTCTGTCTTTCTTTTTGTTTCGCATAAATAAACGCTCTTTTCCTTTTTTCGTTGGCCTTCCCTCCCTTTTCAGATTTTTTCCTTTCCCATCCCTATATTGCGCTTTTCTTTGCCAATGGAGTTAAATCCTGAGGCATAATAAATTTTGGATATCATCGATGATATATAAGACGCGGATTAGAAAAAAGTTTTGTACCCCTGTCGAAAAAACACGAAAAAATTAGAAGCTTACACATTTTTCAAAATAAAAGCATCAGTGAAAAATCGTCCTCAGGCCCTTTGCTCATACCGGGTTTTACGAACTTTTTTGAAAATTTTCTCACCGACATTGGTCAGATGTGGTTTTAAAGAGATTTATGAAAATTGTCTCAGCGACCAGGCTCGTGTTCGGTTTCTATGGAATTTGTGAAAATAATCTCACACCTGATGCTCATATCGGGTTTTACGAACTTTTATGAAAATTTTCTCAACGACTGAGGAGGAAACACATAAATTCTTGAGTTCGTAAAAATGTGAGGATAAAATTACAAAAGCCTATTTTTTGATACTGAAAATTGGTCACATCGAGAATTGGCGTGTTTTTGAAAAATCTCCTCATTTTGGTTTACAACCGTTGTAAATCTGATTTTTTACAACTGTTGTAAATCTGATTTTTTACAACCGTTGTAAATCTGATTTTTTACAACCGTTGTAAATCTGATTTTTTACAACCGTTGTAAATTTTGATTTTTACAACGGTTGTAAATTTTTCATCGGCAGCTTCTTTTCAGGCAAAAAACTCTGGCGGGATTGAACCCAGACCTTGTAGCCTTATAGTCAAGCGTGTTAACCACTCGACCACAGGTGAAGCGAAAGAGGATGCACGGAAAAGCATATTATGCATTCTTCTTTTTCAAATGCACATAAACAAAACGGGAATGGATTTTCCTTTGCAAAAGAAAAAAAGGAGGATGCATAAGATGCTTTTCCGTGCATCCTCTTTCGCTTCACCTGTGGTCGAGTGGTTAACACGCTTGACTATAAGGCTACAAGGTCTGGGTTCAATCCCCGCCAGAGTTTTTTGCCTGAAAAGAAGCTGCCGATGAAAAATTTACAACCGTTGTAAAAATCAAAATTTACAACGGTTGTAAAAAATCAGATTTACAACGGTTGTAAAAAATCAGATTTACAACGGTTGTAAACCAAAATGAGGAGATTTTCCAAAAACAGGCCAATTCTCGATGTGACCAATTTTCAGTATCAAAAAATAGGCTTTTGTGAAATTTTATCTCAAATGAGACTTTTTTCCAAAAATCCTCATAAACTCTAAATGACAAAAATCGGCTGAGATTTTTATTCAGAATTCTGCCAAAACCCAATCTGACCGAGGTGCCTGAGGAAAATTTTACAAATTGGCACAAAACCCTGTCTGAACCTGGTGCGTGAGGAAAAATTCCTAAACTGAATGAAACCCCGGCGTGAAAAAAAAACTGAGAATTTTTTTCAAAAAAAGCTGAAATCCGAGTTTGAAAAAGGGGTGAGAAATTTTACAAAAATGATGCTTTTTTCGACAGGGGTGAAAAACTTTTTTCTAATCCATGTCTTATATCATCGGTGTTTGAATATATATTTTATGTAAAATAAATAGAAATTACCCCAAAAAGCATATTTTAACTTTTTGCTGATTTAAATCATTTTTTGCTGATTTAAATCAATTTTTTTGTCCCATTTTTGCAAAAAATCAACAACAAAATGAATTAAATCAGCATTTGCTGATTTAATTCAGTTTTTTGCTGATTTTTTGCAAGTTCAGAGACCTGTATACATTCTTTAGAAACAGTTTTCTTAAAAGATAATTTTTAAAAAATAACAAAACTCAAATGACCAAAATTAACTCAAACATGACAAAGTTATTTATTGTTATTCGCATGCCCGAACACATGCTGATAAAAAAATTATGTTTGAATGATATAACTTTAAAAATACAAAAAAATTAATATAAAATAATTTGGGGGAAGTGCCATTTGAGGCAGCTGAAACCGCAACATTTTCGCTAATGATACTTTGGCCTCTTTACGTCATTTTAAAAATATTAAGACTAAAAAATATGTAGCTTTAATTTTAAAACAATTTATATGATTAAATGTTATTTCTAAATTTGAAACAATAAAAGAGAATGCCAGACTTCACTGAAATCAGCCTATTCAAAATGTTAATAAAGTTATTTCATGATTACAATTTCTCCGAATAAAAGGGCTAAAAATATGGCCCGAAAAGGATGGCCAGCCGGCAAAGACAAGCCAGATGACTGTATTTTTGATATTTGCCCAAATATACTTTTTTAAGGATCTCATTAAAGGGAGTGTCGACGACAAGCAAAAAAAATTTTTTGGCAACAAGTATGTTTTTACACGAATAAGACATTTTTCTATGCTATTTCTTTTCTCTAACTCAATTTCGTGTTAAAACATACTTGTTGTCCACACAAATTTTTTTTTGCTTGTCGTCGACACTCCCTTTAAAAGGTGGCAATTACATCATGAGAAACGTTGACAGAACACTTTGCTAAGTGGAAAAAAACCTGCCAATTGCCAGCTTTTTTTGGGTCCCCCTGTTCTTTTACTCTGATTAATTATTTTCTATACTTTTATTATTACTAAAATTTATCAGTCAACAATGGAATAATTTTTTAATAACAAACTTTCTTTTCGCTTCTTTTTTCTTTAATTCATTTTAATTTACTTATATTTCTGATGCCATTTTAATTTTTCAGATTTTTCAACTCTTTTTGTTTTCGCAAGATCGTTGAACTTAAAACTATTATAGTTTTTTGTTACCTTTTTTTTTAGCAATCATCATTGACTTTAATGCTGTTGATGTTGATGATGATGAAGTTGATCCTTAATGGCGCTATTTTTCGTGCTGCTTTTTTTTGTTTTTGCGCAACCAAAAATGCTTTCGTTCTTTCTTTCCTTTTTTTTCAAGAGTTTTTAAAATCGGCTTATTTGTTCATTTTTCACGCGCACTATTTTTTTCAAAAAAGAATATATATTTTTTTTTTCTTTGCTAATTTCTTTTTAGTCACAAAATTTTGATCAAAAAAAAACAATGTTCCTTTTTTTGCCTTCTTTTTTCCTTTTCACGGTGTGTCGAACGCGACCAAAGCTCGCCCATGAGAGAACAGTTTTCTTCACTTCTTTTCCATATTAAATTTTTAAACCTAGATTCTGAGCGACTGAATTAATTAAAACGTTTTCTGTAAAAGGGAAAAAAATAATAACCATATTCTTAAAATGTGTGACCACTAAAAACGAAAAAAACGGATTCTGAATCTTCAGGATTCTGAATCCAAGATGAAAATTTTCTTCAAATGTTACAAAAGTAGTGTCATTCGAAGCACCTCGTTGAGTAGATTACGCTGAGTAAAAAATAAATTGTTTTTAAGGATTCAGATGCCGAAAAAATGAAGAAAAGAAAGATAAAAATAGAATTTTCAAGTCAGTGAATTTAACTTCTAAATTATTAAAAGTAATTTATTTTTCATTCATTGTAATCTACTCGAGAAGACGCTTCGAATGATACTACTTTTGTAACATTTGAAGAAAATTTTTATCTTGGATTCAGAATCCTGAAGATTCAGAATCTGTTTTTTTTGTTTTGAGTGGTCAAACATTTTAAGAATATGGTTATTATTTTTTTCCCTTTTACAGAAAACGTTTAAATTAATTCAGTCGCTCAGAATCTAGGTTTAAAAATTTAATATGGAAAATCCGTTCGGGGAACACTTTCACAAGGGGCGCTTCGACACACCGTGTTTTAAAAAAATTGTTTATTTTGTTTTTTTAATATTTTAAAGAAGCAAAAGTAGCTACTTTTTTGTGCTTAACAATCTTCTTCTTTTTTTGAGACTAGAGTTTATCGAAAAATCACCAGCAAAAATTGAATCATTATTATTTTTTCTTTGCTTTTTTTAAAGAAAAAATTACAAAAAAAAATATGACTAAATGGAAATTGTCTTTAACAAGTACGTGAATCATTTTTCCTTTTTCACACAGATGTTCTTTTTTTGAAAATTTAATTTGTTAAATTCTCCAAAAAAAAGAAGAAGAATTATTAAATGATAGAGTTTAGCTAATATAATTTGATTAATTAATTAATTTTTAAACATCAAATTAATCATCTATTCTATGACGGAGTATAAATTAAACACATTTTTTGGACCCAAAAAATTTGTAAACAATAACTGTTTTTTTATATGTCAAAAATGAATCAGTGTTCAAAAATTTGATTTTAACATTATATTTCGGAAAAAAAAGATCAAATTTTGGCTAGACTTTTTCTTTGCTTTAATTTCTTTATTTTTTTAGCTCTTTTTTTGAACATGTTCTTTTTTCTTTCTCTTTAATTCCCCAAAGGGATATATATAAGAAAGACAAAGTCTGGTTTCGTCAGAACTGTTTAAAGCTATGATAAATTTTGCAAAATTGTATATTTATCACTGAAATACAGTAATTACAAATTTTTTTTTATTTTTTCGTTTTTGTAAAAATCACATTATTTTTTCTGGCAATCCTTTCTTTTTTTCAATGATTCATTTTTGTTGATGATCAGTGTGACTATGATTGTTTTATCACTTTCCTTTATTTTAGACAAAATTAATCATAATTTAGTCAATTTTCTTTCCCACCTTTGCTCATCCTTCATTTTCGCCCCCCCCCCCGGGTCCCATTAACAGCTAATTAACATCTTTTTATTTGCATTTTTTTGCGTTTTTTTTGCTTTTTCGACGTTTCACTTTTTCTTTTCTATATTTTTTCTTTGCCAAAAACCGTGCAATAATGAGAGAAGAAAAAAAGCTACATTCATAAAATACGTTTAACAAAATGAAAAGCCGTTTTCAAAGCAAAACAACGACAAAAAAGGATAAAAAACAAGAAGAAGCCGAAAACGTTAATTAGTAAAAGTCTTAAAACAAAAAAATGTAATCGGACATTTTTTTGTGTATTTATTTTTTTGCTAAAAACCAAAAGGGTGGAGTTTTCTCACACTTTTCTCTTTCTTTTTTGCGGCAGTACAAAAATAAAATCAAAAAATGATTTTAAAATGTGTAAAAATATTTTAAAGACAGATTATTACAAAAAAAGTTTGCGAATAAATTTTTTGTTAATCTTACAGTAATCATTGGCGCCATCTCATTTTAGTCCCGCTCATTTGAGTACCGTTTATTTGAGTACCGCTCATTTGAGTACCAAAATATAACATTTGAGTACCGCTCATTTGAGTACCGCTTATTTTAGTACCGCTCATTTGAGTACCAAAAATGTAACATTTGAGTACCAGTCCCAGAACCGAATGTAAAAAAAATCAGTATTACTGGTGTAAATTGTATTTACTAGGTCATCTGTACATCCCCAAACAGATTATGTGTTAAAAAGAGCCCCTTTAAACATTTAAGCCTAAACTGGTACTCAAATGTTACATTTTTGGTACTCAAATGAGCGGTACTAAAATGAGCGGTACTCAAATGAGCGGTACTCAAATGTTACATTTTGGTACTGAAATGAGCGGTACTCAAATAAACGGTACTCAAATGAGCGGGACTAAAATGAGCGGTACTAAAATGAGATGGCGCCTAATCATTTGGGATTCTGTAAAAGGTTATGACCTTTTCAGCTTTGCTACAATATTTTGAAAAAAACTTTAAAATACCTTTTTTTATAATTTTTTATTGAAAATTATTCATCTGTTTTTTTTCTGCCATTAAAATTTATTTTGTTTGTTTTTTTCTGTCGCGTCGTAAAAAATGGTTTACTGATACATAAATTGGTAAAATGGTACGGTAAAAGTACCATTTTACCATTGTATTTCTCGTCCCATAACTGAGTCGTACTTTATGCAATGAGATATGCCTTTTCAAAATACAATAATTCATGGATATTATTTATACCTGTCAGAATAAAGATCAATTTTATGTTAGCTCACAGCGGAATCGCTATAAGAGAATTTGGAAATAGAAATGAAAAATAGCGTTTTTTGATCGGTTCAAACTCAGCCATATTACTTCCAAATGCTAAAATTGAAACTAAAAAGTTTGATATGGCTATCAGGAACATTCCAGAAAAAAAATTAAGCCGAAATATGCAAATTTAAAAGTATGGCAGCAAAAGTGAATTTCGCCAAAAAATCGATCGCGCGCCTTCAATCGGTTATAACTTTGCGGCTATGCTTCGAATAAACTTGAGTGAAACCTAAACTGTAGATAGCACCTTGTAGAATATATTGGCAAAGTTTTGGGCGAAATGGTTTAAAACTGAAAAAATGGCAACAAAAGTTTGAACTTTTTTCATTTTTATTTCCGAAAAATTCCGCTGTGAGCAGTGTTATGCTTCGCGCCGCGTTCGCGCCGCGCTGGCGCGCGCCGGCGCGCGCCAGCAGCGCGCAGCGCGGCGCGTGGCGCGACCTTTTTAAATCCTCAGCGCGCAGCGCGACTTTTTAAAAGTTCCAAAAAATGCATAACACTCCTCATAAATTTTGCTCTAATGCAAAGAAATTTAGTTTGTGTTTTAATTTCAACTGGTTTCCGGAAAAGCTGGATAGTGGTGGAACTATCAATAGTCAATACAGTAGCCTCAATCTTAATCAAAATTATAGCTGTTCAGGTGTTTTTCTTGTACAATCAAAAAGCATTACAAAAGATAGCAAAAGGGGTTACGGTATAATAAAGGCTGCAGTTCTTTTAAAAAATTCTTTAGCAACAATTTTTATGAGGTGAAGTACAAATTGGGAAAGCATCATCATTGAAATAATTTAAATAAAAATTGTATTTATATAATATTTTTTTATTAACAGAAATCCTTTTATTACAAAAAAAAGAAAAACGTTAAAAAAATATACAATATTATTTTATTAAAAAAAATTTCATTTGATGAAGATGATAGCCAAAATGTTCCAACTCAAACATTGCAAAAGAATCGACTCGGATTTGCCATTCAACATCCTCCAACTCAACTTTCTTCAACAAAAGCCAAATCATTTTCAAAAGAAATTACTGAATTTTATACAACTGTAAGAGAAGGAAACTGGAATTTTGATAAACCAATTGAAGCTTGGTTTTTACATGAAAAGACATATCCAAGGCTTTTTCAAATTGCAATGGCAGTTTTGGCTATTCCAGCTACTTCAGCAGCTGTAGAACGGATGTTTTCTCAACTCAAAATTCATACAGATGGCCACAAATGTAACTCTAAATCACATCTTACTATGCTTCGTGTTTTGCTTAGCTGTAATAAGTCATTATATGACATTCTTGTGCGTGAAAAATATTTATGATTTGCTTTTTTTTTGTTAAAAATATTAATAAATTTCGTATATTCTTGTAACAAAAATATGTTTTTTATTGACCGTAATTCATATAAAGCACTTCTTTATCTTCTTTAATTGGCAAAATGAAAAAAATTGCAAATTTTGTGCCTTTTTTAAAATTTACTGGCGCGGCGCGGCGCGTGGCGCGACTAAAGAAAATCCTCAGCGCGCGGCGCGGCGCGTGGCGCGACTTTTTAAAATCTTTGGCGCGCGGCGCGGCGCGACATAGGTAAAAAACAGAAAAGCATAACACTGGCTGTGAGCTCTGCAATTGTCAATAAAATTTTACAAATCTTTCAGGCCTAAATTTTTATTTTTGTTTCATTTTTTATAATTTTTATCATACAATATTTTAGTGATTTCTTTTAGCATTTCTTAAAAAACTGTTTTTTTGCGATTTTCACACATTTAACACTAAAATGTCAAAGAAGGTTTTGCAGCAAAAAAATTTTTGTAATATTTTGAAACATATATTTTAGGGGGGACACTTTTTTTTGACCGAAAATTTTTCAAAGGCGGCATTCCCCGTTTTCGAGCATAAGCTTTATATTATTTTAGGACACTTAAAAAAAGAAGACCCAGACAAAACAATCTTTCTTTCTTTTTTTACTTTTTGATTTCTTTGAAATTTTTTTTTCAAAGTTCAAACTTATGTTTTGAAAATCCATTTATTTTTAAAAAGCATACATATTTTTTTTGTCTTTTAAAACATGTGTTGTACATAAATTATTAAAACTCTCCTATTTTTAATAAACGATTTTTATCTTTTTATCACAATAATATTTGTAAATCTTGTAAAATTGGCAAAAATTGAAAACATGCAACATTTAAAAATATGCTGACATGCTTTTTGGAGGGGATAACCTCGGTTGACTTCTTCTCTCTTCCCTTAATAGTTCATTTTTAATTGTTTGCCCAGCTTCCGCTTTTTTTCTTTCTCTGTTTCTCATTCATCTCATTAAAACTAAAACTAAAATCATTTTCTCTTATTCGAGCTATGTTTTATTTTAAAATACACAATAATGTGAAATAATATTAAAATTATTTTGTTCAGCCTTTTTTTTTAGTTTTTTTAAACAACAATGGCAGCTTTAAGAAAAATATCAAGTCGATTTTTGGTAAGCTTTCATCTTTTTTTTTGCGACTGTTTTAATGGCTCTGTCCTATAAAAGAATTACGAAATTTTTAGATCCTATTTTTTTTATATTTTTTTTCGTTGATTTGTTTTTTCTCGGGTGCTTTCGTGTCGAGACCTTTTGAAAAAAGAAAAAGTTAGAATCAAGAAAAAAATGCAAGAATCAAAAATAGAATCTAACGAAAAATGGTAAAAACTATATTTTTTCTTTAATAGTTTTTTACTAACATAATTTTTTATCAATAATCTTCGTTATTTATCACAAAATTCGGCTAGGATCCAACAGCTGTGACATAAACAATGATAAGATATAAACTAACGCATTCCTGCAGATTTAATATATCTTTGACCTCGGTCATTGACATAACAGTTAAAAAATGATGTCAGCAAAAAAATATTTAAGAAAAAATACAGTTTTTACCATTTTTCGTTAGATTCTATTTTTGATTCTTGCATTTTTTTCTTGATTCTAACTTTTTCTTTTTTCAAAAGGTCTCGACCAGGGATGTCAAATGCGGCGGGAAAACATGGCCGGCCGCGGCCGCCGGCGAAAAGTCGGCCGCCGTGCCGGCCGCGCGGCCTAAAATTATTAGCCGGCCGGCCGTGCGGCCTATATTTTTCTTTTTTTGTGTAGGAAAAACAAAGAATTTCACAAAAATCGGCGGCCGTGCCGGCGAAAAAAACCTTGCCCGCCGGCCGCCGGCGCGGCCGGCATGCGGTCGGCGGCGGCGGCCGTCTGCATTTGACATCCCTGGTCTCGACACGAAAGCACCCGAGAAAAAACAAATCAACGAAAAAAAATGTGAAAAAAGTAGAATCTAAAAATTTCGTAATTCTTTTATAGGACAGAGCCAATGTTTGAACGAAAAAATACTTTTTTTTTGTGTCACAAATTTTTTGACGCAAAAAAATGTTGGGTTTCTTTTTATTTTTTGCTGGGGCGGAAAAGCAATAATAAAAATTATTTTGACGTGAATGGAAGCAAAAATCTGTACTTTAAAAGAGATAACTTTATTATTGAAACTGATAAGAAATTGGCTTGTCATGGTTACACTTTTTATCTTTCTTATTTAAGCGGGAAAAACTCTACCAAAAAAATGTTTTTAAAAATTCAATTTTTTGTTTTTAACATTGGTCAAAAATGTCTGATCTAAAATTTTGTTTTATATATTTTTGTTTAAATCGTTCAACTTTTTTTAAATCAAATTTTTGCAGGTAACAAAATCAAGTGATGAAAATTCTATGATGCATCCCGGAACTTCTGCGACAGAAATTTTGCTTCCACAAATTTCAACCCCGGATGGAATTGAAGGAGAAGGAAAAATACAAGGACATGAAATTCGAAAAGTAAGCTCTGCTGGAAGATTTAAAATATTTAAAAAATCCAATGATATTGCTGCAACAACAAGAGATCGAGCTGAAACTGCTCCTCCAAATTCATCATCTCCTCCATCAACACCTTCACCACCGGAACCATTTGGAAAATCTGTGCATTTTAGTGTTACAGAAAAAGATGATGCAGATTATGATACAATTTGTTCAGCAAATATGGATTCAACTTTAATGAATGCAAAAAGTTGGAGGTAAGCAAGTGTTACAAAATATTGTTTCTAAACAAGTACATATACTGTAATGATGATGAATTTTTAGACATCAAGCAACCCTTGAACATCCCCCAATTATTGATTTCTACCGTAATACCATTGATGCAGATAGTGAAAGAACGGCTCGACCATCAATGATGCAATTACTTCATGGCGAAAATGCATCAAAAGTTGATTTACATGATTTTAAAGTTTGTTTTTTACCACAATTTTATTAATTACACGTAATTAATTTTTAAGGAAAAGAACGTAAATATTGTTGAAACACAAATGGAAATTCCTCAATCAAAAAATTCAAAGACATCAAAGCTAGAAACTTTTCAACCACCGCCTCCAACAACTCCAAGATCAAAATTTGGATGGATTGAAGGAGTATTTTTTCGATGCATTTTAAATATTTTTGGTGTTATGTTATATTTGAGAGTTTCATGGGTTTGTCGTCTTTGAGACTACTATGGCCATCATCATTACGGTAATATTTTTTAGGTTGCTGGTCAAGCTGGAATTTTCCTTGGAACCGCTGTTGTTCTCCTTGCATCAGTGGTTACAACAATTACAGCTCTTTCAACCTGTGCAATTTGTACCAATGGTGATGTAAAAGGTGGTGGAGCATATTTTTTAATTAGTCGTTCATTGGGCCCTGAATTTGGTGGCTCTATTGGCCTAATATTTTCTGTTGCCAATGCGGTGAGAGCGCCTTTGGCAACAGAAAAATATAATAAAAATCAATTTAGGTCGGTGCGGCTATGTACGTAGTTGGTTTCGCTGAAACGGTGAGAGATTTGTTAAAGGAATACGGTATTATACTTATTGATGGTGAAATGAATGATGTTCGACTTATTGGTTTAGGTAAGTTATTTTTTTCATGGCATATTTTTGCGCGTATAAAAAGATACGTATATTTTTCAGCAACTTGCATAATTTTAATTTGTATTGTATTTATTGGAACCGGGTTTGAATCAAAAATGCAAATGGGTTTATTAGTTATTTTATCATTATCAATTTTGGATTATTTTCTTGGAACTATCATTCCTGTTTCGGATGAGAAGCGCCTTCGAGGTTTAACTGGATATAGTGGTACGGGATTTTTTTCCCAACTCATAACAATTCTACAGTATCCACTTTTTAGGTGCAACAATGACAGATAATTTATTACCAAATTTTCGAGATGGTTATAACTTTTTTACAGTTTTTTCAATCTATTTTCCTGCTGCAACTGGGATTATGGCTGGAGCAAATATTTCTGGGGATCTTGCTGATCCACAAGTAAATAATCCATTACCGTAATCACAGATATATAATATATATATATTTTTAGAAAGCAATCCCACTTGGAACACTTTCTGCAATCTTTTTAACAACAATTGTATACATTTTAACAATTTGGACAACGGGTTCAACATGTGTTCGAGATGCCGATGGAATATCTTTTCCTGAAATTGATTCAAATTCAACTTCATTTTTTCAATCATATATTATTCCAGAATGTGCAACCAATAATACATGTCCATATGGATTAATGAATTATTTTCAAGTGATGGAAACTGGGGCACTTTGGGGTCCATTGATTACTGCTGGAATTTTTGCTGCAACTCTTTCATCAGCTTTGGCGTCACTTGTTTCAGCACCAAAAATTTTTCAAGCTGTTTGTAAAGATCGTCTGTTTCCATATATTACTGCATTTGCAAAAGGATCCGGAAAAGACGAAGAACCTCGGCGAGCATATCTTCTTGGATTTGGTATATCCATGATTATGATTTTGATTGGAGATTTAAATGCCATTGCTCCAATTATCTCAAATTTTTTCCTTTGTTCATATGCTTTAATCAATTATGCATGCTTTGATAATTCATTTGCGGATTCTCCAGGATTTCGGCCAGCTTTTAAATTTTATAATATGTGGGTTTCACTTATTGGGGCAGTGCTTTGTATTTTGGTGATGTTCGTTGTGTCATGGGCAACGGCACTTTTGACATTTATGTTTTTTGCTGCAATATATTTTTATCTTGTTCATCGAAAACCGGATGTTAATTGGGGGTCATCTACTCAAGCCCATACATATCGGAATGCATTAATTGGATTAATCAAACTTGAAAATACAATTGAACATGTTAAAAATTTTCGACCTCAAGTTCTTGTTTTAACTGGAAATCCGGCAGCTCGTCCATCTTTGGTTGATTTTGCATATAATATTACACGAGGAAATAGTTTAATGATTTGTGGGCATGTTGTGCCAGTAAGTTTGCTTTCTTTTATTCATTAACTATGTATTCGCCAATATTACAGTATCCACCATGTGATTATGTATTTCACATTATTCGAAAGCTAAATTTTGAACTTCGAAATTGGATTAAAAAGCGACATATAAAATCATTTTATATTGCAATTGCGAATTCCAGTTTTCGAGCTGGTACACAAAGTTTATTTCAAGTTGCTGGACTTGGACGTCTTAAACCAAATATTGTTATGATTGGTTTTAAACAGAATTGGGCATCTGATTCTTTGCAAGCAACAAATGATTATTTTGGTTTAATACAGTGTGTTTTAATTTATCTAAACGATTGTAAAACATACATATATACATATTTCAGAGATTCATTTGATAGTTGTATGAGTGTTATGGTACTTCGAAATGCTGCCGGTGGATTAGATTTTAGTGATATGATGAGAGAACAAAATATTGGAGATGTTTCAAAGCTTAAAATTCCTGAAGTTGTTGCTGATGAAAAATTGAAACGGAATGAGTAGGTTTAAAAAGTTACAATTACATATTACTGTTGTTGTTTTTACAGAAGCGATACAATGTGTGACGATAATGTTTGGTTCGATTATAATCATGCATGCGCGCAACATGCGCGTTCAAAGAGAAACACGCGGAGCTTTTTGTTGCTTTTTTTTGGGCAAAACTGTTTTACTAGCTTTTTATATCCCTTTAACAAACTAAATTAAATTTTTTCTGTTCTTTTCATTAACAATACATATATAAAAAGGGAAAAACAAAAGTTGTTAAAATAAAAAATTCAAATTTGAGAAAAAAAATTTCTAGCAGAAAACGAATGTAAATGTTGTTGTATGTGTGGTAAATCTTGATAATCTAGAATTTTGCTGTTTTTGACTTTTTTTTATCCCAACTAGTGAGAATCAATAGCAAAAATTACTGATATCAATAAAAAAATTTAAAAAAAGCAACAAAAAGCTCCGCGTTTTTCTCTTTGAACGCGCATGTTGCGCGCATGCATGATTATAATCGAACCAAACATTATCGTCACACATTGTATTTCAAGTGAACCACAATTTCATCCAGAATCTTCAGAACCTGTTGAACATGAAGAAGATGATTTTCCATTGGATTTATTGAATGAATATCTTGATGAAGACTTGGATGATGGAGATAATAATAATGATGAAGAAGAAGAAGGATCAGATGAAAATTATAGTCAATCTGAAGGAAGTAGTGATAAGCGTAGAGATCCATCAACTGGAACTGATACATACAGTAGTGCAGATGAAGTGAAGATAAAAATGGTAGAAAGTCAAAATGGAAAGAATGTAAAAATTGAAGATGTCGAAGCTGGACTCACGAAAGCTGCTTCAGCATTTGAAAGAAGAAGTTTAATTCGACGACGAAGGTACGGTTAAAATTTTTAGAGGATTTAAAATATCCATTTAAAAATAAAAAAGTCAAATAAAGAAATATAAAATGCTTTTAATTTTAACGCTTTTTTATCTTTTTTTTCAAGGAAGAAGCAGTCAACAAGAAATACAATTCTTGGAATTATGAGGTTAGAATTGTTGTGTTAAAAGTTGTTGTTTTTGTGGTGGTAGTGGTGGTAATTGAATGTGGTGGTTAACAATTTTTTAACAATGTTTTACCGTTGTGTAAAAACTGTTAATATTGTTTTAAATTTTACTGACAAAAAATAATTAAACTTTAAATTTGACTGCGTTGAATTTACGAGCAGTTCAAGTCCTCAATGTTGGACAACTCTTTTTTTTTGCTCTGCCTTGTTGTGTTTTTTCCCTCTCTATAATACAACTTACCTCTTGTTTTAATCCTTCATTTTATTGTTAAACATTTTAGTATATTAATAATCTTCATTTTTTTAGTTCAAGACGATTAACAACTGCTCAACGAGAATTATTATCTTCAATAAATCGATTTCAACGAAAAGTTAAGAAAGGAAGAATTGATGTTTGGTGGCTTTATGATGATGGGGGATTAACGCTGCTAATTCCGTATTTGTTGACACAACCAAAATCTTACTTAGAGGTATTTAAAACTAAATACTGTAACTTTAAACATTGATAATTTTTTTAGAATGCTGAACTTCGTGTTTTTACAATTTCAACTTCGGCATCTGGAATGGAGCAAGAAGCAAGAAATATGGCAGCACTTTTATCAAAATTTCGAATCAATTTTTCTGATGTTATGGTTATTCCAGATGTTCATAAAAAGCCTCAAGCTTCAACGTATATTTATATCTGTCTCTTTGTCCTTTATCACTGATAAAATATTTGCAGGGTAAATGAATTTGAAAGAATGATTGAACCATGTCGATGCCATATCACTGATAAAAATTATCAAGAAGGAATGATCACTGAAGCTGAATTGGCATCCCAAAAAGATAAAACTCAAAGGCAATTACGAATTTCGGAATTATTGAAACAACATTCTAGTGAATCCGATCTTATTGTGTTGTAAGTTGATTTTGTTCGATACTATTATCCCATAAAATAATGTATATATTTTTATAGAACATTACCAGTTCCGAGAAAAGGATTAATTAGTAGCTGTTTATATATGGCATGGATTGATATGATGACAAAAAATCTTCCACCAACTCTTCTCGTTCGTGGAAATCAAACTTCTGTTTTAACTTTTTATTCATAGAATTTTTTTTATCATTTTTCTATTGTGCAATAATTATTTATCATTTTTAAGCATAATCATATCTTATTGGAAAAAGGGTCAATTTTAAATATCGTTTTTTTGAGCTTTTTATTGTTTAACATACTGTATTTTGTATATTTTTGTGTTTAAAGTTAAAAAATAAATTTTTATGAAAGTTTCTTGCATATTTTTGAATTTAATTTAAATCAGAATCCAAAGTTGATTTAACACTCAAAAATTTATACTTAATTCTGCTATGATAATTTCTATATTTTTTTGGACACTATTTTAATATTCGGATTTTTTTAGCACTGATCGGGAAGAATGGCATTTATCGTGATCGATAGGCAAAAAAAGCAAATTTTGGTGCTGCATAATTTTTTTTCAGGAAGAAACACAGATATCTGTGTTTTTGCATGTTTTACTGCTGCAAATTACTGATTGAATAATTTGCATATATTTATTCAACATTATGCATCGAATTTTAGTCAATCAATTTCATTCATTCATTTATTCTTTTCATCATTTGTTTGATTTGAAACACCATTTTTTCATATAACATTTTTTCACGTCAAAACTAAGTAAAGAAGAAGAAGAAGAAATGGCAACAACTTCATCAGCTCAATTTTTACAAGAAGTTCCTCGTCGTTATGTTGAACAAATTCAAACGACTGTTGAAACAATGCGGCGTCGTGGTATTTCAATTTATGATGGAATATTTCGTTTAGCAAATCGTTCATCAGCTTTGATTGAAAAAACTCGTGAACATGTTGAACCAATGGCATATGATGTTAAAGATTTTGTGGTTGCCGCGGTTAACAATAATAAGCCTTTAAATGAAAAAGATCGTGATTTACGAAATAATTTATTAGAAATGTACCTCGGTAAGTTGCTTCTTTTTTTTGTATGGACACTTTGAGGGTTACCGTAGTCACAATGTGATTACTGTTGTTTTTAAAAGTATTATAAAAATATTAATATCTTTTTGTTTCAGGAATTTCTGTTTTATGTGTTGGTCTTTCATCAGGTATTATTTGTGGTGCAACTTTTATGGGATATATTCTTTCATCTTTCATCAATCCTTTCATTGAATTGATTTCTCTTTTTGGTATTCCATCTTATGCTTACATGTATTTTCGAAAGAATGCTGGCATCGATGAAACTGAAAGACGTGTTTGGTTATATGGTTTATCGTATTTTATTGGCTGTATAATTGGTCATGGATTTGGTGCTCGTCTTATGTCTGTTGTTCCCGCAATCCTATTCATTTCTCCACTTATTTTTGCACTTTTAATCGATTTTGAAGTTGGACCTCGTGATCTTTTTGCTGATCGTCAACGTTTGATGATTATTTCTGGTGGAATTAGTTCTGTTGCCGCTTATATTCTTGCTTATCTTGTTTCTGGTTTTGCTTTTGCCCCAATTTTTGCTATCATTGCTATGAATGGTCTTTTATGGGTTCATTTTCAAGTAACTTTTTCTTTTCAAAACTTTAATACTTAATTAGTTTTTTTTTGTTTTTCAGATTACTCTTGCCATTGAAAAAACATCTTCAATTGTTTCAACAGATCTTCAATTTGGGTATATTATTGCTGCATTAATTATTGAAATTTTGGTTGCAATTATTTTTGGAAGCAGCAATTTTGGTGAATCTGTTACAGTTTAAATTGTATTAATACTGTATTCTGTAATTTTTATGTGTTTACATTAGAAATAAAGTATTTGAAATTAATTTTGATTAAGTTTTAGGCTAAAACTAAATCGATTATATATATGTTACGCTTTTTTTAAACTAAATTCGAAGAACTGCCCTCCATTTTTTCCAAAACGCAACGAATTCGATGATATACAGGGTGATTCAAGAAGAAGTCCGATTTTCAAATGGCTGGTTGCTGTTCCATTTAAACGAAAAGTACTGGAGCAGCGATACTCAGCACCAGTTACTATTTAGTTTTTCACAAAAAAAAATTTTTGAAAAAAGTCGAAATTTCGACTTGGTCCCCTCTGTAAAAACAAAAAAAACCAAAATTAAATGGTAAGCCACGCTGAGTATCGCTGCTCCATTTCTTTTCGTTTAAATGGAACAAAAACCATTTGCCAGCCATTTGAAAATCGGACTCTTTCTTGAATCACCCTGTATTTATTGTTGTTGATCTCTTTGATGCTAATAAAAATATATATGGTCATCCTTGTCAAAAGACTTTGTAATAATTTACAGAAAATCATTTTTCGATTTATTTTCTGTCATTTAAAGTTGTAAACACAATTCAGTATCTTCTTCTAGGAAAATAGCAAACTTTACACATTTTTCAACAGCGTAAATTAAAAAAATAATTTATTACAAATTAATAATGGCCGCAAAATGTCAAAAATCAAATTTAGAAAAAGAAAAATTGCCACGAAAACGCATTTTAATTATGATTAAATGAATAAGTAAAACAGAAATTACAGTGCCAAAAAATATATAGAAGAATCAAAAATTATCAGTAACAAACTTTGTGCAAAAAAAACAATTGTTTCTAAAAATAAAAAATACAGGGTGCTTCAAGAAATTCCCCCACCTATGAAAAAATTTTTAAAATTCGTGCAAACCAAAAACGGACTTCACGGTTGTTATCAGCATGTCCAAGTATGGTATTTTTGATAAAAAAATCGAAATTTCAAGAAAAAAAATTTCTCGATTTAACAGGGGGGACCCTTACAAAAAAAATCATTTTTTGGTCTCGTTTTTAACCTTTTTCATTCTTTTTTTTGACACTTAGAAAATTTTTCTCTTTTTTTTTTGATTCAGCACTGGGTTCGACTCCGACCCGGGGGCGATGTGAATGATTCGATTCGGTCCTCACTATTAATCCAGAACGAGGTGCGGATGGTCCAAAGAGGTCTCTACGCCATAAGTTGCGTTATTTTTCACTTTTGCCATTTTCAACATTTTCGGCATTTGAACAGTTTTCGGCATTTTTACCACAATCTCTTTTTTTATGACTTTTAAAAAAAAGAATTGAAAAAAAAGAGAAAAATTTTCTAAGTGTCAAAAAAAGAATGAAAAAGGTTAAAAAAGAGACCAAAAAATGATTTTTTTTGTAAGGGTCCCCCCTGTTAAATCGAGAAATTTTTTTTCTTGAAATTTCGATTTTTTTATCAAAAATACCATACTTGGACATGCTGATAACAACCGTGAAGTCCGTTTTTGGTTTGCACGAATTTTAAAAATTTTTTCATAGGTGGGGGAATTTCTTGAAGCACCCTGTAGAAAATAAAAAATGAATGAAAGATTTGTGTTTTAGAAGGCGGAAACAAACGATATATATATTTTTTGGCTCGTTTTTTTGCATATTTAAAATTTGCACTTTCTTTGTTTTATTTTTTGGGGTGCCAAAATATGGGAACATTAGTTTACAGTAATTTTGTGAAAGTAGTTTATTTTTTTTTGTATATTAATAATATGTGTGTTAAAATAAACAAATAGATTTTTAACACTCTGATTATCTCCTTTTCTCCTTCTTTTTTCATAAATCTTAAGCTAATCTACCGTAATGCTTTTTTTTGTAATTTTTCGTTGAACTGATTTGGCTAATCTGCTCTCGACGTTTCTGCTTTTTGCCGGCTTAGTTTAACCATCTTTTTTACCTATATTCTTCCAAAAACCCCACTTTGTTGAAAGACTCTGTTATTTTCCAAATATCAAAAAATTTGAGATACTATCAAAATTAATTATTTGTTGTTTTACCTAAAAATGTTTTTTTATTGCTCTACGCGTAAAAAGTTTGAAGTATAATAAATGCTTCAACTTTAATCAAATCAAATGAAATCTGATTATACAACTGTGACATCATGAATTTTTATGGTTCTCTTTTTTTTCAATCTATTTTTTATTACCGTTTTTATTTACTCTCCTTAATTCTTAATTTCAAACAATAACTTTAGAAACAAAATTAAGTTTATTTTGATTAAACGAAAAATATTAGAGTTATTTCAATGACGAAATTGTCTTCCTTCAGCTTTTCCATTTTCTTCCTTTCTTTTCCATTTCGTAAATTCAACTATTTTTTTTTCTTCTTCAAAACAACAACAAAAAAACAACGGCCGCAAAAATTCTAAAAAGTAAACAAGTTTTTCCCCGCCATTTTTTAGTGTCTCTTTTTTCTCTCTTTCTTTTCTCAAGCTTGATGTCGTCACTTTTTTCTTTCTGTTTATTCTTTTGGTGTTTGGTGCACTTAAATGTTGGATTCTTTCGTTTTTATTAAAATCATTTTATATGACTTTTAGGATTTCATTGTGAAAAAAATAATAATTAAAGAACGGATTAAAGCTTACTGTAAAAATGGAGATGTGTCAGTTTTCATGTTTTCTAAAATATTTTAAAAATAAATAATGGGAAAATAAGAGCCACTTATCCCCTCCCCTTTATTACCCCTTGTTTTTTCGCTGTGTTTTCGTCGTCCCTTTTTTGTTGTTATTATTTTGCTTCCTTTTTTCTATTGCTTTTTTCGGATCTCTTTTTTCGTAAAAAACTCTTTGTTTTTTTCTGTTTTCAAAATCAATGATTGCTTTGAAATTGCGGTTTTCAAAAACAACGAAAAACAAATTTAAATTGAGCTCATTTTTATCAAAATTGGGCTTGTTTAAGGCTGTTTTTGATATATAAATTTTTGTTTTTTTCCATATCCCTCCATTTGCGGGGTTTTTTAACCATTTTATTTTATTGTGTACAGTAATCATATCGTGTAAAATTAAAGTGTGTAGTTTTTAGAAAAACGATCAAAAATGTATAAAAATGAAAAAAAGACTTCATGGAATTTAAGATTACCGGTAATTTTAAGTATTTCTGTAATATTTCTTCTTGGATGGGGATATTTTTCTTCATCATCAACGAGTAAGTAATTTTTTCTTTGCAAAAAAAGTAGTTAAAAGTGATTTGAGAATTTTTGCCATTCTGCAACAGCTTTGTTTCCTTCGGCATTTCTTTTTTTAAAAATAATTCTTTTATTTAATGAAAAACTATTAAAGATTATTCAAATTTTTATTGATTATATATATTTCAGATGCTTCAACACCAAATTTTATTCCAATTTCAACTTCATCACCAAATAATCAAACAACATTTTTGCCACCAATAAATCCAATCACAAAAAGATTGCCTTTGATTCTTGCATACAACAAATTTTTTGGTTCTTCGATGTTCAGCTCATCAGCTTTAGAGGGAATTAAAAAATGTAAATTTGAATGCCGATATTCTGAAAATCCACAGTAAGCTTTGTATTTTCTCATTAATTGATTTATAACTTATATTTAGATTATATCCAGAAGCAGACGTTGCAATATTTCATGCAAGAAGTTTTCAAAAAATGGATCCCATTCTTTCTGCCAATCAAAAACCTGAAAGATTAAATGTTTTTTATGCTCTTGAAGCAGCTGCAAATGAACGAATATCTGGAAGAGGTATCCCAAAAGACTTTTTTAATGTAACAATGACATTTCGAAAAGATTCAACAATTTGGAGACCGTATGATAAATTTGAAAAAATTCGATCCAAAGAAGCCGGAAATGATAGATTAGTTTGGACCGATGAACAGGTAAGTATTGATATCAGTGATAAGATTTATCAGCTATTATATATATATATACATATACATTTATAGATTGATAAAGTGATAGAAAAGAAGAGTGAATTAGCACTGCAATTTGTTTCAAATTGTAAAACACATTCAAAAAGAGAAAAATATTTGGCTGCTTTAAACAAATTTACAAATATAACAATTTATGGTAAATGTAATAAACAAATATTTCCCTATGACGCTTCAATGAAAAATGAATTTGGTAAGCTTTTTTTCTTGATTTTTTTAACAAAGTTAAAAACAATGCAAGAATTTTGGTTGTTTAACTTTTTCAAAATATTTTGTATTTGCTACAGTACCTCCCTTTCAAGTTCAACACTTAAATCTTTGATTAATTTTTTAGAAAAACATTATTTTTATTTGGCTTTTGAAAATGCCGTCTGTGATGGATATGTTTCTGAAAAATTTTGGCGTTTAAAAGCTTTAATTGTTCCAGTTGTTTTAAAGCGTTCAATTCTTAAAGGTTTAATTGATGATGAATATTTTATTGCTGCTGATGATTTTGATTCCCCTGAAGCATTAATTGATAAATTGGATTATCTTTCACAGAATCCTGAAGAATATAAAAAGTATGTTTACATGTCCGAATTACTGTAGTAGCTTTAAATAATAAATTTTAAGGTATTTTGGATGGACAAAAAAGTTTAAAAAAACTCAAACTTCTCGAAGCAAATTGGATAATTTTTGTAAACTTTGTGAAATGGCAACAAAAAAAGAGAAGTATACGGTAGCTGATATTTATCAATGGTGGGAAAAAGAATCAAATTGTAAAACAAATTTTGCGAAAAATTTGATCGGCAAAAGTTCATTGTTGAAAAGTTTATAAATTATCAAATTTTTTATTTACGGGTTTTAATTTTTTTATACGGGTTTTTTGTTAATGTTTTTATGTTTTGAAATTTGAATACTTTAATGAATGTTTTTAATGAATATACTTAAACCTACGTTCACGTAACGTAAACCTTAACTTCTTAGAGAATTATCGTTTAAATATATACAAATGTAATTTCAAAAACAACTTTCACAAAATTACTGTAAACTAATGTTCCCATATTTTGGTACCCCAAAAAATAAAACAAAGAAAGTGCAAATTTTAAATATGCAAAAAAAAGAGCCCAAAAAAAATATATATCTTTTGTTTCCGCCTTCCAAAACACAAATCTTTCATTCATTTTTTATTTTTATATTTTTAGAAACAATCGTTTTTTTTGCACCAGGTTTGTTACTGATAATTTATGATTCTTGTATTTTTTTGGTCTTAAAAGTATTTAATTAATATTCATAGGATACTGTATGAAAATCTTTAAAAAAACAGAATTTTTGATCATTTTTTCCTTTATTGTCAAGAAAGGGGGGGTTGACAGTAGGCAATGGCCCAAAATTTTTATACATGTACTTAAAAACTATTGAAGCCATAAAAATTCTTTGCCCAAAAAAAGGCTTAAACTAATCTTCTCCATTTTTCAATTACACTTGTTTTTCCACTTTACTTTTTTCTTTTCAAGCAGAAAATTTTTATTTAACCTTTTTTTTGAAAACGAAATTATACTTCTTCTTTTTTTTACTTTAAAGCCTTTAAAGAAAAAGTAATCAAAGGCACTTTTAATCCATTTTTATTTTGCAAAATTATACTTTTCTTTAACGGAATATAAATTTGTAGAAAGTTTAAAAATAGAAAAAAAATGTAAGACTTAACAAAATTTTGAAAGTAACCGTTTTATTTGTGATGCTTAAATGATGACGTGTTTCAAAAATATAAAAATAAGTGAGAAAATTAAAAATTGGAAAATATGAAATTTTTGATTGTTGGAAGAATTGCAGCGATTCGTCGAACAACAACATATTTCACTTCCATCTCCAAGAAGGCCTTTAACACATCGATTTCGGATATGAAAACGCTGAAAAGGAAAATAAATATATTTTGTTTGATTTTATTAAAACAAAAAACATTTTTTAGGAAAAATAAATAAATTCCGTTCGAGAGATATTTAAAAAAATGAGGCAATAAAAGTAATATCTTTTTTCACAAAATCTTTTTTGGATAATTTAAAACAGCTCAAATGTCTTGAACAGAATTTCTGACACCAAAAAAAACAGAATTCAAAAAACTTACGGTACAATAAAATTCGCTGTCACAACTTCGTTCAGCATATCCGGCATGAATAATTTTAATGCAATTTTCTGCCCTCGAATTTTGCATCCAATCCAAAGGTTTATTACAAAAATACCTCCAATATGGCATTTCTGCCAAAGAATTCTTTTCCAAAAAGCATTCCAATGAATTTATTGATGGAATTAATAAAATAGAATAAAAAAATACAATAATAAAAATTATAGGTTTCATTATTTTTAAAAAAGAAAAAGTTGTTACAAAAAAAAGTATAAAAATAGAAAAAATCAAAGACAAACAAACTTTTTAAAGATTTTCTTTAAATCTTTGTTGCTTTTGCAAAAATAGAAGAATAAAAATGTGAAGATCGCTCAAGCATGTCTCACAAAAATTTAACGCCTTTTAAAAACATTCAAATATGCGGAAACTCGGCGCTGCTTTCTTTTAACAGTAAAAACAAGGAAGAAATATAAACAAAAATGAAGGAAGAAAGAAGCAACAAAAATGAATCGGAAGATGAAAAAAGAATAGGCAATTTATGAGTCATTTATAATTTAAGAAAAAAACACATACAAACAAATATGTTATAACAATGCTTTAAGGAACTAACTACAACCAAAAAAAAGAGAACGTAAGTAAGTGAGTGTCTCGACCGGAGACTCTTTTAACAAACAAATATTTAAAAAAAAACAAATTTCTTCCTGCTTTTTTTTATGGTTGGCAAAAATGAAATGGTTGACGTCTCATTTCCTCTTTCTTTTCAAAAAAAAAAACTCTCATCCATCACTTTTTTTTGTGTCGTTGTTGGCAATTGGTTTTTTCTCTCTCCCTCTTTTGTAGGCAGTTTTCAACGACGAAAGACAAAAAAATAATAAAAATTTTTAGCAATGGCATTGTTTACATTTTTCACATTAAATATGCGCGTAAAAATCCTTTTATTTTCCATTTTGTGATGAGAAAAAATGAAGGAAAAAATTGGAGCAAAACGAAAACAAAAAATGATTCATAGAAAAAAAATGCCAAAATTACATCTTTTTTTAAAAAACTTGAGTAACTGAGAAATGATAAAATGAAACGAACAAATTTGTAGCCAGAATATTTTGGATAAAATTTATTTATCAAATTCGAATACGGTAGTTTGTAATATTTGTTATTTAACAATTTCATTGTACATTTTTTAAAAAATGAAATTTAAAATTATAAATTTGGTGAATTTCCCCATGCTTCTGAAATCCATAAAATTGTTCTTACAGAAATTTGTGGGCCAATTAATGGATTAATTTGATGATGAAAAACAACAAGCCAAAATAAGTAACAACAAACTGCAGTCAGTCTTGTAAATAATTGAAGAATATTCTTATTTTGTCCTTGTGGGATAAGTGATGATCCGCCAATCCCGATTGCTAACCAAAATGCAGTTACTGTAAACAATGAAATCCAAACCGACATTTTTCAGAAACTAAAATTACGAAAATGATTTTTTTAGCGTAAAAAACCAACATAAAATTTGGTCATTCAATTTTTATTTGTGTTGCAAAAAAAGTTTCCTTTTTTTGCAATCAATATTTTTGGTCCTTTTTTGCTGCAATCTTTTTTTAACGAGTCAAAAAAAGAGATCAAATAAAAAAAAAATAATGAGGGAAGCGCGAACGCTATCCCTCACACCCAAAAATTTAGCTGTTGGCTTATCCCTTTTTTCGGGATAGTCATAGGGGGCAGCCTGAATCCGTTCAAGTGCAATGGACAGACCTCGCCCTAGAGATCCTGCCTTCATGATCGTAGGTGTCTCCCAGCCAAGTAAGTTTCAGAGTCGTCGTTTGTCTGTCCCTTTTGCACTTTCTTCTTTGATAAAACTTGAATAAAGTCGGAAAGGAAGGCAGACAGCTAAAGAAACGCACGTTCTTCACACATTTTTTTTTGGAAATGCATTTTTTTGTGCAAATTTTTTGTTGTTTAACTTTTTTTTATGTAAAAATTCTGGTAAAAATTAAAAATATTTTTTTTTGAAAATTTTTTAAAAAAAACTACAAACAAAATGAGAACTGTATCGAAACAAAACGAAACATCACAATCAAAAGAAAAAATTGTTTTTTTACGCAAAAGTGACTCACTTTTAGGGAGCGAGTTTGTTTCACCACAATTATCAAACACATAAAAAAATACTGTAATAAATGTAAACGAAATAGTTTCGTTTTACGATAACTCGAGATAAAAAAAAGATATTTTTTCTACTATAAAATTGTTCTTTAAAAAATTTTAACTATTTAATATAAAAAACAAACAACAAAAAACAAACGCAAAAAAACATTTTTTTAAAACATCCATTGATTAAATTCAGATACCAAGTTTTGACTTTTAGGAATCAAAACTTCAAAAACAATATTTTGAGCATTTGCAGATTGAAAAATTTGATGAAAAGAATAAAACACTGGATTGGAATCTGTATATTCAAAATCTTTACAAATGTCTTTGCAAATATCAAGATTCTAAAAAATTTTAATCATTTTACTCAAAAAGGATTAATAACAAAACTTACGGAAGTATTTTTTAGTTGTAATCTCACAGTGGGGCCACATGTTGAGTCACAAAATGCCAAAATTGAGTTTTTTTATGTTGAAAATGTTTAATTGATAATGTTTAATGTTACCTATCTCTAATAAATGTAATCATTTTATGTTTTCTATTTATTTTTTACAAAAAGACATACATAAAGATTGTATTACAATTCACAGTTTTTGTTTAAATACAATAGCGGTGATTTGCGGGTGACTTGAAGTTTTTCCTCACTTTTTTTGGTATTTTATTTCTTTAACTAGATTTTTTTAAACATTTTTTTTGAGGATTTATCAATCAAAATATGTTTATATGATCCTCAAGATATATGGGAACTGTTTTATCTAATTGTTTGAACGTTAAAAACTGATATTTCGCTTCATCTCTGTATAATACCGTATTTTTGTGCTTAGAATATCATATTTTTTAATATAATTTTTAGGATGAACTCAAAATAACTATAAGTCAACTTCTTATGATCAACTAAATGAGTTAAACCCAACAGAAGCGTCAAACAACTCAAAATATTCGCTATAAAATCTATCAAATTCATCAATATGTCCAACATCAAAAACTCGATAAAGATCAACAAATATTGTTATTTGAAAAGCTGAAAGCAATGAGTAATGTTACTCAAGCATAAACGTAAGTATTAAAAGCCTTAACTCAACTAATTGTGTTATTTTAGGTTATTTTTTTATGTGTGGATATATGTATATATACTGTAACTTTTGGACGTATGTATCAGAACTTTTTCCATCAATGTATTATGTTTTACTTGTTTCTTTTTTATGTTACAACATTGTTTTAGCTTGCTGATGCTTTTGGTGAAGGTTTTGAGCACTTGAAAATAACAATATTCAATGCAATTTGGCCAAATTTGGGTATTCTTGAACAGGTTTAATTTTCATCAAAGAGCTGCAAAAAGCATCAGCAAGCTAAAACAATGTTGTAACATAAAAAAGAAACAAGTAAAACATAATACATTGATGGAAAAAGTTCTGATACATACGTCCAAAAGTTACAGTATATATACATATATCCACACATAAAAAAATAACCTAAAATAACACAATTAGTTGAGTTAAGGCTTTTAATACTTACGTTTATGCTTGAGTAACATTACTCATTGCTTTCAGCTTTTCAAATAACAATATTTGTTGATCTTTATCGAGTTTTTGATGTTGGACATATTGATGAATTTGATAGATTTTATAGCGAATATTTTGAGTTGTTTGACGCTTCTGTTGGGTTTAACTCATTTAGTTGATCATAAGAAGTTGACTTATAGTTATTTTGAGTTCATCCTAAAAATTATATTAAAAAATATGATATTCTAAGCACAAAAATACGGTATTATACAGAGATGAAGCGAAATATCAGTTTTTAACGTTCAAACAATTAGATAAAACAGTTCCCATATATCTTGAGGATCATATAAACATATTTTGATTGATAAATCCTCAAAAAAAATGTTTAAAAAAATCTAGTTAAAGAAATAAAATACCAAAAAAAGTGAGGAAAAACTTCAAGTCACCCGCAAATCACCGCTATTGTATTTAAACAAAAACTGTGAATTGTAATACAATCTTTATGTATGTCTTTTTGTAAAAAATAAATAGAAAACATAAAATGATTACATTTATTAGAGATAGGTAACATTAAACATTATCAATTAAACATTTTCAACATAAAAAAACTCAATTTTGGCATTTTGTGACTCAACATGTGGCCCCACTGTGTAATCTAATTCCATTTGATAATACGGTATAAATAACTTTTGAAGGAAAATTTGTTGATTGTTTGATAATTTTAATAATACCTTGGATATCTTTTTTGATGGAACCGAAATATCTCATTTCAAATTCTAAAGTTTCAAGTGAAGAAAAAAGTTTGATCAAATGTTCAGCACTGATAGCGATCACAGATGGATAAATGCTACCAGTTTTATCATTGAAAGTTAAATGTTTGATTGAAGATTTGAATAAACTAAAACTGTGATTTAGATTGTCAAAAGTAAATTATATATATATACAAACCTGGTCTGTGAATTATTTGACAAAATTTGGATCAATGAATTAATATTTAAATTAAAAGTATTAGAAAGAGTTAAAAATTTGGGAGAAAGTTTATCGCAGATTGTTTTAGACATTGCTCGACTTGGAATATAGATATCTTTAAGAGTTGCAGAAAATAAAGGAACAAATTTATCCATAAATTGTCCGCTACAATAATATGAATCATTGCCAGCAGAAAATGTAATCAATTCTAAAAATTATTGATTTATTAAAATGTGTTATCTTATTCAAAAATAAACTTACGTTTCCGTAAAATAATGTTATCAAAAATTGGTTGAAATAATGGATTAATTTCTCGTTCAATATGAAGCATTTTTACAGATTTTCCAATAAAATTGATCAAAAATGTTGGAAACTTTTTCAATTCAAATATTAAACGTTGATTTTCCTAGAAATTTATAAAACTGTAATAAAAAATAAAATAAAAATGTGACGTACCCAACCAATACAAAAATAGATATCATAAAGTTCAAGAGTTGTAACAGATGCAAGAACTTTTGCCAAAGCTTTCAAAGATTCTTTTCCAGATAAACCAAATCGAATTACAGCATCAGAATCTCCATCTTCAATAAGTTTTTTACCGATATCAAAAAGTATTTCTTGAATTAGGCAAGCCATTTTCTGAGTGGCAAAAAAATGCTTTTTAAAAAAGTTGAAAGTGATTAAAAAAAATCAAAAAAAAGAAACAAGAAATTTTAATGCGCATCAAAAAAAGTTGGGTCAAAAATGGCAAACATCTATTTTTTTTTTGCACTTTTTGATAATTTACATTTTTGCAATAGCTTCAAATTTGAAGCTAAAAAATCATTGCAGTTAAGTGTTACAAAAAGGAATGATGAGGCATAATTTTTTTGTGTTACACAATAAATTGAATCTGTTCTTCTATTAAAGGGAGTGTCGAAGATAGTGAAAAAATTTTTATGAACGTTTTCCGTCATTCCAAGTGATGGGGAATGCATTCGTTGCGTGCGGGCGAACAAACTTTTTCATTCCCCATCACTTGGAACGACGGAAAACGTTCATAAAAAGTTTTTCACTATCTTCGACACTCCCTTTAAATGGAAGCAGAAAACGTCTGTGTTGTTTTTCGTCTCGCACTCTCTTCTGAATTCCCTTATTTTTTTTTCAACTGAAACGTCTATTTTTAGACGTAAAAAAAATTAAAGGAAAAACCGAGAGAATGCGAGACAAAAAGAATGCAGTCTAAAAAAAGATAAGGGAATGCAGAAGAGAGTTCGAGACGACAACAAAATGCATAGACGTTTTTTGCTTCCATTTAATGGAATCCATTTCAAAGAAGAGAAAAAAAACAACAAAAAAATATCAAGAACATATTTAAAAAAGATTTTTTTTATGAATGTGTTTGGAGTTAGTTAGGCATAAGCATAACACCGGGACTGGAAGTCCCGTTTAGTCCCGTCCCCTCCCGGGACGGGACGGGATCGGGACTAAAACTTGGTCCGCGGGAGTGTTTTTAAAAGGGAAAAATTTAAAAACGGTTGGAAAAAAAATCATTTTTACATATTTTTCATTCAAATCTCTTTGAAAGATCAATAAAAATTCCGAAATTCCTTAATTTCCTTTGATATTTTGCCGCTTCGTGTTGGCGGCGGCAATAGATCAAAGGCGTGCCCCCCCCCCCCCCAGTTTTTTTTTTTAAATTTTGATAATCAATGACGTAATTTTAAACAGAATTGTCACCTCTTTTTGATCTTACTGATATGGAAATGATTCAAACCCTAAAAGATTGTCCTTTAAAGAACAAAAATTATGACGATAAAACTATCCCTTTTTTATTTAAGCGTGTTTATGACACATTCATTTTGATATCACTGATATCATTGATTAAAATGTCTATCATTTCTTGTACCAAAAAAAGATATATATATATATATTTAGGTGACAGAAAAATAACAGGAACAAATATTTCCAGCTTCAATCAAAAATGAATTATTTTGTTTTAATTATTTTCATTTGTTTTTATTCTACAGTATCTTCTTTGCAATGTTATAACAATTCTACAGAATCCCCGGAAATTACTTGCACAGATCCATATTGCTTCATTATTTTAACAATTACGGGGAGGGGAAATGCTGCCTCATATGCTCAATTGGAGGGATGTGGAACAGTTCTCTATGAAGATCCCTTGCTAAAATCTCTCAATTTAACTTGCCAGGTTTGTTTTTTCGTTGTTGAAACTTTATAAATATATTCAAATTTTAACTTTGTTTTTATAGGATGGCATTGTTCAAAGTGTGAACACATCTCTTTCAAATGTGCCATTTAAAGGCTTTCTGTATTGTTGCAAAACAGATTTATGTAATGCAAAAATTCCCGGAATTATAATTCCAACTCCAATATCCCAGACTGTTACCCCTTTTGATAATACAAATACTCCACAATTTAAATCAAGTAGTCCAACCACAATTACTGCTGTATCAAGTACTGTATCGAGGTAAGAAAATTTTATAAAATAATTTTTTATATTATTTAAACATTTTTAGTGATGGCATTATTGTTGTTCCTTCTATCCAATCATTAATATTTTTTGTTTCAATATTATTTATCGGTTTCAAATAATTATCATAATATTTGTTCAAATTTGATAACACTGATAAAGGATCACAAAAGTTTCTTTAAATTCAAAGTTTTTCTGATTAAAGATTTTTTTATTACAGTTTATGTGTTTCTTATTTTTAAAAAAAATCAAATAAAAGTGCATTGAGTTAAAATTTTTATCTTTGAAAGATGACCCGGCCAAGGGGTATGCAGACGTTTCCCTGACTTTTATTTCCCTGACTGACATTTCCCTGACTGACATTTCACTGACCGTCGTTTCCCTGACTAGGTCATTTCCCTGACTGACTTTTCCCTGACTAAGTCGTTTCCCTGACTAAATTAGTTCCCTGACTGGACATTTCCCTGACTTTTTTTTAAATTACAAAATTTGGTTTTTATAAAAACTTTTCTCTTTTTAAGAATGAATTGACAATCTGCCTAAACTTTGACCGACGTAAATAGCGATTTTGAATCTTGTCCCCAAGTCTTGGCCCCCGAAATTCGCAGTGCCGTAATGTTTAGAAACTACTTTAGAAGTTTGTAATATATAATGAAATTGTATTTTAATGACTCAGTTTATTGGTTTTACCCGTCCACTATCCCATGTACTAAGTTATGGGTTCTTAGGGTTTCTTAGGGTTTCTCAGTGTTTCTTAGGGTTTCCTCAGGGTTTCTTATTCTTCACTCAGGTTTCTTACGGTCTCTTAGCAACGCCGTATTTAAAGAGGGGCGGGGGGCAATTGTGGCTCGTGCCCCCCCCCCTCCCCCCGCGAAATTGAGGAATTTCCTTTGAATTTTTGCCGCTTAGTGTTGGCGGCGGCAAAAAATCAAAGGTGTGCCCCCCCCCCCCCCCCCCCCCGAAATCACAGTGCCCCTCCGAAATTTTTTTCTGTATACAGCCTTGTCTCTTAGTAGTTGTGACTATGGCAATCGGACAACTGTGTTTGTTCAGCTCAATAAATATAGTTGACCGATAGAATCTAACGCAGAAATAAAAAGTAGACTTCTCTATGTTTTTTAGTTAAAGACAAGGTTCTAAACATTACGGCACTGCGAATATCGGGGGCCAAGACTTGGGGACAAGATTCAAAATCGCTATTTACGTCGGTCAAAGTTTAGGCAGATTGTCAATTCATTCTTAAAAAGAAAAAAGTTTTTATAAAAACCCAATTTTGTAATTTAAAAAAAGTCAGGGAAATGTCCAGTCAGGGAACTAATTTAGTCAGGGAAACGACTTAGTCAGGGAAAAGTCAGTCAGGGAAATGACCTAGTCAGGGAAACGACGGTCAGTGAAATGTCTATCAGGGAAATGTCAGTCAGGGAAATAAAAGTCAGGGAAACGTCTACTAATCCGGCCAAGGACGGGCGGAATCCGTTTTGGCAATACGACACGGAAACGGAATCTAAAAAAAGTACAGAATTCCGCTCATCCCTGGACCCGGCCCGATATCGAAAAAAAGGTGATCACTGATAAACTTTTCAGGTCAAAATTCCGGTTTCGGATTGACTTTTTTACACTTCGTTGCCCTACACTTCGTTGCCTTTGTACTTTTATCCACTTAGATCCTACCTCATTAGGCTATTCGATGGGCCTAAGCCTTAGCCTTAGGCTTAGTAGGCGCCCGGTGCAGTATAGCAATGAAATTAAGATGATTTTGTAAAGGCAACGAAGTGTAGGGCAACGAAGGGTACGGCAACGAAGTGTAATGTAGTCCTTTTTTTCCGGGTTGATAATTTGCTTTTCACTAATTTGAATAGCTGAAAGCAATGTGCTATCATTTAATTGACTCTTTTTGTATCCTCTTTTTTTAATTCAAATTTTGCAGCTTTATACACAAAGAAAGAAATAAAAATATTGTCACATTTTAAAAATTAACATTTCGAAGAAACGTGATTCTTACCTGGAAAAATATTTTAATTATTCATTTTTAATAAACAAATATTTACTATTTTAAATAAATAAAAACGATACATATAAATTTTAATTAATTACATCTTTAATTTAACAAAAAAACGACAAATATTATTTTAAAATTCTGCTCGCCCATGACTTTGCAATTGCCGTTGTTGTTGTTGTATATAAATGTACAGTATTGACTTCAGAAGTTGGCTTTTTCAGAATGTGACTATATAAAAGAATGATAAGTAATAAATTTACAGAGGAAATTGTAGTTCGATATGGTCCGATAAAGTTAATAAGACGATAACTAGTGTATTGCTGAAAAAGCTGAAAATTAATTTTTTACTGGTCTTTACACGAACGTTTTTACACTGTTACACTTACACTTCCAATAATAAAATCAATAAGATTAGGAACAAATTCAAAAGCAGTTGTTATAAAAATTATAAAAAGAATTGCAGTATTTTTATTCTTTTTTGTCAAAGTTGTTGTTAATTTAAGTTTCATTAAAATTATTAAAATAATTGCTGCAAAAATATCTAAAACAGAAACAACAATTTTAAAGGGAACAAGAAGCCGACTTGAATCTGCATAAACAATACATGTAAAAAAGGTGCAAGATTTTGTATCCCCTTTTACATGAATCAAATCATTGATCCAAATCATTAATCCCATATATATCATCACAAGTCCAATCGTGCCAAGACAAATATTTCTTTTCCATTTCCAATTATATTGATACGGAAAACATACAGCCGCACATCTTTCAATACAAAGACAAAATTCAAAGATTGGATTTGAGATTAACAAAATCCATGACGAAAATCCAACTATGTACAAAGTGTTTTCATTGTAAAGAATTTCTTGTGGCCTCCAAAAAGCTAATAAATAAATACAGTAACCTTTTGTAAAAATTGATAAAATTAACAAATATCCAAAAAACAACAGCAAAGTCGGAGAAACTTTTGATCGAATATATTTTGATGTAAATAATCGAATGCATTTATAAAGAATAAAACAATTAATTACAAAAGTTACAATCACATTTGCAAGAACTAAAAACGGAAAAAATTCCATTAAATTCATTTAAAGAATTTCTTTCGGCTTCCAAAAAGCAAACAAATATTTTGCC
The DNA here is from genome assembly GCA_964035985.1 of Panagrolaimus superbus. Taxonomy (NCBI): domain Eukaryota; kingdom Metazoa; phylum Nematoda; class Chromadorea; order Rhabditida; family Panagrolaimidae; genus Panagrolaimus; species Panagrolaimus superbus. The sequence goes on from OZ038357.1 coordinate 10,199,291, forward strand.
AGAAAAAAATGTGTAATATTATTGTAAAATAAAAGTGACTTTTTTGACCAAAAATTGAAGTTGTTAATTTTTATGTAATTGGCACTTTTGTATGCAGACTAAAAAAAGTAAATATAAACAGATTTTTGAAGTTTTAAAAAACGGAAATTCGATATTTAAAAATAAAATATTAGTTACAATATTTTTTAGCAGAAAATACAGTATACCAATTTAATTTTAAAACAATAGAAAATATTTTGTGGTAAAGCAAAGTCAAATTTTTTTGTTACAGTAATTCCAAAATATTAAAGCTTTAAAAAAGTTTCAAATTTTTTTAATCAAATATTTAAAAAAACTTCAAATTTAATTCTTATTTTAATTCAAATTAAAAAGTTTTAATAAATTTAATTTTTAATTTTGCACAGAATAATTGTAGCTTACAAAATAATAAAATTCAGTTGTTATACACCTCTAAGAGGTGCTACCTATTTTATTGACTAATATTACCTTGTATTAAATTCTACAACAGTTTTTACTAAAAGCTTTGAAAAATGGCAACTAAATTACACCCTTTTTTTTGAAGAAAAATGACTCTGTTATTAATTATTTTTAAGATGTTGTGTAATCAAGCGTAAATCGCCATAGTTTTTTTTCTAAATTTTTATACACTTTTTTTGTTATTATAATTACATATCTAAAATTGTTGTTGTTTTTTTATTACGAATTGTTGTTATTCAAAAAAAAAGGATGGCAAAAATAATTTATTCATCGTGATTAATTTTATCGGGTAACATTGAATACATTGTTGCAATTGATAAAAAGCTGGTTGAACCAATTTTAAATTGAGATCCAACAAAATTTTCCAATGCAAAGGTGTAAGCTTGATAGGGGCTTGAAAAATGCCAATAAACAAGATTTTCTTTTTTAAATAACTTCAATGGTGCCGCAATAAAAAAGAAATAAAAACAATCAAAAAGAATTTTTTCATTATTTTGCGTCTAAAAAATTTTGTTGAAAAGAGAATTGTTTTTTTAATGCAAAGGCTTTCAATTTTTCAGGTGAATGCTTGGCAAAATGTTTTTCACTGCCATGTACAAGGCCGTATTCAGGGGGGGGGGGGGGGGGGGGTTCGGCACCCGTGCCCCCCGAAACTGAGGAATTTCCTTTGATCTTTTGCCGCTTCGTGTTGCTGGCGGCAAAAGATCAAAGGCGTGCCCCCCCAAAATCGTTGTGTCCCCTCCGAAATTTTTTTCTGTATACTGCCTTGGCCATGTATGGGAAAAAAACGATTTTTTGTATGCTTAAAAAAATTTGAAAAAACAAAAAACTTTTTTCTCACACATGGCATTGAAAAACATTTTGCCAAACACTGGCCCTGAATTATGAAACGCTTGATTCGGTGTGTCTTGTTTTGAAAAACGTTTTTATCCCACGTTTAAAGGACACTTTCGGCAAACATTTTTTTGTCCCATTCATAGTGGGACTCTTGAAAAGAATCGTTCAAACAAAAACAGTTTTTTCATTTTCGCTCTGTTTTAATAAAATTAGTTTAAAAATCCCATTATTTTCAAGACCATCAATGAATACAAAATTTTTTTTTTTTTTTTTAAAAACGAACTTTAATTAATTCAGCAAAAATTTCTGTTTTTTCCATAAATTCTGGCGGCAAATAATTATTTTTATAGTTTTTAAATATTTCATTGTTCACTAAATTTATAAAACATAAAATATTTAGGTAAAATAATATTTTAAATTACTTGTATCATCAAAATGTTTATAAATGTGAAAAGCAGCCGAAGGAAAACTTGAATATTTGTGTTCTTTAAATTTGAATTTGGAAATCTGGGAATGCAAATATTGATATTCTTGAATAATTTCTTCAACAGTTTCGTAATCATTGAAAACTGTAAATTCAAATTCAAATTTATACTTTATATTTCATAAGAAATTTGGTAATTTTGACAAAAATATAAATTTTCGCTTACGTCTTTCCCGAACCCATAAAACAATATTTTTAAATTGTGACAGTGTTAAACGTCTTTGAAAAATTTTTTCTGAAATTCGATCCGCAATTGAGGTACATGTTGACACTAAAAAAGTATGTATGTGTGTGTTTAAAAAAATATATTTCAATATTTACTTAAATCTTGATCTTCTCCAAAATTTCTATTCATTGTTATCACATATCTTTCATCGAAATTTGGAAATCCAGCTGTTGACAACATTTCTGTTATAGATTCCTCTTCAATTGCTAAATCCATTGCTTCATTTGCAATTCTCCACATTTCTCTTGCAAAGATTTTAAAAGATGGCCCATTTGATAATCTTTAATATAATCATTTATTAACATTTGTATGATACGGTATCAACAAAAAAAGTTTTTTTGCGGATAAACATTTTTTAAATGATAATCAATCTTTTCTGAATTTTTTAATTCAGAGGAAAAAAAACCAACTTTTCTAAATTTACTTCAATAATTATTTCTTTTTCTCTTTCAATTTCAAAAAATTTGATTTGAATAATTTCCAGTTGTGGCGTCCTTTGAAATTCTGTAATCCAATAAAAATTTCTTGCAATTTCAAAAAAGAATAAATAAATTGCTTTCAACTTTTTAAAAATTTTAAAAGAATTTTCAATTTGATAACTTTCAATAAACATTTCCATTAATTTTGGTATTTTTAATCGATAAAAACTGAAAAATATTAAAAATGTTTTTAAAGGGAGTTTCGAAGATAAAAACAAGTTACAAATCAGGCAAAACCAATGAAATAAAAATGAATTAAAAAAGTCAAACTATTTTTTCTAACCGATTTTTTACGTGAAGACTATTTTTGGATCAGAAAATGCGTATAATAAAAAGAAAAAATCATTAGAATTTTTCAATTCTGCTTCTGAAGCATTTTTCGGGTTGAGAAAATCAATCACGTTTTATTTTCATGTCGTCAACATTCTCTTTAAATGCCAAAAGTACATTATTTGCTTATCAGTGATAAAAACATCAAAATTATTTTTGGGATTTTTTTATCACTGATAGAAGATGATAATATTCTAGTAGATGACAAGCAACTCAGATCAAAAAAAATTATTTTCTGATCCGACGACCGATACGATTTGGCTTGATTTTCTTATTCGAGTCATGCTTCCGGATTTCTAATTAAATTGTTTTTTAAATGTTTCATCTGAACATAACTTTTTTCTCCTTACTAAACCTGAAAATCAAGCCTTCGTTAAAGGGGGAGTCGCAGTTCACATAAATCTTTTCTGATAAAAATTATTGAAAAACAGGGGGAAAAAAGAGAAAAGACGCATTATTTTTTTTCTTTTTCTCTGCTCCCTCTGTAAAAAGTTTATGAGAAGTGCGACTCCTCCTTAATAGTGGACGTTTATGGCATTTTTTGCCGATGATCTTAAAATCCACTCCAACAAAATCTTTAATTTAGTGAAAGAAAAAGTTTTATCAATGATTTCATCATAAACATTTTAATTTTTAGTTGTACTTACAATTTCATATTTTTTACCAAATCTTTTAAATATTCTTCAGAGGATTCATACGGTATAATATTAAATACTTTATTGACATTGTAATATTTGAAATATGTTTTACAAAATACACTTTTAAGAAGTTGAATCTCGTTAGGAAAAATATTTCCATAAGAATCAACAAAAATATAATCATCTCCGGGCGGCAAAACCGAAAAAAATGCAATTACGGGCATTCTTCCATCACAAATATACAACATTCGATCCCATTCTTTATTTTCATTAAAAATGCTGTTAATTGTGTAACAACAAAAGTGGGGGCTCTGCTTAAAGCCAATTGATTCAAATGTATTCAAAATTGATCTTTCTATTGTTGTTACTTCAGAATCATTGCAAAATGGGGGTAAAGATGAAAAATTTTGGATAAATTCATTTACCGCCATTTTTTATTCTGCAAAAAATATATTTATTATTAATCAAAAAATATTCCAATTTTTCTTGCAAAAATCTCGCAAAACACCCAACTTTTTTCCCCCAATAAAACACGTTTTTTTTCTTTTCCAAGAAGTCCTTTAAAATGATAAGTCGTAAAAAAGAAAAAAGGAAAAAAGAAAGAAAAGAAAGATCAATAAGCTCTCCCTTTTTTCTTTCTTTCTTTTCATTGTTTTTTGAACTGAAGAAATAAAAAGTTACCAAGGAAAAAAAAAGAATATTTTATTTTTTCATGTCACATGAGATGTGTGTGGACATATGCACTGGTCATTTTTTTAACCAACAAGTTTAAAAAAGGGCATCAAATAAAATGAATTGTTTGTCATTCTTTTTGATGCCCATTTAAATTAATGACACCAAAATAAAAGCAACGAATGTATTTCCTCTATTTTTTTTTGGGGGGGGGGGGGGGGAAGAGTTGTATAAAAAGTATAAATCAGCTGTTGGTCAATTGGAAATTATTTTTTAACAAATAAAAGGAATTGAATTTTTTAAAACTGCAAACCTCAATTATTGAATTGTATTAAATAAAGAATTAATAGATATATCAATACGATCCGTTCTGTTAATCAGGAAAAAACCCTGGAAAATAAAAAAAGTAACAATTTTTTAAACTAAATGCTTTAATCATTTACTGCCATCGCAGCTGATTCATCTTTAAAGAAAGCAAGGAAACCTTTTTTATTATTTGTAAATTGAAATTGAAATTGTTTTGAAATTTTCCAAATTATCATTATTATTGCAAAAACTGATAAAAACATACAAAAAACAGGTTTTATAGTAGTTGTAAAATATTGAACAGTTCGAGCAATGCCAATGACCTTTTTAAAAAGGGAGATCATCTTTTCGGATTGAATTTCATTCCACTGAATTATGCAATATATATGAAGTACGAAAAAATATTTTTTAAAGGCATATAAATTTTCTGAAAAATATTTTAAAACACACCCAAACATATTTATTTTTAAATTGCTTCCTTAAAAGAACAAATGGCCTAAGATTTCATCAAATAAGAAATATACTGTATTATTTTATTGTTTTTGATGGAATAAAACAAAATAATTTTTCTCCTTTTTGTTTAAATGTTTAAAATTTGTAGCACCCAAATACACGAATTTATTGGATTTTTAAAAAAAATTCTGACATTGTTTTTGTTTAAACCAATAATTTAGGAAGTAACATTTGAAAGAAATGGGGGGGGGGGGAGTGAAAAAGTAAAATTAGTTAGATAATTTTATTTTATCTCAAAAAACTTTTAAAATTACAATATCCAAATTTGTTGCAAAACTTTCAATAAAACATAAAATATTTATAAACAAAAAAGCTTGAATATAAAAACACTTTATTTTTTGAAAAGCATCTTTCGAAAGAAAACACAGTAATGCCACGGCTACGAAGTGAATATGTGAAAGTCGGTGTTGATAACGAATAATGTAAGAGTGTAAGAGTGTAAGAGGTTGAAGACACAAATAATATATTAAATCAAGAGCTTTATTGGATATGAATCAGACATATTTAACATACAAACACTTTAAGAGAGAGCAGGGCCGCAAATTGGTCAAAAGTAAGGCGGTGGAACTTCCCTATAAAAAAACAAAAAAATCTCATTTTATCTAGTGTGAATTCAATTTTTCACCTTATTTTTGGTCGACAAGGGGTTGGGGGGGGGGGAACTTTCTCTAGTTCCACCCTCCTATTTGCGGCCCTGAGAGAGAGACAACCAAAGAATGACATCGAATGAGCGGTCACTCAAGCCTTTTATAGTATTGTGGGGGAAGAAGAGATGACACTAGAGATATAATGCCAACCCTTGTACAAAAAGAAAGGGGAAAGGGAGACTAAATACTCAACTATACAAAAACTGATATTCGCAAAATTTGATAAATATAAAAGAACTTTCATTTGTGGCAAAACCGAAAGTTCTTTTTTGATTTTAAAATTTTAATAAAAAAAAATGTAAGTCTGATTCTTGAAAGCAAATTATAAAAAAGTTACAAATTTTCAATAAAATTTTAAATTCATTAAAATCCCACACCTCTTTTGCCCCTTTTAATACCCTCCAACTTGCTGCATTTATCTTCTTCCATTTATTATATTCCCATCCAAAAAAGAAGTTATTTTTGACAGCTGTCGTCGCAGCGCTTCCTCTTTTTTTCCGGACTTTGTGATTGCAAAAAAAGAAAAACCGTTGTTTTTTTTTCTTCCTGAGGCAAGTTAAAAGCTATTTAAGCTTAAATGAGATTTAACATAAGCTTTTTCTATTGATTGAAAGTAGTTATATTTTTTTTGGTGAAATATTAATGTTTTAAAAAATAATGAAATTTTATTATTTTTTACAATTTTCTTTAATAATTTTTTTACAAATTAATTTATCATTTTGTTCAAAATATGCTGATCAACTCTATGAAGATCTTATGTATTATTACAATAAAAATGTGAGACCCGTTGTCAATTCTTCACAAGCTTTAAAATGCAAATTTGGGGCTTCTTTGATTCGAATAATCGATGTTGTATGTTTTTTGGATTAAATTAATGGCATAAAATTGCCTTTTTTTAGGATGAAGTCAATCAAGTTTTAACAACAAATTTATGGCTTGAAATGGTTTGTTTTGAGATAAAAAAAGAGATATATGAAATCCAAAAATTACAAAATTATTTTAGCAATGGTTTGATTATAAACTTAAATGGGATCCATCAAAATTTAATAATATTAGAAAATTACATATTCCATCTGATCAAATTTGGATTCCTGGTAAGTTAAAAGAGAGGGAGAGACACACCTCTAACAAATATTTTTGGGCTCATTTTAGCTACTTTTTTATTCATTGGAGCTGCAAAATGTTTTAAAAAAAAGAAGCTCCATTGAACGGTGACAAATTTGTTAGACGATCGTCTACCACTTTAAAAGAGAGAAAATATTTTATACCAATCTTTAGCGCTAAAATAGAATACAAAATTGTGTGTTACATTTGTAGCCCACAATTCTGTAACAAATTTATTTAATTCAAATTCATCTCCAAAATTACATTTTTAGATATTTTATTGTACAATAATGCAGACGGGGAACCACATATTTCAATTATGAGTGATGCAATTGTTTATTACACTGGAATGGTGGTATGGAAGCCGCCATCAATTTATAAAAGTTTTTGTACTGTACGTTTTTTAAAGCAAATTCGCATAAACATAAGCAATTACTGTTCCCGAATAATTTGCAGATAGATATTACCTATTATCCTTACGATATACAATCATGTCAAATGAAATTTGGTGGTTGGAGTTATAACGGTTTTTTGCTTGATATTACGCAATTACCAGTTTGTGATAATATTTATCTGTTAAAATATGGCTACAGTAACCATTATCATTTTAGAGTCGCCCCGAAGATGTCATTGAAACTCGATACGATGAATTGGGACGTGATTATCAATTTTTAAAACTTGGCATGGATTTATCAATGTTTTATCCATCACTGGAATGGGATGTCATAGAGCTGACATCAAAGCGGCATGAACAACTTTATCCGGGCTGTTGTGGGCAAGATATGTATATTGATATTACATTTGAAGTAACTCTTCGACGAAAAGCTTTATTTTATACTATTAATTTGGTTATCCCTTGTTTGCTTATTGGTAGGTATATCTATGCAAGAGATTTGATATATCCAAAAACAAAACTTTTTTATCCCAACATTTTATTGATAGTTTTGAAATTAATCAAATTTTTTGTCTGATTGATTCTTCTGACAACAAGGAAAATTTTCTAAAAAATTTGCATGAGATTTGATATATCCTCTTTTGCTTAATTTAATTTAAATATTCAACTTTTATTTTATAGCTGTTTTAACCACCTGCGTATTTTATATTCCAATGAAGGGCCTAAAAATGACATTTTCAATTTCAATTTTAGTTACCTTAACTGTATTCTATTTAGTTTTAATTGATTTAATTCCTCCGACTTCCCTCGTTATTTGTTTATTTGCAAGATATTTACTTTTTACAATGGGTTTAGTTACTGCTTCAATTGTCTTCTCTGTTTGGTCCCTAAATTTATATATACGGTAATTAATTAATTTCTTACACGGAATATTTTTAATTTATATTTTTCTAGGGATGCATCAACGCATGAAATGTCAAATTGGATGAGAAAAGTATTTTTAGGAAATTTAGGAAAATATCTTTGTATTAAACCACCAGATAATGATGATATGAGTGATGATGGGTCTACTTTATCTGGTACCTTTATGCTTGATTTTTATTACTGCATTTTTGTAAATTTAAAAAAATTGAATTTTGCAATTTTTACAAATTCTTGTATCAAAAAAGTGCACTTTTTTTTGGAGAAGGCTTCAATCCCCCGGGGGATTGAAGCTTTATAAAAAACCATTTTTATTTTAAACTAAAAATAAAATTGTTTAGAAGCTCCTGGTTCTTCAACAGTAAATGAACGGCGAGCAAGTCCGTACATTTTATCAGTGGCTTCAATGATGCATTCCGAAACTCGATTATCTCAACTTGCACAACTTCGTGGAATGCATCCAGATGTAATTCGTCGAATGATTGATAATGTTGCATTTATCGCTGATCATTTTCGGGCACAAAAAAAGAACCAAAAAATTTCGGAAGAATGGTCATATGTTGCAATGATAATTGATCGATTATTGCTAATTATTTTTACAATCGGAAATATGGTTGGAACTTTTATAATCATTTTTTCTTCTCCCGTTATCTTTGATACTCGAGAACCCCTTAAAATTATGCCCCCCACAAAGCCCCTCAGTGGTGATACATTTGAATATGGACTTCAATCAAATATTACTAGTTTTTAAATCCATTTTTATTGTCGGGTATTTTTATTTTTGTAATTCAGTTTTAATAAAATGATAAAAGATTTGATAAAGTATGAAATGGGCATTACTCGAATTTATTTCTATAATCTTTAATTGTTTCTAAGATTAATACCGTAACCTCAAATTATGTAAAACTTTTTTAATGAAACATTTAAAACACAATAATTTTGGATAAATGAATGCTTAAAAAATTTCAAAAAAATTCGACTGCAAAAAGAATAATTGAGGATGAACCAATTTTGGACTAAACTGGTCCATACCCAGGAAAAAATATTTGACATTATTTACATGTTGGCAAAATGTCTCTCAATAAAACATAGACTTTTAACTGAAATTTAAAAGAGAGATTCCGTAAAAAACAAGTATTTTTAGTTATTTCTTTTGTATAATTTATTTTTTATTAAATTAAAAGCTATGATTCCAACAAAATATTTGGCAAAACTTGATCCAACATATCAGCAAGCTTTAGTTGAGCTTCAAAATGCTTTGTTTAAAGAAGATGCATCTTTTGAATTTACAGAATCTTGCGAAAAATTAGTTAATGAATTTCCTTTAAATTATTTAACACCAAATATATTATGGGAAAAGATTTGGAAGTATGTAAAGGGACTACCGTTTAATAAATATATATATATGTATTGTTTTAGATTTTATGCGTATAATAATAGTGTAAATATTCTCCAAACTTTATTATTTCATTTTACTTATCCTGTTAAAGATATTATTAGATTTTCATATATGCAAAACGTTCCAAAAAGAAAATTAATGGATAAAGAAGAAGCCCCAAATCATGGAGCATCATCATCTCTTAATCTTGTCGTAAATATAGAAGACTTACGTTATCCACATAATTTATTAGAATATTATTTATATTGTTATGAATTAAATGCCAGTAAGTATTTTGTAAACACTTTGATTTTCCTCTCCTCCTGTATTTTAGATTCTCATTTGTCCAACAAAATTATTAAACGTAATTTTGAGATGAGAAATTTATATGAAAGAATTAAAAAGGTTGAAAGCAACGACGAAGAAAAATGGATTTATACAATGGCGGAAGCAGATGACAGCGAATTTGTTAAACATAATATCGAATATAAACTTGGAAAAGATTTAACAAATAAAAAGTTATGGATTTTGTATATTAAATATTTAAAAGAAAATGATATTCAGGTAACAAATACAAAAACAAAGATCACTAGTTTGAATTCTGGAATAGCTAAAAAGTTAGAATTTGAGACTACTTTACTGGGTTAATGTATTCGGGGGTACTTTCCCAATTTTTAATTGGATTAGAGAGAAGTATTTTTAGGAAATTTAGGAATTTGTATTAAGCCACCAGATAATGATGATATGGGTTACCTGGTTACTGTATTCGGAGGAACTTCTTCAGTTTAGCCCCCTCTCTTACATTTTTCATTCACAAAAGTAATCTTCTCTTAGTCAATTCTTCGTACAAACTCAAAAATTTGGGAAATGATAAATGGAGGGGTAATAAACTGAAGAAGTGCCTGTGAAATTTTTATTGAGGAATATGTGCTTCAATGAGACGGACAAAAATCAAAGAATAGGGTGTTTTGGGAAGAAAGTTATCCACATATACCACAGATTTCAAGCCCCAATAATACTATCCAAATATTGCCTTTTATATTTTACTTGCTTGTACATGGTTATCATTATTTAAATAATAATTAAATATTTGCAGGACCTTCTGATCACCTATTCAAAATATTGCCGATTTTTTGTTGACGACATTGCCATGAAAGAAGAATACAGAAATGCTGCTGAAATTTATGGCGAAATTACTGTGCCATGGAAGAATGTATTTGATTTTGAAAGATATAATAAAAACTTTTTTAATATTGAATATCCAAAACGTCCTAATATTCTTGATAATGATGGCATTTTTTCACCTCAACATTTTTTTGATTTAAAAACCACTATGCCTCAAAAATTCCCATTTTGGCCAAATTTAATGAATTACATTTTAAAAAATGCAAAAGCAAATATTCTTCAAAAATTATATTTTTCTTGCAAATATTTTTATTCAAAATACCGTAAACCTGTTTGTTATTGTGTGAATGTTTTGGCAGCTGGATGTAAATGGCCTCCCCACCAATTCAAAGAAGAAACGTATTTTCTTCATTCAAATATATCCGAAAAAATTAATTTGGATAATTTATATATTTCTACAAAATTTTCGTATAATCATTTGCAGCCCTTGAACACGCTAATACCTAAAATCTATCAATGTGATGCAAAATTTATTAAAATTGTTGAACAAAATTTAACAATTAAAGAATTAAAATTTTTTATTGGACACGGAAATGTCATTGATTTGGATTTTTGTCGAGTTAAAATTACCGATTTTGATGAAAATTTGTTGAATTTGGATGACATTCTTGCATTTACTCCAATGCTACAGTATTTACAGTAAACTTTTAAAAATGAGTGAGCTTTTAGAAATGCTAACCCTATTGTTTTAGAATTTTTCCTTCTCGATGTTCTTCCGAAACGGCACAAAAACTTTGTGAATTGCCATTCACAAACAAATTTATGTCAATTGTTCTTCGATCGGGAACAAATAATTTACTTGAACCCAATGCACTGGGGAAATTTATTTATGTAATTACTTTTTTATTTTCCCTTTTTATTTTCTTCAGGGCTATACGTGATACGGGAATTTTGCATCGAAATATGTCGGTTTCTTCAAGAATTTAAATGATATTGAATCGATTTGTAGAAAATATCGAACATTTTTACATTGAAACCAAAGCAAAAAAAACGGTGCAATTTTGAGGCCCGTTGTATGTAAATATGTTTTTCAACGCCATGTACCAAAAAAAGGTTTTTTTTCTCCGACATGGCATTGAAAAACATTTTGCCACACATTGGATTACAAAATTCGATATGTATTGGTATCGTTCATATGAAAAACAGTATCACAGAGCCCTGATATTTCTTATTATCAAATTTTTGCTATATTTCTTTTTTTACAGAAAAGTGCTTCATCTGATTGCAAAATTATAATTAATTTTGACGCCGAAAACAGAGAATTCACAGAAAATTTTGAAAGAACTGTAAAATCTGTTATTGATTTTAATTGGAAATATGGCCCAAAACCAAACATTAAAACTTTTAATTGGTGATTTGATATTTTCTGTTTTGAAGATAATTGTGGATATACTTTTTGAATGAAAAAATTCTTTAACGCAACAATACAGACTTTTTTGTATTTTTGTTTTGTAAATTGCGAAAGAATTATGTATAAAATTTTGATGAAATTTCATCAATCAGTGATCCAAAAAATTGTTTTGGTAATCATTAGTCACAAATTTTAATAATAGAAAAAATTATGCTGTATAAAAAGGGATTGTCACGCATTTTATGGTTTTTAAAAAAATGACACCGCTTTGAAATTCGGCATGAAATCAAAGGAATGGAAGGAAGGGGTTCAAAAATTTCGAAGTTATGAGTGACGTCACATCTGGACAATCCCAAATGGAGAAAAATTATTTTTTTGTTTTCTTTCAGCAATTGTGGCAACTGCAAAATCTAAGACTAGGATTGTCGAATCCCCTTTCCCGGAGAATCGATAATTCTAAGCAGGATCTTATTAAATGAAAAAAATATTTTTAGAAACTGCTTCGAAAAACTTTATAACAAAGGCGTGCATCGGTTACACAATTTAAACATTACAAATATTTTATCAGAACACATTTAAATATTTTTTTAACAAAAAGAGGCTGTAATAGCGTTGTATTTTTTTTATTTTTAAATTTTTTATTTTTTAAAAGGTCCAGAAATCCCGTGATCAAGGTGGAGGAGTCGACCGGCCGAAACTTTTTAGCCCCGGCCGGAATTAGGCTCTCTCAAAGCACGGTCTTATCACACGATATTTTTTTTCGATAACGTCATTGTTTTTTCCTTCAAAAAAAGAGCTTTGATTAATCAACAATGTTTTTTTATCCAAAAAAAACACAAAATATTATTGCTTTTTTTCCTGCTTTTTTCTTATCAGTAGTGATCTTAATGATGTGTACACTTTTTGAACATTGAACAAAAAGTTATAAGCGTAAATATTAGTCATTTTTATCAGTAAAAGTAGCTTCCGACTTAAACATTTTATTTTTTTAACGGACAGTAAACAGGTTTTGCGTCATGTTCTCCATTTTCCACCCACCCCCCTCTTTTTTAGGAAAAGATATAAATAAAACTGTTATGGTGAAAAAAAAATTAATTCAAATTGTTTTAAATATAATTCAAAATTGTAAAAATGACTAAATTGTTGTTTGTCTGTTTTACTGTTATTTGTTTAACATTATTTATTATCCAAAATTCTGATGCCTTTCCCGCAAAAAATATTAATGCCGATGGTCTTCAACCAGAAGATTGCCGAAAAGATGAAGATTTCTTAGAATGTGGCACATGCCCAAAAACATGTACAGATCCAAATGTAAGTAACTTTTTTTGATTGATTAATCTCATTCTTATATGTCCTAATTTTTTAGCCAAAATGTGATTCAAAATGTAAACCTCCAATGTGTCAATGCAAGGAGGGCACTGTTCGAGCCACGGATGGACAATGTATTAAACCTGAAGAATGCCCACCAAATACTATCAATTAAAAAATGGTATAAAAAAATTTCCTAAACTTTTTATTCAGTGTTTATGTATATATTTGATTTAATTACTAAAATATGTTTTATATCTGCAAATTAATAAAATGTAATAATAATAACTTTTTAAAGCAACCCCAGAATTTTGAAGTTATTCGTGAAAACTAAGTAGCTCTACATTTTCATATCATTGTTTCGATAAGGCTGAAATAAAAATATAAAGAAATGAAAATAATTGCATTCAAATGTTTTTCTTCTAAACATCATTTTTGGTCAAGAAATATGCACTACCATATACCCTGCAATCTTGCACAATGTGGAAATGCATGTGTACATTCCATTAAAGACGTACCCCCTCCATGTCAAAAGTGCCATCTGTTTTTTTTTGTTCTCAGTTTATGCAAATCAATAATAAATATATTTTCCCGGTTTTTTTGCAGCTGCTGCATTTTTTTTATTGTTTCTTTTTTTTGCATCGATTCAACTTTTCTTTTTTCAACGGCACATTTGTGGGTGTATTTGCAAAAATAAATTTGTGGCATCAACGCTGTTTTTGGTCCAATATTTGTTGTTAAAACTTATTTTAACAATTTGTTTTGTTTTATTACAACCTAAAAGTAAATGTAAGTAAAAAATTAAATTAAATTCATTTAAAAAAAAATTATTTTTTAAGGAATAAAATATATTTTTGTGCCCAAAATTCTGAACGACAATTCTTTTCAATTCCAAAACCAATTATTCGATATATTTGTGAAAATCCCAAACCATCCCCAACTCTTCTTTACAAAATATATTTTACTTGCAAATTTTTTTATCCAAAAATTAAAATTATCGGAATTGATTTGATTCAAATTCGAGCATACTGTCGAGAACTTACATGGCCCTTGTCAAAAGTGGCCCAAATAAATGAAGAGCGGTGTAAGCATTTTTTAAAGCAACAATCATTTGTGAAATATTTTTTATTACCATTTTTTAAATATGCTTTTTATAAACGTACAACATTTAAGCAAAACTACTGTAGATTCTTTTGCTCAAAGGGTTACTGTAGCGGCGGCAGTTTGGAAAAAAACTTTTTCCTAAAAATGTTTTTTGTCAAAATGTTAAAAATCAACAGTGCCGTGTTACCATGACACAGCGCATTGAAAATACACTAAAGCGTTGATTTTTAACATTTCGCCAAAAAAAAATTTTTCGAAAAAATGCATCAATTTGTTTTAGCTTAAACTTAATAGTTTTCTTATTAAATAACTTTTTTATTGTTTCTAGGGTAAAAAAGGATAAAAAATCTGATTTTTCCATCTTTGTATAGCCAAAAACAATGAAATATAAGGGTTTTTGAGAGGGGTGAAAAAAGGGTGTTTTTCAGGAGCTAAAAACTCGAAAACGAAAAAAAAATTTTTATACCAAATTGCATAGAAATGTTCAGCAGGATCTGTTTAGTAAAAGTATAGTTCATTTCTTAATGGCGACTATACAAAAAAATTTGCCGCCAAATTGAAGTTGATGCGCGCGCCAACGATACTGTTAACATTATTTTTAAAAAAAGTTTTTTTTTGGCGAAATGTTAAAAATCAACAGTCAAAGCGCTGTGCCATGACCCCTCCCCCCATTCCCAAATCGCATGTTTACAAAAATTCTTTCACCAATTTTTATTTGTTGAGTAAAAAATATTGCCCAAAGGATCGTTGCTCAAAAAAAATGCTTACACCATTCAGATGAACATGTACCACTTCCGATGAATGCCATTTTTAATATTGATTTTAAATTTTGTATTATTGGAGGATGGATTCAATTTGAAGAAACTATTAATCGAGATAATGAAGTGCACCCAAAATTTATGTCATATTTTTTAACAAAATTATGGTATTTTGAAAAATGTGAATTTTGCATAAAAGATCAGATCCTGAGTTCCAAAGAATTTAAAATTATGGCAGAGACAACAACGATGATATATTTATTTGATGTTACTGTATTCGATGACAATGGCATTGAACTTCCATGTGAAGAACTTTTTAAATTGTGTCCTTTTGTTGAACGTTTTACTTTGTAAGTTTGCCTTTAATAATCTTCAATTAAGTACTGTACCTTTAAGTGCCCGTCGCCAAATCCAAACAGGTTTTACCGATCGTACGGCACAAGCTCTGGCAGAGCTCAAAAGGTCAGCGAAACTTTTCAGTTTTTATATAGAATTTGTGCCGCCATCATTTGATCCCATTTCATTTGCGACATTTATAAAAGTGAGTTTAAAACGCTTTTTTACAAAAAATGTTATGTATTTTTAGAATAATATGATAAGAACCAGTAAATCAGATGTAACCATTCAATTCAACGATGATGTAACAAAAGAAGAAGAATTAAATTTCTCGGAAATTCTGAAAAGCTTTTTTGTTTCTAAAGAATACGAAAACATTAAAATACGCATTTCATTTCGTTGGGAATAAAGATATTTTAATCTGTATTTTAAAGCTCTGGTACCATGGTGTGCAAGAGAAAGAATTCCAAATTTATTTGTAAAATTACCGTTGCTATTGTAAATTTTGTTTATAAAATTATTAATTTTATTTCTCCAAAACTATAAGTTTCTCATGCATTTAACTTTCTTATCCGTAAAAATGGTATTAAATAAAATAATTTAACAATAAATAAATATAATTTTAGTTTTTACAATTAATCATTTCTTAATTTGATTGAGCACGTTGCAATAAATCATTTAATTTTCCAACAATTTCATTTGTATCTTCAGCTGATTTAATAAGAGATATACAAGATTCAGTATCCAAAATAATTTGTTGTTTCATTTTAGCTTCATCAGAATCATTTGCATCAGAAGAAAGAGATTTTCCTTTTTGACGTAAAACATTTGCAGTTTTTTCTACCGTATCCAAAACCTTAAATAGCCAAAGATTAAATAAAAATCATTTTAAAAAATGATGCCAACAAACTTCTGTAGCTTTAGCAATAAATGTATCCAAAGCAGATGCCAAAGATTTTGCGAGAATAATTTTAGATTCATTAGATTTTTCATGACCATGAATTTTAATAAAGCTTTCCCAAATATTCCTCACTGAAATAACATATTCTGAATGTTCTTTTGGAAATGGCATTTTTGTCCATCGATACTTTTTTGGAACATTTCCAACCAATGAAACTAGTTTCACGAAATCTTTGAATAATTTTGTGTGAAGGAATGATTCAATTTGAACTTCTAATGCTTGAAATTGAAGAAGAACATCTTTACAGTAGCTGATAAAATTGATGTAGGTTACTAAAAAAGGTGCTTTTACTATAAAGAATAATAAATTTAAATAACTCCAAAATTGTTTTAACATCACACTTTCTGTATATCCTCCAAGAAATAGTGAGTGTGATGTGATTCAAAGCCATCAAGATTATGAAATTTTTGATACATTTTTTTCACAACAAAAATGTAGAAATATTGTAGCTTTTTAAATGAATTTTCCAACATTCCCTTTTTAAACGAAAAGAACAAACCATCATTAGAATCACAATTTGAATACATTTTGCCTTCCAACAATTTTAATGCTTCATTAACGACTTTTTTCATTGATATTTGCAATACAAGCATAATTTCCCATTGTTGAATATCACCTTCAGTTTCATGAGCTTGTTCTGAATTCCATTGACCAAATGCACTAAAAAACATCACTGTTACAGTATACCAAATGAATGTGAACAAACATACTCTCGCATATCTTCACAAAAATCAAAATATTTTTCAAGACTATTGTAGAATGTTTGACAAATAAAAGATGAGCAACCGGGAAGAGTTTTAACAGAGCAAAGAGCTTGAATTGTTAACGCAAAATTTTCAGATACATTAAATTTTATAGAATCATCTTCACGAAGAATTTTGATATTGTCGACCGTAGCAGAATCAATAAAAGATCTATATGAATCTTTCACCCATAGTTGAATATAAACAGATATATCAAAATATGAGAGGATTTTCTTAAAATAAGATGCATAGATTTGATATTGAGGAAAACTTTGATGAAATTCATCAAAAGCAAGATATGATTCTTGAAATGGTTCAGAATCAGATGGAATAAAATCAAATTCAAAGTTTTCTTGAGTAAATGAAGCCATAAAAGTCAACAATGCAGATAAATAAAACTTTTGGATAGTTGATTTTGCTGTTAATGAAAGGAGGGCTGTTGATTGAACTGATTCAACAATTTTTTGTTTTTCTTTATTCAAAGCATCCAAGAAATGTTTCCATTTTTGAGTCACTGATCCATCAATCCTTGAATAATTGATAATACTTTTTGCTGCAATACTTATTCCTTCATCAAGCATGCCAAGTTCACGAATATTCAATAACATGTAATAATTTGATGCCAAATCTTCAGGATTAAATGAGATATATGGATTGATTGCTCGTTTGACAAAATCTAATGATGGCTTAATTTCATCTTTTACTTGTTCAAACTTTTCAGCACTCCGTCCTTCAAGTTCTTTGAGATAAACATTAAGAAGATTTAAACGGGCAAAAGTATATTTAAGCCATGAGTGTTGTTTCTTTTTTGCTGATTGTACAATTTCATCAAGGATGAGATAAATATTGAGTTCACAAACATTTAAAGCTTCACGGGCTCGAGATTCATTAATAATCGATTGTTGCTTTTCAAAAAAGGAATACAAATCCGACAGTTTCTTAGCAAAAGTAGTATAATCTTCCCATGAAGCCTGAAAATGATAACATTTTAAATATTAGACTATGAGCTAAACAATCCTAAAACTTTATTATTAACTTATCAAGCCACTTTTCTGCAGCTACTTACAAATCCATTACCAGGTATTATACATTTTTATATCTTACCTCATGCTCCTTACTCAATGATTCAACTGATTTATCCAACGCAACCAAACTTGAAGAAAGTTCAACAAATTGTGTATAATCATTATTAATTAAATTAATTAAAGCATATTGAAAATGTTGCAATATTTGACGAAGTTGTTTATCAATATCTTTAAGATCAAGTTGATGCCGAATATTATCCATTAAAGTATCAATATTAAAATCCGATGTTGTAAACATTTGGGGATCAAATGATAAGCTTTCTTCTACTCCGGATATGGAAGATCTTTGAGTTGAAAATATTGCAGATGGTGAATTTCCATCATTTTCATGCATTTCAGCTTCCGCCATTGTCATAATTAAAACAAAAATACGGTGGTTTTAAAGATTTGTCAAAATTCAACTTTTTTTTTGACAACGAAGCAGCAACAAAAAAATGTGGCTACGTATTTTCGCGTTAAAAGAATCTTTCATTGTTTATTTTTATTTTATGTTTTTTAAAAATTAAAAAAATTTTTTTTTAAAGGGAGTGTCGACGACAAGCAAAAAAAATTTTGTGTGGACAACAAGTATGTTTTAACACGAAAATGAGTTAGAGAAAAGAAATAGCATAGAAAAATGTCTTATTCGTGTAAAAACATACTTGTTGCCAAAAAATTTTTTTTTGCTTGTCGTCGACACTCCCTTTAACTTTATTAATCCAATTTTTTAGTCAACCTCGTATTAGAATATTGGTGGAAATTTCATAATAAATATTATGTTGCTGATGAGGCGCTCTTAATAATGTTAAAAAGTGTTTGGGAAATGATCAGCCACGAAGAAGGGCAATAAATTTTGATTATTATTTGAGATTTAAACGTCGCAATAAAAAAAAAACAATGGTGCTATTAGTAGTGCATAGAGCTGTATCCTGGCGCCGCCTGACACAACGCCAATGGCAAACTGTATATATTTTTCTAATTTTCTTTATTATTTTTTCTATGCAAAATGCATTTTACAGAATTCAAATTGACTAAGTGGTTGCTTAGATGATCACAAAATTGTGCTAACTGAATTTCGTCATTATTTTCACGATTTAAGCAACCACTTGGTCAATTTGAATTCTGTAAAATGCATTTTGAATAGAAAAAAAACTCTTCAAAGATGCACCGTAATCGATATTCAAACTTTATTTTGGCTCCAACAGAGTCAAATGAAAGGACAATATGGAAAACTTTGGCCAGGCTTATAAGCTGAACAATATAAAGATTTCAAAATTTACTTCAAAAATTACTAATAATTAATTTTATGGATTATCAAAGTGTTTTTGATCTCTGTTCTGTTATCACTCTTTCATTTATTTGATAATTTAAATATTTTAACAAAATGATTCCATTTCTTTTGTTTTTGCTTTTTCATAATTGAATAACATTATTTTATTTAATAAGGTTTAAAAGTTAGTTTTAATTCAAACACTATAATTTATTTGCCAAAACATTTATGTACTGTAATTATTGGTTTCCGAAATGGTTTTTTGATTTTTTTTCACTTTCATTTTTTGTTAAAAATTTTTACAAACAAAAAAGCACATTTATTAGATGGACAAAATAAATATAAGTTTAATGAGATTTTTTATAGGTTTCAATAAATAAAAAGCTCCTCGCAAAACAAAAAAAAACAGAATGTGTGTAAAATTGTTTTTTTGGTGGAAAAAAGGGAAGGAAAAAAAGAAATGCCATGTCGCCGAATCAAATAAATAAATAAAAGAAGAAAAGTACAAAAGTATTTTGATTTTGTTTTTTGTTGATCGTAATTTTATTTTGGTGAATTTTTGATGGAAAAAGAATGTGTGTGAATGCGCGGTTTATTGATTAAATGATTGATTGATTGAAAAAAAGTTGTTATTGAATGTTATGCATTAAAGGGGCATGAACATCTTCGGTATCAGTGATAAGATGTTCATTTGATGATGAATGTGAAATTTGTGTAGATTGTTGTTGTTGGTGTTGCTTTTGGGGTTGAACTGCTGAAATTTGTTCCAAAACTGGTACGGGTCCAGATGTGGGTGAAATTCGATGCCCTGGAGTCATTTTTGCTGGGATTACTTTAAACTTTGATGGAGCAGTTGGATAAATTCGAATTGGTGGCTCATTTGGAGTATTATCTTCTGAGACAAATGCGGCGAGACGTTTTGTGCCAATCATTTGTGCACAAGTTGGCACCAAAAGTGATAATGCCATTAAACATGCACCTCCTGCAAAAATACAAAATCCTGCCATCTTCCATGTTCGCATAGGATCTTTTAACATTTCATTGAAGCGTTCCTGTGGAATATAAAAATTTCCTTCTTCATCTTGTGAAATTGCAATTTTCATTATTGATAATTCAACATCTTCCCGCTGATACGAATATCCATAGATGATTGCCGCGGCGCCACCAACAAGTAATAAAAGTCCCAAAAGACTAAAGAATCGACAAATATATACGCCTGTACGTTGTCGAGGAGGGGGTGGAAGGAGATACCTAAAAATATTCATTTTTTGTTTATTTGTGTATTAATGAAAAAAAAACGAGATTACGGTAGTTTTGTCTTATCCCATTTTTTAAGGAATAAAAAGAAAAACCTTTTGTGGCATTTTTCATTGCATTTTTAAAAATTATTTTTCGGAAAATGAATGAAAAATAGCTTTAGAGTCAAGCCAAAATTAAGTAATCTAGAAAATTCATAAATGATACTGTAAATAAACCCAGAAGATTTTTTGCAAGATAAAAAGACGGTTAAGCACTTTTTTTGCAAGGCTCTTACAATCAGGAATTTGGAGGCTCCAACGATTTTGTCAGGCGAAATCGCATAATCGCTGCGAGACTCAATAATTAAAAAAAATATGTAAATATCCGCTCACTTTAAAATCAAACTTTTAATACTCCAAAAAAGCAAAAACTTTCAGTTTATACAATTTTTTTTCATCAACATTTTTGTCATTAATGTACTAACTTACCATGCCCCAGAAGCTTCAATCTCTTCAGCAGTTGGAGAAAGATAAAATTGATGCAAATAACTTTTTATTCCAAATGCTTTCTTTTCACCCCCCAAAGTTACACCATCAATAACTTCAGAATCTTTTTCCATTTGATGATGTTGGGGTTGTTGAGAGCCAAGGGAAAGATAAAACTTTTTACCTTTTTCAATAATTGTTTTCATTGTTCATAAAATTATATTTTTCCTATTCTTATTGTAGGTGAATCCCATTCGTTAAAAGATACCGCACAAAATATCAGTACGGTATATCTCTGCAAAAATAAAATAAATAAAGATTTGCAATAATGAGATATATAAAATCCAAAAAAAGGGGAGTTAAGCAACAACTCAAGTATGGATGGATTATATCTCAGAAAAAAAGTACAGGTTTCTCCTCGAAAAAAAAAACAGAGCTAAATTAAATTAAATTAAATTTAGCAGAAAGAAAAGTGAAGCTTTTTTAATTTTAGAAAAAAAAATAGAAAATAGAGGAATGGCAGCATTGATTGGGCACGCCAAAAATAAAAGGAAAGAAAAGAAAGAGCAGCGGCACCCGTTTGGTTTCATGCCGTCGTTAAAGGAGGCGGGCGGGGGAAACGAATATGAAAGCTTTTTTTAAATAAGTAAAAAAATTGTAAGATTTTTTAGGGGAAAAAAACTGTTGTTTAATGTGATTTCACTTTTTATTTTTTCAGGTAAGCAAAAAAAGGAGGCTAAAAAATGACGAATAAATGTGGCATTTTTATCTTAATTCATGGGGGGGGGGGGGGGGTTGATAAAATGTGTTTAAAATATCAGAATACAAATTATATAGATTATAATTCTGATGATGTATATTTTAAAATATTAACATAGAATATAGAAAGCAATGCATTATTTAATAATACACTATAAAATGTGACAGAATTTCAGTTTAAAGAGAGACAAAATTAAATGCCACACTTTATGTTCGGCATATTACATCTCAAAAAAATTGTTTTAATGTCAAACAATGGCAATTAAAGTAATATTTTTTATGACTTTTATATATAAAAAAATGGCAACTACAATTACAGTATACTCAACTTTAACATTATGCAATTATTAAACATTTTTTTTCGGAACACCTGTTTTTTTGCAGGTGATTATTTATTTGCGTCAAACGTATAAATTTTAAATTTTAAAACATTTCTCCAAAATGTTATCACATCATCGAACTTAAGTCTTGAAAAAAAAGTATATTTTTAAAATAGTGTAGCCTTTGGCATTCATATATCTCAAGTTCAATCTTTGCCCTTAAAAAAAGTAAAGAAATTGTGTTTTTTCGAGTTTTTCTTCTTTCCTAAAGTATGCATTTAAAAATACTTCCGTTAACAATTATCAAAAAATAAATGCTTAAAAACTTTTTTAATGCAACAAAAAAAAGAAGAAAGAAAGAAATGTTTGAAAAACTGCAGCAACTTTTAAAGGTTAAAAATATTCAATTAAAGCATCCAAACTTTTTGCTTCTTCTCATAATTGTTAATGAAGACTTTTTTGGCAAAAGTTTTTTTTGTTTAAAAAAAAGAAATGGAAAATTCTATTTAAGCGAAGCCTGGCATTCAACAATAATAATTTTTTCCAACAACATAATTTTAAAATAAAAATATAACAACTTTTCCCCCTTCTTATTTTCATTTTTGTATTGCCTTTGGGCGATTTATATATAAGAAGAAGAAATCCTTAAGAATCATCTTAAGATTAAAAGAGGCAAGAAAATTTTTGAAGCAAAGAAAATTCTAAGCAAATAAAAAGATAAAAGCTTCCTTTTTGTTTTCTTTTTATTTGCATCATTTTTCAAGAAAATGTGGCGTTCAAAAAACCAAAAACAATGATGCCAAAGTTAAATTTAAATAAGTAATTACTCTTTTATCTTTTATTCTTTCTTTTATAGAACAAAAAAGTGACGAATATATTATATATATATATTTTTTCGTTATTTTTAATACATTAATTTTAATAACATATTTTGTCTTTTGTTACAAAAGTTTTGTATTTCTTTTTTTTTTCGTCTATTACTACTTTTCCTTAGACTAAAAAAAAGTAAAAATACTAAAAAAAGAAAGAAATAATTTTACTTTGAAATGAAAATGACCAAGCAGGAAAAAAATAAAAGCTAAAAAAATGAGTGAAATGGAGATATATTTTTTATAAACTACTACTTTGAAGAAAAAAAAGCTTGTTGAAGCCTAAAGTTTTGAAAAAAAACGGATGGTTGGGAAAGGCAAAAAAAACAAAACGTGTTTTTACACATACATAAAAAATTTATGATAAATTTTGACGTAAATGGCATTATTAGATTGAAAGAGAGGAAAAA
Source organism: Panagrolaimus superbus (assembly GCA_964035985.1). NCBI lineage: Eukaryota > Metazoa > Nematoda > Chromadorea > Rhabditida > Panagrolaimidae > Panagrolaimus > Panagrolaimus superbus. The sequence goes on from OZ038357.1 coordinate 10,222,859, forward strand.
CATATTTATGAAAAATTTAAAAATAAAAATAATGAGGAAAATAACATTAATAATAATAGTAAAAAATGGGATTTAATTAATCTTTTGGGAAATTAAAAAGTGATAAAGAAATATACGTAAAAGTTCTTAATAACAAAAAAGAAATTTAAAATGAGTTTTTATATACACTGAGAAAAATGGGTGATGAAAAAACTCCTCACTGATGACAATTTGGTGATGAATAGGTGACTAAAAGTGATAAATACATCACCCAAACGTCACCACTGAGAGGTTTTTCGTCACGGATTTTTTTCAGTGTATACGTTACATTGTGCGTTAAATATTTAAACTTTTAAAAAAATACTGTAATTCTTCAAAATTTATTTATGTCAGACTTTGAAATTCGTAATTTGAATAAATATAGAATTATTCAGTTTCAATTAATTTTCAATATTTTAACTTCTTATTTTATAAAGGCTACAGTACCCAAAAAGACAGGTGTGTATGTCTTAAAAATAGAAAAAAAAAAGCTTGGCAGCTTTAACATTTGCTAAAAAATACTAATAATAAACGCCCTCAAACAAAACGACATTTCCTATAATAACAAAATTTAAAATTGATAAAGCAAAAAAAAAGATGTCATTCATTTCTAAAATTAATAAAAATAATATATCCCACAAATGTTGAGCGTTTTTCAAAGCTTTCAACAAAAATAAATACAAATTGTACTTTTTTTCAAAAACTATACAAAGTCAATTTATTTTTATATATGTTTCTATTTTAAAAACAAAACAGATGAGGAGAAAAAAGAGATGAAAGTAATGGGGAGAGAGAAATGGCATCAAAAAATGAGAAACGAAAAATAAAACATTTTTTTACACGTATAAAAAAAAGTGGCGTGTTTCTTGTGCCTTCGGGTTTTTAGCGGCCTAAAAAATATGGATGAAATGAGATGGAAAAGGGAAACAAAAAATGCAAAAACAAAAGGCAAAAATTAGGGCTCAAAAAAGGGCCTCAAATATCCTCTTGTCGGGGCCGGGACCGAATGACCTCCGCAACCCGGTCGGTCTTGTTAAAAAGAATATTTGCATTTTTACAAAATGATAGAGACCACTCTCGAGCCAAAAATGCAGTAAAATCGACATTTCCAACCCCTTACCCTTGGCCGCAACAACAACATTAAAGTGGCATCAAATATATTTATGGGACGGCAGCACCAGAAGAAATGCTCATTTTTCATGATGAAAAAAATAAGTCCCTTCCAACCACATATTTTTATCTCCTCTTCAAACATTCCAACAAAAAAAAGATCGTTAATGAAAGCTCTTTTTTGTTTTTAAATAAAAAACTATACGGTAGATTTATGGTGGTCCTTGTCCGGTTTTCGTTGGGGGACACAAAAAGACAAAAAAAACCATTGTTTAAAAATCAAATATTTATTTTAAAATTATAATTAATTTTGGCTATTTGAATAACAAAAGATAACAAACAAAAACAACAACGAAATTTGGTGGACAAAAAGATGAAAAAGAAGAAGATTTAAAGCTCACAAAAAAAATTTGCCCAACGGCACTGAAAAAAAGAGAAAGAAAAAAAACGATGATGTCATTTGAAGAATGAACGAATAAAGAAAAAGAAAGAAAGAAAGAACATCTGACGTAGCAGCAGCAGTAGCAGCAGAAAAATTGCCATTCATGGAAGAGAAGGGAAGGAAAAAGAACAAAGTATGTGCCAAAAAAGAAGGCATGGTAGGTTTCACTTTTGACGATGTCGAAAAAAAACTTTGTCATGAAAAAAATGCATTATTCTGTTTTTGACAACTTGATTATAGCTGCCTATTTGCTTTTTGGCATTTATGTTGTTTCTTTTTTATTTTGAAGGAAAAAAGACATTAAAAAATGATTTGCAAAAATACGGGATAATAATAAAAAAATGAAATTCAAGGAAAAGTGTGTGAGCATGAAATGACGACAGTTTCAAAAAATTTCAAAGAGTACAAAGTTATTTATTAAACAAGGCGGATGGTTAAGTACTTTTTTTGGTAAAATCCTGACAATCAGGATCTTGCATGCTCCAACGCTTCGTCGGATAAACTATTCAATCGTTGCGGGACCCAAAAAATGAAAAAGTACTAAAATACCCGTTCCCATTAATTAAAGAGTATTGAAATTTGTAAAAAACATTGAAACATCTTTCCTGACATTAATTTTCCTTCAATTTTAATGTCAGGAAAGAAATCCTTGGATTGTTTTTAAAATTGTAATAAACATTTAAAAATATAAAAATATTGAAAAAGTTTACAAATTTCGTTCCTTAGACCTCAATTTTTAAAAAATGAGCTGACTTTTCCCATTTAAAAGAATGTTTAATATTCATAATCAAGTTTTGAAAATGTTGCATCATTTTTATTATAAGTGTACGAACATTAACAGAAATTTGAAAAATACCGACAATTCTGTTTTTTCTGATCCCAAAAAAGAGGTTGAATAAAGAATCCAAGTTTTCCATTTTTTTAAATATTTATATTTCAATTTTTTCTTTTTATTTCGATTTTCGACAATATGACTTTTGGCTTGTCGTGAACCAATGCCATAATTGTGGCATCAATAAAAAAAAACTGCTTTTTGTAAACATTAAATGTATTACACTTGGAGGATTTAATACATCAAAAATATCTCATTTTACGGGTCAGAATGATGAGTTTTGGTTTAATTTTCACATAATTCTGGCATTTTTTTTGAACTAAAGCAAACGTCTTACATTTTTGATGTAATTTCTGTTATTTTTAAAGCTCTTCATGAAAATGATTCTTATGACTTAAAGTTAAACTAAATTCACCATGTGAAAATGGGGTTCTTTCAAATCTCCAAATAAACTGACAAAGCCCTAAAACAAATGTTACAATGCCAATGGTAGAAAGCAAAGAATAATGAATCAAAGAAAAAATTGAAATTGATAAGATCGAAATTGTTAAAAGTAATGATAAACATATGAAAGCCGGGGTATCATTTAAATATGTTTGATTGGCATGCAAATTTGAATATGGTTTTGCCGGAGAATTTGCCATTAATAAAATCCAATGAAATAAAATTTGAACTTTAAAAATGTAATCACAAAATGCCCGATTTCGAGTTCGACGAAACATCAGACGATATGTACAACAATATGAACAAAATCCCAATAAACTGAAAATAAAAATATTATTATTTATTGTTATTAATTTTTGCGAGGAAGAATTGTTTAATTCAGTTATTTTAACCATCACTTAAACACATAAGTTTTTATATTTGAGATTTAAATAGAATAAAAAAAATTTTGGCGGATATTGCTCTAATTTGTTTTTTATATATAGATAAAATGGTTTTTAAAACGTATAATTTTATACGGCAACAATTTTTATTATTAGTGTTTCAGAGATATATCGGTTTTTTTGGCACACTTTCAAAGCTACTTTTTATGGTGCAACATTTTCTTTTTTCATTTTTATATTTGTCAAAAATACAATTGAACTAATTTAGTATAGAATTTTTCAACAACTTTTTGCAATAAAAATTAGATAAAAAATAAACTCACATAGTAATAAATTCGATAACTTTGTGACAACATAATGCCATCCTTAAAATAATATTAATAATATTAATTAAATTAAAATCACTTCATTTTGCAAAACATTATTATTAAAAACGATATTTTTCATGCTTTAAAGTAGCTTCTATTACATTTGAGTTTTTCTACCACCTCTCTTTCATTTGTTCAATCAATAATCCTTCTTTTTTCTTCTTCTTCTTTTTAAGCCTTTTTCAGCCGCAAGCAGCTGCTGGCTGAAAAGGCTATTTCTTTTTCTTTGCACCCAAAAATACATGCTTTAAAAAAAGGGTGTCCATTTTTACAAACAAATATATATTCCATTCTTTTTTTTGCCAATTTTTTCGTGTCTCTTTTATAGTTGCATTTTTAATAGCTACTGTAACTTTAATGAAGGGATACCGTAGTTTTGGTCTTGACAAGAAAATTGCTTTTTGGTACATAAAATTAATTTATACAGAAAATTATGCAAAAAAATTATAAAGTGTGATTTGAAAAGAAAAGAAAGAAAGCTGACAAAGATTTACTATTATTTCCAACTTTAATTTTAACAGAGATGGCAAAAAAAAGCAAAGAAATAGAAGAAACAAAAACAGAAGAAATAAGTTAAAATTAACCTAACCTGTGACGTATCTCTTTTTTCTCTCTGTCACCAAATTTATTTTTTCTTCAACTTTCTTTTGTGCATTTTTTTTGTTACACGTGATATAAATAAATAAAAAAAGTTTTCCCTTCAAAAAATAAGAGAGAAAATTTGCGGGCAACAAAATTGTTTGTAGTCTTCTTTTTTTTCTTCTTCAAAAAAAAACTTGGAACACTTTTTTCCAAAACTGTTTTTTCTTTCTTTGCTGCATTTCCGTTTTTTTTCTTTTTTCTTTCAAAAAAATGAAATGTTTGAAAAAGAATTAACTCTTTTTTTTCTCAACAAAACATTTGGGTTTGGTCTTGGAACATTCTTTTATCTGTTTTTTCGCCTTTTAAAAAGGGGGTATTAATTTAGTTACTTTTTGATACCCCCCTTTTTGTGTCACTTAAACTTTTTTCAATTATTTTAGTTTTAAAAAAATGAAAAAAGTAAAAAGATGTTTTTTGGAGGTTGGTTGAAAAATGGAAATAAAAAGTAATATAATTATCACCACCATTTTTTTTTTATTTATGATTTGTTCTTTGCTATTTAAAAAGGATTATCTCAATCTCACTTTTTTTTGTTAAAAATACTATTAACACCTCTCTTTTTTAGAGTACAATTTTTTGTTAAAGTTTTTTTTCTTTTGCTTTTAAATAATTTTCAGCATTAATACAAATTAAATATTTCGTTACCAAAAAATATTATTTTTTTATTTTGAAAGAACTCTAAAATTATCTTTCTTTTATTTCGTTTATTTAAAGTTGAATAGTTTCATTTAAATTTAATTTCATGTTTGTGACAGTATGAATGCAAAAGAAGCAGTAAATTTAAAAATTTATGAAAGTTAATTAAATGTACAATTACGACGTAAAAATACGTAAAAAAAGTATGGAGTGCCAGAGATTGAGAAAAATGCCGTGCCGCGATTTAATTTTCACAAAAATATTCTTATTTTTGTCGTACTTTGTTATGGGTATCAGTCTTATCACTGTGAAGAAAAACATTTGCATCTTTTCTATTTTAAAAATTAAATTAAAGGTTCTAAATAAAAGGTTCCAGGAAATTTATTGATTAATAACCAAAATAATGCTCCTATATAAGTAAGTTATATAGGAGCCAGTGTTGCGCCGGAAATTTTTCATCGACTCCGATTCCGGAGTTATTGGAGTCGACTCCAAATTCAAAATTTTCTTTAAAACACATGAAACCGGAGCCGGAGTCGGAGTCACAACATCTCGGTGTATAAGTAATAAAGTAATTTTGTATTGCCGAATCAATGAATCTTATTCCAAAAATATGTTGATTTAAAATAAAGTCTATGACGTTAAATTAAATTATTTTCCATTTATGTGATTTTGAAAACCAATTAAAATAGTAAAAAATTTCATTAATAATTTTAATTCACCTGCATCAAAAAAGTGTCACCCTTGATTTCAACAATAATAATATAATCTATGTCCTTTAAGTCTCAAAAACAAACTTTTTTTAAAGCTTTAATAACTCCAATTTTGAAAATATAATTGTTTTTTCCCTGTCTTTTTCCGACTCTTTCAAAATTGAAAAATTACTGTGTTTACAAAAATTTCATTTTTTAGCAGAAAAAACTTCCTTCCTTTGTTAAAAAAACGAATGATTCTTTGATCAATTTTTTAGTTTCAAAAAAAGCTTTTATAATAATAATAATTATTATTATGTGTCTAGAACCCCCCCCCCCCCCCCCAAAAACCGTATTTCTTTCCTTTTTATTTCATTCAAATTGAACAAGTTTAGTCTATTGTTAAACGTCTGTAAAACATACAACAAAAAAAGAAGGAGAAAAAATAAATTTTCCGTTTTTTTTGTGTCTCCCAAAAAATTCTTCTGACAACTTTTTTTAAAATTCAAAATTCATATTTATTTTTTCAACTGTTTTATTTTTTATTTCCTCTTTTTTTTAAAACAAATTATTGTGTTTTTTCAGCTTTTATCATTAAAAAAATGATATATATCACTTTTTTGATGGAAAAAAAATCAGATATATATATTTTGTGTTTCATTTGTTTCAGATCTTTGCCCCCTCTGATTTTTTTTTGGAATTTTAATTAAAATGATATTCAAATTTTTGCATAATTTTTTTATAAAACAAATTAATTATGAAAAAAGATACCATATAAATTTGAAGTGTAAAAATAATCATTAAAAAAATGATGCTTTCGTACTTTTATTTATTAAAAATGCCATCAACAACATTGGCACTTTTTGATGGCATATATATATCCTTGTTCATGTTAGGGTTAGTTTTTTTTCTGCAGTTTCTTTGATAAAAAAAATGTTGTCATTTGTAAGTCTTCTTTTTTTCTGTTTCCTTAAATGTCGTAGCACTTATTTTTTTTGTTGTTGGAAAAAAGTTATTTACATTTATTTTTTATCTTCTTTCATTTTTAACAAGCTCTATTTTAATATATATTTTATTTACAACAAAAAAAAGTCAGAAAAAGGATTTCTAATCTTTTGCTTTTATATTTGTCTTCATTAAAAAACGTACGTGTTTGTAAAAAATTCTTATTCAAAGTGTGAGGGAATGATTTATTTAATCCCCCCCTCTCTTTGATATTTTCCCCCCTTTTTTAGCAGATTTTAATTAAAAAAGTCATATGATACACAAGTTTTTAAAAAATTAAAAAAGTGCACAAATTTGGGAATACTGTAGTTGTACATGCTTGAGAGAAAGAAAAAAGTCTTGCAACGAAAGTTTTCCTCTTTTTTTTATGAAATAATCAAAACACAAAAATAAATTGTTGCCATTTTTTTTTCTTTCTACATTTAAGTGTTTTTGTGTTTTAACCCTTTAAAGTAAGTTTTTTGAATGGCAAACGTCCAGCAAAAGAAAGGTAAAGTGTATTTCAAAAGATACAACCTTTTTTAGATTTCAAGTTTTTATAAATTTTTTCAATTTACGATGGATTGAATTTTAACTCCAAAACTTTTCTAAATTTTTCTTTCTTCTAATTTTTTTTCTGTTAACTCGAAAAAAAGTTTTTGATGTTTTTTATTTTTGTATTTTAACAAAAAAAAACAACAAAAGTACTTTCTTCCTTTCTTTGTTGTTGTTGCTGATGAAAGGGCCATGAATTGCGCTACTTCAAAAAAAAAAAAAAGATTTGTAAAAGAAAGAATGTCGCAAAAAATATTTCACGTGTTTTTAAGAATTAATCTTTTTTTTACTCCACAAAAAACGTTTACTCCATAGAATTATTTTTTTTACTCCACAAAAAAAGTTTACTCCATAGAATTATTTTTTTTACTCCACAAAATTTATTTAATCAAGAAAGCTCAGAATTCACACCCCAAAAAAGCTAGATCCTACCTCATTAGGCTAGATCCGACCTCATTAGGCTATCCTATGGGCCTAAGCCTTAGCCTTAGCCTTAGTAGGCGCCCGAAGGGCGCCCTTAGCTTAGGCTTAGCTGGCGCCCGAAGGGCGCCCTCAGGGAATTAGGTGGATTATACCAATGATTTTGAGGAGTAAGAATGATATTGTGGGTGAAATTATGATAATGTTGTATTATTACTATTACTAATTACTTATGTGAAAACAAAGTAAATCCTTTTATGGGTTGTCTTGATTAAATAAATTCTGTGGAGTAAACATTTTTTGTGGAGTAAAAAAAATAATTCTATGGAGTAAACATTTTTTGTGGAGTAAAAAAATAATTTTGTGGAGTAAAAAAAATTAGTATCCTGTTTTTAACCTTTTTCTTTTTATTTTGTCGAAACAAAAATTATGTGTTTAAAAAATTCAATCCCATTGAATTTTTAGAAAGAAGAGAGAGGGGGGAGACTTGAAAATGCTCTTTTTTTTGATTGTTAAAAACCAACGTTTTTTTATTCACAAAGTTTCTTTTTTACTTTTGCGCAACTCAGAAAAAAAAAGAAGTTAGCGACGTCTTTTTACTTTAAATTGGACCATACTTTTTTTGTTCAAATTTTTGCGGCTTGAATATTTCATACTCTTTCTTTTTCTTGCTTCTGATGCTGCTGAGGAACTTGCACAGGAAGGGGGGGGGGTTGGAGAACTCTCTTCTTTCTTTCTTTTTTTAAACAAGCAACAAATTGTTGTCATCATCAAAGAGAAAAAAAGGGGAGATAGAATATCTACAAAAACCACTAACAGAAAAAAAGTGTTCATCGAGAATAGACCTTTTTTTCTTCTCAGCTCCTGGCTGACTGGCTGGCTGGCGTACTGCTGGGAAATATGTGAAGCAATGACATTTTTTTAAAGACAATCATCAAACACATACACACACACCCATATAAACGTACATACAATACACATGCACAGAAATCCGTTTTTTAACAAAGTAGTACATAGTTTTGTTGTTATTGGTATAGTTATATAGAAGTAGAAGTAACTTATGTGAGTCTGTTAATATTATATAAACGGACAAACCCCCCTCTTTGAAATTCCCTTTAGGGTTTCACTTTTTTACGTTGCGCAAGAGCACGTATATATTTCCCCCCCCCCCCTTTTTTATGTTTGATGCCTGCTTCTTCTTTGATAGCAGCTGTGGGAATCTTTTTGTGAAAGAAAAAAAAACATAGCAGAAAAAAGAAGCTAAACCAAGCCTTGAAAAAAAAGAGAAAGAGAGCAGCAGCAGCAGCAAAAGCAGAAGAGGCAGCAGATAAAGCTTGCTGGATTCCTCTCCCCGCGTGTGCATATTTACGTGAAACATTTTTTTTTCAAAAAAAGAAACTAGCGACAAAAAAAAGCAAACGGCAACGGCTTTGCCGTTTTGAAAGATGTTGCAAAAAAAAAGAAAGAAAGAAAAAAAAGGTTTTGTCGTTTAAAAGCAGGCTCACTTTTAAGACACGCAAACATATGCTCTTTCATCTCCTTCCTCTCTTATAGCACTCTTTTTTTTATGTTGATTAATATTAATAAATTGTTTTAATAATGGCCTAAGGGGGGGAGGAAAGTCAAAGGCGTCTCCTTACGTATCGCCACCTACTCAAAATAAAAAATTTTGCCAAAAAAAGGTTTGCCTTCTTTCAGCTCTTTTTTTTGCGTGCCGGGTTTGCATATTAAATTATGTAACTTTTTTTGCCGGAAAAAAATGTACTTGACGTGACTTTTTTTATATTAAATATGGTTGGAAAAAAAGGGTGTAAAATGTTTTAAAACTTTCTTTTTTCTTGACTAATCCGATCAAAACATTCGATAATTAACTTTCCGGTTTTTTTGGTTTAAATACTTTATTTGTTTTCTTCAAATTTACAAATCAAATTGTTCATTCCTTTTTTACATTTAATTACAAATAACTTTTATGATTCTCTCTCTTTTTTTTCTTGAATTTGTACTCTTTTATTTAAAAAAAGTTATAACAAGGGAATCATCAATGAGGGTTTTCGTGGTAAGAAAAGATATACTTTTTTTTGTTGTTAATAGTAAATTAAAATCTGCAACCTTTTAGCCGTTAACTTTAAAAAATAATCCCTGAGGATTCACTTTTTAGTGAAGTTTTTATTCTGAGGATACTGTAGCTGGCTGTTTTTGGAGTGATTTGAATTTTGCAATTAAAGTGTTTATGTTTTTTTTAAAATATTTATTTTTTTCTTATCTTTTTTTACTGAATAATTGATAATCAATTGTTTACTAAATTTCAAACTGAAACAATCACTTTTTGTTGATTTTTATTTAAATCTATTATTTTTTCATTTCCGTATCGCCTTTTTTGCCTTTGATCATCAACCACCCCCATATTATATTACTTCTGCCCACCCTGCTGCTCTCTCTTTTTTTTGTATTTGGCCCGCTCCAGTCCGACACACACCTGATATTTCGGACCATTTGTATGTAAATAAATTTTTAAACAAAAACAACCATTTAAGTCTCAAAAAACAAATTTATTGAAAAATTTAATCAATTCGTAAAGTGAAGTATTTTTTTGGTGATAAACTAATCTTTGCACAAAAATATACCAAAATTTGATTGCCAAAACAGTAATTTTCGCTTTTTCAAAATTCATAAAATATGTATTTATTTTTAAATTTTTTTATTTAAAAAACCTTTTAGCGACAGATAAATAATTTCGTTGATATATCAGCAAAGAAATTATTTATCTCTGAGATTTCCTCTAAAAAATGACGTCCGTCTTTTAAATCTCCCTTTTTTAAATAGTTGAGAAAAAAAACTGAAAAAACTTCTTCTTTTTTTTTGCATTGAATGTGTTTTATTTTTTTTTGCTTCGGATGTTTTTTTTGTATATGGCTTAAATTTGACACCGACAATTTGTGCCACAATTTTTTTCTTTCCTTTTTTGAATGTTAATGAACTTTTAAAACTTTTAAAATGAAAAGTGTAGGCTTTTTTTTGTTTGTATTAAAGTTTTTGTGCCCCAACTACAACGTGATGTGAATAATATGTCTGGGATGGATTTTATATTACCCCCCTTTTAATCCCGTGATATTTTGTGATAATGCCAAAATTGGATAGCATAAAATTGCATGAAGGTTCTCTTTTAATGGCATAATTGTTATCACTTGAGATTTTTGATACTATTTGAGTTTCCAAAATAGCTAAACAGCAACTTCTTCATCGATGACATCATTGACTGAAATCTCTTGCTTTTTTTGCTCTCAAAAAAGCAAAGATGTTTCTCTTCTTTTAAAAACTCAATGAAAAAAAAGAGACAAGAAAAAAAAATAAATCTGCTAAAAAGCTACCGATTTTTTTGTTGCAAAATCACAAAAAATAAATAAATAATCGGCGACTTTGTCGCACTCAATTCTTTTTAAAGCACTTTTATTTGTTCGAATTTGTCTGATTGGTTTTTGTGTTTTTTAAAGATGTTTAAAAAAAGAGGTGACAAAAAAAACTGTTTCGAAGTAATCCAAAAAAGTCAAAAATTTTTATTACCTATTTTTTGAATGAAAAAAGTTTAAAAATTTCCAAAACAATTTTTTGTGCCAAAATTTTTTGTTTTTTCATGTTTTTATTCTTAAAACATTTTTCGATTCACTGATTTTCATTGTTAAAAGTTGGCACATTTTTTGTTTCGATGCCGTACATATATTTTTATGCCGTTTCAACTTTGTTCTTTTTTTTGTTGTTAAAAAATAATATTTTGTTTGTGTTTTTTTCCCGTGGAATTTTTGAAAATATTTTTTTTTACTGCTTCAAAGCTCACCTCTATTTTTCGTAGTAGAATCTTCGCAGGTTTTAAACAAATCCATGGTAGCATATTTTTTTTTCTCTTGGATGGCGTTGTTTTTATTTTTGAAGGAGGAAAGAAAAATGCGTGAGAATAATTTGCTACAATCTTTTTTTTGGCTTTCCTAAAAATAAAAAAAAAGCTTTCAAACATTTGAAAAAAATTGTTCCATTTTTTTACGTAAAATATTTAGTGCCGCCTTTGGCAAAAAAAAAGGAATTTTTGGTGTTCAAAAATGTATTCTTATTTTTATTTAAAAATTTTACAAAGATATTTTTTACAATAATCAAATGTTACTGTAAAATTACAGACCATATTATTTTTTCCAAAAAATACTTGCGTTTTTATTCATCTACAGTGCCATCGTAATTGTGGTCATTTTTAAAAATCTAATATTTGTTTCACAAAAATTTTGTTCAAACATGTGTCAAATTTCGACTCTTTTTTCTTTGATTTTAAACACATTTTTTATAACGTTGAAATCGTTTATGAATCATAACACAAATTTGTTTTTGTTTAATTTTCGAAATCCCATTTTGTTCGAAAAAAAAACGATTGCCAAAAAAGAATTTTGATTTCCAGCAAATACGTATTTTTAAAATTGAAAATATAAAAATTGCTTTGTTTCTCAATTTATTTTGTAAATTCAAAATTTATTTTTATAAATTTCATTCACTTTTTTGTCTTCCCTTTTTTCATTTAACTTAAAAATTTGTGAGAAACACATTTTTTTGTTTGAATTCTTTTATAAATATAGTCCAACATTTTCACCACCACCAAAATCCCCTACTCCCAATTATGTTGTTATTATTATTGTTAATAATATTGTGTGGTAAAAATAAAAAAACATTTTTTATTATTTTTTTACCGTGTGAAATATTATTTATTTTTTTACCACTTGAAAATGTGTCATTTGTTTTTGAGAAAAAATTTTTAACAAACTTTTTACATCCTGTTTTGGTCTTAGATCTTATATGGAAAAGGTCAGCTACGAATACGAAAAAATAGTTTTCTGTTTTGTTATTGTTTTTTGAGTTGCATTGTGTATTTTAAATTTGGACTGTAAATGCTAATTTTTGAAATGTTAACATTTTGATAAAATGGCAACTATTTCAGTATTAATATTATTGCTGCTAATTAAAAACAAAATCTAAAAATGCCAAAAATTTAGATGGCATTTTATTTAGAAAAAGGTTATTTAATTTTTGGTTATCTCTCAAACGGAAAATATTATACATTTGATTTTATTTCATTACAGCTTTACCGCAATTTACCCTCCCAAAGTTTTTTTCCCATCCCTTAAAGAATCCCATTAATTCTACAAAAAAAAAGAATTTTGTTAAATTTTAAAATATTTTATTATTGTTTTTTTTATCAATATTTTTGTCAAATATTTTTTCGACTAAAGTTTTTTCCCAAATTTTTTTACAATTATTTTCCAACATTTATTTAACCTTGTACAAAAAACTCGAAAAAAAAACCATTATTACACTCTCCCACCGAATTATATATATATATCATTGTTTTCTCCCCATATTTTTATCAGTAATTATACCATTTTTGGAGTCCTTTTATTTTTTTTACATTAATTATTTTTTTCTTTTTCGCTCCGTTCGTTTTTTTGTTCTTCGATCGTGTGTTTAAAAAGAAGAAGAAGTTGTTTATCGGTTTTCTTAACACTGTTAAATGAATTGAATTGAATTGATAGCCCTTTTCCTTCCTTTAAGGTTGTCAGTCAGCAAAGAAAAAAAAGAAAAAGAGAGAGAGAGTAAAGCAACAACAATAAAATCGGGTTTTTCAGGTGGTAAAACAAAAGAAAGTTTGTGTTTTCACGTGAAAAATATTGTTATTTTATTCTCAGTTTTATATATATATTTTTTTGATTGGTTATGGGACAACGACAACAAAATTTGTCAAACATTTAAAAAGTTTGTATATAAAAAATTATATATATATATTGTTTATCAATACTGATAATATTCTTAAATTATGAATTATTCACAACAACAACAACAACAACAACAAGGGCATTATTCTTCATCCGTTGAAAGTAATAATAGTTTTGGAGGCAATAATACAGATTCTTCAAATACTTTTCAACAACAACAACAAATGCCACCACAACAATCATTTGGGAATAATCAAAATGATTACAGTCCTTTAGAAATTCAATGTTCTTCACAACCTCAAGGTCCCCCATCATCATATTATGCCAATCAAGGATCAAATGGTATGCAAATGGATGTGGATCATCAACATCCACATCATCAACAACATTCAAGTTATGGCCCTCAACAACAACGATCATCAGCATCTTCAATGACTCCAAGGCGTACTGTAAGCTTTAGTGGAATTCCTCCACTACCACTTCAACAACAACAACAACCACCCCTTCATCAACAGCATCCACATCCACATCCACAACAACAACAACATTTTATGCATCAATCCCAACAACAGTTAGTTTTAAACTATTTATTTCAATGTGACACCGCGGTGTCCCAAAAAAATATGATAATTGCGATACCAGTAGTGTCCCAAATGTATCGTATTGTTACATTATTAGTGCTCCAAAAATATTTTGCATTTTTGATACCAATGGTATCCCAATCATCCAAAATATTTATTGATAAAATCAAAAAAATCAATAATACTGATTATAATTTAATGATAAACTTTTTTTGTGTTTGAGAGGGGCAGTGTCTCTATTTTGTTTTTTTTTAACTTTCCAAAAAATATATCACCCGACCAAACTTCGAGAGAGACAGAAACAGAGAGAGAGAGAGAGTCGATATCATTGAAATGAATGAAGCCCACAACTGTTGACGTTGTTTTTTTCCCCTCTTTCAATCCTTCTAAAAAACATTGATAGAAAAAAAGTACACCTAAAAATTCTCTCCAAATTATTTTTGTTTGAAAAACTTTTGTTTTTGTCACATTTTTTGCAAAAACAAATTATGTTGGAAAAAAAGGGATTTTTCATGTTCGTGATTTGGGGGGAGGTAAAATAGAATTTTGGATGTGAGTGAGTAAGTGACGAAGGCACGTGTTTTTTATAAATAAATTGATTTAGAATTTTTTGGCTTGTTTTAAAAGTTTTTGCATTTTTAATTAGAGATTTTTTACAGCATTATGCTCCAATTTTTAGTGACATAAAAGTATTTTAAGAGGTGATAACCTTATCGATAATAAACCTATATAAATCAGACGTTCAGTGGCATCAAAAAAAATGAGTCATTCAAGTTGTTTTTCGAAAGCTTTATAGTAATTTTACTGTTTTCAAAACACTCAATTTTGTTTTTTGAAAAAAAAAACACATTTTTTGCAGCCCCCTATTTTTTCCAACGTTTACGGTTGTTGCAAAAATACAATTTAAAAAAAAAATTTTTTTTTAAATTTATTACTTATTTACTTTCTTTACGTTTCCGTAAATTATTACTAAGAAAAATATTAATTTAAGCAATATTTTCAGCTGTTCTCCACAACTTCACCCTCACCCTCATCAACAACAACAACCTCCACCACCATCATCAGCATTACATTCATTTAATATGGACACAGGGCTGCCACAAAATAGTAATAATAATGGGTATTTGCATCCTTCTCAACAGCCAAATGCAAGTCAACAGCAACAACAACAACAAGAACAGCAACAACTTTCACCATTTGATAATTTTAATAATAATAATAATAATAATTATAATTCAATGCCTCCACAACCGATGCCTCAATCACAACCACCACAATTGCAACCAATTCCACCAATTCCACCAATTCAACAACCACAGCAACAGCAACAACAACAAAGGCATCCACAATTTTCCCATCATCTCCCATCCCATCATCTTCAACATCATCAACAACAACAACATTCACATCAATTCCATCAACATCCCCATTCTCTTCATCAACATCATCCACCACCAATGAGAAAATTCAGTTGTCAAGTAACTCCACAACATTCAGGATTTTTGGAGAATTTTCCACCTCAACATCCGCCACCAAATGATGGAATTTATCGGGCCCGTTCAACTGTAAACTTTTTGGATACTTCTCCTGCCGTCGTCCCACAACATCACCAAAATACCAATAATGTCAGTGCAAATAATCAAAGCAATAATAAACAACCACCACAAAATTGGAGAAAAATGTCTTTGGCTCCAAATTTTAAAATGTAAGCATTTTTTGTTTTGGGAGATTAATTCTAAAAAAATACAATAAAAAAAAGCGGGTCGTGTAGTCGACTGGTCAAGCGTTGGCTCAGCAGGAGGAGGTCTCCGGTTCGAGTCCGGCAAAGGGCCAGTTTAAAAATGAGTATGCGTACCCGTGCCTGTGCTCCTGCGGGCTAAGCAAGAGATCCTCAGGGGGTTTAGGCAAGCCTAAATCCGGCCTGAGATTACCACCGGGTTGGTGAACTTAACATAACATTTATAATCGAATTGTCAAGAAAAGATTAAACGTCTTGGCTTTCTATCACCAATGCTTTCTCTCGCATCGACAGATTACTGTCTACAATTAATGCAGTAATATTAAAGGTCATAAAATTTACAAAAATGTTTCAATTAAATTTTTTCGGTTGTTTAGAATCCGAAAACTTATTGTTAAAACTTTAAATAAGAAAAGCGTTCTTCAAGAATTTCTGAGATAAAAAATGTAATGGTTTCTAAAAGTACCAAATATTTAAAGCTGAAATGATTTATACCACATTTATCTGTGTGCTATTTAAAAATTCACGAAAACAGTACGAGTCATTTTTGTGCCAAATTCCAAATATTTTTCCTTCGATCTCTAAAAAGATAATTATAAAAAAAACCAAATTTTTTTATAAACTCTCACATTTTTGCTTTGAAATTAAAAACCAAAAAATGGATAATCGATTTTTTTTAAATTTTTTTTGACGCTCCCTATTATTCTTCTGTCCCGAATAATAATATGCAAAAAAAGGTATATTTATAAATTCGAAATTTTTAAAAAAAAAGCTTTTTTTTAAAGAGGCTTGAAGGAAAAAAAAGACACGGAACTAATAATTGCGCCTGAAAAAAAAGTAATGTCATTTTTTCACGAAAGTGTAGCCAAAATTAAAGTATATTTTTGGTAATAAAAAAATTACCCGTTTAATGCGGAAGAAAAAAAAGGAAAAGTTTTTCGCAGATGTGAAAAAAAAAACAATTTTGTGAAATATATTAGAGTACTGTAGACTAAAATAAGTAATTTTTAGACTTTGAAGAACACATTCATTTTGTTTTCGTTGTTTTAAAAATTTGTAGCTTTTGAATGAATAATATTTTTTATAATTATGGAAACCTCGGGAAAGTTTAAAAAAAGAAAGAAAAATATTGAAATAATTTTGTAGGGATGAGAATATAGAATTTTGAAAGAAGTCATATAATTGGTTACTGTATAATTTTTTAAAGCATTAAAACTCAAAACAGGAAAAATAGTTTTGGAAAGTTTTTATGAGACTACTGTAATTTGTAAAATATTTTTGTTTAAAAAAGTAAAGGGTGTTAAAAAAAAGTTGACTCCAATTTTTAAATAATTAAAGGCAAATGATTCCCAAAATGAAAGAATAGCTAGATTTAAACTTGGTGGTTGTGCAACAAATATTTTTGATACAATAAGATCCCTCAAAAAGTTTTCGCTTTGAGAGTTTCGGGGCCGCCGGGTTTAGAAAATGCCTTTTTCGAGCATATCGCAGGTCGCTTCGAACCAAAAAAATGAGAAAACGTAAAAAGCAATTGTAAAAATTTGATCAATCGGGTTGACTTTTCTACATCATATATATATATATATATTGTTAAGTTAAAAATTTTATTTATCGTTTACCCTTTTTTTATAAAAAAGCGGAGTCCACTTTGTTTTTGCCATTGAAATGTTGCGTGCCATTTTTTTTGTATGACAACCTGTGTATCCAAAATTGTGACACCAAAAGGCTTAATTAAAATTTTTCAGATATTTTATTTTTTTAACAATTCTTTCCAAAAAAATACTGTAGCTATAGGATGACTCATCTTTCTTTCTTCACTTTTTTGACATTTTAAATTTAAAGATAATAAAAAAAAAATAATAATATCTCTTTTTTTTGCGCTTTGGATTTGTTCCATTCTCATTAATTTTGTATTAGATTAAATAAAAAAAAAGCAGGAAAGCAAAAGATTTGCACTTTTAACAACGTTGTTATTTTTTATTCGCATCTGCTATTTTTAGACACATTTCTATGTGCTTTCTTTTCTGCTTCTCCAACAAGCCTTGAGGGGTTGTTTTGATATGAATTTTTTAGTATAAAATTTTTACTAACCTGCTTTTTTTGAATGCTGCTAACTTTGGAACACCCATTTTTTTCTTTAAATTTGGCGAATCTTTTCCGCGTTTTTTTCTCCAAAAATTATTTTTATTGAATTAATTTGGTTCATTATTTTTTGTTGTAAATATTTAAAATAATAAAAAAAGGAAATATAATTAATAAAAAGATGCAAATAATAAAAATCTGTGAATAAATTGCATTATATTTTTTAGGAATTCAACATACGGTGGAGAATTTGAAGAACAAAAATCTCTGCAAAGAACTTCCTCACAAGCATCAGAATTTCAAAAACGAAAATTATCACTTCGAAGATTTAGTTCTCAACTGCGAACCCCTCGAATGATACCAGGTTCCACAAATCCAATGATGTTGTCTTTAACCCCCTATACACCACCACCAATTCTTTCACCAATTCGAAATGGCACTGGTCTATTTTGTAAAATTGCAAGAAAACCATGTAAGTTTTATTTCTTTTTTTGTTTTGCTTTGTTTGAGTAATTCCATCAATGGTATGTCATAACATGCCATGGCACACATAGAAACCAAAATGCCATTATCAGCGTAAGCATTCGTGTTCTTGAAGCGAATTGACATTAACTGTGTAAACAATGGCAATTATCGTTTTGAGCTTTTATAATTGTTAAATAATAATATACTGTAACTAAATTTTAAATTTTCCCAACAATGCTTTTTTAAAATAATTCCACTCAAAAAAATGAAATAAGTTGTAAGTGGACATGTACTCAAGCACCTTTTTATTTTCCATTTGCTAATCCATCACTCCTTAAAAAAAAGGTGACGACCACCTGCATTAATAACAAAGCATAAAACACATTTAAACTGTCAAAAAAAATGTGTATATAAATTTTAAACGAAAAACGGCCAAGCTTATTTTTATTTGCGCACCTTTTTCTTCGGTACTTTTTTTCTCTCTCTCTATTTTGTTCGTTCTGAAATTTATTACGATTGTGACAGATTATTCAAAAAGCAAAGCACAAAAATTTTCGGAAAATAATACGGTTGCACTTTTGCATCCCATTTTTTTAAAAGGGTTTACCAGCTCTTTTTTTTGTCCTGTCTTTTTTGCTGCTGCTACTTTCATTTCCTTGCAAATAACAGCAGCAGCAGCAAAAAAAAAAAAGAAAAATGTTACTTTTTTTTCCTTCATTTTTTTGCATTTTATTGTCTGAATTAAAGTAGTAACAAAAACTTCTTGGAAGTGTAATTTTCTTCTTCCAATTTTTTTTTTCAATTCCAAAAAATGCTTGTTTCTTCTTTTTTTTATTATTGTTTCTTTTTCTTTCACGGATAAAAAAGAATGCTGCTGCTGCGGAAAAAGAAAAAAATAAGAAGCAAGCCCAGAAAAAAAATGACCAAGTTTGTCAACCAAAAATTTATTCTTCCCTCTTTTTTTGCTGCAATTGAATTGAAAGATGCTCATTTTTGTGTTTGGTGCAAAAAAAATATATATATAGTTGAAAAGCGTGGAAATATAAAAACACTTACAACCATAAAAATAAATATAAATATAAATATATGCACATACGTGTGTGTCGTTGTCGTTCAGGCTTTTGCTTGCTACTACTTTTTTTGAGGATGCAAAAATGAAATAAAAAGAGAGAAAGTGAAAATGTTGTTGTTGTGTTCTGCTCTGTTCTCTCTTTTTAGTATACTTTCAGCTAAAAAAAACTTTTTTTAGTTACAAATAGCTTTTTTTGCTTCTTCTGCAAAAAAAGTGAAAGAAAAACTAATATTAACTTTGACTGACTTTTTTTGACTTAAAGAAAATGATGGAATAAAAATGACATTGCTAGGAGCAGCCTTGGGTTGTTGCAAGTGTACATTTTTTTTGAAAAATAAATGTTAACACTTTTTTTCTTGTCATTTGTCAATGCCCCCCGACTGCTGTTGATTACTTTTTTTTATAGCCATAAAAGGGCTGACAAAAGTTCAAAAATAAAAAAATAAAATTTAAAATAGTTTAACATTTTTTTCTTAGAAAAATAAAGAAAAATGTCTTTGCACGATTTAACATCATCTTTTTTTTCCGTTTGAGACCTCAAAAAATATTGTTGCATCTTTGCTTTCTCTTCTTTCATTTCTTCTTTTTGCAAAATTTATTTTAATGCCCTATTTTTGGGGATGACATTTTGGAAGAACGAAAACATACTCGAACGCTTTTTTTTTGCCATAAAAAAACGTTGTTGTTTTTTGTTTTCCATTTTTGAAATATTTTTCTTTCAAAATTTTGTTGCAAAACTTTTTGATTGATTTTTTTGCAACGCAAAAAAATACTTGCATGTAAACTTTTTTTTGATGATTTTAAATTTCTTTCTTCAAACATGTAAAAAAACTTTGTTCCTTCATTTTTTGATCAAAAAATGTACTTTATTTTGACTTCAAAAAATAAGAGAGAAGGAATGGCATGATTTTTTTTTGCAATCATAAAATATTAGTGTCTCGAGGTCTAATTATTCATCGAGTTGAGACTCATCATTTTGTTCCATTTACTTAAAATTTTTCAAGTTTTTCTTTTGCAAAAAAAGTGATATAAAATAATGCAATTTGAGACACGACGACACAAGGGATCTTTGTTATTCCCCCCCCCCCTTTTTTTATTCCCCGTTAAAACAAGACACAATTGCGACTGTAATGTTGTTGCGAATGTTTTTTTGCTCTTACATTTTCTCTCCCCCCCCCCCTTCTTGTTTTTTTTGGTTGCTGCTGCTGGGGGTCGTCACTTTCAACGTCATCATCCCCATTGGCGATAGGTCTTTCGATTCTTTCATTCAATAAATAAATCTTGGGTTTACTTTTTTCTGTGACAATGAACTTTTTTTTTGTGATGTAAAACGTGAAAAAAAATAATTTTCATTTTTTATGCTCGTTTTTTTTTAAATCGAAGCGAATCGGTTACTTTTGTTTGCAAAATGCAAAGATGGAAGTGAAAAAAAAAGAAGGAAGGAAGGTATCGCCGAAGGCGAAAAACTTTTTTTGGGCTTGTCTATCATCCTCGGCAAAAAAATATGAGACAATCATGCTGCTTGCCCGCCTGCCTGTCAACGTGTTTTTGCGCAACGGAGAGAGAGAGATAGAGAGATTCTGGCGGCGATATTATTCTTTGACTTTTTTTGTCGATAAAAAAAAGTAACAAAAATCATCTCTCATTTTTTTTGCAAAAAAAAAGTTAAAGAAAATATGCGATTTTTCTTTTGCTGCCTGCAAACTTTAATTACCCCTCTCTTTTTTTTAGTTTACTCTGCCACAGAGCCTTAAGTTCTTCAGCGCAAAAAAACTACTTGCTTCGCTAGGGATACATGCTTTTTGGATCTTTAATTTGGAATTATGATTTTTTGGTTGGCCATTAGCCGCTTATACTTTTACACATTCATTTCCTATACCATACCTACAAATTGAGTCAAATTTCGAGTAAAATTTCCAAAAACAGTTGGCGTACTTCCCTTGCTAATCATTTTTTGTCGGCATTTTTGGGTTATCATTTTTACCTTTTTTGCTTTTTCACCGAAAAACTAAAATAATTTTATCCATTTCTCTTTTTTAAAATTAAAAATTTCATATTTTACACGCAATCTTAAGAAATTTTTTAGTCCATATATGTGTGTGTATGTGTATGAAAAGTAGGGTATAATAATATACAATGACAGATTTTTATTTTACGCATTTTTCCATTTTTTTGCCATTACTTTTTTTCCTCCAAAAATAATCTTCGACTGCTACTTTTTTTATCGCCTGCTATTCCCTATTACCATAATTCTGTCTATCTCTCTCTTACAACTACTTTTTTTTCATCCCCCCAAAAAAAGGATTGTCTTTTTTTATTACAGAATTTTTTTATTTAACAGAAATCATTTGTTCCTCATTTATTATATTTTTTAAACAAATATCAGAGTAAAAAAAAACTCGATAATAAATTTTTTTGCACTTTTAACGGTGGTTTTTATTCGGCTTAAATTAAATGTATTTCTGTTTTTTTCCCATTTTTTTTGTTTGATTCTAATCGTTGGCCTTAGTCACGGAAAAAAAGTGATGGAAAAAAGTTTTTGCATTAGTTTTTTTTTGTGTGCTGCAAAAAAAAGAATTATGATTGTTTGCAACTCATTTTTTTATTATTTTTTTTTGCAACCTTTGTGTTCAAAAATGAGCCTAAAATTTATTATTTGTGTGTTTTTTTGTTTGAAGGAAGCAAGAAAGTGCAAAAGTTCAGAGCCCTCCTCTTTTTTTTATCATGAAACTTTTATATTTTTTATGAGGCAAAAAAAGTATACAGTTTAATGCCACACTTTTGTATGCATCTTTTTTTAATGGAAAGATGAAAGGTGTTTTTTACTTTTTAAAACTACAGTATCTTGTTACAGTTTTTTTGAAAAGAAACCTTCAAAAATTTACAGTAATCACTTTCATTCAAATTTCTGCCAAAGACACCCTACTTCCCCAATTCACAAAATTGCCTAATTTTTTAAACATTTTTTGGATTTAGAATACAAAATTTTTTGAAATTATATTTTTAAGTCTGATTATTAAGGATTTAAAATTTTTAGTTAATTGTCTGGTATTTTATGTGACTGGAAACATTGAATGCAAATGTGTCATATCAGTTGCACTTTTGTTACAATAATTATCAAAATTTAATCTGATAATTAATATTTGCTAATTGACGTAGTTTGTTATTACGCATTGTAAAACAGCTTTGATTAGTTTCGTCACCACCTCCTCCTTTTTTTGCTTTCCTCATTCATTTTTGTTTTTTTGCGCGTCTGAATGCCATTTTTTTGAAGGAAGCATATTTTGCAACTATTTTCAGAATTTTTATATAAAAACATAAAAATTTTTTATATCAGAGAAAAAGAAGGAGCCCTTAAGCATTTTTTCTTTTGGTTAAAAGAAAAAAAAACACTTATTATTTTCTTGCTTCTGCAAAAATGGCTGCTGCTGCTACATTTTTTTAGTTTGAATTCTTTGCAAAAAAAAATGCAATCGACGTTTCTTTTTTTTCCTTCTTTCAAATTCGACGACTTTGAATGGCATCTTTTTTTAGTGGTTGTTGTTTTCGACATTTCTTTTTTCTTCTTTCGTTCTCGTCTATCTTTCTTTCTTGAAGAGGAACAAAAAAAGACGTAACAAAATTGTAGCTTCCGTTGCTTACTTCTGTTAAAATTGGAAACTATCTTTTGTTTCGCACTTGTTTAAGGCAATGTTCCACCAACAAAAATTTATCACTTATAAATTTTCTTCTATTTTCTGTGTTGTATTTAAGTGCAAAGACAGAAGAGTTGTCGACGTTCAACAAAAAAAAACATAAAATTTTTGGCACAAAAAAAAAGGAACCGCTTTGAAAAAAATAAAATTTGCAGCAGAATTTGGCAACTGCAGCAGCAACCAACAACAACCAAGAAAGCAACCAAACAAGAAGTGAAAAAAGGAGGAAAAACAACATTTTCCTAACTTTTTTTTGTGCTTTGGCTTTCTTTTCTTCTCTATCTCTGTTGTCATTCCTTTTCTTCTTCCGTGTTTAACAACAAACATTCTAAAAAAAGGCAGCCAATTTTTCAGAAGTTTTGGAGCAAAGAAAAAAAAAGTAGCGTTCCTTTTTTTGTTGTATGTTAAAAACTCAAAAATAAGATTTAACAAAAAAAAAAGAATTTGGAAAATACAATTGTCTCTTTTCTTTTCTTTTTTTGCCAATGGTTATTTTTTATTCAGTTAAAAGATTTTTTTGCTGTTAAACTACGAAGAAAAATGGCAAAAAAAAGAAGAAGTTGTTTTTGCTTTTTGTTTTCAATAATGCCTATTTTCAGAGAACAGGCATATCCCTTTTTGTTGTGTCAAAAAAATGCTGGTTGCAAAAAAGCCTAATAAAAAATATGGGTTCAAAATGTAGGGTATTTATTTTTCTTTCTTTCTTCCGGGCTGTCTTAGCGCGACTTTTTTTTTGAAAGTTATCTGACTTTTCCCATTTACGTTTTACACTGTTCTTTTAAAGTTTCTCGCATGGAATATATTTTTGTTAGGTGAAAAAACTAATGTTTTTGGGTACTACGGTAGCTAAGGAACAGAGAGACATTACAACCAAGAATTTTTTTTGTTTTCTTTCCAATTATTTTTTGGCTGCATTTAAAGAAAAAAGTTTTTAATAACAAAAAAACTTGTTAATTAATAGTTTTGCTAATAGGAACACCTTTTTTTCGAAATTTTTAAAAATCTTTATATAATTTCTAATTTTGCCACCTTTTTTTAATGCCATGGCATTTTAAATGTTATATGACTCACAGGCGGCAAGCGAGTAGCAGAAAAAAAAAGAAGGTGCCATTGCTGCTGCTGCTGTTGTTGTTGCTTCCGCGCAAAAACATGACTTTTAACTTTCATTTTTTGCCTGTTTTTTTCAATTCTTTCTTTTTTTTTCTTACCCCCTCTGGGTACATTGCTTATAACTTACATAATATTTATTGCTGCTGGGGTTTTTTTTCTCTCATTTTCTTTCTAAAATAGGTTATTATCACATGTTTGTTGCTGTTGCTGCTTTTCATTTTTTTCTTCAAATAATTTATCACCTTTTATGGTCGATCTTATAAAAAAAGCAAGCAGCATGCATACTTTTCTTCCTAAAAAAATATAAATATATAATTTTTTATGTCTCTCATTTTCCTTTCTTTTCTTTTCCTTCTTCATTTAACGTTCATATTTTCATGCATCAAATTTTTTTTTGATTTCTTTTTAATCACGTTTTTTTTCTTAACCTTAAAAATGTATAAAGGTTTGTTGTTGCTGCCATTTAGGGTATTGTAAAATATCAGAAACATCAACCCCAACATCAACACCAGCAACAACAGCAGCAACAAAAAATATAGGGAGAGAGAAGAAGTTTTTGAGTCTGTATTTTCAGAATCAATCGAGAGAGGGAGAGAGGGAGAAAGAAAAAACAGGAGGCAAATAATTGTTGCCTTTTAAAAAGTTTTAGTTTTTTTTTGCATTTAAAAATGCTTTTGCAGAAGCAAATTCGTAATGTTGTTATTTTAATTTAATTTTTTTGTAGAAAAAAATAGAGGTGGTTGTAAATTAGTTAGCAAGAATTTTAAGAAAATTGATACTAATTCATTTTTTGGAACTTTTATATTATTCTTGTGTTACTGTCCAGATTGATAGTAACACTGGTAACGCTTGAGTCGAAAAGTTCACAAATTTTTGCATCTTCGCTCCCCACAAAATAGAGTAAAGTATTGTGCAAACTTTTGATTTTTTTGCTTTTCCAAAAAATTGATAAAACTTCGGTCGGCTATTTTTTACCTTAATTTTTTCACAAAAAAAATGTTTTTTTCCATTTTTTTTTTGATAACAGCTTTGATCAATAAAGAGCCCTTCTAATCTTTTACCTTTCACCTTCCCCCCCCCCCCCCCAAAAAAAATGCCATTTACTTTGATATGTTTTTTTTGAGAAGGAACCATTCATTTTTTATTATGTTTTGCAGGCAATGGAGAGAAAGAAAAAAAAAGAGTTCCTTCTATTTTTTTGTTGCTGCAAATTTTTTCCAAAGTTCACTTCTTTTTTTTCACCTCATCATTTTATTTTTTATTGTTGTAAATGTTTTTTTGCTCTTTCTTTCTCTTTTTTTATGTTTTCATTGTTGTTGCTGCCTTATTTTTTTTTTTAAATGAGTGCAAAAAACACGTTTAACCTCGTGTACAATAAGGCAGGCAAGCAGGGCAAAAAAAAGGCAGACAGACAAAAAAAATCAACGCCAAAGCAGATGCAAGAATGAGGAGGAAAAACAAAAATTAAATACAATGAAAAAATAACAACTACTTTTTTTTTATATCTCTCTCTGTTTTTAAGCCTAACGACTAGTAAAAAAATTTATTTTTTTTGATTTCCTTGTTAGTGCAGTCTATTTATTTATTATCCGACAAAAACATCATTGAACGACAACAACTCCAACAGAAAAATTTAATAAAAAACCTCAATCACTCTGCAATAAAAATATTATTTTATCTTCTGGAAGTTGCACTTTTCAGCGTGAAAACAAAAAAAGAGAGAGCGGAAAGGGTAGCAACTAGTCGGCATCAACACAGAGAGAGGGGGGGGGGAGAGTTCGCGGTATATAAAATTAAAACTTTTTTACACGTATTTTTTTTATATTTTTAGGCTCTTCTTCTTCGCTCAAGAATATATTGATAGATGGGTAAATAGGTAGGTAGGGGGGTTGTGACAATGATGACGAACAACGATTACAAAGATAGAGGGGAGAGAGAGAGAGAGAGAGACTACTCTCTTCCTACTTGTGTTTTTGTCATCAGCATCGTCGTCGTTGTTGTTGTCGTTCAAATTTTGCACCATCATCACGTCGTTGTCGTCGTTGTCTCTCTTTTTTATTTCATCGGGTTATCGACAAAGATCGGGACGTTCGTGTTCGTTCGAGGAGAAGCGAGAAGCGAGAATAGAATATATTTTACTTGGTGCTGCTGCTGCTGCTGATGTTGTTGTTGCTCGTCTTGAATTGATGCGACTCTTTTCTCTTCTTCTTCTTCCTTTTTTTGATTCCTTTGCAAAAACCACGCGGAATGAAAAAAAAAAGATTACCGTCTTTCTTTCTGTCTCTTTCTTTTTCTCTCTATCACCACCACCATCACCAGTATATATATACATATTTTTCTTTACCCCTTCTTTGACGACCAGTTTTTTAAACATACGTAGAGAGAGAAAAAAAACATTGCCAAATTTGCGACTAATGTGTTGAAAAAAAAAAGAAAGAAGGAAGAAGAACAAAAACGATTGATTATCATTTTTTTTTCAAAAAAAAAATTCAGTCTATCCATAAAAAAATGAAACTTTTATATTTTTATTGGTTTTAAAAACCTAATAGAATATTTATTTTTTTTGAAAAAAAAAGTTGTTTTTGCGCATTGATTTTTTGACGTATTTTTTTGACGTTAATGTTATCAAAAACTATCTTTTTTTTTCCATATTTCATTTTTCTTTTCTCGTTCGCTTTGATAGTCACATCTAAAAAGGAAGAGTTTATTTGCCTCAAAAAATATTCTTTTTTTTCAAAGATTTGCAAAAGTTTTTGAATGAAACACTTTTTTGGGCGATATTGAAAGAAAGAGGAGGTGGAAAAATGAATGAGAAAGAATTGAAATGATTGCACGTGACTTTTTTTATCGTCGCCATTTTTGGAGGTTTTTTGTTGGAAGGATAAAAATTATTGAAATATCTTTTTTTTTGTTCTGGTTTTTTTGTTGTTAATTTACTTTGTTACGGCTGCTACTTAGACATCTGTTTTTTTTTGACGTAAAAATTATTGTTGAATGTGAACACTGTTGTAAAATATCACACTTGAGTGTCCCCTTTTTTTCAATGATTTTAACGTTCGTTTCTTTCTATTTTTAAAAAATATATGCATTTTTTACGTTTTCAAACGTGCGCTATTTTTGCAAAAATTCTTTTCCCTTCAAGACACACACACACACAAACAAACAAATTACATTTTGTGAGACTAATTTAATCCCATTTTATTATCCTTCCCGTTTTGATATTTTTGATTTTGATTCAATTAATTTATTATTATATTCTCTTTCTCATTTTTTTCAGCAGAATTTCGTAAACGTTCAACAATCTTTGATATGGCAACTGATGTAATAATGGAAGAAGATATTCCATCCGCCTCAGGGCAAGATAGTGGAATTGCAGATGATATGGATCATGGGCCATCTCCGTTAACACCTGAAGGCTCAATATCCGATGAAAAATCAAATAATAATTTTGGCAAACACTCAAACGCAAATGCTCCACCACCATTTATTCGGCCACCAATCGATAATCGGGCAAATCGTCCACAACGCAAAAATGGTTTATTCCTTTCCGGACAAGAAACTACTTCGGTAAGAGAATTTACATATAACTTTAAGAAATATACTACCCTTTGACTGGCATTATTTTTAAAACCTTAAAAAAGGGATAGTAATCATTTTTTCCAAAAATTAAAAAAAAAGTGTTACTGTCAATATTGCTCCTATGACGAAAAACAATTTCTTTCAACAAAAACAAATAAATTTCGGGTTTTCCAAAACTGTATTTCTTTTTTAAAAAAATAGATTGAATTTTGTTAAAACAATCAAAAAAACAATTGTACTTCCTTGTTCCCCCCCCCCTTTTTTCAAATTTGATGAGACAAAAGCGATTATTGTTATTATTGCAAAATATTTTAAAAAAAGTGAACAGTTGAATGCATAAAAAAGGAACAATTTAATTCCAGCCAGGAATCAACAAAAAAAAGACTGTATACTTTTGATTTTGCATTTTATCGATGAACAAAAAAAATTAATGAGCTTGTTTTTGAAATATTAAAAATAAATGTTCCGATGCAACTGTTTGTTACATGCGTGCATCCTTCCTTCCTTCCTTCTTTGCGGGACCGGCCCAAAAAAACAAACTATCCATTTTTCTTTTCAACTTTTTTTTTGGAAAAATAACTGCTGTTGCAACAAATAACAAAGAATCACGCATTTATTCTTTGACCTTAAAAAAACTAAAATAATAAAAATTCATACAGTAAAACAATGTAAGAGAACGGGTTAAAACTAGACAAAAACAATTGAGAGAGAGAGAGAAAGCAGACTTTGTGTTTTGTACACTTCCTTGTTTTAATTTAATTATTAATACAGTAATATTGTTTTTTTCGAAACCAACTTGTTTTTGAACTATTGTTACAATAACATTACTTGTTTTTTGGATTACTGTAGTTTCTTAACATTACTTTTTTTGATAAAACTTTTAAAAACGATAATTTTGCAATAATTCCAATAATTCATTAACAACATTGATTAATTTTAGACTGGTTTTGTTGCGGAACTTGAAGCACTGAGAAAGGAATCCGCCGAATCATCAATGTCTGGAAAATCCCTTGAAGCTTTACAAGCCCGATATATTCAACCTCGAAAATGTTCAATTCTGGCATCAACTTCAAATAATAATGATGATGTAATTCGAAAGATGTCTTCCGTTTCAATGGATGAACCAATAATAAATCGAAAAATTTCAACTATGAGTGAAGCATATTATGATTATACTCCATGTGAAAGTGATATTGTACCACATATAAATCTTGGAAAACAATTTCAAGCCCGTGTCAAAAAATGGGCAGATCGAGAAATAATGCCACATGAGCGTGAAGCAATTGCGGATAGAGATGAATGTGTTTTTGATTGTAATGTTATTGAGCATCTTGATGAACAAACTGGTAAGTAATTGATTAAAGTTTAACCTTAAAAATTGCAATTTAAAAAAATTTGACAGTAACTCATTTTTTGCAACTTTTACATATTTCTGTGTTACTGTCAATTGATAGTAATACTTTTTTGTAACACGTTTTTGAGTTACTGTCATTTTTTTCTAAAGTCGACAAAATTCATCAAAAAAAACTTCCTTGTTTATCATTCCCGGCTACAGTATCTTTATTATTATCATTTTATCAAATGATTTTTTTATAGTTGCGGCGTATGAAGCACTTGGATGCAGTGCCGCAGTCCCAAAAATAGGACATAACAAAGAATTGGCGTTACACATTTTAATGGAAAATAAAGGAAATATTCAAGCAGCTGTAATGGATCTCCTTCGATGTGATACGATGGATTGGGAGCAATATCCAATAATATATAATTATCGATATTCACATGTTGATAATTGGGCTCCTGATGACATTCAATCATTCCAAGATGCAATATACAAAAGTGAAAAAGATTTTCATCAAGTTTCTATGGAACTTGGAAATCGAACTGTAAAAGAATGTATTGAATTTTATTACATGTGGAAGAAGACATGTCCAGATGATTATCGAAAGTTACGAAATCTTCGTCGAAAACGGCATTTACTTGAACAACAAATTGATTATCCAACTGTTTCTAAGGCAACTCCCTTCCTTGATCATCCAATGGAAGAAAGTACGGAAGAAGAACCAGAATCTGAAAGTGATACGGACATTGGAACCCCAATGTATGCATCCGATCGATCTCCTGATGATGTACGACCAGCAAAAATGCCAAGATTACATGAATCTCCATCACCAAGTGAAAGAAAGATCAGTGCTGTAAGATTTGTGGAGCCTGAAAAGCCTGAATTCTCTGGACTTTTACCTCCTGGAATTGCTGCAGCGGCTGCAGCCGCGGCAGCAGCAGCTGGTGCCAATGGTTTATCCCTTTATCCATGGTTACATGGTGAAAATGGAGTCTTTCCATCAGCAAGTCCATCATCAGTTGGAAATTCAGCTGGTACAGGACAATCATATTCACAACCGCCATCAGTTGGAAATAATGATGTTTTCCAAAGCGAAAGATTATCTTCCGGATTTAATCCCGATATTTTACAAGCTAAAATTGCAAATGTACGTTGTTTTTTGCCTTTTTTTATATTAAAAATATGCAAATTTATCCTTTTTTTTAGATTCATCGAGTTACAGCTTCAAAGAAAGGTGCTCAACCATCTGCAGATGGATATTTTCATTGTCGACTTTGTGATAAACGGTTTGAAAAAGTTAAATCTTTAAATGCCCATATGAAGTCACATGCCATGAAAGCTCGAGCTGAAGCAGAAGCCAATTCACAGCAAACTAATCCATCACCTCGAAGTCAGCCATCACATCCAACATCTCGACGGGAAAATCATCATAATAATAACAACAATAATAATAATCATGATCGAGGACATAGTCAAGGACCTGGAAGTAGTAATAGTAATAATTTACTTGGAACACATTTGGATGCCCTAAATTTTCAACAACAGCTTAATGCCGTAAATGCCAGTGCCGCGGCTGCCGCAGCATCTGTAAATAATTCAATGTCAAATTCAATCCCTAGCTCTCCTCTATCTCTTGGACAACATTTTTCCCGTATGACACAATTTGCTGCTGCATCTCCAATGGGTCTTGGGTCAAATGCCGCCAATAATGGCCTTCCAAATCTTCCACCTGGTATGAATATGAGTATGTTTAGCCCTGATATGTTATCAGCAATGCATCAACTTGCAAATTTACCCCAACATAATGGAAATCTTTCCACTTCGGCGGCGGCATCATCCGCCCTTCAACAACTTCATAATAATCTTCAACAACATTCTGCAACAATTATTAATTAATTTTTTTCAATTAAATTAATTTTTTTTTTCAAACAACAATTTTAAAAACACCCATTTTTCATTTCTGCCAGCGGGTCAGAGTTGTTTTTCTTTTGTGCCATCCTGTTTTTTTGTCGGTGAATAGGTTTTTTTTAAATTAAGGGCATTTTGATAAGCCCGATCCGAAAATTGTATATATTTTTTGTTATTTTTTGTAACCTTGTTTCAAATCTTTGTACAAATATATTTTTTTTGTTAGTTTTTTGGTTTCATCGAAATATGTTTAAAAAAATAACCTCATTTTATTTTGTTTTGTTTTTCTACTGTTTTCTAAAAGTCAAAAAACATGAAATTTGGGAATGACAAGGGGATACGGTAATGAAACAAAAAAGGGGGTAATTTGTAATTTTTCTTGGCATTTTTTAATTACAATTTAAAATTGTGAAAGTTAAGTTAAAAAAAGTACAGTAATCAAATTTCTGCAACTCTCATATATTCCGGTGTTACTGTCACTTGAGAGTTTTATCAAATCCTTATCATTCCCAAAAATTTCAATCTTTAATCATCGGTAAAAAATAGTTTTGAATTAGTTGTTTTTTTCTCTTTCATTATTGTACAAACGGATTTCTTCTTTTTAATTTTTTTAAGCATCTCAAAAATCAGTTACACAAAATGCAAAGATAAAAATGTATTTTCAAGGCTTCCGAAATTTGTTTTGTATTTTAAATTAAATGTATGCTTTTTTTTCAATGTATAACACAAAGTTTTGATTAATTATAAAGTTTTTTATTTAAGTTTAAAAAATGTTCAAAAAAATATTTGTTGAAAAAAGAATATTAATAAAATTTTAGTGATTTTGAATTTTGTTTGTTTTTTTCTGGCATCGAAGAAAGAAGGGATATTTTTACTGTCGGCATTGTGTAAAATATGTAAAAAGTTTTGGGAAATCTTTTTCGAGGAAAATTGACTAAAACAATTTTTTAATAAATTAAAAGATAACAATAATCGAAAAAAAAGTACAGTAATCAAAAAGTAAACAGAATTAAAGTTTTGAAGTTACTGTACTTTTGTGTCTTAAAGCGAAAAAGTGTAAACTTACTTTTTGATCAGTTGCAATGGCTTTAAGCTGTTCATGATCTGGTGGTTGACGGGCATCATCCACAGCAACGGCAAGAACCTTCACCCTTTCTTGATACAATTTTGCGGAGGCATCAACGGGATCATCTTGTGAATAGGCATCTGTAAAAACGACCATAAACTTTTGTGCCGTTGTACGACCCCCAAATCTTCGATCAAATTCTTTTGCGGCATCTAACATGGCAGCTCCAGTTCGAGTTAAACCACCCAAGGTTGGAGTTCTATCAATTTCTTCAATGGCTTCAGAAGCATTGTAATGCTTTTTCAAATGAAATACCGAATCTGTTCTTCGAAGGCCTGAATATCGAACAAATGCAATTTGTGTTGCATCTTCTCCAAGTTGCATATTTCGAATCATTTCTGCTGCAATATTAATATATTTTTCCCGTTTATCTCTTGCTCCACCACTAAAATCCATTAAAAATACAATATCCATCATACATCCAGATAATCGAGATCCAAATGCTCCTGCTGTTCTATTGTTGAATATTGTCTTTGAAGAAGATGTTGCAGCAGCTGCTGTACGAGGAATAAATCGAGCAGCTTTAGGTGGAATTTTTTGAGTTGTTGTAGTAATTGAAGCGACTACCGAAGCTGCGGGAGATAATGCAATAGGCTTTCGACGAAGTGTTCGAAATTTCGAAGTTTGTTCACAAGAAATGAATGTTTCAAGTGCCGAAATTAAATGTTGTTCAGGGCTTTGTTGACCGCGAAGTTGCGCCGAAATAATTGATTTCTTTTCATTATTTGTTAAAAGTAAAAGTGTTCGAAGGCTAAAAAGTTTTTTTGAAACATTACATTTAGATATGTGATGGCACTATCATTATTTACCATAAACATAAAAATGTTTATTGTCTCGGATTTCTTAAATTCTCATCCGAAATTTACTACAACTTGTTGTTAAATTTTATTAGAAATTTTACATTGAAAAATCATCCAAAAATTTGAAAAATTGCTATTTTTTAAATTTGTTTTATATTGTGTATAAAAATCTACCTATCTATACCCCAGGAAATCCCTTTTTTAAACCCCATGAGGCCGTAAGGGGCTGTCCAGATATGACGTCATCCAGAGAGGTGGGTTCAGCGCGTTATGACGATCTTTGTTCTTTATGATGCTCTTTAAAGGCGGTACCTTCGATGACGTTGCAGAGGGAGGAGGGCAGGGAATTTTAAAAATCCTGATTTTTGTATGACGTCATATCTGGGCAGCCCCGAAATAACTCTTACAAAAAAGATTAACTCAAAACTGTACCAAACTCGAAAATATTCTTTTGAAATTTTGTTCTTTGTTCCCAATAATCTGACAAATAGTTTTGAGTCATAACCCTCTTCCATTTTAAATAAAAACTAACCGGTCATCAGTAATTACGCTTTCAGGATTTATCACAAAACTATGAACATAATGTTTTTTGGCTAATTTTGTTGCAAGAATTTCAAGTTTTGAAAATTCATTTTCTCTTTCTTTTCCATCAGTAAAAAATAGGATTACAACTGGAGCTCCCATTCGTTTATGGGGTAAAACTTGTTTCAACAAGGTTTCAATGGCATCTGAAGCCCCATAAGATGGCTCAAAATTTTTGCTGGCATTTTTCAATAATAAATTATCAAATTGTGCCCGAAGTTTTGACGTAAAAAGATCTTTGGTTTGATCTTCTTCGAAAGAAGTGATGAGAAGATTATTAGTTGGACGTCGGCCATAAAAGATTAAAGCGGCTCTATGAAATCCAAGATCTAATTGTTGAGCGGTTTTAAGGGCAATCTCTTTTCGGCGCTAAAAGTTTTAACCGTTTTAAAAATATATTTATATATATAAATATAATTTTAAAATGTTATATGAAAATAATTAATTACTTGTACAGTTCTTCCAGCAAAATTATTTTCATCAACTTCTCCATCAACAATAAAAACAAAATCCGAGCATGCTTTTACATGAATAAATCCAAACAAAAAAATTCCAAACAGCACCGTTTTAAAGAACGCCATTTTTTCAAATTAATAATATATTATTAAAATTTAATCGAAAGTTTTCCGTGTCAAATTTCATAAGATTTTTTCTTTCTTTTGACACCTTTTCTTTCCTTTTTTCTCTTTTTTTTCTCCCTGTTGTATCTGTAATATCCTTTGTAAATTTAATGAAGGAAAAAAAAAAGATGCGCAAAATTTTGTTTTAAAAAATGATTAAAGAATAAAACGGATATTCTCGCTCTAAATAATCTTTTTATTACAAATGATTGATTTTATCTTTGTTTTTCATTTACAACTTTTTTGCAAATGTTTGAAAAGAAAAAACCCCAATTCTATAATATTTTTAAAAAAAATGGCAGCTGATACAGTGTTAAAAACTGTTTATAATAATTTTTCAATAATAAGAGTTTTATCAAAATCAAATCAAAAAATATTAAGTTGTTGAAAAAAAATTAAAGCAAATATATTATTTAAATGGTTTAATTACTATAATAGTATTACCACATTTTAATACACAAAAATTATTTCACAAACACAAAAAGCCAAAAAAAATTATTAAATTGTCGAATTCGTGGAAGCATGTGATTCAAAATGGCACATGTATAAAAATTGGTTTTTTTTAGCATTTTTGATTTACACATGCATGTGCACATGTATTACAACACCATTATTTGATATCAAGAAAAGGGAAAACCTATTTTCGGGCTATTAAAACCTAATTTTTAGTTTAATTATTATGAAATAATCATTCTCCCTACTACCTAAGACTTTTTCAGTCAATTGACCAGTCAAATGACCAACACTATTTAGGGAATGTCCAGAAATCACGTGACCAAGGCAAGGGGGGGGGGGAAGGGTTACCCAAATTGTCACGAGCTTTGATGTTTTCGGTAAAATACTTTGATGTTTGGTCACAGAAGGGGGGGGTCCAAAAATCTTGGTTTTTTGGTCACGTGATTTCTGGACGATCCCTTTGCAAGCATGAATCAAACAATTTTTTCTTTTTCCAAGTTATCATTTTTTCGATTTAAACAACGATAATTTAAAAAAAAATTATTCATTTAATCATTGTAACATCAAAATTAGAGCAAATAAACCATTTAAATGGTTAAATTACTGTAAAAATATTATTATCGTATTTTATTACACATAAAAATTGTTTTACATAAAATAAGCAAAAACAAAATTACCAAAGAAAAGCATTGAGAGTATTTTTGAATTTGTTGAAGCATTTGATTGAGAATCCTTATCATCATTTCCATTTTGTGAACCATCATTATCAATTGGATTATTAGGAGATTGAATTGTTGGAATTGAAGTTGTTGGAATTGAAGTTGTTGGTGCAGGAGTTGTTCGTTGTATAAAAGTTATATTTATGGCCTTGTGTGCAGGTCCTATTGGTTCGTTGGGAGAAATATTAATCACTTTAGAGATCTAAATACAAATTATATTATGAAATTATCCAAGAGAGAAATCAGAACACTTACACAAGAACGCATACGATTATGATTACAGTAATCTTTTAAACAAAAATCCGAAATGGAGTTATAATCTTCAACAACTCCGCATTCTTCTAGGTTGTTATAATCCGATTTAAATGTATCTTGAACATCTGAATCTATATTACAATTATTAAAGAAATCTTCACGACAACCATTTCCAAGAACATATTCCTCATTTTTTGAATGACAAAGATAACTAAAACATTGATCACATTTAACAACACTTTTTTCTTCAACTGGTGAATCAATAAAATTCACATCAGGAAACACTTTTTCAAATTTGTAACAATTAAATAATGTATTATTTGAAGCTGGAACAGTAGCAGCACTTGAAAGTATTGGTAAAAAAAGAAGAATTGAAAAAATAAACAACATTTCAGGCATCACGATGACATTGCAAATGTTTTTTTACACGTGTGTGAAAGAAGTAAATGCTAAATTTTGAAAAATTTGCATAATCCGCTATTTTTAAATACCCTTAGAAAAGGTTTGCAAAAATTTTCATCTTCTGTCATTCTTCTTTTTCGAAGACAACCATTTCTTTCTCTCTCCAAAAATGAAATTTGAAAAGAATCTTTTGGTCGTTTTCTTACTTTTTATTTTTGCTGCTCCAAATTATGCTCATCCATCAATTTATTCATCAACAAATGGAGTAATAAATGGAATAACAACAACAACTGAATCTCCTTCATGGTCTAGAACAATTACTTCTGGAAATGATACAACATCGGTTTCAATTTCTACCACAAAATCAGGTAATTCTTTTTGTGAGAGTACTATATTTTTATAATTTAAACATCCAAATTTTTTAGCTGTAAAAATTAAGAAGAAAACAACCACTACTTCAACTACAACTTTTGTTCCATCTTTTAATACTGAAGCTGCTACAAGAAAAGATGGAAATGCTATTAATTCTGATAAATCTTCTGATGGATCAAAGTAAGTTAATTTTCTTTTATTAAATATAATTATGCGAGGTTAATTTTTAGAAATTATATTATTCCTATTGTTTGTGCCATTGGAGCCATTCTTTGCTTGATTATTATTGCAGCTACCATTTATTTTATTCATCGTTATTGCTTAAAGAAACGTTCAACTGTAAAAGCTGTTAAAAGTGATACAACATTGCCTCAAAATGATGTCACAAAAACTCCAACCACAAATTTGAAGACAACTCCAACGAAGACTCCGCCAACGCCAACGAATCCAATGGCACCAGAACATCTCACCGCTGAAACGTTTGCATACAAGGGACCATTGGTACTTCAAACAAAGCCACCTACAGAAGTTCCATTGGTAAGTTCTTTTTTAAATTTTGATTATATGTATTTATTTATTATAACATCTTTTTAGGTCCATGAACTCGACAACGAAAAACCCCAATCCATCCATGAAAGTCATCATGTCATTTTTGATGATGCATTAAATGAAGTGCACGAAATTGGCAGTGATGTCGAAATTTTTATGGATGGAGAAATGAAAATGCCAAAGAAGGCACGCTCATCTGTGCCATCACCGTATGGCGAACCATCAAAACCCGGTGTAAAAAAGAAGAAGATGGGAGAAAAGCAAAAAGATAAAGCAATTAGAGAATAAATCTGTTTTTAATTTTTTTCTTTTTGTAATTTTTGTTTTTAATTTTGTAATAAAAAGGGTGTTTTTGTAATATCTTTTGTGGTGAACAACTTAATAATTAAATTAATTTATAAAAACAGCAGAAAAAATAGTTTAAAAAGTTATTCTGTTTTTTGAACTTCAATTTCCTGTGAAATATTTTTTTCAACGGCATACGAGTGCTTTTTGCGGCGAAAAAAACATGTGGGTGCCCACGGTGTGTCGAACGCAAAGAAAAATATCCAATGAGAGAAAACTTTTTTTTACATTTTTCCATATTAAACTTTTAAACCCAAATTCTGAGAGACTGAAGCAAGTTAAACGTTTTCTGTAAAAAGAAATAAAACTGTTACCACCACATTAATATGTGTGACTTAAAAAGTTTGAAAAAAAGGATTCAGAATCCGCTGGATTCAGAATCTTGGAAAAAAATATTCTCCAAATTCTACAAAATTGCTATCATTCGAATTGTCTTGATGAGTAGATAACACTAAATGCAAAATTTAGTGTTGTATAGAATTCAGAAGCAGAATAAATTAAAATGAAAAAAAGAAAAATAAAATTTTTAAAAGCTGTGAATCTTTTTCCTCACTTATAAAAAACAGCTGATTTTATATTTAAAGTAATCTACTCATCGAGACGAATCGAATGATATCAAATTTGTAGGATTTGGACAATATTTTTTTCCAAGATTCTGAATCCGGCGGATTCTGAATCTTTTTTTTCAAATTTTTTAAGTCACACATATTAATGTGGTGGTAACCGTTTTATTTCTTTTTACAGAAAACGTTTAACTTGCTTCAGTCTCTCAGAATTTGGGTTTAAAAATTTAATATGGAAAAATGTAAAAAAAAGTTTTCTCTCCTTCAAAAACTTTGTCAGAAGTTCGAGAATCAATTATCAAAATATTAGGGAGCGAAAAAAGGGTTACTTTATTAAACAAAGATATTTCAAATTATTTGCCGAAAGCAATTGCTTTAAAAACTTTGTGCCTTCTTGGAGAGAATTCTTTCAAATTTGATGTTTCAAATAATGGGTTTAAGAATTATGCCATTACAACTTCAAAGGCAATGTTAAAGGCACTCGGAAATTCGAATGAAGCAAAATTTATTTCAGCAATTATCAAGTCTGATATTGTTCCAATCAAGAAAAGTGTTGTGTATTTTAAAGAGCTGGAAGAAATTATGGTAAGATCTTTATTTTTTTTAAATGCTCCGAAAACAGTGATGTTGCGACTCCGACTCCGGAGTCGGAGCTGGAGTCGGAGTCGATGAGCTGGAGTCGATGCATCGACTCCGGAAGAAATTTTTTCAAAATCTTTAAAAAACTAAAGGTGTTTTATAAACATGAAGCATAATGTTTGTAAAACACCTTTTTTGACATAAAAAGCTCTAATAAAACTGACTTTCTGAAAAAATCGAGCACAAGGGGCTGTCCAGATATCACGTGATAGAGGTGATGGGTGGGTGGGGTAAACGGATTATCACGCCGCTTTGAAGTTGGCGGCAAAAAGCTTTGATGCTTCATCACCAAATGGGTGGGTGGGGTAAAAAAAGCCAATTTTTCTATCACGTGATATCTGGACAGCCCCCAAGGCACTACGGCTCGTTTAGCACACTTTTGCTCTTTCGTTTTTGCAAGTTGCGCGCAATTTTGCAAAAAAAGGAAAATTTTTACCAATTTACTGTATTAATTTAAACAGATTCCTGAACATATATCATAATTATTTTTTTATAACATTAAAATATCGAGTATTAGCTACTCAAAAATATCAAACAATCGCATTTTATAAAACTGTTTGTATGAAATCTAGGGACTTCAACTTTACCTACTTTTACAACTTCACCTAAAGTAAAAAAATTTTTCATTTTGTTGATTTTTTTATTTTTTTCATTGATAAGCTTCATAATAAGGTCTAAAAACATGGGGGAAAGTTTCAACAGCTGCGATGCACAAATTTTTTCACAATCTGCAAAATTTGATTTTCACCTTGTATAACATCTCCAACATCAAATATTCGTTATATTTTGCTCAAACATTACTCCAAATAGCTATAAAACAACTTGTTATCATCAATATCAAATATTATAATCAACGGAAAAAATCTTGGAATCGAAATCATCGATGCAAAAGCATTCAAAGCTATCAACATGTCCAACACAAGAAAATCAACAAACTTCCTCAAAACTCATCAAACAATGATATCTGAAAGAATCTAATAGATTAATAATGTTAAACAAACATCAATGTAAGTATTAAAAACATAAACTTATATAATTTTGTTATTTCAGGAAACTTTTTGATCAACATCAATATCGCATATATACTGTACTTTTTGAACGTATGTTTTTGCACTTGTATTCTTCTATTTCCAGCTATATTCTTTCTTAAATACATGTTCTGATCTTGTTTTAGGGCGCAGAAATGATTACAAGTCTATTTATACAGAAAAAGTGCACTTGAATTATAGCAAAATATCATGTTTTGACTGTATGTTGCACATGCACAATTGTTACCAAATGATCCGAAAAATTGCTTTAATGTGTTAAAACAGACTGAGAATACGTTCAGCAAGCCAGGTCAACACACAAGAAGCAAAAATTCAGCGTGTTCGAGTTGTTTTTCTTGAGATCAAAAAGTACAGTATATATGCGATATTGATGTTGATCAAAAAGTTTCCTGAAATAACAAAATTATATAAGTTTATGTTTTTAATACTTACATTGATGTTTGTTTAACATTATTAATCTATTAGATTCTTTCAGATATCATTGTTTGATGAGTTTTGAGGAAGTTTGTTGATTTTCTTGTGTTGGACATGTTGATAGCTTTGAATGCTTTTGCATCGATGATTTCGATTCCAAGATTTTTTCCGTTGATTATAATATTTGATATTGATGATAACAAGTTGTTTTATAGCTATTTGGAGTAATGTTTGAGCAAAATATAACGAATATTTGATGTTGGAGATGTTATACAAGGTGAAAATCAAATTTTGCAGATTGTGAAAAAATTTGTGCATCGCAGCTGTTGAAACTTTCCCCCATGTTTTTAGACCTTATTATGAAGCTTATCAATGAAAAAAATAAAAAAATCAACAAAATGAAAAATTTTTTTACTTTAGGTGAAGTTGTAAAAGTAGGTAAAGTTGAAGTCCCTAGATTTCATACAAACAGTTTTATAAAATGCGATTGTTTGATATTTTTGAGTAGCTAATACTCGATATTTTAATGTTATAAAAAAATAATTATGATATATGTTCAGGAATCTGTTTAAATTAATACAGTAAATTGGTAAAAATTTTCCTTTTTTTGCAAAATTGCGCGCAACTTGCAAAAACGAAAGAGCAAAAGTGTGCTAAACGAGCCGTAGTGCCAAGGCGGACGGACCAAAATTTCAAAAGGGTTTTTGCGAGCTGAAATTTTGCATGAAGTATCCTGATAGTTCAAAGGGGTGTGATCAACAAAAAATTTTGGTGTCCGGTGCATGATTGCTCCGACGCCGGGCTCGGCCGTTGTGTGGAACCTTATGGTACAAAAGTGATATATTCTGGTAGCCCTGATTAAGGGCTACAATATCTATTTGCTTGATTTTTTGTTTAATATTCAGACTCGAAATTACGGAATTTCGAAAATTTCGAAGAGAAAAAAATGCACCAAGGAGTTGAGACCCAGAAAATTTTTTTTCTTGTATTTGTACCTTATACCAAGGGCTATTAATGTATTATAAATTTTTTTTCAATTTCGGCCGGCGTCACCCCGATTTTAATTAAAAACGAAACTGCGCGTTTTTATGTCAGCCACAAAGTTGCAAGCTTCGTGCGTGTCCCGTGTGGTCGAGTGGTGAGCACTCAAGTTTTTTGTTCAGTATGGGGGAGTTCAAATCCCCGGCCGGGCAAATGTTTTTTTTTCTTTTTTTATGATAATTTATTCATCAAATTTTAATTTTTGCTATTAAAAAATATGTTTTTCGTTGTTTTAATTTTTCCCAATCCAACAAAATTAATTATCTAAAAAATTATTACTGTATAATTATACCTTTTTAAAAGCACAGTAACGTAATTACTGTATGATTTAGCTGTTGTGAAATTTTTCTAAAAAAGTTTGCAATGTTTAATAGTTAACTCAAAAAAAAAGAAAAAAAACATTTGCCCGGCCAGGGATTTGAACTCCCCCATACTGAACAAAAAACTTGAGTGCTCACCACTCGACCACACGGGACACGCATGAAGCTTGCAACTTTGTGGCTGACATAAAAACGCGCAGTTTCGTTTTTAATTAAAATCGGGGTGACGCCGGCCGAAATTGAAAAAAAATTTATAATACATTAATAGCCCTTGGTATAAGGTACAAATACAAGAAAAAAAATTTTCTGGGTCTCAACTCCTTGGTGCATTTTTTTCTCTTCGAAATTTTCGAAATTCCGTAATTTCGAGTCTGAATATTAAACAAAAAATCAAGCAAATAGATATTGTAGCCCTTAATCAGGGCTACCAGAATATATCACTTTTGTACCATAAGGTTCCACACAACGGCCGAGCCCGGCGTCGGAGCAATCATGCACCGGACACCAAAATTTTTTGTTGATCACACCCCTTTGAACTATCAGGATACTTCATGCAAAATTTCAGCTCGCAAAAACCCTTTTGAAATTTTGGTCCGTCCGCTTTATAACGATTTTGCTCGATTTTTTCAGAAAGTTAGTTATAAATTGTTTTAATTGCCTCAAAAAGAGTTTAAAAGTTTTTAAAAATTTTTTTTAAATTTTTAAAACAATTTTTTTGTTTCAAATATTAATTTTTTTAATTATTTAAAACAATTTAATAGTGTAAATTGACATTTAGAAAGGACTTTAATGTGTTTTAAAGAAAATTTTGAATTTTGAATCAACTCCGGAGTCGACTCCATTGACTGCGACTCCGGAGTCGATAAAAAACGTCCGGCACATCACTGTCCGAAAAGGTTGTCACTAAAATTTAATCCTTCTTTAATAAATTTGCATATTGGGTTTGGGTTTTATACGGTCAATTTTAGGCAGACAATTTTTTTCGGAGCTAAATTCTGCGTTTCAATTAGTAACAGTCTTTTCCCGATTCCATTTTTTTCTGATTCCTTATAAAGGAATCGATTCCGGATTCGGCATCGGAATCGATGGAATCGGGAAAACACTGATTAGTAACCATTAAGTGAGATGCTTTTGTTCAATGCTTTTTCGCCCTTGTTTTGATTCTGATAAAAGTTTATAATTTATATTTTTTATGAAAAGTTTTATATTAAAGAAAGAGACCTATCCAAAATATCTAGCAAATTCTCTCGACACGAATAAGACAAAAAAAATTTTACCTTTTTGTTTTGAGAGTTAAAAATGAGGTCTCCTGGAGGACAATTCAAAAAAAAAAAAAAAAAAAAAAAACAATTCAAAAAAATTTGTTAGTGGGAGCGTTCCCCCTTAAATAAAACAATCTCATTTTTTAGTTAATGGGTCCCGCTGACGGAATCGAAACATTAGTCAGTAATCAACATTTTGACGCTGGAATAACTCTGAAACTTTCCGTTGATAAGCATTTCTTATTTCATTCTTACACAATTAAAGATAATATTTATACAAAAAATGCTGCATTTATTTGTTTAAAAAATGATGAAATTGGAGTTGATTTTGTAAAAAATGGAAAATTGGAAAAGAATTGCAAGTTTTTTTCTGACCAAAGCAATTCTTAAATTAATTAATACATTTTTTAGTTTTGAAAAATATTCCAACAGCTGTTAGTTTTGTGGACGGAAAATTTCAAATTGGAAAAGAGGCTTTGAAAATGCGAGAAAGTTTTAATTCTTTTGTAATTACTGGTAAAATTTAAAAAGAATAATTACAAAGTTAAAAGATAAGATATTTCTACAGATTTGGTAAAAATTATGATGACAAATTTCACGGAATTAGAAATTAATAAAGATTGGGGATTTAATGTAACCAAAACGGAAAATGATGAAATATTGTTAGATTTTGATACTTTTCGAGGTCGACGAAAATCAACTCCAGCATTTTTATTTGCGTGCATTTTAAAATGGATAATTTTAAGTGTTGAAGAATGTTTTGGTGGTCAACAACCGGATACTGTAGTTATCGTTTCAAAAGAATTAAATGAAAATTTAAAGAAACAATTAAAAATTTCATATGAAAAAACAAAGCTTCAATTAAATGATTTTCAAATTCAATATCATAAACTTATCGATATTAAAGAATAATAATCAATTGTTTTATTTTCATCAGACTAAACTTTTAAATTCAGATATAAAATTATTTTTATTATCATTTTTTAGTCTTCTTTTGATTTTTTAATTCAAAAATTTATATCTAATACAATTTTTTTGTGGTTTATAAAATGATTATACAAATTCGGTTTTAATTTTAAACAAAACTTTAACCATTAATTTTTATCGTTGGTGGAATTACTATTGATCGAGAAATGCCTTCACCAGTATGATTTTGAGATGAAGAAAAGTCATAAACCATAGTATTTTTTCGGCACAAAATTTTTTGCAAAAATGTTTTTCGATACGCAATTATAACAAAAATTGTGACGACAGGATTTAGGGCTGCCGTCCAAGGCGTTAAAAATAACATATAAGTACTTCCAAATGAAAAAATGGATATATTAAGCCATGTCCCAAAATAATTTAATATTTGTGGTATAAATGATGTAATAAATGGCATTGCCGCCTATATAAAACATTATGAAATTTAATGAAATTTAATTGAATAAATTATTTAAAAGTTTGTTACCTGAATAAATAACATTTTATTAAACTGTTTTTGAATTTGAAGAGTTTTTGGAGACATAATAGTTTTATGATTTTTAAAGTGTCGGATAAGTAAAAATGAGCAAATTCCAATAACCAAATAATTTAGAGAACTTAAAAGAATTGCAATATAACTATATTTTGAAGCCATTTCAAATTTTGTTGCTAAAAATAATGGCAAACTTTCATCTTTCAAAATCCTGCTGTTTTTAAGAAGTTCTTTGTAAATTT
The DNA here is from genome assembly GCA_964035985.1 of Panagrolaimus superbus. NCBI lineage: Eukaryota > Metazoa > Nematoda > Chromadorea > Rhabditida > Panagrolaimidae > Panagrolaimus > Panagrolaimus superbus. Next base: position 10,266,910 of record OZ038357.1, read on the forward strand.
CATAATTTTCATTTGGCCAAAATGTTAGAAGAAAGGCTGACGCAAGAGAAGTAGCAGGTAAAAGACACAAAAATGAGGTAAGAAGCAACGAAAAAATTCCCAGAGTTTTGTCGTGACAAATTAATAAATATCGATAAATAAAATGTAGGGGCAAAATATTTTCTATTGCATTGGCAAAAAAGAATCCAGAAGTTGCAAAAAATGCGGCAAATTTTAACGGTAAAAGTACTCCAAAATTTGTTTTTGAAAAAATATAATATAATATTCCATTGTGAAGTTGTCGGCTCTAAAATATCATTAATTTTGAAATATTGAAATTGAAAAAACTTTAGGGGATAAAATGGGCATATTTGCATATTTTGAATCGATCATGGATGAAAAGTCCGGCCGAAAATTCTCTGCAGGCTGATTTTTTTAAAATTGTTTGTATAGGAAAAATGAAAAAATTGCTGCGGAAAACATATGCGCTGCTAGCAAGGCCGTATACAGAAAAAAATTTCGGAGGGGGCACAGTGATTTTGGAGGGGGGCACGCCTTTGATATTTTGCCGCCGCCAACACGAAGCGGCAAAAGATCAAAGGAAATTCCTCAGTTTCGGGGGGCACAGGTGCCGAACCCCCCCCCCCCCCCCAAATACGGCCTTGGCTGCTAGGCCAGCCAAGACTGCCCCATTTTTATCCTTGAAATTTACATATTTGCATTTCCAAATTTTGGGGGTTTAATCCCAAAATCGGTCCCACAAACGTGGCAACTTCAAATAAAATAAACGTACATATTTTGAAAGGGGTCCAACAAGAGAATAAGCTAAATCAAAAAATATTTGAATAAATAATATTCTTTTGTACGGCTTCAATTCTTTGCTCGTGTATTTCGTCACAAAGATCAATAAAATAATATTTCCAATGGTCGAAATTATTGAAGATGCAATTGCATTCGCGAATAAAGCAGTTTCGTTAGCGCTCATATTTAAGGTTATAAAAAACAACTTTTATTTATTTAAAAATATTAATAATCTAAAGTTTTTGGGAAATTTAAAAAAAGTTTAATTAATAATTCAAAACTTTATAAGCTTTTTTCTGTAGCTGTTTGAACTTTTGGAATTTATTTTGAATTAAAAAGATACAAATGTTATTTTAATAAAATGACAAAATGTTGTTCTAAAACTATGTGCTTCCATGAAACAAATTAATTTTTGTTAGTTGATTAAATACGTGCCTAAATTTCCGCAGCAATTAATATAATTGCTTTTATTTTTCTAAAAACAATGCACTTTTTTTATTATTCGAAATAATTAATTATTTGTTACTATTTATTTGCTACCGTAGATTAAATTAAAATTTCAAGAAAAAAGTATGAATTAACTTAATTAAGTGACAAACTGCGGTATACTTTCCAGTTTTTTGACCCCCCATTTTCATTTGTTAGTTTCTGTTGTTATAAAGGGATCACTCAAATTCTTCCAAGCCTAAGCATAATCAGTTACAGTGTCAACTTTGTAACTGGAAATATTTTGATGTCTGTCATTAACCGATCTTTAAATCATGGATGCTTCATTGACTGATAAAAAAATACTAATAAAAACATTTATCATGTTAGTATATTGCTGAAATTAATTTCAAAACTCCCAAAATGCCAACTGAATTTTAGAAAAAAAACTGAAAGTTACATAAATTATTTTAAAACTTCTCGACAAAAAGCTAAACCCTTTTTTGATTGAGTTTATTTCTTATTTTATTTTATTATTCAAATATTTTTTGATTTTGAGATACTGTTTTTGTTGTTTTAAAATTTCTAAATTGAAAAAACCTTTTATTTTATTCCATTTTTAAAGTTTTCTCTAAAAAAAGACAATTATAGATTTTTTTTGAAAAAATAACTGATAAAAAATGCAGTGTTTCAGTAATAAACGAAGGAATCAAAAAAAGAGATGAATTTTTCTCTTATCAATGATAATGAACTTTGTCAATTTTTTTTACTGATTTTTTTAATACAACTTTCGAAATTTTATTTCAGACTTTTTTTTTGATTGACGGAAAAAAAATAAAAACCAAAAACCAAATTTTTAATAAATTTTTTAAACATTTTTTTGTTTTGAATTCGAGTTTATAATAATTTTTATAATAAATATTTATTGTTGATTGGTTTCTTCACAAAAAAATCATAGAATTACAGATTAGCAAAATATTGGTAGTATCTTCAAAGGTGACGAAACAAAAATTGAATTGCAAAAGTAAAAATATGTGTCATAGTTTACATCAAATGCAGCAGATTTACATCAACAGAAAAAAATTACTTTAAAACATTATATTTTAAAAGGGCAATCTTGGTTTTAAATGTTTTTTTGTTGATTCATTTAATGATTGATTGTTTCTTCATCTATTTTTTGTTTTTTTAAACAAAAATTATTTCAAGATAAAAAATATGTTTTTTATCTTGAAATTTTTGCTTTTTTTTGGTATAAAAACGCTGAAAAGTTCTTTCTTTTTTTATGAATCATCAGGTTTTCTTCTTCTTTGAAAAAAAAACCCTATTTAATTTAAGCATTTTTTCTGTTTTTTCGTTGTTTATAGTTTTCTGTTAAGTATTTTTTGTTTGGCTATTAAAAAAGCAATTCTGATTTTATCAAATAAACCTTTTTTTCAGAAAAATGCCAATTTACGATGTTGATAACAATGATATGGATGTTTTGATTAAAACAGTATTTTGGGAAGCCCGCGGTGAACCTAATGACGGCATTGCCGCTGTTGTCTATGTCATTGTTCAACGGGCTCGATTAAATAAATCATATTGGGGTGGAAATCGGATTGCAGGGGTATGTCAAGAAGGTGGACAATTTGAATGTTGGATTAATCCCAAACCTATTGATATGGGATCAGCAGAATATCAAAATGTTGAAAGAATTGTTAGAGATGTCATTAACAATGGAGCTTTTAAAGAGTTAGATAATGGAAGTGATCATTATAATAATCCGGATAAAGAAGGATATCCACCATGGACAAATAATGTTGATCGAACAATTAAAATTGGGGGGCATCAATTTTATAAAACTAAACCTGGTTTTTAATTTTTGTTTTGACTCTTTTTTTCAAGTGTTCATTGAAAGATTTATCAGAATATTTATTTTAAATAAAATATTTAAATAACTTTATTATAATTTTAAACACCTCCAACACCATTTAACTGATACTTATTTATTCTTTGCAAACATTTTCGGCATCACAAGCTTTAGTCTGACAAATATATTTTAAGGGAACATTATATCCAGTTTGTAAAATCCAACGATATCCTTGAACATTCCACATATATCCATAATTGTCATTTGGGGCAGGGGTTGAAACTAAGGGGGGATAATTTGCATATGGGAATTCTGTTCCATTATATCCCCACCATTTCCATGTTCCATCAACAGAAGATTTATGAAATCCGATACTGAATTTTTTTTCGTTAAAGAGGGGATTACCCTTTGAAACGAAGGTATCAGTAATAAAATCCAATTTATCTTTCGTTGTTATAGAGACGAGGGAACCAGGATGACAAACTCGTTTATTTGCAACTGTGGGGGAAGCAGGATTTATAATTGCACGGAGGCAATCAGCATAATTTGTGTAATTTTGCCATTGTGAATTATAAAGAGATACTTGGATAGTTGAAGGCGAACAGTAACAATTTACTAAAAACAACAAAAATTAATGCATTTAAAATTCAAATAAAGCATAGAAATCAAAATTTTTATGATTTTAATTCAAATATGTTGCTACTTACTTTGTGTTAATCCATATGCAACAGATGAGATAAGATCATCTTGTGATGAAATATAATAATAGCCATCAGAGGCGAGGCCTTTTAAAGCATTGGTTAAAACTATATCATTTTCGGCATAATTTAATACAACAATTTTAATTCCATCTTCTTTAATGCTTGTTGCAGTGGCATTAACATCTTTAAATCCTGCTTCATTATATGCTGCAGCAGCCAAAACAATTACAGGTCTTCGATAACTTCGTTGCGAAGTTACAAGCCCAAAAGCTTGATTCAATGCGCTATAAAAAAAAGAATAAGAATGATGCAATACAACATAATATTTACCCTCCCATATTTCCACCTGCATCATTTTTATTAGCATTAATACCAAATAAAATATCTTCAAAATCATCTTCATTTGTTGTATCTTTTAGTTCCAAAACCGTTGTTACATCACTTCCATACGTGATAATTCCAACTCGAGTTGTATGATCAGAATTTTGTCCAACATTAAACTCTTCCATATATGTTGAAATAGATGCAAATAAATTATCAATTTTTGTCATAACACTGCTTACATCAATCACATATACAATATCCAACCATGCCAAAGATGTATCCGTTGAACATTCAGTGCCAGATCCACCTGGAGTATTGTTGGTGGTGTTGAAATCAGTATATTCAATACAGCATGCACTTTGATTATATTTATAAAAATGTTGTGAACTAATTGTATCAGATTTTCCCATTAAACATACACTTTTATTTACTGTACCTTCATTGAATCCATCATAAATCCCACCATTTTGTACAAATAAATTTGTAAAATCTGTTACAGTAAGATAATTAAGGTCAAAAGAATTTGCAGCAATTCCATTCGTGGAAGCTACGATACAATTTCCCCCGGAAAGGGCACAAACAACTGTCTCATTTGAAAATCCATCCGGGGTATCAATAATAAAATTAAATGTTGAACTTTGAAAATAAATTGATGAATTTGAAGACCAATCTGAGAAGTCTGTAACATGTAAAATATTTGGGAATGTTGAATTTCCAGTATTTTGTGTAACAGTTAAATTGAAGTTATAACTATATACTGTACTGGTGGGATTCCATAATTCATCTGTTTCATATACGACTCCAAAATATTCTACTGCCGTACAAATTTGGGTTGAAAAAACACTTGGAAGTAACAATGTCAATGATATTATCAGAAATAACATTTTTATTTGAACAATGAAAAAGAAAAATAACTGCTTTTTTTCAAGGTCCAACATTCATATTTATACTGCTTCCAAGTAACTTTATACTTTTCTAAAAGCTATACAATAATGGGCGGCCCCTAATTCTAATTGATAAAAAATATCAGCTTAAAGAAGCGAGAATTTTTTTTTTAATTTACGGAAAAAACCTGGCTTCTTATCAGTTTTAAGTTCTTTTTTGTGAAAAATCCATGAATGTTTATTTAGTTAGAAGCTTTCTCCAATTAAAGGGTAGAGGGAAAAAAGCCCTTTAAAACGCCAAAATTATCAGTAATAAAACACTTTTTTGGAACAATAAAAAAGACAGAACATTGATTTTCATTTTTTTTCATCGTCAAATAATTTGTACCGTTCATAAAAACCTTGATACTTTTCGAAAGAAAGAAATTGAAGCATCGCTGTATTTTAGCTGATAACAGAATCTTGTTGGAATTGAATGGATAATTGTTGTTTTATTATTCGGAGTTAAGAAAAAGAATCAATAAATGTCTTTTTTTTGTATCATAAAAATTTTAAAAATTAAAAATAATAGCGAATACCTTTTAAGCTGTAAAAGGCCTTTGAGTGACAAATTTTGATCAAGAAATTATAGAAATAAAGAAAGAAGAAAAAAATCTGTAATTAACGGCGAAATTCATTCACAATTTTTAACTTGTAATAAATAAATTTTTTTTTTATTTCACCGAAGTGATCTCACGACAAGCCGAAGTTTCATGAGGATTTTTTTATTTATTTCCTTTTTTATCCTGGTAGGGTCCATTTGAAATATGTATTTTCCTTTTTATCCTGGTGAGGTCCTGATCAGTGTTAGCCCGAGTGAACCGGGGACGGGTGCGCATACTCATTTTTAAACTTCGACCTAGCGTGGATTCGAACCTGGGACATGCCTCATGTTAATCCAACGCTAGACCAGTCGATTACACGATTAATTTTATTATTTTTCTTTAATTTTTTTTGTTATAAATAAAACTGCTTTTTGTGATGAAATGATAATCCAAGAAACAAAAAGTTGGCAACACTTTTCTAACAAATTTAAAATGAATGATTTATTTATATTTGTTACAAACACTATAATGAAGAATTCATGATGACATCGTGATCAGGGTTGTCAAATGCGGCGGGAAAACATGGCCGGCCGCGGCCGGCGGCGAAAAATCGGCCGCCGTGCCGGCCGCGCGGCCTAAAATTGTTACCCGGCCGGCCGTGCGGCCTATATTTTTTCTTTTTTGTATGGGAAAAACAAAGAATTTCGCAAAAATCGTCGGCCGTGCCGGCCGCCGGCGCAAAAAACCTTGCCCGCCGGCCGCCGTCGCGGCCGGCATGCGGCCGGCGGCGGCGGCCGTCTGCATTTGACATCCCTGATCGTGATAAAAGTGTTTTAAAATAAAAAATTTCTATAAAAAAATTTTGAAATAAGTAAGTGATGGAAATAAAAAAGTTCGATAATGGTGTTGTTGAAAATTCTTTTTGGCAATTAAAATTTAATATTTAGCATTTAAAAGTTCCGGGAAAGTTCTTCTAAGTTCATTCAAAGTACTTCTAGAAAGTATTATCATTATTATATGCATCAAAAATAGCAGCGTCAAAAAAGTTGTTAGCAAAGGTGATAATTGAGAATAGCTGTTTAAGATCATTGACGCCAAAAAAATGATGTGATAATTTTAATACTTTTTTCATCGGAGGTAAAAAAGGATAGTCTTTGAAAGATTATTTTTTAGGTTAAAAAAATGTTGTTAAAGTTTAACAAAATTGTGGTAAATTTAATTTACAGTATTAAATATAAAATTATAAAAAAGAGGTTACATAAAGTAAGATAACATTGGAATCTGATAATTTTTTGTAAGCTGCTGAAAATTGCCCCACCCATAAGCTTCTTTTATTTGAGTTGATTGAAAGAAAGAAAGAGGGAGGGTGTGTTTATTGTAAGTAACTAACTGTTAACTGATAAACAACAAATTTGAGCTAATTCCTTGACAGAAAAAATGAGAATCGTGCGATTATATAAAGGGAGTGAGAATGAATGATTTTTTGTCATTGCTTCAGCATCATTCAAAATTGTAACAATGGTATTATTGAATTCTCATCAAATATTTTTCATTTTCATTTTTATTTCATTTATTACTTTTTCAACCCCGAAACCTTTAATTGGAGCTTCTTCGTTGTCGGAAAAAGTTTTAAGAATTCAAATTTTAAAACAATTAATGGCAAAAGTTTGTTATCATTATTTTAAAAGCTAATTTTAATTTTATGAATAACTTTTTTTTTAGCAAAAACCTCATCAACGACAAAGACCACGCCCCTTAAAAACATATATAGCTGATTTGCCGTGTTATTTCAATCCAATTTCTTGTTAGTTTTTTTTCAAATTTCCAAATCCATGCGAAAAACCTCTTTCATCTTTTCACAAATTTCCCAGACTGATCTTACGGTATTTTTTTAAAAAATGTCAAAATTGGTAAATTATATAACTTTTGAAGAAAATGGTAAAAGTATACTGTAGAATGTAGCAGATAGATTACACTAATAAAAATAAATAGTTTTTATTATAACTTATTATGTTTTTCTTCATTATTAGAACTTTCTCTATCCAAACTTGTTTCTCTACCATAATGTTTAAATTTATAAATTTTTTCAATTTTTTCACGCCTTCGAAGATGTTCTTCAATTTCTGAGGATGATGAAAGACGATATGCAAGATTTGTAGGATTTAAATATTCTATGCTGAAATAAAATTGATAAAAATTAAACACCTTTTTCCAAGAGTTAAAAAAATAGAAGTAAACTAAAAAAATTGAAAATGAAAAATTAAACTAAAGAAAAGAAGAAAGAAGTAAATAAAAAAAAGATAAACTAAAAATAAATGTTTTTAAAAGTAAGGAACCTCGCCTGCTTTGTGATGGCAAAGATGAGGTTCTTCGTTGAAGAGTTTTTGGGGGAGGCTTTTCAGCATTTGATCCTTCAGATTCTGATTCAGAAGATGATCCAGATTCAGAGGAAGAAGTTTTGGAGGCGTCTGAATTCGATGCATTTGATTCTACTTTTTTACCTTCTCCTCCAGATTCTGATGACCCAGATGATGAAGTTGCAGAGGATAAAGTGCCATCAGATGGTAATGAACTTATTCTAAAAAAACCAAAATATATGTTAATTTTTAAAACTATCAAAATGAAATCATTTTTTAAATACAGTAATTTCTATTTTTTCCAAGCTTGGAGAACAAACGTACTGAGAAGTTTTATCATCAGGAATGTACATATCAGGTTCAGCAGAAAAATCAACAACAGGAGGAGCACGTTCTTGAATAACTTTTCCATTTTCAAAAATAATACTTCGCTGTTTTGCCGTTTTTGGCCTTTTAGCTCTACTCGGAGGCGGGGCCGGAGCTTTTTCAGAAGTTTTTACTCCCAATTCTGATAAAGTATCAAACATAATCATTTCCATTTGACTCTAAAAATATTTATATTAACATAAATTCTTTAAAAAAGTTATGAAATTTTTACCAAATCTAAATCCGTTCTTCTTTCAATTTCTCGGTAAAAACTATCTTTTATCACTCTAAAAATATGGGGTTTATCAATTAATTTATCAGTTTGAATTATATACATACCTATCAGTAAAAACTCCTCTCCTCAAAATATCCGATAATACAGCTTCCTTAAATTCTTTATATTTATGCCGGTATAAATCCATATTATTTTTCATTGCACTTGAACTTCGTCCATTTATTGTTGTTGTTGTTGTGGCAGAGGTGATAGTTCTGGCTTGATTTCTTCGTTGTGGTAATCCTTGCTGCTTTGAATCAAGGGATCTTGTTCCGGTACCTAATTTAATTCCATTCAAAGATCTCGACATTTCTGTCATTGAATGTGAGCCACTTGGAGTTGGGGGTTTTGATCGATGCAAAGGTGGCTGATATGTTCGAGTATCTAATATTTTGGCACGAATAGAATTTCGATCAAATATTGGCCGAGAAATGCCATTATTATTATTATTATTGATAGTATTCTTTGAGGTTGAAGGTCGAGATGATGCTGCAGATGTAGAGGGGGTTGAAATGGTTGCAGCCAGATTTGACATGGATTTTCTTGCATATGCATTGAAAGAACTGTTAAGGGAAGATGGAAGTTTTAAAGATGACGAATGTTTATGCGCCAAAAAATGAGCTAATTCTTCTTGACCACGTCTAAAAAATAATTTTGGATTACTATATTTGTTGTAAAATGACAGTAATAAAAAAATGTTAATGTCATTTTTTTTGATAAAAAATAATAATTTTTTACAAATGGTGGTGTTCAAATAAAAGTAGTATATTAGCATACCGTCGTGGGGGAATTGGTGTGCCTTCAAGGGATTTTGGCTTTCTTGTTGCAAATGGTTTATAATGTGAACTTTTTGATGAAATAAACATTGATTTTGGCGGCTTATTATCTATCGTTGATCGAACCTGTGTATGAAGTCTGTAATGATGGTGAAGGAGTCGTTCAGCATCTTCTCTTTTCATTCGCTAAAAAAAATATTTACAAAAAAACACATAATTAATTATACAACAAATTTTCAATCAATAAATTTTAACGAAAAACAAAAAGTATGATGACAAGTTCTATTTTTTTTAAATATATAAATTTCTATTTTATTTTTTGATTTCATTTTTTAAAGAAGCTGCTGCTGCTGCTGGCTTTTTTCTTCTTCATTTCTGTGAGAAAAAAGAGGGTGGACATTGAAAAGAAGGCGACCGAGGGTTTCGGTTTCCATAGGGACCAAAAAAATAATATATAAAAAAAATATATAAAGGAACGACCATTTTCAACTAAAACCAAGCATCTGTCACCCCCTAAAAATACACGAGTATAAATCTTTTCCTTTCTTCTATTTTGAATTTTCTCAAACATTTTTCAATGGAGTTAAAGCTTTCACTAAAAAAAAGAAAAGTCAATTATTATTATCCGTTTTACACAAATTTTGTCAACAAACTTTTTTTAAAAACTATCTTTCATTTTTTATACACGCAATTTTGGCATTTTTAATGATTTAGTTACATTTTATTTTCAAACACTGGGTTACTGTAGAATGTTAAAATTCTTAAAAAAACTTTTTAGAGTCATTAAAACCATATTTATTACTTTTAAAATGTTCTCATTTTTTAATACTGTAAAACTCTAAAAACTTGGTAAATTTTTTTTGTGTTTTTTACGCATTTCCGACATTTATAAATGCGCGCTTATGTTTTTAGCCAAAGTTTTAAAAAAAGTAATAAAATATTCATTTTTATATAAACAAAAATTGAAAAAACTTTAAATAGAAAATAAACAAAAAAATAATATTATAAAATTCTAAATTTTGCTCACAAAAACTGAACAAAATAATTGAAAATATTTAACAATTACAGTACTCTCCTATATTGTTAAAAAAACCTCAATGAAATGCAACAAAGACAAACAAGAATAAAAATAAATTTCAAGAGGTATCATTAACTTTTTTTCTCTCCGGAAAATCATAGTTTTTTAAAAAACAATAGGAAATATTAAAAATCTATTGTTTAAAAAGATATATAAAATGGTATGTATACTGTTGTTGCATCAAATTAAACACTGAAAAGGGTAATAATAAGCTAAAAACCGGCATTTTAAATGAATCAAAGAAACTAATATATTAAATAAAAACAATAAATTTATCAAAAATAAAAACAACAAAAAAAGAAGAAACTAAAGTGCGACAAAAATGAGATAAACATGTGTGTAATAAAGAAAGATGAAACTAGAGATATATAAAAATATGATTCTTATTCATTATTCTTCATTCACCATGTTTCTATGTCTTGACCCAACGGAACCGACCAGCATTCTTTTTTGGATGCCAAAAATAGCATGATTCATTTGTACAAGCTTCATCATAACGACAGCGCTAAAAAATATTGAATATAATATATTTATTAAGCCATTATCAAATAAACAAACCTTTGGATGACGGAATGAGCAACCTTCATTATGACATCGTCCAGCAAATCGACACATAACATTACTTGTGGATGTTAATTGAGTCGAAGCTGATTGAATGGACATTGCTGATGGCTTTGATAATGTTGGAGCTTTTGAAACAAGAATATCGGGAACACCGCTTTTAGAATCAGCAACAGCTTCTTCAGCTTTTTCTTCTGTCGTTTGAGATTCAGATAACTGAATTTCAGCAGCAGGTTTCGTTTCGCCATTTTGTTGTTCAACTTCAGTATCACCAGAATTTTCATGTATTGTAACACCATTTTGTTCCTCCGTCGTTTGTTGTTCAGAAGAATTTTGTCCCTCATTCGGTTCAGAAGCAATTTTTGAAGGTTCAGAATTTGCATTGGTTGGAGCAGATGCATTACCAGAAGAATCAGAACCAGTTGCAGGAGTAGCACTTGGTAAAGGATGTGGTTGACGAGGTGGAAGTGCTGTTGCTGCTCTAGGTCTAAAATATTTAATTAATAGTTATAACTATCATATATATAAATAAAAGAACTTACGCAATTGGACGAGGTAAAGCATGTGTATATGGACATGTAGGTTTATTACAATTTGGTTCAAATTTACATTGTGGATGAATAAACATACATTTATCACCAAACCAACAATTTGGAAAATTAATACAAGGCTTTGATGGATGTGAATATGAGCATGTTTCTTCGTTACGGCATTTTGGCCAAAATTTGCAACGTTCAGCAATTTTTCCAACTTCTGGAGGCTTTGAAGTACCAAATTGCTGGAAATATCTATTTGTTAGCTCAACCTCTTCATATGCAGTACACCACAAAAAAAATGGATTTTGTTCTTGCATGTTTTTGCAACAACAAAAAAAATTATAATAAAATTTTTTTAAGTGATGACAAACAATTGAAATTTTGAAATGAGCGAACTTTGGCATTTTATGAAACCACAAAAAGCGCGACAAATTTGAACGCCATGACTTTGTGGATGTAACAGCATTAGAAGCCTCAAACTTAAAAAAAAAACAAACCTTTTTCTGTGGTACAATATACTGTAATGGACGAGAAAGAGCTTCTGTTGGAGGAATTCTTGAATCATGTGCAGATGCTAAAAACGCATCAATTTCTGCTTCATTATCTGATTCATCTTCTTCATCGTCGTCATCAAATTCAATTTTACCATTCCAATGTTTAGCTAATGATGCAACAGTTGTACCTAAAAAATATATAACAATAAATTTACAGGTTTAAAAAATGTTAAAGGTGTAAGTATAAGCAAGAAAAGGAAAAATAAGGAGTTAGATGGAGGTGACAGTGTGTAACAGTATATATGTATTGTGGGGAAACTAACCATGTGATGCCGCTGCTGCCATCATTATTCGTTTTCGTTTAATAGCAGCTTCTTCACTGCCACCACCACCACCGTTGCCAACGATGCCTTTTGGAATTCGTCGGACATCAGAACCAGAAAGTTTCAAGAATGCCAGAACTAAATCAGCATACAATCATTTTCACAGATATAATTTGTCTTTCTATTGTATCAAAGATACATTTAAAAAATTTACAGAAGTGTGTCATCTTTAGAGAGGTATAAAGACAAAAAAAAAGGGAAAACGAGAAAAAAAAACTAAAGCAAAACGAAAAGCATTTAACTAACCAGGATCATCAACTCTACGCTTTCTTCGTAATACCTTTTCAGCAGCATGTTGAACAGCATAATTTTCATCACCTGGTGGTGCTTCATCCATTGATGCACGAATTGTTTTACGAGTAATTGCACCTTTACCAAGTTTAACAATAAATTGAGTTTCACGTTCTTCTTCCTCTTCAGAAATATCACTTTCATCTTCATTTTGTGTAACAGTTCGTCGAGAAGTTCGTAAACTATTTACTTGTCTGCAAATATTAATTGTATTTTATCAGATTACGGTAGGTGTAAGAAACTTACAAAACATCTCCTTCTCTTCTTCGATACTTTGTTTGTGGTTGTTCATCATCCCTCAAAGTATCCGTCAATGCACGTTTAAATAACGATGAACCAGCTTTAGCATCAATGGGATCAGCTTTTCGACGTTTAACAACAACTTGTGAAGCAAGCTTTGGTGATGGTGGTCTTTCAGCTTTTGCAACAACAACATGAGATTTCACAGTTCTTTGTGGTTCTTCATCATCTTCATCACTATAAGTAATCTTTTTACGATCATCACGACGTTTACTTCTTCGATCATCATCTGCTGAACGAGATCTTCGGCGACGTTCATCTAAAACTGTGGGGTTAAAATTAGTAAAAGATTTTATACTAAAAGATTGCAAACCTCTTCTTCTTGAAGATCTTTCCCGTTTTGGAGAAGGTGCACGTATTGGTGCACGTTTAGGCTTTTCTTCTTCATGACGAGTACGCCGTGCTGAACGACTTCTTGATCTTCGAACCGGGGATCTACTTCTTGATTTGATTTGTCTTTCTTCACTGCTATGCCTCCTAAAATATATAAATGTTTGCAATATATAACATTGTAATAATTCTATAGCAAAATTAGCAGCTATTTTGTAAATATCATATCAATTTTTAATACCAAACTGCAGTTAATTTCGTCCATTTTAATACCAAGAAAATAAAACTAACTTTTTCACAACAGGTTTCTCTGGTTCCCGCGCTTTAGCTTCTTCATTTTCTTTTTTATTAACTTTTTCAAAAAAATCAAATAACCAATCAACAAATGGATCTGTATTATCACTTAAAAATAGCATTAAATCATTCTTCATTTTAGCTTTATCCTTTTTATTTGCAATCATTATCATAATATAATCTGGTAATTCATCATCAACTTCAATTCCAAGTTCTTGTATTTTGGTTTTAATTGCTGCCTGAAACAAAAAAACACTTTGATTATATAAAAATGTGTAAAAAATATAATATACTTACTCTTAGCTTTTTTGTAAATTCATTTGTTGCCATTTTGTAATACAAAAGTTTCTTCACTTCAAAGTTTGAAATAATAAATGTATATGTTTTTTCTGAAGGAAAAGCAAGCAAATTATTGTAGTGGAAAAAAATGAAGAATAAAACAATCAATAATACGAATAAAAAAAAGTCAACGGGAAAAGTTTTGTTGGAAAAATATAAATGAAAAAAAAAAAATCCGAGAATAAACAAAACAAAGATGTTATTCAATTTTAGATGGCTTTGAGAAAAAAAATATATTTAGCAAAATTTTCTTCTTTCTTTTTTGGCTGTAAAAACATAGCTCCGTTTTTTCCATCTTTTTTTCCTTCGTTAAATCGCCAACAAGCGTAATATTACGAAAGTGGAAAGGGAAGAAAGAAAGAGAAAAAAAAAATAGTGGTGGTTTTTTTCGACCAAAAAAATGTTAGAGAAATATAAAGAATGTTGGAGAGACAGCAGTTGATGATGATGGGGATGATGGTTGGTGGAAAAGAAGAAGGAAGACAGCAGCAGCAGCAAGCAGTAGCCAACAAAAAAATATGTTGAAAAACGTTTCAATGAAAAACGCAGCAGCATGGAAAAAGAGTTGCATTTTGCATGAAATTTTTTATGTTCAAGAAATAAAATTGTATAAAAACTAATAAAAGATATAAATAAAACCAAAAGCTACTGTAATATTTTAGTAATACAAAAATCATTTTCTCATCCGCTTTTTTTCAAGAATGCAAAGATTCCAATACATTAAACATTTTTTACAGACAAAATCTTATTTTAAAAAAAGTCTCGATCCATCCGTTTTTTTTATTATTATTACACATTTTACAATACATTTTAGCGAAGGTGTCGCAAGCGATTTCATCATTTTTTAGCACGGATTTTGTAATTACACTTAAGCTTTAATTTATTAATTCTAAATCTAATAAATCATTGATAAAAATTTGCATTTCTGGCACATAATGCACTAAAATAAATACTTTAGGTTTAATACATTTTGTGAAAACAATTATTACAGTAATCACAGCAAGCACCAATTCAACATTCAACAATTTTTTTTGTGTTGCCAAAGAAAAAAAGATCTATGATTATACTATGAAGAAGCTCATCGTCAAAGATGTTTCGTTTCATTGCCAGCATTTTTTCATTCTTTTCAGAATATCCGAGATAAAAATGCAGTTGCAGTTCGCCGGCGAAAAAAGAAACCTCGAAAAAAAGAGAGAGGAAAAAAAACTGCGTACCCTTTTTTTCTCACATGAGAGAGCGCCTCTTTCGCTGTCTGCTTTCTTTCCCGACTTTCTCTTCCCTGTTCTTTTCAGCTGCTACTTGTCTTTCGTTCTTTGCCCCTTTCATTGTGCATTTTTCTTTTTCACAGGGTCTCTCATGAGTCCCGGAGTAAAATTTTTGGGACCTCCGCAAGGAGGTAAATAATCTTGAATACAGTAATTTTGTGGTAAATTTATTTTTACCATATTTATTTATTAATAAAATTATAATACTACTTTGTGAGCAAATTTGCTCATCTAATTTATTTTAAAAATTTAAAAACAACAAAATATGATTAAAAAATAAAGCTCAACTCCTTTTTTTGATACATTACAAATATATTTAAAAAAATTAATATTACCATTAATTAATACAAAAATAAAAAAAGATTTGAACAATAATACAAAAAACGTAATTAAAAAATGAATAAACATTTTACAGGGCAGAAAAAATCATTTTGGGTTCAAAATTAGTCTTTTTTATAAAATTAGAGAAAAAAAGTTAATAAATGAAAACTTGTAAAATTTAAACATTTTTTTGATATGAAAGATATCGAACTTTTTTCATTGTATACTTTTTCACGGGGATAAATAATATGTTTTATAAGTGATCATCGAGTTCTGGAGGATTTGAGCCATCTCGATGCGCAGTTTGAATAATTAAAAGTTCTTTTTTCGTTGCTTCATGGGCACGTTTTTCCTGAAAATAGTAATTTTTTGATTATAGTAATAATTAAGCAATAAATGAATGTTAAAAAAAATGGAACAGTTTCAACTTTTATTTTATAAGGTAATTCCAAAAGTTAATAAACATACCATAGCTAATTGAGTCCTTAATTGTTCATTAAGTAATTCAAGTTCTTTCTTTTCTTTGTATACTTTTTGTAGCATCCATTGATATCGGCTTACTTCATTATCAAATGATAAATGTCGCTCAGATGATGCTTCTTCCATTGCTGTTCCAAGGGCCTACATATTATTAATATAATAAAGTTCAAATAAGACAAAAAGCTTACTGTAGGTTCACCTTCTAAAGAAGTAAAAACAGTTGGAAATCCAATAATCTCATCAGATTGAGCTCGATCCAACGGTGACTGAAAAATTAATTTTAAAAAAGTGATAGAAAGAAGTTTAAGAAGAAATTTCAAATATTTAATAAAAAAATAATAAAAAATGAATTATTTAATTTTTGTTGAATACTGTAGTTGTGGTATACGGTAGTCGTTTGGGGGAACTGGTAAAAAAATATATTGTAGCAGATATACGAACCTTGTTTGTTAAAGCATCACATAATTGATCATGCATGGAATTACTAAAATTACAATTCTTTTTGTATGTTCGAGGTGGTATTGGTGGCACAACAACACCCGGTCTGGAATAAAATTGGTAGTTAACCACTCTATTAGAAGAAGAAGAAGAAGGTGCTTTGTTAATAGTAGTAGTATTATTATTGTAAAGTAATAGTGAAATGGAAGATGAAGAAGAAGTGTATGGCTTTTTATTTAATGGTCTAGGAGGAGGAAGTAAGGAAGAAAGAATAGAAGAATAGGAAGGTGGTGGCCTAGAATATGGGTAAAAAGAAAGAATGCCATAGAAATAGATTTTATAGATATAATATTATTTGTTTAAAAAAAAGGAAATTAGAAAAATAAATAAGAAATAATTAAAGCAGTAGCTCGAAAAATGAAAGATATTATTTATGGGGGATATACAATATCCAATCCAAATCCAACAAAAAGTTTTTTGTGGGTTGCCAAAAAAATATAGAAATAATAAAGAAAAGCAACCTAAAGAGTGTGCAAAAAAAATAAATATTTTATTTATTCAAACCAGGTGTCGGTGTGCGTGTATATTTGTGTGCGGTGCAAACAAAAAATAAAGCAATTTTTTAATTCAAAAAAAAATACTTACGAAACTTTTCTTTTTTCTTTTTGTCCTCCAGGCGTTGAAGCTTCTGATCCAGAATCAAAGATTGAAGTGGATCTCTCTTTTCGATAACTGTATTGATCTTTTGTTACAGGAGATCGAAAATTAAATGATCGATCTTCAAAACTGCTTGAGGGACTATTATGTGCAGAATTAGAAAGTTCTTTATTTCGAATTTTAAACATTTCTTGATAGCTGTAAAATTTTTGTTAAATAATGGATACGGTAGCTAATTTTATAATCACAAAACTCTTACGTTAATGGCTGCTTTGCAAAAGTATCAGGAGTTAAAATTTGAACTTCTTGACCTTTTATCGCTGGACAATTTGGATCTTCACAGCCTCGACGAGGATTACCATCTGATGATGGCGCAATCATCATTACTCGAACAATCATCTTTTCTTCGAGTAATGATGTCATCTGATCTAAAGACATTGTTGAAACTGCAATATTTTCCATCTAAAAATTAGGAATTTCATATATCTTTAAAAAAAATAGAATATATCAAATTTTACCTCTGCAATTCGACTACCCTGTCGTAAGCCAGCTTTCCAAGCAGTTTGATACATTTCAACATCGGTCACAACTCCTTCTTCTTGAATATGAAAACCAAGGGAATCTCCGGGCCGAGTTTTTCTCAAAATTAGTTCTTTTGCTTCTTCACCATTTGTAACAGCTTCAAGTCGTCGAAGCAGAGAATTTAATTCCCTCGCGGTTCCATCACTTGTACAACATCTCATTAATAACATCTCCCCATGATCATAATATAGCTTTAATCCCATATCCGTATTTGCCCAACCAATAATTGAATGGGTTGGAGTTGCAAATAATACGGCACCAGTAGGAATTTCAAGTAAAACAATTGATTCAGCCGAAACTCCCAAAATGCATGAACATCGTTTATGCAAAGAATGATCATGAACATCTACCATCCAACTTAATGCCCCTCGAACATTTGAACCAAGTACCGGCTTTGGAATTGGTCGTTCCTTTCTTTTTACAGATCCACCCAAAAATCTGCCTGGAAGGTTTTCTGTAAATATTATTTTACAAAAATACCACACAAAAAATTTTCACAACATCAAATATATGTATATATTTTTAATGGCATTTTAAAAATAATTGTAATGGCCTGATGTAATGCCATGGCACAAGTATTTTTTTTCACACAAAATTAATTTTTTTTGACAGACACAAAACTTACTTGCAATTCTTGATGGCCCTTCATTTGGATGTGCAGTTACATAATTTTCTGCCAAATCTTTTAAAGCTTCTCGTCTGGTCCGAGCTGCCATGGCCGCAAATTTTTTTGATCGATGAACAGCATTTTCGGCATTTATAACTAAAAATACATATATTTTTAATGGCATTATTTTTAAACGAATACTTTTAGTTAATAAAAAATCATGAAATTCTGCGCATTTTTGATAATTTGCTCCACAACCAATTGGTGGACCAAAAGCTGGAACATCTTTTACCCGGGATACAGCCACCCTATATTAAAGAGTATATAGTAATATAATTATAATATTAAAATTAAACAAAAATACCTGTAGCTTACATTATCAGTACATGGATTACTGACTCGAACAATAATAAAAACATGTTGAAAATGAGATCTTACAGTTATTGGACTAAAAGGGGATGCCCCAGGTTCTTGAAAAATAATTGTAACCATATCATTTCCAATATGCCGTTTACGAGAAAGTTGTTGCCGATTATTTGGAGTAAAGGGAAGCATCGTGGAAACATGAAACATTACTTCATGGGAATGATATTCGGTATAAATAGAAAATTCTCCAGTTGTATCCCCTCGAGTATCTAATCCACCCTTATAATTTTCAAAACCTTTTAGTCGAACTCGTTGTCCAAGAAAATCTAAAAATTCTTCCAAAGCCGGCGAAGAGCATTCATTATTGTACATTTGTTCTTCGGTGGATTGATTGGCTTTACAATAAAGTATTCCAACTTTGTATCGAGTATAAATAGGTTGTTCATCAATTTTTAAAAGTAATTCTTCAACTTTCGGTGAAGTTATTGCAGGTCGAAGTGCCCCAAAATGAATTTGTGGACATACAAGTTCAAGCAGCTCTCGCATTAAAGTTCGATTACTTTTATCTTGGGGAACCTCGGGAAGTGCTTCTTCAGGAACCGCAACTCGCATTGTTAAAAGCTAAAATACAATTTTATTTTAATATTGATGATAAAAACATTGTTGTATTCCAAAGTGTTATAATTTTTAGTGTTTTTTGACACAAAAGTGTCACATTTCTTGGAAAAAAACAAACTTACATCACTTATTCGAATAATTAAACGAAATAAAGTGTGTGAAATAATTGTACCAGCTTCTTTCCTTTCAGAAGTTTCTCGAACCAGACTAACTGCAACAGGGCCCAAATTTTCATCTGTCCCGAAATAATCAACATGAGCTTAAAATGAAATTATTAAGTTAAAATTTGCATAATTAAATAATAATTTTAATTTTACATCGTCCACCAAAACAATGCCGAAAATAATAGCTGCCAATATCTTGTGGTTCAATGACAATTTTTGGTTGCCGTACAGCACAAAGCCGTCCACCAAGATATACATTTGAAACATCTTCAAGAACACCTGCTTCAGCAGCTGTATGCTCACGTTGCCATGTTTCAATTTCATCATCAAAGCTTACAGCTTTTACCGGATTTATTGTTAGCCGAGATAATGCTAATCGTCGAATTGGTTCTATTCCAAGCTCATTTCTGAAATTCAAAGACATTACACCATATCAATGAAAGAATCTCACAACGAAAATGCGCAGAAGAATAATAATTTTGGTGCAGAGGTTTTTATTATTTAAAAAAACTTACCGAAAAGCTGGACAACTTGCCAGCAGCTCATTACTCTTTCCATCTCCTCCATCATCTTCTGATGGACTTTGAGCTTGTGAAGCTCCAGTTGGCCGAGCAGCTTCTAAGGTTGTCGTTGGAGGACCTAATCCCCATGCAGCAGCTAATGAATGACAATCATGATATGCACAGAGGCGAGGATACGGTGGATGCCATTCACTAAAAAAATACATTCAAAACTTTTTTCTCAATAAACAATTGTTATTTTTTTGCACAAATTTTTTTATAAATAAAACTTTGTTTTAAATCAAAAAAACCACGTTTAAACCGATTTAAATTTAAATAAATTAAATTTCATTCATAAAAGAAACAAGACCCTTAATAAAATTTGAAACGTACGTTTGTGTTTCATCTTTTGTGGGAATATCATTTTCACTTCCGGTTGTTGCAGGATCGGGGGAAGGCTGAGAATTTATTGATTGTTGGGTAAGAGCTCCTGGGGACATCCCAGATGACGAAGAGGTTGAAGCTAAGGAATTTGTAACAAGTGTTGAAGAACCTGTCATGGAATTTGTTGATGATGCTTGCACGTTTATACCTGATGCCGTAGACGTTGAAAGATTTGATGGCATTCCGTTTAAATTTATACGGAGCCCAGTTTGTGAACCTTCAAACAAAATATGTATATTTATTTATTTAATCGAATATAGCTATTAAAAAAAGATTTGAAAAAAAAATATGTAAATCGGATTTTCGAGGCTTTGTGTAAAAAAAGAGAAAGATTAGTCATGCTTATATATATATGTATATATTATAAAAATAAGTATGACTAATTACTGCTACGTCTTAAAAAATTATTTAAAAATCCCAAGGTACTCAAAAAAACCCTTCAAAAAAATAAACAAATTTCAACTTTCCATCAATTTTCGTTGAAAGACCAAAAAGTTGTTGTTGTCGTTGCAAGACAAAAGTCAAAGGCATTTTTTTTTTCAATAAAAAACCACAAAAAATGAAAGTTGCAAAAAGGCACATATATCTATCCATATTTTTTTTCTCACTCATTTTTTATTTAATACTAAAACAACTTTCTTTTTTAACCCTTAGGCATTCAAAAAAAGCAGCTGTTGCGTTTGTTATAAACAGATTATTCATAACTTTTTAACCCCTCGTGATTTTACACCTTTTTTCAAATAATTCTTTTTTTTTGTGAACATAATAGAAAAAAAAGTGTAACATTTAAATATGAAAAGAAAAAAAAGTTAGAAATTACTTAATTAAATTAAAATATAAATCAAAAGTAATTAATTTTAATCCATCTGTTAAAAGCAGCAACAAAAAAAAGATATGATATTAAATTAATTTTTGTTTAAAACATTTGTTTATTATTATTATTATTATTATAAAATTAATTAATTTAAAGTAGTCTGTTATGTTTCTTCTTATTTTGTAGTGGTGATAAATGGAATTTAATTTTAAAATTAATCTTTTTTTTGTTGTTGTTTTAAGAAAAATGATAAAAGATTATTAACAATTTTGGGTGACCTCTAATAATTCTCAGAAACAGAATTAAATGATTCTTTGCACGAAAACATAAAAAAGTTAATGTTTTCGTGCAAAGAGAGATTTTAACGATATTTTCATATTATTCTTTTCGAGACCACTTTTTAGGTTCCCAATTTTAATTTAGTAAAAAACCTACATTTAAATTAGTCTAATTTTGGGGGTATTAAAAATCTTAAAAATTTTAAAAAGATTAAAGTTTTATTTGCCTTCCAAAATAGTGATTATAAATTTAAATGATAGTAATTCAAAATGGATCAAATTCTTTTCCTTTCAAGATTTCCCCAAAATTTTAAAAGAAATTTGAACAAAAAACATTTCTTACCTTTAACAATACCAAGCATTGAAAAATATTATTTAAATTTGATAAAACTTTAATATTATTTAAAAAATGGTTGTTCTGCGCTTGAAATTGCGCTGAATAAAAACCAGCATACATTTCTTTGTTATTTCAAAAAAAAAACAAAATTTGTTCCTTTCTTCTTTTTTTTCTATTATTCTTTTATCTTCTGCTGCTGCTGCTGCGTGGGCAAAACAAAAAAAAGAGAGAAGAAAAAAGGGATAATACTTTTGCTCCCGCTGCTTACTTTTTAAACAATATCTCTTTCTTTTTGCTGCTGCTGATGCTTCTTACTTGATGAAAGATAACAATATTTTTAAGTTTAAAGATTATATAATTTACTTGTAAAAATTGGAATAAATATTACAAAATAATATTCCTTCTTTTTTAATGAATGAAATTTGTAATTCTTTTTTTGAGATGGTTAATAAAATTTTTTTGTGTTTAAAAGTTGGAAGTTAAAAGAAGATGAGTAAATTTGTTGACACTTAATTTGTTAAAATATATATTTGTATTTTGTTGAAGTATTAGATGTTGAGAAATAAGGAGATTAATAATAAGTATTCTTTTAATTGTTTAAAAATGAAAAAATTGTTTCATTGGAATTCGATGATGGAGGACTTTTTTTGCTCCTCTTTCTTTCTCAGGGCGGTTGTTGTTTCAAAAAAAAGGGTTGAAGTCTGAAAAAAATAAGAAAAAGATTAAGTAAAAAAAGGGATCTTTGAAAAAAAAGTGAGATAAATTAAAAGATTCTAGAAGATACAAATGTTTCTTATTATTTTGTGTTTTAATCTTTAACCATTTTTGATAAAAATATTTGGTTTCAACACGAAAATTGCAATAACGATTGCAATATTTTCGTGTTGAGACGCAAATCAACACTGTATGTATCTTTGGCGTTTTAAATATTTCATTTTTTTAAGATCAAGATCTCTAGAATCCACGGACATATTTTTGAAGAAAAAAACACATTTTTTTCCACGTAAATAACAAACATAAAAATGTGAAAGCAAAGAGATAAACATCTAAAAAGTCTTTATCCATCCATTCTTATTTTTTTGTTGTCCAATAGTAAGGAGCAGTCTATTGTTACAAAGTAAGTATACTTTTTTTTTCAAAAAGTAAGAAGAAAAAAAAAGTGTGTGAAAAAATAGGGTTTCATTGCAGGCAGCAATCCTCGAAAAAAGAATATATATATAATAGTATAAAAAAAGGTTCCCGTATTTATGATGGAAGAGGAAGGAAGGAAGGAAAGCAAGAAAAAAAAGAGGGCTTTTTAAAAGTTTTAAAACCCAACAAAAAAAAAGAATTGCGACTTTTTTTTCTGTTGAAAATAAGCTGGTAAGCTTAAAGAGAAAGGCCATGGCCCAAAAAAATTGAAAGAAACTTTTTTTTTTTGATAATAAAATGAAAATATCTCTCTCTCTTTTTTTCCTTGTGAAAAAAGAGAACGCCAAAAAACGAAGAAGGCAAAGAAAAAAGTTGTTTTGAAAAACCCATCTTCTGTTTTTTTTTCGGGTTTCTGTTTTTATTTTATTTTTGCCGTCGAAGAAAAAAAGGAAAAGAATTTGTAGCAAAACAAAAAAAACCAAAAAAGTTGTAACTCAACAAAAAAAATGTTTTTTAGATGAAAAAACACAATATAAAAATTCAATGGGAAATTTAAAGGGTAGTTTTTTTTCATTGAATTTAAATTACTTTCAACTTTTTACTCCAAATTTGTTAATGAAACAATCAATAAAAAACTAAAAAGAATGGAAACAATCCAATCAAAATGAACTGTTTTTGGGAATTTTAAAGGCATTTTTTGGGGCATCTTTTATGGCAAATCAGAAATTAAAACATAATAGACCTTTTTTTAGGGGAAATCGAAAGTAGAGCAGAATTTCCCCGACCTCTTAGATTTTTCGAAATACCGTAGTTAAAATATATTTATAATTCTAAGGTTATAGAAATTGAACATGTTTTTATAATTTTAAAATCTGAATCTAAAATAATTTAAAAAAAAGAAAAAGACATTCCAGAGTTTTTCCGAGTTTCTTCATTCTTTAATGGCATTGTAAAAGTTTGTTAAATTTAAAATTTCAAAACCTCTCCCAAATGGGTGTAAAAAGCCTTATTCCCCAGTAGTCAGTCATTCATAAAAATTCATTAATTACGAAAACCGAAAATTATTTTTACGAAAAACAACAACATTTTTGTTTAGCAATAATTTTGACGACGACAAAAAATATTTCTTAAATTTTTTCCATTGAATGTTGGAAAAAGGGGGGGGGGATAAGAATTACACTTAATTGCGTTTTTAAAACATATGCATTTTTTTTAAAGTTTTCATTCACTCATGTGTGTGCCAGACATTAAAAACGACAAAATAAATGCCGTCCAAAAATATGCCATTGGCATCAAAATACAGAAATATATATCTATATATATATAAATAAATAACAATTAAGCTTCTCTGACTTTTATTTTTTTTATTGAAAAAAAAAACTAGTAGCAGCTACTTTTTTTATGGATAAAAATGAAACAAAATGAAATATATAAAACGGCAGAAGAAGGGAGACGAGAGATATGACAAGCATTTCTTTTTTTCTTTTTGAAAGTAAACGGAAACGAGCAGTTACGATGGATGAAAAAAAAACAGGAGAAAAATAGAAAAAAAAGAAGGGGGGGGGATTAGGAGAAGACAAAATAGAAAATTGAAATTGTGCCCTTCTTTTTCTCTTTCTGTTTTTTCCTCCGTCTAATGTTGTTTTGTTTATAAATATTCAAAAAATTTTAAAATAAATGTCAAACAACTTCAACAAAAAAAAACATAGAATAACCATCAGAAGACTTATGTTTTTTGGAGAAAAATATAAAAACATGGAAGAAATACATGTATGGATGATGTAAAGAGATGAAATTGATAAGACTAAAAGACTACGACTAAGACTAAGACTAAGAATAACAATAATAAAATATGGATTTGGGTAATACATGTGACATTTTGGATGAAGTAAAATTTGAAATTATAAGTCAAAACTGAAATAAATGGGATTTAATTCAACCCAAAAATTATGTTAATAATTTTTTAACCGTAATCTTTATGGCACAACTTGCTTAAGTGAAATGCCGATGGCAGCCAAAAAACACTTTATCGAAAATCAGGCAAAAAACACAATGGAAAAAAAGAAAGTAATCAAACTTTTTTGAATTTTCTTTTTGAGAGAATCAATCACATTTTATTTGTTTGTCGTCGACATTTCCCTTTAAAAAGGGAGGAAACGCATCTCTATCAAAAAAATTTTCAGGGTTCATTGGAACTTTAAAACATTTTGCAGCTCCAATGAATAAAAACTATAACAAGTCGAGTCGAGACCTCCAATCAATGTCAAACAAAAAAATTTGTTCGAGGTGCGGCTCCCCCTTTAATCTCAAAAATAAATACATTTTCTTATTGATATTATTTTATAGGTCCATTTAAAGGCCACAAAAACAGCACAAAAAAAGTAATCCAAACACAATAAAAAACAGAAACTCGAAAAAAGGTTATTTTCTTTTTCAAATCAAAAAATATATATATAAATTTTATTTGATTTGTAAAAATGGTATCTTATTTCGTTTTTTTCCCATCTCTTTAACAATAAAAAAATGTTGCAAATAAATATTTGTTGAACTCAAAATTTAAGTCTTAAATCAAAAAAAAAGAGTTGTAAACAAAATATATTTTATTACTTTAACTTCTTTTTTTTTCAAAAAGAAAGCTTTCATTTAATTTTAAAACTGTACAGAAGAAAAAAAATGGGGGGGGGGGGGCAAAAGATTCCAAAAGACTGATTCCATTTGGGATTTATTTTATAAAAATAACTTTTTTTTATTCTTATATATTTTTTTCTTGGCAGTGATATTGATAAAAAGAGAGAAGCTTCATTAATGAAATCCCAAATGGATGGTTTTTGAAATTTTAAAAAATATTTAAAAAAAGGCCTAAAAATTATTAATTCTTTTGCCTTTTTTAAAACATTTTTACGTAATATATTTATATTTCTTTTACAAAATTTCTTAAATTTTTATCTAAAAAAAGTAATAAATAAAAAGCAATGAAGGAAAAAAAGAATATATATCTATCTATCTCTGTGTGCCAATGAAGATGCCAGTCTTTTTTGCGCAGAAATAATTCTAAAAAAAGAAGAAGCCTGTTTCTTTAATGACAAATAGACTTTTTTTGAAGCTGCTCAAAAAACAGAGACTAATGTGACTGCAGCCGTTGAAGAAGCTGCTGATGTTGAAAAAAAATACATATATGTATATAAAAAAAGAAGAAGCTAACACAAAAAAGAAAATGTAATTCAAAGCTCCTAAAAATGGAAGCAAGAAAGAAAGAAAGGAGAAAAAAAGAAATGTATCGGGTTGAAAAAATTAAAATGAAGTCAATGAAAAAGAAGAAGCTTGTCAGAAAATGAGAAAGTCGAAGGAAGAGAGAAGGGATGGATATTCAAAAGAGGAAAAGGGCAATAATGAATATTGATAACACAAAATATAACGGGGAAAACATTCATTCAATTTTTTAGCGATCAGCTGTATTTAAAAACTCAGAGAAAAAAAGCATGAATAATTTGGAAAATAAGAATTTTTAAATATATCTTTTTTATCAACGTGGAGAATAAGGGTATTTTTAACAGAAAATTTTTAGCTCTAAAATGATAAAAGGGAATTGTTTTTATGCTAAAACAAAGCTTGATATCAGTTATAAAACTGATAAATAAAAATCTACTTTTTATTTAATCATTTTTAATCACTGAATTCCAACAGCTAAAAATTTTTGGACAGCAAAAAAATAATAAAATTTTTACAACTCTTAATAAAAAAATGAATTTAATTTAAAAAATTTTAATTAAAACATGAAAAAGTAAAAATATGTAGACAAAAAGCTTTGCAAACAAAAAAATTTAAAGCTTATTTAAAAAAACAGGTGAAAAAGCAAAAGTCATTTGTCTTTGAAAAAAAAATATTGATAAAAATAAAAGAGGGAAAAAGTAATTGAATGAATAAAACAGATATTATAAATCTTTGTTGCTGATCCACGCCGGAAACAGAGTCCTCGGAAAAAAGGGGGATGAAAAATTGCAAAATAAAATTAATGATTTTTTACACTTTTTTCAAAAAAAATGAAACAATTTAAAAAAATTTTGAGAAAGTAAAAATGAAAAATGTTGGTGTTTTTTGTCACAACTGAAAATTTTGAAGCAAGTTGCTGCTGAAATATTATGTTTATTATAAATACATATAAAATAGATTTAATATATGTATCTCCATCAAATTTTCATTTTAAATTTGCCATTGAAGGAAAAAAAACTCGGGACTTTTTAAATAAACGTTAAAAAAAAGAGAAAAAGAAGAAGCAATAAAGAGGCATTGAAAAAAAAGAAAGAAAGAAATTTAAAAAAACAGAACGTTGCAAATTCTTTTTTTCTTTTTTTCGCCGTGCAGGATGTCAACCACAACAAGAGCCCCCAAAAACGATGGCATTTTTTGTTAGCTTCAGAGAAGCAAGAGAAAGAAAAAGAAAGAAAAATAAAATATTGAAGCAGTAGCTTTATAGCTTCATCTCATTTTTTTTTCAAAAAGGAAAGCACACGGTCGTAGTCTGTTGCCTTCGGCATTCAATATATATGTATATATATATATTTTTTTTTTCTAGGCTGCCTTCATTCCCCCCTTTTTTTTTGTGGCTTGCTTTTGCGCAGGCAAAAACAAACTTTTTGAATACTTTTAAAAAAGCTTCTTTTTTTTCCATGCTTGCGTTTGACTGCTGCAATGGGCGACGGCATTTCTGCTGCTGCTAGACTGCAGCAATGCCGTCGCAAAAGCAATATGCCTTGGCATCTTTCGCCTTTCTTTTTTCAATCTAAAAATTCAGAAGCAGCAGAGAGAAAAAGTTGTTAGTGTGTTATATATTATATTAGAAATGTCTTTAGCTTTAAACATTGACGACAGAAAAGAGAAAAATGAATGAATGAAAGAAAGAAAAAGAAGACTGACAAAGTCGATAGAAAAGTTTCAAAAAAAGACGTACATACGTAATATATATATATATATATATATATATATATATATATTTATTTCATGAAATCCATGGGTGGTCTCAAATGGCAGATAAAAAAGTAAATAAAGTAGAAGCTAAAGTTTCATAGATAAGAACCCCTTTTTATGGAGGAGAAAACCGATAACAATAAAATGAAAAATGACGTGAAAATTTGAAAGCATTTTTAAAATTTAAAAAATAAAAAAGCATTGAAAAAACCTATTATTGCTGGAATTAAATGACCCAAAAAAGACATAAAAAGTGTTAATAAAATTTTTTTAAAATGAAATTTATTTTTATTTTTTTCATTCTTTATTTATTTGTTGTCATCAATTTTTAAATCATGGAATTTGTTCACATTGATTTGGGAAATTCCGAAGAAAGTTCATCATCTGAAGATGAAGAAGTTGTTGCTGAACCTGCAGCAAAGAAAAAACGCGGCAAATATACCAAATATGTTTATGTGGAAGAACTTGATTCTCTCGAGGATGTTCTTCAAAAAGCAAAGATGGCTAGTTTAAAACTGTAAGTACAATTTCTTTTTTGTACTTTTTTATTTTTTTAAATATCAATTTCAGTCATGATCAAAATGATGGGCATCTCTACTTTGATTGATTGTTGTAGGCGTAGCGATAGTTAGTTCTGAAACTGCTCAAGTATTTTAATGGATATTTGAATTTCTGAAATCTTTTCAACTTGGTGATGATGATGAAGAATGGATTCCATTAGAAGTTGTGGCCGATAATTCAAGAGCAATTACTGCCGCTATAAATGAAGTTTTGCCTGATGTTGAACGAAGAAATTACTTTGCACATTTTTGTATGAATGTTGATAAGAAATTTAAAGAATTCCATGTCAATAAAGAAGAAGGAAAGAATATAAGAAATCAAATTGATAATCTTGCAAATCATGCATTTGAACATCATTTTGATCTTGCTGCTGCTGAATTGATTGATGAATGGAAATCATCAGAAAATGCAAATATTATTAGATTTGCACAATATTTTGATCAGCAATGGATTCAGCAAAACAAATTTTGGTTTGCAGCAAATGGACAAGGTGTTCGATATAATAATGCAATGGAAGCAACAAACAAATGGATCAAAAGAGATTTTATTGATCGTCGTCTTTCATTGACGCAAGCTATTGTTAATTTAAAATTATGGCTTTTCAAATGTGTCACAAAAAATTACGGAAATCAAGATGTTCGAGTTTCTGATAAAGAATGGATTACTGCCCATGATCTCAAAAGAATTACAAAAGTAAATTATTTAAATGGAAATTATTTTATAAGAAGATCAAAATCAGAACTTGACAATGATGAATTTGATAATTTGATTAGAAAAGATGGATATAGTGCTGCAGGTAAGCTTTTATTTTTATAATTATATATATGTATATAAAGATGTAATTTATATTTTAGATGTTAAACTTTTCCAAGAAAATGTTGCTGTTGTTGGTCTTTCAACTTTATTTGAAAATAAATTTACTTGCAATTGTCCAAAAAATCGGTGATTGTGCATGAAATCGTCCTGGAAGACCAAGAAAACGTGGTCCAGCATTACATGTTACAATTAATTAAATTTTTTTACTGTTTTTTGTTATTTTTTTGTTTAAATGTCTTGTTATTATTTACATAAACGTTTTGTGTTTTTTGGGTGATTTAAATTAATATTTTGGGTATTATATATTTTTGGGTAAATTTAATTAATATTTTCGGTACTGAAATATTTTTGGGTAAATTTAATTAATATTTTGGGTACTGAAATATTTTTGGGTCAAGTCATTAAAATTTTGGGATAAAAATAATACTATGCCAATGATATATCTTTAATATTTGATTGTTTTGAATCATTTAAATGATTTTTATAGTGTTATTATATTATTTTAAACATATTTTGATGATTTTAAAGCAAAAAAATTTTTTCTTAAAAAATTTGTTTTAAATTTTTTTGTCTTGGTCCCCCCTGTGAAAAATATTGAAATTTCGAAATTTCGATTTTCGGGCACGACATCTCCCAAATCATTTTTCAATAATTTTAGGGTGGTTTGGGAGTAAAAATAACCATATCCCATCGCTTAAACTCAAAATCCGTCTCTACCGAACAGCCAATGAGCCCGTGATCTAATTGTACCTTTATTATAAAATTTTCATATCCATTATCAACGATTGAATTTGAAACAAGAATCGGGAAAACACTGATATTAATAATGGATGATTTATTTGTATTTAAATTGAATTTTTTGTCAGTTAAAAAGTGGATTTTTGAAAACCATGCATTGTTATGTTTAGCAGAATATCTTGACCACTGCTGGCGGTTTTCGGTCTATCGGTCCGGTTCGGTCCGGTTTTTAGGTCCACCGAGACCGTCTAGTCAGAAATTTTTCACTGATTTATCAATAAATTGTCATAAAAATCGCTCGAATCATGTATCTATTGACGAAATTACGACAAAAAACGAACATATTTTGGAAAAAAATAGGGGAAAATATTATCGGACCGGTCTTAGTCGTAGTCTTTCAGTCTAGAACCCGACTGTCGAAACCGAAAACCGAAAAATTTCGGTGGACCGCCAACACTGATCTTGACAACCAAGAAATTTATTTTCAGGACCTTGCATACAGTATTTTATCGGAATTTTTTTTAATCGATACGAGACCCATACAATGAAAAAAGTATTAAAGTCCGCTCCCTTTAATAACCTAGAATCATTTTTAATGTCAAAAAACGAAACATTTCTTACATTTTTCATTCACAAAAGCAATCCACACTCAACATTTTTATGCAAATTTTGAATGAAAAATGCAAGGGGAGGGGGATAAACTGAAGAAGTGCTAATTCGTTAGGCAAGGAAAAATTAAAAATGAGTAATAATTTTTGATGTTGAAACGAAAATTATCACTAATGCAAATGGCGCCTCCGGAGAAAATGCCGGTGGTAATGGTGCTGAAGATAATTATCTAATGTTTAATTAATTTTTTTTTCAACAGGGCCCCCAACTTTAAAAGAGACGGGCTCTTTGCTATTTTTTAGTTGGAAGATCTCACAACGATTATGCAACTCACTCGAAAAAGCCTTGGAACAAAACCTGATTTTCAGGTTCATCCAAAAAAACGCAGCAAAGAGCCCGCCGCCTTTAAAAAAAGATATTTTCCAAAGCACAATAACACGTTACATTTGACGAATTTTAATTTCATCAAATGTAGCGTGACATCACTTTTGGGATAAGATGAAATTTAACTGAAAAATTTTTAACAAAGCTTTTTCGGATGACACAAAAATTTGCAGAAATCTTGATAAACAAAACAGATTTAATTATGACGTATATTCATTTGACAAGGATTTAACAAATCACTACCAAAAAAATATTTTTTATATGAAATGTGACTGAAAAGCTTTCAAAAGCCAATTATGATGCACATTAGGCCAACAGCAAGGATGAGAAATCCGGCCAAAAAATACGGCCGGCAGCGGTCGAAAAAATCAAGAAAAGGCCCGCCTGCAGCTAAATATTTCAAATTTTTTATGTGGTAAAAACAAAGAATTTTCTAAAAGTTTCTCTTTTAGCTCACAAGAAATTATACTTTTTTTTCTTAATTTTTTTTCGGTCTCAAGCATGCATGATTTCTCTCGGATCAGATGGACATCTTTTTCGCCGGAGGTACAACTTTGATGTGTGGCAACAGTGTCATAATAATGAAAACCTTTGAGCGCAAGAAAAATTACTCAATGATTTTTTTCTTCTTTTTCATTTCCCAAGGAGTGCCCATTAGAGGCACATCAGTGAGAGGACAAACATTCTCAATATTCCCAAATAAAGTTTCAAATAATTTTCAATAACTCAGTAAAAATACTCAAATAATTATTTGATTGGCAGTGCAATACTGAAAGGCTGAAATAAAATATGATACACATACCATGTACCTCGTTTTTCTCTCTCTTTCTATAACATCTCTCTCCTTTTTTTCGTTATAGAGTCGGATCTGATAACATGATGTTGTCTGTCAAGGCCTTCTTTATCGAAAAATTTCTGTTAAAAAAAGAGCCCATCATTCTTGTTGTTTAGAAGAAAAAAGAAGAAAGATTAATGTTAAATGGTACAGACAACGCCGTATACAGAAAAAAATTTTGGATGAGGCATCCGTTTGGGGGGGGGGGGGGCACAGGTCCCGAATCCTCCCCCCTAAATAGGGCCTTGGGTATAGAACAACTTAAAGGGAGAATAATTTGTTTTTGGCATTTAAGACGTTTTTGATGTAGAGTGCCAAGTCCAATATTTGAAAAGTTACATTTGATTTTTAATAAACCAAGTGATTGTGAAAGTAATAATTTTTTTTTATTTAATGTGAAAATTTCTGTTTCCATACAAAACTTTTCGGGAAATGGAAATCCCAGGTAATTCCCGGGGAAGGGAAATAATCAATCTAACCATTATTTACAAATAGTATCCATTTTTTCCAGCACACATCTTTTTAGATAGCAGCCGTATCATTCTACGCGTTACCGCCCGATCACTCTTGACCTGGTTAGCCAAATAAAGTTTTGCTTCATTTAAAAAGAAGCACCGCCTTGCACAAATTTTACTCCGATCCTCTGAAAATTAAAAAAATGGAAAATTTCGAATTTAATTTAGTATTACCTTTTACTTTGGACAATGTCTAGTTGCAAATGTAAAGTTTGTGGAAGATTTATTCTTGGTTTTAGTAATCATTATGGTGGACAAAGTTGTGCCGCTTGTGGAGCCTTTTTTATTCGAGCTCCAAATGCAAAACATGTATACTCTTGTGAAAATGATGGCATGTGTTTAGCAAGTAAGTTTTTTCCGTTTTATTTTCTACTACGGTAAATATATTATGCTTATTTCAGTTCCATCCTTGACAGGCTCTGATTGTCGAAAATGTCGTCTAAATAAATGTTTTGAAATTGGAATGAGAACCCCTGGAATGCGACAACAATCAAATTTAGGGAACACAGAAATTTCAGAAGAATATTTGGATCAAGCTAAACGTCTTCATTCCCTTTTTACAGTAACAAAAAATAACCCACACTCGTTACTTAATTATTACAAATATGACGACCCCACATTTTTAAATGACGCAGCTCTCCATTTTCATGGAAACAACATCACCAACACTCAAATGTCTTACATTCGAAAATGGGCAACTATATTACATTGCAATCAAATTCCAATACCTGAAATCCACGTTTTATTTTATTCAATTGTTTCCACAATCAAATTTTCATGGATTCCCATTCAAGATCAACAAACAATTGGTGATTTTCAGCAAGAAGCTATTACTCAATTTGTTCAAACATACCCTTACCGCAATCTCGAATATAAAGAAGGATTTGAAAAATTAACAGAATATTTTCAAAAACAATTTGTTAAATATTTTGTCTCCCAAAATGGGGCTGGTGGTACTGTAACCAATTTTTTTTAAAGCATTTTACTTTAACAACCTTTTGATTAATTAAAGGAGCCCAGTCAGCCAGCACAATTCTCTCGTTTTTGTCAAGACGACAAAATCAGGCAAAAAAAAGAAAGAGTGCGCACTATTTCTTTTCTCTAACACGGTGCGCTGAACTGTCCAGTGAAGAAGTGTTCCCCAAAAAATTTTTCCATACTTAAATCTTGAAACCTAAATTCTGAGACAATGAATCCATTTAAACGATTTCTGTAAAGAAGAAACTCATTACATTGTTAAAATGTCACTGCAGGGAAAAGTTAAAAAGTGGATTCTGAATCCGACGGATTCAGAATCCGTGAAAAAATGTTCTTCAAATTCTACAAAATTACTATCATTTGATTCGTCTCGATGAGTAGATTACATTAAATGTAAAAATAGTTGCTGTTAATGATTATGAATAAAAATTCAAAGTTTAAAAAAAAATTTTTTCACTTTTTCTTTTTGGATTTTACGGCTTCTGGATTTTTTCCAGTAATAATGTTTACATTTAATGTAATCTACTCATCGAGACGAATCAAATGATAGTAATTTTGTAGAATTTGAAGAACATTTTTTCACGGATTCTGAATCCGACGGATTCAGAATCCACTTTTTTACTTTTCCCTGCATGGACGTCTTAATAATGAAGTAAGTTTATGTTTCCCCTTTACAGAAATCGTTTAAATTTACTCATTGTCTCAGAATTTATGTTTTAGATTTTGTATTGAAAAAATGTCAAGAAAAGTGTTCCCTCAAATCTTCTCACTGGACACTTTTCTTAGCGTTCGACGCACCGTGCTAACGAGAAAAGGAATGTCTCTTTTTCTCTGCTCCCTCTGTTGAGAGAGTTGTGCTGGCTGACTGGGCTTCTTTAAGATATTAATAACAAATAATTTTATTTTAACGAAGGATTTCGGGAGGATATTGAATTGGCCCGTTAGTAGCTGCCAAACTAAAAAAAAGGACAAGTTAATTGAGATTTTTTAAAGGGAATTTTGTTAACGGCAAAAAAATTTGCCCGCTAAACTTAAGAAGACCCAAAATTTATTTCAATTTAAACTTTGAGATAAAGGAATTTGGGTTTTTCAGTACTATTTTTTAACATTGCTTTACTTTTTTAACATGTCTTTTTCTCAGATTTTCATTATTAATACAAAAAAAAATTCATTTTTTTTAAATAAATTATTTTTAATTGACGCATGTTGAAATTTATAAAAATAATAATAATAATAATAAATTTTGACGGTCGTGTATTGATTCAGACGTGGCCCTTGATGTTTTCGGTCGCGGCCGGCCGTACTTATTTCTTTTTCTCATCCTTGATCATGAGTAAATTTTCTTATTTTTTTCAAATTGTTTGGTTGTTCAAAAATATATTCAACTCTCACGTCTTACATGGGGGGATTGAGAAACTTTTTTTTTAAAATTTTAATTCTAATTGATATATAATAAACTGACTTCTGGAAACTTGGTTATGTTTGTACACCTTTAGTGAATTTCATACTTCCCATGATCCAATCGCACAAAGCCATATATCATTTTGTAGCATATTTCATGAAACAAAATTACGAAAAAAAATCAGAACAGTATATAACGCATTTTTTTTCAACTTCGAGCAAAAATGAGAAATTCGTTCAGTCAATATCTTACTTGATCCGAAAGTTATGCCCCTTGGTTCATGTCGAAGATGTTAACTTTGATAGTTTTTAAAAAAAACAAAAATGTTCCCCCCCCATTTATCGTTGGAATTTTCGCTAATTTTTATCTTTTTTACAGAATTTTAAAAATGTAAAACTAAAGAATTTTTTTTCGGGGAAGAAAGGTGTCGGGGTAGGGGAATCTGGGATCCCCGAAATTCAAAATTGGTCTGGGAAGAAAGGTGCCGCGGACGTCCCCGTCGGGGATCCCTGACTTTAGGGGGTGGGGCAACCCTATATATACTAACTTTAACAGTAATTTTTTATGACACATAAAAAAACAGGATGTTTTTTTGTTAAAAGATTCACTTCCCCAATATGCCGATACCTCACCACTTGATGGTTATGGTACAATATAAAAGCTAAAATCTATTTTCTGGGGGATACTATCCCTGTAATTTTAGGTCATTTTTGAATTGATTTGACATATAAAATCTCTTTTTCAGTGGTAAAAAAGATAACTGCCACCAAATCAATTCCATCTTATATAAATAAATTGGCGACAGTATTTAAAAGCAATCAAATTTCTATAACCAAAATTCATATTTTAATTTATCCAATTATTTCTAACTTAAAGGGAGTATCGACGTCAAGCAAAAAAAAATTCCCTGATTAACGACAAGTTGCTACCGCACATTCAGCAATGAGGAATGCATTGTGTGTTTTCTTTCGCATCAAAACACATTTCTGCAGGTGTAAAATTTTTTGCTTCTTGACGTCGACACTTCCTTTAAACTTTTCATGCTTTTCATTCGAAATCAGTAGTTGATGGCATTCTTTCAACGGGGCGTTGGCAATTAATTTTGGCAACATTCTTTATACAGCTTGAATAAATAGACGCTGTCAAGTCAAAAAAATGTTTGTAGCTATGGTCCTTTTAGGCCGAAATTAAAATAATATAAAAACAAAAAACTAAGATGAAAAGCCATACTGTACCCAAAACACCTCAAAAAAAAGGAAAGGAAAAATGGTCACTGTCAATGTCTATGTGTAAAACGTTGAAAATTCATGATTTTTTTTTTCAACGTTTATTATTAATCTGCTGGCTAAGGTTTGTTATAGTTTGCAGATACCTGGTATAATGCTTCCCAAATTTTTATTTTTAGCTTTCTAAAATAATTTTCCTTGATTGCTTATCAAATAAATTTACGTCATTTTTTGAGATTTTTGTTTCACTCGAAATTGCTTTGTTAAAATTTTTAAATAAATTTTTAATTTAACTTTATCTTGTAATGATGTCATTTATGTTTAGTTTTATTTTTTAATCTGTCAAAATAATGTAGGTTAAAGAAACGGGTATTTAAAGGATAGGATTAAAAATTTTGAAAATGATTCGAGAAATACAAATCAAGAGTAAACTGAAGTTAACAAAAACATTTTTTTTGCAAAAACTTATTATTTTTACCAATGTCAAATTGTAAATGTAAAGTGTGTGGAAGAGATATTAAAGAACTCTATAATCGTTATGGTGGTCAAGCATGTTCAGCTTGTGCAGCATTTTTTATTCGAGAATTTAACAAAAATGGTGAAAATAAAGAGTGTAAAAATGATGGAATGTGTTTAGCGAGTATGTTTACATTCACTAATAGTCAAAAAATAATTATATTTTTAGTTCCATCAAAACGTGGGGCAAAGTGTCAACAGTGTCGATTAAATAAATGTTTTGGAATTGGAATGAAATTTTCTGCTTTTAGAGGTCGAAATTTATTTGATGATGGGATTTACAAAGAATATTTATTCATTTCTGAGAAGCTTTTTGCTTTATTTACAGTAATCACAAATAATCCCGAATTATTACTTAATTTTTACATCTATGATGATTTAAAACTTTTAATGGAAGCTAATACTTTTGGCAATAATGCAACCAAATCAATTCCATCGTATATAAATAAGTGGGCGACTGTATTTGAATGCAATCAAATTTCGAAAACCGACGTCCACATTTTGTTTTACTCAATTATATCTACCATAAAATTTCCATGGCTTTCCATCCAAAATCAGCAGTTGATAGCATTTTTTCAACGCCAAACTTGGAATCATTTCCTTCAACCCTCTTTTTACAGCTCACAAGAAATCAAAGATGGCTTCGATAAATTAACACAGTATTTTCAAAAACAATTTGTTAAATATTTTGCCTCACAAAAGACTAATAATCTCAGTGTTTAAATTGTTCCACAGAAACAGAATAGCTCTATCGGAAAATAGCCCTCTTTACAAAGAGAGTTATAGTTTTAGCCTAAGACTAAGACTAAGGCTTAGGCTAAGGCTAAGGCCCATATGATGAGGTAGAATCTAACCCAAAAAAGTAAGATTTAGCCTAATGAGATATCTCGCGGCCATTAAATTTTTTTGGGGCCATCATATTTCGAAAAGAAGGCTATTTTCCGACAGAGCCAACAGAATTCATTCTCCGTTGTAATTGCAGTTAATTAATTCTATCTTATATATAAAGCGATAAAATATAAAAGTTTTTCACTTTTGAGCAAAAAAAAAAGTTTTAAAATGTCATTTGCCCACCTAATGTGACATTTTAGTCCAGTCAACTGGGCTAATTGTCCAGCTGACTGGACTGGCTGTCCAGTTGCTGAGAACCCTAGCGAGTATATTTCGGATATAAAAATAAAAAAACCTGGTATGAATAAACAAACACATAAAAGTAAATTGTATTTATTAAATCAGAAACAAATTACAACACTTGCAATCTTCAATAATTATTTTTAAAAAATATTAAAAGGCTAGCTAACTGCAACAAGTATTCAAAATTTAATTTGGGCAATCACGTTTCATATGTCCAGTTCCGTTACAACGGTAACATACGACGGCATTTCCATATTGATCACCAGAATGCCCTGTTTGTCTACATTTAAAACATTTTCTTGGGTTTCCAATGTTAGGACAAAGGTCCTTCTCATGTCCGAAACCGCCGCAATGTGTGCATCTTGCTAAATAATTTTGGTTAAATCATGTAAAAATACAATAA
Source organism: Panagrolaimus superbus (assembly GCA_964035985.1). NCBI lineage: Eukaryota > Metazoa > Nematoda > Chromadorea > Rhabditida > Panagrolaimidae > Panagrolaimus > Panagrolaimus superbus. The sequence continues at coordinate 10,304,921 of OZ038357.1, forward strand.
AGACAACCATATTTACATCGATTGGAGAGATGATTCAATCCAGGTCTTCCATTTGCAACACAAAGCTTGCAAGCTACTGGACTAGGACATGTTGTAACATCATGTCATCGCTCATAACAACGGGAACAATCAAAAGTTTCACGAGCTAAAAATAAAATAATTCAGGTAATAGAAACAAAAAGATACAAAAAACATTATTTTAAGATTGATAATTTCTTACCAACTTTACGGAAAGCAGATACAATGGCATTTGGTCGAGGTAACCATGGATTTGCTGGCGGGGATCCTTCGTTTTGTTGCGGTTCAAAGAAATGACCGGCCATTCGATTCTAATTGTGACTCCAAGCTGCTTGATGATTCAAAGTTTGAATCCTTTAAAGCATAAGTTAGTACGCATAAATAACAAATTGTAAAGTACTTACTTCCATAAGTGGCCGAAGACCAGTAAGAATTCTATGATATAATGCCGCATACCGAGGAACATCGAGAATTACACCACCACTTAACAAATCATCATCATCATCGATTAAGGCTTGCAACACTTCATTGTACTCTGTAATTGCATTTCGATGCAGTAAAGTGCAGTAATCCTTGCTAAAAAATGATAATATAACGATTTGTATAACACCCGAGGCTCACAATAATAAGGAGGAACTGTCGAGTATGATGTAAGCAGCAGCCCAAATACTTATTAAGACCAGCACGATGGCGCATTCCGTCCATCTGTAAAAGGAAAAATAGTTAAAAGTTGAATATAGTTGATATAAATAGCAACTCACCGTAGTTTTATTATTAAACTGCAGATCTAGAAAAACAACCACAAATGCTAGCAGGCTTCAATATTTGCTGATAAATAACCACCAATGCTAGCAGGCTTCAATAAAAGTGTAACTTTTGACAGAATATTGTTACTCCTAAAAAATGTAAATAATTAAAAAACGTAAATAAAAACAATGTAAATCTATACATATTATGTACAGATTGATAATTAAAATACTATTATCAGTAGAAAATCGCTAACAATATCAAAGAAAGATATATAATATGGAAAGATGGGAGAGGAGGAGGAAAATCTCAATCTCCTTCTAGAAATAATTTAAATCAAACTAATTCGATGACATCATTTTTAGGATAGAATAAAATTCTAATAAAAAGATTTAAACAAAGCTTTTTCGAGTTACCAACGCAATTTTTTTACTCAAATTTGGTAAGTATATAATGAAAATATATTTAATTTTTCAAGCAATGTATTTGAATTTAAGTGATTCCAACACTGATGTGAATTTAAAAAAATTATTTTCGAGTTTTTGAAATGCTTGACTGGCATTTTTCATTTATTTTAATCATGCAAAGTATGCCAATGAAATTGTTACAGAAAGAATAATGTATATGACACGCATAGAACTGTTTTTTTTTTGTTTCATAACCTTCGTTTTATAAGTTTTATAATAATACATGTAATTAAACAAAATCATGATCAAGAAACGAAAACTGAAATTTTACCAAAAAAGAAGTTCACCATTAAATTCCCCAAGCTCGAAAACCTATACAACCGGACAATTAGCTAAAATGAACAAAAAATTGTTTTTTCATGCTCTATCGAAACATTAAAATCTACAGTATTCCATATTCAGGTAAGCTAAACCTGCTTTGAAATTTCATGTTTTTCTACTATTCTGGACCCTCCTGAGGAAAAGGAAAAAAGGCGCTGAATCCACGTGAGAACGGAGCAAAAACGGCGTAAACGTTAAAAATGGGTCCCGCAGCGAAAATTTCGGTTCAAAAATAAAACATTCGGCGACCTTTATTAAAAGGCTAAAAAAGAATTGAAAAAAAACTGATATAACACTTGATTTAAAAAATGTGGTGCATCGACTCTTAAAGGAGTTTATCTGCAAAATTAAAATTTAACTCTAATGACATCATTTCATAGATATAATATATAATAGAATATCTAAAAATTCTTTCATCACGTTTTTTTTTGCTAAACTTATTTAACGTCATTTCAGAGATAAAATAAATTTAAACTTAAAAATTTTTAAACAAAGCTTTTTTGGATAACACAAAAATATCGAATAATCATGATTCATGATTAACAAAATGGGTTAAAAAATTGATGACGTATATTAAATTTTTTAATACTGTATAAAACTAACACAAACAAAATTAAATATCTCAAAGATTTATACAAAATTCTGGTTCCATTAACAAATATGGATATAAATTCCGCTATGAAATTACTGATACCCCTGAACCACTTCATGATAATATTATATTACCACAAACTGTAAGTCTTTCTGATAATGAATCTTTAGATAATGGAGAAAGAATTATTGGTATTGTTAAATGGTATAATTATAAAAAATGTTATGGTTTTATTTCATATAATGATAATTCTAAGCAAATATTTGTACATAAGTCTTCTATATCTAAATCAAAAATTACAAATCCCAAACATCGCACTCTTCAACAGAATGAAGCAGTTGAATTTGAAATCCTTAATGGTAAAAATGGCAAGTTATATGCAGGTACAGGACCTGATGGCATTAATGTTATCGGAATCAAACTTGATGAAACTACAGTATCCCGAGCTGGAGATGTTTCTTCAAAATATTGAATAAAAAATATAAGGGTGATATCACTGAAAAAAAAGCATGCTAAAAATACCAAATTAGGACGATATTTACTCTTAAAAGGAGTAAATATAGATCTATTTTTGCCTAAGCCTAAGGGTTTTACACCCTATATCTGAAAATACGGATATGGCATGCAAAAAAGTGCCAAAAAAGGCCGCTTTTCGCGGCAAACGCGCGCTGTAATAAAAAAAATTATAGTGGGGAATCAATTTTTAAACATTTGAAGAACACATTTATCAAATAAAAAAAATATTTTTTCAAATCCACCTTACTGGAGTCCAATCCAGTGAACTGATTTCCAGTGGCTGAGAGACCTATTTTGCAGTACACTGAAAAAAAGCATGCCACCTAAAAATAGATCTATATTTACTCCTTTGAGGAGTATATATATTTTTTTGTTTAGGAGTATCCATTTTTTGTACTTGTTTAATATAGACTAACATTTACTCCGAAAAGACGATATTTACTCTTAAAAGGAGTAAATATAGATCTATTTTGTTTAGGAGTGTCCATTTTTTGCACCCTTTTTTTTCAGTGATGTTTTACAATCAATTGTTTCCTACTTTTTGTCTTTCTTTTTCTCATAAAATTTCTTATTTTTTTTATTGTGGATACTGCAAGGGATCGAGTGCGAATACTAAGAAAAGGATTATTGTGGGGAAGAATATCGCAAGAGTATGGTCAAACATACACCTGATATATCTGCCGTTTTCAGGTGATAATTTACCCTTAAATGTAGTTAAATAAAATCCCTGAATACGAGTGTAATTTTACTCCCTCTTTTAGGATTTTTAGCTTCTAGTTGTAGTGAGGAGAATCTGATTTTTACTCCTAAATTGAGTTATACTTACTCCCAATTTAGAGAATATATTCACCTATTTTGTTTTTCCGCGCGACTCCATTTACTACGACGACAGTGTCAACATCACTGACAATCCGACTCCGGAGTCTATAAAACTAACACCAAACACCAAACTAAAAAAATACAGTTTATTATATAAAAAAAATTTATCTATCTTTTTCATTTAAGAATTTAATAACAAAAATGTTTAATATAATTAAGTTTTGATCCAACAATTTCTTTTATCCAATATCTTAACCAAATAGAGGGCCGCCATGGAAGGCCATCTTTACTAAAATTCTTTAAATTTTCCTTTTGAAATTTTTTCATTGTTTCTTCCGTTACTTCACTCCATTCTTTTACAACCATCACCGGCAAATTATCATAAAGGGGCTGGAGATAACTTTGTTTTACAATTGGAATTGAACCAAAAATTATACTTTCCCATGTTCGAATACAATCTATTCCAGCACCTGAAATTGTTCGGTTGATTATTAAAAAGTTATGATTGCTTTAATTTTTCCCAGTTGATGTTAGTGAAAAAAAAGTTTTCATTATTTTGGTGGAAAAAACCTTATTCCCACAATCGGCTTTGAAAAACATTTTGCCTAAAGAGCTAAAACGGCACTTTTAGCCAATAATTTTGTTAAGGGTATTCCAAAATGTGGATAAACTCTCAAAAAAGTGTTTATGTTGAATTCCGTGTTCTAGAGTATGATAAAAAACAAATGCTTCCGACATTATATTAGCTTCCAGGATGCCATAAATGAACTATTCATCCCCATCAGGGATGTGCGGAACTCGGTTTTTAAAACCGGAACGGAACCAGAACGGAATTTCTTAATTCTTTTTAAACCGGAACGGAACAAAAACCCCGGATATTCCGCGGAACCGGAATTTTTTCAATAAATTTAAAAAATTTGAAATTATTACAAAAATGCAACAAAAAAACAATAACATTATTTAACAATCAAGTTTTTTAAATCTCCATTCATTTTTCTTCCAATAGTCAGGAGGAAAAGCATCTTTTGGCTGATTCATGCATTTGCATTACATCATCAGCATCAAAAGTGCCACAAATTTCAGTAAAAATTTTTTCGATGTAATATTCTTTCAAGTTTTGGTCGAATATAATGGTGTTGAATTTATAGCATGGATTCATCAAAGTAGAAGTGACATATTTTTGATCAGTTTTGTAGCCGTCAAATCTTTTTTTAAAGCTTGACAATAATTCACGATTGACTTTTCCTTTTCCTTGTTTAATATTTTCTTGTACTGTAAGTTGTAAAGCCACATTATATAAGACGCGGATATTTAAAATGTTTATTTACCCCCTTCAAAAACTGGTGTTTTTTAAAATTAATTTCAGGCCCTTTTTTTCATGAGATTTGGTACCGGCGTTAAAATAAATTTCAGAAATTTTTAAAAGTCAAGAAATCATAATGCGGTTAAAATAAATCTCACTGACGATGCTCAGACTGAGATTTGCTATTGGCGTTAAAATAAATCTCAGCTGTTTTTTTTCAACTTAGTTTTTTTGTGTATATTAAAATTAATCTCACTTTTTGAGATTAATTTTAATATACAATGATTTTATACCAAAAATGCCATTTTCATCTTTTAGAGACCGTTTTTTAATCGTAAAGAGTGTCAGAAAAAGAAATCGTACACATTCTTTAAATATTCTCACTTTTACCAACAGTTGGAAATATCTCACTTTTTCCAACAGTTGGAAATATCTCACTTTTTCCAACAGTTGGAAAAATCTCATTTCTAGACCAGTTACCTAAAAAGGAATCGAACCCCCCAAGCGTGCTCGTCCTTCAGCCCAACGTCCTAACCACTATACCACAGAGGCAACAGAACACATTGCTCAAAAATGAATGACGTACATTTAAATTTCAAAAGCGGGCATGAAGAGAGTGTTGGGCGTCGACGGTCAATTGTTTTTTTTGCGGGAAAAAAAGGGATTTCACTTTATTTTGATAATTTTATAAAAAATGGATGTAAAATCATCAGTTCTATCTGACTATTATTAAACTTTACTAGAAAAAAAATTAGTATAATTGACCAGGATTCAATTACTGACCGGTCAATTGATTTCTTTTTTTTCTAGTAAAGTTTAATAATAGTCAGATAGAACTGATGATTTTACATCCATTTTTTATAAAATTATCAAAATAAAGTGAAATCCCTTTTTTTCCCGCAAAAAAAACAATTGACCGTCGACGCCCAACACTCTCTTCATGCCCGCTTTTGAAATTTAAATGTACGTCATTCATTTTTGAGCAATGTGTTCTGTTGCCTCTGTGGTATAGTGGTTAGGACGTTGGGCTGAAGGACGAGCACGCTTGGGGGGTTCGATTCCTTTTTAGGTAACTGGTCTAGAAATGAGATTTTTCCAACTGTTGGAAAAAGTGAGATTTTTCCAACTGTTGGTAAAAGTGAGATATTTCCAACTGTTGGTAAAAGTGAGATTTTTCCAACTGTTGGAAGAAACTGAAACTACGTTTGTTTTACGTTCTAAAACAACCATAATATGAGTTTTATTCTCACTTTATTTCCAATCCATTAAAAATTGTAAGTTGGAACAAATTGAGCGAAACTTCAACAAAAACCAAAAAACTGAGTCTGAAGAATGTCCCTGAGATTTTTTTTAACGAATAGCCCATTTCTCAGTCTGAGCATAGGACGTGAGATTTATTTTAACGAATGCACCACTTCTCAATCTGAACAAGGTCGCTGAGAAAAATTTTCATGAAACAAGCATTTTTAAAAAAAATGGCATTTTCGTCTTTTGGAGGGCTTTTTTAAAGGGGGTAAAAAAACATTTTAAATATCCGCGTCTTATATGAAATCACTAAACTGATGGTCGCATTTCTTGATTTAATCATTTTCGTAATTTCACAAAATGGTTTTAAGAGGTGTACATACATGAACAAAAATAACATAAGGGCAGTAATTTTTGTCTGAAGCAATGCAACTGGTTTTTCAACTTCAACTTTTTGAATTTTAGCTGCACGTTCACGATGGAATCAAAGGTACATTTTAAAGCACTTTTGGCATTGTTTTCGTTTCCATTTTTGACGATCTCTTTTTTACAAAGTTATATTTTAAAAAAAGCTCGCTGTTAAGAGATTCAGAATTTTCTGCTGATTCTAAATATAAAAGACACAAAGCATAAAAAATTAGTTTGAGTTCAGGATCCACTAAGAAAGATTTGTATGCACACATGGGCAGATGGGCGCGACAATATCCTGAAAAATCCGCGACCCTTTTCAAGCACAGGGGGGAGTACGTTGAATTTTTCGCAAAAATTTTTTTGTTTTGTAGCACATCTAGTCTTAATTACACGTGTTTATTTAGCGGTTAAAAAATGATGGATTTAAGAATGAACAAGGGCCAAAATTTTTGGCACTGGCCCTCACATTTTGGCCCCGGTCCAGGGCCCTTGCAAAATGCAAGGGCCAAACAAGGCTTTGATATTTTTTTCGGGTTTTGCCTTGGTGCCCCATGTGCAACTTTTTTTCTAATCGAAAAAGTTTGCCCGTGTTCTTTGCTCAACCTTGGGTGGATTTTACAATTTTTTTATGGTGTACAATTAAAATCTAGGTTATTTTAAGCCTACAGTAACACTCAACAAAGACTCTTCTGCCTTATTGTGTTGGCACTTTTTAGATCGATGAAAAGCTGCATGCATTTAGCACATTTTTAGATAAAAAATAACAAAAAATGGCTTAAAATTGACAAAAACAGATGTGATTCAATTCAGTGATCTGAAGAGCGCGTTGGATGCATAAAAATAAAACAGAAATTTGGGCTCTATTCAATTATAGCTCATTTTTTGAAATATAATGGTCCCCGTAGGGACCATTATATTATAGTGGTCCACGGACCATTATATTTTCGGACCAGTAAATTTACTGATCCCATTTTATATATAATTTTTTGCGGACCACTATATTTTTTTCATTAAAATATAGTGGTCCGCAACTCAGTTTTTTTAAAAGCGTCGCGACTTTGTCTGTCGTCTGGTGTTTCTTACCTTAAATAATTTTTATTTTTGACTCTAATTAAAAAGCAAATTTTAAAGGTCGCGAGTTGCAAATCTCAGTTTTGTCCAGCTCTGGTCGCGACCCTACTCATTTATTTTTGTCTGCATTTAAACAAATTCCGAATCCTCTTTTTTATTCTTAAATAAAGGGTCGCGACCCTTAATTTCTAAACTGTACCAAACAATTAATTTGGGAAATATTTACTTTTCCACTGGGTATCTGAAAATATTTACCCTTTTTCCATTTCAAACTACCTTATCGTTCACAAAATAAAGGGTCGCGACCCTATCATTCACATCTTTAAAAAGTAATAAATTTGATCAAATTAATTTTTTCACGAGGGTCGCGACCCCTTTTTAGTCTCCCATCTTTTTAAATGAGTCTTTTAAATAATTAATAAAGAACAGTTATAAAAAGCAACCTCAAACAAATTTCAACTAACATTTCTTTCATTAATTATTATAACTTTTTTCTTAAAAAATGCTAAATTTATGCGAAGCAGCCGCGACCCTTCTTCAAAATCCACCGCGACCCCGCTACCCTGGGTGCGATAATCGCACCCTAGCGCACACATTGCCCAAGTGTGTTTGTATGGAAAACCCGATTTTTTTCGACTTTTTTTTTTCAACACTGAAAAAAAAGTATGCCAAATACACCTAAAAATAGATCTATATTTACTCCTTTTAGGAGTAAATATCGTCTTTTTTTTGTTAAGGAGTATCCATTTTTTGTACCTCTTTAACATAGACTAACATTTACTCCGAAAAAGACGAAATTTACTCCTAAAAGGAGTAAATATTGATCTATTTTGTTTAGGAGTGTCCATTTTTTGCACCCATTTTTTTCAGTGAAAATCATGTGACTGAAATCTATTTTTTAAAAAAGCTCTCTGATATCTTATAGAGCTTTTTTTGCTGATTCTAACTATGTTAGAATTTAAAATTAATAGTTTAATAAAAGTTTAGTATCCACCGAGAAAGCTGACCGAGGAACTGAAAAAGTAAAATGTACGTTTGATTCCAACGTGCGTTCTTTTCTTTCCTCTGACTTATCAAGAGATTTTTTAAATGTGCAACTAATTGAGATGTTCTATTTTTATTAATATCAATAATTTTTGAATAACTCTTGCAATTTCTACAAGTCCATCTATCCCCATCAGGTCTAATTTGGCAAACATACGTTTAACAACTTTTGCCACGCAATGCCAAAGACGCTCATATTCAAATCTTTTTGTTTTTTAAAATCAAAAAAATTCCGTCACAAAAGTCGATAATTTGGCTAAATTTGTCCCGTTTTTTCCGGATTTTTCTTTCAAAACCGGAACGGAACAAAAACCCTGGATATTCCGCGGAACCGGAACAGGAATTCCGTACATCCCTGATCCCCATATAGTTTCTTTATCACAACTGGATGCCATTTCAGTTACCTGTAAGGATTTTTCCAGTTACTGCGACGTCTATTATGAATCAATCTTTTTTTCTTACTGTATCCCTCAAAAAATCCAATAACTTACCAGGTGGACTTAAAACAAACTGCGAATCTTTCATATTTTCCAAATACTCCTTCCACGTCGTTCTTTTTTGATTAATTTTAACCAAAGAATTATTTCCAAATGTTTTTTGAAAATAATACAATGTATTCATACGATTTCTATTTGTATTGGGAGAAAAATTTAAATACAACAAGTTTGTTTTATTATAATATGGTGTAACATTTCGTGCCAAATCATATAAAGTTGAAAAGACATTTCCTTTTGGTGGCACAACTCCAAGTGGAAGTGGTATCAATTTTGGATGACTAAAATCTGTTTGCATAACCCAGCGAGAGCACTGATTTTTTTGAAAAAATTTTTCAAAAATATGTTTACCATGATTGCTGAACCACTTGAATCAATGGTATTCGTTTTATAAAAATTTTTTTTAATAACTGCTCTCGCGGGGTGCGAACCTGGTTTCTCCTCAGCGTTGTGCATGCAAAGAAAACGCGCTAAGGGGCTGTCCGGATATGATGTGATCAAAATACGGCTTTTTTTTTATCTGGACAGCCCCTAACCATCTGCTCTATGCCTTCCAAGAAAATTTAAAGGTTTTTTTTCATTTCCCAAAAATCCGTACGTGAAACCGAATCCGAACCCGATGCATGAGTATACATCCCTAAAACAATGGTCGACAAATATAAAAAAACGGCAAAACGACTTTCTCAAAAAAGTTTTATTCCGTTTGCGACCATCTTTGAACTTCATAATTTTTCTCAATCTTAAAAGTCTTTTTCTGAGATTTTGAGCTTTACAATGTTATATTTTTTTTTTATAATAATCAGCACAAAAAATACTACAAACCTTTGTAACGCCAGGTTATAAAATTGTTTAGATGAGATTTAATTGTGAAAAAACGATATTTATGTAGGTCCAAGGTGGGGAATATTAGCATATTTTTCTGAGACTTTGAGAAGTTTTTGTAAAAATATTCTTTTATATTATTAATTAGGAGATCAAGGGCTACAAAAATATGTATTATGGATTCTTAATATTGGATATATAAAAAAAATTAATATTAAAAATTCACTTAGTCGGGTAAACATTTGTACATTTTGCCAAAAACTTTTGGCGTTAAAAAAAGTCTCTTTGCCGTTTTCTTTATTTTAACGACCAGTGAAAAAAAGGCGCTTTTTTCGACAGTGTTGAAAAAAATTTTTTCTTATCCGCGTTTTATGTGTCCGTTATGTAAAACTTTTATCTTACCTTGCAAGAGTATTTTGTGCAAACCATTTAATAATTTTTGAATCATTTAATATTTTTAATTGCCATGGATATCCAATACTGTAAGCACTTTCATGAGTCAATAAAATATATGGATGTTTAATCTTTGGATGATAATCCACGAGGAATTCTTCGATGTAATCAGTTTTAACAAAAATTATATCTCCACATTTAACATTTTCAGATTTTAAATCATTAAATCTATAAGCAAAAACAAAATCGGAAATACTTCGAAAAATGTGCCGTTGAAGAAAAACGGATGCAACAAATGGAAAACCAAAAAATGGGAAAGTTGTTCGATTATTCAAATGTAAACTGGTAATTAATTTTTCATAATCATAACCGTATTCCATTTCAGTTTCAGACATATGTGGAAAATTTTTTTGTAAATCTAAATTAAAGACATCGTTGAAACTGCAGTTTGAAGGTATTGGATGATCAAATGCCACCTTTGCTATAGAATTATTGTTGAAAGATGTATAAAAAACAATTCCAAGGAAAATCGAAAATATGAATATTAATTTTACCATGGGTGAAAAATTCACAAAACTTCCTGAAAATTAATAAACAAAAAATCAACAGAAATAACCGCAACAATGTTTGTTACAAGAAAAGGCGTGGCAGCGGTCGACGCAACCCCCGCTTTTTAAAGATGACCTGGTAGCAGAAAATATTTCAGGAGGCACCCCGATTTTAGAAAGAGAGCACACCTTTGCTTTTTCGTCATATGCGGCAAAAGATAAAAGGATATCAAAGGAAATTCTCTAATTTCAAGGCCACCCAATGACTCTCCTCCCCCCTCATTTCTACGTTATTTTTTAACACTTTTTTTAAATTTTTCCAAGTATCGGAAAAAAAGCCTTTTTTCACAGGGCACAAATTTTTTTTCTCCTTAAAATGAGTATTTTAATAAAAAACAAAATGGTAAGACATGCCGAGAACAACTGTGCAGTCCGTTTTTTTCTAACTTTAACAGTATCAATTTGCCAGCCCAAAGAAAGCTGGGATTTTTCATGAATCATCCAGTCTTATCATCATTTGAACGAAAAATTCAAAAACTTAAAATCCTTTCGCTATTTAAATCTTTTATTACCGCAGATATGATGAAAAAATATTTTTCAATTGTTAATCAAATGAAATGACGCTTTTTATGTAGTTTTCGGAAAAATTTAATAGAGCTGCAAAATGAACATGTCATTTTTTTCGTGTTTTGTTTTAATTTCCAGTTATAGTATCTATAGCACAATAAAAAATATAGGGGGGTATTTGCACTAAATAACCCAGTATAAAAGCAAAAATTGGATTCTCATAACTACGACTGGAAAGAAAAAACTGTTAAAAATGAGAGTAAAACTACACCTCTATTCAGTGTTTTATTAAACTTCATTTATAAATAAAAAAAGTACGTGCATAAATATAAAGCGATAAAATATAAAAGTTTTTCACTTTTGAGCAAAAAAAGTCAAAAACCTTTTATTTTGTAAATAAGGACTTTTTTTAAAAAAGGTTTTCAAATTTACTGAATAAGAGGTTTTTCTCAAAAAGCTTCCAAATTGTAAGCCTTTTTTTGCACTATCAGACCTTTTTATGGATAACCTTTTATAATGAAAATTATTTTTACACTTTAGAAGATTTTTGCCAATAACTTCTTATTCAGTAAATGCATTTACATTTTTTGATGATGATTTTTTGTAAATGATAATTTACAATTTTTGATTGTCGTTTTTTGTAAATGCCCTTGCTAGAATTCGAACTTCACTCTTTTGTACCAAAAATTTTCGTGATAACCACTCGGTTATCGACGCAACAAAGTTGGAGGGACAAAAAATGCATATAATTTCTTAAACCTTTTTTCTTTTCTTTTTGCCTACTTCGCATAAAATCATATGCATTTTTTGTCCCTCCAACTTTGCTGCGTCGATAGCCGAGTGGTTATCACAAAAATTTTTGGTCCAAAAGAATGAAGTTCGATTCCTAGCAAGGGCATTTACAAAAAACGACAATCAAAAATTGTAAATTATCATTTACAAAAAATCATCATCAAAAAATGTAAATGCATTTACTGAATAAGAGGTCATTGGCATAAACCTTCTAAAGTGTAAAAATAATTTGCAATATAAAAGGTATTTGGTGAAAACCTTCTACAGGGTAAGTGGCATTTGCTGTTTAAAAGGTTTTTGAGGAAAAGGTTTTCGAAATTAACAGTTTAAAAGGTTTTTTCATAAAAGGTCTTAAAATGTAAGGAAAAATTTACAATTTAAGACCTTTTTGGCTTTTTTTCCTCAAAAGTGAAAAACTTTTATATTTTATCGCTTTATATCACAAAAACGATGTAAAAATTTCCGTTTTAGGTATAAAAAATGGCTCCTCCTAACTAGAGTTAGTAGAAACAATCTCTGTGTAGAAGGAGTAAAATTTCACCTGGATAAAGGGTATTGCTTAACATTAACTTAGGTACAGAAAAAATAAAAATTCCATTATTTTTTTAAGTAAATCTTTAAATTTATTATTTTTTTTTGTAAAAATGCTTGAATATATACAAATTTCTGCTGTGATAAATGGATAGCCCGCATCTACGGATTTAAGTAACGGGAATAGTTCACAATATGTGACAAATATCAGCGAAGTGTTGCTCAAAAAAAAATTTGAGGTCACGTTCTTGAGAGCGCTCTCTAGAAATTCATAATTGCATATTGGAAATGGCAACATAGCCTCACTTTTAAGGCTACAAGTAGTGATGCTCCAACTTACCGGTCATGAATGACGTCGTTTTCGTAACTCCTCTTTTTTGAGTCCAAAAGCCTATTGGGCTATATTTTTGTGGTAAAATATTACTCTGGTAAAATATTACTCTGTTAAAATATTACTCTGGTAAAATATTACTCTGGTAAAATATTACTCTGGTAAACTGACAAAAATCTGACCTACTTTTTAATTTTTCACGTGAGACATGACTGATAAGGATTTTTTAAGCTGAACTCGAATATCCTTTTGGATGTTTTTTCAGAGGCCGTTATCACCGATTTCTTATCAGTAAATAAATTTTGATAAATTTTTCAAGTCATACATGACTGATAAAGAATTTTCTCGGTGATTTCAAAAATCATAATCTCTTATCACCATTTCTTATCAATAACTGTTAATTTTATCAAATTTTCATGTGACACATCTTTAATCATGATTTTTATCAGTGATTACGAAAATCGTAGTATCTTATCACCAAACTCTTATCACCAAATTCTTATCACTAAATTTTAAAATTCTGCTCAATTATGACGCAATAGCAAGCATGATTTTTCAAGCTCATCACTTATGCCCTCAGGCGATGATCTTATCAATAAATATTTTTTTCTCACAAAATCAAGTTTTAAACTTAAGGGGATTATTTTTATCCCTAATAATCTCTTATCAGTTGCTTATCACTTAAAAATATTTTTTCAAAAAAGCTGGCATCGAAATTATCAATCACGCCTTATTTGTTTTTTATCACTAGTGCCAATTTTTTTCTTATCACGAGTTCATCAGCAGCAATATTCATGCTTTATCAGATATTTTGATCAGTTAAAATAATGCCGATCTGAAATTCGCGCGCCAAAATCTCGCGTCCATTTTTTTCAATGATTTCGAAATCTCTTCTTGACAAATCTGTATTGTTTACTTTTCCCGTTTTCTTTTGCTGGCAAGTCTTTTTCTTGGCAAGTCTCGCGCATTTCTTTTTCTGGCAAGATTTTTTTTTGGGCAAATTTTTTTTTCCTTAAAAATGTGTCTCATCATGGTCGATGTTTTTTTCTGTCTCGATCAAAAACTCACTGCGCAAATCCAAGTGACTCCCTGCCAGTCACGGCAAGAGAGAAAGAAAGCGCGACTGCAAAAAGTCAGTCATGGCAAGAGAGAAATAAATCGCGACAAATAAAAAGCCAGCCTTGAAAAATGCGACAAAAAAAGAATTGCGACAAGTAAAAGTGACTCGATGCCAATGTGATCGCTCAAAAAGGGACCAAAAAAAATAGCTGAATAAAAAAGAGACACAAAAATTGTTTCAATTATTTATTTATTTATCGCATTATTAAAAATCATAAAATGAATTAGCTATAATAACAGTAAAAATTTAATAAAACAGAGAGAAATTTTTACATTGACGCACAAATTTTCTCGAAAAATAATTAAAAAGGCGAACACACAAGGACGAAACACACACGCACGCACACTCGCACACGCACGCACGGGCATTTTTATCAAAAAACAAGAAAAAAACAAGAAAAAAACCAAAAAAATACAAGAAAAAAACAAGAAAAAAACCAAAAAAAACCAAAAAAATACACGTTTTGCACGCTTAAGCATATATGAAAGTGAAAAATTATTTTGGAATTATTTGGGAATTTTTCATGAATTTTTTAAGAATTTTTTAGGAAATTTTCAAGAATCGCCGATTTCCTTTGATCTTTGCCGACAAAACCACTTGAGATTTTCGCGAAACCACTTGAGATTTCGCCGATTTCCTTTGATCTTTGCCGACAATCGGGTGCGCGCGTGTTTTTGGCCGCGTGCGTGAAAATTTGAAGGGAGAGATTTTTACGGGTGAGAGAGATTTTCACGGGTGAGAGAGATTTTCACGGGTGAGAGAGATTTTCACGGGTGAGAGAGTTTTTAAGGGGAGAATTTTTTTGGCAAAAAGTGTGCCAATCGTTCAAATGCTTATTTCGAAATATCTCATGAAAGATAGAGTATAAATAGAGTGAATTTTCTAATAATTCTTCATTCTTGTCAACTGACACTCCAGAAATTGACAGTTTTTTATTTTTGTCTCTACTTTTTTCTACATTTTTTTGTGTTTATCCAAGATGACTCCAAAAACGGATGAAAAAATGCGTTCAAATGTTTATCCTGTTTCGAATAAAATTCCCATCGAATTGCATCCTATAATGGCAGCGTTCATGAGTTATTATTTGAGAACTCGTGGCAATAAATGTGTGAAAAGAGTTGAACCAATGATATGGAAATTGCTTTGTTTCTTCAAGCCTGAATATAAAGGTGATAGCAAAACAAAAAAAAGATTGACGACTGATAAAAGAAGACAAGAATTAAAAAAGCTTGTCACGAATGATGATGGATCGATCATGTCAGTCAAACAGCAGTTGGCTCTTTTTTGTGAATCTTCTGAGTTTAATGGAAATAGATTAGCATGTTATTTGTTCAAAGAAAATATTAAAGAACCAATTTGGAAAAGCGTAGAAAACGCTTCTGCTGATCTTATAATCCCTATTCTTCATTTTGACAATGGAAAGTATGCCGGGACTTCTAATAAAACAATTTCTGGTTATAATTTAAAAAAACTTCCAACAAAAATGGATTTCTTTAAATCTTCTCGTTCACATGTTTTTCCAGTTTGTGATAGAATTCCCTCTGAAGTTCACCCTTTAATGGCAGCTTTTATGAGCTACTACTTACGAGGAAATGATAAAAACAGAAGTAAATCTCTAAGTTATCTCATTCAAAGGATTTCTACTTTGCTTGATTTATTTGGTCATGATTACAGACAAATGGAAAATCCATTTATGAAATATTCTCAAGATTACTATATTTTTGCGCTTAATGAATGTGTTCGTAAAGAAAATGGAGCAATTTTGACGTCCATGGAGCAGTTTGAGCTTTTTGCCAAACTTATAAACGAAAAAGGATATAAAGCTGATATTTATCTTTATCAAGAAGGACATCAAAATCATGTTGAAAAAACTAATATTCATGAATTTGCCCCATCTATTATCCCCATTATTAGACTTGCTGACGGAAGATTTGCTGCTTCTGCTTTCAATTACTTAACGTTTGACGTAAAAAATCGTTTGCTAAGAACTGAAATTCATAAAGCGTATAAAGAAAAAAAGTTAAAGTCAACTGAATAATCTGAAATTTTTTTATTATCATTAATTTTTGTGTGCTATTTCCATTTATTTTATATGTATTTTGTAATATTTTTGTGTGTTTAATAATTAAATAAACGTGACTGACTCTATTGACTCATATTTTTGAACTTTTATTTAACAAAACAAGAGACATTTTACACAAATAAATAATAATACACAAATAAATAAATGAAAAAAGAGTTCAAATCTTTCTCAAATCATGTTTACCAAAAATTCGATTTATTTTACTAGAAACAGCAGAATATTTGTCATCTGTTAGTTGAATAACAGGAATTTGTAAAAGAGTAATTCCACGATCTTTACTTGTTTGAAATGGGCCTTCGTTTTTCCAAATTAAAGTTTGAGTATTTTCATTAAACAGATAACACGTGACTTCGTTAGAGCTATTGCTTGCAATATCACAAAAATGGGCAAATTGTTCTCTTGCCGACATGATTTCTCCGTTATTTTTAGTAATTTCTTCAAGAAGTTTTTGAATTCTTATTGCAGGCGGAAATTTTCTCCTATATAATTCTTTAGTTGTTTCGTATTCTGGATGAAAGAAGCACAAAAGTTTCCAAATCAATGATTCGCTAGTTTTGGCTAATCTAGCATTATTATTATTATTGCCATTAGTCTTCAAACAATAACTCATGAACGCTGCCATTATAGGATGCAATTCGGTGGAAATTTTATCTGGAACTGGAAAAAAATGTTTTAAACGCATTTTTTCATCCATTTTTGGAGTCATCTTGGATAAACACAGAAAAATGTAGAAAAAATTAGAGACAAAAATAAAAAACTGCCAATTTCTGGAGTGTCAGTTGACAAGAATGAAGAATTATTAGAAAATTCACTCTATTTGTACTCTTATTTTCATGAGATATTTCGAAATAGTCATTTGAACGATTGGCACACTTTTTGCCAAAAAAATTCTCTCCATTAAAAACTCTCTCACTCGTGAAAGTCTCTCCCTTCAAAAAATCTCTCCCCTCAAAAATTCACGCACCCGGCCGAAAACACGCGCGCACCCGGCCGAAAACACGCGCGCGCACCCGATTTGTCGGCAAAGATCAAAGGAAAACGGCGAAATCTCAAGTGGTTTCGCGAAAATCTCAAGTGGTTTTGTCGGCAAAGATCAAAGGAAATCGGCGATTCTTAAAAAATTCCTAAAAAATTCTTAAAAAATTCCTAAATAATTCCCAAATAATTTTTCACTTTCGTATATGCTTAAGCGTGTAAAACGTGTATTTTTTTGGTTTTTTTCTTGTTTTTTTCTTGTTTTTTTTTGGTTTTTTTTTTGTTTTTTTCTGGTTTTTTTATAAAAATGCCCGTGCGTGCGTGTGCGAGCGTGCGTGCGTGTGTTTCGTCCATGTGTGTTCGCCTTTTTAATTATTTTTCTAGAAAATTTGTGCGTCAGTGTGAAAATTTCTCTCTGTTTTATTATATCTTTACTGTTATTATAGCTATTTTATTATTTTTAATGATGTGATAAATAAATAAATGAAACAATTTTTTGAGTCTCTTTTTTATTCAGCTATTTTTTTGGCCCCTTTTTGAACGATCACATTGGCAGCGAGTCACTTTTACTTGTCGCAATTCTTTTTTTGTCGCATTTTTCAAGGCTGGCTTTTTATTTGTCGCGCTTTCTTTCTCTCTTGCCGTGACTGACTTTTTGCAGTCGCGCTTTCTTTCTCTCTTGCCGTGACTGGCAGGGAGTCACTTGGATTTGCGCAGTGAGTTTTTGATCGAGACAGAAAAAAACATCGACCATGATGAGACACATTTTTAAGGAAAAAAAAATTTGCCCAAAAAAAAATCTTGCCAGAAAAAGAAATGCGCGAGACTTGCCAGCAAAAGATTGCCAAAAAAAGAAAACGGGAAAAGCAAACAATACAAATTTGTCAAGAAGAGATTTCGAAATCAGCACAAAAAGGACGCGAGATTTTGGCGTGTAAATTTTAGATTGGCATTTATTTTAAAAAATAGCAAAATAAGCATGAATGTTGCTGCTGATGAACTCGTGATAAGAAAAAACAAAATAAAACGAGATTGATAATTTCGATGGCAAACTTTTTTTATTGATAAGATCATCGCCTGAGAGCATAAGAGATTATTAGTAATAAAAATTATCCCTCTTAAACAAAGAATTTGGTTTTGTGAGAAAAAATATTTACTGATAAGATCATCGCCTGAGGGCATAAATGATGAGCTTGAAAAATCATGCTTGCTATTGCGTCATAATTGAGCAGAATTTTAAAATTTAGTGATAAGAATTTGGTGATAAGAGTTTGGTGATAAGATACTACGATTTTCGTAATCACTGATAAAAATCATGATTAAAGATGTGTCACATGAAAATTTGATAAAATTAACAGTTATTGATAAGAAATGGTGATAAGAGATTATGATTTTTGAAATCACCGAGAAAATTCTTTATCAGTCATGTATGACTTGAAAAATTTATCAAAATTTATTTACTGATAAGAAATCGGTGATAACGGCCTCTGAAAAAACATCCAAAAGGATATTCGAGTTCAGCTTAAAAAATCCTTATCAGTCATGTCTCACGTGAAAAATTAAAAAGTAGGTCAGATTTTTGTCAGTTTACCAGAGTAATATTTTACCAGAGTAATATTTTACCAGAGTAATATTTTAACAGAGTAATATTTTACCAGAGTAATATTTTACCACAAAAATATAGCCCAATAGGCTTTTGGACTCAAAAAAGAGGAGTTACGAAAACGACGTCATTCATGACCGGTAAGTTGGAGCATCACTACTGCTACACTCAAAAAAGGAGTCTTTTTTTGGACAGCCCTTATGTAGATGCATGATAAAAATGCGCTAGCATAGGGGCAAAATAAGCACCCCACCCTTTTAGCTCTAGGGGCATTCTGCCAAAATCCCCTTACATAAGAGTAGTGATGGGTGATCAATTCACCGGTCAATTGACCAACAAATCTTTGTTGACCGGTCAATTGCACATAGGGGCGGTGCACACGGGGCGACAGAATTTCAATATTTTTTACGGTTTCTAATGCAATGAATCGGATTCATTTACGTTAACAAAGCTATATATTATTCATTTTCGTATTTTTATTACCAAAAAAGTTACTTTAAAGGGGGAGACGCACCTCTAACAAGTTTTTCATCAGGATTCGTTGGAGCTGTTTTTTTGTTTAACGTTTTGCAGCTCCAATGAATAAAAAAAGCAGCTCCAATAAGCGCTGATTCGCGTCGAGACCTCCAATGAATTTCAAACAAAAAAATTTGTTAGAGGTGCGTCTCCCCCTTTAAAAGTTTTTTTCAGCTTAATTACTACTTTAGGATTTTACGGTCAATTGACTTGTCGACCGGTGAATTGACCAGTCAATTGACCAATCAATTGACCAAAAAAAAATTGACAGGTCAATTGCACAACACTACATAAGAGGGCAAACGACAAAAGACTTTTTTCAGCAGAAACTTTTGTCATAGTAAACAAGATCGCCAAGGCGAACTAGTTTACTATCCCCCTTTACTTTATAAGTACAGTGATTTCAAATGTTTATCAAAAAAAGAATGAAAAAAAAGAGTGACAAAAGCATATTAAAGGAGGAGGGGATAGTAAACAAGTGCCAAAAAACGTTTAAACTTAAGACACATATTTTAATATTTTTCTGTCAGCGAGATCAATTGCTGAAAGGTGATTTCTTAGTTGGAGAGGTTTGTCGTATTTGAGAAGATTTATATCCAAATTGGTTAATAAAGAAGCAACGCGAGTTGAAAAATGAGTTGAAGCTAGTGTACGTTACGTCATTCGGATCCGAAATTTAAAATGTCGCCAAAATTAAATCGTATTTTCAAGAAAGTTTGCCTATTTTCCGAGTATATAGGTTTTTCAACGTGCTGAATCCGAATCTGAAACAATTAGACCACAATAGCAATCAAGATTCATCGATAACTATATTTTGGGGTGCGTCTATATTTTTTTGGAGTAGTGTATGATTTTCATTGCTTTTAAATTAAAACATACAGTTTCCTCGAAACCGCCTAATTATTTCAAAACAGTTTTTATTTCACTTCGATTCATTATTTTTAAATTAAGTGGTATTTTGGTAATCGAAATATAATGTTTCAAGCAATTCAAACACGCTTTCGAGAAACCCTAAATAGGGGGGATTTTTTTCCATAAAGTTTCGGCTTTTGCTTTGAAGTTTCATAAAGAATTAAATTAATTGCGGATTGATCATAGCGATGACAACCAGAAAACATTTTAGGTCTTTTGTAAATATGCTAAAAAATGATTTAAATAAGCGGCTATTGGTAAAACGCGAACCACCACGAACTGCAAATCGCGAACCAAATTCGTGGTTCGCGGTTTATTTTACCACGAACCACGAATCGGTTTAATTTTTATGAAAAACTACTTTTCGTTTTTAACCATATTTAAGAATGCAAAAAAACGGGGAATCCGAAAATATAACATTCTTTAGCAAAAATTTGATAAAGGATCCGCGGGGATATCCCCGACGGGGAAGTCCCCGACCACTTTTGAATTTCGGGGATCCCCGGTTCCCCGTCCCCGACACCTTTCTTCCCGAAAAAAAAAATTCCTTAATTTTACCTTTTTTTAATTCGATGAAAAGGATAAAAATTCGCGATAATTACGACCGATTCTATGCCCAATCCCTAAAAACAATACAGAATAAGCCATTTGTATTTTCATTAGTGGAAAAATGAAGAAATTTTTCCAAAAATTTGCCCTTCCTCGGGATATTTTCGGGGTACGGGGATCCCCGGGGAAGTCGGGGAGGTAAAAATCGAAAGTCGGGGATTCCCCGTCCCCGACGTTTTCGATTTTCGAGGGGGGGGGACGGCAACCCTATTGTGCAATTTAAGCAGCATGTCGAATTTTGTCTACTAACGATTTATATTTCCTCTGCACTTCCTAATTAATTCAATCTATGTGAACATTTTTTTCTTTATAATCACACATTCCTGTTAAATCTATTATTAAGACAGGTTAAATGTATAATTGGTGTCCCTTCCTCGATTCTGTCGGGGAAAGGACCATAATGACGTATTCTCCGCACAACAGAAACATAAATTTTAATGATTAAAATTATTTTAATATATTCTTTTTTTTTGAAGAATCTTTAAAGTGAACTTCAAGACAATGTTCTGAAGAATCTTAATTAATTAATGGAATGTATAATGTGACATGGGTAGCAAAGGTTGATTATTTACCTTACTTGATTTATGTAGGAAGAAGAAAGAATGAAAATAGTGAAGATTAATTTCCGCTATTTCTGGTTACATAACAGACAGAAATATTGGAGTTTCTGCAATTTTGCGTTCCCTGATTTACTTAGTTTTCAATCAAACACTTATTAATTAAACATGTCAAAATTTGCATAAAAACGTTACTGAAAAGAAAACTTTAAAAACAAAAGGATGAGGGGACGATATACTTCACAAATGCCGAAACACTAAATTAAGTTTGTCATTTAAATTTTATATATAATTCCTTGGTGTTGAAGAGACAGTATTTTATCGAATATTAACTAATAGCGGTCGGTTATATTAATCTTCAATTGATTCTCCTATTTCGATTTGAAGAATAACGTTATGTTTTTGGATTCCCCGTTTTTTTTTGCATCCTAAAATATGGTTAAAAACGAAAAGAAGCTTTTTTGAAAAACTTAAACCGATTCGTGGTTTGTGCTAAAATCAACCGAGAACCACGAATCTGGTTCGCGGTTTGTAGCGATTCTCGGTTCGTAGTGGTTCGCGTTTTACCAATAGTCAAATGTTCCACAAACATTATAATCGCAGAGTTTTGTTGCTTTAGGTGGTGCAATACAGTTTGGTTGTAAACTGCATTCAACAAATCTTCGCATTACTTTCCATCCCATTTCAGATCCTATCCAAAGTATTAAGCCACTTTGAAATTGGGGAACATTTATCATCTATAATAATTTTAATTTTTTGTCGAAAAACACTTTTACAAAGTGTTACCGTTTCAGATTTAATATTTGGAAAGCAAGGATACATTTTAGGATGAACTGTTGTAAACATGTTGTGATGTGCAGAAGTTAATAATGTCACATCTGTTGGATTATGTCTGATATTTGATTCTATAAAACCCTAAAACTGCTATTTTTCTCTCGAATATTCATTTTAAAATTAGACAAACCGTAAAATTAGCATTTTTGTTTATTAATACAGAAGAATCAAAACTTAATATTATTTTGTGTTTTTTCAAAGCTAACACTTGATAGAGGGCTTTGAATCTGTAATGATCCATCATTGCTTGAACACTAAAATTAAATGTTTGAAATGGAAAGATTATAATATTTGCTTGAGGGCATGCATCTTCAAATATTGCTGTTTGATTATCGGTAACATCTGACGAAAAAAACACTGTTAAAGAAAGTGTTTTTAATTGAGGATGTTGTTGAATTGATGCACAATTTTCTCTAAAATCAAAAAATATGTGATTTAGACGTTCCCGTTCTTTCTCAATTTTTTTGGTATTTTTTCTTAAAAATTATGGCAAAATTGCAACTTTTTTTTGCAGTTTTGCCAGATCGTGAAAAATATTCAAAAAACAATTTTTGCTGTTGAAGTTGCTGTTTTATTATTAAAGTTACACCTTTTACTTTTTATTATAGCAAAGAATCATTTTTGAGTGTTAAGAAAAGTGGATTTTATTAATTTTAAACAAATTTTGAAAGAACGAGAAGGAAATTGGAACGGAACGCGTTCCAGAAGATTTTGGAACGGAACGTACGAGAACGGGTTGACAAAAAAGTGTCCTGAATTGTAGACACCGGCAAGTGAAAAAAAAATTTTCGAAAAATTAAATTTTTTGCTTTATTATAGTACTTTTAGACCTGAATAAGAATAATTTAAAGGGAGTGTCGACGACAAGCAAAAAAAAATTTTTTGGCAACAAGTATGTTTTTACACGAATAAGACATTTTTCTATGCTATTTCTTTTCTCTAACTCATTTTCGTGTTAAAACATACTTGTTGTCCACACAAATTTTTTTTTGCTTGTCGTCGACACTCCCTTTAAAAACAAAAAATAAAAAAAATTAAGTTGAAGCGCCGAAAATGCCATCTGAAAATTTAAAAAAGTAAAATTTTTTGGTTGAAAATAGACTCTTTTTCTTTCCTTTTTTTGAAACAAAAAAATGCATTTCCTTTATGCTTTTGAAGGACGCGTCGCCAAAAACACATTTTTCAACCAATTTTGTAGGGAAAAATGGAGGCTTCTGGGGTATACCATTTTTGTGCTCTTTGGTGCTCATTGGAAAAAAATACCATGGGAATCAAAATTAAATTCTCTATTGAATTATATAAAATTCAAGTTTACCAAATCTTACCCTTGCTTTTTGTAGTTGAAACGATACCGTAATTTAGCATTTTCGGCGCTTTGTCCTCAGTAAAAAAATTTTTAAGTTGCATTTTCGGAATCAGCGTAAAAAGTTACATCTAGTAGGTCTGATCATTGGACAGTAAGTTAAAATTCTATTTTTCATTTCGTTTTTATATTTTTTGTAAATGAAGAAAAAGAACAAGGAATTTTGCCGACATTTACAGAAAAAAAGGTTTTTCATTTTTTTATGCAAAAAACGAAGAAGTTTTATTTTTTATCGCTTTTTAAGAGACTGTCTACCAGAAAATCTTAAAATTCCATATATGAGCGGAACACACCATCTCAGATTTCAATTATTTTTTGTATGTTGGTAGAATATGGTCTAAAAACGTTATTCTGAAAGTATTACCAGTTCTTATAGTCCTAGTTTTGGATTGGCACAATGCCAAAGGTCATAATTGACCAAAATTGCATGACAAGTAAAATATTTTTGTTTCTTTACCGAAGGATTTGAAGTTTTCCCATATAAAGCGATAAAATATAAAAGTTTTTCACTTTTGAGGAAAATAAGCCAAAAAGGTCTTAAATTGTAAATTTTCTCTTACATTTTAAGACCTTTTATGAAAAAAGTTTTTAAACTGTTAATTTCGAAAACCTTTTCCTCAAAAACCTTTTAAACAGCAAATGCCACTTACCCTGTAGAAGGTTTTCACCAAATACCTTTTATATTAAAAATTATTTTTACACTTTAGAAGGTTTTTGCCAATAACTTCTTATTCAGTAAATGCATTTACATTTTTTGATGATGATTTTTTGTAAATGATAATTTACAATTTTTGATTGTCGTTTTTTGTAAATGCCCTTGCTAGGAATCGAACTTCATTCTTTTGGACCAAAATTTTTTGTGATAACCACTCGGCTATCGACGCAGCAAAGTTGGAGGGACAAAAAATGCATATGATTTTATGCGAAGTAGGCAAAAAGAAAAGAAAAAAGGTTTAAGAAATTATATGCATTTTTTGTCCCTCCAACTTTGTTGCGTCGATAACCGAGTGGTTATCACGAAAATTTTGATACAAAAGAGTGAAGTTCGATTCCCAGCTCTGGCATTTACAAAAAATGACGATCAAAAATTGTAAATGCATTTACTGAATAAGAGGTCATTGGCTTTTATCAAATTTAAAACCTTCTAAAGTGTAAAAATAATTTGCAATATAAAAGCGTTTTTTGTAAGAATCGAACTTTTTCGCCATTTTTTGGCATTCTGAAAAAAACAAATTTAAAGGTTAAAGGTTAAATCGCCTGTTTTAGACCAAATCGAGGTCGCTGATCACGAAAATGAGCTTTATTTCGCTCAAAATAGTCTGAATGCCGAGTTATGGGGTAGTGCGCTGATACCACCCGAAAAAAAAAAATTTTTTTTAAAAGTCTTGAGAATGCATATGGATCGACTCCACTCATCCCATTGAGCAATAATAAAACCATTCAGACCTTGTAAAGTAGTTTTTTTGATCGATTTTTACTAGTTAAAGTTGGAGGTGTGCTGTAATGGCATACCAACCTCCGGGATTTGAACCACGGGCATAGGTTTTTTTGGTCTTAAAAGATGCCCCACATGATTTTACATTTATATATACCGGTGTGACAAAAAAATCCGCGGGGTCTGATATTTTTTTCTTTAATTGAACGTCAAAGGTACATCTCCAGCACCATTTGGATAATAAAACTCCATGGATATGAAAGATGTTGACATGCGGTCACTTTTGTAATGTAATCCTATGCTATAAAAGTTATCCTGGCAAGTTTGAACGTTTTTGGTAACTATTTCAAAATATGGGAACCTTATGAAAATCCAAAGTTTAACAACATAGAAATATCGCAAAAATTCGGATTTTTCTTTATAGACAAAATCAAATGTGCATTCTAAATGTTAAATACATGTAACAACACCAATAAAACATGATAAAAAATGACGGGGGGTCAAAATCGATTTTTTATGATTTTCTCAGTTTTATACCTCGAAATTACTAATTTTTCAAAACTTGAAAAAACTGATTTAATAATTCTAGGTACTTCAATCGCTCACAAATTGATGAAATATTGACAATAAAATCGAAAAAAATGCCCTTAACGATATTGTATTGAAAAAACACTGATTTCTGTGTATTTTTTTTTGAAACTTTTAAGGGAATTTTACTAAGGGTGGAAATAAAAACTAGTAATTCCAGGATGTTGAAATATGGACCAAAAGTTATAAATAAGCTATATTTTATCACAACAATACCAAAACATTGATATATTTCGATATTCACAATATTTTGGCACCTTGAAAATTGATCAAAAATAAGCAAAATTGAAAAAATCATAAAAAATCGATTTTGACCCCCCGTCATTTTTTATCATGTTATATCGGTGTTGTTACATCTGTTTTACAATTAGAAAGCACATTTGATTTTATTATGAAAGAAAAAACCGGAATTTTTACGATATTTCCATGTTGTTAAATTTTGGATTTCCAAAGTGGTCCTATATTTCGAAAATGTTACCAAAAACGTTCCAACTTGCCAGAATAACTTGTATTGCATAGGATTATATCACAGAAGTGACAGCCTGTCAATATCTTTCATATCCATGGAGTTTTACTATCCAAATGGTGCTGGAGATGTACTTTTGACGTTCAATTAAAAACAAAAATATCAGACCCCGCGGATTTTTTTTGTCAAACCGGTCTGTATATATTTAAAATCATTCGGGGCATCTTTTAAGACCAAAAAAACCTATGCTCGTGGTTCAAATTTGGAGGTTGGTATGCCGTTACAGTCCACCTCCAACTTTAATTAGTAAAAACCGATCAACAAAACCATTTTACAAGGTCAAAATGGTTTTATTATTATATATTTGGGTGGAGTCGATGCATATGCATTCTCAAGACTTTTTTAAAAAAATGATTTTTTTTCGGTGGTATCAGCGCACTACCCCATAACTCGGCACTCAGACCTTTTTGAGCAAAATAAAGCTCATTTTGGTGATCAGCGACCTCGATTTGTCTAAAACAGGCGATTTAGCCTTCAACCTATAAATTTGTTTTTTTCAGAATGCCAAGGAATGTTCGATTTTTACAAAAAATCGCTTTTATATACAAAAGTCAATAGTGACCCTTTTTTTGAAAATGTAAGCCCCCGAAGTCAACAGTAACCATTTGAAGATAAAAACCCAACTCGGCAAAAATAGAATCACCCCGTAGATAAGTGTTAAAGATTAGATGTAATATTTAAAAACTTACAAAGATTCTGGCATGTGATTTTTGGATGTAAATGTTACCAGTGCGATATCTTTCCAACTTAATCTCGGCCTTTCATCAGATATTACAAAAACTTCTGGGGTTGTTAGTTCTTTATAAATGCTCCATTCATCTCTAGTTAACGCTGGGCATAATGGATTTTGATTAAGAATTTTATATTTATTTAATGCACTTTTGTCAATAAAAATTATACTGTTTTGTGATGTAAAAATTTCAGTTCTAAAATAATAACAAACCATAAAAATACTTATTAATATAATATTTCGATGTTTTAATATGATTCTCACAATTAGCACCATATTATGACATTATTTCAGACACACAAAATAATACAATTTTTGATTAATCATCATATAAAACATTTAAATATAAAAAAGTTTGGGCGTGCCCATAAAAACCATCTAATTTTCAAACATACTTGATGAGGGGGTCGGGATCCCTCGTTAGGCCTTTGTAAAATTGGCATGTGATGGGCCATGCAAGGGCGAAGCTCTTACTAATAAAATCTTATATGTTTTTTTCTGTAATGAGATTTCAAAATCACAAGTTTTTAGTAGCAAAAGACATTGATGTGATGTAAAAATTTCGCTGTTTGACGTAATGTCAAATCGAGTCTTTTTTATTTCATCGCTCCAGATTTTGTAAAAAGGTGCTATATGAAGTCTCAGACAAGACCCACAAGACAAATTTGGTCAAACTTGTACCAGAGAGAATATCTAGGAGAATTATGCGGATAAACTGGAATTTAATTAAATTTTAAAAAGAAATGGAAAAAGAAAAGACTTAATAGATAGTATTAGATTAGGATTGCAGTATCCGGTAGTTGATACACTTTATCTCTCTCATAACTGTCACCGCGATTGTATTCTGTATTTCCTCTAGCTTATGCTTAGTCGTTGTCTCTTGTTTTCTCTCATTCGATTTGTCATCACTTTTTCTGGAACAGTCGCTCTCACGCAGTGTCCTCTTTATTATTATTTGTGTTAATAAATATTGTTATTTGTAATATAAGCTCGAATATTACAAGGATAAATCATATTTGAGCTTCCCTTAACATTTTTGACCGTTGTGAATTTATTAATATCAAAAGCCAAAAAAAACAATAACACAATTGAATAACAAAAAAATTATTTCATTTTTGATAAATGAATCAACCATAATAAATAACGATGACCAAAAAACTTCATTACCACGTTGCAACACACATTCAGGTAATTCTTCAATTTGTTGAGCATCTTTAAAAGCATCAGTCAGTCTATACCTTTTTTGCATTTTTCTTATGAACTTTTTGATTTTCTGCAAGACTTCATTAAAAGATTTTACAACTTTTAATGCATCATTTATAGCCTGTATAATTTATAAAATAATTAAAGTCAATAATAATGACGTACAAACTGGAGACGATGAGCAAAGCAATGAGAGGATTCTTGACCAAGAATTTGACATAATTTAAAAAACGGTAGACGCTCCATCTCGTAATATAAGAAAACTTTATTTTCATTAATTTCATATTCTTCCAAAAGTTTTTTACAACGGCTGCCACGTTTTATGCAGAATGAGCTGTTAATTTTTTCTTTGCTGTTGTTGGTTCATCTTCTTTAACAATTTTCAAAGTTTTGGCACCAAGAACATAATGTTTACTTCTGTAATCTGTCTCTAAAAAATTAGCAGTATCACCGAGTAATGCATGAGTTTATGCTTTATTTGAATATTTATCAAGGCGTAAAGTGATCCACGGGTGCTCTCTTTATTTGTTTTTTTGTATCATCAGTTGGACGCTTTGGAGCTAAAACCCCTTAATTACGGCCCTACTGGGGGTCATATGTGTTAATGATCGTTACCTTGAACAGTATTCTTAAGATATTTATATCCTCTTGGAATTTTGCTACAATTCGCTCCTCCCATTTTCGAACACTTTTCACCTCCGTATATCATTAATTGATAATCACCACAGACTTGAGGGAATGGAATAACTGAAGGGAACCGGATCTACGAATTCCACTATGTTATGGTCTTGTTCGACATTCCTTACTTTTTGTTATTATCAGGAGCATTAGTAATAAAATAGCACCAAAGACACATTCCATCATGAAAATTCTTTTTCCTTAGTTTGCTGTTTTATTCATTTTGAGAAAAAATGTTGTAAAGCGTTTTTTACGTCTATTTTATGCTGCCTATGACATAGACAGTATTACTTATTTTCTCATGCCCATTTTCTAGTTAATGAAATTGTTACTGTTTAAAGTAGATCATGTTGAACATAACTTTGACGAACGTAAGCGAAAAACAATCTTATTGCTTCCCATAGTTTAAACAATATTATAGCAACAATTTTCCCCATTAGGGTTGTAAATTTCCCGTGAACTCAGAAAAAAAAATATTTCCAAAAAAGTTAAGACTTTATAAATGAACAGTTAAGCGTCAATTTATATTAGTTTTATTCCCAGGTAATTTCCCTTTGACAAGCCTATTCCCAATGTTGCTAAAAAAATAGTTTCTAATCAGCGTAATATTATCAGATAAGCTCACTTTATATGTAGTAATCTTTGTAGCGGAATAAAAAAAATTTAAACATAACATCATCTCGGCGGAACAGTGTGGAGATAAAAAAATATAATCCTGAGCATGAAACCATTGCGTTATTTTGACTTAAATCAATATTATCATAGAAATCATTTTAAGCAAGAAATTTCACCTCTGATATAAAGGTTATTATGGGCCCGCCTGGCATGCGGTGGCCAGATAATCCAGCATGACACCACCGCTGACCGAAACTTCAATTCCCGATTTCCTTTAACATGTATGTTTTTCAAAAAATATTAGTCTCTTTTCATGATCAATTTTGAGATGTAACAGGCCAGAAATCTCACATTTTTTTCAAGTCGAGTAAACTGCAGAATTTGAAAGATTTTTTTGGTGGCAGTAACCAAAGTCTGTCTTAAGTAAGCATGGGCTGGCGAATCTGTGACTGGGTTATCCATTTTTTCAATAAGCTGTGAGGCAAGTGTAAAAAAAACCTTTAGAGCATTTATCTCTAAAGGTTTTCCAGAAAAGAAAAAAATTACTTTTTTTTTAACAAAATCTCACTTATTGTAGTAATTTTTTCTTTGTTTTAATATTAATAAATTTAATAATTGTAAGTAATGTTGAAGTTACTAAATTTATAAATATTAAAACAAAGAAAAAATTACTACAATAAGTGAGATTTTAAAAAAATAAATTGCAAAAATAAACAGAAATTTAAAATTAAATTAAATTAATTTATAATTTGTTATGTTTGTAAATTCAATTACAGTACTGGTCTCATATTTCATATTTCATGTTGTATTTTTTTTGTTCCAACAAAGGGATTAACCAATGAAGAAACATAATGTTTGATATGTAGATCAGCTGCAAATCCGAATGTTGGATATATTTTCATCAGATTTAATGAAGTTCAACAACAACAAAACTTTATGAATCATCGAACGCAAATGCTTTATCAACAACAAATGCTTTATCAACAACAAATACTTCAACAACAACAATTTCAATATTTCCAATGGCAACAACAAATGATGCAAAATGGATTCCGATTTCGTTGTAATTTTTTTTATTATTTATATACTTACTACTTTTTTACATAAACTTTCTTACTTTATTACTTCGTTTTCTTACATAAACTTTCATTCTTAAACTTTTATTTTTAGAAAAAACAAAGGGACTTGAAAACCACTCAAATGCCTTTGTTTTGCGTTGCTCGGATAACCGAGTCAGGGTACTTTAAAGTAAGCATGGGCTGTCCAAGGATAAAACGGGCCTAGCCATGGCAGAAAAAAACTTGGTCCTCGCGCCGTAATCAAATTATATTGGCCAGGAAAGCACGGGAATCCTGCGGGATTCCCGTAGCTCCCGCCCCGTGTCCATTTTCAAAAAACGGTTATTCTGGATTCCGGTTTTACCGAAAACGGGGCGGGATTCGATCACTAGTAATAATGAATTAAAAAATTTTGAAAAAGTAAACAAAAAAGGAAGTAATCATTTTTTTGTTAAAGAAATTAATTGATTTTTATTCATAAAGTAACAGAAAAAATTCAGTTTTAGCACGCTGTTAAATTTGAAAAAATATTTGCGTTTAAAAAAATTTTAGTTTTTTAAAATAGACGATGAACTCACGACTTTTAAATTATCATTTATATTGTTTTGCTTCTATATTTGGAATATTATTATATATTATCTATTCACATTTAAAGACTTCAAATTATAGTAAAATGAAAGTACTCAAAAGTTAAATGTCATTATTTTTTTAGATGATATACTTTTTTCGTATCGACAGTGTCTTCAAAAAATATATGATAAAAATCATGAACCAAACTCTTATATTCTCGAGTATCGACAGTGTGTAGTGGAAAATATTGATACAAATTTTGAAAAATTTAGAATGGGAAGATTAAATGAAGATAAAGTTTTTTTGCCAATGAAATCAACATTTATTCAACAAAAATGTATTTGGTTGACTGTAGGAATTGGTGGCGATGATAAAGTTGAAGAATTGTTTAAAAAAAAGTATCCTGCATGTCAAATATTTGGTATTGAAGCAGAATCAAGCCAATATGCAAATTTTGATAAATATGGTACAATTATACCATATGGTGTCGGTAAAATTTTTTTTAAATATTATTATTGAATTTTTCTTATGCCGAAGGATGCTGTAATATTTAATTTAGGTGTTAAAAACGAAACAACGGAATTAATACTTCGGACAAAGACAAATTATAAGCAAACAAAAGTTGAAGTTCTAGCACTTCCATATCTTTTGGATAAATTTGTTCAAGCTCGTCAAATTCATTATATGACAATTGATATTGAAGGATTCGAATTTGGCATTTTGGAAGCACTTTTACCGCAAAATAAGCTTTACAAAGAAAATATAGTATTTTGTCAGGTAATTGCTTTTGTTTAATTTGACTTAAATCAATATTATCAAAGAAATCATTTTAAGATTGATGCTGAATTGCACACAAATAGTACGAAAATTCGTGAGATTTTGCACAAATTTAACGCCAATGATTCGCAATACCTACCTGTTTTCACTGAAAAATTTTTTCAACATGAGAAAGTTACATGGGTAAATATTGAAAATGAAAACTGTCGTGAAGCTTTTGACATAAAAATATTGTTTAAAACAAAATAAAAGAGTTATTTTTTACAGTCATATGCAATTTTTAGAGCACAATTTGGAAAATAGATTGTTCGGAAAAAGTATAGTCATCCAAAAATTTCCTGAAGTTTTCTCGATTTTGGTTCTTTAATAAGTCTGTTTTACGATTCTTATCAGGGCTAGTTACTTAATCCGATCCGTAACTGTGTTGGATCGGATTTTTGAAAAAAAAGTCGGATGTGAAATTCGGTTGGATTTTCGGATATTTCTTTCGGATCGGATCAAAAATAGCAAGCAAAATTTTTTCAAAATTTATTTTTCATTTAAGTTTGACCGTTTAATTTAATGTTTAATCCTGAAAATAGATATTTTTAGTTTCTTTGACATTAAATTAGCGAAATTGCCAAGATCGAAGTTTCGGGAAATGGCGGGAAATTTCCCGCTATTTTTACGATTTCCTGGGAAATGAACAACCCTACTTGGAACCCTTAGCAAGCGTATTTTTGGACCAATATTACCATATAACCTGCCACAAAAGACTTCTAATCACAAATGTAGTAAAAAGCTTTGGAAAAAACTTTTTTTTCCAACAAAATTTAAAAAACATTGCTGAAAAATATGAATATAAAAGGCAGAAAAAAAATTTTCGAATTAACATTATTTTTTACAACCCATATTTTTTCTACTTGTTTGACATTTATTTGAATTTTACACAATTTTTGTGGTAAAATTAAATAAAAATCAATTTGAAAAAGCTTAACATTTTCTCGAAAATTGTGGTTTTTTTCAAGAGTTGTTAATTCTTAACATTTCAAGCGCCGCTTCAAATGTTAAGGATTTTTTTCTGCTCCGATCATTTTCCAAAAATTTGTCGCTCACAGGATTTGAACCTGTGATGCGCGCGCAGTGCTAACCGCTGCGCCATTCAGTCATTAAAAAACAATTGTTGAAATCGCTTTTATGATTTTTCTCTTTTGTTTGACATTGAATTATTTTATTTTTGAAATCTTAAAAGCGATTTCAACAATTGTTTTTTAATGACTGAATGGCGCAGCGGTTAGCACTGCGCGCGCATCACAGGTTCGAATCCTGTGAGGGACAAATTTTTGGAAAATGATCGGAGTAGAAAAAAATCCTTAACATTTCAAGCGGCGCTTGAAATGTTAAGAATTAACATCTCAAGCGGCGCTTAAAATGTTAAGAATTACCAATTCTTGAAAAAAAACCACAATTTTCGAGAAAATGTTAAGCTGCTTTTTCAAATTGATTTTTATTTAATTTTACCAACAAAAATTGTGTAAATTTCAAATAAATGTCAAACAATTAAAAAAAATATGGTTTTTAAAAAACAAACAAATTTCGTTTAGCTGACTTTTTATTTTCTTATTTTTTAATTTCTTTGTGATCAGATGTCTTTTGAGGCAGGTTATATTTTGAAGTTCGATCATTTAGAAAAAGTTTCGATGGCTGAATTTCTCATTTTGGCTCGAAATTGAAAAAAATGCGTTCTTTTTCAGTTTTCGGAATTAATCTCTGAAAAAAAAGTATGCCAAATACACCTAAAAATAGATTTATATTTACTCCTTTTAGGAGTAAATATTGCTCTATTTTTGATAAGGAGAAGCCATTTTTTGAAATTATTTAATATAGACTAACACTTACTCCGAAAAAGACGATATTTACTCTTAAAAGGAGTAAATAAAGATCTATTTTGTTTAGGAGTGTCCATTTTTGCATCCTTTTTTCTCAGTGTATATAATTTGATTTCCATAGGGAAAAAACATAAAGGATTTTTGTTTTGCTTGGTTTGTTCAACCACTAAAAACACAATGTTTATGAAAAAAATGGTAAAGAAAATTACTGTACAAGGTTTTATTAAAAAAAAAATTAGCTCAAATCAATTTTATTCCAATGTGAAGGGAAGTTTAAAGCAAAGGGTAGATAGCCACTTTTTTCTTTCTTAAATACATTTCCATTATAAAACACGTTATTCCCATGTGGCATTAAAAAGGCCATCCAAAATGCAAAACTTGATGCAGTTGCTGATATTAAAAATGTATCACAGTTTAAAGCCCCAAAAGCTAAATCTTCATTTGGAGAAGTCAAAAATGGATAATAAATTTGATCAAAAAGCGTTGAATTGATTGCCAAAGAATGTTTAAATTCATCATCTGTCCCCAATAAAACTAATGAAATGTTTGAGTATCCTTGTTTAATTAAATATTTATGTATGTAGCTTGCAGCAGGAATGATAAAATCTGCCCGCGATTCTTGATATTTGTAAGAAGGTGACATAAAATCGCCTCGTCTGATATGAATACAGAATTTATGAGAAGAATCATTGCTGAAAATCGAAAAGTTTTTTTTTCTTATGATATAAAACGATAAAATATAAAAATATTTTAATTTTGAGCAAAAAAAAGCCAAAAAGGTTTTAAATTGTAAGTTTTTCCTTACATTTTAAGACGCAGTCTGCGAAAAAATCAAAAAATTTGAGAGGAAGGCGGCACACGTTCTTTAGATTTCCCTGAAACTTTGCTGTAAAGTAAACTGACCCTGGAGAAACCGATTCCGCGTGGTAAAAAAGTTATAAAAAATTGCCAACTGTAATTACAGTAATCTTATTGTAAATTTTACCAGAATTAAAAAAGTTGATCGCAAATTAAATCAAATTATTTTTCTTGTTTAATTCTAAGGTTTTATAAGTTTTCGAGGTCGGGTAATCCGGATATCTATCACTCTGATAAAAAATGGCGAGAAATCCCGGGGGCATAGATGAATAAGGGGTTGGAAATCCAACCCCCTCCCCCATCTGACGGGCAAAAATTTTTCTTAAAAAAACGATACGAAAAAAGTCGTTAATTTTCGACAATTTTAGGCATGTTCTAATTTTTTTTTTCAAAGTTCTTTTTGATCTCAGTGGTTTTTCTTACTTTTTTTACGGCTAATGTTTTTACCTAGACACCAATTTTTTTATGCTTTACAGAGATAATTGATGCATTGCAGAATCTCAAAAAAATTTCTAGCTTCGGCTTTTAAAACAAAGCCAGAAAAAAGTGCCGTTTTGAACTTCAACGGCACAAAAAAGTGCTAAAACGGCACTTTTGGCTAAAAAGGCTTTTGTTCCTATCTTGTTAAGCACAGTCGAAAACATGAGTAAAGTTTCAAAAAGATCTATATTTTGCTGTGCCAAGCTTCTCAGAATGCCAGAGTGCGTTTTAAAATGCGTAAAAAACGTTATACAATGTTCAAAAAAAATATGGAAACACCCTTAATTTTATCAAATTTTTGTTGTTTTTGGTTCTCTTCAAAAATAGTTTGGTTATAGTGAAATCAGTTTGTCGAGTGACATGTTGCAGTGTTTTGGCTAATTTCGATTACCGGTGTTCTCGCCGCGAAAAAGCAAAAAAGCTTAAAAACGAAATTTCGGTATACAGTAGCTTCGAAATTTTTTTATGTCCACTGGATTAAAAAAACAGAAAAAGTCGATCATGACACGTGTTTTAAAAGAAATAACATACCTAAATAAGTCTTGGGCCATTAAAGTAATATTTTTCCTTAAACCCTCTTTGAATTTCATAAAATATCGAATATTTTGGTCATAATTTTCAAAAGCTTTATAAAAATGTTTAACGTAATCTTTAAAAACTAAATATCTTTCTTCTGTTTTTATTAATCTGGAAATATTTGGATTAAAAAAGCCGTTTGCTAAAATCAAACACGTACTCTTCAAAATTACAACAATCTTCCAGATTATCAATAAATTTAGTTTCATTTTTTTTTGGCTTTAATAGTTTAATATATGGATTAACATTTGGAAAAATATCTTTTATTTCTTTTATTGCTTTCACTTCACAATCTTTATTTGCATAAAAATATGCCGTCCTGTTTAAGGCTTGTCCAATACCATAAAAAATAGCAAAATGAAATAACTGTAAAGAATTAATAATATGTTTAAATAAATAATTCAAATACCTGATTACCTAACCCACCACAATATTTATAATTTGCTGATATATATTTTTCAAATGTGGGGATTTTTGGCTGTTTATTTGGCTCTTTTTTAAGAAATATATCATTATTAACTAAAATTTTAAGAATAACTCAACTCGAAATTCAATGAACCAGTTGAAACATTTTTAATGCACCATAAAAATTCTATAAATAAAAGAAAACTAACTGTGAAATAAAGATGTTCTATACTGGTAGAAAATTAATTGTGAAACATAAAAAAATACTACAAAAATGAATAAGTGCCACTGTACAATCCTGGGGAACAACTTATTGATTTGCAGCATTCCTGATTTTTTGGTTATGTATAGGGGCTGTCCAGATGTCACGTGACCATGAGTAGGGGGGGAGGGGGTTACCCGAATTGTCACGAGCTTTGATGTTTTCGGCAAAAGACTTTGATGTTTGGTCACAGAGGGGGGGAGGGGGTCCAAAAATCTTGACTTTTTGGTCACGTGACATCTGGACAGCCCCATAGGGTGCGCAGCAGGGTTGGACGAAAATTTCGTTTCGTTTCGTTTGATTAATTTTAACCAAAGAATTATTTCCAAATGTTTTTTGAAAATAATACAATGTATTCATACGATTTCTATTTGTATTGGGAGAAAAATTTAAATACAACAAGTTTGTTTTATTATAATATGGTGTAACATTTCGTGCCAAATCATATAAAGTTGAAAAGACATTTCCTTTTGGTGGCACAACTCCAAGTGGAAGTGGTATCAATTTTGGATGACTAAAATCTGTTTGCATAACCCAGCGAGAGCACTGATTTTTTTGAAAAAATTTTTCAAAAATATGTTTACCATGATTGCTGAACCACTTGAATCAATGGTATTCGTTTTATAAAAATTTTTTTTAATAACTGCTCTCGCGGGGTGCGAACCTGGTTTCTCCTCAGCGTTGTGCATGCAAAGAAAACGCGCTAAGGGGCTGTCCGGATATGATGTGATCAAAATACGGCTTTTTTTTTATCTGGACAGCCCCTAACCATCTGCTCTATGCCTTCCAAGAAAATTTAAAGGTTTTTTTTCATTTCCCAAAAATCCGTACGTGAAACCGAATCCGAACCCGATGCATGAGTATACATCCCTAAAACAATGGTCGACAAATATAAAAAAACGGCAAAACGACTTTCTCAAAAAAGTTTTATTCCGTTTGCGACCATCTTTGAACTTCATAATTTTTCTCAATCTTAAAAGTCTTTTTCTGAGATTTTGAGCTTTACAATGTTATATTTTTTTTTTATAATAATCAGCACAAAAAATACTACAAACCTTTGTAACGCCAGGTTATAAAATTGTTTAGATGAGATTTAATTGTGAAAAAACGATATTTATGTAGGTCCAAGGTGGGGAATATTAGCATATTTTTCTGAGACTTTGAGAAGTTTTTGTAAAAATATTCTTTTATATTATTAATTAGGAGATCAAGGGCTACAAAAATATGTATTATGGATTCTTAATATTGGATATATAAAAAAAATTAATATTAAAAATTCACTTAGTCGGGTAAACATTTGTACATTTTGCCAAAAACTTTTGGCGTTAAAAAAAGTCTCTTTGCCGTTTTCTTTATTTTAACGACCAGTGAAAAAAAGGCGCTTTTTTCGACAGTGTTGAAAAAAATTTTTTCTTATCCGCGTTTTATGTGTCCGTTATGTAAAACTTTTATCTTACCTTGCAAGAGTATTTTGTGCAAACCATTTAATAATTTTTGAATCATTTAATATTTTTAATTGCCATGGATATCCAATACTGTAAGCACTTTCATGAGTCAATAAAATATATGGATGTTTAATCTTTGGATGATAATCCACGAGGAATTCTTCGATGTAATCAGTTTTAACAAAAATTATATCTCCACATTTAACATTTTCAGATTTTAAATCATTAAATCTATAAGCAAAAACAAAATCGGAAATACTTCGAAAAATGTGCCGTTGAAGAAAAACGGATGCAACAAATGGAAAACCAAAAAATGGGAAAGTTGTTCGATTATTCAAATGTAAACTGGTAATTAATTTTTCATAATCATAACCGTATTCCATTTCAGTTTCAGACATATGTGGAAAATTTTTTTGTAAATCTAAATTAAAGACATCGTTGAAACTGCAGTTTGAAGGTATTGGATGATCAAATGCCACCTTTGCTATAGAATTATTGTTGAAAGATGTATAAAAAACAATTCCAAGGAAAATCGAAAATATGAATATTAATTTTACCATGGGTGAAAAATTCACAAAACTTCCTGAAAATTAATAAACAAAAAATCAACAGAAATAACCGCAACAATGTTTGTTACAAGAAAAGGCGTGGCAGCGGTCGACGCAACCCCCGCTTTTTAAAGATGACCTGGTAGCAGAAAATATTTCAGGAGGCACCCCGATTTTAGAAAGAGAGCACACCTTTGCTTTTTCGTCATATGCGGCAAAAGATAAAAGGATATCAAAGGAAATTCTCTAATTTCAAGGCCACCCAATGACTCTCCTCCCCCCTCATTTCTACGTTATTTTTTAACACTTTTTTTAAATTTTTCCAAGTATCGGAAAAAAAGCCTTTTTTCACAGGGCACAAATTTTTTTTCTCCTTAAAATGAGTATTTTAATAAAAAACAAAATGGTAAGACATGCCGAGAACAACTGTGCAGTCCGTTTTTTTCTAACTTTAACAGTATCAATTTGCCAGCCCAAAGAAAGCTGGGATTTTTCATGAATCATCCAGTCTTATCATCATTTGAACGAAAAATTCAAAAACTTAAAATCCTTTCGCTATTTAAATCTTTTATTACCGCAGATATGATGAAAAAATATTTTTCAATTGTTAATCAAATGAAATGACGCTTTTTATGTAGTTTTCGGAAAAATTTAATAGAGCTGCAAAATGAACATGTCATTTTTTTCGTGTTTTGTTTTAATTTCCAGTTATAGTATCTATAGCACAATAAAAAATATAGGGGGGTATTTGCACTAAATAACCCAGTATAAAAGCAAAAATTGGATTCTCATAACTACGACTGGAAAGAAAAAACTGTTAAAAATGAGAGTAAAACTACACCTCTATTCAGTGTTTTATTAAACTTCATTTATAAATAAAAAAAGTACGTGCATAAATATAAAGCGATAAAATATAAAAGTTTTTCACTTTTGAGCAAAAAAAGTCAAAAACCTTTTATTTTGTAAATAAGGACTTTTTTTAAAAAAGGTTTTCAAATTTACTGAATAAGAGGTTTTTCTCAAAAAGCTTCCAAATTGTAAGCCTTTTTTTGCACTATCAGACCTTTTTATGGATAACCTTTTATAATGAAAATTATTTTTACACTTTAGAAGATTTTTGCCAATAACTTCTTATTCAGTAAATGCATTTACATTTTTTGATGATGATTTTTTGTAAATGATAATTTACAATTTTTGATTGTCGTTTTTTGTAAATGCCCTTGCTAGAATTCGAACTTCACTCTTTTGTACCAAAAATTTTCGTGATAACCACTCGGTTATCGACGCAACAAAGTTGGAGGGACAAAAAATGCATATAATTTCTTAAACCTTTTTTCTTTTCTTTTTGCCTACTTCGCATAAAATCATATGCATTTTTTGTCCCTCCAACTTTGCTGCGTCGATAGCCGAGTGGTTATCACAAAAATTTTTGGTCCAAAAGAATGAAGTTCGATTCCTAGCAAGGGCATTTACAAAAAACGACAATCAAAAATTGTAAATTATCATTTACAAAAAATCATCATCAAAAAATGTAAATGCATTTACTGAATAAGAGGTCATTGGCATAAACCTTCTAAAGTGTAAAAATAATTTGCAATATAAAAGGTATTTGGTGAAAACCTTCTACAGGGTAAGTGGCATTTGCTGTTTAAAAGGTTTTTGAGGAAAAGGTTTTCGAAATTAACAGTTTAAAAGGTTTTTTCATAAAAGGTCTTAAAATGTAAGGAAAAATTTACAATTTAAGACCTTTTTGGCTTTTTTTCCTCAAAAGTGAAAAACTTTTATATTTTATCGCTTTATATCACAAAAACGATGTAAAAATTTCCGTTTTAGGTATAAAAAATGGCTCCTCCTAACTAGAGTTAGTAGAAACAATCTCTGTGTAGAAGGAGTAAAATTTCACCTGGATAAAGGGTATTGCTTAACATTAACTTAGGTACAGAAAAAATAAAAATTCCATTATTTTTTTAAGTAAATCTTTAAATTTATTATTTTTTTTTGTAAAAATGCTTGAATATATACAAATTTCTGCTGTGATAAATGGATAGCCCGCATCTACGGATTTAAGTAACGGGAATAGTTCACAATATGTGACAAATATCAGCGAAGTGTTGCTCAAAAAAAAATTTGAGGTCACGTTCTTGAGAGCGCTCTCTAGAAATTCATAATTGCATATTGGAAATGGCAACATAGCCTCACTTTTAAGGCTACACTCAAAAAAGGAGTCTTTTTTTGGACAGCCCTTATGTAGATGCATGATAAAAATGCGCTAGCATAGGGGCAAAATAAGCACCCCACCCTTTTAGCTCTAGGGGCATTCTGCCAAAATCCCCTTACATAAGAGTAGTGATGGGTGATCAATTCACCGGTCAATTGACCAACAAATCTTTGTTGACCGGTCAATTGCACATAGGGGCGGTGCACACGGGGCGACAGAATTTCAATATTTTTTACGGTTTCTAATGCAATGAATCGGATTCATTTACGTTAACAAAGCTATATATTATTCATTTTCGTATTTTTATTACCAAAAAAGTTACTTTAAAGGGGGAGACGCACCTCTAACAAGTTTTTCATCAGGATTCGTTGGAGCTGTTTTTTTGTTTAACGTTTTGCAGCTCCAATGAATAAAAAAAGCAGCTCCAATAAGCGCTGATTCGCGTCGAGACCTCCAATGAATTTCAAACAAAAAAATTTGTTAGAGGTGCGTCTCCCCCTTTAAAAGTTTTTTTCAGCTTAATTACTACTTTAGGATTTTACGGTCAATTGACTTGTCGACCGGTGAATTGACCAGTCAATTGACCAATCAATTGACCAAAAAAAAATTGACAGGTCAATTGCACAACACTACATAAGAGGGCAAACGACAAAAGACTTTTTTCAGCAGAAACTTTTGTCATAGTAAACAAGATCGCCAAGGCGAACTAGTTTACTATCCCCCTTTACTTTATAAGTACAGTGATTTCAAATGTTTATCAAAAAAAGAATGAAAAAAAAGAGTGACAAAAGCATATTAAAGGAGGAGGGGATAGTAAACAAGTGCCAAAAAACGTTTAAACTTAAGACACATATTTTAATATTTTTCTGTCAGCGAGATCAATTGCTGAAAGGTGATTTCTTAGTTGGAGAGGTTTGTCGTATTTGAGAAGATTTATATCCAAATTGGTTAATAAAGAAGCAACGCGAGTTGAAAAATGAGTTGAAGCTAGTGTACGTTACGTCATTCGGATCCGAAATTTAAAATGTCGCCAAAATTAAATCGTATTTTCAAGAAAGTTTGCCTATTTTCCGAGTATATAGGTTTTTCAACGTGCTGAATCCGAATCTGAAACAATTAGACCACAATAGCAATCAAGATTCATCGATAACTATATTTTGGGGTGCGTCTATATTTTTTTGGAGTAGTGTATGATTTTCATTGCTTTTAAATTAAAACATACAGTTTCCTCGAAACCGCCTAATTATTTCAAAACAGTTTTTATTTCACTTCGATTCATTATTTTTAAATTAAGTGGTATTTTGGTAATCGAAATATAATGTTTCAAGCAATTCAAACACGCTTTCGAGAAACCCTAAATAGGGGGGATTTTTTTCCATAAAGTTTCGGCTTTTGCTTTGAAGTTTCATAAAGAATTAAATTAATTGCGGATTGATCATAGCGATGACAACCAGAAAACATTTTAGGTCTTTTGTAAATATGCTAAAAAATGATTTAAATAAGCGGCTATTGGTAAAACGCGAACCACCACGAACTGCAAATCGCGAACCAAATTCGTGGTTCGCGGTTTATTTTACCACGAACCACGAATCGGTTTAATTTTTATGAAAAACTACTTTTCGTTTTTAACCATATTTAAGAATGCAAAAAAACGGGGAATCCGAAAATATAACATTCTTTAGCAAAAATTTGATAAAGGATCCGCGGGGATATCCCCGACGGGGAAGTCCCCGACCACTTTTGAATTTCGGGGATCCCCGGTTCCCCGTCCCCGACACCTTTCTTCCCGAAAAAAAAAATTCCTTAATTTTACCTTTTTTTAATTCGATGAAAAGGATAAAAATTCGCGATAATTACGACCGATTCTATGCCCAATCCCTAAAAACAATACAGAATAAGCCATTTGTATTTTCATTAGTGGAAAAATGAAGAAATTTTTCCAAAAATTTGCCCTTCCTCGGGATATTTTCGGGGTACGGGGATCCCCGGGGAAGTCGGGGAGGTAAAAATCGAAAGTCGGGGATTCCCCGTCCCCGACGTTTTCGATTTTCGAGGGGGGGGGGGACGGCAACCCTATTGTGCAATTTAAGCAGCATGTCGAATTTTGTCTACTAACGATTTATATTTCCTCTGCACTTCCTAATTAATTCAATCTATGTGAACATTTTTTTCTTTATAATCACACATTCCTGTTAAATCTATTATTAAGACAGGTTAAATGTATAATTGGTGTCCCTTCCTCGATTCTGTCGGGGAAAGGACCATAATGACGTATTCTCCGCACAACAGAAACATAAATTTTAATGATTAAAATTATTTTAATATATTCTTTTTTTTTGAAGAATCTTTAAAGTGAACTTCAAGACAATGTTCTGAAGAATCTTAATTAATTAATGGAATGTATAATGTGACATGGGTAGCAAAGGTTGATTATTTACCTTACTTGATTTATGTAGGAAGAAGAAAGAATGAAAATAGTGAAGATTAATTTCCGCTATTTCTGGTTACATAACAGACAGAAATATTGGAGTTTCTGCAATTTTGCGTTCCCTGATTTACTTAGTTTTCAATCAAACACTTATTAATTAAACATGTCAAAATTTGCATAAAAACGTTACTGAAAAGAAAACTTTAAAAACAAAAGGATGAGGGGACGATATACTTCACAAATGCCGAAACACTAAATTAAGTTTGTCATTTAAATTTTATATATAATTCCTTGGTGTTGAAGAGACAGTATTTTATCGAATATTAACTAATAGCGGTCGGTTATATTAATCTTCAATTGATTCTCCTATTTCGATTTGAAGAATAACGTTATGTTTTTGGATTCCCCGTTTTTTTTTGCATCCTAAAATATGGTTAAAAACGAAAAGAAGCTTTTTTGAAAAACTTAAACCGATTCGTGGTTTGTGCTAAAATCAACCGAGAACCACGAATCTGGTTCGCGGTTTGTAGCGATTCTCGGTTCGTAGTGGTTCGCGTTTTACCAATAGTCAAATGTTCCACAAACATTATAATCGCAGAGTTTTGTTGCTTTAGGTGGTGCAATACAGTTTGGTTGTAAACTGCATTCAACAAATCTTCGCATTACTTTCCATCCCATTTCAGATCCTATCCAAAGTATTAAGCCACTTTGAAATTGGGGAACATTTATCATCTATAATAATTTTAATTTTTTGTCGAAAAACACTTTTACAAAGTGTTACCGTTTCAGATTTAATATTTGGAAAGCAAGGATACATTTTAGGATGAACTGTTGTAAACATGTTGTGATGTGCAGAAGTTAATAATGTCACATCTGTTGGATTATGTCTGATATTTGATTCTATAAAACCCTAAAACTGCTATTTTTCTCTCGAATATTCATTTTAAAATTAGACAAACCGTAAAATTAGCATTTTTGTTTATTAATACAGAAGAATCAAAACTTAATATTATTTTGTGTTTTTTCAAAGCTAACACTTGATAGAGGGCTTTGAATCTGTAATGATCCATCATTGCTTGAACACTAAAATTAAATGTTTGAAATGGAAAGATTATAATATTTGCTTGAGGGCATGCATCTTCAAATATTGCTGTTTGATTATCGGTAACATCTGACGAAAAAAACACTGTTAAAGAAAGTGTTTTTAATTGAGGATGTTGTTGAATTGATGCACAATTTTCTCTAAAATCAAAAAATATGTGATTTAGACGTTCCCGTTCTTTCTCAATTTTTTTGGTATTTTTTCTTAAAAATTATGGCAAAATTGCAACTTTTTTTTGCAGTTTTGCCAGATCGTGAAAAATATTCAAAAAACAATTTTTGCTGTTGAAGTTGCTGTTTTATTATTAAAGTTACACCTTTTACTTTTTATTATAGCAAAGAATCATTTTTGAGTGTTAAGAAAAGTGGATTTTATTAATTTTAAACAAATTTTGAAAGAACGAGAAGGAAATTGGAACGGAACGCGTTCCAGAAGATTTTGGAACGGAACGTACGAGAACG
Source organism: Panagrolaimus superbus (assembly GCA_964035985.1). NCBI lineage: Eukaryota > Metazoa > Nematoda > Chromadorea > Rhabditida > Panagrolaimidae > Panagrolaimus > Panagrolaimus superbus. The sequence continues at coordinate 10,349,356 of OZ038357.1, forward strand.
GGTTGACAAAAAAGTGTCCTGAATTGTAGACACCGGCAAGTGAAAAAAAAATTTTCGAAAAATTAAATTTTTTGCTTTATTATAGTACTTTTAGACCTGAATAAGAATAATTTAAAGGGAGTGTCGACGACAAGCAAAAAAAAATTTTTTGGCAACAAGTATGTTTTTACACGAATAAGACATTTTTCTATGCTATTTCTTTTCTCTAACTCATTTTCGTGTTAAAACATACTTGTTGTCCACACAAATTTTTTTTTGCTTGTCGTCGACACTCCCTTTAAAAACAAAAAATAAAAAAAATTAAGTTGAAGCGCCGAAAATGCCATCTGAAAATTTAAAAAAGTAAAATTTTTTGGTTGAAAATAGACTCTTTTTCTTTCCTTTTTTTGAAACAAAAAAATGCATTTCCTTTATGCTTTTGAAGGACGCGTCGCCAAAAACACATTTTTCAACCAATTTTGTAGGGAAAAATGGAGGCTTCTGGGGTATACCATTTTTGTGCTCTTTGGTGCTCATTGGAAAAAAATACCATGGGAATCAAAATTAAATTCTCTATTGAATTATATAAAATTCAAGTTTACCAAATCTTACCCTTGCTTTTTGTAGTTGAAACGATACCGTAATTTAGCATTTTCGGCGCTTTGTCCTCAGTAAAAAAATTTTTAAGTTGCATTTTCGGAATCAGCGTAAAAAGTTACATCTAGTAGGTCTGATCATTGGACAGTAAGTTAAAATTCTATTTTTCATTTCGTTTTTATATTTTTTGTAAATGAAGAAAAAGAACAAGGAATTTTGCCGACATTTACAGAAAAAAAGGTTTTTCATTTTTTTATGCAAAAAACGAAGAAGTTTTATTTTTTATCGCTTTTTAAGAGACTGTCTACCAGAAAATCTTAAAATTCCATATATGAGCGGAACACACCATCTCAGATTTCAATTATTTTTTGTATGTTGGTAGAATATGGTCTAAAAACGTTATTCTGAAAGTATTACCAGTTCTTATAGTCCTAGTTTTGGATTGGCACAATGCCAAAGGTCATAATTGACCAAAATTGCATGACAAGTAAAATATTTTTGTTTCTTTACCGAAGGATTTGAAGTTTTCCCATATAAAGCGATAAAATATAAAAGTTTTTCACTTTTGAGGAAAATAAGCCAAAAAGGTCTTAAATTGTAAATTTTCTCTTACATTTTAAGACCTTTTATGAAAAAAGTTTTTAAACTGTTAATTTCGAAAACCTTTTCCTCAAAAACCTTTTAAACAGCAAATGCCACTTACCCTGTAGAAGGTTTTCACCAAATACCTTTTATATTAAAAATTATTTTTACACTTTAGAAGGTTTTTGCCAATAACTTCTTATTCAGTAAATGCATTTACATTTTTTGATGATGATTTTTTGTAAATGATAATTTACAATTTTTGATTGTCGTTTTTTGTAAATGCCCTTGCTAGGAATCGAACTTCATTCTTTTGGACCAAAATTTTTTGTGATAACCACTCGGCTATCGACGCAGCAAAGTTGGAGGGACAAAAAATGCATATGATTTTATGCGAAGTAGGCAAAAAGAAAAGAAAAAAGGTTTAAGAAATTATATGCATTTTTTGTCCCTCCAACTTTGTTGCGTCGATAACCGAGTGGTTATCACGAAAATTTTGATACAAAAGAGTGAAGTTCGATTCCCAGCTCTGGCATTTACAAAAAATGACGATCAAAAATTGTAAATGCATTTACTGAATAAGAGGTCATTGGCTTTTATCAAATTTAAAACCTTCTAAAGTGTAAAAATAATTTGCAATATAAAAGCGTTTTTTGTAAGAATCGAACTTTTTCGCCATTTTTTGGCATTCTGAAAAAAACAAATTTAAAGGTTAAAGGTTAAATCGCCTGTTTTAGACCAAATCGAGGTCGCTGATCACGAAAATGAGCTTTATTTCGCTCAAAATAGTCTGAATGCCGAGTTATGGGGTAGTGCGCTGATACCACCCGAAAAAAAAAAATTTTTTTTAAAAGTCTTGAGAATGCATATGGATCGACTCCACTCATCCCATTGAGCAATAATAAAACCATTCAGACCTTGTAAAGTAGTTTTTTTGATCGATTTTTACTAGTTAAAGTTGGAGGTGTGCTGTAATGGCATACCAACCTCCGGGATTTGAACCACGGGCATAGGTTTTTTTGGTCTTAAAAGATGCCCCACATGATTTTACATTTATATATACCGGTGTGACAAAAAAATCCGCGGGGTCTGATATTTTTTTCTTTAATTGAACGTCAAAGGTACATCTCCAGCACCATTTGGATAATAAAACTCCATGGATATGAAAGATGTTGACATGCGGTCACTTTTGTAATGTAATCCTATGCTATAAAAGTTATCCTGGCAAGTTTGAACGTTTTTGGTAACTATTTCAAAATATGGGAACCTTATGAAAATCCAAAGTTTAACAACATAGAAATATCGCAAAAATTCGGATTTTTCTTTATAGACAAAATCAAATGTGCATTCTAAATGTTAAATACATGTAACAACACCAATAAAACATGATAAAAAATGACGGGGGGTCAAAATCGATTTTTTATGATTTTCTCAGTTTTATACCTCGAAATTACTAATTTTTCAAAACTTGAAAAAACTGATTTAATAATTCTAGGTACTTCAATCGCTCACAAATTGATGAAATATTGACAATAAAATCGAAAAAAATGCCCTTAACGATATTGTATTGAAAAAACACTGATTTCTGTGTATTTTTTTTTGAAACTTTTAAGGGAATTTTACTAAGGGTGGAAATAAAAACTAGTAATTCCAGGATGTTGAAATATGGACCAAAAGTTATAAATAAGCTATATTTTATCACAACAATACCAAAACATTGATATATTTCGATATTCACAATATTTTGGCACCTTGAAAATTGATCAAAAATAAGCAAAATTGAAAAAATCATAAAAAATCGATTTTGACCCCCCGTCATTTTTTATCATGTTATATCGGTGTTGTTACATCTGTTTTACAATTAGAAAGCACATTTGATTTTATTATGAAAGAAAAAACCGGAATTTTTACGATATTTCCATGTTGTTAAATTTTGGATTTCCAAAGTGGTCCTATATTTCGAAAATGTTACCAAAAACGTTCCAACTTGCCAGAATAACTTGTATTGCATAGGATTATATCACAGAAGTGACAGCCTGTCAATATCTTTCATATCCATGGAGTTTTACTATCCAAATGGTGCTGGAGATGTACTTTTGACGTTCAATTAAAAACAAAAATATCAGACCCCGCGGATTTTTTTTGTCAAACCGGTCTGTATATATTTAAAATCATTCGGGGCATCTTTTAAGACCAAAAAAACCTATGCTCGTGGTTCAAATTTGGAGGTTGGTATGCCGTTACAGTCCACCTCCAACTTTAATTAGTAAAAACCGATCAACAAAACCATTTTACAAGGTCAAAATGGTTTTATTATTATATATTTGGGTGGAGTCGATGCATATGCATTCTCAAGACTTTTTTAAAAAAATGATTTTTTTTCGGTGGTATCAGCGCACTACCCCATAACTCGGCACTCAGACCTTTTTGAGCAAAATAAAGCTCATTTTGGTGATCAGCGACCTCGATTTGTCTAAAACAGGCGATTTAGCCTTCAACCTATAAATTTGTTTTTTTCAGAATGCCAAGGAATGTTCGATTTTTACAAAAAATCGCTTTTATATACAAAAGTCAATAGTGACCCTTTTTTTGAAAATGTAAGCCCCCGAAGTCAACAGTAACCATTTGAAGATAAAAACCCAACTCGGCAAAAATAGAATCACCCCGTAGATAAGTGTTAAAGATTAGATGTAATATTTAAAAACTTACAAAGATTCTGGCATGTGATTTTTGGATGTAAATGTTACCAGTGCGATATCTTTCCAACTTAATCTCGGCCTTTCATCAGATATTACAAAAACTTCTGGGGTTGTTAGTTCTTTATAAATGCTCCATTCATCTCTAGTTAACGCTGGGCATAATGGATTTTGATTAAGAATTTTATATTTATTTAATGCACTTTTGTCAATAAAAATTATACTGTTTTGTGATGTAAAAATTTCAGTTCTAAAATAATAACAAACCATAAAAATACTTATTAATATAATATTTCGATGTTTTAATATGATTCTCACAATTAGCACCATATTATGACATTATTTCAGACACACAAAATAATACAATTTTTGATTAATCATCATATAAAACATTTAAATATAAAAAAGTTTGGGCGTGCCCATAAAAACCATCTAATTTTCAAACATACTTGATGAGGGGGTCGGGATCCCTCGTTAGGCCTTTGTAAAATTGGCATGTGATGGGCCATGCAAGGGCGAAGCTCTTACTAATAAAATCTTATATGTTTTTTTCTGTAATGAGATTTCAAAATCACAAGTTTTTAGTAGCAAAAGACATTGATGTGATGTAAAAATTTCGCTGTTTGACGTAATGTCAAATCGAGTCTTTTTTATTTCATCGCTCCAGATTTTGTAAAAAGGTGCTATATGAAGTCTCAGACAAGACCCACAAGACAAATTTGGTCAAACTTGTACCAGAGAGAATATCTAGGAGAATTATGCGGATAAACTGGAATTTAATTAAATTTTAAAAAGAAATGGAAAAAGAAAAGACTTAATAGATAGTATTAGATTAGGATTGCAGTATCCGGTAGTTGATACACTTTATCTCTCTCATAACTGTCACCGCGATTGTATTCTGTATTTCCTCTAGCTTATGCTTAGTCGTTGTCTCTTGTTTTCTCTCATTCGATTTGTCATCACTTTTTCTGGAACAGTCGCTCTCACGCAGTGTCCTCTTTATTATTATTTGTGTTAATAAATATTGTTATTTGTAATATAAGCTCGAATATTACAAGGATAAATCATATTTGAGCTTCCCTTAACATTTTTGACCGTTGTGAATTTATTAATATCAAAAGCCAAAAAAAACAATAACACAATTGAATAACAAAAAAATTATTTCATTTTTGATAAATGAATCAACCATAATAAATAACGATGACCAAAAAACTTCATTACCACGTTGCAACACACATTCAGGTAATTCTTCAATTTGTTGAGCATCTTTAAAAGCATCAGTCAGTCTATACCTTTTTTGCATTTTTCTTATGAACTTTTTGATTTTCTGCAAGACTTCATTAAAAGATTTTACAACTTTTAATGCATCATTTATAGCCTGTATAATTTATAAAATAATTAAAGTCAATAATAATGACGTACAAACTGGAGACGATGAGCAAAGCAATGAGAGGATTCTTGACCAAGAATTTGACATAATTTAAAAAACGGTAGACGCTCCATCTCGTAATATAAGAAAACTTTATTTTCATTAATTTCATATTCTTCCAAAAGTTTTTTACAACGGCTGCCACGTTTTATGCAGAATGAGCTGTTAATTTTTTCTTTGCTGTTGTTGGTTCATCTTCTTTAACAATTTTCAAAGTTTTGGCACCAAGAACATAATGTTTACTTCTGTAATCTGTCTCTAAAAAATTAGCAGTATCACCGAGTAATGCATGAGTTTATGCTTTATTTGAATATTTATCAAGGCGTAAAGTGATCCACGGGTGCTCTCTTTATTTGTTTTTTTGTATCATCAGTTGGACGCTTTGGAGCTAAAACCCCTTAATTACGGCCCTACTGGGGGTCATATGTGTTAATGATCGTTACCTTGAACAGTATTCTTAAGATATTTATATCCTCTTGGAATTTTGCTACAATTCGCTCCTCCCATTTTCGAACACTTTTCACCTCCGTATATCATTAATTGATAATCACCACAGACTTGAGGGAATGGAATAACTGAAGGGAACCGGATCTACGAATTCCACTATGTTATGGTCTTGTTCGACATTCCTTACTTTTTGTTATTATCAGGAGCATTAGTAATAAAATAGCACCAAAGACACATTCCATCATGAAAATTCTTTTTCCTTAGTTTGCTGTTTTATTCATTTTGAGAAAAAATGTTGTAAAGCGTTTTTTACGTCTATTTTATGCTGCCTATGACATAGACAGTATTACTTATTTTCTCATGCCCATTTTCTAGTTAATGAAATTGTTACTGTTTAAAGTAGATCATGTTGAACATAACTTTGACGAACGTAAGCGAAAAACAATCTTATTGCTTCCCATAGTTTAAACAATATTATAGCAACAATTTTCCCCATTAGGGTTGTAAATTTCCCGTGAACTCAGAAAAAAAAATATTTCCAAAAAAGTTAAGACTTTATAAATGAACAGTTAAGCGTCAATTTATATTAGTTTTATTCCCAGGTAATTTCCCTTTGACAAGCCTATTCCCAATGTTGCTAAAAAAATAGTTTCTAATCAGCGTAATATTATCAGATAAGCTCACTTTATATGTAGTAATCTTTGTAGCGGAATAAAAAAAATTTAAACATAACATCATCTCGGCGGAACAGTGTGGAGATAAAAAAATATAATCCTGAGCATGAAACCATTGCGTTATTTTGACTTAAATCAATATTATCATAGAAATCATTTTAAGCAAGAAATTTCACCTCTGATATAAAGGTTATTATGGGCCCGCCTGGCATGCGGTGGCCAGATAATCCAGCATGACACCACCGCTGACCGAAACTTCAATTCCCGATTTCCTTTAACATGTATGTTTTTCAAAAAATATTAGTCTCTTTTCATGATCAATTTTGAGATGTAACAGGCCAGAAATCTCACATTTTTTTCAAGTCGAGTAAACTGCAGAATTTGAAAGATTTTTTTGGTGGCAGTAACCAAAGTCTGTCTTAAGTAAGCATGGGCTGGCGAATCTGTGACTGGGTTATCCATTTTTTCAATAAGCTGTGAGGCAAGTGTAAAAAAAACCTTTAGAGCATTTATCTCTAAAGGTTTTCCAGAAAAGAAAAAAATTACTTTTTTTTTAACAAAATCTCACTTATTGTAGTAATTTTTTCTTTGTTTTAATATTAATAAATTTAATAATTGTAAGTAATGTTGAAGTTACTAAATTTATAAATATTAAAACAAAGAAAAAATTACTACAATAAGTGAGATTTTAAAAAAATAAATTGCAAAAATAAACAGAAATTTAAAATTAAATTAAATTAATTTATAATTTGTTATGTTTGTAAATTCAATTACAGTACTGGTCTCATATTTCATATTTCATGTTGTATTTTTTTTGTTCCAACAAAGGGATTAACCAATGAAGAAACATAATGTTTGATATGTAGATCAGCTGCAAATCCGAATGTTGGATATATTTTCATCAGATTTAATGAAGTTCAACAACAACAAAACTTTATGAATCATCGAACGCAAATGCTTTATCAACAACAAATGCTTTATCAACAACAAATACTTCAACAACAACAATTTCAATATTTCCAATGGCAACAACAAATGATGCAAAATGGATTCCGATTTCGTTGTAATTTTTTTTATTATTTATATACTTACTACTTTTTTACATAAACTTTCTTACTTTATTACTTCGTTTTCTTACATAAACTTTCATTCTTAAACTTTTATTTTTAGAAAAAACAAAGGGACTTGAAAACCACTCAAATGCCTTTGTTTTGCGTTGCTCGGATAACCGAGTCAGGGTACTTTAAAGTAAGCATGGGCTGTCCAAGGATAAAACGGGCCTAGCCATGGCAGAAAAAAACTTGGTCCTCGCGCCGTAATCAAATTATATTGGCCAGGAAAGCACGGGAATCCTGCGGGATTCCCGTAGCTCCCGCCCCGTGTCCATTTTCAAAAAACGGTTATTCTGGATTCCGGTTTTACCGAAAACGGGGCGGGATTCGATCACTAGTAATAATGAATTAAAAAATTTTGAAAAAGTAAACAAAAAAGGAAGTAATCATTTTTTTGTTAAAGAAATTAATTGATTTTTATTCATAAAGTAACAGAAAAAATTCAGTTTTAGCACGCTGTTAAATTTGAAAAAATATTTGCGTTTAAAAAAATTTTAGTTTTTTAAAATAGACGATGAACTCACGACTTTTAAATTATCATTTATATTGTTTTGCTTCTATATTTGGAATATTATTATATATTATCTATTCACATTTAAAGACTTCAAATTATAGTAAAATGAAAGTACTCAAAAGTTAAATGTCATTATTTTTTTAGATGATATACTTTTTTCGTATCGACAGTGTCTTCAAAAAATATATGATAAAAATCATGAACCAAACTCTTATATTCTCGAGTATCGACAGTGTGTAGTGGAAAATATTGATACAAATTTTGAAAAATTTAGAATGGGAAGATTAAATGAAGATAAAGTTTTTTTGCCAATGAAATCAACATTTATTCAACAAAAATGTATTTGGTTGACTGTAGGAATTGGTGGCGATGATAAAGTTGAAGAATTGTTTAAAAAAAAGTATCCTGCATGTCAAATATTTGGTATTGAAGCAGAATCAAGCCAATATGCAAATTTTGATAAATATGGTACAATTATACCATATGGTGTCGGTAAAATTTTTTTTAAATATTATTATTGAATTTTTCTTATGCCGAAGGATGCTGTAATATTTAATTTAGGTGTTAAAAACGAAACAACGGAATTAATACTTCGGACAAAGACAAATTATAAGCAAACAAAAGTTGAAGTTCTAGCACTTCCATATCTTTTGGATAAATTTGTTCAAGCTCGTCAAATTCATTATATGACAATTGATATTGAAGGATTCGAATTTGGCATTTTGGAAGCACTTTTACCGCAAAATAAGCTTTACAAAGAAAATATAGTATTTTGTCAGGTAATTGCTTTTGTTTAATTTGACTTAAATCAATATTATCAAAGAAATCATTTTAAGATTGATGCTGAATTGCACACAAATAGTACGAAAATTCGTGAGATTTTGCACAAATTTAACGCCAATGATTCGCAATACCTACCTGTTTTCACTGAAAAATTTTTTCAACATGAGAAAGTTACATGGGTAAATATTGAAAATGAAAACTGTCGTGAAGCTTTTGACATAAAAATATTGTTTAAAACAAAATAAAAGAGTTATTTTTTACAGTCATATGCAATTTTTAGAGCACAATTTGGAAAATAGATTGTTCGGAAAAAGTATAGTCATCCAAAAATTTCCTGAAGTTTTCTCGATTTTGGTTCTTTAATAAGTCTGTTTTACGATTCTTATCAGGGCTAGTTACTTAATCCGATCCGTAACTGTGTTGGATCGGATTTTTGAAAAAAAAGTCGGATGTGAAATTCGGTTGGATTTTCGGATATTTCTTTCGGATCGGATCAAAAATAGCAAGCAAAATTTTTTCAAAATTTATTTTTCATTTAAGTTTGACCGTTTAATTTAATGTTTAATCCTGAAAATAGATATTTTTAGTTTCTTTGACATTAAATTAGCGAAATTGCCAAGATCGAAGTTTCGGGAAATGGCGGGAAATTTCCCGCTATTTTTACGATTTCCTGGGAAATGAACAACCCTACTTGGAACCCTTAGCAAGCGTATTTTTGGACCAATATTACCATATAACCTGCCACAAAAGACTTCTAATCACAAATGTAGTAAAAAGCTTTGGAAAAAACTTTTTTTTCCAACAAAATTTAAAAAACATTGCTGAAAAATATGAATATAAAAGGCAGAAAAAAAATTTTCGAATTAACATTATTTTTTACAACCCATATTTTTTCTACTTGTTTGACATTTATTTGAATTTTACACAATTTTTGTGGTAAAATTAAATAAAAATCAATTTGAAAAAGCTTAACATTTTCTCGAAAATTGTGGTTTTTTTCAAGAGTTGTTAATTCTTAACATTTCAAGCGCCGCTTCAAATGTTAAGGATTTTTTTCTGCTCCGATCATTTTCCAAAAATTTGTCGCTCACAGGATTTGAACCTGTGATGCGCGCGCAGTGCTAACCGCTGCGCCATTCAGTCATTAAAAAACAATTGTTGAAATCGCTTTTATGATTTTTCTCTTTTGTTTGACATTGAATTATTTTATTTTTGAAATCTTAAAAGCGATTTCAACAATTGTTTTTTAATGACTGAATGGCGCAGCGGTTAGCACTGCGCGCGCATCACAGGTTCGAATCCTGTGAGGGACAAATTTTTGGAAAATGATCGGAGTAGAAAAAAATCCTTAACATTTCAAGCGGCGCTTGAAATGTTAAGAATTAACATCTCAAGCGGCGCTTAAAATGTTAAGAATTACCAATTCTTGAAAAAAAACCACAATTTTCGAGAAAATGTTAAGCTGCTTTTTCAAATTGATTTTTATTTAATTTTACCAACAAAAATTGTGTAAATTTCAAATAAATGTCAAACAATTAAAAAAAATATGGTTTTTAAAAAACAAACAAATTTCGTTTAGCTGACTTTTTATTTTCTTATTTTTTAATTTCTTTGTGATCAGATGTCTTTTGAGGCAGGTTATATTTTGAAGTTCGATCATTTAGAAAAAGTTTCGATGGCTGAATTTCTCATTTTGGCTCGAAATTGAAAAAAATGCGTTCTTTTTCAGTTTTCGGAATTAATCTCTGAAAAAAAAGTATGCCAAATACACCTAAAAATAGATTTATATTTACTCCTTTTAGGAGTAAATATTGCTCTATTTTTGATAAGGAGAAGCCATTTTTTGAAATTATTTAATATAGACTAACACTTACTCCGAAAAAGACGATATTTACTCTTAAAAGGAGTAAATAAAGATCTATTTTGTTTAGGAGTGTCCATTTTTGCATCCTTTTTTCTCAGTGTATATAATTTGATTTCCATAGGGAAAAAACATAAAGGATTTTTGTTTTGCTTGGTTTGTTCAACCACTAAAAACACAATGTTTATGAAAAAAATGGTAAAGAAAATTACTGTACAAGGTTTTATTAAAAAAAAAATTAGCTCAAATCAATTTTATTCCAATGTGAAGGGAAGTTTAAAGCAAAGGGTAGATAGCCACTTTTTTCTTTCTTAAATACATTTCCATTATAAAACACGTTATTCCCATGTGGCATTAAAAAGGCCATCCAAAATGCAAAACTTGATGCAGTTGCTGATATTAAAAATGTATCACAGTTTAAAGCCCCAAAAGCTAAATCTTCATTTGGAGAAGTCAAAAATGGATAATAAATTTGATCAAAAAGCGTTGAATTGATTGCCAAAGAATGTTTAAATTCATCATCTGTCCCCAATAAAACTAATGAAATGTTTGAGTATCCTTGTTTAATTAAATATTTATGTATGTAGCTTGCAGCAGGAATGATAAAATCTGCCCGCGATTCTTGATATTTGTAAGAAGGTGACATAAAATCGCCTCGTCTGATATGAATACAGAATTTATGAGAAGAATCATTGCTGAAAATCGAAAAGTTTTTTTTTCTTATGATATAAAACGATAAAATATAAAAATATTTTAATTTTGAGCAAAAAAAAGCCAAAAAGGTTTTAAATTGTAAGTTTTTCCTTACATTTTAAGACGCAGTCTGCGAAAAAATCAAAAAATTTGAGAGGAAGGCGGCACACGTTCTTTAGATTTCCCTGAAACTTTGCTGTAAAGTAAACTGACCCTGGAGAAACCGATTCCGCGTGGTAAAAAAGTTATAAAAAATTGCCAACTGTAATTACAGTAATCTTATTGTAAATTTTACCAGAATTAAAAAAGTTGATCGCAAATTAAATCAAATTATTTTTCTTGTTTAATTCTAAGGTTTTATAAGTTTTCGAGGTCGGGTAATCCGGATATCTATCACTCTGATAAAAAATGGCGAGAAATCCCGGGGGCATAGATGAATAAGGGGTTGGAAATCCAACCCCCTCCCCCATCTGACGGGCAAAAATTTTTCTTAAAAAAACGATACGAAAAAAGTCGTTAATTTTCGACAATTTTAGGCATGTTCTAATTTTTTTTTTCAAAGTTCTTTTTGATCTCAGTGGTTTTTCTTACTTTTTTTACGGCTAATGTTTTTACCTAGACACCAATTTTTTTATGCTTTACAGAGATAATTGATGCATTGCAGAATCTCAAAAAAATTTCTAGCTTCGGCTTTTAAAACAAAGCCAGAAAAAAGTGCCGTTTTGAACTTCAACGGCACAAAAAAGTGCTAAAACGGCACTTTTGGCTAAAAAGGCTTTTGTTCCTATCTTGTTAAGCACAGTCGAAAACATGAGTAAAGTTTCAAAAAGATCTATATTTTGCTGTGCCAAGCTTCTCAGAATGCCAGAGTGCGTTTTAAAATGCGTAAAAAACGTTATACAATGTTCAAAAAAAATATGGAAACACCCTTAATTTTATCAAATTTTTGTTGTTTTTGGTTCTCTTCAAAAATAGTTTGGTTATAGTGAAATCAGTTTGTCGAGTGACATGTTGCAGTGTTTTGGCTAATTTCGATTACCGGTGTTCTCGCCGCGAAAAAGCAAAAAAGCTTAAAAACGAAATTTCGGTATACAGTAGCTTCGAAATTTTTTTATGTCCACTGGATTAAAAAAACAGAAAAAGTCGATCATGACACGTGTTTTAAAAGAAATAACATACCTAAATAAGTCTTGGGCCATTAAAGTAATATTTTTCCTTAAACCCTCTTTGAATTTCATAAAATATCGAATATTTTGGTCATAATTTTCAAAAGCTTTATAAAAATGTTTAACGTAATCTTTAAAAACTAAATATCTTTCTTCTGTTTTTATTAATCTGGAAATATTTGGATTAAAAAAGCCGTTTGCTAAAATCAAACACGTACTCTTCAAAATTACAACAATCTTCCAGATTATCAATAAATTTAGTTTCATTTTTTTTTGGCTTTAATAGTTTAATATATGGATTAACATTTGGAAAAATATCTTTTATTTCTTTTATTGCTTTCACTTCACAATCTTTATTTGCATAAAAATATGCCGTCCTGTTTAAGGCTTGTCCAATACCATAAAAAATAGCAAAATGAAATAACTGTAAAGAATTAATAATATGTTTAAATAAATAATTCAAATACCTGATTACCTAACCCACCACAATATTTATAATTTGCTGATATATATTTTTCAAATGTGGGGATTTTTGGCTGTTTATTTGGCTCTTTTTTAAGAAATATATCATTATTAACTAAAATTTTAAGAATAACTCAACTCGAAATTCAATGAACCAGTTGAAACATTTTTAATGCACCATAAAAATTCTATAAATAAAAGAAAACTAACTGTGAAATAAAGATGTTCTATACTGGTAGAAAATTAATTGTGAAACATAAAAAAATACTACAAAAATGAATAAGTGCCACTGTACAATCCTGGGGAACAACTTATTGATTTGCAGCATTCCTGATTTTTTGGTTATGTATAGGGGCTGTCCAGATGTCACGTGACCATGAGTAGGGGGGGAGGGGGTTACCCGAATTGTCACGAGCTTTGATGTTTTCGGCAAAAGACTTTGATGTTTGGTCACAGAGGGGGGGAGGGGGTCCAAAAATCTTGACTTTTTGGTCACGTGACATCTGGACAGCCCCATAGGGTGCGCAGCAGGGTTGGACGAAAATTTCGTTTCGTTTCGTTTCGCGAAAATTTCGCGTCTTTATGCTCTTAAAATTTTCTTAATAAGTGCACATTTTTAATTCAAAAAGGATGCCGAAAAGGAAAAGAAAAAGCAGTTTTCTTTATTTTTTCAGACATGACAGAATATGATTTCTATATTTTTGAGACTGGGTATATGTAACACGAAAAAATTGCAAAAATGAATAGATATCGGGAAGAAATAAACCTATATGGTTTCTTTTGGTATTAATACATTTTGTAGTTGACGATAAAATAATATAAATTTCGTTTCTCGTTAGCGAAACGAATTTTCATTTCGTTCCGTTTCGTTTTACAAAACTCAGTTTCGTCCAACTCTGGTGCGCAGCGTGAAAAATAAATTTTCAATTTCGCTATATATTTTTATATATTCGGATAGCTCTCGATCTTCGTGATTTATTACTGAAATTTATTTTTTAATATATTCAGAAGCCTAAAAACGCCGAATCATTTACGACGAGCGCTTTTCTTTTTTACGGCGGCGAAAAAAAAATGGACCGAATGACCGTAACATGTTTAGTCGAGTGCACGGTGTGTCGAACGCGACCAAAGCTGGCCCATGAGAGAACAGTTTTCTTCACTTCTTTTCCATATTAAATTTTTAAACCTAAATTCTGAGCGACTGAATCAATTTAAACGTTTCCTGTAAAAGGTAAAAAAATAATAACCATATTCTTAAAATGTTTGACCACTCAAAACAAAAAAAACGGATTCTGAATCCGAGATAAAAATTTTCTTCAAATGTTGCAAAAGTAGTGTCCTTCGAAGCACCTCGTCGAGTAGATTACAATGAATAAAAAATAAATCATTTTTGTGGATTCGGATGCTGAATAAATGAAGAAAAGAAAGATAAAAATAGAATTTTCAAATCAGTGAATTTAATTTCTAAATTACTAAAAGTAATTTATTTTGCATTCATTGCAATCTACTCGAGAAGGCGCTTCGAACGACACTACTTTTGTAACATTTGAAGAAAATTTTTATCTTGGATTCAGAATCCTGAAGATTCAGAATCCATTTTTTTTGCTTCGAGTGGTCAAACATTTTAAGAATATGGCTATTATTTTTTTCCCTTTTACAGAGAAGGTTTAATTTGACTCAGTCGCTCAGAATCTAGGTTCAAAAATTTAATTTGAAAAATCCGTTCGGGGAACACTTTCACAAGGGGCGCTTCGACACACCGTGGAGTGGCGAACGCGCATTTTTTGCAGCCAAAGTGAGAAAAAAGTCATCCAGTGACCAATGTGCAGGTTCGATTTTCACCTGGTGCTAAAAAAATTTTTTATTTAATAAATGTCAAATTTTAACACTATTTATTTTATATTTTTTTTTATTTTGTGTCAAATAAATAATCAAAATCTATTATTTATTTGACACAAAATATTTTTTTGCGCGAGGTGGGAATCGAACCTGCACATCAGTCGCTGGTTGACTTTTTGGCTGCAAGCAATGCAATGCGCGTTCCCCACTCGACTAAACCTGTTACGGTCCTTCGGTCCATTTTTTTTTCGCCGCCACTCATTTTGCATTTTTTTGAAAAAAAGACATCGCTGCGCACCCAAGTTATGTATTTAAAAGACGCAGAAATCTAAAAAGTTTAAAAACCCCATCAAAGAATTTATTTTAAAAATCTGTCTCAGATTCCAACTTCGATTCCCGATTCTTTCCGTTTCCATTGGTGGAATCAAAAAGAATCGGAAAAAAAGAATTGATTCCAAGGTTTTCTACGTAATTAGTATTAAATATATAATAGATAGTTAAAATCTCAATATTATTGAGAAAATTTAAATAGCGAAAAATATCTTGTTTGATTGTTTAAAATTTAATATTTAAGGCACCTATTGAATCCCCCCCCCCCCCATTTTTTTATAATAGGTTTTTTTAAAAATCGCCTGAATATACCCAAATTCGCCAACTTTGTCAGTTTTGCAAGTTTTTTAAGCGACTGTTTTCTATGGAATTACTAGTTTTTGTTTTCCACGTAATTGAAAACACACTTTAAATACTGTATGATAGAATGAAAATCTAAATAAAATATGAACGTGAAAATAAATTACGGGCTTTAGAAGCTGCAGTAATCGGTGTTATTTTACCTTTAAAGAGTTTTTCTTTAACTGTTGTAAAGCTGAGTTTAAGAGACTGCAACTTGCACAAAAACGAAAGAGCAAAAGTGTGCTAAACGAGCCGGAATACGATTTTTTTCACTTTGAATATTTCAGCCCCTGAAAAAAAATTGCATTTTTCGTGGGGGGAGCAAACTGAAACATGCAAAAATTGCCCCAGAATCTCAGCTTTTAAGTTTTATATGCACTGCGCCAAGCCGAAGGGAACTTTTCGATTCCCAACCAAAAAACTGTTGTCCAACAACATCTATAGCATCGAATAATAAATATATTTCGTGAAAGGAGGCAGGTATCGACTTTCGGCACCCCTTTGAAAATCCAAAATTTAACAACATAGAAATATCGCTAGAACTCGGTTTTTTTCCTTCATAATAAAATCAAATATGCATTATAATTGTAAAATAGATTTAACAACATCAGTATAACATGATAAAAAATGACGAGAGGTCGTTCACATTCCAAAATAACACGATGGGCTATAAGACTATCACGCCTGGGTTCGATCCCCGCCAGAGTTTTTTGCTTTAGAAGAAGCTGCCGATGAAACATTTGCAACTGTTGCGAAAAATCAGAAATTTTGCACCTGTTGCAAAATATTTGACCAAACGGAATAAATTTTCCAAAAACTGCTTAATTCTGACTGTGACCACTTCTCAGCATCAAAAAACAGTCTTTTGTAAATTCTCTCCTCACTTTTCTACGAACTCAAGAATTTATGAACTTTTTCCTCATCTTTTAAAAAAATTACACAAATTCAGTGGAAACTGATCCTGAGCAATGGGTGTGAGATTATTTTCACAAATTCCCTAAAAACCCAATATTAGCCAAGTCGGTGAGACAAAATTCATAAATCCCTTCAAAACCACATCCGACCAATATCGGTGAGAAAATTTTCATAAATGTTCTTAAAACCAGTATGAGCAGAGGAGCTGAGGACGATTTTTCAAAAACGCCTTAATTTTTAAAATGTGTAAGTTTTGATTCTTTTTGTCGTTTTTCGATAGGGGTTAAAAACTTTTTTCTAATCCGCGTCTTATATTTACCATGATCGCCCTCTGTGTAAAACATTATTTTTCGCCGCAGAAAAAAATGGTGTTTTTATACCTCATCTTCTTGTAATGTTAAGATCGTATCTAAAATAGATAGCTAGAAACTTCCATTTTGCTTTTTTTTGATAATAATGATGACATCATTTCATTTTATTCTTCCAAAAAATGAATATTAATGATATCATTTCAAAGAAAAAGTAAAATTTAAATTAAGCATTTTTGAACAAAGCTTTTTCGGATGACATAAAATTTTGATTCATCATTTAAAAACACAAAGGGGGTTAAAAAATATATTGACGTATATTAAATTAATACTTGTAAGACAGAGCCTTCTGAAAAAAACAAGAATTTGTAATCGAAGCAATTCAGGAATGTTGACACGATGGCATCGTCCAAAACCAAACAACAATCGATATTACTGTTTGTCTTTTGCCTCAAAAATGATTTAGAATCTCTGAAAAATATTATTTATTAATCTCCCAAACACTTTTTTGGATTAAACAAGGCTTTTTTGGATGAAATTAAACTAAAATAAAAAATCATGGGAAAAAGGGACTGCAAGTTTTTGCACCCATTGTACATTCAAAATATTTTATTTAAGGTGTATTGTGATTTAAAGCCTATAAAAAACGAAAATTTAACTATTTTCTATAACTGGAGACGTGCATAGTTTTTTCAAAGTTATTCAAATACGATAAATATCGATCGTTTTTTTTTCCTGAATTGCTTCGATTACAAATTCTTGTTTTTTTTCAGAAGGCTCTGTCTTACAAGTAATAATTTAATATACGTCAATATAATTTTTAACCCCCTTTGTGTTTATAAATGATGAATCAAAATTTTATGTTATCCGAAAAAGCTTTGTTCAAAAATGCTTAATTTAAATTTTACTTTTTCTTTGAAATGATATCATTAATATTCATTTTTTGGAAGAATAAAATGAAATGATGTCACCATTATTATCAAAAAAAAGCAAAATGGAAGTTTCTAGCTATCTATTTTAGATACGATCTTAACATTACAAGAAGATGAGGTATAAAAACACCATTTTTTTCCACAATTCATACAGGCTTTCGACAAACCCTAAATAGGGGGGATTTTTTTCCATAAAGTTTCGGCTTTTGCTTTGAAGTTTCATAAAGAATTAAATTAATTGCAGACTGATCATAACGATGACAGCCAGAAAACATTTTTAGGTCTTTTGCTAAAAAATGATTAAAATACGTTTACACAAAATGGTCCACAAGTCGCAAAGACATTTTTGAACTTGTTTTTTTCTTTACCAACTGTAACGAAGTGTCTTTGAACGCAGCTCACGTTGGTAACGAAGTATCATATATACGTCACTGCCGGCAATATGCTAAGAACAGCAGTAACTGCGAAGACAATTCAGTGACTGCGTAGCAACTGCGAAATGTCTGCACATTGACTGGCAAAGTTCTGGTAGCTTGCAGCCACTGCTACTATCGGATTAGAGATTTTCTGCTATTTTTTGCCGTTGGTGTCTTCTTTTTTTGTTGTTGTTGAAGTGGGGGGGGAGGTTATATCTGTCGTGTCTTCGTCGGATTCAGGATGCCAAAAATTTTCCACGGATGTCATTTTCCTTTCCCTTTGGTTAAAAAGGATGAATAACAAGGGCGAAGCTACAATCCAGTTTTCTTAGCGCGAATTTTTTGAAAGTGCGTTGTTATATTTTTAATGAAAATTTTATATTTGGAATCGACTCCATTGGCTCTGCTTCCGCTTCCGCAGTCGTAGTTGATCAAAACTTTCTGGCACAACAATGACAAAAAAAACAACAAGCAAGTCTATTTAGAGACCAATAAAATACGTTTATTATTTAGCTAAAACAAAATCATTTCTATATTTAACAAATCTTTCAATCAAATTTTTATCATAATTAAATCCAAAATCCAAAAATGGCTTAAATTTGTCCCATTCTTTATCCATAAAAGCTGCAACCGGTTGATGGCAGTCATCCCATTTTTCAATTTTCATTTTTGTAAAAGTTTCTGCTGTTGGCCATTTTATTCGATCAATTCTTATTGGAGGTTTGATATGTTCTGATAAGAAATTACGATTTGAAGTGCTGTAAAAAAAGATTGTGGTGAAATTTTTTAGAATTTTCGAGTGGTTAGAAACGCTCATCTCGCATCCCAGACCTTCACGATTCGAATCCACGTCTGTACCCAACCTATGGCTATCAATTGAAATGCAAGGGGGCACTCATAAATCCTTTAGTCTGAGTGAAAGATCTCGGGTAGCGCAGGTAACAGAACACGATAATTTCTGACGGAAGCCCCTGCCAAAATAATACAAATAAATAAAACCAACTTTTTAAACCATTCATTTAATTTATAACTCATCAACGATTGATCCGCATACCAAATAAAAGATTCAATAAGTCGACGATTTACATCATCATTTGGATGAAAAACATTTTCACCAAATTCCCCCAAAATATAGTTTTCAATTTCTTTTAAAGACATTTGAGTATCATTAAATCCCATAATATCTTTCCATGTTTTTACCGTAGCCCCAATCGTTCCCATAGGATACATATGAACTTTATATGCGCCTCTGCCAGGTGGAACTCTAACAGAGTGACAGCATCTTGAATTATATAAATGTAATGTTTTACCCCCAGCAACATTTGGCAAATGATTTGAAATATTAAAAACAACCAAGTCTGCGTCAGATGTTATCATCACTGTTTCATTTTCTGGAGAACTGAATGGAATTGGTAAAACAGGGCCAAATAATCGTATAAGCTGTAATAGTGATTGAATAGGTTTAAGAAAATTTTGTTTATTAAATTAAATACAGCAATTTTTGAAATTGAGTCTCAAGTTTTCTAAGTTTTTCAAAAATGTCAAACTATCGCTTGCTTGAAAAAATCTAACCATTTTCAACTGGGGGTAGTCGCCTTCTGATGTCAATAACTTTTCATATAGCGTATCCAAAAATATTCTGTATGACGGTCCCTAACTATGAATGAAAAAAAAAACAATAGCCTGATTGTTCAATAATTTTTATAAACAAAAATTTGTTATAAATGTGACTCCCCCTTTAATCAACAACTTAATTTCTTGCGATGACCTAAAGATTAATATGCAAATCCCAAAGTCACCTTACTATACCTGACTTAAAGAAGTATGTGACAAGTTTTCAGGAGATAAATAAATAATATGGGCATTTAATTCTTTCAGCATTTTAATAGTCTCTTTTGCTTGTCCATTTGATTCAAATTCTTTTTCGTCATCTGTTAAAATCACAACAGATCTAACACCCAATTTTTTCCACGATGCAACAGTAAATGGTAAAAGAAAAAGATATCGCGGCTTTAAACTTGATGATAGTATTACAAAAGTAGATGGCATTTTTATCATTGGAAATAAGTAATAATCAGGATATAAAAATATTCTAAAAATTTATTTGTATCTTTCGAAATTTCTGGAATCGTTTAATTTACTTGTTTAAAAAGATGTAACAACTGATAAAAATTACAGTATAAATTAAACATTTTGTTCTTTTCTTTAATGAATTTTGGGGTTTTAACATTTAAACTTGATGTAAAATATGAGACTATAAATTTCACCGACCAATAAAAGAAATTTCATTTTGTGCAAACAAAAAAGGCTTGCTTTTTCAAGATTTTTAAAAACGTTTCGATTATTCAAATAAATGAAAACACGTTTTAAAGTTAAAACTAAAAGGACAAAAAGCTACATTGAAAAAAATGGTCTCGACAATTAGTAGCAGATGATGGCCGTAATCGTAAAAAATATGATAAGTTAATTTAGCAAAGTCTTAAATTTAAATTGAAGATACTTAAGGGATTGTCCAGAAATCACGTGACCAAAAAATCATGATTTTTAGGCCCCCTCCCCCCTTGTGATCAAACATCAAAGGCTTTTTCCTACAACATCAAAGCTGGTGACAATTTGGTCAACCCCCTCCCCCCTCTCCTTGGTCACGTGATTTCTGGACAGCCCTTTAACAAAAGTAGCAGTCGAAGCGCTCACGAGCCGACAAATTAAAAAAAAGCGTCATTCAAAGAAAATTCAAAAAAGTGCTTTCCATACAGGATCACTGTTTTTGACTTTTTGCATTTTGATGAAAAAGTACTCAACTTTAGGGTTGCGGCGGGCGATTCGCCCAGGCGAATTCGCCCGGGCGCGCCCGGGCGATTGACTTTTTCCGCCCGGGCGCGCCCTTTTTTTCGCCCGGTCAGTAAGAGAAAAATATATGATCTTTTCACTACTTTGAGCGGAATATTTCAAAAGCTTGTTTGACAAGTTTTTCTTTATGATGCAAAAAATTTTTACACAACTTTTATACAAATTTCCGTAAACTTAGCTACATTATAATGGCAAAAGATTCTGTATGGGAACATTTTGAAGGTGATACAATTAAAGCTCGGTGCAAGTATTGGATGGACGAGCTAAACACTCTTATATTTCTTTAATTTTATTACACGAGCTTTTAAAAAGATTTGTAAAAAAACTATGAATTTTTTACCATTTTTATGGTTCGGGCGAATTCGGCTGGGCTCGCCCGGGCGCGCCCAGGCGGGCGCGCCCGTTTTTTTCTGATTTTCGGGCGCGCCCGCAACCCTAACTCAACTTCTTGAGTTTTTTCCGGCTCCTTGGTAATATCTAAATGTTTTATTTCTTTTTAACATGTTCCTCACATCCCAAATGACATATTCCCGTAGACTCAAATCGCAAAAAACTCGTCGTTTTCTATAGCAAAATTGATAATTAACACTAAAAACGCTCAGCAAACATATTAAATTTACACATTATACAATGCTAATGTAGAAACAAAAAAGTGTTTTTATATATAAAAATTAAATTTTGCGACTATTTTGATGCTAGAGGTGAAGTCGATAGTCAAATTTAGAATATATTTATAAACGTTTTTAAGAAGCTAAAAACTTTTCTGCATGTTTATAGAAGTATATTATATATTTTACAATACTTTTCAACTTCAAATCCATATATATTTTGCGGAAAACAACGAGCACGGATTTGCTTGACAGTTTGCACATTCGAAGCGCTCCAAAAAAAACAAGTTTGCCCTTATTTTGGCAAAGTGTAAATGAATGTCCCCTGGGAGAGGACAAACAAAACAATAAATGAAAGCTCAAAACAACTAATCCAATGCAAATTTTTTGTTTTGACCCCCATCCACACTATATGTGATCATCGAAATCGGTTAACCGAAAACCGAAACATTTCGGTAAAGCGCCAACACTGCTTATAGGACGTTTTTTGTAACATTTGAGAATTTCTTGGTACAAAAAACTTTTAGTCTCAGATTTGGCTGAAATTTATTTCTAGAGGTTTTCTGGGTCGAGGAACACGAAAAAAATCATAATATTGCATGTTTATGTAGTGGATTCTGAGTTACAGTACATCAGACCCTGAATCCGGATTCTGAAGCCATGTTTTAAAAAAATTCCAAAAGTGGTATTATTGGATTGCCCTGAGTGTGGTGAGTCGGAAATACGCAGAAACTTTTATATTTGACCTTGTTTTTGATTTTTTATATATTATTGAATGTCGGAAATGGCCTAAAATTACAGTAATCCGGATAAAGAATCCACCAGACGCCGAAACTAAAGGGTTTACACATTCCCCCATATGCCTCACCTCATGGGGCATCTAAAAATATGATGACATTAAAAAACCAGGTGGACACAAAAAAATTTTATATGGGTCGAAAATTACTACCACAATATGTCCAACATCATTAAAAATTCATAACTTCGGGAATATGTTATGAAAAGTGTTCCGGTGTTTTTATTTATCAAATACAATGTTGTTGGAAGTTTTTGGGGAAGTTTTAGTCACCAGATATCAAATTTAGCCATTTGGGATCAACTTGAACATCAAATTCCGTCCAATATGGTCGACATCAAATAAAATGGTTTTTTCTTGGTAAATTCAAACAAACACATATTGTTTATGAATAAAACGTATAAAAACACTAAAATGAAGTATTGGAAAGTTACAGGGGGTCAAATTCCATTTTTTAGAATTTTTTAAAAATTACCCATTTTTGATCAATTTTCAAAATATTCAAAATTTATCAATATTGAAAGATATCACTTTTTTAATATTTTTCGGATAAAATACAGCTTATTTACGATTTTTGGGCAACATTTGAATATTCTACGATCACTACTTTCCATTTCCCACCTAATGGAAAACATAGTGAAAAATCGAAAAGAAATTCACCCAAAAATCGGCGTTTTTCAAATAAAACTCGCATAAAAAAATTTCTTTGGATTATTTTTAATTTACTTTGATAGTTTATAGTGCTTGGAACTCATTTTAGAGAGTTAAAAAAATTATCAAAAAAAACTGATTTTTCAAAATTTGAAAAAATTGTATTGATGTTACTAGGTGTTGAAATCACTCATAAAGTAATGAAATAGTGACATTTTAACAAAAAAATAATATTATCAGTGATAAAATAATTGAAAAACGCCGATTTTTGGGTGAATTTCTTTTCGATTTTTCACTATGTTTTCCATTAGGTGGGAAATGGAAAGTAGTGATCGTAGAATATTCAAATGTTGCCCAAAAATCGTAAATAAGCTGTATTTTATCCGAAAAATATTAAAAAAGTGATATCTTTCAATATTGATAAATTTTGAATATTTTGAAAATTGATCAAAAATGGGTAATTTTTAAAAAATTCTAAAAAATGGAATTTGACCCCCTGTAACTTTCCAATACTTCATTTTAGTGTTTTTATACGTTTTATTCATAAACAATATGTGTTTGTTTGAATTTACCAAGAAAAAACCATTTTATTTGATGTCGACCATATTGGACGGAATTTGATGTTCAAGTTGATCCCAAATGGCTAAATTTGATATCTGGTGACTAAAACTTCCCCAAAAACTTCCAACAACATTGTATTTGATAAATAAAAACACCGGAACACTTTTCATAACATATTCCCGAAGTTATGAATTTTTAATGATGTTGGACATATTGTGGTAGTAATTTTCGACCCATATAAAATTTTTTTGTGTCCACCTGGTTTTTTAATGTCATCATATTTTTAGATGCCCCATGAGGTGAGGCATATGGGGGAATGTGTAAACCCTTTAGTTTCGGCGTCTGGTGGATTCTTTATCCGGATTACTGTAATTTTAGGCCATTTCCGACATTCAATAATATATAAAAAATCAAAAACAAGGTCAAATATAAAAGTTTCTGCGTATTTCCGACTCACCACACTCAGGGCAATCCAATAATACCACTTTTGGAATTTTTTTAAAACATGGCTTCAGAATCCGGATTCAGGGTCTGATGTACTGTAACTCAGAATCCACTACATAAACATGCAATATTATGATTTTTTTCGTGTTCCTCGACCCAGAAAACCTCTAGAAATAAATTTCAGCCAAATCTGAGACTAAAAGTTTTTTGTACCAAAAAATGCGAAAAAATCTCAAATGTTAGAAAAAACGTCCTTTATATCCATTTACTATTGTTTGAGATAGCCATTGAAACTATATTAGGCTTATTTCGAGATCTACCTCTGATTAGTTTTTTTGATGAACATTGATTAGAGGTTGACAACAAAATGTGAATGAAATATGAACAATGCATTTGTCTGATTTTTGTTCAAGATGATTCATTAAAAGTGCGTCTCGCCCTTTTATTTGCACTTATCTTTGAAATCAGATTTGTCTTATATATGTGCAAAATAATATCTCGTTTTTATCATCGCATTTTTAAAACGCATTTCTTAATATGTTATTTCATCATGTAAAACGATTTTTTCGTGGAAAAACAGCGATAATATACATTGCCAATTTATTTTTTTTATATATTGTTTTCAGATGGCAAAATTGTAATAGTGGCGAGGTATGATTAAATTACAATTTATAATGTTTTTTATATCCAGTTTTAGGTGCCGGAATTTAATTGCACAGAAAAGGAAATTCTGAGTAATAATAATAACCTTTTTGCTGAAATGTTTCATTATCCTGAAGAAGAAGTTGCAAAAATTTATTCTTCATTGTATCATGGCAAACAGAAAAAAATGATAACGAAAAACCAAAATGCTGCAATTATAGTCCCATATCGGTACTAGTTTTACGTTTTCACTAACACTTCTTCGAATCCGTCTACAGGGAAAGGGGTTTAAAAAGTTATTTTTTAATTTTAGTAATCGTCCGTTACATTTATCTGCATTTTTGCGGCACATGCATTACTTTCTTCATAGTCAATCAGTTAATTACCGGATATTTATAGTTGAACAAAAAGAAAATCAAACATTTAATCGAGGAAAATTGATGAATGTTGGTTTTATGGAAGCATTAAAAAAGGGGCCGTGGAATTGTTTTATCTTTCATGATGTTGACCTTTTACCCGAAAATCCATCAAACAAATACGTCTGTAAAAAAATCCCAACGCATTTTTCAAGCGCAATTGATAAATTTAATTATACGTAAGTAAGAGTTTAAGACGAGTTCTCTGAGTTTTTCCCCCTTCTTCACGCTTTTCATAGAAAAAAATTCTAAATGGTCCGGAGGACCAAATTTTTCGTCGTGTAGGGTAATTTTTGGTGCCGTTTTTTCTGGTTTCAACGCAAAAAGGCCGTTCAAAAGTCATCTTGGCGAGACAACCAAAACTTTGGTCATTAATGAACGAAAAATTACGTCACTCTGGCAATTTTAATTTTTTTTACGAAGGCATGCAAATTAATTTTCAAAAAACTCGTTTGAAGCAATCACTATTAAAACGTAGTCTGTGAGAACATTAAAAATCCGTGGATAGCCAAAAATTTACTTAACTTGAACTTTGATATAAATTAAAGTGACGTAACTCTGGAGAAACCGATTCCACGTGTTAATATAAAAAAATAGTATATTTTTTTTTCTATATATTTTTCACAGGCTGCATCTTAATATGTAAAATACAGGATGCCATATGACGAATATTTTGGGGGTGTTACGGCAATGTTCAGATCACACTTTGAGAAACTTAATGGATTCTCCAACGAATTTTGGGGATGGGGTGGTGAAGATGATGAAATTTTAATGAGAATTAAAATTCACAAACAAAAATATGCACTTCTTTCTTCTAAACTGGGTAAATACAAAATGATTCGACACGTTCGTGATAAAGGCAACGATGAGTAAGTTTGTTTGTATATTCTGATTGTAATTAATATAAAGAAATTTCATTTCTTACAATATTTTAGTTTTAAATGTCGTCACAAACGAATAAATGAATCTTACAACCATTTTCATATTGACGGATTAAACAATGTTAGATATGTATTGTTGCAAAATCAGAGAAAATATTTGTATACACATTTTTTGGTGGATTTATTAGAAGAGCAATCGAAAATATCTTCTTCGTTTGCATGTTAAACCATAAACTTGATTATTCTGTTATGAAAATTTTTTATTTAATATAATAAAATTTTCTGAAACTGATAATAAAAAATGAGGATGCCCTTTTTTGCTAGTAATGGATTAATTACTAAGCCTAAGCCAAAAATGAGCAAAGTTAAAGTGTAAAAAGTGTAAAAACATCCATTCAAAAATTACAGTATATATACTACACACACATGAGCAAGGGGTGGGATTGGGTGGGATTTGTCCCACCCTAGGTATCGTAGGTTCGTAGGCCATTTTTTGGGGGGTTTCGTAGGCAAAATCGGAAAAAAAGGGAAAAGAAGAAAAAAAGAAAAGAAGGAAGAAAAGAAGAAAGAAAAAGAGAAGAAGAAAAGGCTTGTTTTTTACACATATTCATTTTATAAGTATTTTATTTCAATAATGCAAGAAAAAGCTTATGTTCGAAACACAGAGGTGTAAAAAAAGATCAGCAAAAATAATGAAAATAATCTTCCACATTATTTTCATTACTAAAATAATTTTCCACACATAGCACCGTTCCTGTAATTTTTAGCTGTTAAAACAGGAACGGTGCTATTTTTTTCTCATTTGTTTATTTTTATTATTTCAATTAAAAATTGCCGTTTATTTTTAGATCGTATAGTATAAAATTTTTTTTGTTTTTTTTTGTTTTTTTTTGTTTTTGAATTTTGAAAAATAAATTTTTTATTCCAAAAATATAAGAAAACCCGCCATTCGGTCAAGGTTCCTTTTGATAATAGTATTATTAAAAGGATATGGAAACTTAAAAAACAAAATTATCAACCAATATAAAAAGTATACACAATATACTGTTCAAAAATATGTACTTTAACAAATTGATAAATACATAAGGCCGGCCCGAGGCCTCAGAGGCTTCGGCCCAGCCGGCCTCGGGCCGAAAAATAATGAGCCGGCCGCATTTTCAAGCCCTGCTGTTGATTCTACCGATTTTCAGAAAAAAAAATTCCAAAAAAATCGTAAGGGTCCCCCCTGTGCGATTTTGGGTATCGTTCGACTTTCGATTTTCATCCCACTACCTTGCCCACGTGTGAATATATACAATATTGATGCTGATCAAAAAGTAACCTAAAATATCAAAATTATATAAGTTTGTGTTTTTAATACTTACATTTATGCTTGTACAACATTCTTAATACATTTCCATCTCTTAGATATCATTATTTGATGAGTTTTGAGGAAGTTTGTTGATTTTCTAGTGTTGGATATGTTGATAGCTTTGAATGCGATTGTTGCTAATATGTTGGCTGATACATTATTTCTGTTAGTTGTTATATGTGTTACTGATGATAGCAAGTTAATTTATTGCTATTTTGAGCAACATTTGAAGAATACATAAGGAATAAATGATGTTAGAGATGTAGTACAAGATGAAACTCGAAAATTCGAGATTCTGAGAAAACAAAAGGATGAAACTGTTTGAAACTTTTCCTCAATTTTTTAGACCCTATGGGCATTATAATAAAGCAATAAAATTAAAAATTTATCAAAAAACAAACATTTTTTTCATGAGGTTAAGTTCCAAAATGAGGTACAATTGAAAACCTTGGATTTTTCATATGCTATTCTATTAAATGTCTTTGCTTGGTTTTTTTAATAGCAAAGAATGTATATTTTAATGTTATAAAAAAATTATTACCATTTATGTACATACAACTTCAGAAATTAATGTTAAAAATCAGTAAATTTTGTTAAAAATTTTCCTTTTTTTGCAAAGTTGCGCGCAACTTGCAAAAACGACTGAGCAAAACCAAGTCCTTAGGTGGACAAATATTTTTTGACAATTTTGTGTTTGAAGGTCAATAAAGTGTTGGGAATAAGAGATAACCCTTTTTTTATTAATAAAAATATGCAACATCGACGTTGATTAAAAAAGTCCTGAAATAACGAAATTACATAAGTTTATATTTTTAATACTTACATTTATGCTTGTACAACGTTGTTAATCACTTTACATCTTTGAGATATCACTATTTGATGATTTTTGAATAATTTTGTTGATTTACCAGTATTGGACATATTGATGACTTTGATTGCACTCAAAAAAAAGGGGTCTTTTTTTAGACAGCCCTCATGTAGAGGCATGCATAAAATGCCCCTACATAGGGACAAAATATGCACCCTACCCTTTTCGCTATAGGGGCATTTTGAAAATTTGCCCCCCTATTTGGGGCAAATGACAAAAGACTTTTTTCAGCAAAGGAAATAGCACTTTTTCTTTATTTCTCTGTCACTAGACGCGTTTTGTCCTGTGTGTTTACAGAAAGTTTTTTAAGTTTCCGCCGGTTTTTGAACCACAGCGGAATTTTTCGGAAATAGAAATGAAAAAAGTTCAAACTTTTGGTGCCGTTTTTTCACTATTAACCCATTTCGTCCAAAACTTTGCCAGTATCTTCTCTAAACTGTTATCTACTGTTTCAGTTTCAATCAACTTGATTGGAAGCATTACCGTAAAGTTAGGAGTAATTAAATGTGCGCGATCAAGTTTTTGGCGAAATTAACTTTTGCTGCCATATTTTTAAATTTGCATATTTTGGCTTAATTTTTTTCTGACATGTTCCTGATAGTCATATCAACATTTTTAGTTTAAATTATAGCATTTGGATCTAATGCGGCTGAGTTTAAGCCGATCGAAAAACGCGATTTTTCACTCGTATTTCCAAATTCTCCTATAGCGATTCCGCTGTGGAACCAAACTAAAAAATTTTTCCATACCCGTTTTAGGGATACCTTCGGGTATAATTAAATGGAATAATAATAAATGGCATGTGCCATTCGCGGCGCATGCCGTTCATGCTTGCCGGCAAATCTTCTGCATTAGCGCGAGATTATGCAAATAAATTTTGAAAAATGTTGCCGGAGGGCAATACTAATTGTTATTAAATAAAAAAAAATGTTTTGGAAAAATATTTAAGGCAAAAAATGCCCGAAAAAATGTTTAAAATTAGCCCCCAAAAAAGGACTATTTAAGCCCCCACATGGGGGCTTAAATATTATTTGTATTTTGCCCCCTCCTTTGGGTGCAAATGCACTTAGAGTCCCTAAGGAGGGGGCAAAAACTGCCCTACATGGGCACAGCGTTTTCTTTGTTGATTTTTAACATTTCGCCAAAAAAAATTTTTCCGAAAAACTACTCGTTTTGTTTTGATTTAAATTTATTTTGTATTAATTTTTTTTGTGTTTGTATTATTTCTAGGGTAAAAAGTGATGAAAAATCTGATAAAAGGATACAAAATTTGCGCTAAATTATATAGTAAATGTGTTTTTTCAGCTATTTCAAATTAACCCATATTTCAAAAAAACAGAACTTTTTTTTTCGTCAGCATTTTTTTATCACTGATAGTACCAAAATGATCAGCATCATCAAATTGATAAAATGTTGAGACAAAATTTTATTTGGTACTTTAAAACCCAAAAATTTTTGGGACTGAAGTTACGTACTGTAACAATGTACCCCAACATCCATTTGTTTGCAATTTAATTCGTGTTTTTTTTAATTTTACAATTTTTCTTTATATTTATTTACATTTTTATTAAGAATATTATCAAAAGATTTTTTATTGGAGTAATGCATGTCTAACAATTGTATGATTAATGAAGAATTGATTTCTGTCAATTGGATTATCAATTCTTACAGGAATTCGTTCGAAGCATTGCTTTTGTGTCTTATGGATAGCTTCACCTGCTGAAAACAAATGTTTTTAATACATATATATTTTACTTTAACACCTTACGTTGATCGGAAAATATGCCCCAGCTTTGATGAAGATTAACAAAATCCATAACATGTGCAACAATGTCATGAATATGCTGACTTTTTCCATAAATGGTTTTATATTTTTCTTGATAGAGTTCAGTTTTAAACATTTCAATACAATCTTTTAGTTCTTGAATTTCAGATTGTTTTATTGTTCTAGCAACAGCATATTTTTGAATATAAGCTATTATATATAATATTTCATCGGCAAGTCCATCATAATTTACTGTGCCATCGGCTATTTTGTTTAATAAAATTTTTCCATGATTACCAGTTAATTTCTTGTTATAGCCTTGAAATTTGACATGGGCATCGTTGATTATCTTGTCAACACTGAAATAATGGTTAAGAAAGTACATAAAATTTTTAATACAAACCTTTGAGGATCAATGGACTTTGCATAATCAAGAATTGCTCCAAGTGATCCAGCAATGACGTGTAAAACTCCATGACACGTTTCTTCAACTTTAATATGATTAGTCATAGGCAATTCTTTTACACTGTGACAATCTTTGTGAGCTTTTGCAGTATCTTTTGGAGTTTTTGCTTTATTTAATAATTCTTGAAGATTGTGGTAATCTTGAATAATAAGCTCCATAGTTCTTTTTGGACTACTCGTTACTAGTGAACACTGAAAAAAAAGTAGGTGCATATTTACTCTAAATTGGGGGTAAATATACCCCATTTTAGGCGTAAAAATTGGACTCTCCTAACTACAATGGGAGTAAATAATCCTCAAATCTGGGCGTAAAATTACACCATTATTTAGCGTGATATTTGGCCCTAAACAAGGGGCAAGTTTACGCGGAGAAACAGGAGTATATGTAACCCTAATTTACAGAGCAATGTCACACCGATAAAGAGGGGTACATATACCCCTACTTAAGAGGAGTTGGAAATAGACCTCCCCTTCCCCCCAGCTGCACACCCGTATCCCTACCTTAAAAATACAGCAGTAATAAGCAAAAAAAAATTTATTAAACAAAAACAAAACAATAACTAATAACAAAAAAAACTGACATTTATGAAGATCGTTGAACATTCAAAGAGTTTGGAGATCGCTGCCAATTGTATCAAGATTGTGAGCTGACTGAGGGTTGGCTTCTTTATCTGATTGTAACATTTTGGCTGAAAAAATAATAGTTAAATGATTGCGATTTGTAAGAAAAAAACTTGCCTGAAGTTGACTCAAGATCTTTGTTGACTGCTATTTTAGAAGAATTCTGATGATCTTTGATGTTCATTAATAATTCAAAAAAACAAGAAATGCCAGTTGTATTTTCATCATATTTGACGTTGCTGACAAAGACGAGTTCCATATAGCTTTGCAAAGCTTCAGCAAATCTGCCATGTACCTGAAAAAACTATTTCACTAAAAAGGCAACAATAAGATAAATTATTACCTTGAAAATCATTTCGTCAGCAGCAATGTAAAAACTGACATCTGGAGCAGATCCAAGCAGTTATTCCTTCTGCTTTGCGCTTGTTCATAGCATTTCTGTAATCAAGGTTGTCCTGAAATGTTGATACAATTGCATAAACTAGTTTTAAAAAAGTGACAACTTACAGAATGAGATGACAAGGCGAGAATATTCGAGGGCAGACTTCGGACATTTTTTCTTTAATATGTCAAAAAGAAGGGATTTTGCCATGTACTCACGTTCATCTAAAAGAAAAATAAAGATGGTTCACAATTATATAATAAGCTTACCAGGACGGACTGTCATAAGTTATTTCGGCTGCCGATATACCAAGATAGAACCGCCAAAAGGCGAAGTTACTTTTGCCATGCTGACAGGTGGAACCTAAAAATATGATTTTAGTAATAAAAAAACAACTGCCAAAACTCACAAATAATTTTTAAAGTTGGAAAATTTGGTGCTGTGGAACACAACTTGCTGCCACTACCATCAGATTTGCCGAGGATTGAGTGTTCTTGTAGAAGCTTGAACATTTCTGCTGCCATAGACTAGACTGTTGGCAGCCACTATCATCAGATGTTGCCGAGGTTCACTGCAGATTGATCACCATACTGAGTCAACCTAAAAATGCGTGATCAATGAAACAAAAAGTAAAATGCAAAGAAAAAAAGGCGAAAGATACATACAAAAAGTGATACAAACTGTGATCAATGAAAAATACATACCATCTGCAACGTTTTTTATCAATCACATTGAGCTGACATTGTAACGAATCAACTGACGGACGATCAAGACCACACAGGATAGCTGTCGCACGGCTAACGCTTTTAACGGCGCTTTTTTCTGCTTTACCGCCATCATCATCAAGAAAGTCAAGTTTGATTGTTGCAGTTATCTGAAATAAATAAAATAATTAATTAATTATAAATAAAATTATCAAAACATTAAAGCTGAATTAAAAAAACGCGCCAAAAAAGAAAGAGAGCAAAAAAATGCAAAGAAAAAAAGAAGCGGGTTCAAAAAATTCTTCAGCGTTCTACGCAGTGATGCGCAGCCTTTTTGCTTTTTTCCACAAAAACAAAAAGCCCCGAGCATTTTAATTTTGTTATTGTTTGTATAATGCAAGTATTTTTTAGATTAATAGAATTTTTTAATATTTGAAAAAAAAACCAGAAATTTACCTGAACAAAAAAACTCCAAAATTTCAATTTTTTATTGTTCAGGTAAATTTTTGGTTTTGTTTCTCTTACAAACGTTTGTGATAATGAATTATTAAAAAAATGCAAAAAAACCAACATTCTGCATTCTTTTAACAAAATTTAGTTTTTTTAAAATTTTTTTAACACTTTTAAAGGACAAAAAAAACACCCTTATAAAAAATACGGCTTCAAAACGAAAAATTTTTGATACGAAAATTACCCTAGGTCTATGCACCTTTTTTTGTTTTATAGAAAAATTTCAGCTTATAGAAATTATTAAAGCGCAAACAATACCTCAGAATATTGGATTTTCTATATTTAATAACCTATTTTTTTTACAAGAAAATGCTTTGGATTTGTTGTTTTGAGCTTCTATTTTATGATTTGTTTGTCCAATTAAAAAAAATGGAGCATTTTTTAGCAAACACAAAATTTTCTTAAAACCGAAGCCCTTACGGTTTAAAAAAATTTCGAAAGTTGTTTATGTCTGCGACCAAAAAAAACTTTTTTCAACGAAATAAAATATTAGACTATTTTTTGCAACATTTTGAAACAACATCGTCAAAAAAACGAAAGTGCTATCTACAGTATCATATTGCAATGATTTAAAAATCTTGCGGTAACATCTTTTGAAAAAATATTTCTTTTTTTTCAAAGAATAAATATTTTTGTCGTTGCAAAATTGCAAAATAGTGAAATTACATCGTGAGAAAAAATAATTTTGATTTTTTCAAATATGAAAATGTTACCTACAGTATCCTTGTATGAGTAAAACTTTTCGAAAGAATTTAATTTGTTCCAAATAAAAAAGAAATGAGATTTGAAAAAATTAACTTTATTTTCTTTTGTAACAATTTTCAATAATAAACTTTATTTTTTCTTTTAAATATCTATATTCTAGAAAACCCTTTTCTGAAATAGGGGTAAATATACCCCGAAGTACATTTTTAACCTTTGCCCCACTCAATTATAGGGTCAAATATGCTCCACTTTTTGCAGCAGCATAATTCTACTACTATTTTTAGTAGCAAACCGAAAAATGCCCTCCACTTTAGGAGCAAGTTTTCACCTTTTTGAAATCAGGGTAGACGCTCAGTTTACACCCTTTTTTTTCAGTGAACGTCAACCCGACCCGACCCGACTCGTTGACCCGTCAACCCGACCCGTCGGGTTGACCCGTTCAACCCGACTCGACAAAATTCTTGACCCGTATTTTGACCCGCGACCCAACCCGTCAAATTTTTCGACCCGAACTTTTTTTTCACAAAATATCGGGCTCTATAGACCGTCAAATTTTTTCGAAATATTTTTACTTTTCTTATGTTGTATTCTTTCATAGGCCTATAAACTAACAACTAATTAACAAATTTTTGAAGAAATTTAACAACTCAAACATGTACTAAATTAGTACATGTTTGAATAGTGAACGTCAACCCGACCCGTCGGGTTGATTCGTTCAACCCGACTCGACAAAATTCTTGACCCGTATTTTAACCCGTGACCCGACCCGACGAAATTTATGACCCGTGATTTTGACCCGTGACCCGTGTTTTTTGAATTCAAGTCGGGTTGACTTACACTACTCGTTACTCCATTTTTTAAATCAGTTTTTGTAATCAAACAAGAACAGCAAAAGTAAGTAGCTGCGTTACATTGAAGTCCCCAATAAAGATTCAGAAATTTTAAATCGCCAGTAATAATGCTAAAATAACATATTTAAAAAGTATATGCTATATATATATTCTCACAATTTACAAGTAAAAACTTTTCCATTGACAGAAAATCCTTCTTTCCATTTTTGCAAAGAAACCAAAGCATTCATAAAAATTGTCAGAAGAACTTCATAACATTCTTTTCCAGCATATGATGCGAGAAGTTTAAATTTGAATGCAGAACATGGTTTTTTTCTTTGAACAATATAATACCCAACTTTCAACGTTTGTTGACCTAAACATATATTTTTTTGTTAATTAATAATTAATTAAAAAAATAAAATTACCATAATCACCGCTTAAAACAATTGTTAACGCTGAAGGAAGATTTTCAACACCAATAGTTCTTATATCATGTTCAAGTACTTCACTAAAATCAAAAAATTTGACTTCGCAATCATCGGTAATTTTCGTTGAATGTTGGCGAGGATGGGATTCAACAATTTGTTTTATAGTATTATTTCTTTTTTTATACCCGGCAACTAAAATGTA
Organism: Panagrolaimus superbus; assembly: GCA_964035985.1. Lineage (NCBI taxonomy): Eukaryota > Metazoa > Nematoda > Chromadorea > Rhabditida > Panagrolaimidae > Panagrolaimus > Panagrolaimus superbus. Next base: position 10,384,116 of record OZ038357.1, read on the forward strand.
AGTGTTATACTAGCATTTCATTATAAAATTATATATAAACATACCTCCAGGAACTTGTTTTTTGATAGCAGCCATATCTCTTTCACTAAAGTGTCCTTCCATTTGCATCCGCAATGCATCTTCAGTTGAAAGAGCTGGTGTAACTTTAGCTCCTGGTGCAATGCTACTAACAATTTTTCTTCGTCGACACTGTTCTTCTCGTGATAGTTTATAAAAAGGCTTAGCTGTTTTTCTAAGTTCATTAAAAAAAAAAAAAAAAGGCTTAGCTGTTTTTCTAAGTTCATTAATCTTTGTCATTCGATTGCTTAAAATATCAGTCACTTCTTTTTTTCTTTTACGTTTATCTGCCTTTTTTTCGACCATAAGTTTCGAAAGAACTTTAAAATACTTGTCATTCGATCTCGATTTCACCGTTTTTGATTTCTGAATCACATTGTCTTTATTAATTTTCAAACATTGTTCTTTTCGAACTTCAAGAGCTCTTTGACGACTTTTTTTTAAAATTTCAATTTGCTTAGCTGATCTTCTTGCCATCTAAAGTCATAAACAATAAAAGAAAAATTGTAAAATTAAAAAAAACACGAATTAAATTGCAAACAAATGGATGTTGGGGTACATTGTTACAGTACGTAACTTCAGTCCCAAAAATTTTTGGGTTTTAAAGTACTAAATAAAATTTTGTCTCAACATTTTATCAATTTGATGATGCTGATCATTTTGGTACTATCAGTGATAAAAAAATGCTGACGAAAAAAAAAGTTCTGTTTTTTTGAAATATGGGTTAATTTGAAATAGCTGAAAAAACACATTTACTATATAATTTAGCGCAAATTTTGTATCCTTTTATCAGATTTTTCATCACTTTTTACCCTAGAAATAATAAAAACACAAAAAAAATTAATACAAAATAAATTTAAATCAAAACAAAACGAGTAGTTTTTGGGAAAAATTTTTTTTGGCGAAATGTTAAAAATCAACAAAGAAAACGCTGTGCATGGGGGCTTTTTTTGCACCCTTTTTTTTGAGTGTGCTTATATAGTGAATACTTGAGTTGGACACTGTTTCAAATGATTTTAATAGCTTTCATTGATCATAGAGAGTTGATTTATAGTTGTTTTGAGCAATAGTTGAAGAATATATAAATAGTAAGGGACTGTCCAGACGTGACGTCACGGCTTTAGGGGGGGGAGGGGGGTAAGCAAAAAGTGACGATTTGTGATGGGGGAGGGGGGGGGGGGGGGTCAAAGCCAAAAGTGACGTCACGGAAATTGATCATTTTTGCAATGTTATTGAATTAAATTTTACTAAATTTTTTGTCTAAAGTTTTTTCAAAGAGTAAAAAACTCTTGACGCGAATGATTAAAACGCGGCAAAAAGACTGCTAAAGCAGTGTTAGCAATGCTCTTTTGGACAAGCTTTAAAAACTTTCAACCCTGTTACAAAGTAATGAACTTCGAGGCATCCGAAGGAATCATTAATCCAAATGAAACTGTAAACATGTCGGATTTACACAATTCTTTTATGTCTCTTTTTCGAAATTGGGCTGAACTCAAAACAAGATTTGATAAACCTGCAAGAGAATTTGTTGGAGAAAAAGCATGGAAAGAATTAAACAATGATATTGTTCAAATTAAACTCAAAATGACTTTTTGGACATCTGAAATTGAAAAACATAAATTCAATCTCGTATATAAAGATCAACTTTATATACGAGATTGCTTCCAAGAGATTTACGAACTATTGAAGGGCGTCGTCATTTTAATTGTGCTCCAGTTCGATTACTAAAACCACAAAATGACTTGATGAAAGATTTTGTTTGTTGTTGTTACAAATAAAATTTTAAATTAATTTGAATTTTTTATGCATTTTTGGAAAATGTGACGATTTTTGTGACGGTGGGGGGGGAGGGGGGTAAGCCAAAAGTGACGGTACTGTGATTAGGGGGGGGGAGGAGGTCAAAATTTTGGATTTTGCCGTGACGTCACGTCTGGATGTTCCCTAAATGATGTTGAAGATGTAGTACATGGTGAAAATCGAATTTTGCACATTCTGAGAAAATTAGTGTATACCAAGTATCCATACTTTTCTGTATTGTTTTTGGCCTATTATGATCCAAAATCATTAAAAAAATAAAAATTTAGACAAAAGGAAATTTTTTTTACCTACGATGAAGTTGTAAAAGTAGGTCAATTTGATTACCTTGGATTTCATACAAGCTTTTCATAAAAGATTATTAGGTATTTTTGGATAGCTAATACTCGATATTTTAATGTTATAAAAAAATAATATTAATATATGTTCAGGAATCTTTGTAAATGGTTTCAATTTTGTGTGATGGCAACAATAAATACTGACGTAATTCATCACTTGCAAACCACGTAAAATGGCAAGAATATAATTTTCTTCAGTAGGTTTAACCATAGTTCCAAAGCGGCATTTACCAACAAGTTGAGTCATTTCGGCAAAGTACATGTAATCTTGTGTTGATTGTCCTTGAGCTTGTTGCTGGTTAAATAACTGAACCGGCATAGCAAATTTATTGTCTTTTTTTCAAATTTACCATTCAAAAGTGTAATAAGTTCATCGTAACTTATATCGGTAGGTGTTTGTGGTGCACACTAATCAACAATTTTTTCCAAAGTTTCACCACCAATTGATTGAAGTAAAGCTAACGCTTTATCTTCTGGCTTAGAGACACTGTTTAGTTTCATGAACATTTTTTCCAATTGCAATTTCCATGTACTCGAACGAGTGGTTCCATTAAAAAAAGGTGGAGGTCAAGCGGCTTGTTGAACAATTTGTACCTTATCATCCGGCATCCCTGTTTCCCCGACAGCTTAAATCTGATCTTTCATTACCAATTTGCTGTAGTAAAGATCGGCAAGAATGAACGTTTATTCAAAAATTAAGAATTGCTTATATACAGTTTTAAAGTATAAATTTGTGAAACTAAGAGTAATAATATATATAACCAGAACTAAATTATCAACTATATCCGAAAAAAAGCTCCTGCATTTCTACATTCTCCTCACATTGTAACACACTTATGCTAAGTCCCTCCCGGTTCTCCCGACAGTCGTAAGCACACGTGAGCAGGTACAAGTGACAAAAAGAACTTTTTTACGCGTGGTATTTTCTCTCTTGGTCCCCCTGTGGAAATTTTGTCACTTTTAAAAATTTATTTTCCTTGTTTTGGGCTTGGTCCCTCCTTCGGATTTTTTTTTCATTTGTTAAATTTTTTCTTTTTTTTTGCCAAGGTACGCTCTTTGAAAATATTTTGTCTTTTTTTAGAAACTGGATTCTGTAAATTTATTATTCACGGCACAAAACAAAGCGATATAAAAAACAATAAAAAACGACACCAAGATTGCTAATCAAATTTCATAATCTTCTGAATATTTTTTTTGTATGTTACAGTTTTTTGATCAGGAAGAAAGCAGTAAAAAAGTGGATTAGTTTGACCATTCACAACTCCATGGATGCACCATAATTGTTTGAACACCGCGGGACATACATAAAGAGTACCATCAAATGAAATAGTCCCAACATTTTTTCAGAAATTGAAGTGTATTTCGGCATTCTGGCTGCAAGATTGAACTTTGCCAATTTATCGTAACTTACCTCCCCGCATCATCCATACCATCATTATCATGATAAAAGGAATATTTCAGTAATTCTTCACTGGTGGCTAAAAAACAGATCCCAAGTTACAAAAATGTTAAAATAAAAAATGAAGATCTGCATTTAAAGCTCGGTGTCGTTCTGGGCAACGAACCTCGTGTGCCGTTCTGGGTAATGAACTCAAAATTTTTCGTTCACAAAAGTAGTGATTCTCGAGGAAACGTGCTGAACTAGCTAGCTCCGCCCCCAGAGGTATACGATAGAAAAATAGTAGCGATTCAGATTCTGACTCCGCCTCCAGAATCCAAAAGAATATTGGACCATATTTTTGTGGTAAAATATTACTCTGGTAAAATATTACTCTGGTAAACTGACAAAAATCTGACCTACTTTTTAATTTTTCACGTGAGACATGACTGATAAGGATTTTTCAGGTTAAACTCGAATATCCCATTGGATGTTTCATCATCAGCTCTTATCACTAATTTTTTATCAGTAAATATTTTTTTATCAAATCTTTCAAGTCATACATGATTGATAAGGATTTTTCTCACTGCTTTCAATAATAATAGTCTCTTATCACCAATTCTTATCAGACACTGATAATTTTATCAAATTTTCACGTGACACATCTTTAATCATGATTTTTATCAGTGATTACGAAAATCGTCATCTCTTATCACTAAATTCTTATCAGTAAATTCTTATCAGTAAATTCTTACCAGTAAATTTTAAAATTCTGCCCCTAAATATGACGCAATAACAAACATGATTTTTCACGCTTATCACTAATGCCCTCAGGCGATGATCTTATCACTACCTTATCAGTTGGTAAATTTTTTCACAAAATTAAATTCTAGGCTTAAGGGGGATTATTTTTATCACTAATAATCTCTTATCAATTGCTTATTAGTTCCTTATCAGTTGGCTCAAAATTGGCAAAAAAGTTTCTTGGCACGAAAGTGTCTTGTATCTCAACACGAAATTGTAGAAAAAAATTTATTCAAAGTATAAAAAAACTACAAAAAAAAAACTTACAAATCAAACAAAAGTGTGCAAGTAAGTGCGTGTGTGATAAAGAGGGGGAAATTATCTTTTATGCTTAACAAATGCTAAAACAAAGTGACCATGAGCATTATCACATGCAATTGGATTACCAAAGAAATCATTAAATTCAATAGACAAGGCATCAATTCGTGTTGTTTCTAACTTAAACCACATTGGAGTTTGAAAATAACTATAAATAGTTTTTTCATTATCATAAATAGGAATAGTACCAATTTCTGTAGTTGGTTCATCATAAAGGGGGCGCAAAATATTATTAATTGACATGCAAATATGACTTGCATAAGTTTCTGCTGTTGGATTTTCATATGCAATTGATTGATCATATAATACTCTGCCCAAGGTAAAACCCATAGCTTTAGCAAAGCCTTCGCTCAAATGAATTTCGCTCACATAGTTTGAATCGAAAGACACAATATATCGTTGAGCTTGATTATTTTCAAATTTAATTGATTCATAGCCATTTTTTGTAAATTCACTAGCAAATGGATCAACAAAATCAGACTTTTCTTCTTTTTTCGTAGTTATTTCAGTTGTTGGCATCATATCTGGCATTGGAGTAACGATTATTATTTCATTTGTTGGCATTGGATTTGTCATTTCTTCGTATGTTGTCGGAATCGTTACGTCTCCAGTTGTAGGAAAAATTACTTCCCCAACAGGTGCTGGCGTTGTTGCCTCAGTCGTTGCTTCAGTTGGCGCTGGTGTTACTGCTTCGATTGCTGGGGCTAAAGTTGTGTTTTCAAGTTCGCCGACTTTTTCATCTGATGTTACCGCTGGCAAATTTGAATCATCTGTTGCAGATTCACTTTCACCAACTTTTTCATCGGCCGTTATTGATGGATAATCTTCAGGTGTAACCTTTTCACTTTCCCCCACTTTTTCATTATCCTTGTTATCATTCAAAATTGATGGAAATTCACCCTCCATTTTTTTGTTTTGGGTTTCATCGGCTGTTTGATTTTTATTATAATTATCAGATAAAGGCGTTGGGTAATCATCTTTTTTCTTACCCTCTTCTCCCTCGCTTTCACTATCATTAAAAATAAACGCTTCTGCTTTGGCTTTTACTGGCGAATCATAAACTCCTTCAGCACCCGATTCCGTATCAATTCTAAATTTTTTAGCTGGTGGATTTCCTAATATAGCAGTATCATCGATTTTTCCTTCTTCTACTTTTTTTTCTTCTTTCTTTGCTACTCGAAATTTAGATTCTACTTCTTCCATTGGTATTTTATCCTTTTTAGCAGCCTTCACCTCTGGTTTACTTTCAGGTTTTGCCGCTGGTTTAGTTTCAGGTTTAGTAGCAGCCTTCACCTCTGGTTTAGTTTCAGGTTTAGTATCAGCCTTCACCTCTGGTTTAGTTTCAGGTTTAGTATCAGCCTTCACCTCTGGTTTAGTTACAGGTTTTGCTGCTGGTTTAGTTTCAGGTTTAGTATCAACTTTTGCCGTTGGTTTAGTTTCAGGTTTTGTTTCAGGTATAGTATCAACTTTTGCCACTGGTTTAGTTTCAACTTTTTTATCTTCTGCTTTTGTTGATTGCTTAACTTCTTCCTTTTTACTATCAGTTTGAACTATTGGTTTAGCTACTTCTTTCTTTTTACTATCTGTTTGAACTATTGGTTTAGCTACTTCTTTCTTTTTACTATCTGTTTGAACTATTGGTTTAGCTACTTCTTCCTTTTTACTATCAGCTTGAACTATCGGTTTAGCTGCTTCTTCCTTTTTACTATCAGCTTGAACTATCGGTTTAGCTGCTTCTTCCGTTTTACTATCAGTTTGAACTATCGGTTTAGCTGCTTCTTCCGTTTTACTATCAGTTTGAACTATTGGTTTAGCTACTTCTTCCTTTTTTTCGTTAACAACACTGCCACCAACTGATGTTATGACTGGTTTTGATTGTTCTTCTGCTTTAGCATCAGAATTTTCTTGTTCTTTGTCTTCTCCTCGACCTCTAATTCCCATCATTTTATTTAAACTTTTCCGTCCAGCTCTTCTAACTCTTTTAGCTGGAAATAATTCTTCCAAAACTTTATCAATATGAGATGCTGAATGAAAATATTTTGGCTTAACGATTGACTCAAGTCCATTTTTATAAATAATAATCATTTCATCATTCGCTAAAGACCATTTTTGCTCTAAGCTGAACTCTTTTAGCCCACAGTACCATTCATTCCCATGAAATTCGATTGGACTATCAAGTCTTAGTTCAAGTTTATTTCCACGATCTAACGTGAATTTTTTATTAATATACTCCATTTTTATTCGGGGCTTTATTTTGACACGACCGTTCAGTAGCTATGTGTTTTGACACAAATGATTTTTTTTTAAAAATTTGAGTATTTATAGCTAAATCCCCTTGAATTTTCTCTCGCCACGACAATTATTTTCCCACAACGACGATTTTTTTCCTTTGTTTACCCAACGCGCCTTTCTTTTTATTTTTCTTTTGATCTTTGCCGACAAAAACCACTTGAGATTTTCGCGAAACCACTTGAGATTTCGCCGATTTCCTTTGATCTTTGCCGACAATCGGGTGCGCGCGCGTGTTTTCGCCCGGGTGCGTGCGTTTTTGACCGGGTGCGTGCGTTTTTGACCAGGCGCGTGCGATGTGCGTCCGTGTGTCTTTTTACGCGGCGGCCGCCTGTTTCCTTTTTATTTGTATGCACGCGATGTGCGTCCGTGTGTCTTTTTGCAAAAAAAAAAAGAGTATAAAAAGGGGGAAATCTAAATTTTTTTCATTCGTACCTTTTTGTTCGTCTACCGTCGAGTAGGTTTTTAATTTCGCTCCGTAAAAAAATAAAAAAAATGAAGTTAGATTCAGAAGCAACCGAACAAATTCCTAATAACTTGGATCTTTTTTCCTCTAAGCCTGTTAATGTCGCATTTCAAGACACAAATGTTGTCGAATATAACCCAGTAAATGCAGTTGGTACTTGGCCAACTAAATTTACTATTAATACAGGATCATCTTACTGCAACCTTTCTCACTGCTTTTTACAAACAACTTTTAAAATTTTTAAAAATAAATCAAATAAAGATAAAGATGCTAAGGATGTTTCGCAACTAGTTCCTATTACAAAAGACGATAAAGTTAGTTTTATCAATGGATTTGGCGCAACTGCTATTAAGAATATGAAAGTATTATTTAACGGGCGTCAAGTTTATAATTCAAACGATCTTTATTCATATAACGCGTATTTTCGACGTCGCTTAGGGCTTGAAACTTCTCGCAATTCAGAAGATTTGCAACTTGCTGGTTACTTTGAAGACGATGACGAAAGTCAAATGTCTGGCGCTGGATTTGAAAGTCGTCGCGATTTTTTCATTAAAAATGGTGAATATCATACTATCACTCAAATCGATGCTGATATTTTTCGGCAAAATAAACTATTAATAAATATGCTAACTATTGATATCGAAATCACAATGCAACCCATGAACTTCAGTGTTATTGCTCAAGATGCAGTAAACTATGTTGCCGTTGCCTCTGGTCATAAACTTTATATCAAGCAACATCATCTTTTACCATCTTTAGATGCAACAATTAATCAGAGTTTAGCACAAGGTCAACTTGCAAAGTATCCTTATACGCGTAGTTTAGTGAGCAGCCATTTCATAGGACCTGGAAGACATGATTATAATACAACTTTATTCACTGATTATGTTCCAAAAAGAGTTTTTGTTGCTCTTGTAGATGCAAGCGCATTCAAGGGAGCTCCACTTTTGTCGCCATTTGATTTTAAACCATTTGGCTTGGATAGAATTCATGTCAGTGTTAACAATAAAATTGTGCCAACTTATCCCTATGACTTGGGAAGAAAAGAATTTGCTCGTGCATTTAAAGATCTTACTGATAACACAACTAATACTGGGTTAACATATCAAAAATATCTTACACATTCATGCATTTTTGCATTTGATTTCCAACATTATCACTCTGATAAGGCAATTGATCCTCAGCAAACAGGGACTACTGCGCTTTCTTTAAAATTTGCGTCAGCCGTGCCAACAAGCGGAATTCAAGCGATTGCTTATTCTGAATTTGACTCCATTATTTCTTTTGATTTTGCGCGTAATAACACTACTGCGCTCCCTGTTTAATTTAACTTTTTTACCTTTTTTTTATTTTTTCCCTTAATTTAAAAAGCCAATTATAGTGAGTTTTTAGTAGTGAGGTTGCTGCTTTAGCGTCATTTGCTGTCCCGTTTTTTAGGTATACGGTAGTGACCTTTTAAGGTCAAAAGGGGTGGAGCTTACTGTAGCCCTCTAGTCCCGTCACTCTCCCCGCAGTCCCGTCACTCTCCCGCAGTCCCGTCACTCTCCCCGCAGTCCCGTCACTCTCCCTGCAGTCCCGTCTGTCTCGTGTGACCTTGAGTTTATAGTTTATAGTTTGTCCGTCTATTCTAAAAGTGTCACAAGTATACTGTATTTATTTTTGTAATAAAATATCAATTCAATTCAAATTCAAATGGTTGAAATACTGTAAGAAAAATTAGTAATTTAAAGCTTTGATCCAAAAGAGTCGTACTGTAACTATCGATTGATTATTGATTTTATTTTGGTAAAAATTTATTCATAAAATATCAATTCAAATTGGAAAACTTTGCAATACAAAAAAGACTTGTCAGAATTTTGTCAAAATTTGTTAAAAAGATTTATGATATCCATAAATCAATTTATCTTAAGAGTGGATTTAGGTTATCCGTAAATCAATTTATCTTAAAAATAAGATTTATGTTATCCATAAATCAATTTATGATAAAATAATCGACTCACACCTAAAGTTATCAAAAAGAATAATGAAAAATAAAAGAGAGAGAGAGAGAATGCATTCACTGACCTTGAAAAGTGACGTCACTACAGTTAGAAAATGCGCGGGAAAAAATAAATTTCCCGCCAAAAAGTTTATGGTAACTTCCCTCCAAAACCGGTTATAGTGATTTCCCGCGAAATTATTTTTATAAAATAATTTGAGTTAATAAACTTGACAATTTTGAGGAAGATAAACACTGCCACTATGATTGTCACGAACAGCATAACTCGAAAATAGTTGGAAATTTGGATCTTTTTTCTTGTAATATTCAATTACTGCCTTCTTTTCTAATCTCGTAAGAAGTACAATTTCTGCATCAATAAGATTCCCATTGGTGGTTTTAACAAAAACTCCATTGAGATCGAGGTTTTCCCAGTTTGATATATCAGTTAGTTGTTTATATTTACCATTAAAATGTTTATGGAGATTTTCTCTTTTATGGCGATGATTCAATGGTATTTTACCAAAGTTTAAATGTTCATTTAGTTTATTAGATGCCATCTAAAATTAATACAAATAACTTTATTATCTCCTTTTAACAAATTGGAGTACAGAATGACCGTTCGCACGATCACAAACAATAGGATTTTCAAGAAAATTTTTAAATTCTAAAGAAATAGAATCAACAAAAGTTTTTTCAACCTTCAAGTACAACGGCTCTGAAAAGAATCAATATACATTTTTTCCTTTTTGGACTGGTATTATTGCAATTTCTGCATCACGATACTTGTTAAATGGCTGGAGAACTCCCTGAACATTGAATTTTACCCGAAGAAAGACTTTATTTGTTACAAAATATGATGTTAGATGATAAAGCTCTAAAAAAGTTTGCAAGAATAAATTCAATTTTGAGTTTAACAAATGCATGTGAGGAAGAAATTCGACTAATTCACCAAGTTTTTTACTTTTATTATAGCAAAAAGTATCCAGTTTCAGCACGACTTGCAATTTCATTGGACGATGACAAACAAAATATTATTCCTTTTGCGAGGGCAAGAAATTTATTCATTATAAGGAAAAAATCACAATACTTAAATCCAAAAACTGTAAGATTACTTTGTAAATGGGCTCTAAAAATTAATCATCAAGGATTAAATCAAATTGAAATTAAAGAAAAGATACGAGAAAAAACAACAAACAATTCAACATGGAAGACAGATAAAAGACAAACTGTTGTCCAAAAACCAACTAAAACATTTTTTAATTGGAAATTTATCGATGACTAAAATCACAATTTATGGCGTTTTCAAAAAAAAAGTGTTCTCTCAAAACTCTCTCCACCTGATTTGGCGGCAAATATCAAAGGATTTTTTGAAAAAAATCCTAAAAAATTCCTAAAAAATTTTAAAAAAGTTTTATATGCTTAAGCGTGTAAAAAGTGTATTTTTGTTGTTTTTTTCTTGTTTTTCTTGTTTTTGATAAAAAAAATGATAGCATGAAAAAATGGGGGGGGGGGGGATGTATGGACACAGGCTAACAAGGGTCGCATCATGGTCGTAAAAAATAAATTCTGGCTTTCTGAGACAAATATGATTGAATGAAAAAATCATAGCGAAATTCTAAAATAACTTCCTATTGGATTATTTTTCACGCAATCTGAATAAGCTTTTAATGCTTCTTTAAACTTATTTCCACAAATTTAGGAGAAAAATATTTACTGATAAGATCATCGCCTGAGGGTATAAGTAATAAATGGAAAGAATCAAGCTTGTTGATTATGATTTTTAAAATCAGTGAGAAAAAACCCTTATCAGTCGAGAATATGATAAAATTATCAGTTAGTGATAAGAGATATTGATTTTCGTAATCAGCTTAAAAAATCCTTATCAGTCATGTATCACCTGGAGAAAAAAAATTAATGATAAGATTTAATGATAAGCAAGTGATAAAAATCATCCAATATCCTTTTGGATCTTATCAGTGATGATAAACAAGTGATAAAAATCATCCAATATCCTTTTGGATCTTATCAGTGATCATAATCAAGTGATAAAAATCATCCAATATCCTTTTGGATCTTATCAGTGATCATAATCAAGTGATAAAAATCATCCAATATCCTTTTGGACCTTATCAGTGATCATAATCAATTGATAAAAATCATCCAATATCCTTTTGGATCTTATCAATGATATTTGCTGATCTCTTATTCACTAAGTCTAAGAGATCGGCAAATATTAACATTGTTAAGATCCAAAAGGATATTGGATGATTTTTATCACTTGATTATTACCACTGATAAGGTCCAAAAGGATATTGGATGATTTTTATCACTTGATTATGATCACTGATAAGATCCAAAAGGATATTGGATGATTTTTATCACTTGATTATGATCACTGATAAGATCCAAAAGGATATTGGATGATTTTTATCACTTGTTTATCATCACTGATAAGATCCAAAAGGATATTGGATGATTTTTATCACTTGCTTATCATTAAATCTTATCATTAATTTTTTTTCTCCAGGTGATACATGACTGATAAGGATTTTTTAAGCTGATTACGAAAATCAATATCTCTTATCACTAACTGATAATTTTATCATATTCTCGACTGATAAGGGTTTTTTCTCACTGATTTTAAAAATCATAATCAACAAGCTTGATTCTTTCCATTTATTACTTATACCCTCAGGCGATGATCTTATCAGTAAATATTTTTCTCCTAAATTTGTGGAAATAAGTTTAAAGAAGCATTAAAAGCTTATTCAGATTGCGTGAAAAATAATCCAATAGGAAGTTATTTTAGAATTTCGCTATGATTTTTTCATTCAATCATATTTGTCTCAGAAAGCCAGAATTTATTTTTTACGACCATGATGCGACCCTTGTTAGCCTGTGTCCATACATCCCCCCCCCCCCCCATTTTTTCATGCTATCATTTTTTTTATCAAAAACAAGAAAAACAAGAAAAAAACAAGAAAAAAACAAGAAAAAAACAACAAAAATACACTTTTTACACGCTTAAGCATATAAAACTTTTTTAAAATTTTTTAGGAATTTTTTAGGATTTTTTTCAAAAAATCCTTTGATATTTGCCGCCAAATCAGGTGGAGAGAGTTTTGAGAGAACACTTTTTTTTTGAAAACGCCATAAATTGTGATTTTAGTCATCGATAAATTTCCAATTAAAAAATGTTTTAGTTGGTTTTTGGACAACAGTTTGTCTTTTATCTGTCTTCCATGTTGAATTGTTTGTTGTTTTTTCTCGTATCTTTTCTTTAATTTCAATTTGATTTAATCCTTGATGATTAATTTTTAGAGCCCATTTACAAAGTAATCTTACAGTTTTTGGATTTAAGTATTGTGATTTTTTCCTTATAATGAATAAATTTCTTGCCCTCGCAAAAGGAATAATATTTTGTTTGTCATCGTCCAATGAAATTGCAAGTCGTGCTGAAACTGGATACTTTTTGCTATAATAAAAGTAAAAAACTTGGTGAATTAGTCGAATTTCTTCCTCACATGCATTTGTTAAACTCAAAATTGAATTTATTCTTGCAAACTTTTTTAGAGCTTTATCATCTAACATCATATTTTGTAACAAATAAAGTCTTTCTTCGGGTAAAATTCAATGTTCAGGGAGTTCTCCAGCCATTTAACAAGTATCGTGATGCAGAAATTGCAATAATACCAGTCCAAAAAGGAAAAAATGTATATTGATTCTTTTCAGAGCCGTTGTACTTGAAGGTTGAAAAAACTTTTGTTGATTCTATTTCTTTAGAATTTAAAAATTTTCTTGAAAATCCTATTGTTTGTGATCGTGCGAACGGTCATTCTGTACTCCAATTTGTTAAAAGGAGATAATAAAGTTATTTGTATTAATTTTAGATGGCATCTAATAAACTAAATGAACATTTAAACTTTGGTAAAATACCATTGAATCATCGCCATAAAAGAGAAAATCTCCATAAACATTTTAATGGTAAATATAAACAACTAACTGATATATCAAACTGGGAAAACCTCGATCTCAATGGAGTTTTTGTTAAAACCACCAATGGGAATCTTATTGATGCAGAAATTGTACTTCTTACGAGATTAGAAAAGAAGGCAGTAATTGAATATTACAAGAAAAAAGATCCAAATTTCCAACTATTTTCGAGTTATGCTGTTCGTGACAATCATAGTGGCAGTGTTTATCTTCCTCAAAATTGTCAAGTTTATTAACTCAAATTATTTTATAAAAATAATTTCGCGGGAAATCACTATAACCGGTTTTGGAGGGAAGTTACCATAAACTTTTTGGCGGGAAATTTATTTTTTCCCGCGCATTTTCTAACTGTAGTGACGTCACTTTTCAAGGTCAGTGAATGCATTCTCTCTCTCTCTCTTTTATTTTTCATTATTCTTTTTGATAACTTTAGGTGTGAGTCGATTATTTTATCATAAATTGATTTATGGATAACATAAATCTTATTTTTAAGATAAATTGATTTACGGATAACCTAAATCCACTCTTAAGATAAATTGATTTATGGATATCATAAATCTTTTTAACAAATTTTGACAAAATTCTGACAAGTCTTTTTTGTATTGCAAAGTTTTCCAATTTGAATTGATATTTTATGAATAAATTTTTACCAAAATAAAATCAATAATCAATCGATAGTTACAGTACGACTCTTTTGGATCAAAGCTTTAAATTACTAATTTTTCTTACAGTATTTCAACCATTTGAATTTGAATTGAATTGATATTTTATTACAAAAATAAATACAGTATACTTGTGACACTTTTAGAATAGACGGACAAACTATAAACTATAAACTCAAGGTCACACGAGACAGACGGGACTGCAGGGAGAGTGACGGGACTGCGGGGAGAGTGACGGGACTGCGGGAGAGTGACGGGACTGCGGGGAGAGTGACGGGACTAGAGGGCTACAGTAAGCTCCACCCCTTTTGACCTTAAAAGGTCACTACCGTATACCTAAAAAACGGGACAGCAAATGACGCTAAAGCAGCAACCTCACTACTGTTTTTGCAATAATTATTATAAAATTTGACAAGTTTTTTTTAAGATAAATGAAATATATCGGAATACCCGAAGATCGCTATAATAATATTATGCAAAGACTTAAACAAGTTGATCCAATGTTTGAGGAAAGCAAAGATTTTAAAAAAGATGTGGCAGCTACTATTAAAACCCAGGAAATGCAGGAATTAATTCAGCGCAAACAGGAATACAAAGATGCTAAAGAAGAAATTCCTAAATCATTAGATAAGAAAATACCAATAACAGTGACAACTCTTTTGCCTCCACCACAAAAGCGTAAGAAATCTGAAAAAGAAGTGAAACCAAAGAAAGCAATTACAAAAAATAAACCAAAAACAATAAAAACAGCTAAAAATTCCAAATTGCCTATTAGTTTTGCGGGAGTTATGCCATTCAGGGCCGCAAATAGGGGGGTGGAACTGGGGAAAGTTCCCCCCCCTTGCCGACCAAAAATAAGGGGAAAAATTGAATTCATACTAGATAAAATGAGATTTTTTTGTTTTTTTATAGGGAAGTTCCACCCCCTTACTTTTGACTAATTTGCGGCCCTGATGCCATTAAAGACATTTCACAATTATAAATTCATTGACGATTGATATTTTTCACTCTCACTCTCTCACATTTTATCGCACGCGCACTTACTTGCACACTTTTGTTTGTTTTGTAAGTTATATTTTTTTGTAGTTTTTTTATTCCATGAATAAATTTTTTTCTACAATTTCGTGTTGAGATACAAGACACTTTCGTGCCAAGAAACTTTTTAGCGAATTTTGAGCCAACTGATAAGGAACTGATAAGCCACTGATAACAGATTATTGGTGATAAAAATAATCCCCCTTAAGCCTAGAAGTTACTTTTGTGAGAAAATTGACCAACTGATAATGTACTGATAAGATCGTCGCCTGAGGGCATAAGTGATAAGAGTGAAAAATCATGTTTGTTATTGCGTCACATTTGGGGGCAGAATTTTAGAATTTACTCATAAGAATTTAGTGATAAGTTTTTAGTGATAAGGATTTAGTGATAAGGACTATGATTTTCGTAATCAGTGTTAAAAATCATGATTAAAGATGTGTCACATGAAAAATTGATAAAATTATCAGTTAGTGATAAGAATTGGTGATAAGAGACTATTAGTTTTGAAATCACCGAGAAAAATCCTTATCAATCATGTATGACTCGAAAAATTGATAAAAAATATTTACTGATAAAAATTAGTGATAAGAGCTGATTGAAAAAAACATCCAAAAGGATATTCGAGTTTAACCTGAAAAATCCTTATCAGTCATGTCTCACGTGAAAAATTAAAAAGTAGGTCAGATTTTTGTCAGTTTACCAGAGTAATATTTTACCAGAGTAATATTTTACCACAAAAATATGGTCCAATATTCTTTTGGATTCTGGAGGCGGAGTCAGAATCTGAATCGCTACTATTTTTCTATCGTATACCTCTGGGGGCGGAGCTAGCTAGTTCAGCACGTTTCCTCGAGAATCACTACTCACAAATGCAACCAAATTTTAAAACCGCCCGCCCAGCCTTTTGAAGTTTCAACCAAAAGTCAATCTCAATAAAAAATTTAGACAGTAAGATAAATGGTTTCTTTATGTTTTTTTCTGGTAGCGATAGAAGAGCGTTAAATTAATTAAATAATTTTATCTTTAAAGGGAGTATCGAAAAAAAAAGCAAGTAAAATATGATTGATTCTCTTGACACGAAAGTCCTTCAGAATCCGAATCAAAAATTTTTGATAATTTTTCTTCCTTTACGTATTTTTCTGATGGTGTCTAAATAAAAATCTACGTTTTTATTTTCTGTTTTTTCATCGTTTTTCCGTGATTAGCGAAGGAGTGCTACTTGAATGACGTCGACACTCCCTTTAAATAGGAACAAAAAGCTGCTATTAAAAAAACTAAAATAACTTTTTTTACATTATTTTTAAGTTACATTTTCTTCGCATTTCAAAATAAAAGTTAGTACTTTCAGTGTATATCCAGACGACATTAAGTTGTAACATTTTTTTAAATGTCAAAAATTAATCTAGGCTCTTATGGTTTACGGCTGCTTGCCTCAAATACACCAAAAAAAGCAGCACCATTTTCATCTCTATCAAAATGCTTTCCTGTTCTCAGGGTATTATTTATAATGGTATTAATATTCTATGTCATCATTGATTACACAAAAGATTCGTTATTATCGCGGAAAATTGAATCAAATATTATTGTTAAAAATTATTTATACGATAATGAAACAGGAGCATTACCGCAAATAATTAATAGATTCCATCGAAACAGTAGCAACTCTAATATTGTTATTCCACTGTTTGATAGATACATTTCTTGTACATTTATGAGCTGCAGTGGAATTGGAAATCAGGTAAATTTTTGTGTTTACCAAATTTTATGTTAACACCACGACCATGATATTCTGATAAAGCTTGAGATATATCCGGAAAACCTCAAGGACGATTATTACCCTAGGATAATATTACCGGTATAGGAACGGACGGAACGGGTTAAATTCCAAAAAAACGGAACGGAAAGCGTTCCTTTTCGGATTTAGACGTTCCGTTATTTCTCAATTTTTAGGTATTTTTTCTTAAAAATTATGGCAAAATTGCAACTTTTCGATCGTGAAAAATATTCAAAAACCAATTTTTGCTGTTGAAGTTGCTGTTTTACTATTAAAGTTCCACCTTTTACTTTTTATTATAGCAAAGAATCATTGTTGAGTGTTAAAAAAAGTGGATTTTATTAATTTTAAACAAATTTTGAAAGAACGGGAACGAAATTGGAACGGAACGCGTTCCTGAAGATTTTGGAGCGGAACGTACGGGAACGGGTTGACAAAAAAAAAGAACGGAACGGCAGAACGGATACGGCCTAAAATGAAACGGAACGGAACGCGTTCCAAAAAAATTGAACTTTGGAGACACTGATTCAGTATAAAACTTAAATGGTAAAGGGTGTTTCAAAATTTTCGCCGAATTGGTTTTTACCTGCAACTGGTTACTGTTGACTTCTGGAGGCTTCTATTTTCAAAAAAAGGGATACCATTGACCCGAGTAACTTTTGCATATAATATTTTGGCATTTTGGGAAACGGCGCCAAGTTCAAATTTTGTCTGTTAAACGGTTATTTTAAACTAATTAGTATGAAAATCTAGCATTTTTTACAAGGAAATGTGAAAAAATTAAAAGTACTGAAGGAATGGCGAGTTATTGAAAAAATTATCAATTTTAGAAAAAAATTATTTTATCTGAGTTTTCGTTAGTTTTTTCACGGTATCCAACTATTTTAATAAGTAAACAACATAAAATGCTAAAAAATAACTAAATTAGCAAAATCTGAATTTTTAGCGATTTTGACCATTTTTTCAGTATATCACCATTCCTTCAGTATTTAGCTTAAACTGTTAATTTTTTCACATTTCCATGTAAAAAATGCTAGATTTTCAAAAAAAAAAAAAAAAAGAATATATAAATTACTGCTAAAATAAAATAAAAATTACTGACATTGTTTTTAAATTCGTAATTATTTGTTTTTGCTTTACTCGAAAAATAAAACCAAATAATTAAATGTTTCAACATTTACCACATATTATTACTAAACGTTTTTTGGCCTCTATTTTCGAAGTCCTCATGGTGGATTACCTCAGAAACAGATAAAACAAAAATTTGACGTTAGCATCCAGAATCATGAATGCTGAAACCATTCAAATCCTTATATATTAAGTAGATAATGTTTAAAACCATAAAAAACTAATGTCCAGTCCAATAGACGCTATGTCCATTCGAATGGACACTATATCCATTGGACTGGACAAGCTCTAAAATGATTTTAAATACAAAAAAATGTTATTACCACTGTTTTTAGACGTTTTTTAATGATAATTGATAAAAAAAATCAAAAAAGTTTTTTTTCCATTCGAATGGATATGGTTTCCATTTCCTGCGAGCACTGCACTGCAGCTGTTTATTATAATAAAATAATACTCTATCACCGAGTAATAAAAGATTCATGGTTGATATATTAATTTTTATTCTGTCACAAATATTTCAGATGTTTCGATTTGCATCTCTTTATGGCATTGGTTATCATTTCAATCGAACTGTTTTCTTTCCAGCAAATAATGAATGTCAAAAAAATACGATGCCTGAAATAAAAACAACTTTTCCTAATTTTTTCAAAACAATTAAACTACTTACTGCTGTCCCAAAAGATACCATAAAATCTGATTTTGCATTGGATTGTTGCAAATATCAAAATCCTAACACGTTTGTAATTAAATTTAAATAATTTAAACCTGGGATGTCAAATGCAGACGGCCGCCGTCGCCGATCGCGTGCCCGCGGGCAAGGTTGTTTTCGCCGGCGGCCGGCATAGCCGACGATTTTTTTGAAATTCTTCGTTTTTCCCATAGAAAAAAATATAGGCCACGCGGCCGACACGGCGGCCATGTTTTCCCGCCACATTTGACATCCCTGATTTAAATACAGAAAAATTCTAGAATGCATGATTTTCCACATAAATATTTAATTTTAAATGGAAATTTTTTGCAATCATTTAAATATTTTAACGATAGAAATGCAGAAATAAGACATTTTTTTGAATTTGATAAAAACATTAAAAAATCAATAGAAGAAAAAGGAAAGAATATTTTAGGGTAAGTTTTTTTATAATATTTACACCTTTTTTTAAAATTAAAAACTCACAAAATGTATTTTCTATATTTTCAGAAATGACACCTTCCATAAACTTTGCATCCATATTCGACGGGGAGATTTTATTAAACATGAACAATTAGAATCTCGTGCAGAATTTGTTGAACCTGCAATAAGTTTCCTTCACCAAAATCTTACTGAAAAAGGAATATCAAATATCTCATTAATTTTTCTTGGAACTGATTACTCTTTCATTAAAAGTCTCAATTTTAATCAAAAACTTTTCAATTCAATTTATCATCCAATTTTGAAATCGCGCGGTGAAGATATGTATTTTGGGATACGGTATTGCGACACCTTATTAATTACTGCTTCTGGATCAACCTTTGCCTGGTGGATAGGATACTTGATGCCAGAAGGATCGCAAATATTTTATAATGCGCAAATTGGTAAAATCCGATCATATCCAAAAGATTACTATGATTTTGATATTTTTCCTTCTGATTGGAATATGCTTGAACTCAATCGTTCCAGCAAAGTTGTAGAATTAGATAATCGATGGTATTATGAAAGATTTGCTTGGCCAAGAAAAGGTATTCCACCATTGTTTGGTTAATAACAAAATGCAGATATTTCTCCATCAAAAAAACTCGCTATTTCCAATAGCCAACTTCATAATTAGTACTAAAAACGCTCCGCAAAGACGTTAAATGTAGTTTTGAAACATTACAAAATGTTCCTTGACATTAATTGAACCAGAAAGAATAAAAATATTGGTTTTAAACATTAAACTTGGTCTACGGCTGCTACTTAAAAAAAATATCTTTTTTGTCGCAAAAAATTTTTTATACCATTTTTAACGTATCATAAGGCTTATGAAGCAATATTAAAGTATTTGTATATATAAAAATTAAATTTTGTGACTATTTTGATGATGTAGGTGGAGTTAATTGTCAAATTTTAAACATCTTTATAAACGTTTTTAAGCAGCTAAAAGTTTTTTTTGCATGCTTATTTTTTACAGACAAATTTAAAAAATAAATAAATATGTTACAACAGTTTTCAACTTCAAATTCATATATAATTGTGGAAAACAAAATGCCCAAATTTGCTTGATAGCTTGTATAACAGAAATATCTGCATATATTGATTCTCGTGTTTTGATTCTACATAGAAATTTTATTTAGGCACGGTACGTCGAACGCCAAGAAAATTGTCCAGTGAGAAATTTTGATAGAACACTGTTCTTTATTTTTTACATACAAAATCTAAAACATAGATTCTGAGACAATGAATCAGTTTAAACGTTTCCTGTAAAGAGGAAACATTAACTAACATCATTTTTAAAACATCAATGGGCACTTCTTTACTTTTCCTCCCCCTTGTTTTTGAAAAACTTTGTCAAAATTAAAATGTTCACTTTTATTCTTTTTTTCACAAATTTGAATAAAAATACTTTTTCATTTTTTTGGTGATCAAAGGGGGAGGTAAAGTAAAGAAGTGTAACACAGCACTTCTTTACTTTTCCACCCCTCATTCGATTTTTATATATTTTATGTAAATTCCTTGAAAAAGCGGTAAAAGTGTATAAAAGGATGAATGTAACGTGTTTTCGAGCTTTTTCACCACTTTTTCATTCCTGCTGGCTTCATTTGTTCTCACAACACTTAAGTTTTTGTCTTGCAAAAAGTTCATCCCGAATTTTAGGGATGAACTTTTTGCAAGACAAAAACTTAGAAAGTTTTGTGACAACGAGGGGGAGGAAAAGTAAAGAAGTACCCATCAATGCAGAAAAAAGTTATTTCACGGATTCTGAATTCTATGGATAAAAAAAATGTTGTCCAAATTCTATAAAATTACTATCTTTTTATTCATCTCGATGACTAGGTTACATTAAATGTAAAATTAATTGTTAGAAAAAAATTTAGACGCCGTAGAATCCAAAAAGAAAAAATTTTAAAACTTCTGAAATTTTTTTTCAGAATCATTAACAACAACGAATATTTTACATTTAATACTCATCGAGACGAATAAAATGATAGTAATATTATAGAATTCGGACAATATTTTTTCACGTATTCTGAATCCGATGGATTCAGAATCCACTTTTAACTTTTGTCTGCATTGACGTTTTAAAAATGATGTTAGTTAATGTTTCTTCTTTACAGAAAACGTTTAAATTTACTCATTGTCTCAGAATCTAGGTTTTAAAGGGAGCGTCCGGGATAGACAAAGCTTTTTCTTACGGTCATTTTAGCACGAAAGTTGCAATAATGGAGAATGCATTCGTTTGTGTTTTTGTCAAACATTCATGGGGGGGGGGGGGGAACAAACAAATGCATTCCCCATCGTTGAGAGTGACGGATTGACGGTCGTAAGAAAAATTTTGTCTATCCCGGACGCTCCCTTTAAGATTTTTGTATGAAAAAATTTTTGGGGAAAACTTCTTCACTGGACAGTTCAGCGCACCGTGCACTATGCGTTCATCACTTTCACGACACTTCGCCAAAACATTTTTGAACAATTTTTTTATTTAATTTTCTGCTTTATTACTTTTTATATACATTTTTTACAAAGCATATAATTACATATTTATTATTTTTAAAAGATAGGTAAACATCTTAGGAACAGGTATATACCAAATTAAGCATGTATAGAAAGATGCATGCATTATGCGAATGAAATATAGCAACTGCACTAAAAAAAATCAAGTTTAAAAATAGCTAGAAATCGCTGCTTGAATGTTTTTTTCTTTAATTTGTGTCTTAACTTATCCGCAGTAATGTGTTCTACAAATATATCACAGAAAATTCTATATTCTGTCGACTCGATTCGAAATTTTTCACATTTTGCTAAAAGTCGAAATCCACAGGGGGGACCAAGACAAAATTTAAAAAATTTTTTTTCTTTTTTTTCTATGAAAGTGACAAAAATCATATAAAAAAATAATTGTGATACTTAAGTGCAAAAAAAAATTAATTTTTACTATATTTTTAGTTAAAGAAAAATTAGCAAAATCAAAGTTACAGTATCTCTGAAAACAGTATTTAAAAAAGTTAAAAAATAGTAAAAATTAATTTTTTTTTGCACTAAAGTATCACAATTATTTTTTATATGATTTTTGTCACTTTCATAGAAAAAAAAAAAAAAATTTTTTTAATTTTGTCTTGGTCCCCCCTGTGGATTTCGACTTTTAGCAAAATGTGAAAAATTTCGAATCGGGTCGACAGAATATGGAATTTTCTGTGATATATTTGTAGAACACATTATTGCGGATAAGTTAGGACACAAATTAAAGAAAAAAACATTCAAGCAGCGATTTCTAGCTATTTTTAAACTTGATTTTTTTTAGTGCAGTTGCTATATTTCATCCAGTGTCTCCAAAGTTCCACTTTTTTTTGGAACGTGTTCCGTTCCGTTCCATTTTGGGCCGTATCCGTTCCGTCCGTTCCGTTCTGTTTTTTTAGTTGACCCGTTCCCGTCCGTTTCGTTCCAAAATCTCGAGGAACGCGTTCCGTTCCAGTTCCGTTCCCGTTCTTACAAAATTTGTTAAAACTTAATAAAATTCATTATTTTTAAACTCAAAAATGTTTCTTTGCTATGTTTTAAAAAGTAAAGGTGTGTGTTTAATAGTAAACCGCAAATTTAACAGCAAAAATTGGATTTAAAAAATTTTTCCCGTTCGAAAAGTTGTAATTTTACCCTATTTTTTAAGAAAAAAGGGCAAAAAAAGGAGAAAGAACGGAACGTTTAAAATCTGAAAAGGAACGCGTTCCGTTCCGTTCTTTTTGGAATTTTTCCCGTTCCGTCCGTTCCGTTCCTAAATCCCACCAGTTCCCGTTCCGTTCCGTTCTGGAACGGGAACGGAACGGAAGAACGGACGTTCCAGAACGGAACGGTGGAGACACTGATTTCATCCGCATAATGCGTGCATCTTTCTATACATGCTTAGTTTGGTATATACCTGTTCCTAAGATGTTTACCTATCTTTTAAAAATAATAAATATGTAATTATATGCTTTGTAAAAAATATATTTAAAAAATATTTTGTTTTATAAGACAAATTTTAAAAAACTGATTTTTTGTAAAATCTTTCGTGGTAAGAATCGTGTGAACGCATAGTGACCGTGTAGGATGTGAGGAATAAGTAAAAAATGAAAAAAAAACATTCAGAATTTAATCCGGTTTCGGAAAAAACTCCAAAAGTTGAGTATCTTTTTCACCAAAAAAACTCAAAAAAAATTTGTGAAAAAAAAAGTTGAAAAAGAGAAAAGGTGATCCCGCGAAAAAAACACTTTTTTCATCTTTTGTCAAATGGCCGTTTTCCTTTTTTTTGTCGGCTCGTGACTTTTGCATATAAAATTTTGGCATTCGGGACACTTTGCCCAAACAAGACCAAATTTAAATTTTTTTTGTTTAACGGTTTTTTAACTTATTTTTATGAAAATTTGGGTACTTGTTTAGTTTACCCCCCCCCCCCCCCCCGCCTATTATTTTCATTCACAAAAGCAGCCATATTCTGAACCCGCCCACACTACGAATTATTCGTCGCATGACACTTTGGTGACATTTTGCCAAGCATAAATTTTATTAATTTTTTTATGAATCATTACTATATACGTCAAGACAAATCTAAAATGAATATTGCTGTTTTAATATTTTTTTATTAATTGGGCAAGAAATGGGATGCAAAAAGGAAGAGAATAACACCAAAAAAGCGATATTTATGAAGCGCGTACAAAATGCGGTGCATTCATAGTTGTTCACGATATTGTGTGTGATCTTTATATGCTATCCTCATTTTTTGAAATCGGTGGATCTAAATATTAAATTATTTTTTTTGTGCAAATTTCAAAAAAAATGCGAATTTGGGGGGTAAACTGAACAAGCCTTTTTACAGGCAATTGATCTGGCCTTTTTTACAGGCAATTGAGAAAAAATAATTCATTTTAAGTTAACTACTGAATGAATGGCGAGGTATCGAAAAAATGGTCAATTTTAGAAGAAAAATAACAAAAACAAATAATTTTATTACCAATATTTACAGTTTGATTTTATCTGCATATATTTATTGTCAAGATAAGCTACAAAGTTTTTATTTGCGTTTTTAGCTGTAGTTTGAACACGGAATTTTGCCGAAATGTCTTCTTCAGATGTCGATTTTTTAATTCCTTTATGAAAGCTAAAGGCATGTGATGCAACTGCAAATGAATATCCAGCTCGACAAAGTTCATACGGTAATGCCTGTTGATCACGAAATCTTATTGGAATTCCTTCGAAATGTAATGGATATGAAGAATGAACAATTAATTGTGGCTCCCAGATACTTCCTCTAAAAATAATTGTTTGCAGTAATAATTATTTGAACATTCTACCATTTTTTTAAAACATGTTTGTAAACTTACTGATATTTAACAGTTTTTACAGATGGAGTTGAATTAGTTGTTAATGAATAATTAAGCCATGCTTTAAGTTCAGGAATTTTATGACCTACAGCAAATGTAAAATAATGAAATTCAAATGCTCTAAAAATATAATAGAGTAACCCATAATTAGGGACCTTCAACAAAAAACCATTTTTTAATAACAAATTTTATATATTCAGATACCTCAGGATTTTCTAAGACATATACATGTCTCAAAACCAGCAGAAAATCAGCAAACAAATGCAGTTTTCTACTGAAAAAATGCAACTTTTTGCTATTTTTCTGCGGCAGAAAGTGAAAAAATGCAGCAGAGAATTGGATTTGAATTTTGTTTAAAAAAAAGATTTTGTAACTGTATCCAGCAAATTGGAATTATGCAAACTAGCTGGAAGCTAATTTGCATAAAACCAAAAATTCCAAAAATTTTTTATATTAGGTGGAGCAGGGACGCGAATGCGTTGTGCAACCAACTGAGCCAAACACGCTGCCTTCTTGGCGGCGTTTTTCCTTTGAAATTTTTGCTTGCCATGAAAAACGGCTTTTCTTTGTTTGGTTGACGGTCTTTACTCATAATGCAAGGCCGTATACAGAAAAAAATTTCGGAGGGGGCACAGCGATTTTGGGGGGGGGGGGGGCACACCTTTGATATTTTGCCGCCGCCAACACTAAGCGGCAAAAGATCAAAGGGAGTTCTTCAGTTTCGGGGGGGGGGCATAGGTCCCGAATCCTTCCCCCTAAATACGGCCTTGTCATAATGTAATAACTATTTGCTTACTGGTGTTGTTCAATCAATTCATTTAGTTTATTGACAGTTTTTGGAGGTTCAGAAAATTTATCATTGTATTCAAATCTTCTTACAATTACAGCAACTTTATCATTTTCATTGACATATTTTGCAGCAGAAACAGAAAGAATTTTTGAAGAATTTTCACTAAAATGATTTTCGATATCTGATATAAGATGAAAATTTGTTGTTGCACCTTTTCGAGCAATATTTCGTAATGAATTTGGGGGATATGATTTTGAAAGTGTGTTATTAAATAATTTATTTTGTTCATAGAAGAAGTTACAGTTAAATGGATTGGAATTTGGAACCAATTTTGATAACCCATCTAAAATAAATGATTTTGAACACTCCATTTTATCATCGGTCCTCCAAACAAGATGTGCTGATATCTTTTCTGAAGCCTCTGGAATACATTGGTAAAGATTTCGAAAAGCTTGTAAAGCATAAAATCCAGAGGCATCAAGAATTAAAGAAACCGAAATTAAATCATCCCAATTTTTTGCCTTAAATAAAAAAGGTTTTAAATATTACAAATTTTTTTGAATTACATGATCAAAGATAAATTTTGAATAACCGATAGATCCATGTGTACAAAGTGTTATTAAATTATAATTATTTGACAGTTTTGAAGCTTTGAAATAATCAAACCATACACAAAATTGATCCGGTGAATTGTTTCGATTCCAAAAAACTATACGCGATTTTGATTCTGTCAAATTAAAATAAATATTATCTCTTGATATAATAAAATCTTGGATATCTATTTTTATACGGCAGAGTATTAACACAATAACTGCTGTTAAAAAATAATAGGAAAATTTAGAAGAATGCCGTTCCATTTAAATTATATGACATAAATTAAAAACCTATTTTTTGTAAACCAAGATTGACGGAAAAAGATTGTTTAAAAACTACAGTAACTATATTTTCAAAAACGCACCAAACTTTAATTTTCCATTTTAGTTTTGCGTTATTTTTTTCTATTAATAAAAATTGTCTTTTTAAAAAACTAGAAACAACGCCCCGGATAATTCAGTCAATGATAAACAAAAAATAGTTTTAAAAAATAATGACGTATATTAAATTGTTACTGATAAAACCTATAAAACATGTTCCCATTTATAAATGGGAACATGTTTTATAGCTTTTGGCCAAAATGTTTTTATCATTTACGCCACATAAGATACCTTGAGGTAAAACTTTTTTCATCAGCTAAAAAAAAGTGAAAAAGAGGTATTTTTGCTAATGTTTTTTTGAAATGAAAGAACCAATGTTTTTACAAAATTATATTCATTATCATTTTAAAGGGAGTGTCGACGACAAGCAAAAAAAATTTTTTATGGAAAACAAGTATGTTTTCGCACGAAATTGAGTTAGAGAAAAAATAGCATCGAAAAAAGTCTTTTTCGTGTAAAAACATTCTTGTTGTCCATAATAAATTTGTTTTGCTTGTCGTCGACACTCCCTTTAACGACCATTAAGCAAGTTGTCACTCTTAACCCAATACACTAGATAAAGTTTTGCTCTATTTAAAAAAGTGGAGAGGCACCGCCTTGCATAAATTATACTCGGATCCTCCAAAAATTAAAAATATAGTAAACATTAATTTAATTTAGTATTACCTTTTTACTTTGGACAATGTCTGGTTGCAATTGTAAAGTTTGTGGAAGACTTATTCTTGGCTTTAGTAATCATTATGGCGGACAAAGCTGTGCCGCTTGTGCATTATTTTTTATTCGAGCTCCAAATGCAAAACATGTTTACACTTGTAAAAGTGATGGAATGTGTTTAGCACGTAAGTTTTTAATAATCTTCAAATATTGAGATTAAATTAATTATAAAATTAAGTTCCATCCTTGACGGGCTCTGATTGCCGTAAATGTCGTCTAAATAAATGTTTTGAAATTGGAATGAGAACCCCTGGAATGCGACAACAATCAAATTTAGGGAACACAGAAATTTCAGAAGAATATTTGGATCAAGCTAAACGTCTTCATTCCATTTTTACAGTAACAAAAAATAACCCACACTCGTTACTTAATTATTACAAATATGACGACCCCATATTTTTAAATGACGCAGCTCTCCATTTTCATGGAAACAACATCACCAACACTCAAATGTCTTACATTCGAAAATGGGCAACTATATTACATTGCAATCAAATTCCAATACCTGAAATCCACGTTTTATTTTATTCAATTCTTTCCACAATCAAATTTTCATGGATTCCCATTCAAGATCAACAAACAATTGGTGATTTTCAGCAAGAAGCTATTATTCAATTTATTGAAACATACCCTTACCTTAGCATCGAATACAAAGAAGGATTTGAAAAATTAACAGAATATTTTCAAAAACAATTTGTTAAATATTTTGTCTCCCAAAACGGGGCTGATAGTACTGCAACACATTCTTCTTAAAGAATTGTATTTTAATAGATTGATAAAAAAATGTGTTTTTAACATGGAATTTTGAGGAATTTTTGGATTGGGCGGCTGGGCAAGTTGATACTGTAGCAAATTCTTTACCAGTAATTTATTTCAACATATTTTTTTAATATATGGGAAGATTTTTCTTGGAAAACCTTTTTTAAATATTCTAATTCATAACTAGTTCTTGTATAATTCAATCACAGAATAATTTTGGTATTCGGAACTTTGACAAAAAAAAACTTTGACCGACAAAAGTTTGACCGAAAAGGAACTTTGAGCGAAACTGTGTTTTGGCCGAAAGCACTTTGAACGACAAAGCATTTCTGACCGACAAAATAAAATAAATTTATTCAAAAACTTTTGACACTAAAAACACAAGATTACAAATGCCAATCTCTGACATTCATCAATAGTTTTCCCAAATTATTTTCTCCCCCAATTTTCAATTCATTAAACGAGGATTATCAAAACCCCTTCGAATACTCCAGAATTTATCCCCAGGTTGAACTTTTTTTTTTGAGAAAATTTGGGAAAAGACTTTTCTTTACTTTTTTTTCCATTCAAAATCTTAAAACCTAGATTCTGAGACAACGAATAAATTTAAACGTTTTCTGTAAAGGGGAAACATGAACTTACTTTGAAAGTTGATTTAAAGTATTTGTTACTTACGTTATGCTTGAATAACATAAGTTCATTGACTATATCCTTTCAGATAGCAATATTCGATGAGAGTCTTTTATTGTTGTTGGTGTGGTTGAATTTGAGTACATTTGTAGTAAATGTTTCAAGTTCTTGCATTGTTTTTGTTGATTATACTTTATGTAGTTAATCATAGCATGTTGATTAATAGCTGATTTAATTAAAGGGAGAGTCGAAGATAGTGAAAAACTTTTTATGAACGTTTTCCGTCATTCCAAGTGATGGAGTTGCATTCGTTGCGTGCGGGCGGAAAAATTCCCCATCACTTGGAACGAAGGAAAACGTTCATAAAAAGTTTTTCACTATCTTTGACACTCCCTTTAATACTTAAAAAATATATTAAACTTTTGCTAATAAATGATTTTCTTTGAAGGTTATTGCGTTTCGTTTATACAAAGTTTTTATGAATATGTAAAATAAAAGTTGTATAAAAAAATAAAAAATTTGTTGATGTATTCAAAAGTTTACGAACTTGAATAAGAAATTTTATATATGCAGCAACATCGATAATCTGATGACATTTCTTTCAAAAAGATTTATTCTAATTTCTGTAAAAAGCAACTGTCTTGCATCTTGTGGACCCACACTTTCTTTTTTTTGCAAAGAATGAGAGAAAAAAAATGGTTCAATTTTTTCAAGCAGGCGATGGTTTGACGTTTTTGAGTCATAGTGGTTCATGCAAGCACTGCGGGCATGTCACTGTTATGAGATTTCTATTCTTGATGTAAAAAAAGGGCAAATTTTTCACCAGCGTAAAAAAGGAAGAGAAATTGAAATAAATGAAAAATGGTACACAATTTTGTTTCCGATTCCCTGAAGTTTAAAATAAAACCAAAAGAAACCGTTGAACGTCATTTTTCAAGGACTAGTCCCAATTTCTTTCATTATAATGTGCTACAATACCCCCAACATCAAAAAACAGTTTTTAATAATATTTTTCATTGCTTAAAAATTTTATATTCAAATTCTCCATAATTGGTTTAGTCATAATTAATCAAAACAAAGCAAAAAAACACCAGAATTAAATTTTTTTTCTAAGTGAGAAAATTTTTACAATACCCCCAACATCATTTTGGTGCTATAACTCCAATATTTGACTTATTATAACCCCGTAAAAAGTTTATATAGTATTTTTTAGACATTCTGAACATGTTTAAAAAAAAATTTTAAATTTTAAATTTTTTTTGCTTTGGTCCCCCCTGTGAAAAAAAATTGAAATTTTCGAAAAGTTTTTTTTCGACGCACATTTCAGGGAATGTTCAGGGGACTATAAGAAGACGTTTGATAGAAAAATTAATCGTTTAAAATCATCTTACGCGAAATCCCACTTAACCCAACGCCAAATGTGCCCGTGAGTTGCTATGAAAAACATATGATTTTAACCGAAAAACTTATTGATGTTTAAGCAGGGCCGCTAATACGGTAATCGATAAAAGTTCTACTCTCTTCAAAAGAACGCTCTCTCATTTTTCTCGTGGGGACATGTCCCACGAGAAAAAATGAGGAAAAAAGAGAGAGTCAGACATTTTCGATTACCATATTTGCTCAAGATAGATTAATTCAACAAAATGCTCCATGTTTTGAATCTCAATTAAACTGAAAATGTTATATTCAAATTCTCCATGTCTGATTAAGTTAAAAAAACAACAGAATTAAATTTTTTTTCTAAGTGAGGAGATTTTTCACAATACCCCCAACATCATTTTGGTGCTATTACTCTAATATTTAACTTATTATAACCCTATAAACGGTTTATATAGTATTTTTTAAACATTCTGGACAAGGTCGTATACAGAAAAATATTTCGGAGAGGGCACAGCGATTTTGGAGGGCACGCCATTGATCTTTTGCCGCCGCCAACACGAAGCGGCAAAACATCAAAGGAAATTCCTCAATTTCGAGGGGGGAGCACAGATCCCGAATCCCCCCCCCCCCTAAGTACGGCCTTGATTCTGGACATGTCAGAACTATTTAAAAAAAATTTTTTTTTTTTAATTTTTTAGATTGATATTTTCGAATACTTGTACAAGTAAAGTAGTAGTATTAGTAGCGCAAATTAGATAGATTAATTAAAATACGTGAGAAAAACAGTTTCCAAAAACAGAGACGGCAGATTTCTTTTAGGGTTTAAACATGTTGAAAACCTTTTACCATGTCCATAAGATACACATGTGTTTATCAATGATGCATCATTGATAAAAATGATATAAAATGTGTACACAATTGATAAAATTAAAGATTTCATGCAATTACCCAAAGAATTGCAAAAAAAAGTTTGAAAAAATTGCTGCAAAAATGCAAAAGTGTTCCCGCAATTTCAATCTTAAAATCCAGAAATCTCGAAATATAGCTTTTTTTTTTAATATCTCGATTCAGTAATATTTATATAATGCTAAACTTCATTTATATAAAAACAGAAAACGTTTAATAGTTTTAAGTTTTCATTTTATTTAAATTTTTTCTGTGAGTAATTTTTTGCAATTATATAAATTTTATTTAAAAAAGCTTGAAGATTTAAATAAAATAAAAATTTAAAAAATGGCATCGGAAAGAGAGGAATGAATAAGGTGGATTTTTGCGTAGTCATCGCCACTGCGTCTGTTGTTGAGTGGTTAACACGCTTGCTTTAGCGTCTGATACGTTGGTTCGAATTTTTTGCTTGAAACAAAAATCAAAAATTTACAACCGTTGTAAAAAATAGCAAAAGAGACAAAAATATAAAACAGAGCCACTTTCAGCTTCAAAAATAAGGATATTTTGAATTTGACCTCATTTTTGAGATAATTTAACCCATTTTACTGTTTACTCAGTTTTAGCAAATCGAATGAGACGCTTTTCGAAAATCAGCTTAAAACTGATTCCGGCCAATGCAGGTGAGACAAATATTCAGAAAGCGCAAAAAACTCAACCTGAGCCAAATTAAAAACGCTCGGTTTCAGAAATCGATGAAATTAGGCAAAGTGCTTGTCGTTTTTCGGCAATTTTTGGGTTCTGTCTAAATCTTTTTTATCTTGAAAAAATACGAATTTGGTGCTGTTTGGCGTCCCAGAATGCCAAATTTCTAGTACAAAAGTCGTCTCCCCTCCCGTGTTCTATCACTATCCTGAAAATATAAGCCCTTATGGCTCACGGGGAACCATTTGTCGCTAAAAAACAAGTGTTAGGCTGAAAATGACGCACTGAGAAAAAAATTGTGAGAAAATGGTGACGGTTTTACCCGCGATGCAATGGTGGCGTGATGATTGCATCACTTCAGTGACGGTGATGCTATAGCGATGCATACGTAACTGAAAAGTTACCATCACAGTGATGATTCGGTGACGTTTTGGTGATGATTATCTGCTCCCCCCGATAATTTCCTTTTTCATTCTTTTTATATTTCGAAATATTTTTATACTGTAAAGTGTTGTTATGGTATAAATAAAAAGAAAACTGTCCAAAAAATAGTTTTATTTGAATTTAACCAATTTATCTTTTTTAAATTTGTTTAGTTGTTTTTTTTAAATATCTGTTTTACGACTACAATTCTAAAATGAGAGCAACTAAAAAATGGCAGACATTAAAAACTTGGTACTTGTGTACTATATACCCCCCATTTTTAGTTTTTGTTATTCGGATTGTTTGGCTTGAACTTTTCAACCTTGTCTTAAATTCAAGGGTGCTACCAGTTGAGCCAACCTGGCAACATTCTTGATTTTTCGAAAATGGGTAACAAAGAAAAGTATTGAATTTCGCTTTTTGTAATTATGGGGAGTATAAAGTAAACAAGAGCAGTAACTTTTCAGTTACTTAAACACCACCATAACGTCACAATTACATCACCGTCACTAGATTCATCACAGTTGCATCACATCACTGTGATCTTTGACATGTTTTAAGTGAAGAATTTTAAGTCACAGCAGTAGTGTCGAATTCATCACCGATTAGTGATGAATTCGTAACGGCTTTTTTTCAGTGCGTCATTATTCTTTTAACCCATTTTGTTTATCGGGATTTTTGGATATTTTTGTGTCATCCGAAAAAGCTTTGTTCAAAAATTTTTCAGTTTAATTGTAATTTATCTCTCAAATGATGTCATTAAAATTGTATTTAAAAAAAAAAAAAAAAAAAAACAATAAAAATTAACAAATGCTAATCTAGTATTCTTGTTAATTTTTATTGTCTTTTAAAAATAAAATTTTAATGACATCATTTGAGAGATAAATTACAATTAAACTGAAAAATTTTTGAACAAAGCTTTTTCGGATGACACAAAAATATCCAAAAATCCCGATAAACAAAATGGGTTAAAAGAATAATGACGTCCATTTCAGCCTAACACTTGTTTTTTAGCGACAAATGGTTCCCCGTGAGCCATAAGGGCTTATATTTTCAGGATAGTGATAAAACAAGGAGTGGGCAACTTTTGTACTAAAAATTTGGCATTCGAAGACATTTCTCCAAACAGCACCAAATTCATATTCTTTCAAAATCCAACTATTTTAAACTATTTTTTATGAAAATTCGAGGATTTTTACACACAATAGTCCCAAAAACAGTATTTTTCACCAAGAATCCAAAAAATTTAATCGAATAAACTTTTTGCCTTAAAAAATCACTTTTTGTTAAAAAATGGAGAATTTTCGTATTCATTTTTTTGTCTTGGTTCCCCTTGTCTCACTTCTTCAAATTTTTCCTTTTTTTTAAGAATGCCAGGTGCGGTAATCATTGATGAAGCTTTCTTGTTCATAGCTGGGTAGATTTCAGATGTATCCTATAAGAAGTGGTTATAATATGAAAGATGTAAAAGAATTTGCCGTGCTGTCAATTACAGTGTCGGCGGTTTACCGAAATGTTTCGGTTAACCGAAGCGAAACCGTATCTCCTCAGTTTTCGGTTTTGCCTCTATTTTGACAAATTTTTCTATTTTTGAATGATATTTTATTAGTGGTAATATTTAACAACAAAAAACAATTTAAAAAATTGAAAATTTTCGGCAAAAAAACAATTCAGAAAACATAAAAATTTATTATTCTTCATCAAGCAATTTCGCTATATTTTATTCTTCAATAATAAGATCAAATTGTTTATCAACAAATATTTCATCAACAACAGTTTCTTTTTTCTTTCGACTTTTCAGCTTTTTCCAAGATCATTTGATTTTTAATTGCCATTGTATCTTCAATTAATTCGTCATTTAAAAGATTTCTATAGGAATTCGATAATAAATCAGTAACAGTAGAAAAACAACGTTCTGGTTCAGCACTGGAAGAAAGAAGAGCCAAATATTTTTCACTCAAATATGCCACGGGCTCATTTTTTGGTAAAAAATGTAGTGCTAGGATGTTTTGGTACCAAACGATGGCAGATGACATAGAAAGACCAAAAAAAGGGTTTGGAACGATATCTGGGTCGATTTGGGAATGTGCCGTTAGTAAAACCAAAATGCGAAAAACGCCCTTTTTTGGCAGTTTTTATGGTGCCGTTTGGATATTAGCTGGAAAAGTGATCTCCGACCCCATGTTTTTTTGGGCCCTGGGGTGTCCCTGGTATTGTTGAAACAACAAAATCTATATGTATATCTTTACCCCTTAAAAATATTTTAACCTAGACAACATGTCGATTTTTGCCCAAAAATGGCGTTAAAAAACAGTTTTTCATTTGCCCTGAGTATATTTCCAGGTAAACGGGCCTTTGATCCCAAGTTTTTTTCGTCGCACAGATCATATGAATGCATTAATATAAGCAGTTTACCCCCCCCCCCCTATGACCCAACAGTTTTTTTTAACCTAGGTATCTCCTCTGTTTTTTGATGTTTTTTTCAAAAAATAAAATTTGGCCTGACGAGAAACCGGAATGAGGCGTCCAATCCAAAAAAGAGTCTCGGTGTTTCATTTATTATATATTTATTAATGAAAAAATATAGTTGAAATTAATGCAGTATCACTAATACTGAAGTTCTATAGCTTTTTTGATGTTGTAGTATAAAATACGCCAATTTTTCATTTAAATCCAAAAAAGAATTAAGGACCTAAACTAAAAAACCAATCTCGGTGAACTATTCGTTATCACAATAGGTAACTATAAATACCAAAAAGAACTATATCACCGGCCGACAAATTTTAAAAAACGATTATGACGGAAAAAGAAATAATTTTTTTCCGTTCGGGAACACTTTTTTAAAATCTAATTTTGCAACTCATCTTAAAAAATTTTTTTGAACATTTGTGGATACGTTATCGGCATTTTTAGTATTTAAAATCGTTTTTAACGTCCTCAAAAATGGGTATGCGCCAGCTTTTTTGATTTGGTTGCTTTTGGCCGATTTGCGATCATTTTTGGTTGAGACGTAAATGATTAGCTTTTCAGCTATTTTAACTATGTTAAAAGCTTTATTTAAGTTTTTGTTCCATAGTTAAGCTTAATAAACTTGCAATTAAGGTTTTTGTGAGATATATTATACTTAATTAGCAAATGTTTTGCTTATTTGTTAATATTTTCACATATATACGTGGTATTGTCGGTATCTTTACAGGTAAGTTTGGTATGTTTATTTATAAAAATAAAAATGGAGAAATGTCTAGAGACCGGCAGGTAAAAATTAAAAATTGAGAGAAAAAAATTTTGTGTGGATATTCGAGTGCTTTCAACCCTGAATAAAACGAAAATAAAATCAAAAAGTAAAAAAAGTGATTCAGAAGCGACAAAAATGCCATCTGTAAATTGAAAAAAGCAATAAATTTTCGTCGAAAAAAAAGAAAAGAGAACACTTTTTTCCTTTCCTTTTTTTGCAATTGTCGCATAGCGATGAAAGACGTATTGCCAAAACAATGCATTTTTATTTTCTTTCTTCGATTTTTTAACGTTTTTGATCAAAATCTAGCTCTGCGATTGCTCCCTAGTTTTTTCCCTTGCTTTCCCTTGCTTTATATTTTTTATATAAATGTATTTTTTTAAGGGCTATCGAACTATGCCACCAGTTATGCTTACTTGCAAGTCCGTATTTAGGGTGGGGGAATCGGGACCTGTGCCCCCCCCCCGAAACTGAGGAAGTTTCTTTGATTTTTTGCCGCTTCGTGTTGGCGGCGGCAAAAGATCAAAGGCGTGCCCCCTCCAAATTTTTTTTCTGTATACGGCCTTGCTTACTTGGGCTTACTTAGGGGTCAAAAGTCGAAAAAAAATGCTATTTTTGAGTTTTCCACCCTTTGTCCTATAGGAAAAATTTTTTAAATACCATATTCGGAATCAGCATAAAAAATAACATCTAATAGGTCTGATTATTAGAGAGTAAATTAAAAGTTTATTTTTCTTACTGTAACGAAAAAAATGTCAAAGAAAGGAAAGGAAAAAGTGTTCCCTGCCGGTCTCTAGAAATATCATCAAATAATGATTCCGAAAAGACTGCAGTAGCTATATAAAGCTGTCCCAACTTATAAGTAACCACCCAGCTTGAACAAGAAAGCTTCATCAAAGATTACCACACCTGGCATTCTTTTCTCTTGGATCCCTAAAGTGTCATTTTTAAATGTTGTTGACAACGTTCCCCTACTTTTGACTGCATTTATAGCTTCTAATGCAGGTACACAGAACACTAGTCGACGCTCTCCAATCTTTTTTGGAAGTAATTTGACACCTTGCTCTTGAAAATAACAACGATACAACTGTGATTGTTCGATTCTTTAAAACAATGATGGGATATCAAAAATCCTCATCTTGAACAAGAATCAAACGTCTTCGAGAATTCCGGAAAATGACTGTTTATTAAGCTTACTGAAAAAACGAGGAGGAGCCCAACCCGATTTGGTATAGAAAAAGGGACAGAAAAAAAACGTTTTTTTTAAATTTTCTTTTTTTCAGTGGTTGTTCTTCTATTACTCTTTCAGCAGTTGTGAATAAACCACCTGTACCAGAAATGGTGAATTGTTGTCGGTAAATTTTTTTCGTTGACTTTGAAACTCCCTTAAAAAACTCGTTTTGTGTAATTAATAAATAAAAAAGAATTCGCTACAAATTGCTGACTATTGTTTTGTATGGTTCTGAAAAATATATTTTAATTGCTGAGAAACAGCCCTAACTATAAATTACTCATGACTTTGAAACAAGGTTTGTTTGTAGATGAAACTGATATACATAGCATTCAATTTTTAGATGGACAATATAGATTATGGCCATCACATGCTCGTCAAACTTTAAAAATGATTTTAGTTTTGAATTATTTATCTTATTATTATTTATTCATTGTAGCAGTATTTTTTCTTCGTGTTCTAAGAGGTTTTCATCAGTTTTTACCTGACACAAGCCAGTATCTCCAAACCAGTATTCAGTCAACTGCTTCCTTGCAACTATATCGCATAAATTATCTCCAGAATCCTATTCCAGAAAATTGCCACGGTATCCTATGTGGAAAATATGTAACCTTAAATTCATCATTTGCCAAAAATAAAACAATAATTATCATTACTCCAACAAAAAAAAGATATGAAAGAATTCCAGATTTGACAAGATTTTGTCAAACTTTAATGCATATTGAAAATATCCATTGGATTGTTATTGAAGACGGCATAAAAACTTCAGATCCTGTA
This sequence comes from Panagrolaimus superbus, assembly GCA_964035985.1. Classification (NCBI taxonomy): domain Eukaryota; kingdom Metazoa; phylum Nematoda; class Chromadorea; order Rhabditida; family Panagrolaimidae; genus Panagrolaimus; species Panagrolaimus superbus. Next base: position 10,421,188 of record OZ038357.1, read on the forward strand.
AATCGGTTATTAAAGCGTTCAAATATCCCATATGCGTATTTTTTTGCTTCAAAACAACCAAACCTTTCTCGTATGTTTTAACAAAAACTGATAAGGCTTGTTTTCTAATGTACTACGATAAATTTGTCTTAAGATTATAACCATTTTTTAAGTAATGTGAAATTTTTTTTTGAGCAAAAGGATGGACACAACGAAATGATGCATTAGAATACTTGCGGAAATATTACCGCTGGTTTGACGGCCACGCCATTGTTTATTTTGCTGACGATGACAATGCTTATGATATTCGTTTATTTGACAACTTCATTAGAAATGTAAAAAATGTAGGAGTTTGGCCAGTCGGCAAGTTTCTCATAATTCATGTTCGAATCTTAAAGTATATTTTCAGGACTTGTTGGTGGTGCAGTTGTTGAAGGACCATTCGTGGAAGCAGGAAAAGTGATAAGTTGGCATGCACATTATAAACCAAATCGTACTTTTGCAATCGATATGGCAGGATTTGGTGTTAGCTTAAATTTAATTCATTCCACTAATGCCTCCTTTGGATATCAGTGTATTAATGAAGCCCCAGAAAATTGCTTTTTAATACAACTTGGAATCAAAGTTAATGCTATCGAACCATTCGGGTATAAAAATAGTTACATGGATGTCTTAGTATGGCATACCAATACTGTAAAATCTATTATTTTGAGCAAAAACAATAACGGTTTAGAAGTAGAAATTGAAGATTAAAATATTTTAATAAATTTTGCTGATACTTGTATATGCCTCATAACTGAAATAACCAAAATAATATATTGCTGCAAGCATTTCGCTGAAGTTGAAAAATTTATTTAGACGACAATTACGGAAAACAAGTCAAGAAGAAGACAAAACGTTTTAACACAGCATTAGAAGATAATTAAAAAATTACGTGCTAAACACATTCCATCACTTTTCCAGAGTCCGTATGAGATTTCTTCCACTTTCTAAACAAAAAATTCGACGTGGCCAAAGAATCAAGCATTTCAATGAATCATTTGATCGTTTTCTGAGAAAATCATTTTGCTTTCTGTAAAAAATATGAAATTAAAAGCGGTAACCCTCTAAAAAGCACTAATTTTATAAATAAACTTTATCAAATCACGAATAGAAAAACATTGAGTTAATTTGTTTAAAAAAAAGGATTCTAAATTTTCTTGTTTTTAAAAGGGTCCCCACTGTGCTACAGTTTTTTGTATCTAAATTTTTGTGTTTTTCAAAGGTTCCCTCCTGTACATTGTCAAATTTTTTTGCTTATATTTTTTCTATGAGCTTAAAAAATTATAACAACCAAAAAATGATTTTTTTTATATTTGATGCATGCGTTATATGTAGAGACCGGCAGGGAACACTTTTTCCTTTCCTTTCTTTGACATTTTTTTCGTTACAGTAAGAAAAATAAACTTTTAATTTACTCTCTAATAATCAGACATATTAGATGTTTTTTTTTGTCCAACAGTTGTATTCCTCAAAATGCATCTTCAGATTCTTGCCCAGATTGATTCCAAGATTTTCGGGCCTTTGTGGCGAGCTGCTGAAAATGACGAATCAGTACTTCGAAGGCGTGAATATGCCCAACAATTGCTAGTATATTTTAATCGGGTTAAACAAGATCCTATGATATTTTCTTATAGTGATGAAGCGCCGTTTTTAAGTTTTGAAAATACTGAACCCCAAACTCCTCAAAGCATTGCATTAAAAGAACTTTTGGGGACATGGTTCGGGCTGCCGGGATGTTTAGAGATATCCCATTCCTTGCTTCTGGTATGCATGACTATTTTGCTGCACAGTTTAAATTTGAATTGAGCGACGATTTTCCTGATTTATCAGAACTTGAACTAGCAGGTGCTGTTTCCACAAATCGAGCATGTGAAGCCAATTCGGATATGTTGATTATTTTTGCGAAAAATCCCCTAATATGTCTACTGAAACGCGTTCAATAATGACTGTTGCCGTAAAAAATCAAGTGTTTGAATGGTTAAGCACCCTTCCAAAACAAAAATATGAAGAAATTATTAGATCGGCAACTGAAATGCGAGTAGCACTTCAGCAAAATAGCTTAGAAAAAGCAAAAAAGCTTAAATTGATTTGGATACATTAAAAAGCAATTTAACTGAATTGATGGAAATCTAATATTAGGGTTTATTTTTGGTTTATCTTTATTTTTTTGGTCATGCTTATTTTTTATGTTTGTTTTTTTCTGTCTGTCCTACGGCGGTTCGTTCAGACTTTTAAAATCAAGTTCTAGACCTATTTTGGTTTGTTCAGGTTTTAATTGTCAAGTTCTGGACCATTCTTTCTCTGCAAGGAACTCTGACGAGGTGAAAGAGCTTTCCACTAATGCTTGGTAATGTGATGTACACTTTGTTTTAAATATATGTTTTCTGAGTTACTGTAATTAAATAAAATCTGTAGTAGATAAAAAAATACGACTACAAATTTTTAATGATTAAGAAACTAAGTATTTGAATTTAACGATATTTATTAAGCGATAACGAAAATAGTAACAAGCATAATTAATTGTCAGCTGCAGAATTACTCTCTTCATTGAGCCTAAAATTCGTTATGTCGGTACATGAATCTACTTTACTGTATATATGTGGAACTAAAATAAGCCTACATTTTATTCCGCAATTCTGTCAACATGACCCCAAGCTTATTAGATTTTTTTGACCATGTTGAAAAATCAATAACATTAGGATCGGTAATTTTCTTTTTAATACCCCAAAAATCATCATAGGGATTTCATTCAACGAAAAGGGCCTTTTCAGTCGACATTAACATTTTTTTGAGATGAAGATTTTGTTCAAATTTTAAAAAAAGCGCAACCTCCATAACATTTAACTTTTTATTTTCCCATTCCGGTGGCATTTTAAGATCTTTTGTGATCCGCTTTATAAGTAATGGGTCTTCCATATTTGAAATTTCAGTCGCTAAATCAAACTTTTCAGCAGCAATAGCTTTGTAAAATCGATAAAATTGTTCGGAAGTTGAAAATGATTTTCCTGGAAACAAAAAATCAGAATTATTTTTTAAACTGAAATAATCAAACCTTTGTAACTGAATTCAGACGGATAAAAAATAAATGAAAAGCTTTAATAAATTAAACTAAATGAAAAATAAATGAAAAGCTTTAATTTAAAAATAAGTGATTTTCGTTACTAACAATTTTAATAATAAAATCGACGGAAATTAAAACCAATAAATTTATAATTTGAAACAAAAAACAAGCAAAACATGGTAATCTTCCTTAATTTTCTTATTCTTTAAATACTCATTATGTTTCTCATCATATTCATCAACAACTTTAAAACTATTATTATCACTAACTTTATCTGTTTCAGATGCTGGATTTTTCCAAATCTTATTACGGCAATTGTCTTTTGAAGTTCAGAATTAACAGCAACAATTTTTTGTTCCAAAATAAATTTTTGACGACTGTCAGCGCATTTTAATTCGTCGTGAAGTTTTTTGAGTTGCTGACGTTTTTTGTGTTCTTTGTTGCTTTGAATCTTCCTTACCTTTTCATCATCTGGATTTTTACAAATTTTTCGCTTAAATTGATTAACTTCAGTTTTTTTATTTTCTTCCTAAATTAAATGCTATGCAGCCTCTCTAAGCCTTATTTCAAATTCTACAGTGTTTCGGACAATTTTACCTAACATAAAAAAACAGTAATAAGAGAAAAACTCAAAATAATTAAAGGATTGTCAAATAATTTAATTTTTTTGAATTATCTGACAATCCTCCTTCAAAGTGGCCGCCTTGTGGTGGTGAAGGAGCTAACGTGCAAGAAACTGCAAAACTGAGGTCACTAAAAATAAAAACTAATGCTTTATTTAAAAAGCGTAGTTCAAAAAAAAACTTATCGTTAAAAAAATGTTTGTTGTGCCCTCCAAAAATCAATCCAGTCTACGGCCTTGTCCAAGGATGTTGAAACATGGCCCAAACATCTTAAACAAGCTATATTTTATTCCAAAAATCTGAAAATGATGATATATAACGATCAGTGTTTTCCCGATTCCGATAAGTTATATCTTCGAGATGATGTTGGAGGTGTTAGTTGCACGTACTTTTATATTTATGAATCGCAACCCTGCCACTCTGTGGGTTGAATCCATATATAATTTCAGAATCCACACATACTGGGCTATCAAACGGTGCATTATTTAACCCTGGAGAATAAATATGCAAAAAAAGATAAAGTTTTCTTTTTAAAGATCACGAGGATCGGATGATCACGTTGTGATATTGCAGCAAGAACAAAAAATTGTTAAAAGTGAACTTCTCTAAAGACAAAAAGCCTTACCTGCAATTCCTTCAAGCTTTGTGCAGACTGCCCTTATAGAAGTATTTTGAAGTTCCTTAATGTTCATCAAATATTCTAAAAAATAACAGATGCCATTTGTCTGTCCATCATATTTGACATTGCTGACAAAAACTAAGAAATCTCGATTATTGCAAAAAGTGTCCTTTATTTGCCAAAAGATCAACTGAAAAGGCGGCAGTTTTGGCTTCATCCCCAGGCAGGCAGATATTTGTGGCCATATTTTTACGCTGATTGTGTGTATCTTTTTTTTACTAAATAAAAATTTTTTATTGTACTCAATGCTATCCACCATCATAAAGAGATTCTATTTTTCCTATCATATTTAAAATCAAGATGGTTTCAACGATTAAATTAATCATTTTCTAATTAGCTACCAGTTTTTGATAATTTAGGATATTTTTACATTAATTTAATTTAAAATTAGAAATAGTACAAAAAAACAATAAAATAATTTTTTCAAGATGCGATTACCACAGCACATTATTTTGCTTTGGACTTTTTTAATTTTAATTTGCATAATCTTCCCTTTATGGAATTTCAAAATTGATGACTTAAATGATGATGTAAGTCTTTTTTTCCACACTCTAAAAATAAAATTCTTAAATTAAGCTAACAGAGAAATACACTGTCCCAAATGTCAACGAAGTTTTATGGGATGAGCAAAATGATAAAGAAGAAAAAATATTTAAATTTGTAATGAAATTTAAAAATCTTAAAATTAATTATTTTTTAAAAAATAATAATGATAATCATAAATGCAGTAATGAAATAGAATTATTGATTATCATTTTTTCCAGACCTGATTCATTTCACGGTCGTATGGCACTTCGAAATAGTTGGTTAAAAAACAATATTGTGAGTTTAGTGAGTTTAAAAAGAGAAGACAACGTTTTTTCTGTAAAACACATTTTTCTATGTTTTTTGTGTCCGCAATCATTAGTTGCGGGCGATGCCGATGGCAGGGCTTGAAAATAGGGCCGAAAATCTCGGCCGGCCTGGGGCCGAGGCTGGAAAAGTTACGGCCCGGCCGGCCTGAGGCCGAAAAAATCTCGGCCTGCCCGGCCTGCGGCCGGCCCGGGCCGGCCTCGTTTGGCCTCATTATTTTTTGAATTTTGAAAAATAAATTTTTTATTCCAAAAATAAAAAAAAAATCTGCAATTTATTCAAGGTTCTTTTTAATAATAGTATTATTAAAAGGATATAGAAACTTAAAAAACATAATTATCAGCAAGTATAAAAAGTACACACAAGATATTGTTCAAAAATATGTACTTTTACAAATTGATAAATACATAAGGCCGGCCCGAGGCCTCAGAGGCTTCGGCCCGGCCGGCCTCGGGCCGAAAAATAATGAGCCGGCCTGGCCTGAGGCCGGCCGGCCCGGGGCCGGCCGCATTTTCAAGCCCTGGCCGATGGCCATCCACTCAATTTATAAAGAAAAAAAAGTTGAATCTCGTGGTTCCATTTAACCTATTTTCTATATGGGCAGAAAAAAATGCAAAGAAAGAAAAATCATTAAAACTTTTTGATTCTGCATCTGAAGCACTTTCGTGTTGAGAGTTGCAATTAGGGTTGTCAATTCCCCGGGGAATCCGAAAAAATTGCCGGAATCCCCGGGGATTCCCTGGAGGAATGAAGAACCCTAAAAACAATCCTTTTTTTGCTTCTCGTCGACATTCCCTTTAACATATGTTTGCTTTAGTATTCGTCTGTCAAACATTTCTTTATAATTGGTTCAACATGGGATGAAAACATTAGAGAGTTAAACAAAAATGAAGCAACGGATTTCGGTGATATGATTGTTACAAATCTTCGAGATACATATCTAAATGGAACATTAAAAGTTTGTTTTAATTCCAGGCACCATATGAGAAGAGAGCATTCTGCACTACCGATTTTTAAAAAAAATTTAATATATTCTTTTGATATTTTGCCAACCGCAGCTGTGGCGGAAGATCGAACGATGAAAAATTAATCCTGGATTGGCCTTATCTGATATACTTTACAGACGATATTTAAATTTTTAGGCATATGCACTTTTACAATGGCAACAACATTTTTGCCCAAAGATAAAATATTTGTTGAAAGCTGATGACGATGTTGTTGCGGATATTCCGAGGCTACAATATTGGATTAAAAAGGATTTTTATGGTATTAGTAAAAAACACAATTTTAACACTATATTTTGCAAAGTTATAAAAAATGGTACTCCTTTAAGAAATTCCAACAAAAAATGGTAACTATTTTTTTGAATTGAAAATAAAGAATGTTTAGGAAATTTAACATATTTTTTAAATTTATTTAGGTATATTTCAAAAGAAATGTTTAACAAAAGTATCTTTCCGGATTACTGTAGCGGTCCAACATATCTATTGACGCCAAAAGCTGTCAAATTGTTAATCAAAGAAACACCAAATCACAACATTATTTATATTGAAGATGTATTTTTTCCTGGAATAATTGCCGAAGCTGCAGGGGTAAAAGTGATTGATAAATATAAAAATTTTGGATACGGAAATAAAATAAATTCCAACTTTGGATGCGATGAAAATGGCATTCCATATTTGTCAACCATTTACGAAAATGGCAATGATGATGTAATTTATGAAGAAAATATAAGTAACAAATTTGTAGTTGCCACAAAGAAACTTTCAAATTTGTCTTGTAGATGGGGATTCAATTTTTTTTAACGAATTTTTCCTTTTTTTTCGTACTCTACATGTATTTTGAACAAGTATTAATAAAACATAAATGTAACAGAACACGTGCAATCAAAATTTCGTCTTTGTTTAGTTTTGATGAAAACAAATCTGCAAAAATCAAAAGTAATAGTCATATTTTTCACGCTTTCCATGGACGAAAAATGCCGCAGAAAAACATGACCGAAAGCATTTTTTACTCTCTTTGGGCCTATTGGCACCATTTTACGTCAATTTTTCATCAAAAAATGAGCCCGTGGTTTAAGTTTCTATATTATATATAATTTACTTTCATGTTCTAACAAATGACAACAAAAATGTGTACAAAATAATACAATGAAGAAAAACAATAAAAAGTGATACAAATAAAACAATGAAGTTTTCACATACAATAAAAAAATATGTACAGACAGGAAAAAAACTAAATTTGGATAAATTGGTTTTAGTTTTACAATGAAAATAAATATTAAAATGAAAATTAAATTTTTAATGCTATAACGCCTTTCTTGAAAAGTATGTGGGGGGTATAATGTAAATTACGTGGTAGTTGTATGTATTTTGAAGCCGCTCTAAATGTAAAAAAATTCCTTTTAATAGCTTTCTTTGAATTTGTAAGTTCGATTTTGTTATTAGATCCCCTATTTATAGGAGTTCGAACTGATAGGTCTAATTTACATGTAACTTTTCCAGAAAGATAGTCGTTCAAAGAACTAAGATCAAACTTATTTCTTCGAGCTTCTAATTCTATGCCTAGCATTTCTAATTTTTGCTCGTAAGGAGCATTAAGATGAGGACAAAGTTCAGATGATCTGAGAAAGATGTTCTTAACCGCTACTTTTTGGACTTTGTCTAATTTGTCAATAAGATATACTTCAGTTGGATTAAAGACAGGTGTCGAAAATTCAACTAAAGGACGAACATAGGTATGATACATATGAAGTAAAAGTTTTGGAGAATTAGATTTTAGAGCTTTAAAAAGAATAAAAAGTCGCGCTAAAGCATTTTTAGAAAAAGTTTTGATAGTGCTTTCCAACTTAAATCATCAGAAACTGTCAAACCCAGGTCCCTTACGGAATTTTGGTTGTTTGGAAGTTTTTGGTTATTTAAAAAACAAGAGATCCTAGGATTTTTATCAAGACGACAGTGTAAAACACTGCACTTTTCAGTCTCAAGCTCAATTTCTTTCATCCATTTTTCAAGCTTTCCCAGGAAAGATTGAAGTGGAGACTCAGTGAAAGTTAAATTTGAAGAAAAAGCTTTCAGATCGTCAGCAAAAAGTTCATTTTCAACTTCAAGAGTTTAACAATATGAAATAAGATCGGAGACGAATAATAAAAATAAATTTCTTTGCACTCGACGCACCGTGAAAACAATAAAAATTTAAAAAATGATAAAGATTAAATAAACAGAAAAAAATGTTGATAAAATGTATATAATTTGTATATAAAATGTTTAGGACAAAATTTGTCTGTTATTTGTCCAGTCTAGGAAAAAACTAGACAAGTCATAGACTTTTGATTTACAAAAAAATGATCCAAAATGTCTATGAAAAAATATTTGAATCATAGACAAAGATGACATCTATTTGTTGAGAAAATGTCTAGTTTTTTTTTAGTGTATCTAATTATTTGCCTGACATTATTGTTTTCGATTTGATTTGGTCGCCAGGGCTCTGCGAAATCGAAAACGTCGATTTCGACTGATAAGAAATTATTTCGGTTTCGATTTCATTTTTGCAATTTTTTGTTCGAAATTCGAAATCAAATCTAATTTTTTTGGATTAAATTTTCAACATTTTTAGTAAAAAGGTCAACAAACAAAACGACATATTTTTTCTTTAAAAACGGGTTTTTGAGCGTAATTCTTGTTTTTAAATTAGCAAAAATTTATTTTAATATATTTCGATTTCGACATTTCGATTTTCTCAATTTTGATTTCGCAGAGCCCTGTTGGTCACCAAGGAATGAAAAAAGTTTTTGTCTGTCTTCGACACTCCCTTTAATATTAAATAAATGACATAATGACGAACCCTTTTCTGTAAATAACATTTATTTAAAGTTTACAGTTGATTGAGTCATTAAAAAAAAGTTGTTATTTTTATTAATATTTCCGCCTTCCTTGTTAGTTCGGGATTACTTTGAAAATTTTTTTTATTTTTAGCCAATGAAATCTGATAAACGAAATGATTTACAATGTTGGAGGGCATTCTCGATTTTAGCAGTTTTACTTTTTCATATTTGGCCAAAAATTACTCCTAATGGTTTTGTTGGTGTTGATATGTAAGTAATTTTAAATATGCATTTTTAATATTAATTAATTAATTACATTTTAGTTTCTTTATTATTTCCGGATATTTTATGGCAAAATTATATTTTAATCGAGAAACTTTTAATCTTTCATGTTTTGTTGAATTTTATTTTAAACGTATTAAAAGAATTACACCTGTATATTTTATTATTACAATTTCTTTAATTTATTTATTGAACTTTTCAATTCATGATGTTGATTATCAAATGGCTTTAAAGGACTTTAAATGGGCTACTGTATTTTTAACGAATTTTGAAGACAAATGGTCAAATTTGGATTATTTTAGTGTTGTAAGTTTCATCATTTTTAAAGTGAAAGAAAATTTAAAATTGCCCTATGTGACGTCGGCACTTTTATGGGTTGACAAAGATAAATATCCGCGGTTGTTATGAAGTGCGATAGAAGATCAAAGGAATTTTGAAACAAAACACGGGAAGAGGGATTTAAAAATTTCACTTTTTTTGCCGATCTTGAAATCTGGAAATTTCCATATGCCTTATGCGTTAATCAAACCAATTTTTTCCAGACATCACAATATCATTTCTTTCGGCATTGTTGGTCTTTGGCAGTTGAAATGCAATTCTATTTAATTTTTCCTTTGATTGCTTTAATTCAAACAAAATTACCTCATCATTTATTTCAATGGTTTTTAATTTGCTTATTTTTGGCATCTTTAATCTTTCAATATTCACGTGAAAATCCAATTGATTACTATGAAAATACTTTTTCTCGACTGTGGCAATTTGTGGTTGGAATTTTCGTAGCTCAACAAAATCTTGAACCAAATAAAAATTTATGCAAAATATTTTTTATTATTGCATCAGCATTAGTTTTTTGTTCAAAGCAATTGTCTCAAGGAATTGTCAGCTTTATTAGTGTTATTACGGTAGCTGTAATTATTATATTTTCATCTGCAAAATATTCACCATTTGATCATTTACCATTTTATTCTGGTTTGGTTTATCTTGGAGATATTTCATATTCTCTGTATTTGATTCATTGGCCGATAATTACATATATGAAATATGTTACAATTGATGGAAATTTATATGTTTTTAGTATGGTTTTTTTTATTATTTTAATTTAAAAAAATTAACTTTGCTTAAATTATAGATGGGATATTAGCTGGATTAAGTTCAACAGTGTTTGCAATTGTTCTTCATGAAACTATTGAAAAACCATTGATAAAGCATTGTAATAGTGTTATACGACTGATATGCTTATTAATTGTTGCATTTTCATTCTGTTTTATTCCTTCTCATCTGACAGCAAAAGTATTCACCTTTAAAATTTTAAAATAGCGCTACGCCAAATATCAGACAAATAAGAGTACCCCCACTCAAAAAAAATGCATAGCAAACAAAAATATGCGGGGGAAACTTAAAAATTTTTCTGTGAACACGTATGACAAAAAGCGTCTATCCAGAACGCTCCCTTCAGAATATAGTTCCAAAATTTGGGCATACATAGTTTAAGTATTCAGTATATTAAAATTTTAGGTTGCTTTATAATTATGCAACGCACTTTACTAAATTTTTTTCAGGACACTGTTATTTCATTAATCACTCAAAAATTTATTTCTGATGTAAATAACTTTTCAAAGCCAATGGAACTTCCATCAGGATGGACTCGACAAAATGATATTGAATTTTCGCAATATATGAAAAAGAGTCACGTCTTTGTTGGAAATGTCACAAAATGTGACATAGAAAAACATTACTTTGTAAATGCTGGAGATACATATACTCATTTTTGTGAAGTTGAAAAAACTTTAAAAGGAAATTTAACGGCAATGGTAATTGGAAATAGTTATGCGCATAATGTTTTACCTGTAATTGCTTCAAATCAACTTCTCAAAAAGGTTACAAGTATGACAGCATTTGGTTGTTTGTATGTAAAAAATCCAATAAAAAATTGTCAAGAATATATAAAAGCTGTTAATGAAGCAGTAGAAAAAATTAAGCCAGATATAATTTATTTAATTCAAGGTTATGTTTCTCTCACAATGGGTTCAGCGTTAAAAAAGAAATCCGTTCGGGATCAATGGACAGAAAATTTTCAATATGCTTTTCAATTTTTTCAAAAACATTCGTCTGCAGTTATTACAAATCATCAGCATTTTCGATTTCAAATTCCCATCAATGCTGAATATTTAAGATTAAAATATTTTGGATTTGAAGCCGATATGAATGCTAAAAAAGCTGTAAGTCTTTATCAATGTTAGAAATTAATATTTGTTATTTAATTCATTAAATTTTAGCCATGTTTAACAATTCTTGACAAAATTCAATTAAATGTTCCATGTTCAAAATGTTTATGGATAAATTATAATGATTTCTTTTGTCGAAACGATTACTGTATTCCCATTGATCCATTTACAAGAATGCCAATGTTCTTAGATGAAGATCATTTGACAATTATTGGTGCCAGAAGAGCTCAAAATTTATATGAGAATGCAACAAATATAGCCGTTAAATCGAGTGGCAACTGAAAATTTATTTTATATTCTTTTAAAGCAATTCGATAAAACAAGGTGAAAAAACGTTATTTTGAAAGTTTTGGAGCATTCTACTGTTAAAACCGATTTCGCAGGCATTCAAATATTGGATATAACGGAAATTTCAAAAAATTGGTAAAAATCAGGAATGTACATTAGTGATAATTTCCCGCACTGTTTTCGTGAAAAACCCGGAAACGGGATTGCCTGCGGGAAAAAATTCGCTTTATCAATAGAATGTTTAAAGGGAGTGTCGGAGATAGTGAAAAACTTTTTACGACCGTTTTCCGTCGTTCCAAGTGATGGGGAATGCATTCGCTGCGTGCGGGCGGACAAACTTTTTCATTCTCCATCACTTGGAACGACGGAAAACTGTCGTAAAAAGTTTTTCACTATCTCCGACACTCCCTTTAAGGGACTGTTCAGAAATCACGTGAACAAGGCAAGGGGGGAGGGGGTTACCCAAATTGTCACGAGCTTTGATGTTTTCGGTAAAATACTTTGATGTTTGGTCACATAGGTGGGGAGGGGGTCCAAAAATCTTGATTTTTTGGTCACGTGATTTCTGGACAGTCCCTTATAACGTATAAGTTTATTCAAAAAAAATTGAATAAACTTATACGTTACACATCATGTTCAAAGCAAAGAAACCGTTCAATTTTCAAAGCCGATGTCTGTGTTTTTTTTTTTTTTTCATAAACACCTAATGCGGGAATTTCAAATTTTTTCTTGGAACAAATTACTGATTATTAAAAAAATTAATAGCACCAAAAAATTCTCCATACTCGAAATTATATACACGCCAAAAATCAGCTAAAACAGAAACAAAAACTTTCTAGTGTTGAAAGAATTTTCAACACTTGTGTATACTTTCGAGTATGGAGAAGTTTACGGTACTATTACTTTCTGTTTAAAAAATGTTATAAAGTAATAATCAGTAATTTGTTCCAAGAAAAAATTTGAAATTCCCGTGTTCGGTGTTAACGAAAAAAATACTTTGCCAAACATATGCTTGAAAAAGTGAACGGCGAATTCGATGTGCGTTCCCAGCCGACTCCCTTCAAGAACCTTCATGCAGTCTTCATGCAAGGGCGCAGTCTTCATGACATCCTGCGGAAGACTGCGCCCCTGCATAAAGCCTGCATGAAGGCTGTTGAAGGGACTCGGCTGTGCAGTGATATGACTTGGCCATCTTGTCGCCTCGCCACCGCCCCAAACCCCGGCACCCTTAAAATTCGCCTCGCTCCCCAGTTGCTCTGTGAAATTCCCCCGCGCCCCCCTAATTTAATTTCTTAAGCAGTGCTGTCGGTTCGCCTGGTACTCGGTTTTCGGTTTTTTGGTTATAACATTTTTTAATTGTTGAAATCAAAAAATCTATTATAGCATATCGGTCCAACCTATCACGAGTTGATTCTTAAAAAAAGATGAGAGACTGAAAAATAAGCAATACCTCAGAAACGGTAATTAACCGAAATCAATCGATAATTCGGTTTGATTACGGTTAATTTCTGATTTCAAGACACTGAGAACTTTTCAGAATCTCATATTTTTTTTAGAATCAACTTGTGATAGGGTGGACTGATATGCTTTAATTGATTTTTTGATTTTAACAATTTTAAAATGTTATAACCAAAAAACCGAAAACCGAGTACCAGGCGAACCGACAGCGCTGTTTTTAAGTCACTTCAACTTCGCCGCGATGAAAAGAAAAAGTCACCCCGTGCATCGTCATAAGGAAAAAATGACGTTGGAGATGATGTACAAGGTAAAAATCGAGTTTTAGTGATTGTGAAAAAAAATTTGTATTGAAACTTTCTTCCATGTTTTTAAAGCTCGATTTTTGTAAACTTCAAGCTTTTTGAAATAAATTTGGCACAGGGAACCAAAAGTCATGGGAAGAAGGTATAAAATGTTTTTCTAGGGTAAATAGGGTCCAAAAACGTCATTTTTGAGGTCAATTTCGAAATTTATGTAGCGGATTTCGAGATATGAATTTAGGGTCATTTTTTAAAAAAATTTTTATTTTTTAAGGTAAAATTACAAATTTGGTATTGTTCGATAGCCCTTGACCAGCTGAGTCTAAAACATTCAGGGTTTAAGACATTTCATCACTTAAAAGTGGTGTTTCGATTCACAGAACGCCAAAAACTCGATTTGGTTACGGTAATTGATCAAAAACTTTTTTTTTCGAACCTAAACAGTCGGGTTCTCATCGGAATCGAATTCCCCATGGTTTTTTACCCCTAAAACGGAAAATATCATTATTTTTTAGAGGGGCCTGCGAATTTCGTAAATAAACAAAACTCCTCGACTGAGTAATCCGAAAATCCAAAAATTGTTGTTTTGGTCCAATTTGACTCAAATTTTGATGAAAATGATTAAAAAACATAATAGAAAATTTAAAAAAAAGGTTTCGCGTGAAAATAACCAAAATTGGATTTATATTAAATTTTTAAAGATGATGGACCATAAAAATAGCCTGCATTTAGATTAAAATCTCTAAAAACGTTTTGGTGTAATTAAATTTTTTTCAGACAGTTTTTTTAACTTTATTATAATGTTTTTTAACTCGTTAAACAGTTTAAATTATTTTGTCTATCGCAAAACTGATTTTTAAGGTCATTTTGTAAGACCCTTTTAAAGGGCAAAAAACGTCATTTTCATATCATTGAAAGATCTACAAAAAAAAATTAATGACAGGATAAAATGATAAAAAAATGTTCGCCTGCGTATGCAAAAACCATATCAACCTTGTAAAAAAGATTTCATCACCAAATTTCCAAAATACATCTTGTTGAACAAGCAAGGGTTTTGTTGTAGTAGTACTTGCAAATAAATGCTTGTGAAATGACTTTATCACCGTTTTTAAGTCGATTTTTATTCATTAGCGTGCCTTTACAGGGAAGAATAATACTTCAACTGTTTAATGACCTCGTAAACTCATAATTTGCTAAATAATGGCATTGTGTACAATAGGGTGAAACTTAGATAACAAGCTGTAAGTCACGAGAGCAAAAAGTACCTCAAATCTTATTGAAACGAATTTAGTTAGCTGATTTACCAATATCTGCAGTAAAAATCGACTTAAAAACGGTGATAAAGTCATTTCACGAGCATTTCTTTGCAAGTGCTAATTTGACAAAACCCTTGCTTGTTCAACAAGATGTATTTTGGAAATTTGGTGATGAAATTTTTTTCACAAGGTTGATATGGTTTTTGCATACGCTGGCGAACATTTTTTTTATCATTTTATCCTATTATTAATTTTTTTTGTAGATTTTTCAATGATATGAAAATGACGTTTTTTGGCCTTTAAAAGGGTCTTACAAAATGACCTTAAAAATCAGTTTTGCGATAGACAAAATAATTTAAACTGTTTAACGAGTTAAAAAACATTATAATAAAGTAAAAAAAACTGTCTGAAAAAAATTTTATTACAGCAAAACGTTTTTAGAGATTTTAATCTAAATGTAGGCTATTTTTATGGTCCATCATCTTTAAAAATTAAATATAAATCCAATTTTGGTTATTTTCACGCGAAACCTTTTTTATAAATTTTCTATTATGTTTTTTAATTATTTTCATCAAAATTTGAGTCAAATTGGACCAAAACAACAATTTTTGGATTTTCGGATTACTCAGTCGAGGAGTTTTGTTTATTTACGAAATTCGCAGGCCCCTCTAAAAAATAATGATATTTTCCGTTTTAGGGGTAAAAAACCATGGGGAATTCGATTCCGATGAGAACCCGACTGTTTAGGTTTGAAAAAAAAAGTTTTTGATAAATTACCGTAACCAAATCGAGTTTTTGGCGTTCTGTGAATCGAAACACCACTTTTAAGTGATGAAATGTCTTAAACCCTGAATGTTTTAGACTCAGCTGGTCAAGGGCTATCGAACAATACCAAATTTGTAATTTTATCTTAAAAAATAAAAATTTTTTTAAAAAATGACCCTAAATTCATATCTCGAAATCCGCTACATAAATTTCGAAATTGACCTCAAAAATGACGTTTTTGGACCCTATTTACCCTAGAAAAACATTTCATACCTTCTTCCCATGACTTTTGGTTCCCTGTGCCAAGAAATGTGTGAGTTTTTTAAAAATCGAGTTTTAAACCTTATTATGAATAGTGATCACTTCCCGTTCCGTTTTCGGTAAAACCCGGGAAACGGGAATTCCCGTTTTTTGAAAATGGACACGGGACGGGAATCACGGGAATCCCGTTCCCGTTCCCGTGATTCCCGTCGGAAATTTGTAATATGTAATATCAAAAAACAGTATATGTTTAAAACATGAAATTTATTAAAAAGAACATAAGAAATTCTACAGTCTAACAATATTATTTTATTAAAATTCTTCTCCAGAATCAGATTTTTCACTTTCTTTTTCATTTTTTACAAAATTCGGGACATTTCTTTTTTGCATTACTCTAATTTTAAGTATATATTTCGCCGTTCCCATCCTTCAAAATAAGTTGCAGTAATAACAATTAAACTAAAATCACTTGATAAATAGGACCATAAATCTGTTGTACAAGCAATTTCTTTATTTTTAATTAAATTTCCAATTTTTTGATCCCAATGTTCAGACGCATTTTTTAATCCCGTGGTTCTGTAATAATTACTTTTCTTCACAAACTTTGACAAAAACAAGAGTTTTGCTAGCTTTTAAGCTTGACTTGATATACACTATCGATTTGCATTGATTGACCCTTTGAATTTTGCGCAGCTGTGGAATTGAATTTTTAATGCAATAATGCAAAAACCATCGATTTTTGTGCGGGAAAACATCGCACTTTTACGGGAATTTTTGGCCACGGGAACGGGAATACGGGATTCCCGTTTTTTGAAAATCGGCACGGGACGGGAAACACGGGAATCCCGTTCCCGTTCCCGCCGGGAATCCCGGCGGGAACGGGACGGGAAGTGATCACTAATTATGAAGCTTATCAATGAAAAGAATTAAAAATTCAACGAAGTTAAAAAAGTGCAAACTCTCAAAAACTGACGAAATTTTTCGGGAAAAACAAAAATTTTGCTTGGGATTTTCGATGCCATTGCATATTTTCTGAAACTTTCTTTATATTTTAGCTTTAATAAGCATGCTGAACAACCCCTAAATGATATTTTAGCTTAATTAATTAAAATGAGAAAAATTATGCTTCCACAAAAATATTGGTTATATTTTTATGGAAGCGTCAAAAAATGCGAAAAATTAACAATTTTTGAAACTTTGAAGGCTGTCGGCGGGTGTTAGATATGAAGTTATGAAACTTTGTCGACATCTTAAGTTCGGTTAGGGCTACAAAATGGGATATGTGGCTTCTTCTAAAACTATCGCTCCGCAGCTGCACCGAAAAAGTGCCAACAACGGCAAAAATGCGATTTTCGATGCCCTGGCAAATCGGTGCCATTGCATATTTTCTGAAACTTTTTTTATATACTTGTTTATACTAATTTGAGTCAAGTTGAAACTGTCGATGGGATTTAAATTGAGTTTTTCCATGTTGGAGTAAGTATAACCTTTGATCAGGATCTATAAAAATCATATTAGAAGCACGGGAGAAGATAATAAAGATATTGATTAATTAATCATTATTTTTTCCTTTTACGTTGTATTATATTGTAGTTTTTAATAAATAATTATTTGTTTCCATATTTCTTTGGAAGAAAATTTTAATAATTTCCTGCAAAAATTCTAAAATTTCGAGAACTTTCGATAATTCCTTGGGTATACATGTTTTTGGCCATGAGGAATCCAATTCTGCAAGATTTAAATAGTGTTTCTGTGCTCCTTTTTACAAAAAATGCAAATTTCACTTGTTTCCATATTTTTTGTAGCAGTGTGCAAAAAACGACACCACATTAAACTGATTTCCCTCATTAATGTCTTAAGAAATGCCAAGTAAAGTCAAATTACTATAATCAATTTTAAACAATTGTTCATGATTAAATCACCATTGATGACTCCATTTATTGATTATATCACCAGCACACCCTTTATGGATGGATCCCGTCTATAAGTTATTTATGAAGAATAAAATAACCCCAAATAAGTAATATAATAAATTAACTCTATAACAAAGGGATATAATAATAGCGTCCTGACTTGTTAAGATTTTTTAAATAAAAAATTGGATATTCCATAAATTATTTTTGAGATAAATTTAAGATCTGAATAACTCAAATTCAGTAAATTTGAGGTAATAATTAATAATATACCATTTTTTATCAAACAATGACGCGCCGAGTTCAAAATATTGCACTCCTAATTAAGGTGGTAATATTTATATTTTTGATATTCTATTTAAATTCCCCCAAACAAGTCCCAATTTTTATCAATGATCGCAATCAACAACAGCAACCGCAGTTATCATCAAAATTATCAGTAGCAAAATTAAAATTTGATACTTGTATGATCAAAGCTGCAAAATTATATTATTTGAAAGCAACAAAATTCTTTGAAGAATTTTCACATTGTATTAAAGCTAATATTGGTATTGATGAAACGGAGATGGATAACTTTTCAAATAGTGTTTTGGGTGAAAAAAAGATGTTTTTACAAATGTCTTCCAAATATTCACAAGAAAGATGTCGATGGTTAACGATTGGCATTGGCGGAGTTACAGCTGCGGAAGAATTATTTAAAGAAAAATATCCAAAATGTTCAATTTTTGGTATTGAACCTGCAGATGCCGGAAATTTTTCAAAGATTGGTAAATTAGTTCCATATGGGGTTGGTAAGTGAATATTTTATTTTTTAAAGAGGATACATATTATTGAATGCGAAGAAAAGGTTATTCGCCTAATTTGTTTTGAGACTCAATATCGCTGAATCTAAATATCACATTTTTAAATTTTTGAAGCCCCACTGGGACCTAGAAAAGTCGAAATTTTGACTTTACGTCGTTTAATGGCATTTGTCGCGGATCGGACAAAACAAAAATACAAATATTTTTTTAAAGGGAGTGTCGACGACAAGCAAAAAAATTATTTGGCAACAAGTATGTTTTCACACGAAAAAGACTCTATTTCGTGCTAAAACATTCTTGGTGTCCATACAAATTTTTTTTGGCTTGTCGTCGATACTCCCTTTAAAAAAAGGAAAGTTATTAAACATTTTTATAAGGACCATTGGATTTTTTTTAAATTCATATAATTATTTTTGCACGGTTCTGATTATTCGACAAAAAAAAATAACAGAAGAGTTTCTATTTTCAAATATCAGATGTCTTGCAAAGTGTTTATTCAACCCCATCTGGCTAAAGAAGTTATTGTTTCTTTTTGTATGTTGTTTGTTGCAAAAAATGAAAATAATGCGTTTTTCACATGGCATTGAAAAACATTTTGCCAAATATCAACTTCGAAATTTGAACGCTGTGCACAATTTTTAAATTTCGCTCTTTTGGCAAAATGTGACACCTGATTTGCCTATACTGAAATTTTTATTCAAAATTTTTTTAGGCTTAGAAGATGCTGAAACAAAGTTGACTGTACTCGACAAAGGAAAATATATTTCAAAAACGATGAAAGTTGTAGAACTAACAAAAATTTTAGACGAATTTGTTGAATCCCGCTTTATTCATTATCTCACAATTGATATTGAAGGTTTCGAATATGGAATTTTGCGGGAATTAATTGGAAACGGACAGTTTGCAAAAGCTGCGATTACCTTTTGTCAAATAGATGCAGAATTACATAATCCAAAATTCCCAAATGCTCATGAATCGATTAAACAGCTAAATCCAGTTCGATTTATTCTTGATTTCTTAGATCAACCATCCCCATATATCCCAATCTTTAATGTGCCATATCTAAAACATCCGCATCAAAAAGTTTCTTTTGTTAATATTGTTGATCCAGAATGCCGAAGGGCTTTCAAAATTGAATCGTATTTTGATAAAAAATAAAGATTTATTTTATCTTCCATTTTTTCAGTGTACGTCGTGACGGAAACGATCCCTTTGGTGAATTTTTTGATAAAATGTGAGGTATTTTCTCTGTATATAAAACGAGGATATAAAAAAAGTTCTGGCGAGGCGTCGAAAAACGATGTTTTTTCCAACGGTTGGAAATTGTGCAAAAAATATAAGAGGAAAAGAAGAGACGCAGAGAAAAAAAGCACGCTTTTTTCCAACCTTTGGAAAAAAAAATTTTATATATAGAGAGGCACGTTGGGAAAACAAAAATCTTAGCACGAATGGTTTTTGAAGAACATTTCGCCAAAGCAACTTTAAAACCAAAAAAACTATTCAAAAGACTTTTTTTATTTTTTAAATTTGATTTCCATAAAAATCAGTATAAAAAATGCAACAAAACCATACCAAGATAACATTTTTTGAATATGTAATTATAGCAAATTTAGGTACTACAACCTGTTCTACCGTCAGGATTTTGGTCATTTTCTATACGATTTGGATGAAACTTTCAAGGGAGCTTCCCAACATGTCGTAGAAGATAATTACGGGGGCTTTTTGCTTTTACTGCTCTAAATTTTTTTAGGTCATGTGTCAAGTGTCAACTATTATTAAAAAATGGGATTTAATCCACCGAAAACATTCAAAGCATTAATATCCCCAAAAAACTCAAATTTTTCTTAAGTAAATGTCATGGAGTTTAATTTTTTGTGATAAATACCAGTGTTTGTTGTGTTTATTAAATACATCTATAATCACAACTTTTGAAACAAACCCAAAAAAATTTAGGGCACTAAAAGCTCCCGTAATTATCTTTTACGACATGTTGGGAAGCTCCCCTGACAGTTTCATCCAAATCGTATAGAAAATGATCAAAATCCTGAGGTCGGAAGATGTTGTAGCACTTAAATTTGCCAAAATTTCGTATTTAAAAATTATTTTAAAAATTATTTTTGTAATGTTTTTGTAGCGGTTTTTATGCAGATTTTTATAGAAAAGCTGAAAATTTGATAAACTTTAATATGGAAATGTTGGAGACGTTTGTCCATGATTTTCCTAACGTGTAGAGGAGGAGAACCCCCTTTAATTTGAAATTTGAAAAAAAATTCTCAAAATCTTGCTCGAAAATGTAGCAACAAATCAAGTTAGTTTCCCAACTTTAAAAGAATGGACATAATTAACACCTGAAGTATTTTATTCCTAAGTCTTAAAAGCGGGAAGTGAAGATGCCTAGGCTGAAATTGATCCAGCACTTCTAAAATATCTTCATTGTGCTTTGACAGTTCCAGTCGGCTCAACAGATGTGGAACGGTAAGCCTCTAGCACAAATAAGAAAAATAATATATAAACTATTTTTAGAGGGTTCAGCATCCTCTTCCACGCTTTGGATAAACGAAGAAGCCGACTGGACATCAGCACTCTTGATGGTCTTCTCAGAGTTCGATTGAATGGTCCCGCTCTCAAACATTTTTATTGCCCCAAATACTTAGCTGATTGGAAAGCTGCGGGACATCTTGAGAGAGACGCACAACAACCTCAAGGACCTGGAAATAAGAATCATGAAGAATCCGATGATCCAATCGACTCCCAGCTTGATGACCCGTACACAAAAGAAATGTGGGAGCAGTGTTGGCGGTCTTTCGGTCTTCGGTCCGGTCATTTCGGTCCGGTCCGGTCGACCGTGACCGAACGACCGAAAAATTTCGGTCCGGTCCGGTCAAAATTTTTTCGGTTCGGTCAGAAATTTTTCACTGATTTATTAATGAATTGTCATAAAAATCGCTTAAATTATGCTTCTATTGATGAAATTACGATAAAAAATGAACATATTTTGGGAAAAACTGCGGAAAAAATTGAAACTGAGGAAAAAAGTATCAGACCGATGACCGAAGACCGGAAAATTTCAGTTGACCGCCAACACTGGTGGGTGAAAAGAAATTTACTTTTAATCCCAAACCCTGATGAAATTTAAAAAATTGTTAAAGTTATTGATTTGAGAAAAAAATGTAATATTTAGTGCAAAATAAATTAATTTTTTCATCAGTCGTAAATTTTTTTCGAAAAAATCAACGTACTCCCCCCTTTGCCCACTTTTTGGGAATTTGTGGTCGTCGGTCGGTCGGTCGGTCGGTCTGGGAGGGGTGAAATTTCCACCCCCAAATCATGTATGATCGGATTGACGTACACTAGTAGCTGAAACTTTTTGAGCATTTTTTCCATAAACAAATGTTATTTTTCGGTTTCCACTTTTTGTAAAAGGGAATTTTTAAGACGAGTTCTCTGAATTTTTTTGCCACTCTCCGTAAAAAATTTCAAGAGAAATTTCCCGGGAAATGGAAATGATCAACCCTAGTTTTGATCTGTGATTGTGGGACTTATCCAGTCCCTGAGGGCCGAGTCATGGTATTAATCAAATGATAAAACATAAGATAACTTTTACAGCCAACAATCAAGATTAACATTTTCTTCTTTTTTTACTTTTCTTTGTTTATTTAAAATGAAAAATAAATCAACAGTTACCACAATGATGTCATAATCTTTACTCTTTCAAAAATGAATTTCAATGACATCATTTTAGATTTAAAACAAAATTTAGATTAACTACTAATAAAACTTTTTCGGATGAAAGCAAAATATACTATAATTTTTGGTTTATCAGATATAAACAGATTGTGGGTTAAAACTATAACGACGTATGTTTCCGCACCTGTTGAGGGGGTCGTCTAAAAAATGGTTTTTTTACCCTAGGAACAAAAAAATAGTATTCGTATCTGCTAAAATTTATTTACATGCAGAATCCCAGACTCCTATTTTTCGATGTTTTGGATTTTCGTGTTCTGTCAAAAAAGGCAACATTCAGTTCGCTGTTCGCTTTTACCATTTTCCTCCTTTTTGTCTTTATTTTTCTAGAGGCCTCACCGCCTTCGGCCATTATATTTTAAAGGAGGGCTCTTTGCTATTTTTTGCCAAATAATTGCTTTTTGAAGAAAAAAAAATAGGTAGAACATAAGAAGACTTGATTTTTCTGCATTCTAACACGAAAGTATTTCCCACCTCACCCCATCATTTGTTGATGCTTCAACAAATAATCGGTGATCCAGCTGATATCAATGTTTCTGCAAAATTTGTTAGAATTCAAAAAATGCTCGTTTTTATTGTAGTTTTTAAACGTGACATGTAAGCAGAATGTGATTTCGGGTGGATGAGTTTTCCCTAACATCAACACTAGATTAATTGGTAAATTGACAAAAAAAACTTGGCTTGGCTTATGGATGCGTATACAAATCAATTTTTTCTGCAATACATTATTGCTTACAAAAATTTTGTTTATCCCTTGCACGTTGCTTGACATGTTTGGTTATATTTTAATTGTTTTAATGCTTTGACGACAGAATTATTCGATTAATATTTTGAAACTTACATACGTCAGCTTCTTTGAAAAAAGATAGAAAAAATCGGTGATCGTTATTTTATTTTCTTCTGCAACTTCTCAAAAATCATCTTCTTCTGTTTTGGGTATCAGAGATCTAAAAAGAAACATCGTTAGTTGGGGGAGTAATTTTTGGTGTTGAATCAGTTTTTTGGTTTCAACCAGGGCTCTGCGAATCGAAATTTAAATTTTTTTAAACAAAGTCTAAAGTAATCAACGGCCCTAAGAGATCGAAATTCAAAAAAAGAAAGGAAAAATTTGCGTCAAAATTCCAAAAATAAAAATATTATTTCGGAATCAAAATCGTAATCGAAACTTTTTTGTTTTTGAATTTCGACCTACTAGTGTTCCTGATCACTTCAGACTTTGTTTGAAAAAAATTAAATGAAAAAAATTTCAATTTCGATTTCACAGAGCCCTGATTTCAACGCGAAAAATTTGGTCGTTTAAAAGTTATTGTGGCAGGACCACCCATCTACTCGACGAGCACTGAAAAAAATGGGTGCAAAAAAATTTACTCCTTTTCGGAGTAAATGTTAGTCTATGTTAAAGAGGTACAAAAAATGGATACTCCTTAACAAAAAAAAGACGATATTTACTCCTAAAAGGAGTAAATATAGATCTATTTTTAGGTGTATTTGGCATACTTTTTTTTCAGTGAGGCGCTTCGAATGATACTATCTTTGTAAGATAAAGAAAATTTTTATCTTGGATTCAGAATACGTTTTTCTGTTTTGAGTTGTCACACATTTTAAGACTATGGTTATTATTTTTTTACCTTTTTACAGAAAACGTTTAAAATGATTCAGTCGCTCAGAAGTTAGGTTTAAAAATTAAATGTGGAAAATCCGGGAACACTTTCACAAGGGGGCGCTTCGACACACCGTGTGAAGCCATTAGAAATCCAGAAAGAACAAAAAATCTAAAAAATTGATAAAATTATCATAATGCTGATAACGTTTTGATTGTTTAATAATGATATCATTTCTGACACCTACGAAAAGTTGCAAGTGATAATTATCACTATATTTTGATGATAACAAATATACAGGGTCCTTTTCTGTTCTAACCCTTGTTTTTATGCGAAAAATGGCTCCCCGTGGGTACTGTGGGCTGATATTTTCAGCATAGTGTTTAAACAAGAGAGAGCAACTTTTGGACTTAAAATTTAGGCATTCTGGGACATTTCGCTAAACCGCGTCAAATCCAATTTTTTTTTAAATTCAACTATTTTAAAGTATTTATTATGAAAATTCAAGCATTTTTACACACAATTGGACCATAAATAATTTTTTTTTAAAAAATAAAAAAAATTCGCCTTAACAACTCCCAGAAAACAGAAACATTATATTATTATACAGGGTGATTCAAAATTTTCGCCGAGTTGGCTTTTATCTGCCAATGGTTACTGTTGACATCTGGAACCTCATATTTTCAGGGAAGGGTCACCATTGACCCCAGTAATTTAATAATAATGCTAACAAGGGAACCACGGGAGATGATCATCGAGTTAAAACATCCCATATAATTTAAACCATTCAAAGGCGGTGCTCCAACGAAAACAAACTTCACAGTTGTTTTTTTATTTCCGAAACAATCTAGGTAATTGCAGAAGTACGCAGGTTTTTTTAAAACAATAGTTTTATAAGCTGAAGATCAACGTGATTCAATGAAGAGTTGGAAATTTTCAATAGAATCAAAGCGTAAAATATTTTTGACACATTTCGGATTATGTCTTTTTGTAGCAATCAAATGTGAGTAGTTTAATTTATTATTTTTTCTTTTCCATATTCAAATGAAAAATTTTTCAACATTTCTCTTAATTTTTCATCATTTTTTACTATCCTTTCTTCTGAATTTTGAAATGGAAAGTTTTCAATAATTTTAACGTGATAAATAAAATAATGAAAATATATCATTAATTCTGGAGCAACGTGATGAAACGAGATCATTAAATCAGAGCAGCAATCAAACCTCTGAAATAATTTATAATCAGAAGAATAAAAGTATCAATAAAATTAGTTATAAACTTTTGTTAGCCGACTAAGTGACGGAGTGGTTAGCGTGATGGGTTTTCGACCTGGCACCCTCCAGGTTCAAGCCCGCCCACATACTAATTCATGACAAAATTTAAAAGAATGTCCGGGGCATTCTAATTTAAAATGAATTTCATCGGTGGCATCCAAGTTAAAAGTGAGCCGCTTGATAGAAGTTCTGAGGAAGTACTCAAGGTTAGGAATCAGGGATCAACATATGTGTTGGGGAAAAAAATTTAAGTTACATTTTTTATTCCAGGATACGGGAAAAAATATGGATGATCTTGTTTTAAACCTTTTATAAAATGTGTATAGGGCCTTGTTGTTAGCATTCGGAATCGACCCTAAAATACAGTTTATAATAAGCAAAAATGTGTTGTAATTTTACCATAGAATCTCTACTATCAATGAAAGGAATATTTAAATTAGCTATACATTGTGAAATGTAAACATCATCAGCGGAGGTTAAACCTTGATGGCAAATTTTCGGATTATCCAAATTTGGCACTAAAACTTTTAAAGCTTCTCTAAAAATTCCAGTCATCAATATTTTTACAAAATAAACTTTTTAATTACCGAGAAAGAATAAATCCCGATCCACTCATAAATTGTTTTTTGGTCCATCCATTGATCGATACTTTTACAGGGGTTCCAAAGAAACCCGCTTTGTCAGGATTATACGGTAAAAGCATAAGTCTAAGATTTTCCAAAATATAATATCCGTCATCTTCAGCCCGCAAAATAAAATCAAAATTTTCAATTTCATTCTAAAAAAAGAGTTTTTCGAAAATTTGTGTTTTACAGTAATAAAAAAAGCAAACCTTAAAAACCCATTTAAATGCTGCTTTAATTTTATCATAAATTTTATTTCTTTTTTCTGAAATTTCTAAATCCAGATACGGTAGACTAAAATTCTGAAACGGTTCAAAAGTTATTTCAATCTAACAAGGGAACCGATTAACATGTCCCGCCGCTTTTTCTTAGTTATAGAGCCCAGTCAATAGCCCTAGGGGGGAAATAGTTAGGCAAAAAATATTAGCTGCCACGAACTCCACAATATGCTAATTTTGACTATTAAAGTTACGCAAAAAACGCGGGAAATTGCACCCGATAAAAAACGTTGAAATGTCTTACGACGAAAACACCGTATGTTGACAGCATTTTTTTTAAAACAAAAATAATTACACAAATTTATTGTTACAAACTTTTATTTCATTTTTTACAATTTTTATAAATAATAAAATATAGCAAGAACGTTTGATTTAATTTCAGTGATTAGGCTGCGACTTTTTCACGATTTTTTGAAGGCGTATAAATGGTTCAAATGGTATAATAGATGTATTTAGATGACGACAAAGAATTACGGTTTGCTTTTTAAAGAAAAGCGTATTATTGCTGGTGGTTGTATTAAATGCGCGGCACTAGTGCAGTTTTGTTCCCCCCAAACAAAAATGAAAATTTTTTTCCAAAAATTTGCATAAAATTATTGCCTTTTGGTTGAGATTTCAAAAGGGTGGGTGGGAGGGTTCAAAATATGGTTTGGGGGGAACAAAACTGCACTAGTACCAAATGCGCTTTTCAACATTTTTTTTAACGTTTTGTATCAACTGTTGCGTTATTAAACAACGTAGTTGTTGTTTAATAACGCAAATAAAAAGTTTGCAAACAATAAATTTGTGCAATTATTTTTGTTTTAAAAAAAATGCTGTCAACACACGTTGTTTTCGTCGTGAGACATTTCAACTTTTTTTATCGGGTGCAAAATTTTGCGTAACTTTAATAGTCAAAATTAGCATATTGTGGAGTTCGTGGCAGCTAATATTTTTTGCCTAACTATTTCCCCCCTAGGGCTATTGCCTGGGTTCTATAACTAAGAAAAAGCGGCGGGACATGTTAATCGGTTCCCTTGTAAGTCAAAAAACATACTATTTTCCCCCCTCTTTTTTCACTTACTGTATTATAACTTGACAAAAATAAATATTTATTGCAATGTTTTGCCCACGTTGCATTAACAGCGAGTCCGCGTCGCTCAATTTCACTTGAAGCCGTAAAAATTAAACATAAAATTTTTACAGATTTATATAAAATGTCATGTATTATATTTGTTTCTATAAAAAATAGAATATTTTTTAGTTTTGTCACATCTCAATCGTCGTTTCGTTCGTTGCATTTTTACGCCTCTTTTTAATCCTGATTTTCGATTTTTGAAAACATCTAATTTCACAAAATTTTTTAAACATTTTTATGGAATTCCGATCGGTCAATGCTCCCTAATCAATGTTTTTCATTTAAAAAATTTATTACCATTTTTGTGATCAATTTCGAAATCGACATTTGTTGAATTCACAAATAAAGGATCAACACTATGATAATTGCCAAAAGCTGGCATATGAGGTGGCGGAGGTGCTTCCTTAATGACATTGTTGTAATTATTCCTTGATAAAAATATGATAATCAATATCAAAATTCCAAGCAGAAAAATAATAAAAAAAAAGCTAAAATTCATTTTTAAATATTTTTTTAAACACTTTAAATTCCACCACAAAATTTTATTATTTTTGAGAAATAAATTATTGAGGATAAAAAGGAAGAAAATCCTTATGTTTCAAAACGTAAAAAAGTCCACGGCAGAATTTTTCCGGAACAGAAATGAAAAATGGGCGGAGCTTTGATTATGTCGAAAGCATTACGTGCGTTCATTCATAAAACGGGGCATCAGTAAAAGGCGGATGATGTAAATTTTCTACTTTTATGTTATAAATTTGAAAGCAATAAAAGCAGGGAAATCAAAAAGTATGACAATTACTCTTTTTTTGCAATCAAACCCAATTTTCGTGTGAGTAATTTTTGTTTGGAAAATATTATTTCAGTTAAGCAAACGAATGCGACTGGTGGATCCTCCAACTTTTGAATATTTTCCGGTTAATATTCAAAACCCTGAGAAACAGCAAAATATTATTTGTTGCTCATAAAATTGTTCAACTTTACCCAGACTCAAAAGTCTGCAAAGTGCAGGTTCCGCATGCGGACTGCGAAAAAAGCAGATTCTGCGCAGTTCCTGCAATTGAGTGCAGACATATAATATTTTCCTATGTCTGCACTCATAGGAAAAATATTATTGCAGACGAGTTGCAGAATCTGCGACATCCTGCAACAAATTTTGTCTATATTACCCATATATATATTTTGTCGCAGGAACCACGCAGGAGCTGCACAGAGTCTGCAACCTTTCTGTCACAGGACTGCACAAAAAGCTGCAAAGTTTCTGCAAATCAATTTTTTAATAGTCTGGGAAGAGAAAAAAGAAAGGAACACCGCCTAAAAAAAGACTTTAGCGTTTTTTGTATTTTAATAATAATGCTTGTCTAATATTAATGTCTTTCATTGTATTTTTATGAAAAAGTTTTTTTTAATATTGCCAAAGTGGTTTGAACCATGTTCTATTGCGCTCCCTCTATGATACAACACGACGATTGGCGATCACGTATTTTTATCAATATTTTTTTACACTTTTTACAAAAGATTTTTTATGCTAATATCCTAATCACTCTGTAAAGTACTAATTTTTAGGTTATTTTATCGCACCCCAAATAAATGTCGCTTCCAACAAAGCGAGATGATTTGCAATGTTGGAGGGCGCTATCAATTTTAGCAGTGTTATTATTTCATATTTGGCCTGAACATTTCCCAAATGGATATCTTGGAGTTGATATGTGAGTTACGTTTCGAACATATTTCAGTGTTAGCTGCTAACGCCCCCCAAAATTCGAATTTTTATACCCTCCAAGTTACGGTATTTCCAAATCCAAAGGGGGGAGTACGTGCCCGAAAAATATAATAAAATAATATTTTTTAAATTGTTTATTTTTGCTTAAAATGGTCAAGTATATGCCTAAATAAGATTTCTGTCAAAAAATTTTGGTAAAAAATGCAAAAAAGCGTTTTAATGATGATGCAAGCATGCGACCTTATGTTATATATGCATATTTTGATGAGGTATAAAACCAGTTTAAAGTCTTCAAATAGGCAAAATATTTTACAGAACATCATCACAGTCCTCAATAAGGATAGACACCGGCAAGTGAAAAAAAAATTTTCAAAAAAAATAAAAAAATTTTGCTTTATTATAGTATTTTTAGACCTGAATAAGAATAATATAAAAACAAAAAAGCAAAAAAAATAAGTTAAAGTGCCGCAAATGCCATCTGAAAATTCCAAAAAGCAAAATTTTTTGGTAGAAAAAAAGACATTTTTTCTTTCCTTTTTTTGAAACAAAAAAATGCATTTCCTTTATGCTTTTGAAGGACGCGTCGCCAAAAACACCTTTATGAACCAATTTTGTATAAAAAAATCGGGGTTTTTAGGCTGCCAAATTTTTTCGCTCATATTCGCTCATTGGAGACAAATACCATTGAATTCAGAATTAAATTCTACACAGTTTTTTGGCATTTTCGGCGCTTTGTCCTCAGCAAAAAAATTTTTAAGTTGCATTTTTGGAATCAGCGTAAAAAATAACATCCAGTAGGTCTGATTATTAGAGGCTAAACCAAAATTTAATTTTTCATACTGTAACGAAAAAAATGACAAAAAAAAGGAAAGGAAAAAATTTTTGCTGCCAGTTTCTAAATAAGGAGTTTTGAATGATTTTTTACGACTTTAAATTTTTTTTATTTTTTTTGAAATTTTTGTTGCACAGGGGGGAGTAAGGCAAATCGCATGTCTTTAAAGGTCTACAAAATGAACTTTTCGGGGGCATTAGCAGCTAAAACTGAAATATGTTTGGTTTAGACCCTAAACAATGCTAAAAAACTATATTTGGAGGAAAAATGGCTGGGACATAAGTTGAGGTTCCCTTGTTAATTCTTTTTTAACACTTTTTTGAAAGAAAACTAATGGCACCATAAAATTCTCCATGGTCCAATATAAAAAAATAAAAAAAACCAGCTTAAAACGTCCGCGAGCGTTAGTCGCGAAAATACCGCAATGTCCTTTATTAAAAAAGTAATTATTTATTGTTTATTGAAAAGTTTGAACTTACTGCTTTAGTGAAGTTATATTATTTAAAAGATAAAAAATGCAACGCGTTTTTTTGCGCGCGATCGCGTACGCTGCAATTGCTCGTCTCTGATGATATCGTTGTTAAACATTGAAAGCATTACGATAATATTATCAATTTTTTAGATTTTTTGTTCTATCCGGATTCCTAATGGCTTCATTGTATTCCTTTGAAAAGAATATATTTTCTTCAACAGTAGATTTTTATTATCGAAGAATAAAACGAATTTTACCAATTTATCTCATAATCATTTTGATAACACTTTTATTTTTGGCAAAACAAGTTTTTCCTGAAGAATATTCTCTCATTGTAGAAGATTCAAAATGGGCAATTGCCTTGGCATCAAATTTTGAAGATTTGTTAAAGAAGCGCGGGTACTTTGAAACGGTAGGAATGGGAGAGGCATTTGGAGTATTTTTTAAGACTGGGAAAATTCTGTTTAAGATATTTTGACATTTTTGGAACTTCTGCTAAACAGAAATGTGCACAGTAATGACTTTTTCCATTTTTGATTTTTTAGGAAGACGCATTTCAGTGCTAAATTAGTTTTATCAAAACAGTGGAGACTTTTCGACAAATTTCGGAGTCAAATTTTAAACACCACAATCCTACCCCAGGAATAATTGAGCCCGCAAAAAATAGGAATACATCCTTCCTCTGATTTTCGAATGAGGTTCCAGGGATTTTACAGTTTTTATGTCAAAGTTGGCAAAATCGCAATTTTGTATGGCAGCTCCAAGATTGTATCCTCGAATTCGCATGTATTCAGATATATCGTTTATTACCCCCAAACCAAAAAATGAACACGCTTTTTTTAACGAATCTTCCCTGCAAAACCGTGTTCAAAACTGTGACAATTTTTATTGTTTTACATTCCTGTTAAAACTTAATTTTTTCCATAAACATCCTTTTTAAATATTTTTTATTTATTTTATTCCCAAGTGTCGAAAGTATAATTTCAGCGATTTTTTAGTACTTTTGTTTTTTTTACATGAACGTCTCTAGCTATAAAAAAGCTTTTTATACCTGAAAAAGCATTTATGGTCGAGCGGTCGGAGGCGCATCGCCTACGACACTTTCATGCTCGAATCTACTTCGGTTTCCATCCTAGATGCTTCCAATTACGATATAAAGGGGTATAAGCGCTACAAAAATTACTCTGGAAATTTTAAAAGGCAAAATATTATTTTTAACCTATAAAATGTATTATTTTTACCTATAATTTTTTCATAGCCTATAAAATGTATTATTTTGACCTATAATTTTTTCATAGCCTATAAAATGTATTATTTTGACCTATAATTTTTTCATCACCTATTTGATTGCAATTTTTTGTTTTTAAAAAAAGGCGCGTAAAGAAAAAACATTTGTTTGTTTGTTTTTTAAAAATTAGTGTTAGAACATCACTACTCTAGGGCAACAATAAAACAAACAAAACATACATAAAAATGGTTTAACAAATCAAATGAAAGAAATCGTCAATTGAAGAATCCTCGGAAATGAAAAAAATTAATCCAGAAGCAATATTGCAAGCTTTTCGAAATGAACAAATCGCAAATTTACCTACTTCACTTCAAGTAAGAAATTATGTTCAAAATACAAAAAAAAAGCTTGTACCGAATGCAAATTTGAACCTTGCTGATGTTGAAGCTATGGTTACTGATATGGAAGAAGAACAATCTCAATTAGTACAATTTAAGTATGATATCAATGAAGAAGACCCTTCAAAAACTAATTTTGCTATGATAATAACCTGCAAAAATTTATTGGATGAACAAAGAAGCCAAAAGCATGCAAATATTGATGGAACGTGGAAACTTGTTTTCAAAAATTTTCCTGTTATCGTTTGGGGTTATTCTGATATAAATCGCCACATTCATCCAACTGGTATGTTTTTGTTGTTAATATAGTTTTTTTTTCGATCTTGCTGCTGCTGAATTGATTGATGAATGGAAATCATCTACATGTGAATTTTATATGAAAATCAATTCACATGTAACTGTCCAATTGGTGCTGAAAGAAGACTTTGCAAGCATGTTATTTTAATTGAAGTTTACCAAAATCAACGACAATGGCCTCAAATGGATACAATTCGTCAACAAATCGGTTATTGTGCAAGAAATCGCCCAGGAAGACCAAGAAATCGTAATCCAGCGTTACATATCACAAGAAATTAATGTTTTTTTTACTATTATTTTTGTTTTACCGTTTTTGTTTTAAACATCTTATTTTTATTTACATAAATGTTTTTTCTTTACGCGCCTTTTTTTAAAAACAAAACAATTGCAATCAAATAGGTGATGAAAAAATTATAGGTCAAAATAATACATTTTATAGGCTATGAAAAAATTATAGGTAAAAATAATACATTTTATAGGCTAGTAATAATACTATGCCATTTTAAAAACTAGTTTTCTTTAAAGAAATAATTTAAAGTTGAAATTTTGTTTTTATCACAAATTTAATCGTTGATACATTATAAATTTTCAGGAAGCAAGTTTTCGATTTTTTCGGCATTGTTGGTCATTGGCCGTTGAAATGCAATTCTATTTTCTTTTTCCGTTTATTGCAATTTCACGAAATTATCTTTCAACAATAAAATATCAACTTTTGTTAATCACTATAGCGGCGGGATCCCTTGTCTATCAAATTTGTTCTTCGAATCAAACAATTCAATATGAATCGCTTTTTTGTCGAATTTGGCAATTTTGTGGCGGAATGTTTGTACAAACGTTACCAAATTTATCCAATAAATTTTTGGCATCCTTACTACTTATACCAACAACAATTTTAATTTTTTGTCCAACATCCATGCCACGACTGGTAGTTTCATTTGTAACAATTTTTTTATCAGCTGGAATTATTTCAATGTCTTCAGCTCAATTTTATCCCTTTAAATCTTTACTCCGCTTTTCAAAACCAATATATTACTTGGTAATTTTGGGTGATATTTCTTATGTTTTATATCTTATTCATTGGCCCCTAATTACATATGCAAAATTTATATCATCGACTGAAGTATATACCGATTTTGGTAGGTATGTCTTATCGGGGGGAACGGAAAATCATCACCAAAACGTCACCGAATCATCACCGTGATGGTAACTTTCCGGTTACGTATACATCACCATAATGTCACAATAACATCACCGTCACCAGATTCATCACAGAAGCATCACATCACTGTGATTTTTCAATGGTTTTCAGTGAGGAATTTTAAGTCACTGCAGCAGTGTCGAATTCATCACCGATCAGTGATGAATTCGTAACGGCTTTTTTTCAGTGTATACTGTAGTTTTAAAAAATCACCATGCTTCTCATTTTTACCGAAATATGGTGTAACTTCTTACCAGAATTGTTTTATGAATCATTGAACATATAGTCAACATATTTAAACTACTTAGGAACGATATTCTTGTAAAATGCGCTTATGCGAAATCTGCGTTCTAACTACAATACAAAATTGCTAAACATCGATTACAAGACTCATAACATCACATAAAATCTCAAACAAGGTTTAAATATATATAAATTAACAACGGCAATTCAAAATTGTTTAAAAAATGAGAAGCATGGTGATTTATTAAAACTACAGTATACATACAACTTCGTTAATTAACAGAAATCAATCTAAAATAGTAAAATTAATATAAATTTATGCTTAAAATACTTACTTATAAGTTGGAACATCTTTATATAACTACTGCAGTCTTTGAAGAATCATTGTTTGATGCTATTTCTCCATTTTTATCGAATTTTTGATGTTGAGGATGTTGATGACTTTGAATATAATTGTAGTGAATGTATTGAGTTGATAGTTGTTCCAAATGATTGTAGCATTGTATTGTTAATAATAATTAGTTGATTTAAGCATAAATTAGACACATAAAACATTTTCTGACACTAAATTGACGTTGGAAATGATGCTGGCGCGCATCAACTTCATTTTGGCGGCAAATTTTTTTGGATAGACAATTTAAAAAAAGCTCTCATAGATTTCTTAATTCGAACCTGCTGAACAATTTAAAGCCATAAAAAGTATATGTTTCATGATCCATTTTCGAGATCTCGCTGTTTCAAAATTACCCAATTTTTAAAACCATCAAAAAACCCTTATATTTCATACTTTTTGGTATTCTATAGATGAAAAAAATGAATTTTTCGTCCTTTTTTTACCCTAGAAACAATAAAAAAAAAGTTTTATTTAGCAAAAATTATTTAAAAGCAAATTGAAGTCGACCCTTTTTTTTGAAAAATTTTTTTGGCAAAGTGTTAAAAATCAACAGTCGATGCGCTGTGCAAAAGTACTTTTTTACTAGTATCTTTTTTTCTTTATTACTAGGCAACTACAAGCAGGCTAGTTTTACCTTACTGTACATACGGTATTAGAATTTCTTATGCAAGTTTTTTAAAATTTTTTTTAACATATTTTAAAACTTTTTTACATGTATAGGATAATTATTTTAGATGGATTTTTGATATTTATGACATCAATATTATTATCAAAAATTGTACACATTGTTATCGAAAGACCGGTTTTAAGTTTTTGTAATGGTTATCGAAATTTAGCTATTTGTTTGGTAGTTTTATATGCCAGTTCATTATATCTTCCAAAAAATTTACAACAAAAGGCTTCATTTTCATCTGTTAAAGTAAGTTTGCAATTAATAAAAGTGAAAGTTTAATGGTGTTCAGGGAAGGCCATATAAAGGAAAATTTCGGAGGCGGCACCGACAGTTTTGGGGGCACGCCTTTTGCTCTTTTGCCGCCGCCAACACGAAGCGGCAAAAGATCAAAGAAAATTCCTCAGTTTCGGAGGGTGGCACAGATCCCGAATCCCCCCTCCTTTAAATACGGTCTTGGGTTCAGGGAATATTTTGCAACTTACAGTGTAAAATGAAAGTTGTGATGTTGCAACTCTGATTCCGTAGTAGGGCTGTATCCTCCGGAGGATACAGCGTGAGAAAAGGGAACAGGGGCAACAATTTAGAAGGGGGGATTAAAAGGAACCTCTAATTTTTAGAAGGGGGGGGGGGCTTTAGAGCACTCCTAAAAAAGGAGAATTTTTAGATTTAGAGGAATAATAAAAAATTGCAAAAATTTTTGGAATATTTTATTATAACCTTAACTAATTTTTTTGAAATATAATAGAGTAACATAAGAAACAGAAATAAATAAGTTTTATGTTTTATTTGATAATAGTTTTGTTTTATACGTGCTTTTTTTTGGTCCGTTGTCTGGCAAAGTGTTTGTTTTGCAAACGCGAATTGCGGGATTTTCAAATTTTTTGTTGGAGCAAATCAGTGATTATTTCTTTGGCACTTTTTTTTAAGAAAAACTAATGGCACCATTAAATTCTCCATGGTCGAAAGCCTACATATGCCAAAAATCAGCTTAAACGGAAACAAAAATTTTTTCAGTGTTTCTCAAAGTTTGTCTTTCTTTTCAAATATTCGAAGACACGAAAATTGTTGAAAATTTTTTTTGTTTCCATTTAAACTGATTTTTGGCATATATAGGCTTTCAACCATGGGGAATTTAATGGCGCCATTAGTTTTTCTTTAAAAGAAAGTGCCAAAGAAATAATCACTGATTTGCTCCAACAAAAAAATTGAAAATCCCGCAATTCGCGTTTGCAAAACAAACACATTGCCAGACATCGGACCAAAAAAAGCACACTGGATTCGATGTGCTCTGATATTAAACAATAAATATAGTTGATTTCGAAAAAGTATTATTTCAATTAACTATTTTCAATAAAACTGAATGTCAAAAAAGGGGGGAAATATTTTAGGAGGGCTAAAAAACCTGAAAGGGGGGACTAAAGGGGAGTAAAATTTTGAGAGGGGGGGGTACATTTCTATTTTTTATATTTTCGTTTTAAAAAATAGAAATGTAGATAGAAGAACGTTGCCATTTTACCCTATAGATACACTGAAAAAAAAGTATGCCAAATACACCTAAAAATAGATCTATATTTACTCCTTTTAGGAGTAAATACAGATCTATTTTTGTTTAGGAGAAGCCATTTTGGCACTCTTTTACTTTATTCCCCCCCCCCCCTTTTTTCTTTATTTTTTAAAATTTTTATTGATATTCGGATGAAATTTGAATGAGACATAGGTAAAAATAAATATTTTCCATTATTTATTTTCCAATGTTTTTCATTTTTCATGGATTTTTGAACGAAAAAAGTATGTAAAACAGGTGGAAAAAGGGGGGGGGGGAATAAAGTAAAAAAGTACCGCCATTTTTTGTACTTATTTAATATAGACTGACATTTACTCCGAAAAAGACGATATTTACTCTTAAAAGGAGTAAAAATAGATCTATTTTGTTTAGGAGTGGCCATTTTTTACACTCTTTTTTTTCAGTGATAGAGTAAAAGTCCAAAAATTTTAGGGTTCCAGTAGAGAAATACAAAATTCTTTTTCAGAATTTAAAACCATCAAACCTAACCCTTACATTTTGGAACCAAGCTTCAGAAGATTTCAAAAATCCATTAATCCTTCCCCCAAAATGGACATCCGCGAATGACCTTGAATTTGCTGTAAAACTTCGCGGGGATTATATGGGTGGTCCATTTCGATGTAAAGAAAAAACACTTATTGAACTAAAAAAGTATACCCTTTTATATTGTGAAGTAACAGGGGTAAATCCAAATGGTACCCTTATCGGTTTATCAATTGGTAATAGCTTTTCAATGAATATAGTTTCAACGATTTCCTCAAATCCATTATTCAAAAAAGTTATAAATGTTTTTGCAAATGATGCAGACTTTCCAAGTCATGATGAATTTGAAGCATATTTAATTGAAAAATTGATAAAGCCTATCAAACCGGATGTAACGATGTTAGTTCAAAGGTATTTCTCAAAGTATTTATATCAAACTCCAATCCCCGAAATTCATGAGCATAAAGAATTCAAATATTGGAATAAAATGCTTAAAACTATTTCGAATTTTACTTCCGCAATTATCATAAATAAAGAACAAATTGTTTTTCCATATGATATTTCACAAGATTATATAAGAAGAAAATTTTATGGCTTACCCATCGAAACTAGAATTAAAAACCCGGTAAGTAGACTTTTATCTTGAGGGGAAAACGTTAATAAAAATAAAAATAGAAAATTTCAAACACGAAAACACAGTGCGACGATTGGTCACTTTTGCAAAAAAAGAAAAGTGCGTGTGTCATAAAACGATTAAACACATAAATTATATATTTAATGTAATATTTTGGCCACAAATTAAAGAAAAAGACCTGTGAAATCTAGCGATACCAAATTTGTAATTTTTGGCAAAGTATTTACGGTAATTTTCTTATGTGGTAAAGAAGGTTTACGGTATTCAAATAATTTAGAATCAGTGAGTGGGACGAATTGGGGGAAGATATTCCGTCTTCCAGGGTAAAAAATGCCGGGAAATCCAATGGTCGCTGCATTATTTTTTCCTCATAGAACGCGTTTTAAAGCATAAAAAAAAATAAAGTTGAAGCGCCAAAAATGCCATCTGAAAATTCCAAAAAGCAAATTGTTTGGAAAAAAAACGCTTTTTCTTTCCTTTTTTTGCAACAAAAAAATGCATTTCCTTTATGCTTTTGAAGGACATATTGCCAAAGACACCTTTTTTAGGCGATTTTGTATGCAAAAATGAGGGTTTTTGGGGTATTTCATTTTTTTGCTCATATTCGCTCATTTAAAGGGACACGGAAACTTTCAGTATGAAAAATTTAGCCAGTTCAGTTGCAAAAAAGTTGCAATAAAAGAGTATTACAATAAAATAGAATACTGCGGATACTTTTTTGAGATATATTTCCGGTAATTTTATCGATTTAGCATACTGGCAATATTTATAAAGATATAGTTTTTTATTGCAACCCTTTTGCAACTGACAAGGGAACCGCACGATCTGATGGGCGAGTTATGACATCCTACATAGTTTAAATTATTTGCTGGTGGTCATAAACAAAGCCCAAAAAATTTTACGTGCCCGTTTTAAGATTTGCGCATTTTTCGGCACTTTAAAGATGCGCGCGCTCTTTGAGCACATGGTCCCTCCCCCCTTTGAAAAAAATAAATTAAAAAAATTTTTTTTTTAGATTTTTAATTTTTTTTGCAGAATGTTAGTATTATGTCTACTGATAATAACTGTAAAGTATTTTTGCCTCAAAACAACGTTAACCTACTTTTTAGCGTTTTACAAGCTGGCGCCGTGTTATACATGAAGTCGAAGAAACCATTTTTACTGGCCAGAATAGGGCTTTTAAATAAATATTTTTATTCACACGAATATTATTGACTATAAGGAATATTTTAGGCGAAAATTTGTAAAATTTAAATTTTTTTTCATTTTTGGGAGCAAAGGGGGGACTGGGGCAAATCGCGCATCTTTAAAGTGCCGAAAAATGCGCAAAATCTTAAAACGGGCACGTAAAATTTTTTGGGCTTTGTTTCTGACCCCCAACAAATAATTTAAACTATGTGGGATGTCATAACTCGCTCATCAGATCGTGCGGTTCCCTTGTGAACTTGCTAAATTTTTCATACTGAAAGTTTCCGTGTCCTTTTAAAAAAATATGATACCATGGAACTCAAAATCAAATTCTCTATCGAATCATATAAAATTTAGAGTGGAACCTCCAGGAACCCGTTTTTTGTAGTTAAAACGACACAGTAATTTTGCATTTTCGGCGCTTTGATCATATAAATGCTAGTAAATGCGTTTTAAGGTATATCCGCTACCCATTTTTTGCCCATTGCTTCAAAAAGTAAAATTTCATCTCTTGGCATTTGGGAAGGAGATTTCCAATCAAAAATCCATCTTTCTAATTTTTTTAAAATATTGTTAAGATTAAAGGGGGAGGCGCACCTCTAACAAATTTTTTATCAGGGTTCATTGGAGCTGCTTTTTTGTCTGGCATTTTGCAGCTCCAATGAATAAAAAAAGCAGCTCCAATGAGTCTGCGATCATTGTCAAACAAAAAAATTTGTTAGAGGTGCGTCTTCCCCTTTAAGTTGCATTTTTGGAATCAGCGTAAACAATGGAATCTAGTAGGCTTGATTATTAAGTTTTAACAAACAATTTAATTTTTCATACTGTAACCAAAAAAATGACAAAAAAAAGGAAAGGAAAAATGTTTGCTTACCAGTGTCTAATTATATCGATATTGATTTTTTCCTAAAACGATTTTTTCCGATATTATCTCAAATATTTGAGTGGAACTTTGGAAAAAAAATTTAGAACAATTTTTTGAAACCCGGCAACAAGCTTTGTCTTCATTTATGCAAATGTTGCAACCTTTTTGCAACTGAACTGACTAAATTTTTCATACTGAAAGTTTCCGTGTCCCTTTAAAACTTTATTTTTCATTAAATAATTTAATACACAGTTGTCACGTAATTTAAGCATTTTTCTGTATTGAAATTTTTTTTCACAAAATGATCTCAGATTCTTGGTCACTAATAAATGTCGTCAAAAAATTTTCAAAAAAAAAATTTGAAAAATTTAAAATTTAGAAAAATTCAGGAATTTTTCATTGCTCTTTGATAAAAACTAAAGTTTGCTCATCGAAATCGAAAATGCCCACAAATTTCAACCCAAAAAACATTTTTAATGAATTTTGACTTTCTCATTTTTCAAGCACTTTTAAACATTTTTGCAGATTTAAATTAATTTTTTTTCAGCCTGCCTCTCCATCCCTTGAAGCATGGGTTACATCACTGGATTGTTCAAAATGTGGATTTTTTGGTTATCGAGAAGCCTTTTGTAATGGAGAATTTTGTAATATTATTGATCTTGCATCTGGTTTACCACTATTCCGAGATACGGAACATATTTCACCAATTGGAATACGGCATATTAAACCATTCATTGACCAAGCAATTAATAAACTTTTAAATATAAATGTAATAAATTAGTTCTTTGAAATAATTGCATGATTGTGCAAAAAAATAAAGCAGTAGAAAAGGAAAAATTAATTTTTAAAAAAAATTATTTTTTTTGCAGTAAAAAAAATTCACGATGTTTGGGGGGGGGGGGGAGTAGGGGTAAAGAAGTACCTAAAAAACATTTTTACATAAATTATTTATTTCCTGCAAATTCGATAAAAATTTAAAGAGGTATGTTCGATGCTCTAATATATAAATAATATCGTATTATGATAGTTAACGAAAAAAGGGCAAAAAAATTTAAACAGATTCCCGTACATATATCAAAATTATTTTTGTCGGTAGGAGTGAAAACCCCTTGCACAAAAATAATCAGATGAATTATTTTGTCGTCTGCTTTAGTTCAATCTTTTGCATGCAACATAATTATCAATGAAAAAGCCATAAAGTATGTCCCAAAAATATAGAGCCACCCTAGAAATTGCTGATTGAGCAAGTTTTTGGGATCTGTTCTAAAAACCGTTGATTCCATCAGAATCAGCACCTTCGAAAACCTATATATCCACGGAGATAATAGATTTTCGCTTCGAGAATTTAGAAAATTCTCGAAAATTTGAATTTTGCACTGTCCCAAAAGTATAGAGCCACTTTTTAAAAGTTATTATTTTCTTAAAAAAAAATTACGAAAATACAAAAAAACAAGTTTTAATACTTTGTACGTTTACCTTTATTACTAATAACTTCAAAACACCGATTATTCATGCTTTGAATAAGATTATTAATCAAAGATTGAGGAATTGATTCCCAAGCATCAATAATTGAAGTTTCAAGTTCAGCGACAGTCTGATATTTCTTTCCATTGGCATAAACTTTACGTACAAGATATCGCCAAAGATTTTCCATTGGATTGAGGTCAGGGCTACAAGGAGGATGTTCATGCAACTTTACATTTTTCGATTCAAACCATGCTTTCGACTGTCGACTAACATGAATAGCAGCATTATCTTGTTGATATGCAAACATTCTGCGACGAGGTCCACGCAAAAATGGAAGAAGATGAGCCTCCATAACCTTAATATAGTCTTGGCTATTCATTCTGGAAGATACAAAGGCCAATCGAAGAGTTCCATCAGAGCAAAATGCACCCCATACCATTGTACTTCCACCACCAAAATTCCTTTTTGAAAAAACCCGTTTTTCTTTTCTTAAATCATGCCAATATCCACAAAATCCATCCGGACCAGAGTTGGACGAAACTAAGTTTTGTAAAACGAAACGAAACGAAATCAAAACTCGTTTCGGTGACGCGAAACAAATGCATTGTACGATTTTTACAAAAAATGGCTTTTATACTTTCAAATAGTTTTGGCAAAACTGTCACTATATTTTTAAACTTTTTTCAGCTATTTTTTTTAAAAATTTGTATTTCTCTTATATTTCAAAAAAATTATTTCAGATATCAATAAACACGGAAAAAACGGGTGCAAAAAATCTCCTAAATAAAATTGGTCTGTATCTACTCCTTTTAAGAGTAAATATAGATCTATTTTTAGTGTATTTGGCATACTTTTTTTAGTGAAACAATCCAAAAATTTTTGCAATTTTTTATTATTCTCCTAAAAATCTCCCTTTTTAGGGGTCCCCTAAAGCCCCCCCCCCTCCCTTTTTTTCTAAAAATTACGGCCCCTTTTAAACCCCCCTCTCTTAGAATCTAGCATGAGATCATCAAGGGGAAACTTAACATTTTTCTATTTAATATACGTCACTTTTTTTAATCCGATTTGTTTATCGTGATTTTTGGACATTTTTGTGTCATCCGAAAAAGC
Organism: Panagrolaimus superbus; assembly: GCA_964035985.1. Taxonomy (NCBI): domain Eukaryota; kingdom Metazoa; phylum Nematoda; class Chromadorea; order Rhabditida; family Panagrolaimidae; genus Panagrolaimus; species Panagrolaimus superbus. Next base: position 10,463,200 of record OZ038357.1, read on the forward strand.
TTTGTTTAAAAATTTTTCAGTTCAATTTTAATTTATCTCTCAAATGATGTCATTAAAATTGTATTTTTAAAAGACAATAAAAAATAAAAAACAATAATGACATCATTTGAGAGATAAAATAAATTTTGAAATTTTTATATGTTGTTGGCGTATGTCCCTGGATGCCACAAAAAGTTTTTTTTAATTTTTTCGTGCAAGGATTCCGGATTTATTGAATTCAGAAGGCCGAAAGTTCCAGTAGGCGGGAAAAATCGAAATTTTGTTTGTTTTTAATTATTTCCCGGTTTTAAAGGTTTTCGACCACGGGGAATCCGATGGTATACTCGATTTTTTTAAAAAAAAATTTTTTGTGATGAAATCGAAAAAAAATAATTTCGGTGTTAATTTTTTTGGGGTAAACTTCCGTGGTAGTTTCAGATACTGCATTTATTTTATGCCCAAAGATATATGCTTGAATGATATATATATGCCTTTTATATAAAGTCGATCTGTTTGCGGGAGAAAATGGTGCTCGGAATCTGGTCGATACAGAATTTCAATTATAAAATAAGCTGGCAAGAATCGATTTTCAATTAGACTTTAGTAATTTCCTGTTTGTATAGGCTTTCGAGCATGGGGAATTTTATGTTAAAGTTTGTTTTTGGGTAAAATCAAATTTTCGTGTCGAGACCGTCATGGTACCGTATAAGTTATTTAAAGGGACACGGAAACTTTCAGTATGAAAAATTTAGCCAGTTCAGTTGCGAAAAGGTTGCAATAAAAGAGTATTGCAATAAGATTATTGCGGATACTTTTTTCAGATATATTTCTGATAATATTATCGATTAAGCATACCCGCAATATTTATAAAGATATAGTTTTTTGTTGCAACCATTTTGCAACTGAACTGGCTAAATTTTTCATACTGAAAGTTCGCGTGTCCCTTTAAGCACCATAAAAAAATCCGCCCGGCTGCATTTTTCCGTCAAATACTCTAAAAACTGTTTATTATTGTTCCATAATAACTGTTTTATTACAAAAAAACCAAAAAAAATATTAGATATCTGAAACTGTTTTTAAAGTATACCAAGGTCAAGTGATGATGTTGGGGTACATGAGTGTAAAGTAAAAATGTCATAAGATTTCAGAAAATGATGGAATCAAAAGTAAAATTAATTAAAATTATTTCCTAACATTATTTTTGCCAATCCCTTTTAAATAAAACAACATAATATTGCTTATCATCATTTACAGTATCACCAACTGATATGAACACAAATTATCAAAAAATCACCAAAAAAAAAATTTTTTTCACGTAAACACTGCATTTTATAGAGCGGATAAATGATAAAAATGCACTCTTGATTCAAAACTAACATTACACGCCAAAAAAATTAATTTTGAAATTTTTCGTGTTCTTCAGTATACGACAAGCAGACGATGAAAATAATTTTTTTAGAGGGAAGAAACACTTTTTAGATGCTTTGATTGCATTAGAAATATGTTTTTATGATTTTCTACTCTATAAAATGCAGTGTTTACGTGAAAAAAAAAACCAACAACATATAAAAATTTCAAACCCAAAGTCGAAAAAAAATTTTCTTGGGGTTCACAGAATTGAAGAAATTAGGCAAACAGCGTCCTAAATCCATCAGTTTTTTAACCGCTAAATAAACACGTGTAATTAAGACTAGATGAGCTACAAAAAGAAAAAAAAATTTGCAAAAAAGTCGACGTACTCCCGCCTATGCCTAAAAAGGGTTGCGGATTTTTCAGGATATTGTCGCACCCCTCTGCCCCTGTGTGCAGCGCCGTATTTAAGGGGGGGGGGGGCACTGGGGGCACTGGGGGCCCGTGCCCCCCCCCCCCCCGAAATTGAGGACTTTCCTTTGATCTTTTGCCGCTTAGTGTTGGTGGCGGCAAAAGATCAAAGGCGTGCCCCCCCTGAAATTTTTTCCTGTATACGGCCCTGCCTGTGTGACCCTTATGCAAAGCGCAGATGAAAATCTGAAGCAGCAAAAAATATAATTTATAAGGTTTTTTAAAATATTATAAAAGGTCATTGACCAAAACGCTTTTTTTTCAAAAAAAATAGTGTAAGCACAAGAATGTGAGAATTTTTTTTGAAGTGCGATGTTTTTGTTAGCCAGTTTTTAAAATGTCATGATTTTCCTCATTATAGCCATTTGGATTAATTTTTTGCCAATTACAAACATCTCGGCACATTTCTTTAAGAGAAAATTGAGTTTTCCATCCAAGAAACTGAGCAGCTTTTGTTGGATCACAACATAAATAGGCAACATCTCCAGGGCGTTTGGGCATTACCATTGTTGGAATCTAAAATAATTCGACTTTTTGATATTGTGCCCTTTTTTGTAATGAAATTTAAATGATAAACAATTCTACAGCAAAAATAAATTAAAACCTTTTGCCCACAAGCATTTTTCATTGCTTTAACAATTTCCAAGACGGAATGGCCTTTACCCATTCCAATATTATAAACTTCAAAACCAATATTTTTTACTTTAATTATTCGATTTAAAGCAGCAAGATTTGCACGAGCTGCATCTACAACATGGATATAGTCACGAACACAGGTCCCGTCAGGTGTATTAAAATCGTCACCAAAAATTGTTAGATAAGGCAGTTTTCTATTAATGACTTGAGTGATATATGGAATTAAATTATTTGGAATTCCAATTGAATTTTCACCAATCAAACCCGATGGATGTGCTCCTATTGGGTAAGAATACCTTAAACCAATTATATTCCATTCTGGGTCGCTTTTTGCAACATCTTGGAGCATTTGTTCAACCATTAATTTTGACTGCCCATATGGATTGGAAATTTCGGCAGCATTTGCAGCTTTTTCTTTTATTGGATATTGCAATGGCGTTCCATAGACAGCTATAGAAGATGAAAAAACAAAGTTTTTTACACTGTACTTCTCACAAAGCTAAAATATTTATATATATGGAAAGAACTGCTTTTCCAATAAATATGATTCTTAACATAAAAATTCGGAGGCACTTCAGCAAAGCGCGCGAAATTTAAATTTTTGCCAAAATATTTTCAGATAGTCTCTAATGTTTTCCATATTTCAACGAAAGCGCAAAAACTAACTATTTTTTTTATTACGTCCAACCATTTTTTTAAATCTTTGGGAATCCTTCCAATATTTTACTTTGACGGGTACAAAAAAGATTAGTTAATAGCCAGCACGGGTTTAAACGGATATAACAATTAATGGAGACACTGGTGTATTTTGAGTATTAGTTTTCACCCTTCTTAGATTCTAACTAGTGAAAGCCTTTGCACCCTTTTGAACTTACATATACTAAATTAAATGATCCGACGATATTGCTGTTATAAAATTTTAGCGGTTCTCGACAGGATTCGCCAATGCCTTTTAACGACGCAAAATGTATAATACCACCAAAAGTTTCAGCTTTAAACACTTTTTCCAATTCAAATACATCAAGCAAGTCAACTTTCTTAAAGTTGATTTTTTTACCTGTTATTAATTCAATTCTTTTTAAGCTTATGGGTCGCCCTTTGCAATCTGTAATATATTTTATTATTTACAGTTATTAATAAATTATTGCTAAAGAACCTGAAACTGAATTATCAAGATTGCTGATAACAGTAACTGTATGATTTGTTTTGATAAGTTCTAAAACACAATGTGAGCCAATATATCCAGTTCCGCCAGTTACAAGAATATGCATTTTTGAAAGTAACTATTGCTGTTCTGCACTTACTATAAAGTTAATTTACATTTTATGTATAAACATTAAAAGCGAAATTGAAGTTGGAAAAATTTTTATTGACAAAACATATATAATTGCTACTAAATATAACAATGAAAACGCTTATAAGTGCCACTTGTTCAGTAACTAAAAAAGTGGCACTTAAAAATTTTTGGAAATCAATATTACTATTTAAAGCAAATTTCCAAAGCAAAAATATGACAAAGCTATTGTTGCTTTTCCTACGCCCCTCGTTCACCAATAATCACAGGCCCACTGATAATGTGAAGCGACGATAACATCAAAATGCATTCATTTAAAAAAGTAACAAAAGTAAAATGCAGAAAAATAAGGCTAGGTTAGGGAACGTCCAGATCCGACGTTGGACTTTTATGGGCGGGTGGGGGTAAGTCAATTCCGACGAAATCCGACGCTGACGGGCGGATGGGGTTTTAACAAATCCGAAGCCGGCAAGAATTGTTGAGGCTTTTACTTTTCAATGATTAAAGATTTTAAAATGTTTTTACACAACTGCAAAAATCTTGATGTAAAAGATTTTGCGCATTTAAAAGCGATCTTTTGTAATTTTCGACTTTTGTTTGGCATTGTGAAAAAATAAAATTTTGGGTTTGAAGGCTCAATTGCCGTTTTTAGACCAGATCGAGGTCGGAGATTACGATTTCGAACTTTATTTTACTCAAAAAGGCGTGCGCGCCGAGTTACGGTGTGGCGCGCCGTTTTAACCGACAAAAAAAATTTTTGTAAAAAGTTTCTATAAAATGCACATAGATCGATTCCCCTCAACCCAGTGAACAATATAAAATACAATTTGATCATTCAAAGCGGTTTTTTCGATCGAAAAATCCTAATTGAAGTTTGAAGTAGGAAAGATGAATGAGGCAAGAGTAAGACGGTTTTTAGAATGACAAGAGAGTATTTATAGACATTTACAATAAGAATAAACTATGCTAATTTATCTCTAACACCTTCCCCTAGTTGTTTGAGTCTTTTGATGATGATGAGAAAGACGAAGAACAATTTTCTGGTTTTGCAGAATTTGATATAGTTGCAGCATATTTATTGTAAGACTCTTGTCATGATTACTTTGATATTTGATTTGAGAATTTAAAGGTAAAACTTTCAGCTTTCCTTTCCTTTTGCTATTGAAAGTTGCGATAGTACCCAGAAGATTAAAGTCAAGAATTTTGATAAAAACTTTCTGTTTTGATAATGTATACCGATCTTTCAGCTTTGGTAAACTTATATTAACTACTCGATAAAAGTTTTCACTAATGCTTTGCCAAGCAAGAGTGCGACGTAATAATTTGCAATTGTATCTCCATTTCAGACTCCTATCTACTTTCCTTTGAGCAATCTGGATAGCCCAAACTTATGTTGGCGCTTTTCTTCCAGATTAAGGTGAGATGACGAATGAATTGAGATCACAATTTAAACCATACCATGTTGTTGTTGGTTGATAATCTTGCAGATTAAACCATATCTGAATATCATGCCATTCAACGGCGGCAACAGTAAGGCTTCTGCTTACGTGCCATATGATTTTGAGTTGCTAGCAATTGTTTACAACAATTCTAGACTTCTGCTCCTATCATTTGATATGACGACCGAGCCGGGTTTTCGGGCAATGTTCCATTGTCCGGGACTTCTCTTCCAGATTATCTTTTCTTCTGTTATTGTGCGCAGATTTTTAAGCAAAAATCAGGCAGTTGTGCTCGATTCATCGATGAACGTTGCAAACACTTTCAGTGTTTACAACAACAAACAGGTTCGGCGGGAAGTGGACGAATCCCACTCTCGTCACCACTGAAGTAGGAAAGATGAATGAGGCAAGAGTAAGACGTTTATTAGAATGACAAGAGAGTATTTATAGACATTTACAATAAGAATAAACTATGCTAATTTATCTCTAACAAAGTTGGTGGTATACTGTAATCCGGTATCAACATTCAAATCTTTCACCACGGGCACACTCCTTTTTTTAAGAAATTGGATTTCCTACATGATTCTGCATATGTATGGACCAACCTTAGAAATTTTTAGGGGGGCCACTATTTTATTTTCTCACTTCGAACGTAAAAAGTACATCTGCAGCATCGTTTTGAAGCCAAAACTTAATGATTATGAAAGATATTGATATGCGGTGACTTTTATTATGTAAGACTCCCCCGTTTTTAGTATTTTGGTGGTTTGAGATTGGTGTAACGGGAGAGAACTTTATTAATATTTATTTCAAGCAATTACAAACTTCAAATAACTTCAGAATAAAAACATAAAGCATGATAATTTAGCAAAAGCAAAGCGCTTTTATATTAATAAAAATCATACAAAAAAATGCAATATTTTTATTTCATTTTTGATTCATATCAACAAAACGTTGATATCAATATTTTGGGAAAGCACATAAAAGAAGCGTATGTGCTTTCCCAAAATATTCAAAAGAAGCGTATTTTGAGAAAGCAGTAAGAAATCAAAGAGCGGCGGCGAACGCCACATTCCTCCACGCTTTAGAAGAAATTTTACAAAGGAAAATTTAAAGAAAATCATAATGTTTAGTAATGCCACGGCTACGAAGTGAATATGTGAGAATCGGTGCTGATAAAGAATTATGTAAGAGATGAGGTTGAAGACACAAATAATACATCAGATCAAGAGCTTTATTGGATATGAATTAGACAATTTAACATACAAACACTTAAAGAGGGAGACAACCAAAGAATGACATCGAATGAGCGGCCACTCAAGCCTTTTATAGTATTTTGGAGGAAGAAGAGAAGACACTAGAGACATAATGCCAACCCTTGTACAAAAGAAAGGGGAAAGGGAGACTAAATACTCAACTCGCCCCACCCTCGACAAAATAATGTCCTCATTATTGAAAGTTCTTTTTTTCCCACGAGGATTTCTTTTCATTTCTTCGATGACAGAGTTTCACTACCACGACCATATCATAACCATGACCATACACTAAGCATCAGGATATTCAAGTTAAATGACGATCCATACATCGTGAACGAGTACTGGGAAATACCTCCAGCAGAGCGCTACAGCAACCAATATCAACCAAGCACACAAGAGTATTCCATAACCATGATAAGCCAAAATTAGAATCCACTTTAACATCGTGCTAATAGCAGCCTTCCAATAACATTATTTTCACCATTACAGGCATCGAATCCCACGATCCAAGTGAACAATAATAACATTTGCACCATCCAGCATTCACGGCACGAATTTACAATACTGATGAGCATAATCCAAGTTTTCCATGGGACAACTGGTAACCCTGGGGTTTAGGCTAACCCTCAACCATCCAAACAGCAGCAACAATCCATCAAAGAGTAAAGAAATACACCAAGGGTTTTGTGGATGACCCGCAACCAGACAACAATATATATATTCCGCATCATCCCATGATGTGCAACAGTAAAATATGGAAATATAACTCACATATATATATCATCCAACCAGAGAAATACCAATCATCAAAAAACAAAAAAAGAAGAAAAAAAATTTCAAACCCAAAGATTTTGAGTTAAAGGGTTGGAATAGAGCAAATTTTACTCAAAAATGATGGAGAAATGATTACAAAATAACTTGGGAAATGTCGAGGCCGAAATTAAAAAAAATTTCGATATTTTTTCACTGGGGGATAAAAAATTTAAAAACTTTTTTTGAGAAAAAATTTTTTTGCTTTAACGAGCACTTCTACAGTTTCGTTGAAAAATTTACTTGGAAATTTGCATAAAAACATTGTGTTTGCATTGCAAATTTAAAAGGGTGGGTAGACTTTTGCTGTTGTGAATCACAAAAACAACCGTTCATTAACTTCTTTAACATTACCAATATTTCTTTTTTGCATTACTCGAATTTGAAGTAATTTTTGAGCAGAACCAGCAGATAATTTTTTTCTTTGTTTGTTACCATATAATGAAGTTGCATCAGTGAAAAAGCTTTCGAATTCAACAGAACTTGATGAAGCCATTTAAATAACTTTCATTACCTTTCAATCGAGGATCAAGAGCCATTGATGAAGTAATGTATCTATTTCTGCCATAATTTTCGATCTTCTTTCCAAGTTGCGTTGAGAGCTTTTCCATTAATATTTTGCTGGAAGTACATGTGAATTTTGATGATTTTAAATCAACGACATTGATCCAAATTTTAAGTTTTTTGAATGATGGAATAATTTCAGATATAAACAAATAATATTCTTTTGAGTGGGCTGAAAAGGAAAATTATTCATTGGTTTTGTTAAATAAAAACTTACAGCATCAGCAGCTACTTTAAAAATACAGTGGCGGACAAAAGTTTCCGGACAAAGTGTTTTTTGCCCATAACTTTTTTTTCTGAAATGATACTTCCATAACCCCTATGTAAAATTTAAACCTCTATCGATGACAGATATTATGGTAACATTTAGTTTTCGGAAAACTCTCACCACGAAATTTCTCATCCTTTCGAAAAAAAAACGTCGGACAAAAGTTTCCGGACAACATTTTTAAAATGGTATTTTTTAGTTAAACTTTCTTAAAAATCAACAAAAACAAATCAGAACTTATTAATACTTAGTTGCATAACCTTTAGCAGCAATAACATCAGCACATCGACGTGGCATTGATTCAATGAGGTCATGAATTGTGCTAAGAGGAATTTTAGACCATTCTTGTTCCAAATGTGCAAATAATTGTGCTTTAGAAGAATGTTTTTGAGCTCCAACGCGTCGTCCGAGAACGTCCCATAAATGTTCAATAGGATTTAGATCAGGCGATTGACTTGGCCATTTTAAAACTCGAAGTTTTTTCTTAACAAACCATTCCTTAAGGAGACCAGATGAATGTTTAGGATCATTATCTTGCTGAAATACCCATCCACGTGGCATTTTTCGACGAGCAAATGGTAGCATATTGTTTTGGAGTAAATCCCGATAAACAAATTTATCCATAATACCTTCAATAAGAACAATTGGACCTACTCCACCATGATGAAAAGCTCCCCATACCATAACACTTCCACCACCATGTTTCACAGTAGGAATTTGATATCGAGGATTGAATCTTTGATTAACTGGACGACGAATATATCGTTTTCCATCACTACCGAACAAATTAAACTTGCTTTCGTCACTCCACAATACTTTTTTCCATTGTTCAACAGTCCAATGTTGATGTTCACGCGCAAAACGAAGTCGAGCAGCCCTATTCTTCGTTGAAATCAATGGTTTTTTGACAGGAACACGTCCATTAAGACCAGCATCAGAAAGACGACGACCAGCAGTTTTATAGCTAATCGAAATACAATGTTCTTCATTAATTTCATTTGCGATTTCACCGGCATTTTTACGTGGGTCAGCTACAGACTTTCGAACAATAGCTTTGTCAATGCGACAAGTTGTTTTTTTTGGCCTTCCTGAACGAGGTTTATCATGAATTGGTCCACCTTCATCATTTTTTTTAATAATGTCGCCAACAGTTGACTTTGGAACACGAACTTCATTCGAAATCGTTCGAATATCTTTACCTTCAGCACGCTTTTGCAAAATGAGCTTTCGAATAGCCAAAGAGGTATTTTTTTTACCACCCATTATACCTAAAAGCATAAAAAATAACACAGAAACAGAAAAATTCAACTTACAAACAATTTTTTTACCAAAAAATGCAAAAAAGTTCAAGAAAATGTTCTTGTCCGGAAACTTTTGTCCGACGTTTTTTTTTCGAAAGGATGAGAAATTTCGTGGTGAGAGTTTTCCGAAAACTAAATGTTACCATAATATCTGTCATCGATAGAGGTTTAAATTTTACATAGGGGTTATGGAAGTATCATTTCAGAAAAAAAAGTTATGGGCAAAAAACACTTTGTCCGGAAACTTTTGTCCGCCACTGTAACTTCGTAATCTTTTGGATGATTATTCTTGACATGTTTAATTAAAGTTGAAGTACTCGTATCTCATTTTTTTCATTGTATGAGTATAAACAACGTTTTCCATCATCAGTTTTAAGTATACAACGAGATATTCTGCCACCATCTCCTTGGCTCTGATCGCCGATAAATTTTAAAAGTATAAAAGTCGTTTCAAAAAATTTATAGGAAAAAGAAAGATATATTATAAAAAACGAATTTGTTAATCCCAGTGTAAACAAATACAAAATCATAGGGAAAAATACAGAGTCAGAGGTAAAAACAAAAAATCTTATAAATTAATTTAATAAATCAGTGACATTTTCCTGGGTGATGTTGCAGCATAGGAAACATTTGACGTTAATATACTGTAAAATAACAACCGGTTTTAACTTTTTTTTATTTTCGGAAACTTTCGTTTTTTGACATTCATAAAAAGCTGGTTTCATTTTTATCATTTTACATAATCAACGTTCAACAAAACTGCAGCAATAAAAAGAATTTAACTGGTCGTAATTCAGAAAGTATATATAAATATAAACCTTTTTTTCACTGAGACTTGATTTGTTTTTCTAGCTTTTTTTATCGTACGACTCTTTAATTTAATTTTCATTTAAAAACTACTATTTTATTGTTTCCCATTGTTTAATCAATTTTAGAACAGTGAGGATGCATCGAATTGAATGCACTTTAAATAATTATGCTTGGGGAAAATGTGGTACAAATTCAGAAGTGGCAAAGCTTTTCGCGGCAGGACATGATAGCTTTCAAATTACCCCAAATATGCCTTATTCAGAATTATGGATGGGCACACATCCCGATGGCCCTGCAAAACTTCATGGATCATCAGAAAAATTATCAAAATTTTTGGCAAAATATGAAATACCAGAAAGCAGCCGAAAAGAAGAAAATCATTTGCCATTTATTATGAAAATTATGTCAATTAGTCACACCCTTTCTCTTCAAGTTCATCCTACAAAGGTCATTTTTATTTGAACTAATAATCTTTGTTTAAAACAAAATTATTTTTATTTCTTTTTTTTGCAAGTATAGAAAAACAAAGTCTCATAAGTAATATAGAAGGGTAGCTTTATTGAATGACAATGACCTAACTTTTTGATATCTGAATGGGTTTTACATCACTGTTTTTTCAGTGACGAAATTTGTCATAAACGCACAGCGAACTGAATTTCCCTTTGACTGTTGATTTTTTGACAGAATTCAAAAAACGAAAAAAATATTCAAAAAACGAAAAAATATGTGTTTTGGTTTTTACTTTTAAATTATTTTTAGCAAATGTATACACTATTTTTTTGTTTCTAGGGTAAAAAACGAAGGAAAATCTGATTTTTCCATGTATGACATACCCAAAAAAGTGAATAAATGGGGTTTTTGAAGGCGTTGAAAAGTATCTATTTTTGTAGACTTAATTTCTCATATTTCCTGCCAATATTTTTTTTCACCGATATTACCATCTTGTTCAGCATGTCCGATTTAGTAAAATGTTAGTTCATTTTATTTAAATCACTGATAGTTTTCGAAATTTCTCAAAAATACTGATTTTTACCTTATTTTTGCGTATAATTAAGTTCATACACTTATATTAATGATGTATTTTTCATCAAAAACAGTTCAAAAGTAATGCAAAATATATAAATAAACTCAACTTAACAAATAGGATGGATTAATACATCTAAAAAACACTTCGAAACTTTACATTATCTATAACAACAAAAATACTGATGTTGACCATCTTTTTGCTGCAAAAAGCCATGATTGTTGCCACTCAGTGTAAGTTATGAATTTATAACATTTCTGTTTTTTGTGCAAAAACAGTGTCAGCTGGTATATTTAAAAAGGTAAAATTCCCAGTGAAACAATTTACAGTTGCAACTTCTATGACTTAAAGTTTAAGTCTTAAACACATAAATCTGTTCTGAAAATCAATAGGATCGGTTTTATAGTTTTTTTAACAAGCTCTTTGTTAAATAAACGCATTTAATTGAGATAAGCAGAAAGTTCATTTTCAAGAATATACAGCTAAAGATTGACAGTTTTTGACTTCATAGTGATGGTATGGATAATGTAAAGCTTTTTTTAGAAATATTAATCCATCCTATTTGTTAAGTTGAGTTTATTTATATATTTTGCATTACTTTTGAACTGTTTTTGATGAAAAATACATCATTAATATAAGTGTCTGAACTTAATTATACGCAAAAATAAGGTAAAAATCAGTATTTTTGAGAAATTTCGAAAACTATCAGTGATTTAAATAAAATGAACTGACATTTTACTAAATCGGACATGCTGAACAAGATGGTAATATTGGTGAAAAAAAATATTGACAGGAAATATGAGAAATTAAGTCTACAAAAATAGATACTTTTCAACGCCTTCAAAAACCCCGTTTATTCACTTTTTTGGGTATGTCATACATGGAAAAATCAGATTTTCCATCGTTTTTTACCCTAGAAACAAAAAAATAGTGTATACATTTGCTAAAAATAATTTAAAAGTAAAAACCAAAACACCTATTTTTTCGTTTTTTGAATTTTGGCGTTCTGTCAAAAAATCAACAGTCAGTTCGCTGTGTAAACGCGATATCCTAACGCTGAGAATTATCCGTTTTGTTTCTCAGCACTTTTAAATCAGAATCACTTACAAGAATCACTGTTAATTATTTGTGGCCATGGCTTTACAGAAAAGGGTTTTTGTAGTTTCTTCAATTTTGAATTGGTTCCGAAAGTGATGCTTTTTTCTATTCCAGAAAATTTTGCGGCGGGGTTTCAAAAAAGCCCTTTTCCATCCTTAGTTTCTACACAGGCATTATTAACAGACATTTAAAGATGAAAATTAAACAGAAATATTTCAGGAGCAAGCGGCACGCCTCCATAAAAAGGATCCCCACAATTATCCGGATTGTAATCACAAGCCTGAATTAGCATATGCTTTGACAAAATTTGAATTACTTTGTGGTTTCCGGCCCGCCACAGAAATTATTTCAAATATTCAAGCGTTTCCTGAATTTCGAAAAATAATGGGTGAAACTGAAACAAAAAAGTTTGAAGAAATTATAAACAATGGAAATAGTCAAGAGAGTAAAGAAGCAAAGGAAGCTTTGAAAGAATGCTTTACAAAAATGCTTTATTCTCAAATTAATTTTCCAACATTGGTTTCTGAACAATTGAAAAGTTTTTACGAGAGGTTAAAAAGTGGAATCCGTGGAGCTTTGATTGAAGAAAGCATTGCTGTTTTGGAATCAATGAATAAAACATTTCCCGGGGATGTCGGCTGCTTTTCTCCGCTATATTTAAATCACATGATTCTGGAACCTGGAGAATGCTGCTTTTATGCCGCGGAAGAACTTCATGCATATCTTAGTGGAGGTAAATAATTAGAATATTACTGTAAAACTCTTGCAAATATTTTATAGAGTGTGTTGAATGTGTTGGGAATTCAAACAATACAATTCGAGCTGCATTAACCCCGAAATTTATTGATCGAGAAGCATTAATAAATGTACTAAATTACCGAATGACAAAACCTCAATTCTATCTGATTCCGCCTCAAAAGCTTGAATTATATCCGGATATTACTGAATATGCTCCAGATTGCAAAGATTTTGCTTTGCATGAAATAAAATATTCAATGCCACAACAACACGCGCCAGATTCCTCAATTATTAAACTTCCATCTCTTCAATGTGGTTCTATTATGGTAATTGTTGAAGGAAATGGAATTTATAAAAGCGATGAAAAAATACAAAAGTTTTTTAAACGCGGTGATATCTTTTATATTGAACCCGAAAAAACAATACAAATTTGTGCCACAACTTTTGGCTCTTTAATAGCTTTTCGAACATTTAGTCAAGAAACGGCATCCTCACTTCTTCGAAGAATCGGATAAATCCATTTTATTTAAAAAATTATACTTTTATCTGTTTACAAATAATGACTTATTAACCATGCGTATAAACTTTGCTCTAGCAGTTCAAGTTATTATTGTTATTATTATTTTATTGAACGTTTTTTACAAAGGAAAAACAGACATCAGGAATCAGAAAAAGTCTAAAATAGACGCGATTGAAAACGTCTATATGTTTAGCATAGACTTGGTCTATTTTACTGCGTCTATAGCGTCTATTTTTTTTTGAAAATATATTTTCAAAAAAAATAGACGCGTTGATTGCGTTGGGTGATTTTTTTTTTCTCAAATTTGAATAAAACTTTTATTTTTATTTTTATGATGATCAAAGAGGAGGGTAAAGTAAAGAAGTGTAACACAGCACTTCTTCACTTTTCTCTACGACTCCGCTCTATGATTTTGTTCCAAAATCTTATCTCTTCGTCTCCGAGAAAAATTTCATTTTCTTTTCACTTCAAATTTCCTTTCAAATTTTTCTCAGGGTTGGGTTCTGGTTTATTGGAAGGTGGACCCTTTTTCACAGATTTGGACAAAAATCTAGGGATTCCACTCTTTGAAATCCCTGGGGCATATGAAATTTGAATTCTCGATTACATGTTTTTTCCTAACTAGATTTTTATCTATCAACTTTAAAAAATTGGGGCGGAGATATTTTGTCGTTTAATTTCACGTGTGATCTTAGCAATATAAAAACAAATTTTTCGTATAGCTATATTTAGTTTCTTTTTTTAAAGGACATTTAACTGCAATTATGCTTCACAAAATAAGGTGTCAGCTTTCATTGTTTCCAAAGCAAGTTATAGTTTTTTAAAAAGACAAAAAAAAGAGTTTTTAGTTTGTACAGAATTGTTATTCTGGTGACTGTTGTCCTAGTTTCAATCATCGCATTTGTTTTTCTATGTCATTACCAAAGTGATTCAAGCATATTCTCATTCGAAATTGCTCGATCTTTGGCTCGTTCGGGCAATAGTTATCACAGTGTAACTCCTTTGTTTGCAAATTCAAATAAAGTCGATTTCGAAGCTGATCATGTTAATGGTTAGTTCATTTATTCTCTCAATAAAATAATTTTAAAAAATGAGTTTAAGTCTTTGAAAAATACACAACGAAATTGCTATTTTTGTGTTTTTTTTTCTATTCAACGTTACTTGGCAATTTTTCTTTGCTTTTTTCGTATTTTGGTTTTATTCAATTAAAGTGCCTTTTTTAAAAAATAATGGTCCTAGAGTAATATAATTTAGAGGTCCCGCAAATTTCGGGACCATCATAATTCGGACCATTACAATTCAGTGCAAGGCCGTATACAGAAAAAAATTTCGGAGGGGGCACACCTTTGATCTTTTGCCGCCGCCAACACGAAGCGGCAAAAGATCAAAGGAAATTCCTCAGTTTCGGGGGAGCACAGGTCCCGATTCCCCCACCCTAAATACGGCGTTGATTCAGTGGTCACGGGCCAATATTTTTAGCCGTATCAAAAAAATGATACTAATTGTTTTAACTCCACAGAATTATTATTTTTATTCGGCAGAATGATTTCTATACTTCCACAGCAGGGTTTCGTTTTACAAAACTGAGTTTTGTAAAAAGAAACGAAACGAAACGAAATGAAAATTCATTTCGCTCACGCGAAACGAAACGAAACTCAAAAAAATTCACGAAAATTTCGCGAAACGAAACGAAAATTTTTCAGTCTTTCACAATGGACACACGTTTTTAGGGACCGGATTTTGGGAATATGAATTCTGGGGATTTAAATAATGAAAAGAATAATTAACTTCGCGTAACACTAAAAACCAGAAAATCCTTAAAATTTCTGTTTTTGAAATTCCTATCCCCAAAATTCTCGCCCCCGAAATAAAATCCCCAAATGTTCGTCCCCAAAAACGGCTACTCCTCTGCCATCAACTTCAGGACGTTAAACACTTCATTTAATCACGAATTTGAAAAAATACCTAAATTAAAGAAGTCGCTTTTAAAAGTTGTTTATCGTCAACTACAAAATGTATTAATACCAAAAGAAACCATATAGGTTTATTTCTTCCCGACAACTATTCATTTTTGCAATTATGGCGTGTTACATATACCCAATCTCACAAATATAGAAATCATGTCTGAAAAAATAAAGAAAACTGCTTTTTCTTTTCCTTTTCGGCAGCCTTTTTGAATAAAAAATGATCACTTTTTAAGAAAATTTTGTGAGAATTTTATACATGTTTTATGCGAAATTTTTGGCTGAGTTTCGCGAAACGCGAAACGAAACGAAACTCCAAAAAGACGCGAAATTTTCGCGAAACGAAACGAAACGAAATTTTCGTCCAACCCTGTTCCACAGATTCCCTAATTGGCGCCCTTCGGATTTTATGCCAACTACTCTCTATCTGCTCTATCTCTCATACCTTCTGCTTCCCGTATTATTATTTAAAAATTTAAAAAATTTAATTCTACTTTAATATTTCTTGTATTAATAAAAATACTTTCATACTGAACCATTTGTGTATTCCAAAGTTTAAAAAAAAATTTTTTTTCAAAATTTTTATCATTCTTATCAGTAAACTGATAATGATATCAAAATTTAATGTTGAATTTAAAAAAAAAATTCAATGCTGAAATTAATTCAACATTTTGTCCTACCTAATTTAGCAATCTCAAATCCCTAATGCGCGCAACTCAAAGCCGAAGCTGATTTAAAAATTTGGGTTTACCCATATATCGGCAAACACATAAGATAAAGCAGCGCGCGGTCGGGTTGTTATGCATATTTTTTATCTCTGCAACTCTGATGCACTTTTGTATTCACGAGCGGTAATGAACCAACAATATAACAATAATATATTTATTAAGATAGTGGGCCGATGAGCAACCGTGCACCGGAGCATGTAATATAAGAATATCGATGATTATAAAAAGGAAACAAATCGATAGAAAAGAGAGAAAGAGGCAATTGGCTGCAAAGGCTTTTATGTGTAAGAATGTTACACGCAGCCATTGGGAATGCAATGCCAAGATTACATACAAATAATAGAATACCCCGGGATAAGAGTACTGGCCGTGTTACAAACACAACATGCACTTTTTCTCTTCTTCTTTTCCTTCATTTTTATGCGCAAAAAAAGATGGCTGCAAAAAATATTTGACCTAGAAAAAAAGAAAGAAAAAAATGATACATTTTTTAGAAACTAATAGTATACGCGACAGCCTATTCCAATCTGTCAAAATTCTCTGTCTGATTTTTACATCATCAATTTATATAGAAACTCGTGCACTAGCAGTAAATGCAACATGGGCACAACATTGCAATAAATATTTTTTTATAAGTTACAATGCAGTGAGTACCTCGTACATGTCGTTTAACCAGTTAATATTACTGCTTTAGAGTTTTGATTTACCATATTTGGATGTAAGGGAATTTCCGGAGGAAAAAAAGTACGGATATGATAAAAGCAAGGGTGCACTCAAATGGGTTTTTGAAGTTAGTTGTTTTAAAAAAAGGGAGAAATTTGGTTGTTTTTTTTGCTGCGGTTTTGTCACAATATTTTAGATAATAACTTAGATACAGTATGTTTTAGAATGAGATCGGGAATTTTGACTTCATTTTGCGAGCAGAAGCTGATGGATATTTTATAATGGAAAATTTAAGATTCATGCTTTTGCCATACAACCCTGAAAAAGCTTATTTTTTCGGAACACGTGTGAAGGGAGTTACTAAAAAAGGATTTGTGAGCGCCTCTGGATATGTATTTTCTAGGTATGCTGCTTAAAATAGGGTGTTATCAATTCTTATTCTAATGAAACTTTAGGAAAGCTTTAAACGTGTTAGTGCCGAAATTCAGTGATCCAAATATTTGCAGTCAGAATCCATTAACAATAGAGGATGAAGCTATCTCACAATGCATTTTTAATTTGGGTATTCCTTTTGTTGATATCGTAGATTATTTGGTAGAACTGATTTGATTTTAAGAATTTTTAAAAATCATATGTTTAGGGACGATTTGGAATGCAAACTACAAGACCATACAATTTTTTAATTAAAGATTTAAGTCGAACTAGCCCCTACGTTTTACCTTTTCCTGGAACTGCAAATGTTAGTCTCATTTTTGTAATGCAAAACTTAATGATTAAATTTCAGAGATTTGATTGCTGTGCAGACTATATGGTTTCATTTCATCACGTTGCCCCTGAGCTAATGATTTACATTCATTATTTTGTTTATCACGTTAAATTAATTGGAAATTTCCAAACGAAGCTATCAGAAAACGACAATCAAAACATGTTGCAGAAGTTGAAAAATTTTTCTACAGAATACGGGCCCACAAGTTCCAGATATCCTCAAATGTTTCAAAAATAAAATTACTTATATTGACGGAATCATCTACTGCGTAAAGTGTCTCTTATTTTTTGCAAAAAACCGATAACAAACTTATTACTATTTCTTATATGTAGAGAAAACTCCCAATTTATGTAAGATGGCATAAAAAATTTTTGAAAGTGTAAATGCCTTGTTTCATTTACAAGGTTTCGACACGAAAACGCGATTTTTGCTAAAAATAAAGTTTACCATTAAATTTGCCATGGTAGAAAACCTATACAGACGGAAAATATCGAAAAATAAAAAAAAATTCGATTTTTCATATATGATTGAAACTTCTGAAATACGGTATAGACGATATTCAAAAATTCGGGACGATAAAAGCTTCCCTCACATTTTTACGATATCCCCCACCATGGGGTAAAAAAACACGGGAAATCCGATGGTGATAATATCTAATCTGAAAAAATTATTTTTGACCTACTTTTACCCTAAAAAATATAGGTCACATGTCAAAAATGGGTCTTACAACGAAAATTTCGAAACGCGGATTCCAGATTCGGAATCTGCGACCTCGAAAATCTTTATGGGTGCAATGATAGAAAAAACCAATTCCAGAAAAAAATATCAGAGCAAAAAGAAAAAAGTCAATTTTGGCACTCTCGACACGATAATTCCGGCATAGTGCAAAATTTTGACCTAAAAGTATCTTTTTCCTGCTTCTTAAGCATGACCGAAAACATAGGTAACATAAAATAAAAATCGATTTTTTGCCTGTGCGGACACTTTTAAAAAAATTGGTAGAATACGTTTTAAGTGCCTTTGTTTCGAAATACCATAGCAAAATCCAAAAAAAATTTATTTTTTCAAAAATAAAAAGTAAAGATACTAACAAAACAAAAACAAAGTTTAAATATAGTTTTTTTACTTCACATATTCCCATTAGACTTTGGAAATAATTTTGGTAACTTTTTACCAGTAATAAGAAAAATTTTTGGTAATATTTGACTTTTTTTTCAACTATAGTATTTTTTTAACAAATTATTTCAATTTTATTAAAAATAATGTTACTTGACACATTATTTTTAATAATGTTGTGTCAAACATTTTGATGTATATTTAAAAGTATTAAGTAATATTTTGGTAAAATTATGCTTTTCTAAAATAACGGTTTTTTCAAAAATTAAAAAATTTGATATGATTATATTTTAGGAATGTGCACCGTTTTTTCAAAGTTGTGCAATAAACATAATTTTGGTACCAAAAAACGCAGAATCTTAATATTAATACGAATTGGTAAAAAAATTATTAGGTTAAATGCTGATAAAAATGATAATTGATAAAGAAAAAATGAAACTACCGTAATTTTTTTATCCGAATTTTTTGTCCCTTTATGCCCCAGTTTGATATTGTTTGTGCCTATCAGATGCAGAATTTTTTTCTGAGTCAAATAAAATAAAAAATAAATGCTCGGAAGTGAGCGGTCAGTATAATAATATTATATTATTATAGAAAAACAAAAAGTTCTCAAATTGTCTTTGCACGCCTCTATTATACTTGGTGTTAAAAAATTGACATTTAAGCCCAAAAAAACGTTCTTAGTGATCCTGTATCGGAAAAACACTGATTTCCAGTAGTTTTTTCTGAAATTTTTGAGCATGTTTTCAATTAGGTGGAAAACAAAAACTAGTGATCCCAGGATGTTGAAATATTGCCCAAAAATCTTAAACGAGCTATATCAGAGAGCGATCAGAGTGGCAAACGCCACAGATATATTTCGATCTTCCCAACATTTTGGTATCTCGAAAATTGATCAAAAATAAGCAAAATTGAAAAAATCATAAAAAATCGATGTTGACCCCTCGTCATTTTTTATCATGTTATATTAATGTTGTTACATATATTTTACAATTATAATGCAGATTTGATTTTATTATGAAAGAACAAACTCAAGTTTTTGCGATATTTTAATTTTGTTTAATTTTGGATTTTCAAAGTAGTCCCATGTTTCGAAATCGTTACCAAAAATGTTGTAACTGTCCCAGAATGCTCGACAACATTGATATTCCATAATGCAAGTTACCGGAAATCAATATCTGGCACCATTGATGATATATGTCTATCACTTGATGGTGAAGATTTTCGTTTTTAAGGCTTTTCGCTTTGCTAATAGCTCACAAAATAAATTTTGAGAGAAGTTATCCGGAACAACACCAGGCCCGTGTCCGTTACTTCTGCGTTGCAGAAGGATTTACAAGGGAAACCTTGCGTTGTACCATTTATCACTTTATTTACTCTAATTTATTTAATTTATTTTTATACAGTTTATTTGTTTTGAAATTATTTTTGTTTTTGATATAATTTAAAAATTATATAAAAAAGCTATCATTAACAAAATGCCACGAAAGAAGGTACAAAGAACGCCTTCACAAGATGAAATTAAACAAAAAAATGCTGAAAGAATGAGAAAAAGAAGAGCAGAGCAACTGTTGAGCAAAGAGAAGCTGAAAATGAACGGCAAAGAAAACGTCGTCAACAGCTCTCTGAAGCAGAAAAAGATGAACAAAATGCAGCACAAAGAGAAAGAACTCAAGCACAAAGATCACATTTATCTGGATCTGAAAAAGCCGAAAAAGAAATGAAACAGAAAGTTAAGATTAGAAGCACAGAGAGCTCAAAAAACAGAAACTGAAATAATTTTAAGGAATGAAGCACAAGCTCAAAGGATACAAAATCGCTTGAAGTTGATGATAACGGTGAAACAGATTATGGTGGACCTTTAAATTTCATTTGTACAAATTGTGGAGCAAAGCATTTTGAAAGTGAAAAATTTGCCAATAAAGGGTTGTCTTTTAGTGGTTGTTGTCAACATGGTACAATTAAAGTGGTTCAGCTGATAAGATAAGCTTTATCGTTTTAGAAAGATGCTTATACCATTTATTAGAAGCTTCCTTGCTTTTACTCAAACAAAAATGCTTAAGTTGTTTTCTATCTTATCAGCTGAA
The DNA here is from genome assembly GCA_964035985.1 of Panagrolaimus superbus. Lineage (NCBI taxonomy): Eukaryota > Metazoa > Nematoda > Chromadorea > Rhabditida > Panagrolaimidae > Panagrolaimus > Panagrolaimus superbus. The sequence continues at coordinate 10,484,082 of OZ038357.1, forward strand.
CCATGCATGCACCACGGCCATTCTCAAACAAATTACTTATTTCTCTATATTTTTTGGTGTTATTTTTCAGGTTTTGTTTTATTATTAATAAATGTTTTTTTGTTATTTAAGGGTTGTTAATATAAAACGCGTAAATCTAAAGTTTTTCAAAAGATGACGCCATTTTCCTGAAATCGACGAAATATGGCAATTTTTTTTGCCATATTTCGTCGATTTCAAACAAATGTGAAAATAGCGGCAATTTTTTTGTCGATTTGTGAAAAACTGTTTTTTACTGGCAATTTTATTGCCATATTTCGTCGATTTTAGAAAATTTAGAAAAATTTAGTTTATTTTTTTGTTAATCGTTTTTTTTTTGATTGCACATTTTTGATCATCAAATTTGTGCAATCTTTTTATGATTTGGAGCAAAAAGGAATCGAACTTCCTACTCACAGCGTCAGCGCCCCTAACCGCTGCACCATGGAGGCTACGAAAGAGAGTTGCATTGTGTTGCACATATGCCAAATGTTGCTTTTAATTCTCTCTTTTACAAAAGCAAATAAAAAGAAGCAGCTAGTTATGTTTTATTTCTAACGCACTAGCAACGTAGCATCCATGGTGCAGCGGTTAGGGGCGCTGACGCTGTGAGTAGGAAGTTCGATTCCTTTTTGCTACAAATCATAAAAAGATTGCACAAATTTGATGATCAAAAATGTGCAATCGAAATATTATTGCCAAATAAAGTCGATTTGCAAAAATCAGAAAAAAGTGGCAAAAAAATTGCCAAAAAACGTCAAAATGTGAAAAACGAAAAAATAGCGGCAATTTTTTTGTCGATTTCAAAAAAATATTTTTATTGCCATTTTTGGTCCACTTTTGGAAAACAAAATCATGTTTTGAAAAACTTTAGATTTACGCGTTTTATATTTACAAAATTTTTGTTTTTTACATTGCGAAACGCATAATTACATTCATTGTTTTTTAAACTTTTGTGAAAACAATCGCAGACGAGCCGAAGGCCCGCTTTTATCCTAGTTGTATAAAAAATCTTGAGAGTGTAAAAGTTTTTTTCGTTCTTTTAACTGAGAGCCTCAGACTGGAAAGTATAATGTAAAAAAATTTTGATAAAGCCTTTTTTGATTTACAATTTTTAAACTTTTTTGTTGACCAGGTTTTAAAATGAATGAAAAAATTTACATTTTTGTTTTTTTGGCGCAGTTGGAAAAACTTTTATACATTGTTATTGCTTTATGTGGAACAAATTTTTTGAAAAAAAAAACTCAAAGGGTTTTTATGAGTTCAAGATATTTGTGTCGAACTTCTTTAGCTTTTTCCAGAAGTTTTTGATCAATTATTTCATCAGTTTTGATCAATGTTAAATTATATTTCCAAGCTTTCAATCCATCAGGCATTGTACAAAAAGCTGAATGAAAATTCGCAGCTGAGGTGAACGGATTTGGATAAAACATATGATTCCGTAAAAGTTCAGGATCATTACTCATTTTGTACAATTCCATATCATGGAGCATAAAATCTCTTGGAGCCCATTGACTTTTTGTAAGCCATATATCTCGAACCCATGCTTGATGTGAACCTTTTGGATAAATAATTACCCTATCAAATTGTAGTCTATCATTCATTATTGATCTTGCACAAGCCACATATGTATGGTGGCCTACAAGAGTTGTGTTGTCAGCATTTGCCCAAATGTATTCACATTTTTGTTTTTTCGGATGATTTTTAAAAAAAAGAGTTAAAAATACTTGCTAAAATAAAAATAAAATACTTTTTTTATTCTTTTTTTTTAAAATGGCTTACATGGAGAGCAGCCTGATCATTGGCTCCGTAAGCAACGGTAAAAGCATCTTCATACTTTAACCACTGTTCATAAAAGTGAATAGAGAATGGGGTGTTCCTAAAATGCTAGTGATTAACACACGCACATCGGGTTCATTTTGAAAAAAAACGAAATTTCAATTGAGAATCAGAATTTTAGAACACTTTTTTCCGACTAAAAAAATAGTAGTCGCTATGGCCCTTATCATCCTCAATAGCGACTACTATTTTTTTAGTCGGAAAAAAGTGTTCTAAAATTCTGATTCTCAATTGAAATTTCGTTTTTTTTCCAAAATGAACCCGCTGTGCACACGGGCTCATTTTTTGGTAAAAAATGTAGTGTTAGGGTGTTTTGGTACCAAACGATGGCAAATGACATAGAAAGACCAAAAAAAAAGGTTTGGAACGATATCTGGGTCGATTTGGGAATGTGCCGTTAGTAAAACCAAAATGCGAAAAACGCCCTTTTTTGGCAGTTTTTATGGTGCTGTTTGGATATTGGCTGAAAAAGTGATCTCCGACCCCAAGTTTTTTTGGGCTCTCGGGTGTCCTTGATAATGTTGAAACAACAAAATATGTATATCTTTACCCCTTAAAAATATTTTAACCTAGACAACATGTCGATTTTTGCCCAAAAATGGCGTTAAAAAACAGTTTTTCATTTGCCCTGAGTATATTTCCAGGTAAACGGGCTTTTGACCCCAAGTTTTTTTCGTCGCACAGATCATATGAGTACATTAATATAAGCAGTTTACCCCACTATGACCCAACATTTTTTTTAAACCGAGATGTCTCCTCTGTTTTTTGACGTTTTTTTCAATTGGACATAAAAATTTAAAGAAGCCTTTAATCGAAAATCCCCCAACATTAATTGTTAAAAATTACCTAAAGATTATAACTATACCAAAAGGAACTATATAGAAATATTCTTTCTTGACTTCTATGCATTTTAGCTATTTCATGTGCTATAGTACCCCCAACATGAAAAACTATTCTTAGAAGTGGTTTTAAACGCTTTTAATTACACTTCCCGACCTCAATTTAGTAATATCCATTAATTTTAAAGTCAAAGAAGAACAAAAAAATTTGTTTCTCTAAGTGAGAAAATTTTTCACAATACTCCCAACATCATAAAGCTCGATTTTTAAAAAACTCAAACATTTCTTGGCACAGGGAACTAAAAGTCGTGGGAAGAAGGTATAAAATGCTTTTCTAGGGTAAATAGGGTCCAAAAACGTCATTTTTGAGGTCAATTTTAAAATTTATGTAGCGGATTTCGTGATATGAATTTAAGGTCATTTTTAAAAAAAATTTTTATTTTTTAAGATAAAATTACAAATTTGGTATTGTTCGATAGCCCTTGACCAGCTGAGTCTAAAACATTTAGGGTTTAAGACATTTCATCACTTAAAAGTGGTGTTTCGATTCACAGAACGCCAAAAACTCGGTTTGGTTACGGTAATTGATCAAAAACTTTTTTTTTCACATCTAAACAGTCGGGTTTTCATCGGAATCGAATTCCCCATGGTTTTTTACCCCTAAAACGGAAAATATCATTATTTTTAGAGGGGCCTGCGAATTTCATAAATAAACAAAACTCCTCGACTGAGTAATCCGAAAATCCAAAAATTGTTGTTTTGGATCATTTGGACTCAAATTTTGATGAAAACTATTAAAAAACATTATAGAAAATTTATAAAAAAGGTTTCGTGTGAAAATATCCAAAATTGGACTTATATTAAATTTTTAAAGATGATGGACCATAAAAATAGCCTACATTTAGAATAAAATCTCTAAAAACGTTTTGGTGTAATAAAATTTTTTTCAGACAGTTTTTTTTATTTTATTATAATGTTTTTTAACTTGTTAAACAGTTTAAATTATTTTGTCTATCACAAAACTGATTTTTAAGGTCATTTTGTAAGACCCTTTTAAAGGCCAAAAACGTCACTTTCATATCATTGAAAAATCTACAAAAAAAAATTAATGATAGGATAAAATGATAAAAAAATGTTCGCCTGGGTATACAGAAACCATATCAACCTTGTAAAAAAGATTTCATCACCAAATTTCCCAAATACATCTTGTTGAACAAGCAAGGGTTTTGTCAAATTAGCACTTGCATATAAATGCTTGTGAAATGACTTTATCACCGTTTTTAAGTCGATTTTTACTGCAGATATTGGTAAATCAACTAACTGAATTCGTTTCAATAAGATTTGAGTTACTTTTTGCTCTCGTGACTTACAGCTTGTTATCTAAGTTACACCGTATTGTACACAATGTCATTATTTTGCAATTTATGAGAGAGCAAAAAGTAACTCAAATCTTATTGAAACGAATTCAGTTAGTTGATTTACCAATATCTGCAGTAAAAATCGACTTAAAAACGGTGATAAAGTCATTTCACAAGCATTTATATGCAAGTGCTAATTTGACAAAACCCTTGCTTGTTCAACAAGATGTATTTGGGAAATTTGGTGATGAAATCTTTTTTACAAGGTTGATATGGTTTCTGTATACCCAGGCGAACATTTTTTTATCATTTTATCCTATCATTAATTTTTTTTTGTAGATTTTTCAATGATATGAAAGTGACGTTTTTGGCCTTTAAAAGGGTCTTACAAAATGACCTTAAAAATCAGTTTTGTGATAGACAAAATAATTTAAACTGTTTAACAAGTTAAAAAACATTATAATAAAATAAAAAAAACTGTCTGAAAAAAATTTTATTATACCAAAACGTTTTTAGAGATTTTATTCTAAATGTAGGCTATTTTTATGGTCCATCATCTTTAAAAATTTAATATAAGTCCAATTTTGGATATTTTCACACGAAACCTTTTTTATAAATTTTCTATTATGTTTTTTAATAGTTTTCATCAAAATTTGAGTCCAAATGATCCAAAACAACAATTTTTGGATTTTCGGATTTTTTCGGCTTTTTGATGGCCCGGCGGGGGGGGGGGGGGGGGGGGGCAGGGCCAGGGCCAAAATGCAAGGGCTAGGGCCGGGCCAGGGCTTCATGTGTTGGCCCTGCTTTGGCCCTGGCCCTGGCATATTTAAAAAGCTGATCGGCTGTTTGAAAAATTGCACAGGTCTTTGAATTTAGAGGAAACTGATAGGAAAATGAAGAAAATCAGCAAAAAAGTGAAAAAATCAAAAGAAAAACGAAGAAACTGAATTAAGGCCTCGATTGCATGGAGATACTGTACGAGGATGTATGCTTGTATCACTTATTTAATTTGTTTGATAGTTCATTTTCTGTTGTTTTTTCATACAATTTAGTTTAAATAAAGTCAAAAAGCCTTCTTTCTGACTGTAAAATTTAAAAAAAATTAATTTTTTTATCTTGAAGGATTTTCAAAAAGCCCTAGGGGGGGGGGGGGGCCCTGGCCCTGGCCCTGGTCCCGGGGCCAAACAAGGGCCAGGGCCAAATATTTTGGCCCTTGTCCATCCTTACTTAGCACTACGCCAAATGACCCCGTGCTGAGATCACCACCGAGTTGGTGAACTTAATGTTTTAACGTTTTATACCATTTTGACGGATATTAAAATTTTTAGAATTAAAATTTTTTTTTGATAAACTCAAAATAAAAATGGTTACTATTTTCGACTCTTTTTTTAAAGAACATACTTAATAATAACAGAGCCGGTCATAATATCATAATCGAAGATTCTTTCATAAAATGAGAGATCATATTTTGGGTTAATATATTCTTCAAGTCGATGATTTGGATTAACCACTCCGATATCTGCATCAAAAAAGAATAAATATTTTATATCAGGATTTTGTTGTAAAGTTTTCAGTGTTACGCAGTTTCTTCGAAACCAAATCTGCAAACAGTTTAATATGATTTATTTGAGACTTTATAGAAAACTAACATGTTTTTGCGGACAAAGTTTTTGCATTTCAGGGGATTCATCAATAAAAACTTGTATCAATTTATACCCATTAATTTTGGCATAACATTCCATAGTTTTCTGTGCTAATTGATAAGCTCCAAGCTGAACTCTTTTTTCGATAACCACTAATAGAACTGGCTTGTCATCCACAAAAATTTTGTCATTCATTTCCGATTGTAAAGTTTTTTGATTATTTATATAAAATATAAAAAGAACAGAAAAAATAATGCAATAAACATATTTGATAAATGTTACAAACGAATTTTTCATTACAAATTGAAAAAACAGCTTTGATGCAAATAAGAAAACCTAATTTCAGTATATATATTTATAAAATTTTTGATAACATCAAAATATGTTACTTAACAACAAAGAATAATAATTCAGTAAAAATTTCTTTTTTTAACTAATTAGGAATGAAAGAAGGGAGTATTTGAATCATTTTAAAGGTGCCCAATACCAAAGATTGGAAAACGCTTTTTTAGCGAGCGATGGTCGCCAAAAAAAAAACGAAACGTCGCCAAAAAAAGGCGAACAAATAACAGAGAAAATTTTTTGTCGTTAAACACTAGGCTTTTGTGCATACTCACGCACTCACTCACTCACGCACTTTGTTTTGGCAAAGGGAGCGAGTGCGCCAAACTCACGCACTCACTCAGTTGAGTCAATTTACTATTTTTATTACTGTATTTATTAATTTAATTACTTTAAATATAATATTTATATTTAAAAGTTTCTTTTAATCTTTTTAACAATTAATATCTCTTAAAGTTTTTGAATGAGTATAATATAAAAAGTAGAAGTTTTTGTTTGCTATAGGTTAATGTTAAATGAATTTTTTAAATATGTATTGTAAAAAAGTTAAGTTAATGATATGTATTATTAACGATATCATATAAGCAACAACTTGCTTTCGGTTTCATCAGCTACAAAAGTAATACAAGTTGGAATTAAAACTATTGAATAAGTATTTAAAAGCTGTTGATTGAATTTCCCATATGAATTACAAATGAAAAAGTTGTTTTTAAAGTGGAGAATAAAACAAGTTGCTTTAAACTTCATGGTTCAAGCGATAATGAAATGACTTTTATTTGGGATCTTATGGATGATTAAGTGGATATGGATGAAAGCTTGCCACCCAAGAAGTTATTTTCAATGGTGGAGTTGGTATCCCAAAGAAAGATAGAAAGAAGTATTTCAATAATATTAATATCGTATTCCTCTTGGTCAATGGATTCTTGAATTGCCTATTCGTATGTTTATTTTTTTACTTTTTGGATTTGTATGTTTATAAAGGGAGACATTTATATATTCAAACATTTTAGAATTCATTGATCCATATTATATGATAAAGCAGTTTGCTGAAGTTAGCATTTGAAGTGAAAGAATAAACTTGATATATATATGCTTATATTGTGTCGAACTTTGTCATGTTTGTTCTTCTTACTACAGTTTATTTAGTTGGCTTTCTTTGGTAGTGAAATAAACGGACTATCCGTTATTGTTGATTGTTAGTAAGAGATTACTAACAAGGATGAATAAGTTATATTAATATTTATTAGAGAGCACAGCGGCCAAAAAAGACGAAGGAAAAGACAAGTAAACGCTCAACGATAAAAACTCAAAGAAGAGAGAGGCATTGTTGACAAAACGCCAACCATAAACTTTGCCTCATCAGGTAGCCATCTGAAATCAGAAGGGCCAAATCTTATCCAAAGGCTGCTTTAAAGTAATAAAGCTTAACAACAAAATTAATATTTCTTTTTTTATAAATATAAATATTATATTTAAAGTAATTAAATTAATAAATACAGTAATAAAAATAGTAAATTGACTCAACTGAGTGAGTGCGTGAGTTTGGCGCACTCGCTCCCTTTGCCAAAACAAAGTGCGTGAGTGAGTGAGTGCGTGAGTATGCACAAAAGCCTAAACACTATGCGTTCACACGATTCTTACCACGAAAGATTTTACAAAAAATCAGTTTTTTAAAATTTGTCTTATAAAACAAAATATTTTTTAAATATATTTTTTACAAAGCATATAATTACATATTTATTATTTTTAAAAGGTAGATAAACATCTTAGGAACAGGTATATACCAAATTAAGCATGTATAGAAAGATGCACGCATTATGCGGAGGAAATATAGCAACTGCACTAAAAAAATTCAAGTTTAAAAATAGCTAGAAATCGCTGCTTGAATGTTTTTTTCTTTAATTTATGTCCTAACTTATCCGCAATAATGTGTTCTACAAATCTATCACAGACAATTCCATTATCTGTCGACTCGATTCGAAATTTTTCACATTTTGCTAAAAGTCGAAATCCACAGGTGGGACCAAGACAAAATTTTAAAAATATAAAAATATTTATTTCTTTTTTTTCCATGAAAGTGACAAAAATTATATAAAAACATAATTGTGATACTTTAATGTTAAAAAAAATTAATTTTTACTATAGTTTTAGTAAAAGAAAAATTAGCAAAATCAAAGTTACAGTATCTCTGAAAACAGTACTTAAAAGGTTAAAAATAAAATATAATACACCAACTGTCCAGTCGACTGGAAAAAATTTTTTTTCTATTTTTTTATCAATTATTACTCAAAAAATGCATAAAAACAACTGTGATAACATTTTTTTGTTTTAAACTCATTTTAAAGCTTGTCTAGTTCACTGGATATGGTGTCCAGTCGACTGGATATGGCGTCCAGTTGACTGGACAGAACATCCAAAGCATTATTAAAGAAAAAATTGAAAAAAAAATTTTTTTCGAGTTTTTGCCAATTTCCTACAAATTTGGTGAAAAATAATAATTTTGTATTGATTGCGAGTGTTTAAAGCTTTAATAAACAAGTGTCCAGTCCATTGGATATGGTGTCCAGTTAACTGGACATGTATCCAGCCAGCTAGACACTATGTCCAGTCATCTGGACGCCATTTCTGGTCGACTGGACACCATATCCAGTGAACTGCTTTAAAATGAGTTTAAAACAAAAAAAGTTATCACTGTTGTTTTTATGCATTTTTGAGCGATAATTGATAAAAAAATAGAAAAAAAATTTTTCCAGTTGACTGGACACAAACTGTCCAGTTCCTGCGAGCACTGCAAGTTTGTTAAAACGTTTGTTGGCATTAGAGAAAGTTTGTTTAGGAACCATGAGGCCTATTCTATTTGGAGTATCTTTTAAACAAGATTCTGCCTACTCGTTTTCAAAGTATTGAAGCATTAAAGCGAAACCTGGTATAAGTTTAGATAAAATAAAATTACTGTGAAAGAGCTGCGGCTCATCTGTGAAACCTTTGAAATATGTTTGAAGCTGTGTATCAAAGCTCGTGGGTGGTATTTCGAAACTAATGATTTTTTTATTTACACATTGTCTCTAGTTTGTATAAGGCCAAAAAAAATTTTATTGTTGTAGTGGTAATAACTTTTTTTTAGTTAAAAACCTTTGTCCGGATAAAACGAACCCACGCTGTAAAAAAAGAGAAGGGATCGGACGAAATGAATACTGTCCAAAAAAGGAACGGAACAGAACGCGTTCCAAAAAAAGTGGAACTTTTGAGACACTGTTTTTAAGCACTTCAAAAATTAGATGAATATATCATTTATTATTTTTTATTTTCATAATTAAGTGAATTACATTTTTTAACAAATTTTGGCTTATCATTATCAACTGCTTGAACAATATTTGGTTTTAAACAAAGCGAATATCTTGGAGTTATATGATATGAATCACAATACATTCCTAATTTTGTAATAGGGTCAACCGCGAGGCAATGAGTTTCTTGACAATAAAGCTGTCCAGTTGGTACTAAAATACAATTTCGGCACTTTTCTACAGCTTTTTTAACACGATTCCATGTTGGGTCATGTGTTTCGTGATACTTCTGAAATAATAGAGGGTTTCAAAAAAACTATACAGTGACGGACAATAATTACCGGATTACCGGACAAAGATACAACTTTTTTTTGAACATATATCCCCTGAACCCTTACCCACAATATTTAAAAAAACATAGTTTTTTGTTGCAACCTTTTTGCAACTGAACTAAAAAAATTTTTGACCCTCCCCCCTTGTGATCACCTGTGAATTTTTCATTTACCCCCTCCCCCCTCCCGTGACCATATTTTGAAAAATTTGTTATTTCACAAGGCAATTAAAATCGAAGCGTTTCAAAAATATTTAAATAAGCCTATGGATCTATCTTAAAAATATGTGTGAAATTTTTAGGGGGAAAAAGTCCTAGGGGGATACATCTCTGTCCCACCTTTAACAAATACAAAGTGATTGATGGTAAATTCAAGGTTTGATTTGGCTGTATAGGGTTTTGTTTATCACCAATTTTTTTCTAAATAGGACTTGATCCTTCCTATAAACAAAATAAATCCTATCCGGTGCTGAACAAACTGTATTATCCGTTTTCGTTTAAAATGGAGCAGAAACCATTTATCGGACAAATCAAATATGGATTGTTTCTTGAGACACCCTGTATTTTTTCGACGGATTTTGTCAACGCATAATGAAAAAAAGAACGTGTGTAACATCGCATTCTGTTTTTCTTTCTTTTTCATTGTGTGTTGGCAAAATGTGTCGTTAAAGAATTTGTTAGAGGGGGACTCCAAATTTAAAAATCTAAGAAATGCGTGACAGACAACCCTGAGAAAGACTAAAAAAATTTCTATGGCTATTAAAAGTTGAAGTAAAGGGGAATGTGTTTATGTGCTTTCATTCATTTAAAGTGAGTAACAAACAAGTGCAAGTGTATTTTCTATTGTTGACACCGACAGACAACAAAAAGTGGGTCTATCTCGGACGCTTCAGTTTTAAATTATACCTCAATTGAAATATTTATATCAGATATAGAACCATTAGATCGCAGAATATGAGCAATTGTCAAAGGGCTTTGGTATGATTCTCTATTATTTTTAAAAAATAATTATAAAATCTATAATGCATTTTTTAACATACCTCGAAAAAATAGGAGTAGGCTCAATAATTATAAGACGAGCCGTATATTTTGCAATGTTCATAATTGATTTTTCGATTTCTTTATAATAAATATCCGATTCAGAAATATTAACAGTTTCCACTTTTTCAGTAATAAAATGGCCTATTCTAAAACAAAACCAATAAAACTAGACAAAATTTTGCTTTTTACTTTGACGAATGTATAATAATATCAGGTCTTGTTGCATTTAACAACTCATCTAGAGATCCGTCAGTATTTTCACACGCATACGGTTTTATGTTATTGAGTTTTCCAACAATGATACTACAAACAGGACTAGTGATAAAATATGCTTCTTTAAATTGGGTCTTGGATTCTCTAATTCCGTCCAAGATTCCTCGAATCTGAAAATATGCATAACTGTTTCCAGTAATCATTACTGTTTTCTTTGCATTTGGATTTATCTAAAAATGAAACAATTTAAACTAAAAATGATATAACCAGTGTTGGCGGTCTTTCGGTCATCGGTCCGGGCATTCGGTCATTTCGGTCCGGTCCGGTCAGGTTTTTCGGTCGACCGTGACCGATGACCGAAAAATTTCGGTCCGGTCCGGTCGACCGTGACCGAAGACCGAAATTTTTCGGTCCGGTCAGAAATTTTTCGGTCCGGTCAAAAATTTTTCGGTCCGGTCAGAAATTTTTCACTGATTTATCAATGAATTGTCATAAAAATCGCTTTAATTATGCATCTATTGATGAAATTACGATAAAAAATAAACATATTTTGGGAAAAACTGCGGAAAAAATTGAAACTGAGAAAAAAGTATCAGACCGATGACCGAAAAATTCCGGTCCGGTCCGGTCGACCGTGACCGAAGACCGGAAAATTTCGGTCCGGTCGACCGAGACCGAAGACCGGAAAATTTCGGTTGACCGCCAACACTGAACCGAACCGAGCATTTTTCGGTTTTTTTCGGTTCGCAATGCCAAAAAAAACACTTTATAAGTCAATTCTAAATCTTTCTTCTTTTTTTTCAAAAAATATAATCAAAATTTTTTAATATTCTTATATTTTTACGCTCAAAAAAGATTGAATAAAAGATTTTCCCGTTCAAAAGTAATAGGTTTATCAACCGAAAAAAACCGAAACCGAATGGCCTCGGTTTTTCGGTTCGGTTAACCGAACCGAACCGAGAAGAACTCGGTTGACGGTTTCGGTTAACCGAAAAACCGGACCGAACCGAACAGAAACCGAACCGAAAACCGAAAAACCAACAGCACTGCTTGTGAACACGAATTGTCCAAAGAAAAGCTTGGCAAAATGTATTTTTTTAAGTTGATATATCAAATCTTAAAAACTTTTTTTGAGCATTTGTGGACACGATATCGGCATTTTTAGTATTGAAAATCGTTTTTAAAGTCCTCGAAAATGGGTATGCGCCATCTTTTTTGATTTGTTTGCGTTTGGCCGATTTGCGATCATTTTTGTTAAGTATACGTAAATGTATATATAAGTTTATCCATAAGCGTTGCCAATAAACATCACTTTTAAGCATTAAACGGGTACATATTTAGCATCTTTAGTTGTAATCTGAAATATATATGCATTAAAACGCATTCTGTCAATTTTTTTGAAACGGGTGGCACCGGCAAAAAATCGACTCTTTTTTTATTTTACCAATGTTTTCGACGATGCTTAAAAAGCAGGAAAAAAATACTTCTACATCTTATTTCGGCAAAATGCCGGATTTATCGTGTCGAGAATGCCAAAATCGACTTTTTTTCTTTTCCATGCCATATTTTTTCCATGACTTAGTTTGGGATATCATTGCACCCATATTGGTTTTCGACTATGGGGAATCCGAATATGGAATCAGTATTTTGAAATTGTCGTTGTAAGACCCATTTTTGACACATTGACTATGTACAATAGGGCAAAACTGGGTCAAGGCATTTTTTTTTGATTAGCAAATAGTACCATGTCAGGCCAAATATACGACTTTTAGCCATATGACGACATTTTACCACTCCTGAGACTTTTGAAGCCTTATATGACAAATTTTTTACACGATTTTTGTCACATTTTTCATGATTTTTGCAATTGTATTGTTGTTTATGATAAGAATCAAGGACGTCAGCAGGAATTTTTTTCGGGGGGGGGGGGGCACGACCCCCTCTTGAATAAAATTTTTTGCTAATTTTCAAAAGGGGGTGGGAGAAAAAGCAAAATTAAATTTTTCGAATCCATTTTGGGGGGGGGGGGGGGCACGTGCCTCTCGTGCCCCCCCCCCCCCCCCCCTGGTGACTTCATCATAACTTTAGATACAATCCTTACTCAACAGCACCTCCACCGGCTGCTACAGAAAATACTGATTTTCCATGGATTTTATGGATTATATTAGCTGTTGTTGTAGTAACAATAAGGCTTCAAAAGTCTCAGAAGTGGTAAAATGTCGTCATATGGCTAAAAGTCGTATATTTGGCCTGACATTCTTGTTATCATTAAGTTCTCCATGGTTGAAAACCTATTATGATAAACCAAGTAAAACGCATTAAAATTCGATTTTTCATAAGTGATCAAAATTACAGTAAACTATATTCGGGCGACTTGGGAAACATCGGGACACCCTCATTATCTTTGGTTTTTATAGAGCAAAAAAGAATTAAAATATTTTTAAAAGCAAATATGACTTTAAAAACAGATTTCTGACAAAAGAAATTTTTTCGACTTTTTATCTTCTGCTTCTTGTAACAGTAAACTTTCTCAATAACTACAAAAACAATTTCAGATGGCATGTAATTATTTTTTTGTTTAATTATGATAAACCAAGTAATTAGAGACAGTAACAAACAGTTTTTAGCATATTTGATGCAAAAAAGGAATCAGGAGAATTTTTTTCCGAAGATGATCATGTCATACTGTAGCATGACGTGTTTCGGCACGAAAACTTGATTTCTATCAAAAACAGAATCCAGCATGAAATTCGCCATAGTTGAAAACCTATACAAACGGAGAAATAGCTAAAATGAATTAAAATTCGATTTTTCGTAAGTGATCGAAATTGTCGAAATTACAGGAGTCTATATTCGATGATACGGGAAACATCGGGATAAACTTTTTATAAGACGGTGATTCCCACCCTGGGGTAAAAAATTACGGGGAATCGAGTGGTACTATTTGCTAATCTAAAAAAAATGCCTTGACCCAGTTTTGCCCTATTGTACATAGTCAATGTGTCAAAAATGGGTCTTACAACGACAATTTCAAAATACTGATTCCATATTCGGATTCCCCATAGTCGAAAACCAATATGGGTGAAATGATATCCCAAACTAAGTCATGGAAAAAATATGGCATGGAAAAGAAAAAAAGTCGATTTTGGCATTCTCGACACGATAAATCCGGCATTTTGCCGAAATAAGATGTAAAAGTATTTTTTTCCTGCTTCTTAAGCATCGTCGAAAACATTGGTAAAATAAAAAAAGAGTCGATTTTTTGCCGGTGCCACCCGTTTCAAAAAAATTGACAGAATGCGTTAAAACTATGGAACAAAAACTTATATAAAGCTTTTAACATAGTTAAAATAGCTGAAAAGCTAATCATTTACTTCTCAACCAAAAATGATCGCAAATCGGCCAAACGCAACCAAATCAAAAAAGCTGGCGCATACCCATTTTCGAGGACTTTAAAAACGATTTTCAATACTAAAAATGGCGATATCGTATCCACAAATGCTCAAAAAAAAGTTTTTAAGATGAAAAAAAAATCTTAAAAACCAAAGTAGATTTTAAAAAAGTGTTCCCGAACGGAAAAAAATTATTTCTTTTTCCGTCATAATCGTTTTTTAAAATTTGTCAGCCGGTGAGGGTGGAAAACTCAAAAATAGCATGTTTTTTCGACTTTTGAACCCTAAGTAAGCCCAGGTAAGCATAACTGCTGGAACAGTTCGATAGCCCTTAAAAAAATACATCTATAGTAAAAAAGGAAATCACATGAAAAAAATAGGGAGCAATCGCAGAGCTAGATTTTGATCAAAAACGTTAAAAAATTAAAGGAAGAAAATAACTAAATGCATTGTTTTGGCAATACGTCTTTCATCGCTATGCGACATTCTCCACCATTACAACTTTCATGCTAAAAGCATCGGCACTATGCCTCGTTTGCGCGCAACATGCAAACTTAAAGTGCTAATAACTTTGTCAAAAGTGATTGTTTTCAAATTCTATGTGATTAATATATTTTACCTAGCGCGTACAATATATTAATCACATAGAATTTGAAAAAAATGCTTTTTTACAAAGTTATTACCACTTTAAGTTTGCACCGAGTAGACAAAAAAATTCATAGTAAGAAAAAACTTTGTCTATCCCGAATGCTCTTTTTAAACATAGAAAAGTTTATTTTATAGGTTAAAACATTAACCTATAAAATAAACTATAGATCAAAATTAACCTTGAGAAAAAAATTTAAAAATCCTTAAAATAGTCGAAAATTAACGACTTTTCCTTTTGAATTTGTTCGAAATTTTAACGTACTCCCCTCTTTGCGTTTTTTCAGAAAAATTTTCGTCTGCCAGGGGGGGGGGGGGTCGGAAATCCGACCCTTTAATCATCTATGGTGACCCATATATATATATATATATATGGACGGAGATATAACATATGCGATGAGACCCCAAAGAACTATACCTGCACTATGAATTTTTTGTCTACTCGGTGCAAACTTAAAGTGCTAATAACTTTGTAAAAAATCATTGTTTTCAAATTCTATGTGATTAATATATTGTACGCGCTAGGTAAATTATTTTAATCACATAGAATTAAAAAACAAAGTTATTAGCACTTTAAGTTTGCATGTTGCGCGCAAACGAGGCATAGTGTACCTGAGCAGGATGAAGTCAGATGAAACTCTGATGGAAGTCCGAAGCGGTTCTGGCGTGCATATCTATCGTCTGACTTGGGTATAGGAGCGAAAGACTAATCGAACCATCTAGTAGCTGGTTCCCTCCCTAAGGATAGCTTCAACTAATTTACAATAGTTATACTCAGTAAGCGAACGATTAGAGTAGAAAATAATAAACAAACTATAATCGAACCTTATAAGAGCAATATCGATCAGTTTTATCTGTTGCCGGTCTAACAGTAAGATATTTGTCGATAATTGTATTTGGTTCACATTTGTCATAATATAATTTTTCACAGGACTTCGCTTCATTTTCATTTTGTTCAATAATGTTTGAAAAAATAGGTTTCTAAAATTTTAATTTCGAGATTATCGGCAAAAAATGGGTTTACATTTTCATTATTAATGAAATAAAATGAACATAAAACTGCATAGCAAATTATTATTGAATATGTACTGCACTGGAATGATATTTTTCTCATGGGTTCTTCAAAGAATTTAACCATTATAAAAGTAATAATGACACACTGAGAAAAAAAACTAGACATTTTCTCAACAAATAGATGTCATCTTTGTCTATGATTCAAAAATCGAGAAAATGTCTATTTTTTCATAGACATTTTGAATCATTTTTTTTGTAAATCAAAAGTCTATAACTTGTCTATTTTTTTCCTAGACTCGACAAATAATAGACAAATTTTGTCCTAGACATTTTATATACAAATTATATACATTTTATCGACATTTTTTTGCTGTTTTTTTTATTTTTTTCTATTTTTTAATGTTATAATTTTTTTAATTACACAACGGTTTTAATGATAAATTATTTATTTTTCAACAATTTCACGGTTTACAATAATGATCATGATATATTAAAACAATGAAAATGACTAATATTCTTTTTTTTCAAGTACATGCATACTCAAGTACCATCGATAATATTGCTGAGATGCGCTTCCAAAGTTCTTTTAGTTAAATCAGACATTTTGGTTTCTGTTCTAATGATGACATCTGATGAAGAAGTTGTAAGATCGATAATGTTCTGAAATATATAACATCTTATTATAGGTTGTTTCTATCACCAAAACATTACCTTTAAAAATGATTGAGTGTCTTCTGGTTTGACAAATGTTATTGCAGTTAGGTATAAAATTTGAAAACGATTTAAATTGGATTTCTTTGAATTTAGAGAGACCAAAATGTCCAGGATACCGACTTGTTCAGGGGAACGGCTATCGTAACTGAAAAAAAGAATACAGTAAATTAATTAATTTAATGACAATTTGTAACACAAGATTGTGATTGAAAACTCCATGTAAGCGTGCCTAAAGCGAGTTAAATCATCATATAACTTTTAAAATAAACTTAAATATGTAAAAAAAGTAAACATACACCACGAAATTCAAGGAAGAAAGTGGCCATAAATGACGAACATGCCCCAATGTTGCATTACTCATATTTCGAGGTTCCATTTCCATAGAGACTGTAACGCGATCATCTGCTAAACAAGCACCGAGCAATGTTGGAAGATCATGATATTCATATGTACGACGTTCATAATCAGACCAAATAACGGTGAATGTCTTATCATTAAATCGAATCGTTGAAATTTTTGATGGAAAACGTGGATGTCCATAGAAAATTGGCCCTGATGAACGTTGGATATGCATTTGTGGTGGAGCATTGGAATCAGGTTTATAACTGCTGTCCTTATTGAATATTTAAAAGTAAGATAAGCACAAAATAAATAAGCAAAAATAACTTACTGTACCAGGGGCAGCTTGTCCAGCAGCAAAAAAGCGGGTTTGACCAGCACGTTGATCCAAGTGTTGAGGTAACAATTCAGGACGAGAACGATTATATTCTTCCACGGTTAAAGCATAATCACGGCGGTTAATAAGACTAGCATCAGCAATAACGGCATTCTCGGGTGCTGCACGAACAACAACATTTCCAATTGGCGCACGTGGAGCAAGATTAACACTTGGGTTTCGAGCACGAGGAAAACGAGAGCGATCTGGATTTGGAGCACGAGGTCGATCAGGACGAATTGGAGATGGCATTTGAATGTTTGGTCCATTACCAGGAGCACGATTAGCTGGTGTACTTGATCGAGGATAAGATTTATTATCGTTGAACTTTTTATTATTAGCAGAATTCGTTCATGTTTCCTTTTATATGACTTTGTGGGATGGTTTCAGGCATTGATCGAAATTATTAATAAAAATAACAAACAATGTTAAAAATTAATCGCCAAAAATCACGGAAAAAAATAAACAAAAACTTTTTTATAAAAAAAATGGATCTTCAAAAATGGTTCGAAAAAAATAAGCAAAAAACTTTGCAGAAAGGGACAGACACGACAGTGTTTCTTGCGACGATTTTCTTGTCACACGTGGGCAAAATTATCGCACAAAGTGTGAATTTATTTTTTAATAGGAAAATTTCATTATTTTGTTTAACGAGTGAAATAAAAAGAATGTTATCAAATAAAATTAGATATTAGATTTACAAATATAAATTATTTGTTTTAATTGATAACAAATGTTTAATAAAAGCAAAACAGTCTCAACGATTTAAAGGTTTATTAATGACTGAAATATTTAATAAAATTTAATAAATGATTATGACAAGGAAGAATCGGGATGCAATACAAATTACACGTTTAAGGATATAAGAAACATCAAATAAGGTAACAACGTTGTACTTGACCATAAAATATATAATATCGATGGAGATGCGGAGTAGGCTGTATTCGACAGTACATAGAATCATGGGTTCTCTTTAAATGCAATCGAAGCATCCTTGAATGGAGATTATCATCGAACGGCTGATCAACGATAAGCGTAACATGATCGTCGGCTGCAGTCATGGGAAACAAATGCTAAATGAAAAAAATAACTATAACCATTTTAATCTTAAGGAACTTACTTTATCGAATTCTTCTTCTACTTGATCATTTTTTTTAAATGTTACAACGACCAAATTTTGCACGGTTAAACATTTTTCATCTTTGAAAGATTTGTGTAACCAACGAGTATTGTAAAAAAAGTCAGCGTTTTCAGTTAAACGAGTATCACACCTAAAATTATATATAATGTTATTACAGTTTTAAATATGATTAAAGTTTATACCGTAAAACGTTCAGATAAAAAAAAAACAGGCGCCAAATTACTTTTTGAGGAACAGCAAATGGAACAGGTCCATGAAGATCATGAATATCATTATCGTCAGCTAATGTTAATGCAACCCGTTCCATGTAAATAAATGGTTGAACCCGTTAAAAAAGTAAAAATAATGCATTTTTAATATTTATATTTAGCACTTACAAAGGGATCAGCAGCAAATGGAACAATCATGGTTGGATCGCATGGTTGAATACAGCAGCTCATTAAAATTGGACTAGTATCGTTAAAAACTTTAGAATTTCCACGGGCATTGTCACGAGCACGAACTTGAGAATTTGATATTCATGGCTTTCTTAGAAACTTGATTTCAAGACTGAACGGCTTCGTTTGTGGCTTGCGATGTAATGGCAACGGTGGAAGATTAACGATTGAATTATTTTGAACGTTTGAACCATTGTCATCAACGACATCGTCAGCATTAAATGTACTATTTGATAATTTTTAATAACAGCTTTATTTCTAACATAAAAAAAATAAGCAATGAACTTGAAATAGATAAAATGTTTTTTATAAATAAAAATAAAAATTCAATGAGTGTAGATAAGGATGTTCATTCGTGTCGAGAGTTTTTTTGCATAAAAGTTTATAAAAGAATTTGCACTTTTTTAGAATTTGAAATATCAACAATTGTTTACAAATAAACTCAATAATGGAAGCAAATGTATATGTTCCTTCTGAAGAAGAGTTTCGTCAGAATGGAATTTTATCATTAATGGAAATTGCAAGAAAAAAACTGAATGTGGACATTGAAATGCAACCTTTGTTCAAAGCAAGTTTGATTTTTAATGATAAAATATATTGCAGATTCGTTCTCCAGCGTGGTTCCGTGATTCGTTCAACGTTAACAAGTCAACATTAAATTTTTGGAGGTTTAAAACGAAGAAAATTAGAGAAACAACATTTCATTCAGTTACCGATGGACTCGTTGCTATGAAGCTTGGAAGTAGAACATTTTCAATGGAAAGAAATCATTTTGAGGGTGTTGTCGATACTATTGCAGAAGTACAGCACAATGTTACTAATAGTGATTATCGCCGTTATTTCTCTACTAAATCATTGTCACATAAAAGCCCAACAAGATATATGGAAAATCTTACTGGATCATTCATGGATAATGCTTATAAATCAACCTGTGGATTATCACGTGGATACTCGTTAAATTCATTAGATGGTGTATTGAACACATTAATTCCGGTAAGCTTGTGTTTGTTATTAAAAATGTTATAACCATGAATTTTGTTTAGACGCGAATTCCTGGAGTCACGCGATCGATGTTGTATATTGCAGAACGTGGAACGATGGCACCTATTCATACCACTAATGATGAATATTTTAAAGAATGTATGGCTCTTGTGCCAGTCATTCATAAAGATTTTTGGGAATCGTTGTTGGCTGATAAACGTGCATGGAATGAATATTTTGGTGTTGATGATCGATATCGTATACCGTGGAAAGTTTGGACTGCTCTGTTACCGTTAAAAAAATAAAGTATGTTTTGGTTTCACTATTTTATTAAAATATTCGGTGTATTATTGTTACCAGATTATAAACGGCGGCAGTGTTGTTTTTTTGGCAGCCGAAAATCGCAGCAGTAGAAAACTCCGGGATATTTTTAACTTTTTTCGCAAAATAATATATAAAACAAGCAAAAAAATGATGTTTTTATATTACATTATTTATTTTATTTTTTCTAAAAATAAAATAAATAAATGATGTTTTTTATTTTTTTTTTCTAAGCGCATTTTTTCCAGCTAATTTTTTTTCACAGAAATATTTTCTTTTCAACAACCCAATATTGGCAATGTGAGTTTGCCCGCGTGTGACAAAACAATCGTTGTAAGATCGGCGATTGGAACGGATGTGTGCTTTCAACGTGGTTACAAAATCTTTATGTTTTACAGTTAGTTTTAGGTTAGAAGAATTATTTATCTGGCAATATGATAGTTTGCCCCTTTAACGTTAACTGGTGTAACATGGTTCAACCTGCTTTTCAGTTTTGGCGCTTGCGTTAAAAATTTTCAACATTAATAAAATTACAAAGCTTTTTGCTGCATTAAAAATGTTATTTTTTTTTATCATTGATATAACAAATAGTTTTTAGGCCGTTTTTTCGTGGTGAATTTATGTTGTAATCTTTCATCATATGTTTACCAGATGTCATGAATCGTTCCAAAAATGTTGATATCGATAAACGAGTATGGAAAAAATTTTTGCTCTCTGTTGATGAAGTTAGTTTGGTGATAATATTTATACAAATGAAAAACAATGTTTTAGGTCATTGTAGAAGGTGAAATTGCTTTTCTTGAAATGTTCATGAAATTAGTCAACGCTACATCAACATTTATTTGTCGATATATATCTTTTCCGCTGAATTATTTTTCGATTTTTCGTTATTTACCAACTCTGCCTGCACTTGTTGAACTACAGTAAGTTTTTTTTCTTTGTTTCAAATTAACCATATCTTTATCATTATTTTGTAGCTACAATTTTCGTGTAGCACAAGAACCAAACATGGAATCCAATCTTGTTGATCAACATGATAAAGATCGTGAACAATGTTCATTGAATGTTTTGAATCTTTCATTTGGCACCTCACTATCATTTCTTCCTGTTCAAATTGCGCCTCCGCTGCAGATACTGAATGGAATGAAGTAATAAAGGTCTGTACATCGAAATATTATGTCCAATTCACTTGAAATTTCAGATCATTGAAGAAATCACTACACAATCAGCCATCGTTACGTTGCTAATCGATACCAAATATCATTGGTACTTATTATTGTGATCCTTCAACAATGCTCTTCGAACGATGCCATGGAACATCAAACGCGCCACTTTTGTTTCTGCTTCAAGGTGTGAATATAAATTTATTTGTAAATCAAAAACTATTACCCGTTTTCATTGTTTGATGTATCATGATCATTATTGTAAACCGTGAAATCGTTGAAAAATAAATAATTTATCGTTAAAACCGTTGTGTAATTAACAAAATTATAACATTTAAAAATAGAAAAAAATAAAAATAAACAGCAAAAAAATGTCGATAAAATGTATATAATTTGTATACAAAATGTCTAGGACAAAATTTGTCTATTATTTGTCGAGTCTAGGAAAAAAATAGACAAGTTATAGACTTTTGATTTACAAAAAAATGATTCAAAATGTCTATGAAAAAATAGACATTTTCTCGATTTTTGAATCATAGACAAAGATGACATCTATTTGTTGAGAAAATGTCTAGTTTTTTTTCTCAGTGCAATAACAAAAGCAGTGAATAAAACTCCTCCTGAAAATTCGACAATGGACTTGTAGTTACTATTAGATTTCTAATTTTTTAACAATTTTAAACTCACCAAAAAAAATTGAATAATATTTAAAGTAAACAATAACGGGCCAATGAACGAGATAAATGACATAAGAAGCATCACCGATTGAAACCAAAAATGAATCAAGCTTTTTATGCATTTTTATCTGTTGAATCGCATTTAAAGCGATGAATATCCCCGTAAGTGTGGTACTCAACGTTCGAACCATGCCAGAAAAAAAGTAAATGCCTTCATGGGATAATGGATAAAAGCAAATTGTTATAAGACCAAGAAAAGACAATATTATAAAAATTTTATTCTTTTCAACAAGTATTCCATTTTCGTCATGTATTAGCAATAATGAATACTATAATTTTCATGTAATAAAGCAAATCACTGATTTATGCTTCTTACCTCATTATTTTTTTCTTGATTTATGAAGCAATAGGCAAAAGTGCCAACTAAAAACTGCCAAATTCTACAAAAAAGTAATCCAAATGCAATATTTTCATTTGGCACAAATATCTGGAATAAAAAGGAGAAAGAAGCAAGGAACGAAATCCATAACAAAGGTTTTTTCCTTGCTAAAAGAAACGTAATCAGGAATGGCGAAATTAAATAAAATTGAATTTCAACTCCCAGCGACCAAGTGTGAAGCAGAAATTTAAAATCTGAAATCTAAAAAACAATAGAACAAAAGATAAAGCAAGGCATTAATGCGTTTGTAAATTTCACCATTTCAAAATATTGCTTTTGATGAAAAATCGAATACATGTTATTTGCAAAAAGTGCCGACCACAAAACTTCAGTTTTAAACATTTCAAAATCTAATGGTAACAAAAGAAAGTATCCAAGAATGCATAAAATTGTTATAAAAAAAGAAAAGACTGGAAAAATTCGTTTAATACGGTTTATGTAAAATGATGTCAAATCAACATTATTTGACGAAATAGCTGACATTAAATAACCAGAAATCACAAAAAATCTTAAAATTTAAAAAATTAAAAACAAATGTTTTTCAATTCCAATGATATTCAACATCAGTCGTCAATTACTAATTTCGAAATTCATATTGTTTTATTTAAAACGCATTCTGTCAATTTTTTTAAAAACGGCGGCACAGCATAAAAAATCGATTTTTTGGAAAGTAACCCTATGTTTTCGACTATGCTTAAAAATCATGTTCCCAAAATATTAGGGCTGAACTCCTGCCGTAACCCGCCTTTTTGTGGTCTTGGAGAAAAAATATGTATTTTTTTTAAAATACACGGAAGCGCCGTATTTAAGGGGGGCATTGGGCACAGCGAACTGACAGTTGATTTTTAACATTTTGCCAAAAAAAATTTTTTTGGAAAAAGTGACTCTTTTTCTTTTTATCCGTAAATATTTTCTGTAAAGCCAAATTACTTTTTTATCGTTTCTAGGGTAAAAAATGAGAAAAATCTGATAAAAACATATATAATTTCCCCAAAAATATGAAAAATATGGGTTTTTTGGACATGTTGAAATAAGAGTATTTTAGAAAAGTTAAAGCTCGATTTTTGTAAACTTCAAGCTTTTTGAAATAAATTTGGCACAGGGAACCAAAAGTCGTGGGAAGAAGGTATAAAATGCTTTTCTAGGGTAAATAGGGTCCAAAAACGTCATTTTTGAGGTCAATTTCGAAATTTATGTAGCGGATTTCGAGATATAAATTTAAGGTCATTTTTTAAAAAAATTTTTATTTTTTAAGATAAAATTACAAATTTGGTATTGTTCGATAGCCCTTGACCAGCTGAGTCTAAAACATTTAGGGTTTAAGACATTTCATCACTTAAAAGTGGTGTTTCGATTCACAGAACGCCAAAAACTCGGTTTGGTTACGGTAATTGATCAAAAACTTTTTTTTTCACATCTAAACAGTCGGGTTTTCATCGGAATCGAATTCCCCATGGTTTTTTACCCCTAAAACGGAAAATATCATTATTTTTAGAGGGGCCTGCGAATTTCATAAATAAACAAAACTCCTCGACTGAGTAATCCGAAAATCCAAAAATTGTTGTTTTGGATCATTTGGACTCAAATTTTGATGAAAACTATTAAAAAACATTATAGAAAATTTATAAAAAAGGTTTCGTGTGAAAATATCCAAAATTGGACTTATATTAAATTTTTAAAGATGATGGACCATAAAAATAGCCTACATTTAGAATAAAATCTCTAAAAACGTTTTGGTGTAATAAAATTTTTTTCAGACAGTTTTTTTTATTTTATTATAATGTTTTTTAACTTGTTAAACAGTTTAAATTATTTTGTCTATCACAAAACTGATTTTTAAGGTCATTTTGTAAGACCCTTTTAAAGGCCAAAAACGTCACTTTCATATCATTGAAAAATCTACAAAAAAAAATTAATGATAGGATAAAATGATAAAAAAATGTTCGCCTGGGTATACAGAAACCATATCAACCTTGTAAAAAAGATTTCATCACCAAATTTCCCAAATACATCTTGTTGAACAAGCAAGGGTTTTGTCAAATTAGCACTTGCATATAAATGCTTGTGAAATGACTTTATCACCGTTTTTAAGTCGATTTTTACTGCAGATATTGGTAAATCAACTAACTGAATTCGTTTCAATAAGATTTGAGTTACTTTTTGCTCTCGTGACTTACAGCTTGTTATCTAAGTTACACCGTATTGTACACAATGTCATTATTTT
The DNA here is from genome assembly GCA_964035985.1 of Panagrolaimus superbus. Taxonomy (NCBI): domain Eukaryota; kingdom Metazoa; phylum Nematoda; class Chromadorea; order Rhabditida; family Panagrolaimidae; genus Panagrolaimus; species Panagrolaimus superbus. Next base: position 10,508,853 of record OZ038357.1, read on the forward strand.
GCAATTTATGAGAGAGCAAAAAGTAACTCAAATCTTATTGAAACGAATTCAGTTAGTTGATTTACCAATATCTGCAGTAAAAATCGACTTAAAAACGGTGATAAAGTCATTTCACAAGCATTTATATGCAAGTGCTAATTTGACAAAACCCTTGCTTGTTCAACAAGATGTATTTGGGAAATTTGGTGATGAAATCTTTTTTACAAGGTTGATATGGTTTCTGTATACCCAGGCGAACATTTTTTTATCATTTTATCCTATCATTAATTTTTTTTTGTAGATTTTTCAATGATATGAAAGTGACGTTTTTGGCCTTTAAAAGGGTCTTACAAAATGATCCAAAACAACAATTTTTGGATTTTCGGATTACTCAGTCGAGGAGTTTTGTTTATTTATGAAATTCGCAGGCCCCTCTAAAAATAATGATATTTTCCGTTTTAGGGGTAAAAAACCATGGGGAATTCGATTCCGATGAGAACCCGACTGTTTAGATGTGAAAAAAAAAGTTTTTGATCAATTACCGTAACCAAACCGAGTTTTTGGCGTTCTGTGAATCGAAACACCACTTTTAAGTGATGAAATGTCTTAAACCCTAAATGTTTTAGACTCAGCTGGTCAAGGGCTATCGAACAATACCAAATTTGTAATTTTATCTTAAAAAATAAAAATTTTTTTAAAAAATGACCTTAAATTCATATCACGAAATCCGCTACATAAATTTCAAAATTGACCTCAAAAATGACGTTTTTGGACCCTATTTACCCTAGAAAAACATTTTATACCTTCTTCCCACGACTTTTGGTTCCCTGTGCCAAGAAATGTTTGAGTTTTTTAAAAATCGAGCTTTAAAAACATATAAATCAGTAATTTTCAAAAACCTTGTAATTATCTGAAATGGCTTTTAAACACTTAACTTCATCAAAATTAAAACGCATTCTCTGAATTTTTTTAATAATGTTGGCACCCGCCAAAAAATCGATTTTCCAGAAAGTGTCCCTATGTTTTCGACTACACTTAGCAAGCCTATTCCCAAAATATTAGAGTTTTTTTTCTACCGTAACCCACTTTTTTATAGTCCTGAAGGGAAAATATACATTTTTTTCATTTTAATGGTGTATTATTACTTTTTCAAATTTTTTAATATTCTTGCATCTATATAGGTTTTCGAGGTCGCTGAATCCGAATAAAATATCGGCGAAAAAAAATTTTCGCGGCGAGACCCATTTTTGGCGTTCACGCCATATTCACGCCGTTTTAACGCCGTGGGAAGGCGCCTGCGGGCGTAGTGAATAGCACCATCGGATTTAGCGCACTTTTTTACCCCAGGAGGGTCTGGAATGGTAGATTCAGAGGAAACGCAAAATCACATTCACTATGCCTGAATATGGGATACGGTAGAATTTCAAATTTCGATCATTTACGAAAAATCGAAATTCACTTGCAAAAAGCTAATTTCTCGTTTTTATAGGTTTTCGACCATGAGAAATTTAATAGAAATATTTGTTTTCATCTAAATTTATGTTTTCTATTAAAAATCATCTTTTTTTAAAAAAACGCGTATTGATTTAAAGTTAAACCCCCCTGGTGTCGTTTTTGCCCTAAATAATGTAAAATCTATTTCATCTTGTTCTAAAATGATTACTTTATAATAATCAAACTAAAAATTAGGTTTTGATAGCTGAAACTAAATTTTTCCTTTCCTTGAAATCAAATATTAATGTTGTAGTACATGTGTAAATAAAAACTGCTGCAATTTTCATTTATAAGGGTTGAAATATACGATAGTCTATATGAAAGTATTTTTTAATTTATTTTTTCATCGATTTCAAGTGCTTAAAGTTATCTTATTGGTCCATAACATCATCTAAAAAATTTCAACCAATGTTATAAACATAAGATGATTTTTAATAGAAAACATAAATTTAGATGAAAACAAAGTTTTCTATTAAATTTCTCATGGTCGAAAACCTATAAAAACGAGAAATTAGCTTTTTGCAAGTGAATTTCGATTTTTCGTAAATGATCGAAATTTGAAATTCTACCGTATCCCATATTCAGGCATAGTGAATGTGATTTTGCGTTTCCTCTGAATCTACCATTCCAGACCCTCCTGGGGTAAAAAAGTGCGCTAAATCCGATGGTGCTATTCACTACGCCCGCAGGCGCCTTCCCACGGCGTTAAAACGGCGTGAATATGGCGTGAACGCCAAAAATGGGTCTCGCCGCGAAAATTTTTTTTCGCCGATATTTTATTCGGATTCAGCGACCTCGAAAACCTATATAGATGCAAGAATATTAAAAAATTTGAAAAAGTAATAATACACCATTAAAATGAAAAAAATGTATATTTTCCCTTCAGGACTATAAAAAAGTGGGTTACGGTAGAAAAAAAACTCTAATATTTTGGGAATAGGCTTGCTAAGTGTAGTCGAAAACATAGGGACACTTTCTGGAAAATCGATTTTTTGGCGGGTGCCAGAATTATGGCAATTCTTTAAAAATTTTCGTAGAATGCGTTTTAATGATAATATATCCGAAAAAAAGTCTATAACATGTTTGTTTAGGAAAAACTGTAATATTTTTGGATATTTTTCCCTGATATTTTACCGTATTTTCACTTTAATGGAAAACGAAAACCAGTGATTCCAGGATGTCGAAATATGCCCCAAAAATTTTAAATAAGCTATATTTTTATCCAAAAAATCTCAAAACAATGACATATTTGGATTTTCATAATTTTTTGGTATCTCGAAAATTGATCAAAAATTAGTAAATTTCAAAAAATTGTAAAAAATCGATTTTGACATTTTTTATCATGTTATATTGCTGTTATTGCATCTGTTATAAAATGACTTTTGATTGTATCCTATATTTAAGATTACCTCTTAAAACACATTCTGCGAGAAAATCTGGAAAGAGTGGCACAGCAAAAAATAAAAAAGTTCTGAAACTTTTCCTATGTTTTCGAATACGCTTAAAAAGCTGGAAGCCAAAATATTTCGATCATCTGTGGCCGGAATTCCGAGTTATGGGGTCTCGAATGGAAAAATGGCCGTTTTTTCGATTTGATGCCATGGCAAATCCTGAAGTCGAATGGGCATAATTTCTTGGGTATATACTAAATCGACCACGGGGAATCGAATGGTTATATCAGCAAAACAAAATTTTCGCGTTGGGACCCATTTTTGGCGTCCACGCCGCACTTGCGCCGTTCTAACGGCGCAGAGCTTTCGACGGCGGTTTCGCAATTGCCATATTCGGATTCCCCGTGGTTTTTTACCCCTGGAGGTGGAGACACCGTAAAATAATCAGGGGTAGGCGAATGACCCGGATGGTTACTCTATGGCTGGTTCTAATTTTGGCAAACATTTAATCTTTAAAAAATCGAAAAAATCTATTTAAAAAAAATCTGCCTTTATTTTTGAATTTTCCATGCTCGATAGCATATACGTGCCAAAAACTGGCTAATTCGGAGATAAAAATTTTTTTGATGTTCCCCAGCGGGATCGAACCTGAGATGTATCGTTTGCTAAGTCAACTCAAGGTTTAAAACTGTTCAAAGCGCGTTGCGCAGGTTCGACCCCGGTGGGAAACATCAAAAAAAAAAATTATCTCCGATTAAGCCAGTTTTTGGCACTTATGTACTTTCGAGCATGGAGAATCCGAAAATAGAGGCAGATTTTTTTTAAACAGATTTTTTTTGATTTTTTAAAGATTAAATGTTTGCCAAAATTAGAACCAGCCATAGAGTAACCATCCGGGTCATTCGCCTACCCCTGATTATTTTACGGTGTCTCCACCCCCAGGGGTAAAAAACCACGGGGAATCCGAATATGGCAATTGCGAAACCGCCGTCGAAAGCTCTGCGCCGTTAGAACGGCGCAAGTGCGGCGTGGACGCCAAAAATGGGTCCCAACGCGAAAATTTTGTTTTGCTGATATAACCATTCGATTCCCCGTGGTCGATTTAGTATATACCCAAGAAATTATGCCCATTCGACTTCAGGATTTGCCATGGCACCAAATCGAAAAAACGGCCATTTTTTCATTCGAGACCCCATAACTCGGAATTCCGGCCACAGATGACCGAAATATTTTGGCTTCCAGCTTTTTAAGCGTATTCGAAAACATAGGAAAAGTTTCAGAACTTTTTTATTTTTTACTGTGCCGAATTTTGTTAAATTTCAAGATTTTCTCGCAGAATGTGTTAATAATTAAAATTTATTTTGTAAATCTGTGTTATTTATTTTCTAACATTGTCCTTGTTTTGTTTCTTTCTTTCAAAAATCTTTATTTCTTAAATTTTTATGATTCACCTTTATTTTGTTCCTATTTTCTTTGTGTCTTTTTTTGGAAAAAGAAAACGCGCCAATTTTAGTGCTAGTCTGAAATGACTTGCGGAAGCTTGCGCAATCGTTCTCTATGGCTCGACTCTCTCTTTGTTGGCTTTTCTCCAAATTATGGCCAGGAGAGGTAGTTTGAGCGGACAGCCCTCGATCTGTGAGTGCATACACATTGCCGCAGAAAAGATCGGGCTAGGCGGAGCTTGATCTGGCAGCAGCTTTTGGGTTGCGTTGGCCCTTTAAAAGGAGCCCCAGTTCAGCAAAACTTGGTCAGTCAATCAGGGGAGGAAAAATCTTTACGGGGTCGTCTTCTTTTCTTAGGGGGTTATTTTAAATAATGTTTCTTTTATTTGTGGCCTAAAATATGTTTTATTCAAGTTGTTTCTGGTTTTATTTAATTTGGGGGTTTTCGGGGTTTTAATAAAGTTTTTAAATGGAAAATAGTTTCAAGGGATTGAGGGACAAAGCGAATATGGAAAAGGGACACCGGGACATTTAGATGAAAGAAAATATACGATTTTTCTTCAGCATCTATTTTACAATGATAATGCATATTTGATTTTATTACCGAAGAAAAAACCGAGTTTTTGCAATATTTCTATGTTGCTAAATATTGGATTTTCAAAGTGGTCCCATATTTCGAAATCGTTACCAAAAATGTTGAAACTGTCCTAGGATGCTCCACTAACATGATATTACATAATGCAAGTCACCGGAAGTCGATATATTACGAAATACCAAAGTTATACCTCCGGATTGATGCTGGAGATGTTGGTCGCGCGCACATTTCAATTTTGGAATCGCAGGCCTGACGCGCTATGGGTTCAAGACATATATTTTTGGAATCCCCACATGATGGGCCATTAAACGGTGCATTATTTAGCTTCACGCGAGCGATATTGCCATTTTTTTACAGCGGTCAAAAATTTCAAACATCGAAATTTCGACATTAGAAGTCAGATAAATTTTTTTTGTGGTAACCATTTTATAGCCCTTACTTATGTGTACAATCCTGGGGCACAACTTTTTGATTGGTTGCATTCCTGATTTTTCCCGATTTTTTGTATTTTTGGTTATATTCAATCTTTGAAAATCTGCGAAATCGGTTTCACACGGTAGAATGCTCCAAAACTCCAGGAATAACGTTTTTTCACCTAGTTTTATCGAATGGCTATAAAAGAATTGAAAACAAAATTTTGATGTAGCACTCGATTTAAAAAATGTGGTGCATCGTCTCTTAAGGGCTATCGAACTGTGCCACCAGTTATGCTTACTTGGGCTTACTAAGGGGTCAAAAATCAAAAAAACATGTTATTTTTGAGTCTTCCGCCCTTTGTCCTATGGCAAAATTTTTTAAAATACCAGATTCGGAATCAACGTAAAAAATAACACCTAGTAGCTCTGATTATTAGACAGTAAATTAAAATTTAATTTTTCATACTGTAACGAAAAAAAATCAAAGAAAGGAAAGGAAAAAGTGTTCCCTGCCGGTCTCTACTTATATAGTTGTTAAAGAAAAAAAAACATAGGTACAATTATGATACTCCTGGTACACAAGTTCTATTCATTTTTTGATGTTGAGGTACAAAAACAGTAAATTTTTCAATTTATCATAAATTTGAAAAAAAAGCCTAAATTGAAAAAAAATTTGCTAGAGATTGTTTATCATTAACTACAGAATGTATAAATACCAAAGGAAACCATATAGGTTTATTGCTTCCTGACTAGTGATCACTTCCCGTCCCGTTCCCGCCGGGGTTCCCGTCCCGTGGCGATTTTCAAAAAACGGGAATCCCGTATTCCCGTTCCCGTGTCGATTTTCATAAAACGGGAATGCCATATAACGCATTTTGTGAGAAAACGAAGACTTTTGAGTTCATTCCGGAACCCGAGCAAAAATTTGAGGCTTAAGGGCTATCCTCTCGGATTTATAGGTTTTCGAGGTCGTAGATTCCGAATCTGAAGTCCGTTTTTGATTTCGTAGTCGGAATTCTGAGATACCGTAATCAGGGGGCCTCAAATGGGTCATCCTCCAAAAACCAAAAAATGTGGTATCATTCGATTCCCCTCATCGAGGCGATTTAGAAAAAACCAAATATAGCCGAAAAAAACTGACAGGAAGAAAAATAATGCCATTTGAAATAGCTGATTTTCGGTTTTTTGGCAATATGTCCATTAAAACAACGGACATGGAAACAAACAGATGGCAGATTCGGAATCTACGTGTATTTTTACCCCAGGGGGGTTAGAAATGCCAAAAGTCCTGTGGTTCCATCACCCATTTAAAAAGGGTCAAACATCACAAAATCAACATCTATAGCATCGAATAATATATATATTTCATCAATGGGGGCAGGTATCGACTTCCGGTGACTTGCATTATGTAATATCATGTCAGTAGAGCATCCAAGAACAGTTTGAACATGTTTGGTAACGATTTCGAAATATGGGACCCCTTTGAAAATCCAAAATTTAACCCCGTTGAAATACCGCATAAACTTTGTTTTTTCTATCATAATAAAGTCAAATATGCATTATAATTGTAAAATATATGAAAAAACATCAAAATAACATGATAAAAAATGACGGGGGGTCAAAATCGATTTTTTATGATTTTTTCAATTTTGCTTATTTTTGACCAATTTTCAAGATGCTAAAACATTGGGAATATCGAAATATATCAACTATCTGATACTTTCGGGTTAAAATATAGCTCATTTAAGATTTTTGGACAATGTTTCAACATCTTGGAATTACTAGTTTTCGTTTTCCATGTTATTGAAAATATGCTCAAAAATTTGAGAAAAAACAACTGGAAATCAATGTTTTTCCGATACAAGATCACTAAAAACATTTTTTTTTGATTTATTATAATTTACTTTGGTGGGGTGGGGTGAAGTGTTTTGAAATCATTTTGAACAATTTTAAGATTTTCAAAAATTACTGATTTTTCAAAATTTGGAAAAGATTATTTTATTTTATTTTGTGTTGAAATCATTCAGAAAGTGTTAAAATATTGACATTTCAGCCAATGTCAATATTTCAACACTTTCAAAAAGCCAAAAAAATGTTTTTAGTGATCTTGTATTGGAAAAACATTGATTTCCAGTTGTTTTTTCTCAAATTTTTGAGCATATTTTCAATAACATGGAAAACGAAAACTAGTAATTCCAAGATGTTGAAACATTGTCCAAAAATCTTAAATGAGCTATATTTTAACCCGAAAGTATCAGATAGTTGATATATTTCGATATTCCCAATGTTTTAGCATCTTGAAAATTGGTCAAAAATAAGCAAAATTGAAAAAATCATAAAAAATCGATTTTGACCCCCCGTCATTTTTTATCATGTTATTTTGATGTTTTTTCATATATTTTACAATTATAATGCATATTTGACTTTATTATGATAGAAAAAACAAAGTTTATGCGGTATTTCAACGGGGTTAAATTTTGGATTTTCAAAGGGGTCCCATATTTCGAAATCGTTACCAAACATGTTCAAACTGTTCTTGGATGCTCTACTGACATGATATTACATAATGCAAGTCACCGGAAGTCGATACCTGCCCCCATTGATGAAATATATATATTATTCGATGCTATAGATGTTGATTTTGTGATGTTTGACCCTTTTTAAATGGGTGATGGAACCACAGGACTTTTGGCATTTCTAACCCCCCTGGGGTAAAAATACACGTAGATTCCGAATCTGCCATCTGTTTGTTTCCATGTCCGTTGTTTTAATGGACATATTGCCAAAAAACCGAAAATCAGCTATTTCAAATGGCATTATTTTTCTTCCTGTCAGTTTTTTTCGGCTATATTTGGTTTTTTCTAAATCGCCTCGATGAGGGGAATCGAATGATACCACATTTTTTGGTTTTTGGAGGATGACCCATTTTAGGCCCCCTGATTACGGTATCTCAGAATTCCGACTACGAAATCAAAAACGGACTTCAGATTCGGAATCTACGACCTCGAAAACCTATAAATCCGAGAGGATAGCCCTTAAGCCTCAAATTTTTGCTCGGGTGCGTGGTGAATCTACGATTTTTCACAAAATGCGTTATATATAGCTTAAGTTGCAAAATATTGTTTCTTAACAACTTCAAACTCTGATTAATCTGAAAGCTTTTCTTTTGATGATACTTTAATATATGGAAACAAACAAAAAAAATAGATTATCTGCAGATTCTGCTCAAAAATTACTTAAAATTTTTAGATATTACATATTACAAGTTTTCGACGGGAATCACGGGAACGGGAACGGGATTCCCGTGATTCCCGTCCCGTGTCCATTTTCAAAAAACGGGAATTCCCGTTTCCCGGGTTTTACCGAAAACGGAACGGGAAGTGATCACTATTCCTGACTTCTATTCATTTTTACAATTATGGTGCACCACATATACCCCAACACCAAAAAAATTTAATTTTAACTATTTTTGAAGTTCAAATTGCTTTATTTTTGTTTCTAAACATAAAAAACATAAAAAAAACCTTTTATTTATAAAAATAGCAAAAAAAAAAACAAAAAAAATTATTTTTTAAATTTTTGTGTTTTTTTGCCTTGGAGAAAAAATCGAAATTTTCAAAATTTTTTTCTCGAAGCACATTTGAGGGAGTGTTCAGGGGACTATTAGAAGACATTTGATAGTTAAATTAAATTAATTGTGTTAATAAAAAGGTCCACTTACATATCAACTCCAAGATAACCATTCGGGAATATTTTAGGCTCCAAATGAAAGCCACAAACTGCAAAAATAGCTAAGGCACGAAGCCATTGTAAATCATTTCTTTTGGGTACAGCCATAAAAATTTATAAGCGTTAAATAAACAAAAAGTTTTTTGAACATGAATTAAGAAATCAAAAAGATATATCTGAATGTACGTTATTTACACCCCGAAGGCATAGTTGCTCCGCCTCTTCAGCTGAAATGTTTGTTCAATGCCCGCTGGTCATACTTCTTCGTTAAATTATAATAACCAAATTCAAAATTTTGGTGCTGTATTTTTCACTAAATTTAAAATTACTGAGAAATACAATTTAAGAGAGAAATAAATCCCCGTAGGTGTAATTGAGAATGCGGATGTTTGTTTGTGGAGGATGCAATATGTTTAAATGTTTGCTTATTTGGTGTTGAAATGTAGGGGACGGTGTGTTTACCTATTCTTCCGGAGGTTGCCATTTTGAAAAGTTAGGGGGCTTTGAAAGTGAGATCCAAAAAAGAATGAAAAAGTTAATGCAAATTGTTGAGAAATGAAAAAATTTGAATGAATGTGGATAAATGAAGAAAATATAATGCAAAAAGGCATAATGAAGATGATTTGCATAACATTTGCTGCTAAAATAAAACCATTTATAGAAAAACACATTTTAATCTTTCATTTTTTTTGTTTTATAGAGAGTTTTTATAACAACGACGTAAAAAAGAGAAAAACAGAAAGAGAAAAACAAGTGTAAAGCAAAAGTCCCAACTTAAGAAAGAACAATTAAGATTTTTTAATTTTTTCAATTCTTTGGAATATCCTCTTGAAGTAATTTCAATTTCGCCAACTTCGTCAGAAATGCTAAATAACAAAGGGATGCCAGGGCCTCCACATTTTCGATTCCAACCATTTAATAATGGATTACCTTTCCAAAAATGTTGTTTTAAATCAATTCTTGGAATTCCCGCCGCTTCTGCCACGATTCCAGTATAAAATGCATCATCAATTGAAATAAATTTATGCTTTTTTACTTCTTTTAATATTGTTTTAACAGCTTTTGACGTGATTAAATAGGAGGCTCCACTCATATAATTTGGAAAAAATGGGTACTTCCAGACATCGTGCGGTACATACCTGAAAGAGATTTGTACAAATTTTTTTTATATAAAACACGATAATTAAAAACATTTTTGAAGTAGAAAAAAATTAAATATCCTTAAAATTGTTAAAATGGATTTCCCGCTCCCCACACTGAGAAAAAAATGTCCCTTACTGTCATAGTATTTTCTGTCACAATGTAAAAAATGCCTCGCATACGAGACAAAAGTGTCACGAAATCGTAGTGACATCAAGTCCCTAAGACACTTTTTGCCGAAAATGTTTTAAATGCATCAAAAACAATCATATCCACCAAAAAACAATGAAATGATCTACGTGGGAACTCTGGAAAACATTTTAACCTTTTCAGAGAACTGTTGCATCAATATTGTTGAAAATCAGCTCCATGACGTTACGGTGACCATTTATGGATCCCCCCGATGATATTTTTTGATTCATTATATTTTGGCCTCTTTTTTCGTGATTATCAATTTTATAACATCATATTTCACTTTTGAAATATAATCTCTGTTTTCAGAACCAAAATTATCAAAAATACTTCCATGGGGTTACTGTAATAATTTATTTTACCAATTTACCACAAATATTTACCAAATTGTCACTTCATAATACTTAATACTATGTGTAAAAAATTACCCAAATTTTATTTCATTGTTTTTTAATCCGTAATTTAATTAGTTATGTATTTGTATCCTCTTCCTTTTTTATTTGTACAAGAGCTTGGCATTATGTCTCTAATGTCTTCTCTTCTTCCCTCAAAATGCTATAAAAGGTTCGAGTGACCGCTCATACGACGTCATTCTTTTGGCTGTCTCTCTCTTAAAGTGTTTGTATGTTAAATATGTCTGATCCATATCCAATAAAGCTCTTCTCTCACCAGTCTCTTCGGGGGCGTGGGTTCGAATCCCACTCTCGTCACCAGTTGTTGTATTCACGAGCGGTAAATGAATCAACAATGTAGCAATAATATATTTATTAAGATAGTGGGCCGATGAGCGACCGTGCACCAGAGCATATAATATAAGAATATCGATGATTATGAAAAGGAAACAAATCGATAGAAAAGAGAGAGGCAATTGGCTGCATAGACTTTTGTGTGTAAGAATGTTACACGCAGCCATTGGGAATGCAACGCCAAGATTACATACAAATAAATAGAATACCCCGGGATAAGGGTATTGGCCGTGTCGCGGACACAACAATTTGATATATTATTTGTGTCTTCAACCTGATCTCTTACATTATTCATTAACAACACCGACTCTCACATATTCCCTTCGTAGCCGTGGCATTTTTTTATAGTTAAGATAACTTAAAAAAGCTTTCTCTGTTTCGACTTTATTTCGCGTTCTTCCTTTGAATTTAAGAAATGCTCAAAGTGGTTTCTTCGAAAACAGCAAAAGCGTACGCTTTGATTCCAATTCTCTATTAAGAGATTTATAATAATATTATTATTGGAGGAATAAAAATGGCATTAAATACCATTTTGGCATAAATGCCACAGTGGAATCGCTGCAGGAGAACTTGGAAACAGAAATGGAAAAGTGCGTTTTTCGGTCGGCTCTAATTCAGCCGCATTACTTCCAAATGGTTTAATTGAAACTAAAAATGTTGCATGGATATCATGAACATGCCAGAAAAAAAATAAGCCGAAATATGCAAATTTGAAAAAATGGCTTAGGTCAAAAGTTAATTTCGCCAAAAACTTGATCGCGCACCTTTTATTGCTTATAACTTTGCGAATATGCTTCCAATAAATTTGAGTGAAACCTAAACTATTGATAACACTTAAGGGAAGATATTAGCAAAGTTTTGGGCGTAAGGGTTTAAAACTGAAAAAATGGCAACAAAAGTTTGAACTTTTTCATTTCTATTTCCGAAAAATTCAGCTGTGATGCCATTGCGTCCCAAAGAAGGACTTAAACATTTTGCGCATTTCAGTTGCGCAAGATCTTTCTTTAAAAATTTTGGATAAGCTACAGTTTAATGCTTGCATTAAATTAAGTAGTGTCACACATATCAAAGTACAGGGTGCGGCAAGAAAAAGTCCGATTTTCAAATGGCTGGCAAATGGTTTCTGTTCCATTTAAACGAAAACTAATAGAGCAGTGATACTCAGCATTGAATAGGAATTATTTCATTTTTTAAAAATTTTTACAGGGGTGACCAAGTCAAAATTTCGACTATTTCGGAAAATTTTTTTGTTGTAAAAAACAAAATCCTATTCAATTCTGAGTATCACTGCTCTATTAGTTTTCGTTTAAATGGAACAGAAACCATTTGCCAGCCATTTGAAAATCGGACTTTTTCTTGCCGCACCCTGTAGGAAAAAAATTGAATTTTAATTCTTAAAAGACGCAGTCTGTGAGAAAATCAAAAACCCGCGGCACAGCCCAAAATTTTTTTCCCCGAAACTTTGTTGTAATTTAAATTGACCCTTGAAAAACAGATTCCACTTGCTAAAAAAGTTTAAACAAATTTCTTATTGTAGTTACAGTAATTTTTATGTAGATTTTACCAAAATTTCAAACTAATAGCAAATTAAAGCAATTTATTTATTGTGCCTAATTCTTAGGTGTTATAGCTTTTCGAGGTCGGGGAATCCGAATGTTTACTTTTTGGAACTTCAAAATATCTGTAACACCGATTTTTCGTTATCATTTATCATATCAGCCTGATAAAAAATCGCAGGAAAAACGTTAGGGATAAAAGGAACTATAATTATTAAAATTTGAACCTTTTTTTATTATAATTATATAAAATTAATAGTGGCTCGGAGATCCTGTAGCGTTTTTAATCAATTGAACTTGAGAGATGTTGAAAAATTGGTTGTAAAAACGCAAAAAGGACGCAAACTTTTTTTTAAAAAGAATCTGCCTTTATTTTAGGATTCTCCATGCTCGAAAGCATATACGTGCCAAAAACATGCTAAATCGGAGATAAAAATTTTTTTGATCTTCCCCAGGGGTTCGAACCTGCGCAACTCGATCCGAACAGTTAAAAATTTTGAGTTGACTAAGAATAGACATCGGCAGGGAACACTTTTTCCTTTCCTTTTTTTGTCATTTTAAAGCTAATAATCAGACCTACTAGATGTAATTTTTTACGCTGATTCCAAAAATCAACTTAAAATTTTTTTTACTGAGGACAAAGCGCCAAAAATGCCAAATTACGGTATCGTTTTAACTACAAAACAAGGGTTTGAGAAGGTTTGAATCTGAATTTTATATAATTCGATAGAGAATTTTTTTCTTTTACCGAGATTTTTATCACCAATGCGCACAAAAGAGCACAAAAATGGTATTCCCCAAAAACCGCCATTTTTCCATACAAAATCGCCTAAAAAAGGTGTTTTTGGCGACGCGTCTGTCAAACGCATCAGGGATGTCAAATGCGGCCGGCCAGCCTCGGCCGGCCGTTATATTTTCGGCCGCAGGCCGGCCAGGCCGAAGATAATGCCGGCCGGGGTCGGCCGCGTTTTTCTAAATTCTTTACAAATACCCTGAATTTGTACGCCAAACTTATAGAAAATAGAATTATCATAATTTCAAAGTAGGTCTATTCACATTTTTTTGTTTTTTACAAAAATTTCAGCTCATAGAAATTATTAAAGCGCAAGCAATATCTCAGAATATTGGATTTCCTATACTTAATAACCTTAGAATAAAAAAAATAAAAAAAGAAGTTAGGAAAAGCGATAAAATTATGTAATTCAGATTCAGAATGACTTTTTAACGTTGAACATTTTTTGCCCCACGGGGCATTCATTTTCACTTTGCCAAAACTTGCGCAAATTTGTTTTTTTTGGAGCGCTTCGGCTGGTACTTTTGCTAAACATCTTCAATTTAAATACTAAAACTTTATTATATTCACTTATTATAGTTTTTACCATTAAGGCCATCATCTGTTACTAATAGTCCAGCAATGAGAAACAAAAAAAAAATTAAATTTCAACGTTGTGGTCAAAGAATAGAAAAACTTCTATATCTTTCGTATATAATTTTGTTTAACGATCAACAAAAGCTTTACATTTTGGCAAAACCATTCAAATATATTTCAACTAGAATAGTAAACATAAAAAACAACTTGTTTTTTATGTTAATATACTTGTTTAAAACAAGTAATTCAACAAAAAAATGTTGAATTACTTGTTTTAAACAAGTAATTCAACATTTTTTGACCAATGTTTATTGATACAAAACTTAACAAATAACAAGCAACGCTAAAATTTCTCACATTTTATGCTGTAACATTTGTCAGGCTCTCTCAGGCAACTAATCCCTTTGCATATATATCCGCTATTATGTTAGAAATAACATGTAAAAAGATCAGAGTGGCACTCGACGTCCCTTTTTTGTACCATAAAAAATAGTGAATGGCAAATTTCTCATTTTTTTGTTAAAAACAGTATTTTACGAATAACGTGATGTTTTTCATCCATTAAAAAGATCTAATATCGTTAAGCATATAGTTTACTATATTAGGCAAAAGAAAAAACATTATTTAAAATCCTAATTGCTTTGTTTTTGTAACTTTAGTACACTCAACTATATCTATAACATCGTTTTTTTCCACTGTCAAAATTCTTGAAACGAAAGTTTAGTGGGAGAAAAAAGAAAAGAAAACAATCTGTTGAAAAAGCGTTTCTGCATAGACCTATTTCAAAGTAGTGAAAACTCGCCTAAATGATAAAAAAATAGTTGCAATCTTTTTTGATATCCAGCATTGCATATAAAAAAATTACAGAAATTTTATGTACTTATGGTAAAAATTTTTACAAATTTAACGAGGCCGGCCGCGGCCGGCCGCAGGCCGGGCCGGCCTAAAAAAAGTAGAGATAGAGAGAGAGTAGATAGAGGCCGGGCCGTAAATTTTTAGGCCGCGGCCACGGCCGGCCGACATTTTCGGCCGCATTTGACATCACTGAAACGCATAAAGGAAATGCATTTTTTTGTTGCAAAAAAAGGAAAGAAAAAGTGTTAAATAAATGTGTTCCCTTGTAGGGCTGTATCCCCCCTTGAATTTTTAGGGGGCCCCCGGGGCCCCCTGAAAATTTTACTCCCCTTTAGTCCCCCCCCCTAAAAATTATTTTTTAGGGGGCCCCCTAAAATCCCCCCCCCCTAAAATATTTCCCCCTTTTTTTGAAAATAGTTGATTGAAATAATAATTTTTTGAAATCATCAACATTTATTGTTTAATGTCAGGCCATGTTTCAAAAGGTGAAAGAAAAAATTGATTTTTTAACAATGTGCAACGTAAGGACGGACGAGGGCCCATGGCTTTTTCAAAGCCCTGCAAAAGCCCCAGGGCCGAGAAAGCAATACGAGGGTCAGGTTTTTACAATTTTTTGAAAAAATTTTAAAACTTCCATAGTGGGACCAAGACAAAATTTATAAAAATTTTAAAAAACGGGCCCGATTCGGGCTTTTTCACATTTTTCACGGCCAGGGCCGAGCCGGGCCTAAAAATTTGGGCCCTCGCCCATCCTTATTGAAACAAATAAATAAATTTAAATTATTTTTTTAGTCTATTTTTGATATTTTTCGTCAAAACTATTACTGTGTTCTTATACTTTTTTCAAATATTCTTTTTAAAAATTTTTTTTTTGCTTCTTATCTTACCGTATTATATTTCAAAAAAATTATTTAAGATATCAATAAAATACTCCAAAAATTTTTGCAAATTTTCGTTATTCCCCTAAAAATCCCCCTTTTTTAGGGGACCCCCTAAATCCCCCCCCCCTTTTTTTCTAAAAATTAGGGGGCCCCCTTTTAAACCCCCCCCCTAAACTGTTGCCCCCGTCCCCTCCCCTCCCCTAAGAGGCATCCCCCGGGGGATACAGCCCTATTCCTTTGTACCAAAAAATTTTGCCCTCCATTGAGATTTTTTGATTTTCTCACAGACTGCGTCTTAAAAGGAATAAATTTGTACCATTTACTACGCGACTGTCGGACAGTTGGAGAATTTTTAATCAGATGACCCAGAATCATTTCATCGTTAATGTCTTCAATCAAATCTTTAATTTCATTATTCATCCAATATTCAAATCTTGAAACATCAAGAACCGTATCTTCATCTGCCCGTAAAATTGAATCAACATTTGGACAAAATATTTGTTGCCATTGAAAAATTGAATTCATCTAAAAATATGGCAGCATTCAATTTTTGTGTTTAAAGAAAAATACTTTTAAAGTTAAATTTGAATAATCATCGACAATGTTTGTAAAAATAATATCGCCATATTTTTGAGATTCTTCTTCCAAACTTTTTCGAAGGGTTTCATTCCATGTCAAGCCAATAAAAAACTTATGCGTAAAATTTGAGTTTAATTGCTAAAATATTATTTTATCTTTCCTTTTGCCTTAATTTCCGCATGTTTCGACAAAAACAAACTTACAATATCTTTTTGCCAACTATTTCGGATTCCCATTCTTAAATTATATGTTTTTGGAGTTGATTGAGTTGCAATTAAAATATTTGGTTTATTTTTACATCCATTTTGGCCATTTCCAAAAAAGTAAAACGAAACATTCAAATTTTTTAGTTCAATTTGAAATTCTTTTGTTTGAAAAGCTTTTTCTTTTTTTAAACGATTATTAAAAGGCAGAAATGAAAAATAACAAATAAGTTTAATAAAAAATATAAGAAATAATATTTTTACAAAAATCCATTTTAATCGCTTTCTCCATTCCATTTTGAAAAAGAAAACGTAAAACAATAGAAAAATACAAAGTAGAAAATTTTTAAGGTATATTTTGTATGTTTTTCATTATCCGAAATTAGTGGGGTAAAAATTAAGTTGACTTTAATTCTGTTGTCTCTGATAAAAAGTTATACTTTATTACCATAAACTTTAAAATAAGAAATTTGGAATTTTTAATCCAAAGAAATAATATTGTAAAAAAACAAGTTTCAAAATTTAAAGAAGCGTCCGGAATAACAAAGAGATTATTAATTCACATGCATCACACTTCTTTCTTTCGGAAAAAAAGTACGTTTTATGTTGTTTTCTTAAATTCGAACTTTTTTCTTAAACCCACGCACCCTTTCCAGTGATCTAACGCCGCTTTTCAAAGCTGCGTCACATTTTGTTACCCTCCTACCCACCCATATCATGCGTGACGTTACATCTGGATACTCTCCTACTTGTAAAAACATAATTTACTCAAAGAAATTGATATAATTCAAAAAGACTGGTTTTTAAAAAGGCAAACAATAAAAAAGATATAATTTTTGACAGAACAATGACATAAGCAAATCATCATCCCCCCCCCCATCACTAATGTTCTTCAAATGTAACCAAAATTTTCTTCGACACAGAAAATATCGTAAGCTTTTTGTTTTTGTTGGTGTAAAACTGCTTCTTCCATTTTCTGACAGTAAATTTTTTAATGAAAACAATAAATCATCTTTAACAAATTCAGTGAAGGAACAATTTATGTAAAAAATTTTTGCATTTTAAGACCTTTTCGGTAAAAACATTTTAAACTGTAAAAAAACACTTACATTTTAGAAGGTTTTTAAAGAAAACCTTTTATTCGGTAAATTTTGAAAAGGTTTTTTTTTAAATCCTTATTTACAGAATAAAAAGTTTTTGACTTTTTTTGCTCAAAAGTGAAAAACTTTTATATTTTATCGCTCTATATCTTTAAAATTTCCTTTGTTTTTCAAATCTATTGTTTATTTTTATAAATTTACTGTTACTTTCTCCAAAAGAAAATGGAAATGATATCATAAAAATCATTTATTAAATTTAATATTAAATTTTTGAATAATAGACACGCAAACTAGTTCTGTATTTGCATATACAAGACAAAAAAAGACTAAACGTATTTTTTCTGAGCTTTTGAGCTTACCAATGTTATATTTTTCTTTTATAATAATAATCAGCGCAAAAAAATACTACAAAACTATGTAACGCCAGGTTATAAAATTGTTTAGTTGAGATTTAATTGTTAAAAAAACGATTTTTATGAAGGTACAAGGTGGGGAATATTAGCAAAATTTCAAAGTCTTTTTCTGAGACTTTGAGAAGTTCTTATAAAAATATTCTTTTATATTATTAATTAGGAGATCAAGGGCTACAAAGCTATGTATTATGGAGTCTTAATATTGGATATGTATAAAAAAATAATTTTAAAAATTCACTAAGTCGGATGAAAATTTGTACATTTTGCCAACAGCTTTTGGCGTTAAAAAAAGACTCTTTGCCGCTTTCTAAATTT
This sequence comes from Panagrolaimus superbus, assembly GCA_964035985.1. Taxonomy (NCBI): domain Eukaryota; kingdom Metazoa; phylum Nematoda; class Chromadorea; order Rhabditida; family Panagrolaimidae; genus Panagrolaimus; species Panagrolaimus superbus. The sequence goes on from OZ038357.1 coordinate 10,527,248, forward strand.
TATCGACCAGTGAGACATCACTGCCGAGTCAAAGAAAAGAAATATTGCGTCTTTTCTCTTTTTTCTCCCTGATTTTCACGATTTGTTATAAGAAAAGATTTATGTGAACTGCGGCTCCCCCTTTAAAACATTTTTTTTTAAAAGAGAAAATAATTTTTTTTCCTGACAATATTGCAGTGTCTCCAAAGTTCCACTTTTTTTGGAACGCGTTCCGTTCAATTTTGGGCCGTATCCGTTCCGTCCGTTCCGTACTCTTTTTTTTATCAATCCGTTCCAATCCGTTCCGTTCCAAAATCTCGAGGGACGCGTTCCAGTTTCGTTCCCGTTTATTCAAAATTTGTTAAAAATTAATAAAACTCATTTTTTTCACACTCAATAATGTTTCTTTGTTTTATTAAAAGAAGCAAGAAGTCAGGGCCGCAAATAGCGGGGGGGGGGGGGGTGGAACTGGGGAAAGTCCCCCCCCCCATTGTCGACCAAAAATAAGGGGAAAAATTGAATTCATACTAGATAAAATGAGATTTTGTTGGTTTTTTATAAGGAAGTTCCACCCCCTTACTTTTGTCAATTTGCGGCCCTGCAAGAAGTGTTCTACTAATAATAAAATACCAAATTTAACAATAAAAATTGGAATTTTTCCAGATCGAAAAGTTGTAATTTTACCTTAATTTTTAAGAAAAAAAGGCAGAAACGGAACATTTAAAATCTCAAAAGGAACGCGTTCCGTTCCGTTCTTTTTGGAATTTTACCCGTTCCGTTCCCAAATCCCACCCGTTCCCGTTTCGTTCCAGGAACGAAACGGAGGAACGGACGTGTTGCGACGATTATCAGCATCGGTTTGATAACCAGCACAACAGAATGAAAGACCAAACACTTGTGTAGAAGAAGAGAGTATTTATTAGACGACTTCACATGATGAGATAAGACAGATAGAAAAGGTAAAGAATACAATGTACAACAAACGCTTATAAACAAATACAGAGGTTACGAATGATAGTTATATGCAAATTAAGGATAATTAACATTAGAAAGAAAAGAATCGCGTTTCTCCGCGACAGGACGTTCCAGAACGAACTGCTGGCTAACAAGGGAACCGCCACTTATGATATTCGAGTTAAGACACCCCACATAGTTTAAATTATTCATTGGGGGTCAGAAACAACCCCCAAAAAATATTACGTGCCATTAATAAATTTTACGCATTTTTCGGCACTTTAAAGATGCGCGATTTGCCTTAGCCCCTCTTTGCTCCCAAAAATGACAAAAAAAATTAATTTTTTAAATTTTTCAAATTTACGCTCAAAATGTTTCTTATAGTCACTAATATGCGTGTGAATAAAAATATTCGTTTACGAGCACTATTTAGGCCAGTGAAAATGGGTTTTTCGACTTCATGTATAACAAGGTGCATGCTTGTAAAACGCAAAAAAAGTAGGTTAAAGTTGTTTTGAGGCAAAAATACTTTAAAGTTATTATCAGTAGACATAATACTAACATTCTGAAAAAAAATTAAAAATCTAAAAAAATTTTTTTTCAACTTATTTTTTTCAAACCATGTGCTCCAAGAGCGCGCGCATCTTTAAAGTGCCGAAAAATGCGTAAAATTTATTAATGGCACGTAATATTTTTGGGGGTTGTTTCTGACCCTCAATGAATAATTTAAACTATGTGGGGTGTCTTAACTCGAATATCATAAGTGGCAGTTCCCTTGTAAGCAAGAGATCCTCAGGGGGTTAAGGGAAGCCTAAATCCGGCCTGAGATCACCACCGGGTTGGTGAACTTAACGAACGGTGGAGACACTGCAATATTGCTTTTGATTTGATCACCAAGGAATGAAAAAAGTTTTTGTCTGTCTTCGACACTTTCTTTAAAGGGAGTGTCGACGACAAGCAAAAAAAGTTTGTATGGAAAACAAGTATGTTTTCGCACGAAATTGAGTTAGAGAAAAAAAATAGCATAGAAAAATGTCTTATTCGTGTAAAAACATACTTGTTGCCGAATAATTTTTTTTGGTTGTCGTCGACACTCCCTTTAAACAACTGTATTTTTTAAATAAATTGCCCAACCCCATATTTAAATTAATAAATAAATAATAAAATATTTTAGTTATGCCATTCATCAACAAAAGAATGGTCCGAACAGAATTAAAGAGGTTGTTCAGATTATTCTGTTACAGCTATATTTTTTTGATTTTAATTATTTTTTATAATTATCAAAGTAAGTAAGCAAGAAAATTGTTGTTTTTCTTCGCGCTTCATTTAAAGAGGCAAACAAAAGTATATCTTGGACAATTTTTGAGTTCATTTTTTATAATCGTTCTAAATATTTGGTTCTTTTTTTGAAATTTTTTTTGAAGACAACATGTGTCGAAAAATGTATAAAAACATAAGTGGAATGAATAAAAAGGACTTTATTCAGTTTTCGATTAAATCCCATGAGCTGAGTCGGCCGACCGCTAGGATAACATTTTAAAGCAAGTGAAACATTCAAGCAAGAAAAATCTATCTTGCTTGATGCTAACAAAAGAAGATAACAAACAGGAAACATCGCGATTTGTTGATGGCAAATTTCGACAACATGTTTTAGCATTTAAAAATTCTGGCTCTGTTTTGCCGAAAAACCATTTTGTAATTTATTCTTCAATTTATTATAATGTTTCAAAACTGTAAGTTAAAAAAAAAATGAGAAATCTAAAAAGTTTTTTTCTAAATCACAGATATTCTCTAAATTCGATGGCAATTTTGTTAAATGCTCAAAAAGATATAAATCCAAAGAAATTGAATTACCGATGCTATTCTAAAAATGAAACGGAAACAAGTTCATCTAAACTTCAAATTAGAATGGCAACAAAAGATCCATCAACAAATTGCAAATGGGAAGTTTTTATTGCAAATTGTACAACAGTCTTAAATCCAACATTTTTTGGCATAACGTCCGAAGACGCAAAAAAATTTGTTGAGATTAGTTACGATTTTCCAATATTTGAAAATCATCCAGTTGTAATGTGTTATGCTCCAATGGTATATGAATCGCGATGGCAGCAGCTCATTTTTGCAACTGAAATATACCGTTATTACGGTGTTGATATGCAAGTGCAATATGTTAATTCTGCGATGAAACAAATAATGGATATTTTGAGGGTAAATAAAAATATTGTAAAAATTAATTTTTTCACATTTTTTGACAACAAAAACTATAGATTTATTCGGCAAAAAATTGGATCAAAATTCATGAATTTGCATATTTCGAGTTTGATAATGAGATTATCAAAGATATTGGATTTGATCCAATGAAAGAAATAATTTCAAGAAATCAACAATTGGCATATTCTGATTGTGTAATGAAATATCGGGTATAACAAATTTTCTTTTTTGAAAAATTTAAAAAAGGTCCCTGGTATAGATTAATGTTTAAAATACGAATTTAGGAAGCTGCAGAATTTATTATCATTGCTGATATTGACGAAATTATGTTTCCAAAACAAAAAAATTATTTTCAAGAATTTTCAAAATGGAGCATTTTGCATCCAAATGCAGCTGCATTTATTTATCATCGAAGCTATGCAAAAATTAATACACGTTTGTAAAAATTTAAAAAAAAGATACAATAAAATAAATTTTCAGCGAATGAATTTACAAATTTTTCACTTATTAATGTCATGGAATCCTTGAAAATTGCCGATTCTTTATTTATGGGAAAATCAGTTATCCGAACAAAAAATGTTGAAGCTCCCTGGATTCATTGGCCGGGATTGTATAATGGAAATGTTGTAACACTAGATCCGAAAGATGGTCGGATATATCATATCCAAATTGCAGCTGAAAAAATTCGAGTTGTTAAAGCTATAAATAGGCTGGGAAAAAGTGAAGATTTAAAAAATCTTAAGCCTTTTAATCCCATTACTAAAAGTGATATGATTTCAATGAATGAAAGTTTTATTTCATCTTTTTCAAAATTTATCAATTTTAAATCAAATTTTATTTATGCAAATATAATTTTTGAATGCTTCAAACAGAATGAAAATTGGAATCTTGAATCCTGTTACACTCCATTTCAATGCGAAATCCCTTCAAATATTTCAAATTTTGAATGTGAAATTGTTCGAAGAAATTATTCAAAAAATGTTTTCAATCAAAATTCCATTTTTTATAAATTTGAATCAAATTATTACTGGGAAAAAAATAAAGAAAAATGTGTAATTTTTAGAAAATAAAGTTTTCTTTAATTAATTGAATAGAAGCGAAGCCCCGACTAAAGCCGGTGAACTCATAGAAATTATTAAAGCGCAAACAATATCTCAGAATATATGATTTTCTACACTAAATAACCTTAGAATAAAAAAAAAAGAAAGAAGTTGTGAAAAGCGATTAAATTGTGTAATTCTGATTTAGAATGACTTTTTAACGTTGTAGTTTTTTTCTCTCCACAGGACATTCATTTTCGCTTTGCCAAAACTAGTGCAAATTTGTTTTTTTAGAGCACTTCGTCTTATTCTTTTGTTACGCATCTTCAATTTCCTCCCATAAAAGAGTGATTGTATGTTTGCTTGTTGGACGTACAATTTTATTTTGAAGAGGCAATTTTTGGCAAAGCGTACAAACTCTATTATCATATTTTTTTTGATTTCTCGAAAAGAAACTTTTTTCCGTAAAATTCCGGCTTACGGGAATCTTCTGGAATTGGCCGAAAGCCTGCCTTCCCTCCAGTAAATATTAAAACTTTGTTAAATATACTTATTATTGAATTCATCACTTTTAGTCACGTATTCATCACCAATTCGTCACCAGTGAGGGTTTTTTCATCACCCATTTTTCTCAGTGTAATAGTCCAGCTATGAGAAGTAAAAAAAATTGAATTTCAACGTTGTGGTCACGGAAAATGGTAACTTTGCACGGGCTCTTTGGGTGTCCGGTTAACGCGCCCTTGGCTCAAAATGGTCCAAAATAATTTAATAATGTGACTGGTCTAGCATTGGATTAACATGAGGCATGCCCAGGTTCGAATCCACGCTAGGTCGAAGTTTAAAAATGAGTATGCGCACCCGTCCCCGGTTCACTCGGGTTAACACTGACCAGGACCTCACCAGGATAAAAAGGAAAAATACATACAGGGTGCTTCAAGAATTTTTCCCCCCATAAATGTTGATCGCGAATTAATACTATTAAAAAAATCGAAAAACGGACTTCACAGTCGTTCTCAGCACATTATAGGAAGACGTTTTATTGAAAAAAATCAATTTTTCAAGACCTAAAATTTTCGAGTTTAGCTTGGTACCCCCTGTGAAAAATTTTAAAACTTCGCTTTATTTTTTCTTTTTTTTGACTTTTAGGAAACTTTTAAAATTTTTCACAGGGGGTACCAAGCTAAACTCGAAAATTTTAGGTCTTGAAAAATTGATTTTTTTCAATAAAACGTCTTCCTATAATGTGCTGAGAACGACTGTGAAGTCCGTTTTTCGATTTTTTTAATAGTATTAATTTGCGATCAACATTTATGGGGGGGAAAAATTCTTGAAGCACCCTGTATTTCAAATGGACCCTACCAGGATAAAAAAGGAAAAAATAAAGCTAAAATTCCTCATGAAGCCTCGGCTTGTCGTGAGATCACTTCGGTGAAATAAAAAAAAATGGACAAAAATTTCTTTTTCGGAGAGTATGTTATAATTTTTTTATGCAATTGTAATATTATTACTCTCGATTTCTTTACCTATTGTTTTTGCTGCTGCGCTGACTGCCTTTCCAATCGATTCAAGGACAACCAAATTGAATCATTTTTTTTGATGCCGAAAAATGAGAAAAAGCAAGCAAAACAAATCTCTCTTATTTTTTAGAAAATGTCTTGACACGACTTTTTGAATGGAGCGCAAGCAGCATAAAAAAATATTGAAAAATGTTTTTTGATGGATGAAAGTTTAAATATTCTAATATTTTATTTAATATTATTGCTAAAACTTATTAATAATAGGTTTAAAGTATTCCCTACAATCTTACTGCCCCGATTCCGCGTCATTTAAATCTCATTTACGTGTTTTAAAAACTAAAATTTCTTTTTTGTCTTTAAACAATGATAATTTTTTACATATTAATTTAATTTTAGAAGCAATGGTTCGAAGATCTCGATCAAGTAGCTCATCTTCATCAAGTTCATCAGCAAGTTCAAGTTCTGGAAGTTCTACAAGCTCTGCAACTTCATCCTCTGCATCATCTGCTCGATCACGTGGCCGACAAGCTCGTGGAAAAGGTGGGAAAGGATCACCTCGACGTAGATCTGCATCACCAAAAAATGATAAAAGAAGATCAATTTCACCATCAAAAAAAGAACCCGAACCTCAAACTCGAATTACTGTCAAGAATTTATCTCGAAATGTTACCAAAGAACATGTAATGGAAATTTTTGGATTATATGGAACAATCAAAGATGCCCGATTACCTACAAATTATCATCATCCAAATTTTTGTCGTGGTGATGCTACAATTGTATATGAAAATCATGATGATGCAGAAAAAGCATTAAGGCATATGGATGGTGGTCAAATTGATGGTCTTATAATTAGTTGTGAATGGGTTCTACCAACTCCTCCAAGACCTGTAGTTCAACGCGGAAGATCCCCAATTCGTGGACGATCACCGAGACGTTCTCCACGACGAAATTTTGGTGGACGACGATCTCGTTCTCCATTTCGTGGTGGTCGAATGCGTCGATCTCGTTCTCCAGTTCGTCGTTCAAGATCTCCCATCCGTGGTGGCCGTTCACCTCCACGAAGATTTCGTCGATCACCCTCACCTGGACGTCGATCTCCAAGAAGATCTTCACCCAAACGAAAGTCTCCTCCAAGACGTGGAACTGGTGGAAATATGATCCCTCTCGGAACTCGTCGTCGTTCACCTTCACCATAATCTGTATGTTTTCTTTTATGGAATTTATTATTTGTTACTCTTATTTTATTCATTTTTTTTATTCCATAAAAACATCGCTTTTGTTTTCAAATGTTGTTTCTCTCTTTTCTTTTATTTTTCTATATTAGATCTCTAGCATCTTTGACTCGAAAAGGAGATGTGAACATTATCTTATATAATTCTTTTTTTATATTTATTTGTTACAATAAAATTACTGATAACAAAACTGTTTTGGGGCTGCAAAGAGGAGTTTTTATAAATATGGAATATATTGAAGATAAGCCTAGTGCTGCAGTAAAAATATTTTATTTTTTTCAAGCAATTTGAATTCATTAATTTTAGAGTTTTAAAAAGTATGTTTTACGTTGCACCTGATTGAATGAAATAAAATTGAGTTTTTTTAAAATAATACAAAATGTTAGTATCGGTCTCGATTTTTGACTAAGGCAAGCTTTGAAAAATTATTTTCTACAATCGACAGCATTTTTCTTTTTAATCTTATTATCAATAAATACCGTTCCTTAAAAATAAGAATATTTATTGAATAAATTTGTCATTAAATTATGCTGATAATCAAGTAGAATTCCCATTACCAAAAATTACTTTTACAATTCCAGGGAATTATGTCATGAATCTTCAAATCAAATATTTTGATATCAATGATTCTGGCGAGTGTTATATCTTTGAGAATAATAATCAAAAGCTACAGAATTACAAAAGTTGGACAAAATTTAACGCTAAATGCGGGTGATGTGACTGTTTGTTTTAATGAAAAAGGTCACAGGGGTGTTTTAATTGAGTTTGAAGCAATTTCATCGTCGACTACAGTATCTGTAATTCCAACATTAACAACTTTGTCCATAAATTTAACTTCAGAGGAACATTTATGCCGTCTACAACTGAACAATCAACACCACTTTCAACAATCCAAACACAAAATATGACATCAACTACAAGATATCTTTCCATCACCACATCTATGACATCACCAAAAGAAACAACTTCCAAAACAAATTCAGTGTCAACAACTTTATCGACTTATTTTTCCACCAAAAAAACTACTTCAACAAAAACTCATTTTACAACCCTTCGAACACCTGCAACAACTTCAAACACTGAAAACGACAGTATCACCACAACAACATTTTCGTCAACTGTAATTAAAACAACAAAAAAAAAATGCAAAAAACAATAGCTCATGCAAATTTCATAATATTTATATTGGTCTTACTGTAGCTATTTCATTCAACTATTTTATATCGAAAAATTAAATAAACTTTAGATAAAATCATCCCAAATAATCAAAGAAAAGTTAATTTTTGATTCAGCGGAGTTTTTAATTAATCGTTTGGCAAAATAAATGACAGCAATTTGATAATTTTATTTGAAATTTGACAGAGAAGATTTTTGAAGGTTATAGTTGCATTAAAAAAAGGGATACGACAACATTATGATATTGTAGAAAGGTTTAAAAACCAAATTTTGTCGGACATTTTTTAATGTTTGCAATATTTTTGCATCATTTCTTTTTTCTTGTTATCACTTCGTTGGAAAGTAAATGTAAAAAGTTTGCATACATTTTTCCATTCTGAAATTTCACATTCTTCATTTAAATAATGCCGTTTGTAGCAGGATGTTTGATGACGCATAATTTCACTAAAAATATTATTATCATTTTAATCAATTTTGTTGTTGTATAAAATGCCTTACTCTTCTGTGTTATTTTCAGATTTGGAATAAATAACTTCAGGGCAAGATTTATCAGTCATTTTTTTAATGGCACTTTCAAAACAATCATAAGCAGGATTCTCAGAGCAATGACTTTTAAATACATCAACAACTTCTTGTCCTCCATTTGCATCAACATTAAGTGAATCCATTCGACGATTGCATACTCGATTCCATTGACTTTCATTACAGCCGTTCTTCAAATAATGAGCTTTCATGCATGCCGTACTTTCAGCAAAAATAGTTCTAAAAATTATCAGTGTCGTAGAATGTTCGCTGAATTTTAAAACAAAAAATAAAACGGTATAAATAATTATATCGAAAATATTTAAATATATATAAGAATGTCTTACTTGCGATCAGATTTTTCATCCATTGCTTTTGCAACTGCAGGACATGATTCTTTGTTAAGAGAAGATGTGGCATTTTCAAGACATTCATAATCAGGATCAATGACACCTTCATTACAATATTTCATCATCGGACCAAAATCATGAAATCCTCTTAAATTATCTGAACTTGAAGAACTTGGAATATTTGCAACTCTTCGAATACAAGCTTGATTCCACTCTGTTTCATTGCAGCCATGAATAAGATAATGTCCTTTTGTGCAAGATGTATATAAACGAGCATATTCACTAAAAATGGATATTGTAGTTTAATATATATATTTATTAAAAAATAATACTCAATGTTCCGTTCAATTTCAGGGGTAATCAAGGGACAAGAAGAATTGGTCATTTTTTGAAGAACTTTTTGAAAACATTCATAACTTTTATCTGCGTTATCAGCATTAGCAAAAACAACGCCAAAAAAAAGTGATACTGTAAAATTTTCAATTTAAAAAAAATAAAAAAGGAATATTCATACCCCCAAAAATCAATAATTTTATCATCATAAAAATAACACCAATGAAAAAATTAATTTTAATACAATTTTCTGAAAAAAACATTAATTGGATTTTTTATTCTTCGTTTTAAAGCTATAACTTTTTGTAGGTTAAACAAGTTACAAAAATATCGGTTTAAAACACGTTAAAAAAAGCGTTTTTTGAAGAAAATACAGTAATTATCCGATCAAATAAATATATAATTCGTTGCGAAAAATAGAAGTAGTACAAAGTGTTTCAAGAAAAATGGCCGTTTTGCAAAGCACATTTTATGCTTTAACACTATCCAAATTATAAAAACGGCCGTTTTTCTTGAAACACCCTGTATTTTTTATTTTTAAAACAAAAAATGATATTAAAATTGAATTTTTGAAATGCTTTCTACTTTTATTAAAGCTAAACGAGAAAAGTAAGATCGCTTTTTTAAAAAATATGTTTTTTGGAATACATGTTTTTACAAAAAACTTAACAAGACAAGACACATAAAAATGAAAGCATATATTTTTTGTAACAAATTTTTGCAAAAAAGCAAATTCAAATCAAATGACTTATCTTTATCTCAGGGCAGCTGAAAGTGGGACGACAAAATCGAGACAACAATAAAAGCAAAGAGATTTTTTATAAACCGATTAATTTAACTCCAACATGAGATACGAGATTAATGGACAAAAAGTCCATTATTAATCTTCATCAAATGCTGGTTTCTATTTAAAACATTGGTTCTCTTTTCAAATAAATCCCAATAAATAAAATTGAAAATGGATAAAATGATAAAAAATTTGACAAGCTTTAAAACACTTTTTTTGAAAGCTTTTATTTAAAAAAAAACCGTATGACTAATGTAGCATTTAAAAATGAAATTTTTTTTGAAACACAATCATCAGCAACATAAAAGCAGTCATGGAAAAAAAATGAATTATCAAAGGTGGCAGTAACTTTTAAAGACATTATTGCAAAAAAAATCACCGCATAAAAAAAACTTTTGTAGCACAGTTATTTATTGTTTTATTATTTTCTTATTATGTTTCGAAAAAGAAAATCAAATTGAGTTAAATGCTATAACTTATATCCTTTAAAGTAATAAAAAACAAATGCCGCTATAACATAAAATAATGATTATTTTTCTAAATAATTGCTTAAAGCACATCGAAAAAAAAAATCCAAAGCACCGAAATGGTGCGATCTTCCCCGCCGAAGTCTGACAAACTGTCTTTTTTTTCTTGTTTAGTGTTTTCCAAATTGCTTGTACAAAATGAAGCGGGTTTAAAACGAAGAAATTTATTGAAAAAATCATAACATAAACGGTTTCTGCATTCCTCCATTAAATAAAAGAGAAAATGTATGATGGATGAAGGAAGAATAACAAGTGTAAAAATAGAAAAAATGTGCTGTTTCGCCTTTAAAACAACTAAATTATTAACATTGCAATAAAATAATTTAACTTGAATATTAATTAAAAGGGAGCGGACGTTTTAGTACTTTTTTTCCACTATAGGGATCTCGCAACGATTTAAAAAATGTCTGACATAACACTGAAGAATGCAAGATCCTGGAAATCAATTTCTTGGATTTCCTGAGTGTAAGAAATTCGGAAACGGTCCGTTCCCTTTAATTTGTGGCCGATGGAGTAAACAAAGAAGAATTTGGAGGATTTCCCTTGCATCGAAGTAAATTAATCAATGCTCTTCGAAAAGATGGAAGAAAGATAAAAAAAAGAAGACAGGTAAAAATTGGTAGCATTTTTGAAAGTATTGAAATTATTGCGGCTGCATACAAAGCATATTCTCTTTTTAAGCTAAAATAATTAAAATAGTTTTTAAAATTATTTATTTAAACTGACACAATCCATTGAACAAATTGTGAAATTTTGAGCCCTCTTTCAACAATCAAAAATAGTAACGGAAAAATTGAAAATCCCAAAAAATATTTCAATTCTTTGAATTCTATTTTCTGAAAAAAAATGTTTAATTTTTAACATTAAATCGAGTATTAACGTTTTAATAATATTGTAATATTTTTTTGTCTTGCTCATCATTTTTTCTTCTTAATTAATTTGGATATTGCAAAACTTATATATTTCTCAATTTATGGTTTAAAAAACGATACATCTCTTTTAAATAAATCCAACCTTTGTTTTCTTGTATTTTAAAATGGCATGGATGGACATTAGTGTAAGAAAAATATTTAAAAATCCAAAAACAGCTGAAATTGCTTCGTCCACATAATTTATTCTAATATACAATTTTTGGCTAAGATTATCAAATATTCGATAACCAAAATATATGAGAAATAGGATGCATTCTAAAGCTGAGATTACTTTCCTAATAATTTTAAAATTTTAAACAAACCAATTAAAATATAACACCTTTGTAAAAGCTTAAATGTAAACATTTTATGAAATAAAGTTGGATAAACAAAAGCCATATAATTTGAAAATCGTTGAAGTACTAAATGTAAGGCCATAATTTGATAAGTTAAAATTCTTCCAAGTTCAAGCATGGAAAAAAGACAAGAATAAAATCCTAAAAAAAACGCAAAAATGTTGCCAAAAAAGGTACGCGAATTTTGTTTACGAGTTTGTCCATCAACATTTAAGCGATCATTTACATAAATTATTTTGTATTCAGGATATTGATGGATGCATTGAACTTCTTTTGATGGATTTGAAGATTGCCAAAGAAATTTATAAAATGTTACAAATATGTAAAAAATGCATTGAAAAAGTAAGGCTCCCAAATAATGATTTGTAAACAGTCGAATATATACACTTTCAATCTGTAAAAGTTGTTTGTTTATCAGTGAAAAAAAATAATGTGGAATTTTTGGCAAATTTGAAAACAAGCTTTTTATTAAACTGCTCCGAAAAAGTTTATATAAAATATTGTAAACTTTTTTACTGCGGATATTGGTACAAAATTGTGCTAATCCGGTGTCTTCTTACACCGGTTTCCCATTGCTGCACCGGCACCGAAAAAATGGCAAAATTGGTAAAATTTTGGTTTTATAATATCGTGGCACATAAATGAATATCTTTTGATTTTTTTTTGCATAAATTAACTTAAAAAAAAAAACAAAAAAAAAAAAAAAACAACAGTTTGGATTCCGGAATGGCTACTCAACCACAAAGCAACTTATTTCATATTTTGAGTTCATTTATTTAAAAGTCTCTTCTGGTGAAACTATTGATGTGATTTATTTTGACTTCGTCAAAGCCTTTGATAAGATTCCGATACAAAAACTTATTTCATCGTTAAAGAAAGCTGGAATTCGAGGTAAACTTCTTAAAATTATTACCGTAATATTATCAAACAGAAAATTCCTAGTCAAAGTAAATTCCACTTTTTCAAATCTTGATGATGCAACTTCGGGAGTACCTCAAGGATCAGTACTTGGACCAATATATTTTATCATCTTTATTGCTGAACTTAGTCAAAGACTTAATTTGCATGATAATATTATTCACCTTTTATTTGCTGATGATTTGAAACTATTATATTCTTATTCACCAAAGAATTTCGAAAACTCAACTTTACAAAATGCAATAACTGACATAAATGATTGGTGTAAAGAAAATTCTATGGATTTATCTGTACCAAAAACTCATCACATTCAATTTGGAAAACCAAACGAAGCAGCAGTATACTTCATCGACAATAACCAAATCATAAAGGCTGAAAATGTTCGTGATCTTGGTGTATTCATTTCAAAAAATCTCTCTTTTTCTCAGCATGTTGATCGTATTGTTTCAAATGCCACAAAGAAATTATTCAGCATCACGAAAAAAGTAATTACAAATGATCGTGATATTCTCATCAAAATTTTTAATACTTATGTTCGTCCAAATCTTGAATATTGTTCACCACTTTTCAACATTCCAAAGCTCAAACTTATCAAGAAACTTGAATCGCCTCAAAAATAATTTACTTGGATACTGTATCGTCGTATTTACGGATTCTATTCAAAAATTCCCTCATATGAAGAAAGACTGAAGCTATTCAACATGGATTCCCTTCTCGATAGAAGAAATGTTGCAGATGCATTGATTGCTCATGATCTTGTTCTGAATCATCAAAACGACAACATTATTTCCTTACACTACAATGATCATGGAAAAACTCGTGCTGAAGGAAATTATAATTATTATGGTAAAATCAAAAAAAGTTTCCTGTCATATCATTTCTCATCAAGAATGGCAGTCAAACTCAATAACTCCAAAATTATATTAAAAGATCACTCAACTGACTCAATTCGCCTCAAACTCACCACGAACAAAAAGAAAAATTTAATACAGTAATCGTTTTATCTTTGTTATTATTATTATCCTTGTTACTTTCCTCTCTTTTGTATGTATACCTTCACTATTTTTCCTCTCCACTGTTATATTGTTATTTTTTCTTTATGTGTACATTTCCACCATTTTTTTCTTACTGTACTTTTTATTGTATTTTACTTTATTTTACTTTATTTGTACTTGTACATTTCCACCATTTTTTCTTACTGTATTTTTTATTGTATTTTTTATTGTATTTTACTTTATTTGTACTTGTATATTTCCACCATTTTTTACTGTACTTTTTATTGTATTTTACTTTATTTGTACTTTTTCACGCTACGTATGGGAGCGATCGAATAAATAAAAAAAATTAAAAAAAATGTTCACCTACATCTCAATAAATTTAATTAGTTTCCTTTTATAAAGCTGAAAAAGTATTCTATACTTTTGTGGCAAAGGTTTTTTGAGCTTGTTGTCTTTAAAGGAAAACATGATATTCAGGAAATCTAATAACTGGGATACAAGTATTCTCGATTATGCTGAATAACTTCATTATATTCAAATATTTTGGGGATTTTTCAGTTTTATGTTTCTCTCAAAAAATGTAAGTTCGTGAAACAGTGTATTTAATTTAGTCTAACACAAAAAATCAGAAAAATTTTTACCCATCGTTTTCGATTTAGGAGTAACAACAAAATTATAAATGGAGTTCCAAGAAACCATGTCAAACGGCTCGTAAATAAATAATTATCAAAGTTTTTTACCTAAAATTTTGCAATATATTTTTTAAACAAATATACCACAGTTGTTACCATAGTATAAAAAGTTAAAGGTTTTTGTAACGGCGGTAAAAATGTTGTATTTGAAATAATAGAAGGTGGTGCCTTTGTTGAAGAACCATTGTTAAATTCATCTAAAATATGTTGGGGGCATGGAATTGAAATTGGCAACGAGATATCCCCAAAAAGGATATCAATATATTTCTCCATTATTTTATTAAAAAATATAATTTCACACTCTTTTAGTTTATAAAGATGTTTGCCAAAACTGTTATATTTTTGCCAATTTTTTTTTCAAAAAAGACATTTCAAAAACCTCCCCGCATTTTATTATCAAATAAGTGCTTATTAAAGCTTGGTTGAAGAAACGTATTATTATAAATATTGGAGATATAAAACTATAAACATATTTTTTTTCATTTTTACTGAATAAAATTACCAAAAGACATGTCATTTTTTTGAAATACCGTATTTCTAGCTCAATCAAAGACTATAAAACATTTTTGTAGCAACAAAACTGCAAGTTCAAAAAGCGATCACGTTTGTTTTCGAAGAAAAATGAATACAAAACATATGTTTGTTTATTTAACCTTTTTGCTTTTACTCTCTTTTTGAAAATTTCAAAAAAATGTTCTACAAAGTTTCAAAGTTGTTAAACACAGTTACATTTCTAAAAAAAGACAAAAATAAGCAAAAGAAAAAAATCAAAGAGAAACTATTTGTGTCATTTTGGAATGATTTTGTGCCGAAATAAATCCCAAAACAAGTTCATGTTTTCAAAAAAGAAAAGCAAAAAATTAATCATCGAAAATGGAGAGTTTTTTTGAGAGATTTATTTGTTCCAAGATTGATTTAAGTGAGTATAAAAAGGTTGGAAAAAAACTGCAGAAATTCAAATCAAAGCTTTTCTTTGTTGAATAAAAAAAATGAAATCCATTTTTGTTCTTTTAATTGTTTTCTTTGCTTTTGTTTCTGCCGGATCAGAATATTGGGCGTCCATGCAAGTAAGAATTCTTTTAAGAATCTATTCTGTTATCAAAAATTATCAATTTATAGAATCGAATGAATGCCAATGGCATGAATGGAATGGACGGAAATGGCATGTACAGAGATGGCATGAATTCCAATGGCATGTATAGAGATGGCATGAATTCCAATGGCATGTATAGAGATGGCATGAATGGAAATGGCATGTATCGAATGAATGGAATGAATAATTACAATAATGGAAGAATGATGGGAACTTCAACTCCAACACCTCTCCGTGCCAAACGTAGTCCTGGATATTATGGACAAAGAACAAATATGGGAAATCAAATGATGCCAATGGATATGCAAAATAGTAATGGAAATATGCCCTCTTCATTTGAAGATGGACAAATGTATACAATGCCATTTTACGGTCAACAACAAATGGGAATGAATCGAAATCCAATGTAATTTTTGTTTAAACAAAAATGATTATATTTTTGAATTTTTATGTAACTGAATAAATATAAGCAATACCGACATAAATGTTTTTGACAGTAAATTTTTTAAAGAGATAACACAGAAATCAATTCAACTGTTGTACAATAGAGAAAAATGCGAGCAAGCATAAAAAATAAACAATCTAAAAAGAAGTTTCTGTTTCAAAATGGAAACCAGATGGTTAAAGTTCTTTAATTTAATCTTTAAGCAGCCATATTACTGTATATGTAAAACGTATAATTTAATTGTTTAATGCAAAAAGTTTATCGAATAAAATTCTAAAAAGCTTTGCTTTTTTTACGAAAATTTTATTTTAGAAATTGTTTTCAGTTAAAAATGTTTGTAAAATAACATTTTTTATATTTCATACGATATAAATGAATTTAATTTTAGTAAGTAAAAAATTGTAATTGCTTTTAATCTCTGCAAAAACATGTTTAATTCAATTATTTTGAAGTACATTGTGGAACGCAACAAGTTGTTCTACCGCAAGCTTGATACCCGACATCACAATGTAGGCCATCTGGGCAATCAAAATTATCACATACACATTCGGTGGCACATGGATTAAAAATACACCAAAAAGGCCAGAATTTGGCACTGTTAGAGCCAACCGATCCATATTTTTATTTTACATCTTTATGAAAAGCTCGAAAATTTATGGAATCTTTAAAATTCCCGACAAGATCGAAATTTTATTTTTTCGGTCAGATTTCGGCCTGAAAGTGAGTAAGATCGCTTATGACTAGGGTTGTTCATTTCCCTTTCCCGGGAAATTCCCGGGAAATTTCCCAGGCAATTTCCCGGGAAATTTCCCGATTTTTGCGGGAAATGACTTTCATTTCCCGAAAATTTTTGTACAGAAACAGAAATTTTTTATTTTAAATTTATTTAAAAATGGAAATTTCAGCTTTTAAAATAGTTAAAGAGTCCAAAAATGCTTTAATTAAATGTTTAATACTGAAAATAAAAGTTTTAGTGTTTTTGACATTAAATTAATGAAATTTTCAAAATCGAAATTTCGGGAAATAGCGGGAAATTTCCCGGGAAATTCCCACCTTTTTTACGATTTCCCGGGAAATGAACAACCCTACTTATGACTCAATAAATAAAATAAATAAATTGAAATGAATCAATTAATACCATATTCAATATGAATGCAATTCAATTATCATATTTAATCAGCTTTTGTGGGTGCTAACATTTTATTTTACCCTTTAAAGTTATACTGCACTACCGTAATCACATATGAAATGGGAATTATTAAAATAAATTACTCACATATTTTTATCCATTGCAAAAATTCAGGATAAAAAAAATTTAATTAATAATAAAATTTGAAAATATTTACAATTAAAAAATCCTTTTTTCAAATATTATTTGTTCAAAAACGTACGACTCAACTTTAAAGGGAGTGTCGACGACAAGCAAAAAAATTCTCTGATTAACGACAAGTTGCTGCCGCAGATTCAGCAATGAGGAATGCGTTGTGTGCAGTGCCGCAACTTCACCACCAAAAATTAACGGGGGTGCCATTACATATAAAACTTCAAAAAAATCTCATTTTACCTAGTATGAATTTAAAATTCCTTAATAACATTGGAATTCAAAGGGGGTGCCACGGCACTCCACCCCCACCAAGGCCGTATACAGAAAAAAATTTCAGGGGGGGCACACCGATTTTCGGGGGGGGGGGCACGCCTTTGATCTTTTGCCGCCGCCAACACGAAGCGGCAAAAGATCAAAGGAAATTCTTCAGTTTCGGGGGGGGGGCACAGATCCCGAATCCCCCCCCCCCCCCCCCCCCCCAATAAATACGGCCTTGACCCCCACCCCCCCCACACAAAGTTGCGGCACCGATTGTGTGCTTTCTTTCTTGTCTAAACATACTTTTTGCAGTCAAAGATTGCCGTTTGCTTGTCGTAGACACTGTTTTTAAGTTTTTATTTATAGTTTGTACTTTTCTTTTTCCCTCTCTTTAAACTTTTTACAACCTTTTTTTCTTGTTTGTTGGTTGTATGTGTGTGGAGGGTGAATTTCTTTTCTAAAAATCTCGATAGACTATAGTGGATGCAAAAAAAATGCTTTCTTTTCTCCATTTTATTCTCTTTTGCTTTTTTGCGTTATTTTTTTTATCAATACTCCCTTTTTCCTTCACAAAATGACGGGGGTTTTGTGCTAAACTTTTATATTTAAGTTAAATAAAATCACCACCATTTTTATGTTTTTTTCACTGCGTTTAAAATAATACTTGAGTTTATAATATTTTTAGAACAACCATGGTTTTCTGTGAATGTGTTATGACTCCTTTGGCATATATGGCATTGGCATATATTCTATATCGGATATTCCGAGGAATTTATGTTATTGTATATCCTTATATGATTGCAACTCCCCTGGATTTACATCAACTTGCAGGAAATGCAAAATGGGCAGCCATTACTGGCAGCACTGATGGAATTGGAAAACAATATGCCATTGAATTGGGTGAAAGAGGCTTTAATTTGCTTTTAATTTCTCGAACTAAATCAAAGTTGGAATCTGTGAAAGAAGAAATATTATCAAAGTGCAAAAATATTGAAGTTGATATTGTTGCATATGATTTTAAAAATGCAAATTTAGAGGATTACAAAAAAGAAATTTTACCTGCCCTTGAAAAAAGAGATGTAGGAATTTTGAGTGAGTTCAAAGCAAACTTTATGCAAATTTTTACGATAACTAACGAGTGATAAAAATTTTAGTAAACAATGTTGGATATGCGCATGATTATGCTGATCAACTTCATCATCTTGAACTTCAAAGAAATGCAGATATTTGTATTGTAAATACTGTTCCCGTTTCTATCCTTACAGCAGCAATCATTCCACAAATGTTAAAAAGAAATGCCGGAGTAATTGTAAATATTTCTTCTGGTGCAGCATATGCAAAAATGGCATATTTCTCCATTTATTCTTCCACCAAAGCTTATATAAATCATTTAACAAGTATTCTTAGAGCCGAATATGCTGGAACTGGTCTTACAATTCAAACTGTATGTCCTTTTATGGTTTTAACAAATATGTCCGCGCCAATGATTGATACCGGAATTATGTCAGAATCAGAAGTAAAAATGATGGCAGTTCCAGTGAAAGATTTTGTTCGGCAAGCAATTCGAACTATTGGAATTATGCCCGAAACAACCGGCTGTTTCAGTCATCAAATTCAAGCTGCATTATTTGGGTTACCAGAATGCGTGGTGGATATGATGATGAAATTTCAAGCTAAAAAAATTTCTGCTGTTGCTTTAATTCAACGAGAAAAGGCTGCAAAACAACAGTGAAAGCTTTGATAACAGTAATAAAAAAGTTTTAGTTTAACAAAAATATGTAACTCGGTGACTTTAATATCTTTACTTTAACGCTAATGCTAATTAACAATTTTAATAAATTTTTAAAGGTTCTATGTTTTGATAAAAGCAAAAACTCAATTTTATGGTCAAAATTGAGAAGCATAGAAAAAACTAGCTATTTTGTGGATGAATATTATTATCCTCCCTAAATTGTTCTATATTATACATAAACAATAAAATAGATTAGTTTCATTTCTTTTTCTGGCATATTATTAATAATGAATAATTATAATATTTAAAAAAAAGTGTTGTGAAAGATTCAACTTTTTCTATTCCAATTTAATGGTTATAAATGGTGATACGCGGCTGGTAACCAGCCGTACGTAAGCACACATCTTTGAACCGTTTTAAATAAAATATTTTTAAATATTATAGTAGAAGGGTGGCGACTCCTTCGGCTTTCCCAATTGCGCTATTCGAGCCGCCAACCATATGTCTATATTTAAGGCTTTTAAAATTGTCCCTGCAAAAAAAGGAGAGAAAAAAACATTCTATTTTGTAATAAATAACGAATAAATGGAAAAAACACTAAAAGTTTAAAAAATTTTAAAATACATACGATTAAAAAAAGAACTCAAGAAAATGATGCAATCAAAAATGGATAAAATTCTTTTTGATTGGAATTAAAAAATTGCCAAAAACTTTTGCCTTTAGTTTTTTGCAAAAAAAAATTTTCACAAACAATAAAATCAATAATCATTGTCATTTCTTTTTCTGTCAGACCTTTTGTCAAATTTTTTAAAAATTTAAAAAACAAATGTTCTTTGTTTATTTTAGTAACATAAAAATTTAACTCTTTTGATGTAAATGTAACACGGATTAACAGCATGTTTTGTAAATTTTTAATTTCCAATAAATACACTTTTATTTTATTGACCATTTGCATTCAGCTTTTTAAAAAGTTATAAATAGTATTTAATGGTTTTTTTTTAAAAAAGTGACGATTATAAAAATATTATGTTCAAATAAATTATTCATCATTTTTTTGAAGTATTTCGAAAGAAACTTTTCAAAATTTTTTAAAAACATTTTTATTTTGTTGTTTATTTAAGTTTGATCACTGATAGGGTTAAGGGGTGAAACGTAAGCATTTATTATCGGTGGCATTGCGTACTTTTGACGGTTGTTTTTAAACACTCAAAAGGTAAAATCATATGAGACTTGAAAAAGTTATTTTTGTAAAAAATGATACCACCAAACTTTGGCGCTGTCCATTGCTTATTCATTTTTGTTTTCATTTTTTTATCTTGTTTTTTTATCGTTTTACCCCTCATTTTTTTTATATATAAAAGTTTTAAAAGTAAAAGAAAAAATAATTATTTAATTTCAGTTTTTTCAGTTTTAAATAAGCTATAAAAAAAATTTGTCATGCCTCCATTAATGCGAAGACGAGGTGATTTAATTGAGCATAAAAAAGTTGGATATTCGGTAAAAATATCATTTATTAAATATATTATTTTTACACTACAAATTTTTAGCGTTGGAGTGTTTACATTGGTAATGGAGAAATTGTTGAAGTTGATTCGGATAATAATCATGAAGTATTTTTTAGTTTAATAAAAATTGTTGGGGATTCTATAATTGAAAAATATTTTAGGTAATTCGTCGACCAAGAAAATTTGAAGTTAGTGTTTCATGGGTCAATAATGAATTTGATGAACGAGTAAAACCTTTGAAAAATGACGTCATTGTTCAACGGGCTTTATCACAAGTAAGTTGTTTTTTTTATTAATCTACAATGACAAAAGTTTTTTCAAAAAATGTTACTTAATTTTCCATTACATGGTAACATTGGCGCCTTCTGAAACTAAAAGTTATTTAATTCACTCAAATCTTGTCTTTTGAAAATATCCATCCCCAAATCCTTCCAATAATTTGTCTGCTATTTTACAAAGCTTCTTTTTTCAGGTTGGAGCAAACTGGAAAGACACCCATCCGTTGGCAATTATAAATAATATTTCTGAGCATTTTGCAAAATGGTGCCGATACGGCACGGATGTTTGTAATCAAAGTCCACATTTATCTTTCCATGATAATCATGCCAGTGTTGGATTAGGAAAAGTTGAAACGGTAAGAAACAAAAGGTCAAATATTTCAAAATAAAAAGATAGCAAACACAATTGATCGTTTTTTTTATCAGTGATCATGAATAAAGGGAATATTGAAAGAAAAATATATATGAGTCATTTGTTTACATAGTGATTATTTGCAAACAATCAAGTATCAATATTTGTGATGAAATGTGTTATCACCTTTTTTTAAAAACGTTTTATATTTTTTAGGGATTGTTATCACTTAAATTACCAAATGCATATACCACTGCCCAAAATAATAGCAATTCAACAAATTTTAAAGTTGGTGCCGAATTAATTGGAGGGGAAGCTTTTGGGGCCGTCAAATGGTCGGCCCAAGCAGCCGCGGATGCAGGAATTGATCATGGAAATGGTAAACATGCAATTAATATTGGTGTTGATGGCCCACAAGCTCAAGTTGGTCCTCTTGAATGTAAAAGTGGAATTAGGGGTAATTTAATATACATAGGCAGGAAAAATTTGAATAATAACTTAATTTTTTTAGCTGATACTGGAGTTAATTGTAACAAAGATGGGCTTGGATTTACCCTTCTTGGAACAGGGGTTCAAGTTGGCAGAAAAACAAAAGTCAGCTTCCTTGGTTCAAGCATTGGTTTCAATTTGTAATGCGCAAAAAAATACAATTTTTAATTAATTTTTAAATAATGCATGTAATTTGAAAAAAAATGTGTTTTAATATTTAAAATTTATTTCTGTAATAATAATAATAATCAAATAAAACGTACCCAAAATATTGTAATAACTTTGTGTTCGTTGTGTATTCTGATGAAGAGAAAAATACGGATGTGAAAAAGAAAAAATGCTTAAGTACTTTCTATCGTTATCAGTTGGAGGCACTAAACAAAGAGCATAAATGAATTAAAAGCTAAAAAAATTATTGTATATTTTTCATTAATTGCATTTTTTTGTGGTTGTTGCAATTTAATTCAGAATGTTTTTAAAGTTTAATTTAGTTTGTTTTTTTGCAATTTTATGTTCATACCTTTCTGCCGCAGATCCAATTTCCTGCAACTCCGTACAATACACTTCAACATTTAATGACAATGCAACTTTTAATGTTACTTCATCCGCAAACTTCTCGTTAACAACAAAAAATGGAACCACCTATGTCACTGCCACAAATATATCTATCATAAATTTAATTACAAATGAGCAAGCTTCTGGAGTATGCTATTATGGAGTTTGTTGCAATATTACAACAGTTAATTCATGCACTTTTGATGTTCGAGATACTTTTGTTTTGTTATATGCAAATTTCACGAATAATGTTACATTTACAACTTTTCAAGGCTTGGTTGCCGATGATGGAACATTTAGTACCACAAAATTATTTTCTTCAACAAATACCTGCCTTAAATCAGCTTCAAATGATAGTGGAACAATTACCAGTCAAAATATTTGTTGTACTTCTTCCAGCCCCGCTCCAATTGCAACAATAAATGCACCAAAATGCAAAACATTTAAAAGTCGTACAACCATTTACAATATAAATGATAATTTTAGTATTTTTGCTACAACTCAGTTAATTTGGAAAATTATTGGAAAAACTGTTGTTCCTTCATCTTTCACTGATACCGCAAAACATTATTTTGCATGCTATTTTGATCATTCATTCTTTAATTTACCCTTAGCGTATGATTTTTTTAAAGAAATTTTAAGGGATATATGAAATCCCAAAATTTTCGAATATATTTTTTGATATTACTTGCACTTCTTTTGCCAGCCCATTTTTTCGAAAAAAAAAACTTTGGTCTTCCGTTCCAAAATGAACACACACTTATCTTACAAAACTGGAAAGAGATTAATCAGGGATAAAATGGATATATGAGATCTCCAATTCTCAAATAATTAAGACATAAAGGACGTTTTTTCTAACATTTGAGATTTTTTCGCATTTTTTGGTACAAAAAACTTTTAGTCTCAGATTTGGCTGAAATTTATTTCTAGAGGTTTTCTGGGTCGAGGAACACGAAAAAAATCATAATATTGCATGTTTATGTAGTGGATTCTGAGTTACAGTACATCAGACCCTGAATCCGGATTCTGAAGCCATGTTTTAAAAAAATTCCAAAAGTGGTATTATTGGATTGCCCTGAGTGTGGTGAGTCGGAAATACGCAGAAACTTTTATATTTGACCTTGTTTTTGATTTTTTATATATTATTGAATGTCGGAAATGGCCTAAAATTACAGTAATCCGGATAAAGAATCCACCAGACGCCGAAACTAAAGGGTTTACACATTCCCCCATATGCCTCACCTCATGGGGCATCTAAAAATATGATGACATTAAAAAACCAGGTGGACACAAAAAAATTTTATATGGGTCGAAAATTACTACCACAATATGTCCAACATCATTAAAAATTCATAACTTCGGGAATATGTTATGAAAAGTGTTCCGGTGTTTTTATTTATCAAATACAATGTTGTTGGAAGTTTTTGGGGAAGTTTTAGTCACCAGATATCAAATTTAGCCATTTGGGATCAACTTGAACATCAAATTCCGTCCAATATGGTCGACATCAAATAAAATGGTTTTTTCTTGGTAAATTCAAACAAACACATATTGTTTATGAATAAAACGTATAAAAACACTAAAATGAAGTATTGGAAAGTTACAGGGGGTCAAATTCCATTTTTTAGAATTTTTTAAAAATTACCCATTTTTGATCAATTTTCAAAATATTCAAAATTTATCAATATTGAAAGATATCACTTTTTTAATATTTTTCGGATAAAATACAGCTTATTTACGATTTTTGGGCAACATTTGAATATTCTACGATCACTACTTTCCATTTCCCACCTAATGGAAAACATAGTGAAAAATCGAAAAGAAATTCACCCAAAAATCGGCGTTTTTCAATTATTTTATCACTGATAATATTATTTTTTTGTTAAAATGTCACTATTTCATTACTTTATGAGTGATTTCAACACCTAGTAACATCAATACAATTTTTTCAAATTTTGAAAAATCAGTTTTTTTTGATAATTTTTTTAACTCTCTAAAATGAGTTCCAAGCACTATAAACTATCAAAGTAAATTAAAAATAATCCAAAGAAATTTTTTTATGCGAGTTTTATTTGAAAAACGCCGATTTTTGGGTGAATTTCTTTTCGATTTTTCACTATGTTTTCCATTAGGTGGGAAATGGAAAGTAGTGATCGTAGAATATTCAAATGTTGCCCAAAAATCGTAAATAAGCTGTATTTTATCCGAAAAATATTAAAAAAGTGATATCTTTCAATATTGATAAATTTTGAATATTTTGAAAATTGATCAAAAATGGGTAATTTTTAAAAAATTCTAAAAAATGGAATTTGACCCCCTGTAACTTTCCAATACTTCATTTTAGTGTTTTTATACGTTTTATTCATAAACAATATGTGTTTGTTTGAATTTACCAAGAAAAAACCATTTTATTTGATGTCGACCATATTGGACGGAATTTGATGTTCAAGTTGATCCCAAATGGCTAAATTTGATATCTGGTGACTAAAACTTCCCCAAAAACTTCCAACAACATTGTATTTGATAAATAAAAACACCGGAACACTTTTCATAACATATTCCCGAAGTTATGAATTTTTAATGATGTTGGACATATTGTGGTAGTAATTTTCGACCCATATAAAATTTTTTTGTGTCCACCTGGTTTTTTAATGTCATCATATTTTTAGATGCCCCATGAGGTGAGGCATATGGGGGAATGTGTAAACCCTTTAGTTTCGGCGTCTGGTGGATTCTTTATCCGGATTACTGTAATTTTAGGCCATTTCCGACATTCAATAATATATAAAAAATCAAAAACAAGGTCAAATATAAAAGTTTCTGCGTATTTCCGACTCACCACACTCAGGGCAATCCAATAATACCACTTTTGGAATTTTTTTAAAACATGGCTTCAGAATCCGGATTCAGGGTCTGATGTACTGTAACTCAGAATCCACTACATAAACATGCAATATTATGATTTTTTTCGTGTTCCTCGACCCAGAAAACCTCTAGAAATAAATTTCAGCCAAATCTGAGACTAAAAGTTTTTTGTACCAAGAAATTCTCAAATGTTACAAAAAACGTCCTATAAAAACTAATATCCTCATTGATTTTAGGTGTGATGAAGTGATTACCGTACATAACAATATTTCATTGCCAACTGATGCAGATTCAAAAACATTATTTTCTGTCTTTTATTTACCAAAAAATTTAACAATTGGTGGAATTAATGGAATTTTAACTGCTCGATTATTATATCGTAATAATCAATTATTAATGAAAGAAGGAACACCCTTTACACCACAAAATAATTGTTGGTACAGTAATGCACCATGGTATCCTTCCCCGGCAAATCATTCAACATCTGTCTCATTTTGTTGCCAAGAATTCGAAAGTTAAATATCGTATTCGATGAATAATAATATAATTATCAGTTGGTTTTATTAAATACATATATCGTTTTTTACAAATGCTACAATTTTTGTCTTTTGTAAATAAATAAAAATGCAAAAAGTTGTAAACTTGTTTAAATTTGCATGAATAAAACTCTTTTTTTGGCAGTGCAAACTTTGCACATGTTTATTTTGAGTAAATTTAGAAGCTAAAAAATGTTTTTGACAAAAATGTGTCCATGTACGAAAGTCGATGTCGAACAAATATTATCAATGGCGGAATTGTTAAAAGAAAAAAAGAAATCTAGCTTCGAACAAACTGCATTAAATTATTGTTGTGAAATATCATCACAAATTTGCATATACTAATTATTCTTATTCATTTTCCATCACTCGTATAAAAAAACCCTAAATGTCTTTGTGATTTGTAACTGTTTTATATTTTAATTTATTATCAATAAAGGTTGTATAAAATATTTTATTTGTCAAGAAGAAGAAAGTTTCTTCCTGACAATTTGGTGCCTCTGGCAGGGGACCGGTAGTAACTGCTTTAGTTGCTTACCAAAAAGAAAGGAAAATATTGGTGGACATTTAAAAGAAATTTTATTAATTATTATTTGATATTATTTGACAGTAACTGCAACAGGTGCTGATCAATTTATTACATTAAAATATGTCAGAAAGAATTCAATCAAGTTTGCAAAGAACTTTTAAACAAGTATCAGAAACTCGAGATGAATACAATTTATATTTTGATAATAATCCTCGACCATGGTCAACAGAAATCAAAGTAAAAATGAAGGCATATCTTCAAATGATAAAGAAAGGTCATGAATTTATACTTGATGCTTTGGATAAATGGGAAGATGTAGCAAGGAAAATTAAAGATGCTGATAAAAGAAAACTTGAATATGAAAATCTTGATATTTGGAGGGATGATGATGAACATCAAAAATTATTGAAAGATGTAGCAATGATTCTTTTAATTGGTGAAGAATATTTAATAATTGATGACGATGAAAATTATTCAATTAAAAGTGATTCAACAGTTTCAACTCAGAATTGTCGTGTTACTGCTTCAGTACCACAGATAAATATGCCAAAATTTAATGGAGATTATTTAAAATGGACACCATTCTGGCAACGATTCGAACATGCAGTCCATTCGGGACCTTATCCAAAAATTGAAAAGCTGATAAGCTTGTTGGGATTTCTTGAAGGACGTGCTTTAGAAGAAGTTGAAGGATTCACAGTAGCTGAAGAAAATTATGATACAATTGTTGCTACAATTCAAAATCGATTTGGAAATAAAACATTAATTATAATGGAATTACAAGAAAAGCTACGAGGAATTGAAACTGCGAAGTCCAATCCTGAAAGTCTCAGGAGCACAATTAATCTTATTTGTAACATGTGCCGACAACTTGAAAATCTTGGGGTGGATATTGATAATGAAGCAACAAAATTAAATATTATCAACAAATTACCACATCGTGAAAAACAAGAACTTAAATGGTGGCTTATTTCTGAACAGGAAAAAGCAACAGTATCAGAATTGATGGAAAAAATGAAAAAAATGGCATTAAAAGCTGAATTAGCTCCAATGCATGAACCAAGGTCATCAACAAATTTTCAGCCTCGTAGATTTGATTCAAATAGCACATTTTCAAATTTCCATCAACGTAATACTCGATTTGATTCAAATCGTGTATCTTCAAATCCTCAGCAAGTTAACAGCCGGTTCGATTCAAATGGTGAACAATCTAATTTTCAATCAAACAGTGCTAAATTTGATTCAAATCGTGTATCTTCCAATTTTGAACCTCTTCAAGATCGATTTCCTTCAAATAATTCGGGTAAATCAAGTAATGATAAAAATAAATGTAGCTTGTGTGATGGTAGTCATTGGCAAGGAAATTGTGACAAATTTATTACACCAGATGAAAAACTGAAACAACTTCGATCAAAGAATTATTGTACCAAATGTTCAAGGAATCATGATACAAATAATTGTTTCTCAAAAATTAGTTGTCGTGCTTGTAAAGGTGATCATTATGTATTTTTATGCAAAGAAAGTTCAAACAGATCAAGTGCCTTTATTACTGTTGAAAAGAAACATGGAACATTACTTACAAAAGATGTAACAATTACTAATCCATTGACAAAAGAAACAACTGAAACAGTCGTTATTTTTGACTCTGGATCACAACAATCTTATGTATCAAACAAAATTATTGAACAGTTAAAGCTTGAAAAAATTGAAGAAAAGAAACTGAATGTTCTTGGTTTTGGCGCAAAAGCTTTTTAAAGAAAAGTTATTATGGGATGAATCATTAAATGAAAAATTATCAAATCAATGGGAATCTATTCTAAAAGATTGGAATGGTATTATTGAAGTACCTAGAAAATATGTGGAGCATAAATTTCCTGATAATGAAAAGATTGAAATTCATGCATTTGCCGATGCATCACAAAAAGCATACTGTACTTGTATTTATTTGAGAATTGAAACAGAAAATGGAATTGAAACACCGTTAATTTTTGCAAAAAGCCGACTGCAACCGCTGAACAAAAAATTAACAATTCCAAAACTGGAAGTTATGGGCATATGGTTGGCAGCTAAAATTGTTACATATGTTTCAACACAAATGAAGCTCGAAAAATGCGAAAAGTTTATCTGGACAGATAGTCAAATTTCGTACTATTGGTTTCAAAAACATCCAAAAAATGTATTTGTTTCAAATCGCTTAAAAGAAGTTTTAAGATCAAATTCAACTTGTTTATTTATACCTGGAATTTTAAACCCTGCTGATCTTGGCACACGTGGAATTTCTTTTGAAGAATTAAAATCATCACATATTTGGTGGAAAGGACCACACTTTCTGAAACAGAAACGTGAAAATTGGCCAAAATCACCAGAAGTTGGAAATGTTTTTAATTCAACGATAACAACAATTACGGCAATTAATGAAGCAACAACTTGGCAAAATACGGAATCGAAGAGAGAAATTGAAATTGATCCAAATTTAACATTTTCAAGATTGAAAAGCGTTGTTGCTGAACAGCTTCAACAAAAACAAGCTAATGATATTACTGCAACTGATTTAAAAGAAGCAGAAGAAAAATTAATTCAACAAGAACAAAAATTATTAATTAAACCAAAAGATATGAAAGAATTCAAATTATCGAAAAATGAAGATGGGTTATTCTGCTTAAATTGTCGATTCGATCATGCAGAATTAATTAATTCAAAACCAGTTTTTTTACCAAAAAATTCACCATTAACAAAAATTATCATTCAAGATGTTCATGAAAAACTACATCATTCAGGAATTCCGCATACTTTGTCAAAAATTAGAGAAAAATTTTGGATCCCGTCTGGAAGAAACACAGTGAAAGAAGTCCTTGGTAAATGTAAAGATTGTAAATACTGGAAAGGAAAATCTTTTGCACTTCCGCAAATGCCAAATCTTCCATCAACTCGAGTAAATGTTTCAAAGCCTTTTCAAAATGTTGGATTAGATTATTGTGGGCCGTTTAAAGTAAAAGGTGATAAAGAAAAAGTCTGGATATGTCTTTTTACTTGCTTCACAACTCGTCTTATTCATTTGGAACCTGTAACATCAATGAATTCAGAAGATTTTTTAGCAGCCTTTAGAAGATTTACAGCACGTCGTGGTGTTCCATGTTATATTCTTAGTGATAATGCAAAACAGTTCAAGACTGCTGCAACAGCGCTTGATGAATTATGGAGTAAATCAATAAAAGATGAACATACTGTACAGTACTGTAATGAAAATGCAATTGTATGGGACTACATCACTGAAAGGGCCCCATGGAAGGGTGGATTATATGAAAGGATGGTGGGATTAGTAAAAAACGCACTAAAACAAACAATTGGTCGTCGATTTATTAATTTTGTTGAATTTTGGACATTTTTATGTGAAGTTGAAGCAACCATCAATTCTCGTCCTCTTACTTATGTTCATTCAAAAGAAGCATTTGTAATTCGTCCCATTGATTTTATTTCACCTCAAATAAAGCTGACATTACCAACTGTAACAGTTGATAATGAAAAGGATGATGAAACTTTTCTACCTTCTGATTCTTGCGGCGGGGAAAGGCTCGTTGAGCATTACAGGAAAACTTCAATTTACCTTGAAAAGTTTTGGAATCTTTGGAGCAAGGAATACTTAAACTTTCTCAGAGAAAGAAATGATATGGAACATAAAAATCGTCGAGGTGCTATCAAACGGCATCCAATTGTAAATGAATCCGTATTAGTTTTTGAACCTGATCAACCTCGTGGATTGTGGAAGACGGCAAAAGTGAAAGAATTGATTTATAGTAACGACAATGAAATTCGATCTGTAAAGATTGAATATTCTGATGGATTTGTAACAAGAAGAGCAATAAATCATCTTTATCCGTTTGAAGAAAGTTTTGAAAATCTTGAACCTGCGACAGGTCATGATCAAAATACAAAAACTGTAAATTTGCATATCCAAAGAAATGAAAATAAAGATTATTCTTTATCAAAAAATTCCCCCTCTTCATTTTATTCTATTCATTC
Organism: Panagrolaimus superbus; assembly: GCA_964035985.1. NCBI lineage: Eukaryota > Metazoa > Nematoda > Chromadorea > Rhabditida > Panagrolaimidae > Panagrolaimus > Panagrolaimus superbus. The sequence goes on from OZ038357.1 coordinate 10,557,732, forward strand.
TTACTTTTCATCGTCTGAAATCGACAAAAAATCTCCAACAAAGATGAATTCAATTTCAAGAATTTCTTTGGAAGAAATTTCATCATCCGAAAGTTCTGAATCTGAAACAGATAAAGAAACGTTACGGAAAGAAATGAAGGAAACTCGAAAGGCTGAATCCATTCTTCGAAAAGAATTAAAAGTCGTTAAAAAGTTGATTAAACAAATGGTTGACGAATACAACAAAGTAATAATGACTGAATTGGAAAGTGGTCTTAGTGAAAATGATAAAGATGGCATTTGTAATAAGCTGTTACAGCTTAACACAAAAATATTAGAAGCAGTACAAACTCGAAAAGCATTGTTGTCTGAATTAGCTGAAGTTCGCAAAGAAAATCAAGTTATTCGAAAGGCTTTAAATCAAAATAATAAATGAAGGTCGCCGCGGGGAGTGTTGTGAAATATCATCACAAATTTGCATATACTAATTATTCTTATTCATTTTCCATCACTCGTATAAAAAAACCCTAAATGTCTTTGTGATTTGTAACTGTTTTATATTTTAATTTATTATCAATAAAGGTTGTATAAAATATTTTATTTGTCAAGAAGAAGAAAGTTTCTTCCTGACAATTATAATGTAATTTCAAAATTTTCAAAATTAATCGGTAATTTGCTGAAGCCACCTTTAATTTTAGAATCTATCTGACTATGTTAGAATTGAAAAAAAAAATCATTGCTCATTGTGTCAAAAAAAATATATAGAGAAGAACATTAAATATTTTTCTCTTACACCGACCCTCCTCCGACGGTTCTCTTGAAAATGACTTTTTAAGACTCTTGAATTAAGAGTCAACAAATTAAAGTATTTTGCATCTGTTTTTAGAGCTGGTGGAAAGTGTCAAAGTTTAGTCTAACAAAAACAACTTTGACAAATTCAAAATTTAAATTAATTTTTTGATGTGTTTAAAAAACTTTTTCTGATTTTAAGAAAATTTTTTGTTTGCCAATGTCAAAAATAAGAAAAAAATACGAATTGAACATTAAAAGAAACTTTTATGAATTTATTATAACTGAAATATTAACTTATGTTGTTAACCATTTTGTCAACTTTGAATGAGTTTTTAGAAACAAATAAATTTTTAAAAGTTTTTTTTAAAGAGTGTACGTAAAAGAAAAAAGTAAACTCGTAAAAAAAAATTAATTATTGAATAATAAATATTTTTTTCTGGCAAACTTTGTTTATTTTATTTCAAAAACATTTAGTTTTTTTTTTCTCAAAAAAAAAAAAGAAAAAAAAAAAAGCTCATTGAATTTTTTTCCAATAAGCTACAACCATTGTCCAACTAATGTCAAAAATCAGTCCACCTTCGGCGATAATCGTTGAAATATATTTTTATTATTCGTATTTTGTTATGATTTTATGTTGGATAATTGCCCCATTTTTATTCTATGTAATTTTAACGCAATCTAAAAAGCTTCGATTAATTAAAAATTAAATGCAATTTTTTCGAAGCGGTAACCGTTTAAAAATATATATTAAATTACTAATTTTAGCAAAAATGTTGTTTTTATGAAAGGGAACGTGCCACAGAAAAGAAAGGAAAAGAAAAAGGCGTCCTTCTTTTTTCCCACCAAATTTTTTGTTGTGCGTTCCAATCTAAGCACACATGGCATTGTGTAATCGTTAGGTTGTATCGATTTGTATATAACTTTTATTAATGATGTTTTGTGGCTGTGAACATTACATACCGTATACCTTATTTTTAAAAAAACTGGCTTTCATACTTTTCTGCAACGCTTTCGTCATGTTGCAGGTTCGATCCCCATGACGGTAAATGCTAACTTTTTCTTCTCCGATTTACCTAACTAATATGTTTTCGGCCATGGAGAACCCGAAAAAAGAAGCCCAATGGACAAAAGAAGAAATATTTATAATAAAAATTAAAAGATTTGAAAATCATTTAATTTTTTTATTCACCGAATAAAACTCTTCAAAAACAAATTCTTCAAATTTGCAGTGCAAACTTTCCACCTGTTTATTTTGAGCTAAAAATGTTTTCGATAAAAATTTGCCCGAGTTCAAAAAGGTGTTTTTTGCCGGTTAATGGCCTAAGCTTTTGAGAAATAAAAAAAATAAAGCAAATTGCAATTGTTTCCTTTGAAAAATACCAATGTTATTACATAATTGTTGAAATATATTATTATTATTATTATTATTATTTATATTTGTTGTGATTCTTTGTTGGATAATTGCTCTTTGTTTGCCATTTTATTTTTTTTTATATTTATTTTATTTAATCACTCCTTTACATATCGTGAAAAATGTACAATAGAAAATTACAGTAATACAATATAGTGTTAAAGATTATAAAAAATGTTAAAGAAAAATAACAAAAATAATTGTTATTATTGCTAATAAGGCAAGTGTTAGTTTGTTGAAGTTTTGGAAGGGTGATAAAGATTTTGCAGTAGTGGATAAATGTGTAGTTTTTACAGAACTTGGCATTGTAATGCTTGAAATTTGTATTGTTTGTGTGGTATTTTTTTTATCAATTGTTTCTATGGAAAACATGAATTCATTTGGGGGAGAACAGCGGCAACGAGATGAATAATACTGTTCGCAGTCATCATCAAAAATACAAGAATAATAAAAGTATAATTCCTCTTCTGAGAATATAATGGAAGAAGTGTTCTCGGTTAAACTAAAATTAAATTGAAAGTTGTAAAAATTTACATAAACGTTTTCGTATTTTGGAGTGAATACCCTCCTCCCCTTTTTCCCCTTGTCCTGATACAAGGCCGTACCCAGGATTGATTTTGGGGGGGGGGGGGGGGGGGGGGCACAACAAAAATTTTTTTTCCCAAAATACTAATTTTTTTTTCTTTCAATTTTTTGCGTCGAACTGAACTGTTTTTTGCTATAATTTTTTTTTAAATTTCATTTTGGGGGAGGGGGGGGGGGGGGGGGGGCTAGGCCCCCAAAGCCCCCCCCCCCTCGGTACGGCCTTGTCACTACGGCGCGTTTAGCACACTTTTGCTCTTTCGTTTTTGCAAGTTGCGCGCAATTTTGCAAAAAAAGAAATTTTTTTACCAATTTACTGTATTAAATTAAACAGATTTCTGCACGTACAACACAATTATTTTTTTATAACATTAAAATATTGAGTATTAGCTACTCAGAAATATCAAACAATCACATTTTATGAAACTATATGTATGAAATCTAAGGATTTCAACTTTACCTATTTTTACAACTTCACCTAAAGTAAAACTTTTTTGTCTAATGTTAATTTTTAAATGTTTTTGATGGATAATGCTCTCAACAGGGTCTAAAAACATGGAGAAAAGTTTCAACTGTTGCGATGCGCGAATTTTCTCGCAATCTGCATAATTCGATTTTCACCTTATACTTCATCTCCAACATCATTTATTTCTTATATTTTAATCAAATATTACTCAAAATAGCTACAAATCAACTTGCTATCATCAATAACAAATATTATAATCAATGGAAATACTGTATAACTCGAAATAATCGCTAAAAAAGCAATCAAATCTGTCAACATGTCCAACATCGAAAAATTGGAAAAGTTACTCAAAAATCCTCAAACAATGATATCTGAAAGAGTCTAATAGATTAGCAATGTTGAACAAGCATAAATGTAAGTATTAAACATATAAACTTATATAATTTTGTTATTTTAGGAAACTTTTTGATCAACATCAATATCGCATATATACTGTAAATTTTGATCTCAAGAAAAACAGCTTGAACACGCTGATTTTTTGCTTCATGTATGATGACGTAGCTTGCTAAAGTTATTCTAAATCTGTTTTAATATATTAAATCAATTTTTGGGATCATTTGGATACAATTGTGCATCTGCAACATACAATAAAAACGTGCTATTTTGCCATAATTAAAGTAAACTTTTTCTCGATAAAAAAACTTTTAATTATTTCTGCTCCCTAAAACAAACTCAAAACATGTATTCAATAAAGAAAATAGCTGGAAATAGAAAAAAAACAGTGTAAAAACATACATTCAAAATTTACAGTATATATGCGATATTGATGTTGATCAAAAAGTTTCCTAAAATAACAAAATTATATAAGTTTATATGTTTAATACTTACATTTATGCTTGTTCAACATTGCTAATCTATTAGACTCTTTCAGATATCATTGTTTGAGGATTTTTGAGTAATTTTGCTAATTTTTCGATGTTGGACATGTTGACAGATTTGATTGCTTTTTTAGCGATTATTTCGAGTTATACAGTATTTCCATTGGTTATAATATTTGTTATTGATAATAGCAAGTTGATTTGAAGCTATTTTGAGTAATATTTGAAGAACATATAAGAAATAAATGATATTGGAGATGAAGTATAAGGTGAAAATCGAATTATGCAGATTGCGAGAAAATTCGCGCATCGCAACAGTTGAAACTTTTCTCCATGTTTTTAGACCCTGTTGAGAGCATTATCCATCAAAAACATTTAAAAATTAACATTAGACAAAAAAGTTTTACTTTAGGTGAAGTTGTAAAAATAGGTAAAGTTGAAATCCTTAGATTTCATACATACAGTTTCATAAAATGTGATTGTTTGATATTTCTGAGTAGCTAATACTCAATATTTTAATGTTATAAAAAAATAATTGTGTTGTACGTGCAGAAATCTGTTTAATTTAATACAGTAAATTGGTAAAAAAATTTCTTTTTTTGCAAAATTGCGCGCAACTTGCAAAAACGAAAGAGCAAAAGTGTGCTAAACGCGCCGTAGTGCCTTGTCCTGATATATCTCTGACTATGCAAAATAAATTGATTTTAAAAGGACTTACTAAATCTTTTTTCCATCACAAGTTTTTGAATCAATGCAAAAAAAATATTGAAATAATTGACTGTAATAAAAATCATAATAAAATTGTAATAGAGTAAACTTTGCATCATAAATCGTTACATTAAAAGCATAAATTAATGAATAATTAAAATATCCATCGTTCAAATAACCATCACCAAAAGATGCAATATGTGTGTAGGAAGGAAAAGTGGAAATTTGAAGTGGATTTGATTCATAAATATAAGCATTTAGGGAAAACGTCGTGTTAATCGGTATTTCAATTATGTAATATAATGTATTATAAAGAATTAGATTCCAAAAAGGAAAAGTTACTGCACTGAAACAGACGCGCATATAAAAATATAAGTATCACAGGGGGTTGGGGGGGGGGGGGGGTAAAATAAAAAAGGCATTTTATTAATTAAACTGTTAGAAGCTGGTAAAGAGTTTGAGAAAAAAACGAAGAATGCAAGAAAAATCTAAAAATTTTTTATGTGGGAAAATGTAATTGTTTTTGCACATTCAAGGCTAACGAAAATAAAATTTTCTATTTTTTCCATGATAAAATTGCTTGAAAATATTTTTGTATGTTTTTTCAATCAACCTAAAAATAACCTACTCTATGTTTGATATCTCTTTAAGTTCATCAAATTCGTTTGAAGAATTTGAAACTGTATGTCTTATAAAAATTTTAATTGTGCCGTTTGATGAAGGGGTCATCCAAATATTTTGAAGTACATAAGTTTTTTTCTTTGGCATTAAGAAAATTAAGCAAGGTTTTTTATTATTTGCCATAGCCGTGATTTCGGTATCATCTTCTAAGATAAAAACATTTTTCGTAAAGACACATCCTTCGGAATTAACTAAAATAAAGAAATATTTTTAAATAAGGGGGGATAATAACACTCACTTTTCGATGGTTGAAATAAAATATAAAGGTCTGTTTTTTCGGAAATATCATAGTATAGGAGAAAACTAGTTAGAAATGTTCTGCATTCAAATGTTTTTACAATGTTGGGATCAAAGCTAAAACAAAAATGGAAGGGCATTGAATGAAAATATAATACCATGAATCTTATAATGGATTGTATTATTTATAAATCTAAAATCGGGACTACAAAAAAAGGTGGTGGCTATCTCCGGGTATAACACAGAGTAATCAATAAATCTCTAACTCTCTTCTTTACCCTTCTATTTCGTTTTTACTCGCGTCGAGATCCCTGATTGCTCGATTTTCGACCCTGAAAATATCTTGCGGAGAGGATCTTCGCCGTACTCCTTATTCTAAGAGGATCCACATTAGAACAGAACCAATAATATCAAACTTTACAGAAGTCACGAAATGCCACTGGTCGATAAAGTTTTGAAATCGGCAAAGAACCTTTTTTTTAACCAACAAAGTGAATTGTAAATATTAATTTTTCTTGTATATACAATATTGAGACTCCACAAAACATATTTTCGTAGCCCTTGATCTCCTGATTAATAATATAAAAAAATATTTTTACAAGCTCAGAAAAAGACTTTTAAGATTCAGAAAAACAATGAAGTTCAAAGATGGTCCCAAACGGAATAAAACTTTTTTGAGAAAGTCGTTTTGCCGTTTTTTTAAATTTGTCGACCAGTGTAATGCCCCCCCCCCCCTTAAATAATGATCGGAAAATAACAAACCAGTTATCAAATTTAAGTAAAGTAGTATAATTTTCATTATCATAAAATGACAATCCATTCATTTCAACAGGAGTTGAGGAATACATATCAATTGCAGCGTTCTTTTTTATCTGTAAATTTGAGAAAAATTATAGCTATAAACTAAATTGAAAAGACTTACAAGTTCTGGTGACAAATTTATTGAAAGCGAAGTGCTTTCATATGGATAAAATCCGTACCATGGCATGCTTTCTGTTATAACTACAGAAAAATCGTTCGAATCTTAAAATATATAAATATCAAAATTGGGAGAAATTTTTCATTAAACAAAATTTCCCTCGCTCACCAGAATCATCGTTAAAAATTATTGATACGCTTACATGCCTTTCACTATTTGACGGAACAGTAAATGCATGAAAAATAGCTCCACGGGTAGCAGGGAAAGTCACAGAAAATGTGCCATCTTGACGATTTTTATGATCAACTTCTAACAAAGTAACATTCTCAGATAATAAACGAAAAACATCAAAAATTTCTTCGTTGCTAGAATCAGTAATTTCCAGTTTAAAATGTATTATTTGTTCAGTGCAATATGTGTATGTTTTAATCTAAAAAGTTTTTTAATGGACCTAATTTATAACTAATTTAACCAAACTGTAAAAATACATTCCAAGTAACCACAATAATATGAGTCATTTGGCATTATGTAAAAGCGACGGCCCCAACATCCGACGAATACTTCAGGATCACCACATTTACATTCTAAAAACCCTGATTATGCTTTCAAAATTTAAAGTCGATAGTAGGTGCCGAGTAAAGTACTTTCTTTTTCATCACTAGACCAGTTTTTAGGGGGCAAGGGGAGTACTTTTTTTTAAACAACTCTAACTATTTTTTTGTGCTGTCTGGGGCAGACTGTCTTATCCCTTGTCAAAATTTTTGATACAAACAGGCCAGCTTTTCAAAACACGAAAATAGTAGGGACCATGAACGTTGGTAATGTTACCGGGGTACTAGTGCACTTTTGCTCCCCCCAAAACAAAAGCAACCAAATTTTGAACCCTCCCACCCACCCTTTTAAAGGAGATTCGTCAGTTTGCGCATTTTTGCGATTTCGCAAAAAATTGCGAAATTGTAAATAAGTGATAATCAGGGATTTTCGTGTCGAGAACGGCATACTGTAAATTGATTTTGTTTTTTTGCAAAAGAAAAAATCAATTTACAGTATGCCGTTTTCGACACGAAAATCCCTGATTATCACTTATTTACAATTTCGCAATTTTTTGCGAAATCGCAAAAATGCGCAAACTGACGAATCTCCTTTAAAATAGACACTGGCAGCGAACATTTTTTTCTTTCCTTTTTTTGTCATTTTTTTCGTTACAGTATGAAAAATTAAATTTTGATTTACTGTCTAACAATCAGACCTACTAGATGTAATTTTTTACGCTGATTCCAAATATGCAACTTAAAAAATTTTTTTGCCTTGGACAAAGCGCCGAAAATGCTAATTTACTGTATCGTTTCAACTACAAAAAGCGGGTTTGAGAAGGTTTGAATCTGAATTTTATATAATTCGATAGAGAATTTTTTTCTGATTCCAGTGGTATTTTTTTCTTATGTGCGAATATGAGCGATAAAATGGTATATCCAAAAAAGATCCATTTTTCCATATAAAATCGCCTAAAAAAGGTGTTTTTGGCGACGCGTCCTTCAAAAGCATAAGGGAATTGCATTTTTTTGTTGCAAAAAAAGGAAAGAAAAAATGTCTTTTTTTCTACCAAAAAATTTTGTTTTTTTAAATTTTCAGATGGCATTTTCGGCGCTTTAACTTAATTTTTTTAATTTTTTGTTTCTATATTATTCTTATTCAGGCCTAAAAGTACTATAATAAAACAAAAAAATTTAATTTTTCGAAAATTTTTTTTTCACTTGCCGGTGTCTACTTTAAATTCTCAACAAAAAGTCAATATTTTTATGCAAATTTATGATAAAAATTTTTCATTTTTGTTTGGGGGGGGGGAGCAAAACTGCACTAGTGCCGGTTTATTTGTATTTCGATAAATTAAATAGTTGAAAATTTACCGCAATTTTCCTAACTTTTAATTTTATTATTATGATATCGAACACACATGGCACGGGCTCATTGGGTGTTCGGTAAAGACGGATTTTGAGTTTAAGGGATGGGATATGGTTATTTTTACTCCCAAACCACCCTAAAATCATTAAAAAATGATTTGGGAGATGTCGGGCCCGAAAATCGAAATTTCGAAATTTTCGATATTTTTCACAGGGGAACCAAGACAAAAATTTTTGAGAAAAAATTTTTTGTGCTTTAAAATCGTCAAAATATGTCCGAAATAATATAATAACACTATAAAAACCATTTAAATAAATCAAATATTGAAGATATATCATTTCAATGATGTTGGGGGTATTGTGAAAAATTCTTCTAACTAAAAAAAATTTTTCTGCTTATCTTCGACTTTGATATGATTGGATATAACTAAATCGAGATCAGGGAGTGTAATTAAAGCATTTTCAGGCGTTTTAACTCATTTCTAATTACAGCTTTTGCTCTTGGTGGCTTTTAAAGGCGTATTTTGAATTAAAAAGGAGAGATCGATGTCTTCCAGATAAGATAGAAGAATGATTTTTATTTTTAAATGATCACTAGGTTATTTATAAAAAAATGACATGAGATTTTTATTGCCGGGTGAATATTTCTCATTTGCCAGGTATTTGAAAATTTCCGTTGTATATACCCCAACATCGTTGAAAGGAGAGAACTCATGCAAAACAGATATCCAGATAATTCCTGTTGGTTTTTTTTTGATTGTCACAACCATATGGAAAAAATGACATGAGCTTTTGAGTATATCTTATCGGGAACCCAAAAATTTTTGGACTTTACTATATCTATAGGTAAAATGGACTATTTAGAAGCTTGCGAGTTTTTTTTTTGCTTTGATTTGAGCCCAAATCTTTTATAACAGTGTTGTAGCCCACAACATTTCCAATATATCTGCTTGAGAACTTTTGTTTAAATGACCTAGTATCCATTTCCCCAGGAAAAAAGTGCCAAAATTCGCTGTTTTATGCAAATTTCGTTTTTTGGACCTGACAACCCCAAAATATGATATGAAGACCCCCAATATTATTTTTTTATGGTTTTTTAGTGTGTTTAACGTAATTTTAAAAGGACGCCTGTACCGTACAATTTTGGCCCCAAAATGAGCCCGTGATGGGCAGGTACTAGGGACGAAAAAATTTTTTTTTACTATACGTAAAACCCTAAAGGGTACCCCCTGAGCCTTATTGTTTTTTTTTTTAAATTTTTTATTTTGGCTTATTTTTGTTTTGAACTTTAGTTGTTAGATTTTGCGTAAGTGGAAGAAATGAACAATATTTTTATTGATTTACTACTTTCTAACAAAAAATGATGAAGTTTTAATCACAAATTAATAATTCTAAATTGTTTTTATTGTTAATTGAAAAGGGTCACAAATACTCTGATGATGTTCCCGCTTCCAAAGATCCAAATACTGGATTAGAACCTGCTCCACTTTTACCCCCTGAACGTTTCGTGAATGATGAAACTTCTGAAGTCATCACATTTGAAGATGATGAAGAAGAAAGAATAACACAATTAGATGATCTTGCATTTCCCGATGCATCAACATTTGCTGATGATGCGGAAGACATTAATTTTATTTACCCTCCTTTTGATGTCTGATTTTTTGTCTCAAATAATCATACTTTTTTAAATCTGAAGACGATACATTTATTGAAAATAAATTTAAATTAATGATACTTTACCGAAAAATTTGAAAATTTAATTTACGTTACCCAAATATTGCAAAATAATACTATTCCTTTTTCCCCTTTCCTTTTTTTCCCTTTCTTTCCTTTTTTCCTTCTTTTTTCTTCTTTTTTTCCCTTTTTTTCTTTTTTTTCCTTTACTTTACGTTACGTCCCCAATTTTCCCGTACTATACACTATACGTCACTAGGGACAAACCCCTAGTAATCCCTATCCGTGCCCATGTGTGATATCGAAGAAAACTTTTAAAAATAATATATAGATTATAAAAGGTTCAATTAAAGCAGTTTTAGCCTTTCTATTTGTTTTAAAAACAAATCTTAATTAAAACGCATTCTGTGTATTTTTTTAAAGATTTGCCATAAATTCGGCACAGCTCAAAAAATCAATTTTTTGGAAAGTAACCCTATGTTTTCGACTATGCTTAACAAGCATATTCCCAAAATATTAGAGCTTAAATCTTACCGTAACCCACTTTTTCGTGGTCCTGAAGAGAAAATATGCATTTTTTTTCACTTTAACGGCAAATAATTAATTTTTTATAACTTTTTGATATTTTCCTACCCATATAGGTTTTCGAGGTCGGGGAATCCGAATATCCTATTTTCAAACCGAAATTTTCGTTGTAAGACCCATTTTTGGCGTTCACGCCGTTTTCACGCCGTTCTCACGCCGCGCGAAGAGGCGGACCGGTTTATATCACCATTGGATTCAGCGCCATTTTTTACCCCAGGGGGCTCTGAAATGAACGATTTAGCGCTCGTGCCAAATTGGGTTCACGTAGGCGGAAGATGGTATACTGTAGATTTTCAAATTTCGAGATTTCAAATTTCGAAAAAAAAAATATGATATTCGGATTCCCCGACCTCGAAAACCTATAAAACCAGGAAATTAGCTAAATTGACTAAAATTTCGATTTTTCGTCAAAGATCGAAATTTGAAAATCTACAGTATACCATCTTCCGCCTACGTGAACCCAATTTTGCACGAGCGCTAAATCTACCATATCAAAGCCCCCTGGGGTAAAAAATGGCGCTGAATCCAATGGTAATAATTGTGGAACCGGACGACCTCTTCGCGCGGCGTGAGAACGGCGTGAAAACGGCGTGAACGCCAAAAATGGGTCTTACAACGAAAATTTCGGTTTGAAAATAGGATATTCGGATTCCCCGACCTCGAAAACCTATATGGGTAGGAAAATATTAAAAAGTTATAAAAAATTAATTATTTGCCGTTGAAGTGAAAAAAATGCATATTTTCTCTTCAGGACCATGAAAAAATGGGTTACGGTAGGATTTAAGCTCTAATATTTTGGGAATATGCTTGTTAAGCATAGTCGAAAACATAGGGTTATTTTCCAAAAAATTGATTTTTTGAGCTGTGCCACCGTTTTTAAAAAAATTCATAGAATGCGTTTTAAATGTAAAAACAAGTTTTCGTTTGCACAAAATTCGAGATTTGGGACAGGGAAACCAAATATTAGGAACTTTCAAAAGTTTTGTCGCGCCGAAGATGAAAGTTCCGCCCAAATGCAAAAAACCAAAATCGAAAAAAGTACCATGAAAAATTATAAACTTTTTATATTTATCTTACATTGTAATCAATAATAAACATACCGTATCTCTTCAAAGAAAGATGGAACCCATAAGACTGCCAATTTCCATCACTTACAAACTCCCCCAACACATGACGAATAGTATCATTTGAGGAAAGAAAAACTGGATCGCTATCAATAATTATTGGCTCACTATCATTTCCATCTGGATAAAACCTTATTACATCTACAGATTTTTCTAAGACATTATAAGATGATATCTTTACGGCGGTTGAAGGCGGAATTTGCAGGTCGTATGTGCACCTAGAGTTGGGAGGATATCCTTTCTTTAAGTCATAGTATCTCCAATTAAATTCATTATCTTTTAATGAATAACTTGAACAATTAAGTTTAACTTTATTTTCTCTATATTTGAGAATAGTGATATATGCGTTGAATTCCATATAAGGATAAAAGTTTGTGTTCTTTTCGGATAACATAATTCTGAGATATTTGTCGAAAATGTAAAAGGGTGACGGCAACAGATTGATGTCGTTTTCTCTAAACATGATATAAAAAATATTTGTTGGAAGTAGGGTCGTAATTATTATAAGGTGAAGGGGGGGGGGGGGCAGAATTTGAAGAAAAAAAATCATGTCATGTTTAAATTGTTTTCAATTTGCGGCAAGTTTTGTCGGATCGAAAAATTTATACCTCTTCTTACAAAAAAAAGATTAGGAAATCTTAGCTGAGCATTTTTAAAAATAAGTGGAAGAAGAATCACCTACGTGACAATAGTTTTATGGCCATTATCTATGCTAAAATGCGTTGTACTTGAAATATTCAAATTTTTTATCACTACTTTGAAGGTATAGTCGTTTGATCTTGTAAATTGCCATAAACATGGATGACTTCTATTAGAATATTTAAAATAGCTTGATCTCAAAACAATGATTTGAGAATCATCAGTAAAATGGAAGGGATTGACTCTGCTTACAGATTCCAAAGGGCAGTCATTATTCCAATCATCAAATAACACAAATCCTTGATATGAAAAAATATATGGTGGTAAGGACAGAAGATATGATCCATTATTTTCAGAATCAAAATAGAAACTGGGTTGACAATCTTCATCATTTTGATCACCATCTGGACATGCAACATTTGTAAAAGATATCAATAGTCGTCGATTCTAAAAAATAGCTAATATTATGGCGAACTGTGAAAGAATATTTAAAAACAAAAAGGGCATAGATTATCGTTCAATGTGCCCATTGATATGACTTCGTCTTTTTGCTCATTACTAGCTCATGTTATTTTTTGCTGAAAAGCCGCCGCATAATGCGCTCCACACCTTTTGACATTAGATATTAGCAAGAGGCTGTCCAGCTATAACGTCATGTGATAGGGGCAAGGGGGGGGGGATCCAACTGCTGATGACGCCTTTTGTTTTTTGGCAACACTTCAAAGCTGCAACTGCGACAGAGAGGGGATCTCAAAAATCCCGATTTTTTTATGCCGCCATATTTTTATAGCCCCAAGTGAAAGATCGCAAAGCAAAGTCAAAAAAAGAGATTGCAAGTTTTTTTAATGAACATCTTATGCAATATGTTTGTTGCCCTTTATAGATTCAGAAATCTCACTTTTTCTCCATTCATTATTTTTTTAGTGAAATTAAATATGCACAAAAATGATGCATCTTGTGGTAAGGTAAATGGAAATTCAGGAGTTTCAATGAAATATATGGTTTCAGACTGTATTTCTACAGTATTATTTTCAGTACATATCAACTTTTCAGCAGTTATGTAACCGCAAAAAGACAACAAGAAGATGGAAAGCTTGAAAAAAATCATTAGGAATCAAACTTTTTGGTGGAAAATATTCTTTATATTGTTAACACTTATTCAACCAAATAATTCATTAACACCTTTGAAAAAGTGAGATGAGAAGAAACACATAACTTTTGTTTTTAAGCTTCTTATCATTTCTATTTTTTGAAAAATAAGAAGTAAAAAACCGGCTCAAGAAAGGCTTATGCGAAAACTTATTTTCAGTTTTTTCTTTGTTAATTTTTTGAAATGCAAATACATGTTTGATCATTGAAAAAATTATCACGATATTTTGTTTTTTTTCAGATTTCCAAAAAAGAATGAACACACCTTCTTCTTAGCTTTTTCATTATTAATAAAACCAATGAGTCGGTGTCAAACAACTATTTGACCCCGACTGCATGTCCGATCTCTTAATAATAATATGCAATCAAAAAAATGAATTTTTTTGCATTTTTTTGGTGCATTGAAAACTTAAATTTTTGACAAAAATGCTTCACTAGATTGAAAATTAAATTGACAATTTGTTCACCATTTTTTATATACCTTTTAACGAACGAACAAGAAAAAAAAAAGTTATGACCCCGACGTGATTTGAACACGCAACCTTCCGGACTGGAGCCGGACGCGCTACCGTTGCGCCACGGAGTCTTGTCCTTTGCCCTTGAAAAACTCAAATGAATAAGTTCACATTATTGATAGAAAATTTATTAAAACTTTTTGGAATCAAAAAGCGTTCTATTAATTTGACAAACTAAAACTTGTAATATTCTTGTAAAGATGTTATTAAACTAACTGCTCAAACATAATCCCCAAAATATCAGCAATTGTTTTATAAAATCTGTTTATCCAGCAAAAATAAATTGAACAAATACAAAATTTTACAGAATTTATTGCCTAAGGTAAATCAAAATATAAAAAAAATTGGGTGAAAGACAGAGAGAGTTACACAAAAGTGAGAGAAAACAATGCAAAGAAAGAAAATTCAGTAGCTTTCAACAACATAATTTAAATTTTGTAAATTTACAAAAAGACAAAGAGAAAGAAGAAAAAGTTTAAATAATCAACATCTTTTAAACATAGCAAATGATGAATCCTTGGAAAAATGATTATGATCGGCTTTCATTTCGTTAAGCTTTTCCAAACAAGTACTAACATTATTTTCTTTTCCACTGATAATTTCGACACTTTTTAAGTTATTTAAAAATCTCTTAAAAATTCAAACAGTTTCAACGAGCATTCATTGAAAAGCAAAAAAAATGAAAAATGAAAGTAAAGGAAAAAAGATCGATTAAAAAGCTTAGATTGTTTTAAAAGATATCAAATGTTTTACAAACACGAAACATTCACTGTAAAATTTTGTACTTCTTTACTTTAATGGGCAAATATAAAAAGCAACCTTTCATTCAATTTGATGAACAATTTGGTGATCAACCATAACATCAAGATTATCTAAAATGACACTTGTTTATTTTAAAAAGATAAAAGATTCGAAAAAAAAGAAGCAACGAAATTAAAAAATATATATTAAATTACTAATTTTAGCAAAAGTGTTGTTTTTATGAAGGTGTCACAAAAAAGAAAAGAAAAAGGCGTCTTTCTATCTTCCCACCAAATTTTTTGTTGTGCGTTCCAATCTAAGCACACATGGCATTGTGTAATCGTTAGGTTGTATCGAATTGTATGTAACTTTTATTAATGATTTTTTGTGGCTGTGAACATTGATGCCACCTTTGGCATGGTTAATAGAAGGACTACAAACGAGCGGGCTTTGATTTTGAGCCAGATATATGATACTTTAAAACTCTTTTTTATTCACCTTTGAGTACAGTTTCAAAATTGTTTTAAAGGGGGAGTCGCAGTTCACATAAATCTTTTCTTATAACCAATCGTGAAAATCAGGGAGAAAAAAGAGAAAAGACGCACTATTTCTTTTCTTTGACTCGGCAGCGTTTTCTCTATTTCTCTGCTCCCTCTTATAAAAAGTTTGTGTGAAGTGCGACTCCCCCTTTAAAAAAAAGCTGATTTCGGCATACAAGCTTCACATGGATCCCTAATATACCAATTTAAGCTGTTTTTTGTTTAACCCCTCTGGGTTAAGGAGGACTACGATATCCCATTGAATTAATAAGAAATCAAAACGTTAGAATAAGCCAAACTAATGTGATAAAAATGTTTTAGACATCCAGCTGAAATTTATGAACACGTTTCACGTGTTTAAATTAATTTTAACATACCGTATACCATAGATGAATTGGGGGTAAGTATACTTGGGGGTACGACCGACCGACCGCGGAGCGGTCGGTCCCGAAAAATCATGTAAGGTAGGTACCTGTCGATTTTTCCCAAAATTTTGCCTCGTAATGTCATCAAATTGCATAAAAAGTTAACAGAATTATTTATTTAAATCGAATGAAGCAATTTAAAAATCAATAATTAACAAAGTGTTCGGTCTTTCATGTAAAACTTTATTCACAAAGGTGTACTGCAATTGGATTGATATCACTTCGTTTTACCATTGGCAAAGCTGCCAATCCATCGTTTGAAGGGGTTTCTGTGGCATTTTGCGAAGGTTTGTTTTCAGAAGTTTTTGAAGATTCAGTAACCTAATTTTTCAATTTATTCAACAGTTATCGACCAACATCGCCTGTGCTTCTGCGGACTAAGCAAGAGATTCTCAGGGGGTTTAGGCAAGCCTAAATTCGGCCTGAGATCACAACCGGGTTGGTGAACTTAACATTTTTAACATTTTCAACATTATTTTGACGTCGTGTTTCAATGGTGTTGCTGCAGCTGATCCCCGATCAGTATTACTTCGTGTTGAAGTACTAGAGGCAGAAATTGTTCGGGGGGATAATCTACAACTAGCGATTTAATATTCAAATCATCAACATCGTCTTCTTCATAATAGTATTCAAGACTTTTAATGAGGGCATTAAGAAAGGGTTTCCGATAAGGGCATAGACTTGGATCTGATCGATCGAATAAATCGAAAACGATAAAATTCTTCTAGTTCATCATATCACTTTCGCCGCTGTCATCATTATCAAAGTCACCAACATTATTACTATTAATATGGAATTCAATATCATCATTTTCTTCTAGAATAACTGCAACAACATCCAACACATGAAAGCTCCACAAAATCATATACAGTATGATTTGAATCAAAAGTGTTTATTTTAACCAGGTTTAGATGTAGAGAGAGCAGGGTTTGTACGTCTGCTCTTTATTGAAAGAAAACAGCGGAATAAATATATTTGCGATAAATAAGGAAAAGAGAAATAAAAGGGAGACTTCACGTTTTGGTGATGATTCTTTTGGAGTGAGACCACCTTTGGGAACACACCGTTTGCCACAAATATAATCAAAAGATTCCAAGTACAACAATCTTTTTCAGCATGCAAAAAGCCTTTTTTTATAAATATTAAAAACAATAAATTATCAAAGCATCGTTTCACGGTCAAAATACATTAAATGACTTAAAAAAGTTTAAACAACTGAAAAAATGTACTAATAAAAATACAAGTGAAAATAAAAAAAAGCTAAAAATTGTTTTTTTAAACAAAAATCGAGAGAGAAAAGCAAAATTCTAATAAAAATTACGAATAATAAACTAAAGCAATAGCAAAAAACAAAAAACAACTTTTGGAATAGATGCTGATAATAATACATATGAAAAATATCATTCATTTCGTCGTGGAGTAGATATATGTATCATAAATTAGACCTTTTTTCGAGGCGGTGCGAAGCACCGCCTCAAAAAAAGGTCCTTACACACCGACCTCCAGTAATAGATACTTAAACTTTTTTTGGCGGTGCGAAGCGCCGCCAAAAAAAGGTCATTACAGACCTAGGAAAAATATGGCCAATGAGAAAAATACTTACCCCCCAATTCATCTATGCCGTATACCTTATTTAAAAAAAAGCTGGCTTTCATACTTTTCTGCAACGCTTTCGTCATGTTGCAGGTTCGTCCAGCAAACAAAACAATGTAACCATAAAAAGGTTGCTGAGAATTATGTGTGTTATGTGCCGAAAACAGCGATCTTTGATAAATAATTAAAAAGAATATTAGCGATCTTTGATTGTTAACATTTTTAGAAAAGCTCAGATGTGCGTGTGTAAATATTATATTTAAAGGGGGAAACCCACCTCTAACAATTTTTTTGCTGCAATTTTCTTGATGGTCTCGACGCGATCGCAGACTCATTGGAGCTGCTTTTTCTATTCGTCGGAGCTGCAAAAGGTTTTTAAAAAAAGCAGCTCCAATGAACCCTGAACAAAAAATTGTTCAAGGTGGGTCTCCTTTAAAAAAAACAATAAGTTTTAAGCTGGAAGTATTTAATTATTGTATATCGTATTTTACTGATTTAGTTTATTGATCTTACACTTTTAACCATTTAAATTACAAATGTTTAACGTAATAAAAATTGTAAATGACTGATTGTTTTAAAATCTGATTATCGTAAAAATGTAATTTTTAGAAATATATTTTAGTTCTTATTGTTGTTTTGCTTTATTTAAAAATATAAAATATATCATCGAAAAACACTACATAACTTAATACTTATATTACCGTATTTCGAGCTCAAACAAAGACTATAAAACATTTTTGTAGCAAAAAAATTGGGAGTTCAAAAAGTGATCACGTAAAAAATATATATACAAAACACATACATGTTTATTTAACCTTTTTGCTTTTACTCTCTCTCTCTCTCTCTCTCTTTAACAACACCAAAAAAATGTTCTACAAAGTTTCAAAGTTGTTTAACACAGTTACATTTCTAAAAAAGACAAAAATAAGACAAACAAAAAAAAAATCAAAGAGAAACCATTTGGGTCATTTCGGAATGGTTTTGTGCCGAAATAAATCCCAAAATAAGTTCATGTTTTAAAAAAAGCAAAAAATTAATCATCAAAAACGGAGAGTTTTTTTGAGAGATTTATTTGTTCAAAGATTGATTTAAGTGAGTATAAAAAGGTTGGAAAAAAACTGCAGAAATTCAAATCAAAGCTTTTCTTTGTTGAATAAAAAAAATGAAATCCATTTTTGTTCTTTTAATTGTTTTCTTTGCTTTTGTTTCTGCCGGATCAGAATATTGGGCGTCCATGCAAGTAAGAATTCTTTAAAAATCTGTTCTGTTATCAAAAATTATCAATTTATAGAATCGAATGAATGCCAATGGCATGAATGAAATGGACGGAAATGGAATGTACAGAGATGGAATGAATGGCAATGGCATGTATCGGATGAATGGAATGAATAATTACAATAATGGAAGAATGATGGGATCTTCAACTCCAACACCTCTCCGTGCCAAACGTAGTCCTGGATATTATGGACAAAGAACAAATATGGGAAATCAAATGATGCCAATGGATATGCAAAATAGTAATGGAAATATGCCCTCTTCATTTGCTGATGGACAAATGTATACAATGCCATTTTACAGTCAACAACAAATGGGAATGAATCGAAATCCAATGTAATTTTTGTTTAAACAAAAATGATTATATTTTTGAATTTTTATGTAACTGAATAAATAAAAGCAATACCGACATATATGTTTTTGATCGTATACGGTACAACAATAAAATAAAAAATTATCCAAAAACATTAAATATCAAGTGAGGGCAAATTGCCAATTACAAAAAAAAGAAGTTGTTATAAAAGATTAATCTTTATATCCATGATCTCTTAAACATTGAACCGGTTGACCATGATGACTCAATTCATCCGTGCATCGCATAATTGCATAATCTTGATCAGTGTTGTTGCGACTCCGACTCCGGAGTCGATGGAGTCGACTCCACATCGACTCCGACTCCGGAGTCGGAGTCGGAGTCGGAGTCACTAATTCCAAAAGATCAAAGAAAAAGATGCCGCTTTTCGGAGTCGGAGTCGATAGATTCGACTCCGATTGAATTTGACTCCGGAGTCGGAGTCGGAGTCGGAGTCGATAAAAAATGTCGGGCACATCACTGATCTTGATGTTTGAGGATTTCCAGCCTTGCAACTAAATGATCAAGCTGACCAGCCCATTGATTTCTGAATTCATTTACACCATGTAGCGTTGGCCAAATTTTGGAGATTTGATCATGTGAAAATCCAGCTAGCTCATTATGTGATTTTTGAACTGGATTAATTTGATTTTGAAGAGCTCCAATTTTGTTTGAATTTTCATTTATTATTGAAATATATTTATCAAGATTCCCACGTGAATATTGATTTAATTCATTAAAACCATTTTGTAATAAATTCAACTGATTTTTTAGTTCTTCTGTTTTAACATCAAATGCTTTAATGGCATTGTTAAGCTTATCAATGATACCTGAAAGTATTTGATATATTTATTTTTTTCTATATTTTTATATCGCGGACCTTCATATGATAATAAACCAATATTTTTAGTCGATGCAGCATTATGCAAATTTTCTGGACGAATTTCAATCTTCTGTGTTGAAGGAATTTTTGTTGTAATTATTCGTTTATAATATATTTCAGAAGAAGAAGAAAGCTGTCTCAAATTTAATCGATAAAGATTAAAAGGTTTTGGTTCAAATTTTGTTCCTGTCCATTTTGTGTTTACATTTCTTGCTGTCATTGCTTTTTTGAAATCTTCAAGGCTGATACTGTCTTTTAACTGTCTGCAAAAATGAAAGATTTGCATCTTTCTGACGCTAAATTCTTGAACCTACTTTTCTTTTTCATTCAAATGATCCTGACTTGTATTTATATTTTTTGATTTGGATCCACTCGCATTAAAACCTAAAATAATTAATCCAAATTTAAAAATATTGTAATTGAAAAATGCCTGCTTTTTAGCAGCCATAAACTTTCCATTTTCGTTATTTTTTACAGTCGAATTTTGCGAATCGTTATTGCCAAAACCTAAAAAGTTTTTTTACTGGCGACAACAAATAAATGCTGTTTCTCAAAAAGCCCTTTAACAATGTCCCCTCCAAAATTTTAAAATTTCTTTGATCTTTTTCCGACGCCAGCAAAAGATCATTCTTTTCAATTTTCTCAAATAATGCTTAAAATGGTGATCTTTTTTTAATTTTTTTTTAATATTTCAAAAATTATAAATAGCGTTTTTAAATATTTTGTAACTCACCAAAGCCGTTAAAACTGAAACCAAGACCCCCAGATTTAGTTTTTGAAGTCTGTTTATCAAATTTATTTATAATTTTTTCTCGAAAATGATGATCTCTTGTTGCATTAAAATAAAATCGCTTTTCATTTTCATCATACTTTAGCGTATCATTAAAGTATTCAGTTTGAACATCGGGTCTTGAAAAAATGTCATTCCAAAAAACAGAATTCCATTCATTTTTTGAAAGTTCTCGAGAATGGATTTTATGTTCACCAATAATTCCGAGAAGTTCTTTAATCATTTGATTTTCTTCTTCTGATGGAATGTATGTTGAGGTAACTTCTTGATAAAGAGTTATTTTGCAGTCTTTTTATTGCTTCTCTTTTCTCTCTCTCTCTTTTTTGTTTGTACTCGCTCCCCTGCGTTTATTGTTTGTCTTTCCCTCTTGTTTTCTTTGCACAATTTTGTCACTGTTGATTATCGCTTGCTGAGCCGCTGGTCGGTGCTGTTTTATTAATAAAGTATTTATATTAATCGACTTTGGGATTAATTACTAACAAATTAACCTTAAACCAAAGAAGAGGTTTCTTTGGTTTATAACAGTGGTGACGAGGAGTTGTTCGATTAGAACCTGAAGAAAAGAAAATTTTATTGATTTATCATCAAAAAATTGTTCGAGCAGAACGTGGTCATCGACCTGGATTGGCTGGATAATACCGATCAGGTTTTGTACAATATTTTCCGTGAAGGATCGATTTCGAGTAGTAGCTCTGATAGCTCTTTTCACAGTTGTGATAATCAAGAAAAAGAAATGGGAACCCTGAATCCTTCAGTAGTTTTTCCACCTCCGGCATATGATGGCAAAATTCGCTTCGATATTTGGGAGGTTCAGTTTGATATGTATGTGAAAGCAAGCAATATTAAAGATAATGATAAAGTATTCGCTTTTTTGCAACATGTTGGATTGGATATGCTGGGAAAGCTAATCGATTGGTTGAATCCAGAAACACCACAATCTAAAACTTATGATGAATTGGTATCGCTAGTTAAAAGTCAATGCTCATCGACTCCAAATTTATTTGCATTGCGTGTAAAACTCTTTAGTGAAAGACAAGCACATGGTCAACCTGTACAGGAATATGTGGCACATATGACGCAATTGTTTGGTCAATGTAAAATGAGAGATATGACTGTGGAAGAGTTTGGAGTTTTAGCAATCCTTCGTGGATTAGAAAGCGATGAAATGCGGCAGCACTTGATGAATCCTGAAATCAAAAAGGTGGATGAACTTAGAAAAAAAGCTATGAAGTTTGAGCAAACTCGAAATGCAGCAAAAGAAGTAAAAAGTCGAGAAGACAAACCAAAGCCATTTGGCATAAATGTTTTGGGAAAGGGATATAAATGCAAATTTTGCGGCGGAGGTCATGAAAAGGGTAAAAGTAATTGTCCAGCAAATGAGAAAAAATGCAATAAATGTGGGAAGATGAATCATTTTGCAGCGGTTTGCAAAGGCCAAAAGGTGAATGATTCGAGATTTGGAACACAGAAAAGCAATGCAGGATATGCGAGAAGACAGAATATGGTTGAAGAATCCAAACAAGATGAAACCGAACCACAATGTTTAAATGGACTTTATGGTGTTTTATCACTGAATTCAGAATCAGCATTAAATTTTCCACCTCCAATTTGGATAAAAGCTCAGTTAAATGGAAGTGAAGTTGTTTTTCAACATGATAGTGGTGCAGCCACAACGGTGATTAATGAAAGTGTTTGGAAAAGAATAGGAGCACCTGCATTACACCAAACATCTGTTAAACTTCGAAGCTACAATGGGGAAATTCCAGTATTGGGTACCAGCAAAGTTTTTGTTGAAATTGAAGAGAAAGCTCAGCAACTTTGGCTAATTGTAGTTAAACATGGTGAATCTTTACTTGGTCGAAATTGGATTCAAGAGTTGAATTTAAAGGCTGAAAACCAGTTACATGCTGCTGCTCAATGTAATCAAGTTCATGTTACTGAAAGGTTGACTTCCATTTTGGAAAAATACGATAGTATCTTTAAAAATGAATTGGGTTCTGGTAAAGTGAAGGTTTCGTTAAAACTTGCTGAAGGAGCTAAACCCAGATTTGTTAAAGCAAGAAATTTACCGTATGCTTATCGGGATCGAGTTGGTCAACAGTTGGATGAACTTGTTGCGGCTGGGATTTTAACAAAAGTTCAACATTCCGAGTGGGGAACGCCAATTGTGGTAGTTAAAAAAGCTAATGGTGATCTTCGAATTTGTGGTGATTATAAAGCTACATTGAATCCAGTTTTGGATGTTGCTCAACATCCTCTTCCTCGAACAGAAGATTTGTTTCATGAAATGAATGGAGCTGCGTTTTTTACCAAGTTGGATCTTTATGATGCTTACCATCAATTTGAATTGGACGATGAGTCTAAAAAGTTAACAACTTTGGCAACGCATAAAGGTTTATATCAATGTAATCGGTTGCCAGCAGGTGTTGCCTCAGCTGTAGCGTTATTTCAAGAAAAGATGGAGCAAATTTTTCAAGGAATACCGGGGATGGTAAAGTTCGTTGATGATTTAAATGTAACTGGTACAAATGTTGATGAAAATTTGGATCGACTAGAAGCTGTTTTAGCTAGATGTAAAGAAGCTGATTTGCGATTAAAAAAGGAAAAATGTGAATTTTTGCTAAAAAGGATGGAATTTTTGGGACATGAAATCGATGGAAATGGTGTTCAGCCGTCTTCGAAAAAACTTGCAGGATTCAAAAATATGCCACCACCTGAAAATATCAAGCAACTTGAAGCTTTTATTGGATTTGTTAACTACTACGGTAGATTTGTAAAAGATTTTGCCTTCTTCTTCAACACTGATAACGTTTATAACATCTCGGACTAAATTATTCAGATCTTTTGAAGTTAAATAAATCATTCCTGCAAACGATGGTTTTAATAAAACGAAACTACTAAAAACTATTATTGTGCGAACCTTCATCGTTGTTGGTGAAATGGTTTTTTAAATTATTAAAAACTGATGACTTTGCTACTGTTGACCCAGAAATATTTAAATTTCTTGTTGATCGTTGTTGGATAACCATTGAAAATTCAAAGTATAACTTTGTTCTTGCAAGAAACGTTTCAAGATCTGCTTTTGAATCATTCACCTTAATATGGAGCTTTTTTAGTTTTTAGATTCGATACACAAAAACCTTAGATAGTTTTTTTTTTGAATCCTATCTTTGCTTCGTAAAATTTGCATAAAGTTGTCCCTTACTAAAAACCCACCATTTTATCACAAAAATGTTTATGTTTTGTAAAAAGTTCAAAAATCATAGAATTTGGCTGATCTTGATGCGATCTCCAATGTTTTTCAACTTGAATCTTTGAAGTTATTTGATTGCTAATTCCAAGTCGGACTGTTTGCATGGGCAATGGCAAAATGTCCGAAGCTTTTACACTAAAATTCTTTTGCTTCAAAGCAAGTTCGACAAACTGAGCTGCCGAAGAATCCCATAATTTTAAGTAAAAACTAAAAACATGATTTCGGACATTGGAGTATTCATTTCGTTTACAATTAATTGATTCAATATCAATCACACATAAAGGTGTAACATAAAATCTAAAATCATATCTTTCTTTTTTTGGGAAAATTGTATATTTTAATAAATGTACCGATTATATCCATGATTGTCATCCTTCCATACATTTAAACGTCGACCATTATATTCAACCGAAAGAATAACTTGTTCCATTTTTATTACATGATCCCATAAGCTTACATCAGAAGAAGTTGATGGAATAAAAGCTAGCACAAAAACTAACAAATATAATAGCGTGAACATTGAAATATTTGTTTTATGCAAATATTCAAGAGCTCAACAAAAAATACAATCAGACTAATCGAATTTTTATTTAATTCTTTTAGACTTTATATTCTTTAATATACACTTACCAAAAATAGAAATGTACATCAAACTTTTTTCGTTTATCTATCGTTTTTGATGAAAACTGATAAAATAATTAATTCAAATTTCTTTGTAGTTTTCTCTCTGAATGAGTCAACAAAGTAAGTACAATAAAATATTTACACATTTTGTTTATATAAAAAGCTAATTAAAAAAAGCTGATAAGGATCGGAAATTGCTGATGTTTCACTTCTTTTTTGACAAACAAAATTTGATATATTTCAAAAAACAAAGAAACTCAAAATGGAAATGACGATTCTAAGTGATTCATTGGGGAATATATTTTTGATGACAAATATTTTAAAAAAAAATGAAAGTCTAATTTGATTTCGAAAATGGTTTATTCAATCAATTTTTGCATTAATTAATTTTCACCTTTTTAAAAAAATTACATTATGACTTCTGTAAGGGAGTGAAACCATAATGTATAAAGCATTTTATTATCACAATAAAATCGGCGGACTGCTGCCATTTTCAATCTTGTATCCATGGGAGCATTAATGCTGGGAAGAAACTAGAAATAAAAAGTCAAAATGTTTTTCGAAATAAATGAATTTTTTTTATTAATTATTGCCTCATTAATTAATTTAGAGATTGTTTTTTGGCTGGGTTTGGGCACAGAAGCGAAAAATTAGGCATACCGCGTCTTAAAGGGAGTGTCGGAGATAGTCAAAAAATGTTTACAAACGTTTTCCGTCATTCCAAGTGATGGGGAATGCATTCGTTGCGTGCGGGCGGACAAACTTTTTCATTCCCCATCACTTGGAACGACGGAAAACGTTTATAAAAATTTTTTCACTATCTTCGACTCCCTTTAAGCCAAAAAAGCAACATATTACTATATACAGTATACTCGCCTAATGTTTTCAAAAATTTCAAACAAAATTCATTTTTTTGCCTAAAAAATTGTGCATTTTGATGCATAAATTATCAAATATATATTTAACCCCTTTTTATTTTTCAAATCCGGCTACATCTAAACATTATAAGTCTAATAACATTTTGAAATAATAAAATAATACAGTAATTTTAATTAATATTTTTCAGCTATCGATTATTGTTACTTATATATAAAGAATATTTGTTTAACAGCAGTTTGGTTTTTCTTAACACCACGATTCATGTTAGCCGATCAAAGATTTAGGGGACTTCTGTAAGGGAGTGAAACCATAATGAATCCATATTTTAAACATTATTTCAAAAATTGAAAATCAATAATGCTCGTTATTTTAATAACTTAAAAAGTCAAATTCTTTTAAGAAATGTAATTTAAAAATGTTATTTTTGTAGTGCATTGTTTTAACATTGAATTTAATTAAACTAATTATAAAGATTTTCTTACAAACCTGCAAAAACTACGAAATTTAACAGTACACTTATAACTGATAAAATGAAACTGCTTAAACGATCTGCTTGACGTGGCATCTCTTGAAATAAAAAAAGAATTCATAGATGATGGAACGATCAAACTGTATCTATAATTACGTCGATCAAGATTAAAAAAGTATGGAGACAGATGCATTTCTAACTGTTTAATTTAATGAAATTTAAGATTTGGAGCTAAAGTAATTTAAGGTGAGGCAAAAAAGTGTTTGTGCATAGAAGTGTGATTTGAATTAATAGTTTTCGAAACATTTTTCTTTTCTTTTGTAATGGTTCATATATAAAGCGTTGGAATTGATACCGAAATTAAAAACTTGTGTATAAAAACAAATATTCATTTAAAGAACTTTTTGTTTGTTTTTTGACATGTTTATAAATATTTATTTTTAACTCAAATATTTGGCTAAAACAGTATTAACTTTAAACAAAGACAAACACGATTTGTGAATAAAACTGTATTCACTGAGTTCATGGAAGGCGCCATTTATTTCATAACTAAATAAAAAGAAACCATTTTTGGATAAAGTTTGAAGTAATTCAAATGTGATGACAGGGGTTTGACCATGAACTTCAATCAATATTTGACATATTGGAGTTGAAATAAGCTCATTTAAAATACTAAATTCTCCACCTTCAATATCTATTTTAAGGATATCAATTCTTTCATCCCCAAATTCTGACAAAATATTTTTAAATGTGTAAATATTTGCACTTTTATCTCTTTCACCTCCAATTTGTGCCTTTTTAAATGTTCCATTTATATTTTCTATCCTTTTAAGGGTCGCTGGTAATTGATCATCTTTATCCACGGATCTTACTTTGCATCTATAATCTAATTTATTCTAACGAATATCTCACTCCAAGCACAGCTTAGTGAGGAAAAATACAATATATATACAGTAATGTAAAAATAACAAAACAAAACAGTAAATAAAATACAAAAAAAAGAGATAAAACTTAAGCTACATATTTTAATATTTTTCTATCAGTGAGATCAATTGTTGAGAGGTGATTTCTTAATTGCTGAGGTTTTTCATATTTTAGGAGATTAATATCCAAATTTGTTAATAAAGGAGCAACACGAGATGAAAAATGTGTTGAAGCATATTTCCCTTGTGCAAAAAATTTTGATGAGTAATATCCACTTGAACGATGAGAAAGAGGAACATATTGGAGATCAATTTTTGAGTTTGGATTTGAAGCAAGAAAATCATAAGCTGTCATTATGTCTTTGACCATTCTTCTTTGATGAAGCGATACCATTCCAAATAATTTTAATCTTTCAACATAAGATGGGATTACTGTAGTTTGAGGGTTGTTTCTTCTATATATCATTCTTGTAAAATTTCTTTGTCCACTTTCTATTTGTTTGATGATTGTTTTTTGAGGAATATTAAATATTTCGGATCCATATTCATAAAGTGGTCGAACATAAGTATTAAATATTTTGATGAGAATTTCTTCGTCGCTGGTGATAATTTTTTTGAATATTGAGTAATATCTTTTATTGGCATTTGAGGTGATTATTTCAACATGATCATTAATAGAGCAATCATTCTTTAAATAAAATCCGAGATCACGAACTATTTCTTTTCTTTGGACTATTATGTAATAGTTGTTGAAGATCCTCTTCAAAGCTTGGATCATTACTTGTTCCCAAAGAATATATTGTACATTTAGGCCAATCTAACAAATCCATTTTCCACCATCTCCAATATATCCAATCCTTATCAAATCTTTACAAAACACTTCCGGCACAAGTGCATTATATATTGCACTATAACCCTGGACTTTTACATTATTTTTTAGAAATTTAGCACGTTCATGACTTTGTTTTTGATATTTTTCAATGATTAATTTATCCAATTCTGTATTTTGCGCCGAATGTTTTTCATTTCAGGTGTCGGATATGGATGCTATGTCATTACCTAAATTTTTATATAAAAGCATGATTAAAAAAGTTTTCTTTAATTATTAAATAATCAGAACGTATAAGATGTCGGCACTTATAAGGGGGGGGGGGGGGGGCAAGCAAAGTGCAACTTTAGTCGTAGTCGTCATATACGATATTATGCCGATCTGAGGTTGGATGGGTTAAAAATTTCCCATTGCATGTGTCGGATCTCTGGATGCTTTGTTTTTACCTGAATTTTTATATAAATGAATAAAATATAGATATGTGACAGAAATAATGTAAATGATTGTGAGAAAAATTACCAGTTTGTTGCTAAATGCCGTAATTTATATTAAAATTGCCAAAAAAAGTCTCTCACCTTTGACACATTTTTAGCTGTATCAGTTTGTTTCTTTGCCAAAAACACTTTTAAGTTTAAAAAATCAGCTTTCTTAAATATTTTAATTACCTAAGAATCAAAACTTTAAAATTTAAGTTAAACATTCATTTTAACACTAAAATGAATTTTTTTACGTATTTATTATGAAAATCCATATTCACAAAGCTCCGCCTACATATTTAAACTGATATCTTTACAAAGACATATATTTTATTGGTTTATCCTCACTTGCCGAACTTTTTTTCACACAGTGTGTGAACATTTGCGCACTTGCCGAACTTTTTCATAGACACAATGCCAAACTGTGTGAATAAACTGATTTTTTTGCAAAAGGGCAATGTAAACGTGTTGTTTTTTATCAAATATTTTATATTTTTTCGAGTTTTATTTTATTGTATATTTCTATTTTTATGATAATAGAAGACTTTAATGACAAAGAAGAAGTCATTAAAGTCTTCTTTTAATTCAACCAAAAACGTTGACAAAAATTGATAATCAAGTCTTTCTGCTAACTTCACTAACATAATATAGTCATCACATCCAAGAAGTTCAACGAAATTCTGTAAATCATCTTCGGAGATTTCAACAGGGCCGCAAATACCTTATAGAAAAAGGGGAAAGTTCCCCCCCCCCCCCCTTGAGAAAAAATTTACGTTGAAAAACTGAATTCATACTAGGTAAAATGAGAATTTTTGAAAATTTCATAAGGAAGTTCCCCCCCCCCTTTGCTTGGACCAATTTGCGGCCCTGGATTTCAACTTTGCTGTAAAAAAGCCGTGTTATCATTTTTGTAAAATAAAACGCATTTTTTTTCAACTTCGAGCATCGCCTGTCATCGACACTTTTTTTAAATGAACGTACGAACTTAAAAACTTCATCATAGGGTAATATTGGTCCAAAAATACGACTGGTAAGGGTTACAAGTCATGAAAACTCCCCGAAATTTCGATACCGTAACCCAGCTACAGTATACCTTGAAAAATCGTTACTTATATTTAACATTAATAATACACGTTTGCTTTTATTCGCCCAGGAGAAACTGAATTTTAGCGATATTTCTATGTTACTCATTTTTCAAACTTTGCATAGTTCCCATATTTCGAAATCGCTACTAAAAATGCTCAAACTTTCCCAGGGCGCTTCACAGACATGGTATACCATAATGCAAGTCACCGGAAGTCGATATCTTACTTAAAGGAGCCCAGTCAGCCAGCACAGCTCTCTCAACAGAGGGAGCAGAGAAACAGAGACATTCCTTTTCCCGTCAGAGAAAAGAAATAGTACGCACTCTTTCTTTTTTTGCCTGATTTTGTCGTCTTGATGAAAACGAGAGAATTGTGCTGACTGACTGGGCTCCTTTCAAGGCCGTATTTAGGGTGGGGGATTCGGCACCTGTGCCCCCCCCCCGAAACTGAAGAATTTCCTTTGATCTTTTGCCGCTTAGTGTTGGCGGCGGCAAAAGATCAAAGGCGTGCCCCCCCCCAAAATCGCTGTGCCCATTCCGAAAATTTTTTCTGCATGCGGCCTTGGCTCCTTTAATTCAAAAGTTATGCCCCTTTGTTGATGTCGAAGATGTTAATTTTAATGGTTTTTCAAAAAAACAAAAATGTTCCCCTTCATTTATCGGAGTAAATCATTTACCAAAAAACATGTTAGACAATAACAAATTTTGTGAGGTACTTTTCAGCTCCGCGAAAGTCCCAGAAAAAATTTTTCTTCGGGGATATAAATTTTTGTTAATTTTAAAGTGATGGCAAATTAATTCTAGAATAACAAAAAATCTAAAATTTTTAATTTAGGCTCAGAATGGGTCCCTTAATCGATTCTTTATACAAATTTGGAAGAATCTGGAAGTTTCGATTTCTCAAGGTATACTGTAGCTGGGTTACGGTATCGAAATTTCGGGGAGTTTTCATGACTTGTAACCTTGCCAATCGTATTTTTGAACGAATATTATCCTATGATGTAGTTTTTAAGTCCATACGATCATTTTAAAAAAGTGTCGATGAACGAATTTCTCATTTTTGCTCGAAGTTGAAAAAAATGCGTTATAATAAAATACTGCAAAAGAAGTGGATTGTTTCATTCTTTCGAAGTTGATGTGTTCTTCAAAAATTGTTGCAAATTGAATAATTTGATCACTTTTGTCTTTTACTGTAACTGCTTCTTGGTACAGTATTTCTTCAGCCAAAGGTGTACTGTTTATTACTTTTTTAAAGAAAACTAAAGGGACAATTGAAATGAATACTTGTAACAACATTATTCCAACAATTCATCGATAATAATCTTACTAAATTTTAAATTGTTGACTATTTAGTATTCGAGACCTCGAAGCGTAGCAGAGAAACATTGGGCAAGCGATAACGATAGGGTTTGCAAGATTGGCAAATATCAATGTTTGCATCTATAATCCTCCTGAAAATAAATCTAAACATTCAATATGAGTTCCTCTTACCAAACGTGGAACAAAATAGTGGATTTCTTGTTGAATGGGCCAATAAATATCATTTTGTTCCTGTTATTAATTCTAAGCTTGATCAACTTTTGCTCAAATAAAAATTTACAACACAGTTAAAACATTTTGGAAAAACTATTTGTGCAACAGATTCAAGTCTATCAAGTAGTTCATTTTTGTGTTTTGGTATACTTTAAAAAATATTAAATAATTATAAAAATAATTTAATATTATTGTTTGCACACAAATAAAACGTTTGTGTGCAAAAAAATCAGTTTATTCACACAGTTTGGCATTGTGTCTATGAAAAAGTTCGGCAAGTGCGCAAATGTTCACACACTATGTGAAAAAAAGTTCGGCAAGTGAGAACAAGCCATTTTATTCCATCATTTCAACCATTGAGTTTAGTACAGAGGGGAGGAATGTGCTCGTCGTCCAAGACGTTCTTGTCCAAATGTTACAACAGAACTAGCTGTTGTTCACAAATTTGCTGCTATAGATACTCGTGGGCTTATTTTTTTAAGTTCAACGTGACCAACTTTTCATTCTTTTTGTAGGGGGGGGGGGACGGAATAAGTACCTTTTTTGTTAAAACTCACACTTTTGAATTCTTATTCTTTGCACTTTTGTTGTAAAGTTTGTCCGAAAATTTATTGGAAATGAAACTACCCCTTTAAATGTCGAAAAAAACGATCCATGAAGCAAAATATTGTTTATTTTTATGTTTTGTTAGGAAAAAAATTTGTTGTATATTTTCCTAATGTTCGGCAGTTTTAAAAAGAAATGATTTCTGTGTTATTTCTTTAAAAGAAAATACTATCAAAAACATTTTTGCCGGTAATGCTTTTATTTATTCAGTTACATAAAAATTCAAAAATATAATCATTTTTGTTTAAACAAAAATTACATTGGATTTCGATTCATTCCCATTTGTTGTTGACTGTAAAATGGCATTGTATACATTTGTCCATCAGCAAATGAAGAGGGCATATTTCCATTACTATTTTGCATATCCATTGGCATCATTTGATTTCCCATATTTGTTCTTTGTCCATAATATCCAGGACTACGTTTGGCACGGAGAGGTGTTGGAGTTGAAGTTCCCATCATTCTTCCATTATTGTAATTATTCATTCCATTCATTCGATACATGCCATTTCCATTCATGTCATCTCTATACATGCCATTGGAATTCATGCCATCTCTATACATGCCATTGGAATTCATTCCATCTCTGTACATGCCATTTCCATCCATTCCATTCATGCCATTGGTATTCATTCGATTCTATAAATTGATAATTTTTGATAACAGAATAGATTTTTAAAAGAATGCTTACTTGCATGGACGCCCAATATTCTGAGCCGGCAGAAACAAAAGCAAAGAAAACAATTAAAAGAACAAAAATGGATTTCATTTTTTTTATTCAACAAAGGAAAGCTTTGATTTGAATTTCTACAGTTTTTCCCAACCTTTTTATACTCACTTAAATCAATCTTTGAACAAATAAATCTCTCAAAAACACTCTCGATTTTCGATGATTAATTTTTTGCTTTTTTTAAAACATGAACTTGTTTTGGGATTTTTTCGGCACAAAATCATTTCAAAATGACACAAATAGTTTCTCTTTGATTTTTTTCTGTGTCTTATTTTTGTTTTATTTTAAGAAATATAATTGTGTTAAACAACTTTGAAACGTAAAAAAGCATTTTTTTGCTGTTGTTAAAGAGAGAGAGAGAGTAAAAGCAAAAAGGTTAAATAAACAAACATTTAAAATGTTTATTTTTTACGTGATCCCTTTTTGAACTTACAGCTAGAGTTCTCTGCAGCTGAACTATTTAGTCCAGTCGACTAGACCAGTGTGTTCGCGCCCCAAAAAACATCGCCAACGCCGCCGCCGCTGCCAGAACTCTTTTATGGTGTAAATTTGCCATCGTATTTTCAGCTGATCAATAATACCCTTTCTACCATGTCGGATATATTGCAATTATATTTTTGCATTCGCGGTAGTAAGCTTCCGAAATTAACCATTATTCATTCCGTTACCTTCATTATTTTATCTATCTTTTAATACGAACCCCAGATATTTTTTATCACTTTTGTGAACGCACCATCACTGT
The DNA here is from genome assembly GCA_964035985.1 of Panagrolaimus superbus. Classification (NCBI taxonomy): domain Eukaryota; kingdom Metazoa; phylum Nematoda; class Chromadorea; order Rhabditida; family Panagrolaimidae; genus Panagrolaimus; species Panagrolaimus superbus. The sequence goes on from OZ038357.1 coordinate 10,590,718, forward strand.
TTATTGCTAGGTACGATTTTAATGTAAAAATATCTATATATATATAAAAATTTTCGAGAAATAGTAGTTATTTTTGAAAAAAATCATGAAATTTCCAACAAATGATTAAAAATAACCATCAAAATTTCGCCGCTGCCCCCAGAAACATCGCCAACGCTGCCATCGCACAGCGCACCGGCTGTTCCTTTTTTGAAAAAGAAGAGACGCGTGCGACAAAAAAAGTGCGCATGTTCAAAAAAAGATATAATAATAATTATTTTTTATTTTTAATTTTTATCTTTTTCAAATTTTTTTCATGTGATCCCCCCTTATGATTTTTTCCATTTTTACTACAAAATATTCAAATATTAATACCGTAATAACCAAACTTCATAAAAATGTGAAACCTAAAAAAATATATTTCATAGGAGTGTATTAACAAATATTTGGGACCGTTTTTATGAGTTCAGCGCTAAATTCAAAATTTTGAATTTAGCACTGAACTCGGCTCATCGATTTTCAAAGAAATTTCTCGATTTCGGCACGGGCTGAAGCCTGCATAGCCACCCCCTAAATACGGCATTGGTCGCCGTTTTTTTTTTTTGAAAACGGCGCAACGTAAAATTTTTTGTATGGAAAATTTAAATTTTTGCTTATAAATACAAAATAAACGGATAATTTTCTCCAAAATGGTATTATTCATGTACTGTGAGGTATAACAGATTTTTAGGGAAGTTTTCAGAATTTTTCATAACGATACTTTTATTTCATTGGTCGACAAATTTAAAAAACGGCAAAACGACTTTCTCAAAAAAGTTTTGTTCCGTCTGGGACCTTCTTTGAACTTCATTATTTTCCTCAATCTTAAAAGTCTTTTTCTGAGCTTTTGAGATTAACAATGTTATATTTTTCTTTTATAATAATAAACAGCACAAAAAGTACTACAAAATTATGTAACGTCATGTTATAAAATTGTTTAGGTGAGATTTAATTGTGAAAAAACGATTTTTATGTAGGTCCAAGGTGGGGAATATAAACAAAATTTCAAAGTCTTTTTCTGAGACTTTGAGAAGTTCTTGTAAAAATATTTTTTTATATTATTAATAAGGAGATCAAGGGCTACAAAACTATGTATTATGGAGTCTTAATATTGGATATATAAAAAAAAATAATTTTAAAAATTCACTTTGTCGGGTGAAAATTTGTACATATTGCCCAAAACTTTTGGCGTTAAAAAAAGTCTGCCGCTTTCTTGATTTTGTCGACCAGTGATTTGCGGATTTTTTAAAAATCCGTAAAAAATGAGTAAAATTTTTTTTTATAAATTTTGTAAAAAACATAATTTCAGTTTGTGCTTAATCCAGTTGATTAAAAAAATTTTTACATGTGTAAATCTTTTTTTTAACATGCGCACTTTTTTGTCGCACGCGTCTTTTCTTTTTCAAAAAAAGCGGTGCGCTGTTCCATCGCCGACACCGGCGGCGCGAGAACACTGGACTGGACATAGCTCCAATTAACTGGACTGAATAAATAATTTTTTTTTGCAGAAATGGCTTCAGCAAGTGTTAAAAATAATGTTCCATTCATTAATTTTTGTATTTATTTTTATTTATTAAAAAATAACTGTCGAAAAAATAGTTTTATTTGAATTTAACGAATTTACCTTTTAATTAATTGTTTTTCTTGCATATCTTATTTAAATAAAGTCTAAAATGCAAGCAACTAAAAAATGAATTTAGGGGGGGGGGGGATAAGCTAAAAAAATTGTAAAAATTAATTGTCTTTTTAAAAATCAATTTAAAAATGACATCATTTCAGAGATAAAATAAAAAAAATGAAGTTTTTTTAAGACAAATCTTTTTTTGGATGACACAAAGATAAAAAAAAAAAAAAAACTTTTTTTGGTCACATGGCGTTGAAAAATATTTTGCCAAACATCGGCGTGAAAAATCGAACGTTTGCATTGTTTGGATTTGATATGCGCTTTTTGTTTTGGAAAAAAAGGGACAAAAATGAGAAATCGGTTCAATTTTTGCTTTGAATTCCAAAAAGTCCGATAAAATATTTTAAAATAAATATTTTATTATTAGAATAATTGATAAAAACTATAAGTAGAACAAGCTACAAGCAAAAAAAATACCAAAAACACGAAGGAGGAAGATCCTCTATGCCCCTTTGTTTGAAAATCTGTTAAAGGGGGTGGATTCTTTGCTTTTTTTTGGAAGAAAGCCTGAAAATCAGGTTCTCTATTTACCGGAGGTGTTGTCGTGTAAGTTGAATAATCGTTGCGAGACTTCTCACAAAAAAAAGCAAAGCGTCCGCCTCCTTTAACAGAAAAAGATAGCGCTCATTGAGTGCATAAATGGTGGAAAAATTTACCACCAGATTTTGCGTTGAAATTCGGTATTTCCGAATTTTGGTTAGGTGCTGCAACTTACCCAAATTAGAGGAAATTTATCCCCCAATTTACGGGAACATTAATCCCATATTTTTAGGGGTAACGTTTTCCCGTAAAAACCTATGGGACATTGTTCCCTTATTTTCAGGAAAAAAGAGCCTATATTTTACGGGAAATTTTAACACTACTTGGGGGAAAATTAGCACAATTGCAGGAAAAAAATTTTCCTTATTTTACGGGAAAGTCGAAATGAAAAATTAAAAAAAATTGTTTTAAAAAATTAAAAGGCTTTTTTTTATATGTACTTACCCTTGAGGAAACTAAATGGTTTATCCAAAATGTATGTTTTAGTAAAAGGGCACATTTCCAGCGCTAAAAATTTTTGTCGCTTCGAAACTTTTCGGGGCAATTTTGCAAAACCGAAATTTTCAAAATTCTGTTTTTTCGAAAAATTTTTGACCGGACAACGGTACACCAAATCAAAAAAATAAAAATATTCGTCCTGCTAAAACTATTTTAAAATTTTCGGTTATCCGCGACTTTCTTGAAAAATTGAGAAAATCAGTTTTAAAGAAAGGAGATCGAGTGTTGATAAGGGGTTAATTCTTTCCATCGGGTGCGAATTTTCAAAATATATAATTTAAATGCGTCAGTGTAAGAAATTACTTTTAGCATCGCCATGTCATATTTTTGTAATGGATGAGGAATGTTTTGTATAATTACAAGAAAAACCTGTAACATTGGTTCATGTATTGCATTCAAATCGAGTAATCAAAAGAAAATGTGTTGTTACTGGTGATGAAGAAATTCAATCGAAGAAGCCAAAAGGATGTTGTCCCGAGAGCTTTGCTGTTATACTGTTTTGATTTTTTATGTAGTGCAAATACTTTTGCTGCCATTTTTTATACGTAAGAAGTTTTTGATCAACTTAGTATAGTAAATTTTACAATACAGGAAATAATGTTTTTAAATTTGTATTCATTTCTTAAAAACGATTAACCAGCAACAATAGCTTACACGTTTCTGGTTGTATTTCAACAAGACATTGTGCAAACATTCTTTTTTAAAGGTTTAGAGGATCGAGGCGACCAGTGTTACAGTATCCTGAGCGCAATCTCGTGAAACTACGGTCGTCATGCAGTCAGCATGATCATTGATCAGTGACATTCCATCTCTTTGCAAATTTCTGTAAATAACCATTCACTTTAATCATGACTCATCATGGCAGCCAGCTGGCCGTATGCTCGCAACTTTATTATTTTGCAGAGTCTTACAAATGATTATTTACTTTTGCCAATGGTGACGATTCGCTTCCATTTGCGATGACCTTGGGAATGGACGCTCAACAACATTTGTGAGCTTTTGTTCAATTCTCAACTTTGCAGCCTTTGCAAGATTCAATAGAAGGTCACTATACGAATTGCTATTTTCAAAGAGCAATGCAAACAATCCTAATGGACGTTATTGAAAATTCTGTTGGTGTATTTCGTAACCGCTCCTATTTCTGTTAGTATAAAAGGCTCTGGGGAACTCTCAGTCGCCGTCGACCCTGATACTTTATCAGTTCTTATTTGCTCCGTATATTTAATTGTATTATTCTTAATAAACCTTATCCAAATCAATCCAACTTCGAAGAAATAAACAGATACTTATCACAAAACAATGAAGGAAAGTAATTAATAGATTCAAGACCTTTGCACTTTTTAATATACTGACTCCTCCTACCAGCCATTGTTTTACTCATTTTTTGTTTTATATTTAGAAAAATAGCGAAAATCAGCGTTTTGATTCATTTTATTTTTATATAATAAATTTATTATAAATAAATTTATGGCATCATCGATAAAAAGAAATGATATTCAATGGCTGCGTGCCGTTGCCATTTTTGTTGTGATATGTTTTCATACTTGGCCACATATTTTCTTTCATGGTTATCTTGGAGTTGATATGTAAGTTAATGAATAATAATTTAATGAAAATCTTAAAAAAAGTTGTTGATGCTAAATTTCAGCATTTAATTGTAGAGTTAACCAAGTTGTCTATTTCACGAATTTGAGTTTTTTTAGTTTTTTTGTTATTTCTGGATATTTGATGTCATTTATAATGGGAAACAACCCAAATATGGGCCTACTTTTATTTTATCTTCGAAGGCTAAAACGCATTTTTCCAATATTTTTGCTTATAATTTTTTGCTCTGTTATAATTGGCCTTTTTGTGCTATTACCCTCATTTTTCTCATTTTTACAAACAGATGCATTATGGTCTATCTTCTTTGTCAATAACTTTTCAACAATGTTAAATCAAAAGAAATACTTTGAACTTGTTTGTTTGTTTTTTACTTGAATTTGCATGATAAAATAGAAAATGTTTTAGGTATCTGACTTTAAGTTTTTCCTTCATACTTGGTCTTTGGGAGTGGAAATTCAGTTTTATTTAATGGCCCCATTCTTGCTCAATTTTATTTTAACTAAATCAAAGCCTTTAATTTTTGCTGGCATAATTGCGTTAGCTTCAGCATTTCTGCAGTTATTTGTTCCAAATGAATCTGTTGCTTTTGGATTGGTATTTTGTCGATTATGGCAATTTTTAGTTGGAACAATATCATATTTATTGTTACAAATGTGCGATACAAAAATGAAACAGAACAATGAAGAAGAAGAAGCATTATTATTATTAGAAAATAACGACAAGAAAATGCATATTAAAGAATTTTGCTTTTGGAATAAAACTATTTCCAAAGCAGCCCTGGTTATTTTAGCTGCAATTTGTTTATTACCTTTTGACTTCATAATCATTTCATTTGTATTAAAACCAATACAGCGATTGTCAGTCACTCTTTTGACAGGAATTTTTATTGTTTTCAATACGAACGATCCGTTAATTCTACCATATGGAATCGAGAAAGTGCTAGTTTATTTTGGCAACGCATCTTATTCCTTTTATTTGGTACATTGGCCAGTTATTATTTATTTCAAATATTTTAACATTTTTGGTTATTATGGTAAAAGATATTTTTAAACGTTTTAGTACACTAAGAATATTTAGGCAATCTTTTTACATTGTTATGCATTTGTTTTTTGTCTCTGTTTTTCCATGAATGCTTTGAAAAACCAATGGGTAAACTATCGAGTAAAATTAATTTGATTTTTATCGGATTGTGCTATATGGCAATTTTATATTTATGTACGGGAGGAGAAAATCAGCTGTTAAGCATTTTAAAACGACCAATGACTTCAAAAGAGATTGCAAATGCAATTAAATTAAATGAAGCGGAAGCAATATCGTGTAATGCAGAAACATTTTTCTTAAAGGAATGTAAAACAGATCCTATTATTGAAAAATATCTTCGAAAAAAACCGAAAAGTGAAAATTTGGATATCTATTGCTCTTACTCGGTATGTTTTTAAAGAAGATAAAAGTTTGTAGCCAAATATTTATATAATTTTAGGCATTGTAAATAAATAATATTTTAAGGGGATATATGTTTTATTTATTTAATTTTTTGCAGCTTAATCCGAACTCGACGAAAACAATAATGATTACTGGAAACAGTTATATTTGGTTCCAAATTTATGGAATTTCAGAAGCAATTAAAAGAGCTAGAACTCAGTTTTCAAAGGTTTACATTATTTCACATCCAGGGTGTAGTTTAATTATTGGTGAACTGAATAATAATATAAAGCAATGGGATTGTGAAAATTATGATGGTAGCCATAATGAGCTCATAGAAATGATAAAACCTGACGTAATAGTACATTCCTCGAGGTAAAAATTATAAATATTTCCCTGTATCTAATTTTTGTTGTTTCAGATTTGAGCATTTTTTTGCAAATGAAACATCACCATATGAAATAGTTAAATATAACGAAACAAATATTTCGCAGGCAGTTTTAAATGCTGCAAAGCTTACAAAAAAATTGATTATTATTCAACCGCCGCCGAGATTTCTAAAGTAAGAACAATACTAATAAATAATAATTTAGCTAAAAAACAAGAAAACAGTATATTAAAATCACGATGGAATCAAAGGTACATTTCAAATCATTTTTGGCATTGTGGTCGTTTCCATTTTTGACGACCTCTTTTTTACAAAGTTATATTTTAAAAAAAGCTCGCTGCTACGAGATTCAGAATTTTCTGCTGATTCTAAATATAAAAGACACAAAGCATAAAAAATTAGTTTGAGTTCAGGATCCACTGAGAAAGATTTGTGTGGAAAAATTTTTCGACTTTTTGGTCAAAAGCATGTGACTGAAATCTATTATTTAAAAAAACTCGCTGTTATCTTATAGAGCTTTTTTTCTGATTCTAACTATGTTAGAATTTAAAATTAATAGTTTAATAAAAGTTTAGTATTCACCGAGAAAGCTGACCGAGGAACTCAAAAAGTAAAATGTACGTGGCGCTGCCTTTATTTTGAAAAACGACTAAGATCTTGTGTTCCCAAAAATTCGCGAAAAAAAGGCAGCGCCATGTACGTTTGATTCCAACGTAAAATGGTTGAGTTTTTTAAAAAATTTTTAAAAATTGTTTTTACAGCGGGGGACCCTTAGCCGTTGCACACTTATTATTTACTAATCAAAGGCTGGACAAATTTGACATTTCCGTACAGGTTTGTTTATATATAGGGTTGTTCATTTCCCGGGAAATCGTAAAAAATGCGGGAATTTCCCGGGAAATGCCTGGGAAATTTCCCGCCATTTCCCGAAATTTCGATTTTGACAATTTTACGAATTTAATGTCAAAGAAACTAAAAATATCCATTTTCAGGATTAAACATTAAATTAAAGCATTTTTTAGGAATTTTAAATTATTTTTAAAGATAAAATTTCTGTTTTTAAATAAATTTAAATGTAAAAATTTCTATTTCTTTACAAAAATTTGCGGGAAATGGACATCGTTTCCCGCAAAAATCGGGAAATTTCCAAGGAAATTGCCCGGGAAAGGGAAATGAACAACCCTATTTATATATATAAAACATTAAAGTTTAGTCGTAAAAAATTTTTGTGTTTCTAGGAATATCAAAAGAGAACAAACTTTAGCTGGGAAATATTGATGAAAGCAATAAAAAGTTGTACAAATTGTTTAACCATATCAACAGAAAAAATATTTTGTGATAAAAAAATATGCCCATATTTGGAAACAGACCGAAAAGTTGCAAGATACTGTGATACAGTCCATACAACACCAAATGAATCATTAAAGCTTATCCCGGATTTAATAAAAGCATACGATATGGCAAAATAGGTCGTTTTTTATTGGACACTGTAGTGTCTTTTGAAATAAATTTTCATAATTATTTTACTGTAATAACACAGATCCCGACGGGTCCCCTTGTTCTTTCATTTGTACGTTTTTTGCTTTAAAATCTTTATTCTATTTTTTTGTTGCCGTTTTTAAAGATTCTCCTGAACCTTCTTTGATTTTGAATGAAACAAATTTTCCAGAATCATTTTTAATAAATCAGGAGATGATTGTTTAGATTTATTTGGGGGGGGGGGGGGGGGGCGATAAGCTAAAAAAATCTATTTCTTTTCAGTAATGTTGCGACTCCGAATCCGGAGTCGAGGAGTCGACTCCGGAGTCGGAGTCGATGCATCAATTAAAGACCAAAATCGATGCATATACTCCGGAAATTTTTTTTTAAAACTTTAAAAAACTATTTATTCTGCAGAATAATGAGAGACTTTACGACAGTATTTAAATCGAACTGCACATTGAAATTTTGTTTTCAATTCTTTTATAGCCATTCGATTAAACAAAGTGAAAAAACGTTATTTTGAAAGTTTTGGAGCATTCTACCGTGTAAAACCCATTTCTCAGATTTTCAAAGATTGATTATAACCAAAAATTCAAAAAATCGAGAAAAATCAGGAATGCAACCAATCAAAAAGTTGTGCCCCAGGATTGTTCACATAAGTAAGGGCAATAAAATGGCTATAACAAAAAAAATTTATCTGACCTTTAATGTCGAAATTTTGGTACTTGTAATTTTCGACCACTGTAAAAAAATAGCAATACTAACTTGGGAAAGCTAAGTAATACAGCATTTAATAGCCCAATATGTCGGGATTCCAAAAATATATAGATTGTAACCGTACGGCGCCTAGTTAGCGACTGCTAAATAAAAGAATGCGCGCAACTAACATCTCCAACATCAATTTGAAGTTATAACTTTTGTATTTCGTAATATATCAACTTCCGGTGACTTGCATAATGAAATATAATGGTGTTAGAGCATCCTGGGAAAGTTTGAACGTTTTTGGTAACGATTTTGAAATATGCGACCCATTTGAAAATCCAAATTTCAGCAACATAGTAATATCCAAAAAACTCGGGTTTTTCTCTGCAGATAGAATTGAATATGCATTGGAAATGTAAAATACATGTAACAACACCAATATAAATTGGTAAAAACTGATGGGGGGTCGAAATCAATTTTTTACAATTTTTTGAATTTTGCTTGTTTTTGATCAATTTTCGAGATACCAAAATATTGAGAATATCGAAATATATCAACTATCTGATACTTTCGGGTTAAAATATAGCTTGTTTAAGATTTTTAGGGCATATTTCAACATCCTGGAATCACTGGTTTTCGTTTCCCATTAAAGTGAAAATACGGTAAAATATCAGGGAAAAATCAACGAAAAATCTGTGTTTTTCCAATATAATATCGCTAGAAAGATTTATTTTGGCATTTTCATAGTTGATTTTAGAAGTGTGAAGTGTTTGGAAGTCATTTTTTAGAATTATAAGATTTTTTAAAATAACTGATTTTTCAAAATTTGAAAAATTTGATGTGATAATATTTGGTGTTGAAATTACCCCGAAGTAATGACATAATGACACTAAGGCGAAAAAAATGTCTCTATGGATATTATATTGGAAAAACACAGATTTTTCGTTGATTTTTCCCTGATATTTTACCGTATTTTCACTTTAATGGGAAACGAAAACCAGTGATTCCAGGATGTTGAAATATGCCCTAAAAATCTTAAACAAGCTATATTTTAACCCGAAAGTATCAGATAGTTGATATATTTCGATATTCTCAATATTTTGGTATCTCGAAAATTGATCAAAAACAAGCAAAATTCAAAAAATTGTAAAAAATTGATTTCGACCCCCCATCAGTTTTTACCAATTTATATTGGTGTTGTTACATGTATTTTACATTTCCAATGCATATTCAATTCTATCTGCAGAGAAAAACCCGAGTTTTTTGGATATTACTATGTTGCTGAAATTTGGATTTTCAAATGGGTCGCATATTTCAAAATCGTTACCAAAAACGTTCAAACTTTCCCAGGATGCTCTAACACCATTATATTTCATTATGCAAGTCACCGGAAGTTGATATATTACGAAATACAAAAGTTATAACTTCAAATTGATGTTGGAGATGTTAGTTGCGCGCATTCTTTTATTTAGCAGTCGCTAACTAGGCGCCGTACGGTTACAATCTATATATTTTTGGAATCCCGACATATTGGGCTATTAAATGCTGTATTACTTAGCTTTCCCAAGTTAGTATTGCTATTTTTTTACAGTGGTCGAAAATTACAAGTACCAAAATTTCGACATTAAAGGTCAGATAAATTTTTTTTGTTATAGCCATTTTATTGCCCTTACTTATGTGAACAATCCTGGGGCACAACTTTTTGATTGGTTGCATTCCTGATTTTTCTCGATTTTTTGAATTTTTGGTTATAATCAATCTTTGAAAATCTGAGAAATGGGTTTTACACGGTAGAATGCTCCAAAACTTTCAAAATAACGTTTTTTCACTTTGTTTAATCGAATGGCTATAAAAGAATTGAAAACAAAATTTCAATGTGCAGTTTAGTCTAAAAAAATTCAAATAATCTGGTAGAGTGTCTCTTAAACACTTTTTTTTTTTTTTTTTTTTAATTATTAAAAACAATTTTATAGGGTAAATTGGCATTTTGAAAGCACTCTTAAGTGTTTTAAAGAAAATTTTGAATTTTGAGTCGACTCCAGTGACTCCGACTCCGATTCCGGAGTCCGAGTCAGTAAAAAATGTCCGGACTGTTTTTTTTATAAAAATTATTTGTCTTTTTAAAAATCAATTAAAAAATGACATCATTTCAGAGATAAAATAAAATTGAAGTTTTTTTTAAACAAATCTTTTTTGGATGACACAAAGATAACCAAAAATCTTGATATACAAATCGGATTTAAAAAAGAGACGTATATTTTATTGACACTTCACTTTTTTTAAACAAATTACTCTAAAAAAGCTATTAAAACAATATAAAAAATTTGATAGTAAAGCTTTTAAATGCATATTTTGATTAACATAAGCCGGTGAGAAAAATCAAAATGGATTTTTAAAAAAAGGAAATGTTGTGTTGCAATTTTTTACTTGGAGATAAATAAGACGCGGAATTATAAAATATTTTTAACCGTGCAAAAAAATTGGCGTTTAGTGAAAAGTGCCTGCGCTCTCTTCTTTTTCCACACAGAGATTTTTCACTCTGATAAAAAAAACCGATTTTTCACGCTGGGTGAAAAATATTTTTAAATATTAAAATAATTCTTCGTTTTCAATTCACTGTTTAAAAAAAACTTTCTTTATTTGATTTTAACAATGATTATAAAAAGCTTATAAGCTGATAAATCACATTTTTTGTGAGTCTCCGAACAACACCGCTGCCAATCTTTGTATTAGTCAACGATGAATTGCCAAAATTAATCACTACAGATTTTGATCAACATTTTTTCTTCATTTTTTTTGTTAACAGTTGGAATTTAAGAAAAAAAGGGAACGCTTTGAAGTGAATGACAAAGATAAATAGAATAAATGGATCAAAGCAATGTAAAAAAAAGGTGTAAAAATTTGTTGAACAAATATTTTTGCAATAAAAAAATAATTTTACAACAAGGTCTGAAATTTTTCATATAATCCGACAACATATTTTATTGTTTTTGTCTAATGTAATATGTTTTTATAAAGGATAAAAGCGGCCTTCATAATTTTAAAAATGCAAATAATGCTTCTTTTTATCAGTAATTTTTCATTGCTTTATTAACGCATAAATCAGTAATGTAAAATATCAAAAATTCATTAAAAATCATTTTTAAATAATCATTTCTAACTTTAAAAAAGTTTATTTACTCTTTAAAAATCCATTTTCCTACAAAATTAACAAAAAAACTATCAAAACGTGTCACAAAATTTATTACGCATTCGATAAAACCATCGAGTAAAAATGTTTCTGCCAGGATTTTCAATTCTTCCATCTTCAAATTCTTCAGCAAAAGTTCTTTCATATTCGCCTTTTAAAGACATAATTTCTTCCTTAGATAATTTTAAAGCATTCAAAATTGTCAATTTTTTAACTTTTGCAATACAAAATGGACGGATTTTGTTAAACAATAATTCAGAATTTTGAAGGAAACAAGATTTTTGATTAAAACATTTAAGCATTTGTTTATTAAACAATATTTGTTTATTTTCTTTGCGAGGACATGTTTCCAATATTTCATCATCCCCATTTTCAGCAGAATCAATGAGCCGCTTTTCAGAACTTCCACCTAACGAGCAATCATCTTTCAAAAAAGTTACGGAACATTTTGTAAGCAAATTTTCATCAGATTCTTCTTTGTAGCTTTCCCAAACTTCTGATAAACAACCTTCTACTTCTGAACAATAACATTTATGAATTTCTTTCATTTTTTGTTCAACTTTTTTTGGTGGCAAAGTTGTGGATTCAAATTCTGGAGCAAAATTTGTAAACATTATGGGCTCTCCGGTAAATGGAATATTATCGGATTCAGAAGAAGAAACATCAGCATCACCATCTTCATCATCATTATCAGCTGAACCTTCAAAAAAATCTTTGCTTGTTTCATTGTATGTTGAATTTGCATCTTCAAAATTATCAACAATATTCAGTTCTAACATTTCATTATTTGGGTAATTTTGCTTTCCATTTTCTAAAGTAACATTTTGGATATCTTTTTCGAGATTATCATTTTTATCAACAGATTCTGGTGAAAGAAAGATACTTTCAAATGTTTCTGATTCTTTGGTATTTTTTTCGGAAAACATTTTATTTGTTATAATTCCATTGTAATCATATTCTTGTCCATCTCCATTAATCTCTGCAAACAATTCAGTTTCAGTTTGAATTTCATTTTCGTAAAATGCATTTTCGGTGTTATTAAGAGTTGTTTCATTTAAGCCAATAAAGTTTTTATCAAACATGTTATTTGTGCCATTATTTGCATCACCTACGGTACCGTTTTCTTTCTCATCAAGAATAGGATGTTCTAATTTGTCTGCATTAGCTTTTGTGGCATCTTTAAAAGCAGAAAATGAAAGAGTCCAAAAATTTGTAACAAAAAATTCTTTTTCGAGATCTTTTCCTTTAACTTCTGATTCAACATTTTTAAATTTTGTTTCATTCAAATTACTATCGGAGGTTGTATTATTAAACTTTTCTTCTTCATTAATTTCACTAACATTTAAATACTTTTGTCCAACATCAACTTTTTCGGTTAAATTAATATTTCCATCATTTATTCCTTCATTTATCATAAAATTATCAGGGTGAAAACTTCCAAATATTGGATTTTCAACAATTTTACCAACATCCGAATATTTAACTGCTGGAACGGCAATATATACTGTCTCCTAAAACAGCTCACTTTTTTTTTTGTTATTTTTAAAAATAAAAAAAACGAACTGCATCATCATCATTATTATTGTTGTAGCTTTCTGCTTCTTTGATTACGGATTCTGCTCCAACAAAGGCAGAATTAAAAAATAAAACAAAAAATAAAATCCAACAATGCCAAAACTTTGCCATTTTTTAGGTAATGAAAAAAGATAAAACTAAACTTTTTTTGATCAACACATTTTTTTTCTTCAAACCTTTGGTCGACTTGTTCAACAAATTTTTACACCTTTTTTTTGCATTGCTTTGATCCATTTATTCTATTTATCTTTGTCATTCACTTCAAAGCGTTCCCTTTTTTTCTTAAATTCCAACTGTTAACAAAAAATGAAGAAAAAAATGTTAGCCAAAATCTGAAATGATTAATTTTGGTAATCTATCGTTGACTTAGAAAATACTTTTATTCGGCTCACAGCGGAATTTTTTGGAAATGGAAACAAAAAAAGTTCCAACTTTTGTTGCCATTTTTTCAGTTTTAACCATTTCTCCAAAGTCTTCTTATCTATAATTTAGGTTTCACTCAAGTTTGTTCGAAGCATACTCGTAAAATTAAAACCAATAAAAGGTCGAGAATTTAGTGAAATTGCTGCCGTCATTGTAAATAGTTTTAAGAAGATCTTATGAAAATATTTTTTTAGTACATTAAAAAAACAATTTTTGAAAAAAAGATTTCATAAGCGGCTCCGGCTCCAACGCTGTGACTCGGGAGTCGGAGCCGCAGCAACACTAAAAATAATATTTGGGATAAGATAAAATTTAGCTGAAAATATTTTAAACAAAGCCTTTTCGGAAGAAACAAAACTATCCAAAAATCTTGATAAACAAAATGGGTTAACAAAACAATGACGTATTTTTTTATAATGTAAAACACTTCAAAATATATTTAATATTAACATGGACCTAGCAAAGTTATGTCCAAATATTTTTGTTTGCCAAAAGTTTAACGTAAAAACAATAAATTTTTCTTTTGTTGTTGGTGAATCAGATTTTTTTGGGGAACCAAAATTATGTGTATCTTTTACCAAAATCGAAAGAAGCATTTCGAAATGCATCGTGTGTGTTTTTTTCGCGTAAAAATACATTTCTGCAGTTGAAAACTTTTTTTGCTTGACGCACTGGTCGGCAAATTTAAAAAAACGGCAAAACGACTTTCTTAAAAAAGTTTTGTTCCGTTTGGGACCATCTTTGAACTTCATTATTTTTCTGAATCTTAAAAGTCTTTTTCTGAGCTTTTGAGATTAACAATGTTATATTTTTCTTTTATAATAATAATCAGCACAAAAAATACTACAAAACTATGTAACGTCAGGTTATAAAATTGTTTAGATGAGATTTAATTGTGAAAAAACTGTTTTTATGGAGCTCCAAGGTGGGGATTATTAGCAAAATTTCAAAGTCTTTTTCTGATACTTTGAGAATTTCTTGTAAAAATATTCTTTTATATTATTAATTAAGAGATCAAGGGCTACAAAACTATATATTATTGAGTCTTAATATTGGATATATAAAAAAATTAAGACGCAGTCTGTGAGAAAATCAAAAACACGCGGCACAAGCCAAAATTACTTTTCCCTGAAACTTTGCTTTATAGTAAAGTGACCCTGGAGAAACCGATTCCAGAAAGGAAATGAAAAAAAAACGCTTATCAAAAAATTCCATGTGACAGGGTCGACCCCGGTGGGCGACATTAAAAATTTTTTTGGCCCCGATTTCTCTAATTTTTGGCACATATATGCTTTCGACCATGGGGAATTCAGTGGTTCCATTAGTTTTTTCTACAATTAAAATTCCCTAACTTTTCGCGGGGGGACCATATTTGAAAATTATACTTGAAATTTTCAAATAATTTTAAAACATTTATAAGGTGTAAAGATTTTTTTTGCATATTATATTTTTCTTATAAGAAAATTCCCAAATTTTAATAATATTAGAATATTCTATCCCGCTCGGGATTTCCCACGATTTTTTATCAGGGTGATATGATAGGTGATAAGGAAAAATCGGTGTTGCAGATATTTTGAAGTTCCAAAAAGTAGTTATTCGGATTCCCCGACCTCGAAAACCTATAAAGGACGTTTTTTCTAACAATCCAGTATTTTTGACGATTTTCTGCAAAACCGAAATTTTTTTGTCACGGATTTGGCTGAAAATGTTTTTCTGGGGTAATATGGGTCCAAAAACACCAAATTCATCATCAGTTTTGAGATTCATGAAGTCGTTTTCGAGTTACAGTATACCGGATTCAGAATCCGGATTCTGGAGCCAAGTTATCAGATAGCTCTAAAAGTGATATCGTTGGATAGCCCTGGACGAGTTGAGTCTAGGAGACCCAGAAACATCCATATTTATGACATTTAAACCCCCCCAAATTAGGCAAAAAAAATAAATTGCTTTTATTTGCCATCAACTTGAAATTTAGGTAAAATTTACATAAAAATTACTGTAACTACAGTATGAAATTTAAAATTTTTTACAAAGTGGAATCGGTTTCTCCAGGGTCATTTTACTATAAAGCAAAGTTTCAGGGAAAAGTAATTTTGGCCTGTGCCGCCCTCCTTTGACTTTTTTTGATTTTCTCACAGACTGCGTATATCAAAAGTTCACTTAGGCGGGTGAAAATTTGTACATTTTGCCAACAGCTTTTGGCATTAAAAAAAGACTCTTTGCCGCTTTCTTGATTTTATCGACCAGCGGACGTCGACACTACCTTTAAAAAGAAATTATTATTTTCTCCATTAAATTTATTGCTTGTTTTTCTTCAAATTCACAGTTTTATTTTTACAAATTTGATATGACCGATTAAAGAAAAAACAAGCAGCATCTCGTTTGTTTATTTTATTAAATCAAAACTTAAGGGCACAAAAAACGCAAAAAATTTTATCAGTTTATCAAATAAAAAAAAGTCATTTTTTTGGGTTTAGTAATAAAATTGTGAAAGAAAAAAAGCGTGTAAGAAAAAAGAAAATAAGATATAAAATCCACAGTTTTAAATTTTAATATAGCCACATGTTACATAAGAATTAGTTGATCAGTTAGAAATTAAATGGTAAAAAATTTATTTTATTTAATTAAAAACAGATGGCCAAAAAATGCAAAAATATTTTTTTTCAGTTCATTTTATTAATTTTTCAATAGTCATTTTTTTGGGTTTAGTAATAAAATTGTGAGAAAAAAAGCGTGTTAGAAAGAATAAAATAAAACATAAAATCCAGGAGTTAATTTTATTTCAAAATGTGTTAAAAGTTTATAATATTTGCTCATACGGCATCAAAAAAATTATTATGTCATAAATGATATGGCTTAGTTTTATGGCCATTTATTAAATTAGAATTTGTTAATCAGTTGAAATGTTAAAAAATAGGTTTCCCAATGTTAATATCCCCATAATATTCAAAGAAAATGTTAAAATAAATTACTGATAAATAATTTGTTATAGTATCATTTTGTCCAGCCGAACAATCCAGCATTCCTTGAAATCGTGCAACGTTTTAAGCAGAATTCGTAAGAGTACCATTATTTTGTATAACAAAATATTTAACAAATTGTTTTTGCAAATATTCTGTTAATTTTTCGAATCCTTCTTTGTATTCGAGATTACGGTAAGGGTATGTTTCGATGAACTGTGTGATCGCTTTTTGTTGAAAATCACCAATTATTTGTTGATCTTGAATGGGAATCCATGAAAACTTGATTGTTGAAACAATTGAGTAAAATAAAACGTGGATTTCAGGTATTGGAATTTGATTGCAATGTAATATAGTTGCCCATTTTCGAATGTAAGACATTTGAGTGTTGGTGATGTTGTTTCCATGAAAATGGAGAGCTGCATCATTTAAAAATGTGAGGTCGTCATTTTCGTAATAACTAAGTAACAAGTGTGGGCTATTTTTTGTTACTGTAAAAAGGGAATGAAGACGTTTAGCTTGATCCAAATATTCTTCTGAAATTTCTGTGTTTGCTAAATTTGATTGTTGTTGCATTCCAGGGGTTCGCATTCCAATTTCAAAACATTTATTTAGACGACATTTACGGCAATCAGAGCCTGTCAAGGAGGGAACTGAAATTAGCAAAATATATTTATCGTAGTAGAAAATAAAAGGGAAAAAACTTACTTGCTAAACACATGCCATCATTTTCACAAGAGTATACATGTTTTGCATTTGGAGCTCGAATAAAAAAGGCTCCACAAGCAGCACAACTTTGTCCACCATAGTGATTACAAACGCCACGAATAAATCTTCCACAAACTTTACACTTGCAACCAGACATTGTCCAAAGTAAAAGGTAATACTAAATTAAATTTAAAATTTTCCATATTTTTAATTTTTTGGAGGGTCGGAGTAAAATTTGTGCAGGGCGGTGCTTCTCAACTTTTTTAAAACTTTATTTGGTTTATTGGGTCAAGAGTGATCCGAGGTTAAAGCGCAGAATGATACCGATGCTATCTAAAAGATTTTAAAAAAACAATCCAAAAAAATTCTGTATAATAAATGTCACCATCGTTTTTAAATATTAAGCAGTAATATTTTGAAATCAGCATTAAAAATATATGCCAAAAAACAAATTATCCATTATTAAGATTGTCCCAAACCATTTTTAATATTTCTTTCTTTCTTTTTCCTTCTGAACCTCAAAAAAAGATGGACTCTTTTTTTAACGAAAATATTTTGGAAAATAGACCTTGACAGATAAAAACGTGTTATCAGATCCTCCGAAACCCCTATAACTAAAAAAAAGGAGAGAGAGGTTATAGAAAGAGAGCAAGGGAAACGTGAAAATGTGCATGGTATGTGTATTTTGTTTCAGCCTTTCAATATTGCACAGCCGGCAGGCGGCCACACAAATATTATTTTGAGTTACGTATTTTTGTAACGTTATCAAAAATTATATGAAACTTTCTTTGGGGAATATTGAAAATGTATGTTTTTCTATTGCTGTATCTCTGATGGACACTGCTTGGTAAGAAAAAGTCAGAGAGCAGTTTTGCAATAGAAATTGTTGGCGAAAAAAGCAGGTATCTGATTCGCGAAAAATCATGCATGTTGCATACTGAAAAAGAGAGGGAAAATGAATTGCATTTTTTTTAGTGCCATTTTTTTTGATTGTAACTGTTGGGTTAATCAGAATTTGCTTTTTAAAACATTTCAACCACATTTTTTATATTGTTTTAATAATTTTGGAGTAATTTGTTAAAGGAGTGTCAATAAAATATACGTCACTTTTTTAAATCCGATTTGTTTATCAAGATTTTTGGTTATCTTTGTGTCATCCAAAAAAGATTTGTTTAAAAATTTTCGGCTAAATTATAAAATTATATCTTACCCCAATAATGATATCACTAAAACTTGTCAACAGTAAAATTCTATCATAGCAGCTATGAAAAAAAACTGGGAGATTGATTCAAGAAAAATACAAATAGATTCAGGTGAAGGCTGTAAAGATCATGCTAGAATCTCAAGATTTGCAAAAAGCGGGATAGCACCTGCCCGTCAGGGACGTATGGAATTGAGATTTTAAGATCGGGACGTAATCCGGAACGGCACTAAACTCATTCCGTAAAAACCGGAACGGAGCGGAATCCAAAGAAGTAGCGGAATTCCGCTCATAACGGAATCCGGAACGGAATTTTTCTTTTATAATAACATAACAAAACTTTTATCCAAAATTGCATATTAAGTCCCAAATTAATAAAAAAAGTTAAAAAGGTTCAAATTTTCATGCAAAAATAACAAGTTTTTAACAGAATCATCGGAAAGATTCTTTCTTAAATCAGTGACAATAATTCCAGCAATACTGATCAATCTTTCTGCTTCTGCACTTGTTACAGGAGATGTAACATATTTTGCATGCAGTTGCGATAAAAAAGTACTTTTATCTTTAGTTTCTACTTTTCTATATTTGCAATACTTGCAAGACCAAAGTTTGGATAAAACATTATAATCAAAGAATTGTAAATACTTTGATGCTTTAGTTGACATAGTTATTTAAGCCTAAATGTGTTTTTTATAAAGCAAACTGTAAACAAAACCGAAAACCAACTTTGCATTCGAATATTTGCGCTAAAATTTTTGTATATTCGGTAACATTATGCCAAAAAAACAATATATTTAAATAAATCTTTGATATATTTTACAAACATTATACCATTAAAATTTTTTAATCTTTAACAGTGCATTCCGTACTCCGCTCCATTTTTTTGACCGGAACGGAATACCGCACGTCCCTGCTGCCCGTTTTCTTCCGATTTTTTAAATACAGGATTTTATCACAAGAAAATTCAAAAATTATATTTTTACATATTGTAAGCATTCTATATTACATTTTAAGAAAGCTTTTTATTTTAATTAACAAAATGAAACAACTTTTAAAACTGCTTTAACATTTTTTAAAAACATCTATCAATTCAACTTGTTTTTAATTTTAATAAAGATTTAGACATTTCAAGTCTAACTGAATTAATATCAAGACCCCCAAAACATATTTTTGTAGCCCCCGATCTTCTAATTAATAATATAAAAGAATATTTTTACAAAAACTTTTCACAATCTCACAAAAAGACTTTAAAATTTTCTTAACATTTTCCCACATAAAAATAGTTTTTTCAAAATAAAATCTTAACTAAACAATTATAAAATCTAGTATTACATAATTTTATAGTATTTTTTGCGCTGATTATTATGATAAAAAGAAAATTTTTTATTGTTAAAGTGAGCGGACGGTTTGCGACTCGGAAAATGCAAGAAATTAATTTATAGGATCTTGCATGCTTCAGTGTTTTGTCCTTTTTAATCGTTGCAAATAATGAAAAAAGTGCTGAAACGTCCGCCTCCTTTAAGCTCAAAATTCGGAAACAGTACCTATTTTTTTGACTCTAAAAAACATTTTTTTGATTTTAACAAAATAATTTATTATAAAAAGCCATTATGACAACGGATACTTTTTTTTTACTCCACAGAATTATTTTTTTTATCCCAAATTTTTTATTCGCCCCAATATGGATTACTTTTTACCCTAAATATTTACTTTTTATTAAAAAGAGTTCTGAATCAAAATTTTTTGTCTAAGGAAACCCTAAGAAACCCTAAGAACCCATAGCTTAGTACATGGGGGTTTGGGGGGCTAAATCACATAAGCTAAGTATGTGGGAATCGGAAGGTTAAATCACAGCAGCTAAGCCTAAATTACAAACTTAGCTTAAATGTTTTAGAGCGTAAAAAAAGCTACAGTAAAAAAACATGTCAAACTGGAAAAAAAGTTTTTTCAATTTCCAAAGTAATAATAACTTTTTTAACAATGAAAAGAAAAACATTTTATTCAAAGCTCAGTTTGATAAAACGTAAACATTTGGGGTAAAAAGTTATAATAATCAAATAGAATGTTTTTAGAAAAAAATATTTTGTTAGAAGTTAATTTTTTTTAAAAGTCAAAAAAAATGTTTTTTAGAGTCAAAAAAAATTTTATTCAGCAAAAAGTGGGAGATCTCCACGGCCCAACCCTGGTTGATGACAGCATTGTCAACAAGTAATACAACAATTTTTGACGTTTAAAATAGACTCTTTGCCGTTTTTAAATTTTATCGACAAGGGGGATTACTCTTTAAATAATTCGTACTTTTACAATCACTTGCTTTTTTAAAAATCAAATGTAACTTTTTAAAGTATTGGACTTGGCACTTTGCATTAACAACGGCACAAATGGCAAAAATATATCATCTTCTTTTAAGCTGTGTGTTATACGATTTTAAATAAATTTTTTTTTGTGAAATTTTTTGGGAAAATAGGCCTTGACAGAGAAAAACGTGTTATCAGATCCTCCGAAACATCTTTTACTAATAAAAGAGAGAGAGAGGTTATTGAAAGAGAGCAAGGGAAAAATGTGCATGGTATGTGTATTTTGTTTCAGCCTTTCAATATCGCACTGCTGACAACCAAACAAGTATTTATTTGGGATAATTTAATTTTGCTTTTCCGTTATCGCTCGATTCAATCAAAAATTTCATGAAACCTCCGATAAAGAGAGAAAAAAAATGAATTGCAATTTCCTTTGGGACCAAAAATGTATTTTGCAGGTAACTTTGGGTCTAATATTAATCAGAATTTGCATTTAAAAGCATTTTAATCACATTTTTTATATTGTTTCAATAGCTTTTTTAGAATAATTTGTTGAAGGAGTGTGAATAAAATATACGTCACTTTTTTTAATCCGATTTGTTTATCAAGATTTTTTGCGTATTTTTGTGTCATCCAAAAAAGATTTGTTTAAAATTTATCCAGCTAAATTTTATCTTGCCCCAATAATGATGTCATAAAAATCTGTCAAAAGTAAAATTATGATGTGATACTGTAGATCCTCAATACAGTACTCTCAACAAATGTAACAACAAAAACTGATAATGGAAATCTTCAAATTGTAAAATCAATAAATGATGCAGTCTTTTTTAGAACACATTCATTCATTGAAATAATTTCTAATTATTGCAAAAGCTTAAAGCTAAAAATACTTTAAAATATTAAATTAAAAAAATCTAAAATTGGGTTGCAGAAATACGGTAGCAATTAAATGTAAAAATAAATGTTTTTGGATAAAGAAGTTGTTGTTGGGCATTAATAAATTCAATAAAGCAAACATATTTTAATCCCATAAATCTTACACTATAGCCAAGATTTACATTTTTACACCATTAGTTCCCAAAAAGTTGCATTTAAAAATCAAGTCGGAAAAACAGGCTTTAAAAGGAGATTATAGTAAATTTTCTTTTACTCTTTTTTTTTAAAAAACTCTTAACAGTCATAAATCTACCGTATACCTTTTTTATGAGATTGAATGAAAACATGTAATTTTCTTTTTTTAAAGTTTAATCCAAAATTTATTTAATAGCTTTTTTTGGACGCATTTAATCTTTTTTTTTCAATTTTCTTTTTATATTCCAATTTAAATTATTTCTTTCTTTTTGGAGCTTCCAAAATAAAAGTTAAAAAAAGTTGTCCTTCAATATTATTGAATTCAATTGAAATACATACATACATATAAATAAATAAATTTAATGTCATTGCTTGTCTTCTCTCTCTATTTTTTTTCTTGTTATATTATAAAACAGTAAATAAAAAAAAGAGTATTTTGGAAGAAGCCCTTCGAATAAAAAAAAATACATGTCCCAAAAGTAATTTTTTGTTGTTTTTTCAAAAAGGGAGGAAGAATTGATGGACACTGAAAAAAGAAGAGAGAGATACATTTAATTTAACATCAATTTTGACACTTGTTTTATTTTCTTTCATTTTCTTCAAATTTTGTTTACATCATTCTTTTTGTGCTTCTTCTTCGCTTTTGTACTTCAATTTTTCATAAAAGGGGAGAGTGTTGATTCTCTACAAAAAAAATGCTTCAGAATTTGAATATACAAGTTCTGATCTTTTTTTTGCTTATTTTTCTCATCCAAAAATGGTGTCCACATAAAAAACCAGCTGAATAAAACCCTAGATTTTTATTATCATCGCCTCATTAGCGACGGCAAAAGGGCTCCTTGTTTGTCGTCGACACTCCCTTTTCGACTTTTTTGGGTTCCAACGCGACTTTGAAAATTTAAAAATTTAAAATTTGGATTCAGCGACCTCGATTCGGTTTATATCAAAACAAATTAAGCTAATATCGCCAACGGCACCTCAGATTTAAAAATGCAGTTTTCAACTTCAACGGCACAAAAAAGTGCCAAAGCGGCACTTTTTGCCTTTTGTTTCAATCTTGTTAAGCATAGTCAAAAACATGGGTAAAGTTTCAGAAAAATCTATTTTTTACAGTGCGAGCGTTCGTATGGAAGACCATTTTTTTCAACCAGAGTGCATTTTAAATGTTTATGTAAGATAAAAAAAAGCATACGTTTGTACGTATTTTTTAACAAAGTTAATTTTTTTCTTGTCTGTTTACAAAAAGTTTGACTTTCTTGCAAAGATTGAATTAAGCTTTTAAAAAGCTTCTGAGAATCTTTTATCTTCTTAATTTATTTTTTACCCTAAAGTCAAGATTAATTTATGTCTTTTTTTTCGTGGCTATGTTAAAAAAAAGTTAATGAAATTTTTTACTCATGATTGCACTTTTTGGCACTTTTTATATATAGTTGTGGTAACTGACATGGCGTAAAAAATACGATAAAGTTTTGTTAATTTTTTACTACTTTTGAAAACTAAATTGCTTTTAAATGTTTGCTTGAAAGATTTTCTTTGTCTTTGTTTTTGGTGTTGATGGTAAGTAGTGGTGGTGTAAAATGGAAATTGTTTATTCTCTCACATTTTTTTTTATTGTTTTTCTTTAAAAAGGCATTTGTGAAACGAGGATTAGAGATGCCACACTTAAAAAAAATACTTTTCAGGTTTTTAGTCATCAATTATTTTTGTGTTGAAAGACAGTTATTTTTTCGATCAATAAGATTGTTTTTCTGTAATATTTCAACAACATTCTTAAAGGGAGCGGAATTTTAAGTACTTTTTAATTTTTTGGGTCTCGCAGTGATTAATTCCATACAAGATTCTGATTGTCTAAATCTTGCGAAAATGGGTTCCTCCTGTTTTGACAACTGTATTTTCCTGATTGGAAAAATCTTAGAAGAATTTTCAAATTAGATTTTTTTTAAAAACTGCAGTACTTTGTTGCAAATTATTTGAAATCTTGAATCACCTGAATGGATTTAATTTTGATAAATCCCAAACCTTTTAAAAGCCCGACATAAATCCTTTTTTTAAAGTGTTTTTTGCTCCATTTTTTCCTCATAAAAAAACATAGACTACTCGTCGGACCGGAAAAGCACACCTTGAAAAGCCGGCATTTTTGGACGGTACATTTTTTTCATTTATTGCTTGGAGAAAAAAAAAATAAAGGCACCATGCCGCCGCCGCCGCCCATTAAGTGTTTTTTAGAACGAAAAAAAGCCGTTTTTGTTGCAGCTTTTTTTACCAAAAAAGTTGTAAAACGATGAGGGCTTCATTTAAAATGATGCCGTAAAAAAAGGGAGAAAGAGTTACGGATAAAAGTTTTACTTCTGTTTTTACCACTTTTTCTACCGTATAAAATTTTATTCTTTCGTGGTAAAAGAAAGAAGAATTTGATGGAATGGAAATTATTATTTTGGTTGATAAACTTTGATCTTTTACAGTAATTTTAAATATTTAAGTATTTCAAAATAGTAAATTTTAAAATGATATTTTATTCATTCAAAAGAAAAAGCACCTTAAGAAACTTTGCAATTTTACATCAAAAAAAAGTGATTACTTATTCAACAACTTTTTTTTGGAAGCGAAAACCACAGATTATTTCTTTCCATTTTATTTTATTTGAGTTACTTTTCTTTCTCTTTTTTTACACACTTAAAGTCTTACTTTTCACACAAAATATTTGCAAATATTTTCTTTCATCGTGAAAAAAGAGTGCCACATTTTGGATGTATCAGTTTTAGGGTGTTACTTTTACACTGACTCTTACCACGAAAGTGCGACAGTAATTTTTTATTTAATTACTGTAGTTTTTTAAACATTTAATTTTTGTTTAGTTATTTTATTATTGACTCCTACCACGAAAATGAAATAAAATATTGAAGCACCTTGCGAAATTACTGTACTTTTTTAAGAAAGGTTTAAAAAAAGTTAAAAACAACTTTTTTCAACGGCAAAATTGCCATCTTTTAATTCCTTAAAAAAACACTCTTTATAATATTTTCTTCTTTTCAATTTTATTTTATATTGGGACTTAATCCACTTCTTCTTCAATATGTGTTTGTGTCTCAAATTGCTTTTTTTCATAACTCAAATTCCCCCCCCCCCCTTTTTTTTCCACTTTTCCACTTTCACTTTTCTCCATAATATTTTGCCTTCCGATAATTTATGACTTCCGTCCGTTTATATTTTTTTTTTTCTAAAGCTATTTTATCGTTTTTTAAAAAAAACAACACACGCTTTTCTACAACAACTTTTATTTTATATACTTTTTTTGGGAGGACATCAGTAATTCTACATATTTTTTTGCCGTTTTTTTCTTTGCTTTAAAAGTTTAACGTTTAAAAAAACTAAAATTTTCATAGTCAAAAAAAATGAAGGAAAGTTTCGTTGCATAAAAAAAGACGTTTTTTAAAAGAAAAAAAAGTTATTCATTCAAATTCAATGTGTTTTTTTTACTTGAATAAAAAAAACATACCCTTAAACAACTTTTTAAAGTTGTCAAAGAAGTTTTTAAAAAAGAAGGCATCTCTTTTTTTGGGTGGATTTAAATTTGCTGACTTTTTTTTATGCCCCAATAAAAAAAACAACAATATGGTTGTGCCTTTTTTTGCTTAAAAAATTGTTGCTGCTACATTTTTTTGATGAAAAGCCATCTGGATTCTTTCTACTTTTTTTTCGGACTTTTGATGCTACCCATCTCTTTCAAAAATGCCAAAGAAAATAGAATTGAATAAAATTTTCTTTGAATTTTTTTCGTGCCGCGCAAAATAAAATTTTTGAGTGACCATTTGCTTTTTTTTCGCCATCTCCCGAAAAGTCTGTCAAAAAAAAGGGGGGGGGGCATCAAACAATTTGTGCCCTTCTTCTTTTTTATTCCTCATTTGTGGATATTTTCTTAAGAAAGAAGCTTTTTAGAAGTACAATCTCTTTATAAATAAAAGCCACTTGAGACAAGTGTTGTTGTTGTTGTTGTCCACCACCACCCACAATACAATATATATTTTTATATATATATAAAGAAAGAAAGCTGTCACATGAAAAAAGAAGAAGAAAAGGATTTTTGAGGAAGCGGGCAATTTTCCAGGAGAAATAAAATGACCACTTTCTTAGGTCGTTGTCTTTTTTTCGAAGAAGAAAGCCCAAGAAAAAAAAGTAAATTTTTAAAAAAAAGATATCTTTGAAATTTTGTGATACAATTTTATTTATTTTCGATTATGTGCCAATTTTGAATGAATAATTTTTATCGCGTTTATTTAAACATTTGCAGATACAATTTTAACTTTTCAGATTTACCACATTTTTTATTCTATTCTTTCAACAAATGCCATAAAACATGAAATATTTTGCGTTTACAGTAGTCATCACATTATTAGGTAAAAATGGTTTTTCAATAAAATCCAAAAACAAAAAACAACTTTATCTTTTTTTCCTCTCTCTCTCTTTTTTCCCATTGGGACAAATCATTTTGAACGGTCAATTTTCGACTTTTTACTTTCTTTTCTTTTTTTTTGATAAAAATCTCTTTTGGGATTTAAAAATAAAACTCTTTTATTTGGTCATTTGTTTTTTTTTTGGCAACTTTTGTTGTGTAACAAATTTCTGTGTTTTTTTTGTTGCATTTTAAAAATTGAAAAATTTCAACACAAAATTTGGGATAAAAAAAGGGTAATTTAATTTTTGAAACATCACTGATTTTTGACGGAACTTGGTTTCCCGGTGGCGGAGCATAATTTTTGATGGGGAAATTTAATAAAAAAAAGTGCCAAGAAAAACCGAGTAATTTGCATAATGGTAATTTAATTTTTAGAATTTTTTTCAAATGTTTCTCCAATTTTTGGTGCAGCACTTTCAGCTCCAATAAGACTTGAAAATAGTGAACAATTAATACAAATTGGTGATCGTAAGTTTTCAATATTTTTTGGATAATATCCTAAAAATAGTGAATGTATTTTAGGTGAACCTTATGAGGCAAAATTAACATCAATAACATTTTCAAAACCAATATGTATAATTGCTCTTGAAATTCATACCCTTCAACCATTAACCGGTGCAGAGGATATGTAAGATATAGTTTGTGAGATTTGATATATCCCTTTTTATTTAGAGAGATAACATATAATCTTTGTGAAGAAATATCTCCCTCTTCTTCAAATACAACTGCATGGACGTTGGCACATTATACAAATAAAAAGAATGTTTTTGTTTTACGGCATCCAATTTTGGCACGAAAAATCGCTGTGGTGGCAGGAATTGAAAGGAATAGCAGAAATTCGGCAGCTATGGCAATTTTAGATGTTGACATTAAACAATGCAATATTAATACTATTTTTGGATCAATTCAAAGTGAAGAAGAAAGGTAAATAAATAGTTTTATGCAAAAAGGCTCCGGGTAGCTCATTGGTGTGTAAAGCATCAGGCGGGTGTCCGCTGATTCGATTTCTCATTTTACATGCCCATTTTTTGTATAATCATCTTTTAATGAAGTAAATACTTTAGAAAATGCCACAAATCTTCTTCTTCACCCTTTCCACAACAACATCATCGACATCGAAGTCATTCCCCAATTCTTAAAATCAGTGATGCCGAACTTGATCAACTTCTTCTTGGTCATATTTCACAAAATTCCCATCATCGTCACAATGATTCCATCGAAGCTGTTTTTATTCGAAGCAAGCGACAAACCGAAAAGGAGGTTACGTCTTTTCTTTCTAATTTTCCATAAAAAAAAAACAATTAAACGCAACAAGCTTTTTTCACTCAAAACAAAAAGTATCCGCTTTTCTTCCACCAAAGCACTTCTATTTTACATTTTTTAATTTTTGTACAGTATTCTTTCTTTTTTTTTTAAATTACGTGTAATATTTGTTTCATTTGTTTCATTTTTTTAAATGTGTCATTTTTCCTGTTTCAACATTGTCGTCTTTTTCATTACTCTGTGTTTTTTTACTTATTTAAAAACAAAATAATACTGGTTCTTTCTCTATGTATGTGGTTGTTAGATTACTGCATTTTTTATATTTAATAAACACTGTTTTTTTAAGAATATGTTTTCTTTTGCACAAAAAACAAATTTACAATTATGAATCAATAGTTTTAAAATTCAAAACTCTAAAATAAAAACAAGAGGGAAAAAATAATATGTTAAAGGGGGAGCCGCAGTTCACATAAATCTTTTCTTATAACAAATCGTGAAAATCAGGGAGAAAAAAGAGAAAAAACGCACTATTTCTTTTCTTTTACTCGGCAGCGTTGTCTCTTTTTCTCTGCTTCCTCTTATAAAAAG
This sequence comes from Panagrolaimus superbus, assembly GCA_964035985.1. Lineage (NCBI taxonomy): Eukaryota > Metazoa > Nematoda > Chromadorea > Rhabditida > Panagrolaimidae > Panagrolaimus > Panagrolaimus superbus. Next base: position 10,618,786 of record OZ038357.1, read on the forward strand.
TTTATGAGAAGTGCGACTCCCCCTTTAAAATCCTTCAAAACATGGTATTCTTGTTTTAGTCAAATTTTATGGTAATTTTGTAAAAAAAGTTTTACATTAATGTTAATTAAACATTTATTTAAACAAATATTACAATTAATTTTAATTATCATAATTTTGGCTTTTCAGATTCCATCATCTTTACCAAATACTACAAATACATTTGGAGGTAATATACATATATAAATGTTTAAATTCAAAACTTTTACCACAAATTCATTACAGTATGTCCCCTTGGATTTAATGGTGAAAACTGTGACATCCCAGATTGCAGTGCTCTTTCAAATTGCTCTAATGCCGGAATTTGTGTTCATTCAAATATATGCAAATGTGCACCAAATTATTTTGGAATTGATTGTTCGCAATGTTCTGGATGGTTTTGTAATCAATGTGATTTCTTTTGTGTTCATGGACAATGTGATGCCATAACAAAGACATGTCGATGCCGAAGAGGATGGTCTGGTGCAGCATGTGATATATGTTTAATGAAAAATTGTTCCACAGAACCAATGATAAAAATGATTTTGCCCCAAACTGCTGAATGGATTAATGAAAATGAATATGTTTATGTGCATGGCACAGATTTGCCAAAGCCTGATGATATGAGATATCATTGTTTATTTGGTGGAATTTCAACAACAGGGAATTGGCTTTCATCTGAGCTTATTCGATGTTCAATACCATCTCGGGCAAACCCGGGAAAGCATGTTTTTAATGTTATTCCGTATGGCACAAAAGTATATGTGCCAAATGAGAATTCCAAAACTGTGCATTTTACTTTTTATATTCCATGTGATTCAGAGAAATGTCAAGGGCATTGTTTCGGGCCCCTCTGCCTATGTAATCAATTTCAAATTGGTCAAAATTGTGAAAATAAAATTCAACAATTACAAAATCGAACCGAAGAACTCAAAGATCCTTCAATAATTAGGTCTCGAGAAGGTGAAGCGTATATCGTTCAAATTCCAACACAATCTTCGACGGCAGTAATGAAAGTATTTTCAACAATCTCGGATTTGGATATGGATCCATTCAGGCATTCTGTGACTTGGAAATTTCCAAAAGGAAATATTATTCCTTACAATATTGATGTACATTTAATTGACGAAAAAGTTGATTTAAATGTTCGATGGAGTCTTGTCATTGAACCAAGCTATACGCCGTTGACAGGAAAAATTGTAAAATCTGGGATAAATAATGGATATTTGTTGAAAGGATTTATTGAATATTCAAATGGTAGTAATGCCGTAGGTTACTGTGCCTTTTTTGAAGTCTTTTCCAAAGTAATTTTAGAGTTTCAACAATGTTCCAATTCTTCTTGATGTGTTATCATCTTCAAATCCAAATGCCATTCTTGAATCCTTTGAAATTACTTCAATTTCTCCAACGGCATTTAGTCATATTTTTTATCCATTTTCTGGTACAAAGGAATCTGAAACTTATACAGTTCGAGCAAAACATCCCGGAAAAAAGAATGATACAACAAATTGTGCCACGTGGACCCTTAAACGTTTAAAGATTAAACCTGAAAAACAATCAATAAAAATAATTAATGGAACCGCAACAACAAATTATTTTGTAAATGCAAAAGCAATAAATTGCCAAAATTTCCATGTTACAGTATTCCAACCGGTTAAATTTATCTTTATTGGTTCATTTGATTTATTTGGTGATAAAGCTACAGTAACCTTTAATGTCTCTAAAAATATTTTTGATCTTCCCAGAATTACAAATGTTACAATTGCATTTTTCTGCGATAAATATTCTGGTATTTTTGTTAAACAACAATTTTTATCAGCTGATAATTTGATTGCTGCGGATATTCAAATTTCCCCAAAATCCCTTGAATTTTATTCTTCTTCAACAACTTTTCCGCAATATATTTTATTAAAAATTGCAATTAATTCAATACCGTATAATTTGGAAGAAGAAAGTTTAATAAGTGATACAAATATTTTGCCATTTTATGTTGTGGCTTCAAATCCGCCATATTTGAATAATCCGTCAATTTATCGAAATGGAAGTAAAATTGAGGTTTTGCTTGGATTATCACAATCTTGGCATGCCAATGTTGGAGAAGGAATTTTGTATTTTCCTAATTCTAAAGAGGTAAGTAATAAATTTAAAAAAATTGAAAAATTTGCATAATTTTAGCCATGGATCAAAATTCCATATCGTATTAAGGCGTCATTGAATGGCATAGAACTAATTGTGACTGCAAAAGGATTTGTAACAAATGAAACGAATGTTATTGATTATCCATTTGAAATTTCAATTAAAGATATCAAAGGTCAAAAACTTGTTCAAAGAATGATTTATCTCAATGGCAAGTTTTTTTTGGCATTTGTTTTGATTTTGAATCATCTTCTTTTAGTGCCATCTGAATTTTATCCTCTTAAAACTGGCTTTTATCAAATTTCAATTCAATCATTTTCCTTTGATACCGTAACCAAAATATTTCATTTAACACCAAACAACAACAATTTTGAAATATATTTATCAAAAAAGCGCCAATTTCAATTTGTTTTTAATGGAAAACGAATTAAATCTGAAGTCATTGGAGGCGGGGATCCCACCCTTCCCCCAACTCCAGAAGTCATCATGGAACCATCAATTTTTTATTCAAGTAATTTAAATCAAGAATTATATGTAAATTTTATTTTTAAACAAAGTCCCACAAATGTAACAACTTTTATTGGATTTGAGAATCAAAAAGAGGATTCTGAATTTTATCTTGAAAAGAATGTTTCCTCCAACGAAATTTTAAAAGCTTCAAGTGGATTCAGAAGTTTGGTAAAAATTAGCAGAAATACAAAATATGCTTTAAAAAATGACAAATATTATTTACCACCATACTGTAATATTGTAAAACAATCTGTGCCATTTTATTATGCCGTTGATGGATATGATGAAAAGAGTTTTGAGGGATCTCTGGAATATATGGTGGATAAAAGGATTTCAGAAATGGATAAAGCAGTTATTTGTGAAAATGGTTTGTTCGTTTTTTTCTCTGCTGTGTGTTTGACAAAGTATTTCAGAATCCAATGATGTTGTGATTCCAGAATTAACTTCCATTGTTTTTGATTGTGCTGCAGCAAAAATTCTTGAATGCCGTGCATTTTATCAACCAATTCAAAGTTGTGGAGCTTTATGGTCCACAATTCCCGATGATACAGTTTCCATTCATGTATATGCACTATTTATGAATTTAAAAGCAAACTGTAAATTATCTGACGTCGACTTAAAAACTGTTCAAGCTCTTATTGAGTAAGTGTTTTTGAGTGGATTTCATATATCCTGAGTCTATGGGCTCTACTTTGATTTATCAACTATTTTCAGATGCATTTCTTCCTTGGATATTGATTGCCCATTAGCAAAACCTTCAGATACTTCAGACACTTCAGAATCCCAAACAGCCCCAACAACTTCATCTCCTTTCAATTCGCTGTTAAATCAGATGAAAACAATTTCATCATTGACGCAATCCTTGCATGGATTCTTCCCTGCTTTATCCACCCTTGAATCCCAATTAATAGATTTTCCAAATTATATGGCCGATTTTCTTTATCATTTTGAAATGGCATTTCCGTCTTCAGATTTTACAAATATTCGATCACAAAATTGGTTCGATTCATTTTATTCTGTTATCAGTGATGCCTCTGAATTTGGACCTGTCATAACTTTCACCGAATTGGAATCATTTTCATCTTGGAAGGATGGCAAAAATCTTATTCTTCGATGGAATGAAACTTTTGAAGAATTGAAAGGAGAAGAATTTGCATTAATTTCCCCGGAATCCAAGGAATCTAGGATTTTATTGCTTCGAAAATTGGCCGAAAAAGCAGATAAATTAAAATCATTGGCACGACATTTTGCCGCAAAAGAGCCATTTTCAATGTTGCATGATATTTTGGCAACAATTTTTGCTAGAATTGATTACACTTCAACTTCAAATGCCACAGAAGAATGTGCCAAAGCGATTGGATTTGTGGAGCCTGGAAAGTTGCGAGAATCAGAAGAATTTGAAGTTTCAATTGTTATTACAAATGTTATGGTAATAATTTTTATTTACAGAAAAATTTTACATTAAATCAAAAAGAATTTTAGGAAAAACTAGTTTTACAAAATTTACGTTTTCAACTTGAAATGCTTCATTCAACTCCGACAAAGAATCAAACATTTGTAAAATATCGAATTGGGCCATTATTTTATTCGGGCGGAATCCCCAGTTATTTATCCCCCCAAAAATCCCTTACTGTTTCATGGAAAATTCATCCAGTTTTTGATCGAAGATTGATGGAATCTATCAAAGAACAGGTTTTCTAATATATTCGCCTAAAATTGTTCAAATTTTGTTTAATTTTTAGCCAAATGTGATCTTAACTTTTGATTTAAATGATAAAAGAAGAGTTCAAAGAATTCGGATCCCAGAAATTACAATTCTTCCAGATCGACATCTTCGAGTTTTTGCTTTAGCTTTTCCAGAAGTCTTTCCACGATTCTCAGAATCCCAGCCATTCAGTTTATCCCTTCATGTAATGAATTCTGGATTTTCAAATTTGAAGAATCTTGAATTTATTGAAATTTCTCCTTGGCTCATGGAAGCCGAAAAACAAAGCAATGCAAATTTTCGGATAAATTCTGTTTCAGTTGATGGAAAATTTGTTGGATATCTTCCAAAAGTTTCATTGAAAGAACTTCAAAGTGGCAAAACTTCAATTATTTCAATAAATTTAACATCTTTGGGAGGACAAGTTTGTTTTGGAATTTACTATTCTCAAATATTAAAGCAACTTTTAGTCAGCTAAATTCAAAAATTGTTCTGTCAATGTTTTCGTGGATGGCACAAATTCGCCTGAACATCAGGATTTCAAGTTTTTCTTTGTTCAAGAAATTGTCAGCTCGTCCACGTACATTTTATCCGACAAAGAACCCCAAAATTATAGAGCTAATTTGTTTTACTTTAATCCGATATCGGCTAAAATTCGAAATTTACATCAAATTCAACTCGTAAAAGTTTGTGTTAAATTTTTTTTGAAAGATTTTATATATCTGGATTTAGGAAATCCCATCAGAAAATGATAATCCGCAACCATCCAATAAAAACAGAAAATATTACAGTATTTTGGCGACATTTGAGAGACTTTTAAGTCCTGAAGAAATGGCTGAAGCTGCTTCGATGGAAGGCTTAAAACAAACTGAATCAACAATATACGGTAGAATACAGTATCCCGAAAGGCTACAAAAGGATCAACAACTTGTTAGAGTTTACGAAATTGGACCAGGTGGAATTCGAAGGCATTTAATAGATTTAAAAAATACTTGGGTAGCACGGAAGGGAGATGTAAGATCTTATTTTAATTTGCATAATTCTAGAATATTTAACTTTTTAGGTTTCACAACTAAATTTCATTGATCCAAATGCTTTGCCCCCAGCTTTAACGTCCCAGTTAACTTTTGAATTTATTTTTGCAAAATCCGAAGATTTTAATACACCTTTTTTTACGCAACATTATTACCAGGAACAAATTCTTGAAAATATGAAAATTCAACCATTTACAGTTATTGGAAAAGTTGCCGCTCATTCTCTTGAAGGAGAAAAACTTAATTACAGTCTTGTTTCACAAAATGAATATGAAAATTTTGTAATTAATACAAAAACTGGTAAGTTTAAACAATTAATTTTATTTAATCCAAAAAAGATGCAGTTCTTAAAAGTCTACGAAAAGTTACATACCACTTCAATGCTAAAACTAAGATGAGATAAGATAAGATTTACACATTTCAACACACCATTGCTGGCAGTGAAATGTGGCAAAAAAGAAATATTTTAAACTAATTATTTTTAGGTGAAATAATTCTTGTCTCTGATTCGCTTCCATCAAGTATCAATAATCAAAGTTCATTATGTTACAATGTAATTGTAACAGATTCATCCGGGCGAAAATCGGCAGTTCCATTTGAAATTTTATTGCCATCAAAAAGCAGTGCCATAGAAAAAGAAGAATGTGCAGTATTTCAAAGTGAAACACCAATTATTTCACATGAATTTATTGGTGATCGGTCAAAGCTTAGAAGGATTCAAATTGGAAATATTTCTGCAACAACAATGGAGTTTCCAACATCCAATATTGGAGAAGTTGTCACGTTATCACCTAAAGAAGGAATAACAGAAATTTTAACAATTGCAACAACTTTTGCAACAACAATTTCATCTTACGAAGGTGAAGGAACTTTGGCAGAGTTATCCGATGATGAAATAACAATGACGCCCACAACTGTTACAGTATCCAACAATGGAGGTAATTTTTATACGATTCGACCTTCAACAACGACGACAACAACAACTTCAGAAACATGGGATAAAACAAAAATTACTGATATAACTAAAATAATGCCTGAAAACACTGCAGGAATAACTCCAGAAACTGAATTTTTAACAACAAAGTTGTCAACACAAGTATATATTTTACCAACCGAAGATATTGACGTATCAGAAACTCAATTAGGTCGAACAAGAACAACTCCAAGAGTGATTCAAGAAACGGATCCAGATGATTATCTTCAAAGTACAGCCAGAGTATCCGAAATTAATACTGTTTCTGATTGGTATACTGAAGGAAGCAAAGTATCATCATTTGGAGCTGCATCAACCATACGTCCTCCAATACCAACATCTCCAATAATGTCATTTACACAATTTTTAACCCTTCGACCAACAACCTTTTCAAAACTATTTCCAACCCCTCCATTGTTCACTCCAAAATCATCATCATCAAGAATTACAACTTCCCCTGGAACACAAAATACAGAAAACAATTACATGTCAACAACTCCGCCTCCATCAACCCCTTCATCAATTATTGCAACACGATTGGTTCTTTACAGTACTCCATCCTCTTCGCTGACATCAAATCTTTTTGGAAAAGTTTCTTCATCTAATTTTATGACAACAAATCAACAACCAGGTGATAATGATATCAGTGCTTCAATGGTTGATACAGCTTGTCGCCTCAGGACAACAAAACCTATTTGGGCAGTCGTATGTGATATGGCAAAAACTGCAAAAGTTAATGATGCCATCCCCGCATTTTCTGAAGCTGCAGAACAAACATAATTTATATATGTATTTTGGCTTTTTTTATCATAAATTTTTTCTTATCCTAATTTTTACTTTAAAGATGTTTATTAATTTGTCTCACAGAGAAAATTTGTCCTAAATAAAAATTATAACTTAGCATTGACGTAATCGCTGACATTTAATCAAACATTTTTGCACAAAAAGTTTATATCCAAAAAAATGTAATAAAACCTACTATAAAAAGTCTTCAAAAGAAATTGTTGCATTTTTTTTTCTTCAAAGATAATTTTATTATTTTCTATTTTTACTGACATCATTTTTTCATTCATTTTATACACAATATTATTTAATTATTTATATATTTATTTATCCATGTTCTTTCTTTTGCCCTGGACTTCAAGAGTGACAAGCTTTTTGACCTCTTATTTAAAGCCAAAAAAAGAAATGTATTATTTTTAGTTCTGTTTTTTTGTTTGCATTGTTAATATCTTTTAAACATGTGGATATTCAAATGTTTGTTCTCAGAAAAAAGGATTTTGCTTAATTTTGCTTTAATAATACCAAATATTATCACAAAAATTAATTATTTAATTGTTTTAAATGTTGCAACTAATTTTTTTTTGGATAAACAAAGATAAGTTTATTTTGGGCTGAACAATTATTTTACTGTAACCGGAATTGAAATATCAAATATATTAAAAATATTCTTTCAATGTTGATCCACTGGATCAGTCTCACCATATTTCATTAAAAAATAGTTTGAAAATTTCTTTTCAGAACCTTGATGTTGAGAGACAGTTAAAAAATAAAATTTATTTTAACGACGTTTCGACGTTTTACGCCTTCGTCAGGTTATGGTAAAATATTTTACAAAGAAAAAACATTCACGGAAAAACAAAGATGAAAAACCGAGAATGAAAAAGACGTGATATGTTAATTTAGTGGCAAGAGAAGTGACAAAATTTGAATCATTTCTAGTTTGTTGTTGAGGATTGGGTGTTGCTGGCGGATGAGATTCGCTTCTTTGATCTTTCTTCTTGTTATATTTGGTTCAAAAGCTAAAATTTTAATGGACACTGTGGGCATTTTTCCATTGTGTCCTGAAGTCCTATGTATTGCTAATGGATAATCAGCATAATTGGGATCGCTTGGATTTTTTAACGCTCTTATATGTTCTTGAAACCGGGTAATGCTTTCTCTTCCAGTTTCCCCAATATATTCAGCCCCACATTCATCGCATTTTATACAATAGATTGCTCCTTTTCTTTTGCAATCTCCATCCTTGTTTGTGGGGCAAATAAGGCAATCTTTTCTGGTGCATTTTTGATCGTAAAGCCGTGACTTTGTTAAGATCTTTTTCAGATTTGGTGGTGGACAAAAGACAACCGAAAACGGTAATCCCGATTTTTTTACGGCATGGGTTATTTCACGTGAGAAATTATCACAGACATATGGAATTTTTAATACCGTACCACCTTTTTTAAAACCTCCAAAGCTAATCGGCTTTTGAAAGTTAGGTCCCACGTATCCATTTTCTTTAACTATTTCTATCAATTGTTCTTTAGCTAATTGTTTTTGTACTTCTGTTGTACTATTATTCATTGCTCTTTTATGCAAATTTTGGACAACATTGTATTTCATAAAACTAGGATGAGCCGAATTTGCATGAAGTAAAATGTTTTTACATGTTGGTTTACGGTACCAGGAGGTACTGATTGAGTCCGAAGTACATAATACTTTGCAATCCAAAAATGGTAAACCTGTTTCACCAGGGTTTTCTCGCGTTATTTTAATTGTTTTATGAGCTTTGTTTAACTCTTGAAAAATAGTGTCCAAAGTTTTTGCTGTTTCTGAGCCAGCAAAAATGTCGTCAATATAACGACCAAAGATGGATGGTTTTGTGATTGAGACAATTTTAGATTCGAGGATGTACATAAATAAAATTGCCAATATTGGTGCCAAACGGTTTCCCATTGCTAACCCTCTCAGTTGCATATAAAACTGATTATTCCAACAAAAAATGTTACAATTTAGGGTTGCTTTTATAAGAATATATATGTCTTCTTTGCTTAAACCAAGAAGATTTGTAAAATCTGGATTAGCTGATATTATATCCATTACAGCATTTATTGCTGCTTCATTTTCCACATTTGTGTAAAGACTTTCAACATCAAAACTACAGTAATTTTGCATTGTTTTAGGATCGAGTGAATTTAGTCTTTGCAAAAAATCTTGTGTATTGGTCAAATGTGATGGTACTAATTTTAAAAGAGGAGAGAGTAACTTTGTTAGTAGCCAGCTGATTTTGTCCGCTGGTCCTCCGCAACTGCTGATAATTGGACGAATTTTAAAATCTTTGGGATTTGTCGATTTCAGAGTGCTTTCTGACAGTTTATGAGTTTTAATGAGAATGTATAATACTGCCGGAGTAGCATTTGTTGTTAAAAATCTTTTTCCAAAATCTTTTGTAAATTTATATTTGTTACATAAATTTTTCCAAGTTTCATTGAGCTTGGTTAACCGATTACTGTATTCGGTTTTGGTTGATTTTGAGTATACTGTATTGTCAGTAAGATGCAATTTAGTGATTTCTTTATCAAGTTCAGGCTTGATCACTACAAATTCTCCCCCTTTGTCAGAAACTGATATTTTTATTTCTTCGTTATGGATCCTTTTTTGGATTGATTGAAGAGCCTTTTGTTGGCTGTCATCGACATTCGATGTATTTGAATTCTTGCGTTTTTCAAATATTTTTTGGATAGAAGTCCAAAATAGTACAAATCTAGTTTCAAATGCTGGTACCATAGGTGGTAAGCTTTGATGACTATTTGTAAAAGGAGACTCTGTTTTAAGAGTTTCAGGCAAGGTCTTCGGACCTGCTATCTTTTCTCGAAGCGACCAACGAAGGTTAAAAATGCCTTGGTTGACGTTCGTTTCAAGACTAGAAAAGATTTCCTTCGGCTTTATGTACGCCGGTGAAAAGCTGGGCCCTAAGGCTAGTAGTTCCTTTTCTGCGGTTGTAATTTCCTGACGAAGGCGTAAAACGTCGAAACGTCGTTAAAATAAATTTTATTTTTTAACTGTCTCTCAACATCAAGGTTCTGAAAAGAAATTTTCAAACTATTTTTTAATATTAAAAATACTTATAAATTACGTTCGAAATAATTGCCGAAAATTAAAGATAAATTTATCAAATTTAGACACACAATTAAAATTTTATGATTTAAACTTTTTTTTAAATTTTGATAAAATAATAACCTTTTATTAAATTGTGAAATGATTGTAAAATTCAAAGCAACTTTTTTGAAAATTTATTTTGTGGTAAAAATTTTTTTCGCAGCCTTCTCAGAGCCGCAAATTGGTCAAAAGTAAGGGGGTGGAACTTCCTTATAAAAAACCAAAAAAATCTCATTTTATCTAGTATGAATTCAATTTTTTCCCTCATATTTGGTCGACAAGGGGGGGGGGGACTTTCCCCAGTTCCACCCCCCTATTTGCGGTCCTGAGCCTTCTTTTTTAAAACAAAATTTAAAAAAAACAAAAACTCCAAAAAATCTTTTGCAATACTTTAAACTTAAACTTTTTGAACTTAAAAAAAAACCTTTCTACAAAAAAAATAAAGCTAAACTTTGGTTTCCTCCAAAATCTAAAATTAGCAACAAAGATTATAAATTTTACTTGCGTGTACGAAAACCCTAAAAAAACAAGTATATAAATAAATATATATTTCCTATATCCATTATGGTATGACTTTTTTTTGTCTTTGTTTAATCCGTTTTTGGAAAAAAAACCAACACAAAAAAGTATAATTATTTTAGCAATTTTTAGTGTTATTCAAAAACGTTTTTATTTTAATATATTTTTGAATGACGTCAATCAATCGATCGATTAATCCCTTGAAAACCTTTAATAGCAAAAAACCAAAAAGCTTAAAATAAAAAATAAATAAAGATAAGAAAGAAAATTATCTCAATGTCGTAAATTTGCAATTTGTAGCTTATCTAAAGTAAAATTAATTTCCAAAAGAGATGAATAGAATGTACATATACATATTAAATAGAATAGAATAAATAGGATGTATAGAACTGTTTATTGAACTTGAAAAGCTAAAGCTGAAATGACAAATTTGTTTAAAGCATTGTGTTTTAGCATTTTAGCAATGTGGCGCTATTAAAGTTACACAAATGTATTAAATGAAATGATATCGGCAGTAACCTTTTAAATGTGTTGCTGTCATTTCAGCTCCAAGATGCATTAAATTTTTGAAAAAAAAGATTAATATTGAAAGTGTTGCGATATTAGTGGCATTATTATTATAATCAGCGCCTTGCGCTTCTTCCAAAATTAACCTGCTGGCGGCAAAATATCAAAAAAGAATTTTATTTTGGATATACGGCCTTCTGAAACACTTTTTTTTGACATAAAAGTTCTAATAGATTGTTTAAATTGCTTAAAAAAAGTTTAAAAAATTAAAAAAAATTTTTTAAAATTTTTAAAACAATTTTTTTGTTTCAAATATTAATTTTTTAATTATTTAAAACAGTTTTATAGTGTAAATTGACATTTAAAAAACACTTTTATGTGTTTTAAAGAAAATTTTGAATTTGAGTCGAATCCGGAGTCGACTCCCTTGACTCCGACTCCAGATTCGACATAAAAAACGTCCGGCACATCACTGTTTATAGTCAAACAAGGTAGCACTTTGTCGTCGTTAATTTGGCAAACCGATGAAAAAAACTAAAATAAAAAGTGGAAATTTAGTTTTATTCAATCTATTTTTTATGTGAAAACCATTTTTTTGGAAACTCCCTTTATAAATAGTTTTATTTCGCCTACATTTTTGACACTGAAAACTTTGATGCTACAGTAATATAACGTTTTATTTAACCAAAAAAATGTAAATATATTTCACTTTTTCATTGCATATTTCATCACTCAAAAAATATTCACCCTTTTCTTTTCTTCTAAATTTCACAAACATCTCTTTTTAATATTTTTCACATAAAATTTTATTTCATGCTAAAGATCTTTTACCTTTTTTTCATTATTTGGCAAAATAAAAATTTTCAATTTTTTATTTATTATTCTTTTTTCTTTCTCACCTGTTTTTTTTTTCGGTTGACAAACGATTCCCCCCAAAAAGTCATCCATTTTTGTCACATTTCTTTTTTCTTGCTTATTTTAAAATGCAAACCTTTTATTAATTTTAAAAAAAAATGCAACAACTTTTATGTTTTTTGCTTTCAAACAATGACAAACATTTTTCTGTTTTTTTTGTTCCATACTTTTTAGAAAAAAAAAACAATTTTCCGCTTTTTTCATTTTTCATCAACGCTGAAAAAAATTTCAAAATTTCAAAATCTTTTGCGTTTTTTTCCAAACACTTTTATTTTAATTCAAAAAGTAATCATTGAAAAAGAAAAATAATGAGAACGGTTTTGCCTGATTTTTAACGGATGCAAAACAATGTTGTGTATTTTTTTTGAATCTTTTTTCTTTTTTTTGTGTGTGCATTTTTGAGGTTCGATTTTCGTGCATTTACTTACGTTTCACAACTGTCAAACGAAAGGGGAGTTTGTAAAAAGTGAGAACCCCACGTGAGTGAAGTTAAGTGTTTTCAAAATCACTTTTTTAAAACTTTTTTATTTAAAAGTTCAAATGTTGTTTTAAAGTTGTTGTTGCTCAAAAAGCTTTCTTTTTTCAAATCAATAATATATTTTTACTGATAAGCAAATTTATTTTAAAAAATACAGTAATCAATAGTTCATAATTTTGTTATTTTAAATTAAAACTGTAATTAAATATTTAAAGCTCTTTTTTTTAAATTAAAATGGTAGATTAATATTAGTGCAATTTATTCACTCTTTCTTTAGTCTTCCCAAAAGAAAAGTAAGCTTTTAAAATAAAGTAAGTAAAATATGGCACTGATTCATACATCTAAGCGTACCTTTCTTTCTCTTTTCCGCTTTGTAGGATTATCTTTGGCACTTTTCTTTGCTTTTTTTTCCCTTGCGCAAAGCCGACAAATTTATTAATAACTTTTGTAGCTTTCATTTTTCTTTTCCCCCTAATGTTACTCCAGCAACCAAATATAAATAATTTTAATGCAATAATTTTTTTCTTCCCTTTTTTAAAAGGAAACACCCCCTTTCTTTTTTTTCGAGCAACTTTTATACTTTACTTTTTTTTTAAATTATTCTTTCAAAAAATAGTTTTTACAAAACAAAAGATATTTGTTTTACTTTATTACTGTATCTTTAATGATCCCTGAATTCTAGTAATTTTTATTATTTTATTTTGGGAAAATCTGATAAATTATTGGGTTTGTTTTTGTCAAACTATAATTATATAAATTCGAATGGGATTCATTTAAATAAGTAATTTTGTGGTTGGTTATAAAAAAATGTAAATTGAAGGGTTCAAAAATGATAATAAAAGGAAAATCCAAATTAAAATTTTGTGTTGAAAGAATTTTGGGATTTTAATAAATGTAAATATTTATTTATTTACAATACAAGTTTGGATTAATGCCATTTTCGTAGGTAAGCTTAAGAATTTTTTATTTTTAAAAATACGTAATTGAAAATTATTTGTTTATTGTGTTTAAAGTAATACATATCTTTAAATGACGTATTTAAAAAAAATAACTTTCATTCTTTTGCAATAATAATCTTTTTTTTAAAATTTTTTGTAAATTTTCTTAAAAAATGCGTCAATCAAATAAAAACTGTATTTTATTGACGCATTTTTCTTTCCCATAAGTATTAATAATCAAAACAAGTTTTCGTTTTTTTTAAATCCTATTTTAGAAATTTGTATAAAAACTTCAAAAAAGGACAACAAAAATGTAAACTTTTTCTACCCAAAAAAATGAATTCTTCGAAAAAACTTCAATTTTATTCTTCAAAAAATGCGCAGTTTAAAGTTTCTAGGCTATAAAAGATTGTAACATTATTTTTGAAAAACCTAAAATATATAAAAATATAAATCCGGAACCAAGTCGTGGCATATTTTTCATCAAAAAAAGATGCAATTTTTTTCCTCATTCAAGACAGATGACTTTAATTTTTTTACGCCTGCGTTTTTTTGAAGTTTGTTCGAAATTTTCCTCTCTCTTTTTTCTTTCTTTCTTTCTTTCAAACCACAGAGGCGGAAACAGGCAAGCTTTTCAATCAAAGAAGAAAAAGAAGAAGAGATGCCGTAGTTTTTTTCCCGAAAAAAACAAAACACGCATGCATGGGTTTTGTTCGTTCATTCTCGTTTGTTTTTCCCCTTGGATTCTTTCAACTTTGTTTCAGCGTTTTTCTGTTCTTTGTCAATTCGTTTCACTTTTAGTTTTCATCTTCTTTTTTCGTAAAAAGACTTTGATTTGTTGCAATTTTAGTTTTAGGCTTATTTTTTTCAATTTAAAATCAAAAAAAAATAGAATAAATTTCATTTTGAAGGGGGGGGACAAAAACAGAAAAGAAAACATTTAAAATCAATCTCTTTTTTTATTTGTTTCTATTCTTTTTGAAGAAAAAAAAAGTCTTGTCACATGCGGGAGGAAGATATGATTTCTTTTTTTTTTGATGAGATTTTTTGTTTGATGCTTTTTCAAAAAGCAAAGTTCTAAAGTAAAAAAACGCAATCACAAAATTAAGTATAAAATTAAAAAGTGAATGAAAGATCTTTTGTCTCAATTTTTTTAAAACTTTTTTGATGCAATTTTTTTTAACTTTGATTTTGTGGGATTTCATTTCAAAATAGAAAAAGCAAAAACGAAAGAAAAGTTTGTGTGTTTTGCAAACAACTCTTTTCTTTCCTTTCTTTCTTTCTTTCTTACTGAAGATGAAAGGACATTTGAAAATCTTTTTTTTTGATGATGATAAGTGTTGGATTAAATAAATCCAACTTTTTTTTACTACTTTTGTTTTTACTATTTTAATTTCATAAGTGCTTAAGTGTGTGAGCTTGTTTGTGGAGAGGGGTGATTTTTTTGTTGTTGTATGATTCTTCTATTTTATTGTAGCCTTTTATTCTGAAAAATAGTTAAAATCTTCCATGATAAAATTTAGAAAACTTTTGTCAAATCTAAGCAAATCTTAATTTTTATAAAAATTAAAGTTTATAAAAAAAAATTTAACTACGATTTTAACTTTAACTATTTGAAAAACTTTGATAATGAGTTTATATTTCATTTTAGAATCTTAAATTTAGATTCTAAAAGAGTAAAGTTATTTAGATATTTTTTTACATTTATTATTTTAATGACTTTGTATTGCAGAAAGAAAGAAAAAAGAAGAGTCATTTTTAGAATTAACAAAAAAATGTATGATTCAACATTAATTTTACTTTTTGCTTTCTTCTCTTCTCTTTATTCATTCATTCAAAGTATCAATTCTTTTGAGGCTTCTGCCTTTTTTTGTCTGTTAAAAAAATATTATTATTATTCATTTTTTATTTTTCTATCAAAATTTGAAGGTCAAAAAATGAAGAAAAAATGGAAAAAAAAGAAAGAAGAGATATAAGCGTTTTATTTTTTAAGTCTCCATTAATTTAAACATACCCCAAATAAATAAAAAGAAATATAAAGTCATCATCTAAAAAGTATTTATTGAATTTTAGAATTGATGTTTTTGTCGGAGGGAAAAAATATTAAAGAGAGTGAGAGAGTCAGATTGCAGCCATATAAATTTTTCCATCATTTTTAAAAATGCAAATGGCATTTTTTTTATCTGTCAGCTTTCTTTTTTTTTACACCTTTGATGGAAAAAAATACATATTTTATATTTTTTTTGAGACACCATTTTTTTCACAGAGTATAAAATTTTTTTTCAACATTGAAAAAATAAAGATATATTTTATTTTTCAAATATTTATCCATTTTTTATGAACTTTATTTCCCTTTCTTTCTTCAATTTTTTTAGCTATGCATTTTTAATGAAGAAGACGATACAAAAAAAAAGGGGGGATATCATTGGCTTTGTACAAAAAATTAGAGTTTTATTATTGCTGCTTTTTTTAAATAAAAGAAAGGTTTGAATTTAAATTTAAATTTGAGAGAAGTTTTTAAACTTTAATTTATTTTTTTGAATGAGAAAATTATTGTTAATATTTAGAGCTTTTAACCAAATGTATTGAATATATATTATGGCATTTTTGGTGGCAGAAGAATAAAAACTTGGATCTGCCATTGGCATTAATATTGGTTTAGTTCATTTTTTTGCAATTTGTAGCATGAAAGTTTTTTATAATATGCCCCAAAAATATATCATCCTTTAAGGCTACAAAAGCAGGCTTTACAAAATCCTGTAAACAACTATCTCATTTATCCGCCGCCATAAAAAAGTATTCCTTCAAAATAAAATATTTTTGAGCTTATTTATGACCCTTAAAAGAAATTCTTTCTTTTTTGTGGTTGTTTTATTTCCGCTTTGGGACATTTATCTATGTTTCATCCCAAAAATCCAATATCCCCCCCCCTCCCTTCCCAACTTGCTTGTGCCTTCCTTGGTCCCTGCTTTTTCCTTTCTTCAGAAACGGCAATGGAATTGGGTGATATTAGTGGACCTTGTTTTTAAAGCGTGCTTGAAACTTGAGATGAAAGAAAAAAATTTTTTGAAAAACGATTTTTTTTATATTTTTCTTACTTGCGCTTTTGCCAAAGACAAAAACCTGTGCCATTGTAAGAAATCTTTTTTTAATTTCAGAGCTAAAAACATGGCATAGATTTAAAATAAAAGGGATTGTAATTTCATGAACCTTTTTATTTTGGTGGCATCTTTTTCTTCTTTTTTTGGCTTTATTTAAAGATGAATAAGATAAAAGAAGAAAGGATGTCCTTTTCAGGCAAAATAATGGGTGAAAAACTCCTGCAAAAACTCCGCCCTTTTTTTTCCTTTTTGTAAATTCTTTTTTTCTTTGTTGCCTTTTTTGAATGTCAGTGTCTCACAAAGCAAATATATACATATATATATATATATGTGTTTGAAAAGGGTGTCACGTTTTAGGCTTGGCAAAAGAAAAAAAAAGAAGAAAGAATTGTTTGTCTTTCGTGGAAAAAAAAGGGGAAAGAATTTCCATAAAAGAGAGTGCACAAATTTGAGAGAGACACACTTTTTTTGGATTTCTTCAAGCTTTCTTTTCCCAAAAAAGCCATACATTCTAAAAAAATTCCTTTTTTTTCTTGTTCAAGATAGCAGGCAAGCCTTGATAGAATTTAGAGGGACTTGAGAGCTGGCAGCAATGCACATTTTGCCCCATGCATAATATTTCTGCTTTGGCGCCAGTCTCTCTTTTTTTTCTTCTTCGTTTTCATCATAATCGACAGCTTTCAGCTTGCTTGCTTTCTTTCTTTCTTTTTCTTCTTTTTTTATCGAAGATTAGCCGCTAGCCTTCGCCTTCTTTTGGGAGGGACAACAACAACCCCGACAACAAACGACAACGATGACAACGACGATGGACACAAAATAGCAGACTTTTTTCTTTCTTTCAAAAAAAAGAGCTTCTTTTTTGACAGTCGGCGTCGTTCCCTTTCTCTATCTCTATTGGGGAAGGGGGGAAGGGGGGGGGGGGGGGGGGATAAAAAAGAGAGTACACTTTTTTTAAACATTTTTTTTCTCCAAAAAAAAAAGCAAAACGAAAACTAGCCTTCTTTTTTGATGATAATTTTATCGATTATTTTGTTTTTCAAAAAGTTTTTTTTCCTCACTTTCTTTTTTCACTTCATTTTCACGCCCTAAAGGCAGAGGAATAGAATGAGGAATTCAAGCTTCAAAACTTTTGCCATGCTTAAAAACTTATTTTCATTCAATTTCTTTCATTTCTACTCGTGTGCCGCTTCTTTCTCTTTTTTTTACTGCCCAAATTTCGTTCTTTGTTTTTTTTTTACTTTCAAAAAAAAAAAAATAAAATACAATTTTTTAAAGCTGTTTTTAAAACAAAATTTTATTTTATTTTTTTCAATTTTCATTGATGACAGCAACAACAGCAGCAGCAGCAACTTTTTAATGTGTCACCTTCTGCTGTTTCTTCTGTTGCTGCTTAAAGCTGGAGAAAAAAAAAGAACCTTTTCGTTTTTTTTAATATTTGTTTGCCCTTGAAAAATATATATATATCAAAAATCTGTTGTCAACAAAAAGTGTATAGCATTGAAAAAAAGTGAAAGAGAGAGAGAGAGGAAGATAAAATGGTAAAAAACACTAATGAAAAATGTTTTTAAACGGAACATTTGTGACTCTTTTTTTTATTTTGAGAAAGTATTTGCAACAAATACTTCCGTAAAAAAATATATATTTCTCTGCTTTTATTTTGGATTACTTTTTTTTTGTTTCAATTTGTAATTATTTTTTTTATCATTAAGAAAAAAAATGTATACAAAAATTTAAAAACAATTTTATCTAAAATGTTTTTTAAAATTTTAAAAACATGTTTTAAATAATTTATAAATATTGATGACTGATTGATTTCATAATTTTGGGGGTCCATAACTTTTTAAATTTATTGGTTCTATTTTTTAAAAGAAAAAATTCATAAAATAATAGTTGAAAAATATAATATTTTTATTTGTTAGTTTTTGTGATTGTAAAAAGCCCCCATAAAAATTATGGTTTTAGGTGAGGTTGAAATTATGATTTAGAAATTGAATATTGAATATTAAATATTAAATATTAAATAATGAAATCAGCGATCGTTAAACTTAAATCGAATCAATTTTAGCACAATTTTGATTTTAAAATTATGGAGCATCTTTTGAAGAAATATTTTTAAAACAGTATTTAAATGAAAAATTTTAGTGAAATTTTTTTTAAATATTGAAAACTATAAAAATTTTTGGATCTGTTTTAAGGGTGGTAAAATTATTTTTAGACTTAGTAAATATTTAAAAAAAATCAATATTTAACATCCCAACTTTTTTAGAAGAAGCTTTTAATAATGTATTTTGTTTTTTATCATCTTTTATTTTGCTGCTAAATCTATCATTAAAATTTAATAACCAGTTTTTTTAAAAAATATAAAAGAAAACATTTAATTTTCTAAAAAATTACAGTATAATATTACTCATAAAAAAATATTTCAAAAGAACAAAATCCCCCAACAATATTTTTTAAACAACAATTTTCACCTGCTTTTTTTTGTTAAAATTAAAGCAGCTACCGTGTTTTTTGTTGGCCTTTTTTTAATGACTTTTTGTCAGAAAAAATGCTGCTGTGGCGGCTTTTTATTATTACTTTCAAAAAAGAAACACGCATTTTTAACTTTATTTCAATTCCTTTTTTTGGTTGCTGCTGTTTTCTCTAATTATCTTTTTCTCCTGTTTTTTTTCTGTAATAACAGAAGCAAGCAGCCCCAAAAAAATGGAGCGGAGCAGGAGAGAGAGAGACAAAAAAAAAACTAATCAACATTTTTTTTCCTTTTAAAATTATTACATTTTTCTTTCGACTTTTTTTTTTACTTTCTCTCCTATTTTTTTAAGCTACCTCGTTTTATTTTTATTTTTATTTTTATTTTTTTCATTTTTAAAAGAGAGGGGAAGAAGTTAATTGTAAACCCTAACGACGACGGCAACGGCAACAACATTTATTCCCTTTTTTGCTTGTTGCTTTCTCTCTTTATATTCCTATACTTGGAGTTGTGCCACAATAGGAAAAAAAAAGCCAAAAAAGACTTTCACTTTTAAAAAAAAAATGGAGCGTCAACAACAACGGCGCAATGCTTCTGGCTTCTAGCTTCTAGCTTGCTTGTTTGAAGGGCCGAAAGAAAGAAAGAAGGGAGCTAGCTTTTTGCTGCTCAAATATTTTTATTGACGCTTCTCAACTCGTTGCTTGGGTACTTCTATTTCTTCTTTTACAACTCTTTTTTTACAACAACAACAATATTTCTACTTCTTCTTCTTTTTTTTCTCCCCCTTTCTTTCTTTCTTCTGAATATTATTGAAAGGCAGCAACTCACGAGAAAAAGAAAAGAAAAAAAATGAACGGTTGCCTTCAAAATATATATATTTTTTATATATGCCATTTTCATTCCCCCAAAAATGGCTTCTCCTTTCTTTCCTCTTCTTTTGTGTTTTTTGAATAAAATTTAGAGAAATTAAAACCTTATAAATGCAGGCAGAAAATTTTATGTATAAAAATAAATATAAGTAATATAAATGTAAAGCTTATATCTCTTTTTTTTCGCTGCCATCCTTGTTGTTGCTGTGCTTCTGCGCACAGTTGAATTTCCGGTAGAATAAGCATCAGTCATTTATGGGAAGAAGCTCTTCAATTCTATTTTTTTAGTATATATATATTTTTAAAAAGGGTCTTACAAAGAATTTTTTCAACATCGTTTTTGGGGGGCTTCAAATGTTGGCTAATTGCTTTCTTTTTTGGCCAATGACCTTTTTTGAGAAAAAAAAGGAGTATCAGAAAACATGTTTTTTGCTTCTTTTTTTTGAAAACTATTATTCCTTGTTGGCAGAATTTAAATATTTATAGATAGCTGACAAAACATTTGATTTAATATTTGACAACATCCCTCAATATTTCCGTACAAGACCACCACCACCACAATTTATCGGAAGTAAAAAGAAGTTTATTTTCCCAAAAATACCAAAAATTAAAAAGTTTAAAAATATTTAATTAAAAATATTTAACCCAAGCGTATAAGTCGAACTCTCATATATATTTATTCATGTATCACTATTGCACACATGACTAACTAACTAGCTATTAAATTTCTTCAATTTATCAAATTAAAAATCCATCTTTGGGTATTTATATCTTTTTTTTAAAAAAGAGATCACACAAACAGATGGTTTGAAGTTCAGACATTTATTATATCATTTTATTGATGAGTCAAATGTCATAAGGGGTTCCTTTATTTTTATTTTTTCACCTTCTCTCTTCTTCTTCGCCCACATCTTTCTTTCTTTTCTTTCCTTTCCTTTTCTTTTCTTTATTTATTTTGTGTCAACTTGTATCCAATCAAAAAAGAAAAAAATAAGGAATTGAGTTCAAAGGCCCAACACCACCAAAAAAAAAGTTTACATATTTTTTCAATCAAAAACTTTTTTTGACTTTTTTGAAACGTGTTAGAAAAAAAAGAGATGCATTTTTTAGGGTCAAGGCAAAAATTTTCTCACATATATTTTTTTCCTTATCTTTGAAATCCAAAGTTTCAGATAAAATATATAATGATAAATGTAGATTAATTTTTATTGTGTGCCGGAAGTTGTTGTTCATATTTTTTTGTTAAAAACAACTGAAATTGGCACAGTTTTTTTAATAATATTTTCTCTCTCTCTCTGTCTATTGGTTGTCTACTCCCTATTGCTGCTGCTGCTGCTGCTGCTCCTGACATGAGATGGTTAATCGCTTTCGATTCTCTGACTTCTTTCATGAAGGAAAAAAAAGAACTAACTCCAATGCAGTCCGTATATATATTCTTGCTTATTTCAATTCCCAAGTGTAAAATCCTCTTTTTACTTTCAAAAATATAAAAAAAAGACACAAAAAATTTTTAAGCCACTTTTTAATTATCGTTATATATTTTTTTTCCTGGGGATGATGGCCTTATTTTCTGCTTCAAAATTTCCAAAAAAAAATTGGAGAATAATAGGAAGGAAGCTTGCTTCTGCTGCTGCTTTGAGTTATCCCCTTTCGTTTCATCCCATCCACCCCATCCTCTCTTCCCCTTCATCTATCTATCTATCCCCCCCATATATATATATATATATATGCTGCTCAGGGGTAAAAAATAAACGAAGGAAAAAAAAGAGAATTGAAGATGTTTAACATGGCTTTTTTTGACCGTATTTTTTATGCCTAAAAATTTTTTACACGAATTGAATAACACGTTTTTGCCTCTTTATTGTTCCCCCCCCCCTTTTTACCGACAACAAAAACAATTCAAATGGAAGCAAAAAATTGCTTTTGTTTGTTGAGTTTTGTCTTTTGCTTTTTTTACGTCTATTTTGTGTGGACTGTGTAAAAATTAATTATGCACAAAATTTGCATAATCGGTTGTTGAAACTAAATCATTTGTGCGTAAATCAAAGTGAGTGAAGAAAAAATTCATTTCATTCTTCTTTTTTTATATTGAATTAATTGTGTTTGCGCGGTTGTTCTTTGGTGTTTTTTGGTGAGTCTACTTCTTTTTTTTTGTATTTTGTTTTAAACTATTATTTTTTTATCCTAAAATATTTTTTCGTCTTCACTTTATTTTCGATAGCAAAAAAAATGATAATCCTTCAAAGAAGTTTTACAAATAGCAGCAGCAGCAACACACTCTTTTTTTATTGATGGTGCTATTTGTAAACCTTTTTATTTACCTGCAAAAAGCCAAGCAGCAGCAAAAATATTAGAAAAAGAAAAAAAACATCTCTAAAATAAGCAATTTTCTTATATAATTTTTTTTTCGTCGTCTCCTTTGATTGATTGATTTCACGAAGACACACATCGTTGTCGTCGTCGCGAGTCTCCCCCATTTATATATATATATTTTTTTTTTGCGTGTGAGGCATACATTTTTATTTTTCAGTGTTCGAACGCACTTTTTTTGCTATATTGCCAGAGACGCAGAGCCGCCCCAATTTTGTTTTTCAACATAAAATTTTCTGTCCATTTCAAAAAAAAAAAGCTCGAGAACTGACAGAAAAGGGAAGTGTGTGTTTCTTCTTCATCTCTTCTCTCTCTCTCTTGGTCTCTCGTGTTCCCCCTTTTATTCTTCTTCTATTATTCCCCCCCCCCCCCCCCCCCCAAAAAAATACTTTTTCCGTTTCGCCGTCGTTGGTTTTCCTTCTTCTTCTCGACATTACTTTTCTTCCCCCCTTTCCTTTTTCTCTCTCTCTCACTTTTCTCTCTAATATTACTACTGCCATTGGCAGTAGTGTTGTTGATGTTGAATCTAATATAATACATATATATATATATAATGGTGGTGTGTACTTCAACATTAACAACAACCACACCTTACCTTTTTTCTCTCTTTCCGTTTCTTTCGTTTTTTTTCTCATTTCAATATTATATTCCATAAAAGGTGTATCTACGACGCAATGGCAAGACAGAGAGCTTTACTTTGATTTTCTTTCCCTACTTTTTTTTCTTGCTTTTTCCACGTTTTCTTATCAGCCTTCAAGGAAGGGGCATCATTTTTGAGAGCTTTTAATTTAACTATCAATGAAAAAAGAAGAAAAGTTAAAAAATGTTGCATTGCGTTTTTTGATTCCCTTGATGGCTTGTTTTCTTTTCTCATTAAAATAGTGTCCCCAATTAATTGGCCCCCCTTTTCTCTTTCTGATTTTCTTACGTGTATTTTTTTTGTGTATAATGAAATTTTGCGTTTAAATGGTTTGCAAAAATTTTTTTTTGATCCCGAAATAAGCATAAATGTTTTTTAATCGCCTTTTTCTCCCTCTCTCTCTCTTCTTTGATGCTCTTTACACCTCTTCCAATAGCCTCGTACCTTTTTTTTATTCTCTCCTTTTACGTGTTCACCTTTTTTGGTTTACAAATTTAAAAAAAATGTTTACTTATTTTTATAATTTTTCTTTGTTTTTTGGAACACAAATTGAACTGGTCGACGACGACTTTTGACTGCATTCATTTATATTCATTCCCTCCGCGAAGGATCGTGCGCCCGTGTTTGCTGCTTTCAAGCTTTCCAGTGCGGCTTTCGTTTATTTTATAACAAATTTTTGTTGTTATTTCTATATATTTTCATCTCATCAACTTATATATTATTCTTTTATAGAAAGCAGCAGTAAAAATGGCCGATCAGCTTACTGAAGAACAGATTGCTGGTAAGTTTTTGTTATCTTCTTTTTTTACTTTGAGGATGTTGCAATTTTTTTGAGAAAAAGCGCTTAAAGAAATCAATAATTTAAAATAGAATCTTTTTATAAGGCTCAGTTGAAATGAAAAGCGTGTATTCACATTTCTTGTACTTGGTAAAGAAATAAATTTTTAACGATTCGTCATCTAAATGACGAATTGTTTCTTTTTTCATATATTCAAATGAATTTGTTATTTTGCCATTATAGAATCATCAAAAAAGTTATACGTAGATTCTTGCGTATAATAGCATCTTTCATTGGGGCCCTTGAGCCCTATTAATTCTACATTTTGATCAACCTTTTGGGAATAAATGCATAGATTAAATTGATTTTTCGCGTTTTCGGTGCATTTTTTATATATTATTACCTTATCTAAAGCTTAAGCATTATACTTAAAAAGCAAAGAGAACTCATGGCAACAAAGTTTTTCCAAATTGAAGTATTTCTTATGCATTTCTGGGAGGTTAAGTCAGACCATATCGAATTTTAGGCTAACCCTGTGATTTGGTTTTTACGAACTTTATTAATATATTTTTTTCAGAATTCAAAGAAGCTTTCTCTTTATTTGATAAAGATGGTGATGGAACTATTACTACAAAAGAATTGGGTACTGTCATGCGTTCTCTTGGTCAAAATCCTACTGAAGCTGAACTCCAAGATATGATTAATGAAGTTGATGCCGATGGTTTGTTAATTTTTGTTTCTTTGAAGAAGATATACTAACATTCATTTTTTTAGGTAATGGTACTATTGATTTTCCTGAATTTTTGACCATGATGGCTCGTAAAATGAAAGATACTGATAGTGAAGAAGAAATTCGAGAGGCTTTTCGAGTATTTGATAAAGATGGTAATGGTTTTATTTCTGCTGCAGAACTTCGTCATGTTATGACTAATCTCGGTGAAAAATTAACTGATGAAGAAGTTGATGAAATGATCAGGTTTGTTTTAGATTATATATAATAATAATTTGGACATTGATTAATATGCAAATGTTTTAGGGAAGCGGATATTGACGGTGACGGGCAAGTAAATTACGAAGAATTCGTTACAATGATGACTACGAAATAAGAAACTTTGTTCTCACCACAACTCCTTTTATATTATTTTTTTCTTCTCAAAAACATTTTTTTTGTCGTGTCATTATCCGTGTAAAGTAATGTATGTCCTCTCCTGTTCAATCAACAAAACGTTCCAAAATTCTCCTTTGATGGCGGAGTCAAAGATAGAAAGTGAGAGAAAAAGTTTTTCTTTGCCTAATTTTTGTGTTTTCTTTTTATTAAAAAAAAGTTTATATTTATTTTAAGTTTCTTCTTTTTTTGTCATTTCTTTCTTTGTCACTCCAATCATTTTTTTTAAATAATGGAAAAATAAAGCTTGTATCCCGTTATAATATAAATAATTTCTTGCTGATATTTTTATAATAATAATAATATATATGTTTTGCTCCAGATAAAAAAAGAAAGAAAGATGTTGAGTTTTTTATTTTTCCTTCCAAAAAGCTTTCAAAAATATGTAAAACTATGTTTTTGTTGTTTTTATTTTTTATATTTAAATCGGGCCTTCAAGCCGATCTCCCTCTATTATTTTTTTTTTCATGTTTAACAAAACGTATAATAAATATTTTTTTATAAAACCTTTAGCCTAGGAAAAAGTTTTGTGCATAAATTAAAATTTGAATTTTGATGAAATTTTATTTTTTTATCTTCTGCTAAGCTTCAATCACTTTTGGGCCATAAAAAATAAAGCTCCATAAATTCAATACACTTTTGTCAGAACTTCCTTTTTAGTTTTTTTTTACAAATTTTATCTAAAATTCCTTTAACTTTGAAAAAAAAGATAACGAAAAAAGGATATTAATTTTGGATAAAATTTATTTTTTTTGTCTTCTCTTTTTTTTGTCTCTTATATAATAAATCCTTTTTTTGATTGATTCTCTTCTCCTCTCTCTATTTTTTTTGTTTTTTCTTTCTCCCTTTTTAAAAAAAAATCAGTAAATATTCATTTTCTCGTCTACTTGTTGTTTACACGATGATTTTGTATTCACTGGATGCTTGAATTTTTTTATGTTTCTTTTTATTGACGTATTAAAATATTTGGTTTTTCAAAAAATAATCATTTTAATGGTATTATTTTTTATGCCCCAATCAAAACAAAAAAGAACTGTACAATTGAAAAATGAAATATTATCTTATACAGATTCTGTAGCTACCGTAACCCAAATTTTATCAAATCATAAGGAGATCAAGATACTATCAGTTACCTAAATATTGTTGTAATATTAATTAATTCAAAGCTTTTGTTAAAAGCATACAAAAACAATTTTAATTAACATCAAAATTGTAATCAACAATCGGACGAAATGTACTCAACAAAATTTGATAAATCATTTCTTTATCAAAAGTTTCTAAACCATAAACGGGAGTAGATTCTCGTGAACATTTAAGCATAAAATTAACACATTTTTGATACAATTTTGTTATATTAAAATCTTTTGAAAATTGTATAAGTTGACAAAGGTTTGCTGGAGAAAGTTTGTACTTTAAATTATATTCTACAGTATCCTTAAAAAGATTACGGTAATTGTTTAAAAAAGGAGAAATAAAATATACCATAATGAATGAGATTTGATATTTATCAGCAAATTGATAAAGTGATAACAGTTGCTCAAAAGTGAATGATAGGGATGATAATATTTCATCAAGAATACATGTATGGGATATCCAAGTACTATAACAAAGTTTTATTGCTGCATCAACAATTTCAAATGAGCAATCGGTAATATTCATTTTGTTTTCTTTTGCTTCCATCATTCCTGAATCAAACATTCCCGTTAAGACCGGGGAAGCTTCCATTAAAAGTTTTTTATGAACCTATAAAAAAGAAACAATTAGCATCTGTTTATTCTTATCACTGATAAGTGATATTATGAAACAGCTTTAATCTCATCAATAAATTTTTAAAGATAAATAAATTTACTTTAATTTCTTTATCCCCAATTACAATTGTAAAATCTAGATTCTCTTGTTCAGATGCCGCCAAAATTAAGCTATTTCTGTAAAACGATATAAAAGGCTCTTCAAAACATTCATTTTTGGTCATTAAAATTCCTTGAAAATTTATTGTCAAAATTCCATCAACAATAAATCTTTTTCTTCGATCAAAGAGTAAATCCGTTAAACAAATTTCAGTTCCATATCCACAAGAATTTTCAAAAGAACTTTTGAAGCCCCGATTAAAGCTTATATTTTCGATCGAAAAATCATACACAGCTTCAATAGTTTTTGTGAAACATCCTAAATGAATATTTAAATAAATATTTGTTTTTGCTTCTTTTTTGCCATCTTTTTTTTCATTTGGATAAATAAAAAGGCAATATTCAACGGAATTGGCGACTTTGAATTTTTTACTTTGTAAAAATCCATTTTCTTTTTTATTTTTAGCAGCTTTTAAATCTTCTTTTTTAATATTCCATTGCATTGAAATTGGGCAAGAAATTACCTAAAAACATATACATGTATCAAAATCTACAGTATGCTTAAAAATTACTTACCGAAGTTGAAGACCCTTCCGCTTTTAAAATTCCTTTAATTCTAATTGCAATTTCTCCTTTAACAAAAAATTTATTCTCGGAATCAAAAAATTCCGACGTTTTAAAATCTGTAACCTTTCCCCATCCCTCATCTTTTTCATAAACATAATTAAAATATTCCGAATAATCTGCGGTTTCAATAAAAATTACAAAATTTGCTGTAATTTTTCTTTCATTTAATCCATTTAAATGCAGCGAAATAAAAGGGTGTCCTCGACGTTTTTCGTTATCACCGTTTGGAAAAATTCGAATATAATATTGAAGGCCCGGAATATTAAAAGCATAAAAACATTTGCCATTTAAAAATCCTTTTTTAAGATTCTCTGAATCCATTAAAGCAAACAAATCTGATTTCTTAAATCTCCATTCTGTATCTGTTGGACAAATGATTCCCTAAAAAATGCAAATTAAAGAAACTATAATTAATTTTCAACTAACATTCATTGCAGTTGTTTCAATTTCGTTGATTGGAGATTCCATAATTGTATATTAATAATAAAATATTTTTAAATTTACAACGTGTACAATCCTGGAAATTATTAATTTTTTAAATGCAAAACATTATTAAAAAGGTCCGTCGATTATGCCGAACATTTTTCATCGACTCTTCAGATTTACGACTCCGGAGTCGGAGTCACTGGGGTCGGCTCCGAAGTTAGAATTTTTTATATAACACCTAAAAGTGCGAGGCCAATTCAAACTATTATTATTGATTTTAAAATGAAAAAAGTTTGTTAAATTTTTAACAATTTTTAGAATTTTTAAAAAATTTTTTAAACTTTTTTGGAGGCAATTCAAACAATCTATTACAGCTTTTGCGTCAAACAATTGTTTTAGAAACAACAATTCATACTTTTTAAAGTTTTTAAAAAAAATTCTACCGGAGTCGATGCAACGAATCCATCTGATCTCATCGACTCCCAGCGCCGTACCCAAGGGGGGGGGGGCTATTGGTGCTGAAGCCCCCTCCAAAATCGAGAAAATCCTTTGATCTTTTGCCGCAAGCAGCAAAAAAAAGATCAAAGGTTAGCCCCCCCCCCCCCCCCAAAACGCGATTAGCCCCCTCCAAAATTTTCTTCTGG
Organism: Panagrolaimus superbus; assembly: GCA_964035985.1. NCBI lineage: Eukaryota > Metazoa > Nematoda > Chromadorea > Rhabditida > Panagrolaimidae > Panagrolaimus > Panagrolaimus superbus. Next base: position 10,647,377 of record OZ038357.1, read on the forward strand.
GTACGGCCCTGTCGACCCCAACCCCAACTCCAACTCCGTAGTCACATCACTGATCGATTGATAGATTAAATTTGTTAATTTTAACGAAGTGTAAAATTTACAAGCAAAAATAACAAATTTTACAAATAAAAAAGAACGTCTAAGATATTTAAAACAACTAAAAGACTCCTATTTATACTTGTAAAATCAATTTTTTGCTTCTTTTTGATACACACACACAAAAAGTTCATCCATGCCACTATTTTTCATAAAACTTGTTCGTCCATTTATCCAAGATATTAAACTTTTTCTATGCCAAAAAAAGGCAAATTAGTGGTACGTATACGATTTGTACATTTTCTCTTAGAGGAAATGTACAAATCGTGAAAGATTTTTTTGGCAAAAATACTTGAATATTTGCCTTAGAGATATTTTGCATTTTTCATAAGGTAGAATATAAATGAAATAAAATTTTTTGATAAATTAATAATTGAAAGGCACAAATACTTAAATGAACTGTATAAAGAACAATAATTAAACACAGAATGAGTTAGTGAGACAATACAATGTAAAAAAAAAGAATTAGTAAAATTACAAAGAGAACAAATTTTTGAAAGAAACAATATAAACTGGAATTATCGAATGTTGCCGACTATCAAAAGTTATTGAAAAATAATTGTTTTCTGTTTAGTTCAAGAGATTGTTCATTTTACCGATTGAATTTTTCCATGTTGGGGTATAACCTTTAATGAATATCTATATAAATCATTTTAGAAGCACGGGAGATTGAAATTTGGAAGTTATTCATAAAGATAGTAAAGATATTGATAATTACATCATTATTTTTTCCTTTTAAATTGTATTATTTTGTAGTTTTTAATAAATAGTTGTTTGTTTCCATATTTTTTTGGAAGAAAATTTTAATAATTTCCTGTAAAAATTCTAGAATTTCGAGAACATTCGATAACTCCCTGGGGATATAGGTTTTTGGCCATGAGGAATCCAAATCTGCAAGAATTCAATAGGGTTTCTGTACTACTTTTTACAAAAAATGCAAATTTCACTTGTTTTCATATTTTTTTTGGAGCAGTGTAGAGAAAAAAACCAGTTGAGCGATGACCAATTAAAAAAATCATTTGTTAAAAATCAGATGAATCATGAGCAACATCCAAGACTTTTTGAGACGATGAGAAGAGTCTGTACAGAATTAAAATTCATATACAAATTAAAATATGAAGTTTTATTAAAAAATTATCATTATCTTGATATGCCATTCCTTTTAACAAAACTTTTATTTTACTTTCATTTAATAATATCTGAAAATCCCGAAAATTCCAGAAAATTCCACCAAAGTTCCAATCCCATAAAAAACAGCTTTTTTAACCACCTTCGTACAACTTCCTAGTCCTTAGGCTGAGACATAGGATTTTTCATTGTGCCAAAAAATTCGAGAATGTCAGAAAACGACCTTTAATGTTTAACAATAAAAGCTAACTTACAAACTAATACAACCTTTCTTTTTCTGAAAGAAAGTTTTTCTCTATTGGTACGTTCACGATTTTTTGTACATTTTCTCTTAGAGTAAATATATAGTCACGATTTGTACATTATTGATCGGTACGTACCGGTACGTACCGATCAATAATGTACAAATCGTGACTCTCCCAAATTAGTCACTCAAGATTCCCTGAACTTAGGTTGTCTTTTTGTGATTGATGGAAAAACCATACCGGCTCGAAATCAATGACTAATCTATTAAAAATAACAACGTTTTTTATGGTCACATTTTGAAATAATTATAGAAATGCCAATTCATGGATTTGACAGTACCCAAAAAGATATATAAATAAAATGTGTTTTTTGTGATCACTCATTTTTAGAAAAATTTTTTTGTTTTTCACTTTTCAAAATTTTCGGAAATGAATAAAACTATTGAATTTTATTGTTTTCAAGGCCATCTAAAACATCAGATTAAAGGAGAGAAGTGAATTTTAAAAAGAATTTATTGACAATTTTTTAGGTAGCTTCCGTTCCACAATTAATTTCCGTAATATTATGAATTTCAAATGGAAAATAATTTTCAAGAAACGGAAACAAATCAATACACGTTTTAGAAGGTTTTAAAGTGATTAACCCCTTTTTGATTGCATTTGCAGAAGATTCCTTTGTAAGGGAGAAATTAATTTCATCCGTAATATTTGATTTGCACGTTTTAACATTTGTAAAATTTGTGGCTGCAATTTCGGGTAACTAAAATAATACGTTTTTTAACACAGAAAGATTCGTGATCCCAAAATTCAAAAATTTAAATGTTGCCAAAAAAATTAAGTTTTTAAGGTATCTGAATTTAGGGTATTTTAAATGGAAACATTCTTGAAATTGATCAAAAATATCCGAAAATAATAAGTCACATCAAAACGTTTTGATTACTGTAATGTAAATAAATATTTATAATTTTAATAACATAAAATCATCTTTTTAAAAAAAGATCATTTTATGTTGTTTAACATTAGTTTTGAAAAAAACTGTAATTACCTCAATTAAAAATGGTTGAAAAATTTTATCCATAAATGTTCCAATTTTTGTTTGATAATCATTTCCCAAAATTATGGTAGCATTTGTTAAATCTTCTTGAATTTGGGTAAGATTTGCTACGGTGCCATTCAACAAAGCCTGAGTCGCTAAATCTCGTTGAATTTCTGTTACATCTGTTTCATTGTCACATACAACATTTAATAATCGATTAACAAGCTGAAATAATATTTTATATTTAATTAAATTATTCAATTAAAAAAATATATTAAAATTTACAGATTTAACATTCTTTTTTGGAAAACCTGTAAAAAGCCATTTGTTAACGTTATCAGTGATAGTATCAATCGGATCAACAACGGCAGCAGGCTTCTTTTGACAAATTACAAATGCGGCATGTAAAAAAATTGCTGTTAAAATAAGATACAAAAATTTCATTATTTTTTAAAAACAAAACATAAAATATGAGTGATCCGTTGTATGAATGCATTTTTTTGATTACCTACTTAAAATCGGATTACAATATTTCATTTTTTATCCCTCATTTAATTCTTTTTTAAATTTTTTTTTCAAAATTTGTTTTAAAAGCAATCAATCAATTAAATCATATCTTGAAATGATTTTTTTAAAACAAAATTGCAAAGATTCCTTCACTCTTTGATACCGTTTTTCATCACACTGAAATATATTATCGTTATTATAAACTTTGTCATTAGTTACGAAAAAATTACGAAATACCATAATAGGCCATTTTGTGCGGAATTTGGTTCTGTTTCATAATTTGCAGAATGTAATTTATTCTATTCCGCGATAAAAATTTTGAATCCATTCAGTCTTTAAAAATTTGTCATTTATAAACACCTTTCTGTATGATGATCGACGGTAACGTTTTGTTGAACATAAATGTAGTTATTCCATTTTTTGTTAAATACTGTAGCATAATAACTTATGATACCTTTTGGTTTTAAATAAGACTTCAAAATTAGAAACTTTTTGCCGTAAATTTTTGATTCAAAACAAAGATTGCTCCGTTTTAAGATATCCAGTTTAAAAATATAAATAGTGTTATTATTAAATTGTTTTACAGAAAAAAAACCAAAATAATAATTAATACCCGTTTATTATAATTTTTCAAAAACCTATTTAAAATTTCAAGCAATTATGCGACACAAAAAGAATTCATACAAATAAATAGAATTAAAAAAGAAAGAAAAAGAGAGGCGTAAAAATGCAAGAAATTAAAAAATTTGTTTTGAATTAAACTCCAAAAAATAAAAAAAGAAACAATCTATATATAATTTGGAGAAATACCTGTTTAAAACCAAAATAAAAGATACAAATAATCATTCAAATATGTTGCAAAAGATTGTTTTTGCAAACAAAAAATACGAGACACAAAACTTCGATAAAAACAATTGCTTCAAAAATATGTTTAATGTGCCAAATCTTCTTATATACATTCATTCATTCATTCAAAAAAAAAATATAGGGTTGATTTATCGAAGTTCCGGTTGATTAACATATGCAACACTGTAACATTTGAAGAATCGATCCCCAATTTGACTGTATGGTTGATTAACAGCAACAGGGCCACCAGAATTGATTGGAATTCTTGCTGGAAGTGTTACAGGTTGAAGAAGATATGGTTGTGGAGGTTCATCATCGTCATCGTCATCCATTATCTCATTTTCAATTTCATATTTATCAATATGAGATTCAGAGAATCTTGAAATTAATCGAGCTCCAGATGAATTTGATGGCACGGAAGATAATTCTTCAACGTCATTAATGGTTGGACGTATTGGAGATTTGAGGGATTGTAAAGTCAACTAAAATATGAATTAAGAATTAATATTTTGTTCAATAAATGTATTATTTAAAAGCAGCTACTTTTGGTTTTAACAAAGTAAAAAAATAAGTCAAACTCAAATTTTTAATTCCAAAAAATACAATGTATATCTTTTACGTCAACATAAAATTATCCTAAAGACCCAAAAAACAAAAGCTCAAGATTAGATAATCATGGCTACAGTATACCACTATAAACAAGTATTTTGAATTTTTTAAAAATCTACAATATCCCTATTTTTGTTCCATTTCATTAAAACTACAGTAACCCAATTTTTGATCAATTAAATAAAAAAATTTTTACCTGTTCATCTTGTTCTGGAACAACGCTAAGCTTCTTGGAATCAGTTCTCCGAGCGGGTTTACAAAAATTAATTCCTTCAACAGTATCCTTTTCAGGGGATTCTGAAGATTCCCCAGATTCTTCATCTCTTGAAACCAATTCACATGATTCATTTCTTGATGTTGAAGATGAAGACTTTGATTCACCACCCCCGCCACTAATAAGATTTACCATTCGATCTGGGCATGTTGCCATTGAGACAAGCCACAACAAAAACATTCCACAACATACAAAAACACAAAGTAAAATTGCAATTAATTCATTCATATTAATATTTTTTAGGCGATTCTTGAATAATAATAATTAATTGAAGAAAAAAATGAAACTCTTTTTTTTGTTTAAAAGGAAGAGTACTTTTTTAGCAGAAGAATGTCATTAGAAAATTGAGAGAAAGTCTGAAATTTGAGGAATATACAAATATATATATATATGCAAAAAAGTTTGCATAAGTTTTATCTCAGCTTTATTTTAGGTACATAAAAAATAACAACATTAGCAAAAAATAATAGCGTCGAGACACACGCGTCGGCACGAAAACGAAAGCGAAAGAATGTCTTACTCGAAAAAAACCTTCTTTTTTTTGAGATTTTTGGGAGAGAAAAAAAAACAAGACTAATTTTTACGAAAAAAAAGATAAAAAATTTTTGCAAAAAGTTTGAAAAAAGAAAGATTCTTTTTAGTTGTTTACATTTTAGGTACACTTTTAACTTTTTTTTTTCTTTTTTCAAAAAATGCACCAAAAAACTTTTTTTTTAAAAACACAAGGTCTCGGAAAAAAGTGATAAGAAAAAAAAAATGGAAAGGAAAAAGAAATATTGTGAACTTTAGAACCTCCTCAAAAATTTGAGGAAGAGGCTAATCTCGCCAGCTACAACGAAGAAAAAGAGAGAAAAAAATGGAAGAAAAATTTGTGGCTTTTTTTTCAAGTTCGATCATTGATAATTTTTGGGGGGAATTTTAGTTTTATTTTTTAGTTAATTAAAAAAGTCTAAAACTATTTGGATAACCAAAAAAAGGCAATGTACGTAAAAAAGAAGAGAAAAGAAATCGATTGGGTTCAAAATGAAAGATAGCATTTATTTTCGTTTGATTGAAGGGGAAAAAAATGAAATTGGTAAAGGAAAGGGGAGTGCAAAAAAAAGAAAAAGAAGAATTTTAACATAATTAAAAACACGCGACACGTGCTGCTCCTGCTATTGTTGCCGCTGTTTAGGACCTGAAGAAAGACAATGGCACAAGGGTCAAAAAAGAGAGAGAGAATAAACGTGATGACGATCACTGACTAATTTCTTTCTAATTAAATTTGTGGAATTTTTAAGTGATACTAATTTTAATAAAATTTAACAATAGACGACATTATATTTTTGGTTTTCGACTTTTGGGGGGTACTAAAAAAGCGTGAATACACTGAATTAAAATTTTAAAAAAATACTTAAAGATCGTACAAGGAAGAAATTTGCCAAAAAAGAATCATGTGTTTCTCTTTTTTATTTCTCAAAAAAGTAGCAGACGATTCATTCATAAACAAAAAACAGCTATGAAATTGCTTTTAGTTTAAATTTTCCCAAAAGTGAAAGAATGAATGAATGAAAATAAAACATAAAATAAAATTAGAAAGGGGTGGAGCTGTAAGGACACCACAACATCACCCCCCCCCCCTATCATCAATGAAATGAAAACCCAAAGAAAGAAATGAAAAATGATCAAAGATGTCTGATAAAAAAAAGTATATATTCCACTCTCATTTTTATTTGGCACCCCTAGAAAAACTGTCATTTTTGTACTTTTATAAAAAAAAGCGATAAATATTTTTGGTTTTAATTAAGAAAAATAATTAAGTGACGAAACCAAAAAAAATAGCAGCCGACCTGTACCGAAGAAATCCGCCCATTTTTATTCCAAACTAAAAAAAAGAACTTTTTTCTATGAAATAACTTTTCTGCCTTCTTCTTTTTTCTTTTCCCCCCTTTAAATACGTTTAAGAAAAGATATAAAAAACGTATGATTAATTAATGAAAATTATATTCAAAAAAAGTTGTTTTAAAAGTATGAGGAAAAAAAAGGTGATAAGTTTAACAAGTTTCTTCTTGTCACAAAATAAAATAATCGAGACTTTGATTTAATGCAACACAAAAAACACGTGGAAATTTAATGAAATAACACACTTTTTTTAAGACAATAGTTTTAAATATGTTTTTTCTGCTATTGGAGTAAAAAAAAGTGCAAAACTTTAAACAAATTCAGACAGAAAAAAAGCAGTCGCGAACAAGCAAAAAAAAATGTATAACAACAGTTGGTATATTTTTTCAAACATTGGACTTGTCTAAATTATATATATATATATATCACACGAAAAAAAAGAAGTAGCAGCAGCAATCGAAACAACAGTGAAAAACAAGCAATAAATAAATATTTTTTCGGGATAACATTCACGTGGCTGGCACAGCCGCAGTCCGCAATCACTTCTTCTTCTTTTTTTTGTTGCTTGTTTTAAAATGTTTGTATTTTATTTTGAATTCTTTTTCTTTCCAAAACCCGAGCAACGAAAAACAACAAAAAATATATCCCACTTTTTTGGACAACTGATATGATATCAATGATATATAAAAGTGACTAAAAATCAAAATCAAAAATGAGAGAGCGCAAAATAATTGAATTTTTTTTCGCACAAAATTTCTGAATCCATTTCCCCCATCCGATACCCCCCCCCCTTCTTTTTTTAATAGAAAACTTGCTTCCGGTTCGACTCGAATTATCAAAAATATAAAATTAATTAAGACGAGTTCTCTGAATTTCTTTTCACGTCCCCGCACAAAAAAATCAAAATGGTCGTAGAGATCCTATTTTCTGTCCTATAGGGTAATTTTTCGTGCTGAGTCCGTTTTTTTTGGTTTCAGCGCGAAATATTTTGTGGTTCACGAGTTATCGTGGCGGGACCACCGAAATTTCGAAAATACGGTAAAAATCCCAAATTTGTTAGTTTTCTCTAATTTCCCACCTATATAGGTTTTCGACCATGCTGAATCCGATTTTCTCCTCGGCGAGTGCCGAAAAGTCCCGAAAAATGCCGAAATGACATTTCGACCTGCCGAATTTGCTAATTTTTGGGCGAAATGACCGTCCATATTATCGTGCGGGATGAGATTTTTTTATATTCGGAATCAGCGTGGTCGATTACATATAGTCCTGGAGAGTATGTAAATTAAATCCTGCACAGGGATTTTTCAAATCCCCCGAAACACCGAACCTCCACAGGGGGGAGTACGTTGAAGTTTGAAAAACATATTTTTTTCAAAAAATTTTTTTTTTTTAAATATAGTTTTTTTACTTCACATTATCCCTTTAGACATTTGAAATTATTTTGGCGACTTTGCACTAGTAATAAGTAACGTTTTTGGCAATATTTGTGGTAAAATTTGGCTCTTTTTTTCAAATACTGTATTTTTTAAGTAAATTATTTCAGTTTAATTAAAAGCAATATTATTTGATATTTGAAATATCTTTGCTGTATATTTTTTCAGTAATAAGAAATATCTTACTTATTACTGACTTATATTTTGGTAAAACTGTAATTGACAAAATAAACCCAAGTTTTACCATAAAGTTTTACCAAAATATTACTTATTACTGAAAAAATATACAGCAAAGATATTTCAAATATCAAATAATATTGTTTTTAATTAAACTGAAATAATTTACTTAAAAAATACAGTAGTTGAAAAAAAGAGCCAAATTTTACCACAAATATTGCCAAAAACGTTACTTATTACTAGTGCAAAGTCGCCAAAATAATTTCAAATGTCTAAAGGGATAATGTGAAGTAAAAAAAACTATATTTAAAAAAATTTGAAAAAAAAAATTTTTTTGAAAAAAATTTGTTTTTCAAACTTCAACGTACTCCCCCCTGTGGAGGTTCGGTGTTTCGGGGGATTTGAAAAATCCCTGTGCAGGATTTAATTTACATACTCTCCAGGACTATATGTAAACGACCACGCTGATTCCGAATATAAAAAAATCTCATCCCGCACGATAATATGGACGGTCATTTCGCCCAAAAATTAGCAAATTCGGCAGGTCGAAATGTCATTTCGGCATTTTTCGGGACTTTTCGGCACTCGTCGAGGAGAAAATCGGATTCAGCATGGTCGAAAACCTATATAGGTGGGAAATTAGAGAAAACTAACAAATTTGGGATTTTTACCGTATTTTCGAAATTTCGGTGGTCCCGCCACGATAACTCGTGAACCACAAAATATTTCGCGCTGAAACCAAAAAAAACGGACTCAGCACGAAAAATTACCCTATAGGACAGAAAATAGGATCTCTACGACCATTTTGATTTTTTTGTGCGGAAAATCTGAGGAAAGAAAAAAAATCTCAGAGAACTCGTCTTAAGAAATATTATATTTTTTTTCAACTTTGATTGAATGAAACTCTTTTCCAATATCGGTTATTTTTAAATTGTTTCAAGTTTATTTTTGGGTAAACAAAAAAAAATTCGAGGGTATCTTTGAAAAATGAAAAATAAATTATTACCGTTGTATTTCAATGAAATAAAAGAAAATGTTTAAAGAAAAGCAGCCGCAACAAAGACCTAATATTATCAGAAGAAAGATAGACAAGGTCTAGTATCCTAGGGTTGATTGGCACTGATAAGATAAGTCCTTTTTGAGATCAGTGTATTCTGTTCAACATTTAATGCTTTAAAAACTGTTTATCCTTTCTGATTATAATAATTATCACACAATGATAAAAGCATGTGGTTACAGAAAAACAATTCTTTGTGATTAATCTTTTGGTTCTTGGCACGAAAAGTTCAATCCAATGGTTTTACCACGAATTTTTAGGCTTCTTTTACAGAGCTACAGTAACTCTATCGATTTTATGTCCTTCAAAAAACGTCACCTCAAACGTCAGCATTACTTTCGTTGTAAGACCCAAACGAACCTAAAATTGTAGACCCAAAAACTATTGGCTGCATTTTTAACAATTTTTATAAAAATAAACAATGCACATTTTTGTTGAAAAAAAGAAAAACTTTTTCAAGCAAAAACATGCAAAAATAAAAAGCAATTTCTTTTTTTTTGATCATGTGTTTTGAAAGTTGTTTTATAACAAACTTTTTTCTTTCTTCTTTCACCTTTCTTTTTTCTTTCGTGATGTGATTAATGAAAGAATCCAAATAAAAAGTATAAAAAAAGTTGATTTGCCGAAACAAAGAAGTGCAAAAAAATAAAAACGTGAAAAACACTTTTTTTTCCTCTTCAGACGCCTTTTTTTATTTTTGCGCAAACTTTTTTTTGGTTAATCAAAAAAACATCTATCATTTAAAGAAAATATGATATAGACTGATAAAAGTGATAAGAAATAATGTGTTTAAAAACAGCTTTTTTTTGGAGGGCTGAATGGAAATAATCGGGGTTGTAATATTTTAAACAAACTATTCACATGCTTTCTTTCGGGTGCTACTTTTTTTGATGGGTGTAAATTTTATGATAACTTTTTTTGCAGGCATTTTTTTTTGATTGCAGACATGAAAGGAAATAATTATGTGATAAATTGAGGTCGTAAAATAAAAATATAAAAATATGCTTTGGCGGCGACGGTGTTGTAAAAAATTTCAAAAAATTACGGTACTTTTTGGGGTTATATTAATCACTTGAAGAAAAGGTACAAGGTGCACGTCTTCTTTCCCTCCCTTATCAATGAACGACCGAACGATGCGTGTGGGGAGGAGGTTGGCTATGGCTATAGGTAGAGAAAATTGGAGACAATTAAAAAAAGTTTGCTGCAAAGAAGAATTTCATTAATTTAAAAAGCAAACTGCGATTTATCATCGAACTTTTTTTCTTTTGATGAAAGTTGTTGGAACACATGAAACAGAAAAGATAGAATTGATGGGGGGGGGATCAAAGTATAATTTTGAAATGGCATAAAAACATATTATTTGTAAATCTTGATAAATGTGATATAAAGTGAAATAGATACGGTAGTTAAAGGAAAGTTGTTCTTTCTTAAAAAAATAATTTGTCACTAAATTAATACTGATTGACAGACGCGTCCGTTCAAGTTTCAATTCTATAAAAATAGCAAAAAAAATTTGAAAAATTATTTAATACTTTTAATGATTTTGAGAGATACGGTAACGACTATAAATGGTAACAAAAGTACGAAAGCGGAACAATTTTATACAAAATTCTTCATTCATACATGCCCTTTTTTTCCATTTATATCAACAAAACTACTTTCAAAATCATCGATATTCAAAAAAAAGATGCTGCGTGAATAAAAAAAATTATTTTTTGCCATAAACGAAAAAAGAAAGCAGCAAATGTTTTCGTTTGATATTGGTTCAAAAAATTCGTTGAAAATTGCGTAAACAAACAAAAAAAGAGAGCAAAAATAAATAATATTTTTGAAGAAAAAATATATATAACTCAAAAAACAGTGGATTTTTTACTTTTTTTTACTTAAATTTTTCAAAAAAATAGAAGTGATTCCATTTTTTTGAAAAATGAAAAATGAGAATTGTCTTAGGACTTTAAATAACAGAAAATAGGTTTAAAGATTCATTTTTGGGTAATTTAGAAAAAAGATATACATTATTAAAAACCTTTTTTTTTGAAAGTTGGTTTTTGAGATACATCTTTTTTTTTAAATTTTAGTTTCAAAAATATATGGACTTGTTTGCCAAAAAACAATATGTGCGAGTTGGAAAATGGTTCTGTATTCTGTTTTTTCTCTTCATTTTTTAACCTTTGTTCAAAAAAGAAGAAGAAGAAGAATGAGAGCACATTTTGGGGCAATAAAAAAGCAAGAGAGAGAAAAAGTGCGCGGACACGTGAACTCTCTTTTTTGCTTCCCTTTTATTTTTGATCTCTTTTTTTTATTTTTTCTTTCTGTTGCTGAAAGTAGCAGCAGCAATAGAAAGAAAAAATGGAAAAACATTTTCCAACAAAATATCAGCAAACAAAAAAAAGAGAGAGACGGAAAGTTTCTTTGAAAACAAAAAAAAAAGTTTTTCATTGTTAAAAGTCTTAAAAAGAATGATTAAATGAGAAAAGTAAAGTCTTTGAAAAAAAAACAACATACTTTTGGGTACTTTAATCTTTACTCAAAAAATTATGTAAAATAATCTGTGTTTTTAAAAGTTTAGTTGTTTCGAGTTTGGGAAACCAAAAAACTTTTTAGAAATTAGGCTTTTAAATGACATGTTTAAAGGAGGCGGAAGATTATTTAAAAAAAAAAAAAGATCCTGACTAGGGTTGCCATCCCCCCCCCCCTAAAGTCGGGGATCCCCGGGGATATCCCCGACGGGGACGTCCCCGATTCCCCGTCCCCGACCACTTTTGAATTTCGGGGATCCCCGGTTCCCCGTCCCCGACCCCTTTCTTCCCCGAAAAATAATTCCATAAATTTAATTTTTTTAAATTCGGTAAAAAAAATAAAAATTCGCGAAAATTGGTGAACGGAGAAAATAAAAACGACCGAAAAAAAAACGGAGATTTTTACAAAAAAAAGACGGAGATTTTTAAAACAGTATTTTTTTAAAACGGTATTTTTTTAAAACGTATTTTTTTAAAACCATACATTTTTCAAAACGGATAATTTTAAAACTCATTTTTTTAAAACGGACATTTTTAAAACTTATAATAATATGGGCTGTTAATAAGAATGATTCGACACAAAAGACAAATAACTCGTGTTGAACCTCCAGTTCCAACACCTTCGACTTTTATTATTCCAAAAATGTTTTTATCAAATAATGATGGAACTTTATTCGTCTTATTTGATAGTGCAACGATTAATGATATTGCAGATGGCAGAATTATTATTCTGGGAAGTCGTGGAACATTGGAAATGTTTGCTTCACCTGATCGTGTTGGTAGTGATGGTTTATTTTCAAGATCCCCCCCCCCCCAGGCTTTGTGCAGTTTTATACACTTCATGTACAAAACGACAATTATTCAAGCCATGTGTACAATTTTGCTTCCATGTTTAGCATTTCTACCTTCAGATCAAGTCACCCATGGGTTTACGACTGTATACAGCCGATTGCATTCGTAAACATTCAAGCATAATGCTGATATTTTTACATAATACAACATTATGTTTACATTAATGTACGTAAATCCGATCCGACGGATTGATCCGTCAATCCGATCCGTTCAAATTGTTATTTATTTTTGTTTTGTTTTTATTTGTACAAAGTTTTAAAATTCTCCGTTTTAAAAAAAGTATGGTTTTAAAAATCTACCGTTTTAAAAAATGCCGTTTTAAAAGTTTTTTTTTAAATTCTCCGTTTTTATTTTTGCGGTTTTAAAAATCTCATGTCGCCGCGAAAATTCCAACCAATTCTATGCCCGATACCAAAAAACGATACATATCAGCCATTTGTATTTTCATTATTGGAAAATTGAGAAAATTTTTCCAAAAATTTACCCTTCCCCGAGATTTTTTCGGGGAATGGGCATCCCCGTTCCCCGTCCCCGACTACTTTCTTCCCCGGCCGGGGAAATCGGGGAAGGAAAAATCGAAAGTCGGGGATTCCCCGTCCCCGACTTTTTCGATTTTCGGGGGGGGGGACGGCAACCCTAATCCTGACAATCAAGATCGTGCGTCTTGTAATTGATAAATCGCTACGAGACCCAAAACAATAAAAAAAGTACGTAATGATCTGCTCCATTTAAAACCGGTGAATGCTTATTTACCAGCAATAGGGCATGTAAAAATGATTTAATAAATTAAATTAAATAAAAAATTATTTTGAGTCGAAAAATGTATGAAACGCATTGAGACTTACCATTTTAATAAGTCTCAATACAGCTGTCTATTAAAATAGACAGAGACAAATTTGAGACATTTTTCTAAGAATTTCTTATTTCGTAAAATCCAAAAAGATTACTGTAAAAACCAAATCTCAAAAGCTTAAAAAATGTAAAATAATTATCAAAATTTATGTTTCACGTAGACGGTTTTTGCCCTTTTCGAAGCTATTAAATGACTAAAATTAGCTGGTAGACCAGTTTTTAGTCTATATCTATTTCAGTATTTTTCGAAAATTACTTTTTTTTCTCCATTTTCATTCAAGTTTTTTCTTTTCCTTTTTTTGCGAGCAATAATTCTGTGTTTAAAGCTAAAATTTTGGGTAACACGGAGGGATTCATTTTTTTTCTCTCTGTGTATCTATCTGTCTATCAACGAAAACACAGTTAAGAAAAAAGAGAAAAAGCATTGATCGAAATATAATTGAATCACTCTTTTCCCCCCCATTTTTTTGACAAACAACGGACGACTCCTCCGGCTGTTAGGTGCAAGCGTCCCCCAAAGCTATCATCCTTTTTTTTTCTTTTAATACAATTAAATATTAGACATTCAATAAAACAAAAAAAAAAGAAGAAACAACTAAAAAAATATGATGAAAAAAAAAGACACAAAGACCATTATTGTTGTTGATGTTGACGATGATGATAGTGATGAAGTTGATGGTGATGATGATATTGGGGAAAGAAAAAAAAACGTATTTGTTTCTTCCTTGTTTTTTTTTCAATTTTTTTTGGGGGAAGCTCGAAAAAAAAGAAAGCAATGATTTTTCACAACTTTTTTGCCTTTAAAAAATCAACGGAATATTTCGAAAAAAATCAACGGAATTTATCTTTGATTATTTCTGAATCAAACAAAAATTGTAAATAAAAAATATTTTTTATGAACACTAAAATCTTCCCTAAAAATACACAAATAAGTTTAAAAAGCACAAAGACCGGAACCGTAATTTATTTTTAATTTTATTGAAAGAAAACTGTCATTTTTGATTAGCTTCTGAATGTCACACAAAATTGTGTGATGTCAAATGCAACAACAATTTTGTGAAGTTTTTTTCGTCCCTCGTGGGTGTGATTTTTAAGAATGTATTCACAAAAGAAAATCATATGGAAAAAATTAATTCAAATGCATAGAAAAAGAATTGATTAAAATAAATTCAAAGAATTCTTTTCATCAATTTTTGGCCCAAAAAAAGAAAGCGGATTAAAAAAAGATTGAAATTTCTTTGACCTTAAAGATTATCACTGTTATCAGAATAGAGGGGGGGGGGGGGGGGAATCAAAAACGTGACTTTTATGATAGTCTGGCTTTATACCGATTAAGTGATCAATAAAAAAAAACACACAAATAAAAAAGTTTCTCAACTGGATTTCACTAATTTAATTTAAAAAATTAATCAAAAGCAATAAAAACTATTAAACAAAAACACCCGTTTTAAATTTCTTGTTTTCCCCACGTTTAATCAATTTATTTGATTAACAAAAATAAAAACTGAAAAAAGTTGTAAAACTTTTCAATTTTTTACTTTTAATGTACTCATTTTTTGAAAATACACAGAAACAACAGCTTTTTGTTTTCAAATTTTTTATATGTACATATTTTACAGGTGTGATAATGTACCAAAAACCTTTTACGTACAAATACGCATTTTTATGTTATTCTTTGAGTAACACTAAAAATGAAGATTGAAAATAAGTACAATTTTTACAGCTGTTGCCATTTTGAAATTCACTACATTTTTGTTACAAATCTTCTTAGCAGTGCTGTCGGTTAATCGAATTTTTTCGGTTTTCGGTTTCGGTTAACCGAACCGAACCGAACGTTTCTCGGTTTGTCGGTTCGGTTAACCGAACCGAACCGAGACGATCTCGGTTTTCGGTTAACCAAACCGAGCATTTTTCGGTTTTTTTCGGTTCGCAATGCCAAAAAAAAACACTTTATAAGTCAATTCTAAATCTTTCTTCTTTATTTCAAAAAATATAGTCAAAATTTTTTAATATTCTTATATTTTTACGCTCAAAAAAGATTCAATAAAAGATTTCCCTGTTCAAAAATGATGGGTTTATCAACCGAAAAAAACCGAAACCGAATGACCTCGGTTTTTCGGTTCGGTTAACCGAACCGAACCGAAAAGAACTCGGTTGACGGTTTCGGTTAACCGAAAACCGAACCGAAAACCGAAAAACCGACAGCACTGCTTCTTAGAACGACATTTTAGGACATAATTTTAGTGCCTTTAAATCCAAAATATTTGAGAATTTTAGGTAAAAGCTTCCAAAAATTACTTAAAAAAGCTTTCTTAAAAAATATAAAAACTTTATTTCAAAAATACATTGTTTTTTTTGCTAATTTTATATATCCTTAAAAATGACATGTTTGTAGAAAATAGAAAAAAGCTTTTAAAAAAAAAGAGTAAAATAAAGCCCGAAATTACAAAGAAAAAGTTTTTTGGAGAAACATAAGTTTTATCTTTAAAAAAAAGAATGCTTGTTTGTTAAAAGGAAAGAAAAATCACAAAAAACAAAAGTTTTTTCCGTAAAGTAAAAAAGGATAATTGAGATGTTTACATTTTTTCCAAGAAAAAAAAAACAAAGTTATTATTAAAGAAAAAAAGTAGGTTTTTGAGTTTCTCAAAAAAAAAAGTAATTTAAAAACAACAAAAGTTTCAAAGAATTTTTTCGTCTTAAGTCATTTGGTAGTTGTCGAACGGGCGGGCAGTCACGTCACGTCATGAGACAAAAATAACAACTTGTGGTCAGCTGCTTCTTTAAGACTATTTTTTGTTTAAGTCTATTTTTATGTGGAAATGTACATCTAAATGTGGACATTGCTATGTCACACACACACACGCACATACACATTTTCTGCATCGTTTTAACTGTTGTTGTTGCATTTTTTTACGATTACAACGTAGCATCGTAAAAAAGGCTTTCCCCAAAAAAAAGATGAATATTTTTCAATTTCTTTGGCACTTTTATCTTTCCTTCCTTCGTTTTACTTTTTAACAAAGCTCATGCATCAACGACCATATTCTTTTCTTTTTTAAAACTGTGAACAAAAAATGCAGCAGCAAAAAATAGGGAAACTCCCCCCCCCCTTTTTATACTTTTGGTGCCGGACATATTTTTTTAAAGCTAAAAATATGAAAAACAATCAAAATAAATAAAGATTTTTTATTTAAAACTTTTTTGATACTTCAAACAAATATTTTAAAAAAATGATGATAAAAGATTAACAAATTTTCAACAACTTCAACAATAATCGACTAAAAAATTAGTTATTGACCCATTTTTCTTGTTTTTACGAGTTTCATCTCTCCTCTTTTTTCTTCTACAAAAATAAACAAAAACAACATCGGTTTTTTGAGGAAACTTTTTGGAAAAAAGTTAAAACTTAAAAGTTTTAAATGCAACAAATAAGCAATGTTAAAAAGTTTAGAAAACACTTAAAACAATATAATCAGACAAAGTAAAAAACAATTTTAAAAGAGTTTTAATTTGAGTTTATAATTACACAAAAGATGAGGATTTCGGATAATGGGAGAATGCAGAAACGCACATTTTCATTCTAAATTATTGCACTTTTTACGACAACCGCGGTTGTAACCGACGTCCATTTTTTTTGTTTATCGTCGATACTCCCGTTAATCACTTTATTCCAAAATTACATTAGTAAAAAAAGATTCCACAAAAATCATACAAATTTGTCGAAAAAAGGATTCAGAATATTGTCCAAAAATTTCATGAAAAATAGGATTATCGGGATTTCTTGTCTAAAATGAAAACAATAAATTGTTAAAAAAATTACAGTATCCTTACATTTTCAGGATACATTTCAATCAATTTGTAGAAATACTTATTTGCAATCAAAGAACAAAGCATCCTTCTAAATTCAACAAGCTTTTTTTGCAGGGCAACATGTATCCATTGTAAGGCTGAATGAAGATCATAAACATGCTAAAATATATATATATATATTTAGTATTAACTGTTCACTTTTTCAATTAAAATTTTAAATTTAACTTACTCTAAGAATATTTTCACAAAGAGATTTTTCAATTGAATTAACGATTAATTTTTTTTGTAGAGGTTTAAAGAAATCGATAACTTTGAAGAGACGTTTCACAAAATCCAAATCATAACATTTTGGCATTTCGAAACATAATGTATGAAGAAAAGTTATGTATGGTTTTACAACATCCACAGAATGATCAACAACAATTTCAGTAGCTTTCATTAAACGAATATTTTCTGTTAAACATGAAACAGTTGCGGTAGGATCAATTGGATTTAGCACAAGAAATTCCTCATCCAAAGCATCCATAATATTTCTAAATTCTGCTAAACATGAAATATTAACAATTGATTTTACAGCTGACACAGATCCATCTTGACATTTGATGATATAATCACTAAAAACAAATTAGATGAATAAATATCACATAAATTTTCTACAATAACATTTTTAAAAAAAACTGGAAATCCCTTCAAAGTCTTTTAACATGCCCAAAAAGTTCTTACCTTTGATTTAAAAATGCAAATTTGTAATCAGTTTTTGGATCCTTTGGATATCCTTTGCAACCTTTGCTCAAATAACTTGAAGGATCATCAAATGGACGAAGAAAGTATTTAAGAGGGAGATGGAGTTCAAAATGCATAACAATTTTTGAAACTTTTCCTTCAGCAAGAGCTTGACCATATTTTTCCATATATCCATCTGGTGTACTAAATGAATCTTCTGATTTATTCATTTGAATTCTTAGAGATGAATCTGAAGTATATGTTTATTATAAAATATAATGAAAAATTTAAACTTACAAAACACAAATCGCATATCAGTATCATAGAACAAAGTGTAAGATACAAAACAGTTACCATTCTGAAATCTTTTTATTTCAGGAAACATGTCACAAAAAGTAGTAATTTGAATTTCATTTTCTATTAAACTCAAAGTCCACATAGCACTTCCCATTTCATAGCATGTTGTGAAAGATGCATCAATGAAATTATCATTTACATCTAATTCACGTATAATAGGCAATGTGAAAACTATTTTGTCTTTTTGTGGTTCATTGATTCTTTCTTGCAAAAATAAAGACATTTTTCAGTATTCTTGTAAGTTACAACCGCCAACGTTGAATTGAATGACACAAAAAACGACGAATCAATACAATTTGTCATTTCTGTGTATTTTATTTTATGCAAATATGTAACATATTTTTCCATTCCGGTTCCGTTCCGGTTTTGAATAAAAAATCCGGAAAAAACGGGACAAAGATTTTTAGCAAGAAATTTATTTTTTTTTAAAATTAAATTTTTAATTTTTATCACTGATCAAATCATCAACATGTCCAAAATTTAAATTTATGCACATTAGCTCAAACAGAGCTAATTTAACATTTGTTTTTGAAGGAACAGGGACGCAAACCCCGCCACGTCACGCACCGTGCCGAAATAATGTTGGAACATGAATGAAAGATCCTGATAGTCAGGATCTTGAGAAAAAAAAACACGGAATCATCTGACTCTTTTAAATCTTTACATTTCTTAAAAAAAGAGTTTGAGTTTTGGTTGAATTTAAACTATTTTATTTTTGCATTAAACTCAAAAAGAATAGAATTTCCATGCTTTTAATCCTTTTTTATTCACTTTGTTTAAAACTAAAAAAATAACTGTAAACAAACTAAACCACAGAAAAATTTTCGTCGACGACTAATTTGTTGTTCCATTGTTTCTTAACTTTTTGCATTTTTTGACAGCTGTCTTTTTTTCCCATTTTTTCATACATAAAATTTTCTAAAAAATTGGGTAATTCCCGAAAAAAATTGACTTGTGTAAAACTTTTTGTGTGCCATATTTTTTTATTCAATAAAACCATATATAAAAAAAGTGTTTTTTCAGGACATTCCGTTTTTTTTGTTTGAATGGCATCTTTGTTTTTTTTGCCCTTTTTTTCGAGTGCTTATATTTATTTATTTATCCCCCCGAAAATGACTCTCCCGAGAACCTTTAACTTTTATGTTTTTCTTTCACAATTTTTTACGTCTTTTTTAGACTTTAAGATTTTTTGAAAAAAAGTGTGAAAAACGCTTTTTTTTTATGTTTTTAAAGCAGTCAAAAAAATGAAGAAAGACAAAACAGCCTTTTGTTCTTTCGGGGGGGGGGGGTGATCTGTGATAAATCTTTTTTACTTTCTGTCATTTTCGAATCAATTT
This sequence comes from Panagrolaimus superbus, assembly GCA_964035985.1. Classification (NCBI taxonomy): domain Eukaryota; kingdom Metazoa; phylum Nematoda; class Chromadorea; order Rhabditida; family Panagrolaimidae; genus Panagrolaimus; species Panagrolaimus superbus. Next base: position 10,667,116 of record OZ038357.1, read on the forward strand.
TTGATTTTAGGTATTTAAAATATCCTTTAAGCAAAATTTAAAGGTTAAATTTTAAAAGCGAGGACAAAATCGCTTAAAAATTGAGTAAATAACACATTTTTTGTCAAAATAAAGTTTCTTTCTTTCTTGAAAATACTGTATTTTGTTATATTTTACTTTGTTTTACATTTTTTTGGTAATTATCTCATTCGCTTTTTTTAAATTCACCTATATTGTTCCTTAATTCTGTTTTTATCTTTTAAAGAAGTTCCTCCTTTTAGTTTTTACAATACATATAACTGTTTCCCGTAATTTAAAAATTTAAAAATTTAATGTTTATTGTTTTTTGAAAATCCTTTTAAATATTATTATTTCGGATTTCATTAAATAATTGTGTTTGTGTATAACATTTTGATTCCAAATTAAGTATTTTCCATATTTTTGAGCTTAGAAAAATCATATTAAAGGGGATGCACTCTTTGCTCTTTTTTGTAAAAGAACTTGTCGTGTAAGTTGTATAATCGTTGTGAGACCTCTCCTTTAATTTTAAATTGAAAAAGTTACTGTAATTATTTGACTAGCACCCACCGCTGTATTCAGGGGGCTTTAGGGGCCCGTGCTCCCTCCTTAAATTGGAAAATTCCCTTTGATATCATTTCATCAAAGGTGTGCCCCTAAAATCACTCTACTTCCTTAAATTTCTTTTCGTGTACGGCCCTGATCGCATCGGAATTTTATTTTCTAAAAGTTTTACTAAAATATTTTTTTTTCTTTTACACATATTCATTCATTTCATCGTCAACATGTTGTTCTTCTTCTTTTTCAGGAAGAAAAAGTGTTGAAGCATAGGAATAATTGTTGGAAGTTTCATTGTTCATAGTCAGAATATTAGATTAGATTTTTTTTGACTCCATTCAGATTTTTCGTGAGAAAAGGGTTCAAGCTTTTGTTTAAAAAGTAACCAAATTTAACCTTATTCAATGATTTTTTTTATTATAAAATAATGTTCTGCGCGTTTTCTTTTACTTCCGTTAAAACCAAATTTTTGTCATCGCTTTAAAGGGAGTGTCGGAGATAGTGAAAAACTTTTTATGACAGTTTTCCGTCGTTCCAAGTGATGGAGAATGTATTCGTTGCGTGCGGGCGGACAAACTTTTTCATTCCCCATCACTTGGAATGACGGAAAATTGTCGTAAAAAGTTTTTCACTATCTCCGACACTCCCTTTAAAAGGGAAGTCTTATTTCTAACAAATTTTTGGACCAAAAATTAGAATTAAAATGCAAATGTGCGTGTTTCATCAAAAAAAAAGAATGAAAAGGTTCCAAAATTTTCAAAATTTTAGAAAATGAATCGATTTTCAACGGCAACTCGATTAAATTCAACAAATCACAATCATCAAGAAATGGCATATCATGAAGCCTTGATGAATGTGTTAAAGGGTGCAAATATTACTCGATTATCATCGGAAGCAGAAGAAGAAGTTGCACAAGTGCAGTCACCAATGGCACCACCAAAAAATTCTTTTTATTATCAGGAAGAACAATTTCAAAGGTTTGTCTGTCTTTTTTTTACTTCCGTTTCCATATATATTTTTTACTTTTTTGCTTATTTCCTCGAGGGTTTATTTAAATAAAAAGAAATTTATTAAAAAAATAAATTGCAAAAAAAGAAAAATTGCGTGATTGCATCAAAAATAAAAAAAAAAGGTTGTCGAAACAAATTTGCTTCAAGCGTTTTTTGGTTCTTTGATAATTAAAAAAAACAGAACGAATGTTTATTTAAGAAAAAAATAGAATCCGGCAAAAAAGTTTTATCTTCCAATGTTTCCAACAAAACAACCTTTAAAATAATAGAAGAAGTTTTTTAGAAAGAAAGACTGAACTTTGCCAAAAAAAAGAGAGAGAGAGAAAAAAAGAAAGAAATATGATGCGCTTTGCTTCTGTCGCAATTTCTAAAAAAAAGGAGTTGTTGCTTTACCGCAAAAGTGCCACAAAATGACAATTCTTTGGCATTTGTGGCATTTTTGACTTCTTCTTTTGCTGCTTCTTTCTTTCTCGGGACTTTACAAAGTTTGCTAAAGTGTTTAATCACATTTTTCAGTATTAACAACATTTTTCTTTTAAAAGTGTTTTTTCTGTGATGTTCTTCGAAAATGCAATTTTTTGCAAAAAAAACACAGGCGTAAATTTCATTAAAGTTTTTGCTTTTTCTGTTTTATTCAGTGTTCAAAATCTTTGAGTGAAAGCATTTTTAATATGTATTTGTGGGGTTTTTAAATGCATAATAGCTAATATATTTATTGTAGGATACCTTAAAATTTAAGTCATTAATCATTTTCTTGTCACCTAAAACGCTGAGTTTATATCTTCGTTTTCGATTATTTGCCACACTTTTTTTCGACTCAAAAATGTGCGAAAATTAATTCTTTTTTAAAAATTTTTTTGGCTTTAAAGTTTTTTGTTTTTTTATTGAATTAAACAAATTTTCCTTAAAAAACTGCCAAAAAATATTGTTAAAATCAATTTTTATTAAGAGTAGACTTTAAGATATTTTAAAGTAATTTCTTTTTAAAAAAGTTAAAAATAAATTGATGAAATAAAAAAAGATGTTTAAAATCAAATTTATGTAATTAAACGGTGTAATAGTAATCAGGGATGGGCAAACGCCAGGCGTTGAAAGGCGTTGATTTTTTTCAGTCGCCAAAAAAAAGGCGAAGCAACGCCAAAAAAAAGCGACCTTCGCCAAAAAAAGGCGATGATATTTTTTTATGGTCGAATGCCACGTTGAATTTCGTTTGGCGTTTGCCCATCCCTGCATCAAATTAGAACCTTTTTTTAAATATTTTAATGCTTCTGTTTTTTATTTTTTTTTGGAATAGTAAAGTTATTTTTTTATTTTTACATTTTAAAAAATTTAATTACCTAAAAAATATATTTCTTAAAATAAAGTTCCTTGAAACTAATAAAACTTTCTGGTTTATATTAGTTTTAAAAAAATATTTAAATAAACAATAAATATTCAGAGATATCTTTTTAAATATTATGATGGCGTTTTTACAAACTTTTAAAATCTCAAAAAAAGGCTAAATTTTTAAATAGAAGATTGTGTTTTGTAACATTTATTTATTCTATTTATTCATGGAGAAAAAAAGTTTAACGTTCAATAGAATGTCTCAAAACTCTTTTATTTATCATTTAATAAAATCATCTTTGATAGAGAAAATCCTCTGGAGAATCATCTTCCCTATGATTATCTTGCACTTTTCTCATCCATCTTTTTTCATTTTATTCCATCAAATATTCATCTTTATCCAATATCATCCATGTGGCCATGAAATATTTTAAGGCAATCTTGCATCTTCTTTTTTTTTGATTTTTTTTCTCCCGTCATTTTTTTGGCATTTCTTTCTTTTGTGACATATGAGCTTTTGCTTCTTTTTTTTTCATTGAGTTCATTTTTTGATGTTTAAAAAACAGCAGCAGAAAAAAAAAATAGAGGCAAGCAAACAACTGTCACAGACACAAATATTGGCATTACAAACTTTTTTTCTTCTAAAAAAATGGAAGCAAAACCCCATTTAAGGGTATGCTTTTTCTTTTCATTCATTTTTTTCTGCTTTTCATTCTTGGCATTTTTGGAAGAATTTTTAAGAGTTTTTGGCATTTGTGTGATTTTCATCATAGAACTTTGTGTTTAATTATTATTCTAAAATTAAACATTCGTAAATCAATCTTTTCTAATAGCTTAAAATTGATGGAGATAAAAAAAAGATGCTTTAAAATCACCCACAAAGTTTTTTCTTTTTATTTCCGAGTTTTTTTTTCTTTTGCTTTCTTTGATTTTTTTGGGACATTTTAAACAGATATTTTATTTTATCTCCTTTTTTTTGATTGTTATTGGCAATTTTTTATTTTCAACAATAATATTTATGACCTTCCTGTTTTCTTTAAAAAAATCTTCCCAAGACCCTTGTAAAATTAAAATTAAAAACAGCTGCAAAGAAATTTTATTGAATTTTTTTAAAAGCTTTAATTCAGTCATTTTTTTTTCAGTGATCTTTCTCGATCTTTATCTTCGACAGCAGTTGAATCAACGATGAAATCAAAAGATTATATGGATGCTCCAGGTGAGCTGGATATGCTGATTGGATTCTTTTTGATGAATTCTGTTTGCATTGGTATGTCTCTTTGCTGCTTTCCCCAGAAATGCATAATATTTTAGAAAAATGTTATTTTTTAGTTTTCTTTTTAATGTTTGGAATGTGCGTCATATGTAGTTGTATGAGACGAAAACCAAATTTCATGAAATCTTCTGAAAAAGAGCAACCTTCAAATGTTGTTGCTCCATTGAAGCGTCGCTTACTTTCCCCAAAAAGTGTTTCACCAAAGCCTTCATCAACAACCGCTCCATTACTTCCAGTTACAAATCCAACCTTTAAGCCAACATTTAAAGCAATGATTTCAAAAGCAATGAAAAATGAAGATTTTCAAAAAATGGCTAAAGTAAACAATAATAGCAGCAGTAATAATAATACGGATCAACAACAACAACGTCGATGCTCTGTTACATCACCAATATTTAATGAAACAACACATTTATTGAGAAGGGCATCTGAAAGGCCCTTGAAAGAAGGTAAGTTTGAAGGAGAATATTGTAGCTTTAAAAGTTGTACGTTTTATTGCCTTTTGTTTTGTAGTGGGATATTGTAGTTTTATTTAAAAGTATTAAAAAAGTACTAAAAAAATCATTCTTTCAGAGACCCAAATAGATATTGAATCACAAAATGGTATCCGATGCCATTCTGTTACGCGACAAGTTCAAATCCAAATTGAACCAACTGATATTCCATCTGATAAGGAGTCACCTCCAATTGAAATTACTCCACCCCCAACAGCTTTATCAAATCCCGTATATATATGTCCAACATGCCATCCAACGTCTCCACCAGAAGCTAATCATATTTGTGATTGTAATTGTGAAAATGAAGCCCCTCAAACTGAACCCGCTGAAGAAACCGATGAAGAAGCAACCGGAGCATCTGTAATTCGACAAAATCTTCTTGGTCCTTTATCGTTCGATGACCTTTATTACACTTAAACATTTTTTTAAAAAATGGTACTTATTCTTTTTTTTAAGTGGTTCCTTTTTTTGCACATTTTATGTTTGTATTTAAAAATGTTTTTTAAAAAACGGGTAAATTTTGAAATATCTTTCAATCATCAAAAAAAATAACATTTTAAATAAAACCTTTATTTTATTCCACTTTTTTCTTTATAAATTTATATTAAAACATTCTTTAACAATACAAAATAGAAAAGAGAAAACACACTACACTCGGAAAAAAAATTCAAAATTGGGAGCGAAGAATGAAGACACGAGCACAATTCGAGATTTTTAAGAAAAAAAATAATATAAGAATCTTTGTTTATTAAATATATATATATATGATTTATAAAAAAACTATATCGGTCATTTATGAAAAAAATGCTAATTAAAATAAGATAAAGAGTTGAGATACAACTAAACATCATTTTTGACTACCATACTTTTTTTGAAAATTTATCCCCGTGAGAGAAAAGAAAGTAAACACCGGGAAAAAGATTTATATAAATTTTTGAACTAAGGCTGGTATATTAATGAATAAAAAAAAGGGGAGGGAAAAAAATTATTTGTACACTTTTGTAAGATTTTAAAAGTAGCATTGCAAAACATCATTGCGTCATTATGATGTTGTTTTTTTGGCAAAGTGTTTCATAATGTCAATGCCCTTAAAAAGGATTCAAAAGATACAAATATAATTTTTAATTTGTTTAATCAAAAAAAATGGGGGATATAAAGAAAAAAAAACAACAAGAAAGACTATGTACACATTCACCGGGTGCGCATTCGTGTACATCCATGGAAAAGAAAGCTTAATAAAAATAGGATAATATCCCTCTTTCTTTCTTTCCACCAAATGGATTCTACTACAAAAAACAACAAAGTCTATCCATAATAAAACATTTTAAAAAACAAAGTAACCGGGAAAATATAAGAAAATTAGAAGAAGATTACCGCGTACAATATTTAAAACAGAAAAATAAAAAAATAGACCGAAACAAACAAATATTCAAAAAAGAAAGAGGCAGATTCTATAAAATTTTAATATTATCAAAAAAATATATATGTGAAAAAGTGCACGAGTCAAAGGCTTCTGATACCAATGAATTTTTTTACTACTATTTTTGTTACAAAAAAATATATATAAATTTCTCATTTTTAAAAATTTTGAAACTAACAAAAAAACAAATAATCGTTTTGAGACACAAAAGAAGAAAGAAAGAAACTAACCGAGTTGAAACTATGATAAACCGGATTGAAAAAAATATAAAAAATGTATGTTTAAAAAAAAGTTTAAAATTTTGTAACTAATTATTACTGCTGTACAGGTTCAGTAAAAAAATATATATAAAAAGTGGCTGAAAGATATTTGTAGGGATTTCAATTTTTAGATAATAGAACAATAAAAAAAAATGAAGAAAAAGAGTGTACATAATTATTTGTTTTATCACAGGGAAACGGAGGGGAGGAGGAAGGAAAAGAGGCAGGCGCTTAATTATAAAAATATTCAAATTTTTTTCTTTAAAAAAGTGCCTCCAATTTTATATATATAAAAAAAGACAAGGAGAGAAAGAACTTCGGGATTTTGTTTAAAATGAAGAATGTACAAAAATGAAAATAGAAAGCTTTCAACCAATTTAAAAAATAAGGAAGACATCGAATCATCATTGAGAAAAGTGAACCCACACAGCTTTGGAAGATACAAGTTTTTTTTAAAAAGAAGAACAAACAGATATACCATTAAAAAAAAGAAATGAAAGCAAAAAAACAAGTTTAAAAAAAGAAGAAGAAGAAAGTTTTCAGGTAAAAAAAAATAGAATTTACAAAATATAGTTTTTTTCTAAAGCAAAATAGAAGTTAATTAATTAATTAATAAAGACTATTCGGGTGTATAATATATATATATATATTGTAAAAAGAAAAGAGAAGCAAATATAAATGTTTGCTGCTAAAATAATGTTACATAATAAGCTCTGATGCTTCTGTTGCTTCCATATCATCATCATCAACTGCAATGTATTCCTCTTTTGTTGAAACAACCATTTCAACATTTGTTGTATTATTATTGTTGTTATTGGATGTGGATGTTGTAGTTGTAATTGTACCATTTGGATTTGTTGTTGTTGATGTTGTTGAATTGGCATTTACATGAAGGGCCTACAATATTGGCATTGTAGAAGTGTTGGAGAGAGAGAGATATTAATTAAATCTCTGGAGCAGATGTTTTTCTTACCTGAAGCCAATTTAAAACCATTTGATTTGTTTGTGAATGAGAAATTGCGGCACTCACGGGGGTTTTAGATAATGCCAAGAGAGAATTGGCATCCGCAAGCGGGATAGAATTTGAATTGCCATTGTTGGAAGTTTTTAGGGGAGATGGATCAGATTTTCGTGGAAGGGCATTACTGCTATTATATCGCCCTGTTCCAGTGCCATTCCCATTTATTTGACTTACAACAACACATTTTCTCATATGCTTTTCAAGGGTTGAATGAACGCTGAATGGCATTTGACAAATTGAGCAATGATATGTTTCTTTTCCATTTTGGCCATGTGTTCGCATATGCCGTGTAAGTTTACTACTTTGTGCACATGCATATGCACATAATGTACATTTATATGGTTTTTCACCTAAAAATGAATATTGCATCATTCTTACGCATCTAATTCAACAATGAAAAAAAACTTACCAGTATGACTTCGAAGATGTACAATAAGATTTGAACGATTTGTAAAAACTTTCAAGCAATATGTGCATCGATCTTTCTTTGATTTTGAATCCCTTCGAGCTGCAGGTTCAGCAAGTTCATGATCATCCACAACAATAAATTTATCTTCATCATCATTTTCGCCTTCGGCAGCCGTAACACTATTGGTTCGAGATTTTGCACCTGTTAATGGAATATTTAAAGCTGAACAACTTCGTCGGCTATCTTGTAACAGCCTTGGAACTTTTGATTGTGTTGGGCCTGCTGTTGATGTAGGAGTTGATGGAACTTGAATCGGGGATCCCACAGATGCCCCAACATTTGGTGTTAAACTATTTCGACCCGTTAGCGGTGAGCCACGGCGTCGAAGAGTATTTGCAGGACTTTGTGGAATTAAATTTGGTGTTGAAGTTGCAGCGGGAATTGATGCCGGTGCGGCAGTATTATTGAAGAGGGGCGTTGTAGCATTTGCATGTTGTTGTAAAACTTCTTCAAAGCTCATGGAGGCAGGAGTTGTTGGAGTTGTGGTAGAGGCGGCAACAGCGGCGGCAAGCATTGTTGCAGGATTTTTAACAGCTCCTGCAGCAAGGTTTGCTAAAATTGCTGAGGCCGTTGTTGCGGGATTATTTGCAAGTCCCAACATCGGTGAAGTGGTTGATGTATTAGTTAATGAAAATAATGCCGCGGCAGCAGTCGTTGGATTCATGTAATAATTTTGCATTGCTTGTAAAAGTTCGGGTTGAAATGATATATTTGATGATGGTTGAGGTTGTTGTTGTTGGTGTTGTTGATGTGATGGTGGAAGAGATAACAGAGAATTATTTGAAGCTTGATTTATAAACTCTGATAATCCTGCAGCGGCAGATGCTAGCTGTTGTTGTTGTTCATCAAAAGATGCTTGAGAAACTCGACGAAGTTCTTCCGGAGAAGCTGGGGACAACAAATTTGACATCTCCAAAGATGGATCAATATCTTTTGCAATTTTCTTCAACTTTTCTGAACAAAATACATTCCAACTGAATGCACTTTTTCCACTTGAACCAAGTGACTTTGAAGCTAAAAAAAAGTTTAAAAAATTAGTAACTATATTAAATTTGCATAAATGTTTTTTACTACTTGTAAGATGAGGTCGAGTTGTTATTGGAGTTGTGAAAGCACTGGTGGGTTGAGGTCGAGCAATCATTGGAGATTCAGAACGAGGATATTCAAATCCTGGAATATTCTCTTCTGACACCCTTAAACCATGTGCAACAAAAACATGTTGAAGAAGCTCCCAAACATTGGAAGATTTAAGTTTACATAAATGACATGTTGAAACTGTCATTAATGGAACAGTAGCAGCAGCATCTTTAACTTCCGTGGTTGTTGAAGGAAGATTTCTTTGACCTGAAAAAATCAACATTGATGATTTCATTTTTTAGAGATGCATTTGTTTAATCTGTCTTTTTTTTTACTGCTTTTTTAGTAATATTATTTCATAACATTCTATTTCTCTATGTGTGTGTGTGTGTACAATAATTTATTTTTATACATTGCTTTTATTTGCACCTGAATTCTATTGCTTTACTTGCCCGGAAATGCATAAAATATAACTGGATTTAGCTATTCTTATTTGTTGGTCGTAAACTCAAATATTGATAAAAATGCTGCGTGTATGCTTTTTTTTTTCTTTTTGCTTCACCCGGTGGGCATCAATCTGATGCTTCTCCCTTTTTCCTTTTTCCTTGTTAGCCTGAGTAAACACTTATCACATATATTTCTTCTCCAGGATGAAAGAAATGGAAAGTAAAAAAAAAACAGAGCGGAAATTCATTGTTTGAATTTTTGTATAATTGCTATTTGTCATTGTCATTGTCGTCGTTATTGTCCATGATCCCTCTATTTTTAATGCATTTTTTTATAGAACAAAGAGACCCTCAACATCTTATCTATCTCTCTCTATTTTTCACAAAAATATTTATTTTCTTTTGTCCATTGTTGGCAATGGCTCAAAAAAGGGGAAACAAAAATGATAAATAATATTCAACAGTGATCACCCATCCTTATTTTTTTTTGGATGGTGTTGACCAAAGAAAAAAATGTGAAAGAAACAATCCCTCATTTTTCATTTCCATCAACAAAAAAAAAAGAAAGTCGAAAAAAAAGTGAAAGGCGTGCCCTCTCTCTTTTTTTTTTTAAAAATGAATCAAATAGAAGAAAAATTATGTTGAAATTGCGCAATAGAAGAAGAAGAAAAAGACCGATCCTATGACCAAGTGAAAAATTCACTGTGGTCTTTTTCTTCTTCTTCTTCTCCTGATTCCAAATAATGCATCGGGTGACAATATACACACATGAAAGAAGGAAGGAACCGGATCGTAAGCCCAACTTTTTTTTCTCTTTTGTTCACGTTTATTTTAGTCTTTTTTTTGATGATGGAAAAAAGAGATGACAGAAATGTTTGCCCTGTGTTTTTTTTGTGCGTCCGAAATCTGGAAATTTGAAGGAAGGGGGGTTACGTAACCAAAGGGGGATGTAAAAAAACGAACTAATATTAAAAATACACGTTTTATTTTGGAGAGACCTTTTTTTAACTTTAAAATAATAAAAAATGACAAAGTTTTATTTATATAGAAAAAAAGTGAAAGTTCTATTTTAATTCAATGCAGAATGTTTAAAGAAGTGACGAATTAAAAATTGGCAAAAAAAAATGGGGGGTAAAAACTGAAATGGTATTGGACAACGATAAAAAAGACAAAAAGGATTGCCTCCAACTGCCCTTTTTATGAAAAAACTTTGAATCTTTGCGAAACACAAAAAAAAGAAGAACCTCGTGATGCATGTTTTTGTCCAACCAAAAAAAAATTGCTCATGGCGTTTTTTTAATTTAGAATTTTTAATGCGCTAAAAAACAGTACAAGGTCATCAATCACACTTTAAACATAAATACAACATTAGAACTTCAGAAAGAACTTCAGAAGGAAGAAAAAATGAAGAAGTGACAAACATAAAACGATCTTAAAAAAAACACATTCTGTCTATTCTTTCTTTAAAACCTTTTTTGACAACAAAAATTTCGCGCCAAAAATTTCCCTCAAAGAACAAAAACAATCTTTTTCTTTTTGTCAACGGATTATTTCAAAATGTATCCCTCAAAAAATAAAATTATTTTTAGGATCATTTAAATCTTGCGTTATGTTTTTTTTCTGTCAACAAGGGGTCAAAGAAGCAAGTGAATTTTTTCTTTTTGTTGCTTGCTGCTTTGTGAAAGATTGAAACTTGTTTGTCTTTTTTGTTCAGCTTTCAAGAGCTTCCCAGTCATTCATCCATCCAACCATCCACTCTTTCAACAAATATTCCATCAACGATAATTCTCAACGCCGACAGTCCCATAACACTCTCCTATGGCGCCTTTCAATTGTTATAAAAAAAATAAATATAATGTTTCCGGAACAGATTTTTTTTTCTTCCTATCTTCTTCTGCTGCTAAAGCAAGCAAGCAGCCGATCCTTTCACTCTTAAGTCCAACAATATATATTTTTAAAAAAACGTTGACAAACAACACACGGCAGTTAAATAGTAATAATAATAAAAAGAACGAGAAAAATGAAAGGCAAAGAAAAAGATAGCTGCTGCTGCAAAAATGATTCTGATTCTTTTTTTTGTATTTGTAAAGCGCTTTCCAAAGGGAAAAGAAATATTTTTTGAGGTGAACTTAAGTCTTGAGACCCCCAAAAAAACCTGTCTTAAAAATAATCATCAACGTGAAGTGCTTACTCTCTTTTTTTTATTTCGACCAGAACAATAAAAATGAAAGAACTTTTATTTTTTTTCTTTCCCTCAATCATCTGAAGGCCAAATGGCCAAATATCGAGAAAAGTCCGTGAAAGCAAAGTTTAAAAAAAGTATATTTTTTTCCGGAAAAAAAAAACGCTTGTGTCAATAAAATAATTCTTTTCTCGCGCAACTGCATCGCCTGCTTCTCAATTCTGTGGACAAAGCCCACTCTTTTTTTTAAACAAAAAATGGCAAAAACAGAAAAATGTTTTCAAATTTAAAAAAAAAATGACGCGAACTTTAATGACTCAAAAAAAGCAAGCAATGACCGACAGTAATTTCACAAAATTGTGTTGGGTCTTGAAACGAATGAAAGAAAGATTAAAGAAGAAACAAACCTTGATCCGAAGAATTGTTTATTCCAATTTCACGTTTAACATTGTTATGATCAAGTAACAGTGCCCGACGATTTATTCTTGAAAATGCTGAATCTCCAGCAGGTGGAGAATCAACAATCATAGAAGTCACATCATCAGAAGATGGAGTTTGTTTTCCATCGCATCGACTCATCTAAACATATATTTTTAGATTTGATTGTTTTAGATATATTTAATATAGATACAATACCTTATGATCCATAAAAATTGAAAATTGTGAAATTGGAAATTCATGATGACAATCCCCACAAATAATTATATCCCTTCGAGATGAAGAATGTGGGGAAACGGTCACGGAAGAGGAAGAAGATTCAGAAGGGGTTCCAACATTGGCATTTCGATTATGTGTTCCATCATCTTTGTTATCATTCAAAATATCAATGGATTCTACCCCCGAATCAGATGAGGCCATCGGCGTGCCTACAAAAAAAATACATTTCAATAAAAAAAAAGAAAAACAAATTTCAAAATATTTTTTTGCCCTTACAAAGTTTTGTCTCAGAAAGAAAATTTGGTTCTAAAATTTTGATCATTTGATAGTATAAAGCTTCCGAAGAAGTTGAAGGAAGGTGATGACCTTCAGCGGTTATCATATTTTTAAATAAATATTGTTGCCAAAAAAGAAAGTTTTTTGAACACCGGCAGTAAATTTAAGAAAAAATATAAGCGTTTCAAAAAAAACCACAGTCGACTGATTTCAAGGTCGGAGAGTTAAATAAAAATTGCGCAAATTCCGGTCGCTTACTCTTTTTTCGGCTGCTGACTGCTGACCAACTCTTGCGCAGCACACGTGTGTGCATCCGGAAGGGCCTTTTTTTTAAACTTTATGCCTGTGCATGTATGTTCGTGTAAGTGTGTTTGGGGGCAATCTCTATTATTCCTATTGTTATGTTTGCTTTTCTTCCGCTTTTTGCCAGAGGACGACCCTCTTCTTCTTCTTCTGTTGTTGTTGTTGCTTCCGATCCTTTTTTTTCATTTTGTTTTTTTTCTTTTTTAAAAAAAAATCATCGGGATGAGGCAACAGCAGCAGCAGCAGTTCAAACGTGAAAGAAAGTCTCTAACCCCGTGACCGCCCATTTTTTTTTGAAATAAATTTTTGAGGATTGTTTGTTTTTTAAATTTTTATTTGGATATCCCTCTTTTTTTATTATTCTATTGTTGCCGAAAAAAGAAAGAGAGAGAGACCTTTGTGGTCTTGTTTTTGCAAATTTAAAGGATCAAAAAATATGATATTTAAAAAATATAAAAATACAAAAAAAAAATAAGTGATTACCTCCTTGCTTATCAGGTAATCGTTTTGCTGTCACAACAATTGTTGTCGAAGATGAACTTGGTTGTTGTGGATCAGTTGTAGATGATTCTGATTCAGTTTGAACACGTTGTTGTTGCTGCTTTTTTGTTGCTGCTTTACTCAATGATAATGTTGATGTCACTGTTGATGCAGCAGCAGTTGATGGTATTGTTGTTGTTGTTGTTGTTGTTGTATTACCCGTTTTACGCGCTGCAGCGCCACGTAACCTTTTTGGAGTTGGTGTTGGCGTAGCAAAAATTTCTTGAGTAGTTTTGATTGTTGTTGATGATGATGATGTTGACGCCTTTGATGGACGTAAACGATCACCTCCTCCAACACTTTCAACTACTCCAACAACCACGTTCTTTTGAGATACTGTAGACTTTAAATTATTTTTTGGTTGGGAAAGAGCAGTACTGCTCATTCAGAATAATATTTATCCCAAATTGTTTCACCACCAAAAAATTTAACACACACAAAAAAGAAGAAATATTTGAAAATATAATATACCGTGCCGTCGTTGAATGGTTGCCAAAGCTTTGTTTGATGGGAGAAATAATGAAAGCTGCTGATTTTTGTAAAATGAAGGGGTTGTCTGACGGACGGGTTGGAGATTCACCGGGATTTAAAAGAAATAAAAAAGAATTAAAAGACTTTCACCGAGAGTCAAAGAATTCACCGAGGTTATGTAAAAGAATATAAACTAAAAAATATAAAACTTTTTTTGAAAAATTCCAATCAAGACCCAAAAACTTACAGTATGATATCAAAGAATTGCTGTTCTACATGAAAGGCTTGCTGTTTTGTGCTTATTTCAGGGCCTGCGAGTTTTTTTGTATTTCGTCAATCAGGAGTAGCAGCAGCTTCTTTCAAGCGAATTCTTTTAAAAATGATTGAAGAAGCGTTGCGTCAGATGTGCAAAAAAAATTGTTCAAGGAAATAGAACGCCCTTCTTGGCCACTGAAAAAATAATTCAAAAATTTTTATTTTTTTCTGTTAACGATAACAAAAAGAAAAAAAGAACTGCAACAACGAAGAAGAAGAAAAAAAAACATCGCGGAAAAAAAACACACGCTCTTTTATATTTTCCTGAGGGCCTAAAAAAGACCCGAAGAAAGAGGGAAAAAAAAACAACATAGCAGAAGAATAAAAAAATAAAATATGAGAAAAAAAAGAAAGGAGGAAACGGACGGCGTGGGGGTCTCCGCTCTCTCCAAAATCAATAGGGGACGCCATCGGCGGTCTCGTCGATGAAGCGAAAGGGGAGAAGGAAAAAAAAGACGTGGACATGAACATGCGTGGACTTTCTTCTATCCTTCTATCTATCCCCCCTTTTTTATGCCTTTGTCCGGTGTTGGCGAATATTTTTTTTAAAAAAACGAAGCAGCAAAAAAGAGACGTTTTTGCTTACTTTAAAAAAGAAAGAAACGGACAACAACAAAAAAAAGAGAGCCCCGCCAGAAGCATTATTGCAAGGGCACTCGTTTTTTTTCTTGTGTTGCCTTTGCTTCTTTCTTCTTCTTTTTTTTTGGCTGTTGCCCCGTTGCAGATGAAAGAGAGAAAAAAAGAAGAAGAAGAAGGAGGAAAGGGGGGGCAGAAGTTGATTTCTTACTTATTTAACTCCCTTTGGGACATAAAAACGAAGCAACGCAAAAAAAAGAATAGAAATAAATGGCAAAAAGGGACAACGTCCACTTACATTTTTTTGAAAAAAAAACAGAAGGAGCTTAAAAAAACACGGCGCGTTTTTTTTGACTTTTTTGATGGAAAAGATGAAACAGAAGACAGATGCCCTTTAGAAGGAAGAAAAAAAACGAATACCTGGCAAAAAAATAGAAACAGAAATAAAAATGAATTTATTCGAAAGGGATCATCTTTCGTGGCAGGAGACAAAGGGGAAAGAAAAAAATATATGAAAGAATAGCCAATGGCATCGACAACAGCATTTTTTAGGGCAAAAATAAACCATGAGAAAAAAAATGAATTTTCTCTAAAAAATCTCCAGGAAGCAAAAAAAACAGAACTCTTTTTTTATGCTGCTTTGTCGTTGCTTTGCGACACAACACAAGAAAGAAGAAAAAAAAATAGCCACGCATTTTTTAGTTTTTCTTTTTATGTTTTTTTTTGCCATTCCCGAGCAACACATTTTTTTTCTTCTTTCAAAGGCTTTAAAAAAAATGGACGCTGCGGGCGGCCGACGAGCCCAACCGGTCGACTCAATTCTCGGGCAATATTATAACTATAAGCCTAACGTCCGCCGCGTGAAAATGACTCAAAGAAAAAAAAAAGAGAATAAAAAAAAGCCAGCATATAAAAAATAAATGCCATTGCTGGCTTGCTTTTGGAATATATATATTTTTTTCTCTTTCTAATGCCTTTTTTTCAAGTGAAGTCAGTCGCCGTCGTCGTCGTCGTCAAAGAACTGGACGTCAGCCAAAAATGGCTGTCAATTGGACTTCGAATGGCTTTCAAAAAAAACACATAACAACATAGAAAAAAAGGGAGAGAGCCAAAAAAAAAAAGAGGGGAGGGGAGGGAAATGGGACCAATCAAGAAGCAATAAGTAAAAAGAGATAAAATGACACAAGATTGCCGTCAAAGAAGAAAGTTGATGATGGGGGGGGGGGACCGTGGATATAATCAAAAAAGAAAATATTTGAAGGAAAACAGTTATTTACTTGTTGACCTCTTGGGGATCCTTTTTAGAAAATGACAGGCTTAAAGGCAGTTGGCTGGCATTAACATGATAAGAATCGAATGACTTACAAGCTGTTGTTTGTTTTAAAAAAAGGATAAATTTAAGCCACCACCACCGCTGATGTTGCTGCTGCTGCTGTTACCAGATGTTTGTTTTCCTTTTGGGCCAGCAAAGTTTTGGTCACAGCCACAAAAAAAAGATGTTGTTTTAAAACAAAAGAAACTTTTTTGGGACAGATGATTTACACTTTTTTATTTTGCAAAAGCATTAACAAAAAAAAATACGGCAAAATTTGGCGCGCAAAAATTTCAAAGAACAGTGAAAAATAAAGAAAATGAAATGAAAAACAAAAAAACAGAATATAAAAAAGTAGAAGACGAAAAGAATGAATAAGCGGTCATCTGCCCCTTCCCTTCCCGTCTCTTCCCACTCTTTAGCTTTAATTTTGTTTTTGGTTTATTTTTTTGCAGCCGAAGCAAAGGGTCACGCAACTGTTGCTTCAAAAAAATATGTTTCGCTAATTGGGTTTTTTTGAAAATGGAAAAAAAAAACGAATGAAACAAAATCTCAAAAGTTTAGTTTTTTGAATGAAAAGAACAAAATTTTCGAAAAAGAATAGGGAAAAAACAACTTTTTTTAACAATCAAACGAGAAAAAAAATAACACAACAAACAAAACTAAAAATGTTTAAAAAGTTTAAGACTGTTGGCATGTATGAGCAATGAAAAATAAGGGGCAAAAAAAATGAAACATGTTAAAAAATAAGTATGAGGCAACACAACCTGTGAAAGGCAAAGGGGAAAAGGCTGGGGAAAAAAACCAAAAGGAACAAATAACAAAAAAAACAGAATGAGAAAAGAAAGGGGTTTTTTGGGGTTGTTGAAAGGTAAAAAAAAGAGGAAAAAGTTTTTTTAAGAGTCCTGAAACAATAATTTTCCTTCTTTCTTTCTTACTTTGAGCTGTTTGTGAAAGAAAGGGGGGAAAAAAGGCCACGTAAATAAATATATAACACGCTTTGCAACTATATTTCTTTTTTATTTTTTCCAACCTTCTGCAAACAATGCTTAGTCCTTTTTTTCTCTCTTTTAAGAAGCTTCACATTCTTTCTTTGTTTTCTCCAAGTCTCAGTTGCTGAAAAAAAGAAGAAGAAATACCGTTACCAAACTTTCAATCGCCTTTCTCCATCTTTCTTCCGGTCTTTGTTCCTCCTCCTTCTGTTCCTGCTGATGGTGATGATGGAAGGAATCGCTGATACAACAACGATATATACAGCCAAAAAAAAGTGAGTATAAGCTCAAGCCAACTTCATCAACATCTGCAATAGAAACGTTGAAAAAACAAGTTAGTTCGTTGAAGGCCCTGTATTTTTGATTGTTCACTTTTTTTCTCCCATTTTTCCGTTGATGTAAGCGTTGAAGGAAACGAAGAAAAAAAAACCGAAAGACGGACAACACGCAAAAAACAAATAAAGAGCGGAAGCAGCAGGCGTGGAAAAAAAAGAATATGACAATAAAAAAAACGAGTAGAAAAAATGCAATTTCCAGGACCGGCCGTTGTCCAAATAAAAGAAAAGTCTCTCCTGGAAAGTCGCCTATAATGTTGAAGCAAAAAAAAGAGAAGAAAAAAAAAATGATTGCACACGTTTATTTAAAGGGTCGACCACCTTTTTTATATATTTATGCATATATGCACTACAGTATCCAATTTGACAGCCACAAAATTTTTTAGGTTCTTTTTTTGAAATAAAAAAAAATAGGAATTGAGTAATCGGGGAAGCAATGCAAAGTGGAATGAGTGTAATAATACCACCGAAAGTGATGACCAACGGTCAGAAAGAAGAAGGAAATGAGTAAAAAAAAAGGAAAGGAAAGGAAAGGAAAAAAAGATGCAAATCTTTCAAACGATGGACGATGCCCAGTGACTAAGAGTAGCCTTGGAAGTTAAAAAAACATTGGAAAAAAAAAGAAAGAAGCGAAAAAAAGCATTAAAACGACCTTGAAAAAAAGGGAAGGAAAGCATCTGCCAATAATGCCATCACCACAAAAGAAAAGAAAAAGAAGGGAAGTTGCGCAAGAGAAAAAAAAGAAAGGAATAAAAATATTTAATGTTTTAAAAAAATAAAAATATATAATCAACAAACTGGACATTGGCGATATAATAATATTCACGTAATATCTTTTTTCATTCCTTCATTCAAGGTTGGTCATTAATGCCCTCAGGGTATGGGAAGGGGGCATGATTTGGTCAAAGAAAGAGAAAAGAAAAAAAAGAGAGGGGGGATATATAATATCTTGTCTCTATATATTAAATCTAAAGAAGAAATCAGCTTTCTTTGGGATTGCGCAATCAAAAGGCAAGTTTCTTCAAATGCCTCCGGCTTTTAATGTACCCGAAGGCTCAGACAAAAAAAAAGTAAAAAAGAAAAAAAAAGAAAGAGAAAACAATGAACAATAAAGAATTTTCCTCCTTCAGCGTTGTCGTCGGACGACGTAAATGAATCAAGGAGAAAAAATGAGTGACTGCCTCGTTTTCCTGGGTAGAAAAAAAAGCAGTTTTTTTTTTTGATAAAAGAAAGTGAAAAAAAAAGTAATTCCGTTTTTTTTGACCAATGTCCAGGATGGTGATATTTCGAAAGAAGGCCGCCAGACAGTTTTCATGCAAACAAAAGCTTTTTCTTGCAAAAAAAAAGTATTGTCCCTAACGACTAAAAAAAAGAGAGTGAATTTATTTGCGCAAAAAAAAAGCTGAACGTTCTCTTCGTCACTCGTCACAGACATTATCTTCGCAAAGGGGGCTTTGATGATGATGCTGTGATTGTGACGTCACATCACATACAATCAAAAGCAGCTGAAGCAAAATGTCTGAGTATACATGATATATTTTTTTTCTTCCATCCTTTCTTTCCTTTTTACAGATAATCAAAGAAAAAAAAAAGTGATAATCATTTTTTCCAGACAATTTGAGTTGAGAGAGAGAGTTAATGTTATCGTCGTTGATGGATTCATCAATGAGAGAAGCAAAAAAGTATTATTTGGTTAACATTTGTTGAAGAGTTCTTTTTCTAGGTGGATATAAAAGGATGACGATTAGATTGTTTGAAAACGAAAAG
The DNA here is from genome assembly GCA_964035985.1 of Panagrolaimus superbus. NCBI lineage: Eukaryota > Metazoa > Nematoda > Chromadorea > Rhabditida > Panagrolaimidae > Panagrolaimus > Panagrolaimus superbus. The sequence goes on from OZ038357.1 coordinate 10,686,196, forward strand.
TAAGTAAATATACATTTTTGAGAAAGTCCAAAAAAATTAAATGCAAATTAATACAGTATATCAGTGATAATAATAATAATTCAGAAAGATTGGCCTACATTTTAGACTAGAAAAATATAAAACCTGTTAATGTAAATCAAAAAAAAATAGCAACAAAAACAATGTATTTTTTTACAGAAGAATTATTAGTGATCAGACGTGGCCGGAACTTTTTTTCTTTTCAGCGCCTTAGGGGGAGAAGAAAGGCAAAAAAAAGAAAGAAGAAAAAAAAGAAAAAGCACAGTCATGCCCCCCACCATCATTGACGCAATACCACCACCACCACCACCATCGCCATCACCTCCACCATCAGCTTTCCTTCTTCTTCTTTTTCTTCTTTCCTGGAGAAAGAGAGAGAAAGAAAAAAGACGTGTATGTCCAAAAAAAGTCTTTCATTTCCGTAAAAAAAATATTTAAAACGAACACTTTTTCTTGCAGAAAAAAAAGCATTTGAAAGTAAAAAAGAGAGAGAGAGAAAAAATGGCAAGCATTTTTTTTGCTTACTTCGTGCATGTGTTAAAATAATACAGAATTATTGCAGAAAAAAAACAAACAAAGAAAAAAAGAGAAAAAAAATATACTAGAAATTGGCAATCACGACAGCGACGACGTTGCCACTGCTGTTGCCCATCATTTTGGCAATCAGTTAGCCGATCATCAATGATAAAGAATAATCAACGAAGCAAGTAACAACAAAGGCAGCAACAACGGTGACGGCAAAAAAAAAACAACAGAAAAAGAAAGACTAAAAAATAGCCATCATTTTTCTGGATACAAAAGAAGAAGAGAGAAGTGTTTTTTTTGCCTTCATTTTTAACAGAATGAAAAAAGGAAGTGATAAGAAAAAAAATGTTGCATTGTTTTGAAAGAAAAGTTTTGGCTATTGTCCGGAAAAATAAAATATAATTTGCGCAGCAGACGATGGGACTCGTGATTTATCATATTTACTGATATTAAACAAAAAAAGGGGGAAAAGCTTTTTTATGGACAAAAAAAAGTTTTACTGATTAGGCTCAAACAATGGAAGAAAAAAGATCATTAATGGCTTTTAATTAAAAAAAATATTGTATTGTTAAATCCAAAAGATGACCAACTGAATTTTGATCTTACTGGGATACTGTAATCAGTTAAATTAAAACTTTTATGGTTACACTTTTCATCAAATTACAGTAACCCAAATACATTTTTACCAATGTAAAAAAAAGAGAAGAAAAAAAAAGTGACCACTGTTTGATTCAATTTTTTTTTAAAACTAATCATTTCAAAGAGAGATATGTAAAAAAAAGTGAAAATATCAGAATCCGATGAAAGGGAAAATCAGCGGCATCAAAGTTGTCGTCGAAAAAAAAAGTGGACGTCGTCTGGGCCACTCCCTCCCTCTCCCTTCCTCTTCTTTCCATCTTTTTTTCACGCCAATGGAATTGCGTCTGATTGAAAGCAAAAGTTGCCCACTCAAGTTTTTTGCCTTTATTCTTTCACTTTTTTATTTGTGAAATAAAAGCCGGTTTTTTTAGCCGTTGCTGCAACAAACTGCGGAAGAAGAAGAAGGAGGAAGACTCAACGAAGCAAAGTTATGCGTTGACTCTTTCTCTCTCTCTCTCTTTTTTTTCTGTGATATAATTCTTCTGTTTCTGAATTCTACTTTTACTACTACTACTGATGATGCTGATGCTGTTTTTTTTGTGGGTCCATCAGAAATTGCGCCATCAAATATAAAAAATGAAAATAGGGGATTACAGAAAAAAGAGAGAGAAAAAAAACGTGGAATTGCATAAACGTTGTTGGTTAAAAAGAAGGACCGGTTCATGAGTGATGCAAATGATGATCATCACGCAACAACTCATTTTCATTTTTTTAGTCCCCCCCCCCTCTCCTCTCTCCAATACATGTTGTTATATAATCATCGGACAAAAAAAAAGGAAAGAAGATACACATGGATTTTTTTCGTTTTTACCCAAATATAAATAAAATAATTGAAAGGGATATAAAATTTATTTGACAGACAGAAAGTGAAAGGATTTAGTAGAGATCCCCCCTATCGGAAGATTTACATGTCCAAATCTGATTTTGGGCATGGTTGAAGTTGTATTATATAACAATTTTTAGATATTTAATGATCAAACGATGGGGGACAACGAAAAAAAAGTGATGAAAAAATAAATAAAAGTGAGAGGACAAAAAAACAGGTCCAACAAAAAAAAAAGAAAATTTATTCAACGCTTCGTTGAAAAAAAAGAAAGATATCGCCTCGAGCATGTAATAATACAACAAATAATAAAAAATAAAAAAAAGAAGTAAACGAACAACTTTCACTTTTTTCCTGCAACGAACAAAAAAAAAGAGTTCTTCTATGAATGATGAAAGATGGTGGTAATGGAATCCCAAAAAAAAAAATTGTGTCAACAAAGAATATAAAAAATAACTAGCAACAATATTAACAGCTCATGGAAAAGGAAAAAATTTTTTACACAAAAATATATCCATGAGATAAATTCTTGGGACACCCTCAAAAAAAAAGATAAGCGATATCCTTTGGACAGCTGTGTAAAAAGCTATAGATTTTAATGGCACAAGTTAACGACAAAAAAAAAAGAATGGCACATGAGAGATAATAAAAAAGATATTTTTGCAAGCGATCACTTTAAAAACAAAAAATAAAAAGGGCCAATGTCCGCAGGCGGCAAAGAAGAAAAAAGCGGGTGGCAGCAAGCAAGGAAAACAGAAAGAAATAACGGCTGTCCGCCAAATGCCCGGTTTTTTTGTTCTCAAAAAAAAAGAATTGCAAAAACGATAAAAATGAAAGACAAAAAAAAGGTCTCAAGATTCGTTAGTCTTTTTTTGTTTGATTGTTTTTACGTGTCTTTTTCCTATGCTTTGCCATCATTGTCCTCTGTGTTTGTTTGAATGTTGCCTCAAGAAAAGAAGGCAGGAAAGCCTTTTGGGTGATCTTCATCACCATCATATCACGACCCCCCGAACGCGAGAAACAAAAGAGGGACAACTGAAACAGTTGGTCGCCAATTTCATGTTATGTATGTATGTATCTCTGTGATAATGATCGATGAAAATAGAACAGAAAGAAAGAATTATTTCGAAATTTCTTTCCTCTGGCAAAATTGTCAGAAAAAAAGAAGGAAAAAATAGTTTTAGTTTTTCAATATCATCAGAATCAGAATCAGAAAGAAAAAACATTTGAAAATCATTTAAGAAAAATGTGTTAAGAAAAAAGTATGACCATTTCCATCCATCTTTTGACTGTAATGGTCACACATTTAAAAAAAAACAACAAAAATATAAGAGCAAGCATCCGTGAATCAATGATTGAAATTCCTTATCATTTTTTTTTTGTATTTTTTAGTTTCAATTTCTTTGGATTCTGTTAAAATTTTAAAATATTTTAAAAAATCATCGTTTTTGTTTATAAATTTTAAAGAAAAAAAACAAAAAAGAAAAATTCCGGTTGGCTTTTTTTTTGAGAAAAAGAAATGAAAGATGGCCGCCACGGGCATTTTTTATATTTGAAACGAACGAGAAAAAAAAGATATGTTTTAAATGAATTATCTCTTTTTGTTTCACTTTTTCAATTGCATTGACTGACCTTCCAAAAAAAAACACAAACCTTTCAAATAGAGACACACACACAAGTTGAACATTTATGCTTTTTTAATGCCCTGAGGGCTTTCTTTTATTGCTGGTGTTTTGGTTATCAGAGTGTATTGGGTAATTGTATTGTTATCAAGCGATCGATTGATTAATTCTTTTTGCACATTTTAAAAACTTTGTTACCGTAATTCTTTATATATTAGAATGTGTCAAAATATTCTCCTATTTTTTAAAAAAAAATCAAAGGAACATTAAAATTCCACACTTTTCTCTTTTTTTCGAACAAAAACGAATCACGTAATAGCCGACGTCGGCGCCAAAACGCAGCCCTTGAAAAAACTTTCGCTTTAATCGGACTCATTCAAATAACAACATCAAAAAAAAAACCAGATTCTAAAAAAAAATAATTTCACTTTTTCGAAAAATTCGTATTCTTTCTTTTTTTTGCCCATCACAGAAAAAAAATATGATGGCCATTGAAAGACGAAAGCGAGTTGTAGGTCGATTTCGGGCGATCGTTGTTGGACACTTACGCCTGCCTTTCTTTCTTCCTTCTGAATTCAGATAGTCTTTTTTTTCATCAGCGCAAAAATGGAGATCTTTTTTTGATGCTTCTTTTTTGGGAATTATATTATGCAACGCTTTTTTAGTTATAGTTTTCTCTTCCTTCCTTTCCCTCCTATCCAACATACATACATAATACAAAAAAGGATCATCGCCGCAGGCAATAATAATAATATTCATTGCGCAAAAACCTGAATTTGCAATTTTTAGACGACGGAAAGCGTATCCACTTGATTCTTCTTTCTTTTTTCTATGTAATATTTGTAAAATATGCAAAGTTGCAGAAAAAAAAGTGAAATTGTTTTAACAAGATTAAAATAAACCGCCCCGCAATCAGTCAGTTTTCAGTTTTTATCGAAAAACAAAACAACTTAAACAAAGAGGAGAGACGACGACCATTTTTTTTTGTTTGATATATACTTTTTTTTATTTTATTTTGTGTTTGTTTGATCACTTTGGGCCAATTTTGGCAGCATCCTGTATCAGCAGCGATAAAACAGCTGTAGTTAAAAATTTTCATTCTTTTTTTCTTTCTTTCTTTTTGTTTTTGTTGGAGACACAAACACGTGGTTCTTATTAACAGTAAAAAAAAGAGGAAAAGAAGAAAAAGAAAAGAGAGGCAACAAACAATTTTCAATCCCAAATGTCCATAATAAAAAAGGGGGGTATCAGTTATGCCAGGTCTCTAAAAACAAAAATGAAAGAAAGAAAGAAAGAAATCGAGATGATTCTTGTTTAAAAATAAAAAGAGAATCACAAAAACATAACAAAGTAAAAAAAAACACGTCAGATGAAGAAAAAAAGACAGCAAAAAACTTTTTTTATCACACGCTGCTTTCAAAAAAAGGCTAGCTTTTTTTCTTTGCTTTACTTTACTTTGTTGTTGATGAAGATGATGAGGCGGCTGGCTGGATGCTAATGACTGATAGCCATTAGCTGGCCGTTGTCTTGTCATAAATATAGTTTTTTTGTGTATGCATTTTTTTTGAGTCAACAAATGCTTGTTTGCTTCAAAGGGGAAATGTGAAAGGAAAAAAAGATACATAATAATAAAAAAAACATATACATTTTTTTGAACGGATACAGATTAATATTTTAGATGGATGGCATTAATAGAAACTTTAAGCAATTTTTATCACATATTCATTTTTTAGTTTCTCATTTAAAAGTTCTAATTTAACTGATATTTTTCAGAAACTCTGTTAAAAATTCAATAAAAAACACCCAATGATAGCTACTCCTAAGGGGATGAATATATCCAAATTCATCCACATTTTTTACGCTCATTGGACCTTAGATGAACTCTTGTTTTTTTGGGGGACATTAATAAACATTTTATTATAATTTATTTCAAAAATCAATGATCAAAATCGCCAATCGCCAATAATTAAAAGTTCCCAAAAATACTTTCTTTCAAAAATAAATGAATATAAGTGATTAATAGAAATATAAAAAAAAATTCAACACGGAAGAGTTGGGACAAAAATTAAAATCATATGACTTTATATAATCAAAAAAGGTCCACAACAATGGAAAAAAGTTAAAGAAGAGTGATCGCTTGCTTCTTTTTTCAAAAAAAAGCCACACGATCATGTTTGAAATTTAAGACATTTGTTTTTATTAAAGTAATGAGAAAAAAAACAGTTCAAAAATATATTTAAAGAAAGTATAATAATTTTTAATCAAAAGCAATTTTGAATTGAAACATTGAAACAAGTTTTTTTAAAAAAAATAAATAAAAATGAATTGACCTCCTTTAATTGCGACATGGGCCAAAAGAAAGAAGTGGAAAAAAAGAAAGAATTGCATAAACAGCAAAAAGCAGCAGCATCAAAAGGCAAAGGGTGCCCTTAGGCGATTACAATCAATGATTGGTTTAAAGAGAAAAAAAAATGACAATGTTGACCTCTGTTTAAAAAGAAAAAATTAAACGGGGGAGTTTTTATTAAAGAAGAAAAACGAAGAAAAATGACTTATTGCAATAAAAATTTTTTGTTTTGAAAAAACAAGAAAAAGAAGAAGAAATTGGAAAGAAGTGGGTATAAAAAATAGAAGAATGTTGCCAAACCATGACCATTTAAATATAATATCACGCGGTACTAAATTGACATGACCGTGTCTGTTAATTAAAACAATGAAAAAAGGTTTTAAACTGCTGCAGCAGCTTTAAAAAAAGGAAAAGGAAAAAAGGTATAAAAGTTTTCGAGAGTCTTACAACGATTTGATAACATTATTAATTTCGTTGCAAGAGATTAAAAAATAGAAGAACTGTTATATTCTGTAATAAGCCCACCTAAAATTTAAACTCTGGTCAAAAAAACAATGAAAAAGAAAAAACCGTTTAAAAACCAAACAAACAAATTTTTGATTAATTATTTTCTAATTCCAAAATGCCTTCAAAATGTTTACAAATAATTACTCAAAAGTTGTAATAAATGAACCAAAAATGAAAGACACTTTGTTTCACTTTTCTATCACCATCACCATCACCATCACAATTGTCATTATTGAAGCTACTGATTTTTTATTTAATCTGAAGAAGGTCATCAGACACGCCGCATCAAAAAAAATCTCCACACAAATTTCTTTCTTCCTTTTTTTTCAGTGCTTTTTTAAACATCTTTATTTTTTTACAGCACAAAAAGGGATGATGACAGAAAAAAGAAGGCCTCAAAAAAAGCTGGAGAAGTTCCAAAAATTAGTTAAGTTTAAAAAAACGAGAGAAGAAAAAATTGATGACCCTTTGGGTAAAAAAAAGTGGAAAATTGTTGGAAAATCAATTTGGACATCGATGATGGCTGCCTGAATTGAATTGAATTGAACGAAAAAAATTAAAGAAGACCTAATATTTTTTGTGATAAGGCCAAAGGGTGGAAATGCAGAATAGAAGAAAAAATATTTGACGACAATAAAATTTTGTTGAAAGAAAACAATGCAATTTTTACTTTTAATTTTCTTCAAAAAAAAAGTCACAAGAAAACTTAAAAATAGTTGTTTTTATTTTTTCCTTTTACCTGATTTTCAGGGTATGAAGACAACAAAATTTTTTGGTTTCATAATACTCAATTACAGTCTCAAAAAATGATTGTTATCAATCAATTAATGCCCGAAAATTCAAAAAACAATTTGAAATATGCCAAAAGTTTTATTTACAAAAAAATAATATGACTGTAATGTTTTTGATACAGTATCTTTTACAAATTTAAAAAACACTGTAAAACAAATTGAACAATTATTTTCCTTTTAATTTTGATTAAAAATTTCTGAAAAATTGTTTTCCAAAAAAACGTGATAAAACGTGGGTCAGCAGAAAAAAAAGGGATAGTCTTTTAGTTTTTGATTCTTCGGTATCATTTTTAAAAAAATAAATGATTGTCAAAGGAAAAATTAGTTGAAAATATCTAAGAAAATAGTTAAAAATGTTTAAATGAGTCATTCAAAAATATATATTCAAATATACGAATTACCTTTTCATTTTAAAAATATCAGACAAAAATGTTTGTTTAATTTCCCATTTTTAAACATTTTAAAATTCAGAAGCATATTTCAGTCCCCTAACAATTAACAAAATACATTTATTTTACTTTAAAAAAAATAATTCTCAATAATCGATTAAAGTTATACTTCTTTGAATGTATACTGTAGCTTTACAACTAGATGTCCAACTATATGCCCAATAATGTGCCCATAAAAAAACCTTCAAATTTTAACAACCTTGAAACAGAAAAATATTTTTTTCTGACCAAAACAAAATGAAAAACGACTTCAAAAAACGAAAATATATTATTTTTAGTTGTGTGCTGCTGCCGAATAAAAAAGTCTTAAAAAATTGGGGTCATTTTGTAAAAAAAATAATTTGTTGTCTTTTTTTATTTGCTTGCTTTAAACAAAAAATTAAAACAATTTTTGGAGAGTGACCACCAGAAAGAAGAAAAAGAAGAAGAAAGTTTGTGGTGGGATGGGATAGTTCAAGGCCAATTTTATCTCTCCATTTTGATAGTGGAAAATAAATGTGAAATCCCCTTTCAAATTTATGGCTTCTTCACAGTCAACAAAAATAAATATATATATATCAATTAAAATGAGCGAAAAAAAATCTGGAGAAAAAAAACCTTAAAAGTTTCAAATTTCAAATTGTCTGGTAAAAATATATATTTTTTTTTTAAAGAAGCTTGCACGTTTTTGGAAAAGGAAAAGATAAAAAAAGGCACAAAAAAATAAACTGTGTAAACAAAGAAATACAAAAAAAGCAGCAAACGAAAAATGTAAGTTAAATTAGGGGGGGGGGGGGGGGGGGAAAGCTGCTCTATAAATTGATACTGTATCAATCAATGATAAATAACTTGAAATTATGAAATTTCTACAACACACTTTTTTAAATTGAAATTATTAATTTTGTTAGTTATATTGAAAAAAGATAGCTTTTTTCTTTGAAAGAATTTAACTAAACGCCCAGTGTTTTTTTGACGCATATATTTTGGCTCTGTCAATGAACACTTAACACTGCTAATTAAAGGGAGTGTCGACGGCAAGGAAAAGCAAATTTCAACTGCAACAAGTATGTTTTGACGCGAAAGAAAGCACACAACGTATTCCTCATTGCTGACTGTGCGGCAGCAACTTTTCGTTAATCAGGGAATTTTTTTTTGCTTGACGTCGACACTTCCTTTAAAAAAATGTTTAAAAAAACATTAAATATAAAAATCGAAATCAAACCTTTGTTGGAACAAAAATGATCAAAATGCATACACTTTTTTATACCTAAAATTGTAAAAAATTGAATTAAAAATGTTAATTGTAATTAAAGTAACAAAGATTCTCAATTAATACTTTAATTAATTTAAAAATTTAATTATGCCAAAAAAAAATATTTAAAAACAAAAATAATTATTTGATTATTTACAGTATTCCTTTTTTTCGAATGCACTAACAATTAAATTACGGTATTATAAATAAACTCACCGTTGATGAAATTTAAATATACTGTATTTTGTACAATTTTATGTTCTTCTTTTTTTACAAATTCTGAAACTCAATATTTTTCAAAACTACTGCTTCGGCTGCTTTCGTTTAGTACGTTTTTATCAAAAAAAACACTACATTTTTTTTAGTTTTTTTTCTTCTCAAAAGTTTTTTTTGTCGTCCCCTTTGGTCAATGGCATCAAAAAAAAACACATGCAAAAAAAAACTAAAATAGGCAAGTAGCCAACAGCAGCCACGCCCTGAAGGCTTTTTGATGGCGTTGTTGGGAAGCCTGATGAGTGAGAAGGGAAAAAAAGAAGAATAAGAAGAAAAAAAACAAGCATGTTTGCTTACATGCTTGCATGCTTGGCATGCTTCAGGGCAGACAAAAAAAGAACAGACAACAACGACGACAATATATATATATATACATTTTTTTTTTGCATTGGCAATATAAAAAATAGAAAAAAAACTGTCGCATATGCGGCAGCGACGGAGAAAAAAGAAAAAAAAACATTTGAAAAAAAGCATCAAAACGAAGCTATACGAAAAAAATATATATATATTCTTTTTTGAGCATCTTTGAAGAGAAGGATTACGGTAGCTAAGAATATGAAAGAATTTGGGCCCAGTAAAACAATAAAGAGCTGACTTCTAATTTCTTTAAAAGAGTTACAGTATAGAAGATCGCTGAAAAATGCGATACAAAAATTAAAATTAAAACATTCGTTCTAAATTTAATATTGTTTTTTTTATAAACTTTCTGTTTTGTTGTAAAAATTAAATTTTGGAAAAAAAACCAACAGTATTTTTTGCCATTTTTCTTTCTCAAATTAATCCAAAAACTTTTGCTATTCTTTTTAAAAAAGACTATATCCAACAGTATTATTTTTTCTTTTTACATTTATTTTTATTATATACTTTTTTTGCACTCTTTTTTTGTAGCTTTTGTTTGAAAAAATATGTCTGTGAACGGCGACAACCAAAAAAAAAGAAAGAAAAGAAAGCCGTTAGACAAGCCAAAAGCCAGAATGTAGTTGAAGAGAAAAAAAAAAAAGAGCGGGGTGAGCTTACACCACGTTTTTCTTTTTAAAAGCAGCAAAATAAAGAAAGAGAGAGGGAGCCGATGAAGAACATCATGGTCATGTCCATGGACGACAAAAAAAAAAGTTGCAACACGGAATTCTTTTTTTGTTTTTTAAATGCAACAAAATCGTAAAGTAAAAAAAAATAGCTTGAAGCAATAAAAAGCAAATGTAAAAAAAAGAGAGATATAAAAAAAGTAAAAAATTGTTTAACAGTTTTTGAAAAAAGATAGAAAGGTAAATGAGTAAAATAAAAAAAAACAAAAATTTTGGCATCATTAAACAAACATTATTAAATTATAAGAATGTGTTGTAATTCATTTAAAAAGTTAAACGGCCAAAAAAGTAAATTCTGATAATCGCTTGAAAAAAATAGGAAATGTTTTTTATTTAAATATTTGAAAGATTAATTTTTGAGACAAATAATTAAAAGGTTGAGTTTTGTGTTCTTTTTAAATAAGGTCCGCCGAAACTTGTAATCAGATTACAATTAAAGCTTAAAAATTAATTTTAAAATAATACATTTAAAAATGGCAAACACATTTTTAAACCTTTTTTTTATGAAATTACTGTAACAAATTTGTAACAAAAATACTGCCACTAAAAATATTGTCTTTCATTCACAGGTCTCTGACTTTACAAAAAAATTACACAAAACGAATTAAATCTACAAAAAATGAATATAATTTACGACAAATGAATTAATTCTACACAAAATGATTTTTTTTACAAAAACTGAATATATTCTACACAAAATGAATATAATTTACACAAAATGAATAAAATTTACACAAAATGAATTTTTTTTACGAAAAATTTAGAAGATATAAACTTTTTTTTCCGTTTTAATTATAATTATAACAATTAATTATGATTTTTATTAAATTGTAAAATAAAGATTTAATTACAATGTTTTGATTTTAATTAAATTTTTTTTAAATTTTCTTAAACTTGAGATTTTGAAGTTTATAGGTTCATTTAAATTTTCAGACGTTGGAGGATCCCATTAGCATAACAATTTATTTTGAAAGACTGCGGATGCTTCGACTTGATGTTTCTTATTGCATCACCATTATGTCAGTCTTTGCGATTACAAAAAATTTAAAAAAAAGAATATTTGCAATCGTCGTCTTTTCGTTTGCTCTAGTCAACATATTTGTTTTTTAACGTTCTTTTATTTACTCTTTTTTTGCAGGCCTTGTAACCAAATAGGGGTAATAAAAGTAATTTTAGATGGCAACAAAAGATGATTGTTTGTCTTTTAAAGATAAGCAAAATATTCTTGTTAATAATATATCTGGTGATCAATACCGTAATCTTAATTTAAATCATCAAAATCATCAATGTTTTATGGAGCAAATTTATCCTCCAAAAAGTGTTGTATCTGATGAAAAGAAATCAAAAAATGATGGTAGAATAAAGGCTGCAATCCTTTTAAAAATATATGAAAAATAATAAGAATTTATAATCACTTTGTTAATTTAATTTTTTGATAATAGTTCATAGAACCCATTTAAAAGGATTGCAGCCATATCAAAACTGTTAGACTTACAATATTCAAACAAATTACGAGCAAAAAAAGAGCCAAATTCATGGAATAAATCCATCAAACATTTATCAACAACTTTTTTGAATCAAAATCATAATTCTGAAGAAAATAATGAATTTAAAAAAGCAAAAAGTGCCAACAATAGCACCCTTTCCCTTCATATTGCAGCTTATGAAAATGCCATTGAAGCTGATGGCAGTAAAAAAGAACTTTTACAAAAAAGTGAAACTACTGGTTTGATTAAAAAATGGAAAAATTTAAATAATTGTGTTCCTGGTTTAACATTAGTCATTCAAGTAATTTTTAACTCGTTTTAAGAGATTCCTGTAACTTTTTAATTTGCAGAATCCATTTGAATTTCCGCGGCAACAAGATAACAATCAAAATAATAGACCACAAATTATGCAATTTAATGCAGCTCAAAAGTTACTTAATCCTAATCGAGCATCAATGATGGCATCGGTTGGTTCCATTATTTTGATTTTAACAAGCTACTATCAAAAAAATATATATATAAGTAAAATTTCCATTTTAGAGACCACCATTACCACCACATCAAGGTCAGCTTTATCATCCATATAGCTATCATCCTTATGCACAACAATATCGTTATCCCATACAACAATATCGTTACCCCCCACAACATTATCAACAACCACCATTACATTATCAACAACCACCGCCACAACAACAAAATCCTCCACATCAACAACAAATTCATCCTATTGAAATTCCTGAAATTCAGGCACTTGAAGAGAAAGAAACAACTGCACATGAAAGTGAAGGTGCATCTGATAATGAACAATCTTTAGCAACAGAAGAAGAGAAGCGCCTTGCAGCTGAATATCCCTTTATTGAATATCCTGATACTCAAGTAATTGTCGAAAATATTTTATTTAAAACTTATTTAGCACCTTTTCAGCTTCCTTATGGTCCCGAAACCTATGGTCCTCCATTTCCTGAAGTTTTGACAAATGATGCACAAGGTGTTCCTAATGCAGTTGTAATTTTACAAAGTGATCCTATTGAAGAAAATCAATCTTTTCAAGGTAATATTTTAGATAAATATTTAAAAAAAAGCAAAGAACAAATGCGTGAACTTAGCAGGTAAGATAAATGGTATATTTCCTATTTAAAAAACAGTTTAGGGTTTACCTTTCTTCAAAATGCCCTGCTTTTTATGATCCTAAACCTCGTTCACTTCTGGAATACGGTAGTTTTAATGGAGGTGATAAGAGATTGGTAAATATATCTTAAATTTTTTTGGTCCTAAACAAGAGCCTTTTAGCTTTTTTTTATTTTTTTACCAATACTTTTAATTGATGAAATTGAAGCAAATTCATCTAAAAGTGCAATTTTTTTGGTTTTTTGGTATTGTATTAGAATTATTGCTTCTAAAAAATTGAATACTGCTTTAATTGCTCATCTTAAAAGATTTATTCCAAAAATTGCTGATATGTTTAAATCATCTTTTCCGGAAGAATTTGAACAATTAAAGTCACATGTAATAATTTAATTATAAACTCCAAATGCAGAAATATAATTTGTGTTACAGATATTTTTTATTCATATCCTTCTTGAAATTGAACATTTTGGTTCACCATATGATTTCACTGCTTCAACATTTGAAAGTAATAATCGAAAATTAAAGGTTTACATTGATGTTAATGATACTCGAAGTCTTCCACAAACAATACTTGAAAAATTTTTATTCCGCCGTGAAATTGAACTTCAAATTAGAGCAAAATTAAATGATGAAAATTGCACAGCACAATTTAAATCAGTTTTCCAGAAAAAGTATTCGAGTAAGTTAAAATCAATCATAAGACGCTAATAAAACAAAAATATTAATTTAGGCAGAAGATATTCAGTAAAGCCATCCCCTACGGATTCAAGACATATGTCTGATAATAGTATTTTGCTAGTTCAGTTTGCGAATGAAATGTCTTTCTGTCGTGTTCAACGAGTTACTCCCCAATCAACATATATTGTTAAAAAGTTTGTTGGACAAAATATTATGGATAGTGCATTTGAAAAAATTAATGATCCAGTATTAAAGATAATGCTTGATGAAATGAGAAAATTGCTACCTTTTGGATTTATTGCATCTCATCTTGGTGGTGAAGAATTTGAAATCCCTTTATCACAAGTATTAAATTATTGTAGTCTTACCGTTTTTAAAAGCAAGTCATATATTTTTACAATTGATTATAGAGGACCAACTAAATAAACGTGCAAACTGTTATCTTTTCTTTGAAACATTTTTATAAAAATACAAAAAAAACATATCATACATTTTGATTCTGCATTTTTTAAATTAATATTTATTGCCCAAAAAACACTTTTACCAAAATTATTACATATTATTGTTTTTGAAATAATTTAATTAAATATTTTTAAATATAACTACAATTTTATAAAAATGTCACTTTTTGAAAAAAAAAAGTGTACGCAAAAAGTGCATTTCTTTGGCTGTCTGCTGGCTGAAGGAAACTCACTCTCTCAGCGTACGGACGCATGCAATAAAAAAAGAATTTTTTTTGTCTCAATTGTCGAATAAAAACGACAGCTTTTTGGGTTGAGTGGCGGGGGTCGCGTCCCTGCTCCGCCAAAAAGTATAAATTTTGCTTTATTTTTGACTTTATGCAAATTCACTCTAAGGGTCGATTTGCATAAAAGCAAATTTTGGTATTTTACTGATATTAGTTAGTTAACGACAATTTTGGAAAAAAATTTTTTTTGTGTAAATTAAAATCATTTTGTGTAAATTTAATTCATTTTGTGTAAATTTTATTCACTTTTTGTAAAAAAAATTTTTCATAATTTTACAAAAAATTTACACAAAATTTACAAAAAATATACACAAAATGAATATATTCTACATATGTAGATTTAATTCATTTTGTGTAAATTTTTTGTAAAGTCAGAGACCTGTGTTAATTTAAAGCTTGCAAAAATTTTAATTACACAGGTCTCTGACTTTACAAAAAAAATACACAAAACGAATTAAATCTACGAAAAATGAATATAATTTACGACAAATGAATTAATTCTACATAAATTGAATATATTCTACATATGTAGAATATATTCATTTTGTGTAAATTTTTTGTAAAGTCAGAGACCTGTGTAGAAAACTGGAATTTTATTTTGATCAAATAACATCTGTGGAAATATTCACCTTTTATTAAAATTCCAAAATTCTAACATTTTTGTGATACAATATTAATATCGTAAATATCTGTAATTTTCAAAAAAAATAAAAAGTACTTATTTTATATATTTCTGTATTATACAGTAACAATATTTTAATTATTTTTAAGAAATGATAATGTTGTCTTGTCCTCTTTTTTAACGCTTTTTTATTATTCTCTTTTTTCTTTCATCATTTTTTATTAGCAATTTTTTCTAAAACAATGTCTTTAATAAATATGTATCTTTATCAAAAGAGGAAAAAGAAGAAGCTATCTGCTACTTCTCATTTTTTGAACATAATGACTGTTTTTTTTATACTTTTTTTTGTTATGTTCCAAAAAAGGAATCGTATAGTCACGTCGTGTCTCAAAGTCCAGTTGGAGTCATATCGTTGATATGTATGTATGTTTCAACTATCTCAGTTGTTATATTTATATATATATATATATATATATACAAATTCCACGTTATGTTCTTCAAGCTTTTTACTTTTTATCATTCAAAAAAGTAATAGCAAAAAGAGGCGGTCCTGTTGTCCAAGGAGAGAGAGAGACGAAGCCAGTAAGAAAAAACATAGGCATAAAAATACAACTGCCATTGCCAATGCCGGTGGTCGTCCACTGAAAAAAAAAAGCATGTGTCTTTTATTTTTGGACATTGGAGGATTGCAAACAAACAAAAAAAGAACTAAAAAAAATAAATGTTATTTTTTGTCACCCATGAAAAAAAAGGCTAGAAAAAAAAATTAGGGAATAAAACAGTGAAACAATGCAGACTTAAAAATTTAATGGATACAAAGCAAATGCAAAAACAAAGGTGGAAACAGCAAAAATAAAAATAAAAAAGAAAGCAAAAAAATGTGTAATTTTTTTTAGAGAATGTCCATATGTTGTTGGGACATGAATGTATCTTTTCTGTCCACAACAGACGACAAATGAAAATGGACCATTACTTTTTTGTCTTCTAAATTATGTATGGAGAAAAATGTCTGGTCAAAACAAATGCATTTTTATGATTGCTTTGTCTGGAATGAAAAAGTTTTGGTGCACTTTCATCTTTTTTAAATTTAAAAAGCGGGAAAATTGAGGGAACCTCAAAAATTTAAAAATAATAAAAATAGTTTTAAGCAATGTGATTTGTGTATTACCAGAAATTTATCGTTTAAAATGTTTTCTCTCCAAAATTTTTGAAGTCAAATTTACAAAAAATTTTTGATAATTTTACAGGGTGATTCAAAAATAACTTTACTCTTATTTTTGATGAGAAATCGTTGCTTTTTAGTTTTAGGGGCTCATAGTTTCAGGGATGTGTTATAAATGTGGGGAGCTAATTTTAAACACAAAATTTTGGCATTCAGGGACACTTCGCCAAACGGTGCCAAATTTAAATTTTTTTTGTCAAACGGTCATTTTAAACTAATTATTATGAAAATCTAGCCTTTTTTATAGGAAACTGTGAAAAAATCAGCCATTTAAGACGCATTCTCTGAGTTCTTTTCAAAGCCCCGGCACAAAACACCCAAAGTTGTCGGGGAGATGTTATTTTCCGTCCCCTAGGGTAATTTTCGTCGTAGAATCCGAATTTTTTGGTTTTGAGACCCCATCTTGTACCTTTCGAAAGTTATCCACTCGGGACCCTAAAAATTTCGAAAAATCGCCAAAAATCGAAATTTATAGCAAATTGGCTAATTCCCCGGTTTTATAGGTTTTCGACCATGCTGATTCCGAATAAAATATCGGCGGCTCGAAAAAACGGCGAAAAAGTGCCGAAATCAAACTTGTGCCGAAAATTTTTTCGGTTTTTCCACGCTTTGTCCGCCTGAAATTGTCGTGCGCGATCGGTTCTCGACGGATTCGGAAAGAGCATAGTCGATTTGGTATATATCTTTTGATGACGTATTTCAAAGCTGTACCAACCGAATACAGTAAATTTCGAAATCGAATTATTAGTTAGTAATAAGTAATATTTTGGTAACATTTTGTGGTAAAAGTCGACTATTTTACCAAATACAGTATTTTTTCTCAAAAAAAGTTACTGTTGCTTGTTAAAATGTAGAAAAATAATTTCTAGTATCAAATAATATTATTTCTAACAAAACTGAAATAATTTATTTCAAAAATACAGTAATTGGAAAAAAAAGTTAAATTTTACCACAAATTTTACTAAAAATATTACTTATTACTGGTAAAAAGTTACCAAAATTATCTCTAATGTCTATTGGGATGATTAGAAACAAAAATGAAACAGTTTTGGAAAAAAAAATTTTTTAAATTTTTTCGATTCTGAAGATCTTCACGTACTCCTCCCCCCTGTGGTGAATTTCGATTTCGAAATTTACTGTATTCGGTTGGTACAGCTTTGAAATACGTCATCAAAAGATATATACCAAATCGACTATGCTCTTTCCGAATCCGTCGAGAACCGATCGCGCACGACAATTTCAGGCGGACAAAGCGTGGAAAAACCGAAAAAATTTTCGGCACAAGTTCGATTTCGGCACTTTTTCGCCGTTTTTTCGCGCCGCCAATATTTTATTCGGAATCAGCATGGTCGAAAACCTATAAAACCGTGGAATTAGCCAATTTGCTATAAATTTCGATTTTTGGCGATTTTTCGAAATTTTTAGGGTCCCGAGTGAATAACTTTCGAAAGGTACAAGATGGGGTCTCAAAACCAAAAAATTCGGATTCTACGACGAAAATTACCCTAGGGGACGGAAAATAGCATCTCCCCGACAACTTTGGGTGTTTTGTGCCGGGACTATTAGCCTTTGTAAAATTTCTCCAGGGAATGCGTCTTAAGTTAAATAATGAATGAATGGTGAGGTATTGAAAAAATGGTCAAAATCGCTAAATATTTTCATTTTGCTAATTTGGTTATTTTCCAATATTTTGTGTTGTTTATTTCTTAAAATAGTTAGAGACCGTGAAAAAACTAACGAAAACTCAAATAAAATCATTTTTTAAAAAAATATACCATTTTTTCAATACCTCGCCATTCATTCATTATTTAACTTAAATGGCTGATTTTTTCACAGTTTCCTGTAAAAAAGGCTAGATTTTCACAATAATTAGTTTAAAATGACCGTTTAACAAAAAAAATTTGAATTTGGTATCGTTTGGCGAAGTGTCCCTGAATGCCAAAATTTTGTGTTTAAAATTAGCTCCCCACATTTATAACACATCCCTGAAACTATGAGCCCCTAAAACTAAAAAGCAACGATTTCTCATCAAAAATAAGAGTAAAGTTATTTTTGAATCACCCTGTAAATTGAAACAAAAAAACTAAACTGTAGAATTGAAAGTTCTGAATTTGCATATTTTCTTCTTCTCATGATGCTAGAAATCAAAATTTGAAATGTTGAGGATCACAGCATTTTAAATTCCGAATCTTACACTCATAAAAATAATTTAAAAATAAAAATAATATTCCTGTGATAGTTTTAAATGACCAAAAATACTTTTTAAAAAATAAACAAAAAATGTTTCACTTTTTTTTGTTTCCGGTTTTTTTCTATGGCATTGGTCATTGCTGCCGCTGCTTTCTCTCTTCTTCTTTTTTTTTGAAACTCTCAAATTGCTTCTTTTTTTGCTATGTTTATTTTTTGCTTTGTAAATTTAGTCATGACTTTTTTTTATGAAACAAAAAACAAATCTGCATGCATAAAAGGCCCCTTTCGCAGATCCCACACGTATTTATTATATCTAATTATAAAAGTGTCGGTCGTCAAAAAGCAACATTACAAAAAATTTCAAAAGTGACACTTTTATAAAGTTTATGTTTAAAAAAAATAATTGCAGTTTGTTTTTTGGCGAGAGCGAAGATTTCAAGAAAAAATAAAAGTATATAATACAAAACCGTAACCAAATTGATACTGCAAAAATTTGCATAAGATTTCGTTGTTGGTGTTCAGGTACTGACAGAATTGAATTTAATATAACAATATAAAGTTCTTTTTAACAAATGATTATGATCTACCAAAATTTGTGTTGAAATTGTTAATGATGCGACGACGACTTAAAACCATAAAAAAAAGATTAACATTCCAAAAGTCAAAAAATAAATAAAACTTTTTATACATAAAAAAAATACACTCGATCTCGAGAGCATAGAATCAGAATCATTACATGCATGCATTAATCTTCTCTTCATTTGCATTTTTAATTCTGTCGTTAAAAAAACTATCATTTAACAAAAAAATTCTGTCAAATCAAAACTAATAATTTTTTGTTGAAGTATAAAAATTGCGCAATTATTTATTGCGTTTTTTTGATTAATTGTAGTTTTTTGACTATATTAAAGTTGAAATATTGACTTTTGTCTGTCTTTAAAATAAATATAATTGAAAGTTTTATTAAAATAAATTTTGTAAAGAATAAAAAGTATGACCGGTAAAAGTAGTAGAACCACTTCCCCGGCTAGATCTCTTGCAGATGTT
Source organism: Panagrolaimus superbus (assembly GCA_964035985.1). Taxonomy (NCBI): domain Eukaryota; kingdom Metazoa; phylum Nematoda; class Chromadorea; order Rhabditida; family Panagrolaimidae; genus Panagrolaimus; species Panagrolaimus superbus. Next base: position 10,705,631 of record OZ038357.1, read on the forward strand.
GAACAAGGAATTCCCAAAACATTGGACAGTGGACGTAAGTTTATTTTAAAAAAAACAAGGATTTCAAAAAATTTTTCGGTTTTTTCGAAAAATGCTGGGTACGTGAAAAAGGTGGAAATGGTGGTGGAAAAGGTGGAAATGAGGGATAAAAAGGAAGGGGGTAATCAAAAATGTTTTATTTTGCTTATTTATAGCTAAAAAAGGATTGCGAAATCAATGGAAATGTCAAATAATTGTTTGCACCCCCCTGATTTCGCAACAGTGCTTTTTTTCGTTTTATCTCCAAGTTCTATTTGTATTATATGGATTTAACAATGTAGAACACGAATTTCACATTTTTAAGTGCCCTTATAAAGCTCGTTTTTGAGATTTATATACAAAAATCACCTCTATATTCAATAAATCAAAAAATCTCAAAAACGAGCTTTATAAGGGCACTTAAAAATGTGAAATTCGTGTTCTACAGTGTTAAATCCATATAATACATATATAACTTGGAGATAAAACGAAAAAAAGCACTGTTGCGAAATCAGGGGGGTGCAAACAATTATTTGATATTTCCATTGATTTCGCAATCCTTTTTTAGCTATAAATAAGCAAAATAAAACATTTTTGATTACCCCCTGCCTTTTTATCCCTCATTTCCACCTTTTTCACACTCGTTCCACTTCCACTTCCATTTCCACCTTTTTCACGTACCCAAAAATGCTTTTGTAAAAATTCTCTCGGAACGAAATATTTTTTATAAAAAAAGTTTAAAAATTTCAAAAAAAAATTTTTTGAATTACAAAATGTTAAACACAAATGTCGGATACTTCTTCGATAATTTCTTCTACGGAAGGAAGTATCCATTTTGATATTGAAGAGCCGACACTTTCAGCAGCAAATAATGAACAAGTTTTTCTTCTAAATTCTGTCCAACAAGCAATACCACCAAAAGACTTTTTTGTTGAAATTCGTGGCATTTTGGATGTTGAACATTTACTTGATAATGCGATTGTTATCCTTGATGCTAGTGAAACTCAAATTGATACAATCATTCAAAGGTATGTTTACGTTTCGCAATATGTTTACGTTTCGCAATATTTTTATATAATAATAATGTGTTTTTAGAGTTGTTGATGAAATTAATCCAACCCGAGATGTGATACTGTATCGTGACGTTGAATCAAAGATATTTTCATATTCAGATTTTAGTGATCTTCGAGGTACGAGGTTTATTCACAATATTTTTGTGATTAAAAGAAACTCTTCTTTTTAGTTCCAAGTATTCGACATAAACTTCAAGGTGTTTTTGTTAAAACCAATGATGTCATTGTTGATCAATCTTGGCTTACAATATAGTTTGTTCTCTACTGTTTAATTTGTTTCCATTTTCCATTTTTTTAATTTATAGCTGCTCAATAGATGGATTATTTCATCGACATATTGGTTTTGTTCGAATGAATCTTCCCACAAATTTTGGGCCTGGACTTGGTGATGTCCAATTTATTCTCCTCGTTATTGCACCAATGGTTGAAGTATGTTTTTGTTACTTTGATGTTCTTTAATTAAAAAGGTTTAGAAAGGAACAAAAACAGCATTTGAAACATCTCGAACATTTTCAACACTTTTATGTGATCCCGCACTTCGTCAAAGATTGTTAGATGTTCATGACAAAGCAAATTTTATTCAAGAAATTAATATTACCGTTGATCGAATGGCTTTTCAACTCCCAACACAGCTCGAAAGAAAAATTGAAAAAGTTGTTCATAAAAAAGAGCGATGGTGGCCATGTAAAGGAATAATCAATGATTTTAAACGTCGAAAACAATGCTATATTTCGGATTATACGGATGGATTTTGTGATGCTCGAGCTATACAAAAAACTATTAGCTCTGCAGTATTTTTATATTTTGCTATTTTACCTACTGCAATTGCCCTTGGAATGTTGAATGATTCAAATACTCATGGATTAATTAGTATGTTTTTGATAATTGTAATTGTACTGTCCAGATTGGAGAACTGTCTATTCTTTAATTTGGACAAAATATGAGCTGTTCATTCTCGAAAACGGACGTCGAAATTAGTGAACCTAGCAAACGTTGGATTTTCGAGAACATATTGTTCTCCATTCTGGAAAACATATGCCACGGGCTCATTTTTTGGGGAAAAACGTAGGGTTAAGGCGGCTTGGACCTAAAATGGTGCCAATAGGCCCAAAAACACTAAAAAAAGGCTTTTGGTTGATATCTGGGTCGTCAGGGTTATGTGCCGTCAAAATTGCGAAATCGCGAAAAACGGCCATTTTTGGCACTTTTTTGCACGGCATATCCGTATTTCCAGAGAAAGTGGTTTTTGACCCCCAGTTTTATTGTGCACTGATGTTTTGTGGACATAATAAGGGTATTTACACACCCATGACTACCCTATTACAAAAGTTCCTTCTAATTGAAAATTAGTGAATTTTGGCCAAAAAACAGTGAAAAATTTAGAATTTTTGGAATTGTGACCGATTTTCCAAAGAAAGGGGTCTTTGACCCCCAGTTTTATTGTGCACTAATATTTTGTGGACATAATAATGCTATTTACACACCCCTGACTACCCTATTACAAAAGTTCCTTCTAATTGAAAATTAGTGAATTTTTGCACTTTTTTAAAAATTAAATTTTTGAAACGCCATAAATCAGCAATGAGATATTTTTAAAAAAATCTGGCACACAGATTTGTTCTTCACATAGTGGCGAGTAGAAAAACATCTATAGAATGACTTGGATGTCACTATTGTGAGAGGAGTAGTTTTTGGCAGATGATAAGGTTAAAAAAGGGCAAATTTTTCACCAACGTAAAAAATGTAGAGGAAATGAAATAAACAAAAAATGGCACACAGATTTGTTCCCCATTCCCTGAAGTTTAAATTAAAAATAATAGAAACCGTTTAACGTCGTTTTTCAAAGACTAGTTCGAATTTTTGTCATTATAATGTGCTACAATACCCCCAACATCAAAAAAGGGTATTTAATAATATATTTCAATGCTTGAAAATGTTATATTAAGATTCTCCATGCTTGATTTAGTCATAATTAATCAAACCAAAGTAAAAAAACAACAGAATAAAATTTTTTTTAGAAGTGAGAAGATTTTTCACAATACCCCCAACATCAAAAAAAGAATTTAATAATATTTTTCAATGCTTGTATATATGATATTCAGATTCTCCATGTTTGATTTAGTCATGATTAATCAACACAAAGCACAAAAACAACAGAATCAATTTTTTTAGAAGTGAGAAGATTTTTCACAATACCCCCAACATCATTTTTGGTGCTATAATTCCAATATTTGACTTATTATAACCCCGTAAACGATTTATATAGTATTCTTTAGACATTCTGCACATTTTTAAACTATTTAAAACACAATTAGGATGTGCTACAAAAAACAATAGTGTTCTATTAGTTTTTACAATTATGGTGTGCTACATATACCCCAACATCAAAAATATTTAATTTTAACCATTTTTGAAGCTCAAAATTGCTTTATTTATCTTTCTAAGCATATAAAAACATAAAAAAAAACGTTTATTTATAAAAATAGCAAAAAACACTAGAAAAACTAGAAAAAAAATTTTTTCGTTTTTTTGCCTTGGTCCCCCCTGTGAAAAAAAAATCGAAATTTTCGAAATTTTTTTTTTGACGCACATTTCAGGGAATGTTCAGGAGACTATTAGAAAACGTTTGATAAAAAAATTAATCGTTTAAAATCATCCTACGCGAAAACCACCTTAACCCTACGCCAAATGAGCCCGTGATGCATATGTACTATTTTAATCACGCTTGAATTTTAGCTGTTAAAAAAGAAATTCTTGCTCAATGGATTGGTGGTTTAATTTTTGGTGTATTTGGTGGACAGCTATTTCTTATTATGCTTTCTACTGCTCCAATTAGCATTTATATTGAAGTTATTCATCAAATTTCTGAAACTGGTGGATATGATTTTTTCAAAATGTTTACTACAACTGGACTGTGGTGTTCTGCATTTTTAATTTTATTTGCAATCTTTCAGTTTTCAGCACTCATGAAATATGCAAAACGGTACATCATCACTTTTTGGACTTCCAAGGTTACTGTAATTGATGTTATCTTTTAGGTCTTTGGAAGAATTGTTTGGACTGTTTATTGCTATTGCACTTATTTACAAAGCTATGCAAGCTATTATCACTACTTTTCAAAGATATGATCCAAGTTGTTCAACCTATGATCCTTTATCTTGTGATCGATCCGTTGGATTACTGTTTGTTCTTCTGCTTTGTGGCACTCTTTGGATTAGTTTAACATTATATAATTTTCGAACAACTCCATTTTTAACTAAAACAAAACGGGAACTTCTTTCGGATTATGCGTTACCAATTGGTGTAATTATTATGTCATTTATTGGATCGTTTTGTTTTAAAGATGTTCCGAGTAAGTTTATTTTTAATGTCTCCAAAATATTTGTTCCCTGAGTTTGTTTTTCAGAGGAAACATTTACATACACTTCAAACTCAAATCCAATAACGATAACAAAATTTTGGGATCAAACATGGGAAGCTCATTTGATTTGTCTTGCCCTTGGAATTCCACTTGCAATTTTATTCTTTATGGATCAATTAATTGTTACAAATACCGTAGATAATACTCAAAACAAGTTGGTTTTGTACTTACAAGATTCTGGGTCGCAAATAGGGAGGTGGAACTGGGGAAAGTCCCCCACCCCTTGTCGGCCAAATGTAAGGGGAAAAATTGACTTCATACTAGATATAATGAGATTTTTTTGGTTTCTTATAAGGAAGTTCTACCCCCTTACTTTGGACCAATTTGCGGCCCTGACAAGATTACTGTATTTTAAATGTATAATACATATTTTAGTTTGAAAAAGGGTGCGGCAGCAAATTGGGATTTATTAATTGTAGCATTTATGAATATTGTTTTATCAATTTTGGGATTGCCGTGGATGCATGGAGCTTTGCCACAAGCATTCTTACATTTAAAAGCTCAAGCAGATATTGAAGACCGTTTAGTTGATGGAACCCTTCAACAAATGTAAGCATTTTAAAAAAATTTTCTATTTTGATATATTTTTAAAATTACAGTGTCATAAAAAATCGTGAATCTCGTCTTGCAACTTTAATCGCGCATACATTAATGATTCCAACGTATTTCTTTTTGCTTCCATTTTTACAGCTAATTCCAACTGCAGTTTTTCATGGACTTTTCTTATATTTAGCTTTTACATCAATGATTGGAAATGAACTTTGTGAAAGAGCTTTGTTACTTTTTACTGAACAAGTAAGCTTAACTTTTTTTATCATTTTGTGTGTTTATGTACTTTTATTTAATATTTAGCGTTCATATCCCCCACTGCATTATATTCGAAGAGTTCCACAAAAAACTGTTCATGCTTTTACAATTGTTGAAATAATTCAATTAGCAATTTTATGTTTTGTTGGCTTTTCGCCATGGCCAGTTGTGGAAATGATTTTTCCAATTATTACATTTTTATTTATTCCATTTCGGTCTATTCTTCTACCGTATATTTTCAATGAGCGTCATTTAGAGGCTTTGGATTCTATTCATTAACAAGCAATATTTTACATTTATATATTTATTTTTTAAGTTTTTATATTTTTATACCATTATGTAATTTGATAAGGTTTTTATTTTGTATTATTTTAAATTATAACATAACTTGTATTTTCAACTTTATATATATATTTTATTTTTAAAGAGTTTATTATTTTAATTATTATTAAATTTAACCTGTATTTTTGGGAGGAAATATAAAAGTGAAATTAAAAATTAAAAGCACACCGGAGTAATAAATGTAATAATATTTACAAAGATCTTAATTTTTTAGTAATTTTTGATAAATTTTCAAATGTTAAAGTTGAATTTGAATATGCTTCTTTCATTGCAGCCAAAGGTTTTTGAGCTTTTAAAGGACTTGTAGCAAAAAGAATTTGATCAATAAAAGAAATATAAAGTTTTTGAACAATTGGTTCATGATCCGTTAAATTATTTGTGGAAATTACATCATCGAAATCTACCATTGATGGCTGATTTTTGATAAGCACAAATTGTTGTCGTCGAAAATCTCGAAATAACAAAGGTCTTGATCGAGTTAAAAATCGAATAATTTCATCTAAAATTCGAACTCTTTCTGACCAATCTGATGTTGCAAGATGTATGATATCTAATGGCTTTCCGGATACAGTAGCAGAAGCAAGAAGTTCAGCATGGGCAATGAAATCGGAAGGAATACAGTAGGCGAATAACTGAAATATTTGATAATAATATTATTTTATGGATACACGGATATATGAGGTGATAAACCTTTGGAACATTTGGATCATTTTGAAGTTTAATTAAAAATCCAATTTCTGTTATAAAGCTTTTAGCGGCTGTTTCAACACATTGATATTCCTACAAAATTGAGTATACTGTAGCAGCATTGCATTAGTTCAATTTTGATACAAACTTTATTCAAATCTCCATCTGCGATATCCATGCAATCCATAAAAGCTGGACCATTAAATGCAATCTTTTTAATTACAACTTTGTCATTCTTTCGAAACACAACTTTATTATATCCGCGATTAATTTCCAGCAAATTTTTGGTGCTTTCAGAAAAGTATGAACAATTTCCAATTTTGTCTAAAAATAAAATAAATCCGTTTTCGTCAAAAATATAATATGTAAATGAAGCAGCCGTCGCTAATTAAGAAAGGCACAAACTTGAAGTATTTTCAAAGCGCCATTCTGTTCCGCTTTGAATTAATGCTGGAATTAAAGGAGATAATTGCAATCTTTTAGGTCCTAAAAAATGAAAATAAATAAAATTGGACGCAATTATGTGATACAGTAAAATATTGAAAAGTATTCAAGACATTGTTGTAAAAATTCTTACCAAATAAATTACTATAATAACTTCCATCAAAGATATCCAAAATAGATTTAAAAAGTATTAGAGTTGTTACGGTAAGAAGGATTCCAGGTAGAAGGAATCCTCCTCCACCGCTCCCCATTAAACCTTCTTTTTAAATTCTTTTACTCTTTTTATTGCTCCTATAAATTATCAAATTTCAAAAAGGAAGCAATAAATAACACAAAAACAACGATAAATGTCACTTTTTTTAAGTAACAACCATAATTTCGGGCAAGCAATTTATATTTGTGTGTTTTTTTTCAGAAAATAAAAAATGGGGTGAAATAAGAATGTAAAAAAAAATAAATGGGGAGTCAATAAATCTCCTAAAAATGACCCTGCCGAGAGCAAAAAAGGGGGAGCTTAATCTTTCACAAAAAAAGAAAGAAAAAAACGGGAAAATAAATGAAGTGAGTGTTCTTCTTCGGCTTCGGCTTGTTTATTGCCATAAGGCTCTTTCAAAAAAATCTTCTTTAAACTCCTTTAACTAAAAAAAATAAGTGAGAGACATGCCCGAGAGCAAAGAAGAAAAAGAAGAAGAAAAGTAACAAATTTGATAAATGACAGATGGCTCTTTCTTCCGTCTACTTTTAGCTTAGCTGAGCCGGGCTTGTTTTAAGAAAGAGATAGAGAGAGTGAAAAGAGATGAATCACTAAATGGTCAATTATTGGCTGCTGCTGCTAGATAATCTCCGATGGTGCTATGCTAGAAAAAAAGTTTTTTTTATAGTCTACTTTTTTATCACACATTATTTATTTCGAGGTGTGAACATTTTTTTTATTAAAACCAAAAAAATGGGGGTCTTTAAAATATAATTTATTTCTTTCGATTCAATTTTTTTCAAAGTAAAATTGCGCGCGCATAAATCAAATTTTCGCTTTTTTAAAACCGCCGCCCTCCCTGGCTTCTGTTTTTTTTAAAAATTGTTTGAAACACTTTTTTTTATTGTGCACGTTTTTTTTTCAAGGCCACATATTTTTTTCGAAATGCAACAGTCGAAACTTTTTTTTTCTTTATTTTTCTCCGTAAAAAATATGGACCAACAACTGATGTCAGTCTATATTTAATTTTTTTTTGATATCAGCAACCCAAATATTTGAAACCCCCTTTGATTGACAACATGTGAAAAATGTCATTCTTAAATTTATATATATATATATATTTTACAAAAAAAAGAAGTTTTTTTTAATATTAAAAAATAAAGTTTAAAAGAATTGAAGGAATAAAAGTTTATTTATCTTCTTCCACGGCCTCCTCGTCCACCGCCACCCCGTCGGCCACCAGCACCACCACGGGCACCGCCTCTTTTACCACCACCTGCTCGTCGAGGTGTTCCAGCTGCAGGAATTGGGGCAGGAGCAGGAAGTAAAGCTCCAGCAGGCATGCCACCATCTTGATTATCTGAAAAAATTTTAATTTAATAAGTTTGCAAATGAAATTTAAAACAATGTTCTGAAACACTTTTAAAAAATCTACAGTACTACAGCTTAAAACCCTTTAAAAAGTGTTCATCTATGTATCTCAGTTTAACCCCCTATTCCCAAAATATAAATATATATTCTAATAAAATATTAATACCTGGTACAACAGATTTAAGTTCATCAGGCATTGAGCTTTGTTGTTGTTCAGTTTGTTGTTGGGGATCACTTGCCATAACTGTTTGAGTATCTTTTTCATATTTTGCACCAAATTGAAATTCATTTACTTGTGCTTGTCTTCCATGATTTATTAAAATTACCGGAAGATCCGCATCCAAAACATCATCCAATTCATCATCAGCTAAAAATCAATAATAATAAATTTTGACAGTACAAAACTTTTGCAAGTTTTTAACCGTATATTATACATACATACATAATCACTGTTAAATGATCACTGATGTAATTAAATTAAAAGTAAAGACTTTCAAAAAACATTTAAAAAAAGCACTTACTTGGTCGTCGAGATAATGGCTTAAAATTCCATCGAAAAAAATATCCAATTGCAGCACCATTTCCAATTAAAATTAATAATGCCAAAACTACAGCCGTAATAACAATTCCACTATCAGAAATTCCAGGGATATGATAAACTTTTCGTGGATCCTCCAGTTTATCAATTTTACGAATTAGTTTATCCGATAATCCATTCTCCCAATCATTTTTAGTTCGCTGTAAAAATATTTTATACATAACCAAAGAAAAAAAACTTACAAGATTTAAAAAGCATAAATATTGATCGCCTTCTTTTTCATTAAAACATTTTTGTGCTGCTTCATTTTTTTGTGGAACAATTGAAGTTTTAGAAGCTTCTGAAGGTGTCGAAGTTGTTATTTGAGTGTTATTTGCTTCTGCTTCGGTTGTTGATGAAACCGTTGATGAAATATTTATTGACAGAGCCGAGGGTGTCGTTGAAGAAGCATTTGAAATTGGTGAAAGAGCAAAATATCTTGAAAAACAAAAAATAACAAATATCAATGATTTAAACAGTAACATTTTTTTGTAACAAAATCCTTTTTCACTGCAAATGATAAAAAGTTGCAACTTTGTCAAATGTTTCTAAAAATTTGCATAAAGTATTGAAATTTTTTTTGATTACTGTATTTTGTTTTGTTAAAATTTTGAAGTAAAAAAACATCACAAATTTTTTTTGACAGAAACTCAAAAAATTATGTTTTAAATTTATTGATTTTATGCTTCACAGATTAGGTATGCTGGCTGATAAATTATAATTAGAATAAATCACGTTATTTTGAGTTTACAGTATCCTTTAATCTCCTCTTTAATTTTAAGATTAATAAAAATGATTATTGTTGGACAAATTTTTATAGCAGTTATATATTTAATTTTGAGCATCCATAAATTTATTTTTTTCATCATTCTCAAATTTTTAGACCATCCACGATTTATTGTAGCTGCAGCGGCGGCTGATTCATCCTAGAAAAAAAAATATATTTCTCGATGTCATTGTTTGCAAAAGCTTAAGCTTACAAAAAATCCTTCATCAAAATACTTATTTATTTTTGCAAACTTTTTTTTCTTCCAAATATGGGAGTGTATTTAAATATATATCATTCATATATGTATGTATGATTGCTCTACAATATTATCTTTTTAGCAAATTATTATAATATTATATCACCGCCGAAGCAAAAAAGAAGAAACTCTTTTATTTTTTTTTGTTAGCTTTGCTTTAAGCCAAAATTTGTTGTAGGAAAAAAAACTGGTGTCTTTGGAAATTTGCAGCGTAAAAAATATTCGTGATTCCGTGTAAACAGTTTTTGTTTGAGCCCTTTTTTACCGGAATTTTTATTGCAAACAAAAAAAAAGAATTGCGTTAAGATCAAAGAAGGGTCAATTATGTGTGTATGTGTGTTTAAGCTTGTTTCTTGAAGGCTTTTATAAAAAGTTTACACACAACATTCTTCTTTCAACTCTTTCAACTCTCTTTAAAGAACTTTTATAAAAGCTTACTTTTTTCTTTTTAGTTTTACCACGGTTTTTAGTTTTTTGGAAGAAAGAAAACGTTCAGTGTTTCAAGAATAAATCAATTATGAAGTTTATGATAATTTTATTGGCAGCTTTGTTTGGAATTGCTTTTGGACAACAACGTCGATGCCCTGCAAATATGATTCAACTTTTTAATGGTGTTGCATGTTCAACTGATGCAATGTGTTATAATATGGCACCAGGATATTTTTGTTTAAATGGATATTGTTGTGCCAATTCTGCTTGTAAGTTTTTTTCTGTTCTCTCTTTCACACGTCTTTGGGGACTTGGAAAGATATTAGAAATTTTATTTGAGTGAATTTATCTATTTTGAAGTCAGTAAAAAATGCCTTGGAAAAATAGTTCTTAAAAAAATTTGTTTTTTTTGGGACACTTTGGAGGGGAACCAAAATTCTGTTTTAAAACATTTTTAACGACACAAAAGAACTTGAAATCATTATTTCGGATCATAGTTTTTTTTATCAAAGATATCACTTTTGTGCCAAAAAATCTCCAAATCGATATATTCCAACGCAAAACGATATTTTTCGATATATCGCAAAACACTGATAAAATATTTTTCAAAAACGGTATTAGTCTTAAATGGATTTTTTACGTTTCCCCAAAAATTTGATTTTTACAGTAATCCTTTTTTTGTAGCATCTCCCTCTGGATATGGTTCATCATGTACATATCAATCTCAATGCAGTTTTGCAAATAGTCAGTGTCTCAATAATATTTGTTATTGTGCTTCCGGATACGATTATGATGGATATAATTGCCAAGGTGGACAATCAGGTAATCCTTGCCATATACTTTTTTATTTTTGTGACTTCTAACTTCTCTCCTTTTTTTTCTTTCTGTTAACAGTTCCTCCTTCAAATAACATTTGTGGTGCCAATGAAGTGTTAATAGATAATCAATGTTATCAAAATTCAAAATATTTTGGTGATTGTACAAATCCTGAACAATGTTTATCAATAAAAGGGATATGTCGAGATAATAAATGCATGTGTGATATTGGATATGTTTTTAATGGATATCAATGTATCTTGGATCAAGCTTGGAAATGTACGAATGTTTTAAATTTCTTCTGTGTCTTTGTCCTTGCTTTTTTTTTGTGCCGTGTGTGTTTTTTAAAAATCCTCCTCTTTTTTAGCAACTCCTTCAAATGGATTAAATTGTGATGTTGATGAAGTTGCAATCTACAATAAATGTTATCCAAGTCGTCGACGAGGGCAACAATGTTATTATAGCGAACAATGTATTCTTGATGGAGGGCTAGAATGTCGGGGAGGGATATGTCAAGATAAACTTCAAAGTGATCAATATCCAATTCCTCTTGGACCTGGTCCTGTCATCTTTCCACCTGGATTAAATTGTGACATTCATGAAGTTGCAATCTACAATAAATGTTATCCAAAACGTCGAATTGGTGAACAATGCTTTTTTGATGTACAATGTGTTCTTGATGTTGGCTTGGAATGCCGGGATGGGATATGTCAAATTGATTTATTAAGTGGTCAATTTCCAATCCCACGTGGACCTGGTCCTGTCATCTTTCCACCACAACATCCACAACCTCGTCCATTTCCCCCACAATTTCAACCATTTCCATATCAACAACAACAACAACCTCCACAAATTACTGTAATAACAATTTGTTGTTTACGAATGAATTCTTGGCCTTGTTGTTTGCGGTGTTGTTTTAATTAACCCTTTTTTTTATTTTAGCTAATTTATTTTATTAATAATAATAATATTTAATCCGAATAAACTAACATTTTTAATTAATTACCCATTTACATATTTAATTAATATGCATGTTTTTTGGTTTTGATTTAAGGTAATTGTGCAATTAATCAAGTATTAATAAATGGTCGCTGTTATTCCACTTCCCTTCCGGGTGGCAGCTGTCAATATGATCAACAATGCAATGATCCATTAGCTCGAAAACCGCTTTATTGTGGCAATCGCATTTGTCGATGGGTTTTTAGTGGAAATCGTTAGTTTATTTGTTTGTTTATTATAAATACCTTTTTCCGTAAAAGAAAAATTAAGAATTTTTTGAAATTTATTTAACGAAATCTTTAATATAAAAAACTTTAATCAGCAATTTCGAAAATTTTGTTGACCAAAACTTTTGTATTGATTGATTAATTGAAAAATCATGAAATATTTTGTCATTCTTTCATCAACTAATTTGATGTAATCCTTTCCAAAGATTTTTTTCTTATCAGTGTCCCGTTTCCAAAATAATTATGTGTTTTTTTTGTGCTTTATGTTCCCTATATTTTTTTTGGATACATGTAGTGCAGTGTTTCTTTGTTGCTTTTTTTTGGGTTTAATTCCTATCTTTCAAGACTTTTATACTTTTAATATTTTAAGCTTGGATTTTAAAATTTTAACTAAAAAATGATAAAAACCTTTTTAATATCTTTTTTCAAAGATAATCCTTTTTTTAATCATTTCTTTTTTTTACAGCAACTTGTCGAAATCCAAATTCTGCAATTGAAAGATTAAATGGAGTAATAAAGAATTGCCTCTATCAAGATTGCTCATTTGGTTATCAATGTGAATACAATCAATTCTTTAACAATGGACAATATATTTGTTGTTCAACGTCTCCTTCAAATGGAAATGGAAATGGAGGTGGAAATCGTGAGTTATATTTTAATTGCATTTTTGATAACAACTCTTTTTTTCTCGGTTGATTTGATTTGGAAAGTAGTAATGACAAACACACATAAAAATTATAGTTTTTGCATTTTTAGAACGCGGACAAATAAAATTTTATCCAGGAACTTCGTTGCCCCTTGAATGTCGGGCAATAAATGCTTGCACATTTGTTGATTTTCCGCATTGTGTTTATTCCCAAAGATATGGATATCAAGTATGTTGTTCAACAAAAAATTGTTCCTAAAAATTATATTTCATTAATAAAATTTGTTTAAAACAATTTTTGATTTATTTTTTGAAAAATAAATGCTTTCTTAAACTTTTTTTTTATTTTTGGTCATGCTTTAAGCAATCGAAAAAAAAATGTGAATCATTCTGGAAAAAAAAAGTTCAGAAAAGCAATAAAGCTTCGAAGAAAACAAGCAAAAGAAAAAGATGGATGACTAATAACTTCAGGCGGCAGGCCCTAAAACGATAACCAACAAACAGCAACGAAATACAGCCAAATAAAGAGAACCTAAAAAAGGCGAAAAAAAATATTGTCATTCATTTTTGATCAATCAAAAATTTTGTGGAAAAATGCCTGAAGATGTTAAAGTTATTGTTATTGGAGATTCAAATGTTGGAAAATCTTCTTTGTTGAAGAGATTATCTGGTGAAGATTATAGTGAAGTATCGGGGAGTACGGTGGCAGTGGAATATTATAATCGACAATGGAAAGTTCGAAGAAAGGATATTAATTTACAGGTTTTTTTTTAAATTTCAAAGTTTAAATATTTAAATATATATATATATATATTTTTTTTAGTTTTGGGATACAGCGGGACAAGAACGTTTTCGAAATATAATTCCAAGATATTATGCTAATGCCCATATTGCAATTGCCGTTTATGATATAACTTTGAAGGCATCTTTTATTTCCCTAGAATTTTGGATTCAAGAGCTTAAACGTTACGCCCCCTCTGATTGTAGCGTAATCTTAATTGGAAATAAAGTAGATCTTCCTGAAAAGCGACAAGTTCTTTCAAAGGATCGACTTCCATGGACATCAACAACAAATAAACATCCAAAAATTATTGAAATTTCTGCAAAAACTCTAAAAAAACCAAATTCAATTTTGGATTCAATTGCTTCAGAAGGATATGCAGTTAAAAAGGCTCGAACTTTGCGGCAAGAAGAAGAGGAAAGAGAAAATGAAAGAATTCAAATGTATGGCGAACATTCTGAAACTCCACCATTAAGAAGGAGAAGATTTTTGTTGTGTGGAAGAGGTGATCGAAGAGGAGGACAAAAAAAATATTAAAAAGTTTTGATCCTCGCCTACTGTAATAAAGGTGATGAAATATCTTTGTGATAAAACATTTTTGGCAGTACTTGTCTGTTTATGTAAATTTTAAAAATTACAGTATACTTACTTTGTACATATAATATTGAAAAATAAATTTTTTTAATAACTTAAACTTTATTGATTCTATCCTGAACCAAAGTTCCCTTTTTTATTTTCATCCAAAAATTTAACCAACTTTTTTTGCATTGTTTTTTTTATTCTTATCATAATTTTTTTTCTCTAAATTAAAGCAAAGCAGCAAAAATAAAAATCCTTTTTTTCAGTTTTTTATGGTCGTCGAAATAAAGACGCACCTTGAAACTATAAGCGGATCTTCCTCTTTCTTATCAGTATCAATAATCAAAAATTTCTGTGCAACGATCAAGGGTAAATTAAGTAAGGACCACAAAAAAGGAAAAGTAAAAATAAAAACACAGTTGAAATCCTTGAATTAAGAAAGAAATGAAGCAAAAAGAACACAAAATGAAAGAAAGAAGAAAACATTGTTTTGAAATTATAACAGCAAACACTTAAACAATGATATCTAAGATATCTCTTTCAAACTTTTGAAACACCTCGTGGAAAAAAAAGTACGCTTTCATTAACTCAAAAAAATCATTGCAGCTTCATTAAAATTTTTTTGTTTTAATTCCGGCTGATAAGAGTAACGACGCAAATGAAAAGTGCTTATCAAAGTTCCCGCCTTTGAAGATTTTTCATCGTAGAAAAGGGTATAAAAGCTATGACAGCCCAATTAGCATGAGGTTAAATTTTCTTAATTGCCAAATTTTTGTGTGTTTTATTTTTTTTGTTCTTCAAAATTTTTTTGTGACTATAGTATAGTTTTTTAGTATACCACCAGGATGAAGACCCTCTTCGTCCTTGCCGCTATTGTAGCGGTTATCTGCGCTGAAGTTTTTAAAGTACCAATCCATTCAGCTGGTTCAAAGCGTGCCCAGCTTATGAACAAGGGAAAATGGCCTGAATATATCAAGGCGATTACCTCTCATGCTGCAACTGGAGGTCAACCCTTCATTGATTATTATGATGATTTCTATCTTGGTATTGTCTCACTTGGTACCCCAAAACAAAATTTCACCGTCGTTTTGGATACTGGTATGTTGAAAAACAAAATTTGAATATCTAAGCCTTTTTATCTATTTTTAAGGTAGTTCAAACTTATGGGTTATTGATGTTAAATGTACTTCACAAGCTTGCAAAGGATATCCAAATTCTCAATTCAATAAACATCAATTTGATCCATCAAAGTCCTCAACATTCAAAAATAATGGTCAATACTTTTCAATCCAATATGGATCAGGATCATGCTACGGAAATTTAGCCTCTGATAACCTCAATATGGGAGGTATTCAAATTACTGGACAAACCTTTGGTCTTGCTGAATCAATTGTAAGTTTAAAATCTGCAAAGATATTAATGTATCTCATCAATAATATTTTAGGCTGATGTCTTCGGTTATCAACCAGTTGATGGTATCCTTGGTCTTGGATGGCCACAACTTGCTGTTGATAATGTTATTCCACCAATGCAAAATGCCGTTCCCCAACTTGATAAACCACTTTTCTCTGTTTGGCTTGATCGTAAAATTGCCCTTTCACAAGGGGGTAATGCCGGTCAAATCACTTATGGTGCTCTTGATACCACCAACTGTGCAGCTACAACCAACTATGTTAAGTTAAGCTCCCTTACATACTGGCAATTCCCAATCACTGGATTCTCAATGGGATCATACAATAATGCCAAGACAGTCCAAGTTATCTCTGATACCGGAACATCATGGTTGGGCGCCCCTAGCGCTGCCATCAATGGAATGGTTAAAGCCACCGGTGCTCAATATGACTACGTCAATGGTCTTTACACTGTTCCATGCTCCAAAAAAGGTCTTCCAGACATGGTCTTCACCATTGGAGGACAAAAATACAATATCCCACAAGTTGAATATGTTCTTGATCTTGAACTTGGTGGTGGTAACTGTGCTCTTACAGCTTTCTCCATGGATGGTGGCGGATTTTCTCCAGCATGGATTCTTGGAGATACCTTCATCCGTACATACTGTAATGTATATGATATTGGAGGCAAACAAATCGGTTTCTCAAAGGCTAAACACTCAGGCATTTAAATTTTTTATTTAATTATTTTTATTATTGAGATTAACCTTTTTTCCTTTTTATAAATAAATTGTAAAAACTTATTTTTCCATACTGTTATACCACAAAACAAAATACAGTATAAAACAAAAAAAGATATCATTTTTGGTTGTTTTTAAACAAAAAAATTTATCTTGTACAGTATATCAAAGATTATAAAACTAGGTCTATGCACATTTTTTCGTTTTTTACAAAAATTTCAGCTCATAGTAATTATTAAAACGCAAACAATATCTCATAATATTTGATTTTCTATACTAAATAACCTTAGAATAAAAAACATAAAAAAAGAAGTTAGGAAAAGTGATTAAATTATGTAATTCTGATTCAGAATGCATTTTTAACGTTGAACACTTTTTCCCCCACGGGGCATTCATTTTCCCTTTGCCAAAATCATCGCTGCCGAGTCAAAGAAAAGAAATAGTGCGGCTTTTCTCTTTTTCCCCCCTGATTTTCATGATTTGTTATGAGAAAAGATTTATGCGAACTGCGACTCCTCCTTTAAGTTGCAATCAAATGTTTATTTGTTTGCCCCTTACGCTTTTATTACGTTTTTTTTTATCACAATTTTCATTTAACAAAATAATAATACAGATTACGGTATTTGGTTGAAATACCGTAACCTGTATATCCACCTAATACAAGTTAAAAAAATGTTTTTAGTTTGCCAATTACCAGTTGGGTGAAAACCGATTGGCGGTGGAAGGTGTGAATAATGTTGATGGAGAAGCTTATAAGAGATGTACTCGATGAAGTGACAGATTCAGAGAAAAAATAATAATAAAATTGTTAAATATTTTTACAATTTTATTTCTTTAACATTCAAAAAACGGATATGATTATTGGATCAAAAGAAGGATTCGAAATATCGTTATATCGGATCAATGGGTCAATCCGATCAGTTGGATCAACGCTTCAGGTGGGATCAGATTAGCTTTTACTTCTACAGATTCATCATTTCTCTAATTTTTTAGAACACCTTTTGGAAACATGAAAATTGTATTTTGTAATTAAAACTGTTCGAATAAAGATGAAATTTTTGTCAAATGTAAAATTTTTACATTTTTATTAAATATCTCTTGCTTTATTAGATTAAAACAACTTCATCTTTTGCAGGAGGTAGTTTAAATGCCGACATTTTAAAAGGGAAATTAGTATGCAAGGAGAGAGAGTCTTCTTTTTACCCCCAAAAATTACAAGATTTTTTTGTTTAAACAAAACAATTTTTTAAAAAACTTAGTTAAAAAACGTTTAAAAAACCGTTTTTGCATAAACTACTCCGCTGTCAGATAAGATACATACAATGTCATAATCTCATGAATCATCTTTTTTTAATCACCATTTTTTATTGCTTCTTTTGTTTTTTTTTTCGTCTCCAAAAAATGTAACTGCATTTTTTTGTTTCTCAAAAATCCGTGTATTGTTGGGAAGAGGAATTCCCTTTGGGACATCTTTCTTCTTCTTCTTTGTAATGTTTCTGCTTTGACAAAACTTCTTCTACTTTTTTATATTCCAAAAAAAAACTAAGACTTTTTTTCTTTTTTCTTAAAAAATCACAGGAAATGAGTATGAAGGAAAAAAATCCCTATATATATTTTTTTTGGTGGAAGGCGTTAAACATTTTTTTTATAAAGCCGGAAGCTAATATAAGCTTTTCCACAGATATACATGTATCTGTCTTGTCTTTTACAAGAACATGAATATATCATATATAAATGTTTTTCATAAAAAAAAGCTTTTTAAAAGAATTTTGAGGAAAGTCATTAGTTTTTTTTCTGAAAAAAAAGAAGACTTCTTTGAAGGAATATTATGGCATGTATGTGGTGTGCCATCTTCAGGTATGCCTTTTTTCGATGATTGCGTGACAAAGTATAACTTGAATATTTTTTATCGTTTTCATAAATATAGAAAAGTCTCTTTTTTTTCCGTGTTTTCTACCATCGCTAAAAACATCGTTTGTTTTTGGTGAAAAAAACTAAAGTTTGCTTAAACGAGTCAATTTCGGGCTTTTAACCAATTGCTTTTTTTTCACGCTTGCTTTTCTTTTTCAACTTTTTTTTTGGCACCCCCGGTTCAAACCTGCCTATTTTTTCGAAGCGCATCTCTCATCTTTTTTTTCAATTTTGGCATTCTTCTTTTCTATATATTTCAAACGGGGAATGCCTTCATCTTCTTCATCACCACCACTACCATCGTCGTCGTCATCATCATTTTATTGGAGGGGCATTCTCGGGGAAAGGCATTACACAATCTATTTTGGCTCCCCCTCCCCAAATATATATATACATTTAACGATGGAATGAACCCGAAAAAAAAACAAAAATGTGTAAAAAAAAGTAAATGGAATTATTTTTTTGGTTGTTTTTTGGGAGATGAAAAAAAGAGGGATGCAATTCACACACTTTTTTTTGCTTGCGGCTTCCCAATTTTTTAAATGTTTCTGTTTTATTTCTATTTTTGTTTAAAACTAATTTCTTTCATTAAAAAGGATTCATACTTGAAATTTTTTAACTCTTTTATTTTCTCTGATTTCAGAAATATATTTATTTATATTAAAAAGTGTTACGAAACATATTTTTTAAAATGTAATTAATTAAAATAAAAAGAAAAAAGAAGCAAGAAAAAAGACAGAATCTTAAATTTTGATAAAAAAAATGAGTCGAAGCCGATCACTGATAATGCGTTCAATTACACATCAACGTTTAAAGCGTCGAAATCGGCATACTGTATTATTGATATGTTGTACAGGATTTATTATTATTTTTGTTGTTTATACTTTAGCCGTTGTAATACATGGAACTTTAATGGCAATAAATCAATATAATGAATTAAAGGCACAAAATAAATTTGAATATATTGAATATCAGCAAGATGAAATTACGAAACTTCTTGGGGGTCCTGATAAAGATTATATTCAAACTTCAAAATTATCTGGGGGACAAAGAGATATAGCTTCTATGGAACGAAGTTTGACGAGATTATTAAGGATGAGAAGATTAATGAGTTTTGTGGATACTCATGATGATGATGATAATGATGAAGATGGGGGTGATGAAAGGCAACATGTTATTCAAAAGAGAGCTGCAGCAACTACATCATCAGCAAGAGAATGTCCTGTTAAAGGTAAACCTTTTTCTTTCTTTATCACTTTCAAGCACGCATATATTTAAATTCTGTATTTAAACATTTTTAAAACGGTAACCTTTTATTAAATGCTATAATTTTTAAAAATGCGAAGTTTTTGTTTACTCTTTATCTTTTATCCGATTAATCCCGACTAAATATCCTTAATCCATTCTATTTTATAGTTTTGAATGAAACTGTTGACATCGGAGATGAATCTTTATTTCCAACGGATCTTTTTACAATTGAGCAACGCCGAAAAGGCGCCATTATTTTTCATTTCATTGGCCTCATTTACATGTTTATTGCATTGGCAATTGTGTGTGATGAATTTTTTGTTCCTGCTTTAGGGGTTATCACTGAAGCAGTAAGTTTTTGTTTGGTTTTCAAGTTTTTGCTAAATATAAATATAATAATTTAAGCTTCAAATAAGTGACGATGTTGCGGGTGCCACATTTATGGCCGCTGGTGGCTCGGCACCAGAATTTTTTACCAGTGTTTTTGGAGTTTTTATTACCGAAAATAATGTCGGAATTGGGACAATTGTTGGATCTGCAACATTTAATATTTTATGCGTTTTAGCATTTTGTACTTTATTTTCGAAAGAAGTTTTACAGCTTACTTGGTGGCCGCTGTTTCGGTGAGCTAATATTTAAAAAAAGTGCCGTGTTACGAAGAAATAACAAGATAGATAATAAAAACCATTTATTATCAGACAAAGATGTTAGTATTATACAAAAGAGAAAAATATATAAAAGTGAGATAAAAAGAATGACATCAAGGGATATTTATAGAAGTTTAGAGCATTTCCCATGGAAATTTGCATAACAATCGCGATCTTCGCGACACTGCCCGCCTCGAGCAGCAAATTCAGCCATTTAAAAGTAGATCCACTGATCCTTTGACTTCTTATTGAACTTCTTTCAGTGGTAAAGTATGTCCATGACATTCATTATTATGTTGATGAAGTTTATTGTAACCTTTTAGTTCTCAACATATTTACCAGATTTATTGTCTGAGCGATTTTGGGTCCTCCATGAGGCACTCCCCGCCGCGCGTTTTTTTTTAAAGTTTCATTTTTCTGTATCATACATAGGTGATGGTGGTGAACAATGTCCGTGACACTGTTCAAATTTGTTTTCATTGATTGAAATATCTGTTGGTATTTTTGAATTATAGAAACCTTTGGTGGATGATGCTCCAATTGTGCCTCTTGTAGAGGTCTTTGAGTTGCCAGTACCGAAGTTACTGGTCTTTAATTTGCCAGTACCGAAGTTACTGGTCTTTGAGTTGCCAGTACCGAAGTTACTGGTCTTTGAGTTGCCTCCATGAGGACTTTTGTGTTGAGCATCATACACACTCCATTACTATATATTTGCATGACCAAATCCAATTCACTGATTGAAGTTTGATGTATTGTATAAGTGATGAAACAAAAATTTTTACCATGTAAAACTTTGGTGTTGTTGGGTTCAACGAAACTTTCTACCATGTGTTAGATGTAGAAATTGACGTCTAGTGCAACGAAAGTTTTTTCCATGTTAAAGGTTGTTGTTCAGATTATACAGAATGATTTTTACCATGTAAAAATCAGATTGTGTTGAGTTCCACCATCGTAACAATTGGTGACCCCGACGTTAAAGTTTCATGGAAGCTTTTTGACGTGAACTACACAAACTTCAGATCTTTCGATCACAACAACAAAAAGTTTCAAGGAAACTTATATTCTTTCTTATCAAATCTTTCGATCAATTCAAATATTTTTTTTTACATTTTCAGTGGAAAATTGGTTATTAGATCTTTCGATCACAAATTATTATATTTATTACACATCCATAATTTTTTATTTTAGATTTCAAGGAAATCTTTTCTCATTATCTTCTACTCATAATGTCTGAACGTATTCAAGTTAATATACAAAGAACAATTAAAGAAGTTTTGAAAATTCAAGATGAATATAATGATATTCTTACGACCAACCCTCCTCCATGGTCCATGCTGACAAAAATAAAGATGAAAGCTAAAATTCAACGAATAAAACAAAGTCATTCTTATATACTACAATCATTGGATAAATGGGAAGAATGCGCAAAGAAGATCAAAAATGCTGATGACAAGAAACTTGAATTCGAAAAGTTTGATGAATGGAGAAACGATGAAGATAATTCATACATGTTGAGTGAACTTACAGAAATTATTATGGTTGGTAATGAATATTTACAACTTGAAGACGATGATAATATTTCAATGTACAGTAATTCAACTCAAAATGTCACAAATACAGCTCCTCCTCCAATACCACAACTGAATATTCCAAAATTTCATGGAGATTATTTGGATTATAATTCTTTTTGGCAAAGATTCAAATATTTAGTGCATGATCAATCTTATCCCAAGGTGGAAAAGTTGATTGCTTTATATGGTCTTCTTGGGGGAAAAGCTTTAAAAGCTGTTGAAGGCTTTCAAATGGCTGAAGAAAATTATGATACTGTAATTCAAATTCTTTCAGATCGCTTTGGTAATCAAAATATGATTTTGCAAGAACTACATTCAAAACTCCGATCAATTCCTCGAGCAAAGTCAACAGCAGAAAGTATGCGAAATACAGTAGATTCAATCAATAAGATTTGTCGGGAATTAAAGAATTTTGGGGTTGATATTGAGAATGATTCAACAAGGTTGGACATTATTGATAAAATGCCTCCCCGTCAAAAGGATGAACTATCATACTTAAATATTTCTTCTCCTCGTCCCACGACTGATACAATATTGCAAAGGATGGATAACATGGTTATCATGGTTGAAATTGCTTCGAAGAACAGATATTTGGAGAATACTGAATCCCTGTCATCATCATATCCTCAACTTACAGGACAAGAAAGAATTGATCTTTCGACAACTCCAGGTTCTTCATTCTCGAATACAAATTTTACTTCAAGATATCAAAAGAATCATGATGGACAAAAAGGATCAAGCAGAAATTTTTCTTGCAGTTTTTGCGATGAAGATCATTCTTCAATGCATTGTCCAAAATTCGTAACGATTGATGAAAAGATGGAACAACTAAAAAGAAAAAATTGCTGCACAAATTGTGCACGACCAAACCACAGTGCTTATCAATGTCAATCAAATATTGTATGCAAAATTTGTCAAGGACAACATTACCCATTTTTATGTAAACAAAATAATTCAAATGTCTTCGTTTCAACTGGAGCACAACAAGGTTGTCTTCTTACAAAAAGAATTACTGTAATTAATCCTCACACAAATGAAACTGCTGATGCAACTGTATTATTTGATCCTGGATCTCAAAGAACATATGTTTCTGATAATTTGATCCGTCAGCTAAAGCTTCCAAGGGGAGCTAAAGAATGTTTAAATCTTCAAGGAATTGGTGCTAAAGCTACCAATTATGAGTCTTCATTGGTAACACTACGAATCAAAACAACATATAATTTCGAAGACATTGATGCAAATTCTATTCAAAAGATTGCCAACTCTGTATCTCTTATTACTCATGAAGAAAATGATCCAACAAATTATACTGTAACTGAAGCAACTCCAGACATTTTAATTGGTATGGATTACTTTTTTACGTTTATTACATCATTTGAAAAACAAAATGAAATGGTTATTGTTTATTCCAAAGTTGGACAAATGTTGTCCGGGAAAATTGATTCTTCAAAAGGAAATACAACATTTTCTTCTTTGGCTATTGAAAAACCAAAAATGATGGGTGAAGCTAAACAACAACAGTCACAAATTATTGGAGGATTAACACAACATAAACATCAAAGAACTTTTTATAATTCAACACTGCCAAATCAATTAACTCGATCACAATCTGCTGAACATATTAAACAATTAATTGTAAAATACTCAACAACTGCCAAAATTGGACACTGTCATGGACAGAGTTTCCCACCAGCACTTTCATCACAAAAGGAAAAAGTACATGAAACGAAAACAAAAATTTATACTGTACTTAATACAACATCGTCTGGAGGCGGGGAGTGCCTTACGGATAAGTCAAGTGAAAAATGGAGATCACCAACTACAAAAATCCAAAAACGCTCAAACTTTGAAACCTATTCAACGAAACTTAAATTAAATCAAATGAAAAGAGAATGTCATGGACAAACTTTGATATCACAACAAATTCACTATAAACAATTTCTAAATAATAAAATGCTACCGTAACCCATGGGGTTGTTCAACTGCTGGCGGCGGGAGTGTCGCGAAGATCGCGATTTATCTTCTCTTGGCGTTGTGCGACATAAATTAACCTCAATTTTACCATATATACGAGAATGTTCATTCCTTTTTATCACACTTTTACATTCTTTTATCATCACTTTTTATGTGTAATCTTTTCTCTTATTTATATTATTATTAAACATATATTATTATTATTAAACTTTATACAACTCAAACATATCTGTTACTTTGATTATAAATCATCGTAACAATTGGTGACCCCGACGTGATCTTCGCGACATGCCGTAAATTTAAATAAATGTTGCCTTTTTTGGCATTCTTTAATCAATATTTTTATGTTTTGCTTTTCAAAAATGCCAATTTTTTGAACGGATACAGATAATCCAAGATATCCTTTTCAGAGATATGTCATTTTATGTTCTTGGTTTATTACTTTTAGTTTTATTTTTTCGTGATGAAGTTATTGAATGGCATGAAGCTTGTATCATGTTTGCAATTTATATTGCTTACGGTATTTTTATGAAATATAATACTGCAATTGAAGCATGGGTTCGTGGGACATTGTTTAAAGTTGATGCTGTAAAAGAAATGATTCCGGAAAATGATGTAAGAGATAATTATTTATACTTTAATTAACATCTCCCCCCTTTTTCTAGGATATAACAAGAGCAACAAGTCGTCGAAGATCAACAATAAATTCTGATGGCACTGCAACAGAGCACCGAAAAAGTATTCCTGTACTTCATTCCGGTGCAATGTTTCGAGCCGGGCTAGCTCATATGGCTTTAGATGATAATGAACCAACCGAAATTTCTTCCCTTCCGGCTACATCTCGGCATGAAGTTATTCAGACTTGTACGTTTTTCTCTTCCATCTTCAAAATATAGCATAAAAACAAATTGTTTTATAGCTTCAATCAATAATCATCATAATTCTAAGGAACCAAATGTAATAAATAATGGAAAAACTGTGCTAATTTCAACAGCAACTCCACCAAAATTAAATAAAATGAGATCGTTTCCGGCTTATGTTGGCGCACCAGGAAATTTAAATGGAATACGGAAGTCTCCGAAGCATGGTATGTAAAATGAATTACTATTATTATTTTTAAATTTAATTTTTTTAAGGCAAAAAACCACTTAAAGAAATACAAAATAATGGTGTCCCACCGGTGGAAGTAAGTTTTTATCACTTGAGAATGATTACAAAAAGGGATTAAATAAATCCATATTTTTTCAAGTTTTGGATTAACAAAAAGCTCTAAATTGGATTTTGAAAAAGTTTTGATGAAATGGCCCAAAACAATCTGAATATTTTTAAATGACAAAAATATGCAAATGATTAATATTATTTTTTCCTCTGATTCATAGATTTTTTTGATCTGATAATCACTCAAGATATCAAAAATACGAGATATTCCCGAGATTTCAAAATATCTTAACATTTTCGCGTCTGAAATATTATACACTTTTTAATATTGATTCCTTTTTAGCTTGAAAGATCAATAAGTCGAATAATGGAAAATAATAGCATGGCATCTGGACTAGAAACTGTTACAGAAACCGCTGAAACGGCATTCGCATCTCCAATTGATTTATCTCCATCAAAACACATTCAATTTCGAAATGGAAATGGAAATGGCACAAAAATGTATCCAACTTTGAGCAGATCTGAAGTGGATGCCATTAAATCTGCAGATGAAATGGAAATTGAACAACCAATTGATATGACATTTCCGAATACATTTTGTAAACAATGCACCTATATTGCTTTATTACCAATTATGTTTCCACTTTATCTTACACTTCCTGACGTCAAAAAACCAGTAAGTTGCATAAGAATGATGAAATTTTGAAGAATTAAATGAAAGAAATTTTTAGCATCGAAAAAAATTTGTTATTTTTTCATTTATTGGTTCAATACTTTGGATTGCATTTTATTCATATTTAATGGTCTGGTGGGCCACAACCATTGGGGTTACGATAGGAATTCCAACAGAGATTATGGGATTAACAATTTTAGCTGCAGGTACAAGTATCCCTGATCTTATTACTAGGTATTGTCTTGCCACGAAAATTGTTATACACAGTAACATAATATAAAACTTTTAGTGTAATTGTTGCAAGAAAAGGTCTTGGGGATATGGCCGTAAGTAGTTCAATAGGAAGTAATCTCTTTGATATATGTGTTGGACTTCCACTTCCATGGCTATTTTATTTTATTTATTTTTATGCCGCAAAAGGTACTGTAACTTTGATATCTGTCACTTCAAATGGTCTTGTATGTTCGGTTGGAATGCTTTTTGCGATGCTTTTAATTTTGGTTATTTCAATTGGTTTAAGTAAATGGAAAATGAGTAAACGATTTGGGATTGTTATGATGGGAGCATATGTCGTTTTTTGTGTTATCTCTGTTATCCTTGAAATGAATATTATTTCATGCCCTCTTCGAATGGTTGGAGGTTCATGTTAAATTATTTAAAAATCTTTAATATTTAATTTAAAATATGATTAATAATAATACTATGTACAAATATTTTGTTTTGTTTATATTTTTTTGGTATCATTAATAATGAAGTTAGAGCACTTTAAATGAAATAGCGATAATAAATTTTTTCGATTTTTTGGAATAAAAAAAAGCACGCAAAAATAAGTTTTTAATTCTTTTCAACAACTTAGAATTTGTAAATCACAGTCATCAAAATCAAATTAAAGCTTTGATTACAGAGATTTGTTGTAATTAGTGATCGGATCCCGTCCCGTTTTCGGTAAAACCCGGGAAACGGGAATTCCCGTTTTTTGAAAATGGACACGGGACGGGAATTACGGGAATCCCGCGGGAATCCCGTGATTCCCGTCGGAAACTTGTAACATGTAATATCCAAAAATTTTAAATAATTTTTGAGCAGAATCTGCAGATAATCTATTTTTTTTGTTTGTTTCCATATATTAAAGTATCATCAGAAGAAAAGCTTTCAGATTAATCAGAGCTTGAAGTTGTTAAGAAACAATATTTTGCAACTTAAGCTATATATGGCATTCCCGTTTTATGAAAATGACACGGGAACGGGAATACGGGATTCCCGTTTTTTGAAAATCGGCACGGGACGGGAAACACGGGAATCCCGTTCCCGTTCCCGCCGGGATTCCCGGCGGGAACGGGACGGGATCCGATCACTAGTTGTAATCAAAGTTTTAATTGTTTCCGCAGAAATTTTCTACAAAAGTTGTTTTGGAACGTATTTCGGAGATTTTACAATAAATCAAATCCTTCAAATTATTCAACATTTATTGGATCAGCATTGTGGATTTGTCAGGATGAAGTGCTTTGAGTCGTTGTATCAAAGATTACAGAGCAGGTTCAAAAATTCGACAACTTCAGTGGGCTAGAATTTTGACATTGGAAATTTTTTAATTTTTTGGTGGAAAATGTGAAAATTCTGAATTTGGGCTGAGATAAATGAGCATTGTGCATCAGGGTTCAGCAAAATTTTTAAAGACATTATTCTCCATTAATTTTTGATTTCATGCACCACATTTAAGAATTGTCTGTATTTATTTTTTTAAGCTCAAATAAATTTATTTAAAAAAATTTTTATGAATTTTTTTTTCAATTTAAATTTTAAATAACAAAAATATTAAAGACAAAACTCGTATATACACAGAAAAAAAGGGGTAAAAAACAACCAAAAAAACAACAAGCAATATCTTTGATAAAAATTCGTTATAAAATTCTGACATAAGCTTTAAATATTTAAAAAAAATTGATTTAAAATATATATATAAAAAAGAGAGAAGAGAATATGGCCACCGGAAAGGTCAACGGTAAAAAAAAAGAGCGGTTAAAGAGAAAAGAAGAAAAGAAGAGAATAGAGCCAATAAAAAAAGAAAGAGAAGACCTGACATGTATTTTAAAAAAACAGAGAATGAATGAATGAATGGGGGGATTTATTATGCTTAAAAGAGAAGAGATAAAAACTGAACAACAACCAAAAAAAACATAAAAGGAATGAATTTAAAGAGAAAAAAAAATATGAAAAAAAGTTACCCGATTTTTGCAGTTTGTAAAGGAAAAAAGAAATAAGAAAGTAAAGCTGACTTATGGAAAACAAGATCAACAGTGGCAAGGATATTGTAGATGGTTATAATTTTCAAAGAAGAATGTTTTTTTGTTAAAGTTTTATCAGAATTCATTGCCTTATCAAATTTTTTTTATCATTGCTAAAATCCATCGAAAAATATGCTTTTTGCAGAATTAATTGCTTTTTAAAACCATGGCTACAGTATACCTGTTTCCTTCGAATCTTGCTTTAAAGACATTTTAATTAAAACTAGCCTTCCCCCCGGATGTTATTGGATAGAAATTTACAAACTCTAATCCTAATTTTTTGGTCGTCTTTCAATGCTATCTATTTCATTCACAATTTTATATTCAAATATTTGTTCTTCATCATTATCAATATTATCAGGAGGGATTGAAATTGATATCGTTCTACTACTTGATGGCATCATTGATGAAGTACATGATGGAGAAATTGAGGAATGATGTTGTTGAAAATGAATTGAAGATTTTCCAATTGCTTCATCATATGTTGGTGGAGGCTCTGGGGCTGCTCCTCCTGGCGTTGACGATAATCTTTCAGCAGATAATTCATTAACAATATTATATCGAGGTGCTAAAATGCATACATATAAATAATACAATAATATATTTATAATTAAACTTACGATTTATGCATATATCATTTTTAGTCTGTCGTATCCTTGTACAAATTTCATCTTTAATTGATTCCATTTCAATATCACTCGATCTTCGACATGCTTGATATCCATCTGTTGATGATGGGGAAGTTGTTGAAGATTTGTTTATATTATTATTATTATTCCTTTTTGTAATAAACCATGCAATAATTATTCCAATAACAATTACAGTAACAATTGCAAAAATCCAAAATCCTGTATTTTCTGATATCCTAATTTCTGTGTGCTCTTTAACAATTTTTGTCATTACCTGAAAAATTGCACCAATATTATAAATTATTCAAATATGTATTTTTTAGATTATCCCCCCTTTTTTTGTTGGTATAAACTTTTTTTTAATAAACATCCCCCTTCTTTTTTTTAGCAAGAAAATGGTCGTAAGCCGGAAAAGAGTGATTTCCTTGATTGGACCCAATTCACACTTCTTCGATTTTTATTTTATTTTGGAAGGCCCGATTGAAAAATGCCCATGCTTGCGCAATCCCTTCCTCAAACATTTATTTATTCATTTAAAAAAAACAGATTGTTTTTTTTTCTTCAACGAGGGAGAAAAAAAATCATGATTGAATAAATGAATGAATGAAAAAAAGAGAGAGAAAGAAAGAAAGAAATTAAATGAAGCAAAACATCCTTAAAAACAGGTGTCGCTAATATTCTCAGCGCAAAAAAAACATTTTATATAATAGCTGTTAATTGGCTTTATTATTTTTTTATATAATATTTTCGGGCCAAAAAGGTTTAACTCGTTTTTTTCGTGGCATTTTTTCTAAAGATTTTTGGCACTAAAACAAAAATTCTAAAATAACTGGTAAAAATAATGTTTAACCTACAGTACCTAATACCGTAATAAGCCCATAAATATATTAAAACAACCACCACAAAAACTACAGTATTTTATTTATATTTAATAAAAGCAAACTTACAGCTGTTTCACATTTTTTTCCTGTAAATCCATCAAGACATGCACATTTGTAATGATCTAATAAAGCTTCCGAAAAGCAACTTCCACCATTCATACACGGATTTTCCAAACATTTATCAACAATTTTATCACAATTTTTACCACCCCAATTTGGCTTACATAAACATGTTCCAGGCATTTTTGAACAAAATCCATTTACACAACCTTTTCGAGTTTGGCATTGATCACATTTTAGTCCAAACCATCCATTGTTACAACTAAATTAAAAATATTTAAAGAATGGCATTACTGTAATTCCATTTAATAATTACCTGCATTGATTTGGTGCAACACAATTACCATTTCCACATCCGTTTTCACAAATTGGTTTATCACAAACCGGGCCACTCCAGCCGAGATCACATTTTGGCCCCAAATCGGTGCAAGTATAATGGGAACCATTTTTGGGGGGCTCACATAAAAGTGTGCAATCATCACCAAAATAATTTTCATCACATGTTAAATTTAATCCAATTTCAACTTTTGCATTACTCAAATTTCTTTCACTGTATCGATGCTCTTTATTTCTTTTCAAATTTAAAGCTTTCTGTTTAAAAAATACTATAAAATTTGGTTGCCCTGGTACCGTAACATTCATGGTTAAAACAACATTCTGAAAAATAATACAAAATTTTGAAATATATACATATATATATTTTTTGGGAGATTCAATTTTCCCATGAAGACTTTTTTTATTTTTTTTTGAGTTTTAATTATATTTAGTGAATTTCCGGTAAAACTAGATTTTTTTAATCACCAAAAAAATGCTGTAAGACAAAAGTAATATTTTATACTCAAGTGCCAGACGATCGACAATAATAAACTTCTTTTTTTTGCCTTCGCGCATGCCAAAATCTCATCAAAGTTGTTTTTTTTTCATCACACCGAGAAATGTAAGAAAAAAGTAATTTTGATGAAGACAACCTCAACAAAAAAAAGTAATAATTGACGGATGTCTTTTTTTTCAAGGCTTCATCATAATTGCTACTCTAAAAATACTTTTGCATTTTTATGGGTGATGATTAAAGCCTTTCTTTTTTTCTTCAAAGGTGAGAAAATGGCGCCAAATCGCTGTGAGAAAATGTGTTTTTTTATTTACAAAATTTATTTTAAAAGTTTTGATTCTCTTTTTTTTTAAAACGTGGAAAACAAAGTTGTTTGTCGCCCTTTTTTGGTGGTGAGATTTTTTTGTAAGATAATTTTTTTGCCGGATAAAAAAGTTTCCTTAATTTTTGACAGACAACAACCAAAAATGTCTGTGAAAAAAATTGCTGCTGCTTTTTTTAGGCCAGACATCAAAATTTTATTTCATCACAAAACAGCTACCGTAATCCTTTCATTCCTTTTTTTTTTGCTTCAAACTTTGCTCTGTTTTTTTTGTTTTTCAAAAACCCGGATTTAATAAATGCAAAATGATCTTTCATAAAAACAACATTTTTTTCCAAAAAAAAGATAACAGATGGTTTTTTTGTTGCTCCAAAAATAACAGAAAAAATTATTTGTTTATGAAAAAAAAAATTAAAACTGTTTCCATCCTTTTTTGGAGAGAACAGCAACAAATTATTCCCGCAACCCCCGAAAAAAAACATCTTTCTTTCTTTCTTTTAAAAATTCCCAATCTTGGGCGTTCATCGAAGGAAAAAAAAGCCGAGCATTGACCTTCGTTGAATTGCTGCTGCCTTCCTTCGAAGAAAAAAACTACTTAATTACCTTTTTTTGGAGTTTTTGAAAAAAATACAATGTTTTTTTTGGCAAAAAAATATGAAATGGCATGTTTTTTCATGTTTCCGGACAAATGAGCAGATAATAAACAGGTGGAAAAAAAAACAAAGAGAAAAATCGGACACTTCATTTTTGACATGGATATTCATCTAGATATCTTAGGTTTAAAGAAAGAGAAAGAATATTATGACACAATAAAACAGAAGAGAAAAAATGAGCAGCTTTGTTTCAAACTTTTCTTCTTTTTTTGTTTCCAGCTTTTTTTTTGTTTGTTACTGACCACCTGAATTTTTTGAAGCGGAAAAAAATCATATTTGAGGAAAGAAAGGTGAAAACGATCTCTCTTTTTTTAACACAAAATAATATATATCTATCTTTTTTCATTTCAGTTCAGTTTTTTTAACGCCAGCTGCGTGGTAATAAGAAGCGTGCGCGGAAGTAACAACATTCAAGGAAGGGGAAAAGTAGCAGCAGCAGCTGCAAGAAAATATTCATTTCAGATTCCTTTAAAAAAAGAAGAAAAATGCAGATGGCCTTTAAAACATTGCATTTCAAATATTGACTTCAAAAAAAAAGTCAAAAGGAATTTTAATCAAAAATAATAATAATAATAATTTTCGCGCAGAATTTCAAACCTTTCATCTTTGTTTTAAATCTTTGAAGCAAAGTGCTTTTAAAAAAGCTTTTTCTTCCCTTTTTCCTGAATGGAAAAATAAAACAAAAAGTAACTGTTTTTAAGTGTATTTTTTGAATCACTCTTTTAAAAACTATTAAAGCAAAAATAAGACTTACTTCAAGTGAACGATTCAATTGAATTGGAATTCTTTGAACTGCAGTATTTGTATTTGATAAATAGCTTCCATACATTTCTGGAACAGTATGTGGAATTTCAAAAGTATTTTCTGCAAATTGACATTCCCCGGATAACGGAACACCAATACAAATTTTAAAATTATAATGACAATTTGGATCACATTTATCTGAAATTTATTGATTGATTGATTCAGCAAACTTTTTTTGTGCTATCAATGATATGATATCAGTTAAAGCTAACCAAAAAAAATGATAAAAATGCAATCGTTTGTTGTAAAACAAATTATTTTGGTTTAAATTTTTTCTTCCCCCGTCTTGCACTACAAGATTAAAAGTTGAGATATAGACAAAACTTATCAGCAGCAAATCAATGGGGGATATATGAAATCTTTTTACATTTTTAGTTTAGAAAAACCTTTATCAATGAAAAATATTAAAGGGCAAAATACATTTAAGAAACTGCAAAAAAAAGTCAGCTATAAAACGTTTTTAAAGCTTAAATTTTTTTAAGCTCAAGATTTTAAGCGGCGATTTGTCTAGAACGAAAAATATCAGCAGCTTTTTAGGTGCAACACCGTCGATAAAAAAAATGTGTGATAAATTTTACCCTTTTTATTTACAAAAAAAGTTTTTAAATAAACAATAAAAAGAAAAGCTTCGACCGTTTTGTTTTTAAAATGCCCCAGCTTGAACCCAAAAAAAAAAAAAGTGAATAAAAAAGCTATGACAAATCGATTCAAAAAAATTTTTTGTTGAAACAAAATTTATTGCATTTTTTTATGGCACTGAAAAATGAAGAAGACAGAAAAAAAAGAATGAGTCACCTGAATCACAGCAAACTGTGCCAGACCATTCCCAGATGGTCGCCGTAATTGTACCGGATGCTAGCGTCCTAGTAAAATGTAAAAACAAAATCTGAAAAAAGTTAGCGTTAATTATTCAGTGCAACAAAAGTTTTCCCCACAGGACCCAAAATCTTGTGTTGTTTTGGGAATACAAAAAACTTTTTAAAATCTATATTAATAGTCTCATTAAACAACAATCATTTGTGATTAATTTTTTAAAAAAACCACAACTACTTTTTTAGATCCCCGAAAGTATCCCTCAAAATCTCATCCATCCTGTTCTTTCTTGTCCTTCTCCCTTCCTTCAATCATTTGCACGAGGCCACCCGAATAAATATATTTGTTTTTGCCCATCAAAAAAAGCAACAAATTGTTTTCCAGAAATTCGGTTAATTTCAATTTGTCATTGTTTTTTATAGCTAACAACCCCTTTTTCCTCTTAAGGATCAATTAATCATTTTGTCACCGATAAACTTTGTCGTTTTTGTGATCTCCCCCTTTTCCTTTTTGGCCTCCCCTGCTTTATCGATGCCATATGTCGGCATTTTTCCTTTGAAAAAAAACGAAAAAATTTAAACGTTTTTTAAAGAATTAAAAAAAAGAATAAAATTTTTAGAAACTAAAGTGAAAATCATCGTTTTTTGTCTTCTGAAGACCCCTCTCTCACATTTTTTTACGATTCATAATAATTTTTTTTGATTACATTGTTTCGAAAAAAAAAATAATAAAAACCAAATTATTTTTTTGGAATTGTTTTGTAAAAATATATAAAGTTTTCATCATTATTATTATTATTTATATCCTGATACGAAAATCTAATCTTAGAATAAAGAAGGATTTCATTTAAATTTCGATTAACTTTTTTTTTCTTATAACGAAAAAGCGATTAAGAAAAAAAGGGATAACATTTCCTACGACGAAAAATGACTAATTAGAAAAAAATATGAAAAAAAAAGTTCTCTCAAAATTAATTTTTTTGATTCATAAAAGTTCATTCAAAATTATCCCTTTTTTTGCAGCGACAACTCTGATGTCTTATTTTTTTTTTTGAATCGAAATAAAACAATCATATTTTTTTTGTTTTAGGTTGAAAGAAAGCTTTTTCCAAAAAAAAGTGCGCACTTTTTCGAAACTTTTAATTTTTTTAAAAACATCCAAAAAAGGCAAAAAAAATAAAGAAAACAACAAAAATAACCCTAAAACACTTAAAAAAGAGTCTTGAGCAGAAAATTATCGCTATAAAATTCCCTGAAGATGAAAAATAAAAATTACCGTACCTGAAGAATAAATAAAAAAGACGGCCAACGATGTAACGGTCTCATATCGAAAAAAATATTTTTGAAGTTTCTGAAAAAAAAAGAAGTGATAAGAAAAAAAAGTTTTTAAAACACATAAAAAAATTTAAAAACATCTTTTTTTGTACAACATTTTTCGATGCTGCTTTTTTATATATATATTTATTAGATTATTTTGCAACAATGATCACGAAAAAAAGGGGAAAAAACCGTTTAAACAATATTAATTACGGTGTCAAAAAAATCAAAAGAAGCGGTAAAAAAGTTTTTTGTCAAAAAAAAAGGTAAAAAGAAGTAGCCGACAGGGCAAGGCAAAAAAAACACACGTGTTTTTGCGCATCAAAAAAATGGGTTTATAAAAAAACGGTGAATAAAAAAAAATGTTTTTTTTACAAAAACTGTTTAAACGGATATTTTTCTTCTTCTTCCAGAGCAGCAACAGCAGGAGCAATAGAAGCAACGGCAGTTAAGGAAAAGCTAGCAGGCCTAAAGGGGGGGGGGGGATATGCTGATAACACACACAGCAGCAGTTATATCTATTGTCCGTTATATCCAAGGGGAGGAGAGAGAGAGATAACAATATAAGCAGCTCTGATCCATCTTCGATATCTCCCCGATCCGTTAAAAAAACGGCAAAAGAGTTGATCAATTTCAAACAAAAAAAAAGGTGATGAAAAAAAAAGCTTTGTCCCAGATGGTTGCCAGCAAAGAATCAAAAAAGAAGGACAGAGAAAAAAGAGAGAAGCAAGAAAAAAAGGGGTATCGCGCTTACACGATTGGCGTGAACAAAACTTCTTTCTCTTTTTGCAGTCTAAAAATGGAACTCCGCCTTTTTTCTTTCTCCCCTTTTTTTTGTTCTTCCTTTAACGCCGCGCATCTCCAAAAATGAACTTTTTTCATTTCATTTAAAAAAAAAAGAATATGGAAAATGCCCAAAAAAAGAAGAAAATCGGATGCTACCAAAAATGTCTGTCTTTTTTTTGTGTCTGGCATAGAAAAAAGAAGCAGGAAGAAAAGGGGGGAGCCGAATAAAAAGTAGTAGTAGTATATTAATAATATCCTCAATTTTCATTTTTTATAAAAATTTAAAAATGAATGAATTGCAGGAAATAAATATAAGGAATTTCGAGGGAGAAAAGAAAAATGATAAATTTGATTTTAAATGAAAGAAAAAAATGGCAATAGATCAAAAAAAACGAGGCAGTCGACTGTCAAGAAAAAAAAGCTCCGTTCCTTTTTTTTTCTTTTCTTCCTCTTTTTTTTGTGGATGTCCTTTTTTGGAGTTCAAAAAAAAATTGTTGAATGAAGAAATATTAATAAATAAAAAATAAAAAGTATTCTGACATTCGTCCACCTGGAATTAAATCAAGGCAAAAAGTAGAAGGAAAAAAACTTAAAAAAAGGGGGGGGGGGTTATTGCTGCGGAAGTCGGGCGTCAAGAAAAAAAGGAAAAAAAATCCCTCCTCATTATTTCTTCTTTCCCCCATTTTTTTTTGTAGTGGTGGCACGCGTATGTCATCGTTGTTGGAAGGGGAAAGAATGAAAGGCCAAGAGAAAAAACAATAATAATAATATTTGTAGAAAGAAAGATTAACACTTGTTTGAAAAAGGGACAACAAATGGCAATTTCCCGTTAAAGGCTTTTTTAAAACTGTTTCATTGGTTTCTATTTTTAATGAAGCTTAAATGCCGAAGATAAATTGAAGGAAGAAATACGGTAGAAAAAAGTTGTCTCACGATTTGCCAAAAACAAATGCTTTGTGGATTTTTATTTTTATTTAAAATTTCGAAATATTTTATAAGTTGCAAAAAAAGTTACAGTAATACCATAACTTTTTTTAAAGGTGAAGACCGCACTCGAGACCCACCTCTAACAAATTTTTTGTTTGTTTTTTTTTTTTTGTTTTTTTTTTTGTTTTTGTTGTAGGGTTCATTGGAGCTGCTTTTTTTAAAACCTTTTGCAGCTCCACTGAATAAAATCAAGCCGGGACCATCAAGAAAATTGCAGCAAAAAATTTGTTAGAGGTGGGTTTCCCCCTTTTAAAACATTTTAAATTATACTATTATCATTAATCAATTTAATTAAACTTTGTTATCCATACTGAAATTCTCAACAACAACAACACCGCCACCTTTTAAATTCAATAAAATATGTATTTTAGAAATGGTATACTGTACTTTTAGGAATTATTTGAAACTAAAAAGAGATAAACAAAAGATGTCGATTCATTTAAAAGAATTACAGTAATAATAAAATATGTAACCACTTAATAAGGTTTTTTGAACCGTAATTTTTTTTACATTTTTAATATTTGTTAAAGAAATTTATCATCTCTTAAAAAAAGCAAATCATGAACATTTATTCTTTCATTAATCAAAAGATGCAAGCAAGTAAGCAATGTAATGAATGAATGAATGAGAATCAAAACATTCGTTATCACTACTAAATCACATTTATAACATTCTCGACATGCTTCCTTTATATATTTATATTAGATCAAAAACAGTAAACACCCAAAAAGTCAAACCCATAAAAAAAGGTAGTCAAATCATTCTTTTAATAACTTTTTGCAATAATAACCAATAACCCGATCAAGGATTAAAGAATGAAAGAAAAAAGGTGATGACTCAATGTGAAAATATTTTAATGCTTTAAAAAAAGTAACTGTTAAAATCCGACAATCCAAAAATGGAAAGAAACAACTCAAATGATAAGACGGGCGTGTCCTTAGAGGGACGGAGAGAGGGAAAGAAAAAAAGATGCTTTCTTTCCTTCTTTTTCTGTTAATC
Organism: Panagrolaimus superbus; assembly: GCA_964035985.1. NCBI lineage: Eukaryota > Metazoa > Nematoda > Chromadorea > Rhabditida > Panagrolaimidae > Panagrolaimus > Panagrolaimus superbus. The sequence goes on from OZ038357.1 coordinate 10,742,743, forward strand.
AAAAAAAGGGATGCCTTAAAGCAGTGATTTTTTTGGTAATCAAAGTTGTTTTTGTGTTTAATCAAAAGAAAATATCAGTTATTCTTTTGTTTTCTTACTGTAGCTACTGCTATTATTGCACAATAAGGGAAGGGATATTCTCTAAGCCTAAAAAAGGCAAATCGAAGAAAGAAAGTAGGAAAGAAAAAGTTTTGAAATATTATTTATTATTTTTTGATCAGACAGTGTTCCGCTTTCATCAACATAAATCCAGCTAGCTTGAAGAAAGGCGAGCCTAAAAAAGGACATTCAATTGCCCTAAAGGGGGGGGGGGGGAAGATGAAGAAGAACAAAATGAAGTCCCAAAAAAACAACAACACCTGGCCTCTTTTTTTAAAAATGGAAAACCCCTAATAAAAAAACGAACAATAAAATCACTTATTTTTCTTTGGTCCAAGAAAAGCAAAAAAGAAAAAAAAAGTGTGTCAAAAAAAAGCATCAAGTTTACGGTCACTTAAAAATCAGCCATTCTAAAAAAGACTGATGCTTCAAAAAAGACAAAAAAAAAGAGATGCATGAATCTCTGCTTTTTTTTCTTCAACGATAAGAATCAGAAACATTCTTTTTTTTCTGCAGGTGCAAAACATTCACTTTCAAAAAATATATACAATTTTTTTATAAAGTTTATGCAAAAAGGGCATAGGTGCCCTTAGAGATCAAAAAGAAAATAATTCATTTTTTACAAACTGTTTTCCAAAAAAGAAAAAGAAAAATGAATGCGTAACAGATTTATGACTTTGATATAATATTTAACATTTATTTAAATATATCGGTGATATATATGCATATATCATATTTTTACTAGCGCTAAATTTGGGCACGAAAAAAAAGAAAGGCATCAACAGGAAATGAATGAATCAAAAAAAAAGGGAACACAAAAATATAAATCACAGCTGCTGTTGTTGCTGCTGTTGATTGGCTGTCTCTACGGGAAATGAATGATGGCACGCGTCTTTAAAAATAAGCAAAAAAGTAGGAAGCGGAAAAAGAAATGAATCAAGGAAAACACAAAAAATAACATTACTAACTTTTTTTTCGGCGGTGTTATCTTTTTTGCCTCACTCGTCACTCGTCACTCCTCGAAAAACCACAAAAAAAGAATTACTAATTTTTTCATTTCATTTAAAGGAATACATTTTAAAAAATAATACAAAAATATTTTTTGGGGCGGTGATTCACTCTATATATCGTTTATCTATTTCGGCACTTTTTTTTTAAAAAATAAAGATAAATCCAAAAATTGACATGGAAGAATTTTTTTTTAAAAAAAGTTTTTGGAAAAAAATGATAAGAGCGTTGACCCTTTTTTGGATGCAAAACAATAAAAAAAAGAACTTGTTATTTTGGAGGAAAAAAGTTATTATAGAAAAATAGGTGTGAACAGCGGATCAAAATAAAATTAAAAATCAAAGATAGATTAAAAGAAAATGAAGAAAAAAAGGGAGGAGAACCTAAAATCCCGCCTAACACCCTTTCTTTATTGTAGTTGATTAAAAATGATAAATTTTAAAAAGGAAAAAAAAACAAAATCTTTGCTTTCAAAAGATTCTCCTCTTACTTAAAAAATCTGTGCGAGAAAAAAAATATGAATCATTTTTTAAAAAACATTTTTTGGTTTCTATTAATTGAAGAAAATACCAAAATTTGAAAGTCTTTTTATACAAAAAATTTTTTAAATGATCAAAGTTGAATTAACTGAAGTCTTTTTATACAAAAATTTTTTAAATGATCAAAGTTGTTGCAAAGAATTTCGTTTTTTCTTTTTAGCCGTGCCCATTATTTTAGCCCTTTTTTTCTTCTGCAGCATCGAAAAAAGGAAAAAAGAGGGGGGAAGATACTTCTTCTTCCATCAGAGATGACGTCAAGCAAAAAAAAAGAAGCAGAGGCAAGCATTTTTTGAAAGAAAAAAAAATATCTGTCGAGAAAGTGCAAATTTTTCATGGGGATAAATTTTGGAATGCTTTGGAATATTTTCGAAGAAGAATGATTTTTTTAAATAAATTTTATAAAAGTGCAACCGCGGAGCTTTCTTCTGCCACCCCGCGTCCCAGTTGCAGAAAAAAGTGCACACGAGCAAAATCTTATTTAATCATTGATTTCATAAATTTTGAATCATGTGATTCTCTATTCTTCTTTTTTTCGTTTTCTTTTTCTTTTTATCAAAAAACGTAAAACATGAATGCTTAAAGATTAGACTTGGTTTTTAAAAACATTGCCGAAATTGGAGGACGGCCAACGCTCATTTTTAAAGCTTTAAAACCTTAAACATCGGAGAACAAATGTTTAAAAGTGGAACGGTAATGAACAAAAAAAAGAGTTTCAAAAACCAAAATTACAGTATACAAATATTATGATGACGTAAATTATTAATCTAACACGCCAGAATCTAAAATTAAATCTATAAATGATAATAAAAGGGGGATTTTGAACACTCAAAACACTAACTTTGAAAAGCTTTAAATAATTTTATTCTAATTTTAAAAACAAAAAAAATCACTGAAAATCAGCATAAATAAAAATTCCAAAAACTAAGTCGTCGATTAAACCAAAAATGCCATCCAAAAAAATGGATGATCGATGTCGGATAAATTTTTTTGATCATTTTTTTCATTAATCCAGTCGATGTTATGCAATAAAATGTGGATGGATATATATGAATTTATTTATTTGCAAATACTTAAAAGAAATCTTAAGTCAACTTATTACCATGTTTTTTTCTACACAAACATTGGTTCTTAACTTATTTGTGCCAGGGCATTCTTGAAGATTTGAAGATTTGTAGTATAAAAAAAAGGATTAATGTTTCATCGTTCGCGCACTTGATGCTCCGCCGCGGAAAAAGGAAGAAAGAAAGAATGCCGCGCGTGCCACGGCGCCAAAACATTGATACTTCTTTCCGTCCATCTTTCAATTCATTTCAAAAATGGAAGGCACTCTCAAATGCTCCGTTATAAAAACATAATAAAAAAAAGAAGATATCTATCAAATATATAATACAATAACAAATATATGTGTGCTTGTTTTTTATTCGATCTTTTGTTATGTTAAAATTCTATTATAAAAGACCTTTAACTTAAGAGAATAAAGGGGGGGGGGGGGGGAGAAATGTCGGAGTCGGAGTCATATTACTATGAATCAATCAAAGTAAAAACAAAAAGGCAAGAAGAGCACAAAAAGGGCAACTAACTTTGTTTTGTTTTGTGCCATTGCCGATAAAAGTTAAAGTCATCTTCTCGGGGAAAAACATTAATGGCACATCGGAAGTAAAATGTTCAAAAAGTGATAGATGATTGACCATAAAAAAGGTAATAAAAATTATAAATTTCAAGGATTTCATTTTTTTTGCCAAAAACAACTTTTTTTAAGCGCCGTTTTTGCAAATACAAAAAAAAGGAAAATTTAAAAGTTTCAAAGAGACTTTTTTGGGATTTAATTTTTTTTGTCAATTTCGAAATTAGTCTGCAAAAAACTAAGCTGCAGTTTTTTTTGTAGAAAGTTTTTTGCTGCCTTTTTTGGCGCAAACAAGTTTCGCCTAAAATGTTCCTTCTGTTTTTTCTCTGCTCCATGTTTCACAAAAAAAACAAATCAATTTTTTCTCATAAAACAGATCAACTCAAATATTCCTTTTTTTTGATTTCTAGTGGATGACGATTATTAGATCACCTGATATTTGAACCATTACAAGCATATATATTGATGTCATGAAAAATATGTTTTTTAGTCTCACATGATTTCATTTATTTAACTCAAAATTCGAAATCAAAATTTAAAAAAAGCAAAAACGTAGACAAAAACAGCGCAGACTACCGTATCCTGAGAAAAAGAGAGAGAGAGACATTTTGCAAAAAGTTTTTAACCAATCAAAAAAGTTTTAAAAAAAGCAACATTTCTATTTTTTTTGTTTGCGAACGACGAAAAAAAGAATTGCAAAAAAATAACAAATTTAGAAACAATAAAAAAAAACTTATAAAATTGATTTATTGTTATCACTGATAATCAATGAATTCTGTTTTAAGTCCGTTTTCCTTTTACGCTCTTTTTTAATGATAAAATTTCTGAGTCAGAACTTTTCAGAAATTTCTAACATTTTTTTGGAAAAAAAAGAGTGAAAAAAAAGTTTATCAAAAGTGTTTAACATTTTTTCGTTTAGTTTACCTTAACTGTTTTTCTTTTGCGTCTTTTGTCTCTGGTAAAATTACTAAAAAAAAGTGGGAGAGGAAAAAGTACCACCCTGTACCGATCATATAATAAATAACTCATCATCATTTTTAATAACAGTCTTTTTTCTCTCACTTTTTCTCTCTAAAAGTCCTTCTAAAAGTACTCTTAAAACATTTTTAAAAGTTTATGTATGTAATGATTCTATGGGAAAAAAATCAATAAAAAATCAGTGATTAAATTAATTTAAATGCCAATAAACTATGGATGAAGCAAAATTAAATTTTTGGCATTTTTTGACAAAACGTTGAACTTTAAAAAAAACAATGAAAGAAATTAACGATTAAAACTATAACAAACAAAAATTGATAAGGCTACAAAAATACAGAAATGAAACAATGCTTTAACTTTTATCAAAAATTTAGTTAACCAAAAAGTTATTAATTAAATTATAAAAAATATAAATCTTTTATTACAAGAAAGAAGAAGGTATACGGTAATAATGTACGACAAAATCATAAATTTCAAAAAAAATGAAGGTTAATCTTTCTTTTTTTAAATAATAAAAATAAGCAAAACACGCAAAAAAAATCAAAGACAAAAATGGCTGCTGATGCCAGCTTTTACAAAATAATAAAAACAAATACAATCAAAAAAAAGACTACATTTTTGTTCAAAAAAAAAGCTTTCTGTTTTCTTTTTTGCCGATCTTTTTCTTTCTTTCTTCGTTTTTTTCTCTTATGTCGGGTAACCTTTTTTTCAGCGATGCTTTTTCTTTTTCAAAAATATCTTTTTTTTCTGTATATTATTATTTTTTGGACGACATTTTGCTTCTTTTCTCTCTGTTTTCAAAGATATAAAATGTGTGGTGAATTTTTGAATAATAAAAAAACTGTTTTAATAGCTGTTTTTTTGCTTCCTTGTTTTTCATTTATTTAAAAAAACAAAAATGATTCAGCAAAAATCTTTTTTTTTTGTTGATGAAACTGTTTTGAGAAACAGAAAAACAACGTTGTTGCAAGAATGATTTCAAGAAGCTACATGCAAATAATGAAATTAAAGGAGACGGGAACTTTGCTACTTTAGTGAATCTGAAGTTTTGTTGGAAGAGTTGCGCAATCGTTGCGAGACCCAAAGAAAAAAAAAGTAGAAAAGGACCCCCTCCTAGTGAATCATTAAAGGCTTTAATGATTCACTGTGGGAAGGGATTCAAAGAAGATATAACAATATGAAAGTTGTAATTTTATGAACTAATTTTTTACTCTGATTCAAACTTTAATCTTTTTAACAGAACCAAAAAAGTAAAACTGCTTTTTTTACACGGTGCGCTGAAGTGTCACGGATTCAGAATCCGTGAAAAAATGTTCCTCAAATTCTACAAAATTACTATCATTTCATTCGTCTGGAAGAGTAGATTACATTGAATGTAATAATAGTTGTTGCTAAGGATTCTGTAAATAGATTCAGAGTTTAAAAAAGAAATTTTTTTCACTTTTTCTTTTTAGATTCCACGACTTCTGAATCTTTTCCAACAATAATGCTTACATTTAATACAGTATACTCATCAAGACGAATCAAATGATAGTAATTTTGTAGAATTTGAAGAAAATTTTTTCACGGATTCTGAATCCGACAGGTTAAAAATCCACTTTTTAACTTTTCCTTGCATTGACGTCTTAACAATGAGGTAAGCTTATATTTTCCCTTTACAGAAAACGTTTAAATTCACTCCTTGTCTCAGAATCTAGGTTTCAAGATTTCGTATGGAAAAAAGTAAAGAAAAGTATTCTCTCATATTTTCTCACTGGACACTTTTCTCAGCGTTTGACGCACCGAATTCGGCCAAAAATTTAAAATTATCAGATTTAATCAAAATTGGCAACTAAATTTCTGTCTATAGTTTTTGTCAAATATTTTTATATTAATGAAATTTTTGCCAATAGATCATTGATTGTATAAAAAATTAAAAACATTTCTGAAAAGAAGAAAATGTACTTTGAAAAGCATTTACGTGCAAAAGCTGAATAGAATGAAATACATTTGTAAAAGATTAAAATAACGGTGGAAATGTATATGTCTATATAGTTTGATTGATGTTTAAATGACATAAAAAAACCATTTTAGACACAATATCTTCAATGATATCATTTTTAGTCACAGTTTGTTTTTTGCTTTGTACCAGACAGATTGCAAATAATCAGTCATAACATTATGTTATTATTAATCATATTTCAAAGTAAGAGTTTATTTGGATTTTAAAGGAGGCGGACGGTTACGTACTTTTTTTTTGCAAGATATTGACAATCAGCATGCTCCAACATTGTTAACGGATAAACTACTCAATCGTTGCGAGACCTAAAAAATAAAAAAGTACTAAAGCGTCCGCTCCCTTTAAAGTTTATAAAAAGAGAAATTCTAAAATAGCACGACAATAACAAAGCGCCGTTTCTGTTGTCACCAAATAATTTAAATTCTTGTATTAATTATTTTAAAACCCTATTTTTAATGCCGTATTTAAAGGGGGACACTAGGGGCCCGTGCCCCCCCCCCCGAAATTGAGGAATTTCCTTTAATCCGCTTTGTGCTGGTGGCGGCAAAAAATCGCTGTGCCCCCCCCCCTGAAATTGTTTTCTTTATACGGTCTTGCCTATTTCGAAAATACAGTATTTTTGTTTAATTTGCTCATCTAAAATGGTAGTAACAGATGAAGCGTTGGCAGTTTGCATTCCAAATTAAATATTTTTCTTCCATTTAAAGTCAATTAGGGACAGTTTGGATCAGAACTTGACACTTTTGCTGAATTCCGATCTGAAATCTACTTCTTTTTTAAATTCAGGGTGTTTCAAGAAAAATGGTTTTCCTTCTTTTTTTCGAAATTATCAGACAATAAAAAAAAGGCTTTCAAAAAAGAACAAAAATCATTTTTGCTGAAACACCCCTTGTATTTTGTAGTCCGATGGAGAAAATATCTTTGATTTTGCACTCATTATTTTTCAACAAATATTTGAATTTAAAAAAAAGCTTAAAATACACTTTCTGTGTTTGTAAAAAAAATTGTTTATTTCCGGTGTTTACAATCTACTCTTTTTTCCAGTGCATTTTTCGTTCATTGTCAAATTTTCAGTGCATTAATTTTTTTAAGTTTTTTGTTTAAAACAAAAAATGCAGGCGATCATCAGAAATGTAAATAAAAAAATAATCTCAAATATCAAATTTCGAACCCCAAAAATTGAAAAAAGACATTTAACGAAACTTTTAAGCTGATGATGAAGTTGCTTCTAGTTTTGATTGGAATATATTTGTTTGCCGTTGGGGGGGAATGCCTTGATCGAGCCAAATGTTGGAAGTGTCAACCCTCGCAATGCATCAAAAAAGAAACTGGACCGGTAAGACAATTCTATAAATCAAAAAATATAAATCAAAAAATACTGTAAAATTTAACGAATTCCATTTCTATACTTTTTTGAAGATACCTTTTAATTTTACACAAAAAATTGTGTATTTTTTTCAGCCAAATAAAGACGAAAACTTTGGATAAAAAAATAAAAAATTTTAGACTTAAAATTTTAGGGCCTGCCTAAACGCTGGACTGGACCGGCTGCTGGACTGGACTCCTAAACGCTGGACCGGCCACTAAACGCTGGACTGGTCGCTTCAAAAAGTGCTTTTTCTTTGTTTCTCTGTCCATGATTTTTTCGTAAAAAATTGTTGAACAAAGAAAAAACATTTTTTGCTGCGGCCAGTCCAGCGTTTAGGAGTCCAGTCCAGCGTTTAGGCAGGCCCAAATTTTACTTAATTTTTTTGAAAACTAAAAAAATTAAAGTTGTCAGATATTTATCATATCAAAAAAATTGTTAACTATAACATAATATTTTTCTTTTAAGAAATGGGTTCCGTTTGGTGATTATTTGTATGCGTTACTTGAAGAACAAGTTTTTCAACAAGAAGGCGAAAAGCGCTGCATTGAATTAGGCGGGCATTTAGCTTCCATTCATAGCAAAGAAGAAAATGATTTTGTTCATAAACTTCGAAATAGTAAGTGTTTCTTTGTTCAAAAAATAGATATAAACGGTGATAAAATTTTAGATAATTCAGCTTGGATCGGCCGAAATAAAATTGAAAAGCCTGGAGTAAATGGAACTTACAGCTGGACGGATGGCTCACCAGCAGATGATTGGCCGGTGCCATGGGATAAACGACAACCAAATGAACCTTGGACAGATTGCATTTTTATGGCAAATCGACCTGATAATTTTGGGGAATGGAGTGATTACTTTTGTGATCAAAATGTACCACCATATTACACACCAAATCCACCATTTGCGATCTGCAAAAAATCCAAACCTGCAGAATAAATAAAACCTTTCAAAGTTTTGAAAAAATAAAATTTTTTATTATGACTGATAATGTGTGAATTTTTTTGTGAAAATAAATACGGCTTTTAAAATTTACTGCAACATTCTTAAAACGCGTTCTCGGAGAAAATCATGAAGCTAGTATTAAGTGTCATTCTTTTTTTTTGACACTTAGAAAAAGTTTCTTTTTTTTTTTTTTAAAATGATTTTTTGTAAGGGTCCCCCCTGTTGAATCGAGAATTTTTTTCTCAAAATTTTGATTTTTTTACAGAAAACACAATGCGAAGGTCAGTTAAGACCAACTGTGAAGTCCGTTTTTGGCTACCACGAGTTGTATTAATTTGGGACGAGAATTGGAGGGGGACAATTTCTTGAATCACCCTGTATTACTTATTGTTAACAAAAAATGTAACGAAATAATCAAATCTTGAAGGAGTTTTGTTTAAAAAAACATTTTGTGTTTAAATCTTATAGTAATGATAGTGTATTCGAACTCTTTTCATGATCTAATACCGTATACAGAAGGTTAACATTATCAATATTCAAAAATATATTTAAAAACAGAAAAATTGAAAATTAAAAATATGTAAATTATTTTAAATTGTTATATTTATCTATATTTACCTTTTAAGGTTATTTAAAAGACTCAAAAACAGAAAAAAGGTAAAAAAATTTTTTTAGGATTCTAAATTTCGGGGGTTTACGGTATTCAAATATTTTAGAATCAGCGAGCGGGACGAGTTAGGGGGAGATATTCCGCCTTCTAGGGTAAAAAATGCCGGGGAATCCGATGGTGACATTTTTGGAACTGGCAAGTTAAATGCCGTGGCAGGGGAATGGCACAATGCCGGAATTTCGATTTTTTTTGGTCCCGACACGATTTTCAAGATTTGAAAATGCAATATTCGGATTCAGCGACCTCGATTTAGTTTATACCGAAACAAGTTAAGCCAATATCTCCAACGGCACCTGAGATAAAAAAATGCCGTTTTGTATTTCAATGGCATAAAAAAGTGCCAAAATGGCACTTTTAGCCAAAAAGCCTTGGCCAATAATTTTGTTAAGGGTATTCAAAAACATGGGTAAAGTTTCAAAAAAATTGTTTTTTTTTGTGTCCGGCCGCTGGTCGCTGCATCATTTTTTTCTCAAAGAACGCGTTAAAACTGTTACAGCCTCACCGGCCGACAAATTTTAAAAAACGATTATCGTCTAAAAATAGTCGCCAAAGAAAAGCTTGGCAAAATGTATTTTTTTTAAGTCGATAGATCAAATCTTAAAAACTTTTTTTGAGCATTTGTGGACACGATATCGGCATTTTTAGTATTGAAAATCGTTTTTAACGTCCTCGAAAATGGGTATGCGCCAGCTTTTTTGATTTGGTTGTGTTTGGCCGATTTGCGATCATTTTTGGTTGAGAGGTAAATGATTAGCTTTTCAGCTATTTTAACTATGTTGAAAGCTTTATATAAATTTTTGTTCCATAATTAAGCTTAATAAACTTGCAATTAAGGTTTTTGTGAGATATATTATACTTAATTAGCAAATGTTTTGCTTATTTATTAATATTTTGACATATATACGTGGTATTGTCTGTATCTTTACAGGTAAGTTTGGTATGTTTATTTTTACTTATTAATATATATTAATGCATATATATTTCAGATTACAACTAAAGATGCTTAATATATACCCGTTTAATGCTTAAAAGTGATGTTTATTGGCAACGCTCATGGATACACTTATATATACATTTACGTATACTGAATCAAAAATGATCGCAAATCGGTAAAACGCAACCAAATCAAAAAAGCTGGCGCATACCCATTTTTGAGGACGTTAAAAACGATTTTCAATACTAAAAATGCCGATAACGTATCCACAAATGCTCAAAAAAAGTTTTTAAGATGAGATGCAAAATAAGATTTTAAAAAAGTGTTCCCGAACGGAAAAAAAAATTTTTTTTTTCAGTCATAATCGTTTTTTAAAATTTGTCGGCCGGTGAGCCTACAAAAAAGGAGCAAAAAAGTTAATCCGATTCACCAAAAAAACGTGATCATAATTCTTACATTTTTTTCAAATGATGTCTTTCACTTTATCACTAGTAGAAAAAAATCATTTTAATTTTCTACTTTTCAAATTATAAGGCGTTTCCCGCATTTTTATCGGGTGATAAAATCTTTTTGAGATATCGCAATGCATCAACTAACGAATCTCCTTTAATGATATATTTAAAAATGGAAGAAACATTTAATCAGAAAATGACTCCGATTGGTAATTGTTTTTGGTATTCTTTGAAAATGAAAGTTTTTATTATAAAACACATTTTAAAAATACTGATAGAGAGATGACAAAGCGCCGAAAATGCCAAATTACGTTATCGTTTTAATACAAAAAGCGGGTTTGAGAAGGTTTGAATCTGGATTTTATATAATTCGATAGAGAATTTTTTTCTGATTACCGAGATTTTTATCACCAATGCGCACCAACGAGCACAAAAATGTTATATCCCAAAAACCTCCATTTTTCCATACAAAATCGCCTAAAAAAGGTGTTTTTGGCAAAGCGTCCTTCAAAAGCATAAAGGAAATTTTTTATTGAAAAAGCGCGCTTTAAGCGTCTTTTTTTCAACCACAAAATTTTGCTTTTTGGAATTTTCCGATAGCATTTTCGGTGCTTCAACTTATTTTTTTCACTTTTTTGTTTTAATATTTTTCATATTCACCCCCAAAAGTAAAATCAAACCAAAAAATTTATTTTTTCGAAAAGTTTTTTTTCGCTAGATACTATAGCTAGAGACGTGCACGCGCGACTCAAACGCGAGTGTTCCCCGCATTTTTTTTCGTCCAAAAAAAATACAAAGAGAGGTATACTGTAGGAATTAAAACTTTTGTTTAAAATTTTGGTTTTTATCCTTATATATGTAAAAAAATACGGAGATTCCGAAAACCAAACTTTTGGATATCAATTTCATATAAAAAATTAGAGAAAAACCCGAAAACAGCATTTTTTTACGTTTTTTAAAAAATGTTGGTCAGCGGTAGTTCTTCGGAGTTAATGGAACTGTCACAGTTCGATGCAGAACTTTTTTCTGCATCTGATAGAATAAACACAAGTTGCGCACGAGGCCGCCGTCAAAAGTTTGCGTCTGTGGCCAAGTGTTAAAGACGCTGCGCAAAGGGCCAGAGGTCACAGGTTCGAATCCAAAAGATCATTTATTGAACTTATGACTATTTTTTTCATTGAATCTTCATCTAATGCGTTCTCAGCACCATTTCCAATAACAAAAAATGAAAAAACAATTTTTAAAGAAATAATAAAAAAAACACCAAAACTCAAAAATTGTCTCTCTTTTTTTTGCAACTTTTTTTTTATTGAAAAAGCAAGCAAAATTTGAAATGCGCGCACTTTTTTGAACAAAAACAAGAGTGTTCCCGGACGAAAAAAAATTACTTTTTCCATTTTTTAACAATTAATTACTCGGTATTATTAATTTTTTTTTACTTTTTCTTTTTTTATATCTAATAATATTATTGTTGCGCATCTAATGGTACCAAATTTATCGCATTTGGACAACTTTGAAAAAACAGTGAACGTCTCTAACTATAGCAAATATTATTGTGAAAAAAAGCGTGAACAGGCTGCGTGAAAATGAGCGGATGCGTTTACACATTATTTTCGAAAACTTCGTTAACTAAAATTATGGAGTAAACTCGTTAGAAACATTTTTTCTTTTTTTTATAAATAAATATAAAAACATTTATCTGTGCACCCAAGAAGCACGTTAACTCAACGATTTTTGTTTTTAAATTTGTGTCATAATTTTGGTTAATCTTCGTAAATCGTGTTTATTCTTCTTATTCTATGTTATAGGGCATATAAACTTTTTTAGATACTCTTGACTGATTTCTTTACAAACTTTTAATTATAAATTTTCATAATGGAATCTTTTGCTAATGTGGGTTTTTATTTGTTTTTTTATATAAACATATTATCATTATTTTAGGAAATTGTTTGTCCAATTGATGCTGAATGGAAATTTAAAAAATCTGATTTAATTGCTTTAAAAGATTCAAAAAATCTCTATATGAGCGGGAAATATTTTTATGCTTTAAATATTCCTGGTGTTGCATATAGCGTTAGCATTAATCCATATGGATTACTTGAAAGAACATCAATATATTTCGATGTAGAGGGTTCAAAGAAAAGAAAAGTTACGGCCGACCTTAATTGTTTTATCGAATCTGCAAATTATTCAATGAAATTAAATGATGATTTTCAAAAACACGGATTCCTTACTATATTTTTCGGTAAAGCTGTTGAATTTTTTGAATCAAAAAATAAATTTTTTGTTAATGGAGAATTTACTGTTAGAGTAAAAGGAACTTTGAAAGCTCAGCGATTATCGATTACGGTAAGCTTCATTTTAATGTTAGAATTACTGTAACTTTAAATATTTAAGAAAATTTCGCATCCAATTTCAATGCAATGGAAAGTTAAAGAAGATGATTTAAAAGCTCAAACTGGATTAACAAATGGATGCTTACGGAGTAAAAGAATTACTGTTGCTTCATTCTCTGATGTTAAATTTTTTCTTTCAATTCGTCAAGGTGTTATCAAAAGAACAAATCAAGAAACTGCGCTCTTATATTTGAATGTTGAATTGGGAAATGAAAAGAAAATTGAAGCATTGTTTGATTTTTCTGTTGAATCTGCAAATTTTAATTATGCTGTTAATTATGTTTTTGAAAGATCTGATGGATGTCTTACTATTTTATGTCCTACAGAAGATCTCGTTGATCCATCTAAAAGATATTTTGTTGATGGATTTATGACTATCAATTTTCAAGGAATTTTAATGATCGAAAAGAATCATTATACAACACTTAATTGTAAAAAAGGTTTTGCAACAAAAGCTGCTCAAAAGAAAAAAGATAAAAATTTTACTTTTGTTGTTGGAGAAAAAGAAATTAAAGTTAGTTTCGTAAACATTAAATTCATTAATCATTTTATTTTTCTTTTTTTAGGTTCATAAAAAAGTTTTGATGGATGCTTCTCCGGTTTTTGTAGCAATGTTTGAATCTGAAATGAAAGAATCGATTGAAAATAAAATTATCATTGAAGATTTTCGATTTGAAATTGTTGATGCCGCAATTAAACTCTGTTACAGCTCCGGTGTTCCTAGAAAATTTACAATGGAAGATATTTTATCACTCTATCAATTTGCTGAAAAATATGAAATTAAACTTGTCATGGTTCGTTTTATTTTATCAGTTTAAAAATTACTTTAATTTTTTGATATTTTTAGAATCTTGTTGAAGAATATTTAATCAAAAAACTTTCTCCTGCAAATGTCTGTCAACTTGTTCAATTCTCAAAAACTTTTAATGCTACAAAGCTTTATCAAATTAGTATTGATTTTTTAATTAAGTGTTCAAAAGATACAACTCCTGTCTTATGCTTGGATATTCTCGATAACGATTTGATTGCTATCGTTTTTAAAAATACTTTCCGCCCTGTTGTTGTTACTGATATTTAATTGTTTTATTCTTTTTTTTATTTGTTTTTATGCATGTTTTATAAAAATTATTCTTCCAAAATTTCTTGTTTTTTTCTATTCTACTTACAGCGGAATTTTTATTTTTTAGTATACTGTAACTTTTTCGTTACTGTTACTAAATCTAACTAACACTAATGACATATTTTCCGTAAAAAGTTACATTAATATAAAGTTTTTATTAACAAAAATAAATAAATTTTTAAGATCATAATTATTACTTTAACAATTCATTTAACAATGAAGAAGAAATTGAGCCAAGAATTGTTGGATATTTATCAATCAAAATTCGTAAACATTTTAACGCAATTTTTCTTTCCGCAAAATCCACTTCGTTACATAAAATATTTGCCATAATTTTTGAGGCATTTTCGAACCATTCAATTGATTTCAATTTAATTGGAAGAAAATCGAGCAAAATTCTTTTTTGTTCTTCTGAATCTTCTTCTAACAGTTCTAGCGGAAATGATCCATTCATTTCAGACATAATTATAGCAACAAAAAGATCAAAAGCTTGATCAAGATGAATTTGAGGAGATGAAGATACTTGTTCCAATCTTTTCAGCAATCGGAGTCTTGTTTCTGGCTGATAATCACTTCTTAACCATGATACGGTAATAATAAAAGCTTCTGATCTAAAAAACAGCGTTAAAAAAACTCATTCATACTGTACGCCAAAAAACCAACTTCTCTTTTAAACACATATTTGCCATTATTTGCATAAGCTTTGAAATATCTGTTCTTTCTTTTTTACATAATTCGACCCAATATTTTGAAAGATTTCCTTCTGCTAAATATGCGATATCTTTAACATGACAAAAATATTGAAAATATGGAGAATTCAATTTTGCTGCAGATTCAAAGCTTCCAAAATTTCGACTTAAAACATTTCGAATTTCTGCCCGCTTTTCAGAAACTTCACAAAGTGCTTTTGGAATTTTTCCATTTGATTTCCATTGATTTGAAGAAAAGATTTCAACTAAATAAGTTGCAATATCAACAAAAGCATTCACACAAATCTTTGACGGCAAATCAAAAGTTAAAGATTCTGCAATTTTATCTTCAATAGAAAGAATATCTTCGAAGTTGAGAATTGAAGTTTTGATATATTTATAAATAATTTTCAAATCACTTTGTTGTAAGCCAATAATAAAAAAAGATTGATTAATTTTAGAATTTTGAAGTTCATGAAAGTTTAAAGATGTCCAATCAAGTGGTGGAATATGATATGCTGCATCAGGATCATCACGTTTAAGATCAATAATTGATTCAAGGATTGTTTCACAAAGATTTTGATGATGTCTAAAACAGATGCAAAATTATAATACGGTAGTCATGATTCAAAAACTCGCATGCAAATAGAAACATTTTAAAATAAAAACTAACTTTGCTTTTTCAACTGCGACTCGTAGAATACTTTTTTCAGGTAGATGCGAATAATCTGATGAAAATCTGTTTTTCCTTTTGATACCAGAATGAAAGATAATACAGTAATCAGCAAAATATTCAAGACATAAATTTCCGGCTGGCTTATCTTTTTTAACAATTTTTTCTAATCTTTTTGAAAGCTGTTGAGAATTTTTAAGCTGTAATGAATCAGATAGATCAAAGAAAGCTTCCCATAAATCATTAACTGATTGTGATTCCAAGATGGCTGTGAAATGGTGTTCTGATGCAACATTCACTGGAATAATTTCTTGAATAAGTTGAGATAAAATTGGATCAATATCGAAAAATTGACACAGTAATTTAAGAGTTTTAATATCGTTGTTAATAGAAGAAAATAATTCATCGGAAGGGATTTGACGATAAGCAATTGATTTTACAAGATGACCAAGTTCAGAGCTAACTTCATTTGAAGATGATAAAGGTTTAACGAATTCAATAATCCAATTACGCATCCCTGTTTCAAAATTATCCTTCATTGTTTCAAAGTACGATTCAAAAATTGCTGTTGTCGCTTGTTCATCATGCGAAAATTGACTATATGACCAAAATTTCATCAAAATCCCAGACAACGACGCCAAAATTTTCAAATTTTCAGTTTTATCCTAAAAATACTACAGTACATTTGTATCTTACAATGTGTGACGACAATCTTTGGTTTGAACGGCGTTCAGGCGTTCATAAAATTTGCGTGCAGTGAAAAAAAACAAAGAGAAAAAAAATTCTTTTTTTTCACTGCACGCAAATTTTGTGCACGCCTGAACGCCGTTCAAACCAAAGATTGTCGTCACACATTGTACAAAGATTCAACCTCACCATTTCATTTACATTCTTTAAAGTCTCGTTTGCTTCCAAATTTTTCCAATTTTCGTCAATCATTTTTGCAAAAGTGTCTAAAAATTGTCGTCGAAATCTTCCAACTATCAATAAATTTTCTTGTAAAAATGCTTGTTTGAGGTGGTTCGTTGCGGCTTCATTAATGACATAATCTTGCAAAGCTTTAAATAAAAATACCAATCCAAGAATAGAATTCGAAAGACCAGCATAAGATTGCTCAATGGATTGAGAGAAAACAGAAAAAACTGCTTTGACAGCACTAAAAAAGAAGATTATCAAAAAGTTACAGTATACAGCAAAAAAAACATACTCAAAACAATCAAGTTTTTTATTAACTGCTTGATTTGCTTCAAGAATATTCTGGAATAGTGTATCAACGGCACTTTTAATCGCAACAAAATGTTTTATCGATTCATAAAACGAAAAAGATGTTGTCCATGAATGCTAAACAGATATGATTATATATATTAGTATGACAAAGATAAAACATACGTTAAGAAAAGCAGTTTGAATAATTTGTGAACATCTTGTAACTTTTTTACTTGCTGGCATTAGCGCTCTTGTGAGCGGTTCAATTAAACCCAAACTTTTCCATTCATTACCAGATTGAGACAAATTTTCACGCAGTACCGGAATTAATGCAATAAAAAGTGGAGAATCACCCGTTGATTGTTGAGAAATAAAAAATTTTCTCGAAAGTTGTTCAACGTCAATTTTTAAAGCCTTCTTCAAAAACTTTCCAAAACCTTTCAGCGTTGTTGTATCAGTTTGATCATTAATTCCTTGAAAAACTTGTTCACCCGATAAAAATTCTGGAGCTGCAGTTGGATTTAGTTGTTCTGCGACTAAAGTCTCAGGTAGATGAAACTTTGAAAATTTTGATAATGCTTCAAATGCAGATGCTCGAACATCTGAAGATTCATGATCTTTTAAAGTCCAAAGCTCTTCAGCACATGAAACAGCAAGATCAAATTCATCAAAATCAATCACAGATGTTGCTAAAAATTGACAGTATGCTGCTAAAGCGGGCTCATTTCGAGGTTGTTGAACACGTGATTTCAACATTGAACGAAGCTTTTCAATTTCAATCATTTCAATTGAACTTAAATTTGTAATACATTCAACGGCATCTTTCAATAAATCCGGTCTTTCTCGAATCCAGCTAATAACTCTTTGAATTAATTTTTCACCAGATTCTCTAAAAATGAGAAATACATATTACAGTATATTCAATGGAAGAATAAAATGGAACTCACGTCAAACATGCAAGCTTTAGCAATTTAAATTTTGCGTCCTTCAACGCTGTATCTTCTGGAGTTCTTGGAATATCAATCATTAATTGGAAATCTAAAAAACAATGCTTAATTTCGCAAATATTATAGTAAAACCCTTAAACCTGTATATAGTTTTTTAAAACTGTATACTCTAAAATTAAAATAATGATGACAAAGTGAGAGACAAACCATTTTCAAAGAAAATCCAATCATGTCGCTCAAATATCGTTGCAACTGCATCATAAACATCAACAAAT
Source organism: Panagrolaimus superbus (assembly GCA_964035985.1). Classification (NCBI taxonomy): domain Eukaryota; kingdom Metazoa; phylum Nematoda; class Chromadorea; order Rhabditida; family Panagrolaimidae; genus Panagrolaimus; species Panagrolaimus superbus. The sequence continues at coordinate 10,760,663 of OZ038357.1, forward strand.
ATATATGAAACCTGCGAAGAAGAATAACAAAAACGAAGAATTTGTTTTGTCAAAATATCATTGAACTTTATTTTTGACAGATTTTTAAAAAGCTTTCGTTTGATTTGAGTTGAGGATGTTGAATAATGGCAAAGATGAAAATTAACAATAAGAGATTCCTAAAACATATATATGTAGTTAAAAGATAATAAATGAATACAGGAGCTTACATTTGTTTCATTACAACTTAATCGAATAATATCAAAAAGGATGTCACATTTTTCTTCATCTTCAACAACAAATGGAAAGAGTCCAAACAAAATTAGCACAGATTGAACTGATGCAAAAAGTGCAGAATTTATTTCTTTCAAGAATTTCCATTGCTTCAAAAATTCGGTAATTTTCTGAAATTTAATAGTTGCTTTTTTTACGAATTAAATTAACAGCCAACCTGATTCGTCACAATCCAAGCAAACCATTCTGTAATTGTTTCAAATTTTTTTATATTAAATTCTGGTACGCCTAAGATGTTTTGTGATCCTGTAAAAATTGCTGTAATTTCCTTCATATAAATTCCATCATCAATTTTAAGATCAGGTAAACAACGATTAAGTTGATTAAAGTTGGTAATTAGAGAAAATAATGGTACAAGGAGAATTGGTGAAGGATGAATAAAGCCTTTATCTTTAATCAATTTAATCAAATCCGTAGAAGAATTTACAAGGATTTCACCAACTTCAACATCATATTTGCCTTCAGATACTTCAAAAGTGTAATCTGGTAAATCCATAAACATTTCTAAAACATCTATGATTACGTTTGCCAAGATAAATAACAAAAGGGTTACCAATATTATCAAAGAAAAATTCGACTATATTCAATTCATTTAAAAAAGTAAGCAAATGAAGATTACGGTAAGAAATTTTAGAAGAAATAAATTCAAGCAATGCTTGTTTATTTGGAAATCTTTCTAACCCTTTTTTAATTAACCAATCAACAAAATGGGATGGAAGATCCTTGTGATGAAGAATTCGAAGCATATCAGTTGGCCTAAATAGTTTACTTACAATACATTGGTTGTAGATACATTTGTAAGACAAAAACATACTTTTGAACACTAAATGTAATTACTTCTTCAATTGAAGCAGGAATAACAGCATATATTCTTAAGAATACTCTAAATGTATTTAATTATAAAAACGTTTGTATGCGAAAGAGCTAAACCTACTGAAAGAATCCAAATAAATTTTTGGGATCATTCATATCTTTGTCATCTTGTAAATAAACCAAATCAAATGCCAACTTTCCAAGAAATCGTGAATGTGAAGCTTTCTTTAATCGTGAAAAAATTTCTGTAAAAACTTGTTTTGTATCATTAAAGTATTCCTTCAGAATATTTGATATCTCAGAATCATCATGAGAACCTTTTTTAACAGTTTTTAAAAGCCATTTACAAGCTGAATCTGCTATCAATGAAGAAGACGATTGTGTTGCTTCATAGAGATACTCTAAATTATTTTTTAAAGTTGCAGAATTGTTTTCTTTATCCAGTCTTTGAATCAGTGAGGTTAAAGCCTAAAGAAATAAAGTATTAAAAGAATAAGAAATAATATACATGTATATGTATTACATTAAGTTTTAATCCATCATTTGGGTTTTTGATATATCTTGCAATATCAGCAAGTTCCATAGTTGTTGAACTAAAAAATTTTTATTGTAAAAAGAATTACTAACATGTTTTTTATCATTATCTTTGATTAAACTTTTGAAAAAAGACCCCGGAGAAAGAGAGAACAAATGTGTGGTTGTAAAAACTGTTTCATCGAACAACAGTGTTCCTTCTCTTTTTTCTTTTATGTGAGCTCGTTGAAGGGTTGTCAAATTCCCCGAAGAATGAGATTTTAGGCCGGCGAATCTTTCTTTTTTGGCCCGTTGGATTCTACGTGTACGAAAAATAACGAAAACTTTTTGGTCACATGGCGTTGAAAAGCATTTTGCCAAAGATCGGCGTGAAAAATAGAACGCTTGCTTTGCTTTGGATTCGATGTGCAAATAATATCATAAATTTTCCCTTGCTACAGTATCCGAATGGTGTGAATCAGAATCAATGGCTGTTGCTCCAAAAAAAACATTCCATGTTCAATTTGGTCCTTCAAAAAATTGAAAAAGGCCCGGGCTTTTCAAAAGCCCTAGGCCCTCATCCATCCTTATAAATAAACCAACTTAAAATTTTTTCTCACAACCTCTTTCATCAGAGACAACGACAGAGAAATAGAGAGAAAAATTTTAAGGAGAGCCTGGGCCCCTTCAATTTTCTAATAAGGTTACTACAAATGAATGAGAACTGTGCGTGCCAGCACTCTTTTTTTGCCATTCATAATATTTTTCTACAATTTAATTGTCCATTTTGTTTTTATAAAATTGAAAATATCTTTTTCTTATATTTTTGTGCTGAAAGAAAATGCTTCAATTTGATATCAATGATAAATATGTCAAACAAAATTTTTCAATGCCATCACCATTTATTCGATATTTAATGACAAATATTAATTCAAATGGCCTTAAAAAACTGCATAAAAGTTGCAAATATTTTTATGTTCGATTTAAAATTCATATTCTTGATTATTTAAATATACATTTCGACCCTAAATTTCATACAGTAGAATCATATGAACTTTGCTTGGGACAAAATCAATTAGACCAACTTCCAAATAATCTTTGGTTAACTAAAGACTTTTTGCTTGATTCAAATTTAAACCCTAAACACATTTCCAAATTTTTGGGAAAAATTTTTAGATGTGATATTAAAGATCTTTATCTTTTTGACATTATAAAATTAACCGTGAATGAATTAAAAATTTTAACCCAATCTCAAACAGTCGAATATGTCCATACTAATATGCGTTTTTATTCATCTCATGATAACAATGCCATTGCACCGATAGAAGATGTTTTACCTTGTTTTTTATGTGCAGAGCGTATGCAGTAAGTATTCGTAATAACAGACATGGGTAATACTATGGTAATACTCTTTACAGATTTGAAATTTTTTCTGTTACAAGACAAACAATGAAAAAATTACTGTTATTAAAATTTGGTCAAAGTTTAGACTACCTTTATTTACATGTTATTGATGAAATTAATGATACAAAATATATGGATCCTAAGTCGATGGATGAATTTTTAAAGGTTATTTTTTTTACAACATAGCATTAAATCAATAGCAAAATTATAATTTCTCTAATATTTTCATTCATTCATTCATTCATTTAGAGCTAAATTATACCTTTATTTTTTAGTCGTATCGTTTTTTTAGAAAAACTTTGGCGAGACTGGTGTGTTGAGTTTCCGTTACATAAATGAAACCGAAAAAATTGGTTTTAAATGGAAAAAAACTTACCTTCAGCCCTATCCATGTTCTGCTACTACTTTTCAAGCTGTATTGGCACCACAACAACAGCCATCAGTTATAGGTCAACAACAACCAATGTATCCTCCAACTTTTCAATATGTTGGTGGTCCACCTCTTCTTCAAGGTCATCCAGTTCCAAAATACGGTCAATATTACCAATATTATGGTCATCCAGGATATCAGCAATATCATGGCCCTCATCCGGGACAACCTCGTCTTGTGCCGCCTTATCACCAACATCCTACTGTAGGTCGGCAGCAGCAACAACCAATGTATCCTCCAACTTTTCAATATGTTGGTGGTCCACCTCCTCTTCAAGGTCATCCAGTTCCGCAATACGGACAACATCAATTTCAGCAATATCCTGGTCATCCGGGTTACCAACAATATCCTGCCCATCAAGGATATCAGCAATATCCTGGTCCTCATCCAGGACAACCTCCTTTTGTAGCATACCATCCTTCACATCCATTTATTGTAGGTCCACAGCACCATCCAACGCATCCCCCAACTTTTCAATATCTTGGTGGTCCACCTCCTCTTCAACGTCGTCCAATTCCACAATACGGACAAAATCAATATCAACGGTATTCTGGTCATCCAGGTTATCAGCAATATCCTGGTCCTTATCCAGGACAACTTCGTCTTGTGCCGCCTCATCAACAGCAGCATACTGTAGGTCAGCAGCAGCAACAACCAATCTATTCTCCAACTTTTCAGTATCCTGGTGACCCACCTCCTCAACAATATCCTCCACAAAACGGTCCTCAACAATTTTAAATTTATTTAAAAAAACAAAACTTTTTTTTGATTGTTATTTCTATTTTCTCCTTTTTTTATTTATCAATTCTTTGTTTTAAATATTTTCGCGGCAAGTATTTGGTTGTATCTCAATTTTGTTCTCTTTTTATTATTTATTAAAATTTGAAAATAAAGTATAGTACAAAATCATATTTTTGAGAACTAGTTTTTTATACGTATTAGTAAATGTACGTAAATGATCTAGAAATGTTCCCCACAAAAAACTGAAGAAAAGTTAGTGACGTTTTTTTTGATTTCGATCTTTTTTTTAATTTTTTGGATCAAATTATGAATACCTCACATATACCCCAACATCGTCTAGGAAGAACTAGTTACCAGTAGTCGACCACATGGTTACAGGAAGGGTTTTTTTCCATTGCCAAGAACATTTGGAAGAAATGTTAGTACGATTTTTTTTTATATTTGACCTCATTTCAAAATGGCACGTCATGCTGTAAAAAATTGTAAAAAAGGCACCTAAATTGGCGTTTTGCGAATATTACACAGAAATCAATGAGAATAGTAAAAATATGTAACATATTATATGTTCCCAAGGTGTTAACTTAAAAATGGTCCACATGGACATTAAAGCAAAACCGCGAAAAAAAACTTTCGTGCTGAGAGTTTCACTGTCCCAATGTGCTACCATACATTTTTCCCCCTATAAAGAGCCCGTGGATGAAAATATCTTGAATTTCTTGATAGCTTTTCGATTCGCTTTTCGCCATTTATTGTATCATCTCGGCCCATAATACTTGACATTGAAGCAAGAACTTGTTGTTGAATTTTCAGCTTTTTTTAATTATACAAAAATCCCGGAAAAATGGTCGGGACACGGAATCTCGGACGGCCGTGATTCCAACGAAAGCAAACAAAATTCTTTCTTGTTTTACATTTTTGGTCATTTTGTTTCCTCTCGTGTTTTTACTGTTAAGCCTGTTAATATTCTTTAACTTGATAAAATTATTTTATTGTAACAAAATAAATGATTTAAAAAATACTGGCATTTTGATTGAAATTATACAAAAGTTGAAGATGGAATAAAATTAAATTCGACGATGAGGAATAATTTGTGAAGTTTGTAAAGTTCTTAAATTCACAACAACCATTGCTTCAGTTTCAACATATTTTGGAATTGCAATTAAACGAACTTTTTGATTATTACCGTAATCAACAAGTTCGGTAGCAAATTTTTTTTGATTTGCAGCAAAAAAGATATGTGGCAATTGATCAAGTGCAACAGGATCTTTTCCATCTTTACAAGGATACGGTAATAAATCAAGATAATCAGGAGCCGTTGGGAAAATATGTCCACATTGAATAATAGCATGCAAAAAATAAAGTGTCTCATTGCCACTTCGTTTAACACGTTTTAATGAATCAACATTTTGTCCTGTAAAAAATGTATATGTAATTCTTTGATTAAAAAAATCTAACCTGATGTTCCATGAATTTCCACTCCCATAACTTTAAAACAATATGGATTTGTTACAGGAGTAATTTGACGTTGAAAATTTGGATCACGTCCTACACGATCCAAAAGCCAATTATCTACAGCAATACCATATTCTTCATTATATGTCTCTTTATAATATCTATTAATTGCCTTAGTTTTTTTAACATTTACAGGGTTATCAGTTAAAGTAATAATTTCTTGAGAAAAGATTAATGAATATTTCTTTTCTGAAGCTGAAGGAGATGCAGTTACAACAGGAATATCATCATCAAAATTTGCAGGAATATCTTCAGCTCCACCAAATTTATCTTCTGAATTTCGGCCATTTGTTGCTTGTGCATTGATAATTCCTTCAACATCTTCTTCTTGATGTACAACTGTTCCTCCAACAACTTCTGAAAAAGCTTAAATTTTTAAATCTATCAACCAAAATGTTTATTTAATACCTTTAATAATTTTGATTTCATCATTATCAGATTCATCTTGGCGACGTTTCCGTTTTCTATATTTCATCTGCAAAATCAACAAAAGTTTATTACCATTTTATGCGTTAAAAACAAATCAAACCCTATCAATTCTTTCTTCGTCTTTTTCTAATTCTTTTAATGTTGGGCGTTTGTAACTTTCAAAAAGAGATTTATGCAAAGGTTGTTGTGGAAAGGTTGCAGAAGATAGATCAGTATCACCAGGCATTACATCAATATCAATATGAGGCTACAAAAAATATAATATAGTATACTAAAGAACTATAAATATGTATGTACATACAAAAAATCTTTTTAAAGTATTAGAAGTTCTAAGAGCAAGGGTTTCTTCATCATATCCAATATCTTGAAGTCTTGTACCCTATAACTACATATGTACATTATCTTAGAACAATATTAAAGAATAAAATTTCAAACTTGACAATCTTCACAAAAGCATTCAGTATCAAAATTATTACCAGCAATAACCATCCGCGCAATTTTGTTGTAATACTTTTCAGAATTCTAAAATATGGTAGTAATATATGTACAGTATTTTTGGGTATAAACAAACAAGAATATCACAGAAATGATTTAATTGACGTAAAATTGTTGGACATGTTTTAAAAAAATTTAATCCAGACAAAATAATAATATACCTAAAAATATTAATTAAAGATTATATTACAACTGGAAAAACAACATACACATCCTCTTCCAACAATGGCCGTTCGATATATGGCGGCATTAAGGGATGAACAACACTTTCAACATAAAATCTATGATTATTAAAAGGAATGCCATAAATGCCAACAGTTAAACCTGACAGCCTTTCGTAACCTTTAATATTTCCTGTCAATGTAACATCCTAAATTAAAAATATGTGCTGTAAACAATGTTAAACTAAAGAATAATAGTAACAAACTTCTTGCTGACTGTCTTGAAAATATAGTTCATTATATTCTATTAAAATATCAATTTCATCTTTAACTTTCGGTTTTACCTTAAGTTCTCTTTCATCAATGGTTGTTATTAATCGATCAATATAATTATCTCCTTTTTTAATAAAGCATCCAACAACAAAACATCTTTCATTTTGTTGAGCATCTTCCAAATTAATGGGTACAATATCTTCACCTGCAGCAGTTATAAAAACAAATTATTTAACATATTGTGCTAAAGTCAAAGATGGGAATAAAACGTGTACCTAATTTTTGTTTTGCATTTTGAACAATTCTTGAATAAAAGTGTTTGATTCTTGTTTGATAATAACTACATCGTTGTTGATCAAAATAATTTACTTCATCAGCATTTTTAAGCAGGTATCGATCAGAGCAATTTTGATACTGAAAATTTGGTGGAGGACCATATTCTTTATCAAGTTCACCATTCTGATAATGTTCAATTTCTTCTTCTCCAATATACGGTTCATCAGCGTAATCCTTTTTAACAGTTTTTAAATCAATTTTAAAATTTTTAATAATATCTGGCAAATTCATGTTTCTAAAACTTTAAATTTTTTGCAAAAAATATTTAATTTTTGAAAAAAGCAATAACGCACATTTTCATTCAAGAACATAATGCCAAAAAGTGATTTTTTGCTTCTGTTTTTTTCTACCGTATTTTTTGGATCAAAAAGGTACAAAAAAATTAGTAATCAAATTTTTGAACACTATTAATGTTAAAACGTGTTTTTTAAAATCAATTGTTAATTAATAAGATATCTGACATCGATTGAAGTATTTTGAAAACTGTTCATAAAGTAATTTATTACTTGTTGCATTCGATTTGTTATTATTACAATTGCAGCTGATGAAAATTCATCGATATATACACTATTCCATGGACTGAAATCTTTTGCTTGTTGATGTAATATTTATCTAACAGTTTTTTTAAAAGTTGGCATCCTTTAAAATCTGAGTTTTCAAACATCGCAGAAAAATTCCATTACAAATTTTAATTTTTAGAACGCAATAAAATCGGGAATGCTATAATGTGCCGTTCTGATTTTTCCTGATATGGTGAAAAATTTAATGATGAAATCTGCGCAAAAAACCAGTTTTAATGTATTTTTTATTTTACAAAAAGTAATTTTATTTAATTTAATTTATTCAATCAATCAATCAATAAATTATTCAACAGGAGGTGGAGAATTTTCAACAAGTTTTTGAAGTTCTGCATGACAAACAAAAATGCAATGATCAAATAATTTCAATTTATCATCATTGGTAGTTAAAGATGGTGGAATTTGTTTATATTTATCCAAAGTTTCCCAATCATACATATCATCAAATTTAACACCAATAACATCAAGAAGTTTTGAAATTGCAACATAAAGGCCATCATAATCTGGCATAGCATCAAAATGCCATCGATCAATTACATCCATAAATAATTCATATTGTGATGGGCAATGTGTCAAAAAGCTTCGACGTCCCAAGGTTCGAGCTCGACGTTTTGATTCTGCAATTTTATCTTTTTCATGTCGAGAATATCCTGCCCATGGTAGCCTTCCTGCAGTTAATTCAACCAATAAATAAAACCATGATTCAACTAAAAAAATGGATACTGTATTTTTTTAAAAAAAAAGTTAATTCAAATACTTTTTTTTGAACAGTAATTTTTTTAAAGTGCATTTTTAATCCATAAAAGTAAGTACAAATACTGTAAGAGTAATTTTTTAAACACAGAAAAATGGATACAATTTTCGCTGAAATCATATCTCTTTTTTGATTACTCAGATTTTTAGGATTAGTAAAAAACGGGGTTTTAAAAAATCCCTATACGCGACTTTCTTTTTTCAGATATTTTTTGCATTAATGAAATGAGAAATTTTTTAAGCTTCCTAAAAAGTTAGTCAATTACGCACACGCAAAATATTATTTAAAGAAGGGATTTATGAGATTTTGGGATTTTTTTTTCAAAAATTTGTATTTCTTCCAAAAAAAATCAAATACGAAAACTCTAGAAATTACAAGAACTGTATTGCACCAACAAACTATAAATTTTTTGGTAAAACCACACTTTGCCAAACAAACTTTTTTTAAATGTGTTTGAAAATGTGTTTGGCAAAGTGTACCCAAAAGAAAAATTGATAATGCCATTGTATGTTTTAATCAAATAAAACAGATCCCCCCAAAAAAGAATAATAAACGCGGGATGATGAAGAAATTTGGTCTTTATTTCCCGGAATTTAATTTAATTTTTTTAGTTTTTTTACCACCAAAATACTTATTGTTCAAAAAGATGGCTTTAAAAAATCAGCTGTTTTGGCTTTTCCATTAATGAAAGAATGTAAAGCTTAAGAATACAAAGGTTTTTGGCATTGAATTATGCCGAAGCCTTTATTTATCCAAAGAACGAGTTTTTTTAAACCCAAACCATCAAAAAACAAAAAACAAAAAAGTCATGCAACTGTTTGAATCCATTTTTTTTACAAATCTTCTTATCATTTGCAGATATATACAAATTTGAATTTCAAATAATGTTTAATATCTTTTTTACAAATTTGTAAGACGCAGTAATTCCAAGAGATTTGGCGCTAAACTTATTACTACCGTAATCCCTTACAAAGTCGATAAGCCATAAAAAAATGGCATGTTGCTTAGTTTCTGTAGATTTTCATCTAAAAACTGAGAGAATTCTAGAAAAAATGATGAAAAAATTTCTTCGGTGCTTCAATAAATATAATTATAATCAGAAATATCTACTATTTTCTTTTTTCTACAATGTTTTTTTCTTTGACTTTTTTGAAATCCTCCATCCAGGGCCGCAACTGCCTTAGGGACATTGGTAACAGTTCACCCCCCTTGGTGCCATAATTTTAAGTGAAAAATAAAATTCGTACTAGGTAAAATGAAATTTTTTTGATCTCTTATAAGGAATGCCCCCCCCCCCCCCCTCCCCTTACTTGGGATTAATTTGCGGTGCAGCCTTCATTCTTTGTTTTTTTTGAACATCAAAATAGATGACTCAAAATATGAGCTAATTTTAAGCTTAATAAGTATGTTGATAATATTAGAAAAATCCCTATCGATGATTAAACCTTTTGATGACTTAAAATTCATTATTCTAATTTGTAGTTATATATATCCAAAATTGTTGAGATGCATCAGCGGCGACAACAATTTCAACCAACAAACATCACTTTTCATTTTCAATATACTTTTTTAAATCCATGGCTCAGCTTTGATTTATCCGTTTAAAAAAAGTTACTGAAATTTTAATCCTGCAAAATTGCTACCTAAAATAAAGGACATCGAAAATTCCGGAAAAAGGAAACAAATGATGTCAGGAACAATTGCAAAAAAAGAGTATTGTCTCAAAACAAATGTGATTTATGGAATCCTTTGAGGAGCTTTATCTGCTGCTGCTACTTCTGTATATAAAAAAAGAAGCTTAAACAATAGGTATGAATATTTTTTTGCATTCAATGACGTTCAAAAAAGTACAAAAATGAATTTTTTTGGAAAACAAAAAAAAGAGACATACCATCATCACGTCGACATTGATCAGATTCTTTATGCTGTGGTAAAGCACAATATCGACTTGTTCCACGAAAAGATGTTCCCTGTCTTCTTGGTAATGGATTACCATTTTCATCAACATATGTTCGAGCAATACCAAAATCAAGCATATATACCATTCTTCGAAGTGCCATTGGATGTCCGACCTAAATACATAAATATATTATTTGGATTACTGTAATCCAAATAATATAAACTTACAGCAAAATTTGAAGGTTTTACATCCCTCGATAAAAATCCTCTTGCATGTAATTCTTCAATTGCGTGTAAAGTCTTAAAAAAGGAGCAATAATAAAGGACGTTTTTTTAAAAGTTCATTTCTACGTAATTTCTTAGTTTAGTTCTCTTTAAAAAATTGTAATCTCTTTTTTTTGTTATTTTTAAAAAACAATAATTTCATGGAACTGCATACTTTTTGAGGTTTCCGTTAAAGCTTTCTAAAAAATCTTTTTAAGCCTAAGCCTAAATATTATTTTTAAATGTACGCATTATTTTTAAGCTCAAAATATGTGTTTTTTTACGTGGATTTTTATTTTCCACCAAAATATTTTACTTCCAATTTTAAAAATGCTTTCGTATTTTTTTGTAGGCTTCATTCAAGATTTTTATCCTCCGAAATAAACATTCATTATGCGTTGGTGTTTTTTCTATTTTTATTTTCCAAGATAAAAAACAGACCAAAAATTCTATGCTTTAAAGGTCGGAAGAAAAGATATTTATATTTTCGCCCTTTCTTTTTTCTTTCTTTCAACAAATATCAAAAAAATATATTAATTTTTTAGCATTTTTTCTTGCTTTATCAGATTTCAAAATTATTCATATTTAATCGGATTTTTGCATTCAAAAAACGAAAAAGCACAAATTTGATGATTTTCAGTCTTTGAAAAAAAAACAAAAGAAACGAATCATCAATTTTTGTATGCATTTTTTAAAATAAAAATACGTCAATAAATTTTGCGGGCTTGAAAATAACGAAAAAATAACTTCGCTTTTTGCAGCGGCTACTGTTTGGATTTTTGAAAACAAAAAAAGGATTGAACGAAAGCTGAAAAAAAGTCGATTGAATGGTTTTAACCGCACATATACATATTTTTATTTAATCATTTAAATGATGATGATGATAAATGATAGGGGTGTTTTACCGTGATATAATTTAATTACAAGTGATACATAACTAATTTTAAATGAAAAATGAAAAAATTTAAAGTTTCATGAAAAACTATATGAATGAAATGCATGTAGCGTTTTAAAAATAAACTTACTTGAATTCCAATTCGAAGAACAGTTCCCCAACTGAACCAACCAAATTGTCGTCGTAATGAAGACAAATTTTCACCAACTAAAGCAATGTCGCAACTTTTTTAGGATAATAGTGTTGGGGGAGGGGGGGGGGGGGTAACGGCTCAAGGGAAAGAATTTTAGAAAATGAAAAAAAAGCGTTTATATGAATTTTTAAAATTGCTCATTAAGAAAGTCACACGTCATCCAACAATTCTGATCTTGAAAGAAAATCACAGAAATTTCTTTCCAACATCCAAAAAAGTTACGACACAAACCTAAAGTCATAACCATAAATCTTGTTTGAGAATATTGATCAAAGCCTTCATCAAATACAGAACAAAAATGTGAGCCATCTTTCACTCGAAGTAAAACTTTCACTTCAATATCCAAAGATTCAGTACTTTCAGATTTAATTGCAAGCAATAAAAATTGTCCATTTTTCATTTGATATGCAGATTTCTATAAATAATAATAATTACTATACAAAGATATATATATATAATTCATACATGTACAACACCATATCCACCTTTTCCAATAACATTATAAACTCGATATATTCGACCAGATTTTCCTTTAACAATTGTATAATCAATACTTCCATCAGTATTTGTATATTCGGTATTGGTTGTAGCAATATTTGTTTCAGAAATAGCTGGAGTTGATTCTTCCATTTTTGTCGATGATGGCTCAATTTTATTATTATTCTTAGAATTTGATTTTGACATTTGTGATGAAGCAAGTTGTGAGGATGGTGGAAGTTGAGCTGTCGCAGCTGCAATTTTATCATAATTTTTTTTGAATGCTAACGCTTTTAAAATTTTAAAAAATTCTACATGGGGGGGGGGGGGGGGGGGTCCAAAGAAGTACCCGCATCTTCTACGATTTTAATTTTTATTTAAAAAGTATAATTTTGTCCCGGTTTTAAATTTAAAATGTTTAAATGTATACTTTTTGGCACTTCATCAGTTTATCCCCCCCCCCCCCCCTTACATTTTTCATTCAAAATTTGCATAAAAATGTTGAGTTTTTACTGTGAGTTTAAAAGTATGGATGGACTGTGCAGTTGCTCTTGTGAATGAAAAATGTAAGGGGGGGATAAACTGAAGAATTACCTACTTTTTTGGAACAACTTTTAATTTTAAAATTTAATAAATTAATAAATGAATTACTTGTTGCATGTTGTGATTTGTTAGGATTAAGTAATTTTTGGGATGCTACAAATTGCATTACTTCTGGTTCATTTATTTGATTACCCTTTTGCTGCCGTGGAAATTCAAATGAATTCTGTAAATTAAAAATGTAAAATATAAATTCATAGGTAATAAAATGCGAACGGGTAACATGGAGACACTTTTGGGGAACGAACGGGTAACGAACGGGCACGGTTTCACAATCTTTTTCGACTGTTCGTTATCCGTTCGTTCCCAAAAAGTGTCTCCGTGTTACTTGTTCGCATTGTAATTATGCAAATTACTTGGGTGCCAGAATCAACTTGCTTCAAGTTTTTAATCCAATCAAATTTGTCTTTTTTTAAAACAAAATTTCCAGCTTCTGAATTATCTTCAATGGAATTTTCATATGCAGCAATATGAAGTGAAAGGGTGCTTCTGTTAATGGAAATTTTTGAATCATTTTCAAAAAAGTCTTGACTCTTTTTTTCTAATAATTGATTCAAAACAGTTGAAGAAAAATTCATAGATTTATTATTCCATCCTTTTTTTGTTTTTAAATCATTATTGATTAATGATAAATCTAATAGTTTTTTTAAAAGTTGCAATCCTCTAAAATCTGAGTTTTCAAAGATCACAGAAAAATTCCATTACAAATTTTTTAATTTTTAAAACAAAATATAATCAAAAAGGATATTTTTTAAGGATCTCAGCTTTTATATTTATTTTACTTTGACATTTTTTGCTATCAGTTTTTGTGAAATGTTTTGATGGTTGTAAATAAGCATTTGAACAACGATAATTTTGATTTAAGTTAAGGTTTTTGTATTGATTATTTGAATAATTATCACCAATAATTTTCCGCCCATCTTTTGATAATAAACAGTAATCTTTTGTTGACATCTATAATTTTAAATTACAAATTTAGCAAAAATAGTTGTCTTTAAAATTTGACTCATAAATTACAAATTTAGGAAAAAAATTATACAGTATCTTTCAAAAAATTTTAGTCAAAAATGATTGAAAACATTTTTCGGTGAACGAAGAAAATGAAATTCGACCATGAAAAATATTTTTTTCTCAAGAACAGAAATACGAAAGTCAAAACAAATTTTTTTCAAGCTTTTTAAAAAAAGGGAGATAGAGAAAGAATGAAAGCTTTTATTTTTATATTTTTATCACCATTGAAAAAAAAATCAAAAATGTCTGGGCTGAATCAGCTGAAAGAGACACGTCAATAAAATGATCGAATAAAGGTTGGTTTTTCAAAAGTATCTCTTCTAAAAATCCAATGTATGAAAAAAACACACAGCAAAAAATGTGAAGCATAAAATGTTGTGACAATTTTCAAATGACTCAAACAAAAACAATTTTTTTCATGAGATTTTTTGTAATTTATTTTTCATATTTTCATGAATATGATCAGTAAAAAAACTATTTTACTTTTTGGATATTTCAATGCTTATAGACAAGGCCGTATTTAGGGGGGATTCGGGACCTGTGCCCAAGGCCGTATACAGAAACAAATTTCGGAGGGGGCACAGCGATTTTGGGGGGGGGGCGCGCCTTTGATCTTTTGCCGTCGCCAAGACAAAGCGGCAAAAGATCAAAGGAAATTCCTCAGTTTCGGGGGGGGGGGGGCACAGATCCCAAATCCCCCTCCCCCCTAAATACGGCCTTCCCCCCCGAAATTGAGGAATTTCCTTTGATTTTTTGCCGCTTCGTGTTGGCGACGGATAAAAATCAAAGGCGTGCCCCCCCCCCCCCCCATCAAAATCACTGTGCTTCCTTTGAAATTTTCTTCTGTATACAGCCTTGCTTATAGGGACCGGAAAGTACTTTTTTATTTTTTGGTTCTCACAACGATTGAGAAGTTTATCCGATAACAATGTTGGAGCATACAAGATCCTGATTGTCAGCAAAAAAAGTACTTAACCGTCGGCCTTCTTTTTTTTTGTATGTTAAAATGCATTGCAAAGTTGCAAATTTAAAAAACATAAAGTTACAGCTTTTTTTTATTTCAATATTTTTGCCAAATATTTTTAAGGATACAAAAAAGACCTTTTTAAAGTAAAACATGGTTAATTTCATGGAACTAAATATTTTCTGAAGTTTCTTTTTTATTAAACTTTTAAAGCTTTCAAAAAAATCTTTTTTTAAAAGCTCCCTTTTTTAAAGATATTTTAAAGCTCAAAACATGTGCTTTTTTACGTGGATTTTTACAGTATACATAATATTTGACTTCCAAAATATTGTTATTTTTTAAAATGCTTCCTTATTTTTTGTAGGCTTCATTCAAGCTGTTTAAAAATAAGCAATAACATATACATATATCAAAAAACAGAGAAAATAGAAAAGGATTGAACATGTTTTTCAACCTTCACATTTTCTGACGCTGCTTGTAAGCATGCATTCTGAAAACAGAAATATTCACTACAAATGGTCATCTAATCTAAGCTCTTTCCCGAAACTTTAACAAACAAACAAATAATGTCTTTTTTTTCATTTCCGCTATATAAAAAGAGATCTTTGAAAGGAAGGGATAAAAATAGAATACATTTTTATATCTGTAATGTTTAACCTTTGCCGTCTTCTTCTTTTCTTTTTTTGATGAATTCCTTTCTTCCTTCTAATGATTGGCCTTTGACCGCCCGGAAATGGTCATTCTTTATGATTTTATTTATATTGTTTTTGTTGTTTTTACAAAAATGCTTCTTCCTACACAAACAAGATTTTTGGTTTTGGATTCCTATATATTTTTTTTGAATTCCATTGTTATCTATTTTACGTTTTGTTTGGTGCCGGCCAGTGTCTTCTAGGTCATTCTCATTCGAATATAACGGATTTTCGGATTTTAACTTTAAGCTTGCTTTTCTTCAAACCTTTTTGAAAAGATAAATTCTTTAATCACAAAAAATGCGGTCTAAAATAAAATACATTTTTCTATTCATTAAAAATATTGATGTAATTCCGGTTTTATCTGTTTCTAACGTAATCAAAGACATTCTATTTAAATTTATTAACCCCCTCATTTTTGGTATTTCCCAAGATAAAAAAAGACCAAAAATTCTATGCTTCAAAGGTCGGAAGAAAAGATATTTATATTTTCGCCCTTTCTTTTTTCTTTCTTTCAACAAATATCAAAAATATATATTAATTTTTTAGCATTTTTTTCTTGCTTTACCAGATTTCAAAATTATTCTCATTGTAATCGGATTTTCTCATTCAAAAAACGAAGAAGCACAAATTTGATGATTTTCAGCCTTTGAAAAAAAAACAAAAGAAACGAATCATCAATTTTTGTATGCATTTTTTATTAAATAAAAATGCGTCAACAAATTTTGTGGGCTCGAAAATAACGAAAAAATAGCTTTGCTTTTTTGCAGCTACTGTTTGGATTTTTGAAAACAAAAAAAAGGATAACCGAGAAAATTCGATTTAATGGTTATCGATTAAATACGAATTTGTATTTCTCTTTTAACACAATATGACTAAGTAGAAATATAAAACACTAAAAATATAAAGTAAGCAATATATAATTGATTTTGAAACACAAAATATTCAATTAAAGCTTCTTTGGAAAAAAAATATTCATTTATTTTACCGTAAACGTTTTTCAATGTTTGAAGAAACATTTATCAAAGTGACGCTTTTTGCAAAAAAAAATTGTAAAAAAAATTAAAAAACACACGCTTTTTTTAGTTCTTTAATAAAGTTTGTGTCCAGTGATGTTGCGACTCCGGGGTCGGAGTCGATAAAAAATGCCCGGCACATCACTGTTTGTGTCGATGATAAAATATGCAAATTTCCTATCAATTTTTAACCTTTGTGAATGGAAAAATTTGCTTTCAACATCAGCATTTTTTCTTTACCAAAAGCTGATTAATTATTTTACTGTAACTAATATACACTGTAACTGCAGTGATAACTGAAGAATGTCATTGACTACAACACTTTTAATTAACGCAACTTTGTTGACAACACCTGCTGCTCCAAAAGAAGATTCATTTGATCCAATTGCAATTATTGTTGAAGTTGTTGGTGGAAGTAAGTTTCTTTTTTTTCTACGGGATTATTAGAGGAGGTATATTGTTTCAAGTAAAACCATTTTATAATCACGTTACCATTTTTTTATAAACAAAAAAAGGCTATTAAAATTTGTCATTTCCCAAAGTGCTGAGATTTTTTGCAACAATTTTGAGATTTTTTTTGCTATCATTGGATTTCTCTGTATAGAAACCCTATGACAATAATTTGTTTTCATCATTATTTTTGTTATAATTTTTTGTTATAATTTATCACATTTTTTAGTATTGGCATTAATTCTTTGGGCAATTTTACGCTGGTGTGTCTTTCGAAAAATTTTAAAAGAAAATCCTGGTGGACCCACCGATATTCACATTCAAACAAATGCAGAAATCAAAAATCAACAAAATGAATTCTCTAAAAATGGCGGACAACCAAATCAACAACGAATTTCTCGAGAACAACATGAAAAGAATATGAAAAAAATTCGTAAAGTTTTGGGTGATGAAGATGCGGCAAAATTGGAAAAAGAATTGGATGCTCGAGGATTGGAGCTTGATGCGGATGCCGTTGATAATGCCATCAAAAAAGGTGGCCCAGATGTTGCAAAAATTATGATGCGTGAAAGATGCGGATTTAATGATGCTGTAAAGATTGCAATTAAAGAGCAAGCTTTGGTTGCAATGAAAGATGATCCTGAAATGGCTGAAAAACTTCGAAATGATCCAGAATTGGCGCAACAAGCTTTAGAGGCTGGTGTCGTTTCAAAATCTCAATTGGAAAAGATTCAAGAAGAAGGCGCCCAACAACAACAACAACAACCTGCAACAAGTCCCGCTGCTGAATCTCCTGCTGCTAATAACTGATGTATGTATGTATATTTCTTTTTGATATTTTTAATACTGATATATAATGTCTTGGCTTAAAAAATTGATATAAATTTATGGTTATCAATATTGTAATAATAATTTTTATACATTTTTTGCTACAGTTATATTTTGAGGTTGTATTATTTGTTTGTATTTTTTTACTCCTACAACGATTTCATTATTCTTGCACACAATTGAATGGATGATGAACCGTAAGAACATAATTTATTTCCTGATCCTAAAAAAACAAAAATATTTGTTCAAACTCTTCCATATTTTTTCCTTGTTGCTTTTTCAATGTCGCTTAAACGAACCTTTAAAAAATGGCATAAAAAACATGGCATTCCGTTTTTTGACTTGACTTAACCTTTCTCTCTTTTTCATATCAGAGTCAATACAGAAATGTTTTTTTAAATGATTTGTTTCCTCTTGAGAAGGCCAAGCAGTAAGCAAAAAAAGGCTATGTAGTAACAATGCTTTCAAAAAAAACAATGCCGCAACAACACAAAAAAGGCAGCTTCGAAGAATTTTCGTCACTACCGGCAATCGAAGTCGAAGAAAAGCGAGAAAGCAGCTTTTTTAGATAAGCAAAAAAAGAACTTGCTGCTACTACTTTACAACAATTCTTAAACCTCCAAAAAATGAAATATATAATGATAGATAGATAAATAGGACATATAAAATAGGTGAAAGGCATCATTTTCGTCGTTGTTGTCGGAGCTTTTTTTTCTTCTTCTGTGACGTTTCTTCTTTTTAAAACAATGAAAAGAGAAAAATTATTTATAAATGCTTCCTTTTTATTTTTATATTACTAAAATAAATTTTTAGAGAGATATATTTATAATCTATGATGCATGCATGCATGCATCATCATCATCGACATTGCCGATGTCGCTGTCTTTGGGCATTGTTGCTAAACATTTTTGTTTATTTATTTTTTTTGGCATCAGTTATTGTTGTTGTTTTTATATAGGTGAATTTTTGAAGCATACGTGTCGTCTGAAAAAAAGGTGTCTACAAAATAAATTGACTTTGACTTCAGAATTACTTTTTTTTCTTAATAAAAAAATACCGTAATCTCTTAGAACCGGAAACGACAGAAACGAAAAACAAGTGACGAGTTCAAATTTTATTTAAATAAAAAAAATGTTTAATGTTTTTTATTTACTTTTATTTTATGTGTGTTTTAAGATATTAAAAAAAAGTTTGCAAAAAAGATAGAATTGCAATAATTAATTAATTATCAATGATAAAAACACACACTTTTTTATGCCAGTTTTTTATGAATAAAAACAAACGAAAAACAAATAAACAACAAAAAAAGAGTGTTTGGATTTTGCGTTTTTGGATCAAATAAAAAAATGCCCTCCAGGTTATTACAGAGCGCATTGATGTACTTTGTCATCCCCCCCACCCTTTTTTTTTAAATAAAAAGGAATCTGAAATCACATGTGTTTCACAAAAGTGTTTTTACCTTAAAGGGACACGAAAACTTTCAGTATGAAAAATTTAGCCAGTTCAGTTGCGAAAAGGTTGCAATCAAAGAGTATTGCAATAAGAGTATTGCGGATACTTTTTTCAGATATATTTCCGGTAATTTTATTGATTAAGCATACCCGCAATATTTATAAAGATATAGATTTTTGTTCCAACTTTTTTGCAACTGAACTGGCTAAATTTTTCGAACTGAAAGTTCGCGTGTCCCTTTAAACTATGTGTTATTTTTTGCATGACGTTTCAAAAGGGGGGGGGGTGAAACAAAAGTGTAGGAGAAAGCCAAAATACAACTTTTTCAATTCAAAAAAAGATCCAAAAAAAATTCGAACGGAAACTAAAAAACGGATTAAAAATTTGTGAGAAACGTTTCTCATCAAAATTAATCCCATTTCCATTTTTGTTAAATAACACAAACAAAAGTGCACTTTTATCACGTCCCATCATCGTCGTCTCTAAATATTATCAAATACGGAAAGATAAGCCTTTCCTTTTATCTTTTGATAGAGTTAGTTTCGATGATATTTATATATTAATTCTTTCTTTCTTTCCTTTTTGTTTGATAATTTTAATAAAAGAAATACTAATTTGTTCAAATCTGTTTCTTTTCTTTTGAAAGAAAGTAAGAATATCCAAGGATGTGTATGTATAAAAAAGTCATAGGATTAAATATTATAAATAAATTAATTTATACGTTCCTGCAATCCTGTTTCTGTTGATAAAAATTATATTTTAACAGATTGAAGGATTACGGTAGAATTTATTTGTTAGTATCCCCATCTATATATTTTTTCTTTTCCAATTTTTCCATTTAAAAAAAATAATCTATTTTTGCAAAGTTAAAAATAAATATGGTTTATTTTTAACTCTTTTTTTTTATTTTTGTTTCAAATGGTTTTTTTAAAATTTATTTTTAGCATAAAAATTGCTATTTTTTCATGAAATTTGCCCCTTTTTTTAGTATTTTTATTGTTTTGTAACAACTTTCTCTATTTTTTTTTGCTGCTGCTGCTGCTTTTAATTTTCGGGAAACGACGTAGAAAAAAAGAGAGAGAGAGAAAAAAAAGTAGGGAAATTGAAGGAAGGAAAAGGTATTACAATATTTTCTTTTTTTCAAATGGTAATTAACACCTCCTCTACTTTTACATTGAAGATGCCGTCAATCATCAAAGATTTCGGCATTGTCGGGGGGGGGGGAAAGGAGCGATAAACGATTAATTTTGCCCTTGAAACTTCCACTTCCACTTTTTCT
Organism: Panagrolaimus superbus; assembly: GCA_964035985.1. Lineage (NCBI taxonomy): Eukaryota > Metazoa > Nematoda > Chromadorea > Rhabditida > Panagrolaimidae > Panagrolaimus > Panagrolaimus superbus. The sequence continues at coordinate 10,781,395 of OZ038357.1, forward strand.
TTTTTATTTTTAGAAGACTATACAAATAAAATTGTGGGAAGCTACGGCCTGTCATTAACGACGAAAGAATATCAGTAATTATTATCAAATTAATAATAAAGTGAATGACAAAATTTATAATTTTTAAGGACAAATATATAAATATATATTTTTATCGTGATAAAAAAAAAGAGAGGGCGGATGATTGGTTGAAAAAGAAGAAAAATTTGATAGACTTTTGAAACAAACATTAATTTGTCTCTGAATTCTTCTTCCTTTCAACACTTTTATTTTGTTTCATCACTAGATCTTTAGTTTTGCAAAAAACTCTTAAATTTTTTGATGTTTAAAAGCTTCAAAATTTTTAAATAAAATTCTAAATTTAGATTTTGAAAAACAAAAATAACTTCCGTAAAAACATTGACTTTAGATTATTATTTCGTGGCACGAAAACTTTCAGGAATATTGTGATTCTTTTGGTTAAAAAAGATTTGTAACAAAATTCTTAAAAACATTTTTAAGCAATTGTAATTAAGCATAGTGGAAATTGGTGCCAATGCCATTCATAGAGCTTATTTTTGGCACTTTTATATAAAAATTTGGAATCAAAATTTATTTGTTTTTGGTAAACAAAAAATTTTAGGAATCAACAAAAAAGAAATAAGAGTTTTATTTTATCAAATTCCCTACAAGAATGCCAAAAACCATTTGTTGTTATGTTTAAAAACATGCCAATGATATCAGTTAATCAAATTTATGATAAGCAATTCTTCTTTTTTTTTATCTTTAAAAAAGATAATTCTTTCCATAATTTTATCTTTTTTTAAATCTTACTTTTCTATTTTGCAAAAATATTAAATGTTTTGGGTTTAAAAAAAACCATCAAAGAATGAAAATCCTTTTTATCTCTCTCATGTGATTTTCCATCTTTCTTTTTTTTGCAAACAAAAGCTGTAACAACAAAAAACACAGAGAAAGAAAAAGAAAAAGAAGAAGATGCTAAAGCTAACAAAAAAGATTTAAAAAAATGACGTAAACACAAAATTCAAATTTTTGAGTTCAATCCATTTTTTATATACGGGTTTTTTTGGGATAATCTTATAAAGCACAGATTTTTTGTCTGATATCTTTTTTTTTTGGTATTCTAATTTGTTGTTCTGATTAATAATTTAAAAGAAGATCCCTATTTAAAAGTGCAAACTTTTTGATGAATAATAAATTTATCTGCTTAAAAAATATTGGAGGAAAGAAAAGACAGATGATTGGTAAATTTAAACAAAAATTAGTACGTCAAAATTTTTGTTGTTTAAATTTCGATAAAAATGTTTAAAGTTTGAATGTCTGATGAGTTTAAAGTAGTAAAAAAAGTATGTAGTAGTCCCCCCATTTCCAAAAAAAACCTTTTTTTTTTATTTGACATTTGCATAACATTGACCTTTTTATAAAAAAAAATTTGCGTCATTTTTTGATTTTCGTTTGAGACATTCTTTTCAGCTGTTGGCAAAAATTCGTTGAAAGTAATCCATCAAAATTTGTTTGTAGTTTTTGATAAAAATAGTGGGAACATAAATGGAAACATTTTATTTATTTTTTTTTGCGGAAGCAATTATTTTGCAACAATACAACCCACATGTCTATAACTAAATATGGAATACAGTAATATTTTTTGGTTCTGACACGAAAATACAAAGATCTGTAATGTTTTGTTTTACGTTGCTTATGCAACAAAGAAAGTTTTTTTAATTCAAATAGTTTTGAAAAAAAAAATATGCTACAAATTATTTTTGACACAAAAAATACTGATATCATTTCCGTGATTTCCATGCCACACAATTAAAACAGCCAAAATTACTGCCTTTCAAAATACAGTACCTTCGCTCCAACCAAACAAATTTATATTTTGCATATTTTGTAATTTCCCTTTTTACTGGATTAAAAGCAATAAATATTTTTCAATGACGCTTTATAAAAACTCAAAATTGTTGATATCTTTCAAAACCAACAATTCTTTGACGTACGTATTTTATAGTTAAATATTTTGTTTTTGTAGAATAAAATATATTATTTTTTTAATAAATTAAAAATTTAACAACTTTTTTTCTCACAAAGAATATTTTCCCCCATCCTTTTTTTGGGTCATCATAATCTGCCGAAGCTCGAACTTTCTTTTTTTGGCAAAGTTAAAGTTTTAAGTCTTTTGTATTGTTAAACATTAAAAAAACGCAGTAATTACAACATTTTCTTTGTATCATTTAGTTTTTATTGTGAGTTTAAATAATAGTAATAATAATAATTAAATTTGTACTTTGTTTTTTTTTTTCATTCATTTATTTAAAAAAAGAGGGGGTAATTTCCTTTAAAAAAACCCACAAAACATCTTTGAATAATTCTTTTTGCATAATAATAATAGAAACTTACAATTAATAATACTTTTTTTGACGTAATAACAAAAATAATAAAAGAAAATAGAATTCTTTATTTTAAAAAAAAGTTACCGTACTTTTTGTTGCTTTCCACGAAAAAAAGGATTTCTTTTCCAAATTAGTTTTTTTTTGGGACGCTTTTAGGACAGAAGATGAGATTTGGTTAATCTGTTTAAGATTATATATGTTTTTTTGCTTGGATCATCATTGAATAGAAAATATATGTAAATCACATGGGGTAATAAATAAATAAATAATATTTAAAAAAACATATTTTTTATGTGCATATATATTATGTTATTATAGATTGAGAGATTACTACATAATATTAAAGATTAATTATTATTTATTTGCAAAAAGATTATCTTTTTTCTTCTAGTTTTTGGGGAGATTGACTGCAGAATCTGATGTTTTGGTGGGGGGGCTAAATTTAGAATGTTTTTTGGAAATAAATATTTAAAAATAAACATGTTCCCTTTTTTTATTCCAGCAAACAAAAACACAGAAACAACAGATTAGTTTCTACTTTGATTTCATGTTTTGTTTTGCTTTTCTCCATTTCATATTTCAGAAAGCAAAAACATGAAAAAAGCCACCCGTAAAAAAAAAGAGATCACTTGTTTTTTTTCTCTGTGTTTTTTTGAAGGTTCTTAAAGTGGAATGTTCACGTTTTTAAAAATGATGGATGTTTTTTTTTATTATCAAAATATGGTTTAAAGGTAACAAAATAGCTCAAGCAGCTGTTTAGGGCTATAAAATTATCTCAAATGACAAAAGAAACAAAAAAAACAAACATGGGAAAAGAGAGAAAGAAAGATTGAAGATTGTTTTAAGCAACAACAACAACAATGGCAAATGGAATGTGTATTCTCCATGTGATAATTTATTTTTGTCTTTGAAAATGATGCAAAAGTTCTTTTAAAATAAATTAATTCTGTAAAAACTTTTTGTAAATTGATACAATTGTTGTTAAAAGAGTACTTCTTTACCTTTCCCTTTCCCCCCACCCCCTAACACAGTGTTTAATTAAAGCAACCGATCACCCTTTAAATCACAATACAAAACTCAATATTTTTATGCAAATTTGTGAATGAAAATGTGTTAGAGGGGAGAAAGGCAAAAGAAGTTAAAAGTTATTCATATTGAGATATCCATAATAAAATTTTATATTTAATATTTTGTCTTAGTTTTCATTTCACAAATATTAAAACAACCGAATCCATGATTTGGTGATCCCACCACTTCCTCTATTTATATTGGCACCAAACACAAATGTGCCAATAAACTTGGCACATTCGAGCTATTCCCCCCCCCCATTTTATTCTTTAATTCGCCTACTTTTTTTATTACTCTTTTTGGCATCTTAAAAATGTGCCAAAAAACGTTTCAATTTTTAAGTTGTAATAAAAGTCGATGAAGCATAAAAGAATATTATATAATAATTCTTTTTTTCTTTCTTTCATTTTTTTTGATGCTTGCTTTTTGAAACTTTTGACGTCGGTTGTATATAATTCTTGTAAAAACTTTTCTCTCTTTTTATTTTACACATATAAAAATCGAAACAAGCGACAAAAATCACGTGGAAAAATGGCTTCTCTTTGTTTCCTCACATCTCCTTTTTTTTTGAAACTTTAAACTCTGACAAAAAAAAGGAAATGGGTTCAGACGTTTTTTAAAACATTTTTTTTGTTCGTCACTTTTTTGTTTTGGGACAATCCATTTTTTTATGAATACTTTAACATTTTATAGCTTTGAAAAAGTCTTTTATAAATTTATATGTATTTCATAAACAAAGTATTTATGCGTTATAAAAAAATAGCTATTTTATACGAATAATGAAAGATGCATTTAAATTTAGACGCCACAAAAATAGGTTTAACAAAAATAACTGATATATATATATATTTGTTTAACGTTCCAAGATTTGGGGGGATATTGGGATGACATTAATAGCAATGCATTTTCTTCCAGTTCCTCAGTTTAATGATGTCTAAAAAAGTAAATAAAATGCAAATATTCAAAAGGTCATTGTTTAGCTTTTTTTTATGATCCGAAAAAAAGAAGAAGAAACAGTCCCCATTGGATTTTAATTTTTTTTAAACGTTTTTATACTTTTTTTTTTGTTTCTAATAATCTTCAAAAAAAATTCGTCTGATAATCTCCACTTTTATACTATCAAAAAAAAAAGTTAATGATAAATTTATAAGCGGATTTTTTTTGAGTCTTTACTTATTTTTTCTCTCCAAAAAAATTGTGAGGATATCTATTTCCATTACCTTAATTAATTCACTTTTAACTCTTTTTTTTCACATCATGGATCAACTATTTGTGGGAGGATAATCTTTTAAAAGTTATCTATCTACAAAATGTCATGGTCTTTTTTTATATACCCAAATGTATCTTTTTTTTTTAAATTCTTTCTTAACTTATTTTTTAAATACGTCTTTTGTGTTTTTTTTTGAAGGGAAAATTATAAAAAAGTAACAGAAAATATTTATTTGTTATCACATCTTTTTAAAAACCAAAAATTAAAAATTTACAAAATATGAAAAAATAAACAAAGAAAAAGAAAGCAATGGCCCAGCCAAATTTTTAAAAAAACCGTTTATGAAATTTAAAAAAAAATGATCAAAGAATTTAGCAAAATTTGAATATACAAAATTAAAGCAATTTTAAAATATACAAAAAATTTACACATTTAAAACTTTCGTTGTAAGAGATCAAATCTTTATGATATAAATTTTTCAAATGAGATCTATCAAAAATAAAACAAATTACAAAAAAAAAATATATATAAAAAACAAAAATAAAATAAAATAAATATAATCATAATTTTTTTAGGCTAGGCCGTTGCGCGAGTACCAGTAAACAAACCAAAATCAAGACAGAGAAAAAGAAAAGAAAAGGATTTAATTTAAATAATATTTGGAAATATTATTTTTTTTAAATTATATACCGCTTAATAAAAAAAAGGAAAAGATGTCGTGCTTTTGTCGCTAATATAATTACAATTACAGTAATAAAAAAAATAAATAAATAAACAACAGTAATAAGAAAAGAGAGAGAAAGAGATTTTTTTAGAGGCTCCGTAAAAAAAGTGGAAAAATACAGTAAGAAAAGAGAGAGGAAAAGCTTCTTTTCTCGGGTTTTTTGTTTGAAAAAGGGATATAAATGTGCCCCTCAAAAATAAAAATAGAAATTTTTGAATGGCATTTTTTTAGAGTTTTATAAAACAAAACATTTCAATATTATTATAATTATTATTTTTAAGTAATTTTTTTATCAACATTTAATTTAACATAATTTTTCTCATTATTCAATCATTTTTTTCTCCCCCCTTTTTTTTCTTTCTTTGACAATAAAATTGATTGCATTTGAGTTTGATTTTGATTTGAAGGTTGAAAGTGATCGAGTTTTATTGAGCAGCAGAACTTCCACCAAGATTTGTAAGATAATTTTCAAAAGTATTGAGTTGATTACATTTATCATAATTACATACACATCGAAAAAGGTATTCTTTTGGTAATTGTTTGTTCAAAATTTGTGCAAAATCATATTGCTGAAAAAGGGTATTTAATTTTCGTTGCAAGAGAATGTATTTTTGTTTACCTCATAAGTGCACATTGTAAGAACTTGATATCCTGGTTCACTATCACCAAATGCTAACATATATGGGGATACGTCATCACTGGCGGGCCCAATCCCAAATACTTTTCCTTTGGATTTTGAACTTTCTGGAATAAATGCACAAAATGTCCATTCATCATTACTTAGCGTTTGCATTTCACCCTATAAAAAAATCCAATTAATATTATTTTTTCGTTCCAAGAGACAAAAAAGATGATGAAATAAACGAACCCCTGGATTTGTATTGTCATAACACGTTAAAGCTAAACTTCTTTGATATGATATTGCCATAATAATAAATGTAACAATAATTGATCTGTAGAGAGTATTCATGAATGTGTACATATTTTTTAAAATAAATTTAATCAACTTTTTTTTTCCAAAAGCGCTATTTGCACTGTTTTACCTGCAAAAAAAAGATGTAATTTAAAAATAAAACTTTAAAAATAGAAATAAAATAAGCTTTGTCAAAGATAAATGGAAAAAACAATGCAATTAGAAAAAAAAGAAGATTTTGTTGAAAGGTAGGGGGGTAGGTAAGATAAAAAAGGATGTGCTTCTGTCAAGATGCCACCGCTGCTGCTGCTACTGCTGGCATTCAAAGCAATTCGAATGAAGAAGCAAGAAAGCAATGAAAATTTCTTGCCCATAAATAATGTATATTTTTTTTCAAAAAAAGGGGCTGAAGTCTCCGCCTTTAAAAATATTTTATATAATTCAAAGGGCGGGGCCGCAAATGGAGGGAAAAGAGCTTTTGAGAGAGGGGCATTTTAGAAGAAAATAGGCAAAATGCAAAGAAAAAAACGACTGTATGAAATCTTTCCACTATGATTATTATTTTGTAATCATTATTCGTAATAATACCTCTATATTTTTTTGTATGTTTGTAACAAAAAATAGAAGGCGGTTTTTAAAATAATGCAAAAAAAAGGCCGGACTCTTTAAAATTCAGCACCATAAAAATTATTTATTAAACATGTCTCAGCCATCCCAAAATAAGTATTATTACTAAATCTTTAACTTAATTCTGTTTCATTTTTGTCCCACCAATCCTTTTTGGAATTCTGACATTATTATTTAATTTTTTATGTTATTTTAAGGCGACTTTACAAAAGAAATGAAACATTCCTTTGAAAAAAAAGAAAGAAAGAAAAAAGTGAAATCAAAGTGCATTGAATAGTATTATTATTATTATTTAATATAAGTATATTATAAAAAAAAATACGTGAAACATGGGGGCCAACAAAAAACGTAGTCATAATATAATACACAGCCAAAGTCTGGCATTAAAAATTATATAAATTATTAGTAAAATGATCAAACTTCAACAATTTTAATAATTTGAATAAATTTAAAATTTTTAAACAAAAAAAGTAATATGCAAAAAGTTTGTAATATTTTTTTGAAAGATATAACTTGCATCTTGCATGCATGCTTTAAAAATGACTCTCACAACGATAAATAAATAGTTGATCAGCAAAAAAAAACTGTTTATTTATTCCCGATTGTTTTGATGTTTTTCCGTACCTTTTTTTGCCGAAAAAAAACAAAAATAACTTATTTTTAAACAAAGATCCAAAATTTTGGTTATCTAACAAAAACAATTGTTGCGGATTTTTTTTCAGATGGCATTGTCGTCATTGCATTTCATATATTTCATTATATCTCCTTCCTTTATTTTTGACTCGTCAAAGATCACACACAAAAAAATATTTTATATTTTGTACTAAACTCAATATAAACCTAAAAATTATCACAGACAAATATATATATTTTTAATTCAATAATCTTTTTTATGAATTCTCTTTTTTTTGCCACCCTCTGAATATAGACTTGTTAATCAACAAATAGCGTCATTTTGGACTCTGATACATAATATACATAAACATATATATCTTTGATGATATTATCTAAAAATGGATATATACCTATATTTTGGCTACAGATATTGACATAAATGCACCTTGTTTTAGTTGAAAATTAAATTATTTTTCAAAATTCAATTTTAAAACAACTTCAAAAAATGTCATTCAGTTTAAAGTTTAGCATTTATGACGCAAAAATTAATGAAGGAGAGAGATAGAAGTTGCATGTTTTTAGATTTATTTAATTCAGTTCTAAATGCGAATATTCTGTATCCAATCAACTTCCCATAGTTTGTATGGAACGCATATTTTCTTGGTTGTTTGATTCTATGATAAAACAATAAAAATGTTAAATATCATTATTAACATCAAATTCAGAGTACAATGGTGCTACGATGTTTAGCAAAATGTATTCCAATTAGTGTTTTCGTGCCGTCGCCGTTGACGGCGACGGCGACGGCGGCGTTTGAAAAGTGTTGACGGCGCCGTGAAACTTTTTGCCTTGGTCCCCCCTGTTAAAAAAAAGTCAAAATTTCAATTTCGGAGAAAAACGTTTCTAAACTTATTCTGAATCATTCCTAAGTGATATAGAACTAATTTCGGCCATTCCCCCCCCCCCCTTTTTCTAAAACTCAGTTTCTATGGACGATTCTTGACGGCGCCGTCAGTGCCGTCTGACGGCGACGGCGGTGTTTTAAAAAATCGAATACATTGATTCCAGTGCCATGTGGAAGAATAAAAACGATTTTTTTTTCGTTTTACAGTTTTTTGAGCGAAAAAACAAAACTTTTTTTGCCAAATGGCGTTGAAAAACATTTTGCCAAATACCGGACAACAAAAATTGCACCTTTACTTTGCTTTTAATTCGATGTTTATTGTTTTTAAAAAACTATAATTCAACTGCTTTTTTTTTCTTGGTGGAATTTTATATATTTATACATTTTATCCGATAAATTTATGTTTGACATATTCAACGTAATCTTTTCGACAGAATCTAAAATTTGCATAAAACCGTATTTAAAAGAAGCCGACCATTTAGTACTTTTTTATTTTTTGGGTCTCTCAACGATTGAATAGTTCATCCGACAAAAGGTTAGAGCATACAAGATCTTGAGTTTCAGGATCTCTTTTAAAGGGAGTGTCACTGATAAGCAAGTAAAAAGTGATCAATCAAGACGAAAAAATGTTTCGGAATCTGAATCAAAAATTGCTGATGACATTTTCTTCCTTTACGTATTTTTCTGATTCCAAAAATGGTGTCCAAATAATAAACAAGTTTAATATTTTACCCAAATTTTACTTTTTAAATTTTTTTCTTCATTTTTACTTGATTTCCCAATGGAGAACTTTTTTTATTGTCGATACCACCTTTAAAAGCCTTTAAAACCCGAACAAATGTTCACTTCACGGATAGGGTTGCCGTCCCCCCCCCCCCCCCCGAAAATCGAAAAACTCGGTGACGGAGAATCCCCGACTTTCGATCTTTACCTCCCCGACTTCCCCGTCCCCGAAAATATCCCGGGGAAGAGTAAATTATTGGAAAAATTTCCTCATTTTTCCAGTAATGAAAATACAAATGGCTGATATTGTATCATTTTTTGGGATTGGGTATAGAATTCGTTGGAATTTTCGCGAATTTTTATCTTTTTCATCGAGTTTAAAAAAAATGTTAAATTAAAGGGTGAGTCACACTTCTCACAAACTTTTTTATAAGAGGGAGCAGAGAAAAATAGACATCGCTGCCGAGTCAAAGAAAAGAAATAAGACGTCTTTTCTCTTTTTTTCCCCTGATTTTCACGATTTGTCATAAGAAAAGATTTATGTGAACTGCGACTCCCCCTTTAAGGAACTTTTTTTCGGGGAAGAAAGGTGTCGGGGACGGGAAACGGGGGACGTCCCCGTCGGGGATATCCCCGGGGATCAACGACTTTAGGGGGGGGGGGGGGGGGGGGCGGCAACCCTATTCACAGATGTGCGATATATCGGTCTCAGATTACGATTTTCGAAAATTCAATGGCATTTTCCAGCTCTATTATACTTTCTCCGTCCATAATATTTATTCCCATCCATAAAGTTTTTCTCCCATCAGAAAAAAAACACTATGTATGGACTGGGATAATATATTTTCTATGGACGGGTAAAATATTTATGGATGGGGAAAACGCAATATAGCCCATTTTCCTTCCTTTATTTCATTCAAAATGTATTGTTTGTTTTTGTAAATGACGATTTTAACCTTCGGTTTTTCTCTTTCAAGCTTTTAAAACTTTAGGAAGTTATATATCAAAACATAAATAAATATATACAAAAAAATAGGGGACCTGCGTCGTTGTTTATTGTCCAAAAAGCAAAACAAAACAATTTCTTTTTTTCTTTTATCTTTATTTTTTGCCACACAAAAATAACAATAAATTTTGTAACAAAAAAAAGTTATTGTTATTATTATTATTATTATTGCTTTTTCTCTGAGGATGACAGGAATATTTTTTTGTAATACTTTTTATATAGCCATAAAGTTTGGCGAAAAGGAAATTCATTGCCAAGCGGATACTCGCTTACTACTTTTTCTTTTTACCTAATCTTTGAGACTTTGTAAAAATTTTTTAAATGACCTTGTTCTTTTGAATGTTTTATTTTTGGTGATTTATCTTCTTTTTTTTAAACATTTGTAAAACTTGATTTTAATTAATTTAAATGTTTGTTCTCGGACACTTATTTTCTTTTAACGATCATGGAAATAAAAAAAATAAACATTTTTAATCTTTGAAATGGACATTTAAAAAATTTTGGTCCGAAAAAAAAGAGAATGTAGCAGCAGCAACAGCAAAAAATGCCCGTAAAAAATGTGTAAAGCAATATTTCATTTAAAAAAAATAAAATTCTTTGGACAGTGGGCAATGCCCACACAAATTAAAAAAAATTGCATTAAGAAATGGCACATTGAAGAATGGATGGACAACGTCCATCACTCAATTTATCAGTGCCTCCCCCCATCAAAATGATTACGCAAATTTTGTTTCTTTTTTAAGAAATGCTGCTATTTTTGAAATTTAAATTTAAATTTAATCCGATTAAATTTATTTTTTTAATTTTGTAGTTTTATCTTTCATCTTACATTTTTTTTTGTTTGCTGTAATATTATTGCTATTATTTTTTGTACCCCCCTTTTTTTTACCCCTATAATTCAATTAATGATACCACCACACTTTTTTTTTAAAAGTGATATATAAAAATTTAAAAGCTATAATTTAATTTGGAAAAGCAAGAATTAACTACTTTTTATACTTAATATTTAGCTAATTTAATTTTATGTTTTATACTGTTAAAGTAAAATAATTTTCCATTTAAGGAGCAAAATACTTTTAAAGTTTAAGTAAAGTAATAAAAAATTAATTCCTTTTCAATAAAAAAAATGTACAAAAAAATCAAAATTTTTAATAAAACTTTTTTTTATATAAATTTTTTAAACATTGAAATGTATGTATTTATAATTTTGCTATTTTAATAATAAAAAGATACAAAACACATGAGATCAATACACAAAACAAGAGATCCACACAACAATAATCAAAGTAATCAAAAAAAAAAGATGATAATAAAAAAAAGACTAACAATAAATTATATATAAATAATATTTAAACATATTAGGCTAGGCCGTTGCAAGTTTACCAGTAAAGAAACCAAACAATACAATTCTTAAAAAAACAGAGATATTGAAATGAGTCAAAAAAGGTTTTAGAGATAATCGTCTTTTTTTTGTAAGACATGGTTAGACACATTTTCATAGAATAGAAAAGATAAAATAACAAAAATTAGGAAAACAAAAACAAGACTCCGCATATGCAAGAAGAATGAAAATTTTCTACCGTACCCTTCTTTCTTTTTTTGAAGTACTGTAGAAATTTTCAAACTCTAAAATGTGATATAAGATAGAGAGAACAGTTGGCGCCCTGAGGCACTGATAATTATTTAAAATATTCTTTTTTTTTAGAGTTTTATCAAAAAAACACTTTGGCTGCTATTTTTTTTACTTTTTAAACTACAGTATTTTTTTTTAAAAAGTTTTTTTTAAACATTTAATGCTGCGATGTTGAAGCAGAAGCAGCAGCAGCCGCGGCAGCAGCAGTTTTGGAAGAAGCAGCAGCAGCAAGTTCAGGTTTTGAAGCAAGATTATGCAAATAATTATCAAATGTTGTTCTGGCATTACATTTATCATAATTGCATACACAACGGAAAAGAAGTTCAGGAACATGAAATTTTGGATTAAAAGCACGGAAATCATATCTCTAAAAAAGATTAAATTAATCATCACCGTTAAATGTATTAAAATATAATTAATTACCTCATAGATACATAATGAAAGAACTTGATATTTATCATCACTATTTCCAAATGCTAACATATATGGTGCAATGTCATCATTACTGGGTGAAAGTCCGGACACTTTTCCAGCTTCAATTGAATTTACATTTGAATCCGGGACTAACGTACAAAATGTCCATTCATCATTACTGATTAATTGCATTTCACCCTAAAAATCATGGATAAATATTTGTCTTTTGTACAGTAGGGTGTGATTAAACTTACTTCAGTATTATCATAACATGTTAAAGCAAAAGTTTTTTGAAATGAAATTGCAAAAATTACAAATATTATTGCAATTGGTCTACAAATTGAATTTACGACTGAATTCATAATTTTTTGAATTGAAAAAACAGAAGAAAGAATTTTGATTCTGTAGAAGCTGATACGGGGGAAGTGATACCTAAAAAAAAGATATAAAAATATTTAAATAAAATGGCTGTACTTTAAAGGAGAAATTCACGATTTATTTATTTATTTAAAAACTTTGTCAAAAGTATACGATATAATAAAGTGAACTTTCTTTAAAAACTTCTTTCTCTTTAAGAGAAAGAGAGAGAGAAGGGAAGTCAAAGGGGAAGAAGGCACCGAATGAAGTAAAGTAGCGTTGCAAATGCTTTCATTTAAATACATGCTTTTTCTTCTTCAGTTTTTTCTTTTCCCTTTCAGAAGGGGGAGGCTGGTTATGGCACATTTAAAAGAAAGGAGGCAGGCAAAGGGCAAAAAGAAAAAACGGCTCCGCCCCTTCAAGTTCTTTGGGCGGAGAAAAAAGGGAAGGAAGGAAAAGGAAAAGAAGAAAAAAAAAGAGTAAAGCGGCTTTAGAAAATCCTTTGTATGTAAAAAAAATCTCTAAAAAAATTATCTTGGATGAATAAAATTTGCACGACAAAAAAAAAATATGAGTAAATTTTTTTTAGGATTATTAAAAAAAAGTACTATTTTTTTCTAAGAAAAAAATAAACGGTAGAAAATTGCAGAAAAATTTTGTAAAATTGCAAAGAACAAAACAGATAAAAAAAAGTGATAAAAATAAGATAAAAATTGAAATATATATATTATTAAAGTCAAAACACATTGAAAGCACTGATCATCATTTTCCCACGGCTGTTTGATCCAATTTTTTGAAGAATAAAAAAAACAACATAAAAACTAAAGAAGAAAGAAAGAAAGGACCTTTGGTCAAGCATCTTCCATCACTTCTTCTTCTTTTTCTTCTTCTTCGCAATTCAGAGAACACATCATTCGTTTGTCCTTTAAAGCTTGCTCTCTTTTTCTACCATAGCTTTCCAAAATTTTATTTTTATTTTTTATTTTTTTGCAATCAGCAAAAAAAAAGTCTATGAGAAAATGCAACAACGACAAAAAATTACACAAAATTATGTCTGAAAGATTTCGAAATTTTACTTCATGTGAAAAAACACAATGATTTTTTTTGCTGCTCCTCCTGCTGCCGATGAACGATAGAAGCAAGGGATGAAAAATCGGGCGGGAAAAAGTCAAGTTAAAAAGAAATTTTTTTTCAGACATATGAAAACGATGTTGGAGAAGAAGACAAAAATTAATGATGACGACAAAATTTCCTGTAATTTAATTTCTCTTTTTCTTAAAGCGTCGTCTATGATTTAGGTGATTAAAGAAGTATTTTATCATGAGGTTTCAATTTGAAATTGTTTTAATTCGCGCATGAGAAGTGAGCTGTAAAAAAAAAGTGAAGAAGATGAAATTAAGTAGTTAGACATAATATACATATATATTATATATATATTTTTTAAGTTGTTGTCATTAAAAAAAGTCAGTCGTTTTAGTTCTTTTACAACTTTGTGACGTTGTAAGACTATGTAAAGAATTTTATACAATCTTTTTTTTTGTTTTAACAACCCACAAAAAACGCTACCATAAATTTTTTTAAAAACTAATAAAATATGACAAAAAAAATTTGGAACAGGTGAAAGTATATTATTTTTGTTTTCATTCAACCTGTTTCATTTTTCAGTGCCATGCCAAAGCCGGAAAAAAGAGATATCCCCAAAAAATGTTTCATATATTTTTATAACGGAAATTGACCCAAAATGGTTGATATTGCGCAACCATTTTTTTTTGAATCCCTTCATTTTTGGTCAAGTACTTTTTCCCATTAAATATAGCGAAATACCAAAACTGAACAGGGATCGTCTTCAATTCTCTAATTTATATATATTAAAAAAAATTACGTAAGAAGAATAAACGAGGTCAAGGAAGAGAAGAGATGAATGAAACAGTGAAACATTTATTTAAAATATATATCTTCGTTTCGTTCATAATGTGATGATGCGAATTAATTAATTAATTTCGTCGATTTTCTTTTTGCTTTCCCCGGTTTTTCTTTTACAATCATGAAACTTCCTTCCTTCTTTTTTTTCTTCTTCTTTATTTCTGCCAAAATCAAATGTTTAAAACAAAACGATAAATTAATGATGAAATAAAACACATTTTTTTCTCGAATGAAAACATGATTTTAAATCACAAAACAAAATAAAAGATAAAAAATAATATTAAAAAAACCCTTTTTTTTGAAGGCCACCTTTGAAAGTTTTCAACGGCAGCCTCTTCAAAGATTTCTGCGGCTGCTGCTTTTTATAGGGTTCATAAAAAACCAACCATTTTGCTTTTTTTAAATGATTTTAAACTTTGATTACTTAAGAAATGGAGAAAAATCTTGTGATTTTTTCTATTTTTTGCAATTTCAAATTTGATCATTGAAAATTTTGCCTCATTTGATTTTTTCTTTTCTTTGCAAAAAAAAGAAAACATGCATTTTTACATTGTACTTTTTTTCTTTAAAAATTTATTTTTAAAAAACATTGAAAAAAACAGTTTTTTTTCTTTTTTCTCAAAAAAGTGCAAAGTTGTCTATTTTAAGTACAATAAATATAAATATATATTTAAAAAAATGCTTGTTCACATCCGTTCAAAGACAAAAGGAGGGCAAATAAAAAAAAATCTCAAAAAGTAAAGAAAAGAGAACGATTATTGCCGGAAATGTCGCAAGTTAGAAGTAACAAAAAAAGAGGGATAAAAGAATAGAATAGAAGTGCCGCGCGACAAAGAAAAAAAAGTGGGCTATTAAATGTAATATAAATTAATAAAAACATGTAAATTTTATGAGTAAATGTTTTGATACTATTTTTTCCATTCTCGGAACTTTTACGTCAAGAAAAATCGCGTCAAAGCATTCCTCATCAGGGTTGCACGAAACTAGGTTTTGCAAAACGAAACGAAACGAAACTTTCGTGCAACCCTGTTCCTCATCGTTTCCCTATTGTTTTTGGAATATCAAGACAATGCTTTAATAGCGCAGTGGTTGTGCGTCAGCCTGGTATACAATGGTCGCAGGTTCGAGTCCCATCTGGAACAAAACAAGGAAAAATTTTATTTTTATTATTACTTTTATATTTCACAAATTTTAAAATAGTTTTTTTTTATCAAAAACGTAAAAAAGTTGATACCGATGTTTGAAAAACTTAAAAAAATTCTATCCAAGAATAGTTTGATGGTGGCATTCAACTTTTTTCCAAAAAAAACATATGTTTGTTTATTTTTTTAATATAAATTTCTAAACTCTGTAAAATAACAGTATTAATATTTAATAAAGTTTTGCTCATTTTATTTTTTTTGGTGACGACACAAAAAAAAGTATATTTGCATTTGAGTTTTGCGGCCCAAAATTGAAAAAGTCATTGACGTATAAAAAAAATGAGAGTTAAGAATACAAAAACGAAAAGTCATCTCTTTTTTTCTCTCTTCTTTTCTCCAAAGTGCCAGGACACTGATTTGCTTCAATAACTTTTTTTAAGCATCTTTTTAATTTCTCGAATATTTTTGGATTTTGTAAATGTGTAATATTACAGTAATCTTTAAAAACTACATTTTTAATTTTAGGTTTATATATATTTGAAAATGAGACAGTAATTTTTTTTTTTCTTTATACACCTGGTAATATAAAAAATCTTTAACTTTAAAATTGAATTAAATATTAGGTGTAGCCATTTTTACACTTTGATAAAGAAAAAATTGGCATTTAAAAAACTCTCCATCAGGTGTTCTTAAAATATACAACTAAATTAAATTTGAGGTTTGATAGTTGAGGTTCGTTATTAAAAGGTGCAAAAAAAAGTGAAAAAAGTCAAAATATTTTCATTTAAAATACGGGTGTCCCTAAAAGGATTACGGTAAAAGACATAAATAATATTTTACAATTATTTGCTGCAATATTTTTGGCAAAGAAGTTTTAAAAGTGTCATAAAAAAATAACGCTTTGAAATTTGCTGTAAAAAATGAAGTCATATAAAAGTATGTAAACTAAATGCAGGATGATTCTAGAAATTCGCTCACGTTTTTTCTCGAAAATTTTTTTTCTCCCTTTTTTTATCGGATAAACTTTATCCCCTGTTAATAAAATTTTCAGAAAAAAACTCTTTATATATTTTTTTTATGTTGAAAGCTATTTCGGTGGTCTTGCAATGGATGACCACAAGGGTGATAAATTCAGTTAATTAATTACTCCTCATTTTAGATCACTGATTTCGTCACCTGATGAGTTTTATCAATGACAAACTTTTAAATAATTTAATTTTTGAAACCACAAAAAAACCACGCAAAATAACCCAACGATTTTTCTTTTGCAACATTTGTTCTTTTTTTATTTGTCATCAAAATGTTTTGTCATTAAAGCCAATTAAATTAATGAATCATCAAAAACGGTGAACAAAATGACCTTCCAATAAAATTCGTTGATTTATCAGTCAAAATGAATGTTCTGATATTTATTGTTATCAAAAAAAGGGCTCATGAAACATTTTATACATACATACATGAATCAATTGCCCTTACTTTTTCTCCTCATAATTTTAAGACCAATGGTTTTTGCACTTTTTTTCAAAAGTGTACTTTTTTGTTGTTTGATTTTCCGACTTTTTTTTATAGCAAAAGTTACCGTAATCGTAGCCATAAAAAATCCGACAAATTTGCAAGTTTTAAAAATTTTATATCTTTAAAAGTGTTTTTTTTTCTCATGTGATTTCCGAAATCCTTCTCACTTTTTTTTTACAGATATTTTTGAAAGGATACAAATATTTTTAGCAGTTTTTTTTTCTGTTTTTTAATGTTGAAATAAATCTGGTAAAAAATAATAATAATTTTTTGTAACTATCAAAAATCACCTCTCTCTTTTTTTTTACAAAGATTATCACAGTTTCTTAAGCTCCTTACCCTCAAAAAAAAGGGGGGATAAAGATTTTGAGGATATCATTATTATATTAGCATTGAATGATGTAAAAATACGAAATTATCTGGGTACTTACTTTCTATCTATAAAATAAATGTTAAAAAAGATATTATCTTAGATGGTTAAGAAACAGAAGAAAAAAAATCTTTCTTGGGTAGTGAGTTTTTTTTACTACTTTTACTTTATTAAAATTAATAAATAAATATCTTAGCGTTTTTTTTTCTTTGTTTTTTGTACTTTCATTTTTTTTTCTTTTTCTTTTGTAGTTTTAAAATTCAAATTTTGCTAAAATAAAAAAAAAGATATTAGCGATTATGAAAAAAAAACACACGCAAAAAATGTGAACAGCTAATTTTTTTTCTTAAAATTTGTAAAAAAAAAACTTCCGCAAAAAAAGGCTATTTGAAAAAGAAGTTTTTTTTGTTGCTGCTAAAAATCAAAAAAAAAGAGGGATCGAAGAGCAACTTTTTCGTTTTCCCGTCTTCAATAATTTGTTTTTCAAAGGTTCATAAAACTTTGAATTCACTTTTTTAGTAAAATTCAGAATTTTCACGAATTTTCTATTTTAGTTTTTTGGAAGAGAAAGGAAGAAAAAACAGATGATGGGTAAATTTAATTTTATTTAATCTAATTTAAAGTTTGTAAAAGAACACAGAAATCAGCAGTTTATATGTTTTTGAAGGTCAAATCCGGTTTTTTTTCTCTCTTATTTGTTTTTGTTTTTCCTAAACATTTGAATATATTTAAGAGAGAAGATATAATAATAAAATGCAGGTTAATTAATTTGATTGTTGATTAAATCCCGAAAAACAAAGAAAGAATGTTTTTCAATCATTCTTCTTTTTTTCAGGGACAGTTTTCTTGAAGATTCTTTATCTTTTTTAAAAGAAAGAATATCAAAAATTGCAAAATTAAATGTTAACCATGGATAATAAAATGCATTTTTACAAAAAAGGGAAATAAGTAAATTAATACAAAGACTTTCTACAATAAACTTCCTCTTCCTGAAAGATTAAATAAATAATATAATAATAAATGATACAGTAATTTCAACAGAGCTTTAAAATATATTTTATTCTTTTTACTCCCTTATTCTACTTGCTCATTATATGCCATTAATTGAAACCTATACTATTATAGTATACATTTCAATTAATAGCCGTCAGATTACCACAGAGGTATACCGATATCACTGATAATGAAAAAAGTAATTTTAATACAAAACTAAAATAATGGAAACAATGTCCATAGCGGAATTTTTTCAAAATAGAAACTAAAAAAGTTAAAACTTTTGCTGCCATTTTTTTAGTTTTAAACCCTTTCGCACAAAACTTTTCCAATATCTTCTTCAAAGTATTTTCTATAGTTTTGGTTTCCTTCAAGTTTATTGAAAGCATGTCCGCAAAATTATAACAAATAAAAGGGATCGATTTTTTTGGGAAAAATTAACTTTTGTTGCCCGTTTTATAAATTTTTTTCGGCTTTATTTTTTCTAGCATGATCCTGATATCCATATTAATATTTTTAGTTTCAATTAAAGCATTTGGAAGTAGTGCGCCCAAGTTCTAGCCTGCTAAAAAATGCAATTTTCCATTTCTATTTTCAAATTCTCTTATAACGATTCAGCTGTGTGTCATTTTTCTTTTATTTGCCTCTACCGTATTTGAAAATCAATCGATTCATTTATAAAATATCATCAGACAACTCCAAAAAAAATTTAAATATCAAATTTAAAGTACTATAAATTTTCTTCAAACCCTTTTTAAAATGTCACTCTTCAATTTATTAATTAATGGTATTATTAAGAAATTTCTAATATCCTTGTAACTTTTTGACTCTTAATTGTATTTCCATGAAAAAGCAATTCTTTAAATCTTAAAAATTTTTTTTGTTACTTTACTCTGTTTTTTTAATTAAAAATACAGATTCCGGAGGAAACACAAAAATATAACTTTGATAACGCAAACTTCAAATTACAGTATCCCTGCCTATAAAGTCATTGTTTTAAATGTACATACAAAAAACAATTTTTTATAAACCATTCTTATTTTCTATTATTTTGTTATTGTGTTTTTTAACACGTAATATTGTTTTTAAGTAATTTTTTTTTTGCTGCAAAAAATTAGTGTTTTTTTCTCATGCTTTTTTAAGCCAAAAAAAGACAACAAAAAAAATACTGATGGATTATGGTAGCTTTTTTTTATAAAAATAAAAAACTGCTGCAAAGAAAGAAATTAGTCATGCCTCAAGTGCTTAAATGCACAGGTGACAGGTACTACTTTATTTTTTGAAATTAAACAAAAGTTGAGTCATTCTTAATATACCCTTAATAATGAATACAGTATACTTGTATCTAAAATTTTAAACGAAAAAACTTATTGAAGAAGAAGATTTTTTTTAAGTATCCAAATATAATTAATTAACAGGAATTAAAAGCGTCAAAACTTTTCTCATTTTATTCAAAAATAGTGCTCTTTTTTAAAATATTCAATTCTTTGGTCTCTTTTTTTTCACTTTTTGATTTCCTTCCGTTACGTAGTTTTTTTTTCTCATTAATGCTTAAATAAATTATTAAATGAATTATCATTAATCTAAGAGGGGTCATTTGTGACGACATACCGATTCATTCATTTACACGCATGTATTTCTCATTCTTGTTTTTTTTTCAAGCAGAAACTTTTGAAAAAATTTACCCCACAAAAAAAAAATAACAGTGGAGAGAGTAGTAATAAACTTAATTATTTATATATTTTTAATTCCATTTTTTAATAAAGAAAAAAAAATTGTGGGGTAACATTTTTTTTTGACAATTCTTTTGTGTGTGTGGTTGGGCTTTTTTTTTTGGGGTGGAAAATGTCAAAGCTATTTTCGAAGAGTCATTTATATAAATGACTCTAACCAAGAGATATCATGGCCATCAGAGAGATGAGTTTGCTGACATTTTTTTTTCTCCCTGGAGAGAAAAGAGTTTTTGTGTGTGTAATTATGTAATATATGTTCTCTTATGCCATTGCCAAGGGGATACGATATATGCAAATGTAAAAGATAAAAAGTAATCAGTATTTATGGTACCAGTCTCAACCCCCCAAAACTAACTAAATACAATTGTTATGCAAAGTACCAGCCGCAATATTTAAGCTTAAGAGAGAGTCTGTGTAACTTTTTTGACTTTCCCTTATGAACCGGGAACAGAAAAAAAATTTTTTTCGATTTAGGTCTTGAAATTTTCAGAGGTTGTTGCCATGTGTCCCTAGATGCAAAAAATTGTTTTTTAAAATTTTTTCGTTGTAAGATTCCGATTCTGGAGACTTCTGAAGTCATCAACTTTGAGTTTGCGGGAAAAAACGAATTTTTTTCGGTTTTTTCTAATTTCCCGGATTTATAGGTTTTCGACCACGGGGAATCTCGTGGCACACTCAATTTTTTTTGAAAAAAATTTTTTCGTGTCGAAACCAAAATTTCGATTTTTTAAATCGAAATTTCGATACCGTAAACCAAATGGTACGGGCTCGGACTATATTCTTTTGATAGCCCAAGGCATCTAGTTTAATGGTATAAAGATTTTTTTTTATAAAATCATCCAGGTGGGATATGCCAACATCAGATTTGAGCTCGACTCTGAATCCCCTTCACAAAATGTACCATTAAAAATCGAATTTTTTTTAAATTTTGCTTATTTCCCGCTTGTATAGGTTTTCAAGCATGAGGAATTTAGTGGTAAATTTTGTTTTTGTTTAATTTTAAGTTTTCGTTTCAAGACACCTAATGACACAATATGGCATGTATGTACATGGTAAAAAAATGCCCCTGATGTTATTTTTGGGTGGCACAAGCTTAAAACTGAATATTTTTGTTACAAAATGTTTGTTTTATCATAATAACTAGAAGAAATAATTATCTGGCATCCGTAGCTGATTTTACAGTATCCAGAAGTCAAGTGACGATGTTGGGGTACATGATTGAAAAGCAAAAATGTTGTAATTGTTCAAAAAATGATGATAACAAGCTTTAAACTATCAAAACATATTCCCTAACATTGATTTCATTAATCCCAAGTCTTAAAAACAACACAATATTGTTTATTATCATTTACAGTATCACCAAATGATATAAACACAAATTATCAAAAAATCGCAAAAAAAAATTTTTTATTAACGTAAACACTGCATTTTATAGAGCAGAATATCATAAAAACATATTTGAATTACACCAATTCCATTTTAATGCAAAAAAATGGAATTCTAAATTTTTTTGATAACTACAGTATCCAGAAAGCAGACGATAAAAGACGAAAAATAATTTTTATGGTAGAAAAAATTTTCAGATGCTTTAATTGTATTACAAATATGTTTTTATGATATTCTGCTCTATAAAATGCAGTGTTTACGTTAAAAAAAATTTTTTTTTTGCGATTTTTTGATATTTTGTGTTCATATCATTTGGTGATACTGTAAATGATAATAAACAATATTGTGTTGTTTTTAAGACTTGGGATTAATGAAATCAATGTTAGGGAATATGTTTTGATAGTTTAAAGCTTGTTATCATCATTTTTTGAACAATTACAACATTTTTGCTTTTCACTCATGTACCCCAACATCATCACTTGACTTCTGGATACTGTAGAATCAGCTATGGATGCGAGATAATTATTTCTTCTAGTTATTATGATAAAACAAACATTTTGGAACAAAAATATTCAGTTTTAAGCTTGTGCCACCCAAAAATAACATCAGGGGCATTTTTTTACCATGTACATACATGCCATATTGTGTCATTAGGTGTCTTGAAACGAAAACTTAAAATTAAACAAAAACAAAATTTACCACTAAATTCCTCATGCTTGAAAACCTATACAAGCGGGAAATAAGCAAAATTTAAAAAAAATTCGATTTTTAATGGTACATTTTGTGAAGGGGATTCAGAGTCGAGCTCAAATCTGATGTTGGCATATCCCACCTGGATGATTTTATAAAAAAAAATCTTTATACCATTAAACTAGATGCCTTGGGCTATCAAAAGAATATAGTCCGAGCCCGTACCATTTGGTTTACGGTATCGAAATTTCGATTTAAAAAATCGAAATTTTGGTTTCGACACGAAAAAATTTTTTTCAAAAAAAATTGAGTGTGCCACGAGATTCCCCGTGGTCGAAAACCTATAAATCCGGGAAATTAGAAAAAACCGAAAAAAATTCGTTTTTTCCCGCAAACTCAAAGTTGATGACTTCAGAAGTCTCCAGAATCGGAATCTTACAACGAAAAAATTTTAAAAAACAATTTTTTGCATCTAGGGACACATGGCAACAACCTCTGAAAATTTCAAGACCTAAATCGAAAAAAATTTTTTTTCTGTTCCCGGTCGATTAAATATTTACGCAGACTGTCTCTTAAACAAATGTATACACAAAAAAAGGTGTCTATATCGGAGGATTTATTTTATCAGATGAATTATCATTTTGAACATTTAAGAAGCTTTAAATTGACAAAAAAAAAACAGGTAAATGAAAGTATTTTTCTGCCAGCCATAAAAAATAACTTCAAGCTATTTAATTTATAAATAAATAAGATTAGTTATATGGACTTTATACTCTTTAAATTAAATATTTTAATATTTAAAAATAATAAATAATAAAAATACTGTATTGGCTTAATGCTTGGGATAACTATATTACCGTAGGTCTTTCGTAAAGGCATTCGAAAGAAACAGCAACAGTAAAGCATTATGGAACAGTTTTTTCCCCCTGTTATTCAATAACAGGGTTGTCGCCCCCCAAATTGAGTCGGGATTCTTCGGGAAAATCCACGACGAGGACGTCCCCGTTCCCCGGCCAAGTTTGAATTTAGGAGATCCCTGGTTCCCCGACACCTTTCTTCTCTGAAAAATTTTTTAATTTTTTGATAATTTAAGAGGCTGTCTACCAGATTTTTAAAATCGAGCGGAACACACCATCTCAGATTTCAATTATTTTTTGTATTTTGGTAGAATATGGTCTAAAAACGTTATTCTGAAAGTATTACCAGTTCTTATAGTGCTAGTTTTGGATTGGCACGATGTCAAAGGTCATAATTGACCAAAATTTCATGACAAGTAAAATATTTTTTTTACTTAACCAAAAAATTTGAAGTTTTCCCAGTTGATACTAATTGAGACAAGGTTTAAAAATATGTATCGTTTACATTTCTATCATATTTTTGAATACGATTTTTTTCGCTTTGAATATTTAACCCCCTGAAAAAAAATTGCATTTTTCGTTGGGGAGCTTAGTGAATATCACCCGTAATTGCCTCAGAATCTCAACTTTCTAATAATATATGACTTTTACCAAAATGAGGTGTACTTAGCGATTCCCAACCAAAAAACTATTGTCGAACAACATCTATAACATCGAATAATATATATATTTCATGAATGGGGGAAGGTATCGACTTCCGGTGACTTGCATTATGGAATATCAATGTTGTGGAGCATCCAAGAACAGTTTGAACATATTTGCTTACGATTTCGAAATATGGGACCACTTTGAAAATCCAAAATTTAACAACATAGAAATATTGTAAAAAATCGAGTTTTTTCTTTCATAATAAAATCAAATATGCATTCTAAATGTCACATACATGTAACAACACCAATTTAAGTTGATAAAAAATGACGGGGGGTCAAAATCAATTTTTTACGATTTTTTCAATTTTGCTTATTTTTGATCAATTTTCGAGATACCAAAATATTACGAATACGAAATATATCAACTATCTGATACTTTCGGGTTAAAATATAGCTCGTTAATGATTTTCGGGCAATATTTCGACATCCTGGAATTACTTGTTTTCGTTTTCCACGTAACTGAAAACATGCTCAAAAATTTAAGAAAAAACACCTGGAAATCAGTGTTTTTCCGATAAGGGATCGCTAAAAACGTTTTTTTTCGATTTATTATAATTTACTTTGGTGGGGTGAAGTGTTTTGGAACCATTTTGAACAATTTTTAAGATTTTCAAAAATTACTGATTTTTCAAAATTTGGAAAAAATTACTTTATTTTATTTTGTGTTGAAATCATTCAGAAAGTGTTAAAATATTGACATTTAAGCGAAAAAAAAACGTTTTTAGCGATCCCTTATCGGAAAAACACTGATTTCCAGGTGTTTTTTCTTAAATTTTTGAGCATGTTTTCAGTTACGTGGAAAACGAAAACAAGTAATTCCAGGATGTCGAAATATTGCCCGAAAATCATTAACGAGCTATATTTTAACCCGAAAGTATCAGATAGTTGATATATTTCGTATTCGTAATATTTTGGTATCTCGAAAATTGATCAAAAATAAGCAAAATTGAAAAAATCGTAAAAAATTGATTTTGACCCCCCGTCATTTTTTATCAACTTAAATTGGTGTTGTTACATGTATGTGACATTTAGAATGCATATTTGATTTTATTATGAAAGAAAAAACTCGATTTTTTACAATATTTCTATGTTGTTAAATTTTGGATTTTCAAAGTGGTCCCATATTTCGAAATCGTAAGCAAATATGTTCAAACTGTTCTTGGATGCTCCACAACATTGATATTCCATAATGCAAGTCACCGGAAGTCGATACCTTCCCCCATTCATGAAATATATATATTATTCGATGTTATAGATGTTGTTCGACAATAGTTTTTTGGTTGGGAATCGCTAAGTACACCTCATTTTGGTAAAAGTCATATATTATTAGAAAGTTGAGATTCTGAGGCAATTACGGGTGATATTCACTAAGCTCCCCAACGAAAAATGCAATTTTTTTTCAGGGGGTTAAATATTCAAAGCGAAAAAAATCGTATTCAAAAATATGATAGAAATGTAAACGATACATATTTTTAAACCTTGTCTCAATTAGTATCAACTGGGAAAACTTCAAATTTTTTGGTTAAGTAAAAAAAATATTTTACTTGTCATGAAATTTTGGTCAATTATGACCTTTGACATCGTGCCAATCCAAAACTAGCACTATAAGAACTGGTAATACTTTCAGAATAACGTTTTTAGACCATATTCTACCAAAATACAAAAAATAATTGAAATCTGAGATGGTGTGTTCCGCTCATATATGAAATTTTAAGATTTTCTGGTAGACAGTCTCTTAATTTAGAAAACTTTGAGTAAGTTTTTTGGCTTAAAGTAATCATCATCATTTTTGCCCACAAAATTTTTAAATGTTCAATAAAAAAAAATGCGGGGGAAAACAATAATATTTCAGATTCTTGGTGTTCTTTGCTATTAAAAATTTTACATTAATTTTATTCTTTTAACTTTTAAAAATAATAAAAAATGTATTAAACTTTTAAAATTTGAAGTTTGATCTTAAAAACAACCACAAAAAAGGCAATGTAAAAAAGAACCCACCTTTGTTTCCGACTACAAATTAAAGAGAAAAGGTTTCTCAGATATCAGAAAGAAAAAAAGGCCAAAAATTAAAAAGATAAAAATTGTTTGTTTTTTTTCCAATACAATTTTTGAGAATCCCAGCTTCATACAAATTTATCAGTTGTTTTTTTGTGAACATTTTTTTACTACAGCAAAAAAAAAGTCAACAAATTTCTGATTTTATTTTCCCATCGGGAATAAAATGTTCTTTTTTATTTATTTTCTCACAAACTTTTAAAAAAAGCTACCGTAGTTTTTTAATAGCAGCAATTTTATCGGCAAAAATAATAGCATTCAACTTTTTTTGGCATTTTTAGAGGGCTTAGAAAAAAGGGATATATAAAAAAGTGACGATTATTCATGTACTCTTCAAATTTTTAAGTCTTTAATGCCGCCGTCTGATGACTTTTTTGGACCCATAAAAAATAACATGTGAGAAGACAGCTATTTTTTGAGAATATATTTTATTATCCCCCTTTTTAATTAATATATTGATAGATCTACGTATGCCCCTTCTGCTTCAATCCAGTTATTCCAAATCTGGCTAACTAGATTGATATACATTTTTTATTAATGAGAAAAAAATGCCTTCCGCATTAACAAAATACACGCAAATGAACGAGCGAAAGTCAGTCACATTTTTGCACTTTTTTGCAACATTTTTATTTTGTCTTTTTTTTTCTCTTGGACAGAAAAGTGCTAAAATTGAATTAGACAAAATCACTTTTATTGATGGCAGCTGACTGACGGAATGGCAAAATGCCAAAGTTTTACAGCACTTTTTTATGTGTATTTTTAAAAGGCATTGAATGAATTTGTGTAGTCTGGAAAAGATTAAGCGGAAATATATTTGTGTCATAGATGCCCCAAAAAAAAGGCGGGCGATGGCACCGAAATAGTAGGCTTTTCAATGGCACACTTTTTTTTCTCGAGGAGTACCGTTTTTACAATGGATAACTATCAATGATAAAAAAAAGAAGAAGAAGAGAGAAAAAAAAAGTTTAATTAAAGCTTTAAATGAAAAAGAATGACGCAACCGCGCGCAATAGCGGGGCAATGAAAAAAAAAAGAAAAACGTGAAACACGGAAATAACTATCTTCTTCTTTTATTATTGCTGTTGAAAGAGAGCCAACAAAGAAGCATCACATCAACGGGGCATACAATGAGAGGGCATTGCCAAAAAAAATTACTTTTCTATCTTTTTTTGTCTTTGATGAAAGATAAGAAATAATTTTTTTCCTAAATTAGAAACAAACTTTGATGAGATACTACGGCAGACGCTTAAAAATAAATGCAAAATTCTATTAAAAGTAACACTTTTTTTAAAACCGTGGGCAATTTTTTCATTTTTTGTTTGCGTATGATTTCTTAATTTTTTGAGGGGGACCAACTTTTTTTTTGAATGAATGGAAAAAAAACATCTGTCAAAACTTTTTTACAATCTGTCAAAATTAAATTAAAAAAAGTTCTTTGTTTAAAAAAAGCAATGAGTAAGGAAATTCACAGAAAATTATTAATAAAACTCATGACTTTGACTTCATTTTAAACATATCAGAGTATACTGTAGCAGAATGGGAAAAAAAAAACAACAAATAAATGCAAACACGCAAAAGTTATTAGATTTTTGGTTTCTACAAGTTTTAAACTTGGGACATTTATTACATTTTAGAGGATGGCGTTGATTTATTGTTTGTTCGTTTCAATAAAATATAAATAAGATTTTAAAAAACGATGAATAATTAAATACAAAGTTTTGGGTTGAATTGTGTCAAATGTAGGTAAAAAAATATAATTCTCAAAATAGTGAACAATGTTCAAGTTCAAAGTAACCCTGTTTTTAAAGGTTGTTTAAACAAAATTCAAATTTGAAAGTAACAGTAAATATTGTAGTTTTGCAATATTTCCCATATTTTATTAATGCCAAAACCCCCCAAACTTTGACATTTTTACTCATTTTTTAACACCCTTGAAAGTTGTAGCCTTGTTTGATAAAAAAAAACAAAACTACAGTATACTTTTTCAAAATAAATTACACGAGAAATGCTAAATTTGAAACTTGTTAATTTTCAAATAAAAAACATGCCACTCAAAAGTTGTTGCTTGTTTATTTGTTAAACAACAACAAAACAACTATCTCAACAGATTTCATGACCATTATATTTTTTCTTCAAAATATTCAAATTCCCAAGAGTTAAAAAACAAAACTATAAAATTTTTGCAAAAAAAAATGAATTTAAAATGTTTTGTAGCTTCTGATTAATGGTTATGTTTAGTTCTATCATCCCAAGACCCCAGCAATGGCAAAATTACAAAATTCTAAAGATTCTCGAGGGATTTTAATTCATACTTTTTTCAACAATAGTAATAAAAATATATGGTTTTGTTTTACCAAATAAATAAAATGTTTCATTTTTTGCATTGCTTTTTATTTGAATGTGTTAGGTCGATTTTGGCACAAACCCATACATACATGTTTGAGAGAGATACCACCACCAAAAAGTCCTTTGGGAAAAGAAGGAAGGGATCATTTGAAACCAACCAATTTTTTAGGTACTTTTGCAAAAAAAATGCCATCCAAAGAAAAGAAAAAAGTGACATCAAAAAGCTATTATTTCATGGATCCTTGGATTCTGAAATGGGCGATAATGATGGTAATGGTGATGAAAGATAATATAACAAATGCCAAACTTTCATGCCATTTCTAACTTTGAACTTCTACTTTCAAACTTTTAACGAAAAAAAGCATCTAAAAATTAAATTAATTAAATCTAATTAAATTTATTTTTGTAAATTAAAAAGTGATAATTATCACTTCAAAAAGAAGGCAAACAGGCGGCGGTTTACGTGGGATTACCCAAAATTAAATATATATTTATATATATTTTGGCTGATTTAATAATGCTTTCTTTTATTTTACCAGGGTTTTTTTAATGGTGACCGTAATTTTGTTCCAAAAAGTCTTAAATTTGCCCTTTTAAAAGCTTTTTAGCATTTTTTGATGAAAAATAAAAAAGAGAGAGAGAAACAAAGTACGAGCAAAAAAGTGACACATTTATTACTCTCACTTTTTTCTTTGCAAAGTCTTTTTTTATATTTATTTAAATGAATTGTTTTAAGCAGCAAACTTCTTTTTTTAAATAATATGAAATAAATGAAATAAAAGAAAGTAAGAATTTCAAGGTTCAAAGTAAACAAAATACAATCTTTTTTTGAGTCAAAAAGTATTTTTTTTCTTTTGAAACTTTTTTTAAATAATAATTTTGAGGCTTTTGAATGAATGGAAAAAAAATATTATTGAATAAATGCGCAATCCTTCAATTTATTTATACAGTAATAACATGGTATCAGAAAAATATGAAATACAGGGTGATTCAAGAAAAAGTCCGATTTTTAAATGGCTGGCAAATGGTTTCTGTTCCATTTAAACGAAAAGTAATGGAGCAGCGATACTCAGCACCAGTTACCATTTAATTTTGGTTTTTTTTGTTTTTACAGGGGGGACCAAGCAGTGATGTCAAATGCGGCCGAAAATGTCGGCCGGCCGCGGCCGCGGCCCAAAAATTTACGGCCCGGCCGGCCTGCGGTCGACTTTTTTTAGGCCGGCCCGGCCTGCGGCCGGCCGCGGCCGGCCTCGTTAAATTTGTAAAAAATTTTACCATACGTACATAAAATTTCTGTAATTTTTTTATATGCAATGCTGGATATAAAAAAAGATTGCAACTATTTTTTTAACATTTAGGCGAGTTTTCACTACTTTGAAAATTATGATAATTCTTTTTTCTATAAGTTTGGCGTACAAATTCAGGGTATTTGTAAAGAATTTTGAAAAACGCGGCCGACCCCGGCCGGCCTTATCTTCGGCCTGGCCGGCCTGCGGCCTGGCCGGCCTGCAGGGCCGCAAATTGGTCCAAGCAAAGGGGGGGGAACTTCCTTATGAAATTTTCAAAAATTCTCATTTTACCTAGTATGAATTCAGTTTTTCAACGTAAATTTTTTCTCAAGGGGGGGGAACTTTCCCCTTTTTCTATAAGGTATTTGCGGCCCTGCCGGCCTGCGGCCGAAAATATAACGGCCGGCCGGCCGAGGCTGGCCGGCCGCATTTGACATCCCTGGGACCAAGTCGGAATTTCAAAAATTTCGACTTTTTTCAAAAAATTTTTTTTTGTGAAAAACTAAAAGGTAACGGTGCTGAGTATCGCTGCTCCATTAGTTTTCGTTTAAATGGAACAGAAACCATTTGCCAGCCATTTAAAAATCGGACTTTTTCTCGAATCACCCTGTACAAAATAAATTTGGCCAACAAACAAAACAAAAAGTTTGTTGGCCAAATTTATTTAACTTACATTTATCTTACTTTTGAACACAATTAAGAAAATAAATGGACATGAATAGTCCCAATAAAAAAAACAACTCAAATAACACGTACGGATTTTTAGGAAATGGTAAAAAAAATATTCAAATTTTCTCGGAGGGCAAATATGGATGGAGCAATTGGTTAGCGCGTTTTCATTGCATGCAGAACGCTGAAGAGAAGCCAGGTTCGATCTCCTCGAGAGCAGTTATAAAAAAATTTTTTTTATAAAAAGAATACCTTTGATTTAAGTGGTTCAGCAATCACTGTAAACATATTTTTGAAAATTTCCTTGTAAAAACAACAAAAAAAATTCGTTAAAAAAAATCAGTGCTCTCGCTAGGTTTGAACTCGGGTTTTTTTTGCCTAGTGAATGCAAAAAAATCACGCAACCAATTGCTCCATCCAGTTTTGCCCTCTGAGAAAATTTCAAGTGTCTTTTTTCCATTTCCCAAAAATCCGTACGTGCAATGAGCGTCGAGACTTCCAATCAATGTCAAACAGAAAAATTTGTCAGAGGTGTGTGTCTCCCCCTTTAATTGTATATAAAATGTTTAAAAAATTGATTTATACTTTTACAGCGCCAGTTTTTAATAGTTTTTTAGTTGATTTTTTTTGCACCGAAATCACACATTTTTAATTCATTCAAGTAAAATTTCAGAACCAACTTTCACTATTTTTTCATTCTTTGACCAAAAAAGTAGCTACAAAAATAGGTTTCTGTTCCATGAAATAAAAAATAGATTTACTTTTTTCTTTTCCGAGACTTGTGATATTTGTCGGGAAAAGTAAAATCCGGCCAGGTCTAGTAAAATACGGCCCGGCCAGGAATAGTAAAATCCGGCCAGGTCTAGTAAAATCCGTTCCGGCCAGGACTAGTAAAATACGTCCCGGCCAGGACTAGTTTTCGACTTCGATTTCGATTTCGATTTCGATTTCGATTTCGATTTCGATTTCGATTTCGATTTCGATTTCAATTTCAATTTCAATTTCGATTTCGATTTCGATTTCGATTTCGGTTTCGATTTCAATTTCGAATTCAATTTCGATTTCGATTTCGATTTCGATTTCGATTTCGATTTCAATTTCGATTTCGATTTCGATTTCGATTTCGATTTCGGTTTCAATTTCGATTGCAGAAAATACACTTTAGATCAACGATTTAATTTATTGCAAAACAAATATTATAATGTTTAAAAAAATTGAAAATCGGCACTTTTTTAACACAATTTTAAAGATATAGTTCAAGTTTTTATTTTTTTTTCGAAACTTTTTCTAAAAAGTAATAAATGACATTAATGATTCCATCTTCTTCAGTGACCTTTTGAATAGCTTGTCGTAAAGACATAAGCAAAGGTTTTGTTTGGAGCCCATCATAATAGATCATTCCACTTGAATACGGAATGATACCAACAAAATGACCAGGTGTTGAAAAGCTGATGAGACCAAGTTTGTAATTCAATTTTTTGTCCGCCTTTTTTTAAAGAACAATATTCAAAATGCACAAAAAAATATTTTATAAAAATTTATGACAAAAAAACAAAAATTTTAATCTCAAAATATTTAAAACTTTGATAAAAATCAATTATTTTTGGCATTTATACTAGTAGACCAAATATCAAATAAAAAATGTGATACATCGATTTCTTGCGAATTGGCTGATAAAATCCAAAATAATGTCAATGCATCTCTTTTAAATATAGAATCAAGAAATTCGTAAAAAAATTCATGATTTCTATTAATACCATATGCTTCCTAAAAAATTGGGATATATATATATATATGTTTATCCAAAAGTGTTTATAAAATTTACCAAATAATTTTCCAAAAAGTGAACTTTGCTGGATCTAACAAACAAAAGCCACAATAAATTAAAACAGATGATAATTTTTAAAATTAAAAGAACTGCAAACCAATACCATAAGAAAATAAACATCATTTCATAAATTTCATTATATGGCAAAATACATTGTGAAGTCCATTTCATTGATCTGCCTGATTCTTCATCTCGTCGTGTAAAATCACAATACATTAATCTCGAGAAATGTCCTGATTCCTGCCATTTTTTGTTATTGTATAAACTTATAGACATTTGAATCCCGAAATAGTGAAATGATGTGTCCGAAATCCAATTAATCATTAATAGTTGTAATCCAACTGATAAAATATTTGATAATTTGTAAAAACAATAAAAATTGGAAAAATAATTTTTAGGGCTGATAAATTCTAAAAACATTTATTTTAATGGCACCAAATCACTAATTTCCTTACTAAAAACTCCATTAAAAATTGCATAATCATTCCGTCTTTCATTGTATTTCATTATTAAAAGTAATTGTTTGGCATAACAAGTACTATCATGGGCGGTATCGGTTCTTAATAAATAATTAGACCATGGTTTAACATATACTCCACTATACCAATGAACTGTCTTCCACAACCAAAAAGGAGTACAACATAATACAGATTGAACAATAAATAATATAGGTATCCAGCAATAAAAATTTGTGTGTACTTCTTTTTTATCTGTAGGAAAATTGATTTGCTGCGGGTTTACAAAATAAAGGTCATCAATGAAGCCTAAATCAAAAATATTGTTTTATTTTACAAAGGAAAGCTCACATTTAGTTGCAATATAATCATTCCATCTTGGTGAATCAGAAGGATTTTCCCAACAATAAAATATATCTCGAGCAAATAAACGAAAGCTTACAAATGATGAAAATGTTAATAAGATTAAAGAAGATATTCCATGAAGACAACCGTCGATGTAATCATCAAATTTTGAGTTTTTACTGTATTTATATAACGGAACTGTAGTTGCTATAAAACCCATTATGGCAACTACTTTTTTATGCAGCAAAATCTTTGTCGACCATAAAAATATAAAAAACTAGAATTTTTTTAGCATATCCATATAAGCGCTTTTTTCACTCTTCGTTAATTGCTGGATAACATCTGCCATGTTAGCGCAGCATCTGCCAAAAGTTGTGTTTTTTAGAAAACAAATATTCACTTTTAAACAAACACAATAACATTTATTTATTTTTTATTTTAAATATTAATCTTTGGATAATACATAAAATTACAAGTTTCTTAAAACTTAAAATTTATAAACTTAGATAAATTACTACTGTAAGTTTATAGTTAACAGTTTGAACGGTATCTTTTTCGTACCTTTTTCTCATTTATTTTTAATTAATAATAAAATTAAAGGCAGCAAACCTTGAAAAAAACAACATTTTAAAATTCTTCCGGCCGAAATCGAAATCGAAATCGAAATCGAAATCGAAATCGAAATCGAAATCGAAATCGAAATCGAAATCGAAATCGAAATCGAAATCGAAATCGAAATCGAAATCGAAATCGAAATCGAAATTGAAACCGAAATCGAAATCGAAATTGAAATCGAAACCGAAATCGAAATCGAAATCGAAATCGAAATCGAAATCGAAATCGAAATCGAAATCGAAATCGAAATCGAAATCGAAATCGAAATCGAAATCGAAATCGAAATCGAAATCGAAATCGAAATCGAAATCGAAATCGAAATCGAAGTCGAAAACTAGTCCTGGCCGGAACGTATTTTACTAGTCCTGGCCGGGACGTATTTTACTAGTCCTGGCCGGAACGGATTTTACTAGACCTGGCCGGATTTTACTATTCCTGGCCGGGCCGTATTTTACTAGACCTGGCCGGATTTTACTGACACCCGATATTTGTTTATTTTTTGGGATTAAAACATTTTTTTAAAGACTTCAAAAATTATTCATTCTGAAGTCTTTCAAAGTTTATTTGAATTTTTTTGAATATCATTGTTTTTGTTTTTATTAAATCTCGTTAAAGTATTAAAATTTATAGTTAGAAACCTTGGAAGTTTTTTCGGGAAAAATTACTTTTTTGAACTTTAAAAATATTGTTTAAAGTAATAAATAAAAAATAATATTTAAAAAAGCATTTTTTAAAACTGAAGATCAAAGAGAAAAAGTTATTTGAAAAAAATTTGCAAAAAAAATATGAAGAAAAAAAAAACAGAAGTAACAAACAATATTCTTTTTGTGTGCTTAACAAAAGATTTTTGAGTTCAAGTACGTGATTCTATTATTTTACTTGATCGAAGAACTTTGTTACAGAGTTTTTTTGTATGATTTTTTAAAAGGCAGTTTTTGAATAATAAAAGTAAATAAAATGAAAAGAATGTATAAAAATGCATTGATAAGAAAGAATTTGTTAAATAAAGCCAATTTAAGTTATAATCATAATTTTCTTTGTAATACACAAGTCTGCACGTTTTGAAAATTCATATTTTATCAGCTTTTAAGCTTAGCCTTGGCACTGTAAAAACATTGACAATTTTAAAGCGACACAAATATGTGCTATATAAAAAATGGATGACCGTTGTTCACACTTTTATCCGGATATATTTGAGCAAACTACAGTATCTTTTTTGAATCATCTCAATTTTTTGTCATTTATTCATTTGTCTTTTAAAAAAAAGTCTTAAAATACAACTTCCTTATTAAATAAATTTAAAATTTGATAAGCAAATTTGCAATAAATTTATCATACATATATACATTATATAACCGTAATTCAATTAAGCGTTGGCGTGTGCCACGAGTTTTTTATCTTATGCAAAATTCATTTAACTAAAATTGAATGTAATTGCGTCCAAAGTATAAATCAACTTTTAATAATTTAAAAAAAAACTGTTTCAGTCTGTTTCAAATCTGTTTTAAATGTCTATGTTTTTGGGTGCCTTTGAATTTGAAATTTAAAAATATAAAGTTTCAGAAATTTGTAATTCGAGGAAACAAAATTTCCCAAAATACAATGCAAAAAAAACAAAATATTTTCACAAAAAATATTAAAGAGAAAAAAAAGTATGATGTTGATCAAAGATTTTTTTTTGGAAAAATGTCAAAGATTTGATAAATATTTACACTGTGAATCAGAAACGGTTAAAAAAAATGAAAGAGCTTTTTTAATCCGTGAAGCATAAAACCTTTAAGCTACCGATGATTGACTGACGTTTTTCTTCTAAAAAGAAAAAAGTCAAAAAAACAACAATAGTTTCTTTAAAGTTTTTTAAGTTAGGTTTTTCAAAGATTTTCCGATTTTCCAAGAGGCGTTAACTTTGAAAGAGAGAAAAACAAATGGTATAAATAAAAAACTGTTGAAACAAAAAAAAACAAATAAATCAACGCTGCTTTAAAATAAAGTTTTTTCCGGGAATTATTTTTTGTGACAGTTTTTTTAATACTTGCAAAAGTCTTTTCTTTTTTTTCAGATGACTTCTTTAAAATTAATTACAGTATTTTTTGTCATTTTTATTGTATCTATTTCTGGTCAATCCACGCCAAGTCCAACCACACAAAATGGCGGATATACAGGGTCTGTTGGAACTTTAAATTATGATGATGGAACTTCAGGATATTATAGCACAACACCAAGTTATAATCAATATGGTAGCGGCGGTATGAATCAACAGGGATATCCTGCACAACAACAACCACAACAAGGTCAATATGGGCAACAACAACCACAAGGCCAATATGATTCTAATCAAGGCCAATACGCCCAAACTCAACAACAATATGGCCAGCAACAAGATACTAGCCAATCTCAATATGGCCAACAACAGAATGGACAATATGCCCAAACCCAGGGACAATATGGTCAACAGCAACAACAAAATGGACAATATTATGATCCATCTCAAAGCCAAAATGGGCAACAACAACAATATGGGCAAGGTCAACAATATGATTCTACTCAAGGTCAATATGGTCAAACTCAAAGTCCTTATAACCAACAACAACAACAACAACAAGGACAAGGACAATATGGCCAGCAACAAGATCCAAGTCAAAGCCAATATGGTCAACAACAAAGTGGACAATATGGCCAAACCCAGGGGCAATATGTCCAAAGTAATCAATACGATCAAAGCCAATACGGTCAATCTGGGCAACAAGGAATGTATCAAAGTGGAACTACACAAGGATACGGTAATCAACAACAACAACAATATGGACAACAACAACAAGGTGGAAATCAATTTGGAAATCAATATGATCAATCAAGTTCACAAGGAAATAATTCTGGGCAATCTTCTTATCAACTTTCCAGCACAAATACTGGAAACGGTAATTATAATACAGAACAATTTTCATTTAATAATGGAAAATGTTATTATTCAGTAAGTTTTATCATTTTACAAACCTTATAATAATAATGACACATTTAAGAATGGACAATTACACGATAATGGACAAACTCGTCAATTAACTCAACAAGAGCAACAACAAATACAACAATTTAATCAACAAATGTCACAATATAGTCAACAACTTCAAACAAGTTTAAGTGGATTTATGAGTAATTTATTTACAACATCCCAAAGCAGTCAATCTAATTTAAATCTTCCACAAATGCCCACAATTCCATGCTTCTGTTCTGTTTGTTAAAAAAACAAACAAATATTGTTGTTCTTTTATGTCTCTTTGTTATCTCTTTTAACAGTATATTACTGTAAACCAAATTATTACCCTGAATATTCGTGGTGAAAGTTTGATTAAAAATTTGTATTTTATCCGGTGCTATATAATATATATGTTAAAACCTCGAAATACAGTATATTTTTTCTATTATATATTTGTTTATTTTTTTAATGAAATAATAATAACCAACAATAAAAAAACTTGACAGAATCAATACCAGTTCCTGCCACGAAAAAAAACATCTAATTTTTTAAACATTCTATTACCGTATGAAGAAAAAAAAATACTAAGAAAAGTGTATGATGAAAGATGAAAGATATAGATAGATATTGCCAGGCACCGGGATATAAATCAATGAGGCATAAGAATGGGGAAAGAGAGATAGATTTATGTTTTTGGGATGTTTAAATATTTAAATATTACTACTTTCTTTCATATTGGATCATCAAACCATTCCAAACTTTTTTCAGAAGCTCGCGAAGATGTTAAACGTTGTTGATGGAGGGGAGATAAATCTTGTTGCTCTTTTATTCCATCCAAAAGTTGCGTTCTTCTGAAAAGTATTTAAAAAAATGTATTACGTCAAAGATTTTTTTAAGAAATATATTTATAAAAACGTAGGAGGTTTTATAAGAAAATCTTTTTAAGACCACCACCAATGTGGTGGCAACAAATATTTTTGCAAAAAGTTTAATACGGAACGGAAAATTTGCGTGAAAAAATGCCCAATCAAGCATTTTCTTTTTTTCATTTTTTTAGGGTCCTTAAAATAGCCTTAAGCAAAAAAAGAAAGTAGTTTTGGAAGAAAAAATTATAATAAAATAATTGTGGGGGTTTTTTGGGCTACATTTTATTTATCTTTTTATTTGCCGAAACATTTGTTACAAACCCAAAAGCAAAAACTATAAATAAAAAAAAAGGGGGCTAACCTTAAAATTCCTGGCTTTGTTGTTGCTGTTGTTGATGGAAGAGATTTTAGTAATCCATGCTTTGAAGACGATGTTCCAGCACCGCCTTCATCATCGGATGAAATAAAGCCTGTATCAATGGCAGAATCAATCATTTGTTGTTGATGGAAGGGTTGTTGACTGCAAAATATAAAATAACATATTTGCAATCAATCATGTTTTATTTTTTGAATGAACACACAAACATTTAAAGCAAAAAAAACATCACAAAATAGGGTTAAAAGAATAATAAAAAACATTTTTGAATCATTTCTAGCATTTTTTTTCAAGCAACAAACATATTGGATACACTTCTATCTTAAATTTTAATATTTTAATTAAAAATTAAATTAAATGTGCTTTGGTGCAGCGGTGCAAAAAAATATACCAGAAATGTTCAAAAGTTAAAAGGTATAATCTGGCAAAGATAAGTGATATTGGTTTAGGATTGATAAAGTGATAAAGAGGTTGTGGAAAAGAGTTAAAATAAAATACTGTATTATTTGACCAACATTTAAGAAAAAAAAACTTACGCGGATAATTGTAAAATACTTGAAGACCCTGACATTTTACTGATACCACTATCAGTCATTGGATTCGGGGATTTTGATGTTGATGGCTCTAATAAAAGAATTTTTTCACCATGTTGCTTTGTTCGAGAATTATTTGCCAACTCCCATAGTCTAAATTGTTCAATAATTATGCAAATTTTCCCAAATGAAAACAAACCCATGGGATCGCTTGGCGTACTTCTCACGTAAAGCCGATAAATTAGATCTTGTAGAGCGTCCAGAACAAATTGAAACAATATCTGATCCACCAGTATCAGATCCGGCAACAATTACCGAATGATACATATAATTTGTTGATCTCATACATTTTGCATGAATAAGTTGTGCCAAATCTGTTGCATCTCCAAGGGCATCTTCATCTGGAATATTTGAGGGTCCTGCTTCTGCCGATTCAAACATATTCTTTAATGTTTTAAATGCTGATAATTCGGAGATATCCGAAGGGGTTGGACTATGAATGCCTAAAAAATGGGGATATTAAGATGATTTATATGTATAAATATATATATATATATATACCTCTATCATCTTCAGCTGTTGAAGGACCAGCGGCAAATTCATCATCCCAACTGGCATCACCATCCCAAAGTAATCGAATTTCAGATGCTTCGGACGGTGCCAAACTTGCTGAATCATCAATGTCATAATCATAATCTCCATCAATATTAGCAATTAGCCTTGGAATTCTTTCACCTCTTCGAATTCTAGAAGCTTCAGAAAATGATGAACCCGCAATACTGCTAGCTTCAGAATTTCTTCGACTTCTGCCATTCTTCTCCGGTGTCATCGATGAAATCCCTGCTAATCCTTCCTTCATTGAAGGGGAAGCAGCAAGGGCTCGTCGGATTCTTGAATTTTTTGGTAAATTTATAAAACTTCCATTATTTGATTTTCTGATTCTGAATCCTCCTGTGATCGATGACGTTGGAGTTTTTTGGCCATCTTCTTCTTCTTCATCATCATCATCATCAAATTCATCAATGCTTACAATTGATCTTCGTTCAGATTCTTTTGAACAACATGGATCAGGATTCAGAAGACGAGAATCTGCTCTTGCCAATAAATCACAATGTGCGGCATCAAATAGCGTCCAAACAAATCCTCTTCCCAAATATCGATTACATATTCGATATGCACAATATGAACCAAATCCAGCAATTAATAATACACCAGAAGTTCGAGCTGTAAATATTTTCATTTTAACATTTTATAATAGTATTTTTGTATAAATTTTTTTAAAGAATTCAGTCTATTGTTCTTAAGTAAAAAGTAATTTGAGCCCGGGTCGTTTTTGTTCTTTGAAATATTTTTTTGAACGTGTCAAAGTTAAAAATGTTTAAGCAGTTTTTTTTGGAGAAAAGTAAGTAATCGAAAATGTAAAGTTTGTCATCAAAAACAAAGATGGCACGGAAAAATTTGAGTGATTTTTGGTTAAAGTTTTAAAATAACTTTAAAAAATTTAAAAAAGAAAAGTATAAAGTTTAGTCAAAAATAACCTCATTTTAAGAATGTCACCGTCACCGTTTCCTCTCAAATTAAAATTCGTTTA
This sequence comes from Panagrolaimus superbus, assembly GCA_964035985.1. Taxonomy (NCBI): domain Eukaryota; kingdom Metazoa; phylum Nematoda; class Chromadorea; order Rhabditida; family Panagrolaimidae; genus Panagrolaimus; species Panagrolaimus superbus. Next base: position 10,821,240 of record OZ038357.1, read on the forward strand.
AAAATTCGAATCTTTAAGAAATAATTTAAACTTTTGAATAATTTGAATATTTGCTAAATTTGTTTTTAAATTTCTTCCCGGATCCTTTGATCTCTTGTTTATTTTGAATAATTAATTGAGTTTAAAGTTTGCCTTTTCTTACCAGGAAAAGAAATTTTTTTTGAAAATAAACGAAAAATAAAACAATCAATAAAAATTTGAGATTTGAAATCCATTAGTAATACAGTAATAATAAATAATATATATATTTACAAATAAACTATATATTTCATTGCTCTCTGGGATAAATTAAACAGCAATTGATATAAGCTAAAGTAATCGTAATATAAAAAAAGTGGAAAGCAATTTCGTGTCGCAAGAAAAATAAAATAAAATAGATGGATTTCAATTAAGAGAATAATAAAGAAAACATTCGTTGTCGACCTCTTCTTTCAAAAGCTTGTGTTTTTTCAAATAAATTAAAGCAAAGCTGTTCAACAAAATGTTTTCTTGGGTCTGCTTTTTTTCATCATCATCATTTGATGGAATCAAGCAGCTGACAAAATCTTACAATTAACACCCTTTCTTTTGGCACATTTTAAAGAATAAAAGGAAATGAAATGGATCAAGGAATGAATGAATGAAGAGAGTAGGGGGAAGGTGACAAGATCGGATAATACAAGCTAATGGATCATCTGGCTAGGATATAGCAACATGAGATCGAGGTGGTCCATCATCAAAATGCTCATTTTTTAAAACTTCATAAAAAAAACTAAATCAAACAAAAAAGAACGTTAAAGAAAGAAAGAAAAAAAAGAATCAAATTACAAAAAAGCGCTCCAAAATTATTTTCCCTCAAAATTTTTATGTCGCTTTTTCGCTTACAAAAAAAACTCTTGAAAAAAACTGTTTTATTTGTATTTAAAAATACATGCATATTTTTTTGCTTACAAAAAAAAGAAACCAAAAAAAGATAAAACAAAAAAAAAAGTTTTGTCGATTCTAAAAATGGGAAAAAATATATATTAAAATGTCACAACAGATGTTGGACATTCATTCATTCATTTTTTCATTCAGTTTTGGGAGAAAAAAATAAAAAGGGAAAACAGATCAAATATCTGTTTTTATTGGTGATGGCGGTGATAGTTTATTTGAAAGTGATCTGATCCCAAAAAGAAAAGAGTGGTAGAAAATTTGAATATGGAAAAATGGGAAAAAAATAGCGGAAAAATAAAAGGGTTATTATATTTGTATTTTTTTTTCAAGTGATTCATCATAAATATGTGGGGGCGGACGGATAATATCAACCTTAAAATATGTTTTAAAAGTTCAAAAATCCTTATCTTTTTTTCAAAAAAATCAATTGATTCAAGAAAAAAAATAAGATATAAAAAAACTCAAAATTATTGCGTCAGTAAAAACAACAAAAATGTTTAAGTGCTTCAAAAAGTTTTTAGAGAAGAAGAAAAAGCAGGCAAACAAAAAAGTGATCACTTTTTTTTGAGGGTATAAAAAACATAAAAAAAACTTCAAAGAAACTTTTTGTTTTTATATCACTCACTTATCATTCATTCATTCATTCATTTCAAGAGGAGAGAATCCTTAAAAGACACAAAAAAAACTTATCAAAACATTTTTTTTAAATCTGTAAAAGCTACAAAAATCACGGGCTCATTGGGTGTTCGGTAAAGACGGATTTTGAGTTCAAGGGATGGGATATGGTTATTTTTACTCCCAAACCACCCTAAAATCATTAAAAAATGATTTGGGAGATGTCGGGCCTGAAAATCGAAATTTCGAAATTTTCGATATTTTTCACAGGGGGGACCAAGACAAAAATTTTTTTAAAAAATTTTTGAGAAAAAATTTTTTGTGCTTTAAAATCGTCAAAATATGTCCGAAATAATATAATAACACTATAAAAACCATTTAAATGATACAAAACAATCAAATATTGAAGATATATCATTTCAATGATGTTGGGGGTATTGTGAAAATGCTTCAAGTAGGAAAAAAAATTTTTTGTGCTTATCTTCGACTTTGATATGATTGGGTCTTACTAAATCAAGGTCAGGGAGTTTAATTAAAGCATTTTCAGGCGTTTAAACTCATTTCTAATTATAGCTTTTGCTCTTGGTGGCTTTTACAGGCGTATTTTGAGCTAAAAAGGAGGGATCGTTGTCTTCCCGATAAGATAGAAGCATGATTTTTATTTTTCAATGATCACTAGGTTATTTATAAAAAAATTACAAGAGCTTTTTATTGCCGGGTGAATATTTCTCATTTGCCAGCTATTTGAAAATTTCCGTTTTTTATACCCCAACATCGTTGAAAGGAGGGAACGCATGCAAAACAGATATCCAGATAATTCCTGTTGTTTTTTTTTTGATTGTCACAACAATATAAAAAAAATTACAAAGGCTTTTGAGTATATCTTATCGGGAACCCGAAAATTTTTGGACTTATGTTACATCTATAGGTAAGATGGACACTTTAGTCGGCAGGAGGATTTTTTTTTGTTTTTGAGATTTAACCAAATCTTTACATATTTTCGTGTAGCCAACAATATTTCCAACAAAAATGTTGTCTTGGGTTTTGTTTAAATGACCTAGTATCCATTTCTCAGGTAAAAAACACAATTTTTGGTGCTCATTTTGGCCAAAATTGAATTTAGTCGGCAGGAGGATTTTTTTTTGTTTTTGAGATTTAACCAAATCTTTACATATTTTTGTGTAGCCAACAATATTTCCAACAAACATGTTGTCTTGGGTTTTGTTTAAATGACCTAGTATCCATTTGCCGAGCAAAAAAGTGCCAAAAAACGGCATTTTATGCAAATTTCGTTTTTTGGACCTGACAACCCCAAAATATGATATGAAAACCCCTAATATCATTTTTTTATGGTTTTTAGGTGTGTTTTATCTAATTTTAAGATGGCGCCCCTACCGTACAATTTTGGCCCCAAAATGAGCCCGTGAAATGATGGAATTAATCCTCTGCAATAAATTTCTTAGGTGAAATTTTATCGCCTTTTTCCATTGATATTTAAAGTTACTTTATCCGTTTTAATCAAAACTAAAATCCCAAAAATAAACAACTTCCAAATAACCTTAAACCTTCAAATTCCTGCAATGTCACTGAAGGAAAAAGTAGTGTAGTATCCTTGAAAAAATTCTAATGATCATCTAAATAGAAAGTGAGTCTCTCTACAACTATCTCAGACACTTTGGGATAGAGGAAAAAGATGTGTGTTCATTTTTCTTTCTTTTTTCCGCAAATAAAAAAATCATTGTTCTTTCTTTCTTCTTTTTTTTCCGTGCTAAAAGGAAGAGGACGTGCTGTGAAATTTTTAGTTTCATTTTTGCAAATGACGAGGTTGATGATCTAAAATGAGGATAGAAATTGACCTGTACTCTTTTTCTCTCTTTGCAAAAGTAAACAAATATTTTTTAACGCAATTTGGTGGCTTCGGTTTTGAGATTTTTATGTAACTTTGCACGTGTTAGGTTCCCTTTTTTTAACCTTTTTCTTTCATTATAATGGTGCACTGTCAAAGGATGTTAATATGTATATTTTCTGCAGATCTAAAAATTTAAGTAAAACTTGTTTTTACTGAAGGATCATAGACAGCAGAAAAAAAAGATGTTTTACATCGACTGATTGATTGATACATGCATGCTTAAAGTAATTAAGAGAGTTTTTTTTCCGAGAAAATCAAACTGGTATTTTTGTTTCAAATTTTGATCAAGAGTTTACTTGTCAAAAATAGCGTTTTTAAGTTTAAAAAAAATGACAGATTTTCTTTCCACACTTTTTGTTTATTGTTGTTTTCTGATTTTTTAGTTTCAAATTTATGCTCATTTATCCCTTTTTGAAAAGCATTTTTTTTATTGCCCCTTGAGCCTTTTTATTCTTCTTTATTATTTTGGCAATAATAAAATGGCATAAAACATATAAACATAATATAATGCTAATGGCTAAAGGCTAATGGAATGCTCTTTTACATCTTTTTTCTTTGACCATTCCCCTCTTTTAAGACAATGCTGCCTTTAGTTTATTGTCTCTTTTGTCTTTTGCTGCTGCTGCTGCTTTTAAAAAATTGGCAATAAAACCAATGCAAAAATGTCTCAGAGAAAATAAAATTGGTTAAGTTACACATCTTTTTTTTCTCCCTTTCATCTTCTTCATTTTAGTACTACTTTTTTGTGTCCCTTGTTTTTGTGGCATTCTTCCTCCTCCCATCTCTCTTTTTTTTGATACTAAAAAAAGTCACTTGGGTTTTGTCAAATATTTTTGTTTGAGAAAAAAAAAGTAATACTAAAATGGACATTTGATGAGAGACAAATGGTAACCGAAAAAAATGCAAGAAAAAATTGTTGCTTCTGAAACGACAACATTTGAAAGCGATGCCACAAAAAAAGAACTTTTTCATAGCCGTCTTTCAATAGAGTTTAAAGCGTTACAAATGAGGAAGTTTAACAAGAAAAAGTACTACTACGACTACTTTTTTTAGCTGACAGCTGAGAAAAAAAAACACAAAGCTTTCGTAAAAGTACGGAGAAAAACGCTTTAGGGTTTAAAGCTTTAAAAAATGAATTTTGAAAGAAGAAAAGGAACAACAAAAATAAATTTAGGCAATTAAGAAATTGAATTTTAATTGAAAAACAGAAAAGATTTTGTTCTAACAAACTTTGTTTTTAAATTTTCAAAAAAAAACATGTTAGCTTTTATCAATTTTTAAAAAAGCAGACGATGAAATTCCTGTTAAATTTGAATTAAAACTGACAACGACAAAAATTTTATCAACCGCACACAAAAAAGGAACAATCATAAAAAATAAAATGACTCAATTTTAAACAGACTATTAAACTGTGTATTTTGAAATTTGACACTTTTAAAATGTGTCATACTTAAAAAATTAGAAACAAAATCTTTGAATAATAATTAATTATTTAATCAAAGAGAAATGTATACTGTAACGTAAAACTTTAAACTCAATCAATTTCCTTTATCCCCCCAAATTTTGTACAAACAATTTTGATTGCAAATTAATCAATGAAAACCAAAAACTTACTAAGCATTCCAACGGAACATTGATCAGCGTCAATAGAAACTCCCATTTGAGTAATAAGGTGATGGGTTCCATTTCCATGGACTCGAGCTTCCAAAAATAATATTGGAAGTGCATCTGAGAATGATGTTGGATATGGAATTAATGAAGATGATGACATTTTTTAATTTATTTAAATATAAGGCACTTGAGGTGATTAATGGGAATTAATGAAGAATAGTTTCCGCAACAATATTAATGAAAGAAATATTGTCCATGAAGAACAAAAGTAGAAGAAAAGAAAGTGATCAGTCGGGGGAGGAATAAAATGAATGGATGGATGGATGGATGACCACCGGCGGGTCGGTGAAAAACACCAAACTCTCAGTTTGTTTTACACCCCCACCGAGATTTTTTTTTTCGCGCAAAACTAATCTGAAATTGAAACAATTATATTTTTTTGTAATGCTACTTACTACTTTGTGTACAAACAAGTGTACACATATATACTCGAGGGGATAAAATATCGTTTAAATGTTTAAGAGACAGTCTGCGTAAATATTTAATCGACCGGGAACAGAAAAAAAAATTTTTTCGATTTAGGTCTTGAAATTTTCAGAGGTTGTTGCCATGTGTCCCCAGATGCAAAAAATTGTTTTTCAAAATTTTTTCGTTGTAAGATTCCGATTCTGTAGACTTCTGAAGTCGTCAACTTTGAGTTTGCGGGAAAAAACGAATTTTTTTTTATTTTTTCTAATTTCCCGGATTTATAGGTTTTTGACCACGGGGAATCTCGTGGCACACTCAATTTTTTTTCAAAAAAATTTTTTCGTGTCGAAACCGAAATTTTGATTTTTTATATCGAAATTTCGATACCGTAAACCAAATGGTACGGGCTCGGACTATATTCTTTTGATAGCCCAAGGCATCTAGTTTAATGGTATAAAGATTTTATTTTATAAAATCATCCAGGTGGGATATGCCAACATCAGATTTGAGCTCGACTCTGAATCCCCTTCACAAAATGTACCATTAAAAATCGAATTTTTTTTTAATTTTGCTTATTTCCCGCTTGTATAGGTTCTCGAGCATGGGGAATTTAGTGGTAAAGTTTGTTTTTGTTTAATTTTAAGTTTTCGTTTCAAGACACCTAATGACACAATATGGCATGTATGTACATGGTAAAAAAATGCCCCTGATGTTATTTTTGGGTGGCACAAGCTTAAAACTGAATATTTTTGTTCCAAAATGTTTGTTTTATCATAATAACTAGAAGAAATAATTATCTGGCATCCGTAGCTGATTTTACAGTATCCAGAAGTCAAGTGATGATGTTGGGGTACATGAGTGAAAAGCAAAAATGTTGTAATTGTTCAAAAAATGATGATAACAAGCTTTAAACTATCAAAACATATTCCCTAACATTAATTTCATTAATCCCATGCCTTAGAAACAACACAATATTGTTTATTATCATTTACAGTATCACCAACTGATATGCACATAAATTATCAAAAAATCGCAAAAAATAAATTTTTTTAACGTAAATACTGCATTTTATAGAGCAGAATATCATAAAAACATATTTGTAATACACCAATTCCATTTTAATGCAAAAAAATAGAATTCTAAATTTTTTTGAAAACTACAGTATCCAGAAAGCAGACGATAAAAAACGAAAAATAATTTTTATAGTAGAAAAAATTTTCAGATGCTTTAATTGTATTACAAATATGTTTTTATGATATTCTGCTCTATAAAATGCAGTGTTTACGTTAAAAAAATTTATTTTTTGCGATTTTTTGATAATTTATGTGCATATCAGTTGGTGATACTGTAAATGATAATAAACAATATTGTGTTGTTTCTAAGGCATGGGATTAATGAAATTAATGTTAGGGAATATGTTTTGATAGTTTAAAGCTTGTTATCATCATTTTTTAAACAATTACAACATTTTTGCTTTTCACTCATGTACCCCAACATCATCACTTGACTTCTGGATACTGTAGAATCAGCTATGGATGCGAGATAATTATTTCTTCTAGTTATTATGATAAAACAAACATTTTGGAACAAAAATACTCAGTTTTAAGCTTGTGCCACCCAAAAATAACATCAGGGGGATTTTTTTACCATGTACATACATGTCATATTGTGTCATTAGGTGTCTTGAAACGAAAACTTAAAATTAAACAAAAACAAACTTTACCACTAAATTCCCCATGCTCGAGAACCTATACAAACGGGAAATAAGCAAAATTTAAAAAAAATTCGATTTTTAATGGTACATTTTGTGAAGGGGATTCAGAGTCAAGCTCAAATCTGATGTTGGCATATTCCACCTGGATGATTTTATAAAAAAAAACCTTTATACCATTAAACTAGATGCCTTGGGCTATCAAAAGAATATAGTCCGAGCCCGTACCATTTGGTTTGCGGTATCGAAATTTCGATTTAAAAAATCGAAATTTCGGTTTCGACACGAAAAAATTTTTTTGAAAAAAAATTGAGTGTGCCACGAGATTCCCCGTGGTCAAAAACCTATGAATCCGGGAAATTAGAAAAAATAAAAAAAAATTCGTTTTTTCCCGCAAACTCAAAGTTGACGACTTCAGAAGTCTACAGAATCGGAATCTTACAACGAAAAAATTTTGAAAAACAATTTTTTGCATCTGGGGACACATGGCAACAACCTTTGAAAATTTCAAGACCTAAATCGAAAAAATTTTTTTTTCTGTTCCCGGTTCATAAGGGAAAGTCAAAAAAGTTACACAGACTCTCTCTTAAAGAGAAAACTGATCAGAGAGAGAGAAAAAAGTTTGTCGGAAAAAAAGATAAAAAGAAAAAGGATGACCAAGGCAAAAAAAAATATGAAAAGTTGTTTTACGTAAACGTTTTATATTTATAATCCATGGACGACCGTCAACTTGCGGACCACGGAAGCAACACAAAAAATGCGCAATGAAAAAAAATGCTCAAAATAAATCTCTTTCATTTTTTCTATTTTTTACAACACACATTATTTCAGTCATTTCAGTTCAGCTCAGTCAGTTAATGTCAATTTAGTCAGTCAACACAGGCAAAAAAAAAGAAAATATGTGAAACACAATCGATCAATAAATAATATATAAATTTCTTTGAAAAAAAAACATGCAACCGCCTTTTGAAGAAGTAAAAAAAAATGTCGCCCATGGAAAAAAAGCTTTGACAAAAAAAAGAAAGCTTTTTTTCGGCGAAGAAAAAAAACCTAACCTTGGCAAAGCCCGAAACACAAAAAAAATGAATATTCAAAAAAGATTTTTTTGGTTTTTTCTATAAAAAAAAAGAAAGATTTGTCATTTTTTTTCAAAAGCAAAAAAAAGGGAGGATGAAATAATTTTAAAAAAATTGGTTTTTTTCTGAAGCAATTAAACAAAAAATACAATTTTTTGAAGTAGTTGAAGCAAAAAAAATGATGGAATAAAAAAAACAGAGAGCAGACATTTTTGCTGCAGAAAAAAAAAAAAGAGAAAAACAGCTTCTTTGACTTGTTTTTTTTTCTTTAACTAAAACAAGAAAAGGAAGAGACAGAAAAAACATTTTAGGACAATTGATTGAAAGACGACTGGCTACATCTTCTTTTTAGGCGTCTTGAGGAAAGAAAAAAGTTTGACAGTAATTTTTTTTTATCACTATATTTTTTCGTGGAAGGAAAACATTTATAACACTTTTTTAATGCAAAAGTATACATATTTTTCCCCTTTTTTAATCACTAATCTATATATTTTGGATTAAAAGTTTTATGCATTTTTATTTTATATATATTTTTTTCACTAAAATTAGACTTCCTTTGGAAGAATTGCTGCTGCCTTATGAATAATAATATTTCTTCTACACGCTAGGCTTTTTTAATTCTAAATAAAAACCAAAAAAGAATAACCAACGTTATTCAATATTTTTTGCACAAAAAATGTATGTCCTTTTATTATAAGTTTTATAAAGAAAAAAAACAACTATTTTTAGGAACAAAATTTCATTAAAAAAGACATCTGAGGTGACAGGAAATGAAAAAAAAGGGGGGAAAGGAAGCTGTTGTTTTAAAAATGGTCTAACACGGAAAATATATATAATACAATTTGTTGAGTTCTTTTTACTGTTATCAGAAATATGTGAAAACTGATACCTTTTCTTTCTGCGATTCATTTTTTGAGAGAAAAAAAATGTTTAAAGCAAAAAAAGAGAAGAATTGAAAGAAACTTTACGCGTTGGAAAAAAAAGAGCAGCTTTGAAAAATCGTTGAAGAATAAAAAAAACTACTTTGTTTTTCTCGAGATTCGGAAAAAAACAACCGTGGACTTTTTACGCAGACAAAAAAAATTGAAAGTGGTTAAACATTTTTAAATAAAAATAAAAATGGAAAGTTCTAACATAAAATTTAGGTAAATAAAAAAAACTCGTATCAATGATAAAATTAAATAATTAACAAAACTTTTGATTAAATTATATAAAAAATATAAGAGTTTCCATTTCAATTTTAAAAAGTCTAAAAAACATTTTCAACAAATTTTTGAAAAAAAACGATTACAAAAAATGACCTTGAATTTTTCCAACAATTTTTTTAATTCTGCGATTATTCGCAAAATTTTGTTAAAAAAAAGTGTGCAAAAAAAGATAGCAACATTTTATTTTTTGAAAGAAACACAAAAAAAGAGTTTTTTTGTTTGCGCAAACTTTAAAACAAAAATACATCTCTTCTTTTTTCTCTTTCTTTTTGCCATTGGCATCCATCCCATTTTTTTTTGCTAACTAAAAAAGCCGCCAATGTTTCGGGCTTTAGCTCGGCTCGCAGCAGCAATGGCATCAGAAAAAAAAGTAGTGGTTGTAACAAGAAAAAAACAACCTTCAAAAAAAGTCTTCCCTTCCCAAAATAGGAGTACCCATTTAAAGGGACAAACATCTGTTTTCTCCTTCGTTGAGTATTTTATTTTCGAAATATTCTTCCTCGCTTTTTTGGGAAAGGGCCAGTTTTTTTGGCTCATTTTTTTAAATGAAACAAAAAAGAGACATTCAAAAACAAGTATGTTTTTATCAGTTTTGTTTCAACAAAAAATAGTTTTCTTCGTCCTTTTTGGCATCTTTGACATCTTTTAATTTTTTAGAAATATAAAGAAAAATCATTTTAAGAAAATTTCTAATCATTTAAAGCTTAAAAAATATACTTGGCAAATCCAAATAATGAAAATTTTGCAAGAAAACGTAGTTTTCAGAATCTCAAATGGCACAAAAGCAAAAGTTATGTAAATTTTGGCTGTAATTGTCGTTATAAGTTTTTCAGGGGCGGAGATTCAGAATGTGAATTAAATTTTGGGGAAATATATACAGAAAAAAATTTCAGGAGGGTACGCCTTTGATCTTTTGCCGTCGCCAACACGAAGCGGCAAAAGATCAAATGAAATTACACAATTTCGGGGGGCATAGGTCCCGAACCCCCCCCCCCCCTAAAATGGCGCTGGGCATAAGTTTTGATTTAATGATAAAAGTTGTCAGAAATGGTACCAAAATGTTCGCCTCATCGAATTTAATAAGGTTAAAAAAATATGTCTCAAAAACTTATTTTTTGTCGGCAAATTACAGTTTGTCCTCATACAATTCTTCTTTTTTTTTTATTGCAGGTTCGGATTCTATGGGTCTTGTTATTCCTAAATACATATAGCATGTGTCTTAGTAGGGACATTTTTCCGCTTTGTTAAACGAAATATCTTTAAACCAAATTTTGATGGTGACTTGTATAATAAAATGTAGCGATGATGTGGAAACAAATAAAACTTTTGTGTTTTGATTAAAAGTAAAAGAAATCTTCAGAAACACATTTCATATTGCTTTTAAGATACCGTATAATTTTATCAAAAAATAATAGGGTAAAAAAATGCTAAATCATTCTGTGATAAATGATGAATTACACAAATTTAGCTTTTTTCTCTCTCTCTTGGAAAAACGCTTAAAGTTGTTTAAAATTTTTTCAAACTAATACTGTTTATACCTCTGACTCTATTTTAAAAAATTTATTTTGCGTTACGGTACCATAAATGTGGTTTAGATAATCAGTAAAAGATGTTTAAAACAATAAAGAATAATAAGAGAAACGTTCATTCACAGCTAGCCAAATCCAACGATCGAATTTATTTTTGAGGCTTTATGCACGGCAACATGAACAACAATTACATGGTTTACAATTACATTCACATTTTTTTGTTCCATCACATGAAAATCCATCACAACATTTACAATTTTTGCAAGCAGGATTCATTTTAATTGAACAAAAATAGGATCAAAATTGAGAAAGTACAGTAAGCAAAGACTGAAAGAAAAAGTCGAAATTTGAATGAATAGTTTGAGATTTGTGTTCTCGTTTTTATACACATTTTTTGTTTACAACTTTCACTGGTTGCAGTCTCATAAAAGTGAAAAATAATTAATGAATTGATCATAGTTCGTAGTTATTGACAAAATTCATCAAAATCACGCTATTTTACATTCGAATGCTATAAACTATAAACAAACAATGGAAAACTATATTAGGAGACTATAAACTATTCTTGCACTTTTTTAGCCATAAAACATAATACTGTAATTTTGCTACAAAAACTATGTTATGTTTATTTTTTAGGCTGGAAATTCTGAAAATCCTGGATTTTGTGAAATTTTGGACCGAATCCCGAATTATTTTTTTAAGAAATTCGTAATTTTGGAATCATGTAATTTAGTAAAATAAAAGACTGACCTTATTTTAATATGTTTCGTTAAAAACATATCTGATTGCAATGAATTAGCATTTTTTGTCTTGTTATTCATTATGATATTGTTATTAAGAAGGGTCTATCTGAAGCATCCCCGATGCAAATAAAACAGGGAAGGACCCAATTTTCTCGATTCAAAAGAACCTTGCAAGTAGGGGACCAAAACAAAAATTGAAGAAAATACCAAAGCTCTGTAGTGGTCAAAATTACATGCCAAAAATTTTAGCCCTTCTCGAGAAGCTTCTGCATCCTTACATCAGCTATTGGATTTTTTCCAATGCGACTTTATTTATAATCCCGCATAATTCCTACAACTAACGTTAAATGCTTGTCTTTTTTTGTATTCGATTTATATGCATTTGTTATGCCATAAGTATATATGTTTTGCTGATAAAAAAAGATTAGTAAGAATAATTTAGTTTTTTGGGAGGGTAAAAAACAGCAAAAAAAATTGGTGCAAAAAAAACACTGGTTGATGCTGCTTTGTGTGCGCATCAGAGTTTTCCCGATTCCATTTTTTCCGACTTCGATCGGATTCCAAATTTTTTTCTGATTCCGTTTCCTCTTTTTTTTCATCATTGTTAGATGAAAATTTTACTGAAATTAGCTGAAAAAAATAGCAAAAGAACAACATAATTTTAAACTTTAACATTGAATTACTGAATTTTAAACAATCAAACAAAATATTTTTCGCTAATTAATGATAGCGAAAAATAAGTTCTCTCAAAAGTATTAAGATTTTAACTATTTATTACTAATTATGTATGTAGAACGTCGTGGAATTCTTTTTTTTTAAATTCCGATTCCGATTCCACCGATCCCGGTTCAGATTACAATTCTTTTCTCGCATGTTGCGCAGCAATGATCAAACCAGAAATTTTTTTCAGACATTAATAATATTTTATTCATTTTTTTACTGTATATAATTTATCATAGTTGATGTAATATTTTTATATTTACGAATAGAACATCATCATTTTGGAGCCCTTTTTTAAAATAATTCAAAAATGTTTTCGCCGGTTTTATTTGTTATTCACTTCAATGTGAGAAAATTGTTTTTATTTTTGCAGTTAATCATTTAACAGCAACATCCAAAAAATACCGTACTCTTTTAAAGATTAATGTATTCAAAAAGGTATCCCTATTTTTAGGCCCAAAACATATCTTTCATTTAAATTCGAAAACAGATAATTACAATTTTGTATTTCAACTTGTAAATTTAAAATTAGGAAAATAAAACATTTGCATTTTACTTACACCTGTCCAAAATGGTTATTTTTATTGAATTTTTTATTTCAAACATGTTTTTCAGCAACAAAAAATGTGTTGAATTGAAAAGTTTTGTGGCATTTACAAAAATAAGATTTTACAAAAGTTGCAGCATTTTTTTAAACATAAATATGTTTTTTTTATTATAATTCTATTTTAAAAAGGACCGACCCTAAACTTTCGTTAAAGGGAGTGTTCACGACAAGTCAAAAAAAAGTTGATTGCAACTCTCAACACGAAAGTGTTGCATAATCCAAATCTAAAAATTCTGATGATTTTTTTTTCATGACATATTTTCTGATCCCAAAAACGGTGTCCAAATAAAAAATTGGTTGGGATAGAACTCGAAATCCACGATTTTATTTTCTGTTTTTTCATTGTTTTTGCCAGATTAAAAACAAGTTCATATGTTTTTTGCTTGTCGTCGACACTCCCTTTAAAATAGAAATGAAAAAGATCTTTTTCTTTTCTATTTTGAATATAATAATAGGCAAAGCTGTCATTTAACAAAAAAATGAAAACAGTGATGTGATTTCACAAAAATATGAAATTCTTTTTTTTTTCTCCAAAAGTTAATAAGCTTAACCAAAGCTAGCTTGCATGCATAAATAGAAACATGGTTACTGCTGCTGATGCTGATGCTGATGTCATTTTTATTCATCCTTATTTTTAGATATTTTTTTTGCAGCAAAGAAAAAAAAACACATTGAATTTTATCTTCTTTTTTTGCACTGTCACGAAACAGTTCCGTTTTGTTTTGGATTTGTATAAAAAAAATTTATATAAATTTTATTACTATCTTCCGTTTGCAAACCGATGTTTTTTTGAGCTCTTTTTTCAGCAAGATTTAATTCTCAAACAACAACGGCAAAAAAAAAACGGATTTAAAACTTAACTCTTTTTTTTCATTTTGCACAAAAGTTAAGCTAATCGGCGACGCCGTGCCAAAGTTTTCTTTCATATTTTTCTCCAAGTTCTTTTTTCTCTCTCTCTTTATCTCTCTCTTTTTTTTGATTAAATTACATTTTTCAGTTTTTTCCGTGTTTGACAAAATGATGCTGCTTCTTTGCTTTTTAAGCTGAGGAAAAAGAGATTTGATTATCATTGACTTCTGGAAGAAAGAAGAAGAAAGAAAGAAAGAAGGAGGAATCATGGGGTGTATATATGTGTGTGTGTGTGTGGATATTTTTTGACATCTTTTTTTTCTCCATCCATGAATCGTATGAAGAGAAGGCAATTGAATAAATGAAAAGAAATCTGTTTTGGAAGCGCTATAAACATTTTTTTTAAAAATAAATTTGTGATAGTTTTTTTTGATTTAACGAAAACAAGAAAATTTTATTTTTTCGTAAAACTTTTTTTTGGGATTTATTTTTCAAACATTGGGATAAATTTGTTTTGCTTTCGTGAAAAATGCCAAAAAAAATCCCGTCATTTTTGTTGTCTTGATTTGATGATCAGAGTTGTTTTCAATTATTAATGATATGTAGTTCTGGATATCTCTTTGGATTTATTAAATCTCTTTGACAACTGCTCGATATCTGCTTATTTTTCATGCCCCAAAATGTACTTTTATATCTAAAATTACCGCTTTTGTCTTAATTTTGCCATCATTTAATTACAGAGTTGTATTTCATTTTTTAAAAATTTCTAAAAATTTGTAGGCGTCCAATTTTGCTCTTTTACTTCTCAAAACTTTTTCTTAATTGCCACGTTCACGTTCACTTTCATTTCGTTTTGGTGGTATTAAAAGATGAATTTCTTTATACCAAAAATTGTTTCAACATTTCTTTTTTTGTTTCTCATAAATAATTCTAGATTTTCTACCTTTAACCTTTTTTAAAAACAGATTACTTCCGGCCAATATCTTTTTTGACATTTTTTTTTCAATCTGTTTTCTTTGAAATCTCTCTTTTAAAAAGTACTTACTCACTTACATATTTTTTTTCCATGATGGAAAAGAAATGCAAGATTGCCCCTTTAAAAAAACATATAATATATATTTATGATAGGCAAAAAAAATATAAGAAGAAAAGTCATAAAAAAAGAAGTGACGAAAGTAAGATTCCCCTTTTTTTCCAGGGCCCCCCTGGAGCGTTGTTATATCTCCCTTTTTTTCGCACAGCTTCTTCATTTTTTGCCGACTTGATTTAAGCAAACCCCCCTTTTTTTTATGCTTTTGACATGTTTTTGCTGCAGTTTTTTTTGCAACAAAAATGAAATATATTTGCTTCCATGTTTTTATTTATTATTTTATAATTCATTTTTTTGCAGCAAATAAAATTTGTTCTTTGGGACTTTGGGACCTTTCGGGGATGTACCTGCTACATCTGCCAACAAGCAAGCAAGCTTAAACAAACCCTCGAGACTTTTCATTGTTTGTTTTTTTATTTGTCATTTTTTTTCCATTTGGGACTCCCCCGAAAAATAACACCTCAATTAAAAAAAGTTAAACAAGCTTTTTCTTTGCATTTTACCGGAAACAAGTCTCCCTTTTTTTGCATACCTATTTTCTTTGGACAAAGGATTGATTTCCCGTCGAGAGAAGAACGGAGACAAAAATAAAGTAAAAGTTCATTGACCTTCATTGAATTTAAAAAGCAGCTTTTTTTGCCCTTCCCAAAAGAGTTAATTATTTTTTGTTGTTTAAATAATAAATTTTAACACACACAAAAAAAGAAAAGAGAGAAGAAAGATACTGTTACAATTTTTAGGGAAAAAAATAATTTGTTTTTCAGCTTTCATGACAAAAAATTTAACGAAATTTTTATTGAACAATCTTTTTTCTTCTTTTTTTGATGTTTAAATATTTTTTCACGCTATCATTTTTTGTTTGAAAGTTTCAAAAACAGAAATGAAAAAACAAAGTCGTTGAATCAGTTTTTTGAAAGGAACGGATACGATATTTTGGATTTGTTTTGGGTATTATTTATTCAAATATTTTAAAATTTTGCCAAATTATATGTTTGAAAACATTCTTTTTTTAATTTATTATACTACAATTTTGAAAGAAAAACTCTTTAAAAGCAAAGAAACATTTTGTTTTAAAAACTGAAAATATAAAAACATGTTCAAAACGTTCGATATGAGATAGCCGTGCTGCAAAAAGATTTTCTCTGTGATTTTTTAGGGCGTGGTGAAATGTTAGTGACGGCGAATACTGTAGTTTTCATTACAGTATAAAAAAAAAGACAATCCTCGCATTTTTCTTTAATAAATGTTATTAATTGTGTTAAAAATTTATGGAAAAGTTACACACTCTTTCTGAACACTAGACGAATATTTAAATTTGATTAATTTTCAAATTTTGCTTTATTTAATAAGATTTTAAACGTACATTTGAAACTTCATTAAATAAACATTTATTTTGGAACCCCATTTATGCATTGCTCTCTTTTTTTTCAAAACTTTGCCGCTTTTTTATTTTTTTATAAATCCAAAAATGCTGCTGCTGCTGCATTTTATGATCTCATCATTTTTTAACTTTTTTTAACAACTTAACTTTAAGTGTCTTACTTTCCCTTTTTTTAAATTCTATGAAATTTGTCTTCCTTTTTTTTCTCTGTGAACCTTGTAGTTATAGCAGCAATGACTTTCTTTGAAAAGCCAAAAACACTCATAGCAATTTTATGTTAACTATATTTTTTTGAAAGAAACAAAACACATATTTATTTCATTTGAATCCTTGTGTTATTTTTTTCACATTTTCTTCCAATAACAAATATGTATCTCCCTTCCTTGTCTTCTTCTTCTTTGCCTTCTGAAGAGAGAAAGCTTCTAAAAATCACCCATAAATTTTACAACATTGTTTGCTTTTGAAGCGTTAATTAAACAAAGAAAATGACAAATTTTAAGGTTTTTTTTGTTGTTACAAATTTTTTTCCTTCTGGTAATTTCCTTTTTTTTACCATAAGATTTGGAGAGAGAGATTTGGGAGTTTCGTATAGTTTTTTTGAAAAACGTGTTTTTGTTGCAATAAACAGTAAGTAAATGTTGTTGAGTCATTTACTTTCCTTTTTTTTGTAAAATAAATTAAAAGTTTTACTTTTTAGGCATTAATTTTTGGGCTGAAAAATTATTTTTAAATGTGAATTTTAAATCATCTCTATCAATTTTATCAACGAATCTATCTTTTAATTTTATCAGTAAAAAAAGTAAATAAAAAAAATGGGAAATGGTCGCTCTTCCCCAATTACCTATTCAACGACATCAACAACGGGAAGTGGACATAAAGAAAATGCATGGAGAAAAAAATCTTTATCAACAAATTCTTCACCTATACATCGAAAAATTTCAACAATTCAACATCTTGAAGTATATACACCATTGGAATCTATTGACAATCAACATCATCATCATCATCATCATCATCATCATGGGACAAATGGAGGAAGAAGAAGTCCATCACCATGTGGTGGTGGTGGGAATGGCCGAAAAAGTGTGGAATATGCTATTTCACCTCGACAAGTTAGTTTACTTTATTTTTTTGATGGCATTTTTTATAACACATTTTTTTTCAAAGTCGAGCAAAAATGAAAAAATCGGCAAAAAAAAAAGTTGGATTTTGAGATAAAAAGCTGAAACTTGGCAAATAGACTAATATTGGGCCAAAAATGACCAAAATAGAGGCCATTTTCGTTTAAAATGCCGTAGGGGATTAGGGTGGATATCATATATCCCAAATCCGGATATCCCCCAAAAAAAATTTAAAAGTATCAGGATGTGTTCTCCTAACCTATTTCTACTATTTAATAGTTAAAATTTCGAATTTGGCCTTGTAGAAGTGAGATGCCATTAATTTGAAATATGCCAAAACAAGTTTTTGGCAAAAATCTCGAAATTTTTGGTTTGGGCCGGAGCTGTATTTTTTATCATTGATTACCATCCCCATACTGAACATATCCCCCCTGGCAAAATTTTTTAGATTTGGGGGGAACAATTTTTTTTTTTGCAAAAACATCATTTTGAAAAATTTTTCACAGGGGGGACCAAGACAAATCAAAATTTTCGAAAAAAAAATTTTTTTTTTAAAATTGTTGGATTACCTATATTAACACCTATAAACATGATTCTGATACTTTTCAGTTGGTAAAAACTATTTTAAACACTATTTTCAATGTTTTAATAAAACCATATTTTTAGAGAATTTAATTTTGATTTTGAGGCAATTCAAGATTCTTTTACCAACTAAAAAGTATCAGAATCATGTTTATAGGTGTTTATATAGGTAATGCAACAATTTTAAAAAAAAAAAATTCTTTTCGAAAATTTTGATTTGTCTTGGTCCCCCCTGTGAAAAATTTTTCAAAATGATGTTTTTGCAAAAAAAAAAATTGTTCCCCCCAAATCTAAAAAATTTTGCCAGGGGGGATATGTTCAGTATGGGGATGGTAATCAATGATAAAAAATACAGCTCCGGCCCAAACCAAAAATTTCGAGATTTTTGCCAAAAACTTGTTTTGGCATATTTCAAATTAATGGCATTTCACTTCTACAAGACCAAATTCGAAATTTTAACTATTAAATAGTAGAAATAGGTTAGGAGAACACATCCTGATACTTTTAAATTTTTTTTGGGGGATATCCGGATTTGGGATATATGATATCCACCCTAATCCCCTACGGCATTTTAAACGAAAATGGCCTCTATTTTGGTCATTTTTGGCCCAATATTAGTCTATTTGCCAAGTTTCAGCTTTTTATCTCAAAATCCAACTTTTTTTTTTGCCGATGGCCCTCGAATTTGAAAAAAAATGTGTTTTATTGTGGGAATAACAGAGAACTCCGCCCTTCTTTCAATATTTGTTCTACTTTTTTTAAATATAAATATAAAATATAAATGTTTTTGCTTTGTTCATTCAAGGAAATATGAAACGTGGAGGTGGTGACTGACTTTTTCTATATAAAAATAAATATTTTGCCGTTTTAAACCTTTTTCTTTTGCTTTGAAGCTTCATAAAGAACTATTCCTTCTTCTTTTTCTCTTCATTGAATTTCAGCAGACCGTGAAACTTCTTTTTGCCTTTCCCTATCCTCCCTTTTTTTGCTTACTTATATAAAATTTATTATTCCATTTTTAGATTCGCTCATCAACTTCAACTCCACGTCCGATAGAATCATCTCAAATTAAGAATTCATCAGAAAAAATATCTACGCCTTCTTCGTCATCAATTGCTACACCTACCGCAGCTTCTTCTTCAAATACTTCTTCCACAGAGTTAAAAAGGAATCCATCTTCACTTGGACCACGGCGAAGAATGTCCGTCGATGAATCAGCAGCTCCACAACGGCGAATATCTCGAACTGCAAAACTTTCTCTGGCATCTAAAGAAGATTTAATAAATTCTCGACGAGTTTCCCGTGCAGCAATACATTTTTCAGAAACTGGTGACTTTGGTTTTACCATGGTTGAACAGCTTAAACTTACAAGGTTTGCTTTAATTTATTTGTCTTTTATCAGTGTTGAATTATATTTGATTGATCATATTTATTTATGTATTATAAATTAATTTTTAGTTATCAAGTTCTTGTTTTACAACAAACATGGCCAAAAATTAAATCATCAGTATTTTCATCAGTTTTTAGGCAAGTCTTCCGTTTTCCCCTAAAAAAAATTTAAAAAAATTAGTTTTCAGACAACTTTCATATCGAAATGCAAAAGTAAAAGAACTATTTCAAAAAATGTGTATTGTTGAAGGATTTTCTGCGAATAAATGTTGTGATATGAAAGAGCATGTTCGATGCTTAATTGATCTCTTTGATTTTGCAGTTTCTGATTTAAATAATCCAAGTAAACATGTTCAAGATAAATGTATACAAATTGGTGAAATTCATTATAATATGTGCGGTTCAACAGCTGCTGGAATTTGGGATGATCTTGGAAATGCCATCACAGAATCCATCTCTCGTACGGAACCAGTTCGAGGGAAACGTGAAGCTTTAAAAGCTTGGATTTCATTAATTAGTTTTTTGGTTGATTGTATGAGAGGCGGATATATGGCTCAATGTAAACGGAAATCCATTACTCGAGCATCTGGTCATTTTACATCTTTAAGTATTACCCCACAAAATAATATTGAACAATGCCCTGTTTTGCATTAATCGCTGTTTTTTTTGGCTTTTTTCTTATTGCTTGCTTCTTTTTTTTAAATTTTGTACATACCCTTAAAATTTGCATATTTTTATAATAAAAAATACACTATACTAGTTTTTTCGGATCAAACATTGCTGAAATCACAAAAGAATATTGACAGCAAAGCAAAGCTTTAAAAAGGCAAATACAAATTTTTGTGACTTGTAACTAACAATTGTTACAGCAACATACAATAAATGTTCAAGCTCTGCTTCGATTATTACATCATTCTTATGTCTTTCTTTCAACTTGCGTAGGTGATAAAAAACTAAAAAAATGTGCTTTTTTAAATTTTGATTCAAAATATATTTATATTCCAGAAAATTAATAAAACTTCATGAAAATTGAAAATTTTTTGTTGAGCGTTTTTTTCAAATCCGCTTCAAATCATTTGAAAAATAATTGAATCAAAAACACGTTAACTATGAATCATAGTCTATGATGACTTTAAAATATGCAAATCTCATTATTAAGTTTATTTTTCATTTTATGCTAATTTTAAAAAAATGTGAAAATCCAGAAACATTTTTAAGTTTTTGTTAATGCGAGATATATCGTTGTACCCGGAATGGATGTTCAATGTGCGGATTGTGATCGTAAGTATTTTTAAAATAAATCAATTGAGGATATTTTGGATAGTATATCCCTTTTCTGAATAGAAATTGTTTCAAACTTTTTTAATAAAAAATAATCAGTAGTATTATATTTTTAGAACAAGTAGAAGGTCGTGCAATTTTTGTTGAAAATAAAATCTATCATCGAAGTCATTTTCGATGTTCAGAATGTCAGCTATCAATTCGGCATTTCTATTATTTATCCGCTGAAGAAAAGCCTCTCTGTTATTCCTGTAAATCTCTTCGACATCCACTTTGTAAAAGTAAGGTTTTTATTATTATTATTAGTATTTAATAATATAATAACATTTTTAGGATGCAATACATTTGTTGGTGAAACATTTATTCGAGCTGAAAATCAATGCTATCATTTGGATTGTTTTGTTTGTTCCGGTTGTAAAAAACCATTTCCAGGTTTTTTAAATACATTTTTTTCAAAATAAGGATGATGTAATCTCTGAATATTTTTAGGTGGTGAATATGTAATTCATGATTCAAAGCCATATGATATTGATTGCTTTTGGGATCAAAAAATTTCATCTTTAAATTCAATAATGCCAAAAAGTTCATCAAAATAATTAATTGTTTGTCTGTCTTTTTATTTGTTTGATTTAATAAAAAAAATATTAAAATAAATTACAGTTTTTGTTTTATTTTTTATTGATTGAAAAATAATAACTCTTTAAGCTATTTTCCCAAGAATCAATTGTCTTTATTTCGCTCTTTTTTTCATTTGGGCTGAAAAGAATTCCACTGATACAAATACAAATTATTTTTTATTAAATTCGTATTTGTTACTTTTTACTTTCATCATTTTTTGATTTTTTTTGCTGCAAAAAATATGATGAATTTAATTCCTGCTTCAAATGGACAAATAATGTTACACGAATTTCAACAATTGCAAAAAGCTGCTGAATCTTCGGAATTTCTTCTTCAATCTACAATTTCATCATTCTCATTTAAATTCGATTTTATAAGAAAATTATTTTCGAAAAATGGCAAGAAAAACTTGGCTGATAAAAATAAATTAATTGTTGCAGAAAATGAAAATCGGTAAATCTTTTTTTTTGTTGTAATATTTCTTAATCTGTCAACCTTTTATAGACCAATTATTAAACCAAATATTGAAATTCAAGCTCAAATTGCTGATGAAAATTTATCAAATCCTGTCGATTTCGCCAAAATCAATAAAGCTGGTTTAATTTTCCTTGAAAAGGGTGAAACTTCTCCAATTTATAAATTTTCACAAAAATTTGTTCAAGAATTTAAACCTTTAACAAATACCGTAACCCTGATCAATACAATTATTACATCTTTAACTCCAATTTTGGCATCAACTTCAGGTGGATTTATTGGAATTTTAATAGAAGAAGATGATCTCAAAATTCCATTGTTGCAATGTTTTACAACATTTCTTAAATCAAAGCCAACAAAAAGTTCCAAAAAATATGAATGGCAATCACCGTTGATTATCAAAGCAAATGCCGTGGCATGGTTGAAATGTGATATGGATATTACTGTTAAAGGGAAAAATAGAAAAAATAAAATCATTGAAGTTCAATTTAATTATTATTCATTTTATTTTCAAACAATTGAAGATTTTGAGAAAGCTCTTTTGGATGTTGAAACCAAAGATGGAAAAAAATGAAACACTTTTGTAAATTTTTGAAACATTGTTTATATTTTTTGTTGGCATTTTTTGTTTTACGAAAATTTTTTGCATGTGTTTTTGTAAATAAAAAGTTTCATTTTCAAAAAAATATGATGTGTCGCTGAAAATATATAATAATTTGTCAAAAAAAATCTTTTTTACATGTGATTGATTCATAAGATCTTCATTGTCCAATGGTTGCATATAAATTAAAGCGATTGTTATTTGGATGGCATTATATTGATTGATGTTATTTGACTTTTTTAAATGGTACACCACCAAATACTTTTGAGAAAATGCCTTTAAGGCAAAATACCCTTAAAATAAATTGGCCCAAAATACTTGTCATTGATTATAATAAAACTTTTTTGTGGCATAAATGAATAAAGAAATATAACCAATTTTTTTTTCCATCGTCGTTGTTTACCACTGTTTTTGATTAGTGTTTTTTTTTAATTTATCAAATAATAATAGCTTCCATTAATGATGAATTTGATTCCGAGAACAGAAGAAGAGCGACAGAAATTGTTAAAAAATGAAACTGAAGAACTTCGAAAAAAAAGATATTCATTTTGGTTTTGGCGTTCATTTTCTTGGAATTTAAGTTTTTTACAATTTTGGAAAAATGGTTACAAAAAATGTTCAACATCAACAACAGACAATTTTAATCAGTAAGATTTCATATATGATATATATATCTTTTATCAGTTTTATTCAAATTTTTTGTAGCTCTATTGTAAAACCGAAGGAAAGTGTTGCGGCTGAGTTTCCAAGCACAGATGAATCAGATTCAATCTGCATTAATAAAATCAATCAAGCTGGTTTACTTTTTATTAAAATTGGTGAATGTCCACCAATCAATAAACTTTCAAGAAGTTACACCCAAAAACTTAAATCTTATTCGAATATAATTGAATTGGTTGAAAATATTGTTGCTTCATTAAAAACTATTTTCACGGCATCTGATGGTGGTCCCGTGGCACTTTTAATCAATTCAACCGATTTAAAATCCAGTTTATTGACTTCCTTTAATGCATTACTCAATTCTAAATCAACCAAAGACAAAATGGAACAACATTTTCATGCCCCTTTAATTACAAAAGAAAATGCCGTGGCATGGATGAAATTTGATTTTACTTCTGAAATTACGGTAAATGAACGATGTATTTTTGGAAGAAAAAATATTGAAATTGATTTTAATTTTTATTCATTTTATTTTCCAACAATTCAAGATTTTGAAGATGCTTTGATGTATGCCGAAAAGAAGGATACCGATCCACATCCAAATATTGTTGAACAAACGCTATAAATAATTTTGAATTTTTTTTGTCAAAGGTTTTGTTATTTTTGTATTACAATAAAATAATGGGATGATGAAATTCACATCGAAAATATTGCACCATTTCATTGCTTTACATTGTCAGAACACTTTGCCAAACCAAACTTTTGTTAAATTTTAAAAAATTCTGGAGCAGTATATATAATTAGATTTGTTTTTATGCAATAGTAGACAAAAAAAGGAATCAAATAAGCCCCAATGAATCGTTTAAACTACGTGGGGTGTATTTGTTTTAAACGGCACAAAATTAAATCGAGCATTTAAAAATGTATTTTCATTTTGGATATATTTATTTCGCCGTTTTGTTTGATCTATGTTTATACGATGTGATCTTATGATATCACCTTTTGCCGGCAATTTTCACTTCTTCTTTCTCTTTCTCATTTCTTCGGTCACAAATGAACTCTTTCAAAATAATCATTAGACATTTTTCTAATATTTAAATATTTCCATTTTTAGCAACAACAGATGTTTATTTATTTCTATAAATAAATATTTTTTTCTACAATTTTCTGACGTATTTTGTTTGTTGGGGTTGAAACACTTTTTTTTCAAGGGTAACTGAAATATGAATAAAACTGAAGGGAGCCTTTTTGCCTTTCAATTTTGGAAAAACGGAAAAAAACAAATAATGTAAAAAATTAGAAATAAAAGCAAAAAGCAAAAAATAAAAAGATAGTATTCAAAATAGAATACGTCACTTTTTTTGTAGTATTATTTATTATTATAAATTTATCCCATTTGTTTCATAATATGAAAAAGGATGACGCGGTCATCGTCAAATGATGCGTTTTAAGGAAACACACAAAAGATAACAGATGAATGAAGAGAAAATAAAGCAGAAACAAAATTTGTGGCAGCTTTTTCTCTCCAAAAGGTATTACTTGTTTGATATTAATATGTTTTTTCCAAAAGCAAACCTTCTGTATTTTCAGATTACTGTACTTTAGGATGAGTTAAAGTGCAGTAATAATATAATTATTTTTGCATGACTTGGTTTTTTATCAGGATGATCAGAAAGTTCGTTTCGTTATTGGTGGGGACAGAACACTTTGCCAAGTGCAAACGACGAAACGAACTTTCTGATCATCCTGATATAAACATTTTCGGAAAAGATTTTTTTTAATAAAAAAAGCTTTGGCAGTGCTTAATTTAACTGTTCTAAATTTAGACAAAAAGATTAATTAATTTTTTATTTAGTTTGTTAATCCATTTGTAAAAAACATGTGACAGATTTGTTTTAAAGGGTTATCAAAAAAAGAATGAAAAAGTATCCACTTTTGCATTGTTTTTCTTTGCATTTTTTTTTGTAATTTTGTATAGTTTGTCCAAAAATTTGTTCAAAATGAAACATTTCCTTTAAATTTTAATTGTTTTTTTTCGCTGCAAATTTTACAAATATTTTTGATACATTTTATTTGCATTCTGTAATTTTTCTATTTAAAAAAAGATTGATTGAAAACTGTTGATTTTTTGATGAAAAAATACTGTAATTTGCATTTTTACAGAGCATAAAAAAGTGAGCATTATTTATTTTTTCAATTAAGTGCTTTTAATAAAATGGATTTACACACCGGATGGATGGAGCGGAATAATAATAATAATAATAATATTTTTAAATAACAAAATTTAAAAAAATATGGAATGAGCAAGATTACAAAAAAGTAATAATAAAAAAAAGAAAATGCAAAGGTTTTCGTTTATTAATATTTTTTTTAAATAATCTAAAACAAAATGCTAGCAATTTACCTCCTCCAAAAAAATATATATATATTTGTGTAAAATTATTTTTTGAGGATTATTGCTTTTTTTAAAGACGAAAAAACGATAAAAATAAATGAAAGAATTAAAACGCGTTCTTTGAGAAAAAAATGAAGCAGCGACCAGCGCCCGGACACAAAAAAAAACAAAGTTTTTGAAACTTTACCCATGTTTTCGAATACCCTTAACAAAATTATTGGCCAAGGCTTTTTGGCTAAAAGTGTCATTTTGGCACTTTTTTATGCCATTTAAGTTGAAAACGGCATTTTTTTTATCTCAGGTGCCGTTGGAGATATTGGCTTAATTTGTTTCGGTATAAACTAAATCGAGGTCGCTGAATCCGAATATCGCATTTTCAAATCTTCAAAATCGTGTCGGGACCCAAAAAATCGAAATTCCGTCATTGTGCCATTCCCCTGCCGCGGCATTTCACTTGCCAGTTCCAAAAATGCCACCCTCGGATTCCCCGGCATTTTTTACCCTAGAAGGCGGAATATCCTCCCCCAACTCGTCCCGCTCGCTGATTCTAAAATATTTGAATACCGTAAACCCTCGAAATTTAGAATCATAAAAAAGCGAAATTTCAACAAAATTGGCTAATTTCCCCGTTTCCAAGGTTTTCGAGCATGCTGATTCCGAATATGATATTGCCAACTCAAAAAAACTGCTGAAAAATGCCGAAATCGAAATTGTAACGAAAAATTATGTAAATTTTCGGCATTTTGTCCCCCACGGCTTATCGTATGAGATCTGGAAATTGCATATTCGGAAAGAGCTTGGTCGATTTGGTATATATCTTTTGATTTCGTATCCTGAATACTACCCAGTCGAATATAGTAATCCTTGAAATCGAAATCTACCAAAGGGGGGAGTACGTGAGGATTTTCATATCCGAAAAAATGAAAAAAATTTTTTTTCTGAAATTCATTAATTTTTACTTCAAATCATCCCATTAGGCATTGGAAACAATCTTAGTAAATTTTTCAAGAAACATTTTATTATTTTTAGAAAAAATACTGTATTTGGTATAATGGACAAGCTTTACCACAAAAAGTTACCAAAATATTACTTATTGCAAAAAAAATGTACCGAAAATTATCAAATCTTGAAGGAGTTTTGTTTAAAAAAATATTTTGTATTTAAATTTAATCGAAATGACACTGTATTCAAACTTTTTTCATGTTGTAATACCGTATACAGAAGGTTAACATTATCAACATTGAAAAAATGAAAAAAACTTAAAAACTGAAAATTTAATAGCTGTAAATTATTTAAAATTTTTATGTTTATTTTAGTTTACCTTGTAAGGTTATTTAAAGGACTCAAAAACAGAAAAAAGTTTAAAAAATTTTTTTTATGATTCTAAATTTCTCAGGGTTTACGGTATTCAAATATTTTAGAATCAGCGAGCGGGACGAGTTGGAGGAAGATATTCCGCCTTCTAGGGTAAAAAATGCCGGGGAATCCGAGGGTGGCATTTTTGGAACTGGCAAGTGAAATGCCGCGGCAGGGGAATGGCACAATGCCGGAATTTCGATTTTTTTGGGTCCCGACACGATTTTCAAGATTTGAAAATGCGATATTCGGATTCAGCGACCTCGATTTAGTTTATACCGAAACAAATTAAGCCAATATCTCCAACGGCACCTGAGATAAAAAAATGCCGTTTTCAACTTAAATGGCATAAAAAAGTGCCAAAATGGCACTTTTAGCCAAAAAGCCTTGGCCAATAATTTTGTTAAGGGTATTCGAAAACATGGGTAAAGTTTCAAAAAATTTGTTTTTTTTTGTGTCCGGGCCTCTCAGGATTTTCTCAAAGAACGCGTTTTAAGGATTTGCTTTTGCAGTTTTATAAAAAATTGAGATCGGATGCTTTTTAAAAAAATGATAAGAACAATGCTGGACAAACATAATATTCTACAGTAATCAACCAAACACGGGGGAGTTACTGTAGCACAAATAATTAACGGACTTGTTCTTCAGCTACCGTAATATTCCCAGTTGGATCAACTGAGCATATCCATTGAATATAATCTAATTTATGGCCCCATTCAGCATGACTATGAAATTTTGAATAAAATTTTGATTGTAAAATATGTTTTAGATTCCCCCCAGGACCACGAAGCACAAGAACAATATTTTCTCGAGCAGATTTTTTTGTTGGATTTATTCCTGTTGTATTCCATACAGCCTGATATTCACCAGATTGGGGGCGATCACATCGAAGTTCAAGATCACTGCCGGCAACATGCAAATTGCTACAAACAAAAAAAATATAGTTTGGAAATCAAAAATGTGCGCAAAAATAAACAATTGTTTATGGTTTCAAATTGCCAAAAAAATTAAAAAAATTGAAATATATAAATAAACATACTGAAATTCAACAGCTGGAGTGCATTTAAGTGTAATTTTATATTTTGTATCAGAACAAAATTTAAGAGTCCTCGTTGAAGTGTCAAATCTTGCACCATCTTGTTTAAATGCTATCTGATCTCCACTATCTGCATTTCTGTAATACAAAAATAAAAATAATACTTTTAAATCCCCTTTTTTCTTGAAACGATTCTTTCTTTTATAACCTTCAGGGGTAAAAAATGTGAGAGTAATCGAAAAAGTAAATATTAACCCGTTTTTTGTTTACTCTCACTTTTTGATACCTTTTAAAATTGTATTAAAAGCAAAAAAGATGCCAGTATTTTTACTTTTTTGACATTTGTCCAGTTAGCTTTCTTTTTTTCAAAGCCTTAGGGGATATATTTAAGCCACATTGAAATTAAGTGGTTCAAGAATCCATGAAAAAAAAACATTTTATGGCATTTTTTTGTAATCTTCTAGCCGCTTTTTTTTTCTATTCATTTTCATTTTTGAATACTTTATTTTTATAATCCGCAATAACAAAAAAAAGAATTTAAGCGTCATTAACTATGAATTTTTTTCAACGTTTATGCAAAAAGATAAT
Source organism: Panagrolaimus superbus (assembly GCA_964035985.1). Lineage (NCBI taxonomy): Eukaryota > Metazoa > Nematoda > Chromadorea > Rhabditida > Panagrolaimidae > Panagrolaimus > Panagrolaimus superbus. Next base: position 10,849,773 of record OZ038357.1, read on the forward strand.
AAAAACTTTGTTTTACGACGAGTATCTGGGGAGTTTTTAGACTTATTTTTCGAACAAAAATAAAAATAAGTTTAAAGTATCTCTTTTTTTGAAAACTTTTTAGTTTGTTAAAAAATAAGTTTTAACAAAGTTTTTAAAAGTCCAAATTAAATTTACAAAAAACTAATTTTTTGTCAGGAAAAAATTGGGTTATTTGTAAATAAAATTATTATTTTGGGAGAAGAAAAAAAACATACATACCTAAAAGTGATGATAATTTGAAAGGAAGATATAACCGCCGAAGAACCGGCGACCATTCGAAAATTTTTTTAAGTTTTTTTAAACACTTTTCTTTTAAAAGCTTCAAAAAAAGTAAAAATATTTGTATATACTTTTTTTTTGGAAATAAAAGTAGCAGGCTATATTATCCAAAATATCCAAATAGTGGCAGCTATAATAAATGTGTAATCTCTATCAGAAAGAAGATTTTGACGAAATAAAGGAAAAGAAAGAGAGGGAAAAAAAGGTGAATAAAAACCCTGGGATTAACAAGCAAAAAAAAGCAATAAAATAAAAATGTTTGAAAAAGAATGAAAGAAATGGAAAAAAGAAGGCGTTCGGGCGGATGGCAAAAATTCTTTTCTTCTTTTTCTGACTGACCAACAGCAAAAATGAAGTAGCACACGAGAAAAAAAAGCCGAAAACGCCAGCAGTCAAGCAAAGAAGCCCAACAACAACATGCAAAGATACAAAAAAGGGAGAGAGAGAGAATGTGCAATATTATATATATATGTAAAAGACAGAAATGAGTCTCGCCTCAACGGACGGCTTTACTCACTTGGTTTTATTTAGCCTTTGGCTGCCGCTGCTGCGACTACGGCTGTTGCCCGCTGGGCGGGCTTCCTTCTTCTTCTTCTTGGCAAACAGTGACTTCTTTCCATTTTTTCTTTCAAAAAAATAAAGAATTACATGGAAAAAAAGTAAGCACCAAAAGCCGAACCCCAAAAGAAAAGTAGTTTTTCCAGGATGACGCCGACTAAGCTGTCCTTTTTAAAAAAGTTTAAAAATCCGGCAAAAAAGATATAAGCTGATCCTTGTAAAAGCAAAAAAAAAACTAAAAGCAACAAAATTAACAGAGCGTGGATCTTCAGCTTCTTCTTCTTCTTCTTTTTGTCTTTGCACGACAAAACATGAAACATTGATGAGTTTTCCTTCCCTTTTTTATCTTCCTTGCTTTTTCGTGACTTTCGTAAAAAAAGAAGCATTTTTAACGAGATTCTAGAAAAACATAAAAATTTAACATTACTTTATTTTACTTTACAAAACTTTTACAAAATACTTTAAAAATACAAATGTATTTATTTTGAAATTTTTAAACAAAGGCATACGGTAACCACTTTTTTAAAACTATTTCAAAAAAAACTTTTTAAAATTGATTCAACAATTTTGTATGAAATTTGTGCTTTGGAAATTATTTTAAAAATTTGATTATAAAAATGCTTTTTAAAAAATATAAATAAATATGTAACTACGAATTTGACAGAAACTTGTTTTTAAAAAAATTACAACAAAAAAATACAGTTTGATAAAATTAAATGAAGTAAAATATTGATTATTGAGAAGTATGTTTAATATTTGATTAATATGTTTTTTTATATATCTGTTTTTAGATTGGGGAAGAAGAACGAGAATTTCCGTTTCGAGCGATGGTTTTTTGATTTTCAGATGCAACAAGTTTTACATTGGCATAAGTGTCAACCAAAATACTGCAAGCATTTCCTAAAATATAAAATACATGATTTAATATGGTTTTAATAGTTGCCATCAGAAACACATAATTTCGGAAACACATATAAAAACTTATTTAAAATCAAAGAAAAGACTTCAAGAATCAGTGTTCACTTGATTCAGAAACCGAAATTTTTCGATCATTGGTCACGGTCGACCGAAAAATCTGACCGAACCGAACCGAAATGACCGAAAGACTGCCGACACTGTCAAGGATACTATTCTCTAGTTAAAACTATTGAGAATTCCTCCAAAAATTACTGTTGTAATACAAACCTTTAAAAAATGCTTTCCCATAAACAAGCACTTCATCCAGCTCATAAAATCTTTTTAACATTTCATTATCATTGAAAACATACATTTCAACTCGAATTGTTGGATCATTGTCATCAAATAATGCCCCACCATACTTTTTATCTCCGGATCCGGGCGGATAAAAGACATATCTCAAAGGAGTTCGAAGATATCCTCTTGTCCAAATAATTTTTCCATGAAAATCTTTTACTTTTCCCAATGGTATTTCATCAGGGTCTTTAAGTTGACTAAATTCTTTCTATAAAATACAGTAAGATTTTTGTTAAAAGTTTATACAAAAAAATAAACAAACAAACCTTTGAAATTTGTTTGAGTAAATCAGCCGTTGAATTTTCGGTAAATAATAAATCAATTTTAAGATCACTAAATTGTGGAAAATACACTTTTGTCGCGGATAAATCTGAGAATGCAACCTTTGCATTTGGAATTACATTTTCCTTTAAATTTAACGCAGATTTTTTGTATCCTTTAATAACCACACGTCGGCCATCATATGTTCGAGCATTACAATAACACGATTCTTTATTTTCAAGATAATTTACGGTTTCAATAAGGACAATTACATCTCTAAAATTGTCAAAAAGGATATATGAAATCCCAGAGGATTAAGGTTTTTTAAAAAAACAAACATCATTGAACTTCCGATGGTAAAGCGCTCCAAATCTTTTGAATTTGTTAGTTGTGACATAATTTTTTTTCTTTAAATATTTAAATATAAAATACAATTATTTTTAAAAAATACTATGGATGAAAAATGGGGGTGAATAAAACAACGAAGAAATAAATGAAGAAATAAATGAAAGAAATGCAAAAAAAGGTTTTCGTTGAATGATAACGTTCGTTTATTGCAAGCATACTTTTTCTTTTAGGAGTTGTCCATCACTGATAAATTTAATCAATAATGTGGAGTTCATTTTTTATGTTGTTTATGGATGGATGTGATTAATGCCGGGTAATTTATTTAATAAAATTACAAACTCAAAAAAAAAGTATCGAAAATTCAAAAAATTCAAAAATGATCGAGAAAAATTGATTATTTAACGATAAAATTGTGCTATTTTTTTGTTCCAACACAAATTTATCTAATCTGATGAAAAAAAACGCGAATATTCTTTTATAGATTGCATAAACATAAGAATGATGAAATAAACATTTTTGCAGAAAAAATAGAGATGAAAAATGACCTACACTATTTCGACACATTTTTATTGAGATTGGATTCAACTGTTATTGATTTTTTTCTTCACGAACAATTTTTGAGCAGCGATGGATGTTTTAAAACAAAAGAAATATCGCAAAAAATTTTTTTGAGCTCATAAAATGTAACATCGATATTTTTGAGTGACGACAAAAATACGAAAAATTATTTGTTTACACTTTTTAACATTAAATTTACGAAATGTAAAATTGCCAAAATTATTGAAAAATTCGTTTTGTTTTCTGTCTTTTGCAAAACAAAACCATTTTGAATTTTTTATTACTTTTTTTTGAATGTTTTGATAATTTAATTCTTTGTTAATAAATAAAATTTAACATTTTGATGTCTCAAGGCGACATTTTTAAATACGACTCGTTATTAATTATATCATTTTTAAATAAAAAAGTTTTCCAAGAACAAAAAATCTAACTGAAAAAAAAACTAAAACAATTTAAATGTAAGAAAATTTTGTTTTGTTCTAAACTTTTATAAAATAATCTCTTTTTTACAAATTTTTTTGTCGAAAATACCCTTAAAAATTTAAAAATGGTTTTTAATTTTTTCAATAAAAAAATTCGAAATGTATTTCCATTATAACGCAAATTTATATTTCAAGGAAAAATTGTTTACGCTAGATTACATATTTCTGGGTATCTTTACACAAAGAAACATTGAAAAATATTTCTATTCCAGTTGGATATTCGTAAATTATTTATATTATCTGATGTAACTGGGTCCAGCGGAATCGCTATAGGAGAATTTGGAAATACGAGTGAAAAATTGTGTTTTTCTATCGGCTCAAACTCAGCCGTATTACTTCCAAATGCTTAGATTGAAACTAAAAAGGTTGATATGGTTATCAGGAATATGCCACAAAAAATTTAAGCCGAAATATGCAAATTTAAAAAAAAGGCAGCAAAAGTTAATTTCGCCAAAAAATCGATCGCGCATCTTTTATTGGTTATAACTTTACGTATATGCTTCCAATCAACTTAATTGAAACCTAAACTATAGATAACACTTTGGGAAAGATACTGGCAAAATTTTGGGAGTAATGGATTTAAACTGAAAAAATGGCAACAAAAGTTCGAACTTTTTTCATTTCTATTTCCGAAAAATTCCGCTGTGTGGGTTCTTGACACGAATACCTGATTTTTGCTCAAAGCATTCGCGTCAACTCTTGCGAAAAATTTCGTAATAAATTTCAACATTTTCTTCGTAACGCTGTCATCTTCATTTTTCTATTTTTTTTATTGATAGCGTAAACAATTTTTTAATCATTATTATTCTTAGGTATCAGTATCAACCATGGATAATCAATCTGAATATGTTGATGTTGATGCTGATGTTGAAATGCTTGATCGAGATGATGCTGATTTTGATGAAAATTCTGTTATTGAACGTTTAACAGTTCGAGAAGAGAATGCAAAAAATGAATCAACATGGGGAAGAAAAGAAACAATTATTCGACTTCATCCAAGTTATTCTCATCATTTAAATTATCTCAAAAATGTTAAAATTACTAAAAGCTTTTATGGTCAAAAACTTCCAAATGGATGGATTAAAAGAGCTTTGGAAAAGAATGTTAAATTTAATTTGCAAAAACTTCGATTAATTTCCTGTGGTATCACTTTTGATGAGCTTTCTGCAATGTGTAATGATTCTAGACTTGAAAATGTTTTTATTCATCAATGTTCTGCTTTAACTACAATTTCAATGCGAAATATTGCACCATGGTTAAAATTTGCAAAAAGGATTTTGATTGATATTAAAGAAATGAAATTTGAATATAATTGGCCAAATTATTTGATGGAACGAGATGGTGATGATGAAGAAGATGTCAAGATTGAAAGCTTAATTGTTCGAAATATTCCTTTACAAATGATGGATCCATATTTTTTTGATTGCTTTTTAAAAGTAAGTATTTTTATACGGTATTATTTATTAACTTTAGCTCATGGATACTGTCTCGAAATTTTAGGTTAAAAGAATATAAAACTGAAAGTGCTTATTCACATTTGAGATTATCTTTATATATCTTTTTAAATGCATAATTTGTTTCAAACTGTTACCTGTATAATGGATAATATTGTTACAATCTCTTTCGAAGAAAAACCTAGATCCAAAGCAATTAAAAAACATTTTTCAAAACTCTTCAAATGTGTTACAAAAAAAGAATTTGATTATCTTTATTCAACTGAAAAGTTTATTGTTCTTTGCAATCAACATTCAAGTGATAAAAGAACCAGGAAGTTTTTTTATGTTTCTATTGCTGCTTTTCAAGAAGTTGAACAACTTGGATTTGTTTTTCAACGTCTTCAAACTAAATAAATTTATTTATTTCATTTGTTTTCATAAAATTGTTGTAAATGTTTTTGTTTTGATTTTTTTTAAATAAATTTTGCTGAATGTATTAAAATTGGTAATAAATTTTTGCGAATGCATTGTTTTATTGCTTTATATTTTTGATCTTTTAGAAATTAGAAAAGCTTTTTGAGAGAAATACTAATAATTAGATATTAAATTTTGTAATCTTGGTTAAAACAAAGAGATTAAACGAATTAATTAAGACTGGAAATCGATAGAAATATTAATATATATAATTTACAATTCTTCAACAACGTTGTTTTTTACTGATCTTTTTCAAGTTGCAAATGTGTAAACTCAATGAATGCTCGCCTGCTTATTGTGTGATTCCTGAAACGATTATGTTGGCCTTACTGCAAATTTTTCAATTGCTTTTTTTTCAACGTTTTTAATAGTTTTTGTTTAAATTTTAACAGAGTAATTGATTTTTTTATTACTTTTTCTTCAAAACCACCTTTATAACAAATACTGCGGCATTAATTAGGTTATGCTCGTAAATTTTTGCCACTTTTCGTGTTTTTATTACTTTAAACTTTGTGTTTCTGTTTATCCCACAAGTTTTTAAAATATACTTATTTTTAACCTTTATAATGTGTTAAAATATTTTTTATCGTGTTTACAGTCTTTGTTGCGATAGATTGAATATATAAAATCATACCGATTTTAGCAGAATGGTTTTCCATAAAGTTTGGGAAGCAACCAAATGGACTGCTGAAACAGCTCGTGGTGCAGCTTATGTTCTTGCTTCTCCTGGACAACCAATTCCTGATTCAAAAATTCATCCACGAATGCCTGCTCGTCCATGGACTGCTGCTGAATGGGTATAATAAATTTTTAATTCATTAAAGGGGGAGTCGCACTTCTCACAAACTTTTTATAAGAGGGAGCAGAGAAAAAGAGACAACGCTGCCGAGTCAAAGAAATAAAATAGTGCGTCTTTTCTCTTTTTTCTCCCTGATTTTCACGATTGGTTATAAGAAAAGATTTATGTGAACTGCGACTCCCCCTTTAATGTCGATTATATATATATATTTATATCTTTGTAGCTTCGTATGGCATCATGGCGTCATATGTGGCAATATTTGCCTATTATGAGAAACTATGTTTTTGCTGGATTCATTCTTTATGGTGTTTACAAATTTGTTATTCCAAGTATGTTGACTTTAAATTGTCTATTTAAAAGCTACATTGTGTTTTAAATTTTAGTCAAGCCACATCATAAAGTCTTATATAAAAAGGGTAAAGAAGATGCCCATCATCACGAAGTTGAACATTGGTATGGTATTCGTCAAAAGAATCAAGACAAAGAATATTTCAAGAAATATAATCCATTACGTAAAGCTGGTGAACATGATGTCGGACATCTTCATTAAACAATTTAGAATTATTTTTGTGATAGATGATTATTGATCACTTTTTCTTGTATTTGTCAACAGTTTTTTTCATACTTGTAAACTGGTGGCTTATAAATTGATAGAGATCTATTATATATATTTTTTTCAAGAATATGGTTCAAATTTAGGTGAAACTTTATTTTCTGTTATTTTTACGAGAGTTTTTGTTACCGTATTTTTCTCAAATTTGGCTATAAAAAACCTTATTAGTGAAAAATGGATAATAAAAAATAGAGTACTAAAATTTTAAAACAATTCATTCAAAATTTAATTATTAGTTTTATTAAAGATTTCCCCTTTTTATTTGCTGCTGCTACTTGCTCAAAGTTGGAAGTGTCCAAGAGAAGAAAAAAAAGAAGATATTCCCCCGTTTAAACGCCCGAGACAACAAGATCTTTCCCTGTGGGGGTGTGTGGCATTTATGTGAAACGATTTAAGCTTGTCTTTTTTTTCTTCAATGATAGGTAGCAGCTTGGAAGAGAGAAAGACAAATATAACTTTTTTGAAAAAAAAGAGAGTTAAAAATGGAAAGAGATATTTCTTTTTTTTTGCGGCAGATTGAATGCTGGCTGTTGTCTTTGCCTTGCTTTTTGCTGCTTTCAAATCCAAATCCTTGGGGCTTTTGCCTAGGTGTAACATTTGAGATAAAGCTAAAGAAAAATCTAGGCGGAGAAAAAAAATGTTAAGAGAGGGACGACAAGTAAAAAAGAAAACGATAAAGGGGACTGCCGAACAACAACAAATTTTTTATTGTTGATCTAAACGAATGTTGCCTGCCTACTTGCACTTACTCTTGAAGATTTGCAAATGCCACTGGCAGCAATAAAATAGGAATGAGAAAAAAAAAGAATTGATTTCAGATGTGTTTCAAATATTTTTCTTGGGTGCTTTTTAAAATTATTTTTTGATAGACATTAAAAGAAGGTGGTTGGTTACCTTTCATCGATTTTGAAGCTGCTGCTACTTTCATCATTAGATGATTTTTGATTTAATAGGGTTACAACATTTGATGGTAGACACCTTTTTCTTTACTAATATAACTCATCACTTTTTTACTCTCTCTTTCTCTTTCCCCATAAATGTATTTCGAGACAGTGTTTTTTAAAACATTGATGTTTGTTGTTTATCGCCATCATTTTTCGTGTCTCCCTCCTTCTTCTTTTTTTCTATGCTTTCTAAAACATTGATTTTATTTTTTTAGAGGGTAACGGATTGTCATCTTCCGTTGCTTCACTTTGGAGATAAATTTCTTTTTATTCTCTTTTGTATGAATTTAATTTCTCCAATAAATAAATAAATAAGTAAATTTAAATATGAACGGTGATATAACAACAACAACAACAATGGAGAAGCCAACAACGACAACGATGTCCCTTATAGGAGTTCGAGCAGGGCAACATACAACAATTGTAATTGCAATGCTAAAATCTTTGGGATATGTTGAATTACGAATTGATGAAATGCGACCACGACTTTTAGATTTTGGTTCAAATTTTTCTGAAACCAAAAATTTATTAGATGCACATCGAGATTTAATTTCAAGATTAAGGGTTTGTTTTATCCATTTTATACATAGAGGGGAGATTACTGTAGTCCAACACTAACACATTTTATGGATTATTGTTATTTTATAATTACAGTAATTCATGACCGATAAAAAACAATATTTTAATTACAGGGTTAATTTTTTCGAAATTAAATCCATCTTTGTTACTCTTATTTTTATGGATTACTGTAATTCAAAATCAATTAACAGCAGATTTTTATTACATTTTTATCCAATTTTTTTCCAATTTTTTTAGAGTAAACAAGATCAAGTTGAACAACTTTTGGCAGGCGCCGATAAACTTGTTACCGAACAAAAAACTGAAGATGGCATTATCGTTTATGAAGCAATGGCCGAAAGTTTAGGAGTTGCCTGGAGAGAATTAAATCGGCAACTTGATCTTCGTGGATATATCCTTGAAGATGCAATTAAATTTTATCAAGAAGCTGATAATCATGCACAGGTTCTTATTATTATCAAATATATTTTTGATATGATTCATATCAACAAATATTGATTAATTCATTTTTAGATTGTGAGTCATATAAATGGAGTTTTAAGAAATGCTCTTTCCGGTAATCAACAAGCTGTTGGAGAAGCTCAAAATGCTTTTAATCGTAAATTGTTTCTTTAATAAATTTTGGAATAAATTAAAAGTTTTGAGGATTTAGATTTATTGGATGTCACTTCATCGGCGGTTGATCTCGGATCATCAATTATTAAACAAATTTGTGTCCTTGGAAATCTGGCTGATAATGCTGAAAGGCCGGCTGAAACTGCAAATGCATGTTTATTGATTGAAAAGGTTATGTTAAAGTAAGCCAAAAAATATCGAATATCCGAAATTCCCTTTAATCCAAAAATCCTAATTATTAGACTTGCCCAAGAATGGGAATCTGTTGAATCAGTTTGGAATCAAGAAAAAGAAAAATTGGGACTTATCGGTGCCCAACAACAACACCAACAACCCAGGGATAGTTTATCCGAGCAATTGACAGATATTGAAAATTGGCTTCGAAATGCTCAAGCCCAAATCGCCCATGGCGCCGATGCCAACATTTTATCTTCGTTGATTCAAGAAGCAAAACATCAAAGTGAAGTTTTAAAACATTTGTTTACAGAATTTCAAAGTCAACGAAATGAAGCTTCCGCTTCTCGATGCCAAAATCTTCAAATTGCCGTCGATCAATTTATTCAACAAATTGAAGATCGCTCAAAACTTGGATCTCGAATTCAACAATTTATTCAAAATGCAGATTCCGTTTGTTTTATTTAATCCAAAAAATATCATATTTATGCAAATTGAAAATTTTAGATGTTACATCAATTAGATAAAATGGAAATTGATTTATCAAATGCTTCTGCGGCAATTGCAGGAGAGCTTGGGCCATTGGCACGACAAAAATGCCGAAAAGTAATTGAAGAAGGGCAACAAATTATTCGAATTGAACAAAATGAACAAGTTGGAACAAAATTAAGTCAATTACAAAGTCGATTACAACAAATTGAAGAGCTTGCAAAATATCGTATTCAAGTTGGAAGTCAACTTTTGAAATCACAGGTTTTTTAATCTATAAATTTTTACTTTTTAAAACTTTCGTTTAGATTTCAAATTTGACAACTTGGCTACGAGATACCGCTGAACCGTTCCTAGCTTCAAATGGTAATCTTGGAAATGATTACAATTCGGCAAGTGAATTCGTTACAAAACATAAACAATTTGCTACAGAAGTTATTGTAAGTTTCCTTCTATAAGAGTGTTTCCATGAGTTCTTTCATCTTTTTACTGGGACGGAACACTTTGCCAAGTGCAATGTGTGGAAAGAACTCATAGGAACACCCTTATAATTACCGTAATCCACAAACGCTATATAAAATCCAAGTTTTTTTTTGTAGAATAAAGAACATGAAGTTAACACTGTACTTAATCGAGCTCATGAATTAAATGCCGAAGATCGTCGGCATTTAACAGATTTTGAGCATCGTTATGAAAGCTTGAAACAAACTCTTGAAAATCGAATTCAACTTGGTGCAAATTTTCAACAAGTTCAAAAATTTAGCCATGAACTTGATCACTCTTTTGAAACTCTTTCAAATCTTTTAAATGTAAATCGAGATTTTTCAAATGAAAATGTCGTTCAACAAATGAATAATGTTTTTCATATGATTCAAGAAACCTTTCAACAAGAAAGACATCAAGGAGAGAAATTTGTTTCAAATGCAAAATTCCTTGCAAATCATGATGTCCATTTGAATGCGGATCAAGCAATAGATTCTGTTCGACAAATTATTACAAGTCATGAAGAAAAGATTCAAGAAATGAATCAAAAATGGCAAAATTGGGAACGAATTAAACGTGAAACAAAAGTTGCGATTCAAACGGTTGAAGAAATTCAAATGTGGCAAGTTGATACATTTGAGATAATTCGAAATCTTGAAATTGCTGCGGATCGGGCAACCACCGAAGAAGAAAGGGAGGAAGTTCGAGAACGACTTGAAAACGTTATTCGACAAATGCCAGAACAATTACAAAAAATTCAAGATGCTCATCGATTAGTTGTTGAAAAAGGAAGTAAGTAAATGAAAAAAAGGGGATATATGAAATCCTCAGATTATATATATATATCCATTTTTAGGCGATGATTCAAGGCTTCGAGTTCAAAAAACTGCCCAAACTCAAGCAGATATTCAAAGTCGAGTAAAACAAATTCAAAATAAACTTACAACAACTCAAACTTCTGAAGTTTATGTTGAAGAAGGCTCGAAACAACTTCAACAGAATATTCCACCTCAACGTCAACAAGATCTTCAAGATTCTGCAACTGTTGAAACAGTTATTGAAACACAACGAATTCAACGTCATCAACCTCCGCCTCCACAACAACAACAACAACAATTTAGAAATGCCCAAACTATTGAAACTACCGTACAAGAAGATCGATTCCAAAAACAACAACAACCTCCATCACCCCAGCCACAGCCCCAACTTAAAGATAGTCAAACAACTGAAACAATTATTGACATTCAACGTATCCAAAAACAACAACAACCACCACCTCCACCACATCAACAAAGTGCTCGAACAATTGAAACTACCATCCAAGAAGATACACAACGGATTCAGAAGCAACAACCCCCACCACCACAACGACAATATTTTGGAGATTCAGCAATTGTTGAAACTGTAATCGAAGAAGATACTCAACGATTCCAACATCAACAACCTCCTCCACAACCTCCACAACAATATCGAAATGCACAAACTGTTGAAACAACTGTCGATACACAACGTCTTCAACAACAACAACAACAACCTCAACAACAACAACAATTTCGAACAACAACTGAAATGACCACAGAAGAAAGTCGAAGCAAAAAAGCCCATCAAAAAGCTCCCCGTTTAGTTACAGAACTTCGAGATGCTCAAATTGATGAAGGTTCTCGATTTCAATTTGCTGCAAGAATTGAAGCTGAACCTGAACCAAAGATTACATGGACAAAGGATGGCCTTGATGTTAAAACAAATGTTGATTATCGACAAAGCTTCTTGAATGGCACTGCCACTTTAACAATCGAAGAAACATTCATTGAAGATTCAGCAACATACAAAATTCGAGTTGATAATCCCCTTGGATCTGCCGAATCTTCCGCACGATTAACAGTAAAATCAAAAAGTCAACTTGGCGGCCCTGAAGCTCAAAAGCCACATTTTGTTAAACAACTTCAAAATGTTACTGTCAGTGAAGGTGAAACAGCAAAACTTGATTGTGTTGTTGTTGCACAACCTGAACCAAAGATTGTTTGGTACAAGGAGGAAGAAACCCTTCAAGAATCACAACGTATAAAACTTGACTTTCAAGGTGATCATTGCTCTTTAACCATTGCAAAAACAATTCCATCTGATTCTGGACTTTATAAAGTTTCGGCGAGAAATCAAGCAGGAGAAACACAAAATTTTTGTCAAATTTATGTTCAACCTGCAACTCCTACCAAGAAAACTCCACCTGCAACTTTACCAAAACCTAAAACTCCAATTCCAGAAGCTCCAGCATTTTCGCCATCTTTGGTTAATCAAACAATTGAAGAAGGGCAAAAAACGTTGTTTCAAGTTCGAACAACTGGATCTCCAACTCCAAAAGTTACATGGAAATTTAAGGAACATCCAATCAAGTCTTCAGATACAATGAAAATTCAACAAGAAGAAGAAACAGGATGGAGTCGATTAATCATTGATAATGTTGGCCCCCATCATACTGGCTTATATACTGTTGAAGCAATCAATGAATCCGGGGAAGCTCGAAGTGGTGCAACCCTTATTGTCACACCTCCAGGGGGACAAACACAAGGTCTTCAACAACGCTCTGTAACCATGATTCAAAGTGAAGGATTTTGGAGTGATGGAGCCTATACTGCTGGAACACCAACTCCTCCACCAATTCCACAACATCGAAATATTAAAACTACAATTGAAGAATATCAGCAACAAGATGTCGGGGAACTTGGATACAGTAGTATTGCAAATGCCCCAGAATATGTTCGATCTTTTCATAAAGAATATACTGTCAATGAAGGAGAGAAGACACAAGTCGATTGTTTAATGGTTGGAAATCCTCGGCCAAAAGTATATTGGTATTTTAATGATAAACCAATAAAAAGTAATTATCAATTTGCGGAATTTATTAATGTTGGAGACACATATTCAATTGTATTTACACCAGCAAAACTTGAAAATGCCGGATTTTATAAAATGGTTGCAGAAAATATTAAAGGTAAAACTGAATCATCTACCGTAATTCATGTTCGACCCCGATCCCTTATTCCTCAACCAAAAGCCTCCCGAAAACCGCATATTATTGAACATCAAAAAATTATTGAAACTTTTGGTGCAACAGATTACTCCGAAATTATTCCACAGAAACATCGATCTGGTCTTTCAACTCCACCACCAGCAAAACGCCTTCATGGCATGAATCAACAATCTTTATCACAATCCTATCACAGTGGACAACACCAACAACACCAACAACAACAGCGACAACAAATTGAAGAAGAATTTATGGATCGAACAATTACAAGTCAACAAAAAATTGGTACTCCACCACATTTCTCACAAACTTTAGTCTCCCAAGTTACAACGGTCGGAGATGCAGCAAAGTTTGATGGAGTTGTAACCGGAACTCCTGCCCCAGAAATTCAATGGACTAAAGATGGAGTTGCACTTACAAAGCAAAGTCATCCACATATTGATTTTTCAAATATTGGTGGAAGAATTTCACTTTCATTTAAATATACTACTTTAGCGGATTCTGGAAAATATATGGCTTCTGCAATGTCAACCGGTGGAATTGCAACATCTTCTGCACAACTTGTTGTTCGACGTAAGCTTATTTTTACATATCCATTAAAACTCAAAATTCTATATGGATTTCATATATCCTTAAGCTCATACACAAATTTTTAACAAAAAATACTGCACTTAGGGATTGTCCAGAAGGTATTCAGACGTTTCCCTGACTGGACATTTCCCTGACTTTTATGAAAAATGCAGATTTACTGAAATATCGACCCGTAAGGTCATACCCCTTAGGCTAGATTGTCATCCTTTAAGCTAGATCGTGATTTATTAGGGCTTGAGCCTGACTTTTTAGGCTAGATCATACCTAAACTCCACTTAACAATGGGCCTTAGCCTTAGGCGTAGGCTTAGCGGGCGCCCGAAGGGCGCCCTTAGGCATACTATTTACGGAACATACCTCTTTAGGCTAGATCATAACTTTTTAACCTAGATCATACCTAAAAATCAATTTAAAGGTCAAAAAAAGAAAAGTCAGGGAAATGTCCAGTCAGGGAAACGTCTACTAATCTGTCCAGAAATCACGTGACCAAAAAATCAAGATTTTTGGACCCTCTCCCCCCCTCTGTGACCAACCATCAAAGTCTTTTGCCAAAAACATCAAAGCTCGTGACAATTTGGGTAACCCCCTTTTCCTCTTCCCTTGGTCACGTGATTTCTGGACAGTCCCTTATCCGGACTTCATATATCCTTTTAAATTAAAAAATCAAAATTTTAGCCAAAACTGTTGCACCTGATTTTGTAAAGCGACTAATTTCTGAAGAAGTAATGGAAGGAGATCGCTTACATTGGACGATAAAAGTTAGCGGTGATCCCCTTCCAACAGTTACCTGGCTTCGGGATGGACAAATTATACCACATTGTAATGAAGTACAAATTATTGATGTAAGTTTTTGCTACACACGATTTTAACAATTATATTTATTAAATTTTTTGCAGGATGGCAAGGGAAATCATTCATTGATAATTCCAAAAGTTCAATTAGTTGATAGTGGACAATTTACAGCTACTGCTGTAAATCCAGGAGGAGAAGCTCGATCTTCGGCAGATCTCGTTGTTCGACAACGAGGTGAAGAACCTGGAACATTCTTTCATATCACAAAAGTTACCCAAGAGCGACAAGTTAAAGGGGAAGAAGTTTCACGGGATCAAACATTTTCAATTGAAAATCCTCGCGCAACTCCAACAAAGCAGCATCAATAATAAATTTAAATAAAATCATTAATTTTTGAACTTTTTTTAAAGACTGCCATTTTTTTAAAGTAAATCTTTTTTTTTGTAAATATTTGAATTTTTATATATATTTTTTTCAAAACATAATTTTATTTTAAATTTAATTTCTTTCGCAAAAAATATATTGCATCATTCTTTGTTATTTTTTATTACAAACGTAACAAAATTTATATAAATAAATTTATAAGTGAATTATAATTTTAATCATCATGACAAACTAAAGCTTCAAGACAATTAATAGTTTTGAAGCGGGTCATAATATCCGGGCAAAGTGGAGCATTTCCTTCTCGGACAACAAGGAAAACTCGCATTCCAGCATCAGATGCCGCAATGGCTTCTTTTGCAACATCCGTCAAAAAGAGGATATCATTTGGCTGAAGTTTAAGCTGATCAGCAATCTTTTTGTATGAGGTTGCATCAATTTTTGGACCGACAGAAGTATCGAAATATCCGGAAAGAAGCTAAAATGAATGGATTTCAGATTGTTCCAAAAAGTGTAATAAAAGTTAGTGGATTTTAAAAATTTCTTTTAAAAATGAGATATACAAAAACTGACTTACCGGAGTTAAATCACCATCAATGGAATGACTAAAAAGCAGTTTTTGGGCATGCACAGAACCAGAAGAATAAATATAAACTGGAATTTGAACAATATAAAAATCATTTAAAACATATTTGACATCAGGAAAAACGCTAAAAATATGCAAATTTAACAATATACAGTAATTTGTTTTGAAACGAAATTTTGCTTACTGTCCCAAAACTTTTCCAGAGAGATACGCGTCTTCCCACATAAAACCTTGTAAATCTTTTAAAGGTTTTAACTTTCGATCATTTTGAATCCAAACTTTAACATTTGAAGCAATAGCTTTCCAATCTTCGGTGGATTCAACTTTTTGAATATTATCATCGACGGCTGCTTCTTGATTTGATAATTCCATCAAAGCATCCACCAAAGACTTCAATTTATCACTTTTAATATTTGTTTGTAAATATTGTTCTGCATTTTCATAAGCATACGGAAAAAGGACATCCTGGAAATATATATATGCAAATAAATAAATAAATTTTAAGTGCTATTTTTTGGATTTAGGTAATCCAACCAAAAAACGGAGAGGGCATTGTTAAATTTGATGCTAACAAGCTTTGACATATCCCCATATCCCCCTCCCTCCCTCTCTCTTCTTTATGTGGATGCTTTCTCCTAAAAAAAGAATAGAAATAAAGTCTTACCTTTACAAATGAAATGGAAGTGACAGTGCCTTCAATATCTAATAACAATGCCTTGTACTGTGGTCTTTCAAACATTCCCATATTTTTTCTTTTCCTTGGCCTTCTTTTTTACTGACTTTTTTGAATAAAATAAAAATCTCTGTAAAAAATGCAAATGAGATAATTCCCATAAGGGAAAATAAAGGGGAGAAAGATGAAATGACATTTTAGTTTCTACGTTTTTGTTGTTGTTTTTATTTATTTTTTGACTTAAATAAGCCAATTTAAAAATCTTATGTCCTCTTTGTTGCAGCAACTTTTTTCTTCTGCTCTTTTTTTTGCGCGTTAATCGTTCATTCATTCATTCATTTATTCGCTCGTTCACTTACGTCCAAAATTGCTGGTTTTTTGCTTGATTTTTTTTTTCAAATTTAAAAAAATAGAGAAACCTAACATTTATTTATATTTATGCGCTGCGGGAAGTCTTGATTTTTTTTATTCAAAATTGCTTTTTTTAAAAGTATAGAATTGGACAGTAAATGATTTTTTGTGGCAGTAATCATTAAAACTTTTCTATCGAGTTTTTTTATTTGAGCGTTTTCTTTTCGAAATATGTTGTGCTAGGCATTTTAAAGCTTGATCTGATATATTTTAGCTGAGACAAATCCCTTTCACATTTCTTACCCGTATATTTAACCATGAAAAACTTTATTATTACCTTATTACTTATTTTTTCAACAAAAACTTAATGCTTTTTCTTTCAAAACCCCCCTCTCTCTCATCAAAAACAATAATGAAGTGACTTTTTCAATGCTTTTTCTTGCTTCATTCATATTTTCCCAAAAAGCCTTCAAAAAAAAGTGCTTATGCCTTTTTTTGGCTTTCGTCGGTCGCATTACCGGAGTCAACGCAAATAGCAGAAAAAGAAAGAAAAATGAAATTGAGCCACGAAGAAAAGTTTTTAGCCCAAAATTGATGTTGTATTGTTTATTCAATTTTAACCATAATAATCTCTTATCCGAAAAAGAAAAAAAAAGAATGCGGAAAAAATTAAAAGGAATGCAAGAGTGTTCCCTGATCCCCCCTCCTCCGCCTCCTCGTTTCGTTTGTGTTAGCCTTAAATGAGCTGCTCGCAAAAACGTTTGTCATCTTTTAGACTTAAAAACACCGTAAAAAAAAGAATAATCTAACTCTTTTAAAACAATAATGCGTTTATAAAAGTTCTTTTGTTGTTTTAATAAATGAGTGAGGTCTTGAATGCTATTAAAACATGTTTACAATGGCATTTTTAAAGTTACCTTTTTTTAGGAGTTAAAAATCAGGCAAAAAGTTTAAGGAAGACAATGAATTCTATAATTTTTGCGAATTTACGCGGATTTAACACATGCAAACAACAAAATGCATCGGTTTTGTTACTTGTATGTGTTAAATTCGAGTAAATTCGCAAATATTATTGAATTCATTTTCTCCCTCGAATCTTTAAGCCTTTTTTAAATCCCCCAAAACAAAATAGCTTCGATTCTTTCTTATAATTAACATCTCCCCCTCAAATTTCTAATAAATTACCAAAGAAGTTCATTTTTCGCTTCAATTATTCCATCTTAAAAAAGAAATTGCTGCTCTCCCAAAAAATTTTTTTGATGATGGAAAACTGACCACTTGCGCACCCTCAAGGAAGCATCTCCTTTCTAATTAATCCTTATATGCTTCCGAGTTTTTTCAATCATGTAAGAAACTGTCATTTGCATGTTTTTGGAAGGATGAAAAATACATTTTTCCTTCCAAAACCATGCAACAAACAAATATAAATTTATTGTACAACAAAAAGCAACTTTTTGAAAAACTTTGTAGCGCAAATAAAAATGATAGAAAGAGTAAAAATGAAAGAACTAAACTACAAAAAAGAACTTTAATCAAAAAGCGTCGTTTCCGCGGTAACTAAAAGTTTTACAAAAAAACTTAGTAATTATTTTTGTTGTTTAAACTTTAAAAGCATAAAAAGGGATATATCAAAAAAAAGGATTAACGATAAAATTAAATAATAACAAAAAAGTGAATTTAGAAAAAAAGATAATAAAAAAAACAGAGCAAAATTTGTTCAAGTTTTGGACCACCGCCAAAGATTATTAATTTTCGTGTCAAGACTTTTTGTGTCAAATTTTTGTTGTATTTTTTCAATTAAATTTTATTTTTACTTTTTTTGTTTAAATTTAGTTTTTTTGTTTTTGTAAAAACACTCATGTTTGCATGAAATTAATAAGTTTTTTGTGGAAAAAAATGAAGAAAGCAGCTAAAAAGAGAGAAGTGAAGTGGGCCACAGGAAAAAAGAGAAGAAGGAAAGGAAAGAAGGCATGTCATAAGCGAATTAGGAGCTTTCACTCGACTTTAATGAATTCTTTAAGGGGGTGAAAATGAATGAAAGAAAGAAAGAAAAAGGAGGGAAAAAAAGTGCCGCAAAACATAAGTCATTTCTGAAATTGCATATTTTTTTTGTGAATTATGTTGGACTTTAATAGCTTTAGTATAATGGAATGAGAGACAAACTTGGATAACTGAATATCATTCTTTTGTTGATAATCAGTGATAAAGTTTTAGTTTTTCAAAAATAACAATTTTTTGGAGATTCTAATTTTTGGAAAACTATATCACCTAAAAAATAACAATTTTACAGTAATAAATGCAGTTTTGATTTCGTTGTGTAACAAGTTTTATGTTTTCATTCATGCCAGGGCATATTGATATTGACAGGAATTAAATGGCATTTTTAGTTTTTTGTAAAATATCAAAAATGGATTACTGTAAATTGGATATTATCAAATTTGCGGTAATCTATTTTCGATCCCTTTAAAACTATAGTACTTTTTTTGCCTTTTTTTACTCAAAAAAACTTAAATAAAAAAAAATGTTTGAAAATGACCGATTAAGCGTGACCAAATGAAAGATGGCAACACAAAAAATAAAAGTTTTTGTCACCCAAGTCTTATGCAAACATTTTTCTATATATAATTTTTTTTCGCGCTTGAAAAGAAACTCAAAAAAGTTTTTTTTATTTTTTTGCCACCGTTGTTTTTTGCTTTTTTGTCTTTTTTTCTTTTTTAGTTTTTTTATGTTTGAAAGAAATAAAATAAAATATTTGTGGAGGGGATATTATAAAGCTACAACATCCAGCAGATGGAGGCATATGAAAGCTTGCCGCTGCGCAATATTATATCCATCCTTTCTAATACATATTAGGTCATGGCCTTTTCAAATGCTTACTTTGGGTGAGTCATTTGCCGACAGTTTGCAATATTGCAATTGTTTTAAAAAAGTCTTTAAACGATTGAGTAATCATTTTTTCTTCGAAAGGGCGGATATCCGGCTATTTACTCATATCCATATAAACCCGTTTTACAGTTTTTAACAAAAATATGAATGAAAAACGCAGCTTTTTTGTGGCAAAATCTTTAAGCTTAGACACTTAAAAACTTAAAAGAAGCTTTTGTTTGAAAAAAAAGAGGTTTTCCACATGAACGGAAAAATAAATGCAACTTTTTTTTTCGTTGGTGGTCAGTTTTATTTCTGCTTCCTTGAAGCCTTCAAGACTTGAAGGGCAATTATTATTATTTTTGCTATTTTTGCCTTAAATATTTTGCCAGAAAAATGACCCAAAGAAAAAAAAATGAAAAAAAAAATTTTCTTTTTTCCTAAAAATTCAAAATTTCGATTGCGATTTCGAAAAGACTTTTTTGTTTTATGTTTTGGCATTTTTTTAAAAGACATGCGAAAAATTAGTTTAATACCGTTACCCTTTTTTTGTCAATGTTTTTCAAATATTGGCACCTTGTTTGTTTGTTTTTTTGGGGGCCCGCGGTATTTCTCATTTTTTTTAAAGATTGCCGTCTTATCGGCGCCTATTAAAATGTTAACGGCTGGTACCTTTTTCTTTGAAAAATCAAAAATATAAAAATATGTGTGTGGGGAAATGCCTTTGATCTTTTCCCTTCCTTCCTCCTTTCTCGGGCAAGCATTGGCGCCACTTTTATTTTTTGTTAATCATAGGAGGTCGAAAAAAAGGGGGGAATGAAACATGTATATTTGTTTAACCTTGTTTGAGGCTTTCTTTCTTTTTTTCTTAATTATTTTATTTTGAACCCTTTTTCTTTTTTTTGTTTGGTAATAATCAGACCGAAATAAGCTTCCGTTGATCCAATTATCTTTTTGTAACCCCCCACAAAAGAAAGAAAAAACTATCGGATTACGTTCTCCCTTCATTTTTTTGCAACCTTCTTCCTTATTTCTGTCTTTGGTAGTCTGACAGCACCTGTTTGGTTTATTGCTTATCGGGATCGTTTACAATTGTTTACATTCATTTTTGGAAAGGTTTGACCGTGAGCTTATTATAATTGGATTTGGTTTTATTTTTCATTGTCTTAAATTTTGGATTAGTACTAATTTTGTTTTGAAAAAATGGTTTTAAACCTGCATAGTTTTATTTTTAAAAAAGGTTTAATTTGGGTTACTGTAATTTTTTTTTCAAAATGCTAACACGTAAAAAAATGACCAAAATTGCCTACTTTTTTTTATTTTTACTATTTTTTTACAAACAATTTCTTCCTAACTAAAACAAGTAATTATCTTTTTTTCGTTTTTTTTAAAAAGACAAAAACAAAACAATCAAAAGTGTCGCATTTGGCACCTGCGGCTGGCACCTTTTTTTTCATTCATTGAATTGAACTGAGTCTTTATAAAATAAATTGTTCCAGATTTTTAGCATGTATATATATTTTTAGCATTTTTCTAAAAACAATGCGGCTTTCAATTTTTTCATTGAATTTTTAAAAGCTAACCAAAAAAAGAGAGGGAAGCAAGCAACAACCTGTTGTTTCCGGAGCCACTTTCTTTTTTTAGCACCTGAAAAATTGAAAGAAAAACGAGTCATTATCGGTCGCCATCCTCTTCTTTTTTATATTATTTTTGAAGTGGTGTTTTAGAAATATATTGCTTCAATCTGCGAAAATATAAGTATAAATTATTCAGATGCTTATTATTATTATTATTATTATTATTGCTTGTTTTTGTTGTTGTCATTTATTCATTTGAAACTGACAAGATTAAAGGTTGGAGAAGAAACAAGGTTTTAATTAGTTTATGAGGTTGAAACCCAATAAATACCGTATAACTTTAGTTAGTTAAAGTTATACTGTATTTAATTAAAAATACGCTCAAACTTTGGCTTAATTGTTGAAACTTCCCTTATATTCGTTTATTTGTTGATGACTGTAGCCTTAATAATTATTTTAATTTATGGTAATTTAATCTGTTAGATATGATCAACTTCTGAAGAGATCATTACACTTTTTTGTTAATCCACTTAGGATTTTGCATATTTGCTTACACTCATTTATTACTACTCTTTCTCAAAGTTTCTTAAAAAACTTGATTTTTATCTTTTTTCAAGATGCCAAAAAATTATGGCACTTATACTGTAATTTATAAAAACATGTTTATATCAAGCCCTTTGGCCCAACTGACCCCCCGCTCTGTCATCATTGAAAAAAAAAGAAAGTAGCAAAAATGAAAATGAAAAAAGAATGGCGAAAAATAATACGTTTATATTTTTTCCATTTATTTATAAATATTTTTGAGACCCATTTACATCAATGATGAATCAAAAAAGAAAGATGTATTATTGTTGCAAACACTTTTTTCCACCGTTATATTCTTTCCGTTGACTGTTGCTGTTGCCTGCCTGCAAATGCCATTCAATTCTTTGCTTTTCCCTTCTTTTTTTTTGTTACCGGGTTTAATTCAAAAATCATTGCCTTTTTTTCAATACCGTTTTGCTGCCCTTTTTTTTCTTCCATGAATAATCAAAAAAAAGCCCTCACATTCGATGATTCAATATTTTTCAATTCAATGAAAATAAAAGCAAAATAAAAAAAAGCCAATACTTTTTTTGACAAATTTTTTTTGCACATTTATTCAAATATCAAAAAGAAAAAATGTTTATGCTTTGATTGAAGATCGATCAAGTGTAAGCAAATTGAGGCATCATTCATTCAATTTCAATTCAACTTTTTTTTGGGTCTCCACTTTCTTCACACTTTTTTTTTGATTTGATTTTTTTTACGATGTCGACAGTTATGTTAGAAAAAAAAAGAACTAAACTAAGCTTTTTTTATATATATGTTTTTTTATGGATGAAATTGGCTCCATTCAGTCTCTTCTTCAAAAATCTATGTTTTTTTTTCATGTATGACTGAATTATTATTTTTTTCCACATCAAAGAAAATGCATGGAAGAATTTCCCACACTTCTCTTTTTATTTTCTTTCCTATTTCTTCTTTTTTTTCATCATCTTAGATGTCTCTTTGATGTTGATGGTGATGTCGATGATGATGTTATGGAATTGAAGGAATAAAAAAAAGAGAAGAAGCAAAAACAAATGCTTACACATGTTTTGTTCAAACTTTTGTTACTCTCTTCGTTTCTTGGCATCAATGATAAGTTGTAGGTAGGTATCCACAAGTTTTTTGCTACTTTTATCGAAAAATTGGTTGGATGATACTTAGTTAGGTAAATAAAAGATAAAATTTGGAATCTTGGGAAAAGTTTTTAACATTAAAAAACACCAAAATAGTGATTGTGCCATTGATTCTTTATCAATTTTGTAAAAACATTAGATCTAAAGATGTTACTTAAATTTATTCAATTACGATTTTTATTCCAACTGTGCCATTTCTGGCATTTCATTACCGCAAACGGCACAGTTTGATCCATTTAAATCATTTGTATTTATTTCTAAATCCTTTAAAGACCTTAGATGACCAAAACAAAATTACACAGAATTTTTTACGTTTTGTTTTTCTAAAAACTTTTCAATGTTTTGGAAAAAAAATGTGTAAAATTATAGGTTCTCATTTCGCTCGCTTTTTCTTCAATCATTACCCGAAACAATTTTCTCTCTTCTTCTTCTTTTTTTTGTTTTCTAAGAAATCCACTTTTGTACTCTCTTCTTTCTTTTTCTCCTTCAATTATCGGCCATAAGTTTACAGTTTATTTATTATTGTATGTATTTTTAAATAACGCTGTAAAAAAAAGTGAGAAAAACATTGCTCGGTTGCAAGTAAACGATCCCCGCGGCGGCGTATTTTTTAACTACTTTTTTTAAGAATTCTTTTTTTTTAAAAGTAATTATAATTTTTTTATGTCTAATATTTTTTGGCCGCCCTGCAATTTTATAGTTTTAAAAAAGAAAAAGAAACGCGTGCCATTGCGCAAGGTTTTTTGGATATCTCGAGATCTGCGTTGATCCTTTTTCTCTCTCTCTCATATATCCCCTTTTTCACCTTCTTCTTTATATATGACTCTTGTTAAAAATCAACAAATGCCTGTCAAAAAAAATATGATCGAGAATAAAATGGAGGTCAGGAAAGGCTAATTGGAAGGTCTCCCATTATCGAGGAGCGTGTCGTGCCTCGAATCAAATCAACAAATGGTAACTCAAATAACAACAGAGAGAAAAGAAAAGAGATTTGATTTGCTTGATTGCTATCGCTTTACATAATCTTTTTATATGTTTTTTTATTCATTCATTTGTTTACTTTGTAATTATACGGTAGATATTTGTTATACGATCTTAAATGTAAGATTAGATGGTTTAAAAGTTAAATACATAAAATGCTAAGATTTTTGTAAGATAGACGTTTCAGAAAAAGGTTGTAATGCAACATTTTCTTTGATTGGTTGATTTTTGATACACTTTTGTCAAAAACTTTGAAGAAAGTTGTTTTCTTTTAACCAAAAATTTAAATTATCATATTTTATTATACTTCATTTGTTGCTATCATTCCATTTTTACTACAGTAGTTTTAACCCCCCCCCCCCCCTTTTTTTCTTACTTTTTTTTGATGGATTACTTTTTTTAATTTTTTAAACACTTTTAAAAAAGCAAAAAAAAAGATTTTTTTAATGATACTATAAAATCTTGTTTTTTTTTCTTCTTTTAAATATTTGCGGAAGGACCTATATCAGTTTTTGAGATGTGATAGGAGTATAATGTTGCGAAGAGATTCAAACCACACCAAAAACATGCAAAATAAAATGAATGAAATAAAGGAAGGAAAGGAAAGGTGTCGGCGGTCATCAATCAACAACATTTTAGATAGAAGAAAAAAAAATGCGCGAAAACCAATGTCCTTTCATTTGTAATCAGTCAGTCTTCCGATCACCATCAAAATAACGCCTTTTTCTTGCCACCATTAATTCTATTCCCCCACCCCCCAAAGGGGCCAAAAAAAGAAGGTGTGCAAAAAAGAGTGGAGAAAAAAACTTACTTCCAATCATTAAATATTTTATTTTTTTGAAATATTTTTTCTACGGTCATAAAAAACTTATTTAGGAATGAGCAGCAAATTTTTGAAAAAAGTCTGTAATTACTTTGACTTCTTTTATTTATTTTTTTTGAGAGAAAACAGATGCCTAAAAACGACTTTTTGATTATTCTTCGACGACGATCATGTTTTTTTACGGTCGCTTAAAAAATGGCACTAAAAAATTCTTTATTTTTTTTTCTTGAATAGAATAAAAAAAATCATTGACTGTATAAAAACATAATAAATATTTTAAGTCTAGCATTTTACGGATAATCCTTTCGATTATATTTGCCCTCATTGCCATTGAGAGAATTGCCATTGAATTGCGTTTTTTTGGCACCTGCTTTAATCGGGTGTTGCTGGCTGCTGATAATGGCACTTATTTGACCGATTAAGTCCCCCTCTTCTTTCGATTAACGCCGAATAAAGCCTTCTTTTTTTCGAATATGCTTTTTTAAACCCCCTTTTTTTGCCCCACTTGTTTCCTTTTATTTTCCATCATTTTTCTTTGTTTATCTCTCATCTTTTTTTTTCGTGCTTCAATGAAGAAAAAGCTTGAAACAATCTGTGTTTCATTTTTATTTTCAATTTCAATTTCATACATTTAATATATTTGTGTCAATTTTTAAGTGCCCTTCCCAAAAATATACATATTTGTATGTATGTAGATGTAGATGTATTTATGCCATTTTTTGAAAAGCGATGACAAGAGTGAAGAGAGAGAGTGAGTTTCTCACTTGGTTACTTTTTTTTATTGTTATAAAAGAATATGCTAATGTCAAACGGCTGTCAAATCACTGTCCCTAGAAAAGTATTTCATAAATGTGCATTTTTTTTGATGATGACAGTTTAACGAAAAAAAAGCAGAAGCAAGAAAAAAAAATTACTTTTCATTCTTTGATTGTTTTTCGGTGAAGCATAAAATAATTGCTCACTTTTTTTAGTCAACCATATTTAGCTTTAAGGAGATTTATGAGAAGAAAATGACTAAATGTGCCATTTTTAGAATGGCATAAATATTTTAGCTTACTGTAGTTAAGCTGTTTTTTTAAAAATTTAACAAAATTTTTAGATTAAAAAAAGTAGTTATCTCAAAAAATGCCATCGATTTGCTTCAAATTTTGCCAACTTTTCTGTGGCACTCTGTCTGTGAAAGTTTTGATTACTCTGGCAAAAAATATTTATTTTATCGTTGCAGATATTTAACGGTTTTCGGCACTTTCCACTTGAACTTGATCGCCTTCCAATTTTCTCTCCTTTTTTGGCATTTTCAGACCTACTAAAAAAATTTTATAACCGAAAAAAGTCTATTGCGCAAGGCTGCTATTCAATCTTTCCTTCTTTTTTTCATCACCAATTTCGGCATTCTTAAAAAAGTTTTTTTTGTGCCGACAAGTGTTTCCTTCTTTTGTCAAAACTTTGCGCGCCTTTCATTTCACAGCTGGGGGGATTTGCCGCTTTTGTTTTTTTAAAACTCAAATGTTGCAAATTCCAAAGTCATGCCGCTAATTTTTCGTCGATTCTCTTTCAATTTTTTTACGTGCATGGTTTTTGTATAACGGCATTTTTGTGAAAACACGAAAGTGTTAATTCTTTTTATTTTTTTGGAGGATTACATAGTTAGTTACATGGTGGGATTAAATATATATGTGTGTAGAGGTGGGCACCTACCTGCTGTTGACATTTGTTACAAATATGGCCTTGTAAATCTTTTACAGTTGTCTTTTTTGGCCAAATTATAATGGGGGGAGATAACTGGCACCTTCATGGAATTAAAAGAGCTTTTAGGGGGTAACTGTGGGTGATGTAATTTTAAGAAGGACTTCAAAGAATTCAAATATTGGCACATGTTGATTTAGGGCATTATTTTGGGACCTGCAAGATTTAAAAGTTTGTTAATTGTTTTTTGTTTTCAAAAAGCGCCCTTTAACGCCCCCATTAATATTCCATCATAATTCCTGTCAAGACCCTTTCCACTTCAAAAGACCAACTCAAACTTGTCATCACATTTTTCAAAGGTTAAAACCAGCTTCCATTAAAATCAAAAAATCAGAAAAGCCAATGCCGCTCCCAAAATATACAACATCTTTAAACTACTCTTTTTTGCGGCAAACTTTTGTCCTTTTTTTTACATTAATGAAAGAATTAACACTTTTGTCAAAACTTTTCTCTTTGTTTTTCTGTGTTTCCTGCTTGAAGGCACTTGAAAACCCCGCAGGTGTCCAATTTTTTGAAGGGCATCTTTTTCTATCTTTCAATACTGTGTTTCTTTTTTTTCTATTGTTTTTTAAAAAAAAGAAAAAAAAGCAACTGTTCACTTTTCTTCTTTTTTTTGTCGGCAAAAAGTCTACAATTTTTTGATACTTGAAACTCTCGAAACTCTTTACTGTTTTTTTATTCCGCGGAATATTTGAGTTTTTGTTTTTTTTTGAGAAATGCCGAAAAAATATATATATCGAACTGCCGTAGTAATTGGCCGTGATCTGTGACTCCTCGATTTTTTTTCGTTGCCAATTATTTTTTTTAAGGTTGTTGGCAGAAAAAAAATGAGAGCAGTAGCTCATATTTATTTTTTTATAAAGGGTGGATGATGATGGCATTAAAAAAATAGAAATCGGGAATCAAAGAAAAGAAAGAAGGAGTGCCATGCCATCATTGTCCATATGGATGTTACTTTTTGCTTTTTCCCTTTTCGGGTTTTTTACTCTATTTTTTTGATCTTTTTATTTTTTGCGAGAATATTAGTTTACCGCAAAAGAAAAAAAGAAGAAGAAAGACATCCTATAAAAAAATAACATAAAATTATAATATATGCCATGGCATTATTATATTAAAAGAGTTACAATTTTAGTTTCTTTTTTTTCTCGACCATGAAAGGCAGACGATCGGGAAAATAAAATGATCAAAAAAAAGGGTTCATGGTTATTTTTTACAATAGTTTTTTATGCTTTATTTATCTTTAATAATTTTATTTTATAATTCTGTCCTAAAACTTCAATGTTCTGAGATTTCTCGTTTCCTAATATTTTCCTGCTTTGATTTTTTTGCCTCCAAATTTTTCGCTTTTCTTTAAAATTTAATTTTTTATAAAAAGTTTGAAATTTAAAATTTATTCAAAAAAAATTGTAACTTGAATGCCTCTTCATGTTTTTTTATTCAGCTTTAACCCAGAAAAAAAAATGTAGAAGAGGAAGAGCAATAAAATGAAACCGCGTTTTTAAAATTTATGAAAAATTTTTCTTTTATATTATTGTTTCTTCTTTTTTCTTTTCGGAACACGCAATAACAAATTGCCTTTCTTCTTTTTTTATCCCCTCTCATTTTTTTTATAAATACAAAAACATTTTCAAGGCACTCATCAAATTTGTAACCACCCCGGGTTTCCCCCCTTCCGAATACCTTACCCTCATCACACTAATATTCATTCAATCCATTCATCTTTTGAAATAATTTTTATTATAATAATTTTTTACCTCATCTTTATCGCGCGCGCCATCACTCATTTCATTTCATTCATTCTCCATGGATGTAGGATATTTTTCGCTGCGGATATTTGAAATCTGAAGTCATCCAATAATTTCTTCTTTCCTCATTCTTTTACTTTCTTTTTATTTCTTCCGTCCGATTTTCTTTCTTCCTTTTTTTACCCAATTTCTTTCCTCTTTTTGTCCTTGGCCATTTTTGCTTTGGTTAAAAATATATATATTCTTTTTCAAGTACCCCCTCTTCTCCATGCTCCTTCATCGTTTTTGCGGTCACTAAAATACCTCCAAATAAAATATTTCGAAGAACTTCATTATTGCCGACGACGTTTTTCTGCGTGTTCACACTTGAAAATACAGCATTTGTTTAAAATATAATTTCATCAAAGCGCAACGAAGAAACAAAAAAGAAGTTTTTGTTTGAAAACTAAAAATTTGAAGGAACACGCTGCTGCTTTCTTCGGGGCATCTTAGAAAAAATATTTTAAATAAAACTTATTTAATTTATTTATTGGTCATTTCCGTTTCTTCTTAAATAATTTTTTTCAATTATTACAAATAATATAAATATGTATGTTTAGTTTAATTTAGTTTTTGTATTGTTGTCCCATATTTTTGAGTGGAAAAAAAGGTGTTGATCGATGAATGGCATTGCGCAATAATTCTGCTTTTCTGTTTTTGCTTAAATCGTTTATCCTTCCAAAAATGACGCAACAACTTTTTAATCGCGTCTGTTTATTTTTCTCCCTCTCTCTCTCTCTCTCAGATTGTTTGTGGCACAAGTTTAAAAACTTTTTTCTTTGGCATTGTAATAGTTTTTTTCTGGATGGCATAATTTTGTTGAAATGTGCCAAGTTTTTCTTATTAATTTAGGCTAAAATTTTGTTATAAATCAAATTTTTAATAACATTTATTAATATTTTACTCCATTACCGTAATCCATGGATATCTTTCAAGGGCATCTAAAAAATGTCCGAAGCAGCAACAATTTCATATTTCGCTTTCATATTTTCAATTTTAAAAAGCTTTTTTCTCCCAACCTTAAAGCCAAAGAAAAAGATCTTTTTCGTCTTTTTTTCTTTAAATGAAACAGTTTCAAACCTGTCACATTTTTCTTTTCCGTTTTTTTTTGTTTTAAAAACTAACAAATTTTTTACAATTTTACAACCCTCATTTTTTCATTTAAACTTTTTGGCTTTTAAGCAGCGGCGGCACTTCTTTTGTTTTTCTTTCTTTCTTTCCTTCTAAAGTGCCGATCTTCAGACGACTGTCATTCATAGGGCAAAAGCGATTGCCAGCGGCATTTTTATTTTTATGGCACTTTATATTTCTACTTTTATTGTTGCTACTTACTGCTGCCGATATCACAATTGTCTTTGAAAAAAATCTGTCTTTAATATTATTTTTATTTATATTTATTATTTTTGTGACTTTTATGACACCCTCCAAACAAAAAAAATATATATATGAGTTAAACAACTTTCATTTCATTTAGCTTTTAAGTCTATATCCTTTTAGTTTATAGTACTCCAAAAAAAAAGTTTAACAAAAATAACTATTTTTTTAAATCCGATTATCTTTTCTTAAAATGGAGGGGGGATCGAGAAAAAATAAGATGGCGTTTTTTGTTGTTGTTTGACGCCGACAAAACAAAAAAAAAGTCAACGAACATCAGTGAAAATCCATTTTTTAAACATTGTTGATCCTCTTCTTCCATTTTCCATCTACTTTTTTAGCAGCTAAAGAAAAAGTAAAAAGTGCATGCTGTTGCTTGCCATCACATTTCTTTCTTCTCTCACTTAAAAATCACAGCTTTTTTTAGCTGTTGAAAAAAAAAACTGAATAAACTTTAAAAAAATGAGCCGCAAATAGCATTTTTTACGAGGTTTTTTTTACGGATCCGCCAGATTGAATGAAGAATGATGATTTGCGACTTTGTTTTTGCTTCCGAGAAAACTGAATTGAACTTGCAAGAGATCACTTTTTTTAAGGCTCAAAAATGTGTATATTGGAACATTATTGGAGGAATCATAAAACCGATTTAAAGCTTTTTGGTAGCAGAAAATAGAGGAGAGGAAAAAACAGAGAAGTTGTAAAAGTTTTTAGTGGAATAGCATTGAGCTCAACTTTTAGCTTAAAGAATCTGGGGATCAATGTAAATGTCTGCCGTTGAGTTTAACCAAAAATTAGAATCTGCTTAATTTTTATTTTTAGCATTTGTAGATTTGAGTGACAGTAATATCAAAAAAGAAATTTTCATACTTTTTTCGTTACTATCTTTTTTTAGTAATTTATTCAACTTCTGTTATTAAAAATTAATTATGCCAAAATTCAACATAAAACTTATTCAAACACCTTGCTCCTGATGACCTATTAATTTTTTTAATTACATCCGGGATATCCACATTTGATCTGATATATCAATTAATTACCTCCTTTTAATACAATATTTTAATAGTTTGCGTGTTCCGTAATTTGTAAACAGTAAATCTCTGTCGCTTTTGTGCCCTTTCCCTTTTTGTTTTATTTTATTCATTTTTCTTTAAAAAACTCGACAAAAGATAAATGAGATACAGGAAAAAAGGATGGGACTGTTAGGGGGAAGAAGGGTGGGTCCATTCATTATTATATATGTTCTTTTCTTTTCTCATTTGCATCTTATTCTTCTTCTTCTTCATAGATATATATATATATATATCCTTTTTTTGGTTTGCCAATCGCGCAAGTCAATCCATCAAAAAGTAAAAGTGAAGCCAACCCAAGAAAACAGAAGGGAAAATATAAAATACAATCCATCATAATCTGACTTAATGTCACAGATCCCCCCCCCCGTTCCATTTTTTACAGTTTCACAATATCCTCCTCATATTTTAATATATCTCTTTTCTTCCCATTTCCTGTCTGTAAAAGTTTGATTCATTACTTGAACAAGTTCAAGTTATTAATCTTATTATCCCCCCTCTCTCTTACCATCAACATTCTTCTTCATATTTCTTTTTTTGTTTGATAAAATTGAAACTGTATCAAATCAAATTCAATTCAACTTTTGTTTCCTTGTTACCTTTTTTTAATGACCTTTCCCTTAGAGATGAATAAATTAGCAGGTGTTGCACAATATATAATGAAATGCCATTCATTCATTCCTTTTTCAAGGCTTCCGGATTTTTGAGATCCTCTTCAACAACAAAAAAAACAAGTAAAGACAATAGAAAGAAAGAAACTACTACTGTTTCAATCAGTCTGTCAAAAAAAAGAGAGTCAAGTGCCAAAAAATCAAGCACTTGTCATTCGTTCGTTTTATTTGTTTTATTATTCAAAAAATTTAAGGATGTGTCCTCATTTTTGGGATGATCTTTTTTGAGAGAGATTTGACTTGAATTGAGGATGTCCAAGAAAAGAGGGGTGTTAAAAGCACACTTTATTGACTTAAAGAAGTTAACATTTTTTTACTTTCTCAGGACAGCTCAAATTCTAACAATTGTATTTTTTTTCGTATAAAAATTGCAATGTTTGATTTAGGTTTTTGTTTTTCCGATTTAATTCTCCGGAAAATGCCTTAAGAGTAATTCATCAAATGTGTCAACGATGAAAAAAAGAGAGGAGAATTAACAGAAGCAGAAACCAAAAAAAAAGAAGATAGGCATCAATTTGAGATTTCTCGAAATAAAAATATTATATTTTACGAATAAAAGCTTATCACTTTTTTAAATCAAAATAAAAATATTTCGCGCAGAAAATTGTAATAAATTGAGTGTCATTTTTTTGTTGTTTCAAAATTAATTAATTAATTGACTCTTCATTCATCGCTTGCCACTTTTTCTTCTTGCTTTTTTTCTGGAAAAAATATTCTCTTCTGATGGCCTTGTTTTTTTAGTTGTTTTCAAAAAAGTCATTCAAATTCTCAAATTTTTTTCCATCACAAAATTATTCGAGTTTCAATGCAGTTGTTTTTTTTTCTTTCAATGTTTTGTTTGGTAATACATAATAATGACCGACCATGATCACAATAATAATAATAATAATGGTGATGATGATGATGATCATAATGACAGATGTTGTCAAGGCAGCAGCAGAAAATTGAAGTGTTTTTTATATTGTTACTGTTTTTCCTTCCCCCATCCCTCCGTGACAGTCCATCTCATTATATTGCATTTCAAAGAACACAAATAATTTTTTTGTGAAGAGTCACAAATCATTTTCGCGCATTTCTCATTAAAATTTCTGTTTTTTCGTGTTCATTAAAAAAAGAAAGTGCATAAATTTGTCAAACAAATGTTAGTTTTACAGGCACTGTAACAGAAGGTATTTCAAATTTTAAAGTAAGGTTTATCAAATTTCGATAAATGCCAGTTTTATTTATAAAATAATTATTAACTTTTAATATTAATTTTTAAAATTACTATAACAAAAGTAGCCATGTTACTGTCTGAAGACAGTAACACATATTTTTAACTTGAAATATACTTTATTTTTCCAATTTTTGGACCCTTGATAATTTCAAATTTTTTTTCCATATTTATGATAATAATTATAAAATAATGCCCCTTAATCATCCATAATCTTTTTAATTCTTTGGTGCAAGATGTTTCTTCTTCATTTTTTTTTAGTCCCAACCTTTTTTTTCATTTTTCACCGGTCAAGCGCAAATCGACACCTGTTGACCGAAAAGTAGGAAGGAGCAGCATCGGCAGATTGAATGAATGAATGAATGAATATTTGCAATTCCCAGGCTTTATTTAAATTGACCCTTCCTTTCTTCATTCTTCTCTTTTTCAGATTAATGCAACAAAAAAAATTCATTTACAGCAGTTTTTTTTTCAATTTATAATTTTTTTATGTTATTTAAATATTTATTTAAATATTCGATTTTTTTGACGATTGAGTGCCAGTATTGTTGTTGTTTCATGATCCATCGTCGTCCTTATTTCCAAATTATCTTTCTTTATTTCTTCCTTTTTTTATTGCTCCTTCTTTTTTTTACGATAGTTTTAAAAAATCCCCCCAAACAATGGCCTATTTGGGAAGATTTTTTATGACCTTTTTTTGAACAAAAAAAGAAACTAAAAAATTAGGGGTGATTTAAAGTGAGTGTTGATGATGTCGTATTTTTTTATTTTGAGGCAAATCATTGGCGAATTTTAATCAACCTTGATTTTTTTTTCTTTATTTTAATGACACCTTTTTTAAGCTTGTGTTGATTCTCTTGAGGAAAAGAGGGCAGAGGCAGAGAAAGGGGGGTTTGACCTTTAAGAGGTTTTTTTTCTCTCCCGTGATTCTTGACCGAAGGAAGAAGGAGCCCTGAAGGAAGGAACTTGTTTTTTGTCGTTAAATTTGAATGTTTTTGACCTTTTTAGTAGTGTACTGTATTTTTCTGTTAATGAACACATCTTTTTTGAGCGGAAAATAAATTTTTAATCAAGTTCTATACTGTCATAATAGATAGTAATTACAAAGACGTAACTACTGTAACACTATCAGAATTCGTTTTTTTTAAGATTTTTAAAATCTTACCAAATTTTTAAAGCCAAAATGCTATTTTTAATTAAATTTTTTGCTTTCTTGATTTAATCCCTTTGTTTCAGTTTTTCAAAAAAAAGCTCAATCTCCTCTAAAAAATCTTTGCAACTTTGATTCTTGAAATTTTTTCCAAAATTAATTCCAACAAAGAAACACAAATTTTTAGTTTTTTTTTTCAAAAATAATTCAAACATAAAAAAAGAGGGAGGACATCAGAAATACATGTATTTTTCTGTTAGCGCTTCATTTTTCTTTCTTTCTTTATTTTTGGGCAACAAAAGCAGCGCTTCATTTTCGAAGAAGCATCCAAGAAATAACACACGCAAATCGGATTTCCTTCTTTTTGCCAAAAAAGAATATAGGGAAGATAGAAGGCAGCAAAAGCAAAGGAAGAAGCTCCCAAAAAAAAATTTTTTTTTAACCGTTTATGTAAAAATTTGCAGCTGAGACTTTTTTCTCCTCCCATTTTTTCATCACCCAAAAATAAATTCTTCTTCCAAAATATCTGTTGATTATGTAACAACAAAATTTTATTTTTCTCTCTCTGTTTGTAAGTAGTCAAAAATGCTTTAAATCCTTTTCTTTTCCAAAAAATCCTAAACTCTTTTTTATTTCTGGCACAAAAAAAAGGGGGGGGGGGGGGGTTGAACTTAAAGTTTCGCGCGTTTCTTTCCTTCTTCTTCATTTTGGACAGTTAATTGCGCGCATTCCCTTTTCTTTTTACTACCCCCTAAAAACAAAATTGAATGAGTGGTTTGTTGTTTGTTTGTTTGTAAATATACAGAGAGACAAGTAACAGCAGCTTCTGGCATCCAGAAATTAGCTCATCATTTTTTTTGTTGAAAAAAAAGAAGGAACTGCTTTAAACTAATTGTTTTCGACTTTCGTGTTTTTATTTTTGCTTATATTTATTTTTATTGTACAAAAACTGAATCCATGGTTTTCTTTGCAGATATCAAATGTAGAAATACCGTAATATTTTATGTTGAAATCAAGAATTTAATTAATAAAACTTTTTAAAACAAAGATGGGATGTGAGTGTATTCCGCCTCCGCCAATCTTTGATTTACCTCCACCGCCTGATCCTACCCTGATATGGCATTTAATTTCAGATGAACCAGAAAGTGCTTTGAGAAAAGTATGTTTTTTTAAAATTTATTTAAAGTTTTTCAAAAGTTTAAAATGTAAAACTTGCTTTTTACACAAAAACAGAATTTTTAATATTTAACATATTATTTTTAAAAAAATTATATTTGCTTTCATTTTTGTTGATATTTTAATATTAAAAAAAATTAAAATAGTTCAAAAATGGTTTAACCAAATATTATTAGTTTTGCCCCAAAAAATTTTCTGATTTTACAAATTTTGGAAAAATGTTTTTCGAAGAAACAAAATTGAATTTCCGTTTTGACACCTTTTTTTAAAGCCCATCAAAAAAAAGTTGCAGAAACACATTTTTTTTTGCCTTTTCATTCTTCTTCTGACAAATTTATTTTTGTTAAAGTAATTTATTTATTCAAATATCGCAACAAGCGCCTTCTCTCTCTTTTATGTGTGCCAAAAAAATGTTTTTGATTCAACGCTTTTTTGACCACCCGAATTTATTTTTTTTTTCAAGGAAGCGCTGAGCGTCGTCGCCGCCGCCGCCGCAAGCAAGCAAGCTTCCACAAAAGAGTTGATGAATTGAAGCAAAATCTCCCGCGGGATTCGAAAAAAATATATATAGATGTCGAAGCCTTTTTGCTAAATTGAATGATTTATATAATTTTTTTGCCTTTTAAAAAATTTGAAAGTGGAAAGAAAATGAAAATCGCTTAAAAAACATGCAAAATTACAAAACAGGTGAATTTGGGTTTTAATGAAGTCAATAAAAGTAGTGAAATCTTTTTTTCTTAAAAAGATGACAATTTGTGTTATGAATCTGGAAGCAATAAAAGCAGGGAAATCAAAAATTAATTAATCTTTTTTTGCCATCAAACCCAAATTTCGTGCAAGGAATTTTTGTTTGGAAAATATTATTTCAGTTAAGCAAACAAATGTGATTGTTGGATCCTCTAAATTTTGAATGATTTTTTGATTACTGCATAGCCCGTAAGTGAGAATTGAGAAACGGCATCATATTAATTGTTACCCCTAAAACTACAGATTTTTAGCCATCTTTCTTACTCCACAAAATTATTTCTATACGCCACCGAATTTCCTAAGGGGCTACGGGCGCCTCCTATGATGGCTAAGGGCTTAGACCCATCGGCTAGCCTAATGAGGTAGGATCTAGCCTATAGAGCTTATCAGTAAAAAAATACGACTGTAATTAGTATATTTATGGTTTAGCAAAAAAATAACATTATGGTTAAAATTCAACAATTTTGTGGTCGTCAGTTATGACTTAGGCTTATCCAATAGATAATTTTGCCGTTTTTGTGTGCACATATGTTAGCATACTAAGTTTATAGGCGGGTTACCTTAAAAAATTAATTTATCAATTTTTAGCGCGTAAACGGTCATAGCAGTAATCTTTTTCTAATTTACAGAAAAATATGGTGTTTAAGCCATAAAAATAGTAATGCTAAAAACAATCAGATTATCCGAACGAAATAAAAAGCACGAAATTTGGGTTTGATGGCAAAAAAAGATTAATTAATTTTTGATTTCCCTGCTTTTATTGCTTCCAGATTCATAACACAAATTGTCATCTTTTTAAGAAAAAAAGATTTCACTACTTTTATTGACTTCATTAAAACCCAAATTCACCTGTTTTGTAATTTTGCATGTTTTTTAAGCGATTTCTCAACTTTTATTGATATCTTTGATATGCATCATTTTCAGAATTTCATTTATGTTTTTTTTGGTTAAAAAAAGTTGCTTCGTATGTTATGTTAGCTTAAAACGGGGTAGCATTTTGACTAAGAAACCCTAAGAAACCCTGAGAAACCCTGAGGAAACCCTGAGAATCCCTGAGGAAACCCTGAGAATCCCTAAGGAACCCTAAGAAACCCTGAGAAACCCTGAGGAAACCCTAAGAACCCATGCCTTAGAAGGAGTAGCGTAGCATAACAGAAACTAAGCGATTTATATTATTATCTACAAAAATTAATTGCTGAATTAGTTAAAATTTAAAATAATTCCTCATATTTTTTTACCCCGAAAAAACATAAATCTCGAAAAACAAATTTTTCTACAATACTAACCCATTTTATACCGCAACTATTTTTTTCCGGGTCAAAAAAGTACTATATTCGGATTCGTCATATTTTTTTACACCGGAAAAATGTAAATCCGGAAAAATAAATTTTTCTACAGTACTCCCCCCCCCCTTTTATCCCTATTAATTATTAATCTACAAAAAATTACTACTGAATTAGTTAAAATTTAAAATAATTCCTCATATTTTTCAGCATGAAAAAACGTAAATCCCGAAAAACAAATTTTTCTACTGTACTACCCCCATTTTTACCACAACTTTTTTCTTCCGGGTCAAAAAATTACCCATATTTTTTACCCCGAAAAAATATAAATCTCGAAAAATAAATTTTTCTACAGTACTACCCTCTTTTTACCACAACTATTAATTACTGAGTCCAAAAATTACCATATTCAGATTCCCCATATTTTTTTACCCCGAAAAAATATAAATCCCGAAAAATAAATTTTTCTACAGTACTACCCCCTTTTTACCACAACTATTAATTACTGGGTTCAAAAATTACCATATTCGGATTCCCCATATTTTTTTAGCACGAAAAAATATAAATCCCGAAAAATAAATTTTTCTACAGTACTACCCCCTTTTTACCACAACTCTTTTTTAATGGGTCCAAATAATTACCATTTTCGGATCCCCCATATTTTTTTGCCCAGAAAACGTTAAATGCCACAACCCAAATTTTTCTTTCATTTTTAAAAAATTTTTCTAAAGAAATCTTTGGCAAAATGTCAACAAAAAATTTTGCATATTTTGTGACATACGAACGAACGAACGAACAAACGGAGAGACATCAGCACAATTTTTGTGACAAAGAATGTGCTGCCATTTTGTACCCACCCGATATTTTTTTTTAATTTTTTCAGGGATTCTTCACGGGTGGCCCGGAAACAGATCCCAAGTTACAAAAGAGTGAAAAAATAAAAAATGAAGTCAGGATTTGCTTTTAAAGCTCGGGATCGTGTGCCGTTCTGGGAACCGAACCCAAATTGCCCCAGACGATCCTTCGGATCGCCCTGGGGCCAACAAGATGTTTAAAAAAAATTTTTTGACAAAAGAAAAAATAAAATTTACAATATGATTTTTTAAAACTTTTTTTTCTTCAGGTTCGACTTCAAACATGTGAATTTAATCCAATTTATGAATTTATTGGATTAGAGGGAACTCTTCAAGGATTAATTCTTTTTGGTATTTCTTGCTTTTTGACAGTCCTTTTTACCGTTTGCACTGTCACTATTTGTTATCAAAAAATATGTCGAAGGTTTGTTTATTTTTATTTTCCCTCCTTTTTTTCAATGACAGTAATAACTTTTTTGTTTTAAATTGCAAAAAAATGTTACTATCATTTGACGATGATAGTAATCCATCACTGTTTGTTACTATCATCAAACGTACAGTAATCCTAATAATTGAAATTCCTGAAAAAAATGTTACTTTCTTTTTTTAAAAAACTCCTCAAAATTACTATTAATTATGTCTTTCCACAAAAAAACAAAACAAAAACATTAGCATAAAACTTTTTATGATCGATGTTGACTTCTTTAATTGAACGTCTGGTTTCCCCTCTCCCCAAAAAAAGGTGTCAACAGATGAACATTAATTTTTTGTGATGATTTATGATCGACAAAAAATGCGACAGCTGTCTTTGTTCAAATTCAATATTTATAAGCGCTGTTTTTTTAGAAAACCTCCAAAACGTTCCCCCTCTTCTACAGCAGATTCATCAAAATTTAATTCATCATCTGATACAATTGTTACAAATGGAGCTGTCCCGCCATCCTCCTCCCATCATCATCAACAACAATGGAATCCTCGATCCCCACAATTTGTTACAATTGGAATGCCACAATATGGTTCAGCATCGGTGAATAATATTGCATCAAATAATACTTTGTTGCTTCGATCCCAACCAGTGATGGGTCTTCAAACATCTACAACAATGATGAGAATTCCAAAGCCCCAGCCCCGATCCTTCGCGGTTCGACAACCGCCGGATCAAGCATCAGCATATTGTACGTTGAATAGACATTATGAAGAGATTCCAGTTAATTATGCCATGCCTCCATCAATAACTCCATCAACAACAATTCCAACATCATTTTCACATAATTTTAATCGTGGAAATCCTTCTTCTTCTTCTTCTCGAAGATTCGATGAACAACAACCAACACAAGCAATGATGTTTTTGGATAGATTAGCGGCGGCCCAAAATAATATTGAACGAAAACCTCCTCCAACATGTCGACCTCCACCTCCACCATCAGATTCTATAAATCGATCGAGTGCATCAACCGATGAATTAGATGGATCTTCGGTGGATGCTGAAATAGAAGTAATAAATCGGCAACATTGTTCACCAATAAATTGTCGACAATCTGAATTTGGTGGAAGAGAAAGCGGGTATGGAACGGGTCCATCAAGGTTATGGAATCATCAATCACCTCGGGCACCCCCTCGAACAACAACAACAACAACATTAATGAAGTAAGTAAGTTTTTATACTATCAACCATACATTTCATTACAGTAATCCATTTTTGTAGAGAATGTTCACCCCCGAGCACTTCTTCTTCATCAAGTATAAAATCTCCGCCATCTTTAACCATCTATGGTAATAATGATGATTCTCAAAAACCGATGACTTATGTTTAGATATATATTTTTTTAAATTAAAAATTGTTGTTGTTTGTACAGTTATTTATTATTATTAATTTTTGCCTTAAGAAACCGTTGAAATCTAGTCAGAGTTTTATTTAATTAAATAAAAGAAAATTAAAATATTTGAAAAAATGATAAAATTTGTACCTTAAAAATAATAACAATATGCTAATGAAGTGCCACAAATAAATGATTACATAAATCAAAAAAGATAAAATTTAATAGAAATGATAGTGACGAAATTCTGTTAAAATGCTGATACTATACTTTTACAGTAATTTAACAATTCGTTAAAATCAAGTTTTTAAAAGACCATTATCGACAAATAATAAATTATATGAGAAAAAAGAATTGACTATTATCAGGAAACGAAAATTCTGTTAAAATTATTGTTACCGTATTTTGTTTGACAGTAAACCAGTGTTTTTTACTATCATTTTTTTTGTTAAAAAAAGAAAAATTACAAATAAATTATAAATTATAAGAATTAACTTTCATCAAAAGATAAATATTCTGAAAGCACCAACGCTGGGGTTTCAGGTTTATGATCGGAACGTTTTCGGTGTAAATGACTTTTTTGAATTACAGAAGAATGAACAGAAAATTTTCGATGTTTATCTTCTTGAGTTTCATTAGAGCTTATAGAATTGCGTGGAATTGATTCACCTTTTCCAGAATCTTGTCCTAAACTGATAACACTATTTTCGCGTTTTTGGGGTAATTCCATGGGGGCTTCCTCCGGGATTTCTAACATTTCCAAATGAATTACAGATGGTTGTCGACGAAGAAAAAGTGCTGATTTAATTTGTTCAAGAAAGAATGTTGGAGTTCTTGTTACTGCCTTTTCAGAATCTTCTCCAGAATTTGTTGAATGTTCACTTATTTCACTTAATTCAGGCTGCGCGGAAACTCTTGGAGCAATTGATTTTCGTTTTAAATGGCTATCAGATGCATGGGTGATCACTTGTTCTTGAAAAGATTTTCTGAAATATTATATTGATTTTTATATGCAAATTTGTTAAAAAATACAGTAATTAAATTTATAAAATTATTTCTCTCCTGAATAGAAAATATTTTTTTCTCACCCCGAAAACATCAGATAATAAATTTACCTTGTTGATTTACTTACTTTCGATCATCCGGCAAATCCGTTGGATCCATGGAACTTCTCTTTGTGCCATCTGAAGAGGATGAGCCTCTTGGAGTTGAATTAAGGGAAGTGGTTTGAGTTACTTGTAAAAAGCTCATATTTCGATTTGCTTCTTCTTCCCCGTGTCGAAGATGCTCCCGGTCCCCCGGTGGATGAGCATAATAAAATTTACTGCTAAAACTAAAAAAAACCAATCAAAGTTGTTGTAATCCATCATTAAATAAAAAGATAACGAACGATTTATCACCAGAATGCCGCTTTAAATTTATTACAGCTTTTTTCTTTGCTTCATGGCCCATTTGTGTTAGAAAAACATATAAATATGGATTGGCACACGAATTAATTGGGTAAAAAAGTACAAGACAAATCTTTGCATTTGTAATTGTAATTAATGGATATCCCAAACTTGCTGTAATCCCAAAAAATAGCACCGGAACCCAACAAACCATATTTGTAACAATTAAAGCCAAAGATCGCCGAAAAATTTGTGCATCTTGCTTCTTTGCGGGACCCCCAGGATTTCGAATCATGAAATTTATCAAAATATAATTTACAACCATTCCAACAAAGCAAAGTGCCGAAATTGATAGCCCAAAAACGATATAAATTCGATCAACATTTGATTGAATTGATAACGGAAGGCAAATACTTGTCCGTTGATAAGAAGATACACCAAAAAATGGCAAAGATGCCATTATCAAAGCATACAAATATGCAATTCCCATCAATGGCACGGCATTTCTTGAAGTTAGACGTTTACCATAAAATGCAAATCTGGCATTATAATAAATTTCAAATGCAATCCAAAGTAGCGAAACTATTGAAAGTTCAGAAGCAAAAACAGATAAAAATCCTGCAACGGCACACCCCCAACCAGTTTGCCATTCCACGGCATAATTATAATATTCGTTTGCAGTGAAGGCATCTTTCATGGCAAGAATTCCAAGATAAATTCCTGTCAAAAAATCTGCGATTGAAAGATTTACCATAAAAAAGTAATGTAGTCGAGAACGGCGATGCCAAATTGTTACAATTACAATCCAAACTAGTACATTTCCAAAAATTGCCATAATCCATATCCCCCAAATAATATATCGAAGCCACCAATATCCAACAATATCTTCACATGGATTTAAAGCATCCGGGACAGGAGAGCATGAAATATTTAAATAAAATCGATCCACGGCAACTTTTAAACATCGTTGAAGGATTCGAGAATTTCCGACTTCATCTGCCGGATATGCTGTAACAGAAAAAAAAGACAATTAAAAAGGGCAGGTAACAAAGTATTGTGTTTTTATCACATTTCTTATCACTCCCGAAAAAAAAACATTTTTTATGACATCCGTGTTTTAAAAAAATATCATAAAATTTGCAAATTTGCACGCTCTTTAAAAGTTTAAACATCACAAAAGAGCTCTATTAAATTGAATGATTTTTTCCGGGATCAAAATTTTGATATTTTGATATTTTCAATCGCCCTTATTACAAACCTTTCAGCCCATCAAAGACATCAAATTCATCTTCTTCCTCATCTTCCGTGGAATTTATATCAATTTGAGTATTTTGTGAATCCATAAGATCAAACCAAGCTGATAAAGAATCAATCAATGGATCAGTGGTTGCTGATGTTTCCTGCAACGAAACTATTTTAATTGTTTTAAAAAACATTTTCAGGATAAATTGTTATACAGCTTTATCCTGATAAATTTGAATAAAATTATAATACTTACTCGTTTTTTTCTCAAAAGTTTTTGAACTTCTGGAGATTTTAGGGCTTCTCTTGTACATGATCTTTGTTGAATTTCTTTG
The DNA here is from genome assembly GCA_964035985.1 of Panagrolaimus superbus. NCBI lineage: Eukaryota > Metazoa > Nematoda > Chromadorea > Rhabditida > Panagrolaimidae > Panagrolaimus > Panagrolaimus superbus. The sequence continues at coordinate 10,892,334 of OZ038357.1, forward strand.
TAATGGCTACTATATTGTGAGCCTTGTCCAACGGCATAATCTCGAGATGCATGCTAAAAATGAATCATAAATAATTTAAAACAAACTTTTAAAACAAACTTTAAAGAAGCAACAATGATATGGATATGTAAATTCAGCCTTATTCAAATTATTAAATGCCAAAACTGGTGGCAACTTTTTTAATGTTGGCACATTTTTTAAAATTAAATGTTTGATATCTTTGAGTCCAATGACAGGAAGTTCAGAAATGGATGTTTCAGAGAGATCTAATTGATGTAGCTCTGATATATCCGCAAATGCCAATAAACTCATTGTTGCCAATTCATGATTATCATTTAAATAAAGGGAAACAAATTTTGATTGGGCAAATGCCTTTTCATGAATATACGAAATTTCATTTCCGGATAATTTAAGCGTCCGAGCATGAATCCCAGAAACTTGTCCATTTCCAACGTAACTAATTTGATTTTGTGAAAAATCAATTATATCCATTGTAAGCATATGTGAGATACTCATTTTAAGGTTTGGCAATCTTTTTAGAGATGTATTGGATATTATTCTAAAAATATGCTTTTCACTTTTATTTTAATTTAAAAAACGTTGAAATAAGAATCCGCAAAGATTTCTTTAAAATCAAAATCCTTTTAAGTTAAAACTATTTTGGCGGGAATTTTGAAAGTGACAGTAATTTTTCATTTTATCTTTTACCCCAAAAGCCACCGTTAGTACTTATCAATATTACCCCCCTACTGTACAACAATAAAAGGATTAATTTTGAAGCAACTAATCCCCCCCCCCCTCCCCCATCGTCACATGAAAATAAAAATCAGTCAAAAGTCATCACCACAAAAATAATATTTTTTTTAAAAATAATTTTAAAAGTTTTAAAAAATATTTACAATGATTGAAGTTTATGATTTTTCAATAATAAAGTTCCATTAATTTCGATTAATTTCGGAGCAGCTGTAATACTTCTAAAAAATTATAAATATAAAAAATCAATAATTAAGTGATGAAAATAATGAAAATAAAATACATTTTTCTTAAATCTGGTAAATTATCAAATGCCCTACCATCAATCGCTGATAATTCTGTTGCACTATCAATGATACTGTAAAAATGTAAAAAAGTTTTTTAAGTAAAAATTAATACATCCTTACATTTCTTGTAATTTTGTATAATTTTTAAATGTAAATCGATCAATATAAATAAAATCAGGTTTATACAAAAATCTAAAATAAAATAATATAAAATTTTTAATGATTACAGTAATCCCAAAAAACAAGAAAGACACTTACAATACATTAATACTTTCAGTAACTTTTTCAATTCTTCCCAAACAACAACATTTTGTTTCTTTTGTTCGAATTATACATTTACAACTATTATATTCAACTCCACGACAACTTTTTTCAAATAAAAATGATGTTGGAGCATTTGAAAATGCGGCACAAATTTGTACAAAAGTTAAAAAAATTAAAAATAATTGCCATGGAACAGATTGTTTCATTTAAAGTTATTATATGTTTAAAGAATAAATTAAAAAATGAATGATTAAAAAGTGGAAGAGTGATGGGAGAAAAAGTGGAAATAAAATGAATGAAATAAATTCGGGCCCAAAATCAATTTGTTGCTTCTTCTGTTTTTTCTGTCTTCGTCTTTGATGAAGTTGTTGTATTTTTTGCGATGACTGCGTATGTGAAAAAAAAAGAGAGAGCAGTTACTTCACTTTATTATCGACTGGACTGGACTGATAAGATGAGAGAGGAAGAAAGTGTTGATGTAATAATGTTAAAAAACAACCATCAATAATTTTCCTCCTTTTTTTTCATTATTTTAAAGCATCGTTGAAAAAAATTAAGATGAAAATGAATGTTCCCTCTCTCAGGTGTCTGTAATTGTTTTTTTCTCTGTAAAAGTCAAAAAAGAAGAAAGGTCATTAAAAAAGTAAGTAAGTTCACTGTTTTTTTATCTTTCTGCCAAAACAAAGTATCAAAGAATTAAAACCTTTCAATCTTAAATTTTTAGGGATAAAAATTCTTTTGGTTTTTAGAAAAGTCGATTGATTGATTCTTTAATCTTTTTATCAAAGAAACAAAAAGAATTGCAAAAATTTGAACGGAAACTCGTGGACTTTTTTTTTAACCGTATGACTTTTATTTTTCTGTTTTTTGTTTCAAAAAAATATTCGACGCAATTTTCGAGAGTTTATTTTATTTTGTTAAAAGTGTTTCAATGAATGAATGTTGATCAAATAAATTTCAGTTACTTTAGGATACTGATATAATTAAACACATTTAGCTTTAAAGAAAACATGTTTTTTCTAAGAAGTTGCTTTTTCAATCTATACAAATTTGAATAAAAAATGTAAAATAAATGTAAAATGCAAAATTAAAATTGTTATTATCTGGATATCTGGAAATGATGCAGCTATTGAAATTATATAAACAAAAAAATGCTTTAAAAATTTGAAACAATTGCATTTATTTCATACTCTCAGCGCAATTCCTAACAAAAATATGCACAATATACAAATCTAAATAATTATCAAAATACAACAGAAATATAAAATACAAATAAAAAAATTTAACAAATACAAAATTTAAAGGATTTTTGTAATCCTAAAATTCTCTTGATTCCATTTTGAGAGAGACCAAACTTTTGAGATTTTTTGTGAATTCCACGACGATCACCAAATTTAGGTTTTTTGATTTTTGAATATTTTTGGAGTTCTCGAAAAAGTGGACTTGACGAATTTGAGGCGGAAATGTACGCCATTTCGGTCAAAGAAAGCATTCCAAAAATGTATGTAAATGTTTGGGTTTGATTTGAGCAAATTAACATTCGGGAATCCATTACAAATTTAGAATATCTTGGATCAGATGGAAGCAAAACGGATGGTAATTGTGAAACTTTTGTGAATCTGGAAATTAAATTTTGATGATTACAGTAACATATATTTAGAAAAAGAAAACTTACTTTGCTAAATTCTTTTCTTCATTAATTGAAACATTAAAAATGCCACAAATTTGTTGATTCCGATATTCCCCATTTTGAAATGCAATACATTTTAAACCAGATGGAGTACGGTAGAATCCAGCATAAAGACAACTCTGTAAATCAGAATCTTCAACAATTTCCAAATTTGTTTCAGAAGCATTTCTTCCGGCAAGAATTAAATTATTTTCTCGAAAATAAACAATTTTTCCAAATTCCATAATTCCGATGTTTGATTGATTCAAGTTTTGTTCATTTTCAGAATGTTTACAAATTGAGAATCCAGCAGCTCCGATATAATTACAGATTTTCGTTTTAGGATCAATGTTGAGCTTTATTTGAACACAATCAACATGATTTCCAATTGTTGAAGAGATTCGAGGAAAAGGTTCAGGAGACCAGGGAATTATGCAAATTTCTGATGAATTTTCTGAATTCAAAGATGTGATGGAAGAAAGGCAACATTGATTACATAAATTGTATGCGAAATCATTGACACTGATATGATCAGTTTTGTAATCAATGATTTCATTGGAGATAAGATTGATCGATGAAAGATGGAAACGACTTTCGAATTCATTTGGTTTCTGAAATTTCAGTGATACTTTTTATTAAATTTAATTAATTTTTTTACCATTCCAAAAGCCGCAACAAAAAGTTCATTTTCAATTATTCCATATGCGGCAGATACGGTATTGGCACACATACAAAAAGATGTTGAAGAAATTTCAAAACTCCAAAATAATTTCCAATTTTGAGTTTCCAAAACTTTTTTCCGATAAATTTTTAATTCATTTTCGATGGAATTTGCGGAATACAAATAATTTCCATGGATTCCAATCAAAGTTCCAAAAATATCGGTATTTTCGGATTCATTAAAAGATGAATTTTCAGAAATAAAATACATTTTTAATAATATTATTAATAAACAAAATAAACAAATAAAACTGACAGGATTTTTCAGATATAAAATTTTATGAATGCCAAAAAATAATACTGGTTTTTTGGCTTTCTCAGATTTGACCTAATTATTTATTTGCCCAAAGAAGCTTGAAGTGCCTTTGTTTTCTGTTAATTAAATCAACAGACTTTGAAAAAGCTAAACCATTATGGTCTGCGGACAACTCGTTCCATTTATAGATTGAAGTGAAGTGATAAAAAAGTAAGAAAAAGTATTTATTGATCGGTTGATCAACATAATAATACACCATTAAGACATCTATCACAATAAAAGTTGATTTATTGATTAAATCAACTTTTATTACCGCATTTATTTATCAATTTGAAATATTAAAATTGTATAATTTAAAAATTATTTTCACTATTTTTCTTACAGTAATCAAATTTTTGTAAAATGTTAGTTTGTTTTGATTACCCAAAAATGTTTATTAATTATTATTTTAATAACAGAAATATCAAAACTGAACAATGAAAGACAAACAAAAAGTTATCTTTCATATGAAATTGAAAATCAGTTTAAATGGTTTCAAAAAGCTTAAAAAGTTAGTTTTACGTTTCTAGTCACTAAAATCTAGTGTAACGAAAATAAACATATTAGCTAAAATTTAAGGCATATTTTAATTTTCAAATGGTACTAAAAAATTTGAGACGAAATATTTAAAAAAAAATTTATCAGAAAAAAACAAATAGAAATTTACAAATCACATTTACAAACCTGTAAAAAATAATAATGTCAAGGAAGAAAAAATTCTGCAAAAAGCGGTAAATGATCTGATCCAGTAACATCATGAAGTGTTAAAGCGACAACCTCCTCCAGGCTATCTTTATCCGGTAAAGATAAACGTCGATGCAGAAATAAATCACTTTCAATCACTTCTTTTTGAGCAGTCTTGTTTCTTTTTAACTTCTGAAAATACAATAGTTTGTTATAAATGCATTTCAATTCAGCAATCTTGAACAAAAAAAAATAGTAAAACATACCTTAATAGAACCCTTTTGTTTAATAGAATAAAAAATAAAATCTGGTTTTCCACAAATAATATCTTCATCAGTACTTGTTTTATGATGAAAAGTTGAAAGTATATTATTTCCATTATGAGCAGTTGTACCATAAACTGATTCAAACTTAAATGGATGAGTCATACTTGTGCAACTGGTACAAGCTTTTTCACCATCTTCAATTAAAGTGCAATTGTTTGAAATTTTTGCTGCATCAGGAATTAAAAATCTTTCAAGACGATTAGCACCATTTCGGTATCTTCCATTTCCATCAAGTGATGCAACATTGCATATATCTTTTGTACAATCAATTTCACCATCAGTAATAAATTTATATAATAATGAATTATATTTCAATGCAAAATCACCACAAAAAATAACAGGTTGATTTTTTATTCTGATCTAAAACATCAAGAAAGAATACTGTAGCAATATAAAATTTTTAAAAAAAACTTACCTTTTGAAGATAAGCAAAAATAACAGATAAATGAATAAGTTTTTCAGCACCAGATTTTGGTTCAGATATTAATTGAGTATTGACAACAATAAGCTCTTTTTCAGCTTTCTTATGTTTTAAAACAAGAATTTGACCAACATTTGATTTATTTAAATTTGGAAATCCATAATTCAAAGGCACAACAATTTCTTCAACTTTATCAAATTTTTCTGATTTCCAATAAATAGCATATCCATCTTTTTCTTTATTTTCTCGCCATGCATAAAATGCTGTATATCCGTCCCGTTTAACCATCAATGAATCATAGCATTCTTGAACTGTATCTCTTTCAACTTCTTGGATACAGCAAATATCAGCTTGAAAATTATGCAAATCACGTGCAAGCAATTGCCAGCGATATCTCCATTGAAATATTTGAGGAAAGATTGCCATTTTTGGATAAAAACGAGGATTTTTCTCTAATTTTGCTTGGGATAAAACGTTGTAGGATAATACAGAAAAGGATTTATCAGTCGGAATATTAGCAGATCCCTAAAAAAGAGAATAAAACTTCCATATTTAAGTTGAATTATTAACTTACGATATTTTCTAGCCCTCGTATACTTTCCTGTCTATCTTTTGTTTTTTGAGCAACATGAAAAGACAAATAGTCTTTGTATTCTTCTAATTTCATATTTGGTACATAATTTTGTGATTCAAGAAAATGGGTCACTGTTCTTTCAATACCCTAAAAAATCAATGATATAACTGTAAAGACTCTATTTAAATTACTTTGTATTCCTTAATATTTGGTGCATTTTGAATAACAGCCGTCGCTACATTTATATCTTGAATACACGCAGCAGGTGTTGTATTTGAAGGTAGAACACCTTGGTCAACAATATCTGACCCTTTTATCAAAGAAGTTGTTGATGTTTCTGTTAAACATTTAGAATTAATTGGTGAAACTGGAAAATAAATAGAAATAATAAAAAACATTGTTGTAAAGCAAAGCATAAAACAATACCTTTGGCATCGCTTTGAATTACTGTACTTTCATGAGAAGAAGTTTCCGGAGTTATTGTTTTTTTTGGCAAAATTTCAACAATGGTTTCAACCGAGACATCTTCAGCTGCACTTAGCACACTTTCGTCTGATAAAAAAAGCACCGTTTCATGGACTTCTTTTATAGCAATTTTTGATATTTCGGAAAGATCATTTTCTAAATCTAAAAAATTTAAGATACAAAGTATTTAATAAAAATTTTTCAACAGAAAAGATGTCTCATATTGTCATTTGAAAATGATTATAAGAAAAATAAATTTACCGCTATCAATGGTATCCTCTTCACTATCAGAGTCTAAAACAATAACATCATCATCGGGAGAATTTAAAGTCTGAGGTATTGTTTCAGTCAAAAAAATAATATCATCATGAAAATTGTCGTCTTCACCGGTATCAGGAAAAACTTGTTCAATATTTTTGGTTGCAGTATTAGGCAAATTAACATTATTAGAAGCAAAATTATCAGTATTATTAACTATGGAGGAGTTATTTACAGTATTTGAACTTTGTGGTATATCCGATGCTCCCACATCAAATGGAGATTCTAAAGGTTCGATAAGACCAGCTAAAATAATCATCTGGTACATAAAAATATGTGTATTTATTATAACGCAACCATACCAGCAACTGCAAGAACATTATATTTATTTTTTGAAGCATTTCCATTAACAAAAATTTTTGGATCAAATCTGTCTTGTTTTTGAAAATTATCTACTTCTCTTTCTCTGTAAAATTGATTTAACTAAAGATTTTAACTAAAAAAGATTACCTGTTTGAACCAATATCATTTGTATTTTGTATATTTCTTTTTGGCGGAGAAGGACTTTGATTCATGTTGTCTGCGATAACAGAATTTCGTTTTCTCACACGTTTTTGAATATATTTTGGATCATGATTAAACTGATGCATTACGACAGATAAATGTTTACCGAAATTTCGGCAAATTAAAATTTTACAAGAAAAATATTTATTTTCCAAAAATGTTGTTTGGCATTGGAACACAAAAAAAATGTTTGGCATTGGAACAACAAATTTGCAAATTTTTCAATGTTCGAAAAGTTTTGCAAAGCGTTCACCCTTTCCGTTAGCATTTAACACATTGTATTTTAGGATACTGTTGAATCGTGTTTTTCTAACATTTACAGTTTAAAAAAATATTTAAAACGTTGGCATTTATATTTTTTTATTTGAGATATTTTATGCCTGCATTACATCAAAATTATTTATATACACTATTATAACCTTACAATTTGGATTCGAACAAAGCTTTCCTTTGTTGAAGTGAATTCTGTAACCCCAAAGGAGCTCCAAAATTTTTAAAATTTTTTAATACCGACTAGTGATCGGATCCCGTACCGGGATTTTCCCGTTTCCCGTCCCGCGACGATTTTCAAAAAACGGGAATCCCGTATTCCCGTCCCGTGTCCATTTTCAGGAAACAGGAATGCCCACATATATCCAAAGCTGCAAAAAAATTTTTTAGCAACATCAAACTCTAATAAATCTGAAAGCTTTTCTTCTGATGATACTTTAATATATGGAAACAAACATAAAAAATAGGTTATCTGCAGATTCTGCTCAAAAATTACTTAAAATTTTTGGATATTACATGTTACAAGTTTCCGACGGGAATCACGGGATTCCCACGGGATTCCCGTAATTCCCGTCCCGTGTCCATTTTTAAAAAACGGGAATTTCCGTTTCCCGGGTTTTACCGAAAACGGGACGGGATCCGATCACTAATACCGACATCATTTTTGCGATCAGAACAGTACACAAAAAATCAGATTTTTTAATTCAGATTCTGAAGAAGTTTCGTTTTGAGAATTCCAATCCCTTTATATTTGCATGTCTGTGAAAACTCCATTATAGTAGTAAATTTTTCATCATCAATAAAAACGATTAATTGTGTTTAAAACATATTAAATTTAAGAACTTTATTTATTCAAATTATTCATCTCCGATAGTTGAAAATCCTGGAACAACTTTTGAATCAATAATATTTCGATAAAATGTTGCAGAAGCTTTTGCAGTTCGAGTTCGATTCGGAGAATTAAAATCAACGCGATAAATTCCAAATTTAGTTGAATATCCATCCGTCCATTCGAAATTATCCATTAATGACCAAAGTGTATATCCGATTACATTAACGCCATCTTCATAAATGGCTTGAGAGATTGCAGCTAAATGTCCTCGAAGATATCGAATTCGAGTATTATCTTGATATTCGTTATCATTTTCAGTATCCATTATTCCATTTTCAGTTATCAAAATTGGAATATTATCATATTCTATCTTGAACTTTTTGAGAAGATTTCGAAGTCCTTCTGGGACAACACTAATCCATGAAATGCTAAACAAATTTAGATTAATAGTTTTAACTTTTACCCATTGTATTTCAATCATACATTTCCCAATTTGGATCATATTCTGTTACCACCCCTGAATCGAAAGCTAATTTATATCCATTAAACCAAGCATATTCTTCAGAATTTCTATTTCTTCCGATCAAAGATCGATAATAATTAACTCCAAGAAAATCCGCGGATCCTAAAAAAACATTTTTTGAATTTTCTTTATTTATTATTCATTTTATCACCATTTAAAGCTTGTTTTTGTTCATCAGTAAATTCTGGAAGTCTTGAAACACTTCGTTTTTGCCACGTTAATGAAGCATTTTTAATTCGATCTTTCATTACTTGGGGATAATCTCCATTAAAGACAGGATTTGCCCACCAACCCCAATCAAATTGAAATCCCCGTTCACATGCATCCATGTCATCCTTGGACGACGAGGCCGGAAACATCCATGTCCCCGAAAGAGTTATCCCAATTTGACCTTAAAACTCATTTTTATTATTGTTTACAAAATTTCATTTTTACATTTTAAAGTTCAAAAAGTTTTCAAAATTTTCCCTTCCTCAAATCACCGTATCCCGCAGAATATTAAAAATATAATTTCCTTACCATTTTGTGTTGATCGAAATTCATTATTATAAATTTCAGCAGCTTTTGAATGGCATAAAAGGATATTATGTCCAGCTTGATAAACCATCCATTCACAATGTTCTTTGAATTCCCCGGGGGCATGAATTACAACTTCTCCGCAATATTCATATTTCACAATTGATAAGGGCTCATTAATTGTAACCCATTTTTTTACTTTTGCTCCAAAAGTTTCAAAAAGGAATCGAGAATAATTTCCATAGAGTTCAATGATATCCGGATTAAGAAATCCTCCCCGTTCTTGGAAAGCCTGGGGCAAATCCCAATGAAAAATTGTTACCTAAAAACAGTCAGTCTCTTTAATTCAATGCGAAAACAAATTTGAATACAAAATTGGACAGTAATATTTTTAAAATTTATCGCGGACAAAACCAGCTTTCAAGTAATGTGAAGTGTTACATCATAATGATGCAATGCTTTTTTTAAACATTTTGAGGCTTTTTTGAACATTCACTTTTATTGTTACAAAAAAGTTTAACTTACCACCGGAATAATATTTGCTGCATTTAATGCATCCAAAATATTATTATAATAGTCAACACCCTTCTGATTAACACTATCAATTGTTCCATTGGGTAAAACCCGGGTCCAACTAATCGAAAATCGATATTCATTTATATGCAAATCTTTAATATTTTGAATATCTGTTTTCCATTGATTATATGAATCACAGGCGATATCCCCAGTATCATTATTATGAATTTTATTTGGTTTATGTGTATATATATCCCAAATTGATGGACCTTTTCCATCAACAAATGCACCACCTTCAATTTGATATGCGGCAGTTGCAGTGGAAAATGCAAAATCAGATGGAAGTGGAAAAGTTAATGGTTTCTAAAAATGGAAAATGTAAACGCAAGTTTTACAACCTTCTTAAAGAAATATTTTATTTTATTTTATGGACCTGCTTCTGATGAATAAACTACAAAACTTTTTACAGGTAATAAAATTTAAACAAGTTACAAGTTTCCCTTAATTGAGTTATGCGACCACGGGATATAAATCGGAAATTTATATCCTGAAATATTTAAATTTTCAATGTTGTTCAAGATAAAAAAGATTTTTACCAGGTCGCATTTTAGTACGTGCCATTATTTTTTTAAACAGATTTTTGGAAGCCGAATCGGCATGGCACGGGCCGACTTTTTCCCCAGCCCGGGCCGGTCCGTCAGATTTTCGGCCCGCCCGACCTGCTTCAGTTTTTGCCGGGCCGGCCCTGGCCGGCCTTTTATTTTTTTTCATCAGATTTGTCTTGGTCCCCCCTTTGCGTTTTTTTCGAAAATATCAAAACTCCCGGCCCGGCCCGTCGACTTCTGGGGCAGCCCGGGTTGGGCCGGGCCGGGCCGCTTAAAAGCCCGGGCTGAGCCGGCCCGTGCCATGCCTAAAGCCGATATATTTCTATAATTTTTATTCTTCTATACGTTTTCGTTTCAAGTTCAAATTTTAAAAAAAAACTATAAAAACTTGCGGTAGCATTTTGATGAACACACGAAGATGAATTACAACAACATCTTCGGCCCGGATGAGCTGTAACAGTACAATCGGTGAAAGATGTACATAATCCACTAATATCACATCCAAGTTGATATTTAAAATTTGTTCCATCATTATGATAAAATGAATAGCATGCATTCACTTTACTATCACATGTTTCAATCGTAATTGACTGATATCCAATTTGTAATTTCTCTTGTCCCAAAGAACCCGTAATACATTCCAAAGAGAGCGAAATTTGAATTAAAATAGTTAAGCATAAAATTACCCGTAATATTTTCCACATTTTTTCTTGGCAGAATTTTTTCCGTTAAATAATCTGAATTTTTTCCGTCTCACAATTTAGTTCAGACAAAGAAACAATAAAACACCGAAAAAAAAGGTGTTAAAAGCTTTTTAGAGAATTTTGTTCTTATCAGTGATAACAAAAAAAACATAAATTTTAATTACACAATGTTCAGCCAACTAGATTCTTTTTTCGCCTTCGGGAAACTTAAAAGGAATACATTCAAAAAATAGGCTTTATGACTCTTCTTTTTACAAGGAAATAAAAAAAGGACGAAGAAAAAAAAGAAAAAAAGATATCAAAGTTATAACTTTTAAATTTTTGTTAACTGTACAAAGGTCAACCATCTTGCTGTTAAAACAAACACCAAAATTTTATACCAGTGTTGCCACGTCCAAAGAAATATCACCACCGCCACCGGTGGCGGAGGTACCAGCACACAATTTTAGGCGTCTAAAACAATAACAACAAGTTTTTTTGAAATTGTGAGAAAAATCACTAAAGAAAATAGAATTCTTCTGTCGATATTTTTTAAATTGTACTGATACCTTTAAAATTTTTATCGATCCCGATATTTCGATATGATATTCCAGTATCGCACAGCCAAGGCCGTATTAAGGGAGGGGGGTTCGGGATCTGTGCCCCCCCCCCGAAATTGAGGAATTTCCTTTGATCTTTTGCCGCTTCGTGTTGGCGGCGGCAAAAGGTCAAAGGCATGCCCCCCAAAATCGCTGTGCCCCCCCTGAAATTTGTTTCTGCTTACGACCATGCGCACAACCCTGATTCAAAACTAGTTTGTTCTTAAAAAAATATTCTGTTTGTTTTGCAGTTATTTGGTAAACAAATTTTTTGAGTTTACAATTTTAACAGATTTTTTTAGGATTATTATTTAAATACATTTATGAGGGAAAATACCGATATTCATATTAGGTAAGAAACCTATGTGATTTTTTATAATAAATTTTATTAAATTAAAACCATCTGGTCTTGCGGAGTTGCTTCGAGGGATGAGAAATGCGGCTGGCCGGCCGGAAAATTTTAGAAAATTCTTTGGTTTTTACCATACAAAAAATTTTAAAGTCGGCCGCCGGTCGGGTTTCTCATCCCTGGTAGGTTAACAAAAATTTAAATTCATTGCTAACCATTAAAATGAAGTTTTTTGTAGCATATAATTATTGGTTAATTGATTGATTACAAACAGGCAAACGGACAACAAAAGCTTGATAATAATAATAATAGAGACAATTGACTTGAAAAATGCCACCAATTTTTTTAATGGCAGTCATTAAATAAAAAAATAATTAGTTAAACTCTTTTTTTGGTTTAAAAAACGTTGTATTTCTAAAAATAAATATTTTCAGTATTTTATTGCTGTATTAAAAATGTTTTCAATTAAAAGAATATTGTCAGATTCGTTAATCCCCTCCGAAGATACTCCAGAATCAAAACTAATGAAATTTGATTCTGAATCTGAATCTGAATCTAACAAAAAAGTAATTCTTAATTTTCGATGCAGCCTTTTTTATTTATTCCGTTTTTTTTAGAGCAGAAAAAAGCCTTCCTTGAATTATGAAATCCTTGAAGAAATTTTTGTTAAATTAATTAATGAAGAAAAAAGATATTCAAAAAAAAGAAATGAAAATTTTGTAAAATTTATGCTTTCTGGAGTACAACAATTTGAAGTGGCTTTAAATTATTTTAAACGAATTCATCAAGTTGATTTCAAAATTATTTCAGAATTAATGTTTATTGTAATGCCTTTAGTTATTTTTTTACGGGGATATCTTATAAATAATTAATCCTTATATTTTATTATTACCATTTTTATAATTTAGTATCCACCAGAAACCGTGCCCCCACCACCTATTACAAACTGCTATCAAAATTCTCAAACGTGTCATTTTATTTCGTTGAATTGCGTTTTATTAAAACCTATTTTAAAAGCTCTGGGAAATTCAATCAAAACACTTCATGTTTACTGTCATTTAAATAAACGTATCATTGAAGATAGTCTTGATTATTTGATTAAAGAAGGTATGTTATCGTTAAGCACCGTCCATAGAAACAGACAAAGGCAAAACGTTTAACGGCGACGGCACGAATACACTGGTGATGTGTTATAACGCCGCCCGTATTTCATATAATATAACAATAGATTTAAAGAAGTTTATTATTGTTTATATTAATATATTTCAGGTTTGGAGAATGTCTGTTTTAATACATATACTTCTGATAAAAATTTCGAATTATTATGCAATGTTACAACAATAAAATACCTTGATTGTCCAATAAAAATTGCGGTAAAACTAAAAAAGCCATATATTATTTTTAATTAATACTAATTTACAGCAATTACCTATGATCCGATTAAAAAGTCCAATATTTAAATTAAAAACTGAATTTGCAGATATCCTTTGTGAACGACCACAAAAGTATGTTTTATAAATTTGTAGTATTTTTAATTAATTAATCAATTTTTTACAGAATTGTTTTGCCGTGGGTTGAAGAATTGACAATTCAAGGAGATTTTGAAATATTTGATATTACTCGAAAATCAATTAATCGTTTTATTAATTCAATTTTTGAAATTTTTCCTAACACAAAGATTTTAAATGCATATTTTAATTGTTCAAACTCTTTCTGGAAACCAGTTTATACAAAAATGAAAGAAATACAGCCTCTATGGTTCACCCCCCTTTTTCAAAGATATATTGAAGGTGAAATACAATTTTATGCAAACATCACACAACTTGAATATGAAGAAGTATGTGTTTTTGGCATTTTTTAGGCAAAGGTTACGGTAAAAAAAAGGAAAACTTTCCTTTTTGGAGTAACTTTAAAACTTAAAATATATACAGAATTTAATATCGATTTTTTTAGTTTGCAAAATACCGAGATGAAGATAATGAATATATCGTTGATATTGGCATAGCTGTAAAAGAATTTAATATTCACGATGAATTTTACTTTGAATTTCAGTTGCGAGATTAATAAAATCTCAAGTTTTTTTTCGGCAAAAATCTTTGATTTGTATTATTTTTGTCTGTTTTTTCCACGCATATCTGAATATGAATAAAAAATTTTTTATAGCACATTTTTTACAAAACTTCTGCCATCATAACAGACCAAAATTTTAAAACAACATAATTTAACACAAAAATAATATCTTACATTTCAATCATCATTGATCTTCAGAGAAGCCATTGATTCGCCCAATCCATCATCCTCTTCGGTTCTACCGGAAGAAATCGAAGTAGGAATATCATCAAAACTGCTACAATAGCTGCTTATAGATGTAGTATAATTGGAAAAGGGTGTTGTACGAGTTTTTATAAGTAATTCTTTTAGACCTTGAGGAATGTTTTCTTTATTATCACGCATTCTTTCAGCAATTTCATCCGTAATTTTATCAGTTTTTCCAACAAAACTTGTTGCAAATCCTTGAGTAAGTCGTCCAGTTCGACCAATTCGATATAGATATGTTGACATGTCACCTGGCATTTCCATATTAATAACCTATTAACAATTATACAGTACTTTTTTAAAATTATAAAGCTTACATGTTCAAGATCTTTAACATCAAGTCCACGAGCACAAAGATCAGATGCAATTATCAAATTAGTTTTTCGTTCACGAAAATCATTTAAAGCTTCTTCGCGTAAATCTTGAGAATTGTCGGCATTTAATGCAACAGCATGAATTCCATGTTCAGAAAGATATTTTGCAACAGCATGAGAATTTCTCCTTGTATTTGTAAAAACCAAAGTTTGTCGAAGTTTCTTTGAATCTGCTGCTTCAATTTCAGCGGCCAAAAGAGCATAAAGTTTATTTAATCGTTCATATCCATTTTGAATAAAAATAAAGTCTTGAACAATGCGTTTATTTGGATTGTTTCGATTATTGGTTATAAAAGTAACATTTTCTTTCACAAATTCATCAGCATTTATCATAATTTCTGAAGGAAATGTTGAACTAAATAATAAAGTTTGACGATCATCTTTCTAAAAAATAAAGTATATACAAAATTTAAAAGCTACAAAAATCTATAAACTGACATCAGGAAAATCTCGAAATTTAACAATATCCATTAAAACTGCCATAAAACCATTAAAATCCATGATATCATCAAGAAGTAACCGATCAGCTTCATCCAAAATAAGATATTTAAGTTTTTTAACGCAAACATGATCATCCCAAATAAAATGTTTGAGGCGTCCAGGTGTGGCAATTAAAATATCACATCCACTTGTCAGTTCAAGCAAATTTTGACGTACATCATATTCACCGTATGCTTTTGCAATACGAACATCTAAACCTAAAAAAAGAAATCAATAACAAAAATATTCTGAAGAAGAATATACGCTTACGATAAGATAACTTTTTGGCTTGTTCAAAGACTTGTAAACATAGTTCACGGGTAGGACCAACAATGATAGCATATGGTGTAGAATTTTTGGAGATAAAAGTTCCATCCGCTTTATCACGAACACATTGATCAATGATTGGTAAAAGATAAGCCTAAAAAAAGGCATGAATTAAATTCTCCCAATTACATATACCGAAAAAAATCAGATTCTCGTAAATCCATACACCGAAAAAAGTAACATACAAGAGTTTTGCCGGATCCCGTTTCTGCTTGCACAATTACATCAAAGCCATCAAAGATAAAAGGAAACGCAGCACTTTGAATTTTACGTGGACGAATATATTTTGAACGTTCTTTAAGATTTTCAATTATCTGTGGATGAAATTCTGCATCTTCCCAAATCCTAAAAATAAATGAATTATTATTTTGATACTTTATAGATACATATAGATATTTACTTTACACGAGTTACTTCACCCCTAAAATTATCATAATCAATGTCATCATCAAGATATACAAGAGCAGGATAATGCTTTGCAACTTTTTCATCTTCAGCAAAAAGTTCTTGAACTGTTCGAGGCTTTGGAATATGTCGTTTCTTTGGTGGTGTAACTTTTTCATCTTCTTCTTCTTCTTCAAAATTATCCATTTTACTTTTTACTAAAAGCTCAAAAAAATAATGTTTGCGAGCAACTTTTTTTTAGAATGTATTTTTGAAATTTTTTTGAAATTTGAAAATTCCAAGCTAAAAAAGATGAGCTGGAAATCCGTGCGAGATTACATCTTTTTTGAACAACTTCAAAATCACTTTGTTTAGTCAATATCTTCAGCAGCTGGTTCATCGGTATATGGTAGCTACCATGGTAGGGGTTCAACCTGAAAAAAAATATAGGTTTTAAAAAATTTTCTTTAAGGAAATTCTGATGTTTGAAAAGAATGCTTTTTGAAAAAACCCTCATTCAGAGAATGCCCAACTGACATATGCCCAACTGCGATTTGACCTATAATTCAAGATCTTTATGAAATATTATTTTGAAGGTGATGATAAAAAAAAGATCATTTTTTGAGATAAGATTTGCAACTTAGAAATTTGCATATTTTCGCTGCGAACATTAGTTATTAAAGTTTTTTCTCATGAGAAATTTCCCATGAGAATGTAATGGATATGCTAATTTGTTAGCATATACTCGTATATATATACTCGTCAAATTCGCCAGTCTCTTTACGCCAGAAGCGAAAAGTGCAGTGGTTGTGTTCGACAACTCTTATACTGGGGGGCCCACCGGTTGAGAGTTTGAAAACACATAAAGCTGTATCTTGGAGCGAGGTAGGTAGGGCGTGCACGCCTCAGGCTGACGAGCCTTTATTGACGCTGTTATGTTACTTATTGTCGCTGTTATTGTCGCTGTTATTGTTGCTGTTATTGTTGCTGTTATTGTTGCTGTTATTGTCGCTGTTATTGGTTAAATGTAAGTTTTTTTTTGGGGGGGGGGGGGGGGGGGTGTTCTACTATAACCTGTTGCCTCCTCGTGGCGTAGAACGGTAACAAAACAGATTACTTAAAGTAATTTTTTTTGGCAAAAGACAGGTATTTTCGGAAATAAAATTTCAGGCTTATGGATTAAAAAAAAATACGACTCCACAAAATTATTTCATACTCCACCCAATTCCCTAAGGGCCTACGGGCGGCTAAGGGCCTAATGAGGTAGGATCTAGCCTAGCTTATAGAGTAAAAAAAATACGACTATAATTGGTATATTTATGGTTTAGCAAAAAAATAACATTATGAAATCCTTTGATCTGCGGCAAAACCTTATGATCTTTTTCGAAAAGTCGCCGCCGACGCTGGCGGCACGAATACACGGGGGTAAAGTTTCAAAAAAATCTATTTTTGACGGTGCCAGCGTTTGTGTGGAAGACCATTTTTTCCAGCCAGAGTGCGTTTAAAATGCCACAAAACGCGATCATTTTCAAATTTTTTAAAAAAGAAATTTATTTTTCTTTATTTATTACAGTATCCATTAAATATATATATATATATATATATATATATTTATTAGTTTTTATTTTACAAAATTAGTTTAATGCTTGACAAGATAATGTTCAAATTGTGTAAAGCATACATCTTCATATCGTTCCCGTAAAAGTCTTTCCAATTCTTCCACATGTTCCTTGTTTCGAGTTTCTGCAACAACTTTTACATTAACAGAAAAAACATCTTGTCGAACCCATGCACGTTCCATAAACATATCTTTAATACTTGCACCAGAATCCGCGATAAGTTTTGCCAATTCAGATATTCCACCAGGACGATCACTTACAATCACTAAAAATAATACAAGATACATTAAACAGTTACAGTAACTCAGAAAAAATATATTACAGTAATCAAAGTTTAAAACCATATGATACGGTAATCAGAAAGGTAAAAAATACTACAGAAACATTATTTTTAAAAACCTAAACTACACTGATTTCAGCGAGCTACAGTAACCTAAATTTCCAGCAAAAAAAGGGCATTTGATATAAACTACAGTAATCCTAATACATTAATTTACAAAACTTATAAATGATATAAAGTAAATACGTTACAGTAACCAAAAATTTTGGAAAAAGCCTACTTAACATAGACTACAGTAAAAGTCGTGTTTTTAGAAAAAGACAATTAACATGAACATAATATGCTACAGTAACACATAATAAGATCTTTATCCCCCAAAAAACTACAGTAGCTCAAATTTAAAAAACAAACCTTTAAATCGAATTAGTCGATCATCATAAACAAGGCCACGATCAATGCATCTTCCCAAAGCTGTACTATCAATATTTCCACCCGTTAAAATTGTTGCAACTCTTTTTCCTTTCAATTCAGGTAATTGTCCCGACATTAATGCCGCAATTCCAGTAGCCCCTGCTCCTTCAACACAAACTTTCTCCCATTCAAGAAGCCGAAGAATTGCCAATGCAATACTTTGTTCATTCACTTGTACCATTTTATCAACATATTCTTTTGCTGTATAAAATGCATTCACACCAACCAAGGGAACAGCTAAACCATCGGCAAGACTCGGCAAACTTCTTGTTACCGTTGGAATACCAGATTCAAGAGATTTCTGAAAAAATAATATACTGTATTACTGTAGATAAAAACATTTCATCAAAAGTTCAACTAATACATAGATTATGGTAGGTAAAAATACTTACGGTAAAGCTTGGACATGTTTCAGATTCAACACCAATAATTTGAATTTTTGGATACAAAATTTTTATTGCAACTCCAACACCGGCAATTAAGCCTCCGCCTCCAACTGGAATAATTACCGCATCCAAATCACTAACTTGATCCAACAATTCTAAACCAATTGTGCCAGCTCCTGCAAGAATATCAATATGATCATAACCATTGATATAAATGGCACCAAATTCAATGGCAGATTTTAATGCGATTCCTCTTGAAACTGAGATATCCTTTCCTTCCACAATAACATTGGCACCAAATTTGACACAATAATCAATTTTCATTAATGGAGCATGTCGGGGCATTACAACATTGATTGGAATTCCAAGCTTTTTTCCATGATAACAAAGTGCCAAGGCATGATTCCCTGCTGAAGCAGCCCAAACTCCAGCTTTTTTTTGTTCATCATTTAATCGAAGGAGAGCTTGTCGAGCTCCACGTTCCTTAAAACTTCCAGTGGCCTAAATAATTTATTAAAACGGATTACTGTAGCTATAAAAAAAACAAAAACATACTTGATTTAATTCCATTTTAAGATAAATATTTGAACCAATTGAATGGGAAAGTTTGAAAGATCGCCGACATTCTGTTCGTTGAATTCCTGATTTGATATTGTAAGCAGCTGATGAAATTTGTGCAAAATTCAATTTTAGCGGTAAAGATGGATCACAATGTGGATCAATAATTGTTGGAAATGAATCCGTTGTTGAAATTTGTCGAACTTGAAATGCATTGAAAAAATTACTTCGAGGTACGGTAGAAAGTTGTCGAAGCATTGGTCAGTTTTTTTTTAGTAAAAATGAAAAAAAATATTTTTCGTTGAAATTATTTTCAAAGTTTTTCATCATTTTACTCATTTTATTCAAATTTTTCTTGCCAATTAACTGTATCCAGAAATGAATGGCATTCTTGATGGAGAATAGATGATACAAAATAGATTTTTGCAGATTTTATTACAAGTCTTTTTTGAATATTGTTTAAGAGTACTTTTTTACTTTATCCCCCCCCCCTTTTTTTTGCCTTTTTGACATGCTTTTTTTTCAAAAATCCGTGAAAAATAATAAACATTGGAAAATAAATAATGGAAAACATTTATTTTTACCTATGTTTCATTCAAATTTTATCCCAAATTTAAAAAAAACAAGGAAAAAAGGGGGGGGGGAAATAAAGTAAAAGAGTGCCTTGTTTAAGATTACTGTAATTAAATCTAAACAAATTAATAATCAAATTTTTACTTGATTGATTTTTTTTAATTCCTCGGAAATTTTTTTGCACTAACAAAATAAAATGATTTTGATCTTTGACGTCAGACAACGAAAAAAACTGCAGTGTTTAGTTTATTTGTTTTCGAAATCAGAAACAGCGGCAGCGACGATAGACCAAACAAAAACTATACCTTTTTAATTTTGCACTGTTTATTTATATATACCGGACATCAATACAAAAAATGGAGCTTTTTAAAACAGCTATTTTACAGCCATAAATTCTGTAATATGCAAATAAATAAAAGTGATATATGTATTATTGGCATCGTCGATGCCGCATCGAGTTTCGGATCGTTAAATGGCATTTTTTTTACATAAATGCTAATCTTAAAACCATTTTATAATAATAGAAAAAATTGATCACATCTAGAATTCCAGAATTATACAAGCTTTTGATAAACGCAACTTAATAACAACCAAAGAATAAAAAGTATGGTTTTTGTTAGTACCAAAAAATTATATATAATGAAGAGGGGAAGAAAACTGTTGCAACAGTTGTTGTTAGTAGTTTCAATAAAAAATAAAGTGAAAGAGAAAATAAATTATTCACCAAAAAATATAATAACCGAAAAACTACTTTTTTTACAAAATTAAGCCTTTATTACACACAAAAAAACAATGTTCATTTCCGGGGAATCAAAAGGCATACCAAAAAAAAAGAACAAAAGAGGACAGAATAAGTTAGTTCGTCTTTTTTTTATTTTTTCTTATAATATAATATATAAAGTTATACATGAAAAGAGAGAGAGAGAGAGACAGAAGAAAGCAGAAAGGATTCTTTGTTGTTTGAATTGATAATTTAGCAGCAGCCACCAGTTTTACGATCTTGAACTGGTTGAGATGGTCCAATACGTACGGAAGATGGATTTGTACCTGATTGTTGCAAAGGTCCCATACGATTTTTGATTTCAGTTGCCATTTTAATAAACGCTTGCTCGACATTAGTAGATGATTTTGCAGAAGTTTCTAAGAATGGAATACCAAGTTGATCAGCATAATCCTAAAATATATTTATACTTTAAATGCTATATTTAATTAGCAGAAAAAAATCATACTTGTGCAACACTAGTTTCAACAGCACGTTTACTTGTCATATCACATTTATTTCCAACAAGAAGCTTATTAACATTTTCACATGCATATCGATCAATTTCTTGAAGCCATTGTTTAACATCATTGAAAGAATCTTGATCAGTGATATCATAAACAACGATAATACCATGTGCACCCCGATAATACGAAGACGTGATTGTTCGGAAACGTTCCTGGCCAGCAGTGTCCCACTAAAAAAGCACAATTAATAAATGTAAGAAGATAATAGGTAAAATAACTTACAATTTGGAGTTTAATAGTTTTTCCTTCAAGTTCAATAGTACGAATTTTCTATAAAAATCATAATTGTCATCAAAAATGAAAAAGACTGTTGAGTGACGAAAACTTACAAAATCAACACCAATTGTAGAAATATAAGATTCAGTGTATGTATCATCAGCAAATCTTAACAAAAGACATGATTTTCCAACACCAGAATCACCAATTAATAATAATTTAAAGAGATAATCGCTAAAAAAATCCAAGGATATAAGGATTAAAATGCGTGTACAAAAACAACTCACTATTCTGGATTCATAGTAGCCATTATTGATGTCTTTTTCTTTTGTTGTTTGACACTTAAAAATAATAATAAAAATTAGCTCTCTTCAAAAACCACCAAAAAAGAAAAGGATAGATATATAATAAGTGCCTGAAAAAAAGAGGAGGATGCAAAATATTCAGCAAATGATATAAAATTTATAGTTAAAAAATGAAATATATGTATTTGACAAAAAAATAAACGAAAAGGAGTTTGATTAGTCACGCGCAACAAACGAAACGATGATGACGATGACGAGACGGTCCATCACGGACATAAAATATTTTTTTGTCGAAATTGAAGAAACACGAGTTAGATTATTTTCGTGGCAAAACCATGGGCTTTATTTTTGCATTTTTCAAAACAGCGCAAAAAAGAACGAGGATAAAATTGATTGAAATTACAGATTGATAAAAAAAAATATATTGCTTGATGAGATCTCAATATTTTGTTAGGGGGGAGAATGTATAAGGAAATTGACGACAACAACAACGTAAGCCACGTCCGTTTTCGGGTAACGCTCAGCCGCTGCGATCGCGCTCTCTTTTTTTTCAATAAAAAACGATGAAAGAGAAAAATATGCAGGCTGCTGCTTTTGTTGGTTGGCTGGCTGTCTTCTCTGGTGCTGCTGCCCTGATGCCTTCCTTCTGCTATTACAATGGTTCTCCGCTTTTCTTCTATTCTCTCACTCTCGCATTTCTCGTTTTTCCTCTATATTTTTTGAATAAAAGAAGGAGAGAAAAAAACGTTCCACGCGTCTAAAATAAAATGAATGACGAACTAAGTGTGTCCAGGGGTAGTATAACGAAAAAAAAAAGAAAAAGAAGAGAGAACACCAATGTCAATTTTTGAACCTATGAATTTTATACAGTAGTTTGTATATGGGTATATGAAGATGAACATTTACATTGGAGTAATATAATGTGTGTATATTTTTTGTCTGCGCATTCATTCATTCAAATGTTTTATGATTCTTTAGAAGAGGGATGGAAGAAGGAATATCTTGCTTGCTGACAGCTACTACTACTGCTGCACTTTGTACTTGTGTAGTCTTTGTCCACTCTCTTTCTTTCTGTTCCAATGATGATGGGGTCCATCTAAAAGAGGGCAGATTCTTCTTCTTTATTTTTGCCCTTCATCCAGAAGAAAAGGATGAAGAACACAGGAAGGAAGGAAGGAAAAAAGAGCCGTTGGCTATTTTTTTTGTTTGTGGTTTGAGCTTTCAAATTTATTAGGCTTTTTTTCTTTCTCGCAATTAAGCTTTTTTAGTTGGTTTTTTTTCGAGAAGGAAAACATTTATCACAATCACTGTGATGAGCTTCCCATCAGTGTTGATTGATTTTTTATGGGACATTTTCATTTTTAAATAAACAGTTTTCCATCATTATTTTGTTTTTGTTGATATGATTCATGGGTGTTTTGTGGTTGTGGTGTCAAAGCTATTCAATAAAATGAATAGAAAAAATGGGGAAGCTTTTATTCTGCTTGCTTCTTTTTTTTGATGTCTGACAGGGGCAATAAAAGAAAAAAAAATTGTGATGGAAAAAGCCAATTTTATGGTTTATGGTTTTTTTTCCTTCACATATTTAAAATATATGTAATGTCTCAGAGAAAAAAAAAACACATTATATCTTTTTTTTGTGTGAATAATATTGATGATGCTTTTTTTAGTTCATTACTACTTTTTGGAGGGTATAAAAAAAAAAATAAGAGTAATGACACTTGCTTTTTCATTTCAAAATATATCCATCGAAGACAAAGAGAGAAGAAAGAGGTTGATCCGTTTATTAAAAAAAGAAAGCATTTTTTGACAGCATAAAAAGCACTAAAGCATTATAATAAAAACTTTTTGCCGGAGGAATTGATATTTGTTTTTAAAAACGGAAAGACAAAAGCCACAGGCAAAAAATAAAAATAAAATGCAGCAATTACTGCATTCATTTTCAGGAGAAGAAGAAGGATAAAGAAGAAGAAAGACAAATGCTTTGGGCTTACTTTTTGGTTGGTGTCCTCATTGATGATGATGATGGTGATGGTTTAGCTGCTTTTTTTTCTCTTTTCTCCCTTTCTGTTATTATTGTTTTTAGCCCTTCATCCATTCTCCAGTTCAGGAAATACTCAGTAATTTTTTATGTTTCCATTTTTTAAAATGTACAGGAAAAAAAAAGGGAGAGAAAGAAGAGCAGCCAAAAAAAAAAAAAACAATAATAATAATAATTTTTAAAAAGGTGGCTCCTTTGTACTTTGCTAGTTTCAGTGAACTTCTGTTTTTTCTTCTTCCCAATTTTTCCCTATTTTATTCTTTTCTTCTGTCTTTCATCGTTATTCTCATCATTTCTCCAAGGGATTCTTCTTCTTTAACGATGCCAAAAAAGTGAGGGAATTGGTGCTACTGCTTCTGAACATGATGTTCTTCTTCCTTCATTTCTTCTTCTCTTTGTTGATGTTGATTACATTGATGATTTCTACGGGAGAAAAAGTAGCAGACGTTCTTTCAATTTTCTTCTTTTAACCACATAAAAAACATTTTTGGAACGTATCTTCCTTCTTTTTTGTGAAATAAAAACCCATTTTTGGACTTCATTTTATGTTGTTATTTTTTATTCTAAAAGCTTTTTTTTAAACTGAAAAAAAGGGGGGGGGGAGAAGCTTCGTTCCCATCTTCAGCTTTTTGTGAGGCACCCCCCCCCCCCCCCCCCTATTTTCAAAAAGCCTCCTTGCTGCTTACTGCCAAAAAGTCATTCATTCATTTGACTTTTTTTCAAACAAAAAAGAGGTTTTTTTTCAATTATTACAAAGTCTTCCGTTTCAATTTTTTTTTCGTATCTCTTTTTTTTTCTTTCGACGACTGCTACTTTTTTATATTTTTTATATTTTTGGGGGAGGATTCATTCCTTTTCATTTGCCTCAAGAGTCATTTTTATCTTTTTCTAACGACTTTCGTTCCTCAAAAAATGCCCTTGTTTCAGCACCCCCCGAAAAAAAATATATACATAAAGTTTTACTTTGCACAGTAGTAGTTCTTCAAATTTATGCAAATAATGACCATCCCCATTTTTTAGTAGTAGTAGCAGCAGAAATATTTTTTATCGAAGAAAGCAACAGCTTTTTAAAAAAGTATCAAAAAATCTTTGTCCATATAAATATTTTTTCGAATAAAAGGATAAATTCGATCACACGCAACCGTTTCCATGGTGTTTCTTTTTTCTTATTTTTAGCAGCTTTGTTTTATTTATATTTTTTAAAGCCATTAATCTTCATTTCCCTCTGAGGGTGGTGTCAACACCAATACACACAAAAAAAAGGGACTTAATGGATTTAATTGCGTTGGCTTTTGCTGCTGCTGCTGCTTTTTAGGATTCCACAGGTGGTGATTTTTTTTCGGGTTTATTGCTGCTGTTGCTGTTAGATTGTTGCTGACAAGTCTTTTTGGCATTTTTTTTTGTTTTCAAAAACACAGCATTGATTTTAAAAAAATTTATATTTATTTTTTTTATTATAAACGTCGTTGATTTTAGCTCTTTTTCATGTTTAGTTTGCAAAACAATTATTGATGAAAAAAGGCTACTTTTTTTTGTGAGTCATGCTTTTTTAGGAAGTTAGATTTCATCAGAATAAATGAAAACTTTAGCAAAATTTGTTTTTGCTTTTTTTAGATTGCTTTTTATTACCAAAACTTTTTACAATACCGTTTCCTCAAAAAATAACAATGTTGTGAATTTGGCATACTTTACTCGCTCCCCTTTTTTTTGTTTTTTTCAGTTTTTATTGAAAATATAATTTTAACTGGTAAAAATGAAAATTATTCGTTATTTATTTTCCATTTTTTTTGGATTCTTGAATGAAAAAAGTATGTAAAACAAGATGTTAAAAAAAGGGGGGGGGGTAAAGTACCGTACTTTTTTACAGCATAGATTTATGGAAAGAGTTACTGTAGTTTCTTCTTTTTTGAAAATGATTTTTGTGAAGATTAGATTCTAATCATTAGAATTTTTAAAAAGGCAACAAAACAAGTTTTAATATAGGCAAAAGTTAACCCTAATATTTTTATTTCATTCACCATAACACAAATTCATCTCATATGTACTCCAAAAATTCATTATTTAAAAAAAAGTTGCATTTTAAGTGCGGCGACAATGAAACTTAATTAATTTTTGGCAAATGAGTATTCATAGAGATGGATACTGTAA
Source organism: Panagrolaimus superbus (assembly GCA_964035985.1). NCBI lineage: Eukaryota > Metazoa > Nematoda > Chromadorea > Rhabditida > Panagrolaimidae > Panagrolaimus > Panagrolaimus superbus. The sequence goes on from OZ038357.1 coordinate 10,918,272, forward strand.
CAAACGAGTTTCTTTATTCAATTTTTATTATGAAAACCGTAAAAACAAATTTGCTATTCATTTTTATCAAGTTTTGCCCTTGTAATAAATTCTCTATTATTAAAATAAGCCATCACTCTTTTATTCTTTTCTTCTGTCATCTCCGCCGATTCAATGCATATTTTTTTCAGACAAAAAAATGTTTCAAAAACTTTGACAACTATTTTTCTGAAATGTGTCCTCACCGTTGGGGTTTTAAATTTCTCCAACGACCTCATTTTTTATTTTTACTTTTGACATAAAAATAAATTCTTTTGCGCATCTCTCACGGATTTAGCGTTAAAAAAAGTTTTTTATGTGTACCTCCCGGCCTGCGCGGAAGTCGTTCATGGCTGTTGTTTACGCAAGGCTTCCATCAACCTACCTTTTCTTCCTCCTCTTATTTATTCCACGATAAACACGCAGTAAACTTTTTTTATGCAACAAAGTTTTACTCATTGTCTCAGTTTTACGTGAGGTTGAATTTTATTTTGTAAACTAATATTTTTCCAAACTTTTCAACATGGAATATATTCCAAAATTCGACAATGTGTTTTCAGTCATGACAAAAGATGAAATGAATTGGACATTTTTAATATTTACTGGCATTGTATTCACTTTTGCGGTCCTTTGTGGAATTTGCGTATTTTGTGGAATTCAATGTTGCCGTAAAAGAAGAAATTCTCGTGCAAATGAACAAAACCCCCTTATTGTGACTACAAAAGCTGCCCCAATTGCTGTTGATACGACCGATCTAGACTATATTGATTCCCGTGATACCAAAGTCATATCCTCAACTGTTCAAGTCCGATCATTACATAACTCCCCAGCTTAAATTTCATTCATCAATTTTTGTTTTCTTTATAAATAAATTTGTTATTAGTTGTTTTTTGATCAAAGCTTTGAAAATAAACAAAAACAAATATTCATTATAAGATATTTTATAACAACGAGCAAAACAATGGAAAAAAACGAACGCCATATTTTCTTACATAGCTTCATCCTTGGTCTTTGTAGGTTTACCACCACGAATACGACCAGTACGACGAGCAGCAATAAGACCGACTTTGCGACCAGCAGATGTACCACGTTTTACTGTTGAAGGATGACCAATATGTTGATGGTTACCACCACCGTGAGGATGTTCAACGGGATTCATAGCAACACCACGAACAACGGGCCAGCAGTTACGCTTAGCCTTGTATTTATGGTATGCTCGTCCAGCTTTAAGCATTGGTTTATCAGTACGTCCACCACCAGCAACAATACCTAAATTAAAAAAATATTGAATAACAGACAAATATAATAATACACATACCAATCATAGCACGATTTGAAGATGGTACAACTTTTTTAGCTCCAGATGGAAGACGAATACGAGTACGTCCACTATCAGGATTATGAGCAACAATGATAGCATAATTACCGGATGTACGAGCAAGACGGCCACGATCCCCAGTTTTTTCTTCAAGATTACAAACAGTAGTACCTTCAGGTAATTCACCAATTGGGAGTACATTACCAATTTGTACTTGAGCTAAAATATACAAACTCAAAATACATATTCTTTAACAACAAATAAAAATTACCTTTTTTACCACAATAGATGAATTGACCAGTATGAACACCTTCAGCAGCAATCATGGTAGCTTTACGAGTTTTGTATTTGTAAGGATCACGGAATTGCACAATAGCAAGAGGTGCACCACGTCCTGGATCATGAATAATGTCTTTTACGACACCCTTGATGTAACCATGTCTTTCAGCATAATCGACAGCTCGAAGTTTAGCAGCTCCTTTACGATGTTTACTGTGGGCTTTGAAAATACCACCTCTTCCGGTACGCTGGGCACGAATACGACGACCCATTTTTAAACCCTATAAAATCTAAATATAAATGAAAAATTATCAATAAAATTTATAACAAAAGTGAGGAAAATATGCACGAAATTGTGTTAAAATGGTTTAAGAGTACGTGGGAAGTAAATGATAAAAAGATAATATAAAAAAAGTTGAAAAAATACTACAGAATTCAATGTTAAAGGAAAGATCCATTAAAAACCGAAGTTTCCTTCCACCCTTTTTTTGCTAGCAGGCAGCAAAAGGAAAGCTGTGTTCCACCGTATTTTTTCGTGTCGAGAATGTTCAACTCAATGCGCGCGTTTTTTAAAATATTCTTTCTTCGATTTTTTTGCTGCAAAAAAAATTTTCCGCAAAAAACAGAAAATTGTCAAAAGTAATTTAAATTAAAACTCCAAAACTTAACAAATATTTTTATAAATTTTTAAAAAAATGTTACAAATTTTGTTGTATTAAATGCTTATCAAATCCCTAATGACCATGAGTATCCCACATGACCATTTCGTTCCATCTTCGGATGTTGTAACATCAATTGTAATTCCAACAATAATATTTTGTGTTGGGCTTGTTGTTGCAATGTTAATTGGAATAAATAAGTGTAAACAATGGGAATTAGATAAAATTGTTGAAATGCGTAGAACTCGTCGATGTATTCAAAGAATTACTGCAAGATTGAGAGAAAAGAATTTTAAAACAATACAAAGTAAGTCCTTTTATTATTATTATCACAGTTGAATAAGTATAGTACAAGTACGGATTGTTCATTTAGGAGCTCGTCGAATGCGTAAAAAAGCTCATACATCGAAGACAAGGCCTACTGATATTGGAACTGGTGTTGTTAGAGCCCCTCCAGCATATTCACATAATAATAATTATGGTACTGGAATATCTCCACCGCCAACTTATCAGGATGCTGTTTTGGAACAACTTTATCATGAATGTTTACCACCAAAACGACGTCGGTCATCAGCTGGTAAACTTTGAAGTGATAATATTTTTTTTTGCAATGATTACTGTATTTCGCTTTGTTGCACTTTTTAGCTTTTAATTAATTTTATCCTGTAATTCTAAACATTCCTTTTTCGTCTTTCGGTCTCACCTTTCCTCTAGTCTTTATTCTATTAAAACCTGCGAAACATAAATTGCTTTAAATTATTTTATTTTTAAATATTTAATCTCTTTACTATAAAAACTATATATAACAATTCTTTATATAACACCGGGAATAAAAAGATATGGAACTTTATGGCAATATTGAACCCAATATTGATTGTATTTTGCATAGCATCGAAGTTCATCTCTTGACATTCTTGCATATAAAATGATTAAAAGAAAAGCAGGAGAAAAATATGTGAATAAATTAGGATTCTTTTGCAGGGAGGACCATGTAAGAAATGTTAAGAATTCGGTTGTATAATTTAGATGTCGAGATGAACGAAAATATCCACTTCCAAGTAGAAGATTTACAGCTGTTTCACCACTTTCATTCTTATATTTTGCTGCAAGAAAATATGGATCTTTATCATTAATTTTTATTTTTCCATTTGCAGCTCGAAAATTATATTTTTGAAGATCACAAGAAGAATTAAGAATTTGAAAGATGATATTTAAAATGCCAAGAATTCCACAAACTGGCAAAGAAACACCTGTTTTTGAATTTGCAAGAATTGATAGAGGACCAGTATGAATAATTAAAAGAAATACTCCAACCCCCCATATGCGATAAAATCCTGCTCGATCATATTGTGAATCTAAATTTGCGTAAAAAAGATGTTCAGTCCATTGCCGTCGAGCAATATAACACAGCTGGAGAGTAACAAGTGTTAGAAGTGCTGCTGTAAAAGTTTTATATATAATAATTAATTTAAAGCAGATGTTATGGAATAGATAAGCTTACGAGGAGTTTTAAGAAAAAGTTGTTTAGAATGATAGATGCAAGATACAGCATAAAGAGCCCAAAGAGTAAAAGCTATACGATTTGTAACAAAATTTTTGATATCAATGTCAAGAATTTTTGGTTGAAGTTCTTTTCCAAAGAAAAATTCAAGAATAAATGGTTCACCTGCAAAAAATATATATATAACTAATTTTAGGATTACGGTACATTTATAAAATATACCGTAACCCAATAATAAATATTCTTACTTGAAGATTCATTAGGATTATAAAAATAATGCAAATATAATATCATTGCAATACAATAACCACTAAATAAAATGCAAACAGCTAAAAAATTGTCATAAACTACTGCACCATTATAAAGTCCCAACGTAGCACCAAGGATATAAAGAAGAGCAATAAGAAGGGAAGAAATAAAACTATTTGCATTAACAATTAATTTTTCTCCTGTTGAAGTTGTAACTTTGTAATCATCGGATGGCAAAATCCATAAAAATATTAATTGAATAGAAAAAATAACTGCAAAAATGTTGAAAGAGGCAAGGGAGGCAAGATTTGGAATTTCTAAAAGGAATTTGCCTTCTGCAAATTTTGAAAGTGATCCAGAATAAAGTCTTTGAATGGAGGAAAGAAAATAGGCGAAGATTGGACAAATAATTATAATACCGTATGCTACTAGAGGTGAAAGTTTTATTCGATTCTAAAATATATATATGTTTGATTACGACATTTTAAGATATAATAAATCTCTAACATTTAATAATTGTTGAATTCGTTCAATATCTCTCGCATTTACACTACTTCGTCGACCAATTGATGATGATCCAAAACTTGAAGATCGTCGAGTAACTTTCATTTTAAAACAATTTTTCTACCTTTTAATCGTCTTTATATATATATTCATTTATCCTCAATAAAAATATAATCAAAACCTTATTCTTCTTCTTTTTTCACACACACAGGAGAGAAAGGATCTCTTTAAGCGGCGCACTCCTCTTTTACACACTCAATAATCTCAAATAACAACAATGAATAAAAAAAGAAGAAGAACGTTGACTTCTTTTTTTCTTCTTCTTCCGCCATCGGCGGCAAAAACAGCCGTCCTTTGCTGCTCGCTTTTTGTTCCTAATGTCACAACTACCAACTAATATTACTATAATGTTGCTGCTGTCCAACAACGGATAAGCTAAAACGACGACCTGCGGGAAAAAATCTCAATGTTTTTTTTCGATCTTGCTCTTTTTTCAACCACCACCTGGTTTGCTTCATCTTCTTCTTTCCCCTCTTTTTTTTGTTTTTCAATCTATCGCAACCCAAATAGATGTGGCTGTTGCAGCAGCAAAAGGGGATAAAAATTAGTCGTCTATTTTTTTTGCCTTTTAAAAAGAATTTTTATAAAAAATGAGACAATAAACAAGAAAAATTAATAAATTTACAACTTTTTTAAATTCCATTTTGAGGTCGAACTTTCAGTAGAGTATTAAAAATTTGTTTCAAATGAACTTCAACACCATCTTGAAATGCTGCATGACAATCAGCAGGAAGAGAATCTTTAAGTTCTTTCAAAGAATCAGTAAGAATTGTAATTTCTTCTGCACATGATCGAGAACTTATTGCATGTTGACCAAGAAATCGAATCTACAAAAGAGACGATACTATAGAGTTTTATGTAAAAAACATTTTTTTTAAAATAACGTACTTGTAACAGTAATGAACTTAACATTGCAATAACTTCTTTCGCTTTTTCATCTTGAACTTGTATCACACTTGAACAATGTTTCAAAATTTGATTTGCATGATTATGACAAGTGCGCCGTAATACTTCTGGTCGATCCGTAACAACTGGACGACTTCTTTGATTTAATAAATTTGACCGATATTCATTTAATGCTTCAGCATAAACTCGAAGCATTTTATTTATTGATTCTAAATCTACAACAACTTCAGCAAATGCCGTCTGAAAAAAGGTTATAATACAGTATCCTTTTCAGCAAAAATATAGAAAAAAACCTTACCACAAATGGTTTAGGAAATTGTGTACCATATCGGCTAAGTTTGATTGCTTCATCGTTCAATGAACGCAATAATTTAATTGTACTTCTTTTATGTTCTAATAATTTGCACATTTTAACAATAATAACAAGCATTCTAACAGGAAAATTTCCAACTTTATCATCTCGAACAGAAGTTTTCTTTTGTGGAACAGTATTGTAAACTGGGAGGGACATATTACTTTGTGGATCAATCGTATATCCAGTAATAACAGACTGTTGCTGCATTCTTTCAACAAGAGCTTGAGATGGCAAAAATACATTATTACTCGGAGGTAATTGTGACTTTAGATTTGCTTTATTTGTTGTAAGAAAATATGATAATGATAATAATTCTTGTGGTACAGCACTCATTACTTGATCTTCCTAAAATAATAATACTATTATTAACACAACAAAAACAAAAATCTGCACATGCCGTTACTACAGTAGTAGGAAACAAATTTTCTTTTTCAAATACAACTCTATATCCATCATCTTGGGTGGCATCAATGGTACCCGCATAAACTCCATCTTTTTGACCACTAAGTTTTGCAAAAACTTTTGTTCCGACCATTAAAGGACGAGGCAGCTTTGAAGGTAAATCAACAGAATCTGGATCAATTTGTGTAACTTCCCCTCTATAAACATTTTGAATTTTTGCCCTAAATTATTGTAATATAGAAACAATTTTCATAATTAAGCCAAACAAAATATATGTACCGTTTTTCTTCCAAAGTTCTTCGTTCTTCTTTCAAAAAATTTACGGAAAGACGTCGAGGCTTTCCAATAAGTCGTCGAATAACTCTCCATTCTGATTTTCGTAATTTTTTAGTTCTTAAATTTGGTAAATTTTCTTTAACAAGTGATAAAAATTCATTTTCAGAACAAAAAATTTGTGCGTCGACAGGAGAATAAAAGAATTCACAATATGCAAATCGACGAGCTTTTGATAATTTTAAAACATTCTTAAGTCGGTTAACATTTTCTTGCATTTCCTGAGATGTATCACCTTTATCTTCAATTTCCAAGTTCTAAAGAATTTTGGTAAATAAAAGTAAATCAGAAAAGTAAAACATACTTCAACAGCATCTTGCGATTCATCAGTGTGTGATTCCATTGCAAAAATCTCAGATAACGTTTGTTCAACAATAGAATTAAAGGAGAATAAACAAAAGTAAAGTAATTTTGAGGTAAATAATTTTTTTGCAAAATTTGTAACACAGAAAAGCGGCTCACTAAATAGATTTATAAAATGCGCAATTTTTTGCGCATTATCGTGGCGGGACCATTTTTAGTTGGGTTTTTCGCTAAATTATTACTGTATTGATCAACCCACGCCATTTCTCCCCGGACCCCCTTTTTCCTTACCCCTGGAGTTCAGGGGAAGAGCTAGATTGAAATTTTAAAACATCAAAGGAACCGACGATATCTTACCAGTGCTATGAAACCCCCGCCCTTTCCCCGCCCCGGGGGCCCTTTTTTCACCCTCCCCCGGGGTTCGGGGGAGGGGAAAGGGAGGAGATCAGGGCTCTGCGATATCGATATTCAGAAAGTCGATATCGATATTTTCGATATTCGATATTTAAAAAAATTTCCGATATCGATATTTTCGATATTCGATATTCTTAAAATTTACCGATATCGATATTTTCGATATTCGATATTTTTAAAAACTTTCGATATCGATATTTTCGATATTTTTTTCTTTTTTTAATCAGCAATTTTATTTTATTATGTGTGTTTTTTTTTAACTCGTTCATTATCAGTAATAATTCTCACGATGCCAGATAAATCTTACTTTATCTTAGTCATCCAACTAAGAAGGTAAAATATGGCAAAATTTCGATATTTAAAAAAATTTCCGATATCGATATTTTCGATATTCGATATTTCTAAATTTTATCGATATCGATATTTTCGATATTCGATATTTTAAAAAACTTTCGATATCGATATTTTCGATATATCGTATCGGTTTTTTCGATATTTCGATATCGATATATCGATATCGCAGAGCCCTGGAGGAGATTTGAAAAACGGAGGGGAAAGGGCGGGGGAACGGGGAACATTTTGAAACATCAAAGGCGCCGACATCCCCTTGTCTCCCCCGGGGGACCCCTTTTTTCCTTCCCCCGGGGGTTCGGGCGGGGGGAAGGGGGAACTTCCAGGATTCGCGGGGGAAAGGGGAAGGGGAGGGGGATAAAAATGGCCATTTCATAGCACTGTATCTTACACCCCGAGGGTTTGGAGAAGGGGAGATTTTCAGAACTTGCAGAGGTAAAAATTGTCAAGTCAAAGCACTTATTTGGAGTCAAATGAGCATTTTAAAAATCCTGTTTCTTTTCATTAAGTGATTTTTCTGCGAAAAACAGAAACTGTTACTGGTGTTGACAGTTTTGTGCAGGAATTAAAAATCCAACCCGCCAGAGGTCGGGCCGGCCGTGATTTTCAAGCACCGATGTTGTGTAAATCAAATCAAGATTTACACAACATCAGGCAAAATTGGCTAATCTCCACCCTCTATGGCATTATATCTGGACAGCCTCTATGTATTTAGTGGTTATATATTTCGATAACCTTTTTTTGTGTACAATGCCATAGCATGAATAAATTTCCTTCAAAAAATTTTCTATTTTGCGATAAAAGAAGAAAACAAAACTGTAAGAAATTGTTAGCTGTAAACAAAATTTAAACAGAATTCAACGTTCGTTCCAAAATTACAAAAGTTCCCACAATGTGTGAAAAAAATGTTTATGTTTATGCCGGTAGTTACAGTAATTGAGATATCCACTTTATTATGGTAAAGCGATTTGACTAATTCCAGTTTATCCACAAACAAATGAAACATGATCAAGACACTAGCATTGTTTTTGGCAATTAAAGTATTTTTATCAAATTATTGTAGTAAAATGTGGAACAAATATAAATTTCAATGTTTATGATGATCTTTAACTCGATGAACAATGCTATCTGTTAAATGTTTTGGCAAAGTTGTAATATCCAAATCCGTTGCTTCTGGAAACATTTTATGCAAAATTATTTCTGCTTCATCCTGCTTTTGTTGATCTTCATCTTCTGCTGCAATATTTGATTTGAATCTTTCAATTTGATATTCGGCAAGTGTTCGAACAAGTTGAAAACTAAATATCGCCTAAAATGGAATTTCTTTCTTTTTCAAAATTAAAAATTATTTGAATTACTTCAAAAAATAAGAAAAGTAAATGAAAGATTAACAAAAATCTTTCCAATGGCAGTGGATAAATTTCCGGATTTATGACAAGAAAAAGTGAAATTGGAATTTGAAGAATTAATGTTGTTATCCAAAAACCTGATAAAGCTGGAATCTAAAAATATGTAGTTGTTAAAACTTTTAGCAGATTACTGTATTTGTTTTTTACCTTTTCACCAAGATTACCGTAATATCCCAAATAAGGTCTTACAATTTCAATAAAAACTGAAATAATTAGGAGCGCAACAAGTATCACACGATAAGTTGGATGCAATATTTCATACTAAATATTATTGTTTTAGTTTTTAGTAAAGAAGAAAGGAATACTGTACTTTAATAATTAAGCAACCAATTAAAGAAATATAAATGAAAGGATCCAAATGAATATGATAATGTAAGGCTATCTGAAGTGGAAGACTGCTTTTGATTTCTAAAATATTTCTTATCACTCAAAGATTAGATTAAAGGGGGGATACCTTACCTCGAATTGGAAAACTGTTAACAACTTTTTCAAACTCTTTTGACTTTTCTTTTACATTCTGAATATTTTCTGTCATTTTCACAATGCATTTTAGTCATTTCTTTGCTCCAAAATTGTTCGTTGCAAATTGGAATCACCATGGAAACAAAAACATAAATTTGCAAAATGGTTTATTAAAAAGGAATTGAGTATCCAGCAAAATAAAAACAGATAAATTCGAAAAGGCACAAAACATAATTAACAAAGTAGAAGAAAAAAAACAGTAGGAATTGCAAAAAAGAAATTTTTAACAGAAAATAAAAACATTAACAGAAATTAAAAGTCCGCATCCATTGTAAATTCACGTTCTTCCAATTGATTCATAACTCCCATTCGCTGGTATTCAGCAACTTTCTTTTCGAAGAAATTAGTTTTGCCTTGAATTGAAAGATTTTCCATAAAATCAAAAGGATTTTCACATTTGTAAATCTAAAAATATTAACGCGATTACTGTATTTTCAGGGTTAAAAGTGTTAAAGTTTTCTTACTTTATCCAAACCAAGTTCAGACAATAAATGATCAGCAACAAATTCAATATATTGTGACATTAAATTACAATTCATTCCAATCATATCAACCGGAAGGGCTTCAGTAAGATATTCTTGTTCAATTTTAACTGCATCACGAATAATTTCATGAACTCTTGTTACAGTTGGCTTATTGTTGAGATGTTTGTACAATAAACATGCAAAATCACGATGAAGACCTTCATCACGAGAAATTAATTCATTTGAATGAGTTAAACCAGGCATGAGTCCACGCTTTTTTAGCCAAAATACTGCTGCAAAACTTCCAGAGAAGAAGATTCCCTCAACAGCAGCAAATGCAATAATTCTTTCACCAAATGAAGTATCTTTAGATGCAATCCAACGAAGAGCCCAATCGGCCTTCTTTTTAATAAATTCAAATTCATAAATTGCATTAAAGAGAAGTTTACGCTCAGCTTCATCACGGATATATGTTTGAATTAACATTGAATACATTTCAGAATGTATATTTTCAATGGCAATTTGAAAGCCGTAAAAGCATCCTATAATAATTGTTCTTATTGTTGTTAAAATAAAAAAACAATATGCTTACGAGCTTCAGGAATTTGAACTTCTTGAGAGAAACGTTCAAGCAGATTTTCATTTACAATTCCATCTGAAGCAGCAAAGAATGCAAGAACTCGAGAAATAAAAAACTTTTCATTGTCATTCATTTTATTCCAATCAGCCATATCTTTTCCAAGATCAACCTAAATATACAAAAAATGATAAGTGATAAGATAATCAATAGTTACATACCTCTTCAACAGTCCAAAATGATGCAACAGCTTTTTTATAAAATGACCAGATATCTTTGTATTGAATAGGAAAGATAACAAAACGATGAGGATTTTCACGTAAAATTGGTTCATCTTCATTAGTTTTAGATATCACAGGCTTAACAAATTCTTCTCCCATTGGAATCTATAATAATAAAAAAGAAAATACAAATATTTCATAAAGAGTTGTATGAACTTTGGAGATTGGACCAAAAAAAAACATACTTGATTTTCTTTGTCGCACATTTTTGAATTTACCGCTGGCAAGGCTTAGTGAGGCAAACGGACTAAAAATAGAATTGTTTTTTAAAAAATAGACGCAGCAGCAGCTTTAAAGAGAGAAAGCAAGCAAACAGAGAAAAACAACACGAAGCAAAAAAGAGAGGGTCGTAAAAAAACTTTTTATCCATAAAAAAAATCACATGCTTTTGGCGCCAAAACAATGTGAAAAAAGACAAAAAAAGAAGACGGGGATCAAATCGGCACGAAAAGGTACTACAAAAAAAATCTTCGTACAATGTCATCGTTAACAGTCGTGATAGCCGCAAATCATCAGCTGTTTCCTTCTTCTTTCTACCGCCTCTTTGATGTTGACCATTGATAACCCTGTTTTTTGTTGTTGTTCTAATGCTTTTTTTCAAGCAGCACAAAGCTATTCAACAAATTTTTGACCGATTGCAATCACGATTGAAAAAAGCAAAGCAAGGAACCTTTTTATATATATCAAAAAAAAGGGGGAGGATCTTTGACATTTTGCGCGCCAATCCTTCGAGTTTAATTCTCTTTCTTTCATTGTATTCTAGAATATTTCGCAAGAAAACGCAGCAGCAGCCGTGCCAATTTGAATCAAACATGCATAACATAATTGCAGCCCCATAATTGGTTATATTTTGAAATTTTTGTTGATCTATGGTCTATATACATAGCAATCGTAGGATATGCAAAAGAAAAATAATAAAACAAAAATGTGCATTGAAAAATTAATTAATTACATTTTACAAAAGCAAAACATTTTAGTAAAAAATATAATTAGCAAAGAACAACTTTAACAAAGCAATCAACAGCAAAAACGTGGAAAAAGTATCAAAAAAATATCAGCCCAAAAAAGATCATGTTTTTTTCCTCGTTTATTTTCGAAAAAACTCTTTCCCGCCAAAGTAAAATAGTCTTTTTAAAAAAAATTTTGCCGTTTTTTTTAAATTTCATCCGTTTTTCTCCGCGTTTTTTTACGAATTTACATTTAATTTTATCACTTTTTTGTATTATAAAATTTTCTTTTTAATAGTAACTCATTTTTAGGTACTAATCAAGTTCAACATTTTTATATTTAATCAATTAATCAATCATGAGATATGATGAATTTTATAAATTAATTACATTAAAAATGGATATTATTGGTAAAGCTCGAGAAGAAAGTTACAACAAATTGCATAAAGCTGTTGAAGGAATGCCACCAAATGATCCCGCTTTTTGTGAAACTGTGAAAACACTAATTGAAACAGAAAAGAATTTACAAGATATGATGAAAGTTGTAAATGTTGTAGTTGATCGACAACTTGAAGCATATGATGCCGTTAATACATTAGCTGTAGAACTACCAAAGAAGAGACAAGAAGGTATATATTTTTGCATATTTTGTTAGAATGTGGTGGTATATAAAAATATGTTTTAGGAAAACAAATGAATGGAAAACAAAGGGTTAAATTTGTGGATGAAATCGAAGATGGTGAAGAAGCTGACGATGGAACATATGATGTCGAAAAGTAAGATTAAAAACATTTCTGCATTTAAAAATAAACTCTTACAGAAATAGTGAAGAAGACGAATCTAATATGGCCTTTTCTGGTGCTCCCTCGTAAGCTTTTTTCCATCTTTGAATCTTTTTTAACTTTTACTTTTTAGTGAAAAGGAAAACAAGAAAACTGCTGCTGTGCCTCCTCCAGTTTTATTTATGCGTGAAATGCCAATATCGTAAGTTAAAGTTTTAATCAAAACTTTGCATTATTTGCTATTCTTATAAATCTATATTTTTAGACCCGTTCTGGTATCAACTGCCAACAATAGTATTTTTTCTTCAAGTAAAAAACCTACTTCACTTTTTAAGATGCCTGTTACTCCACCAACAACTCATAAATCTCTTAATCAAAATAAAAACCATTTTAAAATAGAAGAAACGCCAAAAATGCTAAATTTCGATGATACATTAATGTAACCTTTTTTTATTGTTGTTATATTTTTGTATTTGTGATGAATACTGTATTTAAATTTGACTTTGTTTTGATTGTAATTATTTGGGAAACTTTTAAAATAGATAATAAAAATTTTATACAATTTTGGTTTTTTAAATTTCATGTTTTATGCTTGTTTTTGGCAAAGTGCGAATAAACTTTATCGGTTTTGAAAATATAAAATTCAGTGATTTTTTCGATTAAAACTTAAAAAACTGATCTTACTCCAACTTTTTACAGTAATTTTATAATATTTTTTTTAGATATGGGTAAAGCAAAAGATAACAATGATATAGTGATGGAAGAAATTGAAGAAGTTGAACCTGATGCATCAGTGAAAAAGAAAAAGCGTCGACAAACTGATATTAATGGTTCTGATCAACGTTAGTTTTTTTTATGGAATATATTTTTGTATTTAAATAATTACGTTTAGCTTCATCATCAAAACCAAATGGACTTCGACATACATTAAATCCATCTGATATTAATCAATTAGGATTTCACACTGAGAGTGATCATGTTATTGCTGTAATGGATCATTTTAGGTTAAAAGAATCTGAAACTCCAAAATTCATTGAACATGTTTATAAAGCCAATAAAAAGATTTATTCATTTAAAAATAAGGTTTTTCTTTTATCTTTTAAAAAGATATAAACTTTATGTAAATTATTTTTTAGGCAGCTCCAACGGTGACATTTTTCGGAAAGGAAAAGATTGATAAAGATGATAACTATGATTATTGTCTTGGAATTTATAATCGTGAAACTCAAGAAGTTGAATATAAATCAATTTCATTGTTACGCTTTGAAGGTATCCCAAATATTGATCCTGAACTTCTTACTGAGAAAGATATTAAGGAAAGAGTTAATTATGCAGCGGATTATTCGATTAAACAAGAAACACTTGTTGATAGACGCCGCCAACTTACAACTCAATTTGGTAGTGAAAAGAAGAATAAAATGTTGGAAGCTACTCTTCGACGCCAAATTAATGATGTATGCTTTATATCAGTTTTGTACCGAATATGTAATTGTATATAAATTGAATTTAGGATACTCTTACAACTTTATCAAAATCAACATTTGAATCCAAAAATGCTGTTGCAAAAACTGAAGATGGTGATTCTAAGGCATTTGCGACGGCGGAAAGTTCTGTTTTACCTCCTGCTAATCGAACTGCTACAGTACCCGCTGATATTTATCCACTTTCATTATTTTATACTGAATTTATTCTTCAATCATTTGGTAAAATTTCTCAAGATTTCTTCAAAGAAAATAATGTGATGGCTAAATTGACTGCACTTGGTATGTCCTACCGTCATTTTTTTGAAAATTTTATTTAAAATTATTTTAGGTGTTCCGAAACTTATTGCTGAAGTTGCTTCAAAAGTTATGAATGATCAAAAAGACGAAATTCAATGTTTTCTTGTGCTGCAGTTAATTATCATGTCAATATTTGTTCAACAAATGGCAGCAAATAAAAGATCTTTGCAGGCTTCTGAATTTGACAATTTTCCTTCTGCAATTTTTCATCATATCCGTGATGAATATTTTAGTAAGGATTTATTTGTTTGCCTAAACTATATTTTTTATATCCGATATTTAGGTGAAAATTTTAAAACAAATTCAAGATGGGGATATACTCAAATGGAACGTGATCGATTAGTTGCATGGTTTTTGTGTTTATTTTTAGTTTTAAATAATTTTCGAGTTGCTATTACTCCACTTGCATCACAATTGCATTTGAGTGAACAAAAAAGTGGAAAAACTCTTTCTGCACTTGGTTGCGTGTATGTTTTGTCTTTCTTTTTTATTATTTGTTTATTGTTGTTGGTATTAGTGAAAAAAAAACTTTTAATAATCCTCTTTTTTCTATTTCTCTGGTTTTTTAGAGTGTCATCAGCAACGGTCGACGAATCACAAAGATATGATACAATGCGAATGGCTCGACTTCTTGAACCACCATCGGATAAAAGACTTCGAAAACGTCGTCGTGGTGGTGCTTAAAGCGAATGGATGGTGATAAAAATGGATAAAATAAATCTTAAAATACTTTTTTTTGTTGTTGTTGTTGTTGATTTTGTTACAGTTTATTAAATAAAAATACAAAAGTTATTGCTATGTTACAGACAACCTTTATTTTATTTTTTTGCAAATGTTTTGATATTTTTATAATAATAATGTTTTTGACGATTATGGTCGCTGTTGTTGTTGCTGCTGCAATGAAGCAAGAGAAAGAAAGCAAGTCTTCCTTCTTTTATGATTCACCTTTCTTTTTTTCCTTTTTTGCGAATGTAAAAACGCGCGCCTTCATTTTTTTCCATGCTTTTTTTTTCGCTGAAACATAACTTTTCCCACAATAATTTTCACCCTCCACCACCATCACCATCACCAAGAACCAGCTATATAGTCAATGTTGTGGTTTTAGTATTTTTTTGTGCTCAGAAAAATCAATTGATTGTATTTAACGTTTTCATTTTTTAGTACATCTAATGAAGTTTTAGAGAGGAGAAGCGCGAAGCGTGATATAAAAAAAGATGATCACTTCCGGTTTCATTTTCACCCTTTTTTTTTGTTTGTTTTAAAATCAGATTTTCGGGCAATGATTTATTCGCTTCTAATTTATTGCAGAAACCGTAAAAAAGAAAGTCATAAAAAAATATATTTTTGACGTAGCGTTTTGTTGATCCTTTTTGCTAATACAAAAAGCATCCCTGCTTTTTCCCTTTCTTCATTCCTATTTTTTTTATCTTCATTCTTTATTTTTTGTGCCAAAAAAAAACTGTACACCCATTATTTTTTTTGTTGATGTACATTCTTGAAGAATGTGTGTTTCAAAAAAGTGTAAAAAAAGAAGGTCGATAATAAACTATTTTTTTTTGTTGCTGCTACTGCTCCTTCTTCTATCATTTCAATTCTTTGTTTTTTTGCTGCTGCTGCTTCTTTTTTATGACATTATTATTTTTAACTACACATCCTGAAACAAAAAAAATATATAAATGACTTTCATTTTTCAGATTTTTAAACAGAAAAAATGATGAGCTTATCGCTAATTTTCTTTTTTGACCATCCTGGAAAAAAAAATGGAAGTTGTCTTTCTTTTTTTCCTTCTTCGGCGATAATAGCAAAAAAAATAGGAAAGGGCTTGTTTGTTTTGTTTTTTTTTCTTGTTTCCTTACTTTTTTATTTTTGCATTAAACATGGACGTTTTTGGTTGTAAAAAATATGTATTTTTTGCCTTTTATTTTTGATGAGCAGAAAAATATATGGGAAGTGACCATAGACGCCAGAAAAGTAGATGAAAAAAAGGTAGAAAGTAAGAAAGAAAGGAAGATAGATAGATTCAAGTGTTCACCTCACATTTTTTTCAAAAAAAAGTGAAAGCACGTGTTTTTTTTTTGAAAAAATATTTTATTTTAGTTTCAAAAACAATTTTACATGAAATTTGGCGGGAAGTAAAAAGTTATTGACGGGATGGATTACGGTAGCTTTTATTAAATTTTTAACAGTCTTAAATAAATCTTTGCTTTTCCATTTTTTCAATTGATTGTTTATTTTATTGTATCATCAAATTTTGAATTTATGTAAATTTAGTTGCACTATTTAATAGTCCAACTAATATGATTAATTGATTCATGCATTTTTTAATTTGCCTTCTGTATTTTTTAAATTTAACCATTTTAGTATCCGATTGTCTCTGAATTAAGAATGCTTAATTGTTGAAAAAGTTTTTTGAAAGTTTTCAGATCTTTTTGGGTATTATAATTTATATTTTACAAAAGTATAATCCGTGATCGTTTTTATTTTACCTAAAAAATCACCATTTTTGTTTTGTAAATATTGAATCAAAATTAGCGACAAAATAATATTTATATATACTTATTTTATTACTCCTTCTTTTGGAGGATTAAATTCTCCCCCAAAATTTTTAATCCTAAATTGACCTTCCAAAATTTTGTGACCGAACAAAAAGAAACCTTTTTTTTACGGAGTTTAATTTTGTCCAAAAATAAAGATATTTAAAAATTTTGCTTGTCTTTTTCATTAAAATTTTTTTTCTGCGTGAATTTTTTTAATCGACTTTTCTTTCATCTTTTTTTTCTTCCTTTTTTTTCACTTCATTAAATAAAATAAAATCAGGATTCGCCTTCCGCGAATGAACGCTTGCTTTTTTTTATTTTAATAAAAAAAATTAATCGAGACTTTTTTCATATTTCATTTTTGTTTTAAAACTAATTTGAAAAGGAAAATGACTGAAAAAAAGTAAAGAATAAAATTTTTATTAGTTTTAAGTAATTTGAAATTGGAATTTTTTGTTTTGAATATTTATTTTAAAAATATAATCGAACCCAAAACAGTGGTATAAAAAAGTTTTTATTATTATTTTTTCGTGATCAAGAGGGGGGGGGGGGTTGAAAGATGTTACTTTCTTTTCTATTTTTCATGATGATGGAAGAAGGCGAAAGTGTCATTGACGAAAATACATAAACGAATGACCTCTTAAAAATATAAATGTAAAAAAAAAATAAATTTTGGGTTATGTTTTTTAATAAAAAATCGAGTTTTTTGATCACACTTTTTTCTCTATCAATTTTTGTATTTTTGTTAAATTGCAACTAATTTAGGTAAAAAAAATAAATCTGCAGAAATTTTTGAAGTTTAAAAAATGTAGCGATTATTTTGGTTAAAATTTGGCGGTTTTTTAAATGTATTTCGACAATCGAGATTACGGTAGCCGATGATTAGAGTTCTTTTTCCTTCTATTTTATTGATCTTCTTTTATTTTTTATAAATGTAAAATCCCCAAAAATTGTTTTCTTTTTGTGCATTCTATTTTGTATTTTTAAAATACTTTTGACTAATCGCTTTCTTGGCACCTGGATCTTTGCCTATTTACAACACTTTTTTGTTTATTAAATTCGACATATTTTTTTCTTACTGTAAAACCTTTATTACAAATATGACTAATGTTGTACTCTATGGGGAAAACAGTCTGTCATAATATTATTTTATGGGAGGCGGTGATGTTTGCAAATATATATGTATTTCTTTTTATCGTTTTTCGAGTATCGCTCCGATTTTTGATGTTTTTTCTATAAAAAATAATGCCGATATTTTATTTAAATAAAATATCGGCATTTTTCGCTTTTTGGAAAAGTATTTTTGTTTGTTATTATTATTATTATTATTCAAATTTACATATTTTAACTTATAATTATTTATACCTACCTCATTTTATAGGATGCCATTAACGGCTCAAAAAAATTCTGCTTTTTCGCCATTTGCAGAATATTCGCAGAGAAATGCGGCCGCAAATATTTCCCGAACAACATTTCCCCTAAATCCTCAAGCTCAAACGATAACAACAAATCCTGCCCCAGTGGAGCTTATCCACTCCAGCGATTCTTTACAAGCTTTGCCATTCGGCTTTAAACCAATCAAGGTAAATTTAGCTTTTTTATTTTTTATTTTCAACGCTTTTAAAAAATGTATTTTCTCATGGAATTTAAATAAACGGAGGGCATTGTGACAAATATCTTTTGATTTCTTTGAAAAACAACGACCAAGGTTTTTTTATATTGAACGAAAAACCTAGAAAAATAAAAGAGACAAAGCAAAAAAAAATGCAAATATTTTTAAAACAATTTTTTTTCTTTTATTATCACAAAAAAATCTTGTGAGAAAATGATCGGAGAAAAAAAGGGGTGTTTTTGTTAGAGGTATATTTATTTGTCATCCAATTTTTTACAATCATTATATATATATATTTTTTGCCCTTTTTTGATTATCTCATCTTTCAAGTGTCTCGATTATGGCATAAATGCCATTTTTCTTCTTCTTTGTTTGGGGAGTGTAACAGTGTCTTGCTATTAAACTTTGGTCTTAAACATTGTCTTAAAAATCTTTCTTTCTTTCTTTTCTTCGTTTATTTTTGTATATTTTTTAGTTTGGCTTCTTTTTCTTGGGGGAAAAAATTGATTTGATGGCAAAAAAAAGTTTTGGCTTCTTTTTTCTTGTTTTGTCTGTCAGTTTTGTTTCGTTTCATCGATGTTTCTTTTTTCAAAGACTTTAAACACTTTTTTAAACTTTTTTATTTTGAAAATAGACCTTTTTTAAGACCTTTGATAATTCTGTATTTCTCAATTTTTATTCCAAAATAATTATTAAATTTTGTGATTGAACTTTTATCTGTCTTTTTCTAACATAATTCTTTTTTTTGTAATTTTGTGTTAAAATTTTTTATCAATCTTTTACATGTTAGAACCATTAAATTCTTAAAAACAATTTTGCTTTCCCAAAAATTACCATATTTTTTCCATGCTGCTATGTTTCACTCTCTTATTTATTACCCCCACAAAAAACAACTTTGTTCAAAAAACGCCTTTGAATCATCATTTTTCCCCCCAAAAGAAAAGGGTTTGGGGAGGGCACCGACCGTATTAGTTACTTTCTTACTGGTCCTATTAGTATATTTTAGCATTCTTCTTCTCTCCCCCTTAATTTTCTTGCTTTTCTTTTCTTTATTTGCTGATTCATTTCATTTATTCATTTTTTCCTGACGTTTCGTTTCTACACATACATATTTAGCTGACTCTCTCTCTCTCTCCTTCCTTTTCTATCAACATTATTTTTAGAAGTGAGCTGTTAAAAAAACACTATGTTTTTCTTCGCTTTTTTTTGACCACAAAGAAAAAGAAAAAAAAGTATGAAGATTTTAGTCACTTTTTTTTGGTTTATGTCATTTTTTAATTATTTTCTAATTTTTAATGTTGTAAATCAAAATGTTTCTTTAACTAATAACTTGATTCCTTTAATCTTCCCCCCCCCCCCAATTTTCTTCTTATCCATATTCAAACATTCTCCTTTTTTCCAACATTTTTGCTTCATTAGGTCCTGATTGTTTTTATGACTTCTTTTTTTTTACAACAATTTAGGTTTCGTCTTCTTCGAACATATTTTAGTTGTTTCCTCTCATTTACTTTTTTTTTGTTATAGAAACAAAAAAAAACTACTTTAAAAAACTTTTTTTTTTAACGAATAAATATTTTGACTGATTTTTCGCTCTACTTGCTTTTTCCTTATGTCTCTTTCTTTCCTTCCTTCCTTCTTCCATCTGTCCATTTATCGTTCCCATCAAAGAAGTATAAGAAAATAAAAGGAAGAAACTTAACTCAAAAAGTTTTTTTAAATTTCGGACATTTTACATGCCACCTTTTTTTCTTATTGCTCATTTTTATATCCTCCCTTGTTTTGACGATCGAGTACCTTGTTTTAAAAAAAGACATGAAAAGCATGTTTCCGGATATATTTTAACGACTTTTTTCTCAGCTAAAAACAAGAACAAAAACGGGGATATGTGTTAGCTCTTTTAAAATTAAATAAATAAAACAAAAATATTTGTCAAATATTTTTTTACGATTGCTTTTTGATTTACAATCAATTTTTTTAACAAAAATTCAATTTTGGTTTCACTTAAAAATTGAGTGATGAAATACGGTAACGAATAAGTTTATAAAATTTTAAGTTTATATAATTTTTATTCAAAAATTCACAAAATTAATAAGCGCGCGCTTAAGCGTTTTGTCTCTTTCTAGCTAAAAATTTTTTTCGGATTTGTGGATTCAAAATTTGAGCTCTGTTTTAAATACAGTATGCTTCAACTAAATTTTAAGCTTGATTTTTGCAATTATTATTGGCATTAAACAAAAATATAAATAAGCGCGGGATATAATGAAAAATGCCCTGGCACGTTGTAAAATATTTTTCTGTTAAAAACTTAATTCTATTTTCTGAAACCTTCTTTCTTAATCTAGACTTGAATTTAAAGTAAAAATTAAACTTTGTTAATTCCATTGTTTAAAAAAGCATTAATCAAAAAAGATGCCGAAAATATATTTCTTTCTTTTCTGTCAGAGATGATTCAATTTGTAAGCTTAGAAGCTTTCAAAGAAAGGGAAAACAAAAAGCTATTGACCCTCTTTCATTTTTGTGTTTCCCCCTCTAATTTATTTAATTCGTATAAAATGAATTGGTTTTGCGCAAGTCCAAGTTTTTTCTCTCCCTTCTTTCTTTTATCCCCCCCCCCCCCCCCCCCCCCAAGCCGCTGGCAGCCAACCAATCTTCTTTTTTTCCTTCTTCTGATCGCTTGCTTTTTTTTGTCGCGTCTTGATTTCTTTCTTTTTTTGTAAGCAAAAGCAAAAGAAAAAAGATTTCGCACAGCTTTCAAAAAATATATCCCAAACTGTTTAGTCTTTTTTCGTCCTTTCCCCCCCTTTCTTTTAACGAGATAAAATAAGCATTACAAAAGCTGCAGCAGCAAAAATATAGTTAGCTACTTTTAAATCTGACATAACGGAAGTTTTTCTTTTGATTGACAGGCAAAAAAACCTTTTGTTTTTTTTATTGTTTTTAAAAAAAGCTTGGAAGAAAAGTTTGCGCAAGCAACAATGATTTTTTTCAAGTTTGCTTGCTTCTTTTTTTAATGAAGGAAGAAAAACAATAGGGATATCTGAAAGCTTGAGATATGAGAGGATATCTCTTTCTTTTTTTTATTGACATGAGATAATTTATTTTTATAGGTTAGGGGGGGGGGGGGTTACGGTAGTTTTAAGAATTTTTCATGGATAAGTGATTTGTTAAACTTAATTTATTACATTTTTATCAGGTGATAAATTGATAAGAGGCCACAATTGATGGCATTTTTCCTTGACCTGTTTCCAATTTCGATTTCCGCTGCTACCGTACCTCCCTCCTCATTAACCTTTTATTTAATCACTTTTAATTCCACCCTCTTAAAAGATTTTTCGAACAATTTTATGTCAAAGATAATAAATAATTATTACTTTTTTGATTGCAATTTTTATTACTTTGACCACCATAACAATAAAGGGAGGAAGGGAAAAAATACAACACAGCTATCTTTTTTCCTTTTTTCAATTCAAAATTAATGATTCCATTCCATTTTCTTTTTTTTGACCTCTTCGTTAAACTTTTTTTTTTGCCTTCCAACAGAAGCGGGGAGGATTGAGGAGAGGGAAAAAAAGATGGAAAAGTAGAGGGGGATATATGGCCTTGTTTTTGCCTTCTTCCCATTTCTACTTTTTTAACCCAATATTTTTTATGGGAATTTTATTCAATTCAAACATTTATTTTTTTTTCATGTTCGATTTTTTTAAATTTTCTAAATAACTTTTTGCCTTTTCTTTTTGTTGTTGGTGGGTAAAAGAAATTGGTAGAAATTTATTTGGTAAAAAGTTTTTGCTTTGAGTTTGAAGAGGTCAATTGAAGGCAATCATTCTCGGCCTTGATTTTTTGGAGGGGGGTTTAACTTAAAAATTTTTTCAATTCTTTTTTTACGCAATGATTCAAATTCTTCTTTGCTGTTGGTTTAAATTTTATTTATTCTGTAAGACATTAATATTCCACTTGACCCTTTTGTCTCTTTAATTGAAGCAAATCTTCTTTCAATTGTTCAATTTTGGTGTATATCTGAATGCTTGACATTTTTGTAGAAACCAAAAAAACAGCGTTATTTCAAAAGTCATTATTCTTTGAAAAAAAAACTGCGGTTTTTTGGTTTTTACAAAAATAAAACAGCGAACTTTGTCAAACATGTTCGCAGTTTTTTTTTTCTGACATCAAAAATGCATCATCACCAACTTCACCAAAATCACCACCATCACCAACTTCATTAACATCACCAACATTACCAACATCACCAACATCACCATTATCACCAACTTCACTAACATCCCCATTGATAGCAGCATCATCACACATAGAGAGAGAAAAAAAAAACAGATAAAAAAAGCTTTATCGAATCACTTTTACTTTTTCTTCCTTTCTTTTTTTTCCTCACGCAAAAAAATAATTCCGGAATATCTATCATTCATTGTTTGCGCTTGATTTTCTTCTTTGGTATTTATCTCTATGATTTCTTTTTTCGTGACTCGATTTTCTTCTTTTTTAACGTTTTTTTTGTTCTTAAAAAAAGTTTAAAAAACATTTTTTTGTTATTTTTGAAAAATCTCTCACGCGTTTTTTTATATATTTTTTAGTAAAGTTTAAAAAAGGTTTTTAAATTTTTGTAGGTCCAAATGGACTTTTCGTTACAAGAGACAAACAAAAAATTTTGAAATCAAAATTTATTAAGAACTTTAACCAAAAATGGGAGTGGAAATAGCAGAAATGGCTTCAAATCCAACAAATAATTCATCAATTCCAACAACTTCAACTTCAACAACATTAATTCCCCCCAAAAAACCTCCAAGACAATTTCGATATATTTCGGCGGAGGTAAGAAATATTTTTTTAAAATCAACAACAAAAAAGTATAATCGATTATGCAACGGATATCTATTTTTTTTATGGGGACCCCATTATGGGTGGTATATGTTATATTTCAATGATCCATTTTAATTTATAAATGAACACTTTTTATATTTCGAGTTTTCATCATTTTTTTGCTGCTTTAAAAAAGATAGGAGTTTAATGAAGCGTTAAATCGTTAAAAAAAAGTTCTTTTTGTGTTCCCTTTTTTTGCATCATTTACACTCACTCATTTTCTGTATGTATTTTCATTTTGATTGTCACTTTTTGTGATGTCTTTTTAAGAATTTCTATTTTTTAAAGTGTATCTTTTTCTTTGATCAAAAAAGTTAATTATTTATTTGCCGGATGCCACTCTAATTCAATGATATTTGTGTTTCTGAAAAAAGAGAAGTCAAACTCTTTACAAAAAAAATGTATAAAAATTAAATTTGCAAAAGCAAGGCCGTATTTAGGGTGGGGGAATCGGGACCTGTGCCCCCCCCCCCCCCCCCGAAACTGAGGAATATCCTTTGTTCTTTTACCGCTTCATGTTTGCGGCGGCAAAAGATCAAAGGTGTGCTCCCCCAAACGGTCGGTGCCCCCTCCGAAATTTTTTTCTCTGTATACGGCCTTGTGTAAAAGTTTGTTTGGCGGCGTTTAAATTTGTTTAACACATTTGAACTTTAGTGACCTTTATTACGTTGATATAAATCATTTTTTGTTTATTGCAATTTTGTGCCATCACAATGTGATGGCATTAAACTTTTGTACGGCCAAATTTTTAGTTTTTTCTTGTTCACTTTTTTTTCTACTTTTAATTACCGCCATTTCCCTTCCTTCCCTCATTTTTTTCATTTTCATTTTGGATCTTTTATGTGCCAAAAAAAAGAGAAAGAGAAGAAACATTAACAAAAAAAGGAAAGGTGATGTCCCTCAAAAAACCAAAATCGATCGAGGTTCCTCGGTTTTCCCCAAAAATAAATGCACAAAAAAAGGTGTGCGCGCGCGCGAAAGGTCGTTGTTTTTCAAATAATAAAATAATAATAAATGCCCCTTCCCTCCCTCCCTCGATCCCATCCCATCCCCCACCCCTCCTATTTCTACATTATGTTTTTCGCTGAAAAAAAATTGCAACGTTATTTTTTTTTCCATTTTGCCGATTCTCATTTTTCTAGAAACATCTCTTTGTCACTTTTGGCACTTTTGTTTCATTGTTCTACGTGTGGTCGTTCATTCATTTATTCATTCATCAACGACCAAAAATATATCCATGCAAAAAAATAGCTATATTTTTTGCATCTAAAATAAAATATATTTTCATCATCTGTTTTTGAATTGAATTATTATATACTCTTTTTTTTGCCGAAAAACTTCCATAAATTTCTACTTTTCTTTCGAGAATACTTTTTTCCATTTTCATTTCCGTGTCTTTCTTTACTTTTTTTGAAGCTTAAAAATAGAAGCCTTAATTTAGGCTTCTTTCAAAAAATTGAAAAAGATTTGTTATTCAAATTTGTTCCTTTTTTCGAAAAGAAAAAATTTGAATAAAATCTTTTAGAAAAAAGGCTTAATGAAAACCTAAGGGATTTTTTATGGATTTTCATTTCATCTTTATCCGTTCGCTTTTATTTTTATTGCCTTTTGTGTTACTTAAAAAGAAGAAAGAAAGAAAGAAAGCAAAAGAAATGTCTCTCTTTTTGGATCAAGAAAAAGATCAAATTTCTTATTCGTTTTTTGATGGATGAAGCAAGAAAGAAAAAAAAACGGTCCAACCTGCTTTCTTTTATTTTATTTGGACATACACTTTTTTTTGGCTCACTTTTTTTTCTCTCTTTGGGATAGCATTGATCTAATCCCCCCATATTTGTATCCATTTTGTGGCTTTTTTTTGAAAGAAAAGATTTGTGAGAGACTATTTTTTTTGCTGTTTTACTTTTCTTAAAAATTTTTTTGAAGGAATTTAATTTATTTATATCCATTTTTGTGGATAAATAAAATATATTTATTTATACGCCATTTTCCATGACTTTGACCATCACATTGAATTTAATTTTAGATCATCTAAAAATTTGCAAATTTTCTATTTTTATATTTTTCCAAAATGAAAACGGATATTTATCCATCCTTTTTTTTCTATCATTCATTTCTATTTAAACCTGTACCATTTCAATTCATTTTAACGTAACCTAACAGTTTCGATCGAAGAGGAAGAAGATCCGTAATAATACAAATTTAACAAAGGAATGCGTTTTTGAGTTTCCTTTCTTTTCCTTTTGGCTTGAAAAAAGTCTCTTTTGAGGTTTTTTGACGCGCGCATTAACGAAGCACCGATTCCTTTTCCATTCCAAAAGTCGCCCCTCATTTTTCACATTTTCCAAAAACACAAAGAAGAAAAAAAACTTTCTTCCTTTTCGAAAATAATGAAACCGATCGATCGGGGGGTTGCTTACTTACTTCTTTTTGTTCACGAAAAAGGGGGAAGACAGATCAATGAAAAAAAGTTTATAAAAAAACTTTTGATGGTCAGCAGCAACTGTCGCTATATAAAAAAAAGCGTTGGATTTAAAAAAAATTATATATAAAAATATGCTACTGTTTTTGACCTTGAGAAAATTATGTTTTTGTTTTTCTCGGATTTATTAAATATATACGTTTTTCTAAAACCCCCCTATTTTTCTTACGATCATTATCCTTCCACAAAAATGGATAAATAAAATCCTAAAAAAAGGATAAATGAGATTCCATAAAAATTATATACGATTTAAATTTGGATTTTTGTTTTTTTTAAATAAAAAAAAACTGCGCAAAAATCAGTCAAAATTCTTAAAAAATTGTCTGCTTTCTTTTTTTTTGAAAGTCATTGTTTTTTGTTTTTTTTTTGCTTTTTACAAAAAAAAAAGTTTTTTACAAGTGTTTTTTGCTTCTTCAAAAATTATATCTGTCTAAAAAGTAGTAATTGGATCTTTCATTTTTAAAAAAAAACTTTTACATAATTTTAGCTGCTTTTTATTTAATTTTTAAAAAAAATGTCTATCTCGATATATATATATAAATATATTAGATGGAGATAGTGAAGGGAGGATTAAAAACAAAATTCTTTGGGGGTGGTAAAATTAAGCATTGCTATCTTTTGTATTCTCAAAAAAAACTGGTGCAACTCATTTTTTTGCTGCTGCAGCGATTGCTTCCGGCGATAATAGTTTTAAATGTCGGAAGAATCAAAAGAAAAAAAAAGATTTTTTACTGCATTTTTTTAATTGTTTGTTAATGAAGAAAAAAAATATGAGTAAAATGATGTGGCGTAAAAAAAAGACTAACTAACTCGCTGCAAATTGGTTTACTTTTTTTTACTTTTGCTTCTTTGAATTGATGGAAGAAGAAGCTTCGAGAAATTTGTACGGGTTTTTTTTGCTTTCTTGAAATTCATTTTTTAACCATTTTAAAACTCAATGTCCACCCGATATCAAATATCCCTAATCTCAAATTTATAACCTTTAACTTAATTTTAGCAAATGTCATCAGCTGTACATTGTACCACGCCATCAATGAGTAGTTCATCCTCACTATCATCCCCTTCAAGATCAAATACATCATCTCAACAACAACAACATCACAATATTAATCATTCACAACAACAACCATTAAGAATTCCACAACCTCCAAGGCATTCCTCTTCCCCTTCTTCTTCATCATCTACAACATCAACAATGACAACCACCAGATTTCCACCACAACAGCAACAATCACAAAATCGACATTCAGCGTCCACGTCCACAACAACAACAATTAAACCAAAAATAATTGGAGCTGGAGGTGGAAAAACTTCTTCAACTGCTGCCGCCGTTGCAGCACTTAACGCAACACGTTCTGATTTATCTTCAAAAACGTAAGCTATTATTACTATCTTTTTTTTGGTTAAACAAGTTTTTTTTTGAAATTATTATTATTGCCTAAAATTTTAACAATAAGCAAAAAAATGGGTGTGAAAAAGAAATCCGTTAATCTGAAATCAGTCATTCTAAAAGAAGAAAGTTGGAAAATTATTTATTTAAATTTTAGCTTAACTTCTTTTATTGCCCGTATTATTATTTTTCTAGAATTCTACGAAAAATAAAAATCGATCGTTGATCAAAACTAAAGTTTATATATATATTATATTTGATTAACGATAGGGCTTTTGTTTTTCCCTAAACTATTTCTTTTTTTTGTTTGATTTTTTATTATAAGAGGTCGTAGAGGTCTCATGAAAAATGAAAAAAAAATAGAAATCTTTATGCAGTGCTGTTTTTAAGTGATTTTTGAGTTGTGAGAAATGACCAGTCTTTTCCCTTTTCCCTCCCTCTCTTTCTTTCCCTCTCTCTTCATCCTTATTCCTTCCTTTCTTTCTTTCTTCCCCTCAGGAACTATCTTAAATTAACTAACTAACTAAATAAGAGATAAAAAAATAAATATTTAAAAGATAGAAGAGAGGAGCATCTTTTTTTTAATTGAATGAATGCTTTTCTAACGAAAAAACTGAATGAGAGAGATTTCATTGACGAACAACGACGAAATTTTCACCGGTTCAGAAGTGGCTTGCTTCCCTCTCTGTTTTAGGGAGTATTTTTATTCTTTCTTTCTTTCTTTTTGATAATGATGAAGATGATGAAGAAGGTGCGAAGTGCATTCCAAAAAACTTACTTACCTTTCTGCTTGCTGCTTGTTTGCTGCTGCAGCTACTTCTGGACTAGCTTACTTTAAAAAATTATTTTTTTAATTCATTTCTTTCTTTTCCTTTCATTCCTTTTTCGTTATCCCTAAAAAAATTCAAGTGTTTTTGTTTTTATAAAGAGAGATATATTTTTCCTCAACAATCTCCCCTTTTTATTATTGTTGTTGCTTCTGCTGCTTTCTTTATTTATCAATGAAATGTTGATCACTTTTTAGTTCAAATATTTTTTCATTTTTCCCTAAAAAATTACTTTATTTAAAAAGTGATAGATCCATTTTTTAAAACATATCACAGCCGCTCACCTTCAGCAACCTTCATGCAGAATCTAATATTAGAAAAATGGCGCTTTTTTGTTTGATTCTTTTTGTTTTAAAAAGTAATAAATCAACTTTTTTAAATAAATTTGCAACAGATGTTTTTACAGCTTCTTTTTTTCAAGTTCTTGTTTAAAAAGTCTTTTTAAAACAAGTTTATAGGGATCTTTTTTATAGCTAAAAAAGATTTTGCATTCTTTTATTCTGTATCTTTTTTTTTCATGAGATTTTGATTAACAGATTTTTGATGTAAAACGGTATTTTTACGGTATTTAAATTGGCGCGATACGGTAAATATGCACTAATAAAAATATATAAATTTGTGGCGGTTTTCTCACTTTCAATCTTAATCTGATAAAATTCTTATATGTATTTCAATTTCAGATTTAACGAATTAGTAGAAATTGCTCGACGACAGCAACAACAAATTGATGGAAATCGAGTAGAATTAGAAGATAGACAAAAATTAATTGCTGCTGCAAAAATGCAATCTGGAATTGTGCCATCAATGGATCAACTAAAAATTTTACGACAAAATATTTCTCGTGATGAACGAGAACTTTCTAAATTATCTGTGGCGCAACGACAAACCAAAGTATTTTCGGTACAAAATGATGAAAGAAGAAGCCAATTAATGGGCCTTCAAGAAACTTATTCCCAAGATGAACAACAGCTGAGGCATGCGGTTGACAAAGTTGATTCACTTAAAAAACAGGTAAGCAAAAAAGTTTTGTTTATATTTGTTTGTTATAACTATCTTTTTTTTGTATTTAATTTGAAATTTGAGACTGACTTTTTTTTTAAAAATGCGTTAAAAAATATATATGCTTCTTTTGTATGAAAAAAACTTTTGTTATATTTTTTCAAACAAAAAATATTGTTACAGAAGCAATATATAAAAAAGAGAGAGATGAAAAAGAAAAACCCATTTGCTTCATCTCTTCTTCTTTTTTAAAAAGCTTAAATTTATTTCCGTTTTTAGTGGCATCCGGTAAGCTTAAAGTCATTTTTAACAAAAGAAAGGGGGAATTTTATTTCCACTTTTTTTTGTCTTTCTTTTTTTGAAATTCATTCAAGTGCAATTAGTGGTGTGGCCCTCCCTCTCTTTTTTTCTTGCGCATCCATCTTTTTTTCTCCCCAAAGTACTTTAAAGTCTTGCATGCCATTTTCAGCAGTTAGCGTGTTTTTCGGCGGCTAACTTTGACTATACTTGTCATACACAAAAAAACTATTTAATGAAATTGTGCTTTTATTTTAAGCCTTTTATTTTGAGAATAGATTTTTCTAAATAGATTTATGAAATCTTGCTTTACCTTGTCATACTGTAGATAAATAAAATTGTATAATTTTAGATTGAATTATTGTATCGTCGACGAGCTTCTGCCGCTTCAGCAGCAATAGCACAACAAAGACAAATTAACGCATTTTCAAGTAGTGCCAATACTTCAATGAATGGCCCATCTCCATCTACAACTCCACAAAAGCAACAACAACTTTCACAATCCCAACTTCAACAGCATCCTTCACAGCAATCATCACAATTTCCTCATCGACCTCAAGCATCTGTTGTACCATTTCAAATTCAAAAACCAATGCTTAATTCTTCAACAGATTCTGAAAAGATTACTTTTGATCAATTAGATCATCCTCCAGCAAGTGGAAAAAGACTTCCACAAAGAAATATTGTAATTAAACGTCCAGATAAACCTCCACCACCACCAAAAAGGAATTCAACTACGGTAGCCCAATACGGAAATAATGGGGATATTCGAATGATGCATAATGGAATTGAAAGGCCAATGCCACCTGCATATTCAACAATTGCAAATTCAACTGATTATTACAAGAATTTTGATCAAGGGGCTTTAATTCATGGAAGAACGGATCAATTAAGTCTTCGAAATGATTCAATGAAATCTCTTAAAAGAAGATCTTTGCTGTCACAAGGGGATGCTCCAGAAGTTGATATCTTTCGAATGTTACTTGAGGAACAACGAAAAGGTAAAACTCATATTTCATTTAATGATTTACATCATGAACTTCCACCTTCTTCTGCTTCATCACAATCTATTCAAGCACCTTCATCAACAACTCCAACAATACCAAATACAATGAATGTAAATGGAGTAACAGTAAACCTTCGAAGTCATGTAATTCAACAACCACGACAACCTCCTGCAACAATGATTATTGAAGAATCTGCAGCCCAAACAGCTCAAGCTGCACAAATGCCCGTTGTTGCATCTGTAAAAGTTTCAGTATCTCCACAAAAAAGTCCAATCAAAGAAACTGTAATTATCAAAGATTACATTGAAACTTCGATCAATACAGATCCAAGTATTGCTGAACTTGAAAAACCAATTGAAAGAGAAATTGAAATTATCAAAAAAGAAGAGCCAAAAGTTATTATTGAAGCTGTTACTGCCGTGGATAATAATAATACAAGTTCTATTGAAGTTCTCACTGAAGAAGAAGAAGAACATGAAGACGAAGAAGCTCAACTTAAACGTGAACTCGAACAACTTTCAATTCGTGATCAAGAAGCTTCACCTTTGAAAGAAAGTATTGAAACTCTTCCATTGGCAAATGAAATGCCACAAATTCCTGCAATTATTGAAGTTGAAATTCATCCTGAAACAGCTGTCGAAGAAGCCGAAGATAATGAAGAAGAGCAAGAAGTTGATGTAGATTTTGATCATCATCTTATGCATCATCATTCAATTATGCATGTGGATCCATCTGAAAGCAGTTCTTCAAGTGTTGACGAAGAAGGCTCTAATAGTTCTGAAATTCCAATTATTGTTGATGAAAGCCCTTCAGAAGATAAAGCACATTTAAAAGGCATTTTAAGAGCACCTGGAAAGAAGAAGCATAATAAAAGAATTATCTTTGATCCATTTGTTTTATTCCTTGATGGAGCTCTTGAAGGCCAATTGGATACTGTACAAGAAAATGCATCTAAAGTAAGTCTTTTTTTTAGTAACTATTAAAAACTATAATAATGTATACTGTAGTATATTAATATATGTAGGTATACTGTAGTTTCGAGAAAGAAGGTAAATAAATATGGTTTTTCAGATCGATGATGTTTCAAAGCCTAATGACGAAGGAATTACTGCTCTTCACAATGCCATATGTGCATGCCATTACGATATTGTTAAATTTCTTGTTGATGCTGGAGCAGATGTTAATGCATTGGTAAATACCTATATACTTTAAAATTTATGTTTTTTTAATTAATTTTTTTTAACAATTTTAGGATTCAGATGGTTGGTCGCCACTCCATTGTGCAGCATCCTGCAATAATTTACCAATGCTAAAATTATTAATTCAAAATGGTGCTTCAATATATGCCACAACTTTAAGTGATTCCGAAACACCAATTCGAAAATGTGAAGAAAAAGAATCTGGCTATGAACAATGCATAAATTATTTGAGTATGTGTGATGCATGGACTGGAATAATCAATGATCGAAAAGTATATCCTTTTTATACCTATGAAGCTGAAAATGATGATGAACTTTCATTTAATGAAGGCGAAATTCTTACTGTAATTTCAAGAGAGAATCATGGAGAAGATCGACTTTGGTGGCTTTGTGAATCAATGCAAACAAAACAGCGTGGACTTGTTCCTGCAAATTTTCTTGGAATTTATCCAACCTTAAAAAATTCTCAAAATATTATT
This sequence comes from Panagrolaimus superbus, assembly GCA_964035985.1. NCBI lineage: Eukaryota > Metazoa > Nematoda > Chromadorea > Rhabditida > Panagrolaimidae > Panagrolaimus > Panagrolaimus superbus. Next base: position 10,950,385 of record OZ038357.1, read on the forward strand.
AATTTTAAGAAATTCGATATTCCAATAACTCCACCACCAACTGATTCTATCAATAATAATTCAAGAATAAAAAATGAGGAAAAAATTTTGGAACAACAAACTTCAAATTTTGAAAAAAGTCTTGAAATTAGCGCAAATGCTTAGATTCTTTTTTTTTGTATTTGAAATGGAATTTTGAAGAATTTTATTTGATTTTGGCAATTACTGTAATCCCAGTTTGTCATATCTAATTTCTAAAAAATTCCGTTTTATTTTCCTATTATTTTTGCTCACGCACAAATAATTCTTACAAAACGTGCCTTTAAAATTGTATTCACAAATTTACAGATTTTAATTTTTTTGTTTGTATTATTTTTCTTTTACTTTTAAAATTTTGAAAAAAAAAATCAGAGAAAATAAAGAGTTTTACAATATTTAATTATGCCGCATTTATTTTACAAAACATTACAATGGGAGAAATTTTAATACAGTATTTGTGCATTTTAAAGAGGGAGTCGCACTTCACACAAACTTTTTATAAGAGAATAGGGAGCAGAGAAAAAGAGACAAGAAAAGAAATAGTGCGTCTTTTCTCTTCTTTCCCCCTGATTTTCACGATTTGTTATAAGAAAAGATTTATAAATAAATTTTTCACATAAATGTGAAAAATTAAAGGAAGCAGCACAGGAAAATGGCTCATTTAAAAAGTGCGTATTTTGTTAGTGGGGAAATTGAAAAATTAAAAAAGTGGCTAAAATGTGCGCAAAAAGTGCAAGTTGCACCCCACATAAAAATACGCACTTTTTACGTGAGCCGTTTTCCTGTGAGTGCGCGCAGCGGTTTGCGATTTTTTTCATTATTTGGGTCTCGCAACGATAAAAAAAACTGTCCGACAAAACACGGGAGAATGAAAGATCCGGAAAATCAATTTCTTGCATTTACCGAGTGTAAAAAAGTCGCAAAGCGCCCGCCCTCTTTAATACATTTGAAGCAGTTTCTACAACTAAAACAAATTTTAGCTCTTTCTTTCTGTTGTGCTTATTAATAAGTTTTAAATATTATAATGGTCCTGAAAAACAAATTTGAAATTGATGAAAAACGAAATTGGTTTCGATCACTTTTTAGACGAACTTAGTTCTTGGAAAGAAAACATAATATGATATTTTTCCCCGATTTTTTTTTTCATTCATTACCGTAGTTGCATTTGCAATCAATAAAAGTGTATTGATCAGTCATAATTAGGGTTGCCGCCCCCCCCCCCCCCTCGAAAATCGAAAAAGTCGGGGACGGGGAATCCCCGACTTTCGATTTTTCCCTCCCCGACTTCCCCGGCCGGGGAAGAAAGTAGTCGGAGACGGGGATTCCCGTCTCCGAAAATATCTCGGGGAGGGGTAAATTTTTTGAAAAATTTCCTTAATTTTCCAATAATAAAAATACAAATGGCTGATATGTATCGTTTTTTGGGATCGGACATGGAACTTTCGCGAATTTTTATCTTTTTTACCGAATTTAAAAAAATTTAAATTTATGGAATTTTTTTTCGGGGAAGAAAGGTGTCGGGGACGGGGAACCGGGGATCCCCGAAATTCAAAATTGGTCGGGGACGTCCCCGTCAGGGATATCCCCGGGGATCCCCGACTTTAGGGGGGGGGGGGGGAGGGCAACCCTAGTCATAATCAAGAATGAAGTGCTTTAGATTCTATGGGGGGATTTCATACACTAGTTTTGAATTTGGTTTTCTTCACTTGACACTGATCATAATTTTCTTTTTATTACAAAAGAAACGTGAACAGAATATTTAAATTTTTGTTGATTGAAGAATGATAATTTGGGAAATGAAAAAAAAACAGATGAAACATTCTTTTTATTTTTTTTATACAAGTCAAAACAGAAACTCTTTTTTTTTTATCATCATCAAAATGAGAAATATGGTAAAAGAAGGTAAAGAAAAGATGGCTCGACTTGAAGTGCATATGGAGGCGTCCATAATGAATGATGAAGAAGTTGAAGCTTTAAGAGAACGTGTAAAATGTTATCGTCGACAACAAGCAGCAGTTTCACATCAACAAATATTAAAAAATGTTGCCAAACATGCTCTTTCTTTAACTCCACCTCGATCAGCCGCAACAAAATCAAAAACTCCAAGTCATTTTATTCCTATTGATGATGGTCATCATCCTCCTGCATCATGTATGCCTCGAAAAGTAATATATTCAAATTCACAAAAGACTCAATCACATCATCAGAATCAGAAGCAGCAACAACAAGAAACAACAACAACATCATCATCAAAGAATTCAATGCCTGTAACAAAGATTGGAGTAATGTCACATCCAAAACCCCTTTCACCACTTTCATCTCCACCTGTCAATGATTCACCCCCGCCACTTCAAACATATAATGAATGGAAAAATCGACAATCTAAAAAGAATCTTCCAAAAGTTTGGAAACAAACTGATACTCCACCGGGTGAAGAAGAAGAAGAAACAAAAATTGAATTACCCGAATCTTTAACGGAACGAGAAGAAATGGTTCAAGAAGCTCAAAAGAAGAATGATGATATTGAACTTATTCCAGTAGATCCATCAAAATCTTTTGAAAAATTTCATTTATATCCATCTCCATCAGTATCATCAACTTCAACTTCAACACCAACCTCAAATTTAAGTTTTGGTTCAACTTTGGTAAGTGTATTTATTTACTCTACTTTTATTAAATATCTAAAAATATAATTATAGCCTCCACCAAGTGGTGTAAGTTCAAGTACAGAAATGTCAACATATTATTCTTCAACGGATGAAGAAAGTTCATCAAATTGTTCAAACAAATCACGCTCAAATTCTCAAGAAGCTTTATCCCCTCCATATTTAATTGTTCCAAAAACTATAAATGCTTTAGCTGCAAATAATATTGGAAAAGTATATATTACTGGTATGAATCTTCTGGATTACGGTAGCTTTTTTGAATTGATTTGATTTTAGATAAACTTTCAGACTTGGATAAACTTGTTTTAGCAACGGCATTTTCGCCAGTTCCTGTAAAGCAGAAACCACCAAAACATGCTGGAAAATCTAAAAGTGATTTTGCAATTCATAGAAAAGTAAGTTTACATTTTTGAATTCGGATTCAATCCTGTTACCGTAATCTGAGGTTTTGATTACGGTAATGGAAATCAAATATTTTATTCAAAGTGTTTGAATTTTTTAAACCAAAAACATTTAAATTTTTTAGAATCGATCACCATTCAAATCACTTTTCAAAAAATCTAGTTTATTAAAGAAAGCTCAATCAATGGAATTATCAACACCAAAATTTCCACCCGAAAGAAATATTGATGTTTGTAAACAATATGAAATTGTTAAAGCTGTACGATTTCCAAATACATGGGTCGATGAAATGGAAGCAATTGCAATAATTGCTTTTTTGTTAGCTGTTATTGCTTTGCTCTTTTACCGCTCTATTCTTATTGGTGTCGTTCCTCTTTAACTTTCTTCTTTTTTGATGCTTTGAATCTTTGACTGATGCGCGCGTGTGTGTGTTTGCTTGCTTCTTTTTTTTATCAATAAAAATATTTTTTGTGCTTTTCTTGTTTCAATAAGATTATATTTTTTTTTCCAACTCTCACAATTAATTCTTTTTGTTTGACAAAATTAAAATATATAAATTTTATATTTGTTTAATTAAAAAAATTTAAAAGTAGCAAAATTGTTGTTGTTTTTGAAACTTTTTAATGTTGCCCTTAAGGGTTATTTTTATTTTATTACTGTATTTGTGTAGGATATTTTGTACAAGTCGTAATCATAGTGGTAATATTAATAGTGTAAAAGAGATAATTCTTGCAAGTTTTTATACGATTCATCAAGAAGGAATTATTATTCCATGTGAAGTTATTGTTCCTGAAAATATTATTCTTACAATTGCACATACATATTCAATTAAAAAAGCAAATGATAAAATATTTTCTAAACTTGGCCTTAAACTTATCTCTAATTTTGCGGATACTTGTGACACCACCTCTGTGGCCCTTCAACGAGCAGTTGGAATTATTGGACAAGCAAAAAATTTTTGTGAATCTCCAACCCTCGGATATCAGAATCCTCATCAAGGAAATATCATTGATGATTCAGATCAAATTTTAATTGGTGCAACAGGAGTTTTTCGAGGAGAAATTGGAGATTCAATAAATTATTTATTTACTGCTTTTTGTTTACCCGTAATTGCTTCGGCGTCATCGTCCGCGGAAATGGATAATCCAATTAATTATCCGTATTTTTTGAGGACTGGAGCATCAGATATTTATAAGGCTCAAGTAATATTTGATATTTTACAATCTCAATTATGGTATCATGTTGTCGTCGTATATGATTCATCTTCAACTGGAACAGCTTTAACAAATCAATTAAAAACTTTAATTCAATACTGTAATACCGATGATGAATTACAATTATTTCGATCAATTTGCATCGAAAATTATTTTCAACTTTCTTTTTTTGATGATTCTAGTGAATATGAAGTAAGCTTTTATAAATAAATTTGAATGATAGAAATAGATACACACGTTTTTTACATTTTGGATTTCATATATCCCTTTTGATTACGGTACTATACATGTATGTAATTTTTAAAACTTTTAGCTTCAAAGTCAACGATTATCATTAGCTGGATATTTAAATAAAAGTACCACTCGAGTAATTACATTATTAATGGAGGATCGAGCAATTGATAAAACTTTGTTATTTATTAATTCTTTGGGATTTCCATCAGGACATTGGCAATTTGTTTTACCTTCAATAAATGTTCAACCGAATACTTTATTGGAATATGCTTTCGCAGTTCAAGAAGATGTCGAAGAATTGGTTGAACTTAATTATATCATAAAAAATATTACTTTAGAAAATGCACATGTAAGTATACTTTAGGTTATATTATTGGGTTACTGTAGCGGTGATAGTAAATTGTCTTAAATAGTTACTATTCGCTAACGTAACCTTAAATTTCTGATTCCATTTTCAAATAATATTTTCATTTTTAGGATTACACAAACTCTGAAATCCAAACTGAATGGATTCAAGAATTGATAGAAATGCAAAATCTTTGTTGTTGGCAAAATTTAACATGCGCATATAGTCTTCAATGTAATGGCAATGAAAAAATATTTATTCCAATACCAGATAAAGCAAAATATGAAGCTTTGCACGTTTATAATGCTATAATGCTTTTGGCAACTGCCGTAGAAAATATTCATTCAAATTATTGCAAAAATGAAAGTGGTATTTGCCAAAATATGATTGATAATGCTCGAGGTCAAACGTTACTAAAATATTTAATGAATGCAAAATTTGATGATGATCATCACAAAGAATTTTCATTGTTTAATCGATCTGCAACTCCGGTATTTAATGTTTTTCAAATGCAAAAAGTAAGATTTTAATTGAGAAAACTAATTATAGCTTTTTTTCTTAAAATGGCATGGCACCACACAAATATTTTGTGTATTTTTACAAAAAATTCGATGGCACTATTTTTAAGATGTTTATTTTCAGAGCTTCTGGAATACAGTTTTATATCAATATAATCCATATATTGGACCAATTCCATCTATTTTCAATTTTCCAATTCTTCCTATTCTTGACTATGATAATATTGTGACAGAAAGTCGAGAATGCCAACCAGATTGTAATAAATCCATCATAGATATGCGAGGTAGATGCTGTTGGAATTGTCGATCATGTGGTTATGGAGAATTTGTGAATACTTCATTAATGATGTGCCAAAATTGTTCCTTCAATGAAATGCCGAATCTTTATATAAATGGTTGCATTCCAGAATCAACTCCCCCGCTATTTTATGAACCCACCGCAGAAATGTATGTTTTAATAGGAATTTGCTGTTTTGGAATTTTGGCTACCGTAATTCTAACATCATATATTTATAATTTTCGTAAAACTCCCATGGTTATGGCCTCTACCCCTGATTTGTGTTATCTACAATCAGCAACTCAAATTTTGTTGTTCATTATTTCGGGTTTAATGCTTCCCTCTCCAAATATGATAATTTGTGGAAGTGTTTGGGCCATTTCTACCGTATTACTTGTAATTACACATGCAATTTTTTTGATAAAAGCAATTCGACTTTCTCGACCAAAATTTTATACTAAACTTATTTCATATGCAAATACTCCAGCAAAGTCATCAGGAATTATGTTATTTGTGATAACAATAAGTCAAACATTAATTAGTGTTATTTGGGTTCTTTTAAGGCCCCCCACAGCTCAACGAAAACTTCATGAACAAATGATACATTGCAGGCAAGGACTAATTTTTATTATACTACTTTTATGGGTTACTGTAATTATGAAATACCTTTTTAAACTAATTATCTTAGTACAGTACCTTCTACCTCCCAAATCACTGTAGTGACCTTTGAAACAACAATTATAGTTTGGGCATCACATTTATTGATTTTTTCTTAGCGACAAAAAGCTTCTGATTTATTGATAATAAAAAAAAGACTTTTTTACTGATAACCCAAAACGCTGAAAATGCAATCAAAGTACAAATAATCTTTCTTCAATCAAAAAACTTTTTTAGCAGCAACAACGAAGTTCAAACTATTGTTTTGATGATTGTTCCGTTGGGATTGATATTTGCAACATTTTATTATCAACGAAATGCAATAAGAAATAAAATTATGTTTCAGGTTTTTAACAAAACAAAATACAGTAATATTTAAAAGAAATTTTAGGTGAGACAAGCCAGAATTGGGCTTGCAGGAACTCTTTGCTTTATTGCAAATTACGGTGTTTTATTACCACTAATTTTTATGGAAGGTTCACCGGCATATGTAAGAGCAACAATTTTAATGTGCATTCCTTTGTTGACTGCTACAGTATCCCTTACAACAATGCATCTTCCAATAAGCTATGAATTATTTTTTCGCAAAAAACAAAATTGTCATGAATATGTTTCGAGGGAAAGAAGTCGACAATTTCAAGCTGGAAATTTTGTTTATTATGTTGATGCAATGCTTTTACGTCGAGCTAATCGAACAAGAACTCAAACATCTGTTAATTCGGGATTATAAAATTTATATATTTTTATTGTTGAAAAGCCTAAAACTATTGTTGTTCAAAAAAAGTGATGAAATACGGGTTTGAAAAAAGTTTCCTTAATTCTTAAATAAATGTAAATAAATATAATAATTATTTTAAAAATGTACAATTCTGAGCAGCCTAATCTGATCCGAACTACTTCATTCCGAGGTAAAAAAAAGTGATTCTTGTTTTTATGACGTTTTTTTAAATAATAATGAAGTTTTAAAAGAGAAAAACGCGATACATTTACGCTAAGATCTAAAAAAATGAAAAAGTTTCAAAAAAATAAAGCTGAAAAGCTTTTCAAAGCTTTGATATCAAAGTAGATACATTACTCGTCAATATTAATACAAATGATGACATCACCTTCACTTAAATAAAAATAATTTAGGCTAACCAACCTTATAATTAAAATTCAATACAAATATTTAAATAACTTTTATCATTAATGAGATCTTTTTAGCAAAAATTAATAACATACATTTAAAGATATGTAATTACAGAATTAGTATATTTAAGATTTCTTTGTAGAGAAAGCACGCATAATTTTCTTAAATGGAGTCTTTTTCTTTGGGGTCATAACTTTTAAATCATCCAATGTAAGATCACCCAAAGCATCAGCATCTGCAAGTTGACGATAAGCTTCTTCTGGTTTGAGAACGCCTTGACGAACCGAAAGAGTAATTAAACGTTTTGAATAATCTTTTCGAAGCTAAAAAACGCAAAAAATACATAGAAAAAATTTGCGAAGAAATGGCACTTACAAGACCAGTTTCTTGTTGAAGAGCATTAACAAATTGTGTAGTATCAATTTCTTGGGGTGATTGTAAACGGAAAGATGTATCACCATGACCAACATCAGATAATGTTTGAAGCCGTTCATCAAATGATTCTTGCATTTGAATATTTCGTTCTTCCTAAAAAGACCGATATTAATACCTGACGAAAATAAAAACCAAAAAGAAAAAACACTTACAGCTTCTTTTAAACGTCTTTCAGCATCTTCAAGTTTTTGAGCAAGTTCAAGTTCTGAAGTTCGACTACCCATAAAATCTCCAATATTTGAATGCGATGAATTAAAACCAGGTGAAGGTAAAGTAAATTGAACCTGGCGCTTTTCAATCCCAGATTGAAAGTCATCAAGCTTTTGGCAAAAATCCTTTGCAATACTGCTGAGATGTAAATAAACTGCTTCTGAGCGTTCATAGAGATCTTTCATACCTTGAGAAATAAGATTTGTTTCCCGTTCTGCAACAATAATTGTATCACCATTTTCTCGTAAAACATTGAATAAACTCCAGGCACATTTATCAACTTGAAGTTGTTCTTTAAGTTCAAAGATCTGATTCAAAAGTTTTTCAATTTCTTTTCGATGCGATTCTTCTTGATCTTTTAAAAGAATATGACAATTTTCATGAAGATGATTGTCATCATTATCAGCATATGGAATTTCATGATGAAGATTCAGTTGTTGTTGTCGTTCATGATGAATATCAAGGTGTCCGTGTGCAATAACATCTTCTTGATCATTTTCCATTTTGAAGAGATTTAATTATATATATTTGATAGAAGAAAAATAAAGTAGCATAAATATAAAATGGCGGCAGCAGCAACAACAAAAAAGAAAAATGAAAGGCGACAAAGTTTAATGAAACTTTAAAAAAAGAATGTGTTTGCAAAAAAAGCCCAAAATGCCAAACACTTTTTTTGCAATGTGTTTTTTTAAAAAGTGATCGAGGATAGCAAAAATGTTTGAGAAAAATTTAAAAAATATGTAAATATTTTGAGCATGGGAAAACGACTAATAGCAGTAAATATGCAAATTTATTATAGGCAAAATTCGGATGACAGTGAAAATTGTAGGTAACATAATTGAACTGTACTTTATTTTAGTTTGTTTGTTAAAATTCATATTTTATTTTATTACCTTTTTTGTGTAAATCAAAGAGATCAAATTTTATTTAAAAAAATCAAGGCTAACAAAAAATGAGGACACTTTTTTAAAATTTCCACTTTACTTTAATTTTTTTTATTGAAATTTTTTGAAAGAAGCTATCTTTCTTCTTTAAATTATTTCTTTAAAAGTTTTAAATTAAAATATTTTAACCATGATTTTTTTTGATAAAAAAATGCATTTTTTTTGATAAAAAAATGCATTTTTTTGTTTTCAATTTCCGGCTTAAAGTTCCGTGAAAAAAAGCTAAAAAATATATGGGTGTTTTGGTGTTTTTTAATACCGTATATCTTTTTTTTCAACGGGAAAAAAGAATGATAAAACATTTTTTCGTTTTTAAACTTCAACAAAAATCTTTTAAAAGATAAAATGCATTTTTTTAAAGTGATGTAAGTTTTTGGGATAGTATCAAATGCAAATATAATAATAATAATATTCTTACAGTAAATTATTTATTTCAAAGAATCTAAAGCTGTAGGCGTTTTTTGAGTATATTTGAAAGCTATAATAATAAACAAGGAAGGGGGACGGAATGGATAAAATACAAACAAATAATTAGAAAAAGACTGCAAAAGGAATGTAAAAAATTCAACTTTGTCAAAAATTACAGCCTATAACTTTTATATGTTTTCTTAACACAAACTAAAAGTATATTTAAAAATTAATAATAATTAAATAAATTTCATAATTTTTAAATATACTTTTATAAAAAAGTGTCGGTTTGAAACAACAACAAACAAATATTGCATGTCTTTGAATAAAAAAAGGAAGGGAAAAAAAGAGTACAGTCGAATCTTTAAAGACTTTAAAGAGAGTGCAACCTTTTTCTTCTTCTTCTTCTTCTTCTTTCTTCGACAACGACGGTGCAAAAAAAAGACACTCTTCCCTTTTTTTTTGCATACCTTTTTTTATCGATTTTTCGTTAATGCCATCCCTATTTTTAACATGTAACTTTTTTGTTTTTGTCAGAAAAAAAGGGTTGGGGTTTTGCAAATTTTTTTTCACATTTTTTTAGGCAAATTGATTAAAACTGATTTTATCAATCGATTGCACGTTTAATTATTAGATTTGAAAGCAGCGCCGTATTTAAGGGGGGGGGGGCACTGGGGTCCCGTGCCCCCCCCCCCCCCGAAATTGAGGAATTTCCTTTGATGTTTTGCCGCTTCGTGTTGGCGGCGGCAAAAAATCAAAGGCGTGCCCCCCCTGAAATTTTTTTCTGTATACGGCCCTGTTTGAAAGAAACCTCTTTTTTAATTCAGGGAAAATGTTTTTTAAAATTAAAACTTTATTTTTTTTTTCTACGTTTTTCTTCTGCTGTATTTTGTTTTGTTAAAAATACCTCTATTATAAATGCTTCTAAAAATTTATAGACTCTGATCAAAGATCTAAAATTGTAGCTCATATTAAATAATAGTTTTGATCTATAAATGTTATCGTGGAACTTTCCCATTTTTTCTTCACAATTAATTAATTGATTAATATAAAACGACGAAATGTAAAGTTTTTCAAAAACCATGACATTGTTTTCTTGAATCCTACAAAAAATGGCAATTCAAATAATTTTTTGTCGAATTCAGTAAAACAAAGTCATGGTTTTTGAAGAACTTTAAATTTTATCGTTTTATATCGTTTTGCAAACAATTGTGCGAAATTTATTTGGTGGTGCTGCTCAGGGCTGTGCGATACTGATATTTTTTTGACGATACCTATATTTCTATATCGATACTTGTTATTCCATTTTGGCATATCCCTGCTACGGTTACAGTAACTGATGAACATTTGCTTTTACTTCACCGTTTTTTTTGTTTGTTGACGACAGCCGACAAAAATTTGAAACACTTAAATGACATCAAATCAATTATTTATTTGAACTAAAAAATATATATTACGGTATCTTTCTTTTTAATTTATTTAATTCTTTGGATAAAATGATTTTTATTGTTAATTGCAAAACCATGGTTATCGTCATCATCGCCATTTTCATCATCATGAGATTGATCACAAACCCCCGATCGTTACGGGGTTATTTTGTAGAATAAAAATATGTATTTTTTTTTCTTACAGAATGACACAATTATTTTTTTCACTGTAATAAAAATGTATGTAGTTTCAACTTTTTTTAAATTTTAGCTGTAAAATAAAAAAAGATAATGCAACAATGATTTTATAACAAAAAATATATTTCTTTTTTTTCATTAAATGAAGCATTGTAAAAACTGAGAATTTGCCCTCTTACAACGAAAATCCATCATAATATTCTGTAATTTAGAATGAAAGGATGTTTTTAGGTAATTTTTATTTGTAATGCATTTTCGTGGCAAGAGTGCTTTTCAGGCAAATTTTTATTTTGTTTTTTCGCCAAATTTCTTTTAAAAAAGCTAATTTTATGAACTCAAAATATAATTACATTCTATTTCATTTCATTAAATTGCATTTTATTTCATCATACATAATTGATAATAATTTAACTTTACTCAAAAAATAATAATAAAAAACAAGCACATGCTTTTTCCTTTTTATAAATTTTTGTAGCTTTGTTTTTGAATTAAAAAAACAGCAATATTTTCTTTCTTTTATTGTTGGTTACAGTGTAATTACAACATTTCTATTTATTTTTTACCGGAAATTTCCTTCTTTCATACGGTTGTTGGTGTTGCAATCTCCGGGACGGCATTCCCCCTTTTCTATCATCATCTCTTATCATTTTTATCATATCAGTGTCTCTTTAGTTTTATGCCTGCTTTTCAAAAGTTTGTTGGCGCCTTTTTTCTTTCTTTATTTATGTTTGTTTTTATTTCAAAAAAAAGTGAATTATTTTAAAAACGTGCAAAATGGAAAGAAAGATTTTGATGAAAAAATAAAAGCTTTTATGAATCTTTCTTTCCTTCTAATAGTGATAATAAAAAAATAAATTTTTTCAAAAAAACACAATCTTTTTCTTTTTCTTCGCTGCTTTTTTTGAAGGAGAAAAAAAAGGGTTTCGTAAAAGGTACTTTGGTGGTGTCCATCCTTTGGGGGGCGGCGCTTAAAAACTTCCCTTTTTTTGCGCTTTTGTAAAAATTGTTTTTGATTTATCTTTGATAAAGAAAAATTTTTTTTTCTTTTTTGTTAGTATTTAAGTGAAAAGAAGCTAATCGAAAAGTTATCACTTTTTTTTCTTATCACTTATTGGACATTATTTTCGTTGTTAATTGATAATTTATTAAAATATTTTACAACATCTGTGATTAATTGATTAATCTCTATTATCATGTCTCTTGGTGATGATGAAGAATCTCGACGACTTGAAGAAGAAATTCGTCGAATTGAAGAAGAGAATCGAAGAAAAGAAGAAGAACGAAAACTTCTTGAAGAAGCCCGAAAAGGTTGCAATTAAATATTCAATTCTACCAATGTCAATGCCAAAATGTCAATGCCAATGCCAACATTCCCTGACATCATTTTAATCAATGGTTATCATCAAATTAATTTTTGTCTTCTTTCGTTGGTTTTTTCATAATTTTCTAAATTTTTTTTATTAATTCAAAGATCTTTTTTGAGCTTTAAATTTTTGATGTGCCTAATTTAAATATTTTTTTAAAATTTTGATAATAATTTTCTCACAAATGTTTGCCTTAATAAAAATGATTATAAAAAAACTTGAAAATTTTTTTTTTTTTTTTTTTTTTTTTTAAAAAAATTAAACCAAAAAAGATTAAATAAAATAAAATTCGAACATAATTTGTTCATACATTTTTCTTTTCTTTTATAAATGCTTTTTGTTCTTTTTTAAATTTTGCTTTTTCGAGAGATCAAAAGAAAAAATACAAACAAAAGAAAAGAATGTAAAAAGATTTAAATCGGGGGAAAAAAGGGAAAAGAAGGAAGGAAGCAAAGTAGAGACAAAAAAAAAATCTGATGTGTTTAAAGCAAAAACAGGGGAAAATAAACAAACAAAGAAATTCTGGTGAAGAAAAAAAAACAGAAACATGGGTCCTTCTTTATTTTATGGACGATCAGGAACAAGAAGACGATTAAATTTTCTTCGAAGTCGACATTGGCATGTTATTGGAACTTTTACAAATCCATCAACAAAATCTCCAACAGTTCCAACTATTCGAACTCCAGCTGGCCGAAATTCATAAAGTGTTTCCAACAACTTTGAATTCTATTTCAACACTTCGTCATTTGGATTTAAGTTATACTTCTTTGACTGAATTAAATCCAACAATGTTGGGCAAAAATGAATATTTAAATGATTTGATTCTTCATGATTCAAGAATTACGTCAATTCATGACTGTGCATTTTGTGGTTTTACTAATCTCACTAAATTACATCTCTACATGAGCCGAAATTTATCCTTTATCCATGTAAATGCATTTGGATATGCCAAAAATGGAAAGATTGTAACAAAACTAAAATATTTCTCCGTCGAACATTGCAATTTAACAGCAATTTCCGAGAAACTTCTCAATTGGCCCAACGTCAATGAAATCCGAATTACAGGGAATTCATTTAATTGCTCGTGTGAAACGGCATGGCTTATTGATGATATCTTTAATCCAACTCATTCAATGAATCTGAAGAAAATTTCTTTGTATTACGGCGATACCCCATTGCAATGTAAATCAGCATATATTTACAAAAATGTTCCATTTGCTTTATTAAATCCAAATTATTGTAATTAGAAAAAGCAAAACTCTTCGCAAAAATTGGATTTCAATTTTGAATTGGTTATCATTTTTACCGGATTAATTTTCATTGCTGCTGTTGCAATTCTCTTTTGTCGCCGTCATCTTCTTCCGAGAAAACCAAAGATTTTGTTCAACAATTTTGATGAAAGCATGGACAATCAAAATTTTGATAATAATGCGTTTTAAATTACTGCTGAAAATATTTTTAGCAGTTGTTTAAAACGCACTCTGGCTGAAAAAATGGTCTTCCAGCAGTTTTCAACTTCAACGGCACTTTTGGCTTTTGGCCAAAAAAACTTTGGTTTCTATCTTTTTAAGCATAGTCGAAAACATTGGTAAAGTTTCAAAAAAATCTATTTTTGACGGTGCCAACCCTTTCAGATTTTCAGCCAGAGTGCGTTTTAATTACTGCTTCTTTTTCTATAAGCAAACTTTTTTTTCTTTTTTTATATTTTTAATTTATAATATAAAAACGCTTTTGCCAATGTCATTTACAAGGAGCAAAATCGGATTAGGACAAAATTATTTGTCAAATAATATCGCAAACGTTAACTAGCATCGGATATTCATATAATTTCGGCCCAAAACATATTTTGTGTACGAAATAGCACTGCTAAAAAATATTTTGAATAATTGAAAAATTGTTGTTTAATTTTACTTTTTTTTGTCATTTTTATTTTATTACCTTTATATTAAACTTTTATAGATTTTGTTTCGTTTTTATTCACATTTGAATAAAATTTGTTTCTGGTATATTGTAATTAGGGGTCATCATTTTGCATATCCCCCCCCCCCCCCCAAAAGTGTCTATTCTCTTGATCACATGGTTATTGAACAAATCCTTCTTTTGAAAAAATAAGTAATAAACAACAAACAATTTTAAAACAGGAATAAATGTTTTGGGCAATATTAATAACAAACTGTAAATGAAATATTTTCATATCTGTCATTTGTGCGGAATTCTGTATTGAGAATATCGCAAAATTGATCAATTATTTCTTTTTCAACAGTTCGATGAAATTTTAATTTAATAAATGATTCTTCAGAAACATTATTCTAAAAATGATTGCATTTGCTTAAAAATTACTTTTACAAATGTTGAAAAAGCCTTGCCATTAAAGTCTGCTGGTAAACTCTGCAATTCAAAAGCCCTAAATTTTTTTTGGTGTATTAATTTTGCTAGTGTTTGCGCTGTTTTAGGAGTATAATAATTGATATTGTCGTCTTCTGGTTTACTGAAAAAAAAAGTTTTTGTTGTAAAACAAGAAAAGATTCAAAGATGTTTCTTCTCTTTTCTCCAAACTACATTTATAACATGTTCCCCCTACTACTCAACAAGATTTACGCAAATTTTTAGCTGCAAAGCAAAAAAAAAAGAGTACCATACGATATCACTTGCTACTTTCAACAAAAAATTGTTTTTTTTGGGTTTTTTGAAAACACAAATGACAGAATAACTTTTACATATCAATAAATTTACTGAAACAAGCGTTTTTTAGAGATTTAAGCAGCAACCGATATCGTGTGCTACTTGATTTAGCAATCCTAACTAAAAATTTACGTCAATTTTCCTGGATAATTTTTAAATCACATGAAACACATTCTGAAAAATAAATAAAAAATATTTCAAAGCAAAGCCAAAAAAATACATATCAGTTTTTAGTTCTTTTGTAAATACTAAACTTACAACGCGAACCGTTTCATACTTATTCCAATTGATAATAACTCCTCAACTGGAACGACCGTTTCATCTGTATTTGTAGTGATTCCTACGTCATGCAATGATAATGTTTCCGAAATAGCAACTAATTTTTGGTATTCTTTTAAAGTAAAACTTTGCCCAGAAATTACAAAACGGCAATTACTGCCATGCCACAAAACTTTTTCAAGCAAAAAGGGTATTAATTTGGGATCTTCTTCTCGATCGACAGCAATATGAAAAGCACTTTTTACGCACAATAGTTTAAAATTCATTGAATAAATTTCAGCCCTCGGTAGCGAAATTGCGTCATAACCGAAGTCTGTATATAAAATAATATCAGCCATGGGTATAAAATGCAGAATATCTATTCTATCACAGGGGATAACCTTGATTTTAGGATAAAAATATTTGCATGTTGAATAAATTTTCAAGACAATTTCTGGCGATGGTAATAGATTTTTACACATATATGAAATTATTGGAGTTGGAAAATCAAAATCTTGACGGATTCCATTATCAGTAAAAGTTATATGTTTGCTCATAATTGCCTAATAAATTGAAATAATATAATGAGCTTGAATAAAAGTGGTCACTGAAAAAATATAGGAATAAATACCCTAAAATATTCGGCGAATTATTTTCCTTTGTCTCTTCATTCATGTATTGACAAAAGAAATCACTTTGTTATAGTACACAAAGTGCCAAAGAAAGTGTCCTGAATTTTTTTGGGCCAATATTATAGTAATGGTATTTATGCAACAACAACGTATATATGCCGCTATTTTTTGTCCGGCCGTCCACATCTGGTCCGGATGTTCGGGTTTAGTTCTTCAAAAAGCCAAAATCAATAAGAAAAAAAGGTTTGCTTTAAAGGCAAAAAGGTCAGTCTATTTTAAAAAAACCAATAAAAAATGAGGGCGCTAAGAATGCGCGCGTTATGGAAAACTGATAAACAAAGTGAAAAAGTAAAGTAACAAATTTATGTAAATGTAAAACAGTAAAAAACAGAGCAAAATTAATAACATGAATAAAAAATTAAATGAAGTTTTGTTGATGAGGATGTATATTTTAGGGATATTTTGCAAACAAAATTCGGCATTTCGTCACTAAAAGGATACAAATATAAGTTAATGTTAGAATGCCAAAAATAAGAGAGGATTGTTCAACGACTCCAAATAACTTATAAGTTACTTAACAATTTTTACCATCGCTTTTTTTTGACGAATATTTTTTGGTACACATGTTTTTATTTCATGATCAGAGCCGAGCGGAATTCCGTTCCGCATTCCGCGGAATTCCGTTACTTTTTTGCATTCTGTTCCGCACCAAAAAAGGAGCGGAATGCGGAAATGCACTGCTAGAGATATAAAAAAACAGTTTTTATTTGTTTCTATTTGTTTAAATTTTGTGTTATTCGCATTATGTCTCTAACGAATTAATTCTTTTCAGCGCGAACATGCTATTTTGTTTTTCTTGCTCTGTAAAACACACATATCTTAATTATTTGCAAAATAACAATGGCACAACTCTTCAATTTCGATATTTTAACAAAAGTTTGGTCTCAAAAAAAAGAGTACAGTTGAATCTTTAAATACTTTAAAGAGAGTGCCATCTTCTTCTTCTTTTTTCTTCGACATCGACGGTGCAAAAAAAAGACACTCTTCCCTTTTTTTTGCATACCTTTTTTTTATTGATTTTTCGTTAATGCCATCCCTATTTTTAACATGTAACTTTTGTCTTTGTCAGAAAAAAAGGGTTGGGGTTTTGCAAATTTTTTTTCTCATTTTTTTAGGCCAATTGATTAAACCTGATTTTATCAATCGATTGCACGTTTAATTGTTAGATTTGAAAGAAACCTCTTTTTTAATTCAGGGAAAATGTTTTTTGGTAAAACTTTAATTTTTTTTCTACGTTTTTCTTCTGCTGTAATTTGTTTTGTTAAAAATACTCTACTAAAAATACTTCTAAAAATTTATAGACTCTGATCAAAGATCTAAAATTGTAGCTCATATTAAATAATAGTTTTGATCTATAAATGTTATCGTGGAACTTTCCCATTTTTTCTTCACAATTAATTAATTGATTTTTATAAAACGACGAAATTTAAAGTTTTTCCAAAACCATGACATTGTTTTCTTGAATCCTACAAAAAATGGCAATTCAAATAATTTTTTGTCGAATTCAGGAATACAAAGTCATGGTTTTTGAAGAACTTTAAATTTTATCGTTTTATATCGTTTTGCAAACAATCGGTATCGCACAGCTTTGATGCTGCTGCTCAGGGCTGTGCGATACCGATATTTTTTTTGAAGATACCTATATTTATTTAATATTTGATATCTGCAAAAATTTTATCGATACCGAAATTTTGATAAGATAGTTGAAAGATGATTTTCTTTATTTTTGAAATAAAAGCTTAGTGCCATTAGCACTTTTTGGTTCGTTAAATAACCTTTTCTCCCCCCCTTTAAAGGGAGTCTCGACGACAAGCAAGTAAAATGTGATTGATTTTCTCAATGCGACAAT
Organism: Panagrolaimus superbus; assembly: GCA_964035985.1. NCBI lineage: Eukaryota > Metazoa > Nematoda > Chromadorea > Rhabditida > Panagrolaimidae > Panagrolaimus > Panagrolaimus superbus. The sequence continues at coordinate 10,968,313 of OZ038357.1, forward strand.
ACTTCAGAATCCGAATTAAGAAATTTTGATGACTTTTTCTTTCTGCGAATATTTTTTTTCAAAAAAGAAATTGCTTGCATGCTCGGTTGGATAAAACTTGAGGTTCCGTTTTTTTAAATTTCATTTTTGCCTGATAAGTCACAAATTGCTACCTTTTTTGTTGTCGACACTCCCTTTTAATGAACTTTTAACAGTGAATATTATTATCACTTTTAGTTATCTATCTATTCAAAATGATGACCACGATATTCGATATTTCTTAAAAATTTTATCGATTCCGATATTTCGATATCGATACTTGTTATTCCAGCATGGAATAACAAGTATCTGCTGCGGCTACAGTAATTGCTGAACATTTTCTTTTATTTCACCATTATTTTGTTTATGACAAAAATATGAAACACTTAAATGACATCAAATCAATTATTTATTTGAACTAAAAAATATATATTACGGTATCTTTCTTTTTAATTTATTTAATTCGTTGAATAAAATAATTTTTAATGTTAATTGCAAAAACCTTGATCATCGTCATCACCGCGATTATCATCATCATGAGATTGATCACATACCCCCCGATTGTTACGGGGTTATTTTGTAGAATAAAAATATGTATTTTTTTCCCTACAGAATGACACAATTATTTTTTTCACTGTAATAAAAATATGTATGTAGTTTCAACTTTCTTTTATTTTAGCTGTAAAATGAAAAAAGAACAATGTTTTTATAACAAAAAATATATTCATTTTTTCCATTAAATAAATCATTGGAAAAACTGAGAATTTGTCCTCTTACAACGAAAATCCATCATAATATTCTGTAATTCAGATTGAAAGGGAGGTTTTTAGGTAATTTATATTTGTAATGCATTTTCGTGGCAGGAGTGCTTTTCAGGCAAATTTTTATTTTGTTTTTTTGGTCGAAATTCTTTTAAAAAAGCTAATTTTATGAACTCAAAATATAATTACATTCTATTTCATTTCATTAAATTGCATTTTATTTCATCATACATAATTGATAATAATTTAACTTTACTCAAAAAATAATAATAAAAAACAAGCACATGCTTTTTCCTTTTTATAAATTTTTGTAGCTTTGTTTTTGAATAAAAAAAACAGCAATATTTTCTTTCTTTTATTGTTGGTTACAGTGTAATTACAACATTTCTATTTATTTTTTACCGGAAATTTCCTTCTTTCATACGGTTGTTGGTGTTGCAATCTCCGGGACGGCATTCCCCCTTTTCTATCATCATCTCTTATCATTTTTATCATATCAGTGTCTCTTTAGTTTTATGCCTGCTTTTCAAAAGTTTAATGGCGCCTTTTTTCTTTCTTTCTTTCTTTATTTGTGTTTTTTATTTATATTTTTAAAAAAAAGTGAATTATTTAAAAAACGTGCAAAATGCAAAGAAAGATTTTGATGAAAAAATAAAAGCTTTTATGAATCTTTCTTTCCTTCTAATAGTGATAATAAAAAAAATAAATTTTTGAAAAAAAACACGATCTCTCTTTTTCTTCGCTGCTTTTTTTGAAGGAGAAAAAAAGGTTTCATAAAAGGTACTTTGGTGTCCATCCTTTGGGGGGCGGCGCTTAAAAACTTCCCTTTTTTTGCGCTTTTGTAAAAATTGTTTTTGATTTATCTTTGAAAAAAAAAATTGTTTTTTCTTTTTTGTTAATATTTAAGTGAAAAGAAGCTAATCGAAAAGTTATCACTTTTTTTCTTATCACTTATTGAACATTATTGTTATCTTTTAATTGATAATTTGTTAAAATAATTTACAACACCTTTGATTAATTGATTCATCCCTTATCATGTCTCTTGGTGATGATGAAGAATCTCGAAGACTTGAAGAAGAAATTCGTCGAATTGAAGAAGAGAATCGAAGAAAAGAAGAAGAACGAAAACTTCTTGAAGAAGCCCGAAAAGGTTGCAATTAAATATTCAATTCTACCATTGCCAATGCCAATGCCAAAATGTCAATGCCAATGCCAACATTCCCTGACATCATTTTAATCAATGGTTATCATTAAATTAATTTTTGTTTTCTTTCGTTGGTTTTTTTATAATTTTCTAAATTTTTTCTATTAATTCAAAGATCTTTTTTGAGCTTTAAATTTTTCGAGTTTTTAAATTTTTGATGTGCCTGATTTAAATATTTTTTTAAAATTTTGATAATAATTTTCTCACAAATGTTTGCCTTAATAAAATGATTATAAAAAACTTGACAATTTTTTATTGTTAAAAAAATTAAACCAAAAAAAGATAAAATAAAATAAAATTCGAACATAATTTGTTCATACCTTTTTCTTTCTTTTTTAAATGCTTTTTGTTCTTTTTTTAATTTTGCTTTTTTGAGAGATCAAAAGAAAAAATATACAAACAAAAGAAAAGAATGCAAAAAGATTTAAATCGGGGGGAAAAAAGGGAAAAGAAGGAAGGAAGCAAAGTAGAGACAAAAAAAAAATCTGATGTGTTTAAAGCAAAAACAGGGGAAAATAAACAAACAAAGAAATTCTGGTGAAGAAAAAAAAACAGAAACATGGGTCCTTCTTTATTTTATGGACGATCAGGAACAAGAAGACGATTAAATTTTCTTCGAAGTCGACATTGGCATGTTATTGGAACTTTTACAAATCCATCAACAAAATCTCCAACAGTTCCAACTATTCGAACTCCAGCTGGCCGAAATTCATAAAGTGTTACACATTCTGAGGTAAATCTGCAAAAAAACATGACTGATAATTAATAATTGATTAAAAAATTGTGGGAAAAACAGATGGGTTTTGTAAAAATTTTTTTTTGAGACGGAATTTTTGGTTTTAAAATTGTGATTCTCGGAAAGAAATTTCATTATATCTTAACGAATATTTTTTTTTTGACTGATCTTTAATGGTTTTCAGTGATCTCCAAGTTTTCTGTCCATGGGAAAAACGCTAGGCGTTGGCATTTTTTAGTCGCCAAAAAAAGGCAGCGATTTGTTTTATAGTCGAACGCCACGTTAAATTTCGTGTTGCGTTTCCAAAAAAATGCGCATAACCTTTTTTTCTTCGATAAACTTCATAAAATTTGTACAAAGTTTAGACTTCACAAAACTGACACATTTATTGCCCAAAAATATTACTCAAAATTTATTTCCGTTTTTTCTTTTTAAGGTCATTTTTTATGATTTATTTTTTTCGATGAATTGAAAACTTAAAACATCATTTTTATTGTCAAAAAAAAGGGTACGTTGATTTGGTCTTGGTAATTTGAATTATTTTAACGCAGTTTTATAAAAAATGATCTAAGAAATTTCAATTAAATAAATTTTGATCACAGAAAAAAAAATTGTAGTCAAATAATTTATTTCTTAAATATCTCCTTCCCTTTTTTTTGAGTGACCTTCTTTTTACCCAAAAATGGAAAAGAAAAATACACTTACAAAGCATTATCGATGCCATGACATTCACTTCTTTCTGCATTTTCGCATTCAATAAATGTTGCACGAAATTTTCTGCGTTCATCTTGTTGTATTTCAATACGGGAACCATTTTGTTCTAAAAAAGAATTAATAATTTTAAAGAATAAATTTTAGATCAGTGAAATAAAGATATTTAAAATCATTTTTATTGATCAGTTTAGGTGATATGATGATAAGAAAAAATATATATTAGAGATTTTAGGTATTTTTAAAAATTTTATGATAAAAATTTTCAATAATTAATTGTTCTTAAAAAATTCCATTTAAAATTAACTTTTTTTTCATCTTTCCCAATAAATTTTGTTTTAGTTTTGAGTTACATAAAATGTGTACCGTTTTTTTAAAGGATACTGTACTCTCAATATCGATTTTTGACACATGTGTTATCATTTTATCTTATCATTTCAAAGGCTTTTTAAAAGAAAACTTACCATGTCCAAATTGTGGTTGAAAATCTGTTTTTATAATTGTTTGACAAACGTGCTCATGTGAAGGCAAAGATTTAAGGGTTTGAGCTGAACGTTTTTGAGCATTCTAAAAAGAAAAAGAATAAAATTGAATTTGAATTTATTAATTAAAATAAATAAATAATACAAATTATTTATTTTATTCAAAAATGTCCGGGGGTAGTTGTGCCAATGCCCTCCAAAAAATGAGAGTTGACGTTTTGAAAAAAAGCTCAAAACATTTTTAAAAGAATTTAATTAATTAATTAATTAATTTAAAATGCATTTTTTTTGTGTTAATTAATCTGACGTGATTTTTGTGGTTATAATTTTATAATCGAAAAAAAGTGTATTTTTAAAACGGTAATTTTTAAGATTGGTAAAAAAAATTAGAGGTTACTCTTTTTCCAAAAAGTTGTTTTCATTTTTTGACTGATAAATGTTTTAGTCAAAAATTGACACATTATTAAAATCAACAAACAATAAATTAAAATTTTGGAAATAACAGTTTTTGCCGGATTTTGCAAAGCGACACAAAAAAAAACACACATTTAATTTAATTAAATATGCAAATGAAAAAATCTTAATTTGTGTTAAATTTAGACTTCTCAAAAAATAACACAAAAAAAATTGCAAAACGTGAACGAAAAAAAAGAGGCGGAAGTAAATTGTTTTTTTGTTACTTTATTGTTTTATAAAAATTTTAGCGAACAATTATAAATTTTATGAATGGTAAAATTTGAAAAAGCATAATTGGCATCAAAGAATGATACTCAAAATACAGTATATTTATACAAAAATAGATTTAAAGAAACTTACAAATGAATCAAATGTTGAAGAAATAGGAGATAAAAATTGTGAATCATAATCATTATTATTTATTTGTTGCATATAATATGATGGATCATATCTTGTAATTACTGAAAAAAAAACAACAGATTTATGAAATCTGATAAAATGGAGGGAATTAATCAAATTATATTTAAGTGCAAAAATTCAAAGAATAAATTTCTCATTAAAGAATCACCGAAAAAAAAGAAAGAAAACAAACTTTATACATTTTTTTTTATTCAAAGAATTGAACCTTTTTTTTATTTAATTTTTTGAGACAAATAAACCCAATTTAAAAAAAAGGAAGGTAGGAAAATGTATACAAAAAAAAAGAATGTGTCATGTTAAAAGAAAACAGATATAAATCAAAAATAAAATGATGATTGTATTTTTGAACTTAAATTTATCGGGGTCTTGACCAAAAATATTGATCATTTTCGTGCATTTTTAACATTTAAGGGGCCCAACTGATAATGCACAATTTTGATAATAACTGATAAAATTACGAATATGAGTTACATTTTTATCTTTTATAAATATGTTTATTATTGCTTATTTATCAAATCTCTGTCCAAAACCCAAAAATAAATTTTCGTCGTGGGAGGAATCGAAAATTGATAGAATAAATTTTTCAAAATACTCATTTATTTATGACTGTATTTTTAAAAAAAGTGTAGTAAAAAGTGAAATTAATAAAAAGAAGAATTAGTATTAAAAATAGAAATTTACCGTATACACTTTCAATAATAATAAATTGTGTTGCAGCAATGATTAAAGCGGTCGTTAATCTTAGAAGCATATTTCTATTTTTTTTGTTAAACAATGAAGTATGCAAATTTGTATGCAAATTTATGTTGCTCGTTTGTCACCCTATAAAACTGTTTTATTATTGTGAAAAATAATGAATAAAAGTACACGGGTCTAAAAACTAAACAAAAAGTATACTATGAAAAGAAAGAAATTACAATTTTCGGACGGATAAAACTAAAAATTCAAATGAGCTAAAAAATATTTTGAAAAAATTCAAAAGTAATGACCATACAGGAAATTATGATTACTGTAGCGACAATGAACTTTTGTCGAAAAAACCAAATAAAAGGCTTTAAATATTTAATAAAAACCGTTTCAAAACACTTGAACTTTCTAAATTTTTAAATTTCAAAAAGAAGATCACAGAGATTCTGAAAAGGCATCTGAATTCTTGAACTTCCGTTTAAAATAATCAAAAATCATAGAACTAAATTTTAAATGAAAAGTCCCATATTTTATAACTTTATCACTTTAAACAAAGTTAAATGATAATAAATGAAAAATGGTAAAAATCTTAAGCGTTTTTGAAGTCATGTAAATACTTACTTTTTATTTAAATATATAAAAGTAAAAAGAAAACTTTGTTTCTTTTCAATGACGCCGCCCTTGTAAGCAGATGTTTTAATCAACGAAGCTTTTTTTCTTATCAAATTTACATAAATGCACCTGCGACAATGTTAAAGGTTTAATAAAATTAATGATTCTTCAACATCAACAACACCCTTTTTTTTTCTTTATCCCTCTTTTTTCAAAGCTTTGCTTCGAGCAACAACGTCAAAGATCTTAGTTGACGAAGCTGCTGTCGTTTTATTTTTACGAAGGCGGGAAAAAAAGCAAGATTTTAGCTTCAAAAGTTTTTCTGATACATCAATTTTATGGGACAAAAAAAAGTGAGGTAAAATATTAATTATTAAAATTACGTCAACATTTTTAAGGTCGAATGGTACTGTGATAATAGTAAGAGTAACAAATGTCCAAGCTTTGATTATCACCTGGATCATATACATGCATATGTGTATATATATTCTCCCCCCCCCCACTGTATTTTAAAAAGTAAAGTACACGGAAACTAAAAGAATATTTGAGGGTTGAAAAAAGAATTTTCTAAAATTTTGAAACTTTATTTTTTGCTGCAAAATTTGGTGCGCAGTTTTGGCGTCATCTGACATTTTGGGGGCATGAATTTTAAAATATTTATTAAAATGCGTCTGCAAATAAAAGTTTTAAGAAGTGCCAAATTTTAACAAGGAATTTCATAATATTCAAATAAAAGTAGAAGGTCACAGAATATATATTTTGGGTACTGTAATCACAATTAAATTTGCACTGATAATGATGCAATTCTGGATTCAATGACCAGGGCCCCAAATAGGTTCCAAGTACGGACTTACAAAAGGTCAAAAAATCTCATTTTCTCTAGTATAAATTTAATTTTTCAAGGTAAATTATGGCACCGAGGGGGGGGGGGGGGGAACATGCCCCCAATGTCCCTACGGCAGTTGTGGCTCATAAAGTTCGATCTATTTATTTTTGCATTCCTCGTACCTGAAAATTGCGTGAAAAAGAAATCAATCACTTCGAAAATCAAAGATTTTAAAACTGCCTCATTTGAATAAAATTAAATTTTTTAAAGTTGTTATTGTTTTTTTGCACCACAACCAAGTACAGATCATTGAGAGAGTATTATGGCACCAAAATGGATACACAAAGTTTATCTGTGAGAAGGCAGAAAATACGGGTAAAAAATTCTATAAAAAAGTTTATTTTTTGCTTCTCAAAGATTTAAAGGGGGAGACCCACCTTGAACAATTTTTTGCTGCAATTTTCTTGATGGTCTCGACGCGATCGTAGACTCATTGGAGCTGCTTTTTTTATTCGTTGGAGCTGCAAAAAGTTTTAAAAAAAGCAGCTCCAATGAACCCTGACAAAAAGGTGGGTCTCCCCCTTTTTGTCAGGGTTCATTGTTCAAGGTGGGTCTCCCCCTTTAAACATTAATTTTGGTGCCATTAACCTCCAAACAATATGCACTTGCTTGTAGACTAAAAAAACAATGTTTAGAAAAGTCAATTTTATTCAAATGGGACAATCTTAAAATCTTTGATTCCCAAAGCGATTAATTGCTAGCAAAAACGACATTTTTTTAAGCATGCTTTTTTGGGGCGAACCAATGCAAAAAAAGTTGGCGTAAATCTAGATGACGTGATTTGACGATTCAAAATCATTTTTTTTAAAAAAATTTGTTAATATTTTCTAATTTCAAAAACTTAAAATCATTCGTTAATATTATGATCACGGTAGAATATTTATTTTTAACATTTTCCATAAAATTTTTACTCAAAATAGACTAAAAATGTTTTTTCAAAAAAAGCTTAATAAATAAAGTTTTGTTAAAAATAGAAAAAAATAATTCAAATTTTTACAAATTAATTTTATCCAAAAAAAGAGAGAGAGATATATTGGGTTTAAGACTGGGATGTCCTTTTAAAGAGATACATATCACTTTTATTTTAATTTTAATGTTTTTGAATTTTAAATAATACTTTTTTTGACACACCTTTTTTCATCTTCTTTTTTATCCTTCATTTATTTTGGCACTCTTGACTTCTTCTTTTTTTCTGCAAAAACTTTTTACACCTTTTTTTGGGATGACAGAAAATGAGATGGCGGATTTAATTATTACATTCTCCAAAAAAAGTTTTAATTAATTCATTTTTTGACTTTATAAGTTTTTTTCTTTGCTTCAAAAAAACACTTTGTTTACAAATTTTTTGACACCCAAAAATGCTATCATTCAAAAATGTCCCGTTACAGTAATCTCTTTTTTTGAGAGGGCGGATATGTTTGTTGATCTTTAAAAAAAATGCCGAAAATGATGTTGATGATGTGGGGATTTAAAAAGTGATAAATGTTTTTTCTTTCAAAAGATTTGTTTAAATTTTGAAGTTTTAAAAATAATTTTTCAAAATAAATCTAATTATACGAACCTGTTACGAAAAATAAAATAGATGCATTTAAATTTTTCGATGCATTTATCACTTTTCTGATATGATAACAACGAAATTAATGTAATTCATAAAAATTGTATTTATAACTTGTTTTGGCTAATAAAATCCATCCAAATTCGACTAACAAAACCTTTGCTTTTAAGTGTTGTTTAATACTGTATTTCAATCTACCGTACAATTAAATATAATAAATATTGTAGTTCCATGTTAGAGTTTTGTGGTGGTGAAAAAAAAACCTATCATGTAATTTCAAAATGCTTTTAAACAAAAGGTGGAATATTTTTGCATTTCCATAAACGAAATTTTTTTGAGGTTACTGTATTTGACAATTATCTAAAGTTTACAATTTTGGCATAATTCAGTAACTGAATAATCATAAATGTAGATTTGTTAACAATTGTAAGGTTATTGTAATCCCAATATTTATCAAAACTGTTTTTTTAATAATTGCCTTTGTTGTACTTTTAATTTATAAATTTTATATTCACAAAAAATGACACGAATTTGTGCTTTCAAAATTTTTAGGAAATTTAAAAATTAAAAACTCATGAGTTTTAATTTAAAAAATTTTTAAATTTTAAATTTTTGATGACAACATTTTTATTTTGCAAACATTTTAATTAATTGATTTTTGATATTTTGTGTGTTATTTACATTTTTTTAAAGCTGTAACATTTTTTCGTCACAAATTATATTGCACAAATTTTTTGCAAACTTTTTTCTGTAATAAAAAAAAGAGTTGCAAAAAAACAGATGGCATTTTTTTCTCTTTGGTTTTTAATTTTAAACATTTTTTGTAAGTTTTTTTCGAAGCAAAAAAAGCATGAAAAAATCTATAAAAACTCGAAAATCAACAAACATTGGAAAAAAAACAGAAGAAGCAAATGAACAAACATTATAAAAATGCCACGGCACTGTGTGCCATAAAATATACAGTAACAATGACCTGAGTCAATTGCGCAATCAAATTTTACAGCGGCAATCATGAATTGTGAAAAGGGGGGGGGGGTGGAAAGCGTGACGACAAGTGTTTTTCGATTTAACCACAAAAAAGAACGAATTCGCTTTTTTTGACTCTCGAGATTCTCTTTTTTTTGTGTCGGCACTTTTTTTTTCATTCATTTCATTTTTTTGCCGTTCATGACTTTTAAACTTTCAGTGGGGTGCCAAAAATTTGAATGAGTGTTTTTGCAACAATAATTTTCAGCTTTTGTTTCTGTATTTTTTTGTTTTTTACTTTCTTAGTTTTCCAAATTTGGAAAAAAAACAGGTGTGAAAAATACTAATATTTTTTGGATACTGTAACCTTATGCCTTTTCTGTACTTTTGTGATTCATCGGTTTTTGTTTATCATTCAAAAATGTAGTTTTAAAATTTAAAGCTATAATTTTTAAAAACAGCTTTTTTTAAATGTTTTGTGTGATCGAAAAAATAGGTGCTAAAAATAGATAAAATGGAAAAGGGTTGTTACGGTAATTGTTTAAAATAATAATCTTTTAACAATTTTTGCAGATATTTTTGTGAAAAATTAGTTAATTAAGTGTTTATTGATTCTAAAAAATGTGTGATATTTGCATAATCACACATTTTTTAGAATCAATAATTTTAATACCGCAACATTTGAAAAAAAATTTGAATTAAAGTTTTGAATTTTTGCTTTTTTAATCTTTGAAAATATTGTATTAGTATTAGTAATGATAATAATAATAATATACGACAAAAAAATAATTTATTATTTATTTATTTATTATCTTTCAATGGCACCTGTTTTATCAAAATGCCACTTAGAAAATGACACATTTTGATCAATGTTATGGCTCAATGTATGCGATTACCGTAATAATCTGCTGACCAGAAAAAAAAGTAGTTTAAAAAGTGCAACATTAAAGTTAAAGTTTTCAGCTGAATAAATTTAAATTTTAGAATTACGATTATACCGTAATTTATTCCATTTTTAATAAAATAATAATAACATGCGTTTTTTCAAAGAAAAACGTATGTTTTTTTTAAATATTTATATTTTCATTTAAAAAAGAAGCAAAAAAAAACAAAGACGATTCAAAAATATAAAAATCAGAGTGAAGCAAACACTTCAAAAGCAATTTTGAATGATGCTTCTTTCTTTTAGTCGCGTCAGACACGAGAAAGAAAAAAAATTTTAAATGGAAAATGAATGAACCTTGCACAAATTCGCTCGCTGTAGGGCACTTGAGTTCTTCATTTATAGATTTTTGTTTTGTATTCATCAAAATTGTTTTAAAAGAAAACATCCAATAAATACATCCAAAAACACAATAAATATACATATATATACTCATATATATATTCATTTGGGGAAGACACTTCACACTCACGAAAAATGACATCCTTTTATGCTTTCTTTTATTGGACAAAAAGAAAGAAAGCAGAATCGGGCGCGTCCCCGGCTATGACAAATTTATATATTTTTTTTCTTTCTTTCATTGTTCATTATTAACACGTTTGCATTTAAGAAAAAAAAAATAATGTTTTTCAGCCTTCTCTCTTTTTTTGGAGGGTTACCGTAATCACTTTTGTTTTTGTTCAAAAAATCTTTTGAAATTTAGTTTCTTTCTTTCAAAAATTGAAGATTCACCAGATTACGGTAACTCGAAATTGAAATAAAAAGCAGCAGGAGCAAATCAAACTTAAGTGTTCCCCCCTCCCCACTTAAAGATGACCATGGCAATCATTGAAGAATTGACTGAATAAAAAAGAAGAAAACATCTGTCTTTTTGCTTCTTTCTTTTTTAAAGACTGCTTCGATTTTGCTTTATTTTTTGGTGGAACAAAAATACATGATTTTTGAAGACGTTGTTTTCGAAGAAGATTTTGGAAGAAGAAAAAATTAGGAATTGAATTAATCTTCGCATTTTGAATATATATTTCGTAGCAACAAAAGAGTTAAATGTCAGCTTTAATTAATATAAAGTTGTTGTTTTTGATTTTTTGACAGAATTTTAAATTTTTACAAATTAAATCATTTTATTTATTTTCATAAGAAAAAATAGTAATTCAAAAAAAATGTAAATCTTTGCAAATTTTGGATTACTGTAGCAAAAAGGTATTTTTTTAGCGCAAATATATTTTTAAAGACAATTATTTTTTGTTGTCCTGACAAAAGGGGCAACTCGATAATCTGCTGCTATTTGAACACTTTTTATTTTCCGCTTAAAAATCTTGAGAGACATAAATAATATTTCGGCATGAAAGAAAGGGAGATCGCTTCTTTCTTTTCTTTTTTTTTTTCAAGAGAAGAAAAAGTTCTTGATTCAAAGTGCGCCGATTTGCATTGAACCGCAATACAAAAAAAACACATATATATATATTTATTTCAAGAGTGAATCTTCAAAAGCAGCTTCAAACTATTTTTTTTGCTTTGTAATCAAATCTTGCATGTCCCCCCCCCCCTTTATTTTTTTAAGGTCAAAAAACAACAATCGTTTTCAAGTTCGAGAATCTTGATTTTTTAAGTTTTTTTAATTGTTTTTTATTTGTAAGGAAATGCTTGAATTATTTATTATTTATTATTATTATTGTTTCCCAATAAATTTAATGTATGAACAAATGAATGTATTTGAATGTTTAAATGTTTATACAGCCATCCAACCACTTGTTAAAAGGAAGTGAAGCATTTCCGTTTTTAAAAAGAGTCATGAAATAAGATTTTTTTTTCGGGCGTCCATTTTTTCGCGGATTCCTGCTGATTGTTGTTTTTTCACATTCAATCAAAAAAAAAGGAAGTGTCAAATATATATATAAATGGCGTTTTTTTTGCTGGTTGAACTCTGACTTTCAATTCTCAGACAATGGCAAAGAAAAACGATTGCCAAAAAAAACTATAAAAGTTTTTAAGGACAACAATATTCTTCTTCGATCACCCGTTTTTTTCTCCTGTTCTTGCAAAAATGAAATGAATGCCATCCGATTTTTTAGTGCTTCTTTTTCGATCGCCCCCTTTCTTTCCAACCTAAAAACATGCATAAAACCATTATCGTCGTAAATGGCACAAAAAAAGGTAAAAAGTGCCATTACACTTTTCTTTTAATGCCAAAATTGTAAAACTTTTATGCCATTAAATATTCTGTTGCAATAAATGCAACAAATTTAAATAAATAAATAAATGTGACAACTTTCGTCACAAGACACATGAATTTATAAAATTCAGAAAGATGCCATTTTTGTCTATCGTCTATTAGTTTTTTTCCAAAATTGAAATTTTTAAGTGTCTAAAAACTTTTTTCAAAACATCTGGATTCATGACTTTTTGAAAAAATTTTTTCATTCTTTCAAACTCAAAAATTCAAAACTTCTAATTTTAACTTGTATTTTTTTTGCTGTGACTTTTTTTATTTCCCTTTTTTGTATTAAAATAGAAAATAGAAATAGAAAAAGTTAATCAAAAAAAGCAAAAAAAATAGAATGACAAATTTGTAAAATGTCAAGGAAAAAATGGAGGCGATAGAATCAAATATTAGGTAAAATGGAAAAGTAAAATATAAAAAACAAATACGTGGGTTATAAAATGGAGGGGATTAAAAGATTTTTTAAATGAAAAGAATATTTAAAATGTTGGAAAAAAATTTTTGCGAAAATACTGTAACCAAAATAATATTGTTGATTTCGTTGTAAGACCATTAAAATATAAAATATTATCATTTAATCAAAAACATTAAAACAGTTTTATCAAAATATATGCAAATATGAAAGCAAAAGAATGTTATAAATTATAAAAGTGATAACCTGAATCAACTTTAAATTATCCCTTTTATCATCATTTTTATATCCCAAACAATATTGTTTTTATCCCCAATTACCCGCAAAAAAAAGAAGAACAAAGCATAAATAAATTAGTTGTAATTTGAGAATCAAACACTAATTTAGCACACACCAGATTGACCGAGGATAAAACCATTAAACTTATTATTTTTGCTTTTGCTTTATCCCTCATTTTTCTTTTTCTTCTTCTTCTTTAAATCTTTTTGAAAATGATGAAGATGGCGCATTTACTTCTCTTTTTTTCACTCTCCCATCTTCTTCTTCTTCTTTTTATTTCGACGTCGTCGTTTTTCTTTCTTTATTGACTTTCATGTTTGCGGATCCCATTAGTTTATATATATATAAAAAAAAAATATGTGCGGCTTTGATTCCTTTTAACTTTGCTGCTGCAGTAGCAGCAAAAAAGCAAGAGACGCGAACATCCGCAAACAAATGCTTCTCTTTTTTTTTATTAATAATCAAAGAATATGGCACATTATTGTTTTTTTTAATTGAAAAATCATGAAAAAAGAAAAAGAAGAAGTGGTTCATCAAAAGACAATTCTTTTTCCTTCCGGGAAAAAAGTTAAAAGAGAAAGAAATTCCATAAAAGGAATAATAATAAGAATAATAATACCGTATCCTTTTTCTTTGAATTGAAAGTTTTATGGGAGAAAGAAGAAACAGTGATGACCGGAAATTTCGACCTTAAAATATCTTCTTCTTTTTTTGCTGTCTCATTTGTTAGTTTACTTTACCTGTATTTTTTTCGTTCTTTCGTTTGTCAATTGTCGGCAATTAAAGACAATCAAAGAGGCAAACAACCTTTTTATAAAAAAGAAAAGAAAAAAGTGTTGCCGTCAAATGGTTTCTTCTTCTTCTTTTAAGCTAAAGAAGATTATCCAAAGCTAACTTTGATAAATTTAAAAGCGATTTTTTTGATTGGCTTTCGCGCTCACTTATTTTTCTTTCTTTTTTTGTAAACTACTTTATTCCTGTTTTTAAAAATACAATATTTGAGTTTTGAGAAAAAGTAAGCAAGAAAAAGTTTTCGCAAAAAAAGTTAAATTTGCTTTTTTCGTGAGAAATTTTTTTCCCTCACAGAAAAAATGAATGAATGAATTTTAGTGTTTTTAAAAAAAACAAATAAATAAATGGGACATTTTTAATAACACCGATTACGGTTTTATTTTTTGACTCACCTTTTTTTTGCATTTTTTGTCAGTCTTTTTTTTGCAGTGTGAACAAGTGAAAGTGAATCCGTTTAAATGAAAGCTATTGTTTTGTTTTTTTTCTTAAATGGATTCCCTGCAGGGCGTCTGTCGACTTTCCTATTGATGCGTCTGTTTCTATTATAATCCAATCAACTTTTGCCATGCGCAACCTGTCAAAACTTTTCATGTTTTTAAAAAAAAATTCAGCTGTCTTTTTTTTGGTGTTCCAGGATTTCATATATCCCCCTTTTTCACCTCTTTATAATTTTATATAAGCAACAAAGCTTAATCTTTCTTGGCACTTTAATCCTATTTTAATGGAAGGAATGGATTCGAATGGAACGGGCTTGATGATAATCCATGAAGTGACTTGTTGGATCACATTGTTTTCAAAATTCTATTGAAAAAAAAGATGGATAAATAAGCGTGTATCATTGCGCAATTTTTAGTCTCTTTTTTTGTCGGTGAACTTTCTCATATATAATTATTTAAATATAAAAAAAAGATGCCGAGACTTGTTTCTTTCTTTCTTTTTTGGCACCCTGATTTGACCGTTATAATTTTTCTTTCCTTCCTTCATTCTCTCTCTTTTCTTGTCTCTAATTAGGCACATTCGAAAAAGTGCCGTTATTACTTAATACAATTAACAAAAATAAATGAACTGCAAATTTTTTCGCACTTTTTTTAGCAAAAAATGAAACAATTGCCACCGCGCAACATGAAATATGTATTCAAGGATCATGGGAAAGAAAAAATGCCATGGCATTCTTCTTCTTTAAGAATGTCATGCTTTTTTCCAAACTTTATTTTAAACATTTAAAAAATATTATAATAATTTATTTTTTTTCTTTTAATAAACAAAAAACAAATTAGAAAAGGAAAACATTAAACAGCAACATTGAGGTGGAAAAAAAATAACAGAAAACAGAGAAAAAAAATGTTTATGCGTAAAAATTAAAAATCTGAAATTATGTTTTTTAATAAAACAATTGATTATTACAAATATCCGCCACACAAAAAAAAGAAACAAAGTATGTATGTAAAGTATAAAGCTTGAAAAAATGACAAAAAAAATGAGCAAAAAACCTGAAACAAAAACATAAAAGAAAAAAAGCATTTTAAAAAAACAGAAGAAGAAAAGTGTACTAGAAGGATTTTTTGGAGAGATAACTGAGAATGGAAGTAATTTTTTGTAAAAGAAATTGCAAAACTTGAATCAGCTCGAAAATCCCCAAAGAAATTTGTAAAACAAATTCAAACAGATACCGTAACCTTTACAAGAATTACCGTAATCTCTCTCCCTTGATCACAAGTTTTGTTATCCTTTTTTAATAAAACTTTCTAAAAGACAATAAAACTTATTTCTGTGATTGATTAAAAAAAGGAAAATAATCAGTTCCAGTTGGCACTGGCATCTGATGATTATACATATTGTATCCATATGGATATGGCATTGTTGGATAATTAATTGGTGATGCAAAATCTGGTTGATGATATATTGGTTTCACATCTGATATAGCATCATGCGTATGAACCATTGGAATCATAGAAGTCTCATTTCCAAGATTTAATTTAATATCTGGAGAATTTGTTGCTGTCATTGAAAGTTCATTTCCGGATGATGATGGGCTTTCTTGTGCAGATCCAGAATCATTAAATGAATTTGAAGTTCTATTTTGAATTCTTTCATCTTCTTTTGACTTTTGTTTACATTTATATCGGTTATTTTGAAACCATATTTTTACCTATAATAATAAAAAAGTTTAAAACAAATACAGTAATCCTACAACAAATATGGGTACGGTAATTTATACGAAAATAAATATATTTGCATACTGCAAAAAAAGCATGACCAATTTTTTTCAAGCCATTTTTTTCAAAGCATTACAGTATACACTCCCCTCCGTTCACACATCCTTAAAGACAAATGCAGCCTATTTTTTTTGTTTGCTTAAAACGGAAGAAAAAAAATAGTAAACTCGACGCTGTCCAATACTATTTTTCTTAGAGAACTCTTTTAAAAAAAATTTCACACAACTATTTTTGCTCAAATTTCTTTTCTTTTACAAATAATGTGTGTTAAATCCCCCCCCCCCCTTTCAATGCTTACTTGTTGTGGAGTAAGTCCAGTTCGGGCAGCTAATTTTTCACGAGTTTCTGGTTTTACATATGGTTCAGTTTCAAATGCACGTTTAAGTTCATTTACTTGATTTTGGGAAAATAAATTTCTCCTTCTTCGACTATTTCTCATTGCATTTCCGGCCATTGAAGCAGTTAAGGATGCCATAAATGGAATATTATTTGGATTAAATGAGGATGCCGTTGGAACATTTATCTCTACAAAAAATTCATTTAATATTACTAATAAAGTATAGTAAACATGATTAATAAACACAAATAAAAAATAAAGATAAGCAAGGTCAATGATTTTCTATACAAATAAAAAGTATTTGAAAATGTGCGAATACATAAGTGGATTTTGACCATAAAAAATATAAAGTAAGTACTCGAGAAATACAAAACTTTTTTAGTCTTTGTAAAATGGTGGTGCGCGAGAAAAACCATATTATTCGTTTTTGCATTTTTTAAAAATATATTTGAAAATCAAAGGATGGTAAAAATGCTATACATACATTTTTTGACAGTATACCACCACATGCTGACACAAAACATTCAACACATTTGTGTAAAATGTCTTGACCGTTAAAAATAATGCTAACAATACATTTTCATATTGTTACACCTGGGGTGAGAGAGAGAGAGAGAGGGGGATATCTTCCCATTGGAAAAGGTTAATGGAACAAAAAAAAGGCGATGAAAAAAAAACTTACTAGAAAATCGTGGATCTGCAGCTGAAGCAGCAGCCGCTGCATTCCATGAATTCCATTGATACCTTTAAAAGAAAATATATTTTTTCTTATCCTTCAAAAGTAAAAACAATAAAAAGCTTACGATAAATCTGTTGGATTATATGAATTTGTTGAACCAAAACTAGAATTTGCAAAATAATTTGGATTTGTACTTAACCAATTAAATGGTGGTTGAATATTTGTTGTTGAACCATTTAAAGATGTTGAAGAAGTCGTTGATGGATCCCATGTTGATGGGGTTGTACCATTTGATTGTTGGGTAGATATTCCACTACCACCATTCGATGGCGAAGTCATGGTAAAAAGGGAGAAGAAAGCAGCAAAAAAAGAAGTGGCAAGAGGTTGGCACCTAAAAACATGTGTTAAATAATAATGACAACAACTTTTATCACAAAAGTTTAAGAAATCGTTAAATATATCAAAATAAACACGAACGTACATAATTGAGTAATCACTTAAAAGTAATATCTCTTTCAATTAAGGATATATTATAAAAGTAAGTAAGTAAGTAAAATATAAACACGCATACACGTTTCTCTCTCTCTCTTTCAACGTCTTCTTTTCATCTTCTTAAAAGCCCCTTTAAGTGTATCACTTATCCAGAAGCATCTATTTATTTCTCAAGCATTTTTATTATTTAAATTGATGAGAGATGATGATGATGATGATTGTTGTTTCCAATCATCATCACCATTTAACACCGGCACTCACTCAAGCATTTCCTTCCAATCAACATAAAACTACAAAAGTATGTAAGAGAGAAACTTGAGGAGCAACTTAAGAAGGAACTTGAGGCCATCTCAAATCCCAACTCAACTTCATACACATACAACTAAGAGTGAAAGAATAAGAAGGAAAAAAAAACACATATAAGAAAGACAAAAAAATATATTAGTTGTTGGCATCCGGTGATGGTGATGAAGAATTCTTTCTATATTTTTTTTTGTGCGACACACACAACATTCATCAACCATCGATGGATCTCCTCCCTTCGTGCAAAAAAAGAACCAATAAAATCGCGACCGCCTTGAAAATATGTATTTCCCCCCCCCCCCCCCCCCCTCCGTTGTGTTCGTTCCCCTCATCATCTTACGATAGAAAAAACTGCTTTAAAGCTCTCCGCCCTCTTTTTCTTCTTCTTTTCAGATGAACAGTAAAAAAAGAAAAGAGAGGTGATGGAAGAGGAAAAAACCGAGAGAAATTTTTGAGTTAAATTGAAAGGGTTAAAAAGAAAAAAGTAATATTGAAAGAAAAAAAAAATACGTGAACAACAACGACATCAACCTTTTCATCATCAACTTCTTCATCGATGACGACCACGACAAAATCGTTTTTAAAACGGGTTGCAGCAACGTCGATATTTGTTGAACCGTAAAAATTTGTAACAGTTTTTTGTAAACAAAAACAAGTTGATTGAAAAAATTGTTAATATTTGATAAAGGATAAAAGTAGTTGATAAAATTTATCTTTTTTTTGCTGTCCCTAATTTTTTTCGGCTGTTACTTTTTTGGTCCGCCGATTTTTTTAAAAGCCGTACCGTATAAATCTCAATTTTCGTTGGGGGAGTTTTGGGAAAGAACTTTGGGAACTTAAAAATTTCTTTTGGTGTTTTGAAAAAAATGCTTATAATAATTGTTTGTTTATTTTAATTCTTAATATTTCACCCAAATAGATTACAGTACTTATTTGATAATCATCGTTTTTTTTGGTTATCTTCTTCTTTTTTTCCTTATTGTCAGCTGAGAAATTTTCTCACACATTCTTAACTATTTTTATGGACCAAAAAAAGGAGAGGAAAAAAAATACAAACATATTTTTTAGGAATGCAAACCCGCTTCTGTGGAGCACTTGAAAATGCCCACTTCAAAAAAAAATTAGAAAATGTACGTTTTTTTGGAACTTCTGCTTTTGCTTTAAAAAAATAGTTTTAAATCCGGTTCATTAAAAAATGATATAAGCTTAAAAAATTAAGGAAGGCGAAAACAGCAACAGTAAAAAAAGTATACATGCCAAAATTCAAACATTGGCATGGAGATATTGTGTGCCATTTGTAATACAGCCACAAAAAAAACAGATATGTATCAATGTTCAAAAAAACAGGATTTAAGGGGGATAAAATAGGTAAAAAACACTTGATAAAATCCTTTCAGGGATACCATCTTTGGGATTTTGAATCAAAGGGGGGAAAGAAAACAGTTTTTTTTAAACAAATGTCGGCCGAGAATGACCCTAACAACACAATGACAAAAGAAAAAGCAGCCTCACATTTGGGCACTTGAGTCATTGTTAACAATCCTTAAAGCAAAAATGGCACGGCATGAAGCCTGCCATTGGCAAAAAATTTGCACAAAAAATATCACTTTTTTGACATGATTTCTTTAAACAAAATGCCGCAAATTTTCTCATCCATCTTCATTTGTACCCTTTCTTTCAATTCAAATCCATGTCGATAGATTTACATATATATATTAGATATAGGAAGAATATACTACTGTGGATCAATTTCTAATCCCTTTTCCTTTATGGTCATGTCAAAAAAAAAGTTTGAACAAATTTGAGCTCCTTTTTTGTTTTTAATAAAAAAAAAGTTAAAAGTTTTGCCGCAAAAAAAAAAGTTTAAAACAATGAAAAAACTTTTTTTTCCGGTCGGCATTTTTTAAACCGTATTTTTTTTTCTGCGAAGAAGAAACTGTTAAATGCCTTTAAAGAAAACATTTTATTAATCGGAAGTATTTTTTGGATTTTTATTATTGTTTGAATTTGGATAAAAGCATTTCTTTCTCTTTGAATCAAAAAAAAAGGGTAGCTTTGATTATTGAAATCAGAGAAAGAGAAAAGAGAAGAGTGTTATTTTTAAATGTAAATTAATATTTGAACAATTTTTCAAAGGTGTGTCTTTCCTTCTTTTGTCTTTTATAAAATTGTATTAAAAGTGGATAATAAGAGAGAGAGAATAAAAAGGAGGGAGGCTGAAATGAAAAAATGTAAAAAAATCATGGACTCAAAAAAGAGAAAAGTTTATAAACTTAAAATTTTGGTTTTAAAGGGGGAGACGCACCTCTAACAAATTTTTTTGTTTGACATTGATTGGAGGTCTCGACGCGAATCAACGCTCAATGGAGCTGTTTTTTTCATTCATTGGAGCTGCAAAATGTTTAAAAAAAACAGCTCCAATGAACCCTGAACTAAAAATTTGTTAGAGATGCGTCTCCCCCTTTAATTAAAAATTGAAATAATTACCGCAAAAAAATGTTAGGTTACTGTAGTTTTGCATATTTTTAGAATTGTGATAAAGTGTTACTGTAGTTTAAATGTATTTAAAGATAGATAATATCAGTGTTTTTATTCCTAACGGTTTTCCCCCTAAAAAGAAAATGAATGAACAAATTCAATTTTATCTTGGTTTAAACTTTAAAAATTGGTGGATTAAAAATTTATCTTGTCGTGGATGCTCTTTTTAATAAAGTAATAATATTAGTTTATTCAAGTTAATCTCAAAACGGTGCCTTTCTTTACATATCAAAATATTAGGGATAAATACATTCTGGAGTGTTTTCTGCCTAAAAGTTAGTTAAAGAATGTTCACGGGTATTTTTATTTTTAAGTTATTTTTGGAAAAACAATAATATTTAAACTTTAAACAGATTAACACACAATGTTTGCTAAAATTAAATGTTTATCAAATATTATTAATTGAAATTCACTCAATCAAATACTTACTTTTTTGATTCAAAACAAACTTTTTTTTTAAAAAACACAATAATAAAATAAATAATAAATTTCTTTAATCACTCACTTTAGTACACTTTATAAAAGTTTAAGAATGTTTTTAAAATCATATTTTTTGAAGAAAAAAGAGAGAAAGCTTATACGGTCACTTTTGTTGTCCCACAAAAGTTAAACAGATTACTCAAGTAAGTAAGTAAAAGTGAGTGAGAGAGAGTGAGTGAGAGAGTGATGGGGGGCCTCCCTTCTCCCCCCTCCCCATCCCCTTCTTTTGCTTTGCTTTCTTTCAAATCACTCAATCAACTCCGTGACTGACAAAAAAAATTTTTTTTGTTCACCAATTTTTTTACAACAATTTTCTGTTTTTGCTGACAGTTAAAAAAAAAGTTTTTTGTTGTTGCTTCATTATTTCTTGTTTTTCAGGGAAACTTTTAGTTACAGCAAAAAAAAAAGAAAGTGTGTAAGTGGTAAAAGAAGGAGGAAGAAACAAGGACAAGCTTCGGATAATCCTATCAAAAACAAAATACAGGGGAGGGATACACCAAAATTGGATTATATTTTCTTCATCAAAATATACAGGTATATATATATATATTTGCATAATTTTGTCCTCAGTTATCCGATATACACATAATAAAATGTGCTTCTACTTTTTTTTTTATCTTGGGTGTTTTAAATGACCCAATAATATTGAGCAGAAAAAGGTAGTCACAGCAGAATAGAATAGAATGGGAGATCATCTAATCGTCACGGAAATAGCCACGATACTTTTCTATTCTTTACCCAACAAAAAAAACAAAACACTTGAAAACCCATATTGCATTACCTTTTTTTTTTTGGCATTTAAATGCCAAAAAAACGGAAGGCACTCATTCCATTCCACTTTAAAAAAGCTTATCTCCCTTCTTTCTTTCTTTCCCATTCTTCCAATATCCAATATTCTATTACAGAAAAAAGTAGAAAAAACAAAAGGTAGCTTAAGAATTAGCAAGATTAATACATATTTTTAAAAAAAATTGAAGAGATTCTGATCTTGAGAGAAGCTGGTAAGAAAAAAAGAAGAATTAAGACGCAGTCTATGAGAAAATCAAAATATCTCAAAGGAGGGCGGCACAGCCCAAAATTTGTTTTTCCTGAAACTTTGCTATAAAGTAAAGTGACCCCGGAGAAACCGATCCCGCGTAGTAAAAAAATTTTAAAAAATTTCCTACTGTAGTTACAGTAATTTTTATATAAATTTTACCAAAATTTAAAGTTAATCGCAAATTAAAGCTGTTTATTTTTTTCGCCTAATTCGGAGGGGTAATAGGTTTTCGAGGTCGGGGAATCCGAATATCTACTTTTTGGAAGTTCAAAATATCATGATCACTGATTTTTTGTTATCACCTATCATATCACAATGATAAAAAATCGCGAGAAAAAAAGATAGGGCTGAAATAACTTCATTTTTTAAAAATTTGGACCTTTTTTTATAATAAAAATAAAATACCTAAAAGAAACGTTCGCCTTTTATTGGTTTTTTAAATTATTGAAAGTTTCAGGTACAAAAAAATGTCTCTTTGAACAAGAATAAAAGGTGTAAAATTTTAAAAAAAAAAAAACGGCCTTTATTTTCGGATTCCCCATCGTCGAAACCATATACACGCCAAAAATTAGTTTAATTGGAGATAAAAAAAATTTTGATGTCGCCCACCGGGATCGAACCTGTTCATGCATGTATACATGTGTATTAGTTTTGGAGTCAGCCTTAGACACATTATGGTACAGGTTCGATCCCGGTAGGCGACACCAAAATTATTTTTATCTCTGATTAAGCTAATTTTTGGCGGGTATATGGTTTCGACGATGGGGAATCCGAAAATAAAGGCCGTTTTTTTTTTTTAATTTTACACCTTTTATTCTTGTTCAAAGAGACATTTTTTTGTACCTGAAACTTTCAATAATTTTAAAAACCAATAAAAGGCGAACGTTTCTTTTAGGTATTTTATTTTTATTATAAAAAAAGGTCCAAATTTTTAGAAAATGAAGTTATTTCAGCCCTATCTTTTTTTCTCGCGATTTTTTATCATTGTGATATGATAGGTGATAACAAAAAATCAGTGATCATGATATTTTGAACTTCCAAAAAGTAGATATTCGGATTCCCCGACCTCGAAAACCTATTACCCCTCCGAATTAGGCGAAAAAAATAAACAGCTTTAATTTGCGATTAACTTTAAATTTTGGTAAAATTTATATAAAAATTACTGTAACTACAGTAGGAAATTTTTTAAAATTTTTTTACTACGCGGGATCGGTTTCTACAGGGCCAATTCACTATACAGCAAAGTTTTAGGGAAAATAAATTTTGGGCTGTGCCGCGGGTTTTTGATTTTCTCACAGACTGCGTCTTAAACTGTTGGATTAATGTAAAAGAAGAGAAAAAAATGCAAGGTTTTGTTAAAATTCTGTAAAAGTTTGCAAAAAAACTTAATTTTTATGTTTTAAAACAAAATTACATTTTTTTGTGAATTACGAAATAAATTTCATTGTTAAAGGGGGAGTCGCACTTCACTCAAACTTTTTATAAGAGGGAGCAGAGAAAAAGAGACATCGCTGCCGAGTCAAAGGAAAGAAATAGTGCGTCTTTTCTCTTTTTTCTCCCTGATTTTCACGATTGGTTATAAAAAAAGATTTATGTTAACTGCGACTCCCCCTTTAAAATAAAATAAATTTATACAAATAAAGAGAGCTACGAAAAAAACACATGTTATTGTTATTTAAAAATTTTGAAAAGTCGGAAATTATTTGAACATTATTGTTATAAAAAAATATTTATCTCTTGCTTTCGAAACTTTATAAACATTTTTGGGTAATCAAAACAAACTAAAATTTTACCGAAATTTGATTACTGTAAGAAAAATATTAAAAATTATTTTTAAATTATACAATTTTAATATTTCAAATTGATAAATAAATGCGGTAATAAAAGTTGATTTAATCAATAAATCAACTTTTATTGTGACAGATGTCTTAATGGTGTATTATCACGTTGATCAACCGATCAATAAATACTTTTTCTTACTTTTTTATCACTTCACTTCAATCCATAATCGTTTAGCATTTTTCAAAGTCTGTTGATTTTTTTTGATTTAATTAACAGAAAACAAAGGCACTTCACGCTTCTTTTGGCAAATAAATAATTAGGTCAAATCTGAGAAAGCCAAAAAACCAGTATTATTTTTTGGCATTCATAAAATTTTATATCTGAAAAATCCTCTCTGTTTTATTTGTTTATTTTGTTTATTAATAATATTATTAAAAATGTATTTTATTTCTGAAAATTCATCGTTTAATGAATCCGAAAATACCGATATTTTTGGAACTTTGATTGGAATCCATGGAAATTATTTGTATTCCGCAAATTCCATCGAAAATGAATTAAAAATTTATCGGAAAAAAGTTTCGGAAACTCAAAATTGGAAATTGATTTGGAGTTTTGTAATTTCTTCAACATCTTTTTGTATGTGTGCCAATACCGTATCCGCCGCATATGGGATAATTGAAAATGAACTTTTTGTTGCAGCTTTTGGAATGGTAAATAATTAATTAAATTTAATAAAAAGTATCACTGAAATTTCAGAAAACAAATGAATTCGAAAGTCGTTTCCATCTTTCATCGATCAATCTTATCACGGATGAAATCATTGATTACAAAACTGATCATATCAATGTTAATGATTTCGCATACAATTTATGTAATCAATGTTGCCTTTCTTCCATCACATCTTTGAATTCAGAAAATTCATCAGAAATTTGCATAATTCCCTGGTCTCCTGAACCTTTTCCTCGAATCTCTTCAACAATTGGAAATCATGTTGATTGTATTCAAATAAAGCTCACCATTGATCTTAAAACGAAAATCTGTAATTATGTCGGAGCTGCTGGATTCTCAATTTGTAAACATTCTGAAAATGAACAAAACTTGAATCAATCAAACATCGGAATTATGGAATTTGGAAAAATTGTTTATTTTCGAGAAAATAATTTAATTCTTGCCGGGAGAAATGCTTCTGAAACAAATTTGGAAATTTTTGAAGATTCTGATTTACAGAGTTGTCTTTATGCAGGATTCTACCGTACTCCATTTGGTTTAAAATGTATTGCATTTCAAAATGGGGAATATCGAAATCAACAAATTTGTGGCATTTTTAATCTTTCAATTAATGAAGAAAAGAATTTAGCAAAGTAAGTTTTCTTTTTCTAAATATATATTACTGTAATCATCAAAATTTAAATTCCAGATTCACAAAAGTTTCACAATTACCATCCGTTTTGCTTCCATCTGATCCAAGATATTCTAAATTTGTAATGGATTCTCGAATGTTAATTTGCTCAAATCAAACCCAAACATTTACATACATTTTTGGAATGCTTTCTTTGACCGAAATGGCGTACATTTCCGCCTCAAATTCGTCAAGTCCACTTTTTCGAGAACTTCAAAAATATTCAAAAATCAAAAAACCTAAATTTGGTGATCGTCGTGGAATTCACAAAAAATCTCAAAAGTTTGGTCTCTCTCAAAATGGAATCAAAAGAATTTTAGGATTACAAAAATCCTTTAAATTTTGTATTTGTTAAATTTTATTTTTTGTATTTTATATTTCTGTTGTATTTTGATAATTATTTAGATTTGTATATTGTGCATGTTTTTGTTTAGATTTAGGATTTTATTGGAAATAAAATCAATTGTTTTTCTTAATCAAAAGAGGAGGTACATACATTTTTAACGTTGCTTACATAAAACAGACAACTCGCACAAACCTTGCATGCATTCTGCAAAAAAGGGGAAAAAAAAGAACCGCGAAAATTTAAAAATAGAGTCGAACTAAAAAAAGTTTTTGAAAGTTCTTCTTTTTTTACGAAAAAAAAACCTCAAAATATTTATCTATATCTTTCATTAAATTGTTTTTATATCTTTTACGTAATTCTTTACGGTGTGAATCGGAGAAAATGAATATCGGGTCATGGTTTTTCTCAGAGGTTTGTGCTTTTTCTTTAAAATGTAGCGTTTTTACATGAACTATTTAGATCTCAACAAAGCAATGGCATGCCAATAAAATCATTGGAATTTCTTCTTTAATTGCCATCACTACAATTTCTTTGATTTCCCGATTTACTTTATGGGCTCCAATTGAGTCTTTTGCTGGTAAACAATTCTTCCAATATATATGATCATTTTAAGTCGTTGTTTTAGGTGAATTTACAATGCTATTTAGCTTGAAATTTTGGTTTATGGCTTTATTGTGTTCTGCATTTTTATCATTTGCAATTTCTTACTTTTCTGTTCAATATATTTTTAGTCGTAAGTTCTGTATTCATATTTAACAAGTTTATTCATAGTTCGGTTTTTTAGCTTCAAATGAAAGTGTGGCTTCTGCAGATCGTGAGGAAAGTAAAACAGTCTTTGTCATCTTTGCTGGTTTATTTTCTGCGCTACTTATTGCTTTACCATATGTTATAAATGCAAATGTGTCTTGGAATGCTTCATTGTAAGTTTTTGTTGATAAAGGTGTAAAGCATTGATAAACTTGCTGTTTTAGCACAACTATCGTATTTGCATGGGTTTCGATATTGGTTACTGCTGCAAAAATTTCTACTGAAGATGATTTTCGGCTTTATTTTTCAAACACTTGTGTAAGTTCCTTCGAAGTTGTTTTATACATTTCTATATAAAATTGTTTATTTCAGACAACTCATGGCTTGAAAGAATTATCTCGTGTCGTTTTTGCAAATACCAAAGACAATCTTCATAAAAATTTACAACGTACTCTTCGGGTTTTTCAATATTCGTATGGAATTTCTCTTTTCTTAAGCTTGCTTTTTCCAATGATTCGACACAATTTCTTACATTTATTTGATCCAATTGTGATTGTTCACGTTTTCGTTATGGTCCTTTCATTCTTTATTCTCTCTGATATTGCTTGCTTTGCCATTAACCATTTTACGATGGTACCAATAGAATTTCCACTTCCGTCACCATATTTCTTTAATGATGTTCATCGAAATGTTGTAAATCTTACTAATGGAATGGCTTCCACAAATACTTTTCTTAAATTGTTTGCTTTCCATGACTTTGCTGCCAAAGCAAAATCTCAAGCAAAACATACATTTTTTGTTTTAAGTCAACCTGGTAATCATCCAAAACTTTGGTCTGCTGTTCTTGCACAATGTTTGGATGCTATCAATAATGTTACTGTAAAACTTACAAAAGAAACTGAAAAAACTTTATCTAAGAATGCTGCAAATCTTCAATATGCACAATTTTTAAATGGTGATCGTTTAACCGTTAAAGCAACATTGTTAAAGCCTCCAACTTTGAAACCAAAAATGAAGCCAAGTTTGTTTTATTACTGTATTTGAATAATTTTTAATCTATTTATTTTAGTAAAAGAGCCATTTGAATTTATCACTTTTGCACCAATCAAAAATAAAATTAAACCATTTTATGATACTCTTCAAAAACATTTCATTTCTGAAAAACCAATTATTCCAACGGTTGAATGTGATATTGTTGTTTTTGCAATTGAAGGCCTTGGATCTCTTGTTGAATGTAGTTTAACACAAGATAGATATGGAATTGTTCAAAAAAGTCTTTCAATTATTCTTTCTACCTTTGTTGATTTGGCCTCTTCATGTGATCAATTAATTCGTGCTAAAGCAATGCGAAGAGGTTCGGCATCATATGCTGATACACGAATATTTAAAATTCGTGACATTGTTGTTAATGTTATCAATGATATTTATACTGCTTTTGAAAGACATATCGCTGATCTCAATTTACCAACTGATAAACTTGTATTATTAAAAGAATTTACTGTTTAACTTGTTTATTTCTTTTTTTTGTTGATATTTTGGGGTATTTTTTTATTACGTTTTTTTAATACATTGTGAAAATAAAACTTTTGTGAAGGCTTTTGCTACTTTAAAAATATTTTATTTAATTATAATGTAATAGCTTTTATTTCAAATTATTTAAATATATACATTTTTAAAGCATTGAAATTTATGAAGGCTTAAATAGAATTTATATATAAGAAAGAGAGACATCATCGGGGAAGGGAAAAAAACATTTTTATCCCCACATTCCATAGGGTCGATACATGCCATATGGGCGACGATACATGCCCATCATCCCGTATGGTCTATACATACCCATACCGTATCCCATTCCATATGGTCGATACATTCCCATCATTGGATATCCCATACCGTAACCCCATTGTCGGCGAACTCTTTCATGTGGACTAAAATAATTACTAATTTAGGAAAATGATTTTTAATGAAATACAACAACAACTTACACATCAGAGGATTCAAAATCTGGAAGAGCAGAATGTTCCATATGAATGTATTTTACAGGAGATTTTGATTCCTCAATTGCTGAGATCAAAGCAATAAAGCCGATAAAGCATAAAACAAGCAGAATTTTAGAATTCATTTTTTATTAAAATTATTATTTTTTGAAAGAAGCTTAATTTTTGTGGTTTTTTTTTCATATATCTTCTTTTTATAGCATTAAAGTCATTGCCCCAGGCAAAAACCAGACAAAGGAAAAAAATATTTGTCAAAAATTTAATTAAAAAACGTATCACAAGAATTTCATTATTTCACAAATAAACATATTTATTTATTTATCATTGAGGAGCTAGCTGATCTTATTGTTCATTTTTAATCATTTAAAATGATTGAATAAATGTTACGCAATAAATCAGGATATTATTATTTTCATTGCTGATAAAAATAATTAACTTGTAATCAAAAATTTTAAAAATTTCACATTTTTTTGGGCAAAGAGCAATTTCTTTTGAATCTTTGAGGTCATAAATTCAGCAAATTTGTTGTGATCATTTTCTATTTATTTATTTTTTGTCAAACAAAAAAATATTCCAGTTTTTTCTTTGAAAAATTAATTGCGTGATTTTATTTTTTTGAATTCCAAAATGAAACAAATAAATTAAATGAACTTTTTTTCAAAAGATCAATTAAAGAAATGATAGTAAAAAATACAGTTAACAGTTATATCAGTGATATCAAAAATTATAATTTTTTTACAGTAAATCGACAGTAATTTTTAAAAGTTTAAATAAAAAGAAGCAAAATTTTATCAGTGTTTTTTTCAAAAAATCGGGGAATGTTTAAAGTCTACAATTTGTTAAAGAGTTGTAACTATTATTTTATTGTAACCAAAATATATATGTAAAATTGATTTTTAAGGATGTTCTTGAGCATGTTTTGACCGTATTTACAAAAGGCTTTTTAATACATTGTAATATGCCCGTATTTCTATTTCATTATTATTTTGCACTTTCATGGAAGAAAAAAAGGAAGAAAGAACTAAAAAAAAGTGATGAAATTCATTTTGATCATTTAATGAACTTTTCGGCGAATTCTTTAATTTTTTTAATTTGTTTATTATTTTTTGTTCCTTTGTTTATTTATGTCTGGTCATAAGGCGGGTCAATTTTTGCACTATAAAAAGTACTCAAAATAAAACTGCGAACATCAACTTCTCTTTTCTTCAACTTTATTAAATAACTTAAAAATGAATTCAAAAATACTTTTTGCTGTTTGCCTCATTGGTTTTATTGCTTTGATCTCTGCCGCTGATGATCATCAAAAAGAAGAAATTCAACATGAATCAGAAATTGTTATGCCACAAGCAGATTCTGAAGCAGATTCAGATGCGTAAGTTTTAAGCTCAAAAAATGTTAAATCAAAGTTTAACAAATTTCTTAATTATTTTAGTCCACATGATCGAGTTCGTCGACAATGGGGTTATGGAATGGGAATGTATAGACCCTACGGGATGATGGGAATGTATCGCCCCTATGGAATGTATCGCCCCTATGGCATGTATCGACCTTGGGGAATGATGGGAATGTATGGATAAGTATGCTAGTTTAATCAATCATCTCTTTGCTTCTGTATAATACATTTATGAATAAGCTTCAAAGTGTTTGAATGCTTTTGAAAAATAATAATTTGTTTTTAATATATATTTTTTATAAATAAAAGTTTTTTAATACATATTTTTTGATTTTTACAAATAAATATTTACACAAATATGATTTTTCGGAGTTATCGTAATCAGTCATTTGATTTGATTATTACTTCGCGGAAGACTTTTTTAAATGAAATTCCATAAAAAATGTTTGATAATCGAAACTAAAAAAAGTGCTGTTTTTTCGGCTGCTCCTGCGAGCATTGATTGATAACATTTTTATTTTTTATATCAACTTTTTTTTGTTGATGCGCAAAAAGAGAAAAAAAAACGGAAGAAAGGCCTTAAAAATGGCGGCCGAACTTTTTCTTTGTTTGATTTTGGAGGGGGGTTGCTGATTGACTGATTGCGTGTTCTCGGCGTCCTTTCTCTCGTTTCCAAAATAATAATTTGTAACGAAATAAATAAATAAATGATATAGATTTATTTCTCGTGACAAATATTATTTGGGGTAATATAATTTTAATCAATTATATTCTAATCAATTGTGTATGGTTTAAATTAAATTTGTGCAGTAATGTCATCAACATTACATCGACGGCAATTTAGTGGTTTGGCACTTTTATTTCAAGCAATTTATATTGTTTTATTTGGACTTTTTTGTCGATATGATGAAAATGCCTTACCTTTTGGATCTACGAATAGGATATACGTAAATACAGATTATCCGCGTATGTTTATTTAAATAAAATTATTATTGATTTTTTTGAATTAAATTTATCCCTTTAAAAAATTACAGTAACACTTTTAAAAAAATATACCGAAAAAGTGTTAGTCTTTTTTTATGAATAAAAAATTACAAATGTTTATAAAATTTTTTAAGTCCGAGAATTTAGTCTTCCAGGATATTCATGTAATGATATTTGTGGGATTTGGATTTTTGATGTCCTTTTTAAAGCGATATGGATTTTCTGCAATTTCGGTCAACCTTTTACTCTCAGCTTTTAGCTTTCAATGGGTTGTACTTTTACGAGGATTTTTAAGCTCGGAATTTATTACGAAAGGATTTTTTACTGTATCAATCTCAGATTTAATGACCGCAGATGTGACGTGTGTTGCTGTATTAATTTCTATGGGAGCTTTGCTTGGACAGTAAGCTCCTTTTATCGATACTTATTTAATTATTTGTTTTTAAGAGTGTTTTAAAAATTTTAGAGAGTTTTTAAGTATCATCCATTTTGGATTTTTAAAAAAAGTTTTTGAAATTTTAAATATATTCCGTTTTTATCATTATAGATTAACGCCAGTACAATTTTTGGTTTTGGCATTTATGGAATCTTCGGCAGCAGTTTTGTTGGAGCATTTGCTCTTCAAAATTCTTCATGTTAGGTTTTTATTTATTTATATTAAAAAAAGCAGCGCTGTTTTTATTATTTTTGTGTTTTGTAATTTTAATTTTTGAATTTGACCTTCAATGACCTTTCCTTTAAAGTTTTGTTGAACGTAATTCGTGAACATTCAAATTTATAGATTAATGATGGTGGCCGTTCTCTTGTTGTCCATTGTTTTGGAGCATATTTTGGTTTAGCGGCGTCAAAAGTAATTCATCGAACAAATCTTGTTGATGTTGATGAAGATGATGGAAGTATTCGGCATTCAGAATTATTTTCAATGATTGGAACTTTATTTCTTTGGGTTTTCTTTCCATCGCTGAATGCTGCAACAACAGAACCAGAGGATGCACGGCATCGAGCAATTATGAATACATATCTTTCCATGGTTTCCTGTACTGTCACAACTTTCCTTGTTAGCTCTTTGAGTGATGCATTTGTGAGTTGTTTATTACCCCCCCCCCCCCCCCCCCCAGAGGGAATCAGATATGTATTATATTTTTTAGGGTCGTTTTAATATGTTACATATTCAATCTTCAACTCTTGCGGGGGGAATTGCAATTGGCACTGTTGCAAATGTAATTTTATATCCTCATCATGCCATTATTGTTGGATTTATTACGGGCGTTTTATCTGTTGTTGGACATGTTGCAGTCACGGTAAGAATATATTTTTATATTTATATATTGATTTGTTAGAGTTCCATCTCTTGTTAAACCTGTTTTTTTTCAGCCTAAATTTTTTGAAAGAAGGTTACACCTTTCTGATACATGTGGGGTACATAATTTGCATGGCCTTCCTGGAATACTTGCAGGAGTTTGTACTTTCTTCTTTTTTGACTAATATTTAAAAAAAATTTATATTTTAACAGGCTTTAAGCGTATTTTTTGCACTATGGTATAATCCTGCAGATTATGGTCCACGGTATGTATTGATTGATATCCCAAAATCGGATTTCATATATCCCTTTTTTCTTTTAGGATTCACAAAATTTATCCATATTATAAAGGCGGTGAAAAGGGCGGTGATCGAGATCAATACATTCAAGCCCTCTTTCAATTATCTGGAATTTTTATAACTCTTTTCGCAGCAATTTTGTCTGGAATATTTACTGGGTTAATTGTTCGACTTCGAATATGGTATCATATTCCAAACCAAATTTCGTGGGAAGACACAAATTACTATAAAGGTGCACAATTTGCTTTATTTGGAAAGGTTAGGTTATAATAATATGCAAAAATTTTAAATCTAATGAATTTAATAATATCCCCTTTTTCAATACTTTTTAGACATATACTCTTACAACACAGAATTATAATAATAATCACTTTGATACCGGACATGGACAAACAACAAGAATTTTAATGCAGGATACAACTTTAGTTCAAAATGGACAAAGCATTTTCTAGTCTTTTTTATATATATATATATAACTATTTTTTTTTATTAATAAAAGATAAAAATATAATTTTGAACGGAACTAAAAAGAACTATTTTTATCATCAAAAAATGTCATTAACATTGATATAAATTGATAAGAAAAAAACGAAAGAGTTTTTTAAAGATACCAAAAATATTATGTGAAGAAATATTTTTCATTCATCGTCCTTTTTTCTGATTACACACATATACACCCTTGGGCAATTTTGTCATTTCTTTTTATCAGTTGTTACACGCACAAACACATGCATCTATAATATATTCAACCAGTTTTTATCATTTTTTTGATTTGATTTAAGTTTTGTTAACTTTGGAAATCGATTAAAGGCCAAAAAGATTCCAGTTCCAAAGAATAATTATGTGGCGGCTGTTTTTAAGTTTATTTTCGTTTATTCTAATTTCAAATGGATTTGCTAAATCTTCACAACTTGTTCAGGTTTGGAAAATTTAAATAAAAATTATTTTAAAAAAAAGTCTAATTTTCTTGAAATTTAAAAATGTTTAATTTTTAAACATTGAAAAAAAATTAGACATTTTTAAAAACTACAGTAACCTTGACTTTTTCAGATTGCATGTAATCGAAATCCAGAATTAAGTTTCTGTGATGATCCAATTCCAGTTGATCCAAAGCCAGCTCGACCAAGTATTTCACGTGGAAATGAATCGAAAGAAGTTGAAACAATTTTAAATTTGCCAACCTTTGAAGAACATTTGCTCGGAAAATCAGAAAGAAGTTTGTTTGTTTGTTTACCCAAAATTTGCCCCCCCCCCTCCTCACTTCCAACGATTCCTTTAATATTGATGTAACTCTAACAAGATATACAAAAGTCTTAAAATACACAACATACACAAGATTAAACTTGCCCCTTAATTAATTTTCATCAAATTAGGCATTTGTTTCAATCTTTCAAAAAAAACTCATGTTTTGTCTTTTTTTTTGGGTGAACTCTTTCCTTTCTTTTTTTCTTTGGGTTCAAAAATTTGAAGAGAAGAAAGAAAAAACTATTTTTAGATGAAACAGTTCCATCTGCAGATATCAAAAAAGTAAGAAGAAAATTGAAAACAAAAAATGTTGTAACAACTCCAACAAGTGTCGCCGATGAAGAAAATGAGAATAATGATGATGATGAAAGAGTTGAAATTAAAAATAATTCAAGAAAAACAAAGAATAATAAAAATGATGGTGATGAAAATCCAATAATTCCCGATGATCCAATCCTTGCCCATCCGGTTCCTACAAAAACAACACAAAATAGGAAACAAGATTTAAAAGATGAAATTGAAGAAGACAAAGTAGACGAAGAAGGTGAGGAAAATAAACATGTTGGAAGTTTACTTCGTTTACCAAAGCCACCTCGAAGAACAAGTAGTAATATTCCGGCAAGTGAAACAGAATCACAATCTGGAGGAATTCAATTAGTTACCCCTCCAGCATTACCTTCAAATCGAGCATCCTCATCATCATCGGCATCATCAATTTCAACTTCAAAAACGCCACCAAAAAATTCTCGAGTTTGTTTTCTTTCTTTCTTTTTTCCCTCCGTGAAACCGAAACCCCCTAAAATGGTGTCAGCTAAAACTTTTAGAAGCTACTGTAAATTTTGTAATTTTTGCAATTTTAGCACCCCTTTATTTTTTATAATTAATACAAAAGTATTTAGGTTGGATTTGTAAATGTTTATATCAGTCAATTTTGTGTTGATGGACGAAAAGAATTTCTTGTTAAATGCCGAACTGCAAATGTTTCCCCAAAAGATATAGAATTCTGTAAATCATATCCCCTTGAATGTCAATCTGATGAAGATGGGGTTGTGCCATTGCTGGCATATTGTGAAAGATTTATTCATTCATATGTTCGAATTTGTGCCCCCAAAACAAAACGAGATCGACAGGGCCGACAATTTTGTAAAGCATATGATCAATTTTGTGTTCCCCCTGCAACCCCCTCTGATTTACTTGAATCTAATCAAGCTTTAACCAGATGTGAAGATATTCAAGCAGAAGCTCGAAAAATTTGTAATCCTTTTCCACCACCCCATGATCGATTAAATTATTTAAGATGTTCGCAATTTATTAAATTTTGTTCAAAATTCGTTGATTGGCAGTAATAATTTATGTCGAAAGGGTTTTTTTGAAAGAAAGATCACTTTTTAATTGTAAACTATTTTTATTTTCCCACAAAAAAATGATGATGTATATAAAATTGATAAATTGTAATTAAACACAAAAGTTCTAGAACGTTGAAGAATAAAAACAAAAATTTTGCAGTTCCCAAAAATTTTTTTGTGCGTAAACAAACTTTATTTGTTTAAAAACCATAAGATTAAAGTGAATAATATTTCACAAAAATAAACTTTTTAAATCAGAGTTTTGGTAAAAAAAGGGTTGCATCGATAAAAAATACAGTAATTTTGTCGTAAATTTTTCATATCATTCTAGTTTTTGTCTATTAATAGTAAAAATTTTTCAATGTGCTGTGATGCAGTAATACAGTAAAATTTTGTTTGAATTTGTTCTTTTAAAAAGTAATTCTGTTTCAAAATGAACGGATGTTTTTTTAGACAAACTTTGTGTTAAATATATATATGGGGTGAAAGTTATATTCGGTAAAGGGTACAAATATGTCCGATTTCGTACGATTTTGCACCACCGTACTCTTTTATTTTAAATTTGTGACTTTGTACAATTTTTTTTAATTTGCAGATGCATCACCGCACTATTTTTCTATTTTTGTCGTACTTTTACGATACAAAAATGTTTATTATTTTTGGAAGAGAAAGAAACGAATTTTTTGACATCAGAAAATAGAAATAATTATATTTTATTTAAAAATTGTTTAATTTAATATATTACTATCATTTTTACATGTTTTTAAAAATGGATACAATTTATACACAACATAAGGTATCATTATTGATGAAACCTGCTGGGATTAAACTTGTTTATCCCCACATTCCCCAAGGTCGATACATTCCCATCATGCCATAGGGGCGATACATTCCCATCATCCCGTATGGTCTATACATTCCCATACCGTATCCCATTCCATAACCCCATTGTCGACGAACTCGATCATGTGGACTAAAAAAATATAAAGTTTGTTAAACTTTGTTTAAACATTTTTTGAGCTTAAAACTTACGCATCTGAATCTGCTTCAGAATCTGCTTGTGGCATAACAATTTCTGATTCATGTTGAATTTCTTCTTTTTGATGATCATCAGCCGCAGAGATCAAAGCAATAAAACCAATGAGGCAAACAGCAAAAAATATTTTTGAATTCATTTTTATTAATTATTTGGTGAAGACTAAGCTGAATTGAGAGATGAAATTTGTGGGTTTTTGGAATGCCTTTTATATGGCCAAAAAAAAGTGTTCCTCCGTCTTAAGGCGAGACAAAAACAAAAAAAGAAGAAGAATGATCAAGACAAAACTATTTTGGGCCAAAAGTTCGTTAACTGATCATTATAATGATCATTAAAGGTCTTTAAAAAAATTTAACATTATTTTGTCTTCCTTTTTGGGAAAAGTACAAGTGCAAAAATTTCGTTGAAGGAATATATATTATAAAAATTAAAAAATGCAAACACAAACATGCATTGTTCAAACATAATTTTTTTCCAAAGTTCAAAACACCAAATTGGAACAGTTTTTTTTAATGATTCGTTCATTGAATACGGTATAATTAATTGATATTACTGTTAAAATTAATATTCATATTTATTTATTATCATTTATTCGATTGATCTTTTGAAAAAAAGTTCATTTAATTTATTTGTTTTATTTTGGAATTCAAAAAATAAAATCACGCAATTAATTTCTCAAAGAAAAAACTGGAATATTTTTTTGTTTGACAAAAAATAAATAAATAGAAAATGATCACAACAAATTTGCTGAATTTACAGTTACTGATAAAAAAATTTGCTCTTTGATTTTGATGACAAAAAAAAATAAAGGTTGAAGTCTATTTACCAAATAATGAAATAAAAAAATACATTTCACCGATATCATCGAACCCAAGATCCTTGTTTAATTTGTTTGTGTTTTTTATTACTCTTTTGTTTTTCTCAAATGCCCCCTGAAAGGCGGGTACATTTTACCGTATAAAAAGAGTTATGAAAACCGAAAAAAAAATCATTTTTTCCTTTAAACAATCTTATATTTACTTCAAATAATTAATAAAAATGAATTCTAAAATATTTTTTGCTGTGTGCCTCATTGGTTTTATTGCTTTGATCTCTGCGGCTGATGATTATCAAAAAGAAGAAATTCAACATGAATCAGAAATTGTTATGCCACAAGCAGATTCTGAAGCAGATTCAGATGCGTAAGTTTTAAGCTCAAAAAATGTTAAATCAAAGTTTAACAAATTTCATATTTTTTTAGTCCACATGATCGAGTTCGACGACAATGGGGTTACGGTATGGGATATCCAATGATGGGAATGTATAGACCATACGGAATGGGATACGGTATGGGTATGTATAGACCATACGGGATGATGGGCATGTATCGACCTTGGGGCATGATGGGAATGTATGGATAATCTCAATGTATAAACTAAACTGTAATCGCTCCTTCCAAAAATTCTGTATATAAAGTTTTACTATAAATAAAATATATTTGTAATTTGTAAATAAAAGTCATTAATTCTAATTTATGTAAAACGGTAAAGTTTAATCAATATAATTAACAATACAGCAGATGCGCTTTACACAGAAGAATGCCTTCAAGGTTGGCACTTACACTTAAAAGATTTTTAAAGAAAGAGGATTTTTTGTCACGCATTTAATTTACGGTCATCAATTATTACCCCCCTCCGTTCATCACCACAATTCCCGCGCAAAAACAAAATAAGACCGATAACTTTACAACCCCCAAAAATAGCTCCCCTTTTAAAAAAAGACAGAGAAAAAAATAACGTCGTCAAGGTTGTTGATTGTAAAAATGATGCATCAATAATTTCTGCCGTTAAAAGAATAGGTGCAAAATTATGATTTTACAATCATTCTTTTCTTTTAAGGCAATAACTTTAGGCACGCCAACAGAAGGAATGTAAAAATCAGTCATGGCAGGCACGGCACTAAATAATAATAATAATTTTTGTAACAAAAAATATTTTATTCTTTCAATTTTGTTGAAACCTAAATCGTTGTCTTTTCCTGAATATTTTCTTTTCCGTAATAAAAAAAAATGTCAAAATCTCGAGTACACTTTGATTTTGATGAATATAAAAGTGCCAACTTTGGAAGATATGATTCTGGAATTTCACTTGGAAATCCTCTGTTATCCCTTAGTCCATCATCCTTGAAATCTAATATTTCAACAACTTCTGATGAAATAATTGACAAGTAAAATCCTTCTATCTATTATCCCGTATTATCCACAAATTCCTTTTAATTTTTAGACAAATTTGTACAATCATTTCAAGCTGCGACGTTTTATCAGATAATTTGAAGAAACTTAAAGAACGTCCAAAAACTCGTGAACGTGGATGCCAAACTGATGAAAGCGGTTTTGATCCGATACAAATGGAAGAATGCCGAAATTTAATGCATAAAATTGATGAAATTAAGCATGGCCTTGAACATTATAAAGAAAAATGTGAAGAACAAGCTGCAATAATTGCGCAACAAAATCGGGCCCTTCGTGGCCAAGAAGAAATTGTTCAAGAAGTATGTCTGTTTTAACATAATTCCCTATTTAGATTACTGTAAAGATAATATCTACTTACCACAAATTTCTTTAAAAAGTTAATCAATTCATTTTTATCCCATATATAAATTTTAGCTAACAAATATGTTCAATCAAAAACTTGATCAACTTCGAAATGATTTTAGCCGAAAAGCGAAAACTTTTGTTGGAACAAATATTTCTCAAAAAACGACAGAAGTGGATCAAATTCGATTTGAAAATGAAATTAGCTATTTGCAAGCACAAAATGTTCAACTTCGAAAAGAGCTTAAAATGCCTTCTTCCCCTTCGTCGTGTAGTTCATTTGATTCGGCCTTTGTGGAAGCATCGATGAAATCAAAAGAAAAGGACCAAAAATGGCAAAATCGAATTTTAAATGTCTGCCAAAATTTTAAACGTACAAAATCTTATCGACGACGAAGTGATTGATTGCAAGCCTTCTGGAAAGCTTTCAGAATTTTCAAGCAGAAAAAAATTAGAAAAAATACAGTAATCCAAAATGTTTGCATTTTTTGTTACGCCTCCTTTTTTTTCTGATACAAAAATCCGGTTTTAAAAATTGCTTACGTTTTTTTTACAAATTACAGTATCCATAATAATAAAATACAATTACTTTCATTAACTTTTTATCATTTTGGCAATTTTTTCTTATTCTTTTTCTTCTTTTTAGAATTTTCAGCGGATCCTGTTCCGCCACTACTTGGAGGTGCCTTTTCTTCCGAACTTCCACCACCACCACCACCGCCGCCATTGCTTCCATCCTTTTTCTTTTCCTTCTTTTTCTTTAATGATTTTCCCAAAGATTTATCCAAATCACTTCCAGCCAGCTTATCAGCAGCAGCAGCAGTGACAATAACTTTAGGTTTATTGACAGTCTTTCCAAAAGATTTATCCAAATCATTTCCATTTGAAGGTGTTACAGCTTTTTCATGTTTTGGAGTTGATTTTCCAAAAGATTTATCCAAATTATTATTTGTTGCTGCATTTGTTGATTGAGTGGTTGGTGTTGAAGTAGTTGTTGTAGATTTACTTGGTGTTGTAGGAGTTAATGGAATTGTTGTAGTTGAAACTTTTCGAGCTTTGGCTTTTTTTATTACCTTTTCACTTGCAATATTTCGTTTTGGATCAGCTCCAGAAGTCTTTTTTCGAATTTTTCTTGGATCTGATAAAGATTTTCTTGGTTGATTTCGGGGTGATGGTTCAGCAAGTTTAACCAAATCTTGTGAAATTTGTGCAAAATTTGGACGCTCTTTTGGTTCTGTTAACCAACACTTTTTCATTAAATCTGCAGCCACTTCTGGAGTATCTTTTGGTGGAGGTAAACGATAATTTTGAATAACAATTTTTGCTCGAACTTGCATATTTGTAAATCCTTGATATGGAGCTTCACCATTTCCAAATATTTCAAATAATAAAATACCGTATGCCCAAACATCACTAAAACATATATATAAATAAATATCATATAAAAAAGCAGTAATATGAAATAACAAACGTTTTATGAGAATAAATCTTTTTTTGCATTGTCTCAATTGCAAGCCATTTAATGGGAACTTTTTTAAGTTCTGGAACAACCATTTCTGAGAGAGTTTCAGCCATCCCAAAATCCCCAACTTTTATGCTAAGATTTGATGTAAGCATACAATTTCGAGCAGCAATATCTAAAATTTATTAAAGTACAAACAAGCAAAAACAAATATGTATATGTACCTCGATGAATAATACCACATTTTTCAAGATATGCCAGGCCTTGAGCTGCTTCATATGCATAACGGCATTTACGGGGAATTTTAATTTTTTCCTAAAAATACATAATCAAATTATTACAGTATTATTATAAAACAATAATAACAAACTTTATGCTTCTTTAAATGACTTAATAATGCTCCACCACTACAAATTTCCATTGCAAGTAAAACCGGATTTCCACATGTTGCAACACCATAAACTCGAACAATATTTGGATGTTCAAGTTTTTGCATAACTCTTGCTTCCTTCAAAAATTCCAGCTTTGATTCCAAATTAATTTTATTATGCATTGTTTTAATTGCAACCGGAAAAGCAAATTCTTGTGTGCCATCATTGGCTTTGAGGCGAGCAATATATACTTCTCCAAAAGCTCCCTCTCCCAATTTTCGACCAAATGTTACTTGAGAATGTAAAAAGATCCATGATGGACGATATATTGGCTTCTTGAGTAAACTACCTGATGAATCAATTGGAAATTTGAGGGATACAAGATTAATTACCAATTCAGAAATTGATGGATACTGTAATATAAAAGTATATATATAAATAGATTAAGTAAATTTAAAAACAAACAAACAAAACACTTACTTTTGAACTTCGAGGTAAACAAAATTGACCATCTTTATTTTTAATGGGCAAATTTTTGTAACCATTTTTTGTTTTTACAGTTATAACAAGTTGTTTACCAGCATTTTTTATTTCCAAATTTCGAAGAATAAAATCACCAGGTTGTGAAAGGAAAAGTTCAATATCATCGAGTGGCAAAGAGCCATAGAATATTCCACCATATAATTTAAATTCTGTAACATCCAAGACACATTTTGCATCAGTATTTGATGAAGGAGGAATATTACCAGGAGACGGGGTGATGGAGGTCCCAGATACTGCTGAACCAGATGATTGAGTTACAGATGTTCCAGATTGACTTGGCTGTTTTTGAATTTGTTGTTTTTTTATTTCT
Source organism: Panagrolaimus superbus (assembly GCA_964035985.1). Lineage (NCBI taxonomy): Eukaryota > Metazoa > Nematoda > Chromadorea > Rhabditida > Panagrolaimidae > Panagrolaimus > Panagrolaimus superbus. The sequence goes on from OZ038357.1 coordinate 11,009,670, forward strand.
GGCACAGTTGTTTTTGTTGCCATTTTTTCACACCAATACTCAAAAAAGAACAAGAAATGATTGAGAGATGGATAGAATGCAATACACTATTATTTTTTGCAGAAATGATAAAATTTATGCAAATTAAACAACTTTTTTAAACAAAATTCGAAAAAAAATATTCGCTCCCGGGTGGGCTCGAACCACCAACCTCACGGTTAACAGCCGTGCGCGCTAGCCAATTGCGCCACGGAAGCTGTGAAATAGGACATGAGAAAAAGGTATGTGCGCTCTTTGCATGAATTGAACAAAGGAAAAAGTAAATATTTTTTTGATTTTTTTCTTTTCAAAGACTGGATAAATAAACGAGCAATTTCAAAGGTACCGACAAAGAGGGGATCCCCGGGAAAAACGATAAGACAAATGCTGATGGTAATGTTCAGAGACATTTTTTGAAAAGTGAAATGAAAACATGGTTGTAAAATCAAAAAATATTTATTTATCTAAATTTAATCAAACAATACATTTATATTTATTCAAGACGATCTCCTCGAAGCAAATGTTTAAATTCCTTTTCCATATAATTTTCCATTTTTTCTGGATCAACATATTTTATAACATTTCGAAGTGGAACACTGTAATTAAAGTATGTAGCGTTGTAACCATTCTGAAAAATGTAAATTTATTTAAAATCAATAATAATAAAAATAATAAATTTACCGGAAGTGCATCAGAATAAAAAAGAAAGAGCAAAATTAAAGCAAAAATGAAGAAAAATTTCATTGAAATTTGGTCAAACTTTGGGCAACAAATTCGAGCATTTTAGATTTGAAGATTTCAGGTTAGCTATACAAATTTGCATAAATAAAAATGTAAAAATTTACATTAAATTTGACAGACTCAATTTCAGAACCAAAAAAGATTTCCCGAAACATACGCTTTCAAATAAAAAACATTTTTTACTGATTTAGCATAATTAATTACAGTACTCCCAAAAACTTAAATTATATTCACTTTATTTATTTCAATCAAAAAAAATGCACAAACAGCAATGTAGACAACGTTTTAGTTTCTACAGCGGCAAAAAATTGCGTCATTTGAAATAAAACTTTCACTTAAATTACTTTAAACCCGTTTCACATTTCCGTGAACCCCTCGAAAACACATTACCTTTGTTCAAAAACAAAGAAAATTAAAGCAAAACAACACGGAAGAAAAAGAAGAAGAGAAAGAGTTCGAGTAGGCGGTAAAAGAATGTATGAACAGGTTTCAAGGGGAAAAAAGAAGAAGAAGAAAGCAATGGAACCTGAATGAACTGTGTGAAGGTCGTCGTTGCAGTCAAATTTTCAGGTGAGATATAAAAGGAAAAAAGTAAAACATCAAAAAATCAGAGTCAAGAAGAAGAAGAAGTTTCATTCTTTTTCTACTACTTCAACTTGTAACATTCTGATTGCAAGAATGAAAGCTGTTACCCTTCTTGCCTGTTGTATAGGTATTGTAGTGGCCGGAGGCGGCGGCGGTGGTTATGCTACCGGAGGCGGTGGCGGCGGATATGGAGGCGGCGGAGGCGGCGGTGGAGGATATGCCACTGGTGGCTCACAAGGCGGTTATGCCCCTCAACAACAATCCTATCAACCTATGCAACAACAACCTATGCAACAACAATCATATCAACAACCCATGCAACAACAACAATCCTACCAACCAATGCAACAACAACAACAAAGCTATGGAGGCGGCGGCGGCGGATATGCTCAAGCTCCCCAACAACAATCATACCAACCTCAACAGCAGCAACAATCTTATCAACCACAACAACAACAACAATCTTACCAACCTCAACAACAACAACAATCTTATCAACCTCAACAACAATCTTACCAACAACAAGCTCCTGCCGCAGCTCCTGCACCACCACCACCACCTCCTCCTCCCCCACCACCACCACCACCCCCTCCACCACCACCACAACAACAATCTTACCAACCTCAACAGCAGCAACAACAACAATCTTACCAACCTCAACAGCAGCAACAACAACAACAATCTTATCAAGAACAAGCTCCTGCACCACAACCACAACCACCCCCACAACCTTCTTATCAACCACCAGCACCAGCTCCTCAACCTAGCTACCAACCTGCTGCACCAGCTCCTGCACCACCCCCACCCCCACCACCACCACCACCACCCCCACCACCACCTCCTCCACCCCCACCACCACCACCCCCACCACCACCACCTCCACCACCACCACCTCCTCCACCAGCAGCTCCCCCAGCTCCAGAACATCCTGCAAGCTCTGGTGGATATGATGTCCCTCGTTCCAACAGCGTTCCTGCAACTCCTAAATCATATTCAAATTCTGTTTCAAGTTCTTATTAAAAATGTTTTTTACGACTCTCATCCCCTCTTTAATATTACTTATCTCATTTGTTTCCTTCCTTTCACTGCCATTTTTCAATATTACTGTAAAAAAACAATAAATTTTTAAATCAATCATTTTTTTTCCAACACATTTCTTTACTGATATCGTAAAAGTATAAAACAAAAGTTATTCATTAATCGTCAGCACATTTGAATAGCGAAATTTTCACCACGTTGAAGCATCAGCACTTGTTTGCTTCATACGAGTTACAAAGTTTTACTTTAAAACATTATATAAACATTTCATTAAATATATTGTTTCAATAATCAAAATTTAGCTTTCACTCCACCACATTTTCAGAATTATTTTGTAAAAAGGCTAATGTTTTTAATTTTGTATGTATGTGAGTTATTAAGTGAAGGTACATCTGTACCTCCCTACCCCTAACACCGTTTCGGGGTGAGGTAAAGAAGTGCCTTACAAGGGGACCGCCAGAGATGATATTTGAATTAAAATACCCTACTTAGCAGTGCCGCAACTTGGGGGGTGCCAAGGGTGCCATGGCACCCCCTTTGAATTCAAAATTTGTTAAGAAAATTTAAATTCATACTAGGTAAAATGAGATTTTTTTAAAGTTTTATATGGAATGGCACCCCCTTTAATTCTGGTGAAGTTGCGGCACTGCTACATAGTTTAAATCATTCATTGGGGGTCAGAAAGAAACCCCAAAAATATTTCGCCCCACTTTTAAGTTTTACACATTTTTCGGCACTTTAAAGATGCGCGCTCTGTTGGAGCACATGGTACCCCCAAATTTTTTTTACTAGAATGTTAGTATTATGTCTACTGATAATAACTATAAAGTATTTTTGCCTCAAAACAACGTTAACCTACTTTTTAGCGTTTTACAAGCATGCGCCATGTTATACATGAAGTCGAAGAAACCCATTTTTGCTGTCCTAAACAGGGCTTTTAAATAAATACTTTTATGCACACGAATATTAGTGACTATAAGGAACATTTTGGGCGTAAATTTGAAAAATTAAATTTTTTTTGTCATTTTAGGAGGCACAGGGGGGACCAAGGCTGAAAAAGTGGAGCAAAATATTTTTTGGGATTGTTTCTGACCCCCAACAAACAGTTTAAACTATGTGAGCTCACATGTGACGTGTTTTAACTCAGATATCATCTCTCGTGGTTCCCTTGTAAGCGAATAGTCAATAATGGAAGAAAGATATTGCTTTTACCGTATCTTCACTTAATTAAATTTCAATAATATGGGGTATCATTTCTGCATCTTTTATTTGGTAGATAAGCATTGCTCATAACAGTAATCTTTTTTATAATAGCAAAAGATAATAGTTTTTTTTCCATATTTTAAAAGAAAAATAATTTTTTAATCGTAGTAATATTTACGATTTTTACTCTTTAACTTTTACAGAAGAAAGTAAAAAATAGGAAATTTAAGCTAAAAACTTTAAATAATTTCGTTATATTTCACTTCGTTTTAAATCCATTTCAAAAAATGTACTTAAAAATAAAACGTTGATAAATTTTAAAATATCATAGGTATATTGCAAAAGTTGAAATTTCAAAAACACACTTTATAACTTTCGATACTCAAAAATTAGCAAAGAAAAAGTCGAAAGATTGCATCATGGGGGTTAATTAGCACACTTTTTTTCACGAGCAAAAGTATTTATTTCGAAACAATTGCTAGAATGTTCGAGGTTTTGCAAGTTTTTTCTCTTTCCCTTTTCTTTCTTTCAAAGGGTGGTATATAAGAGACTGTCTACCAGATTTTTCAAATCGAGCGGAACACACCATCTCAGATTTCAATTATTTTTTGTATGTTGGTAGAATATGGTCTAAAAACGTTATTCTGAAAGTATTACCAGTTCTTATAGTGCTAGTTTTGGATTGGCACGATGCCAAAGGTCGTAATTGACCAAAATTTCATGACAAGTAAAATATTTTTATTCCATTACCAAATAATTTGAAGTTTTCCCAGGTGATACTAGTTGGAACAAGGTTTAAAAATATGTATCGTTTACATTTCTGTCATATTTTTGAATACGATTTTTTTCACTTTGAATATTTCACCCTCTGAAAAAAAATTTCATTTTTCGTGGGAGGGATAGCCTGAAACGTGCAAAAGTTGCCCCAGGATATCAGAATTTAAGTTATATATGATTCCTACCATAAGGGGATGAACTTAGCGATTCCTGGCCAAAAAACTTTTTTCTACAACATCTATAACATGGAATAATATATATATTTCATGAATGAGGGCAGGTATCGACTTCCGGTGACTTGCATTATGGAATATCAATGTTGTGGAGCATTCTGGGACAGTTTTAACATTTTTAGTAGCGATTTCGAAATATGGGACCCCTTTGAAAATCAAAAATTTTACAACTTAGAAATATCGCAAAAACTCGGTTTTTTCTTTCATAATAAAATCAAATATACATTATAATTGTAAAATACATGTAACAACATCAATATAACATGATAAAAAATGACGGGGGGTCAAAATCGACTTTTTATGATTTTTTGAATTTTGCTTATTTTCGATCAATTTTCGAGATACACAAATGTTGGGAATATCGACTTATATCAACTATCTGATACTTTCCGGTTAAAATATAGCTCGTTAGAGATTTTTGGGCAATATTTCGACATCCTGGAATTACTAGTTTTCGTTTTCCACGTAACTAAAAATATGCTCAAAAATTTGAGAAAAAACATCTGGAAATCAATATTTTTCTGAGACAACATCACTAAAAACATTTTTTTTAGATTTATTATTATTTACTTTGGTAGGGTGAAGTGTTTTGAAATAATTTTGAACAATTTTAAGATTTTCAAAAATTACTGATTTTCCAAAATTTGAAAAAAATTATTTTATTTTATTTTGTGTTGAAATCATTCAGAAACTGTTAAAATATTAACATTTAGGCCAAAAAAAAACGTTTTTAGTGATGTTGTATCGGTAAAACACTGATTTCCAGGTGTTTTTTCTCAAATTTTTGAGCATATTTTTAGTTACGTGGAAAACGAAAACTAGTAATTCCAGGATGTCGAAATATTGCCCAAAAATCTCTAACGAGCTATATTTTAACCGGAAAGTATCAGATAGTTGATATAAGTCGATATTCCCAACATTTGTGTATCTCGAAAATTGATCGAAAATAAGCAAAATTCAAAAAATCATAAAAAGTCGATTTTGACCCCCCGTCATTTTTTATCATGTTATATTGATGTTGTTACATGTATTTTACAATTATAATGTATATTTGATTTTATTATGAAAGAAAAAACCGAGTTTTTGCGATATTTCTAAGTTGTAAAATTTTTGATTTTCAAAGGGGTCCCATATTTCGAAATCGCTACTAAAAATGTTAAAACTGTCCCAGAATGCTCCACAACATTGATATTCCATAATGCAAGTCACCGGAAGTCGATACCTGCCCTCATTCATGAAATATATATATTATTCCATGTTATAGATGTTGTAGAAAAAAGTTTTTTGGCCAGGAATCGCTAAGTTCATCCCCTTATGGTAGGAATCATATATAACTTAAATTCTGATATCCTGGGGCAACTTTTGCACGTTTCAGGCTATCCCTCCCACGAAAAATGAAATTTTTTTTCAGAGGGTGAAATATTCAAAGTGAAAAAAATCGTATTCAAAAATATGACAGAAATGTAAACGATACATATTTTTAAACCTTGTTCCAACTAGTATCACCTGGGAAAACTTCAAATTATTTGGTAATGGAATAAAAATATTTTACTTGTCATGAAATTTTGGTCAATTACGACCTTTGGCATCGTGCCAATCCAAAACTAGCACTATAAGAACTGGTAATACTTTCAGAATAACGTTTTTAGACCATATTCTACCAACATACAAAAAATAATTGAAATCTGAGATGGTGTGTTCCGCTCATATATGAAATTTTAAGATTTTCTGGTAGACAGTCTCATAAAGGAAGAGTGTTCGAATTTTTTTGAACAAATTCAAGAAAGAAAAAAAGGAAACCTTCTTCTTCTTTTTTATCACTTTAGTTTTTTTACTTATTAGACTTAATTTAATTTATTATTTTTATTCTTCCAAAAATGCTTCGCCATATGGGTCGATGTGTTTCTGCTCCATCTTTATTCCGAAATTCTAAAATAGCTGCTGCAAAAACAAATAATAATATTTCTCGGTCATTTTGGCATCGACGTCCAACATATTTGCCATCACCAATTGGACACGAATTTGATAAAGCTATGAGTCAAATGCAGCATGAATTTGATCGAGTTATTAATTCTTGTAAGTTTTAATTTCCCCTTCTGTGTGTATTAATCATTTATATAATATTTTTTTAGCATTTTGGCGTCCATTCGTAGATAATCAACATCCATCTGTTGTTGAAACATATCGTCTTCGAAATCCAATTGTTGAAGATAATGGTGTCAAAAAATTCAAGCTTGAATTTGATATTCGTCGTTTTAAACCTGAAGATGTCAAAATTTCAACAGATGCGCAAAAGAAAACTTTAACAATCGAAGCAAAATATTCTGATGAAAACTCCAAATTTGAATATCAACGAACTATTAGCGTCCCAGATGGAGTTACGCCTGCTGATATTACTTGCACCTATAAATCTGATGGAGTACTCCTTCTTGAAGCTCCATATATTGAACCAGAAAAACCTGAACCTGTTAAAGATACTGTCATCAATATTGATCATAAGTAAATTCTCTTTTCGGTTTAGTATGCTTGTAATTGTAAATGTTTTTTTCAATTTTGTTGGTTTTTTTATATAAATAGAGATGTAAAAATGATAGTTTAAATAAAGTTAAAAAAAGAAACAAACAAACATGTCCGTACAACAATCATGAGAATCAAATTGAGATAAGGATATTACAAAATTCAGTTTGATGCAAGTGGATTTTTAAGAACCATAATAACCGAATCTCCACGTAAAAACATTTTTGGAATGAATCGATCTTTTGCAACAGCAACCTTCTTTTTGCCTTTACCAGATTTTGGAAGTTCTGTCCACATTTCTTTAACATCTTCAAGAACCATGTTGAAATGTCTAAAATATAATACAAGTATATTCCTTCTTTTATCACTATATACATACCTGTCAAAAGCTTTAATACGACATAATAATTTCTTGTTATTACGACAATTGATAAGAACTTGAGTATTTGTTTTTACAGAATTTGTAAGAACGGATAATGGGCCAACATTGAATTCTTCTTGTTCTTTTGAAGCAAGTTCTTCGGCAGAAAGTTCAGATCGTGGTTTAACAAGACTAAAATATATATTTTTCATTAATGATATGCATTTGGAACAAAATTCAGGAATGAAGTGAACCAATTAAGGTAAAATTAAAGAAGCAAAAAACAAATTTTTTAAGGAATTTTTATACAACTTTTACTTTAATTAGTTCTTTCTTTCGCACCTGAATAGCAAACGCCGGTATCAACAATTTATTACACTTACCTTGACATATTTTTAAGTTTTACAGATAAAAAGAGGAGGACCTGGTTAAAATTTATGCAGCAAAAAAACTTAAGAAATTTCACAAATTTTTTCGTAAAAAAGTTAGGGTATTTGCGTGTTAAGACTTTTTCTCCAACGCCAGCATTTTAGCGGGAAAAAATTGAAAAAAAGTAACAAAAATTACTGCTTAATTTTACTTTAAAAGCTTTGTTACTTTTTCTACTTTTGAATATTATTACATTACAGAAACACTGCATCATTAACGAATAAATTTTTAACACATTTCTGCGCTTTTTTTTGTATTCTACCTCATAATGCAAATCAATATGTAACTTTTAGCTCACGATAAAATGGTTCGTTCACCCGCAAAAAGTAAATCAAGATCAGCTCGAAATACTGCTGAAATTGCACGAGAAATTTGTGCTTCTATTAAAGATGTTTACTATGATTCCTCAAAAGACGCATTCAAAAAAAGAACAGCTGATTTACTTAATTTATACAAACAAGTTTGTACTTTTTGTGTCAAAAAAATTACTCTTTATAATATTAATTTTTAAGGAACGCAGTGTTGTTATTAACAAAGATGAATATTTAACAGAATTGGGTTATCGAGTTGATGTATTTCTTGATGGTGCAAAATGTCATGAAGGACAACTTCGAGTTTTTAAATTGTATGCATTGTTAGCTGTAAAATGTTTAAAAGAATTAGATGATGTTTCAATATTGGATACCGTTGCAATTTCCATTCACAAGGTTTGTTCTGTCTTTATTTATATTATTTCCAACCTCCGTTTTGCAGAAAAAATTTAATGGTTCAGCATTAATCCGTAATTCAGTTGTTGCGCTGATTGGTAGAATTTTTTTTTGTTCTGTAATGGAGCCAACTGATAAAGACGATATTGAAACATATTTTGCTACTGTTCTACCTGAAAGAATGTTTACTGAATTATATCAAATTTTATGGCATTTATCTGCGGATGTTGATGAAGATGTTCGAATGGGTGTTTTACTTGCAGTTGCCCGAGTTCAACGATATCCTGGATTAATGAAAGATGTTGATGTAAATAGATTTGAAACTACAAAGCAACGTATGATTTTGAACATTTTTTCGAATCATTTCAATATTTATTTTTAGTTTTTATTCTTGGAACGAGAGATCCATCAGAAAAAGTCAGATGCCAAGCAGTCAGTGGATTAGAAATTACAACAAGTGGTGAAGCAAGACTTTTACTTGAAAGATTAATTCATGATGGAAGTGAAGACGTCCGCCTTGCAATCGCTGAAAAGCTTTCTACAGCTGTTCCTGTTATGTTTTATTCAAAAAGTGAACGAATGATGCTTCTTAAATGTTCAGAATTGTTTCTTGCAGGTTTGAAAATAGTATACTGTAATTTTTCTTTTTAACCTATTATTTTTTAGATACAATTATCCCAGAATATTACGAAATTCTTCATTGTTGGGCACGTGATTTGTATTGTGAACGGGAAAATCTTGAATTTGATGTTGAACTTTGTCCTGAACAAGTTTTATCAGGAGTTTTTGATTTGCTTGATTCTCTGCGACTTAGCAAGCAACTTGGGCTTATTTTTTTGAGATTTTTTGAACATTTACGAATAAGATTCTTTGATAAGATTTCTGATACTGAACAATCTTATTTGTGTTTTGCACAAGCGTTTAATTATGAAAAATCTCCATACTTAAATGATGAAAATTATGAAACTCTTTGTTACAATGATGATTTTTCAACTGGTTTGATAGCTTTAAACGATAAAATGAAAGCATTATTTATGTGGCAATATTTATCAGAATATTGTTGTCATCCTAGTTTATCTGAAGCTACAAGATTGGAATGTCGAAAAATTCTATTGCCAACAATGTCAGAATATGCAAAGTTTATACCAGAAGTTTGGGAAAAATTAAAAGCTGGTGGAGAAAATGAATCTGAGCCAAGAGTTATATTATATCAAAATAGTTGTGCAAAATCTTTGATAAGTATTTTTCGAAATCTTGAAAGAGAAGAAATTGGAATGTACGATTGTTTTTTACTTTTTGATGACCGTATGAAACTTGTGACGTTTTAGGAGAGAATGGAAAGAATTATTGCCTGAACTTTTACACAATTACAGCTTTAAATATGATCCAGAATTAATTTCTTTAATTGTACATGATTATTTTTATTATCACTTTGATACCAAAAATGATCCAGATGTTTGTTTAATTTTTTTTCTTCTATTGATGTATTTGGTTTTTTTTTCAGAATGCTCTTCATGCTTTATCCGATTTGATGGCAAAAATAGGTGATTTTGGTGCAAAATTGAACAATACTCAAGACATTTTTGTTGAAAATTCTCAAATGATTATTGATACAACACAATTGGAAATGAGTCAAATGCCGTGTTCTCAAATGGAGGTTTCACCGGTAACAAATATGGAGCCTAAAAGTCGTAAAAGATGTGTACAAGTTCTTGCAGCTGTTTTTAAAAATGGATTTTTCTTGCAACATCATCCTGTTTTGGAAGGTTTATTAAATGATTATGTATGTTTTCTTGTAAATTTTATGAATTTCAAATCTTCAGATTTTAGGCTCTTTTCACTTTTGACAATTGTTCTGATAATGAATCAAAACGTGAAGCATTTATATGTATTGCTGGAATGGCTCCATTAATGGATCAAAATAAAAATAATTTTGTTCGAACTGCACGAACAATTTTAGAAAATCAAAGTACACAAATCACTGAGCTTCAGGTATTAATATACTTTTATAAATATTACAATTTATTACAGTATGGATTTTAGAGATCTGCATTATTATTAATTCATGATGCCATTAATGTTTATGGATATTCAAAAGTTAATGAATGGTATTTTAATGAAGTTGAAAATGCAACAACTTCTTCGAACAAACTCATTGAAAAATTAATTGATATGTGTGAAAATTCTGATACTGCATTTTCAACCTTTGTTGTCCGAATTATTCTTAGATTTATTGCTTTTGATCATCAAAAATTCTTTCATGAAGCTTTTGTGCATCTTCTTTTAAAATTATTTAATCCTGGTGAAGATGAAAAACTTAAAAGATTATTAGTTTATTTTTTTACTGAATATTGTCACTGGAGTCGGGAACATCAATGCAGAATGGCAAGTGCATTTGTTGAAGCAATGATGAGACTTGTTGATATTGATTTGGATTCATCGTTTGTTAATGTTGATAAAGAGGAAATGGCAACCTTTGTTCAACATGTCACATCATTTAATGCATTGCATGCAAAAGCTATTGATAGAGAAGTAAGATACTGTAGCTTTTCCGGATACTGTATTACATTTCTTTTTATAGTATGGAACTGCACATCTTTTTCTTGCTGCTCGTTTGCTTACAAGAATTGAAAGAGTTTTGGATGAAAGATCTTTTATGAACGTTTTTGGTTCAATTTTGAGTAAATGTGAAGTTTCTGAAATTTTTGATGAAACTTTATTTTTGAATGTCAAAAAGGGATGTGAACGACTTCATAACGTAAGTTTTTTTTGTTATTCGGAAAAGGTATAGTAAAATATTATACACGGTTTTTAGTTAACTACTGATGCTCGCTTAAAGAAATTCATTGAAGCATTTCATAAGAGATTAGCAAGTGCAGAAAAGCATTCAAAATCAAAGAAAGCTATTTCTCGACCAGAAATTATTCCAAAAAGTCGCGAAGAATTGGAAAAAGAACTTGAAGCAATTGTCAATCTTTTAAAATCTTATAATGAAGAAACAGATATTGATAAGAAGCCTTGGCTAGAAGAAAATGTTGCAAAAGAAGAAGGAATTTTAGCAAAAATGAAAATTTTTGGTGAAATGGTACGTTTAATTCTTATTGGTACTAATAGTTTAATTAATGTTTTTAGCATGTTACTATTGATGATATTCGTTCAAGATTGATTGGTAAAGATTCACCATTATTCCAAGAAAATGACATTGATGAAAGACCTCGACCAACTACAACACCACGAAAAAGAAGAGAATGTGCAATTCTAACAACACCAAAAACTCGAAATGCAGTACCTTTACCATCAACAAGAACTCTTCGAAGAAGGCCATTGAAGGAAACCTTGAATACTGTAGCAGAAGAAGAAGATTTTGTGGATTAACTTTTGATCTCTGTTAATTTTCGTTTTGTTAAATTATTTTCTGTCGTTGCAACTGTAAAAATGTGTGTCTGTTTTTTTCCAATTTTGTTGTTCTTCTTTTGCCTTTGAATATTTTTGTTTTTATGCCTTTAATAAAAAAAGGTGCCTTTGGTCACGCAATTGAAAACATTTTATAAAAAGACATCTTCTTCAAATAAAAATGATACTAGGTGTGGTGATGCTGTTTGCCGGATTAGTGTGTCTCTGAAAAAAGAATGTTAGATAAAAAAATATAATATTTATTTGGCAATTGAAAAAAAAGAGAGTCTTTTAACTAAAATTGTAAAATAAGTTTGTGCTTAAATTTTTTTAAATGAATTCAAGGTTTGTTTTTATTGTTAATTTTCGGAAAATATACGGTAGCTTTAATTTTAGTTTTGAAATTGATGCAGCAAAAGAAGCTGAAATTCAACGGCAAAAAGAATTAATTGGTGAAATGCCATTCAAAAGAATAGTTGTTGAAAAAATTAAAGATGAAAAACAAAAAAATAATATTGAACAAAATTTGATGAAAGAAAAAGAAAATCGTAAGTTTTAAATATTTTTTGAAAAATGGATTCTAAAAACCAATTTTTTTTATTAAGATAAAACCCTTTATCAAATTTATTTAGAAACTCCTGAAAATGAAAAAAATGGTGATGATGATAATGAAGAAGAAAAATTAGTAAATGATAATAAAAATGATAATATTAAAGAATCTCAAGAATCCGAAGAATCAGAAGAAGAGAATGATAATGATAATGAATCAACTGTTTCAATGATAGGTACCGTATACTTTGTTATTTAAAAAAAAATGATATTTAAAAATATATTATTATAACCGGATTATTTAAGGCTCTTCCCCGGAAACCCTTCCCAGAAATGATATTCCAGATAACGGCGGCAACAACGACAACAACGGAAGCGTTGATTCTTTGATAAATCAAGCGGCAGCAGTCGGAAGTCCGTCATTATTTACAAAGACATCTTTAAATAATCCGGAAATTGAAGCTGCTGTTGCAGCAGAGAATGATAACATTTTGCATTCAACTAATCTTACACCAAAAAATTACGGTAGTATTAAAAATGAAGAAGATATAAATAAATCAGCTGCCCCAAAAATGGAGAATTATAAAAATCAGTCTTCAAAATTTAATGAATTCGAAGAAGCTGACGATGAATTGAGTAGTAACGACGGAAATTCTTTTGATACTGTAAAACATTATCCAGTAATTATTTTTCAATTACAGTATATATATAAAATAAATACATTTTTTTAGATGGGTAATTCAAATAATAATAATATTGAAATTAAATATGGTTCTACAATGAAAGCCCTTGAAACGTTACAAAAATCTCAAGAAGATTTAAAGAGACAAACTGAAGAAGAAGAAGAAGCAAAACTTCGCTCACAACAAACATATATTTTGCCATCCGTTTTAAGCTATAATTATAACCGTGATAAGAAAGCTTCAGGGGATACAGATTCTGATAGTGATGCAGAACTTTTTGCATCAGATCCCTGCCGACAATGTGATACAATTAGAAAAGATCCTAAAATGAAGACAAAAGTTTGTACTTTAATGTAATTCAATTATTCCCATTTCTAATATTATTCCTTTGTAAAATATATAATAAATATGTTTGTATAAATGTAAAACTTTATTTTTATTTTAAAAGTTCAGAGATGTTTAAACAAATATTTTTAATAAAGAGCCTTTCTTTTAGTAAAATATTGTGAATAAAATGCATACAAAATTGTATGAATTACAGAATACACAAATAATCAAGACCGAATTGAAGGAGGATTGAACTCCCGAATCCTTTCATTGTCGATTTTTTGGAAAAACTCGCTCTTGGATGTTTTGTCGCTATCGGCAGCATTTAGCCAAAGCAATTTAGCAATTTGACGGTTGATTTTTTGGCAAAACGTCACAAAATTGTTTTGCAAAAAAACGGTGTTTTTGTTGTGTAAAATAATTTCTGATTTTTTTGGCTATTTTTTGCTAAAACTATGAAAAATCTATCTGTACCATGTATTTTCTTCAAAAAAATAGCACATTGTGGCATTTTTTAGGAGATGTTGAAAGGGGAATGGTCTTAAAAATTTAATGCCAAAAAACCCTGTTTTTCGCAAAACGATTTTTTGACGTTTTGCCAAAAAATTAACAGTCAAATCGCTGTGACTGAATGCTACCGCTGGCGGCAAAACATCAAAGAGCGTGCTCCGCAAAATTTGATCCTCGCCCTTGCAACTTGCAAGTCATGATTGGAAATTTAAAGAACGAAAAAACAACTTCTTTCAAATGGAATTAAAATACGTATATTTATAAAATTAAACAATTAAAATTGTTTTAAAAAAGAGATTAGTTTTTTACCATTCAACATTTTCTTTCAATTAAAAATTTTCTAAAATAAAACAAGCAACATCGTTGCTTGAATTTTAAATTTGAAAAAGTTTTTTATGTTTGCCCTATTGCATCATCCTTATGTTTGTCTAATATATTTTTGCAAAAAAAGAAACACCAACATCTTTGTGTATTTATAAATCTGCGCGTATTTTGTTCAAATATATTTTTTAAATATTTAGAGTAAAAAAAGATAATTTCAGATGGCAACAAAAGATTATTGCTTATCTTTCAACAATACCTTTGCTGAATCAAATGCTTACTACAATAATCTCAATTTGAATCAAAATCATCAATGTTTTTTGCAAGAAGAAATTTTACCTTCAAAAAATGTCACAAAAATTGATAAAAGAAATTTTCAAAATTGCGGTAAAATTAAAAATTACACGGGCTGTAATCCTTTTTTTTAAAGCCTTTTTTAAAAGGAATAAAAAAAAGTAGTTTTTGTTTTTATTTTGATTAAAGAAATTATTAGAATCTTTTTAATTTTGATACCAATTTTAAAAAGGATTGTAGCCGTATTGTCAGATTTTGGTAATTCAAATGATTCAAAAACAAAAAATTATTCATGGAACAAATCTGCCAAAGATTTTTCAACAACTTTTTTGAATTTTGATTTTGGAGGAAAAGATGATTTTAAAAAATTGAACAAAAATTCCAACAGAAGCACTTTATCACTTCATATTGCAGCTTATGAAAATTCCATGGAATCTACAAATGATAAAAATGATGATAAAAGAGAAGCTTTAAAAAAGAAGAATGATGAAAAATCATATTTGATTAAAACATGGGAATCTGTAAAGCAATTTGGTTCAGCATCAATTCTTCAAGTAAATTTTAAAAAATAATTACAAATATATTTTTAGACATTTAATTATTTTCCAGAATCCTTTTGAATTCCCTCGACAACAAGAAAATGAAAATGCTAAAACCCCTGAAGTTGCACAATTTAAAGCATCTCAAAAATTACTTAATCCAAATAAGGTAATTATAAAATGATAAACAATATTTAGACACTGGCAAGTGAAAAAAAAATTATCGAAAAAATAAATTTTTTTGTTTGATTGTAGTACTTTTGGGCCTGAATAAGAATAATTTAAAAACAAAAAATTAAAAAAATTAAGTTGAAGCGCCGAAAATGCCATCTGAAAATTTAAAAAAGCAAAATTTTTTGGTTGAAAAAAAGACGCTTTTTCTTTCCTTTTTTTGCAACAAAAAATTGCATTTCCTTTATGCTTTTGAAGGACGCGTTGCCAAAAACACCTTTTTTAGGTGATTTTACATGGAAAAATGTCGGTTTTTTGGATATACCACTTTTGGGGTCTTTGGGGGGCATTGGAAAAAAATACTATGGGAATCAGAATTAAATTCTCTATCGAATTATATAAAATTTAGAGTGGAACCTCGAGGAACCCGTGTTTTGTAGTTAAAACGATACAGTAATTTGGCATTTTCGGCGCTTTGTCCAAGGCAAAAATTTTTTTTAAGTTGCATATTCGGAATCAGCGTAAAAAATTACATCTAGTAGGTCTGATTATTAGGTTGTAAATTAAAATTTAATTTTTCATACTGTAACCAAAAAAATGACAAAAAAAGGAAAGGAAAAATTGTTGCTTGCCAGTCTCTAACAATATTTGTAAATATATCCTAAATTTTTTTAATATTTTATTTAGGAAATGTCTGAAGATTGTGTTGTAAATAAAGAAGTTGCAGTAAAATTAATTCAATCAAGCTTTGCTGGAAATTCTGTTGAATCAGAAGCCGTTAATCGACTCTTTGATACTTCTGTGGTAATGACAGAACAAATTTTAAAGTATGCCATGGAAGCTGCAAAACAACGAAATTCTGATGCCATCGAAGAATGTGATATTGAATTGGCAATTACTTTAATTAAACAAAATATTTAATCTTTTTTTTGTTTATATGAATTTGTATTTTTCACTTCCAAAAATTATAAAAAGTTTTTTTAAAATTTATTTTTAAAATATTACTGTGCTATTTTTTAAGTTTTTGAAAACCAGTGTTGTTGCGCCGCCAGTGTTGGCGGCGCCGCCGGCGGCGGCGGTGGCGGCGTCGGCGGCGATGTTTCTTGGGGCGCAACAACACTGTTGAAAACAACAAAAATTTTTAAATTTTTGTAGATTATGGTAGCTTCGAATATAAAGAATGCTATTTTTAAAGGCTTATTTTTTTGACGTTTTTTTACGTAAAAAAGTTATCCTTAAATCTTTGGCTTCCGGCAGCTTATCAGATAAGCCCCATTTTTTTCTAAGTCGTTTAAAGTTATTTATTTTTTGAAAAAAAAAACTTTTTTTCGTAAAATATTTTATGAAACTTTTCTTTTCCACATTATTTCTACAGTATACTTGTAAAACATATTTACGATATTTTTAAAAAAAATTTGCATTTTTAAATAAAAACGAACAACAACAAAAATATTTACAAACACAGATTTAAAAACAAAAAATTATCACCGAATTTAACAAATTTTTAAAACAACAATTAAATAATTAATTGCACTTTAGGACCAAATTTCAACATTAATTTACATAGTATTTATATAGCATTTGTTTTTAACCAAATGCATCTTCAGATGAAAATGCAATATACAGAAATCCATCGTCATCTCGATATTTTGAATAAAGATCGGATAATCGAGTGGTAAGGGATGGAAGTTCCCGATTTGCAACAACCACATAAACAGCCATTCTTTGAAAATCTCCAAGTCTTTGTCTAAAAATTATTTGGTTGAAAAATGTTTGATAAAATCTAATATTAGGGTAAGGATGGACGAGGGCCTAGGGCTTTTGAAAAGCCCGGGCCGGGCCTGGAAAATAAGGATCGGGCCGGGCCTTTTGAATTTTTTGAAAAAAATTTTAAAAATTCTACAGGGGGACCAAGACAAACTTTACAAAAAAATTTTAAATCAGGGCCCGGGCCAGGCCAGGGCTTTTCAAAATTTTGAGGGCACGGGCCTGAAAATTCGGGCTCTCGTCCATCCTTAATTAGGGTACTGTAATGGTAAACTCTATAATAAAAAATTACAGTATTGATTCTTCAAGAGTGATTTTTTTTCTATTTTAAGAATTTTTAAAGAATTTTCGTTAAAAAGATAAACATTTTTTGTTTTGATTTCAACGTATTTTCTTTGAAAAAAACTTAATTTTAACAAAAATATTTAATAAAAACTCACTTAATAACATGTTGAAGTTGTCCAACGGTTGCAAATTTAGGAACAGCAAATTGGCATCGATCAAGTTCTGGCAGCCTTTTTTCATTTCGAAATCTTTCAATAATTACCTTAAATTTTAAATTATTTATTGTTAAAACACATTTAAAAAGTTACCGGTATTTTGTCATCAAATTTACTCGTAATTGATGCGGATTCACTTTTTCGGCAACAAAATGAAAGTTTTTGACGATATTTTAAATTCATA
The DNA here is from genome assembly GCA_964035985.1 of Panagrolaimus superbus. Classification (NCBI taxonomy): domain Eukaryota; kingdom Metazoa; phylum Nematoda; class Chromadorea; order Rhabditida; family Panagrolaimidae; genus Panagrolaimus; species Panagrolaimus superbus. The sequence goes on from OZ038357.1 coordinate 11,027,517, forward strand.
GAAGTTGCCTTTCCTTGAATCAAAAATGGTTCATTTACATTTTCAACTTCGAAACCATTATTATTATTATTATTCAACTTTTTTGCATTTGGATAATAAAAGCATTTTGTTGAATGAATTCTTTCTTCAATAGGAAGAAGAGATTTTTGATGATGATAAGTTTCAGCGGATTTTGTACAAATTTTTTCTAACAGCCTCATTTTTATTGAAATAAAATAATATTTTTGCGGTACTTTGAAAAACACAAAGAAAAATATATGTTTTGAGTTAAATCTTTTTCTTTTTTGAAGTAAAAAAAGAGGTGTGTTTTTTTGAAATTTCTTTTTTTTCAGACGCCTGAAACCCGACAAAAGTTATTCGAATGTTTGTTATCATATCTTTGTTGGAGACACGACATCAAAAAGAAGAAAAAAAAGCGATGCGGAAATTAATCACGAGTTTTTTTTGTTGAAACAAAGGAAAATAAATTTTTGTCTGATGACCTTTTTTGGAACAAATGATTGAAAATAATTTCTTTAAATGTATAAAACTTTTAATTGAGGGTCAAAAAATTATAACTTTTTGATGTTTTTTACATGTGTGAAAAGAAGGAGCAACGAAAAAAAAAGTTTGAAAATGTAAAGCGATAATTTAGTAAATTTAGTCAAAAACTAAAATCTATTATGTCAACCTTATTAAATTTTAACGGCTATCAAAAATCTGCCAATGATGCAATTGAGCACTTGTCGGAGAAAAAAAACAGGACAGGTGAAACCTCTCTTTTTTTTAATGAATAACCATTGGTGACCTTAGTGCAAAGATTCACAGCATGATTCCAGGGAATAAAAACAAATAGTTCATCCTAGGCTATATGATTGAATTAAAAGGCTTTTTTGAATTAAAAGTTTAACTTTCTCAGACTTCTTTTTTTTTGTTTCCAATGCAAAAAGAATTTTTTTGCAAACAGTTAAATGACTGCTTTAATGGGGGGGGGGGCGAATCCCGGACATTTTAAGGTCAAGTATCCCCTAAACATTTCATTTAAAAGTTTTAACAGAATGCGAAGAAATTAAAAAAAGGAAATAAAAATTAGCATTGAAGGCATCTAAAACACGTGTGTAAATTGGCTACGATAGATATGAAAAAGTAAGTGGTCATTCAATCATTCATTTTTTTGCTGTCAAATATAAAACATGTGAAGACCAGCTGACTTTTTGCAATCACTTTTTTCTTCATCTTTTTAGACACAATCAATCTCTGCCGTCGTTTGTTGTTGTCCGGTCACTTATTTATTCGGGGCTGTTGCGTCCACTCCCCCCTTCTTTTTTCTCTTCAACATTCTTGTCTTCTCAAAAAAAGACGAAGATGATAGAAAAAAAAGAGAAAGCACGTGACAGACACCAGCTGCTTTTATACATATATTTTTTTCGGAGGCGGATTTGCGCAAAAATACACAAAAATGAACTCAAATAATTCTGATGCAATCGTATGAAATTCTTTTCTTTCCTCTTTCTTCAATTTTTCAAGTACATTCCTTTGGCGAAATGCCAATGAGACAAATGTCTAATTTTTAATGACAAAAAAAATAGATGTGTATATATTTCCTTCGCGGAAGATGGACTATAAATGATGACAACAGCAGCGGCGGCAAAAAAAAGAAGTGTTGAAAAAAGGGGGGACAAAGTCGATCAAAAAATTATTAAAAGGAGAAAAAAACGGGTGCAAAGAAAAAAAATGAAAGAAACGCTTTTTTCGGAATCAGGTTTTGTGAAAGAATTTTTAACATTTTAGCTTTAATTAAATTAACCTCAATTAATTAAATTAATCTAAAAAAGAAGAATTTTCTTTATCTTGGATGAATAAATATCAATTTTTGGGGGGAAGAAAAGTTTTAATAAAAGGTTTTTTACAGTACTTTAATTGTTTAAAATTATTACTGTACCAAAACTGATCAAAAATAAATTACTAAAATATTTAAGCAAACGTTTTTAAAATAGACAAGATACTGTAGCAGGAAAAAATGAATAAAATTATATTATAAACTAAAATTAAGCTTTTTAAAAAGTTGAAATAATATTTCACAAAATTACTGTAATCTCAAAGCCAATTTTTTTGCTGTCAAAAATAAATATTAAATGTTGTTGTTTCTTCGAATAAAAAAAATTACATTATTTCAATAAAGAATTCAACTTTTAAAAAAAAACTAGAAATTTTGGGGTCAAAGTTGACAAATATTTTTTAAAGCAAAACTGTTGGATTAAATCTAACAACAAATTTTTTAAATGAAAGAACAGCAATGATCAAAGCATTCCTTTTAAAGAAAAAAACATGAAACTTCTTTTTTTTAAAGATCAACAACAAAAACAAAAAAACTAAAAAACATAAACAAAAATTTTGCATTTTTTGAAAAAAAAATCAAAGATTTTTGTTTGTTTCTTTTTTTATAGCAAAAGTTCTTTTTTTTTATGAAAGGGAAAATGTTGTTGTTTCTTCGAAAAAAATATTTTTGAAAATCTTTGAATCTTTAAATGTTTCGAAAAAAAGCACTGAAAAAAACTAACAAATTTCGAAACTTTTTTTTCCTCCAAAAAAAGTGCAAAATTAAAAAGGGCGCAGACCGATGATACATAAAAATGGGGGGAAAAACTACGTTGATTCATTATATTTTTTTTTGTTTTCTTTCCATTTAAAAATAAATAAATATTTTGTAATTAATTTTTTGACGTCGTAGCTAAAATATGAAAAAAAAGTGAACCTAAAATAACTACAAATTTTACCACAACGTTTATTGTTACAAAAATTGAAAGCCAAAAAAAGCAGTAAATATAATTGTGTTTTTGTCAGATAAAAATTATGGCGAAATTCTTATTTTTATTGTCAATTAATAGTTTTTAGTTTGATCAAAAGAAAGTGAGTGTCATCATTGATGAATGAAATCAAAAATTATTTAAAAAAATTATTTTTAAAATTAAAACAAAAGCATTTAAAAATATTATTGTAACAGAAATTTTTAAAGGAACACAAAAACTTTCAGTGTGAAAACATTATTCAGTAGCTAAAAAAAGGCAACAAAAAACTAATGCCTTTTAAATATTGCACATATTTATTGATAATTTTTTGGAAAAAGTTTCTGAAAAATGTATCCTTCCTAAATATTGAAAACGTAACATTTTTTGCTTCAAATACAAAGTCTCAAAATTTAATTTAATTTTAAAAAAATTATAAATGTGTATTCAATGCAGCGATGTTGCAAATCGGACTCCGGAGTCATGGGCGTCGACTCCAAAAGATCAAAAATTTTAAAACAAATTTTTTTTACATTATTTTAATTTTTTAAACCAGTTTAATAGAAGAAATTGACAATGAAAAAGCACTTTTAATTGTTCTAAAGAAAATTCACTCCAACTCCAGAGTCGGAGTTGATGAAAAATGTCCGGTATAACACTGATTTAGTGGAGTTCAAACTGCGGTTAATAACCTAGTGTACCACATAATTTTAATATTATCGAAGTAGAAAAACAAAAAGATAATTTTACTGCACAGTTTTACAGTAAAAAATAATTCAAAAAAGGTTTAAAAAAACAGTTTTAAAAATTTAAATTTGACTGTAATAAAAATCGTAAAAACTTTGCAATGTTGCCAAAAAAATAAAAAAATAGTTTTCCGATTTCGGTATTACGGTATTACGGGTGAACTGAAGGTAACAGTTTTTTCGCGCTAGGATTTTTTTTTTCGATTGTTTCTTACAAAGTTTTATTTTTTATAAATTATGAAATTTATAATTAATTTTTTTGACGATTTTTAAAAGTGTTAATATACGATTTAAAAATTTGACCTACTGTTTCGTTTTTGTTTAATTTCAGTGCCCTCTGTTGTATTTTCAACTTTATCTCATTAAATACATTTTAGTATTTAGAAAAAGAAAAGATGCCCCAGCAGGAGGTCATTTTTTAAATACTTTTCCATTATAATATATATATAGTTTTCTTTACGTGTAAAAAATCACGTCGTCCCACAAAACTTTTTACAACTTTGACATTTTTGGATTATTTTTCTGATCCTTTCTTTTTTTCCATCAGTTTACTGTGATTTTATTGCTTTCTTTAATAGTGCCTCCATTAAGAAAATGCATCTGCTGCCATGTATAACCAACCCGATCCGTGACAATCTCTCTCCGCGCAGTGTTGCCATTTTTCCTTTCTTTTTTTTCTTCCTTGGTTTTTTTTTCTTCTTTGAGGTTGTTTCTAATCTTTTAATCGATCGTGTTTTTGCGCGCTTTTATATTTTGAGGAAAAAGAAATCAATGTTTTTGTGCCTCCTTTTTTGTTCTTATCTTTTTATTCATTTTTAGAGGAAACATGACAGAGGGAAATCGACCAAAATTCCCATATTTAAAGAAAGGTATTGGTCAGGCAAGAATACTCCAAAGAAATGTGATTTTAAATCCTCCTCCACCAGATATATCATCATCCGAGAAAACTCAAACTTCAACTCAATCATTACCATTAATAGAAAATTTATCACCAATTACAAAAGAACTTGTAAATTTTGCTGTACATGCATGTTTTAATTTAGAGTAAATTGTTAGATTTTTAGGTAACAAATATTCGACCAACAACTGCTGAAACAGGTGATTCTGGGGTTCGTGATGTTAATCTTCAAGTTTCTCCAACATTTGATACCGCAAGTATTCGAACTACTGTAACAACTTATCATCAACGTTTGTGTTTTTTATTGTTTTTATTACTTATTTAAATTTGTCGTAATTCTAGAATCTCCGCCAAAGGCGCCAGTTCAAATAAATGAACCAATTCAGTATGAAAATGAAGAACGTTTTCAGAGGATTCCACAAAATGTACCTGAAAAACTGGGGGAAGAAAATATTTTAAGGCCTTATACGAGTACCCCGTCAGAAACAAAATCTTTTACAAGCTTAGATCGAATTAAAACACCTCCAATTGACCTTAAAGCAACAACTGAATCTGATCAATTTTCTGATTTCTCAGCAGAAATAGCAGCTTCATCACGATCAAAGGGTTCTGTCTCTGTTGGAACTTCACATGTACAGAGAACTTCTGATGAAATTGAAGATAATGACTCTATTGCCGTATTACGGGATAATATTGTTTCACATGCAACTGCTGGAACTTCTCATGCTTATAATAATCAATCATTTCCTTTGCAACATTCTTCTGAGGATCATGAAACTCCAATAAATAACAGAAATCGTCCGCCACTTTTTAAAAGTTTTTCATATGGCTCTTTACCGTATTCAATTCGAAGACCATATATTGATCAAACTGCTCGTCGTCTTGGTATCCATCCTCCTGTATCTGTTAGTATAAAATGCTTTATTAAATTTCTTGCATTATATATATATATCTTTTTAGAATTATATTATACCGCCACGTCCGAAAGTTTTGGAATCTCCAGACGTTGTAAATGGATTAGGTACACCACAAGCAAGTTCAACAAAAAATCATTCATTTTTTAAATCTCCAATTTTGCCTGAAAAATTTGTTCAAAAAGAAGAAGGAAAAATTGTTGAAAGTTTAGCAGAGCAATTGAGGGCATTAATTATTTGTTTTGATGCCGGAATGGATGGAAGAATGCACAAAATTAATCAAGTTTGTTTATATATTTTTGCATATTGGATTACTGTAGTTTCGTATTTTAGATAAAATATATTTATGCTGAAAAAGCAGCAGCTTTAAAAAGAAAAGAACAAGAAATGAAACAAAAAATTGAGGCAGAAGAAAAGAAATTAACAGGTGCAAAAGCAAAGCTAAAACTTGAATCTGATAAAATGAAGCAATCTGATGGAACTTTAAAGAATCTTGAAAATGAATTGAAAGAAGTGAAAAATAAATTTGTTGATACTTCAAGAAATTTAGCCGATATTCGTCAAGCAAAAACTCAAATGGAACAAAAATTGAAAAAAGCGGAGGAAGAACTTCAAAAAGAGAAAGAGAAGACTAAGAAATGGGAAGTATTAAATGGAAAATTATCGGTAAGCATTTTTTGAATTGACTTTTCAAACACATTGGAATTTCCTTTTAGAATGAACTTAGTCTTGAAAGAAGAATGAAAGATTTTATTGCAAAACAATCAGGAAATAAAACAGCTCAAACATCGGCCCCTCCACAAAAAGAACCAACTCGACAACCATTTCGTCCCCTTCAATCACGAAAACCAAATCGATTTGGGATGCAACAAAATGTCCCAGAAACACATTCTCATTATCCACCCCAACAACAACAAGAACTTTTTCACCGAAGACTTACAAATACTTCAACATCTTCCGTGGAATCAGCAACAAAAAATGTACATTGGAATTTACCAAATGCTGAAAATCATGATTCATCAAATAATGAAACTCATTTTACTTCTCTTCGAACTCAAATACCGTCTGATTCGCAACTTTTACATAAAATTGATGATCAATCATTTGTTGAAGAACAATATCGTCGATTTGGGTCTTATCGAATAATGAAAGAATGTCAGTGTGAACTTATTCGATACGATAATAATGATTTAAGATATTGTTGTTTAAAAGATGTTAATGTCAATGTAAGGATTACTGTATTCTCTTTTCTTTACAATTTTACTTTATTTTTTGTAGGTTTCATACGTTGATGATAATGGTCAAATTACAGTAACCCTACCGGGGGGATATATTGTTAATATTTTTCCATCTATGCAACTTGAAATTCATCGATCTGAAACAAATGAAAAAAGCATTGTTGCTCCAGATGGTCGAAGATGTGAATATTTTAATCTTCCAAATGGTGAAGAACGTTTTGTTGATGTAATTGCTGGAAAAGATGAAGGGCAACGGCAGTTTCCAGATGGAAAAGTTGAAGTACTCCAAAATACAAATACCAAAAGAAATGAAACGGATTTTGTGCAGCTTATTGAAAATTCAATTTTATTTTGTTGTCCTGGATTTTTTGTAAGTTTTGGTTTTTACAATTTTAAACTTTATTTAAAAGTTTTTTTAAAGGTTACTCGTCATTTGGATAAAGACTTTGGTGGCGCTGTTACAGTTCGAGTTTTGACGAATGATCCATCTAAAACATGGAAAATTACAATTTGTTCTGAACATCGAGTTTTTTATGTCAAACATTATAATGGAAATAATAGTCGTCGCTGCTTTTATACCGAACGTCGATGTGATCATTTACAAAATTGATGTGTGTTTTTTTGTTTTAAATTTTTGTTTTAAAATTGAAAAATAAAGTTATATTTGGGTTTGCAGGGGTTTAAAACGAACTAAAAACAAACAAGGATTACTGTAATATTGAATATATAATTTTTTATTACTTTCTTTGGTAAAAATGAAATACAAAAAGCACAGATTACACGGGCTCATTGGATGTCCTGTAGAGACGGATTTTGAGTTTAAGGGTTGGAATAGAGTTTATTTTTACTCAAAAATGACAGAGAAATGATCAAAAAATGATTTCATACATGCCCAACCCGAAGATCGAAATTTCGAAATTTTCGATATTTTTCACAGGGACAAAAAAAAATGTGAAAAAATTTTTAAAAAAATATATGTGAAAAATGATATAAAAACAATTTAAATGAATCAAAACGATCAAATATTGAAGATATATCATTTCAATGATGTTGGAGGTATTGTGAAAAATTCTCGTAACTAAAAAATTTTTTGTGCTTATCTTTGACTTTGATATGATTGGGTATAACTAAATCGAGGTCAAGGAGATTAATTAAAGCATTACCAGACGTTTAAAGTCAATATTAAATACTGTTTTTGGTCCTGGGGATGTTTTTTGCTTCAAAAAAAAAGTATTATTTTGCAACAACTTTAATTATTTTTAATCAAAGAAAGGCATTTTAGGTCAATTTGTTCTGAACAAAGAATTGATAAATAAGAAAACAAAGATAATGAAAAAATGAATTAAAATATTTCTGAAGCCATTCATCGCTTCCAATTTATGTTGTACAAAGATTGGAAAGTTCTTCTGTTAAATACAAATATTTAAATTTTACAAAAATCTATGAAAATTTTGATAACTTCAATGAAAAATGATAATAATAATACTGTAGCTATAATCAGAATTGTGCCAACAGTAAAATGTCGGCACAATTCAGATTTTTCATTTTCTTTCGCAGAAATTTTTTTAAACCAAAAAGATTGTTTTTTAAAAAAATATCAGGTTTTGAAACGATTTTTTCAGAACAATATTGTCTGCGTTTTGCCATTTTCCGTGTCTTTTTTGATTCTACTTTTACATTTTTTCCCTCATTTAAAGGGAGCGAAAAAGTGTTATAAAATAATGATGATTGAATGAAAATATGGTTTTCTTCTTTTAAAGATTTATTTATGTTTCATATTGATAATTATTTTGTTTGGCATAAAATTAAGAATGCCTTGTATTATATTCATTACTTTCGGGAACTTGTGATAAAAATTTTCATGTATCTTTAAAGAATCGCTGATTTTTGTGAATTTAAAAACCTTTGAAAAAAAAACTTTTTATTTTAACGTCTGATGAGTTTTATTTCTGATGTGTGTTTCTTACTTTTTTTCCTTTGTTTATGTATTCCCAAATGACTGTTTTATCTCTTCTTTTTTTGTTATGCATCATCTTCAGAGTTAAGCATAAAAAATCAATTTTCTTCCCGATAAATCATTAAAATCTTTGGTCAATTTAGTTGTTTTTTTACACTTACAAAATGATGAAGCTTTTTTTCCACATTTGAAAACCTGTGTTTTTTCCTCCCTCATTTTTTTTTGATATTTTCTCTTATATCTTTGATGTCCATGAATCATATATTTTTTTTGCATCTTCTTTCTCTTTTTTTGTTGCTGCTTTCTTTTTTTCCTAAAAATATAAAACCTTAACCCATAATAATGCAATCTCCCTCGCATCTTTCTATTTTTCTACTTATTTCGATGTTATACATACATTTTTGAAAAAGAAAATTAATGCCATATTTCGATGTGCTTTTTTTCCTTCAATCTTTTCTTTTTATTAATAAAAAAAAGGTACACCATTACTACCTCCCCAAAAAAACCTTCTTTTTTTAAATGTTGGAAAAATGTTGAGCTTTTTTTTGTTGTGCTCCATTTTTTTTTCTTTGAGAAAGAAAAAAGATGAAGGCTCTTTAAAGACCAAATTTTCTGTTTTCTATTGATTCCATTTACTTTCATATTTTTAGTTTTTTTGATATCATTTAGAAGTTGAAATTTATTATTATTATTTGCTTTTAAAACAATAATTTTTACACAACAATCTTTTTAACATCCGTTTTTTAAATTTTGCCAAAGTTTTTTTTTCACCCAAAAAATTGCTCGGATCTTATTTAACAGAAAAATTGTCTTACAACGAAAGATGAAGATGACAGAAAACTTTTTTTTTGTTTTTTTACTGGTTTTTTTTGTCGCGGTTTTTTAAACAATGAGCTTACTTTTTATAAATATCAAATATTGATATAAAAATAAAAATTACTAAATTTTGTAAACTTTTTTAAGGTTATTACTTTGGAATTGCTGTAACTGAGTTAAAGAAAATGACAGAACAAGAAAAAGCAAGTTTTCTTCGAAATGGTAAGTTTTCTGGCCAAAATGGAGACCCCCCTTTTTTTCTAAAAAGGGCCCTCTTTGTAATGTTATCTTTTAATGGGATAAAAAGCTTAATTTTATCACAAATTTTTGTAAATTTGTATTTATTTGTGTTAAATTTGTTAGTTTAATTAATTTTTGTTAAAAAAATCGTGGAAATTTTAAAGTTTTATCAAAAAATGTTAAAACTTTTCTAAAAGGGCCTTTTTATAAAAGGGGGTGATTTGTAAATTTTTCTAAAAAATTAATTTTTTTAAATTTCCACTTTTTTTAGCTGCTCGAGCTCCTGGAAAACGTACAATTAAACCGACACAATATTTTTTCAATGAATTGCCAGATGGTGATGAAGACGATGACAACGATTTTCATGTTAGCGGTGATGAAAATAGTGGAGAAGAGGGTAGTTCGTCCTCTGGGTCATCGGATAATGAAAATGTTTGCATATATTTATTTATTATTTCATATTTATGATTAATTATTCTTACAGGATAATAATGATAATAGTGATAGCGAAAATGATTCAAATGAAAAATCATCTACTATTGAACTTGATGAAGATACCCAAGATGCTAAAAATGATGTTGAAGATTTAGCTGCCGGGGCTAATCAAGTTAAGAAGGAAGATATTGTTTATTGTTGCATTTGTTTAAAACCTGAAACAAAAGAATTAAGCGTATCAAAATGTGATCGGTACATTTAGGCTATCGTAATCCACGAATAATCTTTTTTTTCTTTTTTAGATGTAATATTGCTGTCCATGATGCCTGTTACGGTGTTATTGATGATGACACTGAATCTGTAGCATCAAATGGTGAAATTCCATGGTTTTGTGAACCTTGCATGTTTGGGTTGGTTGAACCTCCACATTGTGAACTCTGTCCATCTCGATATGGGGCATTTAAAAAAACTGATATTGGGGAAAATTGGATTCATGTTTTATGTGGACAATATATTCCCAAAATTACTTATGCCGATAATGAAAAATTAATTGGTATCAGTTATCAAGAAATTGATCATAAAACTTTTGGAAAGAAGCCATGTTCATGTTGTAATGATACGATTAAAGCTAGAATTGGGATTGCTGTTCCGTGTGAAGCTGGATTATGCAAAAATAATTATCATATTACCTGTGCTCAACGGTTTGTAATTTTGGTATTTTCAAATTATATTTTTATGGATATTTTAGGTTAGGATTATTGGTTGAATTGGATGAAAGTGAATGTACGGGTCATTTATTTTGTAAGCGGCATACATTAAGCGAAGATTTAAAACGAAGAAAGCGAATGTAATATATATATATATTGTTTTATATATTAATATTTAATTTTATAGCTATGACAAAATGTTTGCATTTGAAGAAAAACGAATGCAAATAATTAAAAGACGGAAAATTGGTGAAAATCACCGTATCCAATTTGAAAAACAACTTGCAGATTATAATCAAAGAGTTGTAAATCTTAATAATGTTAATCATCCTGGACCTGCAAATGCAAAACGTATTCGAATGATACAAACTAGCGCTGAAATTATTGAAGGTTTTGCTGCAAAAGCTGAAATGGCACTTGGTCTGTGAAAATTTAGACTCATTTAAAAAAGATAAATTGTATTAAATTTTTTTTAAATTTAGGAATAGATCGAGATCGTTATGTTAAAGAATTTTCAAGAATCCCAACAGAAAATATTAATCTCGGGGATGGTTTAAGTTTTAGTGATGAATCAGCAAGGTACAGTATCTTGTAGTTGTTACAGTATCCTATTAAACTATTATTTTAGATATTTTGAATATCGTGAAAATGTATTATTTGATGAATTGGATCAATATTCTGCAGAATTAAAGATTAATAAAGAAGAAGCGTTACAAAAGATTGAAGATGTTAAAAAAGAAGTGGCTGAACTTGAAGTAAATAATCCTGCCATCATTGCAAGATCAAAACTTACTGCTGATTTATGTGCTGCTTTCGTTGATTGTCTTGGCCCACTAGGTGCAAAAGGAGTTAGTAGAGCTTTTCTTCGTTTACCTAAAAAACATCCTGCAAAACCTCAAATTAAAATTCTTCCAAGTTCTTCTGCTCCTTCTTCTTCAAAGGTTTCAAAAAAACGTAAAAATGATTCAACAGAACCACCTCCGAAGCTTCAAGCAACCCCCGTCAAAAGAAAATTAAGTAATGGAACTCCAGAAGTAATAACCTTAAGTGATGATGATATGCCAAAACTTCAAGCTGAAGTTACAACACCCACAAAAATGTCAACCAAAGAAAATCAAAAACCTCGAAAATATAAAACTGTACCAAAAATGAAAAAACAAAAATCCAGTTCCGTTATTGAAATAAATTCTTCTTCTCAATCAAATGACGCTTCATTTAATACTTCAACAAATGATGCTTCATCTATTATTGATGCTTCGACTTCTTCAACTCCAACAACTATTAAAAAATCAAACAAACGAAAATCTCCCGGTCATGGATTTCCTAAAATTTGCCATAATTGCCAAAAAGTAAACGCTCTTTTTCTTTATGCTTATTATTATATTATTTTTAGGATTCTGATCCACATTTGATGCCATTTTGTGATGAATGCAAACACTTTTTTCATTTATCTTGTCTTGATCCACCACTTTCAAGAATGCCAAAAACAACTCGATATTATGGTTGGACTTGTGCCGATTGTGTTGAAACTAAACAACTTGCATGGGAAAAACGTAATGGCGTTGAAGATGAGGAAGAAGAAGAGACAAAAGAAGAAAATCCAAGTGTTGAAAAAGTGGAAGAAGAAAAAGAAATTGAAGATTTACCAAGTAAAAAAGCAAAACATGCTGAAGTCAATGCTTAATCTTTTAAAAACTTATCAATTTTTCAAATGTGGCCATTTTTGCTTTTTTTCTAATCAAATTTTTTAATGATAATGATAGCCTTTATTTTTGTATAATTTTATAAGTGCAAAATGTTTGTTTTGTATTTGGGGTATAATTTTTATGGGTACTTTATTTTTTATACTGGGAAAAATCATTGTTGTGACTTCTAAAGTTTCATCTTTTTTTAAAACCGCCAAAAACTTAAAAAAATATTTCTTTCAACAGTGATACCGTATACATATATATATTTTGCTGTTGAAGAACAATGTTATTTTGTGTTTGTCTTTCTTTTTTATTACTTATATTTTATATATTCCAAAGCTGACCTCTTTTTAAAAAAAAAAGACAATAAATTGTTTTGCTTTTTATCTTTTCAGTTTCCAAAAAGGGAATTTTCCGATGATAAAATTACTTTTACATGTATTTTTTAAAGCAATGTGGAATAAATAAAAATATACTGTAGAAATGTCGAATCCAAATGTTTCAAGATTTCCTTTAATTTTATATAAAAGAATTCTGAGATTACATTATGGACTTCCAACAAAAGAAATGCGAATAATGGGTGACAGTTATGCCAAAGATGAATTTCGAAGACACAAAGATGCAACGGGAGAACATGCTTTACATTTTCTGAAAGAATGGACTGTACGTTTTTGTTTTTTTTATAAAGTTTATGAAATTATTATAAATCTTATAGGATTACTGTATGACACTATCAAAACAACTTTCACTTAAAGGAATTGCAAAGAATCGAGAAATTGGTCGTGACCTTGATACTTTGGCAATTGAATCTTTAGATGAACAAAAACTTTTACAATTATATGAATTAAAAGTTGAAGCAGATAAATGGAAAAAGGGTGATAAAATTGAGTAGCTTTATTCTATTGTAGTTGATAATAATAAAATAGAAATTTGTTTATTAAATCTAATTAATACACTTTTTGTAACAAAGAAATTATATAAACAATAAAAATGATGCAAATTTAAATATTTGATGATGTTGCAGCTGATTCAAAAACAGCATTTCGTAAAAGTCGATATGTTCGGGTCAATTCGCCCATACCAGTTTTAAGTCCATTTGAAACATATGCAACAACAATCTCTGAATCTGGGCACATCATTAGTGTCGTTCCACCATATCCTGGATGACCGTATAACCATTTACCCTTAAATAAAAATAAATATTACTTTCATTTATCAATTAATTAATCGATAAATGCAAATACATACAGATTTAATTGGATGTCGTTCATACATAAATCCATATCCCTTTGGCATTGGGGCCCCAATGACTGCATCTAATCCACCATTGACGGTTGGCTCCGAAAATTTTTTCACCAATTCTGGGGACAATAATTTTCCTTGAAGCATTAAAACAAAAATTTTTGCCAAATCTTTTGCCTTTGTTATTCCCAAGGCAGCCGGTTGTTCCAAGCGATGCAACTCTGGACTATTAAAAGTATTTAAATTCTGCAAAATACTTTTTTTTTTAAAACTTGTTTATTTCTTCTCGCAATTTTTTTTTTTGGAAAATACCTGTTCCAATTTAATCCAATCAGGATTTTCTAAAATCTTTTTTGCCAATGAATTTCTTCCACGTAAATGTAAAAGTCCGAGAACAATAAAAATTCGTGGATCATGAATTAATTCTTTGAATAAATATCGGCGATCGGGTATCGTTAAACGGGATACTGTATGTTGTTCATTTGGTGGAAGGCCCATATAAAAATCTATTTCTGTAAATTTAATAAATTTGCAAGGGTTACGGTATTTGAATTTTGTTAAACAAATTTTTAAAAGTAATTTACAGTATGCGTATTTGTAAATGGATAAAATTAATTTATTTTGTTTGCTTAATTGAAAATAATAAAATATTTTTAAAAAAATTGTTAAATTAAATCAGCAAGAATACTGTAATTTTACAACATCGAAAAAAGCAGACATTTTTATTACTATTAATTATGTCATTTTATTGCTGCCTTTTATCGCATAAATTTTTATGTTTTTTTGCTTCCAAAATAGCATAAAATTTTATGACTAATTTTATCAAAAAAAAAATCATCCATTTTATTTATCACTTTTTTCTCCGATGTTGGTCCTTGAAAAAAAAGTGGTTTTTATTTATGACTGATATGATAGGGAAAAAAATGAATTACTCATGCATTTTTTCATTAAAGTCCAAATTCCAATATTTTTTTTAGCTGAACAAAGTCTTACAAAAAAGTGTGGGATATATGAAATCTCCTTACTTACTACTTACCATGTTTATCTGAAACTTCTTCACGAAAAAATTGTGCAGCACTTCGATTTTTGGGATCAACACGACGAACAATTTGATCAACGAGCCATCCATAGGTGATGGCATGATATCCACTTCTCGTTCCTGGAATCCCTGAAACATAATTTACAGTAATCAATCGATATTATCTAAAAAAAGCACGTACAATTTGGTGTTGCACGTTCCAAAATTTTTGCCATTCTTTCATGATTTTGGGCATCTTCAAGGGTAATCTTTTCTTCCAAAGCTGCCAGGCCTGCCTATAAAGAAAAAAAAGGGAAATTGTTTGTTTTTAGAAGGTGTTTTTCTTCAAAGAAAGAAAAAACTAGTTTTATCCGAAAAAAATTTAAAAGATCTCTGTCAAAGTCATCAAAAATTAGGTCAAAAACTTCATTGAAAAATATTTCAAAGAGTTTCAATCATTTTTATTAAATCAAAAAAAAAAGTTTGCAAACTTTATGAGTCATAATCCAATCAACGGTAATCAATTCTTTTCCATTTTGTCCAAATTCTGGCCAAAAGCTTATCATTAAATCTTCATATTTTACATATCCTCGATCCACACACATTGCAATACAAAGTGCTCCAACGGCTTTTGTTGCAGAAAATATTACGGTTCGTGTGTCAGAAGTCCATGGAATTTGTGCAGATGCATCTGCGAAGCCACCCTGTAAATCAACAACAAGTTCACCCTTTTGATACACAGCTATCGCTGCACCTTCTCTCTCCCATCCATCAAGGAAATTTCTTCTAAAAAATTTGTAAATTTTAATAAAAATTTAAATGTTTTTAGTTACGGCAAAATATTTTAATTTAGCTCCACGCTCCAGAAGGTAAAAATTTCATCATAAATTATTATTTTATAAATATTTTATGTAACTATCATTTTAGTCCCAATTTTACTTAAATCGTTTAAATAAATATTATAAAATTTAATAAAAAACTAAAATACACCGAATTTAATTATTTAAAATTGTTAGACAGTAACTTTGAAGATAAATCAAGGTTACTGTAGTTTCTCAAAAAAATGTAGCAAAAAATCTAAAAACAAAAATAAGCGTCCAAAATGTTTTTTTAGAAAAAAGAATCCAGCAAAAATGATTAATTAAAATACAACTTTTTTAGAAACAGTTTCTTTAGAGTCCAAAGTACAAATCCGCTGTAAAAAATTAGCTTAAAATCGGGTTTATTTCATTTTTTGATAATCTCCTTTTAATCTTAACTTTTTATTTTATCATTGATTATTTTATATAGCATATTTTTATAAAAACAAGTTTTAACAAAAAAAAATATTTCTTACCGAAAAACTTTTTCAACTTTGGAAAATTGTGGTTGACAATGACCAAAAATATTGTTATGATTTTCAACGATCATATTTTTTGAAGAAGATAAAAAAAAATATCTTTGAAGAAATAATATTGATGAAAAAGAAGAGCAACGATGAATGGAGGAGGAGGGGATGAAGGCTTTTTTGATGAAAATCGAAATGGCTGAAAAACAAAATATATCTCGTTTTTTGTTGAATTTTGTTTTAAAAAAAAGAGTTTTAAGAGAGTGGAAAAATAATAATAATATGCGAAAAAGTAAACCAAAACTCTTTTATTATTTTCCAAAAATGGTGGCAAAGATAAAAGAAGAAAGTGAAAAAAAACTTGTTTCTTTTTTAAAAGATTTCGCGACACTGCACGACCTTACTTTTACGGACATGCTTTTTATAAGTTTTATTACTAAAATAATATTGGCAGAAAAAAAAGTTAAATAAGCAAATCCAAATTTGGGACATGAAATCAAAAAAGTGTAAAAAAGATATGAAATGAAGCAGCAAAAAAAAAAGATGAAAGAAGAGTGTTTTGTTTCAATGCTTTTTTATTTCCATGTTTGATGCAAAAAGAAAGAAACCTGTTCTTACGTGAGACACAGAGAAAGAGATGTTGTTTCGCAAGTTTATATAGAAAAAAGTGAAAAAGGGGAAGCCGACTGGCTGGCTGGTTGGTTGGCTGACTGAATGCTGGCGGGCAATAACATCTGCAGCAGCAGCTTAGCAGTAAAATGTTGTAGCAAAGAGAGGGGAAATGTACTGCAACAATTCGCCGTCCCAGAGCAGAGCTAATTGACTGATTCTGATGTTGTTGTTGTTACAACATCCATCAAGCCTTTAATCGTTTCAAAAAATTATGTTCTTAATTAAACATCTTTTTTTTTGTTTGCAAAATTGCTTTAAAAAAGCAAACTAAAAAATGAAATATTTTATTTAAAAAAAAACGAACAAAGATTGAAAAAAAGGCGGCGGCAATTAATTATGATAAAAAAATATATTATATTTATATGTTTTTTTTCCATTTTTTCATTTTTGTCTGATTGATAACAATTTTTTTGTTATGTGAAAAAAGCAAACTAAAAAAAGGGGGGGGGGGGGGGGGACATAGCATAGTTAACTTTTTTTTATTTCATTGAACGTCTATTTTTTATACAACAGCCCTATATAACTCATTGTTTTCTGATCCATCTTTAATCGATCAGCAAAAATGAGTTTTTTTTTGACAGGGGACAAAAAACTTTAAAATTCCTAAATAAAAAAAGTACAGTATCCTGATTTTTAAAAAAATCGAAATAAAAAAAAGAAACCAAAATGCTGTTTTTGCGGTGATAAAAATACAGGCAGGATTTCTCAAGAAAAGGAAGCCCAGATTTGATTTGGGCTGAAAAACGGCATGGCGCGGGACCACTTTTTAGCAGTCCCTATCCCGCCGGGTCCCGTCCCTTAAAGATTAGTTCCGCTCGGTCCCGGGATGGGACCGAGCAGTAAAATGTTGTAGCAAAGAGAGGGGAAATGTACTGCAACAATTCGTCGTCCCAAAGCAGAGCTAATTAACTGATTCTGATGTTGTTGTTGTTACAACATCCATCAAGCCTTTAATCGTTTGTTTTTATATCCCATTAAAAAACATGTTTCTGAAAAGTGAATGAATGCAGTCAAAAAAATTTGACGGGACTTAGCGGGACCGGGACAAAACTAAACTGGATTTGCAATTCCGGCACCATGCCCAGGCCGAAAATGGTTTCTATTCCATTTAAATAAAATGGATGGCACAGTTGTGTTCAACATCAAATAGGATTTTGTTTTTCACAATTTTTCAAAAAAGTCAAAATTTTCGAAATTTCAACAATGAAATAAATCCTGTTTAATGATTCGTTTAAATGGAATAGAAAATAGAAACTATTTGCCAGTCACTTCAAATCCCTATTTTCTTCTTACTGTATACCATCAGCTACCATTTAATTTTGGTTTACAGAGGGAACCAAGTCAAAATTTCGAAAATTTCGACTTTTTCGGGAAAAAAGTTTTTTGTTCATCAAAAACCAAAATGGTGACCGATATTACTGCTCCATTACTTTTCGGTTAAATCAAACAGAAACAATTTGCCAGATGTTCAAAGATCGGATTATTTCTTGAATCACACCCGGTAAAAACAAAAAAATTTGCAAATCGCACAAAAATTTGCATATATATTTTTCATTCTTTTTTTTATTTCTTTGAATCTTTTTTTGATAATTTTATTTTTCTCTTCAATCATTTATTTTTTGATGACAAAAAGATGTCAGACAAAGCAAACGCAGCAGCAGCTTCAATGAAAAAGCTTGAAAAAACTGAAGAACAATTTGGTAAGTAATTTTTTAAATTTCTTCATTATTTTGGTAAAAAAATTGAAATATTTGCTTCAATATGTTTTCATCTTAATGTGTTTGCTGAAGTTACTGATAAATATTATCACCCACTTGATCATTTTTTTAGATACCGATGCACCTCCAAGTTGGTGGGAGCCATGCAGTGAACGCTCCATCTCTTTTACATCTTTGAATTCTCTTGATTCCATTTCAACTGTTTTAAATTCTGTTCAAAAAAGTTTAAAAGATAGTATTAGCACAAGTGAGTTTTCATTTTTTTACAGAATGTTTAAATTTTATTGGTTTTTATTTATAGTTACCATGGAAGATAGCATTGATAATTTGGATGAAAGTGCATTACTTACTGATTTCTCAGATTTATCATATACTGATGATGATAATGTTGCAACAAAATATGAAAATTCTGAGAAGGGAAGTTCTGCATCTGATTCCCGTGGTACTACTGGTGAAAGTGAAGAAGAAGGGGAAGAAGAAGAGGAAAGTGAAACAGAAACAACCACAACTAATTCAACTTCTTCAAGTGATTCTTCTTCATTTGATGATTCTTTCTTTGATACTACTTCTTCTAATTCTTCATCATCTTCATTTTCATCAAGCTTTGATTCTTCTGATGAATCAACAACTCTTTCAACTAATTCAAGTGATTATTAAAAATATCCCAGAATATTATTATCTTTTTTTATGTGTACTGATTATAAAAAAACATTACTGTAACTTTTATTTGAAATGAAAAAAAATAAATACAAAAAATATAAAAGTTTTTTTTCTTATCGATTTGGATTGTAAATCTTCTTTTTGACACGTGAAATACGCCATGCATTGGCATCTTCGTATTTGTTGTGTAAAGCATCGATTTTTTGATTCTTTTTGAATGTTGAAAGTTTTGTATTGTCTCCAAGCTTGAAAAAGGATGGCGCATACTCAATTAACCATTTTGGATCTACCGCAGTTACCTAAAATTTTGTTAGTTAGAATAATATTTTAAAACATAAAAATATTAAACATACTTCTCGCATATATTCTTTTGTTGTCATAACCAATTCATAATAAACAACCCATTCTGGTTGTTGTTGAAAAAGAGCACTTGTTGGATGAATATAAACAGTTTGTCCATCAACCAATGTTCTATAGCCTTCTTGTGGATCACGTTTAGCTGCATTACGAAAATATCCAGAGCAGACAGCTTTTTGAACTTTTTGTACATCTCTTCCGCAACTTTTTACACTTAGTTTATGTCGATCCATAATTCCTAACAACTGCTTTCTAACATCTTGTGCACGTTTTAGCTGTCGTCCTTGAACAAAATTTTGATGGCACCACGATTGTGAATAATTATTATGTTTCCAAGAATTATATACTGCCAATAGAGTAAGTTGGTCACCTTCGGGTTGATGGAATTTTGACTTTCTTTCATCAGCTTGTTCTTGACGATCTTTTGGACGATAAAAAACATTTTGTACAGAAATCATTGCAACAATTGTAAGAACTTCTTCAGCACATGCTAAATCAACAGACATAATAAGAAATTTTGCCAATGCAGGTTCCAATGGAAATTCAGCCATCTAAAAGAAAAAAATTACTGTAAGGGATATAAAGCTCAAAAAAAAGCTTACTCTTCGACCTAATCTTGTCAATAAACCATCATCATCTAAAGCAGAAAGTTGATGTAATTGTTGAAGAGCTGTAATCATAGCCTCCAATGGTGGAGCATCCATAAAATCAAAATCAAGAAGATTGTTGATTCCCATTGCCTTCAGTTGCAAAAGAGTAGTTGCTAAATTTGTTCGTTGAATTTCTGGAATCGGAGTTGGTAGCATTTCATCTCTGAATGCTCGTTCTGTATAAAGCCGATAACATTTTCCAGGACCTGTTCGGCCAGCGCGGCCAGCCCGCTGTTGGGCCGCAGCTTGTGAAATTGGAGTTACAACAAGTGAATCCATACAAGATTTTGGATTATAAATTTTTTGTTTTACAAATCCTGGATCAACAACATAATAAATTCCATCAATTGTAAGAGATCTAAACCAGCATATTATAGCATAAATTCTAATTACACATGTAACTTACGTTTCAGCAATATTTGTTGCAACAACAACTTTTCGAGCACCTGGGGGTGCCGGATCAAAGATTTTTGATTGTTGTTCACTTGGTAACGCGCCATAAACCGGCCAAGCTTGCAATTCAGGAACATCCGAACCAAGCTTTTTCATTCGTTCATGTAACACTTCACAAGCAGTATCAATTTCTTCTTGACCAGTTAAAAAGAGTAAAATATCTCCAGGAGGTTCAGTCAAATGAATTTGCATTACGGTCATAAGTGCAGCATCAACGTAATCAGTCTCCGGCTCACGAGTGTATAAAGTTTCAACAGGAAATGTTCTTCCAGGAATTTTAAAAATCGGTGCACCAAAGAAATATTCAGAAAATTTAACAGAATCAAGGGTAGCCGAAGTAACAATAAGTTTTAGTTGTGGACGTTTTCGAACAGCTTGTTTGAGAAGACCAAAAAGTACATCTGTATTTACCTAGAAAGCATAATTTAAAACAATAATAATATTTACCGATCATGAATTTTATATCAGACAAAATTACACTATCAAACGAAAATTAAAAATTTACCGTGCGTTCATGCGCCTCATCAAGCATAATACATGAATATCCACCAAGATATGGATCAAGAAGGGATTCACGAAGAAGCATACCATCTGTCATATATTTAATTATTGTATCTGGACCCGTACAATCTTCGAAACGAATTGTGTATCCAACTTCTTGACCAAGTGAACAACCAAATTCTTCAGCAACACGCTTTGCAACAGATGTTGCAGCAACTCGACGAGGTTGTGTACATCCAATTTTACCTTGTTTAGCTAACCCCGCTTCAACAAGATATTGTGTCATTTGAGTTGTCTTTCCAGAACCTGTTTCACCAATAACCACCAAAATTTGATGTTCAAGGATTGCATTAATAAGAGGTTCTTTAAGTGAAAAGATTGGTAATGATTCCCGTTGTTCCTTTAAGCTTAGCAAATTTCTTTTTCCTGTTGAAATCGTTTTTAAATGTCGTCGCCATTCTGGTTCTTCTCTTTTTCGCATCGATGATGATGGCTCTTCTTCTTCGACGGCAACATTATTTGGCGCCATTGGATCTTGAATTCGACTTCCGCCAGCACCACCACGTTGTTTCTGCGAATCTTTTTCACGCGCAGCTTGAGTTTTCATTTCTCTTCTTTCTTTTGATAAAGCTCCTTGCATTAAAGCTGCTTGAGCTAAAGATCCATCAGGATTTTTTACAACTTTAACTGGCTCCAATTCAATATTCATTTTACCATAACCTTTTAAAAATGCAGGTTCATCTTCAACAAGTTCAATTTCAACATCTTCTCCGTCACTTTCGTCGTCATGATTACGTAAAATTCCCAAATCTTCATCAAAGTCTGGCATATCAACATGTGAAATAGCTCCACCGCCCTGCATTTGTCGTAGTTCCCATCTTTCTGGTGTTGATAATCTAACTCGCGTACGCTTTTGTGTTCCAGAATCAACTTCAATATTTTTACGATCAGAATTTATAAATTGTTCATCCATTCCAAGAACGGCATCTTCACCCAGTGGAGCTTCATTTGGACACAAATCTACCCCAGTTCTTTGATCAACTTCTTTCATGCTTAGACCAAATTTTCGCGTAGGCCCAGCATCATCAACTTTTACAACTTTAACTTTAACAGTTTGACCCCGATTGACAACTTCAGAAACATCTTTGACACGATTCTTTGATAGTTGTGAAATATGAATTAATCCATCACATTTTTGACGAACACCAATAATCTATAAAATAATTATAATAATAAAGCTTACATTGCAAAAAAACTTACTTGGGCAAATGCACCAAATGCAGGAGTTGATTGAATTTTAGCTTCATAAATTTTTCCAAGTTCAGGATATTCAGGAAGAATGGCATGTTGATGTTCCCGTGATCTTGATCGATGCCTTCTTCGATCACGATCTTTTTCTCTTGAATGACTCCGCCTTTTCTTCCTTTCACGATCTCTATGCCGTCCATCATCATCGCGTTTTGACCTTTTTCTTTCCCTTGAATTACTACGACTTCGTGATCGCCTTCTTCTTCTAGGACTATGAGATCTGCTTCTTCTGCTTTTTGAATCTGGTTCATCTTTTTTATTCTCCTACAAAGCCATTCTTAAACTAAAATTACAAAAATAGCAAAACATACTTGTTCCCATTTTCCCATTAAACCTTCCAGATCTGCTAAAGGATTTGCAGTGTTTGCCATTGCTAATGCAGGAAACATTGCTTTAAGTTCTTCTTTTTCATCTTTAATAGTATTAAATGGTTTATCAGCGGGCCTTGGTTGAGCATTCATAATCATTCTCAACAATGAAGACATCAAAGAATCATCTAACTAAAGTATAACAATTTATTGGAACATTTCATTTTAAAAAATCTTTAAACTTACCCCTCCATCTAAGCCATGTTCTGATAATACTGTTTTAAATTTATTAAATGTTGAATTTTCTTTAGCTAAAGCAATAATAAATTCTGCAACGTCTTTGTCATTTATTCCAAGATGGTTTTCAAGTTCTGTACAAACACGTGAAACAAGTTCTAAATGTTGTAATTGAGCAATATCATCCATCTTTTGAACATTAAATATAATAAAAAGATAAATGGATAAAAATTATTGAAAATTTTGAACTTTCAACAGAAAACTTGATTGTTATTTTTTTTTGGAAAAAATTGCGTTGAAATAGTTTGTGTTTGTTAATGGACATTTTGCCAACACTATTTTTTTCCAAACAATTTTGCAGTATACTGTAATTGAACTTTTAAAAAACAAAGAATTCTGGAATAAAGAGATAAATAAAATTAACTTAATTTTACTTAGGGCAATTAGCTTTGATAATACATACGTACATATGTGATTTAAAGGGAGTGTCGAAGATAGTGAAAAACTTTTTTCCGTCGTTCCAAATGATGGGGAATGCATTCGTTGCGTGCGGGCGGACAAACTTTTTCATTCCCCATCACTTGGAACGACGGAAAACGTTCATAAAAAGTTTTTCACTGTCTTCGACACTCCCTTTAACCAATGATTTTTAAAGCTACTTTGGCAAAACGTCATTTACAAGCAAAAACCAAAAAAATGTTGAACAAACTTTTATAAAATTGCGCAAATAAAGTTGCAAACAAAACTGCTTCAATTGTTAACAAACGCGTTTAAACCATATTAAAGTTTTTTTTCTTTTTAATCTTTGGCTTCATTAAAAATGGAGAAAAAACATTATATTCTTCCAATTGATGCATTTATTATGCATAATGGTGATCGAGGCTATATTCGTTACTATGGTGAAGTAAAAGGATATGATGGATTTTGGTATGGAATTGAATGGGAAACTCACACAAAACGTGGAAAACATAATGGTACTGTTAAAGGAATTAAATATTTTGAATCAAAACATCCAAAAGCTGCTTCATTTATTCGTGCATCTGAAAATATTTCTGATGGTGAAGATATTGTATCACTTATTGCACAAAGATATGCTGAATCTGCTGTAAAATATAAAGCTTCTGTTAACAAAATTGATATTGAATTGGAGGAAGAAAGTTATGCCACAAATGATCAAACAGAATCTGGAAGTGCTGAAGATAATCTTTCAAAGGTATATGCCATTACGCTGGATCGTTATCCCCTTGCATTTTGTACATCCCTTGATAAAACTTTTCCTGCTTGTAAGGATTTGGTTATTTCTTATACTTTGCTAACAAAATGGTCAGATATCTTTAAAATTCTTAAACTTTTTCCGAATCTTCGACATTTGGATATTAGTAATAATTTGATGGAGAAGCTTAGTGATTTGGGAAATTTGGAAGATATCGTTATTATAAATCCAATAAGAACGTTGAAAGTTAATTTATGTAATATGGATGATGAATCTGTTTATCGTTTGTTACTGATATTTCCAGAAATTACTGAACTTCATCTTACTGGTAATTTACTTAAAAGTGTATCAATTCCATCACATTGTTCAACGTTGGAAACTTTATATCTTCAAGATAATGATATTATCACTTTCAATAATTTGCGATCATTAGGTTCCCTTCCAAAATTGAAATATTTGAATGTTAGTAACTGTAAAATTTCAAAGATTACTGTTACCGAACCATTTGCTGCGCTCGAAAAACTTGTTGCTGCTGATAACAAATTTTCTCATGTTTGTTTTTGGCTTTTTTTATTTTTAATATATACTTGTTTTTTTAGTGGGATGATATTATGGAACTAAATAAATTTCCAAATTTGAAGCAAGTTGTTTTAAATGCTCGTTTGCCAGTTCCAAAAGGTATGGATCCCCGAGAAGTAATGGTTGTTAAATTTCCAAATATTATTGAACTTGATCGTCTTGATATTTCACCAGTATTTCGTCGAAATTGTGAATATGATTTTATGAATAAAATTTCTTCACTGAATCCAATTCCATCCTACTTCAATGTTGATATTCAACGATTGCAAAAAATTTATCCAGATTTTGAAATTGAAATTCCTGAACCTGAGTCACAAGTGTTGGATAAAGAAACAATTAAATTACGATTTATCTATGGTGATACTAAATTTGAAAAAATCTTTGATAGTACACAAGAATTTTCACAAATTATTAAAATTGTTTGTCGAAAAATGAAGCTTCCAACACGTAGCATTGAAGTTTATATTCGTCGATATCAAGAAATTAATATGGATGGATATGGAGAAATTGAAGAACATGTAAAATATTTGAGTTCAAATATTAAATCATATGATTTGGATTCAAATTCTACTGTAGTTTTAAAGATCTCTGATTAAATTTGATTTGGATTGTTTTTGATATTTTATTTTTTACCGGTAATTTTTATTTATATGTATATACTGATACAGTAATAATATGACTGTAATATCCATATTGCAAAGTTGCTATTTTTCTCACGATCGACATGTTGATGAAATTACAGTATACCGATTAATCGGTACATAATATTATTAAACGATTGCATAATATCATTATTTTTAAAATGAAAGTTTATAAATTTTTCATCATTGATTCCATCGATGACACGGAAAATATATGTTTTTTTAAACCACGCAAACTTTTTTTACCACCTGACTGTAATTCTTTTTTTTCCCTCATTCATTTTTTTTGGTTATTGTTTGAGCTTTTTGCCTTATTTGCACATTTGATTATGAAAGTAAACATACGACTAAAAAACATTCATCCCAATATACATAAATAATAAAGTATAAAAGTTTGTCCATGTCTGTTCATTTATAAAAATAATATTTTTTGAATCAATCGTGTGTTTTTTTTCTATTGTGTTAAAAAATAAACTTTCTTCTTTCACCTCCTTTTTTTTGTTGCTGCAAAAAAAATATGATTCGTAATATTTTATTTCTCCTTCTTTTAACAACCCTTTGCATTAATATTGTTTTTGCGGAAGAAACAACTTCAAAAGCAGAATATATTGGACGTATGTTGAAATAATTAAAAATCATTTTAAATCATTTGTTAAAAATTTAAGCATGCTTGGATATGTGGTGCCCTGAAGGTTATAATTGTGCTTACGATGAAATAAAACATGTTCAAGGATGCTTTTTAAATCATAATTAAAGTTTTAATTTTTATTGTAAATGTTTGGATTTCACATAATTGATGGTATTACTGTAATTGGGATCTTTCTGATTTTGATTATTTATATTTAATTTTATTAATTTTTTATGCGTAAACTTTTCCATAAAATAACCAAATTAATTTCTGACTGATTTTTAAAAAAATTTAATTGAATTATATTTTTAACACTCAAAAATGAGAAAGCATGTTTTTTTGAATGACCCTAACATTTACATGTTTGTTCGATCTTTTTCAACAACTTTGTTAAATTTGCCAAAAAGCTGTTTTATTACAACAGTATTTTCAATTTTGAAAGAAATGAGATTTATTTTGATATGCAAATTCGTAAAAAATGAGTGATAGCTTTTTGGAAAAATGATAAAAAAAATGCAAATTTTGTTGTTTTTAAAATGTTTAAACAACCACACATTTTGTTATTTTTCCATCACAATTCTTTGTTGTTACTTTTAATTTGGAAGATAGGTGTAAAAAATGTCGGATACAAATTTGCAAACATCTTCTTCTTCAACACTTTTAAACATTCAAGCTTTAAATCTTCCAAATGGAACTATAATTGTTACTCGAAGTAAAAAAAAGTAAGTTTATATATATCATACGTTTTTTTGCTTTAATAATTATTTTGGTACATTATTTTTTTAAGATTTACAATAATTGATACACTTCAAAAATCAATTAATCGAGCCGTATATGTTTCATCTCTGCCAAATGTTGAAGGAAAATTTGTGATAAAAGCAGAGCCACCAAATTCTGGGAATGGAAGTGGTTTAAAAATGGAAAAGGCCGTTGCCGCCGTGCTTCAATGTGTAACTCCAATGGAATCTGAAAGATTTGCAGAATTTATTGATTATGGAGATTCTAAAATTGTTAATTTTATTATTTGGAAACGTCTTGGACCTAGTTTAGATGAACTTCATCAAATGTATCATCAAAAATTTAGGTATGGTTTTTGTTAAATGAGTTATACGGTAATTTTGAAAAAGGGGAACTTTAAATAAAAGTTATACAATAACATTTTGTGAAGTAATATTACCGTTAGGATTGTCACTTGCCCAGGGGTGTCGGAAAAATTGCGGGATTCCCCGGGGAAGGGAAATGAACAACCCTAATTACCGTAGTCTTAAAAGTGTCGGATGTTACGGTAATCTATTATTATTTTTTTCAGTCTTGCAACATCCACACGAATAAATGTTCAAACTTTGCGAGCAATTTCAAAACTTCATAATCTTGGATATATTCATCGAAATATTCAACCATCACATTTTGTTGTTGGTGAACACGCAAAACGGGTTATTTATTTAATTTCATTTTCACTTTGTCGACCATTTAAAGTTACATCAAAAGGTTTTGATTCAAGCCGATTACCACCAAGCAGCCTTCAAGCATCAAAGAAAAAATCATCTTCATCAAAGCGTGCCACACGTGTATCACCTTCTTCATCTTCTTCATCGTCCGCTTCTTCACAAAATTCAAATATTGTGCCAAATAATGATGAAATTAATAATAATAATGTTGCTGTTACTGCTGCTGCAATCGCAAAAGACTCTTCTCCAATTCAACAATATTTTGCTTCAAGATTTTGGTATTCTTCTGATGCGGGATCATCCCTTTCAAGATTAGATGATATTGAATCATGGCTATATTTAAGTTTACATTTTATTACTCCTGATTCATTACCCTGGTCTAAAACTCCCCTTCAAATGTTATCAGATATTTTTGAAATGAAAAAAAATTTTTTCTTACATTTATATTCAAATGTTATTTTTTCATCAACAACAAAATTTATTCCATCAGAATATCGTCGATTTATTGATGAAATAAATTCCACGCAATCAAATGCCACACCAGATTATGAAAAATTAATTTTAATTGCAACAAAAATTTCTCAAGATGCTTGTCCAAATCCAAATTCTCCATATGATTGGGAAGAAATTCCTGCTCCTTTGCTCTCTGATTACGGTATACAAATTTTCTTGTCAAGAGACATAACAAAATATTATTTTAGGTGAATTTCGGGTTCCTGCTCCTTCTGCGGCAACAAATTCAAATACTGGCGGAACATATTCTGCAAAAAAATTAAAAACTTTGGGAACTGATGATCCAGAAATGGATCGATTAGTTGAAAATTGGCAAAATAATTTTCGTAAACTTATTATTTCTGGTGTTCCACGGGCACAAGCCTATCAAAGAGTTATGGGAATTTCACATCCCCCAGAATTAGCAACCGGACATTGGAAAGCTGTTAAACCAAAAAAGAAAAGTTTGTTTCCCTTGATTTTTTAGTTGAAATTTATATAACTTTTTTTAGAGAAGAAATCAAAAACTGCTGAAAAAATTGATACAACTCAAGAACAATCATAAATAAATTATTATCGTATTAACTTATCTTATCTTATCATGCCTTATCATATCAACTTATTTTTTATTAAATGTATTTTTTGCAACTTTTTTTGTGTTTTTCATTTAAAAGCATACATTTTTTTCTTCAATATATTCTTCTTTTTTTTCTTAAACTTGAGTAGTTAGTTAGTTACTCAATGTTTGGGATTATTGACAAAAATAAGTTTTCTTTCAGTTTTTTTCTGCCCACACTTTTGTGTTTCTTCTGGAACGCCGGGCTTTTCTTTTTTTTTTTTCGTTTACTCTCTTTTTTTTCCATGGAAAAAAGGTTGGTGGTTGCAAAACAGAAAAATTTTGAAGAATTTTAGCGTTGATTTTTATTTACTTTTTGAACAACTGCAGCAGAAAAAGAAGGTGAGTGAGTGAATTGTTGTTAAAGAACTCTTTCAAATAGCTCTATCTCTCTCTATTTTTAAAACTTTGAATGGAAAAAATTACTGGTAAAACTTGGGTTTTTTAAAAAGATTTTTTCGTGTTTTTCCATGATTTTTTAATTTTTCTTTGTTGAAATTTTCGATAAATTAAAAACGTGAATTTTTTGAAACTTTTATGTCACTAAATTTTGCTAAGAATATTTTGGGGAATAAATTTTTGTAAATGTTTTAAAATTTTTATTACTAAGATATTGCCGTAATTTTTAGAAAAAATATATTTGTAGAATGAGTATTCTTCCATATAATCCATATTTTGATGGACCAGGTGCCCCATTTGCAGGTGTAGGGCCATATCATCCATTTGCAGCTTGGCATAGTCAGCATCCATTTTATGCTACCCCATTTGCATGGCATCCATTTTCGATGCTTCGAGCTGCAGAACATCAACTTTGGCATCAACATCGTCAACTTGTTAATCCACAACAACAACAACAAGCTCTAACACAAAATGGAGAATTTAATTATCAAATGAATGCAATTGGATATAAGCCTGAAGAGCTTGGAGTTGATATAAAGGGGAATGAAGTTGTAATTTCTGGACAACATCAAACTGATCATCATCATCATCATGATGGTAAGAATCAATCCTCAGGACATCAACCCTCAGGGCATCATCAATTTTATCGAAGATTTACACTTCCACCTGGAATTAAGCCAGATTCTTTAAAATGTGATGTTGATGATAATGGTAATTTAGCGATATCAGGAAAAGTAGATCCAAATTATCAACTTGCCATCGAAAATGGACCTCCCCAACAATATGATCAACAATATCATCGAAATCGAAATCATTCATCCTCTGAAAGAAGCAGCAGTAATGGTCGAAGAACTCCAATCCCAATTCGACATGGTTCACCACCTCGTGATGGATTATATCGTGGACAACCTGCTATCAGTTATTAATAAAAAATAATTACGAATCCTATTTTATTATAAATAATCATTTATTTTGAATTTTACAAACATCACAGATTTTTTAATAAATCTTTTAAATTTTTTACAGTACTTGTTTTTTGTTGCACAAAAAGTGCCATTCCAGATTTAAAAATACATTGCAGATTTAGAAAAAAAAGGTTATCCATTAAATAACTCTTTAACATTAAATATCATATATGAATTTAAATGCCAAAAATCGTGTTTGTTATTATTTAAAAATAAAACAGTATTCACAAAATCACAAATTCTGTGACACAGAAAGAATTTAAAACATTTGTGGCCCGGTTTGATAAAGCAGCTTTTAAAAAAAGATTTGACACTATTTTTGTAATAAACTAAAATTGAATTTCAATTTTAGTTTCGAGAAACAATTGTTTGGTATTCATGAATCACTCAAAGTCTAAGCGTAAGCCTAAAAACAACTTTTTCATTTCAAGTACAGTAGATTATTTTAAAAAAAAATTTTTACATAAAAAATTTGATCAGAATGCAAATTTTTTGAAAAATAATTTTAGGAACAAAACAAAAGATATTATGGCTGCTTGATGTAAATATATCTGTGAAAATTACGGTAAACATTCCGTTTTTGCATTCGTCAAAAATGTCTACAAAAATGCTTATATTTCAATAAAATCATTTACAAAAAACTCAGTAATCTTTTTCAAAGCTTACAAAAAATGGTCGCTTCAAATCGTTTCTCTCTTTTATTACTTTTTGTTGTTGTTGCATTTGCAACAATTTATGGATATCCCGCAGCAACATTTAAACATCATCAAGAAGGACATGTTTTATCCACTGATGGACCTCATCGTGTTACAACTGTTGATGATGAATCTTTGATTGTTAAAGCTGCTAAAGGCGTAAGTTTTCTTTATTATTTATATATCTTGGATATCTATGAAATAAGTGTTTCAGGTTAAAGATACTATCATTGAAAAGAAGGAAGAAGTTAAAGAAGTTGCTGCAAATACACTTGGTTGGATTTTTCAAAAGCTTCATCATGGAATTGACGGAGTTCATCACCTCAAAAATGTTACTGAAGAAAAGGCAATAGAAGTAAGTTGTTTTTTTTGTTAGGGGTTGTCCAGATATGACGTCATGCAAATGATGAGGGGGTCGTTAATTAAGACACCGCTTTGATGTTGTCGGTAAAAAGCTTTGATGCAGTATCACCTAATGGGCGGGTGGATCAAAAGGTCGATTTTTAGATGACATCATATCTGGACAACCCTTTAGCAACAGATTGGGTCATCTCGACTTTGTCAGCGTTGTTGATTCATGCAAATGTGCATAATTTTTAAGTTTGAAAATTCTTTTATCAAGGTGAATTTCAGGCTAAAGATGCTGTTGTTGATACTGCTGTAAATATCAAAAATAAAACTGTCGAAAAGGCTGAAGATGTCAAAGATGCCGTAGTAGATGCAGGTGAAAAGGTTAAGGAAGGTGCAGAAGTTGCAAAAGATGTTGCCGTTGGTGGTGCCGCTTATGTTGCAAATAAAACCGCTCATGGAGTTGAAAAAGCTATTGATAAAGCTGAAGATGTAAAAGAAGGCATTGCTGAGGCAGCAAGTCTTGCCAAAAATGCCACTATTGAAAAAGTGGCCGAAGGTATGGTTGCAGTTGAAGAAGTAAGTTGATATATGACTTAATTTTGGAATAAATTATAAAAAAAGCATTTGTTTTTAGTTCCAAGAAAATGCTGAAGAAAAGAAAGAAAATGCAAAAGAAGATGCTGCAAAAGCTGCTGAAAGAATGAAAGAAGAAGCTCACAAAATTGCTGAAACTCCTGAAGGTCAAGCTGTTAAAGCAGGGGCAGAAAAGGTTAAAGAAGGTGCAGAAGTTGCAAAAGATGTTGTCGTCGGGGGTGCAGCCTATGTTGCCGATAAAACTGCTCAAGGAGTTGAAAAGGTTATTGAAAAAGCTGAAGATGTAAGTTTATCGTAAATATAAAAGGCATTAATGAAATAACATTTAATAGATCAAAGATGCCGTTGCTGAAAAGAAGGATGAAATCAAAGAAGACATTGCTGATGCAGCAAATAATGCAAAAGAATTTAAGGAAAATGCAAAAGAAGATGCTGCAAAAGCTGCTGAAAGAATGAAAGCAAAAGCTCAAAAACTTGTTGAAACTCCGGAAGTTAAAGCTGTTAAAGATAACGTCGAAGCTGGTGCTCAAAAGGTTAAAGAAGGTGCTGAAAATGCAAAGGATGCTGTCGTTGACACTGCTGTAAATATCAAAAATAAAACTGCTGAAAAAGCTGAAGATGTCAAAGAAGCCGTTGTAGATGCAGGTGAAAAGGTTAAAGAAGGCGCTGAAGATGCAAAAGATGTTGTCGTTGGTGGTGCCGCTTATGTTGCAAATAAAACCGCTCATGGAGTTGAAAAGGCTGTTGAAAAAGCTGAAGATGTAAGTTTATCGTATATATATAAAAGGAGTTAATAAAATGGCATATATTTTAGATCAAAGATGCCGCTATTGAAAAGAAGGATGAAATTAAAGAAGGTATTGCTGATGCAGCAAATAATGCAAAAGAAAATAAAGAAGCTGCAAAAGAAGATGCTGCAAAATCTGGAGAAAGAATGAAAGCAAAAGCCAGCAGACTTTTTGGTGGAGAAAATGTTGACGAAAATGTTGAATAAATATTTTTTAAATTTTATTCTTTTCTTTTTATCTTGTACTTTTCCTTATGAATCGTAATAAATGTTTTAAAATAAGGTTACTGTATATATAATTTTGAAGATTTGTTTAAGAATTAAAGAAAAATTACAGTAATCCCAAAAATGTTTTGTTTTTTGTTTGAAATTGTGGCATTTTCTCTCGGAGCTTATGTTGCAATTTGCAAAGAAAATTTTAAAAAATTATCGATGAAACGGGAATATATTGTTACACTAGTGATAATCATTCACGACCCTAGGGTTGATCATTTCCATTTCCCGGGAAATTTCCTGATTTTTGCTGGAAATTCCAGAAAATTTTTGTAATGAAACCGAAATTTTTACATTAAAATTATTTAAAAATCGTTCACGGGCTCATTTTGGGGCCAAAAATGTTCGGTTGGGGCGCCATCTTAAAATTAGGTAAATCACACCTAAAAAACAAGAAAAAATGTTATTAGGGGTCTTCATATCATAATAGATATTATCTTGGGGTTGTCAGGTCCAAAAAACGAAATTTGCATAAAACAGCGAATTTTGGCACTGTTTCACCTGAGAAGTGGAAACTAGGCCAGTTAAACACAGTAAAATCTATGAGTTTTGTTGGAAATATTGTTGGCTACAAGAAAATATATAAAGATTTGGGTAAATCTCAAAAATAAAAAAAATCCATCCGGCCGACTAAAGTCAATTTTGGCCAAAATAAGCAGCAATAATTGTGTTTTTCACCTGAGAAATGGATACTAGGTCAGTTGATCAAAAATCAAAACTACAAGTTTGTTGGAAATATTGTTGGCTACAAGAAAATATGCAAAGATTTGGGTAAATCTCAAAAACAAAAAAAAATCCTCCCACCGACTAAAGTGTCCATTTTACCTATATATGTAGCAGAAGTCCAAAAATTTTTGGGTTCCCGATAAGATATACTAAAAAGCTGGTGTAATTTTTTTCATATGGTTGTGACAATCAAAAAAAAACCAACAGG
Source organism: Panagrolaimus superbus (assembly GCA_964035985.1). NCBI lineage: Eukaryota > Metazoa > Nematoda > Chromadorea > Rhabditida > Panagrolaimidae > Panagrolaimus > Panagrolaimus superbus. Next base: position 11,060,987 of record OZ038357.1, read on the forward strand.
AATTATCTGGATATTTGTTTTGCATGAGTTCTCTCCTTTCAACGATGTTGGGGTATAAACAACGGAAATTTTCAAATACCTGGGAAATGAGAAATATTCATCCGGCAATAAAAAGCTCGTGTAATTTTTTTATAAATAACCTAGTGATCATTTAAAAATAAAAAGCGTGCTTTTATCTTTTCTGGAAGACACGATCTCTCCTTTTTAGTTCAAAATACGCCTGTAAAAGCCACCAAGAGCAAAAGCTATAATTAGAAATGAGTTTAAACGCCTGAAAATGCTTTAATTAAACTCCCTGCCTCGATTTAGTAAGACCCAATCATATCAAAGTCGAAGATAAGCACAAAAAATTTTTTTCTTGCCGAAAATTTTTTCACAATACCCCCAACATCATTGAAATGATATATCTTCAATATTTGATTGTTTTGTACCATTTAAATGGTTTTTATAGTGTTATTATATTATTTCGGACATATTTTGATGATTTTAAAGCAAAAAAATTTTTTTCTCAAAACTTTTTGTCTTGGTCCCCCCTGTGAAAAATATCGAAAATATCAAAATTTCGATTTTTGGGCCCGACATCTCCCAAATCATTTTTTAATAATTTTAGGGTGGTTTGGGAGTAAAAATAACCATATCCCATCCCTTAAACTCAAAATCCGTCTCTACCGAACACCCAATGAGCCCGTGCGTTATTTCAGCTTTTAAAACAGTTTTAAAGTCCATCAATACTTTAATTTAATGTTTAATACTGAAAAATAGAAGATTTTAGTTTTTTTGACATAAAATTTGTGAATATGCCGAAATCGTAATTTCACGGGAAATTCTCGCCTTTCTTCAATTTCCCGGGAAATAAGCCAAGAGCAAAAAAATTGAAGTTGTTGTCAATATTTGAATTTTTTGAATATCAAAGTAAAACGATAATTTTCATTTTCTCTATCTCACTGAGCTTTGCTTGGAGTGAGACATTTCTGAGATCTGAGAATAAATAACTTCAAAAAAAAGTAATCAAAAAAATACTTTTTGTAATTTTAACATTTAAATTGGTTACTGTAGTAAAAATGCGTAGAAAAAAATTATTCTTTCTACTTTTTTCGCTCAAAAAATCATTTTCCCACATTAAAAATTCAAAAGAAGCATCTTTTTTTCTGGAAAAACAAAAAATAGAACTTTTTTTCTGGCGCGCAAACATTTAATTGTTCTTTCTTTTTGATGGAAGCAGACATTTTTGAAAAATGTGTATTTTATTTAAAAGCTTCTTGGCGAGCGCATAATTTTTTGTTCTTTAGTTTTAATGAAACAGAAAAATTGACAAAGTTCATTTTTGGATATTTTAAAAAATATTCAAAAATTTCGGCCATTTTTTATTTGATTTTGTCTTTTTTTTCTTTCCAATGTTTTTGTGATGGATAACTTTTGTTGTTGATGCGTCTTCAAAAACTTTACAACGTTCAACTAAATATAATCTGGCAGCAGTGGAAAAAAAAGGAATCAAAAGAATAATATTTTTTACGCCTTTGAAAAAAATGCTTGTTTTCATTTTTACGATCCATCCATTCTAGAACATTATTTTGCAAAAAGACTGCGATATTTTTTTTGGAAACCGAAAAACACGTAATTTTTTTTCTGCCAGTTTTTTAAAAAAACTTTTTAAAACATGTTTTTTCATGTGAGCTATTTTCGGCACTTATTTTAAACCAACAATAATTACTGAAAATTGCGATTTTTAAATGCGGAAATTTAATTAACAAAAAAATCTTTTTTTGCTTAACTTCAACATTTTTTTCATGTTTTTTTACAAATCCTTTAACTTCATTTTTGAGGACAGTGTTTCAAAAAAATCTAATAAATGCAACATTTTTAATTTTAATTTATACATTTTTTTGTTTGTTAGCAGATATAAAATGTCATCGCTTTTATGAAATTGTTGTTGCGATTTTTTTATTTGGCAAAAAAATGAATGGTTTTTTTCTTCTTTTTATCTTTTCGATCTTAAATTTGTTGTGATATTTTATATGACAAAAAAATCGATGAAGGCTTTAGAGTTTCTTTTGGTAAAAGATTGTTTTGTTTTTTCGTATGCTTTTTTTATTGCTGCACCAATATTTAATACACATTTCACATCAGTCCGATTTATAGTTAATCAATGAAGAAAGTATTGCCAAAATAATTTAGTTTGAAAAAATACGTGTTTCTTTTGTTAATTTTTTGGATGATATTAAATCAAAATAAATATTATTTCCTCATTTTTTGGCTAATTAACATAACTAAATTTATTTATTCCTCCGGATTTATAAACTTTTTTATTGAATAATTTTTGCTCTTTAAAAATTTCCAATAAAAGTCGTGAATTATTTAATTTTGGATCCGTTCAATTTTGGCGTGATTTTTTTTATAAAATTTTCATTTTTCCGTGATTTTTAAAATTATTTAAAAATATTTATTTTTTAATCATCCATCCTATTTTTTTGTGCATTTTTGGTTACGCAAAAAATGCTTGGAAAAAAATGCCATTTTGGTCATATATTTTTATTTCATTAAAGTAAAATTTTAAAAGCTAAAATTAAATTTTTGACAAATATTTTTTGTATTTTCAAAATCTGGGCCAAAATGGAACTGAACAAAGAACAAAAAAATATTTTGGCATTTTTTTATTATTCTTTCAAAAATAAATGGATCAAAAAAATGTTTGGTAGAGATGAGCCATTTTTGATTTATCTAAAACATCGATCAAAAATAAGGAGAAACGGAATTTGAAGAAGAGGAAGAAGAAAAAAGTGCAAAATTTTAATTTCTATTTTTATGCCATTTTTTTAAAAATTTAATTACCTTATTCGGAATAATAAGTAATTTTTGAGAAGATGTTTTAAATTATGCAACTTCTGGAATCTTGATTTCTTTATTTTTATTTTACAAAATTACAGCAAATTATATTATGTGTGAATTTACTGAAACTAAAAGAAGTTGTAATTTTGGAGCAAATCCTTTTTATTTAATCTTTTGTAATCCGTTTTTTTCGTCACATTTTTTTTGTTGTTAAAAAATTGGGCCTTTAACGTTTGCAAAATATTGCATCATTATTATATTTGTCTAACAGTTTGCAAAGGTGAAGAAATTTCAAGAAAAGAAAAACTTGCAGTCATCACTTTTAACGTTCGTTAGCCCCGTCAACAAAATTATATCTTTTTATATTTTCGTGAAAATATTTGCGTATTTTGTAAATATTGGAATTCGGCAAAAAATAAAAACTAAAAAAATAGGTAATTATAGATGGCGACAAAAGATGATTGTTTTTATTTTAAAGATAATCCAAATGTTTTTGTTGATAGTCGTCGTCACTACAATAATCTCAATTTGAATCAAAATCATCAATGTTTTTTACAAGGAGAAACTTTACCTTCAAAAAATGTTACAAAAATTGATAAAAGAAATATTCAAAATTACGGTAAAATTAAAAATTACGGGCTGCAATCCTTTTTTCAAATTGTTTTTTGAGGGTTAAAATTCAGATTTTTAAATCATTCTACATTGATTTAAATATCAAAATCCATCTATTATATATCCTTTTTGTGATAAGCATTTATGAAAGCCATTCTAAAAAGGATTGCAGCCATATCACAGATTTTACTGATTCAAATGATTCAAAAACAAAAAATTATTCATGGAACAAATCTGCCAAAGATTTTTCAACAACGTTTTTGAAGATTGATTCTGGAGAAAAAGATGAATTTAAAAAATTGATCAAAAATTCCAACAGAAGCACTTTATCACTTCATATTGCAGCTTATGAAAATTCCATGGAATCTCCAAATGATAAAAGAGAAGCTTCAAAAAAGAAGAATGATGAAAAATCATATTTGATTAAAAAATGGGAATCTGTAAAGCAATTTGGTTCAGCATCAATTCTTCAAGTAAATTTTAAAAAATTTTAAAAAATAGTTACAAATATATTTTTAAACATTTAAAAATTTTCCAGAATCCTTTTGAATTCCCTCGACAACAAGAAAATGAAAAAGCTAAAACCTCTGAAGTTGCACAATTTAAAGCATCTCAAAAATTACTTAATCCAAATAAGGTAATTATAAAATGATAAAAAACAAAAATGGCATAAAAATAAAGATTTAAATGCGGAGAAAGAGAGTTTCCCTTTTTTCTGTGTTGCCTTTACCATTGCTTACATCAGTGTTTTAATTAATAAAAAATGAAATATCTAAATATTTTGGCATTTTTGTAAGTAAAAGAACAGTAAAAAACATGATCGAACATTTCTTTTGTTTTTCCACAAAATTATACGAAAAATGCCGTAGAAATTACAAATTCATTTTTTCTCGCGATTTAAATAATTGTAATTTTTCAATTTTTTTTTGTCGAAAAATTATTAATTTATTTGTTTGAACGATTTAAAAAAATCTTGGCCCAACTCTTTCATCTCAAATAATTTATTTATATTAAAGACTTTTTCTTTCATTTATATTTCTATAATTTTAGGTAAAAAATATGCGACAAGAAAGAATTCGAAAAGAAGATCGAAAAGAAGAAAGAAGGCTAAAAAAGTTAATATTTATTTGATACATATATATTATGTAAATTAATTTTTAATAGGGAAGCTGCAGCAAATTCTCAAAAGGATGATGGAATAATACGAAGAGCTGATGGTATTATATGTTGTATTCCATTGGTACAATGTTCAAGAATTGGACATCCATTACCTCAAACATTGGAAGAAGGAGTTAAATTAAATTGTACAAATCCGGATTGCTTACATACAAAACATTTGGTACATAAAGAATGCTTTCGATCTTTGGAGCAAGGTTTAATGACAATTTTACAAAATCAAGGTAATCTTTCTTTTTTCTTTTTATAATTACATTCAATTAAACATTTTTGTAGGTTCTGCTCGAGGATGGACAGAAGGACATAGAAGACGAAATTTATGGGGAAAGAAGGGCCTTTCATTGGTGCAAAGAAGTTTAAGATGCCCATGTGGGAAAGGTCAAATGAGAAGAGATGAAGAAGCATGGAAGGAAAGAGAGGTATATACATGAAGTTTTATGATAAATAAACCTTGATAATTATATTATAAAAATTTTATAGGAGCTTGTTGAGCCACAAAAAGAAAAAAAAGATAAACCAAAAAAGCCTAAACCAAAAGCTACACAATTACCGGCATTACAATTTGCAAAGAAAGGTATTCCACCACCAATTGATTTGTAAGTTTATTTATATAACATATATATATATATATGCAATAATTACAATGTAAAAATTATAGGAAAAAAGTTCATGAATTGGATTCTCATTATTTGTCAACACATAGCCCACAAGCATCTGATACATTTATTGAAGTAAAAATATTCTTTTAAATTTTAATTCTTGCATAAATACTCTAGGATAGGTATGGACCATTGAAGATTTCACCCCCAAGAAGGATAAGAAGAATTACTTCAAATTCACTTACTTCAAATGTAACATCAATATCAAGGACATCTGGATCAACTGTAAAACGAGTAATACATAAACCAATTGGATTTGCACCAATTAAAACTCCTCCAAAACCAGTTGAAAAACCAAAGCTGCAACTTCGTGCTGTAAGTTTTTATTTGAAGAGAGACAGAGAGAAAATTAATCAATAAAACTTTTTCAGGTAATATCTCAACCTTCAATCTATAATAATAATAATAATGCTGAACCAACATCATTGGAAATAAATACAATAACAACATCTGAAAGTTTGATAAATCAATGGCAAGATATATCCGTGAATGAAATGAGAGAAGAAGATGAAGAAACATTATTGTTATTATCATCATCATCATCATCATCAACACCTGAAAGATCAATGTCACCACCCAATACAACAACATCTGGAGGATCATTTTTAAATTCAAATTACTGTAATGATTCATTTCCACCTCTTATATCTACAGTATCCACAGCTGTACAAACAGATGAAACTTCGTTTGTTAAAGCTTTAATCGAAGAACCATGGATGAAAATGTATTCCCCAAAATATTTAGATCATACTTCTGGTATTCATTCAATTTTTTATAGTCCTAACTCTCTTTTTTTGCAAATTCATTTATGCTACCTTTGAATCGAAATGATTCTTTAATGGGAGGAAGTGCATACGTGAATAGGGGATGGATGGATATACATGTATATATAATATAGATATATATGTATGTCTACTCCACTGACGGAGCCTTTGCTTATCTCATCAGTCAAAAAAATCCAAAATTGCATAGATAACTAGATTTAAAAAAAATCATTTTTAAAATACCACCCCTTGTCCTGGGACGGGGTAACACATAACATTATTTCTTTCATTTCGATTCAACCATAATTAGTTCAAGTGATTAATTGATAGTTTAATCTTTTTTTCAGTTAAATTCGTGCTCAAAAATGAGATTTAAAGACAAAAACTTTAGCAATGTTTTTTTTAGCATTTGAAAAGTTTAATTCAAATTTTTTTCGATATTTGAGACTCGAAATCCTCTGCCTTAAAAAAAGGACCCTTTTGGTTTTGGACAAAATCCACCCCCTTTTCACGTATAACAGAGTTTATGGTTGATGATGAATCATCAATTATTACACCTCCACCGGGATATGGTATAGATCAATTAAAACCTTTACCAGAAACCCTTCAAAATATGAGACATAATAAATCAATATATTTTGGGACAATTCCAGAAAATCCTGTGCCAATTTATTCTTTATTTACTGGACCAACGGTTGGACTTGGAGAAGAAATTTTAGGACGTATTTACAGCCGTACTCTTGTACATTATGATCTTGTTGATTACATTTTATATTTAAATGAAAATTGATTTTAAAGAAATAAATTTTAAAACTTTTTATTCTTCTTTGTTTGATCAACATTTTTTAATACTTTTTTGTATCGGTTCGCGAACCGACCGGCCGACCCGATTCGACTAAATCTGTCTTTTTATCCCAGTAATCTGGCCCGGCTCACAGCCGAGTCAAATTATTGAGTTACAGCTTAAGTTTAGCGGGTCAACCGACCTCGAAACTTAACTGTAACCCAGTTTTTGTGATTTCGGTTCATTTTAATCAAAACTAACTAATTTACACGCTATTTGATTAAAATCGACAGTGAGCATTTAAAATTATCATAATTAGAGCACAATCACTTTTTACTTGAAACACTTTAATATTTTTCGAAGATGTTGTGCTACATTAAACTTGATATAAAAAATAAAAGGATACGATGTTTTGCTGTAACAAAAGCTGAAAGAAACATGTTACTTCAAAATTAAATTTAAATTTTTTAGCAAACACATTTTTAAAAGAGACAGAAGAAATAGTAGCATAGAAAACGTTTATTTACTGTTCAGGCCTTTTAAAAGTATATATCCGTTTACCATCCATTCATTTTCAAAATCTCGAAGAATGAGTTTCTTCAAAATTCTGTTTTAGTTAGAGATTATTAAACAATTTGTTAAGTTTTAGTTTTCATAGTCAGAAATGTTTTATTTGCTATATTATAAAAAGTAAGAGTAATACTTTGAAAGAAGAAACCACACAAAACAATTTTTATTTTTACTCCTGAACCTTTCTTAACTAATTTTATAAGAAAAAATATAAGTAAAACAAAGAGGAGGAACGGAATGATTGAAAATTCATAAGTAATATTATATTGTGTTCTCAACGAAAACTTAATTAATATAATGAAATAAAGGCAAAACTAATAAAAAAAACGTAAATGAATTTCATATTATTAAATGGTTCCACAAATTTAAAAAGACATTCTTTTGTTTCCAGATGCTATATTACAGAGATCTCTCTGCAGAGACATCATTAATTAAAGTATTAAACGGTGAAAGAAAAAGGAAGCAAAAAAAAAAACAAAAAAAAGGAAAGGTTAAAGGAAGAAAAAAAAAAGAAGAGAAAGAGTTCGAGTAGGCGGTAAAAGAATGTATGAACAGGTTTCAAGGGGAAAAAAGAAGAAGAAGAAAGCAATGGAACCTGAATGAACTGTGTGAAGGTCGTCGTTGCAGTCAAATTTTCAGGTGAGATATAAAAGGGAAAAAGTAAAACATCAAAAAATCAGAGTCAAGAAGAAGAAGAAGTTTCATTCTTTTTCTACTACTTCAACTTGTAACATTCTGATTGCAAGAATGAAAGCTGTTACCCTTCTTGCCTGTTGTATAGGTATTGTTGTGGCCGGAGGCGGCGGCGGTTATGCTACCGGAGGCGGTGGCGGCGGATATGGAGGCGGCGGAGGCGGCGGTGGAGGATATGCCACTGGTGGCTCACAAGGTGGTTATGCCCCTCAACAACAATCCTACCAACCTATGCAACAACAACCCATGCAACAACAACAATCCTACCAACCCATGCAACAACAACCTATGCAACAACAACCCATGCAACAACAATCATATCAACAACCCATGCAACAACAACCTATGCAACAACAGTCATATCAACAACCCATGCAACAACAACAACAAAGCTACGGAGGCGGAGGCGGAGGCGGCGGCGGATATGCTCAAGCTCCCCAACAACAATCTTATCAACCTCAACAACAACAACAACAACAATCTTATCAGCCTCAACAACAACAACAACAATCTTACCAACAACAAGCTCCTGCCGCAGCTCCTGCACCACCACCACCACCACCACCTCCTCCTCCTCCCCCACCACCCCCACCACCACCACCACAACAACAATCTTACCAACCTCAACAGCAGCAACAATCTTATCAACCTCAACAACAGCAACAACAACAATCTTATCAAGAACAAGCTCCTGCAGCAGCACCTGCACCACCACCCCCACCCCCACCACCACCCCCACCCCCACCCCCACCACCACCCCCACCCCCACCACCACCACCACCACCACCACCACCACCTCCACCACCACCTCCACCACCACCTCCACCACCACCACCACCACCAGCAGCTCCCCCAGCTCCAGAACATCCTGCAAGCTCTGGTGGATATGATGTCCCTCGTTCTAACAGCGTTCCTGCAACACCTAAATCATATTCAAATTCTGTTTCAAGTTCTTATTAAAAAAGTTCTTTACGACTCTCCTCCCCTCTTTAATGTTACTTATCTCATTTGTTTCCTTCCTTTCACTGCCATTTTTCAATATTACTGTAAAAAAACAATAAATTTTTAAATCAATCATTTTTTCTACCCATTTCTTTGCTGCTTAAACATCGCAGCTAGCACTACTCGGCTGGACTTTATACGGGCCCGCCCTTCGAGATACTATGACTTTTTAATAACCTTAAAAGGTAAATAAAAATAAATGTGAAAATTTTAAATAATTTACAGCTTTTCAATTTTTGTGTTTTTGATCGATGATAATATTAATCATTTACACGTTATTACTCCATGAAAACAATTCCACTACAACATCTTTTTTTTTATTATATTTGATCAAAAAATATTGTTTAAAATAAAAGGGCTTCAAGATTTGATAATTTTGGCACATTTTTTGTTAGTAATACGAGAACCTTGAAAATTCCGGGTTTTGCATGTTTGAAAATCCTCGATTGGCCTCTTTATTTTTTGAATTTTGAAAAATAAATTTTTTTATTCCAAAAATTTAAAAAAATCCGCCATTTGGCCAAGATTCTTTTTGATAATAGTATTATTAAAAGGATAAAGAAACTTTAAAAACAAAATTATCAGCAAGTATAAAAAGTATACACAATATATTGTTCAAAAATATGTACTTTTACAAGGTAATAAATACATAAGGCCAGCCCGAGGCTTCAGAGGCTTCGGCCCAGCCGGTCTCGGGGTGAAAAATAATGAACCGGCCTGCCCTGAGGCCGGATTCCAGGGTTTATGGTATATTTCATCATATTAATTATGGGCTCTATTCAATTATAGCTCACTTTTTGAAAAACAATGGTCCCTAAGCAATATTTTAAAAAATATTGTTTAAAATAAAAGGGCTTCAAGATTTGATAATTTTGGCACATTTTTTGTTAGTAATACGAGAACCTTGAAAATTCCGGGTTTTGCATGTTTGAAAAACCTCGATTGGACCATTATTTTATAGTGGTCCCTGCAAGACCGAATACAGAAAAAAATTTCTGGTAAGGGGGGGCACGCCTTTGATCTTTTGCCGCCGCCAACACTAAGCTAATTGAATAGAGCCCATAATTAATATGATGAAATATACCATAAACCCTGGAATCCGGCCTCAGGGCAGGCCGGTTCATTATTTTTCACCCCGAGACCGGCTGGGCCGAAGCCTCTGAAGCCTCGGGCTGGCCTTATGTATTTATTACCTTGTAAAAGTACATATTTTTGAACAATATATTGTGTATACTTTTTATACTTGCTGATAATTTTGTTTTTAAAGTTTCTTTATCCTTTTAATAATACTATTATCAAAAAGAATCTTGGCCAAATGGCGGATTTTTTTAAATTTTTGGAATAAAAAAATTTATTTTTCAAAATTCAAAAAATAAAGAGGCCAATCGAGGATTTTCAAACATGCAAAACCCGGAATTTTCAAGGTTCTCGTATTACTAACAAAAAATGTGCCAAAATTATCAAATCTTGAAGCCCTTTTATTTTAAACAATATTTTTTGATCAAATATAATAAAAAAAAAGATGTTGTAGTGGAATTGTTTTCATGGAGTAATAACGTGTAAATGATTAATATTATCATCGATCAAAAACACAAAAATTGAAAAGCTGTAAATTATTTAAAATTTTCACATTTATTTTTATTTACCTTTTAAGGTTATTAAAAAGTCATAGTATCTCGAAGGGCGGGCCCGTATAAAGTCCAGCCGAGTAGTGCTAGCTGCGATGTTTAAGCAGCAAAGAAATGGGTAGAAAAAATGATTGATTTAAAAATTTATTGTTTTTTTACAGTAATATTGAAAAATGGCAGTGAAAGGAAGGAAACAAATGAGATAAGTAACATTAAAGAGGGGAGGAGAGTCGTAAAGAACTTTTTTAATAAGAACTTGAAACAGAATTTGAATATGATTTAGGTGTTGCAGGAACGCTGTTAGAACGAGGGACATCATATCCACCAGAGCTTGCAGGATGTTCTGGAGCTGGGGGAGCTGCTGGTGGTGGTGGTGGTGGTGGAGGTGGTGGTGGAGGTGGTGGTGGAGGTGGTGGTGGTGGTGGTGGTGGTGGTGGTGGTGGTGGTGGTGGTGGTGGGGGTGGGGGTGGTGGTGGGGGTGGGGGTGGGGGTGGTGGTGGGGGTGGGGGTGGTGGTGCAGGTGCTGCTGCAGGAGCTTGTTCTTGATAAGATTGTTGTTGTTGCTGTTGTTGAGGTTGATAAGATTGTTGCTGCTGTTGAGGTTGGTAAGATTGTTGTTGTGGTGGTGGTGGTGGGGGTGGTGGGGGAGGAGGAGGAGGTGGTGGTGGTGGTGGTGGTGCAGGAGCTGCGGCAGGAGCTTGTTGTTGGTAAGATTGTTGTTGTTGTTGTTGAGGCTGATAAGATTGTTGTTGTTGTTGTTGTTGAGGTTGATAAGATTGTTGTTGGGGAGCTTGAGCATATCCGCCGCCGCCTCCGCCTCCGCCTCCGTAGCTTTGTTGTTGTTGTTGCATGGGTTGTTGATATGACTGTTGTTGCATAGGTTGTTGTTGCATGGGTTGTTGATATGATTGTTGTTGCATGGGTTGTTGTTGCATAGGTTGTTGTTGCATGGGTTGGTAGGATTGTTGTTGTTGCATGGGTTGTTGTTGCATAGGTTGGTAGGATTGTTGTTGAGGGGCATAACCACCTTGTGAGCCACCAGTGGCATATCCTCCACCGCCGCCTCCGCCGCCTCCATATCCGCCGCCACCGCCTCCGGTAGCATAACCGCCGCCGCCTCCGGCCACAACAATACCTATACAACAGGCAAGAAGGGTAACAGCTTTCATTCTTGCAATCAGAATGTTACAAGTTGAAGTAGTAGAAAAAGAATGAAACTTCTTCTTCTTCTTGACTCTGATTTTTTGATGTTTTACTTTTTCCCTTTTATATCTCACCTGAAAATTTGACTGCAACGACGACCTTCACACAGTTCATTCAGGTTCCATTGCTTTCTTCTTCTTCTTTTTTCCCCTTGAAACCTGTTCATACATTCTTTTACCGCCTACTCGAACTCTTTCTCTTCTTTTTTTTTTCTTCCTTTAACCTTTCCTTTTTTTTGTTTTTTAATACTAAAAACAATGTTGCTGAGACGTTTTCTTTGTCCAAAAAAGTAACAAATTAAAAGCAAAAAGTAAAGTACAATGAAAAGGTCGAAAAAACTTCTCTGAATTTACCGGTTTTAAGAGGGTCTTATTCCCTTAATTGATGTAAAAATTCAAGAATTCTACGTTTTTTTAATATAATGGTTTCATTTGATTTTTGAAGCCTCGAAAATATTGTTTTGTTTAATGTTTTTACGAAATTCCTCATTTGTAAAATACGTTTTTGATGAAGAGACAGACACAAATTTTTTTGCGCATAATTGTTCCGATTAAACCCGTTATAAAGTTAATTGTTGAATGTCTTATATCATATAAAATGAAATAAAATAAAATAAGTTTCTTATTTTTGGCTATATTGTACATTTTTTGACTTTTAAATGCTACAAGAAATCAGCACGAATCAGAAATGTATAAAATGACCTTTTAAAATCAAATTGTAACAATTTTTAAGTTAGTTTTTGTTTTAGTTTAATTACAAAAAGGGCTTCATTTTTATGAAAGTAAGACAAAGTCACTCAAAAAAACTTTGTTTGTAAATAGAAAAAAGAAAATTGCAGGAAATAATTTTTTTTATTTCCCACAAAAAACTGTGAATTCCCTTTTCCGTTATCAACTCATTAACCCCTAAATCAGTGTTTTTTCGATCCACTAATAAAACATCAGAGCTTTTTGTCAAAATAATCGAAGTCGAAAGATAATCCCTCAGATCTCGACTCCCCCCTCTAAAAAAAAAATAAAAAAGCCCTGGCCCGGCCCGGTCCCTGATTTTTAAAATTTTTGTAAATTTTGTCTTGGTCCCCCCTGTGGAATTTTTAAATTTTTTTTCAAAAAATTCAAAAGGCCCGGCCCGATTATCATTATCCAGGCCCGGCCCGGCCCGGGCTTTTCAAAAGCCCTAGGCCCTCGTCCATCCTTAAATTAATATCAAAAATTCAACATTTATTTACAACAAAAGAAAATGATAAAAATTATAAAAAAATTTAACCAAAACAAAAGTAAAAAACTTTGTGAAAAAAATAAATTAAATCCATTCATACTGTAAGACAGCTTCTTAGGTTAAGATTTAGAAGAATGGAATGAAAAGCAAAGTACTGCATTTTGCTTGACATGCCGCATATGCGGCAACTGCAGGAGGAGAACCAGCAGCAGCAGCAAGGATGGCAGCGCATGCTGCTTGACAAGCAGCGTATGCTCCAGGTCCACCCGAAACTTCGTTAACCAAAAAAAGAACAATGAAAAGAACAAAAAAAATGTTGAATTTCATCTAAAAAAGATTCATATCGTAATATTTGTAAGTGTCTTAAAAGAAAAAGGCAAACCTTTAAAAGATATATTTTTGATAACAAAAGATAAAATTGTTTGTACAGCTTTGAAATGATTCAACAAAACTGAAAATTATTTTTAAAAATAATTAATAAAATATCCACGAACGATTAATGTTTTATAAACGAAACTAAAGAATGAAAGTAAAAAAAAAAAATGCATCGAAAATTTAGTCTACAAAAAAACAGGAACAATAGAGAAGAAAGATATCGTAGGCGTTTTTGCGAGTCATCTTTCGTGTTTTCGTTGCAAAACCAAAAGAATGTCTAATATTTTGTAAAAAATGAAGTTATCTTTTTTCTTTTTCACAAATATAACTTCAATTCAAAAAACATGTAAAAAATAAAATATTCAGATGGATTTACTGTTTTTATCATAATTTAATGCTTCATATTATTTTGAAAAACTTTTAAATAGTAATAATTCGTGAATCCCTCCATCTCTTAAAACGCATCACGTAACATCTGGACTGAAGTAAGCTAATATTGTATCTGCTTTTAAAAAAGGCCCTGCAAATAAAAATAATGGGGATTATTACAATAAAAAAAAGTAAACTCATTTTTATAATTTTTATACCCGATTTAATCTTTTATATGTTGATGGAGGGGTCGGGCACTCAAGGCCGTATACAGAAAAAAATTTCGGAGGGGGCACAGCAATTTTGGGGGGGGGGGGCACGCCTTTGATCTTTTGCCGCCGCCAACACTAAGCGGCAAAAGATCAAAGGAAATTCCTCAGTTTCGGGGGGCACAGGTCCCGAATCCCCCCCCCTAAATACGGCCTTGCGGGCACTAATCATTAAACGCAATTATTTTTAACAAAAAAACGTTTAAATAAAGAGAAAGAATACAACAATAAAAGGAATAAATTCTATAACATTCTTTGTTTTAGCTCCATAAAGATTATTTTTATACGGTGTTTTTAAAAGAATTTTATTTTCATATTACTGTAAAAAACACAGAAACTGCAAAAGTTCGAGAACGGATTTCCTTTTTTCTTTGTTTGCGCGAAAGAAAAAATCGCTGCCTTTCTTCTTTTTTTTTCGCCGAACAAAAACAAAGAAAAACCATTTTTCACTGACCTTTTTTTATTCTAAATTAATTTTTTTCAAAAAAAAAAATGTTTACAATTCCATTTACTAATTTTATAACAATATTTCAACGACCAAAAAGCTTTATCGAAGATAGAGTTGATCGTTTAAGCTCATGGATTGGATCAAGCTTAATGCTAATTTGTTGTACAATTTCAACAGTTGGATTTGGATTCGGTAATCATTTTGAATGCTGGTTTCCGGCACATTACAAAGGTTTGCTCTCTTTCTTTTTTAATAGGTCCTTTGAACTAATTAATTAATTATTGATTGATTGTTTAGATGATTGGGCAAAATTTATGTTCAGTTATTGCTATGTTCAACCACATTTTTATGCAGATGTTTCTGATGGGATTTTTCTTCCACAAATTTATTACTTTCCAGTATGTTTTTCTTTTTTGTTGTTGCACAAATTTTATTCAATCCTCTCTTTACATTTACATATTTATTTCAGTGGCTTCCATATTTCTTTTTTGGACATGCAATTGCATTTTATATTCCAAAAATCTTTTGGCATGTTTTTAATGGAGCTTTTGATGGTAACTTTTCTTCACTTTATTCTTATATATATATATACTTTTAAGGAATTGATCTTGAATGTATTCTGAAAGAAACAAATTTAATAGCCAAAGCTAATAAAGATGACGGAAAAAAACAAAAGCTTGCATCTTTGGTAACATATATGACATCATGTCTTGGATTTTCATTTGGTGGATTTGCTTCAAAATGTTTTATTTTATCTCCAACAGCGGTGATTTTTTTGTTCAAGAAATATCTCTATGTCATTGTTGCATTTATGCAATTTTATGTCATTTGTTATTATATTGGACAAGGGAATATGTATTGGGGATATGAAGTAAGTTCATTCATTCATCTTTAGGCAGGTCATGAACATTGTTTCTTTTTAGGTACTTTCAAATTCTTTGCTAAAAAATATGTATCTTCCATCAAGATTTTTTCCACTTTTAACATATTGTCGTGCCCCAATTGTTGCCGATAATGTGTATGTACAAACGACAGTAAACTGTATCCTTGGAATGAATGCTTATTACGAAAAATTGTATGTTCTGACATATTTTATGCTTCTTGGAATTATTGCTGCTTCCTTCATTTCTGCCATTTATTATACACTTCTTTTTATTACTCCATTACGAACAAATACAATTCAAAATTTGCTTGATGTACGTTTTTCTTTCAATTAATAATTTATTGATATCTGAATTTTAGTTAAATCAATCACGAGTTCCCCGTGAACATATTGAAGCCTTTACCCATGACTATCTTGGTGCAGATGGATTTTTATCAATTTTACTTATTCAACAAAATTTTGGTGATGAAATTGCTCGAGAAATTTTAAAAGAATTATGGAATCATACAAATCCATTTTCGTTTTCATTCAAGAAAAAAGCAAATCCTAAACCAAAATGCCCTATCACTTCAACTCCAAATCGATATGCTCCAATTCCTATGTGTCAAAATGATAATGTTTTTTAATAATAGTAATAATTATTCTGAAAGAAATACTGTATTAAATTCTTTGAAGCCCAAAATATTGTCATTATAAAACTTGTATGAAATAAATGTATATTCGTTTAATCGAATATACAGTATACTTTAAAGTTTAAACACAAATAATTTTAAATGATGGAAAGAAACTGGTTTTATTTCCATGTATTTGCAAGGCCGTATACAGAAAAAAATTTCGGAGGGGACATGCCTTTGATATTTTGCCGCTGCCAACACGAAGCGGCAAAAGATCAAAGGAAAATTTTTCACATTAGGGAGGGGGGTTCGGGGTACAGATCCCGAACCCCCTCTAAATTCAAATTCGGCCTTGTGTATTTGAGATATTATTTTAAATCATTTTTTTAATGTATTCCGATAGCATCGATTTAATCCAATGCAAGATTCAGCGCTGTGAAAACTGAAAAAACACAAGTTTACAGTTTTCTGCGGGTCTCGTGTATTCGACTGGTCAAGTGTTGGTTCAACAGGAGGTTGAGCCAACGCTTTCCGGTTCGAGTGCGGCAAAGGATCATTACACTTGGAAAATGAGAGTGAAAGTAATCGAAAGATCAAGATTTTGAGGACTACCATAACTCTAACGAAACCCCCAATATACAAAAATATTATAATTTTTACTACAGTATATTTATTATTATTATTATTAAATTACATAGAAATAATACAAAATTTAAGGATTATATTCAATTGGGAGATTCTTGCGACGAACCATTCCATCACCTTGGAACCATTCACGACGAAATTGTTTTGCAGCGCCATCAGGAGTATTGGTCCATTCAATGGTAATACGATCATTGTTGGTATCTTCAGCTCCAAATTGGAAGGAATCACATGAAACAGCCATAAGAACAGCTTCTTTAGGATCAAGAACACCACATGGAGGATCAACCCCGAGACGTTTCATATTTGTAGTTTTGATAGCCCATCCAATTCGACGTCCACCGGCATTAATAATCTATAATATCAGTGATATATAAAAATATATATGAATGAACTTACTTTGATATGATAAGTATGTTTATCATCATATGGAGCATTGAAGACAATTTTGGTGCCAGGTTGAGTGGTAATATCTCCAGGTGGAACTGATTGAGCCATAATTTTTTAAAAGAAAAAAAGAAAGAAAGAAAAAAGATGAAAGCAAAAAATGCAATACTTTTTTCCGTCCCTTCAAATCCTTTTATCCATTTTTGGAGGGTTTATTCAAACATAAATGTTTTTATGCAAATTTTTAAAAAATTTGAATATTTTTTGGATTGAAGTATTTCTACACCAAAACGGTGCTTGTGTACTTTTTACCCCCTCCTCCTCATTTTTTGTTTTAATTTTTCGATGTGTTGGGCTTGAATTTTTTTTAGTTAGATCAAATAAACTCTAAAAAATAGGCATATTTTCAAAATTTTGCTAGTTTTAAAATTCAAAATTCGAATTGATTTTTCGAAGTTTACAAATATGTTCAGGCCCTTAAAAATCACATTTCGTAGATTTTTCATTGTTACTTTTTTTTGTAAAAAATATTTCAAAAATTTGAACTAATATCACTAAAAAGAAGCACAAATTTTCTTATCATTTTCACTAAAAATAATATTTTACGGTATTGCAGAATTTCAAGGCAAAAAATCAGTTACCTGTGTTCACTATTTTAGCTGTAAAAAATTATTTATTAAAAAAAGAACAAATTTTAATTCTGAATTTTAGTGTTACATCATAATTTCTTTTTCGATTCTTTTATAACCAATCGATAAAACTATATCTTGGCATATTTTCAAAATTTCTTGAGTTTTGGAGCATTCTATAGTGCTCCAACCACCTGAGGATCTCTTGCTTATCCCGCAGGAGCACAGGCATTTCTATCAATACAGTAGTAAGAGCTGCCAAATTATGTACCTCAATTTGTTTTTTTTTATCTAGTTTCAAGATTTTCAACATTATTGTTATCAAATAAAAGATTGCGATCATTAATTAGGTTCTTGGTTTTTTTCAATTTTTGCATTTCCAAATGCAATAAAATTTAGTTTTAATAAAATCCAATCCCCCATTTGTTTATTTCAAATAATGGTTAACAAAATTATAAAAAACGATTATTTTTTTTTCATGTTTTAAAAGTAACAGGTTACGGTAACTTATTAAAAAACAGCAACGAATATTTTTAGCACCATCTCATTTTAGTACCGCTAATTTTAGTACCGCTCATTTTAGTACCAAAAATGTAACATTTGAGTACCAGTTTAGGCTTAAAGGTTTAAAGGGGCTCTTTTTAACACATAATCTGTTTGGGATGCAAGATCCTGGTGATGACTCAAATGAGCTGTATTAAAATGAGATGGCGCCATATTTTTTCCTCAAAAATTAATTTCAAATAAACTAAAATTTGATTTTAAATGCCAACACAGTAACACTGTTTAAAAAACCGGTTACGTAACCAATTGATTTTGCAGGATCTTGAATGCTCCAGTGATTTGTCGCCCTGTTTTTTTAATCGTTGCAAGACCCAAATAATGAAAAAAGTACTAAAACGTCCGCTCCCTTTAAAAAATTGCCAACTAATATTTTTTTCTTACAAATAAACTATAATTTGATTTTAAAAGCACAGTAATACTTTTTTTATTTTAAATACAAATAAACAGAAGAAAAAAAAACAATAACAATAAAATTTACAAAGTTTTTTTCAAAGAAGAAGTTTGCCGAGTTGCAGCTTTATAATCGGCCAACATACTTTCAAATTTTTCGTACATTGCTCGAGCAGCTTCGAAACATTCAGAAGCATTTGGACGTTCTTCAGATTTAGTATTCAAACAAGCATAAGTAAAATAAGATAAATGTTCAGAATATACATTCATGGGAAATGGAATAATATCACCATTATTAATCTTTTTGTGAAGGGAATATGCATTTGTCAATTCACCATTAAATGGAGATCGAAATGTACAAAGTTCATAAAGTAAACAACCAAGTGACCAAATATCTGATTGAAAATGATATCCTTCTCCGATATTCCGCTCTGGTGCCATATAACTAAAAATGATATTTCTCAAAATTATGATAAAAAAAGAATAAAAAAAACAAACTATTCAGTTCCAACATGAGTTTTGAGGTTATTTGTTGCAGGACTGCATTGACGAGATAAGCCAAGATCCCCAATTTTAACTTGATATTTTGATGTAATAAATATATTTGCAGGTTTTAAATCTAAACATATATGTATGTATAACATTATATAGAATATAAATAAAAAGATATTTACCTCGATGAAGAATACGTTTATCATGTAAATCTTTTAAGCCACAACAAATTTGATGAAATTTATACCAAATTGAACGTTCAGAAAATACAGAACCTCGATCCCGCATCACTTGAATTCTTACTGCCAAATCTACGCCATCAATTAATTCTAAAGCAACATGAAGAGTTTTTTGGTGAACAAAAGCATCATATAATTTTATAACATTTGGAGAATGAATTCTTCGCAAAAGTTGAACTTCATTCAATGAAAGTGTAATATATTTATCTTCCAGATCTTCCAACTAAAATATATTTATACTAAAGTAAATAATAAAAATAATAAAATAAACTTACTTTAACAATTTTCATCGCAACTTTTGTATTCGCTTCTTTAAAGGTTGCTTCCAAAACCTTTGAAAATGCTCCACGTCCAAGTTCTTTGCTTGAAATTTTATATTTTAAAAGTTTTTCCATTCCATTTGCATTTGAACGAGTATTATATGGATGCAAAAGATTATTGTACGTTTGTGACATCTTTTTTCATTAAATAATTTAACCTGAAAATTTTTGAGAGAAAAAATAAATAAAATATGATATTTTTTAAAAAAATAAATGATTTAATTTAATCAGTCCAAATTTCTCAAAATGGCACAAAAAATTCTTAAATTTTTTTAAAAAAAAAATTGCTCGAATTATTGATTGCCCTTTTTAAGCCCAATGAAAAAATAAAATCAATATAATATTAATATAATATTAATATATTGTCTTTTTTTAAATTAATTTATTTGTGGAATTTTCACACCTGCAAGTGTTTACCGTAATTTTGAGAAGACTTGTAACTTTTTTTTACGTTTCAGTTATATCGCCTCTGCGACAACATGTTGAGAGAATTTATTTTAAACAAAATTGAAACATTTGTTTATTAACTTTTTATCAATAGGATATTAAAAACATTCCTACTTTTTTCCTTTGTTCACTATAGTCATATTTTAAAATTACTTACAATTAAGGACATACAAGGGTGAAGGGCATTTCAAGCCCCGGGGACAATAAGACATAACTGAAGAGTCTCAGAACCTTTCTGAAAGTTAAAGTGGTTTCAAATGTCGTAATTCTATTTGTGGCTTCTTTCATTTTGTTTTGGAAACCTTTAACATAATTTTGAACAAATTTTTGTTGAATTCTTAATTGTGGTTGTTTTTTAGAAATGTTTTGGAAAACTGGAGGATACGGTAGGTTCAATAAATGGATAGATTTAACTTTTCTTGACTAAAATTGTGTAAAAAAACAACATTTTGTAATCTTTGCAGTTTTTGCAGAGATATTTTCATTGTCTGCAATTACGGTATCTCACAAAATCACCTTTTAAAATTTTAAATTCTGAAAGCATTTCCAAAAAAAGGTGTAATAAGAAGGTAATACATTTCGAAAATATATTTTCTTCATTTTTGGTGACTCATTTTGATGTAAACTTTCAGCCATATTTTAAAGTTTAACTTTTGGCATATGATTTCTATACCCTCGATGTTTGTTTGTTTGTGTGCATTTTTTCAAAAATTTTTAAAGTTAAGAAAAGTTCATCATTTTGATGATTATTGCATTTTTTTTTCTTGATAGGCATCCTTCTTCTTTCTTCCTCAACATATTTTTTTTGCTATCAGACGGAGGGAGAAGGAAAAAAAGCGGGGCAAAAAAATAATTCCATAAAAAATCGAAATAAAATGCGTCAATCCCCAATTTTTTTAGTTTTGTCAGTTCAATGATCAAATTTGATATCTTTGATAGAGAAAAGAAAAGTATTGTGTTGATTCCCTAAAACTGTTCTTTCTTTTTCTTTCATCTTTCAAAAAGGGTTTCTTTCTTTGAAATAAATACGCGTTAACTTTGTTTTAAAATGTGTAATTTTAAATTTAAATTTTAAACAAATATTTTAGAAGAAAAAACAATGAAAAACTTGTTAATTTTATTTGGATTTTTATGCATTTTTGCAACAACATCAGTTTTTGGAATGCGCCAACAAGCAGTCGGAGTAAAAGGGACCCTAATGTGCGGGGATAAACCGGCTGCCGGAGTACAAGTAAAATTATGGGATGAAGATGATGGCCCTGATCCTGATGATGAATTAGATGCAATGTTCTCAAATCCTGATGGAACTTTTGAAGTTAAAGGTTCAACTCGTGAACTTACAACTATTGATCCAGTTTTTAAGGTTTAATTTAAAATAATAAAATGTTTATGAGCTTTTTTGATAAGAAATATATTTTTTACAGGTTTATCATGACTGTGATGATGGTATTATGGTAAGTAATAATAAATTTGAACTAAAAATTTTTTACTCTTAAATTTTTTTACTGTATTATATTTTGAAACAATCGAAATTTTTTACGGTTTCTGTTCGAAACAATTTTGTCTACGTTGGTAACTCTAAAAAACATTTTTACAGTATTCCAAAAAGAATTCTTGCTTTCATTTTGTATATCAGAAATAATCTACAGTACCCCTTTTTATAGCCTGGTCAACGAAAAATTAAATTCAAAATTCCAACCCAATATATTGCAGCTGGTGGAGTTCCAAAAAAGATTTTTGAAATTGGAATCCTCAATCTTGAAACAAGTAAGAAAATAAAAAATAAAAAATGAAATAATGAAATTACAGTATTAAAATAAATTTAAATTTTAGAATTCCCTGGTGAAGAACGTGACCTTATTTAATTTTGATAATCAAAAATAAAAATGATTCATAAAAATGTTGTTTGAAAATGATTGAACATCTTTAATCTTTAAAATTTTCCTTGAACGTTTCTTTTTTTTAAATAACGATGACTGTATTGTTTTATTGTTTTGTAAAATTTTTTTATTTCAAAAATAAATGTATCATAAAAATAAAAACATTATTATTTTTTTGCCGTTTTTTGCCTCTTTTGATTTGCTTCCACCAAAATGAGACACAGAAAAAAAGATGCGGCTGTAAAAATATACATTTTTTTTCTTCGCCAAAACATAAACAAGAAAAGCTCTTTTTTGGGGGGTGGTGATTGTCTACAAGGAAATGAAAGGAAATGAAAAATGAAAAAGAATTATAGTCCAAAATGCATTTTTAGGGTTTTTCCTCTTAATTTTTGAGCTGATAAGCATTGATAAAAAAAGGGAATATTTATTGTTGTTTAAAAGTTTTCAATCATTCCACCTTTTAAATAAAAATTATATTTAATGAAAAACAGTTTTTAGACATTTTAAAACGTTAAAACATTTTGTGTTTTTTTGGGGGGTGGAAATGAAAAAGAAATAAGTTTTTCCGATCAGTCGATGAATTTTGATGTTTTAAAATTCTAAATTCTTCAAACGGGAAAAAAACGTGTATCATCGTTGTTGTTGTTTTTTTGTTTCCGGAAACTCCTCGCTTTTTTGAGCTAATTTTGGATGAAAAAAAAAAGATATAAAAAACAATGATTAAAGTTTGTTCATTTTCTTGTGCTCGAATAAAAAGTTCAAAAAAGGTTTAAAATTCGCGGGGGGGGGGGGGGGGGGGTGTTTGATAAAATTGGCGACTGATAATTTAAGGGAGGATTGTTAAGGAATACTTTTTGATCAAATATAAAAATGTTATTTTTGGTCAAAAAAGTATTATTTGACCACAATCAAAACTAATAATCACCAAAATTTTAGCTATAAAAAATGTTTAAAACTTTTCTTCTTTTATCCGTTTTCCTGGGATTTGCAGCTGCTCTTCGGCATCAGTCTGTTGCCGTTAAGGGTAAACTTCTTTGCGGAAGTGCTCCAGCAAAAAATGTTCGAGTTAAACTTTGGGATGAAGATAGTGGACCAGATCCAGGTATTTTAATTAAGGGTACTCTGAAATAAAATAAAATATTAGAACATCATTTTTAGACGATCTTCTTGATCAAGGATACACAAATTCCAATGGCGAATTTAGTCTTAAAGGTGGCACAACAGAATTGACAAATATTGATGCAGTTTTTAAGGTAAAAGATTAATTCGTTTACCGTACTCCAATTTACAAATAATACAGTATCTTCTCTTTTAGATTTATCATGATTGTGATGATGGAATTAAGCCTGGAAGCCGAAAAGTTAAATTTCAAATCCCAAACAGTTATGTCACAGATGGAGAAGAACCTAAAAAAGTCTTCGATATTGGAACCCTCAATTTAGAAACCATTTTTGCAAAAGAAGAACGAGAATTAATTGTTTCAAAGAAGCGCCGAGAAATTTCTGATGTTTATGATCTTCCACAAGACAGTGACGAACTTGCCTTCTTTTTTTAAATATGTAAATTTTTGAGTTAACTAAAAAAGCTCTGTAAAATTTTTATGATAAATGTTTAAATTTTTTAAAAAATATCCATTATATACAAAAACAAAGAGAGTAAAATTTCTTTAACGAATGAAATATTATATAAAATATCCACTGAAAAAGAAGTTTAAATGACGGTAAAAAAGCCTCAAAAGAATTGTTTGCAACAAATGTTTAATAGGTCTCATCAAGGCCGTATACAGAAAAAAAATTCAGAGGCCGCCAACACTAAGCGGCAAAAGATTAAAGGAAATTCTTCAGTTTCGGGGGAGGGGCACAGATCCCGAATCCCCTCCCCCCCTAAATACGGCCTTGGGTCTCATATTTTTTAAATAATTTTTCTAAACATTTTGTAATGAATGTAATATAAATCAAAAGCAAAACAAAACAGTAATTGAATTCTAGTTACAGTAATCTATTTCAAATTACGGTAAAAAACATGCGGACTAAGTGATTCAGAGATTAGCGAGATCCACGTTTTTAGAACAAGTTCAAGTCCGTCTGGAGATAAATTCATCATAAACGCTGGGGCAGGTGCTCCGGGGATCCGAGGTTGAAACAAATTCCATGTGTTTTGACTAGATCAAAACGAGAGGGACTTTTAATTGTAATTTTTTTAAAGAGTCTTTTATCTTAGGGATCGGGATTACCGTAATCTTTGCTTTTTCGATATCTTTTTTATCTTAGGGATTTATCTTAGGGATCCAAGATAAAAGACTCAAAAACCTAAAAATTTTATTAACAATGAAGAAAAAACAAAAATATTAATATTATATTGATTTTATTTTTTCATTGGGCTTAAAAAGGGCAATCAATAATTCGAGCAATTTTTTTTTTAAAAAAATTTAAGAATTTTTTGTGCCATTTTGAGAAATTTGGACTGATTAAATTAAATCATTTATTTTTTTAAAAAATATCATATTTTATTTATTTTTTCTCTCAAAAATTTTCAGGTTAAATTATTTAATGAAAAAAGATGTCACAAACGTACAATAATCTTTTGCATCCATATAATACTCGTTCAAATGCAAATGGAATGGAAAAACTTTTAAAATATAAAATTTCAAGCAAAGAACTTGGACGTGGAGCATTTTCAAAGGTTTTGGAAGCAACCTTTAAAGAAGCGAATACAAAAGTTGCGATGAAAATTGTTAAAGTAAGTTTATTTTATTATTTTTATTATTTACTTTAGTATAAATATATTTTAGTTGGAAGATCTGGAAGATAAATATATTACACTTTCATTGAATGAAGTTCAACTTTTGCGAAGAATTCATTCTCCAAATGTTATAAAATTATATGATGCTTTTGTTCACCAAAAAACTCTTCATGTTGCTTTAGAATTAATTGATGGCGTAGATTTGGCAGTAAGAATTCAAGTGATGCGGGATCGAGGTTCTGTATTTTCTGAACGTTCAATTTGGTATAAATTTCATCAAATTTGTTGTGGCTTAAAAGATTTACATGATAAACGTATTCTTCATCGAGGTAAATATCTTTTTATTTATATTCTATATAATGTTATACATACATATATGTTTAGATTTAAAACCTGCAAATATATTTATTACATCAAAATATCAAGTTAAAATTGGGGATCTTGGCTTATCTCGTCAATGCAGTCCTGCAACAAATAACCTCAAAACTCATGTTGGAACTGAATAGTTTGTTTTTTTTATTCTTTTTTTATCATAATTTTGAGAAATATCATTTTTAGTTATATGGCACCAGAGCGGAATATCGGAGAAGGATATCATTTTCAATCAGATATTTGGTCACTTGGTTGTTTACTTTATGAACTTTGTACATTTCGATCTCCATTTAATGGTGAATTGACAAATGCATATTCCCTTCACAAAAAGATTAATAATGGTGATATTATTCCATTTCCCATGAATGTATATTCTGAACATTTATCTTATTTTACTTATGCTTGTTTGAATACTAAATCTGAAGAACGTCCAAATGCTTCTGAATGTTTCGAAGCTGCTCGAGCAATGTACGAAAAATTTGAAAGTATGTTGGCCGATTATAAAGCTGCAACTCGGCAAACTTCTTCTTTGAAAAAAACTTTGTAAATTTTATTGTTATTGTTTTTTTTTCTTCTGTTTATTTGTATTTAAAATAAAAAAAGTATTACTGTGCTTTTAAAATCAAATTATAGTTTATTTGTAAGAAAAAAATATTAGTTGGCAATTTTTTAAAGGGAGCGGACGTTTTAGTACTTTTTTCATTATTTGGGTCTTGCAACGATTAAAAAAACAGGGCGACAAATCACTGGAGCATTCAAGATCCTGCAAAATCAATTGGTTACGTAACCGGTTTTTTAAACAGTGTTACTGTGTTGGCATTTAAAATCAAATTTTAGTTTATTTGAAATTAATTTTTGAGGAAAAAATATGGCGCCATCTCATTTTAATACAGCTCATTTGAGTCATCACCAGGATCTTGCATCCCAAACAGATTATGTGTTAAAAAGAGCCCCTTTAAACCTTTAAGCCTAAACTGGTACTCAAATGTTACATTTTTGGTACTAAAATGAGCGGTACTAAAATTAGCGGTACTAAAATGAGATGGTGCTAAAAATATTCGTTGCTGTTTTTTAATAAGTTACCGTAACCTGTTACTTTTAAAACATGAAAAAAAAATAATCGTTTTTTATAATTTTGTTAACCATTATTTGAAATAAACAAATGGGGGATTGGATTTTATTAAAACTAAATTTTATTGCATTTGGAAATGCAAAAATTGAAAAAAACCAAGAACCTAATTAATGATCGCAATCTTTTATTTGATAACAATAATGTTGAAAATCTTGAAACTAGATAAAAAAAAACAAATTGAGGTACATAATTTGGCAGCTCTTACTACTGTATTGATAGAAATGCCTGTGCTCCTGCGGGATAAGCAAGAGATCCTCAGGTGGTTGGAGCACTATAGAATGCTCCAAAACTCAAGAAATTTTGAAAATATGCCAAGATATAGTTTTATCGATTGGTTATAAAAGAATCGAAAAAGAAATTATGATGTAACACTAAAATTCAGAATTAAAATTTGTTCTTTTTTTAATAAATAATTTTTTACAGCTAAAATAGTGAACACAGGTAACTGATTTTTTGCCTTGAAATTCTGCAATACCGTAAAATATTATTTTTAGTGAAAATGATAAGAAAATTTGTGCTTCTTTTTAGTGATATTAGTTCAAATTTTTGAAATATTTTTTACAAAAAAAAGTAACAATGAAAAATCTACGAAATGTGATTTTTAAGGGCCTGAACATATTTGTAAACTTCGAAAAATCAATTCGAATTTTGAATTTTAAAACTAGCAAAATTTTGAAAATATGCCTATTTTTTAGAGTTTATTTGATCTAACTAAAAAAAATTCAAGCCCAACACATCGAAAAATTAAAACAAAAAATGAGGAGGAGGGGGTAAAAAGTACACAAGCACCGTTTTGGTGTAGAAATACTTCAATCCAAAAAATATTCAAATTTTTTAAAAATTTGCATAAAAACATTTATGTTTGAATAAACCCTCCAAAAATGGATAAAAGGATTTGAAGGGACGGAAAAAAGTATTGCATTTTTTGCTTTCATCTTTTTTCTTTCTTTCTTTTTTTCTTTTAAAAAATTATGGCTCAATCAGTTCCACCTGGAGATATTACCACTCAACCTGGCACCAAAATTGTCTTCAATGCTCCATATGATGATAAACATACTTATCATATCAAAGTAAGTTCATTCATATATATTTTTATATATCACTGATATTATAGATTATTAATGCCGGTGGACGTCGAATTGGATGGGCTATCAAAACTACAAATATGAAACGTCTCGGGGTTGATCCTCCATGTGGTGTTCTTGATCCTAAAGAAGCTGTTCTTATGGCTGTTTCATGTGATTCCTTCCAATTTGGAGCTGAAGATACCAACAATGATCGTATTACCATTGAATGGACCAATACTCCTGATGGCGCTGCAAAACAATTTCGTCGTGAATGGTTCCAAGGTGATGGAATGGTTCGTCGCAAGAATCTCCCAATTGAATATAATCCTTAAATTTTGTATTATTTCTATGTAATTTAATAATAATAATAATAAATATACTGTAGTAAAAATTATAATATTTTTGTATATTGGGGGTTTCGTTAGAGTTATGGTAGTCCTCAAAATCTTGATCTTTCGATTACTTTCACTCTCATTTTCCAAGTGTAATGATCCTTTGCCGCACTCGAACCGGAAAGCGTTGGCTCAACCTCCTGTTGAACCAACACTTGACCAGTCGAATACACGAGACCCGCAGAAAACTGTAAACTTGTGTTTTTTCAGTTTTCACAGCGCTGAATCTTGCATTGGATTAAATCGATGCTATCGGAATACATTAAAAAAATGATTTAAAATAATATCTCAAATACACAAGGCCGAATTTGAATTTAGAGGGGGTTCGGGATCTGTACCCCGAACCCCCCTCCCTAATGTGAAAAATTTTCCTTTGATCTTTTGCCGCTTCGTGTTGGCAGCGGCAAAATATCAAAGGCATGTCCCCTCCGAAATTTTTTTCTGTATACGGCCTTGCAAATACATGGAAATAAAACCAGTTTCTTTCCATCATTTAAAATTATTTGTGTTTAAACTTTAAAGTATACTGTATATTCGATTAAACGAATATACATTTATTTCATACAAGTTTTATAATGACAATATTTTGGGCTTCAAAGAATTTAATACAGTATTTCTTTCAGAATAATTATTACTATTATTAAAAAACATTATCATTTTGACACATAGGAATTGGAGCATATCGATTTGGAGTTGAAGTGATAGGGCATTTTGGTTTAGGATTTGCTTTTTTCTTGAATGAAAACGAAAATGGATTTGTATGATTCCATAATTCTTTTAAAATTTCTCGAGCAATTTCATCACCAAAATTTTGTTGAATAAGTAAAATTGATAAAAATCCATCTGCACCAAGATAGTCATGGGTAAAGGCTTCAATATGTTCACGGGGAACTCGTGATTGATTTAACTAAAATTCAGATATCAATAAATTATTAATTGAAAGAAAAACGTACATCAAGCAAATTTTGAATTGTATTTGTTCGTAATGGAGTAATAAAAAGAAGTGTATAATAAATGGCAGAAATGAAGGAAGCAGCAATAATTCCAAGAAGCATAAAATATGTCAGAACATACAATTTTTCGTAATAAGCATTCATTCCAAGGATACAGTTTACTGTCGTTTGTACATACACATTATCGGCAACAATTGGGGCACGACAATATGTTAAAAGTGGAAAAAATCTTGATGGAAGATACATATTTTTTAGCAAAGAATTTGAAAGTACCTAAAAAGAAACAATGTTCATGACCTGCCTAAAGATGAATGAATGAACTTACTTCATATCCCCAATACATATTCCCTTGTCCAATATAATAACAAATGACATAAAATTGCATAAATGCAACAATGACATAGAGATATTTCTTGAACAAAAAAATCACCGCTGTTGGAGATAAAATAAAACATTTTGAAGCAAATCCACCAAATGAAAATCCAAGACATGATGTCATATATGTTACCAAAGATGCAAGCTTTTGTTTTTTTCCGTCATCTTTATTAGCTTTGGCTATTAAATTTGTTTCTTTCAGAATACATTCAAGATCAATTCCTTAAAAGTATATATATATATAAGAATAAAGTGAAGAAAAGTTACCATCAAAAGCTCCATTAAAAACATGCCAAAAGATTTTTGGAATATAAAATGCAATTGCATGTCCAAAAAAGAAATATGGAAGCCACTGAAATAAATATGTAAATGTAAAGAGAGGATTGAATAAAATTTGTGCAACAACAAAAAAGAAAAACATACTGGAAAGTAATAAATTTGTGGAAGAAAAATCCCATCAGAAACATCTGCATAAAAATGTGGTTGAACATAGCAATAACTGAACATAAATTTTGCCCAATCATCTAAACAATCAATCAATAATTAATTAATTAGTTCAAAGGACCTATTAAAAAAGAAAGAGAGCAAACCTTTGTAATGTGCCGGAAACCAGCATTCAAAATGATTACCGAATCCAAATCCAACTGTTGAAATTGTACAACAAA
Organism: Panagrolaimus superbus; assembly: GCA_964035985.1. Classification (NCBI taxonomy): domain Eukaryota; kingdom Metazoa; phylum Nematoda; class Chromadorea; order Rhabditida; family Panagrolaimidae; genus Panagrolaimus; species Panagrolaimus superbus. The sequence continues at coordinate 11,090,771 of OZ038357.1, forward strand.
TTAGCATTAAGCTTGATCCAATCCATGAGCTTAAACGATCAACTCTATCTTCGATAAAGCTTTTTGGTCGTTGAAATATTGTTATAAAATTAGTAAATGGAATTGTAAACATTGTTTTTTTGAAAAAATTAATTTAGAATAAAAAAAAGGTCAGTGAAAAATGGTTTTTCTTTTTTATTTTGTTCGGCGAAAAAAAAGAAGAAAGGCAGCGATTTTTTCTTTCGCGCAAACAAAAAAAAAAGGAAATCCGTTCTCGAACTTTTGCAGCTTCTGTGTTTTTTACAGTAATATGGAAATAAAATTCTTTAAAAATACAGCATCAATATATCCGTGGCTTTATGGTGCAAGGAATATTAGAGAATTTATTTCTTTTATTTTTGTATTTTGTCTCTTTTTTTAAAAACATAAAATCCATCAGACTCATTAGTTTATTTATGCATATCAAAAATAATTATGTTGAATTTTTGCTCTTATTTTTAATTAATTTGTTAAAAATACCGTATAAAAATAATCTTTATTTAAAAATTTTTTTTCTTTTGTTAATAATTTTTTTAATAAAATTTTTGATATCAAGTTTTAGTGTAGGAAATCCAAAAAGAAAAACTACTTTATTATAATTAAGAATTATTAGTCACGTTGGAATCAAACGTACATTTTAAAAAATTATAAATTTTCGTTGCAAGACTATTTGTCGGGTAGATTTTTAGGAACTTTGACGATGGATTCTGCTCTTATATTAATTTTTCAAGTTTTTCCGCTTCTATAATTAAAATCAGCGTAAAAAACTGAGTCGTATAACAGAGAGTTTTTTGAAAAATAATATATGTGAAGCAAAATCAATATTGCATGTGAAATTGTCGGGTGATTTTCCCCATTTATTAGTTTTGGCAAAATGTTTTGCTCCGAGTCTAATCCATATTAACTCAACTAATCTTCTATTTGATGATGGATATATACTTTTCTCAACAAAATTATCATTTACTATAGCTTGAACAAATACCAGAGGATGTTGCTGAATCGTCGTGGACATATAAAAAGTAAGTATTTTTAACTTTTGTACCTTATTTTATATATATTTTTTCAGGCTGCTTTATTTTTAATTCAGAACTATATTTTTCAATAATTATTACAATCATGCAGCACATTTTAGTCAAAGATGGTCACAATAAACGTCACGATTTTGTGTCGAAATCATGAAGAATAAAAATGTTAGTTTCCCACAGGAAAAGGTGTTAGCGTAACTTGATAACAGTTTGATAATTAATGTATTGAAAAATATAGTTCTGAATTAAAAATAAAGCAGCCTGAAAAAAAATATATATAATAAGGTACAAAAGTTAAAAATACTTACTTTTTATATGTCCACGACGATTCAGCAACATCCTCTGGTATTTGTTCAAGCTATAGTAAATGATAATTTTGTTGAGAAAAGTATATATCCATCATCAAATAGAAGATTAGTTGAGTTAATATGGATTAGACTCGGAGCAAAACATTTTGCCAAAACTAATAAATGGGGAAAATCACCCGACAATTTCACATGCAATATTGATTTTGCTTCACATATATTATTTTTCAAAAAACTCTCTGTTATACGACTCAGTTTTTTACGCTGATTTTAATTATAGAAGCGGAAAAACTTGAAAAATTAATATAAGAGCAGAATCCATCGTCAAAGTTCCTAAAAATCTACCCGACAAATAGTCTTGCAACGAAAATTTATAATTTTTTAAAATGTACGTTTGATTCCAACGTCCCAGACTTCACTAAATGCAAAAAGCATCTAATTCATTTTAAATGCTTTTTGCATTGAATGCCCGCCGAATGCATTTTTAATGCGCATTTTATATTTTTTGCATTTTATGCGCACCTAAAATGCATTCAGCGCGCACACACTTTTTCAAAATGCATTGAATGCGCAGTAAATGCAATGTAAAATGCCTACGGCGTGTTTTCTTTTGTGCAAAGTTAATGCGCATCAAATGCAAAACCATGCATCAAAGGCTGGGGTGTAGTCAGAATAATTGAAAATTTCTTTTCAAGATCTTTATGTGTGAAGCCGAAACGTCGTAAAATAAAATTTTTTTTTTCACAAATTGTCTCTTCACATTAAGAATTATTATTGCGTCATTCTTATTTTTGCACCCGAGCAAATTATTTGTTCATTTTCTACGGATTTTCATTTTTTTTTCCTTATTTTTTGGCTGATGAAATCATTTAAAGCTGTGTGTTTTTAGAGTGTCAAAATTTGTTCCCCGAAAAAAACAGCTTCCAAAATCAGTATTACAAAAACTTTATAAAAATTTCGGGAGAATGAAACTTTCTTATTTTTTATCAATTTTTAATAATTTTTAAACGTCGGCAGATATTTTAGTTTAAAAAAGTTATGTATCTAATAAATTTTAGATGACAACAAAAGATCGTTGTTTATCTGTAAGAGATAAAGAACAGGATTTGGGTAATACTGATAACAATCAATTTACAAATTTGAATCTTAATCAATCTCATGGTTGTTCTTCTGTTGCTTCCATAAAATCCAAAAGCAATTCATTTAATAGCAGAGAAATCAAAAATGATTGTGAGTTTGAAAAATTATAATATTACAAAACATTTTATTGTTTTTTTCAAAAAATGAAAGGTAATGTTTCAGATCATTCAGTTGATACTTCTAAGAATTTTAAACAACCAATTGATAAAAGATTATCTCCAAAACCATTGCCATATTTAAATTTTTCTGATTCAGAAGACGAAAATTTGAAAAAAGTTGATAAAACGAGGGATTTGAATGCCAACAGAAGCACCCTTTCCCTTCATATTGCTGCTTATGAAAATGCCATTGAAGCTGTGGATCAAGATAAAAATAATATTGATTCTTCAAAAGTTTTAAAAAAAGTAATCTTTTTACATTCAAATCTCAAATACATACACTAATTCATAAAATATTACAGAATACATTTGGTAAAACTTGGAAAGGTGTTAAACAATTTTTAAATAGCTCTTTATCAAAGGTTTGATAATGATATTTTGTAAATATTTTAATGCAATTTTTTAGAATCCCTTTGAATTTCCTCGACAACAACAAGATAATCCAAACACCGAGCCAGAAGTAATGCAATTTAAATCATCCCAAAAATTGCTTAATCCCAATGATGAAGCTGATAAAGAAAATTTTGACTCTGCTAGTCAAAGATCTTTTTCAGCAGTAACTTTAACAAGGGAAGAACGTCAAGAAAGGTTAAAAAAATATTTACAAATATTTTATATATATTGAATCCACCAGTAATACGCCGGGCTGCAATTTTTCTTTCAAATATCATTTAATTAAATTTCAAAATAGCAGTTTAGGTTAGGCTGTGTGTAATTTACAATGCGAACGGGTAACGTGGAGACACTTTTTGGAAACGAACGGGCACGGTTTCACACTGTTCGTTACTCGTTCATTACCCGTTCGTTCCCAAAAAGTGTCTCCATGTTACCCGTTCGCATTGTATGTAATACATTACATGCTTACATACTTCATAAATGCCAAATTATTTAAAATTTTAAGTTTATTTCATTTATGCGAAAACTCATATCAAACCATTAAACTTTCAGCAATTAAAGATGGTTAAAATATTTCATCAGTAAGAAATTAGAGATTGTCCAGAAATTACGTGACCAAGAAATCATGATTTTTTTACACCGTTCCCCCCCCCCCCCCCCCCCCCCCCTCAAAAAGGGTTTTTTCAACAACATCAGCTCCTGACAATCTGCCCCCCCCCCCCCTTGATCACGAGATTTCGGGATAGTCCCTTATCTCTTTTATCCTTCGCGAAAGTAACAAGAAATATTTCTGATTTAAAAAAACACTGAAGGTTTACTTTTAAAAAAAGACCTCTGTCGTTTTTTTGGAAATAAGTGACACATTGCCAAAATGAAAATTTTCAAATTTTTCAAAGAATTACTAAAAAAAATCCGCCGAAGTTGCAGATCTTTTTTTAAAAGATTTTCCCGCATTTGTTTGTTATACTTTAAAAAAAGCTTATATCATTTATCAATATTTATATTGAATTTTTGACAACCAATGTCTTCCAGGATGCCGTTAAAAGACACAATTCAGTATATTATTGATAGAATAGATGAATTTGAAATGTTTTTAAAGACAGAAGAAAGCGCTCAAAAGCTTCCAATGTTTGTTTACCGAAGCTTTTAAAATCTATAATATAAAGAGATATTTCAGTTGCACCAAAGACTTTGTTCAAATTTGTCGATTTATTGAAGGACATTTTATCAATTTTGAGATTAGTGATGATTTTGATGATGATAAAACAATACACAAATATCAAACTCAAGCAATGGTTTGTGGGGCATTTATTAAACTCGTTGAAATGAAATTACCAAAAGGTATATATCACTTTATTTATTATATCAGTGTTATGAAGTCTATTTTAGAAATATTAATTTGGATAATTTCTATTTACATTGATCTCATTTCAAAACGACCACTTGGAGATCGGCTAAGTGGAAAATTGTTGAATGATCTATTAACATATTCAAAACTTTTATCTGATAATTATCGAGAAAAATTTGCTGAAGAAATTATTGATCAATGGATGCAACTTTTATCAGGGTCAACAGAGTTTTGCTTAAATGAACAATGGATGAAACATTTTTATGATGGAACAGATGGATTTGATCTTTTTCCTGTTAAAATTCAATTTGAAGAAGAAGATAATGTTCGAAAAGTTTGCGTTATTCGATGTTTGTTGTAAGTTTTTTTTGGGCATGAATGTGCAGTTTTGCGGAAGAGGAATATTTTTTATAGGCAACTTTTTCTTTATGGTTCATTTGATTTTTCACAATTACCTGATGAAAAACTTGCAACATTATTTTTGTGTTTATTCAAAGATATCTTTGATTTTAGAATTTCACAAGTAAGCTTTTGATTCTTTTTATTGCTGTAATGCCCTTTGTTTTTTAGTTAATTATTTCACTTTTGCATAAATTTATTGGTGGTGATCTTTGCAATGGCATTTTCTTTATGCATACTGTAGACGCTTTATTCAGTTTTCTTGATTTCTTTCATCGTGATCCAATCTCTCCAGGAAGTGTAGAAGCAAAAGAAAAGCCATTAATTGAAAATGCCATTAAATCATGCTTGGATAAAATTGCAAGTATTATCATTTTACCAAGTCCCCTCAAACAACTTTCCCTTTGTCAATCAATTACTTTTTTACCATTTGCTGCACGTGGAATTAATTTATTGCTTTCCTTCAATCTTGACAGTAAGAAATCAAAGTGTTTAATTATTAATAATTACAGTATCCCCCCCTTTTTTAGGTCCAACATTGCTTAAATTTGTTGTAAATTCTTTAAAGAATTTGGAAGCTACAGATGATTTGGGTGATTTTACGCAATTACCAGAAGATTGCAAAAAATTACTTCGATTTTTGATTGTTCAATGTGATGGAAAAAATGTTGATAGTGGATTTATCAGTGAATTATTTTCTTTTTTAATCAAATTTAAAGGTGTTGAGTATGTGTATTAAACTACCGTAATCTCAGCTTCTAAATAAATGTTAAATAATTTTTAGTAATACTTCAAAACTTGTTGATAATCTTCTTCAGTCTGCTTCAATTAATGGTAAAAAGACAACAGAATATATCAATGTTCGACAAACTTTAATCTCTGTTTTATCGCCTTTAAAAAATGCAAAACAATTTTTGGCAAAAGTTGTTCCAAATGAAAATGAAATATTGCAATTATTTCAAGATTTAAAAAGTTCAAAAACTGAAACAAAATATTTATCAGCTTATTTTAATATTATTGCAAAATCAACTGATTTTTATACTGGAAAGCCTGATACTTTATTATCATTTTTATCATTGCCTTGGATTTGTGTATGCTCTCTTTAAAGTTGTTTAAAGCATTTTTAATTAATAATTATTTTAGGATATTGGTTGGCAAATTTGGGAAGATTTTAAAAAAGCTTTGCCACTTTTGGTTCCCATTAAAACTGATGAACATAATTACAAAGATTTACTTTCAAGTAAGTTTTGATAAAATTTGATTAAAACTATGTAATTTTATCACTTTATTACAGCTTCATCTTTAAAATCCATCTCATTAAAAGCTTTATCACAAATTCAATCAAAAGATCAATGGCGATCATACATTTTTAAAGATGCTTTATATTCAACAACTGAAAATGGAGTTGAAGTTCAAATTGCTGCTTTAGATGCATTACCGTATCTTTTAAGAACAATTCCAACTTATTCCTTTTTTGAAGTTTTAACACCGCTAATTGAAAATTTAGCAAAAGTGGATAACATTGCTGTCCGTAGTTTCTAAAATATACTGTAAAAAAGCGATTATCAAATCATCAATTTTAGGCATCTTCTGATTCAATTTCAATTGTTCAATCATTGATTAAAGCAATATCTGTCTGTATTTGTGTTTCTGGAAATCAATATCAAATTTTACCTGATAAACAAATGTGTTGTAATCTTTGTCAAACAAAAAATGGAAATCGAAAAACTGTTCGAATTGAGTTTCCTTCTGTAACTATTCATTTACTTACAAAAATTGTTGAAATTGAAGAAGGAGAAAATGAGCTAATTCTTGGTAAATATATTTTAAAGTTTAGTGTTAAAACTAATGTAATATTTTATTTGGTTTTAGAAATTATTAATTTGTTTTCGGCTACGGTAAGACATGTATCAAATAGTGATGAATTTGTTGAAGACCTTATTAAACTTAGTTTACCATTAATAAATGCAGGCCCTGGAATTGTTATTTCTTATCTGTTTGTTTTTTTATTCGTTAATTCTTTTTTTACCGTTAACTTTTAGGGATTTTATTGAAGAAGCAATTAAATCAAATTTATCTGAAACAATTATACATTCACTTCATGAACAAATTTATTTTCTTCAAGATGATTTACTTCAGCTCGATTATTTTGTAATTTGTGGTTTAAATTCAGCAAAATTTGATTTTGCATTTAATTGCATTTTGGAAGTCATTGGAAAAGCAACAATTCGAACTTCAAGAAGTCCAAAAGCTGTTGAAAAAGCTGTTCAAATGATTAAAACTTTGGCGGATCGGGAAGGAATTTCTCCAAGAACATATTTCATCAGAAACTTTACGCCATTTTGTCAATATATTGTTAAAAGATTATTAAATTCTCTTGCTCAACTTTATTCAGATGAAAATATTGCAGAGGAACAGCGCAAAGAATGTTGTGACGGTGTAATTTTTAATTGTTTTGCTTCAATGGCAGTTGTATTTGAAATTTCCTCAAAGAAAGACAGCAAGGAAGAAGCATCAAAAGCATTTTTGGATCTTTCATCTGATTTTTTACTTCCTCCATTATTCATTTTTAAGCAAAAGGGTCGAATTGATCAAACACCGTTTTTTGATATGATTTTTGTTAAAATTTGTGATATCCTTAAACGTACAAAGTCATATGTGGTTACCAGTGCTTTTCCAAGAATGTTATGGTATCTTTGCTATTATCGAAATGCTCCATGGAGTGATATGCTTTTTCATCGGGTTGAATCATATACGTATGGATTAATTGTAAGCTAATATAAAATAATTACTATATATAGTAAGCATCATTTTTTTAGGCTTCTATGATTAATTATAACTATTGTAAATGTTCATTTGCTTTAATTTTAAGTTTGGGAAAAAATGAAGAAAGTGCTAAAACATATTTATCAAAAATTTATGAAGTTTGGGATCATCCCAAAGCCAAAAATTTTGATATTACTTCTGCACTTAAAGCAAAGTAAGCTTTGTTTTTATTTTTTTTGCAGGCAATATTTTTAAACCTTTCAGTTATCTTGGAAATTTGCTTGAACTTCGTCGAACATTTTCTGATGACGTTTATTATCATTATCGTCGGGATATTATTAAAAGCTTGATTGTTCTTATCAATAATTTAAATGTTGATTTCTTTTCATCAACTCCAGGTCGAATGTTAACAGTTTTGAAAGCGATTGATCCTATTGAATTTTCACTTGATGCATGGATGGCATTTTTGCAAAGATTAGATCCGATAATTTTGGAAAAACAAATTCATCTCGTTTTACTTGCTTTACCAAAAACATTAATTGAATTACCGGGAGCTAAAAAAGTGTTTGAATATATTTCGGGTGTTCGACGAAAAGCAGATTCAAAAAAGCCATACAGGTAATATTTAAAAAAAAGTATATTTAAAACTCCAGTAATCTTATTTTTAGTCAAAGATATGATCAAGCTGTGATTGTTTTGTATCCGAGAGAAAAACAATTTATGTTAAATAATTGTGCTTCAACTGTTCCAGATGATCAACCTTTAATATGTTGTGCAAAAATGTTGATGGAAGAATCGCCGGAAGTTCATAATGAAGTTCTTCCAAAAATTGTTGCATTATTAGAAACATCTGAAGTTCCCTTTAATATTTGTGATGAATTAATCCATGCTTTATTACATGCTTTAAAAATTTCAACGAATCGTGAAACTCGATTACTCATTGGTAATTGTATTGGAAAAATTGGTGCAATTGATCCTGGAAAGATTGGAGTTGCAGCTGTGGGAGATAATACAAAAATTGTTGATCGTCGACCAGTTCCCCTAAAATTCGTGGATGATTTAAGTGATTTTTTTGAAGAAATTTTGGAATTTTGTGCAAAATTATTGATTGAATGTGCCGATGCTTCAAAGGTTGACTTTTTTGCAATGACCACTCAACTTATTTTAAAAGAATTGTGTTCTCCAGATTTGGATCTTGTTAAAGAATCACTTGAAAAAAATCTTAAAGAAGAAACAAAGCATGAAATAGAACCGTATAAAACTTCAAGATTTAAATTTAATCTCAAAGATAAACCAATTTCATCCCTACAGTATCCACCTTTTTTTTATTCATTATGTAAAAAATAAAAGACTTTTTTAGGCCATACGCTGAACATTCTCGACGATATGATGAATGGCTTTGGAAATGGTATTTTGCAGCATCAGATAAAATTCGAGATTGCCGATTAGGCCGTATTTTCATTGCCTTTCAACACATTTATTATAGTGATGATTACAGAATTGTTCAATTAATGCTTCCACAAGTTGTTCTTCAAGGTCTTATTGAAAATAATACTTCCATTATCAATGAAGTAAGTATAAAAAATTGTAGCATTTTATTTTTAACAAAAAAATCTATCTCTTTTTAGGCATGCGCTGAAATTTTTGGTGTCTTTAAAAAATCTCTTTCATCAGATGGCTGGATTCGATTAGCTGCACAAACATGCTTTCAAATGATTGAAATTATTGAAAAATTTGAAGTTTCACGTTCAATGAAAACTTTTGGAAGAACAAAGAATGATGAACGTGATAGAGTTCAATCATTTCTAAAAAAAGTAGTTGGTGAACTTCGAGAAGGTACAGGTGAATTACTTTGTGTTGCGGTGGCAGAAAAGTATAATTTTGCATGTCGTGCACTTCTATGGCTTGAACAATACGGTATTAAAGTTGCTCAAAGTGGAAAGGTTGAATTTAATCGTGCTGCAATGTATGCCTTGGAGGTACATACATATATATTTTTACATATGTATATTTTTGTAAACTTTAATATTTTAGCGAATTTATCTTCAATTAGGTGATACCGATGGTGTACTTGGTGCATATGAAACAATTCAAAATCATATTACCGCATCCCCACAAGAACGTGTTGTAGCATTTGAAGCAACGGGTGATCATACAGAAGCTCTTCCATTATATCAACAAAAGCCTGTACAAAAAGTTGCACTTGTAAAATGTTTACTTCGTTTAAATCAGCCTTTAATTGCATATAATCTTGCTGGAAGTTTTGCAAAAGAAGAAGAAGATGAAAAAATTAAATATAAATTACGTGATTATCAAATTGAAGCAGCATATCGTCGAGAAGAATGGCAAAATTTGGATGAAATTTTGAAAGATACAAATGAAAAATCAAATCAAATTTCTTCTTGGGGTGCACATGTTGCATCAATTTTTGCTGGAATTCATAATAAATCTAAGGATGTATTTATTAAAAGAATTAAAGATGCTCGAATGCAACTTATGGATTCTTTGAAAGCTGTAACCATGGAAGGAGCAGATACATATTCTCAAGCATATCGATATATTCAACGCCTACATATTTTATATGAAATTGAAGATGGCGCACAATCTATGAAACTTTTTAATCCACCAGTAATACAAAATTGTGATAAATTAGTTGAAAAATGGGATGCTCGAAGTGCGAATGCCATTCAATGTAGCAGCATTTTGGAACCAATTTATTGGGTTCGACGTGAACTTCTTCGCTTTGCTGATCCTGAAAAAAATAAAGATAAAATTTCACATTATTTAATTGAAAGTTGTAAATTTTCACGTCACGCAAATCATCTTTCAACTTCATGGGCCCATCTTATTCATGCTCGTTCACTTGGAGTTGAAAAGGATCTCGAAATTGATATGGAAGAAGCAAGGTATTTCTTTCAACGCGGTCAAAAAGGTGAAGCAATTTGTTCTTTGCAAAAAACTTTGGAAAAGAATTTCCCCCAACTTGTTCATAAACTTAAAAGATGTCCAAAAGAAAAAGTTTCTGATGCGGGAAAAGTTGCCAAAGATGCTGCAGATGGAGCAAAATTATCATTTAATCAGCGAAAAGATTTTGTTAAAACTCAACTTCTGCTTACAGATTTTATGGAAAAATCAAGTGCTTCAAATATTACAGATATTTATTTGCAATATGCTTTTATGTCGGGCCTTGCAGAAAATGATGAGAATCACGCATATTCGTTGGCTTTATTTTATGATAATGCATATTATAGTAGAAATATGGTATCTTGAAACGTTAACTGTACAGTAATCAATGTATTCAATTTAGGAAGATTCTGAAAATGTTACAACATGTCTTAAACTCTATGCTCGTGTTTTGCATCTTGGACGACGATATCTTTTACATGTCATGCCTCGAATGTTAACTGTATGGCTTGATTTTGCTGCTGTAATGCATGAAAAAGCCCAAAAACCACCAGCTGCCAAAAAAGGAAAAAAAATGGTTCCAGCTCCACTATCACATGATTCACAAAAGGTAATGTATTTCGATACAGTAACAATCTATGCATGGTTTATCTTTTAGATTTCTGATTTTATGAGAGCACAATTTCGTGACCATAGAATTTCAAAGTATTTTTGGTTCACAGCTTTCCCACAACTTATTTCAAGATTGTGTCATCCTGATCAAAACGTTTTTAAAGCTCTTGAAGAAGTTATTGCTGATTTATTAATTTTATATCCACATGAATGTTTATGGCAAGCTATTGCAAGTTATCGTGCAGATCCTCAAACTGATCATCTTCGCTATGAACGAACAAGACAAATCTTTCGAACTGCAACTGGTAAAACAACTTCATCAGAGCTTACTGTACTTATTAAAAATTATAATACTTTCGCTGGACTTTTAATCGAGTAAATTTATTCCCAAAAATGTTTACAATAATACGCTTGCTTTTATTATAGACTTGCTGAAGATGGCGCGGATGATCGGGGTGCCCCCATTGGCTTTTTTGAAGATTTTAACAGAAAATTTCATAAATTTAAAGATTTCTTTAAAAATTCAAATGTTAAAATTTCAATTCCTTTTATTACAATGGTTGAAAAAAAGATGCCAAATTTTCTTGCTTCACAAATTTCTTTACCTAGTAATGATGATTCTACAATATATATTACAGGAATTGAAGATAAATATAAGGTACATATATTTGTAAAGGAATTTTCCCTTAACTTTAACTTTATCATTTTAGGTTTTTGGTTCAATGGAAAAGCCAAAGCTTATTACCATGATTGGGTCAAATGGTGTAAAGTATCAAATGATTGCAAAAAAAGGTGACGAATTACGAAAAGATGCTCGAGTGTTAGATTTTTGTCGGGTAAGCTTTTTAGGATACTCTGTACAGAAGATATATATATATGTATATGTAAAAATTAAATTTCTTTAGATGGTTAATACTTTACTTCTTCGTGATTCAGAAGCTCGTCGACGACAACTTCATATTCGTACATATTCTGTTATTCCACTTCAAGCTCGTGGGGGTTTAATTGAAGTTGTATCTAATTTAATACATTTACGTGTTCCTTTTGCTTCAACAACAAATGAAAGTGAAACTACAAGAAGATGGAATCAAATTAAAGGGGATAAAGCAAAACGTCGAAAATTCTTTGATGAATGTGTTGAAAAGAATCCTGTTAAAATGGCTGAATATTTGAGGTTAGTTAATTAATGATTGCGATATAGATATCTAAAAAAATGTTTAAATTTTGAACTTTGTAGAAAGCAATTTGTTGATCCCTGTAAATGGTAAGCAATTTGTTGATCAAGCAAGAATTAAAAATTAAGATTGTTTTTTAAGGTATGGTGCTCGACTTGCTTTTACCCGAACTGCAGCAACCATTAGTATGGTTGGATTTATTTTGGGTCTTGGAGATCGACATTGTGAAAATATTCTTCTTGATTCTACTAATGGTGATGTTGTACATGTTGATTTTAATATTCTCTTTAATAAGGGTGAAGATTTACCAGCTCCTGAGGTATTTTTTTTCTACAGTATTCTTTATAATAAAAAAAATGGTTTTAGATTGTTCCATTTCGGCTTACACGAAATATGATTGATGGATTTGGGCCAACGGGTGTTGAAGGGGCTTTCCGAAAAACTTGTGAAACTGTTATGAGAGTACTTCGTCGAGAACAAGCCACTCTATGTACCGTACTTGAAACATTTATTCATGATCCCCTTCTTGAATGGACTAAAATTGAATCCCGAAATCATCAAATTCGTGGTGCCCCAAAGAATGCTGTTGCAGTTGATATCAATGAACAAGATTCTGCCATTTCATTGATTAAAGCTCGATTGGAAGGAAAAATTGTCACAAAAAAGATACATCCATTAAGCAAAAGTTGTATTACAATGAGCGTTGAAGGACAAGTGGCACAACTGATCAAAATGGCAACAGATCCTGAATTTTTGGCATATATGTATATCGGTTGGAATCCACATCTTTAATCTCTATTCTTTTTTTCCCTCATTATATTGCAATATAATGAGGGAAAAAATAATATATATATATTGCATCAATGTGTTATTTTTATTGTTGTAAATTGTTTTAATTGTTTTTTGTTTATTGAAATATACAGTAAAAATCTTCCGGGGTGATAAAATGGTCAAAATTTGTTTTTTTTAAAACTTTTTTTGCCAGCTTATCAGGGTTCAATTTTATTAGCCACGTTAGATGTAATATAAATAGATACCTTTTCAGCATTTTTATTGATTGGAATAATATTTGGGACATTATTGTTATATTTATTATTTACTGAACCTTTTAATTAAAAAAAAAAAATATTTTATGTTTTCTCTAAAATTTTTGAACCAATTGGAATTATATTTTTTTGTGCTGATTTTTGTAAGTTTAATTTGAGCAACTTCTTTAATTAAATTTGATGATAATCCACAGAGAACAAACCCAACACAAACATGTTTTTTTTGAAATTTAAAGGAGTTTTTCTTTTTTTTCTATTTACTAAAAATGAACAAGAAAATTTAAAGATTTAAAGAACAAAATTGACAAAACACAACACACAAAACATCAATTAATGATAAACAATAATCACACCCATTTTTTGATCATTATTATTATTATTAGAATACATTTGCTGCCGGTTAGTAACTCTTTTTTTATTATTAATCAGAAAAATGGAAAAAATTCCAAAGAAACAGAAGGCCCAAGTTATTACTGAATATGGTTTGGATTTAAAATTTAAAGAAATTGATGTTCCAATTCCAAAATCTGATGAAGTTTTGGTTCATCTATTATATTCTGGAGTTTGTCATACGGATATTTGTTTTATGAAAAATTCATTAAGTCAATATCAAATGCCCTTGCCAATGGTTGCTGGACATGAAGGTGCCGGTGTTGTTGTTGCGATTGGAGATGATGTTAAAAGTTTTAATATTGGTGACAAGGTTGGAGCAAAGGTGTGTTTATTGTTGAAAAGTTAAAAAGAATAATTTTTTCATTAATTTTATCAATGGCACTTGAACGAAAAGCCGCCAAATATTTGACTGCTTTTTTTTAATAAAAATGTTAGAGTGTTTTACAAAAAAAATTGTAAATTTCTCAAATTTTAGGCATCTTTTAAACTATTTTCTCAATTATTGGTGGCAAAAATAATCAAAAATTTTGATGTTTTTTCAAAACTAAGACATTTTGCAATTATGTAATCGAAATATCTAATTAATTTTTTTATATTCGATTTTGCAAAAAAAGTGCAGATTTTTATGTGGGTTTTTATTGGTTTTTTAAAAATTCATTAATCAAATGCCCCTACCAATTGTGGTTGGACATTAAAAATGCCCTAAATTAGTGTACCGTAAATGGGGTTTGATTTTGATAAAAGTAAACAAAAATAGTTAACGAAATAAATCATAAAATGAAAGATGAAAAATAATTTCAATTTTTAGATGCTCAATCGAATTTGTGGTTACTGTGAAAATTGCCACATTTCAGGCAGAGATAATAAATGTGAAAATCGTGTAGATTTAATGGTACACAAATTTGGAACATTTCAACAATATATTACCATTGCAGAAGGTGATACTGTACGATTACCACAACATGTTGACTTGAAAATAGCTGCACCACTGGTGTGCGCTGTGAGTTATATCTTTTTACAAGATGGTCCTTGGCATTTGTGAACTTGATTTTAGCTGATAAATTCTACTTGGAACATCCCAAGAAATGTAAATGTTTGGAAATGTCATTAATTTAAATGAGCGTTTTTTCCCAAATTTTCGCCTGGTGGGATAAATTTCTGATATCGAAATCTCCAAATTGGGAAAACGTCCCAAAATGGAAGAATTAAAAGTTGCTAAAGAGGCTTCTTTTAATTACTGATACTTTTTTGGATTTAGGAGCAATTAAATATCGAAAATCAAGTGCGCAAGTGAAAAGGGCCAGCCATCCTCTATAAAATGGCATTTTTTTGTAATTTTAGGGAGTAACAGTATACAAAGGCCTGAAAGAAACTGGTTGTATTGCTGGCGAAATCGTAGCATTGCATGGCGCTTCTGGTGGGCTAGGATCTTTTGCCATTCAATTTGCAAAAAATGCCGGTTTTGAAGTTATTGCCATTGATCTTGGAGAAGAAAAAGGTAAGCACTGCAAAAATCTTGGAGCTGATCATTACCTTGATGCTTCCAAATCTGATCTCACAAAACGTATCCATGAAATTACCAATGGTCGTGGCCCCCATGGTGTTGTCGTTATTGCAAATGACATTAAAGCTTTTGAACAAGCATTTGAATATGTTCGAGATTATGGCACCATTGTTTGCCTCGGTGTGCCAGATAAAAATGAATTTCATGCTGATTTAATGAATATCCTGAATCGGCATTTGACAATCAAAGGAACAATCCTCGGAAATCGGACAGATTATAAGGAAGCGGTTGCTCTACTTGCAAATGGCAAAATTGATATTCCTGTTGAAGTTCGTGGATTATCAGAACTTGGCGAAATTCTTGATCGAATTCATAAAGGTGAAATTATGGGAAGAGTTGTTTTGGATACTTCAAAGTAATTTTAAATGTTTTGTGTTATTTACAATGTTAATATAGTAATATAAATACATTTGTGCAAAAAAAATAATCCCCTTGGTAGGTTTGAGAATGTGTTTGTTTGTCTGTCTGTTTGTTACATTTTTGTTTTTCATATCGGTGTTTGGTATTAAAATGTTGAGAAAAATATGGGGGTAATGCTAAAATAGGTGAAGGTTTCCGGAGGCTGCCGGAACTTTGAGTTTTGGGGCTTCGAAATTGAGATCCGAAAGGAGAATGAAAAAAATAATGCAAATTGACGGGGAATGCAGAAATGTGAATGAATGTTGGAAAAAAATGAAAAAAATGGAATGAAACTTTCATTATGAAAGAAGGAAAAACGGAAATGATTTGCATAGGATTTCTAATTTTTGGAATGTAATAATTTTGCTATTGTTTTGTTGGAAAGAATATTGAAGAGATTGGGAAAAGAAGACAACTGGGCGCCCGAAGGGCGCCTTATGATGGTATGTCAGGATCAAAAAACGTAAAAATAAAATATGTGTTTGGAAAATGTTAAAATTCTGATGCTGACAGGTGGAAAATTTGTCAATAAATCAGTAAAATTCTAATTTGACTTTTACCACGTTTTTTCTTGATGTAGGGTACCTATCATTGATGTTACAACAGATTTAATGGTTTCATCAGAAATAAGATTTGTATCAAAGGAGATTCGTCAGTTTGCGCATTTTTGCGATTTCGCAAAAAATTGCGAAATTGTAAATAAGTGATAATCAGGGTTTTTCGTGTCGAGAACGGCATACTGTAAATTGCTTTTTTCTTTCGCAAAAAAACAAAAAGAAATTTCGAAATCGTCGCTTTGTTTTTTTATAAATGCATTTTTGCAGTATTTTTTTTAATTTTATTCTTTTTGCGTATAAATGTTTTAATTTTTATGTTTAGTGATAAATAAAGTTGTTTTTCTTTGTATTTGTGGACAATTAAAGGTTTCATCTTATACATTTTTTTTGACACTTTTTGGTGTTTTTAAATATATTATATTTTTCGATCAATTTTGAACGGGGTAATGATTTGTAGCAAAAATATTGACGAAGAAAAAACAAAATTGGCAAATGCTATTGGGAAACACATCGTTTATGTTTATTGGCATTTGTCCACATCCCTTTGACAGAGGAACCTTTTTAAACGATTCATTCTCCATCATCAAAACTTGAATCAGCCAAAATTTGGACATCATAATCGCCTGAGGTTAATTTTATTAAAATTATTCAACTCAATTTTATCAACAATATCAAAAGTTTTTGAATGCTCGGAAAAACATTTTCTGAATATGAAGTTGTTTTTGGATAAACGAGTATGAAACTCAACAACATCGCTTTAGCACACTGATTGCTTTATAGAACAACAGCAACAAAATATTGGTTTCTAAACCAATAAGTTTTCAATATTTACAGTTTTTGGAGGCAAAATCCTGTGTATGTTTGAAATGGGTTGGGCATGTTTGAAGAGATGATGTTTCTATAGCACAACTTTGTCGATAAGAAATTTATTATCAAATTGCCAGTAAAGTGTAAATGAAAAATCAACATTATCATCTATTCTGTTTCTCTGCATTATGAAGTTTTTCATTTAAAATTAAAGCTGCATTAAATAAAATTTGTCTCTAAACTCCATACTAATATTTCAGCAAGACCGTTTCATAAATTTATTGTCACATATATGGTTAATTACATTCTATCACAGGAAAGCAGCTTTTCAATCAAACGTATGAAATCCTTCAAATTTTTAAAATAAAAAACGTAGTTTTATTGGTGTGAAAATAATATTTTAAATACACAATTATTAAATATTTTTGCTAAAAGCAAGAAATAAAAAACATTACCTTTATTTAAATTCAGCAAAATTATCGCAAAATGTTTGACAAAAAATGAAGAAAAATAGAATATAAATCTATAAGGATTAAACCTGTCGTTTGTAACATAAAGACAGTGTCTTAAGAAACCGATAAAATTTTTATTAAAACAAGTCAATAAATACGTAAACCATATATATTAAATTTAAAAACACCAAAAAGTGTCAAAAAAAATGTATAAGATGAAACCTTTAATTGTCCACAAATACAAAGAAAAACAACTTTATTTATCACTAAACATAAAAATTAAAACATTTATACGCAAAAAGAATAAAATTAAAAAAAATACTGCAAAAATGCATTTATAAAAAAACAAAGCGACGATTTCGAAATTTCTTTTTGTTTTTTTGCGAAAGAAAAAAGCAATTTACAGTATGCCGTTCTCGACACGAAAAACCCTGATTATCACTTATTTACAATTTCGCAATTTTTTGCGAAATCGCAAAAATGCGCAAACTGACGAATCTCCTTTAAGCTCATTACGTTTTTATATCTGAAGATTCCGCCGACTGTATAGTAGGCTGGTGTTGAAGCAATATATATTCTCTGATAATTGTTATAATGTAGAAGTGAGAATGAAAAGTGAAGAAAATATAAACGTGAAAAGAAATTAAGGAGTTTAGAAGCTGCAAAAATCGGTATTATCTTATTTTTAAAGGTTTTTGACTATAATGTTGCAAAGCTGAATTTAATCGGTGTAATATTTATAAATCATTTTTCAACTATTGCTTCGTTTTTATAATGCTGTAAACTTACAGCAACAAAAAAGGAAATGAAAAAAATGCAAATTAATGGACAAAATGAATGACAGACGTTTTGCATAAAGTTGTGAAAAATTAGTGAAAAAAAACAGTAGCAAGAAGGTGTAAGACCTATGTCATGTATTTGTTAATATCCCCATGCAAGACCCCCTGTGTATGCTTTTGCTTACAAAGAACCCGCGGCAGCGGGTTCGCCTCTTGTCCTCCTTGTGAATGTGAGAATGTGTTTGTTTGTTTGTTTGTCTGTCTGTTTGTTACATTTTTGTTTTTTATATCAGTGTTTGGTATTAAAATGTTGAAAAAATTATGGAGGTAATGCTAAAATAGGTGATGTGCTCCGGAGGCTGCCGGAACTTTGAGTTTGGGGGCTTTAAAGATCCGAAAAAAAAGAGAATGAAAAAGTTCATGCAAATTGATGGGGAATAAGAAAATGTGAATGAATGTTAAAAAAGAATAAAGAAAATAGAATGGTTTAATTTGAATAAAATTGATGGATGGATTTCATAAACATTTCTTTCATTTGAACTTTGTACTGCTTTAAACGGTAGTTCATAAAATTTTTGGAGATTATTGGGTTAAAAGGTTTACCAATAGCTCCCTTTTTCAAGTTTACTTGAAAATAAATTAATTTTTAAACTTTTGTTTGTTGGCCACAGAGAGCCTTTAAGGTTCTTTGTTGGTTTGTTTGTTGCCCGAAAGGGTTTGTAATTGCTCGAAAGAGTTGCAAGTTGCCCGAAAGGGTTGTTAGAAATTGGCATTGATTGAAATTTATGATAGATTTTTTGGGATCGGTTTCAGCGGGGTCGCCTGCTGAAGCAACGGTCAAAATTTGGGAAGGGACGCCTTCAAAAACTTTGGAATTTGGTCGAGATTCGCCTCATGACAATGTTAGTGATAACAATTATAATGTCATTGATAATAAATGTGTTTGTAAAAATAAAAATAATTCTGTTTCACTAAATTTTGTTTTTAATTTGATAAAAAATAAATTTCGTACAACAATTATAAGTGCTAAAAATTTTTTATTTTTTGGTTTTGTTAAGAATTTGTTTTACAGTAAAAGTTTCGGTGGTGGTAAACGAAAAAGTAAAAGTAATGTTGATGAAAATCTTGAAACATATAGTGCACCAAATTTTAATCATATGCAAAGTAATCGTAAAATTTTGTTGTTTTCTGAAGGAAAGCATACTGTAATTCGAGATTTATATTTGGATGATAATCATGTAAATGGATTAATTTGTGGTGTTGCTGATTATGTTGGCCGAAAGGGAATTCGAAAAGTGGCAGTTTTACCATCGATTTTTTGCGATAAGCTTCAAAGAGATCCTAATGTTGATCCAATAAGATATATGCAAATATATAAATCAAATTTTGATATTCTTTTGGCACCTATTTGTGATGTTACTGTAGCACATTGGTATTTGGCTGTTTTTTATATCCATGCAAAAACTGTTACAGTATATGATAGTTTAAAATCAAATCTTCCTCCAATTTTCACATCTTTGAAAGCTTGCATTGAATCTGTGTTACATATTCAATTTAATTATGTAAATGAAAATAATACAGTAACCCTACAAGAAAATGAATATGATTGTGGCGTTCATGATTTTCGAAGGGCAGAAATGATTTGTTTTACAGGAAAAAGTAGCCTTTTTGAATCTTTTCATTCTGAAGCTGAAAGGGCTCGATCGCGGGAAATTTTGAGAATGTTAAAAGATGATGAAATTCCAGATGAATGGGTACCTTTTGTTGAAAATCCTGTAGATTTTGTTGATTTAAATAAACCTTCGGATGATAATTTCAAAAATGCTCAAAAATATACAGTAACCCAAAACAATGTTGTAATAGATTTAAGTGAAGATAATGATGACAATAACGTAATCCCCTTGGAAAATAATTTTGTCCCTATTAGTTACGAGAAATATTTCTGATTTAAAAAAACACTGAAGGTTTACTTTTAAAAAAAGACCTCTGTCGTTTTTTTGGAAATAAGTGACACATTGCCAAAATGAAAATTTTCAAATTTTTCAAAGAATTACTAAAAAAAATCCGCCGAAGTTGCAGATCTTTTTTTAAAAGATTTTCCCGCATTTGTTTGTTATACTTTAAAAAAAGCTTATATCATTTATCAATATTTATATTGAATTTTTGACAACCAATGTCTTCCAGGATGCCGTTAAAAGACACAATTCAGTATATTATTGATAGAATAGATGAATTTGAAATGTTTTTAAAGACAGAAGAAAGCGCTCAAAAGCTTCCAATGTTTGTTTACCGAAGCTTTTAAAATCTATAATATAAAGAGATATTTCAGTTGCACCAAAGACTTTGTTCAAATTTGTCGATTTATTGAAGGACATTTTATCAATTTTGAGATTAGTGATGATTTTGATGATGATAAAACAATACACAAATATCAAACTCAAGCAATGGTTTGTGGGGCATTTATTAAACTCGTTGAAATGAAATTACCAAAAGGTATATATCACTTTATTTATTATATCAGTGTTATGAAGTCTATTTTAGAAATATTAATTTGGATAATTTCTATTTACATTGATCTCATTTCAAAACGACCACTTGGAGATCGGCTAAGTGGAAAATTGTTGAATGATCTATTAACATATTCAAAACTTTTATCTGATAATTATCGAGAAAAATTTGCTGAAGAAATTATTGATCAATGGATGCAACTTTTATCAGGGTCAACAGAGTTTTGCTTAAATGAACAATGGATGAAACATTTTTATGATGGAACAGATGGATTTGATCTTTTTCCTGTTAAAATTCAATTTGAAGAAGAAGATAATGTTCGAAAAGTTTGCGTTATTCGATGTTTGTTGTAAGTTTTTTTTGGGCATGAATGTGCAGTTTTGCGGAAGAGGAATATTTTTTATAGGCAACTTTTTCTTTATGGTTCATTTGATTTTTCACAATTACCTGATGAAAAACTTGCAACATTATTTTTGTGTTTATTCAAAGATATCTTTGATTTTAGAATTTCACAAGTAAGCTTTTGATTCTTTTTATTGCTGTAATGCCCTTTGTTTTTTAGTTAATTATTTCACTTTTGCATAAATTTATTGGTGGTGATCTTTGCAATGGCATTTTCTTTATGCATACTGTAGACGCTTTATTCAGTTTTCTTGATTTCTTTCATCGTGATCCAATCTCTCCAGGAAGTGTAGAAGCAAAAGAAAAGCCATTAATTGAAAATGCCATTAAATCATGCTTGGATAAAATTGCAAGTATTATCATTTTACCAAGTCCCCTCAAACAACTTTCCCTTTGTCAATCAATTACTTTTTTACCATTTGCTGCACGTGGAATTAATTTATTGCTTTCCTTCAATCTTGACAGTAAGAAATCAAAGTGTTTAATTATTAATAATTACAGTATCCCCCCCTTTTTTAGGTCCAACATTGCTTAAATTTGTTGTAAATTCTTTAAAGAATTTGGAAGCTACAGATGATTTGGGTGATTTTACGCAATTACCAGAAGATTGCAAAAAATTACTTCGATTTTTGATTGTTCAATGTGATGGAAAAAATGTTGATAGTGGATTTATCAGTGAATTATTTTCTTTTTTAATCAAATTTAAAGGTGTTGAGTATGTGTATTAAACTACCGTAATCTCAGCTTCTAAATAAATGTTAAATAATTTTTAGTAATACTTCAAAACTTGTTGATAATCTTCTTCAGTCTGCTTCAATTAATGGTAAAAAGACAACAGAATATATCAATGTTCGACAAACTTTAATCTCTGTTTTATCGCCTTTAAAAAATGCAAAACAATTTTTGGCAAAAGTTGTTCCAAATGAAAATGAAATATTGCAATTATTTCAAGATTTAAAAAGTTCAAAAACTGAAACAAAATATTTATCAGCTTATTTTAATATTATTGCAAAATCAACTGATTTTTATACTGGAAAGCCTGATACTTTATTATCATTTTTATCATTGCCTTGGATTTGTGTATGCTCTCTTTAAAGTTGTTTAAAGCATTTTTAATTAATAATTATTTTAGGATATTGGTTGGCAAATTTGGGAAGATTTTAAAAAAGCTTTGCCACTTTTGGTTCCCATTAAAACTGATGAACATAATTACAAAGATTTACTTTCAAGTAAGTTTTGATAAAATTTGATTAAAACTATGTAATTTTATCACTTTATTACAGCTTCATCTTTAAAATCCATCTCATTAAAAGCTTTATCACAAATTCAATCAAAAGATCAATGGCGATCATACATTTTTAAAGATGCTTTATATTCAACAACTGAAAATGGAGTTGAAGTTCAAATTGCTGCTTTAGATGCATTACCGTATCTTTTAAGAACAATTCCAACTTATTCCTTTTTTGAAGTTTTAACACCGCTAATTGAAAATTTAGCAAAAGTGGATAACATTGCTGTCCGTAGTTTCTAAAATATACTGTAAAAAAGCGATTATCAAATCATCAATTTTAGGCATCTTCTGATTCAATTTCAATTGTTCAATCATTGATTAAAGCAATATCTGTCTGTATTTGTGTTTCTGGAAATCAATATCAAATTTTACCTGATAAACAAATGTGTTGTAATCTTTGTCAAACAAAAAATGGAAATCGAAAAACTGTTCGAATTGAGTTTCCTTCTGTAACTATTCATTTACTTACAAAAATTGTTGAAATTGAAGAAGGAGAAAATGAGCTAATTCTTGGTAAATATATTTTAAAGTTTAGTGTTAAAACTAATGTAATATTTTATTTGGTTTTAGAAATTATTAATTTGTTTTCGGCTACGGTAAGACATGTATCAAATAGTGATGAATTTGTTGAAGACCTTATTAAACTTAGTTTACCATTAATAAATGCAGGCCCTGGAATTGTTATTTCTTATCTGTTTGTTTTTTTATTCGTTAATTCTTTTTTTACCGTTAACTTTTAGGGATTTTATTGAAGAAGCAATTAAATCAAATTTATCTGAAACAATTATACATTCACTTCATGAACAAATTTATTTTCTTCAAGATGATTTACTTCAGCTCGATTATTTTGTAATTTGTGGTTTAAATTCAGCAAAATTTGATTTTGCATTTAATTGCATTTTGGAAGTCATTGGAAAAGCAACAATTCGAACTTCAAGAAGTCCAAAAGCTGTTGAAAAAGCTGTTCAAATGATTAAAACTTTGGCGGATCGGGAAGGAATTTCTCCAAGAACATATTTCATCAGAAACTTTACGCCATTTTGTCAATATATTGTTAAAAGATTATTAAATTCTCTTGCTCAACTTTATTCAGATGAAAATATTGCAGAGGAACAGCGCAAAGAATGTTGTGACGGTGTAATTTTTAATTGTTTTGCTTCAATGGCAGTTGTATTTGAAATTTCCTCAAAGAAAGACAGCAAGGAAGAAGCATCAAAAGCATTTTTGGATCTTTCATCTGATTTTTTACTTCCTCCATTATTCATTTTTAAGCAAAAGGGTCGAATTGATCAAACACCGTTTTTTGATATGATTTTTGTTAAAATTTGTGATATCCTTAAACGTACAAAGTCATATGTGGTTACCAGTGCTTTTCCAAGAATGTTATGGTATCTTTGCTATTATCGAAATGCTCCATGGAGTGATATGCTTTTTCATCGGGTTGAATCATATACGTATGGATTAATTGTAAGCTAATATAAAATAATTACTATATATAGTAAGCATCATTTTTTTAGGCTTCTATGATTAATTATAACTATTGTAAATGTTCATTTGCTTTAATTTTAAGTTTGGGAAAAAATGAAGAAAGTGCTAAAACATATTTATCAAAAATTTATGAAGTTTGGGATCATCCCAAAGCCAAAAATTTTGATATTACTTCTGCACTTAAAGCAAAGTAAGCTTTGTTTTTATTTTTTTTGCAGGCAATATTTTTAAACCTTTCAGTTATCTTGGAAATTTGCTTGAACTTCGTCGAACATTTTCTGATGACGTTTATTATCATTATCGTCGGGATATTATTAAAAGCTTGATTGTTCTTATCAATAATTTAAATGTTGATTTCTTTTCATCAACTCCAGGTCGAATGTTAACAGTTTTGAAAGCGATTGATCCTATTGAATTTTCACTTGATGCATGGATGGCATTTTTGCAAAGATTAGATCCGATAATTTTGGAAAAACAAATTCATCTCGTTTTACTTGCTTTACCAAAAACATTAATTGAATTACCGGGAGCTAAAAAAGTGTTTGAATATATTTCGGGTGTTCGACGAAAAGCAGATTCAAAAAAGCCATACAGGTAATATTTAAAAAAAAGTATATTTAAAACTCCAGTAATCTTATTTTTAGTCAAAGATATGATCAAGCTGTGATTGTTTTGTATCCGAGAGAAAAACAATTTATGTTAAATAATTGTGCTTCAACTGTTCCAGATGATCAACCTTTAATATGTTGTGCAAAAATGTTGATGGAAGAATCGCCGGAAGTTCATAATGAAGTTCTTCCAAAAATTGTTGCATTATTAGAAACATCTGAAGTTCCCTTTAATATTTGTGATGAATTAATCCATGCTTTATTACATGCTTTAAAAATTTCAATGAATCGTGAAACTCGATTACTCATTGGTAATTGTATTGGAAAAATTGGTGCAATTGATCCTGGAAAGATTGGAGTTGCAGCTGTGGGAGATAATACAAAAATTGTTGATCGTCGACCAGTTCCCCTAAAATTCGTGGATGATTTAAGTGATTTTTTTGAAGAAATTTTGGAATTTTGTGCAAAATTATTGATTGAATGTGCCGATGCTTCAAAGGTTGACTTTTTTGCAATGACCACTCAACTTATTTTAAAAGAATTGTGTTCTCCAGATTTGGATCTTGTTAAAGAATCACTTGAAAAAAATCTTAAAGAAGAAACAAAGCATGAAATAGAACCGTATAAAACTTCAAGATTTAAATTTAATCTCAAAGATAAACCAATTTCATCCCTACAGTATCCACCTTTTTTTTATTCATTATGTAAAAAATAAAAGACTTTTTTAGGCCATACGCTGAACATTCTCGACGATATGATGAATGGCTTTGGAAATGGTATTTTGCAGCATCAGATAAAATTCGAGATTGCCGATTAGGCCGTATTTTCATTGCCTTTCAACACATTTATTATAGTGATGATTACAGAATTGTTCAATTAATGCTTCCACAAGTTGTTCTTCAAGGTCTTATTGAAAATAATACTTCCATTATCAATGAAGTAAGTATAAAAAATTGTAGCATTTTATTTTTAACAAAAAAATCTATCTCTTTTTAGGCATGCGCTGAAATTTTTGGTGTCTTTAAAAAATCTCTTTCATCAGATGGCTGGATTCGATTAGCTGCACAAACATGCTTTCAAATGATTGAAATTATTGAAAAATTTGAAGTTTCACGTTCAATGAAAACTTTTGGAAGAACAAAGAATGATGAACGTGATAGAGTTCAATCATTTCTAAAAAAAGTAGTTGGTGAACTTCGAGAAGGTACAGGTGAATTACTTTGTGTTGCGGTGGCAGAAAAGTATAATTTTGCATGTCGTGCACTTCTATGGCTTGAACAATACGGTATTAAAGTTGCTCAAAGTGGAAAGGTTGAATTTAATCGTGCTGCAATGTATGCCTTGGAGGTACATACATATATATTTTTACATATGTATATTTTTGTAAACTTTAATATTTTAGCGAATTTATCTTCAATTAGGTGATACCGATGGTGTACTTGGTGCATATGAAACAATTCAAAATCATATTACCGCATCCCCACAAGAACGTGTTGTAGCATTTGAAGCAACGGGTGATCATACAGAAGCTCTTCCATTATATCAACAAAAGCCTGTACAAAAAGTTGCACTTGTAAAATGTTTACTTCGTTTAAATCAGCCTTTAATTGCATATAATCTTGCTGGAAGTTTTGCAAAAGAAGAAGAAGATGAAAAAATTAAATATAAATTACGTGATTATCAAATTGAAGCAGCATATCGTCGAGAAGAATGGCAAAATTTGGATGAAATTTTGAAAGATACAAATGAAAAATCAAATCAAATTTCTTCTTGGGGTGCACATGTTGCATCAATTTTTGCTGGAATTCATAATAAATCTAAGGATGTATTTATTAAAAGAATTAAAGATGCTCGAATGCAACTTATGGATTCTTTGAAAGCTGTAACCATGGAAGGAGCAGATACATATTCTCAAGCATATCGATATATTCAACGCCTACATATTTTATATGAAATTGAAGATGGCGCACAATCTATGAAACTTTTTAATCCACCAGTAATACAAAATTGTGATAAATTAGTTGAAAAATGGGATGCTCGAAGTGCGAATGCCATTCAATGTAGCAGCATTTTGGAACCAATTTATTGGGTTCGACGTGAACTTCTTCGCTTTGCTGATCCTGAAAAAAATAAAGATAAAATTTCACATTATTTAATTGAAAGTTGTAAATTTTCACGTCACGCAAATCATCTTTCAACTTCATGGGCCCATCTTATTCATGCTCGTTCACTTGGAGTTGAAAAGGATCTCGAAATTGATATGGAAGAAGCAAGGTATTTCTTTCAACGCGGTCAAAAAGGTGAAGCAATTTGTTCTTTGCAAAAAACTTTGGAAAAGAATTTCCCCCAACTTGTTCATAAACTTAAAAGATGTCCAAAAGAAAAAGTTTCTGATGCGGGAAAAGTTGCCAAAGATGCTGCAGATGGAGCAAAATTATCATTTAATCAGCGAAAAGATTTTGTTAAAACTCAACTTCTGCTTACAGATTTTATGGAAAAATCAAGTGCTTCAAATATTACAGATATTTATTTGCAATATGCTTTTATGTCGGGCCTTGCAGAAAATGATGAGAATCACGCATATTCGTTGGCTTTATTTTATGATAATGCATATTATAGTAGAAATATGGTATCTTGAAACGTTAACTGTACAGTAATCAATGTATTCAATTTAGGAAGATTCTGAAAATGTTACAACATGTCTTAAACTCTATGCTCGTGTTTTGCATCTTGGACGACGATATCTTTTACATGTCATGCCTCGAATGTTAACTGTATGGCTTGATTTTGCTGCTGTAATGCATGAAAAAGCCCAAAAACCACCAGCTGCCAAAAAAGGAAAAAAAATGGTTCCAGCTCCACTATCACATGATTCACAAAAGGTAATGTATTTCGATACAGTAACAATCTATGCATGGTTTATCTTTTAGATTTCTGATTTTATGAGAGCACAATTTCGTGACCATAGAATTTCAAAGTATTTTTGGTTCACAGCTTTCCCACAACTTATTTCAAGATTGTGTCATCCTGATCAAAACGTTTTTAAAGCTCTTGAAGAAGTTATTGCTGATTTATTAATTTTATATCCACATGAATGTTTATGGCAAGCTATTGCAAGTTATCGTGCAGATCCTCAAACTGATCATCTTCGCTATGAACGAACAAGACAAATCTTTCGAACTGCAACTGGTAAAACAACTTCATCAGAGCTTACTGTACTTATTAAAAATTATAATACTTTCGCTGGACTTTTAATCGAGTAAATTTATTCCCAAAAATGTTTACAATAATACGCTTGCTTTTATTATAGACTTGCTGAAGATGGCGCGGATGATCGGGGTGCCCCCATTGGCTTTTTTGAAGATTTTAACAGAAAATTTCATAAATTTAAAGATTTCTTTAAAAATTCAAATGTTAAAATTTCAATTCCTTTTATTACAATGGTTGAAAAAAAGATGCCAAATTTTCTTGCTTCACAAATTTCTTTACCTAGTAATGATGATTCTACAATATATATTACAGGAATTGAAGATAAATATAAGGTACATATATTTGTAAAGGAATTTTCCCTTAACTTTAACTTTATCATTTTAGGTTTTTGGTTCAATGGAAAAGCCAAAGCTTATTACCATGATTGGGTCAAATGGTGTAAAGTATCAAATGATTGCAAAAAAAGGTGACGAATTACGAAAAGATGCTCGAGTGTTAGATTTTTGTCGGGTAAGCTTTTTAGGATACTCTGTACAGAAGATATATATATATGTATATGTAAAAATTAAATTTCTTTAGATGGTTAATACTTTACTTCTTCGTGATTCAGAAGCTCGTCGACGACAACTTCATATTCGTACATATTCTGTTATTCCACTTCAAGCTCGTGGGGGTTTAATTGAAGTTGTATCTAATTTAATACATTTACGTGTTCCTTTTGCTTCAACAACAAATGAAAGTGAAACTACAAGAAGATGGAATCAAATTAAAGGGGATAAAGCAAAACGTCGAAAATTCTTTGATGAATGTGTTGAAAAGAATCCTGTTAAAATGGCTGAATATTTGAGGTTAGTTAATTAATGATTGCGATATAGATATCTAAAAAAATGTTTAAATTTTGAACTTTGTAGAAAGCAATTTGTTGATCCCTGTAAATGGTAAGCAATTTGTTGATCAAGCAAGAATTAAAAATTAAGATTGTTTTTTAAGGTATGGTGCTCGACTTGCTTTTACCCGAACTGCAGCAACCATTAGTATGGTTGGATTTATTTTGGGTCTTGGAGATCGACATTGTGAAAATATTCTTCTTGATTCTACTAATGGTGATGTTGTACATGTTGATTTTAATATTCTCTTTAATAAGGGTGAAGATTTACCAGCTCCTGAGGTATTTTTTTTCTACAGTATTCTTTATAATAAAAAAAATGGTTTTAGATTGTTCCATTTCGGCTTACACGAAATATGATTGATGGATTTGGGCCAACGGGTGTTGAAGGGGCTTTCCGAAAAACTTGTGAAACTGTTATGAGAGTACTTCGTCGAGAACAAGCCACTCTATGTACCGTACTTGAAACATTTATTCATGATCCCCTTCTTGAATGGACTAAAATTGAATCCCGAAATCATCAAATTCGTGGTGCCCCAAAGAATGCTGTTGCAGTTGATATCAATGAACAAGATTCTGCCATTTCATTGATTAAAGCTCGATTGGAAGGAAAAATTGTCACAAAAAAGATACATCCATTAAGCAAAAGTTGTATTACAATGAGCGTTGAAGGACAAGTGGCACAACTGATCAAAATGGCAACAGATCCTGAATTTTTGGCATATATGTATATCGGTTGGAATCCACATCTTTAATCTCTATTCTTTTTTTCCCTCATTATATTGCAATATAATGAGGGAAAAAATAATATATATATATTGCATCAATGTGTTATTTTTATTGTTGTAAATTGTTTTAATTGTTTTTTGTTTATTGAAATATACAGTAAAAATCTTCCGGGGTGATAAAATGGTCAAAATTTGTTTTTTTTAAAACTTTTTTTGCCAGCTTATCAGGGTTCAATTTTATTAGCCACGTTAGATGTAATATAAATAGATACCTTTTCAGCATTTTTATTGATTGGAATAATATTTGGGACATTATTGTTATATTTATTATTTACTGAACCTTTTAATTAAAAAAAAAAAATATTTTATGTTTTCTCTAAAATTTTTGAACCAATTGGAATTATATTTTTTTGTGCTGATTTTTGTAAGTTTAATTTGAGCAACTTCTTTAATTAAATTTGATGATAATCCACAGAGAACAAACCCAACACAAACATGTTTTTTTTGAAATTTAAAGGAGTTTTTCTTTTTTTTCTATTTACTAAAAATGAACAAGAAAATTTAAAGATTTAAAGAACAAAATTGACAAAACACAACACACAAAACATCAATTAATGATAAACAATAATCACACCCATTTTTTGATCATTATTATTATTATTAGAATACATTTGCTGCCGGTTAGTAACTCTTTTTTTATTATTAATCAGAAAAATGGAAAAAATTCCAAAGAAACAGAAGGCCCAAGTTATTACTGAATATGGTTTGGATTTAAAATTTAAAGAAATTGATGTTCCAATTCCAAAATCTGATGAAGTTTTGGTTCATCTATTATATTCTGGAGTTTGTCATACGGATATTTGTTTTATGAAAAATTCATTAAGTCAATATCAAATGCCCTTGCCAATGGTTGCTGGACATGAAGGTGCCGGTGTTGTTGTTGCGATTGGAGATGATGTTAAAAGTTTTAATATTGGTGACAAGGTTGGAGCAAAGGTGTGTTTATTGTTGAAAAGTTAAAAAGAATAATTTTTTCATTAATTTTATCAATGGCACTTGAACGAAAAGCCGCCAAATATTTGACTGCTTTTTTTTAATAAAAATGTTAGAGTGTTTTACAAAAAAAATTGTAAATTTCTCAAATTTTAGGCATCTTTTAAACTATTTTCTCAATTATTGGTGGCAAAAATAATCAAAAATTTTGATGTTTTTTCAAAACTAAGACATTTTGCAATTATGTAATCGAAATATCTAATTAATTTTTTTATATTCGATTTTGCAAAAAAAGTGCAGATTTTTATGTGGGTTTTTATTGGTTTTTTAAAAATTCATTAATCAAATGCCCCTACCAATTGTGGTTGGACATTAAAAATGCCCTAAATTAGTGTACCGTAAATGGGGTTTGATTTTGATAAAAGTAAACAAAAATAGTTAACGAAATAAATCATAAAATGAAAGATGAAAAATAATTTCAATTTTTAGATGCTCAATCGAATTTGTGGTTACTGTGAAAATTGCCACATTTCAGGCAGAGATAATAAATGTGAAAATCGTGTAGATTTAATGGTACACAAATTTGGAACATTTCAACAATATATTACCATTGCAGAAGGTGATACTGTACGATTACCACAACATGTTGACTTGAAAATAGCTGCACCACTGGTGTGCGCTGTGAGTTATATCTTTTTACAAGATGGTCCTTGGCATTTGTGAACTTGATTTTAGCTGATAAATTCTACTTGGAACATCCCAAGAAATGTAAATGTTTGGAAATGTCATTAATTTAAATGAGCGTTTTTTCCCAAATTTTCGCCTGGTGGGATAAATTTCTGATATCGAAATCTCCAAATTGGGAAAACGTCCCAAAATGGAAGAATTAAAAGTTGCTAAAGAGGCTTCTTTTAATTACTGATACTTTTTTGGATTTAGGAGCAATTAAATATCGAAAATCAAGTGCGCAAGTGAAAAGGGCCAGCCATCCTCTATAAAATGGCATTTTTTTGTAATTTTAGGGAGTAACAGTATACAAAGGCCTGAAAGAAACTGGTTGTATTGCTGGCGAAATCGTAGCATTGCATGGCGCTTCTGGTGGGCTAGGATCTTTTGCCATTCAATTTGCAAAAAATGCCGGTTTTGAAGTTATTGCCATTGATCTTGGAGAAGAAAAAGGTAAGCACTGCAAAAATCTTGGAGCTGATCATTACCTTGATGCTTCCAAATCTGATCTCACAAAACGTATCCATGAAATTACCAATGGTCGTGGCCCCCATGGTGTTGTCGTTATTGCAAATGACATTAAAGCTTTTGAACAAGCATTTGAATATGTTCGAGATTATGGCACCATTGTTTGCCTCGGTGTGCCAGATAAAAATGAATTTCATGCTGATTTAATGAATATCCTGAATCGGCATTTGACAATCAAAGGAACAATCCTCGGAAATCGGACAGATTATAAGGAAGCGGTTGCTCTACTTGCAAATGGCAAAATTGATATTCCTGTTGAAGTTCGTGGATTATCAGAACTTGGCGAAATTCTTGATCGAATTCATAAAGGTGAAATTATGGGAAGAGTTGTTTTGGATACTTCAAAGTAATTTTAAATGTTTTGTGTTATTTACAATGTTAATATAGTAATATAAATACATTTGTGCAAAAAAAATAATCCTCCTTGTGAATGTGAGAATGTGTGTGTTTGTTACATTTTTGACGATCTGTTCCATGTTTGGTATTAAAATAATGAGAATGTGGTGGGGGTAATGCTAAAATAGGTGAAGTGCTCCGGAGGCTGCCGGAACTTTGAGTTTCGGGGCTTTAAAGATCCGAAAAAATGGAGAATGAAAAATATAATGCAAATTGTTGGGGAATAAAGAAATGTGAATAAATGTTAAAAAAGAATAAAAAAAATAAATGAATGAATAAAAAATACTGTTAATTTGAATAAAATTGTTTAAATTATTTTTGATAGTTTTTTTCAGTTGAACTTTGGTAAATTTTTTTGAACAGACGTTTAAAACAATTCAAACTTTTTCTTCAAGTTTACTTGAAAACCAATTATATTTGCGAATTTTTGTATGTTGCCCGAAAGGGTTATTATGGAACTTTTTGACGGTCACTCTTCTGCGGGGACGCCTGTGGAGAGTGTCCATAAATTTGATAATATTTTGGCAGGGACGCCTGCACTGTCCCCGCAGTCCAAAGGGTGTGGCATATCTGTCGGGACGCTGCAGGTAAGTGTATATCAGGGAGGGACGCCTCAACATTCTGGTAATTTAAGCCATCTTTCAGCGGGGACGCTTGCGGAAGATGGTGAAGTTGATTTGATTCATTTGGAAGGAGGGACGCCTCCAAATATTGTTGGAAATCATATATTATCTGTAAAAAAATTTGTTAATGTTTTAATAAAAATAATTTATTTGTTTAAATTTGTAAAAAATAGTATATGTACAAAATTTCTGTTAACATTTTTTGTTTTAAATTTGTTAATGTCGGCACCAAAAGTTTTAAATGAAAAAAAAAATTATTGTAACATAAATATTGGCGGTGGAAAAAGAAAAGGCGATGATGCTGATAATGGTTATGATTCTTTCGTTGAACCAACATTTGCACATTTGCAAAATAATCGTGAAATCTGGTTGTTTTCTGAAAAAAAACATAAAACAATTCAAGATTTGTATTTGGATGATAATCATGTAAATGGTTTAATTTGTGGTGTTGCTGCTTTTGTTGGCAGAAAAGCTATCAGAAAAGTTGCAGTTTTACCATCACTTTTTTGCACAATTCTGGAACAAAATCGTAATGCAGATCCTGTAATTTATATGGAAGTATATAAAGACAATTATGATATTCTTTTAGTCCCTATTGTTACAGGTGCACATTGGTATTTAACAGCTTTTTATATTCATGAAAAAACAATTACATTATATGATAGTATGCATTCTGCTGTCCCATCAATTTTTTGGCCTTTGAAAGCTTCCATTGAATCTATTTTACATATACAATTTACTATGAATAATGAAAATCATACTGTAACATTGCAAAAAAATGGATATGATTGTGGAGTTCATGATTTTCGCAATGCGGAGGAAATTTGTTTTTATGGAAAATGTAAATTAATTGTTCCTTATCATCCAGAAGCGGAAAGAGCACGAGCACGTGAAATTTTAAGAAAATTAAAAGATAATGAAATCACAGATGAATGGGTTCCTAACGTTCAAAATAAAACTGATTTTGTTGATTTAAACAAACCATCAGATGGCGTCAAAGAAGCTTTAATATGCATAAATGATGATTCTGACATTAAAATTGTTGAAGCAAGCGATTTTCACCGTAATACGACAACTACCGTAACCCAAAAAATCGTTGATGATACAACAAAAGAAGATATAAATATTTTTGATATTAGTGTTGGATGTTTAAATGATCCACTGCATCATTTAGGCATTGATGATTCAATGGAGATTGACAAAACAATAACAGAAGGTGATGAAGAAGTAAAATTGTTATCCGACGGAGAGGAAGCAATATTAAAAATAGAAATTAAGGAAACGGCTGCTGGATTTTGTAAGCGTAAGAAAATAAAAAATGATGCAAGGGGCAAAGTTAAATATAATCAATTTATAAAAACTGCAAAACAAAAATTAGCTGATAATGATAAACTGAAACAATCAATAAAAAATAAAAATTTTGTAATAACTACAGTATCGCCAATGGAAGATGATGACAACATATCTCAAAATTGCACAATTATGTCTGCCGATGAAGAAACAATACTGCAAAATGAAACATTGGAAACTTATGTTGAATACTGTAAGCGTTTAAAAGTGTCTAAAGCAAAATCGAGAAATAAATATAATGCAGCAATAAAATGTGCCAAAGATAAGTTAGCAGAAAATGAAAGACTTAAAGAGTATATGCGGAAAAAGCGGTCGACAGAAACTGAAGAAGAGAAACAAGAGAGATTACAAAAAGTTTCTGAATCAATGCAAAAACTACGTGAAAATGAGACAGAAGATGAAAAAAGCCAACGATTAGATGTTAAAAAACACCAAATGGCAATAAAGCGTACTGTAGAAAAGCTTGCAAAACAGGAAAAATTGAAAAAAGAAAGAGAAGAAAGGATAAAAAATGAAAAAGTAAAATCTTCATTTATTCCGAAGAAGGGTGCAAATTACAAAGGCGTTCAACCATTCATATTGGGCAAAAAAGATTTAATTTGTAATGGATGTGGTGCTAAGCATTACCGTACTGAAAAAAGACAAACAGATGGAACTTTTACAAATTGTTGTCAAAAAGGAAAAGTAAAAATGCAAGTTGGTATTAAAGATTATCCACAACTTTTTAAAGATTTAATGACAAAAAAACATAAAAATAAAACTTTTGCAAAACTTTTTGATTTGGAAAAACGAACAATAAATTCAAGTTTAAGTTGTGCACATATGTATGCAAAAAATGTAAAAATGGCTCCTGGGGTTCCATGTTTAAAAATTCAAGGAAAAATTATGCATAAAATGCCAAAAACTTATTTGCCATCAGGAGAAAATGCAACTTTTGGGGGACAAAATTACGTTGTTGATAGTGGAACAGCTACAGCTTCAAGAATTGGTGCAGCAGCAAAAATGAATAAAAGATTTTCCATTGATTTAATGACTGAATTAGATCAAACAATGAGAAAAGTAAATATTTTTGCTCAATCTTATACAATGCTAAAGGATACTGTAGAAAAGGAAAAGGCAAATCAAGAAGCAAAAGGTGAAAAACCAAGGGAACTAAGATTACTTTTTAAAGGAAATCCAACTGCTCCAAGAAATTATGACCGAGTTGAGGCCGAAAATGAAATTGCCTTAGTTTTTACTCCTGGACCAGATGGGGAAGTACCACGTGATGACATTGTTATCTATGATAAAAAAGCTGGAAACAATGTTAGTGAATATTTGCGTTCATGGGATCCAAGAGTTGAACCTCTAACTTATCCACTATTTTATCCAACTGGAAAAGAAACTGTTTACGAAAACCAAAAACGTGATTCAGCAGATCCAAAATCTGGAAAGCTGGCAGAACGTGAATATTTTAATTTTAAATTTCAAGATAGGGATGAAGAAAAATATGGTTTTAATCCATTTTTATATGGTGGAAAACTATTCCTACAGTATCTTTGTGATGCATGGGCAAAGGTGGAAAATGGAAGATTACATTGGTACAAACAAAATCAGAAACAGATTAGAGCTGCAAGCTATGTAGAAGTTCATGAACATTTAAATAGAAAGGCTCAGGAAATTGGAAAAGCACCAGGGACAGTAAAAATTTTGCCTA
Source organism: Panagrolaimus superbus (assembly GCA_964035985.1). Lineage (NCBI taxonomy): Eukaryota > Metazoa > Nematoda > Chromadorea > Rhabditida > Panagrolaimidae > Panagrolaimus > Panagrolaimus superbus. Next base: position 11,126,447 of record OZ038357.1, read on the forward strand.
GCACATTTTATGGAGGCCCGAGATATTTACGTGAATTGTGTTCCGATGCAATCACAATGGTCGATGAATACAGTAAACCAACCACAATGATAACAATGACAGTAAATCCTGAAGACGAAGATATTATTATGAATCTTTACGAAGATCAAAAAGCGTGGGAAAGACCAGATGTAATTAATAGTTGTTTTTACCAAAAATTACATGAATTAATTCGAGTCATCGAAAAGGAAGAAATTTTTGGTGAAGTACTTTGTTCAGTTGTCGTAATCGAATTTCAAAAAAGAGGTCTTCCTCATTGTCATTGCGTTTTTACTTTAAAAGAAAAATGGGATACTGTAGAAAAAGTAGATGCATATGTCAAATCTTGCTTAGGACCACAGACTCAAGAAGATGCAGAAAAGTGTGGAGAAGAATACGATGAAGAATATTTAGCATTAGTAAAAAAATTCTGTATACATAAACCATGTGGAATTTATAACCCAAATGCCCCTTGCATGGTTAACGGTAAATGTAAAAGAGGTTTCCCAAGACCATTTTTAGAAGATACTGTAATGGATGACAACGGTTTTACAAGGCCAAAACGACCTAATAATGGAAGATCATTCAAAATGAAAGTTAATGGCAAAGAAGTTGATGTTGACAATCGATGGGTTGTACCTCATAATCCTTATCTGCTCAAATTAATGAGATGCCATATCAATGTTGAAGCAATAAATTCCATTGCTACAGTATTCTATGTTTTTAAATATATGTTCAAAGGAGACGATAAAGCTTTTGTAGAAATGAATGAATTCATGGATAATCAAGTGGTACATGCCTTAAATTATGATGAAATAAATAGCTATGAAGATTTTCGTTATATAAGTGCCTGTGAAGCTCATTGGAGATTGTCAGATTTTTGGATGTATCGTTTAAGTCATTCTGTCGATCGATTGCCTGTGCACTTAGAAAATGAACAAACTGTTTACATGGGGGAAAGTCCAGATGAAAAAGAGATGGACAATGCAAAAAATAAAGATTCAAAGCTTATGGCATTTTTTAAAGTTAATCAAGAAAGAGAAAAGGAAATTGAAAAAATTAAAGCAACAATTGAAGAATTAAAAAAAGAAGGAAAATCGATTAATCATATAAAAATTCCAGAAAAGATACTGTATAATAAAATTGGTATTACCCATGTTTGGGATGGAAAAAATGGAAAATGGAATGCAAGAAAGAAAACTACAAAGCCAAAACTTTGCAGATTATACAATGTAAATCCAAAACGAACAAATTGCTTCTATCTTCGAAGACTATTGATGGCTGTCCCTGGACCAACATCTTTTGAAAATCTCAGAACAGTTAATGGAAAAATTTATGAAAGTAATCGGGAAGCATGCGTTGAATTGGGATTAGTTTTAAATGATAAATTGTACGAAGATACACTTTTCGAAGCATTAAATCATACAAAACCGAGTCAATTCAGATATCTATTTGCAAGATTATTGGCGCATTGCGATTTGGGTAATCCTTTGGAACTTTTTGATCGTTTTGAAGATCATTTTACATCAGATTTATTAAAAAAATGGCAAAAAGATGATGCGAAAAAGGTTTCCTGGCGAAAAATTGTAAAAAGCATGTTAAATCAAGATAAACAATTATCTGATTATCCTCAGCTCGAAACTTATATGAAAGAAATTGGAATGGAAAATGAAGATACAATTGATTTAAAAGCGTTGCTTAATGAAGGATGGGAAGATTACGGTAGGATGAATAAAGAGCAAAAAGCCATTGCTGATCCCATAATTGACAAAATTAAAAATGCAACACAAATAAATGAAAAATGTTGTTCATTTGCTGATGGCCCAGGAGGATGTGGAAAATCTTATCTTTTTAACGCTCTTAGAAAAATTGCCCTCGGACATGGTAAAAAGGTTATGGTAATGGCATGGAGCGGAATTGCAGCTTCGCTATATCCTTTGGGAAGAACTTGCCACAACGGTTTTAAATTAGAATTTCCGTTTGAAAATGACAGTAATAGTGGAATAAAACCATCATCTCCACAAGGACAAATGCTCAAGGATTTAGATATTATAATCTGGGATGAATTTCCTATGGCACCAAAACGAGCATTAGAAGTTGTCGATAGCAAATTACGAGAAATAATGGAAAATGACATTCCTTTTGGTGGGAAAATTCTTTTAACTGGAGGAGACTTCCGACAAATTGCTCCGATTGTTGAAAATGGAACAAGGCAAGAAACAATTAATACCTCAGTTTGTTGTTCAAAACTATGGAAAGAATTTGATAAATACCAATTAATTGAAAATGTTCGAGCTTTGCCACATGAAAATGAATTTAAAAAAATGATTTTGGAAATTGGTGAAGGAAGATTTGGTGATAATCCAAATGAAATTGAAATTCCACCTGAATGTATGAGCAAGGGAGATATTATTGATGAAATTTTCGGAGATGTCATGGAAAATTATGACCCAGCTACCGTAATGAAAAGAGCAATCCTGGCAACGTGGAATAAAGACGTTGATGAACTAAATGAACAAGTTTTGGAACTTTTTGACGAACAAACCGAAAAAATCTATCACGCTCAAGATGTTTACCATTACGGCGATGAAATTTTACAAAATGCCGGGGAAATACACGAAAATTACAAAGTTAGACATATCAAAGGCTTGCCGAGTTTTAAACTTAGAATCCGAAAAAATGCAATAGTCATGCTTATCAGAAATTTGTCAATCGAAGAAGGCCTTTGCAATGGTACAAGGTTAGTTGTAACAAATCTATTAAAACATAACTTAGTTGTTAAAAAAATTAATATTGATGGAAGCTTAAGCGATGAAATTTTAATTCCTAGAATTACTTTAACGGCAAAACATGGTGTTGTTGATGTTACTCGGCATCAATTTCCAGTAAAGTTAGCTTTTTGCATGACAATTAATAAAAGTCAGGGTCAAACTATGGATAAAGTTGGAGTTGTCTTAAATCATGAATGTTTTTCACATGGACAATTATATGTTGCTTTTAGCAGAGTTCGATCTATGGCCGGATTGAAAGTTGTTCTTCCTGAAGGGAAAACATCAACAGCAAATATTGTTTACAAGGAATTATTGGAATTGTGCAAAAAATAAATCTCCCACGCTACAGTAATCATAAATTTGCAGAATAATAAAAAAATCTAATTTGAAGAATGACAAATGGCTGGCCCCTTGCCAAAAAAGGGAGTACCCGTTCGAGGTTGACCACTTTGACGCAGTGGACGGGCTTAAGGCTTTTATAGCCGACTAAGAGTCAACCGAAAAAAAAAGCTACAGTATGATTTGAAAAAAATGAAAGCAGAGAAAAAATATCCAGGATAGAAGACATAAAAGGTTTCAGCCACCGGAGTAAAAATTACTTCATTTATTAAGGATGCTTACTACCTTTAAAATATTAAAACCAGAGAAAATGAAAAATACAGTACAATTAATGAAAAAGAAGAAAAAAATTTTTAAAGAGAGAGAGAGAGAAAATGATAAAAAAAAACAAAAAGATATCTCATGATTTTTTTAAACAAAATACTTACTTTACAGTAATACTTCTCCGGTTTAGCGCGTCCGGCAAGCTCTTCGATTTAGCTAATCCGGTAAGCCTCGCTCGCGTAATGCGGTAAAAAGAGCGGTAACATTATTGAAACATTTGATTCATTTGATTTTAAAAAAGTTGTTGTTTTTGATTGAATTTGCTTTCATCTTTCTCCATGCCTAAAAAGAAGTTTATCAATCATGAAAATAATAAAACGAAAAATTGGAACAAATCAACTTATGTGTTACATTATTCATTTGTATTGATATTAGTTTTCTGATAATATTAATAAAAGAAGAAATGGTAAAATCTATAAATGTTCATAATTAGTTTACAACCAAAAAACATGAACTAAAACATATACATAGATTCACTGACCTTTTTAATATTCTGTAAAATAACTAAATAAGTTCACATTTTTTTCCAACTTTTGTTTAAAAAAACAATTTGTTTGTGTCAAAAAAATTCATGGAATACATTTGCTTTCGTGTTAGGAGTTTTTGAACACATAATTCTCATAAAAATTTTTTTGCTACAGTACACAGTGCGACGCGTGGTCACTTTTGCAAAAAAAGAGACAAAAAAAGGCAGAAAAAGGTGCGTGTTTCAAAAAAAAGATACATTACAAAGAAAATATTATTTTTACAATATTTCGGTCACAAATGAAAGTAGAAGACCTGGGGAATCTAGCGATACCAAATTTGTAATTTTTGATAAAGTTTTTTCAGTAATTTTTTCATGTGGTAAAATGCGATTTTACCACTTAAATTAAACGATAACCTTGCACAAAATGATATATTTTAAGCTTGCATCGTGTTCAGCATGTCAAAATCTATTAGAATTTGGGTTTTTGTAAAAAAAAAATGGTGTAAAAATTTTTTATTTCATTTTGAATATTTTTTTGTATGGGAAAATTACTGTAAAATATAATTACAAAAAAACAGGACCTTAATTAAACAAACATATACCAACATCGGATTCACCATCCTTGAAAGTACCTGGGGGCAAATAACTGAATTTTTAAACAATGTATTCGCAAAGTTATTGAAACTTTTTATTTTTGTATGGAAAACTCTATCTCCAACATCGTTAAAAATTCATAACTTTTGAAATATGTCATGAAACTCTTTCCGGTGACTTGCATTATCAATTATAATGATATTAGTGTATTTTGGACAACTTTCACCTCTCTTGCACAAAAAAACACATAACTTGGGATCAACTTTAAATACATAAATTGAACAATAATGCTGTCTAACATATTTTGTTAGACAGCATTATTAATAATAAAATGATTCTGTCAGACGTAATTAATCCAAATATGAATTTTCTTCGTCCCCTAACAATTGTTTTATAATAGCTAGATCACAAATTTTTTATCTGACAACTACAACTGATTCTACAGTATACCAACTTACCGGAAAAAATGACAACTTTTTGAAAAATGATGGATTTAGCTGTAAAACTGTCAGCAACTATTCCTTAACTTTATTTTTACCAATTTCTAGTGAAAAAACCATAATAATAATGTTTCTCACACAGTACCGATTTTTAAATTTTTTCTATTTTCGTACTGTAGCTGATGAAGAAGAGTAATAAAAACTTGATGCAAGAGAGGTGAAAGTTGTCCAAAATACACTAATATCATTATAATTGATAATGCAAGTCACCGGAAAGAGTTTCATGACATATTTCAAAAGTTATGAATTTTTAACGATGTTGGAGATAGAGTTTTCCATACAAAAATAAAAAGTTTCAATAACTTTGCGAATACATTGTTTAAAAATTCAGTTATTTGCCCCCAGGTACTTTCAAGGATGGTGAATCCGATGTTGGTATATGTTTGTTTAATTAAGGTCCTGTTTTTTTGTAATTATATTTTACAGTAATTTTCCCATACAAAAAAATATTCAAAATGAAATAAAAAATTTTTACACCATTTTTTTTTTACAAAAACCCAAATTCTAATAGATTTTGACATGCTGAACACGATGCAAGCTTAAAATATATCATTTTGTGCAAGGTTATCGTTTAATTTAAGTGGTAAAATCGCATTTTACCACATGAAAAAATTACTGAAAAAACTTTATCAAAAATTACAAATTTGGTATCGCTAGATTCCCCAGGTCTTCTACTTTCATTTGTGACCGAAATATTGTAAAAATAATATTTTCTTTGTAATGTATCTTTTTTTTGAAACACGCACCTTTTTCTGCCTTTTTTTGTCTCTTTTTTTGCAAAAGTGACCAAAGAAAGGGAAAGCGTCGCACTGTACAGTATTCTGTTCTATTTTATCTTATTTTTCAAACAAAGAGAAATTCACAATTTTTTTCAAGTAGCGTTGAAAGCTGTATTATTAGTCATTTAAGAAACTTTGAAATTCAGATGGTATGCATGAAGTCCCTAACGAACGGTGTCCAATTTATGCAAATTACATGATTTTTAAATGAAAAATGTTTTGCAAAAGTGAATGAAATTATATTTTTATTATGCGTAAAATGACAAAAATTAATGCTAAACCTTTGTAAGACCCTTTGTATATTTTTTGTTTGCGAGCTCCGGCTTTAGCCGGAGCGACTCTTGTCCCCTTGGTAGGTTTGAGAATGTGTTTGTTTGTCTGTCTGTTTGTTACATTTTTGTTTTTCATATCGGTGTTTGGTATTAAAATGTTGAGAAAAATATGGGGGTAATGCTAAAATAGGTGAAGGTTTCCGGAGGCTGCCGGAACTTTGAGTTTTGGGGCTTCGAAATTGAGATCCGAAAGGAGAATGAAAAAAATAATGCAAATTGACGGGGAATGCAGAAATGTGAATGAATGTTGGAAAAAAATGAAAAAAATGGAATGAAACTTTCATTATGAAAGAAGGAAAAACGGAAATGATTTGCATAGGATTTCTAATTTTTGGAATGTAATAATTTTGCTATTGTTTTGTTGGAAAGAATATTGAAGAGATTGGGAAAAGAAGACAACTGGGCGCCCGAAGGGCGCCTTATGATGGTATGTCAGGATCAAAAAACGTAAAAATAAAATATGTGTTTGGAAAATGTTAAAATTCTGATGCTGACAGGTGGAAAATTTGTCAATAAATCAGTAAAATTCTAATTTGACTTTTACCACGTTTTTTCTTGATGTAGGGTACCTATCATTGATGTTACAACAGATTTAATGGTTTCATCAGAAATAAGATTTGTATCAAAGGAGATTCGTCAGTTTGCGCATTTTTGCGATTTCGCAAAAAATTGCGAAATTGTAAATAAGTGATAATCAGGGTTTTTCGTGTCGAGAACGGCATACTGTAAATTGCTTTTTTCTTTCGCAAAAAAACAAAAAGAAATTTCGAAATCGTCGCTTTGTTTTTTTATAAATGCATTTTTGCAGTATTTTTTTTAATTTTATTCTTTTTGCGTATAAATGTTTTAATTTTTATGTTTAGTGATAAATAAAGTTGTTTTTCTTTGTATTTGTGGACAATTAAAGGTTTCATCTTATACATTTTTTTTGACACTTTTTGGTGTTTTTAAATATATTATATTTTTCGATCAATTTTGAACGGGGTAATGATTTGTAGCAAAAATATTGACGAAGAAAAAACAAAATTGGCAAATGCTATTGGGAAACACATCGTTTATGTTTATTGGCATTTGTCCACATCCCTTTGACAGAGGAACCTTTTTAAACGATTCATTCTCCATCATCAAAACTTGAATCAGCCAAAATTTGGACATCATAATCGCCTGAGGTTAATTTTATTAAAATTATTCAACTCAATTTTATCAACAATATCAAAAGTTTTTGAATGCTCGGAAAAACATTTTCTGAATATGAAGTTGTTTTTGGATAAACGAGTATGAAACTCAACAACATCGCTTTAGCACACTGATTGCTTTATAGAACAACAGCAACAAAATATTGGTTTCTAAACCAATAAGTTTTCAATATTTACAGTTTTTGGAGGCAAAATCCTGTGTATGTTTGAAATGGGTTGGGCATGTTTGAAGAGATGATGTTTCTATAGCACAACTTTGTCGATAAGAAATTTATTATCAAATTGCCAGTAAAGTGTAAATGAAAAATCAACATTATCATCTATTCTGTTTCTCTGCATTATGAAGTTTTTCATTTAAAATTAAAGCTGCATTAAATAAAATTTGTCTCTAAACTCCATACTAATATTTCAGCAAGACCGTTTCATAAATTTATTGTCACATATATGGTTAATTACATTCTATCACAGGAAAGCAGCTTTTCAATCAAACGTATGAAATCCTTCAAATTTTTAAAATAAAAAACGTAGTTTTATTGGTGTGAAAATAATATTTTAAATACACAATTATTAAATATTTTTGCTAAAAGCAAGAAATAAAAAACATTACCTTTATTTAAATTCAGCAAAATTATCGCAAAATGTTTGACAAAAAATGAAGAAAAATAGAATATAAATCTATAAGGATTAAACCTGTCGTTTGTAACATAAAGACAGTGTCTTAAGAAACCGATAAAATTTTTATTAAAACAAGTCAATAAATACGTAAACCATATATATTAAATTTAAAAACACCAAAAAGTGTCAAAAAAAATGTATAAGATGAAACCTTTAATTGTCCACAAATACAAAGAAAAACAACTTTATTTATCACTAAACATAAAAATTAAAACATTTATACGCAAAAAGAATAAAATTAAAAAAAATACTGCAAAAATGCATTTATAAAAAAACAAAGCGACGATTTCGAAATTTCTTTTTGTTTTTTTGCGAAAGAAAAAAGCAATTTACAGTATGCCGTTCTCGACACGAAAAACCCTGATTATCACTTATTTACAATTTCGCAATTTTTTGCGAAATCGCAAAAATGCGCAAACTGACGAATCTCCTTTAAGCTCATTACGTTTTTATATCTGAAGATTCCGCCGACTGTATAGTAGGCTGGTGTTGAAGCAATATATATTCTCTGATAATTGTTATAATGTAGAAGTGAGAATGAAAAGTGAAGAAAATATAAACGTGAAAAGAAATTAAGGAGTTTAGAAGCTGCAAAAATCGGTATTATCTTATTTTTAAAGGTTTTTGACTATAATGTTGCAAAGCTGAATTTAATCGGTGTAATATTTATAAATCATTTTTCAACTATTGCTTCGTTTTTATAATGCTGTAAACTTACAGCAACAAAAAAGGAAATGAAAAAAATGCAAATTAATGGACAAAATGAATGACAGACGTTTTGCATAAAGTTGTGAAAAATTAGTGAAAAAAAACAGTAGCAAGAAGGTGTAAGACCTATGTCATGTATTTGTTAATATCCCCATGCAAGACCCCCTGTGTATGCTTTTGCTTACAAAGAACCCGCGGCAGCGGGTTCGCCTCTTGTCCTCCTTGTGAATGTGAGAATGTGTTTGTTTGTTTGTTTGTCTGTCTGTTTGTTACATTTTTGTTTTTTATATCAGTGTTTGGTATTAAAATGTTGAAAAAATTATGGAGGTAATGCTAAAATAGGTGATGTGCTCCGGAGGCTGCCGGAACTTTGAGTTTGGGGGCTTTAAAGATCCGAAAAAAAAGAGAATGAAAAAGTTCATGCAAATTGATGGGGAATAAGAAAATGTGAATGAATGTTAAAAAAGAATAAAGAAAATAGAATGGTTTAATTTGAATAAAATTGATGGATGGATTTCATAAACATTTCTTTCATTTGAACTTTGTACTGCTTTAAACGGTAGTTCATAAAATTTTTGGAGATTATTGGGTTAAAAGGTTTACCAATAGCTCCCTTTTTCAAGTTTACTTGAAAATAAATTAATTTTTAAACTTTTGTTTGTTGGCCACAGAGAGCCTTTAAGGTTCTTTGTTGGTTTGTTTGTTGCCCGAAAGGGTTTGTAATTGCTCGAAAGAGTTGCAAGTTGCCCGAAAGGGTTGTTAGAAATTGGCATTGATTGAAATTTATGATAGATTTTTTGGGATCGGTTTCAGCGGGGTCGCCTGCTGAAGCAACGGTCAAAATTTGGGAAGGGACGCCTTCAAAAACTTTGGAATTTGGTCGAGATTCGCCTCATGACAATGTTAGTGATAACAATTATAATGTCATTGATAATAAATGTGTTTGTAAAAATAAAAATAATTCTGTTTCACTAAATTTTGTTTTTAATTTGATAAAAAATAAATTTCGTACAACAATTATAAGTGCTAAAAATTTTTTATTTTTTGGTTTTGTTAAGAATTTGTTTTACAGTAAAAGTTTCGGTGGTGGTAAACGAAAAAGTAAAAGTAATGTTGATGAAAATCTTGAAACATATAGTGCACCAAATTTTAATCATATGCAAAGTAATCGTAAAATTTTGTTGTTTTCTGAAGGAAAGCATACTGTAATTCGAGATTTATATTTGGATGATAATCATGTAAATGGATTAATTTGTGGTGTTGCTGATTATGTTGGCCGAAAGGGAATTCGAAAAGTGGCAGTTTTACCATCGATTTTTTGCGATAAGCTTCAAAGAGATCCTAATGTTGATCCAATAAGATATATGCAAATATATAAATCAAATTTTGATATTCTTTTGGCACCTATTTGTGATGTTACTGTAGCACATTGGTATTTGGCTGTTTTTTATATCCATGCAAAAACTGTTACAGTATATGATAGTTTAAAATCAAATCTTCCTCCAATTTTCACATCTTTGAAAGCTTGCATTGAATCTGTGTTACATATTCAATTTAATTATGTAAATGAAAATAATACAGTAACCCTACAAGAAAATGAATATGATTGTGGCGTTCATGATTTTCGAAGGGCAGAAATGATTTGTTTTACAGGAAAAAGTAGCCTTTTTGAATCTTTTCATTCTAGTAGTAATGCCCCGGTAATAGCTTCAAAAAGGGGAGGAGCCTATTTTTCCTTTCCTCCGATTTTTTACGCCAGTCGCACATTGTGTGTCCCTTTTCGGAGGATTAATAAATAGTGTCTTAAAAAAGAAAGTTCCAGAATTTTTTTTGGCAAAAACATTTTCCTTTAAACATTTGCATAAAATATTTTTAAAAAATTTAAATTTTAAATTTTAAATTTTAAAATTTAAATTTTTTAAAAATGAAAAAAGTCGAATCATATATCAATCGACTCGTCTCAATCCCCTCTTTAAATCCCCCCAGGTCTAAGAAATAGATCGCCAACATTTTTATTAAAAATCAATTAAACAAGTAAATAAAATTAAAAAGATTTCAAGGGAAAGAAAGTTTTCAGAAAAAATGAGTTAAAAATGATTTGATTGTAAGCTTAAAAAAAGCTTTACAATAAAGTTTTGTGAAGGGGAAATTACAGTAAATATTTTTATTGTGTTGTAGCTTCTAATTTATTTATTTTAACTTTAGTTTTTCTTACAAAGTATTATCCCTCTTGAAAAATTAATGAACTTTATTAAATTCTACAACTTCCAAAAATATTTGTCCATAAAAATTGTTTAATAGATTCCCGCCAAAAAGAAAAAAGACAACACAACGTACCAATCTTTTTTTAATGGCATTGCGGAGGTGGCGCAAAAAATGTCCAATCGATTCTCTTTTTCTAACACTAAAAAAGACAGCACAACATGCCATCGGATTTTTGAGGTCATCGCGGAGGTGCCGACGAAAGAAAAAAGACAGCACAACATGCCATCGGATTTTTGAGGTCATCGCGGAGGTGCCGACGAAAGAAAAAGACCTCGGGCCTGTATTTTATTAGTCGCTTTTTTCTTTTATGATCACTGTGTCATTTCTTTAAACAATTTAACATCGCTTTTACCCTTTTTTTCTATTTAAATATTTATTTTTCAGAATTAAATAATGGCTCCACAAGTCAAAGCTAAAGCTAAAGCTAAAATCCGTGATAAAGAAGTAGATATCCGCCATCATCTTTTTTCCTTTAAAAAAGATATTTATACTGATATTTCGCCTATTGTCGCTGCCTTCAGATCATATTGGTATCAATCAACGTCTATCTCTTATACGAATAAAGCACGTGATGTAAAAGTTGAAGTAAGTCTTTTCTTTTTTTTTTAAAAAAAATAAATTTTATAAAAATTTAATTTTTTTCCTTTTTTAAGAAGAAGATGCTGTCATATTTGGTTTCAATAATTCAAAATATTCCAATCCCTGAAGCTAATTCCTTATTAATTTGGCAGTCTGCTGAAATTATTACTGCTTTTGTTACAAAAGATGATGGAACTTTAATGGATGATGAATGTCAAATCAAAAAATTTTGTGATTTTATTTTTGAAAAAGAAGGAAGACAACTCTGTGGCCGCTTATATAAAGAGAATGATCCTGCTCCTTATTATTCGACAACTGATGAAGTTAATGCAATTAATTTAATGGTTATTAGATGGAATGCTGGCACTTATGGTATGTCAACAAAAATGAATTTATTTTGCGGGAAAAATATGTATTGTGTTTATTGTAAAGTTGGTTATGATCATCAAAGGGATCATGCCCTACGGTGTAAGTACAGCTGTTCATCATGTTTTGGAAAAGGTCCAGATTTTCCATGTCAACAAGAATTAGCTGATGGAACGTGGATTAAATGTGACAAATGCAATTTATCTTTCAAAAGTGTACAGTGTCATGAGCAACATCTAAAATCAGCTTGTGCTAATCAAAAGAAATGTAAGCTTTGCAATCATACTTATCAAGTTCGTGGTGTCATTCAACATGTCTGTGGAAATTCATATTGTTACCAATGCAATCAACATCATCCTCCAAATAATCGTGCTTTGGGAAAGAATTATTGTTATATTCAAAAAGCTAAAATTCATCCCAAAGATTTTCTTCGAGTGCTTTATGTTTTTTATGACATTGAAACCATTCAAAAAGTTCTTAAACGACTGGGTAAACGTATGTTTTAAATTATGTCATAAAACTTTAATAATTTTAAATATATTTTCAGGTGCAAATTCCTGCTCTGAACCTTCAACTTCTAGCAAAAGAGCACGAGTTGAACCCTCTGAAGATGAACCTGTTGCAAGTTGTTCTCATCAATCTGAACCTTCTGAAGATGAACCTGTTGCAAGTTGTTCTCATCAATCTGAAAGTAATCCTTCTTGTGCAGAAGATTCTGGTATAATGCATGCTACAAATATGGATCATACTGTCCCTGAAATAGGTGAGAAAATTTTTACTATATCTTTCACTGATATATATATATATATATGCTCTAATTTTTAGCTGATCCCATATATTCATCAACTCTAATTGAGGACCATGAAGATGCTGATGAAGATGGTATTCTTTCTCGAGAAGTAGATGAAGAAATGCAACGTGAAATCCTATCCATAATCAAAGGAGCTCCTCATTTGGAGCATGTTGCAAATATGTTGCATTCTTTGATCAGATGCAGTGACTGTATTGATGATACTTCAAAAGATCGTTATTGCACTTATTGTCATCGACAAAGCAGTACTTTTACATCAATTCCCGAACGTTTACTCCCTTCTTCATCTGATGAAAATATTGTTTATGATGAAGATGTTACTGGTGCTTTTATGGAATATTTATTAACACTTTCTCAAAGTTCTGATTATTCAGCCGTTTATCTCTATGCTCATAATGCAGCTCGTTTCGACTCCCATTTGGTTTTAAAGGCATTTACTGATAGGAATTACACAACATCTCAGTTCATTCAAAAAGGAAACTCAATCATTGAAGCTACAATTTCTTCTGGTCAAGGTATCGAAAAATCACTTCATTTTCGTGATACGTATACAATAATTCCGGTGGCCCTTCGGGCATTTCAAGAATCATTTTCATTAGCTGAACTTTTATATAAGTTTGAGTAAGTCTTTATTTAAAAAATTTGATATAATTATATATATATATATATATTTTTTAGCTTTCCTCATTTTTATAATAGAGAAGAATTCTATGAAAATCAGTTGGATACTCTTCCTGATAAAGAATTTTTTGGTTATTCAAATATGAAGAAAGCAGAAAAAGCAAAATTTGATTTGAAATATGATGCTGAATGTAAAAAAATGGAAGAAAATGGATCAAAATATTTATTGCCGGTTGAATTGCATAAATATTGCAAACAAGATGTCAATATTCTTTATGAAGGATTTGTGGTATTTCGAAAAGGTTTTAATGAACAAGTAAAAGAAAAAGTTGATGAAGGTAAATTTTTTTAATTCAAATGTTTAAAAATTTTTTATACAAATGTTTTATTTTTAGTTGACATTTCTAAACTTCGTGGAAATGCCAATAAGCAATATTATGATGTGATTCTGAAGGGCATTTCTGTAGCATCCCTTTGTCTTTATGTGTACCGGTTATGTTATATGCCTCTAAATGAAGTTGCTTTGATTCCTGAAACGGGGTATACCGATAAAACTAATCAAAGCAAAATCGCTATTGGTTATTTGGATTGGCTAATGAAGAAGCAAAATAATTTTATCCAACATGCCAACAACATTGGAGAGCATAAAATTGGCAAAATTTCTGTTGATGGTTACAACATCGATACCAAAGAAATAATTCAAGTTCATGGATGTCTGTGGTGAGTGTTAAAGGATACGTCTTAAAAAAAAATATAGTTCAATATTTATTTTTTAGGCATGGTTGCCCCCGATGTTATCCAGATCGCACAAAAATTCTTATTGATGGTAAAACTGCTGGTGATTTTTATGCATCAACTGTTGAAAAGGCAAAACGATTGGATGAAGCTATTGATGGTAACGATGATTATTCACAAGTTAAAGTGGTATGGGAATGTGATATTCGAAGGGAAATGAATATGGATGATAAAATGTTTAAATTCATCAATAATACTGAAGATCTTTCAAATATTGATCTTAGAAAAGTATGTTTAAAAATAATGTTTTATGTCATAAAATATATTTTTAGGCATTGAATGGAGGTAGAACTGGTCCTATAAGAATGAAAGCAGATGCTATTGAAGGTGTTAGAAAAATTAGTTACTATGATATTTGCAGTTTATATCCGTAAGCTTATTAAAGATGTTTAATTAATAATGATAAAAATAATTTGCAGATATATTAATTTTGTAACAAAATACCCCATTGGACATCCTGAAATAAAGCATAATGTTCCAGTGTATGAATATCCCACGGACATCCCTGAAATGGCTATTATTAAATGTAAAGTTCTGGCTCCGGAGAATATGGAACTCCCTATTTTACCAATGAAATTCCGGAGCCAGTTGATTTTCCCTATTTGTGGTTAGTTTTTTTAAACATGGGGACATAATATTTTTTAAACATGGGGATATAATATTGTTTTAAACATGGGGATATAATATTTTTATGCATTGGTTTAAATTTTAGGGAGATGCCCAGAATTATATTATGATAAAAATGAAGGACCCCAGTCGTGTCCTCATAATGATGAAGGTCGTGAATTTGTAACTACTATCACGAGTCAGGAACTCTTATATGCCATGCATCAAGGTTATGAACTCAAAAAAATATATCATGTTTTGGAATATAAAGAGGGCTCTGATAACATTTTCAAAGGATATGTAAGATCTTTTTTGAAACAGAAGGCGAGTCTTTGATGAATTGCAATAACATTTTAATGAATTCTGTTTTTAAGATCGAGGCTTCAGAACCACCACCAAATTATTCTGATCCTACAGAAAGAAAAAAATTTGAAAAGCTCTACAAAGATATATATGATATTGATCTTGATGAATGTAAATTGAATAAAGGTCGTCGTTTTATTGCAAAATTATGTCTTAATTCCCTTTGGTTAGTTTAACTTTTTTATTTATTCTGATCCATTGTAATTAATATTTTTTGTAGGGGTCGCTTTGCCCTCAATGTTCATGAAGAAAAGAAGATTGTTTCGACCGAAGAATATTACTCTTATGTTAGGGATCCCACAATATTTGATCTCTCATCCCATTATTTATCCGATGGCACCAGAATGATCCGTTTTAAAAGGGATCATAATTATGTAACTGGTAGAAATGTTAATGTTATGTTGTCTTTATGGACCACTGCAGCAGGTTTGTTTTAAAGTTTCTATCGCGATAAAAACATTTTTTATTTTTAGCAAAGCTGCATTTATACAAGTTCATGAAACTTATTCATTTAAGTCCTGGTTGTCGATTATTATATACTGGTAAGAAATAATCTTCCTCTTTTTTTCTTTTTAAACCTTTTTAAATTTCAGATACCGACTCTATCATCTACATGCACCCCTGGAATTTTAACCCTTTAACTTCGGGGGAACTCCTGGGGGAAATGACGGATGAATATCCGGACAAAGAGATAATCAGTTATCGTTCGGCTGGTGCTAAACAAGTAATATATTTTTAAAAAGTTTTTATTACATACATTTTAATTTTTTAGTATCATCTTGAACTTGCTGACAAAGATGGTGTTATAAGTACATGCACCAAAATTCGTGGAATTGTGTCAAATGCGGAAACAGAAGAACTAATTAAAAAATCTACTTTTGATTACAATCCAAATAAAACAGTGATACTTGAAACTACCAGAATTGGCCCCTCCAACAATTTATCAGTTTTAACAACAAACTCAACTAAAATTTATCGAACTGGTATGTTTTATTGTTTTAAACATGGGAACATAATATTGTTTTAAACATGGGGATATAATAGTGTTTTAAACATGGGGATATAATATTGTTTTAAACATGGGGATATAATATTGTTTTAAACACAAGGACATAATATTGTTTTAAACATGGGGACATAATATTTTTTAAACATGGGGATATAATAGTGTTTTAAACAGTGACTTATTTTTTAGTTTGCAAGAAAGGAATTTTACATGGTCATTATATGTATCCTTATGGATGGAAATTTGGCAACCGAGGATATTGTCTTCGTCTTGATAATGATGTTGATAATTTCAGTGTTCGTCCCTTTGTCTTTGATTATAATTTTACCGGTTCTTCTAGTAATGTTTAATTGTTTATATATATATTGTTAAATATTATTGTTTTTCCCCGTGTTATATTTTTTTATCGTGCAAATTCTTTTAAAATAATAAATTTAAAAAAAATATATTTTTTATTCGTAATAAAAGTTTAGCAAAAAGTTTTCATCAAAATAATATTAATAAGTTTAGCAAAAAAGAAAAGAAAGTTTTCAGAAAAATAATTTTTAAAAAAAAGAAAAGAAAGTTTTCAGAAAAATAATTTTTAAAAAAAGAAAAGAAAGTTTTCAGAAAAATAATTTTTAAAAAAAGAAAAGAAAGTTTTCAGAAAAAATGATTTAAAAAAGAATTAAAAAAACAAACAAATGATTAAAAACTTTTTCAGAAAAAATAATTTTTAAAATTTAGAACAAACGCATAATCCAATTCATGAATGAAATGAAGGCGAAGGTGAAAAGAGATGCAGCCATAATTTTAAGAATACGTTCATCACGTTGACGGAAGCGGATCAAAACATGGAAGACAGAGGGATCAACAACTTTAACTGGAACTGGTGGATGAGTTGGGATGTCAACTGTAACGGGACGAAGTGGGGCATTGGTAACGGTGTCTTCATAAATTGGAGCAAGTTCAGGAGCTTTTGAAAGGGTTTTACGAATAATGGGACGAGACATTGGAGCTGGAGTAGATTTTTTCTTCTTAAAAAATGAAAAAAGTTATAAAAAGTTCAAGAGAAAAAGTTTTTTACTGAAACTTACAAGTGAAAAAGGAAAAGGCATACTTCAAATCCAAAAAATGGAAGAATGAATATATTTTTGCGCAAGCTTTGATTTTTGTTTTTCATTTTTGATTAAAGTTATAGATATGTAACACATGTTTATAAAATAAACAAAAAAGATTTTATTTTTGTTTAAATTCTAACATAATATGCCCATTGGCTGTTTCACATACGATCGGATCTCCTTTAGTGTCTTTAAGTTCCAGATTAATCATATTCAACTGGGTGCGATTTAATCGTAAAAAATTTGGCTTAGCTGCATAAAAATTCAATGGGTCATCTCCTTTTGTTAGAGAAATGATAGCGATTACCCCGTCTCTTTTTTCTCCATAATAAATTGGACAAAAGAGATCAGCGATATGTAAGCAAATGTGCGTAAAAAAAGGATGGGTCGAAGGTTTTTTTGGCGCCATTGTATTGTTTTTAATAATCGCCCATTCCCCCGGAAAACCAAGATAATGCGCAAATCCTTTTGAAAGATGGACGGCACGCACATGCCGGTCATCAAAATTGAGCGTATATTTGCCATTTGACGGATTAAGTAAAAATTGAATCGAAGCGTGCGCATGGCGCGTAAAATGATTTAAAGTGACAGGTAACTCTGGATCGTAATAAAATGCATCTTTAAGATTTTTAAAAACAATATAATTTTTAAATCCCCTTTCATGTGGTACATCTGTTGGAAAAGTGACAACCATTCGTTGATCGTCATTTATTTCTGGTTGTTTTAAAGGTGGACTTAAGGGAAGCAATGAAGGAGGAGGAACAGGAGGCGGCGTTTCGGGTCTGTTGTCATTTTCTTCTGTTTTGCGCGGAACATCCATTGGCAGTAATGAAGGAGGCGGCGTTACACTTTTTTTGCGTTGTTTTTCTTTTTTTGGAGGGGCGTATGTCATTTCTTCAAACAAATCAGTATCCCTTTTTTCCTTTTCTTCTTTTTTATTTTTTTCAGTGGACTTATATTCGGGCAAAATAATTTTTTCGGAGGGGGCGTATTCGGGCAAAGTACTTTTTTCAACAGAAACTTTAGCTTTTTTTACTATAGTTTCTTGACTCGACTTATCAAAAGTATCATTAAAAGTAATTTCATTAAATAGATCATTTCTTTTTGCTCTTTCTCCAGGGAACATTTCTTCAATTATGGTTTCGATTTGAGCAATAGGGAAATTTGTTTCGGGAGTTAAAACTGATTTGTAACCATTTGTGTAAATTATGGTAATTTTTTCATTCATCAAAGACCAATTTTTTTCGAGGGAAAATTCTTTTAATGCACAAAACCAGTTATCCCCAACAAATTTCATGCCTCCGTCAAGTTGAATACTAATTTTATTAGTTTTATTAAGCGTAAAAGGGATTGCAACGTGCTCCATCAAAAAATATATATATATATATAATATTAATAATTTTTAAAATGTAAAAAGCTCAAGTAATAATCATGATTTATATAAAACATTTTTTTATAATTCCAACAAAGTATTTTTGGGTTTTGATTATTTATTTTTAAAGGCATTAAAAAATCTTACACATGAAGCATAAGAAAAAACATATGCAAAAAATACAAATAAAATTTAAAAAAAGAAAAGTTTAAAAAACAAAATTAAAAATAAAGTTAAATTAAAATTATTATCGTGTTGAAAAGATACGGTACAACATGTATGATATCCATGCAACCCATCCAGAAATAAAAACAATGACTTCTGCTACTGAAGGATTTGTGGGTAAAAGAGTTGTCGGAGGAGGGGCATTTACGGCATCAGGGAAACTGCAAGCCATGATTCTTGGTTTTGCTTCTTCACCAATAATGGATTGAGTTGTTTCTTCAACGGCAAGGGCACAACTAATAAATAAAAATAAGAATAAATAAAAAAGCGACTGCATTTTAAATATGCCACGAGGGGATAATGATTTAAATGGACATTGCAGTAGTCACTGTACGAGTTTTATCGAGTGCCAAAATCGAATCGAATTCACCAAAGACAACAAGTTGAAGCCCATTGGTTGGAACGGGAACATTGAAATTCAGGGAAATCATTGTGCTTCCAATTTGTTGAAGTTCAATATAATTATTATTTTGATATGCTTGAAGATCAAAGCCATAAAGGCATGAATTGGCAACATATTTTTGTGTATTGATACCGTGGGTTGTTCTAGTTGCATCAAGCAAATCTTTAAAAGCTCTTCCAAATTGTTTCTTTTGCCAATTTAATTTGTAAGGATATGCAGGTGTATGACAGCCATTTGTAATTAAACGCACAGATTCAAGATTAAATGGAGCAAATTCAAAGGGAGACATTCCAATGTGCCCATTAAAAGCTTTAGCATCAACTAATCCACAAAATACTCGTTTAGGTAAATAATCACTAAAGAGATTAGCATTAAAATCATAACGACCAGGAGAAATAAAGAAATTTTTCATTATATTTCGATTAAAACTATATTTGGCAACTGCATTTCCATTAAGTTTTTCTTGAATTGCAAAATTAAGTTGCGGAAGTAATAAATGTTGTTTTGCATAAAATTTGCAATCAACCAAATGATACTGATATTCAGCTTTTCCTGTTGACAATAAAGTAAAAAAGTTATTGTGAGGAGTAATTTCAATATCAATTGTCATTTCATTTAAAAGTAAAGTATTTTGCCGAAAAATATCAACGTCAAGGGAACAAACAGTTTCAAAAGTTGCATCATTTTCAAAAAATGATCGTCGACCTTCAAATCCTGGACCTGACATATGTGAAAGTCCATCTTCAACATATCCACCAACTTGAAGTTCTTCTTCATTTTTATTTGTTCCAATACATAAACGTCTACGGAGATAAGCATTATATGCAAATAAATCATTTGAGTTATAAACTTGACGTCCATTAAATGAAACTTTAAGATTTTTGATGAACGTGGAACCAAATCCGTTTATAAAGCTAACTGGATCTGCAGCAGTAATTGGAACATTTTTATCTCCATCTTTTTTGGTGATACGAAAACTTGTTACTAAATAACAGCGGGAAAGATCAAGATAAGCTTGACCACTGTTTACGCGAAAATGGAGGGGCCAAGTCCCAATAGGAGTCAAAGGAAGATATTCAACGCTTGCACTACTTTGATAAGCAACAATTGTAGGTTTTGCATTGAAAAAATCAATGGAATCTGGGATTTTATCGACACTTTGAGGATCAAGTCGTTGCATATTTACGCAAAAATATCTTTAAATTTTCTTTTAAGTGGAGGTTTAACAATTACAGGATCTCGAAGTGAAGATTCAGGAGTTGTTTCAAGCTTTTGAACGCTAGCTGGAACAATAACACTATGATCTTTATCTTTTAATTCCTCTGCGGGTTTTTGTTCACTCTCTGAAGGAGATTCAATTACTTTTTCAAATACTGCTTTATTATCAAAAAATGAACGAAAATCGATTTTATCAAAATCAACAGGTACTAAAAACATTAAAAAAATATCAGAGTAAAAAACAAACGCAACTATACTCTATTAAAAATAAATATAATGAATGAATAATTTTACAACATATTTTAAAAAGTTTAAAAAGAAATATTTTTCCCGCCAAAAAAAGACGCCTAAAATTAAATTTTAAAAAATTAGATTCCCGCCAAAAAAAGACTTAATAAAAATTCCCTCTTTTTTAATTTGCTAAATCTTTGGCTTGAATCCATGAATTGCTCTCTTCTGGTTCTCCAATCCAATGCACAAAATGTTCAACATGACCTTTACGCTTTCTTGTTTTTAATATTTCAATTCGATATTCTGCTTCAGGATTGGTACTATCAAAATATCCTAGCTCGTGATTATAATATCTTGAATGAACTTGTTTATTTTTATCATCAACCAAATTATATACTGTAGGCTTTGAGGGTAAAACTTTTGATACTTTCCAAATACGATCGCTCCATCCGATCTGATATCCTGTTTGAAAAGTTGCCCTTTTTTGCCGTACACGCACTGTATCTCCAATGGAAAATTTTGGTTTGTCTCGCTTTGCCAATAATGAGGGAGCAAAAACTCTTTCAAAAATTTGAGGGGTATTTTCATCAGTGACATCACAAGCCCTCATTTTAGTTACGCGTGATTTACTTTCATTTATGCCTTTGACAATCGCCGGCAATATATTAGTATATTTTTTCGTTCCATGCTCATTTAAATATCTAAAAAACATAATTTTTAATATATAATTTTAACCCTCTAAAAAGTCAGCACCTGAATAAGCGACCTTTAAGGGTTCTTATCATTCTTTCAACAACGGCAGCCTTTTGATCCCCATCATTTGAACTGAATTTTTTAATATTCTTTGATTTAAAATATTTTTGCATTGCAGGACTTTCAAATTCCAATCCTAAATATATTTTTTCTCAGATTTTTTTAATGCAAATGTTTAAAACAACTTTTTTATCCCAGTGTTTAAAACATTATTTTTATCCCGGTGTTTAAAACAACTTTTTTATCCCGGTGTTTAAAACAACTTTTTTATCCCGGTGTTTAAAACAATATTATGTCCCCATGTTTTAAAACAATACCTCTATCACTGTATATCATTACAGGCAAACGATCCATTTGACTAAAGATTTTATCAAAGGCTTTTTGGACTTCTAATGTACCTTTATTTTTTACGGGTTCTGCCCAGCAAAATTTAGATAAAACATCAGTGACAACTAAAATAAAAGTATTTCCAGTGTTTGAAGCTGATAATTTTTGCATATCGGCCAAGTCGCATTGTAAATTTTCTAATCGCCCAAAAGCTAATGTTTTTCGACGAGGAAAATGATGTCGAATAGGTTTTTGTAAAGTATAAGTTCTTGATTTATGTAAAAAATCAATTACATTTTGTCTTGTAATTGAAGGATCTGCTTTTTTTGCTTCCCGCAATAAATTATCAATCCCAGAAAAAGCGGCAGAAGAAGTTTTAGGATCTGTGTAAAGTCTTTTTAACAAAATATCCATTTTTATGTAAAATTTTATTTAAAAATATAACACAAAATTCAAATTTGGACCGATCAACAAATGGTACAAAATCAATAAATGACAACAGTTTAAAGTTTCCACTTTTTTGTTAACGGTAAAGAAAAAGTAGGAGCAACAACCGACTTTTTGGCGGGCTTTTTCTTTTTTGAAAGCTTTGGGGCTTTTGTTTTTTTCACAGCTTTATGTTTTTTTGTCATGGGCTGTTTTCGTTTATATGCTCGAATTTTGTCGATCGGTGGAGGAGGGACCCACGTAATTGCATGTTGATGAATTTTTTTGTTATGAGTTTCAGGAAGCTTTTCATGTGCCACTTCAAAATGCCGGTTTCTTTGAAGTAACTCTTCATTTTCAGCATTTTTCATAACAGCATTTACTGTTTGACTTAACCCCGACTGGCCTTTTTCTTTTTCAATCAAATTATTGTATCGGGTCATTGGAAGGACAATAAGTTTTTGCATCTAAATCTTTTTTCAAACTTTATTAAAAATTGGTATTAAATTATTAAATTTTATAATCACGGATTACTGTACATATTTACGTTTATGGAAATTTAACCCCTCTCATTTTTTGTCCCCTTTTAAAAAAGCATTTTTTGATTACACATTTTTATTCAAAGTTTTACAGTAATGCAAAAAAGAAAATCATATATGAGAAAAAACATATTTTTTAAACATATTTTTTAAATCATTTATTTTTGAAAAAGTTGAGTGCCCATCGAGCAATACTGGAGTAAACCGTAATTGGAACTGTCTTGGAAATCTTTTTAGCTGCTTTTAAAGTTCTAGCTTTGGCTATTTTGCGGATAATTTGAGCATAATCTTTGAGTCGATTACGGTAAACAGGGGCAACAGGAAATTTATTAGTTAAAAAATGATGGAAAACTTGTGAAATGAACATAATTTGATCAGGGGTGAGTTTGTGAATGACATTCATTGACTTCATCTTGGAAAGAGTCTTTAAAAGCTTATATTGATCCATTAGTTGAGCTTGTAAATAATTGGATTTTGATCTGGTAAAATGGAAGTGGTTAAAGCAAGAAGGGGATTTGATTTAGTATGCAAATTAATAACAAGATATCCCCACGGAAGACTTGTACTGTCATCATAAGCGCTCAAAAATTCTTTAACTTTGCCTGGAAAAAGCTGAACTCCCAAGTTGCGGATTTGGAGGCGATAAGCAGGGGATCTCATTGTAATAATATAATGGGAATTAATTCGGGGCGTTTTTAATTTGGGTAAAAAAATAGATTGAGTTAATAAAATAGTGGTAATATTTCGATGATGACCCTTTTTTAAAAATAGAGTGTCCAAAAACTCAGAATTCATTTCGCTAATTAAATCATCAAGGACAAGCAATAAAGGTTTTGGCAAAGAGTCTATTAAATCATCACTAGGGACTCCAAAATTTGTATTTATTTGTTTTTCCTTTAATTCATCTACATATTCATGATACTCCCCGTAGCAATAAAGGCATGAGGCAATTTTAGGCAAAAACATGGATTCGCGATGTTCAATAAAGGATTTTAAAAGTGTTGTCTTCCCTGAAGACGAAGGCCCTGAGAGCATAATCGAACTCGGGGAAAAGAAACAAAAATCTTCACGATTTAAAATTATTTCAGAGCTAATATTTAAATGCGACTGCTCCATAGCTATAACTCTGTTAACAAATGAACCTAAATTCATTTTTATCCCTTTTTATATTATTTTTCAAAAGTAAAAAATATCCCCCCTTTCTTTCAGGGATTTTCGCTACGATTTTATAGTTAAAAAAGAGCGTCATTTTATCACAAAAAATGCGCGCGAAAGATCATCAAATTCTTAAAATAATGATTTATGTGTCCAAGTGTAAAAAATTTGAACTGTGTCATTTATTTGATTTTGTTAATCATTACAGATAAACGAGATTTTAAATTTTATTCGTTTATATATTTCTTTAATATCCATTTCAAAAGGTTCTGAATCTTCTGAAGAATACAAATTACAAGAATTGTTTTTTAGTGCCTCAAGTTTTGATACACTGACAACATAAAAATATATATGACTCTAATTTCCATCAACATGGGGCAAGATTAAAAAATATATATATATATATCAAATTACACAAAAATGAATTAAATAAAATATTTATAAAATATTCAAAAAAAAGAGAGAGAGCAATAGCATCGTCATTAAAAATATTTAAATGATAAAAAAAAATCAGAGGAAAGGTATTGACTTTTAATGATGACCTATTAAAAAAGAAAGACAGATAAGCATATCTCATTTTTTTGAGGTCATACATTTTCTTTTTTGGTTTTCTCTCTCTCTCTCTCATAAAAAATGTATACGGTAGAAGAAAAACAACAGTTGCTCTTTTTTCGCGCAAAAGATTAGTGTAAAAAGCGGGGAATTTTTCACAACACAAAAGCATATTTTAAACATCTGACAGTCGCCCTTTTGACCCTCTTTTCAATGCTTAAGTTATAGGAATAAAAGAAGACTTTAGAGTGAAAAAATCGCCTTTTCGACACCAGAAAGATACAAAAAAAGATACCCCAAAAGATTTTTTTTTATGTAATAATATTTTTCATTTAATTAATAAAAATGGGTTGTTTCTTTCTTTCTTTGACATTGATAAAAAATTGCGGGAATATTGATTACAGCATCTTCAACAAAATGACATAAAGCTTTTTCAGCTGTTTCTAAAACAAAATTTTTGTTTTAGAACTGAACTTCAGCTTTAGCATCCAATCTCTTTATTTTTTCTCATAATTTTTAATGTTCTTGCAGCAAAAATATACTTATATATATTTATAAAATATTCATAAAAAAGGTTTAAGATAAATATATATATATAAAATATTCAAAAAAAAAAAAAGAGAGAGAGTAATACCATCGTCATTAAAAATAATTAAATGATAAAAAAAAATCAGAGGAAAGGTATTGACTTTTAATGATGACCTCAAAAAGAAAGACAGACAACCATATCTCATTTTTGTGAAATCAGCGGCATTTTTTATTGAATCAAAAGGTGTTTTTAATCAGTTTTTTTTCTTTGTCAACGCCAATGGCCTAACGTCACACTTTTTGTTATTCATTTTTTGTCACACTTTTTGTTATTCAAGATTTTTTTTCTGTAATAAAAATTTTTTTGAGAGCTGTCTTGCATTTTCATTTATTTTTGCTTATATTTTTGAATATTTTATATATTTTTCTGGAATATATTTTTCTAAGCTCAGAATGTAAATTACTTTTTAAAAATAGCTACATAGCTAAAAACCATTCCCTATTTTTTTATTCCAGGACCTATCTATTCTCAAAGAAAAGATGGCTCCTGGAACTGTATCGAAGTCAAAGCAATATCATATTGAAATTTCAGCATATCGTAATGCTAAAGTAAAAAAAACAAACACATAATAATGAAGAAAAAAGAAAAAGAAAACAACACAACAACAACAACACTGGGTTAGTGCTCAATGGGCAAAGTTGAGAATGGATCAAAGCCATCCCTTTTCCCTTTGCACGCCAAATTTGCGTACTAACCCCTCTGCCATGCAGAGATATTATTTTTCCCCCCTTCGTTTACCTAAGTATGGCAGGAATTTTTTGTATAAACAAAAAGAGATTTTAACCGCCAGACAATCGCCCTTTTGACCCTCTTTTCAATGTTTAAAAAATATGAATAAAAGAAAGCTTTAGCGCGAAAAAGTTGTGTTTTCGACAACAGAAAGATACCCAAAGATTTTTATGTGGAATAATATTTTTCATTTAATTAATAAAAATGTGTTTTATTTTGTGTTGCATTCTTTTTAGTAGTTAAAGAATAATTATTTATTTAATAAAAAAAGATTGATACAAAAAAGTGAATAAATGAATGAAAAAATGGACGATTAAAAATTGAATGATTAAAATTTTATTTGAAGAAAAAGAAAACATTATTTGAAAACCGAGGAGCTAAAATAAAATCATTTTTTTTTAAAAAAAAGTTATAAAAATAAAGTAAAATAACTTGCATTAACGATTTAATCTATTTCTAATTTTATTAAGCTTTTTTGCAATTTGACCTGTAAAAATAATATGAATATAATATATATTAATATAAAATGAGAATCTTACGTTTACTTGTCATAAATTTAATAAATTTAACCACATTTATTTGCATTCCTTTTTTATATTTAATTAAATCATTCTGCATTTGCTGCATTTCCATATTTCTTAAATATACCAGCCAATTAAGATACTGATTTCTTTGGTGAATAATTTTGAATCCCCAATCTAAAAATAAAAAATATTTCGAAATTGAAAATAATAATTGATACAAAAATTTTGCTTACAGATTCCAAATGCCATAGAAGCAGCGATTATCATAATAAATCCAAAATTAAATAAATAGGTAACTAAAAAATGATAAAATTAGTGAACAGTTTTGTAATAAAATTAACTTACCAAGGATAAAAATTACAAAAACTAATCCTGAAATCATTGTTAAAAAGAAACAGTAATAAGAGAATAAATTGAACTGAAAAATGTCGATGACCTCAAAAAAGGGAGTCACTCGATTTAATTTTAAAAGAGATTAGCACGAAAATTTCCTTTTTTTATGAGAAAAAAATGTTTCGAATTGCTTCGAACAAATTAATTTCGAAATATCTTTCGAAATTAATTTTATTTAAAATCATCAATTCTGAAAAAATATAATTTTCTTCTGTTACGAATTGTTTGATTTTTCTGCTAAACTTTTTTTAACTTCCATTTGTTTTAAATATGCTTAATTTTTTTGTAAGTTTTTATTTTTTATTACAATACATGTTTTAACATTAATATATTATAGTATCCAACGCCTCCAGAACGTGATGTTGCTCTAGAGATTGGTGAAGAAGAAGATGATCCTCGTCCAGATGATAATCAACTTGGTGTTGAACTTCCTGTCAGAATTGTTCCTGACCAATTTCGTGTTTATCAAGTTGCTGCTGCTGCTCTTGTTGTTATTGCTGCCACACAAATTGCAATGGCAATGGCGTATTTTATTCGCTGATGGAGTTGTTGCAGATTTAATTACTTTTTTTTATTACTTTTTATAACTTTTTGTACATTTTTTTCATGCATTTATTCTTTTTTTCTGTAAATAAATAATTTAACTTTTTCATAAAACTAACTTTTTGTTTCTAGTAATATAAGTTATTAAACTTTGATGATACTTTATGCTTTTTAAAAAATATTAATATTATATATATATATATTTTTAGCATCTTTTTAATAATGAATCTCAACCATCAATCTATTAACTATTGTTTCAATGGTTTTGAAGTTAATATATATAATTTTTCAACAGAATATAATCTGGTTGATCTTTATATCATTCTTTTTATTTGCTTTACAGCATTTATTGTTATCCTTTTTCTCATTAAAAGATGTCTTTAGTAAGTTAATTTATTATATTTTTATCTCACTGTTTTTTAAATTCGATTTTATTTTAGATGTTATGGTGCCGATTTTTCTATGATTGATGCTACAACAAAATATTCAATTTTTTAATCATCCATTTTTTTCAATTTTTAATCATTCAATTTTTAATCGTCCATTTTTTCATTCATTTATTCAATCATTTATTCACTTTTTTGTATCAATCTTTTTTAAATAAATACTAATGCAATAATTTTTTTTCTTTGATCATTATTTTAGCGTATATGCCTTACAAGGATATTTTAAAAGAGACAAAATTTGAATATAAAAAAAGACATGCGGAGTAAATCATCCCTAAAAAAGAAAGTCTCAAAAACACTCAAATTTTTGAAAAGTGACTACTGCTATATCAAATAAAAGTCTCATGCTGACTTGAGTATGATCCACTATCTTCAGATAAAAACCCTCTTAGAGGAAAAGCATTTGTTAAACATGTTTTTTAAGGAGGAGTTTCATGCATAATCCCAAAAATACGACACATAAATTTATTTTTCATTTGTGTAAAACGAAAAATAGATTTAAAGAAATATATAATTTTTGATATTTTTTAGCTCTTTTGGAAGAAGCCTCTTTAATCATGGATTATTATGATGATGATGAAGCGTATGATTACCAGGAAATGCGTCGTGCATACAAAAAAGGACTGAAGGTATTACAAGTTAATGAACATGCTTCATTTGATGAAATAAAAAGACAATATTATAAATTAGTCAAAAAAGCTCATCCTGATAAAGGCGGGCTTGTTGGAGATGCTCAAGTAAGCATTTTTTATACGTTGGCATAAAAAATCTGATAAAAAATATATTTTTTAGAAAATAATCAACGCCTATAACGAAATTAAAAGCTATATGGAACAATTTGAAACTTTACCAAGCGAGCCAATTGTTGTAGAGCATGAAATTATTGTTATTTCAGATGATGAATGTAATTATTTTTTAGCACATATAAATATATATATATATAATTATATTAAATTTTTAAAATTATTTTTCAGTCGAATCAAAGTCACCATCTCCAACTCATGAACCTTCAAAGTCACCATCTCCAACTCATGAACCTTCAAAGTCACCATCTCCAACTCATGAACCTTCAAAGTCACCATCTCCAACTCATGAACCTTCAAAGTCACCATCTCCAACTCATGAACCTTCAAAGTCACCATCTCCAACTCGTGGACCTTCAACTGCACAATCTCCAACTCGTGAACCTTCAAATTCTTCTTTTGAAAATCCATCATCTTCAAATAGTTCATTTCAAAATGTTGAAGCTGATAATCTAAAACAACAACTCGAGACAATTTTGGAAAAAATTGATAATCTCGAAAAAGAAAAAAAAGTTATTTTGGGAAAAATGTGAGTTTGGTTTTTCTTTTAAAATATATATTTTTTATATATATATTCTATTATAGCGGAAAAGAAAGAATCACATTTAAAAAACGAAATGAATTGATTCAGATAATGCTGATTAATTATAGGTAAGATTTTTTTTTTCTTGTTTATTTATAAAAAATATATATTATTTTTTTTTTCAGAAAATTCGTCAAGTCAAATGGTCAAGGGAATAAAATCCCTACCATAACATCGGTTAGATATGAAAAATATCTAACCGATCAGGGTTATGGTAGGGATTTAAAAACGGCAAGTCGTTTTTCCCGCCCCAAATCCCAAATGCGGAAAACGCTTGAAAAAGCAGTTAAAAAATATTTGGTTAAAAATATCCATGAAAAAAAATATTTTTTAAATGCCTTTAAAAATTAAAAAGTGTTTATAAATATTTCTTTTCAGAGATATTTTAATCCAAATATTTTTTAACCGCTTTTTCAACCGTTTTCCGTATTTGAGGGTTTGAAGTCAATTTTTTTTACTGTATTTTTAATTTTTCAAAATTCATTGATTCATTTTCCTTCTTTTTTGTCGACATTCCCTAACTTCGTGAATTCCATTGTTGTGAAGGAACTTAATTTTATTTACAGTATTTTTTGCAAATGTTTTTTTCAAAATTCATTGATTCATTTTCCTTCTTTTTTGTCGACATTCCCTAACTTCGTGAATTCCATTGTTGTGAAGGAACTTAATTTTATTTACAGTATTTTTTGCAAATGTTTTTTTCAAAATTCATTGATTCATTAGCCCTCTTTTTTTTTGTCGACATTCCCTAACTTCCTGAATTCCATTGCTACTAATAACAATTTTTGTTACAGTATTTTTTATTGATATAAATAAAACGAAAAATTAATTTAAAAGAAATACGGTAATAACGAAAAAAAGATTTCAGAAAAAATGTAATTAATCAGTTTATTAAATTGAAATTTTTTAAACATGGGGACATAATATTGTTTTAAACACAAGGACATAATATTGTTTTAAACATGGGGACATAATATTGTTTTAAACACAAGGACATAATATTGTTTTAAACATGGGGACATAATATTTTTTAAACATGAGGGGGATTCGGTCATATTAATACAATGAAGTACACCACATGCCATATTTTTCTGTTTGATCAGAAAGACGATCACAAAGTTTCTTTTTGGCATTTCGTTTCATGGAGAGATGGATACCATCATTGGTGCCATATTGGGGCTCAGTCATCATTTCATCTTGAAATTGACTTAAAGTCTTGAAATATGGAATTGAACACAAATGATGTAGAGATAATTCACGGAGTGGTTCTAACCATTTCTTTTCAATCAATAATTTCCCTATTGATTTGGGGATAACAAATGAGGGTGAATTGAAACTATAAATGTTTTTGACAAGGAAAATATGAAAAGAAAATATAGAAAACATACACTAAAGATGAAGTAACGGATAAAGAGTTGATGAAAATACTGAAATCTCCATGATATCGACAGGATTTAAAATTAAGTTCTTTCACAACAATTTTTTTTAATAAACGAATTGTTGATTCATTAAAAACACAATTTTTAAATATAATACAATTGATATTATATCCAGCTGGTAAGATTGTAGCCAAATATTGAAGAATATTTACATTTAAGGCAAAATCATAATCTTTAAAGATCCATTTGGATGATTCGGGAACAACTTTTTTTACAATAAAACCCTGACGTTTCTTTAAAATGCATGATATCTATAAAAATATTAGATAGGGGATTCATAAAAATATTTGTAAGCTTACAAATCCGTCAGCACGTTTTGAAATAATGTGCCAAAAAGTATTTCGATATTTCTTTATCATAGCAGTACTACATGCTAATTTTATTGCTGTTTTCAATGTGCATTTTTCCCAAAGATAATGAATCAAGGAATCTTGAAAATCATTAGAAAAAGTGACCATTTCGATAACAGATGAAAAAAGAAAAACGTTAGTTTTGGAGGATAAAATTAGTAATGAACAATGACATTTTTCTGTTTGATACAAATTTTTAAACATAAGTTTGTCCCATCTGGCAACCAAATTATTTTTCTAATGTTTTTATAAAAAGCAGAACAAAAAAGCCGGTCTTTGCATAATCTTTTGATGATGTAATTTATTAAATAAACAAAAAGTTTTGTCTTTATTCTTTATGCATACCGAAGGATATCGACAAAGAAAAAAAGTTATTTTGGCAAAAATATACGTATATGATATTTTTTGCTGGCAAGATAAAGTTGTTGTTTGAGTTCAGCTTTTTCGGCTGTGTTACATGTCTTTGATAATGAAAGAATTAGTTGATGACGGATTTTTGAAAGATTTTTCTGAAAACGTCAAAAACGGTTCAAAATATTTTTTAAGAGAAGGCACTTAAATTATACCTTAAAAGAATGAATAAAGGAATCCACTTCAATTGCAAAGGGGATATGGCGCATAACAATTAAGGATCGTCGGAGTGGAAAATCTTTCTTTGATGCAATAATGTACCCCGCATCGGGAGGGTAAACAAATGAGGGGCAATCAAAACTACAAAAATATTTTTCATGGACACATAAATCATTATTTTTTAAAAACTTACATAAATCGATATGCGCAACTAAATAAATCAAGCAATTCATTGAATTCAACATTAATATAACATTCAGTAACACTGATTTTGTTAATAATAACAATGGATTCAATTATTTTTACAACATCTGTGTCAATAATAACATGATGAAGAGATAATTCATTTAAATCATTCCATTTTTGATATTTTTTTATGGCATTAAAGGCATTTGAAAAATATACACCAGAAATATATTTGAAAATTATATGTCGAGGAAAATGATAATAAAGATATTCACTATCCGAGTAATATCCTTTAAAACGATGATTGAATTTTGATTGATCAGACGGTATACAAACAGCTGTCTAAAAGGACAACAAAAATATTAAAAAAGTTACGGTATTTTTATTTTACCTTTGTCCTATCATTTTCATCAAATGTAAATGTATTAAATAAGGTGCGATAACAATTTAAATGTTGTTTAGTGGTACGAGCAAAATTTAATTGATCTCCAGGATCAGGAATTGATTTTAGAATTTTAAAAATTATTTCGTTACAAAAAATCATTTCTTTTTTTTCAAGAAAAAAAGTAAAGAAATAAGAATTTTTTCATTGTTGTGATACTTTTTAAACACAAGTTTATTGCACCTGTCAATCAAAATATTTTTCTATTGTTTTTTAACAAAAAAGATAGGTGCGCGTCTGTTTTAACACAATATTTACATAATTTTTTGAGTGACATAAGTTTCTTTTCTTTTTTGAACGCTAATTGAACAAATATATTTTGTGAGGTCAGCGGCATTTTTTATTGAATCAAAAGGTGTTTTTTTCTTTTTATGGGATAAACATTTTTAATATTTAAAAAATAAAGTGCTGTTTTTCGGCAAAAAGTGTCAAAAGTTTAGTGGAGGACATTCATTAATTTTTATTTGTAACGAAAAATTATATAATTTAAATATTTTTTTAGGCAAAATGGCTTATCAAATAACCGAAAAAGAAATTGAAGAATCCAATCAAAACATGGAAAATTGGATTAATGATATATCACCGTTAGAAGGTGATGATGATATTGAAAATTGTAGGTTTTATACCATATATTTAATTATTTATACCAATTATTTTTATTAAGTTTTTGGAGATTTGAGTGCCCTCGATGACCAAGTTTTGGAAAAGGATGAACAAAATGAATGTGATGAAGAAGATAATATGCAACTGTTGGAAAAGGATGAAAAAAACGAAAGTTCCCCCGAAGATAAAGAAAACGGTAAATTATTTCATTAAAAAACAAAAATAACTTTTCTGTTTTACAGAAAGTTCCTCCCCTCCGTTATCTCCAACATTTAAATCATCATCTCTTGAAGAAAAAGGTAGTATCTTTTTTAAACATATGTATAAAAATATTGTTTTAAACATTTGCATTAAAAAATATTTTTTACAGATGAATATGGAATTAAAAGTGAAGATAGTCTCCCCCCTGATATGAATGAACTCATGGCAAAGTACGTCAGAGAATCATTTTATTTTGACAAAAAAAGAATTACCGCACGACCACAGTGCGACGCTTTCCCTTTCTTTGGTCACTTTTGCAAAAAAAAGCATCAAAAAAAGGAAAAAAAGGTGCATGTTTCAAAAAAAAGATTAAATAGATATTTTATTTTTTTATTATAAAATTTTGGTCAAAAATAAAAGTAGAAGACCTGGGCTACATGTGCATATCAAAATTGTAATTTTTGGTAAATGTTTTTACAGTAATTTTTCGTGTGGTAAAGTGCAATTTTACCACTCAGATTAAACGATAATTTTGCAGTAGAAGTAATTTTTTAAGATCCCATCGTGTTCAGCATGCTAAAATGTACTATAAATGGGATTTTTGGAGAAAAAAAATTAACAAATTTTTTTTTATTTCATTTTTAATTTTTTTTTACAAAGGAAAATTACTGGTAATTGTAATTACATAAAAACTAGAACATAATTCAAAAAACACTTCCCAGATTCTGATTCCCCATCCTCGAAAGTACATAGGGGGAAACAATGGATTATTGAGAGAAATTATTCGCAAAGTTATTGAAAATTTTCGTTTTTATATGAAACACAATACCCCCAACATGAAAATTTTTTTCTTTTTTTTATTTTTTTGAAACATTTAACAGAATAAACTATTAAAAAATATTAACCAATTAATGATATTTATTTTTGAACATAATTGCGAGCTATTATTTGAGTTGTAACAAATTTTTGCTTCTTTTTTGTAGCATTTTCATCATTTCCTTTGATTCGGCTTTCGAGAAGGTTGCAAATATGATGAATGCTTTCAGTCGCTGAAAATTTTGTTTTATTTTTGTATACGATTTAATAAAAGCTCACATTGTTCTCCATATAACCCCCAGCTCTTAAATTGCCGAACAAAGTCAACAACATGGCATTCAAGTGCATGGAGTTTATTTGCAATTGGAAAGTCATCAAATCCACGAATCTCTTCAAATAATCTTTCGATACAAATTTCAAGTTGATTAATCTCGGATTCTTGTAAAGGACGAGCAACAGCCCACTGTTCAACATCAGCAGCAAGAAGAAATAGTTCTTTTCCAGGACCATCAAATACAACTTCCGCTTTACGGATTTTTTCAAGAAGTTTTCTCGATTCGTTTCCATTTAATGTTTGACTTGGGAAGTGGATGTTGAGTTTTAATTCTTTAATAATTTCTTGAATTCTGGTATTTTTCAGAACATTTGAAACATATTTAATACATGAATCAACAAGATGTGCCAAAAGATGGAATGGCGGAGGCACATAATTTTCAGGTTTTAAAAATTTAAGCAAAGGCTTTCCTTTTACTGAACCATATTTTCTTCTAATATCAGGTATTTTATATTTCTTAGCATTTTTGATTTCGTTTTCACATTGTTCAGCATTTAATATTAAATTTTCCTGTGTTCTTTTTTCACCTCGAAATCCATTTTCTTTTACTTGATCTCTTGTAATATTGCACCAAGGACAGAAACAGTCCGAACTTCCACCTTGTAATCCCATTAATGCAGGAATAAACTTCAGATATCCAACAGCAAGACTATAAAAAGCTTCAGCTTATTTTCTGATATTAAAAACAACTGAACTTACAATTCAATTTCAACGGTTTCTTCATCAATAATTATTCCATTTTTGCTAATTTCTTCCAGATCATCTCCAAAGTAATAATTTTCAGAAAGATTTCCACTAATCAAAAGATTCAAAGATTCTTCAATACTTGGTTCCAATTCAGGACTTTTTGTAATTCTGTAATTTGGTGGAAGATTTTCAGAAACAGTCCGTCGAACTTTTGCTAATCTTTTCTTTTTACCACTTGAACTTAAATAACTGAAATCACGTCGAGTTCGAATACGTGGTACAGGAGTTGCAGCTATAACTAAAATATTTTATGAAATATTAACAAAGGTCAAAAAAAGAAAAACAACTAACTTGGAGTTTTTTCATTATCATCTACAACCATGAAAGTTTCAGCGCTTCTTTCAAAATCCATTGCTGCTGAAGTATCATCTTCTTCCATTTGAGGTTCATTTGATTTTTCATGATTTGCTTCAGAGTCTTCCTTCAATTGAATCAATTCTTCTTTAAGACGTTCTGTTTCACGACTAATATTCAAACTTCTTTTTTCTGCGTGCATCATTTTTGAATACGTACTCTTGTCCTTCTTCTTCTGATTTCGACTTCTTATATTTCTTTTCAGAACATCAATTGCCTTTTTACCATTTGATTTAATAGTTGCATCATAATCT
Organism: Panagrolaimus superbus; assembly: GCA_964035985.1. Lineage (NCBI taxonomy): Eukaryota > Metazoa > Nematoda > Chromadorea > Rhabditida > Panagrolaimidae > Panagrolaimus > Panagrolaimus superbus. Next base: position 11,161,771 of record OZ038357.1, read on the forward strand.
ATTTGAACGGCATCTTTATCGGCTTTAATCTGAATAAGTGATGATGTTCCTTTAGCTGCATTAACACGAAGATTTTGACGACCTTAGGAGACGCGACCAATCTAAAAACAAACTAAAATGATAAAATACAGAGCAAACCGAATTGTTACACGGAGAAAATGCAAAATGTTTCAAAAAAATAAAAAAAAGAAAAAAATTTTCATGTTGGGGGTATTGTGTTTCATATAAAAACGAAAATTTTCAATAACTTTGCGAATAATTTCTCTCAATAATCCATTGTTTCCCCCTATGTACTTTCGAGGATGGGGAATCAGAATCTGGGAAGTGTTTTTTGAATTATGTTCTAGTTTTTATGTAATTACAATTACCAGTAATTTTCCTTTGTAAAAAAAAATTAAAAATGAAATAAAAAAAAATTTGTTAATTTTTTTTCTCCAAAAATCCCATTTATAGTACATTTTAGCATGCTGAACACGATGGGATCTTAAAAAATTACTTCTACTGCAAAATTATCGTTTAATCTGAGTGGTAAAATTGCACTTTACCACACGAAAAATTACTGTAAAAACATTTACCAAAAATTACAATTTTGATATGCACATGTAGCCCAGGTCTTCTACTTTTATTTTTGACCAAAATTTTATAATAAAAAAATAAAATATCTATTTAATCTTTTTTTTGAAACATGCACCTTTTTTTCCTTTTTTTGATGCTTTTTTTTGCAAAAGTGACCACGCGTCGCACTGTGCACGACGAAAAGCAAAAAAACAACAATCAAAACTTTTTTTTGTTTAATTAAATCAAACATTTTTTTTGTTACAGTATTTTTTTAAAGCAATTACTTTAATATTAATGTTTTTTTGTTTTAAATATTCATAAAAATTACGAAAAAATTACATTTTTAATATTTAAAAAATAATCAATCTTCAACATTTAAATCACCATCTCTTTCTTCACGGGGTGAATATAAAATTTCAAACAAAATTTTATTGCGAAATATTTGTTCGGCATTTGCAGACTTTGTTAATTCCATGATTCTACGGAACATTTCATCTGATTCCATCGGATAAAATAATGGTGTTTGCATGGGAAATGGTTGTTTAAGAAGCTCACTTCTAATAATATATCTTAAAAGTAAAAACGTTTTATGTAACGGTAAAAACAAAGAAGAAGAAATGATTACCGAAAAATTCCTCTTTCATCAAGATCAACATGCAAAAAATTAATTGCTCTGGTAATTGAATTTTTTACTGCCTGAACAAAAATATCTCCTTCATGCTTATTATTTTTATAATCACCAACAACTATACCATTTAAACAACCATCCTTTTCTTCCATGGTGAATCTTTTATAAATTTGGATACTGTAACAAAAATTTTTTACAATTAGTTAATATTTGATTTTACTAAAACTTACTGTACTGGAGCCATTTTTGTGAAAAAAATATGTCACTCTCGAACTCAATAATTGAAACAATGAATAAAAAAGCATATTGAAAGCTTTAATCCGGGGAGTAAAATTATTGTTACAGCTATTAATTACAATTTGTTTTTCTTTTGTTTTGTGTTGTGAAAAAATGCGCGTCTGTTTTTAAAGTAAATTAAACACATATTTAGCACTTCTGTTACCTTAATCCGATGCGCATTTTTTATGGACATAGCCAAAACATTAGTGTAAAAGAAAAATCTTCATTTGCATAATTTTTTTATGCTCCGGTTTTTACTTTCTTTTTTCGCTCTTTAATTTATTTTTCTAATACATTTTTTAATGCAAATGTTTAAAACAATTTATTTTTAGGTTTATTTATTTTTCAACTGAATTTATATTTAAATTATTTGATATGTCTTTAAGAAAAGCATTTCGATTGATTCAATCTAAATTCATTATAATGTTTTCCCTATGCGGAGATTGCCGTAAGGCTCAATTCAAAAACGGCAATTTCAATATTTCCACAAATTTTGAAACCGGTATGACATCGGTAACAATTGTTCTTTGCAAAGCCTGTGTGCGCCGAAATATTGATGCTGGTGAAGTTTTGGGTAAGTGTTCAAAAATTCTTTTCCTAGGGGATTTCTTTTTTTTTTTCAATCTCTAAAGATTTTCTTTCTTCAGATACGCGAATTCCATTAAAGGATGCAGAGAAAGAAGAGGCAGCAAGAAAAACCAATTATTCAATTGGTGAAATCAATGCGCTCAAAAATCAATGGAAGCGCCCATCAGGAATGGAAAATGAAGCCTTTGTTGATGATGATGAAGAAACTATTCGTTTCCCAACAACACCACAACAACCAAGAAAAGCTGCAACATGCCCCGATGCTCCAAAAGCAAAAAAAGTTCGCCAAATTATTGTCGAATCAGATGAAGAAGAAATTTAAAGCCATCAAAAATTACTGTATTTATTTAATGGAAAACTTTTGATACTTTCCAAATACGTTGTCTTTTTATTTACTGTAATTTCCCCTTCACAAAACTTTATTGTAAAGCTTTTTTTAAGCTTACAATCAAATCATTTTTAAATCATTTTTTCTGAAAACTTTCTTTCCATTGAATCTTTTTAATTTTATTTACTTGTTTAATTGATTTTTAATAAAAATGTTGGCGATCTATTTCTTAGACCTGGGGGGATTTAAAGAGGGGATTGAGACGAGTCGATTGATATATGATTCGACTTTTTTCATTTTTAAAAAATTTAAATTTTAAAATTTAAAATTTAAAATTTAAATTTTTTAAAAATATTTTATGCAAATGTTTAAAGGAAAATGTTTTTGCCAAAAAAAATTCTGGAACTTTCTTTTTTAAGACACTATTTATTAATCCTCCGAAAAGGGACACACAATGTGCGACTGGCGTAAAAAATCGGAGGAAAGGAAAAATAGGCTCCTCCCCTTTTTGAAGCTATTACCGGGGCATTACTACTCATTCTGAAGCTGAAAGGGCTCGATCGCGGGAAATTTTGAGAATGTTAAAAGATGATGAAATTCCAGATGAATGGGTACCTTTTGTTGAAAATCCTGTAGATTTTGTTGATTTAAATAAACCTTCGGATGATAATTTCAAAAATGCTCAAAAATATACAGTAACCCAAAACAATGTTGTAATAGATTTAAGTGAAGATAATGATGACAATAACGTAATCCCCTTGGAAAATAATTTTGTCCCTATTAGTTACGAGTTTTTGCAAGCAGATTTAAAAATTATTTTGCCAATAGAAGGATTTGAGGATGAAAATGAATTATATTTATCTGCAGATCAGGTAATGGGTATAATTTATGCCGCTGCTGAATATGTTGGGAAAAAAGGTATCCGAAAAATTGGTGTTTTATCTCCTTATTTTCTTGAACTTTTAAGAGTTGATCCAACAATAAATCCAGCACAATTTTTTCATGTTTACACTGCACATTTTGATTTTATTTTTGTACCCGTTTGTGAACATGCTCATTTTTATTTAGTTGTTTTTAAACTTAAATCAAAAAGGATTACTGTATATAACAGCAAGAAATCAGCTTTTCCAGCAATATATAACATTTTAAAAAAAAATATTGAAAATTATCTGCAAATACATTTTCAATACGAAGATATGAATCATACGGTAAATTTACAAATGGACGGGTATGCATGTGGGGTTCGTTGTACAAGAATAGCAGAAAGCATTTGTTTCGAAGGGGAAAATACGTTGATAAATCCTTTTTATGATATTGCTGAAAGAGCTCGAGTTCGAGAAATAGTACATATACTAGCATTTGACGGATGTCCTGATGATTGGTTCCCCGGAGTTAAAACTGCTACAGATTATCTTGACTCCACTGAACATTTAAAAATTAGAGAAAAAAATAATAAATTGGATACAAAAGAAAATTCTACCGTAATCAGTGAAAATGTAAAAGCAAATGAAAACCCTTTTAATGTGAGCGTTGGATGTTTGAACGAACCAATGCAAAACATGGACATTGATGAATCGATGGATATCGACGAAAATGATATATTTTTAACAAAATTTGAAGAAGCTAATCTCCATCAACAAATTCGTGAGAATTTTGTGGATTACTGTAAGCGAAAAGGAGTGAAAAGAAATAATGAAGCAAGAATTGAATTTTATGCAGAAAAAGGAGCAGCAAAAGAAAAATTATCACAAAATGAAAGTTTTAAAACGCTTAATAGTGCTACAGTAATCTCAGAAAAGGTTCAAACAGAGACTAATATTGAAGAAGAACATAAATTGTTATCGGCAGAAGAAGAGACCACACTGAATAATGAAATTAGAGAAACAGTTGCAACATTTTGTAAACGTAAAAAGATTAAAAATGATGCAAAGGGTAAATCAAAGTATCACGAGTCCATAAAAATTGCAAAAGAAAAGTTAGCTAATAATGAAAGAGCGAAAGAATGTATTAAAAATAGACATAAAACTGAAGCTACAGTAATCGACAGAGCATTGGGAGTTGTTGATGAATTTTCTCAAGATTCCCAAAGAATGTCAATAGAAGAAGAAAAAAGGTTACAAAATGAAGCAAGGGAATCTTTTGTTGAATATTGCAAACGGTTAAAAATATCTAAAGCAAAATCCAGAAATAAATATAATGCGGCTATAAAAACTGTCAAGGAAAGGTTAGCAGAAAATGAAAGGCTTAAAGCACATATGAGAAAAAAAAGGTCAGCCGAATCTGCAGAGGAAAAACAAGAAAGGTTAAAAAATATTGCAGCTTCTATGCAAAAAATTAGAGATAATGAAACAGAAAAAGAAACGTTCCAAAGGTTACAAAAAGATACAAAATTAAAGCAAATAAAACGTGAAAATGAAACAGAGCAAGAAAAAGAGGAAAGACTTAAAAAAGATGTTGAATTAAAGCAAAAACACCGTGAAAATGAAACAGAATATGAAAAATCTCAAAGATTAAAAAAAGTTTCTGAATCAATGCAAAAAATTCGAGACAATGAAACAGAAGATAAAAAGCAAGACAGATTAAAAAAAGTTTCTGAAGCAATGCAAAAAATTCGAGACAATGAAACAGAAGAGGAAAAGCAAGAAAGACTTAAAAAAATTGCTGAATCAATGCAAAAAATTCGAAATAATGAAACAGAAGAAGAAAAAAGACAACGCCTGAATACTATACAAAATCAAATAGCAATAAAGCGTACTGTAGAAAGACTCGAAAAACAGGAAAAACTAAAAAAAGATAGAGAAGATAGGATTAAAAATGCACAAGCAAAGTCGTCGTTTATTCCAAAAAAAGGTGCAAATTACAAAAGTGTTCAGCCATTCAGATTGGGTAAAAGAGATGTAATTTGTAATGGATGTGGAGCAAAGCATTACCGTACTGAAAAAAGACAAACAGATGGAACTTTTACAAATTGCTGCCAAAAAGGAAAAGTAAAAATGCAAGTCGGAATAAAAGATTATCCACAACTTTTCAAAGATTTGATGACAAAAAAACATGAAAATAAAACTTTTGCAAAACTTTTTGATTTGGAAAAACGAACAATAAATTCAAGTTTGAGTTGTGCACATATGTATGCAAAAAATGTAAAAATGGCCCCTGGGGTTCCATGTTTAAAAATTCAAGGAAAAGTTATGCATAAAATGCCAAAAACTTATTTGCCATCAGGAGAAAATGCAACTTTTGGGGGACAAAATTACGTTGTTGATAGTGGAACGGCTACAGCTTCAAGAATTGGTGCAGCAGCAAAAATGAATAAAAGATTCTCCATTGATTTGATGGCCGAATTGGATCAAACAATGAGGAAAGTAAATATGTTTGCCAAATCATATATAATGCTAAAGGATACTGTGGAAAAGGAAAAAGCAAATCAAGAAGCAAAAGGTGAACAGCCAAGGGAATTGAGACTGCTTTTTAAAGGCAATCCTAATGCGCCGAGAAATTATGATAAAGTGGAAGCCGAAAATGAAATTGCCTTAGTTTTTACTCCTGGACCTGATGGGGAAGTACCAAGAGATGATATCGTAATTTATGACAAAAAATCTGGTAATAATGTCAGCGAATATTTAAGATCATGGGATCCAAGAGTTGAACCTTTAACATATCCATTATTTTATCCCACCGGAAATGAAACAGTTTACGAAAACCAAAAACGTGATTCAGAAGATTCAAAATCTGGAAAGCTGACAGAACGTGAATATTTTAACTTCAAATTCCAGGATCGAGATGTAGAAAAATATGGTTTTAATCCATTTTTATACGGTGGAAAACTATTCCTACAGTATCTTTGTGATGCATGGGCAAAGGTGGAAAATGGAAGATTACATTGGTACAAACAAAATCAGAAACAGATTAGAGCTGCAAGCTATGTTGAAGTTCATGAACATTTAAATAGAAAGGCTCAGGAAATTGGAAAAGCACCAGGGACAGTAAAAATTTTACCTAGCACATTTTATGGAGGCCCGAGATATTTACGTGAATTGTGTTCCGATGCAATCACAATGGTCGATGAATACAATAAACCAACAACAATGATAACAATGACGGTAAATCCTGAAGACGAAGATATTATTATGAATCTTTACGAAGATCAAAAAGCATGGGAAAGACCCGATGTAATTAATAGTTGTTTTTACCAAAAATTACATGAATTAATTCGAGTTATCGAAAAGGAAGAAATTTTTGGTGAAGTACTTTGTTCAGTTATCGTAATCGAATTTCAAAAAAGAGGTCTTCCTCATTGTCATTGCGTTTTTACTTTAAAAGAAAAATGGGATACTGTAGAAAAAGTAGATGCATATGTTCAGTCTTGCTTAGGACCACAGACTCAAGAAGATGCAGAAAAATGTGGAGAAGAATACGATGAAGAATATTTAGCATTAGTCAAAAAATTCTGTATACATAAACCATGTGGAATTTATAATCCAAATGCCCCTTGCATGGTTAACGGTAAATGTAAAAGAGGTTTCCCAAGACCATTTTTAGAAGATACTGTAATGGATGACAACGGTTTTACAAGGCCAAAACGACCTAATAATGGAAGATCATTCAAAATGAAAGTTAATGGCAAAGAAGTTGATGTTGACAATCGATGGGTTGTACCTCATAATCCTTATCTGCTCAAATTAATGAGATGCCATATCAATGTTGAAGCAATAAATTCCATTGCTACAGTATTCTATGTTTTTAAATATATGTTCAAAGGAGACGATAAAGCTTTTGTAGAAATGAATGAATTCATGGATAATCAAGTGGTACATGCCTTAAATTATGATGAAATAAATAGCTATGAAGATTTTCGTTATATAAGTGCCTGTGAAGCTCATTGGAGATTGTCAGATTTTTGGATGTATCGTTTAAGTCATTCTGTCGATCGATTGCCTGTGCACTTAGAAAATGAACAAACTGTTTACATGGGGGAAAATCCAGATGAAAAAGAGATGGACAATGCAAAAAATAAAGATTCAAAGCTTATGGCATTTTTTAAAGTTAATCAAGAAAGAGAAAAGGAAATTGAAAAAATTAAAGCAACAATTGAAGAATTAAAAAAAGCAGGAAAATCGATTAATCACATAAAAATTCCAGAAAAGATACTGTATAATAAAATTGGTATTACACATGTTTGGGATGGAAAAAATGGAAAATGGAATGCAAGAAAGAAAACTACAAAGCCAAAACTTTGCAGATTATACAATGTAAATCCAAAACGAACAAATTGCTTCTATCTTCGAAGACTATTGATGGCTGTCCCTGGACCAACATCTTTTGAAAATCTCAGAACAGTTAATGGAAAAATTTATGAAAGTAATCGGGAAGCATGCGTTGAATTGGGATTAGTTTTAAATGATAAATTGTACGAAGATACACTTTTCGAAGCATTAAATCATACAAAACCAAGTCAATTCAGATATCTATTTGCAAGATTATTGGCACATTGTGATTTGGGTAATCCTTTGGAACTTTTTGATCGTTTTGAAGATCATTTTACATCAGATTTATTAAAAAAATGGCAAAAAGATGATGCGAAAAAGATTTCCTGGCGAAAAATTGTAAAAAGCATGTTAAATCAAGATAAACAATTATCTGATTATCCTCAGCTCGAAACTTATATGAAAGAAATTGGAATGGAAAATGAAGATACAATTGATTTAAAAGCGTTGCTTAATGAAGGATGGGAAGATTACGGTAGGATGAATAAAGAGCAAAAAGCCATTACTGATCCCATAATTGACAAAATTAAAAATGCAACACAAATAAATGAAAAATGTTGTTCATTTGCTGATGGTCCAGGAGGATGTGGAAAATCTTATCTTTTTAACGCTCTTAGAAAAATTGCCCTCGGACATGGTAAAAAGGTTATGGTAATGGCATGGAGCGGAATTGCAGCTTCGCTATATCCTTTGGGAAGAACTTGCCACAACGGTTTTAAATTAGAATTTCCGTTTGAAAATGACAGTAATAGTGGAATAAAACCATCATCTCCACAAGGACAAATGCTCAAGGATTTAGATATTATAATCTGGGATGAATTTCCTATGGCACCAAAACGAGCATTAGAAGTTGTCGATAGCAAATTACGAGAAATAATGGAAAATGACATTCCTTTTGGTGGGAAAATTCTTTTAACTGGAGGAGACTTCCGACAAATTGCTCCAATTGTTGAAAATGGAACAAGGCAAGAAACAATTAATACCTCAGTTTGTTGTTCAAAACTATGGAAAGAATTTGATAAATACCAATTAATTGAAAATGTTCGAGCTTTGCCACATGAAAATGAATTTAAAAAAATGTTATTGGAAATCGGGGAAGGAAAATTTGGTGATAAACCAAATGAAATTAAAATTCCGCCTGAATGTATGAGCAAAGGAGATATTATTGATGAAATTTTTGGGGATGTCATGGAAAATTATGATCCCGCTACCGTAATGAAAAGAGCAATCCTGGCAACGTGGAATAAAGACGTTGATGAACTAAATGAACAAGTTTTGGAACTTTTTGATGAAGAAACCGAAAAAATTTATCATGCTCAAGATATTTATCATTATGGAGATGAAATCTTACAAAGTGCCGGGGAAATACATGAGAATTACAAAATTCGAAATATTAAAGGGTTACCAAGTTTCAAACTTAGAATTCGAAAAAATGCAATCGTCATGCTTATAAGAAATTTATCAATCGAAGAAGGACTTTGCAATGGGACGCGATTAATTGTTACAAATCTGCTAAAGCATAATTTAGTTGTTAAAAAAATAAATATTGACGGAAGCTTAAGTGAAGAAATTTTAATTCCGCGGATAACTTTGACTGCAAAACATGGTGTTGTTGATGTAACGAGACATCAATTTCCAGTAAAGCTGGCTTTTTGCATGACAATTAATAAAAGTCAGGGTCAAACTATGGATAAGGTTGGAGTTGTCTTAAACCATGAATGTTTTTCACACGGTCAACTTTATGTTGCATTTTCACGTGTTCGATCAATGTCAGGATTAAAAGTTGTACTTCCTGAAGGCAAAACATCAACAGCTAACATCGTTTACCAGGAATTGCTAGAATTGGGCAAAAAATAATGCAGAAAAACGAGAAAAACTACAATAATCAAAATCTTCTAAATTAAAAAATTATCATTTGAAGCATGACATATGGCTCGCCCCCTGCCAAAAAGGGGGGCACCCGTTCGTGGTTGACCACTTTGAAGTAGTGGACGGGCTTAAGGCTACAGTAGCCGACTAAGAGTCAACCGAAATAAAAATCTGCAATAAAATATATCTAACTATAATAGAAAATGAGGAAAAAAATGAAAATATAATTCAACAAAAAAGGTTCAGCAATAGAAGTAATACTTACTCCTTTTTGCATGCTTAATACATTTTTAAACTAAAGATAAGAGGCAATCAGAAAAATACTAATAATAGAAACAGAGAGAAGGATCAATGAAAAAGGGAATTTGGTAATAAGCTTAAGAGGGTTTAAGGTGTAGTTTTTGCATCTATAGTGGGTTCTTTATTTAACCTGGAATCTCCCTCTGCCAGTAGCCATAATTTAACGTCGTGGTATGGACGAATAATATTGTTTATTTGATTTTGAGAATGTTGAATTTGAATCATTTGAATTCACTAATTGAAAAAGTTGAAATTGAAAAATATATAAATTTATTGAATCGTATTTTTAATAAAATTTGCTTGAAATTGATTCATTTGATCTGAAACCGATATATCCAACCAACCAACCAATTAACAAACAAAATAAATAATGTTAAAAAGAAATTTCATCAGCTACAGTAATCACTGTATTGATGATTAAGGATACTTATAACCTTTTAATACAACAAATGTAAAAAAAAATTTTATTTTAACAAAAACAAGAAACACAACAAAAATAAATAGTAAAACAAATAAATAAAAACACGCAGCAATTCGACAACCAAAGTAAAGAAATTGAAATTTGATATCCGTATCAAAAAAACTGTTCTTTTCTTTCGCGTTGAGAATTTTTCTTAAAATTCGAACGATAAATTTTTTTTTTGAAAAAAAGTTTTGATAAATTTTATAAAAAATGTTAAACAAAACTGAAAAAAAAAGATTGATTTATTTTAAAATATATCATTTGTTGTTTTGAGAACATTACTACTTTCAGGACATTTGTAAAAACAATCAAAGTTTACAGTTTATATATAAAGTTCATTTTTAAATTTTAGGATTGTATGTATGTACAAAGAACTGAAGGAATGAAAAATTTGTAAAAAAATTTTTGTAATATTTTTGATCAAAACAATGCAATGCCCCATGTAAAAATTTTGTATGCGAGCTCCGGCTTTAGCCGGAGCGACTCTTGTCCCTTTTGTGTATGTGAGAATGTGTTTGTCTGTTTGTTTGTGGGATGTGCAATATGTTTAAATGTTTGCTTATTTGGTGTTAAAATGTAGGGGGTGGTGTGCTGACAATGAAAAGTTTTACCTCATCTTCCGGAGGTTGCCATTTTGAAAAGTTACGGGGCTTTGAAAGTGAGATCCAAAAAAAGAATGAAAAAGTTAATGCAAATTGATGGAAAATGAAAAAATGTAAATGAATACGAATAAAAAAATGAATATTTTTAAAATAAAATTTTGTTATAATTAGAATAAAATTTTTGAAAGGATTTAAAAAACATTTTTTTCATTTGAACTTTGAACTGTTGTAAAAGGCCGTTCAAACACTTTTGGGAGATCAGTGGATTATAAAGTTTACCACTGGCTCCTTTTTTCAAGCTCGCTTGAAAATAAATTAAATTTTTAAACTTTTGCTTTTTTTCCACAAAGTTGCCTTTAAGGTTCTTTGTTGGTGTTTTTATTGCCTGAAAAGGTTTGTATTTGGCCCGAAAGGGTTTGTAATTGGCCCGAAAGGGTTTGTATTTGGCCCGAAAGGGTTTGTTAGAAATTTATGTTAGAACTTGGCATTGATTAATAATTATGTTAAATAAAAATTTGGAGGATCTTTCTGTTGGGACGCTGGAGGAAGATCTAATAAATCAGGGAGGGACGCCTCAAAATAATAATATAATTACAATTGATGATGATGAAAATGTTGATGATGCACAGTTGGATGAAGTAGCAAATAATGCTCTTCAAATCCCACTTTCGGCATACAATTTAAATAAAGTTATAAATAAAGAATACATCGATGACGTCACAATTGATTCCGTTATTAACAAAGATGTTGTTCAAAGAAATCCTGATATTTTATTGGTCAGCGCCACAGTTTGGCAGCAAAGAATTATTGAAAATTGGGGCGATGAAAGAAGACTTCCAAATCGTTTACCAACAATTCCCCGTTATAGTACAACGTTTAGAAAGGCTGTAATACCCATTCATATGCAAAATCATTGGAATGTAGCTGTTTTGGATAAAGAAACAAAAAAATGTGTTTTTTATTGTACTTTAAGATGGGAACTTGGAGAACCATATTATTCAAAGTTAAAACTCATTTGTTGTTTGCTTTGTGATGGTGAAGAGTGTGAAATTGTCACAGCCCCGGATGATTCTTTTTTAATGCAATATGATGGATATAACTGTGGTCCAATGATTTGTATGCTTGCATACAGAATTTTAAATAATGAAAGTTTAAAATTTGGAACAACAGAAGCTAATGCATGGAGAGAAGAGGTTTATAACTTTTATTTGCCTTTTATCACAAATGCAGCTTTAAATGCCAACAATGATACTGAAGTTGAAATATTAAATGATAACATTATTAAAAAAAAAGAAATTAAACTGGAAGTAATTGATTTATCATTTGAAGCTAATAAAGTTGTTAAAAAAATTGATAAAATTGAAATCAGTGGAAGGCAAAAAGAATCCGTAAAAAGTCAACAAAATTGTTTTGAAAAGAAAAAAGATAAAAAAAGAAAATCGGATTACAATGAGTACCCAAATGATATAAAAAAGGCTAAAGTTGACGATCGTGATAAAAGTGAGGAGCCAATGGATATTGATGAAGAAGAATTGATTTTATCCATCGAAGATGAAAATAAAATTAAAAGTGAAACAAAAGAAACTTTCATTGCATACTGTAATCGAAAAAATATAAAAAAAGATAAGTCTGCAAGAACCGATTTTAATTTATCAAAGTCATTTTTAAACAAAAAGTTAGAAGACAATCAAAAACTTAAAGATAAAATAAATAATAAACAAAAGGGCAAAAATTATGGTGTTTTGGGACAATTTGAAAAAGAAGAATTGATGCAAATTGAAAATGTTGGAAATGAAATCTCAACTGAAGAAGAACTCAAATTGCAAAAGGAATTGAAAGAAACTTATCCAGAATACTGTAAGCGTTTAAAAATTTCTAAAGCAAAATCTAGAAATAAATATAATGCATCAATAAAAAGCGCCAAAGAAAGATTAGCCGAAAATGAAAAGAAAAAGGAATTTATGAGAGAAAAGAGAGCTTCCATAACTGAAAAGGAAAAGACAGATCTCAGTGAAATACAAAAATTGTACAAACAAGAATTGTCCCAAAGATCTTCGAAAAATGAGAAATCTAAAAAGTCAGATCTTCAAGCTCAACAAAGATCAATGGAAAACGAAGAGGAGATAAAAAAAAGATTACAACAAGTTGCAGATTCAATGAAAAAACTTCGAGAAAATGAAACTGAAGACGAAAAAACTCGAAGGTTACAAAAAGTTGCAGAATCGGTGAAAAATCTTCGAGAAAACGAAACAGAAGATGAAAAATCTAAAAGATTGCAAAAAGACGCTGAATCAAAACAAATAAAACGCGAAAATGAAACAGAAGACGAAAATTCTCAAAGATTGCTTACTGTAAAAAACCAAATGGCAATTCAACGGACCATAAAAAAAATTGAAAAGCAAGAAAAATTGAAAAAAGAAAGAGCTGAGAGAATTAAAATTTTAAAAAAAGTACTTCCATTTGTCATTAGAAAAGGTGCCGATTTTAAAAATGTTCAACCATTTAAATTGGGAAAAAGAGATAAAATCTGTAAAGGTTGTGGAGCTAAACATTTTCGAACTGAAAAAGTGCAAAAAGATGGAACTTTTACAAGTTGTTGCAAGCAAGGAAAGATAAAAATGGAATCTGGAGTACCAGATTATCCCCAAAATTTAAAAGATTTAATGACAAAAAAACATAAAAATGATAAATATGTCAAAGTTTTTGATGTAAATAAAAGGATGATTAATTCAAGTCTCAGTTGTGCACATATGTATGCCAAAAATGTAAATTTAGCTCCTGGAGTACCGTACCTTAAAATTCAAGGGAAAGTCTTACACAAAATGCCAAGGACATATCTACCTTCCGGGGATAATGCAACTTTTGGCGGACAAAATTACATTGTTGATAGCGCTGAAGCTACAGTAGCCCGTGTACAAGCTGGAGTAAAAAATAATATAAAACTAAATGAAGAGTTAATGAAAGAGTTGGATGAAACAATTCGGGAAATAAATATTTTTGCACAAGCATATACAATGCTAAAAGAAACAGTGGCAAAGCAAAAGGCAAATGAAAAAGCAACAGGAGAAAAATCAAATGAATTGAGATTGGTTTTTAAAGGTAAACCAAATGCAAAAAGAAATTATGATAGAGTCGAAGCCGAAAATGAAATTGCATTGGTTTACACTCCTGGACCTGATGGTGAAATTCCTCGAGATGATATTGTAATATTTGATAAAAAAGCAGGAAATAATACATATGAAGTTTTACCAGAATGGGATCCACGTGTTGAACCTTTAAGTTATACTCTATTTTATCCAAATGGAAAAGGAACTTTTTACGATAATCAACTTTGTGATCCAAATGAACCAAAATTCGGTAAGCTTACAGAAAGAGAATATTATGCATTTAAAATTAACGATAGATGTGAAGAAATTTATGGATTTAATCCAATTTTGCATGGTGGAAAACTTTTTCTACAGTATCTTTGCGATGCATGGGCAAAAGTTGAAGGAAGCAGATTACGGTATTTAAATGTAAATCAGAAAAAACTTAAAGTTGCAAGCTACAAAGATGTCCAAGATCATTTAAATCGACAAGCAGAAAAGTTAGGGCGTACTCCTGGAAGTCTTAAAATTTTGCCAAGCACTTTTTATGGTGGTCCAAGATACTTAAGGGAACTTTGTTCAGATGCAATAAGCATGGTTGATGAATTTGGGAAACCTACAGCTTTAATAACAATGACCGTGAATCCTGAAGATGAAGATATAATAATGAATCTTTATGAAAATCAAAAAGCATGGGAAAGACCTGATGTTGTAAACAGTTGCTTTTATCAAAAAATGCATGAATTAATCCGCGTTATTGAAAAGGAAGAAATTTTTGGGCCCGTTGAATGCTCAGTTGTTGTTATTGAATTTCAAAAACGCGGACTTCCACATTGTCATTGTGCTTTTACATTGAAAGAAAAATGGGATACTGTAGATAAAGTAGATGCATATATAAAAGCTTTTTTGCCACCATTATCACAAGAAGAAGCCGATAAATGCGGTGAAATTTTCGATAAAGAATATTTGGAATATGTCCAAAAATTTATGATACATAAGCCCTGTGGCATACATAATCCAAAAGCACCATGCATGGTCGATGGAAAATGTAAAAGGAAGTTTCCTCAAAAACTTTGTGAAGAAACTGTGATGGATGACAATGGTTTTACACGACCTAAGCGTCCTGATAATGGCAGATCTTTTAAGATGAAAGTTAATGGAAAGGAAGTTGACGTTGATAATCGATGGGTTGTCCCGCATAATCCTTATTTACTTAAACTCATGCAATCTCATATAAATGTTGAAGCTATAAATTCCATTGCTACAGTATTTTATGTCTTTAAATACATGTTTAAAGGTGATGATAAAGCTTTTGTTGAAATGAATGAATTCATTGATAATGAAATGGTTCAAGCTTTAAATTATGATGAAATTAAAAGTTACGAAGATTATCGATATATTAGTGCTACCGAAGCTCATTGGCATTTATCTGATTTTTGGATGTATCGTTTAAGCCATTCTGTGGACAGACTTGCAGTACATCTAGAAAATGAACAAAGTCTTTATATGGGAGAAGATGCAGGAGATGAAGAGATGGAAAAAGCTAAAGAAAAAGATTCAAAATTAATGGCATTTTTTAAAGCTAACCAAGAGCGTGAAAAGGAAATTGCAAAAGCGAAAGAAACAATCGAAAAATTAAAAGCAGACAAAAAACCAATAAATCATATCAAAATCCCTGAAAAAATACTGTACAATAAAATTGGAATTGATCATGTTTGGGATGGAAAAAATGGAAAGTGGAATCCAAGAAAAAAAACTACAAAGCCAAAACTTTGCAGATTATATAATGTAAATCCTAAACGAACAAATTGCTTTTATCTAAGAAGATTGCTAATGGCTGTTCCTGGACCAACTTCATTTGAAAATATTCGAACAGTTGATGGAGTACTGTATCCAACATATCGTGAAGCATGTGTAGCACTTGGATTAGTTGTTAATGATAAATTATACGAAGATACACTTTTTGAAGCGTTAAATCATACAACACCGTATCAATTCAGATATTTATTTGCACGATTATTGGCTCATTGCGATCTTGGGAATCCTTTAGAATTATTCGAAAAATTTGAAGATCATTTAATTAAAGATTTGCTTAAAAAATGGAGCAAAGATGATGCGAAAAATGTTGCATGGCGAAAAATTGTTAAAAGTATGCTCAATCAAGATAAGCATTTATCAGATTATCCAGAACTGGAAGCATACATGAAAAAAATTGGATTCGAAGATGAAGATACAATTGATTTAAAATCTTTATATGAAGAAGGAATTGCAAATTATACTGTAATGAATAAAGAACAAAAATCAATTGTGGATACCGTAACAGCAAAATTACAAGATACAACAGATAAAAATCGTTATATTTATGTTGATGGAATTGGGGGGTCAGGAAAAAGCTACACTTTTAATACAATTCGAAAATTAGCGATGGGAAAAGGTTTTAAAGTTATAATAATGGCATGGAGCGGAATTGCTGCATCATTATATCCAATGGGAAGAACGTGCCATAATGCATTTAAACTTGAATTCCCTTTCGAAAGTGACAGTAATAGCGGAGTAAAGCCCAATTCATCACATGGAAAAATGCTTGAAGAAGCAGATATTATTATATGGGATGAATTTCCGATGGCTCCTAAACGTGCTCTTGAAGTTGTCGATAGTAAACTTAGAGAAATTATGGGCAAAGATATTCCATTTGGTGGAAAAATTCTTTTATGCGGTGGCGATTTTCGTCAATGTGCTCCAATTATTGAAAATGGTACGGTAGAAGAAATTATCGGAATTTCAGTTTGTTGTTCACATTTGTGGAAACAATTCCAAAAATTTCAACTCATTGAAAATGTCCGAGCATTGCCTCATGAAAATGAATTTAAAAAGATGTTGGTCGAAATTGGAGAAGGAAGATTTGGTGAAAATCCAAATGAAATAAAAATTCCAGAAGAATGGATGAGCAAAGGGGACATTATTGACGAAATTTTTGGCGATGTTATGGAAAATTATGACCCTGCTACAGTAATGAAACGTGCAATTTTAGCAACTTGGAATAAAGATGTTGATGACTTAAATGAACAAGTTTTGGATCTTTTGGATGAAGAAACTGAAGTAACTTATCATGCTCAAGATGTTTACCATTACGGTGATGAAATTTTACAAGCTGCCGGGGAAATTCATCAAAATTACAAAACAAAAAATATCAAAGGTTTACCAAGTTACAGACTAAGGCTCCGAAAAAATGCAATTGTGATGCTTATCAGAAATCTTTCTATTGAAGACGGACTTTGCAATGGAACAAGATTAGTTGTTACAAATCTTTTAAAGCATAATTTGGTTGTAAAAAAAATCAACATTGACGGATCTCTTAGCGATGAAATTTTAATTCCTCGAATTAGTCTTACTGCTAAACATGGGGTTGTCGATGTTACACGACATCAATTTCCTGTCAAACTTGGTTTTTGCATGACAATAAATAAAAGTCAAGGCCAAACAATGGATAAAGTGGGAGTAGTTTTAAAGCATGAATGCTTTTCTCATGGTCAGCTCTATGTTGCATTCTCTCGAGTACGGTCAACTGAAGGTTTAAAAGTTGTGCTTCCAGAAGATAAAACATCTACGGCTAATATCGTTTATAAAAGATTGTTGGAATTGGGAAAAAAATGAAGAAAATGCAAAATCAAAAAATACCATAATCATAAATTTTAAAAATAATAAAAATATCTAATTCGAAGTATGACAAATGGCTCGCCCCCTGCCAAAAAGGGTGGTACCCGTTCGTGGTTGACCACTTTGACGAAGTGGACGGGCTTAAGGCTTTTTTAGCCGACCAAGAGTCAACCGAAAGAAAAAGCTACGGTAAAATTTATCAAATTATTGCAGAAAATGAGAAAGAAAAGAGAAAGAAAACAAAATCTAATAGAAAAGGTTCAACAACCGTAGAAATAATTACTCTTTTTTCACATGCGTAATGCCTTTTTTAAAATAAAGAGAAGAGAAAAAGAGAGAAGGATCAATGAAAAAAAAATTTGGTAATAAGCTAGGGGGTGTGGGGGAGGGGGTAATTTTTGCCTCAATAGTGGGTTCTTTATTTAACCTGGCATCTCCCTCTTCCAGTAGCCATAGTTTAACGTCGTGGTATGGACGAATAAAATTGGATTGATATTATTGATTTGAAATATAATTTGATAATTTGAAAGTGAATTTGAGTTTGATTCTGTTAAAAAATTTGAAAAAATTGAAATTAATAAATAAATATATTGAACCGTATTGAACGACTAATAAATAAATATATTGAAATTTGATTGCAATTGATTCATTTGATCTGAAAACGAGAAATATCCAACCAACCAACCAATTAACAAACAAAATAAATTATATTAAAGAAATTTCATCCGCTACAGCAATTACTGTAGCGGATGATTAAGGATAGTGATAACCTTTTAAAAATACAACAAATGTGAAAAAAAACTTTATTATATAACAAGAAACCAACAAAAATTTATAGTAAACCAAATAAATAAAAAGACGCAGCAATTCAACAATCACAGTAAAGCAATTGAAATTTGATATCCGTATCGAAAAAACTTTTATTTTTTTTCGCGTTGAGAATTTTTTTATTTTAAAAAACAAAGGACAAATTTTTTGAAAAAAATTTTGATAACTTTTTAAAAAATGTTACACAAAATTAATAAAAAAAGCAGTTAAGTAATTTTAAAATATATAATTTGTTGTTGTGTCCACATTACAGCTTTTACGACATTGTAACCCTTAAATTTAAAAAATGAACTTTATAAAATGTAATCAAAGGATAAATTTTTTGAACAATTTTTGATAATAACTTTTTAATTTAAAAAATGTTAAACGAAAATTTCGTTACGAAATTAATAAAAAGCAATTTAGTAATATTTTAAAATATATCATTTGTTGTTTTGTGAACATTACTACTTTCAGGACATTGTAAGCCTTAAATTTAAAAAATGAACTTCATAAAATGTAAATTTTGATTACAAAAAGAAGTGAAGGAATGAAAAATTTGCAAAAATAACTTTGTAATATTTTTGATAAAACCTATGCAATACCCCATGTAAGCATTTTGTTTGCGAGCTCCGGCTTTAGCCGGAGCGACTCTTGTCCTCCTTGTGTATGTGAGAATGTGTCTGTTTGTCATGTGTTACATATGCGAAAAAAGTATTCTTATTTGGTGTTAAAATGTAGATAATGTGATGGGGGTAGTGCTAAGATTAATCCCATCTTCCGGAGGTTGCCATTTTGAAAAGTTAAGGAGCTTCGAAAGAGAGATCCAAAAAAGAATAAAAAAAAGTTAATGCAAATTGTTGGGGAATGAAAAAATGTGAATGAATGTTGAAAAAATAATGAAGAAAATAGAATGCAAAAAGACGGAATGAAGATGATTTGCATAAAATTTGCTGCTAAGAATGAAACACAGTTGCCATTTTGGTTAAATATTGATGATTAAAGTGTTTCAATTTAATTTTTATTTAATGACTTGGCGCCCGCAGGGCGCCTCATGTCGTATTAATGTTTAAACGCGTTACTGATTAAATGTGCAGATATCTCGAAAAATCTGCTGCAAAAGCCCATGTAACTTCAGATAATTTCAGTAGATTTTTAACCAAGTGCTTAAAATAGGTAATAGCGTGTATTAATTTAGGAAGTTTGCAAAAAGTTAAAACTAATTATTAGCTGCTTTTTGGACTATTTGGGAAAAATTCGCGAAGCTTTCGAAGTAATTAATGCTATTAAATTTCCGCTAATATAATTCAGTAGTTTTGAAAAGAAACTGATGTAAAAGCTTATGCCATTTTGGATAAAAATTTAAAAACACTGAAAAACCAATGTGGTTATGCAAAAAGACGGAATGATTTGTCTAAAATTTATTGATCCGAATGAATCAAGCTTTTCATTTTTGGGTTAAAAACATTAGACCCCAATGACTTGCCTCATGTCATATTACTGTCTACGAAATTTTAACAAAAATTTTCCACTCCTTTTTTTGGAATTGTTACAAATACAAATAATTTAAATTAAATGTTTAGTAAATAAAATTGAATTTTTTTGTTTGATATGCAAATTTTTTGATTTAATTAATAATGGTTTTTGTGTGAGTTTAAAGATAGCTATGGAAAAGACGTTTGATAAAAAATAAAATGCAAAAGCCCATGTAACTTCGAATAAAAGCTACTGAAAAACCAAGTGTTTAAAATGGATGTAATTAATAAATGAAGTTCCCAAAGGCAGTGAATAACGTATTAGCTGCTTTTTGGATCTAAGAGAATTCAAGAAGCTGTTGAATAAACATGCAAAAATTAATGATATTAAATTTTAAAGTTAAATTTCGAACAACAAAAAAATCAGAAGTTTTGAAAAAAATTTATGTACAACATTGTAAATGCAAAGAACTTAAATTAAATGTTTAATAAAATTGTGTTTTTTTGTGTTGGAATGTATTTTTAAATAATTGTTTTTTTAATATAAAATGCATATTTTTTGATTCAAAGTTTCTTTTAAAGTGCGAGTTTAAATTTGGGAAAATTAAAAAATGCAGACGTTTCAAACAATCTGTTGCAAAAGCCCGTGTAACTTGAGAACTTTTGAAAGACCGAGTGTTTAGAATAGGTAATAGCGTGTTATTAATTAAGAAAGTTTGTAAAGACGACGGATAATTTATTAACTGCTTTATCGACTTTTAAAATAAATCAATAATTTTTTAAATAAAACTTGCAAAACTCTTTGTTTAATTTAATTTAACTTTGATTTGGAATTTTTCAATATTGTAAAAAAAGCCCTGTCATGAAAATCTGAATTTTAACTGTTTTTAGCCAATTTTTTTTTTTTGCAGTCTTATGATCATGTCGTACGACGGAATGAAGATGATTTGCATAAAAATTGATCAAAGTAAATTGGACTTGGCATTTTAAAGTTAAATATGATGAATGCGGGTTCTAAATATATCTTAATGACTTGGCGCGCGCAGGGCGCTTCATGTTATATTTATGTCTAAAACATTGAATAACTCTTTTGGCCCAAAAGAAATGCAAAGACTTTAAATTATCAAGTGTTTAATTAATAAAATTTTGTATTTTTTTGTGCTGGAATGGATTTTTAAACAATTGTTTTTCTTTATTATTTAATATGCAAATTTTTTTCTGATTTAATTAAAAATGGTTTTTGCATGAGTTTCAAAATAATTATGGATAATAAACAAAAAATGCCAAAGCTTCATAAAAAACTGCGGCAAAAGCCCATGTTACTTCGAATAAAATACTGAAAAACCAAGTGTCTAAAAAGATAATAGCGTGTAATTATATTAAGATACTGTGCAAAAACGAATAATAAATTATTAGCTGCTGTTTGGACTTTTTTGAGAAAAATTCAAGAAGTTGTTGAATTTTTAAAATAGAATTCAAAAATTAATGCATCTAAATTTTGATGTTAAATTAAACACAAAAAAATCAGAGGTATCTGTAAAACCCTATGCCATTGTGGATTAAAATTTAAAAAAGCTGATAATCCATGAGTTTAGCAGCGATAAAAACATGTAATTAATTAAGAACAGTTTGCAAAAAATTATTATTATCTGCTTTTTAAACTTTTAAAAAGAATCAAAAGATTTTTTGAAAAATATGCAAATTTTTTTGTTTAATTTAATTAATATTTTAAATTTTTTAATAATGTTAATTTTTGAAAAATGGAGTATATGCAAATGTTCGTGAAATGGATAAAATATGCATAAGGTTTTTTGATAAAGTTAATTAGCATAATGTTGCTAAAAAGCGTGTAGGGTTTGTGAGAAGCTTTGCGAGACATTGCAAAACAACCACTGTAATGCCTTTGATCAAGACAAGTGCAATACCCCATGTAAAACTTTTGATTGCGAGCTCCGGCTTTAGCCGGAGCGACTCTTGTCCCTTCGTGTAAATGGAAGTGAGGATGTCTGTTTGTCTGTTTGTTACAAATGTGAATTTCATATCAGTGTTTGGTATTAAAATGTTGATAAAAATATGGAGGTAACGCTAAAATAGGTGAAGTGCTCCGGAGGTGGCCGGAACTTTGATTTTGGGAGCTTTAAATGTCCGAAAAAAAGGAGAATGAAAAAAATAATGCAAATTGGCGGGGAATGCAGAAATGTGAATGAATGTGAAAAAAAAAGAATGAAAAAAGAGGAATGCAAATGATTTGCTTTGAGAATGCTAAAACTTTTGTCATTTGTTTGGTAGAGGTTTTTATAAAAAGGTGATGTAATGAAACTGGGCGACCGAAGGGAGCCCTGTTTTATAATTCTGTTGGTAGGTGTGATATTAAATCTTCTGGTGTTGATTTGTAATGATAATACTCTCGGCGACCGAAGGGAGCCCCAAAAAAATCGAAAAATTTACGAAAGTGTTTCATTGAAACATTTGGGACATTTGAGAATGAATTTTTGAGGCTGACGGGATGGAATTTGGGGGCGACTCTCGGCGACCGAAGGGAGCCGCGTCAAAAATACAATCTCAGAAGGGGAGACGCAAATCTAACAACTGTTTTATCAGGGTTCATTGGAGTTGTTTTTTTTTAATTTTACAAAACTTTTACGTAGCAAGATACCCATGTAAAATTTTGTAAAAGAAAACGTTTACGAGAAATGGCCCCGGCTTTAGCCGGGGCAAAGCTTGTTTTTTCTAAATCCACAGCCCAACTGTTTTTTTTCAAATGAGTTCCATATTTCAAAAACGGTTACCAAATCAATTCATACTGTCCCAAAATGATCCAATAATATTCCATAATGCAAAAGAAAAATTAACAGAATAATATTCGGATTTTGGACTAATATGATAGCACAAGAAATCTGAAGATTTACTTCAAAAATGAGAGTAAAAGTAATCGAAAGATCAAGATTTTGAGGACTACCATAACTCTTACGAAACCCCCAATATACAAAAATATTATAATTTTTACTACAGTATATTTATTATTATTATTATTAAATTACATAGAAATAATACAAAATTTAAGGATTATATTCAATTGGGAGATTCTTGCGACGAACCATTCCATCACCTTGGAACCATTCACGACGGAATTGTTTTGCAGCGCCATCAGGAGTATTGGTCCATTCAATGGTAATACGATCATTGTTGGTATCTTCAGCTCCAAATTGGAAGGAATCACATGAAACAGCCATAAGAACAGCTTCTTTAGGATCAAGAACACCACATGGAGGATCAACCCCGAGACGTTTCATATTTGTAGTTTTGATAGCCCATCCAATTCGACGTCCACCGGCATTAATAATCTATAATATCAGTGATATATAAAAATATATATGAATGAACTTACTTTAATGTGATAAGTATGTTTATCATCATATGGAGCATTAAAGACAATTTTGGTGCCAGGTTGAGTGGTAATATCTCCAGGTGGAACTGATTGAGCCATAATTTTTCAAAAAAAGAAAGAAAGAAAGAAGCAACGAAGAAAAAAGATGAAAGCAAAAAATGCAATACTTTTTTCCGTCCCTTCAAATCCTTTTATCCATTTTTGGAGGGTTTATTCAAATATAAATGTTTTTATGCAAATTTTTATTGTGTTGCATACAAAATGTTCCAAGTAGCAAACAAATTTAAATTTAAAAATTTACATATCATTTTTACTGCATTCGTTAATCCTTAAAATGACAAAACGGCATTATCATTTTTTTTATTTCATTCATCTGATTTTTGGATTTGAACGATGAGCATTCCGTTGCTTGCTTTCATTTCTGCAATTTGTGGATATCTCTTTTTGGTTAGCAAACAACGACGTCGCCGTGGCCTTCCACCTCTGCCATTAATTGGACAACTTTTTGACGCACTTTTGGATGCTGAAGATCAATTAACTGGAAATGGAGCTTCCACGGTAACTTCTGGAGCTGCAATTAGAACAGATGAAATTCCCCGTCCTGTTGCGGTATTAAAAGATGATGTTGGAAATTTTATGGCATATCCTGATGAATCTTCAACGGTAACAGCAGTGCTTCAACCCCAACCAATTCTGAAATCAACAACATTTGGTGAAAGTGTTATGTTTCCACCACCACCTGAACAAATTGAAGATAAACGTCTTCCAGGGGCTGGAATGACTTCTACATATTTGATGACAAAACAAGGTTAGTTATTTATGTTCATTTTTCGGAAGGATATATTAATTCCTTTACGTTATATGCGTCTATATAGTGTATTTAACCCATATATATATATTTTAGTTCCAGAATCACCCGTATCACCTTTAAGTACAACGTCACCACAAAGTGTTGCATTTCCTGTCATTGAACAAAAGGCAAACAATGATGAAGTAATAAATGTTCCAGCACCAACTCCAATTCCATCTGCTGATAATCCACCAAGTACAGAACCTGATAGCAAAGATTCTCAAGAGCCACAGAAGAAGAAAAAGAAAAGCAAAAAAAAGAAGAAGTCAAAGTCAAAGAATAAAGATTCAAAGGATAAAAAGCGATGGTCAAAGCATAAACATCATGATAAAAAGAAGAAGGAAGCAACTATCGTTGATCCAAATAGTAATATTCCTCCAATCTTATAAAACAACAATATTTAATGTATTTTTTTGTAAAATGATTTGATGGAATTTTATGTACTGATAATAACTTTTACATGTGTATAAATAAAAACAAACAAAATTTATATACTTATTTGTTCAGATTTCACACATTATAGTACTCACAATGTTGTACTGTAATATGAAAATTAAATTTGAAAAATTATTGATTACTACAGAAAATTAAATGTAATAATTGAAATATCTATAAAAATGCTTTTAGAAACAAACTGCATTTTTAGTTGTGGCTGAAAATTCTTCCGAGCCGAATAACTCCTCTATTAATTTACTGAAAATGTTATACTGTAACATGAAAATAAAATCCAAAAATAATCTTTAACCGGAAACGGAATTTAAAATACCGTATTTTATAAAATATAATAGAAAAAAAGACTTTGTTCATAAAATTTGTTATAAAAGTTTGTTTTAAAAATCTCTGAAAAAAAATTTTTCTTTGATTTTTAAAGAAATTTGCTGCCTCATGGTTGCGGGGGTTAAAGATTAAAGGGGCACCCTTTAAAGAACTTTTTTTCTTACAAATGGGAATTTCAGAAAAAGAAATGAATAAAACTCGGCAGTATCAAGGCCGTATACAGAAAAAAATTTCAGGGGGGGCACAGCAATTTTGGGGGGGCACGCCTTTGATATTTTGCCGCCGCCAACACAAAGCGGCAAAAGATCAAAAGAATTTCCTCAATTTCGGGGGGGGGGGCACGGGCCCCCAGTGCCCCCCCCTTAAATACGGCGCTGGGCAGTATGGTGTTGATATTTCGGATAATAATGCTATTATCAATGACAATGGTGATATTATTGTAACAGGTCCTCCTCCAAATTATCAACAGACGCCAAAAATGTGAAATCAAAATAATATTGTTCAATATGTGTTATGAACTTTAGTATTTTTTTTGCCATCTCTTCATTCCTTTTTTATTTTTTATAAATGAACCCGATTTCGTTCGTTTTAAATTAAACTAAAGAAGTGCCAAATATATTTTGTTTAAAGATAATTAATTTTTAAAAATTGTATACAATTTTTAAAAATTAATTATCCTTTCTAGCATTCGCTTGTGTTTTTATTTTTCTCATAAACAATGAACTCTTTTATTTATTTTTAGAAACTACTTTTTTGCAAAACTCAAAAACAAAACAAAGATTAGGTGTTTAACATCATTAAAATAGCGCCCTTTTTTCCATGTGTATATAAAGTGCCATGAAAAAAAGGTAAATTTTCAACATTGTCACGTTAGCCTTATCGAACAACTTAATTTGACTTTATTCTTTTTGCAATAAAAAAGGTAATTTTTTGGCAAATATTGTTTCAAAAAATGATTAAAATAATAATTTTATAGATAATTTCAATGATGAATTTGAAATTATTCATCATTGTTCTTTCTTTTTTAATTATAATTACTGTAGACGACGTTGATGGTGGACCATTAGCATATGCCGCAGGACAAGCAGCATGTGCCGCAGGTGCCGCTGTGGTTGCTGGAACAACCTCGTTCATTGGCATTCCTTTAGCGGTTGCTGCATACTCGGCATGTCAAGCCGGATGTGTTCCATTACTTCTGGCTCCAACCCCTTGAATTTCTTTTTTATTATTTTAATAAATAAAAACTGAATAATAAGAATATCTTTTTACGTCAATATCAAAACTTATTGTAATTGATTGTGTGTAATATCTGTTACAAATAAACCATTTTGTTAAAAAAATGTTATGATTAAATTTATTCACCGGCAGCCGAGAATTAAAACTTATAAAAAAAGTTTTTTGTTGTTTGATTCTGGAAAACTTAACCTCGAAAAAAAAATTAAATCAAAGGGGGAGACGCACCTCTAACAAATTTTTTTGTTTGACATTACACGGGCTCATTTGGCGTTTACTTAAATGGTTTTTCGCGTAGGATGATTTTAAACGATTAATTTTTTTATCAAACGTCTTCTTATAGTCCCCTGAACATTCCCTGAAATGTGCGAGAAAAATTTTTTTTTCGAAAATTCCGATTTTTTTTCACCGGGGGGACCAAGACAAAAAAAAACTTGAAAAATTAAAAAAAAAAACTTTTTTTAAAAAAGTTCAGACATGTCCAGAATGTCTAAAAAATACTATATTAACCGTTTACATGGTTATTATATGTCAAATATTGGAGTTATAGCACCAAAATGATGTTGAGGGTATTGTGAAAAATCGTTCTGTTGGAAAAAATTTTTTATTTTTTTTTTTCGACTTTCATAAGATTGGATATTACTAAATCATGGTCGGTGAACAATATTAAAGCCTTTTCAAGCGTCGAAAGCTATTTTAAAATATTGTTTTTGATGTTGGGGGTATTGTAGCACACGATAATGACTAAAATGAATAGAAGTCGGGAACAAAGTAACTTGAATGGTTCCTTTTGGTATAAATATAATCCCTGTGTGATAATAAACAAATTGCAAAGACGGATTTTTGATTAAAGGCTTCTTTAAATTGTTATGTCCAATTGAAAAATATGCCAATTTTATACCCCAACATCGAAAAAACTATAGAAGTCGAGAATCAGTTGCACAATACTTATACCAATGGTTCTGTTTTGATCTTAACAATATTTTAAATAAATCACAAAGAGGGATTTTTGATTCGAGGTCTAATTCCCATTTGCCATCAGGTCAAATTTTAGTTTTTGGAAAAAACGGCAAAAAATGGGTCTTCTTCAAAGGCCAATTATTTTTTTATATTGTTGTTTATGGTAATAAGAATTTTTCTAATACATTTATATGACTCATAAGAGTAAAAAATGATGTTGGCGAAGACCACTTTCTCAGGAAATGCACTCAGGACATTCAAAAAACTGTTTTTCGACCCCCTTTTTGAGCAAAAATCAGCATGTTACAAAGGCCAATTTTTTTTTATTAAGCTAGCGTATTAATGTTTCGCTGATTGAATGTTGTCAGGGACATGCATGGGCACAAAAAATGATGTTGTCGGAGACCACTTTATCTGGTGATACGAGAATGGCATATCAAAATATGCCAAAAATAGGTGTTTTCGGCCATTTTGGTTTTTCTAACCTCACACCTCCAAATCGACTCAGATATCATTCCAGTGTTATTTTTTACTGTCCCTAGGCTATTTGGCATCATTTAAGACCAAAACCCCTTAACCCTATGTTTTTTGCCAAAAAATGAGCCCGTGCATTTATTGGAAGTCTCGACGCGAATCAACGCTCAATGGAGCTGTTTTTTTCATTCATTGGAGCTGCAAAATGTTTAAAAAAAAGCAGCTCCAATGAACCCTGAACTAAAAATTTGTTAGAGGCGCGTCTCCCCCTTTAAATTAAAAAAACTTATTAGAAGTGCGAAAAATTCCTTCTGAAACTTTTTTTTTGAAAAAAATTGTTGTAAAACAACACTGCTTCGAACCTCGGGGCTTTTTTTTTGAAAATATTTTTTTGTTAATATTTTCTAAAAATTTATTTCTTTTTAGCGCCAGTTTTTCATTTTCATTTCTTTATCGTTGTTCCCAAAATTTTAATTAAAAAAGGGAGTAAAAGGGCAAACGGCACACAAAAAAAACAGGGCGAACGCTACGCTAAAACAGCCGCTCTATACCTTCTCTCTCTCTCCTTTCTTAGGCTTCTCTCCATGGCCGGAAGAGAGGGAAAGGCAGGGCTTGCGCGGTCCAGGATAGCTATGTGCGGTGGCTATAGTTGATCCTGGGAAGGTGGAGCTTGATCTGGAAATCGCCATGGGTTGCAATGGCCCATATATAAGATCCCCTTTTTAGACTTCCATCTTCATTCGGCTCAGTTTTAAACTGAAAAGAGCCGTCTTTTGTAAAGGATTAGAGGCTCGAGGCGACCAGCCTTACAGTAACCTGAGCGCAATCTCGGTAAACTACAGTCTTCATGCAATCATTATGATCATTGATCAGTAACATTCCAATCATTCCTCCTTGCAAACTGCTGCAACCACCAGTCACTTTAATCATGATTCATCAAGGCAGCCAGCTGGCCGTATGCTCGCAACTTTATTTTGCAACTTCCTGCAAATGGCTATTTACTTTCATCAATAATGATTCACTTCCATTAGAAATGGCCTTGAGCAATTGCTGGGACAACATTCAATGCTTCTTTGTCCTATTCAATATTTGCAGCATCTTGCAAAGTTCAATAGAAAGTGGAAATGCAAATGCTATTTCTGGTCGAGCATAATGGTCATTGTGTGAGCTTCCCGAGAATGTTCCTTACTCGCTTCTTTGTTTCTTTGTTTGATTGATTGCATTCTTGCAATATTTCTATTAGTATAAAAGGCGCTGGGAAACTCTCAGTCGCCGTCGACCCTGGCTGATCCCCAGAGCTTGTTAAAATATTGTGCTCCATTGTTAAAGCGCTTAATAAATTGTTATTATTTAAAATCATTCAACCTTCGGAGAGATACACAGTTACTTATCACAAAACAGTGAAGGAAAGTATTCGTCAAGAATCAAGACCTTTACACTTTTATCTTCTTAATTTTTATTCATTTATTTCGGGTTCCTTTTCTTTCCTATATTTTTTTGTTAACTTTAAAATTGGCGTACTTTATTATTTTATCCCGAATTTTCTTTTTGAATTTTAGTTGAAGTTTGTTTTAGTTTGTTTTATTTTATATTTTTAAATTTTAGTTGAAGTTTATTTTATTGAGCATCGCTTTCGTTTAATTTATTTTATTTTAGTTCTTTTTTTTCGGTTTAATTACCCAAAGTTTGAGGTTTAATAAAGAATTATTAGTTAATGGATTAAAGAAATAAGCGGGACATTCTTAAGCTAATACTAGAGGGAAACCGGGTTACGATATTCGATCAAAAATTGCATTGTTAAAGTAAAAACTTAGTTTGCAGAAATAAAACATTTTTCTCACAAACAAAAAGCCGTGTGACATAAAATCACTTTTTTACACACAGAAAAGAGGGAACATTTCTAGCAAAATACAATTTTAAAAATATAATATTATTGTAAAAATAACACCCAATTTTAAGTAAATTAAGTATTACTTAAATGCCAATTCTGGGATACCGTAATAATCCCAAGATAGTTTTACTTTTTATAATTTGTATTTATTAAATTTAAAAATAAAAAAAAATTTGCAAAAAAATTAATTATATTTGTATAAAATAAGTTTTTGTGTTTTTTTGATAAACAGTTTTGCGAAAAAGAAAAAGCTTTTTTCAAAGAACAAAAAAAGGCGGTGCTTATTTGTGCACAAAAAAATGGTATGCTTCTTTCTCCCTCAAAAATATATAAAGAAATCAAAAAAAGAGCCATTTTTTTCAAGCTGTCACGTTAACTTCAACAACCGTTAATTTGACTTCTAAAAAACAACAACATCTTTAAAAAAGGTAAGCAATTTAAATTAACGATATTAATTTAAATAGATCAAAATTTTTGTAGAGATGAATTTCAAAATCTTTTTCATCCTTTTCTTTGTCGTTTTCATTATGACAACTACAACAACAGTGTATGCTGGACCATTGGCATATGGGGCTTGTCAAGCGGCATGTGCAGCAGGAGCGGCTGCAATTGCTGGATCAACCGCTTTCATTGGCACTCCTGCTGCAGTTGCATCATATTCAGCTTGTCAAGCTGGCTGCACCGCTTTACTCCTTGCCCCAACACCATAAAACAATCACAAAGTGGTGTTTCGTAAAAAATTTTATATAAATGCTTTTGTAATTTTTTAAATGTTTTTTGAAATAACAAAAAAATTTATTAAAATTTTGCTTTTTTTTTCTTTCATTTACAACAAAAAATATTTTGATAAATGTTTTACAAATCATTTTATGTTGCAATAAAAAGCCTAGTTTTTTAAAAGGAAGAAAAAAAAGTTGCAATCGATAATGTTTTTTTTTCTGTGATGTTCTAAATTTTGCAAAAAAGAGCCAAAAAGAAAATAAAAAAAATAGACATTTGTTTTTTGTTTACACTTTTTCACTTTTTTCTTTGCCATTAAAAAACATGTTTTAAAACAGAGAAAAAAAATTTATAAATGTCTTTTTATCCCAGCTGCTTCGGGGTTAAATGTTGTTTTTAAACATTAAAAGCTTTTTTTCAAGGATGATTGTCTCAAATATTATTTCAAAAAAAATTTGTATATTTTGTTAGGTTTTTTTGTCTGACAGGAAATCAATAAAATCTTTCGTCGCCTTGACCCTTGAGTACCAATCTAGAAGATATAAGACGCCTACACAGGTACTCAAACGGGATTGTTTTGTTTGAGGGAAGATTTGAGCATTTTGAGAGTGCTCCGCAGTTTGCGCCGCGGACATTTGCGCCGCGACATTTGCGCCGCGACTTTTGCGCCAAAGACATTTGCGCCACGACATTTGCGCTGACGACAATTGCGCCGATAAAACGACATCTGCGCCGATAAAACGACATCTGCGCCGATAAAACGACATCTGCGCCGATAAGACTTTTTAGGCTAGATCCTACCTCATTAGGCTAGTACATGGGCCTAAGCCTTAGCCTTAGGCTTAAGCTTAGGAGGCGCCCGTAGGGCGCCCTTAGGGAATCGTGGAGAGTATAGAAATCATTCTGTGGATTGAGGAAGATATTATGGGTGAAATTCAGTAGTTTTATTTTACCGGCGCAAATGTCTTTTTATGGGCGCAAATGTCGTCGGCGCAAATGTCGCGGCGCAAATGTCTGGGAGCCATTTTGAGAAACTATCAAACCATGAAACTTTCCATATATATGTAAAAAGAGTAGGAAAAAATAATTATCCAGGCGGATTTTTTAAATAAAGTATTTTAAAACGAGAATCTAAAAAAAAGAGCGTAAAAATTCAAGATTCTGTGTTTTTTTTAAAAAAAAGAGCTCAAAAATTATTTCTGGCAAAGCGCGAACAATCTCGTTTGAGTACCTGCGCGCCTAAACGAAATGTGATTTGCAAAAAAATGAGAGATCTGATTTTTTTCTCTCATTTTTTTTGCAAACCACATTTCGTTTAGGCGTTTTATATTCCACACTTTTTTACGAGTTCTTGAATATTTTATCGTTTCTTTTGTGCCACACTTTTCTTGCTCCATTAATTTTTACAGTGATTTTTTAAGTTTATTCTACAATTAAACACATATATATTTACAGATTTCATTCATTTTTTTCAAACTTCTCAATCGCTTCCAACTGTCGTTATTAATTCAAGGTTTGTTTTGTAAAAATTAGTTATATTAAAATTTTTTGAAATAAAATTTTTAAGATGCTTTTCAAAATGTTTTTTGTATTATTTTTGATGATACTTTGCATCAATGACGTTGCTGGGGCTGCTGGGGCATATGCTACATGTCAAGCTGGTTGTTTTGCTCTTCTTATTGGAGGTGGTGCAACTCCCCCGGCATCTGTTGGATATGCCTATTGTCAACATTATTGCAGTTATTTGCTTTGGGTTCCGTTCTTTTAAAGAATTTCCTGCAACAAGAAAAAAGTATGGATTTAACCGGTAACAAATTTAGATTATTCAAATTTTTATATTTTTTATTGTAACATTTACAATGTTTTATTTTACCGGTATTGTTTTTTTTTGGTTATCAATAAATATACTGTTTTGATAAAAATGTAATGGATTAATTTCATGACTCATTATCACTGAAATCACACAAAATTTGTTTTCAATTTTCGAACTTTTTTGTAGTTTTATAATAAAAAGTTAAAATATAAACATTTTAATTAAAATTATTCTTCAAATATTTTTTATCAGAGTACAAATACGCCAAAACTAAGTGTATAATTTTGAAATCATTCTAGCTTGTTTAGACTAAAATGTTGTAGGAATATTTTTGTTTGATATTTGTTCGAAGCCAATTCACAGCCATTTTTTTGATTTCATATATTTTATTTATTTATTTAAGCTGTTGATAAATATGCAAATGCTGAATCGATTTTTTTATCCTTTTTTAAAAATGTATATTATTCAAGTGTTTAATTTTTATTCTACCTTACTCCTCCGACATTCAGTTCCATTTTTCCGTGACAAATAAAAGATAAAAAGATAGCTTATCAGTTGTCAACAATTTTTTTGTTCACGGATGACTGTATTTTTTTGTTTCAACATTTCCTTAAAAATATATCAGACGATATTACTCAAATTCGAGGAACCAAAAAATGTTATATGATTATTATTCAATTTTTTTTAAAAAATATGCTTTTTTTTTTAAAAGGTTTTTTAAAATTATCATGCATTTGATTACTTTTGATCAAAATCAAAAGAGGTCAAACCCGAACTAATGGAAAAAAGTGGCATATAAAAGGCATAACACAACAAAATGCCAATTTCGTAATTTTCATTTTGTCGTGTTGCGCCTTCTTTTATTTTTTTGTTAGTCCGGAAGCTGCTGTAATTCTATTTTTTCAAAATACAAGATACTGTAACGAGGGGGGGGGGGGGGGGGATTTAAAACTATTTTGCAAATACGAAATTGATTTAAAAAATAACTGAATAAAAAATTTTTGATTTTATATTATTACATTTAAAAGCGTAACAAAAACAATGAATTGATTACAGTTGTTTGGATTGGAGATCTAAAAAACGAAAAGAAAGAAGGATGTTGGCGCCACCGAAAAAGGTAAACTTTTTGTATGATAAAGGAACACACAGCATTAAAATAAAAAAATGGGAAAAAAAGGAATTAATGAAATTCAAAAAATGTCTAAAGTTTTTTTTGAACAAATAAAACTACTGATTTTTAAATATCGCCTGGAACTCATCCCTGTTAGACAGTATAACTTCATACAATTAACTTTATCAACGCAGTAAAGTAAATGTAACAAAACTCGAATACAAAGGTTCCTAAAATTTTATGGCCTTTCACTATCTGTCAAAAACAAACACGAATTCATCTAATCCCAAACATCTAGGTTTTAGCAATGTCCCTTTTTTTCAGTGTTTTATCAAAAAAATGATATTTTTTAGCTTTGCAAAACCTTAATTTTTTTCCAATATTTTTTTAGCAGTATCTTTAAAAAGCAAAGTTAAAAATGAGGGAGGAGCCTTCTTTTTTCCAATATTTCTTTTCTTTTCTCACAAACATATCAAAGTTGGGATGGACATGTTGATATCGATCGTAGAAGTATAAAATGCTATCAAAACACCCATTTTAGCATGTTGTCACGTTAGCTCTTGACTTCTTCAATAAATAAAATTAAAGTAAGTTTTGATTTGTTTTATTTTTAAAGTATAAATTTATCACATTTTCAGAGAGATGAATTCAAAATATTATTTCATCTTCTTCACCATTCTCCTCTTGATTACTGTAGTTAATGGAGGCCCCCTTGCATATGCTGCATGCCAAGCAGCATGCGCAGCTGGAGCTGCTGCAGTTGCTGGTGCCACCGCCTTTACCGCTACACCGGTCGCTGTTGCTGCATATGCCGCATGTCAAGCAGGATGTGCAGCACTTTTAATTGCACCAACACCGTAAAAAATAATTTTTATATGGTATTTTGTGCTTCTTTCATATTTTTGGGTATCAAATTTAACTTTATATATTTTTGTTGAAAAATAAAAATTTATTTGATATTATTTAATCTTACATTTATATCCAACATTTAGTTGATTGGAAAAGGTGTAAATTTTTGTATTTATTACTACTGTATTTTTTAACATTTTTATAAAAAAACACAAAAGTTAGAATTTTTATGAGTATTATTTAAAAATATCGGCGATATCCCCCAGATGATGCAGTAAGGGTAATCCCGATGGAATTATCAGAGAGATAACTATCCCCCTCACTGCTATCACTACGATGTTCTTTTTCGTGAAGCTTTTGATTAAGTAATCCATTAAATAACTGATATACGGCAGGGATTGAAGCATTAAAATCTGAAATATTTGACATTGATGACATAGGTCTTTGACCACTTTGAAAAATATTCATTGCATCTTGAAGTGTTATCTTTTGATAAGCTCGAAGAATCTGGGAAGAATCATGTAATTGCTTCTTATAATTTTTTGTTAATAATGGTTTTAACACTTTTGCATTCAAACTTTCATACCATTGTCGAACGAAATTCAAACCTTTTTGGCCTAAAATTTAATATAACATTTTTTGTCATTAAAAATACAATTTTGCAATCGATCTTGCACTCTAACTTGAAATTTTAGGTTAGAGATAGTATCGGAGCAGAGCCGGTGTAAAGAAGGCCGCGACCCCCGATTCCACCGAAACAACAACAATCGTGTTTCCAAAAAAAAGTACAATTTGCATACCCGCCACGGATTCAATTCCAGACATTGTATGACCAAAATAATAATCAAATGTATGCTCTTTCAAAATATCATCGGGTTCATCCTCAAGTTTTACATTTAAACAACTTAAAATCGGCTTAATACTACAGCCTTGAATAAAAACAGTAAAAAATATTACTGTCATTGTTGTAGTAACAAAAAGAGATTTGGCTTCAATTTTCGATGAAATGGATGAAACTAATCCAAAAGCGATTGCACCTCGAAGTCCTCCAAATGATAAAACAAACATGTCAGAAAATGAAAACTTTTTTGAATTAAATTGATTTAAAATTGAACATTGAATTATTACTCCCATAGTACGGTAAAAAATGCATGCGGCAATTGTAATACCTAAAAAATATGTTTAGATTTTTTATGGTGCTTTCAATTTTAAGGGCGAGAGTGATGCCAATTGCGTGATTTCAAACGAGTACTCTTACTATGAAAAATTTAATACAAAATTTTTCAGTTTAGTATTTTACTGTTAAAGGGGGAGTCGCAGTTCACATAAATCTTTTCTTATAACAAATCGTGAAAATCAGGGAGAAAAAAGAGAAAAGACGCACTATTTCTTTTCTTTGACTCGGCAGCGTTGTCTCTTTTTCTCTGCTCCCTTTTATAAAAAGTTTATGAGAAGTTCGACTCCCCCTTTAACACCGGTTTTCAAAATCAAAATAAATCCCAAAGAAAACAATTATATGAAAAGTTTATGATTCTAAATATAAATTATTTTCGTGGTACTCATTTTCAACGCCGTATATAGGAGGGGAGGGGGGCATTGGGGGCCTGTGCCCCCCCACCCGAAATTGAGGAATTTCCTTTGATCTTTTGCCGCTTCGTGTTGGCGGCGGCAAAAGATCAAAATCGTGCCCATCCCCAAAATCGCTGTGCCCCCTCCGAATTTTTTTCTGTATACGCGTAAGGTCTTGCTCATTTTTAATCAATCAATTGAAATTTTATTAAAAGCTAATAAAAAAATTCCTTGAAACATTTGAAAATTTAATTATTTGTAACAAACCTATAAAAGCTGAATTCCATTCAAAATCATTTGTTTTAAGTTTTACTGCAGCTGAAATTCCCAAAAAAATAAATATTACAGCTTCGGCGGATTGTGAAAGTAATTTTGTGAGATATTTGATTGTAATTGTTTCATCATCCGTGACATTCTCTTTCACATACGGCTTCATTGCCATTCCACAAATGACCAACGCAAAAATTGAAGAAAACCCAAAAATTTCAGCTGTTAAATATGCTGAAAAAAAAGTGTTTTTCCATTACCTTTCTTTAATTAACTTTATATTTAAAAAGAAAAAAATGCCAAAAACATACCCAAATATGAAAGAGTAAAAATGAATAAAGGTGCCAAATATTTATTGTGCCGATCATATGTTGTTATTAAACTTGCAACAATTGCAAAAAATAAACCAATAAAAATTCCCCCAAAAACTATAATTAATGATGAAATTCCTGCAAAAATATAATCATCGGTTTTGAGTTGTTTAATTTCAACAAATTGCTTAAAAATATTGTACAGTACCACCGCGGCACCACTAAAAATATATATTTTATTTATTTTAATTTATTTAAATATCTTTTACAGTACTCATTAAATAAAGCTTCACCAAAAACATTTATAAATAAAAATTCATTTACATGAATTTCTTCAAAAACTGCAATCACAGCTACTGGATCAACCGCGGATATCAGTGCCGAAAATAAAAATATTTCAAAAATATTAAAATTTACATTTTTATCAAAAATGCCATGTCTTTGGCATGCGTACAATGTTCCACCAATGGCGGCTGTATTAAAAATTGTGCCAATAAAAGCAAAAAGTAAAATATTATTTAAATTTTTGAATAACTGCTTCGATGGCATAAAATATCCGGCATCAAAGATAATTGGGGGAAGTAAAAAAAGAAAAAAATAATCAGGTTTTAAATCATAGATTTTTGGATCAATATTTAATGGAACCATAATTGTGCCAAATATTGCCCCAACAATAATTAAACATGCCGAATCAGGAATATATGTGCTGAATTTTTTGTTTATGTGAAACACTGAAAATTTAGAGCTTTTTGAAAATGGTTAATAGAACGAAAGCTCTGTCATATTTGGCCAAAATCTGGATATCTCCAATTAATTGTAAGCTTGCTTTTCAATTATTATTTTTTTGGACATTAAAAAGATAAAAATTAGAGTTTTAAATTTTTTTACTGTATTTATCAAATAATTGATTTTCGTCTATAAAAAAATGAAGCTTACAAATTTTTGCCGCAGCAGCAATAAGAATCCATAAAGTAACAATATAAGCATTTTGGGCATGCTCCCATCTCAGATTAATTAATTTAAAATTTTGTAGCTCCAAAGAATCCCTTACAATTTTTGTCATTTTAATTTAAAACAATAATTAAATTTCTCCCAAAAAAAGTGAAATCTTTTCGCTTTTCGTTTTTCCAAAGCCTCAGAAAAGGATTTAAAGTTGGTCAAAAAAATGTTGTAATAATCTTGTCTTGAATTTTCATCGTTGCGCAACATTTAAACGCTATGCAAATATACGGAAGCGGAAAAAAGAAAGCTCGGACAATAGAAGGGGAAAACATTATTATTTTTATTATTATTACATCAACATTTGTTCCAGCTTCAGAGTGAAGTGAAGAAGGAGGAGGAGGAGGGAGAAAGGGGGATGGGGCAACCGGAGCTTAACCCTGAAAGAAAAAAAATGGATTGTTTTATTGACTCAAAACTAAAATACAAAAATGGATACCCGAAAAACAAAGTGAGAGTGAGTACTTTTCTGATGACGTAAAAAAATTATTTTTGTATCTTCAATAAAAAAATTGGATATTCAATTTTCATTTTTTTGTTTCAAATTAAAAGCAACAAAATTTTTTCATTGATGCATATAAATTATATCTACGTATTTTTTAAATTAATTTATATCAGTATACATGCAAAGAAAATATCAGCAAAAAATAGAAAATTTATTACTTTTTTAAGTTCTGAAAAATGGAATAAATAAATTGAGCAAAGAATCTGATTCTTGTAAAGTTGTAATAATCTTGCCCGTCACACGTATTTAAGAAGGAATATCTTGCTTTAAATAGTTTCTTCTATCCTTATTTTTATACAGTTTACTACTTTATTTAAAATTAATGTCGAGATACGCGAGCGGTTTTTAGGCTAGTCAAATAATATTCTTTATTTATAATGAATTTACATTACAAGCAAATTATATTTATACGTTTTCACAATACATTGTTAAAAGGTTTTACAAATGTTTCAGACAGACAAAGTGCTTTAGACAGACACATTAACAAAGACATTTAGTTTAAAAGCTTTCCACGTCTTCGTCGCTGAAGGCGTGACACTCGCGAACGAGAAGAATGAGTTGTACGTAATGCAAAAGCTGGGAATACAATCATTAAAATTAAGGGCAGATATTTGTATAAGACAATGATTAAAACTACTAGAAGAACAAAGATATAAATAACATACAATGTACCAATTGTTTTTATAGAATCCCAAAGATTTTCAAAGAATGATCCCAAAGGTCCGAAGAAATTAGTTACAGATTTTAATCCCTCATTAACTTCAATATCTTGATTTTCAACTTCTTTGTCTAATCCACTGAATTGTGTTTCAAATTGTTGCAGATCGCCGTTTAATATTAAATTTAAGCTTGTAAGCGAACAGGACAAAATGCATGTTTCTTGAATTGTTGGTATATCTCGATGAATGATTATTTCGGTTGTGGATTCTGTAAATGAACAGGTTGATGTGTATGTTATTGTTCCGCATTGAAGTACTGCAGTTGTAGTACCAAATGTTGTTTTGCATGTTAATTTTGCGGTTGCTCCGGTGTTACACGAGTAACATCCTACCGCGGCTGAAAGTGATGCTTGACATGTTGTTTCGGTTATCAGGGACGTTGCGATTAAATTTTTCAGTTCTATCATAAGTTGTATTGACGTTGCTGATTGCAGAATTGCAGAGATTGATTCTCCTGATTTTATAATGCTGAATTGTCCGGTATGTAAGGGAAGGAGTTGGTCCTTGTTGTTGAAAATAGGTGCTATTGTGCCATCATGACAGTTGCAGGTGAGTGAGTAATCCGATGGTGTGCATTTGCATGCATCTTTTGTATATTCACATTTAAATTTTTGAGCGTTTTCAAGGCTTGAACATTGTAGTTGTCCAATCTGGCCAGCAGTAGGTTGTCCAGTTGGAGAAACATCGGCTACCACTGTGGATGTGTAATTAGAGACAAATTTTTTTCCCATCATTGGAGATGGAGGTATTGATGAAGCTGCTAGGGTAACTGTAACTGAATTCCATTTTTCTGGTATTGACGGAGACAAAGTTAATTGGTTAGAGGATGAAGTATGATTGGAAGTAAATGTAACAATTAAATGTAAAGAAGGTGCCCATGAAGGACAATCGTAAATCTCATAAATTTTTCGAGAAGTTAAGGTAACATATACACGGGAGAATATACAAGAACTATCGCATCGGAAACACCCGTTGCAAGTTACACAACCGCAAGATGAGTGACACAGAGAAAATCCTGGTGAAGAATAAGACTTTGCAGATAATTCTGAAAATCGGGTGGTTTCCGTTGTCGATCCACATTTTTTATCAGTGCAAAGGGATGTCCCAGCGCAACGGTGGACCGACTCCGATTGGAACTTATGATCCAAAGAAAAAAACCTTGTTTTTTTGTTACATTGAAGTGTAAAACTTTCAATTTTAAAAGTTAAGCTCCCCACGGTATTGTTGTTCGCGTCGGTTAGTTGTACGCAGTAATCTTGATTGACTGCTAACAACGATACCAAAACGGATTGGTCATATGTGCAGTGAGATATTCCTTCATTTGTGAAGAAACATTTGTTAGAAGATCCCGAAAGTGATGCAACAGAAGAACAAGCTGCAGGAGTATCAGAAGCCGTTGTGGTTGAAAGAAAAATTATTGCAAAGGTAGCCAGTTTTCCAAATAAATTTTTTCGTTTTTGTAGTGCTGTCCGTTTTCGGCAAGGAAAAGTTATTATAGAAAAACAGAAGCGGAATAGGAATCGTAAGCCCATGAAAAGAAAGATTATGTTATGCAAGAAAGAAATTAGGCAAAAAAAGATAAATATACCGAAAAGTACCGTTACTGTGTTGTAACATTCATAATGTTTTATTTGGTTCCAACAAAATGAGCATAACGTTTCACATAAGGGCAGTCCTTCACAGCTTCCTTTTTGTTGTGTAACCAATTTTCCATCTTTCCAAGCTCGGATTTGATATGTATATGCGTCAGACGTA
Source organism: Panagrolaimus superbus (assembly GCA_964035985.1). Taxonomy (NCBI): domain Eukaryota; kingdom Metazoa; phylum Nematoda; class Chromadorea; order Rhabditida; family Panagrolaimidae; genus Panagrolaimus; species Panagrolaimus superbus. Next base: position 11,201,866 of record OZ038357.1, read on the forward strand.
ACAGTTGAAGGTAACAAAAGCAGTCCATCATCTGGTGGCTTGTTATATGCGGTGCAGTAAAAGAGTGAACATATTTCTAAATGCTGAAAATTTAACTTTTGTTGGACTTTAAGTCCTCCTTTTACACATTGTGCGGTGAAGAAGGTTAAGGGTGAAGTTGTAGGCTGGTGTGAAGAATTTGTTTCATGTTCTGGAGTAGTGGACCGTGCTGATGTTTGAATAATCATTCCAAGAATTAAAAGTGTTGTAAGGCTAAGCTGTGTTGCTTGTCGAAGTCGGGCTGAACGTCTAAGAAGTGGTTGTTGATCTGAGGAAGATGGTGGTGGAGTATCAATTCTTGGAGCTTGTTCTGTTTGAGTTTCACTTTTTGGATCTGAAATTTCGAGGGGAAAGCAAAGTTTTACTGGTCTTGTCAAGACACGGTTGTTGCCCGTTTGTATTTTTACAGTTCTGATAACATCATTTTGTGGTAATTCCACGATTTTTCCAAGACGCCATTGCCCCCTTGGAACTTCTGGTTCTCCGATTAACACTACCTCTCCAAGTGTTGGAGGTCGAAGAGTTTGCGATCGCGGGCCTTTATGTTGCAAAAATTCATTTTCCCGAAGGCTTTGTAAATATTCAGTTCTCCAGATATTCCAAAATTTATCGAGCAGCATTTGAGTTGCTTTCCAAAGATCAACAAGTTTATCTTTTTCTTGGTCGATCGCCGGTTTCCAAGTTGGATCTGTGCCCTCTTCTTCATCACGAGGGATACGAATAGTGCCGATTTTTGATGTTGGTAACAGAAAGTCTACTGGCCGGAGGATTTTCTGATTAGGTTCATTTTCTTGTATGTATGTCAAAGGTCTTGAGTTTACTAACGCTTCGGCTTCACAGAGATATGTTAGAAATTCAAACTGTTGTGGAATATGTCGACCAATTGCACGTTTTAATGCTGTTTTTGTCAGTCCGACGAGCCTTTCGTACATCCCTCCAAACCACGGAGACAATTCAGGTATATTTTTCCACATTATACCTTTTTTAGCACAATAATCTAATAGTTCAGGATCTTCAAGATGTAACTGTCGAGCACGATTTTCAACAAGCGCTGCTAATTTGAAAGTTGTTGCATTATCAGAAATAATGGAATCAGGTTGTCCACGACGTGCTATAAATCTACGCAAAGCATGTAAAAACCTTCCCGTTGTCAAATTTTCAACGACTTCCAAGTGAAGTACCCGAGTTGTTAAACATGTAAACAAAGCTACCCAACGTTTTTCTCGAGCTTTTTGATCAATTTTAATTGTAATATGCCCTAAATAGTCAAGACCCACATGCTGAAATGGATGACTCCGTGTTACACGATTCCTTGGTAGGGGTGGAGGTGCTGGTTGGTGAAACGGTTTTGCTAATTCCCTTCTACAGGTTAAACATTTATGAATTTGACTTTCAACTGTTCGTCGTCCGTGGCATACCCAATACTTCTGTCGAAGTTCTGCCAGTGTGGTCCGTGTTCCACTATGATGCATTAATTGATGTACGTGGTCAATGATTAATTTGGTTAAGGGAACTTTTTTAGGTAACCAAATGGGGTACTTTGTACTTTCAGATAAATCACTGTTTGCAAGCCTACCATAACATCGGTAAATTCCATGTTCATCTTTTTTAATTCTAAATTTTTTACTATTTTTTTCTTCAGGTGGATTTTTATGTTGAACAAGTTTGATTAGCCAATGTTCAATGAACATTACGTTTAGAGCTGTTTTTCGTGTTTGCTGAAAAAGGGTAAAAGGGTACTGTAACGTTTTTCCAGTTTTAACTTTAAGAAGTGTGATGTAAGTGAAAATACAGTAGATTGTCCCGAGAAGCTTTTGGAATGAATTGAATTTTGAAATATCAAAAAGATCGATATTTGGACTAGCTTCAGCTATTAGGGTAAAAATTGGTTTTTCACGACGTTCATTACTAAGACTGATGTGAGGAGGATATGTTGTGAAATGTAATTTTAAAAGTTGTGGTCCATTCCACCAAAGTTCATGTGTCAAAAGTTGTTCTGGGGTACAGCCTCGACTTGCTACGTCTGCTGGATTCAACACGCCACTTATGTGTCTGAAAATGTAGGAACACCCTTTTTCCAGGATTTCGAAAATGCGATTTTTGACGAAAACGTCTTTTTGAGGGGGGTTCTGGAGCCACTGAAGACACACTTGTGAATCTGTCCAAATGTTTGTGCTGATAAACTGTAGATCTAACGAGTTTACAATAAATGTGGCCATTCTAACTGCAATCAGTAATCCGATCAGTTCCATGCGAGGAATTGTCAATGTTGATTTTCCGTTTTTTTCGGTATTAAGAGGCTTGATTCTGTTTTTTGCAAAAATTAAAGTAATATGACATTCATCTTCAATGTATTCTTTTATGTACGCTACGGCTGCTGCAGCCTCACCACTAGCATCACAGAATATATGTAGTTCTTTTGTGGAGCTGATGGAAGATATCATTCGACGGGGAAACGAGTATTCAAAGTTTTTCCATCCTTGAGTTGCGTCTATCCATTCAGTATTATCAATTTTTTCATCCCAACTGATGTTTGATTTCCAAAGCTTTTGAAAAAACAATTTTGTGATCAATATTATAGGTAGTAGTAGTCCAAAGATATCTGGAACACTTGCTAAAACTTTTAAACATTTCCTTTTTGTGTTGGTAGTATCATGTTGGGGATCTGGTAAACTGATTTTTAAACTATCTTCACGTATATCCCAAAAAACACCTAAGATCTTAGTATCTGGTGGAATCTCTTCACCAGTTTCTTGTTGCAAAAACGTATTAAATTCTTTTGAATTGGAGACGAATTCCCGTATATTCATCTTAATATCTCCAAAGATCTGACGAATTTCTTTATATTTGGAAATCGCTTCTTCAACATTTTCGGCGTAAACAAGACAATTATCGACATAAATGTTTTGTTTTATTTCTTCAGCTATTAATGTTCCAATTTTAGACAGATGATATGCTATCGAACCACCAAGTAAATACGGACTGCAATTTACGCCAAAGGGAACGCGGGCATATCGGTAAATTACAATATTATCACGAGTAGGTGGCTTTGTAAATTCTTTAAGCCATAATATGCGAACGTAATCACGATGTTTTTCTTCAAGGGAGACCTGTAGGAATGCTTTTTCAATATCTGAAGAGATGGCTATTTTTCCAACTCGAAACCGTAGAAGAACTGCAGCCATATCTGGTACAGTCGACGGACCAGGATAAAGGTAATCGTTTAAACTTTTGGATCTTTTTGTTCTTGCACTACCATTTACAACAACCCTAACTTTTGTGGTTTTCTTAGTAGGAGTAAGTACTGGAAAATGTGGTAAATAATGTTTTCCACTTTCAAGATCAGCTTCACTTTGCAAATCTCCGACTAATTGAAGAATGGACAATTTGTGTTGTTCTTTGAAAATATCATCGATTTTCTGTAGTATCTCTGGTTCATTCTTGTATTTTTTCCATACGCTGAAAAGGGTGGCAGTGCTAAGACCAAGATTTGAGGGTAAATTTTGTACACCTTCTTTAAAAAGCAGAGGAACTTTAATTCTTCCTGTCTCTGGATCGATAGAGATATTGTCGTGCAAAATTGTTCGAGCAAGTTCAGCATCATTGTCCTTTGGATTATCTGAAAATGGAAGCGACTCGATGGCATGATGCCAGTCAATCTGTTCTGTCATATTCTGATCATGACTGTTTTCCAGTTGTTGCAAAACTGTTGCAAATGTTTTTACCGTTTTCTTCAGTTCTTGTAGTTGGCCTTGTCCACAAACAAACTTACCGATCCCAATGTCGATGAGTTTATGTCCAGAAGGTAGTGCGATCAGTTGGCTATTGAGAAGAAAACTAAGAGCTTTATCTTGTCCAATAAGAAGAGAAACAGTATCAAAAAGTGGAGGTGGTAAAGTTGCAGCAGTTTCAATATCGTCAACCGTTTCAAGAGGGATACGTTTTACTTGTGACATGAAGTCTTTCCATCCATATGCTTCTATTGGTACAACTCTATCCTTGTCGACCAATCCCAAAGTGCACTTTTCAGCTTCAACTCGAGTTTGTGATTGTCCAATACCCTTAACACTTAATGGGGCAGAAGCGCAAGACAGGTGTAGTTGTTTGGCTAATAAAGGGTCACAATATGAATGAGTACTGCATGTATCGAGAACAGCAATACATTCCACTGTCTTATCAGGGTTTTTCGGATTACAAACCTGAACTTTAAAACATGCTTTTAGAACGTCTTCATTACCTTTTGAAGTAAATGTAGCTGTTTGAATAACTTCGTCCTCATTAATTTCATATGCATCGCTAAAGTCTTCCCATCCAATACACCCTGATGCAACATTTGTTGTTGCATTTGTCCTGTTATAGGAACTACCTTTTTGTGGTTGTTGTCCCGGGAATGATCGATGAGCAAAAGGTTTTTGTTGTTGTTGTACTCCATTGTACGGAGTTTTGGAAGGTGAAGATGGTTGTTGTGCATTTCTTCCTACAAATTTTGTATCTCTAAACCCTGGTTTCCATTTTAACATACACAGAGCTGTGTGATGTCGCTGATGACAAATTATACATGTTTTTTTGCGATCGACAATCCTTTATGGAATGATCCTTTTGAAGACAATTAAAACAAGCTTTTAATTTTTGTGCTGCTTCTTTTCGTTGTTGAGGCGTTGAGTATTGTGTGCATTCTGAAGTAAAATGAGAACCTGAGCAAAGATAACAACGTTTCGGTTTTGTCTGATTATATGTAGTATGCATTGGGTGCTGCGGTTGTGTTGGCGAATAAGTATTTATAGTTCCCACCTGTCGAATTATTGGTTTAAAAAATGGTTTTCGAACATATTCATCTGGTCGATTTTCACGGTAGGTATTTTCAACACGTTCTTCATGTTTGATGATTTTTTCCAATTTATTTAAAATTTTTGGCGCATTCAAAGGTTCATCTTCAGGAAATTCTCGAAAAAGTTCTGAAAGAGTTGCTCTTGGCAGCTTTTGTTCGACTGCTTGTCCAGCCCATTCATTGTCACAGGGATCACCGTGATTTACGAGTTGACGATAAATTTTTATCAGATTTCGACACTTTTCAATATCTTCAGGACGCCTAGTTCCATTTATTGGTGTCATATTGAAAAGCTGGGTTCGAAGTGAATGTCGAGAAGGTGATGAGCTTCCATAAGTGTCCAACAATGTGTTTATTGCTGTGAAGTAATTGGCACTTGTTATTTCATAACCTGAAAGGAGATCAGCTGCTGGTCCTGAAAGGTGATTAATAAGCGTTTGAAATTTAATAACGTTATCCAAAGATTTAGAATGAATAACACTAAAAAATAATTGCCACCATGAAAAAAATTTTAGCTTATCACCCTTGAAAATTTCAAGTTTAACGTGAGGCATTAAAGCTAATTCTGCTTGTGTAAGCGGTGTAAAATTGTTAAAATTTGCAACTGTGGCTTTTAAACTGGATGGTGTTACATAACCAGGAGGAGCAGTTACTACTGGTTGTAAGGGTGCTAAGTACGATGTTGGAGTAACAGTTTGGGATATACAGACGGCCGGAGAAAGGCATTGTTGAGTTCCTGTTGGAACAAGTGGTTGGGTTATTGTAGTGCTTTGGGCTAAAGGTTCTAAAGTTGTTGCGAGGGGAACCTTACTTTGTGTAGGGGGGTTTGGAGGGGCCATTTGTTGTGCGGCTAATGCAGAATAGAGGGGGATAGGGGTTGCATTGACAGTTGAAGAATTAGAAATAGAAGGGTTTATTGTATTTATTGGGATAGTAGAACCAACGGTGGAAGATGCAATTGTTGTAGTAAGAACTGGAGTATGATATACAGTAGTGGTAGTTGTAACGGGTAAACTAGGTTGACTATTTCCAGAAGGAATTGTTGCTGCAGTTAGAGGAGGTGTGGTTGGCGTAGTTGGTGTTCCAGTTACGATACTCGATCGTTCGCTATCTGTACTCTTAGAAGATGAAGAAGAAGAACCTAAGCTCATCAAAAGCTGTTCAGCGTCCTCCAGTACTTCTTCTGCCAATTTTAAGGTTTCCGGGATGTTACCGTAATCTTCATAAAACTTTTTTCTTGCTTCATTTTCGACCTTTGCTTCATCTGATGGAGAAACCTGTATTAAATGTTCCCATTTTTCCAGGTATTTCTCCGCATCATTAACCGCTTTGGTTAACTTTTTTGAGAGACGTTTAATAGCGATTGCTGTTTTCGCTTTTACGTCTTCAGAAAGGTTTTTTGGATCAAAACCTTCGGGTGCAACTTCTTTGTATTGCTTGATGTATTGCTTGATACGTCCATGAATAGGACCCAAGGCTTTTCGTATTTTACCTGACATGACTTACCTTTTTTTCCACCAAATCAACCCTGGCCAGCGATTAATAAGGAGATAAGTCGAGATGAACAACAGCAATTGTTGTAGTAAAACGAGAGAGTTGAGACGTGAATGAATTTTCTCGTCACCAAAATGTCGAGATACGCGAGCGGTTTTTAGGCTAGTCAAATAATATTCTTTATTTATAATGAATTTACATTACAAGCAAATTATATTTATACGTTTTCACAATACATTGTTAAAAGGTTTTACAAATGTTTCAGACAGACAAAGTGCTTTAGACAGACACATTAACAAAGACATTTAGTTTAAAAGCTTTCCACGTCTTCGTCGCTGAAGGCGTGACAATTAAAAAATAGAATAAATAAATGATTTAACAAATACAAATCCGTAATTTATTTTTGGTAATCTTATGACACGCGGCCAAAAGGTGGAAAGCTGCCTGACATCCATGCTTTGCTTTTTTTTGCAACAATCATAATTTATTTTAATTAAATTTGTTTGTTTACAAATGATTTAAAAATTTTAAAGAAAATATATCCAATGTTTAAATGAATTTTTTTAGTAACAGTCAAGGCCGTATTTAGGGGGGGGGGGGGTTCGGCACCTGTCCCTCCCCCCCCCCAAAATTGAGGGATTTCCTTTGATCTTTCGCCGCTCCCAAACGGTCGGCGCCCCCCCCCCCCCCCCGAATTTTCTTTCTGTATACGGCCTTGGTAACAGAGTACTTGTTTCAGGATATTATTTTTCATATTTGTTTTAAAAATAATCATTCAAATTTAAATGCCTTTTTTGTAAAATATTAATTCTGATTTTTTAAACCAATGTAAATGTAGTAAATAAGATTTTAAACAAATGCTTTATTATATTTCTTGTTGATCTAATTCTGGCTTTAATTGTTTCTCGTATCGCCTTTGTACAAAATAATGACTTCCATATGAAATAAAATAGCATAAAGCAATTATAATTACAATTAAAGCACAAATTAAAACAATGTAAAAGGGGGTAACTGGAAAACCATCAAATTTATCAACGGTAATATTCTAAAAAATTTGCATAAAACAATGATTTGTATAAAACAGCACTTACCCCAACAGTATGAGCACCATGGGATAAATTTTGAAAATAAACATTCAAATTTTCAACTGTTAATTTTGCTTTATCTCCAACTCCTGCCCCATATTTGTTTACCTAAATATTGTAATATTTTATTAATAGCATTACTGTAGATTTTTTAATAATTTTTTTAAATACACAGAAAATAACTTACAGTTCTTCCAACGTCACTAATTTCCCCAGCAAGATCATAAATTCGATCCACCACTCGATCAACTGATGGCGTATATGTTGTATTTAAAGTAATATTTTGTCGATAATTTGGATCTTCTCGAAATATGTAAGTTAATGACATATTTTTAAACTTTTTTCAAAGAATTCTAAAAATTATTCAAAATTGATTTAATTTTAATTTTTAAAATTATTTTTCTTAAAACGAATACAACGAAAAGATATTATGATGCTTTTTTTGACTTAAACCAAAAAAAAGTAGTACAAATATTTGAAACACGAGAAAAATAGAAAAAAAAGCGAGGGTGGAAAGTTGGGTTGTCTATTTGAATGTTGTGGTGTTAGTCATCAACATCATCATCGTCGTCAAAAAATATATATATATTTATTTTCATCATCAAGACTCAGGTAGGAAAAAAAATGTTGAAGCATTGAAATAAAACTGAGAAAAAAGGAAGGACGTACAAAAGTAAACAAAGAAATGTCTTTCTTCTTCTTTTCTGTTTTGATGGAAAATAAAGGAAAATAGTGCAGGAATAATTGGGGATAAAAAAACATGCTTGCTTGAAGTGGTGGTCAGATATCCCCCATTTATATTTACTTTTACTTTCTTTGAACATGAAAAAAAAACAAAAGATGCCATTGGCAACCCCCATAACTAACGGCAAAAAAAAAGAAAGATTTTTGTTTGGTCAAATTTTTAAAAGGGAAATACGTGAATCAAAAATTAAGAAAAATGTTTATTCTTTTGTTTCTTAAAAAAAAGTATATTTTTGTGGAAAAAAAATCTTGTTTCATAAATATTCGTACAATTGCAGCTTTAAAAAGGGCTTCAAAAAAGTATCAACCAATTTTTGAATAACAAAAAATATATTTCCATTTTTGATCACACTTGTTACTTACAGTTTTCTTTTTTTTGTCAGCCATTATAATTATTATTATTTTAATCGCTTTCCTAAAAACTTTCTTTTAAATGTCTTTTTTTTCCTTTTTGTGATGCTACGAGAATCGTCTGTCACTTGTTTTTGGTCTTTTTTGCTGCTGCTGATTTTTCCGCCACCTTTTTTTTATCGCACACACCAAAAAAAAATAAAAGAAGAAGCCGCGATAGTTTCATTTTATTTTATTTTACAAGCAAGAAGAAAAAAAAATTAAACGTGGTTTTTAAAAGCAACAGTCTCCGAAAATACATCAATGAATGACTAAAAAAAAGTGGAACACTGCTAACTATATTTTTAACTCCTGCAAAAATATGGAAGAACGTTGGTCAAACGTAACGTTTATTTATTGTCTCTCACCCATCATCGTCTTTCTTTTCCCTCATCTTTTTCTTTGTCGAACACAGTCTCACTTTGTTAGGGGGGTTTGCTTACCTTACCTTCAGGGGGGGGGGGGGGGGGTGATGATGGTCATTCCTTCGAGAGAGAGAGAGAGAGAGAATGACCGAACCAAAAAAAAAGCAAGCAAACAAAATAAAAAAAGAGGAGCAGCAGCATCATTTTTCACCTATACCCTTTTTTTATTATATTTTTTTATCGATGTAAAAATTTCTGTAATAATAATTTTCCCATCATTATTATTTTTAGCCGTCCAAAAAATATTACATCTTTTTCCCAAATATTATTTTTAATGATTATCATTATTTCTATATTTATTACTATTTCCCATCACACATTCAAGCATTTTTAAAAAACTTTACAATTAAGCAAAAGCAATCAAACAACCGAAAACGAAGAAAAAGCATTCACACTTTTTTATAATTCTAAAATAATATATGAGAAAAAAATTATTTTTTGTTCACGCTTCTTTTAATTGTTTGTCGCCCGATTATTTTTTTATATTTTAAAAGCAAACTTTCTTTTTTTTTGTTTGTCATTTTTCTAATCCAATTTTTTCATCTAAATGGCTGCCTTCTTTTTTTGTTAATTTTTTCTCCGTCATTTTTGCCTATTTTTAAGGGGAAAAAAAGATCAACTTCCGATTTGTTTACTCACAAACCCCCCCCCCCCCCCCTAAAATATGTATTGAAAAAAATCTAAGCTTTACCTTTTTATATTATATTTTTATTTCATTCATTGCGCGAAAAACGGTTTTGCATTTGTCACAACAACACCCCGCCTTCGTCAACTGTCCCGCCAACGAGAAGAAAAATGACAGGGATGTAAGCAGCTTCTTTTTTTGTAACTTTTTTTACGTCCAAATATTTTAAAACCAATTTTTTTTGTAAATTTAATCAATTAAAAAAGAAGCCATGTTTTAGAAAAAAAGTACTTTTTGGGATTTTGTAAAAATAATCTCAAAAACTTTAAAAAGCTTTAACAGGTATAACTATTTTTGGCATAAATCTGACCAAAATTTGTTATACTTTTCACAGTTAAACTTATCTTGTTTTTTGTGCCGATCCCTTTGCCATCCATCCATCATTTACCTCTCCCATAAAAAGCTCTTTTAATTATTGACAGCCGATATCTTTTTTGATCAACACTTAAAAATGGCGCCGCGTCAAAGCTCTTAAAATGGCAGCTTTCTTTTATTACAAAGAGATGGATATAGCAAAGCTTCCCTCTTTAAACGTACTTTTTACAAAAATGCTTTAATGAAAAGAAAGGAAGAAACTTAAAAAAAGAAGTTGCGCGACACTTGACAAACTTCTTTTTCTTTTCTCTCCCCTTTCTTTTCAATTCATCGATGGTCAAAAATGTTGCTTTTGATTGATTTTGCGACAGAAGTTAAAAGTTTTCTCTTTCTTTTTGCGTGAAAGCATAGCTTTTTTAAAGGGTTATTTATCCCAAATCGATTTTAAATAATTTTTCATTGTTAAATTTTGTTTCAGCGAGACTTCCATCAACGAAAAAAATAAAATACGTACAGCAAAAATGCGTGCAATAAAATCAAAATCAATCCTTCTTTTTTTTGTCGCGTCACTTTTGTGTAAAAAAAAGAAAGGGGAGAATTGAGTCATCACTTTTTTGGGTTTGCTTAAATTTGCGCGTCTCCCTTTATTATCACGCCTTCATACCTTCTTTTTTTAAAGACTTACATATTTTTGTCCCGAATTGATTTTTCTTTTTCGATATTATTGTTCCAAATATATTTTTAAATATTTTACCTACCTTAAAAAAAGCAGTTTTGCGCAAGGAAAAGAATTTCTTCTTTAAAAATTTTGAAAGTGATCCGGCTTTTGAGAAATGTTTAAGAATTGAATGGAATTGAATGGAATCGAAGCGGTGAAAGATGACTGAAGAAAAAAAGAAGAAATGAAAATGCATTGTCTCAAGAGTTCTCTCTCTCTTTTCTTCTGACCATAACTCTTGAAGTAGCAGTAAATCTTTTTTTGGAGTAAAGTTTGAAAAGAAAGGATTATCATTCATTCATTCAAACATTCAAACATATACCTTTCTTTCTTAAAGTAGGTATCTAACATATATAAAATATTTTTTTGAATCGAAATTTTTCGTTTCCGGAAAAAGAATCAAACATTTAAATTCAAAAAATATAAAAAATCGGGAGCTAAAAAATGTAAAAAAATAATAAAATGAAAACAATGACAGTAACAATAAAAACTACTCTGATTAATGTTACTATCATTCGTTCCAGGACCCCTCCTCCATAAAATTTTTGGTACTTCTTTACAATTCCCCCCCCCCCCCCCCCCAAGCGTGTGAAATTTTTTTTCATTTTTCTTTTTCCTTTTTTTCCTTGTTTTTTATACTCAACACTTTGCCAAAAAAATGAAAAATCACTTGCATTTTTGTGAAAAAAAGAATGAAAAAAAATTTCACGCGTATGGGGGGGGAATTCTAAAGAAGTGCCAAATTTTTTACGTTTTCCGTCATATTTTTTCTTGAAAGTTTAAAAAAAAAACAGCTGAAAAATTATTGTTTGTCTTCTGAGAAATCCATGATGATTTTTTTCTTTTTAGTATTATTATTTCTTTTCTTCTTCTTATTTTTTGAATAATTGTTTACTAAAGCCGTGGGGATCATAAATTTTTGTTCACGGAACACTCGGAGAAAAAAAAGAGAAATTCATTTCTGTGAATCATCTTCTTTTTTAGCACACCTTTTTCGGGAGTTTTTGCTTTTTCTTTTTTCAAAAAAAAGATGAATTGAACTTTTTTTCTATTTAAATTAGAATAAAAATATTCAGAGGGGGGAAACTTTTGTAATACAATTTTTTCGCTTCGTCTGATGCCTCTTGAATGGAAAGAATTGCTAACGATTCATAAAAAATTTATAAATATAAATATTTCTTTTGTATTTTAAATAACGCTATTTTTATTATTATTATTAGTTTTTGAAAAACAAATATTAGCAGAAGCTTTTTTCCTTTGCGTGATTTTCGTCTTCTTCTTTTTTTCCTTCTTTTGCAGCCGCTTTTGCAAGTGTATTTTCCTTCCCCTTCCCCCCCCCCCCCCCGTGCCTTCATTTTTGTGGTGGCTATTTTAATGTTTTATTTTTATCAGTTTTTTTTGGAATATTTTACGTTGATTTTTCATTGATTATATATTTTTATGTTTAATTTTAATCAAACACAAGTGACCATGTTTTTGCGTGATTTTGTTGTTACTTTTTCGAGTTGTAAAATTTGTACTTTTAAAAAATTTTACTCGAGACAAAGTTTATGTCAAAAAACAAATTTTGAACAAAAAAAAATCTCAGTAATAAAAATAACACTAAAATTCCACAGATTGTCTTCGCGTCGAGACTATGTTTTTGCATTAAAATATTAAAATACTATATTCTTTCGTGTAATTATTGTTAAAACTAAAATAAACCAGTAATTATTTACATATGTTTTAAATTTCAGGTTTTTCATAAAAATTCCGGATTTTAAAAAGTTTCCCTAAAATGTCGGTGGATAAAACCATCGAAGAATTATCACAAACTTTATCACAACTTTCAATATTGGTTGAACATATAAATGGGCAAATTGTTGGAGTTACATCAAGAATAAATATAACATTAGATAATTTTGATAATTCCGTTGGAGGAATTGCAAAAGATGCTTCAGCATTGACGGGTCAAGTGGGAGATACGGTATCACAAATTCCAAATTCATGGGTTTTTTATTTGTTATTTATTACTCTTATTGTTGTCCTAATTTTACTTTCAATTTTAATTATAATTAATTTGGTGACAAAAGCACATGCAATTTATCGATTATGTTTTCCTGATGCTGCAGGTAAAATTTTTAACTTTGTTAAACATTTTCAAGAAATCCCACTGAGACATTTACGACTAAAAATTTCATAATAATTTTTCTAAAATATTTCATAAAGTTTTGTGTAACATTTAAAATATTTATTAGTCTCTTTAATTTCAGAATCAGAAGCCAATACACCGTTGCCATCAAATTATTCAGAAAGTCGATTGCTGCAAAGATATGATAACAGCCTTCAAAGATTCCCAAAAGCTACAAGAAATGATATTGCAATTCCAATTGAAGATGCAAGAATAAATACAACTTCATTTCCGATGGATTCTTCAGGGATAAATCCAAGCTTTCATAATAATGGCTTTCAAACTGGTCGACCTAATTTAGGTAAGTAATAGCCATATTTTTAATTTTATATACTTTCTTAATTTTTAACCATTTCTATCGCTTTTTTTAAAATAATCCCCCCTTTTTTAAAGCTAACAAAATGAGTCAAAGAAATTTAAATCGTGTAAGTGTACCTCGAATTCCAACATTTTTAAATGAAAATTGTTATATTTTTGATGAAATTTTTGATGGAGAAAAATATGTAGCATCTGCGAAGAATCAAGGTTTTTCAAAATCCGTTTCACCGATGCCTTTGAAAAATCGAAGATTTCCAAGTTTGAGGAAAACAACTTTGAAAGAGTTGTCAGAATTTAATACATCTTCAAAACAAATTCAGGATTTTTTGCCTGCTTTTAATCAGTCGGAAAATGATAACTATAAAGAAGAATTTGTTGCTGAAATTGGAGGTCTGAAAATTGTGAAAAAAGAGAGTTGAATTTGCTGTGACCTCATTTTTATGGTTCTAAACCCCAAAAAAGCGGCACTTTTCCTTTGATATTTTGAGAACAGTGGCTTCGGAGTCGGAGCCGCACCAACACTGTTTTTTGCACCTCTGTTTTAACGTTTTCTTTTTTTTTTGACTTGATTATTCACGTGTGTGATATCTGCATAAAAATGCCATTCTAAAAATATCAATAAATTTTTCAGATAAATATCCCCCACAATCTCATCAACATCATCAACCATATATCCGCCGTCCGCAGCCAGCTTCAACGGCAGCATCCTCAAATTTTTCAACCCAAGAATCCCCAACAAATAATCGATTTGCGCATACAACGTATCTCGTCTCAAAAACTGAACCTGTTTAATTACAATCATTTTTTGTGGCAAAAATGTTTTCACTTTTTCTTAGTCATCAAAATTGTTCCCAATCGTGTCTATCTTTTTTCCAATTCAATGATCTCTAAAAAATTTTTTTGAGATTTTCTTTGTAAAAGATTTTTTCAAAAAATTTAAAAACCAAATCGCTTAGAATTTTTTAAAATTGTTTTTGTTGTTTTTTGCTTGATTTTTTTGGGAAGTGATTGACTGAATTTTTAAAAGTACAGTAACAAAATTCATTTAAAAGTTTAAAAATTTTTGGTTACTGTCTTTTTTTTTCTCAACACGAAAATTCAAAATCACTTCCTGAAAAATTCATATTTTTTGTAAAACCTAAAAAAATATATATATAATTCAGATTTTTATTCGCATAAATATATTATTATTTTTAAATAAATCTATTTTTTCCATTGTGTTTAAAAAAAATTCTTTTTTGATTTTTAAATGATTCAAAAAAGGATGATAGAAATAAAGAATTGAATCTCCGTTGCAAATTCGGTGTCGTATTTATATATATTTATTTATTTTTTGTGATTCATGAAAATGAAAATAAAAGAAAAAAAAAATGTTTGGAAGAAGAAAGAAAGAATACACAAAAGGAGCGTCTTTTTTTTGCATTCATTCATTCAGTATTTAACCAATTTCTTGAAAGCTTCTTTTCTTCGTTGAATGTATGTGGTTGATGGTTGATGGGTCCGTTGATGTGTGTATCGGAGAGGGGGGGTGATGTTGACCATCGCTGATGATATGACTCTGACGACAGTCACGATGATTCAAAGAATTTTGATATTTGTTTTCTTTCTTTTCTTTTTTTTTCCATGCTGCAACAAAAAAATATGTAGTTTTTTTTCTTTTGAAGTTTGGCGATTTTTGCTTACAATTTTTTTGTTATATAAAAATTTTGTGCTCTTTTTTTTTAAAAATTTTTTTAAAAACTCCTTTTTTGCAGGGAAAACAAAAGTGTTCGCGAGATTTTTATCTCATCGCGAATATAGCCATGGGATCGTCATCTGGGAGTATCGATAAAGAGATTGGTGAAATTCGAGTTGCATTAAGAAATGTTCATGAAACAATTTATAAACTTGCACTTCAAATGAATAATGCTACAACAATTGTGGATGGAAAGCTGTCAAAAGTTGATGAAGAAGTTCGAAAAGTTGCACAAGAAGTTAGTCATATTCGAGATAATACAAATGTTGTGACGTCTTTGGTAAGTATTATAATATAAATAAACTGAATAAATTTGAATATTAACAATTGAGAGATAGATATTATTGCTTCGAGACATTACATTGGTTTTTTGATTTAAAAACTGTTTTATCGATTTTAGATAATCAATAAAAATACTAAAGTTTTTCCAAGCCATTCAAAAACATTGCTATATATCCCTTAATATTATTACGATATACATCCATTTTTCAGTTCCCCTCAAATGGCACATATCTTGGCGCCTTTCTCGCTTTGGATGCCATAATTTGGATTCTTGCAATATTTCTTTTATATAAAATTATTGTAAATCTTCGAAGTGTCGGAAAAATGTCACAAAAATGGCAAACAAAATATGCCAATTTAAGATCACTTAAATCTCCCCAACCTGCATTTATTATTGCAGAAGATCCAGATTCAGAATCTGTAATTGTTAGAATTCCACAAACTCGTCCCGTTCAAGAACCCCCAACATATCGTTCCTCCATGGGCCGAGGAGGGCGCCATTATCGCCGAAATGGAATTCCACCACCAAAATATCAAAATGAAATGGAAGAAGCTTCAAGTTTGCTGAATGAAATTTCACCGGATCGTCGAAGTGAATGGACTCAAATTGTTGATGAAAAATGAGGTGTTTCATAAAAAGTATTTATTGAATTTTATTTATTTATTTTTATTTGTGTTATCTTTTTATCTTTCTTGCCTGCCATATCAGTTTTTGGGTTTAGAGCAAACCTAAAGGTGTTTTACTTTTACTTGCCATTATTTTACATTTTTCTCTGTCAAATTTTTATCATATCTTTTATCATATCATTTAATCAACGTGTTTTTCAAAACGAAAACCCTGTAAATGTTCAAATCCTTGAACACTTTTTTTTCCAAAACATTCCTTGCCATTTTTTTCTTTCTCGATGTGTTTTTTTTGCTCAAACTTTGGGTGTGTGTTTTTTTAAATGTTAAATAATAATATTAATAATAATACTTGTATGACCCGATTTCTAAATAACAACGAATAAAAAAAACATTTTTAAACCATTTTCCTTTTTTTTTTGCAACCAACAACAACAAAAAGTTTTCTTTGTGTTTGGCACAAACAAAAACTTGTTTCATTTTCAAAAATGCAACTGCGGAAAAGCAGATTAAAAAAGAAATACACAAAGAGTTTAACCCATGTCTTTAATGGCCTTGACAAGATTATAATACACCTTTCACTTACTATCTTACAGGTAGGTGTATTTTCAGTGTTAAAAAATTTGATATAAAAGTTTTACAATTTTTATCTTTCAACATCATTCAATTTTGATTTGATTCAAATTTTCAATTCAGTGCTTTCAAACACTTCTAAAAAAACTTTTTTTTACCTAAAAAAAATGGTTTCCTTTGCAATTTTTGTTCTTGCTTTTTCTTCATGTTTGATGATTTTGCCATCAACAACAGCATATTATTATCCAACATATCAAGCATATTTTCAACAAGATCCTCGTGCCGCTGCATATGCTCAACAACAAGGCTTTAATATTGGATATCCCCAACAACAGCAATATCTTCAACAACAATTAATGCAACAACAAATGTTACAGCAACAACTTATGGCACAACGATATGGTGGTGGATATGGAGGATATGGAGGATATGGGGGATATGGAGGATATGGGATGGATAATATGTAAGTTTTTTAAATCTTGCCGCAAAAAATCTGTTTAAAAAATATAAAAAACTTCTGTGCTGAGTATTCAATTTATCGTCCTACAACGAAAATGACGATATTTCATGAAATGTTAAAATAAATATGACAATGAATATTTTGAATTTTAGCATGCAACAACTTCAACAACAACGCATGATGAATCCATATATGATGATGCAAATGAATGGCTATGGTCGTCCCTACAGTCCCTTTAAAGCTCTTGCCGCATCAAAAAAAGCTTAAAATTTTTTGTAGTTTCGTAAAATTTTCAAATTTGACGTATATTTTTTCTTCTTTTTAATGCTTTAAAAAATAAATGAACTTTATAAGATTAACTTTTTTTTAGTTGCATCACAACACCCAAAAAAGGCTTTCATATAAAAAAAAGACAAAGAAAATGTGTTAATTCTTATTTGATTAATTTAAAAAAAATATATATATTTTTGGGCGAACAAAAATGCCACGGCATTTTTTTTTGTGTTTCAAAGTCTTAAAATAGAAAGATGAAAACTGATCTCTCCCTTGAGGTGGTGGAATTTATTATTATAGCTCGCTTTTTTTCGCTTGGTATTATTCTTTTGTGTCGTCAAAAAAAATATGCATGCGTAAAAAAAGAAGAAGGGTGATATTTTACTTTTTTTGCTTACGTATAAAAGTTTTTCCTTATCTTTTACCTTTGAACTGAAACATAAAAAAAATGTTAATTGTTGGTTGCTATTTTTTTCTTTAAAAAACCTTTGTTTTTTGAAATGAAAATTTTAAAGTCTCAAATTTAATTGGCAGGAAAAAGAAAAAGTATTTTAAATATTTTTAAAATTATTTAAAAAATAGTTAATCTTCTTTATTTTAAGTGCTTTAAAAAAACCTTTAAAAAACTGCAAATAAGTTTATTCATCCAAATTCAACCATTAAAATGTTTGCTTCATTCATATTTTATAAAAAAAACTTCCAAAAACTTTTACAATTTTTTTTTAAACATTTTTTCATTCAATTTTTTGCCGTCATTTCTTAAATCTTCCAAAAATCTTCAAAGATTTCCAAGATTCCAAAAAAGGTGGACATTCTTTGAATCTTTAAAATTCGCTTTAAAAGATGAAATTTGTGATTTCTTTTTTTGCTTCATTTAATCTCAATTTTTTTGTGGTGGTTCCATTAAAAAATGTTTTAAAACAAAAAGAATTTTTTTTATTTTTAAAAGAGTGAATAAAATAAAGTCCGGGAAGAATATAAATACGGAAGCGTATTTTTTTGGGATAAATTTATTCGTCATTTTTTAACGGTCTTTTTTTTCTGAAAGTTTAACGATGGCATTTTTAGGGTTTCTATTTCTAAAATTTAAAACATTTACGTCTTTTTTTTTGCATGATTTTAGTCAATTAATTTTGTTTTAAAAGCAGCTGAAAAACACCCAAAAAAAAGCTTCAAAAAAGTATATTTTATATGGTATTAAAAACGTGAGCGAAAACATGTTTTTGAGGCTACCGTATCAATGTATTGGACGCCAAGATTTGTTAATTTCGTATTTAAAACATTTTCGCGGTAAGAGAATTTTAAAAATAAGTGCGGGGTTAAAATGTTCATTCAAAATAAGAAGCTAAAAATAACTTTTTCGTTCAGTTTAAAAATTTCGAAATCAATTTTAAAGAAGATTTTTCTTTGCACTTTGGCTTTGGCACTTTGGGGCCACTTGTAGGAAATACTTTGGCCAATTATTATTTTTTGTGAATAACAAAGAAATGCTTTAAAAAGAAGCTTGCAAAACACACTTCTCATTTTTCTTCCACCTCCATTTAAGTTTTCCTTTTTATCCGTAAATATTTTGTTTTTTGCCAAAAAAAACCAAAACACACAAAACAAAGTTTTTGAAAGAATTCGCGTTTTTTTACTATTTTTTCCACTTCCGTTGTCCATCATTCTCTAAAACCTCCGAAAAAAAATGAGAGATAAAAGTACAGCCAAAAAAAATGTTGCCATTTTTGGAATTTTTTATCTTTTACTTATTTATTATTATCTCTTCTCTGACCTCATCAATTTTCATCAGCAAAGATGGGAAAGAAAAAAAACTGGTAAAACCTTTTTTTGGAAAAAACTTCATCAAAAATTTATTTCGCATTTTTAACACCTGAAAAAAGAAATGGAATTGAATAGAATTGAATTTAACGCCCAGTTTTTTTTCTTCACATTTTTTTGGCATTAAAAAATAGAGTTCCAAAAAGAACAAAATTTTTTTGATAAATATAGTTGGGTTTTTTGGAATTGCTCAAAAATTTATTTAACAGAAAAACAAATAAAAATATTACGATTTATTTATTTAAAAAATAAATTGTAATATTTTTATTTTTTAAAAGTTTAATATTGTTTTTTGTTTTTAATTTTTACGGTCGTTGAACTTTTTTTATTGTTGTTTTGTTTTTGACAGATGTTTGTTCACAATGCTTTGAGAGCTTGAATACTCGAAAAGCAAATATAAATTGGTCACAAATTTACACCATTTTTTTCAGATTCAAATTTTCGGTAAAAACATTTTTGTTTTTTTTAAACATTTAAAAGATGCAAAACTTTGGAATTGTTTGTATTTTTGCTGCTGTTTCTCTTTTAATGATTCCAGGAAGTTTGGGAAATTCAAGGGCACGAGCTTTCTATGCTTTAACAAATCATCCATCAGAAGATAGCATTCTTGAAGCTTCAGCACTTAATGCCGCCCCTTTAATTGATGATTCTTCTGCCTATGAACCATTGGTAATGCTTCAAAGTGCCGGAAATGATCCAAGGTAAGATTCATTTTGATTCATTACATTTAAATACAATTATTACATTACAATAATACCCTATTTTTTAGATGTATCTTTTGCCGTGCAGGACTTGGCAAACGTATGTCGGTTCAAGTCCGAAATGAAGACTTCAGAAGACGAATTTAAATAATTCCAACAAAGCAAAAATCTCAGTGATTGTTTCTTTAAAAAGTGTTTTTTTTTTCAATTTCTAGCTTCCCCATAAAATTTCCATCCTTTTATTTTTCACTAATATTAATTAATTAATTAATAAACATTTATTAAATTCTATTAATAATAAAACATTATTTACAAATATAAAAATATACAGCTGTTTTTATTTGCCTGTTTTTGAATAACAAGAAAAACCACCCTATTTTGTTTTGCAAAAACTGCAAATTTAAATATTTATATGTCATTGCTTGAATCAAAAGCTAATTTGAATACGTCAACATCAGCTTGCAACAAAATCATCTCTTCCGAAAGTAATTCCAAATAAAAGTTTGTTAAACCATAATTTGAGAATCTTCGACCAATAACAGATAGATCAATGCCATTGACAAGAATTTGTCGGGCAAGATTTTCTATTGTCCCTTTTACGGCATCTCGGAAGCCATTGAGGGAAGAAGCCGGAAGTTCAAAGAAATCCAAATCTTCTAAGATTGTTAAATTTTCAAGATGCAAAGATACTGAAATTTGTGAAATATATAAAGAATTTCATTTTGAAGTAGTTTTGTGACGAAATAAATAGAAGTACAGTAAACTAAAGCATATTAAACTTAGGATTATTGATTACTGTACTTTTTCGTTTTGAGACCAAAAGTACAGTTTCATCGGCACTCGATGACTCAATATTACTGTACTTTAAAACTTCAAATGTTAAAAGTTTTTAAAGCTTTGAAAAAACATAAACTACAAAGTTGTGTCACATTTTTTTGCATACCTTGTAATCGTGTACTTCTTGTAACCATTTTAATAATAACATCTGTTGAAAAAGGAATTTTTCCAATTGTTTGTTTAGTATCATCCAAGAAAAATGTTGCCAATCCAACAAAATGAATATTTAATTCATCTAAAAAATAGTAATTTATGCTTTGTTACGTTTTTCAAAAATTCAAGGTACTGTATTGTTAAAATGATTTCAAAACATGAAATTTTTAATATTTAAAATTTCAAATTAAAAAATTATTACTCAACAAAAAGACACGTGCATAATGGAATCATATTTTTATGTTTAATTTAATTTTCAAAGTTTTTTTCGCACTCTCATGCTCAAATAATCTGACATCCAAAATTGAAAAAAAAAGGAATAAAATTATTCATATTTTATTTAAATTTCTTTTAGCTTACCTTGTTTGATGCCAAACTTTGGAGGACGTAAAGTTTCAATATATGCACCAAGTTGTCGATTCGGATATAATTCTGCCGCTTCACTGACGGTATCAGATAAGCATATTTCATCCGGAGAACAATTTGTTCGAAGTAATTTTCCAAACATTGGTGTGTCACCGCTTATTTTTATTGAAAGTAATTTAGCTCTAAAAAATGTGTTTACTAATAATGCCATGGCATGAAAATATTATAATAATCTTACCGATGAGCTTGAATTAGCAAAGAATTTGGTGTAAAATCACTCAAAATAATATCCAAATTTCGTCGTTGAATTCGTCCCGGGAATCTTAGCTTTCGAGGAGTGATATCCGAAGATTGAATTGTTGAAACAATTGTTGGAGATTTTGAAGAAGAAACAAATCCAAGTCCATCGACTCCAACAGAAAAATAATCTTCCCCTGCAATTGAGTCAATAAAATCCAAATCAATGAAAAGTTTTGCAAGATTATTGATATCAACAAGTTTTATCAATTTTGATAAGGATGCATCTTCTTGGGGTAATGGCTGGATGCTATTTGAAGATGGAATATGTTTTTGTAATTCTCGTCGAGATATGGTTGCTTGAGGGGATGTGGGACGGGGTTGAATTGGAGGCGGTGCAGGTGCAGGAGCGGGTAAATGTTTAACTCTTAAATTTTGTGGATGTGTTGATGATGATGATGATGATGATGGCGGTGGTGGGGGTGGCGGGGCAGGTTTTTCACTGGTATTATCCGTTGACGATGAATGCCCCCAAATATCATAATCTTCATCATTTTGTTGTTGGGATTGGGGTTGGGGTGGTGAAGGTTCTCTCTTTCGAGGAGTTGAAATGCTTGGGGTTACTGTAATAATTAATTAATTAAGTTTTTTATAAAGGTTAAAATGATGTAGTAGCTGCTTTTAAAGACACATATAACTAAATATGGTCGTTGAAACAGGTGAAAACAAAATATGCGACAGATGAAGATAATCTTTTTCAAAAAAGTAACCAGAGGCCCTGCGGGCCTCTTTTGTCAGACGCCTGCGGCGCCTTTTTTGTTAGTATTCAGTAATGGGTTACTGGGGACGGTGGCTTTGATTTGTGAATCGCCTTCAGTAGTGCTTCGCACTACTATCGGACGATTCAATGCTGGACCTAGAGCCTTCGGCAAAAATAGTTTTTTCAAGTCGGGAATAACTGAATATAAAACCGTTTTCGGCAACTTTCTCTAACAAAATCCCCGGGATTTTTAAAATAAGAGTAGGGAAATTAATATTAGCAGTGAGTCATGCATTACGTCTTAAAATTCTCAAAAACAACTTCATTTCTAATGATATTTTTTTCTCATCTTCTCCAATGGGTTTTCTTTTTCTCAATGTGTTTGGCATATATAAAAATAATTAAGTAGCAGTTTGATGAGCGAAAAAGTTGCACATTCTTCAAAATATATCAGTTTAGTTGTTTATTGTTTACCACTTTGCACAATTAAAAATGCCACAGACATATAATGCGATAAAAAATAAAAGTTTTCAGAATTTACCAAAAAAATGAAACTATCTTTTATTTTGCAAAATGATTTTTGCAATTTTAAAATCTCTTCTTTAAAAAGCGTTAAAATTGTAAATTTCTTTTATATTTTGGAAGCTTTTTTTGGAATAACTTTTATTTAATTAATTTGTCA
The DNA here is from genome assembly GCA_964035985.1 of Panagrolaimus superbus. Taxonomy (NCBI): domain Eukaryota; kingdom Metazoa; phylum Nematoda; class Chromadorea; order Rhabditida; family Panagrolaimidae; genus Panagrolaimus; species Panagrolaimus superbus. The sequence continues at coordinate 11,224,581 of OZ038357.1, forward strand.
AATTTTGAAAATTTTTTAAAAGGATTTAAAAAAAAATTCTTAGTTTTTTACAAAATAAAACGTATTTTAGTTTTTTTTGTCAGAAACTGAAAATTTTTATTTTGTACCGCATTATAATAATACAGGGTGCTTCAAGAAATTCCCCCACCTATGAAAAAATTTATGAAATTCGTGCAAACTAAAAACGGACTTCATGGTTGTCCACACTAATCCCCTACGGCATTTTAAACGAAAATGGCCTCTATTTTGGTCATTTTTGGCCCAATATTAGTCTATTTGCCAAGTTTCAACTTTTTATCTCAAAATCCAACTTTTTTTTTTGCCGATGGCCCTCGAATTTGAAAAAAAATGTGATAAATCAGCATGTCCAAGCAAGGTATTTTTGATAAAAAAATCAAAATTTCAAAAAAAAAAATTCCTCGATTTAACAGGGGGGACCCTTACAAAAAAAATCATTTTTTGGTCTCTTTTTTAACCTTTTTCATTCTTTTTTTTTGACACTTGGAAAGTTTTTCTCTTTTTTTTCACTTTCGGCATTTGAACAATTTTTGGCATTTTTACCACAATCTCTTTTTTTATGACTTTTAAAAAAAAAGAATTGAAAAAAAAGAGAAAAATTTAAGTGTCAAAAAAAAGAATGAAAAAGGTTAAAAAAGAGACCAAAAAATGATTTTTTTTGTAAGGGTCCCCCCTGTTAAATCGAGAAATTTTTTTCCTTGAAATTTCGATTTTTTTATTAAAAATACCATGCTTGCTGATGCTGATAACAACCATGAAGTCCGTTTTTGGTTTGCACGAATTTCAAAAATTTTTTCATAGGTGGGGGAATTTCTTGAAGCACCCTGTATAAATATGTACAACCAATTTTGACGAAAAAAAGCTTGGCGGGCATTTTATTTTTTATTCAAATTAAAATAATTACACTATCAGTAACTTGGTTTGCATCCGAAAAAAGTTTCCCATTTTTAAATGCCATTTCCCATATTGATATCTCTTTAAAATCGATTATCAAATTGTTTTATTGATTACGACAAAATTGCAAAAAAATAGTTTTTTTAGTATGTAACTGTTTGTCCAAAATCTGGTCACACAGCATTTGAGAAAACTATGCATGCATTGCACTCATCTCTTTATTTTTAATCAATATAATGCCAAATATATACGAATTTATTTATCAAACAAACCAAAAATGGCGGGCATTTTAAACAATCTTATGCAAAGGACAAACAATTTTGCTTTAAAATTTTAAACCTTGTAATCACGGTCAAATCCTGGGAAAAAATCGCGGGATCGGAGACAAAGAAAAATTTTATCGAAATTAAAAAAATAATTTAAGAGAAGGATCCGAAGAGCAACACTGTTTTTTAAAGTTACAACCACAGCCACTATTTATCAACCAAATCGAAGCCAACTGATAATACAAATTTTAAAGAGGAATTATTCCTTCACAACTTTTATTATTATTATTTCAAAAAATATAACGCACAATTTTTCGAATTCCCCGTATCATTGATAACTTCCTGAAATCGAATTTATACCGTTCTTATAAAAAATGTTTAGGTTTCTGTGTAAAAGTAATCTCATGAGTTACAACAATAAATGCAGATTTTAAATCAACTTCGCTGTCGACCATTCGGCTCAACGGCACCATGCCGGAGGACTTCTATGATTTGTAATAGGCACATCTCTCTCTCTCTCAGTAACTTAGATGAAAACAAATAATTAAAATACATTTCTTTGCTCTCATAGAAAAATGGAATGAATTATTACTTTAAAATGATAAATAATAATCTATTTCAAAAATTTATCAGTAAATTGATAAAGATATCAAAATATAATGTCAAATTTTAAAGTAAAAATTCAACGTTGAAATTAATCCAACAATCCTACCTAATTTTACTCAAATCCCTAATGCGCGCGCTGCAACTCAAAGCCGAAGCTGATTTAACCAAATGGTTTTACCCGTATATTTACAAACAAAAAAGATAACGCGGAGTGAGATCGGGTTTTCTGTTTGTTTTGTTTCCTCTGCAACTCTGATGCACTTTTTCTCTTCTTAATTTCCCATCATTTGCATTCGCAAAGTTTAATGACTGCAAAAAAATGTTTGACCTAGAAAAGAAAAGAAAGGAAAAAATGATTTTTTATGGAACAACCCCCGATAACTCGATATCCTAATTGTTAAGTATCAAAACTAATTTAAAAAACGGACTCCCCGTAAAAAATTACATACCCATGAAAATTTTCAAGTCATTTGAAGAAAAACAAATTTTTACCCCTCAGGGCTTAAAACGTTAAATAAAATTATTTACGTGTTGAATTGAAAGACAAATAGTCAAATCAAATACTCCATGCAATTTTACATATCGCACCCAAGTTTCTTTAAATTTAAATAAAGTTAAAGCTCCTTGAGAAAAACAAAGCAAAAGCCCAAAAATCCATTTTTCGACACAGATTATCACCGATAGCTTTAACAGTAATTTTTTTCAAAATGTGAGACATAGTTTTTCGGATTCCCCGTATCATTCTGGACCACCCTGATTTTTTTCATCGAAATCGATTTGTTACAACTCTCAGGAATGCAACTTAACGTTTTTCCATGTTAAATTAAATCCCGCCCATAAATCCCCGGGGACGGGGTTTTTCAAAAAACCATCTAATCAGTCAGAATCTCCGTGTGATTCTGAGCATTTCGTAGGAGACGTTTTTTTTGATATCTCCACATCTTTGTGGTCAAACCTTACTTTGAAAAATCCCAAAAGCCAAAAAAACGACTAAGTCCCGGGTTTTGGAACCGATATCGGCCGATAACTTCCGTAAAAAATTTTACACAGTAATGAGACCTGGATTTTCGGGCCCTATGGCTCGAAACAAACCTACATGATTTTTTACATGAAAATCCGTTTGTGGGAAGTATTTTAGTCGAAAACTATGATACAATTTTATTCAAGATTATAAAAACTTTGGATAAAAAGATTAATGTTTTTTTTTGTTTTGAAAAAAAAAACATTTTAAAAAATATATGGTCACTTTTATTTTTGTCAAGCTTTAAAAATAGCACTGAAAAAAACCGATGTCCAAAATATTTTGCATTTGGAAAAAAAATTTGTTTTGTAAAAGTACAGAAGCTACAGTAATCCAAGAATTAAAAAAAAAATTCCTTACTTTCTTCAATTTTCGCAATTCCTCTTCTTTGAATTTGTCGGTAATGATTTTCACGTTTCCATCTTCGTTGATAATAAAAAGTGCCAAAAATATTTGGCACTTGTGGAAATTGATATGCAAGGGGTTGGGGTAATTGGGGCAAGGAAGGTGGCGGTTGTAAAAAGCTTTGTTGGGGTTGGGGTTGAGGCTGCTGGGATTGTTGGATCTCATAAAATGGTAATGGCCTCGTCCTCACTTTTTCTGGCTTAAATTTTTATCATTTTTTAATTTCAAAGCTAAACCTATTCTCTTACAATCTCTTTATCTTTGTCCAAATAATCAAGTACATCCGAAACAGCAATGGCCTTTGGAATTTCTGCAAGTTTTGTATTTACTTGAGTTTTAACAATTAATTCCAAATTTGAGCAAATTGTTGATTGAATTACTTCTCGGGCTTTTCCAATCATTTCTTGCTAAATTTGTTTAAACAATTAATTAAACATTTACAGAGAAATCTTTGACAAACTTTATATTTAAAATTTATTGAATCTGTTAAAAGTCCAAGATCTGTCACTTTTGCATCGATATATCCGGCTCGAAGTTCACAAGCTGATACCCGTAAATATGGTTGTCGAAATTGATTTTTTTGTAAATCTAATGTTGCCGAAATTGACAGGGCTTTTGCGATAATCACAATTCCGCCCCCGATTGGCACCGATAGCACAATTTGTAAATTACCGCTTACCGTACCAACAATACTAAAAAACAACATATTTTCGTTGTGAGACAAAATTTTGTAAATAAAATATTCTCAACACGAAAATATTAATTGGGGTTACAGTAACAAAAACTTACTCCAAATCAAACATTAAAATATTTAGGAATAAAAAGTTTGGATTCAATGGTTTCAAGGTTATTGATCGAGGTTGTGAAAAAGAGGTCACTCGAAAATTATACAATGAAAAACATCCTTCTGGAAAGCATTGTTGTTGCTGCGGAATTTGAACTGTTTGAACACGATACGAAAATAAACTTTCTATAAAATTGATTGATTTTTTGATAAAAGCTGTAGAGAAAAAAACATACGAAAAATATTTGCTGCTTCATGAAACAATGGCTCATTCAAACGTATCCTAATTCCGGTGTTACCGGGGATAAAATTTGATACATTTTGAGCAAAAGTTAATTTTATTAAAAATATATGGCACAAATATAACAGTGAAAGCTGAAAAAAAGATGGATATTTAAAATTCGATGCTAAAAATAATGTCAGATTTGGAGAATTATAAGCTGTTTTTTTTCAAAAAGTTTAAGTAATTTTTGTCCGAAGAATGCTTCGAGAAATTCGAAAATTTCCAAAAAAAACAAACCTTAAAATTATTAAAATTATTATTAAATTTCATATTGAATCTGATAATTTTTATATTTCACAATTTTTCACTTTTATCATTTCCTTTAAATTCTTTTAATTGTTTGTTAAATAAATGAATGAACGGAAGTTGAGTTTGACCAAATTTGACCCAAAACAAAAAAAAAGTGAAAACTCTAAAACAAAAGCATCACTCAAAAAATTATTAATCGCGATTTACAAGGATAAATTAAAAAACAGAGAAACGGAATTTAAAAAAACCGGAAACATTCATGGACGACCGAAAAGGGGGGACCTAAAAATGGGGTGTTCAAAAAAAGAGAGATGGACAATGACCAGTTGAAAAGGATGGGATTTCCTTCATCTTTTTGGCTGCTGCTCCTTTTTTTACACGCAGCAGCCAAAAATAAACTTTGATTGGCCTTCATTTTATTTTAACCGGTTCAATCAAAACTGCAAAAATATTTTTAGAAGGGAAAAACTAAACTTTTATAAAATTTACCATTTTTTACAACAAAAACTGTGCACTTAAATTTTAAGTGTTTTAAAATTCCTTCTAAAAAATGGGTAATAAAAAGTTTTATTTTTGTAAAATAAAATTAAAAATTGAAAGTAATGTCTAACTTTGTTTTTTTGATCAAACATTAAATGTTTTTTGTTTGATAAATAAATGTGAATAAATGTGACTGAATAATATTATTTCGGCGTTCTTTGCAAAGAAAATATGCGAGATTTTGTCTCTCAAACAAGTTTAAAACAAGACTTTTATATCCTAAATTAATGAAAGAGAAAGTATGAAAAACAAAACAAAACTTAAACTTATCTTATTATATGGAGTTGATAACCGTTAGAATCAATAAACTTTGAAAAACTTGTTAAAAAATAAATTAAAGCGTTTAAAATTAACAAAATGAGAGTTTTGACTAAATTTATTATAATTTTGGGGGAGCTGGAATTGTTAAAAAATCAAATCTGTAACAATAAAACTAGAATTTTGGGATCAATCAAAGAAATTCGAAAAACTCATTTATAAAAAACACCCAAAAAAACAACTTTACAAATATAATTATAGTTTTTTTTTGTATAAAAAAAGTATGTAATACATTTTTGTACATACATCACTTGGCCTACTTTTTTTCCCATTGCATAACTAAAAAGAAAATTACATCCATGTTCGAAAAAAAAAATAGGAAAAAACACAGGTAAAAAAATCAAACAAAAGCAACGCCATCGAAAAAAAAAGTGATGTGAAATTGCAAATTGCAATTGTCCTTTTTTCATTTTTATGATGACAGAATTCTGGCCTTTTAGAAGTTTCCTTTTTTGTTAGTTGGGGCAATGATGATGGGGTGATATATAATAAATGAATGAATATATGAATATCCGTTGAAAAAAACAATGGGATCGAAATCCGGTTTCATTCTCTCTCTCTCTTTCTTTCTCTCTTTCTGTTCATTTGATTTGATTGAAAATGAAAGAAAGAAAAGAAAAGAAACAGAAAGAGAAAAAAAAACATTGCGTAATTTTTGCTTCAAACAAAGAAAAAAGGAAAGCTTGAAATCTTCTCTTATATCTCTTTCTATCTCTTTCATCCAATTTTTTCCCCCAAAAAAAGATGAAAGCTGTTTTTCACGTATCTTCACATTGTACGTATGTGTATATTTGTTACAATTATTCCCATTTATGAATTTTTAAAAACTTGTTTTTTTATTGTTTTTAATAAACATGTCCTTTTGAAAAGCAAATTATTTGAAAGGAGGGGGGGGGGGACAAAATTTTATGTGGTCTTTAATATAGTAAGCTGACCGACCACATGCATATATATATATTATGGTCATCATTTATTACATAATTTTTTTTAAAAAAAGGTTTTTTCTTTTTGTTTCAACACAAAAAATGTTTCAAAAATTGATGTTTTATTTTTTACCATTTTTTTAAATAAATGAAAGAATAATAAATTACACTTTAAAATAATATTAAATAAAATTAAGCAGGAATATTCATATTGTGGATATCTTTAACACTTTTATTAATGGCATTTTGTAATCTTAGATTTTCAACATGATAAATAATTCTTCCAATGGCCCGACAAGCGTATACCATAATTACCAAACACACAGCCCACTAAAAAAACTGATGACATTTAAATGCTATTTTTAAATATTTTATATCTCACAACGATAATCATTTAAAAATTATTCGTTGTGGGATCAAACATTTGTAAGAATGAACTTACAGATAAAAGTGCCAATGCAATTAATCCAAGATCATAATTTGTGATGGTTGTATGAAGCATTGAAGTTTGATCATTAAAGAATTGTAAAAATGGTTTTGCTCCAATATAAAATGGAACACCGGCAAAAAGGAAATTAAAAAATGCCATTAAAAATGCAAAAATTGAAAGGGAATAATTTTGTTGAAAGCCTGAAAGTAGTCCAAGAAGGCCATTTGTGCCAATGCAAGACCCAAAGGCAATTTCAATTCCGCTTCCATTTCCCTGTCCCGGTTGGGAAAGGATTGTTATAACACTTAAAACAGCAGCAAGAATTGCAATAATACACTAAAATTTTATATTAAAAGTATTTCTAAAAATGTCAAAAAGCTCTTTCAAAACTTTTATCAGCGTTTAAAATTCTTTTGCAAAAACTTTGTGTGACAGTAATTGGATTGTGACGTCAAGATACAACATTTTTTTGTTCTTTCCTCAACATCAAAGGAATATTGCCTCACATCAAAGGCGGCACATGCGTTTACCCCCGAGATATTCAACATCGGCATCTAAATAAAGCCTTTGAGAAAGACATACCTGAAGGACGTAGAAAGCGTTCAAAGTCTTCCATGGAATTATTGGCTTTAAACCTTTTGAAGATTCATCATCATATTGTAGGCCATAAAAGCTAAGAGCTTTACTTCCAACCCTTGGCATATATGGTTCTGTATGAATTGTATGCATGGATCTTGAACCACTTATGGCAGATAAGGGCCGTTTTTCAGGTATTGCCGTGCCATAGATAGATCCTCTTTCAATACTTTTTGTTCTGCCATGTTGTGAAACAGCTTTTGGAATGCCATAAAGTGGTGGCTGCTGTTGCTGGTGTTGGTGCTGGGATGAAAGTTGCCCGATATTCATTGGAATTTGTTCAGGTCGAGGTAAAGTTGTATATGATTGATATCGAGATGGCAGCCGATAAATTCCAAGCTCACTTCCGGGCCGAGAATTCAAATCTGTGCCAGTCATAACAGAATCGGGACGTTGAAGTTGTGGAGATTGTTGATAAGCTAAATAACGGAATTTATTGCAATATTGATAAAATGATAAGATAAGGTATTACCATTTTGCATGTAATTTGCAACTGCTACATCATCTTTAGTGGTCCCATTTGGATTTGCCCGATTTCCGTAAATTGGAGTTGGGGCGGATTTAAATGGAACATAACCAAATGGAGTTTGAACAGATTGGCCCCCTTGGGAATTTTTGGTTTCATCTTGCTAAAATTTATCAAAGTTTTTTGGGATAATTTTAAAAAAACTAAAAAAAATTTATTTAAAAAATGTAAAACTAAATGGATATTTGAGATTTATGAAATCCACGTAGCATTTATAAAAACAAAAATATGTCTCAAAAATATAAAGCCCCTTATCAAACTACTACAGTAATAAATGATAAAAAAAATGCTCACCGAATCATTCCTTTTCCATTGATTAACAATTTTTTGTTGCTTTTTTGGCATAAAATCTCGGCTTATCGCAGATCCGGGCCGTTTTTCTTCTTCCGGTTTTCCCGAATGTTGCTGCTTCTTTTTTCCGTCATTTGTTGAAATTGTTTCAGGTGGAATTCGATTTAAAGTTGCCTGAGGGGCAACCTTATTTTGAGATTTTTTCATCTAAGATTTTATTTGTTTTTGCAAAAAAAGGTTTAAAGAATTTAAAAGAAAAAAGTTTTAAAAAACAATAAAAAAACATAGAAAAAAAATCAGACACGAAAAAGTGAAAGTGAAATAAAAAAGAGAACACACAAATAATTTTTTCTTGATTTTTTTTTAAATATGTGATAGCTTTAACCCCATTTTTTTCTATTTTTTCTCGGGTAAAAAATTTATTTCTTCCTTCCGGAATCTAAATTTATTTAAAAAAGCAGTTTTCACTTTTTTTTTACAAATTGCGGAAGATATCTTTTTGAAAAGAAATTTATTGATTAAATTTCTGATGAGGGGGGTATTAAATGTTTAAGTAATTGTTGTTAGTTTTAGTTAAAATTAAAACGTTTGTTTAGGTAAAAAAAACAATATTTTTGAATAAAAAATTAATAAAAGTAAAGATTCAAAAATTTTGATTAATCAGGTTAAACGTATTTAATGTTGTTGCGACTCCGATTCCGGAGTCGCAATCGCAGTCAGTGTCGGAGTTATTTCAAATCCGAAAGCATAGCACTTAATGCATCACATCTTTGGAAATAGTGTTACAAGTGATATGCCAATAAAAAAGATAATAAATAAAGCAAGATCGATAAAGTTTAAATGAACAAAAAAAATATGACTAAAATTCTGGAGGAGAAAGTTCTCAGTTTTTTACTCATTTGATTTAATTTTGTATATTTTATAAAATAAATACAGTAACCAAAATTTAAAAAAAATTAAAGAAAGCAGAATTTCAACAATATAACAAAAATATTGATTGATAATACTTTTACCACGAAAATTATAAAATAAAGGAAAAAATTTAGGTAATGTTTTATACTTAATTAAAAATACGTAAAATCAGATTATCAGTTCTCAGGAATCAATATCAGATTTTAAGAAAAAAAAAGTATTTTGATTTTGAGAACTGACGGTTCTCAAAATTGGATACAATATAAACTATAAGAATTTTCGTGGTAAGAGAATTTCGTTGCTTTTCAATCAAACAAATCATCGATATTCCTCGCCCTAAGCTTTAATTGATGATCAGCAATTTTAGCCAACATAAAATACGAGCAAAGCAAAAAAAGATAAATTACAGAAATACAAATAAAAAAGTAACAAAAATATCGCTTAAATTTTGTCCAAGGATTTTCTTTTCGTTTTGCCATTATTTTTTGGCGAAAAATAAGAATTAGTCAAAAATACTGTAACAATAAAATTTAATAAAAAAGTAAAAATAACTTTTACTTTTTAGAATCAAAAAAAAACGGTTTACGGAGCACCAAAAAAATAAATAAATACAAAAGTAACAATTTTTTTGCGAAAAAAAGTTGTTGCAGATTCTTCTTCTTTTTTGTTTGTTGAGAGTCAATTAAAAAAATATGAATGAATGAAATGAAATGAAATGAATGTTATTTTCTGATGGCCACCACCACCATCGGACGGACAAAAAGAAAAGGGATGAAGAAAAAGGAGAGATGAAATTTTGTTAAAATTTATTTTATTTTATTTAATATTCTGAAACACGTTGAAAGACACTTATTATTTATGTTATATAACTGAAAATAGAAGAAGAAATTGAAAACATGAGAGATAACGAAAAGATGAGTTTCGCGAAATTTTATACAACAAAAAAAACGGACACGTAAAAATAAAGGGGAAAGAAAAAGAAAGGATCCGTTCTTGGCAACCCCAAAAAGAAATATAATATAAAAAAGGGGGGTATTCTCACCTTCTTCTTCCTTTTTTCTTACATTTATTCGACCTAATTTGCTTCTCTTTTTCTTTTTGGGGTTTTTGTCTTTTTTCGGTAAAAGTTTTCATATAATATTATTTTATCAACCTTGAAATGTAAAAACTTCAATGCATGGAAAGGGATGATGGAAAAAAATTGGTTGGAAAAAAAGATAACACAAAATTTGGGAGAATACAAAAATGCGCAATCGTAAATTATAAAAATTTTAAAAAAGTTTATAAATTTTTTTCTGTTTTAAAAATATATGTATTTTAACACCGAAAAAAATGAGAACAAATTTTGCAAAATAGTTTAAACAAATTTAAAAAGTCTACCTTTTTTTATATATAAGACGCGGAAATATAAAATATTTTAAACCCCCTTCAAAAAATGGCTTCAAAAAACAAAAATGCCATTTTTCTGAAAAAATTCAGTTTTTTGAAAATCTATCACATCGACTTTTCTCATACAGAGAAATCAGCAGTTGATGAAATCATCAAAATCGAAAAATCGATGAGTGAAAAAAACAGTGAGAAGAAATTTCCAAATTTCTCGAAAACCCCGTATGAAAAAAAGTGTCGTAACGCTTTTAAACAATTTGCATAAAACCTTGTCTGAGAAAAAGTGATGACATTTATTTTACAAAAAGCTCAAAATCTCAGGGTGAAAATGGGCTGAAACAGATTTTCAAAAAATGCTATTTTCAAAAGGGGGTTTAAAACATTTTATATTTCCGCGTCTTATATGTGCCAACGACAAATGAGAAAAAGCTTGTCTAAAATTTGGTCATTTAAAACATTTAAAACATCAAAAAATTATATATTTATATATATTTTTTTTTGCAAAATTTCAGCTCGCAAAAACCCTTTTGAACTTTTGGTCCGTCCGCCTTGTGTTCGATTTTTTCAGAAAGTCAGTTATAATAGTTGAATGTATTTTATTATTTTTATTTCAAACACTCTCTTTCAACACATATAAGTATATAGTTAGGCAGAGATAATATGTCTAACTATATACTTAAAATATAATATTATTTAAGATTTAAATTATTAAAAAATGTATTTATATTCCATTTTTATGTTTAAATAACGCAAAAATATAGTTTATAAATGTCGTTGCCATAGGTATTTAGTAGCTGCAAAAAAACAAATGCATTTTTGTTTTTTTAATTGAAACTCTTGGGAGTTTAAAGTAAATGGCAAATGAATATTTATACCGCCACAATTTGATATTTTCTTTCATTAAAATTACCGCAATTGACGATGACCTTTTGAACATGTTGAAATGGAGAAAAATACAGAAGAAAATAATAATATCAATATTTTTAATAATGATGATACCAAAAATTTTAGGACTCATTTACTGATTAAATTGAAGTATAAATAAATACAACAGATAAAAGATGGCATTTTGTAAAAATGACTCCTTAAAGGGCCCACCTGTAATAACACAGGAAAGTGGGTCTCTCCATAACTTCACTCTATCTTCTCTATAACTCGTTGGAGCGATTCCGGAGAAGATAGAGTAGAGTCATGGAGACGGGTTTTCGTGGTGGGACCATTTTTTAATTTTTTTGCGACCAATACAAGGTGAAGTTATGAAGAAGATAAAGCATTTCCATAAATTTTTATAGTTTTCCAGGAGTTTTGCGAAATGGAAAAGTTATAGAGAAGATAGAGTGAAGTTATGGAGAGACTCGTTTTCCTGTGAAATTTTTGTCAGATTTTTCTTGATAATCTCGACGCGATCAAAGACTCATTGGAGCTGTAAAATGTCAAAAAAAGCAGCTGAAATGAACCCTGAAAAATAATTTGTTAGCAGCGCCGTATTTAAGAGGGGGAGGGGCACTGGGTGCCCCCTCCAACACGAAATTGAGGAAATTCCTTTGATCTTTTGCAGCTTCGTGTTGGCGGCGGCAAAAGATCGAAGGCGTGCCCCCCCTCTCCAAAATTGCTGTGCCCCCCTGAAATTTTTTTCTGTATATGGCCCTGTTTTTTAGAGGTGGACAATTTGCAATTACCAACAAAATGTATAAGTACATATTTCTGAACTTTGGCATCTATGAATTTACATAAAATTATTTGCATTTTTGTGTGTTTTTTTGAACCTCTTTTTTGTATGCAAAAAATGGTTAGTCACTTTTTTTTGACTCTTTTTTTGGGTTTCTGATCTTCTTTTCTCTCTCTCTCTTTTGCTTTTTTTGCATGACTGTCTAAAAACCAGTTCCAAAAAAATGTATCCATCGCTAAATTTGAAAAAAAGTAAATTCAGCCAGCTCTTTTTCTTCCCTCTCTCTCTCTCTATCTATTTTATCGGGCCAACATGACAGGAAAGAAAGAAAAGAAGGAAAAGAAAAAAGGCTGAAACAATGATTTCAAAAAATGTATATAATTCGGCTTTTCCGCATGTTAGTGTTTTTGGGCTCTTTACTTTTTTCACGGCCAACAACAATTGCAACAAAAAACTTGTAATTTTAATATGTAATCCCTTTTTTACATTAAATTCTTAAAATAAATACTTTTTTTCGGTGATGGAAGAGGAAAAAAAAGTTTAATGAAAGTTTTAATGTCATGGAAAATAATTTGGCATTCGTCTATTAAAAAAAATTAAAAATTCTTGATTTTTTTTGTTATCCTTTAAAAATTAAAATTAAAACTATGGCATTTTAAAATTTACATTTTGCCATTGTTGCCGTGTCACACCTTGAATACCCTTGAATTACTTCCAGTGTCAATGAAAATTCATTTAAATTTTATTTATGCCATTCTTTGTTAAACCACTTTTATTTTCCCATTTGCACCGCCAAAAAAACTATTTCCATCAAAAAAATGACCCTCTTGACTTTGAACTTTCTTTTGTTTTATTGAAATCCGATATATAAATATATTTTTTGCCACATTTTTACGATAAAAATCTTTTTTGACCACCTCCCCATGGAAAAAAATGTTTGACCTTTTTTTGTACACATTTTTTTCCGGTTCAGTTTCTTTTTGTTTCTTCTTTCTTTGATTTGATTTTTTTGGATGCGGTGTTCATTTTTTCAAACAAAACAAAAGTAATAATAATAATTTTCGAACTTTACTTTTTTTCTATTTTTTGAGGGTGTTTTTTTGTTGGGTTACAGAAAAATTTATTGCCAAAATGTTGAAATGAAAAAAAAAGCGAATATAACTGACACATTAAAAAAACTATAAAATTAGACGTTCTTATGGTAAAAATGTGAGATTTGTTTTTTTAAATGATTGCGGCTTTTAGTTAGTTAATTGATATTTTTTTTGTAAAATATGTGCAATTTTTTAGGTTTTAATCTTCCTATTATTTTTTTGGTACAAAAAAATGTAAAAACACTTTTCGTTTTGAAAATTTCTACAGTAACTTTCATCGTATATTAATGCAAAAGAAACACTATTATTTTTGTACAAAATTTATTAAACTTAATTTGTGGTAAAAAAACACAAACACTAATTTGCTATAGTTAAATTTGTATTTTTTACAAAATTTCAAATTGAAGCATTTCTTTGGGACATTTTTCATTTTATTTAAAACTTTTTTGTTTGTTCATTTTGCATCATTTTTGTTGGTTTTTTTGTACTAAAATTTGTAAAAAACCGCGTGTTTGCATTTTTTACCTCGAGTCTTTTTCCTTCCTTTCTTCTTTTTTTGGACGACGATAATCGACTGGCCACTTTTTTTCGCTCTCTCTCTCTCTCTATCTTTCCTCCCGGCAGCGGCGGAGGCGACGGTGGTGGCCGGATCTTTAAAAGGCTCTATTTTTTTTCTTTTTATTTATTCCCTCTAAAATTGATTGAAAAATTTATTCTTTAAAAATTATTATTATTATTTTTAGTTTTAAAAAAAAAGATATAAAGGATTGAAAAAGATGTAGAGGATGCAACGACCACGAATATTTCAGCCAAGTTCAATTGATGAAAATGGCCAAATTAAAGAAGATCCAACGGGAAAATCCATTGATGATGAAGCCCTTGTGGCCATAGGCCTAATTGTTTTGGTTGCATTTTTGGCATTTTTATTAGTTTTAATGTATTGTTGCTTAAAATTTTGGAATGTAAAAGATAGTCGAAGAAGGAGGCTTTCAATTCGATCCACGGATATCCGATATGTTCAACAAATTCATAAATTAATGGAACGACAAAAAGAAGTTGAAAAGATGAGAATTGCTGGGACAAAAGTGGTTTCAAAACATGAAGACGTAAGTTAAGCTAAAATCAGAGTTTATGAAAAATACCTATGATATAAATTTTGTCAAATAACATTTAATTCCAAAATATGTTTTAGCCAAAACTTTTAAAACCAAAATCAAAAGCCTTTTCCCAACCCCCTCCACTTCTTGTCCCTCCCGCCCGGAGCCGTTCCGCATCTCCTGGCACTCGTTCCCGATCTTCTCGTTCTTCGTCAAATACGGATCCACAAACAATAAAAAAATTGGCAAAACTTAGAGAAGAGCTCGAACATTATAAAATTGATCATAAAATTCAAGTTCGAAGGCCCCGACAGCCTCCTTTTTCTTCTTCTGAAGGAGATACTCCCTTACTTGGAGGGGGTCGAAAACGGACATGGGAAGATCTTCCAAATATCGAAATTGATACTGATTATGTTGATATTGAAGCAGCTTTAACTCCAACCCTAAAAAGAATTCATCTTCCAAATCTTGTTGATGTTGGAGTTCAAACAACGTAAGTTTTTTTAAAAAAAATTTAAATTTTCTAAAAAAATTGAATAATTGGATTATCTTTTTTTTTGTCAATCATAAAAAATGTTGAAAAAATTGCAAAAAAAAACTTGTTTAATTTAATTAAATTTTAATCATTTTTTTAGGAATTCGTTGGAACGTGAATATCCAAGTTCAAGAAAAATATTTCAAACAAGCTTTGAAACAACTGTTTAAAAACACTTCTTATTATAGCTTTAAATTTATATTTACAGAGTTAAAGAGATTCTCAGAGGAATTTGATTTTATATATGTCTTTCATTTGTTAAATGTTTTATTTTTTTCTTTGAAGCAAAGAAAAGAGATAATAATAAATTTTTTATTATTATTATTATTAAAGTTTTAAACGACAAATGTCATGGCAGTTTTAGCATTGATTAATTTTATTCAAATTTTGTGTTTTAACTTTCAGAATATGTAATTCGAAGGGAATATGCTTCTTCCTGTTGAACAAGATCAGCATCTTCAACAAATACCAAAATCTAAAATGGATGAAATTATGATTTTTGAAACTTTTTGTTTTTTTAAAAGATATAAAATTTGTTCAATTAATTTTTTGATTATTAAAAACAAAAAATTTGACTTACTTCAATAACAAAATCACGATCAATTTGAATCGGATGAAATTCAAGGGTCACAGAAATAGTTTCATTTGGTTGCAAAGAATTATATTCCTTTTCTACCGTAACCAAATTTGCATTTGAAGTATGTATGCGATAATTTCGTTCCATTGAATATTGATTTGTTATTGCTATTTTCTAAAACATATTAATTTAATGACATTTTAATGTTAATTTCAACAATATCACAAACTTTTTGAACAATTTGTGACATTTGAAGTGGTAATTTAATTTCATAAGTTTTGACAATATTTGGTGGGGATACTGTAACGGACATAATCCAACAATTAATTAATTGCAAAATATTTACATCCACGGCGGTAACAATTATTACTCGTTTACCCGTAAAATTTGGGACTAAAAATGCTTTTATTTGTGACAACGTTGTTGCGGAAGCAATAAAAGGTTGATGGGGGAGAAGGGAGACGGCTTCAGAAGTTGTATGAAATTGAATTAATTGATCTGTTTGATCGGGTGGCCTAAAAAGGGAGATTACAGTAATTTCAAGTGTGAACAAGTTGTATACTTCAAAGATAACGGAATTTTAGTTGTTTGAGCTTGAATTCCTTCAACAAAAAGTTTTTGCATTGAATGAATATAAATTTTCCAGACTGCCGTCACGGAAGAATGAAATTTGTCACCATATAATAAAACAGTGATAGCTTTTATGGCGGGAGAAGCTGGAGAATGGCACTTAAAATATTTCATTGATTAAAGTAACATAAATTAAAAAATTACTGTAAAATATAAATCTTGTGTTCCATTTTGATTATTTTGCAGCTGTAAAAGTACTGAAGCATCACTGCATTGAACGGAAGATATTCTTCGGCCTAAAAAAATGATATAATAATATTTAATGCGGTAAAAATTACCGTAATTTGGAACAGTAATAAGCTTTGCAACTTTTGAACATTCATCAATAAACCACCGAAATTGAGCTGATAAAGCATTGGTTGAAATTAAAATTGATAAATCCAAAATTGAAATTGGTTCATTTGTTTGTGAATGTTTAAATATTACCTTAAATGCAAAAATTACTGTAATCGATTTATTTAAAGATACTTACCTTTGTTTCCACGATTTCTTCTTCATCTTTAAATGCCAAAATTGATGAATCAAATTTAAATGGCAAATACACAGCTTCCATTGGCGCCAAACTTACAAAAACTTTTTCATTTTCAATTTCAAATAAATCTTTTTCCAACGGCGTTTTTAAGCTTTTCAAAGATTTAAAGAATTTCCATTCTTCGGCGTTTGTGACAGGCTTAATTCTGGCATCCGAAATATCAATGTGGCATTTAATTCTTTGGGCAAAAGTATTTTGTAAACAAAATTCAAAAAATTCAATTTCGCCAATTTGAGTTCGAATTGAATGGGATACTGTAATTGCAGCAAAAACAGCTTTCAACAATTTTGCAGCTTTTGATTCATTTCTAACTAATTTATAAGCTTCCAACTCTTCTTGAAAAACAAATCTTTTTAAACTTGCCTATAAAATAAAATACAGTAATCAAACATCAGTAAACTTTAAGCCTTACTTTTGTAATCCCATTATTGTTATTATTATTATTGGTATTTATCTTTAAATCTGACCATTTTTTTAGCCTTTCTAAATTATCGCTACCAAATAATTCTTCTTTTCTTTGATGAATATCCAGCCTAAATTATTTATCCTTTTACAAGATTTTATTTTTTCAAATTTTACAAACTTTTGCGCAGTTAAAAATCTTTGCAAAGCACTTTCATGAATTGCCCCCAAAGGTCGAGCTCGAGTTTTTAAAGAATTAAATTGTGCCTCTCCAAGTCTTCGCATTCGATGACTCACAATTGCTGATGTATTTTTGCTTTGAAAGGCATCTAAAATATTTGTAATACTTGACTAAATTATCCACTCAAAAACAAAAGTGCAGGGATAATGAAATATTATGCAAATTTTCCTTGCATAAATGTTTGAAAAAATACAAAAAAAAACACAGGGGAAAAAAGTGCCGAAATAAAAAAACTAACCAATTTGTGGATTTAGTGGATGCCCAATATTTGCCATTTTTAAATATAAAAATGCCGTAACCGCTTCTTCTTGTGGCAAACTTGACTGAACCACTGGGCATTGTAAAGCCGTTTGAACACCTTCGGATCCTTGGCGACAAAGAAACTAAAAAAATTTTAACTTTAATTTTTTTCTAAAAATGCTTTTTTTCCCCAAAGACATGTCATTTTTTTCGACGTCTCCCTTTGCGACTGCATGGCCTAGTGGTATTCGGCGCTCGCGTACAACACTGTAGGTCAAAGGTTCGATTCCCCCCTTGGGTTAGCTGTGACGATAAAACAACGGTCTGTTCTTAAAATCAATGATTATTATAATTGTATTCGTACTGTCCGAGCGATTGACCCCATTTTTATTTTTTAAATTAAAATATAAAACTTGCTTTTAATGGTATTCGTGAAGTTCCAACATGAACAAATGAATCAGCATTCCACACATCAATCGATAACGAATAATTATTCAAATAATTTAAAAAATCCGATTCATTTGTAATTGAATATTTATCAACAAGAAATTTAATCTAAAAAATACAATTAACAGAAAGATGTAAAAGAAAACAAACCATAAAACCATTTCCATTTTGATCCAAAATTTTATTATTTTCATCGATTCTTTTTAAAATAATTGGCAACGTTGATTTCCATTCTGTTCCAGGATGTGCCACCAATCTTTCAGTTGTAACAGTTTGAAATCGATAAAATTGAAGAGTAAAAAAGTATCGAGAAATTCGTGAATTTGTTGTAATATATGAATTTTTGAGTCTAAAAAAATGGGGGTACTGTAATAATAATATATATTAGTAAAATGTTGTTAAAAACAAACGGAAGAATTGCAATAAATTGAATAATTATTTCATTCATTTCAAGTCTATCTTTTAATTCTGTTTCGATGGATAAAGATTGAATTCCAGATGGATCAACAAAAGTTGGGGATGAACCATTTCGATCAAGAATTGAAGGGAAGGAAATTGAAGTTAAATAATTATTTATTTGACGGGTAAATATAGATGGTCTAAAAATTTGAAAGTAATAAAATGGAAAAAAATAGTTGTAAAATTACTTGGTTAAATAAATATCTGGAACAGCTTCATGATCCAGCACGGTGCTATTTTCATGTTCAAAGTTATTTCGGCGCTTTTGATGTTGATCTGTTCGAATTTGGGACTAAAATTTGTATATTACCATTGGATACGGTATTTTTCTAAACTTACTGGAATAAGTTCAGCAGCTTCATATCCCTTATTAGTATCTATTACCGTAATTCTTGATTGATCAAAGGGATTATGTCTTAAAGGAATTTCAGAATGTTCAATATCTTCCAAAACACCCTTTTGAACTTGAACAACAGGGATATCAGGTTTGGGAGAGGGCGTTAAATTGCTAATTGTTCTTTCATTTGGAACATGCAGAAAATGATCAAGTCTTGGAGGGATTTTTAATAAAACTTGTGGATCCTACAACGAAAACATTATTTTACCATTATATTATAATACTATAATATTACCGTAGATCCGACCATAGCAAAATTAAATTTTAAACTTATTCGAGGTTTGCCGTCATTGAATGGATCATTTTCTTTTTGTCTCAAACGTAAAAGATTTTTAAAGCACAAAATTTCATCAGGATTTGGTCGAGGTCCACCAATTAAGGGTACTGTAACAGTATCAGAAATTGTAAAAGATTCATCAATATATGGACACCAGGCACCCCAACATAACATTATTAAATGACTATCCGTTACGGTATCCTGTAAAAGTTTAAATATTGTGGCATATTGTTACTATTTTGGCATTAAAATATAGTTTACCAAATTTTGTTTAACACCAATTAAATAATCTAATGCAAAAACAACTGCAATGCCAGGATCAGCAATAAGTTTTGTTAATTTTATACTATTTCTTGCTTGTAAAGTTCCAAATTCTGATCTGCAATTTAAGATAGACAAAAATTACGCTAGCAAGAAAACACAATTTTATATTTTTAAATTGTCTTAAAAAAAATTGTTGTTTTTAATTAAAACTTACTTTAAAAAATTGCTTAATCGAGAAAGTGATCGTGATCTCTTTCGTAGACTATGAGTTTTAGATTCCATTTCATCCCTTGAAGTTAAATACAAAACTAATGGCTCTTCAACAAATGTAAAACCATTATGAATTCCAATCCTTAATCTTCTTTCAATAACTTCAAGCTTTGGAACATTCTTATCATTTGGAGATTTATTTAATTGAAAGCATCTTTCTTTATTCAATAAATCCAAAAACATTGCATCAATTTGTTCCGGCAAAACTCCAAATGAAATTGTAATATTATCCAAAATTGCCGCAAAAAAATCCGTTTCTTGCGGATATGCAAGTAATGGGATATCTAAATGTGTAAAGCATATTTTTAAATATTGTTAACTTTTAATGTTAAAACCTTTTCGAACAAGTGCCACTCCTTCTTCCAACCTTTTTAAACCAGGAATTTTTTCATGTTGTGAAATTAACAAAAATTCTGGGATAAAATTTAAGGCAGTTTTAAGATTTTCATGTGATTGCAGAGATCCCTCAATTACAGCTGGCAATTTATTTAAAGTTGTATCGGCGGGATTTAATGATGAAATATAATATAATAATGTTGAAGAACCCGTATAAAGTTGATATCTGTAAATAAAAATTTAAATTTGAATAAAATTTACCGTAATCTTAGCATTTTTTTAAAAATAAATAAAGAAAAACCTTTTAACTTTTAATGGAACAGAAAAATTTGAGCTAAAATCTGTGAAAGTTTGATTAATTGAAAAAACGGGAATAATTGTCCATCCAAGTACAAATTCTTCTCCACTAAAAAGTTGTTATTGTTTTAGTAAATGGTGTACGGTAATTGGTAAGAAAAATTACTTGTGATCAAATTCAATTATTTCAATTACAACCACAATTCGTTCTTCTTTTATTGGGGAATGAAAAAATATTGTCTAAAAAGGTATTATTTAGAAAATTACCATTTATTACATATTTTTTCGGATATGTGTCTCAGCACGAAATTGGTAAAATATCAAAATTGTTTTTTGACTTTGAGCCTACTTTCATTTTTCCAGTTTCAAAATATTTTGTAACAATTAATGGATTAAAATCCAAACAATTACCTCATCAATGATAATCTTTTTTTCATTTCCAATTAGTAATTTACTGGTAAATTGTCGTCCAAAAAATACTTTATATTGTGTATCAAAAAAGCACATTTTTATACGATAATTTTCTCCTGTTGGTAACTAAAATATTTTAATTAATATTTAAATAGAAGCATAAAATAAAACCTCTCTAAATTCTGCCATTTTTATTGTCAATGCATAACAATCTGATGATGAACCAGTTTCACCATAAAAAAGTGGAGGAACACAACGAGTTGATAAAAATTTTGTATACCATTTTGATGGGGATCCCATTATTTGATATTATTTTTTGTTGCTGTGCAAAATTATTATAAATACAAAAATGCAAGCTTAAAAGAAACATATGCAATGTCCAGCAGCTTTTAAGCTTGACATTTTTTTTCGTAGTCATGGAAACATACATGTTTGTTTATGTCACTCTCCCTCCCTCCGTCTATCTATCTATCTTTTTTTGGTGGACATTGAAAATGACCGATTAAAATTTAATTAATTCTTTTTGCACTACTATGGCATTAATGCATGTTATGATTTTACAAAATTTTTAATCCTAATTTTGTAATCTCGAAATCTTTTTGGATTAGAAAGGATTATAAAAATTGTTTTTAAAGTTTTTTTAATAAATTTTTCACAGTCATTTTTCCTTCACTGTTTTTAACTTTTTCTCCAATAACTTTTAAAAAATCGATATATTACCAATCAACAAACAACAGATAGTCAATTTATTTTCAATGATAAGCATATTAAAGTTTGACTTTAAAACATGTGGAACAACACGTTATGCGTCGTGACGTTTCTCTTCTTTTCCAACAAAAAAAAACACTCTATTTTAAAACCTTGGCAAAATGCCAATTAATGCAATTTTTTCTTTACTCTTTTTTTTCCCAACCAAAAGTTTCGCAACCTTCTCTTTTTTTATTTATTTAATATAAAAGTATTTTTAATCATTGATATCTTAATTATCTTTTTTTTTAAAATCAATATCTTTGAATCTTTCCTTACCTGTTTATATATATACATTTATATCCATTTACGATTTAAACATACCTTTATTTTATCGCCAAATACCTTGCGTGATTTTCGCGCCAACTTTTTTTGCATTCATTTAAAAGCTTTTATAAATTTGCAAATTGTTTACATTTGTAATAAAATAAATGTAAACAATTTGGGTATTTTTTATAAATTATAAATGATTTATTTTTTTAGTCATGTCAACGAAGAATGGTAGTGCAGAATCGGTGCTTGCAAAAGCAAAACGTGAAATTGAAATACGAAAGAAAGCTCAACCTGACCCAAAGGGGGAAGCAAAACCAAATCCATTGAATGACGTTCGTTTTTCTTTCTTTTATAAACATTGGTTTACTGAATTAATTGTTTTTAGTTGAACGACTTTGACAAAATTGATGAGCAACCAGACGAAGAAGTTGATCCAGAAGTTGCTGCAATTATGGAAAAGATTAAACCTGTTCATGATTATAAAAAGAAACGAAATTATTCCAAGATTGTTGTTGGGTACGATTCATTTTTATTAACACTTGATAAAAAGACTATTGGATTTTTGGATACAAAACCGTCATGTTTAGATGGTTTAACTGCTGAAGAAGAAGAGGTAACACATTGGTCTTATTTGATTGATAACCTGTAACAAAGTTTTTTCAGGATTTACGGTTCTTAGGCATTGAATTAATTGAAACAATTGTTCATTTGCTAAAGTTGCCGATGATTGTCGGTGAAACTGCCTCAATATTTTTTCAACGATTTTATGGTCTAAAATCTTTCGTTAAGCATCCATTTGAAGTAATCGCTTTTTTTAAATTAAATAATTAATTTTTATTCTTTTAGCATGTTGTTATGGCTTGTGTGCTGCTTGCTACAAAGATTGAAGAAACTCCTCGTCGACCTCGTGAAATTATTACTGTTTTTGATATGCTTAAGAAAAAACACAAACAACGAGAAAATAAATCTATTAAGTAAGGTTTTATAACTTCATTCCCCCATTTCTTGACATTTTTTTTGTCTAAAATATCTTGAGAAAGCGTGTTGGCAATATTATTTTTGATATTTTGTATTCTCCCTTTTGAAATTACGATATTAATCGTTGACGATCTAGGTTCTGCTCTGTATGAATCGTGGAATATATAAGGCAATTGGTTGAATGAAAAGAAAGAAATTTGTGACCAAAAATGGTTGTTTGGTAAAAAATAATAATGCGGGTTGGCTTCTTTTTTCTTCTTCTTTTCTTTGTTATTGTTTGAAATTTGTTTCATTTATTTAACCAGAAACCATTCAAAATCGTATATGATACCGTATCATGGATTATTGCCAGCACGCTTTTTTTTCTTGTGCTAAAGCCTTTTCTTGATTCCTTCTTTCTTTAGGGTTGATGTCCTCAAGATTGATGTCAAATATGTTATGCTAAAGAATAATGTGGTAGCAGCAGAACGTCGAATATTATGTGCATTAGGTTTTGTGTGCCAAATTAAGCATCCACATGGTTATATTTTTGTTTATCTTAAAACTTTAAAATTGATTGATGAAACTGAAATACTTAATACTGCTTGGTAAGCTTTTTTGCATATTCCGAATATTAAAGTTTTATTAAATTTGCTATTTTAGGGCTTTTATGAATGATTGTATGAGAACTGATTTATTTTTAAGATATTTTCCAAAAACTATTGCCGCTGCATGTGTTGTAAGAGTTTGCAGAAATTCAAATCCTGAAGTTATTTTACCTGAAACAGATGGCTATCAATGGTATGAAGTTTATGGAGTAAGCAGTCGAGATGTTGAATTTATAAATAAAATTTTGGATAGAATGTATCTTAGAAAACTAGCACCAGATTGGACAAAGTTATTAGATTCTGTTGCAGAAGCACGTCGAAAGAAGTTTGGAATTGAAAAAGTTGAAGATATTACTGAAGAAGAAGCAAAAAAATCTATAAATGCTGAAGAAGAAGAAAGTAAAAAGAAGGAAAATGGAAAAGATTCAACCTATGCTAAAAAGTTGAATGCAAGTCCTCGAAAAGATGTTGATAATAAGCAACGACGTGAACCATCAAAAAATAAAGAAAGATATGATTCAAGAAAATATAATAATGATAGAAAAGATCGTGGGGGCAGAGGTGATGGACGTGTTGATAAAAATAGAAGAAATGATAGAGATCGAAAGGATCGTGAAAAGGACAGGAAAGATCGGGATCGATATGGTGGCAGACGAAGATCTCGTAGTCGATCAAAGGAACGAAGAGGAGGAGATAGAGATGTAAATTTACTGTAATTATTTTTCTAATTAATTTAGTGTCTTTTTTCAGAGAACATCACATAAAGATCGTAGTCGTCAGAGAGAAGTTGATAAGATTTTAAAACAACGTCGACGAAGTCGCAGCCGTTCACCTCAACGTAACAGATCGCAGAAAGTCTGAAATTACTCGGGTTGTTATTACATTTATTTTTTTTAAATTTTGTATTGCTCTTGTTTTTTTGATATATATAAACTGTTCAGAAATTCTTTTATTATTTTTGAGGTTAATAAAAAGGGCGATCCTTTTCTCAAAGTTTGTAATTGAACGACAATACACGAAAAAAACCTACCGTAATCTAAAAAAACTTTATTGCAGCATGCCTATGTAGCAAAAAAATTGAAGACGTTTTTGAGCCCCATTATGGATTGATTTAACAAAAATTATTTTCTGAAAAAACAACATTTTACTTTTGTTGTTGTGAACAAATATGGCAATACAGTTAACACAAAAACTCAGTGATTTTGAAAACGCTTTTCAATATTTCCAATCTTTTCTTTTTCTAAATTTTTATCAACAAAACACATATCAAAAAATGAAATTCATTTGAGTTCTCTCTTTCTGCCATCAGTTGTAAAAAAATGTTTTGAGCAGTGTCATTGATATTGATGAAAAATGATAATTTTTATTCAAATTGAGATTATTGTTTTGAATATCAGGTTTAACAAAGATATTTTGTTAATCTTTAAAAAACAAATGACTATCTTTTGTTGCCTTCAGAAATGAGGCTTTTTTATCTTCGAATATATTTTTAAAAATATATTTGAAATATAATTTTTAAACAAACGAAAATGAAAAAGAAAAAACAACTATGACTAAAATTGTCTTTCTAATTTTATCAGCATTTCAAAACAAGAAAACTATAATAATAATGATGATGATGCAATATATAGTCAGAACGCAGCATCTACACAGCAAGGAAATGAATTAAATATGTGAAAAAAAGAAAATCGAAATTTTCGATGGCTTCTCTATTGTTTGGCTCCCCCGCGGGGGCCCCCGTAGCTCGTAGGTTTCCTAAAAAAAATTGAAATTTTTCGAAATTCTTAGAAAATTCTGATTTTTTCGTTCAGTTTTTTTCATTTTCTTTTCCGTTTTGGGTAAAGTGCCGAGGAGATTGGTACAGAGAGGAAAGAAATAATATGCAAATTTTAAAAAAAGGAAATGAAAAATAAGTCACATATTTCATTTATTTCCTTTTTTGCTCTACATTCAACAATTTGCGTGAAATTTTGCAGTCGGTTGAGTTGATCGGTTTCACTAATTTTATTACGGTATAACTTTCTTTAATTTTTATTCTTTAAACATTCTTTTTTTTCAGTGATATTCAAAATGGTTGATTTGGATTATTATTGGTTTTTGATTGGATTTTTTTGGCCAATAATATTTATATCAATAGGAATTTCAATATTTTGTGCAAAGAAAAAAGGAGTTGCTGAACGTAAAACTCCGCATAAAGTATGTTTTTTTTTTCATATTTTAATTTCGGAGATACGGTATTTAGGATTAAACCACTTTTTTGAGCACAAAATTATCCATCTCCTCTTTTAAGGGTACATCATCAGTAAAAAAGAGTAATCTTGATAGTGATAAACCAAATCAATCATCACAAGCTGAACCAACGCCAAAAAAAGAAAAATCAAAATCAAAATCAAAGCATCTTGATTCAAAGCAAAAGAAATCTTTGAAAAAAGAACCATCAAAAGTTAATGCCGAAGGAAAAACTGATCCATTTGAAGCTGCTGTAAGTCTTAATATATTTATATTAATTATATATGTATACATATATATTTTTCCCTAGGATGGTGATGATGAAGAAGGTGGTGGTGGTGCTACAGGAAAAGATCGAACAGAAACATCTCAAAAATGTCAATCAAAAAGTAAAAAGCGTGGTGGAAAAGGTAATAAACTTGGCCTACCAAATAAAGATGGATATGATGATTTAAATCCAAATAAAAAGGATGATGAAGATATGAAATCTAAAATGAAAACAGAAGAAACAAAATCAAAGATGCAACAAAAGGATGACGGATATGATGCAATTGATCCAACAAAGAATGGTAAGTATATATATATGCATACGAATATTTAATTCATAAATATATTTTTAGTTAATCTTGAAAATGTTAATATGAATGAATCAAATGGTAATGATAAAGCTGCTTCTCCTGTGAATAAACCAAATAAGCCACGACAAATTCCACGTGATGCAAAACAACAAAAAATTGCAAAAGGTGCAAAAAAAGGAAAAGGTATTTTTTTTATTTCATAACTGTTTTTTTCCACAAAACTTTTTAGGTGATTATCCCACTTTTGATGATGTTATCTCTGATTGGGATTCTAAAAAAGAATCTGTTGGAGCTCCTGGCGGTGCCGCTGGTGGTGCTGCTGCTGGTGGAGGAATTGGGGAGAAATCCAAGGGTCAGTCCAAGGTTCATAGAAAAGTCTTTTTAATTCTTGTTTAATTTGATTTATTGATTTTTCAGTCAAACCTTCCAGGACCGGGAGCGGCAAAAAGTCAACAATAACAGAAGAGAATTCTGATAAAGAAGAAAAATTTCAATTAAAAAGTCGTGATGCAAAAACTGAAAAAACTCAACCAAGTAATAATAATAATAACAATAAAACGTGAAGAATTTTTGTATACTGTTATTATTTGGTAATTTTAATAAATTTCTTTTAAATTGTTTTATTTTAACATAATCAAAGTTAATGCAAGTATAAATTTACCGTAATATTATCTGTTTTTGACATTGTGTGTCACAAAATGGAGATGATATTTTTGGGTCGAGGTGGAAATTCCTCGACCCAAAAATATAATACAAGAATTCCACCGTGGAATTCTTGTTTTCACTTCCACTTCCGTTAAAAAAGCGATGGAATTCTGTAAATTTATAGGCTTTAAATTTTGTAAAATTTAAAAAAAAAAGTGATGCATAAATAGAATTGTTCCACACTTTTTTTATATATTTTTTCACAAAGTTTTTTGAAGCATGATTTATGGTTCCAATTAAAAGGAGAAAAAAATGTATAGTTTGCTTGCATCACTGATAACGAAGCCCTGTATTTCTCCTTTTTCTTCGATTAAGCTGCTTTATTTTTTTCTCATTCATTTATTTTTTGCTGCATTTTCGGTGAAAAATACGCAATGTTTAGTGCTGCTTTATTTTCAGTTTTGATTTTTATTCATTGCTTTCATTTTGAAGAAGCTGCCCTTGGATTTGATGCCATTCCAACTTTAACAACTGCAGAATTGAATTGCTTAAAAAAAGATGGGAATTCATTTTTTATTGCTCGAATTTATCGAAGTCTTGGAAAAGTTGATACGGTAGGAATTAAGAATATCGTAACTGCAAGATCGGGTAAGATTTGCGTTTTTAAAGGATTTTATATATCCCATTTATTTTTTATAGCTGGTTTTACGGATGTTGATGGATATCTTTTTCCATGTTTATCTGCCAAGTGCCCCTCAGCTGCCACTCAAGTCACAGATGCCGTAAATGGCCTCAAAGCTCAAGGTGCCACAATTGGAATGTTTTGGTTGGATATTGAAATTTTTGCTTGGCCCGCTGATAAAGTTTCAAATCAAAAGTTTGTCTTAGAATTGGCAAATACGGCTTCAAATTTGGGATATAAAGTTGGAATTTACACAAATCCACAACATTGGAAATCTATTGTTGGCATTGATTGGACAGGTGTTTCACAATATCCACTTTGGTGGCCTCGATACAATAATGCCCAAGATTTAACAACTGGATGGGTGGCATTTGGGGGATGGTCAACACCAAACATTCATCAATTTAATGGTGATTCAACCGAATGCGGAATTGGTTTAGATAAAAGTTTTAAATAATCATTTTTTAACACTTTTTTGATTAAAAAAATATATATAACGATTTATTTTTATGTTTCTTTTAATATAAATAAATAAATAAATACAAAAATTACTGCAAAATATTTTTACCCTTTTTCAACAACTTTCTTTTCAATTTTTGTTGCTCCATTTTTCTTTGCTTGATTTTCAGGGTGAGATTTTGGCGGCGGTTGACTTTCAGTTTGAGAAATTTTTTGATTTGATCCATTTTTTTGTTGTTGTTGTAAATTTTGGCGATATCGTCGACGTTCGGCATAATGTCGAGCAAGCCGCTTTTCAACTTGTGACTTAAAAAAGTTTAATAAAAATTAAGATAAAAATTGAAAAAAAACTTACTTTAATATTTTTGGGTTTTAAAGATAAAATCGATTTAACAAATTTCCAGATTGACCAAATTAATGCTGCTACAAGTACCGTACTAAAAAATAATAAAAAATAATTAAATTTTTTAGGTAAGAAACTAACTAAAAATAAGAAATTCCATAAATAAAATTGGCATTTTCTCTGTGAGTAAAGGGAAGATCCAAATTAACCATTTTGAATATGAAATAATTTGTATATTCCTGTTCATTAGAGGCAGTAAAATATGCAAATTATAAAAAATACATTTCTAAAAATTTGCATAATATAAACTCTTTCAAATATTGTATAGACGAAAAAACAAATGAACTTTTTGAATTATTAAATTATTCAAATCCGAGAGTATCCAAAAAGAACTTTAAAGGAATTGATTTTCAGGATCTTGCATGCTCCAAGGTTTTGTCGGATATTTTTTTAATCGTTGCAAGACCCAAATAATGAAAAAAATACTAAAACGTCCGCTCCCTTTAAGGGAATGTTAAAAATATTATACAGAATTTATGTACGAGATAAATTAAAATTTTTAAAACTTTATTATTAAACCATCTTCTTTTTTCAAAAATTTCATACATTTGCTTTACAAAACAATTATTTAAAAAAAAAGACACAAATAAATTGTAATTTTTTCGGGGAGTTTTCTTCGCCAAATTTTTCATTAAAAAAGCGGAGATCTCTTTTTTAAAAAAATTTTGAAGGATATTATTTTTTTTTGTGAGAATTATTTTAGACATTTAAAACACGAAAAAAAAGAGACACAAGGAAATTTTTGACCATCAATGTACAAACAAAAAAAACATAAAGAAAAAACACCGAATATAATTTTGGTTTTGTCATTTAATATATATAAAAAAAATGGGAGGAGAAAATATTTATCGTCGGAATCCAACATTCCCGCAAGTTGCCATACAATCTGCCATTGTTTCAAAATTATTCAAATTTCCTCCACATCCGGTATAAGTGAATGAAACACATTGACTCTGAAAAAAAAAGATTTAGGATAATCGAAAAGGGATTTCAGATATCCTCAAAGAAAAGAAATTTATTCTTTATCTTTTTTGTAAACTTCGAAAAAATTTTTTAAAAAATAATACTTAAAAAAGATAAAGATATTTTGATAACTTATCCGGAGCAAAAAATAAAAAATGAACTAACCGTTTGTCGATTAAAAGCGTATCTCGTTTGCTGGCCACCACAAGCCCCTCGATCAATCGAAAGTAAACATAATTGTTCTAAAAATTAAATGGGATTTGATATATCTCTTTTATTTTTAACAAATTTTTATCAATATTATAATATTTGGGCAACAATCGGTTTTCTAAATATATATATAATCCCAAAATATACAGTAATCACACAAATTGTTTAAAATCAAAAAATAAAATAGTTAAAAAATATTTCCAAAGGGAATTAAAAGAAGTAGTCACCAAAAACGAAAAAAAAGATAGAAAAAAGAAAAATAAAGGGGCGGCGATAGAACCGAAATAAAAAATGAGTAAAATTTGAAATTGTTAATTGCAGGAAAAAATGTATGTTTACAAAAGCTACAGTATGCCACTTACCTTGAAAAAAGAAAGAGATGTAAATATAAAGCAAATAATTAAAAAGGGAAAAAATAATAATTTAAAGCTGAATAAAGCATTTGAAAAACAAAAGACTCGTAAAAAAAGAAAGTGAGAAAAAAGAAAGAAAGAGATCAAAGGGAATAGCCTTTATCGCAGCAAACTTCAGTACAACTTTCAAGGCTTTCAAAATTATTCAAATTTCCACGGCAACCGCCAAATCTGAAAATAGAAGTAGTTGATAAAATGTGATAAAAAAATTAATAAGATTACAAAAATTTTTCACAAATTCCAGTTTCTCGGTTATAAAAATATCGTTTTTCGGCACCTCGACACGGTCCAATTTCTCTTAGAAGTAAACAAAATGAAGCTAAAAAAATTATGGGATATATCAAATCCATGATGTGAAAGAGAAAAAAGTTTTACCCGGATCAGGGCAGCAAACCGATTTAGTTTCTTTCTTTGTAACATGGCATACAAATCCTTTTTGGCATGCAGTATCAATTCCACACAGAGTTGGAGTTCCCCGATTTAACAGCGGTTTTCCATGGGGACAAAAATCTCGAAATCCAGGGCATACAATTTCACATTGAGATTTTGTTGCAAAATTATTTTCATTTCCTGCTATCCCAGAATAATTGAATGCCAAACAGCGATCATCAACTTCACTGTAATAAAATCTTGGAAGTTTTGAATCTCCAATTCCAATCATTAATTGTTGTTCACAAGGACTTCCTTCTTTTTTGCAACAAACATTTGCACGTTTTTCAGCTCCAATATGGCAATAATGAGTGCCAATGGGGCAATCACTATTAGATTTGCATTGAGTGATGCGTGATCTAATTTTAAATGGTTCCTGTCCCCCAAAACATACATTTGAAACTAAAACATTTCGAAATAGGATTTATGAAATTCCTGTCTTGTATTGGCACAGCGTTCCCGTTTTGAATTTTTGTGGCCAATGGAAAGTATTATGTCCCTCAATGCCAATGCATTTAAAAAAAAAAATTTTTTAACAGTAATTATTGTTGAATTTTTTTTAAAAAAATGCAAAAACTGCGTTGGCACTGAGGGACATAATACTTTCCATTGGCCACAAAAATTCAAAACGGGAACGCTGTGTAATGGCACACTTACGTGGCAGACATGTTTGTTCACAAAGTTGTTTCGTCAAAAAATTATTTTCATTTCCTTTTAAACCTCGATAAATAAAACTTTGACAGGTTCCCGAGAATGGATTATAATACCATCGATGAAGGGTTTTCATTCCTTCTCCTTCATTCAAATATGTTTCACATGGATCTTCTAAATCTCCTCCTTTGTTTTCCACGGCAATCTTTGATTTGACAAAAACTTACTTGAAACAATTTTGCAACAAAAATTTTGCCGAATTAAATTTGTATCCCCCGCAAGACAAAAATATCCATTTGAACATCCCTTCTCTTTCATCATCGGATCACATTCTTTTGGGGCTCCAGATTTATCTTTTTCAACACTTTCATCAATACATGGGTTTTTAAAAACTAAACCCAATTTTTGCAGAGAAAAAAATATTTGCAAGAAAAAAAAGTTAGTAAAATTAAAACACAAAAATTAGTAAAAATTAATTAATTAAAATATCTCTTAACCCGATTGTTGCCCAAAGGAATATATTCAAATTTTGTGATTTTTAACCAAAAAATCTGTGTTAAACAAACTTACCAGGACATGTTCGTTCACATTCAGGCTGGGAAAGGAAATTATTTTGATTTCCTCGTTTACCATTATATTGGAATGGCACACATTGTCGATCATCTGGATTATAATACCATCTTGCTAATCCGGCATTTCCAGTTCCAGGAGCTAAGGGAACCGAGCAGGGATTTGTTGCACCAGGGCAGCAAACAGTCGTTTCAGGAGTTGCACCCAAATGGCACCTTAAAAAAACATTTATAATCTTTTTCTGGTTATGGAAAAAAACACTTACCAGAAATTTACCGGGCATGTATCTTTATTTGTTGAAGAACAGAAGAGAACTTGTCCAGAGGGGGTTGTAGCAGGTTGTCCAATGCATGGATTATCCAATGGCTGACATGCAAGTTGACATGTTCGAAGGGTTAAGAAATTATTTTGATTTCCTTTTAAACCATTGTAAACAAATTGTCGGCAAGTTTTTGAACTTTGATCAAAGTAATATCTTTCAAGATTGGCATTTCCTTCTCCGGTACTCATTGGAAGATTACAAGAATTTTGGGACGCCCCTGGACAGCATACGGTTGTGGTTTGATCAGCACCAATATGGCACCTAAATTAGATTAGCATAAAGTATTTCATATTATGTTAAAATATTTACCAATAACTTGATGGACACATGTTAAGACTTTGAGAAGCTGAACAAGTTTGGGTTCGACCATCAACCCCAATGAAAGGATTGCCTTCGGCACATGGATTTATGGAGCAAGAAGATTCACACATTTGTTGAGAAAGGAAATTATTTTGATTTCCTTTTGTTCCAAGATAAATGAAAGATTGACAATTACCAGTTTGTTGATTAAAATACCATCGATTAAGGGCTTCATTACCCATGCCACAATTAAGTGGAAGTTGGCACGGATCACCTTCTACAAATCAAAAAATTTGAATAATATGATATTAATTTTAAATGGAAGGGCAAACCTGATGGACAACAAATTGTTGTTGTTGGAGATCCCCCAATATGACAATATGAGCCTCCACTACATGTATTTGGATTATCAACAGAGCATTGTTGAGGGGGCATTGAAATTGGTAAACTGCATGGATTTACAAATACTGCAACAAAAAGTGGATTAGATTTTGGGATATAAATATTGGTTAAAAACACCCAAAAGAAATGAAAAAGAAAGAAAGAAAAAAGTAAGAAACCAGAAACCAAAAAAAACCAAAGTTTAAAGAAAAATTAAAATAAGGCCCAAATAAAAAGAAAGAAACCAAGAAATGAAAGTAAACGAAAGAGTACCGTAACCAAAGTAAAAATGCTTAAAAAAAGTTTCACAAAACTAAAAAGTAGAATTTAAAAAATTAAAAGCCATCACCGAACCGAACCAAAAAAAACCCAAAATATATTTTATTATCACTCACGAACCCTGACAAGTTGCAGTACAATCAGCTTCAGAAAGGAAATTATTTTGATTTCCTTTTCTTCCATCAAATGTGAAAGGCTTGCAAGACATAGATGTAACTTCATAATACCAACGCTCCGTAGGTTGTGATCCCGTTGGTCCAGCAATGCCCTCTTGGGGTGGAAGACCCTGACATGCGGCAGGATTTGTAGGTTCCCCGGGGCAACATTGATTTTCATCTGGGACTAGCCCAAGATGACAAAAATGATTTGGGGCACATTCTGTGCCATTAAAGGTACACAAAATAGGTCGCCCACCGGTTAAACCTTTTTGTGGTTCACCATATGGGCAAACATTTATTGAGACTAAAAAAATATACAGACAATGACAGAGAGAGAAATTTGAAAAGATATATCAAATCCTTGGATATCATGTATCCGTGAAATGTATTAATTTAAAATAGATTAATTGTGGCAAAATAAATATTTTTAGTAAATAAAAATATATTAGTTTTTTTTGTATGTGTGTTTTTGTGGGGAATTATATTTCCCCATTAGTATTAATTAGTCTCTTACCACATTGTTGTTCACATTCTTCTCGGCTTAAAAAGTTATTTTGATTTCCTTCTCGACCACGATAAGTAAATTGAAGGCAGCATTGTGAAACGGAATTATAATACCATCTAAAAAGTTGCCCATTTCCAGTTCCTTGTGCCATTGGTTGTTGGCAGACATCTTGTGGTTCAACTTAAAAAAAGGGATCGGGGTAAAAAAAAAGGAACTGAAAAAAAGGTAAATATTTTACACACCCCTTCCAGGACAACATAAAGTTGTTTGTTCAGTAGCCCCATAATGGCACCAATATGATGGGGCGCAGGTCAAGGGATTAGAAATGGAACAAAATCGAACTTCATTAGGGGAAATCATTTGGGGTTCACCTAAGGCACAGGGGTTGTCGATTTCTGAAATAACATTTACAGGGATTTTTAAAGGGATAAAAAATATGTGCAACCAAAAAAATCAAGAGATATAAAATCAGATATGAGATGACAATGATATGATATAAAAAAACGGGCAAAACATACCAAAACATGTTTGTTCACAATCTTGTTTTGTCAAAAAGTTATTCTGAGTTCCCCTTTGTCCGCAATAACTAAATGGAAGGCAACATTGCCGGGATTGATCCCAATACCATCGAGATAATTGTGCACCGCCCATTCCACGATCCATTGGTTGACCACATGGATCACCTCCTAAAAATTATTTCGTAACTAACATTAAAACTCAAAAAGCAGAAACAAATTAGCAAAGCAAAAATTAAGGTTAAACAAAAATCAAAAACAACACTAAAAAAAGCAAGCACTCAAAAAAATGGCACACAAAAAAGCAAGCAAGCTTTCTTCCTATTTTTTTCTGTCCTTCAACGATGCCTTTACAACTAAAATTTTAAATTTTCGATTAATGAATTTTCGGCTCACCCATTGCTGGACAACAATATTTTTTATCATCGACCCCAATGTGGCAGTAATAATTAGCTGAAATATATATTAATTATTAAATATGCAAATTTTAAGAAAAATCTTACCAGGACAAGGAGTGTCACGTTTACAAAATTGTGGCTTTCCAGCAACCATAAAAGGATCACCAGATTTACAGGGATTTTCAAAAGCTTAAATGTATAAATTTATCAATTATTCAAATTTTTAAGAGAAAGAAAAATCTAACCAGGACATGAAGTTTCACAGGCTTCTCGAGTTAAAAAGTTATTTTGATTTCCTTTAATTCCAAAATATTCAAAAGGTTCACAGGCTCGAGAATTGGCGTCATAAGACCAACGAGTTAATCGAAGTTCCCCACTTCCTTGAACCTTTGATGGAAGGGTACAAGGCTTAACAGCATTTGGGCAGCATACGGTAGTTTCAGAAGATTGTCCCAAATGGCACCAAAATGACTAAAGATCATAAATATGGTAAATTTTTTAAGATTTTTGTTGTAAGACACATACTTGTGGACATTGTTGATTTTCAGGTGAACATTTGACATACTGTACCGGTAAACTGCTAACTCCAGCATAGGCATAAGTGAGAGGGCAAGGATCAACAAAAACAGGGCAACGTTGTTCGCAGTCAGATTTTGTTGCAAAATTGTTCTGAAAAGATTTTTTAATGTTTAAAAACTTGATAAGATAAATTAGCTTACAGCATTTCCTTTAATGCCTTTATAAACAAAAGATTTGCATTGTTTAACGGCCATATCAAAGTGCCATCTTTGTTGATTCCCATTTCCTGCTCCAGAAGAAACAGCCAAAACACATGGATCTTGTCGCCCAGGACAGCAAACAGTTGAAACAAGATCCAAGCCGGGATGACACCAATGTGTTAAAGGACAACTACTATCTTGTCCAGGGAAACATTGCTTTGGTTTATTATCTCTCCCAAGGATTGGCTCCCCAGCAGGGCATGGATTATTCCATACCGGACAAGTTTGTTCACAATGATCTCGAAGTAAAAAGTTATTTTCATTTCCCCGTAAACCCTTGTATGTAAATTGTTTGCATTGTCTTTGATGGGAATCATAATGCCATCGAGACATAACATGTGGTCCAAAACCTTGTGACATTGGTACTGTACATGCATCATTATTTTGTGATAAACAACATACTGTCGTTTCATCATCATATCCAATATGACAATAATATCCCCGTTGGCATGGTTGTCTTTGATGGCATTGTATTGGCTTAGAATTTGGTCCAAGTAAAGGTTCACCTTTGGCACATGGATTTACCCATACTGGACAAAGTTCCTTAAAAAAGAACAAAAACACTCAAAACACAAATTAAATAAATAAAAATATGTAAAACACACCTCACAAGATTCTTTTGTCAAAAAATTATTTGTATTTCCTTTTGTTCCAAGATAATTGAATGGCAGACATTGCCGTTTTTCAGCATCATAATAGAAGCGGGTTAAAGCGGCATTTCCTTCACCTTTTGATAAAATTTCATTGCAAGGATTGCTCACTGCAAAGCAAAAAGAAAGGAAAAAAAAACAACAAAGCAGGTAAAAAAATAAATATAACACAGCACTCAAAAAGAAATCACTTTCGAAAGCAAAGCTTTTTTTTCAAAACTTACCTAAAGCTTGACAGCAAACAGACGTGGAAGAATCTGCTCCGACATGACAATAATAGCCCTAAAAATTTGAATTTTGGAATGTTTAAAATTCAATCAAAATTTTTTTAAATTTAGAAAAATTTTTTAAAAATTAAAAAACATGTTTTTGGCCCTTTAATTTCCAAAACCTCTTATATGGATTCGCTATTAATTGTAATTTAATAGGACGTTTTTTGTATCAATACTTTTTTTGGTTTTAATAAACTTACGGCTGGACAAATTGCTTGATTTGTTGCAGAACATTGTACGGTAATTCCCTGGCTACGATATGGAACACCACGCTTGCATGGATTAACTAAAAATATAATAATTACATAAATCTTTTAAGTTCAATTTTTGTTTGTAAAAGAGAGGGACATACTTGCACATGAATTTTCGCAATCTTGTCTTGAAAGGAAATTATTTTCATTTCCTTGTAGACCTTTATAGAAGCATGGTTGGCATTGTTGATTCAACGGATTAAAATACCACCGTTGCAAATTTGAATTTCCAACTCCAACATTTAAGGGTTGTGAACATCGATCAATATTTGTTGCAGGTTTATTACAGCATACTGTAGTTTGGGGAGTGGCTCCAACATGACAGAATTGTTGTCCTGAACATGTTTGTGTTAGAACACTTCCAGGAGCACATGACATTAAAGTTGTTGTAGTACCATATGCACATGGATTTGGAGATTCTAAATTAATTTCTGTTATCTTTGATCCAGCCAAACTGATAAGAATCTCCCCCGAAGAAAAAAAAAGGAAACCAAAGAAAATTTTTTGAAAATGGAAACCGAAAAATGAAAAAATTTGTTGTTTTTTGTTTGTAAAAAAATAATTAAAGTAAGAAAAAAAAGCAAAATCAAAAAGTTTGCAAACAAAAAAAGCAAAGCAAAAAACAAATATGTAAATTTCCAAAGATTCAGAATCCCAAAAATTAAAAGGCAAACAACACAAAACCTGGGCATTGATTTTGGCATTCTTCAAGGGAATTAAAATTATTTCGATTTGATGCAGATCCAAAAAAGATGAATTGTTCGCAGAGTTTTGTTTCTTTATTGAAAAAGTATCGGGGAAGTTGCAGGGCTCCAACGCCTTGATCCCGCTCTTGACTACATGGATCCACTGAAAGCACGCAAAAACAAACATAGCAAATTTAAAATAATTAAAAAAAGAATTTTAAATTTTAAGAAATGAAAACAAACTGGAAGTTAGTTTTAATTAAAATGTTTTTTTGGGGTGTGCAAAAGTGCAATGTGAAAAAAGAAAAAGCAAGCACACACAACAAATTTTTTTGGGGAAGGATTTTCAAAAAAATGGGATTACATCAGCACCTTCAGAAATTGAAATTGAATTTATTGTTGAAAGTGTTGTTGCTCGAGGTTGAAGCGGTTGAGGCGGCGGGGTTGTTGTTGGAAGTAAAAGGGGGATTGTTCTTTGGGTTGTTGTTGGTGTTGCTGGAGATGGACGCGGTGGCGGAGATGGAGGCGGAGGTGGTGGCAAAGGAGCTGCAGCTGTTGAAGGACGAAATTGGGGTTGTTGGGGCTGTCGGGGTTGCAGCGGAAGAGACGGCAAGATTGCTGATGATGACGGAGGTACGGTTGGAAATGGAGGTAAAACAATTTCGATACTTGGTGTTTGAGGAGATGTTGTTCGAACGATGAATTGTGGCATGGGGGAAAATGTTGTTGTATATGCCGCAATATTTGGAATATTTACAGTTCGAGTTTGTTGGGGTTGTAGTTGCCCAAATCCAAGTAATACATTTGTATCAGAATTATCTGGGATTATTATATGTGGGGCGGGGCCATTTGCAATATTAACATTATTATTATTGTTGTTGTTGTTTGCAGCGGCCGCAGCAGCATTGGCATGAACTTCTTTACAAATTTTTTGGCATTCTTCTTGTGAACGAAAATTATTTCCTGCACCACCAAATCCCCGATAAAGATAAATTTGACAAATTCCGCTTCGGCCTTCATAATACCATCTTGGAATTGCATATTCTCCAATTCCAGGCGAGAATGGCTTTTGACAACATTCTTGGGCAATTGGAAATTGTTTTACACTAACACTAACATGAATATTATTATTCATATTATTATTATTGTTGTTGTTGTTGTTATTGGGTCGTCCTAAGAGCCAATCCGATGGAATTTGTGATGATTGTTGAACATTTAAAAATTGTGCACCCGGGGAATTTTGTGGTGTACCAAGATTTCCTCCTAAATTCCATATTAGCTCAAAAAAACAACAAAACACTCCAAATTTTGCATAAAAAACATTGTTAATAATTTAATTAATTAATTATAAGTGAGTCCACACCAAAATGCTACAATTCTATTATATTTTTTTTAAATGTGCTAAATTACACCGTAGTTGATTTTTTTTGAATGTTAAAAAGTGTAACCCTGCGAGCGTGTGCAAAAAAAACATACTTTTAAAAAACATATTCAATTAATTAATTAATTGCGTGAGAAGAAAAACAATTCAAAAATTATAATTTTCAAAAAAAAAAATGATGAAAAACCAACCTTCACAAATTTGTTGGCATGATTGAAAAGTATTAAAATTATTTCCATTCCCGCAACATCCCGACCAATAAAACAGTTCACAACGCATTCGAGCAGGATTAAAATACCATCGTGGAATTCGATATGGTCCTGTGCCAATTTGTTGTGGCAGGCTACATGGGGAACCGGAGCTTGAGACTCCTAAAACAAAAATTTGCAGCCATGATGCATTACGCCAAATGGCGGGAATTTTAAATTCATTTGCAAAATTACAGTATTTTTTAACTTTTTTTGCTTTTTTATAGATGTTTTTTTATTTGCTTTTTTTAAACTCAAACATATTTTTATTTAAAACCTTTTTTCTCTATTGTTAAACACTTAAAGAAAGATCAATTTAACCCAAAACTTTGCGTTCCCTTTTTTTCGTCATCCATCAAAAAAAGAGAGGTAAAAAAAGCATCTAAAAAATCCAAACAAAAAAAGAGAGGGAGAAAAAGATAATCTTTTACCCAAACATAATTGTTGCCCCAAAAAGAAAAATTATCTTCCATTTTCTTTTTTTTTAAAAACAACAAAGAAAATAACAAAAAAAAGGAACGAAGCTTTTTTTGGTCGTGATGTGATCAAATTTTGAGTTAACTAAGAGGGGGATACTTACCAACAGTAAATTGCGGATAACTGTTATATGAATTTGGTGGAGATGGATATTGTGATGATTGTGAAGATGGCAGCAAGCCAGGATTTGCAACATCTGATAATTGTTGATTTGTTACATTTGATGAATGCTTAAAATGGGGGAAAAGTTTAATGAGATTTGATTGAACTTTTAATTAAATAAATAAATATTTTCAATCTTTTCAAGGAATTTAGCTCCTCTTTTTGAATTATAATATTTTAACTAAAATATTTATTACAAAGCTGGTGCTTAAAATGAAATTTCACAAAGACATAAAATTTCAAAATATGATTGATTGATTACATCATTCTTATTCAAAATACATTTTGTAATACACATTAAGGGTTTAAAAAAATTAATAATGATAATTTTTACATATTTAACTACAGTACCCTCAAAATGTGCATACCTGATCACCATAAATTAAACTCCTTACAGCTGTCATAAAATTATCATCTTCTTTTGCAAAACAATTTCCAACGATCAATGTCGTAAATATTATCACCCGAAGAATCATAATAGAAATATTCTGTGATTTAATAATAAAACTACGGTAATGTTTTTTTAAAAAATATATAAAAGCAATCAAAAATGAGAGATGGTCTCTCTGAAAGCTGATGGCACTTTGGAGGGATTGGGGTGGTGGTGGTGCTTAAAAACTTTGATAAGTAAAAAGTATATTTGTAAGCTTCTTTTTAAACAATAGTTTAAAAATAATTTATTTATTCAAAAAAAAACGAACACGGAAAAAGAAAAAGAAGATTTTTGAAATTTAGATTCGAGACAACGACTTCCGGGATTTTGTGAAAAAGAAAAAAAAGTTAAACAAGTAAATACAAAAAAAAATGAAGGTAAAACGGAATATCAAAAACCGGAAAGACCGGACCTTGAGGGACAGCAAAAAAAAGTCTTCCAGAAAAAAAAGATCGATTTAAAAAAAAAGAATTTGTGAAAGTAGCTTTAAAGGTGCGAAATTATTGCATAAAAATACATACATATATATCTTTGCAGGTTTTAATTTTAAGTACTTTCATCCATCTAAAATGACGAGAGATGAAGAAGGATTTCACGAGGAAGTGATCAACGCACGAAAAAAAAAGATATATATATTTTTCTGCTGAGTTCGACTCTCTTTCATCTACATTTTTTGAGCTCTTTTTTTCCCGAGTTTGTCTCTCCTCCTTTTTTCTTTCTTCATTTCACACAAATCCCCCCATCATCATCATCATCGACGACGACGACGACGATATTGTCGTCATCGAACATTACTATCCTCCCCCCCCCCCCCCCCCTTAAAAGATCTCAAATACCTTCAGCTTTAATCACTCTCACTTTTTATCTTCCAAATAGAAAAAAAATGAGCATCTTTTTCGCACTTTAAAAAGAAAACGAAATTCTTCCATGAAAGCAAAGCAAAAAAGAAAGAAGAAAATAGCCAGAAGCAAAGCCACTTGCTTTTTGAAAAAAAAGACATCGGAAAAAAGAGAAGAATTTTTGGCTAAAATCATTTCATTTTAGCTGCATTTGGTTGATAGATGTACATGGATAGACTCCCGGAGCCGCTTCGAGCGCGGACAACATGAAACAAAACAAAACATTGCGCGCCGTGCGCGCGCGCATTCGCGCATTCGCGCAAATTCTTAAAGCTTTTTTTGTGGAAAGTTCTTTTTTAAAAGAATAATAATAAAGAAGAAGAAAAAAATGGGAATACAAAAAAAAGCGTGGCAACAAAGTTAAGGATCAGAAAAAAAAGAACAAAAGAAATGTAAAATGATCAGGTTTGCTTTACTTCAGTTTTCTTTTTTCTATTTCTTTGCAAAAACCGAAAATTGAGGTGTTCTTTTTCGAAATTCGATTTTCTTTTTTTAAAAAAGCTTTTTTGGGTAAACTCGAAAGTTTACAAAAAAATATTTTTAAGAAGAAATATTTTAACGTAAAAACGCAGAAAAAAAAATAAAACAAAATTTTTAAATAAAAAAATAAAATATAAATTTGAAAAAGAAATTACAGTCGCTTTAAATTGATTTTTTTGATTCATTTTGCAATCAGTTTATCAAATGCACTTACAGTATTTTGTTAAAAATTTACTCAAATATTAGCGAAACTAAAACCACTTTAAATTTTGTAAAAAAAAGCATAAAAAGAATGAAACCTTGATTTTGGTTGTTTTAAAATAATCTATGATAATCATAAAAAAATACACATATATTTTTTTGTTCCCATCACTTTCCCAGGAAATCTCCTTAAGAGACAGACAAAAAAATACTTGAGCCAGTTTTGTCAAAATTCTTCCGCATTTGAAACAAAAAAACTAAGCAAAAAAAAAGATGGACAAGGTTCTTTCAAGCTTTTTACAAAACTATTCTTTTTTTTTGTTTCAGGAGGAAAATTCGAAAATGAGAGTTGAAGGAGAAAAAAAAGATGGATAAAAACAAGTTAAGCTTTTTTTCGTGGACGCTTACATCAAAAACCGATTACGCATTTTTGCGAGGGAGGGTGCTGGGAATGGAAATGGAAAATGGGGATCGACTAATATTTTAGGTTGTCCCTGAATAACTGAAGAAAAAGTGTACGACTGACTGACTAAAGGTAGGTACTTAAAATTATAAAAATATATGTTTTTGGTATTGAAGCAGAAAGGATGACTTCGTTTTTTTTGGTTGTTGTTGTCCCAACGACAAAGTTTTAAATGAACAAAAAAAAGAACTAACTTTTAACTTTTAAATGTTTTAAGAAAGAGAGAGGGTACGAAAAAAAGCGATAATAAAAACACGAAACTGTATCCGAGTACAAAAAAAAGTTATATTTGAAAAATTTGAAAGTGTTCAAACAAAAAAAAAAGAATAAAAAGTTTGAATTGACTTTTTTTTTGAAAGAAAGAACGCCTCAAATTTCGATTTTAAAAATATTATAATTCGAAATAATTTTTGACGTTTTTGTATATTTAAAAAAAATATAAAATGGTCACTCAATCCTTTTTTTTTAAAGGTAGCTGCCTATAATACGATAAATGTTATATCCGTTGAGGCAGGCCTGGCTATATCTCCCCTTCTTTTTTTTCTGCTTTCTTTCTTTCAAACTGTCTCGCTTTTCCCTTTCCTTCTTTCTTTTTCCCGCTTTATTTGGTCATTGTTATGTTTAGATGATTGAGTTCTTTTTTTTCATCATCGAAATTCGGACATTCATTCGACAGCAGCAACAGCAACGACACCGTCGTCGACCACAACGTCGACGACGACGTAATTCGAGGAAGACGGAAGTTTCATTATTTTTGATTTTTGACGACAACGATGATGGTGATCGGGAAGCCTCAGATTCTCAGACACTTGAAAACACAATTCAATTACTACTATTACCGAGCAGCAGATTTTAAAAAAAAGAGAAAGAAAAAAGCAAAGCTAAAAAATTGCAGCATTTTTTTTTCTGCTTTTAAAAAACCTTTTATTTGTTTGTGAAACTTCTCATCGATGATTAAAAAGTTAAATAAATTGACCCTACAGATACTTGAGAGTGAACAAACAAAATTCACAAAAAAAAAAGTATTATCCAAGAAATAATAAAAAGAAAAGTAAATGCATTATATATATTTAAGTGGATTTAAAATATTCTCTCTTTAAAGAAATAGGTTTTTAGATTGGTTTAACAAAAAAGAAAAGCATTGGGTAATATAGAAAATTTAATTCAGTTAAAAATTATTTATTCAAATCAATACTACAGTATTCTACAGTATTAAAATTGATCCAAAGAATTTTTGTTCAAATTTTTCAAATATTTAATGCACGCAGAAAAAACTAATTGGGGGAATAAATTTGCCACTGTTTTAGAATAAACTTTATTTAAAATTTTTTATTTAAAAAAACTCAGCATGATTACTGTATAAAACTTAAAATAATTCCAAAGAAAAAAAATACTAGAGTTTCCATAAAATTTTTGATAAAGATGCAAATTTTCAATTCTCATTCAAAAATTTTTCATTCTTTTGCGGCAAAAACTTTTTTTCTTCAAGCAGCCATAAAAAAATATTGATTTATGTAAGATTATATTAAAATTGGATCTTATTTTTACAACAATTTTTAAATGTTTGATTGCTTAAATTTGTAAGTTTTTAAATATTTATTAATTTTTGAATAAATTATGCATTTTAGAGAATTAATGATTTTTACAAATTCAACAATTGCAGCAACAATACTTTTATATTCAATTTTAATTCAATGTGGTTCAAGAAAACGAAGTGACAGCCGATTATCTGGAAGTAAACGAGATGTTTTAGCAATTGGAGGAGGAGTTGGAGGAGCAATAAGAGAGCAAGAATCAGCGGTAAATTTTTTAACTTAAATTTTAAAAGAATTTTGAGATATAATTGAATTTGTATTTAATATGCATGTAATAAATATTTTAGGGAAAATCAGAAAATAAAGAAAAAAGTGTACAAATATCAAAAATTGGAACCCCAAAATCAAAGAAATCAAAATCGAAAATGTTTAAATCTCCGCAACAAAAAAATGCAGAAACTCCAATAAAATGTAGAACGGAAGGAAGTGATGGAGAAACATATGGCAGAGGACATGGAAAGAAAACTGAAAGTAAAACAAAACACTCTGAAATGAATAAGGGCAAATTTGGTGATACCATAAATGATGACACTTTAAATGATACTGATTGTGATTGGGGTGCTGGGGAAGTGATTTATAAAGCAGGTAATTATTTCTTAAAAATATACTGTAGATCTAAAATAAACAATTTTTAGATCGATCAAAAAAGAAGAAAAGAAAACACGGATAATTAATCAATTTTTTATATTACTGTATTTTTTAAAAGAATATTTGTCAAAAATTTATTTTAAAACAAATAAATTAAACAAACAATTAAAGAAAAATAATTAACATTTCAAGATCCAAAGGCAATGATTGAAAAAACCCAACAATATAAAATCGAAAAAAAGGCAATGATTAACACAGTTAATCTTTTGTTTAATAAACTTGTACAATAATATAAACATTAAAAATAGAGAGGTGTAATAATTTTGCAAATATTTGCTTTCCATTTATGCATCATTCATTTGATAATCTTCAGGTAGAGATTCAAGATGATGAGTAATGTGCCCCGATTCACCATTGAAACAACGCATACAAACTTTTGGTCGCTGAATTTTTGCACTTACCTCAAATTTCTCTGCAAGCTCTTTAATGCGTTTTT
The DNA here is from genome assembly GCA_964035985.1 of Panagrolaimus superbus. NCBI lineage: Eukaryota > Metazoa > Nematoda > Chromadorea > Rhabditida > Panagrolaimidae > Panagrolaimus > Panagrolaimus superbus. Next base: position 11,268,980 of record OZ038357.1, read on the forward strand.
CTAAAATATATTATTTGTTTTTCAAGTTTACAAGATTACAAAATTGAAAAAGCATGAAAAAACAGCTGAATTAAAACCCCTCTTTTTTCAAATATTTTTAAATACAGTATACATATATATAAAATCATCAACTTTCCAAACCCCCTAATTTATGTGATTTTCGTGCACATTTTAACCTAGTAGGATAAAGCTAAAAGCAAATCACATTTTTTGATAGTATTTACTAATTTTTCAAAAAAACTGAAAACTTTTAGTTTTCCTCGTTTTATATATACATATAAATTCAAGCTTACCAGGACAATAATTTTCCATATCAATAAAAGGTAATCTGCGTTTCAATGAAATTGGCGAATTTACCATAACTACAGTACCCTAACTAAAATTTTAACAAATAAATGTGAACGAAAAACTTCAAACAAATATTCAAACCGATTTATATAGGTTTTATCGAACCTTTGAAAGCAAACAAATATCAATAAATTTATTCAAAAACACGTTTGATTTGTTACTCTTTGATTATCGACTGATAACCATAAAACAAAAAGAACACATTTTCTTATCAAAATTTAAAATAAAAAACAAACAAGAAAATTATCACATAAAACAAAGAACCTGTATTTAAAAAAAGTATAAAGTGAAATTAAATTAAAAATATGACAAATATTTTAAGACCATAGATACCTGTTAATAATATAAAAATGCAAAATACAAATTATTCAATCCAAAACACATTCAAAGATGAACCCCAATCAAAGTTCTTCGTGTTCGCGAGAAACAAGGTCATTAACACGATCAACAATATACGTTTCATATTTCTTTGCTTTTCTTTCAAGTTTTTCTTGTTCTTGATCAAGTTCAGAAATTTGTTCATTATGAAATTCATCAGCTTTATCTTTGTATTCAGAATGGGATAACTTTTTAGCGTCTTGTAAAACTTTTTTATGATGATCTACACGAATTAAATGCTTTTCATATTGTCGAATATCAGACTTTAAAGTGGATAATTGATCAGCAGAAACACGTTTACTTGAAATTAACTAAAATAATTATAGGTTAAACCAGAATAATTACAGTAAACAAACCTTTGACCATAACTTTCTTGCTTGTGGTTCATGGAAAGGATTCTCTCGAACTCCTGTAAGTAATTCTTTTAAATCAACAATTTCTTGTTCAATTTCTCGATTTTGCTGTTTTAAAGCTATTGCAGTTTTATCATGCTCTTCATCCTCTTCAATATAATTTGAACGATGTTCTTTATGATCAGCTCGTAATTCATCATACGCAGTAATCTTTGAATCAAGTAATTGCAATCTTACATAAAAGTCTAAAATTGGAACAGTAATTAACAAAACTATAAAGTAAAATGTTACCATCAAGTTCATCAAGTACCAAATCATCATCATTTTTTGCGTCATTCCAAAGTTTTTCAAGTCTTTTATCAGCAAATATACGGTCTTTTTTATATTCTGTTATTTTTACATTATTGTTTGGAACATTTTCTTCGGCATAAATCTTTGATTTTTCATATTTGTATTTCTAAAGAATTGTATAAATTGAAAATTATCTACAAAAATGATAAAACATACAATTCTAAAAGCTTTTAAAGCATCATCCAAACCATATTTTTCCAAAACTTGTTCCAATTTTTGATCAACATCTTTTAAACTTGCTGATTTCTTCTTTAAATGTTCACCATCTTGTTTATGTGATAAATATGTTGAATCAAAGGCATGCAAATCACTCTAAAAATTGTTGCATTTAAGCAAACTTTGAAGTGTAACTCATTTTTTTACCTTTAACTTTATCAACTTTTCTTCATCCAATTTACTTTTTTCAACTTTTGACCAAATATAATTAATTTTTTCCATACGGAACTTTGCTAAAGTTTCATCAAAAATAATACACGTTAAAAACAGTATCAGTAATTTCATGATTGAAAAAGAAATGGTGGAAAAAGTTGGGGGAAAAAGTTATACAAAAGTATTTTGTTGGATGCTTTTTTATTTGTCATTGAAAGAACAAATCGCCAATTTAAAAAAAACTAATGGTCAATATGTAGATCGATTGATCGATCGCAGTCAACTTTAAGACTTTTATAGACGTAGTGATGTCGATTTTCGACATTAAAGGGGGAGTTTCATTTCTAACAAATTTTTGGACAAACTTTGTCATAAGAGTGCAAGCAAAAAGAATGCATTTGTGCGTATTTTTTTTATTCTTTTTTCAAAGCCACGCACAAATGCATTCTTTTTGCTTGCACTCTTATGACAAAGTTTGTCAAAAAATTTGTTAGAAATGAAACTCCCCCTTTAAACATGAAATATTTAAAAAATTCTTATTACTGTTTTATGTTACGAAGAAGAAAGGTATACTGTAATTCAAAAATTTTTATGTTGCTAAATCATTAATATAACGTCTGAAACGTCACATTCTATTTTTATAACAAAGATCAAATAAAGACTGTATTTTTGTCAAGAATAAACTTTTGAAATGAGCCAATTAATTTTAAATGTTTAAATAAAAATCAAAAAAAGGAAAAATGACATTGGCCCAAATTTAAGAAAAATTTTTCTGAAGGTTTTACACAAGCACAAACTACATTAAAAACAGAAATTTTATAAGTTACTGTAATCTTTGACTGCGAGCTTCCATTTAATTATCATCAAAATGTACAAAAGTAAAAACACAAAAATGGTTTGAATAAATTAAAAAATTACACTAAAGTTATTTTAATAAGATATTATGTTTAGTGACACCTTTAAAAAGGTGTCACTAAACATAATATCTTGATGAATAAACACTGAAGTGAAAACTTTTAACAGGTTTTTACAAAATAATACAACAAACATAAATACTATACAATTTTTGAGTAAGATTTACCTTTTTGAATTGATCCAACACCCTAATTACCTTCAATTTCATCGTCCAATAATATTTCAACAATAATTTTAGGAAAATCATTTTCAACAAATATATGAAGCAACTATTAATAAAATTTTTTAAATACATTTAAAAACTTGGAATTTTCCTCTCGCTTTTTTCTGCTACAAATTTATATGTATTTATTTTCTTCTCATTTTAAAAGATATCATTTTCGATACAGTATGTCAAAAATGAGATGTTTTTTCATAAATAAAATTTTTCATATTTGTAACCTATATTCAAGGCCGTATGTAGGGGGGGGGGGGGTTGGGATCTGTGCTCCCCGAAACAGAGGAAGTTCCTTTGATCTTTTGCCGCTTCGTATTGGAAGCGGCAAAAGATCAAAGGCTTGCCCCCCACAAAATCAATGTGCCCCCTCCCGAAATTTTTTTCTGTATGTACTTGGCTGTATTTAATTTAATGTACTAATTATAAATTTACTGTAATTTTTGAAAATATGGAATTCTTGTAACGGAATGTTTTTTTCATTTTTCAATTATTCCCTAGCTTTTATTTCAAAGTCTGAAAGTCAACCCGACTTGAATTTGAAAAACCCGGTTCACAAAATTGACTCAAAATACGGGTCAAGAATTTTGTCGGGTCGGGTTGAACGGGTCAACGAGTCGGGTCGGGTCGGGTCGGGTCGGGTCGGGTTGACGTTCACTATTTCAAACCTCTGCAAAATTTTTCCCTCAGCATTTTTTTTATCACTGATAACATCAAAATGATCAACATAGGGTTCCAGTAAAACGCGGGTTGTAAAACGCGGGCGCGGCTTGTAAAACGCGGGTACGCTGGTCGTAAAACGCGGGTAATGTCGCGGGTAGCATGGAAATGGCGTTTTGTACAGTAATTTCCACTTTTTCAATTATGTTTGGTTAAAAATAGAACTATTTAATGCATAACCCCTATAAGTTGAAATCCGTTAATGCAAAATCCCTATATCTCAGAACCCGTTTATGTAAAACCCCTATAAGTGGAAATTCATTAATGCAAACCCCTATAAGTCAGAACTCGATTATGCATAACCCCTATGAGTAAAAATCATTTAATGCAAAATTCCTTTTTATCCATGCAACCCGCGACCTTACCCGCGTTTTACAACCCGCGTACCCGCGTTTTACCACCCGCACCCGCGTTTTACAACCCGCTACCCGCGTTTTACTGTTTCCGATCAACATGATCAAATTAATAAAACAGAAAAACTAATTTTTTTTGGTTGTTTGAAAAGCTCAAAATTTTTGATACTGAAGTTACGTACTGTCGTGCTCTAGCATCATGAATGTATTTTATTTTCTACCGTTATTGCTAAAAACTACTATACATCAACTTGTTGTAATGCATTCGGCACCCATGTTCCCGCGTTTTACTTGTACTCCCTTTGCTTGAAGATTTCAAAGTGTATGTTTTATTTTGGCATTTGGTATAATTAATTATTAAATGTTCTTTAGTGATAAATATCCTCCTTCATATATTGCATTTACACAACTGTTACAGTTAAAAAACTATTAGAAATCCCACATTTTTCAATTATTAAAAAGTTAAAATTGTATTTGAATAATTTTTAAAGATACCTTTTGCTTTATCGTTTGAATTTGAGCTGTCATTTCTGTAACCCGAATAGATACAAAATACTAGCCGCAATAATTCTTCAGAACTGATGTCGGAGTATTACATTCCTTTGTTCCCTAACATGGATGTCAGAATTTAAGAACCCCTAGTTTCTTAAATCTGATAAAGGCGTGGGGGATTTCTTTTATTGTACGGGGAGTTTTTATATAATAAATGAAATCCCCAAATTTCATATCCCCAAAAAAGCATTTCCAAAAATTTAATCCCCAAATGTCCCGTCCCCAAAAACAGCCATGCCCTGATAAAACATATTTATAAATGAAACTGTAATTTTAGTTTGAATTGAGACAATGTGCTTAATTCAAAATTTAAATGATTTTTTTCCACCTAGTATTTGTGTCCTTTAGAATTTTTTTCATGTTATTTACAGCTCGTGAAAATTATCGTAAAAATTAACTTTATTTTTAATTTTTAAAGTTTTATTCATTTGAAGCCGGATAAAAAACGGGTTCACAACTTTCATATTTTGTATGACAAAGACAAAAATAAAAATTTGTAAATCTAGGGGTTACGGTAATTATAAAAATTGCCATGTTTTTTTAAAAATCTTTCAGCTTTTAATCAGGCTTATCAGAAGCTATAATATATGTTATCAATAATTCGTGTGTATATTACAAACTACATTTCTGACACATCACAAGATTGAACACTTTAAATTTGGAATCTTTTAAAAATGTTTATTTTTCTTTTTTATTTAATGACACAATTTTTTTGTTCCTTTAACACAAAATATATTTTTTCCCTGATTGTTGTAAATAGACGCCAACATTGATAGAATCTCCGCCCATTTTTGTCGTCACAGAAAAGTTCAATCAAGAAAAAAATAAATTTTTTAACTTCAAACTTCAAATTTTGTGTAACAAGGTCATCAACACAAATAACTTTTTCTTTCTCCCCTAAAAAAATATTTTATAAATAAAAGCATAAAAGTTTGCCAAAAAAAATGTAATCATCGCTTTTTTTGTTGTTGCTGATTTTGTTACAGCTTTTGAAGTTGGGGAACAATAAAAATGCTTTTAATTAACCCCCCAAAAAAAAGTGAGAGATAATTTAAATCAGGTTTTTTGCTGCTTTCCGGGTGGCGTTGGGTGGTGGGGAGATTGCGCAATTAAAGTTTAAAGGTTTACTTTTTATTTCTATTAATCTGGTTTTAATTAAATTTTTTAAAACTATTAAATTTTTTGTTGTTTCTACTTTCGCTTTTTTTTCGTTTTTTGATTTGAAACAAAAGGTTTTAAAGATTTATAAAAAAAAATTGTTTATTTTTAGAGATGAGTATTTTAGCAGCTGCAGCTTGGCTACTTTTTCTTCCCTTGGTTGTTACTTGTGGGACTCCAGAAGTTAAAACTCCACTTGGAAGCATCCAAGGATTTGATTATCAAACAAAATCTGGAAGAATTGCAGAAATTTTTTTAGGAATACCGTATGCAACACCCCCAATTGATGATTTAAGATTTGAAGTAAGTTTTTTTTCACCATTATTATTAAAAGTTACTGTATTTTTTTTATCATAATTATCTAAGCTAAAATATTTAATTTTGGTTATTGCAATTTAATATTCCCAAAAAGGATATATTTATTAAAATAAAAGTACAAATTGTCACTCCAAAAATAAAAGTTTGATCTTTGTATGTAGAGACGTGCACGCGCGACTCAAACGCGAGTGTTCCCCTTCACTTTTTTTCGTCCAAAGGAAAAACGAAGAGAGGTATACTGTAGATTTTTTAACTTTTTTTTATAAATATGATTTTTATCCTTCTAGATGTAAAAAAATACGGAGATTCCAAAAATGCAACTTTTAAATATCACTTCCGTATAAAAAATCAGAGAAAAGTCTAAAAAATCGCTTTTTTTCACGTTTTTGAGAAAGTGATACATTACACTCAGAGAGCTTGAAGCTTGAAATCATATCAGCTGGATAGAGCTTTTTTTTCTCCATCTGATGCATTTTTCAAAAATCACCCACAATCACCCCGTCATAGTCAAAAACTATTTTTTCTAATTTTCAGCTTAGCTTTTTCTCAAAAGTTACTTGGATGCAAAAAAGAGACTCGATGCGCTTGCATGTTTGTCGCAATGGAGAAGACGGTTGCTTATAAGGCAAGTGTGCGCAGGTTCAAACCCGCCCTCGGGTTCGATGCAACAAAAAGTGCAATTTGCAAATGCAACACGAAAATATTGAAGAAAGAAATGTGTTCCCCAACCGAAAAAAAAAATAATTTTGCTAGTTTCCAACAATAAATTAAGATGTAATATTAATTTCTTTTTTATTTTTCTTTTTTTATATCAACTAATTTTTTTGCGGCGAATCTAATGGTACCAAATTTATTGCGGTCCGAGAACTTTGAAAAACACGTGCACGTCTCTATTTGTATGACACCATTTTTTTCGGTTCCAATTTTCTGCCAATTGTTAAAAACAATTGGCAGAAAAAAAACTTGTTTTTATTTACTCCAAAAAAACACGTACAAAAAGAATTAATCATATATTTGATCAAAAATTGGTCATTCATTGATAATCAAAAACAATGATAATATTACTTTCTTAGAAGCCTGTTCCAACACCACCATGGAAGGGCACGTTAAATGCCACAAAATTTCCACGTCCTTGTGCCGTTCATGAACCAATTTTTGCAATTGGTTCAAGTGAAGATTGTCTTTATATGAGTATTTTTAGGCCAAAATGGAAGGTAAAAAATTGTAAATGTTAGATAAAATATAACATTAGATATTATAGAGCCGTGATCCAAAAGGTTTTCCAATTTTGATTTGGATTCATGGGGGATCATGGATGATGGGAAGTACTGAACAATACGGATATAAAAGAGTATCAGATAATTTTATTCCACAAGGAATTATTATTGTTTCAATACAATATCGTCTTGGACCTTGGGGTATGCATTCTTCAATGGCCATTAATCCGGATATCTGATATCCAAATCTTTTTTAGGCTTTTTTTCATCTGGTGATTCTCGAATGCCTGGAAATTTGGGACTCTGGGATCAATACACTGCTATCAAACAAGTGAATAAATTTGCACCATTTTTTGGGGGTGATAAAAATCGAATAACTGTTATGGGCCAAAGTGCCGGATCTGCTTCTGTTTCATGGTTATCCGTCGCTGAACGAGCTCATAAACTTTTTCAACAAACTATCGAAATTTCGGGATCAGTTTTTGGAGTTTGGGCCCGCTCTGATGAAACCATTGAAACTTCTTTGAAGCTTGCCGCTTCCCTTGATTGCCCGGACACAAATGATTTGAAAAAATGCATGAAAAATCTTACACAAGAAGATATCCAAGATCAAATGCTTGGAATGGGAATTTTTAAACAAAATTTAAATTTTGCATTCTTTAATCCAAGAATGGATGGAGATTTTTTGAAAGCAAAATCTTTTGAAGAAGCAATTAAAAAGGCTCCAAAGCGGCCAACCTTAATTGGAAATACAAATAAAGAAAGTCTTTTTTGGTGTAAGTTTTTTTTGAAAACATTTTTGAAACACAAAAAAAACGGTATTAATTTTTTAGCTGCTGAACAATTGGGTCTTGTACCGGCGGATGAAATCTATAATCGAGCGGATGATGAAATAGAAGAATATTCAAGAGAAAAATTGGAAGATTTCATTCGAAAATGTGTTGCAACAAAAGAGAGATATGGTTCAAGAGCGACGGAAGCAGGTGATGAAATTATTTCACATTTTGCTGATTCTAAAGCCCCAAAGAAACCTGATAATTTATTTTATTTTGATCGATTTACTGATGTATGTTTTTTTATGCATTATCAGTCTACAGTAACCCATACAAATTAATTTTAGCTTCTTTCAAGTATTCATTTTGAAACTCCACAAATCCGTGAAGCTTTAAATAAAGCTGCAGCCGGATATCCAACATTTTATGAAGTTTTTTCTTATCAAAAATCAAAAGAAATAACCGAATATAAAATTGATGGCGCCCCACATGGCGCTGAACTTGATGCCCTTTTTCATTCATTTGTTTATGCCGGATTTGAGGAAACAAAAGATGATCCAAAAATTCAAAAAATTATGGCAGAAATTTTTTCTGCATTTATTCGAACTGGAAATCCTTCAACTGAGACATTAACAATTCCACCTGTAACATCAAAGGTTATCCCATATGTTGACATCAATCTTGAACCAAAGATTAAACAAAATCCATTCTTTCATAATTATCTTTTTTGGGAAAGAATGACAAAAAAATATGGTTATGATGTTTCGACGGGAACAAAAGTGACAAAATTTTCAAAGCCAATTCGTCGTCGCCGCGTACAACGGCGTCCACGAATTTTAAAACGTCGAACTTCTTCTTCTATTTAAGTTTTAAAAAAAAGAAGTATTTAATTAAAACATTCCAACATCAATTTTTATTATTTCTTTTTTTTTTGTTATTTGTCAATCGATCTCATTCAAAAAAACAATTAACAATAAACAAAAATTTTCAAAAAAAATTAATGAACTCAAAGAATTTTTAAAACGAGTTCTTTGTCTGTATTTTGGCCAAAATATCATTTATTTTTTTGAGATAAAAAATTGAAATAAAAACATTTTTTTGGTTTATAGTTTCAAAACATAATACAAAAAAAAGAAAGTACATACAAAAATAAATAAATACAAAAAACGTTGAAATTATAAAAGTGGAAATAAAATCATTGATATCGGGCTCGTTTAATTTTTGGTAATCTCTAAAAAAGGGCAAACTTATTTATACTTTAAACTTTAGGTAAAAATGGTAAATATTTTTGACAAAAAAACGCGGTTTTGGTTTGTAAAGTAAACAATATTTTGTTTATAAAAAAATGAATAAAGTTTTGCGTAATAGAAAACAAAAAAACATACGGTATCTGCTGAGGTACTGCTTGATTCACTCATTCGAGATCGATTAATATTACTAAAATCAGGCAATTTTGGTTTTCGAAATATTTCATCATCACCTAAATTTATTTTTATTATAAAAATTAAAAGATGCACAAAAAACAAACGCTTTCTTTTAACTGGTGGCTCAGGTTCTAATCTATCATATTCAGGATCAGAATCGTCATCAACGTCATAAGTTATAATATTTTCAAGTGATGCAGGGACCATAATCAGCGGGGCTTTTCCACGTTTTTCTGCTTCATTCAAATCATAATCTTCTTCATCATCAGATTTCCATGGCATATCAGATAGTGGTAAGGCTTCAATATCAACTTCAACATCATCTTCAGCAATTTTAATTGGTTCATCTGCATCTTCATCTCCCATATCAAATTCGCCTTCTTCTTCTTCGTGAATAAAATTATCATTGATTTCTTTGAAATTTGGTGCAAAGGCTGACATTGTTGTTACAATTCTCTAAAAAGAATAACATTAATCAATTCATTAAAAGCCTTGAATATCACCCTTCCAAAGACATGAACTTTTCCCCCAGCAACGGTAAGAATTTCTTGTCTTGTTGTATGCCATTGAAGATCGCTAGGAATATTTCCAACCGTTCCTCTCAAAGGTGTTGCAACAGTTTGAGTCCACAAATCCCAAATTGTAATTTCATGTGCACTATTCTCTGCTGCACATACATATCTTGCATCAGGTGACATTCCAACAAACATGTAATTTCGCTAAAAAACAGACATAAAACAAATAAAATAATCCAAAAATGTGCATACTTTAGAAACTGCATCAGAATATCTTGAATCATATGCTACCATTTCACCAGCCTTTGCATTAACAATTGAATGAAGTTTAAAAACTCGAATATATCGATCCGAAGAATTTGTAACAACAAGATCTTTCTTTTTTGAAACATAAATTTGACGAACCTTAAAAATTATATTACTGTAGTAATACGATAGAAAAATTACTTGATGATTATTAGCTTGCTTCATATGTTTTACATATTTAAATGTTTTTGCATCAAAGAGAATAAGGTTACTCTACAAAGGAATGTATTTTTTATTATATTTATCTATCTACAATAAGACAAACTTTGTTAGTTCCAGCTATTAAAAATTTTCCTCTTTGAGAATATGCAATTGTTGTAATATTATCTTCAGATAATTGAGGCTTTTGTCGATATTCATATTTAACTTCTTCTTTTTTATCCAATTTCAAAGAAGTTATTGAAGAGTCTTTTGGTTTTAATACTGTCACTATATTATTATCTCTGAAACAAAAACATATTTAAATATGTAAAGTAATGCAAGTTTCTCAGCAAAAGTTTTGTAAATGAAAATAGTTGAATGTGATTATTAGTGTCATATAATTTATAGGACAATACTAAGACAGTCAAAAACAAACCTTGGATGAAAATGAATTTGATTATTACATGAATTAAAGTTATATGAACATAAAATTTCTGTTGTTTCTACGTTAAATACATTTGCAGTTCCATCTTCGCTGGCGGAAGCTATCAACTTTCCATCATTTGACCAATCGATTGAACTCACGGGTAATGGATGTCCCTTTAATTCCTATAATACAAAACTGCAAAAGTTAATAAATCCCCAAACAATAACCTTACTTTAACAATAATTTTAGTTGTATAATCAACAATAACAATATCACCAGAATGTGTGCCAATTGCAACAGCAGTACCAAATCGGTTAATTTTAAGGGTACAAGCATGATATCCTCGAAGATCTATTTCACACATATGTTCTTGAGGCGGCCCCGATAAAGTTTGGGATGCCGAAGAATCTTCACTTTCGACCATCATCTTTGCAAACTTTGCCGAAAATTTTAGGAAATTTAAAGTTATAATCAAACGATGGAGCAGAAAAAAAGGAAGATTCAAAAATTCATTTTTTTATTTTTGTTTTAATGGCTCTTTTAAAGACTTAAGCTTAGAGCCTCTTTACATTGGGGAGCACAATGCCAAGCATTGAAAAATGCAAACTTTTTTGCGCCAAAAATTTTTTTAAAGCTCGATTTTTGCTGCTCTTTTTTTTGTTGTTTCTTATTTATTAAAATTTAGCGTTTCTTTCTTTACTTTTACGATATATGCTACAAAATATCAGAGCAAGATTACCCGTTTAAAGATTCTAAAAAAACACAAAAACATGAATTTTTGTCTTTTATGCTTTTTTTTGCCTTTGTTGTTCATATTTACTTATAATTGTGATAGACACTTTCGACTTTTGCCAGTCTGGCAGGAGTCGAAAATGGCAGTGTCAGAGGGAAATAATTCTTTTGTTTTTTTCGTTCAATAGTTTGATATATACTGTACTTTGCACGTGTTTTTTAACGTTTTCTTAAAATTTACCTAGTCTTTATGATGCTGTCAAACGGCAATCGTTAATCTGTTTAACAACATTACTTCACATAAGCTTCAATCCTTTAAAATCAACTTTTTCGTTTTAGTTTAATTAAATTACAATGGATGATATAACACCAAGATTTCCAAATTTTGTTGAATATTGTTTAACTTATCATCATCAATCCTTCTCTGTTCCGAATTCAATCGTTTATTATGTTTCAAAGAATCCAAATTCTAGTAAAATGTATAAAAAATTGAACAAAGTCTGCAAATATTTTTTTATTAAAAATCCATTGCTTTTATTGCATTGCTTAAAATTTACAAAGGATGGATGGAAAACTTGTTCAAATGATGATGAGTGTAATAAACAAAGATGTGAGAATGTAATTCTGTTAAAAAATGTTACTGCCTCGAAATTATGGATTACCTATCAGCTTGTTATTCAGTCATCCGAAAATTTATCGGTCATTCCATTTTTGATTTCAAAATTATATAAACCTTCCCCAAATAGAATTGAACTATATGAACAAAATATTTCTTTCAAACATTTTAAATTTCTTTTCTCTCGTACCAGACCATGTAAGCTAGATAAAACTATTATCAAATCCCATTCTGGAGAAGAAATTTCGCTTGAGACAATTGTTGCAAATATTCCAAATCTTCAACAATTTATTTAGTACGTTTACTTTTTAAATATCATAGTGTATGTCATTAAATAACATCAAATCGACGTTTGAAATCTTTATTTTTAGTTCGTGATAAATCGTAATGTTTTTTCAGTGAAGCTGCCAAAAATTCTAAGAGTGTTTCTTCGAAAACTGCAAAAGAATTACTTCGAATTCCATCTATTCAAAGTCTCCATCTTTTGGTATTGTTGAATGTTCCTGAAGATTTTGATGTTGATACCATTTTTTACGATATCGTAAAAGTAAAATTATTTCAGTTACATATTTCTTGCTATTAAATTGTTTTTAGAAAAGTGCCACACTAAAATGTTTTATCACTTTTAGTGATCCAATTTCTTCTGAACGCAAAAGTCATCTTCAAAAAATTGTTGATGAAATTATAGATGAAAAGAACCGTAAATATTATCCACCTTATATTGGTTTTCCCGGACAAGGTCGTGCTAGTTCTTTACACAGTTTGCATTTTTCACCACATGTATCATAATTTATGTTTTTGTTATTGTTTTTTTTACATAAAATATTTATAAAACACAAATTATTCGGCAAAAACGTATCACTTATTATTTTAACAATTGTTAAATAATTATTGTTGCAACAATAATTATTTATAAATTCATTGACATTTTAATTTTCCAGTTTCATCTGTGAAACAATTAAAATTATTTCTTTATTTCAAATGGTGTAGTCGCAGATTAGAGTTGATTTTAGCTATTCCAGCTTGAATAAACAATTTATTCAATCCTTTGACATCCATAACAAATTTTATTAAAAGTTGCACATTTACAGTAATTTAAAAAAACAACAAAAATTTTTTGGGATATTGGCCTACTTTTTTTTATAAAAGCGTTTCTCCTTCTCTACCACGTGACGGTTTCCGAAAATCAGAGAAGTTATTTTTGGTGTTTTTTAATTTTTGAGATTTTTTTTAGATTCTTTTCGCCTTTTTCATACGTTGAGTTCATTCAGTCTAGATTTCGATATGGAAGAAGACCTTCACAAAGTTTTTTTTCTTTTTTACTGCCATGATCTGCCAACTTGTCTGCCTGAAAAAATACATATACAAACTCGGAAGAATAAAACAGAAATATTTTAGGATTACGGTTTTAAGATAATTAAACAGACTGGGCTTTGAGTAAAATATTGTAAATTAAATAAAAAATTATTGCTGAAAAATTATAAAAAATGCGTATCATGCGTTAAACCTCCCAACCAAGAGATTGTCCAGACGAAACGTCACGCATTTTATGGGTGGGTGTTAAGAAAATGTGACACCGCTTTGAAATGCGGCATTAGATCAAAGGAATGGAAAGATGGATGGGTTCAAAGATCTCGGGCTTTTCAGTGACTTGAAAATTCCCAACCAAAAAAGTACTTACATAATAATTTCCAACATTCCCAGAATGTGCAGCAACTTTAACTATTTTGATTTGTTCTTTTTTGAATTGAGCGTATACTTTTTTGAAATCTTCATAAATGTCACCAATTTTACTTCCTTTTTTAAATTTGATTTGTATGAAATTTATCAACAAAATCTTGCCGATCAGTATATACTATAGTCTTGTAATTTCTGCAATAAATAAACTTTTTAATATATTTTTTTTGTCATTTTTACAAATTTATATAAAACAGAAAGTTTTAAAAACTTACTTGTATTCAGAATTATAAATAAGTTCAAGCGCTTCTTTTATCGCAAAATATTCGGCATATCCAGCATCTTTGCCTTCCAATTCAATACTTCTATTTAGAGGACATAAAAGTAGGGACCTTCAAGCAAAAATTTAAAGTCATTATTTATTAATAAATTTTATATATTCGGATACCTCAGGATTTTTTAAGACCCATGGCGAAATTTTTTTAAATTCAGATTCTGAAGCTGAAAAATGATGAAGCTTTTTCGGCGCGCGCATCAGGTGTTTTATGGCAAGCAAAAAAATCAAAGGAAAAACGCCGCCAAGCAGGCGACGTGTTTGGCTCAGTTGGTAGCGCAACGCACTTGCGTGCAAAAGCTCACAGGATCAATTCCTCTGGGGTGACAAAAAGGTTGTTAGAGCTAAATTTTATGTGGGATGTGTTAAAAAACATTTCACAGATATTGCAAATAAAAAGTTTCACTAATTTGTCAATGTTTAGTTTTACATTTGTATAAATACCAACTCTGAATGATGGTGTAATGATAATAACAAAACTTCTGTTCATGTTGCCCTATTTTTAAAATGTTAGCAAAAAACTGAATTTAATGCTTTTTTTGAACATTATTAGCTTCATAAAATGATCCATGTTATCCAAATACTCTTGGTTCAAATGTATTACCAATTGGTGTTAACACAACATCCACGGAGATCGGTGCTAAAACATTTTACAATCTATTGTTTGGCTATCAATTATTGTTAAAAATTTATTAATAAGTAAAATTAAGAGAAACAAAAGATATAAGAATGACAAAAAACAATAATAATACGTGTTTTTATTACCATGGAATCATCTACCATTTGAAGATGGAGGCTTTTTCTACTTGTGTTTAAAGTATCTGAAACATAAAATAATATATTATATACATTGTCAAGAAAAAGAACTGACCAATGATTCGGTAACATTGCCATACAACATCGTGAACATATATATCTTATAAGTTAGATGATCCTTAAATAACTTGAGAATTCTTAGCTAAAAGAAAGTGGATGTAATGCAAAAAAGAAAAGATATGAAAAAACTTACCAATAATTTGATGGAGTTATTTTCTTCTTGCATTTGAAGTAACATAAAAAAGATATTATATATCTGTTACATTTATGACAAAAACCCACCCAGTTATCCAGAGAAATTGATATATTCTCTAACCATATACATATGTATGTACTCATACATACATATTAATTTCAAGAAATTAATATGTATGAAGGGGAATCTTCTATTCGAATAATTTCATTACGGATTCTTCATAATTCTTTTAACGTTAGAAGCAACAATGCAGCAGCACTAAGGATTTTTCTTATCTAAAACAACGTGGATATAATGAAAAAAGTACAATATATATATATAAACTTACCATTGAATATCAATGCAGCAGCAATCATTTGAAGAGGATCTTGAGTTTGATAATAATATAAATTGCATAAACTAAACAAGCATCTAACCTTGTTAAGCTGCAGGAAAGTCAGGAGTTTGTGGTTATCACCATAGTTTCGAAGAGGAAAATATAGTTTCTTTTGAGATTATTTGATTATTCTTGAAGTAACAATTTAGAAAAAGTTTATTATTTGTACATGCCAAAAAATGATAGTGACAGATACAGCAAAAAAGTCTTTAACTTTTAAAAAAACTTAATTTTGTTTTTATTGGAGATCTCCATAAAAACAAATATCGGTGTTAAAATAAGCAAATTAATGAAGCTTACAAACAAACTAGTGTTACTTTTTATTTGCAATATCTGTGAAATGTTTTTTAACACATCCGACATAAAATTTAGCTCTAACAACCTTTTTGTCACCCCAGAGGAATTGATCCTGTGAGCTTTTGCACGCAAGTGCGTTGCGCTACCAACTGAGCCAAACACGTCGCCTGCTTGGCGGCGTTTTTCCTTTGATTTTTTTGCTTGCCATGAAAAACGACTTTTCTTTTTTTGGTTGACGGTCCCTACATAAAAGATAAAAATAAATACCGGCCCCAGCAAAAAATTTTTTTCGTTCAGGATCATATTTTGCTGAACCATCGGTGTACACTTCGATTACTTCGTTTTTTGTATCCATTTCAGCACCAATACCTAAAAATAAGATTACCCTACCTGTAAAGTTATTATTATCTGGAGCAGCAATTAATTTGATTAGAATTTTGAATATTACAGTAACTATTAATATTATTGATTGACAGAATATCAACGATTAATATTATTGATTGACAGAATAACAACGATTAATATTATTGATTGACAGAATATCAACTATTAATATTACTGAATAACAGAATACCTGAAAAAATTATCGTTAAAAATGGGCGGTAGTTGAAATATATACAAAGCAAATTTAATCACGTCACAAAACGCATACAGAATAAGCGCAAATTTTCGGAACGCATCACAGAATGAAATTATTTGAATAAAAGGTTAAACAGGGGCAACATTAAATTTTTTCAAAGCACTTTCTTCGAAAAAAATAAGAGCGTCAAAAATAGCGAAGTTTTAAAAATAAAGGAAAATTTCAGAATTGGAAAATTAAAGAGTTGCAGTTTCATCTTTTGAAAAGGCACAGAAAAGAATAGAATGTAAAATTATCAAAAATTTAACCGAAATTTGCGAAAAAGAACAAATGAACCTTTTTTTGTTTTTGACATGAATTTAAGGGATTATAAAAAAATGTCCTTTATACTGCTGCTAAAATTATGAGTTTTTATCTGGATTTTGATTTATCGAAATTTTTTATGTTCGATGTCAAAAGATCAAATATTATGCCATTTCGATATCAAATCACAAAAAATTTGTTACATTTTGTAAAAGCAACAATTTATTTCGACTTTTTTGTTTTTGCAAAACTCTGATCTGATAACAAATTATGATGATTCTGTTGCATGAAAAAAGTGTGATAAACTTTTTAGAATATTTGAGATAAAAAGCACGAGAAACAGAAGTGATTTTTAATTTATTAAAAAATTCCAACAAAAAGGAATTGAAATAAATCAAAAGTTTCTAAAAAATCTTTTTAAGTCTGTCACGGGCTCATTTGGCGTTACGTTAAGGCGGTTTTCGCGAAGGATGATTTTAAACGATTAATTTTTCTATCAAACGTCTTCTAATAGTCCCCTGAACATTCCCTGAAATGTGCGTCGAAAAAAAAAATTTCGAAAATTTCGACTTTTTTTCACAGGGGGGACCAAGGCAAAAAAAAATCAAAATATTTTAAAAAAAAATTTAAAAAATTTAATTTTTTTTAAATAGTTCAGACATGTCCAGAAAGTCTAAAAAATACTATATAAACCGTTTACGGCGTTATAATAAGTCAAATATTGGAGTTATAGCACCAAAATGATGTTGGGGGTATTGTGAAAAATCTCCTCACATAGAAAAAAATTTTTATTCGGTTGTTTTTTTACTTTGTTTTGATTAATTATGACTAAATCAATTATGGAGAATCAGAATATAGCATTTTCAGACATTAAAAATAGAAAAAATTAATTTTTTTTGATGTTGGGGGTATTGGAGCACACGATAATGACTAAAATGAATAGAAGTCAGACAAAAGTGCTCATATGAGGTGTCTTTTGGTATTGTTACAATTTGTAGGTGATTCTCCACGATTTGTTGGAAATTTTTTTTCAAATTAATTTTTTTTTTCAATTTTTTGATTAATTGAAAAATTTAGTGTTTTTATACTTCAACATCAAAAAATGAATAGAACTTGAATACAAATAAAACCTCAGCTGTTCCAGTGTTTTTTTTTCTTTTACAACTACATAAAGAACAACTTGTTGGGATTTGTTTTTCAATTTAAAGCCTCATTTTCGAATTTTTTAGATTCAAAAATTAATCTTTCAAAAAATCGCTAAAAAATGACATTTTTTCAATTAGTAGCGCCGTCGAAACTAGAGCACGTAGGAATATTCTGGTCATATAGTTATGTCGAGAAACCGATTTGGAACAAATTTGCAGTGGGGTTTTACCCCTTCACGATGTAATTTGGATTTGGCGTGGCAAAAAGTGCCAAAAAATGGCCAAAAATGGACATTTTGCCAAATTTCGTTTTCCTAACGGCACACCCCCAAATCAAGCCAGGTATCATTCTGAAGCTATTTTTTGGTCATTCTAGGTTATTTGGCACCGTTTGACACCAAAACATCCTAACGTAACATTTTTTGCCAAAAAATGAGCCCGTGCTGTGTTACGAATCATCAAAAGAAATATCAGTTATCAGTGATAAAATAATCAGTATTTATTTTATAAATTACAAACAATAAAAAATATACAATTAATTATAATATTATATTCAACTACTACAGTATCAACTCGGAGTTAAATTTGCATAAAAAGGTACTTGCGCTTGATAGCCTGTTGGCGGACCTTCTTTATCTTTAATTTCACCAACTTTATGTTCAATTGTAATTTTTGTAAAATTTGCATTTGCAAGAACATCCGCGGCTGGATTTGAATTATTTGTTTGAAGTGGAACCGTACCAATTGTAATTGGAATATTTACTGCTGGACCACTTGAAAATACAGCATCTGTATGAACTTTGGCCGAAAATAAAAGGGTGATATTTAAGATTAATTAAAATTCAAATGATGCAACTTACAAAAAGATTGTAACTAATTGTAATAATTGGACAATCTGAAAAGCTTGGAGTCATTGCTGGAACTTGAAGGGTGTAAGTTCCGACAGAATTATCTTTTGAATTTATCTAAAAAAAATATACGGTAATGTAAAACAAAAATTGCAGAACTTACAGCAATAGTTTTAGAAGTCACACACATAGATGAAAATTTATTCAAAGTTGGTTGTCGATACCATGAATATCCGTGATAAATTGTTGCTTCACAATGTCCGATAAAAACCATTGAAGATGTAATTCCAAGCTCAATAGAAGTTACAATTGATGTAGTGGTATTATTTAGATCAACTCGAATTGCAATAGTTTCACCCGGGACGAAGCCAGTTTTTGGAAGATTTACCTAAAAATTGTTCCTTTAAAGTTTAAACATCCATGGATGGGGATTTTATACATCCCTTTTTTCAAGATATTAGAAGCTTTTGGCTGATAAAAATATGGAAAATTATTGCTCAAATAGTTTTGAAACAATTTCACATAAAAACTACAGTAATAACAAATTCCCCAAATTTTTTAAAATTACAGTAATCCCCGCCAAAATTTAACATAGTTTAAAAACCTATAGCATCCCTCAAAAAAACTAAACATACGGTCATTGTAAGAGGATAAGAAGTACAAGAGCAACATTTTGTTTCCACTTCAGTTGAACCCGTTACAACGGGTAAAGCAAGTTGACCATTTAAATTTAAATCTATTAATGGACAAACTGAAAATCCCATATATCTTGCATCATCAATTCCACATGGAATATCAATATTTGCTTTAACAAAATATGTTACATTTCCATATTCTCCGCTCATATTTGGTGCAGCATTTGCAGGAATAACAAATTTAAAAGGAAATTGATATTGTCCTGGTGGAAGTATATTTGTGCCATCCATGGAAGCCCACAATATTGCATATGAATTTAAATACATAATTTCGGCGCCATACGGAATAAATTCTGTTCGATTATATCCATCATAATTATCTTGATATTCATATTCATGCCATTCAGTTTTTGCACGCCCATAAATTTTAATATCAACTTTTCGAGCTCTTAAAAATGTATCAGTTTGAAGGAATACAGTTGCAATTGCTTCAGTATTTGGAAAGAAGACATTCACCTTTGAATTAAATGCAACATAAAAATTCAACATTTTTTTACATCCAAAAATTGAAGAATTCTTTTTCAATTTATCTTGATTCATAATAATAAAATTTGATAAAAAGTTAAGGAAGAATGCTCAGCTTTAATTTGCATAAATAGTTTGAAAAATGTGGGAAATCCGTGATGGAGAAAAATATCGTTGTCTTTTTGGGGGATTTTATTTTGAGGACGACTTTTTTCGGACAGAGTTTTGCGGGTATAAATTTCTCGGGGATCGATTTTTTTTCTCGCAAAAGATCCCAGTAACACCAAAAACAGAAAATCCCGAAAATTTAAAGTTGAATCAATTCAAAGTTACCCCTCCCCATACGTGTAGAGGGGGGTGAGTTTTTTGAAAAATGCTATCGGGGTTGGGTAGCTTCCCTGACTTTTTAAAGCTTTTTTGTTTTTTTCAAAAATAATTTTCCGTGGTTGGTATGTGTTGGGCGCGAACGCCCAACACATATACTATAATTCTTTTGCTGTTGATCAAATTGTATCAAATAAAAAGAAGCGTGGTCCTGATACTAATGATGAACCGCAAAAGTCAACTCGACAAAAAAAACGTGGTTTTAATTAAGTTAATTTGTTAGAGGAAGATGAAAAGTGTTTTCGTATAAGTTTAGTTAGTTTGAATGATTTTAAAATTAGAAGACGTATTTATAGCTAATATTAATTCAATTAATTTTAAAAAAATAGATAACAGATAAATAATTTCATTGTTTTTTTTAATTTTAATAAGCTTTTTCGCGTGAAAAAGCCGTCCAAAAATTATGAAAAACTCATTAAAGCCCACTCGCCCGGAAGCGGTTAGTAAAAGGCGAATCGCTTAGTCGTTCGAAGACAAGTGAGCCAAAGATACCTTTTCCTCGACAAAAAGGAAAGAATAAATGTTTCAAATAAAAGTGAACGCACAATGAATTTAACTGTGGAAGTAGACAACGAAAGAGGCACTCTCTTTTCATTGCAAAAAAAGATTCCCGTTTTAGTTCATTTTTTGCAATGGTAGAAAAGATTATAGTTGAGCGACGTCGCTTCTTGAAACATACTTGAAACATATGTCGCGACATTCACAAGCTAACCGCACGAGATGATATTTGAGTATCCCACACAGTTTAAACAATTCATTGGGGGTCAGAAACAAACCCTAAATCTTGTGGTTCCTTTGTTAGTTTGTTTTAACGTCGATGAGGTGTAGACGATGCATCAACTCCGTAAGAGATTTTGTTTTAAAAAACTTTTAAAACTATGTTTTCTGCCAAATTTTGTTTTTAAAGGGAGTGTCGCAGCCAGTGTAAAATTCATTTTCACTATCTATGGCGGTACCTCCTAGCGCGACAATTTCTCCCCACTGTTTTTGCTGCAATTTTTTTGCAAATGTTTTTTTTGATGACAGCCAAACAAATTTTCATCGAAAACAGTGGGGAGAAATTGTCGCGCTAGGAGGTACCGCCATAGATAGTGAAAATGAATTTTACACTGGCTGCGACACTCCCTTTAAAACAGTTTTTTTGACATAAAATCTCTAATGGTTTGCTTTATTGTCTTTAAAATAAGTTTCGGAGTCGACTGAAAATCTCCGGCACAACACGTTTGAATCAAGCGGACATTTCTTTTTTTCTAACGGCGGCCGTGTTTTTTGCTGCTCCCTTGTCTCAGTTGGGAGTGCGCGCGACTATAGCCCCGAGCAAAGTAGCATGGTTCGAGCCCCTTCGGAGCAGAATTAAATATTTGTTCAGATTTTGTTGAAAAATATTAATTATAAACTAAATCAAACATTTTAAAAATAATTGTGCATAAAATGTATTATTTGTATTGCTTGCGGCAAAAAAATTGTTCACTGTTCATGTTTTATTGGCAAATTTACTAAAAGATGTTTATTCTAACACTAACATATGTTTTTTGGGCATTCTTTAAGCTTTATCCGCTTTTCTCGATTATTACAAATTGGATGATAAGCTTCGATTGGTTCATCAGAAAAAAAAGATGATGTTTTAAATTTTGCTGTAAATTCTGGAGCATCAAATAAGTGGCCTTTTTGTTTTGTCTTCAGTGACCCAAGATTTTCTTTCATGTAAGTTCCATAAGCAAGAATCTTTTCTTTCATAAGTGTAATTTCATCGTCAGACATATCCAAATGCTTTTTCATAGATTTTTTAGCTTCAAAAAATAGCTTAATAGCTCCAAAATTACAATAATTCTATTATCATCTTTGATTTCAGGTGGAAGATCTTTAATAATATTTCCATTTAAAACATTATTTCCCATTGCAATTAAATGTGCACCGGAATATGCTTGAAAGAAAGCTTTACGCGATTCACCATTATGTTCAAGTATCTTTTCCAAGGTTTTTGTAAAAGGTCCGGGATTCATTTTTTGGGTTTTTGATTAAACATTGATTGCTTTCCTTTAATTGTGATAATAATTTCAGCAATTTTTTCATTTGTTAAAACCTAGGTGGCCCATTTCTTTATTAGCTTCATCAACTTCCCATTCATTCTTTACTTCTTTATCAGCTGTTGCAGCAGGATCAGTATCACAACAAACATAAAAATATCGAACAATTCGTTCAGCTCTTGGTGGATATGGATATTGATTCGATTTGATAAATTCCATACGTTCAACAATAAATTTTTCATTCAGTTTGTAACCTTGAAATTCAACTTTTGTAACATTTTTGTAAAATCCAGATTATTGAGCTTCTTTATTACAGTTTTTTTAGGATATCCTTTAATTTCTTCTTCGTTGAATGAAATATTGATAACGCAATCAATTGAAATTTTTTCTAAAAGATTTTTTGTGAAATCATTTTCTTTTGCCCATTCGAGATCATTTTTACTTTGAATTACACGTTCCTAAAACCGTAAAAAATTAAAAAAAAATTAAAAAAATATAACAAACTTTATCAAAACGGTCAAAAACTTTGACATCCAAATTGAATGAAAGATGTTTGAGTGTAATGCAATCAAACTTTGGAGCAGAAGTGCTTTCATGAAGGAATTCCATTGGCCAATCAGATTCAAATTTCATATTTTTAACATAATCCAAATTCTTGTTGCATTTTTCAACCACTTTGTCATATCTTTCATTGAAATAGAAGATGTAGCAACAATTTTGTCAAGATAAAGGAACTTAAGAGCACCTTCTTCTTCACAAATTGCTTCAATCTCATTTCCAGATAAATTGCAACGTTCCATTAGATTACTATCCAAATAAAACAAATGCATAAAGTCGAAGAAACCATTTTCACTTGCGTCAACAGGGCTTTTAAATAAATATTTTTATGCAGACGAATATTAGTGACTATAAGGAACATTTTGGGCGAAAATTTGAAAAATTTAAAAAATTCTCCCCGAACAGCGTGATGTTTATTTTTCATCATTTTTTCTTCATTTTTATTTCCTACAGATCACTTTAATGGTCAAAAATTTAACTACAAGCTATTACAGTTAAAAGAATAAAAAAATAATTGAAAATTTTACGCTGAGAAATGATGGAAAATAATTCACGCAGTAAGGGGGGAAACAAGAAGAAATGCCACGGCATAGTAGAATTTGAAATTGTGGATCCAAAAAAGTATTTAATTAATGAAATAAAATTTAATTTCTGGGACGACCTTTTGGAAGACATCGGATTTTAGCAAATGATTCTAAAATTTACTACTTTCTATTGTTACCAAAGTCAGTTACAGTATGTTTAAGCATTACTTGGCTAGAGTTAATCATTTCCCTTTCTCAGGAATTTCTAGATTTTTGGGGGAATGACTTTCATTTTGCTTTTAAAATAATTTAGAAGCTAGGTTTTATTCAAAAAAATATTGGGTTGATTGGTCGCGACTTCCATTAAAAGCGGCAGCATTTTTTGGCCAACCCCGAGGTTCTGGACATAAATCAAAGAATATTGTTTAAGTGGGTTTCTTGAAACCCACTTAAACAATATTTTCTAGCAGAATGTGAATAAAACATATACACCTTTTATAAATAATTTCACGTTCAAATACTAGGGCGTTCCAAAAGTTTTTTTTCCTTCTTTGCACTTAGCAAAATGTTTTCCACGGGAAATCGGGAAAAAAATTTCGCGACGGCTTAATAAAAATGTTAAAAATTATTTGATAAAATATGCACATAGTGAAGAAATTTCCTTAATAATGTGGCAAATATAACAAAAAATTTTGGTGAAAATCAACGTACTCCCCCCTGTGCCCAATTTTTAAGAAAAATTTCTCCGCTGTGGGTGGGTGGGGGGGGGGGGGGGGGTGAGTTTAACTTGCCCCCTCTACACGTATGCCCCTCCCCCCTATTTATAAGTTAAATTTAAAAAAGGAAACGATTTTCAGGTGTTTTTTGATTTCATTTTTTACGAGAAAATGACGTTTATTTGAACAGCCATTTTTATTACATTAGATTTATGCATTTAAAGGAGCCCAGTCAGATAGCACAACTCTCTCAACAGAGGGAGCAGAGAAAAAGAGACATTCTTTTTCCAGTGAGAGAAAAGAAATAGTGCGCATTCACTCTTTTTTTCCCTGATTTTGTCGTCTTGATGAAAACGAGAGCGTTGTGCTATCTGACCGGGCTCCTTTAAATGCATAAATCTAATTTCACCTCTTCACAAAAATCTAATGCATCTTTACATATATTTTATATTCTTTTAAATTTTTGTATTTTCATCTGAAATATATGTTGTAGCCGTTTTGTGAAACCAGCCGTTCTATTAAATATTATTTATTGAAGCTGCTTTTTTGACAAAGAAAAAGCAGCTCCGACGAGCAAAAAAAGCAGCTCCTATGAGCACAGTTTCGTGTAAAGAAATGCAATGGATTTTTCTCAAAAAAAATTTGTTCAATGTCCCCCTTTAAGAATAAGGATTTTGAACGACGAAAAAACAAATTAGACGCTTTTTCTCTGAAGCTTAATCCATCTCGTGAAAAAAAAAATTTTGCTTATGCAAAGCACAATTTTGAAATTATGACGTTTTTAAAAAAACTCGATTTTGATCTCGCACAGCCCGGTTGCATCAAATTTTTTCTTAAAGGGAGTGTCGAAGATAGTGAAAAACTTTTTATGAACGTTTTCCGTCGTTCCAAGTGATGGGGAATGAAAAAGTTTGTCCACCCGCACGCAACAAATGCATTCCCCATCACTTGGAACGACAGAAAAAAGTTTTTCACTATCTTCGACACTCCCTTTAAAATCTTTTATTTTTTATTTATTTTAATAATCAAAAGTGGGGTTATTGATGTTAAAAAAAAATTAAAGACAATATCAAATATGTTACATATTTAAAAAAAATTAATGTGCAAAACTACTGTTATTTTTATCATTAACATTGACAACTCGATTATTTGAATGTGTAATAGAAAATGCGGATGCTCTTTGAGAATTATGTACCGTAGAAAATTTTACCAGAGGTGAAAACATTTTTATTACTGCTTTTCTGAGAGATCTATTTAATACAAAATAAATTATTGGGGTATCACCTAAAAAATCGATAAATTAAATTATTTATTTATTTATTTATGCAAAATATTTACCATGTAAACAAATCCATGAAAAATGTGCAATAATTTCGATAATTATTGGAAATTCAACAATATTCATAAAAATATGAATTAGCGGTGCAAAAAACATTTCCCCACAAACGCATAATGCTTGAATTGTCATCTATAAAAACAGTATAAAAAATTTACATATTTAAATTATTAAATTCAAATTTTTACCTGTTTTTGAATTTTTGAAATTTTAGGTTTATTATAAATTTTAGATTTTAATTTTGCAACAACAATTAAACCTCCATAAAAGAATACCAAAAAGAAAATTAAAAGTCCATTGTTCCATGTGTGAAAAACTTTAAAACTATCGAAATGAAACTATAAAAAAATATTTTTTATAGAATAATGAAAAAAATAACATTACTTTTGGATTATTTTCCATTCCAGGAATTAGATGAAATGGATCTTGATTCATTGCATAAATTTTAATATTAAAAATATGTGGAAGTTGAAAGCCAATATAACACTGATAAATAATTGGAACACACATCCATAAATATGTTTTAGCGCCACCAAAAATGTATGGGGCAATTCTAGGAAAAGACATCTCCAAAAATCGATCAAATGCTAAAACTACGCAAAGTGTTGTAACACCATAGAAACCTCCTAAAATATATATATTTTTTTATTTGTATATTTTTAGGAGTGTGAAGACTTTTTTTTTCTAACTTACCACAACTAATTACACCTGACCAATAATATAATTTTGGATTATTACAAAAATGTCGTCCTTGAATAACTTGAATTCCGGCAATTATTGCATTACATGGAAGAATAAATAAATCATAGAATCCCATCATAAACATAAATTTGTAAGCGGAATATTGAAAAAATTCTTTTTTAAGCATTGCAATCATAAATGGAAAATATGATAACTAAAACGCAGATTTTTAATTAAAGGGGGAGACACACCTCTAACAAATTTTTTTGTTTTACATTCATTGGAGGCGTCGAATTAGCGCTCATTGGAGCTGCTTTTTCCATTCATTGGAGCTGCAAAATGTTTAAAAAAACAACTCCAATGAACCCTGATAAAAAGTTTGTTAGAGGTGCGTCTCCCCCTTTAAAGCAAGAAAAAGTAAAAATATCATAAAAATTATTACAATTCTCCACAAAATTATAAAAGTATCCTAAAGTTTAGTAAATTATGGTTGCTTTTGGATATCCGTTTGGTGATCTTACTAACATAATCACCAAACGGATATCCAAAAGCAATTACTAGTAAGCATAATTTTACAGGTGATATTGTTCAATATTTTAGCTAGTGTCGTTTTTGGATTATTTCGCACCGAAAATTTGAAAAGGTCGGTAATTAAAATCTGGTATACGGTAGTTTCAAAAAGTTTGATATTGATTTGGAGAGAGAGCCGGATGAAACACCTGAACATTGGACGATGAACTATATTCATCAGAGGCTCTCCAAGACAGTCGTAAAAATTTTGGAACTACAGTATACCGAAATTTTTAGACCGTTTCTAATTTTCGTTGTCAAAACACCTAAAAACAAAATCAGCTGAACAGTCTCACCTGGGAAATTATTTTTACTATCACAATCAAGAAACGACGCTGCGATTTTTGCGGACAAGAATTTTAAAGATTTTTTTTTGAGGACAACATTTTTGGGGATACTATGTTAGGGGACTGATTTTTGCGGATTTATTTTTGAGAATTGAAATTTGAGAACGACATTTATCAGGATATTTTTTTAGGGATTTATTTTTACGGACGCGATTTTTGAGGACTGAAATTTTAGGATCGCTTTTTGAAGATTTTTTTTTGAAGATTGATTTTTGCGGACGCGACATTTGAGGACTGAGTTTTTCCGGACGCGACATTTGAGGACTGAAATTTGCGAACACGACATTTGAGGACTAACCAGCTTAAAGCGTTGTTTTTTCAACAAAAATGTTATAAAAATACAAAAAATTTTTTGTAACATTTTTGTTGAAAAAACAACGCTTTAAGCTGGTCTGTCCTCAAATGTCGCGTCCGGAAAAACTCAACCCTCAAAAAAAATCCTCAAATATTAGTTCTCAAAAATCGTTTCCCCAAAAATACATCCTTAAATTTCAATCCCTAAAAATAGCGTCTGCAAAAATCATTCCCCAAATTTCAATTCTCAAAAAAAAATCCTTTAAATTCTTGTCCGCAAATATGGGTCCGCAAAAATCGCAGCGTCCAAGAAACGGATCCCAAAATTATCCAAAAATAACCATAATTTACAAAATTTTACAAGTTTGTGGAGCCCCATATCTAATTATAGTTACCTCAAAAATGACTCCGGATATCAAATATAGGAGTCCAATAAAAATGTTTGGTTTCCCTTCTGCCAGCCATTCGCTTTGACTTTTTAATGAACAATTTTTTTCGTATAATTCATACCATTGTTGATGATCATAAAAATACATCCAATACCCCATAACTTAAAAATTTAGTTTTGTTTAATTTAAAAAAAATCGAAACACACTGCGTTTATATATTGTTCAATTTGCATAAACTTCAGAGTCTATCCCCTCCTCAGAATTAAAATATTCCTCTAGAAATTTTTGACTAAAAAATTGCAATTTTTTCTAGAGTTTTCATTTGATACCGAATTATTATCTGTGGTGGGTGGTTTAATTTTAAGTATAATCAAATTTTTTATTATTAATGATATTTCTTTTTATGATAAAAAGCAAGGGTCATAATAATGTTATATCATATTATATCATATTATATATAATATGATATAATGTGATATATATAGGAACAAAAAAAGTTTCAAAACTGTTTTTAAAGGATCAACAAAAATGCTTTTTTTGGATGGATTTGAACTTGGTGCCGTTTGGCGAAATGTCCCAGAGTGCCAAAAATTTGTGTTTAAAATTAGCCCCTCCCCCCCTTTAATAACATATCCCTGAAAATATGAGCTCACAGAACTAAAAACCAACGATTTCCCATCAAAAACAAAAGTACAGTTAGTTTTGAATCACCCTGTATTACAATATTTTTTCTTACTTTTTGAATTTTTATAATAATTTATTTATATATTTGCGTAAAATGCAAAACTCCGCCTTTTACAGTACATATTTAAATTAATGAAGCTTCTGCGTCACAAATAAAAATTTAATTTTTAAATTAAAATTTAAAAAAAGAAATTAAAAAAAAAACAGTTGCAAAATATTGACAATAGAAAAAGAAAAAGTATATTGTTAATTCATTGAGGATTTATCCAAATATATTTATTTTTATTATATTTAAAACAATGTAAAAAAAATAATGAATTAACTTTTATTTTAATTCTATGAAAATAAAATAAATATTTTTTTTGTTGTGACTAAGAAGATCCGTTAAAAAATATTATTTTTAGTTTTAATCTCTTTTATTTTTTTGTTTAAAGTTCTTTGAACAACAGTGGTGAATAGAACGGATGTTACTTTGTATAAAACACATTAAATGAATAATATCTTATTTATTTGAATAAATGTCAGTAAAAGAAATCTTTGAGAATATCTGCAGTAATATTTCTAAGAATAAAATGAATGGCAAGAAATTTAGCAAAAATAATTTTATCAGAGAGTATCAAAAAAAGGATTGTCCAGAAATCAAGTGAACAAAAAATTGTCTTTATTTCACAAAGTATTCAAAAATATTGATATATAAGGTGTCGCACGGGCTCATTTTTGGCAAAAAAATGTTACGTTAGGATGTTTTGGTATCAAACGGTGCCAAATAACATAGAAACACCAAAAAATAGCTTTAGAATGATATCTGGGTCGATTTGGGGATGTGTCGTTAAGAAAGCGAAATTGGCCAAAAAGTCCATTTTTAGCCATTTTTAGGCAGTTTTTGCCATGCCAAATCCAAATTACATTATGAAGGGGTAAAACCCCGCTGCAACTTTGTTCCTTGTGTTTTTCTCGATATAACTATATAACCAGAATATTCCTAAGGGCTCTAGTGTCAATGGGGCTACTAATTGAAAAAATGTCATTTTCGAAAACAGTAAAACGCGGGTAAGGTCGCGGGTTGCATGGATAAAAAGGAATTTTGCATTAAATGATTTCTACTCATAGGGGTTATGCATAATCGAGTTCTGACTTATAGGGGTTTGCATTAACGAATTTCTACTTATCGAGGGTATGCATAAACGGGTCCTTACTTATAGGGATTAAGCCATTGTACCAATCTCCCGTATAAAAATACAACATAATTAAAATTTTTATGATGTGAAAATCTTAACTGAAACATTTTTAACCAAACAATATTGAAAAAGTGGAAATTACTGTACAAAACGCCATTTCCATGCTACCCGCGACATTACTCGCGTTTTACAACCCGCGTACCCGCGTTTTACTGGAACCCTGTCATTTTTTCAATTATTTTTTGGCAATTTTTTGAAAAATTAATTTTTAAATCTAAAAAATTCGAAAATGAGGCTTTAAATTTAAAAGAAAATTCCAACAAGTTTTTCTTTATGTAGTTGTAGAAGAAAAAAAACACTAAAACAATTATTATGACACTTGTATGAAAGTAGTTCCAAATTTTTGATGTTGAGGTACAAAAATGGCTAATTTTTCATTGAATCATAAATTTAAAAAAAGCTTAATTTAAAAAACAATTCTCAACAAATTCTGTAGCATTAGCTTAAAATAATATTAATAACAAAAAAAACCATTTGACGTCATTTCCCGAAGACTAGTTCTCATTTTAGCTGATATAGTGCGCTACATATACCCCATCATCAGAAAACTGTATATAATAATACTTTTCAACGTCTGAAAATGTTATATTCGGATTCTCCATAATTGATTTAGTCATAATTAATTAAAATAAAGAAAAAAAAACAACAGAATAAAATTTTTTATTTATGTAACAAGATTTTTCACAATACCCTTAACATCGTTTTGATGCTATAACTCCAATATTTGACTTATTATAGCCCCATTTTTTCAAGATTCAACATTTTAAATTTAATTAGCGGATAATAAACGTGAGATAAATAAATAAACTATTTGGGTTTTAAAAATCCTCAAAAGCTTTTGCAGTTATTATTTAATGTGAAACCAATATCCTGTGTTTAAAAGTGCCAGAAATCAAAAATTTATGAGCAAAGAAAATATAATATTTTGTTTATAGTTAACAGACTACTGTAGAAAGTAAAAGATATTCAAATTTTATTCAATAAAAAATACACGTAAAAATTTATTTTTTACCAATTTTAATCCAGGGATGAACCATCAATAATTTCTTGGCGAGTTCGACCTCGTAAAATATTGAAATTAAATTTTCCGATATGTTCCGCCCAAAATTTTCTTCGATCCTCCAAGAAATTTTTGTTGATTGAAAGAATTGGATCAATCCAAAGTGATTCACGATTTTTTAAAGTGTATTCAGGGAATTCAATTGTAGTTGTATTTGGCATACTGTAATTAATTACATTATAGAAACCACAAACAAATGTGTAATCAAAACTAGAGACGTGCACGGTTTTTTCAAAGTTCACCAAGTATTATATTTTGGTGCTATTAGATGCGCAATGAAAATATTATTAGATATTGAAAAACAAAAAGCTAAAAAGTAATTAATAATACCGAGTAATTAATTGTTAAAAAAATGTAAAAAGTGATTTTTTTTCAGTCGGGGAACACATGTTTTTCGTAAATATTTTTGTGTCGCGTTTGCAAACCACACTTTTTTTGGAGAGACGATAGCGCAGGTTCGATCAGGAAGGAGAAAAGTCTAAAATAGACGCAAAAAAATAGACACAAAAAAAAGTGTCTATATGTTTAGCAT
The DNA here is from genome assembly GCA_964035985.1 of Panagrolaimus superbus. Taxonomy (NCBI): domain Eukaryota; kingdom Metazoa; phylum Nematoda; class Chromadorea; order Rhabditida; family Panagrolaimidae; genus Panagrolaimus; species Panagrolaimus superbus. The sequence continues at coordinate 11,300,232 of OZ038357.1, forward strand.
AGACTAAAGAGTCTATTTTGCTGTGTCTATTTTCAAAAAAATAGACACGTTGATTGCGTTCGGTTATTTTTTGCCAAAAGCTCGATTTATCAAAGAAATTTTGTTTTTTTTTTTTTGCAAAACTAAAGTTGTGTTTTTCATTTCTTTTAAAGGGAGTGTCGGAGATAGTGAAAAACTTTTTATGACTATTTTCCGTCATTCCAAGTGTTGGGGAATGAAAAAGTTTGTTCGCTCGCACGCAACGAATGCATTCCCCAACACTTGGAACGACGGAAAACGGTCATAAAAAATTTTTCACTATCTCCGACACTTCCTTTAAAAATCATCATTTCTTTTTTTTCAAAAGCGTCTATTTTCAAAAAAATAGACGCGTTGGCGAAAATTTCTTCAATGTAAATAGACACACTGGGACAGCACATTTCTCACCACGAAAGTTTTTTTTCGCTGTTTGCGATTTTTTGTTATTGGACCTGTGAAATTTTGTATTGTAATTAAAATATAATGTTTTTATTTTTTCTTCATATTTTTTTTTCACAAAAAATGCTACAAAATGAAATATCACTTTCCACAATTTGGTCATGGGAAGTATGAAAAGTGTTGGGGGTGTTCATATATATATAAAGTTTTTGAAGCCGGTTCTTATCCGTTTTTTCTGAATTTGGCACAGAATATAGATTACATGCCAAAGAAGGTCCCCACGAGCCAAATTTTTGATTTAAGGTCTTGTCTTTAAATGGCATCAAAAATTGTGCCGAAAATGAATAATTAACGAAATAATGTTTTTTTTGTGTGCAAAAACTTCTGGAATCATCCTGTAATTGAACTATTTTTTGGTGTAAAAAAATATAGGGAATCCGAAAATAGAGACAGTTTTTTTGATTTAAGGATTCTGAAGGCCGATTCTGAAGTCAAAATTGTTTTTTTACATTTAGCTATGTTTAGAGTCCATTTTTTCTGCTGATTACAGTAATAGAGGCTTTTTTGATTAGTAATATGTATATGGTACCGTAACCGCTACAAAAAAGCAGTTAAAAAAAAAATTTAATTTTAACATTTTACCACATATTACTTATTACGGTACCATATACATATTACTAATCAAAAAGGCCTCTATTACTGTAATCAGCAGAAAAAATGGACTCTAAACATAGCTAAATGTAAAAAAACAATTTTGACTTCAGAATCGGCCTTCAGAATCCTTAAATCAAAAAAACTGTCTCTATTTTCGGATTCCCTATATTTTTTTACACCAAAAAATAGTTCAATTACAGGATGATTCCAGAAGTTTTTGCACACAAAAAAAACATTATTTCGTTAATTATTCATTTTCGGCACAATTTTTGATGCCATTTAAAGACAAGACCTTAAATCAAAAATTTGGCTCGTGGGGACCTTCTTTGGCATGTAATCTATATTCTGTGCCAAATTCAGAAAAAACGGATAAGAACCGGCTTCAAAAACTTTATATATATATGAACACCCCCAACACTTTTCATACTTCCCATGACCAAATTGTGGAAAGTGATATTTCATTTTGTAGCATTTTTTGTGAAAAAAAAATATGAAGAAAAAATAAAAACATTATATTTTAATTACAATACAAAATTTCACAGGTCCAATAACAAAAAATCGCAAACAGCGAAAAAAAACTTTCGGGGTGAGAAATGTGCTGTCCCAGTGTGAATAGACTGAAGCGTCTATTTGTAACCTTTTCTGCTTCCTGGGTTCGATGCCCAGCTGAAACACAAAAATATTTTTTATCTTTGATTAAGTTTATTTTTGGTACATATATGCGGAGAATCCAAAAATAAAATCAGTTTTTTTTGTAAAAAAAGGATCCAGTTGTTGGATTCGAACCTGTGACCGAAGGACTGTTGCGCAGTGTCTCTACCACTTGGGCACAACACAAATCTTTGACGGGGCAATTTTTATTTATTATATCAGATGCAGAAAAAAATTCTGTCTTATAGGCCTAATTCTGAATTGGGGGGTTTCGGAGTGTAGTGCATCACTTTTAAAAAAGGTAAAAAATTGCGATTTTTAGACTTTTCTCAGCTTTTTTGTATGAAAGTGATGTTCAGAAGTTGGATTTTTGGAATCTCTAAATTTTTTTACATCTAGAAGGATAAAAATAAAAATCATAAAGAAAAATTTTAATTTCTACAGTATACCTCTCTTTCATTTTTCTTTTGACTGAAAAAAAATGCAGGGAACAATCGCGTCGCAGACTGCCTGTGCACGTCTCTAATCAAAACTAACCCAGTATAAGCAAATTTAGCAAAAATATCAGCAAAATAATTTTGAATTTTATGTTCAGTTTCTCCATGAACGTCTTCGGCGAAAGTTTTTTCATCAAATGTATAGGAAAGTTCAGTAGTATGCCAAGCTCCTGCAAAAATATTTTTATTAATGTTTGTTGGAAAAAGGTGTTCCCTTGAATAGCAGAAGATAATTTTTTTTGTCAAAATTATAACATCGAAATTTTTCGTTTTCAGATTCCATAAAAAGTTAAAAACAAATCAAACCTTTAGCTGCTGGAAGAGTAGCCTGAACGGGGGCGGACATATGATTCCAAAGATAAAAATATATTGGCCATCCTCTTTCAACTTTTGCATCCGTTTCATTAAAAACTTCTTGATTTATCAAAAAATCTGACCAAAAATCTGCATATCTTTTTATATAAAAATTTGCATCAGGTTTTGATGGGACATTTTGATAAGCAAAATAATTGATAAGATCTTCTTGAATTCCTTCAAATTCTGGGCCAACAATACTTTCTGGTGCAAAATTTGTTTTTATGGATTCGGATATATTAACGGCAGAAAATTTTGCCAAATCTTCAGGACTTGCAAATGTGAGACCTTAAAACACCAGAATAGGTGTATTCCCATTTAATTATAAATAAATTACCCGTAAAAGATCCGCCTTCCAAAGTCATTAATCCAACAATTAAGGGTTTTGGTGGAGCTTCTGCAATTAATTCTTCAACAGTTTTGCCATCGAAAAAATCACTATCATATCTTGGACCAAATCCAATATAGTTATCTTTTGTTTTATCCGGTACAAACTAAAAATTTTATTTCCAATACCAATTTTGTGGTAATAAATTTACTTGGGTCGAAGAAATATTCATAATTGAATGCCATGTTTGATTTTTCAGGAATGTTTTAATCTCCGATGGCACATCCGACTGACAGCCTAAAGCTTTTGCAATTTGTTTCGTCACACGTGTGACCGGTTGACTATTTGCAAATTCATTTATTCCACATCCACTTCCCTGAATAACTTTTTGGAATAAATCTAAAAAATATTTATCTTTGATTTTTTCTTAAAAGCAATTTTATTAGAATGAAACCTCTTGAATGAGGTGATAAAGATAAAAGATCAGCAGAAGCAGACCCGGCACTTTCACCCCAAACTATAATGTTATTTGGATTTCCGCCAAAATATTTGATATTTTCTTTAACAAATTTTAGAGCAGAAATTTGATCCCATAATCCAAGATTTCCAGGATCTTCTTTTGTTCCAAGTGACATAAATCCTAAAAAAAACACTTTCGTGTCGGGACATATCTTATGTAAAATAAAGCCCTACCATATAATCCAAGTCGATACGGTACTGTTACAGTAACCAAACCACGGTTTGCAAAATTATCTGTAGCTTTATCAAATCCGTCTTTTACAACATCACCAAAAACAAATCCTCCACCATGGATATAAACTAAAACTGGATAACCTTCGGAGTTGTTGGAAAAATTAGACGGTGCAATAACATTTATATAAAGGCAATCTTCGCTATAATATTCATTTTCAATTGATTGCCAAGAATATGGGATACAAGAAGATTGAAAGGTTTTTGTTTGCAATGTTTCCTTCCATTTTTGTGGCGGCATTGGGCGCTAATATAAATAAACAATTAATTAATTAAAAAACAAAAATCAACCAAACTTCAAATCTTAAATCACCAATTGGGGCTGTTGCATACGGTATTCCTAAAAAAATATTTGATTCTGCGCCTTTTTGAGTTCTGTGACGAAAACCTTCAACAGAGCCATATAAAGTTTCCGCAAATATTGAATTACTTTTGTCCAATTTTTCTTTTGAAATTACTGTCGTCGAGGTAATTACGGTAAATGTAAATAATAAAATGATAAAAGTTTGTTTAAACATTTTTAACTGAAAAAAATGGTAATTTTAAAGTTAAACATTTTCATTTAAAGGGAACATCAAATAATTAAACACTTTAAAACCTTTAAAGGGATTGTCGAAGATAGTGAAAAACTTTTTATGACAGTTTTCCGTCGTTCCAAGTGATGGGGAATGAAAAAGTTTGTCCGCCCGCACGCAACAAATGCATTCCCCATCACTTGGAACGACGGAAAACGGTCATAAAAAATTTTTCACTATCTTCGACAATCCCTTTAAATTAATGAGCGGCTTCATCTAATAAATTGGGTACTTCTTTAGTTTGTCCCCCCCCCCCCCCATTCATTTTTCATTCACAAAAGACAACCGCTTATTCAACCCGGCCACCCACACTTTTGAATTTTCAACGTAAAGTTAACATTTTTATGCAAATTTGTGAATGAAAAATTAATGGGGGGGGGGCAAACTAAAGAAGTGCCATAAATGGGTTAATAAAAATTTTTGAAAAACGTAAAAGTGTAAAAACATTTAAACATATTTACATACTAAAACTTTGGGCTTATATTTATCCTTCTGTGATAGGAAATAAGAGAACTCATTGTTCGTTTAAAGATGGTAGTTACCATTTTGATCCTTCGAAAATCAGCTTTTAAAATATTCAAAACAAAAATAACTGACAGATAAAGTGTCAACGAATTTTAAAAACTTTAAAAAAGGATGAGAGGGGGATGTCCAGATGTTATGTTAAATGCAGTTTAAGTGAGGGAAAGTTTTATGAATTATTACGCCGCTTCGACTTTGTGGGCAAAAAGCTTTGATTTGTCATTACCTAAAGGGAGGGAGGGTTAAAAAATTAAGATTTTTGTATTACAAAACATTTGGACAGCCCCGAGTCGAACAAATAGCTTTAAACCTTTAAAGCAGAAATCTGTATTTATATTTTATAAAATGTTTCAAACAGTTCAAACAAAAAACCAAATGCAAAAAACACCATTATTTCTGATAATTTATAGAAAATATTCAAAGTTATCAATTTTTGGAAAAATAGTTGTGAATTGTACGACAGACCATTGATGTAGAGGGTGTTTTTTTGTGACAATATAAAAATACCAGACTCCGATGGGGTGATTAGGAATAATAAAAGGGAGTCTCCATAAAAAGAGCACGTTTTAGGAGCATAATATTTTTTAACAATGATAACAAAAAGTAAACTCAAAAAAACAATAAAAATAGATTCATAGATCCAACCAGGGATGTCAAATGCGGCGGGAAAACAAGGCCGGCCGCGGTCGCCGGCGAAAAAAACCTTGCCCGGCGGCCGTCTGCATTTGACATCCCTGGATCCAACTTTAAAAAAAAGCTGAAATATAGTTTTTTTGAAGCATTTGTAAAATACTTTCAACGCCGTATTTAGGGGGGGACTTGGGCCCGTGCCCCCCGAAACGGAGGAATTTCCTTTGATCTTTTGCCGCTTAGTGTTGGCGGCGGCAAAAGATCAAAAGTGTGCCCACCCCCCCCCGAAACGGTCCAAAATTATTTTATGTATCTGTATAAACGGCCCTGAAGCTTTTTATACAGATAATTAATTATTTTAACAAATTTTTGTCTTTAAAGTATATATACACGTACCAAACCTTTTGCCGGAAATAAAAAAAGGTGTAAAAAGATAAAATTTTTTTGGTAGTGTGATTCATGCTATATCAACAAATAGCGCTTGATTCAAAATGACTACAATTTAATTTACTGATAAATTAAAAAGACATCATTCAGGAAAATTATACTTTGTTAAATAATTAATTTTAAAAGGTGGTCAAAATTTGTTGTTTTTATAATAGCGAAATCCTAAAACAACATTCATAAATTTTTTTAAAAATTCAGTTAAAATTGTGCTTAAAAAAGCTGTTATAAATTTGGTTATTTTTTAGAATGTTTGTTTTTTTCTGATTTAAAACTTTTCACTGATTACAGAAAAAAAGACTGTTGTAAAAATTTTTGATAATTTTTATGGTGGCCAAATTTTCGGTTGGGTGATAGCAATACAGCCATTGTAGTTTGATATTTTTGTGAAAAAAAGGATCAAACAAAAGTATCTCATTTTTTAAATTCTTTTGTTTTGATATAAAGCTTTTTCAAAAGAAATCTCTTTAATTATTTCTCTTTTTATCTTGTTCTTATTTTCGTTTTTTTTTGAGTTTATTTCTTTCATTCATTTTTACACTTGGATTATATTTAATAAAATAAAGCAGCATTATTATCATTTAAAAATTTTGTCAAACACCATTTTGGTTTGATTTAATTTTTTTTTGTGTTTTGTAAAAAATCTTAAAATTTTTGGATTGCACTTTATTTTTTTGGAAGCTTTTTTTCTACAAAGAATATGTGATACAACAATAGGGAGGGGGACAAAAATATTACGGGTCGACTCCTCAAAAAAAACATGTCACTCGCCACACCGCCGATACTGGAAGCCCAAAAAGATCTCATAAAAATATTGAATTGATTGGTATTTAAATTAATTTTTGTCATCATCATTCATTCATCATCAATCAATTATCATCATCATCAACAACAAGCTCCACCGCGTTCTCTTTTGATTTTTTAACATTTAAATTGTGTATTTAAAATAGAAAAAAATATAAGTGCAATCATATCATGTTGGAGAAAAGTGTTTTTAGACACGCTTGTATGGGCCTCCATTGTTACCAGCTCCGCCAGCACCACCAGCATGGGCATCAGCATTACGGGTTGGGCAAGGACAATAATTGGCATCTCGGCCAGGTCGGCCTTCATTTCCAGCTTCACCTTCTGGTCCTTGATCTCCTTGTGGTCCTGGAGCACCGGGACCGCCTTGAGGTCCTTCTGGACCAGCTTCACCTATAGTTGTGAAGTTATTTCACAATTGTCTGGCGATCCTCGTGGGCCAGAAAAGCGATGTTCCTGATGAACCTTATGGTCCCAGCGGTCCTTGATTCCCTTTTTTTTATTGGACAACTTTTAAAAAGGTCCAAAAGGACCCAATATTTAAGATAATGAAATAATCAGACGGTATCAATTTTTTTAGCAATAATCAATTTTTACGGGATCAGCCATTAAAATTTAAATAATCAGACGGTATCAATTTTTTTAGCAATAATCAATTTTCACGGGATGGGCAATTAAAATTTAAATAATCAGACGGTATCAATTTTTTAGCAATAATCAATTTTCACGGGATGGGCAATTAAAATTTAAATAATCAGACGGTATCAATTTTTTAGCAATAATCAATTTTCACGGGATGGGCAATTAAAATTTAAATAATCAGACGGTATCAATTTTTTTAGCAATAATCAATTTTCACGGGATGGGCAATTAAAATGTCAAATTATTTGCAAATAATCAATTTAACGGGGGTAAACTCGGATTTTAGTGGCATCTTTTCTTTTTGATTGATAAAACGTGAAAGCCAAAGTCCAGGAGATTTTTCAATTGTAAAAGCGTTAAAGAAATTTGTGGCATTTACATAAAATTGATCATTTTTATTATGCATTGAATCTGCTTGAATTCCAAATGGCATTCATCCAATTACGTCCAAAGTTAACGCTTAAAGTCAACAGCAAGAAATTCAATTAACTTACTCATAAATATTAATGCAATCATTTTATTTACTTTTACTTTTTAAAACTTTTGTAAATGCACAAACTCTTTCATGAATTGTATTATGCATCATGAAAAAGGCAAGCTTATCCCTCAATTTTAACATCCATTCGTTGCCTAAATTTGTATTAATATTATATATTCCCGTTTGTTTTAAATATTATATTTTAAAGCATAACCAAATATAATAAACAATTAAACACATTAAAAATGAAGTGATACAAAATGTAAACTTTATTTTTTTTAAATATTAAAATACCAAAATAATATTATTAAAAATAATCAAATACACACACAAATAATTTTTAAATATAATTTGTTATGACAAAAATAAAAAAGAACTTTAAAGTCGGAATTGCTTTATCAAAAAGCAATGCAAACATTTTGTTTATGCTTTATCAGTCTTTTTTGTTGCTGTTTGCAGAAAATGAAATAGTGAAGCATATTTTTTGGACTTAAATCAAGAAACTATACAATAGTCTAATAAGCTGCTACATTTTCGCTGATATCTATCTTTTTAACCATAAATAAAGGTTTTTGCGTCGGCATGCAGTATTTTTGTGAACCAATAAAATTAAAAAAAACAAAAGAATCCGTCCAAAATTATTACATAAACACTTACTTTATTAAATAATCAAAGTTAACAATTTTACAGTATACATGAAATTATCAAAAAAATATATCCAAGAATATTACAAATCCAGTTTAAGCCAGCAAAAAACCACAAGCATGGAAAGAAAGAAGAGAAGATTTGAAGATGAAATTGGACGAGACTCGATTTGGAGTTCCGTCACGTAAAATAACACTTTCTCGAAGAATTGAAACCGATCTTTCTAAGTATGATAACATTTCAAGCACCGAATGAGCAATATTTCCAACATATGTCATCTTAAAAATGATTATATTAACTGATAGAGGTACACAGTAAGTATCAAAAAAATTACAGTATATAACTGATCTTACTTACCTGATAAACACCATCACGATCTCCCAAACATGTAAATATCCAAGTTTATCAATGAGACAAATGGTATCACAAATTAGAGATGAAACATCACCTTCACCATATATTCTACCACAATAACTAGAAAATAGTGAAGTACATTGAAGAAAAAAGGAACTAAGATGAATCAAAGATTGAACATGACCTTTTTGACTTGGACCAACAAGTTGTTTGTGGAATCCTTTCCCCGTTGTTGCAGCTGTTTTTCAGGAGAAATTTAACAGAAAAAAACTAAAGAAACAAATGAAATTATTAAAAATAGAAGTCGATAACTATTTAACCGATGCACGATGCAAGACTGAAAAAACGAAATTTAAACATTTGAAAAATCGAGAATCATAACACATAGAAATAAAAGTGAGTTATTATAGTAGTTAGAACTAACAAAAACATAAAAATGTACAAAAAACTAATATTTACCGCTTCAGCTGTGTCAAACAATCGTAAAACATTAGTGATGATGTAGCAGCTTTTTTTTTGTAATCAAAAAAATCAGCAAAATTTCTTGACACGAAAATGGAGGGCCTACCGAAAATTTTGTAGGCTAGGAAAAAAGGATGGCCGGACAATTGAAGGGTCCTTTTTTATTTGCTTTTGATGATGGCGACTTTTCATTTTTTTTGGTAATTAATTAGTAATTTTTTTGGTAAGTTATTTTATTATTTTATGCTTTTATTAAAGAATGTTTTGATGCATTTTTTGTAGTCATTATGACAAATATCTTTTAATTTGCTTATTTTTTTAGGCCGCTTCGTTATAAATATGGATGGTCAAATTTTAAATATATATACATGCACTCGGAAAAAGGCGGATGTGTCCTTACCATGGAAGATTCAGGCTTTGAGTCAGGATTGGAAGTGGCTCGCCCCCTGTCATATCCGATTTAACAATGTTAAAAACGACGATATGACATCGGGACGAGGGGAATAAATTTTTAGAATAGTCCTCTGCATCCGCCTTTGTTGACATGAAGCTTTTGAACGGACAAATAGGATAAAATAGCTTCATGTCGAGGTCTAGTGCAGCCTCAAGGGCAGTTCAAAGTAGTCTGTGGAATTGATTTGCTGTTTGGCTGCCCTGAAGAATAATGGAAAATTTTAGGAAAAAATAGAAAGGATTAGTAAAAAAAATTTTTTTAAAAAGATTTCCGAGCATTTGTAAGTTGTTGCAAGGAGATTTTTTCTGCTGATAACTCCAAAAAGGTTGATTATTATGCAATAATTTAATTTTTTAAAAACATGCAAGTTCACTTGTTTGTTTTTTTTTCGTTATACTTTTTCGTACAAAAATCTTCGTTCAATTGGTTCAGTTCCACCGTTGTACTTCATTTGTTGCGCAGGCTTTTAGTCAGTCGACATTTGTTGTACAACAAGGGTGATTCTCTTCGATGTCATAAATCCCCAATAAAAACGCTGTAGATCTTTTTGATCCGAATGTGCTTTAAATTGAATGGCTTTTAGTCATTGGTTAAAGACTTCGAAGTGTTTTTTCATCAAGGGTGAGCTCCATATGGTTGTATCAGGGGAGATTAAACATAAAAGTAAAAAAACCTTACTATAAATCTGTCGCCGGCTAACTTAACTTTACATTTATAAACTGCTTATAATTTTAATTCTTAATGACATTTCAATATTTTTTTAAAACAACTGAACTTTTAAAATATTATTTTTACAATTTTCATCAAATAATTAAAAGAGAATGTTGTTAAGTTTTAATTTTATGACAGGTTATATTTGTTTAAGATAAATTAGTTTTGCAAGATTTAAAGGTTCCCTTGAGATTTATCCCCGGGAAAAATGAAATGGATCAAAATGAAATGGATCAATATGAAATGGATCAATATGAAATGGATCAATATGAAATGGATCAATATGAAATGGATCAATATGAAATGGATCAAAATGAAATGTTTAAAAAAATGGTTCCTGTATTTTTTGGTTTTTAAAATTGAAAAAACAAATGATGTAAGAGATAAAATTTAATTTCTGACCAAATTAACAAAACAACATAATTTCACAGTATTCCAAAATCTTGAATTTTTCCATTGTAAAAAAGAGGAGACGCACCTCTAATTATTTTTTTGTCAGGGTTTATTGGAGCTGTTTTTTTCAAACCCTTTTGCAGCTCCAATGAGCGATGATTCGTGTCGAGACATCCAAACAAAAAAAATTTGTCGTTTAAGGTGCATCTCCCCCTTTAAACTTAAAAAAGTATAGTAAAATATTGTTGAAAACTCAAAAAAACTTCAACAAACTTTTATTGAAATAAGAGTTTTTTATATTTATTCCATTTTTTTTGTTTTCATTTACTTGATTTTAACTACACATTTTTCGGTTTAAAATTCTTTTATTAGCGGAAGTATGATACTATAGTTCCTATTTATAAATACGATAATTTCAGATTGATAAATGGTTGTTGTCTCAATCGTGGTAATGATCCTTGGACTCTACAATGTTCAACTGCAGCTTATTAGTTAGATGCTTGTGTATTTATTTAATGTAGGAAAATTAGTTGCCTGTTTTTTATGATTGAAAAAAAATAAAATTTTTGAGGTAAAATTGGTTTAAAAAATATGGTGCAACATAAATCGAGGCAATATTGTTTAAAAAAAGATAAAATGTAATCTGCCGGACATTTAAAACATTTTCAAACAATTGTCTACTGTCGTATATGTCAGTTTCCTTTATTGTTTATCAACAATTACAGTAATGTCTAAAGCATTTCTTCATTTTACCAATTACATAAAGCGATAAAAAATAAAACCTTTTAAATTTCTGTGTAACAAATGAAAAAATTTTTTATTTTGTAAATGTTGGTAAAATTTCTTTGTTGTTTTTCATCTTTTACAAAAAATTATGGTACTTTTTTATAAATATTTTATTGAAAAATCAGATATTCGTTTTTTATACAAAAAAGAAAAAATATTTATATCATAATATTAAATATCAAAAATTTTGTTGTCCTATTTATTGATAATTTTTTTCATTAAAAATTTTTCATTTCGGAGTTTGCATGCAAACTCAATAATACCGTTGGTGCATCCCGGAATTTTCTTTCTTTTTTAATTAAGAGACTATCATGTCATTGTTATCGTACACTTAAAACTTTTTGCAGTTTCGCAATTCCTCAATTTAAGAGAGCGTCCATTTTAGTTAAAATGACTTTTTTTTACACCCACCACGTTGGGGAATGCATTTGTTTGTGCAAGCGTTTTGAATGATTGGCAAAAAAACAAACTTTTGCATTCCCCGTCATTAGTGAAAGACGATTTCGCGTTAAGAAAAATAGTTGGTGTAAAAAATTCCATTTTAACTAAAGTGGACGCTTTTAAAAGGCGACACATAAATATGTTCCAAAAATACAGTATCCCAAAATCAACAGTTTTATTGTTTAATTCTATAATTGAGGACTTTTCGATTCTTTTTTGTGAAAAAATTAATTTTATAGGGAAAAAATAAATAAATAGAATTAATTTTAGTCATTATTCCGACATTTCGTAAATTTTCCGTTTAAACCCTCACGTTCAATGTTTTTACTTCTTCACATTTTGCATAAAAGTTGTTTTAAAAAAAAATAAATAGTAGAGGTACATATTTTTAAATCATAAAACCGGCTTTGAAATTTGTTCACCATCAGTCTAATTAGTTTTTATAAAACATAAAGATAAATGATGAAATATAAAAAAAATTTTTAAAGAGTTAATATTATAAGAAACTGCTATTATGCCACAGCATTTTTATAATTTAAAACAATAATGCCTTATTTACGTTGCACCATCATTTTTGTCATTATTATCATAAAATAATAGCTGGACATTTTTTAGATAAAATCATGCTCGCCTCGGATCTACCACATGGAAATTTAGATATAATTTTGTAAATTTAAATTTATTGCATTGTTATTTGTGTATTTCAAAAATAAAATAAGTGTTTAATTCTTTATTGTTGAATTTGATTACTTGTTTTATACAAGCATTTATATCTTAAAATTTTGTGATTTTCTGTTGTTTAATATTTAACTTTTTTTTCCCAGATGCCTACTATTCACAAAAAGAATCAAAATTTAAAAAAAAAAGATGCAAAACGACGCAGCAATTACCGGATTGCTGAAGAAACTGAACGAAAAGCCGAAATAATGAAGCAGAATGTTCAGCATTTGAATGGCAGACTTATTAATTTGGAAAAAAAAGCGGAAGAAAAAAAAACCCAAAATCAAGAGAAGAAAGCAAATCTTCCATATGACATTGAAAAAGCTGAAGAACTTAAGCATCGAATTCAGCTGGAACATCAAATTGTTTCTAATGAGCATGATGAAGCTGCCCAAAAACTTGAAGACAAGAAAAAAAAACTCGAAGAAATTAAAAAGCAAATGAAAAGTCATCTTGCAGCTTCTGCAAAATGCACTTTTAAATAAAAGATGATGTTTATATTGTTAAATATTATTTTGATACTTTTTATTTTACTCTCCCTCATTTTTACAATTATTTTCGGCCAAAAAAACAACGAAAAATATTCGAAAATAAAAAAAACTCCTTTTTGCATATTTTTCATTCAAATTTCATTCCGTTGTCAATAAAAATTGAAAAAAATAAAAAAAGTAGGGAGAGTAAATAAAAGTTACATTTTTCGTTTAAATTTTTGTGATCATTAATATTTTTTTTCAATTACTCCATTTAAAAGGGCTTTATCTTTATGTTACGTCTGATAAATTTGTTTCTGTTTTGCCTTTTTTCATCGTAATGCCTTGAAAAATTGTCTATATTTTGATATCTTTTACTTTTCAACTACTCATTTTTTTAAATTTGTTTTTCACAGATGCCGGATCATTCAAAAGTTCGTTTGGATAATGCTGTAAAAGCAGAAACAACTGCAACGGAGGAATTTCGAAGATTGGATGCATTAATTGCACAGAAAATTGCCGAATTGGCAGATCTTGATGAACAAAATACGTTCAACAGAGCTGCCGTCAAAGAAATATATAAAGAAATAAATGAGATTAATTGGGAAATTGATAAAAAGAAAGGTGCAATTCGAAAGATTGTGGCAGAATCTGAGAATATTGATACAGAGATTGAAAAGTTTTCCAAATTAATGACAAAACATTTAGAAGACGGTAGTTGCCATATGTTCAATCGCAACACTCTAGCGGAAAATCTTGAAGCTGTTGCACCAGAAAATGATAAAATTGTTGAATCAGTAACACCAGAAAATGATGTTATTTTTGTTAAACAACAAACACATGTTCCATCCTGCAATCAAAAGTCAAAAGAAGAAAGTTGGAGGTAATAACAGCAATTTGTTACAAATTAAATTGTGGATATAAAAACAATAGTTTTAGAAGTTGTAATTTTTTTGAAAAAATATTTTTTAAAAAACACAAATTAAACTTTCAAAAATTATTTTCGGAAATATTTTAATTCTGTGGATATTATGCACATTTTAAACGAAATTTTAATGAAATTTTAATTTTTTTAAGTACATGCTTTTCAAAACTATTGTTTTTAAGAAACGAAACAACTTTTTTTAAAAAAAGAATGACGATTATTTTAACTTCATAAATTTAACAGGCTAAACAATTTTTTTTAGAATTATTACTGATGTGCCAAATCCAAATGTTTTAACAAAAATTTGGAATTCCAACGAAACTTGGAGGTAATTTTAAAATATATTTTTGCTGGTATTTAAAAAAAATAAGATAATAAGAACTTTTTTTTTAAAAAATTATTAAAAATTCCTGTTTTACTGTTTTTCGAAATACAAAAAAATTAAACACAAAAATTTATTTAGTTTTTTATTTTTGGTGTTTGAAGCGCTTAACAGACAAATGTTAAGAGAATATCATTTAAAATTTTTTTGTTTTGAAATTAATACTAAACCTCCTGAAGAAAATGTTTTTATAATAATTCCAAAAATTTGTTTTTTAGAAATACTTCTGCTCCATCACAACCAGCACAATGTCCACCACAAAACCAAATGCGCTGTTTCCCGAAAATCCAATATTTTTCATAAATTATTATTTTGTTTATATATTTGTTGTTTAATAAAAAAATTGCCATATACATTTATGTAAAATATTTAAGACGACGTTTTAACGTTGCTATATCTATCGCTACCGTAATCATAATGAAATTTAATCTAATGTAATTTGTTGTTTTAGTTTTGAATTTCTTATCAAAGATGTCTCAAACAAAGTAAAATTTAACTTTACGAACTTTAAAGGGAGTGTCGGAGATAGTGAAAAAATTTTTATGAACGTTTTCCGTCATTCCAAGTGATGGGGAATGAAAAAGTTTGTCCGCCCACACGCAACGAATGCATTCTCCATCACTTGGAACGACGGAAAACTGTCGTAAAAAATTTTTCACTATCTCCGACACTCCCTTTAAATGGCAATTCTTCAATTTATCCCCTCCTTACATTTTTCATTCAAAATTTGCATAAAAATGTTGATTTTTTACTGTGAATTTAAATAAGTGGATGGACTGAGCGATTGCTTTTGTGAACAAAAAATGTAAGGGGGGGGGGGAAAGTGAAAAAGTACCCTTTAAATAAATAGAAAACTATATCGGAAAATTTGTAGATACGCTGAACATCTACAATTCGTAAAGGAAGAGGCTGAAAACAAGCTGAATCTCTTAATTGAAGGAAATGCAGATATATTATTGGCAGATTTGGAAGTTATTGTAAAAGTTAAAGCTGGTGCAATTAATAGAAAACGACGTGCATGTGGTCTTACCACCAAGGCGTCGGTTGCCATTCAAGCTGAAAAGCTTGAAATAAAAAATCCAATTGAACATTTTATGGAAAATGCAAAAGATGCTGCAAATCTTTTAAAGGTTTTGGAAGATGCGCAAAATTCCGATGAAATTTCTCTTGTTTGCAAAAGTGAAATTGCTCGAGTTCTTGCTGATCACATTTGGGAAAAATTGTAAAAAGCGTTTAATTTTTCGGCGGTGTAACTTTATAAAGATTTTGATTTTTGAAGATTTTTTGAAAAATTTTTGTTAAAGATGTGACATTGTTTGAATGTTTGTTTTTTCTTTATTATGCGGTTTTAATTTATACAATCTTAAACGTCCGATCTCATTCGATCCCAAATTTCAAGTTTTTAAATCCAAACTATCATTTATTTCACCGTTATCGTAACATTTTGTAAAAAAACGTCTTTAAATATCGCATCTTTTTAAAAAAAATCTTTTTCAAAAAATCTTCAAATGTCACATCTTTTAAAAAAAAAAGTTTTTTAAATATCTAAATAATAATATTTTTTTAAAAAGACGTCTTTAAATATCGCATCTTTTTAAAAAATTTATCTTTTTCAAGAATTCTTTAAATTTCAAATCGTTAAAATCGAAACTTATAAAGTTATACCGCCAATTTTTGTGTTATATGAAAGTATAAATTTTATTAATTTGTTTAGTCCTGAAGCAGTGCCAGCCGCGTTTAAGCCGATGGCTGAAAAGTATTTAAATGATATTTCAAAAAAGAATTTTGATAAAAATTTTTTGCTAGAAAATGTTGGGAATAATAGAAAAGGAGATATTTTTCGGTTACTCAAGTAAGGAATTATAATTTGTTTGGAAATAATGAAAAAATTATAATTTTTAGGGGTCGAAGACGTGTACAGTATCCCAGTTCTTACAAAAAGCTAAAATTTGAAAAATCAGAATCTGAAGATCCCAATGTTCCAAAAATTCAAGCTGAAATTGTTAATAAAGATGATGAAGAAAATGTTGTTAGTGATATTCAAGAAACTCTTCCAAATACTTCTGATGATAAATATGAAAAGCTTTGGAAATCATTATTTTCCACCAACAATCAAAATCTTCCAACATCTTCAGCCAGTAATATTTTTGAAGATTCTCCACCTGAAGAACTTGAAATTCCTTCAGATGCAAGAAGCATAATTGAAAATAATTTATCTCCAAAATTATTTAATGAAGTGTGTGAATTGCGGCGATCCAGCGCAATTTCCTCAGAAATTATTAAAGCGGTTTCACAGGTTATTGCCCAAAACATTGTTGATCAAAAGTAAGTTGTGTAAAATTAGCAAAACTGAGTTTGAAAGTGTAATATAATATGAAAAGTTTTAAATTTTCACATGTAAAGCATAATAAAATTTTTTAAAGGGGAGTACAAACGACAAACAAAAAATTGTATGAAAATCTCAAAACGAGAAATTCTCAAAATCGAGAATTTGTTTTTCCACAAAAAAATAAACTGTTAATAACTCATATTTCATCTTTTTTTTGATTTCTGAATGGGGACAAGATTTTGTCGCTCTCTTTAAAATTTTTTATTATACATTATTTTTCTGCTAAAATTTATTTTATTTGTTTTTTCTCATATTTAATGAAAATATGGCAAAAGATAAAATGAAATAAATTTTTAAAAGTATACGTTTCAAACTCAAAATTTGCGTAAAAACAATCAATAAGAAATAACTTTAAATATTTAGGAAAATTGTTAAAAGAGATGCGATTGTGGGCTATGCTCATGATTTTTTAAATGCATCTAAATTGGGAATTGATAAAAGACCATTCACATCAAAATATGCAGAGACCGTAATGAAGGCGATTAGGAAGATTATTGAATTTGATGATGAGGCAGAAGCAATTACATTTGAAGAAGAAAATAAAAATTCTCCTGAATATATTGATGAAGCATTTAATATTGTTACTCCTTCTGCGTCTTTTAACCAATTCAAATTAAAAAATTCAAAATCAAATTTAAATAAATAAGGAAAGATTAATTTTATTTGTGTAATAAATGTTTTTACAGTATGCTTATTCAAAAAATTAGGTATCCTGAGTTTATGTTTTGTTGAAAGGTTTAAATTTTCGTTCAAATAATATTTTTGATGTTCATAAAGTTCATTTGCTTTTGATTTTTTTTATTGGTATGCTGCCAAATATATCGATTTACTACTTCATATCATAATTTTAAAATATTTAATTAAAATAGTTTAGCTTTAATGTCTCGTAAACGAAAATTGAATGAATTTTCGGGTGAGGATGATTCATCTGGTGATGAACATCTTTCAGAATCTAATGAAGGTGGGCCAATGAATGAAGACGATCAAGCTGCCTTTGAATCATACTTAAATTTTGCTGGTAACAGTGATGTGGAAGAATCAGATTTTAAAAAGATTGAAGACGGTGTTAATAATAGCGATTATGAAACTGATGAGGAAGAGCAAGAAGATGATTCCGAAGGCGCTGTTGAAACTGTCTTACGTGAGACTGACATTATCACTGGGGTAAGGCAATTGTAATATTATTTGGGTTGACCGTTTCCCTTTACCGAATTCTATTTCCCAAAACTTTATGTTTAACAAAATTTTATATTAAACTTAAAAATAAGAATATTTTTGCGTTTAAAAACAATTTAAAAATCATAAAAATGCTATAATTTTTAATTAAATAATCCATTTTCTTGATTTTCAGGCTTTTCGACATTAATTTTCCCGTGAAATTCCCGGTCTTTTTTCGATTTCCCGGGAAATGTGCAATCCTACGTTTAATAAAGGAATTATTAATGTAATTTATAAAAGTTCAGATTGATGAAATGACAGAAGAAGCATATGGTGTTATTGCTTCACTTGATACGCTGACCTTGGTTGGTGAAAGGTCGGCTGTTACAATGGCAAATGAATGGATTGAAAAGGTCAAAGCGGCAATGGTAGAAACAGCAGATATTTGTACTGATGAAAATAGATCATTTATGAAACATTTTTATATGTTGGCACGTGAAGTAACAATTGTTTTTTTAAAATAGCGCAAATTTTGTTCACAATTTTTAGGAAAGATTGCATCATACTGCAGAAGATGAAGAATTTGATAATAAATTGAAAAAAATTTGGATGGATGTTAAAAATTTCTATTTGATGCGTGCAAAAGGTAATAAAAAAAACAAACAAACAAACAAAATTTAATTTTCATTTTAATTTAGAATCCCTTGAAGATCCAAAATATTCCCATCTTGGCGTGTATATTAAAAGCCAGACGCTGGAATCCATATCACAATCAATTAGATCATTATTCCAATATGCCGCTTTTATGCTCACAGATCCTGCTGTTGTTGAATTAGAAGATATTTTTGGTGCATCAAAATTAACAAAAAATTTGAGAAATTTCAAAAAATATCTGCTAACTAGAAGAAAAAAGTTCAAAAATCGATATACGTTTGTTAATGATGAATACTTTGTTGATACTCGATATTCTGCTGGCACCCTGAGACGAACTTTGATTGACCTAAAATTTTGTGTATTTAATTTTTTATTACTGTAAAAATAGAAGTAACTACAGAAATGGAAAAGTATTTTAATGTTCTTTGAAAATGAAAATTTCCTTTTTTTGATCTAAAATTTCAAAAATATCGATTTTTTTCCATTTCGGTGTGTACTGTAAAAAGATTTGACCAAAATCACATTTATAAAAAAGCGGTAGCTATCAGGACCATGTGAAATCAAAAATTTTATTTTGTAAAAATTCGATCATAAAAAATTATATTGATTTGGAGATATTGACAACTTTATTTCGATTTTTGCTTGAAATCCGAAATTTTTTCGTCTTTTTTTTAATGCATTCATTTCTGCTTTTGTGACATCTAAAAAATTATATTAAAAGCGGTTAAAAATTCCGATTTTGAATAAAGTTTTGATTTCCCATGGCCCTGGGAACAAAAAAAATTTTTTTTATCATTTAATTTTTTTTGTGTTCAAAGCTTTTTGTCGATCATTTAAAAAAATCGTAATGCCTATTAAAAATACATTCACAAAAATATCTTTAGCTTTCGACTATTTGTATTACCAATGCTGAATTAAGCAAACAAAGCATTGTTGCTGCACACAAATTCAAGCACAGAGATGAAGAATTTTGGGAAAATTCTGCTGCTATGACTTATAGAGATCTACAAGAATTTATTCATCTCAATGGGATTACAAATTATGCTGTACTGAAAAAAGTTTGTCTTGTTGGCATGATGATTGTCCTTGGATTAAGGCCTTCATCAATTGGTAAAACTGTAAAATCTTTCGATGGAATGCTTCTTTCTGACGTAAAAATACGGTATAAGTTAATATAACTCATTAAATATTATTAAAAATTCATTATAGGTATGAACAAGAAAATGGGAAGTACCGTATTCAATTTAGAGTTCGGCATGAAAAACAATTGCCAGGGAATAAAAATAGGTACAAATTTATTTTTAAATAAAAGTTATAATAAAACAAACACATTTTTAGAAGATTTGTTACGTTATTGACTTTGGACGAAAAATATGACATTTCGAGATTAATATTGCTTTATCTTAATGCTCGAAATGCTTTTAAGGAAGGCCTTGTTCAAATTTTAGAAAATAATCTTCCATTTTTAATTGATGAAACTGTAATGAATGAACCCCTTTTTATCAATGAAAGTTACAAAGGCGACGGTTTACAAGCAGTTGCAAAATCATATATTACTAACGCTGTAAAAGATATTGCACAAGGAATTGGTGTCCCAAGAAGAATGGTTTCAGCTAAATCTCCACGGAGGGTAAGTTTTGTGAAATATCAGCGGACTTAAGATTATTAAATCATCCAAAAAAATTTATTATTTTAAAAATTTTTTACTAAATACATTTTTAAATGTTTCAAAATTCAGGTTAAGAATTTCTGATATTTCTTTAAATGTAAAAATTTTAAGATTTTGTACACTGATATTTCGCACTTACAAAAAGTTTGGCACTTATTCAGTTTATACCCCTCTTTCATATTTTTTTCAAAATTTGCATAAAAATGTGAAGTTTTTACTGGGAATAAAAAAAACTCCACATTTTAATGCAAATTTTGAATAAAATATGTAGACTAAGCGGTTGCTTTTGTGAATGAAAAAAACAAGGGGGAGGGGGACAAACTGAAAAAGTATCAAAAGTTTTGTGTTTTTGGTGTCTCTTTTATATATTATAATCTAAAAAATTTTAAGGGTCATGCAACAGATAAATTATTTATATGTTTAAAAAAAAATCCGTTAATGAATCTTGATGAAATATCAAAGCAACTTCAAGTAAATGAAGCTTGGCATTCAGATGTTGGTTTACGATATGCATTTGTTGAGAACGGTTTCGTCAAAGAATGCCATCAACGAGTCAGAATTTTAGCTGAAGAAGGTATCGACGTCATTCCATCGGATGAATTTATGCATTTGTATAAGATCGGGCAACTTGGTATTGAACCACCAAAATTTGAAGATACCACCGTTCAAACAATTGCTAAATGCTTAAATGAAATTTATAAAAAGCAAGGGAAATGCACAACTCGAAGAGATTTAAATTGTTTTGCAAGGGAATTGGTTCACGAAAATCGTACCAAAAATGCCATTCAAAGGAATACAAATGCAATACCTAAAGAATATGTAATAAAATTTGGAAAAACTTATATTTTTATTCCTAAATACCATAATTTATAGATTTCTCGGGATCCTTCAACTTTATCTCTTGTTGAAAGTTTTATTTCAACTAATTCTGATAATGGTAATATTGAAGTATGTTACGGAGGTTTAGATCCACGCGTAACAGATATGTAAAGAGTGGTATAAAGTATGAGTTTAAAGTTTATTGTGTACAAAAAGTATATATATAAGAATACAAACAGTGAGCACAAAAAGGTGAGAGCACGCCTTTTTATAGACATTTCAAGAAGAATGCATTTCCCTTGGAAATTAGCATAATACTCGCGATCTCCGCGACACTCCCCGCCACGACCAGTTGTTTAACCATTTGGATTTAGATCCACTGATCTTTTTAATTGAGATTGAGTTTGTTGCGGTGGTATAGCCTGAATTTGACAATTCATATTTCGACGAATAATTTTAAGTTTTTTGTAGCCCATGTGTTTTTGCTTTCTACTGGATTTACCAATAAAGCTTTCATTAATTTTTGTCTTCGTTTGTTGTCCCGCAAGGCACTCCCCGCCTCCAGAAATTTTAGCAGTATATCTTGTCCCATATCCACGATAAGGTTTAAAAATTGGAAATACTACAGTATCTGTTTTTGTATCATGCACATTTTTATTTTGAGACGAAAGTGCGGATGGTGAACTTTGTCCATGACATTGTTCCATTTTGGTTTTGCTGACTGAAAATTTTGCAATTAATCGTTCAATAATTTCAGCAGGTTGTGGTTGAGTTTTTTGCTTTGACATTGTTGAATTATAAAATATCCTTGGATGTCGATGTTGTATTGGCTTAAATTTTTGATTGTATTTATTATGATTGCCCATGGCATTAATTTTCCAATGTGTTTGTTGTTCACAATTTCTTGTTTCAATGGCCAAAGAAGAAAGTGTTGAATTTTGTGATGTTTCAATATTTCCGGACAACATTTGTCCAATTTTGGAATTAACAATAACAATTTCATTTCGTTTTTCAAATGACGTAATAAACGTAAAAAAGTAATCCATACCAATTAAAATGTCTGGAATTGCTTCAGTTACAGTATATTTTGTTGGATCATTTTCTTCATAAGTAATTACCGATACAGAATTCGCAATCTTTGGAATAGAATTTGCATCAATGTCTTCGAAATCTTCAGTTGTTTTAACTTGAAATTTGACTTGAGATGAAATGTAATTGGTAGCTTTAGCTCCAATTCCTTGAAGATTAAGTTTTTCTTGAGCTCCTCTTGGAAGCTTTAGCTGATCAATCATTGAATCTGAAATAAAAGTCCATTGTGATCCAGCATCAAATAATACTGTTGCCTCAACTGTATTTTGTGTATCAGGATTCATTACAGTAATCTTTTTTGTTAGAAGACAACCTTGTTGTGTTCCAAGTGCAACAAGTGTATTTGAATTATTTACTTTTCGAAGAGTTGTATTCATTCTTTCTGGGCAAATAAACGCATAATGTTGTCCATCACAATTATTGCAGTGAACACGTGATCTGCATTGTGTTGCATTATGACTACGCCTTGCGCATTTTGAACAGTAATTTTTGAGTTCCAGTTGTTTAATTTTTTCATCAATAGTCGTAAATTGTGGACAATTTGCTGTCCAATGATCACCTTCGCATAAACTACAAGCAAACTTTTTTCTTGAATTACAGTATTCATCATCATTCATTATAGTTTTTGAAGTCGGACTATAAGTTTGAGTAATTGTTGTTGAAAAAATATTTTGTGTTGAAATTTCAGCTTTCAAAGCAATATCTTTCATCTTTTCCAATAGCATTTCAGTAGTAACATTTTTACTTTTTATTTGAAGCCAATTAAGTTCATTTTTCTCCCCTGGAGGCATTTTATCAATGATTTCTGTTTGAAGGGCATCATTATCAATATCAACACCATAATTTTCAAGTTGACGACACATGTTTACAACTGAATTTACTGTAAATCTAATGCTCTTAGCATCAGATGTAGCACGTGGTACTGATCGAAGTTTATCATATAGTTCCTTTAACACAATTTTTTCATTGCCGAATCTTTGTTGAAGTGTTTTAACGACCGTGTCGTAGTTTTCATCAGCAATTTCAAATCCTGCAACTTCTTCCAAAGCAACACCTTCAAGTAACCCAATTAATGCATCCAATTTTTCAACATTTGAAAAAGGACGATTATCAACATTAACTCCAAATCTCTGCCAGAAAGGTTTCCATTTTAAGTAATCACCATTAAATTTTTGAATATTTAAAGCTGGGATTTGTAATATTGTTGGAGTAATTGGTGGTGGTGTGACAGCTTGAACAGGTGGAAGAATGGATACACGCAAATAACCAGTACCTTCCAAAATGATTCTTTTTACATCTTTGAGCAAAGATCTTTGTGTTTGCTTGACCGTGTCAATGCGAGTAAACATTTCTTGCTTTGCTGTTGCATCATCATTTTTCATAACATTTGCTTTTGATTCGAGTTTTGTAACATTTTCTTTCCATGAATCAATGTTAATTTGTAATTCATGAATACGTGCTTGAAAGATTACTTTTTGTACATTTGTCCAAAGTGGAGGAGATTGATCTAAAAGTTGCAAATAATCAGCTTTATTTTCAGATAATTCATCAGCAATATTCTGCATTTCAGTAAAAATTCGTTCTACCATAGTTGGATTTGTATATTTAAATAAAAAAAATATTTGATGTATAACTTCCACCTTGTGAAAGTTTTACAGTATTTGATTGAAGTTGTATATGTTGGAGAAGCTTCCTTGAAGCTTTTATATTGAGTAAGAAGAATTGATCGAAAGATCTGGATAGAAGTTGAAATATAAAAAATTTCCTTGAAATTTTGTTGTTTGTTCGCGTAAAAAAGCTTCCATGAAACTTTTACACGTCGGGGTCACCAATTGTTACGGAGGTTTAGATCCACGCGTAACAGATATGTAAAGAGTGGTATAAAGTATGAGTTTAAAGTTTATTGTGTACAAAAAGTATATATATAAGAATACAAACAGTGAGCACAAAAAGGTGAGAGCACGCCTTTTTATAGACATTTCAAGAAGAATGCATTTCCCTTGGAAATTAGCATAATACTCGCGATCTCCGCGACAAAGTACACCTTAAATATAATAAAAAATGTTGTTTCATGGATGGCAATATTTTGAACTTCCTAAAGGAAGATGCTGAACATATATGGCTAATTGGGTCTTATCTATCTGATGATCCCAATAACATGGAAAGGTAAAAAGATTTAAAACAGGTTTTCCAAAAATTTTGTGTTTAAGAATTTTTAAGTCTCTAAAACATACATTTTTCGCACAGCTTGTTTCAATCGATTTATAAATTTTCACTGAAATTTTTTAGCATCAAATCACACATCATCAATTATTTAAAAAGTGAAGCAGATTTATGCAAAATTTGTGCCGATTTATTTTTTCAAAAAAATTTTATTGATAAACTTAATTAATATTGTTGCATGCTAAATTAAATAAAAATTGTTTCGTTTAAATTTAATCAAATTTTTTTATAATGGCTATCTAATGAATGCTATAATTACTATTTTTTTTGTTATATATAATGTATTAAAATAACCATGTTTAGTAATTTAGCAATGGATTTTGAGGAATTAGCTAATTCCATTGGTATTGATAGTGAACTTTTACAAAGTGTTACAAATTGAATATTTAATGAAACAATTAACGTACGACAAAACATTTTAAGTAAGTAATTGATTGTTTTAAAACATATCCTATGAAATCTCTTGCAGCGATTGATGAACAAGAAAAAAATTTGCATACGAAATTGATCCGTTATCTCCAAGAAACTGTTGCATATAAACAAGTAATATATTTTTTAAATGAAGCTTCTCATTCTGCAACAGAAACATGCTCAAATCGTTTTGAAAGAGATAAAGAAGTTGAAAAGCTTGCTCAAAGTATTATTGTTTATATTAAAAAAATTTTTGAAGGTGATGTTTTTTTGCAAAATAACTAGGGTTGTTCATTTCTCGGGAAATCAAAAAAAGGCGGGAATTTCCCGGGAAATTTCCCGCCATTTCCCGAAATTTCGATTTTGGAAATTTCACTAATTTAATGTCTAAAAACACTAAAAACTTTTATTTTCAGTATTAACCATTAAATTAAAGCATTTTTGACTCTTAAACTGTTTTAAAAGCTGAAATAACCATTTTTAAATAATTTTAATGTCAAAATTTTCTGTTTCTATACAAAAATTATCGGCAAATGGAAATGGTTCCCATTTCTCGCAAAAATCAGGAAATTTCCAGGGAAATCGCCCGGGAAATTCCCTGGAAAGGGAAATGAACAACCCTAAAAATAACCTAATTATCATCAGTTTTTTAGATCTTTATGACAAAGTAGAACAAGGTGAAGAAATTTGCTGTTATGAAGCAACCTTTGCTTTAACATGGACCCCAAGAACCTGCAAAAGTGCATGCAGAGATCTCATGTCATTTTTTGCTTTTTGCATTTCCAAAAATTATATTGAATGGTCATCAGATCAAAAATTAAATGTTCCAATTACTTTTCATACCAAAGCATTACAGTATCTTAATCAATTTTGCACATTTGTAGCTGATAACTACATTATAACAAGTAGTGCCCAAAAATCGAAAGCTAATCGCATACGGATAACAAATCAACATAAAAATGAACAACTTGCTGCTAATATTTTTAGACTTTGTTATTTCAGTATAAGTCATGTCAGGATAAGCTGCACATCTATGGTAAGATTAAAAATTTGGGACTATGTCTTAAAAATAGAAATATTTATCTTAAAAACGTAATTTGTAATTTTTAGTTTTATTTATTCAATTGGGTGCCAAAGAAAGCACTTCGAAATGCTTGGGTTTTATCAAGGTCTTCCAATTTAAAAAAATACATTGGTGCCACCAGAGGGCATTTAGAAAAATCCCACTGGTATTTTCTAAAATCTGATTTACAAATTTTTGTTGACAAAATTTTTGATGGTCCCTTAAATATTATTAAATTGACAGGTAACTACCGGAAAAAATTCATATGTAATATTATAATAAAAAAATTTAGAAGCTGCACTTGTCACATTTTGGCATTATTCTGGTTTTCGAAGTGGTAACATTTTTACTTGTGTTTATGCTTTAACACTTGATTGTATAAAGTTTATTCCATCTTCAACAGGGAAACTTTTGATGAAAATAACTTTAAAGCAAACAAAAGTTAATAAACAAATTGGAAAAACGTAAGAGAAAAAATTGATAAAAATAATTTTAATGTTGTAAATCCATTCTAGGCAATCTTTTATTATTTCACCAACGGATGACAAATATTGCCCTGTAAATATTATGCTTGTATTTCTCGGGTTAAGAATGGTTTTTAAACCGAATTTTGTTGATGCTTGTAAAAGCAATATTTTTGAAATACATGAAAAATATTTAAAAAGTCCTTTATTTCCTGCAAAGATGGCACATTCCAATATAATTTATGTAAGCCTGATTTTTTAAAAACGACAAATTTCATAAAAAAAATTATTTAGAATAATTTCTCAAGTAATTGGACAAATATTTGGTTAAACAAATTAAAAAGCTCTTATCCACCATATTCATTCAGCACAATTTCTTTTCGTAAGGGTCAAGGATATGAGCAAAGTCTTGATTGTATTCATAGAGATCCATACATGTCTTTTGATTACCTTCTAAAACAATTAATGTCAACAACTTTATGGGAATCAGATGCATGTGAACATTATTTATATGGTATCCGCATTTAAAAAAAATTAATAAACTCTTTTATTTTATAGGCGGAGGAGAAGATTTCAAACAATTTATGGAATTGTATCGAGAAATATGTCGCAACGCTGATGCAACTAATTCTCCTCGACCCAATCCACGAAGTTTATTAATTACGCTAGCCGATTATCAACGTGAATACAATGTTAAAGAAGTAAAAGTGACTGATGCCCAAATAAGATCAATATGTCAAAAAGTTTTTGATGTAAAAAAATCAGAATATGCTGCAACAAAAGATAAAATAAAAGAAGAAATTAGTCAGTTGAAAGTTTTAAAAATAAATTTTTTCTTACTGTACTAAATTATAGATTATCTCAAATTACAACCTGATAGAAATATATATTCAGAATCTCGACTTTTTCAATTATCCCAAAAAGATGCCAGATATTCTCAAAATAAACCAACACCTCAAGAAGTTCAATCTTTTAAAAAGGGGATTAAATGTGGTACATTTGTTGATAATAACACATTAAAACCACTAGCATGGAAGGTAAAAATGCCAAAAATAAAAATGCACTTTCACATATTTTTTTAGGAACTAGCTGAAAATAAAAGATTAACCCAGAGTGTTACAATTAATTTACTGAAAACAGCAGAACTTAATGCAAATCGAATTCCAGCAGCTTTTTCAAATGTCGAAATGTTTGGCCTTGATCCAATTGACAACTCAATAACAAAATGCTTGTGTCCTGTATTTGAATGTACAGTAGAAATTGAAGTTGAAAATCATATAATTCCTTCTCATTTAAAAAGTCATTTTATTAAAAATGAAATAGTAAAATGCCGGCTTTGTGAATATTCGTCCGATAAATATGAACATTTTCGAGTTCATTTAAAATCTAGCCATGTTTTAACAAAGCAATGCAAAGGTAGATTGACAAATATTTTAAACATGTTTAAATCTTTTTATTTAGCTTGTGGCATATTAACCCCAAAATGGAATATTCCAAAAAAAATTGGTGAATGTCGTCATTCTTCTTTAAGAGATAGAGGTGATATTGTTATTGAATTTATTCCAACCTGCACTTGTCCAAATGGTTGTATTACAAATCAACCAAAATTTATAAAGTTGTTGGATGTAAATCTTCTCCAATCATTGAGAAGAAATAAAAATGTTGCAGGGAAATCATTGTTTGAAGTCGCATCTGACATTGTTAAAATTTATTCTGATGGAATTGTGCCTCCATGTGCTTTAAAAATACTTAAAAATTTATTGCAAAATATTTAAAAATATATAATATTTTATTATTTCTTGTTTCTTGTTTTAAAGTTTGTGTTGTTGTAGTTAAAATAAATAAAAAGAATTTATCATTAAAGTGCCATATATGTCTAAAGGTCAAGGCCGTAGACAGGATTGATTTTTGGGGGGGGCACAACAAAAATTTATTATCGATAAGTTTTTTTTTTAAAACGAAGCTTTTTAAATAAAGCATTAGTATTTATTTTTTGTGGCCTTAGTTTTGCAGTTTCTTGCAAGTAAGCTCCTTCGCCACGACAAGGCGGCCACTTTGAAGGAGGATTGTCAAAATAATTCAAAATAATTCAAAATAATTAATATTATATATTATAAAAGCAAATTAAAAATTTGCACGTCGTCCTTTTTGGTTGAAAACTTCAATAACTTCTTTAGTTTCAAGTTGATGAGTCATCTTATCATGCCATGAAAGCAAAGCAAGATCTGAAACGCGTTCAACATTCATGCAAGCACGAAAGTCACCAAAAATATGTCTTAATGTTGAAAATGATCTTTCAACGATCACTGTCGTAACTGGCAATGTTGCTAAAATAGTCAATAATGTTTTAATATTTGGATACATTGTTGACAAAGTTGAATTAAAAAGTAATAAAGTATCTTTCAGAGATGATGGACGCTTTTGAAGTAAACTACAATAGCTTTTCCACATATCTATTTCAGACCTTACCGTATAATAATTAGGAAGAAAATCAACATACTGGTTAACTGCTTCTTCCAGCATATCAAACGAAAGTTCATTCACTTTTGAAGGAATTAAAAGTTGTAAAGAAAATGCAGCTTGTTGTTTATTTCCAAAACGGAATTCAAGTCCTTTAACAACTGCTGAAATATAATCTTTAAAAAAATGCTTACGCAAATATTCTTCAAATGGCAATGTTGGACGGCGACCCCTTCGAGTTAAACCCACTTCCAATTCATATTCTTCACAAACTTCTTTCATTTTTACAAACAGAATATTAAATTCCACTTCATTTTCTATCCATGACTGCAACATTGTTTTGACTGCCATAATATGTGTTGTAGCAGCAATCAAATCATTATCAGGTTTCTGGAGAGCTTTTGAAAGAACTAATAAAGGTTCAGTAACTTTTACAGCAACAAATAAAGCAAAAATAGCTTCAGCAGAAAGGAAATATTGTAAAAAACTATCAGCATCAGCATCATTCCTTGTATCAACAAGTTCTTGCAATGTTTCAATAACTGCAGGATAAAGTTCCTGAAAAGCCAACAAACTTACATGACGCTCAACCCAACGAGTT
Source organism: Panagrolaimus superbus (assembly GCA_964035985.1). Lineage (NCBI taxonomy): Eukaryota > Metazoa > Nematoda > Chromadorea > Rhabditida > Panagrolaimidae > Panagrolaimus > Panagrolaimus superbus. The sequence continues at coordinate 11,329,721 of OZ038357.1, forward strand.
TCAGAAAATAAAGGAATTCTTTTCTTTTTGAATAATTTTTCATATTTTGATCCATCAGCTTCTGCTTTTTCTTTTGCAGCTGTTTTTCTTTTTTCATATAAATTTTCGGTATGTTTTTCAAAAATTGAAGTTCTTAAAGTTGAATGAAGAAAAACTGCACACTTTCCAGCTTGAGTCATAACTTTTTTAATTGCAAGATTTTTATCAATATCGAGCCCTAAATTCAAACCATGATTTGAACAATGAAAATAACTTGCAGCAGGAAATTTTTCTTGAATCTTGGTGCTTACACCTTTATGAATTCCACACATATTTGCTGCTCCATCATATCCTTGTCCAAGCAATTTTGACATATCCACACCAAGTTCGGGAAGAGTTTTAAGCAAATGATTGGCAAGAGCTTCACCAGTCGTTTCTTCCACTCTCCAAAATCCAAGAAATTCTTCCTTTATTTCTAAATTTTTAGTTACATATCGAATTCCAATTGAAAGAAATTCTTTAGAATGGCTTGAAGTTTCGTCAGCAATTAATGTAAAACCAATTGATTCATTGATTTCTTTCACAATCTTTTTTTGAATTAGTTGTGCCATGATGGATAATAATTCGTTTTGGATTGATGGACTTATATATTGAGCATTTAAAGGTGCTTTGGCTAAGATCTGAATACCCTCATATTTTTCCCCCCTAAATTTAAGCAAACCTCTTAAAATACCTTCTTCAGTAGTTCCATCGGTTTCAAGCTTAAATGGTCCAGAATCTTTATCACCACGAAGAGGAAGACGATGCCTTGCACAGAATTTTATACCATTAATAACTTCATCCAGTTGTTTATTAGCTTTTGTTCGTTCTTTAGCGGCATTATCATCCATTAATTCTATAACACTTGAAAAGTTAGTTGAAAAAGAATTTACAGTTGCTACAGCTTTACGATGATAATCATTATTTACATGAATTTTTGCACATTCTAAAAAATCTTTATAATTAACATAAGGTAACTTTACAAATTTTCCAAGTTTTTGGTGATTTCCGTTTCCTCCTAATTCCATGGTAAATAAGACGCAATGAATACAGTAAATACCACATTGAGATTTACTCCAAACCATGCAAGGATATCTTTCGAACCATTGATTATTAGGTCTTCTGGATTTACTGCCTTGTATTTTTGAAGGAAAATCAAAATTTGGTGGTGGGCGAAAAACATTATTTAATACATGAAAGCATTCTTTTCTTGTCAGTTTTTGATTAACAATATGAGCAGGATCAATATTACAAAGTGACATTATTGAAGAAGAACCAGTTGATGAAGAAGAAGCAGCAGAAGAAGTAGAATCAGAAGCACCAGAAGAAACGTCAGAAGCAGCAGCAGAATCAGAAACGGCGGAATCAAAAGCATTAGAAGAAGAAGAAGCAGCAGAAGTCGTAGGATCAGAAAAAACGTCAGAAGCAGAACCAGAAGCATTAGAAGAAGAAGAACCATCAGAAGAAGCAGAAGCAGCAGCAGAAGAAGAATGTTCATGTCCGGTAGTTAAAGTAAATTCCGATGTTGTGTCATGTCCAGTATTTAAAGTCAAATCCGATGAATGTTCAGAGGTGAAGCCCAATGTTTCAGAAGCTTCACTTGTCTTTGCTTTTTTTCGCGGTGGTTGAAAAAAACTACGAATGTCTTTAACCATTGTAAATTCTAAAAACAAAATAGCGTTAAACAAACATTTACAATTTACAAAATTATTATATTATATATACGGCAAAAAATTTATCTGTAATTCTTTTAAAAAAGCGGCACAGTTGAGCTTTTATTTTTCTTTAAAACTTTTGCATTTATTTTTTACTTCGGCCCTGTAATGTGAAAGACGAACTTTTGCTTTTCATTTGTTTTTGTATACACTCCAATCAGTTCAAACTTTTTGTGATGGCATTTAGCATAAAATCAAAAAAACGCACATCGATTTTTTAAGTTAGCTTGCAAATCGATCCAAATTTTTATTGCCTCTTTTGATGCATGCATTACAAGAAGTTTAAAAACAAAAACACAGACGCACATTTATTTTTTTCTTTTTGAACTCATGTGTAAAACAAAATTTTTTCAAATATTTTTCAATTTGGGGGGGGCACGGACCCCGATTCCCCCCCCCTCTCTACGGCCTTGCTAAAGGTTAACCCCTTGTACTTGTTAATCACAACAAATATCGTTGTAAACATATTGTCTAGATGCCGGCACGCCCATTTGAAATGATTGATAATGATTTTACCTTTATGGAAGAAGCAAACAACGAAACTTTAGGCATACCTATTTTTAAGGTAAAAATAACGTTAAACATTTAAAAAAATAAATGATATATATATTTTCAGCTAATTCAATCTGGTCCCTTAAAATTTTTAACAACTGCAGTAACTGAATATTTAGTTTTTGAAACCACTATTGTTGCCAAAGAAAATTTACATGGAATTTATTCATTCAAAAAAACTCAACTTGCAACAAAAAATTTTCTTATCCAACCAATTTTTGAAAATATCAACAATGTTATTTCCGATCTTCCGATTCTTATTAAACATTCTGAAGCAGATTTCCAAAATGCCACAAGTATAAAAGTTGCTGTTTTAGATTTAAACAAAAATTCTGATTTTGAATCACCTCTTACACCATTTTGCGAACAATTTAAGACAACGTTAAAGTTACATCACCTCGATACACCTGGCGTAACTTCTGTTAAAGTACAAATTATTGATGGCAAAGGAATTTGGAGTACGGCACAAATTGGTCCATTCGCTTATCCTGAAATTTATTATCTTCGTCCAAATTCAGCTCCACAAGTAATTGAATTTTTGATAAACCATAATTCTACAATATTTATAGACATGGTTGATTGTTAAATCTGGTGACGTTAAAAGGTTATTAAAATTATTACCAAAAACGTCACCATTTGATTGCTCAAATGTTTTTTGCCATTCAAATGTCTCCATTACAAAAGAATGGCTTGAATCAGTTGGTATTAAATATGTTGTAATTAAACATCGGCCTGGTGAATATGTTGTAGTAAAAGCAGGGGTAAAAAAATGTTTAAATTTTATATTTAAAAAAAAATCTATTTAGACACTTTACCAAATTGCTAGCTGTGGAATTGCAATAATGGATAAATGCAGTGTTTATTTAAATCGATGTATACTTGAATGTAATAATTTTATAAAATTTTAAAAGAAATTTAAAATTTAAAATTTAGCTCGGTTGTCTTATTTATGCTGTTGTGTAGATATGCATGCACACTTTGATGCTGGAACATGGTGTTCACTCAAAACTCTCCGAGATAAAGAAGAAGTCGAACTGTTAGTTTACAAGCTCATTTCGAAAAATATTAATTAATTTTTTTATAGTGTAAAAGCTTTCCAAGGAAGTTTTCGAAAGCGTTTGCCCAACAAAAGTATTTTACGTCCTTTAAATGACGATGTTCAACCAAAACATTCCAATCAGATGACCCCAGATGTTGCAAGACAATATGTTCAAATGGTTTCATCCAATATTAGTTCTGCCCAACTTGATATTATTCCCGCAGTGGAAACTCCTGAATCCCAAAAAGTGTGTAATAATTCAGAATAGGAATAAAATTAATAATAGAAAACCTTTTACCGCAAAAAAAACAAATTAAACAAGCTTTAAAAAATAAATTTTGGTTTAACAAAGTTTGTAAATTCTCAAAATAAAAAAAGGACACTCCCTAATAGCGTGAATTTTTTTCCATCATTTTTTTTTACTTTCAAAAAGAATAATTTTCTCACATTTTTATTTTCACTTTTTTTACTGCGTTTTTTTGCACACTCTGAAAAAATTAAAATGAATAAGAAATCATTTTTGATTGCAGTAAAAAATGATAAAAATGATTCACGTTGTTAGGGGGGGGGGGAGATAAAGAAGTACCGAAAAAGCTTTGATATGATAGCGAATTTACATTTTTTTCGAGTATTTTACTAAAATTTAAAAAAACACCACACTAACTGATTTTTTTTGCTGCGGCTTCAGTATTTCTTTTGAATGACCAATTTGAGTTACACACTTTTTGGAGATATCGGATAAAAAGCGACGTCATGCGGAAACTTCAAAACGGTCTTATAAGAAAAAAAAGGATTCAAATTCAAGTACTTCTAGTTCTCATGCAGATGCAAATCCGCAATCAAAACGTCTTAAAACTTTAAAGCAAGGAATTGCGAAAAAAATAGCTCTCCGTCGTGATAAAATTTCAACATATTATAAAGACAACACAAATACCGCTGATATCGCTGCATTAGAATCAGAAGTTGCTAAATATGAGGTTGATAAAAGTGCTATTGGACGTTTACAAGAAATGGAAAGTATTATTAATGAAATTGGCCGGAAAGATCCTGCAGCACAACTTGCAATTGATCGACTTCGAGTTCAAGGCTATTTTTCTTTTGATAAATTTCGAGATTTTTTCGACAATAATAATACAAAAACAAAGAAAATTTTGATGGAAGCTTTAAATGCAAGACGTTCAAAAATTGACTACAACTTTTGGACTTCTTTGGTGAATAACTATGCTTCATGGAAAACAGTATTTGGTCAACATCCTGATATTCATAGAGTGCCAGTTTTTGTTCAAACAATTGAAGAAGCTTTTAATAAATTAAAATAACATATAATTTGTTTAAAAAAATTGTTTGCAAAAAAATATAATGTTTGGAATTATTTTATCTTATTTACGTTTATGAAATTAAATTATTAAATTACTGATACCGTCTGATTTTTTTACTAACTAAAAAAATAATAATCAAACTCCTTTTTAATATTTTGCATTTACAAACAAAAATAAAACGGTGTTAATTGATAAATTTTCATAAAATTCACTAAAAATGATACCGTCTGATTTCGAAAATTCATAAATTCTTGAATTTATGTTTCAAAATATATGTACTTCAACAATTTTTTTATTTAGCAAACTTCTGGCAAATTTTTTTATGGATTGAAAATTATCATCAATAGAATGCAGTTTGTTAAGAGTTATAGAAGTTTAGGATTGCGGATAAATGTAAGCGAAAATTGAATGCAAAAAAAAGGGAAATTTCCTGCTAATTTTCCACTTATTTCAGTTTGACAAACCTTATTTTTTTGAAAGCTTTATTTACAAAGAATATTACAACAAAGGGTGGGGAGTAGGGAACAAAAGTGTTACGGTCGATTCCTCAAAAAATCATGTCACTTGCAACATCGCCGTTACTGGAAGCCCAAAAAATCTCATAAAAATATGCGTCATCATTGTATTGCATTGATTGGTATTTAAATCTAATTTTGTCATCATCATTCATCAATCATTAATCATCATCATCAAGCAAGTTTTTCTCTGCATCCTCGTTTCATCTTTTTAACATTTTAATTGTGTATTTTAAATGTTGTAGTTTAAAAAAAAAGTGCAATCTTATCATGCTGGAGAAAAAATGTGTTTTTAGACACGACGGTATGGGCCGTTGCTACCACCAGCTCCACCACCACGGGCATCCGCATTACGGGTTGGGCAAGGACAGTAATTGGCATCACGACCAGGTCGGCCATCACTTCCTGCTTCACCTTCTGGTCCTTGATCACCTTGTGGTCCTGGAGCACCGGGACCACCTTGAGGTCCTTCTGGGCCAGCTTCACCAGCAGAAGCATCTGCACCAGGTGCACCAGCAGGTCCAACTGGGCCTGCAACACCTCGGGGACCTTTAGGTCCTGGGCGACCAATAAGTTTTTGAGCATCTGAAAGTGAATTATTTATTTCAGTTTGCATATCAAGGTTTAGATTACCTCTTCCTTTTTCACCAGCAGGTCCGGGTAAACCAATAGGTCCGGGGGGTCCGGGCGGGCCTTGTTCTCCAGGAGTTCCTGGCCGTCCTGGGCGAGATTCGTGTCCGTTCATTCCCTTTGCTCCGGCAAGACCTCTGGCACCGGGTTTTCCGAGAGGTCCTGGAGGTCCTTGTGGGCCTGCAGGACAGTTAAAGCAGCCTGATGCGGAGCTATCGGCAGGTGTAACATCTTCAGCATCAACACCAGCAACACCATCAAGCCCAGGATGACCATCAGGTCCAGGTCTGCCAGGAGTACCCTTAGGTCCAGGAGGACCTGCGGGGCATTTATTGTTTTCTGCTTGACATTGACAGCCACCACCAGCATGTCCACCCCCGGATGAAAGAGCTGGAGGGACCGATGGAGGAGCAGCTCCTGAAGGAGTACCTGGAGCAGATCCACCAGTTGATGAACCACCACCATTTGGGCCACCACCATGTGGACCAGATGGTCCTGAACCACCACTTGAACCCCCTGATGGATTACTTGGATGATTTCCACCACTTGAGCCACCAGGATTTTCGTAATCTTGACGACGGAAACGTTTTTTTGCTGCGCTAACTTTCATCATATCTCCCCAAAGTTCATCGGTAGTTGAACGGAATTGACTAATTTCGGCATCTAATTCATTCCAAATTGATTGAACATCAGAATAAATATTTCCAATTACAAAGAGGCATGCAATTAAAGTTACGCCCGAAATGGACGAGGCCATAAAAGTGGCCGTATGCACTTGCATCTTCTTTCGCTCACTATAATAAATTTAACAATTATTTTCACGGATAAAAATGATAAAAGAGAATAGTGATGAATACTTACCTAGAGCAAGCAATCTATGGAAGCAGACCGCGACTCTGTATCTTTTTCTAGATTTTCAACAACCCTTTTTATATCAATTTTTTAGACGTTTAAATCAGAGCAATTAAACCCTCCCAAAAATAAATGAAAATAGGGTCATCCATTTAAGGAGAGATTTTGAAGGGAAAAAATGGGGGTAACAAACATCTATCATGACCAAATTAACTAAAGATAATTTTTTTAGTGTAATTTAATTTTTGTCTGTCATCTTTTCTTTTTAAATCCCCGTTGGCGATGAATCCCGGTCATTGACAGATTTTTTTATTGCTCCAAAAATGCATCCAAAAAAAACGTCCGATTTTTTGCTGACGTGGTTTTAGTTTTTTTTTGAAATCTTTTTTTTGGATGCATCCGTATTTTTTTTTCACTGCGGTTTCTTTCCACAATCAATTGAAATAACAAAATTTTACCATTTTTTAATGATTAAAATTTTTTAATAGCTTCTTTCATCCATTTTTTGGTTTATTGCTTCTGCCACTTTGGGTTTTCAGAATGGATTGCCAAAGATTACAATAAAAAATTGTTAAAATACACTATTAATTAAAACACAATGTTGTTTTTTTAAAGCTTTTTTGAAACCTTTTTTTTCCATCACAACAAAACATTTTGAAAGATAATCGTAACAAAATTTGTTCAGAAATTTTAAAAATAATGAAACAAAAGCTGTTTTTAAAATTTTAGGATGTAAAATAAAATATAGTAATCCAAAATCGAAACGTTTCTTTTTAAATGGGACCGTTGCGATAAGTAAAGAAAAACTACCAAGGTTTTGCAGGCAAAGGCACGCGAAATTTGAAAAATGCGTTGCAACTTTCAATTTTTTTCAATTCAAATTTTCACTTCGACAGCATATTTTAAAAAACCTCACAACTTTAAAACTATGTGGTGCAAAAAACAGGAAAAAGTTCAAAAAATCTTTTTAAATTTATTATTATTAAGATTTTCCTTCTTCTTTTATTTCTTTGATCATCAAAAAATAATTTAATTTTAATTAATACAAATAAAGCAATCCCACCAAAAATGTGATAAAAAAAGAACTAAAAATGGATAATCAATGGTTTAATGTTCAACAGTTGGCTCAAATGGCCCAATAATATTATCCATCTTTACCGTATACTTTTAAAGGTGGAAATTTAGTTGTAAAATAAGTCAGAATCAAACAAAGAAATGAATTAAAAAAACACGGGATAAATTTTTTAATCTCTTTGTTTTTCCGAGTCATGTCGAGTACATTTAAAGAGGCCCTAGTGTAAAAATAGTTGTAGTAGATTCATAGGATCAAACTTATAGTAATGACAATGTTTGCACAAACGAATACTATTTTACAGAATTATAAATTACATATCTCTTTTTTCTTCGTTGTTGTTGCAAGGAGTACAGTATTTATGGAACAGACTTAGAAATTAAGTGTTAAAAATTTAAGGGCGTCCTTAAATTTAGTACTAAAAAAACGATCATTCGTCCGAAAAAACAAAATGCAAAAAAACATATAACAGTTGTTTTTTGCATATATTTTTTTCATTATTTTTATAATTGTTTCTGCAAATTTGTGACATTAACTTGAATAGTAGAATTTTAAGTTTTTTAAATTTTTATATTATTTTCAAATTTCAAATTTCAAAAAAAAGGTTGAAAGATTTTTTGAAATCAAAAAAATGCATGCTTTCAAAGAGTCACAGAATGCCAAGAAAGCACATTCCTTTTGTTTTCAAAATTTGTCAAAAGTTTGAGAGAAAAAAACTTGCGCCGTTTTTTATTTTAATTATTTTTTTAACAAACATTTTTAATATATGTATTATTTTATTTTATGCCATCTTATAATCGTTGTATTTTATACTGATTCATTTGGAAAAAACTTTTCAACAAAGTTTGTTATACTTATCAACTATCGTGATATTTATTTTATTGTTTGACTGCATTGAATATAATAAATTAATCGTTGTTGGCTAAATATATGAATACTTTTCAGATGAATAACTTATATTACGCGGATGATTTGAATTCATTTTCACCCATTCATCATGCAAATACTGATAAAACAGAACCGAGAGGAATTTTGATAAACAAAACTAACACTGCTCCTGCAAATCAATATCAACCACCACAAAAACCTGATTTACCTGCACCACCACAGCCGCCAGTAGCAGCACCTAATATTCAAAAACCGATACGTGCTCGAAGTGCTTCAATTCAATCACGAAAATCTGTTGGAGAAGCAAATGATGACGACAAGAATGCTCTTAATCCAGGTTTAAGAGAACATCCAAGAAAAACGATTGTTGCATTTGGTCGAACAACTAAAGTTGATGAAACTATTAAAGTTTGCAAAGTTTTAAAAAATATATATATAAAATATTGAATATTTTTAGAATATTCGACCCACGGGAGTACCGTATAAGCCACCAGTTGGTTCAACAAAAGATATTATGGATTTACGAAAAACTGTTGAACATCAAACTATTCAAATTCAGTCACAACAAGAAGAAATTCAAAAGTTAAAAAATTCTATGCAGATTCAACAAGAAAAATATTGTTATCTTTTGGATTCAAATTCAAAGTTATGGTCATATTTGAATAACATTGAAAAGCAAATATCAACAACAAATAATCCGGAAAAGAAGCAATATAATAATCATTTAATGGCAAAAGAAATGGAAAAAGAAAATATTATTGTTTCAAATATTGGAAATGAAAATCTACCAAAAGATAGTATTGCTGTAAAAAAATATAAAGAAAAGAATGCCGAAACTGATAAACTTAAGAAAGGCAATAACAAGAATGAAGAACAACGTCAACTTGTTCCGGTTCAAAATACTGTTAAAATTGCACCAGAGATTGATGCCATTTCTGCTGTTCAACGATACCTAAATGCTAATCCAAATCGGGCAAAAGAAATTGAAAAAATTGCAAAAAATCTTAATAAAAAGCAACAACAAAAATCTCATTCTGAAGAAAGTGAAGACGAAGAAGAAAGAGAAAGAAAGAAGACAGAAAAAAGAAAAGGTTCTGGACATCATCATCACCATCATAAACATAATAATGATGTTGTGGAAAAGATTACGCTGGAAAGAAAAATATATAAACGAAATAATATTCGTGATTATTTATCAAGTACTGTAGATGATTCATTAGAGAAATTTGGTAGGTTTGCTAAATATATTATACTGATGTGTAATTATTGTACATAATGTTTATAGGTATATTTCAATCTACTGTTAAAGATCGTAATAATCATCGACGTCAAAATCGTCGTCGATCACCAACCACTCCAACCATTCATGAAGTTACATCATCATCGTCATCCTCTTCATTTGGTAATGATACATTTTTGGAGGAACCTAAACGATCACCTGAAAGACATCGTCATCATCATCGTGGAAGAAGGGGAGATTCAGATGGAGAAATTCGAAGATCTTCATCTGTTGAAGCAACAATGATGCCTGATCGTTTTGATGATGATGATATGAGTTGTAAGTAGCTATTTGATTTTGTAAATATTTACAAAGGATTTCGTTTTAGCTGATACAGAAATGCCACAACCACCACCACCCCCTCCTCGAAAAGAACACCGTCAACGTGTTGCTGAACGATTCAAAGACAGAAAACATTAAAAATTTTTAAAAGTGTATTTTGAGTATTGTCTATTTTTGTGTGCTTACCTAAACTGATTTGATTTACAATAAAATTGTTTGAGTTTGAAGATACAAAAACTTTTTTTTTAGGTTTTTTCTCGATAAATCTGATAGTGATAAAAGCTGATTTTATTTTGCATTTCAAATAATGATAAAATTATGCTTTATTTTTATAAATTTTAGCTAAATGATCATGTGAATAACTTCCAACATATATTGCATCATCCGCATCACTCGCTTGTGAAAGCATATTTGTAAATCCACTTGGATCATGCCAACTTTGAATATATTTTCCATTTTTTTCAACTTCCACAAAAATGCCGTACTTTGCTATTGTTGCTTCAAACAATGAAAATTTTAAAGAATCTGGAATTAATTGAAGAATAAGTTTTCGGAAAAAAGGAAATGGGGCCAAAAAATCAATAAGACTCCAATGATTTGGAATTCTGGAAGCCGCAAAAGCAATGTAAAAAAAAAGTTATTTATGAAGGAATCTCAATTAGAAGATCAATGACAAATGAAGAAAGAATTATTCAAAGTAATCAGTTTCAAGATATGAAGAATCGTATTGATGAACTCCAGAAACAAAACGCTGGAGTCAATTACTGTATTTTCCGTAACAAGATTTGCACCAAATACCTTGACGGAAGAACACCAACGGCAGTTGTAAATGAAAAATTGAATGCCAATGTCTCTGGAGCAAATTCAACACCTCTCAATCCTAGACAATTTCCAACAACTTCACCGATGTCCATGTAAGCTTTTCATTTGTAAATATTGTAATTTTACTGAGAATGTTAGGACTTTTAACTTTTTTAACTTAAATTTTAAACTAATCAATGCTAGAAGCCTTAAAAACAAGGACAAATTTTTGAACCAATTTTTGAATACTTATAAGGATACTGTAATTTGTTTTACTGAAACTTGGTTGAATGGTTCATTCGACGACCCCCTTCTCGTTGGGGACACAAACTTCATCATCATTAGACATGATCGTGTAAAAGCGAAAAAGTCTACTGGTGGTGGGGTTTGTGTCTTCATTCCAAAACATTACCCTTTTACAGTAAGAGATACTCCCCGCACTCGGGGCATCGAATCTCTTACTGTAGATATTTTTTTCGGTTCTTTCTCGTTTACCCTAACCCTTTCATACCTTCCTCCTGACGTTCATGTTGATCGTGTTAGGGATTACTGTGAAGTAATCACAAACATTATCACCAACTCTAAAACCTCCCAACACATTTTATTGGGCGATTTTAATTTTCCGGATATTTCTTGGGATAACTTAAGCTGTAGCACCCCAAAATCTACACTTTTTACGGATTTTCTTAAATCTTATGACCTTTCAAATGTGGTGCTAAAGCCAACTCGTATGCAAAATATACTTGATTTAGTTATCTCAAGCAATCCGGAAAGTATTTCTAACGTTTCAATTGAACATCCCTTTGTTAATTCTGATCATAATATCGTTAATTTTTCATTAGCTTTAAACAATCCTCCACCGTCCGCTCCGACATACTCTTTTAAAAACTTTAAAAATGCAAACTATTTTGCAATGAATCTTTTTTTTCTAAATTACACATGGAGTTTTCTTTCTCAACAAGGTTCATTTGATATTAATGCTGCGTATACTGAATTTTTTCAAGTTATCAATCAGGCTATCCTTTTATTTGTTAAAGTAGTCACTCCTTCATCGTCTGCTTGTTTTCCTCCAAACGTTAAAAAGATGATTGGACATCGAAATAATATACCTTTATTGCCACAAAACTTTAAGAAAATCTCCCTAATTTCAAAAAGAATTTTAACTTTATCTTCTAAAGCAAAACGTCAAAGAGAAAAAGATATTCTTAAAACTTGTGGCATTAAAGGTATGTTCAATCATCTTGGTAAACTTTTAAAATGCCACAATACTCTACCCTCTCTCAAGATGAATGATCAAACTATCTTTTTGGACCAAGATAAAGCTTCTGCTTTTGCAAAAAACTTTTTTGATTATTATCATCCCAACAAATCTTCTTTTGATACTTTTACTTCTGATGACAATTCTTTAAAATCTCTTACGGAAGCTGAAGTGCTTGAGCTATTAAAATCTCTTCCATCTAAATGCAACACATCTCCCGATGGCATTCCTTACATAATCCTAAAAAAATGTGCGCTGACACTTGTAAAACCCATAACTACACTTCTAAATTTTTCGTTATTACAAGGTTCAGTGCCGGATTTTTGGAAGGAATCTATTGTAATTCCAATTTTTAAGAAAGGGGAAAAACATTTTCCATCAAATTATAGGCCCATATCTTTAAACTGTTCTCTCTCTGCGGTACCTCAGCAAATCATCATAAGTTTTTTAACTGATTTTTTCGAAAAAAACCACATTCTTCCATCTTGTCAACATGGATTTACTAAATCAAAAAATGTTGCAACACAACTCTTAGAAGTTCATGACTTTATCACTCAAAAAGCTGATAAAGGAATTCCTGTTGACATTATATTTTTCGACTTTTTAAAGGCTTTTGACAGACTTAAACACCATTTACTTTTTAAAAAACTAAAAGCTGCAAAAGTTCCAAATTCTGTAATTGCTTGGATTCAAGCATTTTTGACTAATCGAAAATTTAGAGTTAAAATTGGTGAATGTTTTTCTGAATTTTATGATGTTAATTCTGGGGTACCACAAGGTTCAAAATTGGGTCCTATTCTTTTTGCTTTCTTTATTGCTGATCTCATATCTTTTTGTGAAACAGTGGGAGTTTTGCTTGAACTTTTTGCTGACGACTTAAAAGCTATCTCTGCTATACTTCGTTCTGAAAATTCTCCTCTTCATTCTTTTCTAAAAAAATTGGAAGTTTGGGTAGCTGAAAATGAACTTGAAGTTGCCATAAACAAATGTAATGTGTTGCATTGTTTACCTAACAAAAACCCTTCATTTTCCTACTTTTTAAATGGCAGTAAGCTCCCAAACAACCAATCTTCTGTTCGAGATTTAGGATTAATTGTATCTGATGATTTGAGTTGGGATAAACATGTTGACAACATTTCCAAAAAAGCTTTAGGGCGTTCTTTTATGTTGTTTAAGGGTCTTAAATCTACTTCTCCTAATCTACTATATCATATGTATACAACTTATGTTAGACCACTTGTTGAATTTTCTACTCCGGTATTCAATCCAACTAAGATAAAATTGATTGATAAACTTGAAAAAGTCCAGCGAGTAGCCATTAGAAATATTTTTTTACGTTGCAAAAATTTAAGAGAATTTTCAAATGAACCCTACGAGGATAAATTAATCAGGCTTGGAGAGCTAATTGATGTTAAAATTGAAACGTTAGAATCTAGGAGGAATAAGTATGACTTACAATTTCTTAATGATTACCTTAATGGTAGTTTAAATTTCAAAACTTGTCTTTCTAAAAGGGTTTCCATTACAAGGGGATCAAACCAAAAAATATCTATACCAAGGGGAAAGTCAACCATTCGAACAAGTTTCTTTACTTTCAAAACCACTTCAAAATATCTCAAATTACCTAGAAAAATCCAATATACTAGTCATAATGAGTTCAAAAATTACCTACTAACACTTTAAGTTTAAATTTCAAAAGTTAAATAGTTAAAAGTTCCTAAATTATTATTTCTTCTTTCTCTCATTTGCATTGTTTCTTTCTTCTATATTTTTCTTCTCTTCTTTAATCTCATAAAATGTTCAATTTAATTTGTAAATTTTATATTGTATCCTTGTGATGAAAAAATGTGAAAGTTTATTTATTAATGTAATTGTATTTTAATTATTTTTAATTGTACTGTTTTAATTGTACTGTAATTCATTTATTTGTTTGTTTATCAGCATGCGTTCGGGCATGCAAATAAAATAATAATAATAATAATAATATGTGGCATTATTTGTGGCTCGAATATTATCAGGTAATCCTGGAAGATTTGTAACAAAATATTCATGGTTGCCTTTTTTTGGTCCATCAAAATAATATCGAGAAATTCTTGCGGCACTTGTTTCACAAATTAAAACTGATTGCTTATCAGTATGAATTTGAATGCCATTTGCAATTTGAAGATTTGTTAAAAGTGTTTCAGCTTTTTTGGTTTTTAAATTATATTTTATAATTCTAAAAAATATTTGTTTTAAAGGTGATTATACAGCTACAGTAATTGTGTTAAAAAAGTACAGTAATCCCCCTACCTTCCATCACCCTTTAATTCCAACATTGAATTTAAAAATCTTGGCAAATCCCAATCTGTTGAAGCATCACTAAAAAAAAAAATAATTGCATTTTCATCAATAAAATCCAAATCATCCGCGATATTTATTTTTATTCCATCTATTACAGTATCCCCTGATAAAATAGTTGTAACTTTTTCTGTAATTTATTGTAAAAAGAGATTTTAAATAAACCTTTTAAAAAAATGCACCTGTTTCAAAATCAACTTCAAGAATTCCTTTGTAACAATCAGCAACAAAAAATTTTTCGTTTTTATAATGCCGAATTCCAAGTGGTCGTCCACATTCTGGTAATGAAGCTAAAACAATTATGAATATTAATAATAATTAATATTCATAAAACTTGGGCATTTGTAAAAAATAGAATCTTACAACATCCAATTTCTCCTGCTTTAATCTTTTTTACAATTTTATCATTTATAATTTTAATGAAGCCATCTTTGATCGTTGAATATAATGCACCTATAAAAATATTATAAATATTAATTTCAAATTAAATATTATGTAAATATATATTTTCACCATTATACCAAACAAATGATTCAGGGCCATTTATTTCACCTTTAAACAAAATTTCAGCTCTTTGTAAATCTGTATTTGGACTTAAAGCTCCCAAAAGGGCGGGCTTTTTAGGCATTCTAAAAATATATGTGTTTAAAAAAATAATTAAATATTTTAAGTAAAATTTACTCAAATATTTTTGTATCATAATTTGAAGAATTTTGTAGAATAATAACAGCTAAAACACCAACCACAATAAAATGACACCACCTAAAAAATAAACTTTAAATTTTAAATTTTAAAAAAGTTTAAAATAGATTTAAAAAAAAAAGCAAACTTACGCCATCGCAGATCAAAAAAAAAAGTTTAAACTAAGAAAATAAAAAATTAAACTGTTACACATTTTTTTGTGTTACTTGCTTGCAATTGCATTTTAGAGTAAATAAAATACTTTTTTTGTGTTATCACACAATCAATCAATCATTTGAAAAACTCATTAATTTTATTGAATGTTTTTCCGTTTTGCCATTTTTTTTGTAACTGTATTTTAATGATTAAGTTTTTATGATTTATTAACTTAAGATTTATTTTTGATGCCATAAGTAAATTGATAAAAGATAAATTTAAAATAATAATATTATTATTATTATATTAATGTTAATGTGAGCTAAGCTCACATCTCAAAATTAAGAATAAATATAAATTGTTTAAAAATTGTTTACAAATGGCACTTCTTTCTTCAATCAGAAAAACGATTTTTAATTTGTTCACGAGTACGTCCACGAAGGGGGCTATAATCATATTTTTCTGAGAGATTATCCCAAAATTTACGTCGATCTTCCCAAACTCGAGATTTAACAGATAAATCTGGATCAATCCAAAGTGCTTCTTGTTTATCTACCGTATACTTTGGGAATGGAATGGTATCAGTTTTTGGATTTCTAAAATGCGTTGTAATATTACTGATATTTAATAAGTGATAACTGAATTTTAAAAATTACCCAGTTTTTGCAAATTGTGCAAAGAAATCAGCAAAATAATTTTGAATTTTCATTTCAGCATCACCTTTTTTATCTTGAGGATATACTTGTTGATCGAAAGAATACGATAAATCATAGGAATGCCAAGCACCTAAAAAGTGCTTTTTCGATTATGTTACAAATATTCGTGTCGAAACCAACAAACCTTTTGCAATTGATCCAACTGAATCATACATTTCTTTGCTCATATGATTCCAAAAATAGAAGTAAACGGGCCAGCCATGTTTTGTCTTTAAATCAGCTTCTTTGAAAACTTCTTGATTAAACATTAAATCAGAAGCAAGTTCGCCGTGTCTTTGAAGGTAGAAAGATGGATTTGGGGTTGTTGGAGCATCCCGATTAACAAAATATTCAATTAAATCTTTCTGAAGTCCGGGGGCATCTTTTCCAGCCCGACATTCTGCAGCATATCGATATTTGATTGCATTGGTAATATTTTTACCCGAATATGTTTTAATATCTTCAGGTTTCATTCCAAATACTGTAAAAGAGAGATAGGTAATAATAGAATTTGGACATAGGAAAAGCTTACACAAAAATATTCCACCTTCAAGGGTCATTAAACCCATAATTGTTGGCTTTTTTGGTGCTTCCTCAATTAATTGCTCAACAGTTTTTCCAGCAAAAAAGTCATCATCTAATCTTGGCCCAAATCCAATATAATTGTCTTTGGTTTTATCATTTGGATCAAACTAAATTGATTATTATATTATTACTGTAAAAAGTTGTTTATTGATAATTTTGTTTTAAACACAATTACAGTACCCCCAAAAATAACAAAGCTACAGTATTCCTTTGAAAACTTACTTTAGTGGATGAAATATCCATGATATCTTCCCATTTTTGTTTCTTCAAAAATGCTTTAATTTCTTTGGCATCTTCAGATTTACAACCCATAAATTGTGCAATTTGTTTTGTAATTTTTATTACCGGTGCCGTGGAAGCCCATTCATCTAAAGCTGCACCACTAGCTTGAATAACTTTGTGGAATAAATCTATAAAAAATTTGCATTTAAAAAAATATTTCTTTTTTAACACAAAATTAAACCTCTTGAATGTGGAGATAAAGCCATTAAATCCACGGATGCAGATCCAGCAGATTGCCCCCAAATAGTTATATTTTCATCATTCCCCCCAAGATTTTTGATATTATTTTTAATGAATTTTAGGGCAGCAATTTGATCCCATAATCCAAGATTTCCAGGATCTTCTTTTGTTCCAAGTGACATAAATCCTAAAAAAAACACTTTCGTGTCAGGACATATCTTATGTATACTAAAGCCCTACCATATAATCCAACCCGATACGGTACTGTTACAGTAACCAAGCCACGTTTGGCATAATTTTTGGTAATTTTATCGAAGCCGCATTTAATTACATCTCCGAAACCAAATCCACCCCCATGAATGTAAACTAAAACCGGGTAACCTTTTGGATCCGAAGATGGCTCCGCTGGGGCAATAACATTAACATAGAGGCAATCTTCAGAGAATTTTGGATTTTGAATCCATTGTTTTACGTATGGAATGCAAGAATTTTGAAATTCTTTGCATTGAAGAGTTTCTGACCAATTTTGGGGTGCAACGGGACGCTATAAAATAGATTTTTCAATGAATTATGCAAATTTTCGATATCCATTAAAGCTTACTTCAAATCTCAACTCTCCAACAGGTGGCTGAGCAAATGGAATGCCAAGAAAGACATTAGATTTTGTGCCATCATCCGCAGTATGAACAAATCCTTCAATTGTGCCATATTCGGTTTTGGCATTAACGGGATGACTTTTGTCAAACTGTTTTGAAGCGGTTGTAGCTTTTCCAATTGTTACATCTGAACTTCCCTCTGACATTTTTGTTTTCGCTGTCGTCGTCGTCGTACAAAAAATCACCACCACCAAATAAATGAGAATAATGTTTTTGCATTGCATTTTTGAGTCTCTTTTCAACCCCCTTTTTTTCTTTCCTTCCTTCCTTCTTTCCTCTCCTATCACTTCACTTCAATCTGTGTGAATCACATATATTTAATTCAAGTCTAATCTTTGTGCATATATATATTTTCTTCTCGCATTTTTTTTCAACAACAAACAAAACGAATTTTTTTTTTGATATACAGTTAGTTTTAAAAAGGTAGAAAAAAAAGAAGGGGGAACATAAAAAACAGTCATAAATTTTTGAAACTATAAAAAAAGTATGTTTTTGGGGTGGCATTAAAATTGGGTCTAAAGTGATAACAGTTTTTTTTTTCAAGAGAAAAAAAGTTGGAACAAATAAAATGTGTTCTAAAAAATTGATAAACACATTTAAGACAAAAATGGACATAAAAAAATTATGTACTATTAAGAACAGATATTTATTTTATTGCTTTCAAACTCGTCTGTGTTCTTTGAAAACTTTTTGAACATTAAAGAAAAATTTAAGACAAAAAATTGACATTTAAATTAATTTGGGGAAGACATCTTCGACAAAAAATTAAGTATGAGTTTTTATAAAAAAAACTTTAAAAAATATGCATTTGCATTTGCAAAAATTTCTTATAGAGGTTGAAAAAATGAAAATAGATGGATTTTTTGGTTAAAATTTGGTTATAAAAATAATGAAAAACTAAATTAATTACAGTAAACTAAAAAAGTGTAAATGAAAAAAGTAAGAATTTATTTACTATAAAATATTACTTTTCTTTTGAGTAATGTCTTTATATAAGGATTTTTTACCATTACCGTAATCCATCTTTCTCGGAACACAAATAATAGAATAAAAAAAGGGAAAGAATAAAAAATGTCTACGTAAATTGTTCTATTGTTTATAAACAGCGTTTTCTCAGAGATTACTGTAATACAATGAAAATGAAAATAGGTAGGCATTTGACGTAACAAATAAATACAAAACATATTTAGATAATTATAAAAATACAAAAAAGACAATAATAAATAACTTTTCTAAGAAAATTACTTTATTTTATAAACATTTAAAAATTTAAATCACGAAATAAATAATATGTTTTTTTGTGACCACATGTGTCACGCATGTAATATTGGGTAAATAAATGGAATATATCTTAGATGAATGAATGGATATGGATATTGATAGACATGTGTGGGGATACATTTTTTTGACAGATGTACAAACTTTGAGCTTATAATTATGCAACAAAAAATTATCCTTGCATTTTACGATGACATATTTATGAGCTTTTTTTTGATTTACAACTTTTTTTCTTACTTTTTTTGTTGCAATGTTTTTTTGACTCTAAATATTTATTTAATCGATTTATTTTTGTTTAAACTTTGTCTTTTACTCTTAAATTTTTAAAAGCTTTCAATAATATTCTTTTTGTTTTGTTAGCTCAATTCATTTGCTTACTTTCTTATCATTCATTTTTTAAAAAGAAAACTAAAAATTCAGCAAAAATAGCTTAGAAACGAAAGCAAAACAGGGAAAAAAATAATGAACAAAACATTTTTATATTTTTATATTCACAAATAAAAGATATTTTGTTCAAAGTTGCTTCGGCCCAAGTAAAACTGAAATATAGCATCCATGTTTTTATCGATTCTGAAAAAGTACAAAAATTAAATGCATTTAATGGAAAGTATCTTTAATTTTTATGTTTCTTTTTTATAATTTTGATTAAATGTAAAAAACAAGTAATCAATAATAATGCATCAAAAACAGAACCTCTTTTTTTTGCAAAAACTAAATTTTGTTGGAAGGGAAAAGAAAGAGTGTTGAAAAAGAAGAGAGTTCTTTTTTTGCTTCCATCTCTTTTTTTTCACAAAACCAAAAACTGGAGAAAAAAAAGGAGCGCAAAAAAAGAAGACTGTTTCCCTTTTTTGCTGCCACTGTTCTTCTTCTTCTTTCATTCCAATTCCAAAGGCAGCAGTTTTGAGTCAATGAAATAAACCCCCAACAACATTGGTCACTCAATTTTTAAAATCAAAACAAAATATTATTATTCACTTTTAATAATCTAATCTTCTTAATCCAATTTGATCGTCAAAAGTGTTAATCTCAAAGAAATGGGTGGTGAAATAAATCTTTTTTCTATTGAAATCAAAGGTGAATCTGAAACCTTTGTCCCGGGTGCAACCATCAATGGAATTGTTAGAATTTCAACCACAACAATTTTAAGTTGTTCAAAGATTACTTTAATTGCAATTGGAAAAGCTCATATCATATTTTCGATTATTCCTGATGAAATATATTTTAATTATCAATCAATGTTATGGCATTCAATTAAGCGAGAACTTCCACCAGGGCATTATGAATTTCCGTTTGTATTTATTCTTCCGCAAACATGCCCGCCCTCGTTTGATGGCGGATTTGGATCTGTTTCATATTCAATTATTGCAGAAATTCATCAACCTTGGTGGTTTAATAAACGTAAACATTTGACATTTAAAGTTGCACCAAAAATCAATTTATCTTTATCACCAATTTTATCACGACCAAATACAATTATTGATCGACGGACTGGATGGTTTTCAAAACAAAGTTTAAGAGCTATGGTATGTGTATTTTTTTAAGTTTTTCCTGTAAATATCGAACTTTTAGGTAAATATTAATCGTCGAGCATTTTGCCGAAATGAAAATGTTGATTTATCAATTACTGTAACAAATGATCGGATATCTTCTGTAAAATCGATTGAAACTGGAATTCTTACTGTTGCTCAAGTTGCGGCATCTTCAATCTTTGGTGGCTATGATTTTGATTTATTTACTTGTAAATCTCATTTTTTCAAAAAACGTGTAAATGTAAGTATTTTTTCTTCGATATCTTTTATCTATAATCACATGGGTGCCAAATTGTTTTTGATACTTTGCTGCGTTTTTGATTTAATTTTTATAAAAAATAATTTTTGGAGTCATAAAGATTTATCTTTAAAGGTAAATCTTTAGGTTATTACCAAAGTTGGTGAATAATAAATATTTAATAATTTTGTTAATAAGTTTTATACGGTAATAATTAATTTGCGGTAAAATTGTAAAATAATTTTAAAAAAGGATTATACCAGTTTACCACAAATTACTTATTACAGTAAAAATGAGATTTGAATAATTTAACGTTACTGTTATAAGAGTCTGTGCTTATTTGGATATGATATGCATTAACATTGATTAAAGTAAAGATTTTAAGGTCATTTTACCACTTTACTACAAATTATTTATTACTGTATGAGACTTTTTAACAAAAAAATTGAAAAAAAATTACTATATGTAACTTTGGCAGCCTTTACAACTCAAAAACACCAATTTTTATAAAATTATATCAAAAAAGCAGCTAAAAGTTTTAACGACGATGTACCCAATCTAATTATTTAAATTATTGTTACAGATTGAATCAGGAAATTGTTCATATTATAATCGAAGCATTCCATTATTTCATTGTTTACCAACTGTCACAAAATCCAATTTATTTCGTGTTCGTCATTTTGTCTATGTAAGTTCCCCTCTTTCTTTTTTTTGTTGGCGGTTTTTTGAAGGTTGCTTTTCTTTTCTCTCTCGGTCGTTTGGGACATCAATAAATAAAAAGGGAAAAAAAGAGAGAGAACATTGGTATAAAAAACCGAAAGTTTTTCGAGGCCTCGGTAGCGCAGTAGGCAGCGCGTCAGTCTCATAATCTGAAGGCCGTGAGTTCGAGCCTCACCCGGGGCAATCTTTTTTTAACTAACTTTACACACGGGCTCATTTGGCGTAGGGTTAAAGGGAGTGTCGGAGATAGTGAAAAACTTTTTACGACCGTTTTCCGTCATTCCAAGTGATGGAGAATGCATTCGTTGCGTGCGGGCGGACAAACTTTTTCACTCCCCATCACTTGGAATGACGGAAAACGTTCATAAAAATTTTTTCACTATCTCCGACACTCCCTTTAAGGTGGATTTCGCGTAGGATGATTTTAAACGATTGTTTTTTCTATCAAACGTCTTATTATAGTCCCCTGAACATTCCCTGAAATGTGCGTTGAAAAAAAAAATTTCGATTTTTTTCACAGAGGGGACCAAGGCAGAAAAACGAAAAAATTTTTTTCTATTTTTTCTTGTATTTTTTTGCTATTTTTATAAATAAAAGTTTTTTTTATGTTTTTATATGCTTAGAAAAATAAATAAAGCAATTTTGAGCTTCAAAAATAGTTAAAATTAAAAATTTTTGATGTTGGGGTATATGTAGCACACCATAATTGTAAAAACTAATAGAAGACTATTTTTTTTGTAGCACACTGTAATTGCATTTTAAATTGTTCTGACTTGTCCACAATGACTAAATAATACTATATTAACAGTTTATGGGGTTATTATAAGTCAAATATTGGAGTTATAGCACCAAAAACGATGTTGGGGGTATTGTGAAAAATCTTCTCACCTAGAAAAAAAAGTTTTATTTTTTTGATTTTTTGCTTTGGTTTGATTAATTATGATTAAATCAAGTATGGAGAATCTGAATATCACATAAACAAGCATTGAAAAATATTATTAAATACTTTTTTTGATGTTGAGTTTTTTAAATTATTTAATAATATTTTTCAATGCTTGTATATGTGATATTCAGATTCTCCATACTTGATTTAATCATAATTAATCAAACCAAAGCAAAAAAACAACAAAATAAAAATTTTTTTCTAGGTGAGAAGATTTTTCACAATACTCCCAACATCGTTTTTGGTGCTATAACTCCAATATTTGACTTATAATAACCCCATAAACTGTTAATATAGTATTATTTAGTCATTGTGGACAAGTCAGAACAATTTAAAATGCAATTACAGTGTGCTACAAAAAAAATAGTCTTCTATTAGTTTTTACAATTATGGTGTGCTACATATACCCCAACATCAAAAATTTTTAATTTTAACTATTTTTGAAGCTCAAAATTGCTTTATTTATTTTTCTAAGCATATAAAAACATAAAAAAAACTTTTATTTAAAAAATAGCAAAAAAATACAAGAAAAAATAGAAAAAAAATTTCTTCGTTTTTTTGCCTTGGCCCCCCTGTGAAAAAAATCGAAATTTTCGAAATTTTTTTTTTCAACGCACTTTCAGGGAATGTTCAGGGGACTATAAGAAGACGTTTGATAGAAAAAACAATCGTTTAAAATCATCCTACGCGAAATCCACCTTAACCCTGCGCCAAATGAGCCCGTGAGATAATTTCAAAAGTGGAAAGCACATTAAATTTTGATTTTGTTTTAACATCGTACAATGCGTAATTTGGAGACAGTTTTGAAACGAACAGGTAACGAGAAGGAACGGTTTCGAAAAGAAAGACCCGAAGAAAAAATTTATAGAAGAAAAAAACTTTCGAAACAGTTCATTCTCGTTACCTGTTCTTTCCAAAACTTTCTCCAAGTTACCCTTTCGCATCTCCCTCTGTTGAAAGAGTTGTGCTGGCTGACTGGGCTCCTTTAAAAAACCGTGTCTCCTTAATTTTGCGCCACCCTCACGTACGGATTTTTGGGAAATGGAAAAAAAAACAATTAAATTTTCTCGGAGGGCAAATATGGATAGAGCAGTTGGTTAGCGCGTTTTCGTTACATGCACAACGCTGAAGGGAAGCCAGGTTCGATCCCCGCGAGAGCAGTTATAAAAATTTTTTTTATAAAAAGAATACTTTTGGTTCAAGTGATTCAGCAATCATTGTAAACATATTTACAAAAATTTTCTTGTAAAAACAAAAAAAAAATTCGTTTAAAAAAATCTGTGCTCTCGCTGGATTCGAACTTGCATTTTTTTTGCCCAGTGCATGCAAAGAAAACGCGCAACCAATTGCTCTATCCATTTTTGCCCACCGAGAAAATTTTCAAGTGCCTTTTTTTCCATTTCCCAAAAATCCTTACGTGCCCTGTATTTAAAATAATCATTTTTAGGTAAAAATCAAAAATGGATTTTTTTCATCACCACTTGTAATTACTTCACAAATTTTAATTTTTGATAATCTTGTAAATGAAAATGAATTTCTTCCATCTTTGGATCAAATTGATTCTTCTACTGTACAACCACAAACAACAACATCTTTATGCTCTGGCAATTCTTTGGCTGCAATTGCAAATGGTTCCATGTATGAAACAAATGAAGAAAGCCCATTGATTGAAAAGTTTGATTAAATTAACACTTTGTTATTCACATTATTTAGTTTTATTTTTTCTGAATTATTTATGTGATATGATATTTTTTTTCGATAAAGATTTTATTTTTTTTAAATGTGGTAAAATTTATTTATTAAAAACAAAATGCGAAAAAATGCTTAAATTTGTTGTTGTTGTTATTCTTCGGCCAAAGAAGCGCTATCAGAATGTATAACATTTTCGGGTCCAACAAGATTTTCATTTCGTAATGTCTTAAATTTAAAAAAGGGAAATTCTGATTCTGAACCAGAAGATTCATGTCGATGATGACGGTGGGGGTGGTGATAATGAGATGATAATAAAGGATGTTGATGAGACATTTCATATCCTTGGAAGGGAGTTTCCGGGGGTGTTTGATAATATTGTGTTGTCATAGATACATCATCTGAGGGCATTCGATTATGTAAATTTGGTGATGGATACGGTATCGGCGTTTCGGGGGGAGTTTGATAAATACTTGTTGAGATTTCACTTGTTCCTCCAATTGAATGTTGAGTGTAATAAATTTGTGGGGAAAGATTTGAGATATATTTTGAAAGTTCCAATTCTTCCATTTGTTTTTGATAAACAAGAATTTCGGTAGTTTCATGTTGAAGATGATGATGTCCAAGAAGATTTCTTAAAGCTTCGGGATATCCACTCATTTCAACGCCTTTTCCAATTAGTGAGTGATCCTCAACCTTTGTTATTTCCATTTCTTGAAGTTCATGTTCATCTTGATGATAATGAGGGGGTTGATGTTCTTGGACATATTTTGAAAGCTCGATTTTTTCTAATTCTTTTTCACAGACCAGAAGGTTTACTGTATCTTGATGGTAATGAACATGTTCAAGTACTGTCGGATATCCACCAATTTGTATTCCAGTTCCAACAGGGGCCCCTGCTGGAAGATGTTCGGCATTCGTTTCATTTACAACAGGAATAAAGGGATAATCTAGTGGTAAATGATAACTTGGCGACATTGAATGAATAACATCATTACCCTCATGATGCCGTTCAACGATATATCCTGTTGATCCTTTATCCAGAGATTGTCTTTTAAAAGTACTTGGAACTCCATCAAACCATTCTTTTTCTTTCTTTTCTTGAACTACAGTAACCATTCCCATTAAATCCTGAGAAGATTCATGAAGCAATTCAGAGAGTGATAAAACTTTAACATCCAAGACTTCTTTAACCAATCGATCTTCTTCCCTATGATCGGATAAAGCTAAATCTTTTTCATATGGGATATATGAAGGAGCTCGACTTCTTTGTAAATCAATTTCAACTGGATTTCGAATAAACGGACAATCAACAGGTAATTCATTTGTAGTCGGGGATAAATCATGTAATCCATGCCGATCAAATTTATACAAGTCATCCATATTAATTTCATATGTGGGAAGTTGTTGAGGCTCTGGTGAAATCCATTTATCCGGTGGTAGGCCAGTTGTGGGAATTGCTTCTAAAACTTCTCCAACCATTTCATCTTGATGTATTGAGATTATTGAAGGTCGTCGTGGATCTAAGGGGATATATGAAGGAGTTTTGCCTTGTGCCACGGCAGTTTCAATAGATTCTCGAATAAATGGAATGTCCAGAGGTAGATGATAAGAAGGTGATATGGTATGAACAGGATTTTTATCAAAATGATACATTTCTGAATAATTTGGTTCAAAGTTTGAAAGTTCTTCAACTGGAGGAAGACTTTCGATAATTACGGTTGCACCATCCATGAAAATCTGTGTCGGCAAATTTGGATGTAAAACTTGTTCAACCATTTCTTCTTCCATGGATGAATCATCTGAAGTTGTTTCCATTTCCCCAATATATGGGATATATGACGGAGGAATATTATTCCATGTTGAAAGTTCAACTGGTTCTCGAATGAATGGAATATCTAATGGGAGATGGGCATCTGGGAAAAGTACATGTAAAGGCTGCTGATTTAATTCATACATTCCCCGATAATTTGGATCATATTTTGATAACTGTTCAGTATCTGCCAAATTATCTATGATTTGTGTTGTATCATCAGAATATCTTTGAGACAACAACTTTGGATTATTTACAACTTCTTTAACAAGTTCAACTTCAGATTCTGATAATTCATTTTCGTGCGATAAAGTACTTGAAGATTGTGAACTACCAGACACAGTTGGAATATCAGAAAATTTAAGTTGAACTCCTTGTTCATCCAAATGATGCCAGTCTCCACCTGGTTTTTCATGGGGGATATAGGGTGGAATTTTATGATCTTGAAGCCATTCATTAATTGGTTCTCGAATAAATGGCACATCCAATAGCATATTTGAATCTAGCCGAAGTATATGAACTTTGACAGGGATTTCAGTTTCCGATGTCACTTCAGGAGTATAGCTTCTCAGACTTGATTTTGAAGCTGTATCACCAGAATCTTGAGCTCCAGCATGTCGTTGTATTTCCTTTATTATTGTTGCATCATCTTTAAATTGTTTTTTTGGTGTTAAACTGTCAATGCTGATTGATGAAATGTTTTGATAACTTCTTGTTGGTTGTGAACTTGATTCTTCTTCTTCGGATCTTGGCCCTGATACTTGATGATTTCGTTCAATAACTTCAATTCCATCGTCTACCTCGTTAGAATCTTCAATTTGTCTTCGTGTCATCCTCATCTGTTCCGTTCGAGGATTTTGGAGTTCAGAATCCCTCGCTGAAGTTCCCGCTTCAAAATCTTCAATTCCATTTGGGAGTGTATTTCTTCGTTGACCTCGTGGAGGTTTCTTTGGCTTTTCTACAACTGTCACTTCTCCTTTACCGTTGGTTTTTGTTGAAGATTTTTTTGTAAATTTTCCTTTTACCCAATTCCAAACGGCTCGAACGTTTGGGATTTTATCAATGCAATTAATTCCATGAAGAGCAATCAAATGAAAAGCTTGGGTAAGAAAGAATAAATAATGCCATCCGGTAAGTTTTGCATAATATAATGCCAAATTTTCGGCAATCTAAAACCGTACGGATTAATGGGATATATAAAATCCGTAATCAAAAAACACACCAATGGAATTGCCAAAAATAATTGTGGAATTATTAGTCGAGCTATTGTTCGATTTGTTAAAACAACTTTTCCATCTTCATTCCCTCCTTCTTCGTCCTCGGCATCAATGTCATCAAGCTTTTGCCCTCCTCTTTCAATTGAATCTTCGTCTTTTTTATCGTCTTTCTTTTCTCTAGCTTTTCGCTGTTTCTTTGAAGCTTCATATTCGGTTAAATCATCGGAAATTGTTAAGGGTGAATAAATCTTCTTTGAAAATGATGAATTTGGCCATCTTCGGGCAATTAAAATAATATAAAGTGGAATTGTAAAAAGTAACAAAATTAAAGGGAACCATAAAGCCAGAAAGGCATAATCTGGTCGAATCCAACAACTAAAAAACGTCTGATTATCAAACTGATAAAATATGATTAAAAACTCCAAAAAGGGCCACATTGTCGTTTCACCCTAGGGTTGATCTTTTCCCTTTCCCGGGAAATTTCCCGATTTTTGCGGGGAATGACTTCCATTAAAATAGTTTAACGGTTCATAAATGTTTTACTTTATTTAAGGAGGAAAAATACCCCAAAAAAAGAATTTTTATGCTACCGTAATACTTACTATCCATCATTTCTTTTAAAAAAAGAAGTTAAAGCTGCAGCAAAAATTGCGGTAAGCAATAACGGAATTCCATAACTGTAAATAAATGGAACATAAATTTTTTCTTTTCCTGTAAAAATAGAAAGTCCTTTTTGAATCATTGGTTTCCAACATCCCAAAGCTTCCAAAGTAATGATTATCATTATCACTGATAAAAATACAGCCCTAAAAATTCAATGCCATTAATTATTTGACCAGTGTTTCGACCCTGTTTTCTTTTTCCCCCGACGCGTCTCTAGTAACAGTAATCTATGGCAGCGGCCATAGATTTTTATTACTGCTTAGCCGATCTCTTCTTTTTCTCTCTTTTATTTTTTTCTCTCATGCTAGAGACAACTAAAAAAGAGAGACGCGTCGGGGGAAAAAGAAAACAGGGTCGAAATACTGTACCAGTTGGACTTACGAAATATACAAAATATATCCGACCACTGCAAAAACTGTGCACATTCCTTTGCTGGTATTTGTAATTTGTTGATCAGCAAAAAGTAGAAGATAAAGGGAATACAATAAAAATGTGGCATTGTAACAATATGCAAAAAATTTAAGTCTTTTTGGCAGATTTTTATCATTAAAAATATTATATAATACCGATGCAATTGTGCTAATCACTGGGATAGCCTTGCTTTTAAAGAAGAATCCAAAAATTCCAACAACAGTTATGAAAATTCCAATTCCACCGATTACGGCTTGAGTGGTTTTGGCGCCACTGCTGCAAACAATCGGCTCCGTCGGATTTCCATCCTGAAAAATGAGAGAACTTTGTAGTCACGGGGAGGTTGCGTGAGTTAAACTGTGAATGTATTATTCAAAGAAATTTTCAAAAACAGTATTGAACAGTGATTGGTCAATTCACTAATCGATATTTTTTGTGTTTTTGCAGGAAAAAAGGCATTTTACATGTACTTTTTATTGATATTTTTGTTTAAAATTCCGGTAGAATCATCAGTTCTATTAGATTGATATAAAACATTACCGGAAGATTTAAAAAAATAAAATAATTGGTCATGTTTTCACGACCAATTATTTTATTTAGTCTTGAACATTGACCGGTCAATGTTCAAGACTATTCAAAAAACAAACTATGAAAATTTGAAATTTTTTAAATTTTAGGGTAATGTTTAAAATTATTCTGAGAGAACTGATGTTTCTACATTAATTTTTTAAAAGATTATCAATAAAAAGTTAAATGCTTTTTTCTGAAAAACAAAAAATATCGACTGGTCAATTGACCGGTCAATGTTCAAGACTATTCAAGAAACGAAATAATAAGAATAATGCAATTTAAAGGATTCACTGTCGTTACCATTACTTACCACCAGAAGTGTACATGTCCCTTGATAACATTGAGCTGTATAATGTTTATCATTCTTTGTAACCTCTGCTCCACCATCCACAAAAGAATCCGCAACAAATGATGCAATTTTAAAATTTGAAACATGTAAATCATTTTCATCCTTAAATTTGCATACTGTATTTATACATTTATATCAGAGATCAGAATCCTTACACTTCTTCGTTTCACCCATACAGTTGAGCTGGTTGTTGATGGAAGCCCATTTGCATCAACCCCTCCAGCATTGGATGCATAACTGTTTTTAAAATACACTCCGGACGAACAAATTTCTGCGCTATCAAAAGTTATCGGCTGATTAGGGGTTGATGATTGTGGTGCACTATTTTCTGCAGCAAACCATGACCATAAAAATCCATCATTTGATTGCTGTGTTTTAATTGTTTTTTCCATCACACCTGTTTTAATTCCCAACGAATTATTTTTGACTAACGCAAAAAATGAAAGAGATTTCCACATTGTTAGATAAGCCTTTGAAGCTGTAAAAACATGTGTTTTTTATAAAAAAACAATTATTTAAAAATTATAATACCATTTTTACAAAGTAAAGTTGGATTAAAAGTTGTACAAAATTCTGCATCTTTGCTTCCAGAAGGCACTTGTGAAGTTGAAGAATAACAAATTTCATGGGAATTACCAGAATTATTACAAAAGCTTGGATTTAAAGTAAATGAATGCAACAAAAGATTTGAGCCATCTTTGTTGTATTTTAAATCTTGCTCAGTTTTCGTGACAATTATTGGAAGTGCTGACGGATACCAAAGAAGCGAATTATTTGTAATTGTATTTGCGCCTTGCAAAGTATGCAACGGTTGAACGGCAATCGAATTTATGATATCCAAAATGCTGTGAGCTCCCTAAAAAGCAATATATTCTTAAAATTATTTTACCAAAACCTTTGCCAAAAATGTTATTCAAAAAAGTGTACTTCAGTATTAAGAACTTTAACAGTTTTAACAGTATTGTAAATGAAGACCCCCGCATCATGAACACTTGAAGAATTTAGAGACCCAGCTTTAATGGCCTCCTGGATTTGAGTGGATGTATCATTGATTACTTGGGTAATAACGGTAGTATCACTGGAATTATCAATTCGACATGTTTGATTAATATAATATGAAATATTTGGATCACTGCAATTTATGACTGGTGTTGGTGGAGCAATTGCTGTAAATTAAAAATTTAATATTTATGCAAATTATCATTAAATTTTATATAATTTTATATATACCCGCAGGTGGCGGAGCAGGAGTTGGAGCAGTGCAATCTTAAAATAGTTTTAAGCTTAGAATAATTAATTATACTTTTATTATATCTTACAATCATCAATCGATAACTGATTTGAAGAAAAAGATTGATCAAAATTTGCTAAAAGCTTTAAAAATGATGGTATTGTAAGAGAGCAAGGTCGACTCGAATTGTCACATTTCCCTAGATTTGTGGATAAACCGGAGGCATTATAAAATATTGGACCAATTGATGAAAAGATTGTTTTCGGTGAATCACAAAGTAATATTTTTATTGTAAAATTTCCAGCTACAGAAGTATTATACAAAACACAATCGGTTGTACCACCGCTGAAAACAAATACAAGATTCGAATTTGTATAAAGCAAATATGCAAATTATGATATTCATATATTTCTCAACTAGAATTTTTTATTGTTTCAAAAAAATTAATTTTGGGGCTTGGATTCTAAGTACTGTAAACAATGACAACAACTAACGGATCTAAAAATTCCAGTTTAGCGCATAATTTTCCTTCATCAATATTATTTAAAGTTGTATTTGATTGACTAACAAATAAAGTTTGGACAGTAAAATTATGAAAAATATTAAAATTTCCGCTTCCACTGCATTGACTTCCCGTTACATTATAGCTAACAATTAAACCAGAGCAATATTCTTGAGATTCACATTTTTGAATCGATAAAAACAAAAAGAAAGAAAAGTATACAATTTTCATTATACTACTTTTTTTTTCCTCAATCCATTAAAGAGATTTTTTGTGTCATTGAAAGAAATAAACAACAAAAATATAATTGAAAAATCGAAGGAATGCCTTTGCTTAATTTTTGTTTGATAAGAATGCTCATGTTTTGGTGGTGTTTGCCTTCCGTACAATTGCATCAATGCTTAAATGTGGGGATAGGTAGCAACTATTTTTTTTTGATAAACTTTTGTCTTTTCCTCTCTCTTTTTTTATGCTGTTAACTTTTGGACACCATTTGAAGTGTATAATAATGTAAATTTGCATGGAACAAATACCCTAAATTTTCGATTCAAGAAAAAAAAAGAATGAAAACACATCGCAAAACAAAATTTGACCATATCAGTAAAAAAATTATGTAATCAATAAAAACTAACAAGCCTTTAATACATTCTTTTCACAATGTATTAACTGAGTCCTTTTAAGCCAAAAGAGATAATTTGTTTGTGTAAAAAGTCCAAATTATTCCCACTCCTCCACCGTTGTAAAAAAAAAGTTTTGAACAATGATTCAAAAGTTTAAAAAATATTTAAATTTACCCCATGGAGGTGGTTTTATAAAGGTTGATATTGTGGATGTGATGGTAGTTGAAGTTGATGTTGTTGTTGGTGTTGTTGTTGTTGATGTTGTATCAGTGTCATTTTCATGTTCAGTTGAATTAAAATCTATTCCTACTGTTGTAGTAGTAATATTATCATCATCAAAAAAAGTTGAAGAAATTTCATTATTTGAATTTGTTGTTGATATAAAATCTGTTGTTGTTTCATTTGATTCAGTCGTTGTTGAAATGGTTGAAATGGTGGAAGAAGATGAAGATGACGGAACCACTGGTGTATTAATACAATCTAAAATGTAATAAATATTTGTTGGATACTGTATTTTTATGGCTCACGTTTATCTATTGAAGTATCAAATGACACTGTTCTTTTTTGTTGTTTGTCATTTATTTTTGTTGCCGAATTTGTACATGTAAAATTTGAATTATCACATACTCCCTTCACAGAAAAGAGCCCTGTTGAATTATAAAATACTGTTTCAACAGTATCAAAAATTGTTCCAGCTTCATCAGGACAATAAGACATTCGAAGAGTAAAATTTCCAGAAGCGGAAGTTTCAAACGTTTGACAATCTCCAGCATCCCTAAATCTCTTTCTCTTTAATACAAATTATTTGATGATTAAAACCAACCCATTCAAAGATAATAAATTAAAACATAAATTAGTTTCGTTAAAATTATCTGATAAAACTGATTCTTGTTGGGCATAAAGTTTGCTTTGACTTGGATCAAAATAAAAATTCATTTGCCCCGAAACATTGCAATTTATTCCATCTATCGAAAATGGAATTGTCAGCCCGGTGCAGCCCGGATCAGATTTAATTATACAAAAAAAACAACATAAAAAACATATTATTTTTAAAAATATATATACTTTTTTCATTTTTAAAAAAACTGAAACAAGCGAAAAAAGTGTTTGCTTGAAAAAGAATCAGTTCTATCTAAAATATTTATGATAAAAAGCTTTCCAGGCGACAAAGCCGCTTAAAAATTTAAAATAATTTTTGCGGTATTAAAAATGAAGAAAAATAAAGTTGAGAGTCAGCGCCAACTTTGTCGCGCAAAAATTAACACTAAGAAAAATGAAAATATCGTTGTTGTCCCACCTCCAGCGGCTTCCCTTTGATCTTTATCATTTTAAATTAGTCTATTTCCTCGCCTCCGATGGCACTATCAGAACATTTTTCAGCACTGAAAAATTGCGATTTTCATCCATAAAAAGTGGGGCAATTAAATTTCATAAAACGTTGAAATACCAAAATTTATTGTTGAACAAAATGGATTGTGTAAATCATTTTAACAAAAATTAATGAGAAACCCAACATATCAATATGGCACATTGGATACCATATTGATATTAAAATTTTTTTAAAACAACAGCATACAAATTTAATTTATAAACCCAGAAAATGTTATTTTTACTTAAGTATGAACATGATAAACAAATAAAAATAACAAAAATTGAACCAAAAAAATTGCTATTTCAATGATGGCACCAACATAAATGGCTATCGATGAAGTTTTTTTGACCTTTTTTGCCGCATTTCAAAGCGGCAGTAATTGACGGAGAAGGGGAGTCCGAATTTTTGTATGTCGTTGCAACGATTGTTGTATCTGGATAGCCCCGATTTATCATTCGCCTAAAAAAATTCATTAATCAATCAATTTTATCCAATTTTCAAGCTTTATAATTGTATAAATTTTCTCTCACTTTTCTTATTTCAAAGTTTGCGATCGGTCCAACAACACAAGATTTTATGTAAGATAAAAATAATTATTTTTAAACTAAATTACAGTAATCCATAGTTACCTAAGGATGGACAAGGGCCAAAAAAGAGCTCTCAGGGGCCTCGGCAAGGGCCAAGCTTTTTTTAAAAATCGTTGATATCGTTTAGTTGGAAATGATCAGGGCTATCGACTGAAGGGTCGAGGAATTTCACAATTTTTATGGTCAAGGGCCATGATCAGGGCCAAAATTATGGCATTTTTTGCAAATATCAGCAAAATTTTGGCCCTGATCATGACCCTCAGCCATAAAAATTGTGAAATTCCTCGACCTTTCAGTCGATAGCCCTGCTTATTTCCAACTAAACGATATCAACGATTTTTATCTGACTTTAAAAAAAAGCTTGGCCCTTGCCAAGGCCCCTGAGAGCTCTTTTTTGGCCCTTGTCCATCCTTACAGTTACGTAACGACAAAATGCATTTTTTTTAAATTTTAAAATGGCGACATGAGATTTTTTTTAAAGTGTTTAAAAACTGTTGATTTTTAAACCTTTGTTCAAATAAAAACAAAACCAAAAAAGATTAAAAATTCAAATTTGTAATTACCAACAAATTTGATTTCATTGGAAATTGAGTTAAAACGCTAATTTTCATTTAAATATGGAAAAATCGCCAAATTGATAGATGTTCAGACGAAAGAAAATTCTTATGAGTACGACGCCAAGTTTCACGGGAATTACAAGTTTGAAAGCGACTCTCGTGCATAAATTTTAATAATTGAAATCCTACGGAGAGATCAATTTGGGGGGGGGGGGGGGGGGCACATCTTTGATCTTTTTTTAACACGAAGCGGCAAAAGATCAAAGGGAATTCCTCTCAATTTCGGGGGCACAGGTCACGAACCCCCTCCCCTAAATACGGCCTTGAATAAGGGGATATATGGGGATTTAGCGGATTTCTATTTAAAATGATCAAAAATTAACGTTAATTGATGAAAAATTAATTTAAAAGAGTTATTAGGCCATATAAAAATGTATTTTAGCTATTTTTAATATTTACGACATCTTTCATTTCATCATTTATTCTGGGATTAAAATTGAAACCATACCCACTTAACAAGTTAAAAAATTTGAATATTCTCAGAATCTTGAAAATAAAGCGGAAACGGGTCGAAAATAGTTCATTCCCGATCGGGAATGAACAAATTTTTTAAGATAACAATTGTTATCTTAAAAAATGGATGCCATGCAAAGTTTATTTTATACTAAATTTTTAATAATTGTTTAGTAATATTATTATACAAATTTTAGTTGCGCTTTTACGTGAACGAAGGGTCATTTTAAGTTCTAAATGACATGCATAAATATATGAATTTATTTACAAAAAATTTACAATATTGCAAAAATATAACAAAACTAAATGATTAAAATTAATATGCGATTCCGGGGAAACGGTTGTATGGGTTCATGGTGGTAAGGGGATTACCGTAGAAAGATCCAGGGAATCCACCAAGTCCAAGGCCAGCATTTAATCCAAGTCCTTGTGGATATCCAAAGTTGTTTAATCCATTGATTCCATTTAAGCCAGAAAGTAATGGATTGATTCCATTGAAACCAGTGAGACCATTTAATCCACCAATTCCAAGACCAGCATTAAGGCCAAGACCAGAAAGAAGGGGATTTGTGCCATATCCACCATAAGGAGTCAATGGACTGCTGCCATATCCTCCCATAAATGGATTCATACCTAATGAAGCAGGATTCATGAGTGGATTGTATCCAGTAAGAGCAGGATTAATTGGTGCAATGGGATTAATTCCAAGAGCAGGATTTGTAATTGGATATTGTGCAAAGGCAGCAGTTGAAAGAAGGGCAAAGGTAACAAGGGTGGTTGTAAAAGCCATGCTAATTTTTTGGAAATGTGATTTGTATGATTGAAGAAATGAAGGAATGGTGAAGCATTGAGTTTTTTGAAGGCTTATATACTAAAATTGTCACGTTTGTTTTTTAATCAAAAATCATGTTTTTAAAAACATAATTATCTTCTGATCACAATTATTGTTGCAAGGAAAACTTATGGTAAAAACAATTTATTCGAATAAATACATTTGTGCAAACAAGACCTTTGTAAAACATTATGTTTCCGGATAAAAACACTCCAAAAAAGGGATCATGTTTGTTTTAATATTGTTTTTGTTTTCCATTTTGAGCTAATTTAACAAAAAACATAATTTTTGATCAGAAATAAGTTGGATAAAATGAGTATAAAAGCTGCATTAACATTATTTTCAAATCATCTGTTCTTCATTTCTTCAATCACACAAATCTCATTTCCACAACATTAACATGGCTTTTACAACCACCATTGTTACCCTTGCCCTTCTTTCAACTGCTGCCTTTGCACAATATCCAATTACAAATCCTGCTCTTGGAATTAATCCCGTCGCACCAATTAATCCTGCTCTTGGAATTAATCCCGTCGCTCCAATTAATTCTCTCCTTGGAATTAATCCCATTGCACCAATTAATCCTGCTCTTACTGGATACAATCCACTCATGAATCCTGCTTCATTAGGTATGAATCCATTTATGGGAGGATATGGCAGCAGTCCATTGACTCCTTATGCTTCCCCATATAGTGGATATGGCACAAATCCCCTTCTTTCTGGTTTTGGCCTTAATGCTGGTCTTGGAATTGGTGGATTAAATGGTCTCACTGGTTTCAATGGAATTAATCCATTACTTTCTGGCTTAAATGGAATCAATGGATTAAATAACTTTGGATATCCACAAGGACTTGGATTAAATGCTGGCCTTGGACTTGGTGGATTCCCTGGATCTTTCTACGGTAATCCCCTTACCACCATGAACCCATACAACCGTTTCCCCGGAATCGCATATTAATTTTAATCATTTAGTTTCCATGTATTATATTTTTGCAATACTGTAAATTTTATGTAAATAAATTCGCATAGCATTTTTAATGCATAGAACCTTGCTTCGGTACACTTATCTGTATTGCTCTTTTGTGATCGTCAACATTCTTATGATTATTTGTCGGCAATAAAGAAAGACTTCAAAAGTTTTTATTACTGAAAAAAATCATTTGTCTTTTCTAGACTATTTTAGCTGACTTTTATTCTTTTTTCAGTTGAATGCTTTGATCAAAGCATTGATTGCAAAAACCTTATAACAGATATAACAGTGCTTTTTCTTTTTCATTAACCTTTTTTTGTTCTTTGCTGCGAAAAAGTGGAAGTTTTCTTTTTTTGAATGTGTTGATTGCGGTCTTTTTGAAAACATGAAAAAGCTTTATCACGAATTTATTACTCTGAAAAAAGTCTTTTTCATTATCAAATCATGGTGTTATTTTATAGAATAATAACCATTCTTTTATGTATGTTTACTTTTTTTAATGACTTGATATATAAAAAAATATGTGTTTTTATTTGTTTATGGAATAATTTGATCGAATTTTTACTGAATAGAAGAAAAGATGAAAGCAGCATTTTTTCTGTATTTATTTGTTGGATTTTCATTCATCTATGAAATTTCGGGTCAACAAAATTGCCCTGGATTAATGGTTGAATTTAATGTGACAGGGGACTATTGTGGAGAATCCGGCATTATTGATTTATATTATGATCCTTCATTGATGTATATAAGTATCTCAAATATTTCGACATTTAATTTTAGCCAGGATTTGCTTTGTTTTTCTTTTACTGAAGGGAATAGAGTTATTACAACTAATGAGTTAGTTATAATTTTATTTTAAACTTATTTTTTTGTTTATCCTTCAAAATTCGCATTTTCAATTAGTTCTTTTTTTTTGATCTTTGATTATTAATAAATGCTTATTTTTGTTTCATAATTTTAGGACAAATCAATGTTTTCAGTTAAATGTTGAAAGTTCCGGATTTTTGGCAATAAATGTTACAATCTGTGAAACAGATGAAAACTTATGGGGAATTAGAGACATTTATTATAATAGTTCTGGAATATCAACAGAATGGGGAACATGCAGTTATAAAAATTGTAATGATTTATCAACAACCATGTCTTCTACTTTTGAAACAACAACAAATTATACTATTTCTCCCACTACATCTGAATATACAACACCTTCACCTGGAACACCTTCAGCTGGAACACCTTCACCTACAACACGTCCTGCTACAACACGTCCTACTACAACACGTCCTGCTACAACACGTCCTGCTACAACACCTTCTGCTACAACACCTTCAGCTACAACACCTTCAGCTACAACACCTTCAGCTACAACACCTTCACCCACAACACGTTCTGCTACAACACCTTCAGCTACAACACCTTCTGCTACAACACCTTCACCTGGAACACCTTCACCTGGAACACCTTCACCTGGAACACCTTTGAATATTACTGCGCCAACATTTAGACCAAAAAAATATTTTCCAAGAAGCCAATTTTCAATTGATAATTGTACGATAAATAACTTTATTAAGTGAAGTTTAAAATATTTATTTTAAGATTGCATGAATCCCTCATCGACACCATCACCAACGACGGCATCGACTACCGTCAATGTAACTTTTTCACCTACGCCTTCTACTTCATCTACACCTACATCTACAACTCCAGCAGAAATCTCAAGTATCTCTGTGACAAGTACAACAACAAATGTTACATCGACTTTTCCTATTACCACAATTTTATCTACAACATCACTTACAAGTATTTATTCTACAGACACAACATCTACATCTACACCCCCAATCACATCAACTTCTCCGAACATTATATCACCGAATCCAATTTGTAAGTAAATCATGTTTTTTAAGCTAATCTGTCTGGAATTCAAAAAGTGAAAATACAAGAAATTGAACACATTTGCATAAATAAAAGTTTTCTTTAAAAAATAGGATTCCCTAAAAAGTCAACTAATTTTTTATTTTCAAGCAATTGCACCGCCAACACCAACATTTAATTGCAGTGATCCAGATAATTCATATATAATCAGTCAAACGTGTGCAATAAATGATACAAGTAATTCAAGCTACATTGCACAAGTAATTAACGATACAGCAACAACAATTCGTGAAATTATTAAAAACGATACATTTACGTCTGAAGATGTTCATGATACTGGAATATTTTTGTATAATACGGTAACCACCGTAGATAGTCTTACCACAGATGTATGCATTTTCACGATTAAAAATTGTTTTTAAAAAATAATATTTTAGAGTGCTTATCAATTTTTGGATATTACAAGTACGGTCGTTGTTCTACCCTTACAAAAACTTGCTGATGCAAATGATATAACTTCCAACTCCCTTCTTTGGTATCCATCTTCGATTCCAAAAGTCGTGGCAAAAACTGAACAAGATTTAAATTACAATAAAGATGGCTCAAATCTATTACTACATTCATTTAGTTTAAATCCAAGCTTTTGTAACAATTCTAGTAAGTCCCATGAAATTTGTTATTCTTCAACTTCACAAATGCCTTCTGGAAGCAAAGATGCAGAATTTTGTACAACTTTTAATCCAACTTTACTTTGTAAAAATGGTATAATAATTTTTAAATAATTGTTTTTTTTAAAACACATGATTTTTACAGCTTCAAAGGCTTATCTAACAATGTGGAAATCTCTTTCATTTTTTGCGTTAGTCAAAAATAATTCGTTGGGAATTAAAACAGGTGTGATGGAAAAAACAATTAAAACACAGCAATCAAATGATGGATTTTTATGGTCATGGCTTGCATCACAAAATAGTGCACCACAATCATCAACTCCTAATCAGCCGATTACTTTTGATAGCGCTGAAATTTGTTCGTCTGGAGTTTACTTTAAAAATAGTTATGCATCCAATGCTGGAGGGGTTGATGCAAATGGGCTTCCATCAACAACCGGCTCAACCGTATGGGTGAAACGAAGAAGTGTAAGAATTGTGATCTCTGATATAAATGTATATAAATATAGTATGCAAATTTAAGGATGAAAATGATTTACATGTTTCAAATTTTAAAATTGCATCATTTGTTGCGGATTCTTTTGTGGATGGTGGAGCTGAGGTTACAAAGAATGATAAACATTATACAGCTCAATGTTATCAGGGCACATGTACACTTTTAGTGGTAAGTAATCGGTGCTGCCTTATTTCCGGAGAAATATTTGAGTATGCAAAATTGAAGTCGTTTTTTTGTGTATGCATTTTTTGAGTATGCATAATTTGAATATCAATCATATTTGATGTATTTTTTTATTAATATATCAGCTGAAGATGACTGATTAATTGATTTTGAGTCATCATAAAATGCCAAATATCGTTTATCGGCCTTCTCATGACCGATTTTGACTTTTTACTTATATAAGAGATGCTTTCCTGATCAGTTTTTTGCTCTGATTCCGAGAATAGAAGTCAAAAATATTTATTAAGATTCTGAATGTGTGGCATGGCCCTTTTTCGGGATGTGATTCTTCGGGGCGTGACATTTGGGATATGGACATGACGTTATGATATTTGATGCTTTTGTTTTGGATTCTTTTTAGAAGGGGAATAGTTCTTTCGTGGGCTCTATAATTGAAGTCTCCACCGAAAATTGTCAAGAATCAACTCAGTTATCAAAAATTGAAAACGAATGCATCAGGATCCGACTTCAGAATCTGAATAAATAATTTTTACTTCTATTTTTAGAATCTGCGCAAAAAAATTGACCATAATATTTGAAAATATTCAGAATCGTTGATCAGAAGGCCGATAAACGATATTTGCATTTTATGATGACTCAAAATCAATTAATCAGTCACATTCAGCTGATATATTGATATAAAAATACCATAAATATGACTGATATTCAAATTATGCCTACTTAAAAAATTTTACACAAAAAAACAACTTTATTTTTGCACACTTAAGACGCATTCTCTGGAGAAATTTCACAAAGACTAATAATCCCGGCACAAAAAACTCAAAGTTCTCCGAGAGCTGATATTTTCCGTCCCCTAGGGTAATTTTCGTCGTAGAATCCGAATTTTTTGGTCCTGAGACCGTATCTCTGCACAGTCGAAAATTATCCAGTCGGGACCCTCGGAATTTCGAAAAATCTTAAAAAATCGAAATTTTTGCCATTTTGGCTAATTTCCTCGTTTTATAGGTTTTTGACCATGCTGATTCCGAATATAATATTTTCGGCCCGAAAAAATGGCGAAAAAGTGCCGAAATCGAAATTGTGCCGAAAAAATATGCAAATTTTCGGCATTTTGTCCCCCAGGATTTGCCGTGAGAAGACGGTTCTCCGCAGATTCGGAAAGAGCATGGTCGATTTGGTATATATCTTTCGATTATGTATTGTGAATCGTGCACATGCGAATACAGTAATTTTCGAAATCGAAATTCACCACAGGGGGGACGTGAAGGTTTTCAAAATCCAAAAAAATTGAAAAATTTTTTTTTTTTAAAATTGTCTTATTTTTGTTTTTTATCATCCTAATAGACGTTAGAAATAATTTCGGTATTTTTTTTACCAGTATTAAGTAATTTTTTGGTAAAATTTGTGGTAAAATTTGACTTTTTTTCACAAATACCGTATTTTTTTAAAATTATTTTATTTTTGTTGGAAATAAAATTATTCGATATTAGAAATAATTTTTATGCATTTTTGGATGGTAATACGTTATATTGTGGTAACATTTTGAGGTTTTATTTTATTTAAAAACAACAATTTTTATTAACAAAATACTTACTATACTTGCTAGTAACATTCATAACAATGAAAACAAATAAAAAACGATAAGCAATAAATTTTTATGGTACCCGCGTCAAACATTTTGAATAAAATTGCGAGGGCGGGTATGTGAACGGGGAGCTTTTTTTTGAGTCCCCAAATAAAACAAGTGCACAAGACATACAAAAAAGCGCTGCAAATTAAATCCACAACCCCTTTTCGAATTTCTCACTGGTCGACAAATTTAAAAAAACGGCAAAACGACTTTCTCAAAAAAGTTTTATTCCGTTTGGGACCATCTTTGAACTTCATTATTTTTCTCAATCTTAAAAGTCTTTTTCTGAGCTTTTGAGATTAACAATGTTATATTTTTCTTTTATAATAATAATCAGCACAAAAAATACTACAAAACTATGTAACGCCAGGTTATAAAATTGTTTAGTTGAGATTTAATTGTGAAAAAACGATTTTTATGTAGGTCCAAGGTGAGGAATATTAGCAAAATTTCAAAGTCTTTTTCTGAGACTTTGAGAAGTTCTTGTAAAAATATTCTTTTATATTATTAATTAAGAGATCAAGGGTTGCAAAACTATGTATTATGGAGTCTTAATATTGGATATATATAAAAAATTAATGATAAAAATTCACTTCGTCGGGTGAAGATTTGTACATTTTGCCAAAAACTTTTGGCGTTAAAAAAAGTCTCTTTGCCGTTTTCTTGATTTTATCGACCAGTGTTCTTTTTTAGAAAAAGCTATAATAAAAATAATAGCAAGTGCAATAAGTGCAATAACAATAAAAGGAATTATTGAAACATTAAGTTGAAGTTTTTCATTAACAAAATTAGCAGTACACAAAAAATAAATCCAGCAAAAAGTTGTATAGTGGTTAATCAAAACTAAATTTTAGTTTTTATCTTGTACCACCAATTATTAATGATACTAACAAAAGAAGGTAGCAAAATTATTTCTAAAATCGAATAATTTTATTTCCAACAAAAATAAAATAATTTTAAAAAAATACGGTATTTGTGAAAAAAAGTCAAATTTTACCAAAAAATTACTTAATACTGGTAAAAAAAATACCGAAATTATTTCTAACGTCTATTAGGATGATAAAAAACAAAAATAAGACAATTTTAAAAAAAAAAAATTTTCAATTTTTTTGGATTTTGAAAACCTTCACGTCCCCCCTGTGGTGAATTTCGATTTCGAAAATTACTGTATTCGCATGTGCACGATTCACAATACATAATCGAAAGATATATACCAAATCGACCATGCTCTTTCCGAATCTGCGGAGAACCGTCTTCTCACGGCAAATCCTGGGGGACAAAATGCCGAAAATTTGCATATTTTTTCGGCACAATTTCGATTTCGGCACTTTTTCGCCATTTTTTCGGGCCGAAAATATTATATTCGGAATCAGCATGGTCAAAAACCTATAAAACGAGGAAATTAGCCAAAATGGCAAAAATTTCGATTTTTTAAGATTTTTCGAAATTCCGAGGGTCCCGACTGGATAATTTTCGACTGTGCAGAGATACGGTCTCAGGACCAAAAAATTCGGATTCTACGACGAAAATTACCCTAGGGGACGGAAAATATCAACTCTCGGAGAACTTTGATTTTTTTGTGCCGGGGCTTCAAAAAAACTCCAGAGAGTGCGTCTTAAAAGACCTTCTCCGGAAATAAGGCAGCGCCAAGTGATCATCACAAAAGTGAATCCTTTAAATTACATTATTCTTATTATTTCGTTTCTTAAAACGAATTCATTGAATAATACATTCACAGTTTAACTCTTGACACGCAACCTCCCCGTGACTACAAAGTTCTCTCATTTTTCAGGATGGAAATCCGACGGAGCCGATTGTTTGCAGCAGTGGCGCCAAAACCACTCAAGCCGTAATCGGTGGAATTGGAATTTTCATAACTGTTGTTGGAATTTTTGGATTCTTCTTTAAAAGTAAATCCATAACTATAATTAGCACAATTGCATCGGTATTATATAAAATTTTTAACGATAAAAACCTTCCAAAAAGGCTTCAATTTTTTGCATATTGTTACAATGCCACCTTTTTATTGTATTCTCTTTATCTTCTACTTTTTGCTGACCAACAAATTACAAATACCAGCAAAGGAATGTGCACAGTTTTTGCAGTGGTCGGATATATTTTGTATACTTCGTAAGTTCAACACTTTGAAGAATTAAAAGAGGCCCCCCCCCCCCCCCCCCCATCAGCCCGCACAACTCTCTCAACATAGGGAGCAGAGAAAAAGAGACGTTCCGTTTCCCGTTAGAGAAAAGAAATAGTGCGCACTCTTTTTTTTTTGCCTGATTTTGTTGTCTTGACAAAAACGAGAGAACCGTGTTGGCTGACCGAGCTCCTTCACTACCATTGAATTTTTAGGGCTGTATTTCTATCAGTGATAATGATAATCATTACTTTGGAAGCTTTGGGATGTTGGAAACCAATGATTCAAAAAGGACTTTCTATTTTTACAGGAAAAGAAAAAATTTATGTTCCATTTATTTATAGTTATGGAATTCCGTTGTTGCTTACCGCAATTTTTGCCGCAGCTTTAACTTCTTTCTTTAAAAGAAATGATGGATAGTAAGTATTACGGTAGCATAGGAATCCTTTTATGGGGTATTTTTCCTTGTTAAAATAATTTTTATTTTAAAAAAAAAATCATTAATGAACCCTTAAACTATTTTAATGAAAGTCACTTCCGGCAACAATCAGGAAATTTCCCGGGAAAGGGAAATGATCTACCGTAGGGTGAAAAGATAACAGTGCCCTTTTTTGTAGCTTTTAATTATATTTTATCAGTGTGATAATCTGATGTTTTTCAGCTGCTGGATTCGACCAGATTATGCCTTTTTGGCCTTATGGTTTCCTTTAATTTTGTTACTTTTTACAATTCCACTTTACATTATTTTAATTGCCCGAAGATGGCCAAATTCATCATTTTCAAAGAAGATTTATTCACCCTTAACAATTTCCGATGATTTAACCGAATATGAAGCTACAAAGAAACAGCGAAAAGCTAGAGAAAAGAAAGACGACAAAAAAGACGAAGATTCAATTGAAAAAGGAGGACAAAAGCTTGATGACATTGATGCCGAGGACGAAGATGAAGGAAATGAAGATGGAAAAGTTGTTTTAACAAATCGAACAATAGCTCGACTAATAATTCCACAATTATTTTTGGCAATTCCATTGGTGTGTTT
This sequence comes from Panagrolaimus superbus, assembly GCA_964035985.1. Lineage (NCBI taxonomy): Eukaryota > Metazoa > Nematoda > Chromadorea > Rhabditida > Panagrolaimidae > Panagrolaimus > Panagrolaimus superbus. The sequence continues at coordinate 11,374,151 of OZ038357.1, forward strand.
TTTAATTCCGGATTTTATATATCCCATTAATCCGTACGGTTTTAGATTGCCGAAAATTTGGCATTATATTATGCAAAACTTACCGGATGGCATTATTTATTCTTTCTCACCCAAGCTTTTCATTTGATTGCTCTTCATGGAATTAATTGTATTGATAAAATCCCACAAGTTCGTGCCGTTTGGAATTGGGTAAAAGGAAAATTTACAAAAAAATCTTCTTCAAAAATAGTGGCAGTTGCACAAAAGCCAAAGAAACCTCCACGAGGTCAACGAAGAAATACACTTCCAAATGGAATTGAAGATTTAGAAGCGGGAACTTCAGCGAGGGATTCTGAACTCCAAAATCCTCGAACGGAACAGATGAGGATGACACGAAGACAAATTGAAGATTCTAACGAGGTAGACGATGGAATTGAAGTTATTGAACGAAATCATCAAGTATCAGGACCAAGATCCGAAGAAGAAGAATCAAGTTCACTACCAACAAGAAGTTATCAAAACATTTCATCAATCAGTATTGAAAGTTTAACACCGAAAAAACAATATAAAGATGACGCAACAATTGCAAAGGAAGTGCAACGACATGCTGGAGCTCAAGATTCTGGTGATACAGCTTCAAGATTAAGTTTAAGAAGCTATACTCCTGAAGCGACATCTGAAACAGAAATCCCTGTTAAAGTTCATATACTTCGGCTAGATTCACAAATGCTATTGGATGTGCCATTTATTCGAGAACCAGTCGATGAATGGCTTCAAGATCATAATATTCCACCGTATGTCTCCCATGAAAAACCTGGTGGAGATTGGCATCATTTGGATGAACAGGGAGTTCAACTTAAATTTTCTGATATTCCAAATGTTTCTGATAGTTCACAATCTTCAAGTACTTTATCACACGAACAGGAATTATCAGAATCAGAAGTTGAACTTGTTACAGAAGTTGTAAATAATCCAAATAGTCAAACATATTCAGACGATACAACACAAATTATTGATAATCTGGCAGATACTGAACAGATATCAAAATATGATCCAAATTATCGGGGAATATATGAATTTGATCAGCAGCCTTTACATGTACTTTCTCCTGATGCCCATCTCCCATTAGATATGCCATTCATTCGAGAACCTGTTGAACTTTCAACATGGAATAATATTCCACCTTCATATATCCCATATATTGGGGAAATGGAAGCAACTTCAGATGATTCATCTATGGAAGAAGAAATGGTTGAACAAGTTTTACATCCAAATTTGCCGCGACAGATTTACATGGATGATGCAAACGTAATTATCGAAAGTCTTCCTCCAGTTGAAGAAATTTCAAACTTTGAACCAAATTATTCAGAAATGTATCATTTTGATAAAAATCCTGTTCATACCATATCACCTTCTTATCATCTACCTCTGGATATTCCATTTGTTCGAGAATCTATTGAAACTGCTGTGGCACAAGGCAAAACTCCTTCATATATTCCCTTAGATCCAAGACGACCTTCAATAATCTCAATACATCAAGATGAAATGGTTGGAGAAGTTTTAGAAGCAATTCCAACAACTGGCCTACCCCCAGATAAATGGATTTCTCCAGAGCCTCAACAACTTCCCACATATGAAATTAATATGGATGACTTATATAAATTTGATCGGCATGGATTACATGATTTATCCCCGACTCCAAATGAATTACCTGTTGATTGTCCATTTATTCGAAATCCAGTTGAAATAGATTTACAAAGAAGTCGAGCTCCTTCATATATCCCATATGAAAAAGATTTAGCTTTATCCGATCATAGGGAAGAAGATCGATTGGTTAAAGAAGTTTTGGATGTTAAAGTTTTATCACTCTCTGAATTGCTTCATGAATCTTCTCACGATTTAATGGGAATGGTTACTGTAGTTCAAGAATCCGAAATAAACGAAGAAAAAGAATGGTTTGATGGAGTGCCAAATACTTTTAAAAGACAATCTTGGGATAAAGGATCAACAGGATATATCGTTGAACGGCATCATGAGGGTAATGATGTTATTCATTCAATGTCTCCAAGTTATCATTTACCATTAGATTATCCCTTTTTTCCTGTTGTTAATGATACGAATGCCGAACATGTTCCAGCAGGGGCCCCTGTTGGAACTGGAATACAAATTAGTGGATATCCGACAGTACTCGAACATGTTCATTATCATCAAGATGCAGTACACATTCTTGTCTGTGAAAAGGAATTTCAAACAATCGAGCTTTCAAAATATCTCCAACAACATCATCCCCGACATCAACCCCCTCATCATCATCATCATCAAGATGAACATGAACTTCAAGAAATGGAAATAATTGAAAAAGGAGTTGAAATGAGTGGATATCCTGAAGCTTTAAGAAATCTTCTTGGACATCATCATCTTCAATACGAAACAACCGAAATTCTTGTTTATCAAAAACAAATGGAAGAAATTGAACTTTCAAAATATATCTCAAATCTTTCCCCACAAATTTATTACACTCAACATTCAATTGGAGGAACAAGTGAAATCTCAACAAGTATTTATCAAACTCCCCCCGAAACGCCGATACCGTATCCATCCCCGAATTTACATAATCGAATGCCCTCAGATGATGTATCTATGGCAACACAATATTATCAAACACCCCCGGAAACTCCCTTCCAAGGATATGAAATGTCTCATCAACATCCTTTGTCATCATCTCATTATCACCACCATCATCATCATCATCGGCATGAATCTTCTTGTTCAGAATCAGGATTTCCTTTTTTTAAATTTAAGACATTACGAAATGAAAATCTTGTTGGACCCGAAAATGTTATACATTCTGATAGCACTTCTTTGGCCGAAGAATAATAACAACGAATGGTGACGGCTGGCCGTTGATTTTCGGTTGGATTTTTCATTCCTGTGTCAAATAATTAAAATACATTATAGTTAATACAGAAAAATCTAACAATGCACACTGTTTAAAAAATTTAAGTTCATATTGCACTTTGACCGCGCCGTGCCTCCACCAAGTGTCTTTTCCACCAAGTGTACCACGTTCGTAAAAGAGGGATGACCAGAAAATAATAAAAAGCTGGCTTTTTTGAACTTTTGAACTTCTTTTGTTTATTTTATTTAAAATTGCATAATTTTAATAAAATAAGATTGTAGTTTTTTGTGAAAGGTATTCAAAGAAAGTGGTAAAACTCAAAAATAAATGGAAATGTATTTTTTACTCATTGAATTTGAAATAAATAAGGTCTGAAAAAGTATTAAAAAATGGGACATTTTGGATTAAAATTAATACCCTTTAACAATTAAAAGGCGTCATTCGATGCTTCTGTTTTTAAATAAAAAGAAAAGAAAATATTTATTCAAGACATTCATTTTTTAACATAAAAGTACTCGGGTGGGGCGAAAAGATAGTTTTTAATTTTAACTTTTAAATTTTAAATTTAAATTTTCATATAAACCTTAAAAGCTGATTTATTTAATTTCAATGCAAAATCCAACCTCGGATCTAAAATTCGTAAATGAGCCAGAACCAGATTTTGAATATTATTTTGTCATTCGAATAATCGCTGTAATACAAATATTCGCAGAAATTTCAACAATTTTTCACGTTGTTTATGTTCTAAAAATATTTATTCAAGGAAAATATTGTCATATTCATTTTAAAATTTTATCAACCCTCTTTCTCTTAGATTTAATTCTTAAGGCTATTGCAAAGTATGCTATTTTTTGATTAAAGCAAAACTAAACATATTTTTCAGTGTCGTGGTATTGGTAAAATTTATTACCGGTTTTACATTTCTCCAAACTTCTTCACAATATTTCATTGCAAATATAATTCAATGCACAACAAATTATATTTATTATTTTTATCCGTTATCAATTTTTGTTGAAAGAACTGTGCCATTAATTTGGGCAGAAAAGTATGAAAAATATTATTCTTCTGTTTTTGTTGCAATTTCAATCACAGCACCGGTAAGTTGCTGTTTTTTGAATTCTGATATTTAGTAAATTAAGGATGGACGAGGGCCTAGGGCTTTTGAAAAGCCCGGGCCTGGAAAATGAGGATCGAGGCCGGGCCCGGGCTGTGGAAAAATTTAAAAATTCCACATGGGGGACCAAGACAAAATTTACAAAAATTTCAAAAACCAGAGCCCGGGCCGGGCCAGGGCTTTTTTTATATTTATAAGGGCCAGGGCCGGGTCGGGCTTTTGGAAATTTTGAGGGCCCGGGCTTGAAAAGTCGGGCCCTCGTCCATCTTTATAGAAAAATTTGAATAATAGTCTCAGTCATGTAATCGACTGGTCAAGATCACAATTTTTGATAATCAAAAATCAAAGGTGTTTTAAAGATTGTAAAGAAGTGAATATAAGGGAAAAAAACGACGATTGTATTAATTTGGGTCCCAATTCACGAAACAGAAGCTAGTTAAAGCTCTTGAATTTGAAAAATAATAATGTCAACTATAATTCAGAGTAAAAAAAATTAAATTATATCTTTTTTAAAGGAATATTCCTGGACAAAGATCCAAAATTTTTGGCTCTGGTCCCGGGGCTTCATAAAGGCTCTTGACCCTTGACAATCAGGATCTTACATGCTCCAACGTTTTGTTAGATGAACTCCTCAATCGTTGTGAGCAGTGTATTCGCGCGGTTGGCGGCATGGCGGCGATTTTTCTAAAAAGATTATAAGATTTTGCCGCAGATCAAAGGTTGCCTGGCGGCGGTGGTGGCGATGTTTCTTGGGGCGCGAATACACTGATTGTGAGACCCAAAAAATAAAAAAAGCAATAAAACGTCTGCTCTCCCTTTAATTGGAGGACGTTTTTTTTATACTACTTTCTTCTAAAAATCCGGCAACAGCAAAATGCGGGTTGTAAAACACGGATAATGTCATGGGTAGCATAGATAAAAAGGGATTTTGCATTAAAGCATTTCTACTCATAGGGGTTATACATAGATGGAATATGACTTATAAGGGTTAAGCAATTGTACCATATAAAAATACAACAGAATTAAAATTTTTATGATGTGAAAAGCTTAACCGAAACGTTTTTTAACCCAACATAATTGAAAAATTGGAAATTACTGTACAAAACGCCATTTCCATGCTATAGCACTGAAAAAAATCGGTGACGAAAAAAACCTCACTGGTGACGTTTGGGTGATGAATTCATCACTTTTAGTCACGTATTCATCACCAAATCGTCACCAGTGAGGGTTTTTTCGTCACCCTTTTTTTTCAGTATACCCGCGACATACTCGCGTTTTACTGAAACCCCTAAAAATCCATTTCTTGGGTTTTATTTTGACCCCGAAAATGTAAATATATAAAATATAAATCCTCATGCTTAAAAATCTAAAAAAATAGGAATAGAATTTCTTTTATGAATTCGCAGTTGACAAACATTATCTTTCATCAAGACAGCTAAATAGAGGTCTTTAAAAGATTACAAAACTTTAATTATCTTTGATACAATAAACTTGTTTACAGATTATGGGAGCCTTCTATCAAACAATACATTTATTCTTTTTACAAAAATGGTTCCCCATTTTAACCGTTTATATGTGCACCAATACAATTATGATTTTAATTTGGGCTGTATGTTTGAAATTATGCAAATGAAATAAAAGTGTTAAAATTTCAGGGATATTTTGTTATATATTATTTTTCAAAAAAATTTACAAACACCAATAAAATTCAAAGTGTTTCAGAGCGGTATCAAAGATTTGAGAATTTAAGAACCCATAAAACTATGAATTGGTTCGTCATTGCTTGTATCTTCAGTTTACTCTTTGCATTTGCATACATACATTTTTTGAGGGGATACAAAACTTGGTTGTAAGTTATTGTTAATAATAGTTTTAACTACAATTTGCATATTTTTAGTCCATCATTCAATGTCATTTCGGATACAAATATGGTTGCATTGTGTCGAATTATTTTGGATACTGTAGAAGCGTATCTATTTTTGATTATTCCAGTGGCGTTTATTTTTACACATGAAAAACTAAAAATTAAATATTTGTAAATTAAAAAAAACAAATTTTTGATTTTTTTAAAAAATAAATGTAAAAATTTTAGACAAATTTTTAGTATATTTAAATGTCAGTCAAAAGTTTCATCAACAGTTGCAACGACCGAAATGCAAGTAATAAAATCAATTTCGGGAAAAAATATGGTTATCAAAAATGAGGAAGACCATTATTTCAATTCAATGGTGTCAGATTGGAATACAAAATTTGAAAGAAAAGATAAAGAGAAATTTTAGTGTCTGATTTGTCTATTTTTCTTTTGTTTAAAAAAATTTATGTTCACTTTTTTCAATTTACAATTTTTTAAAAGAGTTTTCCTTTTTTGTTGAACACAATTATTGCTTTCTCTTTAATAGAAAGGGGTTTCAGAATTTCGAATTTTTTTTGCTGACTTTAGAAGATCTGGAAAATCACTTATAAAACAATAATTTGACATTTACAGCAGTTCGTGACGCTTTTAGATATTTTCGCCGCACATCAAAGCGGCATGTATTTTTTTTATAAAAATAAAAATTTCAATTTTTTTTATATAAAAATGACAACAAACAAAAAAAAATGGTACAACGTGGAACATAATACATATCAAAAAAACTACCGTAAACTAACACAAATTTCGACAAAAAAACTAACATCTTGAAAAACATTTTAATGCATTTATATAATATGTATGCTTCAAACAATTTTCCTCGAAGAAGAAGAAAAAAACTTTCATAATTTATTTTTTTTCAATACAATATATATCAAAATGAGGAATAAGAAGAAGTCTATTCTTCGCTACTTTTCTCTCTTTCATCTTCTCTTAAAAGCTTTTTTCTTCTTATTTTTTGCCGAAACACACCTTTTTGCGCTCATATTCTTTTTCTTCTTTTTTCTCTGCGCTTTACAATTAAATGTTAACAAAACTTTTTAGATGTGTTTATATTGAATAGACAGCATTACGATTATTATTTAGAATAATAATAGAGACTAACTAACAAGCAAAACGTTGAAAAGAAAAAGTCAATACCATTGGGACTGTTTTTCAAAAATTAAGTAATGTTTTCGAATAACTCTTTTGAAAAATGATGCTTTATTATTTACAAAAAGACAAAATTACAACTAAAAACAAAATTTAAAAAGCATATCCGGGGATACGGTTGTATGGGTTGAATGAATTAAGAAGGGGATTTCCATAAAGGGTATTTGAGAACCCTCCAAGTCCAAGGCCAGCATTTAATCCAAGTCCTTGTGGATATCCAAAGTTGTTTAATCGATTAATTCCATTGAAACCAGTGAGACCATTTAATCCACCAATTCCAAGACCAGCATTAAGGCCAAAACCAGAAAGAAGGGGATTTGTGCCATATCCACTATATGGGGCACCATAAGGAGTCAATGGACTGCTGCCATATCCTCCCATAAATGGATTCATACCTAATGAAGCAGGATTCATGAGTGGATTGTATCCAGTAAGAGCAGGATTAATTGGTGCAATGGGATTAATTCCAAGAGCAGGATTTGTAATTGGATATTGTGCAAAGGCAGCAGTTGAAAGAAGGGCAAGGGTAACAAGGGTGGTTGTAAAAGCCATTTTTATTATTTTGGAAATGAGATTTGTGTGATTGAAGAAATGAAGGAATGGTGAAGCATTGAGTTTTTTGAAGGCTTATATACTAAAATTGTCACGTTTGTTTTTTAATCAAAAATCATGTTTTTAAAAACATAATTATCTTCTGATCACAATTATTGTTGCAAGGAAAACTTATGGTAAAAACAATTTATTCGAATAAATACATTTGTGCAAACAAGACCTTTGTAAAACATTATGTTTCCGGATAAAAACACTCCAAAAAAGGGATCATGTTTGTTTTAAAATTGTTTTTGTTTTCCATTTTGAGCTAATTTGACAAAAAACATAATTTTTGATCAGAAATAAGTTGGATAAAATGAGTATAAAAGCTGCTTTAACATTATTTTCAAATTATCTGTTCTTCATTTCTTCAATCACACAAATCTCATTTCCAAAAAATTAGCATGGCTTTTACAACCACCATTGTTACCCTTGCCCTTCTTTCAACTGCTGCCTTTGCACAATATCCAATTACAAATCCTGCCCTTGGAATTAATCCCATTGCACCAATTAATCCTGCTCTTGGAATTAATCCCATTGCACCAATTAATCCTGCTCTTACTGGATACAATCCACTCATGAATCCTGCTTCATTAGGTATGAATCCATTTATGGGAGGATATGGCAGCAGTCCATTGGCTCCTTATGCTTCCCCATATAGTGGATATGGCACAAATCCCCTTCTTTCTGGTCTTGGCCTTAATGCTGGTCTTGGAATTGGTGGATTAAATGGTCTCACTGGTTTCAATGGAATCAATCCATTACTTTCTGGCTTAAATGGAATCAATGGATTAAACAACTTTGGATATCCACAAGGACTTGGATTAAATGCTGGCCTTGGACTTGGTGGATTCCCTGGATCTTTCTACGGTAATCCCCTTACCACCATGAACCCATACAACCATTTCCCCGGAATCGCATATTAATTTTTATCATTTAGTTTTGTTATATTTTTGTAAATTTTTTTGTAAATAAATTCGCATTATTAATCTTGTATTTTGAACTATATAGGACTAATATTGATTTTCAGGTTCTTGCATTCTTCAGTGTTTTTTTAAGCAATTTTTTAATCGTTGTGAGACCCAAATCACGTGCTCATTTTAGGACCAAAAATATCCTGTAGAGGCGCTTGCTTCATTAGGTATGAATCCATTTATGGGAGGATATGGCAGCAGTCCATTGACTCCTTATGCTTCCCCATATAGTGGATATGGCACAAATCCCCTTCTTTCTGGTTTTGGCCTTAATGCTGGTCTTGGAATTGGTGGATTAAATGGTCTCACTGGTTTCAATGGAATTAATCGATTAAACAACTTTGGATATCCACAAGGACTTGGATTAAATGCTGGCCTTGGACTTGGAGGGTTCTCAAATACCCTTTATGGAAATCCCCTTCTTAATTCATTCAACCCATACAACCGTATCCCCGGATATGCTTTTTAAATTTTGTTTTTAGTTGTAATTTTGTCTTTTTGTAAATAATAAAGCATCATTTTTCAAAAGAGTTATTCGAAAACATTACTTAATTTTTGAAAAACAGTCCCAATGGTATTGACTTTTTCTTTTCAACGTTTTGCTTGTTAGTTAGTCTCTATTATTATTCTAAATAATAATCGTAATGCTGTCTATTCAATATAAACACATCTAAAAAGTTTTGTTAACATTTAATTGTAAAGCGCAGAGAAAAAAGAAGAAAAAGAATATGAGCGCAAAAAGGTGTGTTTCGGCAAAAAATAAGAAGAAAAAAGCTTTTAAGAGAAGATGAAAGAGAGAAAAGTAGCGAAGAATAGACTTCTTCTTATTCCTCATTTTGATATATATTGTATTGAAAAAAAATAAATTATGAAAGTTTTTTTCTTCTTCTTCGAGGAAAATTGTTTGAAGCATACATATTATATAAATGCATTAAAATGTTTTTCAAGATGTTAGTTTTTTTGTCGAAATTTGTGTTAGTTTACGGTAGTTTTTTTGATATGTATTATGTTCCACGTTGTACCATTTTTTTTTGTTTGTTGTCATTTTTATATAAAAAAAATTGAAATTTTTATTTTTATAAAAAAGTTTTTAACCAAGAAACAAAAAAATAGAAGCGAAGAGGAGCTTCAACATACTTTTTAATTGCACGTTTCTTAGATTTCCGTCTTTGATAAGCTTCACGGGGCGACGAAACTTCTCAACCTCCTTCTTTCCCTTCATTTTTTTTGTTTCATCTGTTATCATTTCTTCGCATCTTTTTTAAAAATAAAAAATATATTTCAACTCTCGTTTCAAAATGAACCAAAAAAACTCATAAAATGGCTTTTTTTGTTTTTTAAAAAAATAGATTGATTTAAAAGCGTAACATTTTTGGGATTTAATTTTTTTGGTTACTGTTTATTTGAAATAAGTAGTTATACACTTGATGGGTTTAGTTGTACTTTTTGGTAACTGCTTTTTTGCTGCAAAAATCATTTATTGTCTTTAATTTTTGCTTAAATTTAACAAAATGTATTTGAGATTAGCAATACTATTTAATTTTTCGTTTTAAAAATATTTTGCAACAATAAAAGACTGAAAAAATGTGAAACTTTGTCTTACATTTTGAAGGAGAGTTTTATTGAAAATCAAGAAATAATTATAATAAATAAATTATATCACAGTGGTTTATGCCAGGATTCTGGGCTGGATATTCAATTGAAGAAAAATATTTTTTGAACTTCTATTATACTAATATACTGTGAGAGGAGTCTTACTTTTTGTAAATTTAAACTTCGAAAAACCAGATTCCAATTTTTTAACTTTTAATTTCAATTTTGATACAATTTTTTAAACTTATTTTAGCAAACTTTTCATATTTTAAACTCCTTCGAAGTATAAAAAAAGTTGACGGCATTCAAGGTCATGGTTGAAGTCATCATAAATCATAAATGGAATGCCAAAAAATATATTTTAGAAAACGTTAAACAAAAATTTTATTTCTTTCGTACTAATTCACGCCTTTTTCAAAACCCCAAAAAAGATCATGTTTATCAATGCCCTCATTCTACGACTACCGTATCCCCCCCCCCAAACGTTCTCTCTCTCTCGCTATATTTTTTCCAAAAATAATAAAACTTCCGTTTCCATCATTCATCGAAATCTTCTTCTTCTTCTTCTTTCATGACCCTTTCTAAAAAAATAATACATATTTATATAAAAAATGATCCCCACCCATATTTTTCCTATCTGTTTTTTTCGACTTTGATAATGAAAAATAAAATGATTATTTGCAATTCTTTATTTAGAAAAAGAAAAAACTTTGTTTAGAATACATATATTTTCATTTGGAAGAATTCTTCCAATCAGTGATGCCCTAAAAGCAAGCCTTCCTTCAGAAACCGAAACAAAAAAAGGAGAGAGAAAAAAAACTTCCACACAAAAAAATAGCGACAAAATTAACGGCCGTTTGTGATTCGTCGTGACGTTTTTTTTTCTTCATTTTTTTTACACTTTTTTTTTTCTCTGCAAAAATCGTAGTCTTCCGGTATTACCTTTGGGGTTAAATGAATGATATGATATTTACCCCCCTTCTTTTTTTTCAGTTTCTTCTTCATTTTTTTTATTTGTTAAACTAGAAATAAAATTCTTCGAAACAATGCAATTTTATTATAAATTGGTGATACCCCCCTTTTTTTCTGAATTCGAAAAATGATTGAAAATTGCACACTTTTTTTTCTTCTTCTTTTTTTACCTGTTTGAAAAAATACTGATAGATGAAAAAAAAAAGTTTGTTGAAGGATGAATGAATGCAACAAAACCGCCTATTTTTTATTTGGTAATAATAATTCTCTCTCTTTTTTTATGATGTATTAATTTTTGTTGTCAGCTGTTGGTAATTTGTAATTGAAAGTTATTTTAAGATTAAGAGAATTTCGTGGCAGGATTTCGAAGAAAAATTTCGAATCTTTTGATTGTAGTTACAATAGCATCTATTAATTTTTTCATTGTCGTCTTTAAGGGTTGAATACAGTAATCTGAGTCTTTTACCGTATACAAAAGGTCGTTTCAAGAATTTTTGTTTCTATTATTTTTTTGAAAAAGTTGAACATTTCTTAATTCCTTAAAAGCAAATAAAAAAACAACCTCTAAAAATCTTGATCTGTATCTTTCTTCAAGAATCTGTGCCCCAATTTTTGCCACGATTCACCCCCATTTAAAAAAAAAGTAAGCCAACGAAGCAACTCTATTTTTTTGAAAAAAAACTGCGCTATTTTTTTCTTTCCAACAAAAAAATGGAAGAAGAATTTTTAGAAATTGCGCGAGTCATTTTTCATTTTTTTTCATGCTTCCGAAATCAAAAAAAATTGTTACCCTGATTTCTTTTTTTTTCTAAAAAAACGTGAAAAAGCAATTTTTTTGGGTTTTTTGATAACGTCTCTTTCTTATGGAAAAAAAGAAATCTAACGAGATTTTCTCCCGAGAAAAAAGAAGACTTTAATTCTTCGAAAACCACCAAAAAAACACACGGTTTTTATTGTTTTAAAAGTTATTTTTTTACTTTTGAAACTTTTAACAAATTTCTTCAGTTTTTAGCAGTTGATAGCTACATCCAATATTAAATATATCCACGTTGTTAAAAAAGAAATGCCATCATTTGAAATTTTAAAATCTGAAAAGAATCGGGACGTTTTATTGGTTGAAGGATTTCTGTTTTGGTTTGATCGGGCAACGCCAAAGGGACGAAAATATTGGAAATGCATTTATTGTTATCGAGGATATGATGGGGATGTAAAGAATAAATGTTTGTCCAGAGTTATCACATCTCCAAATGATCCGGTGGCAATTATTTGCAAAAATCATAATCATTGCAGGGATACGGTACTTGTTGAAGTGAGTTTTAAATATAAAATTTTGAATATTGATGAACTTTTTTGAAATTATTCTTTTAAATCGGATATCGTATGTCCTATATGCAATAAATCTCGAACCATTTGGGTATCGGATATATCCAAGGCTAAAACGTTTTGACCTTCAAATTTTATATTCACAAATTTCAGCACATGAAAGCATTTGGCTCAATTCGTCGCTTGGCGTCATCCCTTCGAAATCCATCCAGAAAAGCTTCAATCAGTCCTGCAACTTCAACAAATTCAACCCCAGAAGAAAATATTCCTTCAACTTCTGAACCCTTGGATTTATCAATTTCAATTAAACGGCCATCTTCAACTCAACCTTTTTGTCCGCCCAAAAAGATTGCCAAAAAAAGTAAAAAGCGTGCCTTGGCGGATGTTCTTGAAACTTTATATAATCGACTGCAAACTTCACCATCTTCATCATCAACAACAACAACAACGACGACGACAAATGAAAATTCAACAACCACAACGACAACATTTCATCATCAACAAATTGTTGAAGAATTATTACCATCAAAAGAAGAAAAAATGGAGAAGAATCTGTCATATCAGGTTAGTTCAATTCAATTCTATTTTATGGTTCATTTTTTAACCCTTTTTTTCGAAAATAACAAACCAAAAAAAAGAGAAAAGCAAGAAAAAAATAATTTGTAATTAATCAAAAAAAGTCATCGAAGATCTTTGACTTTTGACACACTTTTTTTCACGAAAAAAAGTTTTGCTTGTTTATCAATCTTTTTTAGTGGAAACAAAGGATTTTTTTGTTTTAAGCAATTACGGGGGAAAAAATTGTTTGGGTAAAATTTAAACAAAAAACAGAAATTTTTGATTACATTTTTTTAAATTGGATATCAGATATCCTAATCTTCCTCAAATCCTTTGATGAGCAAATTTTGATTCTTGGATATCATATATCCTGATCCCCATGCATAGTTTTAATCCAAATATTTTTCAGGCAATTGAATCAACTCCATCTTCCCTTTTCCCGCAGCCTACCCTTTTATCCACACCAATTTCACAACCTCCCCAAGTTATTGACCTTTCCGTTACAGGTCAACCGGGACTTGCAAATCCAAATCTTCCATTTCGTTTATCCTCTTCTTGGTTAGCTTTAGCGGCAATGTCAAACATGTTTGCTCAAAATAATAATAATAATAATATTACCTCACAAATTTCTTCTTTCATTCCAAAATAATTAATTAATTAATTGTGTTTAAATGTTTAGTTTTTAAAATTTATTATTACTTAACTATTTTCTTTATAATATTACTTTACAGGGGTATCTTATTTTTTTTAAAACATATGTATTTTTTTATTGGACTAATTTTTTATTTATTGTTTTCTTTTTTTCTTTTTTTCAAGCATGGTATAAATTTTTAAGTGCAAAATAAAATTGCTTAAAACTTTTAAGTTAAAAGCGATTTACTTTTTAAATTAATTTCAAAATATTATTCTTAATGATATCGCTGAAAACATTCCAATCCAACTTTTATTGGTCCAAAAATATTAAATCTACAAAAAAAGGTGCCAAAAAAGTTTGAAACAAAGTCGCAACAAAAATAAAAGTCATTAAAGAATTGATATTAGAATTATAAAAATTGAGGGTAAAATAAAAAGTTGAAAGTTGAAAAAATCTATGAAAAAACATTTTACTATTTTAGGCGAAAATTCATTATCGATAAATATTTGACCAAAATTCTGTCATCAATAATTTCTTCATAAGTATTGATCGGATACCGTAACGTTCTTGGAAAAAGAGGGAAAACGGTAAATACCGTTTTTCCAAAATATTGTAGTGCCGTAAATTTTTTTTATTTCAAAAAATTTAAAAGGGCAAAACCATTTTAAAATCCTGGGATCCTAGGATAAATTCTTCATCCAACTTTTTATTTACGACGTATGACTTTATTAAATAAAAAATAAGAACAAAAACGAAAATTCGTAAAATATTATTAATTGATCAAATTTTAATCTCCAGAAAAAATTAGTTTGTGTGAGCAAAAAAGTTTCAGTTTTACAGTAATTTTTTTTATAAATGAAACTCCCCATTTTAATTTTAAATTAAAGGGAGTGTCGACAACAAGCAAAAAAACATTTGTGTGGACAACTAGTATGTTTTAACACGAAAATGAGTTAGAGAAAAGAAATAGCATAGAAAAATCTCTCATTCGTGTAAAAACATACTTGTTGCCAAAAAATTTTTTTTTGCTTGTCGTCGACACTCCCTTTAAATAATATCACAGTGCTTAATTTTTGTTGTATTTTTAAAGCTAAAAAGTTGTCTTGTTTTGTTAAAACTGTTTCAACAATAATCCAAAAATGGATAAAAAAGAGTATTCAAACCAATAAAATAGAATATTTAAAAAACATTAGATACCTAATAAAATTATTTTTATAAAAAATTAATCAAAAATAAAATAGCCATTTTTTTAGCTCTTAAGTGCATCCTTTAAAATAAATAAATCTTTGTTCAAACATAAATTTATTCATTTCTTTGTTAGTGTTTTGATGATGAAAGCAAATGAATTGTGTATTTTAAAATTTAAGTTCATTGCCTGAGGGATCTCACGGTCAGCTTGGGCATTCAAGCCCTCCGAGGAATATGTTTGCAAAAAAATGAATATTCAATTTTTTCTGTTTAATTTAAAATATTGATTTTTTGCAGGAAATAAAAAAATGTTTTGGAGGCTATAGTGTACCCCCGTTGAATTAAGCTGCTGATTTTAAATTTGCATGTCTCCTAATCTTTGTTAATTCATTAAACTTTTAAAAACAAATTTGAATTCAAAAAACCTAAAAAAAGAAATTTCGAAATCGTATTTCTTTGTTGTTTTTTTGTGTTTACATAAACGGCGCCCCTGATTCACTAGTATTTCTTATACATCAAAGATTTATTTATGAAAGATATTGAAAGGAAGAAAGGAAAAGAAGCATTTTTGGCGGCAAATGACCATCTTATTTTGAGCAATATTTTTACTTACATCCTTTTTCGAAGAAATGCGTTGAATCATATTTGTTTGTTCCGTCGGGGAATAAAATTTAGGCTTTTTGTACAAATCTAAAATTTCATAATCGCTTTATTTTTTCTTTTTGTGCCTTCTTTTTTTTGTTTTTTTACATACACATTCTGTTTTGCTGATTGATGAACTGCAGTTGAATGAATCACAAAAATCTTTTCCAAAGATGTTGAAAAAGCTCCTCCTCCTCCTCCTCCTCTGTTTGTTTCATTCTTTTTGCAAAGGTATAAAGAAGGCCAATTTTAGGGTTTCGAAACTTTGTGACTTATTATTTTGCTTGTATTTTAAATGTATTATTTTGATTTTTTAATAGAGTTTGAAAGTGCTAAATTATTTATAAAAATTATTGTCGATATTCTAGAATTTGTAAAGTATAGCACGGGTTTTGGTGTTTTTTTTTTGATTTTATTTGTTTTACGTTATGGTTTTTCATCAAATTTGTTTTAATTTATTTTTCAGTTTTTGGGACTATAACTGTAGTTATAATTTTGTTATCGTTTATTATTCCATTATGGATGGATTAAATTCCGATTTGCCATCTTTAAGTACACCGACTCCTGATATTGGTGGTATGACTTCAATTCCAACATCTAATGAAATTGGCAGTCCAAGTTTGATCCCATCAACACCTGCTCCAATGGAAACGAATGCATCAGCAAATGATGAAATGGCAAAAATTGATCCGGTTCCATACGACATTATGATGGAAAATAAACCGCCATCACCAATCGTTTCTGCTGAAGAAACAGCACCGCATGCACTATCACCATTAACTTTAGAAGCTACCGAAATTCCAACACATTTATCAACCTGCAATATCATGAATGGCAGCCAATTCGATGAAAAATTGGCAGCAGGTGCTTGCATTGCTTCATGCAAATTTCAAGTAAGCTTTGTTTTTGAGTTTCAAAATATGTATTTTAACAAAAATTACGTTTTCAGGATTGTGGAACAGGACATTGCGAAATGCGTGGTGATCAACCGACATGTGTTTGTGGTCGATGTGACAAAGGCTCCGGTGTTAAATGCAACATCAATGTTAATATTGGAAAATAAAAAATTACATTCGCATGTATATCAATTTTGTTTTATAAATGTTAAACGTTGAATATATATGCATTTTCAATGATTTTTTAATTCTTTGTGTTACTTTTCATTGTTTTTCAATAAATTAATAAAAATTGACCGTGGTGCTTTCAAAAAGAATACAATTTTTTATTAGTTGATCAGAAAACGGTAATAAGTAAATTTAAAAAAAAGCCAAGAAATAAATGTATTGGATTTATAACATTAAAGAATATTTACCTTCTTGCGAAGATTCCAAAAATTTTACTTTGGGACTCAAAAGAGACCCTGTGAAAATAAAAATTGCACAATAAAAAATAGGGAGAAAGAAAAAGAAATAAAAAGCAAACGGACACAAGCAAGAAAAAGTCGTGAAAGAAAGCAGGCAGCAAAAGAGGCGCTCTCTCACTGCAGAAAAATAAACATTCAATGGTTTTCTATTTTATTGTTTTTATTGCAAACAGAAAATAGCTTTTAAACAAATTTATTTAATTTTTTGACCCTGTGGAAAGTCTGGATATTGGAAAATGCTAAAAATAAAAATATGTTTATTATTAATAGGTTGATATAACAAAGCCATCTATTTTTATTTTTCATGCGGTTTCTTTACAGTCATACAAGAAATTTTTATTGTTTCTTGAATACTGTATTTTTGAGTTACATGTTTCTGTCGCAGTTTTTCCCCTGAATAAAAAAACTGTATTCTTTAAAGACCATAAAAAAAACTCGGGCTGAGCCGGGGATCGATCCCGGGACCTCTCGCACCCTAAGCGAGAATCATACCACTAGACCACTCAGCCTATCTTTCATCGCCTCCAGAATTCATCTTGTTCTTATTTAATTTCTTTATTATATCTGTCGGTCGTGGAAGAAAAAAGAAAAGAAATGCATTCATCGCCAAAGGGGGTCAATCATCGCTGATTCATTCCTTTCTTCTCTTCGCAACAGCAGCAATAATAAAAAGAATTTGTATATCCATCATTTTTTCTCCGCGAATATCCACGGCTTAGTGGTCTAGTGGTATGATTCTCGCTTTGGGTGCGAGAGGTCCCGGTTTCGATCACCGGCTGAGCCCGATCTTTTTTTCAAATTTAAGAATTCAATTACAGTTATTCAAATATAGCAATTAATAATGAGAAAAAAATTTTTTTTCATCTTTTCTTAAAAGTTTAAACTTTAAAAATATTTTATATCTTAATTTTATCTTTTTAAAACCAATCAATTTTGAATCTTTTCAATTTCAGCAACAGTAATTCCAAAGTAAAAATAACCCTATCTTTTTTACACCAATTTTAGCTATCCAAAAATATTTATAATTTTTTCGAATAAATTTTAATCAAAATAACAAAAAAAGTAATACAAAACAAAACCAAAATTAAACAAATACCGGCATTTTTTCATTGTAAGCAATCTTTAAAATATTTTAACCATTTGTAGAATTTGCGACTGTTAATTCTTCTAAAACTGATTTCTTTTCTTCGTTGTTCGTTTCAATTCTTTTCAAAACAGCTGTCGTTGCATCAGTTAATTGTTTAGATAAAAGCTGAGATTCAGGGGTTTCATTATTATCAGCTTCATTCATAGCTACATGAACCTCTGTTGCATCGTCTTCTGTCAACATTGCTTCCAAAGTTTTTAGTCTTGATTCATAATGTGTATGTAATGAGTCAATAATCATTTCAAGCCTTTTCTAAAAAGTAAACAAGAAATATAACAACTTTTTCTTTCCTTTAAAATCACATTAAAATATTTTGATGCTCCTTAAAACTCATAAAACGCGGGCCTGCATTTAAGACATCTTTTTTGCTTTCCTCCAGAAACGTTTTGAAAAATGAATGCTGACGAATTAAAAAAGTAAACATTCAAGAAAAAAAGAAAACAACTTTTTTTGCCAAACAAATCAAGAATATTGCTTTTCACGCGCAACCGAATATATTTTTTTAACAATAAAAGAAATATCGAAAAAAATTCTTTTACGATGATTATACGTTTGAAAGCAGCGACAATCTCGTTCAAACTTGCATCAAAAAGTAATCATATTATTTTTTGTTAAAATTGTTCTTCTTCCTTCCTCAAAAAAACATAGTATCATCGGAAAAATGAGGCAAAGTTTAGTAAAAAGTGGCATTTTATTGATAGAATTTGTTGGAATTGTAAGTGCGATGGAAGCTTTCTGCTTCAATTCTTTTGATTTTGGAAATCCTCGTCCTATTCCACTGTAAGTTTTATGGTATTTAAAAGCAATATCCTTCTGGTTTTTTAGCATGTGCCCCCATGACAATATTATTACTTATTGGGATTGTTGCGCTGATATTCAAAGATGCTGCCAATATGTCAAATGGCCAGTTCTGTAAGATTTAGTTCCACATAACCTTTAAGCCCCAATATCTTTCAGTCTATTTGTAATTTTACTAATCCTTGGGATACTTGGCGGCTGTGCATGCTGCATTTTTTTTATGATTCAATCTACGCGAGGAAATTCAAGAGTACACTCCGACGAAAGCCCCCAAGTTGCTACCGTGGAAAAAACATACAAAAATTATCGTGAATCTACTATAGTATAGCAAAAAAAACATACAATTTTTTCATTTTCTATTCCATTTACGAGGCCATTAGCTTTGATATTTTCATTTCTGTGATTGTTTTTTCTTTCTGCAGCCGCTAACGCTTCTTTAATTAATAATTTCTTTTCAAAATCTTTCCTTTCGTTTATCCATGATTTTTCTTTTTCTCGTAATACTGCATTTTCTTCGTGATATATCCTATAATATGTGTATATGTAATAATAAATACAGTAGTAACAATAAACTTACTTGTTATCTTTTTGAGCTTTATTTAATTCTGTCTCAAGCTTACCAAGAACCGGGCGAAGTTCCTTAAGTTCTGTTTCAAATGTATTAACTCTAAAAAAAGCTTAATTTTTACAAGCATTTTTGAACAAAATCAAAGCTTACTTTTCTTTATAAGCTTTATTCTCTTCAACATATACTTCACATTTCTTTACTAATGCAATATTTCTATCTTGAGCAACTTCTATTTGTTGTCGATAATTCTGTGATGTCAAATCAGCTATATCTCTTTCTTTTTGAGCTTTTGATGCTTCATCAATATATCTTTGCTTCTGCCTTTCAAGTTCATCAACGCCTTGCCTCAATGCCATTAAAACCTACATATAAACATTGATATATACAAAGATAAAAAATATTCATACTTTTGTACATTCTTGATAGCTAACATTTATTCGATTTGTTTCATGCTCCCAATGAGCAGCACGTGATTCAGCTTGAACTTGTCCGAGACTAACATTTGTAATTTGTGCTCGATATTGTTCTATTTGTCCCCGTAATTCTTTATTCTCTTCTTGTAAAGCTTCGACTTCAATTTCAAATTCACGACGGGTTTTTTCATGTCTAAACTCAATTTATAATTAAAGACGAAATACAAAAAAAACAAACCTTGAATAACTTGAAGGATATCTAGGTGATCGAGATCTTGAACGTTTTCTTCTTCTTTCATCACGCTGAAAATATCACTTATTAATTAATAAAAAAAGTAAAATAAAGAACCAAAAAATAACATACATCATAATGATTTCGGCTACTACTGCTGCTACTTGAATAATGTTGTCGGGAATGTGAAGAAGAAGAATATCTGTCCATAAGATTACTTTTTATTTAACAATAAATAAAACATTAAATTTTGTAAAATATTATTCATACCATTGACGTTGAGAAATTCTTAAGGATATCAAAACATTATCGTTTCACAGTCACCAAAAACTGTCAAAGATAAAAAAAAGATATTTTCGTGGGAAGACAAAATTGTGTTAAAGCAATTTTTTTTCAAAAAAAATTTAAAAACCAACGGGCAAATTTACAAGATTTTGCCGATCGCGTCTATTATTATCTGTAATAATGTGCACATATATGTATACAAGACCGTATTTTGGAGGGGGGAATCGGGGTCTGTGCCCCCCGAAAATGAGGAATTTCCTTTGATCTTTTGCCGCTTCATGTTTGGCGGCGGCAAAAGATCAAAGGTGTACCCCCCCCCCCCCCAAAATTAATGTGCTTCCTCCGAAATTTTTTTCTGTATACGGTCTTGTGTGTATAAGAAAGTATACTGTTTTTTTCGTTATATATTTTTATCATTAAACTTTTATTTAAAAATAAAAACGCATTAAATTAAATTTAAATTTAATTTAATTTTGTTTAATCGCTCCTTCAAATAGCGTGAAAAAATGAGATAAAATAGAAAATTACAGTAATACGATGTCGTGTTACTACAGATTATAAACAAATTAAATAAAAATAACAATTATTTTTTAATTTTTTGCAAAAATTCTATGCAAAAGAAATTTTTTGTTAAAGTTTTTTATTTTATATGCATGATTAAAAGCTATTATACGGTATTTAGAATGGAAAACGCTGCAAATGCTTTTTTTTAACTTTTTGCAAACTATACATTTATTTATATATTCCAAGAAAATACTATTACGAAAAATGTTATTATTTATTGTTTGTAAAAAGTATAAAAATGGGAAGAAAAGTTACATCATGCTTCAATGCGTTGTTGTTCTTTGACAAAGAAATTATATTAAAGAAAAACGTCGTTTTAAAGCTTAGCGGCCTTAAAACGACGTTTATTAAATTTAAATTTAAATTTAAAAAATAAAATTCTGTATTAAATGATTTGTTTTTTAAATAGGACGTAATAGGATGCAAATATATATATATATATATTACATTTGATGCGATCGTCTCTTTCTTTTAAGACTGCTGCTAAAAAAAAAGAAATATGTTAAAAGAATGTTCGCAGATGTTGTTTCTTTAAAGATTTGATTATATATTTTTTTGTTTTTCTTTAAAAAATTGAAAGAAAGATAACCAAATTTGAGTAAATCTTTTCAACTTTTTTTTGTTCTTAGACACTGCCTTTTCTCTTTCTCTTCTTTTTTTTTTATCAAATTTAAGGTTCCTCGTAGCTATTTTTTTTAAAAAGGATATGCCTGACATCATTCATCCATCTTCTATTTTTTTGGTTATCTTTTTTTTTTTGAAAAAAAGTAATTTCCCAAACTTTGAAACAGAAAAGAAAAAATGGCTTTGATTCGATTTAATTTTGAATTAAGGAAGTAAGTAAGTAAGTAGGTTCCTTGAGACATCGACCGCCTGCTTTTTTATTGTAAACATTTTTGAGAATAAAAGTTTTGTGTGGTAAATAAAAGTGGTGAAATGTCTGAGAAACAAATAAGTAAGTCTTATATGCTTTTGTTTTGTGTTTTTTTATGTGTAAAAGTTTTAGAATTCAACATTTGTGCCTAAACTCAAAAAAATGCGGCATTTTCAAATAAAAAATCTTGCACAAATTAGACATTCTTAAAAATGACTTTCACAAAGTCATTTTTAATTTTTTGCACAAAAACAAATCAAATTCGTACTTATTTAAAATTTTGCCCGACCGCCGAATTTTAATTTTTTACGGCATACTTGTAATTTTAAATAATAGTTTTTTAAGCTTACAAAAGAGGGTCCAAAAAAAGAAGCTTTTAAAAGAAAAACTTTCATTTTTGTTTTCATTTTTTTTAAAAAAAATAATTTTTTTTTGAAATTATGAAGGAAAAAACATTTAAAATTTTAATGCAGCTGCAGCTGATGCCCTTTTTTTAAAGATTTCTTTTTCAAGGTTTATGTTTTGTAATTATTAATTTAGTCTATAAATAAAATTAAATATTTTAAGATTTTTTTGTAGCCAAAATTATGAAGTTGTTTATAAGCCATTTTTTGTAATATATAATATAAAATATAAATATCTCAAAAAAGTTGTAAATGAATACTGTAGCTTCATGTTTGAAATAGTTAATTTCTTTGGTTTAATCATTTATATATCTTTTTTAAAACAGATGATCACTGTTAAATGATTGACGTAAAAATGCATTGAAATAAATTTATTTCGTCGAAATTTTTGATTAAAAAATTTGTCCAAGGATTCCCGAAAGTCTTTGCTGAATAAAAAAAAGGCAGAATAAATTGACTTTGGTTTTAGTCTTCGTTTTTTTCCATGGACTTTTACCCCATTTTTTAAAGATCTCTTCAGCGGCTTCCAAGAAAAAGGCATCATACTTCTTTAATATTAGCGAAAATAAATACTGTAGGTTTATAAATACTGAATTTTTAAAGATAAAAAATTATTATTCTACTAGATTTATTTATAGTTTGAAAGAAAAAATATATTATCACATACAAATACATACTCTACTAAAAATAGCCCTTTTATCAGTGCCGTTGATATAAATTTAAAAAGTCAAAAGTCAAAGTTAAATGTTTATTCTTTGCTAAGATTGAAAACTGTGGCAAAAATAAAAAAAGCTAATTAATAAAATCATTGACTGTAAACTAAACGAATAAAAAAGTTTGCCCTATCTTTGCACTTTTATTTACATTCCTTAATTATTTTTACCAAACAAAAAAAACTTAAAAAATAATCTCAATTTTTTGCTAAATTTAGTTATCTCAATTTTGCATTCAAAAAAAGAGATTTATCTTTTCACTTTTTCTTTTGGCACCCCCGCAATAAAAATATTCGACAAAAACAATTTTTCCTTTTTATCATCCGCCATTTTTTTATTATCACCTTTTTTTCCCCAACTTTTAAACGTCTTTAAAAACACGTGCACCTTTGATCCCCTCCAAAAATAAATAAATATAAAAAAGAATGTTTTACAGGAAATTAAAAAAAAAACAAAAGCAAATTAACGCAAATTTAAGCACCTGCTTTTTTTTTCTGTTTCTAACATATTTTTTCTTCTTTTTTTCTCCCTCCATCTCATCTCATCTCATCCTACCCCAATCCCTTCCATTCCATTCACATTTATCCATCTTGGAAAAATGTGAATGAATTCTTCTTTTTCTTCGCTTTGTTTTGTTTTGAACAAAGAACAAAGCCCGTTGCTGCTGTTGCATTTGCTTTTTTGAAAAAAAAACTTGAGGATTTTTGAAGGAACATCCATTTTTTATGTTTAATTTTAACAACAAAAAAATAAAGTGTCAAGTGCCTGGCAATGTTGGAAGAAAAAAAAAGTTAAAAAATTTTTAAAAAAACCTGTCAAACTCAATTTTTTTTGCATTTATTTTTAGTGTTTTAATTTGCTGCAAAATTTTGACATTGCCTATTTTTAAGCCATATTGTTTTATCCGCCGTTTATATCCTAAAAATATCTCTCCCCATTTTTTTTTAGAAAATTAATTAAACATCTTTTATTTAATTTCTTTGACGCGTTTTGAGCTATAAATGTTTCAAATTTAGCCTTGAAAATGTTGCCTTTTTTAAACTATAAATAATTTTGATGCCTCTCAAAAAAACAGATAATCCGTGGATATTCTTTTAATCCGGTTGTCTCTTTTGCGTTTTCATATAATTATTTATTTTTTTCAACTCTTTCTCTTTTTTTTTTGACTTGGAATTTAATTGAATATTCGAATTTATTTGGTGGAAAATATTTTGGCTATGATTTGATTAAAGCTTTTTCTCATTCTTCGAAGGCCCTTCTGCTTTATCTTCTTTTTTCTTAGCCCGAAAAATTGAGGAACAAAAAAATATACGGAAATGGAATCACTATTTTTTGGGATCTTTGAAAGTTTTTTCAAGAAACAAAAAATCTTTTTTTTGAATTAAAACCTTTTTTTTCTTTATCCTGAATTTTTTTGGAATCTTTTGGAAAAAAAAGACTTTCACAAAAAGGTTTCATCTAAAAAAGTCCAATTTATTTTTCTCATAACTATTTTAAAATGCATTTTTTGTTTTATCGCCCAAAAAGAAACCTTTAAACTTTAGCCGCCAAATTTTTCAAAGTACTTATTTGTTTTTCACGCAATTTTTTAGCATCCCTTTTTTCCGTGACTTTTTTGATTTTTTAATAAAGTTTGTTTTTGAAAGAAAAGAAAACGTTATCTTTTGTTGAATAAAAAAAGCACACATTTAACGAGTCTTAAAAAGAAATCTTTTTTTGGATTACTTTTTTTTAAAGAATTTGTAAAATTTCATTAAAGGCATTTTTTTGTTGATTATTTAAATTAAATAAAGTCAAAGAGGTCAGGGATTAAAGGGATATATAAATAGCCTATTTTTATGATAAGGATATCAGTTGATGTTTTTAACTGACATAATATGGATGATGTTTAAACATTATTTTTAAATATAGACTATGAATGGAAGGGATACTGTAGTTGCAAAATAAATTGTGTCTTGTTTGGAAAAAAATAAAAAGTTGTTTAAAATTGAGTTATCTTTTTTTAGAAAAATGATAATAGACTATTTGAACATTAAACATTTGTGATTATGTAATGTTTAAAGATTAGGTGATATGATTAAAATAATGGTTACTTTAATCAAATTTTATAAATAAAGTGGTGTCAAATTTGGGTGCTTTTAATTTTTAATAAAAAAAAACAAAGCGGGCAAAAACGACGGACATTTGATTTTTCATGCCTAATTTTTCTGCGAAATTTTTTTCCGTTTATCTCTTTAAACTTTGGAAAACTGCCTTCAAAAACAATTTTGTTTTGATTCAATTTTTCAAAATTTTGTATAATATTTTTTGTCAATTTTAGTTTTTAAAGTTTTTTAAAGTTTTGTACCTTTGTTTATAAAATAATTAAAATTACTGTATCTTTTTTTCTTCAAAGAACTCAATTTTTTTTATATTTCAAGACTCTTATTTCATAGTTCACAATTCGGAACAATTTAAAAATTACAAATAGTTGTTCAACAGTAATAATTGAAAAGCAATAAATGATTATGAGAATTTTGTGTGATTACTCATTTATTTTTTCTTTAATAAATGTTTTAAATGTAATTTTTCTGACGCCTGTTTTTTGATGCTACATACACTTTTTTGATGTTAGTTAAATTACAGTAAAAAATTAATTTAAATTTAAAACAATTAAATTTTTATAGCAATTTGTTGTTGGATTTCTGTCTTTATTGAAATTAATTTTGAATATATATGTATTTTTTAATCAAATTTTTTTCTCTCATGCGGAATCTCTATTTTTAAGTTTTTCAAAAAACATTAATTTTTTTACGATTTTTAAAAATTAAATGAGTAAAAACATTTAACGATGCATCATTGTATATGTGTGATTTTTGAAGTCTTTGTTTTTTTTTTCCTTCCTTCCTTCCGCCTTCAAAATTTTTTTGTTATTCCTTCCGGCAACATTTTTTACACAAATAAAAAAACTACGAAAAAAAATTGTTAAAAATAAACAAAAAATTGTAATATTTATTTTATACCTTTAAAATAATATTATTCTTCTCTCTTTTTTTTCACACGGTTTTTATATCCAGTTTTTTATCGTGGGTTTTTTCCAGAACTTTTTTTTCTTTTGAAGCCAGAAAGCAATGACGACTGAATTGAGAAGTTTCACGGCATTAAGAAATATATCTTTCATATATTTTTAAAAGACCATTTTTTGTGACACATTTATGTCGAAATTACAGTAATCATTGGGAAAAAAAGTTTTAATGACGCAAACTTCTTTTTTGATAACATTTTATGCTTTAAAAGGATACGGAAGCTTTATAAGCTTCCCTGAATCAGGTTTTGCGCATACATTCAAGGGGGAATAATCGTTGTAGAATAAAATAAATAATCTCTCGTTATCATTTCCTCTGCTTTTTGCATATTAAATACTAATTTGAAAAAGACACTGTTTTTCTTTTTTTTAACAAATTTAAATTCTGGATAATCCCAAAAAAAACAGGAAGAAAAATGTTTTTATTGCGTTTTATGAATCATTAAATATGATATCATTAAAATTATCAGACGCTATAAAATAATTATTAATTTTGTTTCTCTCTCTCAGACATTTGCCCTTTGCCTGATTATCAATGACAAGAAATATATAAATTTTAGAAAAGTCCCGTATAAATTATTCAAAAACTACCGTATCCTATCCTTCATTACATTAAAGTTTCATAATATCTTTTCAAAAATGACCACATTTTTTGTCATCTTTCAAGAGCTTTAAACATTTAAAAATCCCAAAACATAAATGCATGCTTTCCATTTTAAAAATCCATAAATGTATTATCTCCCCCACACATAAAAAAATATGGGGGGACAAAAAAAACAGTCATTTTTTATTTAAAAAGACGTCTAAAATAATAATAATTGCTTAAAAACATGACACAAAAAAGGAAAATGGTGTCGTCGTTATTTTTTTATTATGTATTTGGGCCCTTTGAAAAATATAGTTTAATGAATGCATTTAAACAACCTTTAAAAAAATAGAAACTTTGAAAGAAGAAAAAAAAATTAAAGTTTTATGAATATTCCCATCACTGATGACATCTTTTCCATTTTATTTTTCTTTTCAAAACACTTTTTTTTCAAAAACAGAAAGATAAAAAAGGGGGGGGGGGGGGGAGATTTAATAAAGGGGCAATAATTTTAGAATAATGGGGGGAAAAAGATTCAATGAGAATAAATTTTCCATTTCCTCTATGATTCTGAATAATATAAATATGAGTGTATTTTAGCACAAATTTAAAAAAGTACAAAACAAAAAAAAAAAAAAATAATTAGTTGAAATTGTTTGAGATTGCTTGAAATTAAAAGTTTTTTTGTTTGTTTGTGAAATTAAAATAATATTATTTTTTTAAATTATTTTTGTATAATACATTTTAATTGTTTAATTTTGGGGGGAAATTGTCGTGGGATAATACTATTTTAACAATACCACAATTAATTTTGGATTAAATATTGGTAAAGTGTTCAAACATATAACTTTTAAAATTAAACAATGGAAAAAAGTACTGTAGTTTTGTCACACTTAAAAATTCTGAAATTGTTATATAAAGTGATAGGATTTGACTATTTTGTTGTCCCCGCCACCATTCTATTCCCTAGCACCCCTAAAATATCGCCGCGGTTGTTTTGTAAAATTGTCCCGCACCCAGTTTTTTGCCCTTAATCGCATAGCTTTCTATTAATGGTTTTAACAAATTTTTTTGAAAAAACAGAAAGTGAACGCAAACCAAAGTCCGTATTAGTGGGGGGGGGGGTCGAGACCTTTGCCTCCTAATTAAGGAATTTCCTTTAATCTTTTGCCGCTTTGTGTTAGCCGCGGCAAAAGATCAAAGGTGTGCCCACCCCCCCCCCCCCCCCCAAAATCGATGTGCCCCCTCCGAAATTTTTTTCTGTATACGGCCATGGCGGAAACAACACAAAAATAGTTTTTAAAAGAATACATTTTTATAAATCATAAAAAAACAAATAGGTCCCTCAGCTCACCTCGGCACCTTTAAAATATCGCCCTCCCCCACCCCATGAGCGAAACCCCCCTGGGAGCTGGGGCAGAGGGTTGAATCACATCATCATTGAAAAAAAAACGAAAATATACCTATAAAAAACGAGAAACATGATGATGGGATATTTGAATAATAATACACAATTTTTTTTATACTTTGAGACTGATCGTGGGTCAATTCTATAATGTTGATAATAAAGTTGTTAACACTTTTTTATGCATAATAGTGTTTTAAATTTTTTAGAACTAAAAAAATAACATCTGATAGATATTAAAGTTTTTTTTAACATTCTATTTTGATAAACAACAAATATATATAAATGCGTACAAGCAAAAATTTTTTTGTTAAAATGTTTACATTTTATCAAATCCATCAATGATATAAAAAGAAAGATCATTTTTGTGTTTGGCTTCCCTCTTTTTCGTTTGCGTGAGTGATACTGAGCTACAGTAATACTTTTATGAAAGTGTCATATCCACTTTTTAGCCACTTTTTTTGTGACGATTTTTAATTTTATCCGTTTTAAGAAAAAATATACACATATTATGTTATGCATACGTATTACACTTATTTCTTACAACAATATTACTATTATATTTACGCTCTTCCTCCAATTTTTTATAAAAATCATTTAATTCTTTTCCGCTTAGTTTTTCTTCTTTTACTTTTTACAAAAAGTAATTTCTCCTTTAATTTTTGTTTAAAGAAAAAGTATCAAAGTATAAAAAAAATAAGAGATAAAAGTGTGATGGAATCATTTTTCTTTTTCCTTTTATTTTTGTGTGTTTCCCTTTAACATAAAAAAAAGCATGCGACAAAGTTTAAACTCAAAAAAAACTATGTTTTTGCAAGAAAAAAGGTGCAGTGCCATAAAATTTTAGGTGAAAGTTAATTGTTGTTTTGTTTTCTAAAATTAAACTTGTTTAAATTCAAAATCAAGAATTTTGGGCTTATTTAAAATCCCTAAAAAACATTCTTAAACAACAATTTGCAAAGAAAATATTTATAATTTAATCCCAAGGTACTCAAAATTTTTGCAAAAATACATTTTCGTGTATTTACTTCTCCCTGTTTTTTTGTTGTTTGAAATCCCCTCGGGAGTAAAAAAAGGAATGTTTTCTATATTATTTTGGGTTTCCTTTTTGTGGCAATTAACAACAGATATTCTTTTTTCTTCTTTTCAATTTTGCATTCTTTCAAAGTATATTTTTTATGTAGCTTTTATTTCTTCTTTTCCTCCTTCAAACAATAATAATCATCGTCATAAACCCACACGTGTCCATCTCTTTAATTCCAATTCCAATTCCCCGGGGAAGTTTTGGAAGCGCATTTTTTCCTGCAAACTAAACAAAAAAAACTTTTATCACTAAAAAAAATTTTTGGGGTTTGTTGTTTGATTAAAAATATGGGGGGGGGGTATTTAATATTAAACAGTTTATACTTTTTTGTTTTTAACATAATCGGTTCGGTTGTTTAATAAATGAAACATTATTTAAATATCTTTTTTTTGAGGAGGAAGCAGCGCCAGTCACCCGGGGTGGCAACAATTGAGGTTTTTTGTTTAAACGTGTCATTTTTTAAAAATGGAAGTGTTTTTGTTTTTTTGTTGGAGAGGAGGGTAGTTGAAAGAGGGAAATGGGTTTTTATGTGCTGAATTTTTGAGTTTTTTTTTGGATTTACAAACCAGGTTCGGATGTTGCATCAAAAGTTGCCGTAAAAATTAGTCGCTTTGATGGCGAATAATAATCAGGGGCATGTGGCCATAATGGGTTTTCACACAGTGGCACCTTCTACGGGAATTACAAAAAGATGAACTTGGACTTTTTATTCTTTTAAAAAATCCAAGTTCATCATTTAGTAATTCCTCCCTTCTACAAACGTTTGTTTAAACCAGAAAATTATTTTCCTGTTTTGACTGCATGAAAACAAAAATTTCGTGGTGAGAGTTTTACTTCCATAAAGTCAGTCAAAACAGAAAAACAATTTATTTGTTTGTAGAAGAAGGTGCCACAGACATTGCCAAGATCTGTCTAAAAATTGGAGAATTTAGATGGCATGAATATACTATATCCAAATGAGTCAGAAAATCCGTTAAAAACTTTTATCTTAATGCTTGCTTCCAGACAGACTCGAAAAAAAGTGCAATATTTTTGTACTTTTATTGTTTTTTTATAAGTATATTTTCGTTTTTCTTTTCAAATTCGGATACAAATTTCAAAATACGATCTCTGTTCAGTCATACGCTTATCCCCCCTTCTTTTAACTCCAATCTAATACTTCATTATCCTTTTTGTGAGCTTAAAGTCAGAACTGTTCCGGCTTAACTACATTTCTGTTTATTTTTCAACTGTCTTTTTTCGAGGCTTACTGTAATCCTTAAAAAAATTTTCACTAAAACTTTTTAGTAATCATTTAATCATTTAAATCGCATGTCCAAAAGCTATTTTTTTCATTCATAAAAAAATATTTGTAAGAAAAAACACTTACATGTTTTCTCTTTAATATTTTAATAAACAAAAAAATGTGTTAAAACTACTAATTTTGTGAAAAGTTAAAAAATCCTAATTTTTGTTATTGCTACTTTATTCATTCTTCCTTATTACTGTGTTTTTAAACGGGGTTTTTGAGAGTTTTCTATTTAGCTTGAACTTTTTTTTAACAAACGTAAATACTTAAAAAAAGGAAGCAAAAAAAAACAAGTATTTCCATAATCCATGGAAAAAAGATGCTGCACCAAAGCCTGGGAACTAAAAAGAAGTAAAAAGGAAAAACTCTTAAATCTTTCCCAAAAAAATTAAATTAAATTAAATTATCCCTTTTTTTGCTCGATTTTTTTTCTTTTCTTTCAAAAAAATCATTGTTTTAAATATTTTCCCTGTTTTTTTTCGTGTACTTTTTTTCGTTTTCGTTTTCGTGTTCTTTTTTCTTTTTGTAAATTGATGCTCATTTTGTTTCAGACTTTTTTTTTACTCAACTCAATTGCCATCTTTTTTCCCCTATTTTTTTGCCACGCCTACTTCTTACTCTTTTATAGTTTTTTTCTGTGGCATTTTTTTATTATTATCAAAAAAAGGAAAGGATTGCCATATTTGTGTATCTTAGAAAAGTGAAGAAAGTGAAGAAAGAAAGAAAAATGAATATTATTATTATTACTATTAAATAAATAAATAAATAAATAAATATTTTTTAAAGATATTACTGTAATAATAATATATGCTTGTTGCTAAATAAAAAGAAAGATGAGCATGTTACAGTGTGAAAATGATCCAAAGCTTTTTGATTTTTCTTCAAATTCTACAAAAGAATTGTTGTTAACGTTGACAAAATTTCAGCGGTAAGTTTTGTTTAAAATTTCAAAAGGGGTACTGTAATAGTAATTTTAAAAGGTAAAATAAATGTAAATTTTTAATACCGTACTTTTAAATGCAGATTGTTGCGGGAATAATTTTTGTGGTAAATAGTGAGTTACAGTAACTCTTAAAGAACTTTTTGGGCAAAACTTGTTCCAACTTTTTTGTACCCATTTTTAAGAATAATTTTAAACGAAAGCGGAACACTTTTTTTGATTACTTAATTTCACTAATTTACTATCTTTCTTCGTTCACAACTATGAACTTCATTTTTATTTTCCAAGTATAAAATAAATGTATTCCTCTTCATCATCAATTAGAGACACTTGTAAATTTTGTTATTCTTAAGCCCCTCTTCTTTTTTTGTCCTTAGTTAGTTAAAAAAACACCCCCAAAATAAAAAAAAAAGTTCAGCAAAGTTTTTTTATGACATTTTTTTAAAGCCATTGTAAATTTGTAATCCACTTTTTTTTTCATTCATTCAAAGAAAAGTTACGTCAGCTTTTTTTTTGATAAACTTAAATTTTTTTTCATTGAACTTTTTTTTGCGAAAACTTTTTTTGAAACAAATTTGTGAAAGCTAAAAAAAAGTTTTTTTGTACAAAGAAATTTAACAAATATATATTGTTTGATAAATTCTTTATCAGATTATTTTTCAGTATAAAAAAAGTGTCGAACAAAGAAAGATAGAAAATTAAATTTTTTGGGATCAAAGTTAACAAAAATGTCATCAAAAAAGGGGGGTGGCAGAAAATGAGGGGAAAGAGTTTCAGCAAAAAAAAGGGGGATTATAGTCATTCATTGAAGAGGAAGAAATTGTTTAACGCAATACCGATAAAAAAAATTAAAAGAGATTAATAAAATGCAATTTTCTTTAATTATTCAACATTTTCGTTACGTATTTTTTTTTTGCAAAAAATTAGTATACTGTAAAAGGGTGGTGGTGTTGGGGGTGGTGGTGCAGGGGTGGTGGTGCAGGGGGTGGTGTAAATTGTAAAATGTTTTGAAACGAAAATGCTGCAATATATATATAAATAACATTTTTAGGGTATATGGACCAGTGCATGGTTTAATATGTGTAATAATATGTGTTTTTGGAATATTTACAAATGCCATTCATGTAATTGTTTTAACAAGGCCGCAGCTGAGAAATACTGCTGTAAATTCAATTATGACATGGGTGGCATTTTGTGATATGGGAACAATGTTCAGCTATTTAATTTATATCTTTAATTTTGTTTTAATGAAATCACCTGAAAATTGGTAAGTCTTCAAAAATAAATATCTTAGCGCGAAAAAAATGTTCGCATTTAGAAATTATTTTCGGTGAAAAACTGAAATTCTTACCTTTACTGGTGCCACTTGCAACTTGCAACATTATATATGGGATCATATTTTTGGAAAAAAAGAAATAAAACATTTTTCCTAAAAATTTGTAATAATTTCATTCATAAAAAACTTTGTTTTTTTCAAATTCCTTATTTTTCGGACCATCCCTTTAAGTCTTTTTATGGAAATCGTTTTTTTTCTTACTTTTCAAAAATTTGCCGCTGGCAAAATTTTTATAAATATGTTTTTTTAAAACTGACCAAAAACTACCATATTTTTTGGTCAGTTTTTTCCATTTCCATTATTTTTCTTACAAAAAAAACAAAGTTTTTGAGGAAGAAAAAAAGTTTAAAAGAAAGCGATAAAACGCAATTTAGTTTAATTTTTTTAAAGTTTGTTTTTTATTGAATTTTCTAAGAAATGAAAAAACAAAGAAGTTTGAATCAAACAAAAAAAAGAAGAAAGAACTCAAATTTAAATTTAAAAATTTTTTTAAAACGGCAAAAAATGCGGGGGTTAAACGTTTAAAAAAAAAATCAAATTTTAAAATGTTTGAAAATAGAATTTCTTTGATTGAATTTGATTGAATTTGTTTTAGCTCAAATGGATTTACCTATCTTTGGATGGGATTTTTGTTATTTCATATGTTTATGTCAATTTGCCTTCACACAACTTCACTTTGGTTAGCTGTAGCAATGGCATTTATGAGACGGATGACTTTAAGAGTGACATCATTAAACAGGTAATTTATTTATTATTTATCCCTAAAATGCCGTTGTGATTAAAAATTTAAACATGTTTCATAAATAGCTACCGTAATCTCGTATAATTATTCAGTGTATTTTCGAAATTTAATCATTGATAATTTAAAAAAAATATCCATGACATTGTTCTTTTACGTTTTTTTCCGCTCCAAAACCTCAATTATATTTGCAAATTTTGTTCCCAAAAAAGCTGCAAATTCTTGTTTTTTTTGTTTATCACCAAAAAAAAGCTATGAACAATAATCACTTTTTTAAATTGAATTAGTTTTATTTTTTTCAAAAACACAAATATATTTTTGAACCCTTAAAAAATATATTTGCATGATTTTTAAAACATAACCCACAAAAAATCAAATAGTGACGTGACAGTTTTTAAACTTGTTTGTTTTTGTAGCAATTGGCAGAGAGCAAAATATGCGCAAAGAATTGCCTTCGTTGTTTTTGTTGCAGTATTTCTTTTATCATTGCCGACACTATTTATTCATGAAATTGTTAAATATCCACATGATTGGCATCCCACTGAACTTTGCTCTGCATTATATCCAGCAAATTATTCTGAACCTGTTTTTACTATTGCTGTAAGCGTTATCCTTTTTAGTTTTGATTGATTTGTTACACGCTTTTGGAGTCTTGGCACGATTGTTTCATTATTTTATCTTTACACGAATGTTTTTTGAACAACTGTTGTTTTTTTAGATTAAAGCCTTTTCACTTCGAAATAGTTGTTCCATATTCAAATTAAATTTATGGGTAACTGGATTTTTGTTTAAGGTTTGTTTTTCATCGATCCTTCCATCAACGTTACTTATTTTTTTAGGTAATTCCATGTATCTTTTTGATGATTCTTTCATCGAGTTTAATGGCAAAACTTCGAGAAGCAGAAAAAAAGCGTCAACAACTTTTACTTTCAAATGGAACAGAAAATTCAAATTATAAACGGATGACCTCAGATCGGACAACGGCAATGTTATTGGCAATTTTAATAGTATTTATTTTAACAGAATTTCCGCAAGGAATTTTAGCTATCTTAAATGCTATCTTTACCACAGATGTAAGTCCCCTTATACAGTAATATCGTAATACTGTAATATATATATATTTTTTAGGTCCATCATTACATATATCTTACACTTGGAGATGTATTAGATTTATTGTCGTTAGTTAATTCATCTGTAAATTTTATTTTATATTGTTTAATGTCATCCCGATATCGGCATACATTTTGTCAAGTAATATTACCTGTAAAATTGTGTGGCCGATTTGTAACAAATACAAAACCAACAAATTTAACCACACAATATTACGGGCATTCAGAAATTCCTATCAGAATTCGAACGGCCTCAGAGTTACCAGAAATTAAAACTGTTAAACATAAATCGTAATATTTTGTTGTTGTTTTTGAAGTTTTTTTTATCGTTGGAAAATATCGTTTTTAGGTCGTGTCCAGAATTTCGTTCCGGTGTAAATTATTGTAAGCTTTCACTTTCTCCAACACCAAACTTTAAAGAAAATTCATATTGTCAACGGGTGAATAATTGTTAAAATATATTTATATTAAATACAGTAATCTTTTTTTGTTTGTTGTAAAATTTGTATTATTTCATCATTTTTTTTGTGTGTGTACAATTTTGTTTACGGTTTTTTTTGGGTTGTATTTTTTTCATTGTTGTTGTCAGAAAATGGGTTATTAAAAATTTAATATATTATATATATATAAATGTTTATTATTAATATTATAATATGTAAGATAAAAGTTATTAATACTACCGTTACATTTAAGATATACAGTATGATAATACAGAAAATTATGCACAAAAAGTTCAGTTAAATTTTTACCCGTAAAATTCCATTTATTTTTTTAAAATGTTATCAAAAAAGGTGATAAGGTTTTTCTAAAAATATTTAAAATAATTACAAAATTTTCCATTCAAGGCCTAAAAAAAGGTGTTACCTGAATCAATTTTTCCAAGACAAAGTTCTTCGCATTCTTTTTTTGTTTTAATTGCTTCTTCATTAAAAACGAGTTCACCATGACAATATCCAAATGGATAGGCACAACACATTCCAGCTTTAACGAACCAACGAAGGGTAAATTGTGATGGCATTCCAGAAGGGCACATTGAACGATATGGAAGAATTTTCATGCATGATTTGATAGCTACAAAAACTTAAATTTAGCTTCTTCTTTTTTTAAATTTCAAAGTACTTACGCCCAACTTTCATTGGAATAAGTGTTCTTTTCATTTCATCGAATGGCATTTTTAATACTTTTAGTTCAATTTCACTTCCATTTTGAATGTTCTTTGTTGCTTCAGTTATTTCCATTATTAGTTCATTCAGAGCAGCTGTGGACGGCATTTTTGTGGCACTTTGTTGGGGCGGCGGCTGCTGCTGCAGCTGTGACTTCTTTGAAGTCACATTCTTTTCTGCAACGCCGACAACGACGACATCTTTTTTGGTATCAGATTCATACATTTCAGAGACAAGCTCTTTTGCATGGGCATCAGATTCTGCATTTGGTGGAGCAATTGAAATAGGCTCTTGAATATCCGAATGTAAAATGACCCGAGTTTGATTATTTTCATCAATCTCTGGTCCATATCCTGGTGGAAAAACTTCTTCAAGTTCTTGTCCGCCTTCCACATCCCCTTGAATTGGATTTGCTAAAGTTGGAAAAAGTGGGGATGGAGTTGGTGGAAGGGGTTCAAAGTATAAAGTATCTTTTTCGCCAGCAGTTTGCTTCACGTTATCATTTGTTGGATGAGAAGAAATTGAAGTTGAATTGAATGATGCAAAAGTCGAAGGTGGTTGGGCAGGTTCAGTGCCGCCTACTTTATTGAATTCATTTTTTGCAGAATAATTTGCATTTGTTAAATCTTTTTCTTTCGATGATATTGTAGTTGCGGATTCAGAAGTTGAAAGTGAAGACTTAAGATGGTCAGAAGGTTGGTTTGTTTCATTGTTGTTGAATTTGTTTGCAGCATTTGAATCAGATGTTTTTGGTTTGGCTGAAACAGCTTCAGAATTATTGTGTAATACAAAATCGATAAATGACGCCGTCGAAGAAGCCATAAAATTCTTGGATAACACAAAATCAGTGAAAGATGCAGTCGTTGAAAAATTATTGTTTAAAACTAAATCTGTGAAGGATACTGTAACTGGTGGTTGAAGTGTTGAAACAACAATTTCGTTTTTAAACTTCATATTCGTTGTTGTTTGTTCTGTCACTGTAGAATTGTTAACTTTTTCATCTGCTACAGATTCAACATTATTTGAAGTTGGCACAGAAACGGCGAGTTCAGTTTTATTCAATTTCATTTCAAATGGAGATTCTGATTCCGAATCTTCAAAACTGCTGCTGACATTTTGTGGGCCATTTGAAAGACAAAAAATTTCACATTCTTCTTTTGTTCGAAGTGTTATATCATCTTTTACAAGGGTACCTAAAATTTATAAAATTTATAGTATTCAAAATATTTTACATTCAAATTTACCTTGACAATATCCATATGGATATGAGCAACATTCACCATTTTTTGCAAACCATCGAAGAACAATTTGTGTTTTCTTTTCTCCATTTTCGCAACTTTTTTCATATTTTTGTCGTTTACAATTTGGTTTTATTTGAGTGTAACTATCCTGTATAATCATTGATGGCTCTGTTTCATTATGTATTTTTTCATGAAGAACATTTTCTGGATTTAATGGATTTATCGGATTTAAATATGCGTCTAAAAAAGTTTTTTGGTTAAACAAATCATGAAAAAAGGATGCAACAATAGTGTTTTTAAAGGGAGTGTTGACGACAAGTAAAAAATAAATGTGTAATGAACTTGTTGTTAATCAGGCAAAAATCATCAAAATCTCGAGTTCTATTAAACCCAATTTTTATATCGACACCATTTTTGGATCAGAAAAAAATTCAATGAAAAAATAATCATCAGAATTTTTAGATTCGGATTCTGAAGCACTTTCGTGATGAGAGTTGCAATTTACTTTATTTTTGCATGGGGTCGACACTCCTTTTTGTATAGTTTTTTATTAATTACCTGAGTCTGGAAGAGCTCTGTGAAATGGTAATTTATCTTGACTTAATCTAAGCTCTTTTGACTTTAAATATTTTAATAGATGACTGTCAGGGCTTGGAGTATCCTGTAAAAATAATTCAACCAATGGAAATGTCTTAATATATAAATATGTGAGTACCCTATTTACCATTACCAGGTTACCGTGTTACATTTTACCAAAGTTTTGTCATTGATTCTGTTGTTATTTTTGTTGTTAAAAATTTGTTTTTGGTTAAAATTATGTTACATTTTTTTCAATGCTGTTATTTAAAATGTTAAATTATTTTTCAAAGTTTAATGGGTATTTAAATATGTTAAATTGGGTTATTGTTAAAAAATAATCAAATATATATTTACAAACCATTGCCACCAAAAAAAGTAAAGCTCATAATAAAAAAATACAAACAAATGTTAGACTTGTTTTTTTACAAAATTACAAAATAGTAAATCTTGCCTTTTGCTCATCATTGGTATCCCGTTCCAACGGCAAAGTTTCTGTAAATGATGATGAAACAATTTCAGGGACTTCAGAAGTTTCTTGCCAACTATTGGCAAATTTATGAACTTCTCCAACTTCTTTTGTGTTTAAAGTTGTTGGAATTGTTGAAGCCGTTTGAGGGGCAACAGAATCACTACCTATTTCTTCGGCACTATTTTTACCATAAAGTTCATAAAGGATATCCAAATTTGGGCAACAAATTCCAAGGGGTTCATCTTCAATTGGATGTTCACAAATAAATCCATCAGGACATTCATCGGCACATGGAAAGGGGCTATCTTCCCCTTCAAGCAAGGGTCCCTTTCCATCTTTACATATTTGACCTGTGGTTGGAACAATTGGAGATTTATTTGGTGCTAAAAATGAAAGTACTGTAAAACAAGTTTTCTTAAAAAGTAAAGTTTACCTGCAAAAACATTTCCAAATACTAAAAAAGTAAAAGCCACGACAACAATAATGCAGTGGCAGGTCATTTTCAATTTTTAGAAAGTTTAAAATCAATGTATTTTCCTTTTTTTTCCTTTATCCTTTTAAAATCAGATAAAAAATATATAAGTCAAATGATAACAGCAGCAGCAGCAATCTGTTTTATTTTCGGTGGATATATTTTTTATTACCACATTCCTGGATTTTTGGTTGGATTACATATCCTCCATCCATAAAAGGGAGGGAGGGAGGATAAATGAATACAAGGAGGAGTCATTCCTCTTTGGGCGGCTGCTACCACTGAAGTTCCTGCTTCTCTTCTCTCTCTCTCTTTAATTGACTGACTGAATGAATGATGATGATGATTTTTGCGTGGGTTATCGCATTTTGCGCATCATCTTTTTTTCCAGTTTTAAAAAAAATTTCCATTTTCAAATTTTAATTAAATTTTAATTAACTAATATATATTTATCCTATATTATCCATGGATTAAGGAAATCTTAAATCACAAAAAGTAATCATTATGCAATCTAATTTTTAAATTTATAAAAAAAAAATTTTGATAAAAATTATTGCAAAAAAAAGAGTAATTCATACTTGAAACCTTTTAAAAACAGGTGACCTTGAATGATTTCTTTTCTCTGTATTGATCATCAAAGAAAAAGAATTTTGTACGATTGACATTGATTTTGATCAGGTCAAAAAAGAAGAAGGAAGAGACGAATAGATTTAGAAAAACCACAATATCAAAAATAAAGATTTTAGAAAATGTCGGATTTACGAAAACGAATAATAATTATTGGAGCTGGACCAACTGCAATAGGATCTTTGACACGGATATGTGAGCTTATGGATGATAAAACTATTGAGGTAAGATATATGAAAGTTCCCCCCAATTTATGAAATCCATTTTTATCGCCTTTTTAGCCATTGGATATTACAATATTTGAAAGAAGTTCCCATCCAGGTGGCCTTGCTTCAACGGTAACAGATTCACATGGATTTAGTTGGGATTTGGGGGTTCATATTACGGGAGCTACCAGATATCCAGCATTCTTAAAAACCCTTCAATCAGCTGTCCCAGAATGGCATTGCATTGAAAGATGTGTTAAAGCGGATATGACACATGTAATACATGCTTCAAATCCCCAAGATAATTATGTCCCATATCCGGTGCAGTCAAGTGTCCCATATTTTCCAGATGAAATAAAACAAAAATGTTTGAATGAATTAAATGCTCGATTTTCAACGGAACAACCAAAAGAATTTGCAAATTTTGATGAATTTTCGTTATACTTTTTTGGCAAAACTTTGCAAGATTTATTTATTCGTCCTTATAATCAAAAGGTAAGAGAAAAGGATATATCAAATCCAAAAAAAGAGGATATATCAAATCTCCATTTCATTTTTTCAGGTCTGGACTGTGCCGTTAGAAGAAATGAATTGTAAATGGGTGAAGGGACGGGTGCCAAAAGTTGACGTTGAATCAATCCAACAACGTTCAACTCTTTCATTGCCCGAACTTCGCGAATATGATTCAAAATCTGGTATATCCTTTTTTAGGCAAGTTTTATCTTTTATTATTTTTTTGATGTTCCTTTTTTTGTAAGTCATTTTTTTGTGACCAAAAAACTTGTTCATTGATTGCGTGAATAATGGTCAAAAAAATTATCTACTTTTTTTCTCGGATTTGATGAAAAAAAAATATGTATATAAAAATTTTATGGTTGGAACAGACTTTTTTTTCGTAAAAAATTGAAAACTTGATTTTTTCTTTCCTTTTAAATCCGTGATCTTGTTTTTTTTATTATTAATACGCAATTGACAGCTTTTTTTGTGGCGGCTGATTTTCGACAACATAAATTAAGGTTCAATGGGGCGACCAAAAAAAGAATGAAAAAAAGGGGGGAAACATTTTTTTAATATCAAAAAAGGTGGAATAAAGCTGTTAAAAATTTCAAATTAAAGAATATTTAAATTATTCTGCTGAAATTTGAAATACAATAATTACATGTGGAACAAAAAAACGGTGCTACAAAAAATGCACTGAGTTGTTTTACATTTTCGTTTTGAGATCACCGAAAATCGAAAATGGCAAAAAAATGGTGAGACATGTCTTCTGACCTATAATTTTTGCTATCAGATTCACTTTTGATACAACAAGAATGAAAGTGTGCCGTTATTTTTTTCATTAAGTTGTACTTAACAAATACTCTAAAAATTTGCAAAAAAATCCAAAACAAAACAATTTTATTAAACAACACCAAATTATAGTTATCCAGCAGACTGTATTGGAATGGGAGAATTGTGGCGCCGCGTCACTGCAAAATTTCCTCAACATTATTTTAGCTTTAATTCTGAAGTCACTAAAATTGATACTGAATCTAAAAAAGTAATTTTAAAATCAACAGTTTTTTGTTCATTAAAAAACAATTACAGATTTTTTACAAATCCGTGAAAAATTTTGATGCAGAATGCCATCTCTCATATGATTACATTTTTTCAACGATGCCTTTAACGCATCTCGGAAAATTAACAAATCTTTGCCCGGATTTGAGTCTGCAACATTCAAAAGTATAAAATTGATAAAATAAATATTATTTTTTAAATCAATTTTAATCAGCTTCTTTTAGGTTGTCCTTGTTGGAGTTGGCCTTTATCACCCCCAATCTTTCTTTGCACAAGAATTAAGTTGGGCATATTTTCCACAACCTGAAATTATATTTTATCGATGTACTGTAATCTCCAATTTTTCACCTTTGTTAGTTCCAGACCCAACAAAATATTGGTCAGTTTTATGTGAAATTGGTCTCGAAAAGAATGAAAATATTGATTGCAATGAATTGATTGAAAAAACTGTTAAAGGTTTTTTTTTACTTTTTTGGTAACTGTGTTATTTAAAAAATGTAAATTTTAGGTTTAATAAAAACTGGAATAATCGATTCAAAAGAACAAGTTCATTCTATTTGGACAAAAGAATTGGATTATGGATATCCGATTCCGTCAACTAATAGAGAGACAGAACTTCAAAAAGCAAATGCCATCTTGGAAAAGCATAACATTTTTTCAAGGGGACGGTAATTATTAAATTTTAAAAGTATCCAATTAAACCCTCAACAATTTTTTAGATTTGGTGGATGGCGTTACGAAACATCGAATCAAGATTGCAGCTTTGAAAGTGGCCGACAAGTTATTGATAATATTTTTCTTGGCATTCCTGAAACATTATAAACCAAATCTCATTAAATTAAAATGTTAAAATAAAAAATATTTAACAAAAAAATGAACGAAATTATCATTTACTGAAAAAATATGCTTTGAGACAAAGATAGAACTTTTAAATGAGAAAAAA
Organism: Panagrolaimus superbus; assembly: GCA_964035985.1. Taxonomy (NCBI): domain Eukaryota; kingdom Metazoa; phylum Nematoda; class Chromadorea; order Rhabditida; family Panagrolaimidae; genus Panagrolaimus; species Panagrolaimus superbus. Next base: position 11,415,848 of record OZ038357.1, read on the forward strand.
CAATAGATGCTTATCCAAATTATATTTTAACATATAAAATCTGGCATTAATGAAATTCTAGCAAGAATGATTCGATACTCGGGTACAAGGACGTCAGCAGAAATTTTTTTCGGGGGGGGGGGGGCACGATCCCCTCCAATAGCAAAAAATAAAATTTTTTTGCTATTTTTCAAAAGGTGGTGGGAGAAAAAAATTTTTCGAATCCATTTCGGGGGGGGGGGGGGGGGGGGCACGTGCCCCTCGTGCCCCCCCCCCCTGGTGACGTCCTTGCTCGGGTATGTCAATCCGCTTCACCGGGCAAAAAGGTGGACTGAGGCCCAGAATTTATTGTAACGGCCAGAATTCAATGGATTCTGGGCATTAAAAATAAATTCGACAATATAAAAAAGAATTTTTTAAAAAACCATTTCCCAATTTATACAAAAAAGATCGGGCTCAGCCGGTGATCGAAACCGGGACCTCTCGCACCCAAAGCGAGAATCATACCACTAGACCACTAAGCCGTGGATATTCGCGGAGAAAAAATGATGGATATACAAATTCTTTTTATTATTGCTGCTGTTGCGAAGAGAAGAAAGGAATGAATCAGCGATGATTGACCCCCTTTGGCGATGGATGCATTTCTTTCCTTTTTTCTTCCACGACCGACAGATATAATAAAGAAATAAAATAAGAAGAAGATGAATTCTGGAGGCGATGAAAGATAGGCTGAGTGGTCTAGTGGTATGATTCTCGCTTAGGGTGCGAGAGGTCCCGGGATCGATCCCCGGCTCAGCCCGAGTTTTTTTTATATTCTTCAATTGTTTGTTTATAGATGGTGTCGAATATAATATAGCGAATATGATATTCTTGAATTAATGATTGTCGATTAAAGGCGAGAGGATTTAAATATTACTGATTTATTATTATTTCTTAACAAGAATAAATATAGCCAAAATTAAGAGAAATATAAAAATGGTACAGCTTTGATTTTAGGAAAAGGAAGGAATAAATATAAAAGAAAGATGACCGTTTAAGTGAGAAGAAATGTGAGAGGCGGTCCTTGTGCGTGCCGTTAGTGTTGTAGCTTTGGCTAAAGCCCGTTCTCCACACTCCCCCCAAAAAAATGAGGGTCCATGGTATTGGTGTTATTTAATTACAAAATATGAAATATTTGGTAAGACAGAGAAATGAGAAGTAATGAGTTTTAATAAAGCAAAATATTTTCATCAATACAATAAAATACAACTTCAACATTAAAATAAACAAAAAATTAAACACCAATACATAATCATTATTTTTAATCATTAACAAAAAAAAATAAAATTCATTTCAACAAAATTACAACAACAAAAATAACAATAATAATTAAAACAGTGCTATAGCTGTTTAATAATTTAACAAAAAATGTAGAAGTAGCTTGGTACCAAGTGATATTAGAAGAATATTTAGTGTTATTAAAATAACTGAATGGCTCATCAATGAATTGTAAAGTGCCGTTTAAATTAAAATTTTCCACATTGGCTGGACATTTTAATGTGCAATTTAAAGAAATAACATTGTGATCAAAATCAGTGGTGACGACGTGAATATTATTATCACATAAAAGTGAAAATTTTAAAGATTCACTACATTCAACAACTCCAAAAGCTTTGTTAAAATCACTGCTACATGCCATTAAGATAAAAGCTCCGCTTGGACAATTTGCGCATCCTTGGACAACAGAATGAAAAAGATGGCAATTATTGTAATCAATAATGGTTACAACATCCAAATGTTGAGTTTCAACAATTATATCTGTTGTTGCTCGTTCAAGTGCATATGATAAAGTATTATCAATGACTTGAATTTGTGCTTTTTCGGAAGGGAAAAAGGACCCTTCAAGTTGTTTTTTGATTATATGGTTTTGGGAGCATATGCAGTTAACGCCGTCACCTGCTGGTAAGCAGTGACAAGCGTCTTCTCTAACTTTACACTGCAATTTTGTTGCAGCATTTTTGCTATTGCAGGATAAAAGTTTCATAGCTTTGGATGAAACTTCATCAGCAAAAGCGATCCTTTTTCCATCAAAAATGAAATTTTTGAAGGAAATGACATCTGATGTCCTAACGGCTGGTAAAGAAATTTTAAAATGTTCAAGTTCATGAACCATACCTTCTTCAAGATGAAAATTTTCAGTTTTATTTGCACCTTGAGATCGAAAAATTGTTTCAATATCGGCCCCCATAATCCATTTTCTGCATGAAAACTCTTCATAGATGATTTCATCAATTGGTTGGGCATAAAAGCGAAAAAATGTGCAAGAATCGTAGCATAAAAAGCAGCCACATCCCCAGCAACCACAACTCGAAGTGCATTGGGTAACCCCTGGATACATATTTACTAATGTTAATTCAGGAATTATACTATTTGGTGATACTGTTCGACAAACATCATCAATACAAGATCCAGAAGCAGGGCATCTTTTTGATGAATAAACTTTAATATCGACTAATCTCGAAAATTTAGAAAATCCTTTTTGGCAAGTTGCTTTGGGTGTTACGGTAACTGATAAACTAGCTTGAGGATTTTTGATATCGTCTTCAAATAACATTTCAACATTATCCGAATCCATAATGGTAAAATGTGTAACACTATTATGTTGGCAACTTTTTATCCCAGCAGAATTTCTAATACAGTAATCATTTTTTGCTTGAAAGCTGATTACTTGATGTGCACTATTAACCGATGATAATATCATAAAACAAATTGTAATAGAAAGTGCAAGAGAAGATGCTTTATATCTAATCATAGGAGTTGGTGGGGTATTTTGTGAAGTCGAAGTTAATGATGCATCTGCATTTTCATTTCTACGTTCATCTTGGCTAAGTTCAACGAGTTCAATATTTTCAGGTGAAGCAGCTTTATTAACTGCTGATCGTTTAAATAGTTTAATTTTAAAAAACTTTTCAAACAATAATTTTAAAAACCGTGCACGTGGGCCACGTTTTCGTCGAGAAAAAATAAAAAATAATTCAATTAAACCGAGAGAGATTACAATAATCAGCATAATTATGATGCAATATTGCCACCATCTTGTACAATTATTGATTATATATTCGGGTCCAAAACTAACAAGAGTACAAATATCGGTCTTCTTACAAAGCTGGACAACTGATGCTACACGAATTCCTTTTCTCCATAATGTTATTGTAGCATTTTGTTCAGTATTAATAAGACGTTTTGGAATAGAAAGGGAAGTAATTTTAGGTGCAGCTTTAACAAATTCAACTCCCTTTAAATAATCAATTTGGAGAATATCTTGAATTTCAGTTCCTTTAACTTCAAGTGTACCTTTATCACAAGTTGCTTTAAAGTCCGAAAATACAGGTTGTTTATGAAGATAAACATTTTGACTAACTAATCCCCATGCTTTTATTTCTACATTACCGTGTGATGTTTGTAAAAAATGTTTTTCAATGAATGTTGGTACACAAACAGAAGAAGCATCGACATAACATCTTTCACCTTGAGTATTGCAAAATTCTGGTGGTCCATCGAACCCATCACTACCACCTCCAATGCATTTAAAAGATTCATTATGAACTTGTTGGTGAACGAGACTCATTTCACTAACAAAATGCAATGTATCATCTAACAATTGAACTTGAATCAATTCTTTTTTCTTAGCAATATGATGACAAAGAGGATTATCATCTTTAAAAGCACAATATAAAGGTTTTTGCAGCGTTAAAAGTTGTTTAACTTTGGTATATTTTGCTGTGGAATTGCCAATCTGTGATTGGTTATAAAATCCACTGGAACATGCATAAGCCCAACTGGGACAATTACAATTCTCTTCAGCTTCACAGTTATTATTTAAAAATGATGAAACTGATTGTACGGTATTACAAGAATGTTCTTCCCAACAATAACCTGAACCGTAACGGTAAATTGCAAATCTTTTTAAATTACAAGAGGATTTGTAAACTTTTTCAAGAGTAATATTACTTGGACAACGTTCAGTTAAAACTGAACTAAATAAAGACATCAAACAACAAATTAATACAAATGCTGGATTTAATCGAAAAACTGACATAACTTGACGTGGATCTCTTCGAGTTCGCATTTGATGAACTTTTTCTGGAGATTTGTCTTCAGTGCTAACAGATTCTTTACTACTTTTTAGTGATTTTTCATGTTCAAATGCAAGCGGATCACCAAGATGAAGGTTACGAAGATGAGAAGCTTTTATCGGTTTCGATAATTTTGACATTGAAACGTCATCTACTTCTAACGGTAAAAGATGATTAATTGGTCGTTTCAAAATTTTTCCACTTGGCGTTTTTATCGTAGCACTACGACAACGTCCATCAGATCCTTGAAGGACTTCAACAACTTTAGCTAACTTCCAAACTTCTTTACAAACACCTTCTTCGAGAAGAATGACAATTTCATCAACACGTGGAGTACGGTATACAACATTACCAGATTGTTGATGATGGCGACTGCGATCCCTAAGCATTTTTAAGTAATCATTATTAAAGCCGTCTTTAAATTTTGTCAAATATTCCTGTGATTTTGCCCATAATGCTACAAGATTTTCATGATTACTTCCAAGTGAAAAATTAGGATCTTGGCTGTCAACTTCAATGGCAGGAAGACCTGGTTTAATAAATGGAGAGAGAAAATCAATTGGACGAATAACAATTTGATTACTATCATCAGAAATATATGTTAATGGGCGGCAATTTACCCATGCTTCAATTTGACTAATTAAAGTTAACAATTTCCAGAAAGTGAAATGTTTTCTTCCAATTGCCTTTTTTAGATTAACTTTTAAGAGTTTAATCATGGATTCATAAACACCACCAGCCCAAGGAGCTTTTTGAGTGGTAAATTTCCAACGGATTTTTCTTGATGTGCAATAATTCATCACATCAGGATCTTCAGCATTGATCCATTTTGGAATTACGGTAGCAGCGGTGACTGTCAAATTTGTTGCATTATCAGAAAAAATGAAAGAAGGCATGCCCTTTTTTGAAACCATTCTTGTCAACGCTTCAATAAATGCTTCACCTGATAAACTAGGTACCGTTTCAAGATGAATTGCTCGGGTGCTTAAACAAGTGAAAAGAACAATCCAATGGGATTTTGGTTCTGCAACACCTTCGAGTTTAACAGAAAAAGGACCTGCTAAATCTGTTCCAACAGCTTCAAAAGGTTTCCCAAATTTTCGAAAAATTGGAAGATCATTCATTAATGGTAAAGCAAAAGGCACAGCTTTTGCCTTTCTACAGCCCATACACCGATTTCTCAAAGTGGATTTAACAATGCTTCTTGCTTTTGGCAAATAAAAATGTTGATTTAGTTGGCTTAAAACCATTGCAACACTACCGTGATTCATGTTTGTATGAATCTGTAAAATTAATAAACGAGTTTCAGGACAATCTGTCAAATAAACCGGATCATCTTCAAGCTTAACCTTGCAATATTTCCTAATTAAACCTTTGCTTGCATAGAGATCTAATGCAATAAACTTTTCAACGGTTAATTCAGCTGATGATTGAATTTGTTTAATTAAAATAGCTTCAGCTTTTGTTAAAATTTGAATTTCATCAGGTAGATCAGTTGTAAACAAAGCTTGACTAAACTTTTTTGACTTTTTTGATAAAAATTTAAGGATAACAGCATATGTTTCAACTAAGGATTGCCAATTTCGAACTTTTGTTGCATCAACAATTGCAGCTTTACTGTTTATGATTATCTTTTTTGAATCATTAAGTTTTAGAGTTGCAACTATGAGAGGTTCAAGTTTTCCAGCTTCTAAATTAGGTTGAACTGGCCAAAATGCTTCTGGTTTCCGAAGAAATTTAGGACCTTCAAACCATAATTGATTATTTACAAGTTCAGATGGAGAACATCCTCGACTAACTAAATCAGCAGGATTAATTGTACCTTGAACATGACGAAATTCTGCATCACTAGCATTTAGTTTATTAACTCGATTAATAACATATCGACCTTTGCCTTCTGGATTCTTAATCCAATAGAGTACGGTAGTGGAATCTGTGTAAATAACAACTTTTTCAATGATCAAAACATCTTTAATTTCAGCTTTAAGAAATTCAGCAACATGTTGTGCTAATGCCGTAGCCGTCAATTCAAGTTTTGTTATCGTCATTACTGGTTTAAGTGGAGCAATACGACTTTTAGCAAAAATTAAAGTGGTTTGAAACTTATTGTTATTATCCAAATACCGTAAATATGCAACACAGCCATAAGCTTGTGCTGAAGCATCTGCAAAAATATGGAGTTGAACCTTTGATGGATCAGCATTTTCAAAAACATTACGTTTAATACGGATAGAAAATTGAACACGTTCATCATAAAGAACCTTTACATCATCAATCAATGTTTTATCCATTAAACTTTTCCAATCTAATTTATGATCCCAAGCTTGACGAATTAGAAGTTTAATAGGTACCCGAAGCGGTTCAAGTATACCTAAGAGATCAAATAAACTAGCAGCAAATGAAAGTAATGCTCTTTTTGTTTTTGGATTTTTTAGTGGATCCAAATTTTTCCAACCAAATATAAGTTCATCCGTTGCAATAATTAATTCATGGCCTAACAAATTAAAACTTTTTTCATCAACATTAAAATGCTTATTTACTTCACGGCTATTGCTAACGTGTCCCCGAAGATCCATTTGTGCAGCTGCAAATGCACTTTTAACAATTTCATTTGCAGTAATAGCTTCTTCAACAAGTTTAGATCCTAATAAAAGGTTATCCACATAATTATTTCTAAGAACTTGTGGCAAGTATTGAGCAAATTCTGGACGTTCACGTGCAAACTTTTTCAAATGAAATTCAATTGCATGTGCTAAAATATTGGCGCTTGAACCAAGCCCAAATGGATTTACACAAAACTGATAAACAACTATATTATCTCTTGTTAATGGTTTTGATAAATCTTTGATAAAGAGAAATCGAACATATTTTTTTGAAGCATCTTTAAGGTGAACTTGTAGAAAGGCTTTTTTAATATCCGATGCAACAATAATAGGATAAAGTCGTCCACGAAGGAGGACACCAGTAAGGTCTGGTAATCTATTATCACCTGTCAGAAGCTTATCATTAATAGATTCACCTTTTTCGGTTTTACAAGAACCATCAAAAACAAGGCGTGCAGAAGTTGTTTTTCCAGGCTTAATAACTAAGCTATGAGGCATAAAATGTGTATCAGAATCATTTAAAACTTCATTACTAACAACTTCTGTAAACTTATTTTCAAGAAATTCATCAACACCTTTCTTATATAGTCCAGCATATTCAGGATCACGCAAAAATCTTTTAACTTGTGAACTTAATCTTCGAATACAGTTATTAAAATTTGTTCCAAGATTAGTTAGATCATGAAAAGGGAGTTCAACAACAATTCGTCCATCTGAAAGTTGTTCAGCAGTTTCAAGGAAACGTTGCTTAAAAAGCCTATGTTCATCAGCATTGGGGTCATCAACAATCCCCATCAGTTCCAAATCATATAAATATTTTGGATCAGAAGTTATTAATTCAGCAGTAACTTTAGCGATAACTGGATTATTATTTACTTCATCTTTTTCAGCAGCATTTTGCTTCACATCAACGCTACTTTTATCAACTATCAAAAAATTTTTAGTATTGCTGAGATTATCATTTATTTGAAGTCGAAGACTATCACTTTTTTCAAGTGTTTCTGCAACTACTGCTACATCTTCATCTTCATGTGCTTGTTCAGCATCATGTTCTACAGTATTATCATCATTCGCTGTGATAAACGCTGCAACTGTTGGTTTTTTACCTTCAACAACTTCATTTGTTGTTACAATTGTAGCAATTACTGGGCTTTTTGGTCTCGAAGGTTTTCTTACAACTCTACCTTCACCACCAATCAAGGGCCCCAACTTGGATTTTATCCAGAAAAATCCATTTCCAAGTTTTGTACTTGGTTGATCAGCAACAAGATCCGCAAATTCTTTCATTGATAACAAAATTTTTGGACTATCACGCTTAACTGTTAACGGTTGCTTCATTTCATGAGCAACATCAAAAAACTGTTCAACTGGTGCAGTGGGTACGGTAAATTTATGAATCATATCTGAACTACCAAGTGCTTGAACTAAATATTTTGTGCCATCTTCAAGGTGAATATTTAATTTATATTTACCTTCTGTAACAAAAATTTCACCAGTTGGTCCTTGACAATCAGTAGAAATTTTTTGAACTGGCAACTTCAGTGCTTTAGTTAAATCCTTATCAATTAAACTAACTTGTGCACCATTATCAATAAAAACGAGAACTTTTTTCTTCGTTTTTGGATTATCAGGATGTGATACTGTTATTTCTCGACTAAGCAACATAACTTCAGTATCACCCTTTTGTGCAACAACTTTATTTGCTGCAACAACTGCCCTTTCACCTGGCTTTTTTCCCACAAATGACTTTTTATTTGCATTAATTTTACAATGCAAAGTATGATGATTCTGAGAGCATTTTTGACACGTTAGATGTACTCTACAATGTTCAGAAGCATGATTTCCTCTAAAACATTTAAAACATAACCGTTTATCTCTAGCAATTTGTGTTGCATCTGCCAATGTCGTACAACTAGTACAATCATCAGAGCGATGCATGCCTTCACAGAAAGGGCATTTTGGAACAAAAGTAGTAACTTTTTTATACTCTTGTTGAACCACTTGTTGTCCACCTTGATGTGGACGTTGTTGCTTTTGATTATTGTAAGAAACAAATGCAACAGGTTTTGGATTGATTATAGGCCTTGATTGATAATTTCGAGGCAAAAATCTTCCATAAACATTTCTCATATCAGAAATAATAAGATCAACTTGTTTTCGTTCTTTAACACAAAAATGTTAAAGAACGTGCAGTGCCACTTTGAAAAACAACTATCCGAATGGGGCCAAATGATGCTTTACATTTGCGCTTCTTTTTGTAATTCTTAAAAATTACTGCTTTAATTGCATATTTGATCATTATATCAAAATGACCATTTTTAAAATCATATACATGATTTCCATTAAAATTTTTCTTCCACTTTTCAACAAAAGCTTCAGAAAATTTGCCATTAAAAAATTGCCGCTTTTTAGACAATTTTTTCTTTTCAACTGTTTTAATCTTGCAAAAAATTTTGCCAAGATTAGCAACTTTTGAACTTTTTTCAAGTTCATCTTTCCTATCCAAAAGAATTTCAATTGGATTTTCTTTATGAACAAAAGAACTTTCCTTTTTTGGATAAGTAATTTTTGCATTTAATTCAACATCATGATCTGCAACTGCATGATGTGAAAGTTGTTCATTAGCTGCAACACTTGCTTTTTCAAGTGATGATGCAACAACAATTGCTCTATTATATTCTTTTCTAATAGAAGCAAAAACAACATCGGTATTATTTGAACTAACCCATGAAGTTCCCTTTAGATCCCTTGTGATAAAAAAAAGTTCAGTTTCAACTTCACCGATGATTTCTGAAATATCACCAATGATAAGTCGATAAGGAATTTTATTTGGATCTCCTGTGCCAAATGCATGTAAAAAATAAAGTGCTTCAGCATCTGCTTTTTCAGCAGTATCAACGATATTATGCACGATTCGCTCCCATTCTTCATCAATTTTTTCAAATTCATTGCGCAAGGGAATTAAATCAACTAATAATTTAATCCCTTCTTTTCGTCGTGCCTGTGTATAATTGCCATTATTTGCCAAAAAAATTAGTGCATCATTATTCAATTTTTCTTGACGAGTGAGAGCCAGTGCCAAAGAACAGCAAAGATTTTCCGCCATTTTTAAGATTAATTTGTTATAAACAAAAGAATAATAAAACTTATAGACAAAAAAGAAAATGTGCAAAACTAAGATCGGTTACCACTTTTCAAAAAAAGTGCCGAAAAAAATTAGATCAAAAACGATGATCTCTAAAAAATGGTAAAAGTTTCAAATTACCAAAATGGATAAACTTGCAACAAAAGAAACAATTTGCAAAAAAAAAGCAACAAGCGATCACCAGAAGGCTTGGTTTCAAAAAATGGAAACAATGGTTTAAAGTTCAATCAAAAAAAAAATAGACAGTGAAAGAGACAAAAAAAAGTCACACAATCAAAGAAGCCTCACTTTAGGATTTAATTAACCTGGTTTTGGAACAATAGACCAAACACCTGAGCGCAGCAGATCAATCACTTCAAAGTATGAACAACCAAAATAAATGTTTCCAGCAACAATAAACAGCAAGAATCCAACAATGTCAAATAATGGTGGTGCACAAAAATACAAACAGCAACAATGATGGTAAAACCACGGCAACAAATAAATTGTTGTTGTAACAAATTAAAGAGCAAAATCAGTACATTAAACAATCTCGATCAAAAGCCGGCTGAGCCCCCATGTCGAATATAATATAGCGAATATGATATTCTTGAATTAATGATTGTCGATTAAAGGCGAGAGGATTTAAATATTACTGATTTATTATTATTTCTTAACAAGAATAAATATAGCCAAAATTAAGAGAAATATAAAAATGGTACAGCTTTGATTTTAGGAAAAGGAAGGAATAAATATAAAAGAAAGATGACCGTTTAAGTGAGAAGAAATGTGAGAGGCGGTCCTTGTGCGTGCCGTTAGTGTTGTAGCTTTGGCTAAAGCCCGTTCTCCACAGATGGGGAAAAACAACTGCGAAAGAAACATTTAACTGAAAAATATACAGTAGTCAACAAACAACAAAAATTAGCATTTTCAAATTAGACTAAACATTTTTGTATCATCGTTAAGCTTATTTATCTTTTTCTGTATCTTATGATAATGAAATTCGTTTTCTTAATTAACGGTAGAATAATTTTTGTTAAAATTTTGCGTATAAAAAAAGAGTTCTGCTTTTTTTTAAAAAGACACCTTTTTTTCCTAAAATTTGGTGTGTTAAAAATTAGAGAAAAGTAACATATATTTAGTTAATCCAAATAACAGTTTCCTTAGATCCAGACTTTGTCTAGGGCCAAAGAAAATGTAAAGACTTTTAAAAAAAAACAATTTTCCCATTTATCTAGTTACAAAAAAAGGGCCAAAGAAAATAAGTTTGTTTAAAAATCGTCCTCACGGTGAACAAAAACAATAAAATAGAAAACCATTGAATGTTTATTTTTCTGCAGTGAGAGAGCGCCTCTTTTGCTGCCTGCTTTCTTTGACGACTTTTTCTTGCTTGTGTCCGTTTGCTTTTTATTTCTTTTTTTTCTCCCTGTTTTTTATTGTGCAATTTTTATTTTTCACAGGGTCTCTTTTGAGTCCCAAAGTAAAATTTTTGGAACCTTCGCAAGAAGGTAAATATTCTTTAATGTTATAAATCCAATACATTTATTTCTTGGCTTTTTTTTGCTTTTTAAATAAAATATTGTCTTTTTAAAAAAAAGCAGAACTCTTTTTTGATACGCAAAATTTTAACAAAAATTATTCTACCGTTAATTAAGAAAACGAATTTCATTATCATAAGATACAGAAAAAGATAAATAAGCTTAACGATGATACAAAAATGTTTTTTGAAAATGCTAATTTTTGTTGTTTGTTGACTACTGTATATTTTTCAGTTAAATGTTTCTTTCGCAGTTGTTTTTCCCCATCTATAAACAAACAATTGAAGAATATAAAAAAAACTCGGGCTGAGCCGGGGATCGATCCCGGGACCTCTCGCACCCTAAGCGAGAATCATACCACTAGACCACTCAGCCTATCTTTCATCGCCTCCAGAATTCATCTTGTTCTTATTTAATTTCTTTATTATATCTGTCGGGCGTGGAAGAAAAAAGAAAAGAAATGCATTCATCGCCAAAGGGGGTCAATCATCGCTGATTCATTCCTTTCTTCTCTTCGCAACAGCAGCAGCAATAAAAAGAATTTGTATATTCATCATTTTTTCTCCGCGAATATCCACGGCTTAGTGGTCTAGTGGTATGATTCTCGCTTTGGGTGCGAGAGGTCCCGGTTTCGATCACCGGCTGAGCCCGATCTTTTTATGCAACTAGATTAATGGGGATATAGTTTTTTTGAACAATCTTTTTTATATGTATTTTTTTTAAATTCTTTGATTGAAACAAATTTTTATAAAATATGAATACTTTCTTTTGTTAAACCTCATTTATCATAATAATCCAATGTTCAGAGAATTTTTTTTCTCCCAAAAAAGAATGGCTTTTGTTAATATTTTCACAATCTTTTAAAAAAATGTAATTTATGTGTAAGATTTCACAATGAAGTATTATTTTTAAATATTATTTAAAATGAAGTTCATGCAATATGTACAAAAAATGTTTGGTTAAAACTTTACAAAACAAAAAGTCGATATTATTTTTTTCCTTGACAATTATGTGAGGAACAGGATAACCAGAAGGTTGCTAATCCAGGAATACCATGTCCATGATTTCCTACATCATGATGATATGCGATATTTGTTGGATTTACATGTGGTGCAGCACTGTGTTGTCCAGATGCATAATGATATGGCGCATGTCCCGTAGCTTGTTGCTGATAATATTGTTGATAATATGGATGATATTGTTGTTGTTGTTGATAATAATGATAAGGATTTGAATTACCATAATTATATTGATATCCAGCTGTAGACCCATAATTGTGATACATTCCTGTGCCCGGATGATAATATATTTGTGAATGGCATTCCTTTATCACTAAAGACAATAAAAAAATAGAAATAAAATAAAAAAGATTTTTGAAAAACATATTTACTTTTTTTTAATGATTGGTGATGAAAAGAATTTTCATCTTTTTATACAAATATTTTTTTCATAAATTCCATGTGATAGATTGTTTCTCTAGAAATCAGCAGCACAAAAAAAGAAGATGATGATGTTTTTAAATGTTTTAAGAAAGAAGAAAATTGTTTGGTTTTATTTTGAACCATTGTTTTTTGTTGGTTAACTAAATTGAAAGATGATTGGGCCCTTTTTAGGATTTTTGTGTATTTCTTTATTTTTTTGCTGGTTTAATTATTAATTATAAATGATTATTTCTATTATTTATAATTAATTTTGAACTGATAAAAACACTTGATTGAAAGAGATTGCAATTCTTAAATTTAAAAAATTAAAGTGAAAAATAAAAAATTCAGATGGATATTATCCGAGAACGTAGAATGAGCTCTATAAAATCTTTTTATCAATTTCAAGTTTTTTCTTTTTTTTAAATATTCGATTTTATCATCAAAAAATGATAAAAATAAATGGATCACCAAAAGATAGAAAAAAAATCTTTTTCATTTGCACACGTTTCTGAATGATTGAATGAATGAGAATTGTTTGTGTTTAGTTTTTTAAAAACGTGAGTTTAATATTATTACTTTTGTTTTGTTTCATCAACAATTCTTTGTGGAAACATTAATAATTCTCCCCATGTGATAATGAAATTCATTCGTCATGATCTTTGTCTTTTCTTTTTCAATGAGAAATAACTTTTTATAAAAATGTTTTCACTGATCTTTGATCAAAGATGAGAAGAAGCCTCAAATTTGTTTCCATTTTGCAATAAATAATGCTAAAAATTAAAGGGGACCTTAAAGCAAGGCATCAAAAAAAAACAAAGTTTTAATTTAAATCTTTAAAATCTTTATAAATTGAAAATTTTTACTTTTTCCATGGTTAAAAATGTTAGCACAAAATATGGAGGCAAAATTGAGTTTTTAAATTAAAACTTTTTATAATTTAAGGTTATATCAAGAAAAATTCTATTTAAAAAATATCGAAAACAAATATTTTTAGTAACAAAGATGCACTTAATCATTTTATCAATTTTGGTTATCTTTTGTTCAGCTCAACAAAATGCATTTCCACAAATACCTCTTCCTTCAATGTTTCCATCTGGCAATGGGTTAGCATCTTTTCCAGCCCTTCCAACATTACCCCCACCAATGATGCCGTTGCTGCCAACTCTTCCATCATCAGCTACAGTACCCCGAATTTCACAAACTCCAATGTCTTTGTCTGAAATATACAATCCACAAATTCCGACAGTTGCTCCATCACCCCTCCGACTACAGACTCTTCCCCCCTTACAAACCTTTCCTGATCAATCCCAAATTAATTCACAAATTCCACAACTTCAACAACAACTTTCTCGAGCTCCACCAATTCAAATTCATCGATTATATTCTTCGATCCCATCAAATCATATCAATAATTATATCTATCGATTTTATCCATATCATGATGCACGATATTATTTCAATGATCGAACACAAACGCATGAACTTATTCAACCCCATCGATTACCAGATTCTTCACAACTTCCACAAATTTCTACAGCTCATCCATCACATCCTTTATCACTTTTTCGACCAATTTTTCATGGATTAAGAAATGAAAAGAATCATGAGCTTGTAACTCATCATTACGGGGACCACCCGAGGGTTGTACATACAAGCCGAAATCAACTAAATATTCCGCCCCAACATCCCCATCCTGATCATCCTCCTATTTGGCAGCCGAATCAACCACCAATGCATTATCCGTATCATCATCCAACAGGGCATCACAGTGCCGTACATGTAAATCCAACAAACATTGCATATCATCTTGATGCAAATAATCATGGGGTTGGAGTTCCTGGATTAATAACTTTTTGGTATATGTGTGATACTCATAATTGTCAAGGATAAATCAACAGATTTGTAACATAAAATTTAACTGCTAATAAATTTTTTAAATTAGATAAGTATAAAATAAAATTTAAACATATTTAAATAAAATACCACATTATATTGGGTTTAATTGTTTACCAATTTGGGCACTTTTCAGACAGGTTTTAAAAGAAAGACGATTCACAGCGGAATTTTTCGGAAATAGAAATGAAAAAAGTTCGAACTTTTGTTGCCATTTTTTCAGTTTTAATCCATTTCGCCCAAAATTTTGCCAGTATCTTCCCCAAAGTGTTATCTATAGTTTAGGTTTCACTCAAATTTATTGAAAGCATATACGTAAAGTTATAACCAATAAAAGATGCGCGATCGAGTTTTTGGCGAAATTAACTTTTGCTGCCATATTTTTAAATTTGCATATTTCGGCTTAAATTTTTTCTGGCATGTTCCTGATAACCATATCAACCTTTTTAGTTTCAATCTAAGCATTTGGAAGTAATACGGCTGAGTTTGAGCCGATCGAAAAACACAATTTTTCACTCGTATTTCCAAATTCTCCTATAGCAATTCCGCTGTGGATTGAAATCATGATATAAAATAAAAAGACTTCGTTTTAAATTAATTTATTAGCTATTTTGTTTCCAACTTTATTCTCTTTTTTTTGAGACAACAGTCCACTCAAACAAATTGATCCTACAATTTTAATTTTAAAATCTGGCCCTTTGTTGTGCTTAATAAAGGGAAAACTTAATTGTTGCAATTTGTCATTTGTAAGACACATAAAAATTAACAGAGATCTTGATTGAATTCACAAGCAGCCAATAATTTATTCTTTGTGTGTGGGAAACCGATGAAAATTGTCGGTTTCTCATTTGTCAACGACATTGGCAATGTCAAAAGCGGTTTCCTTTTTGTTTTGCTTTTTTTAAATATGCTTTTTCCATTTTCTTTCATAGCTAAATTTTATGATATAAATACAGAAAGTGCAACGTTACAGTTTATTGTGTTGAAGGTAAATTTCAGAACAGTTAGTTTTTAGACTTCTTTTATCAAATTTGTGCTGATTATTTTTCGATAAACTATATTTAACCATGCTTTTGCATGGTTTTATCTTTTTTTTATTTTATTTTTTAAACTGCTGTTTTGCAAATTGTCCGGAAAATTGGTCATTTTGGAAAGAAAATTGCTACAAAGTTTTTGAAAATTCAAATTGGTACGATGCAGAATCTCAGTGCAAACTTAATTCCGCACATTTGGCTTCTATTCATAGCCATGATGAAAATCTCTTTGTTGCGAGTATGGGGCATTTTGACAGTCTTATATGCAAATTTATCAAGTTTCAGATCTATTAAATCATCCTGCAGCAGATGTATGTGTAGCGGCGCCACAAGGTTGGATTGGTTTATACACTCCTGATAATATGACTACTTGGTACTGGACTGACGGAACTCCAACAGATTATCTTTATTGGTATCCAACCCAACCAGTAAGAGGTACTGGAGATTGTATTTATATGCATGCAGCACCAATTTGTCGTGGAAAAATTGGAATGTTTGCCAATGGATGGCCTTGTAATAAAGTGGCAAATAAATTTGTTTGCAAAAAGAAATCATCTGAAGTAAAAAAAGACCAATCAAAAATTGCTACTGTACCAAAATCAATCACAATAATTTCTGAAGTAAATTATTGTATGGAAGGCTGGTCATTTTGGAACGGAAACTGTTACGGAGTTTTTGAAGATGCAAACTGGCAAATCGCTGAAAATCATTGCAAAACTCATCACGCTCATTTAGCTTCAATTCATAGTCTTGAAGAAAATCTTTTTGTTGCAGGTAGAGATGTCAAAAGATAAATTACTAAAATCATGATTTTATTTTGATTTCAGATTTGGCAAATTATCCGGGAGCTCATGTATGTCAAGCAGCACCTCAGGGATGGATCGGCTTATATGAAGAAAATAATGAATGGAAATGGAGTGATGGGACTCCGACAGATTATTTAAATTGGTTCCCTGGAAATCCTGAAACGACACCAGCAAATGATTGTACATACATACATTTGGCGCCAATATGTAATGGAAAAATGGGAAAGTTTGCAAATGGCGGGGCTCCGTGTAATCAAGTTTTTAAAAAATTTATTTGTAAAAAAGGCCCAGAAAAAAAAGACGATGAAGCAACAAAAATGGTAGTCCCAAAAACAATCAAACTCATTTCTAAACCGGAAAACTGCCCTGAAAATTGGTCATTTTGGAATGAAAATTGCTACAAAGTTTTTGAAAATTCAAATTGGTTTGATGCAGAATCTAAATGCAAACTTAATTCCGCACATTTGGCGTCAATTCATAGTCACGATGAAAATCTTTTTGTTGCGAGTATGAAACATTCCGATAGTATTATATGCAAATTTCTCAATTTTTAGATTTATTAAGTCATCCTGCAGCAGATGTATGTGTAGCAGCGCCACAAGGTTGGATTGGTTTATACACTACTGATAATATGAATAGTTGGAACTGGACTGATGGAACTCCAACCGATTATCTTTATTGGTATCCAACCCAACCAGTAAGAGGTACTGGGGATTGCATTTATATGCATGCTGCACCAATTTGTCGTGGAAAAATTGGAATGTTTGCCAATGGATGGCCTTGTAATAAAGTGGCAAATAAATTTGTTTGCAAAAAGAAATCACTGGAAAAAAACAAAATTGCCATTACAAATTCAATTATATTAAATCCAAGATCAAATACCTGCTTGCATGGCTGGTCATTTTGGAATGGAAGCTGTTATGGAGTATTTGAAGATGCAAATTGGCAAATTGCAGAAAATCATTGCAAAATTCATCACGCTCATTTAGCTTCAATTCATAGTCTCGAAGAAAATCTTTTTGTTGCAGGTAAACCAAAAAGTGTTGTATAATTACAAGTAAATTTTTATTTTGATTTCAGATTTGGCAAATTATCCGGGAGCTCATGTATGTCAAGCAGCACCTCAGGGATGGATCGGCTTATATGAAGAAAATAATGAATGGAAATGGAGTGATGGGACTCCGACAGATTACTTAAATTGGTTCCCTGGAAATCCTGAAACGACACCAGCAAATGATTGTACATACATACATTTGGCGCCAATATGTAATGGAAAAATGGGAAAGTTTGCAAATGGCGGGGCTCCGTGTAATCAAGTTTTTAAAAAATTTATTTGTAAAATGCCACCGATGACGACAGAAGATGTAGTGGAACCAGATGCAGTTGATTATGAATTAGAAACATCAATTGTCGAAAGCAGAAAAGACCCCCCACAAGCTACAACAACGAAAACAAATAAAAGATCCTGTCTCATTTAAATATATTCATTTGTCCATTAAATTTTTAATCATGCATTTGTTTTATTTACATATTTTTCAAAAGAACTAACGACACAAAAATGTAGTATCAAAAAAGATACAAAAATATATCGGGAAGTCAAACACGCATGCATGCACTCCAGATGAGATAATGTTTAAAATTAGAGTTAGAAATAAGAGGTGCCTTCATCAGTGTTGTGCCGGACATTTTTTATCGGCTCCGGAGACGGAGCCGGAGTCGGAGCCACTGGAGCCGGCTCCGGAGACGGAGCCTTCCGATTTAGATAGACATTGTAGCAACAAATTTCTTTTGAAATACCAAGATTTTGATTCAAATTGAGATTAAAGGATTGTCCAGAAATCACGTGGCCAAAAAATCAAGATTTTTGGACCCCTGTCTGTGACCAAACATCAAAAGCTTTTGCCAAAAATATCAAAGCTCGTAACAATTTGGGTAACCCCCTCCCCCCCTTCCCTTGGTCACGTGATTTCTGGACAGTCCCTTATTAAATCATATAACAAATAAAAAAAAATTTGTTAAATTTTTTTGACAAAAATGGTTGATAAGCGGCTCCGGCTCCAAGGCCGTGGCTCCGGCTCCGACTCCGGAGCCGGCTCCGGAGCCGGAGCCGCAACAACACTGGCCTTCATTAAACGTATTTAAACAAAAATTTAAAAACACTTTGCATACATTGCATAAATCCCAAGGCTTTACAACTTTATCAAAAAAATTTTTCTTTTTTGTACTTAACGTCAAAGCAATGTATTTTTGAATTACTCTCACCCTGGAAAAATCCGACGTCAGATTTAGATAATTCCTTGTTATTTTTTACGGGCTTTTTATTTTTAGTATGTCTTTTTAAAATCTACCAAAAAGAATTGTTTTCAGTTTTGATTTTTGTCATACCTATTTTTTTACAAAAATATTACAAAGTTTAAATAGTTTAAAACACAGAAGTATAGTAATAAATGTTTTTTGACCTAATTTGATTTTATTTAAATATTTTCAAACAGTTGCTTTTTTTATTTTTTTGGTTTTACGTTTATTTTTGCAAGAATTGAAGCGTATTTTTTTTTGTAAGTGAAACGGTTACACTTTTAAACAAATTAAACGAGCCTTGAAAAGTGTTGCTTAAAGTGATATTTCCGCAATTAAAGAAAAAATATAATATATTAAAATTTCCCCAAAAAGCGTAACATCCAAAAAAAGGGAAGAAAGAAAGGTGGACGCAAATGTGTGTCAATTTTGTCTGCGCTAAACAGGTTTAACTTTTTAACTTTCACACCACTTTTTTTTATTCCATAAACGTTACATAACTTTTTTTTTTGTGATTCTTTCTTTCTCTTTTTTTTATTGCTCATTCTAAAAAAAAAGTTATATCACACAAGAAAAAAGAAATGCAGGTACAAAAAAAACGGGCTTATTTTTTTGCAAAAACAATAAACCTGAAAGAAAAAAAAGGTGGGCCGTGAAATAAAAAGGAAGTAAGCAACAAAGTTCAGCCCTATAAAAGCATTCAAAGTATCACAGAAAAAATCAGTGTTCGGGGTTTTTTTGGTTTCCATTTAAATCAAAAAACAAACAAACATGGATTTAGAAAATCGTGTAAAAGCTTATCGCTTTGTTGCATATTCGGCTGTAACATTTTCGGTTGTTGCTGTTCTTTCAGTATGTGTTACCCTTCCAATGGTATACAATTATGTTCATCATGTTCGTCAACAAGTTCATAGTGAAATTGCATTCTGCAAAGGATCAGCAAAAGATATCTGGTCTGAAGTTGTTACACTTAAGAATATCCCAGTCTCCGGTGGAAATCGTACAGCTCGTCAAGCTGGCTATGGTGATGCAGGAGTTAGTGGTGGCTCTGCCTCAGCTGGAGGTGGCGGCGGCAGTTGCTCTGGTTGCTGTCTTCCTGGTCCTCCTGGCTCCGCTGGTACTCCAGGTAAACCTGGTCGTCCCGGTAAACATGGGGCTCCAGGTCTTCCCGGAAATCCAGGAAAACCACCAATTCAACCTTGTGAACCTGTAACTCCACCACCATGCAAACCATGCCCCCCTGGACCTCCTGGCCCACCCGGACCTCCTGGACCTGCTGGAGATGCTGGACCAAATGGCAACCCTGGCGCACCTGGATCTGATGCTGGACCTGGTCAACCAGGACCTAAAGGCCCACCTGGACCTCCCGGTCAACCTGGTGCTCCTGGAAACCCTGGACAAGATGGTGCTCCTGCTCAATCTGGTTAGTTTATTTTTCAAAACTTTTATATTCTTTTTTTTTTGATATAACATTTATTGTTTTTCTTGCAGAACCAATTGCACCTGGACCCCCAGGACCTGCTGGTGATGGTGGACCACCTGGCCCACCTGGACCTCCTGGTTCACCTGGACAAGATGGAGCTCCTGGACAACCTGGACCAAAGGGACCTCCTGGCCCAAGTGGAAACCCCGGCTCCGATGGACAACCTGGTTCACCCGGACAATCTGGCCCACCTGGTGGCGCTGGAGAAAAAGGTATCTGCCCCAAATATTGCGCCATCGACGGTGGTGTCTTCTTCGAAGATGGAACCAGACGACGATAAACAATATCACCACATTTTTGGCAACCATTTTTATGGTGCCAAATATTTCACTGCCATTTTTTGTAATTGTTTTTTATGGTTTTGTTTTTTTCCTACAAAATTCAAAGCTTAAAAGTTAGAATAAAAATAGTGAATCTTATTATTTTTCAATTTTTTTATCACAACTTTTGACATGAAACACTCTTTTGCATATGTTTTTAAAACAAAATATAAAACAGAAAAAATGAAAGGGAAAGCAATTACCTGTTTTCTTTTCCTCTTTGCTTTCTTGGGAAAGAATCGGTCACGGTCACACATTTTTGATCTTGTTTATTACAAATATACAAAAAGAGAGAGAGAGAAGAGGCATTTAAATTGATTCCAAAAACAAAAGGCATAAAAAATTATTTTAATAAATTTTTTGATGGTTTTGTAATCAAAACTTTTCATTCCTCTCAAGATTCATTCAATTTCGAAAACCTATTAGGCTGGATTTTTTAACGACATTTTTATATGAATCATTTTAAAGTTGTTGCCTAATTTAACTGAATATGCATATGACTTTGATTGGATAAAAGGAAAATTTTGGGCCATATTTGTTTTATTTATTCGAGTTTTTTTTATAAGAAATGTATAAACTTTATACTAGAAGGTTTAAAAATGCAATTCAAAAAATTCTATTTTTTCACAGCAGATGGTCAAAATCAGTTATATGACTTCTATTTTCTCTCCCCCTGGGGAAAAGAGGAGGGGGATAAAAATGGAGGAATCCCATCATTGGTCAAAATAAAATGAATGTTTGATTGCATAAAAAGTGTACCTGAAAAACTTTTTTTTCAAACTCTCCAAGGATGGATTATCGATTATAGCTTTTTTGAATCGTCTTTTTAAAGAAGTATTTTTTGCAATTTTTTCTAATCAAATGTTTTTCCATAAATCATAATATCAACTTTGTAAATTTAAATGCAGTAAGAATTTTAATAATTTTAAAGAAAAATTATTTGATATTTATTTTGCATTGGCATTGATGGGGTGCTTTTGTGTATGAAAAAAAATTGGGTGCAAAACTGCAGAAGTGCCACTGTATAATTTTTTCTTTATTAACAAATGAATTTTTACCTGTTTTTTAATACAGTTTTCCAATTTTTATGAGCACCACCGTAAAAAAATTTTTTTATTTTATTTTTTTAGGTATTAATTTGGACCGAAACCATTCGAAATTCTCACAAAAATTCAGTTTATCTTTATTCCATTATTGTGTGTAAATATTCGGAGTGAAAAAAAATTCATGAAAAGTTCAGAATTTACTGAAAAATTTTGTTTTTTTTGGATAAAGAAAAAAATAATTTTACAATATTAAAAATTATAATTTTTGCTTTAAACCATAATTTCGGTGCGAAAATATTTGTGCTATCTGAGTCCCTGGAAAATACTTGAACAACTTTATAATATACATATTTGATGAATTACTCTATTTTTTATTTGCAAATTATTTTGAATACTGTAAACAATAATTTGCATAAATCATAATTCATTTTGCTTCAAATTTTATTTTTTCTTCTTTTATTTCATTTCAATCAAAAAAAAACTCCGAGCTTCGTGTTTGTTGTTTTTGAATTATTTATTTTTTTAAGTACAAGTTTTACAAAAATGTCAAAAGATCCATTAACTGCTGCTTCATCACGTGCTAAAAAGAAGAAGAATAATAACAATGATGATCCAATGGTAGGTATATTTACATACATATTTAAACTAATACACATTTACATGTATGTATTTTAGGGACTATCACAATCAAGAAAATCTCGAAAAAAGAAAGGCATCGGAGCAATAACTCCATCACCAGCAGCAGATTTGGATCGATCAATAAAGAAAAAGCGTGTTGTAGTTTTAGCAAAGAAAGAAGAGTCACCAAAACAACAACGAAATCGGCAGGCAAGTGAAAAGGATGCAAGAAAGGAGCCTGGAAGTACAAGGAAACAAGTCAAAGAACAACCGCCTCCCCCACCACCACCTCCACCTCCAAAAAAAGAGAAAAGTCCAAAATATGAATTTGATCCAAAGGTATGAATTAATTTGTATAAAAAAAGGGATACATAAAATCTAATTACGAATTTTTTGCAGGTTATTGAAACTCCGAATGTTAAAAAGTTAAAGGCTGAAACAACGTTAAAATCGGAAGAAGAAAATAAAACCAAGAAAGATACACTTGCAAGACCAGAAAGTATTCGAGCTGGAGTAAGTTCCTTTGTTCTCAGCACATCTGTATATAATGTTATAGCTTAAAAAATGTGTGCATATGTGGCCAACTCCATCTGATATTGAAAAGCTTAAAACAACCCCAAAGCCATGGTCAATTCCACAAATTCGACAAGCCCAAAATCTTGAATATTTTCTTGGACGAGTTCCACAATGGTTTATTTACATACATATATTTTTTTTTAATTCAAAAATATATGCATATTAATTTTTAGGTATATTGAAGAAAAATTCCTTAAAAATGCTGGTGATTTTCTTGTTTCTCGTGATCCATCAAATAAATTTATACTTTCTGTCAAAACAAAAGAATCTGGAAATCCATTTGCACATTTTGTGGTTGAATTCACTGAAACTCAGTTGGTTCGAAATGATCGAAATCATTATCATCGAATTGTTGGAACTGTTCCACAATCAAATACCGTACAAGGTTTAATTCAAAAGTATAAAGATAGTCAAGTAAGTATATTTATGGATAAAAAAACATGCTTCCATTTTAATTTTTGTTACTTGAAAAACTATAAAATGGAAGCATGTATATTTGAGGAATATATATTGAAGACCTCTGATCAATGATGGTATAGGACGGCTTTCAGACTGGAATGTTAAAACAAAATACAAAACGTGATGCAGAACTTTTAACGGCAATTCTTCCATGTCAATCTTGTATATATTCAACACAAGAATATAATTATCACTATGTTTTTGTTCGAAATCCAAAAGATGTTACAACTAAAGAACAAATTGCCAAGGGTGAAGGATATCGGGTAAGCTTTACTTTTTTTGTGCCAAGTTTTACATTTTTGTTTTTTAGCTTTACAAAGGAATCCGTACAATTCGTCTACCAACAATTACCGAATCAATTATTGTTCGACCTGTAATTGTTAAAGAATATGATACACAAAGTGCTGAAACTTTGGATAAAATTGTTCGAGAAATGCATATTGTTCAAACAATTCGATTTAAACTTGGCGTAAATTCTGTTGTAAATATTGAAGGGATTTTTACATTACAAAAACCTTTCCATGTTTTGTACAAAGTTTGTAGTGAAGGATCTTTACTGGAATATTTAAAAGCTCATGTTGAAGATGTTAAAGCAAAACAAAAACTTTTGGTAAGCTTTTTTTGGTGTTAAAATATTACTGTATCTTTTTTTCTAGCTTTTACAAGATCTTGCATGTACATTTTATCAAGTTTTTAAACTTGGATATTTGCATACTGATATTTCTGCACAAAATATTTTTGTTGATTTTAAAGAAATTGTTATCAAAGATTTAAAAGAAGTTACTGATCCAAAGAAAGCAAGATTTCTTATTGGAGGTTGGAAGAATGCAGTCATGGAAAAGTTTGTTGCTTTATTTTTTTTGGGGTGTGGTTTTTTTCATTCATTAATTACTAAACAAACTTTTTAGGACAAAAAAATTTGATGCTGATAAATATCCGCTTGTTTCATGTCGATATCTTGCACCAGAAATTTTTACAACAAATCTTTTGAATGAATCAACAGAAGTTTATGCATTTGGGTTATTAATTTATGAAGTATTTGTTTTACAAAAACCATACAAAGATATCAGTGATGCAGATGTAAAAAAGTATCTTCAAGATAATCTTTCAATACGACCAGGTTATAATTACTCTTTTGTATTTTTAAATATTTTTTAACCTTTTATAGAGATGACTGATGACATTTGTGAAGATGCTCAAATACTTATTCAAGAATGCCTTGAAGAAGATGCAACAAAGCGGCCACCAATGATTGAAGTATGGAGACGTCTTCGAGCCAGCAATGAACCAGCAGCAAAAAGTATTGTACAAAGAACTGCAAAAACTCAACAAATGTAAAACAAAATATTACTTTTCATTGTATATCATTATTTAAACAAAGTATTTTAAATATCATATTATACTGCTTTAAACAGATTACGTATACGGTAGCTTTGAAAAGTTTTAGATATTCATCAATGAACCAACAACGAATTTTCGTTAATTTGCATCTTTCTCCAAGTAAGGATGGATGAGGGCCCTAATTTTCAGCCCCGGGCCCTCAAAATTTCGAAAATCCCGGCCCGGGCCCTTATAAATATAAAAAAAGCCCTGGCCCGGGCCCTGATTTTTAAAATTTTTGTAAATTTTGTTTTGCCCCCCCCCCCCCCCTGTGGAATTTTTAAATTTTTTCCAAAAAATTCAAAAGGCCCGACCCGGCCCCGAACCTCGTTTTCCAGGCCCGGCCCAGGCTTTTCAAAAGCCTTATAGGGCTCTATAGACCCTTATCCATCCTTATCTTCAAGTTGTTTTTTGATAAGTATCAGAAAATTCATGAAAAAGACAAAAGCCAGTTTCTGTTGGCTTTTTACCAGTTTCATCTTTAATCACTTTGAGATGTTCTTTCAAAAGCATGATCCTAGTGATCCGATCCAATCGGATTAACCCAGTTGATCGAATATAACCAGTGTTGGCGGTCTTTCGGTCATCGGTCCGGCCATTCGGTCAATTCGGTCCGGTCAGGATTTTCGGTCGACCGTGACCGATGACCGAAAAGTTTCGGTCCGGTCAGAAATTTTTCACTGATTTATCAATAAATTGTCATAAAAATCGCTCGAATCATGTATCTATTGATAAAATTACGACAAAAAATGAACATATTTTGGGAAAAAATAGAGGAAACAATTGAAACGGAGAAAAAAGTACCGGACCAATCGACCAATGACCGAAAAATTTCGGTCGACCGTGATCGATGACCGAAAATGAATATAACGATATTCCGACTTTTGATCCGATCCGTTTTTTTTGTTTCGTTTTTTAATGTTAAAGAAATAAAATTGTATATAACAATTTTATTATTATTTTTTCTCTGAATCTGTCACTTCATCGAACACTAAGTTTCTCCATCAAAATTATTCACACCTTCCACCACCCAAGGCCGTATTTAGGGGGGGGGGGGGGATTCGGCACCTGTGCCCCCCGAAACTGAGGAATTTCCTTTGATCTTTTGCCGCTTAGTGTTGGCGGCGGCAAAAGATCAAAGGCGTGCCCCCCCCCCCCCCAAAAACCGATGTGCCCCCTCCGAAATTTTTTTCTGTATACGGCCTTGCCACCACCAATCGGTTTTCTCCTTCTTCGGCTTAGACTATCGTAAGCCTAATGAAATCATTTTTTCTTCTATAAACTGGTAATTGGCAATCTAAAAACATTTTTTAACTTGTATTAAGTGGATATACAGATTACGGTATTTCAACCAAAAAAAAACGATTATTTTGTTAAATGCAAATTGTGATAATAAAAAAACGTCGAAAAAGCGTAAGGGGCAAACAAAAAATAGTTTTTTAAAGTTAATATTTTACGCTGTAAAACTATTGTTAAAAATGATAAAAAAAAATGTTTTTGTAACAAATTATAAAATCGAAAAGAATAATTTTTTATTTGATATAATTAGGCGGAATTTCTGTTTACAACATCCATCTTTTTTGCTGCAAGTAACTTTAACAACTCTGAAATAATCTGAACACGAAATTATATTTCATTGATATTTGTTGAAGTTGCAAAGACTTGTAGGAAAAGTTGATAAAATCCTTGGAACTCCATCATCGCATGAACACAATACAATTTTTCCGTTGTTAAATGTAATAAGTTTTTTTGATTCTTCATCCAACTATTCAATAATAACTGCCAATGCATGGCTCGAATCTTCATGTCCATAAAGGCTAATGCCTTTAATTTGATTCAACGATCGACGTAAATTTTGTACATTTCCTACAGTACCGTTAAAATTTCAGATAAATGTTTTTGAAATAGGTCTGTTGCAATAAAAATTGATTGGACTGAACAATTCAAGAAACAATCGGTCCCTCCTGAATTTTGTAATGCACGACCAAATATCTTTTTCGTTTACAACACCAAAAAAAATACAACCAAATTATGTATAATTAAAAATTTATTAAATATTCAAAAAATAAGAAAGCGAAAAAAATGAAAATAAAATTTCAATGTCGAACGCTGACAACTTTTTTTTACTTTAATGACGGATGACAAACGGCGACGAAACACGTATAAATAAAAAAAGGGGACGCACGCGCTGGTAGAAATTTCTTTTTGTCTCACAGGGGGGGGGGGGGGGGGCGAAAGAGGCTTTGACGGCATTTTTGTGACACCCATCTTTCGCAGCCTTCCACTTCCCAGTGCTTTCAATGTTGTTCGTCGCCGTTTGTCGTTATTAACAACCAAAAAATCAATAATTTATAAAAAGAGCTGCAATATTTGGCGCTAAAAACATAGATGAACGGACAAAAAACAACCGGACAAAAAACAGTATTTTTTCCGTCCGTCAAAACTTTGCAGAATGATCGACTCTTGTCTTCTCCTTTCTCAAAATTTTTCAAAGTCTTTTTCTGTCAAATATCCGACAGTTCGATTTTTTTTCGAATTGCCCAGATCTTTGGTTAAAAAAAGATTCAAAATACTTTTGATGAAAGGGGGGGGGGGGGGTAGTAAAAAGACACCAAAATGAATTAATTTTACGGGTAATCTTTTGCAGTCTAACTTCCGCATCGCTTTTTATTTTTGACAAATATATGGAATTTCAAGTTTTAATTTTAAAAAAACTTTAATAGTTTTTTAGCCAACTGGGTAAAATCGTATTGGCAAAAAATTTTTTTTGGAAAATGCTAACATATTTGGCCGATTACATTTATATGAATTTCAAAAAAAACTTCTTTTGGTAGAATCATCGTAAAAATGAAGATAATTTGCATACACGTATAGTTGTAGCTCGGTTATGTTATCGAAATTTCGGACCATCAGAGAGACTTGAAATCCTCACCAATCTCATTTTTTTACCAATATTTTAAAGTTTTTAAGTTCATACCAGCACTTTTAAAAAAAGTCGTATTTAAGCAAGGGTGTTTGAAAACGAAAAAAGAGCGTTTTTATAATCTTTGATATACTGTACAAGATAAATTTTTGTGTTTAACTGTTTTTATTTGAATTCAGTAAAAGCTTTCTCTTTGGCTTTTAAAAAACAGTTGTTTTGTGGTATTACAGTATGAAAAAATAAGTTTTTACAATTTATTTATAAAACGGAAAAAAGGTTAGTCTCAATAATAAAAATAATTAAATAAAAAATTTAAATGCCTGAGTGTTTAGCCTTTGAGAAACCGATTTGTTTGCCTCCACTATCATATATCATACACTACAGTATGTACGGATGAAGTTATCTCTAAGAATCCATGATGGAAAAAATCCGCCACCATCCATGGAGAAAGCAGTAAGAGCACAGTTACCAGGGCCGCAACTGCCTTAGGGACATTGTGGACATGCCCCCCCCCCTTCCCTCGGTGCCATAATTTACCTTGAAAAATTAAATTCATACTAGATAAAATGCGATTTTTTCGGCCTCTTGTAAGGAATGTCCCCTCTCTTACTTGGAACCTATTTGCGGCCCTGACAGTTACCACCACCGAGCTGAAGATCAAGAACGTATTCAACTTGTGGGATATTGTATTTTTGTCCTCCAATACCATATTTGGAAGACCTTTTTTGGAGCATGGAACAGTGACCATTGACGTAATCATATTGAGCATTGGTGGCTTTTACCATGCCGTGCCATCAAAAAATGTGGAGAAAAAGGTTTACGAGTGCTATTGTAAATTGTAAATTTACGAAGGATAAAATTTGTTCATCATTTATTCTTCATCATTTGTAACACCAAACTTCCAAGTATCATCTGATTCAATATTATCAGATGGCATTTTTTTAAAAATAATCAAAATTTGGATACATTGTTTTTTCCTTGTAAACATAACAATCATAATAACAGCCTAATAAAGCTTCCGAAATCTGGCGCCATTCCTTTTCTAATTTAATTTTTTCCATATGGAATTTTTACTTTCTTTTTTCTTCCAATTTTTCCTTTAAAACAAGTTTTTTTTATTTTAACTTGTTAAGAAAAAAAAGTGAATTGCCATTGGAAGGGGACAAAAAACTATATGCAGAAAAATGAAATGAGTGAAAAGCGGCTTTCCCAGCTGTTGTCAAAGCCCAAACCGACTTGAAATCGATCCCATTTCTTTTTGCCCATCTTTTTTTTTTCCAACCTCACCATCTTGAGAATAAAAAAATAGAGAGAAGAAAAAAAGAATTGAAAATTGAAATTGAGTGTCGCCTTCCGGTACTCTTTTTTTTCCTTCAATTTTAGTTAGTTTTAGCTCTTCTATTTCCTTCTTCGGTTTTGTTTCATGAAAAAAAATATTGTAAAATGAATAAATAAAATTTTGAAAAATTTCGTAAGAGCTGATAAGAGCTGATTAAAAGATAAAGATGTTTATCGTTTTGATATTTTTGATAACAATTTCTGGATTTACATTTGGATCACCCCCAGAGAATCGATTAATGCGAGATTTAATGCATGGATATGTTGCGGAAGAGCGGCCCGTAATAGATTCATCCCAGCCCGTAATTGTTAAATTAGGTGTTACAATTCAACAAATTATTGACCTTGTATGACTGCTTTCTACTGTATTCTAAACATTAAATATTTATTATTTAGAAGGAAAGAGAAGAACAACTTGAAGTAAATATGTGGTTACGGTATTCATGGAAAGATGAAAATCTTCGATGGGATCCAATACAGTATGAAAATGTTTCGGATTTACCACATCCTGCTGGAGCAATTTGGACTCCCGATGTATTATTGTATAATTCTGTGGATACAGTTTTTGATAGCACATATAAAGTAAATATGCTTGGATATTCTGATGGAACAATTAATTGGATTCCGCCCGGAATATTTAAAGTTAGCTGTAAAATTGATATTACTGTAAGTTTACCGTAAATAATATTATTTTAATTATATTAAATATGTGACCTTTAGTGGTTTCCATTTGATGAACAAGTTTGTATGTTTAAAGTAAGTGAAATTTTATATGAATGACGTAATTTTCGTTTTGAGATTTAAAAATAATTTTGCTTGCAAAAACTCTTGAAAAATCAAAAGTAATTTTAGTTTGGTTCTTGGTCATTTTCGGGTCGACAAATTGACCTTCAACCTGCTGAATTTGATTTTAGTGAATACATGGAAAATGGTGAATGGTCTGTTGTTCGTAAGCTTTTTTTATACCACCAGATTTTTATTATCTTTTATCTCCCCACTTTTTAGGATATTGGGTAAATCGTTCAGAAAAATTGTATGTTTAAAATGCATTAAATTTAAAAAAATTTGCATTTTTAAAGCTATGAATGCTGCCCAGAGCCATATCCGGATGTAAAATTTTTTATACATCTTCGCCGTCGAACTCTTTATCACTTTTTTAATTTAATTATGCCATGTGCTTTAACAATGGTTTTGGTCTTACTTGGATTTACGTTAAGTCCGGAAACATGCGAGAAAGTTGGCCTACAAATTTCAGTATCCCTTGCAATTTGCATATTTTTAACATTAGTCAGTGAAATGACTCCAAAAACTTCTGAAGCTGTGCCATTGCTGGGTAAAAAATTGAATTTTAAAATTGAAAAAATAAAAATATTCTTCATTTTTTTCTTGCAGGGATATTTTTTCAATCATGTTTTATTGTTTCTGTTGGAGCTACCGCTTTTACCGTATACGTTCAAAGCGTACATTTTAGAAATCATGAAAATCATAAAAGAATGGGATTTTGGGTACTGTACTTTTTTTCGTGGCAAGACTTTTATAAAAAAAAAGTTTTTAGATGCGATACATTTTATTAGAATGGATTCCATTTTTTCTTTGCATTAAAAAGCCTCGAAGAGCCAATACTTGGAATACTTTAATTGAATCCTTCGGAAAAAGAAAGGATGAAAAGAACAAAGATGTCAAAACTGCTTTTACTTATGTAATATCTTTATTTTTTAACTTTAATATATTTTAAACAAATTGTTTTGTTTGTTTTTTGCAGGACGATGGCACTTGTACAATTGTAAGTGCCCTTGGAGGAGTTTTCAAAGACAATTATGAATCATTAATGATACAATTGCATAATAGTATTAGTAATGAAAAAACTGAAACAACAATCGTTCAAAGGCTTCAAGTATTGGATAATATTTATAAACATGTTAAAGTTGGCATTTTTATGTTATAGAAAATTTCATTTGAGACATTTTATGGACCCTTTTCGACATTACCCAAAACTTTAATTTATTTACATTTTAAAAAGTTGAAGGTCTCAAACGGAATTTGTTTTTTAAAATTATTATTCGCCGGAAACGAAAATAATCAAAACTTTTGCATATTTTTAGATGATTCGAGAATCTTCTGATGGCAATGTTGAAGAAAATCATATAAAAGCTGAATGGCAATTTGCTGCAATTGTTGTTGATCGATTAGGCTTAATTTTATTTGCCTTCATTTTAACCACAACAATTATAACAATTATGGTAAAAGCACCATTTTTAATGAATTAATTTATTTTTAAAATTGTTTTTTACGTATTTTTTTACAAAGCTTTAAACAAAATGAATTAATGAATTAATTAAAGAGTTCACTTTCATATAAATCACAAATAAATAAATCAAAGATTTTCGCCATTATCATATAATCTTTCATTTCATGAACATGTTGAAGGGCACACGAAATGAGGCGAACTAATTTTGCATGTCTTGCCGCGTAATTTGGTAAATGAAATTCGTAAATGTAAAAGTTGTGAAGTTCCGACGAAAATGCATCCAAAACTTGCTCCCCAATTTCTTTCGTTTCAGGAGAAAGGCCTCGAACTTCTGAAAATAGTAAAATAAGTTTAAGTTTGATAATATTTTGATTAAAATATTTTAAGGATTTATGAAGGCCCGTAAATAAAAAAATTCCCGATTGAAAAATTAAGGTTAAATTAGTTTAAATCTTTTTTAATCTATTAAAAATCAGTCAAAAAACTCTTAACTTTCAATCATTTTCATTTAAAAATGATTTGAACAGAAAAATTTAATTTGGTTAAAATTGTAACAGAGTAAATTAAAAGTTGCAAAACCTTCTTACCAGTAACACTAAAAATGATTAATCCAACCATATAGCAAAGTTCAAATTGTGTAATTTGTAATTGTTTCATTGGATTTAAGAGAATTTCAAACATTCTCTGTTTTACGGGAAAACAAAATTTCACCAATTCTTCAAACTTTGCCGGATTCATTCCACTCGCGTATACCCCGGATTTTTCAACATCAATGGCAATTTCATTTGTAATCAAAAGTCTTTTAGTTTGTAAATCATTTCCAAACATTTCTACCGATGAAAACATTCTTTCAAGTTCATAAATTAAAACCCATGAATGTTTGAAAAGTTTGAATTTGTCTTCGAAGGGAAACTTTACAAATGCTTCACAAGACATCATCAATTTTGCAACTTTTAGGGCATATTGCTAAAAAATGTATTTTTTTAGGCATTTTCGGGCAAAAATTCGCGACAAAAAAGATCGAATTCCAATTTTTTAAAGTATTGTATTTTGAAAATAAAATTTCGCTTCAGACACACTTACTTACCTCTTGAAATGGATAATATGCCATTTTATCATATGAATCTGCAATTGGGAGGGGTTGAGATGGACAAACTTCTTCCCGAAGTTTTGCAACGGCATATTGAATCTGTTGAAAGGGGGTTGTATGAACCCCGGAGGGAACGTAATAAGTTTCTTGAATATTAGTTGAACGTAGTATATCTTTGATATTTTCAATCAACTTATCAACATCCCGATGTAGTCGATTTCCATTTGTTATATGCGCATAAACGGGATATTCTTCTGGGCTGTCAGCAGATCCAGATGCTGAAGCCGAAGCGGAAGACGGAGGTGAAGATGTTGAAGCTGATGGAATTATTTCATCTCGACTTCCCTCAATTCTCATTCCAACAGCATAACATTTTTGGAGTCGACAAAATCGACAAATTGGTTTTCCATTTGCTTAAAAAATGATTTTTTTAAGAAAAATATTTAAGGGATTAAAAGGAGTTGAAATCTTACGTGGTTTTGTTAAATCACAATTTCGGGCACCTCTTCGACATCGATATACTTTTTTATCTTTGACAGAACGTCTAAAAAGGTAAAAAATTATTGATTTATTTTTAATGACACACTAATATTTGTCACCAAATATAGATAACGTAGCTAAAAAGGGGTCTTTAATAGATTTTTTCTAAAATTTTTGTGTCAAGACCAAATTTGAAATTACGGTAAAGCTTATATTCCTTTAACAACATTTTTTTCTGTAATAAAAAATTCATACCGAAAAAATGCTGCACACGCTCGACAAGTTGCAACTTGAAAATGCATTCCACGAGTTAATGCTCCACAAACTAAACATGATTCCCCAGGAGATTGAGAAGAAGATTTTTTGCTTGCTGTATCTGTTCCTGAATCATCGGTATATGAATCCGTGGTTCGAAGGGAAGATGGAACATTTTGAAATGAAAATTTATACATTTCTTTTTTTTTCGATTGATTCTTCTACTAAAAACAATTGAAACAATTAATCAAAAAGAAAAATGAAAAAGTTTGACGACGAAAATTGTTGTTAAAGTTTAAAAAAAAGATTTCGAAATTTTTTTATTTAATGTCATCACAACAAAAAAAAGAGCTCGCCGACGCAGCTTGAATAAAAAAAAGAAAAGAAGAAAGTACACATGCAAAAAACACCGCCGCCAACAAAATCATGATGAAAAAAAGGTGAAAAAAAATATAAATAAGTGAGTTACACCACCGCGGTTGCTTGGCTGCGAACAAAAAAATAAACACACATATAACAGAAGAAAGAGGAGCTTTTTGGGGAAAACAAAATATAAAGGAAAGGAAAACTCAATACACGTGCAAACAATCTCCAAGTTAAAAAAATATATAATGGGGGAAACTACAACAACGTGTGCGTCGTCATCCAACATTTTTTTGATACTTTTTTGAACAAAAAAACACAGGCTCGACTCTCTCAATAAAAAGAGGTATATACAAGTAAAAACTTTTTTTTACTTGTCAACCTTTTTTTTCAAGCTCTGAGTTCAACTGGAAATCCATTTTTTACGTCAAAACTTTTTTTGTAACTTTTATGTATCAAATATTTCGACACACATGTTAACAGTAAACAAGTAACCTTTATTAAAATCCAAAAAAATGAATAAAAAAACAATTAAAGCAAATTAAATTATATAAAGCAATGCAGTTCAATGCTCATAAAAGTATAAAATTTTGTCATTCTTTTCTGTTGGCTTAGTGGTCTAGTGGTATGATTCTCGCTTTGGGTGCGAGAGGTCCCGGTTTCGATCACCGGCTGAGCCCGATTTTTTTTTTGAAATTATTTTTTTAATTAATTTCAAAACAGAATTAATTTATGAAAACACACGATTGCGTGATTACTTTTTTCTTTTCCTTCTCCCACAAAAGGAAGTGAATTAATAATTTTTCTTCCATAAATCACTGAAGAAAAAAAACAAGTGCACTTTTTTGGAGTGTTTTAATTTTATTCATTCATTTATTTATTTATTTATGGATTCATTTAAAGAGTATATATGTGTGTTAAAATATTCTAAAAACCTTAAGAAATAATATAGTTTTTTGTTTCAATGGACTTTAAAAAGTTTTTAAAAATTTCACGTTTATCAAATTTGCTCCTATTTTTTATTTTAACTAAATTCACACACATATTTTTTGAAAAATGATTTTTACTCTTTTTTATTTGAATAAACTTTTTTAAAAAGATTGTTTATATTTACAAAAAAATTGTTTGAATGAAGTTCGTTGAATGAAGCACAAATTGGGTTAAATGTTTCTATCTATCATGTTTTTATTTAAATTTGATATAATTAAATGAATCTTGTTTAGTTTTTTCATTTTTTTGGAACTCCTTTTTTTCAAAAAAAACTTTAATCAACGGCAAAAAAGCCAAAATCCATTCAAAAATGTGTGTTTTGATTGTTCTTTTCTTTTTGGCACTTTTCACTTTTATTTTTCAGCTTTTCAAGCTTTTTGCCAAAAGTCAAGTGCCATCATTGGTCGGCAACATCAAAAGTGCCAAGAAACATCATCATTACCATTACTTAACAGTAATAAATTTCCCATTTTTAAGGAAAATATGAGACATCATTTTTTCTTCATTTTTGATTGGCATATTTTTTCTTGCCTTGTTTATGGCTTTTAAACAAATATTTTTTCGACGTCTTTAATCATAAATTAATGGCACTTTTTCATGTATTTTTAAGTTTTTTGTTTCCGAAAAAAAAGTTTAAAGTTTTTGAAAAAAGTTTTTCACACTTTTTTCGGCGCTGACAATTGCATTTCCCCGCTCTTTAAAGATTTGTATTTTACTTTTTTGCCTGTTCCTTCAAATTTAGAGAAAATTTGATTCTTTTTTTATAACTTATTCCATCAAAAAATAAAGGCAGCAAAAAGTTTCGTCATTTTTTAAAAAAAAGTTATGGTAAATTTATGCAAGTTTAATTATTTTTTATGAATGCTTTTCTGTTTTTTGGAGGAAAAATTAGCTTTAAGTTTTACTTTTGCATTTCTTTATTTAATTTTGCAAATGATAAAAATGATAAAAGTAATCTTATTGTGTCGAAATTAAATTTGAAGGAGCCTGACAAGGGAACCGCACGATCTGATGAGCGAATTAAGACATCCCACATAGTTTAAATTGTTTGTTGGGGGTCAGAAACAAAGCCCAAAAATTTTTACCTGCCCGTTTTAAGATTTGCGCATTTTTCGGCACTTTAAAGATGCGCGATTTGCCTTGGTCCCCCCTTTGCTCCCAAAAATGACAAAAAAATTAAATTTTTTAAATTTTTCAAATTTTCGCCCAAAATGTTCCTTATAATCACTAATATTCGTCTGCATAAAAATATTTATTTAAAAGCCCTGTTGACGCAAGTGAAAATGTTTTTTTCGACTTCATGTATAACATGGCGCATGCTTGAAAAACGCTAAAAAGTAGGTTAGTGTTGTTTTGAGGCAAAAATATTTTACAGTTATTATCAGTAGATATTATCAGTAGACATAATATTCTGCAAAAAAAAATTAAAAATCTAAAAAAAAATTTTTTTCAACTTATTTTTTTCAAAGGGGGGACCATGTTCTCCAAGAGCGCGCGCATCTTTAAAGTGCCGAAAAATGCGCAAATCTTAAAACGGACACGTAATAATTTTTGGGCTTTGTTTTTGACCCCCAACAAACGATTTAAACTATGTGGGATGTCTTAACTCGCTCATCAGATCGTGCGGTTCCCTTGTGAATAGCGTAACCAATCAAATTAATTTCATCGAAAATAACCCCTGTTTTTTCATACAATTTTGTTCGAAAATGGTTGTTCCCCCCCCCCCCCCTCAAACCTCAATTTCAAATAAGCAGCTTTTCTCCAAAAAAATAATAAATTCCAAGTTCCAATGTGATTTTTTATTTATTATCCCAAAATTGGTGCCTCAAGATAACAAAACTACTTCACTTAAAGTAATAAATCAGAGTAAAAACATTTCCGTTCAAAATTTGAAAAGGAAAAAAAATGCCAGATTTGTTTTTAGCTTCTCAAAAAAAAAACAACGATGAAAGCTACCAATTTGTGTCAATCTTGTTCCCACTTTTGACGAAAAAACAAAATGAAAAAACAGATTGGTTTTTTTCTTCCTATCTTTTGCATTTCATTTTTTTTAAGTATTTTGTTAATATTAGTGCTGTCAAAAACGGAGGCATTTTTATCCTTCCTTCTTTCTACGTACGCGTATGTATGTATTCTTTCCTTTCCAAAAAAAAGAGCCAACCACCATTTAATTGAGGAAATAAGATTTTTTTTCCTGAAAAATTCTTCAAAATTATTTTTAAGCAGTTTTTTTGGGGGCGAAATATTTATTCGATGTTGAAAGTTCAAAGAAAAATTTTGAATAAACTTTTTTAGTGTGTGTGTGTGTTTGGAAAGTGTGTGAAAAAAAAGATGGTTGACTTTTAATAATTTTTAATTTTTAGTCTTTTTAAATTTGGGATTTTTGTTTTGGTCTTAAATGATTTTTGCTTTCTAAAAACTGAGATTTATTAATTAAATCTATAAAATTTTTTCAAAATTCCGTAATTTTAATTAAACAGCGTCTGTCATCGGAGGCGTATGATTATTTTCGTTACTTTAATTTTTGGATGCTTTCGCGTCATTTTTGTCAATCACGCTACCGTAATCTCATCTCTCAAAAGGGCAAAGAAGTTTAACAAAACTGAAGATTAATTTTATTACATTTTTTGATGTTGTAAGTCTTTTTTAAAGTTTTTTTACAAAACAATATAAATTCATGAACTATGATAAAAATTAATAAATAATATTTGGTGATGTTTATACACCTGCGAAATTCAATTTTTTTCTTGAAAAACCATGTCTTATTTCTTCAATTCAATTATACCGAACGTTTTTAGTAATTTTTACATATAAAAATATAAATATTTAAAATGTATGTAAGTATTTACCAACTCTCTTTTTTACCAACTATTTTTTGTACTTTCAATGCCATTAATGCATTGGGGGAGGGGGAATTGGGGAAAGGCAAAGGCAAAGGCAAAGATAAAAAAGGTAACAGATGTGTAAAAGTACAAAACTTCTTGGCAGTAATTTCGTTCTTCCCCGGTTTTTGGATATTTTAATTACTATGTAGGATTATTGCTTTTTAAAAATAAGAATAATTTTGATTCTGAGTAATTTTCAACAAAAGTTGTCTGAAAGATTACTGTAAATTTTTATGAACATTCATTTTTCCAAAATTATAGGTGTTTTTTATTCCAAAACAAAAGTACAACAAAAAACTTTCAAAGATCATTTTCTAAAAAAATAAAATATATCAATATTTGATTATTGTTGCTTTCGTCATTGTTTCTTTTTCACTCATATAAAAAATACATAATAATTTTTTAGGCATCATAAAACTCATTTTTTTGTCTCTTAAAACGAAAACGAAGAATAATAATAATAATTCATAATTTGTTATTTAAAACAAAATTATCTTTTTCCGTTCTCTTTCATCTTTTGTTTTATTTTTTCGGTTAACTTTTTTCTTCTTTTTACAATTCAGTAATTTTTTTCTTCTGAGTTTTTTGAGTCCATCCGCCACCAAAAAAGTAGCAACCAAAAAAACATGTTATCGGTTATTAATGAGAAAGTAAGAATTCCCAAAAAAAGAAGTTTTGGGCCTTGAATAATATTGTAGTTGTCCAAGAAAAAAAGGGGTAAATTGAGTTTTTGGATTATGAGAAAAATGTTAATTGTTGTTGCTGGAATTTATTATTATGAATTTTACGTCAAGGGTCAAATGTCTGTATAGTTTGAGTTTGACAGTCCCTTTGGCTAAAAAATTGTGTAAATTATAAAAAAACAGGAAAAATTGCTTTTAATTTTCCTGCCAAGATTTTACCTACTTTTTTTCAAGTCCCTGTTTCCTTTTTTTAAATTTCAAAGACTTCCAAAAGATTAGCTTTTTGAATCTTCCGTTCATGATTGACTCTATAATTTTTTTGTGGCTTCTGATACAAAAAAATCATTCTGTTTTGGTTACTTTTTTTTGGTGTGCCTTGAAAGTGACTCATTTTTCACTCAGTTTTGTGTCAACCAAAATTTGGATGTCATCATTTCTATTAGTTTTGTTTTACATTAATGATACCCCCATTTTTCAATGGCAACAAAAATAAAGAATTTGTAAAATAAGATACATCATTTCATCACCCACTTTTTTTCTTCTAGAATCCCTTTATTTTTATGGTATTTTTTGCTTCTTTAAATCTGTAGGACAAATAAATATATATATTTTTGAGGGTTTTTTTATTTTTGTTTGATTTCCTCGGACTTCCGTTAACTTTTTGCTTCAATTTTCTTCTTGAAGCCTTGAAGCTTTACAGATGTCACAGATATATTTCAGTTAAGTCAAACAAAGCATCATAAGGAAGATAAAGCTTGAATTTCTTCTTCCTCTTCTTAAACATTTAACAAGAGATGGAAGGAAGAAAAAAGGAAAAGGAAATCTTTTTTCTTCAATAATAAAAGAAGACTCATAATTTTTTGGGGATTCCTTTTACCACCACCTTTTTTGTCGGATATCACTTTGAATAAATTCTGACGCCACTTTTTTTTGTTGGAAGTAAAAATGATTACAATTACAATTTTTTTGTTTAATTTGTAATTTAAGATTATCGAAATTGTTACTACCGTAGTAAATTTTGTTTATAAACTTGCAAGAAAAAAATAGCAAATAATCGTTCAAAGACATTAATGAAATGAACAGTGTTTTAATAAGATTATTGTTGATTACAGTAACCAATTTTAAAAATTGCATCTTCAACAACATTCTTAGAAGAATAATGAGAGGTTTCCAGGATCCCTCCAAAAAGTTTATTAAATTTTGTTAATAATAATTAGTTTTTTGAGCTTTTGTTACACAATTTTGCCCGGCAAAATTGTTTCTTTTTTCAAAAACAAAGTTCCCGATACAAATTTTTTTGTGTTGGAAAAAAACTTACGGCAATTCTTTTCTTGCGTCAGAGTAATTTTTTCATTAAATTTTATTCAAAAAAAGGTTTCTAATCTTTTTTTTTCTTTTTTAACAATGTTTTTTGAAATCTTTGATGCATTTTATAAGTAATTGTTTAAATCTGAAAAAAAAATTACTGTATTTATTGAGTCAAAAATTGAGTAATTTTTGGATTTAGCAAAATAAAATAAAAACAAAATTTTGGTTACATCTTTTTTCTTTGCTTTTTTTTGGAGAGTATTAATTGCAGAAAGGATTTTTATAAAAGCGTATTTTTTAGGGACAAAAAAACGGCCCAAAAAAGCAGTTCATTCTTTTATGAAAAAATGGAAACCATGGGAAACGTTTGTTTGTTGAAAATAGAGAAAAAATATTAATATTAAATATGGCGCCGAATTAATTTTTTTTTAAAAATATGTATCAAAATGATTTTTAATTTTGTTTTTAAATTCTCTGAAAAAAAATAAAAGCATCAAAATGTTTTAAAATTACGACTTTGTTGAATCGTATATAGTTACTGTGTGAATATTAATTTTCAACAACATGTTTAAAATGTGTTTTTTCCCATGGATGACATAAAACGGTTACAGTATGCTTTTTTAATGTAATCAAGAATAACTAAACTAAGATTAATAAATAAAATTGCAAAAATTTTTAATCAAAAGTTCATTCAGTGCAAATTTATTTCTACAACTTTTACTTTCTGCTTCTTAAAAGAAACACATTTATTTATTAAAGATTCTTCCTTCTTTCCCCTTTTGCTCACTTCCTTTAATTTAAAAGCTTTCAATTTTAGGATTTCCCAAAAAAAAATCTCTCTTTTTTTTCATCAAAGTTTTTTGTTTTAATCTTTTGCTTCTCAGAAAACAAAAAAAGAGGCGATTTTTCGAAAAAAACAACAAAATTGAATCCTTTCAAAAAAATAAATATCGTATTTTTTTTGAAAATTATAGGATTGTTTCAAGGGCACCCATTTTGTTCCTTCGGCGAGTCTTGAGACAAAGCCATTGAAGAATCACCCAAAAAAAGTGATTATTTTAGTGACGAATGATTTCTTTTAACTCCGCCCTTTGTTTTTTTTTGATTTAAATTTGACTTTAAAAACTGTTTAGTATTTTAGATGGATATATCAGATATTGGATGAGGTTGTGAAAAATACGTGGATGGATTCCGTATAAGCTTTTTATTTAACTCTTTTTATCCCTTTCTATTCATTCTTGTTTCTTTTAAGTGTCTCAAAAATTGGATATATTATTTGTATTTTGGAACTTTTGTTGCCTTTTTTTGTTGGGTCTTGGAACGAAAAAAATAAAACCAATTGTTTACAATTTTTCATTTACCAAGAATTTTGACGTAAAAGTTTAACACGCAAAAAAGGCATATCAATCTTTTGTTAAATATATTTGTTTTTTAAACAACAAAAAGCCTTTTTTTCTTTTTTGTGAGAAACAAAAGTATTAATTTTCCATTTTTTGGGGGCTACATTTTTTAAGGGGGCTGAAAGATAGATAGATATCTTACGCTTAAATAAACAAATCTCTTAATTTTAAGAATTTTAGAATTTAAGAAACAAAGGACTTTTTCTAGAACAAACAATTGTGTGGCAAAGAATAAAGATTAACTGTTTTTTTGAGTTTAGGCTATTTATTTAGGCACTTTTCGTGGTAAGATTTTTGCTAAACTATTTTTTTCAAATTAAATTGGCTCTTGGGGCGATTGTTTTGAAATAAAAAATTTGTCACTTTTTAAAATAAATAAAAACAATTCCGAGTAATATTTTTTTGATTGTTTAATTCGAAAAACTACATTTTTAGTCCCC
The DNA here is from genome assembly GCA_964035985.1 of Panagrolaimus superbus. Lineage (NCBI taxonomy): Eukaryota > Metazoa > Nematoda > Chromadorea > Rhabditida > Panagrolaimidae > Panagrolaimus > Panagrolaimus superbus. Next base: position 11,456,944 of record OZ038357.1, read on the forward strand.
AAAGGATCGGGGCAAATTCCCAAATGTATTTTTCCAAATTTAGATTGTTTAAAAAGCTTATTCCTTGGTCTTAAAACATTCTAAAACCAACTAAAACTTTAATATAATTATCCCCGGAAATCCCTAAAAAAAGATAATCCTCAAAAGGCAAAAATGCTTTAAAAATATTAAAAATCTAATATATCTATTTTTGGTGGCACTAAAATTAAAAAATATGCTCCAAATTAGTTGATGTCGGCACTGTTGTAAGTGTGTCTTTAATGCCCCAGAAAAAAGATATGTTTCAAAAATTGAAACTATTTTTTGAAAAGATTTTTTTTGGTCACAAGTTTTTGCACTTTTCATTTTTTTAATACCCAAAAAAAAATGGGCGGCATTGCTTTTTTTTAAAAAATTAATTACAAAAAACATGCAACTAAAAAAAATATTTCTTTTTAAACCATTATTAATATTAAAGAAAAAAACGGGTGGAATTTTTGATAAATGTTTTATTATTTATTCTCACATGCCTTAGATTACCTTTGTAGCCCTTTTTTTAAATATTTGAATAATAGAATTTTTTGCAGGCATTCAAAATTAAGTCTTTTTAAAAAAAGTGAAGGTAAAGCTTTGACGTTACAAATAAAATTGTTTTACAATGAACACATTTTTTGAAGTGGGCCATTGTAATGGCATTAAAAGTTTATTTTTATTTTTACTTTTATTTAATTTGTTTTGGGTTAATTTTTAATTAAATTTTGTTAAATTTTTTTTATTTTAAATTATTAAAAACAGAACATGAGTTTTGTTAAATTTAAAAAAAATTATGACAAATTTGTTGTTAAAGTTCATGGATATGAATTCTCTGAAAATAGTGTCCCAGCACGATTTTACTTTTTTTTAATTGTTTTTCATCATTGGTCCCTTATATTTGGTATACTGTAGCCATTTTTACAACGTTTTTCAAAAAAAAAGAAAAGAGAACGGTTAAAGTTTAAAATGAAAGAACAAAAATTTAGTCATACTTTTTTTGGCATTTTTTAGTCATAACCTTTTTTTCATACTTGTTTTTTATCAATTTTCAAAAAGTTAATTAAATCCTTTTTTGAAAGATTACTTTTTCATTTTTTTTGGTTTAATTTTTACTTTTTAAAAAAAAAAATGAATCCGTCAAAAAACCGGAAAAGATTGAATTTTAAGGACACTGTTTTTTATCTCTTTTAAAATTGCCCAAACAATAGATGGATGAAGAGACATACCTTTAATATTATTTTGGCATCAGGTGACGCTATTCAAAAGAAGAAAAGGATTTGTTAAAAAAGTAATTCCCTTAAGCTCCGCCCCTGAATGTTCTTTTTTTCTTTTTAAACAAATTCTTTTAAGCCGTTAAAAAAGAAGTGAAGAAAAAAAATTGGAAGGCAAAGATAAAAGAAAAATGGAATGAAAGAAAGTAGGTTAAAGTCAGATATATTTTAAAAAAAAAAGAAATTTAAAAATAAACTTAAAATTATTTGATTGCTACAAAAAATTGGGAAGCTATCTCCTGGGGGATTTTAGGGCATATATATTTATGTATTTTTTGTAGTAGGAATAAATTAATGATGAGGAAGTGTATATTATTTTATTATGTCGTGGCACTTTTTGTACCGTGTTTTATGTTTTTTTTGGGTCAGACAATATTTTAATTTTTTGGCATTTTAGGGTTTTGTATTTTCTTTGACAATTTTGGGTTAATTCAATTTTTTTTACATTTAAAAGAAAAAACAATGAATTACATTTTTGCTTCATTGGCACTTTTGGTTGTTGCTGTTTCGGCAACGACCGTTCCAAATGCAAATAGCATTTTGAATTATAATCCTGAAGAAAGGCCGGAAATTGCAATTCAACAATTATGTGCTGCATTTCCAGATTTACAATCATGTCAACAAAGTAAGTACTGTAGGGGGTACTGTAGTAGAAAATTTGACAGAAATAAATATATAATGTTTCGGGGTTTTTTAATCTTTATTTTTGAGAAAATTGTAAAATTAATTAATTTTTAAATTTCAGTTGAACCAATGGAAAAACGTAAATCTGCTTATATGAGATTTGGAAGATCTTCACCATTTGATGGTGGGGTTGATGAAATGCCATCTGCTGATATGGAAAAGCGTAAATCTGCTTATATGCGGTAATTTATCTAAAGAAAAAGCAATTTAAATTTTAAATTAAATTTAAATTTTTACAGATTTGGAAAACGTTCTTCAGATGACTCAGAAATTGAAATGAATAAAAGAAAATCTGCTTATATGAGATTTGGAAAGCGTTCTTCCGATTTATCGGACGGCCTTGAAATGGAACAACAAGTTCAAGATGTTAATAAAAGAAAATCTGCATATATGAGGTTTGCATTTCTAAAAATTTAATTTAAAATTTAATCAAAAAATTTAAATTTTTATAGATTTGGAAAACGTTCATTTGAATCTGTCATGGATGATAGTGAAATGCCACAAATGGAACAACCAATGATGAAAAGAAAATCTGCATATATGAGATTCGGAAAGCGAGCTGCAGATGATAATATTGTATCAACAATTGATGGACAAGAAGTTGCTAAACGTAAATCTGCATATATGAGGTAAATTTTTGGGAAAGTTTTTGTTCCCGCCACGAATGTTTTCTTACCGTATTCGTTGTCTTTTAAAAGGTGCTTTTAATAAAACATAATTTATTTTTTCATCTTTACTGCTTTCCATTACCGTATCCCAAATCACTCCCTCCCCCTTAATCATTATTTACTTAACTCACATTTTTTAATCACATCATATTTTTTCAGATTTGGACGTTAAACATCCTGTCATTCCTCAAAATATGTATGTATGTATGTATGTATGCAACAACCTTTAGTAATATTATTGAAACCTTACAAATAAAAACACACAGCATTTTTGATAGACTTCAAAAAAAACTCTTACATCAACAATTTTTCAACGTCATCCAAAAAAAAAGATAATCTCCCCGCCGCATTTTCCGTCATTCTTTTTTTTGCTTTATTTCAAATTTTATAAAACTATTATTTTTACTACAAAAAAAAGTCCATCGTGTTTTGCCGCTAAAATTGCTGCTATATAAATAAATAAATTATTTAATTTATCTTTGCTATTTTATATTTAATTTTTTGTTAAATTTTGTATTTTCAATTTTTTTGAAAAAAAAAACTTTGATCTCTTTTTTTAAAAAATAATAATGGTTTCATTTCTTTTCTTTTCATTTCCAATTTTATTTAAGGGATAGCTTTTTCTGTTTGTTTGTTTGTGATTGATTGATTTTGTGAATCACTTTTTTATGAAACACATTTTTTTTTTAAATAATACAATTACAATAAAATTCAATGTTTGTTAGTTAGATTCAACAAAATTTAACAAATTTAATGTGGGAAGAAAACAAAACAAAAAAAAACATGTATGATTTCTTAATTGCTCATTTTTTTCGATCTCGCTTCTTTTTTGACAAACAAAAAACATAGATTTTTAAAACAGCTTTTTTTAGAAGCAAGCGAGAGAGAGAGAGAAAAAGAGCAACAAAAAAAACGGAACAAATCTTTAATGAGAGGATCCTCGAGGAGAGTCTTGAAAAAAACTTTTTTCTTGACTCATAAATAATAATAAATAAATAAATAAAAAACGGGATATTTGTTGTTGCTGATATTTCAATTTTCCAAGGGCTAGTTTTACACCTTTGATGATAAAATGGGGCGGGAAAAATTCAGGATTTTTTTGATTGTTATTATTTTTTAACAATCGAAAAAAGAAATTCAGAAAGATATAAATAAAGCAAAAAAAAAGATGGATGGAAGCAATCAAACAAGAAAACGGTTTTCTGTTTGAAATATTGTGGAGAAATTTAATTTTGCGAAAATAAATTGTAAATTGTTGTTTTAAAAAAACCCCTTGGTTGAAAAAATCGTCTTTGAATCATTCGCCTAACTCTGATTTATGGGATTTTTAGAAAAAATTAATTTTGTAAAAAAAACATGCGCTTAAATAATCTTTTAAGGCCATCCTTTAATCAATCTTTAATGATAAAAAGTTTTTTATCTTTTCTACATTTTTGTTTTTTGGCATAAAATTTGGTGTTTGTGCCAAAGACAGTTTTGGCATTTTCATTTGTTATTGTTAGAACAATCTTTGCGTTTTACTTATTGCTACAGTATCTAATTTTTCTTTTAATAATTCCCACAAAATTTAGAACTTAGAAAAAATGCAATTCAAAATTACAATTCTTGCTTCCATCTTTTTTATCACTGCTGCTTCTGCCGTTGGAGTTGGTCGAGATCAAAGTAGTGGAGCCCGAGGTGTTTTAATGTGTAATGATAAACCAGATGTTGGAACTCTGGTAAAACTCTATGATGAAGATGATGGAATTGATACGGATGATTTAATGGGAAAAACTGAAACCGATGCACGCGGAAATTTTCAAGTTAGCGGATACACTTCAGAATTCACTCCAATTGATCCTAAAATTAATATTTACACTGATTGCAATGATGGAATTAAAGCAAGTCTTTTTTAACTAATTTAAATATTTATATATACAAATATATTTTTAGCCTTGTCAAAGAAAGATTACAATTAAAATTCCAAATCGTTATATTACTGATGGAAAAATTCCAAAAGAATTTTTTGATGCGGGAACTCTTCAATTGGCGGGAAAATTCCCTGGTGAAAGTCGAGACTGCATTCATTGAATTCTTTGAAAGGAAAACAATGGTGTCATCATTTTTTTTGCACACTATTTTTTCTTCCATATTTGTATTTTTTTTAACTTAAATAAATAAATAATAATAAATATTTTATATTGTTTTTTTCTCAATGAAAAATGTCATACAAAAAAAGCGCCGTCGAAAATCTTGTCCCTTGAAAAAGATGTTTTTTATCCTTCAAAAAAATTCGTCATTATTTGAATCATACTCCCAAGAAGAAGAATACAGTAATTTCATTATAATATATTTTGTCAGACAGCTTTATTTCGAAAATGTTGGACAAAATTTTTTTTTAAAAAAAGCAATTAGTTTTTAAACTTTTACATTTTTCTTTTTTCAGTTATGTGTCATACAAAAAAAATGTTTTTAAAAAAGGAAAAAGTTGCTACTGCTCTCATGCGGGAATACACACATTCTCAGGGATCTAAAAAAAGGCACTACTACAAATTATGGTAGTCTAAAATGAAATGTTCTATTTCATAATTTCAAAAAACCATTTCATAGGACTCATAAATGACAAAAAAAATGAAATATCCCTAATCAGTGTAAACACTTTTCAAAGGCTGAATGATAAAGAAATCATTGATCAATAAATATTTCTTTTGCAAACAACAGCAAAAGGAATAAACACACCAAAAACGCTGTCAATTTGGGCGTTGGGCGTTGGGCGTGAAATGACTATAAAAAAAATATTTATCAGAGAGAGAGAGAAAATGGAATCGGCTTCTCAAAAAGAATTATAACGCTTTCAAAAAAAACGCTAAAAGCCAATTAATTGAGAGAAAAAAAGAAGTGATAAAATTGATAAAACAACTGATATAAATTTTTTTTAACAAGCAAAAAAAATACCATGTTTTTACGCACTTCTTTTTTTTTACTTTCAAAACGCAATCAATTAAATTTCAGAGATTTTTGTTTGAATTTTAATTTTGCCATTTTTTAGAAGAAAAAATGCGTAATACAATTTTGGTTGCTTTGGCAATTGCCACTTTAGCAGCTGCAACAGTGCCAGAATTTTGGATTGATAATTTAATTCAACTTACACCCCCAGAACATTTACCTAAATTAATGGGTTCAAAGCTTGCCCTTGGTGAAACGTGTCCAAATGAACAAGTTATTCTTAAAGCTAATGTATGCCATTTTTGCTGATATCTTTTTAAGGCATTCTGATCCGAAATATATAAATTAAAGGATCACTGATCAAAGGATCGGAGGATTGACAAATTTAACGGATCTGATCAGATTGTTTCGTAATCAATGATGTGACTCGCCCCGTCCCAACATCTCTCGGGGTGACTTTTTAAAAGTGTCGGGGCGGTGGCGAGATGACAAAATCGCCAAGTCATGTCATCGCCTATAATAGTCCTAACTTTAAATTTACATCTTTAAAATGTTTTTAGTCTGATTGGCTTGCATATCTTGGAATAATGGGATATACGTCATGGAAAAATGCAACACAAATTTGGCCAAGAATTAGAAATATGCTTGCAACCGATGATGTAAATGTTCTTCAAAATGTTTGTCGGTAAATTTTTTTCCCGTTAAAATTAAAATTAAATTCCCAAAAATACGTATATCCTTTTTTTAAGCTCCCGTGATCTTTTTTATCTTACCCTTGGACAAGAAAATTATTATCATTGCATCAGCTTTTATGGTTTAATGCAATATTCACAGGATTGGTCAACTGTAGCCTATTATATTCGAATGTGGTCACATTTAGATTTTATGTGTAATATTGGATATCAACGTATAAAAATCCTTTTTATAAAAGTTTTTGAAAAAAACTAAATTGTTTTAGAATTTATGAATCGCTCAGCTTGGAGTTGTCTATCATTGTTGAATCAAAATCAAGGCTGTAATGATGCATATTTGGCAAATGTTAATTGGAATGACGTTTGTCCGTAAGTATTAAATTACAGTAATCTTTTGAAAACTACACTTGCTTCAGAGCTGTCAAAAATTACACAATGTGCACAAAAGAAGCAGCTGATATTGCTTGTAAAGTTCCAGTAAGCTTTTCTTTAACCCCCTTAAAAGTTATTTAACTACATTTCTTTTTAGAATGGCTATTTTGCATGTGAAGATATCCGACTTGGATATGGTGCAAATTGCGATATCCGTTGTACTGTCTAAGCACACCAACCACCAATTCATCAACAAATAAACAAAATTATATATTTTTTATAAACGTTAAATGTTTCGTTTAAGATATTTATACAGTATACCTTAGATATAAATGTGATATTTCAAATTTTTTTAAATAAATCAAAGTTTTTTTATGGAAATTTTTAACACAATTTTTTTGTTTCCCAAAAAATTTTTTGATACAAAAAAAGTAATGAACAATTTTTTTCGTTTCAAGAAAAAGGAGAAAACAATGAGCAATTCCAACAACTCCAACAATAACACCGATGGAAACAGCGGAAATAATAATCAACCAACAAAAAAATCAGGATGGCGTCGATTAATTGCAAAATTTCGTCGAAAACCAAAGCCTTCTTCTGAAACAACATCCCCGACACTTCAAACAACTCAAAGTGCATTTGATCTTCCACAAGAAAGTGATGGACCTGGTGGTGGTTGTGTAAAGAAAAAGAAGAAAGATAGCAGTGATGATGAAGTTACAGTTGAAGCCAATACATCATGGAAGCCAAAACCTGTACGAAAAACTCGATCAATGGAAGGAGCATTAAGTGGAAAAAGTACAAAAAAAGTGAGAACAAGTAAACGACAACGTCGAAAGAAAAAGCGTCCATCAAAGGAAACAATTGATGATACTGTGTAAGTTTTTATATATACATATTTATATACTTTTATTATATATTAATTTATAGTGTCTTTGATGATGTCACTCAAACGCAAGAACAAACTCAAGAAGAAAAAACTGTTGATGCATCGGCAAAGGGGGGACCAAAGCGTCATCAACATATAGAAGATGAACTTGATCAAAGTCGTAAAGTTTCACGCAAAAAATCTCCTTCTAAAGAAGGTGATGATTTATCGATTTCAAAGAGTGTTCAACGGGGCTTTCGAAATTTTCGTGATAAACGTGCAAAAGATTTGCGTTCTGTTAAAACTTTTATTTCTCGAAAATATCAAGAAAGAGCAATGCAAAAAGTTGTTGCACAAGTTGAAGCAAGAAAGCAAAAAAGAACTGAACCCAGTCAAGATTCATCATCAAATACAAATGTCACAAAATTGCATCATGGTGATGACGTTTTTCCTCAAAGAAGACCGTAAGTTTTTTGGGAAGGAATTTTAATAAACAAAACTTAATTTTAGGCACAGAAAATCTAATCGTCAAATGAAACCGGACAGCAACAATAATGTTACGCCAGTAAAAATTTATACAAAACCTGAAACAAGTGTTGATGCAACTGGTCTCGTATTGGTTGAACAAAATAATGACAATGATGGACAATTATTTCTTTCCAATGGTCGTCCATTCTGGCAACAACATGGTAAAGGAAAGCCGGGTGAACCTGATGATGATGATGAATTAACAGATGATGAACTTCCAATGAATGCTGAAATTATATTAGATGTACATCGTGGAAAGATTAAGCTAACTGATATGCCAAGAACTACTGTTACAGTATCTTTTTTAATTGCATAATTTTTATATGTATTTAAATATATATATTTTTTTAGCTTGAACCATATGGTCCAACGGAAACCCTTGAAGGACGTGATAATGTCTTTTTTACTCGTGATTTAATTTTTAGCAATACTGTTCGATCAATGATTAATCTCAATGATGATTTAGCTGATCATACAAATCCAAAACCACCGGCGGAAAGAAAATGTAAATTTGAATATCCACATCAACTTCATAGATATTCAAGAGCTCATCAGATGAATTTAAATCTGAGCGCTTTACTCATAAACATGTTGAAAGAATGTAATAGTCAAATATAAAATTATATATGTAATATATGTTTGAAAGATTGAATAAAAAATTTCTATACCATTTTTGGTTTTTGGTACTGTATCCACGGTTGAATATTTATGTATATTAGAGAATTATTTTGAATTTATGTCATTTTTCGCGATTACAGTATATTTGTAAATTACCATACTTTTCGACAATGAAAAGCTTCAACAAAAAAATGGCATTTACATTTATTATTATTTTTGTTGCATTTACTTATTTCAGAAGTTATGAAATAAAAATTCATAACTTCTGAAATATGTCATGAAAAGTGTGCTGGTGTTTTTTATTATCAAATATAATGTTGTTGGAAGATTTTGAGCAAGTTTCCGCCACCAGGTATCAAATCTGGCCATTTGGGACAACTTTGAATATCAAATTTTATCAAATAGAGTCAACATCAAATAAAATAGTTTTTTCATGATCAAGTCAAACAAAACATATTTTTAATAAATAAAACATTTAAAAACACTAAAATAAAGTATCGATCGAAAAATGCCAGGGAGTCAAAATCAATTTTTTTTAATTTTCATATTTTTGGTCAATTTTCGGCACCTTTTCCGTTTCGCCTTCTTTTTAGCTATAATAAAGCTACACATATAATTTTGCATAACATTTTAACTTAAGTAAATTACAACCATTGAAAATGAATAAAAGGATTGACTGTCACTCCATTTGGTTTCTTTTCGATGTTTTTGTTTCTCACTCATCACTGATGAGTCATCAGTCTTCTTTATTACCCGGATTTTTTAAAAGTTTTCCAAGTTTTTGACTTTTGTTGAAAATTCTTTGTTTTTTTTTCAAAAATCCGAATAAAAAAATGTATGGGCGAAACGGAAAAGGTACCCGGAATTTTGAGTCAGGTATACTGTAACTCAAACACTAGCTGATAAATCTCAAAACTGATGATGAATTTAGTGTTTTTGGTTTTAAAGTGTCATAATTGTTCAATATTTATGCCGTTACCGTAATTTGTTCCTTAAAAAAATGTGTGTACAATAGGGTACCCTGAACGATTGATGAAATAGTGTTGATTACAGAAAAGCAACATTGTTGTTGTCTGCAAGGCAGTTAATGGCACGAATGAAGAAAACAAATAAATGCTTCTCGAATGATTGCTCTATTCAAAAATATTCTTCGATAAAAAGGAAAGAGAAGACGGAAATCGTCGGTCATTGATGCTGTAAAGGAAAAAAAAGGGTTCTCTTAACACCTTTCGATGCTTTTTTTCAATGGGTTTGGGCGGGCAATAGACTGTCTTCACCGTGTGGCTGTGCACGTCGATCGCGGAAAAAAATATCTTTTTAGTATTAGCTCATTTTTTTTACACAAGCTGATTCCTTTTTGATTGCTCTTCGATTTTTTTCGGTTTCTGGTAGGATCAAACATAGTTGTGTTGTAATAATATCATTTTTGAGACAAACGCTGCGCGCGTTTCACCAGTATGCTTTCCGGGCAAAAGCAATTCCTCGAAAAATTTTTCGCTTTCACTCGTTTTGCTTTTTTTTGAAAAAAAGAATGACGCTGCGCCCTCTAATGATAACTATAATTCTTTCCATTAAGAAGGAGATGCAGCTGCAGTGTAAGAAAAAAGAGAGAACAAAAAATATTGCATCATCCTTATTTTTTTCATCAAAGCTTGTAATGTTTACTTTCTATTCTATTGTATTCTATTTTTTTTTATTTTACGAAGTTTAATAATTCAATTTTGTAAAAATTAAAGAGAATGCTTGTTGTTGAAGATTGACTTTCTTATAATATAATATTATATTATGTTTACGTTTCATTTGTTTTTTTGCGGCTGTGATAAAGTTGAAATTAAATCAATTTATATTGTTGAAATTATTTAATGTAATAAATGTAAGTCTATATCACTTTTTTTAGATGGCAACAAAAGATGATTGTTTGTCTTTTAAAAAAAGACAAAAAGGGTTTGTTGACAGTGGTGATCAATACAGTAACCTCAATTTAAATAATCAAAATCATGATTGTGTCTTTGAAGAAATTTTTCGTCCAAAAAATATTGCATTTGATAACAAAAAATCACAAAATTACGGTAGAAATTAGGCTGCAATACTTTTTATAATATTAAAAAAATTATTAGAATTTATTATCATTGTTTTTCTTTGTTTTGATAATAGTTTTTGAAACTCTTTCAAAAGTATTGCAGCCATATCATAATTGTTAGATTTATCTCATTCAAAAGATTTGCGATCTGAAACAAATTCATGGAATAAATTCAATAAACGTTCGTCAACAACTTTTTTGAATCTTAGTAATGATTTTGAAGCAAGAAATGAATTTGAAAAAGCCAAAAGTGCCAACAATAGCACTCTTTCCCTTCATATTGCAGCTTACGAAAATTCTACTGAAGTTGCAGCAAATTCACATAATCGAGAAAGAACAGATGAAAGAAAACGGAAAAATCCAAAGCCTTCATTTACAGGTTCAAAGGATGTCAGTGAAGTTAGTTTTTGTAAATTAATCAGATTCCTATTTTAATTTTTTACAGAATCTTTTTGAATTTCCAAGACAACAAGAAAATGACAAAACTAAAACCCCCGAAGTTGCACAATTTAAAGCATCTCAAAAATTACTCAATCCTAACAAATCAAGTTTAATACAGCGAGATTATTATTTTTTATTATTTTTATTTGCATGCCCAAACACATGCTGATAAACAAACAAAATAAATGGGTACTTCTTCAATTTAGCGTCCCCACCCCACTTTTGTTTTTTTTGTAAAAAAGTTGCAAAAAAATGTTGAATTTTTTCTGCAAAAAGTGCTTTCATTCTATGCTAATTTTTCCAAAAATTTAAAAAAAAATGGGGGGCGCCAAACTGAAGAAGTGCCAATAAATGAATTACAGTACAATAAAAAAATAATTAAATACAATTACATTAATAAATAAATTTTCCAAAGTTCGAACTTTAAAGTTAAAGTGTTAGAAGGTAATTTTTGAACTCAATATGATTAGTATATTGGATTTTTCTAGATAATTTGAGATACTTTGAAGGGGTTTTGAAAGTAAAGAAACTTGTTCGAATGGTTGACTTTCCCCTTGGTATAGATATTTTTTGGTTTGATCCCCTTGTAATGGAAACCCTTTTAGAAAGACAAGTTTTGAAATTTAAACTACCATTAAGGTAGTCGTTAAGAAATTGTAAGTCATACTTGTTCCTCCTAAATTTTAACGTTTCAATTTTAACATCAATTAACTCTCCAAGCCTGATTAATTTATCCTAGTTGGGTTCATTTAAAAATTCTCCTAAATTTTTGCAACGTAAAAAATATTTCTAATGGCTACTCGCTGGACTTTTTCAAGTTTATCAATTAATTTATTTTAGTTGGATTGAATACTGGGGTAGAAAATTCAACAAGTGGTCTACCATAAGTTGTATACCAGGGATGTGCGGAATTCCGCTTCCGTAAAAAAAAAGCGGCGGAATTCCGTATATTTAATGGTTGTTTTTCACAAACATTTTTGGGAAAAGTTTGTGTGTGAAAAGCTAAAAAATGTGCGCGACAAAAAAAGAAAATAAGGGCACGGCGCAGTACGATGGTCTTTGAGGCTACCCCTCCTTCTAAAAAAAATTTCCTCGAAAAATTGTTGGCCAAAAAAAAATTTCTCTACATCTCCTAAAAATTCTGTACATTTCGACTAAAAATTTTTCGAGGAAATTTTTTTTTCTGAGGAGGGGTAGTGCCTCAAAAAACCATTTTGCCGCGCCGTGTAAGGGCAATGATCCTAAAATGAATTTTATATGATCCTAAAATGAATTTTATTTGTCCGCAAAAGGCTTTACATTTTTTAAAACACCAAAAAAGTTTTAAAATTTTAAAAAACTTCCGTAAAATACGGAATTCCGCCCTTTTGTTACTTCCGCTTCCGTTTAGAAAAGTTACTTCCGCACATCCCGGGTGTATACATATGAAAACGGTTGCACTTTCCGCTAGTTGGAAGACACCCAAAAAAAAAGTAATAACCAATTATTTTGGTTTCAAGAAAAAGGAGAAAACAATGAGCAATTCCAACAGCTCCAATAACACTGAAAAAAAATTCGAGATTTTCGTACAAAAAAAGGACGAAATAGGTGGAAAAAGCGTGTGGTGCTGAATCATCCCCCAAAAAAATATACGATTACGGCAGTTTTTTCTACAAAAGCGTACATTTTTTGGCCGTTTTCGTACTCTCTCATAGTGGATAATTCAGCACCGTACATATTTTTTAGCGAATAACACCGATGGAAACAGCGGAAATAATAATCAACCAACAAAAAAATCAGGATGGCGTCGATTAATTGCAAAATTTCGTCGAAAACCAAAGCCTTCTTCTGAAACAACATCCCCGACACTTCAAACAACTCAAAGTGCATTTGATCTTCCACAAGAAAGTGATGGACCTGGTGGTGGTTGTGTAAAGAAAAAGAAGAAAGATAGCAGTGATGATGAAGTTACAGTTGAAGCCAATACATCATGGAAGCCAAAACCTGTACGAAAAACTCGATCAATGGAAGGAGCATTAAGTGGAAAAAGTACAAAAAAAGTGAGAACAAGTAAACGACAACGTCGAAAGAAAAAGCGTCCATCAAAGGAAACAATTGATGATACTGTGTAAGTTTTTATATATACATATTTATATACTTTTATTATATATTAATTTATAGTGTCTTTGATGATGTCACTCAAACGCAAGAACAAACTCAAGAAGAAAAAACTGTTGATGCATCGGCAAAGGGGGGACCAAAGCGTCATCAACATATAGAAGATGAACTTGATCAAAGTCGTAAAGTTTCACGCAAAAAATCTCCTTCTAAAGAAGGTGATGATTTATCGATTTCAAAGAGTGTTCAACGGGGCTTTCGAAATTTTCGTGATAAACGTGCAAAAGATTTGCGTTCTGTTAAAACTTTTATTTCTCGAAAATATCAAGAAAGAGCAATGCAAAAAGTTGTTGCACAAGTTGAAGCAAGAAAGCAAAAAAGAACTGAACCCAGTCAAGATTCATCATCAAATACAAATGTCACAAAATTGCATCATGGTGATGACGTTTTTCCTCAAAGAAGACCGTAAGTTTTTTGGGAAGGAATTTTAATAAACAAAACTTAATTTTAGGCACAGAAAATCTAATCGTCAAATGAAACCGGACAGCAACAATAATGTTACGCCAGTAAAAATTTATACAAAACCTGAAACAAGTGTTGATGCAACTGGTCTCGTATTGGTTGAACAAAATAATGACAATGATGGACAATTATTTCTTTCCAATGGTCGTCCATTCTGGCAACAACATGGTAAAGGAAAGCCGGGTGAACCTGATGATGATGATGAATTAACAGATGATGAACTTCCAATGAATGCTGAAATTATATTAGATGTACATCGTGGAAAGATTAAGCTAACTGATATGCCAAGAACTACTGTTACAGTATCTTTTTTAATTGCATAATTTTTATATGTATTTAAATATATATATTTTTTTAGCTTGAACCATATGGTCCAACGGAAACCCTTGAAGGACGTGATAATGTCTTCTTTACTCGTGATTTAATTTTTAGTAATACTGTTCGATCAATGATTAATCTCAATGATGATTTAGCTGATCATACAAATCCAAAACCACCGGCGGAAAGAAAATGTAAATTTGAATATCCACATCAACTTCATAGATATTCAAGAGCTCATCCAGATGAATTTAAATCTGAGCGCTTTACTCATAAACATGTTGAAAGAATGTAATAGTCAAATATAAAATTATATATGTAATATATGTTTGAAAGATTGAATAAAAAATTTTTATACCATTTTTTGTTTTTGGTACTGTATCCACGGTTGAATATTTATGTATATTAGAGAATTATTTTGAATTTATGTCATTTTTTGCGATTACAGTATATTTGTAAATTACCATACTTTTCGACAATGAAAAGCTTCAACAAAAAAATGGCATTTACATTTATTATTATTTTTGTTGCATTTACTTCAAAAAAAATTTGTCTGATTTGCTGCTGTAATAAATTACAACAAAAAAATAATAATGAAGCCATGGTCATTTATATTTTTGATATTTGCTCTTTTATTTATTTTTGATTCCTGCAATTCGTAAGTTTAAGTTATAAAAATAACTTTAATTTTGTTTGGAAATTTTTTTAGTTTTGATCCAAGTGTATATTCTTCAACAATCGAAAATGTAAAGGTTACATCAACAGTTACAGAAACATTACCAACAACAACAACGCCTTTGACAACAACTACACCAGAGCCAACAACAACTACCACAGAACCCACAACAACTACTACAGAACCTTCAACAACTACACCAGAACCCACAACAACTACTACAGAACCTACAACAACTACTACAGAACCTACAACTACTACCACAGAACCTACAACTACTACCACAGAACCTACAACTACTACCACAGAACCCACAACAACTACTACAGAACCTACAACTACTACCACAGAACCCACAACAACTACTACAGAACCTTCAACAACTACCACAGAACTTAAAACTACTCCTGCTCCAACAACAACAACCGTTGCTCCTGGACCAATTTTTCCTACATTAGCTCCACCTACAGATGATCCATTATTAGTTACTATTACTGATTCACCTGCTTCTTCAACTACACTTATTAGTTTACCTGAACAAACAGGTTCAAGCACAACAACTGATAGTAGTTCTGGAGATGACGAAAATGATTCGAGTACTGGTAATCCTGAAGATGACGAAAATGTTTCGAGTTCTGGTAATTCTGAAGATGATGGAAAGGGTACAAATAATGTTGGACATAATGTTCCAGAAGCATTAAAAAAAGAAAAACCTAAAAGTCAGTTGTCATATATTTGTAATAATATCATTTTCAACTTCTATATATTTTTTTCAGGACCATTTATTGTTCCAATTGTTCTTATTTCTGTTTGTGGCATTATTTTGGTTGCTTCAATTATTACTCTGGTTTTATTAATAAAAAAGAAAATTATGCATCCAAAAATTGATGAAGAAAAAATTGCCCGTGATTTTGATCCTCTTATTGGATAAATATCTCTCTCTACCGTATCGCTTATCAAAATCAATAAAATATTACAGTATCTTTTTTCTCTCTGTGGTTTTTGCTAAACTGTTTGCAATCATTGATTTTTTTGAAGTTTTGTAATAAATTTGCATAAAATTATCTTTGTACTTCTTTTTTCATTCAATGGTTTTTTTTCCATTTTTGAAGAATTTTCATTTTTTTTTGATGAAGGATGAATGGGGTTGAAAGTGTGATATTTGGATGTTTTTTGATATTTAATACCGTAATCATTTTGATATGGCAATGTTCAAGAACTTCGCAGCCAACAAAGAATAATAAGAATGGAAAAAAGGGAAAAGAAAGATCGGCATTTACTTCAACAAAATCTGGTACATCTCCAGCCAGAACAGTTTCATCAGTTCATACAAAAATTTCTAGTCAAGAAGGAAAGCATCAAAAGCATCATCATCGAGGAGGAAAAATGATTGAATCTTCAAAAGTTATTGTTCATACAACAGTTTTGAAAGAACAACCAACTCAAACAATTCGATCCAATAAAGCTGCTGCAGCAAAGAATGGCATCATCAAAAACAATATGAATAATAAGAATAAGAAGAATGATCAAAAAGATGGAATTAAAGTGATAGGAGCGATAAAAAATACAAAACCTAAGAATCCAAAACATCTTTCACGAAAAAGTAATAATAAATGTAAGTTTTTTTTGATGAAAATAATACTGTACTTTTGAGGCATAGTTTCTTGTACTTTTGTAGTAACTCTTGAAACGAAAATTTGGTTAAACTTTTTTTCAAACCTTTCGTTTCAAGAAATGTAGAAAAACTTTCGTAATACTGTAACTACCTTCTTTTTTTAGCTTTGATGCTACAAAGTACACAATTTTCAATTCGTTCTGGAAAACAAGAAAAGCTGAAACATACACAAAGTGATGACGAAATCCATGATAAACGTGGAACACCTGAATTAACGACTGACAAAACTCAAAAATCTTTTTCTCATAGAGTAAGTCTTTTCTTTCTCATCTTTAAATAATTCAAATTCTTCTTTTAAAGCTAGCAGATGATGAAGGAACAAATAGTAATATTGAAGAATTACCAATGGATAAACATAAATCTGAATAATATTTGTTAAATCTTTTTCTGATCTGTATTTTTTGTTAATGTTTAAAAAACAATTTAACCTTCTTCCTCATATAAATTTTATTGCTAATATGTAATGGCGAAATTTTAATTATACTATTTTTTAAACTTGGCTGTTTTTTTTGATTTCAAGAATTTTAACGTTTTTCTTTTAAAAATATTGGTTATCCTTTGTATATTGGTAGAATCCATTACTTTTGTGATTCTGTGTTTAACTCAAAAGAGTTTGGCAATAGCTTTACGTTACGGCTATGACTACGTAGCCGTTTCTATATTTTCAAAAAAAATGTTTTTTTGAAAAAAACAAACAATGCTTTTTATTTATTCTTCTTTTTGCCAATTTCGGACTTCTGTTATGGGGAAAATCAGAATTCGTTAGAAAACAGTAACCGAAATTTAAAGTTACTATTTATAATAAAACTAATTTTTTTAAACAACAATAATTTGAGGACTTGTGTTTGAGGATCTTAAATTAATTTAGAATTCTAAAGAGAAAAACTTTAAAATGAATGCTTAAAAAAAGCATGATGAAAGAAACGAAGTTGCATTAAAAATATTAACAAATTTTGTGAATACCGATGAAGTGGAAGAATTTGTTCGGGAACTTGATGCTCTGCTATTAATTGGATCCCATTCAAATATTATCGTATTTTATGGTTACAAGAACAAATGCCTGCTTTAATTACAGAATTAGCAGAAACAGATTTATTGCAATATGTTCGAAAGCTTCGAGGCCTAAGGGAATTTCCTTTTAAACAAATTTTGTCAATTTTATGGCAGATTACTTTAGCTCTTGAACATATTGCATCACTTTCAATGGTACATCGAGATGTGGCATGTCGAAATATTCTTTTGACAGAATCTGGAATTGCGAAATTAGCTGATTTTGGGCTTTGTTGTCAGTGTGATGAATCATATACATATCGGGCATCCCTCCAAAAACGACTTCCCCTTAAATGGCTTTCTATTGAAGCATTGGTTAATCGATTATTCAGCGAAAAATCAGATGTTTGGTCTTTTGGAGTTTTATGTTTCGAAACATTTTCAGATGGATCAATACCGTATCCGGCTTTATCAAATGTTGAAATGCTTGAAGTTTTGCAAAGTGGAAAGAGATTAGAAAAACCGATAAAAGCTCCAAATGAAATTTATGATTTAATGTTAAAATGTTGGAAGGAACAACCCGCAGAACGTCCATCCTTTAAAGATTTGAGCCATGATTTAAGAAATATTCTTGAAGATGAAACTCGTAGTTATGGATATTTAACTTTAGAATTTGCAAAAAATGATGAATAAATAATTTAATTTAAACGCTTACATATTTTCTTTTACAAAAAAAGCTAATTTTGGTGCAGAAGAATTTTATTTTTGTACATCGATTCTTCCAAAAATTTGCATACAATTTACATCTGTTTTCATACGTATTTTTATTGTAAAACTTTTTCTAATTTTTATGTCCCGAAAAAATTGAGGAAGAAAAAATGGAAACAGATAAAACTCAATCAACAAAAAGTGCTGCAACTTCAATAATTTCAGGAAATTCAAAGAATTTAATTTCTGAAAGAAATGAACTTCGATCAGGTAAGTCTTTATTTATTGTGTTTTGGGGGGGGGGGAGCAATATTTTTCCTTTTTCCTGGATGAAATAGTTACCGTATCATTAAAGTATAATACACACAAATATATGTATTTTAGCTCGTTCATCATCAATTATTTCAAGTTCTTCTGAATGTTTAACCTTCACTTCGCAATGTTTTGCTCCAACTTTATTTGGTTTAATTGTATTAGGATTTTGGCATTATTTTCTTTGTTTAATTTTAAATGATTTTCCAAAAATTCATGGATTTCTTCAACTTTGTCTTGGATATTTTGGTTGGGAATGGTTGGATATTTTTGGTTCAAGGCTTACCCGAAAAGAGAGAGTTTTCTTTGACGAAAAAAATATTTTGGAAACTAGTAAAGCTTTTGATTTCTTGTTGGGACCAGTTTTGGATGATACAACTCCTGGGGGATCTGGTGGCACGGATCCATGCTGTGGTAAATATCCTACGGTAGATTTAATTAAAAGTTTAATTGCTGATCCAAAACAGGCAGAAATGCAAGAAGTAAGCTTTTATAGCTTTTATTTATATAATTGTTTGATTGTAATATTTTTAGTTTTATAAACAACATTACGGTAATATGTACAATATTGCACTTCGAGCAAGTCAAGAGGCAAAAGCTGCCGAAGCAACTTCATCCCCCTCAACAAATTCTCTCAAAACTATCAAATCCAAATCTGAATCTGAATCTGAAATTAGTATTTCTCCAATGGCTTCAAAATCTGAAGAAAATCAAAAATCTCAGAAGAAAAAATAATTGTTTTTATTTAATTTAAATTTTTCATTATTTTTTTCTAATAAACCATTAAATATGGATGTCTCATCGATTAATTGTTTTATATTAGCTTTTTACCAACACTTGAACTGTCAGAGAACAAACACAACTAAAAATTGTTAAGCGGATTTAATTTTTTACCCAAAATTCAACGAAAAAGCTTATCAAAAATATAAATTTATATTATATGTCTCTTTGATTGTTAGAGTTATATTCTCAGGGCCGCAAATTGGTCCAAGCAAAGGGGGGGGGGGAACTTCCTTATGAAATTTTCAAAAATTCTCATTTTACCTAGTATGAATTCAGTTTTTCAACGTAAATTTTTTCTCAAGGGGGGGGGGGGGGGGAACTTTCCCCTTTTTCTATAAGGTATTTGCGGCCCTGTATATTCTAGAAGATTACGGACGGACATTCGGATGGAAATGAAAAATATGTAATACTTTCATCAAGTTCAATGAAAGAGATCACATTTATTTTTTTTAAATGTTTGTTTCTTTTTAAAAATAAATGTGATCGAAAAAATGATGCCATTTTTTGCAATCTTTTTCCAACTAGTGATCGAATTCCGTCCCATTCCCGGCAGGAACGGGATTTTTCCGTCCCGTGTCCATTTTCAAAAAACGGGAATGCCATACATAGTTTAAGCTGCAAAACATTTATTCTTAGCAACATCAAGTTCTGTTAAATGTGAAAGCTTTTATTCTGCTTCTACTTTATTATATAGCAACAAACAAAAAATAGATTATCTGCAGATTCTGCTCAAAAATTTATGGATATTACACATTACAAGTTTCCGACGGAATCCCGCGGGATCCTCCCGTCCCGTCTCCATTTTCAAAAACCGGGAATTTCCGTTTCACGGGTTTTACCGAAAACGCGACGGCATCCCATCACTAGTTCCAACGCCCTCTAAATTCTAAAAAGCAATGAATAAAAGTTGGAAAATTTTTTTAAAGAAACGTCAAAAAATTTAAGCTGCTTTTTTTGAATTAAAACAAAAATTTGGCGATTATCAAACAAAAAAAAAGCAATGAAAAGACGTTTTCATTTTTAATGTGTGGGTGATTATTTGATTCTACACTTGAAAAATGGCAAATTTTTTAGGTAAATCAATAATAATTTGGATATCACTTTTGGTGTTCCTAATTTGTTTGAATAATGTTTCTGCAAAAAATTCATCCTCAACTACCGTACGTACGATAACACTATTAAAATTGTTTGTTTAAGTTCGAAATTTTTGTTTTCAGATAGGAGGGGCCGGATGTCTTGTATATTATGTTTTATGCTTTTCAACAAATATGGATCAACAAAATTTAACGATTATTTTAGATAATTTAATTCCTCCACTTACGCATTCAACGTGCACCACATTTTTGCAAGTTAGAATTATTGTTTCAACAGATATTATCAGTGATTATCTTTTACCGGAAATTAATTTACAAAATTATATTGATAATAATATAACAATTGAAAATACGGGTGTATTTCTTGATGGTATCTTTACTTTTTATATATCACTGATTGATTGATTTTGAAATTCTTGGGGTGCGTGAAAAAGGTGGAAATGGAAGTGGAAGTGGAACGAGTGTGGAAAATGTGGAAATTAGGGTAAAAAGGAGGGGGGGGGAAACAAAAATGGTTTATTTTGCTTATTTATAGCTAAAAAAGGATTGCGAAATCGATGGAAATGTCAAATAATTGTTTGCACCCCTCTGATTTCGCAATAGTGTTTTTTTTCGTTTTATCTCCAAGTTATATATGTATTCATACGTGTAGAGAGGGGTGAGTTTTTTAAAAAATGCTATCGGGGTTGGGTAGCTTTCTCGACTTTTTTTGATTTTTATGTTTTTTATCGAAAAAAATTTCCGTGGTTGGTATATGCGTTGGGCGCTTCGCGCCCAACGCATATATTGTACTTCGTTTTACTCATGTTAAGTTCAGATCATATGGTACGGTAGTTGTAAATTATCATATCAATTGGTTTATAAACTTCATTTTTTTCATTAAACACTGTTTCAATTACATTTAATAGAAGTAAATATTAAAATAATGATTACTACCTCGTTAGAAATCAGGTGTTGTTACATCTATAATTTATATACATTCGATACAACATTTGAAGGAGATTTATTGAATGTATATAGATTATATATGAAGACTCTTTCAAAATCCTGACGTCAATTAAAAAACAAGGAATTTTGAAGAATTTTCTGGAATTGCCCGACATTCTTAGGTTTTTTAAAATGTCTTAAACTTTAATTTGAAAGCACGAAGGGAAAGATAATGATAATTTAGAGTTTGTTATGTTAAATTCGTAAAATTCTTCCCTAGGAATTTTTGTAATTTTTAATGACTTCAATGACGTCATAAGAGATAATAAGAACATGGAGTAATGGAAATTCTGAAATGAAATGGAATTTATTGGACTTTTACAAGGGTTAAGTGGGATTATTTCCACTGTATTTTGGACTGTTTTCGGTTAAACGTGATGCAAAGTACGTTTAAGCATTAAGAGACTAGAGTTGGCTATTTCCCTTCCCCGGGAATTTCCAGATTTTTGGGGGAAATGACTCCCGTAATTTTGCTTTTAAAAAAATATAGAAATGCTTTAATTTTTGGTTTCACGGTGCGCTGAATTGTCCAGTGAAGAAGTGTCCCCCAAAAAAATTTTCCATACTAAAATCGTAAAACCTAGATTCTGAGACAATAAGTAAATTTAAACATTTTCTGTAAAGGGGAAATAGAAATTTATCTCATTGTTAAAACGTAAATTCTTTAGTTACAAAGTGGATTCTGAATTCATCGGATTCAAAATCTGTGAAAAAATGTTTTTCAAATTCTATAAAATTACTATCATTTGATTCGTCTCGATGAGTAGATTACATTAAATGTAAATTTAGTTGTTGCCAAGGATTATGAAAAAAAATTTCCTTTTTTTTGGATTCTACGGCTTCAGAATCCTTTCCAACAATAATGTTTACACTTAATATAATCTACGCATCAAGACGAATTAATTGATAGTAATTTTGTAGAATTAGAGGAACATTTTTTTCACGGATTCAGAATCCACTTTTTAACTTTTCCCTGCATTGATGCCTTAACAATGATGCAAGTTTACGGTTCCCCTTTACAGAAAACGTTTAAATTAATTCATTATCTCAGAATCTATATTGTATGGAAAAAAAGTCAAAAAGTGATCTCTCAAATTTTCTGTCTGAACACTTTTTTTAGCGTACGAAGCACCGTGCGTTAAGCAGCCCAAACTTAGATTTTAAAGGGAGTGTCCAAGTTTTAGCTGTGAGAAATGGCCTGCTAAGAATTAGAATTAAAGAGCCAGAAATTTTTTGGTTTTGTTCTTGAATATATGAGTGATTGATCGGTTGCTCCCATAAAAAGTGACAGCATTTTTTAACAACCCCGAGGTGCTGGACACAAGTCAAAAACAGACTGTTTTTTAAATACCAGCAAAATGTAAAAAAAGATATACCCTTTAAAAGGGTATATTCTTTTTTTACAAAATAATTTCACTTTGAAAAAGCAAATTCGTTCCACAAGTTTTTATTTACTTTTGGCACTTCTTTACTTTAATTCCCCCCCCCCTTTAAATTTTTTTAAATAAATTTGCGTAAAAATATTGACTTTTGGATTAAAGTAAAGAAGTGCCAAACTTTTCACCGCGAACCCACTAGAAAAAAATTGGAGACAACCTGATAAAAATGTTAAAAATTATATGATATAATAAATTGTATAAAAATGCAGCTTAAAGCGAAAAAATTTCCTTAATAATGTGGCAAATATAGAAAAATTTTCTGGTGAAAATCAACATACTCCCTCCTTAGCCCAATTTTTCAGAAAAATTTCTCCGCTGTGGGTGGGTGGGGGGTGAGTTTAACTTACCCCCTCTACACGTATGTATGTATTATATAAATTTAACACTGTGGAACTTGAATTTCACATTTTTAAGTGCCCTTATAAAGCTCGTTTTTGAGATTTTTTGATTTATATACAAAAATCACCTCCATAGTCAATAAATCAAAAAATCTCAAAAACGAGCGTTATAAGGGCACTTAAAAACGTGAAATTCGAGTTCCACAGTGTTAAATCCATATAATACATATACAATTTGGAGATAAAAAGGAAAAAAACATTATTACGAAATCAGGGGTGTGCGAACAATTATTTGACATTTCCATCGATTTCGCAATCCATTTTTAGCTATAAATATGCAAAATAAAACATTTTTGCTTTCCCCCTTCCTTCCTATCCCTAATTTCCACCTTTTCCACTTCCATTTCCACCTTTATCGCACCCCTACAAAAACCTTTTGTCTTTCCAAATGATCACAAATAATTAAAATAATTATTCTTGATTTTGAGCCTAAAAATATTGGTTTTGATTTCAATATTTTGAGTTTAAATGGATAAAAAACCATTTTGTATATCCCTTATCATAGATTAATTTTAGAAAATGGGGATGATGATAATGAAATGTGGAACAGATTAAATGAAACTTATCGAATATTACAAAGCCGAAGGACAAATAGAGAATTCGAAAATGTTGCAATAAATCTTTTAACAGATTATTATTCACAAATAAATGATTCTGTTGAAATTATATCAGCAAATCATATCTTCCATGCCCTTGTATATGATTATCAAACATTTGAAGAATTTCAAGAAGACAAAATTCCAAGTTTTTTTACCGAACTTGATAACGATAAAATTAATCCATTTGCCACTGCACGTCCATATTGGGGATTAACGGATTCTACAACACCTTCCAATCTTCCTACAACACCTTCAACAACTTTAACGTCAACATCAAATATGCTCTCATCAACTATAATAATTTCTGGTAAATATTTGTAACACACATATCTTTGATAATATTAAAAAATGTTTTTAGATATATCCAAAAATGGTTCAAATAAAGTTATAATTATTATATCAGTCTGTGCAGCCGCAGTTATTTTAATTTTAATTACAGTAATTTGCTTTTTTAATTATCGTCGGCGAAAAAGAAATATTCAAAGTTTACAAAAAAGTATTAAAAAATGTGAAGAAGAAATTACTGATATTCGAATAGACTTTTGGGAATTAACATGGGATAAAATACAAATAATTGATGAACAACTTGGATCCGGAGCTTATGGACAAGTTTTGAAAGGAAAATTGTTGAAAAAATCAAATTATTTTCAAACTTCTGAAACCCAAAAATCATTGAATGAAGAAAATGTTGAAGTGGCAATTAAAACCCTTCATAAATATGCTGATGAAAATGCAAAAGTAAAACTATCTTTTATTAATTTTTATTATTTTTTAAAACTAATATTTTAGAAAAATTTCGAAAATGAAATTCAATTGGTTTGTTTGTTTTAATTTAATTTACACATATAAAGCAATAAAATATAAAAGTTTTTCACTTTTGAGCAAAAAAAGCCAAAAAGGTCTTAAACTGTAAATTTTCTCTTACATTTTAAGACCTTTTTTGCAAAAACCTTTAAATCTGTAAATTTCAAAAAGGTTTTCCTCAAAAACCTTTTAAATTGTAAATCCATTTACACTTTAGAAGGTTTTAGCCAAAAACCTAAAACCTTCTAAAAACCTAAAACCTTCTATTTTAGAAGGTTTTGCCTAAAACCTTCTAAAATGTAAAAAAATTTACATTTTGAAAGGTTTTTGAAGAAAACCTTTAAAACTGTAAAAAAAATTTACCGTTTAAAGGGTTTTTGAAGAAAACCTTTGAAAGTGTAAATGCCTTTTTTCATTTACAAAAAAAGATGATCAATCTTTGTAAATGCGATTTACAAAAAATCATCATCATTATTTGTAAATGCAATTTACAAAAATTGATGGTCATTTTTTGTAAATTTTTGAATTTCCCGCGAGTGCGCCCAGACACTGTATGCGTGCGGCCAGTCCATTTCTTCCCATTTGCAAGTGAGCAGCAGCAAAGCGGTCATTCATTCCTTTTTTTCTTCCTGCGAGCTGGTGAGCGACCGCTCTCTTCCGTCCAAAATGAATGAAAATGACCGCTGCTCACTTGCAAATGGGAGAAAATGGACTGGCCGCAAGACTACAGTATACCAGCGCACTGGCGGGAAATTCAAAAATTTACAAAAAATGACCATCAATTTTTGTAAATTGCATTTACAAAAAATGATGATGATTTTTTGTAAATCGCATTTACAAAGATTGATCATCATTTTTTGTAAATGAAAAAAGGCATTTACACTTTAAAAGATTTTCCTCAAAAACCCTTTAAACGGTAAATTTTTTTTACAGTTTAAAAGGTTTTTGCCGAAAAGGTTAGGTAAAAAATTCTTACACTTTAAAACCTTTTCGGCAAAAACCTTTTAAAATGTAAAAATTTTTTGCATTTTAAGACCTTTTCGGTAAAACCTTTTAAACTGTAAAAAAACGCTTACAAAAGGTTTTTGACTTTTTTTGCTCAAAAGTGAAAAACTTTTATATTTTATCGCTTTATATTTGAGATAAATGTCCTTTATAGATGAAATTGATAAGCGGACATGATAATATTATAAATATGATTGGTTGCATCACTCTTGAAAAGAAAATTTGTTTAATACTTGAATTTTGTCCTTTTCGAGATTTGTTACAGTATATTAAATCACAAAAAAATGATACGGTAGATATTCGAAAAACAGAAAACACCTAATTTTTTAATATCTTTTTTTGTGTTTAGCCTAAAAACATTGAAAATGCACAAAATGAATTTCTTATTTTTGCATGGCAAATTTCACAAGGATTGGTTAGTTTAAAGGTGGTTAAAAAATCAGTCAAAGATTTTAATTTTAGAGATTTTTGGGATCAAAGAATATTATTCATCGAGATTTAGCTGCAAGGAATATTTTGATTGATAAAGATAAAAATGCAAAGGTACTCCTCCAAAAATACTTTTTTTAAAGATTAATGAAAACATTTTAGATCAGTGACTTTGGATTATGTGTACAAAGATATGATAAATCATCAAATTTATCTTCCGATAATTGCGTTGGAAGATTACCCATAAAATGGTTGGCAATTGAATCTTTAAAGGAACATGAATTCAGTCTACAAAGTGATATGTAAATTTTACAAATATTCTATAAAAATAATATATTTTTAAATACTTTAGATGGTCATTTGGAATGATTTTGTATGAAATGTATGACATTTTAATATTTACAATTTTTAGAATCATTTTATTATAATTTTTAGACACAGTTTTGGTGAAATTCCGTTTAAAAATGTTGAAATTTCACAATTAATGGAACATTTAGAAGCTGGAAACAGACCAGAAAAACCAGAATTTTGTTCGGAGGAAATGTTTGTATAATCAATATTCTTCTTCAATATATATTATCATTATAGGCATAAAATAATGATAAAATGCTGGGACAAAACTCCTTCTTTAAGACCAACATCTCTCGAACTTATAACAACTTTTACCATTTTATTGGAGCGTGCCGCAGAAGGTTATGAATATTTAGCATTGCTTAAAACAGAAAAAAAAGTTTAAAAAAATATTTCATTAAATTTATATATAAAAATTTGCATTTCAAAGATCAATAAAAATGTAAAGTTTTTTAACATAAAATTAATTTTTTAAATTGAAAAATATCTTTTCTCTGACCTCATTTTTTTCTCGATTAAAATATGTCATCAGAAAATGTTTATCAAAAAAGCTATAATCTGCTTTTTTTTCTGTGATTAAAACAATATTTTTTATGCTTCAGTGATTAAAGGTGTGACAAAATATAATATTTTTCTTTTAGTTTTTTTTGAGTTTAAATGTTTGGTGTAAAATCAATAATAATATTTTTATTTTTGATTACAGTTTCTGTAATTTATTCGGATACAACATTAATTACAGAATCATCAATCTCTGAAACTACTACAGTATGCTTTTGCACAAATTTAAATGTGTATAAATTAAATGTGTTTTTTTGCAGAGAGAATATGTGAAACCAATATATGTATATTTTGTTTTGGCATTTTCAACAAAATTTGGTATATCTAATTTGAATAAAGTCTTGAACAATTCAATCGACTCATTTCAAAACTTTTTTAACGACACTTTTAAACTCAGAATTGTTGTTTCCACGGAAATATTTAGTCCGTTTTTGACAACATTTAATGAAACAAAAGATTATTTTAATCATATAACAATGAAAGAAACCGGAATTGTTCTCACTCTTTCAGGTTCGCCATTCTTTTCTTAGAATTCTTAGGCGGGGGGATTCGAGATCTGTGCCCCCCCCCCCGAAATTGAGGAATTTCCTTTGATCTTTTGTCGCTTCATGTTGGCGGCGGCAAAATATCATAGGCGTGCCCCTCCCCCAAAATCGCTGTGCCCCTCGGAAATGTTTTTCTGTATACGGCCTTGATCTCATGTGACATGAAATCACATGAGATCATTTATGTTTATAAATACTATTATTTATTTTATAGATGGATACATTTATGATGATCAATATGAAATGCGGAACCGACTTTATTTGATAGCAGAACAAATTCCATATGATACTGCAACAATAAATTTATTTACAGATTATTATTCAAGTGAAGCAAAAAATTTTATTACATTTGATACTAATGACAAATATAATGCCATGGCATATATATACGATTATCAAGCATATGAAAGTTTTAAAACGGATATGAATCAAAGTTGCTTTATGACTGCTGATAATTATCATACAATTTCGCCGGTATCCTTTAAATGTCCTTTAATGGAAATTTCAACTATTTCAATTCCAAACACTTCCGTTTTATTTCAAAATCATTCAACTTTTGTATCTGTCAGCAGCTCAACACAACAACCAACACCAGGTATATTACTGCTACATACATATTTGCATTTTAATGTTTAGCACTTTTTAGACGGCTCAAATGGAAATACTAAAATTGTAATTATTGCATCATCCTGTTCTGCCGCAGCAATTTTAATACTTTTTATCTTAGGCTTTTTTATTTATCGTCGACGTTCTGCAAGAATGGCAAAAATCAAAGATATTCAAATTCATCATCAAAAACGGAATAACAATGATAAAAGTGATTACTGGGAATTGACAAGAGATAAATTGTTGATAAAAAATGAACAACTTGGAAATGGAAATCGTCGACAAATTTTGGCCGGAATACTTTTGGGAAAACCGGTGCCATTTCAAAACAATAAAATTTTTAAGGATGAAAATTTGGAGAACGAAGATATCGCAGTTAAAATTTTGTGTGATAATTCTGATAATTTTGATAAGGTTCTATTTACAAACATTTAATTTAATGAAAGCTAATAATTTTAGGAATGTTTTTTAAATGAAATTCAATTGGTTTGTTTAAATTTAATTTACATATATTTGAGATAAATGTCCTTTATAGATGAAATTGATAAGCGGACATGATAATATTATAAATATGATTGGTTGCATCACTCTTGAAAAGAAAATTTGTTTAATACTTGAATTTTGTCCTTTTCGAGATTTGTTACAGTATATTAAATCACAAAAAAATGATACGGTAAAAAAAGTATTACTGTAAGTTTAAAAAAAGTTGGCAAACTTTTTAGTCATATTTCAAAGAACATTTTGAGCATATTTTAAAGGAATTCCTTATTTTTGCATGGCAAATTTCACAGGGAATGGTTTGTCTTTCTTTATTTTAAATTTTACAACTTTAATTGCAACAATGAAATAAATATTTTAGAATTTTTTGGCATCAAAAGGAATCATACATAAAAATTTGACAGCTGAAAATATTTTAATTGATTCAAACAAAAATGCAAAAGTTTGTTTCTACATTTTAATATTAATTGAAAATTTGTTTTAGATTAGTGGCTTTGGGATGTGTGTTTATATTGATAGCTTATCAAAATTGCCTTCGGAAAATATTTTGGATTTTGAAAGATTTTCGATAAAATATTTAGCAATTGAATCTTTAAAAGATTATGAATTCAGTCTACAAAGTGATATGTAAATTTTACAAATAATATTATTATTTTAATAATGCAAGTAATAATTTTAGATGGTCATTTGGAATGATTTTGTATGAAATGTAAAATTTTATCATATTTAATAAAATATAAAATGTTTTTAACCTTAAATTAATTTTAAGGTTAAGTTTTGGTGAAATTCCGTTTAAAAATGTTGAAATTTCAAAATTATTGGAACATTTAGAAGCTGGAAACAGGCCAGAAAAACCAGAATTTTGTTCGGATGAAATGTAATAAATTATTTACTTATTTTTGTTTTTAAATGGCATTTTTTAGATATACAATAATGATAAAATGTTGGAATTCTGATCCAACTTTAAGGCCATCATTTAATGAATTAATTACAATTTTTACTGTTTTCTTAGAACATGCCACCGAAGGTTATGGATATTTGGCTTTGCTAAAATCAGATACAAAAACAAGGGAATGAAATGTTTTTTTCTAACATACATATTTATAAATTTTGTATACTTAATTTTAATTTTTAATTTTAATTTATTTCACTCCAGAAAAAGGCTGAGTGGGCAAAGAAGAAAAAAACATATGAATAAAAAAATAAAAACAAAACAACAGTAATAATGGTTAAACAATAAAAGAGTGAAAAAAAAGAGAGAAATAAAAAATTTTTGGATAAGTAAAAGACCATAAAAATTTAATTTAATTTGAAAAACTTATATAGAAAGAATGATCATCAGAGAATGATATACTGAAAAAAGAACTTTTTTATTTGTGTGATAAAAAAGTTCTTTTTTTACTAATTTTTTCATCAAAACTTTATTTTTGAACAAAAAGATATCAGTAAACAATAAAAAAAACCAGAAAAAAATTCATATTTTTTTAAAAACAAAAAGTATAAGCAAGAATTTCTTGGGATAATCCGCCGAGATCTTTTGAATCAATACTTGCTTTATTTTCTAAAATAAATTGTTTGCAAAGTTTTTTTGCTTCTTTAAGATTTTCTTTAAAAGCAGATTGAAAAGCTTCGCAAACATTTTTTGAATTAATTGAATCTTTAACAACAGGACGACATGCTTCCTAAAAATCAATAGTTTATGCAAATTTTTTATGTAATATAAAGAGCTTACAATTAAAGCTAAGATATTCCATTGATCAGCAAAGACAAAAAGATTAGATTCGTATCCGCTGATAGAATTTGATTTATCATCCAAAAATTTGAGTGCCACTTTTAAAAGATTACTGTCCAAATCAATATTAATTTGGGCCGGAAAAATTTTGGATTCTTCAAAGATTTCAGTAAATTTTGTTGAATGCTTTGTAAAAATTGAGTGATGACATTGCACATGAGTTCCATCAACAGCAACAAGATTGATATCTTGATAATTTTTATCTCTAAAACTTTTATACCATTCACAATTGCTTGGACATATTTTCATTTGGTTGACGCACAAAGATGGTGGGGGTGACTTGATCATTTCAGGATTCCAAGATACAACATTTTCAGGTGATTCTGATGGTTTTGATTCTACAACATCATTTGTATCATTTTGTTCTGAAGTTGATAATGGACGACTTTCTGATGATGCAGAAGTTTGTTGATCAGATTCAGTTAATTCAAAGATGAATGATAACATTAAATCAATATCTTGCAACTTTACTGCATAATGAAAATCACCTTTTTTTCCTAAATTAAACATAAATAAATTCCAATTTAAGATTTAAAAATTAAAAATATACCATTTAGTTTTACACCCAATGCACCAGGATTTTCAATATGAACTTCAAGATTTTCTGAATCAATTCTTTTTCCATAATATTTAAAAGAAACATTTTCACCGGAATTTGATAAAACCAAATTATCAACAAACATTTGATTTATTTCCAAAAATTCAAAACGAGCTTGCGGAATTTGAAGTCGATGGGTGACAGAAACAACCGTCTGGAATTCAGCATCTACCAAAATATAAATTTTGGCTGATTGCGAAAGATGAGGACCACCATCGGTAAAACATTTTGTATCTTTATCATATGGTATACTAATAGTTGTACCTTTATTTGAACTGTATTCTAAAAAAGATACATAGATAATAATATTTATTATCAACTTATCGTATATGCATATTACTTACGTTCATATTCCAATTTTAGAATATCAAAATCACCTTTTATATTGTCAACTTTGTATCCGTTATAAACAGCAAAAAGGTAGAATTCAATATTTTCACTGAATTTTATTACTGATGCCTGACCACATGGCAAAAAAATATTTTTGATGCAAATAGTTTTAAGAGACATTTTTTATGAGCACATAAACCAAAGAATAGAGTGAAAAAATGAAACAAAAATTATTTATCTTTTTTTGGTTTGATCAATTTTGATGACCTTTTTTGGAAGATGAGTCTTTCAGGGACCCTCTTTGAAATATTTTCAAATAAAAACAAATTTTCGTTGTTTTATAATAGCGCCGGTTGCTAGTTTTATTAGTTCTAACTAAAATATGGATAATCATGGAACCAACAAAATCATTCAAGTAAAAATATATATGCAAAAATCAATGTGAACCAAAGAAAGAAGGATATGGTAAAAGAATTAATTATTGATTTTTCCAATAAATTGAAGTATCATTTTTTATGACTAAAAAAATGTAACAAAAGATTTGTTCCAGAAATTATGGAAAGACAGCATTTTGTTTAAAAAATTTTACACAAATTAAAAAATTTTTTTGAAAAAGTCTGAAAATTTTAATTTAATAATGATAAAAAAATTTAAAATCCAAGTTAAAAATGCATTTGTTTTTTTTATTAAAATCATTGCAACAATTAACAAAAATTATTTTAAAAAACCCGTTTTTAAAAACACAAAAGTATAACAAAAAAATTAAAAGGAGTGTCGACGACAAGCAAGAAACGCACTACGACGGTAAGGGCGTTGCGCCAATGATGGAGAATAAAAAGACGCCCTTACCGTCGTAGTGCGTTTCTTGCTTGTCGTCGACACTCCCTTTAATAAAGCAGTGATATGAAATTTAAGAATAACTTAAAATTTAAAAATTTGTAGATGGTTGAATAATAACTTGTGTGGAATTTCGTTTAGAATTAAGGGGAAGAAGAAAGGTCTCCATTGGTTCTCGGACACCTTTAACTTTAATTTTGCCCCGACTTTGTGGATAATAAACATTATGGGGTAATGCACGAGCCATTTCACCAGTCATCTAAATAAATCACCATTGACTTGCTACAGTATACTTTGAATTAAACTTACATGAATTTTTTTGGTTTCACCATGTGAATCCATCCGACTCGCCATATTTACTGTATTCCCCCAAATATCATATTGTGGTTTTTGGGCTCCAATTACCCCAGCCACCAGGGGCCCCAAACTGAGACCAATTCGAAGTTGAAAGTTTTGAAATGAATCTGCATTTAATTGCTCCAAAACGGCATGCATTGAAAATGCAAATTCTACCATTATTGCGGCATTTCGAACTGCCTAAAATTAATTTAATTATTTATTTTCTTTAAAAGTTTCATATCTTTATAACAAACATTATCAGCTTGTTCCGTATCATTTTCATTTAATCCCGCAGCGGCCATATAAGTTGATGCAACTGTTTTAATTTTTTCAATACAACTAAATTTTGGTTTCGAAAGAAGCTAAAAAATGTTGTAAAATTAAATAAAATGAAAAAAATGTTGAAAGAATTACTTTATCAAATTCGCAAACAATTTCATTTAGCAGTCTTAAACATTCCAATTTTCGACTTCGATCACATTCTGACCAATATTCTTTAAAATTTGGAATTGATGCAAACATTACACAAACATTATCATGATCACGAGCATATAATTCCTACAAATTTATTTAATATATCAGCTATCAGATATCTCGGGAGGAATAAAGAAAAAGCTCATACATCTGTATGTCGATCAGGATTTAAAAACTTTGCTGCAACGGTACTTGGTAAAATATTTTCAATTAAAAGATTATTAATATCTTGCATTGTTTGAACATCTCTTTCTTCATTCTTAAAGGCAACATTACATGCAGCTTCAACTTTTCTCTCATATTCTGTCTAAAATTTGCATATTTTTATAGGATTTTTAAGTTTTTATTCAAAATAAAAGTTCCATTCGGGAGTCTCAGGTTTTCGACAAATTCTGTTTAAACAGAGTCAAAAAACCAAAATTCTACCGTATGGGCGTATCCAGATATGACGTCATGCAAAGCAAAGCGAGGGGGGGGGGGAAGGGAACAGCCATTTATGACCCGCCTTTCATGTGCGGCAAAAGATCAAAGGAAAATTATGACGTTGAGGGAGGGGTCCTAAAATGCCGATTTTTGCATGACGTCATATCTGGACAGCCGCTAACCAAAATTACAATTTTTAGAATATACACAAATGTCTCGAACAGAATTTAATTTTTGCAAATAATAAACTTACAATCCATGCAATAAAAACAATAATTAAAAACATTGCAATAATATTTACGAGAATAATTGTTGGCTGACAACTGATTACTTGAACGGAGCCCGTTAAATCGGAAGTTGAAATAAAAGTTAAAAGTAACAAAAAAAGGCTGCAATCAACGGCAGCTAAAAAGCATCGAAATGGATACGGTAAATGAAAGAGACTAAAAACGATGCAAATATGACAGATACAATTTGGAAGCCATGTAATAGAATAATTTGGAAGGGACGTTATTGTGCCTTCATTATCTGATTCTTCACTCAAAAATGAGACAAGAAGATGGGGGCCAATGCAGAGGAAAAAGGATCCAGCATATGCAACACAAATTAAAAGAATTCTAACACTTTTGCAAAGGGATTCTATGAGACATAGAAAGGCGAGAAGAAGAAGACAAGCGGCCATTTGACCTTGAAGAAGATTATGAAGTCGAGGGGTAATATTATTGAGGACGAGAAAGAAGTTCGCCAATGCCAATGGAATACAGAGAAGAAGGATTATTCTAAGTTCGGTCAAATATAATGTTGTTGGTTTGGAGCTGAAAAAGTATGGTAATTAGTGTTAAAGGGAGTGTCGAAGACAGTGAAAAACTTTTTATGAACGTTTTCCGTCGTTCCAAGTGATGGGGAATGAAAAAGTTTGTCCGCCCGCACGCAACGAATGCATTCCCCATCACTTGGAATGACGGAAAAAAGTTTTTCACTATCTTCGACACTCCCTTTAAACAAAGCAGGTCAGTTTTTTTAAATTTAAAATTTAAAATCTCTTCAAGACATCAAGCTTTGAATATTTAATATAATTTTTAAAGTTTTTTATGTAAAAATTTTAACAAGGCTTTTATTGGGAGGAGATTCAGATGTCCTTTTTTTGAAACAAAATTTGAAATGCAAATTTTTAATTTATGCTAAATTGTGTATTGTATACTTACTAAAATGGACACAACAATAATGGACTAATTTCATACGTTCCAGTTGTGCAATGAAACATTGTTCTTAAACTTGTTGAAGAAAGATTACTTAAATTATTTTCAATTAGGGTCATGCTTTGCACCATTGAACCATAATTTGCACCTCTTCGATTTCGAATTTGATCCCCATTTTCTGTTTCATCAGGTTCACCGGGTCTTTCCCGACCCAAATTAGAAAATGGAGTTTCAGCTCCCCAAAATTCTGCCATTTTTGACCTGGAATGAAATGAGTAGTGGTATTTTAAAATTGATAAAAAAAATGCTCTCATACATTTTTGCTTTCATTGAAATTCGACTCGCTGCAGCATTTCCATCTTCACAAATATCCATTGCCCTTCTTTTATTTCGGTAAATTGATGCCGTTCTTTCAACAATTGTTGCTTTATCCGGTAAAATGTGATAAGTTGGTTCACAAAGGGCCAAAATTGTTGGATCATCTGTTTTTGCTTCAACAAAACAATAATCTCCCATTAGCATATCCTTTGTCTTTTTAGTTATATGTACAGCTCTGAAAAAAAGTTTTTCCACTAATTTGCATATGCATAATATGGATATATTTTAGCTTACCCGGATACCCCACAAGCCTCCATATGATTCGCTAATGTTACATCATCACTCCAAATATCAAATTGCCATTTCTTTAATCCCAAAATTCCACATAAAACTGACCCCGTATGAACCCCAATTCGCATATTCACATTTACGCCTGTTGCAACTCGAACTTGTTTAATTGTTTTAATCATTTCAAGACCCATTAAAACACACATATCCGCATGATTTGGACGATTCACTGGCATTCCACTAACGGCATAATAACAATCACCCAAAAATTTTATTCTCATACATTGTAATTTCTATAAAATTTACACTCAATGTAAAACAGATTACTGTAGCTGTTTTGGGATACTGTACCTGAGCATCTTCATCAAATTTACTGTATAATTCATTCAGAGTTCTGACAAGATCTTTTGCGGTTAATTGTGCAGCTAATACCGTAAAATTGACGATATCAGCAAAGAGGATACTGTAATGAATAAAAATATATTTTAAAATGTTCAAAAAACATTGGATTACAGAAAATAAAATGAATTCAAACCTGACATTATCATGTACTTGAACATGTAAATCATGAAAAAGTTTTTGATTTTTACCCGGAAGTCCTCGAGCCGTTGATGAATTGGCTATTATTGATTGAGATACCTAAAAATAGATTCATATTTAGGGTTCAGAATTTTTCATGGATTCTGAATCCCATCACATTTGTAAAAAAATGATACATACTTTATCAGTGAGATAAGCGGGGATAACACTTAACAACAATTTTTCTTGTCGACTTTTAAGTGTCTCCAATTCAGTTCTTCTTCGAACTGCATCACCAAGTTTTTGAGCGATAGATGCTCGAGAGCAGGCACTATTTGAATCACATATTAATCCACTACCAGTTACAACCATTTGATATAAAAATAATGGCCATATCTTTAATGCAATTATATTATATATATTTTTTGGATAAATGAAATAAAACTTGCTGAAAACATTTGGCTATAACTATCATCATCTCTTGAAATTTCGGGATTTCGATTTCCATAAAGCACAAGTGTAATTAAAAGAACATTAAAAACATTAAAGCTTAAAGTAATAATTAAAAAAAGCCTTCGATGACGAGGTAAAACAAAAAATTGATAAAAAGTTGTTAAAGCCAATGAAGCATAAAAGCTGCTCAGATCGGCAACTCTTTCAGATTTGTTCTAAAATTTGAATAATTGTTAATGAACAAAGTGTGTTAAACATCGCTTTCCAAGAAAGTTCGGTCACATTTTGCCAAACTTTTATTTTTAGGCATGTTGGCAAAACGTGACAAAACAACTAAATACAATATTAAATTATTCGAACCTCTGAAATTAATGGTAAATGTATCAACCAAATAAAGACAGGAAATGACAACGAAGATATTACCGAAAATGCCACCAATGGAAGGGCAAATCGAAAATTTTCATCTGAATACCGTACCAGTACAAAAGATGCCAAGGCAATAATTAAAAATAAAAGGCAAAAAATAAAATATGGTAAACTTCCAAGATCTAATCGATGGCAAAGATAATGAAATAAAAATATTTGTGCCACGGCATAAACGAATAACCATAAATGAAATGTATGAAGTCGGGCTCGATCAAGGGACGTCCAATGTTTGACTAAAACTGTTCGAACTTCTTCCCGCTCTGGTTTATCTTCATTATTATTAAATGAAATCATATTCGAATTTGATATTGCTGAAGCTGAACGATAACCACGTCTTTGGCCATCTTCTGTTCCTGTCGTTTGGGAATCCATTTATTATATACTGTAGGATTCTAAAAATTTGATATTTTGAAACATTTAAATACGAAAAAATGAAATAATTTTTTTGTCAAAATTTCGCGTAATAAAGTCAATCGTTTCCAAAATTGTTATATCATTTTTAATCTTAAATTTTTCAGAATCTGCAAAATTCTGGATTAATAATGGAATCTTATATAAGAAATGTAATTTTTTTATAAACAGCTCTACTGTGATAATGGTAAAAATGACGGTTACGGTAGCTATTGTCAATGAATCAAAAATATGCAAAGCTCAAAGTTTAAAGCAATAAATTAACTGCAAAAAAAGATGCCCTTTTTCATAACACATTTTTTTGTTGTCCCTTGAAAAAAAATCTGAAATTTAAAAAGAAAAAATATTTTCCCAAGAGTTTTAACAGAAGACAAAAAAAAACTAATCAATCCTATGCATTTTTTTTCAACGATTTTTCATTTTGAAAATTTTTTTGGGGAAGAAAAAAAAAAAAAAGAAACATGAGGCTTCAATAAAAATGGAAGCTGATCTTCCCCTAAAAATTACGGAGAGAGAAAGAGTTAAAAAGCTAAAAAGGCTAACCTGACCCTTTTTTTCTTCTATCAAGAAAGCAAAAAAAAAATAAAGAAAAGCATATTTTTTTCATTGCATTCTTATTTATTTTTGTTTCTTCCGTTCTTCTTCAAAGCTTTAACCACTTAAACCAAGGAGAAGGGGGGAGATTCTTGAATAGCTTCGAGAAAAAAAAGTGTTTGCTTCGGGAAAAAAAATAATCGAGTGAGAAAAAGGGAGGAAAACCGTTATTTGTCAAAAACAGATGTCCAAACATTTGTCTTCGCTGAGAGAGAGAGAGAGAACGGCGTCCTTTACTTTATTCAAGGATAGAAAAGTGCCAAAACTCGAGAAAAAAAAAGATAAAAAGATGAAGTACTTTTTTGTGTTTTTGTCAAAAAATTACGTGACAAAAATTTATCAATTTTATTTTAGAAAATTGGTTTTATTTTTAATCTTTGTTATCAAGAAAATTATCTACAGTAATCTTAAAAGTTGAATGACAAAACTTTGGAATTAGAATTCAGTCAACTTTTTTTAAATAAAATGATTTTAAATAACTGAAAAAGATATATGGTTATTCTTTGATGTTTTTTTAAATGCAGCTGCAAAAAATAAAAAAAAACATGAATCAATCAAAATAAAAAAAGATCAAAGTAAAAAATACCGATTTTTAATATCATATTTTTATTATAAAACATAACTTTTTTTTAATGTTTTCAAAAAAAAAAATTAAATTTATAAAAAAAGCCTATAAATTTATTTCCGAATATAATTAATATATTTTATATTACACATTTTTGAAATTCTACCGTATTCCCAAAGGTAAATAACTTTGAAACAAATAAGGAATTTATCACTTAAATTTCTGATATGCTTTTAAAAAAAAAGAGGAACAGTTTTTTCGAACATGGAAGAAGAATTTTGAAAAAAAATTCAAAAACTAAATTTAATATTTTTATTGTTAAAACTGAATTTAAATAATTTCAACTAAATTGTTGATTTCATTTTTTGGCGTTTCTTTAGTTTGTGCCCCCTCTCTCATTTTTCATTCACAAATTTGCATAAAAATATTGAGTTTTGTACTGCGTTTTAAAAGGATAAGCGGGAGGGGTGAGTGAACGGTTGCTTTTGTGAATGAAAATAAAAATGAGAGAGGGCACAAACTAAAGAAGTGCCCATTTTTTTAAATTCCAAATATTTTCACCCATCTCTTTTTAAAGTCTCCAATTTTTTGTAATTAAAATTTGTAAAAAAAAACATTTGAAGGTAATATGTGCTAATCCTACAAAACACAGATGATACACATATATATTTGCCCATTTGGGAATATTATCTTTTAGTCAATTCTTTTTTCCGACAAGACACGGAACTTTTTTA
The DNA here is from genome assembly GCA_964035985.1 of Panagrolaimus superbus. Classification (NCBI taxonomy): domain Eukaryota; kingdom Metazoa; phylum Nematoda; class Chromadorea; order Rhabditida; family Panagrolaimidae; genus Panagrolaimus; species Panagrolaimus superbus. The sequence continues at coordinate 11,495,797 of OZ038357.1, forward strand.
GAAGGGCAGAAAAAAAAGACGGCACAAAAGTTAAAAGTAGCAAAAACAAAATAAACAAATTTTTGGTGTTAAAGGAGATTCGTTAGTTGATGCATTGCGAAATTCTGAAAAAATTTGAAAAAAAATTTTGCCGCATTTTTCCCGTGGCAAAGAAACTTTTTTACGAAATTAAGTTTCTTTGCCACGGGAAAAATGCGGCAAAATTTTTTTTCAAACTTTTTCAGAATTTCGCAATGCATCAACTAACGAATCTCCTTTAATATTTTTTTCAAGGAGGATAAGATCCGATGGATGATAAGAGAGAAATATGTCGGATATATCAAAAAAAATACGTATAAAAAGTTTGTAAAAATTTTTTGTATGCCGAAAAAAACTATGGGGAGCAACTTTTCTTTCTTTTTTTCTTTCACATTTAAGTAGCCCCTATCAGTGCTTCAATATTTTTTTTCATTTTATTTTTTTCTTTAAAGAAAGAAACTCGAGACTTTTTTTGCCTTCTTATTTTTGACTTTCAAACATGGACAAAAAAATTTTTGGATTGTTTGCGCAAAGACACTTTTATTCATTCCCCCCCTCCTTTTTTTTATGTTTTTGAGCTGTTGCTCCATGGCCCCAAAATATATATATATATATATGTATTATTGTTGAAAAGATAGGGGCTTATTTTTGGGGAACAAATGAAATTGGCAACTATCAAAAAATTGCAAATATATATGAAAATATGTGAAAACAAAAAAGATAAGTTATATACAAAAAAAGAGAGATCTCTTAAATCCACAATTTTAAAAAAGTCAAAAGAAAAAAGGATAAACAAAAGAAATAAAGTAAAATGTTGCCGAAAAACGGAACCCTTTTTTAGAGTAGCAAAAAAAACAATTCTTTAAACAAATATTTTTAAATTCTCAAGGGCAAAAAATTGAGCTGAATTGAATGACGGCACAAAAAAAAGGTTATTTGCGTTACTATTATTACGATCAAAAAAGAGCCTCCTGTTAAAACTGATATCATCACTTGAAATAAATATAACTGCAAAAAATAAAAGAAACCAAAACATTTTGAAATATTGTACTTCTTTTTTTTCAAGCTTCTTATTTTCATTGAAACAAAAAAACGTTTTTTTTAATCAAATTTGCATTCATTTTAATTCTGCTATTTTGCTGCTGCTACATACACTCAATGGACCAACCCCATATATATATATTTCCCCCCATATTTATTTGGTTGTTGTTTTGGTACATCTCCAAAAAACAAGCACGGCAAAAAAGTAGAAGCAATAATTACCAAAAGCAAAGAGTTAATTGACAAAAAAGAAGAAACAATCAAATCACCCCCCCCCCCCCCACGTTATTTTAACAATGGATCTTTGAAACCTTTAAAAATTAAATAATTTAAAAATTGTCTAAAAAATACATCGACAAAAATTCAATCGAAAAACTACATACATATTTTTTACATCTTTTTTTTTGAAACACTTTAAAAATCTTTCATTCATTTATTTTTTTGCTTGAATGAACAAAAAAATAATGGAGCTTGGATTTACTTTTTTTTTGAATTCAAAGAAAATTTTAAATGTTTTTGTTATGCTTTTCCTGCACACTTTCAACAATTTAAAGTATCAAATTATCAGTTGTTATGCAAAATAATATTAACAATAATTTGATTGATTTAAAAAAAATTACAAAAAAATAAATTTTTGAAATATATAATTTTATTTATAATTTTGTGCGCTTTTTTGTGAATTACATTTTTCTCAGAAAAACGTGAAATTGCAACAAAAAAACATTTTTAAAAAATATACAGTAAATATTTTAGGCATACTGTTGTAATCATTGACGAAAAGCAACTTTAAAAATGCACAATTGTGATTTTACTAAGATTCAGGAAGTAGAAGCTATTGTAAACATTTTTAACAGTAATTAATTATGTTTTGTTTTATATGTTTGAAGAAACATCCGCGGTTTGAAAAACACAACTATTTTAATACAGTAGGAAACGCAAAAGAAAATTAATGAAAAATAATGTTTTTTTTAAATTTGGCAAAACGTGTACGAATGACAACGAAGATCTTCTGCCAAATCAAAATTTAAAGTTATCCCAGAAGAATTATTTTTTTCTATGCTCAACATTCAAGCTTTTTTTTCTAAATTTTAAAGCTTTATTTGAATGAATGTTTTACAGAAGCGGGTTAACGCTGCTTAAAGTTTCCAAAACTTTGCTGCTAAATGGATTTGCAAAACGATTACAGTAAGTTTTTAATTCTTTAAATCATTTTAAAAAGATTTTTATTTTTTCAGACATACTCATCCAGAAAAAGGAGAATCATTCTATAAACGATGGATAGAATATATAAGAGTTTATGGAATGGACGGTGTAAGTATATTTTTCACATTTTTATTGAATATAGCAATAAATAAATGATTTTAGCAATCTGCAGCATTTCGATCATTTATTGTTTCACGATATCATCGTGTTGATAAAATTGATGCAAGCAAATGGAATATTATTTACCATGATTTTGTTGCATCAAGACTTTCTGTAATAGGTACAATAAGTATTACATGTGTTGGTGTTGGGCTAGCTTTTTCCATATCTGATTATTACATTAATGGAAAGCTGACCTCTAAAAGAGGAATGCAATGGCAAAGAGATTTTGAAGAAGTTAATTTTTGTTTTACTTTAAGCTTTTTCTATTACATTATATTTTTTATAGCTAGGGGCATTTGCTTATATAATTTTAAGTGGAATGATTCTTTGTGGAATTTGTCTTATCAGATTACAACTTCTTCGAATTTTGAGAATATATCAAAGTAAAAGCAATCCTGAAGACTTTGTTATGATTCGAGCTGGAGTTTCACGATTTAACAAAAAGGTAATCTCTTCAGTAAAAATATTATCATTAAAATATAATAATTTTACATTTTTAAGACTCCATTTACTCGATCTCAAGTAAAAATTTTATCCGTTTTGTACGATCAAGAAGCGTATTATTATCAAATTTTCGCCTTTGGAAATATTAAAATTCATAATAGATCTGCAATAATCAATACAGAAAGCTTTGAACAACCTGCTATTAAATCATACATGTTTGGAGAACGAAATACAATTCCTGAAAAATTGCTATCACCAAGTGCTTCCTCAAAAAAAAGCCAAATGGCAAAATCGAAAAAAATTCCTCCACCTCCAATGTTTTAGGTAATTTAGTTTTTTTTGTTTTTAGAAAATAGATAGATTTTTATGTGACCATTTTGTTTATTATTGTTATTATTATTTAAAAAAAGCAAATATCTAAATTTTTAACATTTTCTACTCGTCATGGATAGCGTGTTAGAGACTGGCAGAATACAGTAAGACAATAACAAGAAAAATTCGTTTTTGATTGAAATAAAAATATCCAAAGAAAAATATTGCATCATTATTAAAAATTATAATAAAAAGCAGACAAAAAAAGTTAAGTGATTTTTTAACAAGAATCTCTGAGTGAACGGCGTCGATTTCTTTCTTCGATGGTTAAACTTGTATGATGTCGTACTAATGGACTTGGAGAAGTAACTGCTTGAAAAGAATCCACCAACTCTTCTAATTCATTTGTTGATAAAGATTCTCCAAGAGGTTGTTGAAGATCTGGAACTGATTCATTCCAATCTTTTCGACCACTAAATTTTAATTCCAATTCCAAAACAAGTTTGCTGAAAAGACTTTCATCTATTACAGCTTCTTCTTCAATAACCCGCAAAGCTGATTGCTCTGTAACACTTTGAAAGAATCTCAATGCTGAAAAATATTTAATATATTTTTAACAGTTTTAAAAGTATAACCAAGACTTACTGTAAGCAGTTAAACATCCGGCCAATTCTAAAGCAGCTGGATTAAAATTCATCGGAGGCTTCGCCCCTGCTAACGATGTTCTAGGGAATAAATATGCAGTAACAAGTTGTGGCAGATTTCTCTCTTTATCTTCTTTCTTCAAATCTCCCTCTGTTCGAATTGGCTGAGCTCTTGAAAAATACATATTATGTGCAATATTTTCATGGGTTAAAAATTGTACACATTTTGTAATATTATTTACAAAATTATCAAAATGCTCTTGAGAAGGTAACTGGAAAGCTATGGCAGAAATAAACCATGTTGGTCTTTGAATAATATAAACATTTTCATATAATTTTTCAAATCTCTAAAACAATGAGTATACTGTAAATCCTTACAATGTGTGACGACAATCTTTGGTGTGAACGGCGTTCAGGCGTTCACAAAATTTGCGTGCAGTGAAAAAAACAAAGAGACAAACAACAAACAAAGACTTTTTTTTCCTCTTTGTTTTTTTCACTGCACGCAAATTTTGTGAACGCCTGAACGCCGTTCACACCAAAGATTGTCGTCACACATTGTAGAATACTGTAACAAACAAAAATTAGCAACTTACTCGATTAATTAAATCACTATCATAAGGCCATATAATACCATGTAAATGTAAATGATTTACACTAGCTTGTCCAAGGAGGCTATTAAAAAGCATATGAAAATTTTCATCTTCATTTAATAACATTAAATCAGTTGCTAATCGAATTGCTGTAGAATTTAAGACTTGTGGAAGGCATTTATTCATTGATGGAATAACTAATGTATGTCCACGTTCAAGTGGTGAAGCATTAACTGCCATGATATGTGTTGTATCAAGTACATCTTCAGAATATGGTTTATCAAGGCACCGCATTTTATATAAAATTTCATCCGGAAGAAGTTTGGTAAAATTCCATCGCAAATGACTAAAAAAAATAATTATTTACTATTCCCCCCAAAAAAAAGTACCTGAATGGTTCTTTTATACTTCGGAATCTCATTGGTTTTCGTCTTAGGGTTCCCCTTTCAGTATTCAGCTAAAATGATTATAAAATTTAAAAAAGATGAAATGAAATTGGAAACCAATTAACACAAAATTAGATTAATTTTCTCAAAGTCAAACAAAAAAAATACAGTAATATTCTAAAAAACGGCAAAAATAGCTTACTTGAACCGATAAATCAAAATCACCATCTAATAATTTATACATACAATTTAAATTATAATTAAAAACATTCTTATTTTTTGCGCCATTCCATGCTTTTAATATTTGTTCGTTAAACTAAAAAAAGTGGTATATATAAGCGGATTTTAAAAAAAAGAGTAAAAAAACTCACACTTTTTTCACCAAATTCTCTTTCGGGTGAACATTCACGTAAATTAAAAAGAAAATCAGTAGTTTTATATTGAAAGAATGGAATTGGTGGTAATTTATCAGGATTTAATGAAACTGGAAGCTTAAACACAGAAAAGAAGATTACAAGTGATAAGAAAAAAACATACCTGAACAGTGGAATGACTTCGATAAGCACGCGACATCATTGGCGGCTTTTTTCTTGGAGTCACCATTATTTATGCTTTACATTTGGACTCAGCCAAGTAAAAAAATAAAAGGATTAATGGGAAGGCAAAAAAGGGAAGGGAGAAATTAATTACACCGGAAAATGTACCACAGAAACCCGAAAAGCGAGAGAGAGAATATGTATATTGTTCAAAATTCTGGAAACAATACATTTATATAAAAAGCTAAAAACCATTCAACAACAACAACAATGAACGAACGAACGAACGAAACGAAACAAAAACGAACATGAATAACTAAATTTATGCTTCAATAATTTTAATCACATTTGTTTTTCACTTTAATTTTTTCAAAAATCACTTTTTTTTAACAAGCTTGGTCAAGTGCAAAAAAAACTTTTTTAACTAACAAACATTATTTTCAATTTAAAATCCAAACTTTTCTATTTTTTTGTCTCTCTTTTTTTTTAAATAAAACTCAAGCTGATGCAACTCTTTCAAGAGCAGCAGCAGCAATGTTTCAATTTGAGTTGGCAGAAGAAAAAAAAAAGAAGGGTGAAAAAATAGAAACAGAATAGAAAATAAACCCAGCTAGTTTGGCGGTGGCGGTTGTTTTTGTTGTTGTTGGAGGGAGAGATGATAAATATATTCCCTATTATTTTTTTCTTCTGGAAATAAATATTCTTTGTTTTTTTTTGCCAAAGAAAAAAATACCGACAGAAGCAATTTTTTTTCGTGCTAAAAACAAAAGGAGTCTTTGGTGGCTTGCTACTTTTTAAGAAACACCAAAACTAAACTAAACTATCTCTCTCTCTCCCTGTGTTTCTAACTCTTATAAAAAAAGTGAAAAAGAAAATATATGGGAGTCTCGTGCGTGTATGTATGTATTTATTTGCCTTTGCTTTTTCTCTTTTTCGAAAATCCCCCCTTTTCTTTCAGTCTCTCTCTCTCTCCCTAAATTTACACTTAATTTCTTTAACTTTTTGCGTCATCCTTCTTTTTTTTCTTCTATTTTGTGTTGCTTTCTTTTCTTACATCTTTGTTGCTTCTTCTATTTTTAAACCCTCTAAGTTAGAGACTTTAACATTAGAGTTTTTTTTAATTAAAAGTGAATTTGATGATTGTGTTTGTTTGTAATCTTTAACCCTTTCATTCATCCGCTTCTTCTTAGACTTCACAGTTTCAGTTCTCTTCCCTTTTGTTAATAAACAATTCTTTCTTTCTCTTTTTTAAAATGAAACAATTTTGAGGTAATTTTTTGTGTTTGCTTACTTTTTTTTTCGGGGACAAGGACATTTTTATATGCATTTTATTTCATCATGATATTATTGCGAAAGATCTTGATAAATATTTTAGTAACCTTTGCATTTTATATTTTACAATTTTTATTGCCCATTTTTAGATACTCAATTTTTATTTATTATTTAAAGTTGTCGTTATTGTTGTTGTTGTTCTTCATCACCAAAGATGTCATCAAGTGTTGCATTAACTGTCAAAAAATCTGATGGATTTGTTTATGAAAAGAAATTTGTTGAGTCTCAAACATTATTGGAATTTAAAGTAAGTTTTGTTTTTGCAAAAATACATATCATATATCGATCAAAGGATAAACTTTAAAGCTGTGTTTTGACTACAATTATGTTTAATTAATATTTAAAAAAAGTACATATAATTTTAAATTTTGTAGCAAAAATTAGAACTTATTACGGGTGTTCTTGCAAATGAAATGAAATTACAATTACATGATGCTGAAGACAAATTTATAAAAGCTCTTGAAAATGATAATGGAACTTTAGCGGATGCTGGAGTAAAAGATGATATGGTTATTGTAGTTCAAAATATTCATGGTAATATTCCTGTACCACAAGATGATGTTCCACATTATGTTATGTCTGATGATAAATATGATCAAAGAGAGGGTTGGCTTGATTTCACAGTACCCAAATACAGTATACCATTTATAGATTCTTTACGAAAATGGAAGGAAGGTATTATTTCAACTGTACAACCACAACAAGAAAAGCTTGAGTCACATATTGTTGTTGGAAATCGGGTAATTGTAAAAATGCCAAATAAATCTGAAGAAAAGCATGGAAAAATTGAGTTCGTTGGTGAAACTTTATTTAAGCCTGATTGTATTTGGGTTGGTGTAAGCTATGATGAAGCAGTTGGAAAGAATGATGGCTCCGTTGATGGACATCGATATTTTACAACTAAACCAAATCATGGTGCCTTTATTCGTCCAGTAAATGTGTTCCCAGAACCTGATGAAGTTAATGAAATTTGATCCTCGTCCCAATGAATATTAATCATCGAAGGAATCTCATTAAATAACTTGTGATCTTATTTCATTCCGTCCATGTGTTTTTTTCTCCAGTTTGTGCTAGATCTCAAAAAGTGAAAGAAGTTTATTTTTTTCGGTTACTTTATCGTTAAATTTTAAACAATTTTACATTTTGGGATTTGTTTGTTTTTTGTTTTTGGTATTTTTTCACTTAATTATTATCATACTTTTTCATATTTATTTTTATATACACTTGCCAAATTACAGTAATAATAAAAAAAAGCTGTTTTAATCAAAACGATTTAACTGATAAGTTTTATCCGTTAAAGGAACATAAATAACATCCAATAATTTTGTCATTTTTGTTTCAGTTTCAGAAATTCGATCAATTTGTAAAAATTCCTGGGAGGTTGTACCAACTGGAACAATAATTCGGCCACCAACTTTCAGCTGCCGAATTAATTCTGTTGGAAGTGTTGGGGCGGCTGCACCAACGTGAATTGCATCTAAAAATCTTATATATTTTCAAATTTTCAATGGTAATAAATTACCATAAGGTGATTCAGGCAAAAATCCACGTCTTCCATCTCCCTCATAAATCTCTAATCTTCCAGAATCTAGAAGATCAGAATTGCTTTTACGAATATTTTCTATGGATTTTTTGACCAGCTCTCCCATATGCTCTATCCCAACGGCTTTACCACCAACCCCAACCTAAAGACTTGTCTTTTTAGAAGATACATCACAGAATAAATATCAGATATAAATACCATTTTTGCAAAGCATGCTGTCAAATATCCTGATCCAGATCCAACATCTAAAACTTTTGCATTTTCATTTAGCTTTGGTTCAAGGGCTTCTAACGCTTCAGCATGCTAGAAAAAGGCAAATGATAAAAATTAAACAGAAAGCTATTAAAAGATAAACCATATGGGGCGCGGAAATTGTTGCATTACAACTAATCCCTTGTGGGCGATCATCATATGGTGAAATTGAAATAAAATCTGCTCTGTCTATACTTGTCATAGCTTGTTTAACTCTTGCAGATTTGATAATTCCATTTTCTGGAAAAATATATGTATATACTCTCAATTTCTCCAATTGTACATAAGTATATCCATGAATAAAGAAAACTTACTTTCAAGATTATTTACAAGCTCTAAATTTGTTTTACCGTGTGATCTCCAAGCCATTAAAAAGTTTTGGAAAAATTTTAAAATTTTGAAAAAAGAATAGTAAAAATTTGTAAACAAATTTGATAAAAATATGTTGTTTTTTTTGTCAGAGTTGGACTTGAAAAAAAAAGGGAAAAGTAAAATGGAATTGCAAAAATGAACGAGAAAATGTCTCTCCCTCTCTCTCTGACTTGAAAGTTGTTGTTCTGTTTTCTATTTTTCTTTTGCTTTCGTTATATTTTTTTATTGCATCAAGTTTTTTTTCTCTTTTCTGCTGCAAAAAAACGTTTGTTTAAGAGACGGTCTACGAGAAAATTTAAAAATTTTGAACAAATGCGTTACATTGAAATTTTGTTTTCAGTTCTTTTATAGCCATTCGATAAAACAAGGTGAAAAAACGTTATTTTGAGAGTTTTGGAGCATTCTACCGTGTGAAATCGATTTCGCAGATATTCAAAGATTGAATATAACCAAAAATTCTAAAAATCGGGAAAAATCAGGAATGCAACTAATCAAAAAGTTGTGCCTCAGGATTGTATACATAAGTAAAGGCTATAAAATGGCTATAACAAAAAAATTTTATCTGACTTGAAACATCAAAATTTTGGTAATTGTAATTTTCTACCATAGGAAAAAAACTTTAGATTTTCGAGTCTAGAGGTAATCAACCTCATTTCTGATAGCCCATTATGTGTAGAATCTAAATATATATGACTTGTATCATAACCGGGCCCGGCTTTTGATTCCCAGAAGAAAACCTTTAGCCCATCAAGTACTATAAGACCATTTTGGTATCACAACTCATGCAATACTCAAGATATTGACATGCGGTGACTTTTATAATGTAATTCTATGTAGATATACATATTTTGGTGAGTTTTAACACCCCTGGTTAAGATTTCGAAATATGGGACCTCTTTGAAAATCCAAAAAATAGCAACATAGAAATATCCCAAAAATTCGGGTTTTTTCTTTCATAATAAAATCAAATATGCATTATAAATGTAAAATAGATGTAACAACACCAATATAAATTGGTAAAAAATTACGGGGGGTCAAAATCGATTTTTTACAATTTTTTAAGATACCAAAATAATATGAATATCGTCATTTATCAATATTTTGATATTTTTAAGTTAAAATATAGCTTGTTTAGGATTTTAAGGCCATGTTTCAACATCCTAGGATCTCTACTTTTCATTTTCCACCTAATTAAAAACATGCTGAAATATCAGTGTAAAATCACCCATATAATATGTGTTTTTCCAATCCAGCATTCCAAAAACCTTTTTTTGGATAAAATGTCAATATTACATCACAATGGGAGTGATTTCATCATGAAATATTATGAAATAAATTTTTTGAAATTTTAAAAAATCAGTAATTTTTGAAAATCTTATAACTCTCCAAAATGACTTCTAAACACTTTACTCCATTAAAATAAATTAAAATTATCTCAAAAAAATGTTTTTTGGAATGCTAGATTGGAAAAACACATATTATATGGGTGATTTTACACTACTTTTCATTTTCCACCTAATTAAAAACATGCTGAAATATCAGTGTAAAATCACCCATATAATATGTGTTTTTCCAATCCAGCATTCCAAAAAACATTTTTTTGAGATAATTTTAATTTATTTTAATGGAGTAAAGTGTTTAGAAGTCATTTTGGAGAGTTATAAGATTTTCAAAAATTACTGATTTTTTAAAATTTCAAAAAATTTATTTCATAATATTTCATGATGAAATCACTCCCATTGTGATGTAATATTGACATTTTATCCAAAAAAAGGTTTTTGGAATGCTGGATTGGAAAAACACATATTATATGGGTGATTTTACACTGATATTTCAGCATGTTTTTAATTAGGTGGAAAATGAAAAGTAGAGATCCTAGGATGTTGAAACATGGCCTTAAAATCCTAAACAAGCTATATTTTAACTTAAAAATATCAAAATATTGATAAATGACGATATTCATATTATTTTGGTATCTTGAAAATTGATCAAAAACGAGTAAAATTGAAAAAATTGTAAAAAATCGATTTTGACTCCCCGTAATTTTTTACCAATTTATATTGGTGTTGTTACATCTATTTTACATTTATAATGCATATTTGATTTTATTATGAAAGAAAAAACCCGAATTTTTGGGATATTTCTATGTTGCTATTTTTTGGATTTTCAAAGAGGTCCCATATTTCGAAATCTTAACCAGGGGTGTTAAAACTCACCAAAATATGTATATCTACATAGAATTACATTATAAAAGTCACCGCATGTCAATATCTTGAGTATTGCATGAGTTGTGATACCAAAATGGTCTTATAGTACTTGATGGGCTAAAGGTTTTCTTCTGGGAATCAAAAGCCGGGCCCGGTTATGATACAAGTCATATATATTTAGATTCTACACATAATGGGCTATCAGAAATGAGGTTGATTACCTCTAGACTCGAAAATCTAAAGTTTTTTTCCTATGGTAGAAAATTACAATTACCAAAATTTTGATGTTTCAAGTCAGATAAAATTTTTTTGTTATAGCCATTTTATAGCCCTTACTTATGTATACAATTCTGAGGCACAACTTTTTGATTAGTTGCATTCCTGATTTTTCCCGATTTTTAGAATTTTTGGTTATATTCAATCTTTGAATATCTGCGAAATCGATTTCACACGGTAGAATGCTCCAAAACTCTCAAAATAACGTTTTTTCACCTTGTTTTATCAAATGGCTATAAAAGAATTGAAAACAAAATTTCAATGTAACACTCGATTTTAATTTTCTCGTAGACCGTCTCTTAAAGGGAGTGTCGACGACAAGCAAAAAAAAATTTGTGTGGACAACAAGTATGTTTTAACACGAAAATGAGTTAGAGAAAAGAAAGAGCATAGAAAAATGTCTTCTTCGTGTAAAAACATACTTGTTGCCAAAAAATTTTTTTTTGCTTGTCGTCGACACTCCCTTTAACTAATATTTAAACATGCAAAACAGAAGAAAAACAAAAGGTCGTCGTCGTCGTCGAAAAAACGAATTCGAACACAGCCGCTCACCTTCACCAACCTTCATGCAGAATGCATACATTTTTACATAATGCAAGCATAAAACGGAAGACTTTGCCAAATTTTTCAACCTGTAGCAACCTTCACGCAGAATGTTTGCATATTTACAGAATGCAAGCATTTTTACATAATGCATACATATTTTATGTACAGAGAAAAAGACTTAGAGTTTTTTTCTTTTTTTAGAAAGCTCTTTTGGCAAAATGTTTTCAAAAGGCAAAGCAATTTTTACTTTTTTTTCAAAATTTTTTTATCTTAAATATTTTAAATGTTTTAATCAATTACTTTATGTGATTTTTCAAACTTAAATACAATAATTCAAGAATTACAAAAAATGGATATCTATCAAACTGAAAACGAATGTGATTTTTCAAGTGAAATTACTGATAATGAATGCAATGATTCAAGTTTCAATAATTATGATGATGTGGTTGGAGCCGGTGAAGATCAACAACTTCAAGTGTTATTGATAATAACTTAAGTATGTTTCTAACGTTATTTGTATTTGCTGATGTATTACAGTTTTGATTTCAGGCGAAAAAGAGTTCTATATGGCGATGATTGTGAAGTTTTTATTTGTCGCAGGTGTTGGTCGTGGGGCTACTGGTTTTACAACCCGATCAGATATTGGTCCTGCAAGGGATACAGATGTTCCACCAATGTCAGAAGCAATGGCCGCGGCAGCTGCGCCTGATGAAAGAAGACGTGTACAAAGGTTTGTTTTTTATTAATCTTTAAATTCCCTTCCTCACGCTTTCCGTACAAAAAATTCAAAATTTAAAGTTTAACAACTAAATTTCATTAAATTTCAGATGGATACCTTTGATTCATCAGAACTTGCATTTAATCGAACATACTTTGCAAAAAAGTATTCAAGAACTTTGAAGATTAATGCTGGTCAGTTTTATAATTTTTACTCTTTTGTATGTTGAAGTTTATCTCTTTTTTTCAGATGCTCATATTCCAACATTTTCATCCAGTGAAGTCCCACAATCTTCTGGGTGCTTTAATTTTTCAAAAAATAATTTATGATTTGAAAATCGATTCATTCTTTGGTAAGTTTTCTTAGCTATTTTTATTATAAAAAGTACTTTATTAAATGCGTTCTGATGGTCCTAATTTATACTTGGATGAATATTCAACTGATCATGATTTAAAAGAATCTTCACTTTGCATCAATTTCACTCGTGCTAATATTATACCGGGTGTTAAAATATTTTCTCATTGTGGAATGCTAGTTTTGATTGTACCAACTCAAGCAGCAATTCATCGAATAATGGTTACACTACGGCTCGTTTAGCACACTTTTGCTCATTCGTTTTTGCAAGTTGCGCGCAATTTTGCAAAAAAAGGAAAATTTTTACCAATTTACTGTATTAATTTAAACAGATTCCTGAACATATATCATAATTATTTTTTTATAGCATTAAAATATCGAGTATTAGCTACTCAAAAATATCAAACAATCACATTTTATGTAAAAGCATGTATGAAATCTAAGGATTTCAACTTTACCTACTTTTACAACTTCACCTAAAGTAAAAAAATTTTTTATTTTGTTGATTTTTTTATTTTTTTCATTGATAAGCTTCATAATAACGTCTAAAAACATGGGGAAAAGTTTCAACAGCTGCGATGCACAAATTTTTTCACAATCTGCAAAATTCGATTTGCACCTTGAACAATATCTCCAACATCAAATATTCGTTATACTTTGCTTAAATATCACTCAAAATATCTACAAATCAACTTGCTATCATCAATAACAAATATTATAATTAACAGAAATACTGTACAACTCGAAATAATTGCTAAAAAAGCATTCAAAGCTAACAACATGTCCAACGCTAGAAAATCAACAAACTTCCTCAAAACTCATCAAATAATGATCTAAAAGATGGAAATGTGTTAAGAATGATGTACAAGCATAAATGTAAGTATTAAAAACATAAACTTATATAATTTTGTTATTTCAGGAAACTTTTTGATCAACATCAATATTGCATATATACTGTACTTTTTGATCTCAAGAAAAACAACTCGAAACAGCTGAATTTTTGCTTTTTGTGTGTTGACGTGGCTTTCTGAACGTATTCTCAGTCTGTTTTAACACATTAAAGCAATTTTTCGGAACATTTGGTTACAATTGTGCATGTGCAACATACAGTCAACACATGATATTTTGCTATAATTCAAGTGCACTTTTTCTATATAAATAGACTTGTAATCATTTCTGCGCCCTAAAACAAGATCAGAACATGTATTTAAGGAAGAATATAGCTGGAAATAGAAGAATACAAGTGTAAAAACATACGCTCAAAATTTACACTATATATGCAATATTGATGTTGATCAAAAAGTTTCCTGAAATAACAAAATTATATAAGTTTATGTTTTTAATACTTACATTTATGCTTGTACATCATTCTTAACACATTTCCATCTTTTAGATCATTATTTGATGAGTTTTGAGGAAGTTTGTTGATTTTCTAGCGTTGGACATGTTGTTAGCTTTGAATGCTTTTTTAGCAATTATTTCGAGTTGTACAGTATTTCTGTTAATTATAATATTTGTTATTGATGATAGCAAGTTGATTTGTAGATATTTTGAGTGATATTTAAGCAAAGTATAACGAATATTTGATGTTGGAGATATTGTTCAAGGTGCAAATCGAATTTTGCAGATTGTGAAAAAATTTGTGCATCGCAGCTGTTGAAACTTTTCCCCATGTTTTTAGACGTTATTATGAAGCTTATCAATGAAAAAAATAAAAAAATCAACAAAATAAAAAATTTTTTTACTTTAGGTGAAGTTGTAAAAGTAGGTAAAGTTGAAATCCTTAGATTTCATACATGCTTTTACATAAAATGTGATTGTTTGATATTTTTGAGTAGCTAATACTCGATATTTTAATGCTATAAAAAAATAATTATGATATATGTTCAGGAATCTGTTTAAATTAATACAGTAAATTGGTAAAAATTTTCCTTTTTTTGCAAAATTGCGCGCAACTTGCAAAAACGAATGAGCAAAAGTGTGCTAAACGAGCCGTAGTGTGGTTAGTCTTGCAATCGACGATGTTAATTCTGGGCATAAATCGATTTTGGCATATTTTCCGCGTGAAGAAGATCTAACACTTCATTGGGATTATCGACATTTAACAACTCCTGGAACTGCAATTAAAGCTGAAATTAATATGAATTCTGCAGGGCATGCATATATTGCAATGATTATGTCTGATAGTTATCGTAACCTTTTTGGTACAAATGAAAGATGAAGCTGTATTCTTTGTTACTCGTTTTGTCAATGATAGCTTTGATGTTTTAATTAATCATTCTCTTGCAAATGTTTGTTGCCATTCTTTTTTTAATCTATTAAAATGCATTTTTATAGAAACGTGTTATGGATTTTATGAATTTACAAAGTGCAAAAGAAGATGAACGATGTATTTTATGGGTTATTACACGAGAAGCTTTTGATCCAAATTCAAAAGTTTCAACTTTTCAACCATATTTACTTTGGCGATGTCTAATGAAAATGTAAGTTATACGTTTTGAGATTACTGTAGCATAAATAAACAATTCAAGGGATGGATTTGCTGCATGGGAAAAAGTTCAACCAGCAGTAAATGATCAGTGTTTGGATGAATTAAGATTTGCATTTCCAAAAACTTTGAATGCAATAAAACATCGAATTTTTAATGGTGAATGTTATTCATTTGATGTTGTTAAACGTGCTTTACAAGTTGCATGCAAACGTGGTCCTTTAATTTCTGTTTCTTATAATGAAAAGTCAGAGAACTCGTCTTAAGTTCATTTTAATGAAAAACATTTTTAGCAAAAATGTTATGTCTGCTGGTGTTGAAGAAGAAGACCATTCTGATCACTTAATTCTATGCAAAAATCATTCTATGAATTTGATGCTGCAAAAGAACTTATTCGTGAAGAAATTGGAAAATATAAAGGTTATGATGAATTTTATATGATGCTTGGACAAATTTATGTTCAAGAAAAGAAAATTCCCGAAGCTCGAAAAGCATTTGTACAAACAATTGTTGAAGGAGTAAGATTATCTTTTTTCCTTTATTTTAAAATATTATTTATTTATTTCAGATTCATCAATGCCGAAATTCAATTCAAACATGGCTAGAACTTATTCGGTTTGAAAATTCTCAAGGGAAATTAGTTAAAGCTGGATTGTATCTTGATATGGGAAAAGTTAAACATCGTCACAATGAATTATTATTATTGGAATCATTTCGTCTTGAACTTGGTGCTGGTCAAAAAGAAATTGCTCAACATATCCTATCAAAAGCTTTGCAAGAATGTGAGAAATCTGGATTGCTATGGGCCGAAACAATTTTCTTGGAACCTTCACATTCTCGACAACTTCTGCTCTTGATTTCAAGTTAATTGAGAATTGGATCGGTAAATCTGTAAAAAAAAGAAATAGCTATATTTTGTAAGTTAATTTAAAATCATATATAAGGAAAAACTAATATAGTAAAAGTTTCAGTAGCAATGATAGAAGAAAAACTACTACACCAAATCTTCCTCGTTCAAATCCTGCAACACTAAAAACAACTCATAATAGAAATGATGAATCAGAAACTCCAAGACGCCTCAAGAAACCTCGAAGATTAAGAATCGTAGAAAGTTCTAATGATGAAAATGATTATAATTGCTCAAAAATATCTTTGTTTCTTTTTTTTGTATTTAAGTTTAATAATGAAAGATGGTGCAGTTTTTATACAAAAAAAACTTTCTTCATCTTTCATTTTATTAAACTTTAATAGATTTTAATATTTTTGTTGTTCATATTTTTTTATTTCATTTGTTAAATAAAAAAAGTTTTTTAAAAAATTTTCTAAGTCCGGGAAAGCAAAGGGGAATGAAAGGAAAGAAAAAAATGAAAGAAATATGCAACAACCTTCACGCATAATGTTTACATATTTACAATCTGCAAACACACGGCGTGGTCAAAGTGCAATATAACCTCCCGCGCGGAAAATTTTTTATATCTTTTTTATTTTTTAGAACAAAAAATGAGAATTACAGATTTTACCAAAAATTACTTATAAAATTTATTATTTTTGCGTTTTTCACTTTCGCTTTCCCTTCAGCAGGTTGTTATTTACATTTTGGTATACAGCTTTTACAATAGGAGGCAAAATTAGCAAAGCTTTAAGGTTTAGAAAAATACATGAGTTCTACAGAAGTCACAGAATCCAAAATTCCTCTATGGAATATTTTTTTAAATCCATTTTGTTGCTTTTATATTGTTCTTAAGGTTATTTTAAAGGATTTATGGGAAAAAAATTTCGAGAAATGTTCTTATTTTTTCGTTTATTTTGCAGAAAAACGTGATGGGGCGAATTCCGAAGCGAAAACAAACAAATGTTGCAATTAAATCTTTATTTTTATACACAAAAACATCAAATTTACTTATAACAACATTTAAAATCATGAAAAAAAGTACCAAGAATCTCAATACTTCATCCTTATCTAGTCCTTTTAATTTTCTCCAAGGTAAATGTCCATTTGTCCACTGAAATAGCAAATCCAATATTAATGTACTAAACAAATAAAGTCATACCTCAACAACCATATACAGCCATGCTTCAATATCATCTTTTCTTGATTGTTCAACTTGTCTTAAAGCTGCCAAAGATGCATACCGAGTTGTACCACGAAATGGAGCAGATGCTCTTGGCATTCTTAAATCTTTTTGTTGTTGATCTCTAAAATAATAATATTTAACATCGTTTAACCAGGAATCTACAGCAAGACATTCCCAACAAATTTCCTACACAATCCAAAATCAAGCATGTAAATTAATTGTTGTTCATTTGATGCTTCTCTACCTGTTGCAAAACTACCTATATAATTGTAGCATTAACATTTTACATGAGAAGTATGAATAAAATAACTTACCTGGTTTAATATCACGATGAAGATATCCAACCCGATGAAGATCTTCCAGAGCCATCAAACATTATTATAGCTGAAGGTGAGCGGCTGTGATTAAGGAAGGGAAAAGAAAAGATTGAAGGAACGCAAACAATATTTTTTTTTGTTGGAGTTGAAAAAAGGGGAGATTCACGTGTACAAAAAATGTCCTCTACTTTTTTGTACATTCATGTTTTACATTAAAATATGAATGTTTGATAAAATTTTTAATACCCAAAAAAGTCCTTCATCACATAGAAAAATTATTGTTGTTTTTGTCATTTTTGATGTTGAGAATGTTGAACAACGAAAAATGTTTTTAGGACTTTCTTCTTTGATTCATTTTATTTTCCTTGTTTTTTGATTATTTATTGCCTTTAAAAAGTTATTATATATAAATCAAATTCTGTGTTTTATAAAGTCTAAATTTAACGAGTCTTCTTCTTTTTCATCTTTTTAAAACATTGGTGTCTTTTCTCTTTGGGTATCTCTCTAACACACACACACACACTCTCTCTCTTTTTTTGCCTGTTTTGCAACTTTTATTATTGTTTGTTTACTACTCTTTTTTTACTGATTGCAATTATACTCGTTTTTTTCTCTGATGTTATTCATGTGTTTTTTTGAAAGGAATGATACTTTGACCTTTCACCAATGGTCATCATTTCTCTCTCTCTCCCTTTCTTTCTTCTTATATTTTTTTTGCAGTGTGGGCAAAGATTGTTGTTGCTGCATTTATGGAACGAGTATCAGTATCTTTTTTTAAAAATTTTTGTGTTTTTCAATAAAGTTCATCATTAACACTCCAACAAATGAGGTGACCATCATATATGGAATGGTTATTCTTTCCTAAAAAACAATCGAATGTTTTAGCATTCCTTTTTTCTTCTTTGATTTCTTTGACATTTTTGGGAAACGAGAACGTTCTTTGAATTGTTCATTTTTATTTATCACAAATATTTTATATCTTTGTGCAATAATTTATTCGGTTTTAGTGTTGAAACTTTTTTAAAACATGTCTGAAAGATACGATATTGTTGTTTATGGTGCTTCTGGATTTACAGGAGTTTATGTCCTTGAAGCTCTTGCAAAATCTGCTCATAATGATCTCAAATTTGCTGTTGCTGGAAGAAGTGAACAAAAGTTAAAGAAAGTTTTGAAAGAAGTTTCAGATTCTACTGGTAAGGATATATGTATTTGAGCAAAAGTGATTAAACTTTTTTTAGGTCATGATTTAACGGATACTCCAATAATTATTGCTGATTCAAGTAATGAAAATTCTCTCGCTGAAATGGCAAAAAAGGCAAAAGTCATTGTAAATGTTGTTGGACCTGTAAGTTTTGAGCTATCTGATTGCTTTTTAAAACTTTAATATTCCGATTACAGTATCGACTTTTTGGGGAATCTGTTGTTAAAGCTGCTGTTGAAAATGGTGCAAGTCATATTGATATTTCTGGTGAACCGGCATTCCTTGAAAAAATGCAAATGAAATATTCTGAAACTGCTAAAAAGAATGGTGCCTATGTAGTTGGGGCTTGCGGCTGGGATAGCATTCCATGTAAGGATTGTTAAATAAATCTTATTATGATAAAATTCTTACTTTTTTGTGTTACTATCCATAATTTCAGGTGACCTTGGAGTAAATTTCCTTAAACAACATTTTGACGGAACTTTGAATCATGCTGAAACTTTTGTTAGTATGAACACTGGCCCATCTGTAAGTTCTTTCTCAAATAAGATACTTTTCCGTCAACAGTCATAATTACAGTATATATTTTGAAATTTTTAGGGATATTCCTTTAACACAGGAACATATCAAACTTTAATCCTTGGAATCGCTGAAGCAAAGAATGATGGACTTGGAAAAATTCGTAAATCAATTATGCCTGAAAAACTTGAACGTTCAACTTATCGTCCAGAACATCGGTAATATTTTATTTGTGTTAAACTACAGTACTTACAAAAATATTTTATAGCCCAAAAATGTGGTACAATGATGTCCTAAATTCATACGTTCTTCCATTCCCTGGTGCAGATCGTTCAGTTGTTCAACGATCGCAATATTTTGATGCTGTTGAAAATAAGGCTCGTCCAGTTGCAATTGAAACATATATTTTGGTAAAATCAAAATTGAATGCAGTTTTAATGATGCTTTGGCTTGGACTTTTTGCATTTTTTGTTCAATTTCCATTTACTCGAAAACTTATGCAACAATATCCTGATATTTGTAGTGCCCATCTCTTCAAATCCAGTGGACCAACTCGTCAACAAGTTAAAGAGGCTTCATTCACATATTGGATTTTTGGAAAAGGATGGGATTCAAAAGATCCAAATGTTAATGAAGTTCCAACAAAGATTGTTGCAGCAAAATGTCAAGGACCTGATGCTGGTTATGTTAGTGTAAGTCTATTAATATTTGTTCGATTACAGCAATTCTAATACTTAACTCATGTGTATTTTAGACAGCTGGCTGTGCACTTTCATCTGCAATTACAATCCTTAAAGATCATGACAAACTTCCACATGGCGGTGGAGTTTTTACAACAACCGCGGCATTCAAAGAAACAAAAATTTATGATCGTCTCGCAGAATTTGGAATCCATTTTACCGTTGATGAAAATGTTAAACCAAAACTTTAAATCTCTGTTTTATTTTTGCTTGTTTTAATTAATATTTCTGTCGATTAGCATTTTTTACAGTAATCTTTTGTAGTATTAAAAGATATTTTGTCAGATATTTATAAATTTTATATTATTTATTTTAAATTCGAAGTAATCTATTGTGGTTCAAGAAAGTGATTTTGGATCCTTGCAATTGATAAGATTTGCATGATTTATTTCCAAGATTTTCAAAAATGATAAACATTCGTTATTCAAATTTTTTCTCATGAGAAATTTCCCATGAGAATGTAATAGATATGCTAATTTGTTAGCATATACTCGTATATATATATACTCGTCAAATTCGCCAGTCTCTTTACGCCAGAAGCGAAAAGTGCAGTGGTTGTGTTCGACAACTCTTATACTGGGGGGCCCACCGGTTGAGAGTTTGAAAACACATAAAGCTGTATCTTGGAGCGAGGTAGGTAGGGCGTGCACGCCTCAGGCTGACGAGCCTTTATTGTCGCTGTTGTGTTACTTATTGTCGCTGTTATTATTTATTATATTGTCGCTGTTATGTTACTTATTGTCGCTGTTATTGTCGCTGCTATAAATGTATGTTTTTTTTTTTAGGGTTAATGGGGGTGGGTTCAGATTTCAGGTACCATCATCGACAAGCCACCTCTCTCATCATCACTGGTTAAATGTAAGTTTTTTTTTTGGGGGGGGGGGGGGGGGTGTTCTACTATAACCTGTTGCCTCCTCGTGGCGTAGAACGGTAACAAAACAGATTACTTAAAGTAATTTTTTTTGGCAAAAGACAGGTATTTTCGGGAATAAAATTTCATTTAAAAACGCTTTTTTAATAATAAAATTCTTTTTTTCGGCGCTTTTTTTAAAACCTTTTTTCATTTCAAAACTATAACTTTTAATTTCTAAATCTAAAATTTAGCAGTAATTTTCAATTTTACTGCTAAATTAAAGTAATTTTTTTTAGTAAAAGACGCGAAAAATAATGAGCCTAGGCCAGGCCGGCTCATTATTTTTCGGCCCGAGGCCGGCCGGGCCGAAGCCTCATATCACTTTGTAGAAGTACATATTTTTGAACAATAAAATATGAGTGCATACTTTTTTATACTTGCTGATAATTTTGTTTTTTATTGTTTTTTGTTATTTTATTGTTTAAATGTCTTGTTATTATTTACATAAACGTTTTATGTTTTTGGGTGATTTAAATTAATATTTTGGGTATTATATATTTTTGGGTAAATTTAATTAATATTTTGGGTACTGAAATATTTTTGGGTAAATTTAATTAATATTTTGGGTACTGAAATATTTTTGGGTCAAGTCATTAAAATTTTGGGATAAAAATAATACTATGCCTTTTTATAATACTATTATCAAATTAAAAATTGATGGCAAATTGATTCTACATGGTCAAAGATCCTGAAATTATTAATATAGACTCGTATTGAGTCCCTTAATCGATTCCCTATACAAATTTGGAAGTATATACGATTCTTGATTTTTCAAGGTATACGGTAACTGGGTTACGGTAACGAAATTTCAGGAGACTCGAAACCCTCATCAATCTCATTTTTGTACCAAAATTACCTAATATGCAAAGTTTCAAGTCCATACCACCACTTTAAAAAAGTCGTGTTGAACATAGGTGTTCGAAAATGAAAAAAAGAGCGTTATATATATATTTGTCAGTTTTTGTTTTACAAAATTAGTTTAATGTTTGATAAGATAATGTTCAAATTGTGTAAAGCATACATCTTCATATCGTTCCCGTAAAAGTCTTTCCAATTCTTCCACATGTTCCTTGTTTCGAGTTTCTGCAACAACTTTTACATTGACAGAAAAAACATCTTGTCGAACCCATGCACGTTCCATAAACATATCTTTAATACTTGCACCAGAATCCGCGATAAGCTTTGCCAATTCAGATATTCCACCAGGACGATCACTTACAATCACTAAAAATAATACAAGATACATTAAACAGTTACAGTAACTCAGAAAAAATATTTTACAGTAATCAAAGTTTAAAACCATATGATACGGTAATCAGAAAGGTAAAAAATATTACAGAAACATTATTTTTAAAAACCTAAACTACACTGATTTCAGCGAGCTACAGTAACCTAAATTTCCAGCAAAAAAAGGGCATTTGATATAAACTACAGTAATCCTAATACATTAATTTACAAAACTTATAAATGATATAAAGTAAATACGTTACAGTAACCAAAAATTTTGGAAAAAGCCTACTTAACATAGACTACAGTAAAAGTCGTGTTTTTAGAAAAAGACAATTAACATGAACATAATATGCTACAGTAACACATAATAAGATCTTTATCCCCCAAAAAGCTACAGTAGCTCAAATTTAAAAAACAAACCTTTAAATCGAATTAGTCGATCATCATAAACAAGGCCACGATCAATGCATCTTCCCAAAGCTGTACTATCAATATTTCCACCCGTTAAAATTGTTGCAACTCTTTTTCCTTTCAATTCAGGTAATTGTCCCGACATTAATGCCGCAATTCCAGTAGCCCCTGCTCCTTCAACACAAACTTTCTCCCATTCAAGAAGCCGAAGAATTGCCAATGCAATACTTTGTTCATTCACTTGTACCATTTTATCAACATATTCTTTTGCTGTATAAAATGCATTCACACCAACCAAGGGAACTGCTAAACCATCGGCAAGACTCGGCAAACTTCTTGTTACCGTTGGAATACCAGATTCAAGAGATTTCTGAAAAATAAAATATACTGTATTAGATTACTATACTTAACAACATAAAAGTTCAATTACTACAGAGATTACGATTGAAAACTTACGGTAAAGCTTGGACATGTTTCAGATTCAACACCAATAATTTGAATTTTTGGATACAAAGTTTTTATTGCAACTCCAACACCGGCAATCAAGCCTCCGCCACCAACTGGAATAATTACAGCATCCAAATCACTTACTTGATCCAACAATTCTAAACCAATTGTGCCAGCTCCTGCAAGAATATCAATATGATCATAACCATTGATATAAATGGCACCAAATTCAATGGCAGATTTTAATGCGATTCCTCTTGAAACTGAGATATCCTTTCCTTCCACAATAACATTGGCACCAAATTTAACACAATAATCAATTTTCATTAATGGAGCGTGCCGGGGCATTACAACATTGATTGGAATACCAAGCTTTTTTCCATGATAACAAAGTGCCAAGGCATGATTCCCTGCTGAAGCAGCCCAAAACTCCAGCTTTCTTTTGTTCATCACTTAATCGAAGGAGAGCTTGTCGAGCTCCACGTTCCTTAAAACTTCAAGTGGCCTAAATTATTTATTAAAACAGATTACTGTAGCTGAAATAAAACCAAAACATACTTGATTTAATTCCATTTTAAGATAAATGTTTGAACCAATTGAATGGGAAAGTTTGAAAGATCGCCGACATTCTGTTCGTTGAATTCCTGATTTGATATTGTAAGCAGCTGATGAAATTTGTGCAAAATTCAATTTTAGCGGTAAAGATGGATCACAGTGTGGATCAATAATTGTTGGAAATGAATCCGTTGTTGAAATTTGTCGAACTTGAAATGCATTGAAAAAATTACTTCGAGGTACGGTAGAAAGTTGTCGAAGCATTGGTCAGTTTTTTTTGAGTAAAAATGAAAAAAAGAAGTTTTTTGTTGAAATTATTTTTAAAGTTTTTCATAATTTTATTCAAATTTTTTATGCCAATTAATTGTGTACCGATTCAGAAATGAATGGCATTCTTGATTAGGGTTGCGGCGGGCGATTCGCCCAGGCGAATTCGACCGGGCGCGCCCGGGCGATTGACTTTTTCCGCCCAGGCGCGCCTTTTTTTTGGCCCGGTCAGTAAGAGAAAAATATATGATAAGTTGTACAAAGTTTCATTTTTTTCATCATTTTCCGAAAACAAAAAATTTTGCTTTAAAATTCTTGCCGCGATTTTACATCTTTTCACTACTTTGAGCGGAATATTTCAAAAGCTTGTTTGACAAGTTTTTCTTTATGTTGCAAAAAATTTTTACACAACTTTTATACAAATTTCCGTAAACTTAGCTACATTATAATGGCAAAAGATCCTGTATGGGAACATTTTGAAGGTGATACAATTAAAGCTCGGTGCAAGTATTGGATGGACGAGCTAATAACTCTTATATTTCTTTAATTTCCTTACACGAGCTTTTAAAAAGATTTTTAAAAAAAACTATGAATTTTTACCATTTTTATGGTTCAGGCGAATTCGGCTGGGCTCGCCCGGGCGCGCCCGCAACCCTATTCTTGATGGAGAAGAGATGATACAAAATTAATTTTGCCAGATTCTACTTTAAGTATTTTTTACATATTGTTTAAGATTACTGTAATTAAATCTAAACAAATTAATAATCAAATTTTTATTTTATTGAAAATTCCTTGGAAAATTTTTTGCAGTAACAAAATCAAATGATTTTTTTGACAACGAAACAAAAACTGCAGTGAATTTATTTTATTTGTTTTCGAAATCAGAAACAGCGGCAGCACCGATAGACCAAACAAAAATCTATACCTTTTTAATTTTGCGCTGTTTTTAAATCTCTCAATCAATACAAAAAATAGGCAGCTTTTTTAAAGCAGCTATTTTACAGCCATAGCATGGAAATAAATAAAAGTGAGAAATATATTATTGGTATCGTCGATGAAAAATGCAAAGCAGTGTAGGCGCAAATATGTAATACAAAACAATTTTCTAAAGAAGTGTGTAAAAAAAAATCTAATTTTTGCATTTTTTTCCAAAAAATTTGAATATTTATTTGTGACAGCTTTGGCATTCTGTGACTTTTCAATAAATGCGCGCAAAATAAATTTTTAATTTTTGTTTGATGTTTTTTTTTGAAAGCATTACTGTTGATATTTTTTTATCCTTTTATATCCGAGTGATGCTTTTGTCATTTGTGGCGACGCGAATGAATGCTAATTATTGTAATTAACATATATCATTTGTCTTATTTGTATTTTCCTGTATAAGATTGTCTTGTTCGCTAAATAAATGAATTCCTATCTCTCTCAAGTTATCGTGTTTGGGTTGTCTATTTTTCATTGTACTCAAAGTTACAACATCATTTCACAAATTTATATATATTCATATATTTTAGATGTCGAAACAACAACAACTTAGTCCATCAGAACTTCTTGAAGCAGAAAAGAATAGTTATCGATTGTTTGGTTTTACTGCAACAGAATTCAACAATCGAATTACCAGTAGAATGATTGATAAATGGGCAACAATATATGATAGTCATATTGCTTCAACGCTTGTAGATCCAGCTGCTCCACCAAAAAATGTTAAAAAATTCTCAAGAATTATTTTGGATTCACTTTTTCAACGTGGAAGATTTCAAACAATTTTTAATGGTTGGAAAGTACGTGTTTTTACATTTTTTTATGTTGATATTTAATTTCATTATTATAGGATTACATTGCAACAAAAGTGTTTTTTATTCCTTCGAATGTCACACTACCAAAAGATGAAATTTATTATGATGCTGAAGAACAAAATGATCAACAAAAACTTGATGATGAACAAAATGCTTTAGAAGAACGAATTCGTCAACTTCGGGCTCAAATTGAAATTGTTGAAAATGAAAGAGAAAATACCAAAGTTGCAATCCAAGCTATTCGAGAATACAAAAGTACTAAGGCTATGGAATGTTAATTAACTTTTTTTGGGTATTTCTTTTATCCCTTTTTTGTTTTTTTAATGCTGCATTTAATTTTTTTTTAAATTTGTGTTACAACAGTGAAATACTTTTTATCATTTTTAAAATAAAGTTTTCATTTTACAATCTTCACTTTTTTTATAATACTTCAATGCATACAGTAATTCTTACCAAAAAATGTTAAAAAACATTTATACCAATTATAATTTCATCATTATCAGCATAACTTGATCCTATGATAGCATTTAAAGGACAAAATCTCATACATCCAAATGGTTGATTTGGTATATCCTTTTTTGGTTGTCTTCGATATTCAACATTTTTCGGTAAATCATTTTCTTTCATCTCAAAATGATAATTTCGACGTTTAAGTAATTCTGGTTTTTGGTCGTAAAGGGTAAAGGAGATATTTTTGCTAAAAGGCCATTTAAGAATTCCATCAAATTCACCTTCAATTATTTGAATATAAATTGCCAAAGAATTTCCAAAACCTTCTGAATATCCACATGGTGCCACCATTGCAATTAAATGATATCCAAATGGTTCAGAATAAAATGGTGGAGATAGTTGCCACGGCTCTAATCGAAGTCGAGCTAATCTTGTTTTATCTCTCCAATTTTTTATCTTCCAAAGTAATTGTGGAGTGTGAAGAGATTGTAAACCATTGACAATAGTTTTATTTGAATTAAATTCACTGATATAATTTGTTTCAGTTTCAGCGAGCTAAAAAAATAATTTACAAATTATTATGATTACAGTATGCCCCCCAATGGTATATGTACAGTATCAATTCTCTACACATAACAAAAGAGTGTTTACCTTTTCAAATGATCGCTGCATTGATCTCATTTCATCATTGAGAAGAGTCAAATGCTTGATTGGACGTTTTTCTTCATGATCAGGCTTTGAAATATCACAGCCAACTTCAACAAATTTACACGACATACTCCGCAAATATATTTGGCTAAAGAATATTGAAAAACGAATCTATCAAATTTTTCATATTTTGAAAAGTGCTTCCTTAACTACAAGTGTATCCATGACAAAAAAAATGTAAAATATATAATATTTTATTAATCTTTTAACAAAAAATTCTAAAAACGACTTTAAAAAACGGTATTCTATGAAGCAATAGGCGTTACACCATCACTTATTCTTTCAGGAGCACGAATTTCCATTTCTTTCAAGCTTCCCTAAAAAAGAAATATTGTATTTTAAAAAAATAATTTTAAAAAATATATATACATTATACAATCTAACTGGAGTATTTGGATAAACATCATCCAAAACGGTTGAAAGTAAAGATGCTTGCATTCCAGTATTACACAATGTAATGGCAGGCTTCTTCTCATCAAATCCAACTTCTGACATCTTTGCTTTGATTTCTTTATGAGGTAATAAAAGACCATCAGAACCGACAAGTTCGTTGCTAGGAACATTGTGTGTGCCAGGGATTCGACAACCTGGAACTACTGTAAATAAAGAAATTTTAAAAAAAAGTGAATAAAATTATTCATACCAAATGCATCTAATCCACATTCTTGTTCATTGTTAAAATGAACGCGTAATCTTGAATCCAAAAGATTAAATTCATCATGTTTTTCAAGAATATCTTTTTGTTTCCCATCTTTTTCTGTTAATTCTTCAAAGGTAATATTCTTATGGCGACAATCACGTGCCAACCAATTTCCTTTTTCCCAAGTTGACATTTCAGAAAGTGTTTCTGTTTCATAGCCAGCTTTGGTCCAAGCTTCTAATCCACCATTTAATATTGAAATCTCTTTATGTCCATATGACTGTAAATGATACATACTACTGAATCAAATGAAACACCAAAGGATTAATTACCTTAAAAAGCCAATAGGATTTTGAAGAGAAAAGCATTCCACCAAATGGTCCACGACTATACAATACAATTTGATCATCACGGTAAAGACCCAAAAGTTGAGCATACTGTTGAAAAACTTCAGGTTCATATAATGCAAATCTTTCGAATCGCCCAGGATACATTGCTAAATCAAGATCAAAATGTCGAGCAGTTGGAATATGAGATTTGAGATATGTTTGACGTTGTCTAAAATATAAATAACCAAATAATTAAAAAAAAATTAATAAAGACATACACAGAATTACGTTTAAAAAGTTCTTCAAATTTGCCATAATATTTTTGGCGAAATTCTTTTGGATCAGGTTTTGGTCCAACTTGATAAGTGCAATCAAGAATTCGTAAACTTGCACTATTACTCTGAAATGTGTTTGGTTATATTAAAAGTAGGATTTTAAACAAAAATTGTACATGTATAAAAACTCGACAAAAACATTTTTTTGCTAATTTTAATTGTGAACTCTATTGCAATATAACAAACCTTTAAAACATCATGTAAAGCTGTCGCACTTAAAATCTTTGACAATGACATCTTACGTCTTTTAAACAAAATTTTAGCTTTCAGAAAGCTTTGAAGTCGGTAAAATTTTTAAAATCTTTTGTTTTTTTTTTCGGTTAACGCGCGCAACATGCTGCTTCCAGCCTTTTGAGGACGCACATAAAAATCCAATTGGCGGGATCTTTTTTATTCAATTTTTGCAACACGAATTTTTCTTTCCTTCTTTTTCCACTAATAAAACAACCTTTGTGTTTATGTGTTTACTTACAACAACTTAAAATGAATATATCTGCTGCTGAATTAATGCTAAATGATGCAGATGATTTATTGGCAAAAGCTTGCATCAATGAAAAGGGACAGGTTTGTTTTAAGCTTTTGTTTAAAATTTACATTTAATTTTTTTAAGAAAACTTTAATCAAAAATCTTGCAACTTGCAAAAGAGAAGATATTGTCAAAGAGTGTAGTCCAAAATCTGCCTTAAAAGCTGTATTAAATCAAACATTTTTGGCAACACCTGATGGAAGAAAACTTGCAAGAGATTTGATAAGAAAAATTGGGATTGATATTGTATGGAAAAATGTTAAAATTATGATTAAAGATGGTTCTGCAACAAAGTATATTTTTTAATATTACTTTTGAGAGTTGGAATAAAAGTTTTTTTAGACGATATTGTTCTTACTTTGGTCAAACTTTAATTGTGTTATGGAAGAAATTTGAAAAAGAAGAATCCGAAGATGAAAACTTAAATGAAAATTCACATTTTGAACACATTGTTTTTGAAGAATTATTTCGGCTTGCAATTTGTACACAACGAAGTATCAGTGAAAAGTTTTTAGCTGTAAGTTTTTTTTCCAAAAATATTTAATAAAATACAATAAACTAAAATCGCAGGTTATCAATGGGGTTGTCGATGGCAGAAGTGTATCTGTTTCTCAAATGCTTTTTCGGAATTCAAATCATGTTTTGTGGAGAACTTTAGATGTAAGAATTTTCTAACTTATTACCATATGTTTTAATGTTGATTTTTTTTTGATTTTAGGCTCCAAATATGATTTGCCGATATAATTCTGCATCAGTTTTTCTTCGACTTTATCCCTTGGATGCTGCAGCTGAAGAAAATCTTGATTATGATTTAAAAGAAAAACAGCATGAAGTTATTTTACAATTGTTGAAAGATGATTGCTTTCAAATAAGAATTGACACCATCAAAGCTGTTTTCAATTATTTATCACTTTTTTGGCCACTTTTAAAATCTTTTCATCGAAAGACTTATTTAACTACCGTAATTTTTAATTATTCTTTTTATATACATAAATTATATTATTTAAGATTATTGATGAACTAGTTTTTGATGAAACTGCAGAAGTTCGTCTGGCTATCTATGAATCATTTCCATTATTATATTCTTGTCCAGCTGCAAATACCGTAGTCGAATATGCGTTAAAACTTATTATTCCAGCTGGTTTAACTGATTCAAAAGACAAAATTCGACTTGCCACTGTTAATGCATTATTACAACTTCAAAACCATTCAATTTCATGTCTTCAAGCTATTAAATTGGAAGAATTACTGGCATGTTTAGATGTTGAAACTTGTGAAGATATTGAAATTGGTTTAACACAACTTTTATTACCATTTTTGTGTAAAGATGGTGGAGTTTCATTAGATGATAGATTTCATTCTGTGGAACAAGCATGCCGATTTTCAAGGAATGGTCCATTAAAATTTCACAAAATTATTGGCGCTAAAAAGATGATTTCAAATCAACTTGCTTGTAAATTTTTCTGTGTGTATTCTATTATATGTCAATATGTATTTTTTAGCACAACAAATTCGAACAATAATGGCTGGTGTAACAATGCGGTTAAAACTCAAAGATGATTCCAACAATGAAAGTACAGTATCCTCATCAGCATCAAATGAAACAACAAAAATTGAATTTGATGAATCTCGACTTGGTGTTGATTTTAGTGTTGCAAAAAATTGTATTGATTGTGCTGCAGTATTATTTGTAAGTGTTAAAAGTCGACTGAATGATGATTCTGATGCAAAATATTATGCAGGTGTAAAAAAGTCCCTTGGAAGATTTGTCTCAAAAATTATGGAACATCCAAGATATAAAGTTTGTTTTTTTTTACGAAAAAATACTGTTAAATTTAATAATTTTATAGAGTAATATTTTGGGAGAATCTGCATTAGTGCTTGCAACATTTTTACCACAAAATGCCTTAAATAATAATGCAAGATTTATTATTAATGGTGTTTTGGAAGAAAATTGGGATTGTGAAAATATGCATCATTATGTATTAACTTTTGCAATGTGGGATATGGATCAACTGATTCGAATAATTGAACGTGGACTAATTGGAATTGCAAAAAAATATAAACTTGATAAAAAGCTGAATCAACAACGACGAAATAACTTTAATTTTAGTAATCTTGCAGCGGATTCTTCAAAAGATAAAGATCGAAAACCGATAGAAATAATTGCAATAATATTATCATCTCCACCAACAAATGAATATCTCTTTAAAAACTTTGAAGTTTTTGTTCAAAGATTTCATTGCATTTTAAAGATGTTAGTTCAAAATATGCCATCATTAATTGAAAATAGTCAGGAAGAACTATGGATCAGAATTTTTGAAGTATATTCACTTTTAACAATTGGAATCAGAAGTCAAATAAATGCTGTAAATCCTGAATGTTCGATAATAGAAGCAGATGAAAATGATGAAGAAAATTTCTCGGATACATTTGAATCAGAACTTCAATGGTTTTATAAAAAATTTAATGCAAAAGAATTAACTTCAAACTTTGTTACGGTATCTTTTTTTTTGCATATTTTTTAAAAGTAGTTTTATTTTTGGTTTTGTTTCAGAGATTTATAAATCTTGCAAAATATCATTTTGATTGTAATCAACAAAAAGAAAGTTCTTGTGAAAGTATTGTAATGTTATGCAATCATATTTCATCATTCCTTGAAACATCCGAAAATGCTGCAGAAGCTAAATCAAAGATTAATGCTCTTCGAAAAGCTGCCCTTGATGCTTTTCCCGTAAGAATTTTTTTAGTTTTTATTAAATCGTTTAATAATATTTATAATTTTTAGTTTTCAAAAAAGGAGCCCGAACTTGCTGTAATTCAAGAAGAAGAAGAGGAAGAAGAAATCCAAGAAGAAGAACAACAACACCAATCTCAACATCAGCAATCTTTTGAAGCTATGGAAACGGATTAACTCGCCCCATTTTATTTGTATTTGAAAATGTTTCTTTTTTTTATGTTATTTCGTTTTTGTTTTTTGCATGCTTGGCTTTGTTAAATTTTTTTTGAAACTGATACTGTAGTATAAAAGATAGAGTTGTAAGCAACTTTTGACAATATCTTTTTATAACTCTTTTGTTTTAATTTTCAAACAAATGTAACAAAAAAGAATTTAAAAATATTAATTTCTCAAATGATCACATCGACGTTCGGTATAAAAGCAGCGACGACTATTATTTCCATTATAATGTTTGACATAAAAAACTCGATGTTCAGAACAAATTGTAATTTTCCATGTTTTAGATGCATCATTCGTCAAAACTCGAACTGTAACAGCACCACCAAAATTTTTATCCAAATGACGCGTAACCTTTAAAAAAACTTTTAAATAAAGTTTAAAACTGTAAAAACCAAAACTAACAAAAAATCCGGGACAACAAAATAAAATTGAATTTTCAGTAAGCTGCACAAAATCCGTTTCATTTCTTTTGGTATTTGTATTTTGAAGTACTTCAACCCTTCTATCAGGATACCGTCGTTGTCCTTCATCTTCGTTCGCAATTACATCAACAAAACGTTCTTCACCATTTGGAAGATTAAAATATTCACATCTTCGACCATTTGGTGTAACAACACTTTTTTCATTTGTTTCAGATCGATGAATTTCAAGTTGCATAGATGGAAAAGTATTAACAACATATCCCCCTGGTAAGGTTACTGTAATTTGGCCATTTTCTTCAAAATAACAAATCTAAAAAAGTTAATTTTAAATTTAATCCCGAAAAAATCTATTACTTACATTTACATTAACATCAGACAAGCAACAATATTGAATATCACCATTTGGATATCGAAGGGATTCAC
Source organism: Panagrolaimus superbus (assembly GCA_964035985.1). Taxonomy (NCBI): domain Eukaryota; kingdom Metazoa; phylum Nematoda; class Chromadorea; order Rhabditida; family Panagrolaimidae; genus Panagrolaimus; species Panagrolaimus superbus. The sequence continues at coordinate 11,528,484 of OZ038357.1, forward strand.
ATTTACATTCTTTCATTATCCGATAATCACCAAATTGAAGATATTGTTCTTCAATGTATAATGGATTATCAATTGTTCGAACTAATTCTGCATCTTCTGGAATATAAACTCGTAGAGAACTAAAGTTTTCACTGATTGAAGAAATTGTCAAATGTTCTGCAATTGGTGAACTCCAATGTACATTTTTTGTTGTTGATTCTATGGAAGATGTAGAAGTATTTGTAAGTCTTCTAAATTGTTGTTGTTGAGGTTGAAAGTGATAATGATGTGATGGTATTTGTTGTTTTGGTAGTGGTTTTACTGGTGGAATAATAGTTTCATGAGATTTTGGTATTGATCGATCAAATTGTTTTTGGGGTGGAATTGGATGAAATGGTTGGCGTTGTTCTTTTGGGGGTGGTGGTTGGGGTACTGTATATTGCGGAGGAGGAGGAGGTTGAAATGACATTTGTTTAGATTTTCTTCTTTCAAAACTAAGTTCATTCTAAAAAGGAATTCCAATGTGTTTGAAAAGTCAATTCAAAAAATGCCTACCGATAATTTTCCATTTAATACTTCCCATTTCTGAGTCTTCTCTTTCTCTTTTTGAAGTTCTTCCTCCACTTTTTTCAATTTTTGTTCCATTTGAGTTTTTGCTTGACGAATATCGGCTAAATTTCTTGAAGTATCAACAAATTTATTTTTCACTTCTTTCAATTCATTTTCAAGATTCTTTAAAGTTCCATCAGATTGCTTCATTTTATCAGATTCAAGTTTTAGCTTTGCTTTTGCACCTGTTAATTTCTTTTCTTCTGCCTCAATTTTTTGTTTTATTTCTTGTTCTTTTCTTTTTAAAGCTGCTGCTTTTTCAGCATAAATATATTTTATCTAAAATACAAAACTACAGTAATCCAATATGCAAAAATATATAAACAAACTTGATTAATTTTGTGCATTCTTCCATCCATTCCGGCATCAAAACAAATAATTAATGCCCTCAATTGTTCGGCTAAACTTTCAACAATTTTTCCTTCTTCTTTTTGAACAAATTTTTCAGGCAAAATTGGAGATTTAAAAAACGAATGATTTTTTGTTGAACTTGCTTGTGGCGTACCTAATCCATTTACAACATCTGGAGATTCCAAAACTTTCGGACGTGGCGGTATAATATAATTCTAAAAAGATATATATATAATGCAAGAAATTTAATAAAGCATTTTATACAAAGTACTTACAAATACAGGAGGATGAATACCAAGACGACGAGTACTTTGATCAATATATGATTTTCGATTTGAATACGGTAAAGAGCCATATGAAAAACTTTTAAAAAGCGATGCACGATTTCTGCTATTTATTGGAGTTTCTTGATTCTCAGAAGAATGTTGCAGAGGAAATGATCGATTATTATAAGCATGAGAAGTTCCAGCAGTTTCACCATAAAAATAAGAATTTAAAGCAATATTTTCCCGTAAAATTGCCGCAGAATCATTATTTTCAATTTCATCATTTTGTACATGTGAAGTTCCAACAGAAGCAGAACCTTTTGATCGTGAAGAAGCATCTTCAACTTCAGCAGAGAAATTTGATAATTGATCAAATTCATCGACATTTAAGTCAGCTTCAATTGGAGGTAATTCAATTTCGTTTATATAATTTTGAGGTGATTGATTTGCATTTATTTGAGCAGCAGCTCCAATTGGAGGAGTTTTAATTCGATCTAAACTTGTAAAGGAATTTGTATGCGATGAAGTACTACTACTTGAATCTAATCCTAAATCAATTTCTTCAGCTAATCTTGCCGAAACTGGAGCCAATTGTTGAAATCTTTGAAAACATTTTTCATATTCATTTTTAAAGCTTTCATTTGTTTGATTTATTTCACCTTCATCTTCTTGATTTGGCGCCTTTGATGGAGATTCTATAAAAAAAAGATATGTAATTCAGATTAAAAGTTATAAAACTCTAACGTCGATGATACGTTGTTACAGTAGTTCGAACACTTCCAGAATCATTTGATGGAGAAATTTGAAGATTGATATCTCGAACTCCAGAATCATTTGTTTCCGCGGTTGTTGGTCTAACATTAATAACCTTTAAAAAGAAGGGCATTTATTTAAATTCAATATATGTATAAAAAACTTACAGGTTCTTTTGTAATTGGTGATAAATTTTCTATTAATGATAAAGTCTGAGTTGAAGTTCGGGTTTTATTGGAAGGAGATAAATTATCTGGAGGTGGAGGATTTAAAATAACATTTCTTTTAATATATCTTGCTTGACCAACTCCTTTCTTTAAATATGGGAATTTTGGTCGATTTCCCTCTGTCATATTACCTCTAAAAATGAATAAAAAGATAAGAACAAAAAAGGAGGCACAAAAACATTGATTTCTTTTTCCTCAAAATATAAAAACGCGCAAAAACACGATCGATTAAAAGATTAGAAACAACCTCAAAAAAGAAACAAAAAAACCAAGGAAGAAAAAAATTGAAAAAGAAAAAAAAATGGGGGAAAAAGAAAATGGCAAAGAATGTTGCGCGGCGGATTGTCACGGATAGGTAAGGTACATGGCAGGCAAAGAGACGCAGCAGATGTCAGCAGCAACGCCAATGTATAACAAAAGAAGAAAGCATTAATGGATGAAAAAAAACAGCAAAGAAAAGAAAGGATCAGAAAATCATCTAAAATTTTAAGGGGTTGTAAAGAAAAAGTATTGATTAAACGTGTGATTTTTGCATAAAAACGAATACAATCATTAAAAAGAAAGAAAAAAACGGGCCTCCTGCTGAGGGTATCATTCATTCATTGTCTCTCTATCAAATACATTTATATCAATTCTCAGAAATGATCAACATCTTTTTTATTTGTGTTTTTCATTGGCAAAATAGAAAAAAATTAATTCTAAAATTAAACCTTTTTAAAAAGCTGTCAATAATTTTTTCAAACATTTTCAAACAATTCTCAAAAATATTAACTCCCGCTATGAAAAAAAGTCTCGCCCCGAACAAAAAGAGTTTTTGACACAAAAATTTGCATATTTTTTTCTGTGTTTTTTTTAAATTCAGTGCTGTTTTGAAGCATGGTTGTGGTACCGTAATCTCTTCAAATTAATTGCCATATGTAATAAAAAAGATCTTCATTAATTTAATAGCAATAACTTGTTCTATTAGTTCGCAAAACTAAATATCCGTTAAAAAAATCTTTTTTAAATGAAATTCCAAATTTGCAAAACCAAAAATGAGATTCTTTATTTTACATTTTTACAAAAAATACTAAATAAAAACAAATATTATTTTTAAAATTCATTGAATTGAATTGATTGAAGCCCGAATAAAATACAATATTTTTTTTGGTACTGTAGAAAAGATTCAAGTATTTACAAAACATCATAAAAGATTGGTCCTTCTGAGCATTCTTTATTAAAATGGGCAAGGATAGGCTCAGAATCTCGAATAATTTCACAAAGATTTGCAATTGCTGCTGAAAGTTTAAAAGCAAATGGATTTCGATCAAATGGAGCACAATATCGATCAAATGCTTTTATTGCTTCATCATGACAATCAAGTTGGGTAATACGTTTTGGAATTTTTGTCATAACATGTTTGATTAAACCAGATTGTGGGGCAACTGTTTGAGCCGTTTGATGAATAAATTCTGTCATTTCTGCTCGCTTTTCTATGTATCGGGTCATTTTGGAAGCAACAAGTTCAGGGGAAGCTCCAAGGCGGCGAAGAGTTCGTTCAGCCATTACAAGGGGAACTTGTCGGGAGTCAATCGCTGAAGATTGAACTTCATCAAAGAAAACTGATTCTAATTCAATATTTTGTGGTGGAACAAGTTGCGCTTCTTTGCCTTGATAATCTGATACCATATCATTTCGAACTACAGTATTACCAAATTGACAAACATGTGATTTTTTTGTTGTTGTTACAACGTCATCAACTTGTACTCCAACAGTTTCAGAAAGGATATCATGCTAAAAAAATTTACATATTTTTTTTAGCTTTTGTGATACTGTAATGGTAATGCAATAAATAGTTTAACGATCTTTTGTTGAAACTCTTTTAATTTTTGTCCAAAAACATTTTTGGGATACTGTATGCGTCTTTCTCTTGAAAGGAATCCAAAAATTTGTGAAACTTACAAATTCAGTATTATGCATCCAATTAACACTAAATTCATCACCAAGACATGGAAGATTCATATCATTATCACAGAAGGTTGCCCATGAACTTTCATTATGTCGTGATGCAGTAATGGCATAAACTAAAATTTGTATATTTTTTAAATGCAAATTACTCCAATTGGATGGATAACTTACTATTCATTTTAGGTGATAATCCTTCAAACATTGACCCAGATTCACATGCTTCAAGATAAAATAAAAGCTTTTTATACATATTATTTTCATACATATGATATAAAGCTTCATTCAAATCTTTTCGGGATAAAAGTCCTTCTGGCATTCCAAGGACATCCGTGCCACCATGATCAGCATAATAAATAAAAACATTTTCATTTGGTTTACTTTTAAGAACTCGAGCCGTACCTTTTCCGGCATTTCCTTCGGCATCACCTTTCAAAACATTTAAGAAAACTTCAGAATTTACATTTTCTCCTCGGTAATCAATTTTAACGCCTTCATAAACATCATTTCCATGGGGTTTATTAAAGATTTTACCCATAAATGGATTTCTGAAATCCAAAAATTAAAAGAAGGAAGCTATGATAAAATTTTGGATTTGCAAAAAGCTCTAACAAATTCCTGATGGATACAAAAATTTGCATAACTTTTTAAGTACCTTAAAAGGTATATAAGGGATAAAAAAAAGACATACTGTGGATTATGAGCAATATCATCATACATTAAAACAATAATCTTTTCAGGAAGAACTCCATGTTTTAGAAGGATGTGATAGGCGTGACTGATATCAGATTGATGCCGATAATTATACCATCCATTTGAACCAGCAATTAAAACAGCCCAAATATTTTCCAATTTACTACTAAAATTCTTTAAAGCTTTAATAATTGTCAAAACCAATGGCGAAACCATTGTGCCAAAAACTTACTCATCATTGTTGGGTCGGCAGGCAGAAAATCCGAAAACAAAAAATAAAACAAGCAAAGACAATCTCATTTTTGAACAGCTGCAAAAATTTAAAAAGAATAAAACCTTGGAAATTGAAGGTTCCCCTTTTTATAGGGCCTAAAATTAGCAATTATATACAAAATATAAAAAGTTTTAAAAAATAAGTACGTATTTTTGAACAAAAATATTTCAGTGTTTTGAAAAAACACAAAAAAAATATTCGATAAAAGTGCAAAACTTCAAATTTATTAAATGTTAAATGTCAAATGGATACTGTAGCAATGAATAAACACGCAAAGAAATAAGTTAAAAATAAAAAAATATAAATATTTGATTTTATAGAATTCAAAACAAAAATACAAATGTTGTTTAAGGTTGAAGAAAATGAATGTCAAGTTTTTTCTTTAATTGGATACTGTAGACATGCTCAGGAAAAAGGGTTAGGGATTGTTTAACCGCTTTCATAGATTCTTCATAAATTCCAAGCTAAAAAATGAAGAAGAACATTTTGAAAGTTTTATGCAAATTTTTAGACTTTCAACACGAAAATGAAAATAAAATAAATTTTCGTGTCAAGAGTTTTAAATATTTACCCTTGAACAAATCAATGCTAAATTATAATGTGCTTCAAATAAATAAGGGCCTTTAGAGACGGCAGATAAAAATAAATTTTTAGCTTGAATATGATGACCTTCATGCATTTTAAGGACTCCCAAATTACAGAGAGATTCTGCATGATCTGGATTGGCGGCTAATGCCAAACGTAAACATCTTTGTGCCATTTTATTATGACAATTTGCAAGCATAATATGTGCTGCATCATACCATAGATCCGCGGAGACATCATCATTGGCAATTGCCAAAGCTTGATCAATACATGCCAAAGCTAAATCTAATTGTTGACAATAAAAACAACACAGTCCAATATTCATAAATAGTTCGGATCGATTTACACCCATTTGTAAAATTCTACGATAATATTTTAGGGCAACTTCCGGTTGATCAGAATAAAAGTAATGGGTTCCCATGCATGCAATGGCTTCAATATTCCCGGCCGCTTGTTTCAAAACTTTTTTGTATGATTCTACGCTATTCTCCAAATCTCCAAGTTGTTCATGAATTCGAGCTGTAAAGGTTAAAAGTGTTACATCATTCTGATATTCGGTTAATCCGCTTTTGAGATAATCCAATGCTGTTAAAGGTTGATCCAAGCGGGCATAAATTTTTGAAAGATAAGCATAAGTTTCAACCATTTTTAAATTTTTAAGTGATGAAATAAACTGTTTTTCTGCTTCCCGAAGCATTCCTAATCTAAAAAGAAATTGGTTTTGGAATTAATTAAATTGTAAAAGATGGGATTTCATAAATCCCAAAAGCTAAATTATGACTCAATCAAAAGATGAATAGCTACAGTAATCCCATACCTATAATAACATTTTCCAAGGGCATTTTTCCAATACCAATCTTTATATTCAGATTTTTTTGTTGCTGCCGCCGCAATTTGATGGGCTAATCTCATATCACCTTCATGCATAAAAATATATTCAAAAAGATATCGATTGATTTGTGGATCAGTTGCATATTTATCAACATTTAATCGACCCAAATTTACAAAGGGGCCATCTTGTTGTGCTATCATTGAAGCCTTAAAAAATAGGCTTGAAACTTTGATAAATTACAAATTAAATAAATACCGTTCCAAGTCGAACTTGTCTCGCGGTACTCGAGGAAACAGCTCGAGCAGTTCGAGATGTTCGAGAAGTTCGAAGCGCTTGTTCCATTGTTCCAGTTTTTAGACGAGTTTCTGGACGTGCCATTCCAGAAATTGGTCTTCCGGTACTACTTCGAGGCCTATAAAAAAAGGGTTTAAAAGTTAAAATGAAATGTTAAAAATATCAATAGAGTGATCTATCAAGAAATTGATAAAAAAAAAGTTGAAGTTATTACCTAACAGCTGGACTTGGACCTTTTCCAGATGTAATTGGACGATTAAATGATGTTCCAGGTCTTGCCGCTGTTGCAATGGCATTATCATCCATATATGTATCAGCCAAGCCAGCTTCATCATTTTCTAATTCATCAACATAAACTTCTTCCGTAAAACAGGCAAGTTTAAGGGACCAAGCCGCCTGAAAAAAAAGTATTTTTTTAAAAAAGGTGATCAAATGATATCAGTGTTGTTATAATGAAATGGCAATAAAATAGAAAAAAGGGATGTGCAAAAACTTTTTTTAATGATGGAAGAAGCTTGCTTAGAAATTAAGAAAAACCAAAATGGTGGCACGAGTTACAACCAGCTGACTAACCCATTCCTTTTTTTTTTCTTCCTTTCAACTTTAAATTTTTAAGTCCGTTTTTTTTTGAAAGACTATCATTAAATGATGGATTAGGGAAGGGAAGGGGGGATCTGAATTTCGTTACTCTTTCATTTTATTAGTTAAAAGAAAAAAGAGTTTTTTGTTTTGCGTTGTTAAAACAAAATAAAAACGTTCAAAAATCAAAAGATTATCAGTTTTTAAAATCAGTAAAAAAAGAAGAGGAAAAAAAGACTAAATATTTAGTTGGGATGCCATTGAATGCTTGATGAAGCAGAAAATGGGGCATAAAACAACGAACAAACTAAATCCTTTTCTATTATATATGTATGTAAGCAACCCCGAAATGCCATGGCATGCTTTAAAGCTATTCAAGTAAGCAGAAGAAAGATTTAAGAATTAAAAGTATCTATCCATCTCATCGATCAAAACGATATAAATATATTATCCAGTAACAGCTGAGAAAATATATAATTTAGTTTTTTAAACAACGACGATAGACTTTCACGTGTGTCATCGACCACTTTTTTTTTAAAAAAATTCTAACTTGACACTGGCCCTTGGTCGATCGCTCCTTCTTCTTCTCCCTTTTTTTCCATCTTTCAACTTTTTATTATTTGTTAACTAAAAAAGTGTGTGTTTGATGTGTTTTTTTAAATCGACAATGACTTCCCTTTTTTAAACCAATGCAAAAAAAAGAGAGAGAAAGAATTGAGTCTTTTTTTACGGAAATTAAAATATACGCAGAAATTTTTATATTTTTTAATGCTTCCGAAAAAATTGGAAAAAACGGAAAAAAAAGTACTTCAAATTTTTTACGCAACAAAAAAAAAGGAAATCCGCAAAAATTGAGATTCTTTTAATTGCATTAATGGGTATTTTTTAAATTAAATATTGAAATTAATATTAATTGGATCAATTAGGATTAGCTTTTATAGATACAGATGCTAGTTGTTATTGTTTACTGTATCTTTAAATACTACAATAAAATTATTTTAAAATCATCATAAAAATTAATTAATTCTTTGCAACGACAAAATTTTGAATCAAAAATTGTTGTTGCGTGTTTAAAGTTTTTGACCATTTTAAGAAAGCTAATTTTGTGAAATTTAATTTGGATAAAAAGTACATTTTCCATTCTGAAAACTCCCTTCAAATAAATGTTTGCAAACAAATACACTTAAAAAAATGACTCATTTAAATGATTTAAGTGTTTCCATTAGTATTAAAAAAGATGAAAAAAAGCTGTTCATACAAACTTTTTTCCTCAACAAAAAAAAATGTTTGACGAATAGCATTGTCTGACGCATGTCAGAAACTTCAAAAACAAATTTGATGCATTAAAATTTGATTCAAAAAAACACAATAATATTTTTATTTAAATTTGGCAATTTAACATGTTTAGAATTTTGGAAGTTGCAACAGAGAGGACTTTAACTTACTTGATCAAGGGGATTCTTTTCAAGAATTTTTGAGCATTCTTCATGGCATTCTTCAATTTTACAAATTCGAAATAATAATAAAGCTTTATAAAATGGATCCAACTGTGCCGAAACATTTGAAGCATTTAATGCCATTTTTTCATATATTTATATATATTCTTTCAAAGTTGTCACAATGCAAAAAAAAGGTTTTTCTTTGCTATTTTTTAAAACTATCAATTTTTTGCATGTATTTTTGTTTCCAAGGAAACCCCAAAGACTCCAAAACGTCGAAAGAAAAACTAACTTCTTTTTGCTCGTTTTTTTTTCGAAGAAGCAGTGTTTTTTTTTCATTGAACAAATTTATTTATTTTTTCGAAAAAACATTTTACAATAATAAAAAAAAGCTAAAAAAACAAATTAAAATTGTTTCTAAATTATTTAATTCCATCAAAGAGATGACAAAGAAAAAAAATTTATGGAAGAAAAAACTTGTTAAAATATAATTTTTTTTTCTTTGCCGTTTTTAAAAAGCAAAAAAGAAAAAGAATTTTGGCAGGCAAAAATTAATTAAACATAGAAATTTTATAGGTATCTTTTTTTTAATTAAAAAAATGAAAGAATAATGCCTTTTTTTTATATTATTTTTGGATATTAGTTTCTGGTGTAAAAGTTGTTTATGGTTACGGTAGTTTTTTTTACCACATTCGACGAAGTACATATCCTTTAACATCACGTGGAGTACCAAAACCAGTCATACCAGATTGATTTGCAAAATCTGTTTCCATACCAGACCAGAATGGAACTTCTGGGCGTCGAGCCATATCAGATGGCAAATCTTCATGCCCTTCATCAACAAATGGTGTATATGTGTTACTGAAAAAAAGGAGGAGGATATTTAGCAAAATTTTTTGAAAAGTTTATTAATGATAAGCAACGTTGACTAAAAATAGGCAAGAATTTTGGCTTCGAAAATGATAAAGTTTTGTAAAAAAAATTGTAATTTTAACAAAAAATGTTTCATTTTTCGGTTTTTGAAACAGTTATTTTTTTAATGCCAAAAATTTTTGAAAATATTAAACACAATTAAAAAATTAAAAATTAATCATAATATAATAATGTTGAGTTTCAAAAAACAAAAATTTTTGTTTAAAAGTTATTGTTGTAATTTTGTTACTTAAATACTTAAAATAATAAAATATAAAATATAAACTAACCGGGGCATACCAAAACCAGTTTTACCAGCTTGTGATTCAAGGAAATTAACGCCCATTTGATATGGGATCATACCTTGGGAGCGTTGATCTTGGGATTGAAGTTGTGCAACGGTGGTATTTCGGAAGGCTCCAAATCCAGACATACCAGCTTGATTTGCCCCCTCTCTCCATCCAGAAGTTTGCCGAGAAACTGATGATTCATCATGGGGCATTTCACCTCGTACTTCATCCTTATATTTTGTAATATTATGCCGTGGCATTCCAAATCCGGTCATTCCAGATTGATTTGCAAATCGATTTGTGCCCATTTGAAGATGGATAAAACCTTGGGAATCACGATCTTGATCATTTGTTTTACGAACTATAAAAATATATTTTTTACATACAAACATATACCCTTTCATTTAAAGATACCATCAACAATTCGAGGCATGCCAATACCAGTCATACCAGCTTGACTTGCAAGTTTATTTGTGCCAGATTGAAGTGGAACAATGCCATCAGATGCCCGGGCTTTTTCTTCTGAAACTTCTTGAGCTCCTCCAGTTCCTTTAGTTTTGTAATTGACGTCCCGAACGGCACCAAAACCAGATTGTCCTTTTTGGGATGCAAATTTATTTGTACCCGATTGAAGCCAGGTTGAAGCTTTCAAAGATTCAATCTTTTTTTCATCTGTTAATTCTGGTAAATTATCGGATTTAATTTTGTCAATGACATCACTGAAAACAAATGAGACATTTTAATTAATAATTTTTATAATTTAAATTTAAAAAATTTTTGAAATTTGAATAATAAAAATGAAAGTCAAAATTCAAAAATCGAAAACCGAAATTTCAGTTTTTTAAAAAATAAAATAAAAAAGTGAAAACCTTTTTGGTTTGAAAATTCAAGTATAATTTGAAATTAAATTTAAAAACATTGACTACAATGGAAATTTCGATTTCAAAAATAATTATTTCGTTGCAAAAAGGAGCCTTACCGAGGCCGCCCAAAACCAGTCATGCCACGTTGAGAGGCATATTTATTTGAACCAGCTTGAATTGGAATAATTCCTTCTGATCTCATCAACTTTGCTTTATCATGCTTTGATGGTTTTCCACCAGAAAAGTTTTGTTCACGACGTTGAACAGATTTTGGGACCTGTGGAATTGCATATTGACGACCGGGGGTTGGAGATTTCATTGATGGAGATAATGCTCCAGTTCCACCACCACCGGAGGGTGAAAGGGTTGATTCAGAAGGGATTGATTTTGGCGTCTAAAAACGGGATTTCATTTATTTTAATTTCAACACGAAACTATTACATCATCGGCTGGTGCAGCAGCAGCAGCAGCGGCAGGAGCAGCAGCAGCTGGGGCAGCATTTTCATCGCCTTCTTCGGCCCCTTCTTCCTCTTCTTCGTCTTCCTCTTCTTCACCTTCGTATTGTTCTTCTTCGTCAGACATGATGATGAAAGCAGCAAAGGATCAAGGAACGGATTACCTAAATCCCCCCAATGATAAAATGATAAAAAAAATCGATGATAACTGGGTTACGGTAGTGATCAACGAATTTTATAGATACGCAAATCTATTTCTTATGCAAAATTTAATAACGATAAGCAAATCAATAATAAAGTATGTAAAAAGAAAATTAGAAAAAAGGACAGTAATGGGAGAAAAATGTCTTGAACGGAATTCCGAGATTATACAGTTCAAGAAAAAGTTTGAATCAATTTCAAACCGGAAAACTCCGCGAATAATAAGTTTAAAAAAAAGACTTAAAACACAAGCAAGTAAAAACAAAAAGGGCTCCGAATGAATGGCTTTTCAACACTAACTTAGTTGGCAAAAAAAATTTCTGTGTTCAAGAAACAAAAAACGAAAGAGAGACCCCCTCAAGAAAGAGAAAGAAAGAGAGAGATAGACGACGGATAAAGCAAAATCAAAGTAAAGCAAGCTTTCGTGGATTTGAAAAAAAAAAAGAATTTCCTTTACCCGCCCCCACGAAAAAAAAAATGTTAGATCTTTCTTTTTCAAAAAAATGGAAATGCCATTCTCTCTCTTTTTCCAACTGACTCTCTTTTAATTTCCCTGTTATTTATCCCCCCCCCCCTCTCTCTCTCTCTCTCTCTCTCGTTTCTCTGACAGCTTTCTTTAAAATCTTTTAAATCACATTCATCAAAGGCAAAATCGACTTTTCTTCGTAGGCGACGACGACTTTTAGAAAAAGCACAAACTTGCAAGCATTGAACAAAAAAAAGTTTAAACAATGATGTTTTTCTTCTTCTTCTATATTTTTTTGCCGACATTTTGATCATCGAAGAAACACACACGCATATAATCGGGAAATAAAAGGCCGCCTCCAGAAAAAGAAAATATTAAGTCAAAAAAAAGCAGCAGACGAGAACAAAAATTCTGTGGCATTTGTTAAAAAATTGAAAACTCCCTTCTTTTCTTTGCTACCTACCAGATATCTGACGCTTTTTAAAGCCAACAGAAACAATAAAATATAACAACAACAACTGATCCCCTTGGCTGCCTTTTTTTGCAGCAATTATATATCTCTTTGTTTTCAAGGAGATCGGGGAAAATCAACGACAACGACGACGTTGAATGGCAATGGCAACATTCGTTTGCCCCACGGCAACAAGGGGCGACAACAACAGCGGTGGCGGTGGTGGTTATGCAAAAATAAAAGAGATTTTTCTAAACTTTTTGTTGCCTATTTGATGCTTTTGTTTTATCATAGATCAAATTCTAACAAGGCTAAATAAAAAACATTAAACTGCATAAACGTAAATAAATAAATGTACAAAAAAAGAAGATTAAAATTGTTAAAATTTAACACGGCATACTGTAATCAAAATTCCATGCAATGCATAAAAACATGTTCATTAGTAAAATATTCCAATATTCAAACTTAAATTAAACAAACTTTAAGCAATAAAAATTAAAAAGTACTGTAATTTTTTAGAAAACTACAACTTTTGTCAAAGATTAAAGTTTTAGGATTTCAAATTTTTCTTCGACATTTTTTTTAAATCTCCGATTGCAAGTTTTTTGCAATTATTAAATCAAACATCGTTTATCAAAAATGATAAAAATTATTCGTTTCCGTGTAAAAGTTGGTTCTTTTTTGCAGGGCCGTATACAGAAAAAAATTTCAGGTGGGGCACAGCGATTTGGGGGGGGCACGCCTTTGATCTTTTGCCGCCGCCATCACGAAGCGGCAAAAGATCAAAGGAATTTCCTCAATTTCGGGGTGGCACGAGCCCCCAGTGCCCCCCCTTCCCTTAAATACGGCGCTGCTTTTTTGGTAATCAAAATTTACTTTTTTTTCCCAAACTTTTATTCGCTTTACAGTTTTTTGGCGAAGTGCGAAGCAACGCAAATTTTTAACTATCAAAATTTTTTTAATTTTTTAAAAAAAATTCAAATATTTTTACTTTTTAAATTTTATTAAATTTATATTTTTTATTTCTTTCAATCAACCGCAGAAACATCAAAGCTTAATTGTATCTATAAAATCCGTGTTTTATATTTTCCATCTGTCATACATAAAATATCTTATTTTTTATATCTCAATTACGCAATTTTTAGTTCCTTCTTTTCAAGCATGACTTCAACAGCAATCTTCAAGAAATCTGATCCTGTGGGATTTTATGATCAATATTTGCTTGAAGGTACTTTACCAGATGGAAGGCATATAAAAAATTATCGTCCAATAAATATTAATCCTGGAACAAATTGGAAGCAACAACGTTCAGTTCTTGTTGAACATGGGCAAGTGATAATTTCAATAACTGGTAAACTTGTTTTACAACGTGACAATGATTCTCAGGTATTGAAATTTAGGTTTAAATCTGAAGATCGAAAGAAATCTGTGAGTTTTTTTTCCTTGGATTTGTTTGATTTTTTAACTTAACGTTTTTAGGATACATTAAATACCGTTGCTGAAACATTAAAATATCTTGCAAAAATGAATATCTTTTTTGACAAAGAACAGTTTAAAGCAGAAGATGAAGCTTTTCGATGGCAGTTGAAGACTACTGTTACTGTATGTTTTGTTCCGAATATGCAGTAATTTAATTGTTTAGTTTTATAGGTTTTCAATGCAGATGGATTTATTATGGACGCAGTTTTGATAGGATTAAATGCATTATTTGCCCAAATAGAAATCCCTGAAGTAAGATATAATTGGCTAAAAACTCTAGAACGAAATGAACAAACAATTGATATTAAACGTATTCAAATTTCTGATAAAACTCGAAAGTTAAAAATCGATGAAACTCCAGTATATAGTGCTTTTGCCTTATATCAATCAAAAAACAATCCTGATGCTTTTAAAGAGGTAGACATTCTTTGCTTTAATTGCTTTTTTATAACATATTAAACTTTAGCCTTTATTAGTTGTTGACCCACCATCTGAGTTGATCGAACTTTGTTCAAGTATTATAGAATTTATTGAAGTATCAAACGGGAAAATAATTTTTTCAAATATATATGGAAAAGTTACTTTAACCCCTCAAATCTTTGAAGATGCTGCGCGTCGTTCTGCTGATCATTATCTTCAAGTATCAGAGTCATTGAAAAAATATGCTGCTGAAATTCGTTAAAAAAATATCTGTCTCGCAAGTTTTTAATTTAATTTACTGTTCGAAATTGTTGAGTTTTTTCTATTGAAAATAAAACATAAAAATTGAGTGATGTGACAAATGTGAAAAGGAAGTGATGCGGCAGCATTTTCATTTTTTAACAAAGAACAGCTGTTCTATCTTTTTTTCTGTCCCAGGGATTGGCAATAATTTAATTTAACGTTTTTAAATATTTTTTTTGTGTCTGTTTTTAATTAGTTGTTTTTTAGCGGGGGTTTTTAAAAATACCATATATTTGGGACAGAATTTATTGCAATCAATATTTTTGAAAGCGAAAATAAAAACAAAAAAAAAGAGATCAAAAATATGTTCCTGAGAAAATGTACAGTACCCAAGTATGTCAATCAAAGTTGTTGAAGGCATAATTAATTTATCCTGGTCTAGGAAGGGCTCGTCCAAGCCCATTTTCACTTTCAATAATTTGAATTAAAAGTCGATGCAATTCTTGTGTATTTCTTCTTTCTCGTCCATCTGAAACAAAATAAAACTTTAAAAGAAGATCACATGAAGGAAACATATATTAGTTGTGTTTTTTAGCTCAAATATAATTTTACATTTTTTTGTTGTTTGGAAAGAAGAATTGACGTCTTCGTCCCCCTTTTTTTCGATTGTTATCTTTGGAATGTTTCTCTTTTTTTTAATCCATTTATATTTTTTTTTTTCAAATGAGTTTTGATTGGTAGCTTTTTTTAGGTTAAAAGAAAGAAATTTGAGGAAGCAAAAATGATTAAAGTAAATTCATTCTATTGTTTCGTTAATCTTCGTTATCTCTCAAAGTTCAAGGGGCAAAAAAAAGGTAATGAAAGAAGGAGCCAAAAAAGAGATACCGTATATTTTTGTAAAATCATCATTTTTTTGAAATTTTGACTTGTTTTTTCAATAAAAGCAACCGTATCTTTTCAATCAAAAAAGTGCAAAGAAAAAAAACAATCTTTATCAAAACACGTGGAGATTACGGTAGATCATCCTCTCTTTTGATATGATTTTTGTTTATTATTGTTTTTGGACTTTTTTTTTATCAAAAAAAACAGAAGGATATATTGACATCAAAGTTTAACAACTTTTTTGAAAATTAATTTTGTAAAAAATAATGATTAAACTTACAATTATTTATTGGTTTTGATTCAACATTAAAATTTGCAATCACCAAAATAATTATTAACAAAATTAACAGCAAATAATATAATTTCATCATTGTATACTGTAGAATTTAAAATTTGAAGAATATTGTTATACAAAAAAAACTATGGTAATAAAATATAGAATTTTGTCTTGTTTTTGATAAAATTATTTTTGGTCAAAGACAAAAAAAGAATAGCTGATTATCAATAAAGTGAAAAATAATATTTTTAATAGTCCTCCTTTTTTTTCAGATAGAATTGGTAGCAGCAATAAAAATAAGCGATTTCTTAGTTAACTGATTAAAAACACAAAAAAATTTATGGAATGTAAATATTCGAATCTTTGAAGGCAATGAATGATGATATTTCAGTAATAGCTTTTTTTTCTTTTTATACAAAAAACTTAGCACTAAAAACAGGTCAAATATGGGGCGGGTTTTTCGGTGATAACGATTATATATATTTTTTTGCAGTTAAAATTTAATGAAAAGAAAATAGAATAGAATGGGGGCAGCAGAATGCTCAAAGATGGGAATTTTTCACCGAGAGATATTTTTTTGTCTCTGTTGAAATTATTGTTTTAGAAAAAAAAAGTGAAATTCCAATGCAGCTTTTTTTAATCACTCAAATATTTTATTTTTATTTTACAAAAGAGGAAGGAAAAGCAGCGGTAGCATAAAAACTTCATCATTCTTCTTTTTGACACACCCTTTTTTTCCACAATAATAATAAAAAAATGTGATTTAAAATGCGTCTGTAAATTTCGATGCTTTTTGTTTTTATTTATTGATCACGGTGATCACATTCTTCATTCATTTATTCATCGGAAGTTGTTCGTCCATGAAAAATGACGTAAAAAAAGTCATAAATTTAAGCAAAAAATTAATAATTAAAAAATTTTTGTAAAAAAACTTTTGATGATTAATTTCCTTCTTTTTTTTGAAGCACTACCGCATTTTAAAAAGAATTTCTAAAAGCTTTAAAAAAATAATTTTTTTTGTTTGACAAACATTTAAAAAATTTTAAGGAATTTTTTTGCTATTTTTCCATAAAAAAAATGGAGATTAATAAGAGACCAAATTAATCATCACCGATTTGTAAAAAAAACATACATAAAAAGTTTTTTACAAAACAGACGTATTTGAATAATTTTTAACACTTTTTTGCGTCATTTAAATTTTTGTTTCCGTTAAAAAAAGACAGATTTGTTTTATGAAAATTGAATAAACTTCAATTTCCTTTTTACACATAAATAAGATGTTATAATGCTACAGTATGAGCGAGAACTTTGAATATTATTCATTTTATGTCATAAATGTTTAGTAAAATTTGGTTATTCTCTAAAATTAAAAACCAACAATTTCTTTCAAATTTTTCAAAGTTATTTTTAAAATTTTAAAATCTTATTAAAACTGAAAAACTGCGAACTCTTTATTTAAATTTATTTTTTATTTAAATTTTTATTTTTAATCCTTTTAAAAATAATATAAACAACAACCGTTCAATTATTATTGTTATTATTAGAAAAAAAAAAGGATTACTGTAATTTTAGACATTTTTAAAATTTTTTATTACTCATAAAAATCTTAAAAATAAACAATTTAAAATATTTTATTTTTTCGAAGAAAAAAGAGATTATCATTTTTGATAGAGAGAGGGAGGCCAAAGACACCTTGTAAAAAATAAAAATACTTAAATAAATACATAAAATTTTTTGGGGTAATTTCATTCAACTTTTATCATCACACACGCATGCTTTTTTTTAAATTTAAACATAAAAAAGTTTTTCGGTTCTCCGGAAGCATTCTTTTTTTTTCGCTGACTTTTGCTGACGTACATTTTTTTTCTACCAAAATGTTTTTTTTATTATCACACTTTAAAAGAAAAACAATTATAATTGGCAATTTTAAATAAAAATATGTATTTTAATACAGTATAAAACAAACAAAAATAATTTATTTTTACAAAGATTTTTGAAAGGAATTTAATGAAAGTTTTCAGGTACAGTAACCGCGGATCAGAGTCCTGCAACGAAAATATTTGTAATAATTGAATTCCTTCAAAATCTTTTTTAACTTTTTACTTTGATAAAATTAAACAAGTTTTATCCAGGTCGAACACGTGCCGATAAATGATTTGCTAAACCTTGTAACATTTCAGATTGTTCGGCATTGAACATTGCCACGGAGGGAGATCTTCTCATTCGTTGATTTTCTACCAAAAGGCTTATCAAAATTCCATATAATTGTTGATTATCTGAAAATAATATATTATTCTTTTCAAAGAAATAATTATTGATACAGAAAAAAAAATTCTTTAAAAGCTTAAAAACAAAAAATAGAAACAATAAAGGAAAAAAAAGGCAAAGGACAGTTTTTTTTAGTTTTGCGTCATTACAATTAATCCCATTTCAAAAAAAAAGAATATTTCAAGCATTTGTGTTTTTATCGAAGAAGAATGAACTTTGGAAAGGACAAAGTTGTATTTTTTTGTTATTCAAAATATTTTAATCAAAGTTGCTTTAATTTCGAAAAAAATGAAATTTCATTTGAGACATTTTAGAAGTTAATCCTGACACCACATCAAAAGTAAGAATACTATTCATTTTTGAGGTCTGATGTATGGCAAAATGTTTTTCAATGCCATGTGAGAGAAATGCAGAAAAAAAAAAATTATTTTTGCCATAATTTGGCGCTGAAAAACATTTAGCCAGACATCGGACCACAAATTCGCGGTGTCATACAAAATTAAAATAGGAACTTTGATGTACTGTAATTTAGTACCATGATTGTCCCAAACGGAATTTTGAATTAACCAAAATTCGCCAAATTCTATTCCATCTTTTAAAATAAAAAAAACTAGCCTTCAACTGCAGGTACCGTATCCTTTACTTGATCCACCAGGAGATAAGGGGATAAAGCATTTCGTGCTTCAATAACCCTTTGTAAATCATTATTTTCAACCATTGTTGGCATTGCCGTCGACAATGGCACAATAAAACAAAGCAATCCAATGATAATAAAATATAGCACTTTAAAAATCATATTTTAATTAATTAAAAATCAATATTAAAAATATTAAAAAGAAAAACAGTAATGTCTTGCGTCTGAAGGATTTTACAAAACAAGCTTAAAATAAGTATTTAAGCATTGTTTTTATATATATTTATTTATTTAAAGTTGTTCGAATTAGTCGTTCCTGTTTCCAATGGGGGCGCGTCCTTATCAATCTTTTCACCGCCACTTTAATCCTTCGGCATCCTTTCGTGTGTTTTTTTCCCTTTTTTTAAAAAGTAGTAGTAAGATTAACATTTTAATATTATTATTTTTCTGTAACGAAAAAAAGGCGGATACAAAATATTTCTTTCAAAAAAATGTTATCCCATTTTTTTTAGGAAAGGGGGAGAACAGGCTTCCTGTCTAAAAACTATCTTTAGAAAAAAAAACTCCCCGAGAAAGTTCAAAAACAAAAATATATCAAAAATGAAATTAGCATTTTTATTTTTACAATTTTAGTCAACAAATTTCAAAACTTTTGACCTTTTAATTAACAAACCTTATCAGTTTTTTTTGTAAAGAGTATCTGTAAATAAAAAAATGTTAATCTTTTCTTCCCCAAATTTTCAAGTGTTCATCAAAAATTTGATATTTCAAAAGTTTGTTGAAAAAACATTGTTGCTTTTTTTTCTTCCTTTTTTCTACCGTATATTTTGACCTTTTCTTTCTTTCAAAATTCCGGAATTAAAACTATCGAAAAAATTTTGACATTTAAAAACAATGAAAGGAATTTTCGATAAACTTTTTAGGTTTTAAAAAAATGTAAACACATTTTTTAATCATTAAAAGTAAAGTTGAAATTGATAACAGACATATTTTATTTTCATTTTCACAGATTATGTTATATGATTAAGTGATGAAACTAAAGTAAAAACATTTTTATGTTAAAATATCGAAAAAGTAAGCATATAAAATGAAATGGCAGCAGCTGCAGCTGTAAACAACAGATGTCGATTTTAAAACAAAGTGCGGCAAATAAATACAAAATAAATACATTTGCAATTTACAAACTTTTATATTTTTATATTTAACTCAGACTTTATGTTTAAACGCCATTTAAATTATTTTAAATTTTGTAAAAAAGCATAAACGTTTTTTACTAAAAATACTAAGAGTATCGAAAAAAAGGTGAAAAAACAAATTATTTTTAAATCATTTTTCGATAAATCATAAATACAATTTTTTGTTGGAGATTTGGCGGTGTAACGAGATTGTTTGTTTAAAAACAACACATATTTGTACAATCATATTTAAATAAATTTTTTTTCGAACATGCAACAGTATATAATAAATACTTTATTGCAAACTTTGTTTTTTTAATATGCTACATTTCCGTCAAATTATTGAAAAAAAATTTTTTATACATGATTCATTTCCCTCAAAATTTCCTGCTTTCCTTCAAAAATATTACTGAAATGTAGCATATTTAAAAAAATTTGACAGAATTCTAGCATGCGCAAAAAAAATTTTTTTTCAATACAGTAATCCCAAATTAACCACTCAAAATGAAAATCAATGTATTTTTGAAGAAACTTTTAAAAATTACGGTAGATGGAAAACCATTTTCAAAATATCGTTGAGAAGTCTGCTAGAAATATTAACTAAAATTAACACGATAATTTTTTAAATATTTTTTGTTGGATTTTGGATATCCATAAATCCATTTCAAAACTGTCCGATTTTTTTCATTCGAAATGTTTGCTTAATCCTTATCAAATAGATGCAAATAGTCAACTTAAACTACTTCCAATAAAATCAAAATATTATTCTAAATAGTATCTCAAAAAACGGATTTGTTGATCGATTTCAACGCCGTATTTAGGGGGGGGGGCACTTGGGGCCCGTGCCGAAACTGAGGAATTTCCTTTGATCTTTTGCCGCTTCGTGTTGGAGGCGGCAAAAGATCAAAGGTGTGCCCCCCCCCCCCGAAACGGTCCAAAATTATTTTCTGTATACGTCCCTGATCGATTTTTCAGAGTTTTACCGAATCCTATGTCAAAAAAAATAAATTATTTTTCAATTTTCTCGTCTCACAACATCAAGGTTTTTAATTTTTTATTAATATTATTCAAATGAGACTGATCCAATATAATTAATATTCAAAAAAATTGCCTTTTTTACCGCATTTTTAAACCTATTTTCATCGATTGAAATATTTTTACCTCAAAATCAACAGATCCGTTGTATCATATTATCACTGTTGAAAGAGATAAAAATGGTTCAATTAACAATTGCCTTTATCGGAAGATTTAAGTGAAATCTGATAAGGGATTCTCCAGATATCTGACGCCAGCACTTTTAAGAGTAGGGTGGGAAGTCTGACAAAATTTAATGAGGCTTTCAAGTGCGGCATAAGATCAAAGGAATTGAGCCGACGGTAGGAGGAAGGTTCCAGAATTTTGGTTTTTTTTGCTGACGTCAGATATCGACGGTCCCTTAAAGTAAGTATACTTTTGTTTCTTCCAAAATTGGCTATTTTTTAGTTTAAAGAAAAATGTTTCGTAACTAAAAGCTTAAAATAAATAATGCTTTTCAGACAAAAACAATTCCTTTTTTTGTAGTCTCACTCCTTCTTCTTTTTTTTGATCGTCAAAATATTGCAACATCTATTATTTATTTACGACGACCGACTACTGATCTTTATTTCAAAAATTGTTTTTTTGCTTTTCAAAAAATATTGCCGCTGATTCAACTTCCTTTTTCTTCTGAGATTAACAAAGAAAATTGGCAAAATTTCTTTGCTAAAATGTATTTTGTCAATGTCGTTGCACCCATTTGGTTGTTTTTTTGTGCTTTTGATTCTGAGATTCTTTCAACATAACGTCATTGTTGAGTTCATTTAAAAGAGATGCCGCTTGATGCAATTTGGTTTCTTTTTTTCTCTTCTTGGTCACTCATCATTCTTCTTTTTTTTCTCAAACTATTTTTGATTTTTGTTTTGTTGATTGATTTTAGGTTTAGAAAAAAAAGTCTGGGAAAAATGATGTTTATACGGATGATTTACAACCCTAAGTATAAATTATAGAACATTTTTTTGGGGGAAGGAAAAAATCAATTCTATAAACCCCCACAATACTCTTCAACATTCACTTATAAGTTTCCAGTCTCTTTCTTCCCTAAAGCAAAATTCTCATTCATTTTTTAAAATAATATTATCAAGATCAAAACATTTTTTCCTTATCGCAAACCATAAAATCACACATTCAAAAACAACTTTACTTTTTTCCCTTTTTCTTCTATTAAAACTTACTTTTTTTAACATCGATAAGAATTTGTTGAAAGTTTTATTTTTGATATAATCTTAATTTCATCGTTTTTCTGGTCTTCTTCGTTTCAAAGTTTATGCTTCGGATTAGCAATTTTTCTGTTTTAGCATTTTTTTAAAGTTTTAGAACTCGAAAAATAAAGCAACTCTTTTTTTGCCGCAAAAAAGTAGAACTTCTTTGTTTCTTTCGTTTCAAGAGAAATATTTTTTTCAAAGTAGTTTAAAAATATATTTTACGTCCGTCAGGCTGCTTCCCCTTTTTTTTGCCAATGTTTTTTGGTTTTGTTTGTTGTGTCTTTTCTATTTAGCTTTATGTTGTTGCTTGACGTATATATATTATGTTCTTCAACGACAGGACACATAACTTTTAAATTTACGACAAAAAATCCATGAGAAAAACAAAATCTTGTTATAGCGTTAAAAGTATGCCTTATAGCAATATTCATCGTTGAATTTTTTTGTCCCTACTTTTTTCTCTATCTTGTTTTTTTGCACTTTTTTATAGACCCGTTTTAATGTTTCATTTTTATCAACGTTTTTATTGCATTTTTTTACAACTTTTGGGTTATTTATGTTTTAATTATGCGGTTTTTTTAGCTTGGAACTTTCTTTTCAATGAACCAGATTCCTCTTGGTTGGTCTGGAAAAAAAGGTGAACCTATCACCGTACTTCTGGGTATGTTATTGCACTACTGTTAGTACCTAAATTTTAAATTTTCATATTCAGGAGCTCAATGGGGGGATGAAGGAAAGGGTAAAATTATTGACTTCCTAATCCAACATAACAAGGTTTGTTTAAACCATATTCTTTACTTAAAAGCTTACGCGCCATCAATTTTAAGGTTGATGTAACTGCTCGCTGCCAAGGTGGAAATAATGCTGGTCACACGGTTATTGCAAATGGCAAAAAATATGATTTTCATTTGCTTCCCTCTGGAATGATAAGTGAACGCTGCCAAAATGTTATTGGAAATGGTGTTGTCGTTAATCTTGATGCATTCTTCAGTGAATTAGAACATAATGGAATTACCACTGATCAACCAGGCTGGGAAAAGCGAATATTCATTAGTAATCGGGCTCATTTGGTTCTTCGTGTTCATTCTCAAGTTGATGGACATCAAGAAAATAGCCTAGAAACTAAAAGGTTTGAAACATGGTTTGCTTTTTTATATTATAATGGTAAAACTTTTAGTAAAATTGGAACAACAAATCGTGGTATTGGTCCAACATATTCGTCAAAATGCTTTCGCAACGGGATTCGTGTTGCTGATCTTCTTGGAAATTTTGATGATTTTACCACGAGGTATGTCTCATTTTATCTATTTTAGTGTTCAATAATTTTAACTTTTAGATACAAATCTTTAGTTGCTCATTATCGTAAACAATTTCCATCAATTCAAATTGATGAAGAAGATGAACTTGCATCACTAAAGAAGCATGCAGAACGGATTCGTGAGTTGGGCATTGTTGCTGATACTTCTGTCTTTCTTCATGAAGCTCGTATTTCTGGAAAGAAAATTCTTGTTGAAGGTGCTAATGGTGCTTTACTTGATATTGATTTTGGCACGTATCCTTACGTTACCTCCTCCAATGCAACTGTCGGTGGAGTTTGTACCGGGCTTGGAATTCCTCCTACGGCTGTCAAAGAGGTTGTTGGAGTTGTTAAAGCTTATCAAACTCGAGTTGGAGCAGGTCCATTCCCTACGGAACAATTTAATGAAGATGGTGAAAAGCTCCAACAAATTGGTATAAAAATAAAACTACAGTATCCGGACCATATATTTATTAGTTAATGTTTCAGGGCGTGAAGTTGGTGTTACAACAGGTCGCAAACGGCGTTGTGGATGGATTGATTTAATATTATTGCGTAGTGCTACTGTAATCAATGGATTTACAGCTTTTGCATTAACAAAGGTTGATGTCTTGGATTCATTCCGTGAACTTAAAGTTGCTGTTGGATATCGTCTTGATGGTAATTCTTTCTCGAAGCACTAGGCATTGTCCAGAAATCACGTGGCCAAAAATCCAGATTTTCGGGCCCCCTCCGTGAACAAACATCAAAGGCTTTTTCCGAAAACATCACAGCTCGTGACAATTTGGTCAACCCCCCTTTTCTTGATCACGTGATTTCTGGACAGTCCTACTGGGGTTGTGAAAAGGAAATTTCTGGGGTTTGCGAGAAATTACTATCATTTCCCAGAATGTTTCCATTTACAATTAATTTGTATTGTTTAAGGAAAAAGTAGATCCTTTCTGCTATTACAAATCTAAAACTATTATATCTAAATGTTTAAATGCCCATTTATAAACTTTTTAAAAGACTTTGGGTATCAAAATAGTGAAATCTTTGAAACTATAATCATGGAAAATTCCCGGGCAATTTACAACTCTAGTTATAACACATTTTGCAAAATTGTATAAATATATTAATTGGTCTTTTTTAGGCCAAGTTCTCAATTTCCCACCTGCCAAAGCATCTGATTGGGATCGAATTGAAGTTGAATATAAAACTTTTCCTGGATGGCAATCTGTTACATGTGAAATTCGTGATTATGAATCCCTTCCTCAACAATGCAAAGATTACATAAGCTTTATTGAAAGTTTTATTGGCGTACCAATAAAATTCGTTGGTGTTGGAGCTGCTCGTGAAGCTCTTATTGTTCGAAAATAACATGATAGAGTGCTAATATTACATTGCCTTGAACCATTTTTATCTATACCTTTGAGTTTTTTAGAAAGACGCGTAGTTTTATTTCGTTGAAAATTAGTTTATTTTTTTTCTGTTATTTTGTTTTATATACTTATTTACGGGACTTTTCGTTATTACTATATTTAGTTACATACTTTCGCGTCATTTCAAATTTCTCTTTTTTTTACTGATTTTGTAGCCCTCTATTTTTTGTATCAAAACAAATAAATTTTATCAAAATTTTATTTACACGTATCTTTTAATTTATGCGTTTTGAGATTTTGTTTTAAACAGAATTAAGCTTTTCAAGTTCAGCTTTTTGTGCAGCATTTTTTCTCCTTCTACATCCAACAATACATTCATCTTCTGTTGGCATTGATTCAAGAAGTTGGCAGCCCTTTGTTTCAGGAATTGCAGTTTGAAATATAATTGCATCCAACAAACCCAAACATCCCATTGCAATATACGGTAGAGGTCCCCACAATTCATTAAGTAAAAATAGTTGTGGTGAAATAACAACTCCAACTCTGGTCCAAAATTGACAATGTGAATATGAAAGATTTCGGATACATGTTGGAAAAAGTTCACCCGAAACAATTCCATTTGTAATGTATAATTGTGCCGAAACTGCAACAATTGAAACGGAACAAATTCGGATAAGTCCGGAAAATTGTTTTTCTGTTTGTGTTGCATGTACGAGGAAGG
Organism: Panagrolaimus superbus; assembly: GCA_964035985.1. Classification (NCBI taxonomy): domain Eukaryota; kingdom Metazoa; phylum Nematoda; class Chromadorea; order Rhabditida; family Panagrolaimidae; genus Panagrolaimus; species Panagrolaimus superbus. Next base: position 11,553,983 of record OZ038357.1, read on the forward strand.
TGGCAAAACATGCCAAAACAATTTCAATCCATGCTCCCATATGAATTAATTTTCGACCAATTCGAGTAAATTTATAATCGAGGAATGCCATCACTAGATTAAGGGCATAACGGATAACGCCAATTAAAATGGCATTTATGTAAATTGAACCAGATACTTTTTCCATATTATAAACGATACCATAATTTACGATACTTGTTACAAAACTAAAAAGAGAATTTTAATTAAAAAGTTACTTCAACCTTTTCTCATTTAACGAAACTACAGTAATCCAAAAACTTTTTAAAAAACTTACTATCCAAATGCCAAAACGATTGTAAAAGTTGCAAATTTCCATGTATAAAAGAGATGGAAGAAAGTGTAAGTTTTTCCAGCCGATTGTTTTGCTTCAAATGATTCTTTTTCACGATTTAAAGTTTGCTTCAATAATACAGTATCACATTTATGCCCATTTATTTTGTACATTCTTTCAATCACTGCTTGAGCTTCATCCAATTTACCCTTTTGTGCCAAAAATTGTGCACTTTCTGACATAAATATTAACAAAAGTAGAGGGGGAATTGTTAGAAGTGATGAAACTCGAGCCAAAGTTCTCCAATCTGCAGAAAAATATGCAACAATTGCATATAAAATATAATTTGGTGCCCATGAAACGACATTATTAATCCAAAGTCGATCTTTTTTTGGAAGATTTTCAACACAATATACAAGCATTACACTATAAAATAAAAATTTTTTAATAGGGATTACGGTATATGTTTAAAGCTTACGCAATTGAACCACCATTAAAAATATTTACAATTAATCGGGCAAATGTAAAAGTGAATAAATTATTTGTAAATGATGTTGCCATCATTGATATGATACAACCCAAAAGTGCAATAATCATTGCCTTTTTTCTCCCAAAGCTATCACTAAATTGTCCAAAAACAATTGATCCAATCATTACCTAAATAATTCAGATCAAAGATAGTTAAAATATCACAAAAATTACCCCAATCATTTGAACCGATGTTGAATGTTTAACACTTTTTCCTCCTTCACAATAATAATTCCACTAAAAAATATTGTTTATAAAATTACTGTATACTTAAAACAACTAACTTCCATATTAACAGTATCAAATTGAGTATCAAGTTGAGGTAGACAATCTTCTGATGCATTGTTAGCTTTGATAAGGCTTAATTGATGGCATGCTTCTTTATCATCAAAATGTGAAAGATCATAATTCCCACAAGCAATAAGTTTTGGAGTTGCGCCTGTAAAATGAATGTGAGAGATTACGGTATTGGTATTCATGAAATAAAAGGGTCTTACCACTAAACATCATAAAAAGTTGATTTCCAAGTTGACATAAAATCATCATTTCACAAAGAAATCCAACTAATACCGTATATTTTCCAAGTTTTACAAAATCTCCAAGCTTTACATCTGTCGAAGATGGGGAAAAAGTTACAACAAGTTTTGAATCTTCTTTCACCATAATTTTTGATGTAAATATTATTTTTTGGAACTTTAAAACCCCCGTCAACAAATTCAACAAAAAATAATAACAATCTTTGCTTTTATTTTAAAGTCAACGAAAGAGTCTAATTTAAAGACTAAAAATGAGAGAGGGGTTTTACAGATATTTAAACACCTCGTGAATACAACTGATAAGAAAGAATATATTCAAACAGCCTCTTTTCTTTCTCTTAAGATAGAAAGATAAATAGATAGATAGATAGATGGAAGTGGTAAAGGTAAAGATGAAGAACAATGAATGAGAAAGCCCTTTTTTTATTGTGGCCTTTGATGCAACAACCTCTTTCTTTTTTTGATAGCAACAATATTAAGAAAAATACAGACTTTATGGAGGCCACTTTTTTTAAAAAGCTGTAAATAAAGTTGAAATGAAATGGCGAATGATAATCGTTTTGTCCTTAAAGATAAAAAAATGTGAAAAGTCAAACTTTTATTTATCTGTAAAAAAATATTATATTTACCAGGCGGAGTCAGTTGTAAAAAGAAAAGAAGCAAATACTTTTTTAGTTCGTCTGAACTGAAAATTTTACAGAAAATTCGAGTACATGCAATTTGATAAACTTTTTGTTCTTGTCACTTTTTGATTAATTATAATAAAAATTTGAAAAGGTTTCAATCAAAAATAAAACTGTAATTTATTTTTTTGTGAAAAAAAATGTGTTTTAAAAATTATTTTGAGAGAAACGGGTCCGTCCAAAAACCTCTCACATTTTTGCAGCTTTCCTTCAATACTTCGATAGTCGAGTGGTGTAACGCGCATTGCTTTCAAACAAGAGGAAGACAGAAAAGTTCAAATTAAAAAATAAAAGAGATAGCCAATATCAAATTCCTTGAAATGTGTAAACGAGCATTTCAAGGGTCGCAAATTGGCAATATAATTTGCTTATGAAATTTGCTGATCAGTTTTCAATATTGATTATCACCAGACGTAAGCTTTCATTTTGCACAATTTAAAAGAACTTAAAATTTCAAAGATCCCTTTTTTTCAACTTAACAAACAAACAAAGAAGATTTATTTAATTTGTTTCACGTTCGCATTCACACTTTTGCTTTTTTTCAATCATTGAATCCAGTTTAAAACAGGCTTTTCTTATTTAAAATGATGTTTGCAATTGAGACATTTTTTGTCTGTCAAACATATCGATTAATATTGTTGCACTTTATTTTTACTTTGTCGGAAGATGCTTCGAAAAAGTTTAATCATATTTTTGACCTTATTTGTTTGTGTTTTTGCCCGTTTTCGACCAACAGCAATTCCACGAGGTTTGTGTGAATCATGATGTTCGGTTTTCAGTTTTTTTGGTCATAACTTTTTTAAATAGTTGAAATCAAAAACACTATTATAGAATATCCGCCCACCCCCCCCCCCTATCACAATTTGATTCTAAAAAATATATATGTGGTTCGGTATTTAACCGAAATTAAACCGAATTATCGATTGATTTCGGTCAATTATCGTTTCTGAGGTAATGTTTATTTTTCTAAGTTTCAAATATTTTTTAGAATTTGATTGTGAATCTATAGGGCGAGCATAATATATTTTTTGGTTTTAACTATTTAAAAAAGTTATGACTAAAAAACTAAAAACCGAGTATCAGGCGGAACCGCCAGGCAGTGATGTGAATTTTGAAATTGTTTTTTTGTGGTTTGTACAGTATCAAAGATATTTATTTTCAGATGTAAGACTGACAAAAATTAATGAATCTATGAATCAATGGCTTGCATCATCTTGTGGAAGATCAACAGAAGGCGTCAGTTTTGAATTTACACTAAACTTTAAAAAAACTCTCTTAATTTTTACAGTTATTTGATGCCAAAAAAGGCCATTTAAAAGGTCGAAGATTTCCATGGGCAGTTTCGATAATGCTTTTTGTTGGTTTTTTAAAGCAAATTGTTAAAAATAAAAATACTTCAAAATTTAGGGTAAAAATAAACTTGGTGGATCTATAATATCGCCCTATCATATTCTTACAGCGGCACATGGATTCGTTAAATTTAATACTTTTCATACTGCACCTTGTCAGTAAGTTTGTTAATTAGTTTGGTCTTTTGGGTCACATCATTTTGCAGACAAAAAAGATCAACCTTTTTAATTTAAACGATTAATCAAAATGTAACAATTCATTTGTAATATATATCATTTTTTGTAGAATAATTCGTTATCGAAATGAAGAAGAATTAAGAAAACGAGTTGTGGCAGTGGGAGGTGATTGCATTCGTGGAAGATCTCGATTCCTTCCAAATCATTCTGAATGTAATAATGCAACAGCAACATTTAATCGGGTAAAGAACATTTTTTTACAAAGGTCAAAGAATAATTTTATATTAAAAATTTTTAAAAAAAGTTGCAAACATCAAAGTATCATTTTTTTAACACTTTTTTTTGAATTTTGCTTGAATCCAACTTTTTTTTGTGTTTTAAAACTTTTTTAAAAGCTGCTATAATCTTCTTTTAATCCTTTTGTTAGATTCGTGTAGTTTATGTGGATTCAGATTTTGCTTCCACAGGATGCATAGATGGACATGATTGGGCAATTGTAGAATTAGAAAAGCCTTTAAACTTTGATGCAAATATTCAACCAATATGTTTGCCATTTCTTAATCAATCAGTTAATCCATTGTTTACTGTATATAGTTGGGGAAAACGTGATAGTAAGTATTTAATCTTTTCTTTAAAGGGAGGGTCGGAGATAGTGAAAAACTTTTTACGACCGTTTTCCGTCGTTCCAAGTGATGGGGAATGAAAAAGTTTGTCCGCCCGCACGCAACAAATGCATTCCCCATCACTTGGAATGACGGAAAACGTTCATAAAAAGTTTTTCACTATCTCCGACACTCCCTTTAAAGAAAGGTGTGCTACTTTAAGTTCATATATTTTTCTTTAAAATTTCAAAAAATTATTTTAAAATCAGAATTTTTTCAGTTTTTTATGAATCTGATCCATTTATTCATGAAATTACAATGGCACATGATCCAAAATGTCATCCCCCATGGTCTGACACAATGCCATCAAAATTATCAGATTTTATTTGTGCAAAATCTTTAAATCCTCGAAGTCCAACAAGTCTTCGAACTTGTCACGGTGATTCAGGTGCAGGATTGGAGCAACGAGATTCTTATAATGTTTCCACACTTATTGGAATAACATCTTTTGGTTCAAAAGGTTGCCCGGCAAATGAATTGGCGAGATTTACCCGAGTTTCAAAATACCTTAATTCAATCTGTGAATTTACAGGTGTTTGTTATACAATTACATAAATAAAAATAATTAATATACAAAAATATTATTACAATTCAAAAAAAAGAAGAAGAAAGAAGATTACTGTAACTTTTCAATGGCAGTTTTCAGCTTTCCTTGTCCAGCCGGCGGCGGAGGTTGGGTAGAATCAGGTTTCGGCGGTATGGCAGCAAATTGTTTCTTATTTCCATCTCCAACTTTTCCGGTATCATTATTCTTATTTTGATCTTTAGCTTTTGACATTGATGCTTCGGCTTCTTTTGGTTTTGAAGTTGCCTTAGTTGTCGTTGTTGTTGTTGCTGCAACTATTTTCTTTCCTCCACCTGTTGCAGTTGTTCCATCAAGAGTATTATTTTCAGCTTGATCTGTTTTAGTTTTTTCTTTTGCTGTCTTTGTTAATGCAAGAGAATTTGTAGATTGTGGAAGTTCAACATTTAATTGAATTTCTTCATTTTTACACATCACTGATCGATCCTTTTGTGCTTGATTCACCGCATCCCAAACCGAAACAAATAAATGTGTTTTTGGAACTTTTTTATAAAAATCCGTATGTTCAAATAATTGCCGAACACTAACTGAAAAAAAAGAATAAAAATATTGAAAGGAAATTTTTGATAACAAACATATTTTTGTCTAAAAAATTTTATTTCCTTGTTGAATTTTGTCGAAAATCAAGTTAATCGTCTTTTGTGGTGATAAGAAAAAACTTGCTTACATTTGCTTTTCTTTCTTTCGAAGCTTTGTGTTTTAACTTTTGGGGATTATGTTTTTTTTAAATCTGTAGTTTCATTTAAAAGTCAAATCTCAATTCAAAAAAGTGGACTTAAAAGTGTAAAAAAAATTTGTTTAAAAACGTTCTACAGTATCCCATATCATATCATTTTATTGCTCTCTCAAAGTACTTTATCAAACCGAAAGTACCCTAAATTTCCATTTTCTTGAAAAACTCTTTTTTTATATATTTTACAACTTTTTATTATCTCAGATGCCCCTCTTTTTTTGCCCCTCATTTTAAAAAAGAAAAAACAAACCTTTACAACATGCAAAATATACTTGAATTGATAAAGCAGCAAATTCATTATGCACTTGTCCAAGAGCATCCAAGCCCATTAAATCAATATACGGAAATGATGAACAATCTACAACAATATGCGTAATATGAATATCCCCTTCTGTTGTTGTAGTATCGGGAGCATCTTCAAGATTTGGAGTGGTTTGAGAATCTAACGCTTTCTGAGATTTTGATTCTTGTCTTCGAGATCCACGATAAACTAATTCAATTTCACTTTTGCCTTCTTGAATTAGTGGTTCCCGAATTGTTGGAACAACATTATTTCGAATTGAAGCATTATTCTTTTCTTTTAACTCTCTTTTAGATTGCTTTTCATGAATTGCCATCTCTTTTGTCGTTTTCTTTTTTAAATCTACAGCAATAACAAATGGTTGAATATTTACAATACTAAAAAAAGTAATTGCATTTCATATATCTTCCACCTCTACCGTAGTAATCTTATAAAAGGCTTACTCTCGAATTCGATTCAAAAATAATTCGGCATTTGCAAAATAAAGTGGCGCATCAAAACGAAAAACAAAAATTCCCGAAACTTCTTCAGCATCTTTATAATGTAACTTTCCTTTAAAATCACTTGTGCCAGGAATTCTTCCAAGAAGGGAGGATTCAGGCCATTGTGACCGAAATACTACCGTAAGCAAAGCAAATGCAACACCAATAATTAATCCAGTATTTACATTTACAAGAACAACAGAAATAAATGTTACAAACCATATCAACTAAATACAAATACAAACATTTATTAAAGTTTTAGAAATTATTAAATAACTTACAAAATCAATAAAACTTTGTCGAAAAAGTAAAAATGATTGAAATGTTTGAACGAGTAAATCCTTTAATGCCACAACAACAATACATGAAAGAACTGGCTAAAAAAGGTAATGTAATAAAGAGAGATTAAAGTCAATAAAACTTACAAGTGGAAGATAATAAAAACAGAATGAAAGACCATATACGACACCAATCAGCACCAAAGCACACACTACAGTACTCAACTAAGAAAAAAGAAATAAATTAATATAAAATTGGAAAAGTTAAGTTTTAATAATTTTTATTACCTGACTTTTAGTTTTTAATTTAAATTGCGTCATTGTTCGACTCAATGATGACCCCCCTGCAAAACAACCAAAGAATGATCCGATTGTATTCATTGTTCCAAGGGCAAGCCATTCCTAAATATTTTTAACAATTTTTAACAAGTTAAAATTTCAAAATCGATTGATTCAAATATATATTTTTCATAAACAGAAACACAAACTTTAATAATAATAATAATAATAAAAAGAAGCAAACCTGATTCGGATTTAACGGATAACTTTCTTTCTTTGAAATCAACTTTGCTAATGCAATATGAATTACAAAACTTATAATTGCAATCGAAAGTGCCGTTCCCATAACTTTATCAGCGTATTGAAATTTTGGAAAAAATGGCATATACATTCCAGAAGTAACTTTTCCAACTTTATTTAAACCCAAATCATATACTGTATCTGTTGCAGTATAATTTAACAATGTTGAAAAAACAACCTAAAAATTTTTATATATTGAAAAAAATAAAAACATTTGCAAAGAAAAAAACTTACAACAAAAAGTTCCATTGGTACTTTAATTTTAATCCATTTACTAAAAATTTTATCCAAAAATTCTTTAGAAAATACAAGACAAAATACGCAAATTAAAGAGCAAATAGTTTCTGGAGCATGAATATTTTGGATATTGGTAAAAAAGCATATATAAAACTAAAAGATTTATTAAAGTGATTACGGTAGGTAGAAAAAAAAGAATAAAATTATATTACTTTTATAATTCCATATTGATCAGAAGTTTTTGGGAGATTCGAAATTCCTGTCATTGATTTTAATTGAGAAGTTAAAACATGTATCGCCGCCCCAGAAGTTAAACCTTGCACCAGATGATCCGACAGCCATACAGCTAATAATCCAGCATTTAAAATTCCAAGACATATCTACAAATACAGATATGATATTAAGGCCGTATACAGAAAATTGGGGGGCACGCCTTTCATATTTTGCCGCCGCCAACACGAAGCGGCAAAAGATCAAAGGAAATTCCTCAATTTGGGGGGGGCACAGATCCCGAATCCCCCCCCCCCCCCCCCCCTAAATACGGCGTTGTACGATATCCATAAATAACAGTAAAAAATTTAAGATAGATAGAAAGAATTACAATTTCGGTTTTCATTTTTCAAACACCTTTTTGTTCCTTTCCTTTTAGGACCAGGAATTTTCAGTCAAAAATAACATTTAAAATTTTAAAAAATGTATCACAAACTTGTATAATTCCAGTCATAAATGTAACACATGAAACAATTCCCAATACTTCTGGATCAGGTCCATCAATATTTAATGGTATTGATTTATTTTCTGAACAACAAAGAAATTCAGCCGTTTCATTCATCTCGGATGGAACAAAATCATTTGGATCATTTCGTAATTGTTCAACGGCACTTCCAACCATTAATGCCAAAATTGCAAAAGCTCCTAAAATATATATTTAAAAAAAATTAATTTATATATTTTAAAAGGTAACCTGGTGAAGCATGTTTTGAGGTGCCAAGAACGGCATAAACAAGGGGGCCAATAATACTTGAATAAAGTCCAAAAATTGGTGGAAGTCCAACCAAAAATCCATATGCTAATCCCTGTGGAATAGACATTATTGAAACCATTAATCCTCCAGTAATATCAGAAATAATATCATTCCGAAAATCATATGATGGAAGCCATTCAACAATTGGGATACGAGATTTAAAAAATCCACCCCATTGTGGAAGATTCCATTTTAAAATTTGATGATAATGCCCTTCTAAAACTCGAAGAAGAGATAAATTTACTCGACGAAATCCATGCTTTTTATCAAATTCTTCTTGATTTATCACTTTTTCAGAATATACATGTGTTGTGCCATCAGAAACAAGTTGAACACCACCACCACCACCCCCACCATTTTTTGTTGGCATGCCTTTTAAAATTGCTGCAATTGCGGCATCTTTGATATCATTGTTTTCAGGTTGAATTTGTTGAAGTTTTGCAATTGCAGTTACATTGTTTTCAATTGATTGAGTTTTTTCTTCCATTATTGCATTAACATTTAAAACTTTTTGAATTTTTTGTGTTATTGGTGCCTTTGCTGATGAAAGTGTATCTGTATGGGTTCCAAGGGATGCCAAAGATGATGACTCTGCTGTAACTTCTGGCATTGAAACATTATTTACAGGATTCAATTTTGGATTAATAATATTATTATTATTATTTTGATTGATTGGTGGAGTTGTTGGGGGAGCTGGATTTGCCATTTTTTCCTTTACACCAACGTATTTATTTCAATGATAAAAATATAAAATTATCGTCAAAAACAAATGAAAAAAAATTTGCATAAAAGTTAAACATTCACAATATCAAAGTTATAACAATCTGTTACAGTGCAGTATCCTTTTTTTAAATATAAAAAACTTTTATTAAACTGAAAAACTTAACAAATTTATTAACTGAATATTAAAACAATATTTAAGTATTCTTTAAAATTTAGATGGTGGAGGAATACTTGAACGACAATGTTTTGCAATAAGTTCAATGAAAGAAGGTGAAATGTACGCAGTTCCAAAATTTTTCCGAACATGTTGAATCAGTGAAACTGGGTCACGATTAAACACTAAAATATCCAATTACAGTATACCATTAAAAAAAACTTACAGCATCCAAAAATTACAAACTTACAATTATCGATTAAAGCAATAACATTTAATTCTTTGAATGGATTTCTTGCAGATTTTCGTAGATCCAAAAGATTTTTAGTTGCAAATTTTCGAGCAAGTTTATAAAAAATTGTTGAATGAAAATAAAATGTTTTTCCAGCTTTACTTAATACAAAAGATGAAATGCATGGAGGTGAAATAATTGGAGGAATATATGCCACAACATTTGATTCCTTGCTACCAAATATTGATACAGAATTTAAAGACTGGGGTTTTGAATCCATCATCGGCTTGGTTACAGTATTCAAAACTTCAATATGATATCTTTCTGAAAAAAAAAACAAATTTTTAAATATTATGAAAATCTCAAACATACCGGATTCATGTGGTCGTTTAAGTCCACCCCGTTTCTTCCAACACATCCAACAATTTTGACATAATCTCATTTTTTGTTCTGTTGGTCCCCAATAATACCAATTATTTGATTCATTGATCGAACATGATTCACATGGAATTAAAGATGTGATTTTATTATTTTCATCTGAACTTGTTAAATCAGGAATCAAAGAGGGCGATGGCTTATTATACGGTAAAATATAAATATGATTTAGGTGTCCACGATAAAGAGATTCCTTCTTTGGCTTTCGATATTGCGCATATCGATCAGATGTTTTATACATGTAATAATATTCAATAATATCTTTTGCACTTTTCCATGGCAACTAAAATTATTAATTAATTACCGTAATAAAAGTTGTTGTAAACTTACATAATTTTGTCGAATTTCATGAAAATCTTTATTACATTTTTCTAAAGCTTCAACAAAAATATGCGATTCTGCAGGTGACCAATGTTCAAGTTCATCACGACAAAGCAATGGAGCTGGACTTTGCATAATAAACTCATTATCATTTTTATATAACTTTACAGGTGGTACAAGATATTGTGCAGCTTTGCCGATATTATAATCAGATTGATGAAGTAATGACAATGCATGAAGATGGGTGGTATCCCGAGATGCAGCAGCTGCTGCAACATGTAATGTTGGAATTCTTGTTACAGATGGAACATCAAATGCTCGAGCAAAAGTTCCAACTGCTTTTGAAAGTGTTAAAAATTGATCAATTTCATAATTTTGAAGATTATGATGTGGATGAAAGTTTAAAGTTTCATTTGGAAGACTTTGAACAGTATTGATTGTAGGTAACGGTACTTTCTTTGGCAGTGGTTCGATATCATTCTTTGCATATCCTTTTCTCTTTCGTTCTTCCGTCAATTTTTTTAACACAATAAGATTTGGTTCATCGATAATAGCTTGATTTCCAACCCCAATTGGCACTGTTCGTTTATCAGACATTAAAGTTTCATTTGTTTTATCATAGATAAGAGAATAAAAGAAATGATCATCATTATTTATAAACATTTCAGGTGCATCAGCAGCAGTAAGAAAAACAACGCAACATTTTCCCCGTATATTTTTTGCTGGTAAAGATTCCAATTGACGTGACATAAATAATTCATGCTGTTGAAGACAATGTAAATTCTCTGCAGAAAAGTTTTCAGCACCTTGAGGTAAACCACCAAATTGTCTTTTATTTGTTTCTTCGACTTTCATGTCTAAAAATGGATTTGATATATCCCAATGCGAATGACCTAAATCAAGGCTTACCATCATCTTTAACATTACCATTATTTTCAGGAAGATCATTTTTATCAATTATATCAATTTGATTCTTCTTGGAAGAAGATAATAAAAAATGTTTATGAGCTAAAAAATAATATTTTTATGATTCACAAAAATCCTATAACAACATACTAGTTCTAACATTATCAATTTTATCAGCAAGTTTTAAAAGATCAATAGGAATGTCACGTCGTCGATAAAAGCATGTTACTTTACAAAATGTTCCAACTTCATTTGACTAAAATAATCAAAGTGGTACATCTAAAGATTTGCTACAAAACAACTTACAACTCTTTCCAATTCTTCAATTCTTCGAATTAAATATGGTTCACTTGAATCTTGTTCAATATAAACATAATCTATAAATATAAAAAACATTTAAAATATTTAAAAAATACCAAAAATTTATTACCGCCAACTTGGTATTCATTTTCAGTCATATTAGTTTTAAACAAATTTGGAGGTAAAAGTTGTATGTTGAAAGATTTCTTATCAATTATCACTTAAATTGTAATTAAATATAAAACCTAAAAATGTGTTTTAATTAAAGAAATAAAAAATGATTTACAAAATAATAAACTACCAAAAAAGGAAACAAAAACTGCGCAAACGATTTTTAAAAAAAACACACGAAACAAAAAAAAATGCAGCAGCGCAATGTTGTAAATAAAATTTTGAAACATAAAAATTTGGCATACTTTGAAAGGAGACAGAAAGAGAGAGAGAGAGAAAAAGCAATGAATGAACAAATAAATGTGTGTTATATGAATATCATAGAATAATGAATATAAAAAAATGGCGGCTAAATGTTAGTGTAAAAAAATGCTTACTAATTTTAAAAGGATGAGGTTGATCAATATGTGATCAAAAACATGAACACTTAGGGGCTGTCCAGATATGACGTCATATACAAGAGGGGGGCGATATAACTGTGGATGACACCCTTTGATCTTTTGGAGGTACATCAAAGCGGCGAGTATGAAAAAGGAGGAAGGGAGTCTCAAAAATCCTGATTTTTGTATGACATCATATCTGAACAGCCCCTTAGCTTTAAATGCTTATTCTTATTTTTACTGTATTTTACTATATCTTAAGTTTGTTATACAAAAAACCGGGATTTTTGAGATCCCTCCTCCTCTTTTTTTGCCACTTTGAATTGCCGCCAAAAGATTAACGGGTGTCATCCACAGTTGTATGACTCCCTAGGGTACGGCAACGAAGGGTAAGGTAGTCCCCCTCTCTTTGTTAAGCATTTCAGTGCAATAACATTTTATTGTTCCATTTATTTACAAGAGGGGATCGGGCCGTCCATCACAGTGGGGAAAAAAAGGTATATGAAAAAAGAGAAAAAATGAATGGGAGAAGCAAGAAAGACATTACTCCCTCCTTTTTCCATGATTCATTCAGACAATTGATTTTGAAAGGATGTTGTTTAAAAAAGAAGTTGTGCACGACTTGTCGACAAGCAAGTAAAATGTGCTTGATTCTCTCAACACGAAAATAAAAATGGATAAAATCAAATTTCCGGGTTTTTATTTTCATTTTTTTTTCTTGATTTTCTTTGACGGAGTGTTTTTCCTTATCATCGACACTCCCCTTTAATAATTCAAGATTTAATTTATGTATCCATTTTGCAATGAAAGTGACTGATATTATTATCTCAAAAATTATTAGATTGCAATGATTTATTATTCAAAAAGTTTCAAAAAAAAACAAAAATTTAAAAAGAATTATTATCAGTAATTAAAAAATTGATAACAGCAAAAAATCCTGCAAGAATTTCATCAGTGAGTGGCTGAATTTGAGATTTTGGGACAACAAAATCATCACCGGTGCACGTCCCAATTTCAGTTGCAAAAGAAAATGTAACATTTTTTTTAAAGAAAAAATAATCCATTGAATCTCCGGTAACTTTATAAATGCAGGAATCAGGTTCACAAAATTGGTAATGTGTTTTGCCAATTTCAGAAGTGGCATTTACAAAAATATTTCCAGCTTCAAGATATTTTTGATAAATTGGAAATTTATGGACACCATTTGGAAAAAAGAAATCTCCGCTACATGAATGTAAATCCCAATATGAAAGTAATGAAGGACCTAAAAATTCAACAAATTCTTTAAGATTTTGATTTTCAATTTCTGAAAATGCTTTTGGTCCAGCATAGCTTTCATCGGAGGGTGGAGATTCTTGATTTGTTGGATCATCTAAAAAAATGTTTTGGTAACTTTTAATCTAATTAAAAAAGAACAAACTCCAATTCCAATCAAAATTTCGATTTAAATCAACTCCAATTGCTCCATCTTTATATGGGCCACTAAGGGATTTTCTCCAAAATCTATCCGTTGTCCAAGTATATTCATATCCATCAACATTAAAAATAGGTATAATATAAAAATCTACAATCTCCAACAATGATGCATATTTATTTGTTTCAAGTAACTGCAAATTTTTTTTAAACATTTGCTAATGGTATACTGTAATTTTAATTTTTAAGCAAAAAATCAGAAAAACTCGGACAAAATTGTCCTTAATTTTTGCAATATCGTTTTTTGAAGAAAAAACGGATGGAAAAAAGTGACCGAAAAACGAAATAAATTTCGCTACTTTTATTACTCTATCCCCCCCCCCCCCTTCATGGCGGCAAAAGATCAAAGGTGTGCCCCCCTTCGAAAGCATTGACTCTATTAATAGAGTTTAGGGCTTATTAGATGCCTCAAAAAATCTCATGCAAATTTTGGGATGTCTCACATAGAAAATTTAATTACAATTTAACTTTTGCAACATATACCTCATAAATCATTTTGATAGTTGTTGCACCAGTAATCCATTCCCTGGGATGAATTAAAGAATGCAATAATACAGATTTTTTACACAACAATTTTGAATTTCCAATTTTAATTCCAAGAATATCACGGTTTTGAAAAGATTTTCCAATATTAAAAATGCTGGCCATTGAATTGTGCTTTTTTGCAGCAGCATTTATAAAAGCATAAATTTCAGAAAGATTATGGAAAGTTTGTAAATCAATCGTTGCAGGATCATCGGTGACTTTGAAAGTTTTACGTTTTGACAATTCTTCAGTTTCAGCTTTGATTAAACTAAAAAATGCCTACAGTAATTAAAGAATTTTTAACAAAAATTTAAAACTGTCCTTTCAAGATTATAAACTTTGGAACCGTAATTTTTGGTTATAATTTTTTCCAAATCTTTTTTATCAAAAATTTTAGCAATATTTTGAGAATTTTGATACAAGATTTTATTTTTATCAGCTTGAACAGATTTGAAGAAGGGAGTTCCACGAGAATTTTGATGAACAAGATATTTCCTTTAAATAATTTATTTAAAACAAAATTGAAAAAATAAAAGTAAAAATACCCTTTATACGGTTCCCAATTTTCAGCCAAAGCTAACGAAAAAAGTGTTAAAAATGCAATACAACAAATTTTCATGTTTGTATTTTTTTAAACATTTGTTCTTTTTTTTAAATGCTTTTAAATGAATTCTTTTAATTAGATGTATTAATTAATAAATGCTTTGTGTTTATTTTGTTTTGTAAAATTTGAAAAATTTAACAAAATAAAACAAACAAAAAAGAACGAAAACTTTGCAGATTCCCAAGCGTTAACGAAATTATTAATTAAAGGGGGGAGGGGCTCTTTGCTCCTTTATTATAAGAAGACCTAAAAATCAGGACTTCTTATGCTCCATTGTTTAGCGGATGAAAAGTTCAATCGCTGCAGGACCGAAACAATAAAAAAGTAAAGAGCCCGCTCCCTTTAATAAAAGAAATTATACGAAAAACAAATAAAAAATAAATACAAAATTGTAAGAATTATTTGGGTTTTCAGAGTCAATAAAATCAAAGAAAATAATTTTAAAAAATTTCAAGTTGAATGGAATTATAAAAAGTTATTGATACAGTCTCTTTTTGTTCCTAGGTATTTTTATGGGCTCAAATCCCCTGAATATATTAATTACAGATATCAAAAATATATTTTAACAGTTTAAAAATTAAAAAAAAACAATTTTTTTCAAAACTTCGAAATTTTTCGTGTAAGAATCCTGGAAGCCCAAAGTTGTGTTTTTTCAAAAGGCCTTAATTGGCGCTTCAAAATATGGCCAAGGATACAAGAAAAAAAGTTTTGAGTAAAAATCAAAGTGTATGAAAACTTAAGAATGTTACTGTACAAAAATCGAAATTTTCGATTTCGTAGAGTCCCCTGATGGGGAGGGAGAGATGAATTCTATTGGAAGGTAATTTTGCTAATTTTGAGTTTATTGATACCTCTTACAATTATTTGTTATAATTTCTTTTTGTGGTTGCTTGAATTTGCATTTTTTTTGCAAAAATTTGAATAAAAACATTCATTTAATTTTTCAAAAACTTCAAAAATGGTATAAAACATCAATTGTTCATTTATCTGTTGTTATTCGTCAAAGAATTTACCCGTCGCAATCAATTCATCTTTTGTTTATCCGTTCTTCTTTCAACATTAAAAATGGCTGATCAATCTGCTTATATGCCTGCGGTATGTTTCTTTTTAAATCCATTTATTTATATATATATATACATTTATATATTTTTAGCTTGACCAAAAGAAAGCACCTCCAAAAGGATACGCTGATTCATATGGTCAAGATCGTAAACCAGACAAATTCAAGCAAGAAGAATATTGTTTTCCACGTGAAGAAAAGAAGTAAAGCTGTTGCTGCTGCTGCTCTCTCTCAAATCTCTCTCTCTCTCTCTCAAATTCACTTCAATTTTTCATGTCTTATTTTTGTATGATAAATTTTTGTGCGTTGATAATTAATTAATAAAAATTGTTTATAAAAAATATGTTTGTAATTTTTGGGGTAAACGGAAGGGGGAAAAAGAATGTCACACCTTTTGGGTGGTGCATGATTTTTTTTTCTCGAGGGAAAAGGGCTTTTGCAAGGGGAAAGTTGAAAGGAAGAAACAGGTTTTTCAAATTGAACAGTAATAATTATAGTTTTGGTCTAATCTATTAAAACATTCTTGTGTACTCGGGTCTACATTGTTTTAAAAAAGGTGATTGTTGCAAAAAATTGTTTTTTTGTCATCACATTTTCAGTGTTTGAATTGATTTTGTCTTTGCCATTGATTAGAATTTGGTAGTAGAATTCTTAAAAGTTTCTAATTTTTGCTTCTTTGAACCATGAAAGTTTGGCATTTTTCTATTTCCTTTTTTGTGTTAGCTTTGTTACCAAAAGATGCGGATACCGTAAGCTTTTTCCATTGTATTTCTTTCCAAAATCCATCAATAATTTAGTGTTCCTCAAATGGAATTTGTGGTTTACAACCCCATTGTTACGGCAGCTATCCCGGATATGGGTCATATGGTAATGGAATTGGAGGTGGAAGTGGAGGAGGCGGTGGTGGAGGCGGATGTGGTGGAGGATGTCAATCTAATTATGGATGTGGTAAAATACAACATAATTATGTATGAATAGATAAAAAATTACAGTAAATATTTTGTAGGACAATATGGCTGTTATCCATCCCGACAATGTGGCACAAAAACATTTAATCCAGAACGGATTGAAAGAAAACGAAAAATGCAAGCTGCCAAATTATTGGCGGTTGAAAGAGGAGAAATTCCACAAAAATCTATTACTGAAACAGAAAATCTCGAATATGCTTCTTACACCGCGGCTTTGGTTAAAAGATTTCCAACGGCAAGATTGGTAAGCTAAAGATTTTTTTGAAAGATTTAATTTATTTTTCTAAATTATTACAAACAATGAAAATTGAATTTGAAAATATTTTTAAGTGATCGAAAATTACTACAACTTTTATATAAGTTTTTAAATTCTTTTTTTAATGTAGTTGTTTTTTTGTTTGTTCTTCAACTAATTTATATTCAAGTGTTGTTTTTTTTCACATTTTTTCCAGAATAAAGTGAAACAATTTTGCGGAAGATGATTCCATTCCATTTTTTGCAAATCTTAAAAAAAAGAAGAGATTGAACAGGTTTTTCTTTCTTCCTTCCGCTCATTTCTTTCCACTATTTTCATCAAGGTCGAAAATGAAAGTGAAGAAGTCATTTATTTAAATAAAAAACGTTTAAGGCCAAAAATAAAGTATTAACAACAAATAAATAATTGTGGCCTCAGGCTTCTTTCTTTCTTTACATTCCTTTTTCTTTTTTGAATACCCATTTTAATAATCGCAGATCAGAATCAGTTTTGATTATTGTTGTTCAAGTGTATGCATGTATGTATGTGGTTGCGTCACCACCCCCCCCCCCCCCCCCCCCCCCCATTCTTCCATTCTTATTCCCCCCTAAAGTAAAAAAAAGAACCACCATTTTTTAGAGCTTGAAAATTTTTTAAATGATTTTATATTTTTTTCATTGTATTTTTTTTTGAATGTTGACTTAAAATTGGCATATTTCTTTCTTTCTTTTTCATCGTCTTTCAATTTTCTTTAAAGCCGCTGCTTTTGTTACCATCGTTTTTTGCTGCTATTTTTTTTAATCGAAAAAAAGTACATTTGTTGATTTTTTAGAGCCCCCTTTTTTTATTTCTATAAAAAATGTTGTTTTCACATTTTTTGATAGCTGTTTTTATTTTTACTTTATTTCCAAAGGATACGGATACTGTAAGCTTTTTTTATCATTACATAAAATATCTTCCCAAATTCTTTTATGATATTCATTTAAGTGTGCTTCAAATGGAGTGTGCGGCGGACAACCAAATTGTTATGGTGGTGGTGGTGCT
This sequence comes from Panagrolaimus superbus, assembly GCA_964035985.1. NCBI lineage: Eukaryota > Metazoa > Nematoda > Chromadorea > Rhabditida > Panagrolaimidae > Panagrolaimus > Panagrolaimus superbus. Next base: position 11,571,958 of record OZ038357.1, read on the forward strand.
CCAGGTGGTGCATATGGTGGAGGATGTGGCAGATGCCAAACTATGTATGGATGTGGTAATACAGTCGCTCAAATAGTTTGACCTTCTACAGTAACCTTCTTACTTATTTAGGAAGTTATGGATGTTATCGAATGAGAGCTCGTGGCTCTAGAAGTTTTCAACCAGGAAATGGAAGATTTAGAGCTGCAGAAGAAGGCAGAAGAGGAGAATCCTTTGAAGAAAGTGAAGAAGTAGCATTCCCACGAAGAACATTAACAGATATTGAAAATCTCCAAGTTGCATCAGAAACAGCAGCATTAATTCGTCGAAATCCAACTGCAAGATTGGTAAGAATAATTTATTCAACACAAAAAAACCATTAATATTAATTTACAAGACAATTCAAGCAAACAATAAGTTTTAAGTTTAACGCTTTGATCGAATTGTATAACCGGTTCCTTCAAAGGGTTTAAAAACAGCACCACTTCCATTTTGTTTTTCATTTAATTCACGTTCAAGAGTTGCACGATTCTTATAATTGTATCGAGGAAAGACAAGTTTACCAGGTTTATAATCATTATCTGGAACAAGTTCAAGAAGTTCTGTTACAACTTTATCTTCTTCTGTTGCACTAACAAGGGGAGTTCGGGATTTCTTTGGAACTTTTCCATCAAGTCGATATCCTTGTCCAGCAAAAGGTTCTGCAGGTTTTACAAGCTTATCGATAGGTGCTTCAGGCTATAATAGACAGCTATTATTATAAAAAAGCAAAAAAAATATTACCATTTCAGTTTTCTTTTTATAATCTGGTTCAATATAACCTTCTGGAGCATCAAATTCAACATTCATATCACATTCAATAATTGTTACAGCATTTGATGGTTTAACTTCGATAACTTTAAAACTAAGAACTTGATCATTGTACTAAAAACGAAGAGAAAAATAATTTGTGAAAGAGCTACAGTATTCCTTACCTCAACAGAAATAATATCATTTTTTGTTAAACAAGCAAATTTACGTAATTCTACTTCTAACATTGCACGAGGATTACTAATTTGAAGAAAATCTGTTGACATTGGTTTAAATTTAGCGTAAGTTGCACTTGGTAAATTAACGTATTGAATTGAAACTTGAGCTCCTTCATCCAAATGTAAATGATCCATCATCTGCAAAAAAATAAAGATAAGAAAATCCCAGCAAAATGATATGAAAAACATACCCAACTTGGTAAATAACACTTTCCTTCTTCAGCTAAGAATTCTAATACTCCACAATGAGTTACTCTTTGAACAACACGATTCGTAATTTTAAAAAGCATTGGATATTGAATATTTAATCGAACAAGTTGATCAAGAACAGAATTTGGAAGTAAAATCTATAAAATGGTTACTGTAATACAAATATCTAACATCAAAAATAATAGTTACTTTTCCACCATAATTCAATTCATTAATCTTTTTTCGATCACCCCGATCAAAATAAACGGCAGAGAAGCATCGAAGACGGGTCTCAAAATTTGCAGGACCACCCATAAATCGTTCAAGAAAGGCCTAAAAATATATTTATAAAATTTCAGAATCCAAATAAAGCTTTCTTTGAATGTTGCATGGATCGCCAACTTCCTGATGCATGTCTTCAAAAATGCAATTATGGAACATATTCAAGAGATGCAGTAAGTATATATTTTCAAAGCCTTGTAAATGCCATCATACAGTATCCCTTTATAGTTAAGCCGAATGTATTTTAAACAAGATGAATGCCCTATGGCAGCAATGGCAGAAATTCAATTTTGTGCGGTATGCAAGCAACATTAATCTTAAATTTTTACAGTAATCTCTGTAGGCACAAGGAGGTGATCATCGTGAATGCTGCATGCGAAATGGTATTACAACAACATTAGCTGGACAAAAATGTTTAACATTTTGTGACCAACGTCCTGGCCGGGTTCAGCCGTTAGATATGTCATATATTCCATGCTTTGATCGATTTGAATCTATGAAATCATGCTTTTATCATGATCTTACACGCTTCAGAAGAGCATAAAATTTATTATCATTATTACTCTCTCTTTCTTTCAACCTGTTGTTTCTTTCACCTCTTGCTAGCAAAAAAATTGTGTTAGATTAAATCACTGCCTTTGAAGTATCTTTTTTTCTTCTAGAACCTTTAATTGTTTCAATAAGTTCATTTTATTAGGTTATAAAATAAAACTGATAAAAACATGATACGTGATTTGCACAACAAAACATTGACTAGAGTTTTTGTACGTACTATATAATACATCTATAACTTGTTGCAGTTGCTAGGCTCAAAAGTTGTGCTTGGCTCTCTCTCTCTCTCTTTATAAATAACATTCAATAAAAAAAACAAACACCTCCCAGCTAACAAGAAAAAGAGAAAAGACTTTCTTTTCATAAAAGAATGTTGTATTATCAAATGATTACAATCCCAAAACTTGCTATTCGATTTTTCTTTCCTATTTTTGTATTATTTTCTATTATTTCAAGTCTTGCCGTAATTTTTATAATTTTTACTCCACCACTTTGGGGAATTTTAATTATATATGGAATTTGGTGGTACAGGGATCGAGAAACCCCATGGAAAAATGGACGCCCAAGTCAATGGGTCAGAAGCTGGAAAGCATGGAAATATTGCGCAGATTATTTTAATAGTGAATTAATTAAAACTACTAATTTGCCATTGGACAGAAATTATGTCTTCGCTATTCATCCTCATGGTGTATTAGGAACTGCAACAATTTTTAATTTTGTTACTGAAGCAAGAAATATTACAGAAAAATTTAAACTCGATTTTCGTATTGTAACTTTGCCAATTAATTTTCGAATTCCATTTCATCGAGATTTGGAGCTTGCGCTGGGTAAAAAAATTTATCAAAGAAAAAAAAACAACTACAGTAATCCTTTAAGGCTTAATTTCAAGTGATGCCGATTCAATTGAATATACTTTAAGCATGGATACAAAGGGTAAAGCAGTTTGCATTGTTCCCGGAGGAGCCGAAGAATCATTAGATGCACATCCAGGAAATTATGATTTAACTTTAAAACAACGAAAAGGATTTGTAAGATTAGCTTTAAAAACTGGGTAAATCAATTTGAAAAAAATTTTGCATTCAAAAACAACTTATTTTTAGCTCTGATTTGGTTCCAGTGTATAATTTTGGTGAAACATCAATCTTTCATCAACTTCCAAATGCACGCGGTTCATTCATTCGAAGGATGCAACAAGCATTTAAAAGTGCAACTGGAATTGCTCCCATTATTTGCTGCGGCCGTGGGTTTATCATGCGTGGTGTTGGAATCATTCCAATTCAAGCAAAAATTGCGACAGTTGGTAAGCAATAAAAAAAGAGTAAAAAATATTTTTAAAGGTAAAATTTTAGTTGGCGCTCCCATTCACGTAAAAATTAATCCCAATCCCAGTAAAAAAGAAATTGACAACCTCCATGATGAATATGTTTCTGCGTTGATAAAGTTATTTGATGAGCACAAAGTTAAATATGGTGTACCAGAAGATGCACAGCTTCGAATCGTCTAAAATAAATAATAATTAATTCCAATTAAAAGATACTCAAATTAGGTACACAAATACATTTTCACGAGTCAAGACACTTTTACGTTTACAAAATTTTACAAGAAATTTGCATATACAAAAAAATAAATAAAGATAATGATAAAAAAAAATGTTTATTCACGCATAATTGATTACGATAGGACATGTGGTTTTTTTGGACTTTACCACAACTTGCCGTGGCATTTTATATCTTTATTTTTATCATCTCTCCGATATATATAACAATAATCTCGGCATTTTTTCTTCTATTTCCACCGTTATGGGGTATTGCAATTCCATACTATTTTTGGTATCAATATGATAAAGATACGCCAAGACGTGGTGGCCGTACAATTCCATGCTTTCGTCGACTTCCACTATGGCATTATTTTGCACAATATTTTTCTGCTCGACTTGTAAAAACCGCTGAATTACCTGCAAATAAGAATTATATGTTTGGGTAAGTTTTATTACTTTTATAATAACTCTGAACTAAAAATCTTTAGATGTCATCCACATGGAGTACTTTGCTTTGGAACGTATATCTCATTTGGTACAGAAGCAACACATTTTTCTCAACGTTTTCCTGGCTTACAACCTCATATGGTTACATTACCAATACAATTTCGATTTCCAATTCGACGTGAATTATTCTTAGCTGCTGGAATTATAACAAGTGATCCAGATTCCATTGAATATGTATTGAATAAGAAAGATAAAGGACAAGTGATTTGTGTTGTACCGGGTGGAGCTGAAGAAGCATTGGATTGTCATCATAATAACTATGATTTAACTCTACACAAAAGAAAAGGATTCATTCGTCTAGCAATCAAAAATAAGTAAGCTTAAAAATCGGGGACAACCTTAATTATATCATCCTTTTTAGCACTGCCTTGGTTCCTGTGTATTGCTTTAATGAAAATATGACATATATGCAATTTCCTAATCGAAAAGGTTCAATCGTTAGAACTTTACAAGTAAGATTATTACTAAAATAATATCATTAATAACTATAAATTTTCAGTGCCTAATAAAAGATATAATTGGATTTGCACCAACCGTATTTGCTGGAACTGGATTCTTCAATAGATATGTTGGTTTTATGCCTTTTCCGGCCCAAATAACAACAGTTGGTAAGTCAACCTCAAACCCAAAAACTGTATTTTAACCTAATCATTTTTAGTCGGAGCTCCAATTGATACACCATATCATCCAAATCCACCACAAGAATTGATAGATAAAGTTCATCAAGAATATATCAAATCACTAATTAATCTTTTTGAACAACATAAAACACGATATGGTCTTCGAGAAGATGTTGAATTAAGAATTGTTTGAACACGAAGGAATAGAAAGACAAAAGATATGAAAAAATTATAAAACTTTAATTACAAATTTAAAACTGACAAAAAATAAAGTGATTCTTTAAAAGTTTTTTTTTGTAAACATTTTTTTGCAGCAACATTGTCATCATTTTTGAAAATTGCGCCGTGTAAAAATCGTTCAAAGAAAATTTGAGTGTTTTACTTTGATTTTTTTGTGAAAATTTTTTTAAAGTATTTTTTTATGCTGAAAGATTCTGTAGTTTTTATTTTTTCTTTGACGCTGAATTTTGTAAATCAAAAGACTAAAGTTTAGTAATCAATGTTTTTAGTAAAAAATCAGAAAGTGGGTGATAAACGTTGAAGTTTATCTTAAAATCAGCGCTGCTTTACGTGTTGTAATAACACTCTAACAAAAACTAAACAAAATCAAAATATAAAAACAAACATATGAAAGAAGATTTCAAGCAAAAGCTTATCTCCGTTTCACAAAGATTTCTTTCAAATTATATCTTCAATTTGTTGGCAAAATGTGTTTTAAACTGCTCTTAACTCTGGAAGGGGGGGGGGGGGGGGGGGGTTTAAGAAATACTTTGTGAATCATTTAATATTGTTGCATACTTTTGGTATTACGATGCATTACTAGAAGTTTCAAAAAATATATAGATTATTCACAACATAATAAAAAGCTGCTGAAATATTGTCGCAGTATTTCATCAAAACTTATTTTTCTTCTATGTTATTTTTTCACACACAAAAATGTTTTATGTTGCTTTTCGTTTTCCCCTTTTTTTTCTCTTTCTTTTTTTCTAACACACAAAGTCACTAAACTAAAAGCAATGAAATTCGCTAACATTGCTTTCAGTGAAAAAAACTTTTACAGACGATGATGTACTTTGCAGTTTAAAGATACGTGTTTACGAGCTTTTAAATTTTGCAAAGAAAAATATATGTTTAAAATTGCTCTTTTTTAGGATTCAAATTTTCAATGGCACCAGAGAATGTTGGAATTCATGCAATTCAAACTTATTTTCCAAGGAATTATGTTAAACAAGAAGATTTAGAAAAGGTTTGTTTTATTCAAAGATTTTGTTCGAAATTATTAAGCTTTTTTAGTATGATAAAGCAGGTGAAGGAAAATATACAAAAGGATTAGGTCAACTTGAAATGGGATTTTGTTATGATAATGAAGATATAAATTCTTTGGCTTTGACGGTTACTGCTGGATTGTTAGAAATTTATAAAGTTGGATTATTGATATCATACTGAAGTAATTACAGTATATCTTTCAGATTGATCCTAATTCAATTGGATTTTTATGTGTTGGGACTGAAACATTGGTAGATAAAAGCAAATCTGTTAAAACTCAGCTGATGCAACTTTTTGGTGAAAATAGTGATATTGAAGGTGTTGATGTTAAAAATGCATGCTTTGGTGGTACACAAGCACTTTTACATGCTATTGATTGGGTATATTCAAATTACGAATTGGATAGTAAGAGCCTTTTTATGTGAATATGGTTATTCTTCAATTTTTAGGAAGACTGGCAATTGTTGTAATGGCAGATATAGCTGTATATGAAAAGGGTTCAGCAAGATGTACTGGTGGGGCTGGAGCTATTGCACTTTTAGTTGGTCCAAATGCTCCAATTGTAATGGAACGTGGTCTTCGATCATTTCATATGTTTGATAAAAAAGATTTTTATAAACCTATTGGAGGTGCAGCTTCAGAATATCCAATCGTTGATGGAACTTTAAGCTTAACAGCATATTTTGAAGCGGTCGATAAATGTTATGCTTCATATTCTCGAAAATCTAAGAAAATCATAAATGAAGGTAAGAATTTTTTTAAAAGAAAATAATATTTTAAACTTGTTTTAGATCGTACTGTAAATGATTTTCATTCTTTATTATTTCATGCTCCATTTTATAAAATGGTACAAAAAGCTTTTGCCAGATTATGTTTCACTGATTATGAAAATGGTTCAACAACAGATTTGATAGATGCAGAAAAATTGGAAGGATTAAAGTAAATTTATCATTTTTCTTATACCTACAGTATCCTCTTATTTTAGATCGCTATCAACCGAGGAAAGATATAATCGTGATTTTCAACAGTTAACAGTAGCTTCAAGTAATGATTTATTTAATTCTAAAGTTCATCCAAATATGCAAATGAATCGTCGAATTGGTAATATGTATACTCCATCACTTTACGCCCAATTGATTACACTTATTTCAAGGTTTTACTTTCATTTTTTGTATATTTTATTACGTAAACGAATTTTAGGATTCAAGATTTAAATTCCTTAAATGGCCAAAGATTACTTCTGTTTTCATACGGTAGTGGTGCAGCTTCAGCAATGTTTTCGTTTGAGTTTAAATTAAATTCTGAAATGGCAATGAAAGAATTACAATTTATGCAACAAGTTTCAAAAGCTGCAATTGATCTTCTTGATAAACGGTGTTTGCATACACCGAATGAATATAATGATGCTTTATCAAATAGAGAAAAATTAACTGCTGCTGAATGTTTGTTCATTTTTACTTTTTTTTTGCCGCTGAAATAGACTTTCCTTTTTTAGCTGCGTATATTCCATTAGCTTCACAAAATGGTATTTCACAGCATTTATTCCCAGGGGCATTTTATTTAACAAAAATTGATGAGAAAAAGCGTCGCTTTTATGACCGTGTTCCCATTTAATCGTAAAAAGACGAAAAGAAAATTATCAAAATTAGCTCGTTTGTTTCTTCTTTTAAAAATTCTTGTTATTTTTATAGCTTGAGTCGTAAATTATCACAGACACATATTCTTTTGTGCCTTCAGAAAAAAAACGTGGTGCCATTCTTAGTTTATTTACTTTAGTACTTACTTAAGTTGTTATTATTACTGTTGTTGTTGTATTTTGTATTTTGTAGAGCTTAAAAATTATTTTTTAATAAACTTAAAGGTTTGTATTTAATTATGTTGCTACAGTAATGTTGTTATTATTAATGTAGTAACATAGAGATACTGTAGTTTTTATTTGATTCACAAAAATAATGATTTTTAAAATAATTTATTTTTTGAGCAATTTCAAACAAGAAAAACGCATATTTAAAAAAAATGAAGTGAAAAATAAAAGAAATCAATATTTTTGAGGTATATTTTAAGCAATTAATCACAAATAATACCACCAATACATTACATTGAAACATGCAAAACAAAGTGGGAAAAGAAAAAAAGAGAGTCGATCAATTTTTCGAGCAAAAAGTTCCCATGGAAATATTGGTTTTTCAGGTTGAAATGATTGTGATGTTGTTGTTGTTGGAGGAGGAGGGGGTGCAGAAGAGATAGAATTAAGATTATTTTGTTCATTGTTATAATCATCGGTAGCAAGATATGAATTTTGTTGGGAAAGAATTTGATGTTCATTTGTATATCCTTGTTCATTGTGACATGCGCAAGATCCAGCGATCATTGACATGGCAGATTTTAGATTTCCATTTAAGCCATATCCAGGGGGAATATATCCGTAATCATTATCTCGAGGCTGACTTAATAATGCAGCATTTTCTTCATCAGTTTTATTGGCACCAGAACGTCTGAAAATAAAAATATTCCAAATAATTTCAAAACAAACTACAGTAAACTTTTGAATCTAATTGGATTTTCATATTTGTTAAAGATTTCATAAATCCAATATATCCTATCCCGATTTCATATATCCTACCCAAAGTACAATAATTTTTTTAAATTTTACTACGTGTAATTTAAATGTTATAAGCTTTTCAATATTTTTTTTCAGATTTCATAAATCCATAATATATATTTTTTGTACTTACCGATAAACACTTGTATTTGTTGTTGGTGGTTGATCATATTGTGCATGTTGTTGTGATTGTTGTTGAGGTTTCATGGATACTGTAGTTGTTGTGGGTTGTGGGGGAGGTTGTATTACTTTTACCGATTGATGAGATGGAGGCGGAGGCGGTGGTTTTTGATGATGATCTTCTCGACTTAAATATCCAACTAATGCCAACTCCAATAATGAACAAAACACAAATGTCATACAACTTAACATCCATACATCTAAAAACATATATATATATATAGAAATATATAGAAATGTATCTTTCAAAAATGAATTATATTACCAATAGCTTTAACATAGCTGACCCTCGGCAAATTTCGAATAATATTTCCAAATTGAAAGGTCATTGCCAGTAAACTATTTACTCCTAACATTGTCCTAGCTGGAATAGCCTTCGTTCCAAGTACAAATGAAATCCATGCTAAAAATTATTAAATGAATACAATGCGAACGGGTAACGTGGAGACACTTTTTGGGAACGAACGGGCACGGTTTCACACTGTTTGTTACTCGTTCGTTCCCAAAAAGTGTCTCAATGTTACCCGTTCGCATTGTAAATGATAAGGATTATCAGTAAATTAAATGGTAAAAATGTTACAAAAAGTTGTAATCTTTTTTTAAATTTAAAACTTTTGAAACAACTTTTTTGCAATATTTTACTGTAATAAATAATGTATAAAAAAATTTACAGATAAAAATAGTTAAATATGTTGGTAAATATGCTTGTAAAATATACCATCCAGCGCGACGTTTAAAATGAAAAACCATTGTTAATTCATGCCAAAATCCGGCGGGATATTCCACTTTCACTCTTTCAGCATTTAATTCCATTAATTCATAATCTGCTAATTCCATTTTTTCTCTCATTTTTAGTACCCCAACATCTGTCCAAGCATAATCAACTTCATCTGTGTTATAACTGAAAAAAGAAAAGAAAAGGGATATATGAAATCTTGGATATCAAAAATCCGTCCTACTTGAATGATTCAAATGTAAGCCGACACGTAACATTATCAAATGGAAATCTTGTTAGATCCATTTCACAGGGTCCCATATAAAATTTACATAAATTATTAAAGGCATAAACAAAAACCATCATAATACTACCGTATTTTAAGTTTTTTAGAAGAAAGGAAAACTTTCTTTTTTTCCAAAAACCTAGTTTTAATTTTTTTGTGTAAAAAAAACTTACAAGTTTTAGCCGATAATTTGTCCAAACACTTCCATTTGCTAAAATATTTTGATTACTGTAACGAAAATTCTCGAAACGAAAATATTTACCATATAACATTAAAAATACATTCCTAAATGGGGATTCATGAATAGAAGCAGATTTAGAATTAATAAAACAACTATTTGGAGTCCACAACTTTTTTAATATGTCGCCATTGAGAGATATATTATATTTGCATGGTTCCATCCATCCATATTCTAATGCACCATCCAGCCAAATTTCCGAGAAATAAATATCCAACTAAAAAATTGCTGTAAAATACAAAAGTAGTTTTTGGGTTTAGTTTTTTCATAGCTTAAAAGAAATTATATGTGAAAAAAAATGATAACAACATACAATACAGTATACCTAATTTAAAACTACTGTAAATTTTTTATATTATAAAGGTTTTAAAAAAAAAGTTTGTCTTGCCACAATTTAATTTAGAGACGGGCGGGAACACTTTTTCCCTTTCTTTTCTTTGACACTTTTTTGGTTACAGTATGAAAAATTAAATTTTTATTTAAAACCTAATTATCAAACCTACTAGATGTTATTTTTTACGCTGATTCCGAAAATGCAACTTAAAAAATTTTTTGGCCTGGAAAAATTGCCGAAAATGCTAAATTACTGTATCGTTTTAACTACAAAAAGTGGGTTTAACTCGGTTTAACTCTAAATTTTATATAATTCGATAGAGAATTCGATTCTGAAGATGGTAGTATTTTTTTCCAATGACCATGTATGCCCACAAAAATGAAATACCACAAAAACCGCCATTTTTTCATACAAAATTGGTTGAAAAACGTGTCTTTGGCGACGCGTCCTTCAAAAGCATAAAGGAAATGCATTTTTTTGTTGCAAAAAAAGGACAGAAAAAGTGTCAAACAAATGTGTTCCCTTCAACCAAAAAATTTTGCTTTTCCAAATTTTCAGATGACATTTTCGGCACTTTAACTTAATTTTTTAACTTTTTTATTTTTATATTATTTTTATTCAGGTCTAAAAGTACTATAATAAAACAAAAAATTTCATTTTTTCCAACTTTTTTTTTCAACCCGCCCGTCTCTAATTTAATTCAACTTATTTTTATATAAATTTTTTACAGAAATAAGTAATTTTAATTAATGATTTAAAATTTTGCTAATTAATTTTAACTGCTATCATTTTTATTTCTTTTTTTTGATAAAACAACTTCAAAAAAGGCTTTTAAAAAAATAAATTTGTGTAAATTTTAAGCTTTGCCATTTCTCTAAAAACAACTTCAAAAAATTGTTGTTCCTTTTTGCCGCCTTTTAAGAAAATTTAAAAAAAGTTTTTACTTCCGAAACTTTTTTTTGTTGTCTTTTTTTGACGTGCAAAAAAAAGTAGTAAAAATATCGATTAAAGTTTTTATAAAAAGAAGTTTGAAAAAAGAGTTTAAAGAAATTATTTAATTGCTTTAAAAAAATATATTACAATGGTATACTGTAATTTGGAATTATTTGGAAGACATAGCTAGTTTTTAAATGCTTTTTTTTGTACCTCAAAAAAATAATACGTTTTAAAAGAATGTTTAAAAACAGTGTTTTTTCTATCTTTTCAAGACAAAAATGATGAAAGAAAATTAAAATTCACACAATGCTTAAAAAATTTGCCAAACAAAAGCAGGTCTGTTTTTTTTCTATTCAAGAATCTTTCGTCTGTTTCTTCCATTTTTTTTTGCTTTTTTGACGTATTTTCTAAAAAAAACGACTTTAAAAATATTATGTAGTCATTTTTAAAGACAAAGGTTTTTGTATCATTGCATTCAGGGAAAAATATGAAAAATTTAAAAAAAGTGAAAGTTGATGACATTTTAAAAAGGCTTTAAAGATGCTCCCCTTTTTTTATTCTCACAAAAAAATGACGACATTTTTTTCTTATTATTTTTTTTTCATGCTTTTTTACTCCTTTTTTTAAATAAAAAAAAGGGATGACTACTTTTTTTTGGTGCATCTGCTTTTTTTGAAGGTCTTGAAGAAGAAGAAAAAAGTCATGGTTCGAAAAAATTCAAGACAGAATAAAAAAAGATGACACAAAAAGTTAAGAAATGAAAAAAGGAAGAAAAAAAACAGTACACTTGGGACTATATTGACGCTTCCTTTTTTTTGCATTGCATTGCCTTCTTTCGAATACTTCTGAAGACACAGAAGGCACAGAAGAAGAAGGAGAAAAGTGACGAGAGTCAAAGTTAAAGAGAGATAGGGAGTCAAAAAGAAAAAAAATGTTGAAGAAGAAGAAGTTACAACCGCCAAAAATAAAATGCAATTCTATTCCAAAGTTCGTTTTCTTTTTCGATCTATGCCGGAAAAGAAGCAATTTGAGTTTTAAGGAAATAATAAAAAATTATTCAATTGCATTTTTTTATAAAGACGAAAAAAAATGCCCCAAAAAAATCACGCAAAACGGAAAAAAACACATTAAAAATTTTAAACTGTTTTTTTTTCTGATAGCGTTTTTGGAAACTTTTTTTGGAACAAACAATTTCCAAAAAAAAAACAATGTCAAATCTTTGCCAATTCTGAAATAAGCATATTTTTTGGGCAACAGTAGTAAAGATAGTGTCAATAATAAATACTAAAATTAATTATAAAATATTCTTTGTCGAGATAAAATTTAACAATTTTCAAATAGATTTTGGAAAAAATACGATTCAAGAAATATACAGCTGTCACATAGATTTTCTACAGTATGTAAAAATCTGTTTTTAAAAACATTAATTTCAAGTAATTTTGGTAAAAAAGTATTGAACTTTAGCCGAATTATAAAGTGTTTATTACAAAAAAAATTTTGTTAATTAAATTTAGAATTGTAAAATAAAAGAACAAACCTGAAAATCTGAAGTAATATCACTGATAGTTGTAATCTCTTGAACCCACACTTCCACCCTTACTTCCACAGAACCCCCAGGAATTTTGTGTCGATTATATTTTTTTAATAATGTTTCAACAATATACGAATCATTTGCGCATTTTTGTTCCCGTAATTTATTCCCTGCAGATCTTTCAACTCTTGACGAATCAATTATTGGCCGAAATGAACCATTTTCATCCACTTCCCAATCATACAATCGACTCATCCTTCTTAAATGTCTGGAATTTCGGCGAAAAAATGCCTTTCTAAAAATATATTTTTAATAATAACTTTTTTAAATTTATTATTTAAAGACAAAACGATTTTTATGCAGATTTCATTGATTCTGATTCAGTGCCAAGGAAATTTTTGAATCAATTAAAATTATTCATAAAAAACTTAAAATTCAATTAATTTTCTGGTGCATGGAATTTTCTATAACAATTTTTGAATTATCCATTACCGTACTTTTTTTTGCATCTTTTTCATTATTTATAATATTTATTATTTTTGACCCTTGCTAATTTTTGTTCAAATTTTTCTTCCTAGTTTCTTTTGTTTTTATATTTTTTTCAGTTGCCTGATTCCATGATTCCAATAACTTTTGTCTTGGAACGAAAAAAAGGACTCAGGTAAAAAAGTTTTTTTTTTCAAAAAAACTATTACAACAATGTGTTGAATATTTAATGACAAAATATTTTTTCTTCTTCTTTTCCATTAACAATGCTGTGTAGGCTTCAGTATTCAGCACCCCCCCCCCCCCCCCCCCCCAAAAAAATAACATAAAACTAACTACTTTTTTTGGCCATGGCTTTTGCTTATGATCCCTTTACTTTTTTTACATGTAAAAAGCATTTTTTTTTAAATAACAAAAAAAATTTAGGAAAATAAAACAAGTACAAATTTGATGCTTTTTTTAGGATTTAATGAAAAAATAAATAAATACAAATATTAAAAAGTGATTTGTGACAACTGTTTTCATTTTTTGTTCGTTAAATGCGGAAACAGAAAAACAACACTAATTAGTTTCATTGAGAGAAAAAAAAGGTTATTTGAAAAAAAGCTGGCATCAAATGATGGATATAAGTAAAAAAAAGGCGGGGAAAAGATTAATCTATAGTTTTTTTGTTGCAAAACTGCTGTTTTAAAATGTTAATTTTAAATTAGAATTATGAGAAAATATGGCGGCAGCGGCGGCAATGGCGAGACAAAAAAAATTTGATGAAAGAGTTTTTTAAAAATGTAAAAATTTGCATTTGAAAGGAACCCAAAATTGTATGGCATTTGTGTCAAATGACCCATTTTTGGCATTAAAATATTTTAAATTTTCTGCTCAAGATCAAAATTCTAATTTAAACTTTTCAATTTTTTTTTGTTGAAAATTTTGATTTCAAACTGAATTTCAAATGCCTTTCTACTTTCTCAAAACCATCGTTCAATAAATTCGATTTTAAAAAAATATTTTAAAATTTTACAATTTTTCTTTAAAATAAATTTCTCTAAAATAACGCCTTTTCTGATGTTACATTATACTACAGTAATTTTTTTCATTTTTGTTTAAATTACAGTATATAAAAATGCGTAACAAACCTTGATCCAACAATATCAATAAATAAAAATATTAAAAATATTATCACCGAATATACAAATATATAACGGCCAAGGCGTGATGCCATTCTATCCAAGACATGGAAATTTACAAAAAAAAGCCAAAAGATCTGATTTTTTAGCTTTTAAAAATGATAATAATAATAATTTTGAATAATAAATAATATCCGTTTAATTAAAACAAACATTAAAATTTTTTAAGATCAATTATTTTTAAAATAATACTTTCATTTTTCTCTTTAAAGCTTTTTAAGGCTTCTGTCTTTTTAGAGAACTTTGAAAAAAAGCTTTGGTAAAAACTTGGGTGAAAAAAAAGAGAAAAAAAAAGCTTTATAAAAAATAGGGGCGCAAAGAGTTAAATGTTGCTTGCTTGCTTGCTGCTGCTGTTGTTGCTGCCACACCAAAGGATGAAGATGGAAGGAAGACGGAAGACGGCACCCAACACGAAGAAAGAAAGAAATTGAAGGTTCTTCTGAAGCCTTGAAGACGATGATGATATGAAGAGAGAAAGAAAAAAAAAAGATTGAGAAAATGGGGCGTGCCTTACTCTTGGCATTCCCGGGATTTTTTTTTTTGGATTGCTTCTTTCTTCTTTTTTTCCCAAATCTCCCAAAGAATAACAACAAAAAATGCTGCAAAAATATATATATACATTTTTTAGGCTATGTGAAAATGAAACGAAGCCACCGAAAAAAAACCAGGCAACTTTCTATTTTTTGCCTTCCTTTAAGAGTTGCTGTTGGAGATTGAATTGAAACAGCTCACTTTCGCTTTTCGAGAGAAAGCTGCTGCTGCTGCAGAAGCAGCTTCCAATAATTTGACTCTTTTTTTAAAGCCAAAAATGTCAATTTCCGGGAGAATTTTTTTTTCTGCCCTTCCTTGTCCAGTACATTCTTGCAACAACAACAGCAGCAGCAGCAACTATGGATATATAGAAATAAAAATGAGATAATGTAATAATGTCAACAACAACAACAACATCAAGGCAGTCAGTCAGTCAACTAACTCTTCGTTCGTTCGTCAGTTGTGTCAAATAAATAAATTTTTGTTGTAAAAATTTAAAGTTTATTTCAATTTTGGCACATACAAATTTTGTTACTTTTAAATTATTTGCAGAAAAAAAGTTGTTATTGTTTCGAATTTATTGTATTTTGTCTTTAAACATATTAGCTTAAACTTAGTTTTGGGACCAGCAACTTAACCAACTTATTTTGAAAAAAAAAAAAATTTTCATTTCGCATCATTATCGATTTTTTTTTGATTTCTGAAAATATGTTTTACAATTAATTGTTAAATGTTATTAAAGAAATCATGATGCCACACAGGGACCATTTTATCGGTATAGGAATCGAATGCGATATTCTTCTTGCACCGATAAAATACCACACCGCCCTAATGCCACAGAAATGAACAATTTTGGTTCCAAAATAGTTGTAAAAAGAATCTTTGAGAATCCCCAAAAGCAGCTATTTTAAACAGCTGAATTTTTTTATGTAAATTTTTTTTGCAGTTATCTGTGGAATTCAGACGTGTTGGACAGCTTGATGCCATTTTTTTCCATGTTTTGCAAAATTTAAGTTTGATTTCAACAAAGAAAATTTCCTTTGCCTCGAAATTTTGGTTTCTAAAGAAAAACTTAGCAACAAATTACCCATCAAAAAACACTTTTTAGGAATCCATTATGCCATTCCAAGAAAAGAAAACTCATCAATCAAAAAATGCCAAAGAATTTGTTTTTCAACCAAAAAAATAAACAATTGTTGTACAACCATTTTTTAAAAAAATAAAATTTATATATCTCTCTTAAAAATAAAACTAAGCTCCAAAAAGAATATAATAATACTTTAAACTATAAAAATTTTTGGGGATCCCAAGTTTGTTGTCGAATTGCAGCATCATTAAAAAGTCTACGACGTTGGATTAAAAGATTTTCCGGATCATTCACAAAAATTCGAGTCTTTCGTCCATCTAAAATTTAGAGCTTTAATTAGGCGGAAACTAAATTGGAATAAAATATACGTACGAAAAATATGAATTTTGCCAAATAAAAGTATTTCAACACCAGGTCCAAGTCCGGATAATAGATCTTCCGTGTAATATGTTAAAACAACATTGAGAGTTACATGTCGATTTTGGCCATTTACAAATTCCGCGGAAAGATATGTGCCACTTTTGAGATCAATTTCATTGAAGGATTCTTTGATGGCACCATACGTCCAAAGTTCATCATCTTGTTCAAAATCATTAAAGTCGAAAACAGGCTTTCTAACAATCCCTCGAATATCTTCATATGAAATAGGTTTTGGCTAAAAAGAATAAAAAAGACTCCATAAATCTCCCCAAAAATTACCTTTCCAGCAATAACTTCTGAAGTTCGATCAAATTGTAAATCGATATCAATATCAGAATTATGGGCACGTTTTCCGGGTGGAACTTCTTTTGCTATAAGACGAATAAAGTTAAGCACCTGCAAAAAAAGAGATATCATATATCCACTGAAATAAAAAAAGATTAATAACTTACTTTTGGAGATTGACCATCGTCAGAATTCCAATAAAATGGAATTCTTGGCATTAACTCTTTGATGGCATTAAAAAGCAAATGTCCACGAGCAAAAAAAGATTTTATCCGAACTCGAGCACCTTCATAAGTTTTACAAACAAGATTTAAATGTTTTCTGCCCCACCAAAATGATACAACCAAAAGTCGACCAGAGCTAAAAAAAGATAATTTTCTGGAATCGATAAATGGTGTAAATAAAAAACATACAATAAATCTCCGTGATCTAAAGATTCAATTTTATGACGCTTTGTGATTTTCATAATTTACTTTAAAAAAAGAAAATGATGATTCCCCTTAAAAAACAAGATTCAGAATCAACAAAAGCTAACAAAAAAGATGGGATTGTTTTAAAAACGTAAAATTGCTTTTTTAAAAGCTATCTTTTCTTTTGCAAATCAAAAAATTGTTCAAACTTTGAACAACATTTGCGGCAGCTGAAATGACGGACGAACAAAAAAACTGTAAAAAATCAAAATTCATAAAGTTTTTTTTATGTTTTGAATCAAAAGTTTTGATAAAACAATGGAAAAAAGAAGAAAAAAGAAGACAATCGGGGGAAAAAAGATTGATTTTTTATATTTTCGCCGTAAAATATTGGATTTATTTTTTTTCATAACAAATAAAATTTTACTATTATGAATCAAAAAAATATTTTTTGTTAAAAGCTCTTTTTAAATTTCATCTTCGCAAATTGCTGTAAGGGGTTGTCCAGAAATGACGTCATACAAGAGAGGGGGAGGGATACAATCGCTGATGATGCCCTTTGATCTTTTGGCGGTACATCAAAGTGGCAAGTATGAAAAGGGGAAGGGGGTCTCAAAAATCCTGATTTTTGCAC
Organism: Panagrolaimus superbus; assembly: GCA_964035985.1. Lineage (NCBI taxonomy): Eukaryota > Metazoa > Nematoda > Chromadorea > Rhabditida > Panagrolaimidae > Panagrolaimus > Panagrolaimus superbus. Next base: position 11,589,777 of record OZ038357.1, read on the forward strand.
GACATCATATCTGGACAGCCCCAAACACAGTTAAATCACTAAAATCTTTCAAGTTCCAAAATGACAGTTAATTTTAGCCATTTTATGTAAAAAACTTTATTCAAAAGAAGAACACACATTTAAAGGAGAAGGACCGGTCACTTTCTTTTTATTGCAGAATCCTTGGGAAATAGTCGAATTTTCAACTTTGTCTCCCTTTCCTCGTAAAAGCACAAAAAAATCAGCTATTTTTGTAACCATTGAAATTGAACATAGGACATCAAAGCATCTGCATCGCGTATTCATAATAACTTGCACGAGTATCAGTAACATTTTCAACAATTTAAAAAAATTTTAATCTTGACCTTGACGCAGCTTTCAGTGATAAATCTTGAATTGTTTGTTCAACATCTTCAGCAATTTGTTGCAGCATTTCATCGAGAATGACGTCGTGTCGTGCTTTAAGCATTGGCAAAGATCCATTTACTGATAAATCAACCAAGTGATAGCAATCACGCATTCCAGCTTTCATTCCAGATTTGCCCTGATATGTGTTTGTAAAACAATAATCAATAACAGGATTAAATTGCGGATATTCTTTTGTCCAGTTGTCCAATTCATCATTCATTCTTTTAAAGGCTTTCCATTGACTAACTGCAGCTTTATCAGACATCAATGTAGCATCCTTTTTTTTATAAAATGCATCTTTTGAAACTGCTACTCGAATACCAGCTTCTTTAGCAAGTTTAACATTTTCTTGAACAAGTAAATAAACGAGGGATTCTTTCACCGATGAATCATCACAAATATTACACGATGCAAAGATTGATGTAACAAATTTGTCCAAAGAATCAAAATCTGGTTCAACATTTGATAGCAATAATTGAAATAATTCAGGTGCAAATAGTTTATCATAAATTCGAGGAATTGAAAGTTCCAAACAATCTTTATGGAAATGTGATACAATATGACCAATATTCACATACTTTTCGCAACCATTTGGACATTTATATTGTTTAAATCCAGTCACAGTAGCTACGATACGTTGAATTTTTTTCTGGTAGCGTTGGAAATACGAATGGTTGTTTATCTGAAAATTAGCTCATTATTTTTAACATTAAAATGTACCTATACTTACCATTTGTTACTGAAGCATTATTTGATACTGTTGTGATTGTTGGAATTACTTCAATATTTAATGGTGTTGTATTTGCTATTGGTACAGTATTTAAAACATTTTTTATTAGTTCCAATGTTGAAAGATTACGAGAATGTTGTCGAAAATTTGTAATTAATCGAAAACTGAAAGACCTTGTCGTTGCTGGTGTTACATGTCGATGTTTTGGTTCAATACTTATAAAAGTAAACACGTGTATATTATAGATAAATAGTTAGAACTTACTTAAAACTAACGTATCCCCAATTTTTAATAGATGTCGTTGTCCATGTGCCAATGGAATTTGATTAATTCGAGCGCGGCATATTCCAATTTTTCCAGCTTCCCATCCATTTTCTGTTAGATTGATAGCAACAGATCGACGTGAACAAATTAAATCGACATCGATATCACCGCCTCTTCCAACAATATTAGAATGTGCAACACTAAGATTAAATACTGTACCATCGGTTGAAACCAGTTTGAAATCCAAGAGTTGGTCATTTGTTCCATTTTCAAATGTCATTTCTTCACCAGAATCTTCACTATCTTCTGAATCATTATCACGAGCTTTTGTTCCATTTTCAATTGTTATTTTTTCATCAGAATCTTCATGAGCTTCTGCATCATTATCACGAGTTTTTGTTTCATTTTCAATTATCATTTCTTTGTCAAAATCTTCATTTGCTTCCATATCTTCGATAACATCGATAGTATCAACAATTTCATCTTCTTTTTGGCTAAGAAATTTTTCACTCAATGTGACAACAGAATGAAATTGATTTTTTCCATAAAAAGCAATTTCAATAAAGACATCGGTATCTTCAGAATTAATTATTTCAACATCTAAATATACATTTACAGTACTTTTATTATTGTTGGAATAAAATCTTACGCTGATTTAACTTATAAAATCTGATTTCCACTTCAAAAAGATCTGCGATGCCTTCCAATTCTTGAATTGTTCCAGAAAGATTGAAATTTGAATGATCATTCAAAAAATCAGATGGCATACTGTATCTTTCTGCGTTATCATATATAAATTTTATGATTTTCTGCTTCAACATCAATGGATCATTTTAGATTAATCCAACAGAACGAAGTTGATGCATTACAGCATACAATACTGTTTCATCGCTTGATGGAGAATCAATAACACATTTTCCTTGTTTCTTCATCCATTGTAGAAATTCGTGTACAGACTAAAAAAATATATGGATACATGTTTTATGTTTTAAAATTTTTTTAAAAGAAATGTGTTACCAAATCTTCATCAATATCCATATCCAATTCAGGCGAAGGCTGAACTTGTCCTTCTAATGCACCACTGATATACAAAACTCGAGGATGATACTGTAATGCTTCAAATGCACGGGCTCATTTTGGGGCCAAAATTGTACGGTACAGGCGTCCTTTTAAAATTACGTTAAACACACTTAGAAACCATGGAAAAATGATATTGGGGGTCTTCATATCATATTTTGGGGTTGTCAGGTCCAAAAAACGAAATTTGCATAAAATAGCGATTTTTGGCACTTTTTTCCTGGGGAAATGGATACTAGGTCATTTAAATAAAAGTTCTCTAACAGATCGATTGGAAATTTTGTGGGCTACAACACTGTCATAAAAGATTTGGGCAAAAATCAAATCAAACCACGATAATCCCTACCGACTAAACAGTCCATTTTACCTATAGATATAGTAGAGGTCCAAAAATTTTTGGGTTCCCGATAAGATATACTCAAAAGCTCATGTCATTTTTTCCATATGGTTGTGACAATCAAAAAAAACCAACAGGAATTATCTGGATATCTGTTTTGCATGAGTTCTCTCCTTTCAACGATGTTGGGGTATAAACAAGGGAAATTTTCAAATACCTGGCAAATGAGAAATATTCACCCGGCAATAAAAATCTCATGTCATTTTTTTATAAATAACCTAGTGATCATTTAAAAATAAAAATCATGCTTCTATCTTATCTGGAAGACATCGATCTCTCCTTTTTAATTCAAAATACGCCTTTAAAAGCCACCAAGAGCAAAAGCTGTAATTAGAAATGAGTTTAAACGCCTGAAAATGCTTTAATTAAACTCCCTGACCTCGATCTAATAAGACCCAATCATATCAAAGTCGAAGATAAGCACAAAAAATTATTTTTCTTGACGAAAATTTTTTCACAATACCCCCAACATCATTATAATGCTATAAATTCAATACTGGATCGTTTTGATTCATTTAAATGGTTTTTATAGTGTTATTATATTATTTCGGATATATTTTGATGATTTTAAAGCAAAAAAAAATTTTCTTAAAAATTTTTTTTGTCTTGGTCCCCCCTGTGAAAAATATCGAAAATATCGAAATTTCGATTTTCGTGCCCGACATCTCCCAAATCATTTTTTAATGATTTTAGGGTGGTTTGGGAGTAAAAATAACCATATCCCATCCCTTAAACTCAAAATCCGTCTCTACCGAACACCCAATGAGCCCGTGAATGTACATAAATTCTGAAAAAAATCTTGTTGAACTTGACAAGCCATTTGAAGTAGTAATGGATCACTTCTCTAAATAATTATTTTTGTTTTAGTTTAACTTAAACTGAACAATAACGTACTTCTGTTTTAACAAGACCCTGACGTCTTTCGACTTCTTGTTCAATTGCTCCTAAGAAAGCAGAATCTATTAATGGTAACATCAGGAGGCAGATCAGTTCAGGCATTAGTAGTTTCATTCGAAGATCATTATCTGATAATATGATAGTAACAGTACTGTATTGTGGCTGAACAATTACTGGTACAGAAATCGAAAAAAAATTGAGAGATAAAGATCTTTCAGATAACGCATTGAATGAGCATATCAATCCACGCATAATTTCATTTTGGCGTAATTCTAAAAATGGGATAATGGAATGGGATAATGGGAGGTAAAAGATATCATCTGGATCACATAATGATTGAGAGATATTATGCTGCATGATTTCTGAATGTTTATATTGATCTTTGGTCATCTAAACTTTTTTTTATATATCATATACACAGGTAAGGATGGACGAGGGCCCGAATTTTCCGGCCCGGGCCCTCAAAATTTCGAAAAGCCCGGCCCGGCCCTGGCCCTTATAAATATAAAAAAAGCCCGGGCCCTGATTTTTTAAATTTTTGAAAATTTTGTCTTGGTCCCCCCTGTGGAATTTTTAAATTTTTTTTCAAAAAATTGACTAGGCTCGGCCCGGGCCCGGCCCCGATCTTCATTTTCCAGGCCCGGCCCGGCCCGGCCCTGGGGCCTTGCCGGGCCGGGCCCGGGCTTTTCAAAAGCCCTAGGCCCTCGTCCATCCTTATACGCAGGAAAGTGGCTCACTTAAAAAGTGAGTAAAATGCGCGCAAAAAGTGCACATTGCACTTTTTATTTTATCAGCCTCTGATAGTTTATCATTATAGTTTATCAGAGCTAATCCAAAATTTTATTCAATTTTACTTTTATTTTTAAATTTTTGTATTTTAAAAACTCTCGCGTGATTATTACAATAATTTTAAAAATTTTTCCCTCTATTTTTATAAAAAGTAATAAACCTACAGTTGAATCATGAACAGGATAAAGTTGTTGAAGCATATCAACAGATGTTGGAGGCCGATTAGATTGCGATGGTGCAACAGTATTTGCACGTTCATTAACATTTAATTGTGATTGTTGAAGAAGACGATCTTGTTCAGAAGTTGTTGGAAGATAATTTGCTTGTTCAAAGACTGCAGCATCTGTATCAGCTCTTTCATCAAAATTTAAATGTTCTTCATTTGGATTACGTAATCGTTGGGATGCTTTAAATTGCATAATTTCTGGATGATTACCTTGATCCTCATCTTGTTGCCTTGGAAATTCAAATGGATTCTGTAACTTTTTAATGTGAAACAAATTTTATAAACTTTATTTAAAGTTACTTGAATGAACGATGATGAATCAATAAAGCCTTGTTTAGAAGAATTCCATTTTTTAATCAAAGCTGTTTTTGCACAATCATCATTTTCATTACCATTTGAATCAGCTTTATCTTCAATGGCATTTTCATAAGCTGCAATATGAAGTGATAAGGTGCTATTGTTGGCACTTTTTGATTTCTTTAAGTCACATTGTTCTTCTGCAGATTCACGATTGTGATTCAAGAAACTTGATGATAATTGGTTGCCAGATTTATTCCATGAATTTAAATCTTTTCTTTTCGTTAAATCATTCAAATCCGTAAAATCTGACAATGTCGTTGAATATTTTACATAATCACTAAAAATTAATCTGTTTTTAAATCCTTTTTACTCATAATTTTCAGATAAAAAGTTTAATTATCCTCCATAAAACCTCTTAATTATATGGATATGTATTTTATATAAAAAAAAGGACTGCAGCCTTTAATTTTCTACCGTAATTTTGAACTTTTTTGCTTTTGGTAAATGCACTCTTTGATTGTATTTTATCAGAATGAAAGCTTTGATAGTTGTGATTTAAATTAAAGTTACTGTATTCATCATTCTTGGATTTACCAAAAAGATTATCCGCCTTTTCAGACGAACGATAATCTTTTGTTGTCATCTAAAAATAATCTAAAATTATCATTAACACTATTTAACACATAAACAGCATCTCACAGAAATGAATAAAAATCACGCAAAATACCAAAAAAGACATTATTGTTGAACTAAAATGCTTTTTAATAGCAGCTTAGTATAGCAACCACTGCAAAAAAGCAGCAACACTTTTTAGGATATAATTTAAAGAAGTCTAGCTTTTTTGCAAAACATCCCCCCCTCCCCATTGGCAACAAATATTTGACAGCGTAAAAATGATGCAATAACGATTTCATAAATATCGTGTCTGATTGTTGCTTTTTATAAAATTATGCATTAAATACAAAATACAATAAACATTTCATTTTGCTGCCGGTGATCATTCGTTGGATCTTTTTTATATAGAATTTAAACATTTAAAAAACTTTTATCAAAAAAATATGTAACACAAAAAAAAGAAATTTTTAGAATTGTTCTAACAAATTCTAATTTGAATATTTTAAAGTTAAATATTGATAAAAACAGTTCAAAAAAAGCTGACAAATCTGAAATAATCATGGTTCCATCCATGCATATTCTAATGCACCATCCAGCCAAATTTCCGAGAAATAAATATCCAACTAAAAAATTACTGTAAAATAAAAAAGTAGTTTTTGGGTTTAGTTTTTTCATAGCTTAAAAGAAATTATATGTGAAACAAAATGATAACAACATACAATACAGTATCGCCGCCGCCGCCAGCGGCATCCTTTGATCTGCGGCATAACCTTATGATCTTTTTCGAAAAGTCGCCACCGACTTTTCGAAAAAGATCATAAAAAGGCGCCACCATGCCGCCAACATTAGCGGCGCGAATACACTGGTATTTAAAAACAAATAGATTGTTAAAAAAATCAAGAAAAGACAAAAAATTTATTCCGAATGGGATTTGAACCTGTGATTACCGGGATGGAACAACATAAAAGTTCTAAACCACTGCGCCACATGCACATCCAAACATGCTCGTCGGAAAAAACATCACTTACCAAAATTCGAAACTTTAAAGTGCCAAAAAACTAACTTTACCTTAAAACGGGTAGCTAATATTTTTTTGTGGTTGTTTCTGACAAGAAACTGTTTCAACAATATTTGGTTGCAAACACAGGTGGGCAGGTACTAGGGATGAGAAAAAATTTTTTTACAACACCCTTTTTCTGTCTTGGCCCCCCCTGTGCGTTTTTTTCCAATTTTTTTTCTAGAATTTTTGTTTTTGTCTTGGTCCCCCGTTGAATTTTTACAAATTTTATACCCCAACATCGAAAAAACTATAGAAGTCGAGAATCAGTTGCATGATACTTACGCCAATGGTTTTGTTTTAGCAATATTATAAAAAAATTAGAAGGTGGGATTTTTAATTGGAAGTCTCCTTCTCAAATGCCAAGAGGTCAAATTTTATTTTTTGGGAAAAACGGCAAAAAATGGGTAACGGATATACCTATAAAAAAATTTTTGGTTGATTGATTAAGGTAAAAGGGGTTTACTAATGCATTTACATGATCAATGCTAACAGAAAACTTTGTATTTGTTCAATAGTTTAACTCACAAGGCACTCAGGGCATGAAAAAAAATGTTTTTTTACTCCATTTTTGAGCAAAAGTTAGCATCACGTAAACCTTAAAAAGTCTACCATAAGTGATGCTATAACTGTTTCATTAATTAAATAATGTCAGGGACATCCTATTGCATAGAAAACTTCGTGACCAAACAACCTTTTTACAAGTGAAACGTGAATGGCACCATCAAAAGTGCCAAAAAAGTGCCTTTTTGGCAAATTTCGTTTTCCTAACCCCACATCCCCAAATCGACCCAGATATCATTCCAAAGCTATTTTTTGGTGTTTCTATGATATTTTGCACCGTTTGGCGCCAAAACCCCTTAACCCTACGTTTTTTGCCAAAAAATGAGCCCGTGAAAAGTTAATTTCGCAAAAAACTCGATCACGCATCTTTTATTTGTCTCTAACTTTAGTGCAATCCGGAGTGACCGTAACCTTCACGGCGGGGGCTCCTGTATATTAATTTCAAACAATATATCTTTTGTTCCCATTCATATTGACCCATTAAATAATTGCAATGTTTGTGGCATTACTATCCTTGATAGTAACGCAAACCCCATCACTAATATTTACTCAGTTTATCGTCCTCCGGATATTCCAGCAGAAGATACAAGAAAATTAGCTGATTTTATTTTCGAAGCATCGCTAACGTCATTACCAAATATATTTCTTGGTGACTTTAATTTAGCAAAAAAATTAAACGAAAAATTAACTAGTGCCAATGTAAAATCTCATTTTTTCGACACTATAAATTCTTGTAATTTGACTCAGATGATCAAATTCCGAACCTGCAAAAAATCAAAATTAGATTTATTATTCACTAATTCACCACGTCAAATTCAGCAGATACAAAAATTATCTCCATTCTCTTCATCTGATCATTGTAAAATAAGTTTTAAGTTATCTTTGCTTACTCAATCTAAACCACTACAGATTACTTACTTAAATTGGAAAAAGGGGGACTTTGAAGGAATGAATTCCTTTTTTGCTAACCTACATTGGGACGAAACTCTAAATAAAACAAATATAAACGACTATTATGATTCATTTTGTAAAATAGTACAATTCGCAATTGATCAATTTATACCAGTAGCGACTACTATTCCAGGAATCAAAAATAGATATCCCTCACATATCGAAAAGATGATAAAATTCCGGGACAGAAATCGCGGCAACAAGAATTTTAAAAACTTAGTTTTGCTTGATAAACGAATTAAAAAGAAAATTAAAAAGTATTTAAATCAAAAGGAAAAACTTCTCTTAAAAACTAAAAATCGTGTAGGAATCTTTAATCATATTGCCAGTTACATCAAAGAAGAAAAATTACCTGGAACTTTTAAATTAGATGACAAAATTTTGATTAGTGACACAGAAAAGTCTACAGCTTTTGCCGAATATTTTAAAAGTACATTTGCAAATTCATCTTCTGAATTACCAACTACTAGTCTTGAAGGTCAAAATTCTATCCCTTACATGACTCCACTAATGGTCTTCGAATGCTTGCGAAAAACTAAATCATCTGTTAACACTTCACCCGATGAAATTCCATATCTCCTATATAAAAAATGTGCTGTAAGCTTGGCGGAACCTATTTGTAAAATCTTTAATTTTTCTTTTCACCATGGTGTTGTCCCTGATCTTTGGAAAACAGCAATCATAAAACCCGTTTTTAAAAAAGGAGATAAAAATAACATAAAAAATTATAGACCGATTTCTTTAACATGCTCTTTATCAAAAATTTGCGAAAGAGTAGTAAAACATCATCTTTTAAAGATTTTAAATGATAATAAAATAATTCCCTCATGCCAACATGGTTTTTTGAAAGGAAAGTCAGTTGCAACTCAACTTGTTGAATTTTTAGATTTTTTAACTAGTAAATTTGAACATAAAATGTTTAGTGATGTAATTTACTTTGATTTCAGAAAAGCTTTCGATAGTGTCGTCCACGATCTTCTTTTAACAAAATTACAAAATGCTGGTATTAGTGGAAATTTCTTAAACTGGATAAAATCTTTTCTTTGTGATAGAAATGCAAGAGTTTGTATAAATAAAACGTTGTCAGATTACTTTGATATTCCTGCTGGTGTTCCGCAAGGATCAGTCCTTGGTCCAATTCTATTTATTTTCTTTATTAGTGATCTCCCAAAAGAATGTGAAACTGACGGCGTGTACTGTGGACTTTTTGCTGATGACGTAAAAGCGGCTTCTTCATCTCCGGAGCAACTCCAAATTTTTATTAACAAAATGCTTGAATGGAGCAGAAAAAATCTCTTAGATATTGCTGCTGAAAAATGCAATGTGTTTCATTTTAAACCAAATAACCCTTGTAATAATTACTTTTACGGAGATACTGAAATTCAGACTCATACTGGTCCTATTCGAGATTTGGGAATTTATTTATCTTCCGATTTCTCTTTCTCTCCTCATATTTCCATAATAATAAATAAAGCAAAAAGAAAACTTTATTTACTGTTAAAAACTCTACAAACAACTGATCCTTCCACTCTTGCGCAACTCTATGGGGTGTACGTTAGACCGCATTTAGAATTTTGTAGTCCTATTTTTAATCCTGCTCTTAAGAGACTTAGTGATGAAATCGAAAGAGTTCAAAGACTAGCAACGAAGCTGATTTGTAAACGCAAACCTAACTTAATTACGAAATCTTATGAAGATAGACTTTTAGCATTAAATTTATTATCGCTAAAAGACAGGAGAACGGTGGCAGACTTGTCGCTTTTCCAGAAAATCTACTTTGATTTAGCACAAATTGATCACAATTCTCCTGGTTATCCAAAGATGCAAGATTCATTGCCACGCCATGAAGGAACACGTTTTGTAACTCCGGTTTGCACTAAATTTAAAGTTAGGGGAAACTCCTTCCTCATCCGTACAGCCAACACATTTAACTCCTTGCCAAAAAATTTAAAATTAAAACTTGGACAAAAGAATTTTAAGGAGTTGGTATTTGATTATCTGTTGGGGAACAAGTCTTAAAGGTTAAAGACCTTTAATTATGTTTTTATTCTTTTTTTAATTGAATCTATCTTATTTTAATTGTAAATTTTAATTTTTTAATGTATGTATAATTTTCTCAATGTGTCATGGGCACGTAAATAAATAAAAAAAAAATAAAATAAAAAATAAAAACTATAGAAAACACTTTTGAGAAGATATCGGCAAAGTTTTGGGCGTAATGGTTTAAAACTGAAAAATGGCAACAAAAGTTTGAATTTTTTTCGTTTTTATTCCCAAAAAATTGCGATACTGTACACTTTCGGTAAACTTTGTTTGAAAACTTTAGTTAATAATTCTTTTTAAAATTATTTAAAAACAAAAATTTTAAACTTTAAACTTTGGATTAACAATAGAAAATTCATTCACAGTTTATAATAATAAAAATTTAACACTGTAAAATAATTGGATATCGTACGATTTAAAATTCATACGATATCCAATTCAGCATACTACTTAATTTATATTAGCTGTCCTTTTAGTTTAATTCCCTTTTTTTTTCTTCTTTTTTTTAAAATTTTTTCTCTTTTCTTTACGATACCCCCCAAATTTTCGCCTACGATACACGATACCCCACAAGGGATAAATCACTAGCTATCCCTAGCCATGTCCAGATGTGGTTGCAAAAAGCCATGATCGTCTGTGGCGGTTCCCTTGTGAGACAAATGCAAAACAATCTCTGCTATTTGCGTAGAAAAAAAAACTATGAATCACCACAGTAGAGCTGAATGATGGGAAACAAAATCAATTTGAGCAGTTTTATGATTGATAAAAAACATGAGTAAATAAGGTTTTTTACGCGTAAAAACGCTAAAAAAACATTTTTTACAACAAACTCAATATTTTGAGCTATTTTTTTTCTGATTTTTGATAACCAAAATTATCAATTTTTGCAAATTCTTCACTTTTAAATTTTTTTTATAAAATTCTATAACTTTAAAAGTTTCAATTATAAATTAATTAATTAATATTAATGTTAAACAAATGTGTTAAGTTTTACCGCGCAAAAATTTCGTGGACCGCAATTGTTTGTTTGAATATTGTTTTCTGTCGTGCCACTTTTATTGAATGCTATTGACTTTGTTATTATTTAAAAACATCCCTTGCATTTTTGTTCTATGCTGTCTCATCCATCCCCCCTTTTTTTTCAAAGGTTGCTCACATATTTTTTTTAATCAAAAAGATGTTTAATAAACTTAAAGATTTTGCTCAAAAGATTTTACCTTCTTCAACTTTTGATACTGTTTCTTCTTCGTCTTCTTCATCTCCAACGTCATTACAACAACAATTGCCATTATCTTCAACTCAATTCCAGCAACATATAACAATGTCAAAACCGCCAATTAAGAAAACGAAAATTTCTGAAACTGTAGTCAGCAATATTATGGATGAATATGATGATGATGAGGAGGAGGAGGAAGAAGAAGATGGTAATGATGATGACGATGTTGAACCATTTCGAGTTGCTTTCACAAAACATTTATACGAAGAAGATGAGCCAGAACCCATCGAACTTCCAACTTGGTTGATTGAGCTTAAGTAATTTTCTCCTAATATTTATTATATGTAAATAAAATTACTGATTTTTATTTTTTAGAGTTCAAATTATGGATGGAAAAAGTTTTAAAATTAAAGTCAATCAGTTTAGTAATGTATCGGAATTAAAGAAAGCTATTCTTAAAATGCATTCTATTCCTCCCAATCATCAACACTTGTTTTATAATGTAAGCTTCTTAGATACATATAATTTATATTTAAACAGCATAATTTTTAGTGTAAACTTCTCAATGATGGTCATACTCTAATTTATTATGAAGTCGATAATGGCGTTACATTAAAGATGTATGTTGCTAAAACGGTTGAACGATGTGAATTTTACTCTATTCGAGCTGATCTTCTTGATCCCGAAGCTGAACAACTTGAATTACCTACTGTATGCTTGTTTTTTGGACTTTTATTAATGCTTATTTATTTTACTTTTATAGGAAACATTGCTTTCTCTTTGTCATTTTGGCCAAACTCGTCCACCATCAAATTCACATGCTGAATTAACGTAAACTATTTATAAAATTACATTTAATAATAAATAAATATAATTAATGGATTACAGTATTCAAATTATGAATGGCCAATCTTTCACAATTTTTACTTCAACAATAAATATGGTTGGTAAACTTAAAGAAGAAATTGCTGAACAAGAAAAAATTCCAATTGAACATCAAAATTTGTTTTTTAATGTGAGTTAGTTAAATTGCTTAAATTTTATGAAAGATCTTTTTAGTGCCAATTACTAAATTCAAGTCGAACATTAATATGTTATGAAATTGAAAATGGAAGTACTATTACCATGCATCTTGGAATTAGTATGATGGGATGTCGATTTTATTATGTTCGGCCAGATTTATTTGATATGCAATATAGCTGTGAATATGCAAATACGAATATGGTAAAATTTCTTTGTAATGTTTGGAAATAAATTTGCAGAGATATTTTAGGATAATCAAACACAAATGTTTTGTGCTGGGAGGTCATATATTCGTCCACTGGAAGCTCGTCGATTTGCCATTAAAGTTAGTTTTATATTTCCACAGGGGTACGGTAATATAGAATAGTTTTTACTTCTTTATATTCGAGATTACTGTATCAGTAATATTGTATTCCATTTTGATTCATACTTCCCGTAATATCTTTTAAAAGGCAGTATTTTAAGGTTCGTGGAAAATATGAGGATATGAAATGGTTGGGACAACCGAGTACTTCAACTCGAGAAATTCCTGGTGAATGGCCAATGGCTTATCATGGAACATCGGAAGTAAATATCCTTGAAATTGTTAATTCTGGTTTTGATCTTCGTAAATGTGTTCGAATGGCTTATGGAAAGGGTATTTATTGTTCACCAGATCCAAAAACGGCATTATGGTATAGCAAAGATTATTCTTGTGAAATCAATAAGGTACTGCTATAACAGTATTTAAAATATTTAATGTTTAACAAATTTAGTCTGGAACATATCGAGTTATTTTGCAATGTCGTGCAAATCCTGAAAAGATTAAAGTTGTTCGAGCTGCGGATAATCGTCTTGGGGAATATTGGACTGTCCCCGATGGAGCGGATCTTCGTCCATATGGCGTTTGTGTATATTTTTATCCAGTAGGGTTTATGCAAAACAATACTGTTTACAAAACTCTTGCCAACGTTTTAACGCCAAGCATTTTACCAAAAAGTTAAAGATTTTTTTGCAGTTTTCTGAAATTCGGGTTTATTATTTTTACGAGTTTTTCAAATTTTTTGTTTTTGTTTTTTATGTTATTTTTGTATAAATTTTCTTTTGAAATTTATTTCATTTTAATGTGGCATCTTCAAAAATTTGAAAAAATTTATTAGTACACAGGTATACTGTAAAAAAATGTGGTAAAATAAAATATTTCACATACAAATGCATATGTAATTAGTCTTTCATAAACAATTGTTAATTATTTAAAGACCACGAAGGGAAAGTTTTCGTTCAACTTGAAGATTAAATTTTTCTTTTAATATTTTTTTAAGCTCATTATTATCATCATCATTTGAAAGGGGAAAATATTTTTTTGCTTCTATTCCATTTTCATTAATAGAATATTCAACAAAATCGTTTCCAACAATTCCGAAGCTTCCAATAAAAGAAGGTGGCTGAAAAGCTTCAATTCGACAAAGTGATAATTGATTTAAAATGCAATCCGGAGAATGAATAACGTGAACAGAAGCACCTTCAAAATCTTCCAATTTTGTTGAAAGTTTATCAAAGTCTACTGTAAATCGGTACGATGGTGTCCATTTAAATTGTTTAGGATCTGAAATGAAAAGATTTTTTGTTTGTTAAAACTTAATTCAATTCCAAGATTGAAGTTTAGTGGACTCCTAAGTGGGGGTTTTAGCTCGGAAAAATGCCGTTTTCTCCCAATGAATACTGTACTCAGTTTTGTGCCGGATAGTTTCTATCCGCTGCGAACTCCGAAGAACAGTGGCTCCAAGTCCAACTCCGTTAACTGTACTTCCCTATTTTCTATTTTTTTCTAGAATCCGGAACCGAAGAAGGCCCTTTGGTTTTTAAGAAGCAAGAATAACTCCAACTTTGATTCTAGAATCAGAATAATACTACTACGGTAAAACACTTACCAATATCAACAATACATGTTTCTGGCTTTGATAAAGATGGAAGCAAAATCTTATTATCATTTTGTTCAATAAGAAGATATCCTCTTTCCAACACAAAATATTCATCTGTTTTTGTTAATCGAAAGAATCCACTTTTTGCAAATTGTACACAATCAACTTTAAAAATTAGGGGCGTTAAAAAATTTCTTGAAAATCCTACATCACATAAAAGCTTTGTGCCATCTTCAAGGGTAATCAAAAGTGCCAAATGATCATTACAGCTACCGTATGCCTTACTTTTAATCCCATAAACACAACATGGAATCATTTGAACATTATATTTGAGACTTTTTAATAATCTTTCAAAACTTCCATTTAACTAAAAAAAGGTACGGTAATAAATAATAAAAATATTATATATACATGTGTATGGAATATATTTAAATTAAATTAACAAAATTTACCTGAAAACATACACCACCTCTTTTTTGTTGAATTAATCGATAAAAAATATAATTTGGTGAAATATTTAATTCTTTTAAATCAATTAAATCAAATGTTTCAAATGGGATATGCGTTAAATGAGCAATGTGAAGGGCATTAAGATATTCTTTATCCGCATTATTTTTCGGAAAATCAATTTCCAATCTTTCCAAATATTCTTCAACAAAGTTCTCCATTTTTGAACAATTTTTTAAAACTAACAAAAAATGAAGGAGTAACTATTGACAAAAATTTCCACCTTCAAAAACAGACACTATTTTGATCTTTAAAATCATCATTATTTTAGCAAAAAAAGGGTGGGGTCATATTTATGTTTAAACTTCAAAGTACAAAAATGTTTTAAAGGTTTTTGTTTCTCTTTTGTCAGCGACACTGTTTTTCTTTCGGTGATTATTGATTTGTTCGTGCTTTTTTGCAATTAAAAATCCTTAAAACATTAATTAATTCGGTAATTTTTATTAAAGAAGCATATGAAAAGTAGCATTGATAAAACGATTTTTTGATAAAATAAAAAGGGTTCTGCAGCCAATGCTTTGGGGTTACAGTATAGCTTTGGCGGGAAATTCAAAATATACAAAAAATGATCATTAATTTTTGTAAATGCTAAATTTCTTTTTAAAGCTTCCAAATTTAATTTTTTTTACAGCTTGAAATGCAACTATTTATTTTATTTATTTTTATCATTTTCAACAATATCTTCTTTGTTTGCTTGTGCATTTGTCATTAATGATGTAAGACAACAAATTTAAAATTTTATTATAAATGTTTTTTTTGAAAATAATATTATTTTATTCTTGTTATTGTTGCAGCAGGAGCAATAACAGTTGTATTTGCAGATATTTTTAAATTAAATGGTTTAAGCAAAAATTTTCGATATGGTGTTATAAAAAAAAGAGTTGTAAGAAAATCGATGAAACAATGGGAAGACAAAATTCCTAATGCCAAAACCGAAAATGAAGCAGTATTTGGAATTTTAAATGAGAATACAGTAAATATAAAAGCATAGGGTGATAATAAAAATACAACAGAAATAAAGCCTTGAATAATTCCGGAAAAAAGAATATTTTGATTTACGCTTGCTTTTAACAAACTTTTATATTTTGACATTTGAAATCGAAGAAATATCAAAACTGAAAGGGCAACAAAATATCCGAAATACATAAGAAATGCTGTAATTTTAAATAAAATTTCAATGGCATAAAATGGTGCAATGAAAAAAGTTTTTTCGTTAAAAAATGGTTCCAAAATTTTATCATAATTTTCTCTTCCCCATTGATAAGCGATATCAATAGGAACTTGATGAATTTTTGTTACAACTGCCGCAGAAAGAATGTAGGAAATTGTTGTGGTTAAGAAAATGCCAAAAACAGCTTTTTTTAAAGTAAACAATTCTTTGAGGATTGACGGAAAAACCATGAGATATCGATATGCCAATGTCGTAGCTAATCCAATCATGGACGTACAACATATTGCAACAAGAAATGCGGTCATTATAAATGTACTGGTAAAATTTCCATAATTTCGTAATATTCCAATTTGAATTCCTGCCACGGCAGGAGTAATAAAAACAGGTTTAAATAAACCGATAAAAGTTGTCAAAAAAAGTCCCCAAAAAGAGTAATAAAAAATTAACCATTTTAATTGTTTAAGAGTATTTGATTGTGTTAAAATTACATAAAATAATAATGGGGCAATTATCCATGAAATTAACATGCTTAAATATGTATAATAATAATATATTTCAATAAAAATAGGTAAAAATAGGCTGTCAAAATTAGACATAAAAAACTATTTTTTAATGACACACAATTTATTTATTTAAAAAAAAATGAAAGTCGTCATATTTTAATGAAAATCTTTCTTCATAAATTTTTGAACAATCAAAGTTAGTTGAAGTCAAATTCAGCTGTAATTTTTGCTAATAATTTTAAAAAATTTCCTTTTTTTTGAACTTTAAAATTTTTTCTGAGAATTGCCTTTTTCAATTTCAAAAACAGATGCAAAAAAAGTTGGATTCCTTTGAAAAATTCTGATAATTATGTTTTTTTATCCATAGTTCTTTTTTTGGGCTTAATTTTATCTTTAAAATTTAATTTAATACCAAAAATGCATTTTTGTTTGCAAAAAAAGACTCAAAATTTCATACTGTATCATCACAGTACTTCAACTACAGTATCATCTAAAATAATGAAAAGAAAATACAATTAAAGAAACTCATCATTTATTTCAAAATATTATGAATCTTTAAAATTTTTTGAACTGCAGATAACAAATTTTTTTCAACATGTTTTGGACGACGAAGAATCTGCCGTTCTTGTTCTTTCAATTCTTTTAGCATTAATGAAACAGGCCGAATAAAACTATTCATTTCACATTTTTGATTATAAATTCCAGATTCCACCAAAAATGGTATACATTCTTTTACCTGTTTTACGTCACTATAATGACAGGTTTCTTCTTCCAAATGTTTCAAATCTGAATGATCAAATCTTCCAACACCACCTTCTTGCAAATAACGATTAAATAAATTTGCACCAAGAATATCAGATTCTGGATTATCTCTGTAACAGTAATATAAAACATATACAGTAATACATTTAAAATATTCAAATAAGAGGCTCACCCAATAACATAAAGCTTTTCAATAGGGGATAATCCAAGATGATGTGCAACTTTTTGAGCACAATATGTTGCATGTAAAAAGCTAACTTCAGATGGCTTTCCCAATATCGCTGTATAATGTAGCTCATATCCAGTAAGCTTTCGATAAAGTGTCTCCAAACATGTCAAAAATATTCCATGTCCAAATCGTGGCAATGGTAATTGAGCTTCTGCCATCCATAATAAATCAAGATTACATGCAATTATTGGTAAATGTGGATGTGCAATTGATCCTCGGGTAATTGAAGGTTCTACAGGATTTCCATTCGTAATTAAAACGTCAACAAGATATTGAAGAGCCTAAAATATGTATATCAACAATCAATAACACCAAAAAACACTTACAGATTCCCATTTTAGAGGTTCTCCCAAAAGAACAATGGCTTCAATTGGTTGAAAAGACGTTGAAACAACTGTTGAAAAATCATGTCGACGACGTTTAAAATTTACACAATCTAAATACGGAAATAAGGTTCCCAAATCTTCCAAGGTTGTAATCTTTTTAAATCCCATATTTGCTCCAATTTCTTCCACCGGTCCTTGACCAACCATTAACACATGCTTTCCATGAAAATCATTAAACATTGTCAGCGGTGAATGTGCCAAAACAACTTGAGATGGCAAAATTTCAACATCTAAAGCTTCAGACAATCTTTGAGCTCTTGTAATTCTCATTGAATGTGTACCATTTGTTAAAAATACCTAAAAATAATCACTGAAATACATATTTCAAAAAAGAGAGAAAGAAAGTAACTTACAACAGGAAAACGAAATTTCTTTTTTTCATCAGTTAATAAATCAATTGCTTCATGAGCACCTGGTAAAAGATCTCGTCCACGAAAGATTACTCCATCAATATCAAATACAAATCCAAATGATGATGATTTTATTGTTGTTGAAGCAGATGATTGTAAATACCGTAGACTACCATATCTTTGATTAATTCGTTTTGCAAAAGTTGAAAAAAGTAACCGCATTTTTCAGTGTCATCAAAAATGTATAAAAAAGTGTTTTTTTCTTTAAATTACGGTATTATTAAAATATGTAAATTTGTTTATTGCGTTTTTGAAAAAAAGTGTATAAAAATTTTTATAACAACAATTAATAACAGTAATTTTGGTCACAAAACTGAAAAAAAGGGTTAAAAATTTTAGACACATGTTTTTTTTGCAGTTTAAAAAAATGGGCAGAAGTATTGTTTTCAAAGAAATTACAAAAAAACAAAATAAGAATTGTTTGAGCGGTTTTTTTTGTGTTGGAAAGAGAAAAAAAACAGTGCAGCGTCGGTAAAATTTAAATATGTTGGAATTTTTACACAGCCAAAAAAAAAATCGATAAAAGATAGTTCTTGGCAAAAGGTTACCCAACGAGATCATTCGAGACCATTCTTTTTTTTTAATTTGAAAACCAAAAATGTGCCAAAAACTGAAATCTGACGCTGCAACTGCTTTTTCTTTTTAAATATTGAAAGTGTAAATATTTTTGAAAAGAAGACTAGAATGAGATCAATTATTCTATGAAGAAGAAGAAGGAAGAAAAAAAGTTGTTACCCGAAAATAAAAAAGTTTTTATTTTTACACTAAAAAATTTAAAAAAAATCTTTTTGAAAGGCTTTTTTAAACTTTTTGTTCTATTTTTTGTATTATTATAAAAGTACAGGAGAATCCGATGCAGAACCCTTGGAAGATGATTTAATGGATCGAAAAGCTGTTGCAGCTTTTGCACTTCCACGATGTGCAATTCCTCCACCTTCGGATGATGTAATAGCAGTTGTGGGAGATTGTGGATTTGAGTCAATTGAACTTAATTGAGTATGAAATCCTGCCCTTGATGATGGACGACTTGATGGAGTTATTTGTATTACAGTTGGAGCAATGCCACCACCTGTTGGAGGTGCAGATAATGGACCCCCACTGCTATGACTTTCACCAGGTGATTGTGATCGAGAAGGGCCAGATTGTTGTTTACTAAGTGAACGGGATGAACTTTGCTTTCCACGATGTAATCGAAATGATCCAGTATGATGACTGAGAAATCTTGAAAGACGTTGATGTGAACCATTATGATTTGGTTGAAGGGATCCAGATAATGGCCCGGGCCCCCCACTACTTTCTCCACTTATACGACGGGTTCGGCGAACTGATTGGGTTCTGTAATTTTGAAATATATAAATATATTGGATATAATCATATTATGAGGATTTTATTTATCTTTTGTGTGAAAATTGAAAATTAAAATTTTTGATTTCTGTCGTCTTGAATAAACAAACCTTGCAAAACTGATAAGCGCAGAATCTTCTTCAATAAGATTTTCAGGATGTTGCGATAAATATCTTCGCCATAAGGCATCAGTAATTTCTGTACAATACATTACTCCCGCATGTAATGCTACCATTCTTAATATCAATACTCCGTCAACCTTTAAAAAATATATATTATAAAAAAAAGTACCGTATCCAACATTTTACAGTATACCTTAAGATATGTTTTTAAAAAATGTTCAACTTGTTTTCGTTTTTCTTTTCTAAAGAGATCTGGCCGATCTGGATCAGAAGTTAATTCTAAATGGCGTAAAACAAAACGAAATCGATCCCGATGAAATAGTGATATACTAAACCAATAAAGGGCATCAAAGGTGGCAACAACAAATAATATTGTAAACCATAGCCATACAAGAATAAAAATTTTCTAAAAAATTATAATTTTTTAAATTATCATTTAAATAAGTTGTCTTGAGTAGACATATTTTAAATTTTGAAATCTGTTTAAGACAATGCAAAAAAAATACGGTATTTTTTTCTATTTTTTAGTTTGATTACTGTAAAAATTTACATACCTCATTAAAAATATTTATAACTAAAACACATTGCACCGAATGCCTTTGATTATTTCCCAGCACTCGAACTTCAAAATCGCAAAGTGTTACTGAAAATAATATATATTTATTTATATAAATATTATTTTAAACCTCTTGGAAAATTTCCTGAATCCATCCATGATCTTCCAAATAATAAATCTTTTAGGACCCCAAATCCATAAACAGAATATTCATCTGTTTCAAGGAATTTATTTACCAGCAATAAATTTGTTAATACATTTCCAACATACATAATTTTTGTTGCCTAAATATTTATGGATATATGAAATCCCTCTTTTCTTTTTTGTTGTATAAAATGAATGAATCATACCAAATATAGTCCTGTCACATATGATTCATAATATCTTAGATTAAAGCATTTAAATACCCGATGAAGTGTATATGATGTTCGATTTGTGGCAGTATGCTGATATCTTAAAGCAGATTCAATATGTCTTGATAAAGATTCAATTGTCCTTAAACGATATTCTGGTTCAATATTCTCTTTTTCTGTTGCCATTTGTACAATATCATTTAATCGTATCCCTATAAAAATGCCATGGCATAATTATATATATATAATAGAAAATAATACCAGATTTATCAGACATTAATCTCCACATAAGGCATGGAATATAATATAAAAATGCTTGTAAAAGCATAAAAAAAGGCACCCATTGATAATATGATATTTGACGATATTCTCGTTCGGCTCTAAAAAAATTATTTATTATTTATTAAAATTTTTAAATAAAATAAATTTGCATACATGTCCACGGGGATATCCTGATCCATTGGTACCCAATATGTATTCTAAAAATATGTAAATTTTAAAAATGGTTAAATTAAGAATTTCGTGGTGAGACCAAAGTAATCTCCCAACGATAAATTTGTTAAATTTGATTTTTTTTATAAAGTTAAAGTTATTGTTCAAAAATTTTTGTGCCATTGAAAAATTGGCTTAGGCTTATTCGAGAGAAGGGAAAAATCCTTACTTGAGCCCAACAAAACATTTCTGTATACGCTTCCCAGCTGGCTGTAAAATATGCCGGAACCCAGCATTCAAGAGGTCGTCCCCCAAATTGCTTAAAACTGACGAGAACTGCCATCATAATTAAAAATGATGAAGTATAAAAATAGGATAATCTATCCACAAAATCGTCATCTTTTCTATAACAATATTATACTTTTATATACTTTTTACAGATATATTTAAAATATACCTGTAATGTAAGAATGAAAGAGCACTAAACATATTTTGGAGAACCATGGCACCAACTTCAAGGACGGCCGCCTGATGGTAGTGCGAATCTCGACCGTGCCCTAAAAATAGATATTATTTTGTTTTAAAGAAAGTTTTGTTGTTGTTGTTTCTTTTCTTTGAAGAAATTAATAATGAAGGCAATCATTTAAAGTTTTTATTTTGCCATCATCGACAGCTACTTGGAATCCCTTTTAACTTCTTCAAAAAATTGGATCTTTGTCAAACTTCTGTTTTAATTCAATTGTTTTTAGTGCCTGGCATTACTTGAATAATCTGCTGTTCAAATCTCACATTCATATTTTTTTAAATTTTTGGATTTCATATATCCCATTTTGACATTCCTTTTTTAACCTTCAAAATAATTGCAACATAAATCGATCCATTCCAAAATTGCTTCATTCCTTTTTCTCTCAGACACCCCCCTCTTTTATTTCTCATAAATCTTTCACACTGTTTTTTTTTTCACTCCAA
Source organism: Panagrolaimus superbus (assembly GCA_964035985.1). Lineage (NCBI taxonomy): Eukaryota > Metazoa > Nematoda > Chromadorea > Rhabditida > Panagrolaimidae > Panagrolaimus > Panagrolaimus superbus. The sequence continues at coordinate 11,611,958 of OZ038357.1, forward strand.
CTTTTTTTTCTTTGGTCAAATGAAAAATAATGTGTGGCACCAAAAAAACTATTTTTTTGAAATTCATCAACAAAAATAATGTTGTGTGTAAATAAAGTATATATTTAAAAAAACATAGAAGCATTTCAGCCAAGAAGGCACAAAAAAAGTAATAGGAGATTCTTCTTTTTTTTGGTGTCAAAAAAAAGGAGACGAAAGAAAGAAATGAAAAAAGCAAGCAAGCTATCATTAAGGAGAAAAGAAAGGGGGGCCCCCGGAAACTTTGTTTTTTGCAAGAAAAAAAAGTTTTTTTTAAAAAATAATGTTTCTAAATAGCCTTATTTATTTGTATTTGGAAAAACCCAAAAGTTTTGAGCAAAAACAGAAAACTTTTTTTTTTGATTTTTATAATTTCGGGACTAAACTTTTCCGGAATTTTTTTGTGTCGGAAAAATTGTTAAGGCATTGTTGCTGGGAATATTTGACATTTAAAAATGCATTTTTTTGAATTTAAAAAAAGAGGGGCAATTAAGACGACAATTTTTTTTGTTGCAAAAATAGACCCCAAAAAGAGATAGATATAAAATAAATATTTGACAGTAATTTCTTAAAAATTTACAACTATTTTAGATTTCATCCAAAATTAAGACTTTAAATTTGAAAATTTTAGTGAAAATCTTAAGTAATAAAAATGAGTCTTTAAAATGTTAAAGCTTTTGCACAAGTAATTTTTGAACAGAGATATAAAGCATTTTGAGGATTTTATAAATCCAAAACCTAAAAAAATTTGAATACAAACTTCTATAACGTGGTTGCCGCCAATAATTTGATTGAGGTTCTGATGCTCCGATTGCTCCAGGTTGCCGACCACCTCCAAACCAAAAATTACTTCGGCGCATTATTAGCGCCGAGCAAAAGCGCCGCCAGTTTTTTTAAATATATTTTTCAGGGTGAAACAATAATAATAATTTGTTTTTAAATATTTAAAAAAAAAGTCTTCTCTCTTTTTTTTTCTGGCAGCAACAGAAGCTTCTTCTTTTACAATATTTTTTTGTAAAAAATGTTGTTTGTTTGTTGTTAGATTTTATGGCACACGGCGACAACTTTCTTTCTTCTTTTTTAGGGGGGTTGTGTGATGATGATGGTCTCTTGTGATTTGTGAGGATAAAAAAATATTATAAAATAATTAGCAGAAGAAATATTAAAATTGAGTATAATAAATAATAATAAAATAAATTTGAAGAAGAAGCCAAATAAAAAATACAACAGCCTTTGAAGGGGGAAAAACGGCTCCAAAGTTCACGCTTTTTTGGCGCTTGAATCCAAGTTTCTTTCTTTCTTTTTGTTGCTGCTTCTTTTTTTCCGAAAGCAGAAGGAAGAGGCGTTGGTGGATGGCTTTTTTTGTCGTCGTCGTCGTTGAATATATATAAATATAATATATGTATTTCTTTCTTTCTTTCTTTTTTTTATATAATATATTTTTTAAACGAAATACGAGCGTTATTTTTGCGCGGCACCAAAAACTTGCGCTTTTTTTTTATTTTCAAAGTTTTAACGAGCAAAAAAGTTTCTTTTTTTTGTCGCCGTCGTTGTTGGTAGAGTTGGAGTTGGAGCTGAGAGGCAGGACAACAACATTCGAGCATGCAGGAATAAAAAAAACATTAAAAAAATGTATAAAAGAGTTAATAAGACGCTATACTTTAGTGTGTGTTTTTAGTTGAAAATATATAAAATAACAAAAGTTGTTGTTTTTAACACAAAAAATATGAAAGTAGTTTTGAAATTTAAAATTGGAATAACTTTTTTTAAAGATGGACTTTCTTTCTTTCTTCTTTAAAAAGTGTATCTTCTTCCAAAAGTTTCTTTTCTTTTGATGATGATAATGGTAATGATGAGAACCAGCCGTTATTTATATATCCGTTTTTGACTTTGGTTTCTTTCATTCCATTTTTTTACCATCAAAAAAATATATCCCCAAACATTAGAAGAAAGATAGAAGGGCGGAGTTCAAGACTTTTGAATATCCATGAAAGAAGAAGAAGAAGGATTGAAGCTTCAAACAAATTAGCGTTTTTAACGCCTTCCGAAAAGAGAGAGAGGTAGGATGAAACTGGTGAATTCTTTTTGGTCGTTTGATGAAGAAATGCCAAGAAGAAATAATATACTCCAACAAAAAGAATAAAAATACGCAACTCAAGAATCTATCAAAAGACTGGTTGGTGGCAACAAAGAGATATGTTTTTTTTGTGCCAAAAATGAAAGAACCTGGAGAGAGGAGGACATTGAGACGACAACAATTTTTTTTAAAGGTTCAACAATAACAATATCAACGATGAGAAAAGAAGAAGAAAAAAAGTATATACGTAAATGTTTGCACTTCTTTTTTCTTCATTTTTTTCGCTCACAAACAATGCACCAACTACCAAAAAGACCAAAAAAAAGTCTTTAAAAGAAAACTCCCAAGAGCTTCTGGATGAATAAACAACACACAACCTTTTTGTATCTCATTTTTATATATATAAATTCTTTGTTTGAAGGATTCTTAGTTTTTTTTGGATGGCAATGCTGAAAGTCAACGAAAACAAAACAAAAAATTAATGAAAAAATTTGTAAATTGGAAACATCAAAAAAAGAAGAGAAGGAAAAAAACTTGGAATGAATCTTGAAAATACGCAAAAAAAATGGCGAAAATTATTGATTACTGTATTCAAAAAGAAGATATTGTAATTCTAAGAAGCAAATATTGCAAAAGTTTTAATGTTTTTTTTCGCGGTAGGACACATTCAAAATTCGCAAAACTCTCTGACAGAAATTTATTCAATTACAAAAATCCCAAATTTTTGAAAGATTTTTCCCCATAAAATAATCACTTACAATTAAATTAAAATCAATTTTATCACAGTGATTAGCAATCACTAACACCATCACATTGATCTTTTTGCTTTGAAAACTAAATTTAAATCAAATATCACAATTTTGATAAAATTAACATAAATTTTTGGAATAAATGCATAAAACTGAATTCAAAAAAAAGATAATAAAGAGCAGCAGCGTAAAAGATAAAAATATTACTAAAATATGGTTTTTTTATATACAACACGAAGGAAAAAAGCAGCAACGAAAAAAAATATAGCAGAAAAGCATTAATAAATGGGATTTTATTAAGCTCGTCCAAAGCAAGCAAGGATGAAGCAAGCAAGCAAAAAAAAACAAGTGCGCAAAAAAAAGACACACGCCAAAAAAAGTTTGTTTTTGCCACGGATAGATATAGCTTGAAGGAGAAGAAGAACGAGAAAAAATTATAGGAAGCAATTGAAAAACATTTCTTTTCTCCCCCCCCTCTCATCCAATTTTTTTAGGCGTTGACAAACGTGTTAAACGGTTGTTGCCTTTTTTTTCTGCGGCTATCGTCTTCTTTTCATTTTTTGGGAAGAAAAAAATTATATATAAAAAAAGAAATGAAAGACGATGGAAGAAAAAAAGAAGGAAAAAAGAAGAAAAAAGAAGAAGGAGGAAGAAGAAGAAAGGAGTTATGCCTTTGCTTCTCCCTCATTCAGCTTCTTCTTCATCATCTTGACGTTATTCAAAGATATGAGAAAGAATGAAAATAACCTCAAAAAATGAATAATTGATCTCCTTTTCCTGTGAAAAAAATGAAATATATAATAAATAAAAAATAGAAACCCCAAAAAAATGTTGAAATATAAAAAAAAGCAACAAAAATACATTCTGTGATCTCACCACGAAAACGCATTCTCTGATAACAACTTTAATCAAACTTTTATCTAAACACACAAATACTTCATTCCTGACATATCCAATATAATAAAAGTAATATTAATTCATACATTACAAGCATACTGTAACTTATTATCTCTCATCACGAAAACTCTCCATCACTTTTTCAAATTTATTACTAATTTTTACCTTTTTTATAAACTTTAATACATCAAAAATATTGATTTTGAAAATATGGTAAAAAATAGAAAAAGCGTTTTTTTAAATTTTTTAGGATTGAAAAAAGTAAAACGTCAAGGGAAAAGAGAGAAGAAAGACACGCAAAAAGTTTTTAAGCTTTTTATTTTCCCTTTGGTAACTTTATTTTTTTCTTTGATTAATTTAAGGTAAAAAGGTATTTCAAAAAAGAAAGGGGGGATGAAAGAATAGCAGTAATTGGAAAGAGTAATATTAGTAATGGAGGAGAGAAAAAAGACAACAAACTTCGTTTATTTGTATTACGTTGTACGGTCATTCGTAATAATAAAAAGGAGGTAGTAAAAAATTGAATTCCATTAAATTTGAAGAACAAAAAATTTGCAAATTCGTTGTAAAATTTTAAAATTATTAAAACAAAGTTGAATCATTCTGATGACATCAAAAGTATATTTATTATTAAATAAAGGACACTAAAAATATTTTAAAACAACATATTTTTTTTTGTTTTCCATTTTTACAGAAAATAAATAAACTGAAACTTTATGAAACACGGTTTTCGGACGAAAAAGAAGATACGCAACAAAAATCTCATGAATGGAAAATACTTTTTTTTTCAGGGCCACACGCAATATTTTTTGCTTCATTTAAAATTTTCACTACTTTTTTTTCAATAATTTTATTTAAAAAAAGCGATAGCAACAAAAATAATAGTAATAATTTTTGTCACATTTTTTATACATTTGAGATTCGAAAAAAAGAATTCATTTTCTATTTTTCATTAAAAAAAACTATAATTTTTATTTTCCAAAAAAATGCCAAGTTTTCAGGTAAAAAAACTGAAAGGATAAAATATAATTAATTACAAAAAATTTGTAACTTTTGGTCTTTAATGGAAAAAAAAGTGAAGTACAAGTTTTTGACATTTTAAGTGGTATCCGATGAAGAATAATGGCACAAATAAATAATAATAAAAAGAGATGCAACAATGACATTTATTTTTTTGAGAGAAAAGCAAAAAAAGACACTTGAAAAATGAATCATTGATGGCGGAAAAAAAATGTGCCAAATTTATTTTGTAAAAAAATAATAATATAATTGGTGGGTTTCAATTTGGTGAATATTCTAATTATTATTGTTGTTGTTCTTTCTTTGAGAGGGGGGGGGGAGGATATAAAATGGGATGTATAAGAGGGTGGATAAATAATATCTTTAACTTTGATTCAATTAATTTCAAAAATGAAGTGCTTTTTTTTAAGAATTGCAACAATTTTAGTGCCTTCGAAGAAGCTTTTAATGGCTAAAAATTATAAAGAGATGAAAGTTGGAGGGTGTTATTATTATTATTATGCAGATTTTCATGGTCATTCATTGAAAAAAAAGCAAAAGAAAGTTATTAAAACTTTGTTACAGAATTTTAAGATTCTAAGAAATATAAGGAGGGGGAGTTCAATTTCAACAAAAAAAAATCTAACAAAAATTTAAAATTATTTTTAAATATTTTTAAGCACTAAAATATATGCATTCAAAAATTGCGAATTTAATTGAAAATATCACTTAATAGCCTGTCTAAGTTTTTAATAAATGATTAATTTAGAGTCCTCAATAATTTATGATAAATTAATCAAAGACTCAAAAATTATATTCTTTTTATTTTTGAGTCTTTTTTTCGTTAAGTGTGATGAAGGATAGAAAAAATGAAAACGGATCAAAGCTTAATTTGCAGCAGCAATAAAAAAAATATTTAATTAAATTTTTTTAAAACTTTAGACAACCATCAAAACCTTTAATTATAAATAGAATAAGATATGCACGTAAATTAAAGGTATAATAATAGAATAGAAAGATAGTAATAAATAAATGAATGGTAAAGAAAAATATTATTTCAAAAATGTCACACATTCAAACAAACAAATTCATGAGGGACACCGACGCCCCAAAAATAAAAAAAAAGAAGGAAGTCATTCGTTCACACGCATTTCGCCTCTGTTTTTTTCGTCCACAAAATTTTGTACAGTGTGAATTTTCAATTGAAGCTTAATTGTAAACTTTTCTTTTTGTTATATCCCTTTTTTCATTTTAAACAAACAAACTGGGATACATAAAATCCAACACTACAAAATTTTACCTTTTATTTAAGAAAATTTTAAAAATACGAAAAAAGCAGACGACCAAAAAAAATTATTTGGTGAGAAAATAAAAGAATGAAATATTTCACAGCTTTAAAAAAAAGAGAACCGGAAATCATTCATTAAAAGGTTTTTAAAAAAAAAACAAAGAAAAAATGTACAGTAATTGAAAAATGATAAAATATCATTTTTAAGTGTTACTCTCTCTCTCTCTTTTTTTCGCTGTGAGAGAGGAAAAAAACAAAACAAAGATATAAATCATAAGATTAATGACCATCTCTCTCTCTCTCAAAAAAGCATATCTTCCTTTAAAGCTTTGTTTAAAATAATATATCTTTTTTTTCATTATTGTTTTTTTTTGAAACTTACGTCCTCTAAAATGATGTCGGGGCGCTTCGTGCCCACTTCGTACAGGAAAAACCATGAATCACATATGAATGCAGTAATTTATACAATCGAGGCCAAACAAGGCCAAGCATTCCGCGACAATATAATAATCGCTGATTATTAAATAATAATCATAAATATTTATAAAATTTGAATAAATAAAATTATGAAGAAACATTCGAATTAAAAAACAAAGCTCGAAAAAAAAGAAGACGGAGCAAAACAAAAATCGAACAAGGTTTTTTAATAATTTAAAAGTTTTTCCATTTTCTTTTTTTTTCTTTAAGAAAATAAAAAGATGCCAAAGTCAAGAAGGAAAGAAGGAAAAAAGTCAACGAAGAAGTTTTGCTTAAATAAAATTGATGATAGTCGTCGTTGTTGTCGTTGATGTTGCTGCTGCTGATGTTTTTTGTTGTTGTTGTTGTTGAATAAAATATTATATTAGTTAAGATTTTATTTTAACGCAAATATAAATACATTTGTGTATGTATTCTTTTCATTCAATAACTTTGAAATTGATGCTTTTGATAACGTTGCTAATGTTAATGAAAATGTTGATGTATAAGGATGATTCGGTTGTTGTTTTTGAGGGGCAAATTTGCAATTTGCAATTTTTGCTTTGGCTGCTCCGAAAACAAAATATTGAATAATTTTCTTACAAAATTGAGAGCATAAAAAAATCTCGCCAAAAATACATTTATTTGTTTATTCATTTTTTAATGAATGAAATTAAATTTAAATTTAAAAATGTGTAATAATAAAACTACTTTTTGTTGGGAGAAAAAAATGTTTTGAAATTTTTAAAATTTGAAGAAAAAGTTAATTAGGTGAAAAAAAAGTGTGTGACGTGATATACTGTAGTCACATAACAAAAGTCACACAAATACCGTAAAAATAGAATTTTGAAATTTGTTTCTAAACAAATTACAAAATTTTAAAAAAAGATAAAGGATAAGAAAAAATAAATTTCTTCAAAATAAAAAACCTTTTTTAATTTTTACTTTAAATAATTTAAATTAAATTAGCAAAAATTAATGGTCGGGAAAAATACGGAGAAAAAAATATTTTAAAAAATATGAAAAATTAAGTCATATTTTTTTGGCATCTGGATCTGAAGCAAATGTTTTTTTTTCCCGAAAACAATCAAGTCTGCCGAGTTTTGAAATTTGCTAAACAAACAAAAAAAGTGTAATCAATTTTTTATACAAGATTTTTTTTTGACGACTTTTGACAAATTGCTACTATCACATTTTCTTTTATTTCCCTAAAGAAGAAAAAAAAAAGGGGGGGGGAGGAAGGGATAAATGAATATCCCAGAAGCCAGAGAAAAAGTTCGAGGATGCTCATTTTAAGCACGAAAAAAGAATGAACAGCAGCTATAAAAGAAGAAGAAGAAGAAGAAAGAGAAGCTTGAAGAAATGAAAATAAAAAATAAATGTGAAATTAATTTGCAGCATTTATTTTTATTCTTTTTTTGAATAAAAAAAAGGAGAAAATTTTTCAACAAAGTTAAAATAAAAAATTTTGTGACGTGTTTTTTTTTCCTTATCTAACATTTAAGCTTCATTTCTCCTTCTTCTTCTTCTTCAGAAGCAAGAAAGCAAGAAAATAAGCAAGCAGAAGCTTGAACAGCCTTCTTTTTTTGAATATAGAGGGCGTCAAGGTAACAGTCAGTTCGTTCGTTAGTCAGACAGTCAGCAAGCCTGCCAACTAACTAACTAACTACCATATAAACAAGCTTAAAATAAGGCATTAAAGGCTGGCAGCAACACAGAAAAAATTAACAACAAATTTGGATGAATATATATGTTTTTGAATTTGAAATGAAAAAACTTTGTTAAAATTGTATGTATTTTTTTTGATTTAATTAAATTTAAAAGGGAGAAAAAAAGGTCCAAATTTTTTTCTCCCTTTTAAAAGTACAGTAAGATTTTTTTTGTAGACATTGAATATTTCGAAATTTTGTTTTTGTTTCGCCGGGATTAAAAACCATTTATTTTATATATATTTAATTGGTCTCTTGCATTTAAGAAAACATATAACAGCGATTTACAGTATTCAGTATTTTTATAATTTTTAAATTAAAAAATTAACCAAAAAAATTTGGATTAGCAAAAAACACATTTAAAAAAATTTTATAAAAATTATTTTCAATGATATCAGATACCGTAATCGAATTTTAACTTTAAATTTTTACAAAAAAATACACTTTAAAAAATTATTCTGAAACAAACAAAGTAAGTCTCATTTTCTTTTTCCAACTCTTTTCTTCTTAATTTCATGTTCTGAATAATACATACATACATAAATATATTCTTATTCAACAACTTTTTTTATTGAAATTTTGAAGAAAAAAAACATGGGAGTCTCAATAAATATAAATAAAATTGATTTGAAGGAAGTCGAGTACCGCCATTTCTTCCTTTTTAAAAAAAACTCAAAGCAATTTTGTTAAACAAAAACCTTTCTCTCTTTTTACATATATATATGGGAAATACATATATATATATTTCTTATGCTGGAATGGAAAAAGAAAATAAGTAAGTAAAAGATAACAGAGACTTAGCAAAGAAGAAGGGATCCTTGAGTAACAAGTTTATTTTTAAAAGAATAAAATTAATACAACTCTCTTTCATTGTATTTGTTTGTTGCTGTTTTTTGAGTTGTAACTAACTAACTTTACTAACGTTATTTTTAAAAAATTAATTGTATAAAAATACATATGCTTGCTTTTTATTTATTTATTTTTGGCACATTTTTTCTTTCTCTCTCTTTCTTTCATTTTTCGAAATTTTCAATTCCCTTTTGAGACGCGTGTATTTTTATTTTTTAACAAAAATACAATTTTTTTTTCATGATTTTTAGTTTTTGTTGTAAAAAGTAAGTAACAAAAAAAACTCTAAAAAGACAGGCAAATTTTGTGCGGGGAGAGTTACATAAATTTATTAAATTATTTAATAAATTAAATTCTTAAACTACCAAAAAAATTATATTTGTGTAAGTCATGAATGGGATAAATATATCTAATTGATTAAAAAATGTTAAATTTTTAACCTCTTAATTAATTGTAAAAAATATACAATCAAATTTGAAATTACTGTATTTTGTTTAATAATATACAGTAACCTAATTATAAATCTCTTTTATCTACACATTTTACAAAAAATCAAGCAAACTATATTTATCACTTTGATGTCTCAAGTAAAAATCCAAAAGATTACCAAAAATATTTGTTTAAATACAATTTTATAACGCAACTTTTTAACATTCAACAATAAGCACACATTTCTCTCAAATATACAGTATTCAACCAATCATAAGATAAATAATATTTAATAAATCTTTTAATTTTATGTTATATAAGACCATAGCATAAAATTAATTTTAAATTCAAATTATATATACTGTAGCCCCAAAAATGGATAAAATCAAACAAACCTTGAATTCCACTTTCTTTTCTCAATTTTCTTACTTTTTTTTCTTTTTCTTCTTCATTAAGCTGATACCCAGTATTGAGAGAATAATCCAAAACATAATTTTCATCAATAATTATCAATTCTTCAATGCTTTGATTTCCTTCCATTCGATTATTGAACAATCAATGATTAATGAAGAAAAAAAAACCAAAGTTCCGCGCACAAGTTCCAAGAGAGATAGATGGACGATTGTGAGAAAACAAACAAAAGACAAAAAAGTGTTGGAATATATATAAAAAAAGTAATAACATAACAATTGTTTGTTTTGTAATTACTTGATTTTTAAAAACTCATATCTCAATAAAGAATATAAAGTGGTATATCCCAGATATCTACGTCATTTTTATGTCAAATACATGTCCCCAACACAAAAAACAAAACATTTATAAAAGCAAAAAACATGAACCTTTGTACAAAAAATAGAAAATTTTGGAAGCAACATTTGAAAAGATAGTAAACATTATGTATAAGGTTTTGATCATCAAAATGATTGAAGAAAGGATCATGGAGTAGGAGCAAGAAGAAGTACGGCACATCCAGCTTGACATGCTGCATAAGCAGCAACAGCAGCGGGAGTTCCTACAAAAGCAGTAGCTCCTGCAGCAGCGGCTGCCCCAGCAGCACACGCAGCTTGACAGGCGGCATAAGCAAGAGGACCGCATTGAACAATACCAATTGTGAGAAGAATGAAGAAGATAAGAATCATCTTTGATGCCATCTAAAAACCAAGAATAATTATAATCATGACATATGTGTATAGGCATACCTTGATTGATAATATTCGACTGATAAGATATGATGAAGTACCACTACGCCCTTCCACAGCACCAACGGCAACGAAAATCACTTAAACCAGAAAATGGAATATATAAGAGAAAAGCTAAAAAGAAGCAAATTATGTACTGATGAAAAATTTGAAAAAGCACAATAAAATCACAAAAAATATTAATGGCATGAACATCTCGCGAGAAATGAAAGAAATGCAACTTTTTTTAAAAAAAGCTGAAGAAATGAAAAGCAAAAAGCGTTCAAAAAAAATTTTTTAGGCGCGAATTCAAACGATTGTTCTCAAAAAATCGATAACGTTTTTTTTGTACAAAACCAAGTTTGTCAATTGCCTCATGAAAAGTGAACCATTTAATCCAAACTCCTTTTACCTGCCAAGTACAACATCCCAAATAAACCCAACGTCCCTATATAAATCATAAATACAAATTATTTTCAGATTTTATTTATTACACACATTTACATATACGAGAGAAAACTTCATGCATGAATGAGCAAAAGTGAATCAATCATTTAAGGATTGTATTCAATTGGGAGATTCTTGCGACGAACCATTCCATCACCTTGGAACCATTCACGACGGAATTGTTTTGCAGCGCCATCAGGAGTATTGGTCCATTCAATGGTAATACGATCATTGTTGGTATCTTCTTGGCCAAATTGGAAGGAATCACATGAAACAGCCATAAGAACAGCTTCTTTAGGATCAAGAACACCACATGGAGGATCAACCCCGAGACGTTTCATATTGGTAGTTTTGATAGCCCATCCAATTCGACGTCCACCGGCATTAATAATCTATAAAATGCATTTATATAAATATTTTAAAATATAAAAAGAACTTACTTTGATATGATAAGTGTGTTTATCATCATATGGAGCATTGAAAACAATTTTGGTGCCAGGTTGAGTGGTAATATCTCCAGGTGGAACTGATTGAGCCATGATAAGAGAGAGGAGAAGAAGAAAGCAACAACGAGAATGAAGTGAAAGCGATGAAACTCTGTCTTTTTCCGCCGACACCTTTTCCTTTTATCCATTTTTGAAGGTTTATTGCTGTAAAATAAATGTCATTCTAATTTTTGCGAATTTACATTTTTGTTTCACCAAAAAATGTTGGATTTAATTAAATTTAATTTCGTGGTTGGACATTGTTTTAGATTTTCAAAAATTTTTTTAAATTTTTAATAAACATTTTTACTTTTATATATAATCATATATGAATTTTAGATTCTGAAACATTAACGTTTTTACTGTTATTACTAAAAGTTTTAAAGAACAAAAAGAGGCGTTGGCTTATTTTTCAAGTATTGTGAATTTGAAAGCCCTTCGCGAATGCTTTCAAGGCTCTTTTTTGTGGGTCTAATAAATTCTACCGTAGTTTTAATTTAAAAAAATCTTTCATGTATCATAATAACAATATAGTTACATTTAAAAAATAATAATGATAAATAAACAAGTTTTGAAAGATATTTGTTAAATTTTAACCCAAAAAACTGAAATTGTTCATTGTTTACTGTAGTCAAAAAAACAAAAAATACAGAAATTTAGAAATTTAGTTTCACACAAAATTCAAAACTTCATGTAATTTTTGATTCTAAAAATAATCTTTTATTTTTTAATAATGACGTTTTTGTGGAAATGCTATCAGAATCATCAAATTCCTTTTCGCAGACGCTCACTCAAATTATTCATTTTTTATTTTTACACTTGTTTTTTTTAAATTTAAATTTAAACGAGAATCAGTATTGTTGCGGCTCGAAGCTGATGAAAAATGGTTGACATAAAAGTGACGAAATTGTATTTTTTGGATAAAAATTTTGCAAAGAATTTTAACAATTTTAATCTCAAAATTGCATCTGTTTTTTCAGTTTACAGAAATTTTTTTAGAATTTGTTTTTTGATGTCCCTTTAAAATCAGTTATCGCAAAATTGATTCTTTATTGTTACTCAAAAATTTATAAAATTTATTTTTCAAAATTTATATCTGGGAGTTTGTGAAATGATGGTGGTGGTTAGGGTTGTTTATTCCCCTTCCCTGGGGAATCCCTAAATTTTTCCGATTCCCGTGGGAAATGGATATTTTAGTTTTGGTGGTGGTGGTGGCATTACAACTTCAACATTTTGTAAAATGTTTTGTGATTTTGCATCAGTAAAATCATATTTTTCATCCATGATTGTTCCATCAGAGCATTCAACATGAATTTTGAGGAATGGTTTTACATCAAAAATTTTTCCATCTGCCCATCTGAATGAATATTCGCCTTGTTTTTCAATTTCCAACCAATGCAATCGTACACTTGGTAAAACTAAATATATTGGGGAGAATATTATTACTGTAGAAATGCTAAAAAAAATGTTTGTTACCTTTAAAGTAATCCCAAAGTTCAATTCTAGCTTTTGCAGGTGCTTCACAGTTTCCAAATAAACGTGGAAAAGGGGGATTTTGGTCATTATTACGGCAACATTGAATAGATCCCGAAACTTCAATCGCTTTATCATCAATGATATCAGCTTTAATCAATGAAGCAACACAAAAAATTCCAAATAAAATCAATTTCATTTTCAGCCTTCAACTTTGATGATTTTGAATTAAATATGTATATTATACAAAAATTTACAGCAAAGAAAATGCATTTTATAGAGACTCTTTTTGTTTTTTTATTGACGTGTCCCCGTCAACGCCAAAATATAGCATCATTTTTTTCAAAACATGAATCAGAAGAAATTCTTCCCATTTCCGACGTGTATTTTCCTTAGTCATATTTATATATTCTTTTTCTATTTTTGTATTTCATTTTCATTTTCCAGAAAAAAAACTTCATAAAATTTTTTTCTGTATTTGAACCAATCATGTCATTTTAAAAGAAGGTTATGAGTGGGTAAAAAATTAAATTTCATTTTTATGAGGATCGACTGACTACCACCACCACAGAAACAGAAACAAAAACAGCAGCAGTTTTGTATCGGTTTTTTTTGTTAATGAGTTCGTTCACTGGTTTCTGGATTCCCAAAAAAAATTAGGGCTGCAAAATGGCGAAAAATAGCAGCAATAATAATAATTGTAAAAAATTTTTTTAAATGAATTTTGCAAATTTTTATGGATTCGAAAAAAAGAGAAGATTACCCCTTTTTTTTGATGATGACGACGAGTTGAAGTGGTAAAAAGGAAGAAAAATAAAATCCCACGAAAAAAGAATTGCAGAACCGGAAAAAAAGCATTTAATTTTTACAAAAAGTCAAAAAAAAAATGATTGTTACCTAAAAAATATATGTTTTTTTTCATTCAAATAAAAAAAGTTATATATTTATTTATCCCTTATTTTTTCTGTCACGGTAATTAACGGTTATGTGTCAATCGTTTTATTTTTTCTGATCTTTTTTGGTGTCATAAATACAGTGTTTTTAAAAAGTTACACAGTCAATTGAGTGTGAAAAAAGAATGAAAGGTGTAAAAACACGTGTAATTTTTCATTGCCCTTTTTTTCGGTGATGATAATTGTCTGTCATTTTATAAAGGTCTTTTCTGATGTAAATGATGATCGAATATAATAGAATAGAAAAAAACATCCTTCAACATCTGGCACCTTTTTTTTTGAAAAAAAAGTGTATTCCATTCTTCCTTTCACTTTTTTACAACAATTTTCAAAACAACAAAATATATGCATCTGTTTTCAAGGTTTTTTTAAGTGGATTCTTTTTTCTCATCATCATCATCGCCATCTTCATCATCATCTTTACCCCTTTAAAGCTTGCATCAAAACTCTTTTATTTTTCTCTCTCTTGGAATTCATTGACGCGCAAAACCCTAAAACATTTTCTTTCTTTTTTTTGCTTCTTTTGGCATGTTTAAAAAAGGGTGCCAAAATAGCAGCAGCAGCAGCAGTAAAGAAGCAAGAAAGCATAATCGCTTTCACAAAAAAATAATAATAAGTCTTTTGTCAGCTGTTTCTCAAGCAAAAAAAAATAAAACTCCCAAAAACACTTTTTATGGACTCCCATTAGCTACTTTTGAAAAAAAAAGTGAAAGAAGGAAGAAAAAAGATTTAATAAAATATTTATTTTATAAGGAAGAAAGAGGGGGGGGGGGGGGGAGACCCGTTTTTATATAAACTATAAACTGTTTTTGCGTAAAAAAAAGAGGAGTGTGCAAAATTAAAAAAAAAAAGGAAGAAGAAAGAAATAAACTTTCAACAATGGCTAATAACTTCTTTTTTTGCGCGATATTTTTTTCGCACGCAAATGTTTGGTTTTTTTCTTCATCTGGAAAAATGGAGGCAAAAACACGCAATCCCCATCTTTAAGAACTTTTTGATTGAAAAATTAAAGAAAAGGAAGAAGGGCCACTTTTAATAAGTCTGTTTTTGTAAGTATTAGAAATACATTCATTATTCCTTCCGGTTTAAAAACAAAACAAAATAGTTTTTTTTTGGGTTTTTCGCTTAACTAATTGAATTTAATTTACATAAAAAGTTCCATTTTTTCCCATTGAAGGGCGGTTAAAGGATGGCACAGGGTTTTTACATGCCATTCTTTGTTACTGTCGATGTGGATACTGTAAAAGGACCGCAAATTTGTAAAATTAAAGAGGGTGGACGGATATTCCTAATAAATCCAAAAAAAATTCATTTTATTTAGTATGAATGAATTGAAAATTTAAGTTAAAAATTTGAATTTAAGGATGTATATAGTTCTAATGTCCCTAATGGCAGTTGCGGACCTGATACTGTAGCACAAAAAATTAAAAATTTACAAGAAATGCATTTCTAAACTAAATTTTCTTTAACAATTGTTTCATCATTTGTGGGTTACGGTATCTTTTGTTTCAAAGTTTAGTCTTTCCAAAACTATAAAAATTCCATCGGGTCATTGCAAGATTTCGTTGTTGACCATTTTTTTTTTCTCAACGATAGATTGCTTCTTTAAAAACCATCCCTCAATGAAGTTCTTTTTTTTTCTGAGTAAAGCTATGTGTATTATATTATTACTTTGTCAAAAAAAAGAAGAAGAAGAACTTATCGTTTAAAGGTTTGGTCTTCTTTTTGTTCTTCTTCTTGAATTATTTATTTACTTTAGCTTCTGATTACCAACACTTTTTTTTTACCCATATTCATTCATTTTTTCCCCTCTATTTTTCCTCTATCGTTGATGATACTTTCCTTTTTTGGTTTCTCTATTTTTGGGTGCGCGAGATTTTAAAGAGCGAAAAATATTCCAAGTGCCCTCCACTTTACTTTGTTAGCCCTCTTTTTTTGCTGCTTGCCCTTTTTGTCTTTTCTTTTTTATTGGGTGCGGTCATTTTTTACCGTAATTTTTGAAAAGCCTTTTTTCTCTCAATCAAAACAAAGGTTTGTCACTTGTCTTTGTTTGTTTGAAAAAAAGAGGGATAAATAAGTTACAAGAATTTGATGGAAATGGGGTTAAGCAGGTTCAAGGGTGATAACGAATTATTACTGTTTTTTGAAAAATAATATTGGCATTGCGTGTCACTTTAGCGATTTTGCAAAATTTTCAACCAAAATTCTTTTATATTCATTGACAAAAAGTCTCATTATTTCGATTTCCATTAACTCTGGAACTTCTTCCGGAATAAATTTAAAATGGAAGTTTATTTGTGAAATGGTTCGTCATAAAGTGTTTACAATCTTTTACTTTTTTTATCACAAAAAATGTTGAAAAATATACTTCCATTTGAAAGTTATGCCGTGGGAAAGTTTACTAAAAGGATTAAGCTGACTCGAAGTGGCACGAATTAAGTAGTTGACGTTATTCTTAAGGAGAAACAAGGGCCAAAATGGTTATGCTTTATTGGCCCTGTCCCGATCCTGCTCTTCAGGGCTATTAAAAGGTCCTTGTCGATTCGTAGTTATCCTTAGCTTTTAATCTGTAGTAAACATTTTTGATCGATAAAATGTGATAAACTAAAACGCTTTAGATCATCATCATGTTTTGTATTTTGGATATAGTAGATATACAAAATCGGCACAATCTGTTCCATTTAAAAATAATAAATATCTCCGGTACCAAGATTATAGCTGTCAATAAAAATTTCAAATATTTTTTTTGATCAAAATGAGTTTTTTTCCATTGTTGTCAATATTTACCATACTTTTTTTTCGATTGGCCTCCTGGAGTGGTTTTTTTTCTTTCATTTCAACCCTTCAAAAAAAGAGGATCATCAAATTTGCACCTATGATTTAAATTGAATTAAATATGCCTCCTATTTTTTTTGATGGGATCATTTTTAACAAAAAAAAATATATAAAAACATTGCCCTGTTTTTTTTTCTTTTGCTGCTGCAGGTGGGCTCTTTTTTGTTCCATTATATTTTTGCTTTGAAAAAAAAATGAAAAAAACGTGGGAATTTTAAATAATTTCCGGAATATTTTGGCATTATTTTTTTTCTTTTTCATAAAATGCGTCAATCTGGACACTTGTTATTTTTATGGAATAAAAAAACATAAAATAAACACTAAAAATTTTTCGAAAATTTGCTTTAAAAAATATGCCAGAAAAATGGGAAAAGGGTTTTAAAATAGTTAAAGGAATAATAACAATTGTTTTAAGACATTCATGCTTACACATTTCAAAGCTACAGTATCTTTCTTACATAATTTTTTAAAAGTTAATAAAAGTTGAGAAAATATTTTAGAAAATGAATGTTTGTTTATTTTTTGTTTATTAAAAATATACAAAGTTAATTAAGACCTGCAAAGACTTTTTTAATATTTATTTGTTTAAAACAAAATTACAAAATTGTATGTTTTTTTAAAAACATTTGAAGGAATTTATTTTGTTTCATTAAAATTTAATACGAAAAACTGGAAATATACTGTATTAGTGTAGTCAAAAAACTTTTTGTAGAAAATAAATGCGGGAAAAAACAATTTTATTTTTAAATTAAATTAAAAAGCCTCATTGATTCTATTAAATTAAACACGATTATATTCGGCACATTTTATACCTTTTTGGCATTATTTAAGATATTTTTTTGTATTTACATTTCTTTTGCATTATTACGCCGGATTAGGAATGTCTTCAATCCTTTCTTTTTGGCACAAATAAATAAATGAATGGCATCTTTTAATCACTATTCACCAGTGTTATGCTTTTCTGTTTTTTACCTATGTCGCGCCGCGCCGCGCGCCAAAGATTTTAAAAAGTCGCGCCACGCGCCGCGCCGCGCACCGGGAATTTTCTTTAGTCGCGCCACGCGCCGCGCCGCGCCGGTAAATTTTAAAAAAGGCACAAAATTTGCAATTTTTTTTCATTTTGCCAGTTAAAGAAGATAAAGAAGTGCTTTATATGAATTACGGTCAATAAAAAACATATTTTTGTTACAAGTATATACGAAATTTATTAATATTTTTAACAAAAAAAAAGCAAATCATAAATATTTTTCACGCACAAGAATGTCATATAATGACTTATTACAGCTAAGCAAAACACGAAGCATTGTAAGATGTGATTTAGAGTTACATTTGTGGCCATCTGTATGAATTTTGAGTTGAGAAAACATCCGTTCTACAGCTGCTGAAGTAGCTGGATTATGCTTTTTTTGGAACTTTTAAAAAAGTCGCGCCGAGCGCTGCGCCGCGCGCTGCGCCGCGCGCTGCGCCGCGCGCCGAGGATTTAAAAAGGTCGCGCCACGCACCGCGCTGCGCGCTTCTGGCGCGCGCCAGCGCGGCGCGAACGCGGCGCGAAGCATAACACTGCTATTCACTATTGAAATTTAAACTTTTATCCCACTTTTTTTTTCAATTACAACTTTGGATCTTTTTTTTTTGTGCTTAAAAATGTGCCCAAATTATGCCATTGTTGAAATATATTCCAATTTGAAGAACAGCAATGAATGAAAGAAAGAAAAAAAAGAACATGATGTATCTCTTTTTCCCCGTATATATATTTTTTTTCAAAACATTGGCGGGGATTACCTGAAAGCTGGCAGAGCCGAAGCAAGAGTTAATGACAGATTATCGGATGTTATTCTTCTTTCTCTTTTTTTATTGTTTTGTCCACCTTTTTTTCAATAATATATTTATTTATATTTCTGATGTTGGAAATAAAAAAAGGTACCAAGGCCGCGCGATCCGCCTCTTTCCATTTTTTTTTATACATATATATTTTTCTTCGAATTTTTGAAAAAAAAGAAGAATTTGTTGAAGGAAGACCGCCTTTTTTCTGCTTTTTCTCCCCCCTTTTGTTCTTTCTTTTTTTTCGAACGCCCGAGAATTACAAATTGGTTTCAACACACGCGTGTCACTTTTTTTCTTTCTTCTTTCTTCTGATTCCTTTTCCTGGCTACTTTTTTTTTTATCCCTTTCAAATTTAAAGATTTAAGGTTTTTCCTCTTTCTTCTTTTTTTTGTGTAACCAATTATATCCACCCCTCCAAAAAAAAGGTGACGGATCACTTCCGAGTTTTCTCTTTTCTTTCAAAAACCGCATGAAATTTATGCAAATTTTTCTTTTTGAATATTCCGGAAAGGAATTCCTTTGACTTTTTCTTTCACTTTTCATACTTTTTGAAACCGGTTCCATATTTTTTGCACGCTTATTTCTCTCTATTTTTTTTATTCTCAGCTCATTATTTTCAATCTCGGATTTTATGACTTTTTGTTTGTTTCAAAAATAAAACTTTAATGACTCTCCTTTTTAAAAAGTGATTAAACTAAAATTCTTTTATGTGAATCCTTCCTTCTACTTTTTTTAGTTAGTTAAAAGTTTATTTACATTTTTTCCCATGGTCCCACCAATTTATTTATTTAACTGATTGCTAAGCAACCTTTAAATTGTTTAAATTTGTTGTTGTTTTTTTCTTTTCTTATACATTTTATTTTTTGAAAAGCTTTGAAATGTCCATTTTTTGGTGGTCTTAAAAGAGTTATGATTTTACAACGACGAAAATCTATCAAGTTTTCGTGGTAAGAGATAATTTCAATTCAGAATCTTTGATTCTGAAACTTCTGATGTCTTTCAATCAAATTTTTTTACTTATTTTTCTTAAATCTTTTCAAATATTTTTTGTCCCCATTTTTTTGACCCGGATCTTTTTTTCCTCTTCTTTTAATTGTTTTAAACAAAACGAGAATCAAATTTTTATATAATCCATCTAATGAGCCCCCCCCCCCTTTTCTCCAATCCTTCCATCTTTCCTCCAAAAAAGGCAATCTGCTTTGTTTTTCTTCAAAAAAAGCCTTCAAGTATCTCTCAAAAAAATTCCTTTTTTTGTGGCGAAAATTAAATTTGGTGTCATTTTTTTTTGATTGTTTTAAGTGGTTTTTTTTCTTCCTTCCTTTGTTATGAATCTTCTCTCAATTTTTTCAGCATCAGCTAATTTTTCTTTTCACTCGTATTTTTCCGTACACAAAAAAAGTGTGATTTCTATTCGGATGAAATGAAACGATGATTCCTCTTGACCCAATGAAAATTCTGTATTACAAAAATCCCAAAGAGCTTTTAAAGAAGTCAATGAAAAAAATAGAAACAACACTACCGCAGTCGTCGTCGTCGCCACCACCGCCGCAGCATCAGAAAATGAAGAAGAATCGGCAACAAACATGTCATCAAAAAACAATTCCAACAAAAAGAATAATAATAATAAAAAGAAGAAGGAATTACGCAATAATAAAAATGCTGCTTTTTGCCAGCTTTTTAAATGCCACATTTTTTGTTATTGGGCAATGCCATGTTGTTGCTGGTGCTAAAGAAGAAGCAGGTGAGCAATAATTTGACTTTAATTTTTAATCGGACAAGCATTTTTTGAAGGGTTATAATTTTGGGCATTTGTCTTAATTAAAAGGATTGAATAATTTGCATAATGCACATTTTAAGGATATAAAAAGGTTGTAAAAAAGAAATAAAAATGCCATCCAACTATATTAGGGTTAAAATGAATTCAAAAAATTTTAATTTTTTGAATTCATTTTAACCCTAATATAGTTGGATAGCATTTTTATTTCTAAAAAAAAGCTTCAATAAAAGTCACCGATTTTTGATTCTTTAACAATATTCCTTTTGTTAATACTTTTTAACAAAAGGAATATTGTTAGGGAGAATCCAAATTTGACGTCGGCAAAAAATCTGATTTTTAAAGCGAGTTTTCCCGGCAATAGGGCAATATTTTGCTACAACTACAGTCTTAATTTGTTTATTCCCACCCATCCTTAAAAAGTGCCGACGTCGGGTCTAGACGCTTCCTTTAATTAAAGCCTGAGAGATTCAGGGTTCAAAAAATAAAACCTAAGATTTACCGTAACCTTATTCCCTCTTAAAATTGAATAAATTTTTTGAGTTTTCCATTTCAAGATTCCCCTTTTTTATCATTGTCCATCCCACTTTTACCGTATCCAAGGCTATCAGAAAGAAACCCATAAAAACAATAATAATTATAATTCATTTTTTTACAATCATTTGTTTTTCTTTCCTTTTTTTCCCTCCCTTTTTTTGATTACATTTATTTTTTGCCGAAATTTAATTTTAATGCAATCACAGAAAAAAATAGAATAATAAAAAAAAGTATGCAACTTTCATCTTCAAAAAAAAGAAGGAATCATAAAAACTTGATTTCTTTCCCTTTTTTAGTTCTTCCGCGGCATGCAAAAAAAGGATAAAGAGTTTTGTCGCCGCTTTTACACCTTTTTTTGATGGGGGGGGGGGGGGGGGGGGGATATAAAAAAAGGAGAAAACAATTGAAAGAAATCCAATTTGTGATGAGTGACGACGATCATCATCATCGGTGGCAGCAGCATTCAAATACATTTGAGTTCAAAATGTTTTGTTTTGGTCATTCTTCTCCTTCTCCTCCTCTTCGATGGTGGTGGTGATGGTAGCAGCGCGGCAAGAAAAAGAGAGGAGAGAGATTAGTAAAAAAAGCGATATATTTTTTTTGTGTTGAACGAATGTGAGAGAGGGAGAAAAAAGGGTCATCAATCAGATTCACACACAAAAATTATACAAACAAAAAGAAGAAGAAGATGAAATTAATCCCAAAATTTTAAACTTAACTTTTTATTTGCTTTGTACAATTATCGTAAATGTTGACATTCCATAAGAGGTTTATCTACAACTCTTTTTTTTCCTCTCCCCCCCCCCCCCTCACCTAAAACAATTTTATTTATAACAAAAATCTCTTACGTAAACGTTACAGAAAAAAAGAAGCTGATCAAAGTTGCAAAAATAATTAATTATACAAAAATTTTATGAATAAAAATCGCAAATTTGAAATTTGAACCTATTTTTTTTGATAGAAAAAAAAGAAATCCACAAAAATTAGCCTTTTTTTCTGTGAATGATTTTTTTTGTCGGCAAGCAATTAGGAAGGGATAATCTTCTTTTGAAAAAGAAAATAACGGATAATGGGAGACATGGGATAAAAGAAATTAACTTTGAAATTGGCTATCTTTTTTCATTATATTTTTATTTTCAGATGACTTTTTAAGTGATGATCGAAAAATTGTACAACCATCAGATTTTCAACCAAAACGGGTATCTTTTCAAGAATGGGTTAATTCAACAAATAAAGCAAATGGTGGGTAAAAAACATTTTTCTGTTTTCTTCAAAAAATTGGGTTACTGTAATTGTTTACAAAAATTTGAAAAAAAAAACAATTTTGCAAAGAGAATTTTGTCTTTTTTCGTTTTAAAAAAAATTTTTTATTGTTATTGTAACACATTTTATCATATCACTGATAACAAATGATATCATTTTTTTCAGGAAGATTTTTTAATCATTCCTCAGTTGCGGAAGGAGAAGTTTTATTATTTAAAACAAAAAAGAATCGGCATCGAGCAATTCCGGTCATGCGATCATCACCAATGGGAATATCGTCAAGATTTTCGGATGCTTTAACTTTCAAAGAATGGCTTCGAAAAACTTATCCCGAAGAAAAAGGTATGCCCTCATTTAAATTTCTTTTCTTTCTTTGAAATATCTTTAATGAATCCATTGTAAAAACTAGATATATATTAATTATTGTTTGAACATGAGGAAACAAACAGAAAAAAAATTTAAATAAAATAAAAATTAAGTATGTTTCGCTTCAATGAAAATATCCGGCAAATTTCGGGTTCGCGCACGCGAAACAAAAATGTGTGATCGAATTTTGAATTGCAAAAAAAAATTTGCATGCATAAATATTTCCGCTCCCGTAACTTTTTTCTTTGCTTTCAAAAAAAACTGTTGTCTTTTTGTTGACAATTTTTTTTCGCGGATATTTTTTATTTTCAATGAAATCTATATCCCCCCCCCCCCCAAAATCCAATTTGTTTTCAAACAAATTTGTAACTAATATATATATTTTTTTTCTTTCTTCTTTTTTTCGTCATCCACGACAACAACAAAAGTAGATAGGAAAAGTAACTTTAACAAATAATAATTGGATTAAAAGAGATTTTTATTATTATTATTTTTGGGGAGGGGGGGATGTCATTTATACATCCCTGGGGGCGTTAATAATCAATCATAATGGCACGATATAAAACTTTTAATAATCCATCATTTTTTTTATTTGGAATATATCTATTTTTTTCGCGCTCTAAACAAAAAAATGAAGAAATAAAAGAACGGAAATATAAAAAAAAAATATGAACACCGTTCGAAAAAAAAGAGAAGAAAAAAAGGCATCGTAAAATCACTCAACAGTGGCAACAACCACCACCACCACCGCTCACTCCCTGCAAAAGGTCACCACTCCTTGAGGAGAAGAAAAAAAGAGGGGAGAAAAAATATATATTTACAAATAACAATATAATTTATATATATATACATAATCATTTTAGCAATTCGAATAAGTGTTCGAACAACAGATGTTGTAAGACCTGTTTTACAACATTTACACGCTTCAAGGCATGATTTTACGGCACCTATAATTGTTCATGCAAATACTTTTACCTCAAAAGATTCCATGGAAGTAAGGAAAATTTCGTTGCAAAAATACCATTTTTTAATCATAAATATATTAATTTTTAGAAATCTGTTGATCCAATAATCTTTATTGAAACAGTTCAAAAACTTTTACCTGAAGCTACCGTATCCCTTGGATGGACGCCATCATCAAATTATGCGGCATTAAATCGACTTGATTGGTCCAAAACTTTTCGATTAATGTCTTATTTAAGTGATCTTCGACAACCTGTTATGCTTACAATGAATTTAAATGATGTTTTGCATTCTTTGGAACAATTGGAATGGTTACTTGGAATTAATGAACCTGAAATTTTTCTTCTTGTTAAAGCAGATGCCACGGCATTTGTGGATGCAGATTTTCAAAGACTTTCAAGTATCAGCGAAAATGATAAAATTCTTTTTGATGTTGATGATGGATGGCGTCGAAAGTTGAGACATTTGGAGCCAAAAATTCTAAAAAAACATCGAAGAAGTGTTGAACCAGAAAAATGGAAGAATCGAATCTTTCCAAGTTCACATTCAATGCTTTCAACGAATATTATTTCAAAGACTGGAATTGCCTTCCTTGGATGGCCCAATGCCTTATTACTCTCAAATAATGAAGTACAAAATTATCCATCAAAACAAATAATTTCTGGAAAAATTATGTTTCATCCAAAGCGGCAACTTCGAGATATTACACCTTTAAGGGATTCTGGAATGTTGCTACAATTTTTTGAAAAAAATTTATTAACAATTGATTCCCCAAAAATTGATGATTCTATTACAGTAAGTTTTTTATCTTTTGTGGAATCAAAATTAAATATTTATAAATAAAGTCGAGAAAAAAAAAAGAAAACGAAATTTTTGAAAAAAATTAAATTACATTAATGCATAAAATTTACTTACATTTGTCTTGAACATATAAATTAATACAGTACATTTTTAGGTTTTAATCGGATATGATGGCAGAATAACAATATCGAACAATCTTCGACGTTTGGATCCATTATATTATGAAAGTTCCAGCGGGAAACTTCCAAAATCTCCATGTTATGAATTTAAAGTCACTGATAAAGGATGGAAAATTGATGCAGAAGTTTGGACATCTGCATGCCATGGAATTAAAGATCAATCAAAGCTACTATCATCAGCTACTTCCGTTTCAACTTCTGAAGCTCAAATTCCAATTTATCGAACTTTTGTCAGTTTAGATACTCCAATTTCGAGAAATCGAAAACTTCGAAATATTGGAATTTCAAAATCTGGTGATGGCGCAATTGATTATCTTCTTCAAGAGCTGGAACATTCTGGTGCAGCAGCTCTGCCAAATTTTACATTATCATTTATTTGTGTGCTTTTTTCATTTTATTTTGCTTTGATTTTTCGCGCTTAAATTTTTATGTTTTTTTTCTTTTCCGGTGTAAATTTTTCCGCGCGCATTCTTTTTTTTTTGTTGTTCTCAGATCTCTCTCTCTCTCTCTTTTACTTTTATTTTTACTGCAAATTACTGTAGATTTGTTTGTTTTTTTATGCCAAAAAATGTTTAAATAATAATGATACATTAAATTAAATAAATTATCAAAGGGTATATTACAAAACAACCATTATTTGATCCGTACAAAAAAAGGTTTCCAAAAATTAAATTCAACTGATCCATAAAAACGACAGCGAAAAGATGTATTAAAAAATTTAAGATAAAACAAAAAGATAAATTCCGCCAAAACTTTTATTTACATCTCCAAGTAAACATGGATGATCTTGGATTTTAAAATAAAAATCAGTTTAACACATTTCATCGATCACTTCAGAATTTCAACTCGAAATGTATATTTTGTGCAAATTTGGTCTGGTTTTCCCTGTCAGGATGGAGTGCCACGGCACTCGTTTGTTCAATACTATGCTTTGTCGGTTTCAACTTTTTTTAAGCATTACCGTAACTACATAGTTTGACATGAAAATATCAAAAAATAGACAAGGTTAAGATATTTATTAAATATATAATTTCACAAGGTTTAAAAATATCACAATTATACAGAAATAACATGTATTATATATTTATATACACGGATTAAGTGGTATACGAAAAAATATTCATATCATTTTCATCGCGAGCCATATACTTGTTATCTATCAACCATTCAATCTGTTCTTTGATAAGTTTCTTAGAAGGTAAAAACATATGTTTGAGTTGTTCAACAAGTTCAACTTCAAGTTGTGCAGAAGAAATTTTTCTCCGAGCTTTCATAATTTTGATAATAGCTTCTTGAAGGCGGAAACATCGAAGTCGAATAACTTCATCACATTCTTGATCAGTTGTAGCATCAGCAATAACATTCAATCGACCAATAAGATTTAAACGACCACGAGGTTGGATTTTTTCATTCTAAATTAAAATATACTGTATCACTATTTAAGCAATGAAGACAAAAAGCAAGCAAACCTTAGTAATGCCAAAGTCTCCATTAATCCAAAAAAGTGTTGAATCAGTAAAATTTTTTGGAACAAGCGGTTGGCAGTTAGTAAGAAGGAGTTGTCGCTTCAATTTTGGGAATGCAACTAAAGACATTAAAGTTCGATTAAGATCAGCATCCAAAAGTTCTGTTGCAATTTTTAAATCATCAAAGGTTAATTGAGCTGTTGGGCGATTATTGAAAGCATTCAAGACCGAAAGTTGAAGAGCAGAGACATCAAGATCATATTTACCATTTGTATTATTAATAACAATTGTTGCACTTGACATATGAGGTGACCAATAAAGTTTTCGGCCAACATGCATTCGTTTATAAACTTCTTGAATTTCATTTGAACAATCTTCAATTTCCCGAGGCAATGTAACTTGATTGTAACGAGACTTTCCCCATGCACCAACATTAAGAATTTTTAAAGACATCATATCTGAAACAGAAAATCGTGTCATTATTGTTTAATAAAACATGAAATTAAAAACTAACCAACAATTGAAATAGTGTCATTATTATTATTTTGACAAATGGTACGTTTAATGGCAGAATTTGTATCTTTATTGATTTCAATATCTTGCAACATTCTTGAAAGCTTATTAACATAATCTGCTGGCATACCAATTTCCTATAAATCGGGCCATGAAACAGCATATACACAATAAAAAAAGGAAAGAACTTACTCTAAATTGTCGAACAAGAGTCTCTTCTTTTTCTTGATCAGAAGTTGTTTCAAGAATTAATCGACGACTTAAATGAAGTTTATGGAATCTCATAAAGACATCTTTATTTTGAACATATTTCAAGACAAGAATAATATTGTTGAGCTTTTCATCAACCTCTTCAGATGTAAGGCGCTTTGACACCGCAGATTTTCGAAGAAGTTGATCACAATAAATTGCCAACAATTCAGGTGACCGAGATTCTACAGGACCTTTGTAACTAAAATAATGAATGATTATAAGAAACAAATTAAATCAAACTTACTTTTTAGAAACATCAAGCTTAAATACTTCTGTGCTATTTACAATTTCTTTAAAAGCTTTGTCACGTTCAGTAAGGTATTTGGAATCATTGTTAAATGCTTCTTTAACCAATCTAGTGAACCTCCCATGCATTTCCAAAAGTTGTTCAACATATTTATCACAATCAGAGCTAATAGCTTCAGCATTTTGAATCATTTGATCAAGACCTTCCCGACGAATGTAATGAAAGAGGGTGTCCTTCATTGTTTTATTACCATTCGCTGTTCGATGAGCAACACGATAAATCATTTGAAGCTTTTCAATATCATTTGCCTTTATCAACGGTACACATTCTGCAAGAATTTGTTCTTCATAATTATTGTACAAAACTTCTAAACATTTTTGAAGGAGTGTTGCTTCTGTATCAGCATTTCCACGTTCAAGATACTTTGAAGCACGATCCAGTTCTTCCATAAGCTTTTTATCAGCATAAGCAATATAAGATAAAATTCCATGCTTTTCCATATAGTCTGCTGTACGACATTGATAAAAGCTTGCAAGATTTTCATAATAAGCTTTTTCATATTCTTGGCGATAAAGTTCAAGCGGTTCTGTTTCATTTGGATAAAGCTCAACTAAATTTACAATCATGTGATATTATAAAAAAATGGAAAAAACAAAAGCATACCAAATGATTTACGAACATTTTCAATCAAAAATTTTTCAACATGTTCGCCTTCACGATCTTTACGAATTAATTCCATCGCAGCTTTTAGCAGACGTTGTTTAACATTATTAAATACAAGACGATACCAGGTTGAAAGCATATTCTGTAATAAAAAAATGGGGTTAATCACATCTACGCAAGAGAACAAGCTTAGTTGTCGAACACGATTGACAATATTCAATTTTGTTCAACACATAAGTTTATATCTATCATCCATATAAAAAAGAAAACTTACTTGTCGAACAGGATTTTGATTAAAAGTTGGTGGCCTTTTAGCAGCAGGATGCATCTTATTATTTGTGTTACGAGTCAAAAAGTAGAAAGGTTTTGGTAAATAATCAACCATAAGCATATAATTTACCCATTCATGTACATAAGCGGTAAGAAGAGCATGATCATCACCTTGTGTTGGCAGAGACTAAAATAAGAGATTCTTTAGTGATTTTTAAATATACAAACATCGACTAACTTTTGCAGAAGCAACAATATGCTTTTCGAGTTCCTTTGTAAGTTCCGCAGCAATTCGTTCACTCCCATTATCAATCCAAGTTACCAAACCATTCATTATTTCAAATAATGCTTGCCATTCAGGTTGTGGAACATTCTAAAAGTTATTCTATTAATATAAGAGTTAAAAAACAACAATTTATACAAAACATACTGTTTGGTTAAGCATTGATTTAATAGTTTTTAAAGCATTCTTCCATTCTGAATCAAAGGTTTTTCCGCTTAAAAACGGCTAAAAAATATTACAAGATTAAGTTATGGAAAAGTATATCAATAAAAATTTATCAGCTGATTTAATGAAGGAGAATAAAACTTACATTACTAAGAAGCATTTTTTGGATAAACAAACGTTTTACGTTAATAAAGAATTATAAATCCAAAAAGTGATGATGTTGATGTGCGAAAATAATAATAAAATAATACGAGAGATTGATGGATGACGATGACGATGACGATGAACGACAATAATGAAAATTAAAAAAGTAAACCGCAAAAAAAAAGATCTGGCGGCGGCGAAGAAAGAGAAGAAAAGTGATCTCTCTTTCATTCTTCGCTCGACACATTCCTTGTTGGCAAAAGGTCCACAGCAGTCATCTCCCCGACGGCAGTTAAAAACATTTTTTTCTTTGAAAATTTTTTATTGCCTTTTTTTAAAACTTTAATCAAAATTTTACAAAAACAGGAACTCTTGAATTTTTTGGATAATTTTTAAGTGCAAGTATTTTACTTATTTTTGTTTCCGGCGATGTAACTACCACCCAACATTTACGACTACGACCATTTTTCAACAACGTGTTAATGCAAAAAAAGAAAGATAAAAATTCTAGTTTTTTGCTCGTTACATCGAATTTTTTTTCAATGAGTTTTTTTTCGTTCGGACCTTGTGTAAACATCCCGATCCTTCATCTTCTTTATAATTTGATTTCTGACCGGAAAGGAGACAATAGGAAGGTTGACAAAAAAAGTTGCAAAATTTTTTCCAAAAAAAGAAGACATATTTTGAAAAGGTGTAACCGATGGAATGTCTTTTATCCACATTTTTTTGATTTTTCTTTCTTCTTCTTCTTCAACCTCCTCTTCCTTCATCAATTTCAATATATCAATGATATCCTTTAAAGATCGTTTATACCTTTAAAGCGGCGTCCTCTTTTTTTTCGAAAGAAAAACTTTTTTTTCCTTGATTCTCAAGTTGAGAGGCTTGTTTTTTTTGGCTGTCATTGTCCGGATGTTCAATCTTCAAAAAACAAGATTATGATTTAAAAAAAAGGGATATATAATGGAGCAAAATTTTATGAGTTGAGATCTTAGTTTTTGGGTTTTGTTAGTTAAAGAAGGAAGGAAGAAAGCAGTTCTTTTTGTCAGATATGAATTTTTCAACTATAATTTTGTTAAATATTTTTATTGTTTCAATTAAAGCTTTGGGATATTGTGAATATTTTGAAAGACAGGGAATTCATAAAGAAGGATGTCCAATGCCAAAAAGTTTAGAACCTAAAACTACTGCTAAACGTAAGTAAATCCTTTATTTCATTCACTCTTGTGGATTTATGATATCCTAAGTGATAAGCTTTGATAGATCTTTTTTTTATTTTTACCTTGGCACTTTTTTTGTAGCTTCTTTCCAACCATGCACAAATAAATTTTTATTTGATACTTGCCAGCCGTCGGATTCTGATGTATGTGTTTCAAAACAACTTTGTGTTCAAGTAACAGGCGAGCCATGTTGTGCTCCATCAGCTCATCAATGTCCAACCGTTGAACAATTGGGAGTTAAATGTATTCGAATAAATCCAACAAATTGGTGTACCCGAGATGAGCATTGTTTAAAGGGTCGACTTTGTTGTCCAACGGGATGTGGATATAATATTTGTGTGTAAAAAGTTATAATTAAAATTAGACTTGTTTCTACTATTATTACGCATATAATTATTTTATTTCGGATATTTGTTGAAAAAAAAGAGATTTATTGAAATTTTTTTACAAATAAATTTAAAACATTCTGTTTTTTTTTTCAAGAAGGATTAAATTTTTGTATTTCTTTTTGTTGTTGATGTTGCTCTTCGAAAGCTTTATTATATCCAACACGCATTTGTCGAATTAAAAAAGATACCATTAACTTCCACGTTGGATGTCCATGGGCATTTTGGTGAACAGCTTTTGGGGGATTATCTTCGATAACTCTTTGAAAGAGTGACCACATGGATGCCTCAATAATAAATCCAAGTTCAGTGTGATGTCGTCCAAGACTCTTAAAAAATGATTAAATGATTATTTTTTGGGTAGGTATAACAGTGTTTAAAATATTCACAAACCGTGGTAATTGTTAAACTACAGTAATCCCATACTTTTTTAAGGATTATAATTTCGATATAAATATTTCCCTACCGTAACCCTCCAAATTATTATCATAAAAATATGCTTATTTTTGAATTATTGTAGGGTATGATAGAATAAAATTACAGTAATAAATACTGTAATTTTATTGTTAAATTACAGTAATTTGAGCTTATTATTATTGTAATCTATTCAACTACTGTAACCTTATTATCCAATATTTTTCATTTTTATATAAAAAATTAAATGCGATACCTCCAAAGCAAAACAAACTTTCTCCAAATCATCAATTAAATTTGTCATAACAAAATCAAAAACCATTGCAAAATTTGCTGCTTGTCGTAAAAAGGCTGGCAAAGTAATTAATTCAGGTTCAGGGCATTGTGGTAAATGAAATATTGAAAAAAGGGTTGAATTTGTCCGAAGTAAATGTGATACAATTGATTTTCCACATTCTATTATCTCTCGTGGACCCGCAATCATCCAAATTTTTTGTAATATTAATTTTTGATGCTGCGTTAAACCCGTATTACAAATGGTTATCTCTTCTTCGACTTCTGAAAAAAAAAAAAAATATAAAACTTTGAAAAAAAATGTATAAATAATTAAAGAAAGAAAATTGGGCCCTAATTTGTTGCTTTTCTTTTAGCATAAAAAATTTTGTTTTTAATAGTAAAAAATGGGAATTTATAAAATTTAGAATTCTGAA
Source organism: Panagrolaimus superbus (assembly GCA_964035985.1). Lineage (NCBI taxonomy): Eukaryota > Metazoa > Nematoda > Chromadorea > Rhabditida > Panagrolaimidae > Panagrolaimus > Panagrolaimus superbus. Next base: position 11,643,237 of record OZ038357.1, read on the forward strand.
AAAAGAGAAAAGTGTTGCAGCATTTATTTTAAATGCAGTAAATAAAAGAAAGAAAAAAAAAGATAAAAAAATGTAAAATTAAATGTTACAGTATAAGAAGAAGATACTGTAAGATAAAAATGATCATTAAAGCTAAATTAATTTTAAAAAGCAAAAAATGTTTTTGAAATTAATTTCATATGAATATATTTGTTTTTTTATCACCAAAAATGACAGAACTAAAATAATTATTACAAATTTTTATAAAACATGAATTTTGCGATTTAAAAACGCAAAATAAATGGCATGATTAAAACCAATTAATTGCCTAAATTAATTTATTCTTAATTTTATTTATTTCTGCAAAACTTTGCCAAGTAAATATATGAATTTGCTTCTTTTTGGAGAAATTTGAAACATGTATAAAATGAAAAAGTTTGTGCATCAAAAATATAGGCGTACAAAATGTATGAAAATGAAATGAAATAATTTACACTCAAATCAAAATTAATTCAAGGCATCAGAAATATAATTAAAAAATTTAGTAAATATGTTAATTGTAAACTTTAATTCGGTTTTATAAGGACTGTCCAGAAATCACGTGACCAAGTGAAGGGGGTAGACCGAATTGTCACGAGTATTATTGTTATCGGGGAAAAACCTTTGAATTTGGTCACGAAAGGGGGGGGGGTACAAAAATGATAGTTAATTAGTCACGGGATTTCTGGACAGCAACCCTTTCTCCATCTCTCTCATCTTGAAAACTTTTTTATATCTGTGTGACACTGTATTTAGAAAGATTAAAATTATTTAAAAATCTTTACCTTCAACTTTGTTGCTCTCATTTGATGGCAAATTTGCAGCTGATTCAGGGGATAAATAATTATTCTTTTGTCTTATCCTTCGATTTCTTGGATATCTGGCTGATTGTGAATGTTCAATAACTTTTACAGCTTCTGCACATTGTGGCTCCAAACTTCTTGATCGACTTGTTCGGGGCTCCGAGCATGGAAACATCCCAGAACCATTTCCACCAACAAAAGATGGAATAATTTGTTGTTGTTGTTGATTATTTCCATGATATGCGGTACGCTTATTTCGACGTAACAACTTTTCACTTCGATTTCCTGAATTTGTTCTATTTGGACTTTTTGAAGCTGTGGTTCCGGTGGTGGTTGAAGAAGACGAATTATTTGATGATTGATTTCCCATCGAAAAAAAACAATATAAATTTAGTTTTTCTCCGAAAAAAAAACTGCAGACAACAAAAAAGGAAGGAAATAAAATAAAATTTTAAAAACAAAAGTAAGACAAAGATTTTATTTCACAAATTTGAAACGCGACTCTTTCCGTTTTTTTTTCTTCTTCTGAACACAACTTTTTTTAGGGGGTTTAAACTTTTTAAAGAAAGTAGAAAAAAAGAAGAAAGATAGATTGAAAAAGCAGCAGCAGAAGCAGAAGGAGCAGCTGAAAGAAAGGAATAAGTTTAGAGAAGAGAAGAAAAAGAAAGCTTCTTTGGCTTTCATCCTTTCATTTTTGCAGCTTTTAAAAAGGACTGAAAAAAATAAAAACAGAAGTAAGCCCTGAAACAAATGAATAATTAACTGATTTTTTCAACGCCTTTCAAAAAAAAAGAAAATGAAAAAAACAGCCAATTTTTGTGTCACTTTTGGCATTTCCGTTACTCTATTTTTTGTTTAAAAAAAGGCGTTAATCTTTTAGAAATCTCAAAAAAAGAAAATAAATGAAAGAAAGCTTCAAATTTCTTCGCGCGGCACTTTTTTTAAAAAACACGCGACTTCTTTTTTTCATCGCTTGCATTTTTGCTTCAAAATTCAAAAAAATAATTTTCGAACGAGTCATTATTACTAAACACGAAAGAAAAAAAACATCCTTTTAAGTTTTCTTTGAAAAAAAATGTTAGAAAAAAACCAAGTGTGAAAAAAAGTTTTGCGTTTATAAATTTGCTACGGGAAGCAGAAAGCATTAGAAATAAAAAGGGATGAAAATAAAATGACGGCAACAAAAGATAGAAGAAAGAAAAAAAGGTTTTCAAAATAAGCTTCATTTATTTATTCCAAAAAAACTCAAAGCGTCAGAAAAAAAGGTGATAAAAAATTTAACAAAAAATAAAACAGTCGAAGAAAAAAATTTGAATTAAAAAAGTAACAAAGAATTTTTTTAATTGAAAAAAACTGCATCCTTCAAAAACATGTTAACAAGGTTAACAAGCCTTCTACCGTTTCCCATCGCTTTTTTTCCATAATTTTAAAATGGACAAACGCTGAATGGCTGGGACCCGTCTTTTTTCGGCGGGACCTGAGATTAAAGATGTTGGAGATATGGTTTATACAATATTCAATAGATTCAAAATTTTTTAAAACAGGTCCAACATATTTTATTCGAATCCCAGATATGTTCTAATGCGATAACGGTAATCACGTTATTGCCGCGGTAATACCGTGAAAAATTGAAAAATTAAAATCAACAACAAAAAACAGTTAATCAGTAACATTTTATTCAAATTCTTTTTCTGACTCAGATTCTTCTGTTTCTTGATTAATTTTTTCCGCATTTGTAACATTTCTTTTTTTGCATTACTCTTATTTGAACAAATTTTTGAGCAATCAGGGAATGAACGGTAATTTATATTCACGGTACGGTAAGACAGTAATTTTTGCGGTAATGAAACCGTCGCGGTACGGTAAGGGAATACAAGTCCCAAATCTTACCCTATTTTTGCTGGGGTATCGTCATTTTTGCAAAACTTTTTTATTTTAATAAAAATTTTAATTTGTTATATTTTACGTTTTTTTAAAAAATGATTTATTGAGTCACACATTGAATAGTTCAATTGTTTTTTAATAAGGTCTGCGAAACTTTCGTCCAGTTCTGATGCAAAAGTCTCAATTTGTCACGATGTCAAATAGCTAAACGAACGTTCTTATTACCTTAATGCATATTTTATAATAAAAAACTACAACCTCGAAATCTCATTGAAAAAATATGGAACAAAATTTAATAACCTATTATTCTCATTAAACATCAGAAAAAGGTAGAAAAAATTACAAAAAATGCATTTTTCTGTCAAACTAATTTTTCTTTTTTTTCATGTACCCCTAAGGGTTTTGCAAAAAATGCTGCAGGGGCCATGCAGGGCCCCTGTAAATTTTTGGTTACTCTAAAAAATTTCTCGTTGGTAGGGGATTCCGACCGACGACCCCCTCATCAAGTATGATTTCAAAACTAAAATAAACAAATAATATTGTTTTAATGTATTTTATTAAACTTTGAAAAACGGATAAAAATTTTTAATAATTTTTCAAGACTTTTTCAAAGCCTCCACATTTATCGCTTTTTAAAAAACATTTGATCTGATTATGTTTTGGCGGCACTTTCAAAGCCTTTTTCTTTCCAAAATATATCTTTCAAAGATCCATTTGCAGCCACTTTTTCGATAACGGATATTAATGTTGTTGTAACAAAAAAAAACTGCTAAAATGAAAGGTCCACCATATTTTTTGTTTCAAATTTCTTTTTTTTTTAAATTTGTTCGAAAATTTTCCCACAAACAAATGCAACATTTTTTCCGTTCGTTTTTAAAAAAAATTTTTTTTCAAAGTTCTTTGTTTCTGTGTTTTTTTTATCGATACCTGACATTTGAAACTCCAACTAATTTGCATATTTCTTTGTTTAAAACTTTGATGTTTTTCCTTTTTCACACAAAATTTTTTTTAAAGAAAAATTTGTTCTTACATATATTTTTACTTTTCTTTTTCCATAAAAACTCCAAGATTTTTTAAATTCTTTAATGTTAAAAAATAAATGTGAAGGAGTTTCTGCTACTTTCGGAGACAATTAATTTCAAGAGTTTTGCCTGTACTTTTTTTCCGTTCAATTTTGTATTATATTTTTTGACTCTTCATTTTATGAAAAGCGAGAAGAAGAAGAGCAATAATCATTATTATTATTATTATTAAGTGTTGATCTAGAAGAGCTAGAGAGCAAGCAAGTCAGAATGAAAAGAATGGAAAGAAGTAAGCAAAAGTAGGTAAGCTAAGTAGGCAGCTACTTACTTGTTTTCGTCGTGAAAAATGAGTGCAAATGAAATAAAAATTTAAAATTTCAAGGCTTTTTTACCTTTGAAATTGCTCTCTCTCTCTCTCTCTCTCTCTCCTTCATTCTCTTCTTTTTCGTGTCTTTCTTCTTCAATCATCATCATCATCTTTGGCTGCGACTTGTTTCGGTTGCTTGAAAAATGAAGTTCGCAAAAAAAAAGAGAGTCCTTTTTCAAAAATAAGAGAGAGACCCAACCAGAAGCAAGCCAGCAGCCGCCAAGTAAGCAGCTTCTGGTGTAGGGTTCGAGCGAAAGCAAATATTACGTAAAAAAAAGTGATGAGCGATTTTGAACTTTTTTTGCGTTAAAGCTTGGAAGCTTCTAATACTGCTGCTGTTGCTGTTGATGCTGAAGGGATAAAAATTGCTCAGGTTGCAAAATTCTCTCCTTTTCTCATCGTATTCATCCATCAACCATCAACCAGCAGCATCATCATCATCAAAACGTGAAATGCTCATTCACTTTTTTTCTGTTTGTTTCGTGTCTTGAAAGTTGTTCGCGCGGTTTTTTGCAGCAAAAAGAATTTTTTTTTAAAACGAAAAAAAGGATACTCAATTTTTTGGAACAAAAAAGTTTTCCTTTTTTATTATCCACCTTCTTCTTTCTTCTTTTATTCTTTCTTTTTGTCCTTTAATTTCTCTTTTGTTATGCTTTTGAAAAATTGAAAAAATTAGCGATGTTGATTTTTGGCTTTTTTGGAATTAAATTTATTCAAAAATGGATCTTTCCTTTTTTTCGGATTTTTGATTCTTTTCTTTCGATAAACTTTGAAGCGGATTTGTATTTTTTTTTCTATTTTTCAAGATCCTATTTTTGGTAATGAAACTTTGTTCAAAGAAAAGGCAAGAATGCCGGAATGGTGGTAGTGAATGGCACAGAATAAAATTCTTTTAGCGATATTTGTTTCCGTTAACACCTTTTTTTTGTCATGGCTTTTCTGTTGAGTCATTCAATCAAAGTGAAAAAAAAATTAGGTGTGCCATGAGAGACCCAAAAGTGGCCCATTTTAGATTCTCTAATATGTATTTTTGGCATAATAAATAAAAACTTTTGTTTAAAGTTACTTTCTAGCCGGAATTTAACTTTTCACGGCCTCGGGACGGCCCGACCGGATTTCTCAACCCTGCTTTCAGTTTGTAGCCTAAAATTTTTTGCAACATTTTTTGAAGTGTCAAAAAAATGCACTAATTTTTTCTTTGTTCTTTAACATTCATTTTTTTGCTCCGGAAATGGTTTAATAAACAAAAATCTGTTCTTTGTGTTTTAATTTTTCTTTGTCCACTTTTTTTTGATCATTTTTTTCAACAAATATTTTTGCACCGCCAAATTTGGTTCTAAATTTATTTGTTTAAAAATTCAAATTTTACAAGTTTGTAAAATGTAATAATTCATAGTCACTTTTTGATCACCCCATGCATTTTATATCTATTGTTTCCAACAAAAGGTATACCTTTGACCTTTTTTCTTTGTTCTTTGAATTTCCTTTTTTTTCTATAATCATTTTTCGTACTCTTCTTTTTTTCATGTTTAAAAAAATTAACTGCGATTAGCGAGAAAACAAAACTTCATAAAATTTCTGTTGTTTGTTTGTTATTGTTGTTGTACAAATAATACTACCCTTACCCTTACCCCCCCCCCCCCCCCCCCCCTCTCCAATCAACTGAATTTTTTAACTTTTTTTTTGTTTTTTTCGTAGAAAAAAAATTTGAAAGCACTTAAGACGAGTTCTCTGAGATTTTTTTTCTCTCCTGTTGGATTTCCGTACAAAAAATTCAAAATGGTCGGAGAGACGTGATTTTTCGTCCTATAGGGTAATTTTTCGTGCTGAGTCCGTTTTTTTTGGTTTTAGCGCGAAAAATTTGATGGTTCAAAAGGTATCGTGGTGGGACCACCGAAATTTCGAAAATACGGTAAAAATTCGAAATTTGTTAGTTTTCTCTAATTTCCCACCTATATAGGTTTTCGACCATGCTGAATCCGAATTTCTCCTCGGCGAATGCCGAAAAGTTCCGAAAAGTGCCGAAATGACATTTCGACCTGCCGAATTTGCTAATTTTTGGGCGAAATGACCGTCAGAGTTATCGGGGGATGTGAAAAAATATCATATTCGGAATCAGCATGGTCGATTACATATACTCCTGGAGAGAATGTAAAATAAAATGTGCACAGGGATTTATCACATCCCCAGAAACACTTAACCTTCACAGGGGGGAGTACGTTAAAAAAAATTTTTTCAAAAAATATTTTTTTTTCAAATTTTTTTAAATACAGTTTTTTTTACTTCACGTTATCCCTTTAGACATTTGAAATTATTTTGGCGACTTTGCACTAGTAATAAGTGAAATTTTTGGTAATATTTGTGGTAAAATTTGACTTTTTTTTCAGCTACAGTATTTTTTTAGCACATTATTTCAGTTTTATTAAAAACAATATTATTTGACATTTGAAATATTTTTGCTGTATATTTTTTCAGTAATAAGTAATATTTTGGTAAAATTTTGTGGTAAAAATTGGGTTCGTTTTGTCAATTACAGTTTTACCACAAAAATTTACGAAAATATTACTTATTACTGATAAATATACATCAAAATATTTGTCAGACCATTATTAAAAATAATGTTATGTCAAAAACCATTAACTTTAATTAAACTGAAATAATGTGCTAAAAAAATACTGTAGCTGAAAAAAAAGTCAAATTTTACCACAAATATTACCAAAAATTTCACTTATTACTAGTGCAAAGTCGCCAAAATAATTTCAAATGTCTAAAGGGATAACGCGAAGTAAAAAAAACTGTATTTAAAAAAATTTGAAAAAAAAATATTTTTTGAAAAGATTTTTTTTAACGTACTCCCCCCTGTGAAGGTTAAGTGTTTCTGGGGATGTGATAAATCCCTGTGCACATTTTATTTTACATTCTCTCCAGGAGTATATGTAATCGACCATGCTGATTCCGAATATGATATTTTTTCACATCCCCCGATAACTCTGACGGTCATTTCGCCCAAAAATTAGCAAATTCGGCAGGTCGAAATGTCATTTCGGCACTTTTCGGAACTTTTCGGCATTCGCCGAGGAGAAATTCGGATTCAGCATGGTCGAAAACCTATATAGGTGGGAAATTAGAGAAAACTAACAAATTTCGAATTTTTACCGTATTTTCGAAATTTCGGTGGTCCCACCACGATAACTTTTGAACCATCAAATTTTTCGCGCTAAAACCAAAAAAAACGGACTCAGCACGAAAAATTACCCTATAGGACGAAAAATCACGTCTCTCCGACCATTTTGAATTTTTTGTACGGAGGCTTGCAAAAAAATTCAGAGAACTTGTCTTAAATTCATTTTTTTTGCTTTGACAACACTTTTTTTTCCTTCTACAAAAAAGCTAAACTTGTCTTTTTTTTATACCTGTGTTAAAATTTTTGAATAGCTTCCGAAAAAATAAATTTATTTAAAGGAACAGAAACGAACAAAATAAAATCCTTCCATAAAAGTCTTCCCCCCCCCCCCTTGGGGGTTGTCATTGGTGATGATGATGATGATTGATAAGAAGAAGAGGCAGAAGCAGCAGCAGCAGCAGAAGGAGGAGATGATAACAGCGATCAAAATGCAGACGATCGCAATATATTTTCTTTCTCTCTCTTTTTTTTCGTTATGTTTTGTTTTTGTTTCTTTTTATTTGCCACCGCTGCCGCCGCCGCAGGGGTGCCTGCTTCTGCAACAAAAAAAACAGCGAAGAAAAGATACGTTTTGAAAAACTGATTCAGTCTTTTTTAAAACAAAATCAAAAAAAAAGTTTTACAAAAAACGCGCGATTTTTTTTAAATATAAAATTTTTTTGGACAAAAAAAAGAAAGTTTCTAAAATAAAATAAAATTGAAGAAAGTTGAGCTCTTTGTTTAACCAATTTTTTATTCCTTTTTTTGTGGATAAAGAAAGATGGCATTCATCCCTTTTTTTCTCTTTCTTCTTCTTCTTTCATTCATCTCATCTCCCCCCATTTTTGGTGATGCTTAGCTTTTTTTCGATGGTGTTTGATTTCATTTACTTTCTTTTTTTCCTTCGGCTTTCCCCCCCCCCCTTTTTTTTTCTTTTTATCTAACAAGCAAAAAATGGCCCCGTAAGCCCATTGTCAAACAAGTATACTTAATTCAATTAATTCTTTTTTCATGTAATACTTTCGGCTTTTTTTTGTTTTTATTGTTTCAAAGAAAAAACTTTTTTTTATTTGAGGTTAAAACTTTTGATAAAGTTTAAAAAAGATTAAATAATATATTATCGTTACAGTATGACTTTCGACTATTTAAAACTTTTTATGTTTTAAATCTTTAAATTCATATTTCAGACGCTACATAATCTTTATCAGTTTTTGCATCTTCTTTTTATTTCCTGGAATTTAATAATTTAATTCTACAAATCTGTGCACAACTTTTAAATTTCCAAAAAAAACTCATTGCTTTTCTGTAACAAAATTTTGTAAGATTATTCTTAAAATTAAAGGGAGTGTCGACGACGACAAGCAAGTAAAAATGTGCTTGATTTTCTCAACGCGAAAATGCTTCAAAATCCGAATTAAAAAATTCTGATAATTTTTTTTTCTGTTTTACTGATTTTCAAAAATGGTGTCCATGTAAAAAATCGGTTGAATAAAACCAAAGTTTCCGTGTTTTTATTTTCTGTTTTGCTTGATTATCAATGGAGTGCTACTTGCTTGCTCGTCGACAAACCCTTTAAACTTTTATTGTTGCTTCTTTTGAATAAGTGCTACCACAAAATTTCTGCCCTTAAAAATGCTGCTGTTGAAAATTAATTGATTATATATATATATATGTGTGTGTGTGTGTGTGTATTTGTTTTGGTATGTTTAATGATGAGATTAAAACCGAAAAATCTGACAATCAAAAACCTGTCATTCTAATATATTATCTTTTTCTTATCATTTTTATGTGCAAAAAGGGGACCTCCACTACTGCTGTTGTACATTTAGTTTTTTTTATCACAAATATAAAAAATATTTTAAGTTGTTGTAATTAAAAAGAAAAAAAGAAAAAGTGTTCCAAAGTTTATTTCTCTTACATTTTTTTTTGAATGGTCCCAAAAAAAGATGCACCTGCAAAAAAAAGAAGACAGATAAATGAATTTTTCTTTTGTGCTGAATTTTCAGACTATTCTAAAAAAAGGCTGACTTTGGTTTCGCTTTTTTTTAAACCAAAAAAAGCAGATTCCTAAAATTGATCACGAAACTTTGTGCATTATTTCGATGATGGCACATAATTTAAAAGCCCTGTCTCATATTCAAAAGTTTTAAATAGGGCTGAAAATCTCGGACTGCCCTGGGGTCAAAGCCAAAAATGTAACTGCTTTTTTAAATTTTTTGACTGAAAAAAAACACAACATTTTTTTCAAAATGCTTGGCCTCGGGCTAAATAAATTCTATTAACAATTTTTGTAAGTCCGCCTGATTTGAGAGCCGGAATGACGAAAGCTTGACTTCTTTTTTGGATTTTTTAAATACATTTTAGGCCAATGGTCTGGCGGCAGATATTTTTTAAAAATTAATTTGAAATACAGACATAAAATGGAGATAAATGAAATCCTGTTATCCTTCATTAAATAGTCTGAAAATTTTTTTTGGGATTAAATATAAATATTTCTTTAAATACTGTGGCATTTTTTAATTCCAAAAAAATTCTTGGATTTGGAAACTCTTTTTTTATATTTTTTAAAACTTTTTTTTAAAAAAATCGGTTGAGAAAAAGGAAAGGAATGTTTCGCTTCTTCGATCACCCCCTTTTTTGCCATTTTCTGTCTATTAGTGTAATTTTCCGCCCTCCCTTTTATATTTTTTATTTTGGGACTAAAAAACAACAAAAGTTCTTTTTTTTCCGGAAGCTCGTCGTTGTAGGAGACGTTATATTATTGTCATCGTCACCCACCCCCCCCCCCCCCCCCATTTCGCCTTGCCCCGATCACAAAAATTCCTTTGCAGTCATTTTTTTCTCCCGCATAAAAAAACAAATTTCAATGACTAATACTCTTTTTTTAAAATATTATATTTATTTTTTTATTGTTAAACTGATTGTTTATCGTCGTCATGCTTGTTTGACGGGGGAAAAAAGAAGAAGAAATAAATGTGGGAGAAATGACATTTATCTTTTTTTTGGGGGGGCTCGAATTTTCATTCAATTTTCTGCTTTTTTTAAATATAAAAAAAGTTTAATTCATTTTAAAATTTCTGCTTTTTGTTTGATGCTTCTGTTTTTGTTGGGAGGGGAGAGAAAAGTGGAAATATGTTTTTTTTGGATAACCTGTTTCTTTTTCACCTCTCTCCTTTTCAGGCCTTTTCCCCCCCGTATCTTTTACGAATTTTTTTTTTTTTATCAAAGCCAAAATCAACCAAAAAAATAAAAAAATAAAATCTCTTTAAACCATTTTCTTCTATTTCAATCTGTTTTTTTTACAAGTGAACAGGTCTTCTTCCTTCTTCTTCTGTTTCTTTCTGCTGCTTTTATTTTAACCTTTGATTTCTTCTTTTTTTTGTTGCCTTGAAATTTTCTTTGAAGTCTCTCTCCCCCTTTTTTTCTTCTTCTTCGTTTTTGATTCTTTTTTTATTAGCGTGAAAAGACTGCCCCGCCCGATTCATCAAAGATTTTTATTTAAAAAACTTAATTGAATTAAATAAAATAAAGTAGTTTTACGTGAAATGATAGTTAGTTTTATTGCTGCTTTTTTGATTAATTTTTTTTACTTCTTTATTTTTGAAAATCTTTTATGGTCATTTTTGACCATGCATTTTAGGATTCATTAAATTATGTTTAAAGGATTACTGTAACTTTTACAAATCAATGATTTTTTGTAAATTTAATTTAGTTTTAATAATTAGTTTAAGGATACTATTGGTTTGTCAGTAATCTGTAAACTTTTATTTTATTTAACTCTAAAAAGGCTGTTAGAAAAATTGCCTTTATACCAAAATATGTTTCATGAAAAAAAACAACTCTGATTTTTTACATATAATTTTTCCCCGTTCTTCATACATTTTTCTTTATTCTGTTTTGATCTTTTTTTTTAATTGCGTGAAAATAATTATTTTTTTTGCCGTGTAAGCAGGGTCGTATACAGAAAACAATTTCGGAGGGGGCACTTTTGATATTTTGCCGCCACCAAAATGAAGCGGCAAAAGATCAAAGGAAATTCCTCAGTTTCGGGGAGGGGGGGGGCACAGGTCCCGAATCCCCCCCCCCCTACATACGGCCTTGCGTGTAAGCATCACACTTTTTTTTCAAGACACAAAATAAATCATTAAAAATTCTTTTTTATAAAATTTTAAAATTCAATACTTTCTTTTTCAGGTTCAAATAACCATTGACGCTAGAATGAATAATAAAAAAGATTGTTGAATTTTGGAGGATTTCAATTCTTTCTTCCAACAAAGGCAAAAAGAAAGGATAGAAGAAGAGGAAGAAGCAGGCAGGCATATCAAAAAATTTAACAATTGATGAAATGGCTCGAATGAGCGAAAAGATTTGCCGTGCAAGATATTGCGTGCCATTAAGTATTATAATTGTTGCGGTACATTTTGCACTTTGGTGGTATGTTATTTATCCGTATCTTATTGGATCAACAGATTCGATAATATTATCGGATAAAGCAGCAGAATTTGGTCCTGGATATTCTGATACAGCATATTTGAATAGTGAAGATGCATCAGATTCTGGTGTAACAAATTATGATGGATCAAGGGAGCAAAATACAACCCCATATGAGACAACTTCTTCGTCTTCACACGAATATGGAATGATACAAAGTTCATCAGTAGAAAATTTAAGGCAAGAAACAAGGCCACGTGAAATTCCACGGCATCAACATCGTTATCGGCATCGAAATCATAATCATCGGCATTTATATGTTGTTCGAAGAAAAAAGCCATTAAATTTTAGCTCTTCAACAACCCCTCCACCATCATCGTATACTACGGAAAGAAGGAGAATTCTAGAAAATGTAAACACTAGAACACAACAACCGTATCAACAACATCAGCAACAACAACAACAATATCCATGGGGATCTCGAACTTTTCCACCTCGAATATCTCCATCAACAACAGTTAATCCAACAACGCTATTAACAAATTTTGTTGCACATGTTACAACTACAAAAATGACAACACAGCATAGAAGTCACCATGATCAACGCCAACAACATAAACATCGACACCATCATCAACATCATTCAACAACCCCTTCAACAACGCCTCCATCAATGATAACACCACAATTTCGGCATCATCATCATTTTGAAAAGGAAAGAAATGAAGAGCTTCAAAGGCAGCGAGAAGTTATTGAAAGAGAAAAGGAAAGACGGGAACAAGAACGTATGAAACAATTAACAGAAGAAAGAGCAAAACTTCAACTGACAAAAGAACAAGAACAACGGGCTCAAGCCATCTATGAATCACAGCAGCGAGCTTTGAAGGAAAGAAAAGAAGAAGCAGCAGCTCGGAAAAAGGTAATGGAAGAAGAATCTCGAAGGCGGCAAGAACATGAACGAAAGATTCAACAATGGAATCGTGAAGAACAAAGGCCGGAAGAAGGTGCCATTCCCAGAAGGCCACCCCCTTCAGTTCATGAAAGTAATCAATGGCATCATCCTCGTCCTCTTGAAGGTGATCAACAACAACAACAACAACAAAATCAACGACAAAATATTGTTGATCAAAGATCCCAGCAGCAAAAATCTGCTGAAACAGTTGCAGATCCATGGGCACATTTACGACAAATTGAAGAGCAACGTTCAACCTCTTACACCGTTGCCCCCGCAACTCGATCTCCTGGCACTTTTTCAAATGAAATTGATCCATTTTCAATTACCAGTCATCGAATTGAAGAAGCTAGTGGAGTTTGGAGAGCACATGTTGATCATCAAAATCTTCATCCAAATGCCATAAGTCATGAACGGCATCATCATCAACATCAAGGTCATCATCGACAACCGAACCCTCAACCAATTCCACAACCACCCCCTCAAAGGCCTTCAGAAGCAAATACTCGTCGAAAAATGATTGAAGAAGAAAAACAACGTCAACAAGAATATGATCGAAGAATGCAAGAATGGAATCGTCAACAACAACAACAAACTCCTCGTCAAAATCCAACCCCTCTTTCACCTCCACAATTACCACAATCAAATGAGCCATTACCACCACCACTACAACCACAACATCATCATCATCATACTCTTCAAGGAAGTATTCTTCCTCAACAAATTCCCCGTCATGGACATCATCAAAGTCATCAAAGCTCATCACAAAATGAAATTTCTAATGAAATTGCACCAGCTTCTGCACCACCTGCAAATCGAGAAAAGCGTGATACTGCTCCAGTAATTGTTACAGCATTATTGGATATTGGTCGAGGGGATTGGTTTACCTTTACACGCCCCTATGATTTATATCTAAATTATTTGTTGGATTTATTAAAGCTTCAAAATAGAATTATCATTTTTGGTGATCGACAAGTTTTTGAATTTTTGGAACAAAACAAAGATATCATTGATTTTGATCGAATTCAAGTAAGTTTTTTTTAAACCATAAACTTTCAATCAATCGTTTTGAGTTTTAAATGAACTTCGGCTACCGTAATCCTGTTAACAAAAATATTTTTTAGTTTGTTGAACTTTCTTTGGATGATTTGCCGTATTCCCGATATCGAAATGAAATAAAAGAGATCATGGATGAAGAACAAAAGAATTGGAAGACAGATTGGGAAAAAGCAACAAAAACTCATCCAGAAGCAATAAATCCAGATTACAATATTTTAGTTAATTCAAAACCATATTTACTTTTTAATGCAACACAAATTTCAAAGTTTGAAAGTGAATATTTTATTTGGATTGATGCCGGATATAGTCATGGAGAAAAGAATATTATTCCATCAATTTTATGGAATCCAGTTTTACCTCCTGGTCGGATTACTGTAATTAAAATTACACCAGATCAAGATAAAGTTACAAAGTTTGTACATTTTTTTTAATACAGTAATCATATATATAAACACTTTTTTTAGTTATGCCGTTGAACATGTTTATCGAAAAGCATGGACGGTAATGTCCGGTGGAATTCTTGCTGGTGATTCTTCAACAATTGATAGATTTCACAGATTTTATTATAAAACTTTTATGGATCTCCTTGATGCTCGAAAAACTGATGATGATCAGGTTTGTCTTTTTATTTATCCACCCAAAAAATAGAAGGATATGTGAAATCCCAAATAATTTTCGACATACTTTTTTTATTTTTAAAATTGTTTTTACAAAATTTCACAAAAATTCAAAATTGAAAAGTGTTACAAAAAAATTCTTTAATCATGGCACTTTTGCCTCTGGTATCGCAAAAAGTGCCCTTCCCTATTTTGTCAAAGTTTCATGGCATTTAACGCCAATGACTGAGTATTTAGCGGTACTTCTTCAGTTTATCCCCCCCCCCCCCCTTATATTTTTCATTCACAAAAGCAACCGCTCAGGTCACTCACCCTTTTAAAGGAAGTGTCGGAGATAGTGAAAAACTTTTTATGAACGTTTTCCGTCATTCCAAGTGATGGGGAATGCATTCGTTGCGTGCGGGCGAACAAACTTTTTCATTCCCCATCACTTGGAACGACGGAAAACAGTCATAAAAAGTTTTTCACTATTTCCGACACTCCCTTTAATTTCACAGTAAAAATTCAACATTTTTATGCAAATTTTGGATGAAAAATGCGAAAAATGAAAGGGGGGGGGGGATAAACTGAAGAAGTGCCCATTTAGCTATTTTCAATCATTAACTTTCTATATTTCAGACAACCTTATTAATGACAATTGTAAATTATCATAGCATTTTTAACATCTTGACCGGCGGCTGGTTCGACGCGTTCAAGCTACTTCCCAGTCAATGAAAAATAAAAAACAAAATGGTATATATAAAAATATTTTTATATTTTTTCCTCCTCCTCAAAGCAATGGTGTTCTTTTTTATTATTATCTCTATTTTTTTTTCTAGTCTTTTTCCTAGTTTCTCTTTTTTATTATTTAGTTTCCTTCTTTTCATTTAAATTAAATATCTCAATATTTTTCAAAACTCAGCTTTCATTAATTTTCTTTTTCTCTCTCTTTTTTCGGTTTTATTTCGGCCATTTCAAAAGAAAATAAAATCAAAAACCCCCGTTGGAATTTTAAATTTGCAATGCTTCGGTTTTTATTTTTTTCTTTTTTTCAAAAAATACTTTCAATTTTTTTTATTTTATTTTTTTTTAAAAAACCACAAAAAATGGGTCAAAAATAGTTTTCATTCAATTTGTTTGTAGCCATAATTTTTTTTATTTTTCAAATTTTGTAATGTTTAAAAATGAGTAAATAAATTTACCAAAGTTTAATAATACATTCAAAAAAAAAACAATAATAAAAAAAACAGTATCCCAGAAATATTTTTACTTAAAATTCCGTTCAAGACACATTTAAAAAACAAAAAAATTTTGACTTTTAAAAATTTCAAAATAAACCCAAATCAACTTTTTGAAAGCTAAAACTTGAAGAAATACTGTAGCTTCGATCAGAAATAAAGAAATCAACTGAAAGAATTTCTTCTTCATTACACTTTTTACAAACATGCTTTAATTCTAATTCATGTTGAGCTTTTCGGCATAAATGTGCCATTTTTTCATTTGGAAGTCGGGTAAAACGAGATTTGAATCGCTTCAAAAAAGACGTATAATCTTCCCTGGCTTTTTGGCGATAAAGTTTTTCATGAAATATTAAAATAATTGAATCAATTCGATATGCGGCACATGAAGTCCATAATTCATTTTCCAAAATTATTGGCAAAAGATTATCCAATTCAAAGATAAATTCTGATGCCCGTTTTGCTTCTGTCAGAGAAAGTTTTAAATCGATCAGGGAGGTGGAAGTATGTTGTTGATACAATTTGATAATGGCATCTCCACGATAATTATCTCGAAAAGTGCCAAGTTGAAAATTAACATTTTCATGAATTTTTAAGCATTGAAGATATCGTCTTATTTCAGGGGCTTCAAGAAGGAACGATTTCTGAAAAATATATATATGGAGATTTATTCCTTTTATCATTTTTATCATTTCATTATTTTATAAACATTTTTACAGCATTTTTTATTTTACAATTTTACTGGAAACTACTGTAAAATAAAATGAACAAATAATTTAGGGACAATGACAAATGTCTTGAAACTATTTCGACAATATATCTCTTTTTTTGGCACAAAAAAATGCTAAAACTTTGTATATTTTTTCCTATGTTTTTTTCCAAAAAAAGAAGTGAGCACATTTTTAAAAGGTCAAACTTTAATTCTTTTTTTTTCTCAAATCAATACCCACCATGCCAATGTCAAGTGAATGCGCATAATTCATTTGGATGACTCAAAAAAAAAACATAAAAAGAAACTTACTTTAAATCGATTTCCAGATTTGCATCTTAAACAAACAGAATTCAGCTTTGGATCGTAACAAATAAATAATTCTTCAAATTCATACTGTGGCAAGGATTTTCGATGTTCTGCCACGAAAAATTCAGAATCCTTCGAAGTCGCAGCGAAATTTGATAAATTTTTTACCGATAAATTTTGAAGAATTTGAATTTTAATATTTTCTGGAAGCTTTTCAAATGCAAAATAATCCAAACGTTTTTTACGAAAACTTTTTCGAATGGTACTTTTTACAGTTTCCAACATTTTTTAAAAAATAGATAAATACAAAAATCGACACTTTAACAAAGAAGAAAGAAAAAATCGTTTAAAACTAAAAAAAATTAATGACGAGGTTGTTTACAGCTTATCGAAGGAGAATATATGAATGGATGAATGGGAAGGGAAGGGAAGAAGGTGGTGGAGGAGGAGGAGGAAGGTGGAGAGGTTCGGAGAGAAGAAATACGTGGTTCGTTGTTTAATGGCATTTTTTTTGCTTTTACCTTTTTTGCAGAAAGAAGAAAAAATCATTATTGACCGACAATTTTTCTTTTCGTTTCATGGGAAGAAAAAAATTTGCATAGAAAATGAAAAATCGCTGAAGAATAATTGTTCACAAAAAAAAAATGTTTTTACACACCCATTTTTATTTTTCATCAAAGAATTTTTTTGTTGAAAGAAAATTTCAAAAAAGCAAAACACAGAAAAAGAAGAAGCTAGGGATGTCAAATCGGTATAACCTTTTCTTTAAAAGATTAAATGCAATTTGTATTATTATTTAATAATACATTTTTAGATCAACTCAACAATCACCTGGTACATCAGCAGTAAGTCAAATAAATCGATTAAAGCCTATCCCTGGAATTGATGATGTGGCAGAAGATATTACGCAAAGGCCGAACAATAATGTTGCAGCCGGATCAACTCGACAACCAAATTCAGTGATGAAAGAAGTGGATCCAAAATCAACTCGACAAAAGCCTATTTCACCTGGAGCAGCAAAAGAAAATAAATCACAAATGGGTTCGGTAATGGAAAATTCGGTAATAGGAAATTCGGTAATGGGAAATTCAACAATGGGATCAGTGATAAAACCATTGGATTTGGAACAACAAAAAAAGCAGCAACAACGTGAAGAACGTGTTGAACCTCCTTCTGATAATAGTGTAAGCTGTTTCTTTTTTAAGTATTTTTCTTTTAGGAAAAAATACGGTAAATATTGTTTTTGGATTACTGTACTTTCATTAATATTTTTGTTTATCAAAGTACAGTAACACAATAATATATATATTAAATTTGATCAAGATTACTGTACTTTTTTTGGTTGCAATATGTCCGGTAAAAATCAATACAATAATTGTGGAAAAATGGTTTTTATTTTATTTATTTAATTTTGCTTCCCTTTTTTTTCAGACAGTATTCATAAAAACGAAAGCAGTAAGTCGTCCAGCGATTGTTAAAGAACCAAATAATTGGGTAAAGAAGCAAACAGTTGATATGACTCGGGTATGGTATTTTGGTTACATATTTGGTGTTCTTCCAATTTTTTTATATTTATTTTAGTCATTACCACTTGGAATTCAACCAGGGGATATTGATGCAAAAAAATTAATGCATTCACATACGGGTGTTCCGTCAAGAGTTAATTCCAATACCGCTGTCTCGGCTGCTCCGGCATCTTCTCCAACTCCAATTCAACCTTTTCCAGAGTCAACACCAGCACCAACACCGACCAATAATAATAGTAATAATAATGCAAAAAATAAATCTAATGAATCCGGGGATCCTTCCGCTGAACATTTACAACTAAGACGAAAATCATCAACATTAACTTCAAGAGAGAAAAAATCTGTTCATCAAGTTCGCACAAAACGTTCAAAAACTCCACCACCACCACCAACAACAACAGCTGCATCAAAATCTACACCAAATTCCCCAAATTATATTACTTATACTTCTGGGGCAACTTCTGGTGCCACATCTTCAATATCAATGTCTCAATCACAATCACATGGAAAAGAATCAACATCATTCTTTTCAAAATTTGCAAAAAATCTTTTGCCTTCATCTTCTTCTACACAACCACCAAATCAACAGCAGCAAAATCCTTCGGCATTACAAAAATCTAAATCTGCCACCTCACTTTATGAACGAAAAAAATCAAAGCCAAAAGAAAATGGAAAAAAGTAATTGCATTTTTTTATATATAAAATAAAATTTTATCGTTGTTATTTTTTTGTAATTACCTAAAAAAGTTAAAGCAGTATGATTCATTCAAAAATGTTTTTTATTTGTTACATTTTACTTTTAATTGTAAATATATATTTACGGTTTAAAGATACTGTGCATTTATTTAGTACAAAAAACTTTTTTCTTTTTTTAATAAAACAATGAATATCCGCCATTCATTGGAAGACCACCAGCAACAATCATTCGTCTTCGATTTTTATTTCCACTTCCATTTGGACCAAAATGTAATGCTTCATGATCAAGTCCAGGGTAGGAAATTCCGTATAATCCTAAAAATAAAATTGTTTTTGCAGCAAAATTGTTTTTAAAAACATATATTTTTTTCATAAATGACGTTTGACATTTTTTTCTTGAAACTTTTTAAAGAAGGAGGATGTAGGTAGGAGAAGTTTTAAAAAAATGGGGTGGATGACAGAAATCCGAAAATTGACATCTTTGATGATGCAAAAAGAAAGGAAGAAAGAAAGAGGAATGCGTCAGAAACTTTTTTTGACTTGGAATGGCATTCTTTTATTGAAACAAGTGAGTAATACATAAAAGTTACGGTAAGGGATTGTCCAGACGTGATGTCACGCATTTTATGGGTGGAGGGGGGGGGGGGTAGCAAAATGTGACGCCGTTTTAAAATGCGGCATTAGATCAAAGGAAAAAATGTGAAGACAAGGGTGGGTTTAAAAATTTCGAATTTTCTCGTGACTTCGCATCTGAATGTTCCCTAATTCACGTACGGATTTTTGGGAAATGAAAAAAAGACACTTAAAAATTTTCTCGGAGGGCAAAAATGGATAGAGCAATTGGTTCCGCGTTTTCTTTGCATGCACGGGGAAAAACAAGCGCAAGTTCGAACCCAGCGAGAGCACTGCTTTTTTTTAACGAATTTTTTTGTTGTTTTTACAAGAAAATTTTCAAAAATATGCTTACATGATTGCTGAAACCACTTGAATCAAAGATATTCTTTTTATAAAAAATTTTTTTTTATAACTGATCTCGCGGGAATCGAACCTGGCTTCTCTTCAGCGTTGTGCATGCAAAGAAAACGCGCTAACCAACTGCTCTATCCATATTTGCCCTCCGAGAAAATTCGAATGTTTTTTTTCCATTTCCCAAAAATCCGTACGTGAACTGTAGAATATGCTTTTGAATTTTAAAAATGCAATACTGATAAAAAAAAGGAAGAAAGGTTTCAAGAATCGGGTTACTGTAAAGGATTTTTAAAAGGTGTTTTTGTGAGGGATATTTCAATTTTAAAGGGAATTCATTATTTTGGCTCTTTGTTTTGCAATTTTGTAAAAAGTTGTGTTTCAGAGACCTATCGCTTTTCCTCGAAACAGTTTTTTAAATTTTGTTTTTATTTCGAAATCCAACGATAGAAAAAAAACAGTTTCGAGACAAAACAATAGATCTCTGAAAATTAATCTGTTACAAATTGGCGAAATAAAGAGCAAAAGGACAAATCTCCTTTAAAAGAAATTTTCAAACCATCGAAATTCTAAATTTTTCAAAGTATTAATTTTAAAAAAAAAACTTTGCAAAGCTGTATTTAATTATTTTTTACTCTAAAAACTTTTGGTAAAGAAATAAACCCTTGGCTTTTTTGCGAATTCTAATAAACACAATTTCAATTTCAGAAAACTACAGTAGTAAAAATGCTATACAAATTTCAATAAATAACTTACCGTATACCGGATAGGAATAAGATGTAGTCAAAAATAATACACAAATGAAGCAAAGAAGAAAAAGAAAATGCATCTTTAAACTTTTTTTAAAAAAATATAAAAATGTGAAAATGGCAAGCGACTACTTTCTCTTTGAAAACTGACTTTAATGCAATAAACGCGTCTCCTTTTTAATGGCATCTCTTTTTTCAATTTAGTCACACACAAAAAAATTCAATTAAAATTTGAAAAAAACAACAAAAAAACTACATAAAATTTTTTCTAAAAAACACGCCTAAATTTTCTTTTCAATGATCTTCTTTTCGATGATAATATTTTTCAATGATAGCAGCTTGATCTTGTGGACTAACATGTTTAAAATCATGAATTTGTAAATGTAATGTACCCAATCCGGAAGTTAATGATCGAATAGCATTTGATAAGCCTGTTGTTTCAGAAAGTGGGACATGTGCTTCAACAAGAATATGATGCCCTGAAAAAAAAACACAAATAAAATTTAATTGCCTTCGCTTTCGAAAGAGAGATAAAATGGAAAGATAAAAAAATAAAAGGAAGCAAAAACAAACCTTTTGTATCCTTTGGTGTAACATTTAAAATAGTTCCGCGTCGACGATTAAGTTCTTGTAAAACATTATGCACGCCTTGATCAGCAGCTTCATCTACAACATCAATTTCAGCTAACATTATTGGTTCAATTAAATGTGTGCCAGCTTTTTTTAATGCTTCTGTAACACATTCTGACGCACAAGCACTTAATAACGCAGGATTTAATCGACCACCACTTGCAACAAGATTTCTGAAATGTTCAACGATACATTATATCAATAACTCCCATGTAAAATCCTAACTTCAAAATAATTCTAACATTGTGAACTGGAAAACCAAGTACCGGGCCATTATGTAAAGCATTCTTGCATCCTTCATTAATTGCTTTTCTCCAATCATTTCGAATAAAAGCTGGCGAAACAGGAGCTCCTGCTTCTTCGCCCATTTGAACATTAATATTCATAAATTTTTCAGGTTTAACTGTAGGTTCAATTTCAATTGTTAAGGAACAAGAGTGTTTGAATTTTTGTTCAGCATAATTATCTTCAACTTGAGAAGTATGAATTGCCGAAGAATTTGCAACTTCACGATATCCAACTTGTAAAGGTCCCATAAAAACATTTAATCCATATTCACGATTTAATCTTTCTTTAACAACTTCCTAAAGATGTGCAATTAATTACAGTAATCTTTTGTTTATAAAAATACAATGTGTAATTCGCCCATTCCTTCTAAAATTGTTTGTCCAGTTTCATTATCAAATCGAACACGAAGTGATGGATCTTCAATAGCAAATTCCTTTAAAGCTCTTTCAAAAGCATGAATTGAACTTGTTGTGGGAGGTTCAACAGAACAAAAGAACACAGGATCTGGGGAATCAATGCCTTCTAAAACATTTACATGATGTTCAACTTCTGGAGCTGGTTTTGAAGCAGATTTTGCAGCTTTTGCAGTTCTAAAAATTGTATACCGTATATCAGGAAAATAAAGCTAACCAAAACACATACAATTTAGAACCAACAAGTGTATCACCAGTAATTGTGGTAGAGAGCCCAGAAACAACTGCAATATTTCCTTCTGTAACTTTTTGTGCAGGTTGAAAGTCATCACTAAATGGTGTAAAAAGTTTTATTCCACTTTCAATTGTATCACGATTAAGATTATGAACGGATGAGCCTTGTTTCAGTTCACCTTTATATATTCTCATATATGATAATTGACCGCGTTTTTTGTCATGAACAATCTAAAATCATTAATACTGTAAGCACTTCCCACAAAAACATGTAAAACAAAAATATACCTTGAAAACTAATCCACAAAAATCTGATTCAGGTAAATGATAATCTTTTTCTGCAGGGCTTGGAAGAAAATTAACAATCATATTTAAAACAGATTCAACACTTCGAGAATGCCGAAGAGCTGTTCCAATGCAGACAGGAGCTAAAGATCGATCTAAGGTTGTTTTCCGCAATGCTGTAATAGCTGTATCAACAGGAAAATTGAAGAGATCTTTTGTTGAAAGCAGCGAATTTGCAAATCCATCATTTACATCTCCAATTCGTGAAAATAATTCTTCACGTCCAGAAAGTAGTTCATCAGAAAATCTTTCATTTTGAGTAATTGGAATCCATGTTGCTTTTTGATTTGTGAGATCAAGACTTTTTCTCTCCAAAAGATTCACCAACCCAGTTAATTTTGACTCTGTAAAAGTTGGAACAATCAGAGCGCATACTAAAATTTATATAATTAAAAAAAATGTTCTTCTACAGTAATATTAAACCTCGTTGTCCAAGCTTATTTTCAATAGATTCCATAGATTTAATATAATCTGCACCAATTTTATCCATTTTATTGATAAAAAAGACGCAAGGTAAACGAAATTTATTTGCTTGCTTCCAAACAGTAAGAGTTTGAGCTTGAACTCCAGCTGATCCATCCAAAACTGTTACAGCTCCATCTAAAACTCTCAAACATCTTTCAACTTCTAACGTAAAATCGACATGTCCAGGTGTATCAATAAGATTAATTCGATGATCATGCCAAAATGACGTTACAGCTGCTGATTGAATTGTAATTCCTTGAAAAAAAAATTTGTATTTTATTAACAAAGATTAAAAAATTGAAGTACCTCTTTCTCTTTCAAGTTCCATGAAATCTGTTACTGTATTTCCATCATCAACATCTCCAACACTTGAAGTTGTACCCGTTAAATACAGTAATCTCTCCGTACAAGTTGTTTTACCAGCATCAATATGAGCAATAATTCCAATATTTCGAATATTTTTTGTTGGAACAATAATATTCTTTCCTGTCTAAAAGTATATATATGAAAAAAGATTTGAACAAACAACATATAATAATCGACTTACTTCAACATTTCTTTTGTTGATAATGTTTGAATTTTTAATTTTACAATGTTTGAAAACTTTATACATTGTTCTTTTTTGCTGCTTTTATATAAAAGTTTTATTTTTAAAAAAAACAAAGGTGAAACAAACAAAAACAATTAAAAAAAGAAAAAGAGACAGTCGGGTTCCTGCTTTTGTTAAACATTAAAAAAATCCTGAACAGAAAAATTTTAATATGCGCGCAATTTTTCCGCATAAAAAATTCAGCAACACTTTTTTTCTGCGAAAACAACAACATTGACAGAACATACATTAGCTAATTTAACGTAGCCACCAAAACTATTTAAATAAAGATTTTTTGTTCTTTCTTAGCTTTTGTATTGAATTATATTTGCAGTTAAAATGGTAAGATTTTATTTATTATCCAACAAGAAATGGATTACAAACAGATTTGTAGGCAGACATTCGTAACTTTTTTACTGCTCGACGACCACGTTCTCCAGTTAAAACTTCTCTTACGGATGAAAGACTACAAACGGGATCACCAAGAAAAGTTAAAACTCCATTAAAGAAATTACCAAAACCAATTATCCCTATTGTACTTGATGATGACGATTGTTTGTTTCTCTATAATCTATATATTATATAGATATTGAATTTTAAATTTTAGCAGATTTTGAAGATCCTGTCCCAAAGGTGTTAAAACCGATTATAAAGAAGAAAGAAAAAGATGAACGAAATAAAAGAAGAATTGTTTTGCATTCAAGTGAAGAAGAATACTTTGATGAATCTGTTGGTGAAAAAATTGGTAAAAAAGAAGCATTAAAATCTTCAAAGAGAAATAATGTCATTGAATCTTCCAATGATGAAGATTACGTTAAACCAAACGTTTCATCAAAGAAAAGAAAATCCAGAGTTATTGAAACTCCATCACCTGTAAAAGTCTCATTAGCAAAAAAGGCTAAAAAAGCTAGAGTTGAAGAAAGCTCTGAAGATGATGTACCAAAGAAGAAAAGTAAAAAGAAGAAGACAAAAGAACCATCTCCTGAATCTATGGATGTGAGTTTATCGTTAAGTTTACTGTAATAATTACGGTGATTTTAAAGTTTGATATTGTTGAATCTGATACGGAAGAAGAGGTAAAGCTTGTCAAAAAAGAAAGAAAAGGTCGTCGAAGAACGCCTCCCAATCAACAAAAGCTTGATGCAATGCTTAGCAAAAAAGTTCCTGCAAATAAAAAATTACCAAAAGAAGTTCCACCAAAGAAAGATTTGGTTATAGTTGATCCGATGGATTTTTTTAATAATTCTACAGCTGCTCCACCAAAACCAAGGCAACGAGCTAAAAAACCGCCAACACCTGTAAAAACTCCAGAAGTGATTGAAATGACTGATAGTGAAGATGAAAAACCGATTCTAAAGAAGTCTAAAGTAACACCACCAGTTGCCAAAAAAATTGAAGTTTCAAAGAAGAATGAAACTCCAAAAAAGAATCAAGATTTAAAGAAAGGTGAAACCCCTAAAAAGAAGCATGAAACTCCAAAAAAAGCTGAAACATCGAAGAAACTAGAAATTTCTAAAAAGCCCGTTCCTGCAAAACCAACTGAAAAAGTTCTAAAAAAAGAAAGCAAAAAGAATCAAGTCAAAGATGTTTTTACTCCATTACCAACTTATCATCATCCAATTCCATCAAAAGCTCTTCCCGCTTTACCCCCACCAAAACGAGCTGAACTTCCATGGGTTGATAAATATAAGCCTGCATCTTTAAAGGATATGGTTGGACAAGGAACTCCTGCATCACCAACAAATAAACTTTTGAAATGGTTAAAAGAATGGGCAAAAAATAATCTTGGAGTTGGGGGAATGATTAAAAAAGTAAAACCTTCACCCTTTGAAGCACAAAAAGATGGAACTGCTTTCAAAGCTGCTTTACTGTCTGGACCACCAGGTAAGTTATTCATATTTATACTGTAATTATCTTATATTGTTGCACAATTTTTAGGAATTGGTAAAACAACAAGTTCAGTTTTGGTTTGCAAAGAATTGGGTTTAAAATACGTTGAAATGAATGCATCAGATGCTCGAAATAAGAAACTTTTGGATGATAAAATTGCTGAATTACTTGGAAGTCGACAAGTAAATGAATTTTTTACTGGTGAAACTCCAAAATCTGGTAACAATCAAGTTACACATGTTTTGATCATGGATGAAGTCGATGGAATGTCTGGAAATCAAGATCGTGCTGGTATTGCAGAATTAATTCAAATGATTAAAACCACAAAAATTCCAATTATTTGTATTTGTAATGATCGACAATCACCAAAAATTCGTTCATTAGCAAATCATTGCTTTGATTTACGATTTCAACGTCCATCTGCGATTCAAATAAAAGCAAAAATAATGTCTGTAAAGGTTAAAGAAAAAGTTCAAATTCCAATGGATGCAATTGAACAAATAATTGAAGCAGCAAATCAAGATCTTCGACAGTGTATTTATAGCTTACAACTTTATGCCTCAGGTGCGAAAGGAAAAGTTGAAAAAAAGGATATCTCTGTGGTAAGTTTTGACTTATTTTGAACTACATTAAATATATTTAAGTTTTGAAATTTTAGAATATTTTTGAAGCTGCTCGAAGAATTTTAAGTAAAGAAACAACAATTGCACAAAAGCAAGAAATGTATTTCAGTGATTATTCAATTATGCCACTTTTTGTACAAGAAAATTTTCCAAATGTTCGCGGAGAAGGAATGAAGTAAGGGTTTTGTATTATTATATAATTTTTAAAATAATAATTGTGTTACAGTAATCTTACACATTTAAATGCAATTCGTCGAGCTGCAAATTGTATAGCAGAAGCAGATTTAATTGATAAACAAGTTCGTTCAAATGGAGCATGGAATCTTTTACCAGAACATGGTATGCTTTCATCAGCTCTTCCAGCAATGTATCTTGATGGACATATGACAAATCAACTTGCATTTCCTTCATGGCTTGGAAAAAATTCATCTGCAAATAAGCGGCAACGTATGATGCGTCAACTGGCTTCACATGCACATCTTAAGTAAGCTTTTAAAAAGAAAAATTGTATATTAAAAATTAATGCAAATCTTTTAGAATTACTGGAACTTGTCATTCAATTGTAACAGATTATTTACCAGTATTACGAGAACATATTTATCGTCCATTAGTCCAAAAAGAAACTGAAGGAGTTCGGGAAGTTATTGAATTATATAAACATTATGATCTTACAAGAGATGATACAGAAGCAATAAATGAACTTGCTGTATGGCCGGGTGCACGGGATATTTCACAAAATGTTAATACAAAAACAAAATCAGCTTTAACAAGAAATCTTAATAAAGAATCTCGTCTATTACCATATTCCGTTGGAACAGTTCAAAAAGGAAGAAAAAAAGCTGAAGGAGGTTTGAAAATTTATGCATTACATTTTATAGATTACAGTAATCTTTGATTTTAGCGGCTGAAATTGAATTGGATGAAGAGGGGCGCGTTGTTGAACGAAAAATTGGTGTTGGAAGTGATGATGAAGGGGCAGAAGATGATGAAAAAGATGACGATGATGAATCACCTGAAATTAAAATTACTGTAAAAACAACAAATTCAAACGATACTTCAAAAGGATCTGGTGGAAAACGTGGTGGTGCAGCAGCAAGAGGTGGTCGAGGCGGTGCTCGTGGACGCGGTAAAGGAAAGGCTTAATTATATTCCCTTTTTTTCAGTATTTTTTTAAAAACATATTTGTATTTGTTTTTCTTTTATTTGTATACTTATTTAAAAGTAAAACATTTTTTAAACTATAGTTTTCATTGAAGAAACTACAGTATACTTGGAATTTTTTAAATAACATTTTCAACTTGTTACAGGGTGGCATTTTCGTTGAAAGGTTGAGAAACACAGATTTGTTGGATCAAATGATAAATGTGTTTATCAAATAACAACGCTTCCAAAATCGTTTAATCAAAAACAGATGTGTAATTGAAAGTTCAGCTGCCAAAAAAATAAAAATTTAAAATTCAATGAAAAGAAAAAAACAACAGTTGTCAGATCTTTTTTTTTCATCTGACCAACATTAATCAGTTGCAGGCAGCTTAAAGGTTTAAATAAAACCCTTTTTTTCATTTACGTTTCTTTTTTGTTATATCATCGAATGCTCTTTGACACAGCACATTGTTTTTTGCCCCGGATTTTCTTTCTTTCTTTTTATCTGTTTTAAAGCTGCAAAAAAGCTATGATATTTTTTCTGTTGGAAAAAAAATGAAAACAGTTTACATTTAAAAAATCGGACGTCAAAAAAACTTAAAGATTTTTGTTTGTTTTTTGCGCAAACGTTTTTGTTTTCTGTGCATTTTTCTTCTTTCTTTGAAATCCGTTTTATCCCTTTTTTCCTTTGAGACTGTTATTTTTTTGATGTTTGTTTCAAATTCCTTTGCTACATTTTCAATTTTTCGACAATTGTATTTTTTGTGTCTCTGTTTTTATTTTGAAAAACATGACTTCTGAAGAAAATGTTGTAGTTTTACGAAAAATTAATCTTCGAAAACTTGGAGCTTTAGAAACGGGAATGTCAGAGATGGAAAAATTTGATGATTTTGATATTGATTTAGAAGTTGCCCCAACTGTTTCCGAATTATTGCCATTCAAAAATAATATTATTCAAGGACAAGAAAATTTATATGCCGTTGGCCGCAAGCTTATGCCAGGAAGATATGGGGCAATTTATGAAGTTTTAAGAAAAAATGATGGCCGTCCATTTGCTGCAAAATTGGAAGTTGTGGATCACGGATTTACTGGATTAAATATGGAATATAAAGTTTTGAAAGCTGCTTCAAAAGCTAATCTTCAACAATTTCCTTTATTAATTGATCGAGGAAAAATTGAAGCAAGATTTAAATTTATTGTTCTTCAATTGGTCAGTTTTTTTTTCTCTCAAAAAGTTTGACATCTTTGATTGATTGCATTATTTTTATTGACAGCTTTTGAGCTTCTTCTTTTAAAAAAAAGATAACTAGTTTTATTTCAAATAAATTATAAGTTAATATTTTGAAATCTATTACCGTAATCCAAAACTTAGAAATTTGAATCTAATTACATTTACTGTAATACAGTACTCCAGAAAAAAAACTAAAAAATTTTAGCTTGGACCAAATTTATGGAAATTACGACATGACTTTGTTGAACATCGTTTTAGTGCTCCCACATGCCTAAGATTAGCAATTGAAACTTTAAATGCCCTTGAAAGTTTACACATAATTGGATTCATTCATAGAGGTATACTGTAACTATTAATCACAAACAATTTCCATTTTTGGGCTTTTTAGATATAAAACCTTCAAATTTTCTAATTTCTGAAGAAAAAGGAAATACAAAAATTATTTTAATCGATTTTGGAATTTGTCGTCCATATAAAACTGCAAATGGAGATGTTAAACCCCCGAGAGATGAATGCACTTTTCGAGGAACAACTCGATATGCCAGTTTATCGGCTCATAATGAAATGGAGCAATCAAGACGAGATGATCTTGAAGGATGGTTTTATATGATCGTTGAAATGTTTACTGGTAATTAATTATTTAAAAATATACAATTTATATAATTTAAAAATTACAGGCGATTTGCCATGGTCAGCTTTTCGAAAGCCGGATCGAGAAATGGTTAAAAAGCTTAAAGTTCATGCTCGTTCAAATGAAGGCTCTCGAGAACTTTTAAATCATTGTCCACGAACAGAATTTCGAAGAATAATGAATTATATTGATACTTTAACATATTACAGTACCCCAGATTACAGCTATCTTCGACAAATGATTAATCTTGCAATGAAAAATTACGATATTCATCCCGATGAACCATATGATTGGGAACAAAAAACTACTACGGTTGGAAATGACGAAGAAATAGCTCAAGATCCAATGAACAATAATACCGTCAAACATGCCAATAATCAAAGGGATGACATTATTAAAAATTTGAATGGGCTATTATAATGTAACCGATAATCAGATATATATTTTTTGTAAAATAATATCATTCATTGTTTTTTCTCAATAATTACAAAAATTTACACAATAAACATTTTAAAAAGGATTTTTTCGTGGCCGTGCAGGATATAGTCGATCTTCTTCTTCCATTTTCATATGTGCAAGTCGAAGATGTCGAGGTAATAAAGGATCATCCACACTTGTTTCAGAATCTTTAATATCCAAGGCTTCTTCGATAAGTTCACCAACAAATACTTTAGCCATTCCTGCAACAGCTATTACAACTGATTGTGTACAAGTATTTCCAGTTGCTTGTTGAATTAACTAAATAAAATTTTTTTAAATAAAAAAATTCAAATGTAAACAATAATGAGTACCCTTCGAATAGCACTTTTTGGAAAACTTGCACGCCGCATAGTTTCATAACGTTCAAGTTGTTCGGGACTCATATTTGATAGTAATAATCTAAATTTAATGAGTTAAAAATTGTTAGAAAAATTTTAAACCAACATACAGAGTTTTTAATCGTTGTAATTCTTCTTCTTCGCTTAACGGTTTTACGATAGGTTCTTCCCGTTCTTCCTTTTGTTCCGGAGCTTTCTTTTCTTTTTTAGGTTTTGATGTTGATGGTCCTGGTTTATCTTGTTCTGGTGACAAATCAAATGTAACTTTATGCTAAAAAATAAAATAAAAACATCTGTAAAGAACCATCAATTTTCACACCTTTTTTGAAGTTTCACCATCTTGAATAGCTTGTTTTTCCTTCTTTTTTCCATCGTCATTAATTTCAGGAGAATCCGGAGATAACTGTGGTATTATTGATTCTTCAGCGCCTTGAGTAACTTCATCATCAGTTGATGTTAAAAATGGATCATCAGCTGGATCCTCCAATAAGCTCAAAGCTTCAGCAAAAGCATTAACAGTTTTTGCTTTCTTTGCTGGTGGCCCACTCATTGTTATTTTGGTGATAAAACAGTTAGTACAAAAAAGGTACAAAGAATAATAAAACAAAGTCTAGTTACAAAGATAAAAATTTCACCAAAAAAATTATATTTAGAAAAACCGTTTTGAAAAAAACTATCGATTGACACTTTGCCAAGAGCGGCAAAAAAGCTGTTCGAACAAAAAAAATTGGACATTTTTTTCAACGTTTCAATTCGCGCTTCTTTTTTTTTAAAAAAAATATTGTTTTTCAAAAATCACTCAAAGCTTCTTTGTTTTTTTTTGTAAAAATTTGAAGCTGCTCATTTTATTATTATTATTGCAAAAATGGTGAAGGATATGAATAGAACAAAGTACAAAGCAATTCTCGAATTTGTAAGTTGTTTCTATTCTTGGAAATGTACAATTTTGATACATATAAATATATATTACATTTTTAGTTTAATTCTGTTGCACGAATAATAAATGAACCGAAACTTGCAAAAGATTTTTGTGCTATTTATGAATGTCAATTAGCTGCCGTTATTCGAGCTTTGTAAGTGTCTTAATTTTTATCGGAAACTGTTTAAACGAGAATTTTTAGAAAGCTTAATGATTCATTTGATATTTCAAGCTATCATGAAGATGATCCCTTTAAAATGGCAAAAGAAATGTTTCAGAGCAATGATTTTGGTATTAATTTTCTTTTACAAATTGATCCAATTGATGGAAAGAAGTCAGATCAAATAAAGATTGGCAAACTTTTAATTGGGATTATTTATCTTCTAAAAGCTCTTAAACCGGAACTTTACAAAGCAGCCCTTCAACAAGTTGATAAAAGTCAAAATTTCGATCATGAAATTGAACATATTGTACGTTTATTTTTCTTTATTACTGTCTTTAATAAAATAATCTCTTCAGATTGTTTTCCTTGAAACGAAAGAACAGTGGCCAGGAGATGGTTGGCCGAATATCCTTAATATTGCTGCTCCATTAGATTTTGATGATAGAGTTAAGCCGCTTCCTTCTTTTATTTCATCCTCTGGTATCCCTCGTACACCTGCTCGTCGAAGTTTTCGTCAACAAACAATGAGCCCATACAAAAAAGTTTTTAATGATTCACCGATTACAAAGACAAAAGATAAAGAAACTAAGAGAAAAATTACTTTACTTGAAAATCAAGTTCTTCAACTTCGTTTTGATTATAATGATCTTGGGCAAAAATATGATGAAATTCTTGAAGAGAACAAAAAATACAAAGAAGAAAATCAAAAGTTTGTTTTTTATTTTATTCTATTACAGCATATTAAAATAATTTTTTAGGCTAAAAAATTCAAATGAAAATACAAGAATTCAACTTCAAGATTATCACGAAATTTCTGCCGAACTAAAACAAGTTAAATCTGATAAAGAGGATTTGCAAAAAGAAATTAAATCGATAAAAGATACGAACCGAGAGTTAGCTGATGATTTGAAAAGTTGTTACATTGCGCTTGAAGCATCTTCATCTGATTTAAATGAAAAGCAGTACCAAATAGAGCTGTTAGAAAAGACAAATGCATCAATTACTCAACAAATTGCTGATTTTCGTGATGAACTTATTGAAGCTCGAAATGATCGTGATATTTTTCAAAAACAATTTTTTGAAACTAAAACAACTTTGGATCGATTATTACGGGATTATGACATTATGAAGATGCAAAATAGTGAAATGTCTCGAATGTCTTTGAGTGTTACAGATCTTGGAAATATTAATTTAACAGATGAAAATGAAAGATTACGTGATCAAATTACTGAAATGTCTAGAAAATTCGAAGATGAACGTGATGAATCACATGTACAACTTCAAAAACAGATCGCTTTATTAAATTCGGAAATTGAACGATTAAATTTAAAGCTTACGGATATTGTAAAAGAAAATGAAAAAAGGAAAATTGAAATTGAAACTTTTAAAATGGATTTATCAGAAAGAAATGCCCAGGTTTGTCTTTGTTTTTTTACTTTAAATACTTTTTTTTTAAAAAAGCATTTTTAGATTCTACAGTACCGTAGCGAAATTGCTGAATTAAATGGGAAATTTCAATGTTTAAAAGAACTTGCTGATGAATGGAAAGATAAATATGATGTGACTCATAAAGAATTATTAACAATCCAAGAAGATAAAAACGCTCTTATTAAAAAACAACGAAGCTTGGAAGGAACTGTAAATACACAGGAAAATAAAATTACATTATATGAAAGAAGAGAATTGGGATCTTTAGGTATGTTATTTTTCTTTTTTTACTTTTAGATTACTGTAGTTTTTTTTCAGCCAGAAAACTATTTTATGAAAATCTTTCCATCAAAGACCGGATGTCAATTTCTTCGGATGAAGAATTACCGTGGATGAAGAGCAAAAAACCAACTTATCAACCACCAGAAAAGTTGTATTTTAATCGTTCAAAATAATCTCTTTTTTTGTTTCCAAATATTTTAAAAAAGGTTTACTCTTCATAAATGTATAATTTAAATTTGTTTTGATTTTTTATTGCGATATAAATTTTGTTTTGGAAAAATTGAAAGGTTTGATCAGTGATAAAATTTTAAAGGGTTACACATACATACATAAAATTTGGAATTATTACAAAGATCAAATGAACTTTGCTTCAAAAAATATTCTTTTTTATCAGAGTTTTTTTCGGTTACGCATTTTTTACACGTGATTTTTTCACTTCCGATTTTAATAGTTATTTTGAAAAAAAACTACTTTTAATAATTTCTGTTTAAGGATACTGTAGGATTGCAAAAAAGTGTAAAAAAATGATAATTAAAATTTTGTTAAAAAATTAATTTTAAGTCATCTGTTTCGGTTTTCTAAAAGTAACACACAGCTTTGAACTTTATGTAGTCTATAAAATACTTTTTTTTTCAAGCAATGAAAGTGAAGGCAGTCATTGACAATAAAATGTTGTTTGAAGAAGGAGGAATATTGATAACTGATAACAGATGAGAAAAAAAAATGTGATATAAATGCTTTTTGAGGAAAACAGAAATGTATGCATTGAAAAATTGATTGTAAAAAATGCATTTTAAAATTTTTTCTTTGTTGTTTATTTTTGCATATTTTATTAATTTGGGTAAGTATTTTTCATTTTCAAAAGGTACTGTAATGTTGCAGTATATACAGGAAAGATACTGTAGTTGATTGATGTGTTAATTATATATATTATAATTTTTGAGTTTGTTTAATTACAGTAACTTCGGAATATGCTCGACCATGTTATTTTACTGATTGGGCACATTATCGACAAGGAAAAGGAAAATATGAGCCTGAATCATATATCCCCGGAATTTGTACACATATTTTTTTTGCATTTGCAAAAATTAATTCTGATTTTACGGCCGCCGCTTTTGATCCTGAAGATTTGGCAGATTGGAATGGAAATACAAATGGCGGATATTATGCAAAAGTGAATGCTTTAAAATTGAAACAACCCGGCCTTAAAACGGTTTTATCGTTTGGGGGTTGGAGTGCTGGGACTTCACTTTTTAAAGTTCGTTTTCTTAAAAAACTTTTTTAAAAAAAATCGTTGGAGGACATATATGATTTATGCAAATTTTTAAGCAAATGGCAGCAAATTCACAAAATCGCCAAAAATTTGTTCATTCAGCAGTTGAATTTTTCAAAAAATATAATTTTGACGGTAAATTTTTGATTATTTAAAAAATATTTGCATGTTAAGGTAGCCGAAAATTCAAAATTTAAAGATTCAAAAAAAGTCTAGTTTTTTATGGGGGTTTTAAAAAATATTTTATAGAAATCGAAATTTCGTTTTTGAAAAAAAAAACTTTTTTATTAATTATCTAAATATTAAAGGTACTGTATTTTACAGGAATTGATATTGATTGGGAATATCCTGAAGCTGATGATAAAGCAAATTATGCGGCATTTATGAAAGTTTGTTTTTTCTCTCGTTTTTATATCTCTTTAAATCCTATAATTTAATAGGAGCTTAAACAAGCTGCTGGCTCATATCTTGTAACTGCAGCAGTTACAGCAGCTCCAGAAAAGATTGATATTGGATATGATGTTCCAGCGTTGGCACAATCTTTAGATTTCGTAAATGTTATGACCTATGATTTTCATGGTGGCTGGGAGCAAGTTACCGGAGAAAATAGCCCCCTTTTTCCGGCACCAGGAGATACAACAAATTGGAATACAAATTTTGCAATGAAATATTGGGCAAAAAAAGGAATGCCAAAGAATAAACTTT
Organism: Panagrolaimus superbus; assembly: GCA_964035985.1. NCBI lineage: Eukaryota > Metazoa > Nematoda > Chromadorea > Rhabditida > Panagrolaimidae > Panagrolaimus > Panagrolaimus superbus. The sequence goes on from OZ038357.1 coordinate 11,677,795, forward strand.
TAGTTGGAATTGCGGCATACGGTCGAGGATGGACTTTAAATGATCCAAACAATCATGGCATGGGTGCCCCGGGGCAATCTGCACCAGGTCTTCCAATTACAAATACCCAAGGATTCGCGGCATATTATGAGGTACTAATTTATGCAAATTTTCGATTGCAAATATTTTTAAACTTTTTTAGATTTGTAATTTGGGTGGTACAAGATATTGGGATAACAGCCAAAAAGTTCCATATGTTGTAAATGGAAGACTTTGGTATGGATATGATGATGTTCAATCAGTTGGACTCAAAGCTAAATGGATTAAAGATAACGGATTTGGAGGAGCATTTGTTTGGACATTAGATTTTGATGATTTTAATGGCCAATGTGCTGGTGGAAAATTATATCCAATTTTAAATACAATTAAAGATGTCCTTGGAGGTGGAAGTCCACCCGTAAGCACCCGTAAATTTTGTGTAATTTCAAATTTGATGAATCTTTCAGACATATGCCCCTCCACCAACATATCCAACAACGCCTTCCAAAGCCCCTCCAACTGGACAAACAACCAAAAAACCAGTTACTCAAAATCCAAATGATCGTAGGCTTTCCAAAAAACATTTTCGATTATTTCCTTAAAAATTTTTTTAGCATTTAAATGTCCAACCCCAAATGGATTTTTCTCTGATCCAAAAGATTGTACTCGATATTATGAATGCTACAGTGGAAATGTCGTTCATTTAACATGCCCTCCTGGAACTGAATGGAATGAAAAACTTGAGTAAGCTTTTATTTTGGCCGAAAAAAATGTTCAAATTTAAATATTTTTTAGAGCCTGTGATTGGCCGTCCGATACAGTATGCTTTCAAAAACCAGTTGATCGTAGGCTTTCCAAAAAAACATTTTCGATTATTTCCTTAAAAATTTTTTAGCATTTAAATGTCCAACCCCAAATGGATTTTTCTCTGATCCAAAAGATTGTACTCGATATTATGAATGCTACAGTGGAAAGTTCGTTCATTTAACATGTTCTCCTGGAACTGAATGGAATGAAAAACTTGAGTAAGCTTTTATTTTGGCCGAAAAAAACGATCAAATTTAAATATTTTTTAGAGCCTGTGATTGGCCGTCCGATACAGTATGCTTTCAAAAGAAAATTCAAAAAAGTCACAAATTTCGTTCCATTTTTAAACATTATTAAAGTTGAAGAAAAGTTGTAATTAAATAAAGATCTTTTAAATCCTTTTTTTATAATTGAATAAATATTGTGATATATAAAAAGTATACGGTAGCCTTGAACTATGCAGTAATTTAGATCGAAAAATTAAGAATTTTCACATGTAAAAGCATCCAAAAATTATGTTTAAAATATGTACAGTTATTAAAAGTTTGATCTTTAAACATAAAAAAAAATTAGAAAAAATCAAAAAATGATCCAAAATTTTTTGTCAAAATTTGCAAAAAATTTTTTAATTTTTTGACAAAAAAAAGAATGTCTCGAAACGAAAAAAGAGGGATTCATTTGAAACAAACAAAAACATAGCCCATGTTTGACGTAATTTATCTTGAATATTAGATTCTACTTTTTTTATGTAATTAATATTTGTTTATTATCCCATAACTTTATATCCATTAAATGCAATGAATCTTGAAGAAGCTAAAGATAAGATTGCTGAACATGGGTTTGTTGTCACTTATTTTATTATCCCTTTTATTGCATTAAAATATTTATTGATTCTTTTTTTAGCTTTAACTTTAACATTTCACCAACCGAATTACTTGTAAAACTTGCAAATTATGTAGCAAAAAATTATGAAATTAATGTAAAAATTGGTGGAGAATCAAATCCCGCTGAAATTGGAACTTCATTAAATTTACTTTTGTCAAATATTGGTAAACATTGCTTTCTGTAAATTGATAAGCAAGAATACGAATTTTTTTAGGCGGCGCTAGTGAAGACCTTTTAAACAAGGCAAAATCCCAGCAGTCTTATTCTGATAGTGGATTCTTAGATGAATCAATTGGCTTTTTTGCAAATCATTTAGATAGTTCATTGCTTTTTGCATTAGAAAAGCATGAAAACCCTGAAGTTTGTTTATATTACGTCATTGTAAGAGATAAACATATTTTTTTAGTTACCGTTAAATGAAGTAGTCGCATTTGAAGATTTAGAAAATCTTGAAGATGATCAAATTCTTCCTTCTGTAATTGAAAAGGTACGATTATAAATTAATTCAAGTACTATCGTGTAGAATAAATAAATGAAGTATATTTAAGATTAAAAATGCATCAAGCAATACTTCATGGCTTTTTACCCATGACTTAAGTGAAAAAGAATGGAAATCTGTAAATCGACATCTTAAAGAAATTAATATCGATAATTGCCGCCGTCTTTTAATGCTTCTTCTTCGTCTTGATGTTACAGTAATGTCATTCTTTGGTTCCCCACGTCTTGAAAATCTTGAAGAAAAAATTCGGGAAGTTCACAATGAAGGCAAAGCTAATCTTGTTATTCCTAAATGTGCGGGTATTTGTGATTTACTTGTTGCCGAACCAAGTAAGTGTTTTAATTTAACAATCTAAAATAACAATTGCATTTAATTTTAGATTTACTGAATATTGAAAAGGTCAAAGGAAATGCTCGTGCTCGTATTAAACAATATACTCTCGAAGAAGCACCCCCAACTCGGGGAGCAAGTCATCGCTTACAAATTTCTTCCGGTGCTGCTGATCCTTCTTCTGCTTCTCGAGGAAGAAATGCTTATCGTGGACGAGGGGGTGGCGGAAGAGGACATCGTGGACATGGCCGTGGAAACTTTAGACAACATTACAGTAAACGTGAAAATGAAGGCCTTCAAAGTCAAGTCTGCGATGAAATTGAACGCCAGCTTGCTGCTTCTGAAGGACCAAAACGTAAACGAAATAAAAATTAAATCTGTCAATTCTTTTTAAAAAAAGTGTAATTTTAATTTTACGGTGATGTATAAATTTTTTGTTAATAAAAATATGTGTTGTTATTGCTTGCCAAATATTGATTTTTATGCCGTTCATGGTTCGGTTTGATTTTTTATATTTACCTCAATGAGCAGTAGACCCATCTGTTTTTATTATGAGACTTTTTGAGTCATTTCAATTCATTTTCTTTTACCGCTCATAATTTGGAAAGAAATGTACATAGTTTTGCATAAATAGCAAAAGTTTTTGCGTGCGGTTTTAAATTTTATATATGATTAAATCAAGAACAATTAATTTATAACTGTTTTAGTATATTGGAGAACCATTATTTATTTTATTTCTTGGAACTATATTTTAAGCAACAATGTCGTCTCGTCGTGGTGAATATCTTGAAGGAAAGGTAAGTGATTGAATCGACTTAACTCAAACAATTTTAAAACAATTTATTATTATAGGTGTACGTTGGCGGACTGCCAAACGATGTTCGAACTGAAGAAGTAGAAGACATTTTTCGTCGATATGGTAAAATTAGAAAGATTTGGGTTGCTAAAAGACCACCAGGTTTTGGATTTGTTGAATATGAAGATGCTCGGGATGCTGAAGATTCTGTTCGAGCTTTAGATGGAACAAAAATTGGTGGACAACGGATTAAAGTTGAACTATCACATGGAAAAAGTAGAAATACGTAAGTTTTTTAAAATTATTTTTGGTTGAAAAAAAATTACAATACTAACACATTTTAGACGAGGAGGAGGTGGCGGCGGCGGTGGTGGTGGCCGAAATGACCGTAATGATCGCGGTGGAGGTAACCGAAATTATGATCGCCAACGTTCTCGTTCCCCAAGAAGACGTACATCAGGATCTCCACCAAAACGTTCAAGAAGTCCTCGAAAAGATGCACCAGCACGTTCACCTCGTCGCAGTTTTTCAAGATCTCGAAGTGTTACACCTAATTGATTGATGATAAATGTTCTTCTGTTGTTTCCATCTCTCTTCTGCTTTTTCTCTGCGTGATTTTCACCATCTTCTCAGAAAAAAGGAGTTTTTTGAAAAACTGCTTTCTTCTTTACTTCATTTTTATGCTAATTTTTATGTTCCTGTTTTTTTTCATCCATGTTACACCTTTTCTACATTTTTTTTCCATTGCATAAATGAAATACAACCATCTTTTCTTGCAACACTTGAAAAACAACTCTTGATTTTTTTGATTGATTGATTTGATCTGCTACAAATGATGATTCCATTTCTGGCGTTTATTGGATTCTCTCTAACAATTATTCTACCATGGATTTTATGTGCAACAAAAAGAAAATTTGAACCAATAAATGGTGGTGGACCTCCAAAAGGTGGATATAAACCTGGACATTTACCTGAATTTGCTGATCCTGATGTTAAAGAAACTAATACCTTTTATGATGTACAATCTGTAATTGCATTTCCAAATAAAGATGAAAATGGTAAACCTGTTACGTCAACGACGCCAGCACCAACAACAAATGCAGAACCATCTCTCTCAAAAACTCCATCAAATATTGGCGCCAATGGCAATGCCGCAGCAGCATCAGCAAATCCATCAACTGCAGGCACCGCCCCAGCCAAAACTGCAATGAATAATACAAAGTAATGATTTTATGAATTAATTATTATTATTATTGTTGTTGAATTATATATATTTTCATCTTTAAAAAAAATAAATGTATTATATTTGTATATAATAAACATGTAATTGGGATACTGTAATAGATAAATATGCTTTTTTGAGAGACATAAAATTTGTTCTTAATTTTTGGGAATCAAGAAAAAGTGATCTCTATTTGATACGAAAAATTCGTAAAAGTAAATAAACCACCATTTTATTTTCACTATTGTCTTTTGAGTTTCAAAGTCAAAGTTTGAGTCATTTTTTAAAGTTGGAAACAAATATGACAGATTTTTGCAAAAAAAACTTCTTTTTGTTTGAGCTGAAACAATTTCAATCAAATCTTCAAAGCAGTAAATTGCTTGTGGTTATGCAAATTTAAAAAATGGATTTTTAAATTTTTAAAAAAAATTGTACATTTTTAATTTTGTAAAATTAAATTTGATCGAAAATGTTTTGGTTTCCATTTTTTGCCATTTTTTTGAAGATTTTTTTGGTTTTTGGGCACGAAAAAGAAGATAAAGATCAACACTTTGATGAGGTAAGATATAGCATTAATTTTACTTTTATGAATTTTGAAAACTTATATTGAAAATTAAACTTATTCCTTTTATTTCCACAGTTACCCAAAGTTTTTTGTATTACTGTAGTTTTCGGCAATCATATATTTTTGGCACTCTTTTTAGGCAATTCTTGAAACATGGTCAAATGATTATCTTCAACTTTGTTCTGATCCAATAAAAAATTTTGCTGGCGATTCAATTTTTTCATACCGTATTCAAAATGGTCTTGAATGGATAAATTTAGAAGTTCGAAATTTTGAACCATTATTAATTCGATTTGCTGGTTTTATTCCCCCGCATCTTGTTCAACAACTTCAAACAATGCATGATAATTTGTAAGTCTTTTCTCTTTTTTTGGGATTGTCCAGATTTGACCCTTCAAGAAAGGGGGGGGGGGTAAACAAAATCTGATGCAGGTTTGAAGTGCGGCAAAATATCAAAGGGAAACAAATCTGACGTTTATCGGGGGGGGGGGGGGGGGGTTTCAAATTTAAAAAAATTTCTCATTTTTTGGCAGATCTGGACACAATTCCTTTCGGCTTTTTTTGAAGAATGAATATTTGTTTTTGTAAAAATTTAAATTTTAGAGAACTTGAAGAACAAAAAGTTGTTGATGGTGATGGAAGTACGGTATCAAAATCTCGTCGAGCTAAAGGATTTTGGATTTCAAAAGATGACAAAAATGTTGTCAAAATTTATCAAAAACTTCAAAACGCCTTAACTTTGGACCCAAAAACTTCTGAAAATTTTTTGATAAGTTTTTCTTTGTGAGACCCAAACTGTAGATATTCTTTCTAAAATATAGTTGTTTTATATTTTAGATTTTAAGTTATGATAAAAATGGACATTATGCACCACATTATGATTATTTAAATTTTACAGCTGATAGTGATAATTGGTGGTTTGTAAATTATGGGGATCGATTAGCAACGGCACTTATAATTGTTAAAACTGCAGACGAAGGCGGTGCAACAGTTTTTCCAAAAATGAAAGTTGTTGTTTCCCCGGAGCCAGGGGACGTAATTTTATGGTTTAATGCAAATTTAAAGTTTGAACAAGAAGATTTATCTTTTCATGGTAAGATATTACTGTATTTAATATAAAAATGAATCTGTGTTTTTAGGAGCATGCCCTATTTTATCTGGAAGAAAAATTGCCATGTCACTTTGGATTCGATGTAAACATCATAAAGATCTTGGCTGTCAAAAAACAGATGCTGAAAGTCTATCACATCAGTTAAAAAATATTATTCGTAATTTAGGATATTAACTTGTTAATATATAAATGTATTGTTTTAAAAGAAGAGGCCAAATTTTATTGCACAAAATTACTTTGATGATCGGATTGCATTGTTGTGCTTCAAAATGGATGATAAAAATAATAATGTTAGATCTGTATTTTGAACAGCTGTATAATAATTTAAAAAATACGTTGGTGAGTAAAACTGTAAAAAGAGCTATTTTTTAATTACAAAAATAATTATTAAATTTCCTTTTTTGTTACCTAAAAACTTTTGATTTGACCGAAAGAACTTTGGCCGAAATAGAACTTTGACCGACAGCACTTTAACGGACCAGGAAATTTAAGCGAAAATGAAAACTATAGTTTATTTTTAATAGCGTTTAGAAACATATTTCATTTGTTACATTTATTAATTTTCACAAAATTTAAGAATTTTCAAAGTTTTTTTTCATGCTGTAGTACTACAAAAGTAAAAAAATAGCTATGGAGTTATTCGGTTCCGAAGGAAGTTGAGCCAAAACGAAAACTATAGTTTATTTTTAATAACGTTTAAAAACATATTTCATTTGCTACATTTATTAATTTTCACAAAATTTAAGAATTTTCAAAAATTTCTATCATGCTGTAGTACTACAAATCTAAAAAAATAGCTATGGAGTTATTCGGTTCCGAAGGAAGTTGAGCCAAAACGAAAACTATAGTTTATTTTTAATAACGTTTAAAAACATATTTCATTTGCTACATTTATTAATTTTCACAAAATTTAAGAATTTTCAAAAATTTCTATCATGCTGTAGTACTACAAAAGTAAAAAAATAGCTATGGAGTTATTCGGTTCCGAAGGAAGTTGAGCCAAAACGAAAACTATAGTTTATTTTTAATAACGTTTAAAAACATATTTCATTTGCTACATTTATTAATTTTCACAAAATTTAAGAATTTTCAAAAATTTCGATCATGCTGTAGTACTACAAATCTAAAAAAATAGCTATGGAGTTATTCGGTTCCGAAGGAAGTTGAGCCAAAACGAAAACTATAGTTTATTTTTAATAACGTTTAAAAACATATTTCATTTGCTACATTTATTAATTTTCACAAAATTTAAGAATTTTCAAAAATTTCGATCATGCTGTAGTACTACAAATCTAAAAAAATAGCTATGGAGTTATTCGGTTCCGAAGGAAGTTGAGCCAAAACGAAAACTATAGTTTATTTTTAATAGCGTTTAGAAACATATTTCATTTGTTACATTTATTAATTTTCACAAAATTTAAGAATTTTCAAAGTTTTTTTTCATGCTGTAGTACTACAAAAGTAAAAAAATAGCTATGGAGTTATTCGGTTCCGAAGGAAGTTGAGCCAAAACGAAAACTATAGTTTATTTTTAATAACGTTTAAAAACATATTTCATTTGCTACATTTATTAATTTTCACAAAATTTAAGAATTTTCAAAAATTTCGATCATGCTGTAGTACTACAAATCTAAAAAAATAGCTATGGAGTTATTCGGTTCCGAAGGAAGTTGAGCCAAAACGAAAACTATAGTTTATTTTTAATAACGTTTAAAAACATATTTCATTTGCTACATTTATTAATTTTCACAAAATTTAAGAATTTTCAAAAATTTCGATCATGCTGTAGTACTACAAATCTAAAAAAATAGCTATGGAGTTATTCGGTTCCGAAGGAAGTTGAGCCAAAACGAAAACTATAGTTTATTTTTAATAGCGTTTAGAAACATATTTCATTTGTTACATTTATTAATTTTCACAAAATTTAAGAATTTTCAAAGTTTTTTTTCATGCTGTAGTACTACAAAAGTAAAAAAATAGCTATGGAGTTATTCGGTTCCGAAGGAAGTTGAGCCAAAACGAAAACTATAGTTTATTTTTAATAACGTTTAAAAACATATTTCATTTGCTACATTTATTAATTTTCACAAAATTTAAGAATTTTCAAAAATTTCTATCATGCTGTAGTACTACAAATCTAAAAAAATAGCTATGGAGTTATTCGGTTCCGAAGGAAGTTGAGCCAAAACGAAAACTATAGTTTATTTTTAATAACGTTTAAAAACATATTTCATTTGCTACATTTATTAATTTTCACAAAATTTAAGAATTTTCAAAAATTTCTATCATGCTGTAGTACTACAAAAGTAAAAAAATAGCTATGGAGTTATTCGGTTCCGAAGGAAGTTGAGCCAAAACGAAAACTATAGTTTATTTTTAATAACGTTTAAAAACATATTTCATTTGCTACATTTATTAATTTTCACAAAATTTAAGAATTTTCAAAGTTTTTTTTCATGCTGTAGTACTACAAAAGTAAAAAAATAGCTATGGAGTTATTCGGTTCCGAAGGAAGTTGAGCCAAAACGAAAACTATAGTTTATTTTTAATAACGTTTAAAAACATATTTCATTTGCTACATTTATTAATTTTCACAAAATTTAAGAATTTTCAAAAATTTCGATCATGCTGTAGTACTACAAATCTAAAAAAATAGCTATGGAGTTATTCGGTTCCGAAGGAAGTTGAGCCAAAACGAAAACTATAGTTTATTTTTAATAGCGTTTAGAAACATATTTCATTTGTTACATTTATTAATTTTCACAAAATTTAAGAATTTTCAAAGTTTTTTTTCATGCTGTAGTACTACAAAAGTAAAAAAATAGCTATGGAGTTATTCGGTTCCGAAGGAAGTTGAGCCAAAACGAAAACTATAGTTTATTTTTAATAACGTTTAAAAACATATTTCATTTGCTACATTTATTAATTTTCACAAAATTTAAGAATTTTCAAAAATTTCGATCATGCTGTAGTACTACAAATCTAAAAAAATAGCTATGGAGTTATTCGGTTCCGAAGGAAGTTGAGCCAAAACGAAAACTATAGTTTATTTTTAATAACGTTTAAAAACATATTTCATTTGCTACATTTATTAATTTTCACAAAATTTAAGAATTTTCAAAAATTTCGATCATGCTGTAGTACTACAAATCTAAAAAAATAGCTATGGAGTTATTCGGTTCCGAAGGAAGTTGAGCCAAAACGAAAACTATAGTTTATTTTTAATAGCGTTTAGAAACATATTTCATTTGTTACATTTATTAATTTTCACAAAATTTAAGAATTTTCAAAGTTTTTTTTCATGCTGTAGTACTACAAAAGTAAAAAAATAGCTATGGAGTTATTCGGTTCCGAAGGAAGTTGAGCCAAAACGAAAACTATAGTTTATTTTTAATAACGTTTAAAAACATATTTCATTTGCTACATTTATTAATTTTCACAAAATTTAAGAATTTTCAAAAATTTCGATCATGCTGTAGTACTACAAATCTAAAAAAATAGCTATGGAGTTATTCGGTTCCGAAGGAAGTTGAGCCAAAACGAAAACTATAGTTTATTTTTAATAGCGTTTAGAAACATATTTCATTTGTTACATTTATTAATTTTCACAAAATTTAAGAATTTTCAAAGTTTTTTTTCATGCTGTAGTACTACAAAAGTAAAAAAATAGCTATGGAGTTATTCGGTTCCGAAGGAAGTTGAGCCAAAACGAAAACTATAGTTTATTTTTAATAACGTTTAAAAACATATTTCATTTGCTACATTTATTAATTTTCACAAAATTTAAGAATTTTCAAAAATTTCTATCATGCTGTAGTACTACAAATCTAAAAAAATAGCTATGGAGTTATTCGGTTCCGAAGGAAGTTGAGCCAAAACGAAAACTATAGTTTATTTTTAATAACGTTTAAAAACATATTTCATTTGCTACATTTATTAATTTTCACAAAATTTAAGAATTTTCAAAGTTTTTTTTCATGCTGTAGTACTACAAAAGTAAAAAAATAGCTATGGAGTTATTCGGTTCCGAAGGAAGTTGAGCCAAAACGAAAACTATAGTTTATTTTTAATAACGTTTAAAAACATATTTCATTTGCTACATTTATTAATTTTCACAAAATTTAAGAATTTTCAAAGTTTTTTTTCATGCTGTAGTACTACAAAAGTAAAAAAATAGCTATGGAGTTATTCGGTTCCGAAGGAAGTTGAGCCAAAACGAAAACTATAGTTTATTTTTAATAACGTTTAAAAACATATTTCATTTGCTACATTTATTAATTTTCACAAAATTTAAGAATTTTCAAAAATTTCGATCATGCTGTAGTACTACAAATCTAAAAAAATAGCTATGGAGTTATTCGGTTCCGAAGGAAGTTGAGCCAAAACGAAAACTATAGTTTATTTTTAATAGCGTTTAGAAACATATTTCATTTGTTACATTTATTAATTTTCACAAAATTTAAGAATTTTCAAAGTTTTTTTTCATGCTGTAGTACTACAAAAGTAAAAAAATAGCTATGGAGTTATTCGGTTCCGAAGGAAGTTGAGCCAAAACGAAAACTATAGTTTATTTTTAATAACGTTTAAAAACATATTTCATTTGCTACATTTATTAATTTTCACAAAATTTAAGAATTTTCAAAAATTTCGATCATGCTGTAGTACTACAAATCTAAAAAAATAGCTATGGAGTTATTCGGTTCCGAAGGAAGTTGAGCCAAAACGAAAACTATAGTTTATTTTTAATAACGTTTAAAAACATATTTCATTTGCTACATTTATTAATTTTCACAAAATTTAAGAATTTTCAAAAATTTCGATCATGCTGTAGTACTACAAATCTAAAAAAATAGCTATGGAGTTATTCGGTTCCGAAGGAAGTTGAGCCAAAACGAAAACTATAGTTTATTTTTAATAGCGTTTAGAAACATATTTCATTTGTTACATTTATTAATTTTCACAAAATTTAAGAATTTTCAAAGTTTTTTTTCATGCTGTAGTACTACAAAAGTAAAAAAATAGCTATGGAGTTATTCGGTTCCGAAGGAAGTTGAGCCAAAACGAAAACTATAGTTTATTTTTAATAACGTTTAAAAACATATTTCATTTGCTACATTTATTAATTTTCACAAAATTTAAGAATTTTCAAAAATTTCGATCATGCTGTAGTACTACAAATCTAAAAAAATAGCTATGGAGTTATTCGGTTCCGAAGGAAGTTGAGCCAAAACGAAAACTATAGTTTATTTTTAATAGCGTTTAGAAACATATTTCATTTGTTACATTTATTAATTTTCACAAAATTTAAGAATTTTCAAAGTTTTTTTTCATGCTGTAGTACTACAAAAGTAAAAAAATAGCTATGGAGTTATTCGGTTCCGAAGGAAGTTGAGCCAAAACGAAAACTATAGTTTATTTTTAATAACGTTTAAAAACATATTTCATTTGCTACATTTATTAATTTTCACAAAATTTAAGAATTTTCAAAAATTTCTATCATGCTGTAGTACTACAAATCTAAAAAAATAGCTATGGAGTTATTCGGTTCCGAAGGAAGTTGAGCCAAAACGAAAACTATAGTTTATTTTTAATAACGTTTAAAAACATATTTCATTTGCTACATTTATTAATTTTCACAAAATTTAAGAATTTTCAAAGTTTTTTTTCATGCTGTAGTACTACAAAAGTAAAAAAATAGCTATGGAGTTATTCGGTTCCGAAGGAAGTTGAGCCAAAACGAAAACTATAGTTTATTTTTAATAACGTTTAAAAACATATTTCATTTGCTACATTTATTAATTTTCACAAAATTTAAGAATTTTCAAAGTTTTTTTTCATGCTGTAGTACTACAAAAGTAAAAAAATAGCTATGGAGTTATTCGGTTCCGAAGGAAGTTGAGCCAAAACGAAAACTATAGTTTATTTTTAATAACGTTTAAAAACATATTTCATTTGCTACATTTATTAATTTTCACAAAATTTAAGAATTTTCAAAAATTTCTATCATGCTGTAGTACTACAAATCTAAAAAAATAGCTATGGAGTTATTCGGTTCCGAAGGAAGTTGAGCCAAAACGAAAACTATAGTTTATTTTTAATAACGTTTAAAAACATATTTCATTTGCTACATTTATTAATTTTCACAAAATTTAAGAATTTTCAAAAATTTCTATCATGCTGTAGTACTACAAATGTAAAAAAAATAGCTATGGAGTTATTCGGTTCCGAAGGAAGTTGAGCCAAAACGAAAACTATAGTTTATTTTTAATAACGTTTAAAAACATATTTCATTTGCTACATTTATTAATTTTCACAAAATTTAAGAATTTTCAAAAATTTCTATCATGCTGTAGTACTACAAATCTAAAAAAATAGCTATGGAGTTATTCGGTTCCGAAGGAAGTTGAGCCAAAACGAAAACTATAGTTTATTTTTAATAACGTTTAAAAACATATTTCATTTGCTACATTTATTAATTTTCACAAAATTTAAGAATTTTCAAAAATTTCTATCATGCTGTAGTACTACAAATCTAAAAAAATAGCTATGGAGTTATTCGGTTCCGAAGGAAGTTGAGCCAAAACGAAAACTATAGTTTATTTTTAATAACGTTTAAAAACATATTTCATTTGCTACATTTATTAATTTTCACAAAATTTAAGAATTTTCAAAAATTTCTATCATGCTGTAGTACTACAAATCTAAAAAAATAGCTATGGAGTTATTCGGTTCCGAAGGAAGTTGAGCCAAAACGAAAACTATAGTTTATTTTTAATAACGTTTAAAAACATATTTCATTTGCTACATTTATTAATTTTCACAAAATTTAAGAATTTTCAAAAATTTCTATCATGCTGTAGTACTACAAATCTAAAAAAATAGCTATGGAGTTATTCGGTTCCGAAGGAAGTTGAGCCAAAACGAAAACTATAGTTTATTTTTAATAACGTTTAAAAACATATTTCATTTGCTACATTTATTAATTTTCACAAAATTTAAGAATTTTCAAAAATTTCTATCATGCTGTAGTACTACAAATCTAAAAAAATAGCTATGGAGTTATTCGGTTCCGAAGGAATTTCAGCCGAAACAAAAACTGCAATTTGTTTTTAATAGCATTTAGAAATATAATCCATTTAACACATTTGCTAATTTTCATAGAATTTAAGAATTTTCAAAGTTTTTTTTCATGCTGTAGTACTACAAAAGTAAAAAAATAGCTATGGAGTTATTCGGTTCCGAAGGAAGTTGAGCCAAAACGAAAACTATAGTTTATTTTTAATAGCGTTTAGAAACATATTTCATTTGTTACATTTATTAATTTTCACAAAATTTAAGAATTTTCAAAGTTTTTTTTCATGCTGTAGTACTACAAAAGTAAAAAAATAGCTATGGAGTTATTCGGTTCCGAAGGAAGTTGAGCCAAAACGAAAACTATAGTTTATTTTTAATAACGTTTAAAAACATATTTCATTTGCTACATTTATTAATTTTCACAAAATTTAAGAATTTTCAAAAATTTCTATCATGCTGTAGTACTACAAATCTAAAAAAATAGCTATGGAGTTATTCGGTTCCGAAGGAAGTTGAGCCAAAACGAAAACTATAGTTTATTTTTAATAACGTTTAAAAACATATTTCATTTGCTACATTTATTAATTTTCACAAAATTTAAGAATTTTCAAAAATTTCTATCATGCTGTAGTACTACAAATCTAAAAAAATAGCTATGGAGTTATTCGGTTCCGAAGGAAGTTGAGCCAAAACGAAAACTATAGTTTATTTTTAATAACGTTTAAAAACATATTTCATTTGCTACATTTATTAATTTTCACAAAATTTAAGAATTTTCAAAAATTTCTATCATGCTGTAGTACTACAAATCTAAAAAAATAGCTATGGAGTTATTCGGTTCCGAAGGAAGTTGAGCCAAAACGAAAACTATAGTTTATTTTTAATAACGTTTAAAAACATATTTCATTTGCTACATTTATTAATTTTCACAAAATTTAAGAATTTTCAAAAATTTCTATCATGCTGTAGTACTACAAATCTAAAAAAATAGCTATGGAGTTATTCGGTTCCGAAGGAATTTCAGCCGAAACAAAAACTGCAATTTGTTTTTAATAGCATTTAGAAATATAATCCATTTAACACATTTGCTAATTTTCATAGAATTTAAGAATTTTCAAAGTTTTTTTTCATGCTGTAGTACTACAAAAGTAAAAAAATAGCTATGGAGTTATTCGGTTCCGAAGGAAGTTGAGCCAAAACGAAAACTATAGTTTATTTTTAATAGCGTTTAGAAACATATTTCATTTGTTACATTTATTAATTTTCACAAAATTTAAGAATTTTCAAAGTTTTTTTTCATGCTGTAGTACTACAAAAGTAAAAAAATAGCTATGGAGTTATTCGGTTCCGAAGGAAGTTGAGCCAAAACGAAAACTATAGTTTATTTTTAATAACGTTTAAAAACATATTTCATTTGCTACATTTATTAATTTTCACAAAATTTAAGAATTTTCAAAAATTTCTATCATGCTGTAGTACTACAAATCTAAAAAAATAGCTATGGAGTTATTCGGTTCCGAAGGAAGTTGAGCCAAAACGAAAACTATAGTTTATTTTTAATAACGTTTAAAAACATATTTCATTTGCTACATTTATTAATTTTCACAAAATTTAAGAATTTTCAAAAATTTCTATCATGCTGTAGTACTACAAATCTAAAAAAATAGCTATGGAGTTATTCGGTTCCGAAGGAAGTTGAGCCAAAACGAAAACTATAGTTTATTTTTAATAACGTTTAAAAACATATTTCATTTGCTACATTTATTAATTTTCACAAAATTTAAGAATTTTCAAAAATTTCTATCATGCTGTAGTACTACAAATCTAAAAAAATAGCTATTGAGTTATTCGGTTCCGAAGGAAGTTGAGCCAAAACGAAAACTATAGTTTATTTTTAATAACGTTTAAAAACATATTTCATTTGCTACATTTATTAATTTTCACAAAATTTAAGAATTTTCAAAAATTTCTATCATGCTGTAGTACTACAAATGTAAAATAATAGCTATGGAGTTATTCGGTTCCGAAGGAAGTTGAGCCAAAACGAAAACTATAGTTTATTTTTAATAACGTTTAAAAACATATTTCATTTGCTACATTTATTAATTTTCACAAAATTTAAGAATTTTCAAAAATTTCGATCATGCTGTAGTACTACAAATCTAAAAAAATAGCTATGGAGTTATTCGGTTCCGAAGGAATTTCAGCCGAAACAAAAACTGCAATTTGTTTTTAATAGCATTTAGAAATATAATCCATTTAACACATTTGCTAATTTTCACAAAATTTAAGAATTTTCAAAAATTTCTTTCATGCTGTAGTACTACAAATCTAAAAAAATAGCTATTGAGTTATTCGGTTCCGAAGGAAGTTGAGCCAAAACGAAAACTATAGTTTATTTTTAATAACGTTTAAAAACATATTTCATTTGCTACATTTATTAATTTTCACAAAATTTAAGAATTTTCAAAAATTTCTATCATGCTGTAGTACTACAAATGTAAAATAATAGCTATGGAGTTATTCGGTTCCGAAGGAAGTTGAGCCAAAACGAAAACTATAGTTTATTTTTAATAACGTTTAAAAACATATTTCATTTGCTACATTTATTAATTTTCACAAAATTTAAGAATTTTCAAAAATTTCTATCATGCTGTAGTACTACAAATCTAAAAAAATAGCTATTGAGTTATTCGGTTCCGAAGGAAGTTGAGCCAAAACGAAAACTATAGTTTATTTTTAATAACGTTTAAAAACATATTTCATTTGCTACATTTATTAATTTTCACAAAATTTAAGAATTTTCAAAAATTTCTATCATGCTGTAGTACTACAAATGTAAAATAATAGCTATGGAGTTATTCGGTTCCGAAGGAAGTTGAGCCAAAACGAAAACTATAGTTTATTTTTAATAGCGTTTAAAAACATATTTCATTTGTTACATTTATTAATTTTCACAAAATTTAAGAATTTTCAAAAATTTCTTTCATGCTGTAGTACTACAAATGTAAAATAATAGCTATGGAGTTATTCGGTTCCGAAGGAAGTTGAGCCAAAACGAAAACTATAGTTTATTTTTAATAACGTTTAAAAACATATTTCATTTGCTACATTTATTAATTTTCACAAAATTTAAGAATTTTCAAAGTTTTTTTTCATGCTGTAGTACTACAAATGTAAAATAATAGCTATGGAGTTATTCGGTTCCGAAGGAAGTTGAGCCAAAACAAAAACTATAGTTTATTTTTAATAACGTTTAAAAACATATTTCATTTGCTACATTTATTAATTTTCACAAAATTTAAGAATTTTCAAAAATTTCTATCATGCTGTAGTACTACAAATCTAAAAAAATAGCTATGGAGTTATTCGGTTCCGAAGGAAGTTGAGCCAAAACGAAAACTATAGTTTATTTTTAATAACGTTTAAAAACATATTTCATTTGCTACATTTATTAATTTTCACAAAATTTAAGAATTTTCAAAAATTTCTATCATGCTGTAGTACTACAAATGTAAAATAATAGCTATGGAGTTATTCGGTTCCGAAGGAAGTTGAGCCAAAACGAAAACTATAGTTTATTTTTAATAACGTTTAAAAACATATTTCATTTGCTACATTTATTAATTTTCACAAAATTTAAGAATTTTCAAAAATTTCGATCATGCTGTAGTACTACAAAAGTAAAAAAATAGCTATGGAGTTATTCGGTTCCGAAGGAATTTCAGCCGAAACAAAAACTGCAATTTGTTTTTAATAGCATTTAGAAATATAATCCATTTAACACATTTGCTAATTTTCATAGAATTTAAGAATTTTCAAAGTTTTTTTTCATGCTGTAGTACTACAAAAGTAAAAAAATAGCTATGGAGTTATTCGGTTCCGAAGGAAGTTGAGCCAAAACGAAAACTATAGTTTATTTTTAATAGCGTTTAAAAACATATTTCATTTGTTACATTTATTAATTTTCACAAAATTTAAGAATTTTCAAAAATTTCTTTCATGCTATAGTACTACAAATGTAAAATAATAGCTATGGAGTTATTCGGTTCCGAAGGAAGTTGAGCCAAAACGAAAACTATAGTTTATTTTTAATAACGTTTAAAAACATATTTCATTTGCTACATTTATTAATTTTCACAAAATTTAAGAATTTTCAAAAATTTCTATCATGCTGTAGTACTACAAATCTAAAAAAATAGCTATTGAGTTATTCGGTTCCGAAGGAAGTTGAGCCAAAACGAAAACTATAGTTTATTTTTAATAACGTTTAAAAACATATTTCATTTGCTACATTTATTAATTTTCACAAAATTTAAGAATTTTCAAAAATTTCTATCATGCTGTAGTACTACAAATGTAAAATAATAGCTATGGAGTTATTCGGTTCCGAAGGAAGTTGAGCCAAAACGAAAACTATAGTTTATTTTTAATAACGTTTAAAAACATATTTCATTTGCTACATTTATTAATTTTCACAAAATTTAAGAATTTTCAAAAATTTCTATCATGCTGTAGTACTACAAATCTAAAAAAATAGCTATGGAGTTATTCGGTTCCGAAGGAATTTCAGCCGAAACAAAAACTGCAATTTGTTTTTAATAGCATTTAGAAATATAATCCATTTAACACATTTGCTAATTTTCATAGAATTTAAGAATTTACAAAGTTTTTTTTCATGCTGTAGTACTACAAAAGTAAAAAAATAGCTATGGAGTTATTCGGTTCCGAAGGAAGTTGAGCCAAAACGAAAACTATAGTTTATTTTTAATAGCGTTTAAAAACATATTTCATTTGTTACATTTATTAATTTTCACAAAATTTAAGAATTTTCAAAAATTTCTTTCATGCTGTAGTACTACAAATGTAAAATAATAGCTATGGAGTTATTCGGTTCCGAAGGAAGTTGAGCCAAAACGAAAACTATAGTTTATTTTTAATAACGTTTAAAAACATATTTCATTTGCTACATTTATTAATTTTCACAAAATTTAAGAATTTTCAAAAATTTCGATCATGCTGTAGTACTACAAAAGTAAAAAAATAGCTATGGAGTTATTCGGTTCCGAAGGAATTTCAGCCGAAACAAAAACTGCAATTTGTTTTTAATAGCATTTAGAAATATAATCCATTTAACACATTTGCTAATTTTCATAGAATTTAAGAATTTTCAAAGTTTTTTTTCATGCTGTAGTACTACAAAAGTAAAAAAATAGCTATGGAGTTATTCGGTTCCGAAGGAAGTTGAGCCAAAACGAAAACTATAGTTTATTTTTAATAGCGTTTAAAAACATATTTCATTTGTTACATTTATTAATTTTCACAAAATTTAAGAATTTTCAAAAATTTCTTTCATGCTATAGTACTACAAATGTAAAATAATAGCTATGGAGTTATTCGGTTCCGAAGGAAGTTGAGCCAAAACGAAAACTATAGTTTATTTTTAATAACGTTTAAAAACATATTTCATTTGCTACATTTATTAATTTTCACAAAATTTAAGAATTTTCAAAAATTTCTATCATGCTGTAGTACTACAAATGTAAAATAATAGCTATGGAGTTATTCGGTTCCGAAGGAAGTTGTACCAAAACGAAAACTATAGTTTATTTTTAATAACATTTAAAAACATATTTCATTTGCTACATTTATTAATTTTCACAAAATTTAAGAATTTTCAAAAATTTCTATCATGCTGTAGTACTACAAATCTAAAAAAATAGCTATGGAGTTATTCGGTTCCGAAGGAAGTTGAGCCAAAACGAAAACTATAGTTTATTTTTAATAACGTTTAAAAACATATTTCATTTGCTACATTTATTAATTTTCACAAAATTTAAGAATTTTCAAAAATTTCTATCATGCTGTAGTACTACAAATCTAAAAAAATAGCTATGGAGTTATTCGGTTCCGAAGGAAGTTGAGCCAAAACGAAAACTATAGTTTATTTTTAATAACGTTTAAAAACATATTTCATTTGCTACATTTATTAATTTTCACAAAATTTAAGAATTTTCAAAAATTTCTATCATGCTGTAGTACTACAAATCTAAAAAAATAGCTATGGAGTTATTCGGTTCCGAAGGAAGTTGAGCCAAAACGAAAACTATAGTTTATTTTTAATAACGTTTAAAAACATATTTCATTTGCTACATTTATTAATTTTCACAAAATTTAAGAATTTTCAAAAATTTCTATCATGCTGTAGTACTACAAATCTAAAAAAATAGCTATGGAGTTATTCGGTTCCGAAGGAAGTTGAGCCAAAACGAAAACTATAGTTTATTTTTAATAGCGTTTAAAAACATATTTCATTTGTTACATTTATTAATTTTCACAAAATTTAAGAATTTTCAAAGTTTTTTTTCATGCTGTAGTACTACAAAAGTAAAAAAATAGCTATGGAGTTATTCGGTTCCGAAGGAAGTTGAGCCAAAACGAAAACTATAGTTTATTTTTAATAACGTTTAAAAACATATTTCATTTGCTACATTTATTAATTTTCACAAAATTTAAGAATTTTCAAAAATTTCTATCATGCTGTAGTACTACAAATCTAAAAAAATAGCTATGGAGTTATTCGGTTCCGAAGGAAGTTGAGCCAAAACGAAAACTATAGTTTATTTTTAATAGCGTTTAAAAACATATTTCATTTGTTACATTTATTAATTTTCACAAAATTTAAGAATTTTCAAAGTTTTTTTTCATGCTGTAGTACTACAAATCTAAAAAAATAGCTATGGAGTTATTCGGTTCCGAAGGAAGTTGAGCCAAAACGAAAACTATAGTTTATTTTTAATAACGTTTAAAAACATATTTCATTTGCTACATTTATTAATTTTCACAAAATTTAAGAATTTTCAAAAATTTCTATCATGCTGTAGTACTACAAATCTAAAAAAATAGCTATGGAGTTATTCGGTTCCGAAGGAAGTTGAGCCAAAACGAAAACTATAGTTTATTTTTAATAACGTTTAAAAACATATTTCATTTGCTACATTTATTAATTTTCACAAAATTTAAGAATTTTCAAAAATTTCTATCATGCTGTAGTACTACAAATCTAAAAAAATAGCTATGGAGTTATTCGGTTCCGAAGGAAGTTGAGCCAAAACGAAAACTATAGTTTATTTTTAATAACGTTTAAAAACATATTTCATTTGCTACATTTATTAATTTTCACAAAATTTAAGAATTTTCAAAAATTTCTATCATGCTGTAGTACTACAAATCTAAAAAAATAGCTATGGAGTTATTCGGTTCCGAAGGAAGTTGAGCCAAAACGAAAACTATAGTTTATTTTTAATAACGTTTAAAAACATATTTCATTTGCTACATTTATTAATTTTCACAAAATTTAAGAATTTTCAAAAATTTCTATCATGCTGTAGTACTACAAATCTAAAAAAATAGCTATGGAGTTATTCGGTTCCGAAGGAAGTTGAGCCAAAACGAAAACTATAGTTTATTTTTAATAGCGTTTAAAAACATATTTCATTTGTTACATTTATTAATTTTCACAAAATTTAAGAATTTTCAAAGTTTTTTTTCATGCTGTAGTACTACAAAAGTAAAAAAATAGCTATGGAGTTATTCGGTTCCGAAGGAAGTTGAGCCAAAACGAAAACTATAGTTTATTTTTAATAACGTTTAAAAACATATTTCATTTGCTACATTTATTAATTTTCACAAAATTTAAGAATTTTCAAAAATTTCTATCATGCTGTAGTACTACAAATCTAAAAAAATAGCTATGGAGTTATTCGGTTCCGAAGGAAGTTGAGCCAAAACGAAAACTATAGTTTATTTTTAATAGCGTTTAAAAACATATTTCATTTGTTACATTTATTAATTTTCACAAAATTTAAGAATTTTCAAAGTTTTTTTTCATGCTGTAGTACTACAAATCTAAAAAAATAGCTATGGAGTTATTCGGTTCCGAAGGAAGTTGAGCCAAAACGAAAACTATAGTTTATTTTTAATAACGTTTAAAAACATATTTCATTTGCTACATTTATTAATTTTCACAAAATTTAAGAATTTTCAAAAATTTCTATCATGCTGTAGTACTACAAATCTAAAAAAATAGCTATGGAGTTATTCGGTTCCGAAGGAAGTTGAGCCAAAACGAAAACTATAGTTTATTTTTAATAACGTTTAAAAACATATTTCATTTGCTACATTTATTAATTTTCACAAAATTTAAGAATTTTCAAAAATTTCTATCATGCTGTAGTACTACAAATCTAAAAAAATAGCTATGGAGTTATTCGGTTCCGAAGGAAGTTGAGCCAAAACGAAAACTATAGTTTATTTTTAATAACGTTTAAAAACATATTTCATTTGCTACATTTATTAATTTTCACAAAATTTAAGAATTTTCAAAAATTTCTATCATGCTGTAGTACTACAAATGTAAAATAATAGCTATGGAGTTATTCGGTTCCGAAGGAAGTTCTACCAAAACGAAAACTATAGTTTATTTTTAATAACGTTTAAAAACATATTTCATTTGCTACATTTATTAATTTTCACAAAATTTAAGAATTTTCAAAAATTTCTATCATGCTGTAGTACTACAAATCTAAAAAAATAGCTATGGAGTTATTCGGTTCCGAAGGAAGTTGAGCCAAAACGAAAACTATAGTTTATTTTTAATAGCGTTTAAAAACATATTTCATTTGTTACATTTATTAATTTTCACAAAATTTAAGAATTTTCAAAGTTTTTTTTCATGCTGTAGTACTACAAATGTAAAATAATAGCTATGGAGTTATTCGGTTCCGAAGGAAGTTGAGCCAAAACGAAAACTATAGTTTATTTTTAATAACGTTTAAAAACATATTTCATTTGCTACATTTATTAATTTTCACAAAATTTAAGAATTTTCAAAAATTTCTATCATGCTGTAGTACTACAAATCTAAAAAAATAGCTATGGAGTTATTCGGTTCCGAAGGAAGTTGAGCCAAAACGAAAACTATAGTTTATTTTTAATAACGTTTAAAAACATATTTCATTTGCTACATTTATTAATTTTCACAAAATTTAAGAATTTTCAAAAATTTCTATCATGCTGTAGTACTACAAATCTAAAAAAATAGCTATGGAGTTATTCGGTTCCGAAGGAAGTTGAGCCAAAACGAAAACTATAGTTTATTTTTAATAACGTTTAAAAACATATTTCATTTGCTACATTTATTAATTTTCACAAAATTTAAGAATTTTCAAAAATTTCTATCATGCTGTAGTACTACAAATGTAAAATAATAGCTATGGAGTTATTCGGTTCCGAAGGAAGTTGAGCCAAAACGAAAACTATAGTTTATTTTTAATAACGTTTAAAAACATATTTCATTTGCTACATTTATTAATTTTCACAAAATTTAAGAATTTTCAAAAATTTCTATCATGCTGTAGTACTACAAATGTAAAATAATAGCTATGGAGTTATTCGGTTCCGAAGGAAGTTCTACCAAAACGAAAACTATAGTTTATTTTTAATAACGTTTAAAAACATATTTCATTTGCTACATTTATTAATTTTCACAAAATTTAAGAATTTTCAAAAATTTCTATCATGCTGTAGTACTACAAATCTAAAAAAATAGCTATGGAGTTATTCGGTTCCGAAGGAAGTTGAGCCAAAACGAAAACTATAGTTTATTTTTAATAGCGTTTAAAAACATATTTCATTTGTTACATTTATTAATTTTCACAAAATTTAAGAATTTTCAAAGTTTTTTTTCATGCTGTAGTACTACAAATGTAAAATAATAGCTATGGAGTTATTCGGTTCCGAAGGAAGTTGAGCCAAAACGAAAACTATAGTTTATTTTTAATAACGTTTAAAAACATATTTCATTTGCTACATTTATTAATTTTCACAAAATTTAAGAATTTTCAAAAATTTCTATCATGCTGTAGTACTACAAATGTAAAATAATAGCTATGGAGTTATTCGGTTCCGAAGGAAGTTGAGCCAAAACGAAAACTATAGTTTATTTTTAATAACGTTTAAAAACATATTTCATTTGCTACATTTATTAATTTTCACAAAATTTAAGAATTTTCAAAAATTTCTATCATGCTGTAGTACTACAAATGTAAAATAATAGCTATGGAGTTATTCGGTTCCGAAGGAAGTTGAGCCAAAACGAAAACTATAGTTTATTTTTAATAACGTTTAAAAACATATTTCATTTGCTACATTTATTAATTTTCACAAAATTTAAGAATTTTCAAAAATTTCTATCATGCTGTAGTACTACAAATCTAAAAAAATAGCTATGGAGTTATTCGGTTCCGAAGGAAGTTGAGCCAAAACGAAAACTATAGTTTATTTTTAATAGCGTTTAAAAACATATTTCATTTGTTACATTTATTAATTTTCACAAAATTTAAGAATTTTCAAAGTTTTTTTTCATGCTGTAGTACTACAAATGTAAAATAATAGCTATGGAGTTATTCGGTTCCGAAGGAAGTTCTACCAAAACGAAAACTATAGTTTATTTTTAATAACGTTTAAAAACATATTTCATTTGCTACATTTATTAATTTTCACAAAATTTAAGAATTTTCAAAAATTTCTATCATGCTGTAGTACTACAAATGTAAAATAATAGCTATGGAGTTATTCGGTTCCGAAGGAAGTTCTACCAAAACGAAAACTATAGTTTATTTTTAATAACGTTTAAAAACATATTTCATTTGCTACATTTATTAATTTTCACAAAATTTAAGAATTTTCAAAAATTTCTATCATGCTGTAGTACTACAAATGTAAAATAATAGCTATGGAGTTATTCGGTTCCGAAGGAAGTTGAGCCAAAACGAAAACTATAGTTTATTTTTAATAACGTTTAAAAACATATTTCATTTGCTACATTTATTAATTTTCACAAAATTTAAGAATTTTCAAAAATTTCTATCATGCTGTAGTACTACAAATCTAAAAAAATAGCTATGGAGTTATTCGGTTCCGAAGGAAGTTGAGCCAAAACGAAAACTATAGTTTATTTTTAATAGCGTTTAAAAACATATTTCATTTGTTACATTTATTAATTTTCACAAAATTTAAGAATTTTCAAAGTTTTTTTTCATGCTGTAGTACTACAAAAGTAAAAAAATAGCTATGGAGTTATTCGGTTCCGAAGGAAGTTGAGCCAAAACGAAAACTATAGTTTATTTTTAATAACGTTTAAAAACATATTTCATTTGCTACATTTATTAATTTTCACAAAATTTAAGAATTTTCAAAAATTTCTATCATGCTGTAGTACTACAAATCTAAAAAAATAGCTATGGAGTTATTCGGTTCCGAAGGAAGTTGAGCCAAAACGAAAACTATAGTTTATTTTTAATAACGTTTAAAAACATATTTCATTTGCTACATTTATTAATTTTCACAAAATTTAAGAATTTTCAAAAATTTCTATCATGCTGTAGTACTACAAATCTAAAAAAATAGCTATGGAGTTATTCGGTTCCGAAGGAAGTTGAGCCAAAACGAAAACTATAGTTTATTTTTAATAACGTTTAAAAACATATTTCATTTGCTACATTTATTAATTTTCACAAAATTTAAGAATTTTCAAAAATTTCTATCATGCTGTAGTACTACAAATCTAAAAAAATAGCTATGGAGTTATTCGGTTCCGAAGGAAGTTGAGCCAAAACGAAAACTATAGTTTATTTTTAATAACGTTTAAAAACATATTTCATTTGCTACATTTATTAATTTTCACAAAATTTAAGAATTTTCAAAAATTTCTATCATGCTGTAGTACTACAAATCTAAAAAAATAGCTATGGAGTTATTCGGTTCCGAAGGAAGTTGAGCCAAAACGAAAACTATAGTTTATTTTTAATAACGTTTAAAAACATATTTCATTTGCTACATTTATTAATTTTCACAAAATTTAAGAATTTTCAAAAATTTCTATCATGCTGTAGTACTACAAATGTAAAATAATAGCTATGGAGTTATTCGGTTCCGAAGGAAGTTCTACCAAAACGAAAACTATAGTTTATTTTTAATAACGTTTAAAAACATATTTCATTTGCTACATTTATTAATTTTCACAAAATTTAAGAATTTTCAAAAATTTCTATCATGCTGTAGTACTACAAATCTAAAAAAATAGCTATGGAGTTATTCGGTTCCGAAGGAAGTTGAGCCAAAACGAAAACTATAGTTTATTTTTAATAACGTTTAAAAACATATTTCATTTGCTACATTTATTAATTTTCACAAAATTTAAGAATTTTCAAAAATTTCTATCATGCTGTAGTACTACAAATCTAAAAAAATAGCTATGGAGTTATTCGGTTCCGAAGGAAGTTGAGCCAAAACGAAAACTATAGTTTATTTTTAATAACGTTTAAAAACATATTTCATTTGCTACATTTATTAATTTTCACAAAATTTAAGAATTTTCAAAAATTTCTATCATGCTGTAGTACTACAAATGTAAAATAATAGCTATGGAGTTATTCGGTTCCGAAGGAAGTTCTACCAAAACGAAAACTATAGTTTATTTTTAATAACGTTTAAAAACATATTTCATTTGCTACATTTATTAATTTTCACAAAATTTAAGAATTTTCAAAAATTTCTATCATGCTGTAGTACTACAAATCTAAAAAAATAGCTATGGAGTTATTCGGTTCCGAAGGAAGTTGAGCCAAAACGAAAACTATAGTTTATTTTTAATAACGTTTAAAAACATATTTCATTTGCTACATTTATTAATTTTCACAAAATTTAAGAATTTTCAAAAATTTCTATCATGCTGTAGTACTACAAATCTAAAAAAATAGCTATGGAGTTATTCGGTTCCGAAGGAAGTTGAGCCAAAACGAAAACTATAGTTTATTTTTAATAACGTTTAAAAACATATTTCATTTGCTACATTTATTAATTTTCACAAAATTTAAGAATTTTCAAAAATTTCTATCATGCTGTAGTACTACAAATCTAAAAAAATAGCTATGGAGTTATTCGGTTCCGAAGGAAGTTGAGCCAAAACGAAAACTATAGTTTATTTTTAATAACGTTTAAAAACATATTTCATTTGCTACATTTATTAATTTTCACAAAATTTAAGAATTTTCAAAAATTTCTATCATGCTGTAGTACTACAAATCTAAAAAAATAGCTATGGAGTTATTCGGTTCCGAAGGAAGTTGAGCCAAAACGAAAACTATAGTTTATTTTTAATAACGTTTAAAAACATATTTCATTTGCTACATTTATTAATTTTCACAAAATTTAAGAATTTTCAAAAATTTCTATCATGCTGTAGTACTACAAATGTAAAATAATAGCTATGGAGTTATTCGGTTCCGAAGGAAGTTCTACCAAAACGAAAACTATAGTTTATTTTTAATAACGTTTAAAAACATATTTCATTTGCTACATTTATTAATTTTCACAAAATTTAAGAATTTTCAAAAATTTCTATCATGCTGTAGTACTACAAATCTAAAAAAATAGCTATGGAGTTATTCGGTTCCGAAGGAAGTTGAGCCAAAACGAAAACTATAGTTTATTTTTAATAACGTTTAAAAACATATTTCATTTGCTACATTTATTAATTTTCACAAAATTTAAGAATTTTCAAAAATTTCTATCATGCTGTAGTACTACAAATCTAAAAAAATAGCTATGGAGTTATTCGGTTCCGAAGGAAGTTGAGCCAAAACGAAAACTATAGTTTATTTTTAATAACGTTTAAAAACATATTTCATTTGCTACATTTATTAATTTTCACAAAATTTAAGAATTTTCAAAAATTTCTATCATGCTGTAGTACTACAAATGTAAAATAATAGCTATGGAGTTATTCGGTTCCGAAGGAAGTTCTACCAAAACGAAAACTATAGTTTATTTTTAATAACGTTTAAAAACATATTTCATTTGCTACATTTATTAATTTTCACAAAATTTAAGAATTTTCAAAAATTTCTATCATGCTGTAGTACTACAAATCTAAAAAAATAGCTATGGAGTTATTCGGTTCCGAAGGAAGTTGAGCCAAAACGAAAACTATAGTTTATTTTTAATAACGTTTAAAAACATATTTCATTTGCTACATTTATTAATTTTCACAAAATTTAAGAATTTTCAAAAATTTCTATCATGCTGTAGTACTACAAATCTAAAAAAATAGCTATGGAGTTATTCGGTTCCGAAGGAAGTTGAGCCAAAACGAAAACTATAGTTTATTTTTAATAACGTTTAAAAACATATTTCATTTGCTACATTTATTAATTTTCACAAAATTTAAGAATTTTCAAAAATTTCTATCATGCTGTAGTACTACAAATGTAAAATAATAGCTATGGAGTTATTCGGTTCCGAAGGAAGTTGTACCAAAACGAAAACTATAGTTTATTTTTAATAACGTTTAAAAACATATTTCATTTGCTACATTTATTAATTTTCACAAAATTTAAGAATTTTCAAAAATTTCTATCATGCTGTAGTACTACAAATCTAAAAAAATAGCTATGGAGTTATTCGGTTCCGAAGGAAGTTGAGCCAAAACGAAAACTATAGTTTATTTTTAATAACGTTTAAAAACATATTTCATTTGCTACATTTATTAATTTTCACAAAATTTAAGAATTTTCAAAGTTTTTTTTCATGCTGTAGTACTACAAATGTAAAATAATAGCTATGGAGTTATTCGGTTCCGAAGGAAGTTGAGCCAAAACGAAAACTATAGTTTATTTTTAATAACGTTTAAAAACATATTTCATTTGCTACATTTATTAATTTTCACAAAATTTAAGAATTTTCAAAGTTTTTTTTCATGCTGTAGTACTACAAATGTAAAATAATAGCTATGGAGTTATTCGGTTCCGAAGGAAGTTGAGCCAAAACGAAAACTATAGTTTATTTTTAATAACGTTTAAAAACATATTTCATTTGCTACATTTATTAATTTTCACAAAATTTAAGAATTTTCAAAAATTTCTATCATGCTGTAGTACTACAAATCTAAAAAAATAGCTATGGAGTTATTCGGTTCCGAAGGAAGTTGAGCCAAAACGAAAACTATAGTTTATTTTTAATAACGTTTAAAAACATATTTCATTTGCTACATTTATTAATTTTCACAAAATTTAAGAATTTTCAAAAATTTCTATCATGCTGTAGTACTACAAATCTAAAAAAATAGCTATGGAGTTATTCGGTTCCGAAGGAAGTTGAGCCAAAACGAAAACTATAGTTTATTTTTAATAACGTTTAAAAACATATTTCATTTGCTACATTTATTAATTTTCACAAAATTTAAGAATTTTCAAAAATTTCTATCATGCTGTAGTACTACAAATCTAAAAAAATAGCTATGGAGTTATTCGGTTCCGAAGGAAGTTGAGCCAAAACGAAAACTATAGTTTATTTTTAATAACGTTTAAAAACATATTTCATTTGCTACATTTATTAATTTTCACAAAATTTAAGAATTTTCAAAAATTTCTATCATGCTGTAGTACTACAAATGTAAAATAATAGCTATGGAGTTATTCGGTTCCGAAGGAAGTTGAGCCAAAACGAAAACTATAGTTTATTTTTAATAACGTTTAAAAACATATTTCATTTGCTACATTTATTAATTTTCACAAAATTTAAGAATTTTCAAAAATTTCTATCATGCTGTAGTACTACAAATCTAAAAAAATAGCTATGGAGTTATTCGGTTCCGAAGGAAGTTGAGCCAAAACGAAAACTATAGTTTATTTTTAATAACGTTTAAAAACATATTTCATTTGCTACATTTATTAATTTTCACAAAATTTAAGAATTTTCAAAAATTTCTATCATGCTGTAGTACTACAAATCTAAAAAAATAGCTATGGAGTTATTCGGTTCCGAAGGAAGTTGAGCCAAAACGAAAACTATAGTTTATTTTTAATAACGTTTAAAAACATATTTCATTTGCTACATTTATTAATTTTCACAAAATTTAAGAATTTTCAAAAATTTCTATCATGCTGTAGTACTACAAATCTAAAAAAATAGCTATGGAGTTATTCGGTTCCGAAGGAAGTTGAGCCAAAACGAAAACTATAGTTTATTTTTAATAACGTTTAAAAACATATTTCATTTGCTACATTTATTAATTTTCACAAAATTTAAGAATTTTCAAAAATTTCTATCATGCTGTAGTACTACAAATCTAAAAAAATAGCTATGGAGTTATTCGGTTCCGAAGGAAGTTGAGCCAAAACGAAAACTATAGTTTATTTTTAATAACGTTTAAAAACATATTTCATTTGCTACATTTATTAATTTTCACAAAATTTAAGAATTTTCAAAAATTTCTATCATGCTGTAGTACTACAAATCTAAAAAAATAGCTATGGAGTTATTCGGTTCCGAAGGAAGTTGAGCCAAAACGAAAACTATAGTTTATTTTTAATAACGTTTAAAAACATATTTCATTTGCTACATTTATTAATTTTCACAAAATTTAAGAATTTTCAAAGTTTTTTTTCATGCTGTAGTACTACAAATGTAAAATAATAGCTATGGAGTTATTCGGTTCCGAAGGAAGTTGAGCCAAAACGAAAACTATAGTTTATTTTTAATAACGTTTAAAAACATATTTCATTTGCTACATTTATTAATTTTCACAAAATTTAAGAATTTTCAAAAATTTCTATCATGCTGTAGTACTACAAATCTAAAAAAATAGCTATGGAGTTATTCGGTTCCGAAGGAAGTTGAGCCAAAACGAAAACTATAGTTTATTTTTAATAACGTTTAAAAACATATTTCATTTGCTACATTTATTAATTTTCACAAAATTTAAGAATTTTCAAAGTTTTTTTTCATGCTGTAGTACTACAAATGTAAAATAATAGCTATGGAGTTATTCGGTTCCGAAGGAAGTTGAGCCAAAACGAAAACTATAGTTTATTTTTAATAACGTTTAAAAACATATTTCATTTGCTACATTTATTAATTTTCACAAAATTTAAGAATTTTCAAAAATTTCTATCATGCTGTAGTACTACAAATCTAAAAAAATAGCTATGGAGTTATTCGGTTCCGAAGGAAGTTGAGCCAAAACGAAAACTATAGTTTATTTTTAATAACGTTTAAAAACATATTTCATTTGCTACATTTATTAATTTTCACAAAATTTAAGAATTTTCAAAAATTTCTATCATGCTGTAGTACTACAAATCTAAAAAAATAGCTATGGAGTTATTCGGTTCCGAAGGAAGTTGAGCCAAAACGAAAACTATAGTTTATTTTTAATAACGTTTAAAAACATATTTCATTTGCTACATTTATTAATTTTCACAAAATTTAAGAATTTTCAAAAATTTCTATCATGCTGTAGTACTACAAATGTAAAATAATAGCTATGGAGTTATTCGGTTCCGAAGGAAGTTCTACCAAAACGAAAACTATAGTTTATTTTTAATAACGTTTAAAAACATATTTCATTTGCTACATTTATTAATTTTCACAAAATTTAAGAATTTTCAAAAATTTCTATCATGCTGTAGTACTACAAATCTAAAAAAATAGCTATGGAGTTATTCGGTTCCGAAGGAAGTTGAGCCAAAACGAAAACTATAGTTTATTTTTAATAACGTTTAAAAACATATTTCATTTGCTACATTTATTAATTTTCACAAAATTTAAGAATTTTCAAAAATTTCTATCATGCTGTAGTACTACAAATCTAAAAAAATAGCTATGGAGTTATTCGGTTCCGAAGGAAGTTGAGCCAAAACGAAAACTATAGTTTATTTTTAATAACGTTTAAAAACATATTTCATTTGCTACATTTATTAATTTTCACAAAATTTAAGAATTTTCAAAAATTTCTATCATGCTGTAGTACTACAAATCTAAAAAAATAGCTATGGAGTTATTCGGTTCCGAAGGAAGTTGAGCCAAAACGAAAACTATAGTTTATTTTTAATAACGTTTAAAAACATATTTCATTTGCTACATTTATTAATTTTCACAAAATTTAAGAATTTTCAAAAATTTCTATCATGCTGTAGTACTACAAATGTAAAATAATAGCTATGGAGTTATTCGGTTCCGAAGGAAGTTGTACCAAAACGAAAACTATAGTTTATTTTTAATAACGTTTAAAAACATATTTCATTTGCTACATTTATTAATTTTCACAAAATTTAAGAATTTTCAAAAATTTCTATCATGCTGTAGTACTACAAATCTAAAAAAATAGCTATGGAGTTATTCGGTTCCGAAGGAAGTTGAGCCAAAACGAAAACTATAGTTTATTTTTAATAACGTTTAAAAACATATTTCATTTGCTACATTTATTAATTTTCACAAAATTTAAGAATTTTCAAAGTTTTTTTTCATGCTGTAGTACTACAAATGTAAAATAATAGCTATGGAGTTATTCGGTTCCGAAGGAAGTTGAGCCAAAACGAAAACTATAGTTTATTTTTAATAACGTTTAAAAACATATTTCATTTGCTACATTTATTAATTTTCACAAAATTTAAGAATTTTCAAAGTTTTTTTTCATGCTGTAGTACTACAAATGTAAAATAATAGCTATGGAGTTATTCGGTTCCGAAGGAAGTTGAGCCAAAACGAAAACTATAGTTTATTTTTAATAACGTTTAAAAACATATTTCATTTGCTACATTTATTAATTTTCACAAAATTTAAGAATTTTCAAAAATTTCTATCATGCTGTAGTACTACAAATCTAAAAAAATAGCTATGGAGTTATTCGGTTCCGAAGGAAGTTGAGCCAAAACGAAAACTATAGTTTATTTTTAATAACGTTTAAAAACATATTTCATTTGCTACATTTATTAATTTTCACAAAATTTAAGAATTTTCAAAAATTTCTATCATGCTGTAGTACTACAAATCTAAAAAAATAGCTATGGAGTTATTCGGTTCCGAAGGAAGTTGAGCCAAAACGAAAACTATAGTTTATTTTTAATAACGTTTAAAAACATATTTCATTTGCTACATTTATTAATTTTCACAAAATTTAAGAATTTTCAAAAATTTCTATCATGCTGTAGTACTACAAATCTAAAAAAATAGCTATGGAGTTATTCGGTTCCGAAGGAAGTTGAGCCAAAACGAAAACTATAGTTTATTTTTAATAACGTTTAAAAACATATTTCATTTGCTACATTTATTAATTTTCACAAAATTTAAGAATTTTCAAAAATTTCTATCATGCTGTAGTACTACAAATGTAAAATAATAGCTATGGAGTTATTCGGTTCCGAAGGAAGTTGAGCCAAAACGAAAACTATAGTTTATTTTTAATAACGTTTAAAAACATATTTCATTTGCTACATTTATTAATTTTCACAAAATTTAAGAATTTTCAAAAATTTCTATCATGCTGTAGTACTACAAATCTAAAAAAATAGCTATGGAGTTATTCGGTTCCGAAGGAAGTTGAGCCAAAACGAAAACTATAGTTTATTTTTAATAACGTTTAAAAACATATTTCATTTGCTACATTTATTAATTTTCACAAAATTTAAGAATTTTCAAAGTTTTTTTTCATGCTGTAGTACTACAAATCTAAAAAAATAGCTATGGAGTTATTCGGTTCCGAAGGAAGTTCAGCCAAAACGAAAACTATAGTTTATTTTTAATAACGTTTAAAAACATATTTCATTTGCTACATTTATTAATTTTCACAAAATTTAAGAATTTTCAAAAATTTCTATCATGCTGTAGTACTACAAATCTAAAAAAATAGCTATGGAGTTATTCGGTTCCGAAGGAAGTTGAGCCAAAACGAAAACTATAGTTTATTTTTAATAACGTTTAAAAACATATTTCATTTGCTACATTTATTAATTTTCACAAAATTTAAGAATTTTCAAAGTTTTTTTTCATGCTGTAGTACTACAAATGTAAAATAATAGCTATGGAGTTATTCGGTTCCGAAGGAAGTTGAGCCAAAACGAAAACTATAGTTTATTTTTAATAACGTTTAAAAACATATTTCATTTGCTACATTTATTAATTTTCACAAAATTTAAGAATTTTCAAAAATTTCTATCATGCTGTAGTACTACAAATCTAAAAAAATAGCTATGGAGTTATTCGGTTCCGAAGGAAGTTGAGCCAAAACGAAAACTATAGTTTATTTTTAATAACGTTTAAAAACATATTTCATTTGCTACATTTATTAATTTTCACAAAATTTAAGAATTTTCAAAAATTTCTATCATGCTGTAGTACTACAAATCTAAAAAAATAGCTATGGAGTTATTCGGTTCCGAAGGAAGTTGAGCCAAAACGAAAACTATAGTTTATTTTTAATAACGTTTAAAAACATATTTCATTTGCTACATTTATTAATTTTCACAAAATTTAAGAATTTTCAAAAATTTCTATCATGCTGTAGTACTACAAATCTAAAAAAATAGCTATGGAGTTATTCGGTTCCGAAGGAAGTTGAGCCAAAACGAAAACTATAGTTTATTTTTAATAACGTTTAAAAACATATTTCATTTGCTACATTTATTAATTTTCACAAAATTTAAGAATTTTCAAAAATTTCTATCATGCTGTAGTACTACAAATGTAAAATAATAGCTATGGAGTTATTCGGTTCCGAAGGAAGTTGAGCCAAAACGAAAACTATAGTTTATTTTTAATAACGTTTAAAAACATATTTCATTTGCTACATTTATTAATTTTCACAAAATTTAAGAATTTTCAAAAATTTCTATCATGCTGTAGTACTACAAATCTAAAAAAATAGCTATGGAGTTATTCGGTTCCGAAGGAAGTTGAGCCAAAACGAAAACTATAGTTTATTTTTAATAACGTTTAAAAACATATTTCATTTGCTACATTTATTAATTTTCACAAAATTTAAGAATTTTCAAAGTTTTTTTTCATGCTGTAGTACTACAAATCTAAAAAAATAGCTATGGAGTTATTCGGTTCCGAAGGAAGTTGAGCCAAAACGAAAACTATAGTTTATTTTTAATAACGTTTAAAAACATATTTCATTTGCTACATTTATTAATTTTCACAAAATTTAAGAATTTTCAAAAATTTCTATCATGCTGTAGTACTACAAATCTAAAAAAATAGCTATGGAGTTATTCGGTTCCGAAGGAAGTTGAGCCAAAACGAAAACTATAGTTTATTTTTAATAACGTTTAAAAACATATTTCATTTGCTACATTTATTAATTTTCACAAAATTTAAGAATTTTCAAAAATTTCTATCATGCTGTAGTACTACAAATCTAAAAAAATAGCTATGGAGTTATTCGGTTCCGAAGGAAGTTGAGCCAAAACGAAAACTATAGTTTATTTTTAATAACGTTTAAAAACATATTTCATTTGCTACATTTATTAATTTTCACAAAATTTAAGAATTTTCAAAAATTTCTATCATG
This sequence comes from Panagrolaimus superbus, assembly GCA_964035985.1. Classification (NCBI taxonomy): domain Eukaryota; kingdom Metazoa; phylum Nematoda; class Chromadorea; order Rhabditida; family Panagrolaimidae; genus Panagrolaimus; species Panagrolaimus superbus. The sequence goes on from OZ038357.1 coordinate 11,712,514, forward strand.
CTGTAGTACTACAAATCTAAAAAAATAGCTATGGAGTTATTCGGTTCCGAAGGAAGTTGAGCCAAAACGAAAACTATAGTTTATTTTTAATAACGTTTAAAAACATATTTCATTTGCTACATTTATTAATTTTCACAAAATTTAAGAATTTTCAAAGTTTTTTTTCATGCTGTAGTACTACAAATGTAAAATAATAGCTATGGAGTTATTCGGTTCCGAAGGAAGTTGAGCCAAAACGAAAACTATAGTTTATTTTTAATAACGTTTAAAAACATATTTCATTTGCTACATTTATTAATTTTCACAAAATTTAAGAATTTTCAAAAATTTCTATCATGCTGTAGTACTACAAATCTAAAAAAATAGCTATGGAGTTATTCGGTTCCGAAGGAAGTTGAGCCAAAACGAAAACTATAGTTTATTTTTAATAACGTTTAAAAACATATTTCATTTGCTACATTTATTAATTTTCACAAAATTTAAGAATTTTCAAAAATTTCTATCATGCTGTAGTACTACAAATCTAAAAAAATAGCTATGGAGTTATTCGGTTCCGAAGGAAGTTGAGCCAAAACGAAAACTGCAATTTGTTTTTAATAGCATTTAGAAATATAATCCATTTAACACATTTGCTAATTTTTATAGAATTTAAGAATTTTCAGAAATTTCTTTCATGCTGTAGTACTACAAAAGTAAAAAAATAGCTATGGAGTTATTCGGTTCCGAAGGAAGTTGAGCCAAAACGAAAACTATAGTTTATTTTTAACAGCGTTTAGAAACATATGTCATTTGTTACATTTGCTAATTTTCATAGAATTTAAGAATTTTCAGAAATTTCTTTCATGCTGTAGTACTACAAAAGTAAAAAAATAGCTATGGAGTTATTCGGTTCCGAAGGAAGTTGAGCTAAAACGAAAACTATAGTTTATTTTTAATAGCGTTTAAAAACATATTTCATTTGTTACATTTATTAATTTTCACAAAATTTAAGAATTTTCAAAAATTTCTTTCATGCTGTAGTACTAAAAAAGTAAAAAAATAGCTATGGAGTTATTCGGTTCCGAAGGAAGTTGAGCCAAAACGAAAACGATAGTTTATTTTTAACAGCGTTTAGAAACATATGTCATTTGTTACATTTGCTAATTTTCATAGAATTTAAGAATTTTCAAAAATTTCTTTCATGCTGTAGTACTACAAAAGTAAAAAAATAGCTATGGAGTTATTCGGTTCCGAAGGAATTTCAGCCGAAACAAAAACTGCAATTTGTTTTTAATAGCATTTAGAAATATAATCCATTTAACTCATTTGCTAATTTTCATAGAATTTAAGAATTTTCAAAGCTTTTTTTCATGCTGTAGTACTACAAAAGTAAAAAAATAGCTATGGAGTTATTCGGTTCCGAAGGAAGTTGAGCCAAAACGAAAACTATAGTTTATTTTTAATAGCGTTTAAAAACATATTTCATTTGTTACATTTATTAATTTTCACAAAATTTAAGAATTTTCAAAAATTTCTTTCATGCTGTAGTACTAAAAAAGTAAAAAAATAGCTATGGAGTTATTCGGTTCCGAAGGAAGTTGAGCTAAAACGAAAACTATAGTTTATTTTTAATAGCGTTTAAAAACATATTTCATTTGTTACATTTATTAATTTTCACAAAATTTAAGAATTTTCAAAAATTTCTTTCATGCTGTAGTACTAAAAAAGTAAAAAAATAGCTATGGAGTTATTCGGTTCCGAAGGAAGTTGAGCTAAAACGAAAACTATAGTTTATTTTTAACAGCGTTTAGAAACATATGTCATTTGTTACATTTATTAATTTTCACAAAATTTAAGAATTTTCAAAAATTTCTTTCATGCTGTAGTACTAAAAAAGTAAAAAAATAGCTATGGAGTTATTCGGTTCCGAAGGAAGTTGAGCTAAAACGAAAACTATAGTTTATTTTTAATAGCGTTTAAAAACATATTTCATTTGTTACATTTATTAATTTTCACAAAATTTAAGAATTTTCAAAAATTTCTTTCATGCTGTAGTACTAAAAAAGTAAAAAAATAGCTATGGAGTTATTCGGTTCCGAAGGAAGTTGAGCTAAAACGAAAACTATAGTTTATTTTTAACAGCGTTTAGAAACATATGTCATTTGTTACATTTGCTAATTTTCATAGAATTTAAGAATTTTCAGAAATTTCTTTCATGCTGTAGTACTACAAAAGTAAAAAAATAGCTATGGAGTTATTCGGTTCCGAAGGAAGTTGAGCTAAAACGAAAACTATAGTTTATTTTTAATAGCGTTTAAAAACATATTTCATTTGTTACATTTATTAATTTTCACAAAATTTAAGAATTTTCAAAAATTTCTTTCATGCTGTAGTACTAAAAAAGTAAAAAAATAGCTATGGAGTTATTCGGTTCCGAAGGAAGTTGAGCCAAAACGAAAACGATAGTTTATTTTTAACAGCGTTTAGAAACATATGTCATTTGTTACATTTGCTAATTTTCATAGAATTTAAGAATTTTCAAAAATTTCTTTCATGCTGTAGTACTACAAAAGTAAAAAAATAGCTATGGAGTTATTCGGTTCCGAAGGAATTTCAGCCGAAACAAAAACTGCAATTTGTTTTTAATAGCATTTAGAAATATAATCCATTTAACTCATTTGCTAATTTTCATAGAATTTAAGAATTTTCAAAGCTTTTTTTCATGCTGTAGTACTACAAAAGTAAAAAAATAGCTATGGAGTTATTCGGTTCCGAAGGAATTTCAGCCAAAACGAAAACTATAGTTTATTTTTAATAGCGTTTAAAAACATATTTCATTTGTTACATTTATTAATTTTCACAAAATTTAAGAATTTTCAAAAATTTCTTTCATGCTGTAGTACTAAAAAAGTAAAAAAATAGCTATGGAGTTATTCGGTTCCGAAGGAAGTTGAGCTAAAACGAAAACTATAGTTTATTTTTAATAGCGTTTAAAAACATATTTCATTTGTTACATTTATTAATTTTCACAAAATTTAAGAATTTTCAAAAATTTCTTTCATGCTGTAGTACTAAAAAAGTAAAAAAATAGCTATGGAGTTATTCGGTTCCGAAGGAAGTTGAGCTAAAACGAAAACTATAGTTTATTTTTAACAGCGTTTAGAAACATATGTCATTTGTTACATTTGCTAATTTTCATAGAATTTAAGAATTTTCAAAAATTTCTTTCATGCTGTAGTACTACAAAAGTAAAAAAATAGCTATGGAGTTATTCGGTTCCGAAGGAATTTCAGCCGAAACGAAAACTATAGTTTATTTTTAATAACGTTTAAAAACATATTTCATTTGCTACATTTATTAATTTTCACAAAATTAAAGAATTTTCAAAAATTTCTATCATGCTGTAGTACTACAAAAGTAAAAAAATAGCTATGGAGTTATTCGGTTCCGAAGGAAGTTGAGCCAAAACGAAAACTATAGTTTATTTTTAATAGCGTTTAAAAACATATTTCATTTGTTACATTTATTAATTTTCATAGAATTTAAGAATTTTCAAAAATTTCTTTCATGCTGTAGTACTACAAATCTAAAAAAATAGCTATGGAGTTATTCGGTTCCGAAGGAAGTTGAGCCAAAACGAAAACTATAGTTTATTTTTAATAACGTTTAAAAACATATTTCATTTGCTACATTTATTAATTTTCACAAAATTAAAGAATTTTCAAAAATTTCTATCATGCTGTAGTACTACAAAAGTAAAAAAATAGCTATGGAGTTATTCGGTTCCGAAGGAAGTTGAGCCAAAACGAAAACTATAGTTTATTTTTAATAGCGTTTAAAAACATATTTCATTTGTTACATTTATTAATTTTCACAAAATTTAAGAATTTTCAAAAATTTCTTTCATGCTGTAGTACTACAAAAGTAAAAAAATAGCTATGGAGTTATTCGGTTCCGAAGGAATTTCAGCCAAAACGAAAACTATAGTTTATTTTTAATAGCGTTTAGAAACTTATTTCATTTGTTACATTTGCTAATTTTCATAGAATTTAAGAATTTTCAAAAATTTCTTTCATGCTGTAGTACTACAAATCTAAAAAAATAGCTATGGAGTTATTCGGTTCCGAAGGAAGTTGAGCCAAAACGAAAACTATAGTTTATTTTTAATAACGTTTAAAAACATATTTCATTTGTTACATTTATTAATTTTCACAAAATTTAAGAATTTTCAAAAATTTCTTTCATGCTGTAGTACTACAAATGTAAAATAATAGCTATGGAGTTATTCGGTTCCGAAGGAAGTTGAGCCAAAACGAAAACTATAGTTTATTTTTAATAACGTTTAAAAACATATTTCATTTGCTACATTTATTAATTTTCACAAAATTTAAGAATTTTCAAAAATTTCTATCATGCTGTAGTACTACAAATCTAAAAAAATAGCTATGGAGTTATTCGGTTCCGAAGGAAGTTGAGCCAAAACGAAAACTATAGTTTATTTTTAATAACGTTTAAAAACATATTTCATTTGCTACATTTATTAATTTTCACAAAATTTAAGAATTTTCAAAAATTTCTATCATGCTGTAGTACTACAAATCTAAAAAAATAGCTATGGAGTTATTCGGTTCCGAAGGAAGTTGAGCCAAAACGAAAACTATAGTTTATTTTTAATAACGTTTAAAAACATATTTCATTTGCTACATTTATTAATTTTCACAAAATTTAAGAATTTTCAAAAATTTCTATCATGCTGTAGTACTACAAATCTAAAAAAATAGCTATGGAGTTATTCGGTTCCGAAGGAAGTTGAGCCAAAACGAAAACTATAGTTTATTTTTAATAGCGTTTAAAAACATATTTCATTTGTTACATTTATTAGTTTTCACAAAATTTAAGAATTTTCAAAAATTTCTATCATGCTGTAGTACTACAAAAGTAAAAAAATAGCTATGGAGTTATTCGGTTCCGAAGGAAGTTGAGCCAAAACGAAAACTATAGTTTATTTTTAATAGCGTTTAAAAACATATTTCATTTGTTACATTTATTAATTTTCACAAAATTTAAGAATTTTCAAAAATTTCTTTCATGCTGTAGTACTACAAAAGTAAAAAAATAGCTATGGAGTTATTCGGTTCCGAAGGAATTTCAGCCAAAACGAAAACTATAGTTTATTTTTAATAGCGTTTAGAAACTTATTTCATTTGTTACATTTGCTAATTTTCATAGAATTTAAGAATTTTCAAAAATTTCTTTCATGCTGTAGTACTACAAATCTAAAAAAATAGCTATGGAGTTATTCGGTTCCGAAGGAAGTTGAGCCAAAACGAAAACTATAGTTTATTTTTAATAACGTTTAAAAACATATTTCATTTGTTACATTTATTAATTTTCACAAAATTTAAGAATTTTCAAAAATTTCTTTCATGCTGTAGTACTACAAATGTAAAATAATAGCTATGGAGTTATTCGGTTCCGAAGGAAGTTGAGCCAAAACGAAAACTATAGTTTATTTTTAATAACGTTTAAAAACATATTTCATTTGCTACATTTATTAATTTTCACAAAATTTAAGAATTTTCAAAAATTTCTATCATGCTGTAGTACTACAAATCTAAAAAAATAGCTATGGAGTTATTCGGTTCCGAAGGAAGTTGAGCCAAAACGAAAACTATAGTTTATTTTTAATAACGTTTAAAAACATATTTCATTTGCTACATTTATTAATTTTCACAAAATTTAAGAATTTTCAAAAATTTCTATCATGCTGTAGTACTACAAATCTAAAAAAATAGCTATGGAGTTATTCGGTTCCGAAGGAAGTTGAGCCAAAACGAAAACTATAGTTTATTTTTAATAGCGTTTAAAAACATATTTCATTTGTTACATTTATTAGTTTTCACAAAATTTAAGAATTTTCAAAAATTTCTATCATGCTGTAGTACTACAAAAGTAAAAAAATAGCTATGGAGTTATTCGGTTCCGAAGGAAGTTGAGCCAAAACGAAAACTATAGTTTATTTTTAATAGCGTTTAAAAACATATTTCATTTGTTACATTTATTAATTTTCACAAAATTTAAGAATTTTCAAAAATTTCTATCATGCTGTAGTACTACAAAAGTAAAAAAATAGCTATGGAGTTATTCGGTTCCGAAGGAATTTCAGCCAAAACGAAAACTATAGTTTATTTTTAATAGCGTTTAGAAACTTATTTCATTTGTTACATTTGCTAATTTTCATAGAATTTAAGAATTTTCAAAAATTTCTTTCATGCTGTAGTACTACAAATCTAAAAAAATAGCTATGGAGTTATTCGGTTCCGAAGGAAGTTGAGCCAAAACGAAAACTATAGTTTATTTTTAATAACGTTTAAAAACATATTTCATTTGTTACATTTATTAATTTTCACAAAATTTAAGAATTTTCAAAAATTTCTTTCATGCTGTAGTACTACAAATGTAAAAAAATAGCTATGGAGTTATTCGGTTCCGAAGGAAGTTGAGCCAAAACGAAAACTATAGTTTATTTTTAATAACGTTTAAAAACATATTTCATTTGCTATATTTATTAATTTTCACAAAATTTAAGAATTTTCAAAAATTTCTATCATGCTGTAGTACTACAAATCTAAAAAAATAGCTATGGAGTTATTCGGTTCCGAAGGAAGTTGAGCCAAAACGAAAACTATAGTTTATTTTTAATAACGTTTAAAAACATATTTCATTTGCTACATTTATTAATTTTCACAAAATTTAAGAATTTTCAAAAATTTCTATCATGCTGTAGTACTACAAATCTAAAAAAATAGCTATGGAGTTATTCGGTTCCGAAGGAAGTTGAGCCAAAACGAAAACTATAGTTTATTTTTAATAGCGTTTAAAAACATATTTCATTTGTTACATTTATTAGTTTTCACAAAATTTAAGAATTTTCAAAAATTTCTATCATGCTGTAGTACTACAAAAGTAAAAAAATAGCTATGGAGTTATTCGGTTCCGAAGGAAGTTGAGCCAAAACGAAAACTATAGTTTATTTTTAATAGCGTTTAAAAACATATTTCATTTGTTACATTTATTAGTTTTCACAAAATTTAAGAATTTTCAAAAATTTCTATCATGCTGTAGTACTACAAATGTAAAATAATAGCTATGGAGTTATTCGGTTCCGAAGGAAGTTGAGCCAAAACGAAAACTATAGTTTATTTTTAATAACGTTTAAAAACATATTTCATTTGCTACATTTATTAATTTTCACAAAATTTAAGAATTTTCAAAAATTTCTATCATGCTGTAGTACTACAAATGTAAAAAAATAGCTATGGAGTTATTCGGTTCCGAAGGAAGTTGAGCCAAAACGAAAACTATAGTTTATTTTTAATAACGTTTAAAAACATATTTCATTTGCTACATTTATTAATTTTCACAAAATTTAAGAATTTTCAAAAATTTCTATCATGCTGTAGTACTACAAATGTAAAAAAATAGCTATGGAGTTATTCGGTTCCGAAGGAAGTTGAGCCAAAACGAAAACTATAGTTTATTTTTAATAACGTTTAAAAACATATTTCATTTGCTACATTTATTAATTTTCACAAAATTTAAGAATTTTCAAAAATTTCTATCATGCTGTAGTACTACAAATGTAAAAAAATAGCTATGGAGTTATTCGGTTCCGAAGGAAGTTGAGCCAAAACGAAAACTATAGTTTATTTTTAATAACGTTTAAAAACATATTTCATTTGCTACATTTATTAATTTTCACAAAATTTAAGAATTTTCAAAAATTTCTATCATGATGTAGTACTACAAATCTAAAAAAAATAGCTATGGAGTTATTCGGTTCCGAAGGAAGTTGAGCCAAAACGAAAACTATAGTTTATTTTTAATAACGTTTAAAAACATATTTCATTTGCTACATTTATTAATTTTCACAAAATTTAAGAATTTTCAAAAATTTCTATCATGCTGTAGTACTACAAATGTAAAAAAAATAGCTATGGAGTTATTCGGTTCCGAAGGAAGTTGAGCCAAAACGAAAACTATAGTTTATTTTTAATAACGTTTAAAAACATATTTCATTTGCTACATTTATTAATTTTCACAAAATTTAAGAATTTTCAAAAATTTCTATCATGCTGTAGTACTACAAATCTAAAAAAATAGCTATGGAGTTATTCGGTTCCGAAGGAAGTTGAGCCAAAACGAAAACTATAGTTTATTTTTAATAACGTTTAAAAACATATTTCATTTGCTACATTTATTAATTTTCACAAAATTTAAGAATTTTCAAAAATTTCTATCATGCTGTAGTACTACAAATCTAAAAAAATAGCTATGGAGTTATTCGGTTCCGAAGGAAGTTGAGCCAAAACGAAAACTATAGTTTATTTTTAATAACGTTTAAAAACATATTTCATTTGCTACATTTATTAATTTTCACAAAATTTAAGAATTTTCAAAAATTTCTATCATGCTGTAGTACTACAAATGTAAAAAAATAGCTATGGAGTTATTCGGTTCCGAAGGAAGTTGAGCCAAAACGAAAACTATAGTTTATTTTTAATAACGTTTAAAAACATATTTCATTTGCTACATTTATTAATTTTCACAAAATTTAAGAATTTTCAAAAATTTCTATCATGCTGTAGTACTACAAATGTAAAAAAATAGCTATGGAGTTATTCGGTTCCGAAGGAAGTTGAGCCAAAACGAAAACTATAGTTTATTTTTAATAACGTTTAAAAACATATTTCATTTGCTACATTTATTAATTTTCACAAAATTTAAGAATTTTCAAAAATTTCTATCATGCTGTAGTACTACAAATGTAAAAAAATAGCTATGGAGTTATTCGGTTCCGAAGGAAGTTGAGCCAAAACGAAAACTATAGTTTATTTTTAATAACGTTTAAAAACATATTTCATTTGCTACATTTATTAATTTTCACAAAATTTAAGAATTTTCAAAAATTTCTATCATGCTGTAGTACTACAAATCTAAAAAAATAGCTATGGAGTTATTCGGTTCCGAAGGAAGTTGAGCCAAAACGAAAACTATAGTTTATTTTTAATAACGTTTAAAAACATATTTCATTTGCTACATTTATTAATTTTCACAAAATTTAAGAATTTTCAAAAATTTCTATCATGCTGTAGTACTACAAATGTAAAAAAATAGCTATGGAGTTATTCGGTTCCGAAGGAAGTTGAGCCAAAACGAAAACTATAGTTTATTTTTAATAACGTTTAAAAACATATTTCATTTGCTACATTTATTAATTTTCACAAAATTTAAGAATTTTCAAAAATTTCTATCATGCTGTAGTACTACAAATGTAAAATAATAGCTATGGAGTTATTCGGTTCCGAAGGAAGTTGAGCCAAAACGAAAACTATAGTTTATTTTTAATAACGTTTAAAAACATATTTCATTTGCTACATTTATTAATTTTCACAAAATTTAAGAATTTTCAAAAATTTCTATCATGCTGTAGTACTACAAAAGTAAAAAAATAGCTATGGAGTTATTCGGTTCCGAAGGAAGTTGAGCCAAAACGAAAACTATAGTTTATTTTTAATAGCGTTTAAAAACATATTTCATTTGTTACATTTATTAGTTTTCACAAAATTTAAGAATTTTCAAAAATTTCTATCATGCTGTAGTACTACAAAAGTAAAAAAATAGCTATGGAGTTATTCGGTTCCGAAGGAAGTTGAGCCAAAACGAAAACTATAGTTTATTTTTAATAGCGTTTAAAAACATATTTCATTTGTTACATTTATTAGTTTTCACAAAATTTAAGAATTTTCAAAAATTTCTTTCATGCTGTAGTACTACAAATGTAAAAAAATAGCTATGGAGTTATTCGGTTCCGAAGGAAGTTGAGCCAAAACGAAAACTATAGTTTATTTTTAATAGCGTTTAAAAACATATTTCATTTGTTACATTTATTAGTTTTCACAAAATTTAAGAATTTTCAAAAATTTCTATCATGCTGTAGTACTACAAAAGTAAAAAAATAGCTATGGAGTTATTCGGTTCCGAAGGAAGTTGAGCCAAAACGAAAACTATAGTTTATTTTTAATAGCGTTTAAAAACATATTTCATTTGTTACATTTATTAGTTTTCACAAAATTTAAGAATTTTCAAAAATTTCTATCATGCTGTAGTACTACAAAAGTAAAAAAATAGCTATGGAGTTATTCGGTTCCGAAGGAAGTTGAGCCAAAACGAAAACTATAGTTTATTTTTAATAGCGTTTAAAAACATATTTCATTTGTTACATTTATTAGTTTTCACAAAATTTAAGAATTTTCAAAAATTTCTTTCATGCTGTAGTACTACAAATGTAAAATAATAGCTATGGAGTTATTCGGTTCCGAAGGAAGTTGAGCCAAAACGAAAACTATAGTTTAATTTTAATAGCGTTTAAAAACATATTTCATTTGTTACATTTATTAGTTTTCACAAAATTTAAGAATTTTCAAAAATTTCTATCATGCTGTAGTACTACAAATGTAAAATAATAGCTATGGAGTTATTCGGTTCCGAAGGAAGTTGAGCCAAAACGAAAACTATAGTTTATTTTTAATAACGTTTAAAAACATATTTCATTTGCTACATTTATTAATTTTCACAAAATTTAAGAATTTTCAAAAATTTCTTTCATGCTGTAGTACTACAAATGTAAAATAATAGCTATGGAGTTATTCGGTTCCGAAGGAAGTTGAGCCAAAACGAAAACTATAGTTTATTTTTAATAACGTTTAAAAACATATTTCATTTGCTACATTTATTAATTTTCACAAAATTTAAGAATTTTCAAAAATTTCTTTCATGCTGTAGTACTACAAATGTAAAATAATAGCTATGGAGTTATTCGGTTCCGAAGGAAGTTGAGCCAAAACGAAAACTATAGTTTATTTTTAATAGCGTTTAAAAACATATTTCATTTGTTACATTTATTAGTTTTCACAAAATTTAAGAATTTTCAAAAATTTCTTTCATGCTGTAGTACTACAAATGTAAAATAATAGCTATGGAGTTATTCGGTTCCGAAGGAAGTTGAGCCAAAACGAAAACTATAGTTTAATTTTAATAGCGTTTAAAAACATATTTCATTTGTTACATTTATTAGTTTTCACAAAATTTAAGAATTTTCAAAAATTTCTATCATGCTGTAGTACTACAAATGTAAAATAATAGCTATGGAGTTATTCGGTTCCGAAGGAAGTTGAGCCAAAACGAAAACTATAGTTTATTTTTAATAACGTTTAAAAACATATTTCATTTGCTACATTTATTAATTTTCACAAAATTTAAGAATTTTCAAAAATTTCTTTCATGCTGTAGTACTACAAATGTAAAATAATAGCTATGGAGTTATTCGGTTCCGAAAGAAGTTGAGCCAAAACGAAAACTATAGTTTATTTTTAATAACGTTTAAAAACATATTTCATTTGCTACATTTATTAATTTTCACAAAATTTAAGAATTTTCAAAAATTTCTTTCATGCTGTAGTACTACAAATGTAAAATAATAGCTATGGAGTTATTCGGTTCCGAAAGAAGTTGAGCCAAAACGAAAACTATAGTTTATTTTTAATAACGTTTAAAAACATATTTCATTTGCTACATTTATTAATTTTCACAAAATTTAAGAATTTTCAAAAATTTCTTTCATGCTGTAGTACTACAAATGTAAAATAATAGCTATGGAGTTATTCGGTTCCGAAGGAAGTTGAGCCAAAACGAAAACTATAGTTTATTTTTAATAACGTTTAAAAACATATTTCATTTGCTACATTTATTAATTTTCACAAAATTTAAGAATTTTCAAAAATTTCTTTCATGCTGTAGTACTACAAATGTAAAATAATAGCTATGGAGTTATTCGGTTCCGAAGGAAGTTGAGCCAAAACGAAAACTATAGTTTATTTTTAATAGCGTTTAAAAACATATTTCATTTGTTACATTTATTAGTTTTCACAAAATTTAAGAATTTTCAAAAATTTCTTTCATGCTGTAGTACTACAAATGTAAAATAATAGCTATGGAGTTATTCGGTTCCGAAGGAAGTTGAGCCAAAACGAAAACTATAGTTTAATTTTAATAGCGTTTAAAAACATATTTCATTTGTTACATTTATTAGTTTTCACAAAATTTAAGAATTTTCAAAAATTTCTATCATGCTGTAGTACTACAAATGTAAAATAATAGCTATGGAGTTATTCGGTTCCGAAGGAAGTTGAGCCAAAACGAAAACTATAGTTTATTTTTAATAACGTTTAAAAACATATTTCATTTGCTACATTTATTAATTTTCACAAAATTTAAGAATTTTCAAAAATTTCTTTCATGCTGTAGTACTACAAATGTAAAATAATAGCTATGGAGTTATTCGGTTCCGAAAGAAGTTGAGCCAAAACGAAAACTATAGTTTATTTTTAATAACGTTTAAAAACATATTTCATTTGCTACATTTATTAATTTTCACAAAATTTAAGAATTTTCAAAAATTTCTTTCATGCTGTAGTACTACAAATGTAAAATAATAGCTATGGAGTTATTCGGTTCCGAAAGAAGTTGAGCCAAAACGAAAACTATAGTTTATTTTTAATAACGTTTAAAAACATATTTCATTTGCTACATTTATTAATTTTCACAAAATTTAAGAATTTTCAAAAATTTCTTTCATGCTGTAGTACTACAAATGTAAAATAATAGCTATGGAGTTATTCGGTTCCGAAGGAAGTTGAGCCAAAACGAAAACTATAGTTTATTTTTAATAACGTTTAAAAACATATTTCATTTGCTACATTTATTAATTTTCACAAAATTTAAGAATTTTCAAAAATTTCTTTCATGCTGTAGTACTACAAATGTAAAATAATAGCTATGGAGTTATTCGGTTCCGAAGGAAGTTGAGCCAAAACGAAAACTATAGTTTATTTTTAATAGCGTTTAAAAACATATTTCATTTGTTACATTTATTAGTTTTCACAAAATTTAAGAATTTTCAAAAATTTCTTTCATGCTGTAGTACTACAAATGTAAAATAATAGCTATGGAGTTATTCGGTTCCGAAGGAAGTTGAGCCAAAACGAAAACTATAGTTTAATTTTAATAGCGTTTAAAAACATATTTCATTTGTTACATTTATTAGTTTTCACAAAATTTAAGAATTTTCAAAAATTTCTATCATGCTGTAGTACTACAAATGTAAAATAATAGCTATGGAGTTATTCGGTTCCGAAGGAAGTTGAGCCAAAACGAAAACTATAGTTTATTTTTAATAACGTTTAAAAACATATTTCATTTGCTACATTTATTAATTTTCACAAAATTTAAGAATTTTCAAAAATTTCTTTCATGCTGTAGTACTACAAATGTAAAATAATAGCTATGGAGTTATTCGGTTCCGAAAGAAGTTGAGCCAAAACGAAAACTATAGTTTATTTTTAATAACGTTTAAAAACATATTTCATTTGCTACATTTATTAATTTTCACAAAATTTAAGAATTTTCAAAAATTTCTTTCATGCTGTAGTACTACAAATGTAAAATAATAGCTATGGAGTTATTCGGTTCCGAAAGAAGTTGAGCCAAAACGAAAACTATAGTTTATTTTTAATAACGTTTAAAAACATATTTCATTTGCTACATTTATTAATTTTCACAAAATTTAAGAATTTTCAAAAATTTCTTTCATGCTGTAGTACTACAAATGTAAAATAATAGCTATGGAGTTATTCGGTTCCGAAGGAAGTTGAGCCAAAACGAAAACTATAGTTTATTTTTAATAACGTTTAAAAACATATTTCATTTGCTACATTTATTAATTTTCACAAAATTTAAGAATTTTCAAAAATTTCTTTCATGCTGTAGTACTACAAATGTAAAATAATAGCTATGGAGTTATTCGGTTCCGAAGGAAGTTGAGCCAAAACGAAAACTATAGTTTATTTTTAATAGCGTTTAAAAACATATTTCATTTGTTACATTTATTAGTTTTCACAAAATTTAAGAATTTTCAAAAATTTCTTTCATGCTGTAGTACTACAAATGTAAAATAATAGCTATGGAGTTATTCGGTTCCGAAGGAAGTTGAGCCAAAACGAAAACTATAGTTTAATTTTAATAGCGTTTAAAAACATATTTCATTTGTTACATTTATTAGTTTTCACAAAATTTAAGAATTTTCAAAAATTTCTTTCATGCTGTAGTACTACAAATGTAAAATAATAGCTATGGAGTTATTCGGTTCCGAAGGAAGTTGAGCCAAAACGAAAACTATAGTTTATTTTTAATAACGTTTAAAAACATATTTCATTTGCTACATTTATTAATTTTCACAAAATTTAAGAATTTTCAAAAATTTCTTTCATGCTGTAGTACTACAAATGTAAAATAATAGCTATGGAGTTATTCGGTTCCGAAAGAAGTTGAGCCAAAACGAAAACTATAGTTTATTTTTAATAACGTTTAAAAACATATTTCATTTGCTACATTTATTAATTTTCACAAAATTTAAGAATTTTCAAAAATTTCTTTCATGCTGTAGTACTACAAATGTAAAATAATAGCTATGGAGTTATTCGGTTCCGAAAGAAGTTGAGCCAAAACGAAAACTATAGTTTATTTTTAATAACGTTTAAAAACATATTTCATTTGCTACATTTATTAATTTTCACAAAATTTAAGAATTTTCAAAAATTTCTTTCATGCTGTAGTACTACAAATGTAAAATAATAGCTATGGAGTTATTCGGTTCCGAAAGAAGTTGAGCCAAAACGAAAACTATAGTTTATTTTTAATAACGTTTAAAAACATATTTCATTTGCTACATTTATTAATTTTCACAAAATTTAAGAATTTTCAAAAATTTCTATCATGCTGTAGTACTACAAAAGTAAAAAAATAGCTATGGAGTTATTCGGTTCCGAAGGAAGTTGAGCCAAAACGAAAACTATAGTTTATTTTTAATAGCGTTTAAAAACATATTTCATTTGTTACATTTATTAGTTTTCACAAAATTTAAGAATTTTCAAAAATTTCTTTCATGCTGTAGTACTACAAATGTAAAATAATAGCTATGGAGTTATTCGGTTCCGAAGGAAGTTGAGCCAAAACGAAAACTATAGTTTATTTTTAATAACGTTTAAAAACATATTTCATTTGCTACATTTATTAATTTTCACAAAATTTAAGAATTTTCAAAAATTTCTTTCATGCTGTAGTACTACAAATGTAAAATAATAGCTATGGAGTTATTCGGTTCCGAAAGAAGTTGAGCCAAAACGAAAACTATAGTTTATTTTTAATAACGTTTAAAAACATATTTCATTTGCTACATTTATTAATTTTCACAAAATTTAAGAATTTTCAAAAATTTCTATCATGCTGTAGTACTACAAATGTAAAATAATAGCTATGGAGTTATTCGGTTCCGAAGGAAGTTGAGCCAAAACGAAAACTATAGTTTATTTTTAATAACGTTTAAAAACATATTTCATTTGCTACATTTATTAATTTTCACAAAATTTAAGAATTTTCAAAAATTTCTTTCATGCTGTAGTACTACAAATGTAAAATAATAGCTATGGAGTTATTCGGTTCCGAAGGAAGTTGAGCCAAAACGAAAACTATAGTTTATTTTTAATAGCGTTTAAAAACATATTTCATTTGTTACATTTATTAGTTTTCACAAAATTTAAGAATTTTCAAAAATTTCTATCATGCTGTAGTACTACAAAAGTAAAAAAATAGCTATGGAGTTATTCGGTTCCGAAGGAAGTTGAGCCAAAACGAAAACTATAGTTTATTTTTAATAGCGTTTAAAAACATATTTCATTTGTTACATTTATTAGTTTTCACAAAATTTAAGAATTTTCAAAAATTTCTTTCATGCTGTAGTACTACAAATGTAAAATAATAGCTATGGAGTTCTTCGGTTCCGAAGGAAGTTGAGCCAAAACGAAAACTATAGTTTATTTTTAATAGCGTTTAAAAACATATTTCATTTGTTACATTTATTAGTTTTCACAAAATTTAAGAATTTTCAAAAATTTCTTTCATGCTGTAGTACTACAAATGTAAAATAATAGCTATGGAGTTATTCGGTTCCGAAGGAAGTTGAGCCAAAACGAAAACTATAGTTTAATTTTAATAGCGTTTAAAAACATATTTCATTTGTTACATTTATTAGTTTTCACAAAATTTAAGAATTTTCAAAAATTTCTTTCATGCTGTAGTACTACAAATCTAAAAAAATAGCTATGGAGTTATTCGGTTCCGAAGGAAGTTGAGCTAAAACGAAAACTATAGTTTATTTTTAACAGCGTTTAGAAACATATGTCATTTGTTACATTTGCTAATTTTCATAGAATTTAAGAATTTTCAGAAATTTCTTTCATGCTGTAGTACTACAAAAGTAAAAAAATAGCTATGGAGTTATTCGGTTCCGAAGGAAGTTGAGCTAAAACGAAAACTATAGTTTATTTTTAACAGCGTTTAGAAACATATTTCATTTGTTACATTTATTAATTTTCACAAAATTTAAGAATTTTCAAAAATTTCTTTCATGCTGTAGTACTAAAAAAGTAAAAAAATAGCTATGGAGTTATTCGGTTCCGAAGGAAGTTGAGCCAAAACGAAAACTGCAATTTGTTTTTAATAGCATTTAGAAATATAATCCATTTAACACATTTGCTAATTTTCATAGAATTTAAGAATTTTCAGAAATTTCTTTCATGCTGTAGTACTACAAAAGTAAAAAAATAGCTATGGAGTTCTTCGGTTCCGAAGGAAGTTGAGCCAAAACGAAAACTATAGTTTATTTTTAATAGCGTTTAAAAACATATTTCATTTGTTACATTTATTAGTTTTCACAAAATTTAAGAATTTTCAAAAATTTCTTTCATGCTGTAGTACTACAAATGTAAAATAATAGCTATGGAGTTATTCGGTTCCGAAGGAAGTTGAGCCAAAACGAAAACTATAGTTTAATTTTAATAGCGTTTAAAAACATATTTCATTTGTTACATTTATTAGTTTTCACAAAATTTAAGAATTTTCAAAAATTTCTTTCATGCTGTAGTACTACAAATCTAAAAAAATAGCTATGGAGTTATTCGGTTCCGAAGGAAGTTGAGCTAAAACGAAAACTATAGTTTATTTTTAACAGCGTTTAGAAACATATGTCATTTGTTACATTTGCTAATTTTCATAGAATTTAAGAATTTTCAGAAATTTCTTTCATGCTGTAGTACTACAAAAGTAAAAAAATAGCTATGGAGTTATTCGGTTCCGAAGGAAGTTGAGCCAAAACGAAAACTGCAATTTGTTTTTAATAGCATTTAGAAATATAATCCATTTAACACATTTGCTAATTTTCATAGAATTTAAGAATTTTCAGAAATTTCTTTCATGCTGTAGTACTACAAAAGTAAAAAAATAGCTATGGAGTTATTCGGTTCCGAAGGAAGTTGAGCCAAAACGAAAACTATAGTTTATTTTTAACAGCGTTTAGAAACATATGTCATTTGTTACATTTGCTAATTTTCATAGAATTTAAGAATTTTCAAAAATTTCTTCCATGCTGTAGTACTACAAAAGTAAAAAAATAGCTATGGAGTTATTCGGTTCCGAAGGAATTTCAGCCGAAACAAAAACTGCAATTTGTTTTTAATAGCATTTAGAAATATAATCCATTTAACTCATTTGCTAATTTTCATAGAATTTAAGAATTTTCAAAAATTTCTTCCATGCTGTAGTACTACAAAAGTAAAAAAATAGCTATGGAGTTATTCGGTTCCGAAGGAATTTCAGCCAAAACGAAAACTATAGTTTATTTTTAATAACGTTTAAAAACATATTTCATTTGCTACATTTATTAATTTTCACAAAATTAAAGAATTTTCAAAAATTTCTATCATGCTGTAGTACTACAAAAGTAAAAAAATAGCTATGGAGTTATTCGGTTCCGAAGGAAGTTGAGCTAAAACGAAAACTATAGTTTATTTTTAATAGCGTTTAAAAACATATTTCATTTGTTACATTTATTAGTTTTCACAAAATTTAAGAATTTTCAAAAATTTCTTTCATGCTGTAGTACTACAAAAGTAAAAAAATAGCTATGGAGTTCTTCGGTTCCGAAGGAAGTTGAGCCAAAACGAAAACTATAGTTTATTTTTAATAGCGTTTAAAAACATATTTCATTTGTTACATTTATTAGTTTTCACAAAATTTAAGAATTTTCAAAAATTTCTTTCATGCTGTAGTACTACAAATGTAAAATAATAGCTATGGAGTTATTCGGTTCCGAAGGAAGTTGAGCCAAAACGAAAACTATAGTTTAATTTTAATAGCGTTTAAAAACATATTTCATTTGTTACATTTATTAGTTTTCACAAAATTTAAGAATTTTCAAAAATTTCTTTCATGCTGTAGTACTACAAAAGTAAAAAAATAGCTATGGAGTTATTCGGTTCCGAAGGAAGTTGAGCCAAAACGAAAACTATAGTTTATTTTTAATAACGTTTAAAAACATATTTCATTTGCTACATTTATTAATTTTCACAAAATTAAAGAATTTTCAAAAATTTCTATCATGCTGTAGTACTACAAAAGTAAAAAAATAGCTATGGAGTTATTCGGTTCCGAAGGAATTTCAGCCAAAACGAAAACTATAGTTTATTTTTAATAGCGTTTAGAAACTTATTTCATTTGTTACATTTGCTAATTTTCATAGAATTTAAGAATTTTCAAAAATTTCTTTCATGCTGTAGTACTACAAAAGTAAAAAAATAGCTATGGAGTTATTCGGTTCCGAAGGAAGTTGAGCCAAAACGAAAACTATAGTTTATTTTTAATAACGTTTAAAAACATATTTCATTTGCTACATTTATTAATTTTCACAAAATTAAAGAATTTTCAAAAATTTCTATCATGCTGTAGTACTAAAAAAGTAAAAAAATAGCTATGGAGTTATTCGGTTCCGAAGGAAGTTGAGCCAAAACGAAAACTGCAATTTGTTTTTAATAGCATTTAGAAATATAATCCATTTAACACATTTGCTAATTTTCATAGAATTTAAGAATTTTCAGAAATTTCTTTCATGCTGTAGTACTAAAAAAGTAAAAAAATAGCTATGGAGTTATTCGGTTCCGAAGGAAGTTGAGCCAAAACGAAAACTGCAATTTGTTTTTAATAGCATTTAGAAATATAATCCATTTAACACATTTGCTAATTTTCATAGAATTTAAGAATTTTCAGAAATTTCTTTCATGCTGTAGTACTAAAAAAGTAAAAAAATAGCTATGGAGTTATTCGGTTCCGAAGGAAGTTGAGCCAAAACGAAAACTGCAATTTGTTTTTAATAGCATTTAGAAATATAATCCATTTAACACATTTGCTAATTTTCATAGAATTTAAGAATTTTCAGAAATTTCTTTCATGCTGTAGTACTAAAAAAGTAAAAAAATAGCTATGGAGTTATTCGGTTCCGAAGGAAGTTGAGCCAAAACGAAAACTATAGTTTATTTTTAATAGCGTTTAAAAACATATTTCATTTGTTACATTTATTAATTTTCACAAAATTAAAGAATTTTCAAAAATTTCTATCATGCTGTAGTACTAAAAAAGTAAAAAAATAGCTATGGAGTTATTCGGTTCCGAAGGAAGTTGAGCCAAAACGAAAACTGCAATTTGTTTTTAATAGCATTTAGAAATATAATCCATTTAACACATTTGCTAATTTTCATAGAATTTAAGAATTTTCAGAAATTTCTTTCATGCTGTAGTACTAAAAAAGTAAAAAAATAGCTATGGAGTTATTCGGTTCCGAAGGAAGTTGAGCCAAAACGAAAACTGCAATTTGTTTTTAATAGCATTTAGAAATATAATCCATTTAACACATTTGCTAATTTTCATAGAATTTAAGAATTTTCAGAAATTTCTTTCATGCTGTAGTACTAAAAAAGTAAAAAAATAGCTATGGAGTTATTCGGTTCCGAAGGAAGTTGAGCCAAAACGAAAACTGCAATTTGTTTTTAATAGCATTTAGAAATATAATCCATTTAACACATTTGCTAATTTTCATAGAATTTAAGAATTTTCAGAAATTTCTTTCATGCTGTAGTACTAAAAAAGTAAAAAAATAGCTATGGAGTTATTCGGTTCCGAAGGAAGTTGAGCCAAAACGAAAACTGCAATTTGTTTTTAATAGCATTTAGAAATATAATCCATTTAACACATTTGCTAATTTTCATAGAATTTAAGAATTTTCAGAAATTTCTATCATGCTGTAGTACTAAAAAAGTAAAAAAATAGCTATGGAGTTATTCGGTTCCGAAGGAAGTTGAGCCAAAACGAAAACTGCAATTTGTTTTTAATAGCATTTAGAAATATAATCCATTTAACACATTTGCTAATTTTCATAGAATTTAAGAATTTTCAGAAATTTCTATCATGCTGTAGTACTAAAAAAGTAAAAAAATAGCTATGGAGTTATTCGGTTCCGAAGGAAGTTGAGCCAAAACGAAAACTGCAATTTGTTTTTAATAGCATTTAGAAATATAATCCATTTAACACATTTGCTAATTTTCATAGAATTTAAGAATTTTCAGAAATTTCTTTCATGCTGTAGTACTACAAAAGTAAAAAAATAGCTATGGAGTTCTTCGGTTCCGAAGGAAGTTGAGCCAAAACGAAAACTATAGTTTATTTTTAATAGCGTTTAAAAACATATTTCATTTGTTACATTTATTAATTTTCACAAAATTTAAGAATTTTCAAAAATTTCTTTCATGCTGTAGTACTACAAAAGTAAAAAAATAGCTATGGAGTTATTCGGTTCCGAAGGAATTTCAGCCAAAACGAAAACTATAGTTTATTTTTAATAGCGTTTAGAAACTTATTTCATTTGTTACATTTATTAATTTTCACAAAATTTAAGAATTTTCAAAAATTTCTTTCATGCTGTAGTACTACAAATCTAAAAAAATAGCTATGGAGTTATTCGGTTCCGAAGGAAGTTGAGCTAAAACGAAAACTATAGTTTATTTTTAACAGCGTTTAGAAACATATGTCATTTGTTACATTTGCTAATTTTCATAGAATTTAAGAATTTTCAGAAATTTCTTTCATGCTGTAGTACTACAAAAGTAAAAAAATAGCTATGGAGTTCTTCGGTTCCGAAGGAAGTTGAGCCAAAACGAAAACTATAGTTTATTTTTAATAGCGTTTAAAAACATATTTCATTTGTTACATTTATTAGTTTTCACAAAATTTAAGAATTTTCAAAAATTTCTTTCATGCTGTAGTACTACAAATGTAAAATAATAGCTATGGAGTTATTCGGTTCCGAAGGAAGTTGAGCCAAAACGAAAACTATAGTTTAATTTTAATAGCGTTTAAAAACATATTTCATTTGTTACATTTATTAGTTTTCACAAAATTTAAGAATTTTCAAAAATTTCTTTCATGCTGTAGTACTACAAAAGTAAAAAAATAGCTATGGAGTTATTCGGTTCCGAAGGAAGTTGAGCCAAAACGAAAACTATAGTTTATTTTTAATAACGTTTAAAAACATATTTCATTTGCTACATTTATTAATTTTCACAAAATTAAAGAATTTTCAAAAATTTCTATCATGCTGTAGTACTACAAAAGTAAAAAAATAGCTATGGAGTTATTCGGTTCCGAAGGAATTTCAGCCAAAACGAAAACTATAGTTTATTTTTAATAGCGTTTAGAAACTTATTTCATTTGTTACATTTGCTAATTTTCATAGAATTTAAGAATTTTCAAAAATTTCTTTCATGCTGTAGTACTACAAAAGTAAAAAAATAGCTATGGAGTTATTCGGTTCCGAAGGAAGTTGAGCCAAAACGAAAACTATAGTTTATTTTTAATAACGTTTAAAAACATATTTCATTTGCTACATTTATTAATTTTCACAAAATTAAAGAATTTTCAAAAATTTCTATCATGCTGTAGTACTAAAAAAGTAAAAAAATAGCTATGGAGTTA
Source organism: Panagrolaimus superbus (assembly GCA_964035985.1). Classification (NCBI taxonomy): domain Eukaryota; kingdom Metazoa; phylum Nematoda; class Chromadorea; order Rhabditida; family Panagrolaimidae; genus Panagrolaimus; species Panagrolaimus superbus. Next base: position 11,734,525 of record OZ038357.1, read on the forward strand.
TTCGGTTCCGAAGGAAGTTGAGCCAAAACGAAAACTATAGTTTATTTTTAATAGCGTTTAAAAACATATTTCATTTGTTACATTTATTAATTTTCATAGAATTTAAGAATTTTCAAAAATTTCTTTCATGCTGTAGTACTACAAAAGTAAAAAAATAGCTATGGAGTTATTCGGTTCCGAAGGAAGTTGAGCCAAAACGAAAACTATAGTTTATTTTTAATAACGTTTAAAAACATATTTCATTTGCTACATTTATTAATTTTCACAAAATTTAAGAATTTTCAAAAATTTCTTTCATGCTGTAGTACTACAAATCTAAAAAAATAGCTATGGAGTTATTCGGTTCCGAAGGAAGTTGAGCTAAAACGAAAACTATAGTTTATTTTTAACAGCGTTTAGAAACATATGTCATTTGTTACATTTGCTAATTTTCATAGAATTTAAGAATTTTCAGAAATTTCTTTCATGCTGTAGTACTACAAAAGTAAAAAAATAGCTATGGAGTTATTCGGTTCCGAAGGAAGTTGAGCCAAAACGAAAACTATAGTTTATTTTTAATAACGTTTAAAAACATATTTCATTTGCTACATTTATTAATTTTCACAAAATTAAAGAATTTTCAAAAATTTCTATCATGCTGTAGTACTACAAAAGTAAAAAAATAGCTATGGAGTTATTCGGTTCCGAAGGAATTTCAGCCAAAACGAAAACTATAGTTTATTTTTAATAACGTTTAAAAACATATTTCATTTGTTACATTTATTAGTTTTCACAAAATTTAAGAATTTTCAAAAATTTCTTTCATGCTGTAGTACTACAAAAGTAAAAAAATAGCTATGGAGTTATTCGGTTCCGAAGGAAGTTGAGCCAAAACGAAAACTATAGTTTATTTTTAATAACGTTTAAAAACATATTTCATTTGCTACATTTATTAATTTTCACAAAATTAAAGAATTTTCAAAAATTTCTATCATGCTGTAGTACTACAAAAGTAAAAAAATAGCTATGGAGTTATTCGGTTCCGAAGGAATTTCAGCCAAAACGAAAACTATAGTTTATTTTTAATAGCGTTTAGAAACTTATTTCATTTGTTACATTTGCTAATTTTCATAGAATTTAAGAATTTTCAAAAATTTCTTTCATGCTGTAGTACTACAAAAGTAAAAAAATAGCTATGGAGTTATTCGGTTCCGAAGGAAGTTGAGCCAAAACGAAAACTATAGTTTATTTTTAATAACGTTTAAAAACATATTTCATTTGCTACATTTATTAATTTTCACAAAATTAAAGAATTTTCAAAAATTTCTATCATGCTGTAGTACTAAAAAAGTAAAAAAATAGCTATGGAGTTATTCGGTTCCGAAGGAAGTTGAGCCAAAACGAAAACTATAGTTTATTTTTAATAACGTTTAAAAACATATTTCATTTGCTACATTTATTAATTTTCACAAAATTAAAGAATTTTCAAAAATTTCTATCATGCTGTAGTACTACAAAAGTAAAAAAATAGCTATGGAGTTATTCGGTTCCGAAGGAATTTCAGCCAAAACGAAAACTATAGTTTATTTTTAATAGCGTTTAGAAACTTATTTCATTTGTTACATTTGCTAATTTTCATAGAATTTAAGAATTTTCAAAAATTTCTTTCATGCTGTAGTACTACAAAAGTAAAAAAATAGCTATGGAGTTATTCGGTTCCGAAGGAAGTTGAGCCAAAACGAAAACTATAGTTTATTTTTAATAACGTTTAAAAACATATTTCATTTGCTACATTTATTAATTTTCACAAAATTAAAGAATTTTCAAAAATTTCTATCATGCTGTAGTACTACAAAAGTAAAAAAATAGCTATGGAGTTATTCGGTTCCGAAGGAAGTTGAGCCAAAACGAAAACTATAGTTTATTTTTAATAACGTTTAAAAACATATTTCATTTGTTACATTTATTAGTTTTCACAAAATTTAAGAATTTTCAAAAATTTCTTTCATGCTGTAGTACTACAAAAGTAAAAAAATAGCTATGGAGTTATTCGGTTCCGAAGGAAGTTGAGCCAAAACGAAAACTATAGTTTATTTTTAATAACGTTTAAAAACATATTTCATTTGCTACATTTATTAATTTTCACAAAATTAAAGAATTTTCAAAAATTTCTATCATGCTGTAGTACTACAAAAGTAAAAAAATAGCTATGGAGTTATTCGGTTCCGAAGGAATTTCAGCCAAAACGAAAACTATAGTTTATTTTTAATAGCGTTTAGAAACTTATTTCATTTGTTACATTTGCTAATTTTCATAGAATTTAAGAATTTTCAAAAATTTCTTTCATGCTGTAGTACTACAAAAGTAAAAAAATAGCTATGGAGTTATTCGGTTCCGAAGGAAGTTGAGCCAAAACGAAAACTATAGTTTATTTTTAATAACGTTTAAAAACATATTTCATTTGCTACATTTATTAATTTTCACAAAATTAAAGAATTTTCAAAAATTTCTATCATGCTGTAGTACTAAAAAAGTAAAAAAATAGCTATGGAGTTATTCGGTTCCGAAGGAAGTTGAGCCAAAACGAAAACTATAGTTTATTTTTAATAGCGTTTAAAAACATATTTCATTTGTTACATTTATTAATTTTCATAGAATTTAAGAATTTTCAAAAATTTCTTTCATGCTGTAGTACTACAAAAGTAAAAAAATAGCTATGGAGTTATTCGGTTCCGAAGGAAGTTGAGCTAAAACGAAAACTATAGTTTATTTTTAATAGCGTTTAAAAACATATTTCATTTGTTACATTTATTAATTTTCACAAAATTTAAGAATTTTCAAAAATTTCTTTCATGCTGTAGTACTAAAAAAGTAAAAAAATAGCTATGGAGTTATTCGGTTCCGAAGGAAGTTGAGCCAAAACGAAAACTGCAATTTGTTTTTAATAGCATTTAGAAATATAATCCATTTAACACATTTGCTAATTTTCATAGAATTTAAGAATTTTCAGAAATTTCTTTCATGCTGTAGTACTACAAAAGTAAAAAAATAGCTATGGAGTTATTCGGTTCCGAAGGAAGTTGAGCCAAAACGAAAACTATAGTTTATTTTTAACAGCGTTTAGAAACATATGTCATTTGTTACATTTGCTAATTTTCATAGAATTTAAGAATTTTCAGAAATTTCTTTCATGCTGTAGTACTACAAAAGTAAAAAAATAGCTATGGAGTTATTCGGTTCCGAAGGAAGTTGAGCTAAAACGAAAACTATAGTTTATTTTTAATTGCGTTTAAAAACATATTTCATTTGTTACATTTATTAATTTTCACAAAATTTAAGAATTTTCAAAAATTTCTTTCATGCTGTAGTACTAAAAAAGTAAAAAAATAGCTATGGAGTTATTCGGTTCCGAAGGAAGTTGAGCCAAAACGAAAACTATAGTTTATTTTTAACAGCGTTTAGAAACATATGTCATTTGTTACATTTATTAATTTTCATAGAATTTAAGAATTTTCAAAAATTTCTTCCATGCTGTAGTACTACAAAAGTAAAAAAATAGCTATGGAGTTATTCGGTTCCGAAGGAATTTCAGCCGAAACAAAAACTGCAATTTGTTTTTAATAGCATTTAGAAATATAATCCATTTAACTCATTTGCTAATTTTCATAGAATTTAAGAATTTTCAAAGCTTTTTTTCATGCTGTAGTACTACAAAAGTAAAAAAATAGCTATGGAGTTATTCGGTTCCGAAGGAATTTCAGCCAAAACGAAAACTATAGTTTATTTTTAATAGCGTTTAGAAACTTATTTCATTTGTTACATTTGCTAATTTTCATAGAATTTAAGAATTTTCAAAAATTTCTTTCATGCTGTAGTACTACAAAAGTAAAAAAATAGCTATGGAGTTATTCGGTTCCGAAGGAAGTTGAGCCAAAACGAAAACTATAGTTTATTTTTAATAACGTTTAAAAACATATTTCATTTGCTACATTTATTAATTTTCACAAAATTAAAGAATTTTCAAAAATTTCTATCATGCTGTAGTACTACAAAAGTAAAAAAATAGCTATGGAGTTATTCGGTTCCGAAGGAAGTTGAGCCAAAACGAAAACTATAGTTTATTTTTAATAACGTTTAAAAACATATTTCATTTGCTACATTTATTAATTTTCACAAAATTAAAGAATTTTCAAAAATTTCTATCATGCTGTAGTACTACAAAAGTAAAAAAATAGCTATGGAGTTATTCGGTTCCGAAGGAATTTCAGCCAAAACGAAAACTATAGTTTATTTTTAATAGCGTTTAGAAACTTATTTCATTTGTTACATTTGCTAATTTTCATAGAATTTAAGAATTTTCAAAAATTTCTTTCATGCTGTAGTACTACAAAAGTAAAAAAATAGCTATGGAGTTATTCGGTTCCGAAGGAAGTTGAGCCAAAACGAAAACTATAGTTTATTTTTAATAACGTTTAAAAACATATTTCATTTGCTACATTTATTAATTTTCACAAAATTAAAGAATTTTCAAAAATTTCTATCATGCTGTAGTACTAAAAAAGTAAAAAAATAGCTATGGAGTTATTCGGTTCCGAAGGAAGTTGAGCCAAAACGAAAACTATAGTTTATTTTTAATAACGTTTAAAAACATATTTCATTTGCTACATTTATTAATTTTCACAAAATTAAAGAATTTTCAAAAATTTCTATCATGCTGTAGTACTACAAAAGTAAAAAAATAGCTATGGAGTTATTCGGTTCCGAAGGAATTTCAGCCAAAACGAAAACTATAGTTTATTTTTAATAGCGTTTAGAAACTTATTTCATTTGTTACATTTGCTAATTTTCATAGAATTTAAGAATTTTCAAAAATTTCTTTCATGCTGTAGTACTACAAAAGTAAAAAAATAGCTATGGAGTTATTCGGTTCCGAAGGAAGTTGAGCCAAAACGAAAACTATAGTTTATTTTTAATAACGTTTAAAAACATATTTCATTTGCTACATTTATTAATTTTCACAAAATTAAAGAATTTTCAAAAATTTCTATCATGCTGTAGTACTAAAAAAGTAAAAAAATAGCTATGGAGTTATTCGGTTCCGAAGGAAGTTGAGCCAAAACGAAAACTATAGTTTATTTTTAATAGCGTTTAAAAACATATTTCATTTGTTACATTTATTAATTTTCATAGAATTTAAGAATTTTCAAAAATTTCTTTCATGCTGTAGTACTACAAAAGTAAAAAAATAGCTATGGAGTTATTCGGTTCCGAAGGAAGTTGAGCCAAAACGAAAACTATAGTTTATTTTTAATAACGTTTAAAAACATATTTCATTTGCTACATTTATTAATTTTCACAAAATTTAAGAATTTTCAAAAATTTCTTTCATGCTGTAGTACTACAAATCTAAAAAAATAGCTATGGAGTTATTCGGTTCCGAAGGAAGTTGAGCTAAAACGAAAACTATAGTTTATTTTTAACAGCGTTTAGAAACATATGTCATTTGTTACATTTGCTAATTTTCATAGAATTTAAGAATTTTCAGAAATTTCTTTCATGCTGTAGTACTACAAAAGTAAAAAAATAGCTATGGAGTTATTCGGTTCCGAAGGAAGTTGAGCTAAAACGAAAACTATAGTTTATTTTTAATAGCGTTTAAAAACATATTTCATTTGTTACATTTATTAATTTTCACAAAATTTAAGAATTTTCAAAAATTTCTTTCATGCTGTAGTACTAAAAAAGTAAAAAAATAGCTATGGAGTTATTCGGTTCCGAAGGAAGTTGAGCCAAAACGAAAACTGCAATTTGTTTTTAATAGCATTTAGAAATATAATCCATTTAACACATTTGCTAATTTTCATAGAATTTAAGAATTTTCAGAAATTTCTTTCATGCTGTAGTACTACAAAAGTAAAAAAATAGCTATGGAGTTATTCGGTTCCGAAGGAAGTTGAGCCAAAACGAAAACTATAGTTTATTTTTAACAGCGTTTAGAAACATATGTCATTTGTTACATTTGCTAATTTTCATAGAATTTAAGAATTTTCAGAAATTTCTTTCATGCTGTAGTACTACAAAAGTAAAAAAATAGCTATGGAGTTATTCGGTTCCGAAGGAAGTTGAGCTAAAACGAAAACTATAGTTTATTTTTAACAGCGTTTAGAAACATATGTCATTTGTTACATTTATTAATTTTCATAGAATTTAAGAATTTTCAAAAATTTCTTCCATGCTGTAGTACTAAAAAAGTAAAAAAATAGCTATGGAGTTATTCGGTTCCGAAGGAAGTTGAGCCAAAACGAAAACTATAGTTTATTTTTAATAACGTTTAAAAACATATTTCATTTGCTACATTTATTAATTTTCACAAAATTAAAGAATTTTCAAAAATTTCTATCATGCTGTAGTACTACAAAAGTAAAAAAATAGCTATGGAGTTATTCGGTTCCGAAGGAAGTTGAGCCAAAACGAAAACTATAGTTTATTTTTAATAACGTTTAAAAACATATTTCATTTGTTACATTTATTAATTTTCACAAAATTTAAGAATTTTCAAAAATTTCTTTCATGCTGTAGTACTAAAAAAGTAAAAAAATAGCTATGGAGTTATTCGGTTCCGAAGGAATTTCAGCCGAAACAAAAACTGCAATTTGTTTTTAATAGCATTTAGAAATATAATCCATTTAACTCATTTGCTAATTTTCATAGAATTTAAGAATTTTCAAAGCTTTTTTTCATGCTGTAGTACTACAAAAGTAAAAAAATAGCTATGGAGTTATTCGGTTCCGAAGGAAGTTGAGCCAAAACGAAAACTATAGTTTATTTTTAATAACGTTTAAAAACATATTTCATTTGCTACATTTATTAATTTTCACAAAATTAAAGAATTTTCAAAAATTTCTATCATGCTGTAGTACTACAAAAGTAAAAAAATAGCTATGGAGTTATTCGGTTCCGAAGGAAGTTGAGCCAAAACGAAAACTATAGTTTATTTTTAATAGCGTTTAAAAACATATTTCATTTGTTACATTTATTAATTTTCACAAAATTAAAGAATTTTCAAAAATTTCTATCATGCTGTAGTACTACAAAAGTAAAAAAATAGCTATGGAGTTATTCGGTTCCGAAGGAAGTTGAGCCAAAACGAAAACTATAGTTTATTTTTAATAGCGTTTAAAAACATATTTCATTTGTTACATTTATTAATTTTCACAAAATTTAAGAATTTTCAAAAATTTCTTTCATGCTGTAGTACTACAAATGTAAAATAATAGCTATGGAGTTATTCGGTTCCGAAGGAATTTCAGCCAAAACGAAAACTATAGTTTATTTTTAATAACGTTTAAAAACATATTTCATTTGCTACATTTATTAATTTTCACAAAATTAAAGAATTTTCAAAAATTTCTATCATGCTGTAGTACTACAAAAGTAAAAAAATAGCTATGGAGTTATTCGGTTCCGAAGGAAGTTGAGCCAAAACGAAAACTATAGTTTATTTTTAATAGCGTTTAAAAACATATTTCATTTGTTACATTTATTAATTTTCACAAAATTAAAGAATTTTCAAAAATTTCTATCATGCTGTAGTACTACAAAAGTAAAAAAATAGCTATGGAGTTATTCGGTTCCGAAGGAAGTTGAGCTAAAACGAAAACTATAGTTTATTTTTAACAGCGTTTAGAAACATATTTCATTTGTTACATTTGCTAATTTTCATAGAATTTAAGAATTTTCAAAAATTTCTTTCATGCTGTAGTACTACAAAAGTAAAAAAATAGCTATGGAGTTATTCGGTTCCGAAGGAAGTTGAGCCAAAACGAAAACTATAGTTTATTTTTAATAACGTTTAAAAACATATTTCATTTGCTACATTTATTAATTTTCACAAAATTAAAGAATTTTCAAAAATTTCTATCATGCTGTAGTACTACAAAAGTAAAAAAATAGCTATGGAGTTATTCGGTTCCGAAGGAAGTTGAGCCAAAACGAAAACTATAGTTTATTTTTAATAACGTTTAAAAACATATTTCATTTGTTACATTTATTAATTTTCACAAAATTTAAGAATTTTCAAAAATTTCTTTCATGCTGTAGTACTAAAAAAGTAAAAAAATAGCTATGGAGTTATTCGGTTCCGAAGGAATTTCAGCCGAAACAAAAACTGCAATTTGTTTTTAATAGCATTTAGAAATATAATCCATTTAACTCATTTGCTAATTTTCATAGAATTTAAGAATTTTCAAAGCTTTTTTTCATGCTGTAGTACTACAAAAGTAAAAAAATAGCTATGGAGTTATTCGGTTCCGAAGGAAGTTGAGCCAAAACGAAAACTATAGTTTATTTTTAATAACGTTTAAAAACATATTTCATTTGCTACATTTATTAATTTTCACAAAATTAAAGAATTTTCAAAAATTTCTATCATGCTGTAGTACTACAAAAGTAAAAAAATAGCTATGGAGTTATTCGGTTCCGAAGGAAGTTGAGCCAAAACGAAAACTATAGTTTATTTTTAATAGCGTTTAAAAACATATTTCATTTGTTACATTTATTAATTTTCACAAAATTAAAGAATTTTCAAAAATTTCTATCATGCTGTAGTACTACAAAAGTAAAAAAATAGCTATGGAGTTATTCGGTTCCGAAGGAAGTTGAGCCAAAACGAAAACTATAGTTTATTTTTAATAGCGTTTAAAAACATATTTCATTTGTTACATTTATTAATTTTCACAAAATTTAAGAATTTTCAAAAATTTCTTTCATGCTGTAGTACTACAAATGTAAAATAATAGCTATGGAGTTATTCGGTTCCGAAGGAATTTCAGCCAAAACGAAAACTATAGTTTATTTTTAATAACGTTTAAAAACATATTTCATTTGCTACATTTATTAATTTTCACAAAATTAAAGAATTTTCAAAAATTTCTATCATGCTGTAGTACTACAAAAGTAAAAAAATAGCTATGGAGTTATTCGGTTCCGAAGGAAGTTGAGCCAAAACGAAAACTATAGTTTATTTTTAATAGCGTTTAAAAACATATTTCATTTGTTACATTTATTAATTTTCACAAAATTAAAGAATTTTCAAAAATTTCTATCATGCTGTAGTACTACAAAAGTAAAAAAATAGCTATGGAGTTATTCGGTTCCGAAGGAAGTTGAGCCAAAACGAAAACTATAGTTTATTTTTAATAGCGTTTAAAAACATATTTCATTTGTTACATTTATTAATTTTCACAAAATTTAAGAATTTTCAAAGCTTTTTTTCATGCTGTAGTACTACAAAAGTAAAAAAATAGCTATGGAGTTATTCGGTTCCGAAGGAATTTCAGCCAAAACGAAAACTATAGTTTATTTTTAATAGCGTTTAAAAACATATTTCATTTGTTACATTTATTAATTTTCACAAAATTTAAGAATTTTCAAAAATTTCTTTCATGCTGTAGTACTACAAATGTAAAATAATAGCTATGGAGTTATTCGGTTCCGAAGGAAGTTGAGCCAAAACGAAAACTATAGTTTATTTTTAATAACGTTTAAAAACATATTTCATTTGCTACATTTATTAATTTTCACAAAATTTAAGAATTTTCAAAAATTTCTTTCATGCTGTAGTACTAAAAAAGTAAAAAAATAGCTATGGAGTTATTCGGTTCCGAAGGAAGTTGAGCCAAAACGAAAACTGCAATTTGTTTTTAATAGCATTTAGAAATATAATCCATTTAACACATTTGCTAATTTTCATAGAATTTAAGAATTTTCAGAAATTTCTTTCATGCTGTAGTACTACAAAAGTAAAAAAATAGCTATGGAGTTATTCGGTTCCGAAGGAAGTTGAGCCAAAACGAAAACTATAGTTTATTTTTAACAGCGTTTAGAAACATATGTCATTTGTTACATTTGCTAATTTTCATAGAATTTAAGAATTTTCAGAAATTTCTTTCATGCTGTAGTACTACAAAAGTAAAAAAATAGCTATGGAGTTATTCGGTTCCGAAGGAAGTTGAGCTAAAACGAAAACTATAGTTTATTTTTAATAGCGTTTAAAAACATATTTCATTTGTTACATTTATTAATTTTCACAAAATTTAAGAATTTTCAAAAATTTCTTTCATGCTGTAGTACTAAAAAAGTAAAAAAATAGCTATGGAGTTATTCGGTTCCGAAGGAAGTTGAGCCAAAACGAAAACTGCAATTTGTTTTTAATAGCATTTAGAAATACAATCCATTTAACACATTTGCTAATTTTCATAGAATTTAAGAATTTTCAAAAATTTCTTTCATGCTGTAGTACTACAAAAGTAAAAAAATAGCTATGGAGTTATTCGGTTCCGAAGGAAGTTGAGCCAAAACGAAAACTATAGTTTATTTTTAATAACGTTTAAAAACATATTTCATTTGTTACATTTATTAATTTTCACAAAATTTAAGAATTTTCAAAAATTTCTTTCATGCTGTAGTACTAAAAAAGTAAAAAAATAGCTATGGAGTTATTCGGTTCCGAAGGAAGTTGAGCCAAAACGAAAACTGCAATTTGTTTTTAATAGCATTTAGAAATATAATCCATTTAACACATTTGCTAATTTTCATAGAATTTAAGAATTTTCAGAAATTTCTTTCATGCTGTAGTACTACAAAAGTAAAAAAATAGCTATGGAGTTATTCGGTTCCGAAGGAAGTTGAGCCAAAACGAAAACTATAGTTTATTTTTAACAGCGTTTAGAAACATATGTCATTTGTTACATTTGCTAATTTTCATAGAATTTAAGAATTTTCAGAAATTTCTTTCATGCTGTAGTACTACAAAAGTAAAAAAATAGCTATGGAGTTATTCGGTTCCGAAGGAAGTTGAGCTAAAACGAAAACTATAGTTTATTTTTAATAGCGTTTAAAAACATATTTCATTTGTTACATTTATTAATTTTCACAAAATTTAAGAATTTTCAAAAATTTCTTTCATGCTGTAGTACTAAAAAAGTAAAAAAATAGCTATGGAGTTATTCGGTTCCGAAGGAAGTTGAGCCAAAACGAAAACTATAGTTTATTTTTAACAGCGTTTAGAAACATATGTCATTTGTTACATTTGCTAATTTTCATAGAATTTAAGAATTTTCAGAAATTTCTTTCATGCTGTAGTACTACAAAAGTAAAAAAATAGCTATGGAGTTATTCGGTTCCGAAGGAAGTTGAGCTAAAACGAAAACTATAGTTTATTTTTAATAGCGTTTAAAAACATATTTCATTTGTTACATTTATTAATTTTCACAAAATTTAAGAATTTTCAAAAATTTCTTTCATGCTGTAGTACTAAAAAAGTAAAAAAATAGCTATGGAGTTATTCGGTTCCGAAGGAATTTCAGCCGAAACAAAAACTGCAATTTGTTTTTAATAGCATTTAGAAATATAATCCATTTAACTCATTTGCTAATTTTCATAGAATTTAAGAATTTTCAAAGCTTTTTTTCATGCTGTAGTACTACAAAAGTAAAAAAATAGCTATGGAGTTATTCGGTTCCGAAGGAAGTTGAGCCAAAACGAAAACTATAGTTTATTTTTAATAACGTTTAAAAACATATTTCATTTGCTACATTTATTAATTTTCACAAAATTAAAGAATTTTCAAAAATTTCTATCATGCTGTAGTACTACAAAAGTAAAAAAATAGCTATGGAGTTATTCGGTTCCGAAGGAATTTCAGCCAAAACGAAAACTATAGTTTATTTTTAATAGCGTTTAGAAACTTATTTCATTTGTTACATTTGCTAATTTTCATAGAATTTAAGAATTTTCAAAAATTTCTTTCATGCTGTAGTACTACAAAAGTAAAAAAATAGCTATGGAGTTATTCGGTTCCGAAGGAAGTTGAGCCAAAACGAAAACTATAGTTTATTTTTAATAACGTTTAAAAACATATTTCATTTGTTACATTTATTAATTTTCACAAAATTTAAGAATTTTCAAAAATTTCTTTCATGCTGTAGTACTAAAAAAGTAAAAAAATAGCTATGGAGTTATTCGGTTCCGAAGGAATTTCAGCCGAAACAAAAACTGCAATTTGTTTTTAATAGCATTTAGAAATATAATCCATTTAACTCATTTGCTAATTTTCATAGAATTTAAGAATTTTCAAAGCTTTTTTTCATGCTGTAGTACTACAAAAGTAAAAAAATAGCTATGGAGTTATTCGGTTCCGAAGGAAGTTGAGCCAAAACGAAAACTATAGTTTATTTTTAATAACGTTTAAAAACATATTTCATTTGCTACATTTATTAATTTTCACAAAATTAAAGAATTTTCAAAAATTTCTATCATGCTGTAGTACTACAAAAGTAAAAAAATAGCTATGGAGTTATTCGGTTCCGAAGGAAGTTGAGCCAAAACGAAAACTATAGTTTATTTTTAATAGCGTTTAAAAACATATTTCATTTGTTACATTTATTAATTTTCACAAAATTTAAGAATTTTCAAAAATTTCTTTCATGCTGTAGTACTACAAATCTAAAAAAATAGCTATGGAGTTATTCGGTTCCGAAGGAAGTTGAGCCAAAACGAAAACTATAGTTTATTTTTAATAGCGTTTAAAAACATATTTCATTTGTTACATTTATTAATTTTCACAAAATTTAAGAATTTTCAAAAATTTCTTTCATGCTGTAGTACTACAAATCTAAAAAAATAGCTATGGAGTTATTCGGTTCCGAAGGAAGTTGAGCCAAAACGAAAACTATAGTTTTTTTTTAATAACGTTTAAAAACATATTTCATTTGCTACATTTATTAATTTTCACAAAATTTAAGAATTTTCAAAAATTTCTTTCATGCTGTAGTACTACAAAAGTAAAAAAATAGCTATGGAGTTATTCGGTTCCGAAGGAATTTCAGCCAAAACGAAAACTGCAATTTGTTTTTAATAGCATTTAGAAATATAATCCATTTAACACATTTGCTAATTTTCATAGAATTTAAGAATTTTCAAAAATTTCTTTCATGCTGTAGTACTACAAATCTAAAAAAATAGCTATGGAGTTATTCGGTTCCGAAGGAAGTTGAGCCAAAACAAAAACTATAGTTTATTTTTAACAGCGTTTAGAAACATATGTCATTTGTTACATTTGCTAATTTTCATAGAATTTAAGAATTTTCAAAAATTTCTTTCATGCTGTAGTACTACAAAAGTAAAAAAATAGCTATGGAGTTATTCGGTTCCGAAGGAATTTCAGCCAAAACGAAAACTATAGTTTATTTTTAATAGCGTTTAGAAACTTATTTCATTTGTTACATTTGCTAATTTTCATAGAATTTAAGAATTTTCAAAAATTTCTTTCATGCTGTAGTACTACAAAAGTAAAAAAATAGCTATGGAGTTATTCGGTTCCGAAGGAAGTTGAGCCAAAACGAAAACTATAGTTTATTTTTAACAGCGTTTAGAAACATATGTCATTTGTTACATTTGCTAATTTTCATAGAATTTAAGAATTTTCAAAAATTTCTTTCATGCTGTAGTACTACAAAAGTAAAAAAATAGCTATGGAGTTATTCGGTTCCGAAGGAAGTTGAGCCAAAACGAAAACTATAGTTTATTTTTAATAACGTTTAAAAACATATTTCATTTGCTACATTTATTAATTTTCACAAAATTAAAGAATTTTCAAAAATTTCTATCATGCTGTAGTACTACAAAAGTAAAAAAATAGCTATGGAGTTATTCGGTTCCGAAGGAAGTTGAGCCAAAACGAAAACTATAGTTTATTTTTAATAGCGTTTAAAAACATATTTCATTTGTTACATTTATTAATTTTCACAAAATTAAAGAATTTTCAAAAATTTCTATCATGCTGTAGTACTACAAATCTAAAAAAATAGCTATGGAGTTATTCGGTTCCGAAGGAAGTTGAGCCAAAACGAAAACTATAGTTTATTTTTAATAGCGTTTAGAAACTTATTTCATTTGTTACATTTGCTAATTTTCATAGAATTTAAGAATTTTCAAAAATTTCTTTCATGCTGTAGTACTACAAAAGTAAAAAAATAGCTATGGAGTTATTCGGTTCCGAAGGAATTTCAGCCAAAACGAAAACTATAGTTTATTTTTAATAGCGTTTAGAAACTTATTTCATTTGTTACATTTGCTAATTTTCATAGAATTTAAGAATTTTCAAAAATTTCTTTCATGCTGTAGTACTACAAAAGTAAAAAAATAGCTATGGAGTTATTCGGTTCCGAAGGAAGTTGAGCCAAAACGAAAACTATAGTTTATTTTTAATAACGTTTAAAAACATATTTCATTTGCTACATTTATTAATTTTCACAAAATTAAAGAATTTTCAAAAATTTCTATCATGCTGTAGTACTACAAAAGTAAAAAAATAGCTATGGAGTTATTCGGTTCCGAAGGAAGTTGAGCCAAAACGAAAACTATAGTTTATTTTTAATAGCGTTTAAAAACATATTTCATTTGTTACATTTATTAATTTTCACAAAATTAAAGAATTTTCAAAAATTTCTATCATGCTGTAGTACTACAAATCTAAAAAAATAGCTATGGAGTTATTCGGTTCCGAAGGAAGTTGAGCCAAAACGAAAACTATAGTTTATTTTTAATAGCGTTTAGAAACTTATTTCATTTGTTACATTTGCTAATTTTCATAGAATTTAAGAATTTTCAAAAATTTCTTTCATGCTGTAGTACTACAAAAGTAAAAAAATAGCTATGGAGTTATTCGGTTCCGAAGGAAGTTGAGCCAAAACAAAAACTATAGTTTATTTTTAACAGCGTTTAGAAACATATGTCATTTGTTACATTTGCTAATTTTCATAGAATTTAAGAATTTTCAAAAATTTCTTTCATGCTGTAGTACTACAAAAGTAAAAAAATAGCTATGGAGTTATTCGGTTCCGAAGGAAGTTGAGCCAAAACGAAAACTATAGTTTATTTTTAATAACGTTTAAAAACATATTTCATTTGCTACATTTATTAATTTTCACAAAATTAAAGAATTTTCAAAAATTTCTATCATGCTGTAGTACTACAAAAGTAAAAAAATAGCTATGGAGTTATTCGGTTCCGAAGGAAGTTGAGCCAAAACGAAAACTATAGTTTATTTTTAATAGCGTTTAAAAACATATTTCATTTGTTACATTTATTAATTTTCACAAAATTAAAGAATTTTCAAAAATTTCTATCATGCTGTAGTACTACAAATCTAAAAAAATAGCTATGGAGTTATTCGGTTCCGAAGGAAGTTGAGCCAAAACGAAAACTATAGTTTATTTTTAATAGCGTTTAGAAACTTATTTCATTTGTTACATTTGCTAATTTTCATAGAATTTAAGAATTTTCAAAAATTTCTTTCATGCTGTAGTACTACAAAAGTAAAAAAATAGCTATGGAGTTATTCGGTTCCGAAGGAAGTTGAGCCAAAACAAAAACTATAGTTTATTTTTAACAGCGTTTAGAAACATATGTCATTTGTTACATTTGCTAATTTTCATAGAATTTAAGAATTTTCAAAAATTTCTTTCATGCTGTAGTACTACAAAAGTAAAAAAATAGCTATGGAGTTATTCGGTTCCGAAGGAAGTTGAGCCAAAACAAAAACTATAGTTTATTTTTAACAGCGTTTAGAAACATATGTCATTTGTTACATTTGCTAATTTTCATAGAATTTAAGAATTTTCAAAAATTTCTTTCATGCTGTAGTACTACAAAAGTAAAAAAATAGCTATGGAGTTATTCGGTTCCGAAGGAAGTTGAGCCAAAACGAAAACTATAGTTTATTTTTAATAACGTTTAAAAACATATTTCATTTGCTACATTTATTAATTTTCACAAAATTAAAGAATTTTCAAAAATTTCTATCATGCTGTAGTACTACAAAAGTAAAAAAATAGCTATGGAGTTATTCGGTTCCGAAGGAAGTTGAGCCAAAACGAAAACTATAGTTTATTTTTAATAGCGTTTAAAAACATATTTCATTTGTTACATTTATTAATTTTCACAAAATTAAAGAATTTTCAAAAATTTCTATCATGCTGTAGTACTACAAATCTAAAAAAATAGCTATGGAGTTATTCGGTTCCGAAGGAAGTTGAGCCAAAACGAAAACTATAGTTTATTTTTAATAGCGTTTAGAAACTTATTTCATTTGTTACATTTGCTAATTTTCATAGAATTTAAGAATTTTCAAAAATTTCTTTCATGCTGTAGTACTACAAAAGTAAAAAAATAGCTATGGAGTTATTCGGTTCCGAAGGAATTTCAGCCAAAACGAAAACTATAGTTTATTTTTAATAGCGTTTAGAAACTTATTTCATTTGTTACATTTGCTAATTTTCATAGAATTTAAGAATTTTCAAAAATTTCTTTCATGCTGTAGTACTACAAAAGTAAAAAAATAGCTATGGAGTTATTCGGTTCCGAAGGAAGTTGAGCCAAAACGAAAACTATAGTTTATTTTTAATAACGTTTAAAAACATATTTCATTTGCTACATTTATTAATTTTCACAAAATTAAAGAATTTTCAAAAATTTCTATCATGCTGTAGTACTACAAAAGTAAAAAAATAGCTATGGAGTTATTCGGTTCCGAAGGAAGTTGAGCCAAAACGAAAACTATAGTTTATTTTTAATAGCGTTTAAAAACATATTTCATTTGTTACATTTATTAATTTTCACAAAATTAAAGAATTTTCAAAAATTTCTATCATGCTGTAGTACTACAAATCTAAAAAAATAGCTATGGAGTTATTCGGTTCCGAAGGAAGTTGAGCCAAAACGAAAACTATAGTTTATTTTTAATAGCGTTTAGAAACTTATTTCATTTGTTACATTTGCTAATTTTCATAGAATTTAAGAATTTTCAAAAATTTCTTTCATGCTGTAGTACTACAAAAGTAAAAAAATAGCTATGGAGTTATTCGGTTCCGAAGGAAGTTGAGCCAAAACGAAAACTATAGTTTATTTTTAACAGCGTTTAGAAACATATGTCATTTGTTACATTTGCTAATTTTCATAGAATTTAAGAATTTTCAAAAATTTCTTTCATGCTGTAGTACTACAAAAGTAAAAAAATAGCTATGGAGTTATTCGGTTCCGAAGGAAGTTGAGCCAAAACGAAAACTATAGTTTATTTTTAATAACGTTTAAAAACATATTTCATTTGCTACATTTATTAATTTTCACAAAATTAAAGAATTTTCAAAAATTTCTATCATGCTGTAGTACTACAAAAGTAAAAAAATAGCTATGGAGTTATTCGGTTCCGAAGGAAGTTGAGCCAAAACGAAAACTATAGTTTATTTTTAATAGCGTTTAAAAACATATTTCATTTGTTACATTTATTAATTTTCACAAAATTAAAGAATTTTCAAAAATTTCTATCATGCTGTAGTACTACAAATCTAAAAAAATAGCTATGGAGTTATTCGGTTCCGAAGGAAGTTGAGCCAAAACGAAAACTATAGTTTATTTTTAATAGCGTTTAGAAACTTATTTCATTTGTTACATTTGCTAATTTTCATAGAATTTAAGAATTTTCAAAAATTTCTTTCATGCTGTAGTACTACAAAAGTAAAAAAATAGCTATGGAGTTATTCGGTTCCGAAGGAAGTTGAGCCAAAACAAAAACTATAGTTTATTTTTAACAGCGTTTAGAAACATATGTCATTTGTTACATTTGCTAATTTTCATAGAATTTAAGAATTTTCAAAAATTTCTTTCATGCTGTAGTACTACAAAAGTAAAAAAATAGCTATGGAGTTATTCGGTTCCGAAGGAAGTTGAGCCAAAACGAAAACTATAGTTTATTTTTAATAACGTTTAAAAACATATTTCATTTGCTACATTTATTAATTTTCACAAAATTAAAGAATTTTCAAAAATTTCTATCATGCTGTAGTACTACAAAAGTAAAAAAATAGCTATGGAGTTATTCGGTTCCGAAGGAAGTTGAGCCAAAACGAAAACTATAGTTTATTTTTAATAGCGTTTAAAAACATATTTCATTTGTTACATTTATTAATTTTCACAAAATTAAAGAATTTTCAAAAATTTCTATCATGCTGTAGTACTACAAATCTAAAAAAATAGCTATGGAGTTATTCGGTTCCGAAGGAAGTTGAGCCAAAACGAAAACTATAGTTTATTTTTAATAACGTTTAAAAACATATTTCATTTGTTACATTTATTAATTTTCACAAAATTTAAGAATTTTCAAAAATTTCTTTCATGCTGTAGTACTAAAAAAGTAAAAAAATAGCTATGGAGTTATTCGGTTCCGAAGGAATTTCAGCCGAAACAAAAACTGCAATTTGTTTTTAATAGCATTTAGAAATATAATCCATTTAACTCATTTGCTAATTTTCATAGAATTTAAGAATTTTCAAAGCTTTTTTTCATGCTGTAGTACTACAAAAGTAAAAAAATAGCTATGGAGTTATTCGGTTCCGAAGGAAGTTGAGCCAAAACGAAAACTATAGTTTATTTTTAATAACGTTTAAAAACATATTTCATTTGCTACATTTATTAATTTTCACAAAATTAAAGAATTTTCAAAAATTTCTATCATGCTGTAGTACTACAAAAGTAAAAAAATAGCTATGGAGTTATTCGGTTCCGAAGGAAGTTGAGCCAAAACGAAAACTATAGTTTATTTTTAATAGCGTTTAAAAACATATTTCATTTGTTACATTTATTAATTTTCACAAAATTTAAGAATTTTCAAAAATTTCTTTCATGCTGTAGTACTACAAATCTAAAAAAATAGCTATGGAGTTATTCGGTTCCGAAGGAAGTTGAGCCAAAACGAAAACTATAGTTTATTTTTAATAGCGTTTAAAAACATATTTCATTTGTTACATTTATTAATTTTCACAAAATTTAAGAATTTTCAAAAATTTCTTTCATGCTGTAGTACTACAAATCTAAAAAAATAGCTATGGAGTTATTCGGTTCCGAAGGAAGTTGAGCCAAAACGAAAACTATAGTTTTTTTTTAATAACGTTTAAAAACATATTTCATTTGCTACATTTATTAATTTTCACAAAATTTAAGAATTTTCAAAAATTTCTTTCATGCTGTAGTACTACAAAAGTAAAAAAATAGCTATGGAGTTATTCGGTTCCGAAGGAATTTCAGCCAAAACGAAAACTGCAATTTGTTTTTAATAGCATTTAGAAATATAATCCATTTAACACATTTGCTAATTTTCATAGAATTTAAGAATTTTCAAAAATTTCTTTCATGCTGTAGTACTACAAATCTAAAAAAATAGCTATGGAGTTATTCGGTTCCGAAGGAAGTTGAGCCAAAACAAAAACTATAGTTTATTTTTAACAGCGTTTAGAAACATATGTCATTTGTTACATTTGCTAATTTTCATAGAATTTAAGAATTTTCAAAAATTTCTTTCATGCTGTAGTACTACAAAAGTAAAAAAATAGCTATGGAGTTATTCGGTTCCGAAGGAATTTCAGCCAAAACGAAAACTATAGTTTATTTTTAATAGCGTTTAGAAACTTATTTCATTTGTTACATTTGCTAATTTTCATAGAATTTAAGAATTTTCAAAAATTTCTTTCATGCTGTAGTACTACAAAAGTAAAAAAATAGCTATGGAGTTATTCGGTTCCGAAGGAAGTTGAGCCAAAACGAAAACTATAGTTTATTTTTAATAACGTTTAAAAACATATTTCATTTGCTACATTTATTAATTTTCACAAAATTAAAGAATTTTCAAAAATTTCTATCATGCTGTAGTACTACAAAAGTAAAAAAATAGCTATGGAGTTATTCGGTTCCGAAGGAAGTTGAGCCAAAACGAAAACTATAGTTTATTTTTAATAGCGTTTAAAAACATATTTCATTTGTTACATTTATTAATTTTCACAAAATTAAAGAATTTTCAAAAATTTCTATCATGCTGTAGTACTACAAAAGTAAAAAAATAGCTATGGAGTTATTCGGTTCCGAAGGAAGTTGAGCCAAAACGAAAACTATAGTTTATTTTTAATAACGTTTAAAAACATATTTCATTTGTTACATTTATTAATTTTCACAAAATTTAAGAATTTTCAAAAATTTCTTTCATGCTGTAGTACTAAAAAAGTAAAAAAATAGCTATGGAGTTATTCGGTTCCGAAGGAATTTCAGCCGAAACAAAAACTGCAATTTGTTTTTAATAGCATTTAGAAATATAATCCATTTAACTCATTTGCTAATTTTCATAGAATTTAAGAATTTTCAAAGCTTTTTTTCATGCTGTAGTACTACAAAAGTAAAAAAATAGCTATGGAGTTATTCGGTTCCGAAGGAAGTTGAGCCAAAACGAAAACTATAGTTTATTTTTAATAACGTTTAAAAACATATTTCATTTGCTACATTTATTAATTTTCACAAAATTAAAGAATTTTCAAAAATTTCTATCATGCTGTAGTACTACAAAAGTAAAAAAATAGCTATGGAGTTATTCGGTTCCGAAGGAAGTTGAGCCAAAACGAAAACTATAGTTTATTTTTAATAGCGTTTAAAAACATATTTCATTTGTTACATTTATTAATTTTCACAAAATTTAAGAATTTTCAAAAATTTCTTTCATGCTGTAGTACTACAAATCTAAAAAAATAGCTATGGAGTTATTCGGTTCCGAAGGAAGTTGAGCCAAAACGAAAACTATAGTTTATTTTTAATAGCGTTTAAAAACATATTTCATTTGTTACATTTATTAATTTTCACAAAATTTAAGAATTTTCAAAAATTTCTTTCATGCTGTAGTACTACAAATCTAAAAAAATAGCTATGGAGTTATTCGGTTCCGAAGGAAGTTGAGCCAAAACGAAAACTATAGTTTTTTTTTAATAACGTTTAAAAACATATTTCATTTGCTACATTTATTAATTTTCACAAAATTTAAGAATTTTCAAAAATTTCTTTCATGCTGTAGTACTACAAAAGTAAAAAAATAGCTATGGAGTTATTCGGTTCCGAAGGAATTTCAGCCAAAACGAAAACTGCAATTTGTTTTTAATAGCATTTAGAAATATAATCCATTTAACACATTTGCTAATTTTCATAGAATTTAAGAATTTTCAAAAATTTCTTTCATGCTGTAGTACTACAAATCTAAAAAAATAGCTATGGAGTTATTCGGTTCCGAAGGAAGTTGAGCCAAAACAAAAACTATAGTTTATTTTTAACAGCGTTTAGAAACATATGTCATTTGTTACATTTGCTAATTTTCATAGAATTTAAGAATTTTCAAAAATTTCTTTCATGCTGTAGTACTACAAAAGTAAAAAAATAGCTATGGAGTTATTCGGTTCCGAAGGAATTTCAGCCAAAACGAAAACTATAGTTTATTTTTAATAGCGTTTAGAAACTTATTTCATTTGTTACATTTGCTAATTTTCATAGAATTTAAGAATTTTCAAAAATTTCTTTCATGCTGTAGTACTACAAAAGTAAAAAAATAGCTATGGAGTTATTCGGTTCCGAAGGAAGTTGAGCCAAAACGAAAACTATAGTTTATTTTTAATAACGTTTAAAAACATATTTCATTTGCTACATTTATTAATTTTCACAAAATTAAAGAATTTTCAAAAATTTCTATCATGCTGTAGTACTACAAAAGTAAAAAAATAGCTATGGAGTTATTCGGTTCCGAAGGAAGTTGAGCCAAAACGAAAACTATAGTTTATTTTTAATAGCGTTTAAAAACATATTTCATTTGTTACATTTATTAATTTTCACAAAATTAAAGAATTTTCAAAAATTTCTATCATGCTGTAGTACTACAAATCTAAAAAAATAGCTATGGAGTTATTCGGTTCCGAAGGAAGTTGAGCCAAAACGAAAACTATAGTTTATTTTTAATAGCGTTTAAAAACATATTTCATTTGTTACATTTATTAATTTTCACAAAATTTAAGAATTTTCAAAAATTTCTTTCATGCTGTAGTACTACAAATCTAAAAAAATAGCTATGGAGTTATTCGGTTCCGAAGGAAGTTGAGCCAAAACGAAAACTATAGTTTTTTTTTAATAACGTTTAAAAACATATTTCATTTGCTACATTTATTAATTTTCACAAAATTTAAGAATTTTCAAAAATTTCTTTCATGCTGTAGTACTACAAAAGTAAAAAAATAGCTATGGAGTTATTCGGTTCCGAAGGAATTTCAGCCAAAACGAAAACTGCAATTTGTTTTTAATAGCATTTAGAAATATAATCCATTTAACACATTTGCTAATTTTCATAGAATTTAAGAATTTTCAAAAATTTCTTTCATGCTGTAGTACTACAAATCTAAAAAAATAGCTATGGAGTTATTCGGTTCCGAAGGAAGTTGAGCCAAAACAAAAACTATAGTTTATTTTTAACAGCGTTTAGAAACATATGTCATTTGTTACATTTGCTAATTTTCATAGAATTTAAGAATTTTCAAAAATTTCTTTCATGCTGTAGTACTACAAAAGTAAAAAAATAGCTATGGAGTTATTCGGTTCCGAAGGAATTTCAGCCAAAACGAAAACTATAGTTTATTTTTAATAGCGTTTAGAAACTTATTTCATTTGTTACATTTGCTAATTTTCATAGAATTTAAGAATTTTCAAAAATTTCTTTCATGCTGTAGTACTACAAAAGTAAAAAAATAGCTATGGAGTTATTCGGTTCCGAAGGAAGTTGAGCCAAAACGAAAACTATAGTTTATTTTTAATAACGTTTAAAAACATATTTCATTTGCTACATTTATTAATTTTCACAAAATTAAAGAATTTTCAAAAATTTCTATCATGCTGTAGTACTACAAATCTAAAAAAATAGCTATGGAGTTATTCGGTTCCGAAGGAAGTTGAGCCAAAACAAAAACTATAGTTTATTTTTAACAGCGTTTAGAAACATATGTCATTTGTTACATTTGCTAATTTTCATAGAATTTAAGAATTTTCAAAAATTTCTTTCATGCTGTAGTACTACAAAAGTAAAAAAATAGCTATGGAGTTATTCGGTTCCGAAGGAATTTCAGCCAAAACGAAAACTATAGTTTATTTTTAATAGCGTTTAGAAACTTATTTCATTTGTTACATTTGCTAATTTTCATAGAATTTAAGAATTTTCAAAAATTTCTTTCATGCTGTAGTACTACAAAAGTAAAAAAATAGCTATGGAGTTATTCGGTTCCGAAGGAATTTCAGCCAAAACGAAAACTGCAATTTGTTTTTAATAACGTTTAAAAACATATTTCATTTGCTACATTTATTAATTTTCACAAAATTAAAGAATTTTCAAAAATTTCTATCATGCTGTAGTACTACAAATCTAAAAAAATAGCTATGGAGTTATTCGGTTCCGAAGGAAGTTGAGCCAAAACAAAAACTATAGTTTATTTTTAACAGCGTTTAGAAACATATGTCATTTGTTACATTTGCTAATTTTCATAGAATTTAAGAATTTTCAAAAATTTCTTTCATGCTGTAGTACTACAAAAGTAAAAAAATAGCTATGGAGTTATTCGGTTCCGAAGGAATTTCAGCCAAAACGAAAACTATAGTTTATTTTTAATAGCGTTTAGAAACTTATTTCATTTGTTACATTTGCTAATTTTCATAGAATTTAAGAATTTTCAAAAATTTCTTTCATGCTGTAGTACTACAAATCTAAAAAAATAGCTATGGAGTTATTCGGTTCCGAAGGAATTTCAGCCAAAACGAAAACTGCAATTTGTTTTTAATAGCATTTAGAAATATAATCCATTTAACACATTTGCTAATTTTCATAGAATTTAAGAATTTTCAAAAATTTCTTTCATGCTGTAGTACTACAAATCTAAAAAAATAGCTATGGAGTTATTCGGTTCCGAAGGAAGTTGAGCCAAAACAAAAACTATAGTTTATTTTTAACAGCGTTTAGAAACATATGTCATTTGTTACATTTGCTAATTTTCATAGAATTTAAGAATTTTCAAAAATTTCTTTCATGCTGTAGTACTACAAAAGTAAAAAAATAGCTATGGAGTTATTCGGTTCCGAAGGAATTTCAGCCAAAACGAAAACTATAGTTTATTTTTAATAGCGTTTAGAAACTTATTTCATTTGTTACATTTGCTAATTTTCATAGAATTTAAGAATTTTCAAAAATTTCTTTCATGCTGTAGTACTACAAAAGTAAAAAAATAGCTATGGAGTTATTCGGTTCCGAAGGAAGTTGAGCCAAAACGAAAACTATAGTTTATTTTTAATAACGTTTAAAAACATATTTCATTTGCTACATTTATTAATTTTCACAAAATTAAAGAATTTTCAAAAATTTCTATCATGCTGTAGTACTACAAATCTAAAAAAATAGCTATGGAGTTATTCGGTTCCGAAGGAAGTTGAGCCAAAACAAAAACTATAGTTTATTTTTAACAGCGTTTAGAAACATATGTCATTTGTTACATTTGCTAATTTTCATAGAATTTAAGAATTTTCAAAAATTTCTTTCATGCTGTAGTACTACAAATCTAAAAAAATAGCTATGGAGTTATTCGGTTCCGAAGGAAGTTGAGCCAAAACAAAAACTATAGTTTATTTTTAACAGCGTTTAGAAACATATGTCATTTGTTACATTTGCTAATTTTCATAGAATTTAAGAATTTTCAAAAATTTCTTTCATGCTGTAGTACTACAAAAGTAAAAAAATAGCTATGGAGTTATTCGGTTCCGAAGGAATTTCAGCCAAAACGAAAACTGCAATTTGTTTTTAATAACGTTTAAAAACATATTTCATTTGCTACATTTATTAATTTTCACAAAATTAAAGAATTTTCAAAAATTTCTATCATGCTGTAGTACTACAAATCTAAAAAAATAGCTATGGAGTTATTCGGTTCCGAAGGAAGTTGAGCCAAAACAAAAACTATAGTTTATTTTTAACAGCGTTTAGAAACATATGTCATTTGTTACATTTGCTAATTTTCATAGAATTTAAGAATTTTCAAAAATTTCTTTCATGCTGTAGTACTACAAAAGTAAAAAAATAGCTATGGAGTTATTCGGTTCCGAAGGAATTTCAGCCAAAACGAAAACTATAGTTTATTTTTAATAGCGTTTAGAAACTTATTTCATTTGTTACATTTGCTAATTTTCATAGAATTTAAGAATTTTCAAAAATTTCTTTCATGCTGTAGTACTACAAATCTAAAAAAATAGCTATGGAGTTATTCGGTTCCGAAGGAATTTCAGCCAAAACGAAAACTGCAATTTGTTTTTAATAGCATTTAGAAATATAATCCATTTAACACATTTGCTAATTTTCATAGAATTTAAGAATTTTCAAAAATTTCTTTCATGCTGTAGTACTACAAATCTAAAAAAATAGCTATGGAGTTATTCGGTTCCGAAGGAAGTTGAGCCAAAACAAAAACTATAGTTTATTTTTAACAGCGTTTAGAAACATATGTCATTTGTTACATTTGCTAATTTTCATAGAATTTAAGAATTTTCAAAAATTTCTTTCATGCTGTAGTACTACAAAAGTAAAAAAATAGCTATGGAGTTATTCGGTTCCGAAGGAATTTCAGCCAAAACGAAAACTATAGTTTATTTTTAATAGCGTTTAGAAACTTATTTCATTTGTTACATTTGCTAATTTTCATAGAATTTAAGAATTTTCAAAAATTTCTTTCATGCTGTAGTACTACAAAAGTAAAAAAATAGCTATGGAGTTATTCGGTTCCGAAGGAAGTTGAGCCAAAACGAAAACTATAGTTTATTTTTAATAACGTTTAAAAACATATTTCATTTGCTACATTTATTAATTTTCACAAAATTAAAGAATTTTCAAAAATTTCTATCATGCTGTAGTACTACAAATCTAAAAAAATAGCTATGGAGTTATTCGGTTCCGAAGGAAGTTGAGCCAAAACAAAAACTATAGTTTATTTTTAACAGCGTTTAGAAACATATGTCATTTGTTACATTTGCTAATTTTCATAGAATTTAAGAATTTTCAAAAATTTCTTTCATGCTGTAGTACTACAAATCTAAAAAAATAGCTATGGAGTTATTCGGTTCCGAAGGAAGTTGAGCCAAAACAAAAACTATAGTTTATTTTTAACAGCGTTTAGAAACATATGTCATTTGTTACATTTGCTAATTTTCATAGAATTTAAGAATTTTCAAAAATTTCTTTCATGCTGTAGTACTACAAAAGTAAAAAAATAGCTATGGAGTTATTCGGTTCCGAAGGAATTTCAGCCAAAACGAAAACTATAGTTTATTTTTAATAGCGTTTAGAAACTTATTTCATTTGTTACATTTGCTAATTTTCATAGAATTTAAGAATTTTCAAAAATTTCTTTCATGCTGTAGTACTACAAAAGTAAAAAAATAGCTATGGAGTTATTCGGTTCCGAAGGAAGTTGAGCCAAAACGAAAACTATAGTTTATTTTTAATAACGTTTAAAAACATATTTCATTTGCTACATTTATTAATTTTCACAAAATTTAAGAATTTTCAAAAATTTCTTTCATGCTGTAGTACTACAAATCTAAAAAAATAGCTATGGAGTTATTCGGTTCCGAAGGAAGTTGAGCCAAAACGAAAACTGCAATTTGTTTTTAATAGCATTTAGAAATATAATCCATTTAACACATTTGCTAATTTTCATAGAATTTAAGAATTTTCAAAAATTTCTTTCATGCTGTAGTACTACAAATCTAAAAAAATAGCTATGGAGTTATTCGGTTCCGAAGGAAGTTGAGCCAAAACAAAAACTATAGTTTATTTTTAACAGCGTTTAGAAACATATGTCATTTGTTACATTTGCTAATTTTCATAGAATTTAAGAATTTTCAAAAATTTCTTTCATGCTGTAGTACTACAAAAGTAAAAAAATAGCTATGGAGTTATTCGGTTCCGAAGGAATTTCAGCCAAAACGAAAACTATAGTTTATTTTTAATAACGTTTAAAAACATATTTCATTTGCTACATTTATTAATTTTCACAAAATTAAAGAATTTTCAAAAATTTCTATCATGCTGTAGTACTACAAAAGTAAAAAAATAGCTATGGAGTTATTCGGTTCCGAAGGAAGTTGAGCCAAAACGAAAACTATAGTTTATTTTTAATAGCATTTAAAAACATATTTCATTTGTTACATTTATTAATTTTCACAAAATTAAAGAATTTTCAAAAATTTCTATCATGCTGTAGTACTACAAAAGTAAAAAAATAGCTATGGAGTTATTCGGTTCCGAAGGAAGTTGAGCCAAAACGAAAACTATAGTTTATTTTTAATAGCGTTTAAAAACATATTTCATTTGTTACATTTATTAATTTTCACAAAATTTAAGAATTTTCAAAAATTTCTTTCATGCTGTAGTACTACAAATGTAAAATAATAGCTATGGAGTTATTCGGTTCCGAAGGAAGTTGAGCCAAAACGAAAACTATAGTTTATTTTTAATAACGTTTAAAAACATATTTCATTTGCTACATTTATTAATTTTCACAAAATTTAAGAATTTTCAAAAATTTCTTTCATGCTGTAGTACTACAAATCTAAAAAAATAGCTATGGAGTTATTCGGTTCCGAAGGAAGTTGAGCCAAAACGAAAACTATAGTTTTTTTTTAATAACGTTTAAAAACATATTTCATTTGCTACATTTATTAATTTTCACAAAATTTAAGAATTTTCAAAAATTTCTTTCATGCTGTAGTACTACAAAAGTAAAAAAATAGCTATGGAGTTATTCGGTTCCGAAGGAATTTCAGCCAAAACGAAAACTATAGTTTATTTTTAATAGCATTTAGAAATATAATCCATTTAACACATTTGCTAATTTTCATAGAATTTAAGAATTTTCAAAAATTTCTTTCATGCTGTAGTACTACAAATCTAAAAAAATAGCTATGGAGTTATTCGGTTCCGAAGGAAGTTGAGCCAAAACAAAAACTATAGTTTATTTTTAATAGCATTTAAAAACATATTTCATTTGTTACATTTATTAATTTTCACAAAATTAAAGAATTTTCAAAAATTTCTATCATGCTGTAGTACTACAAAAGTAAAAAAATAGCTATGGAGTTATTCGGTTCCGAAGGAATTTCAGCCAAAACGAAAACTATAGTTTATTTTTAATAGCGTTTAGAAACTTATTTCATTTGTTACATTTATTAATTTTCACAAAATTTAAGAATTTTCAAAAATTTCTTTCATGCTGTAGTACTACAAATCTAAAAAAATAGCTATGGAGTTATTCGGTTCCGAAGGAAGTTGAGCCAAAACGAAAACTGCAATTTGTTTTTAATAGCATTTAGAAATATAATCCATTTAACACATTTGCTAATTTTCATAGAATTTAAGAATTTTCAAAAATTTCTTTCATGCTGTAGTACTACAAATCTAAAAAAATAGCTATGGAGTTATTCGGTTCCGAAGGAAGTTGAGCCAAAACGAAAACTATAGTTTATTTTTAATAGCATTTAAAAACATATTTCATTTGTTACATTTATTAATTTTCACAAAATTAAAGAATTTTCAAAAATTTCTATCATGCTGTAGTACTACAAAAGTAAAAAAATAGCTATGGAGTTATTCGGTTCCGAAGGAATTTCAGCCAAAACGAAAACTATAGTTTATTTTTAATAGCGTTTAGAAACTTATTTCATTTGTTACATTTATTAATTTTCACAAAATTTAAGAATTTTCAAAAATTTCTTTCATGCTGTAGTACTACAAATCTAAAAAAATAGCTATGGAGTTATTCGGTTCCGAAGGAAGTTGAGCCAAAACGAAAACTGCAATTTGTTTTTAATAGCATTTAGAAATATAATCCATTTAACACATTTGCTAATTTTCATAGAATTTAAGAATTTTCAAAAATTTCTTTCATGCTGTAGTACTACAAATCTAAAAAAATAGCTATGGAGTTATTCGGTTCCGAAGGAAGTTGAGCCAAAACAAAAACTATAGTTTATTTTTAATAGCATTTAAAAACATATTTCATTTGTTACATTTATTAATTTTCACAAAATTAAAGAATTTTCAAAAATTTCTATCATGCTGTAGTACTACAAAAGTAAAAAAATAGCTATGGAGTTATTCGGTTCCGAAGGAATTTCAGCCAAAACGAAAACTATAGTTTATTTTTAATAGCGTTTAGAAACTTATTTCATTTGTTACATTTATTAATTTTCACAAAATTTAAGAATTTTCAAAAATTTCTTTCATGCTGTAGTACTACAAATCTAAAAAAATAGCTATGGAGTTATTCGGTTCCGAAGGAAGTTGAGCCAAAACGAAAACTGCAATTTGTTTTTAATAGCATTTAGAAATATAATCCATTTAACACATTTGCTAATTTTCATAGAATTTAAGAATTTTCAAAAATTTCTTTCATGCTGTAGTACTACAAATCTAAAAAAATAGCTATGGAGTTATTCGGTTCCGAAGGAAGTTGAGCCAAAACAAAAACTATAGTTTATTTTTAATAGCATTTAAAAACATATTTCATTTGTTACATTTATTAATTTTCACAAAATTAAAGAATTTTCAAAAATTTCTATCATGCTGTAGTACTACAAAAGTAAAAAAATAGCTATGGAGTTATTCGGTTCCGAAGGAATTTCAGCCAAAACGAAAACTATAGTTTATTTTTAATAGCGTTTAGAAACTTATTTCATTTGTTACATTTATTAATTTTCACAAAATTTAAGAATTTTCAAAAATTTCTTTCATGCTGTAGTACTACAAATCTAAAAAAATAGCTATGGAGTTATTCGGTTCCGAAGGAAGTTGAGCCAAAACGAAAACTGCAATTTGTTTTTAATAGCATTTAGAAATATAATCCATTTAACACATTTGCTAATTTTCATAGAATTTAAGAATTTTCAAAAATTTCTTTCATGCTGTAGTACTACAAATCTAAAAAAATAGCTATGGAGTTATTCGGTTCCGAAGGAAGTTGAGCCAAAACGAAAACTATAGTTTATTTTTAATAGCATTTAAAAACATATTTCATTTGTTACATTTATTAATTTTCACAAAATTAAAGAATTTTCAAAAATTTCTATCATGCTGTAGTACTACAAAAGTAAAAAAATAGCTATGGAGTTATTCGGTTCCGAAGGAAGTTGAGCCAAAACGAAAACTATAGTTTATTTTTAATAGCGTTTAAAAACATATTTCATTTGTTACATTTATTAATTTTCACAAAATTTAAGAATTTTCAAAAATTTCTTTCATGCTGTAGTACTACAAATCTAAAAAAATAGCTATGGAGTTATTCGGTTCCGAAGGAAGTTGAGCCAAAACGAAAACTGCAATTTGTTTTTAATAGCATTTAGAAATATAATCCATTTAACACATTTGCTAATTTTCATAGAATTTAAGAATTTTCAAAAATTTCTTTCATGCTGTAGTACTACAAATCTAAAAAAATAGCTATGGAGTTATTCGGTTCCGAAGGAAGTTGAGCCAAAACAAAAACTATAGTTTATTTTTAACAGCGTTTAGAAACATATGTCATTTAACACATTTGCTAATTTTCATAGAATTTAAGAATTTTCAAAAATTTCTTTCATGCTGTAGTACTACAAATCTAAAAAAATAGCTATGGAGTTATTCGGTTCCGAAGGAAGTTGAGCCAAAACAAAAACTATAGTTTATTTTTAATAGCATTTAAAAACATATTTCATTTGTTACATTTATTAATTTTCACAAAATTAAAGAATTTTCAAAAATTTCTATCATGCTGTAGTACTACAAAAGTAAAAAAATAGCTATGGAGTTATTCGGTTCCGAAGGAATTTCAGCCAAAACGAAAACTATAGTTTATTTTTAATAGCGTTTAGAAACTTATTTCATTTGTTACATTTATTAATTTTCACAAAATTTAAGAATTTTCAAAAATTTCTTTCATGCTGTAGTACTACAAATCTAAAAAAATAGCTATGGAGTTATTCGGTTCCGAAGGAAGTTGAGCCAAAACGAAAACTGCAATTTGTTTTTAATAGCATTTAGAAATATAATCCATTTAACACATTTGCTAATTTTCATAGAATTTAAGAATTTTCAAAAATTTCTTTCATGCTGTAGTACTACAAATCTAAAAAAATAGCTATGGAGTTATTCGGTTCCGAAGGAAGTTGAGCCAAAACAAAAACTATAGTTTATTTTTAATAGCATTTAAAAACATATTTCATTTGTTACATTTATTAATTTTCACAAAATTAAAGAATTTTCAAAAATTTCTATCATGCTGTAGTACTACAAAAGTAAAAAAATAGCTATGGAGTTATTCGGTTCCGAAGGAATTTCAGCCAAAACGAAAACTATAGTTTATTTTTAATAGCGTTTAGAAACTTATTTCATTTGTTACATTTATTAATTTTCACAAAATTTAAGAATTTTCAAAAATTTCTTTCATGCTGTAGTACTACAAATCTAAAAAAATAGCTATGGAGTTATTCGGTTCCGAAGGAAGTTGAGCCAAAACGAAAACTGCAATTTGTTTTTAATAGCATTTAGAAATATAATCCATTTAACACATTTGCTAATTTTCATAGAATTTAAGAATTTTCAAAAATTTCTTTCATGCTGTAGTACTACAAATCTAAAAAAATAGCTATGGAGTTATTCGGTTCCGAAGGAAGTTGAGCCAAAACAAAAACTATAGTTTATTTTTAACAGCGTTTAGAAACATATGTCATTTAACACATTTGCTAATTTTCATAGAATTTAAGAATTTTCAAAAATTTCTTTCATGCTGTAGTACTACAAATCTAAAAAAATAGCTATGGAGTTATTCGGTTCCGAAGGAAGTTGAGCCAAAACAAAAACTATAGTTTATTTTTAATAGCATTTAAAAACATATTTCATTTGTTACATTTATTAATTTTCACAAAATTAAAGAATTTTCAAAAATTTCTATCATGCTGTAGTACTACAAAAGTAAAAAAATAGCTATGGAGTTATTCGGTTCCGAAGGAATTTCAGCCAAAACGAAAACTATAGTTTATTTTTAATAGCGTTTAGAAACTTATTTCATTTGTTACATTTATTAATTTTCACAAAATTTAAGAATTTTCAAAAATTTCTTTCATGCTGTAGTACTACAAATCTAAAAAAATAGCTATGGAGTTATTCGGTTCCGAAGGAAGTTGAGCCAAAACGAAAACTGCAATTTGTTTTTAATAGCATTTAGAAATATAATCCATTTAACACATTTGCTAATTTTCATAGAATTTAAGAATTTTCAAAAATTTCTTTCATGCTGTAGTACTACAAATCTAAAAAAATAGCTATGGAGTTATTCGGTTCCGAAGGAAGTTGAGCCAAAACAAAAACTATAGTTTATTTTTAACAGCGTTTAGAAACATATGTCATTTAACACATTTGCTAATTTTCATAGAATTTAAGAATTTTCAAAAATTTCTTTCATGCTGTAGTACTACAAATCTAAAAAAATAGCTATGGAGTTATTCGGTTCCGAAGGAAGTTGAGCCAAAACAAAAACTATAGTTTATTTTTAATAGCATTTAAAAACATATTTCATTTGTTACATTTATTAATTTTCACAAAATTAAAGAATTTTCAAAAATTTCTATCATGCTGTAGTACTACAAAAGTAAAAAAATAGCTATGGAGTTATTCGGTTCCGAAGGAATTTCAGCCAAAACGAAAACTATAGTTTATTTTTAATAGCGTTTAGAAACTTATTTCATTTGTTACATTTATTAATTTTCACAAAATTTAAGAATTTTCAAAAATTTCTTTCATGCTGTAGTACTACAAATCTAAAAAAATAGCTATGGAGTTATTCGGTTCCGAAGGAATTTCAGCCAAAACGAAAACTATAGTTTATTTTTAATAGCATTTAGAAATATAATCCATTTAACACATTTGCTAATTTTCATAGAATTTAAGAATTTTCAAAAATTTCTTTCATGCTGTAGTACTACAAATCTAAAAAAATAGCTATGGAGTTATTCGGTTCCGAAGGAAGTTGAGCCAAAACAAAAACTATAGTTTATTTTTAATAGCATTTAAAAACATATTTCATTTGTTACATTTATTAATTTTCACAAAATTAAAGAATTTTCAAAAATTTCTATCATGCTGTAGTACTACAAAAGTAAAAAAATAGCTATGGAGTTATTCGGTTCCGAAGGAATTTCAGCCAAAACGAAAACTATAGTTTATTTTTAATAGCGTTTAGAAACTTATTTCATTTGTTACATTTATTAATTTTCACAAAATTTAAGAATTTTCAAAAATTTCTTTCATGCTGTAGTACTACAAATCTAAAAAAATAGCTATGGAGTTATTCGGTTCCGAAGGAAGTTGAGCCAAAACGAAAACTGCAATTTGTTTTTAATAGCATTTAGAAATATAATCCATTTAACACATTTGCTAATTTTCATAGAATTTAAGAATTTTCAAAAATTTCTTTCATGCTGTAGTACTACAAATCTAAAAAAATAGCTATGGAGTTATTCGGTTCCGAAGGAAGTTGAGCCAAAACAAAAACTATAGTTTATTTTTAATAGCATTTAAAAACATATTTCATTTGTTACATTTATTAATTTTCACAAAATTAAAGAATTTTCAAAAATTTCTATCATGCTGTAGTACTACAAAAGTAAAAAAATAGCTATGGAGTTATTCGGTTCCGAAGGAATTTCAGCCAAAACGAAAACTATAGTTTATTTTTAATAGC
The DNA here is from genome assembly GCA_964035985.1 of Panagrolaimus superbus. Taxonomy (NCBI): domain Eukaryota; kingdom Metazoa; phylum Nematoda; class Chromadorea; order Rhabditida; family Panagrolaimidae; genus Panagrolaimus; species Panagrolaimus superbus. The sequence goes on from OZ038357.1 coordinate 11,768,211, forward strand.
GTTTAGAAACTTATTTCATTTGTTACATTTATTAATTTTCACAAAATTTAAGAATTTTCAAAAATTTCTTTCATGCTGTAGTACTACAAATCTAAAAAAATAGCTATGGAGTTATTCGGTTCCGAAGGAAGTTGAGCCAAAACGAAAACTGCAATTTGTTTTTAATAGCATTTAGAAATATAATCCATTTAACACATTTGCTAATTTTCATAGAATTTAAGAATTTTCAAAAATTTCTTTCATGCTGTAGTACTACAAATCTAAAAAAATAGCTATGGAGTTATTCGGTTCCGAAGGAAGTTGAGCCAAAACAAAAACTATAGTTTATTTTTAACAGCGTTTAGAAACATATGTCATTTAACACATTTGCTAATTTTCATAGAATTTAAGAATTTTCAAAAATTTCTTTCATGCTGTAGTACTACAAATCTAAAAAAATAGCTATGGAGTTATTCGGTTCCGAAGGAAGTTGAGCCAAAACAAAAACTATAGTTTATTTTTAATAGCATTTAAAAACATATTTCATTTGTTACATTTATTAATTTTCACAAAATTAAAGAATTTTCAAAAATTTCTATCATGCTGTAGTACTACAAAAGTAAAAAAATAGCTATGGAGTTATTCGGTTCCGAAGGAATTTCAGCCAAAACGAAAACTATAGTTTATTTTTAATAGCGTTTAGAAACTTATTTCATTTGTTACATTTATTAATTTTCACAAAATTTAAGAATTTTCAAAAATTTCTTTCATGCTGTAGTACTACAAATCTAAAAAAATAGCTATGGAGTTATTCGGTTCCGAAGGAATTTCAGCCAAAACGAAAACTATAGTTTATTTTTAATAGCATTTAGAAATATAATCCATTTAACACATTTGCTAATTTTCATAGAATTTAAGAATTTTCAAAAATTTCTTTCATGCTGTAGTACTACAAATCTAAAAAAATAGCTATGGAGTTATTCGGTTCCGAAGGAAGTTGAGCCAAAACAAAAACTATAGTTTATTTTTAATAGCATTTAAAAACATATTTCATTTGTTACATTTATTAATTTTCACAAAATTAAAGAATTTTCAAAAATTTCTATCATGCTGTAGTACTACAAAAGTAAAAAAATAGCTATGGAGTTATTCGGTTCCGAAGGAATTTCAGCCAAAACGAAAACTATAGTTTATTTTTAATAGCGTTTAGAAACTTATTTCATTTGTTACATTTATTAATTTTCACAAAATTTAAGAATTTTCAAAAATTTCTTTCATGCTGTAGTACTACAAATCTAAAAAAATAGCTATGGAGTTATTCGGTTCCGAAGGAAGTTGAGCCAAAACGAAAACTGCAATTTGTTTTTAATAGCATTTAGAAATATAATCCATTTAACACATTTGCTAATTTTCATAGAATTTAAGAATTTTCAAAAATTTCTTTCATGCTGTAGTACTACAAATCTAAAAAAATAGCTATGGAGTTATTCGGTTCCGAAGGAAGTTGAGCCAAAACAAAAACTATAGTTTATTTTTAATAGCATTTAAAAACATATTTCATTTGTTACATTTATTAATTTTCACAAAATTAAAGAATTTTCAAAAATTTCTATCATGCTGTAGTACTACAAAAGTAAAAAAATAGCTATGGAGTTATTCGGTTCCGAAGGAATTTCAGCCAAAACGAAAACTATAGTTTATTTTTAATAGCGTTTAGAAACTTATTTCATTTGTTACATTTATTAATTTTCACAAAATTTAAGAATTTTCAAAAATTTCTTTCATGCTGTAGTACTACAAATCTAAAAAAATAGCTATGGAGTTATTCGGTTCCGAAGGAAGTTGAGCCAAAACGAAAACTGCAATTTGTTTTTAATAGCATTTAGAAATATAATCCATTTAACACATTTGCTAATTTTCATAGAATTTAAGAATTTTCAAAAATTTCTTTCATGCTGTAGTACTACAAATCTAAAAAAATAGCTATGGAGTTATTCGGTTCCGAAGGAAGTTGAGCCAAAACGAAAACTATAGTTTATTTTTAATAGCGTTTAAAAACATATTTCATTTGTTACATTTATTAATTTTCACAAAATTTAAGAATTTTCAAAAATTTCTTTCATGCTGTAGTACTACAAATCTAAAAAAATAGCTATGGAGTTATTCGGTTCCGAAGGAAGTTGAGCCAAAACGAAAACTGCAATTTGTTTTTAATAGCATTTAGAAATATAATCCATTTAACACATTTGCTAATTTTCATAGAATTTAAGAATTTTCAAAAATTTCTTTCATGCTGTAGTACTACAAATCTAAAAAAATAGCTATGGAGTTATTCGGTTCCGAAGGAAGTTGAGCCAAAACGAAAACTATAGTTTATTTTTAATAGCGTTTAAAAACATATTTCATTTGTTACATTTATTAATTTTCACAAAATTTAAGAATTTTCAAAAATTTCTTTCATGCTGTAGTACTACAAATCTAAAAAAATAGCTATGGAGTTATTCGGTTCCGAAGGAAGTTGAGCCAAAACGAAAACTGCAATTTGTTTTTAATAGCATTTAGAAATATAATCCATTTAACACATTTGCTAATTTTCATAGAATTTAAGAATTTTCAAAAATTTCTTTCATGCTGTAGTACTACAAATCTAAAAAAATAGCTATGGAGTTATTCGGTTCCGAAGGAAGTTGAGCCAAAACAAAAACTATAGTTTATTTTTAACAGCGTTTAGAAACATATGTCATTTGTTACATTTGCTAATTTTCATAGAATTTAAGAATTTTCAAAAATTTCTTTCATGCTGTAGTACTACAAAAGTAAAAAAATAGCTATGGAGTTATTCGGTTCCGAAGGAATTTCAGCCAAAACGAAAACTATAGTTTATTTTTAATAGCGTTTAGAAACTTATTTCATTTGTTACATTTATTAATTTTCACAAAATTTAAGAATTTTCAAAAATTTCTTTCATGCTGTAGTACTACAAATCTAAAAAAATAGCTATGGAGTTATTCGGTTCCGAAGGAAGTTGAGCTAAAACGAAAACTATAGTTTATTTTTAACAGCGTTTAGAAACATATGTCATTTGTTACATTTGCTAATTTTCATAGAATTTAAGAATTTTCAAAAATTTCTTTCATGCTGTAGTACTACAAAAGTAAAAAAATAGCTATGGAGTTATTCGGTTCCGAAGGAATTTCAGCCGAAACAAAAACTATAGTTTATTTTTAATAGCGTTTAGAAACTTATTTCATTTGTTACATTTATTAATTTGCACAAAATTTAAGAATTTTCAAAAATTTCTTTCATGCTGTAGTACTAAAAAAGTAAAAAAATAGCTATGGAGTTATTCGGTTCCGAAGGAAGTTGAGCCAAAACGAAAACTGCAATTTGTTTTTAATAGCATTTAGAAATATAATCCATTTAACACATTTGCTAATTTTCATAGAATTTAAGAATTTTCAGAAATTTCTTTCATGCTGTAGTACTACAAAAGTAAAAAAATAGCTATGGAGTTATTCGGTTCCGAAGGAATTTCAGCCGAAACGAAAACTATAGTTTATTTTTAATAGCGTTTAGAAACTTATTTCATTTGTTACATTTATTAATTTGCACAAAATTTAAGAATTTTCAAAAATTTCTTTCATGCTGTAGTACTAAAAAAGTAAAAAAATAGCTATGGAGTTATTCGGTTCCGAAGGAAGTTGAGCCAAAACGAAAACTGCAATTTGTTTTTAATAGCGTTTAGAAACTTATTTCATTTGTTACATTTATTAATTTGCACAAAATTTAAGAATTTTCAAAAATTTCTTTCATGCTGTAGTACTAAAAAAGTAAAAAAATAGCTATGGAGTTATTCGGTTCCGAAGGAAGTTGAGCCAAAACGAAAACTGCAATTTGTTTTTAATAGCATTTAGAAATATAATCCATTTAACACATTTGCTAATTTTCATAGAATTTAAGAATTTTCAAAGTTTTTTTTCATGCTGTAGTACTACAAAAGTAAAATAATAGCTATGGAGTTATTCGGTTCCGAAGGAATTTCAGCCAAAACGAAAACTATAGTTTATTTTTAATAGCGTTTAGAAACTTATTTCATTTGTTACATTTATTAATTTGCACAAAATTTAAGAATTTTCAAAAATTTCTTTCATGCTGTAGTACTAAAAAAGTAAAAAAATAGCTATGGAGTTATTCGGTTCCGAAGGAAGTTGAGCCAAAACGAAAACTGCAATTTGTTTTTAATAGCATTTAGAAATATAATCCATTTAACACATTTGCTAATTTTCATAGAATTTAAGAATTTTCAGAAATTTCTTTCATGCTGTAGTACTAAAAAAGTAAAAAAATAGCTATGGAGTTATTCGGTTCCGAAGGAAGTTGAGCCAAAACGAAAACTATAGTTTATTTTTAACAGCGTTTAGAAACATATGTCATTTGTTACATTTGCTAATTTTCATAGAATTTAAGAATTTTCAAAGCTTTTTTTCATGCTGTAGTACTACAAAAGTAAAAAAATAGCTATGGAGTTATTCGGTTCCGAAGGAAGTTGAGCCAAAACGAAAACTATAGTTTATTTTTAATAGCGTTTAGAAACATATGTCATTTGTTACATTTGCTAATTTTCATAGAATTTAAGAATTTTCAAAAATTTCTTTCATGCTGTAGTACTTCAAAAGTAAAAAAATAGCTATGGAGTTATTCGGTTCCGAAGGAAGTTGAGCCAAAACGAAAACTATAGTTTATTTTTAATAGCATTAAGAAATATAATCCATTTAACACATTTGCTAATTTTCATAGAATTTAAGAATTTTCAAAAATTTCTTTCATGCTGTAGTACTACAAAAGTAAAAAAATAGCTATGGAGTTATTCGGTTCCGAAGGAATTTCAGCCGAAACAAAAACTGCAATTTGTTTTTAATAGCATTTAGAAATATAATCCATTTAACACATTTGCTGATTTTCATAGAATTTAAGAATTTTCAAAGCTTTTTTTCATGCTGTAGTACTACAAAAGTAAAAAAATAGCTATGGAGTTATTCGGTTCCGAAGGAATTTCAGCCGAAACAAAAACTGCAATTTGTTTTTAATAGCGTTTAGAAACTTATTTCATTTGTTACATTTATTAATTTTCACAAAATTTAAGAATTTTCAAAAATTTCTTTCATGCTGTAGTACTAAAAAAGTAAAAAAATAGCTATGGAGTTATTCGGTTCCGAAGGAAGTTGAGCCAAAACGAAAACTGCATATTGTTTTTAATAGCATTTAGAAATATAATCCATTTAACACATTTGCTAATTTTTATAGAATTTAAGAATTTTCAAAAATTTTTTTCGTGCTGTAGTACTACAAAAGTAAAAAAATAGCTATGGAGTTATTCGGTTCCGAAGGAAGTTGAGCCAAAACGAAAACTGCAATTTGTTTTTAATAGCATTTAGAAATATAATCCATTTAACACATTTGCTAATTTTTATAGAATTTAAGAATTTTCAAAAATTTTTTCCGTGCTGTAGTACTACAAAAGTAAAAAAATAGCTATGGAGTTATTCGGTTCCGAAGGAAGTTGAGCCAAAACGAAAACTGCAATTTGTTTTTAATAGCATTTAGAAATATAATCCATTTAACACATTTGCTAATTTTTATAGAATTTAAGAATTTTCAAAAATTTTTTCCGTGCTGTAGTACTACAAAAGTAAAAAAATAGCTATGGAGTTATTCGGTTCCGAAGGAATTTCAGCCGAAACAAAAACTGCAATTTGTTTTTAATAGCATTAAGAAATATAATCCATTTAACACATTTGCTAATTTTCATAGAATTTAAGAATTTTCAAAAATTTCTTTCATGCTGTAGTACTAAAAAAGTAAAAAAATAGCTATGGAGTTATTCGGTTCCGAAGGAAGTTGAGCCAAAACGAAAACTGCAATTTGTTTTTAATAGCATTTAGAAATATAATCCATTTAACACATTTGCTAATTTTTATAGAATTTAAGAATTTTCAGAAATTTCTTTCATGCTGTAGTACTACAAAAGTAAAAAAATAGCTATGGAGTTATTCGGTTCCGAAGGAATTTCAGCCGAAACAAAAACTGCAATTTGTTTTTAATAGCGTTTAGAAACTTATTTCATTTGTTACATTTATTAATTTTCACAAAATTTAAGAATTTTCAAAAATTTCTTTCATGCTGTAGTACTACAAAAGTAAAAAAATAGCTATGGAGTTATTCGGTTCCGAAGGAATTTCAGCCGAAACAAAAACTGCAATTTGTTTTTAATAGCATTTAGAAATATAATCCATTTAACACATTTGCTGATTTTCATAGAATTTAAGAATTTTCAAAGCTTTTTTTCATGCTGTAGTACTACAAAAGTAAAAAAATAGCTATGGAGTTATTCGGTTCCGAAGGAATTTCAGCCGAAACAAAAACTGCAATTTGTTTTTAATAGCGTTTAGAAACTTATTTCATTTGTTACATTTATTAATTTTCACAAAATTTAAGAATTTTCAAAAATTTCTTTCATGCTGTAGTACTAAAAAAGTAAAAAAATAGCTATGGAGTTATTCGGTTCCGAAGGAAGTTGAGCCAAAACGAAAACTGCATATTGTTTTTAATAGCATTTAGAAATATAATCCATTTAACACATTTGCTAATTTTTATAGAATTTAAGAATTTTCAAAAATTTTTTTCGTGCTGTAGTACTACAAAAGTAAAAAAATAGCTATGGAGTTATTCGGTTCCGAAGGAAGTTGAGCCAAAACGAAAACTGCAATTTGTTTTTAATAGCATTTAGAAATATAATCCATTTAACACATTTGCTAATTTTTATAGAATTTAAGAATTTTCAAAAATTTTTTCCGTGCTGTAGTACTACAAAAGTAAAAAAATAGCTATGGAGTTATTCGGTTCCGAAGGAAGTTGAGCCAAAACGAAAACTGCAATTTGTTTTTAATAGCATTTAGAAATATAATCCATTTAACACATTTGCTAATTTTTATAGAATTTAAGAATTTTCAAAAATTTTTTCCGTGCTGTAGTACTACAAAAGTAAAAAAATAGCTATGGAGTTATTCGGTTCCGAAGGAATTTCAGCCGAAACAAAAACTGCAATTTGTTTTTAATAGCATTAAGAAATATAATCCATTTAACACATTTGCTAATTTTCATAGAATTTAAGAATTTTCAAAAATTTCTTTCATGCTGTAGTACTAAAAAAGTAAAAAAATAGCTATGGAGTTATTCGGTTCCGAAGGAATTTCAGCCGAAACAAAAACTGCAATTTGTTTTTAATAGCGTTTAGAAACTTATTTCATTTGTTACATTTATTAATTTTCACAAAATTTAAGAATTTTCAAAAATTTCTTTCATGCTGTAGTACTACAAAAGTAAAAAAATAGCTATGGAGTTATTCGGTTCCGAAGGAATTTCAGCCGAAACAAAAACTGCAATTTGTTTTTAATAGCATTTAGAAATATAATCCATTTAACACATTTGCTAATTTTTATAGAATTTAAGAATTTTCAAAAATTTTTTCCGTGCTGTAGTACTACAAAAGTAAAAAAATAGCTATGGAGTTATTCGGTTCCGAAGGAATTTCAGCCGAAACAAAAACTGCAATTTGTTTTTAATAGCATTAAGAAATATAATCCATTTAACACATTTGCTAATTTTCATAGAATTTAAGAATTTTCAAAAATTTTTTTCGTGCTGTAGTACTACAAAAGTAAAAAAATAGCTATGGAGTTATTCGGTTCCGAAGGAATTTCAGCCGAAACAAAAACTGCAATTTGTTTTTAATAGCGTTTAGAAACTTATTTCATTTGTTACATTTATTAATTTTCACAAAATTTAAGAATTTTCAAAAATTTCTTTCATGCTGTAGTACTACAAAAGTAAAAAAATAGCTATGGAGTTATTCGGTTCCGAAGGAATTTCAGCCGAAACAAAAACTGCAATTTGTTTTTAATAGCATTTAGAAATATAATCCATTTAACACATTTGCTGATTTTCATAGAATTTAAGAATTTTCAAAGCTTTTTTTCATGCTGTAGTACTACAAAAGTAAAAAAATAGCTATGGAGTTATTCGGTTCCGAAGGAATTTCAGCCGAAACAAAAACTGCAATTTGTTTTTAATAGCGTTTAGAAACTTATTTCATTTGTTACATTTATTAATTTTCACAAAATTTAAGAATTTTCAAAAATTTCTTTCATGCTGTAGTACTACAAAAGTAAAAAAATAGCTATGGAGTTATTCGGTTCCGAAGGAAGTTGAGCCAAAACGAAAACTGCAATTTGTTTTTAATAGCATTTAGAAATATAATCCATTTAACACATTTGCTAATTTTCATAGAATTTAAGAATTTTCAGAAATTTCTTTCATGCTGTAGTACTACAAAAGTAAAAAAATAGCTATGGAGTTATTCGGTTCCGAAGGAATTTCAGCCGAAACAAAAACTGCAATTTGTTTTTAATAGCGTTTAGAAACTTATTTCATTTGTTACATTTATTAATTTTCACAAAATTTAAGAATTTTCAAAAATTTCTTTCATGCTGTAGTACTAAAAAAGTAAAAAAATAGCTATGGAGTTATTCGGTTCCGAAGGAAGTTGAGCCAAAACGAAAACTGCAATTTGTTTTTAATAGCATTTAGAAATATAATCCATTTAACACATTTGCTAATTTTCACAAAATTTAAGAATTTTCAAAAATTTCTTTCATGCTGTAGTACTAAAAAAGTAAAAAAATAGCTATGGAGTTATTCGGTTCCGAAGGAATTTCAGCCGAAACGAAAACTGCAATTTGTTTTTAATAGCATTTAGAAATATAATCCATTTAACACATTTGCTAATTTTCATAGAATTTAAGAATTTTCAGAAATTTCTTTCATGCTGTAGTACTACAAAAGTAAAAAAATAGCTATGGAGTTATTCGGTTCCGAAGGAATTTCAGCCGAAACAAAAACTGCAATTTGTTTTTAATAGCGTTTAGAAACTTATTTCATTTGTTACATTTATTAATTTTCACAAAATTTAAGAATTTTCAAAAATTTCTTTCATGCTGTAGTACTAAAAAAGTAAAAAAATAGCTATGGAGTTATTCGGTTCCGAAGGAAGTTGAGCCAAAACGAAAACTGCAATTTGTTTTTAATAGCATTTAGAAATATAATCCATTTAACACATTTGCTAATTTTCATAGAATTTAAGAATTTTCAGAAATTTCTTTCATGCTGTAGTACTACAAAAGTAAAAAAATAGCTATGGAGTTATTCGGTTCCGAAGGAATTTCAGCCGAAACAAAAACTGCAATTTGTTTTTAATAGCGTTTAGAAACTTATTTCATTTGTTACATTTATTAATTTTCACAAAATTTAAGAATTTTCAAAAATTTCTTTCATGCTGTAGTACTAAAAAAGTAAAAAAATAGCTATGGAGTTATTCGGTTCCGAAGGAAGTTGAGCCAAAACGAAAACTGCAATTTGTTTTTAATAGCATTTAGAAATATAATCCATTTAACACATTTGCTAATTTTCATAGAATTTAAGAATTTTCAGAAATTTCTTTCATGCTGTAGTACTACAAAAGTAAAAAAATAGCTATGGAGTTATTCGGTTCCGAAGGAATTTCAGCCGAAACAAAAACTGCAATTTGTTTTTAATAGCGTTTAGAAACTTATTTCATTTGTTACATTTATTAATTTTCACAAAATTTAAGAATTTTCAAAAATTTCTTTCATGCTGTAGTACTAAAAAAGTAAAAAAATAGCTATGGAGTTATTCGGTTCCGAAGGAAGTTGAGCCAAAACGAAAACTGCAATTTGTTTTTAATAGCATTTAGAAATATAATCCATTTAACACATTTGCTAATTTTCATAGAATTTAAGAATTTTCAGAAATTTCTTTCATGCTGTAGTACTACAAAAGTAAAAAAATAGCTATGGAGTTATTCGGTTCCGAAGGAAGTTGAGCCAAAACGAAAACTGCAATTTGTTTTTAATAGCATTTAGAAATATAATCCATTTAACACATGTGCAAATTTTTATAGAATTTAAGAATTTTCAAAAATTTTTTTCGTGCTGTAGTACTACAAAAGTAAAAAAATAGCTATGGAGTTATTCGGTTCCGAAGGAAGTTGAGCCAAAACGAAAACTGCAATTTGTTTTTAATAGCATTTAGAAATATAATCCATTTAACTCATTTGCTGATTTTGATAGAATTTAAGAATTTTCAAAGCTTTTTTTCATGCTGTAGTACTACAAAAGTAAAAAAATAGCTATGGAGTTATTCGGTTCCGAAGGAATTTCAGCCGAAACAAAAGCTGCAATTTGTTTTTAATAGCATTTAGAAATATAATCCATTTAACACATTTGCTAATTTTCATAGAATTTAAGAATTTTCAAAGCTTTTTTTCATGCTGTAGTACTACAAAAGTAAAAAAATAGCTATGGAGTTATTCGGTTCCGAAGGAAGTTGAGCCAAAACGAAAACTATAGTTTATTTTTAACAGCGTTTAGAAATATAATCCATTTAACTCATTTGCTGATTTTCATAGAATTTAAGAATTTTCAAAGCTTTTTTTCATGCTGTAGTACTACAAAAGTAAAAAAATAGCTATGGAGTTATTCGGTTCCGAAGGAATTTCAGCCGAAACAAAAACTGCAATTTGTTTTTAATAGCATTTAGAAATATAATCCATTTAACACATTTGCTAATTTTCATAGAATTTAAGAATTTTCAAAGCTTTTTTTCATGCTGTAGTACTACAAAAGTAAAAAAATAGCTATGGAGTTATTCGGTTCCGAAGGAATTTCAGCCGAAACAAAAACTGCAATTTGTTTTTAATAGCGTTTAGAAACTTATTTCATTTAACACATTTGCTAATTTTCATAGAATTTAAGAATTTTCAAAGCTTTTTTTCATGCTGTAGTACTACAAAAGTAAAAAAATAGCTATGGAGTTATTCGGTTCCGAAGGAATTTCAGCCGAAACAAAAACTGCAATTTGTTTTTAATAGCATTTAGAAATATAATCCATTTAACACATTTGCTAATTTTCATAGAATTTAAGAATTTTCAGAAATTTCTTTCATGCTGTAGTACTACAAAAGTAAAAAAATAGCTATGGAGTTATTCGGTTCCGAAGGAATTTCAGCCGAAACAAAAACTGCAATTTGTTTTTAATAGCATTTAGAAATATAATCCATTTAACTCATTTGCTGATTTTCATAGAATTTAAGAATTTTCAGAAATTTCTTTCATGCTGTAGTACTACAAAAGTAAAAAAATAGCTATGGAGTTATTCGGTTCCGAAGGAATTTCAGCCGAAACAAAAACTGCAATTTGTTTTTAATAGCGTTTAGAAACTTATTTCATTTAACACATTTGCTAATTTTCATAGAATTTAAGAATTTTCAAAGCTTTTTTTCATGCTGTAGTACTACAAAAGTAAAAAAATAGCTATGGAGTTATTCGGTTCCGAAGGAATTTCAGCCGAAACAAAAACTGCAATTTGTTTTTAATAGCATTTAGAAATATAATCCATTTAACACATTTGCTAATTTTCATAGAATTTAAGAATTTTCAAAGCTTTTTTTCATGCTGTAGTACTACAAAAGTAAAAAAATAGCTATGGAGTTATTCGGTTCCGAAGGAATTTCAGCCGAAACAAAAACTGCAATTTGTTTTTAATAGCATTTAGAAATATAATCCATTTAACTCATTTGCTGATTTTCATAGAATTTAAGAATTTTCAGAAATTTCTTTCATGCTGTAGTACTACAAAAGTAAAAAAATAGCTATGGAGTTATTCGGTTCCGAAGGAATTTCAGCCGAAACAAAAACTGCAATTTGTTTTTAATAGCGTTTAGAAACTTATTTCATTTAACACATTTGCTAATTTTCATAGAATTTAAGAATTTTCAAAGCTTTTTTTCATGCTGTAGTACTACAAAAGTAAAAAAATAGCTATGGAGTTATTCGGTTCCGAAGGAATTTCAGCCGAAACAAAAACTGCAATTTGTTTTTAATAGCGTTTAGAAACTTATTTCATTTGTTACATTTATTAATTTTCACAAAATTTAAGAATTTTCAAAAATTTCTTTCATGCTGTAGTACTAAAAAAGTAAAAAAATAGCTATGGAGTTATTCGGTTCCGAAGGAAGTTGAGCCAAAACGAAAACTATAGTTTATTTTTAACAGCGTTTAGAAATATAATCCATTTAACACATTTGCTAATTTTCATAGAATTTAAGAATTTTCAGAAATTTCTTTCATGCTGTAGTACTACAAAAGTAAAAAAATAGCTATGGAGTTATTCGGTTCCGAAGGAATTTCAGCCGAAACAAAAACTGCAATTTGTTTTTAATAGCATTTAGAAATATAATCCATTTAACACATTTGCTAATTTTCATAGAATTTAAGAATTTTCAAAGCTTTTTTTCATGCTGTAGTACTACAAAAGTAAAAAAATAGCTATGGAGTTATTCGGTTCCGAAGGAAGTTGAGCCAAAACGAAAACTATAGTTTATTTTTAACAGCGTTTAGAAATATAATCCATTTAACTCATTTGCTGATTTTCATAGAATTTAAGAATTTTCAAAGCTTTTTTTCATGCTGTAGTACTACAAAAGTAAAAAAATAGCTATGGAGTTATTCGGTTCCGAAGGAATTTCAGCCGAAACAAAAACTGCAATTTGTTTTTAATAGCATTTAGAAATATAATCCATTTAACTCATTTGCTGATTTTCATAGAATTTAAGAATTTTCAAAGCTTTTTTTCATGCTGTAGTACTACAAAAGTAAAAAAATAGCTATGGAGTTATTCGGTTCCGAAGGAATTTCAGCCGAAACAAAAACTGCAATTTGTTTTTAATAGCGTTTAGAAACTTATTTCATTTGTTACATTTATTAATTTTCACAAAATTTAAGAATTTTCAAAAATTTCTTTCATGCTGTAGTACTAAAAAAGTAAAAAAATAGCTATGGAGTTATTCGGTTCCGAAGGAAGTTGAGCCAAAACGAAAACTGCAATTTGTTTTTAATAGCATTTAGAAATATAATCCATTTAACACATTTGCTAATTTTCATAGAATTTAAGAATTTTCAGAAATTTCTTTCATGCTGTAGTACTACAAAAGTAAAAAAATAGCTATGGAGTTATTCGGTTCCGAAGGAATTTCAGCCGAAACAAAAACTGCAATTTGTTTTTAATAGCATTTAGAAATATAATCCATTTAACACATTTGCTAATTTTCATAGAATTTAAGAATTTTCAAAGCTTTTTTTCATGCTGTAGTACTACAAAAGTAAAAAAATAGCTATGGAGTTATTCGGTTCCGAAGGAAGTTGAGCCAAAACGAAAACTATAGTTTATTTTTAACAGCGTTTAGAAATATAATCCATTTAACTCATTTGCTGATTTTCATAGAATTTAAGAATTTTCAAAGCTTTTTTTCATGCTGTAGTACTACAAAAGTAAAAAAATAGCTATGGAGTTATTCGGTTCCGAAGGAAGTTGAGCCAAAACGAAAACTATAGTTTATTTTTAACAGCGTTTAGAAATATAATCCATTTAACTCATTTGCTGATTTTTATAGAATTTAAGAATTTTCAAAAATTTTTTTCGTGCTGTAGTACTACAAAAGTAAAAAAATAGCTATGGAGTTATTCGGTTCCGAAGGAATTTCAGCCGAAACAAAAACTGCAATTTGTTTTTAATAGCATTTAGAAATATAATCCATTTAACACATTTGCTAATTTTCATAGAATTTAAGAATTTTCAAAGCTTTTTTTCATGCTGTAGTACTACAAAAGTAAAAAAATAGCTATGGAGTTATTCGGTTCCGAAGGAATTTCAGCCGAAACAAAAACTGCAATTTGTTTTTAATAGCATTTAGAAATATAATCCATTTAACACATTTGCTAATTTTCATAGAATTTAAGAATTTTCAAAGCTTTTTTTCATGCTGTAGTACTACAAAAGTAAAAAAATAGCTATGGAGTTATTCGGTTCCGAAGGAATTTCAGCCGAAACAAAAACTGCAATTTGTTTTTAATAGCATTTAGAAATATAATCCATTTAACACATTTGCTAATTTTCATAGAATTTAAGAATTTTCAAAGCTTTTTTTCATGCTGTAGTACTACAAAAGTAAAAAAATAGCTATGGAGTTATTCGGTTCCGAAGGAAGTTGAGCCAAAACGAAAACTATAGTTTATTTTTAACAGCGTTTAGAAATATAATCCATTTAACTCATTTGCTGATTTTCATAGAATTTAAGAATTTTCAGAAATTTCATTCATGCTGTAGTACTACAAAAGTAAAAAAATAGCTATGGAGTTATTCGGTTCCGAAGGAATTTCAGCCGAAACAAAAACTGCAATTTGTTTTTAATAGCATTTAGAAATATAATCCATTTAACACATTTGCTAATTTTCATAGAATTTAAGAATTTTCAAAGCTTTTTTTCATGCTGTAGTACTACAAAAGTAAAAAAATAGCTATGGAGTTATTCGGTTCCGAAGGAATTTCAGCCGAAACAAAAACTGCAATTTGTTTTTAATAGCATTTAGAAATATAATCCATTTAACACATTTGCTAATTTTCATAGAATTTAAGAATTTTCAAAGCTTTTTTTCATGCTGTAGTACTACAAAAGTAAAAAAATAGCTATGGAGTTATTCGGTTCCGAAGGAAGTTGAGCCAAAACGAAAACTATAGTTTATTTTTAACAGCGTTTAGAAATATAATCCATTTAACTCATTTGCTGATTTTCATAGAATTTAAGAATTTTCAGAAATTTCATTCATGCTGTAGTACTACAAAAGTAAAAAAATAGCTATGGAGTTATTCGGTTCCGAAGGAATTTCAGCCGAAACAAAAACTGCAATTTGTTTTTAATAGCATTTAGAAATATAATCCATTTAACACATTTGCTAATTTTCATAGAATTTAAGAATTTTCAAAGCTTTTTTTCATGCTGTAGTACTACAAAAGTAAAAAAATAGCTATGGAGTTATTCGGTTCCGAAGGAATTTCAGCCGAAACAAAAACTGCAATTTGTTTTTAATAGCGTTTAGAAACTTATTTCATTTGTTACATTTATTAATTTTCACAAAATTTAAGAATTTTCAAAAATTTCTTTCATGCTGTAGTACTAAAAAAGTAAAAAAATAGCTATGGAGTTATTCGGTTCCGAAGGAATTTCAGCCGAAACAAAAACTGCAATTTGTTTTTAATAGCGTTTAGAAACTTATTTCATTTGTTACATTTATTAATTTTCACAAAATTTAAGAATTTTCAAAAATTTCTTTCATGCTGTAGTACTAAAAAAGTAAAAAAATAGCTATGGAGTTATTCGGTTCCGAAGGAAGTTGAGCCAAAACGAAAACTGCAATTTGTTTTTAATAGCATTTAGAAATATAATCCATTTAACACATTTGCTAATTTTTATAGAATTTAAGAATTTTCAAAAATTTTTTTCGTGCTGTAGTACTACAAAAGTAAAAAAATAGCTATGGAGTTATTCGTTTCCGAAGGAATTTCAGCCGAAACAAAAACTGCAATTTGTTTTTAATAGCATTTAGAAATATAATCCATTTAACACATTTGCTAATTTTCATAGAATTTAAGAATTTTCAAAGCTTTTTTTCATGCTGTAGTACTACAAAAGTAAAAAAATAGCTATGGAGTTATTCGGTTCCGAAGGAATTTCAGCCGAAACAAAAACTGCAATTTGTTTTTAATAGCGTTTAGAAACTTATTTTATTTGTTACATTTATTAATTTTCACAAAATTTAAGAATTTTCAAAGCTTTTTTTCATGCTGTAGTACTACAAAAGTAAAAAAATAGCTATGGAGTTATTCGGTTCCGAAGGAATTTCAGCCGAAACAAAAACTGCAATTTGTTTTTAATAGCGTTTAGAAACTTATTTCATTTGTTACATTTATTAATTTTCACAAAATTTAAGAATTTTCAAAAATTTCTTTCATGCTGTAGTACTAAAAAAGTAAAAAAATAGCTATGGAGTTATTCGGTTCCGAAGGAAGTTGAGCCAAAACGAAAACTGCAATTTGTTTTTAATAGCATTTAGAAATATAATCCATTTAACACATTTGCTAATTTTTATAGAATTTAAGAATTTTCAAAAATTTTTTTCGTGCTGTAGTACTACAAAAGTAAAAAAATAGCTATGGAGTTATTCGTTTCCGAAGGAATTTCAGCCGAAACAAAAACTGCAATTTGTTTTTAATAGCATTTAGAAATATAATCCATTTAACACATTTGCTAATTTTCATAGAATTTAAGAATTTTCAAAGCTTTTTTTCATGCTGTAGTACTACAAAAGTAAAAAAATAGCTATGGAGTTATTCGGTTCCGAAGGAATTTCAGCCGAAACAAAAACTGCAATTTGTTTTTAATAGCATTTAGAAATATAATCCATTTAACACATTTGCTAATTTTCATAGAATTTAAGAATTTTCAAAGCTTTTTTTCATGCTGTAGTACTACAAAAGTAAAAAAATAGCTATGGAGTTATTCGGTTCCGAAGGAAGTTGAGCCAAAACGAAAACTATAGTTTATTTTTAACAGCGTTTAGAAATATAATCCATTTAACTCATTTGCTGATTTTCATAGAATTTAAGAATTTTCAAAGCTTTTTTTCATGCTGTAGTAATACAAAAGTAAAAAAATAGCTATGGAGTTATTCGGTTCCGAAGGAAGTTGAGCCAAAACGAAAACTGCAATTTGTTTTTAATAGCATTTAGAAATATAATCCATTTAACACATTTGCTAATTTTTATAGAATTTAAGAATTTTCAAAGCTTTTTTTCATGCTGTAGTACTACAAAAGTAAAAAAATAGCTATGGAGTTATTCGGTTCCGAAGGAATTTCAGCCGAAACAAAAACTGCAATTTGTTTTTAATAGCATTTAGAAATATAATCCATTTAACACATTTGCTAATTTTCATAGAATTTAAGAATTTTCAAAGCTTTTTTTCATGCTGTAGTACTACAAAAGTAAAAAAATAGCTATGGAGTTATTCGGTTCCGAAGGAATTTCAGCCGAAACAAAAACTGCAATTTGTTTTTAATAGCGTTTAGAAACTTATTTCATTTGTTACATTTATTAATTTTCACAAAATTTAAGAATTTTCAAAGCTTTTTTTCATGCTGTAGTACTACAAAAGTAAAAAAATAGCTATGGAGTTATTCGGTTCCGAAGGAATTTCAGCCGAAACAAAAACTGCAATTTGTTTTTAATAGCGTTTAGAAACTTATTTCATTTGTTACATTTATTAATTTTCACAAAATTTAAGAATTTTCAAAAATTTCTTTCATGCTGTAGTACTAAAAAAGTAAAAAAATAGCTATGGAGTTATTCGGTTCCGAAGGAAGTTGAGCCAAAACGAAAACTGCAATTTGTTTTTAATAGCATTTAGAAATATAATCCATTTAACACATTTGCTAATTTTCATAGAATTTAAGAATTTTCAAAGCTTTTTTTCATGCTGTAGTACTACAAAAGTAAAAAAATAGCTATGGAGTTATTCGGTTCCGAAGGAATTTCAGCCGAAACAAAAACTGCAATTTGTTTTTAATAGCATTTAGAAATATAATCCATTTAACACATTTGCTAATTTTCATAGAATTTAAGAATTTTCAAAGCTTTTTTTCATGCTGTAGTACTACAAAAAAAAAAAAATAGCTATGGAGTTATTCGGTTCCGAAGGAATTTCAGCCGAAACAAAAACTGCAATTTGTTTTTAATAGCGTTTAGAAACTTATTTCATTTGTTACATTTATTAATTTTCACAAAATTTAAGAATTTTCAAAGCTTTTTTTCATGCTGTAGTACTACAAAAGTAAAAAAATAGCTATGGAGTTATTCGGTTCCGAAGGAATTTCAGCCGAAACAAAAACTGCAATTTGTTTTTAATAGCGTTTAGAAACTTATTTCATTTGTTACATTTATTAATTTTCACAAAATTTAAGAATTTTCAAAAATTTCTTTCATGCTGTAGTACTAAAAAAGTAAAAAAATAGCTATGGAGTTATTCGGTTCCGAAGGAAGTTGAGCCAAAACGAAAACTGCAATTTGTTTTTAATAGCATTTAGAAATATAATCCATTTAACACATTTGCTAATTTTTATAGAATTTAAGAATTTTCAAAAATTTTTTTCGTGCTGTAGTACTACAAAAGTAAAAAAATAGCTATGGAGTTATTCGTTTCCGAAGGAATTTCAGCCGAAACAAAAACTGCAATTTGTTTTTAATAGCATTTAGAAATATAATCCATTTAACACATTTGCTAATTTTCATAGAATTTAAGAATTTTCAAAGCTTTTTTTCATGCTGTAGTACTACAAAAGTAAAAAAATAGCTATGGAGTTATTCGGTTCCGAAGGAATTTCAGCCGAAACAAAAACTGCAATTTGTTTTTAATAGCGTTTAGAAACTTATTTCATTTGTTACATTTATTAATTTTCACAAAATTTAAGAATTTTCAAAGCTTTTTTTCATGCTGTAGCACGGGCTCATTTTTTGGCAAAAAACGTATACTTAGGGGGTTTTGGTCTTAAATGATGCCAAATAGCCTAGGGACACTAAAAAATAACATTGGAATGATATCTGAGTCGATTTGGAGGTGTGAGGTTAGAAAAACCAAAATGGCCAAAAACACCTATTTTTGGCACTTTTTATGGTGCCATTCTCGTATCACCAGATAAAGTGGTCTTCGACAACATCATTTTTTGTGCCAATACATGTCCCTGACAACATTCAATCAGCGAAACATTAATACACTTCCTTAAAAAAAAAAAATTGGCCTTTGTAACATGCTGATTTTTGCTCAAAAATGGGGTCGAAAAACGGTTTTTTGAAAGTCCTGAGTGCATTTCCTCCGAAAGTGGTCTTCACCAACATCATTTTTTATTCTTATGGGTCATATAAATGTATTAGAAAAAGCCTTATTACCATAAACAATAACATAAAAAAAAAATTGGCCTTTGAAGAAGACCCATTTTTTACCGTTTTTTCCAAAAACTAAAATTTGACCTGATGGCAAATGGGAATTAGACCTCGAATCAAAAATCCCTCTTTCTAATTTTTTTAAAATATTGTTAGGATTAAAATAAAATCATTGGCAGAAGTATCACGCACCTGATTCTCGACTTCTATAGTTTTTTCGATGTTGGGGTATAAAATGGGCATATTTTTCGATTGGACATAACAATTTAAAGAAGCCTTTAATCAAAAATCCGTCTTTCTAATTTTTTATAAATCACATAAGGATTATATTAATACCAAAAGGAACCATTCAAGTCACTTTGTTCCCGACTTCTATTCATTTTAGTCATTCTCTTGTGCTCCAATACCCCCAACATCAAAAAAAATTTATTTTTTCTATTTTTAATGTCTGAAAATGCTATATTCTGATTCTCCATAATTGATTTAGTCATAATTAATCAAAACAAAGTAAAAAAACAACCGAAAAAAATTTTTTTTCTATGTGAGGAGATTTTTCACAATACCCCCAACATCATTTTGGTGCTATAACTCCAATATTTGACTTATTATAACGCCGTAAACGGTTTATATAGTATTTTTTAGACTTTCTGGACATGTCTGAACTATTTAAAAAAAATTAAATTTTTTGAATTTTTTTTTTAAATATTTTGATATTTTTTTTTGCCTTGGTCCCCCCTGTGAAAAAAAGTCGAAATTTTCGAAATTTTTTTTTCGACGCACATTTCAGGGAATGTTCAGGGGACTATTAGAAGACGTTTGATCGAAAAATTAATCGTTTAAAATCATTTTACGCGAAAAACCACTTAAGTAAACGCCAAATGAGCCCGTGGTAGTACTACAAAAGTAAAAAAATAGCTATGGAGTTATTCGGTTCCGAAGGAATTTCAGCCGAAACAAAAACTGCAATTTGTTTTTAATAGCGTTTAGAAACTTATTTCATTTGTTACATTTATTAATTTTCACAAAATTTAAGAATTTTCAAAAATTTCTTTCATGCTGTAGTACTAAAAAAGTAAAAAAATAGCTATGGAGTTATTCGGTTCCGAAGGAAGTTGAGCCAAAACGAAAACTGCAATTTGTTTTTAATAGCATTTAGAAATATAATCCATTTAACACATTTGCTAATTTTTATAGAATTTAAGAATTTTCAAAAATTTTTTTCGTGCTGTAGTACTACAAAAGTAAAAAAATAGCTATGGAGTTATTCGTTTCCGAAGGAATTTCAGCCGAAACAAAAACTGCAATTTGTTTTTAATAGCATTTAGAAATATAATCCATTTAACACATTTGCTAATTTTCATAGAATTTAAGAATTTTCAAAGCTTTTTTTCATGCTGTAGTACTACAAAAGTAAAAAAATAGCTATGGAGTTATTCGGTTCCGAAGGAAGTTGAGCCAAAACGAAAACTATAGTTTATTTTTAACAGCGTTTAGAAATATAATCCATTTAACTCATTTGCTGATTTTCATAGAATTTAAGAATTTTCAAAGCTTTTTTTCATGCTGTAGTACTACAAAAGTAAAAAAATAGCTATGGAGTTATTCGGTTCCGAAGGAAGTTGAGCCAAAACGAAAACTGCAATTTGTTTTTAATAGCATTTAGAAATATAATCCATTTAACACATTTGCTAATTTTTATAGAATTTAAGAATTTTCAAAAATTTTTTTCGTGCTGTAGTACTACAAAAGTAAAAAAATAGCTATGGAGTTATTCGTTTCCGAAGGAATTTCAGCCGAAACAAAAACTGCAATTTGTTTTTAATAGCATTTAGAAATATAATCCATTTAACACATTTGCTAATTTTCATAGAATTTAAGAATTTTCAAAGCTTTTTTTCATGCTGTAGTACTACAAAAGTAAAAAAATAGCTACGGAGTTATTCGGTTCCGAAGGAAGTTGAGCCAAAACGAAAACTATAGTTTATTTTTAACAGCGTTTAGAAATATAATCCATTTAACTCATTTGCTGATTTTCATAGAATTTAAGAATTTTCAAAGCTTTTTTTCATGCTGTAGTACTACAAAAGTAAAAAAATAGCTATGGAGTTATTCGGTTCCGAAGGAAGTTGAGCCAAAACGAAAACTGCAATTTGTTTTTAATAGCATTTAGAAATATAATCCATTTAACACATTTGCTAATTTTTATAGAATTTAAGAATTTTCAAAAATTTTTTTCGTGCTGTAGTACTACAAAAGTAAAAAAATAGCTATGGAGTTATTCGGTTCCGAAGGAATTTCAGCCGAAACAAAAACTGCAATTTGTTTTTAATAGCATTTAGAAATATAATCCATTTAACACATTTGCTAATTTTCATAGAATTTAAGAATTTTCAAAGCTTTTTTTCATGCTGTAGTACTACAAAAGTAAAAAAATAGCTATGGAGTTATTCGGTTCCGAAGGAAGTTGAGCCAAAACGAAAACTATAGTTTATTTTTAACAGCGTTTAGAAATATAATCCATTTAACTCATTTGCTGATTTTTATAGAATTTAAGAATTTTCAAAGCTTTTTTTCATGCTGTAGTACTACAAAAGTAAAAAAATAGCTATGGAGTTATTCGGTTCCGAAGGAAGTTGAGCCAAAACGAAAACTGCAATTTGTTTTTAATAGCATTTAGAAATATAATCCATTTAACACATTTGCTAATTTTTATAGAATTTAAGAATTTTCAAAAATTTTTTTCGTGCTGTAGTACTACAAAAGTAAAAAAATAGCTATGGAGTTATTCGTTTCCGAAGGAATTTCAGCCGAAACAAAAACTGCAATTTGTTTTTAATAGCATTTAGAAATATAATCCATTTAACACATTTGCTGATTTTCATAGAATTTAAGAATTTTCAAAGCTTTTTTTCATGCTGTAGTACTACAAAAGTAAAAAAATAGCTATGGAGTTATTCGGTTCCGAAGGAATTTCAGCCGAAACAAAAACTGCAATTTGTTTTTAATAGCATTTAGAAATATAATCCATTTAACACATTTGCTAATTTTCATAGAATTTAAGAATTTTCAAAGCTTTTTTTCATGCTGTAGTACTACAAAAGTAAAAAAATAGCTATGGAGTTATTCGGTTCCGAAGGAATTTCAGCCGAAACAAAAACTGCAATTTGTTTTTAATAGCATTTAGAAATATAATCCATTTAACACATTTGCTAATTTTCATAGAATTTAAGAATTTTCAAAGCTTTTTTTCATGCTGTAGTACTACAAAAGTAAAAAAATAGCTATGGAGTTATTCGGTTCCGAAGGAAGTTGAGCCAAAACGAAAACTGCAATTTGTTTTTAATAGCATTTAGAAATATAATCCATTTAACACATTTGCTAATTTTTATAGAATTTAAGAATTTTCAAAAATTTTTTTCGTGCTGTAGTACTACAAAAGTAAAAAAATAGCTATGGAGTTATTCGGTTCCGAAGGAATTTCAGCCGAAACAAAAACTGCAATTTGTTTTTAATAGCATTTAGAAATATAATCCATTTAACACATTTGCTAATTTTCATAGAATTTAAGAATTTTCAAAGCTTTTTTTCATGCTGTAGTACTACAAAAGTAAAAAAATAGCTATGGAGTTATTCGGTTCCGAAGGAAGTTGAGCCAAAACGAAAACTATAGTTTATTTTTAACAGCGTTTAGAAATATAATCCATTTAACTCATTTGCTGATTTTCATAGAATTTAAGAATTTTCAAAGCTTTTTTTCATGCTGTAGTACTACAAAAGTAAAAAAATAGCTATGGAGTTATTCGGTTCCGAAGGAAGTTGAGCCAAAACGAAAACTGCAATTTGTTTTTAATAGCATTTAGAAATATAATCCATTTAACACATTTGCTAATTTTTATAGAATTTAAGAATTTTCAAAAATTTTTTTCGTGCTGTAGTACTACAAAAGTAAAAAAATAGCTATGGAGTTATTCGGTTCCGAAGGAATTTCAGCCGAAACAAAAACTGCAATTTGTTTTTAATAGCATTTAGAAATATAATCCATTTAACACATTTGCTAATTTTCATAGAATTTAAGAATTTTCAAAGCTTTTTTTCATGCTGTAGTACTACAAAAGTAAAAAAATAGCTATGGAGTTATTCGGTTCCGAAGGAAGTTGAGCCAAAACGAAAACTATAGTTTATTTTTAACAGCGTTTAGAAATATAATCCATTTAACTCATTTGCTGATTTTCATAGAATTTAAGAATTTTCAAAGCTTTTTTTCATGCTGTAGTACTACAAAAGTAAAAAAATAGCTATGGAGTTATTCGGTTCCGAAGGAAGTTGAGCCAAAACGAAAACTGCAATTTGTTTTTAATAGCATTTAGAAATATAATCCATTTAACACATTTGCTAATTTTTATAGAATTTAAGAATTTTCAAAAATTTTTTTCGTGCTGTAGTACTACAAAAGTAAAAAAATAGCTATGGAGTTATTCGGTTCCGAAGGAATTTCAGCCGAAACAAAAACTGCAATTTGTTTTTAATAGCATTTAGAAATATAATCCATTTAACACATTTGCTAATTTTCATAGAATTTAAGAATTTTCAAAGCTTTTTTTCATGCTGTAGTACTACAAAAGTAAAAAAATAGCTATGGAGTTATTCGGTTCCGAAGGAATTTCAGCCGAAACAAAAACTGCAATTTGTTTTTAATAGCATTTAGAAATATAATCCATTTAACACATTTGCTAATTTTCATAGAATTTAAGAATTTTCAAAGCTTTTTTTCATGCTGTAGTACTACAAAAGTAAAAAAATAGCTATGGAGTTATTCGGTTCCGAAGGAAGTTGAGCCAAAACGAAAACTATAGTTTATTTTTAACAGCGTTTAGAAATATAATCCATTTAACTCATTTGCTGATTTTCATAGAATTTAAGAATTTTCAAAGCTTTTTTTCATGCTGTAGTACTACAAAAGTAAAAAAATAGCTATGGAGTTATTCGGTTCCGAAGGAAGTTGAGCCAAAACGAAAACTGCAATTTGTTTTTAATAGCATTTAGAAATATAATCCATTTAACACATTTGCTAATTTTTATAGAATTTAAGAATTTTCAAAAATTTTTTTCGTGCTGTAGTACTACAAAAGTAAAAAAATAGCTATGGAGTTATTCGGTTCCGAAGGAATTTCAGCCGAAACAAAAACTGCAATTTGTTTTTAATAGCATTTAGAAATATAATCCATTTAACACATTTGCTAATTTTCATAGAATTTAAGAATTTTCAAAGCTTTTTTTCATGCTGTAGTACTACAAAAGTAAAAAAATAGCTATGGAGTTATTCGGTTCCGAAGGAATTTCAGCCGAAACAAAAACTGCAATTTGTTTTTAATAGCATTTAGAAATATAATCCATTTAACACATTTGCTAATTTTCATAGAATTTAAGAATTTTCAAAGCTTTTTTTCATGCTGTAGTACTACAAAAGTAAAAAAATAGCTATGGAGTTATTCGGTTCCGAAGGAAGTTGAGCCAAAACGAAAACTGCAATTTGTTTTTAATAGCATTTAGAAATATAATCCATTTAACACATTTGCTAATTTTTATAGAATTTAAGAATTTTCAAAAATTTTTTTCGTGCTGTAGTACTACAAAAGTAAAAAAATAGCTATGGAGTTATTCGGTTCCGAAGGAATTTCAGCCGAAACAAAAACTGCAATTTGTTTTTAATAGCATTTAGAAATATAATCCATTTAACACATTTGCTAATTTTCATAGAATTTAAGAATTTTCAAAGCTTTTTTTCATGCTGTAGTACTACAAAAGTAAAAAAATAGCTATGGAGTTATTCGGTTCCGAAGGAAGTTGAGCCAAAACGAAAACTATAGTTTATTTTTAACAGCGTTTAGAAATATAATCCATTTAACTCATTTGCTGATTTTCATAGAATTTAAGAATTTTCAAAGCTTTTTTTCATGCTGTAGTACTACAAAAGTAAAAAAATAGCTATGGAGTTATTCGGTTCCGAAGGAAGTTGAGCCAAAACGAAAACTATAGTTTATTTTTAACAGCGTTTAGAAATATAATCCATTTAACTCATTTGCTGATTTTCATAGAATTTAAGAATTTTCAAAGCTTTTTTTCATGCTGTAGTACTACAAAAGTAAAAAAATAGCTATGGAGTTATTCGGTTCCGAAGGAAGTTGAGCCAAAACGAAAACTGCAATTTGTTTTTAATAGCATTTAGAAATATAATCCATTTAACACATTTGCTAATTTTTATAGAATTTAAGAATTTTCAAAAATTTTTTTCGTGCTGTAGTACTACAAAAGTAAAAAAATAGCTATGGAGTTATTCGGTTCCGAAGGAATTTCAGCCGAAACAAAAACTGCAATTTGTTTTTAATAGCATTTAGAAATATAATCCATTTAACACATTTGCTAATTTTCATAGAATTTAAGAATTTTCAAAGCTTTTTTTCATGCTGTAGTACTACAAAAGTAAAAAAATAGCTATGGAGTTATTCGGTTCCGAAGGAAGTTGAGCCAAAACGAAAACTGCAATTTGTTTTTAATAGCATTTAGAAATATAATCCATTTAACACATTTGCTAATTTTCATAGAATTTAAGAATTTTCAAAGCTTTTTTTCGTGCTGTAGTACTACAAAAGTAAAAAAATAGCTATGGAGTTATTCGGTTCCGAAGGAATTTCAGCCGAAACAAAAACTGCAATTTGTTTTTAATAGCATTTAGAAATATAATCCATTTAACACATTTGCTAATTTTCATAGAATTTAAGAATTTTCAAAGCTTTTTTTCATGCTGTAGTACTACAAAAGTAAAAAAATAGCTATGGAGTTATTCGGTTCCGAAGGAAGTTGAGCCAAAACGAAAACTATAGTTTATTTTTAACAGCGTTTAGAAATATAATCCATTTAACTCATTTGCTGATTTTCATAGAATTTAAGAATTTTCAAAGCTTTTTTTCATGCTGTAGTACTACAAAAGTAAAAAAATAGCTATGGAGTTATTCGGTTCCGAAGGAAGTTGAGCCAAAACGAAAACTGCAATTTGTTTTTAATAGCATTTAGAAATATAATCCATTTAACACATTTGCTAATTTTTATAGAATTTAAGAATTTTCAAAAATTTTTTTCGTGCTGTAGTACTACAAAAGTAAAAAAATAGCTATGGAGTTATTCGGTTCCGAAGGAATTTCAGCCGAAACAAAAACTGCAATTTGTTTTTAATAGCATTTAGAAATATAATCCATTTAACACATTTGCTAATTTTCATAGAATTTAAGAATTTTCAAAGCTTTTTTTCATGCTGTAGTACTACAAAAGTAAAAAAATAGCTATGGAGTTATTCGGTTCCGAAGGAATTTCAGCCGAAACAAAAACTGCAATTTGTTTTTAATAGCATTTAGAAATATAATCCATTTAACACATTTGCTAATTTTCATAGAATTTAAGAATTTTCAAAGCTTTTTTTCATGCTGTAGTACTACAAAAGTAAAAAAATAGCTATGGAGTTATTCGGTTCCGAAGGAAGTTGAGCCAAAACGAAAACTGCAATTTGTTTTTAATAGCATTTAGAAATATAATCCATTTAACACATTTGCTAATTTTTATAGAATTTAAGAATTTTCAAAAATTTTTTTCGTGCTGTAGTACTACAAAAGTAAAAAAATAGCTATGGAGTTATTCGGTTCCGAAGGAATTTCAGCCGAAACAAAAACTGCAATTTGTTTTTAATAGCATTTAGAAATATAATCCATTTAACACATTTGCTAATTTTCATAGAATTTAAGAATTTTCAAAGCTTTTTTTCATGCTGTAGTACTACAAAAGTAAAAAAATAGCTATGGAGTTATTCGGTTCCGAAGGAAGTTGAGCCAAAACGAAAACTGCAATTTGTTTTTAATAGCATTTAGAAATATAATCCATTTAACACATTTGCTAATTTTCATAGAATTTAAGAATTTTCAAAGCTTTTTTTCATGCTGTAGTACTACAAAAGTAAAAAAATAGCTATGGAGTTATTCGGTTCCGAAGGAATTTCAGCCGAAACAAAAACTGCAATTTGTTTTTAATAGCATTTAGAAATATAATCCATTTAACACATTTGCTAATTTTCATAGAATTTAAGAATTTTCAAAGCTTTTTTTCATGCTGTAGTACTACAAAAGTAAAAAAATAGCTATGGAGTTATTCGGTTCCGAAGGAAGTTGAGCCAAAACGAAAACTGCAATTTGTTTTTAATAGCATTTAGAAATATAATCCATTTAACACATTTGCTAATTTTTATAGAATTTAAGAATTTTCAAAAATTTTTTTCGTGCTGTAGTACTACAAAAGTAAAAAAATAGCTATGGAGTTATTCGGTTCCGAAGGAATTTCAGCCGAAACAAAAACTGCAATTTGTTTTTAATAGCATTTAGAAATATAATCCATTTAACACATTTGCTAATTTTCATAGAATTTAAGAATTTTCAAAGCTTTTTTTCATGCTGTAGTACTACAAAAGTAAAAAAATAGCTATGGAGTTATTCGGTTCCGAAGGAAGTTGAGCCAAAACGAAAACTATAGTTTATTTTTAACAGCGTTTAGAAATATAATCCATTTAACTCATTTGCTGATTTTCATAGAATTTAAGAATTTTCAAAGCTTTTTTTCATGCTGTAGTACTACAAAAGTAAAAAAATAGCTATGGAGTTATTCGGTTCCGAAGGAAGTTGAGCCAAAACGAAAACTGCAATTTGTTTTTAATAGCATTTAGAAATATAATCCATTTAACACATTTGCTAATTTTTATAGAATTTAAGAATTTTCAAAAATTTTTTTCGTGCTGTAGTACTACAAAAGTAAAAAAATAGCTATGGAGTTATTCGGTTCCGAAGGAATTTCAGCCGAAACAAAAACTGCAATTTGTTTTTAATAGCATTTAGAAATATAATCCATTTAACACATTTGCTAATTTTCATAGAATTTAAGAATTTTCAAAGCTTTTTTTCATGCTGTAGTACTACAAAAGTAAAAAAATAGCTATGGAGTTATTCGGTTCCGAAGGAAGTTGAGCCAAAACGAAAACTATAGTTTATTTTTAACAGCGTTTAGAAATATAATCCATTTAACTCATTTGCTGATTTTCATAGAATTTAAGAATTTTCAAAGCTTTTTTTCATGCTGTAGTACTACAAAAGTAAAAAAATAGCTATGGAGTTATTCGGTTCCGAAGGAAGTTGAGCCAAAACGAAAACTGCAATTTGTTTTTAATAGCATTTAGAAATATAATCCATTTAACACATTTGCTAATTTTTATAGAATTTAAGAATTTTCAAAAATTTTTTTCGTGCTGTAGTACTACAAAAGTAAAAAAATAGCTATGGAGTTATTCGGTTCCGAAGGAATTTCAGCCGAAACAAAAACTGCAATTTGTTTTTAATAGCATTTAGAAATATAATCCATTTAACACATTTGCTAATTTTCATAGAATTTAAGAATTTTCAAAGCTTTTTTTCATGCTGTAGTACTACAAAAGTAAAAAAATAGCTATGGAGTTATTCGGTTCCGAAGGAAGTTGAGCCAAAACGAAAACTATAGTTTATTTTTAACAGCGTTTAGAAATATAATCCATTTAACTCATTTGCTGATTTTCATAGAATTTAAGAATTTTCAAAGCTTTTTTTCATGCTGTAGTACTACAAAAGTAAAAAAATAGCTATGGAGTTATTCGGTTCCGAAGGAAGTTGAGCCAAAACGAAAACTGCAATTTGTTTTTAATAGCATTTAGAAATATAATCCATTTAACACATTTGCTAATTTTTATAGAATTTAAGAATTTTCAAAAATTTTTTTCGTGCTGTAGTACTACAAAAGTAAAAAAATAGCTATGGAGTTATTCGGTTCCGAAGGAATTTCAGCCGAAACAAAAACTGCAATTTGTTTTTAATAGCATTTAGAAATATAATCCATTTAACACATTTGCTAATTTTCATAGAATTTAAGAATTTTCAAAGCTTTTTTTCATGCTGTAGTACTACAAAAGTAAAAAAATAGCTATGGAGTTATTCGGTTCCGAAGGAATTTCAGCCGAAACAAAAACTGCAATTTGTTTTTAATAGCATTTAGAAATATAATCCATTTAACACATTTGCTAATTTTCATAGAATTTAAGAATTTTCAAAGCTTTTTTTCATGCTGTAGTACTACAAAAGTAAAAAAATAGCTATGGAGTTATTCGGTTCCGAAGGAAGTTGAGCCAAAACGAAAACTATAGTTTATTTTTAACAGCGTTTAGAAATATAATCCATTTAACTCATTTGCTGATTTTCATAGAATTTAAGAATTTTCAAAGCTTTTTTTCATGCTGTAGTACTACAAAAGTAAAAAAATAGCTATGGAGTTATTCGGTTCCGAAGGAATTTCAGCCGAAACAAAAACTGCAATTTGTTTTTAATAGCATTTAGAAATATAATCCATTTAACACATTTGCTAATTTTCATAGAATTTAAGAATTTTCAAAGCTTTTTTTCATGCTGTAGTACTACAAAAGTAAAAAAATAGCTATGGAGTTATTCGGTTCCGAAGGAATTTCAGCCGAAACAAAAACTGCAATTTGTTTTTAATAGCATTTAGAAATATAATCCATTTAACACATTTGCTGATTTTCATAGAATTTAAGAATTTTCAAAGCTTTTTTTCATGCTGTAGTACTACAAAAGTAAAAAAATAGCTATGGAGTTATTCGGTTCCGAAGGAATTTCAGCCGAAACAAAAACTGCAATTTGTTTTTAATAGCATTTAGAAATATAATCCATTTAACACATTTGCTAATTTTCATAGAATTTAAGAATTTTCAAAGCTTTTTTTCATGCTGTAGTACTACAAAAGTAAAAAAATAGCTATGGAGTTATTCGGTTCCGAAGGAATTTCAGCCGAAACAAAAACTGCAATTTGTTTTTAATAGCATTTAGAAATATAATCCATTTAACACATTTGCTGATTTTCATAGAATTTAAGAATTTTCAAAGCTTTTTTTCATGCTGTAGTACTACAAAAGTAAAAAAATAGCTATGGAGTTATTCGGTTCCGAAGGAAGTTGAGCCAAAACGAAAACTGCAATTTGTTTTTAATAGCATTTAGAAATATAATCCATTTAACACATTTGCTAATTTTTATAGAATTTAAGAATTTTCAAAGCTTTTTTTCATGCTGTAGTACTACAAAAGTAAAAAAATAGCTATGGAGTTATTCGGTTCCGAAGGAATTTCAGCCGAAACAAAAACTGCAATTTGTTTTTAATAGCATTTAGAAATATAATCCATTTAACACATTTGCTAATTTTCATAGAATTTAAGAATTTTCAAAGCTTTTTTTCATGCTGTAGTACTACAAAAGTAAAAAAATAGCTATGGAGTTATTCGGTTCCGAAGGAAGTTGAGCCAAAACGAAAACTATAGTTTATTTTTAACAGCGTTTAGAAATATAATCCATTTAACACATTTGCTGATTTTCATAGAATTTAAGAATTTTCAAAGCTTTTTTTCATGCTGTAGTACTACAAAAGTAAAAAAATAGCTATGGAGTTATTCGGTTCCGAAGGAATTTCAGCCGAAACAAAAACTGCAATTTGTTTTTAATAGCATTTAGAAATATAATCCATTTAACACATTTGCTAATTTTCATAGAATTTAAGAATTTTCAAAGCTTTTTTTCATGCTGTAGTACTACAAAAGTAAAAAAATAGCTATGGAGTTATTCGGTTCCGAAGGAATTTCAGCCGAAACAAAAACTGCAATTTGTTTTTAATAGCATTTAGAAATATAATCCATTTAACACATTTGCTGATTTTCATAGAATTTAAGAATTTTCAAAGCTTTTTTTCATGCTGTAGTACTACAAAAGTAAAAAAATAGCTATGGAGTTATTCGGTTCCGAAGGAAGTTGAGCCAAAACGAAAACTGCAATTTGTTTTTAATAGCATTTAGAAATATAATCCATTTAACACATTTGCTAATTTTTATAGAATTTAAGAATTTTCAAAGCTTTTTTTCATGCTGTAGTACTACAAAAGTAAAAAAATAGCTATGGAGTTATTCGGTTCCGAAGGAATTTCAGCCGAAACAAAAACTGCAATTTGTTTTTAATAGCATTTAGAAATATAATCCATTTAACACATTTGCTAATTTTCATAGAATTTAAGAATTTTCAAAGCTTTTTTTCATGCTGTAGTACTACAAAAGTAAAAAAATAGCTATGGAGTTATTCGGTTCCGAAGGAATTTCAGCCGAAACAAAAACTGCAATTTGTTTTTAATAGCATTTAGAAATATAATCCATTTAACACATTTGCTAATTTTCATAGAATTTAAGAATTTTCAAAGCTTTTTTTCATGCTGTAGTACTACAAAAGTAAAAAAATAGCTATGGAGTTATTCGGTTCCGAAGGAATTTCAGCCGAAACAAAAACTGCAATTTGTTTTTAATAGCATTTAGAAATATAATCCATTTAACACATTTGCTAATTTTCATAGAATTTAAGAATTTTCAAAGCTTTTTTTCATGCTGTAGTACTACAAAAGTAAAAAAATAGCTATGGAGTTATTCGGTTCCGAAGGAAGTTGAGCCAAAACGAAAACTATAGTTTTATTTTTAACAGCGTTTAGAAATATAATCCATTTAACTCATTTGCTGATTTTCATAGAATTTAAGAATTTTCAAAGCTTTTTTTCATGCTGTAGTACTACAAAAGTAAAAAAATAGCTATGGAGTTATTCGGTTCCGAAGGAATTTCAGCCGAAACAAAAACTGCAATTTGTTTTTAATAGCATTTAGAAATATAATCCATTTAACACATTTGCTAATTTTCATAGAATTTAAGAATTTTCAAAGCTTTTTTTCATGCTGTAGTACTACAAAAGTAAAAAAATAGCTATGGAGTTATTCGGTTCCGAAGGAATTTCAGCCGAAACAAAAACTGCAATTTGTTTTTAATAGCATTTAGAAATATAATCCATTTAACACATTTGCTAATTTTCATAGAATTTAAGAATTTTCAAAGCTTTTTTTCATGCTGTAGTACTACAAAAGTAAAAAAATAGCTATGGAGTTATTCGGTTCCGAAGGAATTTCAGCCGAAACAAAAACTGCAATTTGTTTTTAATAGCATTTAGAAATATAATCCATTTAACACATTTGCTAATTTTCATAGAATTTAAGAATTTTCAAAGCTTTTTTTCATGCTGTAGTACTACAAAAGTAAAAAAATAGCTATGGAGTTATTCGGTTCCGAAGGAATTTCAGCCGAAACAAAAACTGCAATTTGTTTTTAATAGCATTTAGAAATATAATCCATTTAACACATTTGCTAATTTTCATAGAATTTAAGAATTTTCAAAGCTTTTTTTCATGCTGTAGTACTACAAAAGTAAAAAAATAGCTATGGAGTTATTCGGTTCCGAAGGAAGTTGAGCCAAAACGAAAACTATAGTTTATTTTTAACAGCGTTTAGAAATATAATCCATTTAACTCATTTGCTGATTTTCATAGAATTTAAGAATTTTCAAAGCTTTTTTTCATGCTGTAGTACTACAAAAGTAAAAAAATAGCTATGGAGTTATTCGGTTCCGAAGGAATTTCAGCCGAAACAAAAACTGCAATTTGTTTTTAATAGCATTTAGAAATATAATCCATTTAACACATTTGCTAATTTTCATAGAATTTAAGAATTTTCAAAGCTTTTTTTCATGCTGTAGTACTACAAAAGTAAAAAAATAGCTATGGAGTTATTCGGTTCCGAAGGAATTTCAGCCGAAACAAAAACTGCAATTTGTTTTTAATAGCATTTAGAAATATAATCCATTTAACACATTTGCTAATTTTCATAGAATTTAAGAATTTTCAAAGCTTTTTTTCATGCTGTAGTACTACAAAAGTAAAAAAATAGCTATGGAGTTATTCGGTTCCGAAGGAATTTCAGCCGAAACAAAAACTGCAATTTGTTTTTAATAGCATTTAGAAATATAATCCATTTAACACATTTGCTAATTTTCATAGAATTTAAGAATTTTCAAAGCTTTTTTTCATGCTGTAATACTACAAAAGTAAAAAAATAGCTATGGAGTTATTCGGTTCCGAAGGAATTTCAGCCGAAACAAAAACTGCAATTTGTTTTTAATAGCATTTAGAAATATAATCCATTTAACACATTTGCTAATTTTCATAGAATTTAAGAATTTTCAAAGCTTTTTTTCATGCTGTAGTACTACAAAAGTAAAAAAATAGCTATGGAGTTATTCGGTTCCGAAGGAAGTTGAGCCAAAACGAAAACTATAGTTTATTTTTAACAGCGTTTAGAAATATAATCCATTTAACTCATTTGCTGATTTTCATAGAATTTAAGAATTTTCAAAGCTTTTTTTCATGCTGTAGTACTACAAAAGTAAAAAAATAGCTATGGAGTTATTCGGTTCCGAAGGAATTTCAGCCGAAACAAAAACTGCAATTTGTTTTTAATAGCATTTAGAAATATAATCCATTTAACACATTTGCTAATTTTCATAGAATTTAAGAATTTTCAAAGCTTTTTTTCATGCTGTAGTACTACAAAAGTAAAAAAATAGCTATGGAGTTATTCGGTTCCGAAGGAATTTCAGCCGAAACAAAAACTGCAATTTGTTTTTAATAGCATTTAGAAATATAATCCATTTAACACATTTGCTAATTTTCATAGAATTTAAGAATTTTCAAAGCTTTTTTTCATGCTGTAATACTACAAAAGTAAAAAAATAGCTATGGAGTTATTCGGTTCCGAAGGAATTTCAGCCGAAACAAAAACTGCAATTTGTTTTTAATAGCATTTAGAAATATAATCCATTTAACACATTTGCTAATTTTCATAGAATTTAAGAATTTTCAAAGCTTTTTTTCATGCTGTAGTACTACAAAAGTAAAAAAATAGCTATGGAGTTATTCGGTTCCGAAGGAATTTCAGCCGAAACAAAAACTGCAATTTGTTTTTAATAGCATTTAGAAATATAATCCATTTAACACATTTGCTAATTTTCATAGAATTTAAGAATTTTCAAAGCTTTTTTTCATGCTGTAGTACTACAAAAGTAAAAAAATAGCTATGGAGTTATTCGGTTCCGAAGGAAGTTGAGCCAAAACGAAAACTATAGTTTATTTTTAACAGCGTTTAGAAATATAATCCATTTAACTCATTTGCTGATTTTCATAGAATTTAAGAATTTTCAAAGCTTTTTTTCATGCTGTAGTACTACAAAAGTAAAAAAATAGCTATGGAGTTATTCGGTTCCGAAGGAATTTCAGCCGAAACAAAAACTGCAATTTGTTTTTAATAGCATTTAGAAATATAATCCATTTAACACATTTGCTAATTTTCATAGAATTTAAGAATTTTCAAAGCTTTTTTTCATGCTGTAGTACTACAAAAGTAAAAAAATAGCTATGGAGTTATTCGGTTCCGAAGGAATTTCAGCCGAAACAAAAACTGCAATTTGTTTTTAATAGCATTTAGAAATATAATCCATTTAACACATTTGTTAATTTTCATAGAATTTAAGAATTTTCAAAGCTTTTTTTCATGCTGTAATACTACAAAAGTAAAAAAATAGCTATGGAGTTATTCGGTTCCGAAGGAATTTCAGCCGAAACAAAAACTGCAATTTGTTTTTAATAGCATTTAGAAATATAATCCATTTAACACATTTGCTAATTTTCATAGAATTTAAGAATTTTCAAAGCTTTTTTTCATGCTGTAATACTACAAAAGTAAAAAAATAGCTATGGAGTTATTCGGTTCCGAAGGAATTTCAGCCGAAACAAAAACTGCAATTTGTTTTTAATAGCATTTAGAAATATAATCCATTTAACACATTTGCTAATTTTCATAGAATTTAAGAATTTTCAAAGCTTTTTTTCATGCTGTAGTACTACAAAAGTAAAAAAATAGCTATGGAGTTATTCGGTTCCGAAGGAATTTCAGCCGAAACAAAAACTGCAATTTGTTTTTAATAGCATTTAGAAATATAATCCATTTAACACATTTGCTAATTTTCATAGAATTTAAGAATTTTCAAAGCTTTTTTTCATGCTGTAATACTACAAAAGTAAAAAAATAGCTATGGAGTTATTCGGTTCCGAAGGAATTTCAGCCGAAACAAAAACTGCAATTTGTTTTTAATAGCATTTAGAAATATAATCCATTTAACACATTTGCTAATTTTCATAGAATTTAAGAATTTTCAAAGCTTTTTTTCATGCTGTAATACTACAAAAGTAAAAAAATAGCTATGGAGTTATTCGGTTCCGAAGGAATTTCAGCCGAAACAAAAACTGCAATTTGTTTTTAATAGCATTTAGAAATATAATCCATTTAACACATTTGCTAATTTTCATAGAATTTAAGAATTTTCAAAGCTTTTTTTCATGCTGTAGTACTACAAAAGTAAAAAAATAGCTATGGAGTTATTCGGTTCCGAAGGAATTTCAGCCGAAACAAAAACTGCAATTTGTTTTTAATAGCATTTAGAAATATAATCCATTTAACACATTTGCTAATTTTCATAGAATTTAAGAATTTTCAAAGCTTTTTTTCATGCTGTAATACTACAAAAGTAAAAAAATAGCTATGGAGTTATTCGGTTCCGAAGGAATTTCAGCCGAAACAAAAACTGCAATTTGTTTTTAATAGCATTTAGAAATATAATCCATTTAACACATTTGCTAATTTTCATAGAATTTAAGAATTTTCAAAGCTTTTTTTCATGCTGTAGTACTACAAAAGTAAAAAAATAGCTATGGAGTTATTCGGTTCCGAAGGAATTTCAGCCGAAACAAAAACTGCAATTTGTTTTTAATAGCATTTAGAAATATAATCCATTTAACACATTTGCTAATTTTCATAGAATTTAAGAATTTTCAAAGCTTTTTTTCATGCTGTAGTACTACAAAAGTAAAAAAATAGCTATGGAGTTATTCGGTTCCGAAGGAATTTCAGCCGAAACAAAAACTGCAATTTGTTTTTAATAGCATTTAGAAATATAATCCATTTAACACATTTGCTAATTTTCATAGAATTTAAGAATTTTCAAAGCTTTTTTTCATGCTGTAGTACTACAAAAGTAAAAAAATAGCTATGGAGTTATTCGGTTCCGAAGGAAGTTGAGCCAAAACGAAAACTATAGTTTATTTTTAACAGCGTTTAGAAATATAATCCATTTAACTCATTTGCTGATTTTCATAGAATTTAAGAATTTTCAAAGCTTTTTTTCATGCTGTAGTACTACAAAAGTAAAAAAATAGCTATGGAGTTATTCGGTTCCGAAGGAAGTTGAGCCAAAACGAAAACTATAGTTTATTTTTAACAGCGTTTAGAAATATAATCCATTTAACTCATTTGCTGATTTTCATAGAATTTAAGAATTTTCAAAGCTTTTTTTCATGCTGTAGTACTACAAAAGTAAAAAAATAGCTATGGAGTTATTCGGTTCCGAAGGAATTTCAGCCGAAACAAAAACTGCAATTTGTTTTTAATAGCATTTAGAAATATAATCCATTTAACACATTTGCTAATTTTCATAGAATTTAAGAATTTTCAAAGCTTTTTTTCATGCTGTAGTACTACAAAAGTAAAAAAATAGCTATGGAGTTATTCGGTTCCGAAGGAATTTCAGCCGAAACAAAAACTGCAATTTGTTTTTAATAGCATTTAGAAATATAATCCATTTAACACATTTGCTAATTTTCATAGAATTTAAGAATTTTCAAAGCTTTTTTTCATGCTGTAGTACTACAAAAGTAAAAAAATAGCTATGGAGTTATTCGGTTCCGAAGGAATTTCAGCCGAAACAAAAACTGCAATTTGTTTTTAATAGCATTTAGAAATATAATCCATTTAACACATTTGCTAATTTTCATAGAATTTAAGAATTTTCAAAGCTTTTTTTCATGCTGTAGTACTACAAAAGTAAAAAAATAGCTATGGAGTTATTCGGTTCCGAAGGAATTTCAGCCGAAACAAAAACTGCAATTTGTTTTTAATAGCATTTAGAAATATAATCCATTTAACACATTTGCTAATTTTCATAGAATTTAAGAATTTTCAAAGCTTTTTTTCATGCTGTAGTACTACAAAAGTAAAAAAATAGCTATGGAGTTATTCGGTTCCGAAGGAAGTTGAGCCAAAACGAAAACTATAGTTTATTTTAAACAGCGTTTAGAAATATAATCCATTTAACTCATTTGCTGATTTTCATAGAATTTAAGAATTTTCAAAGCTTTTTTTCATGCTGTAGTACTACAAAAGTAAAAAAATAGCTATGGAGTTAT
The DNA here is from genome assembly GCA_964035985.1 of Panagrolaimus superbus. Classification (NCBI taxonomy): domain Eukaryota; kingdom Metazoa; phylum Nematoda; class Chromadorea; order Rhabditida; family Panagrolaimidae; genus Panagrolaimus; species Panagrolaimus superbus. Next base: position 11,805,488 of record OZ038357.1, read on the forward strand.
TCGGTTCCGAAGGAATTTCAGCCGAAACAAAAACTGCAATTTGTTTTTAATAGCATTTAGAAATATAATCCATTTAACACATTTGCTAATTTTCATAGAATTTAAGAATTTTCAAAGCTTTTTTTCATGCTGTAGTACTACAAAAGTAAAAAAATAGCTATGGAGTTATTCGGTTCCGAAGGAATTTCAGCCGAAACAAAAACTGCAATTTGTTTTTAATAGCATTTAGAAATATAATCCATTTAACACATTTGCTAATTTTCATAGAATTTAAGAATTTTCAAAGCTTTTTTTCATGCTGTAGTACTACAAAAGTAAAAAAATAGCTATGGAGTTATTCGGTTCCGAAGGAATTTCAGCCGAAACAAAAACTGCAATTTGTTTTTAATAGCATTTAGAAATATAATCCATTTAACACATTTGCTAATTTTCATAGAATTTAAGAATTTTCAAAGCTTTTTTTCATGCTGTAGTACTACAAAAGTAAAAAAATAGCTATGGAGTTATTCGGTTCCGAAGGAATTTCAGCCGAAACAAAAACTGCAATTTGTTTTTAATAGCATTTAGAAATATAATCCATTTAACACATTTGCTAATTTTCATAGAATTTAAGAATTTTCAATGTTTTTTTTCATGCTGTAGTACTACAAAAGTAAAAAAATAGCTATGGAGTTATTCGGTTCCGAAGGAATTTCAGCCGAAACAAAAACTGCAATTTGTTTTTAATAGCATTTAGAAATATAATCCATTTAACACATTTGCTAATTTTCATAGAATTTAAGAATTTTCAAAGCTTTTTTTCATGCTGTAGTACTACAAAAGTAAAAAAATAGCTATGGAGTTATTCGGTTCCGAAGGAATTTCAGCCGAAACAAAAACTGCAATTTGTTTTTAATAGCATTTAGAAATATAATCCATTTAACACATTTGCTAATAACACAAAATTTAAGAATTTATAAATTTTCTTTTCATTCTGTAGTACTACAAAAGTAAAAAAATAGCTATGGAGTTATTCGGTTCCGAAGGAATTTCAGCCGAAACAAAAACTGCAATTTGTTTTTAATAGCATTTAGAAATATAATCCATTTAACACATTTGCTAATAACACAAAATTTAAGAATTTATAAATTTTCTTTTCATGCTGTAGTACTACAAAAGTAAAAAAATAGCTATGGAGTTATTCGGTTCCGAAGGAATTTCAGCCGAAACAAAAACTGCAATTTGTTTTTAATAGCATTTAGAAATATAATCCATTTAACACATTTGCTAATTTTCATAGAATTTAAGAATTTTCAATGTTTTTTTTCATGCTGTAGTACTACAAAAGTAAAAAAATAGCTATGGAGTTATTCGGTTCCGAAGGAATTTCAGCCGAAACAAAAACTGCAATTTGTTTTTAATAGCATTTAGAAATATAATCCATTTAACACATTTGCTGATTTTCATAGAATTTAAGAATTTTCAAAGCTTTTTTTCATGCTGTAGTACTACAAAAGTAAAAAAATAGCTATGGAGTTATTCGGTTCCGAAGGAATTTCAGCCGAAACAAAAACTGCAATTTGTTTTTAATAGCATTTAGAAATATAATCCATTTAACACATTTGCTAATTTTCATAGAATTTAAGAATTTTCAATGTTTTTTTTCATGCTGTAGTACTACAAAAGTAAAAAAATAGCTATGGAGTTATTCGGTTCCGAAGGAATTTCAGCCGAAACAAAAACTGCAATTTGTTTTTAATAGCATTTAGAAATATAATCCATTTAACACATTTGCTAATTTTCATAGAATTTAAGAATTTTCAAAGCTTTTTTTCATGCTGTAGTACTACAAAAGTAAAAAAATAGCTATGGAGTTATTCGGTTCCGAAGGAATTTCAGCCGAAACAAAAACTGCAATTTGTTTTTAATAGCATTTAGAAATATAATCCATTTAACACATTTGCTAATAACACAAAATTTAAGAATTTATAAATTTTCTTTTCATTCTGTAGTACTACAAAAGTAAAAAAATAGCTATGGAGTTATTCGGTTCCGAAGGAATTTCAGCCGAAACAAAAACTGCAATTTGTTTTTAATAGCATTTAGAAATATAATCCATTTAACACATTTGCTAATAACACAAAATTTAAGAATTTATAAATTTTCTTTTCATGCTGTAGTACTACAAAAGTAAAAAAATAGCTATGGAGTTATTCGGTTCCGAAGGAATTTCAGCCGAAACAAAAACTGCAATTTGTTTTTAATAGCATTTAGAAATATAATCCATTTAACACATTTGCTAATTTTCATAGAATTTAAGAATTTTCAAAGCTTTTTTTCATGCTGTAGTACTACAAAAGTAAAAAAATAGCTATGGAGTTATTCGGTTCCGAAGGAATTTCAGCCGAAACAAAAACTGCAATTTGTTTTTAATAGCATTTAGAAATATAATCCATTTAACACATTTGCTAATTTTCATAGAATTTAAGAATTTTCAAAGCTTTTTTTCATGCTGTAATACTACAAAAGTAAAAAAATAGCTATGGAGTTATTCGGTTCCGAAGGAATTTCAGCCGAAACAAAAACTGCAATTTGTTTTTAATAGCATTTAGAAATATAATCCATTTAACACATTTGCTAATTTTCATAGAATTTAAGAATTTTCAAAGCTTTTTTTCATGCTGTAGTACTACAAAAGTAAAAAAATAGCTATGGAGTTATTCGGTTCCGAAGGAATTTCAGCCGAAACAAAAACTGCAATTTGTTTTTAATAGCATTTAGAAATATAATCCATTTAACTCATTTGCTGATTTTCATAGAATTTAAGAATTTTCAAAGCTTTTTTTCATGCTGTAGTACTACAAAAGTAAAAAAATAGCTATGGAGTTATTCGGTTCCGAAGGAATTTCAGCCGAAACAAAAACTGCAATTTGTTTTTAATAGCATTTAGAAATATAATCCATTTAACACATTTGCTAATTTTTATAGAATTTAAGAATTTTCAAAAATTTTTTTCGTGCTGTAGTACTACAAAAGTAAAAAAATAGCTATGGAGTTATTCGGTTCCGAAGGAATTTCAGCCGAAACAAAAACTGCAATTTGTTTTTAATAGCATTTAGAAATATAATCCATTTAACACATTTGCTAATTTTCATAGAATTTAAGAATTTTCAAAGCTTTTTTTCATGCTGTAGTACTACAAAAGTAAAAAAATAGCTATGGAGTTATTCGGTTCCGAAGGAATTTCAGCCGAAACAAAAACTGCAATTTGTTTTTAATAGCATTTAGAAATATAATCCATTTAACACATTTGCTAATTTTCATAGAATTTAAGAATTTTCAAAGCTTTTTTTCATGCTGTAGTACTACAAAAGTAAAAAAATAGCTATGGAGTTATTCGGTTCCGAAGGAAGTTGAGCCAAAACGAAAACTATAGTTTATTTTTAACAGCGTTTAGAAATATAATCCATTTAACTCATTTGCTGATTTTCATAGAATTTAAGAATTTTCAAAGCTTTTTTTCATGCTGTAGTACTACAAAAGTAAAAAAATAGCTATGGAGTTATTCGGTTCCGAAGGAAGTTGAGCCAAAACGAAAACTGCAATTTGTTTTTAATAGCATTTAGAAATATAATCCATTTAACACATTTGCTAATTTTCATAGAATTTAAGAATTTTCAAAGCTTTTTTTCATGCTGTAGTACTACAAAAGTAAAAAAATAGCTATGGAGTTATTCGGTTCCGAAGGAATTTCAGCCGAAACAAAAACTGCAATTTGTTTTTAATAGCATTTAGAAATATAATCCATTTAACACATTTGCTAATTTTCATAGAATTTAAGAATTTTCAAAGCTTTTTTTCATGCTGTAATACTACAAAAGTAAAAAAATAGCTATGGAGTTATTCGGTTCCGAAGGAATTTCAGCCGAAACAAAAACTGCAATTTGTTTTTAATAGCATTTAGAAATATAATCCATTTAACACATTTGCTAATTTTCATAGAATTTAAGAATTTTCAAAGCTTTTTTTCATGCTGTAATACTACAAAAGTAAAAAAATAGCTATGGAGTTATTCGGTTCCGAAGGAATTTCAGCCGAAACAAAAACTGCAATTTGTTTTTAATAGCATTTAGAAATATAATCCATTTAACACATTTGCTAATTTTCATAGAATTTAAGAATTTTCAAAGCTTTTTTTCATGCTGTAGTACTACAAAAGTAAAAAAATAGCTATGGAGTTATTCGGTTCCGAAGGAATTTCAGCCGAAACAAAAACTGCAATTTGTTTTTAATAGCATTTAGAAATATAATCCATTTAACACATTTGCTAATTTTCATAGAATTTAAGAATTTTCAAAGCTTTTTTTCATGCTGTAGTACTACAAAAGTAAAAAAATAGCTATGGAGTTATTCGGTTCCGAAGGAATTTCAGCCGAAACAAAAACTGCAATTTGTTTTTAATAGCATTTAGAAATATAATCCATTTAACACATTTGCTAATTTTCATAGAATTTAAGAATTTTCAAAGCTTTTTTTCATGCTGTAATACTACAAAAGTAAAAAAATAGCTATGGAGTTATTCGGTTCCGAAGGAATTTCAGCCGAAACAAAAACTGCAATTTGTTTTTAATAGCATTTAGAAATATAATCCATTTAACACATTTGCTAATTTTCATAGAATTTAAGAATTTTCAAAGCTTTTTTTCATGCTGTAGTACTACAAAAGTAAAAAAATAGCTATGGAGTTATTCGGTTCCGAAGGAAGTTGAGCCAAAACGAAAACTATAGTTTATTTTTAACAGCGTTTAGAAATATAATCCATTTAACTCATTTGCTGATTTTCATAGAATTTAAGAATTTTCAAAGCTTTTTTTCATGCTGTAGTACTACAAAAGTAAAAAAATAGCTATGGAGTTATTCGGTTCCGAAGGAAGTTGAGCCAAAACGAAAACTGCAATTTGTTTTTAATAGCATTTAGAAATATAATCCATTTAACACATTTGCTAATTTTCATAGAATTTAAGAATTTTCAAAGCTTTTTTTCATGCTGTAGTACTACAAAAGTAAAAAAATAGCTATGGAGTTATTCGGTTCCGAAGGAATTTCAGCCGAAACAAAAACTGCAATTTGTTTTTAATAGCATTTAGAAATATAATCCATTTAACACATTTGCTAATTTTCATAGAATTTAAGAATTTTCAAAGCTTTTTTTCATGCTGTAATACTACAAAAGTAAAAAAATAGCTATGGAGTTATTCGGTTCCGAAGGAATTTCAGCCGAAACAAAAACTGCAATTTGTTTTTAATAGCATTTAGAAATATAATCCATTTAACACATTTGCTAATTTTCATAGAATTTAAGAATTTTCAAAGCTTTTTTTCATGCTGTAGTACTACAAAAGTAAAAAAATAGCTATGGAGTTATTCGGTTCCGAAGGAATTTCAGCCGAAACAAAAACTGCAATTTGTTTTTAATAGCATTTAGAAATATAATCCATTTAACACATTTGCTAATTTTCATAGAATTTAAGAATTTTCAAAGCTTTTTTTCATGCTGTAGTACTACAAAAGTAAAAAAATAGCTATGGAGTTATTCGGTTCCGAAGGAATTTCAGCCGAAACAAAAACTGCAATTTGTTTTTAATAGCATTTAGAAATATAATCCATTTAACACATTTGCTAATTTTCATAGAATTTAAGAATTTTCAAAGCTTTTTTTCATGCTGTAATACTACAAAAGTAAAAAAATAGCTATGGAGTTATTCGGTTCCGAAGGAATTTCAGCCGAAACAAAAACTGCAATTTGTTTTTAATAGCATTTAGAAATATAATCCATTTAACACATTTGCTAATTTTCATAGAATTTAAGAATTTTCAAAGCTTTTTTTCATGCTGTAGTACTACAAAAGTAAAAAAATAGCTATGGAGTTATTCGGTTCCGAAGGAATTTCAGCCGAAACAAAAACTGCAATTTGTTTTTAATAGCATTTAGAAATATAATCCATTTAACACATTTGCTAATTTTCATAGAATTTAAGAATTTTCAAAGCTTTTTTTCATGCTGTAGTACTACAAAAGTAAAAAAATAGCTATGGAGTTATTCGGTTCCGAAGGAATTTCAGCCGAAACAAAAACTGCAATTTGTTTTTAATAGCATTTAGAAATATAATCCATTTAACACATTTGCTAATTTTCATAGAATTTAAGAATTTTCAAAGCTTTTTTTCATGCTGTAGTACTACAAAAGTAAAAAAATAGCTATGGAGTTATTCGGTTCCGAAGGAATTTCAGCCGAAACAAAAACTGCAATTTGTTTTTAATAGCATTTAGAAATATAATCCATTTAACACATTTGCTAATTTTCATAGAATTTAAGAATTTTCAAAGCTTTTTTTCATGCTGTAATACTACAAAAGTAAAAAAATAGCTATGGAGTTATTCGGTTCCGAAGGAATTTCAGCCGAAACAAAAACTGCAATTTGTTTTTAATAGCATTTAGAAATATAATCCATTTAACACATTTGCTAATTTTCATAGAATTTAAGAATTTTCAAAGCTTTTTTTCATGCTGTAGTACTACAAAAGTAAAAAAATAGCTATGGAGTTATTCGGTTCCGAAGGAATTTCAGCCGAAACAAAAACTGCAATTTGTTTTTAATAGCATTTAGAAATATAATCCATTTAACACATTTGCTAATTTTCATAGAATTTAAGAATTTTCAAAGCTTTTTTTCATGCTGTAATACTACAAAAGTAAAAAAATAGCTATGGAGTTATTCGGTTCCGAAGGAATTTCAGCCGAAACAAAAACTGCAATTTGTTTTTAATAGCATTTAGAAATATAATCCATTTAACACATTTGCTAATTTTCATAGAATTTAAGAATTTTCAAAGCTTTTTTTCATGCTGTAGTACTACAAAAGTAAAAAAATAGCTATGGAGTTATTCGGTTCCGAAGGAATTTCAGCCGAAACAAAAACTGCAATTTGTTTTTAATAGCATTTAGAAATATAATCCATTTAACACATTTGCTAATTTTCATAGAATTTAAGAATTTTCAAAGCTTTTTTTCATGCTGTAATACTACAAAAGTAAAAAAATAGCTATGGAGTTATTCGGTTCCGAAGGAATTTCAGCCGAAACAAAAACTGCAATTTGTTTTTAATAGCATTTAGAAATATAATCCATTTAACACATTTGCTAATTTTCATAGAATTTAAGAATTTTCAAAGCTTTTTTTCATGCTGTAATACTACAAAAGTAAAAAAATAGCTATGGAGTTATTCGGTTCCGAAGGAATTTCAGCCGAAACAAAAACTGCAATTTGTTTTTAATAGCATTTAGAAATATAATCCATTTAACACATTTGCTAATTTTCATAGAATTTAAGAATTTTCAAAGCTTTTTTTCATGCTGTAGTACTACAAAAGTAAAAAAATAGCTATGGAGTTATTCGGTTCCGAAGGAATTTCAGCCGAAACAAAAACTGCAATTTGTTTTTAATAGCATTTAGAAATATAATCCATTTAACACATTTGCTAATTTTCATAGAATTTAAGAATTTTCAAAGCTTTTTTTCATGCTGTAATACTACAAAAGTAAAAAAATAGCTATGGAGTTATTCGGTTCCGAAGGAATTTCAGCCGAAACAAAAACTGCAATTTGTTTTTAATAGCATTTAGAAATATAATCCATTTAACACATTTGCTAATTTTCATAGAATTTAAGAATTTTCAAAGCTTTTTTTCATGCTGTAGTACTACAAAAGTAAAAAAATAGCTATGGAGTTATTCGGTTCCGAAGGAATTTCAGCCGAAACAAAAACTGCAATTTGTTTTTAATAGCATTTAGAAATATAATCCATTTAACACATTTGCTAATTTTCATAGAATTTAAGAATTTTCAAAGCTTTTTTTCATGCTGTAATACTACAAAAGTAAAAAAATAGCTATGGAGTTATTCGGTTCCGAAGGAATTTCAGCCGAAACAAAAACTGCAATTTGTTTTTAATAGCATTTAGAAATATAATCCATTTAACACATTTGCTAATTTTCATAGAATTTAAGAATTTTCAAAGCTTTTTTTCATGCTGTAGTACTACAAAAGTAAAAAAATAGCTATGGAGTTATTCGGTTCCGAAGGAATTTCAGCCGAAACAAAAACTGCAATTTGTTTTTAATAGCATTTAGAAATATAATCCATTTAACACATTTGCTAATTTTCATAGAATTTAAGAATTTTCAAAGCTTTTTTTCATGCTGTAATACTACAAAAGTAAAAAAATAGCTATGGAGTTATTCGGTTCCGAAGGAATTTCAGCCGAAACAAAAACTGCAATTTGTTTTTAATAGCATTTAGAAATATAATCCATTTAACACATTTGCTAATTTTCATAGAATTTAAGAATTTTCAAAGCTTTTTTTCATGCTGTAATACTACAAAAGTAAAAAAATAGCTATGGAGTTATTCGGTTCCGAAGGAATTTCAGCCGAAACAAAAACTGCAATTTGTTTTTAATAGCATTTAGAAATATAATCCATTTAACACATTTGCTAATTTTCATAGAATTTAAGAATTTTCAAAGCTTTTTTTCATGCTGTAGTACTACAAAAGTAAAAAAATAGCTATGGAGTTATTCGGTTCCGAAGGAATTTCAGCCGAAACAAAAACTGCAATTTGTTTTTAATAGCATTTAGAAATATAATCCATTTAACACATTTGCTAATTTTCATAGAATTTAAGAATTTTCAAAGCTTTTTTTCATGCTGTAATACTACAAAAGTAAAAAAATAGCTATGGAGTTATTCGGTTCCGAAGGAATTTCAGCCGAAACAAAAACTGCAATTTGTTTTTAATAGCATTTAGAAATATAATCCATTTAACACATTTGCTAATTTTCATAGAATTTAAGAATTTTCAAAGCTTTTTTTCATGCTGTAGTACTACAAAAGTAAAAAAATAGCTATGGAGTTATTCGGTTCCGAAGGAATTTCAGCCGAAACAAAAACTGCAATTTGTTTTTAATAGCATTTAGAAATATAATCCATTTAACACATTTGCTAATTTTCATAGAATTTAAGAATTTTCAAAGCTTTTTTTCATGCTGTAATACTACAAAAGTAAAAAAATAGCTATGGAGTTATTCGGTTCCGAAGGAATTTCAGCCGAAACAAAAACTGCAATTTGTTTTTAATAGCATTTAGAAATATAATCCATTTAACACATTTGCTAATTTTCATAGAATTTAAGAATTTTCAAAGCTTTTTTTCATGCTGTAATACTACAAAAGTAAAAAAATAGCTATGGAGTTATTCGGTTCCGAAGGAATTTCAGCCGAAACAAAAACTGCAATTTGTTTTTAATAGCATTTAGAAATATAATCCATTTAACACATTTGCTAATTTTCATAGAATTTAAGAATTTTCAAAGCTTTTTTTCATGCTGTAGTACTACAAAAGTAAAAAAATAGCTATGGAGTTATTCGGTTCCGAAGGAATTTCAGCCGAAACAAAAACTGCAATTTGTTTTTAATAGCATTTAGAAATATAATCCATTTAACACATTTGCTAATTTTCATAGAATTTAAGAATTTTCAAAGCTTTTTTTCATGCTGTAGTACTACAAAAGTAAAAAAATAGCTATGGAGTTATTCGGTTCCGAAGGAATTTCAGCCGAAACAAAAACTGCAATTTGTTTTTAATAGCATTTAGAAATATAATCCATTTAACACATTTTCTATTTTAGCTGTGCTTGGAGTGAGATATTCGTAAGAATAAATTAGATTAAAATTGTAAGATTTATTCGTTCAACAAAATGGTGAATCGATTCTTAATAATTTTTTCGCTAATAAAAATATTTAATCAAAGTTTTTTATTTAACAAAAAATCAAAAAGCATAAAATTAATGCATGTTTTTTTGTTGCTTTTGTAATTTCTTTTTTACATAATGTTTTTTTTGATTATAAAAAAGTATACACGAAAAAGCAATGATGAAGTAAGTTGTTGAACGGGGCTTTCTTTCGTTTTCATTTTCCTCAAACAAACCATTTGCTTACAACCATCACCACCATCATCACTACCATCATCAGCATAAGCACCTGTTCCTGTTCACCTTTTTCAGTTGATCAAACATGGAAGAAAATTTTAAAAAAAATATTAAAAATTCAAAAATTTTTTTCCTCAAAGATATTATTCAGCTCGGATTTGGAATGACTTTTTGCATATTTTTTTCCATTATTTTAATTATTTTTTATGAAAATATTGTTAAAAGTCAAAAAACTGTTTTTGATGAAATAAAAGGTTTTAATGGACAAAATTTTTGGGGAAAATCTTCTTTGATAAATTGTGATACAAAAAGTGATAAACTTTTTTTTGGACAAGATACAAGTTTGTTTTTATTTTGTAGCGCTTACCAGTAATCGTTGGAATGGTATTCGTTTTTAAACATTCCTTGTTTTTCGCAAATTTATGCTTCTGAAACTTTGTTAATTTTGTTCAAACTTTTCTTCATTTTTTTTTATCATTTCAGATTCAAACCTAAAATGTTACATTTATCAGTTAAACTTGAATTTTGTCAAGGTCGAAGTTCTCAACATTAATCCGCCCCTTGTTAAATTCCCACAATTTTTTTCCGAAACTTTGGTAAATAAATTTTTGAAAGAAACTGAAAAAGTTGCTCTCGGAGAATTACTTGTAAAATCTTCGGATGGTCCGGATCGGAATGTTCAGGAAAAATCTCGAGTTGCAAATGGAACATTTATAAGCCATTATTTTTCTGATGTTACAACTTTTACATTTAATTATATCCAATCAAGAATTAATGCATTAAATTTTGCAAAATCGGAAGATTTTCAGGTTTGTTTTTCGGGCAGTTGATGAAGGGCTTGATGAAATGGTGCATATAAATAATCAGTGATATGACTTGACTATTTTGTCGCCTTAGCCCCGCCCCCGCCTGCCACCACTTTTAAAAAGACGCCCCAAGCTCCGCCCCGCGCCCCGGCTCTTTTGAAAGTTCCCCCCGCCCCGCGCACCACATCGAATCCAGCGTTCCATTTTTCACGCCGATGTCTGGCAAAATGTTTTTCAATGCCATGTGGGAGAAAAAAACGTTTTTTTTCGTTTTTCACTTTTTTTCCAACAAAAAAAATACGAAAAAAAACGAAAACTTTTTTGGTCACATGGCGTTGAAAAGCATTTTGCCAAACATCGGCGTGAAAAATAGAACGCTTGCTTTGCTTTGGATTCGATGTGGCACCTTTTTCGCCCCGAAATTATTTTTCTAAAAAGCTATTTCTGCTGTAAAAGACGAAAAAAGCGATTTTTTTTATTTTCTTTTATGATTATTAACGGATTTCAATCATTATTTAGTAAATTTTAGCAATTAAAATATATTTCATCGTCATATTATATGAAATTTTGTTTACAAAAAGAAAAAAATTTCATTTCGCCCCGACTTCGCCCCGGCACTTTTGAAACCCGCCCCCGTCCACCACACCGCGCTCTGCCAATTTGAATTTTTCGCCACATCCACCGCCCCACCCCGGCTTCGGGGCGCCCCGAGGCGCTCCGGGGGAAGTAGGGGCGGGGCGAGTCACTTCACTGTAAATAACTGATAAATATTTTTAAGGTGCTGAGTTATAAGCCTGGAGGGCATTATGCTCCACATTTTGATTATTTGGTTCGGTAAGAATTTTTATTAGACCCCCCCCCCCCTTACAATTTTTGGAAGTAGAAGTAGTAATTTCTTATTTTAAATTATGTTAGAGACCACATTGAATTAAAAGCAAAGAAACGGTCCAATTTACCGGGCCGATTTCTGGCAAAATGTTTTTCGATGCCAAGTAGAAAATTTGTTTTTTTTTCTCTTTCACATGGCATTGAAAAACATTTGCACGGAAAATTGAACGGTACCCTTCGATGAATGTGGTATTATCTCGAAATTGGGAAAAAATAGGATTTAGTCCAATGGATATGTAATATATCCTAGCATATTTCAGAAACTATGATCTTTCTTTCAAAGGAAATCGATTTGCAACATTTATGGTAATTTTAAAAACTGCGGATATTGGGGGTGGAACAATTTATCCCTCAATTGGTGTAACATTTCAACCGAAACCCGGGGACGCAGTGGTTTGGTTAAATATGGATACCGATTACGGTAGATCTGAAGGATCTTTGCACGGTGCTTGTCCTGTTGTGAAAGGCGTAAAAGTTGGTTTAACACTTTGGGTACGAAGTGTCGGACAAGAACTTCGATGGCATTGCCCTTTGAAGCAGAAAGATCCATTTCCGTTGGAACCTTTGATACAACCAAAATGGCTTAAAAAAGATTGGCCTTTGCAATTTGGCTTCCCATTATTTGGTTAAAAACTTTTATGTAATTAACTATATTTTAAAAAAAATTGTAAATTATGATTGAATAACAACTTTTAAAATGCATTGTATCAATTTTTTGCATATGCCAAAAACATTGGCTTTGCATTTCATTCGTTTTTTCAGCCATTATTGTTTAAAAAACAATAAATCCGAAATACGGCAAAATGTAAACAATCTTTTGAGTCATCAATGTATAAGCGGCTCTTTTATTCCAGTAAAACCGGATAATCGTTAATCAAAATTACAAATCATTTTTAAAACTTTTGTTTTCAAAGGGGTATTTTTGGTTATAATAAAAATTATGCCATCGGCAATCTATAAAATGAGGAGAAGACAGAAACATAAAAACACTTGAAAAAATATAAAATTGAAAGAAAGATAAAAGGTGCCAAAGAAAGACTTTAGAGATTTTTCGATTAAACAAAAACAAAAACCGAATAAACCAAAAAGTTTTTCTTCAAGATTTTGCCAAAAATATTTAATCGTTAATCTTGTCTCTCCCGTAAATCCCTTAATATTCGTGCAAAAATAATTAATTATGAAAGTATCCGGTTTCTGTGAAATATGTTCAAAAAAGTTATCATCTTTAAAGAATAATTTAATTTCATTTTCCTGTGGACATTTTATTCATTCTTCATGTGCTTCCCCGACCCTACCCCCACCCACACCATCAACCACAACACCATCAGCAACAATAAAAAGATGTCCAACATGTCAACCCCAAAAATTATCTCCAATTTCATCTTCTCATTCATCTGGTTATTTTTCGCCTTCTGAATCCACCTTTGATTATCATTCAGAAGTATCACATGATTTGAGCGAATTTTTATCATTTAAAGATTATCAAATTTCGGCCAAAAAGGAAGCCCTTAATTTTATTGCTTCTCCAACAAAATCTTTTTTGGCACAAGCTGAAGATAAAGTATATCTGGCTTTAAGCTGTGTAATTCAACAAAGATTTACGGCTGCTTTTCGAGAACTTTGTCAAATGAGAATTTTACTTGCAACTTTTCGAGCTTCAAATGGTCCCACCCCGAAAAGTGATAAAGAAAAAGAAGACTTTAAAAAATTTGTTGATTGGAATTTAGCTTTAACAAAAAACGTTGAAAGTGAAATTCAAAAATATTTTCTTTTTTAAAATTTTGTGGTCTCGTAGGGAATTTTAAATTCTTTTTGATACCATGGTAATTTAAAATCTGGTTGGTACCAGATTTTCGTTAAAACACTTTTCCGGTTTTTTATGTTGAAAAAAATTTGCAATTATTTTGATTATCCGATTTTTGAATAAAATTATTTTGTTCTTTTATTTTTAAATAAAATTTATCAAAAAAATCGAATCATTTTTTAAACAAAATAAACCGCGTATATTTTTGCTTTCATCCGGGAAAAATTAAGTCAAAATTAGTATAAAAACAAAAAACAAAAAAATTAAAAAATAAATTAATTTTAAAGCATCCAAGTTGTTGAATCTTCGGTAATTGATAAAACATTATTTTGATCATTGATAATCGAAGTAATTGGGGCATCTTTGTTACTGTTGCTGCTGTTTTTAATATCCGAAGATTTAATGTGGGGATTTTTAATTGAAATTGGAAGATATTCAGCACTTCGAAATTTGGCATCCGAGCATAAAGTTTTTAAATGTATTAACATTGCTTTTGAGGCTTCATTAATTTCTTTATTGCATGAACAATAAACTGGGAATCGAAGTGTACTGAAAATAAAAACGGATTTGATATATCCAGCAAAATTGAAAGCTTAAGGGGATTTGAGATATCCGGTCTCAAGATTGAGGGGCTTAAAGAAGATTGATATAGGATTTGGTAATTCTTATCCAAAAAACAATATTATTTTGATAAATGGGATTCCGTATATCCGTAACTCAATCTATCACTATTAAAGGATGTCCAATCTTATTAATGGATTTATGTTATATCCCTTGTATCCTTTGATCATCCAAAAGATATTGCAAACCTTGATAATAATGTCATTAAAGACATGATATCATTTAAATATGAATATAATTCACTGTAATCACCTTCCAAAGAGGATCGATGAAATGCTTCCCAAAATGTTGTAAATATTTGTAACGTTTGGGACATTAAGTATAAAGAGACCAAGGCAATTAAGGCTCGAGTTGCATCCTTTAAAAAAATTTTATTATTACAATTTTTTGTCAGTAATTATTAAAACAAACTCGAAGAATTTTTTTGTTGCTGACATCACTGATACTTAAAAGTCGATGTTCATTAACACAAAATCTTTGCTGTTCACGTTTAAGGGTACGAATGATAAGAAAATTGATTAAAACAAGAATAAAGAATGGAAAAATTCGATCAATAAGATTTCGAGCAACAAACATCCACCAAAATCTAAAAAAGTAAATTAAGTTTAAGAAAGGGGGTTACGGTAGAATATTATTCTCCTATAAAAAATTACTTCTATTTTACCACATTCGAAGGTGGCAAAATATTAGGAAGCTCTTTTTCGTGCCATAAAATGTGGGACAAAATAATGGTATATTTAAAAGCTATTTTCGCTATTTGTATATTAATTTTTTAAATCTTCTAATATCCGTGCCTTCCCAAATTAAAATTACTTGACACATTTGGGCCTCCAAACATGTCAATTTTCTCTTACCGATATTCAGGGATCATTGAAAGTGCGGTTGCTTTTATCTCATATTGTGCCCAATCTGTACAATTATCATTTTCAACATAATGTAATTCAAAATATGTGCAAAGTTTGTAAGCAAATGCAATTCCAACACAGCAAAAGCAAACTTCTGGACGGCAACGCTCCAAAAATCTGCAACAAAAAAACCCCATTACATTTTCAATTTCAGATTCTTAATCAAATTTTCACAAAAAAATAAAATAAACTTACTTTCGAAGAACAGCTAATTTTTCGGAATGAAATGTTCGCAAAAGTCTTTCCAAAGTTGCCATAAAAATGAGAAGCATTGAACCAAACATTGCACAATTTGATGCCGTCATCATTGGCACAACATATGTTAAAAAGAGATGATATAGCCATAGCTGTTCAAATTGATCCATATATACCTTAAAAAGTATTACACATATATTATATATTGATAAGTGCTATCAATGAATGATTACCGGAACAGACATAAGAAGGATATAATTAACAGCTAAAAGAATATCCAAAATAGCTAAAATTCCAAAATAATATAGTGGTGAAAGTCGAAGCTGTTTATTTGTAACAAAAACAAGTGTAAAAAAGGAATTAAATAGAATATTGAGCAATGCAATTGCAGTACCAAAAACTCCAATGAGGTATATTTTTATGTGAAGATAATCAGTTCCCTGAAAAAAAGTTATACGTAGGTTATAATATTTTTTAAATTAAAGCTAGCTTATCAGTGACAGTAAAGATTAACAGATGTAAATCATCATTTTAAGATTACAATCTTTCAATGCAGCAATATCAAACGAGTATTATAGAAGTGATTACTGTATTTTTAATCCAAAATTATTGTAACAATACAATAGAATATAACCTTACATTGTAAAGCTTACAATACCTTTAAAACATAAAAAAACTTACAATATATTGACATTCTTCCATCCAATATTCATCAACCGCTTGCTCCATTGCAACTTCACTGCCTTCTGATAAACCTAATGCCGACATTCTTTTTCTGCCTTCTGTTTTTGTTTTTTTTAAATTACAAAAAAAGGAGAACCCTTAATAAAAGACGAACTTGAAACTTGAACGAACAAAATATCCGACAATATTATCCTAATCTACTTTGAAACAATTCAATACACTTTTTTTATCTGAAAAAAAAAGAATTAAATTTATTCAAAAACTTTTTCTTGTTCTTCTTTCGGACTTGACTGAAATGATGATAATGGCACAAAAAAAAGAGAACAAAATTGAGATATACGATATTGCCACGGCATTCAAGATATGGAACACGGACGAAAAAAAAGGAAAGGTTTGAAAAAATAAATATAAAAAGCTTCGGTAAATCAATTATAAGGGAAGACGGATTCTGTTTGAAGAAAGAAAGATATAAAATTCTTCTCTTTTTTTCCATCGCCAAAATCCCTATGGAATATATTTATTTTATTCTGTTTCGGCCCAAATTTGGCAGGGAAAAAAAGAGATGGAATCGAAATTGTAAATGAACAAAAAAAAGAAAGGTAATGTTTGAAAAAAAAGACGGAAATAAAGAAAGGCTTTTTTTATTGTTTCTTTCTTTTTCGTAATTTTTTTATAGCTTTGAAAAAAAGGAAGCCACGTATAAAAAATTACCCTTAAAAAGCTTAATTAATTATAGAAATGAAAAACATAAAAAAGACAGTGACGAAAAAAGGACAACGAAAATTTACAAGGATTTTGTTAAAAATTTTCAAAAAATTAATAAAAAATATGGATGAAAATTTGAGAAAGTACTTTATTTGCCCTGAATTAGCAATAAATAAATAATTTCAGAAGTGGGAACTTTATCTGCAGAATTTTTGTTTTAAATTTAGTGTATTTTTTGGAATTTTTTAAATTTGAAAACTCCATTTTGAAACATAAATTTATATATAATTTTTTTGAGCAAATGCAATTTTTTCTGTTCAAATAAAAGCTATAAAATGTTCAAAAGAACACTGTCAAATACGTGCTTTTAATTTAAACAACAATCCCTTAAAATAATGACAAAATCATAAATAAGACATTAAAAATTACAGCAGACAAAAAGATTACAGTATTATTCTTCAAAAATAAACCGAAATAATCAGCTCCAAAAGAAATTTCGCGAAAAATGTTATAAAAAAACAGCTTATTTCTTAGATTACATTTATTTAATTAACGAAAAATTCTCGAAAATATAAAAACATCATCACTTTTTTTAAAATAATATTATTTACACGTCAAAAACAATGCGTTGAAATTCTCAAATTTATATATATATTTTTTGGAAAAAAAGCCGTCATTGCCACCTTTTTTTATTCCTTTTAAATATTTGTGTTAAAAGCGAACAAAATAAATAAAAATGAATTGATGAATTTTTAAAGCTTTCCAAAAAGGATTACTATATTTCATTGAAGAACAAAGAAAATTGAAACATTTTTTTAAAAAAGTATCAAACATTTTTATGAATGATTAGGCTTCTTTTTTCTAAAAAGGATCCTAAAAAAAACGCAAAAAAATTGTTTTCAAAAAAGCGTGGCTTTCCGGAAGTTAAAAATTTTAAGTTTAAAAACATCATTCATTAATGATGAAAAAAAGAGGGGGGGGGGGGGGGGGGCAAGGCCGAATACAGAAAAAATTTTCGGAGGGGGCACGCCTTTGATCTTTTGCCGCCGCCAACACTAAGCGGCAAAAGATCAAAGAAAATTCCTCAGTTTCGGGGGGGGGCACAGGTTCCGAATCCCTTCCCCCCTAAATACGGCCTGGGGGGGCGGCATATTTGAATGTCCAAAAAAAAGCTTTTGCTTTATTACAAAAAACATTGATAAATATATTTCCATGATAATTAATTTTTGGGGACTTTATTTTTGTAGACAGATTATACTGTGTATAATTTACACAAAATGGTTCAAAAAATAGTTTCAAAAAATAATATTTGATAAAATTTAAAACAAAAAGATATTAGTTACATACTTGAAAAAATACCCATAATTCAGTTTCAATAAATAAAAAGTAAATAAAAGAATTCTTTTCTTTTTTTTTGACTTTTTTAAGGATATCGAAATTCTTTTAAAAAACAAAAAAAATTAAAAGTCATTTTAAAAAATACAAAATTTAATAAAATATATAAAAACAGTAATTTTTGGTGCACAAATACGGATTTAAAAATTAGAAGTACGAAACTTTGTATTTAAATAATTATTTATATAAATATCAAATTCCAGAGAAAAAAAAGTATTGTGACAAATAATAATAATAATATCAGAAAAAGAAAGAATTGTTTCAATGAAAAATTTTATAGTACCATTGTTTCTGCACTTTTTTTGTGAAACTGAAAAACTTTATTTTCTAATTTTTTTACAAAAAAATTTAATATTTCTATAATTTCTCTTTTTTGCCAAAAACGGAACCCAAAAATTAAAAATAATTACCCCTAAAGAAGTTTATTCAAATGCCTTTTTCCGAAATATGCCCACCTACTTTTTTCTTTCTTTGTCCTTTGTAATTAAATACTTTTTTTTATTGTTTGCGAAAAAGTTAAACGTTTTACCAAACTAAAAAACTTTTTTTATAATGGGATAATTGGAAAATGTGGAACAAAGATCATTATTTAAATTTACTTCAATTTTTTTTATCTTTTGCAGGCATTTTTTGAAATTCACAAGGCGGTTTTTTTGTAAAACAATTAATGTAAAAAAATAAGAGCGAAATAAAATATATGCAAAAAACATGTGCATTTTTATTGAAAAATTTAAAATGCAAATATTAATTTTAAAATAAACCGTCAGCGCCAAAAATCATTATTATTATTAAGCCTCATGAATAGGGTTGTTCATTTCCCTTTCCCGGGAAATTCCCGGGAAATTTCCCAGGCAATTTCCCGGGAAATTTCCCGATTTTCGCGGGAAATGACTTCCATTTCCCGAAAATTTTTGTATAGAAACAGAAATTTTTTATGTTTAATTTATTTAAAAATGGAAATTTCAGCTTTTAAAATAGTTTAATCCCTTTAAATGCTTTAATTTAATGATTAATCCTGAAAATAAAAGTTTTTAGTGTTTTGGATATTAAATTAATGAAATTTCCAAAATCGAAATTTCGGGAAATGGCGGGAAATTTCCCGGGAAATTCCCGCCTTTTTCACGATTTCCCGGGAAATGAACAACCCTACTCATGAATCAGCTGATAATAATTTTTGATAAGCAATTATTTTTTCTTACGATTCAAAAACTGGTTTTTTTTGGCTCATGTCAAACAAGTATGACTGAAATTTTTAGAAATTGTAAAAGTCCAAAAAATGAAGGATCTCGTCAACAATTATCTCTGTTTTCCATTCGAGACATTTTTACTATTATCAAAGGAATTAAAATTCCCTTGATAATAGTTTTTGCCAAAATTAGTTTATAATTTTATAAATTGATGTTTAACGGTTTATATTAACTACTTTGTCATTAAAAAAAAGCTGAAGAAATATTCTAATTGTTGTACGGCCTACAGTATACCCTTATTATAAAATATTTAAGATCAATTTTATACATCTTTCTAGTTTCAAAAATATATTACCATAAAAATGTCAGCTATCTCTTTTTCAATTTCCAATTAATTCAAACTCATTTTTTTAAAAAAAAAAAAGCATAAACAAACAAAAATTATATTTTTTTCTGAATGATGATGCTTCTCATCATCACCACCACTATCACCAATAAACACCATCGACAACAACTTCCTCAGCATCATAATCTTTAAAGGGGGGGGGCAAAAAAAAGAAAGAAATTTGCAACAAAATTCATTCTTTCTTTTTTATTTTTGCCTTAAAGCGTTAATTTCACAATTGCCGGAAGACATTTGCTTAGGCTATTAAAAATGTGTCAACAATGAAACACCAAATATATGCTTTTTTTCAAAGCTTCTTCTTTTTTTGCTGCTGCTGCTGCTGTTTCTTAGGTTTTAAGCCCTTTTTTTGGAAAATGAGGGATTCTTCTTCACCCCTTTTTTCTTGTTTGAAAGAAGAAGGGCATTTTTCCTTCCTTCTTTCTTTCTTTCTTTCCAACAGCAACAAAAAAAGCAACTAACTTCCGTCAAATATTTTACATTTTTTTAAAGACATTTTTTGCAAACTGCAATAAAAAATAAAAAGAAAACCGGAAAGTTAAGTCTTGAAAGGGAATGTTTGGTTTGTAAAAAACAAATGTGTTTTCTTGTTAATTAATTATTGAAAAGGTTCTTCTTTTTTTTACAATGACTTAAAAAAAGTAAGATTTGAAAGCTTTTTGGAAACAAAAAAAAGAGAATAGTTTTGAAAGGGAAGAAAATTTGTGAACCAGAAACTTTTGAATGTCGTCAGAAAATGAAAGAAAAAAGCTTTGTTTTATCAACAATGATTCTTTTAGAACGAAGTATTTGTATTTAATGATAGATGAAAAAATTTTTTACCGTATCACTTCAAAATCAAAAAATATTTTACCGAAATCTGACGAAACGCCGAAATGTCGTTTAAAATAAATATTTTTTTCAATCCCGTCTCTCAACAACATGGTTCTGAAAAGAAATTTTCAAAAATTTTTGATGAAATATGGTGAGACTGGTGAGACTGATTCAGTGGATCAACATTGACAGAATCAATTTTTGTGTTTTACAGTAATCTTTTTGCAAAAAAAACCACAAAAACTAAACCCCAAAATCACAAAAAAAAACGTTACAAAGACTTAAAAGTATTAAGCTAATGTCAATCAACAAAAATGATAAAACCCTATCAATCATTGCATAAAAATATAAACCAAAAACATCATTTTTGGACATCAAAAAAATAAATTAAATTTTTTAAAAAAGTTCAGTGCTTTCAAAATAAAACAAAAAGTATTTTTTAACTTTTTTTTTCAAAATAAGCCTGAATGAAACTTCCCCGAAATTTGATCTTCGTGTCTTTTTTTGGACGGCATATCACAATGCCATCCAAAATGAAAGAAAGAAAGGAAGGAAGACGTGCCATTATTGGTCGAAATACGTAAAGAAAAAAGTCAAACAATTTTTTTTGATGAGAAATATTTTTTTTTCTCTATTTAGTTTTATTAACGAAAAAAAACAACAAATTTGGAATCCAAAAATATTTTTTTAAAGAAAAGCGGAAAAGAATATTATTCCAAAAAAAAGGGGGGGGGGGGATATTAAAAGTTAAAGAATTTCCACGAAAAATTTTTGATTAAGAAAAAAAAAAGAGAAAAAAGTTTAATTTTTGCCCTGAAAAAAAAACAAGGGATTACTCATAAATGAAATATAAGGC
The DNA here is from genome assembly GCA_964035985.1 of Panagrolaimus superbus. NCBI lineage: Eukaryota > Metazoa > Nematoda > Chromadorea > Rhabditida > Panagrolaimidae > Panagrolaimus > Panagrolaimus superbus. Next base: position 11,826,773 of record OZ038357.1, read on the forward strand.
TATAAAGTTAAATTAGAAACAAAAAAAATACGAAGAAAAAAAAGTTTGTCAGCTTTTTTTCCGGTCTTTATTTTCCATGTTTCTTTTTTTTTGTTTTAATACGCTTGAGTCCACAAAAATGCCTTTGAAGAAATTAATGTCAAAAAAAGAAAGAATAAAACATTTGTGTGACCCTTGCCTCCCTGCTTCCCTGACAAATAAAAATATATATATTTGTGTTTTATTCTTTTTCATTTTTTTTGTTTTAAAATTAGTAACATTTCCCAATTTCGAATAAAACAATTTAAATTATAAACATGTATTTTAGGGTAATAAAAACAGTTTCGACATTCCCGAAATTTGGGAAGCTTTTAAGGAAATTTTATTTTTTAACAAACAATGGTTTAAAAAATTTTTAAAGAATGTTTTCTTTAAAAAGTTTTTCATTCTGTATGTTTTTGAAATATTTTAAAGGAAAGAGAAAAGCTAAAATACAGTATGAAAAAAATTAAAAAGTATAAAATTAAAAAAATTTTTAAACATTTTCAGCGAATATTAAAATATACAAAAATTTAAACAACTTTAAACAGAGTAAATAAAAAGTGAAAGAAAAAAATCACAAGGTTTTTCTTTACAATTTACTCCGCAGTTGTAAAAATATGACTGTAAAACTGTCCAAAATAATAAAAAAAAAGTCTCAAAAATCTTTTATAAAAGTCATGTGAAATACCCATTTTATGGGTTGTCTACGGCATTCGTATACTGTAGCTCGTAAAATGGATGATATTAAACAAATTATTTTAAAATTTCTTAAAAAATATTGAACATTACATAATTTACAATTTTGCTCTTTTTGAGCCATCTACAAGGCCGTATTTAGGGGGGGGGGGGATTCGGGACCTGTGCCCCCCCCCCGAAACTGAAGAATTTCCTTTGATCTTTTGCCGCTTAGTGTTGGCGGCGGCAAAAGATCAAAGGCGTGCCCCCCCCCTAGGGTTGCGGCGGGCGATTCGCCCAGGCGAATTCGCCCGGGCGATTGACTTTTTCCGCCCGGGCGCGCCCTTTTTTTTGCCCGGTCAGTAAGAGAAAAATATATGATCTTTTCACTACTTTGAGCAGAATATTTCAAAAGATTGTTTGACATGTTTTTCTTTATGTTGCAAAAAATTTTTACACAACTTTTATACAAATTTCCGTAAACTTAGCTACATTATAATGGCAAAAGATCCTGTATGGGAACATTTTGAAGGTGATACAATTAAAGCTCGGTGCAAGTATTGGATGGACGAGCTAATAACTCTTATATTTCTTTAATTTCATTACACGAGCTTTTAAAAAGATTTTAAAAAAAACTATGAATTTTTTACCATTTTTATGGTTCGGGCGAATTCGGCTGGGCTCGCCCGGGCGCGCCCGCAACCCTAGCCCCCCCCCCCCCCCCGAAAATCGCTGTGCCCTCTCCGAAATTTTTTTCTGTATACGGCCATGGCCATCTATATTCGAATTTCTTTAAAGGCTTTTTAAAACATAATATTTATATAATTTTATGGTCATCCCTTTTCTTCTTTTTTTTCTTTTCATTATTTACTTATCCTTTTAAGAAAAACCGTTGTTGAACTATTTTATTTTATAAATAAAATTTAATTTAAAAATGCCATCGAAAAAAACGACATTATCCTTTCCAGAAATAAAAAACAGATGTATGAAAAAAATGGAAGCTGCTGCTTCTGAAACCTCCCCCCATTCTTTTTTCTTCTGTTCTTTATAAAAAAAATTCCATCGTTTACAAATGTTTATTTTTTTCTGGGTCAAACAAAAACATATATATATTTATAATATATAGAATTATAATTGGCATTCCATCCTTTTCTTTTTCAAATAATTATTCAACAAAATAAAAATAAAAGGAGGGATAATAAAGAAGCTTTTATCCCCCCCCCCCCAAAAAATGGGAGGAGATAAAAGAAAAGTGACTGCTATTTTTTTTGTGGAGCGAAAAAAAAGAATATATATTTTTCTTTGAAAGTTCAAAAAACAAACACTTTTTTTTGAAAAAAGTAATCCTTTTTAGAAAAGTTTTTTCTGCGGCTCCCAAAAAAAGGAGGCAAAAAAAGCGAACGTTAAAAGTTTTAATTTTCGTAAACTTGTTTTTTTAACTTTCTATTAGCTTATCCCACCCCCCCCCCCCCCCCCACTCTCCCCCACTCTTAAAGAAAGAAAGTTCTTCCTTAAAAAAGTCTTCCTTTTAGGGTTTAAAAACATCTCTTCTGCATCTTTTTATATACATATTTTGAGTCTGAATTTCAAAAAATGCCACAAAAACAAAGTACTTTAGCACAAAAATTGTAAAGCAAAAAAACAAACAATTGTTTTTTTTTAAAACTGTAACACAAAATTAAAAATGTATATCCTATTTTTGCTTGGTTACAATTTCGTCCAACTAAACTAAACTAAACTATACAAAAATGAATAATTCAAGTTTCTGCAAAAAAAGAAAGAAAGTCGGAAAAAAGTAGGTAACCATATTTTCACGGCCATCCTGACACAATTTATGGAAGACACATAAAAATGCAATTTTTTATGCAAAAATATAAATGTTCTTCTTTTTAGGCCAAAAAGAGATAATACTAAATTTAATGGTATATTGTTTCAAAATAATTAAATTGTAAAATCCCAAAAAATTAATAAAGGCGTTGTGGGAGCGAGCTTCCCTTTTTTTCGAACAATTTTTTCTCAAAGAATGAACTTTGAATCCCTCAGTTTTTTCCCCTTCAAAGTGATGATGGACTTCTTTTTCCTTTTCTTCTTTGAATTTAGTGAGTAAACATTTTAACAATTTTAAGAATGTCCTGAGGGAATATTCAAATCTTTAAGACTTTGTTGAAAGCCCATAAACAAATAACTCTTTTTTTAAATTCCAAAAAATTAAAAAAAAGAAATTTTGAAAAAAATTGTTTAAATAAAACTAAAAGCATTAATGCCAAAAAATTCAAATATTTTATTGTAAAACAGTTAAAAACATAAATAAAAAATGAATAATTATTTTAGCTACTGTATTTTTCAAACTACAAATTTTACAAAATTTTAAAATTAAAAAATATAAAAAGCATTAAGAACTAATTTTTTAAATGTATAAATTCTTGACAAATTTCATCAAATTTGGATTGCATTTGTTCAGCAGTTTTTCTCTCATCAATTGACATTTTGTGGATGTACAATGTCGGATTCCATAGATTTAATAAAACATTAAATTTTTTGGGTAAAGTTATTTTCAGCGCTGAATTGAGGTTTTCAACCTTTTCAACATCTTTTTTAAGCTTCAATTGTTCAGCTTTCTTTTTACAATTATGTATTTTTGAAGAAATGTTATGCCGTTTTCGAGCTTCATTTTCATCATAAATTTTTGGTCGTCCTTTTTTAATTGATGGTCCCGCTTCGGCAATTTCTTCATTGTTGAATTGTTTAATGGCAATGGATGGAAGAGTAAAAAATTGCGGATCTTTGCTATATGGAAAATGCATAATTGGAGATGGATGGATAGAAGTCCCAATAAATTCATTAGATTGCTTTTCAGAATTCAAAATTGCATCAGTGGTAATTTTATTGTATCCAACTGTTTCGGCACGATAAGAAACTTGTGTTTGAATTGATTCATCTAAATTCCAATCATATTTGTTCAAAAGGATCTCAAATTCTTCATCTTTTTTTCCAATAATTGATTTAATTTTTTGTCGTCGCAATTCTTCAATATTTTTAACAGAATTTGAAGTTTTGAAAGAAATATCCAAAATTACAGAACCATTTTCATTTAAAATTGGTGTTGTATTACCGCCATTTTGTAATTCTTGAATTTGTTTAATTGGTTGATTTAATTGAGGATGATAAAGAAATTCCAAGTCATCGTCTAAATTTTCTGCCATACCAGGGTATATGTTTTGGAATTTATTTTTTGAAAGTGAATGAAAATATATTGTTTCATCATAATTTTGTGGAATCTAAATTGTTATTAATTTTTAAATTTCTTTTGGATACAGTATCTCCTTACAGTATTGCTTGTTCCAATTCCATTAGATTCTTCTTGATTTTGATAAAAATCATTCTGATTATTCGAAACAAAAGACGACTGCGAAGTGTGATTCGTTGTTTCAAAATATTCTACCGTATTCCCATCTAAATTTTGAGGTATCTAAAAAGAGGCAAAAAACTGTAAAATATTTTGAAACAAATTTAATTTACAGCAGTATTAATTTCAAATCCATTATTAATAATTCCATTAATTTGACCATTTTTAAGAATATAATCTTTTGAAAAAACCATTTTTTAAATTTTGTTAAAATTATTTAAAATAATTGTTGGAATATTTTTTTCCAGAGCAATACTTATATTAGGCGAAACCTTGAAAAAAATGAATAAAAATTGTTTTAACATTTTTGAATCTTTTAATCAGTTTATATATGAATCTTTGAATGAATTTAAAAATGCGCCTCAGAATTGTATACGGGATCCAGGGTTACTTTTTTTTGCATTACGTCACCACCCCTTTTGCTGCTGCAACAGTTGTTTCTGCATTTATTTACTTTCTTTTTTTCTTTCTTTCTTTAACGGTTGAAATTTTAACCCTTTGAAAAAAAGAGGTGGAAAAAATAAGAGAACGAAAAAGAAAAGAGTTTTTTGATCACCAAAAATCAAGCCATATATTTTTTTTTCTAGTTTTTTTTAGTAAAATTTTAAAATCATGTAATCAGATTTTTACAAAAACTGCTTAAAATTGTACCAAATTAAAACAACTTTAAATTACTTGCTTATTTGTTTATGCGTAATTAATTAATTGATTAACGGTTTTTTTTTTATTTTTCAAACATAAATTAAAAAACAATTTTAATAAACAAATTTCAGTTTTCAGTTTTTTTAGTATACTGTAATTTCATTTTATTCATACTGTATAAATTAAGTTGTTTTGAATACTTTTTTGAAAGGTTTAATAAAATCTGCAAAATTTTATTTTGTTTTTTTACCAAATTTATGAAAACAATAATTTATTTTAATGTGTATCTTAAAAGCAAAAATAATGATTTAAATAAACAAACATAAAAGATATGATATGAAGATATGGATGCTGATTTTGTTTTTCATCATTTGTAATTCTCATGGACAAAGGGCAAAGATTATTAACAATTGTTGCTTCAATAATTTGAAGCTTGATTTTATCACTGATGTTTCTTTTCCGCTCTTTCATTTTTAATGATGTAAAATAAAAGACAATAAAATTTTTCCAAAAAAAATCTCAGAACCTATGTTTTTTTAAATACAGAATAAATAGTTTTACACTTCAACATTTTTGTTATCATTAAAAATGAAAGAGCAGAAAAGAAATATCAGTGATAAAATCAAGCTTCAAAACATGTTGAATCAAATGAAATAAAACTAATTCATTATTCAGAACATAAATGTACCAAAAATTTGCATATTACGGTCATTCTTGTTACTTTCATTTTGAATTCAAAAAAATCGAACACAACTATTTTTACGTTTTTTTTGATTTTTTTCCATGGATGAAACGCGGTTATTTCAAGCTTTTTGGTTTATTATTGGTTCATTTGCAGCACTAACATGGTCATTGATTGGTGGAAATAAAGTTCCAAGGCATGGAGTAAGTTTTTATGGGGAAGAAGAAGTGTTTTTGCTTATATTTTCCTTTATTTTAGGATAAAGCAATAACACCACCACCGGGCGGAGCTAAAAAAGATCAAGGAAATCCTGGGACACCAAAAAAAGACAAAGATGAAAAGAAATCTCCAATGAAAAAGTTGAAAGAGAAGGCAACCGTTTTACGAACTTCAATGTCAAAAGAAGGAAGAAAGCAGCAGCAGCAGCAGCAACAAGCTTCAAAACCAACAACTCCAACATCAAATCAAAGTAAAGAAGGTCCTGGTAAAAAAAATAATAAACTTTCAGCGGAAGTAAGTGTTTTTCTTTTTTTTTAACTTTTAAAATCTTCTTTACAAAGCATTATTAATTTAGGTGAAACCAAAAACAAAAGATTTACCAAAAGATGACAAGAAAGTGTCGCAATCTCCGGCTATTGCAGCAACACCATCTCCCACTCCTCCACCATCTCCTGCTCCAACAAAACCTGAAGAAGGAAAAAAGCAGCAAATATCTGATCCTGCTGCAGCCGCCGCTGCCGCAGCAGCTCAAAAAGAAGGTGAAAAGAAAAAGGATGAAAAGGTTGCAGCTGGTGATTCAAAAGATAAAAAGACAACTGAAGATCGAACTGTTGATAAAACCGTGGATAAAACTGAAGATCAAGCAAAGGTAAGCAGCTATATCGAAGAAACTTTTATACAATTTATTGTATAAAAGTTTCTTCTTACACTCAGCTTTTAGATATCCAAAGAACAAACGGTTGACGCTGTTGAAGGTGGCGGCGGAGGAGGTGAGCCCCCGAAAGCTCCAAGTATTGAAGATAAAGCTGATCTACAAGCAACTCCGGGTACTCCAGAAGCTGAAAATGAAAGTGTATTCAAAAAAGCTGGAAATTTTATTACAAATTCATTACGGGGAATGTAATTTATAATTTTAGGCAAGTATAAATTAATAATGTTCTAACTTTTTAGAATCCCGAAAAAAATTACGAAGAACTTCGACGCCTACAAATAATGGAACTTCAACAACGACTTCTACCACGCCCACAACAACCACAACATCCCCCAATGAAACATCCCCCGGAACACCAAATAAGCATAACAAATTTATTACAACTTTACAAAAATTCAAACATAATTTTGAAAATAAAAATCAACCTGGAGTTCCATCAGCACCAGAAGTTGGACAACCTGAAAATGCTGGAGCTGTACCATCACCACAACCTACACAATCTCCTGGAAATATTCCTTCACCAATTCTTGGAACTTCACCTGTAACACCACCTGATCAAAAAGAGAATAAAGATCAAGCAAAAGATTGTGGACAAATTAAAGAAGAAAATCATGGTGAAGATAAGATAAAACAAAAAAAAGAAATAAATGTTGAAATGGAAAGTGGAGGAAAAGCTGAAAATGCTTCAAAGGAAGATAATGATCCGGATGCAGCTCCAACTGTTTTTGAATTGATAAATGCCCCATTGAAACCAATGAAAGAAGCACCAAAGAAAAAACCGAAATCAAAAAAAGGAAAAACAATTCGAGTTGATGTTTCTTCTCCAAATGTGGTATGCTTAAAAATTATTGTTGGATTAATTTGTGTTATAAAAACATATATATTTTTTAGACTGATACAAAAGATAGCACTGGAACTACAGGAACTACCGTATGTTTTTTTTATTTTTTAGGATTGGCGTAGTTTTATAGAAATTTGTTACTGTTTTAGAAAACCACTGAAGAAGATAATAGCCAAGAAAAGAAAAAGGAAGGCGGAAAAGCAAAGGAAGATGAAAAACTAAAAGATGATAAAAAAGAATCCAAGCCAAAGGATGAAAAAGATGAAAAGAAAACAGCCAAAAAAGACGATGAAAAAGCAAAAGATGGAAAGCCAAAAGAAGAAAAAACCAGAGGCTCTGATAGCAAAGAAGAAAAAAAAGAATAAATTTGTCAACCTTTTTTTGGGGGTGGAATTTTCTGTTTTTGATTAATTAACCTGAATAAATAATTGTACATTTATGACTAATATTAAATTTTATTTAAAAGCTGGTTAAAAGACCATTTTTATTTGTAATTCTTATTTTCTTTTTTTGTGTAAAAAAATAAAAATCGGCAAAAGAATTTGCGAAAGTTTTACAAGTTGTAATTTACAACGCTACCGTAAATTTCATTTCAACAAAATGCTTCAAGGTTTGTGTAGGCAGCAAAAAAGCAGTTAGTTAAAAAACAGTTTCAAACAAATAATTTTTTTAGCATTATTCTTTGTTGTGTCTGTAATATTTCACTTTTTATAAAATTATTTAAAGGTTTTTTTACCACTTTAAACAATCAATAGCAAAAATTTTTTCGACAGTTTGATCCATAATAAAATTTATTTGCAATTTTGCTGACAAAAAAAAGACGGTTTTTATAGAGCTCTATCGGGCTCGTCATTGCACATTTGCATTTTTCAGTTTTGCGCAAAAAAGGGGGAGGATGGATGATGCTGGTCAGCGCAAGAAGAATAAGAATAAATTGATTTGAGACTTTTTCCCGCCATTTTTTTGTTGTTTTTCTTTGTTCAATGCTATTCGGCTGACTGTGGATTGCCAAAGCGCACATTTAAAAAAATTGGTTCTGCTTTTTTTGTTTTGCATTCTTTTTTTTGATTAGTTAAAAATCTGCTGCTTTAATTTATCAATCCTTTTTTGATAATTCCTTTTAAATGCCACAAAAATTTTTTTATAAATTTAATTATATCTTTATTATTTTGTAACGAATGCCTTCGTGTTTATCCTTATTACACTCCCTTTGTTCGATATCATTTTTAGTCGACAGTTTTTAGAGAAGAAAAGGATGCCACCCACGGCTGCTACATCAAAGAAGCTTTGCACAACAGAATCAGAAAGCATTGGCCGCGAATTTATTGATAATTGGAGTCATTATATTTCACTTTTGGAAACCAATACAGAAAAAGGTAAAGTACTACTTTTTTGTACGCTTTCGTACATCAGCATTTTCCCCTTTTGATTTTAGATGTCTTGGAATTACTTGCTTTACTTGAAACAGTAAGAGTTAAATGGCAACAAAGTGAAGCAGCAGCAAATCATTATAAAGATAAGCTTATCACATCTGAAGATAACAACAAAAAACTTGTTAAAGAAAATGAAAGGTTAAAATTTGAACTTTTAAATTGCCAATCACAATTGGACCATGTTCAATCCATTAAGCATGACGTTGAAAAAGAACTTGATGAATATAAAAATCAGTGGGAAAAGTTACGAAGTATTATCAAGGTGGGCAACAGCTAGCTTATCTTATGAAATTTAAAACTACGCATTTTTAGGAAAGTGATCAAAGTTTTATTGCTGATGGTTTATTAGCAATTATGAATAATGTTCAAAGAAGCAACTCTGTACGAAGAAATGTTACTCAAGAAATTGCAACAACCAGTAAGTATTAAATTTTGTTTTGGATTTTGTTAAACTTGGCTCTTTTTTAGGAACACAGTATGAAAGCGAAGAAGTTAGTACAATGGAAAGCACACAATCAGATATTGATTATGATCGAACTGGGGATTCATTAGATTCATCATTTGATCATCCACGTCGAGCAAGTCGTAAACGTCGTTCACGTTCTCAAGCTCCTGAATCTACACGCACAAATGTTCGTTTTGGTCATTCTTCAATCAAAGAAGAACCTGAAGTAAGTTTTTTTGGTTTTTTGTTTAAAACCATCAAAAGTTCATTCCCTACTTTATTAGTAAAATTTTTCTTCCTATCTTTTCATTTACTTTATTCTTTGAAAATTCAAAATGTTGCTTTTTGATTTGCTTAAATTTTATCGGAAGCGAGTATGCGATGTAACAGAGATACGGTATCAGCAATAATAATATTTTCAGCTTGAATCTGCTCCATCTAAACGATCACGAAATGCTGATGATGATACTGAAATCACTGCAACTATTCGGATTCCTTCTGGTAGACGTAAGCCATCTGCCAATATTAATATTCGTCGATCCATGAATCGTTCAATGAGTGAATCAACATTGGTTGAAAAGAAAGAGAAGATTGCATTAAAACCCAAAGCAATGACTCCACATTATTCTGCAGGTCGAAGCACATATGACTTGTATGTTGAGGTTACAAATTACTATAAAATAGTATTTAATTGGTTTTAGGCGTAGTCCTCATGGTTTTGCTGGTTCATGGACTCGTGGACAAGAGATTGAACGTCGAACTCATCGAGTAAGAACTTTTATTCCAGTATTTGAAACTTGTGATGTTTGTACAAAACGTTTTGGGATAACTGCACAAAATGCTCTTAAATGTGTTGGTAAGTTACTGTCTGTGTTGTATCATTTTTTATAAAATACATTTCAGATTGTAATATTCGTTTTCATCGACACTGCCAAAGCCGGGCTCCTATGCCATGTGTTCCTAAAGTTCCAATGCCAAAAACACCATCAAAACAAAAATGCCCATTGGTTCAGTATTGTCCAGAAACACATCCATACATTCCTCCAATAATGATTCATTGCATCGTTGCATTAGAACGTGATCGTCTTACCAAAGAAGGAATATATCGTTTGCCTGGTGCAGATCAAGCTGTTGGAAAACTTTATCAAGAATTTATATCAGAACGCAAAGTTCCAAATCTTTCCAATGTTGAAACTGAAAATATTACTGGTTGTCTTAAAAAGTTTTTAAGAGAATTACGAGTAAACTTCTTTTTTTATTATTTGTTACTGTAATCTAAAAATTTTTTTAGGATTCTCTTATTCCATCAACATCATATGATGATTTTATTCGGGCTGTTGAAGAAAATGATGAACAACAAATTATTAAAACCATTTTTGATTTACCTGCTCCCAATCGTGATACTCTTGCTTACTTTATTCTTCATCTTCAAAATGTTGCTAAAAATTCATCACATAATAAAATGCCTATTCAGAATCTTGCTCGTGTATTAGCTCCAACCATTGTTGGATATTCAAAGCTTGTTACGCCGTGTGTTGAAAATGTCAATGAACTCAATCGTAATCAATATATGATTCTTTATCATCTTTTAAAAATTCCATCAGTAAGCTTTATTTGTAATTTGTATGTTAATATTTTTATGTGAATCTTATTTAGGAATTTTGGAAACGTTTTATTGAAAACAATATGGGTGCTGTATTAGCAGCTGAAGCTCGAATGCCTGGTTCACAAACTCCTTTACTTACCGTAACCCCTACAAAAACTCAAACTTCATCTTCGACATCAAGAAATGGAACGCCAAAAATGCAAAAACCAAAAAACAATAATAATCAATTCCATCTTGAATTTGAAGATACAAATTTGAATACGGAAAATTGTTCTCCAATTATTCAACCTTTATCAATGGCATCAAAAACTATGCGAGGAATAAACTTTAAACCTGCTTTATAAATATTTTGTTGTGTTTGAATATATAATGTAACAAAAAATAAATGTGTTAAAAAATATGTTTTTTTTAGTTTAATTTTCAAAATATTTATTAGTTTCAAAACACTTTTCAACAACGGTATACTGTATTTCACAAAAAAACAATTGAAAAATTTATTGTTATTATAAAGTCTACAACAACAATTACGGTAAAAAATAACATAATAATATTCGTGATAAAAAAAACTTGATGAATGATCGTACTTTTTTTATAAATTAAATTTTATATTTATATTGTTATGCTAGCGATTACGGTAACAAAGTAAGTGTTCAATAAATGAAAAACATTATTATAAAACACAGCTTGCAATAAATTCATTTTATTTATCAACAACAAAACATTTTAAAAAACTCAACAAAATATTTCAATTTTCTAACCAAGAACAAACAATATTAACAAACTGAGATAGAATCTTTAACTTTTAAATATGCAACTGTTTGAAATTTTGAAGTAAAAACAAAAGCACAAAGAGTATTTTTCATGACTCCCTTATTAATAAAATTAGACATTTCTGAATCAAATAAAGAATAATCATTTTCTGCATCATTTAATTCTATTTCAATAACAGAAAATCGATGAGCTGAAGCTTCACTTGCAACATCTTTGACAACTTTTGACATTTCAAAATTACTAACATCAATTAATTTGCAACTAAAAAATATGTATATTATTAAAAAACTTAAATAGTAAACATAATTCAAAATTATTCTAAAGGAACCAACTTTTTGTTTGGTTTTGGAATAAACTCATTTGGATTTTTTACTGCACACATAACCGTATTCATTGGAGTGTCCAAGCTATTTATTAATGAAGCTGAGCCCCATTTAAATGCATCTCTAAGAGCTTCTCTGAAAAATCATAATCAAGTTACAAAAAAGCAAGTAAGAAACAAACCGAAAACAAAATTTTGTTGTGCCTTCAGATGGTGTTGGTTGAGGTTTCCATAATTTTGTCAAACATTTGACACAATTTTTTGGTGAATCTTGTAAACATGAACAATCCGAAATTGGACAAGTCATTGCAAATTTTTCATTACATTTTGAACAAAGTTTTGGCTTCAATATTTTTTCATCATCATCATCAGAAGACGAAGAATCTTCGTTGTCCTTCTTAACAGATTTATCCAATTTGCTGATATTAAAACCAAGCGCTACATTTCCGTATGAAAGACCATGAGAAAGTTTAAGATTAAACAATTTTAGAGTTGCTTTACAATCTTCAACGGAGCAATGTCCACCCTTTGAAGCTTGAATATTATCACCAAGAAATAATGAAACAAGTTTTTTAAGTCCAGTTCGATGATTCTCATTTCCCGTAATGTTGAATAATAGAGAAACGTCAATGCAAAACCTAAACAAGGATACTGTAGTTATCAAGTATAGATAAAAATTCTTACGGATGACACATTTTTAATGCAATTAAATCAAAATGAATCGAATGCCCACAAATAATTGCATCTTCAGGAAGGAGTGAAGTGATGGCATTTTGGACATCTTTCAATGTTGTTGTAACACCTTCTAAACTTTCCTTTGAAATTCCACTCCACTGTGTACAGTAATCTTTAATGGCTTCAACAGGTTTCACTAAAGTATCTATTAAAATTTTTCCGCTTTCATCAATCTAAAATTGCTGTAAAAATACAATTTCTGAAACAACAAAAAATTACCAAAGAAATTCGTGTCAAAATTGGAACACCTAAATAATCTCGACACATTTCACAATCAAGAATAAAAACTGGTGAAGATTCCGAAACCATTTTATAATTTTCTTTTGTAGGAATAAATTCGCTACCGTATGCCATTGGAAAGCCATATGCAGCCATTTTTGTCATAGAACATAAAAAATGATACGGTCGAAGAAGGGTTCCCTCAGAATATTGTGGAAATGGAACTGGATCACCAATTTCTGCAATCATAGTTCGAATCATTTCTTTTGTTGTTCGAGAAATGGTAAATAAAGAATGGAAAAATAATTCCCGAGGAACTGATTCAACATCAATAATAATATTATTAGATTCATGAAAGTTTCGAAGAAATCTAAGAAACTTTTTTGGATCATTCTAAAAAAAGAATCAAGTTTGCAAATTGCAAGGCTGTAAAAAACGCTGCTTACTAAAACTTCCTCAGAACATTCAATTCGGAATAAAATGGACGACATAACACCAGTAAAATTTCGAAGGGCACACTAAAAGATAAGACAAAATTATATTTTTGTTTCTCTTTAAAATACTATTGTTAGTTTGAATAAAATTAAATACCCATTGTGGTTTTGGTGATCCACCGCCTAAAGTGCAATATTGAAATAAACAAGCAAATTCTAAAATAAATTTAAAATAAAAGCAACAGCAGCAATAAAATGAAAGCATATCTTACCGCAGTTTACCAATCTTCGGTAAACAAAACCTTTTTTTAAATATATTTGTGGCTCTTTTTTTGAGACATTCTTCTTTTTAAATGCAGGCCCATCATTACTTGGCATTTTGCGTTTTAAATTATCTCTTTGCATTTTTTGTTTGTTACCTAAAAATTTTTTTTAAAGTAATCAAAGTTGATCAAAAATGGCAATTATAAATTGTAAGTTTCGCAGAATAAAAGCTTTTGCCACAAAACTACAGTAAACCATTGTGGTTTAAAAACAGTAAAAGTTTTTCAGTTTAATAAATACTGTAAAAATATATTAATTAAGCGTAAAAACACAGTCTCAAACAATGTTCGTTCAAAAATAAAATAAAAAAACAAAATTTTTATTAAACCATTAAAGAAAAACCGATAAATGAGACCAGCATAAAAATATACATAAAAAATAAGAGCCAAAAAAAAGAGTGAAAATAATAATAAAACAAAGCATCATTTAAAAAATTTAAATTTTTTTCATACATCAATCGCATCATCAATATTACCAAAAGTTTTTTCTGTATAAACTCGCAATTTGCGAATTAAATCTTGAAGTCTTAATGCACGTCCAAATGGAATTCCCATTTGAGAGAGATCATGAGTTGTAAGTTTTAGAAGCTGCATGCCAGATACTCTCTAAAAATATATTATTTAAAAAATAAATGGAAGCAAAAATTAAAACATACATGTTTGAAAAGTGTATGACTAAAATCTTTTTCAAATGATTTACAAATCCATGCAGAAACTTGTGCAACTCGCCATGTTCGCGGATCCGAATTAACATCAGGAAACATTTGTCCCTAAAAAATAAAACTATCAACAAAAATATAACACCAAACAAGGTTACAGTTGGCGGTGGAGGGGTATCTGCTTTCAATGGCTCAATTTTTGTAGAAGAAGATACTGTAGGTGGTGAAACCTTTTGTTGATTAAAGGATGACATAATCATATATTTTCCTGTTGCAGGATCAATGCGCAAATGACGATTTGAAGGTGATGAAGAAATTTGTGTTGATGGAATTGTTGGACGAATTGGTGTCGGACGAATTACTGGGTTTGAATTTTGTGGTGGTCGAGATGGAGTTATCTATAATTATTTTTGTAAAAATATAGAACTATCCATTGTAATTATACTTACCACATGAGGCACATAAACTTTTCGTGGATCCATAATTGGTCCTGTAAACATTGCAGGAGCTGGTTGAGATGGATATCGTATCTTTGGTCCAAGTGTTCGAAATTGTGGTCGTAATGGCATTGTTGGACGTGAAAGTGTATTTGGATGTGGTCGATCATAAGGTGTAGTTGAAGCATATGGAAATGTTGGAGAATTTGAATATCTGCTACCCCCACCATTTCTTTGATTAAATTCATTTACACTCATTTCCCTGGCAAGTGTTGGAATTTCTTCATCTGAGAGTGGAATGACATCATCATCAGATGAAGAATCACTGCTAACTTCTGTCGGCTTAATTGGTCGAATAATTGTTGGACGTACAGAAGTTGAAATTGTACGACGGCGTGAAATAATTGTTTCAATGATTGGTGAAGATGATCGTGAATCTTCATCTGATTCTTCTCCATTTGCAAATGATGATGCATTAATACGTGAACGTCTTCTTCGTGGTGAATTACTTTGAAGCTGCTCAACAATTGTTCTTCTTTTCTTTTGTTTTGCACGATCTTTTGAAACATGTAAAGAGTAAGCAGTATTGACATGAGTATCGGGTAACAAATATGGAAATCTTGATGATACTGTAGAACAATCATATATACATTTGTTTTTAATTTCTTTTGTACTTATAAATCCAGGACATGCATCAACCATTCGACAAAGGATATTTAACCATTGTGGTAAAACTCTTACATGTTGACAACCAACAAATGTAAAATTTACAACATTTGTACTGCTATGTTGCCGATCATTGTCTGAATTTGAGTAATATTTTGCTGGAAGAGTAAAAATTCCATCAAGTTTTTTTGCATCAAAAATATGCATCAACTTTGAGCCTTCACAACATGTAACAAAATCAGAAACTAAACATTCCAAAACTTTTGGAAGTGGTCCAGGACCATATGAATCTTCAAGACGCCATATTCGCTTTGAATCAACAAATGGTCCAGCATAACATTTTCTATTAATATACAATTTTGGACACCATCTTCCCCCTAAACATTACAATTAACAAATAAAAAAGAAAATGGAAAAAAATTTACGTTCAAGCCATAAAGGTGCCATATAATCCCGTCCATCATCAACTAAAGGATCTGCAGTAAA
The DNA here is from genome assembly GCA_964035985.1 of Panagrolaimus superbus. Taxonomy (NCBI): domain Eukaryota; kingdom Metazoa; phylum Nematoda; class Chromadorea; order Rhabditida; family Panagrolaimidae; genus Panagrolaimus; species Panagrolaimus superbus. The sequence continues at coordinate 11,842,507 of OZ038357.1, forward strand.
CATTTTTTCAATATGAAGTGGCTGTAACAATGGTTCCAAGAAAACATGAGGGAGATAAATTGGAATTTGATATTTTTCAGCATATCCCAAAGGAAAAATATTTGGATCACTAAAACCAGCAAAAAGTTACCGTAATCTCAAAAACTACAAAGATACGTTAAAGAAAAAATCTTTGGAGATGAAAATTTTCCAAAAGTTTCAATGGAAACAAAAAGGAAATGTTTCGTTGTACGAAGAATTCTTCCAAAATGCACAGCCGAATAATCGCCATCCAAATAAACTTCAATTAATTGACGAGAAAGTTTTATTTTAAATCCAGGATCATTGAAGCCATCATTGTCCATTTCAAAGAGAACAGAGGATTGAGTTTCAGAGACCAAATTATATAATGGAAATCTATTTGTTGGAGCTTGAGTTAAATCACAATCAAAATCAATTAATCTTGAAATTTCTTCAACCGTTAACTTGTCATAAGAGGAAATTCCTAAAATGTTAGGTATTACAGTATATGAAAACTATTGAAAATGTGTACATACCTTTGGGTAAAGCAGTACTACATTTATCTCGATGTCCTTGACCAAATGGAAAGATATCAGAGCTATAAATGCAACGATTTATTGTTTTCCATTGCTCAAAAGGTTTTGAACAATCTTCAAGAAGACTAAGTCTATAGAAAAAACGGTTGTAAACTTCTGTAACAATAGCAGGGAAAAATTGAAAATTTGTTTCTGGATCAATCACAACCATAACATGTCCTTCCTAAAAATGTTACATATTAAACAATGTATTTGTATTAAAGAAACTTGCATCAATTCGATGAGGAGAAAATGGCATCCATTGTGACATTGCATTACTATTATTTACATCAAAAGCCAAAACATCAAAGCAAAATGGTGGAACACCAATTAAATCATCATTTTCAATATAGTAACGACCCTTTGTAAAATCATCAACAACGAAATGAACCCATCCAAGTGGTTTTAAACGCGGGGAAGCCATATGAATGAATTCTTCTTTTCCATTGACATATTCAACCTTTAACAATCCACACCGATTTTCCACTACTTTTACAGTATCAACAAATTCTGGATTATCATCATTTATAATTTCAAGATAATGTGATTCCTTAAAAAAGTTTTAAGTTAGGTCGGGCAAAGTTGTAAAAGAGTTTTACTTTGATGAAAGAATGCAAAGGTTCTTCATATTTTTTATCTTCACTAAGTTTTGATACAATCTTATTAGCAATTTCTTCAGTGACATACCTAAAAATTGCATTATCATCAAAAATGTTGCTACAGTAATAATACACAAACCAACCTTGTCCAAAAATGAATATCATATCCATCAAAAATTAATCGAGTATCAGCAAAATTAACATGAATTGTTTGAAGCTCTTTTGTTTCAACGGTTAAAGTTGGGTAACAAATAGATTTGATTACTCCAAAAGTATCTTTATGTTCACCATTAACAATTTTTATAGACATATCTGGGACAAACACTGCATTAAATACTTTCATTATTGCTGCATTATGACAGGAATATAGAATTGGATGTTCGGCTGCATCACTTGAAGTAAGATTCATGTATCTTTTGTAGTCAAAATTAGAAGAAGGAATTTTATAAGATTCAAATGGAAGTTTTTCAGGTTTTTGTATTGATGAAAAATCTTCTACAGGAACAGAAATTGTCTCAGTGATTGGAGAAAGTTCATTTTCAATACCATTGACTTCAGAATCTTGTTTAACTTCTTCTTTCGCAGATTCCACATCAATTTCCATAGGTACTTCTTCTTTTTCAGGAATATCATCTGCTATTTTATTATTGGAAATATGATTTTCATCTTGAATTTCATCAACAGAAGATATTTCAGCATTTGAGGTACTATCAACTTCCATTTCTTCAACAATTTGCAAATTCTTTCCTTCTGTATCACTGCTACTACTCACACGTTCTTCTTCATTACCGTTATCCAAAATGGAGCAAGTATTTGTTGGATCAAATGTTGTCGATTGTGTAATTATTGAAGTTGACATTGTTGTTGTCGCTTCTACACCTGTACATATAGCTGGATTAGTCATATAATCATATAAAATATCTTTAACAGTTACAAATATAAATAACCTGAGTTTAATAAAACCTTAAAACTTTTTTTAATTGAAAAGCATAGAATCTCAGAAAAAAAATAAGAGAACCCTCTCCTTTTTAAATAATATTTTCGCGCCAAGAACACCAAGTATGAAAGCGTGCAGAAAAAAAAGAGAAGCAAAAAAATTAACGATTTTCAGAATCCAAAAATCAACAATTTTCATACTTAAAAATGTCGTTTGTATTCTTTTTAAACCGATAATATCAATTCTTAAGTTTTTATCAACAAAATAGAAGTTTTACATTACATTTTAATCGATAAATGCAACATTTAAAACACAAAGCAAAAAAAAACACGTTTTTGTTCTCCAAAATGAAAATTTCATACTGTAGCAGGGTAGCTATTGAAAAAAAAATTTTTAATAAAGAACTTTAGCTCACCAAAGTGCTTTGCTTTTAAATAATAATAGTCAAACAAATTTAAAAATTAAACCCAAAAATTTTCTTTGAACAATAATAAACTTAATTTTTGTGAACAAAAAGCAAAAAACTAAAAAATTAATCAATTTCAAGTTTTTACATTAAATAAATACAATGTTGAAATTATTGTTTTCAAAAGAGTAAAAGCCTAAGCCTAACTTTTTTAAATTTCAAATTTGAATTTTTTAAAAAAAGGAATACGTAAAATCTAGTGTTATTTTTTTGGTATTTATATGTTTTCGACAGGGCCGCAAATAGGTTCCAAGTAAGGGAAGGGAGATTCCTTACAAGAGGCCGAAAAAATCTCATTTTATCTAGTATGAATTTTATTATTCAAGGTAAATTATGGCACCGAGGGGGGGCATGTCCCCAATGTCCCTAAGGCAGTTGCGGCCCTGAGCAGGGCTCTGTGATATCGATATATCGATATCGAAATATCGAAAAAACCGATACGATATATCGAAAATATCGATATCGAAAGTTTTTTTAAATATCGAATATCGAAAAACTCGATATCGACTTTCTGAATATCGATATCGCAGAGCCCTGCCCCTGAGTCTTACGTAAGGATAATTTCAACATTGTATTTATTTAATCTAAAAACTTGAAAGTGGTTAATTTTTTAGTCGTTTGCTTTTTGTTCACAAAAATTAATTTTTTTTCCCTTTTTTGATGTGACATCCCCAAATTTGCATTACGTAAGACGTGACATATTAGAGATAAATCCCTAGCTATCCCTAGCCATGTATGAAGACACAGACGTTTTAATTAATATTGATAATTAATTAGGAAAATCAGTAAAGATTTGAATTTTTTAATCGAAACTGATTTTTCATTTTTCTTTTTCAGTGAGTATTTTTATTATCATTAAATTCATTTAAAGCTTCATTTGAATTTTCAAAAGCGGCAGTATGAATTGTTGATATTTGATTGAATATTATTTTCAGCAAAATAATTTCGATTATTTGTTTTTCTTCATCTTTTATCTAACATTTTTCAACGCTGGTTTGCAGTAAGCATGAAATAAATATTGCAGCAGTTCTTCAACATTTACTAAAGATAAATACTTTTCAGGGCCGCAACTGCCTTAGGGACATTGGGGACATGTCCCCCCCCCCCCTTCGGTGCCATAATTTACCTAGAAAAAATAAATTCATACTAGATAAAATGAGATTTTTTTGACCTCTTGTAAGGGATCTCCCCTCCCTTACTTGGAAGCTATTTGCGGCCCTGATACTTTTGTAAAATCTATTCTTCTAATTTTTTTCTCGAGAATAAAAGGAGGGTGGCTCTTTCATACTATAATTATTTCGAAAAAATGGAAAACCTGATTTGCCTGATTTTTCTTTGTTTTAACACAAAAAAAGCTTCTTTTGTCTACTTGAACATTTTTTTCAAAGTTAACTTCAAAATTTTACCCTGGAAAGATTCAGAGATGTTCTTATTGTAAAACGTTTGAAAGGTGGACCCTTTTTTTTGCTCCAATTAGCCGCTCCTAAAATCTGAGCTGCTGATAAACCCTTAAGCAATGCGTTTGAGGTTGCGGCTCATCAAGTGATAAATATAATCTTAGGGAAATAATGTTTGATAGGTTAACGTTTGATTCCATCGTTTTCTAAAAAGTTATGACATTTAAACGAGTCCCTAAAAATGTCATATACCCCAACATCATTTTCTGACTTCTGGATACTGTAGAATAAGTTATAGACATCAGATAGTCATTTGTTGACTTGAATGTGAAAAAGCAACTACATACGGATGAAAATAATTTATTTATGACATCCTGGAAGTTAAATCAAAATCAGGGGCATTTTTTTCCAAAAGTGCCATTTCATACTGTAGAATAGTGGAATTCGAAATGAAAACGCGTTTTTCGCTGTAAGCAAAGATTATCATTAAATTCTCCATGCTCTAAAAGTTATTTATCCCAAGAATAAGTCAAAACGAGCTAAAATTCGATTTTTGGTAAATAATTGAAATTCTCGAAATTACAGTATCCGATATTGAAATATTTTTAAAACATCGGGCTTGCCGAGTTATCTAACGGTGTTTCCCACCGAGGGGTAAAAAACTGCGAGGAATTATTCTTGACCCCATTTTATGCTAATTTCTGTGGTCGATAGGCCAAAGATGGGTCCCAGCACGAAAATTTCAAAACGCTGATTCTATATTCGAATTCCCCATGGCAAAGCGGGTTCATTTTTAAAAAACAAAATTTCATTTGAGAATCACAATTTTAGAACACTTTTTTCCGGCAAAAAAAATAGTAGTCGCTATTGCCTTTATCATCCTCAAAGTTACAGGGCCTAAACTGCCTCAGGGAGATTGGGGAGATTTCCCTCCCCTCAAATTATAATTCCCGCTTTAAAATTTTATTTGTTTTGGATTTTATGTGGGATCTCTGCCCTCTTACTATCGACCTATTTTAGGCAATGCAAAGTTTATGCAAATTAGAACCGCGCTGTGAGTAAGGAATGGATATCTTGGTAGATTTTTCGTATATAATATAAAAGAAATTCTATTAAAGATGACTTGTTACCTTCTGACCAGATCCAAGACAGTCCAGCAGGACCAAAATGAAGATCACTGGTGATAACAACTTTATGTTCTTCAAAAGAATCCAGAAGAAATGGTTCTTGTACGTCCTAAAAAAGTAGAAATTTTGTACGTGAAAAAGCTAAATAAGCAAAACTTACTGAAGATTGATCAGAATAATCATAATCAGCTAGAGGTTGAATCACAGGACGCGTTGGTTTATACTTCTTTACATCCATACCAGGTCTTGTTGGAGCATTTGCAATAAGTTCTTTCTGCCGCTTTCTATCTGCGCGCGATCCTGGAATCATATTTCTAAAATAGAAGATATTAAAAAATAAAATAAGAAGTTAAACAATCCGAGAAAAAAAAGCTAATGTTTATATAGAGAGATAAAAAAAATGAATGGAAAAAGTCATCATTCATTTTGAGTTGTCATAAATCACAAAATGCCAAAACAAAACAAAGAACACAAAAAAAACTTACAGAATTAGTTTGAAAAAAAATATCGTGTTTTCACCAGGGTTGCACAAAACTAGGTTTTGCAAAACGAAACGAAACGAAACCTAAAAAAACCGCGAAAGTTTCGCAAAACGAAACGAAACGAAAGTTCAAAAATTTTTTTTGAGCTTCTGGATTAGTTCTTTTTCTCACTTCTTTTACTGATTTAGTTTTTGTCATAAGTTTATCGTATTGCTTTTTATGTTGATTTTGTAGATGATTTTCACGAGATGTTGTCGAAGTATGTTGAACTTGTTTTGTAGTGTACGTGCATAGTTTGCATTTCCATTGATTAAGATTTGAAGGTAAAATTATTTTTGTAAAATAATTATCGTATTTTGATGACGACATTTTAAGATTAAAATGAATCAAAGAGATTTTAAAAATATTTAAAAAGATTTTTTGTGTAAAATCAACGTCTTGGCAAAATGCATAACAACAGCAACATCGTTAGAGAAAATTTTTCCAAAAAAGCGCCAAAATTAAACTCAAAAAACAAATTATGATTTTATTTTCGACTTGGTTGTCACTCATTTTTCTCCAAAAGTTTTGGGTTTTTACATCATTCTTAGCACATCGTTTTCACGAAACTTTCAGGCTTTGTTTCGCAAAACACGAAACGAAACGAAACCCTAAAAAACCGCGAAAGTTTCGCAAAAACGAAACGAAACTTTCGTGCAACCCTGGTTTTCACGTCTGAATCAAAGCAACTGGCTGCGGATATTTTCATTTTCCAACTGGCGGCCCATTTTTTCATATCTCCTCGTCTCAATGGAGTGCGGCGCAAGCTTTGGAGACCATAAGGCAGAAATGAAGGGGAAATTTTCGATTTTCGATTTTTTTTTCGTCGTCTCCCTTCATTGCTTCTCCTCTCGTCTCCCTTTTCTTCGTCTTCCCATTGTGTTGCTGACAAGAAAAAGCTCATCAGCAAGTGTGACTCGAAAATTTCCCCTTCATTTCTGCCTTATGGTCTCCAAAGCTTGCGCCGCACTCCATTGAGACGAGGAGACATGAAAAAATGGGTCGCCAGTTGGAAAATGAAAATGTCCGCTTGGTTCAGACGTGTTTTGTATCAAACAACAAATCAAATGAAATCAATAAGGAAAAAATGATTGTAATAAATAATTTTTTCCATCGATTGTTAAAAAATTAGAATAAAAAGGGATGGAAAAATAAGTTTTTACGCCTGTGCTGTTATGTAACCAGTTAAAACGTTTTATCTTGCTATATAACGGCATGGTTCACTGGCCTAATAAAGTTGAAAACTCCGAAGATCCGAGACGAACGAATTACAATTTTCCCTGTTGAATGGGGGCTGTCCAGATGTCACGTGACCATGAGTAGGGGGGAGGGGGTACGCCAAATGGTCACGAAAAATCACGAGGGGAGGGGAGGGGGTCGATCGTTTGTCACGTGATCACTTTTCAACGTAACTTTGTTTTTTGTTCACAAAATAAAATTAGGTTTTATAGGAAAATGAGTCAAAATGTTTCACCAAGTTTGTTTATTTAACTTAACTAAATTTTGATAATGTTGATAAAATTGTTAAAAAAAGACACTGCATAAAAATTTCTTTTGTTATAAAACTGTTATTCATAGGTCTTGAAGATGTCCAAAATAAAGCACTCCAAAATTTATCGAATCTTGAAATTTAATTTGCTTTTTGAAAAAATAAATTATTTGTATTTTTAAAATTTTTGGTCACGTTTTTGGTCACGCGAGGGAGGGAAGGGGTAAACAAAATAATCACGGCTGATCACAAGGGGGGGAGGGGGTCAAAAAAGGCAATTTTTTTGGTCACGTGACATCTGGACAGCCCCATGGAAAAAAAGTATTGGACCCTGCTACCTATTAAAAGTGGTTTAAAAATAATAAAACATAAAATTTAGCAATTTTACCATCTACAAAATCAGGGCTTGAAAATAGGGCCGAAAATCTCGGCCGGCCTGGAGCCGAGGCCGGAAAAGTTACGGCCCGGCCGGCCTGAGGCCGGCCCGGGCCGGCCTCGTTTGGCCTCATTATTTTTTGAATTTTGAAAAATTATTTTTTTTATTCCAAAATTATAAAAAAATCCGCCATTCGGTCAAGGTTCTTTTTACTAATAGTATTATTAAAAGGATAGAGAAACTTAAAAAACATAATTATCAGCAACAAGGCCGTAGCGAGGGGGGGGGGTTCGGGTTCTGTGCCCCCCAAAACTGAGAAATTTCCTTTGATCTTTTGCCGCTTCGTGTTGGCGGCGGCAAAAGATCAAAGGCGTGCCCCCCCCCCCTCCCCCCGAAAATCGCTGTGCCCCCCCTGAAATTTTTTTCTGTATACGGCCTTGATCAGCAAGTATAGAAAGTACACACAAGATATTGTTCAAAAACATGTACTTTTACAAAGTGATAAATACATAAGGCCGGCCCGAGGCCTCAGAGGCTTCGGCCCGGCCGGCCTCGGGCCGAAAAATAATGAGCCGGCCTGGCCTGAGGCCGCATTTTCAAGCCCTGTGCAAAATACACCTCTTTTAATTATTTTATTAAAAATAAATTCGATATTATACATTGCCGAATTTGTTTTTTTCAAAGAAAATTTTTCCCAGACTAGTTTATTTGCATCAAGCAGAAACTGCCCAATGAAGGTAGATAGCATCATGGTGTCTGCATTCTAGCAGCAATTGGGCAAGTTCTGCATGTCCGATACAGATAAATCTGCGTTGTTTTACCGTAATGCAGAAATATGTGTTTACAACAATACAACGACAATCTTTGGTGTGAACGCCTGAACGCCGTTCACACCAAAGATTGTCGTCACACATTGTAGACCTAAAAGATGGATTTATAGTTAAAATGTGGTTTTAAGTTTATTTTTTTGCAACGAATATACATATTTACAAAACAAAAAATACAGTACTTGGATGTTAAAAAGGATGCATTCAAAAAGGCATAGACTAGGGGATTTTCAAAAATCGCACCTTTTTTTTATAAAAAATACAAAAATTAAAAAAACGTAAAAACAATTTTGACAAGATTAGGAGCAAAGTGAAGAAAAACAAAAAACATGATAGGACAAAAGTATGTTTTTGAAAAAAAAGAATACTCAATTAAAAAAAAGCTAAAAAGGGACAAAATTAGCTCCATAACAATAAAAAAAATGCAACATATAAAAAATCAAGTAAAGCCCAGCTTTGCAAGAATTCAATCAAAAATTTAAAAAACTCCCGTAAAAAAAGATTAATCAAAATTATCCAAAGGTGGAAAATCATCTGGATTATTCAAATCTAACATTGTATCATTTTTGGCATTTTTTTCAATATCACTTGAATCATTTGATCGACGTTCAATTGATTCTGAACTACTTTCACTACTTGAACTATTTGATGAAATTCTACGAATTGCACTTTTTCCCTTTTGTTGTTGTTGCTGCTTCATAGATTGAATGCCTTTAATTGGAGAACTGCTAATTGGAATTGAAGCGGGTGAAGTTCCAGCAGCAATAATTGGCATTGCATTTGATGAAGATGATTGTGAAACAGTTTTTCGTCGCGTTGTTGTTTTTATTGGTGACCCAACAATTGGAGATGAAGATAATGGCGAAGAATTAAGTGGAGGAGAAGGAGTTGTATGAAGCGGTGGAGTATTTTTTGGACTTGAACCAAGTGCAATTGGTGCCATATCATCTGCCTAAAAAAATAGATATTTATTAATAACATGTTTCAACATTACGGTATACTTACTTGATGTTGTTGAATTGGGGGATATATTGCTTGTGGCAGAGTTGGGACAACACGCCCTTCGTGTTCGGCTTCTTTTTCTTCAGCAAGTGGTCCAATACGATATTGGCGTGCAAGGGTACATTCACCAGGTTCTTGTGGTAATGAATAACAGAAAAGATATCCTTCAGTATTTGCAACAGCAAGATAATCACCTTAAAAAACTATAATCATTAAGGCATTACAGTAATCGATAACATACGATTTGCAATTCTTGGCATTGCACAACATGTTTTTGTTCCAATAACTGGAAGTCGAGCAGTTGCATAAGATTTTTCACGTAACATAATTTCATTCATTTGTTGAGGTAAATAATTTGATGCTTGTTGACTAAAATAATTTACCCATGATGTAAGACTTTGATCAGTTTCTTCTGTTCGAGAAGTTTGAGATTGTTGTTTTTGTTCTTCTGCACGGGCAAGAGAAAATATATGAACAGTTTCTGTATTACTTGAAGAACAAAGATATTTTGAATCTGCACTAAATGCAAGTGAATGAATTTGTACACAACGTTTCATTCCACGAGTAAATTCATAAAGGCGTTCACCACTTGGAATTGCAAAAATTCGGATTACAGTACCCTTAACAGATGCTGTTGCAAGTTTATTTCCATCTGCATTAAATCGAAGGGCAGCCAATGGTGCATCGTGTGCTGCAATTGTGCCTAAAAAATTCATGTAAATTCATAATTAAAATAAAAAGGTGTACTTACATGTTGCAACTAATGGATCAGCATCAAAAATATTTACATGTCCATGTGTTGCTGAACCGGGATATGCAAGATAACAAGAATGATCACTTGAACATAAATCAATAAGGCCTTCTTTATTTGTTGGCGTATCTCGAATCATATGCATTAACTAAAATTTATATAATTAAAATTTTTTGTAAAAAATACAGTTAAATAAACATACTCTCATATCACGAATATTATGCACATGAACAGATTCTTCAAGGCATACAACAACCCGTTTTCGATTCATTCGTACAGCTTTAATGGCAGAGGTATATGAATGTGAACAAATTTCTGTGCCCTTTTGAAAATGAAATACTTGAAGCTTTCGAGAATGATTTAATGAAACAAGCGTAATAAGGCTGGATTGAAAAAGTCGTTCAACAATGGCAGTTTTTTCAGGTACATTTGATTGATGAGCAGGTTCAAGGCCCGTACCATTTGTATGTTCAATATTTCCCATGTTATACAAATGATATCCTGCTTCATGACAAACAGCTAAAGAACTTGCATCTTGATTAAAATTGACATAATAAATTTCTTTGTGACTTGAATTTTCCATTGTTGATGAAATATCTAAAAAAATAAATGTCCAAGTTTTCTTTAAAAAAAACGCTCAAAAAAGTATGGTTTGTGCCTTTCCCCTTTGTTTAGCTTTTATTGATAACTTTTTAAAATTTCGCAATAGCAATCACTTACCATATACATATGGACCATGGGATACGGACGTGGAAGCTGGGGGTGCCATTAAATTACCCGCATAAGTACTTGCAGCTTTCCACAGTATCGAAGAAGCTCCAGAAATTTGTTCAAAAACAGCTTGAGAATTTTCAGCTGTTATTTGAGAAAACATTTTTTAGAAATTTTTTCAATAAATTAATTTTTTTGCAATAAAATTTTTGATGATGACAAAATGTAGTGTCAATAAAAATTTCTTTTTTTCTCTCCCAAATTTTGTCAGAAAAACAATTTCACTACCAAATTTCAAGCCAAATATAAAAAAAAATGTGAGTAATCAAGAAAAAGAAAACTGAATGGAAGAAAAATAATATTTTTTTGTTTTTTAGCCTGGCAGAAAGTGAGAGAGAGGAGAACAACCGTTCCAGGAGGGGGGCACGTGCGTAATATTTTATGTGCGCGTCAGTTGACCCCCCTTTTTAAATGAACGAAAATAAAGGGAGGACTCTGAGGAGCAAAGAGTTGTTTAGACCTTGTAATGGCTCCAATCTATTATCATTATTACCACCACCGCCAGAGGGCATATTTCATAAAAATCTTTGATGTGATGTGCAAAAAAAGTTATTTTTTTCGCGCGCTTTTTTGATTGTTTGTTTTTATCAATAAAAAAACATAACAAAAGGAAAGGCACAACCCATCTTACTTCAAAATACATGTGTTTAAATAGACAAAATAATCGAGCTTTAAACAAGCACGAACGGGCACTTATATAACCCTTATCAGTCAAAAAAATAAAAAAATAATCATATGTTTTTTGTTTAAAATATTTTAAAATCAACAATAAGTAATAATAAACCGTTAATACAAATATCTAAAATATACAGTACCCGTAAAATAAAATAAAAAAACAACAACAGTTTATAGCTTTTTTGAATATTGCGTATATAGCTTCTTAAAAGCTGCCTTCTTTTCTTTTTGACTTAAATATGCTCGATTAAAAATTGAAAGAAGGACCAAAAAGTTGAAAAGTGTTACAGGAGTTTCTGCAAAAGAAAAAAGAGATTACTGTAGATATTGATTTTTACCAGTGTATTCCCGCTACCACCTTTTAGCGCTACCGCTCCGCTACCGCTATTTAAAAATTGCCGCTACCGCTACCGCTCCGCTACACCGCTATTTGCAGGCGCTACCGCTACTTCTATCGCTATTTTCCAATAATATTTTGGCAAAAAAAATGTCTTTCATCAAAATTTTGTTCTTTTTTAATGCGTTTGCACTTTTTTGCCACATTTTGATCTTGCTTTTGAATATGGGGTCAAATTTTTCTTTCATAAATTAGGTCAAAATGGATATAAATGGACGCAAAAAGCCAATAAATATTTTTTTTTGCCAAAAAATCAGAAACAGAAAAAAAGCAAATAGCCCCGCTACTTTTTCAACCGCTACTGCTCCGCTACACCGCTATTTGCAACCGCTACCGCTATTTACCGCTATTCACAAAAGTAGCGGTAGCGGTAGCGATAGCGATAGCGGTAGCAGTAGCGGGAATACACTGATTTTTACAAAATGTCACACAAAATGAACTAAAAAAAAACAAAATTTTACCTCCTTGATCACTGGATGTAAATATCCATGGCAGAGTTAAAAGAAAATTACATGGCCAAAAAATTCTTTCATCAATTTTTGCAACAATGATATCCCGTGAAAGATATGAAAAAAGAAATGCAAATACAGCAATAATTACTCGACTTAAAATATTAAGCTTAAGATATTTGTACATTTTTGTTTGACCTTCTTGTTGTGCTAAAAGAAATGTGTTGCAAAAGATTAATTGATAGTAAAAGAACAATGCTTACATAAAATCTCATATTCATCTTGAAGTTTAATCAAAATTCTTCGTTTTCGATGATACTTTGCAAATTCATCCATTTCAGAAATTTCATGTAACTCTTTTTTTAATATTTGTATTTCATTTTCCATTGCTTCCATCTTTTTCTCAGATTCTGTTTTTCGATAAAATACAGAAATAACCTGCAAAATAGAGAAGTTTGATAAATGTTTGTAAATAACAGAGATAACAAAACATACTTTAGTAACATCAAAATCAATCATTCTTGCACTAATCCCAAAAGCTGCGACACCAAGAACAGTTGCAGTAAGCTTTAAAAATAGAATTCCGAAAGTATAAATTCCATTTATAATTTCAGGGGTTAAGAATCCGGTATTACCCGGTAATGCTGAAGAAGAAGTATCAGCCATTGAAGGTTAATAAACCTATAATAATATATTTTCATTTGGGATATATAAAAGAATTTAAATCACAATGTATGAAATAATAGCGACACTAAAATTAAATTGAACTAAAGTCAGGCGACAGACGCAAAAAAAGTACATGCATACATTTTTTGCACGTGACAATCTCTTTGACACATCTTTTTTTCCTTCACTCTTTCTTTTTTGCAATGTTTCATTGATCAACTTCAACTCAGAAAAAGGAAAATTGTTTATTTGTATGAAAAAAGAGTACTATTAAAGGTTCAAAATATTTAACACAAGAAAAACATATATATAAATAAACAAACAAAGAAAAATCATCAACAAAAAAATTTATTGAAGCTAACTCGAGAAATAAAAAGTCTTGAACGGAAGGAATACGACACGGGACAACGCAAAAGAAGCAGCCAATAAAATGTGTTGCTTGGGTTGTTGGATGCGTCCGGTAAGAAAGAAAGAAAGAAAAGCATGCTACAGCTGCAGATACACTTTTATAAATGCTATTGACTCTTTTTGACTTTCTTCTTCTTACAAACTTTGAAACTCTTTAAAAATGAAATTTAAAACCATGTTTCAAATTGGATCAATCTTTTGAGTTCCATTTCTGTAACAAATTGCTTTCCATCTTCTGCAATTCCAGATTCTTCAATAATTGATTTTAAAGCTGCTCGAATATCTTTCGGCATTTGACCTGCACTTCCAGCAATATAAAATACAACTATAAAAAAAAGATACTGTAATGCATAAATAAATAATTTAAAAAAATATATATACCTCTATTTTGTTTAATTAAGTTACCAAGAAGATGAAGATTATCTTGCATGACATGATGAACATAAACTTTTTTATCTTGATCTCGACTAAATGCTGTTTGTACAATACAATTTACAAAATTTGGCCATTCTTTATTAAAATAAAAATCTTTTGTTCTTCCCCGACATCCAAAGAATAAAACAATCGGATCAGGGTCTTGTTTTGAATGAGATTCAGAAATCAGTGATCGAAATGGAGCAATTCCAGTACCCGTTGAAATACAAACTTTTGTTAATCCAGGCTTATTAAAATCCATTGTACCTTCTTGAATTCGAATAATTACTTCATCACCTTCACAAAGTTTTGCCATAAAATTACTGCAAAGTCCCATTCGTTTAGTTCTCATATTTTTTCGAGCATATTCAACTCGAGCAACTAAAATTTGAAGACTTTGTGGATGCATTGTTCGACTTGAAGCAATACTAAATGATCGAAGACGAATACATGGAAAAATATCAAATAATCTTTCAGCGGAAATTTGTTTTGAAGTTGATGGAAAATCTCGAAGTACTTCAGCAATTGAACGTCTTGGAAGTCTTACATATGCAATAAAATCATCCTATAAAATGTAATACTACTATTACCGTAATCCTTAAAGGGAGTGTCGGAGATAGTGAAAAAATTTTTACGACAGTTTTCCGTCGTTCCAAGTGATGGGGAATGAAAAAGTTTGTCCGCCCGCACGCAACGAATGCATTCCCCATCACTTGGAATGACGGACAAAATTTTTTCACTATCTCCGACACTCCCTTTAACAAAAATTTGCATTTACCAAAGAATTATAATCGGCCAATTCTTGTAATCTTTCTTTTTCCATTTCATTGCTTGAAATTCGAGAAAGCGATTGAAAGAATGCTCGAGTTGGAATTGAATTAATATCAAAAAGCTTTTTAAAACAAATTCTTAAAGTTGTTGGATCTAAAAATTCCAGTATAGTATAGTATTTTACAGAACGAATAAAAAAACATACATGTAAGAATATGTTTTGGTGGAAGTAAAACGTATGGATCAGATTTTTCAAGATGAAATGGACGATCAAGTTGTTCGTCATCAAAATTTAATGCATCAAAAACCATCTGAATTACTTCCTCAAAATTTTCTGGTTGAATTTGTGCAACATCTCCAGGATTATAATCTTCTGTGGCATTTTCAAAAGTTATTAATCGAGTATCCTAAAATATAAGGCAAAACTACAGTAATGCTTCAAAAAAAGTTAAACATACTTGAAAATGATCAATATGAGTAACGCGTTCATTCTTTAAAACTCTCATTTTTACATAATTCCTTTCACTTCCAGAAATCATTTTATTTTCATTTCTTTCCATTTCTTCTGTTTCTCCATCTTCAATTCCTTCCAAATATCGCAGAATATATTTTGGTGGAAGTTGTTTACTTTCATCCAATGTTTCAATGCTCTAAAAAAATTATTTATTCTTAAAATATTTAACTTTGCAGCAGTATATTGTACTTACAGGAAATAAATCTTTCATTTGACACAATTCTGTAATACAATCTTTTTTAAAACTTTCAAATCCTTCATCCATTCCATTTGGATGTTGATCATCACAAAGTGAAAGCTTAATAATCTCTTTTCCACCAAGTGCCAAAATTCTTCGATATAATTTTTTTCCAGCAAAATTATATTCAACATACGACGAATCACCCAATGCAGCAATTGCAAAAAAAGTCTAAAATAAATTATTTTTTAAATAAATTACGGTTATTCCCTTCAAAAATTACTTACATTATCAAAAAAATTTGTTGGTAAATGTTTTGAAAGCATTTGCCGCCATCCTTTTCTCATATTTGATGGCATTTGCCCTTGTCCGGATGTTGCAATAATAAAAATGATAACCTTTTCTTGCGATAAATCTTCAAAAACAAAATCATCAAAAGAAAATAGTCGAGGATGAAGATTACAAAGTCGAAGAGTTTCAACAAAATTTTCGGCACAATCTCGTGCCGTTCCTGTTTCAGTTCCATATAAAATTAATGGGGAATCACTCGGATTTGGTGACATTTCTTTTAAAAAATGTTACTGTAATTTTTTTTTGGTTCCTAACAATTATTCAAAATCTTTTAATAAATACAGTAATCAAGTGAAATCAACTTTTACAAGAACTGTAAAAAATTTCAAAAATTTTTAAATAAAATTTATAAAACTCAACAAAAAATTTCAACAAAAAAAAACAAATTGAAATCAAAATAAAACGATTAACAACTTTTAGAATTTAAATAGAATCATCGCTGTCACTGTCGCTATCACTTTTTTCGTCATTTTGATTATCACCATTTTCTTCTTCTTCAGTAGCATTCTCATTATCAGCCACATCATTTTGATCATCTTCTCCTTCATCATTCCCATTTTCAACAACTTCATCGTCAGATTCTTTTTCATCTTCTTTTTGGTCTTCTGCATTATCAGAATCCCCGTCAGCCGTTCGAAGAGCTTCAAGTTGTGCTAATACTTTTTTATCAACAACTGCATATTTTTCATTTGGCTTCCAACCTTTATGGTTGATAAAACGTTGAATAAAATGCAAACACTCAACTTTTGATAGTTTCACCTTTCTCGTACTTTTCTTCATAAAATATGCCAACATTTCAATTAAATCAATTACTGTAGTTTCAATTGGTAAAATTTGAAGCAAATTACCATTTTTAAGTGTTGTCAAAATTTTGTGCGCTGTTCGAAGTATATGTGATCCAAGAGTATATGAAGTAAAGAAAAGAACTTCTGCTTCTTTAAGTCTTGAAGTAAGTTCAGCAGCATTAATTTCCCAAATTTCTTGAATTTCTTTTTCTTTTGCAAGTTCATGAAGAATTTCAAAAGCTTTTTGAGCAATTTTTGGCTTTAAATTATGAAATTTTTTATGATTTGGTCCAAAAACAATTTTTTCAACTTCATTAAATGTAATGCTTGGATTATTTTCACGATTAAATGCAGCTCGAAGTTGTGCTTTAATTTTTGTCCTAAAATTTTTTAAATTGTTTTTATAAAAGTAATTGCAAAAGCAAACATTTACCATTCACTTTGACATTTTATATCGGTAAGATTACTGTATTTTTTACACAATCGATTCCAATTAATATTTTTATCTTCATTTTCTCCAGCACCCTTTATAACAAGAGCAACAGGATGTGAAGGTAAAAAATCTTTTGTATATTCTAAAAATTATTGATAATAAAAATTACCTTTTTTTAAATTACAAAAAAAAACTTACCATAAATGACTGCTCGAAGATCCTCGTCATCTTTGATATACAACAATTTTGTTTTTCCTTCTACCGGGACTTGTTGAGCCTTTTCACCACAAATAACTCGCTGATATCGAGTTTGAACTTGAAAACGATTTCGTTGAAGTTTAACGGCAATTTTTTGCCATGATGGTCCTTCATGATTATAATAAACTCGAAGGCGACGATCATCCTCTTCTGTCCATTCTTTTTGCCTAAAAAATGCCGTGATTAAAATTATTTGCCAACAATAAAAGCAGCTTACTGTTGTCTTCCAAATTCATCATATCTTGGATCAAAAATTCTATAGCATCGACGATATACTTGTATCGCACATCTATCCAACAATCCCCGGCACATATACGGTAAAAATTTAGTTTTTCGATGAAATTTTTTTGTTGACATTGGAAGATCATATCCAAGATGTTTCGCCCATCCACAATAAATTGGAGCTTCTTCATATTCAAAATTATTTTTCTTTGCATATTTTTTCCAATTTTCAATAAGTTGGGCATCTTCTCCAGCAGAAAAGCAATTAGTTTTAAGAATAATTCCATGAGCATATAAACGACGAATATGATGCTTTTTAAGCGGATATGGAAAACAATGATGAAATGGTAAACCATCAATGAGGATGCCCTGGGAAGGCATATTTAAGGGATCTTTTGGATCCCATTCATCTTCAGAAATATCAAAAACTTTTGTTTCAAGATCGGCAAGTCTTCCATTAAGACGATAAAATTCTCCATCATCTGAAATTGAAAAATATTAATATTATCTTAGTACCTTCTTTTAGAATTTAAAAAAATGAAATTACCATTTACTTTTACTCGAACGGCTGTAACATAGTGTTTTTCAATATCACTTATTTCTCCGCCATTTTCATTCACAATTTCTGTCTTCCTTTTCATTGTTCTTTTCTTTCTAGGTTTTTTAGTTCTTTCAAAAATGCTTTCATTTTGATCAGAATTATCTTCAGAGCCATTTGCATTTTCAACAACCTCCTCTTCTTCTCCATCATTATCATCCTCTTTTTTATGCTTCCTTTTCTTTTTAGATTTTTCAATCGTTTCATTTTGAGAATATCCGTCACGATCTGAATTATCTTCACCACCACCATTAACAAGCTCTTCTTTATTATGTGATTCATCAATTTCTTCGTCATCTCTACTATGTTTTTTCTTGTTTTTGGATTTTTTAGGCTTATTTTCAGCATCAGATTCCATTTGAATATCGTCATCATTCACAGCCTCTTCATCACGGGATTCAACAACCTCTTCTTCATCATTTTTTCTATGCTTCTTTTTCTTTGGCTTTTTCGGCGAAACTTCAGCAACAATTGCCTCTTCATTGTAATCAATTTCATCATTCTTTTTACGTTTCCCCATAATTAAAATATCTAAATAATTTAAACTTATAAAAAATAATATTCTATTTAAAAAATATAAAAAAGCGCGTAAAAACCTTTGCAAAAAAACACGAAAAAAAAAATCCTAAAAGACCAGTTTAACTTTATTTTTCAGATCAAAGTACAAAATACATTTCAATAATATCAATACAAAATATATATATATATATAAATGTTTAAAATCTAGTAATAATTTTATTATTAGAAAAGTTATGTAAAAAATCGAATCATTGCTTATTTAAAAAAGACTAAATATAAAAAAGCTCTCATCTATTTTGGCTTTCAAATACATCAATTTATTTATCCGCTTTCTTCATCGACGCTTCAGCAGTTTTTTGATGAAATTTTTCATTAGTAATTTTTTGCTTTTCTTCTGCTTCAACACTTATCTTTTCAAATACTTCTAACATAATAGATCTAACACGATCAGCAAGAGCAGGGGCATCATCAATTGATAACTAAAAATATAAGGATAAGATTATATATACATATAATTTAACCATACTCCTTTTGTTGAAATTGGATCAAGAACCTGTGCAATAACTTGTCCATTATCATGAAAATATCTTTTTTCTTTTGAATAGAATGGATCATATGATGAAAAAACTACAGGAATAACAGGGATACCAGCCCGGATGGCAATATTAAAAGCACCCTTTTTAAATGGAAGCATTCCTTTTGCTGCTCGAGTACCTTCTAGAAATTAATGCTGTAAATAATACAAAAATAATGTAACAATACCTGGAAATACCCAAATCTTTAAATTTCTTTCGCTCATTGTTTTTGCTGCAAATTTTAAAGCTTCTTGAGCTTTTTCATGATTGAATCGATTTACAAAGATAGTATTTGAAAAAACTGCAGCAACATTAAAACCAGGTATCCATTTTAAACTACAAAAAAGAATTTAAAATTGATTTTGAAAGGTTGGGATTCTTTGTAAGTACCTATTTTTCATCATTACCACACATCGATCAGGCCAGCATTTTGCCATTCCAACAACGTCAATAGAGCTTTGATGATTCGATACAATGACAACTTGTCCATTACATTCTAATTTATCTTTCCCACGAATTTCAACATCAATATCAAGCCAAAATGTAAAAAATTGAAATGTTCGAAATGCCCATATTGCACCACGACATTGAAAATATGTTGGTATCGTTGTTAAGACAGATGGGAATCCAGCACTTAATATACTCAAATAAAACAAAGATATTTTAATAAAATATTTTCCTTTTTCTGATGTTTGATAAATGATAGGAAGTTGAAGCAAGAGAATAACAAAAATTGTTATATACGGATGAGCATCAATGAAATCAACCCATGACATGGTTAGTAGAAAAGTAAAAGGCTATAGAAAAGTTAGTATAAAAATTAAATTTAAACATCAAAAAATAAAAGGTAATTTAAACGCGAAAGACGCAATTTTTTAATAATCGCGCCACTTTTTTTGTAGTATAAAATTTGTGCGCGATATTACTTCTAAATAAACAGTGGTATAACACTTAACGTTAATTAATCTTTCATTTGCTTCTTTTTTTTCGTCAATACATATATAAAATAATGAATAAATAATCATAAACAAATAAAACCTCTGATAATCACTTACAAAAGATAAAAGTACAAAAAAAATGTTTGATTAGTTTTTTCTTAGACAGACAAGAAAAAAGGCACTAGAATAAAGAAAAATGGAAGAAAAAATTTCCATATAATATATATTTTTTATTTTGGCATCTTTAAAAGTGCTTCATAATCAACGTCTCCATCAGCGGTCATTGGAACTTTGTTACTTTTCATTCCCATTTTTGAAAGAGCCATTTTTGCAAAGTCATAATTATCAGACATGAAAGACGTTACACTACTGGTTAAAAGGTACATAATCAGGGCTTGTGTGATAACGAGAGAAAGAAGAAGATAAACTTTTCGCTTTCGTCCTTCATCAATGTTATAACCACCTTGCATATCAAGAACAAAACTTTTGAGGGAACGTGCCTAAAAAATGTTTATGTTATTGAACCACAAAATTTAGTTACTGTAAATAGGTTACAGTAATCAATAAAATGTATAGTAATAACTTACAAGAAAAATTGTAATTGCTAATACCATATATGCCAAAGAACAGTAATAAACAGTTGTGCCACCAAAAAGATACAAAATTAAACAAACAACAATACTGAAATACATATATGCGTCATTAACGCTCTAATGTATTCAACAAAAAAAACATACCCAACAAATTTATATCCCGTAAAAGCTAAAGTATGCCATAAACTTAACGTATGTGAAATGTTCAAAACATATTTGGTAATTAAAACAATCATATTTTCTAAGAATAAATAAAACAATGCATTTGTAGTTTGCATTCCAAGTTGTTCGGGTGAAAATCGTTGTTGCACTCCAAAGACAAATCCAGTAAGCAATATATAAGTTATAAAAGCCATTAATGGAACATATAAATCCGGAGCATTAATATCCATTTTTGCCGGAACTGGCTTATTATCACCATTTAATGAACAAGCCCATTCTCGATGCACAAATGGAAATAACAAAATACCAATCTTTTTTCCAACATAGTTTGTATCAACAGCAAAGTAATATTTTAAATTGAAAGAGGAAATAACTTGTGATAACTTTTCTTTTTGTTGTTCGGCAAATTGTCCACCAATTTGTTGTGCAACATTAAACATTGGATTAAATTGTTGAGTATCAAATCCATTAAAAGATGCATTTGGAGTTGCCCCAAATGCATTGGCAGGTGGATTATTGAATGTTGGAGGTTGTGGTTGTCGATGATGAGGTACTGGTGGAGTAGTAGCAGCAGCAGGAATATGTGAAGGTGGAGGAGATGCATTCCATTGATTATAAAAATTTGGATTATTCGGTGGTTGTGGTGTCACTCCTCCTCCTCCCCATGCTTCTTGTGGTGCAGAAGGCGGTTGTTGTTGTTGATTCCAATTTTGATTATTAAAATTATTCCATTGTCCTTGTTGTTTTTGGTTATTACTTGTATCACCCCAATTCCAATCTGGTTCAGTCATTTTCAAGTTCTCTAAAAGTTAGAACACGTTAAATAATAAAAATTACTTCAGAAAATGAGTGGGCAAATTAATTGGAAGCAAAAAATTTAATGAAATTTTCAACTATACTTACATTTTATATACCCGCTAAAATCAATTTTACAGTAATTTAATAGAATTGTACTTTTAAATTTAAAAAAAAACAAAGTTTTTGAAATCTAATTTGTTTTTTCAGCAACTCCACGTCGGCTTGTAGCTGCTGGCATTTGGCCAAAAAAAATTTGTTCGTTTTAAGACTTTCTTTCAAATATGCACTTTCAAACAAACTTCAAAATATTTTTTCATTGAGAGGAACTTCGATACATTAAATGAAACTCCGCCTCCATTCTTCTTTTTCATTCATTGTAAGCCTTAGAATTTTGAGTCAAAGAAAGAAAGAAAAAAGAAAGTTAGTGTGTCTGTCTTTACATATAGTTAGTTGTTGGTTGGTTGATGTAAAGAGTCCAATCGATGAAAAACAATATATGTATTGTTTACATCAAAATTCTTTATATTTTACATTTTCAAATATTTCATTTTATTTGTTGTTTGTTTATGTGGGTGTTATAAATCTAATTTCAAAATTGCAAATTTTATTATACTTTTTTTTTAAAACTAAGCACAACGGTATTTTTAGTAATAATAAATGACGATATTTAAAAGCGTACAAAATAAAATAAAAACATATTTTTTAAGCCCATTAATTTTTTGGAGATTGATTTCATATATTTTTTTTATGGGAGAAAAATAAAATAAAATTTTGTTACGCACGCCGGAAAATTGAAAAAGAAGAAAAAATACACGACTATCAAAAGAGAATGAAGCTTTAAAGATAAATACTTTTAACAGTATTTTTTAAAAAAACATTTAAGCTTCATTTTAAGACTAAAATTCAACAAAGAATACGATCGGGATTTACAAAAAAAACAACAAAATAATAACAGAATCAAAATAGATGGGATTAAAGAGAGAGAGAGATTTTAAAAAAAAGAAGATGCACGAAATTCTTTCTAATTTTTTCTATATTCCTTTTTTTAAAAACTTGAACCCTGCAAGCCTAAAATTTTGATAGAAAAAATAAAAAAAGAAAATTGAGATTTTTTTAAAAAAAAGACTACCAGAGTCATTGCAAAAAAAATTTAAAAAAAGAGAGGAAATAAAAAGCTACCGTAGTTTAAAGAGAGAAGAAAGGAACTTAGATTTTTTGACACACAAATATACCTATATAGGTTTTATTTTATGAAAAAAGAGAAAAAGTCACGGGTCGATTACCACCCATGTAAAAAAAGTTAGTGGCAAAATTTTGGTTCTATTTTTAAAGCACAAAAGTTGGAACATTGAAAATTTTCGTTGCAAAAGACAATTTTAGAAATTCGGTAAAATTCTATCATATTATTTTCGGGCACCTATTAAAAATAAATACCAAATTGAATCTTGTAACGAGAGATTGGAGGTTTTCCAAAAATTACAGTATGCTTCAAAATAGAATCAAAAAATAATTTGGTAAAGGTCGTGGTGGTGATACAAACAAACTTTAACAACTATTAAGGAGACATAAAAAAAGTTAAATTAAAAAAGATTAATAAAAAAAGAAACACCCGAATTTTAAGGGGCCATTTGAAAACCAACAACAAAAAAATATAATAATAAAAAATGAGATTAATTTTTAGTTTCGATTTTTTTAGGTGAAAAAAGAGAGTAACAAAGTTGTAGTTTTTAAAAGTAAGTGTTTTAATTTTTAAAATTAAACAAAATAAAAAATATTGAGGTTGTTGTTTTTTTGATTTAGATGTTTAAAAACTTTTTGTGTTTCGAAAAAAATGAGAGATAGAAAAAACTGCTAAAAAAGATAGTAATAAAAAATGCATTAATTATTTACGAAAAAAACGCACAAAAAAAGTTAAAGAAAAAATGCATTAATTGCTTTTTAAAAAAAAAATAATATTTTTGAAGTTTTTGTTTTTCTTTGATTTTTTTTGGGAGAATTGCAGAAGGACGGAGGTCATGCGACATAAAAAAACAGTTTTTTTTCCGAAAATTCGAAAAATATATTTCGAAATTTCGTTGAGCAATTCTCTCTTCAACATGACCACCGAAATTTTGCACGCACAAAAAAGAGAACTATTATAATATAAATTAATGAGAGAAAAAAAAGAATTTGAGGAAGAAAAAATGTGGGGAGGAATGCTACAAAAAAAATGTTTTTTTTTGAGAGAGATGGAAGTAGTTTTTTTTGATGCCTTTAAAGACTTCTTAATTAAAAGTGGTGATCAGGCATTTTAGGTTGAATGCGAGAATGGCATATTTTCAGCATCTGGTTGATCACATTGCATCATCATTTGCTAAAATAATTTATAATTAAAAAAAGTCCTAGAACGAAAGAAAGAAAAACAAACTTCGCGCATTTTATCAAAATTCAATGATGGTCTTTCATTTCCTTTTGAAGAATGTCGGCCACGTTTAAGGGATAAATTATTTGGTGGTGATTCACTTAAAACATTATGAATAATTTCCGGGGCAACCTTCTTTGGAATTTGTAAGCCACTTGATCGGGGATTTGGATCATGAAAGATAACTTTAACCCGAGTTCGTCGGGCAGTTAATACTGCCCTTGGCATTTCTTCTTCTGTTGTGGCGGCGGCGGCGGCTTCAGAAGCAGTTGGAGAAATCATAATGGTTGCCGCAGCAGCATATGCTCCACGAGTTCTTGATGCAATTGGGGATGGTGGAATTGGAGAAGTTTCACCAGAAATGCCACGGCAACCCCATCGTCGTTTTTCACCTATTGGAGTTGGAGAACATCCTTTACTGCCACCGCCTCCACCTCCAATTACAGGTTGAAAGGCTCCACCTTGTTCTTGTTGCTTCTTCTTTTTTGAAAGTTCATGATGAAGTGCCGAAAAATCCAAGGGAAAACTGTCACGTCTAAAATACATAAATACATGTATACAACTTAGTATAAAACCTTCTTTATCAATGATACAATCTTTCAAAGTATTTGAATCCTTTTTAATCAATTCACTTTTTTTTTGAAATGCCTTTCTCTTTTTTTTCTATTATCTTTTTTTAAAATCAAAAATAAAAATGCCAACAACAAGTTTGTTTGTGCCATTCTCGACATTCTCTTGAGAATTTCCTTTTTTTATTGTATTTCATTTCATGGCATTACCAAAAAAAGTGATGCCAGGTGCCGACGATGACGGCAACCATATAAACACTTATATATATTTTTCAATGCCAAAATCGGTCAGGTGTTTCAACTTCTTCATCCATTTTTTTTTGAAAGCAAATAATATTAAGTGGTTTGTTTTGGCACTTTTCAGAAGAAAAAAGGAATTTTTTTGGCTTTTTGAAGTGGACTTTTTTTGGTAAACAACAAAATCTTGAAAGAGAAAAAGGATACTACTTACTTTTCGACAGGAGTTGAAGCATCTCCACCATCATCATCGTCATTATCATCGTCATTATCATCGTTGGTGCTTTCATCCAAAAATTCAAGATTTCTGGATGAATCATCTCTTTCAGCTGATTCTCGAAGGACTATCCCTGATTCACATCCTGCAGAATCCCAACTAAAAAAGATGAAAGTTTTAAATACAGTATTTAAATTTGTCAAGAAATGTTTAGATTAAAATACTTTTAAATTTTAAAGAGATTCGTTAAAACTTAAAATCGTTAATGTGAAAACGATTTTAAGATTTTATTTTTATTTTTTACTTTTTTTTGACAAAGAAGTAAAAAATGTTTTAATTAAATTATCTTCAAAATCAACCGAATTTGAATTTTTTTTATTAATGCACACTATTATATGTTGTGTTTATTTAAAAACTTGGTCCCCCCTCCACTTTTGTTTTCTTGCTTTTTTTCCAAAAACATTTTAGGGTTCTAAAAAATATAAACGCCAAAATAGCATTTCTCGGTCCTCGAAAAAAAATGGGGGAAAAAACGAAGGCAAAAAGGGCGTACGCAAGTCATTTCTCCTCTTCCGTCTCATTTTGTTGTTGTCGATGTTGCACTTTTTTTTACTCTTTTTAACATTTTGGTTGCTACATTTTTGAGGGGCATATATAACCAGCAAGGCCGCTGCTGTCCAGTCTTTTAGTTTTTTTTTTTTGAAGAAAAAAGAAGAAATTGATGAACACACACACGATTTTTCTTTTCAAAGACTTGAAATACACATAACTTTTTTTCCTTCAAAGTTCTTGAAACTATATCAAAAAAAGGCAATGTTAAACTCAAAATGGATACTGTAGCATACTGTAACTTTGCATAAGCTTGAAAAATGAATGGTCCCAGA
Organism: Panagrolaimus superbus; assembly: GCA_964035985.1. Taxonomy (NCBI): domain Eukaryota; kingdom Metazoa; phylum Nematoda; class Chromadorea; order Rhabditida; family Panagrolaimidae; genus Panagrolaimus; species Panagrolaimus superbus. Next base: position 11,868,357 of record OZ038357.1, read on the forward strand.
ACAAATGCAAAAAAAGATGAAAGCTTCGTTGTCCAAGACAGAAACAACTTTTAATTAGAATGAAATTTTGGCAATTTTTAATCCCTCTTTTTTTAAATTTTGGATGCTAGAATAATTAATGAACATTTTCAATTTTTCACATTTTTGCACCAAATTAATTCATTGGAAAAATGCTTACTTTTTTTATCCCCCCTCTCTTGCAATGTTTTACTAACCCCTCTTTTTTTGAAAAAAAATATTTCATTTTTCTTCCTCCCATTTTTTATTTTCGCAACACACTGAAGTTTTTAGAGAGATACGCTTGTGTTCCCTATTTCCTTCACACCGACTACACATTGTTCCCTGGCTTTCAATCCATACTCCTTTTTTTTGCGACTGACTTTAAAGAAAGAGTGGGAAAACAACGAGTCAGTCAGCTCAGGTCCCATCCCTTCCCCTTTTTTCTTTCCCCTCCGATCAAATAAATAAGTCTCCCTCCCTTTTTTTTTGCTCCTTTGGCGCGTACGCTGGTCGTTGATGTTGGGATGGCTAGCTGGCCGGTCGCCGGCTGGCTCGTAGCCAAATTGGCGACACGCCCGTTTGCTCTTTGTTGTTTTTCTTTCTTTCTTGGCTCCCGTAAAAGTGCGCCATATTTTGGCTCGTAGCCAGTTGGGGCATCGCCAATGTCCGCCTTCTTCTTCTTACATGCTTTTTCTTTCTTCTTCTTTTTTTGTTGTTGTTTCAAATAAACATTTAAAAAAACATAGTGTTATTTGAGCAAGTTAGAGAGACGCCGAGAATAGAGAGAAAAGAGAGAGAGAAAGAGAGCGCGCGCTCAGCGCATTTTGCATTTTGCGTGCGGGCGATCTTTTTTCTCGACTCACGAAAAAGAAAAGTTGCGCTTGTTAATTTCTTTTCTTTCACAACAATTGCCATTTGGATGAATGCCAAAAAAAAGGGGGGGGGGATTCTTGAAAAAGAAAAAAAAGGGGTGGAGCATAGAAAGAGTGTGTTCAAATGTTTGAAAAAAAAGAATATAAGAAAAGAGAGAAGGAAAGAAACTTGCCTATTTGTGTCAATCTCAGATATATGCGGAGGTGAACTTGTTAAAACGGGAGGAGATTGTCCACAAAGATTTTGCTGTGATGAAAGTGATCCAATTCCAATTGAAGCATTTGAAACAGAATCTAAAAAAATAAAATAAAATTGAAGCAATTTAAATTAAAAATTGGAAAGCTTAAAAACATTTTTTGTTGTGACATTTGAGAAAATATCCCAAAATGGCACAAGGTCAAGTTGTTTTCGGTTTTTTGATAGTGAAATGGAAATCGTTAAAAATACAAAACATAAGATTTTTGCTGATTAAAAACCGATCTGTCTCAAAAAGTGCAATCAGTTAATGCATTACTGTATTTTTCGTTGTAGAAAATGTTTTTTGTTTTTTGAATATTTGTAACAAAAAAATTTACAATTATACCTTTCAATTGTTATTTTTCTGTGACATTTTTATTTTCAATAATAAAAATTGTTGTTTTTGTTTGAATCTCATTTTTGCCTTTTTCTTTTGACGTAAAAAAAGAGATTTTTTGCAAAAAAGTTAGTTTTGTTGTTGTTTTTCAATCTACCTTTGTTTTTGTGAAGCTTGTTTTATCGTTTTTATTTTAGAAAAAGACTTCAAAGAAATTATATATTTTTTTTCTCAATAATATGAGACATAAACAAAAATCTTTGAAGACTGTTTTATTGAACAAAAGAAAAATGGGTGAAAAATATTTGACTCGGAAAAAAAAATTGCGCAAAAAGAAATACTTTTTTTTCTCTTCTTTTTTTTTTGGAAAAATATTTTTAAAAGAAAGAATCTCAAATTACTTTTTCGTTTGTCTTTTAAAAATGCTTCTTTTTTGCTGAAAATGGAAATAAGGGGGGAAAGAAAAAAAAGGAAGATGATTCCAAAAAAATGTGTGCTCAAATCGCTTAGTTACTATCTGACTAACTGACTATTATTACCTTCCAAAAAATATATATATATATATATATTCATTTTCTTTCCTGCTATGTTTTATTTTACTGCTGTTGCAGCAGCATCAGTAGCAGCTTCTTACAAAGAACAATCAAAACGAAAACCAAAAACAAAATGAAAACAATAACTTTTAGTCTTCGCTCTTTTTTCTATGCTTGCTTCAATTTCAACAATAACTTCCGACAACATTTCTTGCTTCCTTCTTCTTCATTTTTTTTGTTGAAGTCGAAGCCTCGGCTTCTGTTCAACGTTTCAAAAATGCCAGGAAAGAACAGAGAGAAGAAGAAAAAAGAATTATCAATGCTTTCTTTCATCAACAAAAAAAAATTTCCTCAAACGAAAAGAATGAGTGTTTTTTCTTTCTTCAAAGAGGAAAAATTATTGAATTTTGTTTAAAAAAATTACGGTAGAAAAAAGCTGCAGTGTTTTCAAAAAAATTATATTACAGTAACCAAATGTTATTTTGAAACAAAAATGAATGCGGTAATTTCTCTTTTATGCCTGACTCCTTTTTTTCCTTCTATTTTTGATGGCGCTGTTTTTGCATTTGAGAAAAAAAGGCATGAAAAATGAATGGGGAAAAAACAAGTTGTATATAAACAAAAAGAGATACACGTCACAAGCGTAGCGTCGCGTCGCATCAATGGATACTGTATTCGTGTATATCACCACCTTCCGTCCTCTTTTCAACTTCTTGTTGTGTCCATTTTTGTGACAAAATCAAAAATTTTAGAAAAAAACCAGTAAATTTTGTTTTTGCTTTCGATAAATTACAAATATACTGTATTGTCAATGACTTTTGCTCTCTCTCTTTCAATTTTTTTTTAAAACAAATTTTTCAAAATTTAGTTTTTCATGTCCAACGAAAAAAGTCTCTTAAATTCATAAACAACAAAATTTTTTTGGTATTATAATTATTGTATTATAATTTTTTTCCGAAATATATATATATATTTTTCTGTTTTGCAAAAGAAGAAGAAGGATGGAAAAACAGGAACTCACTTTTCTCTAATTGTTCAAGTTCGTCGTCGTCATCATCATCAGAGCAGCAGCAGTCAACGAATGAAATGCGTTCAGCTGGAAACGGCAACTTTTTTGATGAATGCTTTGGTGAAGTTTTTTCATCCTAGAAAAAAAGAGAGAAAAAAAATGGAATAAATAAATAACACATTTTTTTTAAAAAAAACTGAGGAAAGCTTTTTTAAAAGGAAACATTTTTGGCACAACTTTATTTTTCAAAGAAAAATCTTGGCACGACTTTTTTCTTTCTCCATGTGAAAAAGGTTGTTGTTTCTCTCTCTTACAACAACAAATTTAAAGAAATGGAGCTTACAGTAATCAAATCAGGATTTAAACGAGCAGATCTTCGTCGTTGTTGTTGTTCATATTGTTGTTGTTGTTGAAAGCTATCTAAGATTGCAGGAGATGATGAAATATTTTTAGGTGGAGATAAATTTGTTCCATCATGAATTGTTTGTCTCTTAAATTTATTGACCAATTTTCCAAGCATTATTATTTTTATTGTTTTTGATGGAGGAGATGTTGTTGTTGGTGTTGAAAAGACCCGTATAAGAAATGTAAAAAAGGTTTAGCAAATTTAAGATGGACAGCTTTGAATCTTTGTTGGTTTTTTCTCGTTTAAAGATTTAAAAAAGTTTCAAAGAATAATAATAACAAAAATAATATTTTTTTAAAGATGATGTTGCAACAAATAATAATAATATATATCACCCGTATCTTTGCACGAAAATTAAAAGGAAAAAATGATTATATTTGAAGTTCGAAGAGAAGAAGAAGAAGTTGGAGAAGAAGAATATTTTTTTTGATGGTGTGTTTGAAAAACGGCTCTCTGTCTTTCTTTTCTTCTTTTTCAAGATTGGCTGCTGAAAAATGAGAGAGAAAAATAGAAAAAAAAAGAGGGCATCAGTTGTCTCCGGGTTCACAAAATAATAAAAAAGTTTATATATATATATATATAATACACGATTGATCGATTTTGTTTTTTTTTCATATCATTTTTATCAATACATACATAAAACACGGGCTCACGTCCAAAAAAAAGAGTTGACAGAAAGAAAAAAAAACGACTGATTTGAAAAAAGAGAGAAGGAAAGAAATTGGGGGGGGGGGATGAAAAATGTGGGATTACTTTTGGCAAAATGCCAAAAATATAGGAATAGAATGCTATCTTCTCAATTCTGTGATAACACAATCTTTTTCTTTAAAAGACGATTTTGGTTTTGTTTTTACTGTAAAAAAAGAAGATGGGGATGGGATGGTAAAAAAAAAATTAAATTTTAAAAAGTGTGTTGTTTTTTGCTTTGCTTTTTTTTGCGTAACAATGGCCCCCGATCTTTAATCTGTTTTTTAACGGTTCGAAATTTCGGGGTGGTAAGAAAAAAGTGAAGAAGAAGAAGAAGGAAAAAAACGAGTTTACGCCTTTGAAAAAATGAAAACTTTTTTTGTCCTATACTTGAGGGAAAAAAAGAAAAAAAGAAATATATGAAAAAGAGACAAGGATTAGTGCAACTGCATTTGTACGCCCTTGAAAATGAACCTTATAAATATATAACAAAATTGGAAGAAAAAAAGGGGGGATAAAAAAACTTGAGCTTGTTTTTTGCTGCTTGTTTTTATAATTTTTATGCTTTTCAAAATTTATGTTTTTTAAAAAAAACTTATGCTTAATATCCCATCCATTAGAAGCCATAAATTTGAAAGTAAAAGTGCCAATGAAGGTTATATTATTATTTGGAAAAAATTTAACAGCCATAACAAAATATTTGAATGTATTATGCTTGTAAAAGTGTAAAAGTTTTTAGGGTCTTGAACAGAAAACTTTACAGTAATCATTAGCAAGGGAAAGAAATTTGCTTCTTAAAATTTAAAGACTAAAATGGTTGATAGAATTTGTTAAAGAGACTTTTGACCTTTTCCCCCCTCCGTAAACTTTACCCTCTAACATTTTTTGATTTTCCCCCCAAAATATTCAAAAAGGTTACGGTATTCAGCTTTTTTTTTAAACAAAAAAGCTATTTGTGAGAAAATAAAAAAAATGTCCATCTCTCCTCTTCTGAACAAACAATGCCTCGAGAAGCCCAAAGCCTATTTGCCTGCTGTTGTTCTGTTTTTACTGCTGTTTTGGCCTCACAAATATGGGTTGACAAAAAATATATATATATAAAAAAATGATGATGGGGGGGGGGGGATGAAGGAGAAGGAGGGGGGGGGGGAGAATACATATTTAATATAAGATGGAGAAAAAAGATCGCGCGATGAAAGGAGGGGAAAAAAAAGGAGAAGTTGTATATTTCAAAAAAAACTCAAAATTGTATAAAAACAAAGTGTTCCCTCACATTTTCTAAAATTCTTAAAAACCTTTTTAAAAATAAATTTATATATTTTGTTTATATTTACAGTATATTTCTATTTTTTAAGGATAATTTTGATTTGAAAAAAGCAATGTTGAATTTTTATTTTTTTTGGGAAAAAAAGAAAGTGGAATGTGTTTGAATAAAAAAAATGTGAGAGGATAGATAGCAGAAAAGTAAAGGAAAGGAAAAAGGAGTAACAGCAACAGCAACTTGTTTATACTGACTGATTTTTGAAAGCATTAGGAAAAGAAGAAAAATATGCTGGAAAGCTGCCAGGAAAAAAAACACGGTGAAAGTGGTTTTAGAAATTGGGGAAACAAGTTGTCAATAGATATATGTCTTTAAAATATCCATTTTACCCCCATCAAATACCATAGTGACAAACACCTTTTTTAAGGGGAAGAAAGTCAAAAAATACACCTGAAAATATAAATAATACCTTTAAGGGCAAAAAAAAGAGTCGTGAGTGCTGTGTCACTCTTTTCAATAACCTTCCCTAATTTAATGTCATTTTTCAAGCTTTAATTTGTTTTAAAATTGCTGAAATTTTTCAAAAAGCGGATATAAAATACTGTAGTTTTACGTTCAAATCGAAACAGCAAAAAATTTATTGATGATAATAATTGTTGGATGTCTATATTGTAGTCATCTATCTTTCCCTCATCCCATCCCATCATCATCATCATCTCTAACTATCCCCCCTCTTACACAACAATGTTTTTGGACGAATGTTAAAAAAAAGCAAAGTAGAAAAAAAGGGGGAAAAATGAGAATATTTTTTTTGGGGGGAGGGGGGAAAATATAGCAGCAGCAGCAGCGCCACCGCCGCGTAAATCGATCGTTTTCATATATATTTTCTTTTTTTTTATATGTGTGTGCTTTACGGGACGACCTATGTCGCTGTTGCGACAGCACTGTCATTGCACATTCGCCCTCTTTCTGTGTTAGATGCTGCTGCTGTTGCTGCGGCTGCTGTTCGAAGATGTCTCTCCTCTCTTCTTTTGCCCTCTCTCTCTCTCTATTAAAGAGAATTCAATACATTTAATGGGCGACATGAAAGAAAAGAAGAGAATATTTGGAAAAAGAAAAACCACGCCTCTTGAACTGCCTCTTTTTTTTTGCAAAAACACGCGAAAAATTTTGCGCAAATAAAGTAAGATAACTTTAACAACTTATTTTATGCCTAAAATATCAATTTTTAAAATGTTCTTCGTGGCAGAACATTTTGCAGTAATTACAGTATTTACCCATTCCGCGTCACACTAACCATAGCTTTAAAATGTTATAAAAAAATCAATCAATAAAGTTGTCTGTCATCAAATGATTATTTAAAATTCAACCCAGATTTTTCTACACTTTTGAAAAAAAGGAGAAAAAAGGAACCCATTTTAAAAATGTATCGTATCTTCCAAACACATATTCATTGATCTCTTCCAAACACAAAATTAAAAAAAAATATAAATACAATAAAAAAAAGAAGATTGGCAAATCGCCTTTTTTTATTTTTTTATTGGCTGAAAAAAATGTAACAAAAAAGAATTGGAAAAGGTTTTTTGTTTCTTCAAAGCAGCAAAAAGCCAGAAGGAAAATGAGAATACAACTTTTTTTTGCCTCCGTGTTTTTTTTTTCTTCCCTATTTTAAAAACAAAGCGACGACCCATCATCATCATCATCAGCATCAGCAGCAGCAGTAGCAGTAGAAATAGAAAAAGCAGCCAACAATTGCAGCAGCAGCATTGCCAGCGGCATTGTTTTAAAAAATATATATATGATATATGCATAGCTATGAAACAATAAATATATATTTATTTGGGTATGCTTTTTTTTGATCCTTCAGAAATTGACACAAAAAAAAGTTTTTATGATTTTGCAAGAAAATGTTCGCCGCCTTCTTCTTCTTCTTCTCCAACAACAAATTCAGCTTTCAATTTTTAATTCAAAGATTCAAACTTTTAAAACTATTTAAAACATTTCATCTTTGCTTTAAATCTAAAAAAATTTAAGAACAAAATAGGAGCGTAAAACTAATCATTATTGCCAATCTTCGTCGTCTTCTTAAATTCTTTTTTTTTCAACAACACACTTTCAAACATTATTTTTTTGCATAAAAAATCTATCTTCTTTCTTCTTCTTCTTTTTTTCTCGGGTGACGAAACTAATTGAACATAAACATGCAAAAAAGGGGGGGGGGGGGAATCACGTCTCTCTTTTTATTACTTCTTCTTCCAAAAAACTTCTTTTTTCATTTTTGAAAATAAAAAAATGGCCTTGCTTTTTTGCCACAAAAGGCATAAATAAAAAAAGATGTAAAAGAAAAAAGAAGAAGAAACGCTTCCTTCTCCAATTAGAGGAGGACAAGAAAAAAAGGAGCTATATTTTTCCATACTTTTTTTTTGTCGTTTTTTCACTTTCATCAAAAAAATGAAATGAAACGAAACTTATCCATCTTTTTTTTCTCCCTTTCTTCCTTTTTTTGGTGGTAGGATACTGTAATTAAAAAAAACTGTTTTTGTGTAATTATTATGGATTAGTTTTTTTTGCTGCTTTCGCTGTTGTAAACGTTGATTGAAAAAAAAAGTTTTTTTAGTGCTGAAAAGAAAGAAAGAAGGAAGGAAAAGAACTGAACTGAAATGTTTAAAGCGATCGAAAAAAATAATAATTAAAGAGTGAGTACATTAATATGAGATCATATTTTTATAGATTTAATGAAAAACGTTTGGTTAATAGTTTTGCAGAGTATATATATGTTGTGTCCGGATTGGAGAAGCGTCCGGTTCTCAGAACCGGACGTCCACATTGGAGAACCGTTCATTGGTTCTCCAACCTGGACGTCCATTTTGGAGAACAGAGGTCATAGTTCTCTAATATGGACGTCCAGATGGGAGAACCAAAACCCTTGTTCTCTAATATGGACGTCCAGTTCTGAGAACCGGACGTTCTCCAATCTGGACACCACATATATAACCTTTTTTTGATTTGAAAATGCCAAAAAATATGTTAAACAATTTAATCAATTTTTGCCAAGCTCGCTATTTTTGGTCATTTTCTTTTCTATCGTTAAAGAAAAAGAAAAAAGCTATAAACCGAAAAAAGAAAGAAGTAAAAATACAACAAAAAAGTTTGTTTCGAGAAATCATGGTCCGGGCCGACTTTTTTTGCCGGCCCGTTTGCAACATGGCCAGCTTGGGCCCGGCCCGGGCCCTCTCAAAGCCTGAGCCGGATCGGCCCGCTGCCATGCTTAGTTTCGAGACGGTTTTCGAAAATGCAAAAAAAGGAAAACTTCAACAAAGAAAAAAAAACATTCAAATGAAATATTTCATATTATTATTATTTTTCAACAAAAAAAGAAGATATTTTTGAATTTTTCCGTGATATTTACCCCCCCCCCCCTCTCTCATTCATTCATATTTTGCTTATCGAAGCAGCAGCAGAAATTTTATTTTGCTGTTTTTGTTTGACGCCCGTTTGAAACAATGCCGTTAACAACAACAACAGCCAATGGCATATAAATACATATATGGAAAGACGAAGAAAGACAACACAGTTCTTTTTCTTTCTTTGGCACATATGAACTGAGCTTTTTTCCTTCAAAAAATGGCACAAACAATTGAGAAAGATTTTAACTTCAGGAAGTTAAAAAAGCGACAAGTTGTTTTTTTTTTCTATCGCGTCTTGAAATCTTAAAAGAGAAAAGCCATTTTTTGGGGAAAACCAAAATGGAGAGGTGGTTCCTGATTTCAGCAAAAACCATTGAAAAAGAATCTCAAAATATTTAAAAATATAGGATTGTCCCATATTTCTTTATGTAACAAATATATACTCCTTCAAATGAATAACAATATAAACAATATAAAAGTCAATGATATGAAGGAACATGGATAAGAGGATACCAGATTGGGGGGGATTAATTAAATCAATGAAAAATGTCGAAAAAGAAAAAAGTTTTGCAGAAAATTAAATGGAATTTCAAAATCTTGTGATTTAAATAAAAATAAAAATTCTTTTATCTTTTTTTGACCATTTATAGTCGATTTTAAATGTAAAGGAAATTAGTACATCGTTTACGGTATTTGGTAAATCTAGGTTACGGTATTTGGTAAGCCACAAACAAAAAGCATTCAAGTCTTGAAATAAAACAAGTTTGTTTGCAAAAAAAGTCTTACTGTAAGCAACAAAAAAATCATTGAGTGAAAAATGGGATAAACAAATACAAATAAAAATTCGATGATAGATCGTGAACTCATTTCGTAATATTTTCTTGGTCAAAAAAATAAAGGATGCAATCGCAAAATGTATTTCGAAATTTTTTACATCCACATTTATGTCTGGTCAATTTTCAACTCAAAAAATAAGTATCCTTTTTTATGTCCAAAAAAACTTTATTACAACAAAAAGCATTTGTTTAAAAAATGCTTTGCCAAAAAAGATATAAACTTTGATATTTTTTTTATTTAATCACAGAAATTACAATAAATTATTTAATTTAAAAAAAAGAAGATTGTAAAACACTTTTAATGTTGTTGCTTGCGTGCTGCTGCTGCAGCTACCGTAGCAATTACCTAACCTTCACCTCCTTCCAATTATCTCCCTTTTTTTGTCACAAAACAAAATTTATTCTTTTTTTTTGTGTGTTGAAAACAAAGAGAGACCACTTTGTCAAAATATAATTGAATCAAAATTCATAGAAAAAAAGGAGAGACGAAAAAAACTCAAAAACATTTCGATCAATGACACTTCCCTTTTTTTGGGTACTCAAATTAATAGGGGTACTTTTATTTATAAAAAAAATCTTTGATACTTTGGTTATCAAAGATTGATAAAAACTGATAAATTTTGCCAACTTTCTTGAAAAGCTTTATTTTGAAAAATATAAATTTGGCAAAAAAGAAAAAAAAAGAAATTTAACAATAAAAAAAGAAAGGTGTTTGCATTTCTTCTCAAAATGCTTTTAAAATTTTGCGTCCCAAAAAAAAAGAGTATCCTCAAAGTGCAAAGCTGCAGCCGCAACAACAACGATCTCTCTCCCCTTTTTTTCTTCTTTTTATTCAATGAAAAAAGGTCGAAGAATAATAAAATAATAAAAATATATATAAAAAATATAGTCTTTTAAAGGGGGGTTAAAATTACAACAACTAAAAAAAATTATGTATTTTTTCAATGACACTGAAATTGAATAAAATGGAGAGAGGGGATAAATATAAGATAGGGTTACTGTTATCAGTAATCAATTGTTTTTTTTTGATGATGATAAATAGAGAAAAAGAAATGAACAAGGAAGTTGGCAAAATGCCAAAAAATGAAGAAGCTGATGAGAAAAAAAGCATTTATTTTTTAGTTTTTAAAAAGAAGAGATAGATTGATGCCCGCAAGCTGCTGCTGCCGCTTTTGATTAAAACATTTTCAATTTTATGTTTAAAACCTTTTTAGCCTTCCACGTTTCCTAGGGAAAAGTGTGTGTTAAAGCAGCAGCAGCACCTTTTTAAATATTATTTCGTCAAAGTCAAAGTCGTCACCATTTTTTTTATTCGTGTTTTTTTATTCAACAAAATTTTTGGGATATAAAAAAGTGAAAGAAAGAAAAAAAAACAAATATGCCGTAATTTGATCCAAAAGAAACAAATACAATATAAATATTTTTTTTTGATGAAAAAAACCGGAGGAATAAAACAAAAATGCTTATGTTTTTTTAAATTTAAAGTTTAAAAAAATAATATCTATCTCAGTTGTTGGTGGAAGCTTTGATGAAAAGGAAAAAGCTCAAAAAAATTTTTTCATTCAACATTGAAAAAACAGATTTTTGAAAAGAGCAAAAAGAAAAATGGAGTAAAAAAATGTGTTTTTTGATACAAAATTTCATTTGAATTGAGAGATTTAAAGATGTTTGACAAAAAAAACAGATGAAAAGTTTACATTATTGTGTTTTTTTTTCAGTTTGATTGATTGAAAAAAGTGGAGAAAGAATTTTTAAGAGCCTCCTGGAAACTGTCCATCTCTAATCCCTTTTTTTCGGATATTATAAATATAGTAATTATCTGAATGTTGTATAAGATATTTTGTTAAAATTTACATTTGTTTGGGATACTGTAATTACAAAACATTATTGAAATTACAGTATCCCAAATAACAACTTTATTATCAAAAAACTAGGCTGCAATATTCCAAGCATAAATTTGGAAACAAAAAAGTGTTGCAATAAATTTTTCAAAAACGGAGATAAATCTGAAGAATTTTTCCAGCAGCAAAAAAAAGGATTTTTTTCTCTTTTCAGTCACTTGAGAGTCATTGAATAAAAAGAAATATCCGTAGACCCTACGGCGTAGGGATAAAATAAATTTTCTTTGTTTCTTTCAAATAAAGTCATTAAATTTGTTTTATCGCAAAAAGTCATGGCAGATTTAATTTTCAAAAATTTTTCCAGCCTTGTCAGGCAGGCATTATTATTGAAACAATTGAAGCATGAAAAAAATGTTTGATGTAAAAAAAGTATGCATACTAGTATGTAACTGAAACTTTTGTTGTTTCTTGAAACAAAACAAAAAATTTTAAAATTTAAGAATTTTTTTACAAATTTATTTAAATTATCTTTAAAGAATTCATTGAAAAAAATTCAGAGAAAAAACGATGATTTTTTTTCGGACTAAAATATTTTGGGCAATTACTTTTTTCTTCATTTCATTTTTTGTGGAACAAAGAAAAGAAAGAAACCCTAAAATCGGACAATAAAAAATAGTGGCGGCAGCGGCAATTTTGGCAATAAACAACAAAAATAGAAGAAAGGGAGAATGTCAAACGGGAGGACATTACAAAATTTTTAGTGTCAGTATTATTTTCTTTGTTTATTGTTACTCAATAAATTATATAAAAAAATTGAATATTCGATTGTCCTTTTTTTTGGCATTTTTGCTTTTTTCTTAAAAGTATAGCAAAGGTTTTTTATCAGAAAAAAGATTATTTTTTTAAATGAAAAAACTCAGGTAAAACTGTTGCTGCAACTTTTTAATATTATTTATAATAAAACACCCATTTTAAAAAATCTTATCTTTATCCTTGATAACAATTTTAAACAACAAAAATGCCGTTTTAAAATATAAATAAAAAACAGAGAATTTTCAAATATTTGTTAAAGCAACAAAAAATAAAAAATAATTTTCTTTTTTTCCAAAACATTTAAAATCAACAACAAAAAAGCACACACAGAAAATAAACGCTTTTATATTTATTACACATTTTTTAAAAATGTTTTAAAAACAGAGAACACTTTTTGAAAGAAAAAAAAAAATTAACAAAAAGTTTTGGCAAAAAATATCACAAAAAAATGGTTTTTTTTTATTTTTGTAGGTATTTGCTTTTCACATCTGTCTTTTATTTATCATATTTTTAACAGCTTAAAAGTTTATCACTTTTTTGGATTTAAATGTTTTTTTGGGATACAGTAATCTCAAAATGAATTTAATAAAAGCATTGTTTTTTGTTTTGGAATTCAAAAATGAACAAAAACATGATCCCATTTTTTTAACCATATTTTTTGTAGACATAATTAATCTGGCCCAAAAGCCGGCAAGTATACTGAAAAAAAGTGTGCTAAAAATTCCCAAATTAGGATTTTGTTTATTTTTTTTGCTTAGGAGTGTTCGTTTTTTGTACCCATTTATTCTTGGGCTAACATTTACGTCGAAAACGACGATATTTACTCTTAAAAGGAGTAAATATAAATCTATTTTGTTTAGGAGTGTTCGTTTTTTGCACACTTTTTTTTCAGTGATATTGAACAAAATATCGTCACGCGAATACGAAAATATATAAATATATAATGCGTATATATTTTTGACGATTTATTCCTTCTTGGCCATTGAGCCTTTTTTAAAACATTTAAAAATCTATCAATTATTATTTTTAATTATCAAGGGATTGACTGTTTTTCAAAAAAAATTACCGTATACGAATAATAAGATTTAATAACTGTTAAAATTCATCGATATCGTATATATTATACTGTAAATTTTGATCTTAACAAAAACAAATAAAACTTTATAACTGAGAAAATCTTTTAAAAAAACATATTCGACCGTGCTTTGTTGATTACTGTGATCTGAAAATGTGTTTCTGCTACAGTATACTAATTAAAAATAATAAAAATATTTTTTATTTTGTTTGCGTCAAAAAAAAGTACAAAGACAAAAATGATAAATTCAAAAACCAATTTTGACCAATAATTCAACAAAAAAATATCTTCAACTTTCACATTCTTTTTATTTTTGAATGCTTTAACAAAAAAATGTTTGTCCTTGAAAATTCTGTTTCCCTCAAAATTGCCATTTTACAACACCATTTAAGTTTCGGTTGAGTCCAAAAAATGAGATACTTTTTTCCATATTTTTAAGGCATAAAAAAAGGGAGCCAAAAAAACAATAAGAATTAATAACAAAAAAGCGGCACTTTTTGGTTCCGATATTTTTTTGTGTAACATTGAAAGAACAGAAGTTTTTGAAAGACATTCATTCGTTCAATCAATCATTCATTCATTCATTCGAAATTCCTCTCAAGAGACAAAAAATCTTTCCAATTCTTTCTAATTACCCTAACACAAAAATCATTTCCCCTGAGGCTGCTTTCTGTTTTTCGAACACATAAAAAATGCATTTTCTTCTTCTGCCAGTTTTTTTTTTCCTTTCGTCTTTTGATTGACAACAAAGGTCACAAAAAAAGTTCGGTTTTGGCAAGCCGATTCATTCGTGTGTACATTTTTTTATAGCCTAAAATCTGAAAAAAAATTCGAGAAAAAAATACTTTTGATAAATTACTTTTTTTCTTCTAAACTTTGATTTTTTTGGGTCAATTCTACTTTTTTGGAGTTACAAAAAGGGATCTAAATAAAATTCAAAAGCCTTTAAATAATTGTTTTGTAAGTTTGTGGCAAAGTTAATTAATTAATAATAAAATGCAGATAACATTTTTGCCATAGCATTTTTTTGTAAATCTAAAACATATTTTTGACTAAAAAAGGAATTCAATTTCTTTTAATTGATAAAATTTATTTAAATCTGCTTATGATAATTAATAAATGTTTTAAAAAAATATACAACGATAAAATAAAAAAATGAAACTCTCTGAACTAGAGACAAGAAGAAGATATAATTGGTGTTGGCAGTCTTTCGGGGTTCGTCCGAATACTGAGGGCAAAATGCTTTTTTCAGAATGTTTTTGTACACAGGTCTCTGAACTAACAACAAAGCAACAAATTTTTGAAGAAATTCAACAAAAAGATGAATTAATTCAACAAATCGGCAAAATTGAAGAACTTCAACAAAACTTTGAAGAAATTCAACAAAAAGATAAGAAATTCAACAAATCAGTACAAATGAAGAAATTCAACAAAATCTTGAAAAAATTCGACAAAGTTTTGAAGAAATTCAACAAATTCCCTATTTGTTGAAGAGAAAAATAGAAATAATGCACAAAAAGTGCGCCTCTCTCGTTGTCTGCTCGCCGGCAGAGACGCGCTCCCACAGCACACTCATGCCGCTACTTATGTTTTCGTTTTCAACATTATAGCCGGTTTTAATCAAACCCACATTTGGGACGTGTGGCGGGGGTCGCAACCCTGCTCCGCCATTTGTAAAAATTTTTGGATATATTGCTGATTATAATCAGCGATTAACAAACCTTAATAAAAACACTTTAATAATTTTTTTAAAAATGCCGTTTTGTTGAATTTCTTCATTTTTTTGTTGCGTCAATTCGAGCTTTTTTGAAGAAATTCAACAAATCTTTGAAGAAATTCAGCATTTGTTGAATTTCTTCAAAAATTTTTTGATTTGTTGTTAGTTCAGAGACCTGTGTAGTGACTGAGCCTTCAATAAAACACAAATACGTTCGTTCTAATCAATCACATGACGACATGTCGATAACGCCGCTTCGTCATATCACTGTAAAAGTATTTATGATCTAATTCAATCATTCATGCTTTCCGATAGAATTCCATCAACCAGACAATACCTTCTGCAACACACACTATCAAGGCCGTATACAGAAAATTGGGGGGCACTCCTTTCATATTTTGCCGCCGCTAACATGAAGCGGCAAAGGATCAAAGGAAATTCCTCAGTTTCGGGGGGAGGTCCCAATCCCCCCCCCCCCCCCTAAATACGGCCGTGCCTCTCTCTTTTCATTCATGTAGAAATCTAATAAAAATATCCCCTCTTCACATGATAGGCTTGAAATCCGAATCTGAGATGATTACAAGCTCCGCTGCAGCATTACCACCACATTCTAAAAATCATAATTTACATCATGGTACTTTGTATTTAGAAAAATCACTGTATAAAAATGGGACAATTTGAAAGAGTCCTTCTAACTTATCCATCCATCATTTGGACAATTACCCATAAACTTTGCCATCTTCCGAGTAACAAATGTAACAAAAATTTTGCTATACATTTAAAGCATATTTTTAACTATAAAATCCTATTAATTATTTTTCTAAAAGAGGAAAAGTTGAATATTTTTTGGTATTATTAAAACAATTTTGCTTCAATTATTTTTTGAATTCTTGGCGGAAGTAATTTATAAAATGTTTGCAATGTCATGGCATTGCAAACATATATGCCATAGATGCATAAAAATAATTTCATGCAAATTTTGCAAAATTACAAAACAATAAGGTGAGCCTAAAAACATGTAAGTTGTTTTGTTCTTTTTAGCTTTTCTCTGAAAACAAACATATATTTTCGTCTTCGGCAATATCAAACAAACTTACCTTAAAAAATAAATTAATGTTTGACGTTTTATCGATTTGACTAATATTATGTAAAATTAAATCGACAAGGCAAAAAAAAAATTTCGGAGGGGGCACACTATTGATTTTTTGCCGCCGCCAACACGAAGCGGCAAAAGATCAACGGAAATTCCTCAATTTCGGGGGGGGGGGGGGGGCACGGGCCCCAAGTGCTCCCCCCCCCTAAATACGGCGTTGGAAATCGATAAAACCTGATGAAAATGTCGAAAATATCAAGTGATAAAAAAATAAGGGAGTAATCAATTGTCAACAATTTTTTTTTCGTACAAAATGACTGTATTTTATTTTTTTCATTAACGATTATTGTTACTGTTCTCGTTTACGACGCCCCCCTTCAAATTTTCATTCACAAAAGCAACCGCTCACTCTAATCACCCCCCCCCCCCCCCTTAAAAATCGCAAACAAATTTCACTAATTTTATGCAAATTTGAGGGGGAAAAAAGATGGATGGGGTTGAAAACGAGAGCAGTGATGCACAGCGAACTGACAGTTGATTTTTAACATTTTGCCAAAAAAAATTTTTTGGAAAAAGTGACTCTTTTTCTTTTTATCCGTAAATATTTTCTGTAAAGCCAAATTACTTTTTTATTGTTTCTAGGGTAAAAAAATGAGAAAAATCTGATAAAAACATATATAATTTCCCCAAAAATATGAAAAATATGGGTTTTTGGACATGTTGAAATAAGAGTATTTTAGAAAAGTTAAAAACAGAAAATTTTTTTAATTTTTTTTCTCTCAAAATGTGTTTAAAATGTTCAGCAGGTTCGGTTTTATAAAGTTGGGGCTCAGTTTTTTCTATCGTCAATACAAAAAAATTTGCCGCCAAAATGAAGTTGATGCGCGCGCCAGCGTCATGTCCAACATCAATTTAGTGTCAGAAAATGTTTTATGTGTCTAACTTATGCTTAAATCAACTAATTATTATCAACAACACACTGTTATAATTATTTGGAACAACTATCAACTCTCTACATTCACTACAATTATATTCAAAGTCATCAACATCCTCAACATCAAAAATTCAATAAAAATGGAGAAATTGCTTCAAAAATGATTCCGAAAAGACTGCAGCAGCTATATAAAGCTGTTCTAACTTATAAGTAAGTATTTCAAGCATAAATTTATATTAATTTTATTATTTTAGATTGATTTCTGTTGATTAACGAAGTTGTATATATACTGTGGTTTTAAAAAATCACCATGCTTCTCAATTTTACCGAAATATTGTATAATTTCTTTCCAAAATTGTTTTATGAATAACTGAACATATAGTCAACATATTTAAACTACTTAGGAACGATATTCTTGTTAAATGCGCTTATGCGAAATCTGAGTTCTAACTGTAATACAAAATTGCTAAACACCGATTACAAGATTCATAACATCACATAAAATCTCAAACAAGGTTTAAATATATATAAATTAACAACAGCAATTCAAAACTGTTTAAAAAAAGAATCATCCGTGAATTTGAAGAACTACAGTATACATATATTATATATAATATCTAAAATAATAAAATTAATATAAATTTATGCTTGAAATACTTACTTATAAGTTAGAACAGCTTTATATAGCTGCTGCAGTCTTTTCGGAATCATTTTTGAAGCAATTTCTCCATTTTTATTGAATTTTTGATGTTGAGGATGTTGATGACTTTGAATATAATTGTAGTGAATGTAGAGAGTTGATAGTTGTTCCAAATAATTATAACAGTGTGTTGTTGATAATAATTAGTTGATTTAAGCATAAGTTAGACACATAAAACATTTTCTGACACTAAATTGATGTTGGACATGACGCTGGCGCGCGCATCAACTTCATTTTGGCGGCAAATTTTTTTGTATTGACGATAGAAAAAACTGAGCCCCAACTTTATAAAACCGAACCTGCTGAACATTTTAAACACATTTTGAGAGAAAAAAAATTAAAAAAATTTTCTGTTTTTAACTTTTCTAAAATACTCTTATTTCAACATGTCCAAAAACCCATATTTTTCATATTTTTGGGGAAATTATATATGTTTTTATCAGATTTTTCTCATTTTTTTACCCTAGAAACAATAAAAAAGTAATTTGGCTTTACAGAAAATATTTACGGATAAAAAGAAAAAGAGTCACTTTTTCCAAAAAATTTTTTTTGGCAAAATGTTAAAAATCAACTAGCACCCTTCTTTTCGATTCGCTGTGGTGATGTATGTATATCAAACGAGAGCAGTGATGTATGTATATCATTTTCAAAAGGTCGGCACCGCCTCCGACGGCGCGATAACACTGATCTAGATATCATGCATCTGTAATCATGTTGTCTAAAAATACGTTTAATACCTTTCTACAATACTATGTTTATTGATTATCTCTATTTTAGATATGTTTTTTACAGAAAAAAATCTTCTTTCAAAATATTCCAAAAAACAATACTTTTTGAAAGACAAAAAAAAACAGTTTTTTAAAAAATATTTTTGGGAAAAAACAAAGATAAAAAAGGGAGGTGCGTGCTTGTCTGACCAGCAGTTTTTTTTGAACAGGGACAAAATGAAGGGGTATAAAATGCTATCAAAAAGATTATTTCAGCATCTTGTCACGTTTATTCTTGACTTTTTCAATTATTTTTAAGTAAGTTTTATTTCTTTCTATCTTTTTAAAACTCTAATTATTCATTTTTTTAGAAAGATGAATTCAAAAATGTTTTTCATCCTTTATACATTTTTGATTGTATTTATTACAGTTAATGCGGGTCCATTGGCATATGCTGCTTGCCAAGTTGCATGTGCTTCCGGGGCTGCAACAATTGCTGGAGCATCTGCTTTAACAGCAACTCCTGCCGCCGTTGCCGCATATGCTGCATGCCAAGCCGGTTGCGCTGCACTCCTCATTGCGCCAACTCCGTAAAAATCAACTCTAATCTATCGCTTGGTTTTAATGAAAAAAATTAATATTCGTTATATTTTAAGAAACTTATTGCTTTATTTATTTGTATAAAACCTTTGCTTGTTTATAAAAATAAATATTTAATTTTACGACTTCACATTTTACTTAAATTTTTTGTAAACTAAATCAGCTCTTTGGAAGACCAACTTTTAATCTTAAAACGCATTCTACGACAAAATATTCGTCTTCCATAGTAATGGCCGTACCGCCAAAAAATTAATATTTCTGAAACTTTACCCATCACGGGCTCATTTGGCGTTCACTTAAGGGGTTTTTCGCCCAGGGGGGGGGGTCGTACGGGGGTAAAAGTGGTGCCAAATGGTTTCAAATAGTTCCCTGAACAATCCCTGAAATATGCGTCCCGAAAAAACATTTTCGATTTTTTCGATTTTTTTTCAAAGGGGGGACCAAGGCAAAAAATTAAAAAAACTTGTTTTTAATCATCAGAATATAAGACGTGATAATTAAAAATATTTTTGACCGACCAAAAAATATGAAAATAATAAGCAAATTTACTCATCATTTGGTTGATGTTAAATTTTTAGTTTAAATTTTTTAATTCCTCATCAGTTTTTAAAACGAGGATATTATTTTAAATAATTACATTTTTAATTATTTATGCTAATTTAATAACGTCGATGAAGCCGTTGATGAAAGGCATCATGCCAATGGCATACTGAACCTTTTGTCGGCTGCTTTTTTTTTTGAGGAAATTTCATTTTTCCTCAACTTTTTATCGGCTGCTTTTTTCTGAGGAAGTTTCATTTTTCCTCAACTTTTTTTCATTTTTATCCTATTATTACGCTCGAATATGTTTTTTTAAAAGATTTTCTCAGTTATAAAGTTTTATTTGTTTTTGTTAAGATCAAAATTTACAGTATAATATATACGATATCGATGAATTTTAACAGTTATTAAATCTTATTATTCGTATACGGTAATTTTTTTTGAAAAACAGTCAATCCCTTGATAATTAAAAATAATAATTGATAGATTTTTAAAAGTTTTAAAAAAAGGCCCAATGGCCAAGAAGGAATAAATCGTCAAAAATATATACGCATTATATATTTATATATTTTCGTATTCGCGTGACGATATTAATACACTAAAAAAAAGTGTGCAAAAAACGAACACTCCTAAACAAAATAGATTTATATTTACTCCTTTTAAGAGTAAATATCGTCGTTTTCGACGTAAATGTTAGCCCAAGAATAAATGGGTACAAAAAACGAACACTCCTAAGCAAAAAAAATAAACAAAATCCTAATTTGGGAATTTTTAGCACACTTTTTTTCAGTATACTTGCCGGCTTTTGGGCCAGATTAATTATGTCTACAAAAAATATGGTTAAAAAAATGGGATCATGTTTTTGTTCATTTTTGAATTCCAAAACAAAAATACAATGCTTTTATTAAATTCATTTTGAGATTACTGTATCCCAAAAAAACATTTAAATCCAAAAAAGTGATAAACTTTTAAGCTGTTAAAAATATGATAAATAAAAGACAGATGTGAAAAGCAAATACCTACAAAAATAAAAAAAAACCATTTTTTTGTGATATTTTTTGCCAAAACTTTTTGTTAATTTTTTTTTTTCTTTCAAAAAGTGTTCTCTGTTTTTAAAACATTTTTAAAAAATGTGTAATAAATATAAAAGCGTTTATTTTCTGTGTGTGCTTTTTTGTTGTTGATTTTAAATGTTTTGGAAAAAAAGAAAATTATTTTTTATTTTTTGTTGCTTTAACAAATATTTGAAAATTCTCTGTTTTTTATTTATATTTTAAAACGGCATTTTTGTTGTTTAAAATTGTTATCAAGGATAAAGATAAGATTTTTTAAAATGGGTGTTTTATTATAAATAATATTAAAAAGTTGCAGCAACAATTTTACATGAGTTTTTGATTTAAAAATATAATCTTTTTTTTGATAAAAACCTTTACTATACTTTTAAGAAAAAATTCATACACTGTTTAGTTAAATGTTTTTGTTTTGTATTTTTTAATAGCTAAGAACTCATATTTTACTAATGCAAAAAAAAATTATCATTTATCCTTTATGATTTATGTTTAGTGCTACCGTATCAAAAACCGATTTTAGATTAAATTTTTTGAAATTTTTTTCACAAAAACCCATTTAGTAGCACATTTTAACATGCTTAATACGATGGATAGTTTTTAAAAAAAAGCAAGATTTTTGTTTTGACTGGTAAAATCGCATTTTACCACAAGAAACGATTACTGTAAAAACTTTACCAAAAATTACAAATTTGGTATCCTCAAGTCTTCTACTTTATTTTGTGACCAAAACATAGTAATAAAAACATAATTTATATATTTAATCTTTTGTTTGAAACATATACCTTTTTTCACCCTTTTTTTGCAAAAGCGACCAAAGAAAGGGAAAGCGTCGCGCGCGCGCGCGCGGTGATCCTCAAAACCTATTTTTATTTCTCGAATGATTGCATGCAAAATATTACATATAAAATCGTTGTTTTAAAAAATTTGTTTTTTGATGCAACTGCCTATAATTTTTGTTTTAATTCTCATTTCAAATCAGCAAAATGGAGCAAATTGTAAGTTAAATCTTTATATTTTATTATTTTAACTGAATATTTTTAGATTATTAAATCTCCAGTTGCTGTTGAATGGCGAGTACCAGAAAATTGTTTAAAAGCACTCAAACCTGGTGAATACTTATATAGTAAAACTTTTGATGCTTGCAACATTCCTGGTATTAAATATTTTATTGAAATTTGTCCCAATGAAAATATAGAAGACCGTCATGGACAAACATGGATTTATTTGCATATTGAAAACGAAGATGAACTGAAAATCGATGCAAAGTGTTCTATTTTTGTTGACTTCCAAAAAGAATTATGTTTATGAAAAATCATGGGGATGGGGAGAAGACTGCTGTAAAACGTATGAATTATTTGATCCTGAAAAGCAATTTATCGTTGATGGAAAAATGACAATTAAAATAGAGGCAGTTTTAATGGTTGAAAAAGAAATGCCAAAGAAAATTGAAACATTTGGTGATAATTGTGATGCTTTAAGTCTTCTATTATGGAATCAAGAAGAAAGCAAAGACTTTACTATTATTGCTGCTAATGGAGAAGAAGTCACTGTAAGTTATTACTATTTAATAGATTGATATAATAACTTTGAAGTTTAAGGCTCATAAAAATGTTCTTGCTGTTCGTTCTCCAGTTTTTGCTCGAATGTTTGAATCTGATTTGAAAGAAGCAAAGGAAAACAAAGTTGAAATTAAAGATTTTTCAATTGAAATTGTTGAAGCTGCAATCAAGCTTTGTTATCACTATAGCCTTGTCACTTATGTTACATTTAATGATAAAATGACTCTTTTACAGTTTTTTGATAAATATGATATTCAACTATTAAAAGTGAGTTTTTTAAAATTTATTTTAATCACCAACTGTAAATTTTAATATTTAGAAAGATCTTGAAAGTAACTTAATTTCTGAAATTGATGAATCAAATGTTTGTCTCCTTACAAATTGTTCTCTTCTTTCAAATGCTTTAAAACTTAAAAAAAAGTGCACTGAATTTCTTCGTGATTGTCTTCAAGAAGCAAAACCAGTCTGTGATATTGATATTCTTGATAAAGATTTTGTATCCTATTTAATTAATAGTGCTTTTTGCCATGTTTTGGAATAAATTTTTGTTTCTTACTTTGTTTTTATCATAAAATTTAAATATTCCACTAAATTATTCAAATATTTGATTATCGTTAAGAAAATTATGACTCATAGCATGACTATATCATTCCAGGAATTACCGCTGCTAAACAACTTATCACTATCGTTTCACAGTCGCCAAAAAGTGTCACAACGGAAAAATTGTGTTCGTGCAAAGACAGTTCAGCTTTTGCACTGTTTTTTTGCAAAAAAAAGGAAAAAAAGTTTTGTGACACTTTTTGGCGATTTTTATAAGGGAATGAAACGATAGTGTTATATCTAAAAGAATTTCATATTTTGGAGTCAGCCATGATAAATTGATCTTAATATCAAAATTAAATTTGGGAATAATTGATTTTTTGCTTCTTGATGATGGCACAAAACTTTTAGAAAAAATGTATGACATTTTTGAAGTTTCAAATGGAAGCATTGAAATAATGTAAACAAATTTACAAATTTTTCTGTTGTACAATATTTCTGCTGATAAATTTTCACAAAAAATGTTTATGTTGCCCTGGTTGCAACCATGGTTTGAGAAAAATAATTACAGATCAAAATTTAAAAATCCTCATTATATTTTTTTCATTTTAATAAAAAAAATCAAATGTTCCTTTAAAAAATCTATGAAGTATTTTGTGCAATAAATTATTTTTTACTTTCAATTAAATGCTTCAAGTTTAAATTAAAAAATCTAAACATACATAAAATTTCAAATGGGGCAGAAAAAAGTAAAATCGCTCTAAATCCCTATTCAAAATTTTTTGCCACTTCTGATTCTCTCAAATAAATACAAAAATTGTCAAAGTAAGAGCTTTCAAGGGGTCAAACTGTAGGCTCAAAAATATGTTATACATACTAGTTTATTCCTTCTCAATGATTTTAGGAGGGCAACTTTTAAACCCCGGAAACAAGTTTTGCATCCTTTTTTTCCGCTCACATTTTTGAAAAGTTGAACACTTTTCTTTTCAAATATAACATTTTATTTCCAAAGACAAACATTTCATTATTTATCTAATATAATCAAACAATAAGTACGAATAAGTATATAACCGTATCAATGACGCAAAAAGAAAGACAAGGATTCAAGTTGAAACTACAGAAGTGTTTTGACTAGCTGTTGAAAGAACAATTCGAGGCTTTACCATAGAACCAGTACGAACACTTGAATCTTTATGAACTTCATATCGCATAACATTATCTTTTTGATTTAAAGCTTTATATAAGACTTGTCCAATTCGGTAATTTACAGCATCTTTCATAGCATCCCGAGTCCATAAAGCAACCTAAAAGACTTGCATTAAAAAAAGAAGAAAAAGCAAAAGTTTAACCTTGTCTCCTTTTTGGCGAATGTTAACAACTGCACCGCAGATTTCTTCTCCATCTTGACCAAATTGTTCGCCAACAAGTGCCAAAAGCATTTCCATCCAGTAATGATCCAAAAGTTGTTGACGCTTATGTTTGTCTACCATGACAAGCCAACGACCACCTTTAACATTTTGTTCATCTTCCCACATTGGCTTAATTCCTTCGCGAAAAACATAAAAATCACTGCCCCAACTAAGTCCTGATGGTTGAATAAAATGATTAGCAACGCTGAAAAGTTATATCTAATTCTTGGATATTATATTCTAATGATGCCAAAAAACTTACGACCAAAATCCTTCAATAGAATCAAAGGATGTTACTTTGCGCAAGCAATCTTCCCAATCCATTGTTCTGTCACCCTTGAGAAACCAGAAAACCCAACGAGAATGTAATGGGTGACGACTTGGAATTGATGGGGGCAAGACTTCCCATAGTTCTAAAATAGAATATATGTAAGCGAAAAGTTATATAAATAAAAGTAAGCTTACCACGGAAACGAAGTGATGCAGCTTCACGTTTAACTTGCTTTGGGGAAAGCATCACGATACCTTCGAGAAGGTGTTAAGTTGACTAAAATTAGAGCAATAAAGTTATCATTCAACATTGATACAAACGACAAAAAAATATGAATGCTAAAATACGCACGAATATCAAAAAAATTACCATAAATAAACAAATGAAATTTTTAGAAACAAAATTGCGGCAAAAACTAAAAAGACAACCGGTCAAGAGAGCTGAAAAACAGTGAATTTTAGAAAAATTTATGCCAAAAAATAAGGGAAATATTTTTGATCTCTCTCCCTTTTACATCCTTGAAATCAAAGAAGAACCAAAACAACAAAAAAAAAGAGAGAACGCTTTGAAAAAAAAAAGGACAACGGTCAACAAAAAAAAAAGAAATCTTGACACTCGTTTTTGCTGTTGAAACACAAACTTTTTTTTGAATTTGTTTGAACAATTCAATTGTTACAAAATTTTATAAAAAATATGTGACATCTTAGATATCTTCAAAGCTGTATTTGAATTACTTAATTCATTAAGTTAAAAGGTTGAATCAAAAACAAATTGTCTTAACGTTTTCGGGGAAAGAGCTTTTTTTACAAAAACGAGTGTTATCTTTTTTCATGGATAAATTCGTCCATTATTATTTATATGTACAGTATAAATAAATATTTATTTAAATTAAAATACATTTTTAAAAAGTGGTTATTGTTTCAAAAATAAAAAAAATCAGCTTCTTTTTTTGCTTTAATTTAAAAATTCAATCTCTTTTCCTTCTTTTTTTTTCTGAACGTTTATCGAATATAATAAAAATTGAAGTTCCGGTCAGGCATTGTCTGATAAACAAAAAAAATCAGACAATGCTGACCGCAGCTTTCTTTTAGCAAAATAAAAAAAAACATTTATTTTATTTTGCTTGAAATTAGTCCAAGTTGTCGGCTGCTTTTTTTCAAGACTTTATATTTATTGATACTGTAGTAATTAGAAAGTATACCCTCCTCCGGAATTTTTATGTTGACAATGAAAAAGTTTAAAGAATTTTGAACTTATGAAGTTATTTTCTTTATCTTTACACTGGTCGATAAAATTTAGAAAGCGGCAAAGAGACTTTTTTTAACGCCAAAAGTTTTTGACAAAATGTACAAATTTTCACCCGACTAAGTGAATTTCTAATATTAATTTTTTTAATATATCCAATATTAAGACTCCATAATACATAGTTTTGTAGCCCTTGATCTCCTAATTAATATTATAAAAGAATATTTTTACAAGAACTTCTTCGGAAAAAGACTTTGAAATTTTGCTAATATTCCCCACCTTGGACCTACATAAAAATCGTTTTTTCACAATTAAATTTCATCTAATTTGAGAAAGTCGTTTTGCCGTTTTTTTAAATTTATCGACTAGTGTTGGATTTTTAATTCCAATATTTTACTTATTTTACCAAATTATTTTTATATAAAAAATTACTGTTTTTTTACAAAGGCGCACAAAAAAAATTTCAACTGTGACAAGTATGTTTTGACGGACGCGAAAAAAACATACAATGCATTATCCTCATTGCTAAATGTGTGCGGCAGCAACTTGTCGTTAATCAGAGAATTTTTTTTTGCTTGCCATCGACACTCCCTTAAAATACTGTATTCTGAATACAGAATTTTGTACCCCAAAAAAGAAAAAGCATGCTTTTTAAAGACCATTTTTTAAATGCAACTTTTTTTTTCTATTGCGCTCGGTGGTTTGTATAAATTTTTATGCCAATACATATATTTTTTTTGTTATGATTCATTTTTATGGTTTTATTTGAAGAAAAAAAGAGCAACTTTTGCTCTTCTTTTTTTGGCAACAAAAAAAGCTATAAATAAACAACCTCATATTTTTTTTCCTTCGTTTAATTTTTAGTTGCAACATTTTTGCGTTTTGCATTTTTGCAATATAAGACGCCTAAACGAAATGTGATTTTCACTTTGAATATATTAACCCCATTTTTTAAAATTTGGACCAAAATCAAAATTTCGCGTAAAGTCCCGAAAATTTCCGCGCGAAAAAAGATTTTGAGGCTACTTTGTTGATTTTCCGAAGTTGCCTCAAAAGGGGAGGCTACTTTGTTGATTTTCCAAAGTTGCCTCAAAAGGTGAGGCTACTTTGTTGATTTTCCAAAGTTGCCTCAAAAGGTGAGGCTACTTTGTTGATTTTCTAAAGTTGCCTCAAAAGGTGAGGCTACTTTGTTGATTTTCCAAAGTTGCCTCAAAAGGTGAGGCTACTTTGATGTTAAATGAATGTTTTAATGTTCGTAAAAAAGTGAGGCAATTTTTGCTACAAAAATCGCCTCAAAAAAGTGAGGCAATTTTTGCTACAAAAATCGCCTCAAAAAAGTGAGGCAATTTTTACTACAAAAATCGCCTCAAAAAAAATGAATGTATAAGAAGCTAAAAATACAGTATACTTTTTTAAATAAATATTTAACAACAAAAACAAACAATTATTAAATTAACAAACAATGAAAATACAGAGTTACAGAAATTAAAATAAAACTTGGTCTTTTACGAACTTGACCAGATTGAATTTTTAACCTTCGCACTTTCTTTTTTTTCCTGACTTTGGTGTTTCATGTTCATCTACGGAGTTCTCTTTTCCTTTGTTGGAAGTGGAGATAGTGTTGAGGTATAGACGAGGATGGTGACTGTTACCTGTTTGATGTTGATGCAGGAGAAGGTGCAATAGGATCTTAAAAAGCATTTTATGTTTACAAAAGTTATAGCGTATTGTTACCTATTCTGATACATAAAAAAATCACAAAAGGTTTCAGGATTCGGTGTCATAACAATATTCGTAGGTTGTGCAGTTGTATCTTGTAAATGAGTGATTCAGAGTCCGACATTAGCTGATGATGTCCAAATCTAAACAATTTGAGATGAAAATATTGTAATAATTAAAATGATATAAACTCTTACAGTAATATCTTCAGAATCTCTATCCATTTGAACTCCAGTATGATAAAAAAAGTCCTTGTCCATTCCAAGATAAAACTCCCAGTAGCAATTAAGATGGAGATAAAGCAAAAACGTTTGTTTTTAATTCAAACATGACTACGGAGTTATCAAATCTTTAAATTAACAAAAATTAAAATTAAAACAAATTTTTAAGACAAAAGAAAAGAAAAACCTTACATTAACAGATGAAGACCATTCTTTCAATGCTTTCTTGCATTCAGCACAAAAATCAAGAAATTTTTGTGATTAAGCAGGATCTTCAAAAGCAACAGCATCTGATGTTGCCAACAAACATGTTACTTTATTGATACAAATATGAAGGTCTTCAACTTGAGATTGAGGTAAAAGGATTGGCGGTTGATTTTTGCGATGTTGTACAGCTGCCAAATCTTCATCAACTACGGAGTAAGAAGGTGGAGCACCACGTCAATCACCTTTTCTTTCAAAAGCTACGGAGTAATTTGAGCGACGATCATCATCTCTTTGATACATACTTGAATAATTGTTAACATTCTGAAACAAAGTAATATTAATAATAGTAAAAAAATGTGGATAAAAAGTAATATAACAGAGATAAAAAATTGTAAAAGAATAGGAGCACAAAAAAAAGTAAAGCGTTAGAAAAAAATTTGTAACAAAAAAAAATTTTGTCAAAAGAGTTCAGATTGCCAAAACTCAAAAAAGTTTTTAATTTTTTTTGATTACAAATTTCACAGCGTAGTCAAATTTTGAGACACATAATGCCAAAATCGTGTTTTTAAACATCTTCAACATTGAATTGATAATGTTTTATATTATCTATTATCAATAACTGTTAATATTATATATTTCCTATCTATTTTTTAAAAGAAGAAATATATAAAGTTCAAGTTTTATTTCACAGTTTGTGTTTAAATGCAATAGCCGCGATTTGTGAGCGACTTGAAGTTTTTGCTCGAATTTTCTGTTATCTTAATTCTTTAACTAGTTTTTTTTCCTTGCTTATTTAAGGGATTTATTAGTCAAAATATATTTCTATGGCCCTAAAGATTATTGTGGTGTATTTTTTACATATTTTTGATTGTCATTTGCAAACATTTCTCTCGATTTGTATAAAATACCGTGTTTTTGCTTTTAGAATCTCATATTTTTATATATATTTTTTTCAGACTCGCTCAAAATAATTATAATTCAACATGTTATGATTAGCTACATGGGTTGTAATCAACAGGAACACCATACAACTTCAAATATTCTCTACAAAAGCTATCAAATTCATCAGTAGTCCAACATCAAAAAATTCACAAAAATTACCAAATATTGTTATCTGAAAAGCTGAAATCAATGAATAAGTATACTCAAGCATAAACGTAAGTATTAAAAGCGTTAAATCAACTAATTTTGTTATTTTAGGTAATTTTTTTGTTATGGATGATATTGTATGTGTACTGTAACTTTTGGGCGTATGTATTTTCACTTTTTCCATTAATGCTTTATGTTTTACTTGTTTATTTGTCATGTTACAACATTCTTTTAGCTGGGTGATACTATTTGCAGACTTTTGATGACGATTAAAACATGTTCAATATTGACGTAATTTGGTCAAATTGTATTGAATTGCGTTATTTTCAGGTGTTGAAGACCTTCATCAAAAGTCTGCAAATAGTATCACCCAGCTAAAAGAATGTTGTAACATGACAAATAAACAAGTAAAACATAAAGCATTAATGGAAAAAGTGAAAATACATACGCCCAAAAGTTACAGTACACATACAATATCATCCATAACAAAAAAATTACCTAAAATAACAAAATTAGTTGATTTAACGCTTTTAATACTTACGTTTATGCTTGAGTATACTTATTCATTGATTTCAGCTTTTCAGATAACAATATTTGGTAATTTTTGTGAATTTTTTGATGTTGGACTACTGATGAATTTGATAGCTTTTGTAGAGAATATTTGAAGTTGTATGGTGTTCCTGTTGATTACAACCCATGTAGCTAATCATAACATGTTGAATTATAATTATTTTGAGCGAGTCTGAAAAAAATATATATAAAAATATGAGATTCTAAAAGCAAAAACACGGTATTTTATACAAATCGAGAGAAATGTTTGCAAATGACAATCAAAAATATGTAAAAAATACACCACAATAATCTTTAGGGCCATAGAAATATATTTTGACTAATAAATCCCTTAAATAAGCAAGGAAAAAAAACTAGTTAAAGAATTAAGATAACAGAAAATTCGAGCAAAAACTTCAAGTCGCTCACAAATCGCGGCTATTGCATTTAAACACAAACTGTGAAATAAAACTTGAACTTTATATATTTCTTCTTTTAAAAAATAGATAGGAAATATATAATATTAACAGTTATTGATAATAGATAATATAAAACATTATCAATTCAATGTTGAAGATGTTTAAAAACACGATTTTGGCATTATGTGTCTCAAAATTTGACTACGCTGTGCAAATTTTTTTCTAACGCTTTACTTTTTTTGTGCTCCTATTCTTTTACAAATTTTTATATCTCTGTTTTGTATTACTTTTTATCCACATTTTTTTACTATTATTAATATTACTTTGTTTCAGATTGTTAATAATTATTAAAACATGTATCGAAGAAGAAGGATGCTTTTTCACACTCCGTAGATGAACACGTCAAAAATTATGTTGTTCAAGATGCTCTTTTTTATCATTTTCGACGATTATGAACAACACATCTTCTTCGAGATAACTTTGATCAACTTCAAGAAAGAAAAAATGCACTTGCTGATCGTTTGATTGGTATTTTATCTCCTGTTTTTGTAAGTTGTTTTATTACATTTGCTTGTTAAATCTAATAACTATACTTTTTAGGTTGAAAAGCGGCTCTTTTTACAAGGCAGTGTACACTTACTTTCTTCGTAAGTTTTATATATGTTTGTCATCAGTTTAAAGTTTTTGTTACTATTTTTAGGTCATAATTCTCTGTTGCATTTCTTTGCATGAAAAGTGATAAACCAGATTTGGAATTCAAATTCTTGTAAATTTGTTGCTGGATATGATTTTGTTGCAATGAGTGATAAAGGCACTCAATCTAAACGGTAAGTAATTTTCACCACACAACATTGTTAAAACAATATTTTTTGCAGAAATGATGATCACTCCGTAGTTGCTCTTGATTCAAATAATACTGGTGATGCTGATAATCAAAATGTTATATCAGCAACCAAAGAAATATATATATTACTGTACATTTTTTTACTCTGTAGTTTTCATTGTTTGTTAATTTAATAATTGTTTGTTTTTGTTGTTAAATATTTATTTAAAAAGTATACTGTATTTTTAGCTTTTTATATATTCATTTTTTTTGAGGCGATTTTTGTAGCAAAAATTGCCTCACTTTTTGAGGCGATTTTTGTAGCAAAAATTGCCTCACTTTTTTTGAGGCGATTTTTGTAGCAAAAATTGCCTCACTTTTTTGAGGCGATTTTTATGGCAAAAATTGCCTCACTTTTTTAAAAATAATAAAACATTCATTTAACAGCAAAGTAGCCTCAAAACGTGAGGCTACTTTGGAAAATACATAAAGTAGCCTCAAAACGTGAGGCTACTTTGGAAAATACATAAAGTAGCCTCAAAAGGTGAGGCTACTTTGGAAAATACATAAAGTTGCCTCAAAACGTGAGGCTACTTTGGAAAATACATAAAGTAGCCTCAAAACGTGAGGCTACTTTGGAAAATACGCATAGTAGCCTCAAAACGTGAGGCGATTTTAGCAAACTTGCCTGATTCTGAACAGCACCTTTGCAATGTAAAAATTTTAAAAAAAGGGGTTAATTTATTCAAAATGAAAATCACATTTCGTTTAGGCGTCTTATATGTTTCTTTATTTCTTCTTTTTTTTTGGTTGTTATTTTTTTGTATTCTTTTTTGAGCTCATTAATCTTTTTTCATCATCTAAATTCTTCTTTTCTTTAAAGGGGGCGGACGTTTTGCGACTTTTTTCATTATTTGGGTCTCGCAAAGATTAAAAAACTGTCTGACAAAACACTGGAGCATGCAAGATCCTGATTGTCAGGATCTTGCATGCTCCGAGTGTAAAAAAGTCGCAAACCGTCCGCTCCCTTTAAACAATATCATTCAAAAAAGCATAAAACACTTTTTTTTGAAAAAAGAACATAAAAAATAAATTTTATTTGATTTATTTATTTCTAATTAATTAGCAGTTATTTTTTATTTTTGGAAGTAACTCTTTTTTTTGAAGGGAGAAAAAAAGGAGACGACGGTTATGGCCACTTGAGCGACATAATCAACGAATATCAGTCGCCACGACAACATTAAAAGACTGGTTTTTACATTTATTTATCTGAGATCTTCTCCTCCGTCATTCTTTCATTCATTCGTCTTCCATAAACAGAAACAAAGACAGAAATACATTTTTGTGGCTGTGGCGGCTTCGTCACTTTTTCTTTCTTATTTAATTTCGACGTAACATTTTTTTTGAAGAAGTTTTTTGAACAAAAGAGGGAAAAAAAGGTAATTGATGTTTTTTTTTCAAAGCAATTAAAAAATGGTTTATATTTAATTGAAACATGTTTTTTGGAATTTTTAAAAGTACTTGAAAGAAAAAATAAGAAATAAGTTTTTGTAAAATTTTTTTGAACTACCAAAATTAAAAAATGGGAGAAATGAAAAATAAATTTAGAAAAGTGTTTTTTACAATTTAAAATGGAGTTTTGTCTTAAAAACTTTTTTGGGTTAGTACCAACAGAGTTATTACCCAGAGTTTTTCATTTGCAAAATTTGAAAAAAAAATATCGCCATCATTTTATAGCTGCAAAAATTTTTTTGTTTAAAAAAATTTACATCTTTCATCATCTCTATATCTTTGTTTCGGCTAAATGCCATAAATTTTATTTAGAAAAAAATATTGTTATCAAGACCGTATTTATTTTGTTAGCGGGGATTCTGGACCTATGCTCCAAAAATAGAGGAATTGTCTTTGAGCTTTTGCCGCTTCGTGTTGGCTGCGGCAAAAGGTCAAAGGTGTGCCCTCCCTCAAAAGGTCGGTGCCCGCTCTTCTGCCTTTGTTGTTATTACATGCATTTTTATAATTCCATGCCATTTTTTGCTTTAATCGTTTTTTTGTGTTCTCACGGTTATCAAATAATATATTTCGGGTGTGTTTTTTCGGCTGCTCTCTGTTTTTTTTAAAACGATAAATTTCACTTATTCAATAATGTTTTTGAGATGATTAAACGGATGTTTTCAGAGAAAAAAGAGAAGAGAGAGAGAAATGACCGCGATCGTCGGATTTTCAACCCGAAAATTAATTAAATTATGTCTTAAAATAATTACATTTGCAAGTATTTTTATGCTTGGATTATTTGGAATGGCAAATATTTCAGTAAAAAAAGAATGGAATCTTTCAAAAAGTTTTGCTTCAATTACGGTAAGTTTTCGTGGTGAAACTAAATTTGAATGTTGAAACATTGAAATATATGTATATATATATATTTATTTTATTTTAGCATATTTCGTTAAATACAATTGAATATGATTCAAAATTCTGCGTAATTTATGATTATTGGAAAGCGGATACAGAATTTCGGGAAGGTAATCATATCACTTTAATCCTTCATTCAACTCCATTATATTTGGAATATTTAAAAAAGCAAGCTGAAACATGGCAGGGCGGAATTTCTATTGCAATATTTATTCCAACTCCACGGCATTTTAAAAACGGGAATGCCACTGTAATATTTAGTTCCTCCCAATTACATCTTCGAGTAAGTTTTGTTTATTTTTTATATTTACAGTATCCTCAAATATATTTTATGCAGCTATCATTTTTATTTAAATAAAATCATTTTTGAACACTATTTTTGAAAACAAACTTTACGCAAAAATCTGATAGTTAAAAAAAGGGATAAGATATTAATATTAATTATGATATGATAGTGATAGTGATAAATTGATTTATTGCAATGTTTCATTTTTTTAAAAACAAAGAAACGGAAAAAATGGGAGACGATTTAAAAAAAAGAGAGAGACAAGTTTAACTTATTTTTTTTGACCTTTTTCAGACAATTTTTGCTGTAATTGATTCAATGAAAAAAGAATTAAAAGAAAACATGAAAAAAATTTCAATACATTTATTTTTTGATAAATTAGATTTTGAAAAATGCCCGATCCTTAATTTTCAAAAGCTTTCATTTATTCCAACTTTGATGGATTTATCAGATTTCTCTCCCCCAACAGACTTATATCCAATAAATCCGGCAAGAAATATTGCAAGAATTGGATCTGCGACAAAGTTATTCATTTCTGGGGACATTGAACAAATATTTGTTCAAAATTTTGAAGCTCGAATATTGGAACTTGGAAATGAAGTTTTGATTAAAGAAAAGCAGGCGATTGTTTTAGTGCATCGTAGATTTGAAATTGATTTTAATGCTTCTGAACCCAAGTCAAAAGAAGATTTACGAAAGCTGATTAAAGAGAAAAAAGCAGTGCCATTTCATTTTTTCGTATATCCAAAAGGTCATAATATCCCAGGCTTGGAGGAATGGCTTGAAACAAATTCAACATTTAAAGCAACAATCGAAAAAGTAATTAATTATACAAATGCAGAATGGGAGCCACAATTTGTTGGAGATGAAAGGATTCCATTTCATGATAATCGATTTCCATTTCGTCTTCGTTCAAATACTCATCTTGGAACTTTACTTTGCTATTCTGGCTTTAAATTTGCTATTATTAATGATCTCTTTACATATCATCGTGGAATTAAAAGGGCTGAAACAATTAAAGATACTTCTATCAAAGATATATCTTTTAAACAAGGATATCATACGGTATGTCTTTAAAAAAAACATATATATATTTGGGTTACGGTAGACAAAAAATTCACAATTTTTTGTTACAATAAATTACAGTATTTGTTTAAACACAAATAACCGTTTTTTATAATCAAATTTAATACCCAAATTAAAAGCTTAAACTGCAGTAATTCGTATTTTTTAGATGGTTGATCAATTTAGAAATGATTTGTACCGAAAATTTCCAAAAATGCGTGATCGATGCCCTTTATTTCTTCCATAATTAATTATTATTCGTAGAAAGGATTAATTCTTTTGACACAGTTCCATTTTCCAATATTTTATCATTTTATCATTTAATTCATATCAAATCTTTCATTCATTTCACACACGGGCCATTATTTTGTATATAAAATTTTTATTTTGTAAATTTATTTAAAAATAATAAATATATATTCGGGTAAAAAACATTACTGCAATTATCGTTTTTGTGGTTTTCCTTTTTTTGAACTTTCTTGTGTTGCATCATCATCTTCTGTTGCAGCTTTCTTTTTCTTTTTTGCTTTTAATTTCTAAAAAAAACTATATTTGAAAGAAATATAATTACTTTTACCAAAAAACAACAACAAACCTTTGAAGAAAATGATGAAATTCGTTGTTGTTGTTTATTTTTAATTTCTTGTTCAACATCTGGAATATACGCTTCTGGAATTTCAATGGTTCCACTAAAATTTGAGCTGATCCCTGCCATTGTATCTTGATGATCTTGATTTGAATATGGAAATTTTTCATGTTTTATATTTGCTGTTCTAACAATTGGAATTCGAGAAAGTTCTTCAAAATTTTCTTTTTCAATTTTTTTATTTAAGAAATCAGTCAGTAATGGAGTGGTGGTTTCTTTGTAATCGGTGGTTGTTGGAGCAGCAACCGTGGGATGGTGGCGCTTTTTTGGAGGAAATTCTTTTGTTCTTTCATTTTGGGGTTTTCCATGATTTTGATTAATTTTTGTTGGAGTTTGAGTTGTTGCTGGTGCGGCAGATTCATTTGGTACATCTTGAGTCTACAAATAGAATTTTTAATGAAATCAATTAAATATTATTTAATTTATCGTCATTTTGGAATCTTTTTTATTCTAAAAAAGAGTGTGTCCGGTTTTACCATTTCCACGCTAATTTCGATTTTCAATATTCTATTACAGTATACCAAAAGTGTGTTTTGAGATTTTTTGGTATACGGTAAAACAAAAACAAAATTAGCGGAAAAATTAAAACATGACAATTCACAAAACTAATTAAAAGAAAGAATAAAATAACGATATATTGATGCATTTTTTTATCAAAATATTAACTTCTGTTTCCGGTTTTGCATTTTCAAAAAACATTCAAAAAAAACAACTTACTTTATCCAATTTAATTATTTCTTCTTGAGTATTTGTATGAGTTTGAGGTGATTTTGCTGCCGGTTGCTGGTGTTGGTGTTGGGGTGGTTGTAATTTTTTTCCATTTTCTTTTTTTTCAAATTTTGTTGGATTTGGTGTCTCAAATTTTCTTTCAATATTTCTTGTTGATGGAATTCCAAGTTGTATTGGGGCCCCACTTTCATTCTCCAAAGTTTTTCCACCTCCATCACCATTGTTATTGTTGTTGTTGTAATCATTATTATTATTATTATTATTATCAGCAGTATCAATAAAACAAATATTTTCTTTTGGACATTTCTGCAAACGAAATTTTGGTGAATTTGATGAAGAGAAGTCAGTAATTCTATTATTATTATTATTATTATTATTTGTTGGTTGTGAAGTTGTTACAGATGATTGCTTTTGTTGACTTGTAAATGTTCGAACCACTTTTATTTCTGTTGTTGCACTTTTATTTGTTTCTTCAGCGGTTCGTAACGCGGGATCCCGGGAACTTTCCGTTGGAGTTCCATCAGGTAATGGAGTTCGATCACTTCGTTGAGATTGAAAAGTTTTTCTTCGTCTTTTGATACACATTTGTTTGAATTTGTCTTGGGATGATTTGATAAATCCTTTTTTAAAAATGAATTTTTTATTTAATTATGCAAATTTTTATGAATGAAGTAGTTGCTGTCTGCAAAATTTAAACTTTGACTTCAGAATTACAAAGAATTTATTCAAGAAACTGAATATTTGCAAAATTTTAGTGTTTTTAAAAAGTTGAAAAACGGTTTTGCTTCAAAGTTTCATCAAATCGAATCTAAACACTAAAAAATACAGTATTCTTTTTCGTTCTTTGATTTCGTTTTTAAAAAAAAAATTTGCAAAAACAAAATAAATGTTTTAAAATAATTTTAATGTGAGTTTTTAAATTGCAATTGCCTACAGTATATACTTTTTAATACAGTAGCTGTAGACAAATAAAAATTCGTCAAATACAAAACTAGTTTTTACAAAAAACACTTTCGCTCACAGCCTTAAAATTAGTCACTTTTGAGAAAGTTTGTTTTTTCTTTAAAATGCATGAATCAAACTTTAAAGATTTAAAAATACGAAACTTAAAAAGATTTGCCAAACACTTAAAAAAAAGGGTTATTCATTTTATAATATGAGCCACATCTATCATAAAGTGAATGATCCATCTTTTAAAGAATGTATAAAGAATTTATAAAGAATGATTGGATTTTATACGAAAAAGAGTAAGAAAAGTTCAAGCGAGGATCAAATGCAATTAAAACTTTGATTTTTGTTTACCCATCAACACCGAAAAAAAAAAGAGTTAAGTGATGGAAGGAAGAGGGGAGAAAGGAGGGGGGAGGGCATGAAGCGAAGAGTTTTTTGGGGTTGCGCAAATGACGTTTCTTTTTTGCTTAAAAAAAATGTTTAAAAAAGTAAGAGAAAAATCAGCGGAATAAAAAAATAGTGTGGAAAGCTTTAACGGGTTTTTTTCCTTTTCTTTTTTTTTTGATTGAAGCAATTAAATAAAACTATAGCTTTATTTTTATTTATTTATAAATTTTTGTTGGAAAAATGTCAAAAGTTATTTTTGTTATTTTTGTTTTTACAAATATTTTTCAAGGTTTGTTTTTGTGCTTTTTTTGAAATTTCTCTTTCATTTTTTCAACATTTTTTAGCTGCTTTTGGCATTTCACCGCCATGTAATTATGTTCAAAATCAAGGATTCTCATGTAATCGTATTGAACCTTCGATACAGTATTATTATCATATTTCATCAAGTTTGTTTTCTTTTTTTATGTCTTGAAAAGATAATTAATTATAGTTGGGTTACAGGAACTTGCCAACCTTTTATGTATCTTGGATGTGGAGGAAATGGGAATCGATTTCCGTCACGAACTGGTTGTATGCAAATTTGTCAACCTGGATCTGTAAAAATTGGACAAGGAACTCAGCCTGGATTCTATGGCAATAATAATCCAGGGATTGGACAAGGAACATATCCTGGTGGAAGTAATAATAATAATCCTGGAATTGGACAAGGTGTTCGACCTGGATTTGGTTCAGGTGGTGGTAATCCTGGTATCGGGCAAGGAACTCAGCCAGGAAATAATCCTGGAATTGGACAAGGTGTACAACCTGGATTTAGCAGACCTGTTGGAATTGGACATGGAATAAATTTAGTTTCAAGAAATGACAATAGTAATATTGGAAACGGCGCCCAACCTTTTTCTTCCATGCCATCCATCGGTCAAGGAACTACAAATAAATCTTTAATTGGAGATGGAGCTTCCCCAAATAATAATAATAATAATGGAATTGGACATGGAACAATTGGATTAACAAGATTAACAAATTTGAATATTCAACAACAAAATAAAAATCAAACTGTTGATATCTTTAATCCATTTCATCCGGGACCGGTTAAAACTGGGACATGGCCTGCTCCAATTCCACCACCATCATCTACAGCAACCACAGATTTTATCAATGGATACGGTAATTGATAAAACAGTAATTTTCATCCAAAATATAATTTGTAATAAATTATTTTAGCACAAATGTGTGATACTTCATTTGGTGTAAATATTAAAATGCCAACTTCCTGTGGGGCATCCGATTCTTGCCCTGTGGGATATCAGTGCGCCGGAAAATTTTGTTGTCCAACAAAAGAAAATGTTTGTTCACAAAAATCGGATTCTGGTCGGGAGTTAAAGGAGCAGGAACACGTCGGCCGATATGCCTATGAACCAGAACTTAAAAATTGCCTTCGATTTTCTTATTTTGGAGCTGAAGGAAATTTTAATAATTTTAAAACATATAATAATTGTATGCGTTTTTGTGGAACTTAAAAAAAATTTGAACAATGTTGAATGAATCGAATTTTGTACATTCTTTCTTTTTTTATTATTTGATCAAAAATAAATTACTTTTAAAAGATTTGTTTAAACGAAAAAAAAAGTTTGTAAAAAAATGCAGAAACATTTTTAGCAAATAAAAAAAAGCACACGTATTTTTTTTAAAAAAGAAGTTTTTAAAAAAAGTGTGGAACAGCAAAAAAAGCAAGTTTTTTCTTTCTTTTCAATTTTACGTTAAATA
Organism: Panagrolaimus superbus; assembly: GCA_964035985.1. Taxonomy (NCBI): domain Eukaryota; kingdom Metazoa; phylum Nematoda; class Chromadorea; order Rhabditida; family Panagrolaimidae; genus Panagrolaimus; species Panagrolaimus superbus. Next base: position 11,907,321 of record OZ038357.1, read on the forward strand.
AATATGTCAATATTTGATTGAAATAACAACACAAAACCTTACTTTTACATTCTTTTGGGGGAAGGATAAGATAAAAAGGAAACGATTTTGCGAGAATTCTTTTAAAACAACTTTGTTTTTTTTGCGTGGTTTTATTTCATTGAAATTCAATTTTAACCAAAGTTTCCAGATTGAAATGGGCCAAATTTTAATTTTTAAAACAACTTTGATTTTTAATTTTTGACAGTCAATTCCAAATTTAAAAAATATTTTTTAAAAAAAGTTAAAAGGTTTTTTTTCTCCAAAATGTCAAGGTTGTTTTTGCTTTTTTTTCTTCTTGATGGTGGCCAAAAAGGTATGAAAAAAGTAAATACGGTTTTTTAAAAGGATGAAAAAAACCGTACTCACTTTTTTTAAATTAAATGGGTGAAAAAAAAAGAGAAGGAAACAGGTTCGGTTCCAAATCAAACCTCAACTTTTTCTTTCTTTTTTCTTTCTTGGTTAAAACAGACAATGGTGTTGTTGTTTGTGTCTCATCTTTTCTTTTCTTCTATGTCTGTTCTCTCTGTTATTATTATAATATTATCATCGAGTAATAGAAGTTCTTCTTCTTCGTTTTCCTTTTTCATGTGTCAGCTGAAAGTGGCGGTGGAACAAAAAATTTTGATTCTTTTAATGCGTGTGTGAAAAAAAAATGCTTTTGTTAAAAAAATGGTTAATATAAACCCCAAAAATTTTTCAGTAACCATTTAAAAGTTATTTTGAAAGAGAAAAAAAATTAAAGAAAAATGTTTTTTCAAATATTTTTTGCTGTTGTTTTGATTTTTGGTTTTTCACTTGCCCAAGGTTTGTTTTTGCTGTAAGGTTTTACTGTAGCTAAGAAAAAACTATTTCAAAATAAAAGTAACTGATTCTCTCGAAACAAAAATGTTTCAGAATCCAAATCAATAAAATTCTTTCTCAATGTATATATTTTTCTGACCCCAAAAAATGGTATCCAAATAAAAAAATCAGTCAAATATTAAATAAACGTTGCTCAAATATTATACTTTTTCTGAAATAAAATGCTTAGTTTTCGTGCTGAAACCAGAGCAATAAAAACTAAAAATTTAAATCAAATAGTCTTTTTTTTATACACAGATTAAAAACTATTTATCGTTGTTTTTGAAACAAAGTTTCTTTTAAAAACGCTGAGACTTTAAATTTTAAATTTTTTTAAAGTTTAAAAATTGAAAAAAATCGATATTCAAATTTTTTTTAGATTGTTCCCAACGTCGGGATGCTGGAGAATCTTGCAATGATTCAGGATCCTCAAGAATGTATTATTTTGATACTCGAATGAGTGTCTGTCAGCCATTTGTTTATAAAGGTTGTGGAGGAAATGAAAATCGATATAAATCATTGGAAGAATGTCGAAAATCATGCTCTGGAAATCAAAAAACTGGCGCAGAAATTCGTAATGGAAATCAATGGATTTTGGCGGAAAAATGTGGAGGACAATATTTAATTCCAAATGGAAAATATACTTCTTGCTCCGAAGGATGTCCAGATAATCATAGCTGTGAAAAGGGAATTTGTTGTCCTTCAAAAGGTTTGTCTTGAAAAGAATATTCGAATTTTGTACAATACTGCAAGAAAAACTCTTGCAGCGAAAATCAAAAAATATAATTTATTTTAAAGCAACTCTTACCACGAAAAAAATTTTCATATATTTTTAGAATATGTTTGTTCCCTTCGAGATGATTCTGGTACCTTTGCATCTGGCATCGATGACAAGCCTCGTTTTGCATGGTCTGAAGAAATTCAATCATGTTGGAGATTTTCATATTACGGGGCAAATGGAAATTACAATAATTTTCCTAATTTTCAATCTTGCATTTCTTTTTGTTCCAACAAACATTAAAAAACTCAATCGAAAAATTCAACACGGATTCTATATAGCTTTAATTTAAATTAATTTCATTTTATTTTTATTTTTGTATTTTATTTTATTTTACATAAAAATACAACTGGTTTTATTTCAGTAAAAAATGATAAAGTTCCCAAAAATGATAAAGTTTTTTTGCACATCAAATTTATTGTTCTACATGAAAGCTCTAATTTTGAACTTACCTTTAAAATTAGCGCACACACTTTTCATGTTTAAATTAGATATTTAAAAAACAACACATTTTTATAGCCTTAGGGAGGAGAAAAAAAAGGAGTATATAAATCAAGCAAAAATAAATCAATTTTTGTTTCTTCGTCGCATTTTTTTTTCTCATTAGAACCTGTTTCTTCAAATAATAAACTCTTTTTTTCACGGATTTTTGTTTAGATTTTCTTCATTTTTGACGTTTTTTTTGTTTTAATATTTTTACTTGGTTTAAATAAAATACCGTAATTTTTTAAATCAATAATACAGTATTTTTCAATAAACGTAGTATCATAGAATTTCAATCATAAGATTTTTTTGTTTTAAAAATTAATTTTTAAAAAACTGATTTTTTGAAAAGATTTCAGAATTCCTTTTTTAAACTTTTTTTAGATGTCATAATTTTTGTATATCAGATACTGTAACATTTGTGTGACCTAAACTGAGTTTTTTTTTATCACTTCTGATATTTTTTCATTCACATTTGATGATCATTTTTCTTCTGATCATTAATCTTTTGATATCTAAAAACGAACATAAACATCTGAAAAAAATTAACTCCCCATTTCTTTTATAAAAAAAAGATTTGATAAATCTTAAATGTAAACTTTCACTTTTAATTAATTAAATCAATTTTATTTTTATTAAAAAATTCTCTCTTTTTTGCGTAAAATTATTTTATTGCATTTTTTGTTAAACATCCCTTTTAATAAAACCCTTTAAAGTGATGATTTTTATAAGGTTATATTAAAAACCTGTTTAATAAGGACAAACTTCTCATTATCACCACCATCATTTTTTCGATGGCCAAATTACCGCGACTTCAAAAAATTCTCACTTTTACTTTTCTCTTAAAAAATGAAGTTCCTTTTTCATCGAAGGTCAGCTTAAAAAAATATATAAACGGATTAACCAAAGACGCCTAAATTTTGCCGTAGGGGATAAAAAAGGATATCAGATTTTGATGATCGTAAACATCTTCAATTAACCGAATTTTTTAGTTATAATTAAACGATTTATCTTTTTTTTACATGAAAGTAAAAATATATGTTTTTATTGAATATCTCATGTGCTTTTTTCCCTCCGGGGATTATTAGAAAATGAAGATTTGCCACGCAATTATTATATTATAATTTATATTTAATCATAATCTATCTATATCCCGTGTTATCTAATTCTTTTATTGAGTCATTTTTAATTATATAATTTTATATTAAGGTATTTTAGAATGTATAAAAAACTTTTTGCTCTCATTTTTTTGGGTATCTTTTGTGTCTTTACAAATGGAAGATATGAAGACAGTAAGCGAATATATTACTGTAATGCCATCTAAATGCATATATATTTTAGGATACGATATGAACACCCTTCCATGGGATCTTCGACCAGTTCGAGATTTTATTGGAATGTGGCAACTTGATGGCCCTGTACGAGGTCATTGGCGTGATCTTCCAGGTAAGAGATCAAATGGCGAACCGCAATGAATCCAAATTAATCTTTTGATTTCCAGCTCCTGATCTCATTGATTTTTCTATAAACCCTTTACCCAAATTTGGTGCCCGTACTGTTAACATCACTCATACCTATTATGATGCAGAAAAGAAAAATGTTATTCGAAGTGATTATGGTTTTATGCCAGTTAAAAATGCAACACGTCGTGATCCTCGTGTACATCTTGCATATCTTACAACAAGCAGTGAAGGATATAGCATGATGGAGCAAGGATTTGTAAAGGGCCCAAAAATTGTTTGTCATTTAAAACAATTCCTTCGAAGAAGTTTCGATGTTGGAAGTAAGGGCGTGGATCTTGATATTAGAGAATTTGAAAGACAATATGAACAAACGGATTTTACACATATGATAATGAGAATTCGAGCTGAAACTTCTGTTGAAACTGAAGCGTATACTGCAAATTATAAAAAGATTCTTTTTTAATAAATATATATAAAATATTTTATATCGGGTTTTTCATTTTTAGAAAGATTTATTATCAATGTATATAGTTGTTGAATAAAAAGTTTTTATGGTTATATTTTATGCATTGATGAATTTATCATTCAAAAAGATAAAACTGGAACATTTAGAAGGTTATAAATTTAAGGTTTAGCTGTTCGTTTTTACCGTTTTAAAAAAATTTAATATATATAAATCTGAAACTAAATAAAGAAGAAAAAAGAAAAAAAAGTAATGAAAGCACGTCGAAGATGAAAAATTATGCGTTCAACTCGTTTTTTTGCTGCAGAAAAATAGCAAAATGGTTTTCACACGAATACAGTATATTGGGGGTCCGCTGCTTAAAAATTTTTCTCGAATGTCTAGAAAAATTTTGAAAGAAATTCATCAATGAAATATACTTTAAAAGTTCTTTGGTGTTGTTTTATCATCATATCATGATGTAACATTTTTATTTTAATCTATTGAAATATTTAAAATCCTGCAAAAATTTAATTTTAATGAAGAATCTTAAGTTTTCGTGTAACTTTTCCGGATAACTCTCGCCTTTTTCGTTCTTGCATCATTGTTTCATAAACCTTTAAAACCCTTCTAAAACTTTATCTCTTTTTTTAGCAAACATGTTGTCAACTCTTCGATCTTTAACGTCTGCATCCCGATTAGCACCAAGAAGCCTCTATCGGTTTAAATCCGATGCCATTCGTGGTCATGTTATTGGTGTTGATTTAGGAACAACAAATTCATGTGTTGCCGTAATGGAAGGTAAACAAGCAAAGGTTATTGAAAATGCAGAAGGTATTCGTACTACTCCTTCTGTTGTTGCCTTCACCAAAGAAGGTGAGCGTCTTGTTGGTGCAGCAGCTAAACGTCAAGCAGTTACAAATTCTCAAAATACATTATATGCTACTAAACGTCTAATTGGAAGACGATTTGATGATAAAGAAGTACAGAAAGATTTGTAAGCGTTTTATCCAACATAGATTAATGAAATTTTAATGTAAATGCTTTTATAGGAAAGTTGTACCATACAAAATTACAAAGGCTCAAAATGGAGATGCTTGGGTTGAAGCACAAGGAAAAGTTTATTCACCTTCACAAGTTGGAGCCTATGTATTAATGAAAATGAAAGAAACAGCCGAAAGCTATCTTGGCACAACTGTACATAATGCTGTCGTTACTGTTCCTGCTTACTTTAATGATTCTCAAAGACAAGCAACCAAAGATGCTGGACAAATTGCTGGTTTAAATGTATTACGTGTTATCAATGAGCCAACTGCTGGTAAGATATCTTTTTATATAACAAGTTTTTATCTATACATATGATTATTTTAGCGGCCCTTGCTTATGGATTAGATAAATCTGATGATAAAATGTAAGTACATATACCTACCATCTTTTATTAAATGTGTATTAATATGCTTTTTTTCAGTATTGCTGTATATGATTTGGGTGGTGGAACATTTGATATTTCTATTCTTGAAATTCAAAAAGGTGTCTTTGAAGTAAAATCAACAAATGGTGATACATTCCTTGGTGGTGAAGATTTTGATAATCATCTTGTTCGGTTCCTTGTTGATACCTTCAAAAAAGAACAAGGTGTTGACCTTACAAAAGATCCAATGGCAATGCAACGTGTTCGTGAAGCCGCTGAAAAAGCTAAATGTGAACTTTCATCAACTACTCAAACGGATATTAACTTGCCATATATTACTATGGATGCTTCTGGACCTAAACATATGGCACTTAAAATTTCTCGAGCACAGTTTGAAAAGCTTGTTGATGATTTAGTTAAACGTACAATTGAACCATGCCGAAAAGCTCTTCATGATGCTGAAGTTAAATCTTCTGACATTAAAGAAGTTTTGCTTGTTGGTGGTATGTCACGTATGCCTAAAGTACAAGAACTTGTCCAACAAACATTTGGCCGTCAACCCAGTAAAGCTGTTAATCCTGATGAAGCTGTTGCAATGGGTGCTGCAATTCAAGGTGCTGTTCTTGCTGGTAATGTTACTGATGTATTACTTCTTGATGTTACTCCTCTTTCACTTGGTATTGAAACTCTTGGCGGTGTTATGACCAAACTTATTACTCGTAACACAACTATCCCAACCAAAAAATCACAAGTTTTCTCCACTGCTGCTGATGGACAAACCCAAGTCGAAATTAAAGTTTACCAAGGTGAACGTGACATGGCTGCTCACAATAAAATTCTTGGACAATTTTCTCTTGTTGGTATTCCTCCAGCTCCTCGTGGTATCCCTCAAGTTGAAGTTACTTTTGATATTGATGCTAACGGTATCGTAAATGTATCTGCTCGTGATCGTGGTACTGGCAAAGAACAACAAAGTAAGAAAATTTAATATAGTTTACAGTAAACGTCCTGTTATTTTAGTTGTTATCCAATCATCTGGTGGCTTGAGCAAAGATCAAATTGAAAACATGGTTCGTGAAGCTGAAAAGCATGCCGCAGAAGATGCCGAAAAGAAAGAACTTGTCGAAACTATTAACCAAGCTGAATCTGTTGTCCATGATACTGATGCAAAGATTAAAGAATATGCTGATCAAATTAATCCTGAAGAAGCCAAAGCAATCCAAGAAAAGCTTGAAGCCCTTCGTACAAAACTTGCTGATCGAGAAAACTTGAAGGCAGCTGATGTCCGTGAAGAACTTAGCCAACTTCAAAGTCAATCACTTAAACTTTTTGAAGCAGCTTATAAAAAGATGGCTGAAAAGAATAGTGCCAACAATGCTAATACCTCAGAAGAACCACCAAAAGAAGAAGAAAAGAAGGAAGAACAAAAATGAAGTTAATATAATATTTTTTAAAAACTTATTTAGTGCTAGGTTGTTATGATACTCGATTAGAATTTGTTGAATTTTTAGCCTATTCCTTATTTTTTTATTAATAAAGTTGTTTGTTTTTAAAACTGTCAGATGGAGTGACCTCGTGAATAAACAAATAATCTTGATTGAAAAGTTAAATGCCTGAACGGCTAATTTTTGACAGCAGCAGCTTCGTTGACAGACGTCAGCGGGCGGCGCTTTGATTTTTCATATAAAAGCAAAACGGCTTTTACAAATTTCTTTGTATTATTTGTGAAATGAAGTCTGTAAATTTAGTTTCTTAGTTTGATCTGTAAAGAAAATGGAAGGCAAAAAACTTGTCTTGGATACTGTAGTATGAAAAAATAGTATTGGCTGCAAAAGAAGAGGTAAGAAATCAGATCGGTTTTAAGAGCAATTGCTTAAAAACTTAAAACTGAAATGGTTTGTTACAGTTTTTCAGATGCAACAATCTATCACATTATCAAACCAGTCATCAGAGTCTAGTGACCAGACAGAATCCGAACTTGATGGGAACCGAAATTTTGTGAAAAGTATACTGTAATTTTTATCCAATTTAATTTTTTCTGATAAATATTGTATTTTTTGAAAAATAAATGATTTCATTTTGTAATCAAAAAAGTGTTAAAACAAAACGCGTGACTCAAAACAGATGGATTGAATTACATATTTGAAAAAAAAACAGAAAGCTAATCGTTAATTTTGCAATGCTTTTTTTTGTTCCAAACTTTTTCAAAAAAAACAACAAAAATGTTTAAAGCTTTTTATTTTTTAATGATTTTAACGATTGTAAGTTAAATTCATTATTTTTGTCAGACTTTCTCAAAAATTCCAAATATTTTAGATTAAAAATGGATATTCAAGTGATGAACGTGAAACTTGTTCCCTTTTTAAAGGGAATCATACAATTACCGTAACAAAAGCAGATGAAAATGGGCACAAATGTAATGGGATAATTGCAATTGCAGTTTGTGGTGGAATGTGCTCATCTTCCGAGGTTTTTTTTGTTAAAGGTCTCACAGTTTTTATCCTTAAAAAAGTAATTGTTTCTAGAAAGGAACTCATTTTTTTCCACATCGAGAAAATGAAAACTCTGCATGTGTTCCAATTGAAACAACTCCAATCCGTCATGAATTAACAAATTGCGAGGAAGAAGCACTTCCAACTGCTCGTTGGATAGAATTCAATGAAACAAAGCAATGCGGATGCAAATCTATCGATAATCCATCAAACTAAAATGTTTCCCCCCAGAAAATGTATTCTTGAATTATTATTAAATGTAATAACAAAAAAATATATTTTAACAATAATTAAAGGCATTTTATAAGTAATAATAAAAAAAAGTTCGCTATAATCCATATGACTATAAATCGCCATCTAACTGCACAATAAGCAAGAATATTCCCCGTAAATTAGATGTTGCAAAATTATTCAAGATCATCATCATCAATTGGTACAATATTTGAAGAGGAAGTAAAATTGTCTCCGCCACCAGCAGCAGCAGTTTCAAGTAAATGTTTTTCCATACGTGCTTTAGCTTCAGGAAGCTTAGAAAGAACAAGTTGAAAATGTTCTGGTGGGAATGTTTGCTGGAAAATGGAAAGCAGTTGTTCAGATTGACCACAGAAAAGAATAGCATTTGCAAGATGTTCGGCACCTTCTCTTAAATGTGCAGGATTTTCTAAAAATATTAAAGAATTGTAAATTTTAAAAGTTGTCTTTGCTTAAATACATACGTGATGACATAAGTTCTTCTCCAAGTTGAACTTCTTGTAAGAAGAATGCTTGTACTTCTTGATTATTTCGCATATCTGGCAAAGCAACATTTGAAGCAGATCCTGAACCACCAACGTCTCCCTTAAGACGACGTCCTAAAAAATAAACAATAAAAAGGATATATGGAAAACCGATGTAAAGTTAAAAGGCTTACTTTCACGAATATGTTCTTGATATTGTGGATGATTGCGTCGCTTATAATCAAAATATATAGCATATCCAACAAATGCAACCGTACCACCAATGGCTATCTTTTTCCATGGCAAATTTGAAAGTTTATCAATAAAATTATTCATTTTAAAATGAGTCTAAAACACATAAAATTAAACAATTAAAGCGATATTTGATTTTTTCAAAATTATGCAAGTACCCAAAGTGGTACAACTATCACGGAAAAATGATTATGTTAATGCTCTTATTCTAGTAATAAATATTCATGACTTTTTGAAGATAATAAATAAAGAGGCAGAAAAATTCTCAGTCAAAAAAAAACATCTTTGATCAAATTTGATTTCCAAAAACGGGGGATAAATTTTTTTCAAAGAAGTCCCAAGTTTTCGTGTTAAAACAATAAAAATTTGAGCTGAAGATTTTTTGTTGCAAAAAAAATTTCACAGTAAAATATTCTAATAAATTTACATTGAAATATACGGTGTTATTACAATGATTCATAAGATTATCGATTACTTGTTTTCTTCATTTTCCAAGAGTATTTGATGGTTAATCTTTGCAAGTGAGTGTTAATCTCATTTTTTTCGTTGTTGTCGATGTGACTGACTTTGACCCTTCATAGCTTTGAATGATCGATGAAACCCGCTGTTTTTAAATATGTGTTTTTTTTAAACCATACACATCTAAAATTTAATCATTTGAAATACGGTAATTGTTAAATTTCAGTGATTAAACTCGAAGAACAATAAATTGTTTATTTTTGTACAATAATTTATATGTAATTATTTTTGTTTTTAATCAGTTACAAAAAAACCCACACATACTTTCTAAATTAATTAATTGTAAATAACCAACAAAAAAAATGGCTGAAAAAAAATTTACAAAACGAGTTTAGTCTCAATGAAAGTGACGACGACGAAGGACGACGATCGGTTTAGAAGAATTTGAAAAATGGGCGTAACACTACTAAAATTTGTAAAAAAAGAAGAGAAGACGTCTTGGCGACTTTAAAGAGAAATGAAAAAAGGGACAACAATGGCCCAAAAATCCTTTTTTTTTGTCTGCTATTTAGGGTTTAGCGTAATTTATTGGGTTTACCATTACCGCTACCATAAATGTAAAATTGTTTATAAAAGTTAGTATGTTTTGTTGAGATTGATGATCCCTGATTACAGTATCTATCAATTTTTATGCTTAAATTTATCACTCTTAAAACTTCTAGTTTTGTTTTTACATTAGAAAGGTTTTTTTGAATAGAATATTATTTTTAAAACCTTTTTATATACGTTTAATTAAGAATTAAGAAACAATTTTAACCTTTTAATCGTTGATCTCAGAGACATAAAACTATTAAAATATGTTTAACCTTTTTAAAATACTAGTTTGTTTTTGTAATTTTACTCATGTGTATTACTGTATTTATATTTTGTATATTTCCTGATTAATGTTTGTAAGAATAAATTCTATATACGGTAACATTAAATACAATCTTACTGTATTTTTTTATTTATTTAATTCAAAAGTTTTGTTTCTACTTTGTTCTTAAAAATTAAAAATATTTTACAAAAGTTGCATATAATTTTTTATTTAGATTATTGCATCATTGTGATAACCTTCAAAAATATGGCAATAAATAACATTATTTTAAATATAATTTTTGTAAGTTTGTTTTTGTTTGTTACCAAAATTTTTTGTTGTCTTTTTTGATCTTTGAAAAAAACTTTTAAAATCTATAAAAATCATTTCCTTTAATTTCTTAAATAATCAAAGTTCAAATTTTATTTTTTTTGAAGAAAAATTTGTTGTTGGACACCTTTTTTTGGGTGTTTTTTTCTCCCTCTCTCTCTTGACTACAGACAAGTTTTTATGTAAACGCAACAAAAAAATTCGTAAAAAAATATATTTTTTTTATATAATTTATTCAGGGTGGAACTAATGTGAAAAATTACACGGCAAAAAAAACCACAAACAGCAAACAAACAAAAGAAGAAAGAATAATATTTCTTTTTAATTTTAGACATTTTTATTGTTTTCAATTATTGCCTTAGGGGATCGTGGACAATGGGATTGTCAAGATAATGAAGTTTTTATTGAATGTGGAGGCTGTGAAGGGACATGCAAAGAGCCTGTAATTGTAAGTTTTTTTAAAAAGTTTTTTCTTAAAATTTGAAGAAGCAATGGCTGAAAAATGGCCGATTATTTTAGCAAAACTTCTTTATTTTTTTCATACAAAAAATTTAAAAAAGCTAGCCGATGAATTTAGGCCCCAAAAATCCGGGCAAATAATCTTTGCCCGGATTTTTGGTCCTTAATTGGGAGCATGTCTGAACGGGAGTTACTAAAAGATGGACTTGGACTTTTTAAAAATACGCTTTCAATACATTTTACCCTTTCAAAAATGGGTGAAAAACAGAAAAAGTATAAAAAATATGTACAGTAGGGTAAAACAAAGAAAGAAACATGTTCACTAGGGTAGCACTGATTACCGTACACAACAACGTACAACAGGGTAAAACGTATTCAAGCATGTAAAGACTTTAAAGTGTATTTTTAAAAAATCCAAGTCCATCTTTTAGTAATTAAATTTCGCTCAAAACATAGTTTGCAAATTTTAGACAAATTGTTCAAAGACATGTAAACCAGGAAGATGTGAATGCCAAGCTTTAGAAGGATTTGTAAGATCTCATGATGGTGCATGTATTAAATTTGAAGATTGTGGAAGTTATGTTGGAATTGAAATATATGGGGATTCAAATCCTAAAATGCTGGGTCGTGAACCTACTTCTGCTTCTGCAATTCCACCAATATTAAATAATCAACAATCACCATCACAAGATTATCAGCAATCAGAAAATAATTTTCAAGAAAATAATAATAATAATTATGAAGATGAAACTGAAACTGAAGCTCCGATGCCTGCATTCAATAATAATAATAATAGACAACAAAAAAATTCTAATTCCAATCATCCTTCCCAACAACAAGCACCTTCAACAAATAATTATCATCCAGCAAAAATTTCTGAAACTGATCCATATGAGCCCTCAATTGATTCAAATCAGTACAGACGAAAATTCCGTCATCGATTTTAGAAGTTCAAATTCAAAATTTATTTCGTGCAAAATGCTTTAAAACAAAATAAAAATATTTAACAATTTTAATGAAATTGATTCCACATTTTTTAATATTAAGTTCGTCCAAAAAAATAGAAGTTGTTATCCAAAAAATTAATCATAACTTATAAAAATTTAACCGTTCGCTGATACACAACATTGACAGCCATTTCCTAATTGTAAATTTGAAAATGTGGTAAATTTATAAATTAATTTACCCAATCCAAAATTACTGATAAATAAATAATTGATGCAAGATTTTCAAAGCGCAAAAAATGGAGTGTAATCACGCAAAAATCAGAATTCGCAAAATGTGGCGAATACAAATATGCAAATTTTAATCATTCCAATTTTGAATTATCTCTATTTTTTTTCATTTAGTTTACTTTGTTTTATTAAAAATACAGCGGAAAAAAAGGTATGTGTAAAAGTTGTAAGAAAAAAAAAGATAAAAAAACAACTTCAAAATCTTCATCAAAAAAATCTGTAAAATTTGCCAAAATTGAGCCACCAAAGAAATTATCAAATCATTATCATCCACCAAAGCCTCCCTCACAATGGCTTTTATGGCAAACTTAGTAAGTTCTTTTTTTATACCTAAAAATGTCATTATGTTTCTACTTTTTACAATACACATATATTTATTTATTTTGCAGTTTTACTTTACAATGTTTTCATGATGATATATATCGAACTCGAACATTAAATCGTGTGCTTGCACCATTTGCATTTTCAACTCAAATTGCTGCATTACAACGGGCTTCAACAGGGAATACATTTAAATTTATTACAAAATTACTACATTTTGAAGGATTCTATGCTGCAAAAACGTTTGAACATGGTTTGTTTTTCTCTTTCGTCTTCTTTTCTAAAAACTGAAATTCAATGTTTTCATTCATAGCTGAGTGGCATAGCATCTGCCTAAGAATCTGTTGTCACGACTTTGATTCCTAATTAGAGCATTACCGATGTTGTTGGGGCTCCGGGGCTGAAGAAACCACGGTACTCCTTTAGTTTATGCCGCCCTCTTACATGTATCATTCATAAAAGCGACAGCTTTTTTTAAATTCACAGTAAAAACTCAACAACATTTTCATGCAAATTTTAAATAAAACAGGGGGGGGGGGGGGGGGGTTAAACTGAAGAAGTGCCGAAACCACTGCTCTCAAAGTAGCAATAAAAACGGGCCGCTTTTCGGGGTTCGGAGCCGATTCCAGCGCAACACTGAACAGTGTTACCACACTTTTTACTTTTTGCCATGGCACGCCTACAACATTGTTTTAAGTTCCTATAATTTATTTTTGGAATAATTTAGTTGTTTTTTTTTTCAGATTTGCTTCAAGTTTTGCAAGATTTTCCATTTAATACTTTAATGACAGAAAAAGAAATTCGAAATATTGTTACTGTTTCGAAATTTATTTTTTGTAATGATATAAAACCGGCGGAAAAATGGAAGCAATTTGTTACAGAATCGATGAAACTTGAGGTAAGTAAATATTTGTATTATTTTTAAAAATATTATTGTTTATTTATCCATTTTAGATAGCAACAATAAAAGCATCAGAAATTCATGAAAAATATTTAACAATTCAAAAATTATTGAATGCAGCAATTGGAATTGAATTTGCAGTATCAAATGAAGAAAAGCTTTGTCGAAAAGAAACAAAACTGCTATCAATTGTTGGAACAAGAATAAAAGCAAAATTTGCAAATACCGAGGTATTATATTATATATACATACAAAAAAATTTTTTATATGATATAAAATCTTTATTTAAAAAATAATTACATTTAGACATATTTTTACAAAAATACTTCATTTTTACTTGGATACGGTATAAAAGAAAAGAATCATCCATTTTTTATTGCAGTAGGTGAATTTGCAAATGTTATCTTTAATGATTTTGAGGTACTATATTTTAAAAATACAACGTCTTTTATATGTATATATATATATTGATCTTATGTAGGCTTGGAGGATACCATTAAAGCAGAACGATCAAAAAGGCGGCGGATATGAACCTAAAATGAGTTTAATTTTGATTCGACCAAATTGCATTGGAAATATTGTTTCAACAAAATCAACCGAAACTTTTGATGAAATTGCAAAAGCAATAAATATTTTGATTCAAAGAAAAGTGAATTTTTGATGGTTTGCACTTTTATTAAATTAAATTTTAGAGAAAAAAGGCAACATTATTACTTCCACAAATGGATTTGCCATTTTCAAATCATACAACTTATGGAATAACAGATTTTACGTCAAATTGGAAGCAAACTTTTGGAGAACAAATTACTTCAAGTTTAGGAAAAATTGCTGATGGGATTTTTACAACATGTCCATTAGATCGTTTTTTTCATTGTGCCTCATTTCGACTATCAACTTTTGGAGTTTCTTTTCAAGGTGATACTGTAAGTTTTGTATACATTATTTAAAACTATGTCTACAATCCTTTTAGGAAACAAATACCATTCCAGCAAATAAAAAAATTTTACAACCTGAAAATTCAAATAAACCGAAACCTTTGAAAAATGAAGATGATGATAATACAAAAAGTGCAAAACTTCATCGAATGATTAAAGCACAAATGAAGATTCCAGAAGGATTAATTAAGCCACGCCGGGAAAGACTTTATCATTTTAATGCAAGATTTGATTCACCGTTTTTATTTTTTATTGTTGATGAAAAATGGGCTTCTATTTTGATGGCAGGTTTATATGCAGGCACTCCAGCGATGACAACAGAAGCAATGACACGATCGGCAACTCCTAAACAACTGAATTCTCGAAATAAAAAGAAACCTATTTCTTCAGCATTGATAAAAGCAAAGAAACCAAAGAAAAAATGTTTAGTGTGTTGAAATATTATATATATATATGTACATAGACAATAGTTTATTCTGATTAATTAAACATAAATATACCTTTTTTCGTAATTAATTGTATCTATATATTCTAACTCTAACAAATAAATATATCATGAATAATTATGTAATCATAAAATTTATTTATAAATGAGCCAATAAACCTGTATCAGGAGCAGATTCCATAATAATTTTTTGAATTTCTTTAAATTTTGGATGATCAGAGCCACCTACGAGTCCAAGAATCATCGATTCACTAGTTGTAAGATAAGCACCAGCCTGTTGTAAAGTTTTTAATGCAACAATTCTAAAATTGATTCATCATTGATTTAACCGTAACAATAAAATTAAAAATTACCGATCAGTCATGGACCGAGAAGAACAGGCGTCTGCTACAACGTGTACAGTATACCCACGATTAAGCAAATCAAGACAAGTTTGATAGATGCAAACATGTGCTTCAATTCCACATAAAATAATTTCATGAATTTGTCGCTTTTCAAGATCACTCATAATATCATTAGCACACATCGAGAAACAAGTTTTATCATAAACGGGAATATTCAATTCTTTAATCCCAAGTTCAGGAACCAAATGACCAAGACCTTAAAATTAAAAACTGAGATAAATATATATATTTTAAGCTTATGCAAAAAAATTATTAATAACCTTTAGGATATTGCTCTGTGGCAATAATTGGGACATCGAGGATGGTAGAAGCTTGAATTAATCGACGAGTAACTTGAACAATTTCAGGAAAATATTTGATATTTTTGCTAAACTTTTCTTGAAGATCACAAACAAATAATGCAGCTTGTTTAGAATTAACACGTTGAAGAAGACGGGTAGCCATAGCTTTTAAACAGATATATATGTAAAAAAATCAAAGTATAAAATTTTTATTTTTAAAAACAAAAATAATTAAAAGTTTGATCAACAACTTTGTATGAAACACTTTTTCAACACAAATGTTTTCCTAACACGAACATAAAAAAATGCAGTTTTGCAAATCTGCCGTGTACCAATTTTTTGTCGAACCTCGTGTATACTTTTTAATAAAATTGTGAAGCAGCAATCATGGCAGAAAATAATACTACAGAAAATATGGAAACTGAAAATCTTGAAGCTTTTCCAACTGTTTATGTTCTTCAAGCAATCAAAAATGCTCAACAAAAGCATGGTCTTCGGCATCAAAATTTTCAACGATATCGGTATGATTTATTTTTCCAATTTTGCATCATAAATATATTCAATACTTTTTTAGAACATATTGTTTTGATAAAATTAAAAGAGTCAGAAAGTGTTTAAAGTTTACACATCATCATAAATGTACTCCAAAATATAAAAATCCAAAATTTCAACTTAGACCTATTACTGAAGATGTCATTGATAATGTTCGGTTTGTTTTGCTTTCACTATTTTGGTAATATTATAATTAATGAATTGTTACAGATTCTTTGAAATTCTTATTTTTGAAGTTGAAAGAGCTTGGGCTTATGCTATGCAATTAAAATATGAGTGTAATGATGACGAACTTTCTCGCAAAAAATTTCATAAAATGAATAAACTTCGTCGAGCATTAGAACATGCTTTACATCTTGAACAGATTGCTAAAACACATCCACGTGTTGATTCTACTACAAAACTTGAAGTTCAAGCATATTGTGCTTATATTGGTGCTACACTTGGCGTTGAATCAAAGCAATGGAAAAGTGCTGAAGAATTATATAAAAAGGGTATTGCAATTTATGAAAAGCTTACAGATGTTGTTGATAGTGAAGAGATGGTTGCTTTGTATGAAGCTAGGTAAGAAACTTTGCCATTTTCAGAATCATTTTTAAGAATGCCTTTTAGATGCAAAGAAATTCAACCAGTGCTAAAAGTTTGTGCTCATTATGCTTCTGATGATGTTGATGTTACGGAAACAAAAAAGTTGAAGGTGGATTTTGAACAAGTTCAGGATTTGAATTTAGAATTTGATGTTAGTGTTCATTTTTTAAATTTTGTTTTTATTTCATAATTTTTTAGGATCTTAAAATTGGTATTAAAGGTAATAAATCAACAAAGCAAAACAAATCTGAAGCAATGGAAATTGATACAACTCAAATAACAGAAGTGCCACGACTTGAACCAATGCCTTGCAAACCTGTTTTCTTTGATTTGGCACTTAATCATATTAAAATGCCGTCTATGAATTCACGTATTCGTGAATTATCTGAAAAAGAAAAGCCTCCCACAAAACAGCCGCAACCACAGCAACAAACTTCAAAGAAACAAGGTGCTGCTCCACAAAAACCTGCATCAAAGAATGCCAAAAAAGGTCCTGCGGCTGCTAAAAAGACGGCTGAAGCCCCTCAAGAGCAGCAGGAAGAACAAGCACAAGGAGAGCAAGCTGGTATTGGAAGTAAAATTAAAAATTTGTTTTGGGGTTTTAAATAAATCATTAATTTTTAAAAGTATTTCTGATTGCTTAATTTGGTAATTTATATTTCCTTTTTTAATTGGTTGTTTTTTTTGTTGTTTATTTTATAAAATCATGATTATTTTTGATAATATTTTAATTCAGAATAATTATTTTGAAATGGAACCGTTTCAGCTGCATTTATATTCTGGTTTTTTGTTAGCCAAAAATACGTTGCGTAATTTTATACCAATGTCCAAATCCGCAATGACTCAAAGTCATTAAAAACTAGTTTTTATCAAATCAAAAGAGAGAGAGAGAGAGCAACTTTGATAAGGTTATTGCCAGAGGGGATAAGATTCGATAATATGAAAATACCCCTTTAACCTTGTCGCTAGAACTTTTTATATAAATAAGCTTAAGCGTGAAATGTTCACATTTAATTGATAAAAAAAGATGCAAAGGTTACTGTGTTTTTTGAGTTTCGTTGCTTTCATTATTCCCCCGGCTTCAACATTATTTGGATGTGGATGTTGTGGAGGATGCGGAGGTGGAGGTGGTGGATGGGCATATATGCCTGGGCAAACAACATATGTTAAAGTTCCAATTTATGGAATTGTTCGACGACCAGTAATAGAAAAACCTGTGTAAGTTTAAAAAATTTGCATAAAAACTTATAGTACTTAAATATTTAACATTTTATAGTTATGAACGAACATATGTTCCGGTTCCACGTTACATTCCTCGATACATACCTCGTTATATTCCACGATATGTTACTCGATATGTTGATATTCCAGCGCCACCACCACCACCAATGCCTTCTTATCAACAAGCACCACCACCACCACCGCCTCCATCATCTTATGCACAACAACCTCCTCCACCACCACAACAACCACCACCACCACCACCAAGTTATCCAACAGATGTCCCAGTGTCACAACCAATGGATTCACAACCACAAGGACCTCCCCCACCATCTTACCAAGCACAACCCCCACCCCCACCTCCCTCTTATCAACCCCCTCCACAATCTGCACCACCTCCTCCACCTTCTTCTTATCAATCAGAACCATCTCCACCACCAATGTACCAACCTCCCCCACCGCCATCTTATCAACCTGCACCATCCCCCTCTCCTTCACCCTATCAACCGGAACCTCAACCATCTCAACCTCCAACATCTTGGCAACCATCACCGCCTGCACCAAGCGGATATTCTGAGAATCCACCAATGCCACCACCATCATCAAGTTATTCAGAAAACCCCTCAATGCCATCTTCTGGATATGAAGAAGAAGCAGCTGAAGCACCAATGGCACAACCAATATCTCCTTCAGGGTATCATTCTTCTCGAAGGCACAGACAGTAATTTTTTTGTAAAAATGTTAAAATTTTTGTTGTATATTTATGAAACAAAAAAAAATTAGGAAAAAAAATAAAAAACTTAAACTCTTGTTCTTTCATAAAAAATAAGATGAACCGGGAAAATTGTGATTGAACAAATTTAAAATGAATTTCATTTTTGAGTTGAATCATATTTTTTATTTTCTAGAATCAAAAAGTCCCTTGTTTTAAGCTCAATAAAATATCCAAATGTATGTCAAGGTATAATCAAAAAGGTATTTCTGAATTTGGAGAAAGAGCAGGTGTCCCATCTTTTTATATGTGTGCCCTAAGGCGTTATTGCTTCATTATCCTTCCTTCCTTCCTTCCTTTAATTCTTTATTATTTCTTCGTTAATTGTCTTCCTTCTTTTGCAGCCTTTTTGTTGCGCAATAATAATTGAAAGTCCAGTTTTTCATTCGCTCCTTTTTGATGGACATTATTATTATCCTTGAAATCATGTTTTCTTGGGGCCGTAAAAAGTGTAATGCAATTAATTAAAATCTTGTTTTTATCCGAACAAAAAAGGCTATATAAGATATTCCCTTTTTTCGAAAAAAGATATCTTATCACTGATAAAGAATAATAAACGAAGATGTGGTCCCCCTTAGTTTTCTTTGCTCTTATTGTTGCTGCTTTCTTCTCTGCAGTTCAATCACAAAATTTTAATCAATTTCAATATCAGCTTAATCGAGCCCTTGATCCCCGATATTTGGGAGCTCAAAATCTTCAACTTCAACAAGGTCCACCTCTTGATGTTTCCGGTCTTGAAAGATTTGAAAGACAACTTCTTTTCGGTGGTCGTCGTTAAAAAGAGATATTGTAAAATATCACTCTAAAAATTCGCATAATTTTTTTGCATTGTACACTTTTTTTGAAAAAAAAAACAAATTTTTTAATGTTGTAGTTACTGTATATAATTATTAATAAAAATCCTTTATTTTTTAAAAAAATTATAATTTGCTTCAAATTTTGATCAAAAACAAAAACCATAAAACAGAAAAAAAAGAAAACTAGATGAAAAAATTTTAAAATTACACTTTCTGCTAAAAAAAGCAAATTTTTGCTGCATTTTTTGAAAATTGAATTTTTTGCCGATCTTCTGTGTCACTTCAAAGACCTCTGAAGACTATGATCACATTTTATATGCTTCGAAAAAAAGAGAGAAAAAAGGTAGGTTTTCTTTTCTTCTTTGAATGAAAAAACGTTTTTTTGGACACACCAACAACAATGTTTGTGACATAAAAAACAAACATTGTTGTTTTTGTTGTTATCTTTTTTTTAAAAATCAATAAATTAAAGAAAATTGCTTAAAAAAGCTATTATTTGATTTGGATTCTTTTTTGACGCTTAATCATGGACACTGAAAGAAGTTATTGTGGACATCCGGTTACCGTATGCTACCGTACTTAAAATACAAATATTTATGTTTATTTAATTTTAGAAATGTGCAAAAATCATTGCATGGATAGGTGCCGTTTTTTCTATTCTTGCTTTGGCAGGAACGGCATACACACGACCCCAAATATGCGTTCCCCTCTTTTTTCCAGTGATTTTTTACATGTTAACTCTTGTCGGACTTCGAAAAGAGCATCCAACATGGATTCTTATTTCATCAATATTTATGCTAATTTCTGCTGGATTCAATATTATATTTTTCTTTCTATCAATTTATGCTGCAATTGTTTTACCAGAAAATATTGTTAAAATTTTTCAGCAGAAAAAAGCTACAGAAGACGAAGCAAAAGAAAGTAAGAAAATTTCATTTTTCTAATTTCTTTGAATCCTTTAAAAAAAGTGTTTTTTTAGTTGCCCGAATTGCGTGTTTTATTTATGCTTTTGGAAGCTTTATTGCAGCATGTTTTACAACCTTTGCATATAAAATATTTTCAAATACCCGAAAATATTATCTTCAAAGAGGCAGTTATATTGCACCCTCCATTCTCGAAACAGCATAACCAAAAAAACTAACTATGCAATTATTTATTTTTAATTTTTTATAAAATATTTAAAATATAAATTAATAATCTTTAAATTCTTCATTCTCAAAAATCATCAGTGGTTCGATTCCTCACTCGTGCTACCCAAATAAATCCACAATAACTAATAACAAATAAAAAAATCCTATTTTCCAGACCTAGAGAAAAAAATCCTATTTTCAAGACTGCCCAAACGAATCCACAAATATAGACACCAGCAAATGAAAAAAAAATTTTCGAAAAATTAAATTTTTTGGTTTGATTATAGTACTTTTGGGCCTGCATAAGAATAATTTTAAATGCATTCTGTGAATTTTTTTAAAAACGTTGGCACAGCTCAAAAAATCGAATTTTTGGAAACTGACCCTATGTTTTCGACTATGCTTAGCCAGCATATTCCCAAAACATTAGAGCTTAAATCCTACCGTATCCTTTTTTTCGTGGTCTTGAGGAGAAAATATGCATGTTTTTCACTTCAACGGCAAATAATTAATTCTTTAAACCTTTTTGATATTTTTCTACCCATATAGGTTTTCGAGGTCGAAGAATCCGAATATCCCATTTTCAAACCGAAATTTTCGTTGTAAAACCCATTTTTGGAAACTGACCCACGCTGTATTCACGCCACTCTCACGCCGTGGGAAGAGAAGTGCCGGTTTCACAAATATCACCATTGGATTCAGCGCCATTTTTTACCCCAGGTGGCTCTGTAATGATAGATTTAGCGCTCGTGCGAAATTGAGTTCACGTTGGCGGAAGATGGTATACTGTAGATTTTCAAATTTTTATCTTTGGCGAAAAATCGAATTTTCAGTCAATTTAACTAATTTCCTGGTTTTATAGGTTTTCGACTATAGGGAATTCAATGGTGAACTCTACATTTTGTATAAATCAAGTTTTCGTGCCGAGACCGTTATTTTGTAGTACAGGGTGCTTCAAGAAATTCCCCCACCTATGAAAAAATTTTTAAAATTCGTGCAAACCAAAAACGGACTTCACGGTTGTTATCAGCATGTCCAAGTATGGTATTTTTGATAAAAAAATCGAAATTTCAAGAAAAAAAATTTCTCGATTTAACAGGGGGGACCCTTACAAAAAAAAATCATTTTTTGGTCTCTTTTTTAACGATTTTCATTCTTTTTTTTTGACACTTAGAAAATTTTTCTCTTTTTTTTGATTGAGCACTGGATTCGACTCCGACCCGGGGCGATGTGAATGATTCGATTCGGTCCTCACTATTAATCCAGAAAGAGGTGCGGATGGTCCAAAGAGGTCTCTACGCCATAAGTTGCGTTATTTTTCACTTTTGCCATTTTCAACATTTTCGGCATTTGAACAATTTTCGGCATTTTTACCACAATCTCTTTTTTTATGACTTTTAAAAAAAAGAATTGAAAAAAAAAGAGAAAAATTTTCTAAGTGTCAAAAAAAAAAGAATGAAAATCGTTAAAAAAGAGACCAAAAAATGATTTTTCAAGAAATTTTTTTTTTTCCCCCTGTTAAATCAAGAAATTTTTTTTCTTGAAATTTTGATTTTTTTATCAAAAATACCATACTTGGACATGCTGATAACAACCGTGAAGTCCATTTTTGGTTTGCACGAATTTTAAAAATTTTTTCATAGGTGGGGGAATTTCTTGAAGCACCCTGTATTACATGTACATGTATTAGGAAAAAATTCCGTCTAAACTCATTTTTGGATTTAAAAATTCAGTAATGGTTTATTCTTGTTTCACATATTTTATTCACTTAAAATCAACACAGAAAAAATTATTTATTTCCATGTAATTCTGTTTTTTAATGTCATTTGTGTGCTGGTGTATACTGTAATTTTTCAAACACTAATTAAAAAAGCATTTTTTCGAAATAAAAGAAAAATTTTTTACGTGGTTACTAATAGTGTTTTCGTGCCGTCGCCGTCTGGCGGTGTTTGAAAAGTGTTGATGGCGCCGTCAATTTTTTTGCCTTCGCCCCCTAAAACGGAGTATGTTTGGGCATTCTTGGAAATAGGATCTTTTTATTTAGGTCTGGAAAATAGGATTTTTTTTATTTAGGTCTGGAAAATAGGATGTTTCAAAAAAATCGAATACACTGGTCCTGATTTTCAGTTGCGGATTCGTTTGGGTAGAACTTGAGCATTCTTGGAAATAGGATTTTTTTTATTTAGCTCCGGAAAATAGGATCTTTTTATTTTTTATTAGTTATTGCGGATTATTTTGGGTAGAACTAGAAGAAAACGTTAAAATTTTCGAGAAAATTCGTCAGTTTTGGAAATTTTGCTCTGCAAAATTGTAGAGAAACTTATCTTATATACGAAAAAAACTCCAGAATTTGAGTACTATTTCATCACAAAAAATTTTGTGCAAAAAATGTTGAAATTGAGAAAAAGGTGATCCCGCGGGTAAAGCATTATTTTCATTTTGCTTTGAATGACGCTTTTTTTTTATTTTGCCTAAGCTCTGAAATTCAAAATTATGAGTTATCACTTTGTTTATCACTTTTTTATAATTTGATGTTAATTACAAATCCAATTGCTGCAATTTTTATCATGAAACCTTATCGAAATAAAGTTAAAAAGTTGATATTGTTAGTTTTTTTTATAATTTAAATTCGAATACCGACACGTTTTTAATTACTTTTTTTAGGATTTCATTTAATTGTTTAACTTTGAAAAAACTTAGAAAAATTCAATTCTGTTTTAGGTAAATTAATTTCTAAAACTTTGTTGGCCGCATTTTTGGCTTTTAATATTCAATTACAAAATAAAAAACAGATGGTAATAACTTTCACGTGGCTTTTATAAAATGCCACATTTTTTATTCAATGCAAAAAAATTTCATTTATTTGTCATTTTTTTGGCAGCATTTCAATATTATTTTTATTACAAAATGAAATATAATATATCTGATATAATTGATTTTGATGTGGTAAATGTATTTCAATATTACAGTGTTGCCGCTTTTATTCTAACAATTTTTATGGAATTTTTGTATGCTATGATTGTGTATTATGCAACGAATAAAAAAATGAAATTCTTTCGAAATTTGACATTTTTATACATTTTTGAATGCATTTTTACAGAATTTCTAATGCTTTGTTGGAAACCAATTCGATTGTTTCCATATACAATAATATATCCAATTGGAATTTTGGCACCAATGTCTTCCATTGTCTCTGTTATTTTTAATTCATGCTTTATTGGATGCCATGGAATTATGGTTGAAACTTTGGCAATAATATTTATTGAACGACATTTTCAAATTGTCTCAAACGGAAATCAAAATATTAAACAAAAATTTCGTTTTTGGATATATTTTTTGATGGTTTTAACAGATTTATTTATTGCAACACTTTATGTAACCGCATTATGCATGCACATTAATGACGAAAATGTTGCATATATTTTAAAATCCGAAGTTGCAAATGTTGAACAAATTCTTGATTTTCAGCCATCATTATTGAAATTAAATTTTAGTCAAAATTTTCCAATTATAATTGCACTTACTTTTGCGGCGCTTGTCTTTGCTTTTTACAGATCAATTTTGGCATTTTTTGTATTAAAAGAAAATTATAAATTTGTTAAAAACGAAAACTCTACCGTATCTGAAAGAACCCGAAAACAATTTGCTTTAATGTTTTAATCAACTGCAATTCAACTGTGTACAACAATATCATTTTTTGGATGTGGCATGCTTTGGGCATATACATTATTGTTGGAAGAAAATACAGCCACAACAAAATATTTAACATATTTTTTTCTTGGCATTTTAATCACGTATCCAATTGTGGATGTTATTCTTGTTATTTATGCAGTTAAGGGATATCGTACAACTTTTAAAAAATTTTTAAAAATTATTTTGACAAGAAAAAAGCATCCCACAACAGCAACAGTTAATTCGAATGTAAATATTATGCCGGCAAACAACAATTAATAATAATTAAAATATAAATATTGTAACGGCAAAATAGCTTTTGAAAAACAAGACGGAATTGTAAGGAAGTGCCAATAGCACTACAAATATTTTAAAATTTATAAAAAAATGATATTATTTTTAAACAATGAAACGTTATTCTCTTCAAAAAATCTAAAAAAAGCCTTTTGTGTATTGTGTTTTGTTGTTCACTTTTATATATTTTTATTGTAAATAAAGAGCGTATTTTATTCTTCTGTTCGCTGAAGATCACATTATTTCTTCACCACACAAATCGAGCGGAACACACCATCTCAGATTTAAGTTTTTTTTTGGTAAAATATGCTCTAAAAACGTATAGATTTCGTTCAAAAATCAACTATTAAACAACTTATTCCATTTCAAGAATTTTAAATTTTATCTGTTTCAAAGAAAATAACTGTCGATGTTATATATTTTGACTGGGTAAAAACATTTGACAAAATTCCCATTAGTCGTTAATTTTTTTTGGGGTATATATTTAGAGACCGGCGTCGAAAAAATAAATATACACTATATATAAATAAATATAATATATTTATTATATTCGCAAAAACAAAATAGACAAAATCAGATTTTTCATCCTTTTTTACCAATATGTATAAAATTCAATTGTACGACAACCCAGGCTAGATTGGGTTCCCTTTGTATCTAAACGAAACGAGAGGTATTAAGATTTTGAGATTCTGTTTTGGCCGAAATTCCGCTACTTTTTCCATTCCTTTTCGGCCACAAAAAAAGAGCAGAATCCCGAATCTACAGGCAAAGACTGGAAATCGTTAGTTTTTTTTTCAAAAATTTCGTTACGGATTTCATTTTTTAACGGATGTTTAGCCTTTCTTTGCATTCCTTTCGGATTCCGGGAATTATGGAATTAGCTTCATGAAATGTTTTATCCGGCTCGTCCGAAGTTGGGAGTCCGTAGCTAGGGATACATCTTGTACGATAGTGACCTCTTTTTTTAAATACTTTTTGAAATACTCAATTACGAATTTTTGATAGGGGGTAATGAGATACAGAGTTGCAATAAATTCAACCAAGCAATGTGTCATTATCACAGATGTCAGAAGGCACATTGTTGTAGCCGAGTTTGGAATATCAAAAGTAGCAAATATAAAAAGCATATACACTGGAAGCATTAAGAATAAGACGGTCAACACGGTGCGTCGAACGAGAAAATTTAAGTAGAGACGGGCAGGTTGAAAAAAAATTTTCGAAAAAATAAAAATTTTTGCTTTATTATAGTACTTTTAGACCTGAATAAGAATAATATTAAAACAAAAAAGTTAAAAAATTAAGTTAAAGTGCCGAAAATGTCATCTGAAAATTTGGAAAAGCAAAATTTTTTGGTTGAAAAAAAGACACTTTTTCTTTCCTTTTTTTGTAACAAAAAAATGCATTTCCTTTATGCTTTTGAAGGACGTATCGCCAAAGACACGTTTTTTAGCCGATTTTATATGAAAAAATGGCGGTTTTTGGGATATTTAATTTTTGGGGTCTTTGGGGGGCATTAAAAAAAATACTACCATATTCAGAATCGAATTCTCTATCGAATTATATAAAATTTAGAGTTAAACCGAGTTAAACCCGCTTTTTGTAGTTAAAACGATACAGTAATTTAGCATTTTCGGCAATTTTTCCAGGCCAAAAAATTTTTTAAGTTGCATTTTCGGAATCAGCGTAAAAAATAACATCTAGTAGGTTTGGTAATTAGTTTTTAATTAAAAATTAAATTTTTCATACTGTAACCAAAAAAGTGTCAGAGAAAAGAAAGGGAAAAAGTGTTCCCGCCCGTCTCTAAATTTGAGGGAACACTTTTCTTGACTTTTTTTGAATACAAAATCTAAAACCTAGATTTTGAGACAATGAAGATATTTAAACGTTTTCTGTAAAAGGGAAACACAAACTTACTTCATTGTTAAGACGTCAATGCAGGGAAAAGTAAAAAAGTGGATTCTGAATCCGTGAAAAAATGTTCTTTAAATTCTACAAAATTATTATCATTTGATTCGTCTCGATGAGTAGATTACATTAAATGTAAACATTATTACTGGAAAGGATTCAGAAGCCGTAAAATGCAAAAAGAAAAAGTGAAAAAATTTTTTTTTTAAACTTAGAATCTTTATTCAGAATCATTAACAGCAACTATTTTTACATTCGATGTAATCTACTCGTCCAGACGAATAAAATGATAGTAATTTTGTAGAATTTGAAGAACATTTTTTCACGATTCTGAATCCGACAGATTCAGAATCCACTTTTTTACTTTTCCCTGCATTGACGTTTTAACAATGTAATGAGTTTATGTTTCCTCTTTACAGAAATCGTTTAAATGGATTCATTGTCTCAGAATTTAGGTTTTAAGATTTTAGTATGGGAAAATTATTTGGGGAACACTTCTTCACTGGACAGTTCAACGCACCGTGGTCAAATAAATTTGCATAATTGAGCTAATGATAAGGGATTTTTGAAATTTCGTTGTTGAAAGAGTCACATTTGTGCGTATTTGATAAATAAAAAATCCGGAGAAAAGCATAGCAACTAATATCATTAAGCCGAGGACAGTGAGAACAATAACACAAATTTGATCCATTAAAATATGTGGAATTAAGAAGAATGATGGTTCATGGAAAAAATCAGATAAAATTTGATCATATAAAGCGATAAAATATAAAAGTTTTTCACTTTTGAGCAAAAAAAGTCAAAAACCTTTTATTCTGTAAATAAGGATTTAAAAAAACAAACCTTTTCAAAATTTACCGAATAAAAGGTTTTCCTCAAAAACCTTCAAAAATGTATGCGTTTTTTAACAGTTTAAAAGGTTTTTGCCAGAAAGGTCTTAAAAAGTAAAAATTTTTAACACTTTAAAACCTTTTTGGCAAAATCCTTTAAAACTGTAAAAAAATTTTACCATTGAAAAGGTTTTTGAGGGAAATCTTTGAAAGGGTAAATGCCTTTTTTCATTTACAAAAAATGACGACCAATTCTTGTAAATGCAATTTACAAAAAATCATCATCATTTTTTGCAAATGCAATTTACAGAAATTGACCATCATTTTTTGTAAATTTTTGAATTTCCCGCGAGTGCGTAGGAATACTGTAGGCCAGTGAGCAGCCCATTCCTTCCTTTTTTGAGAGAGCAGCGGCCATTTTTACTCATTTTGGACGGAAGAGAGCGGTCGCTCACCAGCTCGCCGGAAGAAAAAAAGGAATGAATGACCGCTTCACGCTAGTAAAGCGGTGCTTTTAGCACGAAAATGAGAAATTTTAAAATTTTTGATGTTGCAGGTAGAGTTAATGGCTTTAAAACGTGTAAAAATCTACTAAATGCTTTGTTTTTGCTGTTTTCCTTATTTTCATATTTTTAATCAGATAATTTTACGTATATATATGCTTTATTACACGTTTGTTGACTTAAAATTTTTAATGAATTTTCACTTTGAAAAAAATCTCTTTTTTGGTTTTGAATTTTGAAACGCATCAACTCCGTCGATATCTATAGATTATGCAATTTAATATTTTTATTATATAGAAAAACATGTTAGAATTATAGCTTCGTTGGTTTTTTTTAGATTCAAGCGATAGAATTTTCATGCCAATGGTTTCCAAGAAACGAAAGGCTGCAAAAGTTGCTGCTTAAGCATCACTTACCAAAAAATCCGGCAGAAATGG
Organism: Panagrolaimus superbus; assembly: GCA_964035985.1. NCBI lineage: Eukaryota > Metazoa > Nematoda > Chromadorea > Rhabditida > Panagrolaimidae > Panagrolaimus > Panagrolaimus superbus. The sequence continues at coordinate 11,935,546 of OZ038357.1, forward strand.
TTTAATAGTTAAAAAAGAAAGTTCTTCAACGTCTCAAATATTAACTCAACAATTTAATATCAAAGCGTTTGGAAACATGGAGTCAAATACTAATTTAAATTGTAAGTTAACTTATGTATATATACTGGCAAATATTTTTTTACAATTTTCAGCTTTTTTGAAGTTTATTTGTACCGTACTTGGATGTCAAGGAGGAAATTCCTTAAAATTCTGCTGCTTTAGTACATCAAATAAAAAATCACGGATGGAAGAAGGGGAATGTCGAATAACAGAAAGTATTCAACAAGATTTTGCAAATTTAACAGAAATGAAGAAGAAATCTGCTTCAAAAGGGAATATATTAAGACAACGAAATAATTCAGTTTGTGCAGAACCAGTTCTTCCATCAAATTCCTTACAGAATATTTGTCCACCGGCACTGTTGTATGGCACTGTGTAATAATAAGATTATTCAGTAAATCAGATAAGTAGGCTTTTAACTTTGGTAAAAAATTTATAATTTTATTTTTCAGATTTGAAGCATTCATTAATGATCTGAACATAAAACCAATCCAAGGAAGGGATGAATATAATGGAAATGCTTGCAGAAGTATATTGCAAGAACTGAAGAATCAATTAGAAGAAATACCTGATTTTAAAATTTGAAACAAAGTTCATGCCGTTTTATTTCACCTTATACCTTTTATTATTAGAGAAAAGTTGGGTAATATTCTCAGAACAAGGTGTTGAAGCTATTCATGCTAAATTCATTGAAAGAAGAAGAATCTCGGACAAGTATTGAAAAAGCTTATATGCATTTTACGAAATGTTGAAGATGACATTTATCAAAGAAAAGTGGTCATGTTTGTTTTTTACTTTTATGTTTTTTTGTTGTTTGATATAAAATATAATGTTTTAATAAAATAATAGCAGTAATATGGTTGTTATAATAGAAGATAAAGTTCAGCAGTGATTTTAGAAATTCCACCGTTCAAATCTTTAAAAAATCAACGAAGTTATAATTCTAACATGTTTTTTTATATAATAAGACAATACGGTTTTATAATCTATAGATATTGACTGAGATGATGCAAAAAGAAGATGATCAAAAGAGTAGCAAAAAAGCAAACAACTTTTGTTAACCAAATGTTCAACACAAAAACGTTATTTATTTTGTGCCATCAATACATGATTTTTTTGCCCTTTTTTTCTAGTTTATGTTAAATTATTATTAAGAAATGTTAAGCATTATAAGAGTTATAAAATTTGTTGCAAAGATATACATCTAACTTTATACACAAGCATAAAAAAGCGTTTTATGCGAAAAGAACGCATTGCCACAAAGTTGACTTTTTTACTAGCGGCCGCTTTGCTGCTGCTCACTTGCAAATGGGAAGAAATGGACTGGCCGCACGCATACAGTATACCTAGCAACCGGCGCGTGAAAAAAAAATTTTCGATTTTGCTATTACTTTTTATACCATCAGATAGATCTGGATGTTCGGCATTTATGAGCAAAAGACGTTTTTATTTTTTAACCAACGGTTTCAGAATTATTGGGAATCTGCGGCGCGAGCCTCAGATTTTTATGGCGAAAAAAAAAAAGCGGGGACTGACCTTTGGGGAGCTTGTCCGAGTGGGAGAGAGCGCAAGCTTGCAGGCGTTGTGTGCGAGGTTCGATCCCCGCCGGGTGAAAAAAAAATATTTTAATTCAAATTAAACAAAAAATGATTGTATTTTATGATTTTATCAAAATTGGGATAATAAAAAAATTTATCTGTAATAAAATAAAGTATTAAAAATTATAAATATCAAAATGTAATAACAAATAAATTTAAAATCAAACTACAACTATTGTTTTGTTTCTATTTTTTTTGCGGCAAAATAATCTATTATATTTTTTGATTTATGTGAAAAAGAGAAAAATAAAAAAAAGAGATAGTAAAAATCAGTTTTATCTTGTGTAACTAAGCGCGATATAGCATATTTTTTTCAATTTCAAAAATTGCATTTTTTAACATTATTTTTTGCGATGCGATTGTTACTGTATGAATTATTAAAGATGGGAACAATATCTAAATGGATACCGTCTGTTCAGCTTGCAACAATAAGCTATACAGTAATCTCAATTTAAATCAAAATCGTCTATTTTCAACCGCAGGTCTAGTAAAAGATAACAAAAGTGTAGACAATAACTCAAAAAAGAAACGAAATTGATGAATTTGATAGTCAAAATAAATTAAAGATTCATGGAAAGAGTTCAACAAATATTTATATTTTGACAAAAATAATTATTACATTAGTTCATTAATAAAATACCTTTAATGAACCAATGCATTTTTTTGATTGGATATGCCCTTTTTGAACAGTGTATTCGCGATTCCGATTCTTTATAAAAGATCGGAATCGCGATTTCATCGATTCCGATTCCGGAATCGATTCCCTTATAAGGAATCGGAAAAAAATTGAATCGGGAAAACACTAACGACCGAGGCGAAGCTTTGTGTAAACGAGGTAAGGGAACGCTTTGATTAAAGCAATTTTAAAAATTCATAAACTGAAATAGGGGGTATAAGATTCTGAATCTAAAATTTTTTCTGATACTTTAGTTTTTTAATGTTTTCTTAGTTCAAAATAGTATTATTTTCAAATTCAGCTGAAAATCAAATTCAGCTATGACATATATAATATATGTGAATGCTTTTATATAAATAAATTTGTCAAAAAATATAATAGAAACAAAACAATAGGTGTAGTTTGATTTTAAATTTATTTGTTATTACATTTTGATATTTATAATTTTTAATACTTTATTTTATTACAGATAAATTTTTTTATTATCCCAATTTTGATAAAATCATAAAATACAATCATTTTTTGTTTAATTTGAATTAAAATATTTTTTTTTCACCCGGCGGGGATCGAACCTCGCACACAACGCCTGCAAGCTTGCGCTCTCTCCCACTCGGACAAGCTCCCCAAAGGTCAGTCCCCGCTTTTTTTTTTTCGCCACTCGGCGGTGTAAGCAGACATTCTTTGTTTATAAACAACGATTATTTACGCCTTATTTTATAAATATGCAAAATAAAAACAAAAATTATTAACAAACTTTTTTGTAAACATGCAACAGAAAAAAAAAATCATTAAAAATTTCTTTAATTAATATGCGACGTCTGTGGCATTTTTTTAAAAACGATATTGTTTAAACGTGCGATATTTCATTAAATTTTTTTAAACATGCGACGTCTGCAGCATTTTTTTCACAACTAGTTTTTTTAAACATGCAACACACTTTGCCAAATTTTTTAAACAAGCAACTTTTCAAAAAAATTTTTTAAACATGCTACATCTTCACAAAATGATGTAAAACGTGCTGCATCTTATGAAAAAAATTTTAGAACGATATATCTTTTCCAAATTAGGTAAGATATGCAATAAAATACCTAACTTTGTAAAAACATGCTAAATTGCCGTATTTTTTTAAGACTTTTGAGGTAAATATTAAAGTTTAGATGAAAATTATTATAAATCAAATTAATTTAGTGGTTAATTGTTTATTAAAGTGCAATTTCTGGTAAATTTATTTAATTTTGTATATATAAGGAACAATATGCAATGAATTAAAACAATGAAAATGGGTAATATTATCAACATCTGCACCAAATTTTGTTTAAAATTTAAAAGTGGTTTTTAAAGCAGTTTATGCGATGGATTCTGCGCTTTCTTCCCCAGATTCTCGGTATAAATCAATGTCTTCTTCTTCTTCTTCACTAGACTGTTCTGGAGGTGATATTTGATGACGTTTAATAAGAGTAATGTGATAGATTTTTGTTCTCTATAAACAGTCGTCTCGTGATCATGATGCAATGAATCTTAAAAATGAAATAACATAAAAAATTTTAAACACAAATAATAACAACTCAAACAACAAAGAATTCATAAACATACTTTGTTTTACTCATCCTAAGATTTTTTTCAAATATTTCTTGAAATGGTTTGCTAAAAAAACTTAAACCATTTTCATTGTTTTAATTCATTGCATATTGTTCTTTATATATACAAAATTAAATAGATTTACCAGAAATTGCACTTTAATAAACAATTAACCACTAAATTAATTTGATTTATAATAATTTTCATCTAAACTTTAACATTTACTTCAAAAGTCTTAAAAAAATACGGCAATTTAGCATGTTTTTACAAAGTTAGGTATTTTATTGCATACGTTACCTAATTTGGGGAAGATGTATCATTTTAAAATTTTTTTTCATAAGATGTAGCACGTTTTACATCATTTTGTGAAGATGTAGCATGTTTAAAAAAAATTTTTGAAAAGTTGCTTGTTTAAAAAATTTGGCAAAGTGTGTTGCATGTTTAAAAAAACTAGTTGTGAAAAAAATGCTGCAGACGTCGCATGTTTACAAAAATTTAAACAATCTGTTGCATGTTCAAAAAATTTTATTCAGAAATATTTACTGAAATGTTGCTAATTCAAAAAATCAATGTTTAAAATATATTAGTTATATAAAAATACTTTATTGTTACATGTTTAAAAAATATTCATGGAAAAATAAGGCGTAAATAATCGTTGTTTATAAACAAAGAATGTCTGCTTACACCGCCCGCCACTCGTTTTTCATTTTTTTTGCAAAAAAAGAGAACGCGCCGGTTGCTAAGTATACCGACGCACTCGCGGGAAATTTAAACATTTACAAAAAATGATGGTCAATTTCTGTAAATTGCATTTACAAAAAATGATGATGATTTTTTGTAAATTGCATTTACAAGAATTGATCGTCATTTTTTGCAAATGAAAAAAGGCATTTACCCTTTCAAAGATTTCACTCAAAAACCTTTTCAATGGTAAAATTTTTTTACAGTTTTAAAGGGTTTTCCCAAAAAGGTTTTAAAGTGTTAAAAATTTTTACTTTTTAAGACCTTTTCGGCAAAAACCTTTTAAAGTGTAAGTGGCATTTACAATTTAAAAGGTTTTTGAGGAAAACCTTTTTGAAATTTACCGATTAAAGGGTTTTTACAAAAAAGGTCTGAAAATGCATGCGAAAATTTACAGTTTAAGACCTTTTCGGCTTTTTTTGCACAAAAGTGAAAAACTTTTATATTTTATCGCTTTATATTCCAATGCCCATTTATAAATTGTTTCGGGTTCACCCTTGGCATGCAAAAAAAAAATTGAAGAAAACAGAAAAATTACAATCAAATTTAAAAACAACATTAATCCAACCATAAAGCAAATGTTGTATTTTTGTGATAAGCGTTTTGTCAGCTTTAAAGGGAATACATACATGTATCGAGTTGAAATTGTAAGAAAGAGACCACCAATGCAATTTATGACAAACGTGAAACATATTCCAGCTGTAGCACCCGTATTCCGAAAATCTTCGAAATTCTTAAAAATTCCAAGTTGGATTCCCCCTGCCAGGGGTGAAAAGAATAACGGTTTGACAAGTCCGAGTAAAGTTTCCAAAGCCAAACACCAAAATGACACGGGCTCATTTTGGGGCCAAATTTGTCCCGTAGAGGCGCCCTTTTAAAATAAGGTCAAACACACTTAGAAAGCATGGAAAAATGATATTAGGGGTCTTCATATCATATTTTGGGGTTGCCCCATCACAAAAACGAAAATGGCAAAAATGACGTTTTTTGGCACTTTTTTGCTCGAGAAATGGATTCCAGGTCAAATGAAGCCAATCGCCTCGATAAATTTGTCGGGCTATATCTTGTGAACAAATCTGTTATAAAAGATTTGGGTAAAACTTGAACACAAAAAAAATTGCTATAGCGACTATTGTCAATTTTCACCAAAAAACGCATCAAAAAATGGGTTTTTTGCTCGAGAAATGGATTCCAGGTTAAATGAAGCCAATCGCCTCGATAAATTTGTCGGGCTATATCTTGTCAACAAATCTGCTATAACAGATTTGGGTAAAACTTGAACACAAAAAAAATTGCTATACCGACTATTGTGCTCATTTTACCTATAGATAGAGAATAAATCCAAAAATTTCGAGTTTCTGATGAGATATACTCAAAAGGCTTCTGTTACGATGTTTTTATGTATATTAGCATCAAAAAAAACTAACTGGATTTTTCTAATTATCTGTTGTACTTACTGCGCTCTCTGTCAAAGATGTTGGGGTAGAAAGATACGATTTTTTCAAACTTATGGGAAATGAGAACTATCTGTTAAAATTTGAAAAACTCTCTGTTACGATGTTGTAATCAAAGCTGGAATTATTTTAAGACCAAATACAAGTGTATGGCTAGCTGTAAAATGAAGATTCTCTCATTTTTAGACAAAAAAAGCAAAAATACACCCCCAACACCAAAAATTATACTTAGAAATGACTTTAAACGCTTGTAAATGCTTTTATTAAACTCCCCGACCTTGATTTAGTCATAGTTTATCTTATTAAAGTCAAAGAATGAAAATAAAAGTTTTTTTTCTTACTTGAAGCATTTTCACAATACCCCCAACATCATTATAATGATATAACTTCATTATTTGATCGTTTTGAATCATTTAAATGGTTTTTATAGTGTTATTGTATTATTTCGGACATATTTTGATGATTTTAAAGCAAACAAATTTTTTTTTTTAAATATTTTTGTCTTGGTCCCCCCTGTGAAAAATATCGAAAATATCGAAATTTCGATTTTCGGGTTGGGCATGTCTAAAATCATTCTTTGATCATTTCTCAGTCATTTTTGAGTAAAAATAACCCTATTCCGACCCCTAAACTCAAAATCCGTCTCTACAGGACATCCAATGAGCCCGTGATGAATGATTTAAAATTAGCCATTTAATTGAATTCAAATTTTTTGATTGTGTAAATATAAAATACAAATGGGGCGATCCCCCAACAAATAAACGAAACTATTGAAGAATAATAATAATAGAAATCCACAATGTATTGCAGCGGAAAAGTAACAAGTTTAGGCATTCTTGTATTGAGGAATTCATGTATACAGGAGTGCGGAAAATTATGAACTTTTAATTTAAAAAAGTTTTAAAGCTGCAAAACCAAAAACATTTTGATTTTCAAAATAGGTGAAAAATAATTAGTGTTCCATAATTTTTTGAAACTTTGCTACTCATTCGAGAAACACCTGTTTAAATTTATCACTATTTAACCTTTTCATTTTTTTAAAGATCGTAAAAATGGATTCCTGATAAATAATTTGTAAAGTGCATTCTCGAAGAAAAGAATGACGCAGCGAATATGGGCCCGACAAAAACACGTTTTCGAAAACTTTTAACAACATTATTTCAAAGGCTTTTTGGGTAAAAAATCGTTTGTTTTACAAAATTTTAAAATAGTTTAATAAAATAAATCAAAAAAAGCCCCTGGGCACTCGTACATCTGTAGAGCCGACTCCACTGACTCCGTCTTTGACTCCGGAGTAATAAAAAATGTCCGACATCATAATGTTTTTCAAGAAGTAAAACTTGAATACTTATTAAAGCAAGAATTATTCCAATTAACCAATTTAATATGGGAACCTTTAAATATAAAAGACCAAAATGGATATGATGGAGACACTGTATACAAAATCATTTATCTAGAACTAGAGGAAGAAAGCAGATGGCCATCTAGATGGGTAAAGCCTACAACTTAAAAGGATTGTCGAAGTTACTGAAAAAATGTTGCGACAACATGTAACCTCCATCATAATTATTGTAATAAAAAATATGTATCCGTCAAACCGTCTCTTGATGAATTTCTTTAATTAAAACAACAAAATACCAAAAAAATCAATCAATTAACCACAATCATTGATGTAACAGATGAAACTGTTTTAGCATGGCATTTATCTACTTTTAGGCAATTCAAAAATGGTATTGTTTATGCGAAATTATAATATAAAGGAGTGGTAGCTTGTTAGTAACTTTTTTGTTTTATTAAAGTAGGGACCTTCATGCAAAAATTTAAAGTCATTTTTTATTAGTTAATTTTATATATTCAGATACCTCAGGATTTTTTAAGACCCATGGCGATTTGGTATATATCTTTTGATTATGTATTCTGAATCGTGGACTACCGAATACAGTAATTCTCGAAATCGAAATTCACTAAAGGGGGGACTTTCAAAATCCAAATAATCAAAAAAAAATTTTTTTTTTTAATTGTTTTATTTTTGTTTGTAATCATCCTTATAGACATAAGAAATAATTCTGGTAACTTTTTACCAGTAATAAGTAATATTTTTGGTAAAATTAATTTTTTTTTTCCGATTACTCTATTTTTGGAATAAATTATTTCAGTTTTGTTAGAAATAATATCATTTGAGGTCGGAAATTATTTTTCAATGTTTTGTCACGCAACATTATTTTTAAATAAAAAACACTGTATTTCGTAAAATATTCGAATTTTACCACAAAATGTTACCAAAATATTACTTATTACTAACAAATAATTTAACAAAATAATTTCCGACATCAAATGATATCAAATTTCTTCAACAACTTTTAAGCTTCATTTAATGTCATATCGGTGCTGTGCTTGGTTTTTAAAACCGGAACGGAACCGGAATGGAAAAAAACACCCATGATATTCCGCGGAACCGGAGTTTTTTTGATAAATTTTAAAAAACTTTAAAAATTTGAATTTATTAAAAACAAAAAAAACAATAATATTATTTAACAATCAAAACAAAATTTTAGATAAATGACAAATTCGCATTAAGAATTTTGAATAACTCTTGCAATTTCTGCAAATCCATCTATTCCCATCAGGTCTAATAATATAATCAACAAAGATTGAACTTTGTTTTCTTTTAGACATATGTAGCTAACTATTGATAAAGTAAAACATACAAATAAAGAATGGGGTAATAGAAAAATTTGGCAAACATACGTTTAACAAATTCTCGCAAATGCCACAGACATTTTGGCGCTCAAATTCAAATCTTTTTGTTTTTTAAAATCAACTCAAAGGTCGATAATTTGACCAAATTTTCTTTCAAAACCGGAACGGAAAAAAATCCCCTGTTATTCCGCGGAACCAGAATTCTGCACATCCCTGATGGCAGCAATAACGTGAATTTAATAATTTATGTTTGACGGCTGTTTAAAATGTTTTTTTTACATTATATATATAATTTAAATAAAGCAGATAATTATTTAAATTTAATTTTCTTTTAAAATTTTATTGTATTTTATAATTACCTTTTTTATGTTAACACAACTCCGTTAAATGAATTTTGGCATTGCTTTTGTAACATTTCAACATTTTTAACAGCCCATTTTTATAATGTAAAAATGTAATTTCAGCAATAAAACTAATTAATTAAAAATGATGGATGAGCTTTTTGACGACCGCGAAGTGTTATTGAAACTTACCGTTCTCCTTTTTCTAAGGTTGGGTCCATCCGTCTTTTTAAAGAAAGTCTATTTTTAGTTGTTGTTCGTTTGGGAGTGATGCATTTACGTCCCTTTTGCAATTTCATTTGTGATGTTCTGATAAAAAAAAGAAATTATGTAATAAATACACGATAAAAAACAATTATTACACGATACAAAATGTTGTTTTGTTTTTTTTGTCGATCTTTTACAAAACTCCGCCTGCGGTTGTTCCAAAACTGATAGCAACGACAGGCGTATAAAGAAAGAACCCATGAACTTTGACTAAATCATTCAGTTTAGAGACGTCTTAATGGAGCGGGAGCTTGCTGTCTTCTCCTTACTTCTCGTCATTTGTCGTCTCACAAAGCGCCTTTTTATATCGGCGTAAAATAAGTTGTACAGGATTGGCACTTTGAGGGGTATTAAAATAATAGTTGAAAATGTATATGCCTCTTTTTCTATTTTTAAAATTAACAATGCATTTTTGAATATGAATTGTAAAAAAGATTGTGATCTCTTTCCCTTAGTTTTTCTTTTGTGCTGAATTTACCCTGTCGTAAAAGGTCATCATAAAAAACTGTAAGAAAAATTTTTCTAACATTTCTTTTAACCAAAATGAAAAGCAAGATTAAAAATTTTTGGCGTGCGAATTTGAATAAATGCTAAACAATAAGATACGATTTTTTTAAACCGCAAGTGCCTTGTAATTTTTATTTTATTTTTAATATTTTTGTGATTAGAGATTCTTTTACGGCAGTTTTTTTATGATCAATCTTGTTCTGTTCATAAATAAATAAATTGGCTTTTAGATAAATGGTATCAACATTATTGCCCCATATCATGCCCGATGTTGAAAATGATGAAAGTGGACTTTACCCAAATGTTACGTATGACCATAAAAATCGTAAGATTTGTGCTTTCGGACGTATTTTGGGTGGTTTAGTAGTAAAGGGTTCTACCGTATCAGATAAAATTCGTCAACAAATTCAAAAGGTGGGCCTACCGGGGGATGATGCTGGCCATATCATCCCCCGATGTTGGGGAGGAAGCGGAAGAAGAATGGAAAATATCTTTCCACAACATGCAGCTGTATGTGGTTTTAAAGATTTAAAAAAATATATGAACAATAAAATTGTAATATTTTAGTGGAATCGATCATATGGACACATTGATAAAGATTCAGCAAATTGGTTAGCTCAAAATGAATGCCATTCTATTGAATTTATTTATACTTTTACATATCCTGATGATGATGATGAAGAAGAATATCCTAATCGGCCAGCCCAGTATAAAGTGACGATTAAAAAATTTTATGATGGAACACTAGTTGGAGATCCATATGAATATACTGAACTTAATCGGGACTATACCCCTGCAGATCAAGTTTTCATTAGCGAACAAATACAAAGCATGACTCCCAATAGCCCAAACATTATAAAGAAGCATCACAAGGATAATATGCCAGGAGAAGTACTTTCAAATGCAGCAAAAGCAACAGCAAAATCAACACCGATAGTTGCAAAACAAATGGGGTCAAATGTTTCAAAAGGAATGGTTGCAGTAAAAGGAGGTGAAGAAGTGATGAAAGGAGTATCCACAGCAGCAGTACCAGTTGCTGCCATGATTGACGGTATACGAGTTATTTCGGCTATCGGCTCAGGTGAGGCAAAAGAAGTGGTTAAAACGGGCGCAAAAGTTGGTAGTGAGTGGGGTGGTGCTGCCGCTGGGGCATCTATTGGAAGTGGTAAGCAGCAATATTTAAAGATTTTACAGTAGAAACAAGATATGGTTTTAGCTCTTGGTCCCGTTGGCACCGTTGGTGGAGCAGTCATTGGTGCAGTTGCAAGCGGAGCTGTCGTTGGCAAAGTGGCAGATCTCTTATTTGGACAGTGAAATTAACAAAAATTAAACCGACTGTGGCTGTAAATTCTGCTTCTACATAAATTTTTTTTTGTTTTTTTATTACCTTCTTTACTTTAATTTTGAATTTACTTACTATATTTTTTATATAAATGTGCTCGACATAGACTCTGTCGTATAAAAGAATTACAAAATTTTTATATTTTTTTTACACATTTTTTTCGTTGATTTTTGTAATAAAAAACTTTGTAAAAAATGTTAATTTCTGAAAATGTAATTTTTGTTACATTTTTCTTTAAAAAGCACATTTAGCGCTAAATTCATTTTTTTCAATATTTGATATTTTATTGAGCAGACCCGTAATTTCCGTCTCTGTTATGTCTTTCAAAATTTTCGAAATGATCCTTGTGGTCTTGTGCTTTTTGAATTACTGAACCTGCTTTGATATCTTTAGCATCAACCAGTGTTATGCTTCGCCCCGATTTTGCCCCGCCCCGGGGCGCCCCGACGGGGCGAAGGGCGGGGCGCGGGGGGACTTTTAGAAATTTCGGGGCACGGGGCGGGGCGCGGGGCGAACATTTAATGGACAAACATTTTGGATTTTTATTGATTAAATATTTGAGAAAAAAAGAAATTTTTCATTACCAAATTTATTTTTTGTCTTGAAGCAGAAAAAACATCTTTTGGACAACAATGTATACACGGCATTACAATTCCAAGGGGTCCGGACGATTGGGTACACTTTTTTTTTTCATTTATTTTTTTTTTCAAAAAGCCAAAATCAATGAGAAAAAAAGGTTACCTCGAAGGCAAAAAGGTCAACCAATAAAAAATCAATGATTTGTAAAAAAAAAAAAAAAAATAACAAAGTAAAAAAACATAGTAACATTAACAAAAAAAACATTAAAAACGTGGACGATAAAAATATTGTGGATAAAATTGTGGAGCATAAAATTGTTGTTGTTGAGGCAATTGTTGATGATTAATATAAACAGGCATAGATGTGTTGAATTGTTGATGCATTTGTTGCTGAACATTTGGGAAAAATTGTTGATGAAATGGCAATTGTTGTTGTTGATTAAGTGGAAAGCGAGCATATTGAATTAATTGATTGATTGATTGATGAGGATCAGGTTGATTAATTTCAAATGGTTCAATACTTCTCCAAGCTTGGGCTGAACAATATTTTAATAATTCTTCAATTCCAGGATGATTACCAGATTCATATATTCTTCGCATTTCTGTTTTTCATTGAATAATATTTCTTTCAGATTCGACATACATTGGTTTGCGTTGTTTTAAAAGTTCGCCATAATTTGATCTAACATAATCATCTGCAGCATCAGATATGTGGTTGAAGTAAGCGATGAAGCTGTGGTAGATGCGCAAGGAGATAATCGACAACTTCTTTCATCCATTCTAAAGGCAAAAAGCTGGATCCAATAAGCCTTCTTAGCCATTTTTGAAAATTTTCGTCATCTGCCAAATGTTGACTGCATTTCTTCGATCTCGAATAATCTTTCAGATTCTTTGGATAATGCCAAAAACATAGAACAATTTTAGCTTCTGGAAATATTGCTTTTGCACCATTTATTGCAGCTAATTCATGGTCAAATCCTAGAATAATATGATACAAATATATAAAATAATAAAAAATAAAATGATTACCAAATTCTTTTGGACCAATATCCTCGCCAACAAAATCTTTTAGTTCGATGAATTGCATATTCATACACCATTTCACCATCAATCATCGACTGATATGTAGCATTTGGTTTATTTCTTTCTGTAATTCCAGAAAAATCGCCAACAAATTCCATTTCAAAAACTAACAATCAAATGTACATTAAAAATTTTGAAAATGCTTAATCATTTCAATGTTTTAAAAAAATTTAATTTTTGCTTTTAAATTTAAATCGATATTATATATTTCAATATTTTAATTAAAAATTAAAAAAATTCTTTGTCTTTAAAGACATAACCTTATTAATAAATATTTATAAGATTAAGGCATGACTTGGCACTGTTGAAATTTTCTAGGGTCCAGACGATTGGGTACATTTTTTAGTTTATGCATTATATTAAAAAGTGTACCCAATCGTCATGCAACCAGAAAAAACAGCTCGTAGAAGAAAACCAAAATGTTTGTACTGGCTTGGACTAAGCCCTCTGAGGATATCAGTCACAAACGAAAATACTTTTTTCCTTTCAAAACAAACAAGCAAACAATTTGCTTCGAGAAATTTTCATAAAAGCATTTTTGTGTTTTGCTCTGTGCTGCGTCCTACAACGTGGAACATTTTTGTTCCACCGAAACCCAACTCCGCAAAGCAAATGTCTTACAACAACGAAAGCAAAAAGTCGGTGGAACAAAATGTTCCACGTTGTAGGACGCAGCACTGATATATTCACTTTTGCTGCAGTTTCTACTTGATTATTAATATTCTACTGGATTCAACATTTCTGGATTGGACTTTTTTTAACATGTCAGCAAAAAGAAAAGCGACTGATACATCTTCTGGTGCTACAACACCAAAAGTGCCTAAAGTTTCTGTTCGTGATAAACTCTCAGGTAAGCATTTCGAATATTATAAGTTTTCGTTATAAATTATAATTTATCAGATGATGCAAAAAATATTGATAAAGAAAGTTTTTATCCATATTTGGATTTGGAGAAAAAAAAGTGCAAAGAATGTGATCAAAAATTGGATATTTCAAAATCATATAATGTTAAAAGACATTTTGAACAAAATTGAAAATTGATGAAGGAAAAACATTTAAAAAAACAACGGGGCACGGGGCGGGGCGCGGGGCGGCTTTTAGAAATTTCGGGGCACGGGGCGGGGCGCGGGGCGATGTTTTGAAAAGAGAAGGGCGCGGGGCGGGGCGCAAACTGCGAAAAACACAAAAGCATAACACTGGCATCAACCGTTTCTTGATCGAGCATACTGATTGGATTCATCATTGTCTTCAGAGCAACAAAATAGTTTCATTTGAATCGAAACTACCTAAACTAACTGCATCAGACATAATATTGATGACTTTCAGCAAATTTGCAAAAAAAGAAAAAATTAATTTGCAAACTAAAAGTGTTTTTAAAAAGGCCTTTCTTCCGGGTAATTTGTGCGGGTGGCATTCTTGTCATAAAAATGCTTATTAGAAATGGAACTCTCCCTTTAAAATCAAATTTAAATTTTTTTTATTATAGATTTCAAGAAATTGAAAATGCAATTTTGTTTTTTTTCAACATTTTTCAAGTGTCACCTCTTTGTTGAACATTTGAAACTTCTGAGAACCTTAATCTATTATTCTATTTTAATAAATTTAATGCAATTTTAATAAACGAGAAAATTCCATTTTTGACTTCCTCGATTTTAAGCCTACAAATAAATGTCAAAGTTAATTAAATGTTTCAAAAAAAGTATTTTCTATTTAAAAATCACCTGTGACATATTTCCCCCCTCAATTATTGTTATTATTATTTAAATAATATATTTTTTAAAGAAACCAAATTTTAAATAATATTTTTTAAAAATTGACTTTTTTAAAAGCTGCAAATTTTATATTTTTAGTAAAAATTCTTTTTTTTGTGTCGACATTTTTATAAGTACAGTATGCCAACGATTGGAGAATTAAAACATATTTTATCTCTTTTTTATATTATTCCTTCACTGATACTGTATTTCATTGTTTTATATATAATTTTTTGGAGTTCATTAAAACACAATTTTTCAAGCGCTTTTTATCGATTGTTTGGATTTTCGGCAATTAATTACATCTTTCATTCAATTTCGTATTTCATTGTTTACAGATTTACAACAATTGTTGCACTTCGGTCTTTCCTGGAAACTTGGCCCACTGAAAGTTTACTATATACAATTGTTTATACAATTATGTATTACACCGCTGGTGCAAATCATATTTACAGCATGATTATTTGTTTTAACAGAGCAACAAAATTTTTGTTAAAACATAAAGATGCTGAATTTTGGAAAGTAATTTTAAGGCCTGTATTGGCGTTCTGTCTCATAACGCCAATCTTTTTTGTTTGGACATTCCCATTTGTTGGAATTAAAAATAAACCGACAGGAATTTATATTGTTTATATTGGCCCAACAATTATGGATTTTGTGCCATGGCCCTGGATGTCATTAAGTCAAAATTTATTCATCGAAATTTCGATTACATCATCAATTTCGTTGTTGTTGAATTTATTTGTAATTTATAAACTGATAAAATGGAGATATTTTTCTGCTAATCCGACAACGAAAATTTCGTCACAGGAGTCAATGTTGATAGTTTACAGTATGCTGGTATTTTTAACAGAAATTTTGAGCTGCATGCAACAGGTAAGCAATCGTGCCGGTGCTCCTTCGTGCTAAGCAAGATATCCTCATGGGGTTTAGGCCAGTGCTATCGGTTCGCCTGGTACTCGGTTTTTGGTTTTTTGGTTATAACTTTTTTAAATAATTTAAATCAAAAAATCTATTATAGCATATCGACCCGCCCCAGCACAAGTTGATTCTAAAAAAAAGATGGGATCCTGAAAAATAAGCAATACCTCAGAAACGGTAATTAACCGAAATCAATCGATAATTCGGTTTGATTTCGGTTAATTTCTGATTTTGAGACAATGAGAACTTTTCAGAATCTCATCTTTTTTTAGAATCAAGTTGTGCTGGGGCGGGTCGATATGCTATAATAGGTTTTTTGATTTAAGACGCATTCTCTGGAGTTTTTTGGAAGCTCCGGCACAAAAAACTCAAAGTCATCGGAGAGGTCCTATTTTTCGTCCCCTGGGGTAATTTTGGGCGTAGAATTCGATTTTTTTGGTTTTGAGACCCTATCTTTGGACATTCGAAAGTTATCCACTCGGGACCATCGAAACTTCCAAAAATCCTAAAAAATCGAAATTTATCTCGATTTGGTTAGTTTCCTGGTTTTATAGGTTTTCGACCATGCTGATTCCGAATATGATATCGGCGACCCGAAAAAACGGCGAAAAATGCCGAAATCGAAATTACGCCGAAAATTTTTCAGGTTTTCCACGCTTTGTCCGCCAGGATTTATCAGGAGTGATCTGGAAATTGCATATTCGGAATCAGCATGGTCGATTTGGTATATATCTTTTAATTTCGTATTTTTAATCCTGGACTACCGGATACAGTAATTTTCGGAATCGAAATTCACCACAGGGGGGAGTACGTGAGGATTTTCAAAATCCAAAAAATCAAAAAAAATTTTTTTTTCCAAAAGTGTTTTATTTTTGTTTGTAATCATTGCAATAAACATTAGAAATAATTCTGGTAACTTTTTACCAGTAATAAGTAATATTCTTGGTAAAATTTGTGGTAAAATTTAACTTTTTTTTCCAACTGCTGTATTTTTGAAATTAATTATTTCAGTTTTATTAGAAATAATATTATTGGACATTAGAAATTATTTTTCTACATTTTTTGTTAGTAATAAGTAATATTTTTTAAGAAAAAATACTGTATTTGGTTAAATAGTCGAGTTTTACCACAAAATGCTACATAAATATTACTTATTACCAACAAAAAATGTAGAAAAATAATTTCTAATGTCCAATAATATTATTTCTAATAAAACTGAAATAACTAATTTCAAAAATACAGCAGTTGGAAAAAAAAGTTAAATTTTACCACAAATTTTACCAAGAATATTACTTATTACTGGTAAAAAGTTACCAGAATTATTTCTAATGTTTATTGCAATGATTACAAACAAAAATAAAACACTTTTGAAAAAAAAAATTTTTTTTGATTTTTTGGATTTTGAAAATCCTCACGTACTCCCCCCTGTGGTGAATTTCGATTTCGAAAATTACTGTATCCGGTAGTCCAGGATTAAAAATACGAAATTAAAAGATATATACCAAATCGACCATGCTGATTCCGAATATGCAATTTCCAGATCACTCCTGATAAATCCTGGCGGACAAAGCGTGGAAAACCTGAAAAATTTTCGGCGTAATTTCGATTTCGGCATTTTTTCGCCATTTTTTCGGGTCGCCGATATCATATTCGGAATCAGCATGGTCGAAAACCTATAAAACCAGGAAACTAGCCAAATCGAGATAAATTTCGATTTTTTAGGATTTTCGGAAGTTTCGATGGTCCCGAGTGGATAACTTTCGAATGTCCAAAGATAGGGTCTCAAAACCAAAAAAATCGAATTCTACGCCCAAAATTACCCCAGGGGACGAAAAATAGGACCTCTCCGATGACTTTGAGTTTTTTGTGCCGGGATTCATAGTCTTTGTAAAATTTCTCCAGAGAATGCGTCTTAAATTATTTAAAAAAGTTATAACCAAAAAAACAAAAACCAAGTACCAGGCGAACCGACAGCACTGGTTTAGGCATGCCTAAATCCGGCCTGAGATCACCGCCGGGTTGGTGAACTTAACATTTTTACGGCAAAAATTTTTGAACAAATTTAAACATTTTTAATTTTTGGATATTAAATTAATCATTTTTTAGTATTTAATTGCAATTGATCGGGCAACATTTCTTAACTTTGTTGTAAGCACCCAATATATCCTAGCTGATATCAGCACTTTGGCACCTGTTTGGTTTATTTTGGCAACAAATAACCTTCTTCGACAACATATTTGGCATTTATTTGGAAGTAAACGGAATCAAGTTAGTAACATTCTTCCAGCTTTTTAATTTAAAACTTTTTTATAAATTTATACTTTGTTTTTGTATAAAATTAATATTTCAATAAAATGTTATGGTTTAAATAAACTGGAAATTATCCGAAAAAATATTGCAACAGGTTCAAATTGAATCAACTAAAATAGTTTTTACAAACGGAAACGATATCCAAAATACGGATTTTTATTCATCACAAAATTGATATACAAAAAAATTTATGAAAGTTGGCAAAATTTTTATTTTGTAAAATTTATTTTTTATAAATTAAACATTATTTTGCTGAATAAATTAAACTGAAAACTGTAATCTGTTGTAAATTATTTCAAAAGAAATTAAAGAATACATTTAAAAATAACACAAATTTTACGGTTTTGTTTACGTTATTCATAAAAGAGAGGATAATGTTGTAAAGGGACCTTTTTGGCACCAAACAAGACATCGATCATCACCGGGAAAATATCCATGATCCATCCAAGTCCATAAATCTTTTGAAACACTATCACTGCAAATTGGAGATTCTTGGGTATCACATTCAATAAAAGGTGCTCCCTCTTCCATTGTATTATTGTACCAAATTTCTTTGATATGATGGGTATATTGCCATTCAGGATGAAAATCAAATGGCATATGTGGAACAAGGTCATGTCTTTTTACAACTCTATAAGCGTATGGAAGAAGGTTGGACATTTTATCCGCCCAAATTTGATCACCTCCATGTGGCTCCCCAAATGTAATCAATTTAACTGTATTTGGATTTGCGAGTTTTAAAGCGGAAATATGTCCCGCTCCCAAGGCTGCCATTATCTATAATTTTATTAATTCAAAAAATGGGTGTCATTTTGCGTGACAGAAATGGGAAATGGGGGAAAATTTAAATGGTGGTTAAATAGGTCCACTGGAGCGGACGGTTAAACGATGTATGGATTTTATGAAACTTTTGCCAAAAAAATATTTGAAAAATGCTTTTGTTTAAAAATAAAAAAAATTTGGCAAAAAGTTCCGAAAAATCTATCCACAATTTAGAAAATATCCGAAAAACTGGTGTAAATAAAAATTAGTAGTGTAGAGTCAAAGATCTAAAAGATGTATTTGGATGAAACACTTACCCCACCAAGTGAATGCCCGGTAATCCAAATTTCATAATTGGGATATCGATTTTTGAAGGTATAAAAGTCATCTTTGACACCGCCATTCCAAACAGTTAAAAAGGCATTGTAGAAGTAGTGGGAGACATTGCCACCTCCAGGAAATGGAACTTTATCCCATAATGAATTCATTTCTTCATTCAATTGATGATCACCTGCTGTTCCCCTGAAAGCATCATTAGACAATTTTTATAAAGCTTTTTAGTTACAATATACCGAAAAGTTAAAATAATAGCTTTGTCATCATTTGAGGCGATTGCAGCTCCGGCACATGTGTCTTAAAAAGTTATTTTAAAAAATGCATGGATTTCTGTTTTAGAAACCAAAAAAATAGGATTTAATTTATGCGAGTTTTTAAAAAAGATCCAACGAATCCTGAAATCTCTCAAAAATTTGCATACCTGTACCATTTTTCATTAAATCACAGTTTACTTCCACAGTTTTGTAATATTCATAAGAATTAAAGCATAAATCTGTGCATCGCTTATCATTTGCCTATAATAAGAGACTTTTAGATAATGGAAATATCCCGTTATCAATTTTTAACCAATTTTTAAAAAGAGTTTTTACTTTTCTTGCTTTTTGTTGTTTTTAAAACATACAGGGTGATTCAAGAAAAACTCCGATTTTCAAATGGCTGGCAAATGGTTTCTGTTCCATTTAAACGAAAAGTAATGGAGCAGCGATACTCACCGTCGCTTACCATTTAATTTTGATTTTTTTTGTTTTTACAGGGGGGACCAAGTCGAAAATTTCAAAAATTTCAACTTGGTCCCTTTTTTTTTTCAAAAAAATTTTTTTGTGAAAAACTAAATGGTAACTGGTACTGAGTATCGCTGCTCCATTACTTTTCGTTTAAATGGAACAGAAACCATTTGCCAGCCATTTGAAAATCGGACTTTTTCTTGAATCACCCTGTATTTCATTACAAAAAAGGCAACTATATTTGGCATTTTGTACTGTATTTTTAAATGCTATTTAGCTCAAAATAAAACATTGAAATCTCCAAAAATTTGAGCAACCTACATATGGTACAGCTGTCATTGGCCAAAATTTTCGCCGGGCAAATTCATCAGAATATTGCGATACTGCTGATACTGTGACGATGGTAGCAAAAGCTGTTACAAATACCAAAGTAATCCAAAATTGCGGCTGCAAAAATTTAACACGCATTTTTCAAGACAACAAAAATATTACCGAAAAAATATAAAAACATGTGATTGATTTTAAGCATTTTTTTCTGATCATTGTCGAAAGGAATCTTATCATGGAAATATATGCTTCACCGCTACAATCAAGAGCGAAGAACAAAACACATATTTTGCTTTTCAATTGATTTTTTAGTTGCAAACTATCTTTAAAATAGATAATTCAAAACTATGCTATTTAGTGTTTTTTGGTTTATCAGTTTGCTTCACTGATCAAAAATCATGTATTAACCTTCTTTAATCCTTGCATTTTTAAGTGATTGCAATAAAAAAAATAAATATAGGAAATATTTGTTTATACTGTACTTTTGAGCTGAATTCCACCATATCAAATTAACAAAATTTTCAAAATTTTTGTGCGTCTGCTAAGAAAAAAAGAAGCAACAATTAAAGTTGAACAATTTCAAAAACGAAATTTTTTAAAAAAATAAAATAAATGAGATTAATTAGGAAAATATAAATGACAATATCTAAGAATATACAGTAGGATTGGCATATCTGTCAAATATGAATAATTAGAGAGATAGAGAGAGTATTGTATAATAGGTTTGCGCAAGTTGAGGGAAATCTCCTATGGATCTAATGAATCAAGCGGCCCATTGCTCCAGCTCGGCCATATCGTCAATCTCTTTCTTTTTTTCTTTCCGTACAGGAAGAGCATTTGTTGGAACATCTGGTAATTTTTTATCAATATTTGGAATTGGTTGAACGTCAATAAGTTTTTCATTCAAGGTTTCCTAAAATAGCAATTGTTAATCTCGGATCTTACACTTAAGAGTCGATATGTATAAATTCTTAGTACAAACCTCTTGAAGTTCTTTTAATTCCGCTTCTAAATCGTCTTCATCAATATCTATCCCAAAACCAGGTGTTGAAATTGCTCTGGAAATTTCAGTCGCAATATCTTGTTCATTTGCAATGTCGTCCATAAGATCTTGAACTTGTTCAATATCCATATTTTTGTGAGCTTTTTTCATAGCTTGTGCCGCAGTTGCCATAACTTCCATAATTTCGGCATTTGTCGTAGCATTTTCTAAGGCACTTCTTTGAAATTGAATCGTTGAAAGGACTCCATCAAGATGAATTTGTTGCTTTTCATGTAATTTCTTTTGTTTTAACGCTAATAACGCTTTTCTCTTATCCGTGGATGCATTTGTTCTGGCTTCTGATGTTTTCTATAATTTTCACATTATTCAGTATATTGAGGATTATAATTATGTAAGTTAAATTAAAGATAATAAATGGTATTTAAAAGTATATGTATATAGTTGATAGACTTAGCCTTGGATAATCAAAAATTTAAACAAATTAACCTGTTGAATTTGTTTCTCTAAATAAGCTTGTTTCTTTTCCAGCCTTTCTTCAGTCTCTCGTAACTGAGAGATCGATTCTTGCGTGGTTGGCCCAGCAGCTTGTTTTTTGCCACCAAAAATATTTTTCAGCATTTTTTCAGTTCACTAAAATAAATGAAAGTAATAAAACATTATTTACACGGTCATTTTCCGCAGCAACGATACTTTAAAGACGGGACTTTTTGGAGATAATTAAAGACAACTTTTAATTTTAACGGCAAAAAAAACTTTTTAAAAACTTTTTATATGATAAAAGATTTGTGTCGCTATTTCATAAACTTTAATGTGACTCATCGATAAAAAAATTTTGAAAAAGATGTTTGATTGTTATCGTTAAAAGACGCAAAGCCAAGCATTAACTCGCACAAGAAGAAAAATAAACTAATGAGAAAAAAGAAGAACAGTGAAAAAAAGGCTTTATTAAATAAAATTTATTTGCTGCATTAAATGAATGGTAAAGTTTTTCAAGTTATAATTGTCAGTTTAAAATTATGAGAAATGACATTTTGCAAAAATATAATAATGATATAAAAAACTGAAAAAGTTTAAAAAATATACCATATTGCATTTGAATAAAAGTCTATTTATAAAAATTATAGTTTTTGATGCCCGAAAAACCCCAACAGCAAGGCCGTACCCAGGATTGATTTTTGGGGGGGGGGGGGCACAACAATAATTTTTTTTTCTTTCAATTTTTTGCGTCGAATTGAACTGTTTTTTGCTATAAAAATTTTTTTTAAATTTCTTTTGGGGGGGGGGGGGGGGGGGGGGGGGCAGGCCCCCAAAGCCCGCCCCCCCCCCCCCCCCCCACTCGGTACGGCCTTGCCCAACAGTAATTATTTTTCTTTGTAATCGAAATGCATATCATCAGCTTTTTATTATTAAACTTTTTTAGGATACTTGCGTTATTTTTGCGATATCTATGATAATAATATATTATATTGACAAATTTTTACCAAATTTTGTAATAGAAACAAAAATGCTATCAAAACATGCTAAATTAATAAAGTGCAAAATTCTCACAAGATAAAACCAAAACAATGGGAGAATATTGGCAGAATTCCAGTCGAAATTATTTTGCCCCGATTAAAGCAATATACGACGGTATACCAATCAGCGCTGATGGGTGTGCGGGTTAAAAAAAATTTATTTTTTGCCGACGTTGGATCTGATCAGTCTGGCTTAGGCCAGGATGTTCTTTATGGGCATTAACAACAATAATTGTTTTAAATCATATTTTGTTTTGTCTTTGCAAGAGAAATTGGAGTTTCGTAATCGTGGTTAATAGGTGTCTCAAGATCTTTCTTTTGTAATTTATTAAAACAACTATTGACATCATCTTTTATTGTTGTAAATTCAGGGCGCTCGTTTTTCATTTTCATCCAACAACGTTTCATTAAATTATATCTAAGACAAGAGTCGCTCCGGCTAAAGCCGGAGCTCGCAAACAAAAATTTTACATGGGGTATTGCACGGGTATGATCAAAGATATAACATTTGTGTTGCACTGTTTCGCAAAGCTTTTCACAAACTCCACACGCTTTTTAGCAACATTATGCTAATTTACTTCATAAAAAAACCTGATGCATACATATTTTTATCCATTTCACGAGTAGTTTTAGCATGCATTAAACAAAAAAATTTGCATATTTTTCAAAAAAATTTTTGATTCTTTTTAAAAGTTTAAAAAGCAGCTAATAATAATTTTTTGCAAACTGTTCTTAATTAATTACATGTTTTTATCGCTGCTAAACTCATGGTTTTTCAGCGTTTTAAATTTTAATCCACAATGGCATAGGCTTTCACAGAAACCTCTGATTTTATTGTCTTTAAGTTAACCTCAAAATTTAGTAGCATTAATTTTTGCGTGTTCGTTTTTTACAGCTTCTTAAATTTTTGCACAGTACCTTAATTTAATTACACGCTAATTTTAGGCACTTGGTTTTTAAGTATTTTATGGGCTTTTGCAGCACTTTTTTATGAAATCCATAATTATCTTTAAACTCGCTCAAAAACCATTATTATTTAAGTCAGAAAAAAATTTGCATATTAAATAATAAAGAAAAACAATTGTTTAAAAATCCATTCCAGCACTAAATAATACAAAATTTTATTAAACATTTACTTTAAATTTTTTATTGGATTAAAGAAATGGGCCAAAAGAGTTATTCAATGTTTTAGACATAAATATAACATAAAGCGCCCTGTAAACGCCAAGTCATTGAGGTCTATTTAGAACCCGCATTCATCTTATTAAAAATGGCAAGTCTAATTTACTCTGATCAATTAATTTTTATGCAAATCATTTTCACTCCGTCTTTTTTCATATCCACATTGGTTTTTCAGTGTTTTTAAAGTTTTTAGTCCAAAATGGCATAGATTTTTACAGCAGTTCTTTTGGGTCGAAATTTAATATCATAAACTTTTTCGAAAGCTTAGCGAATTTTTCCCGAAAAGTCCAAAATGCAGCTATTATCTGTTTTAGGCACTTGGTTTTTAAGAATTTTATCCGAAGTTACATGGGCTTTTGCAGCAGTTGTTTATGAAGCTTGTGCATTTTTTCGTTGCAAACTTCCTAAATAAATACACACAATTTCGGATATCACTTTCAAATCCCCAAAACTCACAATTCTTGCTGCAGCCTCCGAGAATTTCACCATTACCTCCATAAATTTTTCAACATTATAAACATGGAATAGATCGTCAAAAATGTAACATACAAACAGACAAACACATTCTCTTTTTTCGATGTTTTTAAATTTTAATCCACAATGTTTTACATAAATTTTTTTCGAAACTTCTGATTTTGTATTGTCTGTAATTTAATCTTAAAAGTTTGCATGATTATTAAAAAGGGCACTTCTGCAGTTTTGCACCCAATTTGTTTTTTCATTCACAAAAGCAACCGTTCATTCAACCCACCCAACCTTTTAAATTCACAATGTAAACTCAATGTTTTTATGCAAATTTCCAAGTGAATTTTTCAACAAAAACAAATTGGGTGCAAAACTGCAGAAGTGTCTTAAAAAGTTCAACAGCTTCTTGAATTTCGCTTAAATCCAAATGGCAGGTAGTATGTTATTATCCGTTTTTGGGAACTTCATTTATTAATTACATCTATTTTAAGCAGCGCCGTATTTAAGGGGGGGGGGCATTGGGGGCCCGTGCCCCCCCCGAAACTGAGGAAATTCCTTTGATCTTTTACCGCTTAGTGTTGGCGGCGGCAAAAGATCAAAGGCGTGCCCCCCCCCCAAAATCGCTGTGCCCCCCCTGAAATTTTTTTCTGTATACGTCCCTGATTTTAAGCAATTGGTTTTTCAGTAGCTTTTATTCGAAGTTACATGGGCTTTTGCAGCATTTTTTATGAAATCCATAATTATCTTTAAACTCACACAAAACCATTATTAATTAAATCAAAAAATTTGCATATTATATTCAATGCATTTGTGACAAATCCAAAAAAAGGAGTGGAAAATTTTTGTTAAAATTTCATAGCCAGTAATATGACATGAGGCAAGTCATTGGGGTCTATTTTTTAACCCAAAAATGAAAAGCTTGATTCATTCGGATCAATAAATTTTAGACAAATCATTCCGTCTTTCTGCATAACCACATTGGTTTTTCAGTGTTTTTAAATTTTTATCTACAATGACATAAACTTTTACATCAGTTTCTTTTCAAAACTATTGAATTTTTTTTGGTTGAAATTTAATAGCAATTATTTTTTCGAAAGTTCCGCGAATTTTTCCCAAATATGATAGTCCAAAAAGCAGCTAATAATTTGTTTTAAGTCTTTGCAAACTTCCTAGATTAATACACGCTATTATCTATTTTAAGCACTTGGTTAAAAAGCTACTGAAATTATCAGAAGTTACATTGGGCTTTTTGAAATATCTGCACTTTTCATCAGTAACTCGTTTAAACATTAATATGACATGAGGCGCCCTCCGGGCGCCAAGTCATTAAAAAAAATTAAACTGAAACATCAATATTTAACCAAAATGGCAAATGTGTTTCATTCTTAGCAGTAAATTTTATGTAAATCATTTTCTGTCCGTCTTTTTGCATTCTATTTTCTTCATTCTTTTATCCACATTCATTCACATTTTCTCATTCCCCAACAATTTTTGCATCATTTTTTTCATTCTTTTTTGGATCTCACTTTCAAAGCCCCATAACTTTTCAAAATGGCAACCTCCGGAAGATGAGGTAAAACTTTTCGTAATCAGCACCCCATCCCCTACATTTCAACACCAAATAAGCAAACATTTAAACATATTGCACATCCCACAAACAAACAGACAAACACATTCTCACATACACAAAAGGGACAAGAGTCGCTCCGGCTAAAGCCGGAGCTCGCAATCAAAAGTTTTACAAAAGGTCTTGCAAAGGTTTTGGTAAAAGATTACAAATGTTTAGCATTAATTTTTGTCATTTTTCTCATAATATATCATTCAAATTTGCATGATAATTTTCATTTAAAAAACCCAAATTTGCATATTTTGGACATTTCGTTAAGCGTTTCATGCATACCATCTGAATCCTTATGATTCGCATAATAACTTGAGTATAGTTTAGTTATTAAAATTTCATTGCGCATGTATTTTTTCATCTTTTTGGAATTTTGTTTTATCACACACAAAAATCAAAAAATTAAAAGAAATTAATATTGATCTTCAGTTACAAAGCATAATAATTATTAATAGAAAACATTTAAAAAAAGTACTTATTTTAATTTTAAAGCTTTAAATAATTCATTAATAGGAGTTTTTGAAATATTTTCGGACATTTCGGGATAAATTATATCATTTTCATCAGTATCACCAAATTCAACATTTGCATCATTATCGTTGATAATAGTAGAATATTCATCTACATAAAAAACACATGGTTTCAGAACAGTATCAAGAAGAAAGTATGATAAAGCTGTTACAGATAATTTTCGATGAGCAACATCGAGAATTTTTGCATTGACCTGCTTCAATTTGAAAATATTATCTTGCAAAAATTTAAAATCAGTCTTTAAATCTCCTTCATCAGTCATTACAACAGCAACAATCCCAAAATGAGTTCCATCACTAATTAAAACACCCGAATAATTATTGTAGAAATATTGTGGAGGTCTTGCAACCATAAGCCAACAGGTTTCGACGATATTGCAGCACTTTTCAGAAAAAAGACGTTCGATTGAATTTCCTAATTTAAATGCAATAATATCCGTTGATACTAAATCCTCTTTAGTAACAAAACGCATTTCTGTTTCTCTCCCAATATTAATCTTGTGATGTATCATGTAACTTGTGATAAAACCAGAATTGTTTACGAACCAAGACCAACCCGATATAACCAAAAAATAGGATTCATTTGCATTTTCTTTTAAAACACTTTTAAAACGAAGTTGTTCAGATTTTGGGAATATAACAGCTTCAATTGTAATCCCATTCACATCGTACATCCCAAAATTGAAAGGTTTTCCATCGATAATTGCCGTTTCACTAACCAAATTTATATCTTTTACCATCAAAATTAATCTAAATTTATAAATTTATTTAACATTAATTTATATTAAATAATATGCCTACGATTCTTTTTTTTGTTGTTCAACAGATTTATAAAACAAAAACTGGAAATTTGTTAACAATAACTTTTCATTGTTCTTAGCAATTTTTGAACTTGGACCACTGAACAACCCAGCAAACGATCTTTTTTTCCCACGCTTTGATGATTCACCTTCCTTAGTTTCACCCTTAGCTGGTTCTGGAGATTTATTTGTTGAAGATTTGTGCATCGATAAATGATCTAAAAAAAGTTTTTGATGTGAAATAAAAATATGAGGTATACTGTAATACTTACTTTTAAATTGAAGCAGTAGTAACAAAAAATATGGATATTGATGTATGCGACCGAAAATTGTTCAAAAAAATGATTAAAACTGTTTTTATTTTTCAAATTATTTATGCATTTTTATGCAAATTTTGAATTTTGGTTATTTGATATTTTTATTACGGGATCTGTGTTTTTATGGTTGAACCTATTTTATAATTTGTATCTTTATATTTTAAAAATATTTAACAATCTATTTTATAAATATGTAATAAAAAATTTAATGTTGATGTAGAAATATTTTATAGAAAGCTTTAGTTTCAAAATTAAAAACTAATATACAGTGTTATCAAATAAGAAAATATTCCCAACGCGAAAGAATTTTTCTTATTAAAAATAAATTTTTGCTTGATAATTTTTTTTACAATTTTTGTATCTT
This sequence comes from Panagrolaimus superbus, assembly GCA_964035985.1. NCBI lineage: Eukaryota > Metazoa > Nematoda > Chromadorea > Rhabditida > Panagrolaimidae > Panagrolaimus > Panagrolaimus superbus. The sequence goes on from OZ038357.1 coordinate 11,963,396, forward strand.
ATTTTACAAATTTATAAGGAAGTTTATAAAGATAGTTGTATAAACAATTGTCATTTATTTTATTATCATATAAAACCGATAATAACAGAATATAAAAAAGGTCAGTTAATCTATGTATATGTTTTGGTTCATGTTTTTTGGTTGTAAACTAATTAAGATCATTTACAGATTCCACCATTTCTTTTTATATTAATATTATCAGAATGCTAATATCGACACAATTGGTTACTGTAACACATAAGTTGATTTGTTCCAATTTTTCATTTTATTTTTTTCACGATTGATAAACTTTGTTTTAGGCATGGAGAAATAGCAAGTCAAATTCAATCAACAACAACAACTTTTCGAAAACCAAAAGAATCAATTGTTTCAATTTTTTACCGCTCTTTTTACCGCATTACGCGAGCGAGGCTTACCGGATTAGCTAAATCGATGAGCTTGCCGGACGCGCTAAACCGGAGAAGTATTACCGTAAAGTGAGTATTTTGTTTAAAAAATTCATGAGATTACTTTTTGTTTTCTTTTTATCAAATTCTTTCTCTCTTCAAAAATTTCATTGTTTTTTGTTAGTTGTACTGTATTTTTTATTATATCTTGTTTAAATATTTTAAAGGTAGTAAGCATCCTTAATAAATGAAGTAATTTTTACTCCGGTGGCTGAAACCTTTTATGATTTCTATCCTGGATATTTTTTCTATAATTTCATTGTTGAACATCTTACTGTAGTTGTTTTCGGTTGACTCTTAGTCGGCTACCGTAGCCTTAAGCCCGTCCACTTCGTCAAAGTGGTCAACCACGAACGGGTACCACCCTTTTTGGCAGGGGGCGAGCCATTTGTCATACTTTAAATTAGATATTTTTATTATTTTGCAAATTTATGATTACGGTATTTTTCGATTTTGCCTCATTCTTTATTTCTTACTCAATTCCAACAATTTTTTATAAACGATATTAGCCGTAGATGTTTTATCCTCTGGAAGCACAATTTTTAAACCTTCGGTTGACCGAACTCGAGATAATGCAACATAAAGCTGACCGTGAGAAAAGCATTCATGCTTTAAAACTACTCCAACTTTATCCATTGTTTGGCCTTGACTTTTATTTATTGTCATGCAAAATCCAAGTTTAACAGGGAATTGATGTCGCGTTACATCGACAACTCCATGTTTAACAGTAAGACTTATTCGAGGTATTAGAATTTCATCACTAAGAGATCCATCAATGTTGATTTTTTTCACAACTAAATTATGCTTCAATAAATTTGTAACAACTAATCGTGTACCGTTGCAAAGTCCATCTTCAATTGATAAGTTTCTGATTAACATTACAATTGCATTTTTTCGAAGTCTTAGTCTGTAACTTGGCAATCCTTTGATATTTTTAGTTTTGTAATTTTGATGAATTTCCCCAGCAGCTTGTAAAATTTCATCACCGTAATGGTAAACATCTTGAGCATGATAAGTGACTTCAGTTTCTTCATCCAAAAGATCCAAAACCTGTTCATTTAGTTCATCAACGTCTTTATTCCAAGTGGCTAAAATTGCTCGTTTCATTACTGTAGCAGGATTGTAGTCTTCCATAACATCCCCAAAAATTTCATCGATAATGTCCCCTTTGCTCATCCATTCTTCTGGAATTTTTATTTCATTTGGATTTTCACCAAATCTTCCTTCGCCAATTTCGACCAACATTTTTTTAAATTCATTTTCATGAGCCAAAGCTCGGACATTTTCAATGAGTTTGAATTTTTGGAAATGTTTCCATAAAGGAGAGCAGCAAACAGAAACTCCAATAATTTCATCTACAGTACCATTTTCAATTATTGGTGCACATTGTCGAAAATCTCCGCCACATAAAATTATTTTTCCACCAAATGGAATATCTTTGCCCATTATTTCACGAAGTTTACTATCAACAACTTCAAGTGCACGTTTCGGAGCCATAGGAAATTCATCCCAAATAATTATGTCTGCTTCTTCAAGCATTTTTCCATGCGGCGATGTTGGCTTAACTCCGCTATTACTGTCACTTTCGAAAGGGAATTCAAGTTTAAATGCATTATGACACGTCCTTCCCATTGGATATAATGATGCAGCAATTCCGCTCCATGCCATAATAACAACTTTAAAACCTTTTCCCATCGCTAATTTTCGAATTGTATTAAAAGTGTAACTTTTTCCCGACCCACCAATTCCATCAACATAAATGCAACAATTTTTATCAGTTGGATCTTGTAATTTTACAGTTACCGTATCCACGATTGATTTCTGTTCTTTATTCATTACAGTATAATTTGCAATTCCTTCTTCATATAAAGATTTTAAATCAATTGTATCTTCATCTTCGAATCCAATTTTTTTCATGTATGCTTCCAGTTCTGGATAATCTGATAAATGCTTATCTTGATTGAGCATACTTTTAACAATTTTTCGCCATGCAACATTTTTTGCATCATCTTTGCTCCATTTTTTAAGCAAATCTTTAATTAAATGATCTTCAAATTTTTCGAATAATTCTAAAGGATTCCCAAGATCGCAATGAGCCAATAATCGTGCAAATAAATATCTGAATTGATACGGTGTTGTATGATTTAACGCTTCAAAAAGTGTATCTTCGTATAATTTATCATTAACAACTAATCCAAGTGCTACACATGCTTCACGATATGTTGGATACAGTACTCCATCAACTGTTCGAATATTTTCAAATGAAGTTGGTCCAGGAACAGCCATTAGCAATCGTCTAAGATAAAAGCAATTAGTTCTTTTTGGATTGACATTATATAATCTGCAAAGTTTTGGCTTTGTTGTTTTTTTTCTTGGATTCCATTTTCCAGCTTTTCCGTCCCAAACATGATCAACCCCAATTTTATTGTACAGTATTTTTTCCGGGATTTGAATATGATTTATTGGTTTTTTTTGCGCTTTTAATATTTCAATTGTTTCTTTAACTTTTGCAATTTCCTTTTCACGCTCTTGGTTAGCTTTAAAGAATGCCATTAATTTTGAATCTTTTTCTTTAGCTTTTTCCATCTCTTCATCTCCTGCATCTTCTCCCATATAAAGACTTTGTTCATTTTCTAGATGTACTGCAAGTCTGTCCACTGAATGGCTTAAACGGTACATCCAAAAATCAGATAAATGCCAATGAGATTCGGTAGCACTAATATATCGATAATCTTCATAACTTTTAATTTCATCGTAATTTAAAGCTTGAACCATTTCATTATCAATGAATTCATTCATTTCAACAAATGCTTTATCATCGCCCTTGAACATATATTTGAAGACATAAAATACTGTAGCAATGGAATTTATCGCTTCAACATTTATGTGAGATCTCATGAGTTTAAGTAGATAAGGATTGTGCGGTACCACCCATCTATTATCGACATCGACTTCTTTTCCGTTAACTTTCATTTTAAAAGATCTTCCATCGTCAGGCCTTTTAGGTCGTGTAAAACCATTGTCATCCATGACAGTTTCTTCACAAAATTTTTGAGGGAATTTTCTTTTGCATTTGCCATCGACCATGCATGGTGCTTTTGGATTATGAATGCCACAGGGTTTATGTATCATAAATTTTTTAACATATTCTAAATATTCTTCATCAAAAATTTCACCACATTTATCGGCTTCTTCTTGTGATAATGGTGGCAAAAAAGCTTTAATATATGTATCAACTTTATCTACAGTATCCCATTTTTCTTTTAATGTAAAGGCACAATGACAATGAGGTAATCCGCGTTTTTGAAATTCAATTACAACAACTGAGCATTCAACAGGCCCAAAAATTTCTTCCTTTTCAATAACACGGATTAATTCATGCATTTTTTGATAGAAGCAACTGTTTACAACATCAGGTCTTTCCCATGCTTTTTGATTTTCATAAAGATTCATTATTATATCTTCATCTTCAGGATTCACGGTCATTGTTATTAAAGCTGTAGGTTTCCCAAATTCATCAACCATGCTTATTGCATCCGAACAAAGTTCCCTTAAATATCTAGGACCACCGTAAAATGTACTTGGCAAAATTTTAAGACTTCCAGGAGCACGTCCTAATTTTGCTGCTTGTCGATTTAAATGTTCTTGGACATCTTTGTAACTTGCAACTTTGAGCTTTTTTTGATTTACATTTAAATACCGTAACCTGCTTCCTTCAACTTTTGCCCACGCATCGCAAAGATACTGTAGAAAAAGTTTTCCACCATGCAAAATTGGATTAAATCCATAAATTTCTTCACATCTGTCATTAATTTTAAAAGCATAATATTCTCTTTCCGTAAGCTTACCGAATTTTGGTTCATTTGGGTCACAGAGTTGATTATCATAAAAAGTTCCTTTTCCATTTGGATAAAATAAAGTATAACTTAAAGGTTCAACACGTGGATCCCATTCTGGCAAAACTTCATATGTGTTATTCCCTGCCTTTTTGTCAAAAATTACAATATCATCACGTGGAATTTCACCATCTGGTCCAGGAGTGTAAACCAATGCAATTTCATTTTCAGCTTCAACTCTATCATAATTTCTTTTTGCATTTGGTTTACCTTTAAAAACCAATCTCAATTCATTTGATTTTTCTCCTGTTGCTGCTTCATGTGCCTTTTGCTTTTCCATTGTTTCCTTTAGCATTGTATAAGCTTGGGCAAAAATATTTACTTCCCGAATTGTTTCATCCAACTCTTTCATTAATTCTTCATTAAGTTTTATATTATTTTTAAGTCCAGCTTGTACGCGGGCTACTGTAGCTTCAGCACTATCAACAATGTAATTTTGACCCGCAAAAGTTGCATTATCTCCTGAAGGTATATATGTCCTTGGCATTTTATGTAAAACTTTTCCTTGAATTTTAAGATACGGTACTCCTGGAGCTAAATTGACATTTTTGGCATACATATGAGCGCAACTGAGACTTGAATTAATCATCCTTTTATTTGCATCAAAAACTTTGACATATTTATCATTTTTATATTTTTTTGTCATCAAATCTTTTAAATTTTGCGGATAATCTGGTACTCCAGCTTCCATCTTTATCTTTCCTTGCTTGCAACAACTCGTGTATGTTCCGTCTTGTTGTCTTTTTTCTGTACGATAATGCTTTGCTCCACATCCTTTGCAAATTTTATCTCTTTTTCCCAATTTGAATGGTTCAACATTTTTAAATTCACCACCTTTTCTAACAACAAATGGCATTACTTTTTTTAAAACTTCAATTCTTTCAGCTCGTTCTTTTTTTAACTTTTCTTGTTTTTCAAGTTTTTTTATGGTACGCTTAACTGACATTTGTTCTTTTACAGTAATTAAACGTTCATTTTTTTCATTTTCTGTTTCATTTTCACGTTTTATTTGCTTAGTTTCAGCATCTTTTTGCAATCTTACCCGTTTTTCTTCTTCAGTTTCCATTGATCTTTGTTGGGATTGTATATCTGCCTTTTTAATTTTCTCATTTTGAACCGATCTTTGGGATAAATTTTCTTTGCATAATTTTTGTATTTCACTGAAATCAGTTTTTTCCTTTTGAGTCATTGATGCTCTCTTTTGTCTCATATATTCCTTTTTCTTTTCATTTTCTGCTATTTTTTCTTTGACACTTTTAATTGATGCATTATATTTATTTCTGGATTTTGCTTTAGAAATTTTTAAGCGTTTACAAAAATCGGGGTAAGTTTCTTTTAATTCATTCTGTAAATTTATATCTTCCAGTAAAATTTCATTACCTTTTTCATCACAATTATCAGCGTCATCTTTTTTTTCTTCAAATTCAGTTTTTATTTTTATATTTTTTAATTCAGTTTTAAGTTTTTCATTGTCTTCAATTTTTTTCATCAAAAATAGTTTTTCTGAATTAAATTCTGTTCTTGCAGATTTATCTTTTTTAAGATTTTTTCGTTTACAGTAAGCAATAAAATTTTCTTTTGCTTTATTTTTAAGTTTTGTTTCTTCTTCAATCGACAACAACATTTCTGATTCATCGATATCCATTGAATCTTCCTCGACAATTTTAATTTTTTTTGCATTTTTTTCGATATAATTGCCGCTCGATTTTCTTTTAGTGCCTTTTTTTGTATCAAAATCTTCATTTTTAACAGCATTTGAAACACTTGCTATTGTTTCAGGCTGGCTTTCATCAATTAACATTTTATCAATATTTTTTAATATTTTATTTGCTTCAAATGAAAAATCCAAAACTTCTTTTTTAATCTGTTTTTTTGTTGCCTTTGTATCAAAAATTATTTGAACATTGCTTTCAGTGTTATTATTGTTTGTATTTGAATCCGTGAGAAAGGGAAGATAAAAGTTATAAACCTCTTCTCTCCATGCATTAGCTTCTGCTGTTCCAAATTTTAAAATTTCATTATTTAAAATTCTGTATGAAAGCATACAAATCATTGGACCACAGTTATATCCATCATATTGGATTAAAAAAGAATCATCTGCTGCATTTACAATTTCACATTCTTGACCATCACAAAGCAAAGAACAAATGAGTTTTAACTTTGAATAAAATGGTTCTCGTAATGGCCATCTTAAAGTACAATAAAAAGTACATATTTTTGTATCCTTATCCAAAATAGCTAAATTCCAATGACCTGGCATATGAATAGGGATGATAGCTTTTTTAAATGTCATACTGTAACGTGGAACAGTTGGTAATCTATTTGGAAGCCTTCTTTCATTGCCCCAATTTTCAATAATTCTTTGTTCCCAAACAGTAGCACTAACCAACAAAAGATCTGGATTTCCCTGAATTACATCTTTATTAATAACAGAATCAATTGTGACGTCATCAATATATTCTTTATTTTTTACTTTATTCAAATTGTACAATGTTAAAGGTATTTGAAGTGTGTTATTCACAACTTCATCAAGCCTTGGTCCATCAATATTTTCGTCATCATCATCAATTACAATAACATGATTTAAAATTGTTTCATCGGATACTGTAGTTTTTTTTCCATCATTATCAATAGTAATTATGCCATTATTTTGGGGAGTTCCTCCCTGAATCATTTGATTAATTTGCGGCGTTCCATCAGAAAAATCAACCAATTTATTATTTATCATACTTTTTTAACAATGCCAATTTTTATCATAAGTTTTTAACAACCCTTTCAGGCAAATTACAAACCCTTTCGGGCCAATTACAAACCCTTTCGGGCCAATTACAAACCCTTTCGGGCCAATTACAAACCCTTTCGGGCAATAAAAACACCGACAAAGAACCTTAAAGGCAACTTTGTGGAAAAAAAGCAAAAGTTTAAAAATTTAATTTATTTTCAAGCGAGCTTGAAAAAAGGAGCCTGTGGTAAACTTTATAATCCACTGATCTCCCAAAAGTGTTTGAACGGCCTTTTACAACAGTTCAAAGTTCAAATGAAAAAATGTTTTTGAAATCCATTGAACAATTTTATTCAAATTTGAAATAAGTCATTCGAAAAATATTTATCTGTTCATTTCTTTCACATTTTTTTCATTCACCGACAATTTGCATTAACTTTTTCATTCTTTTTTGGATCTCACTTTCAAAGCCCCGCAACTTTTCAAAATGGCAACCTCCGGAAGATGAGGTAAAACTTTTCATTATCAGCACCCTACCCCCTATATTTTAACACCAAATAAGCAAACATTTAAACATATTGCACATCCCACAGACAAACACATTTTCAATTACACAAAAGGGACAAGAGTCGCTCCGGCTAAAGCCGGAGCTCGCAATCAAAAGTTTTACATGGGGTATTGCACTTGTCTTGAACAATGGATTTGCAATGTTTCCTAAAGCTTTTCACAAACTCCACACGCTTTTTTTGCAATGTTATGCAAAATTTTCAATTCCAAAAATTATTTTTCATGCATATTTTATCCATTCCACAAACATTTGCATATTCTCTGTTTGTTATGTGGACATTATTGAAAAATTCCACATAACAAACAATTAAAAACGAAGGGTTTTGCATTTTTTATTTAAAAAATTGTTGATTTGTTTAAATAATTCTAAAAAGCAGCTAATAAGTTATTATTCGTTTTTGTACAGTACCTTAAATTAATTACACACTGTTATATATTCTCCGCGCTCGGTCTTTCAACGGCTTTTGTCTAAAGTTACACAATAGATTTTTTGAAACGGCTCCATTTTTTCCCTTATTTAAACTCGCATTTTTTATATCTTTAAAAAATTCCGATTTAAATTCAGAAAAGCAATTGTTTTAAAAAATCCATTCGAACACAAAAAAAATATTATTGTTAAACATTTAATTAAAAATCTTTCCGCTCCTTACAAAGCCAAAAAAATGAGCGGAAAACTTTTTTAAATTTCTTAGACACTTATATGACATGAGGCAAGTCATTAGGTCTAATTAAAGCCCACATTCTCTAATCATGCCTTTTAAACCCAAAAGTGGGAAGTGTAATTCATTCCGATCAATTAATTTTATGCAAATCATTCTTTTCGAAACTTAGTAATTTTATAGCATTTCTCGAATTTTTTTCCAAAAGTCCAAAAATCTAATAATTTATAATTATACGTTATTATCTATTTTAAGCACCCGGTATTTCGACATCTTTTGTCTGAAGTTACACGAGCTAAATAAACAAAAAAAACAAAACGTCTGCATCTTTTTATTATCCGTAATACTCGTTAAAACAAAAAGTTTTGCATTTTTTATTTAAAAAATTGCTGATTAATTTTAATAATTCTAAAAAGCAGCTAATTAGCTATTATTCATTTTTTCACAGTACCTTAATTTAATTAAACACTGTTATCTATTCTATGCACTCGGTCTTTCAACAGCTTCTTTCTCAAGTTACACGGGCTTTTACAGCAGATTTTTTAAAACGTCTGCATTTTTAAATTTTCTCAAATTTTTAATCGCACTTTAACAAAAACTTTAAATCAAAAAATATGCATTTTATATAAAAAAAAGCAATTATTTAAAAATCCATTCCAAAACAAAAAAATACAATTAATTTAAATTTAAATTCTTTGTATTTGTAATAAATCCAAAAAAATCAGTGAAAATTTTTTATTAAAATTTCTTTCGTAGACAGTAATATGACATGAGGCAAGTCACTGGGGTCTAACTTTTTAACCCAAAAATGGTAAGTTTAATACATTCTGATCAATTAATTTTATACAAATCATTCCGTCTTTTTTCACACCCACATTGGTTTTTCAGTGTTTTAAATTTTTATCCAAAATGGTATAAAGTTTTACAGCAGTTCCTTTTCAAACCTTCAGAATTTTTTTTGGCCGAAATTTTTAAAATAGCATTAATTTTTTTCAAACTTCCTAAATTAATACACGCTATTACCAATTTTAAGCACTTGGTTAAAAATCTACTGAAATTATCTGAAGTTACATGGGCTTTTGCAGCAGATTTTTTGAAATGTCTGCACTTTTTATCAGTAACTCGTTTAAACATTAATATGACATGAGGCGCCCTGCGGGCGCCAAGTCATTAAATAAAAAAGAAATTGAAACACTTTAATCATCAATTTTTACCCAAAATGACAAATCTGATTTTCATTTTTAGCTGCAAATTTTAAGCAAATTACTTTTATTCCGACTTTTTGCATTCTTTTTTCTTCATTCTTTTATCCACATTCATTCACATTTTTTCATTCTCCGACAATTTGCATTAACTTTTTCATTCTTTTTTGGATCTCACTTTCAAAGCCCCGTAACTTTTCAAAATGGCAACCTCCGGAAGATGAGGTAAAACTTTTCATTATCAGCACCCCATCCCCTACATTTCAACACCAAATAAGCAAACATTTAAACATATTGCACATCCCACAAACAAACAGACACATTCTCAATTACACCTACGGGGAAAATTTAATAATTTTTAAGCATTAAAAATAATTCTTACATTTCTTCAGGACAATGTTCTGGACGTAACAGATGTCCACCAGAATTTAAATATTTGGTTACTTGATATTCATCTTTTAAATCAAAATATGGAGGTACCCCTCTTTCAAAAATCTCCCAAACCAAAACACCAAATGACCAGATATATATCTCCTTTAGAAGATACCTAAAAAAGTTTACAGATAAATCAACTCCATTTTTGCTCAATTTTCTTTTTAACAAATATATATATATATTGATTTATAATCTTCTTTTTAAAAATGTTTTGTTAATTAAAAAAAGCTAACCAATTTTAGTTTAGAATCTGTAGGCCCAGATGAAAGAACTTCAAAGGGAAGCCATTGATATGATAAATTAGTTTCTTTATTATCGTCATTCTTCAAATCTCTCGAATTTTCAAAGTTGCATAATTTAATTGTTTTGTTACTTTGAGATGACTTCCGCAACCTAAAATAATTTATCAAATTTAGTTGCACTTTTAAAAAAATAAAAATCATTACAAGCAATTTTTTGCTGCTAAATTTTGATAAACGATATCTTTACTCTTTAAAAAAATCATTGCATCCAAAATTTGTAAAATTAAATTAAATGCATCGGATTTTAGCAACTGATTATCAGCGGAAAAGAGAAAAGTGTGGAAATTACCAGCAGACATATATTCTCTTATTATGGTTGTTGGCACTCCCACTTCCCTACATTCAAAACACAAAATTATGTTTACATGTTTTAAAAGACGAAGATTTTGATATTCTTTTAATGCATCTGTCTGACTTCTTCTTTTGAAAAATTTGGTTATAATAATTTTTGTGGTTTCTGTAAAAGAAATGATTTAAAAAAATATTAGAATTAAATAGTTTCGATTTATTTAAAATACTTTTTTCCACATTTTTGGTTTCTTTCGAAAAATTCTTTCCAAACGATTCAAGCAATGCAATCCGATTTTCGTTATTCTTATTTTTTTTCGCTGTTGAATTTTTTTATTCAAAAAATGTGCAATCTAAAAATTCGATTTATATTTTTAATATTAAAATATTTAATTGCAAAGAGAAAGGAATTCGCACAAAAATGCCTGTCGAAAGAGATGTCGCTGCCCAAAGCAATAGAAATGAAAAATTATTCATAAAAGTCGAATCAAAAATCTTTTGCAAATCCATCTTTAAAGCAGCTTTGTAACAAAAATATTTCCACCTAAAAATGAAACCAGAAAAAAATATTTATGCGCACTTTTTTAAAAATAAAAAACCAAACGTTTTACGTTTTTTTTCACGCTGCAATTAATCATTTATCCATTTTAATAAACTTTTTTACCCTTTTTTTTGTCAGTTTTTTTTCAAGGTTAAAGAAAGATAATGAATTTTTTACACAATTTACTTGCTGCAAAAGAAAAGAAAAAAAGAAGAACTTACTTTTCCAGTAAAAAATTACAACGGTTTTACTTTCTGATTTATTTCAATTTAAAAATATTTATTTAAGACAAAAAAATATCACATGATCGGCGGCACAAACATCATTTTAACTTAGAATAATTATTAAAGGGAGGCGGCCTCTTTGCTACTTTTTGCCAAATAATTGCTTTTTGAATTTCGCGGGCAATAGGCGGGTATCAAGAGAACCTGATTTTTTTAATGCAAAAAAACGAAAAAGTTTTATTTTTTATCGCTTATATCCATAAAAAATTTTGATAGAAAAAAAATTTTCATCGGGGAAATTTTTCGTGTTAGAATACAGAAAAATCGGTTGCCCGCAAAATTCAAAAAGCAATTATTTGGCAAAAAGTAGCAAAGAGTCCGCCTCCTTTAAAAACACACAAATAGATTAATTATCTTTCTAATTAACAATGTAAGTTTTTATTAAAATTTGAAATATTTGTCAAAAACACTACTAAAAAATTAATTTTTTGGTACCCACACTGAGCAATGATCTTTTGGGGCATAGTTAGAGCCAAGAGGACAATTAAAAGCTTGCTGGAAAGCAGGGAAATTTTGGATTGTACCAAAAACTCTAAATTTTGATGGAGAATGTGGATCAACAAGAAGTTGCTTGTAAGTTGTTTCATCACTTGGAGCAGTTTGGCACCAAACTTGTGCAAAACTTAAAAAGAAAAGTTGATCATGTGTAAATTGAGCATAATTTGAATCAGGTAATTTTGGATCAGGACCATTTAATTGTATCCATCGTTGATATGAAAGATATGCGGAATGAATTCCACCATTATCGGCAATATTTTCGCCTTGAGTTTGTTCGCCATTAATATTTTGTGGATTATATGATGAATTTGTGATAGCTGTAAAATTGTTGTATTCATCTGCAACACATTCGGTCATATTCGTAAAAGTTGTTTGAGCTTCAGCAGACATCCATGGCTTCAAAATTCCCTCTCCATTCCATTGTACACCTTGATCATCAAAACTTAAATATATAAAATTAATGTTTAATTTGCATTTTTTACAACACCCAAAAAAACTTACCCATGTGTTAATTCATGTCCAACAATTAATCCCATTGCTCCGAATTTAAGTGAAGCTGGCCAATCTGGATCAAAATATGGTTGTTGCAGAATACCCTCAGGAATTGTAATTGAATTTAACTAAAATTATTTAGCATTCTGTTTCACAAATATAAAACCTTTTATTTATCTCTCACCTCTGGCTGATACCAAGCATTTACAGTACCCGGAGGGCCAAGAAAATTACTTCGATCAATGTGGCTACTAGTTAAATTGATATAATTTTGATATTGATTAAATACGGTAAGTCTTTTAAGCATTTCGAAATAATTTAATGTTTCAAAATCCGCTCCAAGTTGTGAATGATAAATATCAAGTTGAGTATTATTAAAAATGAAATTTGGATATGCAAGATTGATTTGTAAACTCATAATTTTATCCCGTGCTGATTGTTGCGTTTTTTTATCCTGATTTATCCAAGGTAAATCATCGAGCATTGCCTGCATTGAATTTCGAATTGCACTTACAATTTTACCTGTTTCACTAAAAATATGCGTTTTTATTGGAAAATATTTTTAAAGAATTTATAAAGGATTGCCCAGATCTGACATCAACACTTTTAAGGGCAGAAAATTCTGACAAAATTTGATGTGCGGTATAAGATCAAAGGAATTTATCTGACGAAAAAATGGCACATTTTTGTATAATATTTATTCATTAATGGCCTCACGATAATATTAAGCAAAAAAAGACATTATCTTTTTGAATGATAAAAATAAGTTATCTGTGCCTCTTTAGAGGCCATCAGTTTTATGCAAAAAAAATTATGCAAATGACCGAATGAACAAAATATTTTAGCAAAATTTTAAACCAACTTTTTAATATATTGACGTTGAAAATCTGTTCTATAAAGGGCTTCTGTAAAAAGTCGAGCATTTGCATATTGCATATAATTTTGAGTTGCTTCGGCACAACTCATTTCAGTTTGATTGACAAAACTTGGGGCAACAAATGGATCTTTTTTCATTGTTTTTTCACCAATTTTATGGCCCGTTTCAGAATACATTGGAATATAGTTATTCTTAAATGATGATGGAGAATAAACAAATTGGGACTGAGATAATAGTAATCGAAAATATAAATATTTAACAACAAGATCAATTCCGGCATGCGGGATAAAATCATTTAAAGCAGCAAGCATTGAAGGTTCTGAAATCAGAATTCTGTAGTCATTAATTGTTGCAGCATTAGCAAAATTTGCATTTGTAAGACTTGAAAGCTGATTAACATAAGTTGGCCAATCTACAAAAGTTGCAAAATTTTTAATATCTCCAACTGTCATCGGATTAATCCATCGAGTAAAATTTCTTCGAGTTGTTTCATCAGTACTAAAATTTGTAGCAAGAATATGTTCGAATTCAATAATTGCTTTAATGTTTTGCTGCAATTTTGCGGGTGGACATGTTATTTCAATTGAAGCTGCATATGATGAAACAAGATGCATGGCATTTGTGATTAAAGCATTTTTCGTAAAAGCTTCCCAGGCCCCTGGTAAATAATATGGCTTTGAATAAGTTACAGTATTTTGATCAAGATATAACGTAAAATTTGCAGCAAATTGTGGATCCCGTTCTGCATTTACATCAACGAATGGCGTAATTAATGTATCAGTTCCATATTTTACACTTAAAAATGCCAAGGCATTTGCCAATGTGACTGAATCAGTGTTTGTGTTTTGTGACGCTGTCGAACATAGATTAAAAGTGTAATTTGTGACACCTCTAAATTCATCCAAAACATTTTTAACAGCGCTTCCATTTTTGATTTCTTCTGGAATAGTTTTATCAGAATTCATTAAATTAGTGAATACTTTGCACTTTTTGTAGAATGTTAAAGTTTTAATTATTGCATCAGATTGCATCATGTCCTGAAATTCAATAATTATTAACCTGTTGAATACATTCTATTCAACATACACTATTGTAACCTGGTTGAGACATCATCTCTAATTGTTTCGCCATTTTTTCATAATTTTTGTCACGATAAATGTAAAAGCTTAGTCTTTTGTTATATGAGCCACATGCATAGTTATAAAAGTCATTGCATGGATCTGCACTGAGATTTAAAGCAGCTTTAAAGAATGCTTCAGCTTGGCTGTATTTTGTGTAAAGATTAACTTTATCAGCTGTAAGGCCGGGCGATTCAGGAATATTCAGGATATTGGACGATGGAGCTTGTTTTGCTAAAAAAAACTTTTATCTTATCTTTCAAAGTAGTTCCAAAAACAAAAACGTACTAATGTTAACATCAGTGATCCAAACATTACAATGCTTTACTGGTGCTGATGGTGATCCAAGGGGACAATTGAAAGCTGTTCTGAAAGCTGGGAAATTTTGAATTGTACCAAAAACTCGATATTTTGAAGGCGAATGTGGATCAACAAGAATTTGTTGATATTCTTGATTTGAATTTGGAGGTGCCTCACACAATACTTGACCAAAAGATAAAAAGAAGAGTTGATCATGATTATAAATGGATACAAAATCTCCAGGTAGCACTGGATCAGGGCCATTAAAATTGATAACATTTCGATATGCAAGAAAGGAAGCATGAATTCCGCCATTATCTGCAACATTTTCTCCGACCGTTTGTTGTCCATTGATGCATCGAGGAGAATAGTTGGCACTCAAGGGGCAAAAGTTATCGTATTCTTCGATGACACATTCTGTCATATTATTAAAATGCAACTGTGAATCTGGATCTAGCCAAGAAAGAAGTTCACCGAAGCCGTCCCATTGTGTCCCAGATGAATCAAAGCCATGGGTGAGTTCATGTCCAGAAATCTGAAATATTATTCATATCTATGAATTATGCGCATTTTCAGACACAACAAATTTGCGTAACTCAAACAAACTTACCATTCCCAATGAGCCATAATTCATTGAAGCTGGCCAATCAGGATCAAAAAATGGTTGTTGAAGAATTCCAGCTGGGAAAGTAATTGAATTTAACTAAAAAATGTTATTCATTAAAATGCATTTAAAAGAAATATTTTTACTTCAGGTTGATACCAAGCATTCACAATTCCAGGTGGTCCATTCCATTCCCTTCTATCCGTTCCATTATGACGACGCAATAAATCAAAAGATAATTGAACGTTGAAAATATTCATCATGTTCATTATTTCAAGATAATTAGTTGTATTCAAAAAATGTTTATCAATATTTCGATAATATCTTGTTAGATTTCCATTATCTGTAATCCATTCAGGATATGCAATATTTCTGACCAAATTTGTAATTTTTGAATAGGCGCTTAATTTTGATTTTCGACTCATCCATGAAAGTTGATCAATCATTGATTGCATTCCAACTAAAATATTTTCTGCAACATTTTCTACAGAAGTTTTAATTCGAATTCGATCTGCTTCCGTTGGATAAATTATATCAATAAAGATTCGAGCATTAGCATATTGAAAGTTATCAATTGTATCCCCAACACATCCCAGCTGAATATCTTCAGCAACATCTCGAGCAAATTTGCTAATTTTTGGTCGAAGATTTTTTTCAAACTTTGGGGGACCACGAATCGGGCGTTTAAGTTTATAAAGATCTAAGAATTCATCTGCTTTGATACTGTATTGACTTGGAAAGAGAAAACTATTCGCATCTAGAAGTCTATAAAAAATGTAGTTTGAAAAATTTGGTGCATCAATGGCGCCATTGAAGCCGCTTTTCAAAGCCGCATCAATTTGTTGCAACCGATACGGTTCAAAAATGCTAATTTGATAATTTTGATCTAGAATTCTATTTGTAACATTTCCATCAACAACTTTGACAGCGATATTTTGCATATAAGTATTTATATCAATTGAAGTAAAATTGCGGTTGAAATCTCTGAGTGTTATTAAATTGTAAGATCGAGAAGATTGCCATCGAGTTTTTGCATCTGTGGAATATTGATTTGCAAGAAGATATTCAAATTCAACAATTTTTTCAACCGTTCCATTCATCAATCCAGTATCAATTTTAACATTTGAGATAGCATTATAATTCATGAAAGTGTTGAAGACTCTTCTGGTTAAACTTGGCTTTGTCAAATTCCATGTTTGTCCAATATAATATGTCCAAGAATATGAAAGAACAGGTTGATCGAGATACAGAAGATATGGTTGTATTCCTTGTGGATCCCTCCAATTTGTATCAACATATTGCGAAATAAGTGTATCGACACCATATCTTCCACTTAAATATCCTAATATTTTTGCATTTTGTATTGAATTTGACCATTGAAAAGAATTATTTCGCGTTAATAATGGAAAAGATAAACCTGTGCTCGACATAAATTCCGCAACAATCGCCTTAATTTGTGTTCCATTTTCTGTAATGCTGCCCATATTTGGTGAATCTTTAAGGCAAACTTTATACATTTGTTTTATTTGTTGCAATGGTAATGGCTTAAAAATACTCCTTTTAAGAATCATGGGAAATTTTAAATAAATAAAAATGACTTACATCAGCTGCATTTGGAGTGTTAAGGGCGAAAGCCATTTTCTTTCTATTTTCCATTTCAGCAATTTCAATACTGATGGATTTATTATATTTTCCGCAAGCATACTGATAAAAGTCCTCGCATGGACTTACAGAAATATCAATGGATTCAGAAAAATATTTTGCTGCATTTTTATATTGTTGTGATTTTGCTGTTGGAGGTGTTGGGACGTTAACAATTACTTCAGGATTTGTGCCATTGTTTAAATATTCAACTGTATTATTATACACCGTATTATTTACATAAATAATTTGAGGAACATATACCGTTTGATTTACATAGACAATTTGGGGAACATAAACAGTTTCAGTTTGATTAACATAGATGATTTCAGTTTGATTTATATAAACTGGCACAGTTTGATTTACATATACAATTTGAGGAACATAAACAGTTTCAGTTTGATTAACATAGATGATTTCAGTTTGATTTATATAAACTGGCACAGTTTGATTTACATATACAATTTGGGGAACATAAACAGTTTCAGTTTGATTAACATAGACAACTTCTGGCTCATAAACAATTTCAGTTTGATTTACAGGAACATAAATAATTTCAGGTTCAGTATTGTTGTTACCGTAATTATTTGTATAATTATTATTATTTATTATTGTTGAAGGGCCTGTCGAAACTTTATTGTTATCTTTATCATACACTTTAACTAAGGTTACAATGGATAAAGCTAAAACCGCAACAAGGCCAATAGTGCCAAGTCCAATGCCAGCTTTTACAACATTGCTGCTTACCATCGTTTTCGTCGTCGTCGTTAACGATGAAAGGCAAACAGAATAACAGTAAAAAATTTAATTCCGTCTCAAATGATAAGAATTTGTGTAAAATTTATAGATTGCGGATGCTTAAAACTAAGTTTCATTTTCGCCAATTTGTAGTGTTATCAACATGATGCAAGCTGTGGCAGAAAAAAATTTTCCAGCTCTTCCATCTTTTTGTCATCATCCTTTTTAAAGTTTTTTATCATCGTTAAAATGTGCGATGAAAGCAATTCTTTGTTTTAAAATAGCATAGATTTGTGAAAAAATTTTACCTCTATCCTTCCATTCTGGGAGAGATAACAAATTTTTCTTTCAATTATTCAAACAAATGCATCATTATTTTTTTGAGAAGCTTTCGCAACCAAGTTTTTTTCTTGTTATAGTTTTAGGCTTAATAGAAAATTTGAGCAGATTAATTTTTTTTTGTTCTTATCTCATTTTTTGATGCAGTTAATACCGTTGTCATACATGAAGAGGGGGGTGGGAAGAAAGATTCCCTATACAGACCCCTCCCCCAAAAAGGTCGAAAAAATTTTTTCGGCGACGCTTCGCGCCGCCGAAAACTGTAAGGGTCCCCCCTGTGCGTTTTTTAGTACTATTTTTTTTTCCAATTTTTGACGTACCCCCCCCTGTGCGTTTTTTTTCAAAAAAAATTTCCTTTTTTTAATGAAGCTTTGTTGCTTATTATTGTTTACTATATTTGTATTTTGTTCTTTTGCTGCGAGAAATGGAAGTTAACATTTTGTTTTTTGTAAGGTATCAAAATTTTTAATTAAGATTGCGTTTAAATGAAGTTTTCCCAAATATTTAGCAAGGGGTATTAACTTTACGGAAGTTCGTTTAGAAAATTGCGTCAAAGATCCCCCAGATATTCAAGGTTTTTTATTATTCGTTGTTGAGCTATTTTATGATCCTACCAAAACTCCATTAGTCATTAAACATTTTTCTTTCAACTAATTTCCATTTCGACATAATAAAAAAGTAAGTACATATTCCCTAATTAAAACTTTTGGACATTTAGCTGAGCATGAATATTTAAATCATTATTAATTAGATTACAAAAAAGCAGCAGCAGATCATAACTGGATTTCGAGGGCTTCTTACAATACCCGTGGTATGTTTCTATCTGCAGCAACAGTTTCCTCTAATGTTGCAATTATTTTACTCAACACTACTCGGTCCCACAAGTCAGCCTGTAATAGAAAAATTGTCGCCAATAAATTTCGGTATTATGTATTCACACGTAGCTGAACCTCGAATTGTCCTTAATGATGAGTTAATTAAATTTATTACCGTCACTGCGAAGATGCTAATATATTGGCGACACATTTAGAAGGAATTAATCAACACCCATTTGCAAAAAAACTTAGTGATTTGTTGCGTAAACCTATTTACAATTATGTTATACGTGCAAATGTTGAACAGTCGGTAAATGTATGTGATGATCACTTAGTTTTGGATCTACCAATTGCCGGTGAACCAAACATTTCCCTGCACTAGATCCTTTCTTGAGGCCGAGCCATTTTGTTATCATTACTTGAAGCGGGATTTAAAGCAGTTGATAGTTCAGGGGCTATTAAGTAAAGTTGCGGTGGAATCTCTTGAGACTTACGATTACAGTTTCGAAGTCGTTAATCCCGATTCCAGAAGTTTAATTACTATTAGATGCAAGATTTGTTACTTACCTTGCAAGGAAGAATAGGGGACTTTGTGTTACTGATATCGATAATCATGATGAACATGAACCATTTCTTCAATGCAAAAAAAACACATAAACAATACTATCAAGAAGGCAAATCTATCTTTGTTAAAGTTAAAATTAGTTAAAAGTCAATGTTCATCTGGTCCAAATCTTTTTGCAAGACGAGTAAGACTGTTTTGATGAAAAGCAACAATCTGATCAAAATTTTCAAGAATATTTTTCACATATGCGTCAGCTATTAGGACAATGTGAGATGAAGAATATGACCCCGTAAGAATACGGTGTACTTACGACACTATGTGGTCTTCAAAGCGATGAACTGAGACAGTTCCTCATGAATCCCGCAAATGATATATCGGATATGGACAAAGCACAATCATTAGCTGTAAGCTTCGTTCAAAGTCAAAGCTTACAGCAAGGGATATTACACCTCGAGAAGATAAGTTTAAACGACTATGAATGTTGTTGGAAAAGGTTATAAATGTGAATATTGTGGAGGAACGTGTTCCAAAGGAAAGGAAGGTTTTCCAGCAAAAGGTTCAACTTGCAATCAATGCAAAAAGAAAGATCATTTTGCCAAAGTTCGATAAAAAATATTTCATTTTTTAACGTACTCCCCCCTGTGCATTTTTTTCAACAAAAAAAATTTTGCAGGGGGGGGGGAGGGGGGGAGGGGTGGGAAATTCCCACCCCTTCTTCTAGTATGACCGTTGTACAAGAAAAAATAATTAAAGAAGCTTAAAAAATTTAAGTGAACAAAACAAAAAATTTAATATAATAAAAATTTGAGCGGAAATTTAGAAAAAGGAGTCTTTTAAGTCCTTACACTATCGTTTCACAGTCGCCAAAAAGTGTCACAACGGAAAAATTGTGTTCGTGCAAAGACAGTTCAGCTTTTGCACTGTTTTTTTTGCAAAAAAAAAGAAAAAAAAGTTTTTTTTGTGACACTTTTTGGCGACTTTTATAAGGGAATGAAACGATAGTGCTTAATTGACTAAATCTCTAAAAAAAAATTTTTTTAAAACAAAAACTTGTTCAGATGTGTCGAAGAAAGAATGGAACCACTGTCCTTAGCAAAATCCGGGCGTATCTGAATATATAAAATTTACAACTTCTTTTTTCGTTGATTGTCCCTACTTTTATGCATTTTTTATCAACGAAATTTCATTTGACGAAAAAATTTATGTACAAACATTTTTAAAAAATAAACAAACAAATAAAAACACTTTTGAAGATCATATTTATGCAGCAGAGACGATATCATTTCTAAATTTGTTATTTTTATCACATTCAGCATCAGCCTTATCAGAATCAATTTTTCTCCAATATTCTGATTTTGCCCAATATTGTTGTTCTCCGGATGCCAAAAAACAATATAAAATATTACAAACAACCATAATTGCAGCAACGGCATAAAATGCCATAGCCCATTCATCTTGAGTATTATTTGGTGTTAGGGGATTTACAATGAGAGGGATAACCAACATTGTAATTGTCATAGCCGTTGAAATTTGTCCCATCACGAATGGAGCATACGGTCCAGCAATGACCGAACCATTTTTATAAAAGCCACCTGTATTGAAGCCTTGAAGTGTGGCACCACAGGTCATAACAATTAAAGCTAATGAACCAGAATTTGGTGGAATAAGCGAAAGAATGCAAAGAAAAAATGCCATTGAAAAGAATGAAATACTATTGTATATCTTCGTTTTAACAGTTTCTGAAATGCATCGAATTCTGTCATTTGAAAGTCCAGAAAGTTCTTTCATTGTTGCCATTCCGAGTGGGGGTAATGCCGCAACGAAACCGGTTGAAAGAACTTTATATCCTTGAACCTAAAAAAATGTAAATAATTAAATATTGTTTCGGTAAACGTACAGTAAGACAAAACTAATTCCTCTACTTTAATAGTGACAAATTTTAATGTTTACTATCGAAGTACAGTAACCCTTTTTACTGTTACAACATTTGTTTCAAATATATTTTTATTTTTTAGGAAAAAATCACACTTTTTAACTATGATCTTTTTATTGCTCCTTTTTAATTGCTTTTAATTCATTCAAGGTTAAACTGATTACGAAACTACAGTACCCTTTATTTGTAATCGAACGGAAAAAGTGGTCATAAAAAAGAGTGCAATTATATTTTTTATTTGATTTATTTGATAAAAAGGGAAGAAAGTGATAAACATTTAATTTGTTTGATACTTGAATCAATCATTTGATTTTCGTCTATCTTTCATATTAATGAGAAAAAAATGTCAAATTTAAAAATAAGTTTTAAAAAATAATTTGTTTAATGACCTCCAACTTTGAACGTTAATCGATCAAAGATAATACAAAAGTTATTTTTTGTTGTGATCAATTTTTCAATAACGAAAAAAAACGGGAGAGAAATTCCATTTTTAGATAGAAATTAAATTTAGTTTTTTTTGCTGTCGTTAAAAAACTGAGCGAAAATTTTTTAAAAAATGGGGATCGACTTTAATCTGATCCCTTTTTTAAAGCAATTTTAAAACAAACAAACCTTATTAAGATATGTTGGAGAAAATTGATATAAAAGATTAATGCCAGCAAAATTCCCTAATCCTCCAATAAAAACTGCCCATGCTGCAGGGGATGATAAGATAGCTCTAAAAAGCATTGATATTAACTGATAGCGATATTGAAAACTAACTTGTATGGAATACGCTTTGTGTAATCAATTCCCAAATCTCGTCCACGAGCAATTTTTTCTCGTTCCACTTGACTTACTCGAGGATGTTCATCTGGGAAGTTACGATAAGTGAAAAAGAAGATGATGAAAAGGATTGCAGCGACAACTGAATGAACATAATAAATGCCAGGCCATCCAACAGAGGAACCACAAATAAGCCCTAAAATAAAAAGAATTAATACAGTAATCAATTTTGAGATTACTGACACTTTTTTTTGTCAAAAGACTTACCAGAAATAGGATTGGTAAAAACTGGTGCAAGTTGAACATAAACGCATAGAGTGGAAGTAAAGAAAGCATTCTGTTTAAAATAGGTCCAATAATTCATAAAACTTCCAAATGTTGCCATATCTCCGGCAAAGGCAATTCCCTGCAGGACTCGAATAAATAAGAACCAATACCAGCCAGTTCGAAGGGCAATCGGAACACAGGCAGTTGCAACAGCTCCAAAGAGCCCAACCACAGTAAACATATATCTTGGACCGTACATATTTATTAGGGTAACAATTGGCAAATTTGCAATTAATGCCCCCACCGCTACAACTGCCATTGCTTCAGATTTTGCATTATTTGAAAGTTGAATTCCCCAATTTGGATCCGTTGTATCATTGCTACCTTTCATACAAATAATTGAAAAATTAAATGTTAAAATATTCGCCCAATTTATCATTAAACAAAGGGTCACCAAAATAAGCATCAAAAATCTGGTTCGATGGGCGAAAGGCTCTGGCAAAGATTTTGGTTCAATTTTTGTTGACACCATTTTCTCTTTTCATGTAAAAAAGAATGGAGATGATTTAAAAAATATTAACACTTTTAAGCCCCTTTTAAATAAAAAAAATTATCCGTTTTTTTGTTTCAAAATTATGAGGCGAAAAAAGGAAGATATATTTGTTTGAATTCCCAAACTCCGCCTAATTTTTTGTGGTGGTAGCTTTGTGTCATCATCATCAAATTCAGTTGTCGTCGGTGTTGTTTCGTTGATCAACAATAAAAAGAAAGAGGGGGTGCAAAAAAAGAAAAAGGAAAGGAAGAATTATTTTTGAGCGATACTCTCTGAGCGATGATAGTTGAAAAGTTGAAAGTTCGATGATAAAAAAAATGAATACTGGTTCATTTATTGTCGCTGATAATGAATGATTGCCCCATTTCCGGAGAGACATTTTGTACCATAATACTCTCCCCCCCCCCCCACCTCCATCCGCTTTGCATGTGCACAAAAATGATTTCTATTTTAAGACCAATAAATTTTAATTAAAATTATCACAACCATTTTTTGTGGCCCAAAAATATAATTTAAAATATTTTATCTGAAACAAATTCATTTTTATCGTGTGCTTTTTTTTGGATTGATTTAAATTTTTTTTACAAATTTTACTACCAAAAAGATATCATCCGTGATAATGATAATACCCCTTTAGTTATCAAACTGTAATTAATTATTATCATTTTATATCACTTGATTAAAAGAGATATATATTAGATATCCTTGAAAGAGGGGGTGATAAAAACTTTTATCATCCCCTCTTTTTAAGTACAAATATTTTTATCGTTAAATTTTTTTTTCATTTCTACTGCTGATCCTGATCCTGATGGGTCAATCTTTAATCAATGACGATAAAAGATTAAAAATGAAAGTTTTTTTATTTAAAAAGAAATAAAAGCACAAAATACATCGATGAACGATAAAAATCCAAAAAAAATGGAGATGAAAGTTTATAAACGAAAAAAAAGTATAAAAATAAAATTATTTTTGTTTAAAATTATAATTTATAAATGTCAAAAAAAAAATTGAAAAATTGGCTGGTGCTGCAAAAAAATATTTATTTTGAATATTTATGAATTTCACAAAAAAGAAGATCGGATTTGTATAAATTAAAAGGGTTTTTGTTTTGGTCAATTTTGGAGATCATTTTTTTGTTTCCACATAATACATATTTTGGATTCTAAAAGTAAAGTTGGATTTATAAAAAAAGAGATTTTATAAAAATATATTAATGATTAATCAAAAACAATAATCTGATACATTGTTACAGATACACAAAACTACAAATTCATGTTTATTAAAATACACAGAATTATTTTGGAATTTTTTTTAAAATTGTTTACAGCTTTGTGTCATTTTACGGGTAATAATTGTGACAAAATTCACAAAAATGTTTTTAATAATCATAATTAATTTAAGCTAACAATTTTATCTTTTTCAATGAATGTTAGGCATAAGAAAGTACGCATTTGTATAAAAATTTTGAAGTTTTCAGAATATTTTTTGAAATTTATGAAACTGAAATCCGATGAAACAGTTTTTGAAAGCGGCTGCTTTCATCCATTCATTTTTTTTAAAAAACCGCATTGTTTCAAATTTTTCTTTTTGTCAAACATATTTACTTAATTCCATATAAAAAAAATAACAAAAATTTTGGAAAATTTCAACAACAATTATTTCCATTTTATTAAAAAACAATTATTTTTTTATTGCTACTGTTCCGAAAAAAAATAATTTGTAGCTGTAATATTTTTAACCACAAAATAAAAGAGTTGAAGCAACAATTTTTTTGCCAGATTTTTCTTTTTCGAACACTTTCATTCATTCCACTGTTGATCAAAAAAAGATTAAATATCAGAAAACAAAGTTAATTAATTGTTTTCTTTCTTACTTTCTGGTTTTCGGAGGGGCTACTGCTGCATCATTGATTTCATTGTTTTTAATCACTGAAGCTTGGAAGGGGTTGTGCCAAATTTGATCGGATTTTAAATTGCGGCAAAAGATTAAAGGAAAACATTTGATGAAGAAGGAGTTTGGAATTTCGTAAAAAAAGCTGCCGTTCAATCTAGAAAGTCCATCATTTCATCTTTAATTTGCTCAACGATTTACTCTTGTCGGCTTAAAATTAGGGGTGCTCATTTCCTGGGAAATCAAAAAAAGGCGGAAATTTCCGGCAATTTCACCAATTCAGAAAAACTAAACACTTCTTTTTTCAGTATTAAACATTAAATTGGAAGAATTTATAGAGTCTTAAACTGTTTTAAAAGCTGACGAAGCCATTTTTAAATAAATTTAATATAAAATTTTCTGTTTCTGTACAAAAATTTTCGGGAAATGGACGTCATTTTCCCGCAAAAATCGGGAAAGTTCTCGGAAAATCGGCCATGAAATTCCCAAGAAAGGTAAATGATCACCCTACTTAAAATCCAAACTTTAAAGGAATTACACGACTCTTCTGGCTCCACATCCGCCATAACTTCTTTTCATAAAAAAATGAAACTTTCAATCAAAACTTTCATTTCCGTGTCAAAAATGTCTGTTTTTTTTTCGTTTACTAGATTAAAAAGATATAGATATATAATATCTCATTCATTCACATGTTTTTCATCATTCATTGTAAAAAAAAGAATTTGGGTGAAAGTATGAAAAAAATTTTCAACAGCTTTTTTGCGCTTGAAAAATATCTTTTTTTTTCAGCCTAAAAAAAGGAGAATTACAACCTTCACACAACCCCCGCCAGAGAAAAAAAAATATGGTCTTTCAAAAAACCAATTACATTTATTTAAGAAAAAAAGGGTATAAATCAAATGTGAAATAAATGTGAAATTGGAGCATTTTTTTATTTTCTTTTTTTGGGAGTAAAAAAAGGTGCAACTTTTTTTAAATAAAAACCAAAATTCATTATGAAAATAATTATGGAATTCTACAAGTGTTTAAAATTGAAATTTTAAAATTAAATAAAGAAAGAAAATAGATCCAAACGTTTAATCTCGACTTTTCCATTACGAATTTTACTCATTTGAAAACTGAGTTTTTTAAATTTTTAAAGAAGAAACCGAAAATCGTGTAGCAACAATGGTGCAGAGTATTTATATTTAAGAATTGAGTAGCATCTAACATTTCACTACAGTTGGTATCCCATTCTGCAACTGAATTTTCGGATGTACAACGTATTTTCATCTTTTTACACTTTTCTAAAACCGAAAAAAAAATTGTGCCAAGATGAAATCCCCGAAAATGATCAAACAGCAGATAATTTTGTTGTCAAATTTCCCTACAACCAACCCCTGTGATATAAGACGAGGATATAAAAAAAGTTCTGG
Organism: Panagrolaimus superbus; assembly: GCA_964035985.1. Lineage (NCBI taxonomy): Eukaryota > Metazoa > Nematoda > Chromadorea > Rhabditida > Panagrolaimidae > Panagrolaimus > Panagrolaimus superbus. The sequence continues at coordinate 11,989,548 of OZ038357.1, forward strand.
CGAGGCGTCGAAAAAATTTTTCCCAACGGTTGGAAATTGTTCAAAAAATATAAGAGGAAAAGCAGAGAGCGCAAAGAAAAAAAGCACGCTTTTTTCCAACCGAAAAAAAACATCATTTTTCGAAGCCTCGCTAGAACTTTTTTTATATCCTCGTTTTATATATAACATATTGCGGATTTTGTGATATTATTAATGCTCTAAGATTGCCGTCCGTTACAAATTCTCTTTTCAAAATGTGCAAATTTCCATCCCTATAAATGCAGTCCCCAAAATTTTATGCCACTTAATTTAGTTAATGCATTCCTGTACTAACAGAAAAAGAACACGAAACACAGAAAAATGAGAATGATGCAATTAAATATTTTTGTGTTTTTTTCTGTTGTTAGTTTGGGATATTCTAATATTGAATGATTTTGGTTTTTACAGAGTCTGTTGTTGGAGAAACAAAAAGTAATTTCTCATAAAAAATGTTTTTCAAATTTAAATAAAAAAGTAATATTTTATTTTCCCCCTTTATTTTTTTAGTTTCCAGCTTCTCATTTATTTTTTTCTCGATTTTTTAAATTTTCTCACGCATTTTTTTCCCAAAAAATAAATGGCATTTTCTTAAAAAAATAAGCTTTTCAAAAAGCAGGTGAACCTTTTTTCTTTCTTTAACAGTATTAAATATGTATTTTTTATTGACTTATTTTTAAATATATTTGCATTTTTATATTATTTTTTCTTTTTTCAAGTTTTGTCGCTGTTACAGAATATTTTTGCAAAATTAACTTTTTTTTTATTGAATTCAAAGTTTTTTTTGCAAATGTTTTGAAACGAAAGTTTGCGTGAGTAGTATTTATTTATTCATCCACCTACAATAATAATAAAAATAATAAAGTTTTGTTTTTTTTTACATATTTCATAAACTTTGTGTGTGTGTATTTTTTTCCATTAAAGCCTTTCATAATTTACACCCCCATAATTCCTACAAAATAAAAGTTATTTAAATAAAGGCTCAGACAATTACCGTATCCCATAAAAAAAAATAAAAATTGTCTCGGGTCAAAAATTTAAAAAAGCTTTTATTTAACGAAAAAATATTTAACAAAGTTTAGTTCAATTTTAAAAACTTTAATATTTTATTGATTTTCATGCTTTTAAAAAAATTTATTATTTTTTAAGGCTGTTAATTTTTTATAATTTTACATCTTTAAATTTCGTGCGTCATAATTTGTTTTAAATTGGTTAAAGTGATTGAATAAAAGATATAATAAATATTGTATTTGTGTACAAAGAGCTGTTAAAACTTTCATTTTATTTTTGTGTGATAAAATTGAGGGTGGAAAAAACAGTATGATTTTTTAAAGGGAGAGACGCATCTCTAACAAATTTTTTATCAAGGTTCATTGGAGCTGTTTTTTTGTTTGACATTTTGCAGCTCCAATGAATAAAAAAAACAGCTCCAATGAGCGCTAATTCGCGTCGAGACCTTCAATGAATGTCAAACAAAAAAATTTGTTAGAGGTGCGTCTCCCCCTTTAAAGGGAGTGTCGACGACAAGCAAAAAAAAATTTTTGGCAACAAGTATGTTTTTACACGAATAAGACATTTTTCTATGCTATTTCTTTTCTCTAACTCATTTTCGTGTTAAAACATACTTGTTGTCCACACAAATTTTTTTTTGCTTGTCGTCGACACTCCCTTTAACGATGGTGTCATCGCTTTTGCTGGCACATTTTTAAAATTAAAGTAATATAAAGAAAAATTTTAGTATTACCTTTTGTATCTGAAAAAAATAGCAAAAACTTTTAAGTTTCAATTTTTAATACTTTTTTTGGCATCTCAAAACTGGCAAAAGTTTTTATGTTTTAATTTTTTTTCCAAATAACTGAAAACTGGCATTTCATTTTTTTTGGTGTTTTAAAAAACAATAAAATGAGAAAATATTTACGGCACGGTGTTATTGAAAATTTATTTTTGGAGTTTTTTTATAGACTTATATAATATAGGCTAAACGAGCTAAATATAAAATAATTATTACCAAAATGCGAAAGAAAAACTTTTCAAATTTGTGAAATCAATCACACGTACGGATTTTTGGAAAATGGAAAAAAAAGACACTGGAAATTTTCTCGTAGGGCAAAAATGGATAGAGCAGTTGGTTGCGCGTTTTCTTTGCATGCACTGGGCAAAAAAAATGCAAGTTCAAACCCAGCGAAAGCACGGATTTTTTTGAACGAATTTTTTTTGTTGTTTTTAAAAGAAAATTATCAAAAATATGTTTACAATGATTGCTGAACCGCTTGAATCAAAGTTATTCTTTTTATGAAAAAAATTTTTTTTATAACTGATCTCGCGGAAATCGAACCTGGCTTCTCTTCAACGTTGTGCATGCAAAGAAAACGCGCCAACCAACTGCTCTGTCCATATTTGCCTTCCGTGAAAATTTCCAGTGTTTTTTTTTCCATTTCCCAAAAATCCGTACGTTTATCAGTGTGGGGTTATCTCTTATCACTTTTTTTGAAATATTCAGTCAAACATTGATGGTTTTTTGTACAATATACTGTAGTGTGTTTACAATTTTTTTAAAATTAATTTAATTAAAAAACTAAATAAGTGTTTCTTTTCGGGACCATTTTTGTCACGATTATTTATGATTTACAAAAGTTCAAATTTTTTATTCTTCGTCATTTTCGTCGAAAAATATTTGTGCTTACATTTTTGTTGTTTTTTATTAAACTTTTTTTTATTCTTTGACGTAAATCTGTAATAAATTTTCAATCATGCCTTTCCCATTTTTTGTTTTTTATTTGCGTCAAAAAACCTTTTTTTTATCTTTTTAAAGAAAAATTGTATTCATAAAAGTTTTGCCCCAAAAACAATTTTTTTACCACATTTTCCGTGTCTAAAAACTTAAACACGCGATAAATAATTTACTTTTTTTGTTCCATTTTAAAAAAAGGAGTTAAAATACTCTGTTTTAACAATTCACACAAATTTTATTAATTTATTATTTTAGTATTTTTATTAAATTTTTTGAATACTAAAAATGCAGGGAATGAAACCCCAAAAAGATGAATCTATAGAAGAGGAAAGTGATGAAGAAAAAATGGATTTATTAGAATTTATTCGAACTATTGATCGAGAAAGTAGAGAAATTGGGTAGGTTCTTTAATTATTACTTTTGCACCACCACAATGAGATTGTCCCACGTCGAATTGACTGTTCATTTTGATGGGAACTTGTTTGGCAAAATGTTTTCCAACGCCAGGTGGCAGGCCGTTTTTTTTCTTATTTATTTGTTGGAAAAAAATTAAAATTATTTACTCTAACATAGCATCGAAACACATTTTGCTAGACATGACTCCACAAAACTGAGCAGTTTTTTTACTTTAGATTAGATTAGATTCGACGTGAAACAAATAAAAAAAAGTTTTTTTCAACATCGACCCAAAAAAGAGTGAACGTCAAGTCCTTTTTTAAACTCTTTTTGGTTTTCACTTTTTAAATACCACATTTGTTTCCCTAAAATATGCTATAAAAATACTGTAATAATTAAAGGGAGTTTTGACGACAACCAAAAGGAGCACTCCGTCGCAAATCATCAGGCAAAAACGATGAAAAAACAGACAAAAATTTTAAAAAATCATCCATCCGTTTTTTATATGGACACCATTTTTTTGTTCAGAAAAATACGCAGGGAAAGAAGAAAATTATTAGAACTTTTTAATTTGGATTCTGAAGCATTCTTGTGTTGAGAGAATCAATCTCGTTTAACTTGTTTGTCGTCGACGCTCCCTTTAAATATCACAATCAATGTTGGCGGTTTTTTCGGCCTTCGCTCGAGGAGGGGCAAACGCCACACGAAATTCAACGTGGCGTTCAACTATAAATTAAAAAAATCATCACACATTTTTTGGCGACTGCAAAAAATCCAACGCCATTTGACACTCGGCATTTGCCCATCCCTGTCTTCCATCCAGTCTTTCAATCGATTCGGCCCGGTTTTTTCCGTTGACCGACACCGAAGACCAATTTTTTTTTGATCTGGTCAGGAATTTTTCAATAGTTTATCTGTAAATTGTCAGAAAAAAGTCGGTCAGGCTATGAATTTGTTGATAAAATTCCGGCAAAAAATGAACCTATTATGAAAAAAAATTGACAATAAAAGTGAAATATAGAAAAAAATGTCGGACAATATTTTTGGTTATCCGGCAACACTGATCAGAATGATTAACCAATTTTTTGGGACTCTCTTGTTTGAAGAAGATTGTTTCTAATAATAAAGGTTCAACATGGCATTTGTTCTTTCGTCGTCAGAGAATGGCACAGTCTTCTTTCAAAGATATAAATTAATATTTTTAAATTATACTTTACGATAATATCAAAATTTATGAGGCCTTTAAAGTGAACTGTTTGCATTAATTTCAAACGATACTTTTATCTTTTTTTTGGTATTTTAAATGTTGGATGAAAGTTCAAACAAAATGATAAAAAAAAGACACGCCAAATTCTAAGCGCAATATTTGGTCCCTTCTTATTTATTTTATTAAAGCTGCTTATATTCGACGGCAATTAAAATTATATAAAAAAGAGGGTAAATGAATGTACTTTTAAATAATGACATCTTCTCGAGGGTGTAATTGATGTATATTAACTTTTTGACGAAGAGATAAATTAAAGGGGAGTCGCAGTTCACACAAATCTTTTCTTATAACAAATCGTGAAAATCAGGAAGAAAAGACGCACTATTTCTTTTCTTTGACTCGGCAGCATTGTCTCTTTTTCTCTGCTCCCTCTTATAAAAAGTTTTGTGTGAAGTGCGACTCCCCCTTTAAATAAATAATTTATTATTCATGTAGAAATGAAAAAAAAGAATAATAAGTACAAATGCGAAAAGAAGCTAATAAACTTAAAGTTTCATTTTTGATTAAGTTTATAAGATTTTAGTACGCAAACTTTTAAACGTTTTAAAATAATCTCTCAATTATGTACTAAAAAATTAGAGAACATAATTTTTAAAAAACTAATTAAGTGTCATCGTTTTCATTTAAATGTACCTTGTAATTTTTTTATTCGTTACATGTTTTTAATATACGTTTATTTATTTAAATAAATGAAAAAAGTTGTACCAAACAAATTAAATATTTTTAAAAAACCAAAGATTACTTTAACCTTTTTTTGTTGCTTAACAGTAATAAAAAATATTTTAAAAAATAGAAAAGGTTGTTGACATTTTTTTATTACATTTTGCAAATTTGCTCATAAATTTTAGGTAAAAAGTAATTCTTGTTTTGTTTTTTCGGGCACAATTTTGATGTTTTAAGACACTATCAATACTGTAGGAATAGTTTTTTTTATTAGTGTTGAAATATTTAATCGATTTTAAAATAATAATTATAAAAATTATAAAGCCATTGAAGCGGGTGTAAAAGACTAAGTTTTATGTGCGAAAAATTTTTTTAAAAAATTAGTTTAAAAAATATATTTGAAGTTTTAAAAGCTTTATTAATTACCCCTTTTAAAAATTCTTCTTCCCTCCAAAAGGTTCCAAGAAAATGTAAATTAAATTTTTTTCGTTTTACCAACTTCCTCCCTTTTTTTACTCTTTCTTTTTGCTTTCTTTTTACTGACACCTGACTGACTGTCGGAAGGCATAACTCTCTTTTATTTTTGCCATTTACAAAAAAACGCTTACATTTAATAGAAAAACGGAAAGAAAACATCAGACTTTGTTTCTTTTTCAAATTTCAAATAAATTGTTAGAAAAAAATCTTTGACAGAATATTTATACGGCGTGGTCATTTGGGATTTGCATAAATTTTGAGGCATTTACTTTTTTTGGCATTAAAAATTTTCTGTAATTTTTTTTTACAAAACACAGAGATTTTTTTTACGACGTTTTTTATGCAAATTTTGGCAAATCCAAAGGAAATAAACATCATTTACGCAATTTTCCTTTGTTCTTGTCAAAATTTGCATAAAAAACGTCGAATTTTTTGGAGGTGAAATTCCCCCTTTAAATTTGAAATATTTTGTATAAAAAAAGTTACAGAAAATTTTTAATGCCAAAGATTATGCAAATTTCAAATATTGGCTCCACCGTGTAATTATAGTACTTTTGTTTTTTTGGGTGGTGTCGATTCTTTGGATAACTCTTTTTTTTTGGCCGGTACAAGTATCTGATAATAATGCGGGGTTGGGAGGGAATGTTTTTAATTTGCTTTTTTATTAAATTAAACAGATGTTTGAAAAAGTAAAAAAAAACTCTTTTACAAATATTTGTGCCACAAAGTTTTCAACCCATGCCACAAGGCCATGTATAAATTGTACAAAGTGTTTTATTATTATTACTTTTATTTTATAATGTTTGGTAAAAAAAGTATTAAATTTGTTTTACTTCATTTTTTTCAAACAAACATTTTTCTTTCCTAAAATTTACTCTATTATTTTTCTTTCATCTTTTTTTAAAGGGAGTGTCGACGACAAGCAAAAAAAAATTTGTGTGGACAACAAGTATGTTTTAACACGAAAATGAGTTAGAGAAAAGAAATAGCATAGAAAAATGTCTTTTTCGTGTAAAAACATACTTGTTGCCAAAAAATTTTTTTTTGCTTGTCGTCGACACTCCCTTTAATTGTGTTTTTTTTTCAGTGGAAGTGAACGTTCATCTCCAGATAGTCAATTCTCTTCGGCAACAATTGAAGCAACACCTGCATTTGGAGGAGGAGGAGGAAATCGAAAATTCTCTGACACAAAATCATATTCAACTGAAGAGCGTCGAAAATTATCTGTTGATAATTCAGTTAGTAATATTTTACTTCCAAAAAAGTTGAAACCTTCGCTCAGAATGAAAGCATATAAGGGAAGACGGCAAGAAACTTTTCATTCTCTTGAAGCATATGTTGCCAAAAATGATGATGTAAGTTTTTGTAAGCATGGCAACTGGCGGCCCGTCACGCTTGGCCAAAATGGAATATCTAACTTTCTAGTTTTAAAAGAGATTCGTCATTTTGGTCTTTTTTATTTCGCAATTTTGTAACAGGTTAATTTTCAGGAATCTATTGTTGTATTTCGAAATTCAACAATACAAATTAAAATATGAGATATAACAATAGATTCCTGAAAATCAATCAATTACACAATTGCGAAATAATTACCAAAATGACGAGTCTCCTTTAAAGGGGGAGACCCACCTTGAACAATTTTTTGTTCAGGGTTCATTGGAGCTGCTTTTTTGAAAACCTTTTGCAGCTCCAACGAATAAAAAAAGCAGCTCCAATGAGTCTGCGATCGCGTCGAGACCATCAAGAAAATTGCAGCAAAAAATTGTTCAAGGTGGGTCTCCCCCTTTAAAAAAATTTTTTTGTGTAATTAAATAATATTGAATCAGCTAAAGTTAAAAAATACAGAAAAAAATGGATATACAAAAGCCGTAATCTATTTTGGTGGTTGTATGACGGGATGCCAAAAAGGTGGATCTCTGCAATGCTGTCAAAGCTTCAAAAAAAATTATATAATATAGTAATCCAACAACAATTTTTAGACTCCGGATTCCGAAGAAGTTACAAGCAGCATTTCAGAAGATGTCTTAAAAATGCCCGCAATTGAAGCCCTTCGAATTTCATCCCCTTCAAATGCAGCATTTGGAAATCCAAGAAAAAATTATCAAAAAATTAATTCTGATCCTTCCCTTGTTTCAAGCAGCCGAAAGTCTGCTTCTGTTACCCGTGAAGCAACAGGCTCCAGAAATTCATCGGCAACAAAAAAGTCATCCAATTTAGTCCTTCATACCATTGAACAACCGGATGGTGGGGTTATTGGATTTCTCGCTGAAAGTGGCGACATTCCAACAACTGAAAATAAAAATGCTAAAAAATAAATGCATAATTTTCTTAAAATTATTATTTTTATACCGTAATTTTTTTTTCATTTAAATTTGACATTTTCAAATATAAATTTTACTTTGAATAAATAAATAATAATTGATTTATGTTTATATTAAAAATTACAGTAATAAATTAACTTTTCACCATTTTGTTAATCTTTAAAAATTTTGACCTTTTAAATGAGGGAGGGCCATGACTTTCATCGACGGTAGCAATTGATGGAAAGTTTTTTACAAATGATTTTATTAAAAAACAAAACAATTTTTTTAAAGTTCTATCCTAATTAGATTAATAGCAAATACACTTTTAGTATCACAAAGACAATAATGTGAAAGGAAAGAATATTTATTAAATATTTAAATACTGTATTTGTGTAAATATTAAAAAAACCATTATAATAAAAACTTTTTTGAAATAAAACTTTGGAATTATTAAAGATCATTTTTTGGTTGTTCATTGATTCTTTTTCTCTGGAGTCTTGGATTTAAAATTTTTCCGTCAATTTCTTCTCCAAACAATTCACCGTTTTTATAGAGTTTAAAATTATAAAAAATTTGTATCGGGCGACTTCTTCCATCTCCGTTTTTCCACTACATACATCATTCTCGCACTATTTTTTTCTCCCTCTTTGACGTGGTCAAATATTGAAGAAATTGCTGCTTTCGAAGACGTAATATCAGCCAGAAAATAGTAAAAAATGTATAAAACTTGAAAAATTGAAAGAAGTAATTCTTACATCTGGATTTAGTGGAAAAGTATTTATGATAAAATCAGATCCGCTAATATTCTTGGGAAAATATTGATATGCAATATCACCTGGAAATGAATGGAGTTTAAATTCCTCCTTCAAACTTTTTGCAGTCAAATCTTCTCCTGAAAAAAAATCGAAATATATTTAAAGGGAGAGTTCCACCTCTAACAATTTTTCCTTTAAAAACTTTTTGGGGCTCCTTCCAAAGCTATTTTACCGTTATTTAAATTTTCCGGGCGTATTTCTGCTCTCATAAAAACTATTTGAAGGAGGAATTTAAACTCTATTCATTTCCGGATGATATTCCATATCAATATTTTCCCAAGAATATTGGCGGATCTGATTTTACCATAAATACTTTTCCACTAAATCGTCCGATAAAAATTTTTTATAATTTTAAACTCTATAAAAACGGTGAATTGTTTGGAGAAAAAATTGAAGGAAAAATTTTAAATCCAAGACCCCCGAGAAAAAGAATCAATGAACAACCAAACCATGATATTTAATAATAAGCAAACATAAAGTTTATTGTACTTTGTATTTAATACACAAAAAAACAACAGTCAGACATGATGAAATATCCATCCTTAAAAGTCATTCATATTTATGAAAGAGTTATTGCATCACTTTTATGGTGTTCAAAACAGTCGACGTTCATTTATGGTGTGTCTTTTTTTGGCAAAAAAAAGCTAGATTTTTTTTTAGTTTATGTCCAAAAATGTGTTGTCGCTTTTTATTTCAGAAAATTGATGATTGCCGAAATAATTTCTTTTTTGTATTTTGCGTGATTTTTACCTATTTCTTGAAAATGTTATTAATGTCTTAGAAAGTGTTAACGATATTTTTAGATGACAACAAAAGATTATCATTCATCTGATAAGACGGATAATCTTTTTTGTCAACCTAATAATGATCAATACAATAACCTTAATTTGAATCAAAATTATCAAAGTTTTCATTCTGATAAAATACAATCAAAGAGTGCATTTACCAAAAGCAAAAAAGTTCAAAATTACGGTAGAAAATTATAAGCTGCAGTCCTTTTTTATATAAACATGCACTATTAAGAGGTTTTTTTTAATGGTGGATAATTGAAGAAAAGTTTTATCTTATAATTATGAGTAAAAAGGTATACAAAAAAGATTAATTTATATGTGCCGTTTATGCTCATCCATGAAAAAAAGGACTGCAGTTGCAATGAAATTGCTAGATTTTACAGATTTGAATGATTTACAAGCAAAAAAAGATTTAAATTCATGGAATAAATCTAGCAAACATTTATCATCAAATTTTTTGAATCTTAATCGTGAATCTGAAGAAGAACAATGTGACTTAAAGAAATCAAAAAGTGCCAACAATAGCACCTTATCACTTCATATTGCAGCTTATGAAAATTCAGTTGAAGATAAAGCTGATTCAAAAAGTAAAAGTGAAAAAACTGCTTTGATTAAAAAATGGAATAATACAAAACAAGGCTTTATTGATTCATTATCTTTTGCTCAAGTAACTTTAAACAAAGTTTATAAAGTTTGTTTCACATAAAAAATTTATTACAGAATCCATTTGAATTTCCTCGACAACAAGAAGAACAAAGCAATCCTCCAGAAGTGATGCAATTTAAAGCATCCCAACGATTACGTAATCCAAATAAAGAACATTTAAATTTTGATAAAAAATCTGATAAAGTTGCTCCACTACAACCAAATCATCGTCCAAAATCTGTTGATATTCAGCCTATTCATTGTGCTCTCCGTGACAGTGAGTTTATTGCCTTGTATTAAAACAAGTTATTTCTATTCCTTTTTTCAAAAAAATAGAAAAACTTTTATTTTATTTTTCTGGTCTAATAAAAAATGGTTCCACAACGAAACTGCTATGAGCGAGTTTTCTTTGGATACCATTGATGGATTTTTTTATACTTTGATTTTTGTTGGGAAATATTTTTTGATTACTCTTACTCATTTTTTGGGCTTCCATTTTTTATTAAATGGAAGCCCAAAAAAATGAGCTCTATGTTATTTTACGATTTAAAGCTTTTAAAAGCAGTTTTCAATGTTATAATTCTGATGAAAAATTTATATCAAAAAATTTCTTTTGCTATTAAATGTGCCGCCAAATACCTTGCAAGATAGGCAAGCAAAAGAGACCATCTGTTCAATGTTGCACACATTTTTAAAATTGATCGTTGAGATTTTAGTCATTTGGCGCTTTAAAATCTTTCAATCTATTACTTTTCTCTGCATCCTTTATTTTTTGTTACAACAACCACAACGTTGCTTTTATTCATGACATACTCTTCTGCTTTTTCGTTTTATCTTTTTTTTTACAAAATTTCCCACCCCTCGACCGATCGTTTGTTACTCACATTAAGCTTTTTTTCGTGTGTCTCCCACTTTAAGTGACGACAAAAGTAACCCAAATCAATGAAAAATGATTTTTGTTTAAAGTGTTAAAAAAAGAAATATGTACTTGTTTCATTTGCTCACTTTTTTACTCAATTTTTGTTTACTTATGTCTAAACTTTGGCAATTATATATATATATATTTTTAGGTACCATGAATACAAATTACGATATTGAACTTTCAAGTAATGATTCCGATAACGATTCTGATTCTAATGAAACCTTTACTGGAGGTGAAAAATCTTCAAAGGCAAAGATAAAGGTATTCATTTGTATATATCTTTATCTTTATTAATTTTTTACCAACATTTGTTTTTAGTATTTGAGATTTTCTCCAGATGCATTAAAATATATTTCTGTTGGCCATAAATTTTCTGCTAAAAATCCAACAAAATTTACCTCCAAAGGTACCTCACATAATATGTGCTTTAAAATGATAAAATCTGATTCAAGATTAGTAAAATCGATGCTATATAGTTATGGATTTACTCAAGTAAACTTTTTTTAAATAATTTTTGTGTACTGTATGTAATAAATTTTTAGTGCTCACGTAAAAATGCAAATGTTAATTTTATATGGGCTAATACTCATATGAATGGAACAACTTTACGGACATTTCATCCTTGGCAACGTATAAATCATTTTCCTCGTAGTGTTTCCATTACAAAGAAAGATATGCTTCACCAAAATTTATCTACAATGAAAAAATGTTTTGGAGCTTGTTATGATTTTGTAAGCTTTTTTTCTAATTTTACAGTTTTAACTCTTTTATTTACAGTATCCTGAATCTTTTATCCTTCCTGATGAAAAAGAAATTCTTGATGCTCATTATGCTGACAAAGAAACAGTACCTCCATTGATCTCAAAACCTGCAAGTGCTTCGTAAGTTTTATCGATTATGGAACGAAAATAATTAATGTAATTAATTTAGACGTGGCCGTGGTATTCAAATTGTTACAGATCTTAAACAAATTGAATCAATTGAAGCACATGAAAAGTCCAAAGTTGTTCTATCAGAATATATTTCAAATCCATATCTTGTTAATGGTCGCAAATTTGATTTAAGACTTTACGTTACAGTAATTTCATTTCAACCTCTTATCGTTTATATGTTTAATGATGGACTTGCAAGATTTGCCGTTGATGAATATACTGATGATGATACAGATTTTACTGAAACTTTTAAACATTTAACAAATTATTCATTGAATAAATTTAGTGAAAATTTTATCAAGTTAGTTTTAGTCGTTCCTAATAATCAATTTATGATTACTTATTTTAGAAATAATGATCCAACTCAAGAAGATATTGGTCATAAATGGACTGTATCAGCTTTACTTCGACATTTATCTAAAGAAGGTATTGATACAAAACTTCTTATGGTTCGTATGGAAGATATTGTTATAAAAACTCTTTTATCAATTCAACATCACGTTTCTGCTGCTATTCGTTCAACAGGTTTAGGACCAAATGTTTGCTTTGAACTTTTTGGTTTTGATATTTTAATTGATAATGATTTAAAACCATGGCTTCTTGAAGTAAATCTTTCACCGAGTTTAGCGTGGTATGTTTTTTGTTATGTAATTTGCATTGAAAGCATTATCAATTTTTATTAAGCGATGCTCCACTTGACTCAATTCTCAAAACTCGTGTCCTTTGTGATACGCTAAATCTAGCAATGGTGCCACTTTTATTGGATATAAATGGTGAAAATGTTGTTGCTGGTGATGAAGAAAATCTTAACGAAAATAATGATAATGATGCTGTTTCATCAGCTTCTGCCTCTTCTCTACCTGCTTCACGAAGTTCATCTCCCTTAGTATTTACAAAAAGAGGGAAAGCGCCATTTCGAAAATCAAATAGCCTTGAAAGACGTAAACCATATAATCCAGCTGCTCGTGTGAAAATTTATTCAAATCGTCTCAAACTTGAAAAAACAAGAAAAGGCAATTTTGTTAGAATATTTCCAAGAAAGGATACCTTTTATCTTTACAAGCATATGATTGAAGAACTTGATTATCGACATGAAAAACAAGATATGCTACTTTTTAAAACAATGTATGGTGAAGATCCAGAGACTTTTGAAATTGCTGGAGATGTTGATGATTATCATAAGCAGTTAATGGATGCCAAAAATTATAAAAGAACTTCAGATTTATCTTCAGAAACAGCTGAATTTTTACAGGAAGCATTGGATGAAGCAGCTGAATATGAAGCAGAAAAGCATCCGAATGGGTTTCGAATTTATCCAAGTAAGCTTTACATTCTTTTTTTAAAAAGCATACTGTAACTGTCCCTTTTTTTAGAATCTTTACCTCGTTTACATCCATATGCTCGTCGACGAACATCTAGTCAAGTAATTGCAGATGAAGTACGACGTCAAGCTCGTCTTGAATCTTTAATAATAAAACCTCTTGAACAAGAACTTCTTCGAGTTGCATCATCATCATCGTCAACTTCCAAAGTTTTATCTGATGTTAAGACGGCAGTTTAAATCGTTATATTTTTGTTTTTATCAATTTATTGTTATTGTTGTTGTTTGTTATTGAAAGTGATTTTCTTTCATGTAACCCTTGCCGTATCTTTGCATCTTAATAAAAGTTTAATTTTGTTTTTCTAACTTTCCAGAATTTCTTGGTGCAATAAAATATTTAATTTGGTTGAAAAAACATTTTTAGTCCGAAAACACCTATTTTAACGTCGTTTTTGAGATTTATGGGCTAGTTTGCCAGTTACAGTATACTCGACAAAACTTATTGATTTCGGGTCAAAATTATCGAAAAATCCCAAAAGTGGTAAAAATCGATAGCCCTGAACCTGGTGAGTCTGAGAAACATAAAAATATTTATACTAACCTCTTTTTAATAGACTTTTATATGTGAGAATATTAAAAATGGCTTAAAATTACAGTAATCTAGTCGATAGTATCCCGACCTTAAAATTAAATGGTTTTCTATATTACAAGGAAATTTCTATGTTTGAAAATTTAATTAATTTACAAAATTAATATTTAAAAAATTCCAAATTTTTTGTCGGTACTTAATTAGTACTACTAATTAAACTTCAGTTTATTGGCAGTTTTTTTGTATTTTTTATTTTTAAAAAGTAAAAAACAATGGCTAAATTCCAACTTTCGGAAAGTGCGACCGGCATTGCCGGGAAATTGTGGCCGGCTTAAAACTTTAATTGAAAAATCCAAAGCACTTTGCGAAATTTTCGGTTGCATTTTTGATTTTAAGACATAAACAATTTCAGTGCTATAGTAATTTCCAGAAATATTTCATTGGCGTAACCTAGTTACAAGATGTAACTTACAAAATACAAAAAATCAAAAACGTAAAATTCTTCCAAATCTGTTATTTCAGTGCACAAAATCCTTGGATTGGATAATTTATTGGAATCAATGTTAAGAGAAAAAACAGAAAGAAAGAAGGCCACATCAACAAACTGTGATGATTAAAAAAATTAAATGTTTCAATTTTATCAAATATCATTAAATCTCACTGTTTAAAAAGATCGGTAGAACTATTTTAATAAAAGACGCCTAACCGAATAGATATTTATCAATTTGTCAGTTTATATATCTGAGTTGCTGGGGTCAACAATTTTCGATTATTTTAAAAAGCGCTAAATTAAAATGACAAAATATTTTCATTACCTATATAATTATATTTTTTTTGCCCTATAATATTTTTTTCCATTAATTATTTATCTGCTCGCATCATTTTTTAACCATGGATATTGTGCACATACTTTGATTGTAAACAATCATATTGCAGTAATAAATGGAAAGCAAATGCACCCGTCCCGGGACGGGACTAAGTGGGACCGGGACTAAACGGTGCCATGCCTAGTGCCGTCTGGAATTTTAAACTTTGCTGATGTAGTAAAATCGTCCAGGAAGACCAAGAAATTGTAATCCAGGATACAAGAAATTAATTTTTACTATTGTTTTTGTTTTATTGTTTTGTTTTATATGTCTCATTTATTATAAGTAAATATAAATGATTTATATTTACATAAATTTTTTTTGTTTACGCTATTATAGGTCAAAAAAAATTAATTTTATAGGCTAGCAATAATACTATGCCAATTTAAATCCGTGCAAAAAAGTATAACTCAGTTTTTGTTCCCTTTTCAAGGAGTCCAAAGCAGTGTATATAATATGATATAAAATATCAAAAATATACTGTAATGCTGATAAAAAAATACAATAACTTGTTGTAAAAAGCTGGCAACAAAAAAATTTGTTTTTTACAAAGCAACAAAAAAAATATTTCTCGACACGACATTCCCTTTGGCCAGGCTTAAAAAAAAGTTTATTCGTTTTTGAAAAAAAGTCGAACATTGATGAATTAATTTAGAGACCACCAAGAATTAAATTATTTATTTCAAGAAAATAATTTTCACCAGTTTTTTATCAGTATTAAATTTATATACGTTACTTTTTTATCAGTTGTTTTAGCTTGGAATCATGTTGTCAAAAAGTGTCAAATGGGGCTCTTTTGTTGCTGCAAATGCAGTTTTTGAACAACAACGTGGTATGGCAACTTTAAAAGATATTTCAATTCGTCTTAAATCTGTTAAAAATATTCAAAAAATTACTAAATCTATGAAGATGGTTGCTGCAGCAAAATATGCAAAAGCTGAACGTGATTTAAAAGGTGCACGAGCATATGGTGTTGGAGCTCAAACTTTCTATGACAATATCAGTGATGCCTCAACTGATACTGATGCCGCCGCTGCTACTTCTGCTAAAGAAGGCTCAAAGAAACGTTTATTGGTTTTGATGACAAGTGATCGTGGATTATGCGGTGGTGTTCATTCTTCTATTGCCAAAGTTTGTGATTTTCTTTTTATTTTTAGGCTAACTTGTATTTACATATCCGTTTCAGGAAGCCAAGAGAATTCTTAATGAACGTCCTGCTGATGTTGAATATAAGATTGTATGTATTGGAGATAAATCTAAAGCAGCTCTTCAACGTCTTTATCCTGAAAACTTTCTTTTTACTGCTAATGACATTGGCCGTCAACCTCCTACCTTTGAAGATGCATCAATTGCCGCTAATCAAATCTTAAATTCTGGATATGAATTTGATGAAGTTTGATTTTACTGTTGCTTTTTTTGCCGTGATTAAAACCATAATTTATAGGGGCACATCATTTACAACAAATTCAAAACCGTGGTTTCTTATCAAACGACAAAGTTACCTATCATGTCTTTGGATCATGTAAAATCTAATGATAAGCTTCTTCTTTATGATTCCGTTGATGATGATGTCCTTCAAAGCTATACTGAATATTCTCTCGCTCAACTTATCTATTATGCAATGAAAGAAAGTGCAACAAGTGAACAATCTTCTCGTATGACTGCTATGGATGGTGCAAGTAAAAATGCTGGTGAAATGATTGATAAGCTTACTCTTCAATTTAATCGTACTCGTCAAGCAGTTATCACTCGTGAACTTATTGAAATTATTTCTGGTGCAGCTTGTGTTTAATTTGATTTAGGTAAATGATATTTTATTTATATATCAATAAAAAGATTTTTATGCATTTTAAATGGGTGTCGGTTTTTGTAGAGGAGGAAAATCACAAGATGTTTGTTGTCACGCTTCAACTTATATTACATTGCTACAGCTGTACAAGCTTGCGTCAAAAATCGTAGCTCTAATTTAGTATTTTTATTACATATTTAAGCATTACCAAAGTATAACCCATTTTTATTTACAAAAATATAAAGAGCTAATAAGGACTAGAAAAAATGTATGTAGATAAATTTGATATAAGTGTTATATTTTAACATTGATTAAATTGTCGATATGTTTGAAAAAGTGTTCGAGGAGTTGCCGAAAGAAGAAATTGGACATACATCCTTTCACGAGGTTCTGACAAAGATTCTGCTCTATCAGCCAATAATCGAACCTACAACATATGTTTAAGTCTTACTTTTTGAATTAAATGTTTGTTTGCTTACCACGCGATTAACTTCATGTGATCGACGCTCATCAAGCCATAGCTTAGCATCCAATTCACTTTCAAATGAAACACGTCCACAGAAAAATGTAAATTCTAAAAGATTTTTAGCTTCTGTTAAAGATGAAGATTTATCCATGTGAAGAAGTTCCGCGCAACGTCTCAAAGAACGAGAGAATTCGGTTCGTTCAAGGATAGGAGGGATAATATTGTTCATTTTATGATTCAATAATGTACACAATGCTCTTAAAGCATATCGGCAAACACCAACTCGTTGAATATCTGCGGATGAAGAAAGTGGAGCATTAAAGTCATCATATTCTTCTTCCATTGTTTCCTACAAAAGTTTTGTTATTAGTTTGGGGATACTGTAGGATTGTATTGAGATTCAAGATATGTCTTTCACATAGTTTTTTTTTTCAAGTTAAGATATGTACTTACCCTTAATAATAGTAATTT
The DNA here is from genome assembly GCA_964035985.1 of Panagrolaimus superbus. NCBI lineage: Eukaryota > Metazoa > Nematoda > Chromadorea > Rhabditida > Panagrolaimidae > Panagrolaimus > Panagrolaimus superbus. The sequence goes on from OZ038357.1 coordinate 12,007,007, forward strand.
TGGTAAATGATGTAATTCATCCAATGACGTCTTTAAATCAATTGCACGATAAGTTAATAAAAATTCTTTAAAATTATTTGATAAATGTTCAACGCCATCTGATTGTAAAACTTTTAAAGCACAAAGAAGTTGTAACATTATAAAGCACACATGATGCTCATATCTTTGAACATTCATTGCTTTATGCATATTATGTGCTGCTAAACTATGAAATGAGCATAAACTTAGGGGTGGCATTATAACCAGACGATAAATTGATGAACGTTGTGATGGCTCAATTCCAGCTTGATCAAGTAAATTACGAAGTGATAACTCTGGCTCTTCAATTTCTGCTAAAACTGTTGGACCAAATCCTGAACGTTCTGCATGTCGGCCCATTAATGGTGCATATTGGCAGGTTGGGGCAAGCTAGAATTTAGTTTTTTAAATCCTTTTTTTAAAGTTGCTTCTGGCAAAGTTCAGATTTGAATTCTTTGAAAAAGTTTTTGTTCATGTTTAAAATGATTTTTTATATACTGTAACTTTGGAATGTTTAGGATCAGTGTTGTTGCGACTCCGGAGTCGATGGAGTCGACTCCGGAGTCGGAGTCACTATTTCCGAAAGATCAAAGAAAAAGATGCCGCTTTTCGGAGTCGATAGATTCTCCGGAGTCGGAGTCGATAAAAAATGTCGGGCACAACACTGTTTAGGATTAAATTTTTTATAAACACACAGAAATATTCGAAAGTATTCTTTTTGAACTTTGACAAAGAAATCATATTTTATATTTACTTACCATTACAGTAACCTTATGCTCGCTATAATTTGGTGCAACAAAAATTGCATCAAATAATGCCAACTTTTCTTTTGTCATTAGCGGAGAACTTGATTTAAAGACCAATGTATCAACAGAAACCCTAAATTTTAAAAACAATTTCTTTTAAAACATTTATAGCTTAATTAATTAAAACTTACTCATCAAATAAATCCCTTCCAAATTCACTAAATTCTCCATGAAGTCGAGCAATATCACTAAAATTATCAACCAAAAATGCTAGGGTTGTTGTATGTTGCACTGTCATTTGTGTGTATAAATCTTCAGCAGCTTTAATTCGATGCGGATTTGGTGAACGTAAAAGTTGGGAAGGGGAACGAGGTGATTCAAGGGATGACGTTTCAGCAGAATGTGACCATCGACCTCGTGGATATCCTGAATCTGAACCACCTAAATATATATATCAGTTTTATCAAATTGATTTTTAATCAGTGATAATTTTATTAACACTTTTATCATTGATAAAAATTTTATAATATTTTTTATCAGTGATAAAAATTTGTTGATAAAATGTATTAGTAATTTCTATCACTGATAAGGATTTTTATTGATTATACTTACCACTAAGATATTCAGCGGTTGGTGCACGTGATTCATTGCTGTTTTGTAAAAATGATTGATTTTTATTCTACAAAAAAAAACAACTTTTGTAATTCAATCATCAAATCTTTTTTTAAAGTTTACTTTTTCATTGCTATTTTCATCAATATTTTTGATTGATGAAGCATTTGAATGTTGTGAAAGAGTTGAGAGCTTTCGTTGAATTTCTTTTGTTGTTGCTGCTGCTGCTGCTGCTGTTGACGTATTTGAACGCTAAAAAACGCAGCAAAATTATATATTAAAAAAGTTGTCTCACAAAATGGAAATAGTTACTCAAAAGTGTTAAAACTTTGCTTATTTTGGTTACTGTAGATTTGAAATTTTTCTACAGTAACCAGTATTTTAGTCATAAAAAGTTTTAAAACATTTAAAAAAAATTTAATCATATTAAAGTAATTTTTAAAAAAAACTTACATTTGGTGGCTTAGGTTTTGTAACAGTTAACACAGCTTCTTTAGCTTGAAAATGTCCATCGACGGGAATTGTAGCGGTTGAAGGATTTTTTGACATTTTTGATTGCCGCTTTTTAATGGGTGGTGGAGGTACTGTCGAAACTTCTTGAGTTGTTACAGTTACCGTTGGAGTATTGACTTTTGAAGTTCGAAATTTGTTAATATTATTATCCTCATCGGGGGAGGATCTTCGTTGTTGTTGTTGTTGTTGTTGGGGTGGTGGGGGTTGATGGTGATGATGATATTGGCGTCTTAAATGTTGTTGTTGTTGTTGAGTTTGTTGATGTGAGATATCATCATCTTCATCATCATCATCACTTGAATGTTGATTCTCTTTTGCTTTATTTTCAATGAAAGAACCAATTAAACCAGTTCGACGAGCTTTTATTGCTGCTTGATATGCATCAGATTCACGTCGCTGAATATTATTTGATTTTTCTCGTAATGGAATTTGTAGAATTGTAGTTTTTGTTGCAGAATCATCAATATCAGAATATGGGGACATTTGAGATGATTGATGATAATTTATTGGAACTGTTGAAGAACGAAGTTTTACAATTGGTGGGGGTTGTAATTGTCCATGGGCGTATATTGATGTAGTCATTGGTGAATTGGATGTTGAAGAAACAGTATTTTTATTACCTCCAGATAGTGTAGAAGAAAATGCTTTTGTATCAATGTGTAAAGCTTCACCACCAAGTGTAAAACGACGATTTTGTTGTGTCGTTGATGGAAGCCTTACTGAATGATGTCGTTGAAATGGGGGTGGCGGAAATGCAGTTGTTGTTGCAGTTGAGCTATCTTCTGCGGCACTCTGCAAAAAATTAAAGTTTTTAAAGTGTTACAACTTTAAACACATAACAAAAAAAAAGCTTTTACGTAAATGAAATGAATGAATGAAAAGCAGAAGAATTGTGGCTAACCTTTTTTTCTCTCTCTCAAGCTCTTAATAGTTTTCTATTTTCATTCATTTTTATCGGGTTTCAAGTGTTGAAATTTTCAAAAAAAATGTTCAGAGGCAACTTTTTTTTAAAACTTGAAAAAATACATATGGTTTACGCGAGTTTTGAAGTTTAACAATAAAAAAAAATACAACGTCATTGCACTTTTACATTCTGTTATTTACACGTGAGAAAAGAGGCTTTGCAAAATGATTGATATCCTTGCAAGCAAGATAAGTAAGAAGCAATTTGCAACAAATTATGTATGTATTATATTGAAGATGGTATTTGCTAAAGATTTTGCAAAGCGGTTGCAAAAAAAAAGTAAAAAGTGTTTTTAGATTAATGTGTAACTTTGAGTGATCGCTGATAAAGAAGTACTTGTTAAAAAGGTATACTGTAAAAAGATTAAAAATATATGCACTAAAATTAGAATTTTTATAAAAATGTTTTTTTTAAGTTTAAGCACAGCAGTATTGTGCCGGACATTTTTTTATCGCCTCCAGTTGGAGCTCCATTTCCGGTGTTCCGAAGCCGGCTCCAAATCCCCGAAAAGTGCACTTTTCCTTGGATGTTTGGATAACGCTGCCTCCAGCACCGGAGCCGCAACAACATTGATCGTAGCCGAAAATATTTTCTCTATATTACTACTATTTGAAGGATATACTGTAGCTGCAAGAAAAAAGTAAAAAAGGAGTAACAAAACTTTTTCGTCTTTTTACAATTTTTTCCCTAATAAAAAATGTTTTTTTTCATTTTTTATGGCAAGTTAACAGAAATCTAAAAAAACATCAATTAAATTTTTTTAATCATGAGTATCTCACATAAAAAAATAATTCATTTTAGTAACAGCGCATAAAACTAGAAAATTCCAACAATAGCACTTCAAAAAAAAAGTTTAAAAAAATAGCTAAATTTAAAGCTGTCACATTTTTTTGATCTTCCTTCACTGAAATTTTCCATTTTTAGGTAAAATAAAAAAAAGATATCAGCTGGAAAAAAAATCACTGATGATGACAAGTTGGACATTATTTTTTGTCTAATATAAACAAACAAATATTTTTTTAAAAAAAACTAGAACCTTAAAGACAGCGGATTTTTTTCTTTCCTCTTCTTTCTTTTTTTGATTGACTACTAAAAGCTGTCAAATATTTATATTTATATATTTGCGCAAAACATTTTTTTTCCAAAAATTTGTTATAATTCAACTCATTTTTTTTCGTTTTAAAAACTATGTAATAATCTTTTAAGGAAGAAAAATTTAAGAAAAACAAACAAACAAACAAACCTGAAAACGATTTAAAATTTCTTTAAAATTTTGTGGTCGAACAACTGCTTCTTGGGTGGCAGCAACAGAATGTCGAAAATTTTGTTGTGTTTCCATTGGACTTAAATAAAATGGATTTATCAAATTCAAAGGGGAATAATAATTTGAACAAACTTTAGTGATAACGATGATAAATGTTCATGTGATGAATTTCTTTCTGCTGCATGCGCTGATGCGCTTCTATCTTTTCGTTTATGACGAATCCGTTTAAACATTGCCGGAGAACGTTGTGCAATTTCGGGCTATAAAAAAATTGGAGGGGGAGTGTAATATTTGAATAATAATATGTGCAAATAAATAATAAAAGTATCAGAATTGTATACTTTTTTATTACACAGAATTTTTTGAAACTTTTAATCAACACTTTGCCAAAAGCATTGGGGCTAAATGTTTCGAATGCCAAAAGCTTTGGCCAAGTGTTTTTATAATGCCAAATCCAGTTTTACAATAAAAATAAAACTTACTTCATCATCTTCATGTTCATCTTCAATTGTTGGAGCTAAACTTAATTGTTGCTGCTTCAAATATGGCCTTGGCATTGGCAAAGGTTTTGGTTTTATAATTGTTGGAGGCTGTCTTAAATCCATTTTTGATAACGATGATGAAGATGGAACACTTGCAACAATATTACCCCCGCCATAATGTGATGAAACAATATCATAATGTGAAAATGATGGAGCTAAAATGAATCTATTTGATGATGTTGAAATGGCTGCATTTAATGATGGCTCCCATCCAAGATTTTCTTTTAATATTCCTTTCATCTTTATTCCATTAAAGTCTTTTATTTTTAATTAAAGTAAATTAAAAATGAAAAACAATTTGAGAAACGAATATTTTGGAAATATTTTGAGAAATGAATTTTTTGTGTGGTTTATTTCAACTTTTTTGAAAGCTCAAAGGAGATAGATTTGTATCGTTTTCGGAGGGGGGAAAATGCAAAAAAAGGTGGATAAAAAAATTGTCCCGATTATTTTGGATTTTTGCTTGATGGATGGATTTGAAACAGAAAAAAAACATCTCTAATTTTAGAAATATTTTTTTTGAAACAAAAACATTGAAGGATCAAAAATGTGTTTTGGAGTGAGGGAGCGGGATACTGTAGATTTAGATTTTTAGAAATATATATGAGATTCTGATTTCAAAAAATGGAATTATCCCATCCATTTTTAGATAGAATAAATTCATTTTTTTTGAAGTTTATTATTTCAATATTTTTTTAAGCTGTGATATTTATTGCTACCGTATACCATCATTAACAAAAACTTTTGTAACAAAGCTTTGTCGTAAATTTGCACGTTAAACAACTTTTGTTCTTCACTTATCATCATTTGACCTTTTATCATTTCTATACAAAATGTTTTTAACATAAATGTACTTTAATTTTTTTCCTCATGATTTTTTTCCAGCGCTTAACCCACTTAATCCCCCCGATTTCTTCCTTTTCTCTTTTTTCAGCTCAAAAAACAATTTTTAGACTTCCGATAAAAAAAAAAGAGGGGGGGGGGGGTAAAATTCAGTCAGTCAAGTGCTAACAAGTACTTTTACAACCACTTGGAAAAAAATGAAATCCCACTTCCGAGAGAGACTCTTCTTTTACAAGTCAACTCTCTTTGGGAAAGGGATCTCATAAATCCCCTTCCTTGAATCATCCAAAAAAAAGTACTTTTCACGTCATTAAAAAAACTTAACAAAGATATTTTCCGTAAAAAATTTGTAAAATGCATTGTTTTAAAATAAGTTTTTTTTTGCAAAAAAAAATGTTTGCAGATTTTTTGAATTTTTGCAAAAATATTTAAAATCCTGTTGAAAGAAGTGCTTACATTTGAAGGAAAGGGGTGAAGCAGAAATATCTGAAATTGCAATGGAATCTCGAGATGGAGATCGTTTATATTCACTGAAGGCAGAATTGAATGATGGAGTTAAATGAGTATCAAGGGAGCGAAAACTGTTGTGTCTGAAAAAGATATATTTTTTTGATTATATTAAATATTATTCAATATTATTCTGTAAAAGTTTTGGACACAAAAAATGTTGAAGTCTGAGAAAAAAGGCAGTTTTTAGCAAATAAATTTGTTTTGGAAAAACAAAAATTTTAAAAGTTTCTTTTTCGTTTTTACAAATTTAAATTTAAATATTTACAATTTTTTTTAAAAGCAGTTTTGTAAATTTCAAACTTACAAAAATTAAAAAAAACTTTTAACTTTGAAAAAAGAATAAACAAAATTTAAGTAATTTTTTGTGCATTTAAAAAAAAATACAGTAATTAAATAATAAACTTACGCAGTCATGTATATGGGTGATGAAGAAATTGATGAAGAATGAATTAAACAAGTTGGAATTAATAAATTTGACGTTGATAAAGATTGATATTCGTCTTCAAGTAAATAATTATAATTAATTTTTGAAGCAGATGTTTCAGCAGATTTAGAATGTTGTAAACCACTTGAATTAATATTTTGTTGATTTGCTACTGTAGATGTAGTAGTTGTAGTTGTAGATGGAATATGATAATGTACGGGTTCAACGTTGTGATCAATTAATGTAAAACCACAAATTGTACAAAGTCTTGATTCTTTAACACGCGGAACAAAAAGCTCACAAGGTCTTCGATGTCTTTGACTTTGAATTTGAATTTGTTGGGCTTGGTTGGAGGTGGAAATGGTGGCGGCAGTGGCGGCGGCGGAAGGAAGAAAAAGATGTTGATGCTCGCGCATTGCTGATGTTAGGGGGGACAGGCTAGGGATATAGCACACTTTTTGTTTTGTATTGTATATATATTTTTTTTGTGTTTGGAAGAGATGTCACGGCCTTCTTTTATTTTCCTAAGAAAGCAAGATTTTAACTAGCTTTAAAAAAGAGACAAAGAAAAAATATATGTATTATTTTTGCGGAAAAAAAAGAGCTAACAAAAAATTACGGAAAAAAAGTGCAACGAATAAATGTGTCAAAGTTAAGTATACAAAAACACGCTGAAAAAAAAAGAAAGTCCAAATATTTCACCATATATATATCCTCCTTCGATATCCCCCCAATAATAAAAGTTGCTGAAAGATACAAAGTGTTTTTGAACTTTGTTTCAAATTTCACGTATTTTTTTTAAATTCAAATAAATGGGTACAAAGAAAAAGAAGGAAAATTTTAGCAAAATTTGACCTTTGCAAAAAATTGAAAAAAATATTTGATCAATGATTCATTGTTAAAACTTTGTAGCAAAAAAAGTAACGGCCGTTACCTTTTTTTATGTAACGGAAAAAAATTTGAAAGCTTTGAAATTTAAAAATGAGCAAATCTGCTACAGCAATTTTTCAAAAAGATGCTGTAGTAAAATTTTTTTAATCAGTTTTATATTTTTTTTCAATGTTAAAATTTAATCAAAATTAATTTTTAACAAACGTTATTTAAAAAAAAATTGATAAAATTTTATCCTTATTGAAAGTATGATAAAAAATTAGTTTTTTTTGAATCTAAAAATTAATCAAATAAGTTAGTTTTTTAGCGTTTAAAAAGTTCATTTTCCCAAAATAAACTATAATTTTAGAAAGATCAAGCCAAGAACAAAAAAATAAAATATATCCGACCATTAATGAAAATGGAACCCATCGTCTCTATTTTTTTCAAAATAAATTCTAAAGATATCAAGAGCCCCACGTTCCCTCTCTCTCTCTATCTCTTTCTTCTTCTTCTTCTTCTTCAATTACGTTCGTTCGTTTTGCTTCATTTATCTCTCTTTTAAATTTAAAAATATATATTTATTTTTATTGAAATGAATACAATAAAGATTCAAAATTCTTTTTTTTTTGCAACAGCAAAGATTCAATGAATAATAAAAAAATTGAAGGAGAAAAAGCAGCAATAAATTTCACGCAAAAAAAATATTTTTCCCCATTGTTTTGAACCCTTCTTTTTTTCGATCTTTTATTTTTTTTAAACACGGACTTTTAAAGGGTCCCCCCCCTTTTTTTGGACTCAAAAATTTCAAGGGTATTTATTTATTTCTTTCTTTACTTTAAAAATAAGCAAAAACAAAGATATCAAATTTTTTAAGAAAATATTTTTTTTTCCTTGACAAAGGAGAGGCGTTTAAATGTTTTTAATTTATATATATAAAAAAAACAACAAAACAATTAAACACATTTTTTTGCTTCGAAAAAAGCTGTTTTTTTGCAGCAGCAATTTTTTGATTTATAAAAAAGCAAACCAGAAAAAACAAAGTTAAATCGCGACATTTCAATTTTTTTTGTTGCTTTTAATTGATTGCAAAAAATAGGAAAAAACATATTGAAAAAGGTTAAATAAAAAATTCGGACAAAGTTTATTTTATATAAAAAATAGCTAAAATTACAGACACGATTTTATTTTGCTTTTTTTAAATGACACAAAAACAATTTTTTTTAAAAAAGTTTTTGTATTTTTGAAAAGTTTGAAATTCATCGAAAATCGAGGAAAAAGATGAGTCAACGTTTTTTTTCAAGTTTATTTTGTTAAAACTTATTTTTGAGAAAAATGTTTTAAAGTGCATGATTAAATTGGTGTTTTCGTGGTAAGAGGTGTTCTACAGTATTCTAAAGAGTACTGTAGACGTTAACAGATTGATGAAATAAAAAAGATTTACAGTAAAAAACTGCAATTAACAGAAAAGCTGATTTTAAAATAATAATAGTTTAAAAAATATCACATTAGTAAATACGGTTACCGTAATCAACATAATACTTCAAAAAAACTAAATTTCAAAAGTAAAAGCCAAAATTTTATTTTTCGTTAAAGCTTATCACTGATAAACAATACAAACGCATTCAAATATTCTGAACCCTTATCATTATTGATTAATTAAAATATAATAAATAAATTAATCCTAAATTTTTCCAAAAATCAATCGCAAAAAAAGTCTCGTAAAAGTTTTACAAAAGTGAAAAAAAGAAAGAAAAGCTGTTCAAGGAAGGAAAAAAAAGTGAAAAAGAAGAAGATTTTTCACAAATAATCCCCTCTCTTTTAAACAATATTGTTAGAGTTCTTCTTCCCACTTCTATCTCATATCCTCCAAGTGGGATAAAAAAGATATAACATATCTCGGGAAAGAAAGGGGGGGGGGAAAGAAGGGGGGAAAAGAAGCAGTAGAAAATATAGGAAATATAAGTGAAGGATAGAGGCTTTTCATCATTCATTCAATTCGAAACATCCAACAAACAGAAGTGGACGTTTATCTGTATATTTATTGTTTAACAAATATACACACGTAATGAAAGTAAAAAAAAAGAATTGTATGACTTTTTTTTTGTTGAAACAAGTGAGAACAAGCTTGGGTTAAAAAGTTGAATTGTAACAACAACAGCAAAAAAAACGAAATTACACAAAAGTTTTTGTTTTGAAAGGGATAAGAAAAAGGGACATCTGGTTTAGTCATCCATTTTTTAAAAAAAAACAATGACGCAAACAAAATTGAAACAAAAAAAATAAGGAGTTCAAGTATTTTTTAAGTGGTAAATGAGTAAATGAGTGTTAAATGTCAGTGATTCAAACAAAAAAATAGTCATTAACAAATTTAAAATTTTATTTAACTATTTTAATTACCGAAATCCAAGTAAAATCACAGAAAAGCTAAATTGAAAAATATAAATATGATAATATTTCGAAGGCAAATATCAGAAAGTTGAAGGTCATATTTTCTTAAAATACTCCCCAGAAAAATTTAAATTTTTCAAAAATTCATTCAGTTTAGGTTTTTAAAATCTTTATTTTTTTGTCCCCCAAAATTATATTTATTTAATTAATAGCTCTTCTTATCAATGATTCCTCAATCCAATTAAATTTATACAAAATTCCTTTCAAAATTTGCACCCAATTAAACTTCTTTTAAACCTTTAAAGTCAAATTTTTTTATTTATTTTTGGCTACAAATTACTGACAACCAAAAACAATATATTCTCTCTCACATTTTTTTTCTTTTTTTCGATTAACAGCTTATTTGAGTTTAAACTGATTACCAGTTATTTTTTTCTCCTTCTCATTTTTTTCTTCCAAAAAAACTGCTTTAAACCTTTCATTTTTTTTCTTCTTTTTCCAAACTCGGATTAACAATATTAACAATATTCGTCGTTGGAACTATGCTAATCTTAAGACCCGAGTTTTTTTTTGTTAAACTTTATTAACAATTTTTCTTTCCCAAAAAAAACAGGACATTTTTCCGTAAAAAAACAAGTTTAAAAAAATATTTTTAAAACGTTCAAAAAAGCTTTGAAACAAAAAAAAGCAAAGGTACGAAAAAATATAACGTTTTTTTTAGCAGCTTTAAAAAAAGTGAAAGGGGGAACTTTTTTTGTAAGCAGAAATATAATATTCGATCGAAAATACATATGGGCATTCAATCAAAACAAAAACTGACCAAAATTTGGTTAATTTATTTTTGCGGCCAAAAATATTGTTTATTTTTGGAAAGTTGTTTTTCTTTTGCGTCCAAAAATAATGACTTTTAAAATGAAAATTGATGTGAAAAAAGGGAGAAAAGTGAGGCGTTCAAAATTTTTAAAAGCACATTTGCAAAAACAAAAATCGAATTAAAATTTAATAAAAACTTATTTTATCATAATTTAAAATTTTAAAGAATATTGTATTACTGTAATATCCGGTCCAAATAAAATCATTTACAAAAAATTTATTTACAAAAGTTGGAAAATAATAAAAAAAATACTATTAAAAAATAACCAACAAATAAGTTTAAGCCTAAAAGCTTTAGAAATTAAAAAAAGTCAAAAACAACGAGAAAAAATATGTTGAAATTTCAGATTTAAACAATTAAAAAAACTCACAAATAAAGATTTTAAAAATGAGTATCAAAAGAAAAAAGAAATACTATAAAAAAGGCATTAACTGCGATACTTTTTTACAGCGTAATTAAACCAAAAAATGGAATATTACAAGAGGTAAATATTATTGATCGGTAAAAAAAGATAAAGCTTAAAAAAGGCTTTAAAAATGAGGTAACTAAACTTTTAAAAATCAAAATTTTTTAACTTTGACGATTTCGAATTGGAGCTTTTCGGGGGCCATTACGTCCACGTGAATTTTGTTTAACATTTCCATCATCTTCAACTTGAATGCTGACATCAGCTTCTGGAACAACATTAATTTGAATTGTAATTGGCAAGGGATTCCCATTGGCATCTGCAACTAATCCAATCAAAGGGGCACTAAAAAGAAAAGTATTTTAATTGATTGATTTTTTGAGAAACTATTTAAATTACGTTGCATTTGAATCCATTGATTGATTTGAATGATTTTCTTGTGTAACATTTTTTCCTTGAACACCTGCACCTTTACGCCCGGCAGCAGAAAGTCGGGGATTTTTATTCATTGAAGCTCCAGATTCCATGCCATTGTTGGCACGACGTTTGTTGGCATTTGACGATTGGCTGCCACCACTTTGCTTCTTATTTCCTGAACTTTGGCTGCTTTTTTGATTATCTTTAATATCCGTTTTTGAATCTTGATTGTTGTTGTCATTGGCATTTTTTGACTTCGAAGATTGTCCATTGTTTGACCTTTTATCTTTGCGGATTTTACGTTGCCGAGTTTCCCATCCTTTTTTGCCTGCTTCAACTCGCCTAAAAAAGTGTTCTTGATTACTGTTTTATATGTACTAAACATACGTAGGGTCTTTTTTGTAATAATCATCATAATCATGACTTTCAGCATTTACTTCATCAACATCTTCAGCAACCATAACCCAATATTTATGTTCTTCTTCAATTGTTCCTTTAATTTTTGGGTCTTGATTATTCTTGTTATCACTTTTGGTGTTTCCAGAAGCTCTTTGTTGATTATTGGAAGCGGCTTTATTGCCTCTTCTGGTTCCTTTACTTTTGTTATCATTTTTTGCAGTGCTTCCTTTTCTATCAGCTTTACTTGCATTTTTGTTGTTATTGCGGCCGCCACGAGAATTTCTTTTTTCATTTTCAAGTCGTTTCGCAGCAGCTTTCCTTCCCCCAGCAACTCGATTAGGATTTTTGACTTCTCCATTATCTCCTGTAGATTCATCATCGACTTCTTCTTCTTCTTTTTCATCATCATTGTTATTATTTTGACCATTTTTAGCTGCACCCTTTTTTCCAGCTTGAACTTTTTGAGGATTTTTACGGCCATTGTTTTGAGTATTTCTGTTCTGCTTTTGATCGTCGCTTTCTTCTTCTACGTCAACATTTTGGTTATTGCGTGCACCTGCGCTCTTTTTTCCAACTTGAACAATGCGATTGTTTTGGGTGCTTCTACGTTGTTGATTATCTTCTCCTTGATCCTTACCTTTTTCATTTTCGCCATTTTTAACTGCAACACCTTTCTTTCCTGCTCGAACACTGCGTGGATTTTTTCTTCCACTTTTTTGATTTTCTTCATTTCCTTGATCTTCGTCATCTTCATCTTCATTGTCAGAATCATACTTTTTTCCATGTCGTGTAGCTGCACCCTTTTTACCAGCCCTAACATTTCGAGGATTTTTTCCATTTTTTTCTTCTTTTTCATCATCATGTTCTTGTTGATTATTATTATCATTATTATTACTTCGACGAGTTTGTGCAGATGAACGTTGTTTGCTGGCATTATTTTTGCGATTATCTTGTTCACTATCTTCCTCTTCATCTTCTTGTTCATTTTCATTTCGATCAAATCTTGATTCTGCCCCTTTCTTACCAGCTTGAACATTTCGAGGATTTTTATTGTTAACACTTTTGCTATTCGTGTTACGGCCATGTTGATTATATGCATCTTCATCAGTTTGTCCAAGACGTTTTCTAGCAGCTTTCTTTCCACCAGCAACTCTATTAGGATTTTTGCCCTCAGCATTATCGTCTGCAGATTCATCATCGACTTCTTCTTGTTCATCTTTATCTTGGCGGTTACGTGCTGCTGCCCCCTTTTTACCAGCTTGAACATTTTGAGGATTTTTGCTACGATTATTTTGATTATTCCGTTGATTGTTGCCACTTTGTTTATTTCCACCTTTATTATTTTGTCCAAGTGATTTTGCCGCAGCTTTTTCCCCGCCAGCAACTCGGTTAGCATTTTTTCCATCTTCATCATCTTCAGCAGATTCATTGTCGCCTTCTTCATCATCTTCATGGCCTTCATCTTCATCATCCATGCCAGTATAATCAGGTCCTTTTTCATTTTCATGATAGTCTGTTGCTTGTCGAGGAGGATTTTGAGCTTCATCATCATTTCCACCCTCTTCATTTTCAACATCATTTTGACGGGATGTGCCATTTTTTGAACGTCCATCTTCCGTTAAATCGGTTTCTTCATCAATCATTTCGTCGTCCTCATTTGCTGGTTCTTGATTATTGTCTAAAATATTTTGAGCTTTATTTTTTTTTATTGATAGCTCACTAACCTTGTTGATCTCCTTCATTATTACTTAAATAATGTTCTTCTCCATGTGGAGCATTATCAGAATCAACGCGACTTTTTTTGTTGAGCTTATGCGGATTGACTTGAACATTTTGTCGCTTTGCAACACGCATATTTAAGATAACAGTATTTGGCATCATAATTTCACTAAAAATAAACTTTACTTTTACATATTTTCATTTTTTTCACACGCTATCATGAATTTAAAAAACACTCGTAATTTAATGTAAGAAGCTTTGAAAAAAAATTATTTTTTGGAAGCTTTTTTATAAATGTTTCGTATTCCCACAAAAAAAATATGCTGAAATAAAATAAATTTGCTGCTTTCAAGGCCTCCTCTGCGCACTCAAAATAGACGGGGGGAAAAACAAAAGCTATAATATTGAGCGATTTCAAAAAAAAAAGAAAAATAAATGAAGGATCATAGATTGGGGGAATGAGAGAAGTAAACACAACACAGAAATGTTATTGGTGTTGGTGTTGTTGTTGTTTTTTTCCTCTTATAAGCGCCTATTTTTCAATGTGTTTTTTTTATTTTCCGAAAAAAAATATGGTCTTCTATTTTTTTTCGACTTTTTTGAAAATGGAAGATGCTGCGCAAGAAAGAAAGAAAGAAAAAGAAGAAAGAGAAATGCCAAAAAAAAACTTCTTTAAAGTTCATTCAATGTGTTTTTTGAATGGCAAAGGAAGAAAGAAGAAAAAAAGAAGGTTGTAAACAGATTGAGAAATTGAAGCACAAAAAAAGAGAAAAAATATAATGTGTTTTTGAACGAAAAAAAGATAGCTCGTAAAAAAAGGGGAAATATTTTTGGAAAACATTTCATTAAAGTATTTTATGAAACTTTAATTTTAATAAAACTTTAATGATAGAGTAAATAAATCAAACAGGTTTTTTTAGTTTTACGGCATTTTTTGGTATTAACAAAACGAAAAAAAATGTGATTATTACGGATTTGGGGGGGGGGGGGGGTAACTGTTTGTACGCATAAAAAGATGTTAACAAATCTATAAAGTTTTAAAAAAATTAATCAGTAAAATACAGTATGAAATATTAAAGTTTTACAAACAATTTTGTTTGCTATAAACTCTTACAGTAACCCCTTATAAGTATTATTTTTTTTATATAAAGGGATATTTTGAAAAAAATTTGGCATTTTTACACAAAATATTACGTTTTTAAACTTAAATTAATAATTTCAAAGAGAAAAATTTTAGACGTATTTTTCCAAAACTTTATTTTTGTGCAAAATGAAAAAATTTATAAATTTTTTGAATTTTGAGTTCAAAAATGAGCTTTAAAAAAGAAATTCACTTTCCTCTCCAACTTTTCATGGGCCAAAAATCAGAGAGAAACAACATTTTTTTGCTGATGTTTTTTTCAAACCCTTTTTTTCAGCCGCCTCCACTCTTTTGCAGCCATCCATCCATCTGGGAAGTAGTAGCTCTCTTTTTTTCAATGGAAGAAAAATGTTGACTTTGGTTTCGGAAAGTGTTTAAACGGAACAAAGATGAGAAATGTGCAGTTTTTATTGGGCATTATTCCAGGACATGTTTTTTGATGAAAAAAAGAAATACACAAACAAAAAATTTCTTTGTTCGTGTATGTGAAAATTTTTCAAAAAACGTTTTACACAAATTTTTGAATAAACAAAAAAATAATTTATTCAGTCACATTTACAGCACAAAAAAAATATTTTTAAGTACAGTAATTTTTAATTTTGTAAATGAAATTTCTCCACATACGTTGTTAAAAAGGCAACAATTTTACAAAAATATAACACAATTAAATCATGGATACTTATATTTTTGAGGAACTTGCATTTTTTCATGGAATAATTTTTTGGAAAACAAAGAAAATTCAAAATCAACAAAAATGCAATTTTAAAAAAATCTTTGATTATTTTTTCACAGCTGGAGATTTTTTTTAATGAAGAATTAAAAAACAAAAACAAAGCAGAATTTGAGTGTATCAATTTTTTGTTGCAAAAAAATTAAGGAATGACAAATAAAAGGAGACCGGGGCAACAGTGCCGTATACAGAAAATTATTTCGGAGGGAGCACGTCTTTGATCTTTTGCCGCATCCAGGCAAAAAGCGGCAAAAGATCAAAGGAATTTCTCAATTTCGCAGGGGGTACGTGCCCCAAGTGCCACCCCCCTAAATACGGCTCTGCGGGACAATGATCCCAGAAAGGACGATGTGAGTTCATTTCAAAGCATCCCAACAATTACTTAATCGAAATAAATCCAAAACATTTTAAAACAAATTTCGGTTGACCGCCAACACTGATTATAATTAAAAAGAGATAAATATTTTGAGTTGTTAAGCTTATTTTTCGAGATCGGATCTGAAAAAGAGAAAAATTATTGTTTGTTTTTCTATTTTAAAGGGAGTGTCGAAGATAGTGAAAAACTTTTTATGAACGTTTTCCGTCGTTCCAAGTGATGGGGAATGAAAAAGTTTGTCCGCCCGCACGCAACGAATGCATTCCCCATCACTTGGAATGACGGAAAAAAGTTTTTCACTATCTTCGACACTCCCTTTAAACAAGCAAATTTTTGTTTAAAAGTCTTTTTTTTGTTAGGGAGCCTGCACTAAGAAAAAAAGATTATCAGCAGGAAGCTCTAATTTTAATAGCTTTCTATCTACCGTAATCAAAAATAAAAACTTTTTTATAGGCAAATTGAACGGCTATTTCCACGGCAATGATTTGGCGATGGCCCGTGCCCCGCAGCTCCAACTTATACTTCTTACTTTTGTACTTTTTTCTCTCAATATTAATATAATTTGCATATTAAAATTAGAATAATTTGCGAATGAAACTTTGCATACTATTTTATATTATTATTTGTTTCAATCAAAAAAGCATTTTGAATTCATTCATTCATTTTCGTTCGACTGTCTTTTGACGTGTCACTTTTGCTTACTTTCTTTCTTACTTTCTCTTCGTCGTCGTCGCTGCTGCTTTCATAAAAAAGAAAAATGACTGATTTTGGTCTTAAATTAGAACCCGCCGAACGTATCGTAATTGCAAATAAGAAATTGGGAGAAGAACCAACTCATACAACTTTAAAAATTACAAATTCTGGCAAAGATCGATGTGCTTTCAAAGTTAAATGTACAAGCAATGAACTCTTTCGCATTCGTCCACCACTTGGAATTCTTCGAAATGGTGATTCTACTTCTGTTGCGGTAAGTTTCATTTTTTGGATATTTGAAAGTATTACTGTAGACACATGTAAAGCATACATATATCTATTATTATCAGTTAATTGAAGTTACAAGTATACTATTTTAGTTGACATTTAATGGTGGAAAAACTGTACCAGAAAGTGGCAAACATTATGTTGCAATTTATTATATCAAAGTTGGAGATGATAAAAAAACTGCTCGGCAATTTTGGCAAGATCACAAGGGTGAACCAACGGGAACAAAAAGACTTTATGTTGATTTCAAGAAGGAAGATGGTGCTGCAGGAGCTGCTGCTGCTGATGCCAATAATAATGAAAAGGATAAAAAGGAAGAAAAGAAGGATGACGAAAAGAAAGATGATAAGGAAAAGAAGGAAGATAAAGAAAAGAAGGAAGATGAAAAGAAGGATGAAGGTGGAGATAAAAAGGATGACGAAAAGAAAGATGATGATAAAAAGGTAACATTTAATTTATATATATCTGTGTTTTGATCAAATTTTATAACAAATATATATTTTTAGGATGAGAAAAAAGATGATGACAAAAAAGAAGATGAGAAAAAAGATGATGATAAGAAGGAAGATGATAAAAAAGAATAAACTTTTTTCAATTCAACACCTGATCTCTCTTTTATATACATATCTTTTTGCTAACAAAATTGTAATTTTACTGGTATAAATTAATGTTTATATAAAAAAATTTTCTTGATAAATATTTGTAAAAACTGGCGAAATGGGTAGATTTCTGTGATATTTGATAGCTAACTTTCGAAATGGTTTTTAAAATACTAAAAGCGTTTTTGATTAGTGTATACAGTTTAATTTTCGGACTAACAAAAAAAATAAAAGAATACGCAACACAACAAAATGGAAGTTACGAAATTGGCATTTTGTCGGGTTACGCTTTTATTTCTTTCTACACGGTGTGTTGAGTCAAAGTGCTATGAAATGGCCATTTTTATCCCCCTCCCCTTCCCCTTTCCCCCGCGAATCCTGGAAGTTCCCCCTTCCCCTCCCCCGAACCCCTGGGGGAAGGGAAAAAGGGGTCCCCCGGGGGATACAAGGGGATGTCGGCGTCTTTGATGTTTCAAAATCTTATCCGTTCCCCCGCCCTTTCCCCTCCGTTTTTCAAATCTCCTCCCTTTCCCCTCCCCGAACCCCGGGGGAGGGGAAAAAAGGGGCCCCCGGGGCGGGGGTTTCATAGCACTGGTGTTGACTCTGTGTTGAGCTGTCCAGTGGATTTTAAACCCAAATTCTGAAACTTCTACAAACCAGATTTCCTTCCTTTATTTTTTAAAACAATTCCATTATGGTCTATTTTGGCTGGCACTTAGAAAAATAGAAAAAACGATTATAGTTTTTTTAATAATTAAGAAAATAGCAAAAAATTTCAAAAATAGCAGAAAAACAAAATGCTGAATTTGATGTTTTTTTGTATCACATTTTAGGTTTTTCATATCGGAAACGTTTTCTACTACTCTTATTTACTATTTATTTGCTAAAATTAACTTATATAAGAAAAGCAGCGTTTTAAAAATTCAAATTTTTGCTCTGACTGGACAGTTCAACACACCGTGATACTAGCAAGAAAGGCGGAAAAATTCATCTGACATTTTTCCGCCTTCCTCACAGCGAACTGACTGTTGATTTTTTGACAGAACGCCAAAATTCAAAAAACGAAAAAATAGGTGTTTTGGTTTTTACTTTTAAATTATTTTTAGCAAATGTATACACTATTTTTTTGTTTCTAGGGTAAAAAACAATGAAAAATCTGATTTTTCCATGTATGACATACCCAAAAAAGTGAATAAACGGGGTTTTTGAAGGCGTTGAAAAGTATCTATTTTTGTAGACTTAATTCCTCATATTTCCTACCAGTATTTTTTTTCATCGATATTACCAGCGTGTTCAGCATGTCCAATTTAGTAAAATGTCAGGTCATTTTATTTAAATGACTGATAGTTTTCGAAATTTCTCAAAAATACAGATTTTTACCTTATTTTTGCGTATAATTAAGTTCATACACTTATATTAATGATGTATTTTTCATCAAAAACAGTTCAAAAGTAATGCAAAATATATAAATAAACTCAGCTTAACAAATAGGATGGATTAATATTTCTAAAAAAACACTTCGAAACTGTACATTATCTATAACAACAAAAGTTACTGATGTTTACCATCTTTTTGCTGCAAAAAGCCATGATTGTTGCCACTCAATGTAGGTTATGAATTTATAACATTTCTGTTTTTTGTGTAAAAACAGTGTCAGCTGGTATATTTAAAAAGGTAGAATTCCCAGTTAAACAATTTACAGTTGCAGCATCTATGACTTAAAGTTTAAGTCTTAAACACATAAATCTGTTCTGCAAATCATATTGCTATAAAACCGATCATATTGATCGGTTTTATAGTTTTTTTAACAAGCTCTAGTGTTAAATAAATACATTTAATTGAGATAAGCAGAAAAGTTCATTTTCAAGAATATAAACTTAACGATTGATAGTTTTTGACTTTACAGTGATGATATAGATAATGTAAAGCTTTTTTTAGAAATATTAATCCATCCTATTTGTTAAGTTGAGTTTATTTATATATTTTGCATTACTTTTGAACTGTTTTTGATGAAAAATACATCATTAATATAAGTGTATGAACTTAATTATACGCAAAAATAAGGTAAAAATCAGTATTTTTGAGAAATTTCAAAAACTATCAGTGATTTAAATAAAATGACCTGACATTTTACTAAATCGGACATGCTGAACACGCTGGTAATATCGATGAAAAAAAATACTGGTAGGAAATATGAGGAATTAAGTCTACAAAAATAGATACTTTTCAACGCCTTCAAAAACCCCGTTTATTCACTTTTTTGGGTATGTCATACATGGAAAAATCAGATTTTTCATTGTTTTTTACCCTAGAAACAAAAAAATAGTGTATACATTTGCTAAAAATAATTTAAAAGTAAAAACCAAAATACCTATTTTTTCGTTTTTTGAATTTTGGCGTTCTGTCAAAAAATCAACAGTCAAAGGGAAATTCAGTTCGCTGTGCTTCCTTGCTAATTCGGGTTTAGGTTAATTTTTTTAATTCCGGCCGAAAAACAGCGGAATTGGTCAATTTTTGCAATTTTTTGCTTCTGTTTAATAAAGAGCGGCCATAGAATGGGTTCACGTAAAAAAAATTACGTTGTTTTTCTTGTAAAAAAAAGCCTACTGTGATTTCGCACAGCCCTGCGGATTACAGTATTTTAGGCTAAAATTTCGAGATCAACTTTTAAAAGGACACTATAAAATTTGTGAAAAAAAATTGTGATTTTATTGACAGAAAATATGACTTATATTATATAAGGTATTATTTATTTAATGAACAAATTTTAACCCAAAAAAATAAAACAAATAAATACAGTACATAAAAATTAAACAATATTTTTGTTTTTTAATGGTGCAAGTGTTCCGGAGCGTGTCGTTGCCGCTGTTAAAGTTGTTGGAGCAGTGTTGGAGCTGTTCGTTGAAGAACCATCATGAATTTTCCTTTTGAGACATTTCCCAAAAACATAAGCTCGAAAAGGTTTTATCATAAAAAGAGGTCCAAGCATAAAAATGGCCCCTTGAAAAGTTATAATTGAATGAAAAATAATTCCAAGGTTTGGAATTTTAATTCTAAAAAATATTGTTGCAACAATTCCAAAATATGGAAGTGTATAAAGTAAAACCAAAATGAATGTTCGAAATAAAAATGTGTAATATAAATTTCGTTCAAGGGTTTGCGTTAAAGCACTAACTCGGGCCTTATCAGCTTTAATGATAAACCAAATTTTGATGGTTAAAAATACTGACAAATTTGCAACAAAAAGATCAGGGATCGTTGCAAAAATTCCAAATCCGATAATTGTTGGTTTAATGGCTGATGAAAATCCAATCCATGATGGCTCATTTTCGATTATTTCCATGATATATTGATTATCAGTTGTGATAGCATATTGATAAAAGTCTGTTCGATCAACAACAGAGATGTGAAGAAAGATTGATAAAATTGAAATCATTCCAATTAAATATGTAAAATAACAAAGTATTGCCCGTTTTGGACAATTTCCTAATTGTGAAATCCATGAAAATGGTTTTAAAGCAGAAAATTGATAGATTAAACAAAAGGTTCCACAAATTTGCATATTTACCAGACATGCCCAATACAGATTGAAACAGATTAAATTCGCGGTAGGACCCATGTGTCGAATTATCCCAGCAGAATATACTCCCATTATTGGAAGGGTTGGAATCGGAATCCAAATTGCTCGGATTACGGCTAAACTTGTTGATGAAAATAAACACGACATTAATAAATTCCGAAATGTTTCGATGCCTTTTGGCATTGCTTTAATTACCAAAAAAATGTAAAATGGGACACCAAAAACAAAGACTCCAAAGACGGCATAAATTAATCCAATATATCCATTTTGATCTTTTAAAGAATAATAAAATTCCTTTGAATAATTCATTTTTTTCTTCGTTTGTAACTTTGATAGTGTATAAAAAAGTTTTGAAAGTGAATAGTTTTTTATAAAAAAGCTTATATTTAAATGTTTTTCTTTACGATGACAACTGTAAAATTTGATTAAATGTGTGGTCGGGTTGCGTTGGTAACTGTGCCGTAAAAAATTATATACTTTTCACATTTTATTAGCATAGATGATGGACTTTTATGGTAATAAAAAATAACATAAATTTTCTCTAATTTCTTTTTTTTACCTGTTATCAGATATAATATTTGAACCGGTATAATTCATTTTTACAAAAATAAAAAGAATAAAAGGGAGCCAAAAAAGTGTCCGATCCCCGATTTTTTGTTGTTTCACCACCTTGTATTTATTTAAATAATAATATTTGCGTAGGATTCGCCAAAAAAATATTTTTTATAAAGCAAAAACAAAATAACCTGGGAAAGCATATGGTACTTTTTTACTGTTATACAAAATGGGAATAGTCTCAGATTGTATCCCTTAATCGATTCCCTATACAAATTTGGAAGAATCTGGAAGGTTCAATTTTTCAAGGTATACTGTTGCCGGGTTACGGTATCGAAATTTCGGGGAGTTTTCATGACTTACATAACCCTTACCAATCGTATTTTTGGACCAATATTATCCTATTTTGTAGTTTTTAAGTCCGTACGATCGTTTTAAAAAAGTGTCGATGAAAGAATATCTCATTTTTGTTCTAAATTGAAAAAAATGCGTTATTTATTTATTTTTGGGGGGCTTCATTTAATTTAGAGCACATAATTGTTTTGCGATTTGAAAATGAAAAATTGAACGTTTAACATAACTTTTATTTAATTTAATTTAAAAAGAAAAAAATTTTTTAATGAAAAAACACAAATTATATTGTTTTAAAAAAATTATTACATCTTTAATTGGAGTTTTTGATTTGATTAATACAATAAATGTATTAATTATTAAAAAAGTAGTCCGACTGCAATGCTTGAAGCACTATTTTTTCGTTCATTTTTAAATGGATCTTCAGAATGTCCTTCCATCCTAAAATTTAGAAAAATTTTTAAATGGAATAAATATTTTTAAAAATCTACTCACATTTCTAACCCAAATAATCGGGGAGCTTGGGGGACATTATTTAATTCTTTCATTTCTTCTGGAGAAAGACTGAAATCAAAAATCTGAAATTATGTACAATAAAATTTAGTCTTTCACAAAATCTTTTAATTAAATACTTCAAAATTCTCTTTCAATCTTTTTTCGTTTGTGCTTTTTGGGATCACAGAAATCCCAGATTGAATTAAATGACGAAGAAGAATTTGGGCGGGAGTTTTTGCATATTTTTTTGATAATCGAACAACGATGTCATTTTCCAACGGATTTGATGAAGCCCCAAACCGGCAGGCACTATAATATTAATACTTTAAGTATATTTTCAAAAATTACTGTTTTAAAACTAACAATTTTCCAATCACGATATCAGTTCTTCCGGGGGAACCAAGGGGGGCGTAACCCGTTACACTGATATTCAACTTTTTACACTCATTCTAAAAAAATTGATTGTTTTTTTGATTGTGTTTTACAAGTTGAAAAAAAATATTACCACAAGTTTTTGTTGATTGAAATAAAGATGGAGTTCAATCTAAAAAATTATATTCAAATTTTTAGTGAAAAATTTTGAAGTGTTAAAATATAGTTATCGATTTAAAGGGAGCGTCCACCTTAGTTAAAATGGCGTGTGTGAGATGAAGAATGCATTTGTTTGTGCAAGCGTTGTGAATGATTGACATAAAAATACAAACTTTTGCATTCCCCATCATTGGTGAAAGACGTTTTCGTGTTAAGAAAAATGTTGGGTGTAAAAAATTCCATTTTAACTAAGGTGGACGCTCCCTTTAAAACAAATCTTGTTTTATAGCAACTTTAATCTTTTTTATAAATTTAATATAGCTAACTTGATTATTGTGAATCGGAATCTTTGCAACTTTTTGGATTCGTTGAATTTGTTCAGCATTGAAATTTGAGACTCCAATTGCTTTTGTGAGTTTTTTTTCATAAACTTTTTCGATTCCCTAAAAAATGGATTTGTTGCAATTTTAACGGTTTTAAAAAAGTGTCTTTAAAGAAACAAACCTTCCAAATATCTTCAACTTTTACAGAGTGATCATGGTCAGTCATATTTTGCTAAAAAATGCAAATTTAATAATACATTGTTAGACAAATTTAAATAATTTTTGTTACTTCAAAAGCTACGGGCATATGAATTAAATATAAATCAACGTAATCAAGACCAAGCTTTTCAAGAGATGCCTTTAATTGAGGCTCAACATCTTCGGCACGATTAAAAGCCCAAAAAAGTTTAGTTGTAATAAATAATTCTTCACGCTTAACTTTTCCGGAAGAAATAAACTCTTTCAAAACAGCCCCAATTTCAGCTTCATTTTGATAGGCGGCAGCTAAAATATTGGATATATATTTTAATAAAATTAGCAAAATTATTACCTGTATCAATG
This sequence comes from Panagrolaimus superbus, assembly GCA_964035985.1. Classification (NCBI taxonomy): domain Eukaryota; kingdom Metazoa; phylum Nematoda; class Chromadorea; order Rhabditida; family Panagrolaimidae; genus Panagrolaimus; species Panagrolaimus superbus. The sequence goes on from OZ038357.1 coordinate 12,030,742, forward strand.
TGACGATATCCAAGTGTTAAGGCAATCTTTAAAGCATTTGCAACTTCTCCGGGGCCAGCCTAAAAATTTATTTTATTTTATTTTATTTGAAGATATTGTGATAAAAAGATATATGTTTTTTTACCTGCCAAGTGCCTAATCCTAGAAGCGGCATTTCAACGCCATTTGATAATTTGAGAAATGTTGACATATTAAAAAAAAAATAAAGATCTTAAAAAGTTTGGAATTTGATCTAAAAGAGATTTTATTATTCAAATTTTGGAAATTACAAATAAATAAAAATATGTCAGAAAAATATTTTTTTAGGATTGGTTAACACTAGACAACAGTATCAATGTTAGTGTTTTGCCGATCCCGATTTTATCGAATTCCTATAGATTCCCAAATCCATCCATAAAATTTTTGTTTTTCCCCCGAAGAAATTTCTGATATCCCAAAAATGACGTGACTTTTAGCATTCAGTGGACGAAAAAGTCTTTAAAAAAGGTATCTGGTGATAGCAAAGATATAGTTTTACCAAAAAGATAATTATATTTACGGTAAAAACATTTTTAAAATAATTTAATTTTTAAAAAAGAACAACTTTAAAAATACTCGGTTTTTGATTCAATTTTAGAGTATTTTCTTTTTAAATGATCTCTTTTTTTCCTTTTTATATACGGTTTTTCAAATGATGACAAGTGTTTTGTGTTTGTTTTTCTTAACTGAAAAGGATGCCCCCCCCCCTCCTTGTTTTCTTCCAAGACACAAGACACAATTTTTGGAAGACACAATAAAAAAAGCAAAAGAAACAGAGAATACGAAATTTGTGTGATGTGATATAAATGACTTAAAAAATAGTATAAAAACATCTTTGACATTTTAATAAACATCAGATATTTACTTTTCAATCTTAATAGTGTTATATTTAAAAAATGCCTCTTCATCGAATTTATCATACTCCAGGACAATTTTCAAAGGAAGCCAAAAAGGGTCTTGCTGATGCCATCACAAAATTGTATACCGAAAATCCTCATGGCCCCCATCTTCCAGCTTTCTACGTAATCGTTCTTTTTGTTCCTGTTGAAGAAGAAAACTTTTTTGTTGGCGGAAAAAATACAAAGAAATTTGTTCGAATTAGTGTTCAACATATTGCTCGAAGTTTTGAAAGTTACGAAATTGCAAATGGATTTTTGCAATTGTACGAAAGTGTTTTGGCACCATTCATTAAAGAACAAGGTTTTGATTGGGAGGTTTGTCTCTTTTTTGTTAATTAAATATAGCTGAAAAACTTTAATTTTCAATATTTTAGATTGACATTGAACAAATTGACAGAAATTTATGGCGTACAAATGGCTTAATCCCACCTCTTTCAAATTCTGATGCCGAAAAAGAATGGGTTCGATTGAACAAAGCTGTGCCATATTGAAAAATGTATCTTTATGCATAAAAAAAATAAATTTAATGGATTATAAAATCTGATTTTTTTTTAAATTTGTCTAACAATAAATTAAAATGTCTTTTTTGTTGCAATTATTTTATAAATAAATTTAAAAATTAAATTGTTAATTTTATGCAGGTATCTTTTTTGCAATTATTGATTATTTCTTTTATTTGACGAGCAGTTTGGGGTCGGGCCTTTTTTTAGAAGCCAGCTTCGGAGCGGCACTGTTTACGAGGAAAAAAATTCTTTTTTTTTGCGGGAAATTTAGAAAAAAATTTAGCTGTATGTATATATTGAGAAACAAAAGAACCATCATATTTAAATGAGACAAATTAATTTGTGCTTTTTTCTGATTAATTGTTGTTTCACTGTTTGTCCGTCCCTGTGCTATACTATTGTAAGGTCACAAAAACAATAACAAAATATTATTGAACCTCACCCCCCCCCCCCCCCCCCCACAAAATCATAGTCATTCCAACCATTTGTTTTTATTATATTTTTATTGCTTTAATTTGTAATTAATTATTACATAAAATGATTTTCGTTAAAGTAAATCCAAATATTTCTTATGCTTCAATTGCGTCGGGAAAATTTAATCAAAAAGAATTATCTCGACTTTCATTAAAACAATCGTTTTCATTCCCATATTTTATTATGAAATATATTTTAAAGAATCCAAAATCTTCTGAAGGCTTACTAAAATTGTACAAAGCTTGCAAATTATTTTATTTAAAACAACAAATTTTAATTGTTTTTGGTGATTTTTTTTTTGGGTGATTTTTTCAGGGGCTTACCAAAAAATGATATTTCAAAGCTTCAAAAGGCTCAAATTTGGTTCAATAATGACCTCTTTATTTGTGATAAAAATTTTTCCAAGTTCAATTTTTCCAAAATTTATCGCTCTACTATCAAAAGTTTATTTTTGGACGCAATAAATTTGGATTTGAATATTTTTAAATTGTTAATTGCCGAAAATCTTGTTGAAAGATTTGTTTTATATATCAGTGATATCAAAGATGATGCAAAAAAGATGAAAAGCTTTCCATTGATGCCGTCCTAAAATTATTGCCAAATCTAAAAGGCCTTTTTTATGCCAGTTTTAACGAAAAATTTTCTTTGGAAACTCTGAAAAAATTAAAAACGATAAAATTAAATTACAAATTTAAACAACTTTATTTTTAAATGTATCTGAAACATTTGATTCAAAATTATTTTTTGAATTTATTCAACAAAATGTAGTATCTTCAGAAGTTTGTCAAATAAATTTAACATGCATGGGTGAAAATTCAGCTGAAATTAAACAAAACTTGAAAGTTGCTGAAAAAGAAGTTTTTCCTGAAGAAAATCGAAGTGAATTGTTTAGAATTGAGTATATCCCAAAAAAATTTAACTAACTTTTTTCCAATGTATTTTTCTGTTACGTGTTTGTTGTTACATTTTTTGGTCCATGAAAAAATAATAATGTTTAATATGTATCATCTGACAAAATGTTCAGACATATCCACAGGGCCGTACCCAGAAAAATTTTTTGGAGGGGGCTTATCGCCTTTCGGGGGGGGGGGGGGGGGGTCTTGTCGAAGCCTAGCCTGTATGTATAAAGTTCTCTCTTTTTAGCTAAAGACAGTAAAGTGGGAATTCTTTTGTCGGTCAGAAAAGCTTTGTCGGTCAAAGTGCTTTCGGCCGAAGTTCAGTTTCGCTTAAAGTTCTTTCGGTTAAAGTTTTTTCGTTCAAAGTTCCGGGATTCCGATTTTGGATTCGATTCCACGCATTTTTTGACTAGAATTTATTTTATCATTGTTTCGTTTAAAGTTTTCCTTTTTTAGAATTTTCATCGAATTTTTGAACATGAAAATTTAAATTTTTCTTTAGGCAGGCCCTTCTTTGAATATTTGTCATCAAAAATTTGGTGCACATGTGCTTTTTTGATGAAAACATTTCTTTTAATTTTTTTATTAAATTTCTCAATTTTGTGGGAAAAAAAATTGTAAAAATATTTACTTTACACAAAATTTGTTATATAAAATATAAAACATAATTAATAAAAAAATTACAATTTCTAATAAATTTTTCTTACTTTAATTAAAAAATTTTTTGTTAAACAACACTGTTAAAACTTTTATTAATCATATATGCAGATGTTCCGGTTACGTTGACACGGCGAGCAGAAGTAGATGGCCAATGAAGGGCTTTTAAAATAGTTTTTCGATACGATTTTACGACGAACATTGTTGTAAGAGTATTAACAATTGGGATCCATGCAAAAAATAGCGAAAAACAAAGACCAATTCCATCAATATTTGCTCGGGCGAATACCATTGTAACCGTAAAAGCGATGGGAATCAAACAAACAACAACGGGCAAAGTGGCCTAAAGAAAAGTTAAAAATTTGATTAATCTTGTGAAAAAGATGTACAAACCTGCATAATTAAAGTTTTAGAAATTTGATGATTTGCATCTTTTGTTGCGGCGGACATATGTGGTTCATTGATCTTTAAATGGGCCCAAACTTTATAACTTGACCATATAATTACAGTATACGCTGCACCGGCCATAACATAAACCCATACAAAATTTGCTAAAAGTGGCCAATCAGAAATATCAGCGGTGACGAAATTTGGTAATTCTTTTGAATAATATATATCGGCCATCAACAATTTCATCATTTTTGTGTACCCAGGTTCTCGGGGCCAAACAACGAATAAACACCATCCGGTGTAGGTTGAAGAAAAGAATAATGAAATGAGCAAAAGTAAAGTGTATTGTTTGTTCGAAAGTTTAATACTTTTAACAATTAAAAAGTAACGATAAATAAATTGCACTGGAAGGGTCATCAAAGTTGAAAATAATGCCATTACCCAAATGTGAACAAAAAAAATTAGAATCTTTGGATTCCAGTGCCCAAAAAGACTTGTAATAATGATGTAAAAATTGCCATTTTTGTAATCAGTTCCCTTAAAATATTAGTCGATCAATTAATTGAAGTTTTGCGATTTCAAAAATTAATATGGATTATAAAATTTGTTTTTAAAGAGCAGCTTAAATAATTATTTGTGGTAATTTTTTTTGGATGATTCTTCGAAATTACAGTATCACTTATATATTATATTAAAAAAGAGAGCATTTAAATCCCCCCACGAAATCGAAAATATAATTTTAGGAGCCAAAGTCGGAGTCACTCTCCAGCACTAAACTCTTTCCCTCAAAATTGATTTTAAAAAGAGACTTACGGCACTTGTTAAAAGTTGAATAAAATTATAGCAAAGATCAATGATACAATTTTGAAGTAAAATTCGACGATAATCTTTTAAATGTGCCGTAGTTTTTGTTATAATTAAATACAACAAAGTAATATTTAAACAGAGTCCAATAAACGAAAATGCGTTATCAGTATATTCAACAAAATGTTTTAAATCAAAAAATTGCTTTTCCATTTTACAGTATTTTAAAAGAAATATTTAAAAACCGAAACTTTGTAAAGTATAATTCAAAGAATAAATTTTTTACTTTTTTTTTATTTTCTTTTAAATTTTAAAAGGCACCTGCTTTTTCCCAGAATATACAAAATTTAGAGAAGAAAGTTGGCATTTAGTTTTTTTTTGCTCTTTTAAAAAAGTGATGAAAAAGCAGATGATTTTCGTTCTTTTTCTTTCTACTAAATTTAAAATATCAAAAAATTTGGAATTAAAAATACTGTTTTTTTTTGCAGTGACAATTAAAGGGAGTGGCATTTTAGTACTTTTTTGTTTTTTGGGTCTCGCAGCGATTGAGTAGTTCATCCGACAAAATGTTGGAGCATGGAAGATCCTGATTGTCAGGATTTTGCAAAAAAAAAGTACAGAACCGTCCGGTCTCCTTTAATATACTTCATTTTCCGTTAAATACAATTTTTTATCTTCACATTTTGATCTAAAATTTAATCAAAAAAGTTTTTGTTTGGTTTTATCAGCAAAAATTATACGGATTATAACTTTGTTTAATAATCAATTTTTCCGATTATGTGAACGCAACAGCAATTAAATAATAAAAAAATTGGTTTATTTTAACAAAAAAATGTTTCAAAAAGCAAACGAAAAAACTTTTTACAAGTATATCACCAGCAGCAGATTAATCAACTAAATAAAGAAGTTTATTTGACGTTTTTTTTATCACCGTAATATCAGCAAAGAAAATTTGTAAATGTTATTAATTAATTAAGAAAAAAATGTACTTGTTATAAGGGATTGTCCAGACGTGACGTCACTATAAAATCGAAAATTTTGAACCCCACCCACCCTTCCGTCACGCTTTGCCCTTTGATCTTTGTCGACTTTTTAGCAGGAGCGTCACGTTTAGCTTACCCCCCCCCACCCACCCATAAAACCCGTGACGTCACGTCTGGACGCTCCCTAAACATTAATAGTTGTGATGCGATTCGGGCAATTTCCGGTACCACTGCACCAACAAAAATTCCACAAAAAGAACAAAACTTTGAAAGAAAATACTGCGGTCCACCAAAAAATTCACTTTCTGCACCAGGTGCTCCATCAAAATACGGATCACATAAAACTTTGTTGATTACCCTTAATGAAATTTTTTTTCACACAAAAATACAGTTTTGGCTATAAAAAATTTGCTTTAATTGTTTTTACTATCTTTTGTTTTCGAAAAAAGATGATTTCCTTTTTCGTCATTTTGTTTGCCAATTATTTATTTCATTTTTTAACAATAAAAAAAAATGATTTATAAAGGGCTTGCGTAAACCTCCTGAACTACAGTATACCAATAACAAAAAATCTCAAAATGTCCAAAAATGAGTTTTGCTTTAAAAAATTATAAATCTTTGGTGTAAAATTTTTTAATTAATTTGTTTCCTTAATTTTTTTAGCTATACTTTTTTTGTTTTAATGGTTTTTTTTTGCCAGTGTCATAAAAGAAGAAAAAAGTATCATCGATGTTTTTTGTGTAAATTTAATTTACGTTTAACGAAAATCACCCTTTGTCAAAACAAAAACAATGGAAAGCAAAAAGAAAATATAATTATTTATTTGTTTTTTTGTTTTTAAAATTGTAACAAAAATGGGATTCTTTAGAATTTTAAAAAAAACTTTAAAAAGTAATTTAAAGTCCAATCTTTTTTGAAAAAATGTCCGAAAAATTTTTTAAATAAAAACTATCTATTTTCTTTTTTTCCATTCTTTCTCCAATGTCCCCTCATATCAGTAATAAATAATATTTTTGATGCTGCTTTTACCGGAAGTAATATCAACTTTTACAACTCCATCACTTTTTTTCGTTCAATCTAATCAAAAAAAAGGCTTATCAATAATTTGATATAAAAATGATTGTTTTCTTCAGAAAATAATGGTTTTTAGTTTAGCAGGCAAAATATATATATAAAAATATGTCGATAAATAACTCCAATTTATCAACAGGTTAACATGGCGTGGTCGCTTGAGATTTGCATAAATTTTGAGGCGCATCTTTCGTTGGCATTAAAACATTTCTGTAACCTTTTTTTATACAAAATATTCAAAATTTAATTTTATATATTTTTTATTAAAAAAAAAGTTACAGAAAAGTTTTAATACCAAAAAATGCTGGCGGTTTTTCGGTTTTCGGTTTTAAGAAAATTATGTGTTTGCTAAAAAATGCTTCATTTTTTTGATTGGACAAACAAATCAATAAATAAAAGCTCAAAACATAAAATCCAATGCATATTTTTTGTTTTGACCCCAGTGATATGACTTGACTATTTTGCCGCCCCGGCCCCGCCCCATCCCCCAGCACTTTTAAAAAGACGCCCCATCCCCCGCCCCGCGCCCCAGCTCTTTTGAAAGTTCGACTCGCGCCCCGCCCCGTGCTCTTTTTTCGCCCCGAATCGCCCCGAAATCATTTTTCTAAAAAGTTGTTTCTGCAATAAAACAACGAAAAAAGTGATTTTTCAGTTCAATCATTATTTAGTAATTTTTAGCAATTTAAATTAATTTCGTCGTTATATTATTTGAAATTTTGTTTAAAAAATGAAAAAATTTTCATTTCGCCCCGGCATTTTAAAAAACCCGCCCCGTCCACCGCCCCGCGCTCTGGCATTTTGAATTTTCCGCCTTGTCCACCGCCCGGCCCCGGCTTCGGGCGCCCCGGGGCGAGTCACATCACTGTTTGACCCCCATCCACAGTATATGTGATCACCGAAATCGGTTAACCGAAAACCGAAACATTTCGGTAAACCGCCAACACTGATACCAAAGAGAAAGGATATACCTCAAAGATTATGCAAATCTCAAAAAATCCGCGCCTTAATACCTACTCTCATCAAATCGGTAGCCTGCCTGGGATTAAGAGTTTAAATTTTTTTTGCATTGTTTTTTTGCCAAGTTTGTGTATTTATTTTCTGTTCCATTTTATTAATTTTACATAAAATATCCTTAAATTAAGAAATCAAAATGTTATAACTTTGAACAATTGTTTCAACAAATTTTATGTTGCCTTATTTTTTGGGAAATCTATTTCAAATTATTTATTCAAAAAAAAAACTTTGCATTTATTTTTCTAACCCCAAAAAACGGCATTTCAGCGTGGTTTCATCTTTTCAAAAAAACCAATTTTTTGATTTGTAACACTCACTGATTTACATAGGCTATATAAAATATTTGTTTCTTTTTTTTCGCGGTTTTTTATACATTTTTTTGATCAACAACAACAAACTTTTAAATGTCAGGTGCCAGCTGGGATCGGTCTTTTTCTGTTTCAACCGAAGTTGAACTTTCAATTCTTTTTGTTTATGTCCAACCCCAAAAAAAGAGAGCGAAAAACAACAACTTTTTTCTGCCGCTTTTTTTGCCATCCAAAATGGAAATGTTTGTTATTAAAAGAGGTAAATTTTACCATTTTTAGAAAAGTAAAAATTGTTTATGTAATTTTCAGATGGTCAAAAAGAAGAATTAAATTCAGAGAAAATTGAATCCAGAATTAAAAAGCTTTGTAACGGTTTAAATGAAAACTTTGTTGATTTTGTAAGTTGTTTACTTTAAATACAACTTTTAACTTTTTTAAAAAAAAGGTAAAAAGATTTGTTTTTGGTAATTTAAAAAGATCAATTTTTCTGTTAAAGGGAGCGTCCGGGATAGACAAAGTTTTTTTTTTCAATTTACACAGGTACGCTCACCACGAAAATATATCTAAATTTTATAATAGTGAATATTACTGAATTTAGACTATTTTTTCTGTCTTTACGATTAAAATTAACCCTAAAACATGTGCCCACAAAAAGAAATATTCCAGGAATATACGAAATTTAAAGATTTATTTGATTACTCAAACATTTTTCCCAACCGTTATATTTTCTCAAAAAAAGTTTATTTAGATCATATTTTTTTACAAACAGTTAGTTCTAGGGTTAATTTTAATCGTAAAGACAGAAAAAATAGTGTAAATTTAGTAATATTCACTATTTTAAAATTTTGATTTATTTTCGTGGTGAGCGTACCTGTGTAAATTGAAAAAAAAAACTTTGTCTATCCCGGACGCTCCCTTTAAAAAGCTAAAAAATTGAAGGTGTAAAACTTTTATGCAAATTTTCAGTACCTTTTGCCCTCACTTAAACTTTACTTTTCGTTAAAAAATGGATTAAATTTCTGTAGTTTTAAATAGATTAATTTTTTTTACACGAAATTTTACAAAAAATATTATAGAAAAATATTTCTCAAAAAGTTATTACCGGAATTTTTTGTGGAGTTTCCACGAAAGAAATTGATGAACTTGGGGCTGAAGTTGCAGCATCGATGACAACAAAGCATCCAGATTACTCAATTTTAGCTGCTCGAATTGCTGTTTCAAAACTTCAGAAGGAAACTAAAAATTCTTTTTCTGAAGTCATCAAAGATTTATACCATTATTGTAATCCAAAAAATGGTAAACATGAACCAATAATTAACAAAGAAATATTTGATATTGTTATCAGTCATTCTGATCTTCTTGATAATGCAATAAAATATGATCGAGATTTTGGATATAATTATTTTGGATTTAAAACTCTTGTTCGAACATATCTTTTAAAGATGAATGGAAAAGTCGTTGAAAGACCCCAACAAATGCTAATGCGAGTTGCAATTGCCATTCATCAAAATGATATTGATTCGGTCATTGAAGTATGCAAATTTTGTTGAACTTTTTTTGAAAAATGAGATATCTGAAAAAATCAAATTCAAGGATTATTTTTACGGCGTTGGCAAAATGTTGCTGAACGCCACGTTCAGTTTTTTCGTTTGAAAAAAACAAAGAAAAAAGTTTTCGAAAAAAAAACCGAATTTTTTCCATTTGGCATTCAGCAACATTTTGCCAACACTCTGGCCGGAAAATAAGTTTTTATTTACTTTGGATTAGACCTGTGCAGTTTCATTTCAACCAAAATTTATCGATTTTTTCGAAATTCAAAATTTCGACTTTTAAATTTTTGGATTTTTTCCCAACATTGCACGTCTGATTACAGTAATCCAAAAGAGATTATCATTTTAGACATATAATTTAATGTCAGAAAAATGGTACACCCATGCTTCGGCGACACTTTTCAATTCTGGAACAACTTTTCCGCAGCTTTCTTCCTGTTTCCTTGTAACTTTACCAAATAATTCTGTCGATGAAATTTTTGAGACTCTCAAAAAATGTGCTATTATTTCAAATTCTGGAAGTGCCTCTGGAGTTAGTGTTAGCAAAATTCAGGCAAGAAATGATGAATCTTCAAAAGGATTGGTTCCATTTCTTCGAGTTTTTAATAATGCTTCTCGTTTGGTTGAACAAGGCGGAAATAAGGTTTGCGAAAAGTTTTTGTTTTTAGCATTTTTTTACAAAAGAGAGGGCTGCATTATTATGTCTTATGTTTTGGACTTTTGACTCGAAATACTTAATGCTGAACCAAATGTTTGTGCCATTTTGATTCATGTCTTCCAAATTTACATTTTTAGATCCAAATTTTTAAGTTAATTTGGATAAATTTTTTGAATCCAAACAAAGTTTTCATTTTTATAAAATTAAAAAATTAATATTTGTTTCGTCTAAGATAAAGCCAAAGTTGTAAAAACAAATTTTCAATTTTTCATGTTAAAATAAAATTTGCATATTGAACAGCTAAATCCATATTTCAGCGGCCAGGAGTTTTTGCAATATATCTTGAGCCATGGCATGCCGATATCATGGATTTTCTTGAACTTAAACGAAATACCGGTGCCGAAGAAAATCGAGCTCGAGATTTATTTTATGCTTTATGGATTCCAGATTTATTTATGTCTCGAGTGGAATGTGATGAAATGTGGTCGCTGATGTGTCCAACAGAATGTCCAGGACTTGATGATTGTTGGGGAGCAGAGTTTGAGAAGCTTTATACAAAATATGAAGGAGAAGGAAATTATAAGGGACAAATCAAAGCTCGAAATATTTGGAAATCAATTATTACATCTCAAATTGAAACGGGAACTCCATTCATGCTTTACAAAGATGCCTGCAATGGAAAAAGTAATCAACAACATCTTGGAACAATTAAAAATAGTAATCTTTGTACCGAAATTGTTGAATATACTTCTTCCGATGAAATTGCCGTATGTGGAAATGCTTCAATTGCCCTTCCTCGATTTGTTGATGCCAATGGCAACTTTGATTATGCAAAACTAAATAAAATTGCAAAAATTATTGTTATCAATCTTGATAAAATGATTGATTCAACATGGTATCCAGTTTGGCAAGCTGAAAATTCTAATAAACGCCATCGTCCAATTGGTTTAGGGGTTCAAGGTTTGGCAGATGCATTTCAACTTTGTCGACTGCCTTTCACTTCTGAAGGCGCAAAAATGATGAATAAACTCATTTTTGAAACAATTTATTTCGCTGCTTTAGAAGCTTCATGTGAATTGGCAGAAAGATACGGTAGTTACAGTACTTTTGAAAATTCTCCAACTTCAAAGGGCATTCTTCAATGCGATTTATGGAAATGTCCTCCCTCAGAAGCTACATCCTTCTGGAATTGGAAAGAATTACGTCAAAAAATTTCAAAATTTGGTCTTCGAAATTCTCTTCTCATTTCATTAATGCCAACGGCGACTTCGGCACAAATTCTTGGAAATAATGAAAGTATTGAACCATACACTTCAAATGTATATTCTCGAAGAGTTGTTTCCGGAGATTTTCAAGTTGTTAATCCACATTTAATGGCAGATTTAATAAAACTTAATCTTTGGAATGATGAAATTAAAAATATGCTAATTGCCCATGGGGGTTCAATTCAGAATATCCCCGAAATTCCGATCGAAATTAAAGAATTGTATAAAACTGTGTGGGAAATTTCGCAACGAGATATCATTGATATGGCAGCTGATCGAGGGCCATTCATTGATCAATCACAATCTCTTAATCTTCATCTCGCTTCACCATCTTATTCAAAATGTACTTCCATGCATTTTTATGCTTGGAAAAAGGTAAGCAGTTCTTTTTAGAAATTATTTAAATTTTATTAGGATAAATTATTTTTTTAGGGTCTTAAAACTGGAATGTATTATTTAAGATCTCGACCGGCAGTTGATGCTGTACAATTTACTGTTGATAAAGAAGCTTTAAAAATTTGTCATGTACCTGCTGCGCCACCACCACCAACAACACCGACACCGACGACTTCTGATACCCCTTCAACAAGTTAATGGCATTCCCAAAGAAATTTATACGGTGCAATCATGTAATTATGTAAATTTTTCAATTTTTCCATGTCTCTTATATTTTATTTATTTAAATACATTTATTTGTTATAAAAATTTTTTAGCAGAAAATTTATATGAAAGATTAATGCATATTTTTAAAAGAATTAAATTACCAATTTTCATACGGTGTAATTGTATTATGTTTTGGAGGGGTAAATGGTGAAGGAGGAAGACTACCAAATTCTGAAGGGATTTGTGAAAGCCGTAAATTTTCAACAATGTATAAACGTGCTCGTTGAACAATAACAAGTACAAAAATTGTACATCCAATTATTGCGACCATACTTCCAGCAATAATATAATATCCATGTCGGATTACTGTAATTTTTTAAACAAATCTGCAAAAATAATCTTTATACTTACAATTTTTTGCTTCAGATTTTGTATAAATGTGTTCTTTAACTTTTTCATTGATTATTGTTTCCGGTAAAGAGACGAGAATGGAAAGGATTGCCAAACACAGAGTGATGAAAATTAGAATACCCTAAAAAATATTTTAGAGTATTTTTAAAAGTTGAATATTTAAATTTCAACTAAATTTTAGTTACTATAAAAACCTATTTTTCAAGGACGCGAATTGCGAAATCGAAAATGTCGATTTCGACCATAAAAAATATTTCGATTTTTTTCTAGAATCCGAAATTTAAATTAAACTTTTAATTTTTTTATAAATTTCCGATTTTTCAATTTCGTTTTTAAAAATATTTAAATTTTGATTTCGTAAAGCCCTGATACGAAAAATGTAAAGAGGTTTAAAGAAATCAATTTCGAAGGGGGTTTATCATTTTTAAGATCAGCTTTTAAGAAAAAGTGGCATACCAAAATGAATTGAGCATATAATAAACATGTTGGACGTTTTTTATAAACACCAAAATAAATTAAAATATATGAAAGCAGAAATACCACAGAAATGGGGATACTAATTTCGGAAATCCAAAATGGAACTGTAAAAGCAAGGGAAAGCGGAAATCCAATGGCACATCCAATTCCAACAATGGCAACAATTTTTGCACATTTCTAAAACGAATTAATTATTATTTTATAAAAATTTTTAAACGTTTTTTAAAACTTACAATAATATCCAAATTTAAAAAAGTTTTTGAAGCAACCATTTTTAGCAAAAATAAAATTGAACAATTTTAAGAAACTTTAAGAAATTTTAATGGTTTAAATTTTGAAAAAATTTGTGTATATTTATGGTAACTTCTTGCGTTAATATAATATTTGTAAACAAAAGATTAAAATGATAACTGATAAAAAAAATAGTAGTACTTTTACATACGTATTTTGTTGACTTTTGGGGAAAGTTTGTTTATTTTTGAACGCAAACAAGACAGTTTTCAGTGATAAAAAAAAGTTGGTGTACAAAAAATGAAGGTTTTTTTGCAAAAAAATTTATTACACATACTTGGTTAATGAAATAAAGCACCCCTTTAAAAAAATTAAAATTTTAAAATCACGAAATTAATTAATTTTATAGAAAAATCGTAAAAAATTGTAAAAAAATTTTTATAAAAGTGTTGATTTTTTAGTTTTTATAATTTTCCAGTTTTCTAGACAGTCTACCAGAATTTACAAATGTAATACTTCAATTTCTTTTGAATACTGATAATTATGATAATCAATATTCGAAACTTAATTTAAATCGAAATTATAAAAATGTTTTATCGTCATCTGTTCAATCTGATAGTAAATTATCAATAATAAAAAAATATTTGGTAAATAAAAAAAATAGCTGCAGTTTTACGAAAATAAAATAAATATGTTTTAAAAAGATACTGTAGTTTTTTGTAATTACAAATGTTTTTAAACATTCTTTACAGCATTTTAAAGTAAGAATTTTAATGATCAGGGTTAACTATATTAGAATCAAAGAACTGCAACCACGTTAAATTTATCAGATTTTCTAATAATAATCTAATAATAATTGCATTCATGGAAAAAATAATTGCATTCATGGAAAAATCATCAACACTAAGCTCAAAGCCATTAAAGCTTTTAAAAAATTACGATGAAGTTAAAGAAAACGTTAAAAATCAATGTAATACCAATGATTCAAATACCAATTCATATTGCAGCATATCAAGGCCGTATTTAGGGGGGGGGGCACTTGGGGCCCGTGCCCCCCCCCCCCCCCCCCGAAATTGAGGCAATTCCTTTGATATTTTGCCGCTTCGTCGGCATAAGATCAAAGGCGTGCCCCCCCCCCAAAATCACTGTGCCCCCTCCGAAATTTTTTTCTGTATACGGCCTTGCAGCATATGAAAATTCAAGACAATGATACCCGATATCAGATACCGTATCAGCTGATAAAAAAAGCAAAGTTTAAAAATGGAAGGGAAAAATGTAAAACAATTTTGTAATGTTTCAACTGCAAATATTCAAGTAATATCATAAATAATAAAATCAGAATTTAAATTTTTTCATTGAATAATTTTACAGAATCAATTTGAATTTCCTCGACAACAAAAAAGAGGTAATCACAGCGATCATCCAGAAGTTTAAAGCATCTCAACAATTACTTAACCCAAATGAAACTATTACAAATAATCGTATTCATTTTAGAGCTTTTTTCCTCAATCTTTATAATAAGTTAATTAACTGTTAATCATAGTCAGTAGCAAAAAAAATCAAAGAAGAAAACCCTATAATTTTTTTTTATTTTCTCCCGTTCATATAAAAAAAAGGTTCCGTCGCGAAAGAGTATTTTGTTCTGATCATAATTTTTGATGGATCTTTTTTTTTTTTTTTTTGAATCAAAATCTATTTTAGTGATGCAAGAATCTTTTCGTAAATCTTTTATATGTTTTGGATTATTTTCATTACCTTATTCCATTACAAAAACATTTCTTCGCTTTCATTAACCTTTCTTTCGCCAAATATTTTTTTTATCTTTTGTCTTTCTTTCAACACTGTATAAATATATAAATTTTGTAGGATTAAACCAACAACAATCATCAATGATTAAAACAGAAGTAAATTCTTCATCAGATGATGATGAACTTGTTAATCGAAAACAATTAACAAAACCTTTAAAATCAAATGTTCAAACAAAAGTTGAAGAAGCTGAAGAAGATTCGCTTGATAAAGTTTCACCATTTCAAGATGAAGATACAGATGATGAAGATGGACTGAATGCAAAATTTTTTGAAAATCAACATCCAGTTTTGGAGCAAGAAAGAAAGCAAGTTTGTCAAAGAGCTGATCCTGCTCCACAGCCTGCTGTCCCGGATAAATGGAAGCTTGTTCCCGCATTCTTAAAAACTCGCGGACTTGCACATCAACATATTCATTCATTTAATTATTTTGTTGATGAAGAAATTTGTAATATTTTACAAGCAAATAATTACGTTACATCAGATGCAAGTCCAACATGGTTTTTAAAGTATGCTAACCTAGAAATGTTAAAGTAATGCAAGTTTATTTTTTAGATATCGAAAAATTTGGGTTGGAAGAGTAAATTACGAAGAAGGCCTTGATGATGTAAATAATAATGTTACACCACAAGAATGTCGACTTCGGGATTTAACATATTCAGCTCCAATTCTTGTTGATCTCGAATATACTCGTGGTAATCAAAGAGTACTTCGTCGAGGACAAGTTATTGGTCGAATGCCAATTATGATACGTTCAAATCGGTGCGCCCTTCATCAAATGGAAACTTTAGAAGATATGGCAAAAACTCGTGAATGTGCATATGATCCTGGCGGATATTTTATTATTCGTGGAACTGAAAAGGTTGTATTAATGCATGAACAAATGGCAAAAAATCGTATTATGATTAATCGAAATTCAAAGAAGGAGTTAGTTTGTGAAGTTTTATCTTCAACATCTCAGAGAAAATCAAAAACTTATATTGTAAACAAAAAAGGAAAATATTATGTTCAACATAATCAACTTTCTGAAGATGTTCCAATTGCTGTACTTTTCAAGGTAAGCTTCTTTCGAGTATTGTACTTTTGTTAATGCTGCAATACATACTTTTATAGGCACTTGGAATGGAATCTGATGCAGATGTTGTATCACTTATTGGTAGCGAAGAATATTTTATTGGACATATTGGTGCTTCAATGATTGAAGGAACAATGTTAAAGGTTAGAAGCATTGAAGAAGCAGTTCGATTTATAGCTGGAAAAGTTAAATTACGTCGGGTTCGAAATGTTTCTACTGAAATGCGTGAACATGATGCTCTTGATTTTTTGACAAATTCCTTTATTGCCCATATTCCATGTAATGATGGATCAATGTTAATGAAAGCAATCTATCTTGGATTAATGGTTCGTCGACTTATTGAGGCTGAAGTTGGAATTTTTTCTGAAGATGATCGAGATTTTTATGGAAATAAAAGAATTGAACTTGCTGGTTCCATGCTTGCTCTTCTCTTTGAAGATTTATTTAAAAGATTTAATATGGAATTGAAACGTGTTGCAGATACACATTTAACCAAGAATTTAGCGACACCTTTGGATATTATTAAACATATTCGACAAGATTTTATTACTTCTGGACTTACATATGCTTTATCAACAGGAAACTGGATTATCAAAAGATTTAAAATGCAAAGGATGGGCGTTACACAAGTTCTTTGTCGGCTATCATATATTAGTGTCTTGGGAATGATGTCAAGAATCAATTCAACATTTGAAAGAACTCGAAAAGTTTCTGGACCTCGTTCTCTTCAACCATCTCAATGGGGAATGTTATGCCCCTGTGATACTCCAGAAGGTGAATCATGTGGTTTAGTAAAGAGTTTAGCTCTAATGTGCCATATTACAACTGATTCTGATGATGAGGTTTGAATATTGTATACTGTATTTTTTTTATTGTAAAAATTAATTTTTAGCAAATTCGTCGATTAATGTTTAATTGTGGTGTTGAATCAATGACGTATAATAGAGTTGCAGCAATTCATCAATCACATATTTATACAGCATTTTTAAATGGTAATCTTGTTGGCCTAAGCTCTGATCCACTTCGGCTCTCACTTTCAATTCGACAAATGCGACGAAAAGGTTATATTAATCGTTATGTTTCGGTGGCTGTAAATAGTGATCAAAGAGCAGTAAACATTTCCACAGATGGTGGAAGACTCTGTCGTCCGTATATCATTGTTGGAGATAACCATAAGCCTTTACTTACTGAAGAACATGTTAAAGCAATTGAAGCTGGAAAAATGAGTTTTGATGAACTTGTTGAGCAGGGGCTTATTGAATTTATTGATGTTAATGAATCGGGTAATTCATTGTTTGCGGTTTATGAAAAAGATATTCGACAAAATACTACACATTTGGAGGCAAGTCTTTTCACCAGAATATACTGTAACTAATAAAGAAAACATTTTTAGATTGAACCATTTACAATTCTTGGAGTATGTGCAAATATTATTCCATATATGAATCATAATCAATCTCCTCGAAATACCTATCAATGTGCTATGGGCAAACAAGCAATGGGGGCATCAGCAATTAATTTACCAGTTAGAGCTGATACACTTCTTTATCTTCTTGTATATCCACAACGTCCACTTTGTACAACTCGAGCAATTAAAATTTGTCATTATGAAGATCTTCCAGCTGGACAGAATGCTACTGTTGCCGTTATGTCATTTAGTGGATATGATATTGAAGATGCGTTAGTATTGAATAAAGCATCACTTGATCGAGGATTTGGTCGATGTTTGGTTAATCGATATATAAAAGATACACTTCGAACATATCCAAATCAATCTTCTGATCGTTTGCTACCACCAAAAGTTGATCCAATTACTAAAAGACCTGTTGCAAATTCAGCTGGCTTAGATTCTGATGGAATTTGTCGTCCTGGAGCAAGGCTAAATAAGAAAGATTTTGTTGTAAGTAAAATGTCACCATTGGTTCAAACTGGGGAATCTGTATTAGCAAATCCTGGAAATGTTGAATATAAAGTTTCTTCTTCTTGGTATGTTATATATACTGGATTGCTTTTAATGCAATTTTATTTTTTCAGTTATCGTGGTCCTGTTCCTGCAGTTGTTGATCGTGTTCTTTTATCAATGAATGAAGAAAGAGTTACAATGATTAAAGTTATTCATTCTCAATGCAGGTATGATAAATGGATTTACTGTAGTTTGCATAAATTTAATAAATTACGGTGGAATTATTTTATTTGACTACAAATATTTTTAGACGCCCGGAACTTGGTGATAAATTTAGTAGTCGACATGGACAAAAAGGTGTTTGTGGAATTATTGTACCACAAGAAGATATGCCATTTTCACAGCAAGGTGTTGTACCTGATCTTATCATGAATCCGCATGGCTACCCATCTCGAATGACAGTTGGAAAATTGATGGAACTTCTTAGTTCAAAAACTGGTGCAATGTCTGGTCGTCTTGTTTCTTCAACTGCATTTGCGGGTGAACAAGTTGAAACAATTTCAAATGAAATTATGCAACATGGTTTTAATTTTTTGGGAAAAGATATTTTATGCCATGGTGCAACGGGTGAAGCAATGACGGCATATATTTATTTTGGGCCATTATATTATCAAAAGCTTAAACATATGGTTTTGGATAAAATGCATGCCCGTGGACGTGGCCCTAAATCTGCTTTAACCAGACAACCAACAGAAGGTCGTGCCAGGGAGGGCGGCCTTAGACTTGGGGAAATGGAGCGTGATTGTTTAATTGCTTATGGCGTTTCTAATCTTATTAATGAACGCTTAATGATTTCATCCGATCAATTTATGGTAAGTTTTTTATTGTTACGGTAATCCCAGATTACTAAAAATTGCATTTTTTAGATTGAAGTTTGTGCGAAATGGTGAGTTTTGGTTTTTTAACTTATGTCTGCGATGAAAGCTGCAAAATAATTTGTTTTTTTCACTCAAAAATAATTTCAAAATTGGATAATCTCTTCACGGGCTCATTTTTTGGGGAAAAACGTAGGTTTAAGGCGGCTTGGACCTAAAATGGTGCCAATAGGTCTAAAAACACTAAAAAAAGGCTTTTGGTTGATATCTGGGTCGACAAGGTTATGTGCCGTCAAAATTGCGAAATCACGAAAAACAGCCATTTTTGGCACTTTTTTGCACGGCATATCCGTATTTCCAGAGAAAGTGGTCTTTGACCCCCAGTTTTATTGTGCACTGATGTTTTGTGGACATAATAAGGGTATTTACACACCCCTGACTACACTATTACAAAAGTTCCTTCTAATTGAAAATTAGTGAATTTTTGCACTTTTTTTAAAATTAAATTTTTGAAACGCCATAAATCAGCAATGAGATATTTAAAAAAAAATCTGGTACACAATTTTGTTCTTCATGTAGTGGCGAATAGAAAAACATATATGGAATGACTTGGATGTCACTCTTACGAGAGTTCTATTCTTTGGCTGATGATTAGTTAAAAAAAAGGCAAATTTTTCACCAACGGAAAAAATTAAGAGAAATTAAAATAAACGAAAAATGGTACACAATTTTGTTCCCGATTTCCTGAAGTTTAAAATAAAAGCAAAAGAAACCATATATATCCATTTAGAACCGACTTCTATTCTTTTTTGTTAATTTCGCGCTCACCTATACCCTCAACATCAAAAAATGGTATTTAATAATATTTTTCAATGCTTGAAAATGTTATATTCAGATTCTCCATGCTTGATTTAGTCATAATTAATCAAAACAAAGTAAAAAAACAACCGAATAAAATTTTTTTTCTAAGGTTGAAAATTTTTCACAATACAGCCAACATCAAAAAAAGAATTTAATAATACTTTTCAATGCTTGTATATGTGATATTCAGATTCTCCATGTTTGATTTAGTCATAATTAATGAACACGAAGCACAAAAACAACAGAAAAATTTTTTTTATAGAAGTGAGAAAATTTTTCACAATACCCCCAACATCATTTATGTTGCTATAACTCCAATATCTGCCTTATAATAACCCCATAAACTGTTAATATAGTATTTTTTAGTCATTCTAGACAAGTCAGAACTATCTAAAATGCAATTACAGTGTGCTACAAAAAACAATAGTCCTCTATTAGTTTTTACAATTATGGTGTGCTACATATACCCCAACATCAAAAATTTTTAATTTTAACTATTTTTGAAGCTCAAAATTGCTTTATTTATTTTTCTAAGCATAAAAAACATGAAAAAAAAACCTTTTATTTATAAAAATAGCAAAAAAAACAAAAAAAGCTTTTTTTTTTATTTTTGTGTTATTTTTGCCTTGGTCCCCTCTGTGAAAAAAAAATCGAAATTTTCGAAATTTTTTTTTTCGACGCACATTTCAGGGAATGTTCAGGGGACTATAAGAAGAGGTTTGATAGAAAAATTAATCATCCTACGCGAAATCCACCTTAACCCTACGCCAAATGAGCCCGTGTCTTCTAATGATTAAACCTTTTTTCTAATCTTTTTAACTTTTTAGCGGTCTAATGGGATATAATGGATATTGTGATTATTGTCGTTCATCGGAAGCTGTCTCAAATATTGCAATTCCATATGCATGTAAACTTTTATTCCAAGAACTACAATCAATGAACATCGTTCCCAGGTTTACGGTAGAATCCCAGGGGGCTGATACTGCACCAAAACGTTTTACAACACATAAATTAGATCCGGATGATATTTTTTAGTTTTGTTATTTTTTGTTAAATTTGTTGATTTTTTATTATTATAAAAGGATATTTTATTTATGCACTTTTATATTATTTTTGAAAGCTAAAAAAGAAAGAAGACTTTTTTTTGTTGGCAATACAAAGTTGAGCTTGGTTTTGTTTTCAGAGTTTTGAAAAAGAAGGCGGACGGAGTGCGCAAAAAAAGTTACATTTTAAAGGTGCAATAACGCCTACCAAAAGAAATAAAGTGCAACATTAGTTTTTTTCAGCTTTTTGAGATGCCCTTTTATCCTACTTGCTGCCAGCCAGTCTGTTGGAATACAATTCGTATATAAAAGTTCCTTTTTTTCCCTCCTCCCTTTTTTAAATTATAAGCTTTCGGTATTTTTTTAAAAACATTTTTATTCACAACAAAGGGGGGGGGCATCTCTTTTGTGATTACACAATTACCTCTCAATCAAAAATGAAATTCGTTTGTTTAAAAAAAAACTATTTTTTAAAAAAAGCTTTTCTTTTTTTTTAAAAAAATGTTTACCAAAGTGAAAAAAGGTTTGCTATTCTTCATTTTTTTTCATTCGAATTTCGAATATTTGTTAGATATTTGCTGCTGCTTTGCTATTATTGACGGAAGGTAGAAAAGAAATGTTTTGTACGTATGTGTGTGTTTAAGAGAAAAAAATGTTTTCCTCATCATTTTTCGTCTTTTACAAAAGAAGTGAATGGTGAAATTTTAGCAGGTAGGCAGCAGAAATCAGGCAATACAAATATCCGCTTTCTTATTTCTTTTTTCTCAATGAAAAAAACGGTACTATGACAAAAAAATAAAAGACAAAAAAATAACCGACAAAAATATAAAAATAAAAAATAACCGATAAAAAAATAACTGGACAAAAAAATAATCCGACAAAAAAATAATTTTATCTAAAATTATATAAAAAGTGTGCTAAAAGATATAAATAAAAGATAAAAGTAACAAAAAGTTTAATTTTCTCCAACTTTAATTTTATTTGCGTAAGGAATCTGATGATTGCAGTATTCCCAGCCAAGAGTATCGACTTCAGTTGCAGCATATTATGAATTATTCTTTAATAACTTCAAAAAATCTGCAAATCCCAGGATGTTCAGATGGAAGAGAAACTATTAAAGCGTGATGCCATGCTTCATATGAATTTCCAGTTCTTGGCATATCATTGGCAACACGCGTAATTACATTCCAGTGTGGGGCACTGTTCTCGTTTTCGCCCCCCCTTCAATTTTTCATTCACAAATTTGCATGAAATTAGCATCTTTCGTTTGCGATTTTAATTAAATTTTTAAAAGGGTGGGTACAATGAGCGGTTGCTTTTGTGAATGAAAATTTGAAGGGGGGGGGGGCGTAAACGAGAACAGTACCCCAGTGTGGAACATCGATTGGAGCATCATAACGAGATCCCACGGCATTTTTGAGGGATTACTGTAGATAAAGTAGTAAAGCCGAAGATGGAATCATTCGAACATGTTAAGCAAAATTAGGATTATTACAGTAATCAGTTTTTATAATTGTAAAATCAATTTCGAGACAATCACGATTTTCAACAATGCCACCATGCATTACAAAGGGACTTCCATCGGCCATTGTCTTATATTCTTCATCAGGAATTTCAAATTCTGCTGTTCTTGGAACTGATGGTTCAATTCGAAAACGATGGCGTTGACGTTGGATCAGGCATTGCAAATTCGATGATCCATGACTTTGAAGAGCATCCGAAGTTCCTTCAGTAGCTTAAGCACGGCGAGTAGGAAGTTGAGGATTTGAACTTGCAAGTTGTCTTCCACGATTTCGGAACCCTTATTATCACACTTTTTATATAATTTTATATAAAATTATTTTATTGTCGGATTATTTTTTTGTCGGTTATTTTTTTGTCGTCCCACCAAAAAAACGAGGAGATTTCTTTTTTACAACAAATAAATATTTTATTTTCTTTGGTCGAACGGAATTTCATTTTTAAATTTTTTACTGTTTTTTTTTGTTTTTAAAAAAGGTTTCTGAAAAAACGACAGTAATTAAAATTTATATATTTTTTATTTATTTTAATTTTAAAATTTTGTATTGAAAAAAAAGATACAAAAAAGTGATTGTAGGCATTTTGGCTGGTAAAAAAGGGGTGACTTTTTGAGAATGGCATTTTTTTGCTCTTTCTTTTGTTTTATTTTTTTGATATTTTAGTTAATCTTATTATTTTGGTTTTAATTCAAAAACAGAATTTAAAAAAAAGCAAAGTTCGATTTTTTAAAAATCCAAAATGATTGCTAAAAAATATTCGATCAAATTTATTTAAATAATTCAAAAATACTAAGTTTGTTCTGAAACAGTGTTTCCCGATTCCACTTTTTTCCGATTCCGATCCGGAATCGATTCCATCTTTTTTTTCCGATCCCGATTCCGATTCCGATTCCACCGATTCCGATTCCGATTCCTCTCATTATAGAATTTTTTGTTTTCGAAAAAAATTTTTTTAAAAGCTCAAAAATATGAAAAAATGGCATTACTTTTATCATAAAATGGGTGGAAAATACTTTTTAAAAGTGTCTAACGATTTAAAAAAAATACAATTTTATCAAAATTATAACATTTTTCGTGAATTTTAGACGAAAAAATCAAAAATTCTGGAATCGATTCCTTTGTTTCCGATTCCGATCCGATTCCACCGATTCTCGATTCCGATTCCGATTCTATTCGATTCCCTTATAAGGAATCGGAATCGAGGAATCGGAATCGGGATCGGAATCGGGAAAACACTGTTCTGAAATATTTTTTAAAGCTATGCCTTTAAAACAGTGCTAATCAAAAGCGACTCTAAAATTTAGTTCTTTGATGTCATCATCTGCTTATCTCTCGGATATTATCAAAAATCGATCACTGATTTATCAAAATTTTAGTTTAAAAATTTTTTTTGCAAAGTTTCCTTTAAAAAAGGCTTTAAAGTTCAAACAACGGAAACATTTTTTTTAAGTTTGTGTAATTTTTTTTGACATTAAAAAAAATACACGCAAAGTTTATTTAAAGAAAACTTTCAAGATTTAATTCTTGAATCATTTGTTTGCTTTTTTACTTTTAAACGTAACTATTTTCCCTTTAATGTTTACATAAAAACTTGAAATGCTTTAAAAATAAATATATTTCTCCGATGCTATGACATCGTTTACAGTATTCCCCCTTTCAAGAACCCCATGATCTCTTCAAATGAAAGTAGTATAGGTCCAGGCATTTTTGATTACGAAATCAATGCATTTTTATCACTTATCTATCACGAATTATAGTACTAATTAGGTGATAAGAATACCATGACATGAAATGAGACATAACTGATAAGGAATTTTTGTGATCAGAAAATCCCGGGCCTAAATTACTGATAAAATATCTAAAATTTAAGAACCTGAGTGATAGCGATTTTTTTTGTAATTTTC
Source organism: Panagrolaimus superbus (assembly GCA_964035985.1). Lineage (NCBI taxonomy): Eukaryota > Metazoa > Nematoda > Chromadorea > Rhabditida > Panagrolaimidae > Panagrolaimus > Panagrolaimus superbus. The sequence goes on from OZ038357.1 coordinate 12,054,940, forward strand.
CGAAAAAAGTGAATATTTTTTACATAAAATTTGCCAAAAATTTTCGCCCCTTTGCATTTTTTCTTCTCCGAACATTTTATTTTTGTATTTTTCGCCTCCCAATTTGGAGTTCCAAAATTATTTTTTTGAGCACAGTTTCCCATTTTAAATTTGTAATTTAACAAAAAATTCTTTCACAAATATCTGACGTTGTTTTATTTCACCATTTTTGGTGCCCTTTTAAAGCATATTTATTTTATTTAATTCAGGAATATTGTTTAAATTTTTAAAGCTTTTTTCCCTCGATTCTTTTCCAAATTTCTCTCTTTAAACAAATTCTTTCCTATTTATTTTTTTTGCTCTTCATCATTTTTTTAAATCACCTGAACAAACTTTCCTAATTTTCAATTTCGATTTAAAAATTTGTAAATAATAAAAATTGGCAAACAATAATTTTTTTTACAAAAGCGGTGTGTGTTTTTTGAATTTTTAATGGCAAAAAAATGGAGAGAATTTCTGCCGCGAGAAAAAAATAAGTTTTAAAAAAAAAAGTAAAATGTTTTTTGTTAACCTTTTAAAGGGCACAAAAATTAGATTAAAAGCGGAAAATGAAATTAGTAAAAAAATTTGTCTCAAATTAAAGTTTACAAAAATTCGAAAGTCTGTTTGAGACTCGCACAAACTATTTTTGTTAAAAATTATCTAAAAAAATAAATATAAATATTTCTCTCAAACGGAACTTTTATTCAAGTGTAAAATTTCAAAAAATAATATTATTTTAAAAATTGACTTTTGTGCTTTTCTCTCTCTGTTTTCGGTGTTTAAAAAAAAGTACAAAAATCAGACGCAGATAAAGGCTAATAACTCTTTTTTTTTCATAAATTTATTGCACCATTTTTTTCTTTAATTTAGAGTCTCCCCAGACAGACCGACAGACACAAATGAATAATGTGTGTGTGTGTGTTTAACGAAACCGAAACAATTAATTAATGAGAGGAGAAAAGAAAATTAAAAATTAATATATATCCGGCAAAAAAACATGTACATATTTTAAAGCTTTTAATTTAAAAAAAAGGAAATGAACAAACTTTGAACAATAATAATAATAATTTTTACACCCTCATTTTTTAATTATAAGTTTTTAATGACTGAAAAATGTCCTATTAAAAAAGACAATCATATAAAAGTCTAAGTATTTTAAAACGAAAATATATTTGTTAATTTAAATAAAATCTTAATAAGTGTTTTTTAGAAAGAAATATAAAAGATATGCCATTGCACAATTTTTATTAATAAAAGTAATAAAAAAAAGAAAGCCTTGTTTTAAATTTTTTTTCATTTTATTTTGGTAATCTGAAAAATGAATAGATTTGAGTGAAATGCCATAAAACGATTAGTTATATTTTTCTTAAAAAACATGTTTTATCATTTCAAAACACCGGTTTTGGGATTCATCCTTGCATTATTTTAAATAGTACAGTTTTATGTATTTTTATGCACAACTTTGCTGTCAAAAACATATTAATTTTGGTTTAAACTTTAAAAAAAGTATCATTAAGTTTTTCCGATATTTTGAACTCAATTTATGATCTGTTAAATTGTTAAAGTTATTATTTTTTAAAAAACATATTAAATATTCAAATATTAATGTCCCAAAAACAATTTTTCTTTTTGCAGCTTTACATTTTTACAGTATCCATTAATTGAAAATTAATACTAAAATAGTTTTTCTTTGACATTTTATATTTTAAAAACATATTTTTTTCTCATTAAATATTTCTCTCTCTCTCTCTATGATCTCTGTCACACATTTTTCTTGCAGATTAATTTTTTTATACAAATTTAAAAAACAAAAATTTGACAGTTTTTTTGAAAAAAAGAAAAATTAGTAACTTTGATTTTTGATTTTTGCAAAAAATGGCACATTTTTTTCAACCTATAATATTAAAAAAAAACGAAATTATTTCATTACATTTGTAGTCGCTGAATTTTATTTAAAAAATGGCACTTTTAAAAAATAAGTTGTTCTTTTTTTTAATGCTATTTTGGCACCTTTTTTTAGAGCTGTTAAAATTTAAGAATTTTACAGCCAATCAAATTAACTTTGTTTTTCTTCTTTCACAACCTTTTTTCATTCCCTTTTTTTTATGAGTAATCTATAATGTTTGGTCCAAGATTTGTCGTTTTAAAGAAATTCATTAAATTTTATTTGGACATTCTTTTTATTTTTGAGAACCTTAATTAAAGGAAAGGGAAAAAGGGATTACGGTAGCATTGAAAAGCTTTGAAAAAGTAAGGGATATAGAAATAAAATGTGGATATGGATAAAAGTGCATTCCTTTGAGTTCAATTTTGGCATTCATTTCAAAGAGAGAGAAAAAATGAAAAAGAATTGTCCATAAAAAAAGGTGTAATTTTTTTTACTTATTAATTTTGTTATTGCTACCTTTTTTTGTAAGCCTCCTTAAAGCATGGAACCTTGGAGGGGGGGGGGAAAGAAAAAGTAAAAAAATGTCGCAAAAGTACCGCCGCACTTTTACGGATTTTTCCTTCTTTTCACACGCTAATCCGATAATAATAATTACAAAAGAATGTAAATAAAAATTTTTGCAAAAAAAAAAAAAAGTCAAAGAAGGAATAGCTGAACAATACTTTTGGCGGCTACAGTAATCATTTTTTTATTATTTAATAAACGGTCTTTCCTTTATTTTGAATTTAAAAATAATATTAAGAAGACAAATTTGAGTTTTTTTCTGTGTTCTTAAAATTTTTTATATTATAACGCACATCTGGAATTTAGAGTTCTATTTTCAATGCCATGTGTGAGAAAAACAACATTTTTCGTGTTTTGAAATTGTGTTTCAGCAAAAAATACAAGAAAACCAACCAAAAAATTTTTCCCACTTGGCGTTGAAAAACATTTTGCCAAACATCGGCTCCGAATTTTATGTGTTGTTTTGGCCCGAATGACCCCGAAACTTTCGAGGGTATAAAAAATATACTGTAATTTTTGTGTTTAATAAATTGTAGCAGAAAAAATACTGACCTTTTTTTGTGAAGAAACAAAACACAAATTTGTTTTGAAAATTTTTGACATTTAAAATTTTTTGCTTACAACAAAAATTTGCAAAAAAAGAAATTTAAACAACTGTTCTAAAACACTATTTTTAGAAAATATTTCATTTTTTTAAATTTTACTTTTAACAAAATTTTTAAGAAACTTTTTGACATCATAAAATAATTGAAAGAGGTACTTTTAGCCCTGGGGATACTGTAGCCTAAATTTAATAATCTTTGATCTTTTTGCTATAAATTAATGTATTTAAAAATGAATTAAATAAAAAAATATAATTTATAATTTTTTATTGCGTAACTTTTTTTTTCAAAAAATTTTTAAGTGCAACAAAAATATTATTGTTATTATTGAATTATTTATAGCATTATTATTAAAGCTGAAAACAAAAAGAAATGATGCCAAAAACATATATGTATTTGTACAATTTCCTTTTTTTTTACCATTCCCTCAGGTGTTTGGGTTCAACAAAATTTTCGTGTCAAGAGACAGAGAGAGGGAGAGAGAGTTCCAAAAAAAATGTGGGAGATTAATTTAATAATAATTAATAGTACAAATAAATGATTTCATTAAAAAATTTGTGGTTTGAACTTTTATGAACATATTTTTTTGTGGGGGCATAAAAATATGTTGTCATTTTTATCATTCTTCCTTCAAAAAAGTATATTATTATTAAAGGTGAACAGTGAAACATTTTGTTGTTTTCAGTAAAAATTTAATAATAATGTTTCAAGACACTTTTTTTTATAGATTTCGGGCAAGTGCATAGAAACTTTTCTTTGAAATATGTGAAGGTGGATTTTTGATTTTTGAATTTATTATTTTAGTTTTTTTGAGTCAGTCATTTTAAATTTGTTAGATTTGAAAAAGGGAGGTTTCTTTCGTTAATTGCTAGATTAAATGAAATAAACTTTTTCACAGACTTTAAATTTTATTAGTTTAAAAGGATTATTGAGAAAGGAAATAATCTGTTTTTTTTTAAATCCAAAAAATGTATCCCAACTTTTTTTTTGTGTGTCTTTTATCTATGCTCTGATTTCCGAAATCCTTTTATGTCTTTCAATTTTTCATATTTGCATACTTTTATTGAATCTTGAACGCTTTTTAAAATTATATTAATTTTATTATTTTGTACCCTTTTAATTTTGGATATTTTCGATTTCGATTCCCTGATTCAAAGTCCAAATTTGCCCAACCCAATCACACCATCAAAAATTAAATAATTTTTGGCAAAAAAAACTAAAATGCATTTCATCAAATTTTTATCAAAGAAAAAAGGGACGCATAAAATAGCCATAAAATTTATGCAAAAGTTTTAAAAATGCAATCACTGATTACTTTTTTTGTGACGTCTTTTATTTTATTTTTTTCTGTCACTCTTTTGTTTCTTTATCTTTTTTTTGGTGTTTCTTTTGAAAGGCATTTTTATGTCCCAAAAAACTGCAGACAAAAAAAAAACAGACGAATCAGATGATGTAAAAAATGATTCAACATTTTTAATCATCAAAAAATGATTACTGTTATCAATTTTTTGACATGTAATTTTTCATCAGTTTTTATTTCAAAACTTTGTTTTTTTTAAAAATTCATTATTTTTTTACACCAAAAATATAAAAAATAAATTTTTGCAAAAAAAAAATGTTATCAATTTTTTTGCTGAAAATGCTTTTTTTTTGTTTTGAAAGAAAAGCTGTAAACAATAAATATACGTTGATAAAACTACAAAAATGTTGACGCTTATAAAAAAATAAATATAATATTTTTTAAATTATTGATAAACAAATTTTAAATTTTTTTGTTTTTCATTATAAAATTATTTTTTCAAAATTTCAAACAATGAGTAATAATAACACAGGGGGTACTGTAGTAATAAAGTAGATGCCACAAACAAATTAAGTTACTAAAATTAATAAGCATTTTTGTACCAAATTGAGGATATCAGCAGCACAAAAATCAGATAAAATTAACTCCGTTGAAACTTTAGCCAAAAAATTGTATTTAAAGGGCATTATTTTAATGTATGTACTTTTCTAAAAGCTTATCACTTTTTTTTGCCAATTTTTAATTATCCCCAAAAGACTATAATAATATAATAGAATAAATTCAAGCCCTTTTTTAGACCAACAAAAACGTGAAAATTTTTTTAAAATAATTTAAACATTTATAAAATAATTACTTAAAAACATTTCTCAAATTTTACATTTGTTTTAAAATTGTTGCGTGAGCGACAAGACATTTGATCTAAAAAAACTACTTTTTTTTCTTCCCTCAGGGGATATTTCACTTTCAATGTATTTGTCATTTTTTTGGAAATGGGTTATTTTTTTAAGGATATTAAAAAAAAGAAAGGATTAAAAAAAATGAAATTCATTGAATCCATTTTTCAATTCAATGAATTGCTTTTAAACAAAAGAGTTTTGTAAAATATATATATTTTTTTGATCTGTTTTTGAATCTGTGAATCGAATATTGATAGTATTTACAAAATTCTGATTAATTTTATGACCATCTATATAAATTAGAAAAAATTATTTTAGAATTTTTGTTTTCCGTATTTTTACATTGATAATTTTAAAATACCTTTAAAGCGTGCTGCTGTACCTATTAAATGCCATATTCCTCTCTTTTGTACCATTTTGCTTTTTAAAAACTTTGTTAAATTATATTCCCTTTTGTTTACAGTAGATAAAAAAATTCTTCAAAGTACTTTTATTTTCGCCGCTATATTTTTCCTACTGTAATTATAGCATTTTTTACATAAAAAAAATAATAATTTTTGCTGACGCAGCTTTTTTTGCTAAAAATAAATTTATTTATTTAATATTTGTAATTAAAAAAGTTTTTTTACATAAAAAATAGACTTTTTTTAAAACTTTATATTTTTTCGAATTCAAATATTGATTTTTGGTAGAGAAAAAATTCTTTGCAGCCTTATCAATTTTGAAGATTCACATTTTTTGTTGACTTTTTATTATTATTTGATATTTTATTTTTGGTAAGTGTACCAAATTAATTGAGATGGGAAAAACAATTTCTTATCAAAAAAAAGTCATGCATTTTTGTTGTTTCAGCTAAAAATTAATTTTTTTTGTTGATAAATTTTTTAGCTGAAAAATGATAAGAAATATTATTTTTGATGTTACAAGATAAGCGGTAATTTTACATCAATATTTTTTAACCGTTAATAGTTTCAAAATAAAAAGTTAAAATAACAATTTTAAAAAAATAATTTACAGTTTTTGTAACACTTTTTTTTGTTTTTGATTATTAAACTAAGAAAAAAGTGAAAATATACAGTAGCGTTCATAAGTTTTTAAACACTTTGAATTTTAGCTGTAACTTTTTTTCAAGAATTGATACTTAAACAAACCCTATATAAAATTTAAACCTCTATATGAGGATGATATTATGGTACAACAATAATGTCTGAAAAATATTACTCCGAAAAATAGCAGGAAGATATTATTAAGTTACGGTAGGATTACAGTAGGAAGAATATTGACACAAATTTTGTAATTGAAAATTCACCATAGACAGAATCGAATTTTGGATGGTGCATTTTCGTCTTTGATCTTTTGCCGCAAGTGTGAGCTGATAAAAGCAAACATATAACTGTATGAATGATATGGTCTGATAAATTTTGTCAAAATATGAGAATTTTAAAATACTGAGTGAAGGATAATTGTGATTCGATAAAATGGTGGCACAAAAATACAACTCTTTTATTAAGAAATAATACAATTGTATTTTCGAGCCAACATTTTATCCGATCACAATTATCCTTGACTCAGTTTTTTAAAATTCTCATATTTTGACTAAATTTATCAAAAGTTTTGTTACAATAATTTTGAACTTTTTCAACTTTTCCCAATTCCATTAATAGCATCTGGCATTTTTTCTGTTTTTTAAGTCCTTTTAATATTAATTTATTTTTATTAATATTAAAATATTTCCGTCATACAAAAACACACACACACAATTTTGACTCATTTTTACCAGAAAATAGAACTCAAACAACTTTTTTTTCCTTCATTAAATTAAATTAAATTACGTTATTTTATTTTTTTAGGGCAAATTTCACGTTATTTAACGTTTTTTAGCGATGAAATTATTGCAGTCTTAAAAACCGTAAAAATTTCAAATTAAATATTTAAGAAAGTTGTTGAAATTGCTATTTTAAATTTGTACTTGTAAAACACCTGTGTTTTACGAAGAAAAAAAAAACATTTCAAAGATTTTTTTTATTTTATGACAAAATTGTTTTTGAATAAAAAAAAGAGTTAGAATTATCGTGTAATCATAAGTAAGTATACTGTAGATGATACGTTGATAGTTGATTAAAAATCAAAAATTGAATATTTTCCGGGGGTTTTTTAAATTTATTTAGTGATAAAAAGGTTTTTTTGGGGGTGAATTTGATGTGATAAGAAAAATTGAATTAAATGCCAATTTTATCGCCTACGATTTTTGAGTGGCACCACTCCTTTTCCGGGATTGTGAGATTGTTAGAATGGCGGTATGACCTTTTTATGACGTTAATAAAAATAATCATATGTTTTGTTATCATTATAAAAAAACTTCCAAAGATCCACATGGTCATCTGTACTTTGTGAATAATAATAATATCATCAAAAAAGATGAAGAATTCCAATTTTTGACTTAAAAAATATTGATAAAACAAATTTAAAGGGAGCAACATTAACGTCCTTTTTTATTTTTTCGGTCTCGCAACGACTGAGCAATTTTCCCCAAAAAAATGTTACATCATGCAAGATCCTGATAATCAGGATCATGGAAAAAAAGGTACGAAACAGTTCGGCATTTTGAAACAAAAAAATGTATGAGTAATCTGTTAAAAATCTTGAGTGAATCAAAATAATGAAATCCCTTATCTCACTTTTTTGAGGAAAACTTTGAACCAAAAAAAAGTAATATAAAACCCAAAAATAGCATTTCCGTGATTAAAACAAAAAATTTCTCAACTTGAGCTTAAATGTTCAAAGAACTCAAATATATATGTTTTTGATAATGAATGAAGAAGCTTGTGATAGGAAGTATTCCTTCTGTTCGATCAGTTGATGAATTAATCAACTGATTAATCAACTGATTGATCAAGTGATTAATCACTGTAAAACATTTTGACATTTAAACAAAAAATTTTAACAAAAAATTCAAAGAATTCATAGCAAAAAATATCAGTAATTTTGATTTAAAAAATAATCTTAAAATTATGTAAATCCGATTTTGTAAAAAACTGCAATAATTTATTAAAAATTTTGTTTATGGTTTTATAAAATATTGATAAAAAAAATTGATAAAATAAAAAAATATTTTTGAGAGTCTCAATATTTAAAAAATATTTAACAATAATATTTCTGTTAAGATTCCTTATTCTTTGTATAAAAAGATGAGTATTTTTTCTTTTTTTTTATCTATCTATCCAATGTTTTATGTCCGCCTTTTTTTCAACGTTATGCTTTTTTTTAATATAAAAGCTTTTCTCACATTTCAAAAACTTTAAAGAAAATTCGAGTTTTTGCTTTACTTTTCTTTCTTCAACGGTGAAATAATGTTTTAAGAAGGAATTTTTGCTTCTCTCTTATCAGTTGTTGATTAAGCAGTCTGTGAATAAAGCAAAAAAATATTTTTTTCAACAAAAAAAGCTATCAAAAAAAGTAGGGGGGCCTAAAAACCGCACCCTAAAAATACTTGAAATTTAAATTTCTTTACGCGAATTTAATAACTTTTTACGTTTATTTTTCTTCCCTAAAAAATAATTGTTATCATTTTTTTAGGTGTGTGATCTCAAAAAGTGTTACAAAAATGCTTCCACAACTTCCACAACTTTCCATGTTATCCCAAGATGATTATAATGATTATATTGAATTTCAAAATTTTAAGAAACTCAAATATGCGGAACAACAATTTAAATCTGGACTTCCACAAAGCTTAAATTTATCGGGAAATTCTTCAGCGGCGGCTGCTACAGCGGCGGCAGCATTTAACTTTTTTAATAATGCGGGAAATGTTGGAGGAAATTCTCCGTTGAATTCAATATTTCCAATGACCACTTCTGCATCAATTCCAACGTCAACAATGTTAGCTGCAAATCAATCATTTTTAAATCAACACCCACAGCAACAGCAACAACAGCAGCAACAACAACAACAACAACAACAACGTCACCTACAACAGCACCTACAACAACAACAACAACAACAACAATCAACACAAATAATTCCAAAAGTGGTCCCGCATGGAATTCCATTACAACTTATGCGACAACCTTCTGCAGCTTCATTTATGCCATATAAAAATATTCCAAATTTTCCTGGCCTTAAAGGTGGAGCTTCAAATTATGCCACAACACAACAATCTGCCGTTGCCGCAGCAGCAATGTTTATGCCTCCATCAATGCCAATTCAAACTTTAACCCCAAAAGTTGCAACCCCAAATACCCCACAACAACATATTTTTAATCCGGCTCCAACAACCCCTCAAACTACTTTAGTATTAACCCCAACAACAACTCCAACATCTCAAAATCCTAAAAGACGTGCTCCATCCCCTGAAATTATTGTTGATGATCGACCAAGTCTTCAAATTCAAAAACAAATTCCTGAAAAGAAAACAAAATCAGATAAAATTTTACCAGAATTGTATACAATCAATACTGATAGCTTTCTACCAAAATTGTCATCACAAAGTACGACAGAAAATAGTCTTTCATCATATCATCAAATTTCAACATCTTCAATCTCAACTTTGCCATCAATTGACAATACAGTTAAAACTACACCATCTTCATCTATTTCTCTTCCATCAACTGATACATCAACAATTTTATCAACAATCAATACAGATAAATCTACAAATGAAGAGGCTGCAAAATTTATTAAATCAATAAATGATCGACTTGCATTATCCCATCAACAATCAAATCAAAATCAGAATCCACCAACATCCGAATCATCATCTATGGATTCGGAAGAAACTCATATAATTATAACTGCGCGACCACGAGTTCCAGATTCGGCAGAACGTGATGAAACATATACAACGGATGATGATTCAGATTATGATACAAATCTTCGACCAAAAGAAACTCCATTACAATATAAAGAACGAATGATGGTTCGGGTCATGGATAAAGCAAAGCGAAAGAATGAAGCATCTAAAAGATCTCGAGAAAAAAGAAAGCGAGAGCATCAAGATCGACAAATTGAAAAGCAAAGACTGGAAAAAAGAAATATGGAATTAACAGAAAAGTTAATGAATCTTAAGGAAGCTCTTAAAAGACTTCGACCACAAATTTGTCTTTCTTGTAATGAACAAGTACAAAAATTTCTTGATCAATGTCAAAGCTCTAAAGAGGGAATGAATGTTTTCGTGCTGAGACCCTGCAAACAAGAAAAATGTCCTGGAAATAAAAGTGTCGGACGAGAACTTGGTAAATTTGCGAGAGGATAAAAATAATAATAATAATGAAGATGATGCAATAATTACAAATATATTTGTGGGGGGAAAAATGGGGTGGTGAAACAATATTATACAAATAATTTGTTGCTGCCATGATTAAATTTGAAAAAAGAAATGCATTGTTGAATACCGTACAAACAAAGAATATATTTTTGAATGTTTTCGTGTCAGGAGAAAATTTTCAAAATGTCAAACATTTTGGAGGCGTAAATTATATCAATTATAAATATTATATAAATAATTTTTAAAAACATTTTATTGTCAATTTTTTAATCTTATCAGAAATTGATAAAAAAAATGTTTTTAACCGATAAATAAATATTTTTTGTTTCACGGGGGTTTTTTGGGGGGTTTATTTATTTTTTGCTAAAAGCCATTTTTTGTTAATCCAAAAAAACATATAAGTGCCTTTTTTCTTTTATTTTTTTTTGTGAAAAATATTTATTTATGTGTTTAATAAAAGATTTATGATTAATATTCTTTGCTTTAAAAATTGAAAAACAAAAACATGTTTTTTTTCAAGGAACGGCATGGCACAAACTACAGTAATCTCTCTCGTGCCATTAGATTGCAGTAAAAAAAATAAATGAATATATATGTGTCAAAAAAATATATAAAGCTTTTTGTGATTTTGTAAAAAAATTTATTTAATATTTTTTTGTTGTAATTAAATTAATTTATTCATTTTGAAATGGTTAAAAATTACCAAAAAAAATACAAATAATAAATAAAAAAATTGTTTTTCGGAGACGTTTTTTAAATTTTATTTTTTTAAAATTTTATCAATTAATGCTTAAAATTTTTCATTGTATTTTAAAAAATTTCCCTAAAATTTTTTGTGTTTTGATTGAAAAAAGTAATATTTAAAAAGTACAAAAAATATGCAAAACACTCTTTCTTTTTTTAAATTTCTAGAAATTTTTGAATGACTGATTATTGTTATCAGTGCATCGTTAACCATGTAAGAAAAAACTTGAAAACAAAGAATCAAAGAACCGCATGATTTTATGCGGTTGATAAGCATTTGAAGTTGAAAGTCAACATCTTTGTGCCCCATAAAGACTAAACTTCAAATAATTTTTGCCACAAAAAAGCCCAATGTTTTTGTCGATAAAAAATATTTAAAGGGAGCGTCCGGGATAAATATTCTTTTTTTCTTTGAACCGTAGCTTTCAACACAGTGATAAGGATTTAATATATCCGACGTTCTCTTTAAAGTAGGAAATTGAAAGGTCTCACAGGTTGTGTATTCGCGCCGCCAGTGTTGGCGGCATGGCGGCGCCTTCGGTGGCAGCGCCGGCGGCAGCGCCGGCGGCGACTTTTCGAAAAAGATCATAAGGTTTTGCCGCAGATCAAAGGATGCCGCTGGCGGCGACGGCGATGTTTCATTTTTTGGCTTGTGGCGGCGGTGGAGGTGATGTTTCTTGGGGCGCGAATACACTGCTCACAGCGATTATGCAACTCACTCGACAAAACCCTTGGAACATGGACAACCCATATTTTCAGGTTCATCCAAAAAAAGTAGCAAAAGGCCCGCCTCCTTTAAAAAAGATTGACTTTTATGTTGAGGAAAAACGCTGAATAAAGTTTTCGATGATTACGGTAGAAAAAGCAAAGTTCTGAAAAATTAACACAAAAAATGCATGTTTTATTTTGCAATAATTTTCTGTTAAAAAATTATTTTATATTGTTACAATTTTTGGGAAAACAAAACTAACATAAATTTGTGGATAATGTTGCTGCAAAAAATAAGATTTTTGTTCACCTTCGACTCCATCTTCCAAACAATTTTAAGGTTTTTTCTCCAATTTATTGAATGAAAAAAACCACAAAATTGCAAACTTCTTAATTATTTTCCAAAACGAAACTTTAGTTTTTAAAAAAGGTTACATTTGATAATGTATAAATTTTTCATAGTAATTGTCTAAGGAAAGCAAAAAGTCAGTCCACAATGGAAATGCCATAATAAATTTTACTTTTTAGACACCAAAAAATATTTCTACAACTTCAAAACAGATTAAATTCATTGTGTCATTCTCCATTTTAGTTTTGGGTAGACATGTCTGCAGATAAAAATTGCCAGACATTTAAAAAAATTAAAGTCGTTCTGTTCTAATCAGCAAAAAAGAACTGACATATCAAAGAAGAAAATTTTCATACCTTCTTTTTTTGCTTACATTTTTTGTCTCCCTTTTAAAGACTTTGCAAATCAAACTTATTCGACTCGTAAACACTGATTTTAAAAAAACAGGCATGCAATTTTGATAATAATAGTTATTAAATGCTTGAATCTTTGTGATGACGTGGAAGAAATAATCACAACGCATCTTTGATAGGCACACCTTCGCTGCACTTCTTTTCCCAAAATTTTATCAGGAACTTTTTATTATCAAAAAAAGCCAAATTTTTTTGCACTTTTTTATATTTGCACTATTAAAACTTTTTTTGTCCCGGAAAAATGCTAAAAATAAATTCTTTTCAAACGTTTTTAAAGGATCAAAGTCAGTGTAAAAAATCACCATAATCAGTTAATAAACCCCCAAAAAAGCATTACTTGGTTGAAACTCAAATTTCACAATCAATTTAGTGATCAGCTGAAAAACTTTGTGGGTATATATATATATATAAAAGGGAGGTCTTCGTTGCACTGGTCTACGAAGAAACGGTAGAGTAGATTTTTAGGGACAAATGAGGGATTTAAATAAAGAAAAAAATAACTAAAACCCACCGTAACACTAAAAAACAGAAAATTCCCAAAATCCCAAAAAATAATCCCCAAATTTCTGTCCCCAAAAACGGCCCAGCCGATAAAAACAAAAAACTTGTGGTATTCAATCAAATCCCTGAAAGATATTTTTAAAAAAATGGCATCTTTGATAAACATCATGGTGTGCTGGGTAAATGCCCCGTGAGAGAATACCTTTCTCTACATTTTTCTTGGCATTTTCCGTGCCGAGGCACAGTGAAAATGCTGTCATTTTTTATTGAAGTAAAAAAAATTTTGAATCAAATATTTTTTTAAAAATTAATAAATGCAAGAGTCTCAAAACGAAAATAGCTCCCTCTTCTCGGTGTTTTTTTTCTCGAGCATTTTTGCGAAAAATGAAAAAACAGACGACTGCCATTTTTCATTCATTCATCTTCGGCTGTGTGTGAGTCGACGTCTCCTTCTCTTCTCTCCCTTTATTTTTTTGGTAATGTTTTTGTATTATTATTTTTTCTACGTTTTAACTTCCGCGTTGCTTAATTACACAACTTTTATCCTCTAAACGTTTCTACACACCATCCTTGATGCAATAATTTCATAAATTTTAAGCACTTTACAGCCATTGAATAATGACGAAGTCAGCTGACTTATTGATTTATCTTTTTTTCAATGACGCACCACCGCTTTCTTCATCGCGTTGCTTTGCTATTTAACGTGTTTTTTTTGCGCTTTTTTCCATTTTTGTGTTTGCTGTTATTAATTGTTAAATACTTTTTAGTTGTTTGTTTTACTTACAATCATGCAAATCTTCGTCAAAACCCTTACTGGCAAAACTATCACCCTTGAAGTTGAAGGCTCTGATACCATCGAAAATGTCAAAGCCAAGATTCAAGATAAGGAAGGTATTCCACCAGATCAACAACGTTTGATCTTTGCTGGTACGTTTGTTATATAATTGTGTATCCCCGATTCTAATTGTGTATTTCTTTAGGAAAGCAACTTGAAGATGGTCGTACTCTTTCTGATTACAACATTCAAAAAGAATCTACTCTTCATCTTGTTCTTCGTCTTCGTGGTGGCATGCAAATTTTCGTAAAGACTCTCACTGGTAAAACTATTACTCTTGAAGTTGAAGGTAGTGATACCATCGAAAATGTCAAAGCAAAGATTCAAGATAAAGAAGGAATTCCTCCAGATCAACAACGTCTTATTTTTGCTGGTATGTTTGTTTTATATATGATTTTTAAATATATTGGTATTTTCTTTAGGTAAACAATTGGAAGATGGTCGTACTCTCTCTGATTATAACATCCAAAAAGAATCAACCCTTCATCTTGTACTTCGACTTCGTGGTGGAATGCAAATTTTTGTCAAGACTTTAACAGGAAAAACCATTACCCTTGAAGTTGAAGGTAGTGATACTATTGAAAATGTCAAGGCCAAGATTCAAGATAAAGAAGGAATTCCTCCAGATCAACAACGTCTTATCTTCGCTGGTAAACAACTTGAAGATGGCCGTACCCTCTCTGATTATAACATTCAAAAAGAATCAACCCTTCATCTTGTACTTCGTCTTCGTGGTGGAATGCAAATTTTTGTCAAAACCCTTACTGGTAAAACAATCACTTTGGAAGTTGAAGGCTCAGACACCATTGAAAATGTTAAAGCCAAGATTCAAGATAAAGAAGGTATCCCCCCAGATCAACAACGTTTAATTTTTGCTGGTTAGTTTATATTGATATAAATTTGTGCTTACATTCAAAATTTGTTTTTAAGGTAAACAATTGGAAGATGGTCGTACACTCTCTGATTATAACATCCAAAAAGAATCAACTCTCCATCTTGTCCTCCGTCTTCGTGGTGGCATGCAAATTTTTGTCAAAACTCTTACTGGTAAAACAATCACCTTGGAAGTTGAAGGTAGTGATACCATTGAAAATGTCAAAGCTAAAATTCAAGATAAAGAAGGTATCCCTCCAGATCAACAACGTCTTATCTTTGCTGGTAAGCAACTTGAAGATGGCCGTACCCTCTCTGATTACAACATCCAAAAGGAATCAACTCTTCATCTTGTCCTCCGTCTTCGTGGTGGTGATCAATAAATCTCTAACCGTCATCTTGTGTTACTGACTCTCTTTTTTTATTGTGCTATGAATTTTTTGAATATGCGTTTTTTGTGAATAAAGTTTCTCTGAATTAAATTTTGACTTTTCTAACTGACGATTATTTTTGAGGATGCCTTGTTGCCCAAATTTTAAAGCCTCGAAAATTGGATTAGGCTTGATCTGGGATTAGAATACTAACACATGCTGACCTCAAAGTAATATAATTCTGAGCACAACAACTAACTCCCCAGAATTTGTAAAATGGCTCACCTAACCAGTGTATTTGCGCCCAGTGATATATCACAAAAAGTCATATATGACTTGACTATTTTGTCGCCCCATCCCTAGTGATGGGCGGTAAATTGACCAACAAATTTTTGTTGACCGGTCAATTGCACATAGAAGCGGTGCACACGGGGCGACAGAAATTTAATATTTTTTGCATTTTCTAATGCAATGAATCGGATTCATTTTTATTACGTTAATAAAGCTATATATTATTCATTTTCGTATTTATATTACCAAAAAAGTTACTTTAAAAGTTTTTTTTAGCTTAATTACTACTTTAGGATTTTACGGTCAATTGACTTGTCGACCGGTCAATTGACCAAAAAAAATTTGACCGGTCAATTGCACAACACACTACCCATCCAAAAGACGCCCCAATCCCTTTTTTTTTTGTCCGGAATCGCCCCGAAATTATTTTTCTAAAAAGCTATTTCTGCTATAAAAAACGAAAAAAAAGTGATTTTTTTTTCTTTTATGATTATTAACGGATTTCAATAATTATTTAGTAATTTTTAGCAATTAAAATTTATTTCATCGTTATATTATTTGAAATTTTGTTTTAAAAATGAAAAAGATTTCATTTCGCCCGACTTCGCCCCAGCATTTGTAAAAACCCGCCCCGTCCACCGCCCCGCGCTCTCGCATTTTGAATTTTTTGCCCCATCCACCGCTCTGCCCCGGCTTCGGGGCGTTCCGGGGGATGTCAGGGCGGGGCGAGTCATATCACTTGTCGCGTCCCAGGAAACATCACCACCGCCAGCGGCATCATTTGATCTGCGGCAAAACCTTATGATCTTTTTCGAAAAGTCGCCGCCGCCAACACTGGCGGCGCGAATACACTGCACCTAACCATCTTGTTCTGGGACTTCTATAAACAAGGTCATCAAAACCTTAACATTCTCTTTATTTTTACAAATCAAACATTTTGTATTCAAGAAAATTTTTTTATTCAAACATTAATTTATACCAGTAAAATTACAATTTTGTTAGCAAAAAGATATGTATATAAAAGAGAGAGAGATCAGGTTGAATTGAAAGAAGTTTATTCTTTTTTATCATCTTCCTTCTTATCATCATCTTTTTTCTCATCTTCTTTTTTGTCATCATCTTTTTTATCATCCTAAAAAAATATATTTGTCATAAAATTTAATCAAAACAAAGATATATATATATGAAAAAACTATTACCTTTTTATCATCATCTTTCTTTTCGTCATCCTTTTTATCTCCACCTTCATCCTTCTTTTCATCTTCCTTCTTTTCTTTATCTTCCTTCTTTTCCTTATCATCTTTCTTTTCGTCATCCTTCTTTTCTTCCTTTTTATCCTTTTCATTATTATTGGCATCAGCAGCAGCAGCTCCTGCAGCACCATCTTCCTTCTTGAAATCAACATAAAGTCTTTTTGTTCCCGTTGGTTCACCCTTGTGATCTTGCCAAAATTGACGAGCAGTTTTTTTATCATCTCCAACTTTGATATAATAAATTGCAACATAATGTTTGCCACTCTCTGGTACAGTTTTTCCACCATTAAATGTCAACTAAAATAGTACACTTGTAACTTCAATTAACTGATAATAATAGATATATGTATGCTTTACATGTGTCTACAGTAATACTTTCAAATATCCAAAAAATGAAACTTACCGCAACAGAAGTAGAATCACCATTTCGAAGAATTCCAAGTGGTGGACGAATGCGAAAGAGTTCATTGCTTGTACATTTAACCTTGAAAGCACATCGATCTTTGCCAGAATTTGTAATTTTCAAAGTTGTATGAGTTGGTTCTTCTCCCAATTTCTTATTTGCAATTACGATACGTTCGGCGGGTTCCAATTTAAGACCAAAATCAGTCATTTTTCTTTTTTATGAAAGCAGCAGCGACGACGAAGAGAAAGAAAGAAAGTAAGCAAAAGTGACACGTCAAAAGACAGTCGAACGAAATTGAATGAATGAATTCAAAAATGCTTTTCTGATTGAAACAAATAATAATATAATTGTATGCAAAGTTTCATTCGCAAATTATTCTAATTTTAATATGCAAATTATTTCGAGGAGGTGTAAAAATACAAACGCTAAAAATATTTCAGCCATGAAAGCATCACTTTCACAACCGACAAAAATATACCATGCCTTCGAATCATTACTTTTTAGTTTAATTTCATCAGCATAAATTCTTTTTTTACCCCTAAATTCTGCATTGATTTTTGAATTAAATCGCAGCAAAAATTACAATAATAGCTCATATTTTTAGCTATAATTGATTTTAAATTTTTTCTTTAAAAATTCAAACATATTTGAAATAAATCTGTTTTTCTGCCGTACAAATTAAAGATATGGTAATTACGGTAGAAAAGAGAGATGTTAAAATTAGAGTTCCCGACATTCCTCTGACAAAAAAAGATGACATTTAAACAAACATTTGCCAGTTTAAACTTTTCTTTCAGTTATTGATCATCTAGACAAAAATGGGTTTAACAGACAACAATAAGCACGCTTAAAATGTCAGCATTTAATTAATTAATTAAATTCAATGATGATTGCAATTTGCAACTCAATATGGGGCTGTCCAGATATGACGCCATATCTGGACAACCCCTAAACTAATTTAATAAAAACAAAATTTTTCAAGCAAAATATGAGTTCAAAAACCATTATTTATATTTGTGTTTTTCAAAGAAACAAATATTTTTTCGTATTTTTCGAAAAAACTTTGTTTCGCAATGTTTTCAACTTTTTTCAGCGATGTTTCTTTGGGAACATCCAGACGTGACGTCACGGCAAAATCCAAAATTTTGACCTCCCCCCTCCCCCCAATCACAGAACCGTCACTTTTGGCTTACCCCCTCCCCCCCCACCGTCACAAAAATCGTCACATTTTCCAAAAATGCATAAAAAATTCAAATTGCTTTAGAATTTTATTTATAACAACAACAAACAAAACAATTAATTTTTAAGATGTTCAAAAACAACAGCAGATTTATGTTTTTCAATTTCAGATGTCCAAAAAGTCATTTTGAGTTTAATTTGAACAATATCATTGTTTAATTCTTTCCATGCTTTTTCTCCAGCAAATTCTCTTGCAGATTTATCAAATCTTGTTTTGAGTTCAGCCCAATTTCGAAAAAGAGCCATAAAAGAATTGTGTAAATCCGACATGTTTACAGTTTCATTTGGATTAATTAATCCTTTGGATGCCTCGAAGTTCATTACTTGGTAACAGGGTTGAAAGTTTTTAAAGCTTGTCCAAAAGAGCATTGCTAACACTGTTTTAGCAGTCTTTTTGCCGCGTTTTAATCATTCGCGTCAAGAGTTTTTTACACTTTGAAAAAACTTTAGAGAAAAAATTTAGTAAAATTTAATTCAATAACATTGCAAAAATGATCAATTTCCGTGACGTCACTTTTGGCTTTGACCCCCCCCCCTCCCCCATCACAAATCGTCACTTTTTGCTTACCCCCCTCCCCCCCCTAAAGCCGTGACGTCACGTCTGGACAGTCCCTTTTTTAAAATAAACGTTTATAAATATGTTGCATCATTCTTATTTTTCTGTCGATAAATATGCTCGTTTTTTATTCGATGCAAGTTTACTAAATAACGAAGGCTGAAAAAATGAATTCTCTGAGCCGCCCCCCCCCCCCCCCCCCTCATTTTTGTGTCACCATAAAAGTTTAGCAAGAAAAACCAAATATTTTGAAATTCAATATATTTTTTTCTGTTTATTTTATTTTATTTCCATATTTATATTTGGGGAGCCTTGATTTAAGTGCTGTATAAAAATTTAATTAAAATGTCACGGTTTTTTATTACCATTTTTTTACGTAATTCATTGTAAAAATTTCAACCAAATTTCAAACTATTTTTTTATTTTTGCAAAATTTTTAAAAATATTTTATGGAATTTAAGATCCTTTTTTTTTATATTTATGTTTCATCGAAGCAGCCTAAATATATTGACAGCCCGATTTATAAATAGGGCTGTCATTCTATTTAAAATTTGAAAAAAAAATGCACGTGTTTGTTCATTTATATCCAGTGATGTGACGGGGCGAAAAATTCAAAACGTCAGAGCGCGGGGCGGTGGACGGGGCGGGTATTTAAAAGTGCCGGGGCGAAATGAAAATGTTTTCATTTGTTAAACAAAATTTCAAATAATATAACGATGAAATAAATTTTAATTGCTGAAAATTACTAAATAATGATTGAAATCCGTTAATAATCATAAAATAAATCACATTTTTCGTTTTTTTATAGCAGAAATTGCTTTTTAGAAAAATAACTTCAGGGCGATTCGGGGCAAAAAACGAGCGCGGGGCGGGGTGCGGGCGACTTTTCAAAAGAGCCGGGGCGCGGGGCGGGGGATGGGGCGTCTTTTTCAAAGTGCCGGGGGATGGGGCGGGGCCGGGGCGACAAAATAGTCAAGTCATATCACTGTTTATATCTACATCTGCAGTTTTCAGTTTTAATGTAAGCCTCTTTTTTGGTGGCATTTTTTTTGTGTCAAAGTTTAAAAATTTTGGTAGAAGTTTGCTTTAAGTATGGATCAAAAAAACAGAAATGTGGAAATATTTTTTAAAAGAAATCGAGGCACTGTTTCCGAACCCCCCCCCCCCCCCCTCTTTTTTGAGTTCATATTTTTGGAAAAGTTTTGCAGAAATTTTTTGATTCATTCCATTTTTTCAACATGTAACCTGCCTCAAAAGACCTCTGATCACAAAGATTCAAAAACATTCAAAAAAACGGCATCAAAAAATGTAAAAAATCTAACAAAAGCTATAATTTTTCTGTCTCATTTTTGAATCGTTTTTGACAAAAATGATAAAAATGATTTTTATTTCTTCATGTTTTCACAAATTTGAATCAATTGTGTTTAATCAAAGTCTTTGATTAAACACAATTTTGTTAAATATTATTTTTTTTCAAAATGTTTTTTGTTGTAAATATTTTTAAAAACATTTATAAATTACATGCAAAATGCTTATAAATAGTATATATATTTTACAGAATGACAACAAAAAATGGTCGAGAATTCTTGAAATCTCTTTTTGAAAACAGTGATGCACAATAGAGAAATCTCAATTTAAATTCTGCAAATAAATATTCAACAGTTAATAAATTTGTTTATTCCAAAAGCATTTTAATTTAAAATGGAAGAAAAATTACTGGTAAAAAAATTGGTTTATCCTCACTTGCCGAACTTTTTTTCACACAGTGTGTGAACGACTGCGCACTTGCCGAACTTTTTCATAGACACAATGCCAAACTGTGTGAATAAACTGATTTTTTTGCAAAAAGGCAATGTAAAAGTAAACGTTTTGTTTTTTATCAAATATTTTATATTTTTTCGAATTTTATTTTATTATATATTTCAATAAAAAATGTTTTTGTGATAATAGAAGACTTTAATGACAAAGAAGAAGTTCAGTTTTTAATTCAACCAAAAACTTTGACGAAAATTGATAACCAAGTCTTTCTTCTAACTTTAATAACATAATATAGCCATCCCATCCAAGAAGTTCAATGAAATACTCTAAATCATCTTCGGAGATTTCGACTTTGCTGTAAAAAAGCCGTTTGACAATGAATCGTTCTCTATTCTCGGGAAAAAATATCCAAATTGAATTGAAGAGGCAATGAGAAAAATTAAAAATAAACAATATAATATACCATAACGATAAAACGGTGGAAAATTTTTCAAAAAAAACATTAAATTCCAGAAAACATCTAATTGTGTTAGCAAAAAGTACAAAAAGCTTGCAGAACAAATTGAAAAACTAGAAGTAAGGTTAGAAAAGAAAAAACAAAAGGTAAATATATTTCATTTTAAATACCCATAACATGTTTATGATTTAGCATCATTTAGGGTTGTTCATTCCCCTTCCCCCGGGAATCCCCGGGAGATTCCCCGGGTAATTCCCCGATTTTGCCGGGGAATGTCATCAAATTCCCCGCTAAAAGCAAACGTTCAAAAGCGAATAAATAATATTTTTCGTTTTTTTTTATAATTTGTAATTTTACATTTATTTTTTCGTTTTAACAATAGCCATGAGCTTGTTTCTCATAGTATCGAGAAAGAAGGTTTTTCCTTCAAGGGTAAAAATGGTAAAAAAAATCTCCACGTTTTTCGACTTGGGAATGTTAATAAGCAAATAAATAACTTCGTTTTGTTTTTTTTAATAATGATTTCTGCAAAATTGTTGTATCTGCTTTAACAAAACCTTTAAAAAATTTTAAAGCGTATATAAGAGCCATTTTTACAGAAAAATGTAACAAAAAAAAGCCGAAACACAAATTGGGGGAATGTCGGGGGATTCCCCCAGGTAATCCCCGGGGATTCCCCGGGGAATCCCCCAATTTTTGCGATTCCCCAGGGAATTGACAACCCTAGCATCATTCTCCAGAAGCCTATGTCCAAGTTCTTCGTAAACATTGCGAAGCCGTGAGCCATATGTTGCATGAAGTGCGCAACAAAAGCTTCAATTGTATCCAAATGATCCCAAAAATTGGATTAATATGTCAAAACAGACCGAGAAGAAGTTTAGCAAGCCACATCAACACACAAGAAGCAAAAATTCAGCGTGTTCAAGCTATTTTTGTTGAGATCAAAAAAATACAGTATATATGCGATATTGATGTTGATCAAAAAGTAACCTGAAATAACAAAATTATATATGTTTACTTTTTAAATACTTACATTTATACTTTTATAACATTGTTAATCTATCAGATTCTTTCAGATATCACTTTTTGACTATGTTTGAACAATTTTGCTGATTTTCTAGTGTTGGACATGTTGATAGCATTGATTGCATTTTTAGCGATTTTTTCGAGTTAGACATTGTTTTCATTGATTATAATATTTGTTATTGATGATAGCCAGTTGATTTATTGCTAATTTGAGTAATGTTTGAAGAGTATATAAGGAAAAAATGATGTTGGAGATGTTGTACAGGATGAAAATCGAATTTTGCTGATTGTGAAAAAAAATTTGTATCGCAGCTTTTGAAACTTTCCTCCATGTTTTTAGACCCTATTAGCAACCTTATCCATCAAAAACATTTCAAAACCAACGTTATTCAAAAAAATTTTACGTTAGGTGAAGTTTCAAAAATAGGTAAAGTTGAAAGCCTTGGATTTCATACATAAAGTTTCATAAAATGTGATCGTTTGATATTTTTGAGTAGCTAATACTCGATATTTTAATGTTATAAAAAAATAATTGTGATATACGTGCAGAAATCTGTTTAAATTAATACAGTAAATTGGTAAAAATTTTTCTTTTTTTGCAAAATTGCGCGCAACTTGCAAAAACAAAAGAGCAAAAGTGTGCTAAACGCGCCGTAGTGCGTTTGTGTGCAAAAAATCAGTTTATTCACACAGTTTGGCATTGTGTCTATGAAAAAGTTCGGCAAGTGCGCAGTCGTTCACACACTGTGTGAAAAAAAGTTCGGCAAGTGAGAACAAGCCAAAAAATTACAGAAAGATTGCAGTCACATCAAAAAAAACTAAATTTCACAAATTTTAAGTTTTTTCAAAAATATTTTAAAAAAATTGTTGCATTTTTGAAAGAAGTTTGTGCAAAAAAAGTATTTTCAATTTTGTGACTGTAATCTTGAGAAAAATAGATTTAAATAATTTCAAAAAGGATTTTTGATGGAAAAATGTGAAAAAAGTTTAAACAATTGAAGGAATTGGAATATTTAAATTTTTCAATTTCAATGAAAAAAATTCAACAAAAATTGAAGAAAAATAAAAATGATTCAAATGTTAACAGTAGCACCTTATCACTTCATATTGCAGCATATGAAAATTCTTTTGAAGCTTCCAACATTGGCAATAATAAAAAAGATTTAACTGAAAATAAGATGGTAAAAAATTGTTGTAAAATTATCATCAAAAATAAATGATCCATTTATAAATAATATTATTTTTACAGAATTTATAAAACTTGGAAAAATATCAGGAATAATTTTGCTGATTCAACAAATTTTCAAGTATTTAAATTTTTGGGTTAAGTTTAATTTTACAGAATCCATTTGAATTTCCTCGACAACAAAAAAGAGGTGGTAAAATTGCGGATCCAGAATTTATGCAAATTTAAAGCATCCCAACGAGTACTTGAATTATATGGCGAAAATGGTAACAAAACTTCAAAATCTGAAGTTTTGTTTGCATCTAAAAATTCTCAAAGAATTGTTACTCCAATTTCTGAAGCGGTGAACGAAGCAACAAATAATAACGTCACTATTGTTGAAGAAAAACAAAAGAAGAATGATAAAGAAAAAGATCAGATTGATGGATTTAAAGAATTGAATATTCAAAAACAGATTGATATCTTTATAAATAAATCAAAAAGTGAAGAAAAAGAATTCAATGGCATCATTAATGTTGCAAATATTCAAAATGTTAAAGATAATAATTCCAACAAAATAAAGGTTGATGTTGAAAAAGAACAAAATGATTAAAAGATTCGAATTTTGAAGCATTCAAACCAAATTCTGTTGTGGAGAAACTCCACAATTCCTATAATTTGCATATACAAATAAACTCCATTCTCATTTTATATAGATAAAAAGGGTTTTTAGTCATTCTAAGATTATTCTTTTCATACTTTTACACTCTCATTCTTATATTCTTTATCTTCAATAAACGGTTTATAATCTTATACTCTTTTATTACATTTATCTGTGCGAGAGAGAGAAATCTTCTCCACAAGCTGGTGCCTCTGACAGTAAAGAAATTTACTGACCTTTATACACAATCAATTTACTGTGAAGTACAGTAATCATTATATTCTTAAACACAAAATTCAATATTCACGATGTCTGATCGAATACAAATAAATTTGCAACGAACAATTAAAGAAGTTCAAAAAATCCAAGAAGAATACAATGATCTTTTGATTCACAATCCTCCTCCATGGTCAAGTCTTATCAAAATTAAGATGGAAACCAAAATTCAAAGAATTAAACAAAGCCATGCATTTATTCTGCAAGCATTGGATAAATGGGAAGAAGTTGCAAAGAAAACAAAAGATCCTGATGAAAAACAACTCCAATATCAATCTTATGACGAATGGAGAGATAACGATGACAATTCAAAATTGCTAAATGATCTTACAGAAATAGTTATGGAAGGTGGAAAATATCTGCAACTTGAAACAGAAGATGATAATAGTTCAATCATCAGCAATTCAACAGATTTTACCCCAAAAAATGAAATTATTGCAACAATGCCTCCTCTAAATTTACCAAAATTCAATGGGGATTACTTAAAGTGGAATACTTTTTGGCAAAGATTTGAGCATGCTGTACATAATCGTCCATTCCCGAAAATCGAGAAATTGATTACGTTAATGGGACTTTTGGAAGGAAGAGCTTCAGAAGAAATTGAAGGATTTCAAGTTTCAGAAGAAAATTATGAAACAATCGTTGATATTCTTATTAATCGATTTGGAAAGAAACAATTGATTATCATGCAATTACAATCACAACTTCGAGCAGTCGAAGCAGCAAAACCTAATCCTGAAAGCTTGAGAAGTACGGTAAACATTATTTGCAACATGTGTCGTCAACTGGAAAATCTTGGTGTTGATATCAATAATGATTCCGTGAAGATGGATATCATTGAAAAATTACCAAATCGTGAAAAAGATGAATTGAGATGGTTCTTAATTTCATCCCCTGAAACAGCAACAATTGAACAAATTATGAAGCGTATGAAAGATATGGCATTGAAAGCTGAATTATCTTCAAAAAATCAGAAAGAAGTTTTTGTGGAGACAAAAACGAGTTCTTTTCAGCCACCAAATAATGATCCTTCAAGTTTTTCATTACGATCTAACACAGGTAAGCTCCTTATTTGTAGTTTCTGTGATGCAAATCATTTGTCATATAAATGTGAAAAATATCCAACTGTGGATGATAAATTAAAACAGTTGCGAGCGAGAAATTGCTGCACAAAATGTACCCGTTTAAATCATGACACACGAAATTGTAAATCATTTGTTAAATGTCGAAATTGTGGGGAACAACATTATGATTTTTTGTGTAAGACAAAAAATGATGTAACAAACAATCAATCTCCTGCCTTTATTACTGTTGAAAAGAAGCAAGGAATGTTGCTAACAAAAGAAGCTACTATTTTTAATCCTGACACCAAAGAAACAAGTGAAGCAGTTATTATTTTTGATTCTGGATCTCAAAAATCTTATATTTCAAACAATTTTATTGATCAGCTAAAGCTTGAAAAAATTGAAGAAGAGCGACTCAATGTTCTTGGATTTGGCGGTAAAGCATCATCTTATGCTTCATCATTGGTTAAATTTCAAGTAAAAACTCTTGATGGCATTAAAGAAGTTTATGCGAATTCAACAAAAAGGATTGCTACAACTGTTCCCGTGGTTCAAAGTGAAGCTTTTGATTCCACATGTATTAAAACTACTTATAAAACACCTGATATTTTAATTGGAATGGATTATTTTTTCGATTTTATTACATCATTTGAGAAGTCAGATGATAATTTATTTATTGTTAATTCCATTGTTGGAAAAATGATTTGCAAAAGCATTCCAAAGAAACAAACAACTACCGTAACTACTTTGTCTATTGCACATGAACGTGTATCAACACTTAAATTATTTGATTCAAAAAAGAAAACAACAGCATTAACTGATATTAATTCTTGTTCCAAACTTGCAACATTTGGAAATTGCAAGAAAATTGCAAAACAAAAATTGGATACTGTAAAACAAATGAAAGTAGATTCAAATGAAGTTCCAAATAAATGGGTTCAACCATCTAATCAAACTGCACCAAAGAGGGAATTGCAATCAACACTAAATAAATCAAAAGCAAAACATACTAAAATTTTAACATCAAAACTACATAACAATGAAACATCAAATGAAAAACTTGAGAAGAAAACAACATCTAACAATGAAATAAGTGGTCATTTCCATAAACGTCAAGTATCAAGAAAATTATGTTATTCTTCTGTAAAAGCAAACAGAATTTCAACAACTTTTGGCGACGGGGAGCGGCTTACAGCGCAAAAAGATAAAGTTATTGAATCCTTTAAATATTTCAATAAAATGAATCATGGTTTTAAAAATGACTCAATTATCACTAGAGAATATCAATCTGCAACAGAAAAACTAACACCGTGGAAAGGAAAGCCACCTGAAAGTATTTGGGAAGCCAATACTTGAAAAAGATCAAACACCTGCTGAGGCCGGGAATGTTGTGGAGAAACTCCACAATTCCTATAATTTGCATATACAAATAAACTCCATTCTCATTTTATATAGATAAAAAGGGTTTTTAGTCATTCTAAGATTATTCTTTTCATACTTTTACACTCTCATTCTTATATTCTTTATCTTCAATAAACGGTTTATAATCTTATACTCTTTTATTACATTTATCTGTGCGAGAGAGAGAAATCTTCTCCACAAATTCTGTAAATCAATTAATCGAAAAAGAACATCAAAATATTGATAGCATTGAAGAATTAAATGTTGAAGAAAAAATGAAGAAAGATTCAAATGAAATAAAACAAAAGAATGAAGATTCTATTTCAACAACAACCCCAACAATGAATACAAGTCAAGAAGGTGAGTTTTTGGCACTTTCTTCAAATTACATATTTTTTGGTAATAGTTTTTTGAAACATTTTTTAAAATTTTAATATAAAACTGTTTAAAAATCTGAATTAAAATTCAAATTTTTGAGTCACACCAGATTTAATATTTCAAAAAATTCTTTCAAAATTTCAAAATTTTTTTACAATATTTAATTAATTTCTAAACTTTTGTTAATATTATTATTTTAACAAAGTTTTTATTTTAATTAACACCTAAAAATCAATAATGTATTTGCTCTCCCCGCAAAATCCATCAATAATTTTTGAACTTTATTTTTATCAACAATTTTTTATTTAATTTTTAAATTGCATTTGTCTGGGTTAAAGTTGTTTTTTTCCTTTTTAAATTTTTTTATATCATACCACAACTTTGTGTTTATACAGCCGAGATTTTTTTATATAAATAATTGATTTTACAAAAAAAACTTTCGCAATTTTTTTGTTTTTATCATTTTTTGAAAAATTTCACACATTTTTGTTTTTGTTTTTGATAAATTTGAAATACATTTTTACAATTGTACGAAAGTTTTTAAATTAAATTAATTTTATTAGATTGGTTTTAAACAAAATACACTTTTATAACGGCCATACACACAAAAATTTATATTTATTCATAAATTATGTGTGCATTTTTGTTTTTATTCCATCCATCAAAGAATTTCTATCATAGAATTTCTATGTATAAAAGTTTTATCTCTTCTTTTTATTTTTATTTTTTTTGGTTCGTGTCGTCGTTATTTTGCATATATTATTTCTTCATCTTCTTCCCTCCATACATTCTCTTCTGTAGCGTTGTTATCGAAAAAAAAACATTTTATGTAGCTACTTTTTTCTTCGTTTTTTTATCCCAAAGCTTTTTTGCATACATACGCGTTCGCAGCTTTCAAAAAAAAATTATGCATTTTTTGGGTTTCGGCATTTTTTCCTTCTCTCTTTTTTTTGCTTTGCTCTCTCTCTCTCCCTCTTTCTCTCTATGGTTGGGATTGAAAACAAAAAACACCAACATTTTTTTTCTCTTTTAAATATTTTTGTTTAAACACAGAGCATTTCTCATTGATCGATCGCATTGCATTCGTTTGTCTTTATTTCTTTCGTTTTATATATTTTTTTGTGTTTTGCGAAAAAAGAAATGTTTGCTTCGTTTATATATATTTTTATATATATATTATTTTATTGTTGGTAGTAGTGCGTCGTCTCCCCCCACCCCACCCCACAAAAAATAGAACGAGTCTTTGTATATATGTATTTTAAATACATTTTTGAGTTTTTAAAATAAATGCTTTTCTTTTTGTTTTAAAATTTGTTTTATTTTCAAAAAAAAAAAGAAGAGGCAAGCGTACAGGTTTCTTGCTTTAATTTTAAAGCAAAGCCCATTTTTTTGTATAGATTTATATTTTAAATACGAAAAAAATAAAACAAAATAGGCTTACATTAAATTTTTTGAGCAATTTTTAGTTATTTTTATTTATAAATTTAATTATTTTGAATAAAAAACATTTAATACATTTACATTTTTAATGCACATAATTAATCCTTTTATTTTGAAATTTAAAATATTTCTTCATATTTAAAAAAAAGTTAAAGTCGGAAATTTCGAAATAATTAATATCTTTATTTTTAAATAATCCTAAAAATTCTAAAAAACAAAATTTTACTTTTATTTTAATTTTATAAAATTCTCACCAAATTTTTGCATAGGGTAATTTTGAATTGATTTTGAAGCTTAAAAAATGTAACCTTTTTTTAAATTATTTTCGGCATTTTCTTATGACCTCTTCGGATCTGCACGCAAACGGCACTCACATTTTTCGAAGTTCTTTTTTCCCGCGTTTTTTCTTCCCATTTTTTTGCGATCGTTTTTTGCCTTTTTTTTCGTCGTTTCTATCGATGCTGGGATTTCTTCCCTCCGTAATTTTCTTCCCCCTCTCTATAACTTTGACCATACGATGGAAAAGAAAGGGGGGGGGGAGTATGTATGCAGCGAATACATTATTTTAGGTTACTTCTGTCGTTATCGCTGCGCTGCTCCTGCTGCGACAAAAAAAATTGTCACCCTGCATAGTTGAGAAAAAAGGAGAGAGAGAGAAATAACGTACCCTACTATTTTTTTGCGCGCGCCGTACGAATAATAAGGAAAAATGAAATAAATGTCCTCTAAAAAATTTATTGATTTTTAATTTTTAAACGCAAAAAAAAAATCAAAAACTTTTTTAAAATTGTAACCTTTTTATACTTTTTAGCTTTTAATACCGTAATGGAATCTCCCGTACCATATCAGAATATCACTGAACAAATGCCAGAAGATGATGTAAGTTTGATTTTAAATTCGTCGTAGAAAAAATATTTTTCTCAAAAAAACCTTATTCTTTCAGTTATTTTTGATAACTCTCTGAAAAATCCTCCTTGATTCTTATCTTTTGTTTTTCCCTTTCTTTCGACAAGGTTTTTTTCTCAAGGTTTTTATATTTCTCCGTTCTGTTTGAAAAAAATATTGCCAACAAAAAAAGCTATTTAAGGTCGGCTAAAAACGTAGAATTCTAAAAAAATTTTTACTTTTTTACCCAATTTTTTTGGTATTTAATTTAAAAAAGGAGAAATAATTTAGTTAAATGCCGCACTAAAAAAATATGAGGCATTTAATTAGTTTTTTTCTTCTTCTTTTTTCTTTGATTTAACCAATTTTTTAGGATTTTGTAAATAATCTTTTGCGTCAAATGAATCAACAATTTCGAGCTACGCCAATTGTTCAACCAATTCGTCTTCGAATTCCTCCTCCATTGAATTTAGAGTTGCAAAAAGTTGCCGAAGGTCGATATTATCAAATTGGAAATGATAAAAGAGGAAAATCTCAAGCTCGGATATGGATTGATACACCCTCAGATGATTCGAAAGTATTTTTATATCGGCATAGTGAAGAATATTCTAGTGAACACAGTGATGTATTTGTTTGTATTCAATGTAGTCGACATTCGCGGGTAACAAAATTTGAAATTCGACGTCTTGAAAATGAAGAAATTGAACTTTGGGAGCAACAAACTCATTATCCATCTTGTTATCGATCAAAACCTGAAATTGAAGCAATTCAAGCAAAATATGAGTAAGCTTTTTCCTGCGAAAATTTAACCTTTTGTAACAGAAATTAAGTGAGAATAACTTTTAGCCGAAAACGAACATTTAATGGATCATCGAATGCATCCTTTAATAATGGAACCTTGAATTCATCATTGAACGGCACATTAGCATCTACTGAAAATTCATTTAATACTTCCCGAAGCAGTCATAATACATCATCAAAATCTTTGAATCGTCCAAAGAATGATTATCATTATCTTGGGCATCGAACTGTTCCAGATGGTGATTACATTTTTGGGGTAAATGAAAAAGGTTCTCTGAAAACTCGAATACTTGTTCGAGATGAATTTGATCGAAGTCTTGGTAGAGTTTATTCTTTTCATCCCGCAAAACGTCTTGATGGTAAAACAATTTTTTATTGTCGACATTGTAATCCAAAGAAATATGTTCCTGTAATAGCTGGAGAAGAAGATGGAGGATTTATTGTTCGAGAAGCACCACTTGCGCGCCATGAATCAAATTGTATTCCAACTTCTTATGATGAATTAATTGAAAAGCAACATGAGCTTGAAGAAAAATTACAAAGGTACATATATATATATATCTTTTTACAGTATATTTGAATTTGTTTTTTTTACAGAAAAGGTGTTCCAATTTATGATTCTTCAAATATCAGTGCAAATGGTGATGAAACAATTCCGCGAAGACGAGGCCGAACTCGTTCACCAACAATTGCAGTATCTCGTGAACCCACCCCTGTTGAAGAAGAAAGAATTCAAACACGTTCAAGATCTCGTTCTAGATCTCGTTCCCCAAGAGCAAATTCTCGTTCCCCAGTTCCATTAAATACTTCAATAGGATCAATTAGTCGTGGTCGTCGACCTGATATATCAATTATGAGAATTGTTTCAAATCGAGATTGGAGATGTGAAGATCCGCATAATATTGGTCCTGGTTCAAAGCTTTTCATTTTTACTAATATTGATGCTGGAATTGGACGAGAATTTGATTTTATTGAATTTAAAATGGATGCCGCATTCTTTCATTGCAAAGATTGTGTTCGATTAACAGCAAATCGACAAAGAACAAAGGGACATATTAAATTTATTAATGGAGATATTGAAGTTCGTGAAGGTCGGCATTATCCTACATGTCGAGCATATGAAATTAAAGAAATCCCAAAGGCATTACCTGAAAATGAACGTCCTGATGATATTGTTGTTGTTGGAGATATTGATATGCAAGATGTTGAAGAACCATCTCCAATTGTTAAGTATGATTTTAACAAAACGTTACGGTAATTATTTAAAATATATGTACAAATTTTAGGGTTACCCGTTCCGCTTCCAAAACGGTTGTTTCACTTCGGCCACCACAAACAACTGCCACGTCGTCAGAAGAAGCATCTCCATCACTTTCACCAGAATTGGGAATGTCAAAGAAGCGAGATGATACTGAATCACTTCCAACTCCACCACCTTCACAACAAATTAAACTTACTTTCCCTGGATCTTCTTTATCCTCTGCTGCAACTTCGCCATTTGCTCAAACAATAAATTTTGTTCCGAAAATTTTAGCTCGTGATGAAATAGTTTTTTATAATGTTCCATCGTCAAGTCAAATGCGAGCAGCCTCAAGAAATCTTGAAGTTGAATATAATAAAGATGGACATGTTTTTTGGAATAATACTTTGCAATGGATTTCTGAATTTCGTGGAATTTCACGTCCAACAGAAGCTAAAGCAATTAAAATGCAAAAATTTTCTGGTTTTGCATCTTTGGCAATTTTTGTTGCTGGCAATGAAGAATATGGTTTTGAAATTCAAAAAGCTATCAAAACTTATTTCTTCCAAAATTTTGTTACAGGTAAATTGTTACGGTAATAATTTAAAATTTTACAATTCCTTAAACAAAAAATTTAGGTAAAAATTGTAAATTATCTGAAAATGTTGTTTGTGAAACTCTTGTTACCAATGAACTTACGGATGTTCATTTATCGGTATTTTCAAGAATAATAAATTGTTTTATTGGAGTTTTTGAAGGAAATCATCTTAAAATGTATGGTACATCAAATGATGATCAATCTCCAACAATGTTATTAAAAAAAATTGGAAATCTTTATTCTCCTGTTACCAAAATTCAATATTAATAATCTTTTTCATTTTTTATCTCATTTTTTTTGCTTGATACTTAAATAATTTATACTATTTGTTGTTTTTCCTATGATTTTTAATATTATATTACTTCTTTTATTAATTAATTTTATTTTGTATTTTTAAAACAAGTATTTCTTTTGAAACATGCCTTTTATTATTTAATAAAACTTTTAAAATTTATATTAATTATTTTTTACCATAATTTTGATTTTGATAGTAATAATTTGAGTATGGATATGTTTGTTGTTGTTGTTGGCTATAATATTGGTTACTGTAATATTGTGGATTATATGATTGTTGTTGTTGTTGACCATAATATTGATAATAATTATTATTACTGTAATCTGTACAGTAATAAAAATAATTTGTATCTGTTCGACATCGATAATTATACCATGCTTGATTTCCTTGGCAACAATATCCGGCACCATATGAATTAGAATTACTATATGAGTTACCATATGAGTTACCGTATCCCCCATATCCAGAATTTCCATATCCAGTAGAACCAAGACCAAAAAGTCCTAACAATCCGCCACCTCCACCATAATAGGAGGAGGAACTGTCACTGCCTCCTCCAGAATGCCCTCCAAAATGATGATGATGATGATGATGTCCAAACCCACCGAAATGATGATGCCCAAAGCCACCGTGATGATGATGATGTCCCCCACCATGCCCACCATGGCTATGCCCTCCGTGACTATGCCCTCCACCGCCGTGACCACGGGCAGTAACAATCGCCACTAAAAAGTTACCGTAACAATGTAAAATTTAACACCAAAAATAATATATTATTATTTATTACCTGTAAAACTGAGAACAATCAAACAAATAATCAAAAATCTTCTCATTTCTTTTCCTTTCTTTCTTTCTTCCTTCCTTTCTTTCTATTCTCTCTGATAAAAAACCAACAATTTTTCAAAGTCCAAAAAAGTTCTGTTAAATAGAAGATCAATAAAAAAACATCCAAAATTAACCCACACGTGAAAAATATCCCCCGCCTATTTTTTATTTCTCAAATTTTTGTAGCAATTCTTTTTTTTTCCACGTAAAATGATTGTCTCATGTTTTTGTTTTTCGTCCCCCAAAGAAAGGTCAGTCAAACAATAAACAAGTTTATTCAAGAAATGCAATGTTTGATTGAATTCGCTCAATTTTAAACCATTTTTTTTGTTTTACAAATTTTTGCAAGTTTTTCTTTTTTTTAAAAAAATTAGTCGTTTTTCCGTTTCAATTTTTAAAAAAGTACGCTTAACGCCAAAAATAATATTAATTTTTTTCGAGACTTCAAAGAACGAATTTGTTAAAGAAAAAAATGTTTGTCTCGTGTTTTGCTTTTTCTTTGAATTATCATAAGTGATCAAAAATGTTTTATCGTTGTTATTTTTCGGGTAACTATTCATTTTCGAAAATATATTAAAACTTTTTGAAAAAATATTTATCCCCCATTTTATTGTAAAAAAATACAGTAATCCCATTTTGGATAATCTTAAAAAACATGTATTCCTTTATTTATTTTTTTTTCATGGGTGAAAAAGGATTTTTTGAAAATAAATCTCATAAAATTTTCGCTTAATTGGAATTTGAAAAAAAATCAGTGAAAAATTTCAGATTTTTTTGTATTTGCTAAACCCTTTTTTGTAAAACTACAAAAAAAATTATCTGCCGAATTCATATTTCAAAAATACTTTTTATCACGTTGTTGTTCTTATTGGCATCATTAAATTTTGATTTGTAAAGATAAAAGAATTTTTATCATCGATTGGATACTGTAGAAAAAAAAGAAAGTAACATGAGTTTTACGAAAATTATTCAGTTTTTGGTTACTGTACTTTTTAACAGCCCTAAAATTTAAAATCTTTTGTTACACAAATTTTTTGAACTACCTTTTTTTCAATCATTTAAAGCAAAGCTATCTTTTTTTGATAACTGATCACAGTTAGACAATTAAAATATGAACACCGATATTTTACGGTATTTTAAATTGTTAAAAAAAATTAAAAAACAAAAATTATAATTTTAAAATTTTTATTATAAAAAACGAGTTGGAAGCATATTTTATCATTGCATTGATTAAATGATATATCATTATCATGAGATTATTGTTTAAATTCCATATCAATTGGACAAATTGATGATGAAGATGATGATGCCCGAGATGAGGTGGCATCTTCAGTATCAGTAAAATCAAGAACAAATTGAATTTGAACTGAATTCATTTCGGCAAGTAACGCACATCTCCATTGAAGATAATCAATTTCTTCAAAGCGACCTTTACCATTTCGGGCAGAACGTTGACAAAAAAGTCGAGCGGTTTCACCATTCATTGCTGGACTAAAAATGATAAGTTGATAAATATTATAAAAGTTTTTGAATATAAATATAACATACGTCAGAACAATTCCAGCACATTTAATTAAATGTTGAAGCACTTCAAGTACCGTAAGATCATTTCGAACTTCTTTAACAATTTGTTTACGAACAATTAAACCGGGCCATTCAAAGAATGCAACTCGAAGATCAACAGATACATATAAAACCATTTGATCACTAAATGATGCTGGCTGAAATAATTAATATTGTTATATATACATATCCACAGACTAAAAAAACAACTTACTCCACTACTTGAACATCGACGATTACATATTTTAGATTTAGTTGATTGTTGGGGTGAAGTAGCCGCAGTAGCCGCAGTAGCAGAAGAAGAAAGAGAGGAAACAGAAGTTGCAAAAACATCCGGAGTAACATATCCCGTTGAACGTGACCATCCAGATGATGCAGAATCAAATGTTGATAAAGATCTTTGATGAAATGCAGCCGATGGATGATCCGTTAATTGAATGTCATCATAAAGATTATTATCACCTCCACCAAATGATTGATAAGGTAGTGGTTGATTTGGTGTAGCTTCACTCCATTGAAGTTGAAGAGATTGATTTTCAATTCTTAAATGGGGGTTAAATATTTTTAAAAAATTTACAAAAAAATTACTTACTTTCCGTTTGGCGCAAAAACAGCGCTCAATGAAAATTCGGTTAATCGTTGACCAGAAAGTTGTTTACTCGTTGGACGAGTGGATATAAATGATCGGCTAAAAATAGAATTTTAAAAATAATTCCACAAAAGAAACATGTTTTGCTACAAAAAAGATAGTAACCAAAAAAACAATAGTTTTTTCAAAATTTGAATTACTCTCACTTTTTTCCCCCTACAGTATCCCAACAAAAAAAACCAACCTTGGAAGAATTCCACGATCCCCATCCATGTTTAATTTCTTTCTTTTCTTTTACCAAAAAATAAATATATTTCACCGCCGACGGATAAAACAAAATTAATTGGTTTTTTTAAATTTTCGTTCAAAAAATGTCTAAATATGCAAATTTTTTTCTTCTGATCTTTTTTTTTTCCAACAAAATTGCTTCATTTTTCCATTTTTTTCTGTCAACATTTATGTCTTTTTTTGCCTTTGATGAAAAAAAAATATGTATAAAAAACAACTAAAATTGTTTTTCTTTTTTGCTTCGGTTTTAAATGTCCTGAAATTCGCGCGTTCCTCAAAAAAAAATAAGCCATCTGGTTTCTTCTTCTAGCATCATCAATTTTTTTTCTTCTTGAAAAATGGCTGCTGCTTTATTGTCGCCGTTGCCCGCGATATTTATTTTTTTATTTCAATCACTTTTTTTTTTGACTTAAAAATTGTTGTTTTTGTTTTATAATTGCTTCTTTCTTTTTCTTCTTCTTCTTCTTCTGTGGCATGTTTATTTTTATTCGACAGGTTTATGGGACAATATTTTCGAGGGCATCAGGTCATTCATTCATTTTTATGGTTGATGAAATGAAGAAAAAGAGAGAAAAAAAATGGACATCAAGGAATCGGTGAAACGGAAGAAAATAAAATCAAACATTTTTCATTGTATATTTTTTTATTGATGCCCGATTGAATGAATAAATTTGCGGTCAATTTTTTAAATACAAAAAAACAGAAGAAAGAATTTAAATTTAGCAAATTGTTGTAATTTTAGATGTTTGATGTATTTCAGTGGGTTAAAAATTCCTAAATTTCTGGCATTTCATTATTCCCCATTTTTTCAACAACTTTAAAATATTTTCAGTTTAAAAATACCGTAACCCTTTTTTACACAAAATTGTTTTGAAACATAAAGTTTTAAAAAGTAAAATAATCAAAATATTTTTTTTGATAAAGAAATGTAATTTCTACCGTAACTTTTGATTCAGTTTTTGGTAAATTTTACAATGGCATTTTTACGAACATTTTTTAAAAACCATTTAAAAAAATTAGGTTTTTTTTGAGAAATAAAACAGTTTTTTGCGATTTTCCACATAAAAACTATTTTTTCTTACAGTAATTTACAAATCCACCTTTAATTATTATTATTATTTTGAAGCTTGCAATTTTTTTCAGTAAAATTTAAAGCTCCATGAAAAAATTGTTTTTGGCTTGACCCTATTTTTTTGTGTCTGAAAAAGAGTCTTTTAAAAAAGCCCGCCAAAAGAGTAAACAATAATAATTGAACCTTTTGGAAAATTTTTGCTTTTCACTTTTATATTCATTTATTTTTTGCTAAATCCAAAGCCCTTTTTCTTTGGGCCTCGTCGCCAAGGGTTTAGTTTTTTTGGAAGCCAATTAATTTATTTACTTGCAAATTGAAACCCTTTTTCAATTTTCCATTCCTTTCTTTATTTAAGCCTTTTTTGTGCCGATTCTTCCTTCTTTTTATTTGATGTTTGTTGTTGATTGTTTTGGGGCCTCCGGTTTTTTTCCCTTCATAAACAAGTGCCTGCCTCCCAAAAAGAAAAAAAGAAGCAACAAGCGATTCTTCGGATAATACATAATTCTTTTTTTTGCTGCTATTTATTATTTATTTACTGTATTTTTTCCAGCTATTATCGGAAAAACATATACATATAATGTTTTGGCATTATTTTGCCACAAGCAAGCAAGCACCCATCCGATGATGATGATGATGGCAAAAAATAATATAAATTGCAGAAAAAAAAGCAAAAACAAATTTAATGCATCCAAAATCAGAAGGAAAAAATGCAGGAGATTTATAGAGGTAAATAAAGGCAACTATTTTTGAGTGACTGAATGCCATTGTTGCTGAAAATTGACACATATATTTATTCATTTGTTTCTTTCTTACAAAATTGAAAAAGATAAAGCAATGAAACAAAAATATTCAGAATGATTTGAAATTCATGAGAATTTTTGATTTTTCGCCCGAAAAAAATTTGAAATATTAGTTTTTATTAAAAGTCGGATTCAGGGCTTGGAAATGAGACCTAAAAATTTAGGGCCAACCCGGCCTGAGGCCGCCACGGTTTGTTTTTCTTGTATGGCAAAATAAAAGAATTTTTCTAAAATTCTCGGCCGGCCGCATTTTCAAGCTTTGGTCGGATGCCAAAATAATAAAAGAAAATAATGAAAAACTATTAATTGTAAAAGGTTTAGAATAAAAGTTTTATAAAAACTAATTGTTTTTAAACAACAAAAAAAATTTTTCGTAAAATTTTTAAAATAGACACCCTGAAAAAAAAATCTGAAATGCGGTACGTACGATTGTATTTTAAATTTTTAAAAATTTTATTTTATTTAAGTAATTTTGAAATATCATGAATAATAAATTTGCTAATTATTTGCATTTTTATCACGTTTTTAAACATTTGATAAAATTTTATTTTAGTTTTATTATTTTAAATCAATGTTTTTCTTTTTCGGATTACTTTGCATAATTTTACACAAATGTTTGATACTTTTTATTTGATTACGGTATATTTGACCTTGAAATTTACAAAATAAAAACATTCATTATTATTTTGGCTCCCTCTAAAAATTTTTTACCAATCATAAACTTCTTCTTTTTTTGCCATACAAAAAATAAGCCATTTTAGAAATTGCCGTAGATCGGATACACAAAAACGCGTGCCAACAGGAGCAGCTGCCTTCTATCATCTCTCACCTGCCCTCTTTTTTTTCTCGAAGAAGAAAAAAGAGGGGGGGGGGGGGGGGGGAATGCCAATCCATCGTTTCGTGTTTCGTTTCCATGACATGTTTATTTCTCTCGTTTCCGGTCCTTTGCTTTCCTCAATTATTCGATCTATTTTTTTTTACAAAAATAATATAAATGGCAGTAGCAGCAAGAAAGAAAGATGGATCGAGAAATGGCACACATAAAACATTCATACAAATACATACATATAAGCCGGCTGTCTCATTTTTGCGTGTATATATGCAAATTTTTTGCGCGCGCGCCAATAACTCTTACTCGTTTGCGTCCTCAACAAAAAAAAAGATCAACACGCGATCAACCAATTTTTTATAAGAGTAATCTCGAAAAAAAAGGATAATAATGAAAATTTTGTGAAAGGATCTGGTTTCATCTTTCATTTAATCTTCATTTTTTAGGATAAAAAAAAGAATCAAAAACATGTCACCATTTTTTCGTGCTAAGACACATTAATTTATTACAATTAATCCTAACACGAAATCAAAAATTATTACAAATTGCTTTTTTTGAAAATATAAAAAGTACTTAAAAATCATTCTTCTTTTTTTTGTACAAATTTATTTCAAAAAATACAACAATTTTTTTTTGATTGTCAAAAAGAAAGAAAGAAGATAGAGAGACAGCAGATGTCATCTCTCACTTCTTGTAAAATAGCAGCCGTGTTTTTAGGTTCAACAACTCTCTTCTCTTTTTTTTTGTGACAACCATGTTTCACAAATTTGAATCTTCTTTCTTTCTTCTTTTTTTCTTTTTTCTGAAGCAAACAAGCAAAGCAACAATAAAAATAATAATAATAATAATCGGCAACAGTTGGATTTCTTTTTTTTTCTGACAGAGAGTAAGTTTTGGCGAAAAAAAAGAGATTATTAAATTTTAATATATCTAAAAATTGTAATTGACAAATAAAAGAAGTTTCATTTGAACTGAATTGAATTGAATTTGAAGAAGGGGGGGGATAAAACAGATGTCCCAAAAAGTGTTGCACTTTTTTTAAAGAAAATCTTTACAAATACAATTATAAAAAAACAGCATGAAAGCAAAGTTTTTTTTTGAATTCATTCAAATGGGTTTTTTTTTTTTAAAAAAAAACATTAATAGAATGGCATTAATTTAAAAAATAATTTTTGAAAAATTTAATACGTTTATTATTTTTAATTATGATTATCACTATCACTATCAACTGATTATGATAAGGATGATCATTCATTGATAAAACACTATTATTAATCATTCTAAAAATTGTTGAATGAAAGTAAGTCTTCTTTGAATTACTGTAATTTGATAGTAACCCAAATTTTAGTTACTGTCAAATTAGAATAATCCATCATTAAAAACGGCAACAATTTTTGTGTTTGTTAAATTTTAAATAAATTTTATTCCAATTTTTTTATCTAAAAAACTTTTAAAAAATTAACATAAATCTTAAAACCATTTCGTTGCGGGACAAAAATTTTGATTCCTTCAATTTTTTCTATCCCATTTTTTATTCCCACAAAAATACAGTACCCCAATTTATTTTACCTTGCTCCGAGCGAGAGAGAGAGATGATTAAATGATTGTAAACGAACGATAAAAAGCTATAAAAATTTTGCTCCAATTTTATTCTTTACATAATTACCGTAACCCAAACCCATCTATTATTTTTTACACATTTATTTTTATTGTCTTTTTTTTCTTGTTTCAAACTCTCATAAAAAAAATTCAATCAAGTATCCTTCATTTTTCTCCAAAAAAAACAAAAAAACACATATATATTATTTTGTAAAACGATTTTTCTCTCTCTCTCTCTTTTTTCCTAATTGCATAATTGCCACCTTTCCTTTAAGGTTAGAAAAAATTTCCTTGTAAAATCTATTGTAAAAAAATATTTTTAATATGTCTCTCTCAATTTTCGACACAATAGCGTATTGTTTTTTCTCCTCAGAAAATTGCGTGTTTTTATGGTTTCCGTTTTGTTTTTTTTTGTGCCATGGCATGGCATTTCGCGCAGAAAGGAAAAAAAAGAAGCGATTTGTCAAGTTTCATTTTTCGATCCCTCTCTTTTTTTTGGCAAAAAAAAAGAGAGATTGACCATCCATGGCAAGGCATGACCAGGTGAAGAAGGAAAAAGTGCCATCTGCCACCCCACCACCCCCCCCCCCCCCCCCACCACCATCAATGAATTTTGAAGATATTGAAGAAGGAGGGATATGTTGGGACAAAAGCAGAGAAAAGAGAAGGGTAATCTTGAGCTGTTCAAACATTGCGTAACAATAAGCGATTGCTGCTGCTGCTTCTTTAAAAAACATGACTCAATTGGGCATTCTTAGATTGGATTGAATTGGATTGAATTGAAAAGGAAAGGAAAGGATTAGAGAGATTTCAAGGAATTGGGATATATTTAATAATAATAAAATGAATGGATAGGTCAAAGAATCAAATCACTACTAAATTTTTGAGAAAAAAAATATCTGTTTTTAAAAAAGGGATAATTGGGGATTTTCTGATGATGGATTTTATTTTTAAAAACAATAGAAAAAATGTTGGAAATTTAAATAAGGATTTTAGTTGTATTTTTTACAGTAAAAAAACAACTAAAATCCATCAAACTTTAATAAAATATTTTAAACTTTACAAACTATATTTTTTTTTAATAAAAAAAGACCCGATCTTACTGTGTAAATTGACAGTAACTCTTTAATCATCAAAGATAATAATTTTTTGAGTTACTGTCAATCTGCAAAATGATAGCAATATTTTTTAAAAAATTTATTATCAGTAATATTTTTGTTATCTTTAACCTTTTTTAAATCTATTTACAAAAAAAACAATTTTGACATTCATTATTTTTTCTCACATCTTTTTTTTTCTTTCCCAATTAAGTATTAAGACACCCATCTTGTCCTTAAAGAGAGAGAGAGAATCATCAAAAAAGGAATACCGACATTTAAAAAATCATTAATTTAGCAATTTGACACTCTCTTTTTCTTTTTTTTTCGCCATGAATTTTTTCAATCAAATCAAATCAAGCTGCTGCTTTTTTTCATTCCCAATAAAATCTGTCCCCGGTCATCGTCGTCGTCGTCGCCGTCGTTGTTGTCGGATATTAATTGGCCCTACGAAGAAAAAAGGAAAATTATTATTTTTTTAAGCACTTGGCGGTTTTTTATATACAAAAAAAACATAAAGTAATTTAGCGCTTTTAATTTTGTCAATTCTTTTTCTCTGTAGGTTGCTTTTTTTGGAGAAGAAAGAAAGCTGCTGCTGCTTCTCTTTCCTTCTCCTTCCTTCCTTCTATCTGACCTATCTGACTCCAGCGTCAGCATCACCGTCAGGAGTAGGAATAATGACGACGATGGCAGTGACAGTGGCGGCAAATCAAGCAATAGGAAAAAAATAAAGC
Source organism: Panagrolaimus superbus (assembly GCA_964035985.1). Lineage (NCBI taxonomy): Eukaryota > Metazoa > Nematoda > Chromadorea > Rhabditida > Panagrolaimidae > Panagrolaimus > Panagrolaimus superbus. The sequence continues at coordinate 12,096,854 of OZ038357.1, forward strand.
GATCATACATTTTATTCGAGAGCAGAAATGCTTTTTTTTCTAAGGACATTTAAAGGGAAAAAAATATCTGCAGGAGGGCTTTATTTTAATATTTACCCGTCTTTGATGATTTTTTGATTGAGATTTATTTTATTTTATTTTATTTGGATGGCAATCAAGCAGGGATGTCAAATGCGGCCGGCCAGCCTCGGCCGGCCCGCGGCCGGCCTGGCCTGCGGCCGGCCGGCCGTTATATTTTCGGCCGCAGGCCGGCCAGGCCGAAGATAAGGCCGGCCGGGGTCGGCCGCGTTTTTCAAAGTTCTTTACAAATACCCTGAATTTGTACGCCAAACTTATAGAAAATAGAAATATCATAATTTCAAAGTAGTGAAAACTCGCCTAAATGATAAAAAAATAGTTGCAATCTTTTTTGATATCCAGCATTGCATATAAAAAAAATACAGAAATTTTATGTACTTATGGTAAAAATTTTTACAAATTTAACGAGGCCGGCCGCGGCCGGCCTAAAAAAAATCGACCGCAGGCCGGCCGGGCCGTAAATTTTTAGGCCGCGGCCGCGGCCGGCCGACATTTTCGGCCGCATTTGACATCACTGCAATCAAGTCAGAGCAAAAATTGGCACATTTTTAAAATCAAGTTTTGAAAGATTCGAAAAATTATTGTTTAAAAAATTGGTAAAATTGAACGGCAACAAAAAAATGCACCAAAACTTTTGTGACAGAAATACTTGGAAAGTCGCTTCGAGACATTTGGCATCCATGAGAAAATGGCATTTTTTACGCAAAATTTATATTTTTTCTATTTTTTTAATTTTCTAAAATTTAAAAAAAGACTTTGCTAAAATATAATTTATTTTTATCACTGTTTCCGGTTTAACGATTTATCAAAAATTTGTTAATTCTGACACCACATTTCATCAACGATTTTTTGGTTCCAGAAACAAAAAACCATTCTTTTTTTTTAATGATCCATCAAAGTTCGGCGCCACCTGATCACTCATTCATTTATTCTTATCATCTTTTTATGTATGTATGTTTGAAATATAATGCATTTCATGAGACTTATTGTATTTAAAGTAGGCAATTCTATGAGCTCTTGAAAAATGTTTGCATTGGCACACCCAGTTTTTTTGCTTTCTTCAATCAAAAATCACATCTTTTTGACACTTTTCAAACTACGGTAATTTATTTAAAGCAAACAATAATTATATTATGCAAATCTTTTATTATCTGATCCTTCTTTCTTATATTTATATAATTGAAAAAAGTATTTGGAAGGGGAGGAGAGGGGGGAACCTTTGAAACAATAAAATAAAATAAAATGAATTTTTTGATTCCCAAAACAAAAGCTTCTCTACTCTCTGTCACTTCCTACACTCGTGACCCCCCTCCCTCTTATCATTTCTTTTCTTTCATTTCTTTTTCTCTCCTATCTTTTTTTTATTTCCAGCTATTTTTTTTTTGCTACAATTTTTCAATGTTGGAATATATTTAAAGAGTGAAAATATAACTTATATAATGCAAATCCTTATTGACAGCCTTTTTTGACCCGAAAAAAGCTGAATTATTTTTTCAGCATTTTTTCTTTGAATTTCGCCGCCTTTTTTGAAGCTTGAAAATTTATTATTATTTTTGTATATTTTCCAAAAAAAAAGAAAAGCTTATTTTTGGGCAAGCTTCAAAAAGCTGACTCCAAAAAGACTGTTTACCGGTTGTGACCACCATTGCAGCGACGGCAGCGGTGGCACTAATGCCGTGGCAGCGGCGGCAAAATAATATCCCTTTTTTCTCACAAAATCGAAAAACAACAAAAAAATATTATTAATGCTAAAAATTTAAATGGCACATTTATCAAAAACAATTTTGTACAAAAATGGCAAAATGCCGTACTTTTTAGGGTGAACATTTTTCAGTACCTTTTTTAAGCCACTTTTAATTTTGATGAAGTAAAAACAATGTTTTATTCCAACTATTTTTTTGGCTTTTACCATCCGAGAATATATTTTTTGTAGCTTAACTTAAATCCCATTTTTGGCGCCAAAAAACTTTAAGCTTTCCCGACGCCTGTTTTTTCCTTCTGTAATCTCTCTTTCCCCCTCTCTCTGGGGACACATTTTCCGATTGTTTTTTTAATTGTTTATAATTCATTTTTTTTCTGTCTCTCTTTTTTTACCGTATGTTTTTTTGAGCTGTTTATTAAAAACTTATAAAATCCACATATATGGAAGACGTCTGGTTTTGATGATGACCATATATATATATATAATATGGCCGGGTGTTTTTTGTTGGGAGAAGATCCACTTTCTTTCTTTCTTTCTTTCCCCCCTCACTCATTTGAATGACCGCATTTGGCCTTGTTTGATTGTATTCTTTCTTTCGTTGATGGCCAAAAAAAAGGAAGAAAAATGATAGATCAAATTTCTCGAGCATACAAGCAAGCATCAACTCTTTCTCTCTCTCTTTAATATTATGGCTCAATGAACAACAATATCGTTTTTTTTGTATTTATATGGTTTTTAAAAAATGTATATTTATGAAAATGAGAGATGATGTTTTTGTGTTTTTATGGCAATGCCATGTTTGTAAGGTTACGATAGAATGGCAAAAACAAAAACAAAAGTATCACCATTACAATAATTTTTAGGGAAAACAATTTTAATTTTTGACCGAAATTTTTGGCACAAAAATCATTTCAAATGGTGTCCCGGGATAATGCATACATCACGTGACGTCACGGAAAAATCCACCCTTACTTTTTCCAGTCGTCCTTTTGATCAAATACCGCATTTCAAAGCGGTGTCACATTTTCTTAGCCCCCCATAAAATGCCTGGCGTCACGTCTGGACAATCCATTAAAGACAATGATAAAGGATACTGTAACATTTAGGGTACAGATTTTTTTTAGATTTTTTAAAGATAACATTTTTTTATTTTTGAAATTTTATGTTTTTGATGACTCCTTTTTCGGCACAATTTTTTTCAATTTTTTCATAATTGTTTTAATTTTATTTTTCAGATTACTGTAACAAATTTTGCTCAAAAATAACCCACTTTTTTTTGAAACAAATAAGAATTAATTTCGAAATAATATTTTTGTCTTTTATTAAATTCTCAGCAGTTTTTTTTTCCATTTCATTTAAAACCAGCGGCTTTATTTCATAATATTTTTGTTTGTTTGCCTCCGCCCCTTTTTTTAAACATTTTTGCATTTAATTTTTTAAGGAAAATTTTTAAAAAAGGGGGGAGGCGGTTTTTTGTATCTTCATTATTTTCTTCCACCTTTTTTTTCCTCCATTAAAAACTTACTTACCTTTTTCTTTGACGCAGCAAAAAAAACACATCTGCCGTTTTTTGGGTTGAAACTTTTTTCCTCCCTTTTTTTCGGTTGAAGATCCGAAAAAAAGCGAGGACAATAATTTTGAGGAAGAATAAGAAGAAGGGGGCGGAGCAAAAGGCTTGAAGAAAATGAATATAGTTTTTTTAGAGGCAGCTGTGGGGTTTTTTTTTTTGCAATCTCCTCCCTTTTTTTCACTTTTTGCAATTTCTCTCTCTCTTTTTTTCGATGGGGGTCCAATCGTTTGCTACTCCAAAAAAAGAAGACTACCGAAATTTATTCTCCACTTTTTTTTGTCTTTGAAGGATTCAGATTCTAATAATATCCCTTTTTTTTCTTTTGTAGCCTCAAATTTGATCTCCAATTTTTAACTCTTTTTTCTTTTAAATTCTTTGCTTTTTTTTTGATTGACAGTTTTCTGCTTTTTATTACAGCAAAAAAAAGAGCCGTTAAAATATTTAAAGAAATTCACATTTTTTTCTTTGTACATTTTTATTCTCCAAAAAAAATAATGACACACCTTTTTGAAAAAAAAACTTTGTTCAGAAAGGTTACGGTAGCGCGAAGAAAAAAGGTGATGCAAACAGATTTTATTTTTTTGAATGCATTTTAAATAAGAATTTTCAGCGAAGGCATTTTTTTTGTTGTTTTAATTGAAAAAGCTTTGATTGACATTGGAAAAAAATAATCATTTTTGTTTTTTATTTTTCTTCCAACGTGTTTCTAAAATTAAAAGTGACAGGCGATACTTTGCGACAGCGGCTATCAGTGATAATTATCAGTGATTATAATTTAAAATCAATAATTATGTCTTGTTGTTGTTGTTGTTTATTACGGTATTTTTATAGACTGTTAAAAAAAATTAAAATTTACAAAAAATTACCAATTTCTTTTTCCATCACTGATTTTTTTTCTCAATATTTTTTATTTGCAATTAAAATAAAAATCAAAAATGTCTATAAAATAAAAAATAAAAGTAATCAACAATAATTTTTTTTTCAAACTTTTTTTTCTCATTAGCCTTTTTTTGCCATTTTTCTCTCTCTTTTTTTTCTTCTCCGTATTGGAATCTTATCTTCTTTCTTTCCTTTATTTTGAGAAGTTTTTTTATACAAAAAAAAACTTCTCAAAAGAGTTGGGTTTTTTTTGCCAGACGTTAGCAATTCTTATCTCTTTTTATACCTTCTTTTTTTTTTAGGCTTGATACATTCCGACATGGAATTTACTCTTTTTTTTCCCCCAATTAAAACTTCTTTTTCTTTGTTTTATTTTTGGAGTTCTTTTTTCCGTGATTTTTTGATTTTAATTTTTTGTTGCTGCATTCTTTTGCATCTTTTTTTTTGATTTGTGTAATAATAATTTATTTAAGGTTTTTTTCTTTCTTTCTGAAACCCCAACAAAATGTTTGGTGCCACGACACCATTCAACGCTCAAACGCTTGCAACAATGTTTGGATTTCAACAGTCCCAACTTTCACAACTTCCTCCTCTTCCCCAACAAATTATCCCACAAATGCCATCTCCAAAGTTGTCTCCTGACACAAACTTTTTGGCATCCCTAATTCAAGAAGCTTCGAAATTTCAACAACAACAACAACAATCATTTTTGCCTTCCCTTCAAGATTTGATTATTCAAAATACATTTTTAAATTTACTTCAAGCTCAAATTTCAAATAATGCCAATGCCAAAATTGCTTCTTCTCCTCCTCCGCCACCTCCACCAGCACCAGTTCCGCAACAATTTATTCCAACACAATCAACAATTTCATCATCACCAGGTTCTCGATCATCTCCTCAAAATAATGAATCTCGAAAAAGACCAAATTCTTCAATTTCATCTTCCAACAATCGAAAATCAACTTTTGATGATTCAGATTCTGTTGCAGCTCCAGCCCCAAAAAGGACAAAACAAATGAGAAAATTGGCTTCTGAAGATGCTGAAACCAATTCACCCGTTTCTGGAATGCATATTAAAGTAAGGATAGCTTTTGAAACTCCAAAATTCTGATTTAAAGATTTAATCAAAATTATTTTTTTTAGGATATGAGTGAAGTATCGGCGGATGATATCGCCAAAGCTGCCGAACTTGATGAAACTGCAAGCTTTGTTGTGGTTTCAGAAGAGACGCGCCGAAAATTAGCCGAAATTCCAGATGTAATAAAAAGTACAAATTGTGCCCTCTGTAAAGTTAAATTTGATGATGTAATTCATCTTGCTCGGCATAAATGCCCTCGAATTGTTCATGAAGAATATAAATGTTCTGAATGTGAAAAGGTCAGTTGAATCATTTCATTTTATTATAGCAAAAAATAGAAGTCATGCTGAGATCAAAAAAAGAACAAATTTTGCAAGCTTTCATTAATCCACTTCACAACAAGCATTACATCAAAAAAGCAAAAAAAGGAAGCGATCATCAAAAAAAAACAGAGAGAGATATAAAGAAAAAAAAGCTAGTGCCGCCGATTGACCCCCTGGGTTAAGTGGATATACATATAAAACAAGGGGGGTCGCTTATGGCATTGTATTCCTTTTCTTTTATCCCCAATCCTAAAAGCTATTAAACCGCCAAACAAAAAAAAGACTAACTAATTTGCATATGTTTATACAAATTTGACCTTAAGAAAAAATGCTACTGTTTTGTTTTTGTATGTTTTTGGCAATCTCTCTTTTTTTTGTAGATTTAATTTAGTGCGCGAAAATCCACTTACAAATCCTTCTTCATCTCTTTCTTTTTTCTTTTTCGGTTCTTAAGATTTTGGCACTTGCTGAGCTTTTGGATAATAATAGAAAAAAAAGGAAGAAAAAATCAAAGACTCTTTTTTTGCCGCCGCCGCTGCCGCCGACGTTCAACGAAAAACAACAACGAAAAAAAAAACGTTTCATATTTTCTTTCTTAATCTCCATTTTCGAGATTGTTTTTACAGTTGGCATTCTTGCTTTTTCCATGTTTACTTGCGGCGGCGATGGGTGGCGGCATGCCACTGCTGCTGCTGCTGCTGCCTCCTATCCAAAGCAATCCATCATGGAAAAAAAGAGAAGAAGAAAGTTATTATTTTTGTGGTCACTATTTTTTTTTGATCTTTTTCCGAATTTCATCAACCAGCTGACTTCTCTTTTTTTGATTGTTTGCATTATTTACAAAAACTTAACTACTTTTTTTATTTGGCGACAAAAAGTCAAGACAGACAGCAAAAAAAGCGGAAGAATTACAGGTGTTTTCATTTGATATATGCAAATATTGGATACAGTAATCCTTCTGTAAAGATTACCGTACTTTAACAAAAACATTTTAAAAATGAAATTAAAATACCACGGCATGTAAACATAATTTATTATCCATTTTTGAGTAAAAACTTTTGAAATTTTAAAGTTTTAAAAAATGCATCAGAATTCATTTGCGCATCGGCAGCTTTTTTTGCGTTCTCCTTCAACGATTTTTATTTTTTTTAAACGCAAAAATACGCGCATTTTTATGCTGCCGGCTTTTTCTTCTTTGTTGGCATTTTTAATAATATTTGATGGCATATATATGATTGATTGAGACACAAGGTCCTTTTTTTCTGACTTTGAATTTTTAATAATCCAAAAATAAATGCGATGCATGCAAAACAAAAAGTTTAAAAAAACTTAAAATTTTTTCATCTGAAAAATTTACAAATATTTTTTTCAGGTTTTTTCATGCCCTGCAAATTTGGCATCCCATAAACGATGGCATGGCCCCCGGGCTGCAAAGGGTGCCTCAATTTCCCCCAAAAGTACCACCCGTGAATCTTCAACAACTCCAAGTGAAACAACTTCTTCCTCCAAAATTGATTCCATTTTTAATGCTGCGGCACCAGCAATTCAACTATTTTCTGAAAATTTTTTGGCATTTCAAAAATCTGTTTCCCCACCACCACCACCAACAACAACAACAACGGCTACCGAAATCGAAATTAAATCTGAAGTTGAAGTTTAATAATACTGTGTTGGGTTTTTGGTCCTGCAACGAATTCTATCGTAACAATTTAACAATTTTTCTTTCTTTAAAAAAACACTTAATTTGCATACCAGTTGACATTGATTCATTACCTGCATTTATAAATCTGGTCTAAAATTTTCATTGATTCTCTCTCTCCCTTTTTTTATAGATTTACCTAGTCATTGATTTAAATATAATTATTATAATATTAAATCGTTTTTCCAAAAAGCAAAAGCTTTCTTACATTTTTTTGCATACTTCAAAAAACAATTTCATTCCAAAACTTCTTTTTTTCTTCAATGAATTCATTCCATTTTTAAGAACTTTTGAAAAATTTCCCGAATCTTCTTTTAAAAGTTTTGTCCGATCCCATTTTTTCCCCTCCAAATTTTGTCCCCCCATTTTTATACAGGTTTCACATATTTTTTTCAGTTATTTTCAGTTAAAGCAATGTAAATTTTTTTAAATTAATTTTTTTTCTACTTACATTAATCTATCTATCTTTTATCACTTATCACTACAAAAAAAATCCCTCCAAATTCTGCCCCCCCCCCATCTTTTTTTTATGAATTCAATTTCATTTTAAAAACTCAAAGTTTAAGCGTGTTTATTTTAATTAAACATAATAAATAAAACTTAGAGCTGAGCTTCTTCTAGTCAAGACGTGTACAGTGCATTCAATATTTTTTTGTAACAATTCTTTTCTTTAATAGCATCTTTTTTTGTCAGTTATATTATATTTTATTTTTTTTCTATTTTTCTAAAATTTACTATACTCAAAGAATAATAAATTTAAAATATTTATACTCGTTTTTAAAAATAATACCGTAATATTTTACACATTTTTGAAAGAATCCAAATTTTTTGTAAAAGTTTAATCTTTAAATAAAAAAACTAAGATAAAGCAACATAATTTTGCTGTTACAGTATGAAAGTTTAAATTTAAAAGTTAAATTTTTTTGTAAATTTTAAGCAATATTTTGAAATTTATTAAAAGCCTTTTAATTATATTTTAATCTCACAAAATTACAGTATCTTAAAATAAATTTTACATTTTTTTCAAAAAACATGAAATAAATTCAAAAATTAATTATTTTTAAAAAAATATTATTTCCAAAAATAATAGTTTTTTTTCATGAATTTTTGTTTAAAAAATGAACATTTATTTTTTTTGATGAAAGTGTTCCACAAAAAAAAGGGAGCGTCAAAACCATCAAATTTATTGATTTTTTATATCTTTTATCAGCACACCCCAAAAAAAATACACTTTGTGTGTTAAAGCATTTTAATCAACAAAGTCTATGATGGAGGAGTTTTTAGATGCAAAATTTATCAAACAAAAAATATCTTTTTTTGCCATCAGCATTTTTTTTCATGACCTATTTTTGTTTGGTCTTTTTTTATCAGTGAATAAAAAAAGAAGAATCCAAAAATGGTAATGGATTATTGTTGTTTTTATCAGTAAAAAAATTGTCATAGTGTGTATAAAAAAAACGACTGCTTTAAAATAAAATTGTCAATAAAAAAAAGGTAACGCAAAAAAAAAACGATTAAAGTTGTTAAAAATTTAATACACGTCTTATTTTTTGCCAAAAAATAAATTCAAAAGCTACAAACAATAATTTAAAAATTTAAATTTATTTGACAGTAATTTAAAATTGAGATCAATCAATTGATAGTAATCCAAAAATTATTTAATATCAAAAAATTTTTTAAAATTATTTAAACTTAATATTTGAGATTACTGTAACCAATACAGCAATTTAATATGCACACACACTCACACACACTTGAACTCAGATTACCTTTCCACATCACTTTGCATCATTGTTTGAGGTCAATTAAATCATTCAATGGCATTTTTTTCGCGCAATTTTTTTTATTGTTTTATTACGCTTGTTTGACAGTTTTTTTTACATTCATTGAATATATTTTTTTATTGCAATTGAATTGCCTCTTTTTTTCACATTTCATTTCAATGATGCCCAAATAAATAAAAAATGGTTAATTGGGCCATCACTTTTTTTTCTTCTTCGTCGTGTCATATTAAAATTACTACTACATCCAAGCAGCAATTGGTCATTGAGCATGAATAATAATAGAATACATATATATACTTTCGATCTTTTTCAATCATCGGACAAACAATTGAACACGCGCGCGAAATTGAAAAATAACTGTTCTTTCTTTCTTTCGTTTTTTCTGTTCAGTGTCTGTTCAATTGTGTGCCATCACTTGAAACGATGAATTATAAAAAAAAAAAAAGAAAGAAGGAGACGATGCAATTGAAGCTGCACAAAAAGTGAAAGAAGAAGAAGACAGATGCTACGGATCGCGTTGCGACAGTTGTGGCCCATGGTTTCACCCTTCATCAATTAATTGCCTATTTTGTGGAATAATAAAAAAAAACATTTCGATTTTTTTATTTTTTTCCAAGTTCAGATGTCTTTTTAAAAGATGGGGGGATCCATGGCTGTTTTTCGTAATAATTTTTACTAAACTTTTTTTTAATTCTTGTAAATTTTATTGTTTATCATTACTGTATCCTTAAAAGTGGTATATTGATTTTTGATATATTCCAGCATGGAAAAAAAAAGAAGAAGAAGAACGATCACATCTGTTATCAGTGAATGACGAAGAAAAAAGTTAAAAAAATAACTGAAATTTTTTCTATAAAAATGGGGAAAAAATATATATATTTGCAACCTTTAAGAAAAAGCTTATATCGATTTAATGCCAAAAATTAGTTGACACAGAAAAATCATACTTTTAAAGTACATTTGTAGTACTGTAGTTGAGCACTTAAATGTGAATCATTTTGAAAATTTTCAAAGCCAAGCTTTTTCGAAGAACCGTAAAAATCAGTAAAAACAAAATTATCGCTGTTTTAGCGTCCATCAAAATTGTTGATTATTTGATTATGATTAATCTGGCGATCCGTCACACTTGACCAAAATAGAATATCTGGTTTTAAATAATTTTTATTCTTTTTTATACAGTTAAATTTCAACAAATTACATCAGCAAAAGTTAAAAAATAAAGAAAAAAATGATATACTAAAACCGTAATCCACTTTGGCTGTTCTGTGACGGGTTGCCAAAAAGGTGGATATCTTTCATGCTTACTACCATTAAATACTCCCTTTTTATGAGACCCTATTACTATGTTGCAATTATTTTTCCGTTAACCTTTTGCGATTTCAGAAAAAAAAAGAGTTCCAAGCAGTGCCATTTCCTGAATAATAATATTCTGCCATTTTCGAAGAATCTTTTTGACAGACGACGGCTGCGACGGCATTGATGATTTTACTTTATCGTAAAATCATCAATGCCGTCGCAGCCAAAAAAATGCCCCGGAATCTTTATTCTTTTTCTTTTTTTTTAAATGGCATTAAAAAAATCAAAAGGAAAAGCCTTCTGTAAAAGAAAAGAAGAAAATCTTTTCCGGTCAAAGCTAGTGGTCATAAAACTTTAGTGAAAGAAAAAATCATAAACAAATGTTTCTTTTTTGTTTTGTATTCAATGAAAAAAAAACGGGACACTAATTTGTTTCCCCCTCCAAAAAAATAAACTTTGTTTTTACTTCTTTTTTTCTTTGATTTTTCCCGATCCTGCTTTTAAAGGATTCAAAAAATTTAATCAAGGACACCGGAAGTCAATCAAATTTTTATAAAAAAAAGAGCTTTTTAAAATTTTTAAACATAAAAAACTGAAACAATTTTATCTCTCAAAAAATATGTTTTTAAGAAAGTCAAAAATCTTTACAAAAATGTTTTACAAAAGCTTTGCCGCCGCCGTCGTATTTATTTTTTGTTCCGGTGTTCGAAAAATTTTAATGCTTCTTTTTTGAACAAAAAAAATTAAATGGTGTTGTTTTAACAGCTGCCTGTCACTTTTTTTATTTCACTTTTTAAAATTACTTTCAAAAAACATTTTTTTAAAAAAGAATAAAAAAAGTAAGAAAAAGAAACTGGTTTTAATATTCTTTTTTTTTTGGAAGAATTGTGTTCGAAGAAATATAATAAAAAAAAAGAGAACGAAAAATCGGAAGATTGCCAATAATTGAAGGCTTGCTTCTTTCTTCTTTTGACCACCCCAAAGGGCACAAAAAAAAGAAAGAGAAGAATGCGCGAAAAGCTGCCGCCGCCAAAAAAATATCAAAGAAGAAAAGAAAACATAAATCTAAAAATGAATGGAAGCAAAAAAACAACAGCAGCAGCAGCGATGATTGCGCAACTATCGAAAAAAAACATTTACTCGAAAAAAGATAATTGCAAGGAGATTACTACGGTAGACAACGAAAGAAAGGAAGCAGGTTTTGGTTCAAAAAGAACTTGATTATATATGTAATTAAATAATGGACAGGTATTATTTCTACAGTACATTTTTTACAATAACAAAGTAATCTATAATTCTGGTAAACATTTTTTACAGTATACCACAGTCTAAATATTTAAAATACAGTACTCTTACAACTTTTTTATTCTACAGTATTCCATAAAATATAAATTATTTCAACATTGTTGGGGTTACTGTAATGTGAGAAGAAAAATATACAGAAGGTACAAAAATATTTTTTTTCTCACATTACAGTAATCTCCAAAAAAGAGATCCAAATTAATTCAATTAATAATTTTCGATAAATTTTTTTCTCAAAGGTCAAAAATCCAAATTGTTCATATTTTTTTTCTCTCCATGGTTTCCCATGATATTTTTTGTTTTCAATGTTTTTAAACAAAGAAAACCTTCAAAAATTACCGCAAACAAAAATGAGCTAATCGTTCCCGTTTATTTTGTCTTTTCGTGTCATTTTTTTCCATTGTTTCATTTCAATCTTTTCCTTTTTTTTTCAAGGTTTTTTTTTGCCAAAACCAATTTGGTTTTTTAATAACTGTAATTTTGTTTTACATAAAATATTTATAAAACACTTTACAAAAAAAATAAAAGCCGCTTTTTTAAACATTGTTTTTTGAAGGAAAAATTATTGTTTTTCTAAAAAATGCTAAAAAAAGAAAGCAATTTAGTCATAAAATATGAGATTTTTCCCATAGAATCCATAGAGATAATATATATATATAATTGGCGAAAATCTTGATCTCTCTCTCTTTTTTGTGTAAATTTTTGATGAATCATTTTTGTTACTCCAAAAAAAATATAAATAAACAAAGGGGGTCATTTTTCAAGGTTTTTGTTTTTTTTTATAATGTTGAAATTATATTTCATTATTTTTTTGCGGCGGCGGCTGCAATCTCCCCGTTATCTCAAAGTTTGATCTTTGCTGTTTTTGAAAAAGGTGGCAAAAAATAAAATGTTTTTTTTATGGCGAACTAATTACTTCCAATCGGTTACTGTAGCCTAACTAAGAGTTAACAAAATTGTGTAAAAACTTTTTTCAATAGAAAAAACTTTACGCATCTACAGTATCCCCCCCCCCCATCTTTTTTCAAAGACAAAACATAATAAAAAAGCAATAAAAAAGATTGATACTTAAAAATGCATAAAAAAAGCAATCTTTTAAAACAACTGTTTTAAATCTATGTCCACTTCGAATCTTTGATACAAAGCAATTTGCATCCTAAAACTATCTATCTATCTATATCTAATTCCCCTCTTTTTTGAATACATTTATTTCATACCTGACTTTTTTTTCTACTTTCTTTTTCTTTCTCATTTTTTTTAAAACGATTTCGTAATAATTCTTTTTTTTTGTCAATGAGTCGAATGCCGGTGTTTGTATGAATGATATTATTCATCTCTTTTTTCTCTCTCTCTTTTTTTCTTGTCCCCCCTTTGAAACCTGAAAGAAAGAAAAAAAAGTGCTGAAAGCTATCGAAATTTGGTGAAAGAATAAAAAGAAGAAGGATGGATGGATGTTGAAAGAGTTGAACATTGACGCTAAATGTGACTAACAAGGGACTATCTTTTTTTTGAAGAATAATAATTAAATTTAATAAAACTCAAAAGACAAATACTACAGTAATAATAATAATATAAAATATAAACCTGTATAAAGGATAAAAAACAAAAGAGAAACCAAGGCAAGCTTATTTAGATTTAACAACAACAAATCGACATTCAATACTGTTAATTTCAGTCGGTTCAGACACTTTTTCATCATAATCTGCCCATTCCTGTAACATGAATGATAAAAAACAAATTAGTAAAAGTGATAATAAAATCAAACCTTATCATTTAAATCAATATCTTCAAACTTTGTTCCACTATCAACCCCTTCAGCTTGCCAGCCAACTCTTGGATCAAAGTCAGTAGGTTCTAAGCCGCGGCAATCAAATTTAACAATTGGTTGAAATTTTTCATTTTTCTCAATTGAATAACTTTGATATGAATCTGGAAGAATCTCTAAAAATGTAACAATTTGCTTTAGCTTTGAAGAGATTAGAATATACAATTACCGAGAGAATTGCTTCTTGAACAAAGGGGACATTTCATCAAAAGATGAGCAGTTCCATGTCCTTTTGCTAATTGATGACTTTCCTATAATTAGATATACATATATACATATAAAAATTGCAATAAAAGTGTCTACTCACTTCAACACTTGCATACTGCCAATGTTGCGCTTGTTCTCCACAGCTTGAGCATTTTAACTAAAATAAATATGATTAAACAATGATTAAAGACAATGAAAAAAACAATAATACTTTTAAATACCAACGATGATCACTGTAATCTCCAGGTCTTAGGTTTGTTACATTCACAAGATTTGCTTTAAGTTCAAGAGCAAGAATAGGCTGAAATTCACACAATTGTAAATTTGAAACATTTGTAATTTGTAATAAATAGCTTACCATAATTTAAGAATTCGTTGAAAAAGAATAATTTAAACAAGGATCAATGTTTTGTAAAACGTTGATTTATAAAATTTATAAAACTTTGACATTGTTTATTGGCATCAATGGACAAAAAACCAAAAGCAATGTTGGACATTGCAAAAAAAGATTTTATAAATTATAATTAAACTTCTATTTTTTTATATTAAATTCTTTCTTTTTTATAAAAATAACCATAGCAAAAGTTATAATGCCATTCAAAAATGATAAACTAACAAATAAATGTAACATTTTCAAAAAAAGTACAGTATCCTACCGTATGCTCAGGTGATTACAGCCTGAGTATACGGTAGGATTAGGCATTTTTATTATTGTATTTTTTGATGCAATTTAATCAGTTTATTTCAAAAATTAAATGGCAAAGTTTAAGATTTTTCTTTTTGCAAATGAATACGGTAATATTAATTTTCAAAATTTTTAAAATTATAATTATAAAAGTCATAAACATTTTTTGGCATATTTTAGTGTATTTTGCCATTACCAGAAATTGAACGATAAGAAAAAAAATTATTGGGAATTTAACCTTTATAGGCAATATAAAAAGTTGCAAAACAACATGTGTCAGTGTTTGTCTAATAATATTTTATCACTTTACAACTCATTTTTCTCAAGTGCCTTACTTACTTGATTAAAGTAGGGACCGGCAAGTCAAAAAAAAATGAAGACCACCACAAAAACAAGACAAACACTCTTTTTTCTTCCCTCACATGATTAGTTTTTTTTATTGTATGTATTTTTTTGCCCTTGTATATTTTTGATATCATTTTTTGATTAGAATGTGTGTGTTTTTTGTTTTTTGATATTCATAGTTCGTTTTTCTTCCTTCACATTCGTGTTCATCAATATATATTTTTTTTTGTTGCTGCTGTTCTCTTTTGAAATTTGAAAGTTTAAGCTTTTAAGAAAACGAAAAATGATTTTTGTCAAAATTTCAACAATAGTTTTTATATTATTTTTATCTTTTATTGGATTTATTGAAGCTGAAAGATCTTATTTATCACCAAATCGAAAACCCCATTGGAAAACAGATGATCCAAATCGAGGGCCCTTTTTTGGACAACCTGAACAAGTTCATCTTTCATATGGTGGAGATCCATCAAAACAAATTATTACTTGGGTAACTTTTGATGATACGGTAGATTCGGTAGTTGAATATGGAATTGGAAAATTAGATTTAACGGTTCGGGGAAATGCTTCCTTATTTGTTGATGGTGGAGCGGGAAAAACTGCACGGTTAATTCATCGAGCTATAATTACAAATATTGAACCAGGAAGGAGATACTGTAAGTTTAAAAATAGTCAGTTAATTTTCTATTATACTACATTTTAAAACTTTTGAAATAAATCTTGATTTGATTTTTTTCGTTTTTCAAAAAAAATAAAATTGCAGTTTATCGAGTTGGTTCAGAATATGGTTGGAGTAACATTTTTACTTTCGTTGGCCTTCAAGAACGTTTAAATGGCGGATATCGATTTGCCGTTTATGGAGATATGGGAAATATCAATGCTCGATCACTTGGAAAAATTCAAAGATTAGCACAGGATGGTGATTTTGATATGATTTTACATGTTGGAGATCTTGCATATAATTTGGATACTGTAAGTTTAAACAATATTTTTTCTCAAAGTTTCCCAACATCTGTATTTAACAAAAAAAAGAATCTTTTGCAGAGTGATGGAACTTATGGAGATGTATTTATGAGACAAATAGAACCCGCAGCTGCATATGTTCCCTATATGACCGTTGTAGGAAATCATGAATATAATTATAATTTTAGTCATTATGTTAATCGTTATACCATGCCTGATTCAGATCATAACCTTTTTTACAGGTTTGAACTTTTTTTTCAAAGATGGGCCAACTTTTTTAACCATACTTCTAAAAATTTAGTCAATAAATAAGTTTTTTATAAAAAAGATTACTGTAAGATTCAGACTTTTTATAGCTTTGATATTGGACCTGCACATTTCATTGGTTTTTCAACAGAATTTTATTTTTGGACAAATTATGGCTGGGATCAAATTAAAAATCAATGGAATTGGTTAATAAAAGATTTAGAAGTTTGTCTTTTTTCCCCCCTCTCTTTATTTATTTAAAAAAACTAATTTAGAAAGCAAGCAAAAATCGTGAAAATGTACCATGGATTGTGACAATGGGTCATCGACCAATGTATTGCTCAGATTTTGACGGTGATGATTGTACAAAATATGAATCAATTGTAATCTTTTGAAGCAATCAATTTGGCTAAATTCTATTTAATATATTTATTTCAGATTAGACTTGGACTTCCTATAACTCATGCTTATGGACTTGAAAAATTATTTTACAAATATGGCGTAGATTTAGAACTTTGGGCACATGAACATACATATGAAAGATTTTATCCTGTATATAATAGAACAGTTTATAATGGGACTGCAAGTGATCCATACCGTAATCCTCCAGCTCCTGTGCATGTTGTTACAGGTAACATTGCATTTTGGAATCCAAAACTTAAATTTTTACAGGTTCTGCGGGGTGCCAAGAAAATACTGATACATTTGTGTTGAATCCAAACCCCTGGAGTGCATTTAGATCTTCAAACTATGGTTTTTCGAGGATGCAGATTTTTAATAAAACTCATTTATACTTTGAACAAACAGCTGCAGCAAAAGTAATTTGATCTTATCATGTACAATTCTCATTTTATATTTCAGGACACAACCGAAGACAGCTTTTGGTTAATCAAAGATGAACATAAACCATATGATCGCAACGATTTAAAACAATTAAAAAAGCATGGATATCAGGTTCCATTTGACTACCGCCATCCAGATGACACACATTATAATCATCGATCAAGTAAACTTTGAATGCAAAAATTATTTACATGTAAATTAATTGACACAGAATTTATAATAAACGAATAAATTTTATTCAAAACGAAAAAAAATCAAAAAACGAGATACAAAAAGGAAAGTAAGAGATTTACCATCGGCTGCCGCCACCGAAACCACCACCACGACCTTGTCCACCATAAGAGGAGCCAGCATCATATCTTGTTCTTTTGGATGGAGAACCTCCGTATCCGCCGCCACCGTAACCTCCAGCATCTCTTTTCATTGGTGGTCGACCACGTCCTCGAGAGCTTCCAGCTCCGCCGCCTCCAGAAGCCGCCATTTTTTGAAGTTCTTCAGGGACTACTTGTTTAGCTTCGTCCAAAACTTTAATGAGATCACGAGCTTTTGGGCCATTTTGTTGGGTGAAAAAAGTATATGATACACCAATATTATCCCTCCGGCCAGTTCTTCCAATTCGGTGGACATAATCTTCAGAATTATTTGGATAATCATAATTTACAACATATTTGATATCACTGACATCTGAAAAACAATTGGGTTAGTCACTAAATAAACAAAATTCAAAAAGCAAATGTAATAGCAAAAAAATACAAAAGCTAACCTGACATCTGCCGTGGCCAAATTGAGGTGGTGATTCCGTGACAAAAAGTCTATAATACCGCAAACGAATCTGATATAAACAGCGTGTGAATAAGCATCCGGACAATAACACCAAAAAATGTATAACATTTTCTTGGAAGTCCGAACACACACGCCGACAGAAACATTCACAGCAACAAAAGGAAATTCTGATATCTCCAATTGACTTTCAATCGCACGAAACCTTCCTCGGCTGCACTTATATTCAGAGTACAACCAGACACCAACAGGTCTTCAAGCAGTAAACTTACTTAACAGACCTTGTAAAAAATGTTGCATTGCTCCTTATTAACTAATTAAAAAGTTGAGCAATGCTGAAAAGTTTTAAATGTTGGTGTCATATATCAGCCACGATATTAAAAAAAAGCAACGAGCTTTTGATCAATGATGTAATGCTTTTGGGCATACTTATTAACCATTTTTAATTAAACATACCCAAACCACGAGCTGCAACATCTGTAGCAAGCAAAATTGGAGTTTTTCCTTGTTTGAATTCATTCATGACCCAATCACGTTCGCTTTGATTTTTGTCACCATGAATGCAAAGAGCAGGCCATCCATCACGGCGCATTCCACGAGTTAAATCATCAGCTTTACGTTTGGTTTCACAGAAGATAATAGTTTTATTTTCTTTCTAAAAAAGTAATAAGTATTAAATATAGAAGTAAATGAATGTTGCTCTTTAAAAACGGGATTTGACCAAAAAAAGTCAAACCGTTAGATATAGAAAAAAGCGTTACTATCGCACAATGGTTTCCTTGAAATACAATAAGTTGTATGAAAAGGCATGATAACAGTGCTGATTACATCGTTTAAAACCCTTACCTGTTTCATAATATGTTCAAGAAGTTCAAATAAGCGTTGTTGTTTCCGGAATTCATCAATAACTTCAACATGTTGTTGGATATTATGATTAGCAGAAAGTTCTAATGAGCCAACATTAAGAAAAACAGGTTCTTGTTGAAAATCAGCAGCAAGAGTACGAACTTCTTTTGGCCATGTAGCGGAAAACATCAAAGTTTGGCGGTCAGGCTATAATGTATTAATATTAATAAGTTTTACTCAGAAAAAATAATTAAACTTACTCTAATTTGGCTAACAATTTTTCGAATTTGTGGTTCAAAACCCATATCAAGCATACGATCAGCTTCATCAAGAACAAGATATGAGCAACGTAACATATTAGTAGTTCCAGATTCCAAGAAATCCATAAGACGACCAGGTGTAGCAATGCAAACATCAATACCACGTTTAAGTGCTCCAGCTTGTGGGCCTTTTGAGGCACCTCCAAATAAGCAAGTAACCGAAAGATTCATAGCACGACAGTAATCCCGGGCAACTTCTTCAACTTGTTGTGCCAATTCACGTGTAGGAAGCAAAACCAAAACAATTGGACCATCATTGTGATTACGAGCGGGTTGTTTAAGGGTATGCATAATACCAGGAAGAGTAAACTAAAAAATAATTACTAAATTTTGTAAGTATATAATCAAAAAAACTTACGCCAAGTGTTTTTCCTGAACCAGTACGGGCAATAGAAATAATATCACGTCCACTCATTGCAACAGGCCAAGAGATCGACTGAATAACAGTAGGTTTTTTAAAGTTACCGTACAAGAGACTTTCAATTTCGCCAGGAAATCCACATTCATTGAATTCAAATACTGGACGAGGAAGATCACGACCTTCAACAGAAGCTTGTTGTGCTGACATCCATTCATCAACTTCAAATTGACTTCGACGTTGTACTGTAGCATGTTCATGATAAATATCCTTTTCAATAGGTTTTAAAGAAGCTTTTTTGAAATCAACTGGTCGAAGTTTACCACCCATGCCAGCATTTCCATCACCACCTGAAGCTCCACCATAGCCACCTCTGCTGCTTCCGTATCCCCCAGAGAAACCATTAGAAGCTCCACCATAGCCGCCGCCTCCTCCTCGACCAGACGAGCCACCTCCTCGGCTATATCCTCCACCGCCGCCATATCCACCACCATTTGAATATCCACCACCGCCATATCCAGAGCCACCATATCCACCACTACGACCGCTAAAATAGTAAAAATGAAAAAAATAAAATCTAAAACAACTTACAATCCACCAGACATTTTTTGATTTTTTAACAAATACTTTTTATAATCTTCTTTTTGATCCCCAAGTTTATCAGCTTTTCTTTCTGCAGATGAAGGTTTTTCTTCTTCTTTTGGAGCAGTTGCGCTTGATGATGAAGGACGAGTAAAGCCCTGTGAAATTAATCGTAAGTTACCAAACTTTGTGGAAAAATTCGCGATGCCGAAGAGATTTCGGCCAAACATAAATTGATGAACCACGAAATGTGAAGACTGGGCGCAAAAAAGCTGTGTGCTCTAAAGTTTTTTTTTCTCAATCAATAAAAAAAATGTAAGACGTGAAGAAACCATATATTATTTTATCGCGTCATCGCCATAGAAAAAAAGGTTACAGTTTTTTTATGTTAATCTATTTAAAAAAGAAGTATGGTTTGATCAAAAAAATGTTAAATTATCAAACAGGAACCAAACAGTTAAAAAAGAAATAATCAGTTTTGTTAAAGTTGGATTTTTAAAGCACAAAAACTTAATGAAAAGTATTAGCAGATTGATTACGTTCTCATGAGCACAGAGGGTTAAAATAAAGTTTAAAAGAAAAATTATCGAAATACTCACTCATAAAAAAGGGGAAAAGAACGTAGAAAAAACGCAGACAAAAAAAAAGTAAATGAAATCAGCAAAAAAGACAGACAGAATAAAAATTTCAAGTCGATGAAAAAAAAAAAGAATTGCGTGTTGCAAAGAAATGTAACGCGCAGCTGTCTAGCAGCAAAGGCGGGCAAAAAATTTTTTGAAAATGTCCAACAAAAAAAAAAGACGAACACAAAAATTTGTTGAACCACAACTTTGAGTCTTTTCCAATTTTACTTCAAACTTTTTTTTACTTTGTTGAACATCTTCATTGAATGTTTTTGGGTCTTTAAATGCCGACAAACTCTATGAATTTTCCTTCTATTTAATGATAAGAAATTACCAAAAAATATTTTTAAAAAAAGTAACAAAAGTTGTAACAAGACTATTGTTGAGAACTTTTTCGACACTTACAGTTGGATACTGGCACTAAAAATGTTTGAAAAACAGAAAAAAAACATTGCTGAGAAAAAATTCTACAGTAAAAATTGTTTTTTTTTCGCTGTATAAAAGTACTTTACAAAAATTTTTCAAATTTATTCAACAGTAAAAATATATAACAGTTTTTTTGATTCATGTGAATAATTATTTTACGGGCATTGTTTTTAGCAACAGAAAAAATAATTATTTTTTCAATTTCTTGGTTGAATTAATTATGTAATTACTCGAGCCAGACACGTTTTAAAACATTTTCACCAGGAAAAGTATTAAAGCAAGGAAAAATAATCAAATGATTTTTTGCCAGAAATTCATCAACATTGTTTTGAAGTTTACTTTTGCAAATATTTGAAAGCGGAATATTAAAATGATAATGCAAAGATGCTTTTGTTTTTCTATTTTGCTAATTTTTTAACAATAAATATAAAAACTATCTTTTAAATATTCATGGAATTTTTCAAAGTCAAAAGATTCTGTAATATTATATTTAAGGGGGGAAATTTTGATAGTGCAGGGGAAAGGGGAGGGGGATAAAAATGGTCGAGTCACATTACTGCTTGGGGGAGAATTTTGACAAATCGAAAAATGTCTTTAAATTCATATTCTCCTTGAAATTTGTTTAATAGAATACTGCTGTTTATATTTATAGAATGGATGCAGTGTGAATCGTTGGACCAAATTTTTCAAGTATTTTGGATGCATCAGACAAATTGCATCCAATTTGAATGCAATTAAGTCTGTAGTAGTTTGTTCTCACCTATTGTGCCAATACATTTTTTTCACCAAAAGCACAATGTCATGAGAATACAGGAAAACTGTATTATTATTTTATTTGCACGCCCCAGGGCCGTACACAGGAAAAAATTTCAGGGGGGGGGGCGGGGCACGCCTTTGATCTTTTGCCGCCACCAACACGAAGGGGCAAAAGATCAAAGGAAATTCTTCAATTTCAAGGGGGGCACGGCCCCCAGTGCACCCCCCCCCCTTAAATACTGCGCTGGCACGCCCGATCACATGCTGATAAAAACTAAAATATAAATGACGTACAGTGAAAAAAATAATAGAACACTGTATTAATTAATTTTTATTTTGAATCAAATCAAGCTGTTTTTCTTCCTTTCATTGCTTTTAATTTAAAAGTTCAATTATTTTTTATTTAAAAAATTAGATAATTTATTATTTTTAGTTTCACGGGGTTTTATTTTCGGAAATCACATTGAATTAATGATTTTCTTTATTTTTCATGTTTCATTTTTTGTTATTCTCTCAAAATAAATTCTGGATTTTCACTTTTTTACCACATTTTTATAGCAGATTATTCAATGACACGAATTTTAACCTTAAAATCAAAATTCTGACAACAAAATCAGCATCCTGAAAAAAAAAAGAAATTTGTAAATATTTTTTTATTTAAAAAATTTTATTTATTAAATATATTTTTTTAAATAAAAGTAACAAGATTATAGTTGTCCAGATACATGATCAACACGATAAAGATATTCAGCAGGAGAAAAGTATCCTTCATATTCAATTGTTTCAGGTGTTATATCTCCATGATAATGTCCCCCGCCGGTTCCATTTTTATTGCTAAAGCAATGAGTATGCTCTAAACGAAGTGAAAGCTTTTCATTATCTTTTGAATGAATTACTGTCGCACATGTTAAAGGGGCAGAAATTTCAAAATATTTTAGCCAAGAAGTTGTAAACTAAAAAATATTTATAACTTTTAGAATATCAATATTTTTCTCGCCTCTTGTCGACTATCAAATTTTAAGGATTCTGGAAAATCTGGCATTACATGAACATTTATTGATCCATTTTTGATCAGAAAAATTCCCGCTAAACTAACTGCCTCCGGAAAATATGAAACAAAAAATTGCCGAATTGATTCTGGATAATTTAAAGTTCCAATTCGTTTTTTTGTTGAAATTTTTAAAACTTTTGGGACCTTTGAATTATTGATTGTATCAGAAATTGCCAAATTTGCCATTAAACAAAATTCCGTCGAAGTTGTTTCTTCAAGTTTATATGAATCTCCAACAATTTTTGTTGCATGTGTATTAATCTTTGACGAATTGGAAGAAAATGAAGCATCCAAAACCGCTTCACAATTTACTCCAATTTTATGCCTTGGTCCGGCTCCTGGCCCAAATACAAATGTATTGTTTGGGGATTCACAATTTCGACAAATTTTCTGTAAAAAAAAGTTTTTATTCAGGAAATTAAATGTAAAAATTACTTTTAAATCATAAATTTTGTCAGTTCGAATTGTGGGAAATAAATTTCCAGGACCTCCAACATCAACAACTTTAAGTCCATTTCCAAAAGATTTTTCTGTGAATCCAAATGGTGATTGACTGATATCTTAAAATACATTAAATGAATTAAAGGGAGCGGACGTTTTAGTACTTTTTTCATAATTAGGGTCTCGCAACGATTAAAAAACTGTCTGACAAAACACTGGAGCATGCAAATCCTGATTGTCAGGATCTTGCATGCTCCGAGTGCAAAAAAGTCGCAAACCGTCCGCTCCCTTTAATCAAGCAATTTTTAAATTATTCAAAAATGAAAAATATTTTGTTTAAATTTGAAAAGTGTTTTAAAGTAATTTAAATTTTATTTGCATACGGTACTTTTAAACCAAGTATTATAGCTACAGTATTTTAATGATATTTAAATATTCAAACATTTATATAATGTTTATTTTCAGTAAAAAATGACATAAAAATATTTAAAGCATAAAAGTTTTTAAAAAACAAACCAGGACAATCCACAACTTCTACCAAAACAGTTTCAAATTGATTTTTGAGGAATTTTGTCAAAGGCTCAATAATTTCATCCAAATTTGGTTTAAATAATTCCAATTTTCTTGAAGCCTGATTAATATCTGTGACACTTATCTTTCTCATTTCTTTTCTTTTTACAACAATTTTGGTCGCCAAAAAAAAGTATAAAAATAAAAATGTTTTTATATAGAAAAAAAAGGGGGGATAGTTGTTGTACGGCTGACTTTAAATGTGGCCACTTGTTGCCCTTTCTTCCCCCCTCTCTATTGATCTCCCCTTTTTTTTCTTGTTGCAATCGGTTCCGACTTTTTTTTTTGTTGTTTTGTTTGAAAACAAAAAAATAATGTCATGCATGTTTTTATTTTTTTCAAAATAAATTGATGTTTGTCATTTTTTATAGATGATTGTTTTTGGGTTTTATTGGTTACATTTATTTTATTTTATTTCATTTATGTATGTATGAAAAATGTGTATCGATTAATTAATGCAGAATTAAAACAAAAAATAATGTTGTGTTCCTTTTTAAAATTCATCAAAAAAATAAAAGAATTTTAATTTTGGTCAACGTTGGTCCTAAAATGATTTGTTCATTTAAAACTTTTAGTTTTATTTATTTTTTACAAAATGAATTCTAAAAATTATATATAAAAATGAGATCAGATTTGTTTTTCTAAAAGGCATACTGTAATAATAATAATAATAATAGTAATCAAATCGAAGAAGCAATATTGTTTTGTTTTTAAAAGAAATAATCATTTTACAACTATTAGATATTATCTTTTGTTTTTGTTAAATAATTAAATAGTTTTGTGTCCTCGATCACTTCGAAGTCCGATTGCAGCAGTTTTACCAGTTTTTTTAAATTCATCTTCAAATTTTGCTTGTACAATTCCTCGAAACATTTGATAACAATGCCCTTCCCAATTATTAACACGTTTTCGAAAATCTCCAGATACACAAACTTGATTAAAAATTCTTGTAATAAATGCCGAACATTTAGGGCAAGATCCATCGAAGCAATGAAAAGCGCATTTTTGTCGAAGGCAATAATTTATTTTAGTTATATCACCATTTGATTGAGCGATGCATTCGGTGGCACAATTGACAAGATCTGCGCATTCTCCTCCTCTTTCACGTTTTGATCCGGATAAAACGTCAACGAGTTGTTCCTTGGAAGTTTGGCAAAGGGGGCATCGAGTACATTCATCAAAACATCCAGAAGTAAAAATGCAGCCGTAATCAATTGCCTTAAAAAAACGGCAAAAAATTAATCAATATTATCGAAATAATATTAAATTTTATGGAAGCCTATCTTAAAAGATACATAACTTTTTGTAAACATGCTTTGCAAAAAAATGAAGCAATGCAATAAAAATACAAAATAATTTTTAAATTTTATTTTTAAATTTTAGCTGCAAAAAAAGGGTTAATTATTTTGATTTTAAATTAGTTATGCCAAAATTTAATTAAAATTAAATATTCCAGGGTTTTTATTACATAAATTTCAAAAATAAAAACGCTGTTTTTAGGGCACTAAAAATATACACCAGTGTTTTCGTGCCGTCGCCGTCTGACGGCAGACGGCGCCGTCAAACTTTTTGCCTTGGACCCCCCTGTTAAAAAAGTCGAAAAAAGTCAAAATTTCAATTTCGGAGGAAAATTTCTAAACTTATTCTGAATCATTTATAAACGATATAGAACTAATTTCGGCCATTTTCCACCCCTTTTTCTAAAACTCAGTTTCTATGGACGGTACTTGACGGAGCTGACGGCGACGGCGGTGTTTCAAAAAATCGAAAACACTGATATACACTAAATTTTGGTGTATTTTGGAATTTTGACAGAGAAAAATATTGCTATAATTTAAACTAAAAATTAATTAAGGTAATAATTTGTGGAAAAAAATTGAAGCCACATCCCAAACAAAATTAAATTAGTTATTTGCATAATAATTACAGGAAATTTTGCTTTTAAAAAATTTATTTATGCCACTATGTTTTTAATTTTACCTGAAAATCATATTTTTTCAGGTTTACAATTTTTTGTTCATACCTTATCAAGAGCATCATAAAGTTTTGAAGAAATATTTGAGCCTTGAAATTCTGCTTCCAAAATATGTATTTGGGCACACTTTTTTTGGATTGTACAAGTTAAAAGTTCTCGGCATTTTGCATTTAATGAAGATGCCGATTCATTGGCGCAAAAAATTGTTGCAATAAAAAGTAATACAAAAATTATGGCAGTTTTAAAAATGGCTGCCATAATTAATATTTAATAACTAAAATTTAAACAAAAATAAATTTAGCAAAACTTTTTTATCAACACTAAAATGATAAGGATTTTTTCAAAAACTAAAAACACGATGAATTTGGTGGTGTGGGATTTATTTTAAGATAATAATCGGTCGGTCGGATTGGGAAAAAAGAAAGAAAGATAAAAATTCAGGAAGAAGAAGAAGAAGAAGATGTTATATGAAATTTAAAAAAGAGATCTTGTTTGACGTTTTTTATTTTGCTGGTGGAACAAGTATTACAGCAGCAGCAGCAACAGCTTAATCTTATCTCCCTCCTTGAAAAGCCCCTAAGGGCATTGCAAAGCAACATTATTTTTTAAAAAAACATGCTTTTTTGCCTTTTAAGGATATTATTATCAATATTGGATAAAAAATTGGAATTAATAAAATCCGTAAATTTATGTAATACACACACACGCTGCCGAACAAACTTTTCAATTCTTGTTTTTTGAAAAATAATAAATCCGACAAAAAAAGAAAGAAAATCGAAAATTAAAAGTTAAAAATTTTAAAGGGGGTCATCCATTGTCTCTAAGTAAAATGTCTGTCCATTTGAATCAAGTTTGATGCCGTCCATGAAAAACTTGTTTTCCTTCCTTTTCAAAATTTCTCTCGACAATTACAATCATCTTCAGTTATGTTTTTTATATATCTTTAACAAACAAAAAAAACAATCAAATAACAAAACCTCAAAAAAACTTGTATCGAAAATTATAAAACAGAAAAAGCAATACCCAACAAAAAAATCACAGATAATTTTTTTATTCATCTCCTATTTGTTGCTGATCCCCTAGGGGCTTTTTATTGGACGGATTTGTTGAAGCTGATGAATGAGATGTAACAGATCCTTTTGCTTTTGATTTTGGACCCCAATTTTTTCCATGATTTGATTGATATCTTAAAAGATCTTTGCTAACACTTGCAGGAACTGATCCAGCATTGAATGTAAAATTAATTGCATGGCTAAAATTTATTTTTTGACAAATATAAAAATACTATTAAAAAACAATTTTACCTTTTAGGCTTTTCCATAATTACGCCTCCAGGAGTGTCTAATGGAAGTTTTGTTTTAATTTCTTTTTGGTCAACAATGGCACGAATAATATCAAGAATAAATGAAAATGGTGCATTTGTTTTAAAGCCTTTTGGATTACAATGACTTCCAGAAACTTGATAGCCCGCATTTAAGATGGCTGAGCGAAAGAATGATTGCTTTGGACATGAAGCTTTAACCAAAGAAAGTAAATCATCTTGAATATAATAAAGCGGCACATCATTTAATTCTTCCGCAATTACAGTAAGCATTCCAAGTAATCGATCATGTGTCCCTAATGCTTCAGCAGCAGGTGTATTCTCAATTCTAAAATATGTTGTTGTAAAAAATAGTAGAAAAAGAGAAATTTCTTTTACCTTTGAAGAAGACGTTTAATAAAATCAAGATTCTGAATTGATCCACTATAAATAGGTCCACCAATATGAACAGAAGATTTACAATGAACACATTTATCACCCGATGTAAGTAATGGCGATCTTAAAATAGCTGTCGTATATTTTGTACTATTTCCAACAGCAGTTTTTCGAACAATTGGCTGAAGATCTATTGCATGACATCCACAACACGATAAAACATGTGAAACTCTTCTAAAACCATAAAATTATACAACCATTTTAACAGTGTAATTGAAATCATACGTGGCACTAATTTTAGCTTGAATTGGTGAAGAATAAACTCTAACAAAAACTCGAACATAATAGTCAACACTCATTGAAAGTAACGGCTCAATATATCTTCCATAAACATTTGCTTTATTGTCAATACACCTAATAAGAATTCGGAGTGCAATTTCATGACAAGATCGATGTTTTAATCCTGTTGCTCCATATTTTAGATAACAAGCTTCAGGAGTATTTCCACATAGAACGGCCATATCCGTACATGTAACCATTAATAAACCTCCATCAACAACTGACTGTACTGCAGAATCAAGAAAAGGTGCAGCCGTACCATATGGATCTAAATCAACAACATGAAATTGTTTTGATGGTTCACGATGTTGCATCATTAAATTTCTAAAAAGTAATATCAGATTAGCATTCATTTCACAAAAAGAATATTACAGTACTTTGCATCATCAAAATTTGCAGTAATTTTATCATTCAATCCATTTGCTTCAATATTTCTTTTAATATTTTCAACAGACGATTCAGAAAAATCATTTGCAATAACATTTCCAATATTATCAACTTCTTGTGCAAATCGAAGAGCTCTTAAACCAGATGCTGATAAGGCATCAAGAATTCGAAGTGGTTCATTTGTAATATTTTTTGAACGTCGATTAACTTTTGATTTCTTTTCTGGTGGTGGACCATCATCTTTTTCATCTATTTCATTTTCTCGATCAGCAACATATTGACGCAGTACTGTAACACTAAAAAATCAACACTATTATAGAAAAAATATGATAAAAAGCGAATGTACGTCATATCTCGATTAAATTCTTGGATTGGATTATAAAATGAAGCAGTATCTGCTGTTTCATCAATCACCAGCTTTGCTAAACCTTCTTGTACAACTTTTGTCATTGTGAGAGCTAAAAAAGAAGTCATGTAAATTTTTATGAATGAAAAAAATTGTTTTCCTAAATTTATAATGAAGTAGGAAAATGACACGAATATAATACTCATTTCTGACAATTTTGTTACTGGATTGGATGCGCGGTAGTCGACGAAGCGCTCGGGGTTTGAAAAAACTAATTATGGCTGCTAGAGGAAGTAAAAAATCAAAAAGAACAACAACTCGATCAAATTCAACCTCAGCGCCAACTAATAACATTCCTTCAACTAATAAATGTGAAAGACTAATTAGTAAGTTCCTTTTCTTTTTACACTTTTATAATAAACATTTTTAGAAATTGATAACCTTTCTGATGCAAACAATAATGATAATGTTGTATCAGCACGTGCATCAACAACTAATAATCTTACTTCTACCTTCTCTGAAACTGGACCTTTGATGAAAGTTGTTGTTTCACCAGAACGTGGACCTATTGAACTTCTTCATAGTACAGTGGGAGCGGTGGTTATATATACTGATGCATCACTAATTAGAGATGGAACTGCTGGAATTGGAATATTCTTTGGTAAAGATCATCCTCTCAATACAACTCAACGGCTTGTAAGTGATTATTTTGTATTGTAATTGTTTAAAAGCACTTTTTTTTAGCCTGGAAAGCATAAACAAGTCGGATGGGCTGAAATTATTGCTGCTACTGTAGCTCTACAAAAACTTCGCGGATGGTCACATTACAAGTAAGTTTTTCAGTTTTATGGAAATCTATTCTAATAATCGAAACACTTTAAGATCAGAACCTGTTATCATTCGTACTGATCATCTTATGATTGTTGAAGCCATGCAAATTAATCAAATTACTAAAACAACTCATCCAAAATTCTTTGTTGAACTTCAATCATTGAAAAAGATTGCACAAGATTTTCCTAATGGGGTACAATTTGAGCATGTCTACAGTCATAATGGAGAAGAAGGAAATGAAGAGGTTTGTTTTTGGGTTACAGTAACCTTGATATTATCTTCATAAATTTATTACAGGCAGATGCATTGGCAACAAAAGCAACAAGCCAACACAGTTTACCTTCTCCTCGTCGAGCTCGTTCAAAGCCACCAAGTCGTCGAATGTCCCAAAGAACTCGAAGTGCATATGTTAAAAGTAAAAAAAGTGCACCTCCAGAATTTCATGATGTCGAAAAGAAAAAAGTTGCAAAAGATAATGATGTACCTTTTGTTCGTCTTGTACCAACTCAACAATATATTCCACCACCTGGAGCAATTGCTTTGCGAGATATTAAACAAATGGAAATGGGAGTTGAAAATACACAAGATGAAAATTCATTGAAAGAAAAATCTGCTAGCGCTCCTTCAAGTTTGTCTTATACTGTAACATTAAAATATAAAAAAACACGTTATAGTTAAAATTATTGGAGTAACAGATGTTCGAGATGAAAATATGAAAGATGAAAAAACACAATCTGAAAATGATGAAAATCAAGCACCTCGTACACCAAAAGCCAAAACAAGTGCTTCTCGATTTTCTTCTCGTTTTGGCAGGCAACCAAATTGCAGAACTCCATCACCATCAGTACGTGTTTTTTAAATTCAAAACTTCTGAAAATAATATATATATATTTTAGCGTAAAAAGGAAATTGATGGTCGACCAATTACATGGGCACCAAAGAAAAAAGCTGGTATAAAAAGTCCAGTGGTAAAGAAATTATTTCAACCCTCTATTTTTTTTAAAGTTTAATATTTTAGTGTTCAAGAAAAGATAGTTGCAGTGCAAAAGATGAGCGTCGAATAGAAATGGCTGAAAAACTTTATACTGCTGAAGCAATTGGTAATCATATTCATGATCGACTTGAAGCTATTAAAGAACAAGAAGGAAGAAAAGCAAAAATCCGTGCAAGTATTGAAAAAAAAAGAAATGAAGCAGCAGAAGCTCGAAAGCGAGAGGAAGAAGAAAAATCTTCGGAAGAAACATCTCCGCAAGAAACATCTCCAACAAATAAAAAGAAAGGAAGAAACTAATATTTATCAACAACACTTCTGACTTAAATATACTAACGTTATTTCAATAAATGAATTTATTTAAAAAAAATCTAAATAAAAAGGAGAAGGCTTTTTTTAAAAACAGAAAAGCGGCTTTCCTCATAACCTTTATCATTCTTTGGATTCGTTTTATTGAATTTTGAAAGAGAAAAATTTATTACCAGGATGTGATACCTTTGGAAAAACTAAATTCAGCAATTGTTCAAACGAAGAATTTATAAATTTTTAAACCGCGGGCAAACAAATTTTTCGTTCGTGTCAAGACTTCCTTTTTTTCATATAAAACGGCAAGTTTGTAAAAGAAATCTCCAGAAATTACATGATGGGGGTGGGAATCGCTAATTATTACACCACTTTGGTGTTATCGGCAAAAACCTTTGATGGGTGGATGGATCAAAAAAAGAAAAGTTGATTTTTCGGTGATGTCACCACTTGAAGATTATGGGACAAAATACAAACCAAAACATTTCGGGGTTTGGCGGATGTTGTAGCGCGATTACTGTAATTTTAAATCATTTTTGAATGAATGAAATTTTTATTCTGAAAAATGAGCCAATAAATTGTACTCGAAATTTATGTCCAGCAAATAATATTTTGTAATACTAATAAAAATGTTTTTAACCCAAAAAAGCCCCTTAAAACCTTTTTAAGAAAAAATAATAAGGTATTAAAGGAGATTCGTCATTTGGCTCTTTATTAAATGACGAATCTCCTTTAACAAAAGTCCTATTTGTTCAATTAAAATGTAAAATAATCGGATTTTTCTGACAACAGATTTGATCAATTCCCCATCCTTAAATTTGCTGACATCAGATCTGGATGGTCCATAAGTGTAAAGCAAAAACAAAAAAGTGAATAACTACAGAAGCAGTGTTGGCGGTTTTCGGTTTTTTGACCATTCTGAAAAATTTTTAGTCTAAAATCGAAAAAGCGCTAGCGCCATTTTGTCAGGCATTTTAAAAGGAACAAAATAGTTTTAAAAGTATCGAAAAAAATTAGCAAAAATATCAAACCGAACGAAAAACCGAAAAAAAAAAACCGATTTCGGAATTTCGGTTTTGATATTTTGCTAATTTTTTAAAGATATTTTTAAAACGATGTTGTTCCTTTAAAATGCCTGACAAAATGGCTCTACCGCTTTTACGATTTTAGACTAAAAATTTTTCAGGTTGGCCAAAAACCGAAAACCGCCAACAATGAACAGAAGGAGTGGAAAAGGAATAAATGAATCAAAACCAGGCTGAAGAGAATGATGTGGACCAAAGCCAGGGCTGTAATTAGGGGGGTGGAACTGGGGAAAGTCCTCCCCCTTCCTTGTCGACCAAATATAAGGAGAAAAATTGAATTCATACAAGATAAAACCCAAGCTGTCCGTAACAAAAATTTTTGTCCGGACGGAAATGCCAAAAAAGTATCGTAACCCATGCCACGTGATATTTTTTGCTGCTTGTCTCTGACCCCTAATGAGTGGTTATCAACACTCAAATATCATCTTGGACAGTAATGTTGTAAACACAAGAAAAAGCAAAAAAAATTACACTGAAAAGTTTCATAAGGATTGGCCTGACCTAACTACACTGAAAAGTAACAATTTAAATGCTTTTTTTAAAACGTAGAAAATATTTGTTCAACAAAAGCGAAATACAAAAATGATAATTTTTTTTAATTTAAAATAGAAAAAAACTGCTACTAAAAAAAATAAAAGAATTCAAAAACTGCCGAAGCTTTTGTTTTCTGCTTCTTTAAGAAGCATAAAACAAAAAAAAATTATTACAATAATATTGTAATAATTTTGAAAAAGATACCACAATTTTTCAATATAATCTGAACATGAATTACAGTTACCGCTTAAAAACCATTTACTACATTTTTGGATGATCATTTTTAAGGTTTTTGAAAATGATTATCTAAAGTAGATACGTTTTTTGTTAAGCAAAGGGTATGATAATATGCTTTCATGAATGGCACCACCTTAGAGAAAACCAACATAAAATTCACACATTACGATTTTATCATCGAAATGGAGAAAAATAAAATACAAAAGGTTTAATTTTTTCCAAAATTTAACAAAATGAATTCATTATTATCGAAAATTGTTTGATCGCCCAAAGCGATACAAAAAAATTTCAAATCATTTTTTCTTTTTTTTTGAATGTCGCGCTTGTCCAACATAATCTTAACACGAAAAAGGTCGCCAGTGAGTGTTCCCCTATATTTTTTTTAAAGTCCCCAAAAATTGGTTGTCGCTCTCAATTTTTTCTCTCTCCTTTCTCGTGTTTTTTATTATTCTCTTTTTTTGCTAAAAAAGACTGACGTGGTATTTTTATTGGTTTTAATTTTAAATATTATTACCATCTTTTATAATATAATTTTTTACAGGGTTTTATCCTCAGACAACCCCATCATCATGTCTGCAGCAGTCGCTGCCGCCGCTGGCGATGAATCTGCTGATCGCAATGTTGAGATGTGGAAAATTAAAAAGCTTATTAAAAGTTTAGAATTGGCGAGAGGGTTTGTTTTTTATTCTCTTTTTTTCCTTCTTACAGGCAGCTAGGAACCATATAAGTGCTAAAAATGCTTTATATGGGCCGAAAATCTGCCAATATTAAACGACAAAAAATGGTCGCACAATGTATTGTATATACATTGCGCAACACCCTCTTTTGTGACAGTTATAAATGACTTCAAGATGCGATAATAATGCGCTTTTTTTCAGGAATGGCACATCCATGATTTCTCTTATCATTCCACCAAAAGATCAAGTTGCTCGTATCTCTAAAATGCTTGCTGATGAATATGGTACTGCTTCTAACATTAAATCAAGAGTGAACAGACTATCTGTCCTCGGTGCCATTACATCTGTACAGGCTCGTCTAAAGTTATACTCAAAAGGTTTGCTACTTTATCATGTTCTTGCTCATAAGCTCTATGTGTTTTAGTTCCTCCTAATGGTCTTGTTATTTATTGTGGAACTATTCTTACCGATGAAGGCAAAGAAAAGAAGGTTAACATCGATTTTGAACCTTTCAAGCCTATCAATACATCTCTTTATCTTTGTGATAACAAGTTTCATACTGAAGCTTTGCAAGGTAGTTATTTAGCATTTTTTTAGTATTAGGCAGATAGGAACCATGTAAAACCCCTATGGTTTACATGGGCCGAAACCCTGCCAATATAAAAGACGAAAAATGGTCGCACGGTGCTTTATCATAAGCATTGGGCATTACCCTCCTTTGCGACACTCATAAATAATTTTATTTTGTTTATATTAGCTTAATGCGACTATGTTTTAGCTTTGCTAACTGATGATAACAAGTTTGGCTTTGTAATTATGGATGGTAATGGTGCACTTTTTGGTACTCTTCAAGGAAATACTCGTGAAGTTTTGCATAAATTTACTGTTGATCTGCCGAAGAAACATGGTCGTGGTGGTCAATCTGCTTTACGTTTTGCTCGTTTGCGCATGGAAAAGAGACACAATTATGTTCGTAAAGTTGCTGAAACATCTGTTGAAATGTTTATTCGTAATGATAAAGTTGCTGTTACTGGTCTTATTCTTGCTGGTAGTGCTGATTTTAAAACCGAATTGGGACAGTCCGATATGTTTGATCAGCGTCTTCAAGCTAAGATTATTAAAACTGTAGATGTTTCTTACGGTGGTGAAAATGGATTTAATCAAGCTATTGAACTTTCTGCTGATGCTCTGCAGAACGTTAAGTTTATACAAGAGAAAAAACTTATTGGTGTGTTCTTTGATGAAATTTCACAAGATTCTGGGAAATACGTGTTTGGTGTGCAAGATACTCTACAAGGCTTAGAAATGGGTGCTGTTGAGACTTTGATTTGTTGGGAAAATCTTGATATTACTCGTACAAGGCTAAAAAAAGCAAGTGGCGAAGAAAAGGTTTTTAATTTACGTCCTGATCAAATGTCTGATAATACTCATCATATCGATCCTGATACTGGTACAGAAATGGAAATGATTGAATCTTTGCCGCTTCTTGAATGGCTTGCAAATAATTACAAAAATTTCGGTGCTACATTAGAAATTGTAACTGATAGGTCGCAAGAAGGTGCTCAATTTGTTCGTGGCTTTGGCGGAATTGGAGGTAAACATTTTTTTAAATTTTTATTATTCCTTTATCAAGTCAACAGTTGAACATTTGTAGTTCCGCTGTGTTACGACAAAGGTATAGTAAGCGGATATTTAAAAGATCGTAATGTGGCCAGTTTTTGGTTCATGATGGTTTTTTAAACATCATTGCTTAAGGCTAGAGAGTTTATTTGCTTTAATTTTTAAAAGCAGATATTAGTCTTGCCTTGAACAGTTCTAATTTTTAAAGCTTGTCTTTTTTTCACTTAAATAATATTTTTTCTTATAGGTATTCTGAGGTACCGTGTTGACTTTCAAGTTCTTGAAGCTGCTGATGACGATGATATTGATCTCGATGAATATTAACTGATTGTTGGTGGTTGTTTTTATTTATTTTTTGTAAATTATGTCAATAAATTGTTTTAAATAACTATTTTACGTTGTTTGTTACACTTTAAAATCCACATTAGAAAATGAAATTAATAGCTCGATATTGCTGTAAAGCGCTGTTAACTTTTATACAGAGCATTTTTGTTTAAATTTTATGATACCGTGTAACAAAGTCCATTCATTCTTGTCAAAACTATCGTTTCCTTCCTATGGTTTTGTCAAGATATTACGTTATGCAGTTTAAGAGAGGGACGGTCTGAGGAATTGTTACTCCGCTTTTTCGGCAAAAAGCTTCGATGTTTCAATACCTAAATGGAGGGAGGGTAACGATTTTTGTATTACGTAACATCTGGACGGCCCCTATGTCACATAGGCTATGTGTCATTTTTGCAAAAATGCTAGTTAGAAAAGGATGCATGTATGTCTCTAAATTTCAATTCTTTGAGTGATAGATTTTCTGCTGTTTTTGTAAAATCTTATTTCTGCTTCAAGCATTTTTATTGATAATTTTAGATGGCGAAAAAATATTATCATTTGTCTCATAAGACTGATATTCTTTTTGGTGAACCTTTTGACAATCAATACAGTAACCTTAATTTGAATCACAAACAATTATCAAACCTTGCGTGCTGATAATGTGTGCAAAAAAAGCTTTATAAATAATAGCAGAAAAAATCAAAATTACGGTCATACATGATTAGTAATATCCATAGGGTCCCCCTGTGAGTTATTTTTAGAAAAATTTCATCCCTGTGCGTTATTTTTGAGTTTCAAATTTTTGTATTTTTCAAAGGGCCTCTCATTTGAGACTTCTTTTTTTACTTAAAATTGTCAACCGTTTAAGTTTTTAAATCAATTTTTTTATGTGAAAATAAG
Source organism: Panagrolaimus superbus (assembly GCA_964035985.1). Classification (NCBI taxonomy): domain Eukaryota; kingdom Metazoa; phylum Nematoda; class Chromadorea; order Rhabditida; family Panagrolaimidae; genus Panagrolaimus; species Panagrolaimus superbus. Next base: position 12,132,674 of record OZ038357.1, read on the forward strand.
TTAAAAGTAACGTTTTTACTTTTATTGATATTGATGTTTTTATTGTGAGAATGTTTTTAATTACAATTAGTATCTTTTATTTAGTGTCTAGTTAACTGTAAGATTGTAAAGTTCACGGGAATTCCGATTTTGGCGATTTAACTGTTGCGATATTGGAAAAAGATTAAAGTTTATAAAAGGTTTTTATTTTTTGAATACTCTAAAGGGCTTTTTTTTAGTTTATTTCTCCCAATAATTTTTATCACAGATTTGCATAAAAATGTGGACTTTTCGTTGGAAAAAAATGGGGGAGGGGGGGGGGGGGGGCGAGGCTGGCGGGTTCAAAATTTGGTTGCTTTTGTGAATAAAAATAGGATAAAAAATTTTTTGGGGTGGGGCGAGAATAAACTAAAGAAGTGCCCTCTAAGGCACGGCTCGGCCATTAACCACATAGTCTTTAGTTGTGAATGTCGACTCGATTCGAAATCCAAAAAATCAAGTTTCGAGTCGAAAAAGTCGAACCTGGTGATTCTCCAATTATTTCAGTAAGAAAGCCATGATCTCCCTGATTTGATAATTAAATGGGACAAGGGTATAAACAAATACTTAGTAGCCAATTACTTACAGCAGAATAAGCAAAAAGCTTCTTTACACTAGCCAATTTCCTTGAAGTTCTGAATATAGACATAAAATTACTTTTCGTTTTTGCAATATACAAATGTTATGTTAAAGAGCAGATGCAACGAACAATTTAAGCTCTGACATGGGCCTAAGGGTTCTTTGGGTTCAACATGTGGATTGCAGCCTCAGACTTAGTCTTATATGAAATTAAGAAATATCGATCTTTAAATGCGAATTCTTTGTCGGCCTTGTAAAATGTAAGCAATGAAATTACTTGACCATTTTCATCCCCCGACATTTCCCCTCCATTTTCCATTTGGCTTCAAATATTCTGGAATTTTCAAAATTTTTTGGATTCCAGTTTTACAATAAAACATCTAAAATGTTTAAAATATAATACCGAAAACATTAAATTTAACTGTATTTTTAATAATTAGCTAAAAGTTCTAAAGTTTGACCATATTTTTTGGAAATTTGCCTCGTTTTCTTAACTTATTAGGCAGAAAAAAATCTGAAATCCCGGTTTCTAAAAAAACATCTCCATTGCCCTCCCCTTTCCCCATGATTTAAAAATCTTTCCCCTTCTCCTCCCCCGCCAAACCGCGGAGAGGGAAAAAGACGGGGGGAGCTACTTTACTGATTGTAACTGTTGAATTGATAAAATGATATCTATGACGTAGTCAGGTCCCAAAGTGAAAAATTATTAATCAAATAGATTTAAATAATGAACAAGTTGAAGTAAAAAAATAAAATAGATCGAAAAAAACTAGAAGAAAAAAATTAAAAAATCCTTCAAATAGTCGAAAATTTACGATTTTTTTCTTTGAATTTCTTCGTAAATTTTAACGTACTCCCCCCTTTGCGTTTTTTTAAGAAAAATTTTCGTCTGCCAGGGGGGGAGGGGGGGGGGGTCGGATTTCCGACCCCCTAATCATCTATGATTACGGTAGAAAATTATACAATGCAGTCCTTTTTAATTAAATTTTAACTAACTTTTAAAGAGCGGAAAAATATGTTTAAAGAATTTAATGAACAGTGATTATTACTGGAATGGATTAATCCTTTTAGATTCGACGTGGAACGCCACCAAAAATTTGTAATTTCGAAATTTCTTCCATTTATGTTCGTTCAACCCGTTCTGAAAAAGGGCACCCGTTGTAATTGAAATGAATTTCTAAGAATGGTTTTACCAAAAACCACAGCTTAATAATATTAAAAATAATTATTTATTGTTCCGTGATGGAATAATGGAATACAAAAATTATTAAAGGCTTTTTAAAGCAAACGATTATTATTTCGACGATAATGTAGGGTTTTAAACGCGCAGAATTTTACAACCAACAACTAAAAACATGTAACACTGTGCAAATTCAGTGTATCAGTATACGGTAACTTTGGAGACAGTAATTTACGGAACATACTTTTTATTATTAAATGCCAGTTTTTTTGCTTCTAGAAATGTTCATTTTTTCAAATTAAACTTTTAAGTTTTAAGTAAGTTTTAAAAAAATTGCCATTTTTTCTCTTTATCCTATTTTTTCTCTTTTTAGTGAGTCTAGTTTCGGGGGGTGTAGTACCTTTGACAGCAGACTACAAACTCCGCTACTAATAGGAGGAAACGTGTGATTTCTTTTTTTATTATAAGAAAGTATCGAACCATTTTTGTTCTTGTCGATGTCGTAGTTGCGTCTTCGTTTTTTGTTGCACGTTTTTGCCTAATAATTGTCGAATTTTTAATTTTTAAAAAAATATGGTGGAAAAGGTTTGTTATTTTTGTGTTTAAATACGGAAAAAGTGAAAATACTTTTATGTATTTTTAATAATTTTAAAATTCACGTGTATGAACCTTCGTGCACGTGAAAGACTGCTCTTTGTTTTCTTGCTTTTGTTTTTATAAATTAAAATGCATTCAAATAGATTATAACTGTTAAAATAGAAACTTCAGTCAACATATCAATCAAAATTATACATACATACTTTCTTGTGTATCAAAAATACTAACCTCGTGTTTTTGTCTGTCAAAATGTCCTAAAAGTTGTAAAAAAATTTGTAACTTTTTAGATTTATCAAAAAATAAATAGTAAATTGTTACCGATTGTATTGCCGTAACATTCCTTAAACTATTTTTGCTATTTTTTGAGAAGATAAAATTTAAATAAAATGCAAAATTTTTCCATATACTTTTAATAATTCATTCATTTATTTTAGACAAAAATGCTTAGTGATAATTCTACTTTGGTTTCTGTTGCTGTGATAGCGGGTACATCGATTCTTGCATGGCTTATATACAAAAAATATTTATCGTCTCAAAATTCTTCCGATTCTGATGATTCTTCTAAATCTGTTGGAAAGGCATCAGTAAGATTCCGGAATTTTTAAGAATTTTGTTAATATGATTTAATTTTTTAGAAAAGTAAGAAAAATCCAATTACTCTTGAAGATCCTGATAAAAAGTATTCATTAAAATTGATTAAGAAAATTGAAGTTTCACATGATACTCGAGAATTTATTTTTGCTTTACCAACAAAAAATCATATTCTTGGATTACCGGTTGGTCAACATATTTATTTGACGGCAAAAGTTGATGGTAAATTGACTGTTCGACCATATACTCCAATTTCATCGGATGATGATAAAGGAACCGTTACACTTATGATTAAAGTATATTTTGCAAATTCAAATCCAAGATTTCCTGATGGTGGAAAAATGTCCCAATATCTTGAAAGTCTACATATTGGTAAGTTTTTGAATTTTCTTCATTACTGTTTTCCTGAATCGCAATCGAAAATTGCTGGAAAAAAATAGAAAAAAAAGGTATTTAGTTGAAAAAAAGGATGATTTTTTCACTTTTTGATCTACAATCTGCTACAGATAAGCTTTATGCAAAAACAATAAATAGCATGATAAAAAAATTATTGAATTTACATGTACATATTAATATCATGCATGAGATATAGCAGATAATAATAATTTAAATTCATAATATTTGGGAGAATTTGAGGTGGTGCAGAGATCACGGGCTACTAGGATATGCAATGTGAATTATTTTTAGGTGATCATATTGATTTTCGTGGTCCCTCTGGCTTAATTACTTATGAAGAAAATGGCGTATTCGCATTAAAGAAGGAAAAGAATGCAGAACCTGCAATGCGTAAATTTAAAAATATTGGAATGGTTGCTGGTGGAACTGGTATTACACCAATGCTTCAGGTTAGACATGTCAGTTTTTCTTATCAGTAAAATACCTTGTTCTATTTTAGATTATCACTCATATTCTTAAAGATAAAAGTGATCCAACATGTATTTGGTTGCTTTTTGCAAATCAAACTCCAGATGACATTCTTCTCAAAGATAAGCTTGATGAACTTGCTTCAGAACATGGTGATCGTTTTCGAGTTTGGTATACTGTAGATCGTCCAACACCACTATGGAATTATTCAACTGGATTTATTAGTGATCAAATGCTTGCTGAACATCTTCCTATTCCAAGTGAAAGCAATAAATATGATCCAAAAGAAACGGCAATCTTTATGTGTGGGCCACCCCCCATGATCAATTTCGCATGCCATCCAAATCTTGATAAACTTGATTTTTCAACTGAAAATCGCTTCTCTTTTTGATTAATCCTTTTTTCTCTCGTTCAACTTATTTTTGAGACGCAGTCTGTAAAAAATGCATATATATCAAATTGGTGGGGCACAAAAAAATAGATTCTCATGAAACATTGAATATTGATACATACAATATTAACCCCACAGAAAGTCAGTTTTATATTTGACAAAAAATTTTATTACGGTAGTTACAAATAGGTAAAAATCGTGAAAAAAACTTTTTCAGTAATGAAAAATGTACGATAAAAAAAGGCTGCTGTTTTTGTTAGAAATATTTTGCCAAAAATGAAAAAATTTGTTTATCCTTTTTTCAAAAAATTTGCATTTTTAAAAATTTTTCATGGAAATCTATTTTGTTGTGTGCCGCCACATTTTGTGAATATCCCAGATTGCGTTTTGAACATTATTATTAGGTTTCTCTTTTTTGTTTACGTGTATGTTAGTTTTTTAAAAAAGATTTTGATTACATTTTATTATAAAAATAATGCTTGTTTGATGTTTGTTTTAACACTGTTTTTTTATCATTATTTTTTTCGATACTTTTTGTTTCTTATTAGCATTAATAAAAGTAAAAAAAAGAACTTATGGTTGTTGTTGTGGTCGGTAGGCCGTAAGTACATAGACACACATCCCCCAACACGCTCACCACATTTACTAATATTTTTTTTTACAACTGTTGCTGCATTTTGAGTGACATCAAAGTAAGTCACTGAGAAAATAAAATGCAGCAAATTTTGTTTCAAAAAAGTCTTCCTGTTTTTTTTGCAAAGGTGTGGCTTTTTTGATTACACTTTTTTTCCGTCTCCATCTTGAAGGTTTTTTCATTGTCATCGTAGTTTCCGTGATGTAGTTTTTCTTTTGATGACAGAGTTAAAGGTACGAACGTGATATAATTGTTTTTATTTTTTATGTATGTACAAATGTTTAAAGTTTTAGATCTCTAAAAAAGTATATATATAAATTGAAATAATCATGTCATGTTGTCACTGTGGCGACTCGTCCGTGACTCATCGCCAATATGCTGTGAAATTAACATAAGAACAATAACATTCTCATTCCTCTAAAAAGCTATATATATATCTTGTTTTGTATGTATTTTTACTATTCATTCGGTTCATTCTTCTATTTTGTCCTCGTCAATAAATGTTATTCTATATGTAAGCGATTGGTATTTTCTTGGAAAGAACAGCAACTTCTTACCTCAACTCAAGTCCCGCGTGGCAGCAACTATTCCCTGACTCTTCGCCAAAGAAAGTCAGTATCATCGCAAGAATATTCAACTATATTCACTCCAATCGCTACAAGTGGTGCATCGATCAAATAAGAAAAGCTAAAAGTGGTGCACAAGCAAGTGGTGCATCGATCAAATAAGAAATATTAAGTAGTTGTATTTATCCGGTATTTTGTGGCAAGCAGAAAATATTGGATCAAAATGGATTTACTTCAATTAAAGATCAAATATCAAAAACATGCGGTCAAATTTTCAATTGAATCAACGAAACAAGCATTGGAAGCTGACTCATTGGATGAACGTAAGTATCTTGGGGAATTAAAAGTGGAGGAGAAGGTTCTTCTGGAACATCGGGATGAAATTGTTACTTTGATGCAAGATATTGGAAGAAAGTATTGTGAAGCAAAAAGTGATAAAGATAAGCAAATGGCTAAAGAATCTTATCAAATGGAATATGCTTATGATCAACCTGATACTCTTCAATCATGTCTGAAAGAAATCAAGCGATTGTTGATGAAAATACGTCACATTTTCAATCCACACGAAATTCTCAATGTTTCAAGATCCAATATCTCAAAGTTCTCGCAAAGTGCTCAACCTCCACCTCCTTCTAGTATCAAGGATAGAAAAAAATCTAGTGCTCCTGTCTTTCAACCTGCGGCTGGTGATTGTCGAACCTTGGTTCAAGCACATGATGAACTTCCGTCTAATGATGATACTTTATATTCATATGATTCAAAGATTATTGATGCGGGTCAACAAGAAGCGAATCGTAATATGGATAGTCCAAGTCATGCTAATGTTGCCTCTGAACTTGTGATTCAACAAAATGTCGAAAGAGTGGAGCAAAGTTCGTTGGAACATCGTGCAAGCTCAAGACAAGAAAGCGGAGGTTACAGTAGTTCAGATGAACGAAAAACTCCAACTGCTCAATTTGCAAGGAAATCAAATAACTCTAAAAGTTGTTCTGGTGATTCTCCAAAAGCTGCAAATGGTAGCAGAAAGAAAAATCAAAGCTTTAATTTTGGATTAAAAGCGATGATAAATTTGCTCGAAGAGAAATCTGAAGTTCTCAAAGAGTATGATGAAAGAAAACCACTTTCAAATAAAGATGAAGATCAAATCTTCAAAAGCAAAAAGAAACCTTATCTTCAACCAAGCCAAAAGAGTACTGATAGCTCAAGGCAAAGCAAGGAAGGTTACGAAAACCGTCAAGATGGAAATCTTCGAAGCAAAAAGAGCAACGATAGCTCAAAGCAAAAGAATGAAGATTATGTTAAACATCGAGATGGCAATCTTCCAAGCCAAAAGAGTAATGATAGCTCACGGCAAAAGAAGCAAGGTTATATAAGACGTCATGATGAAAATCTTCCAAGCCAAAAGAGTAACGGTAGCTCACGACGAAGAAATGAAAAATTTTCATCAAAGCAAAATGATGCCAAAATCTTATCAAAATGGAAAGTGATTGATGGTGATACCTGCTATGATCCTGATATTGTTCCTGTTTTTAAAGCTAAATTGGCCTTTATGAAAGCATATTATGGTAATGTTGCAGCTGAAACTGTTGTTGCAATCAATATTAAAGAAGCTATTGTTCCTTGGTCAACGAAGAAAGTTAGATTAAAGCTTGAAAATGTTATTCTTTGGCCCCATGGGAGGGATGGTGATACCATATACGCGATATGTTCTTTATTCCCTTTGGATTGTCAACAACATCAACGCAAAGAAACTCGCGATTCTCATCTTCAAATTAATGAAGTGCCTGCTCCTTATTATCAATCTATGAATGATGGTGAATGTCGGTCAGCTCTTATGGAATCCTCAAATGGTAATCAACAACGTCACCTTTAAATTCTCTTTATCCCTTAGAAATCAACATCTTCAGCCCTCGGGAATGTGGCGACTCGTCCGTGACTCATCGCCAATATGCTGTGAAATTAACATAAGAACAATAACATTCTCATTCCTCTAAAAAGCTATATATATATCTTGTTTTGTATGTATTTTTACTATTCATTCGGTTCATTCTTCTATTTTGTCCTCGTCAATAAATGTTATTCTATATGTAAGCGATTGGTATTTTCTTGGAAAGAACAGCAACTTCTTACCTCAACTCAAGTCCCGCGTGGCAGCAACTATTCCCTGACTCTTTTTTTAAGCTTAATTTTTAATCTGCTTTGTAGCTTTTTTTTTATTTGCTTATATTTATTTTTATCTTTTTTCCTGCTTTTCTAGCAATGAAATCAACAAAGAAAAGTAACTTCTTGATGAACGAAAAAAAAAGAATTAAAAATGTTTAAAGCTTATGATTGAACTTGCACTATCACGCTCTCTTTCCTTTCTCTCTCTTTGTGGTTGTGTAGATCTCTTCAAATGATCTGTATTTTGTGCTGCTTTAATATTTTTTTTCTTTTCCCATTGTGTTAGAATAAACTTAGTTTTTGGTACGAATATACTACAGTAATATATTTTATTTACAGAAAATGGAAATCAGGAAAAGGTCGAAGACATGCAAAACCATTTCTTACAAATAAACATGAATCAAAAACTGTTACATTAATTTCTAAGGAAGAAGTAACGCATGACGTTCGATTATTCAGATTTCAACTTCCAAAAAATGATGAAACTTTGGGAATTTTAGCTGGTGAACATATTAAATTGACTGCTGATGTTTGTTTTTTTTTAACATTAAACAAAAATAGATACTGTAATTTTGTAGCGATATATTACAGTATCCTTTTTTGTAATTTTGCTTATATTGAAACTAATTTTAAAAATATTACAAATATTTTAGATTGCTTCCAGAACAATGTTTCGATTTTATTCCCCCATTTCAAAACCCGAAGAAAAAGGATACTTTGAAATAATTATGAAAATTTATTCTCCATCATCGGAGAATCCAAATCAGGGAATATTCAGCACATATATGGATTCACTTCCATTAAATTCTGAAATAACAATTAGTGGACCATTTGGTCGATTTGGATATCTCTCAAATGGAGACTTTCTTGTTAATGCCAAAGCTGTAATGAAATATACATCTATTGCAATGATCTCGGGAGGATCTGGGCTAACGCCAATGCTTCCAATAATTCGAGAAGTTTTTAAAGAAAATAATATAAATGGCCCAAAAATTTCTTTAATTTATACAAACAAAACTGAAGATGATGTTATTCAAAGGTTTGAATTTATCTATTTGCAATAAAAAAAATGTTTTTTTTAAAAATGTGTGAAAACAAAGTTCGTCCATTTTTTTTTCAACAAATGTTATTGCTACGCGTAGTTTAACACTGAATTTTTCGTAGTTTCTCTGTAGTCTAATGTAAAGTTGGGATTTTTCTATTTTAAACAACTTCAATTTCTGACACAAAAATGAGCAATAAGGATACATGCTACGATAAATTGTTTTCAAAAATGAATAAAAAATTACTGTAGTTTTTTAAGAAAGTTTTTGTTTTTGGATACAGTAATTATAAAAAAAACTACATAATAATACTGAATTCAACAAACAATTGCACCGTATTATGACTCCCCATTAATGAAAGTCAACCCGACTTGAATTCGAAAAACCCGGGTCACGGGTCAAGAATTTTTTCGGGTCGGGTTGACGTTCACCACTCCCCATCCAAAAATAATCTCTTATCATTTTAGCGATGAATTAAAAGATTATGCTCACAATTTGGAGGCATTCAAGCTTACATTAGTTTTTACCCGATTAATGAAAAATAACTCAAATCGATTTGATCCCGTTAAATGGATAGAACATTATGAAAGAATTAATCACGACCTTTTATCCCGTTCCTTTCCAGATCCATCTGAAAATGTTTTAGTATTAATTTGTGGTCCAAAAGGTATGAATGAAGCAGCTCGGCTTATTTGCACTTCATTAGGTTTTCCAAATATTCATGTTTTTTAACAAATAATTTTTAAAAAATATGTAAAAAAGTTATTTTTAAATATGTTTAAAAAAATAAAAATCCGTAAATCCCGTAATAACAATAAAACACAAAAACAAACTATATTAAAAAAATATTTTGATATGAGATCATTATTTTTGAAAAATTTTGGCCATTAATTTTTATCACTTCTACCATCCACAACGGAAAAGTAAATCAAGTAGCTTTTCACGAGCTTCACAAACTTTTTCAAGTTCTTCTTTTGACATCTTTTCAAGCATTTCATCTGTCACCTCGTTTACCGGAATCAATATATCACCATACGATATCATCAATTCTTCCCGAAGTGCCTGTTTATGAGTTAGATGCTTTTTTAACAGAGGTTTCACCGGCTTTTCATCGTCTTCATCATCACCTAATGTAAATCCTGGAATATATCTTACAGTAATCTTTATCACAAAGAATGAAAACTAACTTGGTCTTTTTGCTAATGGGGCACCACTAAATCCATTTAATCCTAAGTCTGCAATTTGTTCAATGAGTTCTTCAAATGTTGGCTTTTTTGTTGTTATCTTTCCATCCTTTTTTACTTCTTTTTCTTTCTCCAACAACTGCTCAATTTCTTCATTTTCATCAGTGTGATCCATACCGTATTTTCTAATTCGTGCACTTGATTTTTTAACTAAAAATTTTAAAATAATTAAAAGCATAACAAAAACCAATAAAAAATGATTACTTTCACGACTCTTTTTAGCAGCAGCTTTACGTTCTTCATCAGCTATTGAAACTCGAACACTTCCTGTCAGCCATGGCACGGCTTCCTTTTCAGGTTCCGCAAATTCCATTTCTTCGCCAAGATTTAGCTTCATTGTATCGGCAGTAAATTTAGGTTCATTGGGATTAAAGAAGCGAGCACCAAGCTAAAAATCAACACGTTAAAAATATGTTTGAATATATACAATGGGTGACAAAACCAAAAATATGATACCGATATAACATTTTTAGGTTCTTCCTTCTTTTCAGTTTCTTCAACGGTTGTTGGAATGGGAGGTTCAAGAATATGTTCTGCAAAGATTACACCATTCATTTGTTGCATAATAGAAACTAAAGGTCCAGTTTGTTCATTAAATTTTGCAAGTGATGATCGAGTATCTTCGGAAGGTCCAGCATTTTCTTCTGCTTGTACTTCATAAAAGCATGACCAACAGCTAACAATTGTATTCAATATAATACTGTTTTGGGAAGAAAAAAACGAAGTAAAAACTTACTTCATTTTTCCCGTTTCAGGCTGAAAAAGTTTTCCAACATCCAGCTGATCATATTGTCGACCACAATTTGAACAATGAAATAATGTTCGATTGCTTTTTGTTTGTTCTTGTGCTTCAAGTCTATGACGAATTTGATCCAATTTGTATTTTGTAACATTGACCGCGCCTTTATAATTAATAAAATAATATGGAATTTTACGTTGTCTACCTTGAATTTCTTCAGTAACAATACGTTCTTTAATAATTTTATCAACCTAAAATACACATAATACAATTTTATCATTGACAAAAAAAGAAGAAAACAATCAATAAACACACTTTTAATGCAACCAAAATTGGTTTTAATGTTTTTGGATCAAATTTAAGAAATTGCCGTAATCGTTCTTCATTAACACAAACATTTCGTTGAATATAATCAGCAATAACAAAATGTTCAAGGCCATAAAATGTTTTGGAAATAGTTAGAATAAAAGTTTTTAAAAATTCTGGAACAATTTGCAACTTCTCTCCTGGTTTTGTCAACGGTTCTGTCATTTTACAGATCCGTTGATCATCTACAAACTACTTAATACATGGAAATCGATTTTTTGATATACCTAATAAGATGAAGAATAAAGTTGTATTGTAAAACCCGTGAAAATTTTAATAAAATTTCTAAGCTGCAAAAATGTTCAACGTTTTTTGCAGAACAAAAAATTTCTCAATGATAAATAAAAATTCTTGAAACGAAATATTTATTTTGAAAAAAAATTAGTGCAGAAAAATTCTGATATTTTCGAAAATAAAAGAAGCAACAAATTTCGAAATGCCTATTGTTCAATCCTGCTTATTACTTGTCGGAAATTATTTTTTTTGTGCCTAACAAGGGAAGTACGCCAACTGTTTTTGGAAATTTGACTCGAAATTTGACTCAAATGTAGGTTTGGTATAGGAAATGAATGTGTAAAAGTATTAGCGGCCAATGGCCAGCCAAAAAATTATAATTCCAAATTAAAGATTTAAAAATTCGATGATTATTTTTTTTTCACAGGGGGGACCACGTTAAAACAAAAAAATTTTTTTAAACGTTGGCCGCTAATACTTTTACACATTCATTTCCTATACCATACCTACAATTTGAGTCAAATTTCGAATAAAATTTCCAAAAACAGTTGGCGTACTTCCCTTGTAAGTATTTCGGCACTCTTTTACTTTATTCCCCCCCTTTTTTCGTTGTTTTTTTTTTAATTTGGGATAAAATTTGAATGAAACATAGGTAAAAATAAATATTTTCCATTATTTATTTTCCAATGTTTATCATTTTTCATGGATTTTTAAAGGGAGTGTCGGAGATAGTGAAAAAATTTTTATGACAGTTTTCCGTCGTTCCAAGTGATGGGGAACGAAAAAGTTTGTCCGCCCGCACGCAACGAATGCATTCCCCATCACTTGGAATGACGGAAAACGGTCATAAAAGTTTTTTCACTATCTCCGACACTCCCTTTAAATGAAAAAAGTATGTTAAAAAGGCAAAAAAAAAAGGGGGGGAATAAAGTGAAAAAGTACCAGTATTTCTATAGGTTGGTAATTTTATGAGTTAAAAAATGGATTCCATATCACAATTTCCGGCTTTGTAAATTCATCGTGTTGTATTTTTAAAGGAAAACAAATTCTGTAAAAACACTTAAATTTTACATCATTATGTTTACTTCGCAGTGCTTTTTTGTAGAAAAATTTTTTTTACAGAATGTTTTTTTAATTTTTGTATCGTCAAGAACACCCCCATCTCCAAAATTAAATGGTGGATACGGCCTTGTAAAAACAAAAGGATCGATTATTACATATAAATCCAAAAATTTAGCTTGATCGGAGATAGAAACAGAGATTGGTGAAATTGAGTTTTGTAAAACTATGCAAAAAAAATGAAATTGAAATTCTAAAAGATTGAACAAAAATTTTTACTTCAGTTTTTGGTTTTGATTTGATAAAAACGCCGAAACTGTACCGTGGAAGCTGAAAAAAAGAATTCCCAGAATCTTAAGTTGCTAGAAAAACCGAAAATTACCAAAATCCGGGAAAAAGTTTTGTTTGAACTGCTAAAATATTTCAGAATTATTATATCCAAAATCTCAATCAAATTTTGTCAAAAAAACTATCAAAAAGAAGAAAAAAATGACTGATAACAGTATCAAATGTATCACTAATTAAAATTTAAACAGGATTGTGGTTTTACGAAAATTTGTAATAATTTTGTTAAAAACTCCTTAAAGTAACGCAAAATGAGCCCGTGAATACTGTTCAACAATTTCGTTTTGTTTCGAAAATGTTAGTTTTGTTTATCTCCGAAACTAGGGATCGGATACCGTACCGTACCGCGAAGGTTTCAGTACCGTCAAAAATATCGCAATACCGTACCGTGAACTTTTTTTTATGAAAGTTTGTTTTTTTGATACTCATTTTGGAAAGATGTTTGGATGAATTATTCTTTAGAAAAAGGTCAATCAGTTTTGCCACTAAAATAGTCTTTTTCAGAGGAAATTATTGGCATAAAAAATTTAATTAATTATTAATAAATCTAAAATTTATTGTTTTTCATAAAAAACACCGGAAAGTTGTTAAAATTTTCATTCGATTTCTAATATAGCTTTAATACAAAAAAACTTGGTATTTATTTGTGGGACATGTTACAATGGGCGGTATGACGGTAATACCGCGGTAATATCGCGGTATTACCGTCATACCGTACCGTGACAATTTACAAAAACGGTATTTTACCGTTACCGCATTTTTCGAAAAACGGTACGGTATCCGATCCCTATCCGAAACACAATATTGATTGGAAACTTGGACCATTTGATTCAAAAAGGGTACAGTAATACAATTTTTTTCAGCTAAAATAAATATGAATGAGTTTTAAAATATATAAAAAAAGATATCTGGCTTTTGAAATAAGAAAAATTATAAAATTTTTATAAAATCAATAAAATTGAAATATATGAAAAGCATTTGTCACGTGACGTAATTATTCACTAAAGTTTCTTGAAATATTTTGAAATATTTTGTGATTATAAACTTCCTTTTATTAACATTTATAATCCGAAGACTTAACAAAAAACAGATTATCGTATGTTTTTTCTAATTAATATTTTAGCAAATTATCAAACTTTTAAAAAAAACCTATTTCGGTTTTAATTATATTTGAAATATTTTATCTTACTGTAGCTTTAAAAAATGGCAGGGCCGCAAATAGGTTCCAAGTAAGGGAGGGGAGATCCCTTACAAAGGCCAAAAAAATCTCATTTTACCTAATATGAATTTAATTTTTCAAGGTAAATTATGGCACCGAGGGGGGGGGGGGGACATGTCCCCAATGTCCCTAAGGCAGTTGCGGCCCTGAAAAATGGTGAGAGCAGACTATTAAAAGCAAATTGAAATAATTAATAATAATTTTTGCAAAGCCATTTTAATAATTCTATTCGTGTTTAAATTTACAATAAACCAATAAAATACTGTAGAATTTTAAACACAAACCAAAAAAAAACAGGTCAAAAAAATAAAAGTTTAAAAAATAAAAACGTGAAAAAAAGTCCCAAAACGAAAAATGCACCTTTGAAATGGGAGAAAAATTTTTGAAAAAAAAATTGAATATTTTTTGTAGCTAAAATTCGCCTTATTTCTGAATCTATCATGGAACCTCCAGCATTTTCTGATTCTCGGGTAAAAGAGATATATGACAGTTATAATTTTATCTTATGTAATTCTAAATATGCAATAAATGAACCTTTGGAGACAGATACCGTTGAAGAACAGGTATGTCTCTGTGCCATATTTTTTTTGTTATCATCATTTTTTTGAATAAATAATTTATAGGAAAACACCGAAGAAGCATGTCGCAAAGCTAAAGCTCATTTTGAAGAAATTCAAGGAAAAGATGGACCATTACTTGTTCGACAAATTCATATTAACTTCCTTCTCAAACAACTTCATGGCCTTTCACATGATTATATTGTAAGTCTCTTCAATACACTTTTGATATCTGTTTTTGAAACCCTTTTTAGGCATTAGAAGGAAGTCGCACATGGATTGTTTTTTGGTGTGTTAATGGTCTTCGACTTTTAAATCATCCTATTGAACATTCTCTTGCTCATCGGTACGCTTTGTAATATCATTTTTGCTAATTATTAACCTCTCTTTTTAGAATTGTTACATTTCTTGCAGAATGTCAAAGTACAACTGGCGGATTCGGTGGCTCCCCATCTCACGTTGCTCATATTGCAACAACGTATGCTGCCGTGATGGCTTTGGCTTCAATTGGTACAGAAGATGCATTAAAAGTTATCAATAGGTAGGTTTACCCTGAACATTTTAAATCAAAATTTGTTTATGTTGCTTTCAGGAAAACTTTGTATGAATTCATTCTTTCACTTAAACAACCAAATGGAAGTTTTATTATGCATAAAGGTGGAGAAGTTGATATTCGTGGTGTTTATTGTGCTGCAGCCGTTGCAAGTCTCACAAGAATTATGGATTCTAAACTCTTTGAAGGTACTCCAGCATGGGTTATTAGTTGTCAAACATATGAAGGTGGATTTGCGGCCGAACCTTTTGTAGAGGCCCATGGTGGTTACACATATTGTGGAGTTGCAGCGTTAGCTATTTTTGGGAAGCTTACAATGATGAACATTGACAAGTTGATGAAATGGTGTGCTTCTCGTCAAATGGCATATGAGGGTGGATTTCAAGTAAATTATTATTTGAATTTATAATGTTTACACAAAATGTTATTTTACAGGGACGTTCAAATAAACTTGTTGACGCCTGTTACAGCTTTTGGATGGCAGCCATTTTTCCGATTGTTGATTATGAATTAAATAATCTTGATGATAAGCGTTATGATTTTGGTGGAATCTTTGAACCTGAAGGATTGCAATGGTATTTGCTTGAATTGTGTCAAAATCTTGAACGTGGTGGCATTCGTGATAAACCTGAAAAGTGAGTGTGGATCGATTTGAAAATTTTTTTAATAACATTTATTTCTAGGAATCCTGATGCTTATCATACTTGTTATGGACTGGCAGGACTTTCTGTTGCTCAACATTACAGTATGCGTGAAAAGGAAACAGTTGTTGGTGGAAAAGAAAATACAGTGGTATGTTTAATTATTTTCTAATATAATTTTTATGTATCAAATTGTAGGAGCAAATTAATCCTCTTTACAACATCGTTTGCCAATATCATCAACTTGCATTTCAATACTTTGAAAAACAACCTGGAATTGTTGTTGCCCATCCTCCTGTTGCTCATCCTTAATATTTTGCCTTATATTTTTTTCCCTGTGTCATTGTATTTTTTTAACGGGTTTTAATAAACGTTTTGTATTTGCACTTGTTTTATTACGATATTAAAAGAGTTTTTTGAACTCTTCATATTTTTATTGTTGTTATATTTGCGTTGTTTAAGCTCTACAATTTTTAGATGAGTTCGGAGAAAACTAAACACAATAAAGCTACCAAAAGAGTAATATTTTCATTACTTTTTGTTACGGTTTTATAATATGCATTTTTAGGAAAACAATTTCCCCATTGTTCGTATTAATGAAGGCGAAAAATGGTATGAACATGACTATAATGAAAAGTTGGATCCTAAAGCTAAACAAGATGTAACAAAGTTAAGCGAAGCTGAAGCAATGGCTGCAAAGTTAATGGAAAGAGATATTGAACGTGCTGAAATATGTAAGAATTTTAAAACTGCTCTCGTTATTTCATTATAGTCGACAAATTTTAGTGAGAAAGCAAAAGGGTCAATCTGATGCCGGATGGATATCAAAAGTAATAAAAAGTGGAACACAAGCCGATAGAATTTCTGCTGTACAGTTAATGACACAAATGGAACCCGTTCATTCATTAACACATGTTAATTCTCTTATTGAACTTCTGAAAAAGCATCGAACTCGTGAAGGAATTCCTATTTTGAGTAAATTGATCTTATCAAATTTTGTTTACCTACAATAATAACTTTTTAGGTGCGTTGAAAGAAATCTTTATTGATGAATTATTACCAGAAAATAGAAAATTAGTTTCATTTAAATTTGTCAGTTTTTCATCATTTTTAAAGTCATCATTACAGTATGATTTCTTTTAGCGTCCAATAACAAATCTTGAAAAGCTTTCATCTGGAAATGTTCAAACGGTTGAAAAACGTTTAATTTTATGGAAATTTGAAAATGATTTGAAGAAATGTTATGAGCAATTTGTGCAAACCCTTGAAATAATTGCATCTGCACAAATTGAAACAGTTGCAATTCATGCTTGTCGAATTATTTCTGAACTTCTTACAAAAAAACCCGAACAAGAAGCAATATTATTGGCAACACTTGCAAATAAACTTGGTCATCCAAATAAAGTTGTTGCTTCAAATGTTTCTGATTTTCTTTATACCGTATGCAATGAACATCCTGCAATGCGTTTTACGGTAGTTTCGGAAGTTGAACGTGTTACATTTCGAAAGAATATTCCATTAAAAGCACAGATGTATGCTGCACATTTTATGAGTCGAATTGTTTTTTCTGAAGGAGATTCTGAATTGTCTGTAAAGCTTTTGCAAATTTATTTTACACTCTTCAAACTTTTAATCAAAGCTGAACTTGATAATCATCGAATTGTTGCAATTATTATGATCGGTGCAAATCGTGCATTACCGTATGCCAAGGGTATGTTTGATTTTTTTTTACAATTTTAGTATCTTTTGTATTTTAGATAAAGTTGAGGCATTAATGCCTGAAATTGATAGTTTATATAAAATTGTTCATGTTGAAAAATTTTCCATTGCATTAGCAGCTCTTAAAGTGTTATTTCAAATGCAAAGTTTAAGCAAAT
Organism: Panagrolaimus superbus; assembly: GCA_964035985.1. NCBI lineage: Eukaryota > Metazoa > Nematoda > Chromadorea > Rhabditida > Panagrolaimidae > Panagrolaimus > Panagrolaimus superbus. The sequence continues at coordinate 12,150,134 of OZ038357.1, forward strand.
CTTTTTCTGATCGATTTTATGCTACTTTTTACCGGCGTCTTCTTACAATTCATTCGTCAACTCATGACACAGAATTCTTTCATTTACTTGAACGCGTTATTTTAAGTGATGAATCTATTGAAAGAGTTAAAGCTTTTCTTAAAAGAATGTTACAACTTGCTCTTTGTAATTCTCCTGCTTTTGCTACTGCGGCTTTATTACTGTATTTTAAAGTCTCTCAACAAAAAGAAGGAATTATTAAATTGACTAAAAAAGCGAATGTATGTTTTAGAGTTATAGATTAATTGGTTGATAATGTTTAAAAATTATAGAACCTTCTCGGTGGTAATGTTAAAAATGATCTTGACTCTGATGATGAAGAAGAACATTATGTTGACGTTGATGACACTCCAAAAGTTGAAAAGAAGCCAGTTGTTCAAAAGATCATTTATGTTAAAGGAAAGGCTGTTACAAAATTGAAAGAACAAATTTTGAAAGAAAAGCATACTGCGAAAAAGCCAGAGGTTAACGGAATTCAGGGCCAAGGATGGATTCATCGAAAAGATCGTAAGTAATTTTCATTTTTAATGTTTTTATTAAAATAACGTTGCTACATATATCAATTTTAGCAACACAAAAAAGCGAAACTATTAAACATTTGGGATATAATCATGAAGGACGTAATCCATTGTTTGCAAATGCGGATACTGTAGTTGATACCGAAATATTCCTTCTTTCACAACATTATCATCCTACTGTAGCTGTATTTGCACAAAACATTATTGATGGAAAGCCAATTAAATATAATGGTGATCCGCTTCAAGATTTTACACTTATTCGATTTTTGGATAGATTTTCATTTAAAAATCCTAAAGTTTCAACCTTTGAAAAAGCTCCACTTTTTCAACATAAATACAATCCACGAGGTATTCGTAAACTTGGGCCATCATCACAAGTAATTTTGTCTGATATCGTAGGATAAAATATAGCAGCAGCTTTTTTAGGAATACGTTACAAAACATATTGATGAAATTCCAATTGATGAACGATACTTGCATCATTTTGCTTCAATGAAACTACAAAATGCGTCAAAGAAAAAGAAAGATGACGAAGATTTTGACGATATTGCAAGTGTGGACTCAGATGAATTTGAAACAATTATGGATCGATTTGAACCTGGTGAAGCTAATGAAGAATTTGATGTCAATTTTGGTGAAATGTTTGGTCCTGAAAAAATTCGTGATAAAAAAGGAAAGAAACAAAAGCGTAAAGGTGATGATGATGAAGATGATTTGGATGTTGATGAAGCTGAATTCATGTATAGTGATGACGAAGGCCTTGATGATGATGATGATGAGGAAGAAGAAATTGATGGAGTTGGTGATAATGATGAAGATATGGATGAAGATGATGATGGGGTTGAAGTTGACGATGATAGCGAGGATGAACTTGATGATGATGATATTGGAGAAGAAGATGAAGAATCTGATGCAGGCTCACCAAAACGTAAAAATAAATTTGATTTGGATGATATGGATAGTGATGAAGAAGTTGATGATTATTCAACACAATTGAGTTATGCAAAGGATGCATTACAAAGTGCTGACAAAGTAATAATTTATTTTAATTTTGAGTATGTTCATTCTAAGCCAAATTTTTCAGATTGATGACTTTATGGACTTTGAAGATGAAGATGCATCTTTGCAAAAGAACAAAAAGAAACAAAAGGTTAAAAAACCAAAAGGATTTAAAAAGCGTAGAAAGATTTAGGATGTTTTATTGGTTTAAAATATACGAATTTTGTTGATTTTGTTATTTGCTTTTTCGAAATAAATTTTTGTTGTTGAATTTTATTAAATTTTATATTATATAATTAACTAAAAGATACTGGAGGTACGGTAACAAAGTTATATGGTGAATATTATTAAATAATTGTGGATTTGCTAGTTTTAAAAAGAAAAAATTGCAAAAGTTGCATTTTGGTGATCAACTACGTAAAAGAAAACATCTGGTAAATCAGATCCAAAGTTTTATCGGGGTGGATTGATAAATCGTTGCCCATAAAACTAAAAAAAAGTACTTAAACGTCCGCTCTCTTATTATGCAAGCCCCCGGGTTGAAATGTTTAGGAATTAGGTGGGTGGGTTGGGGGGGGGGGGGGTTCCCAAAGTTTAATATGTTTTTTAAAAAACTACGTATTTTGATGGTTTGAAAATATTTTTGATACTGTATTTATTTTATTGCAGTTATTATTATAATTATTTGTTCAAATTTGTCCTTTCCCCCATTCAATTTCCTTCTTCATCTTCATCTTCATCATTAATCTTTTCTCCCCTGCAATTTTTCTTCCTTTGCAAATTTATTCATTCATTCTGTTTCATTTCATTTCGATTGCAATCGAAGAGAAAAGAGATCATCTCTCTTTGCCCTCCATTTTTCTTCTTTTTCTAATTTGCTTTCTTTCCTCAACAACTGAGAGAGAGAGAGAGGGGAAAAAAAAGAAGAAGAAGAGGGTGGACATATTTGAATTTGTGCCAAAGAAGAAGAAAAAATATATATATAATTTTTCGAGGTCGTTATTGGTATATCGTCGTGCCGGTCTCTCGGTGTCCAACAACATTGATGCTTTATTTTTTTCTGGTTCAATAAAAATTGATCAGTCGCCATTGCCGCCATCGTCGCCGCCGATAGACGCGGCGCTGCAGTAGCAGCAGCAATAATAATAATATTTTGGCGCCCAAAATCTTCGATGGCGGCAGATATAAAAAAAAGAGAAAGAGAAAAACGGAGGGAGACAAAAAGGGAGTGTTTAATTCAAAAAAACAATAAAAACAAATAAGAAGCTGAATTGGAAGCAAGAATTTTTTTTTCTTTTTTTATCGAAGATGATAAATTTATGGCGGCAAAATTTACTTTTAAGATTTAGGGCCAGTAAAAATTTAAACAAAAATAAAAATTTCAGTTTTATTTTGCAACAACAACAATTTTTTTTACTACTGTAGAACGGAGGATTATGGTAGCCCCTTTTTTTATCCTTCCAACAATTCAAAGGATACTTTTTTTTTGTTTATTCAAATTTTTAATAATTACAATATTTTTGTTCTTTTAAAATACACAAAAGGCGATCAAAAAGAATAGGGTTCATAAAAAAAAGGTTTATTTGAAAATTGAAAAAAACTTGATTAAATTTAATTATAAAGTCAAAAAATTCCAGTCATTTTACAATCATTTTTGTTCAATAAATAAAACCCCATTATTTCGAAATACTTTTTTAGTGTGATTTATTATAATTTGATTCCGTCTGTCTATGTTTTTTTCCCTCCTTTCTTTTTTTTATTACAAAAAAAAGTCTGTAAAAAATTCAATCATCGATGAAAAAAATAAAGTGAAGCAATAATTGTAAAATGTGATCATTTAAAAAAAAGTATTAATGATAAAAATGATGAAGATAATAATCATCACTAAAAAATGTACTTTTGAATTATATATAGTAGTTTTTTTTTCTCACCATGGTTTAGTCATTCAACAAAAATAAAAATAATAATAAAATCAGAGATGTTGCAAAGAATCAAGTTTTATTTTTTGGACGACGTTTTTCAATGAATCACTTTTTTTAGACACCTTTTTTTAAAAAAAAGCGATGATTAAACATTTTTACGGAATTTATTTCTTTGAAAAAAATATTATACTTTTTTTTCAGGTTTAAAAGTGACAGAAAAATATATCGAAAACTTATTTTTATTATTTCACATTCCTGCCTTTAAAAAGTTGTTTTAACGAATTTTTATCATTGATAACATTATGATAACGCTATTAAAGTATTATTATCAGTTAATCAAACACTAAAATTAATCCCCTACAAAAATGTTTTAGAACGAATTTGGGGGAATCTAATTTCAGAATTTTTACGGTAGTTTATTAGACAAAATTGTTGAAAATATCTTTCCTTCCTCCTTCCTAGTCTCGGAATGAAACCCTTTTTTGATGGTTAAAATATTATTATGCAAATTTTCTAACGATTTTTAAAGCGAAAATAAAGTTCAATATATTTTAGTTTATATGTTTTCATTACAGTATCTTTTATATACGTAAAAAATTTTTTAAAGTAGACTTTAATTTTTTTTTTACTTTATTAGTCTGGGATTATCTTTAATCGTACTCAAAGCTTTTCTTTGTTTTTATTTAAAAAGATTATTTTTTGATTTTTACTTTACTACTTTTTTTTGGCCCCCCGATTTTTTATTTAGGGAAAATATTAATTTTATCCCAAAATTTTAATGACTTGACCCAAAAATATTTCAGTACCCAAAATATTAATTAAATTTACCCAAAAATATTTCAGTACCCAAAATATTAATTAAATTTACCCAAAAATATTTCAGTACCCAAAATATTAATTAAATTTACCCAAAAATATATAATACCCAAAATGTTATAAAATGTTAATTTAAATGACCCAAAAAAGACATAAAAGGTGTTAATAAAATTTTTTTAAAATGAAATTTATTTTTTATTTTTTTATTCTTTATTTATTTGTTGTCATCAATTTTTAAATCATGGAATTTGTTCACATTGATTTGGGAAATTCCGAAGAAAGTTCATCATCTGAAGATGAAGAAGTTGTTGCTGAACCTGCAGCAAAGAAAAAACGCGGCAAATATACCAAATATGTTTATGTGGAAGAACTTGATTCTCTCGAAGATGTTCTTCAAAAAGCAAAGATGGCTAGTTTAAAACTGTAAGTACAATTTCTTTTTTATACTTTTTTATTTTTTTAAATATCAATTTCAGTCATGATCAAAATGATGGGCATCTCTACTTTGATTGTAAAGAATCATCTTGCTGTTATAAATGGAAAGCAAATGTATCTGATGGTTTAAAGTATCTTATTTTTGAAACAGAATGTGATCATAATCATGGAACTCGAGAACGAAAATCTGGCTTAACAAATCAAATGAAAGCAATCGTCTATCGACATGTTCATCCAACTGGTATGTTTTTGTTTTTTTTGTTGTTAATATAATTTTTTGAGGAAAAACGTTTTAGGCGTAGCGATAGTTAGCTCTGAAACTGCTCAAGTATTTAAATGGATATTTGAATTTCTGAAACCTTTTCAACTTGGTGATGATGATGAAGAATGGATTCCATTAGAAGTTGTGGCTGATAACTCAAGAGCAATTACTGCCGCTATAAATGAAGTTTTGCTTGATGTTGAACGAAGAAATTGTTTTGCACATCTGTGTATGAATGTTGATAAGAAATTTTAAGAATTTCATGTCAATAAAGAAGAAGGAAAGAATATAAGAAATCAAATTGATAATCTTGCAAATCATGCATTTGAACATCATTTTGATCTTGCTGCTGCTGAATTGATTGATGAATGGAAATCATCAGAAAATGCAAATATTATTAGATTTGCACAATCGTCCTGGAAGACCAAGAAAACGTGGTCCAGCATTACATGTTACAATTAATTAAATTTTTTTACTGTTTTTTGTTATTTTATTGTTTAAATGTCTTGTTATTATTTACATAAACGTTTTATGTTTTTTGGGTGATTTAAATTAATATTTTGGGTATTATATATTTTTGGGTAAATTTAATTAATATTTTGGGTACTGAAATATTTTTGGGTAAATTTAATTAATATTTTGGGTACTGAAATATTTTTGGGTCAAGTCATTAAAATTTTGGGATAAAAATAATACTATGCCTTTTATTTAAGCTTTCATTTTTGCTATTATTTTTCAAAATACAAATGTAAAAATTATTTTTTTTTTCGTTGTTTCTTCTTCAAAACTTAAAAGAGAGGGTTCATTTTTGCATTTTTACATTTTTGTTTGGTTTTAAATTTATTGTTTGAAAAAAAAGGGGGGGGGGAACGGGAATGGAAAGGCCATCAGCAATATTTAATATTTCTCCCCCCTCTTTTTTTATTTTTCTCGGACAAATATACATTTTTATTTAAGCTTTTTCCCCCCTTTTATTTTTGCTGCACATTCTTTCTTGGTCATTTTCATTCATATATATTTTTTCCTTTCTTCCCCGTGGCCATCTCATCATCAGTAGTTTTGAACACAACAAAAAAAGTGTATAGCAAAAAAAGAGAAAAGAAAAAGAGATTTGTTTTTGGCTCTTGTCCAGTTTTTCTTATTTCCCCTCTTTTTTACATTTTTACTCTCCCCCCTTTATATATTTAAAAGTCCAAAAACAAATTTTTTCTTTCTCTTTTTTTTTTTTATTTTTGTCATCGCTGCTTTGGTTTCTGTGAATGTGTATTTTGCTTTTCATCGTCGTCGTCGTTCTTAAATCCCCCCTTTTCATTTTCATTTTCATTTTACTGACCACTTTGAAAAAAGAAAATAAATTTTTTATATTTTTTCTCTTTTTAAAAAAAGGCATCCCTTTTCCGTTTTCTTTCCTTTTGGTCAGCTGCTGCTACTTTGCTCTCTCTATTTTTAGTTTTTATGTTGGTCCCTCAAAATTTGGACTTTTCTTTTGACTATAGTAAAATTCATTCATTTTTTCCCAATCCCCCCTTTCTTTCTTCTACAATTTTCTATTTTTGAAGAGTGGTCGCTCGCATACATCTCTTCTCAGTGGTCACTCAACAACAACAACCATCAACGAACGAAGGCAACCCCCCCCCCCTTTTTCCAATACTAAAAAATGAGATTGGCAATCGACGGAGAAAAGGGGGGACATTTACTGCTGCTGCTGTTGTTGTTGGTGGTGGTGGTGTTATTGGTGGTGGTGTCTCTAGAGAGAAAGAGAGAGAACGGCGAAGGACAAGGACATTGATGTTGCAGCTGCCCCTCTCGTATAATTGTCCGTTACTACTTCAATTCTTCTCTTAACTGACTGACAGCAACATCTCCAACAACAACAACGACGACTGACCCCTTCGAACGAAAAAAAGAAAAGCATTTTCGCAGCAGCAGCAGCAGCACAAAAATGAATGCAATTCTTCTTCTTCTTCTTCTTTTATTTTCAAGAGCTCACTGAAGCGAATGAGAAGGTCAGTCATCGTCGTTGTCGGGGGGTTCGCTCATTCCCCCTTTTTTTTCTTCTTCTATCAAGGCCACAAAGTCCCCGCGCGTTTGTTCCGAAGCATCTTTCCGGAAGGTTATAATAAAAATGCAGACACATAAATAAATGCACACAATTTTTTCATTTTAGTCAGTCACGAGGTTTTTTGAACACACATACTTTTTTTTTAACCCGACAAACATTAAAGAATTTTTCTTTTTTTTTTTGACCACTTCTTTTTCGATACCAGCTGCCCTCCCCCCTTTTTGTTCTTGCTTTTGCCATCAGTTTGTGGTGGTGGTAGGGTAGTAGCCATTGCTGCGGCTAGCCGATCTGTCCTTCGCTTTTTTTGACCCTTTAAAGCATTTATATTGGTTTTTCAACGTTACACATATATAAATATGTATATGTATATTTTGTTCAACTGCGACCATACCACGCCTTCTTTTTTATTTTTTCCCTGCCTGACTGACTGTAATAAAAAAAAAGCGCGCGCTTCGTCCATTTTGGGCCACTATTGTTTTTACGCTCCGCCCTTCCTCCTTCCTTTTCATACACATTTTTTTTCTCTCCTCTCCCCCTTCCTCCCGAATATATGCTGCTGCTGCTGCTGCCGCCGCTGTCCCATCATCATCATCATCGCGGCGGCTGTAGAGAGCGGGGTGCTTGCCTCCGACTGCCGCTCGCTCGCTTCGCTCAGTTTCCCATTTGTTATCGTTCGTCAACCGGTTGGGTAGGCTATTTTCTCGCTATATTTTTTTTCTTTCACTTTTTTTTCTTTTCGTATGTATATTTTCTTCTTTTTTTCCTTTCCCCCTATTTTTTTTTCAAAGTTTAAATTTTTAAAAGAGAAAGAGAAAATGAGAGTAGCAGAAAAAAGTCCCCCCCCCCTTTCCCCCCCTAGTTTTTCTTTTTCTTCTTTGCTTTCGGGTGTCGAAATTAAAGAAGAAAAAAGACTGCAAATTGTGTAGCGTTGTGCTGCTGCTATATATATATATTATTTCAAAACAACTTTGACCAAAAACGATGCCGCGTGTTGTGCGCGCCATCGTTTAATAATTGAAAATATGCATAGTATATCTTTGAAGGTGCTGGATTTACTGGGTATGATGGGTCTGATTCAACCCGTAGTGCCATCACCGTTAGAGATATACCATGCCAAAAAAAAGCCTTGAAGAAGATCCTGCTTAAAAAAATGTGTGAAACAAAAAGGTATATTTAATTTTTGTGATACTATAATTGTATGTATTTTATTTACCATGTTTTTGTTTTGTTTTGTATAATAAAGTATTTTCTCTTGTTGAAATAATTAAACACAATAAATGCAATTTTGACCAAAACAGTGCCGTTCAAGGTATCATCGTTCATAAACATAAATACAATAATGAAATTCGATCTATCAACATTCAATGAAAATAAATACATGTTTTTTTACATGTTCTGAGTGTGAATCATAGACACAATAAAATGCCATTTTGACCAAACATTAATGTTCCAAAAAATGACCCCTATAAAGATTATTTCAGTAACAACTTACTTAAATAATTGATCATTTAATGTTTATCAGTAATTTTTAACAAGTAAACCCGTCTTATTTTTTGTATCGTAAAAAAAGAGAGAATGACATTGTAATTAAAAAATGCCATCCCAGACACCGTCTAGATGCCCTCAAATAGCAATAACTCAATTTTTTTGCTTACATACTTTTCTCTGTGATTTATTACTTTTTTTATGAATAAATTATATCCTTGTTTGTTACGAATAAATGCCAGTTTTATTATCCAAAAATTGAAGGATTCCTTTTATTTGATTTTATTTGATTTGTGTTGTCAGTTCTGAAAAATTTACAGTATGTTTTTTTTTGTTAAACAAGCTTTTATATTAAAATTTTAATAATACTGTTTCTAGAAAAAACTTGGGTTTTATTATAATATTATTTTACATCTGATGAATGAATGAATCACAAAATGGTTTGGAATCCATTAAGGGGCAATGACAAAGATGTGAATTAGATATATTTCATTTCATGTGATGGATTAGAGTTAATACATTAACCAAATAATTATAAATGTGATGTACATTTGGTCAAGTGAGTGACCAATAAAAAAAAGGTTTTCACTGAAAATTTTATGCTTTTAACCATTTTTTTTTACTGTATCTTTTTTTATTATATCTTTTTACACGCTATGTATAGGAGCGAATAAATAAATAAATAAAATAAATAAAGTTTAAGTTTTTGTCTGTAAATTAATTTTCTCTTTTATTATACAAATATAATTAAAATTAAATAGATAAAACAAATTAATTAAAAATAATAAAAAATGAAATTTAAAAGATTTCAAAAATGTACATTTCGAGGAAAAAATCTTGCCGAAGTTTGTCGGCGATGTTCTTCTTCGGCACTTTCCAAGGGGGTTGTAATTCCGATACTTGTGATATTATTATTGCTACTTCTGTGAATATTATTTCCATTATTATTTGAAATTCCAAGATTTGGTCGAAATCCTGTAAAATGTGTTGAAGATGCATCCCTTAAAATTCCACGACGTCGAAATTTTTCTGTTGGAGATCGGCGTTTATCTCGAATAATATTTATGCATAAAAATGTTCCAACCATAATTATCTGTAAAAATGGATGTAAACAATATTATATTTATGCAAAAATGAATGAATGTATGTATTATTTAACATTTGTCTAGTCTCCTTATGTTTATCACTGATAATGTTCTTGTTTGCATGTTTGCTTTTCACTGATTCTTCTGTGATGGCTGCAGTGATGGCGTCTCAAATCAGTTAGTTCAAAAAAAAATGTCTACGAAAAAAGAAAGACCGCCACAAAAATTCTTATGCTTGCTTTCCTTTATTTTTTTGTGTTGGACAACATCATTTTTTTTGGTGGGAAACCAAAAATGACAAGGAAAAAAAACGTATAATCGATTATGATCGATTGACGATTGACTGATGGCTGATGACCTTTTTTTTCTATTCTATACATTTTATACATATAATTTTTGTATCTATCAATGTGAGATTATAATGAATGATGAATAATAAAAAAAATATATGGAAGAAAGGGGTTTGCAAAAAAAAATTGCATAGTAAAAATGTTGGAATATTATTATTATTAAAATTAAAATTAAACTTACAGTAATAAAAATAATTAAAAATGGTGTTCCAACAAGTAAAAGGGAACGTTTTGCGGCATCTGATCGATTATTAATATCTTCATTTAGATCAATGGGTGATAATAAAGTTTGCTAAAAATGACTTAATTATTTATTTTTTAAACATTTAATTTAACTAAATTTTTTATTTTTTGTGGCAAAACCAAAATATATAAAAAGAAATGTTTGAACTCAAAATTACTGCCAAAATTCTTAAAAATGGTTGCAAAATTTTGCCCATTTTGTAAAAATTTTGTAAGTTTTTTAAAATAAAGTTGCATTACATTAATTAAATTTTTTTTCATTTTGATTTAAAGAATCTTATCACTTTTTTATCTTTTGTGTTCTCAAAAAAAAAACAGCTTAAAAAACAACAGAATTGAGAAAAATAAACTTGCCGTAAAAGAGCTTATCGAATTATCATTGAATAAACTTTGTTCCATAAAAACATTATCCATAATTACGGGAACCAAGGAACTATTTAATGCACAAACACTTAACCCATAATTTACTTCCCCAACTTTTAATGCTTTTTCCACGACCATTAAATATGGAATTTCATCAAATAATTTTGTAATATTTGTATGCTAAAAATAAGATATATATGCTTAAAGCATATCATTATAATTAATTACTTCTAAACTGATAACAGCTCGTTCCTTTTCATGTGTTGTAAAAACATAGTCTCCAGTAATCCCTTTTTCATTATTTATTCCCAAGGATGGTTGAGAGGATCTCGAAGCATGTTCTTTCAAAACCTCTTCGGTCGTGGCAGGACCAATTTCCCCAAATTCAAGATATATTTTATCATAAATTTTTGCAGTCTTTAAAACATTCGAAATTTGTTTACTAAAAAGTTTTAAAGTTTTTGTTGGATTTTCGTAAATTGCTCGAAGATCTTTCACAAATGGACAATGAATTCCACGGATACAAGATTTTTCAGATTTTGGACAATCACATCTAAAAAAAGTATAATTTATTATTAAAAATGTGTATAAAATCCAAAAATAGTTTAAACAAAAATATGAAAAATTAAAATAAAAGCTGTCACAAGACCGTCGACAAATTTTATGACGTTTTTAAACTTTAAATCTCAAGGGGGGAAAGCTTTTTTAGGTATATTAATTGCTAAAAATTAGGCAAAGCAAAATAAAAAATATTAAAATGCACCTATGACTCAATAATTAACAAGCTTCAAGCTATTTTTATTTTTACAAAGAGGATTTTTGACAGATTTTTTCAAATTTAACCAAGCGTTTCTCTTTTTAAATATGGAAGAAAGTTGTTTAAAAAAATGTTAACCTTAAATTATCCAAACAACCAAATTCACAAATAATTCCATTCTTTTGTTTACAAGGTTTTTGGGATTTAATAGGATGTAATCGAATTCCATCAACTTTGTGTCGATTTGTTGGACGTTTTTCATATTCTATTATTGGAAGGGGTGATTGGGTTACGGTATTATTAGGTACAATTGTTGTTGTTTCTGAAATTTGATAAAATATGAATGAATGAATGAATGAATGATAAAGTGATAAAGTGTCAATACCTTCAATGATATGCTCTTCTGAGTTTTCATCAGAAGGTGGAATAATTGGCATTAATCGAACATCAGCTTTTGGAAGATCTTTAGTTACTTGAGATGTTGTTAAAATTAGGGATACTGTAGTTGTAGATACGGTAGTTGTTGAAGTCGATGTTGTTGTTGTTGTTGATGGAGGAGGTTCTGTTGTGGTTGATGTTTCTGTAGTTTCTTGAAGCGTTGTTGTTGTTGTGGTTGTTTTGCCTTCTTTATTATTTTCATTTAATTCACTGTTATCAGTTGTACTTCTTTCATCTCCTTCTGAATCTGATGTTGTTGTTTCATTTGGAAGTGGAAAAGTTGTACTGGTAAGATCAAAATCATTGTTCTCATCTCTTTCAGTGGCATCTGTTGTAACTCCAAATAAAAAATCTAAAGTTCCATTTGTTTGAAAAGGTGTTTCTTCAAAATCTGAATTGACTGGAATGGCTTTATCAGTTGAAATCTAAAAATGATAATTTAGTTAAAGACAAATTTTAAAAGGCAAAAATGGTTGTTGTTCATCTAGATGGCAATTCCCAAAAAAATATATGTAATATCTTACAATTTTTGAATGCCGTTGTAATGGATTCAAGGCATTACTATTAACAACAATATTCTCTTTTTTTGAATCCTTGATATTCAAATTTGCAGTATTCATTGAAATAAAATGTGTTGATAAATTATTTGTTGCGCAATTTTGTGATAAACATTCAATGGGGACCATATTTTCGAGATCTTCAACTTTTGTACATTCAATACAATTGGGTTGTGCTAAAATAATTTAGTTGAAGGGTTACTGTATCTATATTTTAAAAAAAAATTTACCATTTGTTCCACAACTTTTGCATACAAATGGAATTACTGGGACAATGTTGAAAGGATTTTTAGATTGTCTCTCAGAAAATACTCCACAAATTTGAATACCTGATTGAACGCCCGGCTGAGCTGGAATTTCAAGTCTTGTCTGATTTCCGGGAATTCTAATTTCATGATGTTGAACAATTTTTCGGGTAACAAATGGAAAAGCTCCCTAAAATTAATATTAATTTTAATTTGCGATGATGCTGGAAAAATTATTTTGATTTCGTGCTGAGGCAACACTTCAACAAATTAGTTTCAGTTGATTGCCGCTAGGATTTTGCTTTTCCGGGAAATTTCTCTTAATTTTTTTAAACAAAATGTAAAAATAACACTATTTTTATCTTTTAAAACAATTTAAAAGCATAGAAAGGCTTTAATTTTTAGGTAATGAGTCTAAATTTCAAAATTTTAAATTTCAAAAATAATATCTGAAAATTCCTGGATACTTCCCGGTTTTTTTTTGATTTCCCGGGAAATGTGCAAGATTAATTGCCATTACCATATCGGATACTGTATTTCTGGATTTAATTAAAATTCAAAGATATTTGAATTTTATCTGTCTTTAACAGTCTTACCTGTGATCGTGTAACTCCATGACTTATTTGATAATACAATGGCAGCCTATTCGGAACTGGTGGCTGCCAAACAATTTGTGCTTTACCATTCTCCCCCCAAACATCTACAATTTCGGCACACTGTGGACTCATCTCTTTTTTGCAATAATCTAACATTGGAAATTTTTGACAATTTAATTCTACAGAAGCTTGGACATCAAATGGAATAATTCTTTCACATTTTGCCAGCATTCGAACCTCCAAATATATCCGACAATTTTCATCCAAAACATCGATCGGCAAATTTAAATGCATTCTTGCGCCATCTTGAACTTTTTCCTGAAATATTTAAAGTTGTTTGAAAATGGCTACAGTATCCTCCAAATTAATTTTACCACATGTGGTTGAGAAAGTGATTCTTCAGGGATCATGCATCGAATTGGATATGCTACTGGGGATTCATATCCAATAATATCTGAATCAAAATATCCTTGTGGAATTTGCCAACTTACAAATACATGCAAAGATTGTCCATCACTTGATTGTCTTGGAGGATCAAGGCGGATCTGTGAAAGAAGGAGTTGGATGAAAGCCAAAAAAGGAAAAAACAAAACAAACAAACCATTTCAGAGGGAACTGCAAAATTTGGAAGTTCAACCGGGATTGCTCTTGGTTGAAAAACTATCAACTGATTTCGGGGATCCGTTGATCTCACCACGACAAGGACACGAAATTGATAATCTCGACACGAATCCGGAATTGTAAATGTCATTTGTGGTGACGATGAAGAACCCTATAAAATAAATATAATAAAATAATGTCTAACGATATGCAAATTTAATAATTTATAAATCCCCAAAAACAAAAACTTACGGCATAAATCCATTTATTACTAAAATCACTGACAGCGGAATATTCAAAGACATAAATGAATGAAGATGGAAAAGGCTTTTTTAGGATAACTTTAATCGTTCTAACATCTTTGTAAATTGTTTCAACTCCTGGAACTTCAGAAGTTGTTCGAGCTAAAAAAATACATTTTATATCAAAAATATTACGGTACTTTTAAAAAAGGTACCCCGTAAAAATTCATCCGTTATCGAATTACATTCAGAAAAATCATCTGGACAATTACAATATACTGCATTTGGCTAAAAAAAATAAAAGTTGATAAAAATTGGGATATTTCTAAAAATGTTGAAACCCAACCGTTCCAGAAGACACACATTTCAGATAACATTCAACGGCACAACGAGCTCGTCGACTTGGTAATCCATTTAAAGATGAGATCAAAGATATAAGCAACAAAATATTTACAAAAGCTAATTTTTTCATAATTCTTTTAAGCGACGAACACTGTTCAACTTTTTTGGAATCTTTTAAAAAAATTACAGTAATCCAAAAATTACCAGTTTCACCACAAAATTAATTACTATCTTCTTCTTTTGTTTTCCATTGAAAATTGAAAATTAAAAAATGTTAAATCCAAAAATAAAAAATAATCAATTCTAAAACATGAAAAAATTTTTTACACTTCTCAATTTTTTTATATCCTAAAAAAAAGGATTGAAAAATTTCGGTAAAAAAAATAATTTTGAAATTCAATTAAATTCTTTTTTTTTCACGGAAAAAATGGATATTATAATGATCTCTCTTTTTTTCTCTCTATCTGGCGCGCTTGAACTCTTCACTTTTTTTTCTTACCTTGGAGGATTGAAATAAATAAATAAAAAAAGATTGTCTGAAAATTAGAACGTTTCTTAAAATTGAAAGTGATGTGGTCAATTTTTTTGGGATCGGTTTTTGAAAAAAAAAATTTAATTGAAAAATTGGTGGTTTTGATTCAAAAA
Organism: Panagrolaimus superbus; assembly: GCA_964035985.1. Classification (NCBI taxonomy): domain Eukaryota; kingdom Metazoa; phylum Nematoda; class Chromadorea; order Rhabditida; family Panagrolaimidae; genus Panagrolaimus; species Panagrolaimus superbus. The sequence goes on from OZ038357.1 coordinate 12,165,135, forward strand.
AAGAAATGAAAAAGAAATGAAAAATGTTTGAAAAAATTGTTGGATTTTTATAATTTTTTTGGATAAAAATCTGGGCACAAAAAAACTGTGTTTTTTGTATTCTTGGGTATTGGCGAAATTGTAACCGAGAAAAATCTCTTCGAGACATATGATATTTGTCTTTCTACAAAATTGTTACTATTAATTAATTTTCATGATTAAAACTTTTTTAATTTAGAATTTTAACTATTTTTTATTAGCAAAAACAACAAAGGCCTTCGAAAATCTTATTTTCTAAAATATTCCCCAAAAAATCCTTCCATTTTAAAAAAAATTTTCTTATATTCCAAAAACGATACCGTTTATTTTTTTGTTCCTCAAAAAACTTTCTTTGCACTTTTTTTTGGATGTGTGCCGCCGAAAAATGTACCGACCTTAATCCTCCTAAAATTTGCCTTTAAAAAGTTTTTTCAATAATTTTTGACACTGAAACGTTTAATGATTTTTACGATTTTAAACAATAAAAATAAATCATAAACAAATGTAAGAAATAAATAAATAATAATTTTTTCAACAAAAAAATAGATACAAAATAATTACATATTTATTTATTCATAATGGTTTCTTCTCAAAAGTTTTTTTTAAATGTCAAATATTATGTAAGGAATTTTGGAAGAAAAAAAAGGAAGAAGAAGATTCTTGACTTTATTCCTTTTTTTTCACTTAACATACTTTTTTTCTTCATCTTTCTTTTCATTTTTAGGCTCATCTTTTTTTTGGAGTTAAACGGTTATAAACGTTTTTGAAAAAAGAAAACCGAGTCAAGGTCAAGTTTAAGCTGCTGCTGCTGCTGCAGCTACAAACCAATGACATCCATTTTTGTGGATAAATAAATAAATAATTTTTTGTAAAGATTTTTAAAATATATGGAAAAAGGGCTATGTTGGAGGTGTACGGTAGCAAGGATTACTGTAAACATTTTTTTGTTGTTTTTTTTCAGATTTGGAACTACAGTTTAAAATTTATTAAAATTTTCCAAATTTAAGATTCTGTATTTTCAAAGTTCTTCGAATATTTGGGAAATAAGCAAAAGTGACTAACTTCTCTAAACATTGTTAAAAGATTGAACTAAGAAAGATTTATAAATTTTAAAAAAAGGTAAAATAAAAAACAGAGTCAAATTTAAGCAATTAATTAATATCAACAAGGTCTTAAACACAGAAAAATGATGTCATCAAAAATATTTTTTTATTCAAAACTTTTAATTCCAGCGAAACAAAATCCATCATCATCAAAATACAATATCCACCAACATGTAAATTTTTTTTTCTCCGTACTTTTTAAAGCCCCCCCCCCCTCCCCTCCGGCAATTACCAGATCATCAAAAAAGAAGTAAATCCATAAATCATCTTTTTTAACTCATCTTTAAAGCTTTAAAAGATATTTATTTATTTATTTATTTATTTTTTCTCAAAGAATTTATCCCTCAAAATTGCGATAATGTTTTTTTTGTTCTTTTCTTTTTTCCATCATAATTTTTTTTGACTTCAAAAAAAGGCAGTAAAAGAAAAAAAAGAGGCAACAAAGAAAGATGAAAGATGAATGTTTGCAATAATTTTATTTTTTTCCTTCTTATTCCTTAAAAACAGTAACAAATGGGTTCCTCTCTTTTCTTTCTTTCTTTTTGACGTGTGAGGGAAAATTTGGGTCATTATTGAGAAATATTTCCGGTAAAAAAAGAATCGTCTTTTTGGTGGTGGATTATCGTGGAGGAAGGGAGGGAGAAGGTAGTAAACATTTCCAAAGGGACCAAATTAAAACGTCAAAAAAAATTCAATTTATTTCATTTAATATAAACTTTCATGATAATATGATATAATCAAACTCTGTCTTAAAAAATTTGAATAAATTTGCATAAAGGGTCTGATTCAATCCAACAATTGCAATTCCAAATGGCTTTATATTTTAGGTAAAAAATGAAGAATATTAAAGAGAAAAACCTGAAAAAGATAAACTTATTTTTGTATTTCCATGGGTCCAACAAAAAATGATAATAATATTGAAAATCAAGAATTTTCACTTTTAATCTTACTTTTTTAAAAATTTTATTACTGTATTTTATACTTTAAAAGCCAGCTTAAAGTAAATAAAATCGTTAGGAATAATAAATACGGACGACCATAAACCGATTTGTTTTCCGCAAAAAAACGAACTTTTATGTTATCAAAAAAATCAAAGGAAAAACGCCGCCGAAGCCGGCAATCACTTTGGCTCTATTTAAACATTTTTTTGATTGAAAAAAGTTTAAAATTTTCAAAAAAAATGTTTTTTCTTTTGATTTCTGAAAACTGTACTGATTTTTGGCAAAATGTGAACAAATTTTGGGTACAAAAGGAATTTTCAAAGTTTGCACTTCAAAAGTGAGGTGTTTTCAACAATTTTTCCTCTCTCCTTGAAATTCTGATTTCATTTTTTATATTTGTTTTCTGAATTTCTCATGTCTTGTGCTTGGATTCATTGCAACATCTGCTTGCGTCTGCCATCAGCAAATATCAGATATTTTATCTCTAATTGTGGGCATATTGCATGTGATCGATGTGTTGGAAAGAGTAAGCGAATTATGTTTTCATCCCAAAATAATATATTTCTTTCAGAATTACTTACTCCTAAATGCTCAATTTGCAAACGTGATGCAAAGATTGAAGAAATTAATAAGGATTTAAGAGAAGACGTAAGTTTTTTGGGGGGTTACTTATTTGTATACAAAACTTTTTTCATTTTTAGCTCCGCAAATACTTTGTCAACATTCATGACTTTGCGATTAAAAGCTTCAATGAAATTAAAGCTATCATTGACTTTCAAAGTAAAAATTGCCGTCGTTTAATGAAACATAAGGTTGAAAAAATTCAAGAGCTTCAGAGTACTACTATCAAACATTCTGAAGATGCTGCTACCATTGCTAAACTTGAAGCGTTTGTTGTCTTTTTTTTGTTGTTATCATTAATCGTGTGATATTTTAGACAAGTCAAAGAGCTTCAAGCTCGTAATGCTATTTTGGAAAATGAAAATCAAACCCTCAATTCTTCGTTCACTAATCAACAAGCTTTGGTTAATCAACTTATCACTAATAATGGTGCGAGTGCGAATAATACTATGAATAATGCTCCATCATTTTTCCAATCATCCTTTAATGCAAATAATATAACTCAACAAGATTGTAAGCTTGCTTTTAATTTTTTTTCCTTTTGTTATGCTGCACCTTTTTCAGTGTTCAGTCTCATCAATGCAAGCTACTTGAATGCTTCTCTTGCTCGTAGTGATAGTAGTAGTACATTATCTACTAAAACAACACATTCTGCTCCTTCAAGAAGTACTCTTTTTAAACCAGTATGTTTGCTTTTCATTAAAGGAAGCGGGCTCCTTGCTACTGATTTTCAGGTTCATCCAAAAAAATTAGCAAAGAATCCGCCTCCTTTAAAATGTTCTAACTGTTTTTTCTTTTAGTCTCTTTCCGCAAATCCTGGTTCAAATCTCAGAACCCCTCAAGGTCGTTCCCAAATGCCTCAATCACAAAGAAGCCGAACAGTCTGTCCTCATTGGCCAAAAGCTCGATGTCGTTGCAACAAATAATATGGGTATAATATAAAAAAATTATTTTTATTGTTTATTTCGTGATATTAAATTATCATTGTTGTTTTATTTTAATAAATTAGTTTACTTTAAAACATGTAAAACTGATTACATACGTGTTGTTTGGTTCAAAGATTAATGGAATCTATCTCAAGTTCAATAAGACCGTAGACGGTTTCAGGGGGACAATATTTATAGAAATTACCATATTTTTTCATTAAAATGAAACATTTTTTTGTAAAACACGGTGTGTCGAAGCCGCCCATGGGTGCGATTTCTGAGGGAACACTATTTTTGTAAGGGAAATCGTAAAAGCTAAATTCTGAATTACATGTTACATTATTAGAAAAAATTTCAATTTAAAGTAAACACTTTTTGTGTGATATTTCACATTCTGATTAATTTTTTTTACAATTCCGATCAGTCTGCCATAAGTCCGTCCGGCAGATTGATCCTTCGATCAGCTCCGTCTTATTTTTCAATCTGCCATTTTTGCCCGGCGGAGCGGATTGTATTCTTTACAACAAATGGTCTAAAGAATACAAATTTGTGCCAACCAAAAGTAATGTTTCGTAAATTTGACAAAAAAAAAGGCTTTTAAGCTGCAAAAAGTGTGCTGACTTGAAAACACGCAGTCGACAGCGGAATTTTTCGGAAATAGAAATGAAAAAAGTTCAAACTTTTGTTGCCATTTTTTCAGTTTTAATCCATTTAGTCTGAAATTTTGTTAATATCTTCTTTAAGATGTTATCTATAGTTTAGGTTTTAATCAAGTTTATTGGAAGCATATCGGCAAAATTATAACCAATCAAAGGCGCGCGATCGATTTTTTGACGAAATTAACTTTTGCTGTCATATTTTTAAATTTGCATATTTCGGCTTAAGTTTTTTCTGGCATGTTCCTGATAGCCATATCAACATTTTTAGTTTCAATCTAAGCATTTGGAAGTAATGCGGCTGAGTATGAGCCCATCGAAAAACACGATTTTTCATTCCTATTTCCAAATTCTCCTATAGTGATTCCGCTGTGAGTCATGAACTATTTCGGTTTTCGGATTTTAAAGATATCGCGCATATCGATATCCGATTTTTTGGTACTATAGACTTATGTTTTTTAGAAAGTCGCACATTTCCAGCCGAAAATTATTTTCCCTCCGAAACTCCTCGGGTTGGTTTTGCAAAATCAGAATTTTGAAATTCAGTAATTTCGTATATGGACTTTAAAATTATATAATGTCAAATATAAATTGTGGTCTTGACCCAGGGCTACAACAATATACCATCTTCAAATATTTTGGCCCCTCCAAAAACCCACGCACCGAGCCGGAGCAGCGGTGTACTGGAAAAAAACAACAAAAATATTCGTCCACCATCTGTACTATCAGGATGCTTCCTGCCAAATTTCAGCTCAAAAAAAACTATTTGAAATTTTCGGTTGGCCGCGGATTATTTGAGAAATTGAGAAAGTCAGTTTTAAAAAACTTTTCAACATCTTTGTGAAATTTTTTAATATGCAGGGTAAATTTGAAAAATTATTAACGACCACTGTATATTTTCATACAAATAAGCCGATAACTCTTTTTTTCGTATATTCATAAATTAATTATTTGGTTCTAATTAGTGATCGGATCCCGTCCCGTTTTCGGTAAAACCCGGGAAACGGGAATTCCCGTTTTTTGAAAATGGACACGGGACGGGAATTATGGGAATCCCGTGATTCCCGTCGGAAACTTGTAACATGTAAATTACAGGGAATGCTCATATATATCAAAAGCTGCAAAATATTTTTTTAGCAACATCAAGCTCTAATGAATCTGAAAGCTTTTCTTCTGATGATACTTTAATATATGGAAACAAACAAAAAAAAATAGATTATCTGCAGATTCTGCTCAAAAATTACTTAAAATGCAGGGTAAATTTGAAATTTTTTCGTTTTAGGAAATTACTTAAAATTTTTGAGCAGAATCTGCAGATAATCTATTTTTTTTTGTTTGTTTCCATATATTAAAGTATCATCAGAAGAAAAGCTTTCAGATTCATTAGAGCTTGATGTTGCTAAAAAAATATTTTGCAGCTTTTGATATATATGAGCATTCCCGTTTCCTGAAAATGGACACGGGACGGGAATACGGGATTACCGTTTTTTGAAAATCGTCGCGGGACGGGAAACGGGAAAATCCCGAGAATCCCGACGGGAACGGGACGGGATCCAATCACTAGTTCTAATCTAGATTATATCACGGAAAATGTATAATCGTATGCGCTTCCCATTTATTTCCTATGCCCGTCGTCCAAACTGGCATAGGACGTAGACGGGAATCGCATACGATCGTGCTAGGAATCGTATGCGATTTTTATCGCTTTTCTATGCGATTCCTATAGGAATTCCTATACAATTCCTATGCGAAAATTTTTCATTTATAGGATTCGTATAGGAAAGTTTTTGCTTGAAATATTATATTTTTTATGGGAATCGCATAGGAAAATGGGGACTTGCAATTTTTTGGCATTTTTAGTGAAAACTTAGATTTTTCTGCAATTTTTAGCAAACTTCTACGAAACTAGACAAAAAAATTATCAGATTGTTCGATAAATACATGCATCTGTTTGAAAGTGCCAGTGTGTTTTTTGCTTTTTTGATTGCAGCTCGAAGTTCTGGATCACCTTTAGCCTTTTTAACATCTGGTTCAGAATCGGATGACGACGAAGAAGATGATGATGAAGAGGATTGTCTACTCTTTCGTTTCTTTTTACCTTCCTTTTCTTTCTTTTCACGCTTTCGATCTTTTTGCCGCTTTCTTTTATCACGTTTAACTTGTCTTTGATGTTCTTTTTTAACTCCTGAAATTTGAATCAGTTATAAAATATTCCACTAACGTGTATTCACGTAATCCCTCCATAAATAATATTGTAAATTTACTTTTCTATTTTTTCGAGTTTCATTTCTTCTTCCATCATCTTTTTCTTTTCTTCATCTTCTTCTTCAGCAACCTCTTTAATCACATCAACTTCTGTTTCACTTTCTTCTTCTTCAGATTCTGATGACGATTCACTTTCAGATTCATCTCTTTTTCTTTTCTTTTTACCACTTTCTTGTTTTGCAACAATTTCTGTAATATCTGGTTTTTCAGCCTCCTGAATAGCTTCAGCTTGTACTTACAAAAGGGATCCCTTATCATCAAATTAAATCAAAAACCTGGCAACCGAAAAGATATGGTTACGGATTCCAGTATAACATATACAACAAAAATATAACAAAATACATAAAGAAATCGATTACGAAATAAAGATATTGCTACCGTATCAAACGGAATAAACAAAAGAATAAAGACACAGAAACATTTTAATTATTTATTTATTTAACAAAAAGCTTCAAAAGTAAAATGTATAACAAAAAAACAAAAGACCAGTAAAAAACCCCCAAGGATTAATTACAGTATTTGATGAATCATTTTGATGATAAAACCAATTTCGACGACGTTCATATAAAAGTGTGAACGTCGTCGATATGTAAAACAATCCATTAAATCAAAATATATTTCAGATGATGGGGAATGAGTTGCAAGAAGATTTTCAATAATTGGAAATACCTCTTCATCCGAGTAATCATGATTAGAGGTTAAAGGTCTTAGAATCTGAAAATTATAAAAAGATTACGGTAGCAATTTTTACAGTACATATTCGCTAAATATAAAACATACCATCATAAGCTCTTCATCCCTTTTAACTTCCCCAAAATCATTATATAATTGATCCAAAAATTCAACATCTAATTCTTTATTTGGTGTTCCAAACATTCGTCGAATTACAGAATTAAACAGTCGAGAAATTGTATTTCGAATTGGCCAATGATCTGTAAAGCTGATATTATTTGTCAATTCATTTTCATTTTCTGGTGGTTCACGAAAGCATAGAAGAAAAGCAGGCATTCTGTTAACTGCGTTAATAATTCTAGGTTTTGCAAAACTTAAACAAAATATAATTGATTACAAAATCAAATATTTAAATATATAAACATACTTTTTAGCTAGTTCTTCAAATTCTTCAATCTTTTTAATTTCAAGAAGATATTTATTGGTTGAATTTGATCCTACTTCTTTTGCCATAATATTATTACTTCGTGTAATTTTTGTTTTTCTCCAATGTAGCAGTTTCTGAATAGCATCCACCAATTCTTGGTGACTCATTTGAACAATTTCTTCTTCTTCTTGAGATGACATTGCCTAAAATTTTTTATATGAAAATACACATAAACAAAAAAAACGCGAAGTAAAACACGCTGTAATAAATAAGATCATTATGAGTAACAAAATAGATCAAAACATACAAATAACTTAGAACTCGTGTACCAACAATTGCAACAGCCCCATCAAATCCTTCTTCGTCTTCAGCGGACCAGTTTTCTGCAGAAGGATTAAAGCCTGCACCGACAAGAGCACAAACTAAAAAATTAACAGTTATTTATAGTTAAAGGATATTTAGAAAACCCACAAACAACATCAGCAACAAAATCTTTTGGTAAAACATCAAGTTCTGAATTTCGAGGTTTACCTTTTAAAGCATAAGTCCATTTTCCAAGTTTAAGTTCTGGTTGATCCAAAAAAGAATAAATAACAGCAGTTGAAAAGTTTTCAATGATTCGGCAGACACGTGAAAAATCATTAGAAAGCAAGAATTTTTCTTTAATAAAATCTGAAGCCTTGTAAAATTTTGTTGAACCATCTGAAAGAATGAATTCACGGGCTGTAGTGTCAGCATGACGGATGGTGTTTCTTGCAATAACTAACTAAAACTTTAAAAATAAATAAATTAAGAAATTCGAACAGCTTGAAAAACATACATTTTGCAAAACTACAGTATATCATCCGCTTCTTCATGGTGATCGACATTTATTGGTTCAATGTCGATATTGTCAAAATCGTGTTCAACGTGACCAGTTTCAAGCGCTTGTGCTTCATTATTTAATCTAACATTTGCTCTGGGTCTAACTATATTTGAAAGGGCTCGAAGTTGTCTTCCCCTTCCTGGGGATCTTAATAGTCTTCTATTCATACAACAGTTATTGATTTAACCAAAATACCTGAAAAGGTTAAAAAATTCATAAAAAATGCAAAAAAAAACAAATTAAAACTTACAAATTTGATGAAACAGTTGTTTTATCCGTTATTAAGTAATTCTGGATACAAATTCAGTAGTTTAACAAAAATAATAGATGAAAAAACTTTAAAAAATCAGTTTTTAAAGTAAAATAATAAAGCAACGATTTTAAAATAAAAAAATTCACAAAATCTTGATTTTTCAAACAAGTTTGACATTTCGTGTCGAGAACGTGCAATGGGAATCGTATACGATTCCATTGAAAAAATTTTTCGAAAAATTTTTCTAAGTCTCAAAGTGCCAATTGGCCTGGCATGGGACATTGATAGGAAGGGTATAGGAAATCGCATAATGTAAAACATTTTCGTATACGATTCCCACAACGATCGCATACCTTTCCTGTGTTATGGGAAGGGTATAGGAATCGCATACGCCATATGCGAATCGCATGGGAGTTTTATGGGAAAGCAATGGGATATGGGAAGGGTATACGAATTATATAGGAATCGCATGCACTTTGACGTTTTCCGTGATAGACAGATATTTGAATAAATTATTTGCTAATATTTTTTTGCTAACCAAAAAAGTCAGATTTCCTAAAACGAAAATAGCGTCGCTCTAAAAAAATTTTAAAAAAATAATCACAACTTTTGAAATCCATTTTTTTTTCTACTGCTTTCTTTAAAAAGTTTTAAAAAATGTCTTCCCGTCACGTAAAAAAGCGAAAGCACGATTTAGATTCAGATACGAGTGATAAAAAGGCGTCATCATCTGATCGACATCATCGTGAATCAAAAAAGTAAGTTTTTTTAAATATCATAGTATCAGATTCAAGAACTGGTTTAAGCATTTCATGATTATCAATAACGTTGGTCTATTTGAGGTCTCGAAGGCGAGAATCTTCTGGCTCGCCTACTCCTGATGGCGGTGGAAAGTTAGTTTTTTCTTTCTTTGCTTTAACAAATGTAAGCCATACATTTTTAGTGCTGATTCGATGTCAATTGAAGAAACAAATAAGATGCGAGCTTCACTGGGTTTAGCTCCACTTGAAGTTGATGATGGTCCAAAGATTCGCGAAAGTGAAAGCGGTGACCCAAAAGAGAAGATTGTTACAGAAGATGGAATGGATTTTGTTCATAAACCTTCTGAAAATTTGGCCCAAAAGAAGAAGAGTGAAAAAATTAAAGAAAAACTTGAACTTCAAAAGCAGAAAAGAATTGTTCAATCAAAGTTGAAAAGCAAAGGTTTAGCTGATACAAGTTCCGACGAAGAAGAAAATGCCGAATCATGGGTTGATAAACAAAGGCGTCTGGCTGAACAAAAAGCTCGTGAATTAGAACAAATGGATGAAGATGCAGAGCGTGCTCCAATAATGAAAAAAGCAAGAAAGCCTGGAGGAGCAATTCGTTCAAAAGATACTTCTGGAATGACAGTTGGACATTCAAAAGATTCATTTCTTACTGGTGAAGAGCATATCTTGGTTTTGGATGATAAAAGTATGCAACTTTTTTTGCCACCAATCAGCTCATATTTATTTAACTTATTTTTAGGTGTCCTTGATGAAGATGGGGATGAAGTTCTTGTTAATCCAACGCTGATGTATGCTGAACAACTAAAAAAGAATCGTGGTATTCGAGAAAAAAAATCTGGTTATAATCCATATGATGAAGAGGAAGTTGATGAATTTGGAGTTGTAAGTTGGATTTTGGTGTTTTACAAAAGTTTTATAATCTTAATAATTTCAGGTCAAGAAAAAAGATCTTCTTTCAAAGTATGATGAAGGTATTGATGGACCACAAAATCGTGAAGCTTTTAAATTAAATGAACACGGTGGTTTTGATGTCAATCGAGAAGCAGAAGAGTTACAACAAAAAAGAAATCTCTTTATGGCAAACAGAAAATTACAAACATTGGATACTCCAAAATACAAAGTGGCTAGTGAATTTTTTACTGAAGAAGAAATGATTTCATTTCGGAAACCTAAAAAGAAGAAGGATGGAACAAAATCACGTAAAAGAAAGGGATTGAAAGTTGATGAACTGCTTCCCGAACCTGAAGAAGAAACATTGGAAGAGAGGAAAGCTCGGGAAGAACGTCTTAAAGCTCGTCGGCAAGCCAATGGTGAAACAGTTGAATCAAATGGAAATGGAACCATAACAACGTCTGAAACAAAAATGGAAATTGATAAAGAAGAAGGCGAAATTGAAGATGATGTTCCGGTGCTTAAGAAAGATAGATTTAGAAATACAATGGGAGCTACGGTAGATAAATCAAAAATGCATTCATTATTATCAAAGATTAAAAAGCGTGAAGAGGAAGACGAAGAAGAAGATGATTTTGAATCAATGGATAATTTTGCTGGAGTTGTTATTGATGATGAAGTTGAAGATGAACTTTCTTCAGCGCTTGAAAGAGCTCGAAAACTTCGGGAACTTGAAGCTAAAAAAGATAAAGGTGCAACAACTGATAGTGCGGCACAAGTAAAAGCAATGCTTTCAAAAATCAAGAGAGAAGAAGAAGATGAAATGGAAGTTGGTGATGACGATGAAGGGCCAAAACAAATTATCTTTGATTCCACATCAGAATATTACAAAACTATTGGGAATATTCCAACAATTGGTCTTGCTGGAAATCGTGAAGATGATGTTGATTATTCAGAAGTTCTTGCTGAACAAGCTAAAGAACTTGCTGAAAAAGAAGAACGAGTTCAACGGCGAAAACAAGAAAAAGAGGATGAAGATTCAAAAGATGAAAGAAGACAACGGAAAAAAGACAAAAAGCGAAAGCATCGAGAAAAAGATCATGAACGTGATGGTGATAAAAGATTTCGAGAAGATAAAAAACATCGTGAAAAAGATCGAAAACATCGTCATCGTGATCGCTCAACAAGTCCGGAAGAAAGTGATAAGAAAAAGAATCAAGACAAAAATGAAAAAGATAAATATGAAAATGTCCTAGGCAAAGAAGCAGATGTCACTCGAGGCGTTGCGGGTATGCTTAAACTTGCTGGAGAAAAAGGTTATTTAGAAGATCCAAATGCTAAACGTTTAAGAGGTGGAACTCTAAAACATTTAGAAAGTAAAATTGTTGCAAAAGTTGAATTTAGCAAATAGTAAGTTTATTTTCTTTATTTGCGTACTTAATAATGATGTAAAACATATGTTTAGTGACATTGATGACAAACATCTCAAAAAATTGGAACGTATGGGAACAACTGGTAGTGGACCATTAAGATCATTTCCTGAAAAACGTGATTATGTACCAAATGTTGAAATTGCTTATACTGATGCTCAAGGACGAGATATGGATCAAAAAGCTGCATTTAGAGTGTTGTCTCATAAGTATGTTTTAAATTTGGCATTCATTAAATTTTAGATAATTTTTATTTTTAGATTCCATGGCAAAGCTCCTGGCAAAAAACAAATTGAAAAGCGTATGCGTCAACAAGATAAAAAAGAAAAATTGAAAAAAATGAATTCATCCGATACTCCACTTGGAACACTTTCAAAACAAATCAAAAAACAAGAACAATTACAAAGTCATTTCTTGGTATTAAGTGGTGGTCGATCAGGTGGTGATCCAAATGCTCCATTACAAAAAGATTAATCTTTTGTTTTGTAATATTTTATTATGTATGTTTGTTTTTCATCATTAAATTTGAATAAATTATTTATTTTGATTACGGTAGCGTTTGTGCAAAATTTAAAAAAAAATCCTTTTGGTACTGTAGAAATTTGCCATTAGATTTTATTACATTTTTGAACTAAGCGTTAAATTTAATAAATTGTTTCTTAAAATGTTTTAATTGAATGTCTTCTTTTGTTTTACAATGAAGACAAAAAGAGAAGATCTTTCTTCGAATAAGAGAATATTAAATGACAGATTTTTAAATAATATCATCTCATTTGCCATTCTCTCAATGCCATAAATCCTTGAATATATTGTCATAGCTTCTTACAAAAAGTCCAGATGTTTGTATGTGCCAAAGCTCGCATTTCGATTTTCTCGGGACAGATCGGCCTCCCTTTTTTCGCTCTTTCACTTTTTGTGCCGTGCCATTCTTTGACCTTTTTTGATTGTTGTAACTGTCGACTGTAAGCAGCTGCTGTTTTTTAAATAAAAAAATGGAAAAAACTGAAATTGAAATGGGATTACTTGAAGAAGGGAAGCTGCTTGAAGCAGCACCAATTCATGCCCCGACCCCAGCCCCAACACCTTCTTCAACACCAGCCATGGCACCAACAACAATAAAAGTAAATCCACATCCCTCGGATGAAGTTGATCCCGTTCCAAACATTGATTTATTAAGTCGAATTTTAATTGGAATTGCATATTTTATTTTTACAATTACTGCCCCACTTTCAATATGGTTTTCGCTTTGTATTGTTTGAGAATGTGTCTGTTTGTTTGTCTGTTACATCTGTGATTTTTATATTTGTGTTTAGTATTAAAATGTTGGTAATAATATGGCGGTAATTGTAAAATTAGTGGGATGCTTCGGAAGCTCTCGGAACTTTGATTTTGGGGCCCTTGAAGTTGAGATCCGAATGAAAAATGAAGAAAAGAAATGCAAATTGTTGGGGAATAAAAAAGTGTGAATGAATATTGAAAAAAGAATAACAAAAAGGAAATAATGGGAATGAAGAATAGGATTTTTTGTGATTTTTAGATATTAGTAAAACTATGTCTACAATTTGCTATCAAAATGCTGGTGGAAAAAGTTAAAAAGACCGGGGCGACCGCAGGGAGCCCTGGTCTTTTTAACTTTTTTAAACAATTTTTTAAAATTTTTTTTAAACTTAGATGAAGGGTGTTACTGAGTTTACCTTCCGAAAAATGATGAATATTTTTAATTTATACAACAATAAAAAACACCGGGCGACCGAAGGGAGCCCCTGTTTTATGTTAGGATTTTATGATAATTTGTGAATTGAAAAGTATATGTAATGTAGGATTTTTGCTATTGAAACTTATTCTGCAATTGACTATCAAATATGGTGATAACAAAATCATGGGCTCATTTGGCTTAGGGTTAAGGTGGCTTTCGCGTAGGATGATTAGAAGTCTTCAGGGATGTGTAAATAGTCTCATTATGTCCACAAAACATCAGTGCACAATAAAACTGAGGGTCGAATACCACTTTCTTTGGAAATACGGATATGGCATGCAAAAAAGTGCCAAAAATGGGCGTTTTTCGCAGTTTCGCGATTTTGACGGCACATAACCCTGTCGACCCAGATATCAACCAAAAGTCTTTTTTTAGTGTTTTTGGTCCTATTGGCACCATTTTAGGTCCAAGCCGCCTTAACCCTACGTTTTTCACCAAAAAATGAGCCCGTGAAAAGGATACCTCAGGGAGCCGGGTCTTTTTTTAACGCTAATTTATTTCAGTTGTGAGCTTAAAAGGGGACCCCACCTCTAACAAAAATTTTTTAAACAATTTTCCTTGATGCTCTCGACACGAATTTGCGTGATAAAAATGAGTTCCCATTGCAGAACAACAAAAAAGTGTTTTTAGCTTTGGCATTCTGTGATTTACGTAGAGAGCATCAAGGAAAGTTGTTCAACCTCTAATAAAAATGAATAAAACTGTACAAGACTATCACATTCTGATATAAAAAAATTATTTCTTAAACAAAAAACATAATATTTTGGAGGTTACCTTAATAAGATAAAGCTTTTAATGTTATTATAGAAACATGTTTTTGATAATTTGTTCAAGTAAAGTACCCGCGTAGCGGGGACTTTGCTTGTCGTATGTTATTATTGCGGAATATGAAAGAGGTGTTTGGCTTCGCCTTGGAAGATTGAAAGAAAAGCAGGCGGCGGGACCTGGAGCAAAATTTAAAATTCCATTTATTGATAGAATTGTGATTGTGGATATGCGAACAAAAACTCTAAATGTTCGACCACAAGCTGTAAGTATACTGTATAAAATAAATAAATTTAAACAAAAAATAAATATTTTTAGATTCTCTCCCGTGATTCTGTCACTGTTACAGTAGATGCAGTAATATATACCCGAATTGTTGATCCTCTCGCTTCAGTTTTAAATGTCGTTCATGAAAAACAAGCCACAGAATTATTGGGTCAAACAACTTTGAGAAATGTTCTTGGCACAAAATCTCTTGCAGAAATTTTATCACATCGTGAAGCAATTGCAGCAGAAATGAAGGCAGTATTGGATTCAGCAACCGAAGCATGGGGGGTTGCCGTTGAAAGGGTTGAAGTTAAAGATGTTTCACTTCCACAATCAATGCAACGTTCCATGGCTGCCATTGCAGAAGCAGAGAGAGAAGCTCGAGCAAGAATTATTGCATCAGAATCTGAGGAGCAAGCATCTGTAGCTTTGCAACGGGCTGCAAATGGTTTATCTCCAACGGCTTTACAGCTACGATATTTACAAACTTTAAATACAATTTCGGCTGAACATTCTTCCACCATTGTTTTTCCATTTCCCATGGATTTACTTCAACTTTTTGGCGCAAAAACAATTTCTTAAATTCCTACTCACTCTTTCTTTAAACTCCTTTTTTGTATATATTTAATTTGCATCACAATAATTTGTAATTTTGTAACATTTTCTTGTTGCTAATAAAGCTTTCATTAAAAAATATTTATCCCCCCAAAAGGGGATTGGGCCATTCCCGACGACAAAAGTGCAAATGCCGGGTTGACCCTTGATTATTGAGAGGCAAGCCTCTTCAAATAATCGAATCCCAAAAATTAGTTAACCACTGTGATACTTTATAAGTATCATATATAGTTGGTTAAAACTATAAGAACAGAAACTATACAATTGATCTTAGCCAAAAGGCCGAGAAGCGATACCAAAATATAAAAACATGAAAACTTATATGAAAAAAAGTGAAAATATTTCAGCACACGTTTTTGCGGGTGTTAGAGAAACAAAGAAAATGCAATCTTTTCTTTGTGACTCATCATCGGAGACTCTCTCTCTCACCACCCCCCCCCCCCCCCCCTTTTCCACGTGGCGGCCACAGAGACAGAAAGCATGAAATTTCGTGAAATTCTTTTTTGCCAAAAAATAAAAGCAAAAACCAGCGCACTTCTTTTTTTGTCAAATTCGTTACTTTTTTTAAAAAATGTTTTATAAAAAGGATTGGTATATTTCAAGGATAAAAAATAGTTATAATAACAGTTTATTTATTAGTTAAAAGTATTATATAAATTTATTACAAGAACTTTAACATTTACTAAAAATTAATCTGATGAAACTAATCAGTTTTATTTCGAAGATCATCAGGAAGATTAACTTTTCCTGCTGCTTTATTAAAGATATAATCTTGAAGGCCAGTCGGTAAATATGTGAGAGGGATATAGAAGCACAAAGCTAACCAACCACATCGATAACGGTATCGAGGAAATTTTGCTGTAATTGCATGATAATAATTATCAACAACATAATGTAAATGTGGTGTAGCAGTTTTATGAAAGAATGAATTCCATTTCATTACAACTAAAATCAATTAAATAGTTTATACTATATATTTGTTGCTGTTAAAGTAAGCTTACAATAATCTTTGTAATCTTCACCATATGCAATTTTAGTTTCTTCTGATAATTTGCTCCATGCTTTATTAACTCTTTGAATCATTGCATTTTCATCAACAAGATTTGTTTTAAATGCTTCAGGTTCTAAGATACAACAAATAATTCCATATGGGCGTAATTCTTGTCTAAACTAGACTATAGTAATATAAAATTATTAGAACATTTTTGGAAAAAAACACAATATACAAAAAGTGTAGTTTTGAGGAAAGTGAAGAAAGAAAGAAAGAAAGAAACAAACCGAATTGCATCCATCCATGCTTCAGCAGCATATTTTGAAGCCGCATATGGCGCACCACAGGGTACACTAACTCTACCTGCAACACTAGTGGTTGTAATAATTCGACCTTTTGATTTTTTTAATAATGGTAAAAATGCCTAAAATTATATTATGTTAAAACTACAGTACTTTCAAAAGTGTGATAAACTTCTTACATGAACACAACGAATATGTCCAATGCAGTTAATTTCAAATGCATCTTTATAATCTTGAATTCCAGTCCATCTAAAATTTGCACATTTTTGTATCTGAAATTTAGCTACAGTAATCTTACGCATCGGGTCCGTAACAACTAAAAACTCCCGCATTGTTGACGACAGCCCAAAGCACTGAAAAAATTACATACACATGTTTGTTAAAATGCTTTAATCAAATTAAATATATTACTTTCATCAGACGCAAGATTCTTTTTAACATATTTTGCTGCTTCTTCAACCGATTCATCTTTGGTAATATCAAGTGGAAAAGTTACCAATCTTCCAGGGAAACCTTTTGCGTCTCCTTTAAGATTTTCTTCACCCTAAAAATTACAATTTTTCAACTTTAAAAAGTGAATAAACGCAAAAAACCTGTTTTGTATAGCACCCCGCAAATGTGGGAATACCATTTTCGGTGCATTTTAAAGCTAAATAAAGTTTGTGAATGAAAATGGGGGATAAAAAGTGCAAAAATACCTAACAATCGACCAAAGCCGGTATCACATCCAGAGATAAATACGGCACGCTTTTTAATATTTCCAACTGGAATAAGTTCCCATAAATATCGAAGTCCATAATATACTGGAAACGCCAAAATTAAATATACCCAAAACATGGTCGCCGTTGTTTCAAAAAACTAATATAACTTTGATTTGTCTTTTTCTGTTTTTATCAAAACTACGCTCTTCTCTTTCTCTCTTTTTTCAACTACAAAGAATAATAAACGAAAACAAAAAGATCAATTGCATTTTTTTTATCGTGTGTAGTTTAAAATCTTGACAAAGAAAGACTTGACACCACGGGTCTTGTATCTTTAATCGAAGAAACTACAAATCCTTGATTCCACTCCATCAATATTTTTGCCTTATAATCGATACACGGTGTGTCGAACGCGACCAAAACTGTCCAATGAGAGAAAACTTTTTTTTGCATTTTTCCATATTAAATTTTTAAACCTAGATTCTGAGAGATTGAAGCAAGTTAAACGTTTTCTGTAAAAAGAAATAAAACGGTTACCACCACATTAATATGTGTGACTTAAAAAATTTGAAAAAAAAGATTCAGAATCCGTTGGATTCAGAATCTTGGAAAAAAGTATTGTCCAAATTGTTCAAAATTGCTATCATTCGAATCGTCTTGATGAGTAGATTACACTAAATGCAAAATTCAGTGTTGTATAGGATTCAGAAGCAGAATAAATTAAAATAAAAAAATGAAAAATAAAGTTTTTAAAAGCTGTGAATCTTTTTCCTGACTTCTAAAAAACACTTGATTTTACATTTAGTGTAATAAACTCATCGAGACGAATCGAATGATATCAAATTTGTAGGATTTGGACAATATTTTTTTCCAAGATTCTGAATCCAGCAGATTCTGAATCTTTTTTTTCAAATTTTTCAAGTCACACATATTAATGTGGTGGTAACCGTTTTATTTCTTTTTACAGAAAACGTTTAACTTGTTTCAGTCTCTCAGAATCTAGGTTTAAAAATTTAATATGGAAAAATGTAAAAAAAAGTTTTTTCTCATTGGACAGCACAACACAGCGTGCGATAAGAAAGAGAGAAATATTCTTTTTAACAAGTTTTATACATTTTTTGGAATAAAAATATACCTGCACAATTTGAAAGCTAAACTTAAAACAAACATCAAAAGAAAAAAAATCAACATTTTAAGGGCAAAAAACATAGAAGACAGAGAAAAAAGGACCAGTAATTTACACAAAGGAAATGAAAAATAATAATAAGATTGTAATAAAAATAAATGGAACGTGATAAACATTACGAATAATTTATCTTTTATCAACTTCCTCATTTTTTGCCGGCAGCAGGTTTTGCAGGAGGTGGAACAAGTGGCTTTCCAATATCCTTTCCACGAAGTTTAATTCCAAGAGCACGTTCCATTTTACCAAGGACTTGAGCATTTGGAATTGCTTTTCCAGCTTCGAATTCCTGAACAACTTGAATCTTTTCACAAATTTTAGTTGCAAGATCTTTTTGACTCATTTCTTTTCCTTGTCGTCCTTGTTGAATAGCCCGGGCGAGTGAAAGGCTAACACGTTCATGATGAAGTTCTTCAGTTTCATTATCAAGCCTAAATAAATATAAATTTCTATAAACTCTGGGTCAAAAAAATTTACTAACTTCAATGCATTCTTTTGCATACCATGTTGAATATTTCCACCAGCCCCAAATTTCTTGCTAGTTTCAATTTCAGCTCCACGTCTTTGAGCAGCAGCAATTTCCTATAAAAATTATGATAGACATTTTTCACCGTTTAAATATATATATATATATATCTGCAACTTACTGCTGTAGATCGACATGTTTTAATTGGTGGAGCACTTTTACGAAGGATAGTGACTGAGTCTTGAGTGGTATCAGATTCCATTCTTCCCATTTTAGACATGTTTGATTATAAATTGATTTTAATAGTAGTGAAAATAAAATTAACTAAAAAAATTTGTTTTTAGAAATATATATTATGTTTAAAATTTCTGGGACATGAAAATTAAAACAAAACACGATGGGCAAAAACAGGATACCAAATAAAGACAGATTTAAGTGATGTGGATGTTTATACAAAGAGGGGATAAAGGTGTAGCAAAAAAGTGTTGGATAAACGCTAGCTAATAAAATAGAATATGTACATACATGTAAACCTTAATCTTTAAAGTTTAACGACGATGATTTGTGACGTTGACAAAACCAAATAATTAAACTTTGAAAAAGCGTTGCAGAAAATTCGAGATTATTTTTTTAATTTATTTCGTTTCAAGAACAAAATTTGATTACAAATTATTTTTGTTGAAGATGAACGTTGCAAAAACACACACGATTTTTATTTGATTAAATTTATCATTTTTTAGCTTTCTTTTATACTTTTATTATATAACATTGTGCAATAATGATTCATTCAATAATGATTACACCAAATTTTGAAAGTTAGAGTTCAACATTTCAGTTGCAAATATGAAATTTATGAAAACTTTGTTTGCAACTGTTAGTTACATTAAATGATTTGGCCTTGCTTTTCTTTGAGTATATATTTTGGGATATGTTTAACTGCATTGTTTGTGATTTCAAAAGTAGCAGCAGCAGCCAGGGGTAAAAATATGCAAATAAGTAACAGTTGCAGTCTGTTACTAAACTAAACTTTTACCAATTATTTTTCGAGCAGTTTTTAAATAGTTTTTTAATAATTTCTGCCAAATTTCATGAACAAATAAACAAAAATGTTTCTTGAACTTTAATATAATTTTTGAAATTTAATATAATTTAAATAAAAGTATTTAATTTTTTTTAAGTCATCGTAAAATAAATTGAATATTGTCTGCAAAAAACTGCTACAAATAATACAAACAATAAAAAAGTGCCATGGTTTCATATTTTTATGCAACGCGGAAAACAGAATTAAATTTTTGCAAAATGAAAGGTTAAAGGTGTTGGTTGTATGAATTAACTTAAATTGGTTAAAGTTATTCGGGCAGAAATGGGTTGAAAGTTATTATATTTATTGCTCTAAAAATTGTTTTAAAACTTTGAGCATTTTTATTAGGTATTTTGTAAGATTTGGGTTGTTTGAATATTAAATGCTCTCTTTAGAATGCTTTATTATTCGGGTTACTGTATCTTTGTTTATGCGGAATTTGCATATCTTTGCCGCTGCTACTTCAGAAATCCTAAACATAATTTTAAATATTCATTTGAGATAAATTTTTAAACGTTTTAATAATCTTTTTTCGGGGGCCGTAATAGCAGTATTTAAATTTTTGCAAATGTTTTTAATTATCCGGCTTAAAATAGTTTTAATAAATCTCTTTTAAAATTTTTGATATTATCATATTATTATTCAAGCATTTATCATTTTTTAAAGCAAAAGGGATTAGTAAAAGCTTTAATCCATCCTTTTTTTTTGACAGAGGAATGATTAAATATGCCAAATAATATTCATATTATGATAAATATGTTTTTAAAAATTTAGTCAAATTTTGGATACATTTTTGAGGGTTACCAAAAAAGCACCAGATTTTGAATTTCCTGTTTTTTGTTTCTTTTATATCTTTTAATTCTTTGTTATTATTTTGAAGAAACAACTTTTATAACTTTGAAATAATATTAAAACATATTTAGGTTTTGCAATAATAATAATAATAATATAGACAACCTCCTTTTCGAATGTGTTTTTTCTTAAACTTAAACTAAACTAAACTTATTTCCTCAAATTTAGTTAAAAAAATAAACTCATTTTTTTAGTCATCTCCTTTTTTCTTCTTCCGTCTGATGAAATATATTTTTTTCTTAAAAAAAAGAAGTGTCGAGAGACAGAGGGGAGGAAATGCATTGAAAAGATTTAAAGCGTAATTTTTGTTAGCTGATTTACTTGAATTAAAACATCTTTTTCTTCAATCTCATTGTTTGTCGGCAGTATTTTTGGGCAAAATAAATTTCTTGGTGGTTTGACGTTAACGTTGAAGCTTTTTAAATTTGTCATTTCTCTCTTATATTTTTTCATTGTTGGACATTTTTCTTCTTTTTTGACGCTGGACTTTGTCTGCCATCATTTTACTTTTTTTTAGGGATACTGTAAATGGTTTTAAGCATAAATTTAAATTATAGCTTGTTGTTAAAGTTTTAAATTTTCAGATTAATTTATCAATCAATATAACGTACCTAATATTAAATAATATTTTTGAAATTGGTATTACGGTACTTTCTTATGACTCCTTTTTAAACAATGAAAAAATCTGACTTCAAAGTTCATAAAAATAAACGCGTAAAAAATGCCATCTTTGAAGTTTTGCAGCACTTTCTTTCTTCAAAATATAAATACACCCCTGGGAGATTTGAATAATCTACGATTATCGAAACTTTAAAAATTGTAAAAATTCTGTCTTCCAGGAAGTTTAAAAAAAATCATTTTTCATGCAAAATATGAACTTTGAAACATTCCCTTTTTTTAAAATAATTTTTTACACGCATCCAACGATCCTCCAACAATTTTTGAGAATTGTACGTATTTTTACATAAATCTAACATAAAAATTTATAAACTCTGTTTAAAATAATTTGAAAATCTTTGACAATGTTAAAATACCATATGATCTTTCTTACTGTAGTTCAAGAATTAATTTACTACAGTAAGAAATAGAATTTTAACATTTTCACATTTGAACCTTCAAAATCTTGTAAAAATATTTTATAAATCGCAAAAATTTCTGATAGAATTTTGATTAGTGTGAAAATTATCAAAAAATACTGTAGTCGCCTTCTTTAAATGTGTGTTGATTTAATATTTCATTATAAAAACTTTATAAGCTTTTTTTAAATAAAATATATTATTTGTATTTTTTTTATTATTTGAAGAGATGGAGATTAATTTAAAAAAAATGAGACATGTGACGTTCGCAAAATATAAACAAATAAAAAAGGTTTAATTTTAGAAAAAAAATATTATGAAAAAACTTTTCTTTCGTTTTTTTTAGAAAAATTTTTGAATCAAATTTACCTTCTTTTTTTTGGATTTTTAAAAAGCTTTGTTCTTTGAAAAAATGTGAAAAAAAACATTTTAAAAAAGTGATGCATTTAGTTTTTTGAATGAATAAAAATGAGCTCAAAATCAGGAGATTTTTTTTGTGTTTAAACATGGGATCCTGAGATTAATGGAATGCTTGTGGAAAAAAAACTAAAAAATTTAAAAAATTTAAGGGGGGAATCAAAGCATCTTAGATATGATAATAAATGAGTTTTTTTTTGGGGGGAAGTGATTAATGATGTTGGCACATTTTCGATTGAAGAGTTATTTATTGGGCATTTCCGTTTATTTTTTATCGCACGGTGGAAAATGGACTTTGCTTTTAGAAATGTCGAAAAATGTTATCTTTAAAAATACCGTAACCTCTTTTGAGAATCCAAAATGTTACAGCAATTTTTGCATAAATATTTTTGTATCTTACATATGTTAATGCCAAAAAAAGATGTTATTCATAAAAATATTCATTGATTACATGGGATTTTAGCCTTTCAATACAGTATCCACTTTTTTAAAAGCAGAAACAGCTTAAAAAAAGCTTTTGAATATTTATTTAATCTGTTAAAAAAAGCATTTCATTTCCTTTCTGTCCCTAAATTCAGCATCAAAAAAACATAACATAAAACATAAATCTTTAAAAATATATATAAATAATAATTTTGAATTAAACGTCATTTTTTACAGACGTTTAAATTTAATAAAGTCAAATATTTTATCTTTTTATCAATATCATATTAATCCGAAATAAATTTCACACAAAAAAATGTTATCAATAAATTTGGTATTGTTAAAAATTAGAGATAATTAAATTATCCAAACTTTTTTTGCACCATTCAAGACAGTGCTTATTTTTCGGGGAATTGTTAAAATTGTTTTAACAGACTTTTAAAAAAGTCAGTACTTTTTTCTTTTCTTTTTTCTCCTAAAATTACTCATCTCTTTTTTTTCTTCTTAATTCTTTTTTGTAGTCTTTTCTTCTTTCATTTAAAACGAAAAAGTGGAAAAGCAATTAACACATTTTTTATTCTAATTTTTTAGGCTTCTTTTTTTTGCGCCTTCTAAAAATTCTTTTCTCTTTTTTTGCTACCAAAAAAAGAAAGGCGTGACTTTGAGAAAAATAAAAAACATAGACGACGGCGACAAGGAAACGTATTTTATTCTCTTTTTTTCTTCTGATGCTTCTTTTCTCTTTAATTTATTGCCAATCCTATCTTTCATTCTTTCTTGCTCTATTTATTTTTTTTTGTCTTTGATTTATATTTATTTTTGTGCTTTTTTTTTAAAAAAAAGTCTTTCTTTCTTCCGGGCGGAGTTCATCTTTTTTTTTGAATAAAAATATGTTTTTTTCCACCCTCATTTTTTTGTTGCCTTCTGTTTTTTTGCTTTTTTTTTGATTGACTCATGTAAAAAAAATAGCAAAATTCAAAGCTGTTCCATTTTTTTCATATTTTAAATGAATGAATGAATGGCACACGTATGTATAATATTATGTCAGTTTCAGCTTTATAGCTTTGATATATCCCTTTAAAAGTAATAAGGAAGCTTTGTTATTTTTAATGAAAATGTTTTTGTGTCTTTTTTAAAAAAGATGAATTTTATATAAATATTTTACGAGATTCTTCCAATTTTTTGGCGCCATCTTTGATATCTTTTTATTTTGGAATAGATACTTTTGTTTTGACAAAAATTGAATTCAAAGGTTTCTGTTTTTTGGGAACTTTTAAACTTTTGAATTTTTGTTGAATATTTTGTGTTTTTAATGCGTAATTTTTTTTGTGCAAATTTGTCTCTCTCTCTTTTTCGAATTACTGTAGTTTTAAAATTTATATATATTTAAATATATATTTCAGAAATTGGACCTCAACAATGGATAACAATAATACAATGACAAACTTCACAACAGGAACAACAACAACAACAAAAAATAATAATAATAGAAATTCAATGCCACAAATTACAAAATTCGCGTCAACAATATTTACAATTTTACTTTTAACAACAACGTGCTCAGCTTTTGTTCCACGAAATAGTCTTGGAACTTTAAAAATGTGCCCTCCTGGTGGTGAAGCATTTGCAACGGCATGGCAGTTAACATGTGGAATGCGAAAAAAGCGTAGTGCAGGCTTTAATGGCGGCAATACCGAAAGTTTTTCATCTTTATCCCCGACAATAAAATCACTTCCAGGTTTGTTCATTTTTTTTAAAATTGGGATAATGATCTTTGTTTTCGTGACTAGACAGACATGTGTAATTTCCGGTGGTTTTATCACAAAATTGTTTTATGAAATTTTAGTATTTTTGTATTTTGAAATTAATTGAGAGCATATTTTTTATATTTCGTGTACTCTTTTTTATGACTAGTTTTTCGAATGAATTGTACCAACAATTGTACTAAGATTTCTTATAATTAAACGATATTATTTCCACTCCCCCACCACCTTTTTTTTTCTGTCAAAAACATTCATACATTTTTTACATTTGTGCAATTAAAACAAGCTTAAGTTTTTTCAGTTCAAATTTGCCCTTACTTTTAGCTTATAAACTTTTGGTGCCCATTTTTGTTGTTGCAAAACCAACCAAAAATCGCTTTTCCGTATTAATTTCTGAACCCTTAACAGAGACAGAGATTTCATATATCCCTTTTTCAAATATCCGGTAAAGGCGGCTGCCAATTCTTTGAAGCAAATTAATAATGTTTTTAAGTTTTGTTTAATCTTTTCTCAAAAATGTATATTTAAACTTTGTTTTTTTTGTTGCCAAATTTTATAACTAACGTCATTTGAAGAAGAACAAAACATTATGTTTTTTTGAACAAAGAAAAAGAAGGAGAAATGCCAAAAGGAAGTTCCTTTTTTTCCTGATTTCATTTCATTGAAGGAACAATAGAAAGCTTGATTTTTGTTTTAAACGGAAATTGATGCATTTTAAAAAAAATTGGGGGGAAATGAACTCATAGAATTTGTTAAAAAATTAAACTTGTTTGAATTATTTGATTGGATTAAAGATGAAACATTTTTGGGGGGTTTTTTGTTGAAAGATTTATGGATATTGAGGATCAGGGATTCAGAAGGTCTTACACTGACATATAAGGAAATGGGGTGGTCTTGAATGGAAAAATTCATAAAAATTTATCCAAAACGATCGAACAGTCACAGGAAAGTGAGTCTTTCCATAACTTCACTCTATCTTCTCTATAACTTTCCCATTTCGCTAAACTCTTGGAAAACTATAAAAAGTTATGGAAAAACCTTATCTTCTCCATAACTTCACCTTATTTTGGCCGCAAAAAAATTAAAAAATGGAACCACCACGAAAGCCCATCTCCATAACTCTACTCTATCTTCTCTATAACTCGTTGGAGCGATTCCGGAGAAGTTAGAGTGAAGTTATGGAGAGACTCACTTTCCTGTGTTGAAATTATTAAATTCCACTCAAGACCACCATAATGTAATTTTCCCGAAAAGATGTCTTACACAGATAGAAGCCATTTTTATCAAATAATAATATTTTATTCAAATATTATTTTTACAATACAATACCATGGTAGTAATAAAATATTAAGGAATTGTGTTTTAAACTTCTGTAAATGAATTTTCTTCCTCCATCAAAAAAAAGGGTTAACTTTCAAATTTTTGACTTCTCTTTCTTTTCTTTTTTTTCATTTTTGCACGAGTGACTTATCTATTATTTATGTAATATAAAAAAGTCTTTTATCTTTTATTTAACTTTTCTATCCTTTGAAAAAAAAGTGTTATTTTCTGACTCAATCTTTTTTTAAATGAATTTTGGAAGGCATATTTTTTTTAAGAAAGCTAAAGAAACCCATTTACCCCCCCCCCCCCCCCCCCATCCCGAATAATTATATATATATATATGTGCTTGACGTTGATGCCCCTGTGATTCCAGAATAATATAGTTTAAAAGCATTTTTTAAAGCTTTCATTTATCCCATTATTTAAAAAAAAGGCAAAATTCTTTGATCCCCATTTTGCAAATTATCTTTTTTGAAAGACGTCAGAAAAATTAATTTCTTTTTAAGAAACTTATTTTTTTTACAAAAAAAATGATAAATCAAAAAAAGGATATTTATTTACGGCTTCTTTTTAAAAATAAGATTAATTAAAACTGGGTATTTTTAAAAAGATTAATAAGAGATAGCAAAAATTGGGGAAAAAACAGAGTTCTAATTCTTTTTTTTTTTGCTGCAAAAAAAAGTCTAAAGCAATTATAAAAAGCAGCCTATAGTTTCTGTTTTTGTTAACAGAGAAAAAGGCTACAAATGAATTTAAAATAAAAAATGATGTATTATAAACGTTTCATTAAGCTTTTAAACTACAAAAATTGTTTTTGGCAGCACACTTCAAGATTAAAAAATTACAGTAATATTTAGTTAAAACTTTAAAAGTCCGTTGAAAAAAGTTTGGTTTCTTTACTTTGCTTCGATGACATCATTCTTATGCAACATTAAAACAGATAAATGGCTTTAAATTCTTCTTAAAACTAAGGATAAATGAATAAATTAGAGAAAATTTTTTTGCAACGATACTTTCTAGAAATCACGTGCCCATGGGGGGAGGTGACGAAATTGTTACAAGTGTTGATTTTGTCGGGAAAAAGCCATTGATGTTTGGTCACGAAGGGGGATGGGCAGAAATCATGAATTTTTTGGTCACGTGATTTTTGGACAATCGCTTAGTAACGTGAATCAGGATATTACACATTCCTTTAATACATTTTTACACATTTTTTGCAGCAAAAAAATGCAAAAAGTTAAATCTTTCCAATAACCTTTCTATTACAGATTCTCCAACGGCATCACCCTTAAATGAATTAATTGCCGAAGATGTTACAGAAATGAATGATCCATTATCAACACGAAATCGGCGATCTGCAGAAACAGCAACAAATAAATTTCGTCCGCTAAGATTAACAGAAATGATGCATTTTTGTTGTCGATATGGTTGCAGTTTTCGAGATTTATTACCATATTGTGATCCATTTGGACAATGGGATTCATAATCCCCATTTGATAATATTATATCCAATACCATTTGACGACGCTGCTTCTTTATCTCTCTCCCTTTCTTTTTCTTCCATTTCATTTGACTCTCATCCAATCAAATCCAATCAAATTCAAAATTAATCCAATTCAATTCTTTTTAAAAAAACGCACAAACACAGATATTCTTCTTTAAAAAATCCATCAAAAATGTTTTTGTAATTAAATTAAAACAAAAATAAAAATTTGTTACAATTTAGTACCAATAATACAGTATACATGCTTGAATTTTTTAGATATGCAAATTTGTGTGTAATTTTGTAACATATTTATATATATAATAGAGAGCTTTGTACATTTTTATTATTATTATTATTTTAAAAAAAAACTGCTATTAATTTTTATTACCATATTATATAACAATATTATTATTATCACACAAAAAGAAAGATCAGATCAGAAAAAAAATTATTATGCAAATTTTTTCATATAACATCAAAGGTGTTGAAAAAAAAGAAGTGTCGAAATTTCGAAAAATAAAAAGAGATCATAAAAAATTTACAAATATAAAAAAAAGAAGATTTTTGTTTAACAACAACAAAAAAAAAGATAGGAGATATTACTTTTTAATATTCTCCGCGCCACAATCATAACAATTGCATTCAACGGCGGATGGAATTTTTACAGTTCTTTCTCCGTCATTACATGAAACGGCAACTTCCACATGCTTTACTTCCGTCATTCGACAACATTTTGCATGCATTGTTAACTTTTCATTATTTAATGGATGAAAGAATGAAAAGGATGTACAATATCCTCGACATTTATTTACTTTTACAACTACCAAATCACAACCCGCTACATCAATAAGCTCTTCATGACCTAAAATAAAAAATATCATTGATCAAAAAAATATCAAATAAATATCAAAAAATAAAGAAAATTTTAATGGCGCCGAAAAAGTGATAAAACTTTTGTTACTTTTTTATTTTTTAAAAAGGCTGCTAAAAAAATAATTTCAAGTGGCAGCTGTTTAGTTTTACCCTACTGTACAAAATGTTGAGATTATCTGATACTTAAGTATTCGCTTTAAACCCGAAAAAAGGGAACTAATTTTTAAATTTTTGAGAAAAAAAACAAAAATATTATTTGTTTCAAAATAACAGTCATAAAAAGTTTCTCGAATTTTTGGGGTGAAAAAAGTTGTTGCACTTTTTTCAGGTGTGTAAACAGTGATCTTTTAAATGCTGATCTGTATGTAGCCTAATTTTGTTTCAAAATAATAATGATAACAATAATAAACATTGTTACCACGAAGATTTTAAAAGGTAAACAAAAAAACAGTAATGCCTCATAAAAAATGAGGCATATATATTTCATCATCAGAAAAATTTGAATTTAAATGCTATTATTTTTTAATCAGGCAATCCTTTTATCTTTTTAGGGCTTCTCTTTAAAAATATATATGAGATACAAATATTTTAAATGTAACATTTATCACCGAAATTTTGACTTTTCCAACGAAAGTAATACAAACAAATTACTTACCAACAACTTTACAACTTGGTTTTAAAATTCCACAATAACCCGTTGAAAAAAGCATTGACCAGCAAAGAATAAAGATTACCAAATTTTTTTGTAATAAAACATTTGAAATAAAAGAATTAATAACAATTTTTGAGATCATTTTTGTATTTTTTGTTGTTGGATTTATTAAAGCTGCTGTGACGGGTGATAACGGTCTTATCACTGATAAATTTTCTTTTTCTGTTGATATTGTTTTTGTTGAAGATGTTGATGAAATAAATGGAAATGCAGTATTATGCAGCCGGGGGGAAATATTTGGTGGACCCATTTAAATTAATTTTTTTTGGAGAATACAGTATGCCCAAGGGATACGGTAGTTGTGTAAAATATTTATATTTACACTTTTAAAAAAGTATAAAATATTATCAGCCAATATTGAAACAATTAGAACAAAAAAAGAGGTGAAAACTATAAAAAAAAAGGAAATTAGGGTTTTAAATTAAGGGTTTCTAAAAAGGCGACAAAGAACAATGGAAAAATTTAAAGGAACACACGTCGCGAAAATAAAGGTATTTTTCATGTGACTTTTTTTAAGTGAAAACTTTTTTTTAAAAAAAGGAGAACGCATTGTCTTTCTTTTTTTGGATGAAACTATCTTCTTTTTTTCAAGTGTGTTATTGTTTTGTTACTTTTAATTAGTTTATCATTTAATCAATTTGATCAAAATGTTTCAAAAAAATAAGATTTAAAAATATTTATCAAAAAACTAATTTCAAAAAATGAATCAAAAATCAAAGTTGAATATTAAAAATTATCGAAGATTGCTAAAATTAACCTTAAATAAACCTTAAATTTTATGGTCAAGATCCTTGACTGTTATCATCAAAAATAATTTTGGGGTACCAAATTTAGAAACAATGGAGTTTTTTTTTGATTATACAAAAATTCACGAATATTATTTTGTGACGTAAAAAACACGAAAGAAGAAAAATCAGAGTTTAGGTGCAAAAAATTAAAGGGAATGCATTTTAATGATGATCAAATTATCAATCATTACAGTATTTCGATAACAGTAAACAAAATGTATTACTGTCTCAAAATAAGCAAAAATAATAATATTATTCAACAAAGGGTTACTGTAGCAAAAATTATTTGAAACTAATATTTGTATCACTCATTTCCAAAATACCGTAACCACGTCATTACTATTACCCTGGAAAACTTTTAAACAATCCAACACATTTCATTTCATTCCAAATTCCATTCAAATTCCAATTTGAATTCCAAATTCTGCAAAATGAAAAAAAAGCTGCGGATCCTTTATATTATATATGAATTCTTTTTCCCCTCTCTCTCTCTTTCTCTTTTTTTTCGAGGCATTTTCAGACAACGCCCAATATAGGTCATGTTTGACTTTCTTCTTCTCCCCCCCCCCCTTTTTTTCTCCCTCAAAAAAAAAAGAATCAAAACCTTTAAAAAAAAGTCATAAAAAAAGAAGTGTTAAAAACAATCAAAAAATCCTACGCTGCTGCATTTTTTACCCTAAGCTTTGACGTAGATTTTATTTATATTGCAAAAAGTCTTATTTTTTTGGTAGAATCAAAACATCTTTCTTTCTTTTCTTCCTTTCTTCCTTCCTTCTTTTGATCTTCAACTTCTACATTTTTGGCTCAAAACGTTGACAGTTTTAATTTAAATTTTTTTGATACTTTAAAGGCGGGCGTAGGAGAGAAAAAATTTTTAAATAAGCAATGAATATCCAAAAAAGAATGTTTCTACAAACAAATGAATGAATGAATGCAGAAACAGAATTATATTTTAATATGACGTTATTTGAGGGGAATCTTATTTTTGGAAGTCGACATCAAGAAAAAAATGTATTTGTTGCTACACTTAGAAAGCAAGCAAAAGATCTCTCTTTAAAAAGGAAGAGGGAATAAATAAAAATGTTGGATGTCATCATTGTCTGAAGAGGACATATTCTTTCTTTTTTTGCGTATGTATTTGCATGTTGTCTTTTTTGGGCATTAATTGTGATTCTTGAAGTGAAACTCTTAACAAAAAAGAAAGAAAAGGAAAGAAGAATGACGAGAATAAAGTAAACACGAAAAAAAATTTGAAACAAAACTAAGACAAAATTTGTGTGTTTTTAAAAAAACAGCTTTATTTTTGAGAGTTCCGTTTTCTTTCTTAAAAAATGATGGATACCGTAATCTCTCTTCCTTTTAAATTTTGTATATTCTCTTTAAAAAATTGAAAAAGAAAAAAGTCAAAGGCCTTTTGATTCTTTGATTAAATGATTAAATTTCTTATCAAAAATTTAACACCTTTTTGCAACTTGTCTTTTTTTAAGGTACAATCCCTTCCCCCAAAAATCGTTGAAAGATTAAGTTTTTGAGAAGAAAAAAAAGATTGAAACAAAACATTTAACACTTTTTTTTAAAACAAAAAACGGCAAAAAAAGAGATGATTTTTAAAAGAACGCATTTGAAAAGGAGTAAAAAGAAGGTGTCTTTTTGATTAGGTCAAAAGACAAAAAAAAATATAGCCGATTTTTTGTTATCAGTGATAAAAGAAGAAGAAGGGTTATTTTTATTTGAGCTGGTAATAAAAAACGGTTCTTCTTCTTTGATTGACGCACCTTTTTTTGCTTTATTTTTTAGCATAAGCTCTTTTATTTTGGGGGTATTAAAACAATAAAAAAAGTGTTACAAAAAATTACATCATTAAAATATACATATATTTATTTTTAGAGAGCAAAAAGAAGGTGTGCTGTTAATGAAAGCTATAAAAAAAAGAAAGAAAGTTCAACAAGGTTTGGTTGTGGTCTCAGATGGAAAGTTTTCTATGGCGTAATTATCTTGTCACGAAAATGAATATATTTAAAAATTAATAGCAGCGATTTGGAATGCCATGGCATTTTTACAAAAAAAAACAATTTTTAAATCTTATAATACATTTAAAATTCGTTTTACAAGGGTACAGTAATGCCTGGGCAAAAACATTAGGAAGTGTTTTTGGCACTTTTCAAGTATGTGTAAAGTTTAACTACAGTACTTTTCACAGCAAATATGACAAAATAATTTTAACATAATAACATATTATGTTGAAATATTATCAAATAAAATATTACGAGTCCCAAATATAAAATTTAATAAGTTTTTTTAAAAATACAATAGTTTTTAGCAACATTCTCCCCCCCCCCCCCCCTCCCGACCCACCCACTTTTTCCCAAAACAACCATAAATCATACAAAATTATTACACCAACTATATATTTTATTACCAACATTTAATTCTACTACCAAATAAATATTTCCAAAACAGACAACAACTTCTACCATCAAAAAATGAAGAAACAAATTAATTTTTGCTCCATTTTTCATTTCTTTCTATCTTTCATCTTTTTTTCTTTCTTTTTTTCGTTCAATTAAATAAAATTAAACTGACAATGCCCTAAAATGCACTGAAAAAAAAATCAAAACTCTGTATGAAACATTTTTTTGAACAAAAAAATGTATGATTAAAATTAAATTTGTGCAGGGTCCTTTTTATACTACCCAAAACATAAAAAACATGGACGATTCATGCATTATTGTTGTAATCTCTCTCTATTTTTTTGTCAATCAACAATCATCTCTCTTTTCTCTGACGACATCAAAAAAAATTTAGGGGGGAATGTTTGCACTTAAAAACTTTTTTTTGAAAAAAATATGCGTTTAAAAACAAGCAAAAGAAATTAGATCAGACTGGTTTTCGATTGACGTAGAGATTATTATCAGATTATAATCACATGCTGAAAAAAATGGACACAAAAAACACAAAAACAAATTCCTCCCGAAAAAATGAGCAAATTAATTTTTGTATTTCGTAATTTATTTTAATGGAGAAAAAAAGGGTCAGATGGTCAAAAGTTAAAAAAAAATTCAATTTAGGTTTTTAAAAATACAGTACCCCGAATTTGTTAAATCCCAAGCAATCGGGTCTAATTTTGCTTTCAGCTAATGGTAAAACTACAGTAATTTAATTTGTTAAACCTTTTATTACTGTTGTATTACTGTATTGAAAACATACGGTATTACCGCTAAATTTGTAGTTTTTAAAAGAAAAAAAAGAAGTTTAAAAAAAATGTTTTCAATTTCAAAAAGATTATTAAACAAATCCTTCTTTGTTTGACAATGGGGATACGGTTAAACAAAAATAAGAATCAAAAAAACTAATTTCTTATTTATTTTTGTATCATTTTTAAATGAAAAAAAAAAAAAAAGCATTAAAAACTCCCTCTAAGCTTTCTACAAATAAAATAAATAATATTTCTGAGCTGTTTTATATATACGATACTTTTTGTGGAGGTTGAAAAAACAGAGTTCTGTTTAACTTTTGCTTATTTACCTTCCCCTCCCAAAAAAAAGCATTCCAAAAACAAAGAAAACAAACTTACTTTGGTCCAAAATCCGATTCGCTAACAAAAAAAACAAAAATGTTTAAAAATAAACATTCAAAAAATGAAACAAAAAAAGTTTCTTTTTTGGGTTTAAAAAAATAAAAAGTGTTTTCCTTTTTTTTGAATTTTGGAATGGATACTTGAGAGCTTTGAGAGCTTTGAGAGAGAAAAAAAAATGAAAGAGAATGAGATTTAAGTGCTCCTTAGCTAAGCTAAGGAAAGCTAAGCAAAAGATAAGCTTTTGCAAAATAAGAATAAAGGAAGTCATGAATTTTACAAAGTTTCCGTTCTCTGTTTTTTTGTTTTGAAATTAAACCGCCAAAAAAACAATAGAAAGATGAAACATGATGTCCCCCGGCAAAAAAAACGAAGCAGCAAAGAAAAGAAAAGAACAACATAAACTTCTTGAGTTTCGTGAAAAATATTTTTCTGATACTTTTTTTTGTGCCGTTGCTGAAAATCTCAAAGTTCGAAAAACAGTTTTCCAAAGTTGCTGAAAAAATGTTAAATAATTTTGAAGAATTTATACAATTTTTAAGATTTATACTTTTTTTCAAAAGGTCATTAACCGGAAAGAAGCTTCTTCTTTTTCACATTTTTGGGGGGTTTTTTCGAAAAAAGAAGGAAGGAAGGAAAGAGATCAACTAACAAAGGTTTGCTTTTTCTTTGGCAAAAAAATACTGCAGCCAAAAATATGATAGCTTTTTTTTCAGATTTGCGTAAAAAACGTAAAATTTTCGCCAACATTTGCGGCAGCAAAAAAATACTTATTTTTGGAATGTTTGTTTAGTTTTAAACTATTTGAAAAAGGATTACGGTATTGACGCAGCAGATGTAACAAAACCGTTTATGAATTTCCGAAAAAAAAAGTGAAAATGAATAAATTATTTGAGTGATAAATTTTGTGTTTTGGCACTTTCACTATTGCGTATTTCATCTAAATATAATTTTCTTTTAAATTTTAGTTGTAATAATTTTTTTTGAAGAAGAAATTAAAGATTTTTAGAAAAAACATTTTAGCCAAAAAATGATTCAAATGCGCGAAATTAAGTTAATTTTTGTTTTACGTAATTTTTTCAGTTTTTTAAAATTTGCACTTAATTTCTCCGTTTTATTTTTCCCATGAATTTTGACTGTCACTGATTAAAATGTACCTAATGAAAAGAAATCTGATCTGACAAAATTGAACGAAAATTAATTTATAATTTTTTTGCAATGAAAGATGAAAAGAGGGGGAGAAAAAACAGGATTTATTAACCCCCAAAAAAAACAATTAAACATTAAAATGATGATGATGATTTTTTATGATTGATTTATGAGTGAAAACTTTTTGCTCTCGAGAAAAAGAGAAAAATAATTTAATTAAACACAGTTTAAAAAAAAAGTGTTGTTTGCAGAAAATAAAAAAGACGAAGAACAAAATACTCTTAAATCAAATTTGAACGATGATTGATCTTTTTTTTATTTACTTTTTTGTCTTTTTTTAAATTACTTATACGCCTACTGTAGACGGGATCACCGAAAATTACACATTCTTTCAAAAAATGAAACAAAAATTTTGCTCAAAACTTTTATTTCAAGAGGAGAACGGAGGTTTTTAAAAGTTAAAAATCTGCAAAAAAAAAGTAGCAAAAAAATATATAAAAAAAGTAAAAAAAGCAAACATAAAATCAAAAATTAGAGAAAAACAAGGGAGTGTTTTTTAGCAAAAAAAAGTAGGTAAAAAACATACAAAAAAACCGGAAAAATATTACTTTCATTTTTGATCAATTTTTTAAAAAAAAAGTGTTATTTTCTCAGGTTTTATTTTTCTTATCATTGATAAAAATTTGAGTATCAAACTTTGATACTTTTTAAGTTTTACGACACTTTGTTTTTACGTTTTTCAGAAAAATTTTAGGTAAAAAAGATTTGTGAGAACAAATTCCAGCAAAAAAAATATATTTAAAATTTATGAAGAAAAAAAACGGAGCACAACATTTTTTATACTGCTTTGATCTGTTATCAATCAACAAAAGTACAAATATATATATATGTTCGATGCACTGTGGTAATAAATGTATTTAAAAGGGTATAAACAAAATGTTTCTCATCACTCGAATCAGCGGCATCAGAAGCATTTGAAAATGATAAGAAATAAAAATTATCAAAGCATTGTTCTTACAAAAAAAAATAGAGAGGAAAAAAGTGTGTATTGAAGCAATGAAAAAAAATGATAATAACAAAATTCACATTTTTGATGATTCATTAAAAAATTGGTAATTAATTTTTATTGGTAAAGAATTAAATTTTGGTTTAAATGTCGGAAGTTTATTAGGGAAAAAGTATTATCAGGTATATCAAATGTCTTAAATGGATTTTTTCTTCTGACATTTAACATGTTTTTTAAAGTTGCTTCGATAATTTTGTTTGAATTTAAAAAATTACTTCCCAATTTTTTAAATCTTAAATATTTACCCAAAAATAAACTTTAATTATTTCATTAATCCCCCAATTCACTATACTTTTTTTTTCGGAAACTCAAAACACACACAAATAGACATAAAACTACAGTATTATGTAAATATTTTTATGACGAAATTATGCCCAAATATTTTTTTAAAATTATTATTTTTTTGGATATTAAATATTAAAAACACTGTTTTTTGAAACAAAAGACGTATTTTCATGGAAGAAATAGAAAGAAAAACCACGCAAAATTCCATTTAAAGCAAAAAAAGCCAGCAAAAAAAAGGTTAATGAAATCTTGAAAAGTTAGAAATTTGATACCTCCTTTTTTTCAACGCCAAAAAAGAAGCAGCAGCTTTAAAGATTTAAGACACCCAAAAAAAACACCAATGTTTTGTTTTTCCAAGATTTTTTACGTTTTTTTTATACTTTTTGAAACTTTAAAAAAAAGAATTGTTTCTGATGGAATCTTGCAAAAACACAAAGGAATTTTTTGATTCCCAAAAAAAGTGAAATCAAAAAAAAGAGAGATAAGATGGGATGGGTCTAAAAAATATGAGTGACGTTAATCCCTATTCTCTTCATTTAAAATGATTCATTTATATTTTTTGGGATCATCATTTTGTTCGGTAAAAAAATATCTAAAAATAACGTGACAAAAATAGACAAACAGTGATAAAAAATGATAAAGAAACATATTTTAAGATTGGATGATTGGAAAATGAAAGTGTTCATCTCTTTTTTTTCTTCTTTTTCTTCTTTGAATCATTGCATTGTTTGTTTTCGGAGCAGAAATATAATCAGTCTTTTTTTGGGATCAAAAAAATAATGAGATGTTTTAAATAAATAAAAAACAACATTTTTAAGGGTTTCAACATTTTTACAACTTTGTTGATTTTTTTGAAATCCTTCGATGACGATGACATAGGGTCATGTCACATCCATAAATATATATCAGTGATAAGAAACAATAAATGTTTTTTTATATAAAGCAAACACGGTTTTAATTTTAATATATTTGTTTTTGCCATTTTTAGCTTAGAATTCTTTGTGAGACCTTAAAAAACAATTTTGAATTTAAATTAATGAAACCAAAAAAATTAATCTCGAATTTGCTACAGTTTTTTCAATAAAAATTTTATTTCATTTTTTCTTCCAAAATAAATGCTGCTAATTATCACAAAAATATGATTCATCAATAGCAAAAAATAGACAACAAAGAATTTGGAATCTTTGATAAAACACGAATTTTTTAGACAACAAAGTCAGGGCCGCAAATAGGGGGGTGGAACTGGAGAAAGTTCCCCCCCCTTGTCGACCAAAAATAAGGGGAAAAATTGAATTCATACTAGATAAAATGAGATTCTTTTGTATTTTTATAGGGAAGTTCCACCCCCTTTACTTTTGGTTCCACCCCCTTACTTTTGACCAATTTGCGGCCCTGAACAAAGTTTCAAAAATATTTTTTTACTTTTCGAAAAAAAGTTTGAATAAAAAAAAGTTTGAATAAAAACACAGTAAAAGAAAAGCTTTAAAAACAATTGAAAAAATATTTGAAGCATTTAATTACGTCCTCAAAAAAAATGCTTCCAAAAAATGTAATAAAAACAATTAAAACAATGGCTAAAAAATGTTATCAAAAAATTTTTGTAAGAAAAAAATCTAATTTTGGGAGAAAGGAATTTTTGTGCCACCACCTTTCAAACAAATTTTAGACCTTCTCTCTTTTTTTTATTACTGCTTTTTTACAGCCAAGTCCAAAGGCTACCGTTTAAATCAAATTCTTTTCTTTCTTTCTTTTTTTACAGTCTTTTTAAAATGGCAGTGTGATAAACTGATAAAAATTATATTTAAAAGTTTTAATATCTTTGACCCAAAAAATATTTCAGATTCCATTTTTGGTCAATAAAAAAATGATAAAAGCGTCATTGGAAAAAAAAACATAAATGGCTTTAAACTTTTAAAAAAAGGAAAGTTAAATTTGTTTTTAAAGCTGAAATCTCTTTTTTCTTTAAATGACTCCTTTGAGTCCCATAATAATGTTTTATTACTAAAAAATTGCAAATTTCAGAGTTTTTTAAAACTTTTAAAATTAAAATTGCAACAAAAAAATAGGATTGCGTCAAAATATTTTTTGTCTGTGGCATTTC
This sequence comes from Panagrolaimus superbus, assembly GCA_964035985.1. Classification (NCBI taxonomy): domain Eukaryota; kingdom Metazoa; phylum Nematoda; class Chromadorea; order Rhabditida; family Panagrolaimidae; genus Panagrolaimus; species Panagrolaimus superbus. The sequence continues at coordinate 12,202,988 of OZ038357.1, forward strand.
AGTTTTGAAAAAAAAGCTGAATTTTATGAAACATCATCGAACGTCTGAAATTTAAAATTTTTATGATAGTTTGGGAGTGTCCAGATCTGACGTCGGGTTTTTTTTCAAAATTTTCAACCCCCCTCAATCCAAATCTGGTAGTGTCAGATTCAAAAATTTAGAAAACTGAAAAAATTTTAAAAAATTCAATCAATTTAAATTACAAAACTTTGCCGACGTCAGATTTGGTTTTTTTATTACGTTTATTTTTTTAAAAATATTATTCAACGATTCCTCCCAAATTTGTTAGTAATCATTAAAAATTAGGGCATTGTTTTTTAAGAAATATATAGCCGCAGGCAAATTTCTATTTTATTTTTCGCAAAAACAAAAGTTTAGTTTTTAAATAACAATAAAAAGCAAAATCAAGTTGATTTTGTAATTCTTTATTTTTATAATTAATTAATTATCGTCGATGAACTTTCAATAAAAGGTTATTGTTTTTTTGGGCGAAGATTAATTGTAAAAAAAGAAGATGAATAGGGGGTAAAAAACTATAGTAAAGCAATAATATAAATATAATTTGTTTTATTGAACAGAATAAACTTTAAAAACGGCATTTCTGATTATAAACTGAGTGTTAAAAACTGTAAAATATTAGTAATGAAAATGCCGTCCAAGGAAATGAGCAACCCAATGCATTATCGTAATGCCAATCGATAAATTTGTAACTTGATTACTACGGATTGTGACTTCAAAAAAAAAGGTGGTAAACTGATATCGAATTTGAGTCCATCTGGGAATTGGCAAAAATCACTGTGAAAAAAAATTTTGAAATTAATAAAATTTTATTAAACAATTTCATTGCAAAAATCAAAAAAAATACAGCATTTTTGAATAAATTAATACCAGAAAGAAATAAAAATCTAAAAATAAAACTTCATTTACTTCATTTTTTACAAAAAAAATAAAACTGACTTTTTTTTATAAATGTTACAAATAAATACAGTATCCATTTTGATTATGATGAAATAAAGGAAGATATTTTGAATTTGTTAGAAGTAAAAAGCATCAATTCTTAAATTAAAATAAAACATTCCATCCAAAAATCGTTAACAAAATCAACCATTCTATTTTAATCTTGTTGCCATTACTGTAATAATAAGGATTGCCGCCATACGAAATTTCAACAATTGGAGTATCATCGTGAGGATGATTATGATGGAGTCCAGGATCGGGTATAACATGCCCTCCTCCATGTCCATGTCCATTACATCTACCAAAACATTGAATTGGACAATTAAATACATCAAAATTTCCACAAATACATGTATTTGGAAGTCTTAAAGGTGGAAAATCATCACAATTGAACGGAAATGGTTCTCGGCAATCATTTATATCACATGTCATTGGGCATTGATATTGATCATAAAATTTGCATTGACATTCAGGTGGAAGATCCGATGATGGAATTGAGTTACAATCAAGATGTCCATTGGCATAATTAAAGAATAATAATGAAAGAGTTGAAAATAATAGAAATAAATAAATAATAATTGTTGGCGACATTTTCAGAGACAAATGATTAAACGATAAAACTTTTATCATAAAAGAAAGAAAAAAGAACGGCCGTCGAAAAAAAATTTGCATAAAACAGAACACTTTCCAATATTTGGAATGCAACAAAAAATATAAAATACCGTAATTTTTTTTAATTGTTCCAAAAAAAATCAAAAACAATAAATTTTGGAAATATTTCAAAAATGTTACAGTAATACAGTATGCAAGTTACAAAAAAATTAACTTTATTTTTAATCATTCATTCAAGACACAGAAAAAATAATTTTATATCAGTGATAAGAAGGTTAGAGCATTATCAATTATTATTTCGCATAAATCTAAAATTTTAATATCATAGTTAATATTTTTTCAAAAAAAAAGATATTTATTAAAGAAAAAAACTTACCACATTTTTACCATAGCCATATATGTATTTTAAATATTTACAGTTGCAACAACTTGAGGCTGAGAGGCAACCGTTTGAGGTTGATTTTTTCCATGACGTTTTGAAGATATTGAAGCACGAATACAAATACAAACAATAATTAAAACAATAATTCCAATAATAACACCAACAATTACAACATACCAATACCATGGCATTGGAACATAACCACGACAATCTCTCATATCACATGTGGATGGACAATGATATTGATCATAATTATCACATCGACATTCCCGTGGAAGCCTTGCACTTGGGTAATCATTACAATCAAATAGAAATGGTTTAATGCAATCATTTATGTCACATTCGAATGGACAAGTATTATAATAGAAACAACGACAGGCAGGTGGACGATTCCACGATGGAAATATTTCACAATCAAGATGTCCATTGGCACAATTAAAGAATAATAATGAAAGAGTTGAAAATAATAGAAATAAATAAATGATGATGGTTGAAGACATTTTTCTTCTTTTTTGATAAATATTACAAAAGCAGTGATAATGAAAAAAACAAAAACGTAGAAATTAAGTTTTTTTTTCTAATTAATTTGCATAAACTTTGAAAATGCTGTCAAATTTGAATAATTTTTATATCCGACAATAGCTGCTAAATTTTGAAATGGATAATAAAGAAGATCTAATTGAATGATATACAGTTTATTTGGATTACTGTAGTTAGGTAAGCCGTCTCTAATTTCCTTTTTACATCCAGTCATCTGATTTTTTACATACATCTGTATCAGTGTTTTCCACTTTTTTCCGATTCCGATTCCAATTCCGATTCCGATTCCTCATTTTTTTCTAAATCGTCTTTTACGAAAAATTTTACTTATTTTCTGAATAAGGAAGTAGAAAAAAAGTGACAAATACACATGAAAAATCCTAATTCAAAAAAGTTGGCCTTTTTTATAAATATTAAAGGGACACGCGAACTTTCAGTACGAAAAATTTAGCCAGTTCAGTTGCAAAAAGGTTGCAACAAAAAGCTATATCTTTTTAAATATTGCGGGTATGCTTAATCGATAAAATTACCGGAAATGTATCTGAAAAAAGTATCCGCAACATTTAAAAAGATATAGCTTTTTGTTGCAACCTTTTTGCAACTGAACTGGCTAAATTTTTCGTACTGAAAGTTCGCGTGTCCCTTTAAAGGGATATGTTGTGTTTTAAAAGTCATTATTCTCAATTAGGAAGAGAATCCACTTCTATGTTTTTGGTAAAAAATGTATTCTATTTAAGTTTTCAGTACCAATGTGGGAATCGATCCCTTTGATTCCGATCCGATTCCACCTATTCTCAATTCCGATTCTATTCGATTCCCTTATAAGGAATCGGAATCGGGAAAACACTGATCTGTATCTAATTTTTAACACACATTTTTGTTTGCTAATTAATAATACTAGACACAAAGCGGGCCTCCGGCCCGCCGAGAATTGTATTTTCGGATTAAGTTTGTAATCCAAGGATTTTTCTAAACGGTACCATTTTTGAAAAAGCGTTCCTCTGTGTAAAATTACATTAAATTCACCTTTTCGAATTGAAACTATGTATTTGGCATAAGCGCTTTTTGTTCACCTTTGATTTGAAGTAATTTTTAAAAAATCGGGATGCCAAAAATAATTTCGAATTGGAAATAAATGGGATATAGCCATGGCTCAACGTTTGTCTTTATCTTTTTCTGATTTTTATCATAAATTGTGACATAAGAATCTGGTATTTCACCGTCATCCATCCGTTGTTGTAAAAACTGCAGCAACTTCATTAGATGCTTGCAAATTAAATCTTCTTTGATCTTACCCCGGCGTTATTCCAATATGCAAAGATACATTTAAAGAAAAAAGAGATTTAAGGAGCTTTACCATTATCATCAACCTCAAATCCAGCTGCACAAAGTCTCGTTTCTGTATTTCTTTGCAATTGCATTCTTCTACAGCATTTTCAGCTCGAGCTTCTTGCCCATCAAAATTTGATTTACGATTTTGTTAGCGTGTTTTTTATTCGCCATTTTGCTCAGCTATTATAACTGTAGATAACTATCCTCTTTGAGCCTCTAATCTCAATCTTTCTGTTGGTAAAATAAATACTTCGATTTTTTGTTTGTTTCTTTTATTCCAAAAACAAAATGTAGTAGTTGCCAAACTTCGCGCACCCTCCTTCTTCGTTCTCAAAAAACAATATCAGCACTTTTCGCTATTTGGTTTCATGCAAATTTCATTTATTCATTCCATTTTGCGAATGAATAATAAAATCGCACATCCCACAAACCAACAAACAAACGAACATTCACTGTTTATTGGTAGGAATCCTGTTTTAAATGTAAATGTTTTTTATAAAAATTTATTACTTTAAACAAATAAAATAATTTAAATAAAATATTTTCAACAAAAAAATAAACTCATGAATAAAAAAGATTTTAACGTTTATTAGGTTCACCTCCAAGATCTTCAATACTATCTTCATCAATTTGCTTCCACTTTTCTGGGATAAGATCAAAAAGTTGATCAGAGAAATCTCCTTGGATTGTTATTTCATCGGCACCAGTAACCGAGCAGCCACATGCAAATTTGCTGGAAAATACTTTTGATGCTATTTTTAAATCAACTCCTAAAAATACAGTATTAAATTAAAGCAAATTTTTTAATATATAAAAGAACATACCAAAAGTTGCTAAACCTTTTACAAGAGTAACATTCTTATTCTTACTACGAGCTGAAAGTTGGAGGGTAATTTTTGCAGGTTCTTGTTGTTTTTTTGTTCCTTTGCCAGAAGTTGTACCTTTACCACCACGTTTCTAAAAAATAAATTTAAATTAAAGTCAAAAAGCTTAATAAACAAACTTGATGCTTCTTCTCATCACCACCATCACCAATAGCAATATCTCCAGCAAGATTTGGAAGATTCTTTTCAAGCCATTCTCGGCATGCATCTTTACAAGTTGAATATTCACAATATTCAAGTGGCATTGAACATGCTCCACAATATGTAACCTTCAAAGGATAAGATACTTCACCACCAGTTGTTTCTGTATCGGCCATTATATCTGCCATTATTGAAGCTGGATAACCTAAAATAAAAACAAATAAAAGATAAATGAAAAAAGCATGTTTTCACGCAGTAATATTATTTAACAAAAATTTTCAACGGCTTTAAATTTATATACAAATTGAGGCACTTTTCAATGACTAACTAAAACATAACTGCATAACAGAAAAACAATTTCCTCCATTACTTCCTTCCTAACTTATTCCAAGAGTCCCAAAACAAGTTTTACGTATGGAGAATCAGACTTTTAATGCTTCATCTGTTGCAATTAATTGTTAGAAACTTTGTCAAATTTGGCCATTTAAAATAAGTGTGTTTTCGTGGCAAAACCGTTTATTATAAAAAATATGGGAAAAACGAACCAAACACATTTTAAATTTCACGGAAAATAAAGGAAATCGAGAAATTTTTCGGAAAATGATAAGAAATTATTTCTTATCATTTTCCGAAAATTTCAATTTTGTCAATTTAGTTACTGTCATATCCGAAAAAGCTAAAAATCATAAAAGATCCTTTTAACATCGAATTTAATTATTTTGGACTTTTAAAATCCAAAACTTTTGAAACGCTGGCTTTTCCAAATTCAAATAACCCTCTTCAACACGACTTTTTTAAAAATGAAACTTCCAAAGTCCATACAAGATTGGAAAATGGTCACAAGTCTTGAAAATACCCTGAATTTTTGATACCGTAATCCAATTACCGTATACCACAAAAAATCGAATTTCAAATTGCATAAACTTTAGAAATGCAAAACTTGAATAATATTTTTATCAAAGTTTATAAAAACACAAATAACAAAATTCAACAAATCAACAAAAAAAATAATTTTTTTTATTTTTCAACAGCAGCTACAACTTCTCGTTTACGGCGTTTATCTTCCAAAGCACGAGTTTCTTTTGCTTTGCGTTTAATTCCAAATTGAATTTTTTTGTATGCATTTTTATACCGTTTAGGAATCATCATTTCACGTAACTTTTTAGTGTGACCCTATAATAATAAATGTGTGAATAAAGTTGTTATAAAAATACAGTAAACTCACAGCAGCATGTAACAATTGTTGCTCGTTTGCATTGAAAACTTTGCCTTCTTTAATTAGCACTTTATCTTTCTTTTCAGATTTCTTGGCTTTTGTTTTAGCTTTTAAAATTGGAGCATTTTCTTTTTGTGCGGGAATCTCTTTACCGAGTTCGCGAAGCATTTCCATACGTTCAGGTGGAATGTAATCACCAGAAGATTCCAAAACAAATGGTGACAAATGTGGTGGAAGATGGGCGCCAGGTACATATTTATTAACTGGTAAAATCTTACGATAATTGAAACAATCCAAAACCCATTGTGGTTGAATATAGATACGATTCATAGTAAAGCTATCTGTTAATGGTCGATCAATAACATGATGAGTAATACCATCAAAATTTTCTGAATATTTTCCACCCGGACAACCATCCCAGGAAACCATTCCACCACAATTTCGAATAACAAGTGTTAAGGTATCATTTGGTACTTCACGATTAAGGAAAAATTTGCATCCTTTAAAGAGAGTCTTTAATTTCATCATTTCTTTCATTTTATCAGCAATGTCTCCATCATCTTCCATTTCTGCAAATACATCTACAGGAGCAATGTCTTCGGCAGTTCCTTGAAGTTCATGTGCAAGAGAATATAATTCATCTTCAACATCGTCTAAAAATCTATTACTATTATTATACCGCAGATTTAGAACTAAACGAACCTGAATTGGCATTTTTTGAACGAGCTAACTTTGGTGGATATAAAAGTCCAATACTTTTGTAAAGACGGAAGTTAATGAAAGATAAAGCAGTCGTATAAAAATCAACAAAATTAGCTAAAGTTGCAAAGTCAACATCTTGTACTCTTCCAACACTACGTTGATGTCCCATTAACCATGTTACTTTTTCGCCCATAATTTGTGCTTGGAAATAAGTACCTTTGATTGAAACAAAAACTTTTGTAAGACATTGAGCTTCAATAACATAATGTAAAAATTCAGCAGTAAGACGTCGACAATCTTCAATTACTGTAGATTTGACAACTTTACTTTTTGGAAGTAAAGCAAATGCAAAAAGAAGATTTAAACAATCATCAAGATCACGAAGGGCCAATGAAAATGTCGGATATCGTTCACGAACAAGGTGATCAAGTTTAAAATCAGGCTTATTGATTTGTAAAATAGTAGCTTTATTCCTTTCACGCTTATTTTTAGCTCTGATAAGCTTTTTCATATAAGTCTAAAATCGTTTGACAAACTTATTTACGTAGTCACAGCATGCTAAACTGACCTTATATTCACGAAATTTGTTGATGAGTGGTTCACTAGTAAGATATTGAATATCGCGAGCATGATAAAATACTTTGTTTTGAGTACTACCTTTGTTGGCTTTCTTCTTATGAACAGGATCACGAGGATAAATTCCTTTTAAAATACATAAACGATGAAAATCTTTCAAAGATATCTGGAGCTTTTTAACTGCAGCAGCGCGGGAGATATAATTTGAAGCAGTGCCAGATTCATACTAAAAAGTTGTTTACAAAGGTGACAGATATATTACATTAAAAAAACAAACCTTAATTCGACGTCCCATTGTTGAAATTTGTTGAAAATCAAGTTCAAAATAGAACCCTAAAAAATGGAAAAACAAAATTCAGCTGAAAAAAATCAGACAAGTTTTGATTTTGGCAAAATGTGGCACATTTGCCAAAAACATTTCAAAATCCAACTTTTTTCGTAACAAAAAAAGATGAAGTATTCCAACTTTCACTTTTTACTGCATAAATAAATTACTTTGTGTAATACCAAATGTCTTTGGGTAATGTAGAAGAAGTAAAGCGAACTGTTCGAAACCTTATCAAAAAGGTACGCAATCTTTTTTCCATTAATCATTACAAAAACTTTATTTGTAGTTTGATTATGATAAGCGTGAACTCAATCAACCTTTGTTAAAAAAGGTGAAAGATTTGATAAAACGTGATGCACAATTAATTCCAGAATTTGTTGATACAATTTTTATAAATCTTAAAAGTCAAGATAGTGATAAACGGTTGTGTAATGTTTTGCTCGTAGATTATTTCTTTCAACGCTCACATGCATTTCGAATTGCAATTGTTGATTCTTTACAAGTATGTTTCAAGTATATACCGTATTAATCACACATTATTTTTTAGGACTTTTTGGTTTATACAGTAGAATTGGATCCATTATATTTTCCACTACCTGGTCCACCTCAAGCTGCAACAACCCTAAAAAAAGAAACTTTACAAATTTTTAAACTTTGGGTTGAAAAATATGTTAGCGGATATCCAAAACTTGAAAATGCTAAAACTGTTTTACTTTCATCAAAGACTTTTGACTTTGCCCGATCAGATGGTCAAACTGAAGTTGAAAGAAAGCGGGCTGAAGAAGAAAAAATTCAAAAAGATATCATTGATAAAAAAATTATTGATCAAATTTTAATTGATTTCGCTGAATCAAAAGCACATGTTAAAGAATCAGTTGTAGAAGCTCAAACAATGATTTCTCTTATAGTTCCTGATTTTCGTGAATATCAAAATGTTTCAAGTCCGGAAGCAGGGCCATCATCATCGTCTTCAACGCCTACTGTAACTTCAAGAAATTTGGTTATTTCAGTTCCTGATAAAATCATTGTTGAAAAAAATGATGATAATGAAGAACTCATTAATGCCTTCAAAGATAATCAAAAGCTTTTGGGCCCAAATTTAAAGAAAGTCAACAATTGGATTTCAAAGATGACAAGACATGGAGGAAATGGTGAAATTCTTAAAGAAATGCTTGACCTTCAAAGAAACTTAAATCAAGAAATTCAAAAAACTAAAGATGTTAAAATTATTGAAAGACGGAAAGCTGTAATCCCTAAAGCAGCAATGGAGGACGGCTCTGAAGATGATGAAGATTCTGATGGCTTTGAAGATGTTGATTTGAATGTTGCTGATCCAGAAGGTCTTGGAAGTGATGAAGAAAGGGGGAAGAAAGATGAAGAAATTACAGTAGAACAAGAATTGTTAGAACAGATATCTGAAATGGAAAAACGGGAAACTTTAGAAAAGCTGAAAGCGAAGAAGGATGAACCATCTTCGTCCAAGAAGAAGCCTGAAGTGCCAACATTAAATTATGGATTAGATTTAAAATATTGGGGTGAAGATGTGAAACCTGCAGAAGTGGCAAAGAATCAATTTGATGGTCATCGATTTTGGAGGCCACCAGATGAAGAGTTAGTTTCATAATATTTTGCTTAAAGAAAGTACTGTAGCTAATACATTTTTTAGCCAAGTTGGACATGAATCTGAAGATGTATATCGTACGCGGGTGATTACATTTGTTGGAGAAATGCCAGAAATCACTCATTCATGTCGAGCTCCACTTCCATCGGGTCGACTTTGTCCGAGAATGGATCGTGTCAATTGTCCTTTACATGGTCCAATTATTGATCGAGATGAAAATGGTGTCATCGTTGGAGTACATCCAAAACAACAAAAAGGTACATTTTTAACGGCGAATCAAAAATTTTATGCCGAATATGAAAGAAAGCGAAAAGAAGATGAAGAAGATGCTCTCTATCGAGAGTTGGAAAAACAAACTGACGGAAAATTTAGTTATCAAATTGCAAAAGGAAAGAAAAAGAAAAAAGATGCACCAAAAAAACGTGAAAAATCTGCTCATCAAAAGACAAGAGATCGGTTATCAACAAAAATATTAAATAAGAGATCTTTGAAGCGTGTCACCGATCATCTTGATGCAGTCCAAAAAAATAAGGCTGCTAAAAAGTTTGCCCATCAATTTAATTATTAGCTTTAATCCATATTTGATTATAGTGCAAAATTTATTTTTAATACGGTACAAGTTTTTTATTTCTTATAATGTGAATTGTTTAACTTTTTTGGGATAACATGTTTTTTGTAAAAGTTTACGGTGGATAATAAACTTTTTAACTTATTATTTTAAAAATTAGCACAATCAAATTTAAACATTTGTTTTTCTTTTGCCTTCTGTAGAAGAACACGCAATGTACCGTAATCTTTTTCCACTCTTTTTAAAAACAATTTTCAAATTTTTCGTTACCCATTAAATTATTAAAAACTCTTTTATTAAACTCAACAAAAAATAATAACAACAAATAAAAAAATTTTACGATAACCAATCATTTACGGTTGAACAAAGATTTTTCGATGTTAACGAGAGCTTCTTTTTCTTCGCAGCTTTCGTGATACTTTCAAAGAATGGAGTTGGACGATCATGTTTTACAATTTCAGAATATAACCAATCTTTAGGAATACTGTAAAATACAAGAATTAAAAAAGTTATATAAAATGATAGCTTACATGGTCATCCATTCTGCTGGCAATCGTTTTTCTCCCGTTGATGGTAAACCAGATAAAATATTATCTGCAAATATTTGAACAACTCTATCAGGATACTGTAAAAGCTATGTTATTAAACAATTCAAATATATATATTTACCTTTATCAATTTATTGAATTCAGGAAGGGCGCTTGATGAAAGAGCATTACATGTATCAGGATCAAGAACATCTGGACGAAAAATTCCATTTGTTACTGCGTCAGAATCATCTTCAATCAAAGATTTAAGACGTTGATGATGAAGAAAGATTGATCGAACACATGCAACAATTGCAACACATTGTTTAGTTGTAAGAAGAAAAGAAATTGCAAGTAATCGTTTAACAAATGCTGCAACCCTTCCAATTGATACTTGCTTTTTTCGCTTATTTAACATAATATCAATACATTCAACAATAATTTCAACTTCTTGCTGTTGAAGAATTGGATCTTTTTGAAATGGAATAGATGGCAATAATGAATACATGGATTTATAAAATCTGAAGGGATCAATATTTATTGCTTGCCCTTCACCAGAAAGAATAATAAAGATTGTTTTGATACAATGAAGTGAGTCTGTTACTCGAAGATGCTAAAAAAAGAGATACTGTAGTCATTTGTCAAAACGAAAAAGTTTTAATTTGTTAAAGCAAACCTGCATTTCAACAATTTCTTCTAAACAAAGGATAAGATCATCGAAAAATTCAATGTTAATAAGATGTGCAAATTTGGAAAGACCAGCAAGGACAGGTTCAAGAAGTTTTGTTGTTGGCATTCTTTTCATTACTCTAAAATATGTTGCAAACACATGTTTCATTGTTTCTGTTGCATATTTCTTTTTTGTTGCTAAACTTTCTGCTGCTTGAATCTTTTTTAAATCATGTTCAAGTTGTTGAACTTGATGTTGAAATTTCTTTGCTGATTTCGATTTACGTTCTTTTAAAATTTGGGATCGACGAACTTTTAAATGATGCTTTTCTTTATCTCGATCTTCTTTATCCACTTCTTTAATTTTCAGCGACAAAAATGTTTCAAATAAATTCGGTGTAACATAACAACTTTTTTGATTAACAAGTGCTGCAATTGTTTTGACAGCATGAAGAGACATTCGAAATACAATATCCTCTTTAAATAATTGTGATAAACCAGCACAAGCTTCAAGTACAACTGGATGATATGTAGATGTTGCAAGGCGAGCAAGATAACTAACAATATTTGTTGCATAATTAAAATGTGAAAGCTTATTTAATAATTGTGACATTGATTTGACAGATATAATTCCAAGTTTATGCGAAAACGTTGTTTCATCAAATTTTCGGCCTCGAGTTAAAAAAACTAAAAAATTTCAATAAAATACTGCAGTCCAAAAAGAAAAACTTACTTCTTGAATACTTTTCAAGCAATTTTAAATACTTTAAATAATACAGTATTAATGACTCTTCAAAACGGTTTAGAACTTTTGTATCTTTTGTCATTGTCTGCTTCTTTTCAGTTTCGGTTAATGATCGAATTTGATATCCTGGAGCAGCTTCGATAAAAGCTTTAGACATGGAAGCAAGGGCTAGTTTCTGGATTGCTTCTCGAACTAAAGTATGAATGCCTTGACCAGTAGCCATTTCAAAAAGCTTTTTGAATTTTGTTACCTAAAAAGTAATTATAAGATAAAAGAAATATTACAAAAAACAAACATTGTGCTCTGGATCTGCAGTAATAGCAATACACATCCTCGCAATATCTTCTCTTGTTTCTTGCATTAATTCTTTACGTTTTATTAAAAGTTGCGGTGCAGACAAACGAGAATAATCATCTTCTTGTTTAACAATGTCTGGTTTGATATCTTCTGGTTCATCTTCTTCTTCAATTTTTATTTTTGAAACACGTTTAACAACTCTTCCATCGGAAAGTTTAATTGGTAACATTTCTTGTTCATCTTCAGCTAAATCAGTTTTAAATCGACGAACTTTATCTTCTTCTTCATCATCAAGTTCTAAAATCTATGTAAGGTGAATTGAAATGAATGTAATTGTAAGAATCACCTTTGCTTAAACCTTTTCGCTTTTTACTAAAAAATGCACTATTCTCCCAATCAATATCATCATCAAGCATATCAAGTGGAAGAGGATCTTCCTGTTCGTCTTCACTATCAACAAGAATTGCAGCATTTTTGCTGATATCAACATCCATGGGTTTTTCATCTTCATCATCTGATATTTTGCCATCTTGTTCTTTTTTGTATGCTCTTTCATGTTCATAATCATCTTGTACCTATAACACAATATATAACCATGGAAGAGATATATTTAAAAAAAACTAACCTCTCTAAACTTTTTTCGACTCGTCGCAGTTTTCTTTTCTTGAATTTTGGCAATTTGATCACGTTGATGCTTCTTTAATTTTCCTTTTCGAGCAGCAAGATTAATCTTTCTCTTCAGCTTAACACGTTGATTTCTCCCAATATCCTTAGCAACTTTAGCTTTTGCCATTTTGAAATAAAAAAGGATCGACAAAAAAAGATTTGGGAATTTCGTTGAAAAAGAGTTTGAAATAAAATGCATTTTGGCAAAATGGGAATGAATGCAAGCGGGAGGTTTGAATTCATTCAAACTTTTTTTGAAAATTGGTTCAAATATTGGTGAATTTAATACTGTAATCTAAGAGGTTATTCTTTATACATATCCGATTTGTTGTCCCTATATTTAATATCTATCAAACCCATATGTGAATGTGTGCATATATACAATGGATGTTTATCCCAAATCAGATTGAATTGATTTTATTACATCCTTGGGTACAACTATACATATCTTCCAATCACTGGAATCTCCAATAATATCTTCCAATCAATCCTACATATTCCAAGATCTGTCAGGTACAAGTTTCTTTCACGAAAGACCTGTGCCATTACGGCTAAAAAATGTTGTTACTTTGATCAATTTTCATAGAGGTACCCTTAGAGAATTTCGGATTGACGCCGGTCACACTTTATATCCCATTTTCCGATAGTTAATGAACTTGTTTTTCCATGGCATAAAGATGGCGGCCGACAGATCAAAGAATATCATAACAAAAGATGTTAAGACCTTAAGATTGTTGACGGAAATGTACGTCAAATGTTTTTTACTACCTTGGACTTCTGTTTCAAAGTTTTATTAGTTTGACTTTTTTCTGGTGTGAGTAAGAATGGAATTTGATGATCTTTTTATCCAGCGAAAAGTTAATAAATTTGGTGGATATTATTTTAATGGTAAACCGTTAAGTCTTCAAATACGGAAAGAAATAATTCGACAACTAAATGATGGAATTGGTGTTACACAAATTGGAAGAAATTTACAAATTTCACATGGAGCTGTATCAAAAATTGTTCAAATTTATCGTGCAACGCGTTCTATTGAACCTAAAATTGTACGTTTTTAAGTTTCGGAATTTTTATACAATATTTTTGAATTTTTCAGCGATCATCACCTTATAATAGAAAGGCTTCTTTATCGTCTCAAAAGAAATCATTCCGATTTAGTGTTAATGAAATATTAATTGATAGTTTGCCACAAAAACATCGGAACTCTTTCACCGAAGATCAAAAAGCTGTACTTTTGGAAAATTTTGAAATTTCTCCTGTTCCTGATCAAACAATGAAAGAAGAAATTTCAAAGAAAACTGGTTTAAGTGATAAACAAATTTCGGCAAGTTTATTATATCTTTGAGTTATATGTAATGATAAAAATTTTTTAGACTTGGTTCAATAATCGACGATCACGTATTCGCAAATCTCTTGTTGCTGAAGTTGCATCTCCATCATTTTCAGAAACTTCATTCGTAACCACTGATACAGAAAGGTCACCATCTTGTGAAAGTTCCATTGCTACAACTGCTAAACTGTCTTCTCCAACATCACCATGTTATTCTCAAATTTCCTCAATCCCACTTCCATCGACATCATCACCCCTCTCTCAAATGCTTCATCTTTCTCCACAATTTTCATTACTTCCAACTTCTCATATGGCTAATATGAATTATATGCTTCAATTACAACAACTTTTGGCTGCTCAATATTATCTTACAACTTTGATGCAACAAATGCCACAACAAAAATAGACACAGCTATGATATACTGTATCTAATATGTATGATAATATTTGTCTTATTATTTTTTTGTTATTATTAATATTGATTTATTTTTATTAGTAATATTTATTAATAAACTTTTTCTTTTCTTTTTTTATCAAACAAAAGTTTGAAACTTTAAGGATACTGTATTTTTTTGCTTTCAAATTTGGAAAACTGAATTGGATTGTTTTCCGAGTTTTTTACTGTACTTTAAAAAAAAATATTTATCGCTATACAATTTTAAAATTTTTAATCACTTATTACTTTATTTTATCACTTATTTTGTTGATGAAGTTGTTATGGGTAGCCGAGAAGGTTGTTGTTGAAGTGCTGCTGATAAAACAGCACTATTTGCTTGTAATCGATTCTGAAATAGTTTTAAGATTTTATTATTTTTAAACAAAAAAACGGTACCTGTAAAATTTGAAAAATATCTTGAAGATTTTGTTGATGATTTAGCATTGTTAGTTGAGGAAGCATGGGATGTTGAAGATGACTTCCAAGTAAACCAATTCCAAGATGATTTGGAAATTGTTTTAAAGGGAATGATGACTTTGGAATGGAAAGTGTTGTGGCAGCCGGGTGATGATTTTGATGTTGATGATGATGATGTCCATAGAATGAACTTTGAGCTTCTAATATCTCTGCCGTCGAAGGTTTTATGGTTGTTGTTGAAAGTTGGGAAAATCGAAATAAATTTATTCTTGAATGAATTGGTCCACCAGTATGAAGCTGCAAAAAAGAAATAAAACTGTTGAAAACATTTTTTAAATTTTAAAAACAAACCTTTGGATTTGGATTAGCAGAATGACGATTTCGAGATCGTCGTGATGAAAACATCATTTCACAGCCTTGAATAGAACATTTATGCATCTCTTTTAAATGTACCGCCGAAGTATGAATTTTTAAAGCCCCTTTATCGCAGAAAGTTTTCATACATTCTGAACATTGTACACGCTTTTTTGCTCCTTTTTGACTCTGAAATTTATTTAAAATTTTGGTAAATTGCTGTCGGAAAAAAGTGGATACGGTAATTAAAAATGGCATTTTCTGATAACAATTTAATTTTAATTGTTGCTTTCAGGGCGCTGTTTTGATAGAATTTTTATAGAAAAAACTTTGAAAAATTATTTAAAAAATAAAAAAGAAAGATTAAAAATTTGGGTTACTGTAGTTTGAAATTTTAGTATAATTGGAAAGTTTCGAAATAAAAAGAATAAAAGAAATTTCAAATCTTAAAAAAAATTGGTTAAAATTCAAAATTGATAAAATTAAAATAAATTTAAATTTAAAGTTTTCGCCTTCCAAAAAAGAGGATTGATCAGGGAAAAGTAGTCCGATATCAATGTTTTTTAAAAATTGACTTACTTGTTTTACTTTTGGTTCTTTCGGCGGTTTTGATAAAGGTCCAGGCTTTGAATTTGAATAATTAATTTTGGTGGAATTTAATTTTTTGCTAAAATTTACTGATAACAGCTTCAATAAGTCAGTGTTATTATGATCATTTGATGTTGATAAATTTGATGGTTGATCCGATGACCTAATTACAGTATTAATTGGATTTTCAGATTTTGCCAAAAATTCAGCCGAAAAATGACTCATATTTTTTTCCACAAAATTTTCCAACAATATTTTTTCCCTTTCTTTTTTTTTACAGAAACAGATTTGATGCCCTTAAGGGAGCAGCTTTAAGTAGGAGGAGGGGGGGGGGGATGGCTTCTGGTACTTACTTACTTACTTTTTTTTGTCTTTTGTCTTGCTTGCTGTTGACTCTTGACATGTCCTTTATTTTTATGCCATTTAAAGAAATGGACCCAACCAATGGCATATCTTTGCTCCACCCTTCCTTCCTTCTCTCTCTCTCTCTCTAAAACAAAGTGACAATGGCACCACCTCTTTTTCCTTTGGTGCCAAAAAATGACAATGGCATTGCCGTCGTCGTTGTCAAAAAAATGTGGAAATGGAGACCGTCTTTTTTTGCCATCGTTTTTTTTTCGATTTCGCCTTTTTTTTGGCGACAAAAGACTTGTCCGACCATTACTTTTTTTTATATTCCTGAAAAAAAAGCGTTGATTGAAAATTGGGCACTTTTCTTTTTTTCCTGACGACCAAATAAAAACAAAGTATATGCAAAAAATGCCTCCCAAAAAAAAGAAGATCATTGATGATGGAGGGACAACGACGACTCTATTCTTTCACAAATGGGATTCTGAATGAATTGTGGCACTTTTTATAAAAAGGAGATATTGGAAGAAGGCAAAAAAAGTAGTAGTGGTAGTGGCATTGGATGAGGTGCCATAAAATATATAAAGAAAAAATGAAGTCTAAAATGAGAAAAAGCTTTTCTCTCTCTTTTTTTTGGACCGGAAAAAGCAAAAAAAAGTAGCAAGGATTAGGAAATTGAATAAAAATGGATATATATTTATTCTAATTTTAATGATACTTTCCAGTGGTTTTTTTAATTTAATGCAATGCCATAAAGTTAACCAACTTTTTTTTTGAAAGAATTAAAAATAAAGAAAGGCAGAAAAAAAAAGTTAAAGGCACAAATGTGAAAAAGAAAAATAGCCAGGCAGATTACGGTAACAATTAATTTCAAAGTTATTTATATTTTTGAAAAAACTTATTATTTCAGGGCTCACAAGTACAACATTTTTAAATTTACAACTACAGTATCCTCAAAAAAGTATTTCTGTTTTTTAAATAGGTTTAAAAAAGAATCAATAAAAACAAGGCGTATCTGAATTAAGTTTTTAACTTTCTTCATTTTTTTAAAATTGTTGTTCTCTGTTTTTGCTTCTTTTTTTTGTTACACATTTTCTGTTCTTTTTAATTTGCATTTATTACAGATTACTAAAATTCCATACTTTTTGAGATTTATTATTTTTCAAGCAAAATTATAAATCGAATTTTTCCAAAATTTTTGTATCGTTTGTTTGCGCCGTTTTCCCATTTTCAAGTGTTTATTTGTTCATTACCGTATACCTTCATCTTTTTTCCACAAAAATTGTGACAGCTAATTTACATCACCCCCCTTTTTTTCTCCCACCTCTCTTTGGCATTCTTCTATTTTTAGTAACAATTTTTGAAAAATGTTTTTAAAAAATCCAAAATCTTTAACAAAAAAATAGCTGTAACAATTACGTCCGTTTTTGTTCAAAATAAAAAGACAAATGTCCCTTTTTGCGGCATTTTTTTTTCTTGTTTCCAAAAAAGCAACGTCCTAAACCAATATGTTTTTGTTTTTTTTTTTCGCGCAAAAAAATGTGTCAAAAATTGATGAGAAATGCCAAAGTCAAAACAAAAAAAATAGAAGCAAGCATTTATATCCCTTTCTTTTTTTGAAAGAAGTTAATTATCTTCAACCCGACCCGAAAAAATTGGATGTCAAAAAAAGGAGAGAATTTTGAAAGCAACAAATCTGTGCCATTCAAATCTTATTTTTTTGTGATGTAATCTTTTAAATAGTCATCAAAAAAAATAATGGCAAAAAGTCATTTATTGACAGATCCCTGAGATTTTTTGATTTTGTTTAAAATCTGTCATTATAATTATGCAAATTTTTTAAATTGTTTTTCGCGCATTTTCTAAAATGGTTTATTTTAAACGTTGAAAAAAAAATACAAAAAAGGGAAAAAAATTTTATAAAATGAAAAACGCAAAATGTTTTTATATAAATTAATCAAAAGCTACCGTAATCTTTAAACATGTAACAATTGTAAAATTGTACAAAATACGGTTATATATTTTTTTAAATAAATGAAATCTAAGAAAAAAAGTGTGTCAAAATTAATAAGAAATTCTTTACACGGTTTTTAATTTAAAAATCGGCTTGTATTTTATTTAACTGAAAAAAAAACTTGTATGCCAAATTGGCATTGGCAAATGTGCCAGAATGTACGAAAAAAAAAAACTGTTTAATTTAGCGATCTCCGGATTTCTATCAAGCCTCAAGGTTGAAATCGAATAATGATGATGACAATGCTGCAAATATTAATTTGCATAAAATTGTCACATAACAAGGAATTATGCCCCGACTTGAAATTATCTTCTTTTTCCAATTTTGCCGCTTTTTTCCAAAAAAACACCTTTCCTATTTTTGCTAAAATAATAATTGCAGCCTTTTCTTTTCTCTCTCAAATGCCTTTTTTTGTCACTCAATTAAAATCTGTTTTTCATTTTTTTAGGTAAGAAAAAAAGAAATTTAAAAATAATACAAATTTTTATATCGCCAAAAAAAAGATGGAAGCTTTTTTTCCTTTGAAGCGGAGGGGGAAAAAAATTTCGAAGGAGTGAAAAAAAGCCAAAGACATTAGTCACGCCAATTTTTGGCAGACAAAAAATTACTGCTGTTTTTTTTGATTGAAAAGATAAAAAAGGGATGTAATTATTATTATTATACACTTGAAACGGGAGCAAGTAAGTAAAAGTAAAAACAACTGTATTTCTTGTCAGCTAAAAGTATTATTATAATAACAGATACGAGGAGGGGGGGGGGGTAAAAGAAAGTGGTGCCATGTCACAAAACAAAAGAGAAATGTAAAAAAATAAATGAGACACTTTTTTTAAAAAAAAATTGGATATACGGTAGAAAATGGGGTTGTTGAAAATAAATTTATGTTTCTGGTTTTTTTGGAACATTTTGATAAATGTTTAGTTTTAAAAGAGAGGAGTACGGTAATGTTAAAGTATAGAAAAAAAAGAGTAATAAAATGCATTCAACTTTTTTGTTGTATATTTTGTTCAAAGGATACTGTAGCAAAAAGTAAAAATGCTTTGTTAAACATCCTCTAAATTTCATAAATATTCAACAATTCATCAATTATATTACCGTATACCACCATCAATATTTGAATATCATTTTTTGCTTTTTTCATACTTTTCTTTGTTTAAATTTATGTGGAAATTCAAGAATCAAAACTTTCAAAGAAAAATGCAATCAAAAAAATGAGAGTAACACTTTTTTAAGGAAGAAAGAAAACCAAAAAAAAAACAATGGGGGGTAAATCTTTTCATCGCCTTTGTTTGATGCCTGTTAATTCAATTTTTTCTTTCAAAATGTTCAACCCTAAATATTATAAAAAAGCGCCAATTCAATGAAAGAAGAAAAGATTGAATGATTTTATTCAAACAAAAACTTTTGTCGTTAAAAAATAATTCAAATGAGTGGGTTTTTTTTGCAACGGTTTTTTTTTTATGAGCCTTAATTAATCCCCCTTTACTTTTGATCCATAACATAAAGCTGTCTAGTTGTTTTAAAGGCGAAACAGCACATTTTTTCTATTTTTACACTTGTTGTTCTTCCTTCATCCATCATACATTTTCTCTTTTATTTGATTACTTTTTCCCCTTATTTTTATCCCTTTTAAAGAAACGATTCCTTAAAATTCATTCAATATTTACTTTATCATATCATTTATTATTGACAAATATTACAGTTTTTGTTCCTTAATTTAAAATACAGTTTTAACTTTTTCAAACAGTTCTTATAAATATTCTTTCTTCTTTTTGCCCTTTTCTATCCCAATTCTTGCTTCCTCCCCCCCCCCCGGGGGAATGGAGAACACAAATTTCCGTGACTGATTTTTTTAAAAACTCAACAAACTTTCACTCCTTCCTTTTTTTGAATTCCTTTTTCCTTCTTCGTTTTCAAAAAAAAACAACAAAAAATTGTCATCGAGTCTTCCTTCTCTCGACGACGATCATTTTTTGACAAATCACTTCGAACGGCACTTTTTTTTTCTTATGGCTTTCAATATTTTTTCCCTTTTTTTTCATGTTTGGACTTCTTCTTTGACATGTCCCATGGCGGCGGGATCTTCTCTTCTCCCATTTCTTGAATAATAATACAACCACTTTTTTTTCTGCTTTTTACAAAAAAAAGAAGACAAACACTGTTTTTTTTGGAGACATTTCATGTTTAAAAATTTTTTTCCCGCGGGAAATATTTGTTGAAAAACAAAGCTCAACAAAAAAAAAGATATTGGAGGGGAGGCGAAAATGAGGCGATGACAATTTTTTCCTTGGAGCGGCGTCAAAAGTCCCCATTTTTTTCGAATACTCCCAAGAGTGTATTTTAAGCAGCAAACAAGTTAGCAAAGAAAAAAGTATATTCTCAACATTCTTCTTTTTTTTGGTGTTGACGCGTTTTCTTTCAAAATTTGTCGTTGCCCTTTTTTCTGTGCATGTAAAACTACTGTGGAGTTTTTTTTGATGGAACAACAAAAAAATGTGGGGATTTGTCAAAAGTGTTTGAGGGAAAAAATTTTCTGAATTTGATAGAATTCCGTAATTTTGTTTCTGCAACAATAGTTTTTTTGGATCAGTATCAATATTGGCAAAATGTGAAAAGCCAAAAAATTTTTCTTTTTTTATGTCTCAAACGGAATTTCGATATTCTTCAAAAATAAAATAAATTTTAACAAAAAGCTGCATTTATTTTATGAGGTTCCATTAAAGAGATAATTATTTTAGCAAAAAAATGAAAGACAAAATTCGAATTAAAATGAATGAAAAGTTATCACCCGAGTAACGAACAAACATTTAAAGAGAGAGAGAGAGAAAGAAAAAAGACAGTTTTGTACAAAAATAATTTGTTTTACAGTATCTCCTTTACAAAATAATATATATAACACTATTCTGTTCAATAGTATCATATCAAAAGAAGAAAAAAAGGGGAAATAACTGACAGCAAAAGTTACAAAATTATCATAAACACAATTATTATCACAGAATTAGAGTTTTAAAATTTGCACATTTAATTTAAAAGAAAGAAGGGCACTAAATTTTAAGAATAAATTTGTTTTGGGATTTTAATTTTAAAAATTAAAAGTTTGGTGGAAGGGAAACATTTCTTCGAAATTTACGGAATTTTGGAAATTTTGGAGTAATAACATTTTGCTGAACAATTTCTTGTTCGACGATTGTTGGTGAACAAAATTCTTGATCATAATAATGTTCAAATGGAGTTTTTTCCGTATTATCATTAAATTCATCACCAAGAATTGAGTGATAAGAAAATCGAAGCTGTATTGGATCAAGAGATCGACGGCGGCGAAGACGATTTTTGGGGCGATGCTCTTGAAAAGCTTTTTCTATTTCGATTTGTTTGTAATGGCAAAGAATACTGTAGTTACTGAAAAAATATATTTGAGTTTTAGCAAAATTTGTTTCATAAATTCTTGTTAATTTCTTAAAAAATCAGGGCTCATATTCCTCCAACTTTTGGCGGCCTGACATATAACGCTACATTTTTTATTCTGCTTCTGAATTTTGTTTTTTTAATTTATTTTTCTTCAAAAAATGTAGCAGGTTGCAAAAAAATCATGGCTGATATTGAAATTTTGGCGTTGTGCGTCAGGCCGCCATTAGAATACCCAGAAAGTTCGCTTCAGTGTTTGTCGGGGCAGAACATTTTGCCAAGGGCAAACAGCGAAAAAAAGAAATTTTTTTTTCATCCTAATTATGAGCGTTGTTTTACAGTACGTTTTTTTTTGGAAATAAATCCCTTCCATACTTACCTTCCAAGAAAATCAGACATAAAAGTATCTTTCAATTTTTGCCATCCATTCCAATACCAATACCAATTATATTCCAAATGTTCCAACAATGCTTTAAATCCATCTTCATCAACATCTGCAGCAACGGGACGCCACTTTGCATCCGGATTTCTTTCATTATAATCTTCATCGGGAAGTTTTAAATTTCGACGAATTTTGAGCCTTACTTCTTTCAACTTTTGTTTCAAAGGTTTTGAAATTTCTGCTTTTATTTCTTTAATTAAAGCTTCACGTTTTTGCTTTCTTTTTTCTTTTTCTGCTTCACTTTCAATTTGAATTTCAAATAAGTTTATTGTTTCTTCGGTCGGAGTTGAAAGGGTAATTTTGAAAGTATTTGAAGATTCTGAAGTTGTTGTAATTGCTGAAGATTTTGAAGTATCATCATTGATAATTCTTCTTTTCTTTTTGAGACAAGATTTTGGTAGATTATTGATTTTTTGTTGAGTTTGTGATTTTGAAACTGGTGAAAGTTTAAATCGAACTTTTCGATTTTCAGTTTCAACTGAAATGGATTCTGAAGGCACTATAATTGAAAGTTGTCCATTGATATCGATGTCTTGAGAAGAAGAATTTTCAGTCGATTTTGGATTCAACAATAAATCAATGTTTGTCAAAGTTGGATCAGTCTCTGCCATTCTTTGTGGTTCTTCAACGACTGTTTCAACAAGTTTTTTCGGTAAAGGAGTTCCGGTTGCAAGCATAAGAATGACGTCATCATCTTTAAATTCTTTTTCATCTTCTGGAATATGAATTGGAAAGATTTCTTCTTCTTCTTCTTCTCTGATAACTTCCAGCGGTTCAATGTCATCAAAATCAGCATTAAAATCAGAGTTTGGTGTAACAACTTCTGATCGAATACTTTTTTCTGATCCTTTATCTTCATCTTCTTCAGAACTGCTGTCCCAATTTCGATATCTTTTTGTCGATGATAGCCCAGATTTTGCCTTCTTTTTTGGAGTTGGTTTTCCGGTACCCGCAAGAATTTTATCTTGAAGATATCGGGATCGTGGAATTATATTTGAAACATCTCGATTTCGAATATTTTTCATTTTTGTTTCAGAAAAATCTCCTAATGAATATTGACTTTGATAGAGAGGTTGTGGATCACCAAGATTGTAAATGGTTGCATTCGTTTCCCATTCAAAATCTTCTCCTTCATCTGTATCATATTCACAACTATCTGGATCACTGTAGATTGTATATCGGACACTTAACACGTAATAATAATTCTGTAAAAATGTTTTTAAATGTGTTATTATATTTGGGTTACTGTAATTTTAAATTTAAGTAATAAAATTTTGAAGTCTGTTTTTTACAGTATTTTTTTCGGTTAAATTTAGTTTTAATGCAATAAATGAATTTTAGATATTTTTAAAAATTTTTTTCTTGAACGGAACTAAAAATTCCGTCAAAAACTTTAAAAAACTAACCTTTTCAAGAAAAGCATTAAGTTCATAAAGTTCAAAAAGTTTTAGGGATCGGGCCAGCTTGTAACAAGTTAATGAAGCAGCCTTTGTCGGAAATCTCTTATTTGAAATTGGAGTTGCATAAATATTAAATAATTCTTTTTCCTTTTTATTTGCGTGCATTTGAAAAGAGACTAAAAGTTGAATCTTTTGGCATTTTTGCATCCAATTTAATGAAAAATCTTGACAGAATACTCCGCCATTATTAAAGATAAATTTTGAAAGTTCCAAAAGATTTGTCTTTCGAAATGGGGGATATTCATTTCCACCAAATGCACCAAGGAGCACAAATCTCGCCTTCTTTTCTTCCAATCTTACACAATAAAATCCAAGCCCTAAAATTGTTGTATTAAATAAATATGTAAATATAATTTACATACATTTAAGAACATCTATTAGAGTAATTGTTACAGAAGTTTTAGTTCCAACAACACTTGATCGACTACTTGATATTGCACTACCGTATCCGCTGCTAGGGGTTGATGAGCACAACATTGATGCACCTGATTTTTTGGGGCACTTTTTTTGCCATGTAATTTCTTTTGATTCTTTTCTTATCAATCGTAGGTAATTAAAAATCATTCTTTTCGGGAGTACTGCACCAAATTTTGTTTCAGGTCTTAATTCAATGCATCGATTATCGGCATTCATGAATCTCAATTTTGCCAAATATTCAAACATTTCCATTTCAATTACAGTAAATTCAAAGACATTAAAATGACTTATTTCATTTTCAAAATGCATTAATCGAAATCGGCATGTGCCATTTGTGGATGGTCGAGTTGGCATTAAAATTGCTTGTTCAGTTTTTTCAAAATAAAAGAATGCCCCATAGCTTCCATTTGATTGAATACAAAGCATAAATTTTTGTGCTTCAAGTTTTTGCTTTTTTCCTTTAAATTTATCAATTGTTTCGCCGTGGCATTGATATGGACTTCGAATGGCAACGGGCTCTTCAATCTCAGAATGCTTTCTTCGATTTGGGGATAGTGATCGGGAGCTTCGGATTCTGAAGGCTCCAAATGGTGAAATTGCTCCAACCTTTGAATATGGCGCAGATTCAGATTTTGAACGCTTTCGACGACATTTATGAAAATATCCATCACAATTTTCTATTCTTCGTTGTAAAATTTTTGATTGATGCTTGAAAGATTCCGGAGAATATAAAGTTCGACAAAAAATTAAAGGTCGAATTATTTTTGAAAATGCATCAACTTTTTCTCTTCTCGTTGGATATTCAAATGCACCCTGAAATTTAATTTAAATTATCGTAAATAATGTTACAGTATTTTGTTGGATGCAATTTATATAATAATGTTTAATCACATACATATAATTCATCACATAAATGAATGGCAGCAGGTTGTCGGGTAACTCGTTTATTTTTTGGTAACACAATTGGAGCTAATTTACTGGCATTATGGCCAAGCTGAAATGGATTGTTTTAAAACTGATAAAAAAATAGATTAAAGAAGATTCTCGTATTATTTATTTCACAATCTTGTAATATATTGACTTTCAGGGATCTTTTGTTATATCTCAAAATAGCTTTTTTGTTTTATTTCAAAATTCAACAATAGAAAAAAAAACTGTTTGAAGCTGTATCCATGGATCCCTGGGAATCAAATTATTACAAGATTGCGAAATAAAGAGAAAAATGACGAATCTTCATTAAAGCTGATAAATTTATTGATAAAACTTACTAATCTTAAATCCGGTAATCTTGCAATAGCTTTTCGAAAAAGAGGATTCTTAAATTGTACTTGTACACCGAGGGGATCTGCTAATACTGAAGCATATTTCATATGGGGTTTTGTTTCGACATGCCTTCTTCTTCTACCTTCATTCACATTCCCATTACAATTATTTTCATTTAATTGATTATTACCATTTAATATTGATGTTGGAGTTGAAGATGAAGATCCAGACGCTGTCTTTCCAGCCTTCTGACATGCCAAACAATTAAGCATTGGCAACTTTTCAAAAGAATTTAATCTTTCCACCACATCCTCCTCATTTAATGCAATAGCTTCATAATTATCAAATTTTTCATCCAATTGACATATCAAATATCCCCGAAATGTTCTTTCCAACAACTTTCTTTCATTTGCCGTAAATCTCATAAATGTTGAACGCCGCATATATTCTGACATTGTTAAAGGAGTTGAACGGGTGGCATTTGTAAGGGAAATACCTTTTGGAACACTTGAAAAAACTTTTTTATTTGTAACTGCTGGAGGAATTGTTGGCATGGCTTGATCCCAAATGCCATCAATTTCACCTCCTTCATCACTACTCTCAGAATTAAATCCAGATTCACTTGCATAATCAGAAGTTGAAACGGATGCCTTTCGTTTTTGGGGTCTTTTAGTTTTTCTGGGAGGAAATTCTGGTAAGCAAATTGTTGAAGATGATAAATTTGAATAAATATAATCATTTGGGTCATCATCATGCTTTGGAATAATTGAATAACTTGTTGATGGATTATCATAGTGTGCCTATAATTATTATTTATGTTGGTGATATTAGTTCAATTAATTAAACGTACATGCTCATAATTGCTTACATCATTTACTATAAAGCTATTACTTTCTGCATCCTGCAATATTTGCATATATAAAATATATATGTATGTATATAAACTACAAAAACTATACTTACAACAACTTCACATTTTGTTGTTGTTGTTCCTGCAGTTGCTGCTGAACGAAATCGTCCTTCACCCTTTTGTAAAATAACAATTGTTGCCTCCTTTGTTTTAATCTGGGCATTATTGCCTCTGGCCATATACTGTAAAATATTTAACAATAAAATAATTATTAATTATTTTTTTACCACAACTATTATTTACTACTTTTTATACACAAAAATGCACAAAAAAAGTAATAAATTAAACAATAATATTTTAAAGCAGCACAACAAAAATAAATTTTGACATTAATGAAAAATAACTTAAAATTTTATTTTAATGTTTCTGAAAAAAAATCTGGGTTAAAAAGTAAAGAAATGTAAAAATATTTTTTGACAACACGTATAAAAAAATTCGTCTATGATATAAAAAAAAGGGATCTATATTTTTCTTTTTTTCGTCGTTGTTGTTAGAAGAGAAAAAAGAAGAGAAGAGAAAGGAAGAAGAGTGGAGAAAGAGAAAGAGTGGTGATGCGCTGCTACTTTTTTTTTACTACACTTTTTATTTTTCCATTTCCATCCCCCCCCCCCCCCCGCCAAATGTTACGGACAATCGGATGGTTATTTTATTTTTCGTTATAAGAAAAAAAGTATGTTTATTTTGTTTACGCTTACTTTTTTTTATTTCCGCTTTTTTCGTCGTTGTTTATTTTTAGTTATAATATTATAAAATAAAATATTAATTAATTATTTATAAAAAATAATTAATTATTACGTATAGAGTGTAAAAATAAATGTTGCACATATTGATTTTTTATTTTAAGGATCGATAATATGCTTCTTCTTCATTAATTGAAGAAGGTTGTGTTGGAAAAATCTAAAAAATGGATGACAAAAAATAATTGAAAACGTGTTTCTTTGAAAAAAGTAAAAATTAGTCTTTTCTGAATTGTAATTAATAAAAATTATTAATTTTTTTATGGCTTCATCTGTTCGATTTTATTTGTTAAAATATCATTTAATAATTCTAAGTAGAAATTTGAATTGAATTTATCAAAAGCTTTACCACTTTTAAAGTTTTTCAATTTCATATTATAGCTTTTTTCATAAATTCTTGGAACTTTCTTCTTCCAAGTTGGAAGAACGTTCCCAAAAATTTTGTTTAAAAATTCCAATTTTTAATTTTAAAACATTTTGTATAAAAAATGTTACAGAAATTTCAAAGAAAGGACACACCTCAAAGTTTATGCAAATCTGACACAACCACACCTTGTTTCTGTATTTATATTATTTGAATTTAAAAAAGCCGTAATAAATAATGTAAATTATTCCAATAAATATGCGTGTCGAGTGATAAATTCTAAAATATGTTCGATGAAGTACCTCAGATTACAGTTTGTGATAACACATTTTGCGGCAACAGCCTTAAAAAACAGTCGCAAATGCAAAGGAGTTCTTAATTCTTTAATTTAAAAAAACGGTTGATAAAATTAGAAATTTCAAAAAGTACAAATGGTAACCGTATTAGTTTCAGGTTTTTGTAAATACTAAACTTTTTTTTGCATGTCAAAAAAAGCTACTTTCATGAAAAATAGATTTTTTTTATCACAAGTGGTCTCTAATTTAAAACACAAAATAAAGTTAGTTTAACTTTTTTTTCAAATTTTACGGATGTTTTTTTAGAAATTTTGTTTGTAAACTTATCGATAAATCATATCCGCAATATCTAACAGTTTTTTTGCAGCTGTAATATTTTCGCAACAACTGAACTGAATAATATTTTTTTGTAGTGAAAGTTTCCGTGTGTCCCTTTAAATCTTTTATTTTTGTTACTTTTTTAAAATATAAAATTTGTCTCCTTAGACCTTAGACTGAAATGAGCGCTCTATGTTATCTTCTCTTTCAGTAGAAAAGAATGATACTAAAAAGCAGATACAATCCAAAAAAAAAGAGAAGAAGCAATGAAAAAAAAAGGTACACATTGGAAAAAAGGAGAGAAGAAGAAAAAGAGGGACGCCACAAAATGTTGCGACCTCCGAAAAAAAAGAACAGAACAGAAAAGTGACAACCAAGCAGGCACCCATATACACATACATACATACATACATACGCATACATACACAGCCTACAATTCCCCACATCTGTCACTGAAAGTTATTGCTCGGTTTTTTACTTTCCTTTTTCCGTTGCAAAAAAGTGTTTCATCTATTTTTTATGTAAAACTTCTTCTTCTATAGTCTATAGGATTTTTATTAAAAAAAGGATGCAAGAATGTATAATTTGTAATAAAAATATTGATTTAAATTTATCATCTTTTACTGAACATTTTCGACAACATGATAAACGACAAGAAGATATTAGACATGGAAGAATACGATGCGGATTTTGTGGAAGTGAATTTTTAAATGTTAAAAAGTTGTTACAACATTTAATTGCTTTTCATCAAGTATCTCAGCCTAAAATGAATGTCACATCTTCTGCTTCAACTTCAATTGGAAGTCAAAGAAATGGAAGTAGCAATAATCAAACTATGATCGAAAAAAGTAATAAAGTATTGCTTTTAATGGATAAAGATAAAAAAATTGATGGGCTGTTAAAAAGTGCCAAAGAAAAAATTGTTGAACATCTTCAAAGTATTATTGAGGTAAGTGCTTTGTTAGCCTAAAATTGTTAAATTTTCAATTTTTTTAGGATTATAAAACGAATGCATACATTTCGGAGCATCTTAGAAATGAAATTTCAAAATCTCTTCTTGAATCTGTTTCCACTACGATTCAAGTAATGTCAAATGTTGTTAAAGAAGCTTCATTGAAAGATTACTCGGATAAAATTTCATTATTTCACGATGAAATTATCCTCTCTTTTACTGATAAATTTGATGATGAAGCTTCAAATGATAGTATAAAACAAGAATTTTCAACTGTTGAACAAGAAATAACTTCAGAATTTTCACCATCTGATTTTCCATCAACTTCTGTAACCGCAACAATGAATGAAACAGAATCTTTTGATCCAATTCCAGTTTTTAATCTTTTAATTAATCGAACTCCAATAATTCTTGATGCTTCAATTAACGTTAAAGAAGGCTTAAAAAGGCTTGCAAATGATATGTTAAATGAATGCCAAGAATTTTATGATAATAATAAACCGGATGAACCTGCCTTATTTCATGATGTAAGAATATATGAGTAACGCGGAGATACTTTTAGAAACGAACGGCCAAAAATACATTTTTTTCCGTTGCCCATTCGTTCTTAAAAAGTCTCTTTCCACTTTACATTTTCGCATTGAATATCTTTTTTATCAAAGATAACACATTTTCTATGATTTTAGGTAGATGTTTATGAAGAATTTGATTCACCACTTGGAAGAATAATTTTGTATATTCTCTTTAATGATTTTAATCCTGAATTTTCAAAAGAATTAATTACACTTGCATGGAAAGAAGCATACGGTATTTTGAGAATTGTTTTAAGAACTGTTAAACCACGGTTTGTTTTATTTTTTTAAATTTTATTTAATCCATAAAATATAACTGTAATTTACAATGCATAACTGATATGAATGTCAATGATATTTTATCACTATTGTCTTTTCTTATCATATCTATGTACATTTTAGCTGCCTTGATTATCGTCCAAAAGATCTTGATCCACTTGTAACAATATTCCTAAAATTTATTGGTAAAGAAGGACCAAATAATGAAATTGTTCAAGCGGAAACAAAAAAAATCTTACATCAATGGGTTCGAACAACTCGACATCGACAGAAAGATCACGATGCAACAAATATGAATGTAATCACACCAAAATCTGTTACAGTAACAAAAACGGCAAGAAGAAAGCGAAAAGCAGCTCGTTCAAATGAAACAATTGAATCTTTAGCTTTGCAAGCACAAAATTTAATACCAGATTTATCAAAAATTTTGCAACTTTTTCGTCGAAGTTCTTCATTGAGATTTGATTGGATGGAAAATACTGCGGGCATCGACATTCATTCAGTTTTGAATACTTTTTCAGTAATTAAAATGTTTCCCAAACAATTGGTAAGTATTTCATTTGTATATTTATCATATACTGTAAATATTTGTTTAGATCGATGTTGACTATGTAGAACTTTGTGTTAATAAAAAATGGGATATTATTTCAATTGTTGATGAAATGCAACGAATTTTGCCTGCATTAAAATCTTTGCTTCAAAGCTATAATGTTACAACATTACCGGCACATTTAAATCAAAGTTTGTTTTCTACCGTAACCAAATCCTACAGTAATCCATGTTTTTTTAGATGACTTGTTTGCAAATATATTCTTTTCATTCCCAAATCTCTTTCATCATTTTTTGAATAATTCAAAAAAAATTCCAAAGCCATTTTATTTTGAATCGGTATGCTTTTTAGTTATTTACAGAAGGTTTAAAAAATTGTGAAATGTTTAGGCGGCTCAAGACTTTTTAACTGGTGTTAATCGAATAATTAATGAAAAACAAGTTCAACATAATTTCTTTGGAAGAATTGAAACTCCTGCTGGTCAAATTATCTTTGCTTATATTAATGGTCATATTTTTAGGGTAAGTTTTTGTTATTTAATCGGGATTACTGTAATATTATCACTTTACCGAATTCAAATGATATGTTTTTATGTTTTTTTTTTCAGATTGAAGGTTCTCTTCTTGAAGCTTTAGAATTTTATTACCGTATCCATTATGTTTTTCGAATTGATCGTCCGGCTTCAATTTTCTTTTTGACTTCTTGGCTCGATTTACTTTGTAAGAAAAAAGTTGAAACAAATTGTGGCCCACAAAGATTTATGCTCGAAATTGAAAGACTTTGTAAACAATATGAAAATTTTCCTGACAGTCGAAATTCTGATTTTTACTAATTATTATTTTTTGTTAATAAAATAATTGATATGCAAATGCGACGCTGCGATTTTTGCGGACCCATATTTGAGGACAAGAATTTTAAGGATTTATTTTTGAGAACAACATTTTTGGGGATACTATGTTTGGGGACTGATTTTTACGGATTTATTTTTGAGAATTGAAATTTGGGGAATGATTTTTGCAGACGCTATTTTTAGGGATTGAAATTTAAGGATGTATTTTTGGGGAAACGATTTTTGAGAACTCATATTTGATGATTTTTGTTTGAGGATTTATTTTTGCGGACGCGACATTTGAGGACGGAGTTTTTGCGGACGCGACATTTGAGGACTGACCAGCTTAAAGCGTTGTTTTTTCAACAAAAATGTTACAAATTTTTTTTTGTGTTTTTATAACATTTTTGTTGAAAAAACAACGCTTTAAGCTGGTCAGTCCTCAAATGTCTCGTCCGCAAATTTCAGTCCTCAAATGTCGCGTCCGCAAAAACTCCGTCCTCAAATGTCGCGTCCGCAAAAATAAATCCTCAAACAAAAATCCTCAAAAAGCGATCCTAAAATTTTAGTCCGCAAAAATCGCGCCCGCAAAAATAAATCCCTAAAAAAATATCCTGATAAATGTCGTCCTCAAATTTCATTTCTCAAAAATAAATCCGCAAAAATTAGTCCGCAAACATAGTATCCCCAAAAATGTTGTCCTCAAAAATAAATCCTTAAAATTCTTGTCCGCAAATATGGGTCCGCAAAAATCGCAGCGTCGCAAATGCTACCGTAATTTTGTCTTTAACAATAACACCTACTGTATTTAAGCAAAGTAAGTTTTTTTATAAAAAAATCTTTTGCAAAGAACCATGAGTAATTAAATACCATGCTTAAAGGAGCCCAGTCAGCCAGCACAGTTCTCTCGTTTTTGTCAAGACGACAAAATCAGGCAAAAAAAGAAAGAGTGCGCACTATTTCTTTTCTCTGACGGGAAAAGGAATGTCTCTTTTTCTCTGCTCCCTCTGTTGAGAGAGCTGTGCTGGCTGACTGGGCTCCTTTAAAAAGATTTGAAGAAATAAAAACAAAATGAAAACATGATTCAAAAAAATAATTTAAAAAACAATGAAAATTCCATGCTGGAATTGAATTGGATGATTCTTTCTTGCATTTACAGAGTGTTTCAAGAAAAATGGTCGTTTTGTGACGCACATTTTATGCTTTAACACTATGCAAATTATAAAAACGGCCATTTTTCTTGAAACACCCTGTACTAAAAATGAGCACTCGGCCGACAAATCGATATATTTTTTCTTTATAATGAGGGTTTTAGCCCATTTTAGTTAAAAAATCAGCATAAATTTCACAAAGTTTATTTTGATTTTGATATTTCGATAACGAATAAAATTATTTCGATTTTCCTATTTTGATCTCAAAAAGATCATGATGTATTAAAAAAATTTTTATCCTACCAATAAACGATGATGGTGCGTTTGTTGGTTGGTTGGTGCGATGTGCGTTTTTATTATTCATTCGCAAAAATAGAATGGATAAATGGAATTTGCATAAAACAAAATAAAATTGGAAAAAGTGCTGACATTCTTTTTTGAGAACGAAGAAGAATGGTGCGCGAAAGTTTTGCCACTTTATCATTTTGTTTTCGGATGTTTTTGGAATAAAAAAAACAAACTAAGAATCAAAGCATTTATTTTTTTACTAACAGAAAGATTGAGATTAGGGGCTCAAAGAGCACGCTCACAAAATCGTAGATCAAATTTTGATGCACAAGAAGCTCGAGCTGAAAATTCTGTATCAAGATTAAGGATGCAAATGCTAAAGAAACGAAACTTTGCGCAGCTGGATTTGAGGTTGATGATAGTGGTGAAGCTCATTAAGGTAGAAAAAAAAACCATGTTGATAATAATTTTACACGACGGCAGCGCCGTATTTAAGGGGGGGGGGGCATTGGGGGCCGTGCCCCCCTGAAATTGG
Organism: Panagrolaimus superbus; assembly: GCA_964035985.1. Classification (NCBI taxonomy): domain Eukaryota; kingdom Metazoa; phylum Nematoda; class Chromadorea; order Rhabditida; family Panagrolaimidae; genus Panagrolaimus; species Panagrolaimus superbus. Next base: position 12,236,003 of record OZ038357.1, read on the forward strand.
AGAAGTTCCTTTGATCTTTTGCCGCTTCGTGTTGGCGACGGCAAAAGATCAAAGGCGTCCCCCCAAAATCGCTGTGCCCCATCCGAAATTTTTTCTGTATACGGCCCTGCACGGAGGGAGGCTTTTTCAAAAATGGTACTTTTTTGAAAAGTCTCAAAGATCGTATCTTGAGCGTTTTAGATAGCTGCTTAAAACTTATTAAAACTTTGCTTGCTTTTCTCTTTCCTTTGGTTTATCAGTGCTCAAAAAAAATGCTCAAATTGTTTTCTATCTTATCAGCTGAACCTTGCATCACGGCAATTCTCAAACAAATTACTTATTTTGCTTTATTTTTTGGTGTTATTCTTCAGATTTCGTTTAATTGTTAAAGGGGAGACGCATCTCTAACAAATTTTTTTATCAGGGTTCATTGGAGCTGTTTTTTTGTCTCACATTTTGCAGCTCCATTGAATAAAAAAAGCAGCTGCATTGAGCGCTGATTCGCGTCGAGACCTCCAATGAATGTCAAAAAAAAAATTTGTTTCAGGTGCGTCTCCTCCTTTAAAGGGAGCGAGCGGTTTGCGACTTTTTTCATAATTTGGGTATCGCAACGATCAAAAAAGTGCCAGACAAAACACTGGAGCATGCAAGATCCTGATTGTCAGGTTCATGCATCTTCCGAGAGTAAAAAAGTTGCAAACCGTCCGCTCCCTTTAATAAATTGTTATTGCGAAGGCCAAATGAAGGTGAAACAATTGCTTCTTCCCTGGATTACAAACTTAATCAAAAAATACAATTCTCGGCGGGCCGGAGGCCCGCTTTGTGTCTAGTCTTAAAAAAACATTCATCATTTTATAAAGCATGATTTTTGAGAAACTCGAGCAATTTTTGGAACAGGAAAAAAAAAATTTTGAGGAAAAAAGGTAAAAACTTTTTCCTGGGGTAAATAGGGCCCAAAAACCTCATTTTTGAGGTCAATTTCGAAATTTATGCACCAGATTTCGAGATATGAATTAAGGGTCATTTTTTTCAAAAATTTTCAGTTTTTGAGATAAAATTACAAATTTGGTATCATTCGATAGCCCTTGACGAGCTGAGTCTAGAATATTTGGGATCTAAGACATTTGATCGTTTTAAAAAGGTGTTTCGGTTCACACAACGCCAAAAACTCATTTTGGTTACGGTAATTTAGCAATAACTTTTTTTCCCTGGGATAATAGATGATTTTCTCACCGGAATCGGATTCCCCGCTATTTTTTACCTCTAGGGCCCAAAATATCGAACTTTGGCAGGGGGTATCCGGTACTTTTAAAAATTACCAAAACTTGTCAATCGTGATGTGCAAAAATCCAAAATCTGGAATTTTTACTGGAATTGATTATATTTTGATTCGAAATGGTAAATTTATGTTAGAAAAAATTTATCCAGCATAATTTATGTCAAACCAACTAATTTTGGATTTTTTTTGAATTTTTCAAGGTCAAAATTCACCAATGTTGCATAATTTTCGTTTAAAATTCCTTAAAACGTTTTGGTAAAATGAACTTGCCTTCAAACGATTTTTTTTACATTTTTATAATGTTTTTTAACCATTTTATGTGTTTTTTTTACATAATAGATTTTAAGTTTTTCAAAAACAAAAACAGTTAATTAAAATAAAACGCATTTTTTTCAATTTTCGGTCATTGACACTTTTTTTAAATGATCGTGTGGACTTAAAAACTTAAACATAGGGTAATATTGGTCCAAAAATACGATTGGTAAGGGTTACAAGTCATGAAAACTCTCCGAAATTTCGATACCAACTACAATATACCATGAAAAATCGAAACTTTCAGAATCTTCCAAATTTGTATAGGAAATCGACTAAAGGACCCATTCTGAGCCTAAATTAATAATTTCAGATTTTTTGTCTTTCTAGAATTAATTTGCCATCACTTTAAAATTAACAAAAATTTATATCCATGAAGAAAAATTTTTTCTGGGACTTTGGCGGAGCTGAAAAATACCTCATAAAATGCGTTATTGTCTAATACTTTTTTTGGTATATGATTTACTCCGATAAATGAGGGGAAACATTTTTGTTTTTTTTGAAAAACTATCAAAATGAACATCTTCGACATAAACCAAGGGTCATAACTTTCGGATTAAGTAAGATATTGACTTCCGGGGACTTCCATTATGGTATACCATGTCTGTGGAGCTTCCTGGGAAAGTTTGAGCATTTTTTATAGTGATTTCGAAATATGGGATGAATGTGAAGTTCGAAAATTGAGCAACACAGAAATATCGCTTAGATTCGGTTTTTTCTGGATAAATAAAGGCAAACGTGTATTATTAATGACAGATACATGTAACACCACTAAAATTAGCTAACAGAAATTGACGGGGGGTCAAAATAGATTTTACCCGACTTTTGAAATTTTAATTATTTTTGACTAATTTCCAAGATATTAAAAACTTACGAATATGAACAGATATCAACTTTTTGAGACTTTTGCGATAAAACCCGGTATGTTTAATAATTTTTGGCAACGTTTCAACATTTTGCGGTTACTACTTTTCATTTGCTGATTATTTGAAAAAAAGGACTAAAATATTAAGAAAAATATACTAAAAATCAATGTTTTTCATTAAGAACATCACTAAAAGTGCTTTTTTTCTAACACAAATTTATTTTTAATTTTTTCTAACATAAATTTACCATTTCGAATCAAAATATAATCAATTCCAGATTTTAGATTTTTGCACATCACGATTGACAAGTTTTGGTAATTTTTAAAAGTACCGGATACCCCCTGCCAAAGTTCGATATTTTGGGCCCTAGAGGTAAAAAATAGCGGGGAATCCGATTCCGGTGAGAAAATCATCTATTATCCCAGGGAAAAAAAGTTATTGCTAAATTACCGTAACCAAAATGAGTTTTTGGCGTTGTGTTAACCGAAACACCTTTTTAAAACGATCAAATGTCTTAGATCCCAAATATTCTAGACTCAGCTCGTCAAGGGCTATCGAATGATACCAAATTTGTAATTTTATCTCAAAAACTGAAAATTTTTGAAAAAAATGACCCTTAATTCATATCTCGAAATCTGGTGCATAAATTTCGAAATTGACCTCAAAAATGAGGTTTTTGGGCCCTATTTACCCCAGGAAAAAGTTTTTACCTTTTTTCCTCAAAATTTTTTTTTTCCTGTTCCAAAAATCGTTCAAATTGCTGTAGTTTTACAAAAATTGAGCTATAAACACATAAAACTGAAAGTTTCACGACAGAAAAAAAAGCATTTTTTTGTTTTGTTCTGCCAATACACATCGAAATCAACGTTCCATTTTTCAAGCCGATGTCTGGCAAAGTGTTTGTTTTGCAAACGCGAATTGCGGGATTTTCAAATTTTTTGTTGGAGCAAATCAGTGATTATTTCTTCGGCACTTTTTTTTAAACAAAAACTAATGGCACCATTAAATTCCCCATGGTCAAATGCCTATATATGCTAAAAATCAGCTTAAACGGAAACAAAATTTTTTTTAGTTTTTCTCAGCCTTTGTTTTTTTTTCAAACTTTTTCCAAAAATTTGAACACACGAAAATTGCTGAAAATTTTTTTATCACCATTTAAGCTGATTTTTTGCATATATATGCATTCGGCCATGGAGAATTTAATGGTGCCATTAGTTTTAGTTTAAAAAAAAGTGCCGAAGAAATAATCACTGATTTGCTCCAACAAAAAATTTGAAAATCCCGCAATTCGCGTTTGCAAAACAAACACTTTGCCAGACTTCGGCTTGAAAAATGGAACGCTTTCTTTGCTTTGAACACGATGTGAATAGATGAAGTTTATTAAAAAAATTTTTTAAAAGAAAAATAATTTTTTAAAAATTTCAATAATTTTTTATTTTTCTAAAATTTCAGACAAAGACTTTCGCGTAAATGTCGATTTCGGCAATTTTACCAATTTAAAACCAAAAAAAGATTAAAACTTTTATTTTCATCAACAAATTTAAGCAGTTTTAAACTCTGAACCTATTTATAAAAACTGAAATAAGCATCTTCACGCAAATTTATTGTAAAAATTATGTTTATATACCGGGAAATGATTTGCATTTCCCGCAAAACTTGGATATTTCCTGTGAAAGAGTGATACAACCTTATATTTGTATCATTCGTTGAAAATTTACAATTTGAGAAAACGGAAGAAATAAATCAGAGTTTATTCTTCTTTTTTTTATTTATGGAACAACGCACTTATTTTTGTCTACTAAAAACATAAAAAGGAATACAAACAACCTTTTTACACATATGTTTACAAAAAAACACCTTTTTATGGATTCACTTAAAAACAAGGGGGACAAGTTTTAAACTGTTGTGATTTTTATAAATAATAAAATGTTATTTTCGTTAATGTTTTTTCTTCCACAAAATAACCAACAGTAATCTATTAATCAGATTGCATTGTCTTTTTCATTATCTACAATTTAAAAAACATTTATTTTTATGTTTGGCATAAGCTTAATTTTGAAATTACAAATATCTCCTTGTTTTTAACAATAAGTGACATGTTTGAAACAAAAGAAAGTGTAAAAATAGGTGAGAATACAAGGTAAGACTTGTAAAAAGCAAAGCACGGAGACCAAGTCGAGCGTATTTTTGGAATATCTGAGTGGATAACAGAAATATACAGGGTGATTCAAGAAATTCCCCCAACGTTTTTTTTCGAAAGTTTTTTTCTTTTGTTCTTCCTTTGTCAAAAATTTTTCGAAAAACAACGTTAGGGGAATTTCTTGAATCACCCTGTATATGAAAAAAAGCCAATTTTATTTACAAATTTCCAAGTTGAGCGATTAAATCTGCAGCTGTTAGAGGCTGTGGATTTGTTTCACTGTGAAATTTGATGCTATAGGATTGGATTTGGATTCTTTTTCACATTCTTTGGACTTACAACATGTAATAAAGCATTAAATAAATTTTTATCTAAAATTGTCGCTGCTGTGGCTGAAGAAGTTGAAGAAAGTGGAATATATTGAGTTGCTTGACCATTTTCGTAATATCCCAAATTATTTTTATCTTCTTAAAGATTTGTCATAACCTAAAATAATTGAAATTAAATGACGCATATAAAACGATATAGCTCAAATTAATTGCTTTAATTGCTGTAGATTTATCAAATAAACGACAAAGATTAAGTAACTACCGTAATCTCATCCGACGTCAGTAACAGTAAAAAAACGTTACTGAAGTCGGTTCAGTCTTTAATATATCAAATTGACGTACAGTTGCAATCACACCGCCCCTGCTGCTAAAAATATAAGATTTAATGAAAATAAGCATGCAGTAATTAAGATAATGCATGAAGAAGATAATAATTTGTTCATTTTGCTTTCATCTGATCCAGATTTTCGAATAAAGATAGTTTAAAGGTACACGGAGTCGAAGCAGTTTGTGCTGAACGAAACGAATAGCACCTGATTTAAAACTAATATAAAGATTCTGAATAAAATGTTGCAAGATCAATTGATAAAGCTGAAACTGATTTGGTTATTACAAAAACTCGATTACCTCATGCAATTTTTAAATGTACAATTCGGCGGCAAGTTTTAAGTGGTGGAATGACTCTTTTAGCAACTCCAAAATGCAAAACATGGTGTAAAAATGGCTACTCATAAACAAAATAGATGTATATTTAATCATTTAATGAGTAAATATCGTTTTTTTCGGAGTAAATATTAGTTTATGTTAAATGGTTGGAAAAAAAGGGATACTCATTAACAAAAAAAGACGATATTTACTCCTAAAAGGACTAAATATATATATATTTTTAGGTGTATTAGGCATATCCTTTTTTTTCAGTACATTGATGACTTTTATACACACTTCAAGCTTTTCAAGAGCAATAGTCCTCTCAATTTCTTCTACCGTAAGAGCATTTTCATTAACATCTAATAAAACGTCATAAGCTTGTTTTGGGGCAATGTTAAATGCTGCAAATACAATGGCAACGTTTTGTAAAACACCATTATCTTGAATAACAAATATTGTAACATTTTTTGCAGATTCTGGTGATTTTTTACGAGATTTTCTACAACAATAAAGCTTTAAAGTTTGTTCCATCAAGTAACAACTATTAAGTTACGTTTGCGTATCAGCAATGGAATTATCATTAATTTTATTACGCACGACTAATATATTCACTTTTTTATCATACACCTCCATACAGATTTTCAAGTAAGTTGATTTATACTAATCTAAAAATTATGTTGTAATTTGCAACATAAAATATGTTTAATTATTTACCAAGTGTTAGTTATAATAGATCTGCGTCATTTGTTTATCTCTAATAATATCCGATTTTGGAATCATAAACGTTGGCAATCTTCTATACATTCCTTCGTTTTGTTAAAATGACTTAATATTTTGTAATGGCGTAAAATAAACCAGTTGAACAACCTCTCCTAATTTAAAGCGAAAACACATCTTATCATAAATTAAACAACGTTATTCAAACTTGTTAAAAAGCTCATTGTTAGTATTATTGTTAAAAATAATACAAATTTATTTAAATCGCGTTATTTTGTTTTCTTGTTTCCCAATTTCCGTATTCAAGCCCCCTAAAATTTTTTTTGGTGGCAAATTATTAATATTATCACCGCTGACAAAGGTGATAATATTAAACTCAAAATCAAGTCTATCTTTCTTGAAAAAGAAGGAAGACAAAGTAAAAGTGAAGTATAGCCAAGGCGGCATTCAGTTGAAATAACTCCAAAAAAAATATGAGTGATTCGGAAGAATCTTCTGGCATTGACAGCTTAGCACCAACTTTAGCTACAGTTATAATACCTGACTGCAAAAAAGCCATAGATATCGCGGATGCACTCATTGCAATAAAAGATGGAGTCGGGAAAATAGAGGATAAAAGTAAGAGAGACATCAGAAAGATAAGAAGGGATTTGAATAATTTATTAAATGCAGGTGATGCAACAGCTGACACAAGCATCGAAGAGTTGGAGAAGGTTAAACAACAGTTTAACGAACTAAAAACAAAAACTGAAAATGATGTTTTATCATTAAATGATAACATTCAGGATTTAAAAGAAGTGGTTAATGAAGACCTCAATGAATTTAAAGCAAAAACAGAAGAAGATATTATAGTAATAAGAAGAGAAATTCAAGGAGGAAAGGAGATACAATCAAATAGTGTTAGTGCATATTTTTTTAAATCAAAAACAGAAGTGGACATTACAGTATTAAATGAAATTATTGAGGAGTTAAAAAGTAAATTAATGGATACACATACGGTAATCGAACATTTGAAACAAAAATGGGAAACGGAAGTGCAAAGTACATTAGACTAGACAAAGTTTAACAACAAATACACAATCACTGCTCCCATGATGGGATTACAACAAATATGTGAAAATAGAGATCGAGATTACAGCTTAGAAAGCGGATATTATCCGGGAGAAAGAAGAAATGTAAACATAATGGAAAGGGAAAATGTTTTTTGCAATAAATCGCAAGAGCAAAAGAATGCAAAACAACCATTTTTAACAACAGATGGTTTGAATTTTTCTTTCGTTAATACCGGAAAAGGAAGTGATGACATAAATAAAAGCCAAACATGTTTTTGGGGGAATGATGAAAATGATTCAGAACAAAGAAAAATTACTGAATTGGTGAAACAAAGGAGGGAAGATAATAAAGAAGAGGTTGACGTTGAAGTATTGGAAAGTGATTCCATAATGGTACTAGAGACCGATAGTACTGGGATTCGACCTTTACCATTTAGAGGAGATGATACGGTAGCCATATCGGAATTCTTAACAAAATATGATGATTATGTGATAACAATAGGGGCCACGTGGTCTGATCAACAAAAAGCACAGCGCATTAGAGGATTTCTGGCAGATAGAGCGAGAGAGGTTTATGAACAGATAGAAGATAAAAATAATTATGAAGCGGTAAAGAGTCATCTGATTGAAAAATTCCAAACAAAAAGAATGATGGAAAAGGCATTGTCAAGATTGATGATTATGACTCAAGGGCCATCTGAATCGGTATTAGAATTCGCAAATAGACTTACAAAAATAGTAAAACAAGTAACAGCAGGTAAAGATGAAGATGAATATAAAGAAAGACTTTTAATGGAATTTTGTAACAAAATAACCTTAGATTACAGACATTTAGTAAGAGGACATAACCCAAGTACATTTGAGAAAGCATTAGATTTGGCAGAGCAATATGAAGTCGATCTAGCTCACGCAGATTCGGTTCGCCAAAGTGGCAACAGTTCTACAGTAAATGTTCAAGAAGATAACCCAATGAAAAAGCAAAGGGAATTAATGAGTCGACAAAATTGGCAGCAAGACCAAACATTAACATGTAATTATTGCGGACAAAAAGGACACATGTCCAATGCTTGTTGGTCAAACCCTCAAGCACAACCAACACAACAACAGAGTAGACAAAACTTAAATTTTAGTAATAGAGGTAATGGTAATCAGAATTACGGTAACATGCAAAATCGCAGTAATGGACCACAACAATGGCAAGGTTCACGGCAGATACCACAGAATCAAAATAACATGTGGCAAAATCCACCTTGGCAAATGCCATTTATGGGTAACAATCGAAATAACGGGCAACCATGGAACAACAATATGCAGCAACAAGGTTTTGTTCAGCCGCAAATAAATTCTTGGCAAAATCAGAGAATGCCAAATCAGCAGCAAATAGGTAGAACGGGTTTTCAAAATCCTATAAATAATTCAATGAGGGATAATTACGGTAATACACAAAATAGACCACGAATGCAACCAAGAGGTTACAATAACTCATATGGTAGCACGGGTAATCGGAATACATTTTATCAAAGACAACAACAATCGGTAGCGGTAACAAATGTTATTGAAGAAGAAGATCAATTTCTTCCAACATATGAGGAAAATGAAAAATTACTTGAAGATCAATATGCGGAGATTGAAAGATTAAGGGTACAAGTTGCCGAAACAAGGAATTTAAAAGAAGAAAATGACATGTTAAGACAAATACAAAGAAATTTAGGTTTAGAAGAACCAGAAGAGGGATTCGAGGAGTGTAATATGGTGTACGATCAGATTTACATGATTGAGGAAATTGAAGAAGAAAAATATGAGAAAAAAGAAAGAACGGAAAAGGACAGGAATACAAAATGTCCACAAGAAGTAAATGAAATAGCACAACTAATGCTTGCTGCCTCTTTTATTTGCCATTAAAAAGTAAGTGACACATCGGTGCCACATTTGATGACCTCCCTTGTTTCCTTTTTCAAACATGCCAATCAAAAATGCCACTCAAAAAGTTAGCAAAAGTTTGCATTGTTTTTGCTGCTTCTTTTATTTGCCATTAAAAAGCAAGTGACGCATTGGTGCCACATTTGGCGGCCTCCTTTATTTCCTCTTTCAAACATGTAAATCGAAAAGTTAGCAAAAGTTTGCATTGTTTTTGCTGCCTCTTTTATTTGCCATTAAAAAGTAAATGACACATCGGTGCCACATTTGATGGCCTCCCTTGTTTCCTTTTTCAAACATGCCAATCAAAAATGCCAATCAAACATGTCAATCAAAAAGTTAGCAAAAGTATGCATTGTTTTTGTTGCCTCTTTTATTTGCCATTTAAAAGTAAGTGAGGCATTGTTGCCACATTTGGCGGCCTCCTTTATTTTTTTTTTCAAACATGTAAATCAAAAATGCCACTCAAAAAGTTAGCAAAAGTATGCATTTTTTTTGCTGCTTCTTTTATTTGCCATTAAAAAGCAAGTGACGCATTGGTGCCACATTTGATGGCCTCCCTTGTTTCCTTTTTCAAACATGCCAATCAAAAAGTTAGCAAAAGTTTGCATTGTTTTTGCTGCTTCTTTTATTTGCCATTAAAAAGCAAGTGACGCATTGGTGCCACATTTGGCGGCCTCCTTTATTTCCTCTTTCAAACATGTAAATCGAAAAGTTAGCAAAAGTTTGCATTGTTTTTGCTGCTTCTTTTATTTGCCATTAAAAAGCAAGTGACGCATTGGTGCCACATTTGGCGGTTTCCTTTATTTCCTTTTTCAAACATGTAAATCGAAAAGTTAGCAAAAGTTAGCATGCTTTTTGTTGCTTCTTTTATTTGCCATTAAAAAGTAAGTGACACATCGGTGCCACATTTGATGGCCTCCCTTGTTTCCTTTTTCAAACATGCCAATCAAAAATGCCAATCAAACATGTCAATCAAAAAGTTAGCAAAAGTATGCATTGTTTTTGTTGCCTCTTTTATTTGCCATTTAAAAGTAAGTGAGGCATTGTTGCCACATTTGGCGGCCTCCTTTATTTCCTTTTTCAAACATGCCAATCAAAAATGCCACTCAAAAAGTTAGCAAAAGTTTGCATTGTTTTTACTGCCTCTTTTATTTACTAGTAAATAAAAGAAGGAACAAAAACATTGGTCACACAGTTTTTTTTCAGTGTTTCGTGAAAAAACCCCGCCCTTTTTTGCTAACAATTGTCTCTTTTTTGTATTATTTCTGTTATTTTTATTTTCGATAAAAAGGAGGGAAGAAACAAATATGCCCTTTGTTTGATAACCGTTTGCATTTGCTTTTTTATATTTGTTGCAATTCTTCTTTTTTTTGAAAACATGAATACACTGAGTACCGTCTCTTTTCGTTCTTTTTTTTCGACATCTTTGCCATTTATTTACTTTTTTTCCATACCGTTTTCGCAGTTTTTTTCACCCTGAAAAAAAATTTACATTTCAGCCTTTTTAAATATTCTTAAAAGAGCAGACACTCGCTTTTTTTTAATCAACAGGCATCTTTTGTTTATTTTCTTTTTTTTGTTTTTACAAAAAACTCACAAGAATCTGCAAATTCTCTAAGAAAACTTGAAAACGAGAATTTTCATTCCAAAAAGCGAAAAACGAGAAAACTCGGTACTATTGCAGTTTTGTTCCCCCCAAACCATATTTTGAACCCGCCCACCCAGCCTTTTGAAATCTCAACCGAAAGGCAATATTTTTATGCAAATTTTCGAAAAAAATCGGTGCCATTTTCGCACCACCAAGCGTCAAATCATCGCCTTTTTGGTCGACAAAATAAAAGGAAGAGTGATTTTGGGCATCTCTAAATTGTTGCCGAGAGAGAGAAAAAAGAGAGCAACAAAAAAAAGGAAGAACCGAGATTTAAATTGCGATTTGATAAAAAAATGGAGGGAAATAGCACACAAATGAGTCCATTCATTCCCTTTAATTCTATCACTATCATACAGTATGACTGAATCAACTGACGGTCGTGTAGTTTGATGGTCGTGTAGTCGACTGGTCTAGCGTTGGATTAACATGAGGCATGTCCCAGGTTCGAATCCACGCTAGGTCGAAGTTTAAAAATGAGTATGCGCACCCGTCCCCGGTTCACTCGGGTTAACACTGACCAGGACCTCACCAGGATAAAAAGGAAAAATACATATTTCAAATGGACCCTACCAGGATAAAAAAGGAAAAAATAGACCTAATTTCCTCATGAAGCCTCGGCTTGTCGTGAGATCACTTCGGTGAAATAAAAAAAAGACAAAAAAAAAAAAAATAAACTGTTTTAAAAAGGACTGGTTATTGTGTTGCTACTGTGCTTTCGGTCTCAAAACAATAGATATGCTATGGGATTCCGAGTATCTCTTATATTAATTTCTATTTTAACAATTTTTGGAAAATGGAGTTACGAAAACAAGTTGCCTGATGAAGCTTATTTTTTTGGTGGTGGATTTTTAACAATTGAACATGTCTTTTTTCTGCTTTTAATATTCTGAGATAATGATAGTGATTACATCTCAATTTCAAGAAATACTTTATTTATATATAATGAGAATATATTCTCATTATGGATTATTTTGTGCTGCACATATAGAATTAGAATTGAACTCTATACCAAAGATGATAAATGGGAAATGGCCACTTCTTTTGCAGAACTTATCTTTAATGTTATGGATTATTTCTTTGCAGATCCGTATCAAGCGGTTACTCAATTATTTTATCACCAATATGTTGGAGAACGCTATTTCGTGTTGCTCTTTGCAGAATCAATTCATTTTAATTCTCTGGAAATTTATATTTTTTGCTTCATTTTTTAAATTTTTATAAACAACGATTATTTGTACAAAACTTTTTTTTGTGTAACTTTGAAGTAAAAAAGGTTTAATTAAATTCTTTGTAAACATGAGACATTTGAAAATAAAAAAATTTGTTTTTGAATCCAACTCACTTTTTTTTTAAATTTTGTTTTTAAATATGCTACATTTCCGTTAAATTTTTAATGGAAATGTAACATGTTTAAAGAAAACGAAATTTACTATAAAATATTTATTATAAAACACATATATTAAATAAATTTTTCTCGAACTTTGCTTTGTTCCTCTTTTAAAAGAGTTAATCGGTGATATTTTTTCACCTTTGTGAAATACAGGCACAAAATTTGGAGATTTATTCAATTTTATCATTGAACAGAAAATACGGTTAAAAAAAGTATTTATTTATACGAATTAAACCATGAAAAATCAGTAACAATTTCGCTGGCAAAAGTAATATAATTTTCATCGCGTCGATAGTCATTAAAATTATGTTGAAATGTGAAGAAAAAGCTTTTAATATATCCATCCATATTCAAGAATCCATTCAATAACCAGTTGTTCAAAATAATCGCCATCATAAAAGTCTGCAATATAAATTCTAAAAATTCTGTGTTTTTAAGTTTTTAAAATTTGTTTGTTTTTTTACTTAATCTTTGGAATTCCAATAATACATTTTAAAAGACCTTTAACAAAATTTTGATCATTTCGGTTGTATAAACATATTCGAATAAAATCCAAGTGTTTTAAGCTTTGAATTAAAGCTAAATCCGATAAAGATAAAAGTGAATAAATTATTTCAAGTCTTGAAATATTTGATAAATTGCAATTCCTAATAATTATCGGAAATTGATGAGTTATTAATGAAGAAAAAAGTGCATATTTTAGAGGGACAACTTTTTTAAACCATAAAATTTCGGTAATGTCAACATTTTTAATTCTAAAATTTAATTGATTTCATGGATTACAAAATGCATAACCCAAAGAATTCCGTCCAAGACTCCAATCAGGTTCAATATTTAAAACTTCTGAATATCTGTACAACTGTGTATGTCGATATACATTCCGTTGATCCATTTCAAGGCTATCAACAATTATGGCATTATTTATGGCATCTAAAACCCATTTTTCTGGATATGCTTTAAAAAAATTATATTGAATAATGGGACGTTGAAGGTGATAAAAATGATATTGAAATGAGAATGGAAGGTCTTGAAAAGAAATTGAAAGAATATTTTTGTCTTCTTTTTTGCAAAGATTTATTGCAGCATCTGTAATGATGTCATAGAAATATAAAGCAATAGGTCCAACAATGTGTATAAATAAAATAATAAATAATCCACAAAAAGCTATTGGATTTCTGTACCATAAAATGATACTGTACTTTTTAATATATAAATATTTTTGTATCCATTTATTTTCTTCGTGTTTCGTAAATATTTCACAAAATTTGCTATAATAGAATCCTCCACATAAACAAAAATTACCATATAATACAGAAAACAATAAAATCATTGCTGAATTTATAATAATGAGTAAAAGGTTTTCCATTTTAAAAGGATAATAAAAATTGAAACTAGATAATAAAAACATCATATGAAAAACTATGACGAAAAATATAATAAAAATTACATAAAAAAATACAGAGAGATTTCTTTTAAAATAAGTAAAAAGCATTTTAGTTTAATTCAAAATGTTTAACTTTTTTTGGGTTTTTAAAAATGATCCAAGAAAAGCCAAATAATCAATACACATCCTAAACGAACACTAATGTGATGTTTGTCTGTCAGTCTGCGTTCCAATGGATGGGTAATAAAATTAATCTTTGCTCTTGTTGCTATTGTTTAATGATATTATTTAATTTTACGTATGACACTTCAATGTCCTTTTTGGAAGATTGACTCCTTGTAACGAAGAGTCAATTTTCCAAAAAAAACAGAGATGTTTACCCTAAAAATGGATCAACAAATTTAATAATTAATATTTAATACAGTAATGCTACACAGGTCTCTGAACTTGCAAAAAATCAGCAAAAAACTGAATTAAATCAGCAAATGCTGATTTAATTCATTTTGTTGTTGATTTTTTGCAAAAATGGGACAAAAAAATTGATTTAAATCAGCAAAAAATGATTTAAATCAGCAAAAAGTTAAAATATGCTTTTTGGGGTAATTTCTATTTATTTTACATAAAATATATATTCAAACACCGATGATATATATCATCGATGATATCCAAAATTTATTATGCCTCAGGATTTAAGAGACACTCTACCAGATTATTTGAATTTTTTTAGACTGAACTGCACATTGAAATTTTGTTTTCGATTCTTTTATAGCCATTCGATAAAACTAGGTAAAAAAACGTTATTTTGATAGTTTTGGAGCATTCTACCGTGTGAAACCGATTTCGCAGATTTTCAAAGATTGAATATAACCAAAAATTCAAAAAATCGAGAAAAATCAGGAATGCAACCAATCAAAAAGTTGTGCCCCTGGGTATTCAGACAGTTCTCCGACTCCCATTTCTCCGACTACCGTTTCTCCGACTGCCATTTCTCCGACTACCATTTCTCCGACCACCATTTCTCCGACTAACAGCTTTCTCCGACTACCGTTTCTCCGACTGCCATTACTCCGACTGCCATTACACCGACTAAGACATGTCAATGTAAGAAATATTACTCCGACTAAGGCATTCTTTCGACAACCCCCCCCCCCCCTAAGCGCTGCCAGTAAACCTGCCATTGATCTAAGGTATGTAAGAATATCATTATGGTCAAATTGTTCAGCAAGTTCAACTCGTCTACGTTCAAGAAGAGTCCAGCTATTAGACATAGGTCGGCTAATTGTTTTTCCTGCTCTAAGGTCAACAATATCGGCTTCGATATTTTTAACATGCTTACGAAGAAGATCTAAAAATTTGAAAAAGGAAGGATGATCGCAATCGAAAAATGAATGAAGTTTATTATGACCACCTTCAACGCTATTATTGGTGCGAGGATCGCCTTCACCAGTTTTTTCATACATATTCCATAATTCTCTAGCAAAAAGTGGTTGATTACGGCGATTGCGGATTTGTTTTCCTACATAAGTTTCTTCAAAGTAATCACACACTCCCATAATGGCAAGATAATCATCACGTTCACTGTAAAGTTCGACAAGGTGATTTTTTAAAACAACAAAAGTGCGTTCGACATGATTGAGCGGAACAAAAGCTAAAGCTCTAAACATTGCAAAGGCAGTCGGAGTAATGGTAGTCGGAGAACCGACTTTAGTCGGAGAAACTGTAGTCGGAGAAACAGTAGTCGGAGAAATGGTAGTCGGAGAACTGTCATACAATCGTGCCCCTGGACTGTACACATAAGTAAGGGCTATAAAATGGCTACCACCGAAAAAAATTTTCGGGCCTTTGATGTCGAAATTTTGATATTTGTAATTTTCGACCACTATAAAAAAACTGCAATACTAACTTGAGAGAGCTATGTCATACATCGTTTGATAGCCCAATATGTAAGGATTCCGAAAACATATGGCTTGTAACCCTACAGCGAGTAGTTAGGGATTGCTAGATGACAAAGTGGGCGCAACTAACATCTCTAGCATCAATCTGGAGTTATAACTTTTGTATTTGGCAAGGTATCAACTTCCGGTGACTTGCATTATCAAATATAATGTTGTTGGAGCATCCAGGGTGAGTTTTGGAATATTTGATAACGATTTCGAAATATGGGAACACTTTGAAAATCCAAAATTTAGCAACATGGAAATATTGAAAAAATTCAGGTTTTTCTTTATAGATGAAATCAAATATGCATTCTAAATGTTAAATAGATGTAACAACACCAATATAAGTTGATAAAAACTGACGGGGGGTCAAAATCGACTTTTTACAATTTTTTTAATTTTACTTGTTTTTGATCAATTTTCGAGTAACCAAAATATTACGAATGTCGAATTATATCAACGTTTAAAGGTTTTTGGGTTAAAATATAGCTCGTTAAACATTTTTGAGCAATATTTCAACATCTTGGAATCACTAATTTTCATTTCCCGCCTAATGGAAAATATGGTCAAAAATCAGAGTAACATCAAATGGAAATCAATGTTTTTCCAATACGATATTGCCTAAAAACATTTTTTTCGACTTTAATGTCGGTAGTTGATCACGTTTTGAGTGCTTTCAACACTCAATACTATCAAATCAATATTTTCAAATTATCAAAAATCATTAGTTTTTCGAAATCTTTAATGTCTTCAAAACGGCTTTGAAACACTTTACTCCATTAAAATAAATTATTATTAAGCCAAAAAAAATGTTTTTAGGCAATATCGTATTGGAAAAACATTGATTTCCATTTGATGTTACTCTGATTTTTGACCATATTTTCCATTAGGCGGGAAATGAAAATTAGTGATTCCAAGATGTTGAAATATTGCTCAAAAATGTTTAACGAGCTATATTTTAACCCAAAAACCTTTAAACGTTGATATAATTCGACATTCGTAATATTTTGGTTACTCGAAAATTGATCAAAAACAAGTAAAATTAAAAAAATTGTAAAAAGTCGATTTTGACCCCCCGTCAGTTTTTATCAACTTATATTGGTGTTGTTACATCTATTTAACATTTAGAATGCATATTTGATTTCATCTATAAAGAAAAACCTGAATTTTTTCAATATTTCCATGTTGCTAAATTTTGGATTTTCAAAGTGTTCCCATATTTCGAAATCGTTATCAAATATTCCAAAACTCACCCTGGATGCTCCAACAACATTATATTTGATAATGCAAGTCACCGGAAGTTGATACCTTGCCAAATACAAAAGTTATAACTCCAGATTGATGCTAGAGATGTTAGTTGCGCCCACTTTGTCATCTAGCAATCCCTAACTACTCGCTGTAGGGTTACAAGCCATATGTTTTCGGAATCCTTACATATTGGGCTATCAAACGATGTATGACATAGCTCTCTCAAGTTAGTATTGCAGTTTTTTTATAGTGGTCGAAAATTACAAATATCAAAATTTCGACATCAAAGGCCCGAAAATTTTTTTCGGTGGTAGCCATTTTATAGCCCTTACTTATGTGTACAGTCCAGGGGCACAACTTTTTGATTGGTTGCATTCCTGATTTTTCTCGATTTTTTGAATTTTTGGTTATATTCAATCTTTGAAAATCTGCGAAATCGGTTTCACACGGTAGAATGCTCCAAAACTATCAAAATAACGTTTTTTTACCTAGTTTTATCGAATGGCTATAAAAGAATCGAAAACAAAATTTCAATGTGCAGTCCGATTCAAATACTGTCGTAAAGTCTCTCTTAACTTCATTGGCAAAGAAAAGCGCAATATAGGTAGAGACGTGCAAGGTTTTTTCAAAGTTCGCCAAGTGCTATAATTTTGGTACCATCAGAATCGCCTTTTTAAAATCATTGGGAATAAAAAAAGAAAAAAGTAAAAAATATTATCAATAATGTTTAATTATTGGTTGAAAAAATTAGAAAATGTGACTTTTTTCAGTCGGGGAACACATTTTTTCAGTAAATATTTTCGTGGCGCGTTTGCAAACGACACTTTTTTTGCAGTGTCGTTTGCGAAAAAGGATTTTTTTTGCAAAGACGATAGCGCAGGTTCAATGCCCAGCTGAAACACAAAAATATTTTTTATCTCCGATTGAGTTTATTTTTGGTACATATATGCTGTCGACCATGGAGAATCCAAAAATAAAAGCAGTTTTTTTTATAAAAAAAGTATGCAGTTGTTGGATTCGAACCTGTGACCGAAGGACTGATACTCAGCGTCTCCGCCACTAAGCCATATACGCAAATTCATGACCGCTCACTTTCGCTCAATTTTTATTTATTCTATCAGATGCAGAAAAAAATTCTGTATCTCATAGGCCTAATTCTGAATTGGGGGGTTTCGGAGTGTAATGTATCATCATTGAAAAAACGTAAAAAAAATGCGATTTTTTAGGTTTTTCTCAAATTTTTTGTATAAAAGTGATGTTCAGAAGTTGGATTTTGGAAATCTCTGTATTTTTTTATATCTAGAAGGATAAAAATAAAAATAATTAAATAAAAATTCAATTTCTACAGTATACCTCTCTTTCATTTTCTTTTGAGTCAAAAGAAAATGAAAGAGAGGTATACTGTAGAAATTGAATTTTTAAATAATTTGTGCGAAACAAAAAGAAAGACAGAAGAGAGATTTCAAAATATTGACAGAGAACGAAAGAAGCGCACTTTTGCGTGCATCAGTGAGTATACAGGTCTCTGAACTTACACAAAACTTGCATAAAAATGAAAAAAATCAGCACATGCTGATTTTTTTCATTTTTGTGTTGATTTTTTTCATTTTCATGCTGATTTTTTTCAAAAAAAATGAAAAAAATCAGCATAAAACTTTTTTTTTTAAATTTTTTTTAAATTTATTCATCACATATCGATCATGTCGATGATATCCAAAATTTTTTTAGCTATAGAGCTTAAGCCCATTAGCCCAAAACGGCATACAATTAATTGCCTAACGAAAAGTTTAAACGGGAAACTGTTTATGGAATGAGCAGTGCGCATGCAAAAAGCGGCGCGGTTTGACAGCAGACAACGAAAGAGACACTCTTTTTTGTGTTAAAAATTTTTGGCACAAAAAGGAACTATTTTTTGTGCTGATTTTCTTCATTTTCGTGCTGATTTTTCTCAATTCTAAAGTTTTTGCTGATTTTTTTCACTTTTGCGCAGATTATTTTCATTTTTTAACTTTATGCTGATTATTCTCAGTTTCTTGCTGATTTTTTTCATTTTCAAATTTTGTGCTGATTTTTTTCATTTTTTTGCAAGTTTTGTGTAAGTTCAGAGACCTGTGTATTAAAAACTTTTTGCTGATTTAATTCAGTTTTTTGCAGATTTTTTTCAAATCTCAATTTTTTTGCTGATTTAAATCATTTTTTTGCTGATTTTTTTCGAATCTTATGTTTTTGCTGATTTAAATCATTTTGTTGCTGATTTTCCTCAAATCTCAACTTTTTGCTGATTTAATTCAGTTTTTTGCTAGTTTTTTGCAAAGTCAGAAACCTGTGATATAGTGAAAAGCATCTCAAAAAGTTAAAAAAATAGGTTTGTGCGCATGGTTAGAAAAAAGGTCTTCAAACGAAAAACAAAGTAATTTTTAAAAATTTTTTTTTCTAAAACAAAATTTCAAAGTTTCTTAATTTTTATCAGAATTTAAATCATTAGAATATCAAATTTAATTTGTTTTAAAATTTAATAATTGAACGATGGTATGTTTACAGTCTTTAAATGAAAGAAACCAATGATCTTATCCACTTTTAGGCTCGAAATGCTGAAAAAGCTATGACGACATTAGCCCGATGGAGGCGGATGAAAGAACAAGAAGAACGTGGACCATTTGCTCGACGACCTCAAGATACTCATGACTGTAATAGAGTTGGAGATGCAGAAAGATTTCGTCGTGAAGTTTTAGCAGATATCTCGAAAAAGATTTCACAAATTCAAGTTTGTTTTTATCTTTAAAATAATACATTTTTAACAATGGTTTTTAGAATCCCGGTCTTGGTGAATATAAACTTCGTGATCTCAATGATGAAATTAATAGATTACTCAAATTAAAATATGCTTGGGAATGTCGAATAAAAGAGTTGGGTGGAACAGATTATAGGAGGATAGCCCCGAGGGAGCTAGATTCAGGTGGACAAGAAATCCAGGGAAATAAAGGATATAAATATTTTGGTGCTGCAAAGGATTTACCTGGTGTTCGAGAATTATTTGAACAAGCTGCTCAAGAAGAACCTGCAGAAAAGAAAAGAGCTGATTTGTTGAGAAATGTTGATGCAGATTATTATGGATATTTGGATGATGATGATGGACTACTAATTCCATTAGAAAAAGTTGAAGAAGAACGAGCAATTCAAAGAATAAATCAAGAATGGGAAGAAAAAGGTGCTGTAATGAATCGATGGAATGATATGGATGATGAAATGTATAAAGTTGATGATGTAGGTTTTTTCTTATACACAATTGTTTTACATTAAATGTTTTTTTAGGATTCCGAAGAAGAATTTGATATTAAAGAATCTGTGGTACTTGGAGATGATGGAAAAGAAATGATTATCAAACATGTAATGGTACCATCACAAAAAGAAATTGAAGAAATGATTATTGAACGAAAAAAGCAATATTTGTTAGACAAATTTCTTGGTTAATTATTCTTGTTGAATCTCATGTTTGTTATTTTGCATTTATTTATAAAAAATATTTTTTATGCATTTCCGAAATATAGGTGTTGTTGATTTTTCTTTTTTTCTGATCTTCCAGATTCTAAATCTATTACGATTGAACTACCGTACGCCTTCTCGACATTGCCGATGAACTTTGTAAAACGAAAGCGACCCATAACAATAACAAAAAATAATAATTTATAAATGTTGTTGTTAATATAAAAAAAATTAATTCAAACATTACAGTAGCAATCATTCAACATCTTTTTGATGGGGTCTTTATTTTTTTTGTTGTCTCCGAACTAGGCATGGCGCGGGACCAGTTTTTCCCAGTCCCGTCCCGCCCGGTCCCGTCCCTTAAAGATAAGTCCCGCCCGGTCCCGGGACGGGATCGGGACGGGACCGGGATTTTCTCATATTTTTCAATAAATAAAAAGTTACATATAATTTTTATCCAGCAGAATAAGGCATTTTTAAAACTTCAAAAAATGAAAACTGTGTATTTTTAAAAAGAATTTAGTTTTTTTTAGTGGCATACAATTTAATGTCAGCTTTTTTTATTTGGAGTTTTGTTTCTAAATTTTTTTTACAGTACCTTATTAAAAAACAGGTTTCTGAAAGTGAATGAATGCAGTTAAAAAATTTCCATTTTACAACGATTTTATAAAAATTAATACTAAAAATATAATTAAATAAATCCCGGGACCAAAATTTTAGTCCCGATCCCATCCCGTCCCCCTCGAATTCAGTCCCGTCCCGTCCCGGGACGGGACGGGACTAAGCGGGACCGGGACCAAACGGGACTTGCTGTCCCGGCGCCATGCCTACTCCGAACTTCTTTTTTCATCTTTTCCAGGTGTTGTTGATTTTTTCTTTTTTTCTGATCTTCCAGATTCTAAATCCATTAGTTTTGTTGGAACTTGAGTTTTAACTTCTCCCAATTTCGTTTTTGGTGCTGGTGGCAATTGTGTCTTTGATTCAGTCGGAGTATGTTTTGTCGTTGGAGGTGGAGCAGTATCTGGTACTTTTGTTGGAGTTTTTCCATCTTCTGCTTCATCATCAACAGTTGTCTGAGTTTTATCCATCATTGCATCCAATAAATCTTCTAAATTTCTTTTCTTCTTTCCTTCAGCACCATGTTGAGATTTAACTTTTTTACTGCTACTTTTATTTCCTGTTAGAGATTTTGACTTTGAATTCTTTATGGATTCTTGCGTAGAATCTTGGGCAATAACTTCTGGGTCTTTTGGTGCAGGCTTTGTCGGGAGTTTTTCTTTATCCACTTTTGCCATTGCTAACACTGACATCTGAAATATAAATATTTGCAAAATTCCAGACAATATTTTTTAAATTCCCAAAAAAATGGTTACACTTACTCCATCTTGATTAACACTAGTTTTATTTACATATGCACTCATAGCTTTTTGATCAAGAGGTGTTATAGCAGTTTGTACTTTTTGTTGTTCCTTCTTTTTTCCTGCATCATCAAGTGATTTTAAATCTGTTCCTTCAAGGGTTGATTGCTTTGTGGCAGTTACAAGAGATGCTGCAGCACCACCAGCTTTCTTTTGTTCTTTTGCTCTCAATTTTAATGACTTTAAATCCGGATCATCTGCCAACAGACCTCCTTTGGTATTACACTTTTTACTTGGTGGATCATCCATACTCGTTGTTTTTCCATCAACCTAAAAAACAGGAATATTACAGTAGTTTTGTAAAAAATACAAAAAAAACACTTACCTTCTGCTTTTTTGTTGCACAAAAAATTGATGTACAAATTATAAATGAAAGAAAAGTAATCAGAATCAGTAAAATAAAATGAAACATTCGAGAATTTTAGAAGAAGAATTCAGGATCTTCAATGTTTGATTATTTTTGTTCTTGAAAAGTTGAAAGAAAAGTTTCAGCAGCTTTTTTTGCGAATAAAAAGTTTCTTGTTTTACAAAAAAAATGTTTCATTTTAATGAAAAAATATGGTAATTTTTATAAATATTGTCCCCCTGAAACCGTCTACGGTCTTATTGAACTTGAAGGGAGTGTCGGAGATAGTGAAAAACTTTTTACGACAGTTTTCCGTCATTCCAAGTGATGGGGAATGCATTCGTTGCGTGCGGGCGGACAAACTTTTTCATTCCCCATCACTTGGAACGACGGAAAACTGTCGTAAAAAGTTTTTCACTATCTCCGACACTCCCTTTGAGATAGATTCCATCAATCTTTGAACCAAACAACGTGTATGTAACAGTGATCGAATACCGTACCGTTTTTCGAAAAATGTGGTAACTGTAAAATACCGTTTTTGTAAATTGTTACGGTACGGTATTACGATAATACCGCGGTATTACCGTAATACCGTCCACTGTAACATGTCCTCAAATAAATACCAAGTTTTATTGTATTAAAGCTATATTAGAAATTGACCAGAAAGTTTTTATGAATAATAATAAACTTATTTATCATTTCTTTTCCTCTGAAAAAAGACTATTTTAGTGACAAACTGGTTGACCTTTTTCTAAAGAAACAAAGGCAACCGTTCACTCAACCCTCCCACCCGTTTAAATCGCAAGATTAGAGTTGTCAATTCCCCGGGGAATCGGAAAAATTGGGGGATTCCCCGGGGATTCCCATGGGGAATTCCCCGACATTCCCCCAATTTGTGTTTTGGCTGTTTTTGTTACGTTTTTCCGTAAAAATGGCTTTTATACGTTTTAAAATTTTTTAAAGGTTTAGTTAAAGCATCAATTTTGCAGAAATCAATAATCAAAAAAACAAAACGAATTTATTTATTTGATTATTAACATTCCCAAGTCTAAAAACGGGGAGATTTTTTTACCATTTTTTTTTTTTTTTTTTTTTTTTTTTTTATTTATTTACGTGCCCATGACACATTGAGAAAATTATACATACATTAAAAAATTAAAATTTACAATTAAAATAAGATAGATTCAATTAAAAAAAGAATAAAAACATAATTAAAGGTCTTTAACCTTTAAGACTTGTTCCCCAACAGATAATCAAATACCAACTCCTTAAAATTCTTTTGTCCAAGTTTTAATTTTAAATTTTTTGGCAAGGAGTTAAATGTGTTGGCTGTACGGATGAGGAAGGAGTTTCCCCTAACTTTAAATTTAGTGCAAACCGGAGTTACAAAACGTGTTCCTTCATGGCGTGGCAATGAATCTTGCATCTTTGGATAACCAGGAGAATTGTGATCAATTTGTGCTAAATCAAAGTAGATTTTCTGGAAAAGCGACAAGTCTGCCACCGTTCTCCTGTCTTTCAGCGATAATAAATTTAATGCTAAAAGTCTATCTTCATAAGATTTCGTAATTAAGTTAGGTTTGCGTTTACAAATCAGCTTCGTTGCTAGTCTTTGAACTCTTTCGATTTCATCGCTAAGTCTCTTAAGAGCAGGATTAAAAATAGGACTACAAAATTCTAAATGCGGTCTAACGTACACCCCATAGAGTTGCGCAAGAGTGGAAGGATCAGTTGTTTGTAAAGTTTTTAACAGTAAATAAAGTTTTCTTTTTGCTTTATTTATTATTATGGAAATATGAGGAGAGAAAGAGAAATCGGAAGATAAATAAATTCCCAAATCTCGAATAGGACCAGTATGAGTCTGAATTTCAGTATCTCCGTAAAAGTAATTATTACAAGGGTTATTTGGTTTAAAATGAAACACATTGCATTTTTCAGCAGCAATATCTAAGAGATTTTTTCTGCTCCATTCAAGCATTTTGTTAATAAAAATTTGGAGTTGTTTCGGAGATGAAGAAGCCGCTTTTACGTCATCAGCAAAAAGTCCACAGTACACGCCGTCAGTTTCACATTCTTTTGGGAGATCACTAATAAAGAAAATAAATAGAATTGGACCAAGGACGGATCCTTGCGGAACACCAGCAGGGATATCAAAGTAATCTGACAACGTTTTATTTATACAAACTCTTGCATTTCTATCACAAAGAAAAGATTTTATCCAGTTCAAGAAATTTCCACTAATACCAGCATTTTGTAATTTTGCTAAAAGAAGATCGTGGACGACACTATCGAAAGCTTTTCTGAAATCAAAGTAAATTACATCACTAAACATTTTATGTTCAAATTTACTAGTTAAAAAATCTAAAAATTCAACAAGTTGAGTTGCAACTGACTTTCCTTTCAAAAAACCATGTTGGCATGAGGGAATTATTTTAGTATCATTTAAAATCTTTAAAAGATGATGTTTTACTACTCTTTCGCAAATTTTTGATAAAGAGCATGTTAAAGAAATCGGTCTATAATTTTTTATGTTATTTTTATCTCCTTTTTTAAAAACGGGTTTTATGATTGCTGTTTTCCAAAGATCAGGGACAACACCATGATGAAAAGAAAAATTAAAGATTTTACAAATAGGTTCCGCCAAGCTTACAGCACATTTTTTATATAGGAGATATGGAATTTCATCGGGTGAAGTGTTAACAGATGATTTAGTTTTTCGCAAACATTCGAAGACCATTAGTGGAGTCATGTAAGGGATAGAATTTTGACCTTCAAGACCAGTAGTTGGTAATTCAGAAGATGAATTTGCAAATGTACTTTTAAAATATTCGGCAAAAGCTGTAGACTTTTCTGTGTCACTAATCAAAATTTTGTCATCTAATTTAAAAGTTCCAGGTAATTTTTCTTCTTTGATGTAACTGGCAATATGATTAAAGATTCCTACACGATTTTTAGTTTTTAAGAGAAGTTTTTCCTTTTGATTTAAATACTTTTTAATTTTCTTTTTAATTCGTTTATCAAGC
The DNA here is from genome assembly GCA_964035985.1 of Panagrolaimus superbus. NCBI lineage: Eukaryota > Metazoa > Nematoda > Chromadorea > Rhabditida > Panagrolaimidae > Panagrolaimus > Panagrolaimus superbus. The sequence continues at coordinate 12,261,125 of OZ038357.1, forward strand.
AAAACTAAGTTTTTGAAATTCTTGTTGCCGCGATTTCTGTCCCGGAATTTTATCATCTTTTCGATATGTGAGGGATATCTATTTTTGTTTCCTGGAATAGTAGTCGCTACTGGTATAAATTGATCAATTGCGAATTGTACTATTTTACAAAATGAATCATAATAGTCGTTTATATTTGTTTTATTTAGAGTTTCGTCCCAATGCAGGTTAGCAAAAAAGGAATTCATTCCTTCAAAGTCCCCCTTTTTCCAATTTAAGTAAGTAATCTGTAGTGGTTTAGATTGAGTAATCAAAGATAACTTAAAACTTATTTTACAATGATCAGATGAAGAGAATGGAGATAATTTTTGTATCTGCTGAATTTGACGTGGTGAATTAGTGAATAATAAATCTAATTTAGATTTTTTGCAGGTTCGGAATTTGATCATCTGAGTCAAATTACAAGAAGTTATAGTGTCGAAAAAATGAGATTTTACATTGGCACTAGTTAATTTTTCATTTAATTTTTTTGCTAAATTAAAGTCACCAAGAAATATATTTGGTAATGACGTTAGCGATGCTTCGAAAATAAAATCAGCTAATTTTCTTGTATCTTCTGCTGGAATGTCCGGAGGACGATAAACTGAGTAAATATTAGTGATGGGGTTTGCGTTACTATCAAGGATAGTAATGCCACAAACATTGCAATTATTTAATGGGTCGATATGAATGGGAACAAAAGATATATTGTTTGAAATTAATATACAGGAGCCCCCGCCGTGAAGGTTACGGTCACTCCGGATTGCACTAAAGTTAAAGTTTTGAATTAAAAAGGAATCAGGAATGGTATTATCCAGCCAGGTTTCAGAAATAGCAATAATGTCAAAAGAATATAATAAAAAAGGGAGAAAATTGAACTTGTTTTTAATAGAGCGTGCATTAAAAAAGATAATTTTAGAAGAATTTGTTTTAGTGCGAAATTTTCAATGAGAAGGGGTTAAGAAAGGAGTTGGTTTTTGATTTGGACCTGATGAAGTACAAATCTCACCAGCATATACACAAAAGAAAAGATTTGGATACTGATTCTTAAGTTGTTCATTGATTATTTTCCATTTGGATGCAATAGTTTCAAGTTGTTGTTTAGAGAAAGATGGGCGAATTCGTATATTAGCAGGTTTTTGTTCTTTAGCAGCTTTTAAAGCAGATTGTTGATGTCTTGTAGTTGCAAAAACAACTTTCATTAAACGAGGTTTATCAGCTTTCGGTTTTCCCAAACGGTAGCATTTGTCCACAGAATTTTCAACATTGAGGTTATCAAATGGTTCAGTAATTGCGCGTTGATCTTCAGCAAGTTTATCGGAAGGTTTTGAAGCTTGCGATTCAGCTATTCCCGAAATAACAACAGAGCGAAGCATTTCTTTATCTTCCCCTGGCAATAATGAAGGACTCACCGATTGATCAAGGAGTGGTGTTGTAGGCATATTATGAAGAATTTGAGAATTTTGATGAAGAATTTCAGCATTTTGTTGAAGAATTTGTTGATTTTGTGTAGAAAGTTCAAGTATTTGTTTTTGTTGTTCTAATAAATTGCTCAGAATATTTAAACATTGGGTGATAATTGGTTTGACATCAGCAAGTTTTGTGGCACTATTTGTTTGAGCTATTAAAGAATGAATTATTTGTATAGGATTGCCATTAAGATGATTATTGTTGATTGATGTTGATGATGATGTTGATGGTAGAGTAAACTTAGACTTTGATTTTGTAGATGACATTGAAGAAGAAATTGAAAGCACAACCGCCTACACTTGAAGAAAATGAAGGGGAATGAAGAAAATGAAGGGTTCTTCCTCGACACTATGATAAAGCAAGCTTATAGCTGTTGTTAAAACGAAAAAATAAATGCGAAATTACAAATTATAAAAAAAAACGAAAAATATTATTTATTTGCTTTTTAAAGTTTACTTTTAGCGGGGAATTTGGTGTCATTTCCCGGCAAAATCGGGGAATTCCCCGGGGAATCTCCCGGGGATTCCCCGGGGAAGGGGAATGAACAACCCTACGCAAGATAGAACTCATTATTTTTATGCAAATTTGTGAATGAAAAATGAGAGGGGGATATTCTTTTAAAATACCGTACCGTGAACATAAAAAAAAGTTCACGGTACGGTATTGCGATATTTTTGACGGTACTGAAACCTTCGCGGTACGGTATCCGATTACTAGTATGTAATCAGTTTTACATGTTAGAAAAATAAACTAATTTATTAAAATAAAACAACAATGATAATTTAATATCACGAAATAAACAATAAAAATAATTTTTTTATACCCATATTATTTGTTGCAACGACATCGAGCTTTTGGCCAATGAGGACAGACTGTTCGGCTTCTTTGTGATTGAGGCATTTGTGAACGACCTTGAGGGGTTCTGAGATTTGAACCAGGATTTGCGGAAAGAGACTAAAAGAAAAAACAGTTAGAACATTTTAAAGGAGGCGGATTCTTTGCTATTTTTTTGGATGAACCTGAAAATCAGGTAAGAAAAGTAGCAAAGAGCCCGCTTCCTTTAATGAAAAGCAAACATACTGGTTTAAAAAGAGTACTTCTTGAAGGAGCAGAATGAGTTGTTTTAGTAGATAATGTACTACTACTATCGCTACGAGCAAGAGAAGCATTCAAGTAGCTTGCATTGATGAGACTGAACACTGAAAAAGGTGCAGCATTACAAAAGCAAAAAAAAATTAAAAGCAAGCTTACAATCTTGTTGAGTTATATTATTTGCATTAAAGGATGATTGGAAAAATGATGGAGCATTATTCATAGTATTATTCGCACTCGCACCATTATTAGTGATAAGTTGATTAACCAAAGCTTGTTGATTAGTGAACGAAGAATTGAGGGTTTGGTTTTCATTTTCCAAAATAGCATTACGAGCTTGAAGCTCTTTGACTTGTCTAAAATATTCACACGATCAATGATAACTAAAAAAAGGACAACGAACGCTTCAAGTTTAGCAATGGTAGCAGCATCTTCAGAATGTTTGATAGTAGTACTTTGAAGCTCTTGAATTTTTTCAACCTTATGTTTCATTAAACGACGGCAATTTTTACTTTGAAAGTCAATAATAGCTTTAATTTCATTAAAGCTTTTAATCGCAAAGTCATGAATGTTAACAAAGTATTTGCGGAGCTAAAAATGAAAAAAGTTTTGTATACAAATAAGTAACCCCTCCCATAAAACGAACGTCTTCTCTTAAATCCTTATTAATTTCTTCAATCTTTGCATCACGTTTGCAGATTGTGCATTTAGGAGTAAGTAATTCTGAAAGAAATATATTATTTTGGGATGAAAACATTATTCGCTTACTTTTTCCAACACATCGATCACATGCAATATGCCCACAATTGGAGATAAAATATCTGATATTTGCTGATGGCAGACGCAAGCAGATGTTGCAATGAATCCAAGCACAAGCCATGAAAAATTCAGAAAACAAATATAAAAAATGAAATCAGAATTTCAAGGAGAGAGAGAGTGGAAAAAAGTTTGATAAATCTCACTTTTGAAGTGCACACTTTGGAGTTTTGTACCCAAAATTTGTTCACAATTTGCCAAAAACGCCGCGGTATTCAAAAATTAGAAGAAAAAAATGTTGAAAAATTAAAGGGAGTGTCGCAGCATTTAAACTTTTTTCAATCACTTTTTTTTTCTTCGACGCTATTTTATATTTTAACATTTTTTTACATTCTTTGAACTGCAACTATTGATGACTGATGAAAGTAATCACTTTGTTGATCACTACATTGCGCTAATGAAATTGCTAATGCAGATTGATCAAATCTATGGCAATCTCCATATTCACCTTTTTCTAATTTTGATGGAATACAATATAGAAATGAAGCTCGAGGGGCCATACATTCTTTCTCCAATGCACAGGTGACTAATTTTTCAATTATTTTGTTTGTTTCTTCTGATTTTTTTACTGTAAAAAGTGTTGCACCAAACATTTCATTCTTTTTTGCCTGTATATAAATCTATAATAGTTATAGCTTCCTATTAAAGGTAAATACGAACCATTTGTTCAGTAAAATCAAAGAATGTATACATTTTTGGATTTGTTGCAGCAAAAATTGTGTGACCTGTTTTATCAAATTGTCGAAATCCACATTTTGAAAAGTTTTGTTGCTGTTCTTTCATGACGCTCTAAAAATGCTGTATATTTTATTACTTTTTAATCGACTGCTTTTTAATGCTTAAAAAAAGACAGTTAATATATTTTTATATATGCTCAACTTTACCGTATGCTCAGTTTTTTTAAACAAATACTACAGTAATCTTACCGTGATAGATTCCGTTGAATGATTTTTAAAAACGACAGATGTATCAAAATAAAAAAGGTCATTAAATTCATTGATCATTTCTTTAATAATTAAAGGCTTCCAACGATATTCTTTTAAATTTTTAACAAATTTCGGATAATTTTGAAATTGAAAATTTCTTAATTCAACAAATGGACAAACTTTTTTATATCGATCTATTAAATCCTTTGATAAATCTCCCAACAAATATGCAATCATAAATCCGGTATTCCATTTTTGGGTCTCTTTTAAAGTTCCAATTAAATAGCAGCTTCTCCTGAAAAGAAAGTTGAATTTTTACAAAATTTTGTTATATATTTTTTTGGCGGGAAAAAAACTAACAAGGCTTCTTTAAAATGATTTCTTGAAAATGCGGTAACAAGTCGAAAATTAACTTTTTCATTTCTTGAAACTGCTGCTTCCATCCTATCAGGATATGAATAATCCGAATCAAAATTAGCATCATTATTTGTCAAATGTTTGATCAGATAAAGGATAACAGCGGATAAGATTAAGAAAAAAGCAAAAAATCGTAATCTTTTTATCATTTTTTTATTACTTTCTAAAAAATGTAAGAATATTTTTAAAATGTAAATATTATTTTTTGATTTATTAAAGTAATTTGAGATTATTTTAAGCAACTGAAAAGAATAAAAATACTTTTAAAAATGTTGCTTAGCAACATAAAAAATAAAAATATAAAAAAGTAATTTTTGTTACAAATTTTTAAGAAAATTACTTCAATGGCTTCCGATGTTTACATTTAAAAAAAAAGTAATTGTAAGAAAGCATATAAAAAAAGGTAATTTTAAAAGCGACATTAGTGGTACATTTATAAATGAATATACTGTAACTTTGTTAATTATTTGACATTGCAAAAATCTTACGGCACTTTTAAGCAAAATTATTTTAAGTAAAATTATCGACCAGAAGCAAATATTTTAAGCACTGTTTTTCTCTGTGTTCCTTCATTTATTTACTTAAAATAAGATAAGTAAGTAACAAACATCGTGAAAGAAAAACTTTTTTTTCGTAAATATTTGTGTAAACTCAAATAAAACTTGTTTGTTTATTTCATATAAAAAAAGTAAGCTTTTGTTGGGGTTTTCGTTTGTCCAAAAAGTTTATTAAACAAAATTTTATTTATTTAAATTTAAAAATGCATTTTCCACAACTTTCATAAATTTTATTTATTTATAAGTGTAAAATTTAATTAATTAATTTCCAATTCGAATTCCGCCATCATTAAAGACAATGCTTCCAGTCATATATGTATTTGTTGGGGAGGCAATATTGACAATCATTTCGGCTTGTTCATCGGCATTTGATGCCCGTTGAAGTGGAATAGTTTTTGCTACTTCAGTAAATATATGTGTAATAGCTTCTTTCGGCATTCCCGTTCGAGCTATAAAATCTGTTTCTGTTAAGCCGGCACTGAAAAATGTTTTTTAAAAGTTTGAAAAAAGGGTCGACTGCCATCGAGCAATTCAAATATTTTTAAATGATATTTTTTAAAAATATGGCAAAAAAATTGATCGTTTACTTTTTATTATTTTCTGCTGACAAAAAATTGCAATTTTTTTCTCTAATTTTTGAGTTATTGCAAAATATTTATGCACGGCACAATTCTATTTTCTTGGAGATATATGGAATCAAAAAAATGCAAAAAAATATTTCTGGAGATATAGGGAATTGAACCCCAGACCTCCCCCACGCTAAGGGGGCGCTCTACCCCTGAGCTATATCCCCAACGAAAAAGTCATGTAAAAAAAGGGAGAGATAGAAAAGACGAAGTAAAAAAAATGTACGCATGGCAGGCAGTCGCCTGTTACTTCTTTTCTGCCGACGAAAGAACGTTGGTCGGCTGAATGAACGACCAACGTTTGTTTTTTTCCTTTCTCTCTTTTCCCACCGCATTGCATTCTTTTTGTAACAACGTTAAAAGAAAGAAAAAAAACTAACCCAACTGCATTAACTCGAATATTTTTTTCTGCTAATAAACGGGCAAAATTCCGAGTTAAATGATTTAAAGCTGCTTTGGAAATTGAATATGGCATTGAACCAGTCATTGGACGTTCAGATAAATCCGAAGTGATATTAACAATTGAACCTTTAGTTTTTTCAAGATGTGGAGTTGCAAGTTGGATAAGACGATAAATTCTAAAAAGGAGATACAATGGATATATGAAATCCAAAAATTATTCTTACGCTCGAACATTAACAATCATAACTGCATCAAATCCTTCCATGGAATTTGGATCACATCCAGCTTTGCCAGGGATTGCAGCATTATTGATAAGGATATCAAGGCGACCAAACCGTTTAACAGTTTCATCAATTAATCGATTCTGAGTTGCCTCATCTTCCAATGATCCAGCAATTACAAGAATTCGAGATTCATCCACTTTAAGTCCTAACAAATCTTTTTTAACACTTTCAAGCTTTTCCTTTGATTGTCCATGAACAACTACCGAAGCACCTTCCTTTGCAAATCGTAAGATTGAAGCCCGACCAATTCCCGCTGAAGAACCTGTTACAACAACAACCTTTCCTTCAAACCGATTTGCTGAAGCCATTTTCTTCCTTTTTTCTCCTTCAAAGTTCTAAAACACCAACAATGTTTTTTAGTTAAAACTGAAATTTGGTCTTTTTTTGTTGCTGCGTATTTATATGAAAATATTTTTGTGTGTGTTGTTTATCTTGCAAAAACATAAAATACAAAGCACGCAAAGCACAAAACAAACTTTTATACAATGTTTTTTTAAATCGTTTCTTCTTATTTTTTCAAGTTTAAGAAAAGAAAGGCACAAAAGTGACACGAAGGAATTCCCACTTTTTTATGCTTTTTTTCTTGGATTGAACTGAATGGAATCAAGGAACAAAAAATGTACTTTGCATTATTTTAAAAATTTTTTTTTCTAACAAATTTGCGGTAAGTGCTCTTGCCAAAAAATTTTTTAAAACACCAACTTGCAAGTGTTGTTTTTAAACTTTTTCAAAAATCAAAAAATCAATGTTAAATTTTTAAATGAAAATACACTGAAAAAAATGTCCCAGAAACGGGACAAAAATTTTGTAATCGTGTTTTAAATGCTTTCAAAGAACACTCTGAAATTTAAATGCAATGTTTAAATTTCAGATTTGAAATTGAGCTACAAGTGCAAGTTTTTATGCCATAGATCCAATAATGTAATTCGATTACAAAAATGCCATTTTTTGGCGAAAAATGTGTGACAAAATTATAGTTTTTATTTTTTAGAAAATTGGAAAATTTTCAAAAAATTTGACTAAAATTAGAAAAATTGTTTGAAACAAAAAAAATTGTAAAATTTATTTAATGTTTCGATCAAAATAAGTAGGATATCGATTTTGCGCTGTTAGATGTAAATCTTATTTTTGCAAAAAAATTGAAACATTGATTCTCCAATTTATAAATTTGTTTTTATTAAACCTGAATATAAATTTTGATGAAAAATGAGAATTCTTGAAAGCTGTAAACAATCAATAACAAACAAAAATAAAAACAGAAGAAAAAGTTTAAAATTTTTTTAACTTTGTAAAATGCCAACTGTCGCACATCCAAGTGGTTCCCCAAGATTTCCATCAACTGAAAATTCATGTAATGCCACCGATCTTCCAATTACAGCTCCAACAGATTTTTCTGCAAAATCATTTGAAGCTTTAAAGGTGTAAGTTGCGGCATACGGGATTTTAGGATTTTGAAGATACAATAATGTTCCATTTGGAAATGGATATGAATAAGCGGGATTGATTTCAATTACATCTCCAATTGCTTCACATTTAGTATCTGTTGCAAGGGCGCCGTATTTATGAATTGCGATTACAAAGATTTTTGATTTTGATTTTGGAAGAAAAGTTATTCGAGCATTAAATTGAATTTTTTGATCGACGGAAGTCGAAAAAATAATTCTTCCAATTTCTTGGTGAGAGTCAGTTGTAAAAAGTTGAGCTCCAATGGTCTCAATTCCAGCCATTTGTGAAGATTCTGTTGTTTCAGTTGTTGCAGTTGTTGTTGAAGTTGAATCTTCTTGCTTGGAGTTTTGACGAGAACAATCTTCAATTTTAATGCAGTGACCTTTTGTCCAATTTTTAACTGATTCAAAAACATATCCATTTTTACAAAAACATCCACTCACACATGGTGAACAATTTTGAGCATCTAAATTGTCACACGCTAAAGGACAAGAAGAACCACAATTTTGAAAGTCTTTATTTTTATCTGCACAAGTTATTGGTGGAAGGGTTGATGAAGATGAAGAAGAAGAAGTTGAGGGTTTTGTTGGTGGAATAGAAATTGGTTCGAAAATTGATTCAGTTGTTGTTGAAATTGTTGTTGTCAGTTCTTCGGTGAAGGCAGGGCCAGAAGTGGTGGTTTTTTCAGATGGAAAATCAGATTCTGGTAAAGTAGCTCTATCAAAAGAGCCTTGAAGATCACAATGTTGCGGCAAAATACAAGCAGAATTTGCATTTTGGACATCACTTAAAACATATGGGGTTCTAAAATGATTTTATTTAAATTTAATTTGAAGACAGCTAAAAGCTGCTGCTTACCTGCAAAAACATCCGGAGACACATTGAAAACTGCAAGCTGGTGAAAATCTGCCACATGCAGGAGGGCAGGCACTTCCACAAGTCAAAAAATTCTTTAATGGATCAATACAATGCATTTGTCGAGATCGATCAACTCCATATCCAACAGCACCATGTGGAAATTGATCAAATCCATCATCTGAGCTAAAGGGATAAATTGGAGGCTTGTAAAAAACTTTTCCCGGGGTCGGCATTGGTTCCATCATTGATGGCAAAGATTCTCGTCGTGGTGGCATTGATGCTGACGAAGGAGAAGAAGAACATTCAGAAGCAATGATACAACGAGAATTTTGATCATGACTTGTTTCAAGGATATATGGAAGCTTAAAAAGTCATTTATACAATAACATAAAAAGATAAATATTTACTTTGCATTGACACCCAGGATTACACCGACCTGCATTTGGGCATTGGGGCTTTGTTCGAGTATCACACGCCACAAAGCATGCATTTAAACATGGCTTAAATTCTTTGTTTCGGTCATTGCAAAGAATTGTTGGATTTTGTTGCATTCCTGAAAAAAACATTTTTTTTTTCATTGTTGAAAAAGTTAAGCTTCCTTTTAATCTTGTTTAGGTCGAAAGAGGTCAAACATAGAAAAATGAAATGATCGTTTTGCATCAACTTTTTGCAGGGAGAAATTGCTTGGAAAATTTGGAAAAAACCATGTTTTTATATTCTTCATTTTTAAAATTTCAATTAATAAAAATTTTTCCAATCCATTAAAGTTGGCAAAACTTGTTTTTTTCAAAGCTTTGAAAAAACAGGTTTTGCTTTATGTTAAACATGCCATTACTGTAATGCTGTTTTACGAAATTGTCCTAGGGATTTTCCAGATCTAACGTTGGCTTTTTCGAAAAATTTTGAAGCCACACAATGCTCCTAGTTTTTTTCCGATCAAAAATAAACTTACCATTTCCACCAAATCCATTTTTCCCTAAAGTTAAAAAATGATCCGATTGTGCTTGAGCTTCTGTGGTTCGAGTGGGAGCAGCCGAAAAGGGATCCATTCTTGGGGGAGGCTCTTCAGGATATGGAGATTTTGGTGGAGGTTTATTTAAATTATCATCAATTGAATTTCCGCAAACAATTTCTCGTCCACTTATTCCACTTGGATTTGAGCGTTGCCCATAAAGGGATACACAAAAGCATTCCCCAGGGAATCCATGAATGCATTGTTTTAATTGATAAAATCTTCCATCTTCACTACATTCTGGAACATGATATCCGACTAAAGCCTCTTGGGGATGTTCTCGAAGAATTTGTCGTCTTCGTGCAATACAACTTGAACAACATTTTCCCAATGAACAAACTTCATCATCAAAAAGACAATCAAGATCTGATTTGCATAATCTCATCCAGGATGACCCATCTGGGCATGATGAAGAACCAGAAAATTCATCCGAAAATGCCGGAGAAAATTTACGATTTGCAGGATCATCTGAAAATTGAGAATAATTAATAGACATTGGGACAATGCCTATTAATGAGAAATTTCGATGGGAGACAAAAGATATTTCGAATTTTGGAATTTCAATTTCGACACCTTTTAATCGAAAATAAAAGGTAAAAAGGTACGGATACATACCAGTGTTTTCCCGATTACACTTTTTTCCCATTCCGATCCGTTTCCACCCGATTCCTTATAAGGGAATCGATTCCGGAATCGGAATCGGGAAAACACTGATACATACATGTTCTTCAAAAACGTCGAAATTTCGATATTTTGGTTTCATTGAAAAAATTTTGTTTTTGATTTTTTCAAATTTAAATTTCGCAGACAAAATCTATTAAAAAGTATTTAAAAAAGAAGAATCATACCTAAAATACTTGAATTTATTCGAGGACAACAAAATCCCTCTCGACATCGCTCTTCTTTAAAGCAGTCATCATCAATTTGACAAGTGTAATATGAAAATCTTCCACGTCCATCACAACGTTTACAAGTGCCTTGTCTTTCACAAATTCCTATGTATTTAAAAATCAATATTTTACAGGTTAAATAACAAGGCTTACTTTCACTGATTACAATTGCAATAAAAGCTACAGTCACAAATAAGAACTTTATCCTTATCATATCAGTTTCTGTAAATTTCAATTAAAGTTGATACAGTATAAAAAATCCAAAATTAAAATAAAATCCAAAAAATTGATTTAAAACCGAAAAATAAAAAAAATTGAACCCACGAGAATAAAAATAAATAAATGAATTAAATGAGTTTCCGAGGGAACGGCACAAAAAATAGAGAGATGCAATTTATCCGTTTTTGAAAAAATTGTTTGCGCACAAAAAAATGGCCTCGATACTTTTATTTTCCATGTATAAAAAAGGGGGGGGGGAACAGAAGGGTCCTCAAAATTGTATTTACTAAACCCCAAAAAAAAGAATATACACATATTTATCGGGAACGGAAGTTTTTTTTTATAAAAGTTTAAGGACATTGATTGTTTGATGTGGAATAAAAAAATGATGTATGAAAACGATGGTCTTCTTTTTTTGGAGGGGGTAATAATAACAATAAATAATTAATTGACGAAAAAAATAACTCAAGATCTTTGTTTTGTGTTTTTTTTGTATTCGGCAAATACAATGCAGTAAAAAAAAGAGTGAAAATTGTTTGAAAAAGAAAAAAAGGGTGATGATCAATTTTTTTGAACCCCTATAAAATACTGTTGGAGTCTACATTTGGAATTGTGTAGCTTAATTTTTGATGTAATATTAAAATCAAAATTTTAAAAAACTCAAAGGTGGCAATAAAACTAAAAAGTGTGACAGTAATTATTTTATTTTACAAAAATTCATTGAAAGCGTTACGAGAGAAAATATTTAAACAAATAAAATAGCTACAGTAATAATATACATATTTTTAGGTAAAACATTTTTTCTCAAAAATAATCAAAAAAAACTTTTTCAAAAAAGCCGTAAAAATGTTTATCTAAAATTTTAAGTATCAAAAAATAACTTGAATTACTTGAATTTTCATCTGATTTTTTTTCCTTCAAAAATTAAATGGCTGCTGATTGCCAGAAGCAGCAGCCACTTAACTTTTCACAAAATTCAGCATCCCGCCCCCGCAAAAAGTGAAATTTTTCAAGGATGTTTACTTTTTTTTTGTTTATTTCATTTTTGTTAATACTTTAATTACGACCCACCAAAAGAAAAATAGCGCCATCCCTTTTTCTTTCACCTTCTTTTTTGTGTCTTTCAAAAAAAAAAACACAGAAAGACCAAAACCTTTTCTTCCTCTCTCGTCCAACTTCAAAGCCTACCCCCCAAAAAAGAAAACTTGTTGAAAAGGGTTTCATTTTTTAAGTTTTTTTAATGGTTGTAAATCCCCCCTTTTTTTTGCGCAACTCTGGTTTTTTTTGTCAAAATTTTAATGGCTGCTTTTTTTTGCCTCATTTTTTATGACTTTTTTTCCAGGGAAAGCAAAAAAAAAGAATTTTTTGTTTTTGATCAAAAATCTTAAACATTTGAATATATAAAAAAGTTGAAATAAGAAACAAAAAAAGTGAAATCACTTTTTTTCCTTCCTTTTTTTTATTACAATTAGTTATATCATCCTTTTTTCGGGTTTCTTCTTGTCGCTTTGTATTGTTTGAGAATGTGTCTGTTTGTTTGTCTGTTACATCTGTGATTTTTATATCTGTGTTTGGTATTAAAATGTTGATAATAATATGGCGGTAATTGTAAAATTAGTGGGATGCTTCGGAGGTTCTCGGAACTTTGATTTTGGGGCCCTTGAAGTTGAGATCCGAATGAAAAATGAAGAAAGAAAATGCAAATTGTTGGGGAATAAAAAAGTGTGAATGAATATTGAAAAAGGAATGAAAAAAAGGAAATAATGGGACACGGTGTGTCGAACGCGACCAAAGCTGGCCCATGAGAGAACAGTTTTCTTCACATCTTTTCCATATTAAATTTTTAAACCTAGATTCTGAGCGACTGAATCAAGTTAAACGTTTTCTGTAAAAGGGAAAAAAATAATAACCATATTCTTAAAATGTGTGACCACTCAAAACAAAAAAAAGGATTCTGAATCTTCAGGATTCTGAATCCATGATAAAAATTTTCTTCAAATTTTACAAAATTAGTGTCATTCGAAACGTATTCTTCATTCCCATGGGAATGAAGAATAGGATTTTTTTTTGATTTTTTGTTATTAATAAAACTATGTTTACAATTTGCTATCAAAATGCTGGTAGAAAAAGTTAAAAAGACCGGGGCGACCGCAGGGAGCCCCGGTCTTTTTAACTTTTTTCTAAAATTTTTTAAACTATTTTTAAAACTTAGATGAAGGGTGTTACTGAGTTTACCTTCCAAAAAAATGATGAATATTTTTAATTTATATAATAATAAAAAACACCCGGCGACCGAAGGGAGCCCCTGTTTTATGTAAGGACAATTTTATGATAATTTGTGAATTGAAAAGTATATGTAATGTACTTAAATGTTATGTAGGATTTTTGCTATTGAAACTTATTCTGCAATTCACTGTCAAATATGGTGACAACAAAATCATGGGCTCATTTGGCGTAGGGTTAAGGTGGCTTTCGCGTAGGATGATTTGAAACGATTAATTTATCTATCAAACGTCTTCAGGGGTGTATAAATAGTCTCATTATGTCCACCTAACATCAGTTTACAATAAAACTGAGGGTCAAAGACCACTTTCTCTGGAAATACGGATATGGCATGCAAAAAAGTGCCAAAAACGGGCGTTTTTCGCGGTTTCGCGATTTTGACGGCACATAACCCTGTCGACCCAGATATCAACCAAAAGCCTTTTTTTAGTGTTTTTGGTCCTATTGGCACCATTTTAGGTCCAAGCCGCCTTAACCCTACGTTTTTCACCAAAAAATGAGCCCGTGAAAATGATACCTCAGGGAGCCCGGTCTTTTTTATTTCAGTTGTGATCTTAAAAGGGGACCCCACCTCTAACAAAATTTTTTTAAACAATTTTCCTTGATGCTCTCGATGGGTCTATGCACCAACGCTTTTTCAACAGATTTTTTCTTTTCTTTTTTCTCCCACTAAACTTTCGTTTCAAGAATTTTAACAGTGGAAAAAAACGATCTTATAGATATAGTTGAGTGTACAAAAGTTACAAAAACAAAGCAATTAGGGTTTTAAATAATGTTGTTTCTTTTGCATAATATAGTAAACTATATGCTTGACGATATTTGATCTTTTTAATAGATGAAAAACATCACATTATTCGTAAAATACTGTTTTTAACAAAAAACGAGAAATTTGCCATTCACTATTTTTGGTAGTACATAAAAGGGCCAGCGAGGGCCGCTCTAATATTTTAACATGTTATTTCTAACATAACAGCGGATATATATGCAAATGGAGAAGTTGTCCGAACGCGTCCGACAAAAGTTACAGCATAAAATGTGAGAATTTTTAGCGTTGTTTGATATTTGTTACAAAATTTGAAACTTTTTATCATATTTTTGTATTATTATTGGCTTTAATAACAAGTTTATTGTTCTTAAGACATTTTATGAATATAATAATAGCCAAAAAATGAAGATTAACGCTGTAGTTTGTGAAAGTTTATATATAATAAATACACAGCTTCATCGTTGTTTACACTCTTCTTTTCCTTGGCCACAACGTTAAAACTTTATTTTTATTATTTTTCATAGCTGGACTATTACTGACAGATGATGTCCATAATCGAAAAACCAATAATAGGTGTATTTAACAGAGTTTTAATATTTAAACTGAAGATGCTTAGCAAAAGTAGCAGGCGAAGCACTCCAAAAAAAACAAATTTGCGCAAGTTTTGGCAAAGTGAAAATGAATGCCCCGTGGGGCAAAAATGTTCAACGTTAAAAAGTCATTCTGAATCAGAATTACATAATTTAATCACCTTTCCTAACTTCTTTTTTTATGTTTTTTATTCTAAGGTTATTAAGTATAGAAAATCCAATATTCTGAGATATTGCTTGCTCTTTAATAATTTCTATGAGCTGAAATTTTTGTAAAAAACAAAAAAATGTGCATAGACCTAGGCTCTCGACACGAATTTGCGTGATAAAAATGAGTTCCCATTGCAGAACAACAAAAAAGTGTTTTTAGCTTTGGCATTCTGTGATTTACGTAGAGAGCATCAAGGAAAGTTGTTCAACCTCTAATAAAAATGAATAAAACTATACAAGACTATCACATTCTGATATAAAAAAAATTATTTCTTAAACAAAGAACTTAATATTTTGGAGGTTACCTTAATAAGATAAAGCTTTTAATGTTATTATAGTAAACATGTTTTTGATAATTTGTTCAAGTAAAGTACCCGCGTAGCGGGGACTTTGCTTGTTGCATATATAATTTGTAAAAAAAGGGGGAAAATTCTATTTAAAAGAAAACATATTCATTCAATTCAATTCAAAAAAAATATAAGTTAATTCAATTAAAGCTTTAAAAAATCCTAAACAAAAAAAGAAGGAGAAGATGCAAGTGGGAGCAATAAAAATGAGCATGAAAAAAAAGGAGAGATAGCTTTGAAAAAAATAAAGATGTGTCAAATTTGGCTAAATTGAAGCTTTTCCTTTGTTGGATATCCATATTATGGATTGAAAAAAAAGACGAGGTAAATTTTTATAACAGTTTTTTAAATGCTACAGTAATATCTTCATAAAATATTGAAAATATATTTATTATTACAGTACCTTTGAGAAGAATGTTCCATAATATTCCACCTCCGCCATTATCCTTTCAAATTTCTTCAATTGAATGTCCATCAAGTAATCAAACATCTCCAAATTTTCTTTCCTGTCCATCATCAATTTGTTTTACCCCAGAATCTATGACATTTATTGATCTTGATGATGATTCCGTAATAACTACCCCACCCCGACAACCACCACCCCAAAGGGAATTAACGTTGGAAGAAATTCGAAAAATTGCAAAAGCAGAAAAACGAAAACGTCGCCGTGCAACTTTAAAATATCGAACTCTTCATGCAAGTCGAGAACGGTAAGATTCTTCAAAAAAATATAATTAATATTATGCAAATTATTTTTGTAGTATTCGAGTTGAATCTTTCAATAAGGCATTCAGTGAACTTCGATCCCTCCTTCCCACAACTCCAACTGATAAAAAGTTATCAAAAATTGAGATTCTTCGAGTTTCAATTTCCTATATTCGATATTTAAATGATTTGCTACTTTTGAAATAAAATTTTTTTCAAACATTTCTTTTTATTAACAAAAAAATTAAAATCCGCAGCTTCTGCGGGCAACAAAAAAACAAATCAAAAACATTTCAGCAAAAACATTACATTTAGATTTCCAAATCAATAACCACAATGGAACGACTTTTAACTTTTTTGGGAAAACTGATAACAAGAAGACCATCTCCAAACTCTTTTTGAAGTTTATCCTTTTGAATAGTGTTAGGAAGAATTACTTGAGTACAATGTTTTTCAGTTACATTTCCTTGGCCATTTTTATGTTGTTCCCGAGTAATTACAAGCATTTGACCATCTTCTTCAAGTGTTGCCTTGATTTCATTCTTTTCAAAAGCATGAACATCAAAAGTACATTTAAATTCATTTTCAGTATCTTCAACTTTGGTACAATCTGTTTGAGTACCGGCAGATGCAAAAATTTTGACATTTTTAAATTCTGTTTCATTCATACGCATTCTTTTTTGAGGTGGTTCAGATATTCTAAAAGATAGATACTATAAAGGTATAAATAATTTAATGATACACTCAAAGTTGTCGCGTTCCATCAAACATAGCCACGGAGGAAATATCGCGACCGCTAGCGCACTACAACGCGTTTTACACGGTTTTGTTTTTTTGTCAGAGAAAAAAAAAGACAAGTAAAACAGAGAGAGAAACGTGTTCAAAAAGTGAAGATCAGGAATTTTAAATTTGAACATACCCTTGTTCTTGTTGTTGTTGACCATTTCCTTCACCTTGAATATTAAATGGAAGAAAATCAAAAGAAAAATTGGGATCAAATTTTTGTTGTTGTTTTTCAGCATCATTTTTAGAGATGACACAATTATGATTATGTTCAGTAGGAGCAAAAAAAACAAAAAAACCATTTTTTCTGCATTTTACACAATAACATGTATTCTTATTAGGAGTTCGACCATATTCGACAACTTCATCTGGATTATCTGTTTGTTGAACAAGAAGTCGACCATATTCTACTCCATGAGCATTTCGAGCAAATGCAAATTTTGATTGTGAAATTTCAAGAAATTTTGGATCATCATTTATATGTTCATAAAGAGGACCATCAGTATCTTTTGAACCAATATATTCAAAAGGTTTCTTGATGGTTCTTCTTCGTCTACAAAAAACATTTATATTAATTTAAAATAATAAAATATTATAGGTTTAAAAAACTTACTGACGATTTCCACTTTTGTTAATGAAAGAAGATTCGAAAATTCTAAAAAGTGTTACACAAGAAAAATGATTATATGTATTTGTTCTGATATTAATATATACCGTTAGTTCACCTTTTTACCAAGATGATCTCATGCCAAGCTTGGACATGCTTAAAACCCTCTGTGAATCTCTTGTATAACTCGCATAAGCTATATGTACAAGATATTCGAAGATGATCGATTCTCAGAGAGCTTAGGGAGCGTCCAGACGTGACGTCACTATAAAATCGAAAATTTTGAACCCCACCCACCCTTCCGTCACGCTTTGCCCTTTGATCTTTGTCGGCTTTTTAGCAGGGGCGTCACGTTTAGCTTACCCTCCACCCACCCATAAAACCCGTGACGTCACGTCTGGACGCTCCCTTATATATAATAAAGTTTACCTTTGAGATGAAGATGAAGCAGAAAAAGAAGAAGGCGCAGGAGGTACGGGTTTCAGTTGACCATTTTTTTCTTCTAATTTATCAAGACGTTCTTTTAATTCGATAATTTGTCTAAAAAAACTGTTTTCTACAAGTTTTTTTTAAATATGTAAAACTTACTCATTATTATTACCCGACATTCTAACACTTTTAAAAGCACCACAAAATTCTAAAAATATATGATCACTTATGAGTAGCAACCGGCGCGTGAAAAATAAGTTATCAAAGAGAAAATATAAAGAAAAAAAGATTCAAAGAAAGCGTTGAGCTAAAAAAATAATTTAAAAATGATAAAATGGGATTTTTCAAAAAAACGTTCAAACATTTTTTTTCGAAATTCTCGAATATCGTTTCACTTCGCGGAAGGAAGCTTTCTTTTGAATACGGGACCCTCAACGAAATTTTTTGGATACTGTATACCTCTCTTCATTTTTCTATTGAACCAACAAAAATGAAGCGGAGCAAACTTTGAAACTGAGTTGTGCGTACACGTTTCTATTTTTATTACAATGTTTTGTTAAAATTTTTATTAACTTTTATACCTTATTTTTATTTGGTTAAAAATATCTGTTTTTTTAAATTTACTGTAACTTTAATTTTTTTAATAAATAAAATATATTATTATTTTTAACAATGTTTTTTAGGCATAATTACTACCATAATCAATTTACATCAATTATATAATATATATGAGTTCATTCATCACAAATGATATCATTAATATCAGACACACCTCCTCCTCTTTTTTTTATCCTTTGAACTTTTTTAAGTTTATTGTTTTTTTTACATGATAAGCAAACCTCCTACATCTTAAAAGTTATGACTTCTGATAAGAACACAAAAATATAATATATTTCCATTCACAAAGATCTCTAACACAAAATTTTATCATTTTTTTTTCTGATTTTAGCACAAATAATTTATTTGAGTCACAGATTTAAGACGTCAGAAAATAAAAACAATAAAAGTTGTTTTATTGCAAAAACACTGATATAAATATCAGTGCCAAAAATGGATTCAAATATCAGAAAACACTTTTTTGTTAAAGTCTTTTTTAAAGATGACTTTGGATTATTTTATATATATTTTTTTAATGCTGTTTATTACTGTAACTTCCATTTCAATTCCATGTGCGTCATTATATAAATGTCAAACTTGTACAAATCATGGCGGATGTTTGTAAGTTATATATAGCTTTTTTAAAACATGCTTAATTAAAACCCATTTTTTAGTTACAACATTAATGAAGAAAAATGTAAACCAAAATCTGAAATTTCTGCCACAAATATCAGCTTTGTAATCAATACTCCATATGATTGCCCTGTGGCACCATTAAAAAAATTTGCATACAGTGATGATTTTGCTCGAAATCGAGCATGGCTTTTTTCAGCTGCTTCAAATCCAAATGATAGTACTGTAATCCAAAAATGCTTAAATAAAGCTGATGCAACATTTCATTCAAAATTTTTAGTACCATGTGATAAAAAAAATGTTAGTTAGATAATTCAGTGATAATTAATAAGCTTTAACACATTTTAGGCCACATGTTTTGCATATATTGCCCTTGTGCCAAAGGAAAATGCCATGGCATTAACATTTCGGGGAAGTAAAGGGGAAGTGCAAATGAAACTTGAATATTTAAATTTTGTAAATCATAAAACTCGAACCAGTAAATATGTTGATGGAAAAGTTTTGACATATTTTATTGATGCATTTGAAGCAGTTTGGGAGGGCGGAGTTGAAGATACACTTCGGGGCCTAAAAAAGAAGCATCCAAATTATGAACTTTGGACTTTTGGACATTCCCTTGGAGCTTCACTGGCATCAATTGCGGCATTTGCGGCAGTTAAAACTGAAATCTTTAAATCGGATGAAGTTAAATCAGTAACAATGGGACAAATTCGAACAGGTACAATTGAATTTGCACAGGGTCATGACAAATATGTCCCAAATAGTTATCGAGTTGTACATGCCGCAGATGCAATGGTTCAAATTCCTTTAAAGGATCCCCTTACAATTGATGACGTTTATCATCATCGATTTGAGGTTTGTTTTTTGATTTTTTTGACACAATTTTGACTTCCCTTCGAAATATCAAAAACTTCGAAATGTTCAACATATATTTTTTAAGTTATGAGTTATGTAAAATTAGTCAAAATTATGCCGGAAAAATTCAAAAGTCTAGAATGAAATTTATAACCATTTCATTGTAGACTTTAAGAATTTGCTTATTTCTATTTTTCAGCTTTTTTAAATTTAAATAAAATTATTACAGGTATGGTACAACAATAATATGACAATCGGAGATTCATATGTAATCAATGAAAGAGGTGATGACTTTTCTGGTGCAAATACAGTAAATATCAAAAATTTGACCCAAGCTGATATGACTGCACATTTAATTTATTTTAATTCCAATATTGAAACTTATGTTGCTGATCATTGTTAACAATGGCATTTTACGGGTTCTTTTTAAATTTAAATTTATTTTTTTGTAATTATTGTCACAATAAAAATATTTAAAAAAACTTTTTTAACTTTTAAATAAAAAAACCACATTGACAATAAACAAAAAAATATTTATGCTCTAAGTGAGGGTCGAACCCCCGACCTAATGTTACTAGCCTAGCGCTCTACCAATTGAGCCATAGAAACGAACACTTTTTTTTCAATTTTGTATTTTTTCGTAAAAATGAAAAAAGTGTTTGTTGAAAACTAATTTCAACTTTTAAAATTTATTAATATTAAAAATCACTCGTATAAAATATTATTTTTTGGGAATCTAAATTAAAAACTAAACATGAAAAAAAGCTAAAGAAAATTAATGCAATTTAATTTTAAATCCAGTATCTTGAAAAATATAATCTTCAATATCTGAGATTTCAAAAGGCTTTAAAGGTTGAAAAAATATTTCATCCCCATTCAACGAATAAAAGTCTTCTTTCATAACTTCATTAATGACCAAATAATCGATGATAAGATTCATGATAAAACTTGAATAAGTTTCAATAATTCCATGAAGATTTAAATATGGATATCTTGGATGAAAGAAGATTCGATTAACAAAAAGTAGTTCAAAGTTTATCGCTTGCATAAAGGGACTTCCCATATCATAATCGTAAAAGCTATCAATCATTTGTAAAAATAAACATTTAATATCATAAATTTCAGACAAATGTGTCCAAACGGATAAATGATCGTGAAAAACTTGTTCACGATTTTGAACAAAATAATTAATTGCAGGTAAATCAATGCCATGATATTTTGCAATTTCATTTATAATTGTATATCCTCGATTTGTGATATCCAATGAAACATATCCATCCACTTTATAAATCTTTTCTTTAATTGTTCGATCAATATACTGTAGATTATCTTTTGCAATAAATTTTCCCATTTTTTTATTTTTAAAATACACAATTTCAACTTCATTATTTCGATCTCGGCGTACTCGATTAATATAAGTTATCAGACGTTGGCGGGCATGCAAATTTTGGCAAACTTTTTCATCTTTTAACAATTTTTTAAGATTCTGAATATCATGCATTTCATAGGCAACAATCTTCCTAGGAGATTTATCAAAAGCTTTAAAATATCTATTTTGATGTTTTACATTGAATTGATTCATTTCCATTATGAATGAATGAAATTAAATTACCTAAAAAAATTTTTTAAATTAAATTCAACATTTCAAAGTTAAAAATCGATAAATTTTGATCAAAATTTTAAAAATTGAAACAAAACAAAATTTTTAAACACGAAAAAATGATTTAAAGGTTTATCGAAAAAAAGCAGTCTAACTTTGAAAATTAAAAAATTATTAATGATTCCATATTTATATAAAGGTTCAAAAAATGTAACATTCCCAAAAAAAGGAGGAAAATTCACATACATTTTAATCCTAAAATGAATATTCATTATCATAATATCGTGATGTGATTGAACTTCGGCGGACAATCCTAACAAAAAATTCCCGAAAATCACGTTGATAACAACACATTTTTATCAATCATTAATTATTTAACAAAAAATTTAAATCACAAATGTTTCAATTTTTGGTTTTTCGCGACTGAGATTATAATTCTGAATTTAAATGAAAAATAAGGCGATTAACTTTTAACTTTTAACGAAAATAATTTATTCAATACCAAAATTTTTTATTATTCAAATGTACATGAAGTTTGATGTAAAAAAAATGTTGTAGCATTCACACTTCCGAAATGGTTTTTTAAAATACCGAGTTTATAGATCTGACTTGTGTAAAAGTCATGTATAATCTGGCCGCATTTGCCATTTCTGACGATGACTCACATATCCAATAAATTTTAGGACAAATTTTCCAGAAAAAATGAATCTTATGTGAGAAATGAGATTCCTTTGTCAGTTAAAGGAGAAATTGATGTACTGCGAAATCTCATAGAGTTTCTTGCACCCGATAAATAAATGACTTATAATTTGAAAAAGAGAAAAAGACATCAACTAAAGAATCTCCTTTAAGGTAATTTGAAAATTCCATTGTTTGAACATATTAATTATTCTTGAATCTTTTGAAACAATTGAGGATTGTGTAGCCGAGTGATTTAGCGTTGTCGCAACATTTAGAAGGTCTCTGGTTCAAATCCAACCTCTACGGAAAAATTTTGGCCCTCATTTTTGGGCCAAAATTTTCCCGTAGAGGCGCCACTTTAAAATTAGATAATTATCACTTAAAAACCATGAAAAAATGATATCAGGGGTCATTTTGAGGTATTATGGGATTGTGCCGTCTGAAAAACAAAAATGGCCAAAAATGGCGTTTTTTGGCACTTTTTTGCTCGGCAAATGAGAAGTAGACCAAATATCCGAAATTCGCTTGACAGATCGATTGGAAATTTTATGGGCTACAACCCTCTGACATAAAACATTTGGGCAAAAATCAAATCAAAAAAAATCGAAATTTTCGAAATTTCGAATTTCGGCGAGCACAAATCCCAAAAGCCATTTTGAGCACATTTGACCTCAAATTCGGATAAACCATCTCTACAGGATACCCAATGAGCCCGTGAGCTCCTAGTTTAAAAATAAGTCTGCACACCCTTGCCCGTGTCCCCTGTGGGCTAAGCAAGAAACTCTCAGGAGCCTTGCAAAGATCTATGTCCCGCCTGAGATCCCCTAAGAAAAAAGTGAACTAAAAAAACTTTATTCTTTATAGTTTTGTATGAAAATCACAAACAATGATGACGAAAAACAACAAATTTGAACTTCTTTTAAAAGTTTAATCTTAAAAATTTAGCATAAATGTTTAACATTTTGACAAAGTTAATTGTTCATTTTTGATGATAAATGTTTGTTGTGTTTCACACCTTTTTTTCTTACAAATAATGAAAAAGAGGACAATGATTTTGTTTCTTCTTTTTTTGCCATTGGTTTTATCAAATTCAACGGAATCTTCGACGACCACATCTTCTGGAACAACAAAAGTTATTCAACGTCCAACAACTCAAAAGGTGCCTTCAAATGCCAATGCCAATGCAAATGAATACATGTATCAAAATGTTGCAAAAAAACTTGAAAATGCTTGTTTTAAATATGAACATGAAACACAAAAGCGAAAAGACTTTAATTTTTTTATTTATCAATGTTTGTATTCTAAAAAACTAAAAAATGTTGCAGAAATTGAACATCGTAAGTTTTTATTTTTTAAGCAATTGTTAAATGAGTCTATGTTGAATAATGGATTTGGTATATCCGGCGGATATGGGATCAATAATTCGAAGAAACAAAATATGTTTCTTCGAACTACTGATCATTTTATATCGGGCGCTTTCAAGGCTTTTAAAAGCTACTGTTAAGAACAAGGGATTTGATATATCCCTGGATTTTTCAAATCTTTTACTCGTTATCGGATTTGATATATCCAAAAGCGGTCACAGTGAAAAAATTTTGTCCAATTATTATTGCTGTGATGATAGCTTTTGGTGATCATATTATTTCTTTTCATCAATATGGTCGTTATCGGATTTGACATATCCCTAACCTAATTTGGATAACTTTTTAGATTGGAATTTTTGTTGCCGATTACGACATAGCTGTCATGATGGACCTTCAACAGATCATAATTGTCGGGATATATTTTGTGATTGCCTTGATTTGGTTGATCTAAGTAATGAACCATCAATTTCATCATGCCGTTCAAATTCCGATATGAAAGATATTATGGAAGATATTTGTGGAGATGATATTACACCATTTCAAAATCGATATGTAAATATTTATGAAAATGTTGGATTTGCTGCAATTTATGGAAAGAATTTAGTCTTTGGAACTTTTGGCTGGATTTGTATGGCAATTATTTTTACAATATTTTTATCCGCAACTGCATATTTAATTGTTAGCTATGTTCAATTTAAATGTAATAAAGTTACAAAAGAAGTCATTTCAACGGTGAGTCTCTTATTTTTTTAAATTTACATATTTCTATTGAAGGTGTTTTTTATCAGTTTTAATTGAGGGAAGAGTTGGAGGCAGAAGGAAATATTTTTTACATTTTTTATAAAAACTATTGTAATTATTAAAAAGATTGATCAGTATCAAAAAACTAGTGTCTCGAACGGAATTTTGACTAAACAGCTTTTAAAAAAAGGGTTAAAATAAAAGTTTAAAATGAACTCAAAATAATTGAACTAAAAACAATTTATTCAGAATTTGAAAATTTTTTACAAACAACTTCTTCTTATTTAATTGTAAGCTTTGTTCAACTTCAAAAGAATTGGTTTTTAGTTCAATTCTTTTTGGCTTATTTTTAGCAAAAAAAGGAAGTATATTTTAGGGTTGTAAAAAACCAAAATATATTCTTCCCTTGGGTTTTTGGACATCCATCTTTCCATTCCCCCTTTTTTTCCCGCTTTTAACTATTTTATAAAACTTTTTTAGAAAGAAGCCGAAACTCAAGATGAATTTTCTTTTCCACCACCATCTCGTCCATCCGCTGAAGCATCAAAATCAAAAATGTTTCATGATAAAATCATTTTTAAAGCTTAATTATTTTATCTTCTTTATTTTGATCTCCAAATTCGATGATAATATAAAAATATGTTTTTTTTCGCTTTTATCAGAATATTCTTTCAAGAAGACAAAAAGTGTTGCATATCTATTTTTTTGCAAAATTCAGATTATCAGGATTTTCAAAGCCGTATATAGAAAAAAATTTCGGAGGGGGCACAGTGATTTTGTGGGAGGGGCACGCCTTTGATCTTTTGCCGCCACGAACACGAAGCGGCAAAAGATCAAAGGGAATTCCTCAATTTCCGGAGGGCACGGGTCCCGAATGCCCCCCCCCTAAATACGGCGTTGTGGATTTTTCCTGGTAATCAGCAGATTGCCAGGATCTTGCATGTTCGTTTTATCGGCTAAATTGATTAATCGCTGCAAGAACCAAAAAAATGTAAAAGTAACGTAAACGTCTGCTCTCTTTTATTGAATCACAATTTTGCTTCTTTTTTTTGAGTAAAAAAAAGTTGATCGACGATCGTTAATTATTTTTTTTTGATGAAAAAGAAAAACTTTCTTTAAGAAAGTGCATGTTTTTTTGTGTTCAAGAAAAAATAATATAATTTGTTTTTGAAATTTGTTTATTGTTTTTTCTTTCTTTCAGGTGTCATCATTGATAGTAAAAAAATGAGGTGTTTGAATCTTTTGAATTCTAAAAATGGGATTTCCAGGCAGTCATTGTTTTTTTTTCTGATTCGGTTGCAAATAAATTTGTTTTTATTATTTAAGAAATTTTGAAAGAAAAACACTTTTTTTTGTGTCTTCACCAAACTTCAAACCTTGAAGTTCAAGAAAAAAATGCAATAAAAAAAATAATGTTTTTCAAATTTACCCTAAAAATTTTTTTGATTAAAATTTTTTTAAAAAACAAAAACAGCAGAAAAATTTTTAGGAAAGAAAAAATAATGGTATAAAAATCTTTTTTTTTTGCAAAAACTGAGTAAAAAGACCTTGACCATTAAAAAGATATGTTTAGATACAAAAAAAATCTACTGAAAAGTATCAGTCCTGAGTTTATTTGCGTAAATTATTTTTGGAATCAGATCATTATGAAAATGTTAGTAATTCAAAGTCCCTAAAAATTGTTTGTTTTTGGTTACTGTCATTAATTTTTTAAGATGGTAAAAATCATCAAATTTTTTTACAGAAACCATCTACAGTAATCTCATTTTTTAAGTGTTATATTTTTCGATTTTTGTTTTTAATAGGTAAATATGTTGTTTAAACATTGGACGTCAAAAAACTGTAATTAATTTGCTGCTATCTTTTTTTAAAATACAATAATTTTATTTTGTGTTTTCCAACAAAATTGTAACTTTTTTTGTGACAAATTACGTTTCTGTCTGATTTAATGGAAGAAATTGCAAAAAATTTGGATTCCTAGAACCAGACTTTGGTCTTCGAAACCTTTAAAATTGTAGTTTCTGATGTTCCATTTTTTAATTAATAATCAGAAACTATTTTGAATCAAAAATTTAAAAAAACAATTTTGTTTGTTTTTTTTGCACGTTTTTTCTTACTTTAATTTATGAAATTTGATGATTTTTATCTTTTGCTTTCCTATAACTTTTTTGAAATCAATGTTATTGATACAGATTTTTATCAGTTTTTATCACCATTTTTTTGATAGAAAGAATTCTATGAAAATATTTTATTCGTTCATTTTTTTGAAAAATCTCGAGATTTCTCGTTTTTTCTTTCTGATTGACGACTTTTTCAAAGAAGTTCTTTTCTTTGAAAAAAATAAGAAAAATGTTTATTATTTATCACCGATTTTTTTTCAAAAAATGGGTTGGGTTTTGCGTAGTCTGTGACATCCCCCTTTTTTTAATATACTAATTTTTTCGGGTATAAAAGAGGCATTAATGAACTTGAAATTTTACAAGTTTTTTGAATGGAAAAAAGATGATGATGAAATAATTGAAAGTGAACACGAAATATGAATTATGAATTTTTTTTGTGTTACTTTTTATTGTTGATTGTTCAAAAATATTTTTTTATTTTGTGTTCCATTAAGATGCCCTTAAGGAAAACCCCTCGTGTTATTGTTAACCCTTTTTTTCGTGTTGGTAAAAAAAACAGTGATATTAGAAAAGTTTCAAAGATCAAAAACGAAAATATTATTTTTTTCAAAGAAAAAAAAATAGAATCTCGAAAATATATTTTTTTTGCTGCCTCCGCCTTCACATCTTTTTTGTTTGGTAGATTTTTTTGATGGTATAAAAAGGCATTAATAAAATGGGGTTTTACTGAAAATCAATCTTCATTCTTTTCCGGTTTCTGCCCCCCCCCCCCCCCCCAAATCTTTTTTTCATCATTTCCATTGAATGCATTCAACTGACCACTTTTGTTGCTGCTCCTTCTTACTTTTTGTGTTCGAACCCTTTTCAAAAAATGTATTTAAAAAAAGGTCATCATCATCTGATGCACTTTAATTTAATGGAAAAAAAAAGTTTGTCAAATTTGCTTTTTTTCGATACTTAAAAAAACTTGTTTAAACTTAAAATTTGTTTTTTTAACCAAATTAAAAACCGTGGCAAAAAAATATGCGTAATGTTTGTTTTGTACTTTTGTGTCGATCATCTGTTTAATCTTTCTGTTCCTCCCCTCCTCCCTTTTTTGTTGTATTCAATTGTAACTTCTTTTTTTCAATATTTTTGAGTTTTTTTCATTTTTTAGATTACCTGTTTTTGTACGTACAAAAATATTTTATATAAATACGACAAAGATTTTCAATCAAAATTGTCAAAAAATAAATAAAAAAAGACAGAGAGAAATGGCTCCACCATTATCAAAACATTCAATTGTTTCGGCGACTTCATCAACGTCATCATCAACTTTATCAAGTGGAAATTCATCATTTATCAGTGATGAACCAATTGTGCTTGTAACTGGAGCATCCGGATATGTGGCCTTGCATTGTGTGGATCAACTTCTTAAAGCTGGTTACCGTACCCGTGGAACTGTGAGAAGTTTAAGAAATGCAGAAAAGATTGAACCTCTTCGAAGACTTCCAAATCAACATTTGTTGGAACTTGTTGAAGCAGATTTGGAAAGACCCGAAGAATGGCCAAGGTTTGTTTTTGATTTTTGATTTTCGTGGTAGGACAGACTTAAAAAATTTTAAACTTTTCGTGTCAAGACACAAAAATACAGTATTTTTTTCGAGAACACAAAAATATATTTTGTGCTTTGCAACAAAAAAAGCTCATTTTTGATAAACTTGAACTTTTATAATGATGACCTTGCGCGATTCCACCCTATTTATTTTGTAACAAAAAAAAGTAAACTAAAGACGTCACAAAGTTTAACTTCCGATAATCGTCTCATTTTTCAAAAATAAAAAAGTGACCATAAATGTGCAAAAAATAAATTAAAGAATATATTTTTTAGCATTGTTGATGGATGCACTTATATTTTGCATGTTGCATCTCCGTGGCCAATTGTTGCCGATGAAAAAACTATTACAATTGCCGTAAATGGAACAATGACCGTACTTCGAGCAGCATCAAAATGTTCATCCGTAAAAAAAGTTATTTTAACATCCAGTTGTGCAGCAATTAATGGTAAGTTTTTGTCTTGAATGGAAAACTTTCTTGGTGGGACCAAAAAATGTCTCAACACGAAAATGTTGTTAAATGAATTTAATTAATTTTAATATTTTAGATGGACATAAAAATAATGAAAGAATTTTTGATGAAACATGTTGGACAAAATTGGATTCAAAAAAAGTTGAAAATTATGCAAAATCTAAGACTATCGCAGAGAAGACAGCATGGGATTATTGGAATTCCTTAAATCCAATGACAAAATTTGAGTTAACAGTTTTATGTCCCACATTTATTACTGGTCCAGTTTTATCGACGGTGGAACATGGCTCTGCAACAATTATCGGAAGAATGATGGATTTTCGAACCTTTTTAGCTGCTCCCAAGGCATGCTTAGGTGTTGTAGATGTTCGAGATGTTGCAAAAGCACATATTCTTGCAATGACAAATGAAAAAACTAATGGCGAAAGAATTTTAATCACTCATACCCAACCCACATGGTTTAGAGATATGAGAGATTGGTTGATGGAAGAATTCAAAGATGATGGATATCTCTTTTCACCAATAACTGTGCCAAATTGGTTACTTAAAATTTATGCCAAAACAAATATTGATCCCCAATCATCAGCAGTTGTGCATCGAATTGGTCCAGAATTGAGATTTTCAAATCAAAAATCAATTGATTTACTTCGAATGAAATATATTTCTCCAAAACAGTCTGTAATTGAAATGATGCATTCAATGATTGATTTTGGAATGGTTCGAAAACCCCCACTTGGAAAAAGCAAAAAAGCATCTTCTAAAAACAAAAATAATAATATAAATTGTGCAGATTCTGAATTCTCTGCTACATCAACTTCTCAGACAACACATTCTCGCACAATTGCGGCATAAAATTAATTTTATTATAAAAATTTAAGCGAGAAAAATATGTGTGCACTTTTTTAAAATTCAACATTCCATTGATTATCATTTTTTGAAAAATTGTTTTTGTAATTACTGAAATTTATTATTTTTTTTGATTGTATGTTAAAAATAAAATTAAAAAAAATCTTTTATTTAATTTAATGAAAAAGTTTAAGTTTTACAATTATAAAAAATGATGAGAAAATTTTGTCAGTTTATTTTAAGTTTAAATTTTTATGGATCCCAGATAACCGAATCACGAATTACCATAATCAAAAACAAGAAGATATTTTTTAAATTTGTTTAAAGCTTTGCAATTCTGAGACAATTTCCATTGTATACTGTAGCATCTTTGATCTAGACTGTACATACATTGAAAGATTGTAGAGCATATTTAAACATCCTGAAAATGTCTGAGACATCGTCTAGACAAGACAGGAAAATTCTGTTGCAAAAAGGCAAAGTCGAATAGTTTAAAGCAGCCATTGGGGTTGTCTTAAATGTTTGCAGTAAACTGATAAAAATCCATGGATGGGGTGGTTATAATCAGTCAAATTTGGTTTATGTAAATCAAAAATTTGTTGATATAATATTTAATCATTTGGTGGAGTTTAGTTCTGATGTGAAAATTGCAAATTAAAAATACAAATTATTTATCCATAAATATCTGTCTTTGTTGTTCTTTTTTTTTCGTTTTTACGTGCAAACGGATAATAAGAAAGATAAAGAGAGAAAAAGAGATGTGCCAAACCAAAAAGAAAATTCTGCTGCAAAAATATACGAGAAAAAAATATCGATGAAAAAAAGAAGATTTTTCATGACAAATCACATCAATAATGATTATTATTATTATTTTAAAGGGAACATCAATGACCCCCCAAAAATTATTAAGGATTTATTATTGCGCAATTTTGTTTATTCATTCAAATTTTCTTTTAGGATAAAAACAGGTGACTTTTATTCAAAATTTGTAATAAACGAAAAAAAGGAAGTATTTTTTTGGCACAGAAATCACCTGCTGCTGCTTTTTTTAAGGGGGGGGGGGTCAAAAGTTACGTAGCAAAAATCAGCTGTTGTAGGTATTTCAACATCATGAAATGAAACTTATTTTTTAAACTGAAATAAAATAATTAAATTTTGTCTGATTTATTTACATTAAAATGCCATCAAAAAATAATTATACGAAGTTTTTTGGCGGCATTTTTCCTTCCTTTTTTTTGGCACCTGTTTTTTTTTTCTATGACATTTTTTCTGCCTTTAACAATATAAATTTGCGGAGATTTATTTGTCTTAAGTGACCAATGACCACTCACTTATGTAAATGTGTGTAATCAAAAAATTAGTCAGAGTCGGGCACCCTCAAATTTCTTAATCATTCATTATTTTGGACCTTTGTAAGAAAGAGATTATCTTTTTTTGTGATCAAATCGCGAAAAAAGTATGGGATTTTTGTGATCTTTAAATTTTTGTTTTTGTATTAGTTTTTAACGCCTGCCATTTTTATCATTTTTTTTAAATCAAAAGAATTATATTTGGTCAAAATTATAGTTTTAAATGAAAAAAATGTTTAAATACTTTTTTTTCATTGACCTCAAAAATGAGTGCATTTATTTTCTATAAAAAAGTTTCAGACTTTATTTTTGACTTTGATTCTTTAATTTCATTTTATTTTGTTATCAGTGATAACTTATCACTGATTTCTTTCAACTTTTTGGGATTAATTTTTTTTACTTTTTTTCTTTGTTTCTATTTTAGCGAAACTAAAAATAAAATAAAGCATGATTCTATTTCAACATCATGAAACTTTTTTTTCAGAATTTAATCACTGATTTCAATGATATCGTCAATCCCATCCTCCCAACAACATTTTCATCAACGTAATTGTGATCCATCAATGGCATCTTTCATGAATCAAGAACAATTTGATCGAACTTTTCAATTTCAACCCCCACCAAAAATTGCCTCAAAGCGAAAAAAACAATTTATTTCAATATTTAATTGTTTAAGAGGTCCTGAAAAAATATTTAAATTTATTATTTCATTTTTTCCTATTCTTTCTTGGCTACCTGAATATGATTATAAAACAAATTTACTTGGTGATATTTCGGCTGGGCTTACGGTAAGTGTTTTTTTTTGATTATTATTATTGTATTTTACAGTAATGGAAAAAAAGTTACTGTAAAAGATAGTAATTGGGAAAATTATTACTGTCTCAGTGACAGTAACCGTTTAAGGTGTTACTGTCACTTATTCTTTGTTACGATTTATTTTTGGTTGCTATTTTTGTATATTATTTTAGGTTGGAATAGTTCATGTTCCACAATCAATTGCATATGCCATTTTGACAGGTGTTGATCCAGTTTATGGTCTTTATACTTCATTCTTTGGTGTAATATTGTATATGATTTTTGGAACCTCAAAATATGTTTCAATTGGTTCTTTTGCAATCATTTCATTAATGACTGGAGTATCATGCCGTGAAATCTATGATCAAATTGAAAGAGATTTTATTGCTGCTGAAATTCGATATGTTGATCAAGCGCATCATCAACATTTAAACTTTGATTTTAATAATCTCACAGATGCTGTACAAAAAGTTCAAGTTAGTCATGAAGAATTGGTGCAATTGGTGACCCTCACTTCTGGAATTATTCAAATTATAATGGCTTTATTAAGGGTTGAATTTTTGGCTTCATATTTGTCGGATCAACTTGTCAGTGGATTTTGTACGGGTGCCGCTGTACATGTTGTTGCCGTTCAAATTAATAAATTATTACAAGTTAATGTTGCAAAAGCAAGTGGTCCAGGATATTTAATTAAAGTAAGTTTTTTAATAAAATTCCATTACAGTAATCTTTCTATAAAGAGGTTACTATCATAGATAGTAACATGATTACTGTCTTCTACAGTAATCCTGATTTAATTAAAAAAATTTAAAATTTCTAATTTTTTTCTCAGTACATGTATGACTTCTTTAACAATCTCTACACCACCAATCCAGCAGCAATGACAATTTCAACTTGCAGTTTTATATTCCTTTATCTCGGAAAAGATATTATTGGCACAAAATTGAAGAAGAAACTTCCCGCTCCAATTCCATTTGAACTTTTACTCGTCATTTTTTCAACATTTATTTCATTTTGGTTTAATTTTTCTACAACTCAAAATATTGAAATTGTTAAAAATGTTCCAATTGGTTTACCAATTGCAAAGTTGCCAAGATTTGATCTTTTGACATATGTTATTTCGGCATCTTTTGAAATTGCCTTTGTTGTTGTGGCATTACATTTATCCATGTGTAAAGTATTTAATCGAAAGCTGGCATCTACAACTGATAACAATCAAGAATTATATGCTTTGGGAATTGTTGCATCACTTTCAAGCTTTTTTAATTCATATCCAATTAGTTCTTCCCTTGGCCGATCAATGCTTAATGTTGAATGCGGCGCAAAAACTCAACTCTCTTCTTTATTTACAGCTGCATTACTTTTAATTGTAATTCTATTTTTGGGCCCTTTACTTTCTACTTTACCAATGTGTTGTTTAGCAGTAATTATTATTTATTCAATGAAAGTAAGTCTTCTTTTAAAAATTATTATTTGTTTCAAAATATTTCAACTGTAATAAATGCTTCGGGTTACTGTAATTTACAATTTTATTAATAATTCATTTTCGAATTGGAAATCTTTTCATTTAACTGTAAAGTTTTTACAGATTACTGTAAACTACAGTAATCTTTGGGTGGATTATCCAATATTTACAGTATATTTTGATTTGTCAAATCTTTAATTATATAATTTTTAGGGTGTATTTCAAAAAATGCCACATGAATTAGCTCATTTATTTCGAGTTGCTAGAATTGATTTTGTAAGTTTTTTTGCTAAGATTTTTTTGTTTAAAATTGTTTATTAATAGACTTATATTTGTATAAATAATTAATTATGTTGTTGCTTTTTTCAGATGATTTGGATGGTTACTTTTATTGCTACCGTAGTTTTGAATGTTATGGAAGGTCTTGCTGTTTCAGTAATTTTTGCACTTTTAACAACTGTTTTTCGAATTCAATGGCCGCGATGGAGAATTTTGTCACAACTTAGTGGAACAGAAGAATATCGAGATTGTGGAAGATATGGAAGAGTGACGGAAATCGAGGGGGTTAAAATATTTCGATTTGATGCACCTTTGGTATGTCTATTATTATTATGCATGTGTTACATATATATATATATTTTAGTTATTTATAAATGTTGAACATTTTTCAAAATCTATTGATAAAGCAATTAAAGAATGTTACAATGGTGGGGATGAAAATGGATTAACAACTTTGCATCAATTTGTTCTTGGGCCAACTCCAAAATCTGCGATCACCAAAAAGCAATCAACAAAAAAATCATTTGTTGCGAGAATTTTTGCATCAGGAAAAGAAAGCTATGAAAAAGCTGGAGATCGAAGACTCGGAGGAATAGAATTTTTGGTTATTGATTGTTCGGGATTTACTTTTATTGATTATACAAGTATCTCAGCTTTGATCGATGTTTTTAAACGTTTGAAGCAACAAGGAATTAATGTGTCATTTGCAGAAGCAAAAGGTATGTTTGATTTTTTGGGGAAATATTACTTAAAAATTTTTAAAAATTAAAGCAAAACGGTAAAATGTTTTACCCTATTGTACATAAGCTTTCATTTTCTTTCTTTTTTCATCAACAATTTTGATGAAAGTTTATCATATTTTTTAGCACCAATTCGAGATACTCTCGAAGTTTGTGGCTTCTATGATGCAGTACCAAAATCAAACTTTTTTCCAACAATTCATGATGCCGTTCTTGCAGCATCTTCACACCGACACACCCAAACTTTATCCGCTGCAATTGATTCTCCGAAAATTGATAAACAACATTTTTTCCTTCTTGAAGATGGAATTCCTTCTTCTTCAACAATTATTCCTCCGTTCCCCCTTTCACAACATAATTTACAAATTGAAATTCGTCCTGAGCATTGGGAATCTCGCAAAAATTTAGATGTACATGATGATGTTTGAAAACTGTTTGAAAGGGACATACTTTTTCCATTTTTGTTTGTTTTTTATTGTTTTGTAAACCCTTTTTTTTTGTATATAGTGTTTGTGTTTAAAAAAGTCTAAAATATTCCAGGAAAAACAACTCTTTCTTTATTTATATTTTGATTTCTGTTTTGTTTTGTTTACTCCAAAAAAAGGGATGTACAATTTTTATATTTTTATAAAAATTGTATATATTAGTTTTAAAAAAAAGTCCATAAAAAAGGTTTTAACAGTTTGGAGGTAATATTTGAAGCTACACGATAATCTTTGGTATGATTGGCAATCACAATCAATGCGCGCAACATGCGCACACAGAGAGAAAATGAGTTTTCTTTTTTTTTGCTTTTTTTGCACCAATCTTTTTTATCTTATATTCTTGCAACAAATTTAATTATTTTATGATTTTTTTAGTAAAAGTATATAACAATGGTTTAAAGATATATAAAAATGGTACATTGGTGCAAAAAAGCAACAAAAAAAAGAAAAAATTTTCTAGTCTCAGATTTGGCTGAAAATGTTTTCTAGGGGTTCTGGGGGTCGAGGAACAAGAAAAAAAATCATAATATTGGATGTTTATGAAGTGGATTCTGAGTTACAGTACATTTCGTTATTCATTTTCTGAAGTTTGAAATCACAAAAATTGTTACTTTTTCATTACTTTGCAAAAAGATTTTTTTTATCAAACATTATATTTTTTTTTCGTAAAAAAAGTACATTTTTTGACGAGCTTTCAGACATTAAAATGTTTCTTACATTGTTTCTGTTTTTTTTAGTAAAAACTCCATTAAAAATGTTTACAAAAAAAGACTTTTAAAAATTGCTTTGTTAAAAATTCACATAAATATGAGATGATTTTCCCTTAAAAATATCATAACCTTTATGTTTGCTACTTTTTTTAAACGGAAAAAATGAAGACTGTTCTATGCTTTTTGTCTATTTTTGTTGGAGTTGTTTTTGCAGGGGATGATGCGGCTTTTGCTGCATGTTGCAAGGATAAAAATGTTGCAGAGACATGTCAGCCTATCTGTAAATATGAATCCACACCTGATGACGTAGGATTTTTTTTTACTTTTTTGGAGTTTGAGAAATCAGACTTTATTAAGCTCATTCCTGACATAAGTTTTAAAACTTTTTACAAACATCTTTTTAAATTTTAGGTCACTAAAGCTTTCGCTGAAGGACAATGTAACGTTGAAACTGATGGTTCACCATTTTATCAATGTTTAGAAAATCAAAAAGATAATACTGAATGTTGTAAAGCTGCTGGAGTTGGAGCTGATGCTTCACTTGATTTTTGCCTTGATACTTGTGATGGTTCAAAACCACATACATATGATCCAAAATATAATGGCTGTTCTGCCTATGCACAAGCAATCTTTGATTGTGGTAAAAACGCTTAATTTAAAGATATTACTGTTTAAATTTGATTTGAATATCTTTTTAAATAAAGCTTTAAAATGCAATAAATAATAAAATTGATACTAATTTTATGCAAAAAATGAAATTAAGGCAGTTTTACATATAAAAAAATAATATCCGGCGACAACAAAATTATTATATACAGAAAAAAATAATATGATTACTCCAAAAAAAATACAACTGTACAAATAATATTTTGATTCAAAAAAAATGAATTTCAAAAATATACAATTTTTTATACCCGTTTTTCAAGCATAAATTGGCTTCTATTTTAGTTTTGTGAAAGTTTTAAGAAAATTGAAAGAAATTCTAGAGAGCATTAGAATTTGTTCGACCTAATGGAATTTTATGTACTATTTTTTTTGCTACTTTTTTTAAACGATTTTCGTATTCTATCTGCTGTTGGTCAGTGTTTACGTGCCGTCGCCGTCTGACGGCGCCGTCAAACTTTTTGCCTTGGTCCCCCGTGTTAAAAAAGTCGAAAAAAGTCAAAATTTCAATTTCGGATGAAAACGTTTCTAAACTTATTCTGAATCATTTCTAAGTGATATAGAAGGCTGTATCTATTTTCAGTACCATTTTTTTTAGTACCACTCTTTTGAGCACCACTTTTTTTAGTACCGCTCTTTTGAGCACCAAAAAACGCTCTTTTGAGTACCACTTTTTTGAGCACCAAAAATCGCTCTTTTGAGTACCACTTTTTTGAGTACCTCTCATTTGAGTACCAAATATGGGATTTTTTAATAATATGCAAATTTTTTCGAGGATTCTGCCTTCAGAATCCTAAAGAAATCAAAAAATCAGATTATCCATACACGAGAACGTCGAATCAGACAATTTTTTTATCTTTAACCGTAAAAATCCCATATTTGGTACTCAAAAGAGAGGTACTCAAAAAAGTGGTACTCAAAAGAGCGATTTTTGGTGCTCAAAAAAGCGGTACTAAAAAAAGTGGTGCTCAAAAGAGTGGTACTAAAAAAAGGTACTGAAAGTAGATACAGCCGATATAGAACTAATTTTGGCCATTTTCCGCCCCTTTTTCTAAAACTCAGTTTTTATGGACGGTTCTTGACGGCGGTGTTTCAAAAAATCGAATACACTGCTGTTGGTTTTCCGCCATGTGATGAAAGCCAATTAATTTCATTTAGGGATTTAATTAAATTCTGGGACTAAAAAAGTGTTGGCATTAAATTGGGATTACTGCACTTCATGTTTTAGAAATTTTGTAGGTTTTGAAATGACTTTAGCTTTTCCGAAAATTTATATTTCGAAATGAAAACAAAATTCGGAAGCGGAACGGAAGTAAATTCCACTTCCGCTAAGCGGAAGCGGAAAAGGAAACGGAAGTAAAAAAGGGCGGAATTCCGTATTTTACGGAAGCGGAATTTTTCAAAATTTTTTGCTTTTAACTTGAGACTAGCAAAAAACTTATTGAGGAGGCGATAATACAAAATGTTGTAATTTTTTTTAAAAACCTTATTACAAATTTTCTTTCAAAATTACATTTTTCTCTCTTTTCATTTCTTTTTTATCCATTTTAATTAGTATAGCCTTTTTCCTTGGTCATTTTTCTGTTTATCATGATCCAAAAAATAAACATTTAAGAAAGTGAACACGTTTTTTACCGGTTTTAAACTAACGAGTCTAAAACTACATTCTTGAATATGCCAATCTCCTTCGGAAATGTTTAACAAATGTATGTCTATATGTCATCAACAGAAAGCAAGCAGTTTATAAATTGTGAAAATTTCGTACAAACTTAAAACTTTGTCGATTTTTTAAAAAGTAAAAACTCAGGTCGAAAATGAAATTGTTTTTGAATTATAAAGTCAAAAGCTCCTTGATTTCTTTGTTGGCGCGCACACTTTTTTTCTTATTTGTAAGAATATTTGTTCAGAAAAATCACAATTTTTCTTACAAAAACAAACAATAAATATACGGAATTCCGCCGCTTTTTTTACGGAAGCGGAAGTGAAAAAAAGGGCGGAATTCCGCACATCCCTGGCCACAAACCTTGCATTCTGAACAAATATTGTCTGAAAAAGAGAATGCAAAAATTATCCGTTCGAAAACATTTTTTCGGAAACAGTACCCAAAATCTTATGATCTTTTCCGAAAAGTCGCCGCCGCCAATTTTTTTTT
Source organism: Panagrolaimus superbus (assembly GCA_964035985.1). Classification (NCBI taxonomy): domain Eukaryota; kingdom Metazoa; phylum Nematoda; class Chromadorea; order Rhabditida; family Panagrolaimidae; genus Panagrolaimus; species Panagrolaimus superbus. The sequence goes on from OZ038357.1 coordinate 12,299,020, forward strand.
CCAGATTTGATTAAAAAATTTATTAAAGAAATTTTTTTAAGACATTAAAAGCGATAGCACTCTTCATTTTTTTGTTTAAAATAACTTAAACGAAGAAGAACTTTGATAAAAATGACCTCCATCACGCTTAAAACCCTACTACAACGCCCGTTTTGCTAAAACGCCTGGCCCCGGTCTATGTCACGGCTAGGGTTGCGGCGGGCGATTCGCCCAGGCGAATTCGCCCGGGCGCGCCCGGGCGATTGACTTTTTCCGCCCGGGCGCGCCTTTTTTTTCGCCCGGTCAGTAAGAGAAAAATATATGATAAGTTGTACAAAGTTTCATTTTTTTCATCATTTTCCGAAAACAAAAAATTTTGCTTTAAAATTCTTGCCGCGATTTTACATCTTTTCACTACTTTGAGCGGAATATTTCAAAAGCTTGTTTGACAAGTTTTTCTTTATGTTGCAAAAAATTTTTACACAACTTTTATACAAATTTCCGTAAACTTAGCTACATTATAATGGCAAAAGATCCTGTATGGGAACATTTTGAAGGTCATACAATTAAAGCTCGGTGCAAGTATTGGATGGACGAGCTAATAACTCTTATATTTCTTTAATTTCCTTACACGAGCTTTTAAAAAGATTTTTAAAAAAAACTATGAATTTTTTACTATTTTTATGGTTCGGGCGAATTCGGCTGGGCTCGCCCGGGCGCGCCCGGGCGGGCGCGCCCGTTTTTTTCTGATTTTCGGGCGCGCCCGCAACCCTAGTCACGGCTCGTGATTTTTTTTCATTTGTGTCAAATTTGCATAAAGAACACAATCTTCATTCTTTTCCAAACCTCATATTTCCTATATAAAAGTCCATTGTATCTTTTCTTTATCTAGAGACGTTCACGTGATTTTCAAAGTTCTCGAGTCGCAATAAATTTGGTACCATTAGATTCGCCGCAAAAAAATTAGTAGATATAAAAAAAGAAAAATAAAAAAGAAATTAATATTGCAGCTTAATTTATTGTTGGAAAATAGCAAAATTTTTTTTTTTCGGTCGGGGTAGAGACGTGCACTGGCAGTGTGCGACGCGAGTGTTCCCTGCATTTTTTTTCAGTCAAAAGAAAATGAAAGAGAGGTATACTGTAAAAATTAAAATTTTTGCTTATGATTTTTATTTTTATCCTCCTAGATGTAAAAAAATACAGAGATTCCGAAAATCCAACTTTTGAACATCACTTTTATACAAAAAATCTGTGAAAAGCCTAAAAAATCGCAATTTTTTACGTTTTTTCGATGATGATACATTACACTCCGAAACCCCCCATTTCAGAATTAGGCCTATGAGATACAGAATTTTTTTCTGCATCTGATACAATAAACAAAAATTGAGCAAAAGTTAGCCGTCAAGAATTAGCGCTGTGTCCGAGTGTTAGAGACGCTGCGCTTCAGTCCGAAGGTCACAGGTTCAAATCCAAAAATTTTTTTTAAATTTTGAAAAAAATGATAATTTGTGTTTTAGCATATAGTTTTTTGTATTTGAAGGCAAAATCGTCAAAAGTGGCACAAAATGTGAAAACCAAAAGTTACGTTTTTTTTGGACTGCATTTCGTGTTTTATTTGATATTTGTATTTTTTTTGTAAGCATTTTGCCGCTCTAAATAGATTGCTAATTAAGAGCGCTAGTATTTTTGGAAGTTAAGAAGGATTTTGTTTTGTTGTATTTCGTGTTGTTTTAATGTTTTCTCTTTTAAATGCTAATGAAAAATTTAGATGGCAACAAAAGATTATTGTTTGCCAAATATTGCTGCTGGTGAGTTTCCCAAGTGTCAATACAGTAATCTTAATTTGAATCAAATGCATCGATGTTTAGATGTTTCTTATTGTATTACAAATGATAGCAGAAAAGCAAAAATATCAGATTTTGATGAACCACGAACAAAAAAAAATTCATGGAACAAGTCAAGCAAAGATTTAATATCAAGACTTTTAAATATTTATAGTGATTCTGAAGAAAAGGACGAATTCCCAAAAACAAAAAGTATCAACAGAAGTACCCTTTCCCTTCATATTCCAGCTTATGAAAATGTCGCCGATGATGCAAGTTCAATTGAATGTTTAACATATAAAAGGAAAAAGTCTGGTTTGGCAAAGAAATTGGATACTGCAACACAGATTTTTACTGGTGCATCATCAATCATTCACGTAATTTTTCACGCAATTTAAAAAATTTCACCCATTTAAAAATTTACAGAATCTATTTGAGTTTCCAAGGCAACAGAAAGATGAAGCCAAAGAACCAGAAATTATGCAATTTAAAACTTCACAACAGTTGCTTGATCAAAATACAAAAATTTCACGAATCGATCATTCTAAATTCTACAGTAAGGAAAATTTTAAACACGTGGCTAAACTGTATTGTGTATTTTATAGATTCATTGACAAGTGAACAAAAATTATTTTTTACGAAATATGAAGAAGAACGACAAGCACTTGAAACTGATTTTTTAAAAACTAAAATTCTTCTTCATGAAGAAAAAACAGAAACGAAAAAGTTTAAAGATGACGCTAAAATTCCCTTCGGTACAATATTATCAAATGAAATATATTATGATTTACTTAAGTTAACACCTCAACCATATCAAAGGCGAAAAAAGATTTTAGAATTCTTTGGTCTTTCAAATCGTGAAAAAGATTTAACAGTGCTTCCAACTAAATATTTATATAAATTTGAAGAAAAATTCCAACAATCGAGAAAAACTGCTGCAAAAAAAGGACAATTATCTGATTTCAACAAAGAAATTGTAATATTTCCGAATGATAAATTACCGCTTGTCACAGAAGAGAATTTATTTGGGAAAAATTCAAGTACATTGATGGAAGAAACTGTAATTAATGATTCTGAAATGTCTTCAGAAAATGATGCTGGTGATATGCCTGTATTAGATGCAATGGAAGTTACAGAGCCTACAATTAAAAAAATTCGACTTGAATCTTATCCACAAAATTTTGAAATCATCAGCAGTTCAGAATGTCAAACTGATCTTCAATTAAACCATATTTTGCAACTGGAAGAAGTTAAAAAAAAGTTTAAAAATTTGAAGGATAAAATACATTACCATAAGAAAAAGTCACAAGCTTTAAAAGAACGTAACAATGATTATGAAAACCTTGTTGCTGAACTTGAAGAGGATAGTAATTTATTGGATGAAGAAGTACATCAGTTGCAAATATTTCGAGAAGAAAATGAAAAATTGAAACAAGAAGTACAAGAAAGAGATAAAATAATATTGGAATTAAATGATCTTTTGGGAAATCATAAAAAAAATAACAAATTTTTATTGAAAAATAAAAATAGCAAATTCACTGTTGAAGCTCATACTTGCTTCAGCCGTTTATTATCTCAAGGAAACGTTGCACAAGATAAAGTTTCAATTGTTATTCGTGTTGTTGCTGATTTATTTAAAATATCAATTGATGCTGTTCCATCACGATGGACTGTTGGACGTGATATTCATACAATTCAATCATTAAATTGTGAATATATTGATAAATTTATTAATGAATGTTCCAATTTATCATTTCTTTCTGATGAAACGACAAAATTTACCAAAAAACTTCAAGCTTTTGTACTTACAGGTAAAAATGACAAATCTAATCAGAAATTTGTTCTTTTTCTTGGAGTTGGTGAAGTTCCTTCAAAATCAGCAGAAAGATGCTTACAAGAATTTAAGCAAATGCTTTCAAACATTAGTAAAATTAATGGCCTTAATGTTGAACAATTTATTAATGATACTGTTATTAACATTCGTAATTTAATGGGAGACCAAGCAGCAACAACAAAATTACTGTATACATTATTTATTGAATATCGTTCTTTCTGTCTTGAGAGTTCTGATTTTGATGATACAACAAAAGCATCACTTCAACGTGTCAATACTTTATTTTGTATGCTTCACATTTTATCAAATTCTTCTGCAATTGTTTTTAAAGCTTTATTGGAACATGAAAAGTTTTGCACAAATAATGAAGAAATAACTGAAGCTACCGTATTATGGGTTTTAAATGAAGTTCCCAGATATTTTGCAAAACGAAGTAGTGGAAGATATTCAACTGCTGGACAATGGGAAGCATTGGCAAAAGAAATGGAATTAATGTTTTTCAAAATTGATAGCAATGCTGGTCATCGTTTTATTATCCGTTTTATTATAGCTTCTGAAATTACATATAATCGGGAAGAAATTATTGCATTCCTTGAAAATTTGGGCAACACAGATTCAACTTTAGTAAATTTAAAAAATGCTTTGAAAAATGAGTTAATTATTCTCCATCTTCATATATTATCACTTTTGGGTGCTTTAATTCTTCAACCGATGTGGCAATTAAGTGAAGCATCTGAAAGTGTATTACAAATGTCATTATATGCTCCTGCTTTGATTAATTATTTAAAAGATCTTGTTGATGATCCAATGCTTCTATTTACTGTTAATTCTCCTTTTGATGCATTTCCTGCTGCTACACAAAAAGAAAATTCAAAAAGTTCAGCATTTCTTAAATCTCTGAAAGAACGCCAAATTCCTGTTGGGGCCAGTGAAGTTGTGCCAATAGTAGCAAAAGGTCTTCTGGAATATTTTGAAAAACAACTTGACCCATTTATTAATGGTATTTACGCTTCTCCAGATATTGCATTAGAAAGAGAAACAGCAGGAGCTCCATTAACTAATATGCCATGTGAATCTGCATTCGGTTATATTGATCGTATGTTTACCATAAAACCAAACATGACAACATATAACCGATCTGCTCTTATGGTTGCTGCTAAGAATAATGTCTTTGGATATATTGCTACATTACCTGAGGAAGAGCAACGTGAAATGTATCTCAGAGCATTCAACAATAAGCATATAAGTGCAGAATTAGCCGCCAAAAAGTCCCAGCAAATCCATCGTGAAAATATTGAAAAGATTGAACAGCAAGCACTAAAACAACAACTTGATAAAAAAAAATCAGAAGCAAAAAGAAAGAAAATTGCAGTTGAACTTCGAGAATGTGGATTTTGGTTAACACTTCAAGAAATGGATACTGCACTTATAAATATTCCGCCAACAACTGCAATCAAATATATCAAGTCTAACATTCGATTCAGAAAAACTGTATGGAGTCCAAAATTTGAACCAAAAAATCTCCTTCAATTTTCACATCAAAAACATACTTACACATATTCAGAACTTCTTGCAAATTTAAAGGCAGTAATTGTTGCTGATTGTTCAGGTTCTGATTCAGATACAAATTATACTTCTGATTCAGATGAAGATTAGCTTTCTTAGTTTAAATTATGATCATATGATTGACATCGAAATAAATATAATATACAATAAACTCACCTTCACCTTGCAACACATCTTCTTCTTAGGCTTTAACAACTCTTACTACAACAAATATAGTCGTTGATAAAAAAGATATTACAAATGTTAAAATTTAAATGAAGATTTTAAGTTAATAAAATTTATATAAAAAATTATATATATAATTTATAATATAAATTTCAAAGCTTTGAAAGAAAAATCGAAAAATTTTTTTGCTGCAGAAAAGCACAATTTGTGGACCTCACACGAATATTTTTTATGAAGCAAATGTGTTCCCCGACTGAAAAAAAATCACTTTTTGCATTTTTTTAACAATTAAATACTCGGTAATATTAATTATTCTTTTATTTTTTGTTTTTTTAAATGTAATAATATTTTCATTGTGCATCTAATGGTACCAAATTTATCGTATTTGGATAACTTTGAAAAAACGGTGCACGTGTCTAGGTCGGGGAACACATTTCTTTCTTCAATATTTTCGTGTTGCATTTGCAAATTGCGCTTTTTTTGAATCAAACCCGGGGACGGGTTTGAACCTGCGCACACTTGCCTCATGCTCCACCGTCATCTCCACTGCGACAAGCATGCAAGCGGAGCGAATCACTTTTTTGCAACCATATAACTATTGAGAAAAAGCTAAGCTAAAAATTAGAAAAAATGAGTTTTTATTTTTTCCTGTAATTTCCTGTAATTTCTAAAAATATGGTAAGATAGAGAATGAGAAGCTCTATTTAACTGCTGTGGTGGCTTATGTGAGCGTGACTGAGCGTAATGTATCACTTTCTCAAAAACGTGAAAAAAAGCGATTTTTTAGACTTTTCTCCAATTTTTTGTATGAAAGTGATATTTAATAGTTGCATTTTTGGAATCTCCGTATTTTTTTACATCTAGAAGGATAAAAATCATATTTATAAAAAAAAGTTAAAAAATCTACAGTATGCCTCTCTTCGTTTTTCCTTTGGACGAAAAAAAGTGAAGGGGAACACTCGCGTTTGAGTCGCGCGTGCACGTCTCTATCTTTATCTCACTTTGTATGTTTATCCTTTTGTTGTTATGCTGATCTCATCTTTCATCACCAATAAATACTATTAATATACATCGTGGATCTTTATTCTGCTGCTAGTGATTGTTCTTCAAATCACCGCAATTTGAAGAACAATCACTAGTAAGGCTATCATTTTGTAGTCCTTCTAAAAATGGATTTTTTTTAACATGAGAATCCATAGCAACTTGTTCTTCATATTCTTGCCAGCTACCGGCATCTGAATTTGATTCTGTTTCGCTTTGAGTATAATTTTGAGAATGATACTGTTGCTGATTTGATTTGTATTGTATTGACTGCTTTGTTGTTGTTGATATCCATTATAAGGATATGGTATCTGTTGCTGCTGTTGTAGTCCATATTGACCTGTATTTTCATTACCGTATGGATAATTTTCTACATATGGCTGTTGTTGATTATTTCCATCTGGCAAAAATTGAGAGAAGAGGTATTGTAAAAAGAGCAGTGTTCGGTGGCAATGCTTTCATTTTTAAAAATTTAAAAATACGTAAATTCCGTTATTGCTTTCATTATTTGTTTATTATAGATTCTTTTTCGAGTTAACTTTTTTCATCAAAAATAAAACAGTTTTATATAATGCAAAAAATAAAATCAACAAAATTTCCCAGCAAATAAAATTTCAGTCAAAGCATGATCTTTCATTGAAACAATAAAATATAAAAACGGGTGATCTGCCAAAAAAATTTTTACATTACTTGGCCCACGCATAAATGCAATTGTTGATGTTGTTACAGCACTTGCCACAGTACCATATTCGTCCACCTATAATTATAAAATAAGAATTTGTAGTTGACAAAAGTTATTATTACTTGTATCATAGCTTTATGAATGGCTTTATCAATTTTATATGGACCTTTTAACATTTCAGACATATTACAATTTTCGAATAAATGCTTTAATCCAAGTTGAGGTAAGCTTTGTTGCAGATCATAACTTTCCGAAATTTCAAACATTGGCATTGAAAGTTCAACATAGCCAGATTCCGTTCTGAAAACAAGTTTTATATATGCAGAGAGTTTTTTCCAGTATTTTGACTCGGCTTAAAAATTGGCATTTTTTCTTCGTTTTGTGAGATTAATTACTGAAACTCCGGGGTAGAATTACTAAAAGCTGGACTTGGATACTGAAAGATAGACTAAAACTTGAAGTTTACCCTGCTAAACATACATAGATTTGTATTATCCTTCTGTACATAATTTCAGCGTTGTAAATACATAAATATGTACAGTAGGCTAAAACCAATATATGTACAGTAGGGCAAAATTGAACATACTCTGAGAAATAAGTCAGCAGGGTATATTTCAAGTTCAAGGCCAGCTTTCAGTAATTCCCATTCCGGTGACGGAGGCGACTCTAGTATACCCTTTTGTTGCTTCCATAAATAATGAATGATCTATATTTTTTATTAAATTCTCTAAATCATTCCTCTTTTTTGGCAAAATAATAAACATCCAATGATGTCTTTCTCGATATGGAATTCCAACGGCTTTCCAATCTTCTCCTTCATTAAAATAAAATCCAACCAATGGACCGATTTTCATAAATTTGATGTCACGACTTTCCGTTGGAGTTGTATAAAATTTTTCCTTAAATTTGAAAAAAAAAGTGGTTTCCCATTTACCAATAAAATAAATTGCATTTATTAAGATCACAGCTGTTTGGAGAGATATATCACCGGAGTGTAAAATTTCTTTTATCGTTCCATGAGTTGTTTTTTCAACATATTCATTAATGGTCTGTAATAAAAAAGTTGATTATTTTAACTATCATATTAGATACTACAGTCACAACTGCAATCAAACATCGATTTTTTCGTCTTCAATTTTTCCTTTGTCATTCATGATTATCTTTTGTTTCACGTTAGTGGTTTCTGACTCATCTAACCGCGAGAAATCGAATCATACCAACGCAAGCAAAAAAAAACATGAGTGTCAAAGAAAAAACTGAAGACGTAAAATCTAGATTCGACTGTATTTGCCAAAAGAACGCATTTTAATGGTTAAAAGCTATAAGATCACACTGCTTTAAGATTTACCTTTCTTGTTGCTGCTTCATTATTAAAATCTAATTTTTCAATTTTATCATCAAATTTTTCATTTAACAGTTCTTCAAAAGCTTTCTTGACTTCAATCTTTTCGCTCACAAATAACCGATTTGCTATTATCATTTTAAATGACGGTGTAGTATCTTCTTCCTCTGATGGATAAAGCTCTTCATCATCACAGACTTCTTCATCATTTTCAGCGTCATCCTCACGTTTATCTGATTTGTCATCTTTTGCGTCATATTCGCTATTTTCAACGACATCTGAGTCTTGTTTAGTATCTTTTTTAAGCTTTTTTTCTGGTGGAAGATAACATAAATCCTCAACATCAATATTATCACATTTATGCCGTTTAAAAAGCGTTGAATAATAATTTATTATTGTTGCTTTAGTTTGATCTAAAAAAATTTGTGAACAATAAGCTATTAAATAAAATTTAGAACAAAAAATTACCTTTTCCTCCAACAATTTTTGATAATTCTTCTGCAGTTTCTCCACTTGAACCGATATATAACAATGTCAAGGCATTCAATAAAGAAGCTGGAGAATAAACCGACGATTTTTGGCCATCTAAGGTTTTTAAAAAGTTTAAACAAAAGTTTATTTCAGCTTCTAAACTCATTTTGGTACTTTTATTAAAAATCACAACTCATTTATTTATGCATAATTTTTGGAAAACCATGAACATTATTCGTGTTAAAACTGATTTTCTCAATTTTTCAAGCAAAAATAAAACATATCGGCAAATCAAAAATTTCAAAATAGTTTTGGCGAGCTGAAATTTGGCAGGAAGCTTTTTGATAGTTCCAAGGGTGGAAGAATGTTTTTATTTTTTTGATCCGGTGCGCCGCTGCTCCGGCCTGGGGCCTGGGTTTTTGGGTGGGCCAAAAATTTTGAACGTGGTATATTCTTGTAGCCCTAAGTCAGGGCTACAACTTGTATCTGGCACTTTTTAATTTTAAGGTCCTGACACGAAATTACGAAATTTCGAAAATTTCGATTTGGCGAAAACCTCAAAAATCCGTTTGATACCACAACCTCCTAACGTAACATTTTTTGCCAAAAAACGAGCCCGTGAGTCAGCACAAAGAAGGGCAGGATTTAAAACTTCTTTTTATTCTTTGTTTTCAATATATTTTTTACAGCTTTCAAGATAAATTTTAGGGTAGGTAGTTGATTTCAATTTTTCAGGGAATGTATATTGTCCATTTCTAACCCGATTAGCACCTCACCCAACTAAACTTTTGAAAGTGTCTTTTTTTCAACCAAAAAATTTTGCTTTTTCAAATTTATAGATGGCATTTTCGGCGCTTCAACTTAATTTTTTTACTTTTTTGTTTTTAAATTATTATTATTCAGGTCCAAGAGTACTATAATAAAGCAAAATTTTTTATTTTTTCGAAAATTTTTTTTTGAGTTGCCAGTGTCTACTTTTGTTTGACTTTTTATTTCTTACTTTTTGTAACTCTACCAACGCTTGAGCAACATTGTGCAATAAAAAAACCAAAAATTTTCATGCTTTTTTTTACCGTGTTTTCATTTGTTGTTTTTCGTTGTTCCATTTTAATGTTCGTGGAAATATAAATAATCTTTTTTCGGTTTTAGATTCCATTTTAAAATGAATGAAAATTTAACTGAAGATGAAAAGCTTGCTGCAAAATTATTGGGTCAAAATCTTGATCTTTCAACTGCTGCATTTCCATTCACAGTTTTTCGTGAAAATCTTATCCGATATTTAATGAAAAATGTTAATGGCCGTTTGCTTTTTAAATTAATGAAATTAAACAAATGGTTTATTCCAAAGAATTTTAAATTTGAATGTTTTAATGACAAATTTATTGGCGAAAAATATTCATTTTCATCATATTTATGGATTATTGATAAATTGGAGATATATAAACTGCAAGATATTCCGCTATTTTTTCAAAAGCTTCTTTATTGTAATTTAAAAAATGTTCGGCTAAATAATGTAATCTTAAAATTCAATGACTATAAGCAATTGACAGTTTCTGATGAATATGTTGTTAAAGTTAAAGAAATATGCCCATATGAACATATTCGAACGTGGTATGGTGAACGAATCGAAAATCGTCCGTACCCTTGTTTGTATCGTAATGATCGAGGTGGCCAATAATATTCAAATCTTAATTCCCTGGTATACTACTGTAATTTGAAAAAAAAATTGTTTTGTATTTTTAAATAGTGTTTTTTGGTGACTTTTGTTTGTAAAAAATCTAACTCATTTTTGCTTAAATAAAATGTTACACACTTTTATTTTTTGTAATAAAAAACGCTTTAAAGGGGGAGACCCACCTCTAACAATTTTTTGTTCAGGATTCATTGGAGCTGCTTTTTTTAAAACCTTTTGCAGCTCCAACGAATAAAAAAAGCAGCTCCAATGAGTCTGCGATCGCGTCGAGACCACCAAGAAAATTGCAGCAAAAAATTGTTCAAGATGGGTCCCCCCCCCCCTTTAATATTTAAGTTGCAACAAAAAAACTTAAGAATAAAATAGCTCTTGGGGCGGCACTGCTCAAATTATGTAAAAATATGTATTTTGTGCATATTAAATCACAAAAAAATAGTCTTCTTTTCCTCTGAAAAAAATTATTTTAGTGGCAAACTGATTGACCTTTTTCTAAAGAATAATTCATCGAAACATCTTTCCAAATTGTGTATCACAAAAACAATCTTTCATAAAAAAAGTTCGCGGTACGGTATTGCGATATTTTTGACGGTACTGAAACCTTCGCGGTACGGTAACGCGGTAAAATACCGTACCGTTACCGCGGTAACGGTGCGGTATCCAATCACTAGTGCTTATGTTTTTTATCAATGGCAATTTTACCTGTAAAAATTATTTGGCTAATTTAAATTGCATATTCTTTGGTCGATGCATTTGCGGGTCTTTCAGCATTTGGAAGTTCCAAGTGTATTAATTTGGTAAGTTTTTGGGATTTAACCAAAATTTTATTCAACTTTTGCACAAATTTAAAATAAAGACGTGCACGCGCGACTCAAACGCCAGTGTTCTCCGCATTTTTTTTCTGCCAAATGAAAATGAAAAAGAGTTTCAAAGGTGTTGAAAAAAAATTATACCAAATATGGAATAGTTTGCAAGCAACACACTACGCCAGACTAAATCTTCATTACAAAAACCAGCTGGAATACTGTTAGCACGACGGCACATCCAAAGGAGAACAGCAGGATCAATAAACCATTTTTATCAAACACCCAAAAGCAATCAACAAAAAAATCTTTTGTTGCAAGAATTTTTGCATCAGGAAAAGAAAATTATGAAAAAGCTGGAGATCGAAGGCTCGGGGGAATAGAATTTTTGGTTATTGATTGTTCGGGATTTACTTTTATTGATTATACAAGTATCTCAGCTTTGATCGATGTTTTTAAACGTTTGAAGCAACAAGGAATTAATGTGTCATTTGCAGAAGCAAAAGGTGTGTTTGATTTTTTAGGGGAAATATTACTTAAAAATTTTTAAAAATTAAAGCAAAGCGGTAAAATGTTTTACCCTATTGTACATAAGCTTTCATTTTCTTTCTTTTTTTTATCAACAATTTTGATGAAAGGTTATCATATTTTTTTAGCACCAATTCGAGATACTCTTGAAGTTTGTGGCTTCTATGATGCAGTACCAAAATCAAACTTTTTTCCAACAATTCATGATGCCGTTCTTGCAGCATCTTCACACCGACACACCCAAACTTTATCCGCTGCAATTGATTCCCCGAAAATTGATAAACAACATTTTTTCCTTCTTGAAGATGGAATTCCGTCTTCTTCAACAATTATTCCTCCGTTCCCCCTTTCACAACATAATTTACAAATTGAAATTCGTCCTGAGCATTGGGAATCTCGCAAAAATTTAGATGTACATGATGATGTTTGAAAACTGTTTGAAAGGGACATACTTTTTCCATTTTTGTTTGTTTTTTATTGTTTTGTAAACCCTTTTTTTTATATATAGTGTTTGTGTTTAAAAAAGTCTAAAATATTCCAGGAAAAACAACTCTTTCTTTATTTATATTTTGATTTCTGTTTTGTTTTGTTTACTCCAAAAAAAGGGATGTACAATTTTTTTATAAAGTAATTTTATAAAAATTGTATATATTTGTTTTTAAAAAAGTCCATAAAAAAGGTTTTAACACTTTGGAGGTAATCTTTGAAGCTATTTTTGCAAGAGCTAATTTCCAACAGAAGCAAAAACTCAAAAATACAATTTTAAATACAAAACAAAAGTTTTTATTTTTTGTGCAAATTTTGTCGTAACAAAAAGAGAGGCGACAAAAAAGTAGGATGCCACAAATTTGATGTCCACATTTGGAATATTAAAGGGGGAGTCTCACTTCACACAAACTTTTTATAAGAGGGAGCAGAGAAAACGAGACAACGCTGCCGAGTCAAAGAAAAGAAATAATGCGTCTTTTCTCTTTTTTCTCCCTGATTTTCACGATTGGTTATAAGAAAAGATTTATGTGAACTGCGACTCCCCCTTTAAAGTTTAATGATAGCCTTTTTAGAATATTAAAAATAGAATTATATTTTGAATTCTTTCATTCAAATTTTTCCAAGTTAAAAATACAAAAAACAAAGATTTGAAAATATAATACCCATATTTTTCAGTGACCAATTTGGAAAGCTTTTAAAATTTCAAAAATGTAAAATTATGTAGTTTCAAAATCTCGGAGAGTGGCTAAATTTTTGAACTTGTGTAACCCTTGCATTTGCACTGAAATCCATAAGTATAAATAACTGTCAGAAACGCAGCAAAAGTCAGTCAAGAGGCGGGCTCTTTGCTATTGGAAGGTCTTACATTTTATTGGAAGGTCTCACAGCGATTAAACAACTTACTCGATATACTCGAAAAGACACTTTTTCTTCTGTGCCACATTTTTAAGGGCTATTAAACTGTGCTCACAGTTATGCTTACCTGGGCTTACCTGGGGGTCAGAAGTCAAAAAAACATGTATTTTTTGGATTTTCCACCCTTTTGTCGTATGGGAAAATTTTTTTAAATGTCATATTCGGAATCAGCATAAAAAATAACATCTAATAGGTCTGATTATTAGAGACTAAATCAAAATTTTATTTTTCATACTGTAACGAAAAAAATGACAAAAAAAGGAAAGGAAAAATGTTTGCTTGTCGGTCTCTACCTTTAAAGTCAGATAAAAAATGATTTAATTATTGATTTTGAACAAATCTTTATTTAAATAAATATGACATTTCAAATGATCAAATCCTTTTCTGTGAAAACATGCCATCTAAATATTTATGATACCTACGTATTCTCCCATGAAGAAAAAAAAACCTGTGGAAGATTAAAAGCTTGAAAGATTTCTCCAAGAAGAGAGATTAGCTTTTTTCAAAACAATAATTAATCTTTAAAAGTAAATTTTTTTCTTTATGAAAAAGGTGGAATTAAAAAAGAATGGTATTTATTCAAAAAAATTTTTGATTCTTTTTTAATTTGTATTTTTTCTGGTTGGTTAGTTTTTGATTTAATTTTTTTTTTTAAATAAAGAGATTTCTGTGAAATTAAGTTTTTTTAAAGAGTTGATCTATTATTAATTTAATTTATTGAAAAAAAGTGATTTTCATTGATAATAGAAATGTAAAAATCGCATCTTTTTTTGATTATCAAAATTATTTTTTGAAGTTAAACTTAATTTTAAAGTTGAAAATTCCCTGCTTTTTTTCATGTGCTTCTTTTTATGTTTTTTTTTTTAAATTTGTTCGAAAAAATTTCAAAACTACAGTAAAATGTCAAAAGTAACAATATCCTCAAGAGAGATATATATCATCATTTATTGGCTTTATAAATATTTAAATCAAAATAATATATTTTTTTAATATGATATTTTTTTGTGTGTTTTCCCTCCCCCCCCCCCCCCTCCTTGTGATTGACATGATGAACGACAGAGATGACCTTTTTTAATAGCAGTTATGTAAATGTGATGAAATAAAATGAAATGAAATAGGGGTGACTAATTGTTATGCTACATTTATAATAAAAACAGAATTAAATTATTTTAAAATAATACTATTTTTACAACATTTACTTTTTAGGATTTAATTTAATTTTTCAACAAAAAAAACAGAGATAACAGAATTAAAGTTTTATTTGTCATTATTTTAAACAAAGAAAAAAAAGAACACATGCAAAAAACGTTTAATAATACATTATTAAAAATTTAAATAAATTAAATTTAGAAAAAACAAACGTAACAAAAAAATTAAAAATTGAAATTGAAAAAAATACGTGTAAAAATTGTTTAAAGAATGGAAATGAAAGTGCGTGGGGGTCTTGACAAGAAGAAGAAGAAGAAAAAAAGGATATATTATTGTAAAAAAAAGTTGTTTTAAAAACAGCATTATTCTTTTTATTCTTTTTTGATATTTACAGTAATAAAAGTAATCATAAAAGGCACTAAAGTTTTTTAGAGAATAATATATAGTTTTTATGATACTTTTATTACATTTTATTACTTTACAGTAATTATCAAATAAAATAAATGTGTGGGTGCTTTTTGTTATTTATTGTTTGTTTGTTTTTTTATTGATAGGTCATTTCCATGGTCCCAAATGGAAAAAAAGAGAGAAAGAGAGAAAGAGAAGAAAGAGAAGAAAGTAGACTACATTGTAGTGATACTGTAGAAGAAGAAGATAGAGAGAGAGACACAAAATCAAGACCAAAAAAAAGAGAAACCCTTAAATTTAGATTTATTCCATATGCAAATTTTGATGAACACTTATTTTTTGGATGCAACATTTTAGAGGATAATAAGTGGTGAATCATCACTTTCTCCAGGACCATCAGATCCTAAGAAGCACATGCAACCCGTTGGAACCAAAATTTCATCTTTTACAAATATCTTTGAATCAATTTGGGTTAAAGCTAATTTCCATTCTAAAAAAAATTATAAATGTTTAAAAAGTACATAGATTTTAGAAGGGATATGATATCCTATATCTCTTACGAATATCCTTAATCACAAAAAAAAGAAATACAAAATAAAACAATATTTTTTTGTATGTTTAAATCTTGCTTTTTATCTTTTCAGAAATAATCCGTTTAAGACCAAAACAATGAGTGGACTTACTATAAACTGTTGTGCAACGACTGTCAGGTGCACATTTTGTTTTTGCTTCAGATTCTGGAGTACAAAATGCAACATCATATTGTATCAAGGGAGAAACATCAACCAATTTTTTTCCTTTCTTTGAAATTGCCTTTAAAAATGTTACATTTCGATCAGCAATTTCTAAGCAGGGCTTTGAATTTGATATATATTTATTTGATGTATGAACAATTTTTTGTTCCTTTAATGCCTGTGACATTTCATCTGAAAAAAAGAAAGGTTACAACATTTTTGCATATTTTATGATATCATTCTACAACAACTATTTTTTTTTGAATAACAAAACAAAAACATACCGTAATCAATGGCAGAGCTTGAAACGACAGTTGAATAAAAAGTTGAAATTATAAAAATGCATAACAAAAAGGATGAATTAATTGAATAAAATTTTCTGAGATAATTGAAAATTTGGAATCTGGGTTGGAAAAACATCTTTCGAAAATATTATCCAAAATAAATGCAACAAAAGCTTTTTAATACCGTAATCCTCCAAGAAATGGAACAAGTTTTTTGTTCACAATTACGAAATTACAGTAATTGTGTTGAAAAAAGTAATATAACTAAAATATTAAATAATTTTAATATTTAATATTTAAAGATATTTATTTGAAAGCAAAAGCGAAAGAGGTGCAACAAAATTTAGTCTCTTCGTTCACGGTACACTGAAATATAAAAATCAAGGGGGGTTCTTTTAAATACTCCTTTTTTCTTTCCCCTTTAATACTGTTTTACGGCAAAAAAATATTTAAAAGCGCTTTAAAGGAAAGGAGAAAAAAAAACGAAGGCAGGTAACTCCGCCCATGAAGGAACTCCTCTTTTTTTTGAAAGAGATATGAAAAATCTAAAAAAAAAAGGTTGAGCTTTGTTTTAACACAAAAAAAAATGAGAGAAAGAGCAAATGACCAACATACGAGTATTTTTTTAAATTCTTTTTTTTGAGGCCATATGGGAGCGAGCCACTTTTGTTGGGAACTCCTCCGCAACGAAAAAAAAATGGTGGGAAAGAAATGACCTAAAAAAGCACATCATTTTTTTTGGTTTTCTCAAAACTTCTTTCTTTTTTTTTTGCCTGTAAAAAAGAAGCATGTGCAAGACAGAAAAAAAATCTAAAAATGGAAACCAAAAAGAAAAAAAAGTGTTATTTAAAAAATTTTGAAAATTTCTAATATTTTTATAGTTTTAACATTGCTAAAAATTTTTCTTTTACATCACACTTGGGAGAATGTTCTTCTTTTTACTATTGTTTTTTTTTCTTCTTTTTTTAAAACTACATCATTACAGAAAAAAGAAGAATGAATTCACCTCATATATTATTTTTTTGTGTGTCAGCGGTCATTGAGTTTTTAGAAAAAAAAATTTCTTTTCTTTCAAACATTAAATATAATTTTTTTTGGAACCACATGAAATTCACATACATACATATATTTCCACTTTAATCTCAAATTTCAGAGATTTTTGATGACGCTTTTTTGCGCTCTTATTTTTACGCATCTAAAAAAAGGCTGAGAATTCTCAGGCTTTTTCTTTTTCGTCTTTCTTCTTCTGAAAGAAAGAGAAAAGAATAAAAACCAAAAACCAGGTGTAATAAAAAAGAAAGAAAGAAAGATTTATTCCTTTTTTGGCATGTGTTCAACAACTTTTTTTTTTCATCCTATCCTTCCTTCCTTGCTTTTTATTTTGTAATGAATAATTCAAAGGTTAACGAAAAATGGAGAAAAAACAAAGAAAGAAAATAAATGAATTTTTTTCAAATAAAAAATTGGTTTTTTTAGACATGCGATAATTATTACCGTAACCTTTGACTCTTTCTTACTTTTCCAAGAATTGAAGATATTTTTAAAGCAATTATTATGGAAACAGGCATTTTTTTCTTCAAATATGTAAAATAAGAGATAATTGATGGAGAGCGTGACTAAAATAGAAAGAAAAATCTCATATAAATTATTTTTACTTTAAAAAAATAAAATGCAAATATGCGTGATTCAGCTTAAAAAAACAACAGCAAAAAAAATACATTTTTTTAAGAACCAAAAAAATATCTGTCTTTTTTTATATCTTTAAAGAAGATTTATGGATGACAAAGCTTTAAAAGTGTATAATAATGTTTTAATATTGTTCAAAAGTATTATTATTTTGAGAATACTTGTTGTACTTCTTACTTTTGCTACCTTCTATCATTACCACCCCTGTTTCTCTTTTGTAGTTTTATTTTTTGAATCAAAAGAAGATTATTATTTTAATTTTTAATGTCCAAAATTTGTTCAACACTAAATAATTTGATTTTACTTGCTTTTTTCAAACTCTCTCTCTCTCATATTATAGAAAAGAGGATTTTATAAATCCCTTTGAAGGATATAAGATTTAGCAAACAAGAAAGAAGCATTCAGTAGTTAGCAAAAATGCAAAATAATTTTAAACCGAATCTTGCAAAAAAAAATTATAGAATGTATGTATATGTATGTGTGTGGTGTGTGAGAAGATAATAATATTATTATAAGTGCTTACGCCTTCGAAGAATATCAAAAAAATTACGTTGAAAAGAAGCAAAAGTGCAAAAATTGTATATACAAATATATTTTCAAATGGTGTACGAAAGCAAAACTAAAAGTTTAATACCAGATAAGAGGATCATAAAGAAATGACCAAGCAGTTTTCCTATAATAATAACACCATTGTTTTATTTTGATTGAATATTTTTAAGTAATTTGCAAAATTGCGCGCAACAATCCCTTTTTTCTTTCTTTTATTTTGTTTTGTTTCTTCTTCTTAGTATACGGAATATCATACATAAAACAGTATTGGTCTTAAAAGGATTATATTCTATTATATTCTTATCGATAAGTCATCAAAAATAAAGAGAGGGTCCTGGAAGGATAACAAAATGTGTCATATCTTCTATTATTATTTTTGTTTCTTCTTCAAAGGAGGAGATCCGCCTCTAATAAATTTTGGAGTTGTTTTTGTTTGATATTTTGAAGCCCCAATAAGTCTCTGATCGCGTCGAGACCATCAAGATTCTCTTAACACGAAAACGCTTCAGAATTCGAATCAAGAAAATTTGTTAATTTTTTTTCTAAGATTCAAAAATGGTGTCTAAATAAAATATCTGGTGGATAGAACCCAGAATCCACGTTTTCATTTTTTTATCCTTTTTGCCTGATTATCAATGGCGTGCTACTTGTTTGTTGTCGAGACATAAATTTAAAAGAGCAATAAATTTTGTCATTTTGTTTTATAAATATCAACACAAACATCTATGATCTCTAACGACTGCAAATAAATCCATTCAAATTTTTTGGATCTTAAAAAAGATACAAAAAGAGAACGGTTTTTAGCTATAAAATTTGAGATTCTAAAAGCATCAATCCTCAAAGTTCTTTTATCCCCCCTCAATTTCAAAATATATATTTGTTTAAAGAGAGAGAGAGAGAGAAATATTTGAAACATTCTTAAAAGGCGTTACGGGTTACGTTACGTACTTTTTTTTGCAAAATCCTGACATTCAGGAATCCTGTATGCTTCAATGTTTTTTCGGTCTCGCAACGATTAATCAATTAATCGTTGCGAGACCCAAAAAAAACACTAAAACGTCCGCTCCCTTTAAGAGCAAAAATATGATAATAATCTTGTTTTTGTGCTTTTTTTGTATTTTTTTAAAACAAATTTTGTACATTTATATTTATAAAACCTTTGTGTTTTTTCCTGTCTATCTTTGTCTACAAAGAAAAATATAAAATTAATATACAAAATTTCTGTTTTGTTTTTGTTTAAACAAAAAAAAAACACACTCAAAGAACAAATTGAGTCATCTCTTTTTTAGAGGCTATCTTACTTACTGATATTACTGTAATATATATATATATATATATATATAAAAAGATGAGCAAATTCTTTGTCTCACCTCTTCTATTTTTTTCCGCTTCCTACGTTTCTTGTAAATAATTGGAAATAAAAATCTTACAAAGAAATAAAAAAATTACACCCCCATAATTGTTAAAAAGTGTGTGAAAAATTAATTGGTTTATAACTAACAATGGATTAAAATTTCTTAAGAAATTAAAAAATTATGTACATTGAAATTAAAATTAAAAAAATTAAAGAAATCTCAAAAAAGAAAGATTAACCTTGAAAAATAAAAGGGATAAAAATCTTTTGAAAAAAAAGGAAGCTTCCCCATTTTTTTAATCCACCTTAAATGTCAGCGAAGAAAAGATGCAAAAAAAAATGACGTTTACCCAATTTTGGGGCCAAAAGTCACACACAAATAAAATGTATAAAATTTCAAAGAAGTCTCAAATTTATCCTCTCTCTTTTTCAAACTGCTCTCTCTTTTTCGGATTTAAGATTTTGAACATTTACCATCGAAAAAAAAGAGAAGAGATATATTGCATTAAACTTTTTTTTTAAAACGTCATTATCATCTTTCCTCATTTTGAGAATAAAAAACCTTTCCTCTTTCGAAATGATTATATACAAATGTATATATGCATGTATGTATGTATGGATGTATGTAAATGTTTTAAAAGGGCATTCATCGTCATAAAAAAAACGGTTGTAATTTTTTTCTACTGTACCAGTTGCAGCAAGAAAAAAAAGCCTTCCAAAAATAAATATAAAAACATTTTTTTTCTTCAAACTTTGGAATGTGCAAAAAAATAAAAGAACCAAAGTTTCCTTTTCCTTTTCATTTTCAAAGGTTAAAATGATTCTAAAAAGTTAAAGCAGTAAAAATTTACAGCAAAAAAAAAGGGGTTCAAAAATTTTTGCAGCAAAAAAAAAACAATTTTTTAAAGGTTTTTGATGTTTTTCGAATATTTTTAATTATTTTTATGATAATTTGTGTTCAAGAATCTATTATGGTTGCAAAATAGTTCAGTATTAATTATAACCTTTTTTTTTTCTATTTATCCATTAAAAGCTTAAGACAAAAAAGATTATGAGCTCACGTATAAATATTTATTACGTCGGAAAAAAAAGAGATAGAGAGAAAATGAGTTTTTGGTATTTATTATCTCATCCGACATCACCCAAACAAACAAAAAAGTATACTGTAATTTGTAGGTTTAGAAATATAATACATACCTTTAATAAATTTATTTATTGCGTAACACTATGGAAGATTGTCACAGTATTGTGAAAGAAGAATTTTTTTTTTTTGAAGTTAAAAATGGAAACTATAGTTGTATTTAAAGCTAATTATTATATTTAATGTAAAATGCTATCTGTAAATAACATTCATCAAAGAAACTGACATTTTCAAAGTAAAAAGTTCATCACTGAAAATGCCTTAAAAATGTTACAGTACTCTTTAATAATATTATGAAAGGGTACTGTAACATTTTTAAGGCAAATAATAATATTCAAAACAAAAATTTCAACCTTTAAAAAACTACAACAAAAAAAAAGTGCTGGAAAAATAATTACAAAATGGTACTGAAAAGAATTTTTTAATATAAAATTTAATGTAGGAGCTTTGGCGGGAAATATTAAAGCGCATTTTGAATGCACCAATTTGCATATTTCTTTTTACACCTTGCAAAAATAAATATGCAAAATGGTGCATTCAAAAGGTTCTGAAAAAACCAAATTACAGTAAATGAAAAAAACGGTAATACTTTGACTTTCGGAAGTGCGTGCCAAAATCTCATAAAAAATATTTAATTTAAAAAATTGAATACAATTCTGTAAAATTTTTGAATGGCTTATTACTTTTTATAAATCTACAGTATCCTAGAAAAACTGTTAAGTGCAAAATGTAAAATGTTTTTTATTTTAATTTTAAAAAATACTATTATAATTTCGAAAAATTTTACAGTTCATTAAGTTCACTCATATTTTAATTTGTAGTACACAGACATCTATGACAATTAATTTATTTTCAATTCATAGTCATGTGTTATGTAAAAAAAATTTCTTGTATTATAACCTTAAAAGTATTTCGTGAATTTTCCAAACTTCTGCGTTAAAACCTCTCGAGAAATGAATTTTTTAGTGTAAAATTAAAAAAACTGGTATGACACATAATATTATGTAAAGTCAAAGGAGACATTTTTTGTGTGATGATATAGAAAATATAGTCATAATATGTATATTTGTCGAATGTGTTGTTGATATATAAGAGAAAAAACTACAATCAACTTTTTAAATTTTAATATGCAATTTTTATAATGACTATCTATTATCATGTATCTCTAAGAAACAGCAGAAAGTAAAATACATTTAAATTTTTAAATTTTGTACTTTTTAAAAAAAATTTGTTTAAAAATTGCAGAGTCAAAAAGTAATTGAACGACAAAAAATTGAATCATAAATAATTTTATATTTACATAAAATTACATACATACATATTTGTACATTTGAACTCCAACAGTGCAGTGCAATTATATTCTACCGTAATTCCATCTAATGTCGTAATAATAAAGCTTTACTCTTTCAACGGAAACCCCAGATTTCGAAAAAAAACTTCCAAAAAAGTGCAAAGTATGCAAAGATTTATTTTTTACCAAAAAAAGAAAATTCTCATGAGATAATAATAATAATGTAACGACATTTTTGGACTTTGCGAAACTTTTTATGAAAGGTTCTGAGGTAAAATTTTTTTTTACTAAAATACTTTTTTTTAACAGAATTATCTTTTTCGCCCTTTTGGGAATAAAAAAATTTTTTGTGTTTGTAAATACGCAATATTTACACTTATACATTTATTTCTGCTCAAAAATGTCATTTTTTCGTTTTTTACAAATAATGTAAAGTTCGTTCTTTCTTTCACTTTTTTCGTACGTGTAATGTCTAAATTACACTCTTTTTTTCTATCTTTCCTTTTTTGTTTCATGTCATTTGCATAGCTCTTTTTTTTAAGAAAAAAATAATTTATATGCTAAAACTATGTGTATATACAAAATTAGTATTTTTGAAAAAAAGCTACTTATTTAATTAAAACAATATATATAAACGTTTTTCATTTTTAAAAGTTCAGACAGCAAGTGAAATGTTTTACGTAATAAAATGAGGGGTGTCAATAATAAATGAAATACAGCATCAGATAGATTTAATACAAATTTTCGGGGAAGTATTCTTTTCGTTGTACCCTTAAAAGCTTACATACATTTTTGTTGTGATTAACTAAAAAATGTCTAAGAAAAAAGCAGATTATAATATGGCAACAAAAAAAGCAATTTCCTTTTTTTAAATTTTTTTTCATTTATACCCCCCCCCCCCCCTAACCCTAAATGGGATACTGTAGTTCGAAAATACAAGTTTTAACCTTTTTACTTAAAAATTTTTTTTGCTATTTTAAGAAAGCAAAATTGATAAAGGTTATAGTACTTGTGATACTATATTTTGCTCCTCTCATTTTATTTAACATTAAAATTATTTTTTTAAAAATAAAAATTTAAATACCACAACAACAACATATTCTCATTTTCTTCTTCTTCTTTGATATTTAACTTGATTTGTGTAAATGAATTGTAAATTTTACAATTGGTATAGTTTCTACCGTAGCTGAGACGACACATTTAATTCCCAAATTTGCTAATGCACCTCGAACAACACCAGCTGGAAAGCATAAATACATTGCAGATTCTTTTAAATATTGAGTTCCTTCAGCAAATGATGCAATTGTAATAAATTTATTGTCCTGTACAACATATATGCTCTAAAAAAGATATAAAATAACAAAAATGTGTCACCTATTATTTTTCCTCTTTCTCTCTCTATTATTTTTTAATTAAAAATGTCAAATTATTTAAATCCCAAAAGCATGGATATAAAAATAGCGCTATTCAAAAATATCATACCATGTGCCCAAATTTGTTTTTTACTTTTCTAGAAACTACCGTATTCAAAAAGTGATATATCAAATTACAAATTTTTTTAAGTTCTTAAAAATATAATTGTTTTATGTTAAAAAAGTAATTATACATTGCAAAAAAAATAATCGAAAATTGTAATAACGTAAAATAAATTTTTAAATGTTTTAAACGTCATGTCTCTATTACGTTTTTTTAAGTCCCAAAAGAGCGACAGTAAATGACATATAAAAAAGCTATATTTAAATATTTGAGTTCAAAAGTACTAGACACACATACCTGATGATTCGTACGTAAATTATCGACTTGTTTCCCAAATGCATTTGTCCAAAATTCTTTACAAATAAATTTCATTGTATCCAATTCTGTTGCAAGACGAGGCATATCACGAGCAACTTTTTCAACAAGAGAATATCCAACACGAAATCCTAAACTTTCTAATCGAGTTTCTGCATTTCCCTAAAAATGTTAATCATGTATTTTAACATTTAATGAAATGAAAAAGGGTAAAACATCGAAAATGAGGAAGCATCATGAATCATGCATTTAAATGGAATCAAAACATAACAATAAAACATAAAATGATTCATAGCTATAAAGCAAAAGAAATATTCCAATTAATTTGTTTCAAACATGTCTAATATCCAAAAAGGTTACGTAAACTACGGTATTCATGCTCATTTAAATTTCACTAAAGTTCCGCAAAAAAAATACCCTTAAAGCAAAATGATTAAATAATTCACGATCTTTTTGAATTAATCTTGTTTCTTCATTATTTCGAGTTTGTTCCAAAAATTCTGCTCTTTTTGTCTTATTTTCATCATGCTTTTGGGTAAAATATTTGATAATTTCAGCATGCAAAAAATTAAATGGAAATTCAGCACCTAGTGTTGGAAGTGGTAGACTCATTACTAAACAAATTAGTATAAAAATAAGATTATTCTAGCACAAAAAAAGTATTACAAGGGTTAACAATAACCATTTGAAACTGTATAAACTATTAAGACAAAAAGTAATAAAAATTTATTGCTATACAAAAAACGTATATATAAATATGTATATAAAAATTTAAATTATAAAAGCACCGTTAAATCATAACTACATGGATGTAAAAATATCGTCATCATTAAATTCATCATCATCATTTGCAAAAGATTTTGCTTTTCTCATTGGTGTATTGGATTGTTTTGTTGGAAGCATTTGTTTAGGTGGTTGTAAAGATGGAAGTCTTGATGAGAGTGATCTATCGTCAGCCATACTTTTTGATTTCTTATACAATGGTGTACTAGCTTTGACACGAGATCGAGAAATTTTTGGAGTTGAAAGAATATCGGGTAATTTCTGGGAAACCTGGGAAGCGGCTTCAACTTTTTCGACAATTTTAGGATTATTTATTTTAAATCTATTGAATACAGCATCATCCAAGGTTTCATCATCAAAAGAATCGTTAAAATCAGTTCTGTAAAGAAATTTGAAATGTAAAAATATAAAGTTTTAAAAGCATACATCTTTGGGGGAGTTATTATAATATTTGACAGTTTTGGTTTTTTTATCATTCGATTTGGTGCTATTGGAGTACTGGTAGCAAGTGGAGACTCTTGATGCAGATTGGAAAATACAGCCGATCTTTTTCTATTTGATATTGGAGTTACCATCGAAGATGACGAAGAAATTATATCAGAGTTTGCTAATGATGTACTAGGTTCTGATAAAACACTTTTTGATAAATTTAAAAATTCTAAAATTAGAAAAATATGCAGATTTAAGCTTGCAAAACGGTATTTTACCTTGAGTAATATTTTTTCCTGGTAAATGTGCTAACATTTTTGATGCTAGAGTATTGTCTTCTGTTCTCTCTTTTTTCCATACCAAATCTGGAGAAGTTTTATCAACTGATAAAGGCTTCATCAACGATTTAGCAAATAATGAGTCATTCTAAATATAAACATAAATCGAACAATTTATATAAACAAAACTAGAAAATAAACAAAATAAGCTTACATTAAAATCGTCATCATCATCAGCAGATAAATCGAAATCACCCGTTTTTATTTCTCTGCTTTTTAAAGCAGCTTCTTTCCTTAAATTAGCTTCATGTTGTGTTCGAACTAAAAAAAAGTTTATTTATATTAAATAATTCGAAACAAGCTTACGTGGTATTCTTTGAGTATATTGACGATGACCAGAATTTGTTAAATCATTATTTGACGGAGATTCATACCATTCAACTTTGTGTTTATTTGAAATTTGATTTGGCGAATCAGAAAACATTATACCGTAACAGTAAAAGTGAAAAGTAATATGTAAAAACTTAGGACGGCATTTAATTTAGTTAAAGAAATGTTAGTTTCCTTCAAGGGAAATAAATGAGTGAAAGAAAAAATTCGAAAAAAATCGTGTTTCTTTTTAGTATTGCATTTTTTAAATCTCCCGCTTCAAGCGTTTTTCCTAACACGAAAATATATGTGTTTGTCGAAGCTGCTTCGACCAAGTGGAGGAGTTTTTTTGAATCGATAAACTTTGAGCGGGGTCAGATTCGAGAGAGCCACATTTTCCTTATTTGCCATATTATTATTTTTTGTTTTCAATTTATTGTTTGCGCGATTTGATAATTCTTTCATTGCTCTCTCCCAATTCATCAACCGTTTTTTTTCCAGCTTCATTTGCAGTAGTATGGAAGATACAAAGCAAAACATTGCAGCTGGACAAAAACGACAAAATTCTGATAATAGTGGTCCTGCTTCTAAACGTGCACATATGTCGGACGCAGAAGTTCAAATCAAGATTCTTATCCCTGCTGCGGCAGTTGGAGCTTTAATTGGTAAAGGTGGTGAAGCAATGAGAAATTTGAAGAATGAATCAGGTTGTCGGGTTCAAATGTCAAAGAATCAAGAAGTTTATCATGGAACAAATGAACGAATTTGTTTGGTTAAAGGAAAAGTCAATTCCTGCTCAATGGTTATTCAAGCAATTATTGATAAAATTAAAGAAAAAGCTGATTCTGCTTCATCAAAAGCAACAGATTTTGATCTAAATGGTTTCGATCGGGCTAAACAAGTAAGCGATTTTTTAACTTTAATTTGTTTTAATATGTCTCTATTTTTAGATGAAATTAGTTGTACCAAATACTTCTGCGGGTATGGTAATTGGTAAAAGTGGTGCAAGCATCAAAGAAATTCGTGAATCTACTGGTGCAACTATTCAAGTTTATCCTAAAGCTGGTAGCGATGAAGCAAAAAATTCGCCTGAACGAGTTATTACTGTCGGAGCTGACTCCAATCAAATTCTTGTTGATGCTTGTATCAAAGTTTTGGAAAAAGTTGCTGCTGATCCATTACATGCACAACCAATTGAAAATAATTCTAAACCTGGCTTTGCACCACCAAATGAAATGAATAACTCACAATTTGATTTTAATAGACAACAACAAAATAACAATTATGGTAACTTATCACAATATCCTAACAATTCTAATCCTGTTTGGCAATCACAAACTTCGTTAGGTATGTATTTTTTGTTTTTTTTAAACTATTGCAAATACGCTTATTCTTTTTAGTTTCTGATCAAGGTTATGGTCAAATTAATAAGCCTGGACAATTTCCTCCCGGACCAAAGATGAATCCCGTTCAAGGAATGGGAAATATGGATGTATGTTTTGTTAAAAATATTTATTTTTAACAAAAACATTTTTTTGATATCATGTTTTCTTTTAGCTTTTATCTTTTCTTGATAATTTGCAATCAACTTTACGTACTTCTGGATTTAATGAAACCAGTGTTAGCGAAATTATGGCAGCAATGCAAGTATTGGCGAAGTATAATATAATGGGGCTTGGCCTTGGAATTGGTGTTGCAACAATGGCACAAATGCGTCAATCTGATCAACCTATTCAACCTCAACAGCAACAACCAATGATGCAGCAACAACCTCCCCAACAACGATATGATATGGGACCTCCACAAATGATGGGGCCGCCAATGGGAGGAATGATGGATGGACCTGGTGATCGTAATGATTCGGTAAATTACAATTACTATTAATTTGCTTGTCTTTTTTTTGTTAATTTTTGCCAAAGAAATTTGGTATATATTTTTTCTAGTTTTTTTTCTGCTTTATGCAGCTATTTCTTATGTGTGTTTCATTTTTTCATCTTTAAATTTTTTTTGAAAAATACTATCGTTTTTTAAAACACACATGGTCTCATTATTCATTATTTTATGGTCTTTACAGAGCCTTGGCGGGAACAGTGGCAATGTCCTTATTGATGTTATGTCTCAAAAGAAGAATGTGTCTGATTCTTTTGCAACTACTGTCATTAAGGAAATAAGTTCTACCCCTGAGAAACTTGAGGTATTTCATTGAAGAAGCATGTCACTTCTGTTTATTTTTATTTATTTAAGTGTCTAGTATTTCTTTAACTTAATTTTAGCTTTCAATCGTCGATCCTATCGTTGGTGCCATTTTGGGATTTAAGGCCAAGACATTAGTCGAAATCCAGCAAGCAACAAATTGCAAAGTAGAAGTACATAAGCGAGGAGCTGGAAATGTACCATCTGGTTGCCGTCTTATAAGGTCTTTTCTTGTCACTGTCTTTCCTTGTCCCTTTTTAAAAAAATATTTTAGTCTTGCCCATTTTTTTAAGCAAGACGTTTCTAATTTTTGACCAAAATTTGTTTCTTCCTTATATCGAAAATTCCTTTATTTCAGTTTGCATGGCGACCCTAAAACAACCATGAACGGGCGCATGATGATTGAAAGAGTCATTAATATGGAGCAATCTCGTCGTATGTCCAATGGTCGTGGAAGCAGTTATTAAATTTCATCGTTTTTGTTTATTCATTTTTATTAACTTATTTAACCACCGTTTTTGCGCCTCTTCTTTTCTTCATTTTTTATATATATATATCTATCATTTTTGAAATTCAATTCAACGATACCATTTCATAACTTTATGCGAAGTACTGTATCAATCATACCAACAATCAAGATGCTTCTACTATTTTCCATTTTTATATAAATTTTTTCATTTGCTCTTTATTATATACTTTTTTTTCAATTTGTATGTTGCCCATTTTTGTATCCCTTTTTTCATTGTTTTTGTATGCTATTTATTTGTTATTATTATTATTTTTTATATATATAAAGGCGCTACCAATTCATTTTTCCACCGTTTATGAAACGGTTTTCTTCCGATTTTTATTTCAGAATTTTTCCTCTTTTTATAATCTGATAATTTTGAAAAAAATATTTCATGCTTTAGCAATTCAGTCACAAATAATTATAATTCATTCGTATTTCTGAACTTTCTTTATTGATCTTCTAAAAAGTTCAGGTCCGCTTGTAAGTTTGTTTTTTGACCTTTTGGTCTTTATTTTTGTTTTTTACTTTTTAAATGGCTAATAACTAAAATCTAATAACTTAAAAAATTATCCATGTTTTTTTGTCCAATTTCCACCTTTTCTTTTTCGATTCTAAATTTAAAACTTGTTTCAAATCTTTGATGCCATCTATTACAAACTTTCGCATTTCTTACAAAAAAACTTTCTGCCGTTTTTTCTTTTTGTTTTCTGAAATTTTTATAAATTTGAAATAATAAATTTACTTTTTAGAAACTTATTGCCGTATTTTAAGCGATAATGAATGCCAACGAAAGAAGAATTTCTGAAGCAAAAGAATGTGAAAAGAAAGCTTTGGAACAGTTAGTTATATGATTTTAAAATGTTGCAGTATATTTATGTGAAAATTTTAGTTTGAAAACTTCCATCTGGAAAATGAAGACAAAACCAGAGTATGATAGTGCTGCAAGTGAATATGATCGAGCTGCTGTATGTTACAAAAATGCAGAAAATTTGGATTTATGTAAACAGATGTATTTAAAAGCTGCCGAATGTCATGGAAATAATAAGAATCAATTTCATGAAGCAAAGTAGTATATTTTTGTTTTGAATAATATTATATAATAAATAAATATTTTAGGTGTAAAGAAAGTGCAGCAATGGTTGCACGAGATTTAAAAAATATGAAAGAAGCTGGAAAATTGTTCAAAGAGGCTGCAGAAGGGTTTCTCTATGCTGGTGTTATGGATACTGCGGCAATGACAATTGATAAAGCTGCTAAAATGATGGAGAACAATGACGCTGATGTCGCAATTGAATTATATGAATTTGGTTTAACATTGGTGCAACAAGCTGATCGATCTAAATTAGCTATGGGATTTCTTCATCGATTAATTAAGCTATTTTTAAAAGCCGGAAATTATGAAAAAGCTAAGCAAGCATCTGTTGATTTGATTGAAAAATATAAGGAAGTACAAGAACTTCCAAAAATTGGACAACTTGTTGTTGGAATGGTTATTATGTCGCTGATTCAAGGTGATCCCATTGAAGCCCTCAAACAATTGTATCATCTTCCTGAGTAAATTTTGAATAAATAACACACATTTGCTAAATTCTTTTTTTTAGTCAAGGCACTACAGATTTTTCTGATGAAAGATCTTTGAGCAACAATATTATAACTGCTTATGAGAAAGGTGACGAAGAAAAACTTCAAAGTTTGTTAACTCGTCCTTATTTGAAATGCATGGATAATGATTATCTTCGAATTTTTAAATTTTGTCATGTGCCAGAATCAAAACGCCGAAATGTTGCCGCCGTTGAAAATGGAGGCGGAGGTATAGCAGCAGGGGTGGAATTTGATGAAAATGATCTATGCTAAACTGTATTTATTGTAAAAATGTGCATAGCTGTGTATTATTATTAATTTACATATATTTATTTATTTGCAATTTTTCACTTATGTGTCAAAAAATAAATTATTTGAACGCTTTTAATTGAGAAGGCTTTCTGCTTAGAATGCAGTGATTGCCTGTTTAATATTTAATTAAAAACTACCGTACTCTTTAAAAAATTTGGAAATGTAGTAAAAATTAGGAAATTATTTTTAGCGAATCATGTTTAATACAAATACATTTTCAACTCCAGCATCCTCTTCTTCCTCAACAACATTATTTGATGAAGTTCGATCAGTGCTTCTTCGAAATGCAACAAATACATTGACAAGTGAAGCTCAGGCTTTATTGCAGCATACATTTGCAAAAGATTGGGATCAACCTCTTTCAATTACCCCATTCAATGATGCAGCAACAACTTCATCAAATTTTCTTTCCCCAAAATTCTTACCAATAAATACAATATCTCCCACCACAACATTTGGAGAACAACAAATTGATTTAGATTTTGGTGAGAATACTCTTGATTGGGTTTCATCCCTCTACAACAAACTTCCAAATAATGAAGAAGTAATTTTTGAAAATGAACATCTTAATTACCGTAATTTTGGTAATAATAATAATAATAATGAATTAAATTTTGGTGGATTAAAAAAGCTTTCGATATCTGATGCCATTGAAGAAGAAGAAGAAGATGTTAACAATAATCAAGACGGAACAAATGAAGCTACAGTAATCACATGCATGCAATGTGGTTTTGTTGCAAAAAATCGAAAATCACTTTGGAGGCATGGAAAACGTGAAAATCATATAACTCGTTCAACTTCGATAAAATCTGAATCCTCTGCAAAAAAGTATGGAAGCAAGGAAATAAGCGAACATCGGTGTGATATTTGTCAATATTCTTCAAAATCTCGTTTTAATGTTTTACGACATTTTCAACGTGTTCATATTAATCTAAAATGGTATACATTTTTATCACTGATAAAAATATACATGTTTTTTTAGTACTTCCTGTGACCAATGTGATAAACAATTTAAAGATCTTGATACCCTTAAAACGCATATTAGATATACCCATAATAATGAAAGAAAATTTGCATGTGATGCCTGTGAAAAACATTTTGTGTCATCATCAGATTTACAAAGGCATCGAAAAATTGTACATGATAAAATACGAGATTATTTATGCCAAAAATGTGGGAAATATTTTCAAACTCAATCAAATGCAAAACGGCATTTTCTTGAAGTTTGTTCCTCCGATGGCATTTCTAAAACTGTGAGACAAAATAATGACGTAATAACTGTTGAAAGCAATGAACTAATATTTTCTGAATGTACTGTACCCTTTTGTCAAACGGAAAAAAAATGTTAATTAATTACAGTATTCAATAGAGGAGGTTACTGTAATATCTGGTAATGTATGTATGTATTTTTTGTCTGTAATAATAAATCAATATTGAAGTAATTTACATTAAAATCAATCACAAAATCTGTTTTAATCTAATAAACCTTCAAAAAAGTGATTAAAACAATAACTTACGAAGCAATATTTATAGCATCAAAAAAAAGCTGTTGTAAATTCAGGAATGTATCACACAAATTTGGGCCCTGATAATCTAGCATTCGTCTCCATAAAAATCCATAAACGTTTTTAAAAACCTTTAAAGAGCCCAAATTTGTTTTTCAAAAAAGCTTAAATTCAGAAATACAAAAAAAACAATCAGAACTTTTGCCAGAAACCAATGAATTTTCTATCATCGGTTTCTGGCAAAAGTGGTAAGAAAATGAGAAATCTCTCCTAAAAACTTTAAAAGGCAATCAGATTCTGATTATCAGAAAGTGTTATGGTACTATCAATCCTAAATTATGATTACTTTGGCATACTTAGTCTTTAAAAAAATTATACAATATTTTTAATCCCCAAATTTTTGTCCTCTAAAATACGGCCACGCCGCACTGGTCGACAAATTTAAAAAAACGGCAAAACGACTTTCTCAAAAAAGTTTTATTCCGTTTGGGACCATCTTTGAACTTCATTGTTTTTCAGAATCTTAGAAGTCTTTTTCTGAGGTTTTGAGATTAAAAATGTTATATTTTTATTTTATAATAATAATCAGCACAAAAAATACTACAAAACTATGTTATGCCAGGTTATAAAATTATTTAGATGAGATTTAATTGTGAAAAAACGATTTCTATGTAGATCCAAGGTGGAAAATATTAGCAAAATTTCAAACTCTTTTTCTGAGACTTTGAGAAGTTCTTGTAAAAATATTCTTTTATATTATTAATAAGGAGATCAAGGGCTACAAAACTATGTATTATGGAGTCTTAATATTGGATATATATAAAAAATTAATATTAAATATTCACTTAGTCGGGTGAAAATTTGTACATTTTGCCAACAGCTTTTGGCGTTAAAAAAAGTCTCTTTGCCGCTTTCTAGATTTTATCGACCAGTGGCCGATATCAGTTCAGTTTTTTTTGGCGAAATGTGCCTAAAATTTATTCGAATAAATTTCAGCCGCGTCTTTTGTTTTTTAAAATTTATTTTTCTTCTTTGTCGTTTTTATTGCATTTAAAATTTTTTATTATTTCAGCATCATTAACGGAGATAATATGACGTCAAGGCGAAGATTCAGAAGAACACTAAGAGGAAAAACCATCACCTTATCTTCTTGTGCTGAAAAGCCGATTGATTTTTTTATTGATGATGAACTTAGAGAAGATTGGATGTTAAAAGATGCCCGTCAGCAGCAGAATTTCAGTTCAAATAGTGATTCAGTATTTGGTTTTGAAAATGTACATTTATTTTTTTTGAATTAATTAGTTTTTTGATTCTTACTTTATAGTCACGTGATAGTTTGGGTAAAATTTGGAAGCAGAATATTATATCAGATAGAGCGCTGCAAAATGTTGAAGAACAGGTTTGTATAGTATATTATAGATATATTTGCAAAAATTTCTAACTTTTTCAGTTTACAAAATTTGATGATTATTCTTTGATAATTGAAGACTGTAATACTGGTGCAAAAGTTCAAAATCCTCCAAAAGATAGACATGTTGAAGTATGCTTACTGTAATTTTTTGTTACCGACGAAACTTCTTTTTTTTAGTTACAAGTTCCCAAAGTATCAACACAGCCAATACGATCTATTTTTGCTGATCTTCAATCTTTTGATCGCTCATATATGAGTGAAAAAAGTATACAACAACAAAGTGGAAGATATTCTGAGCCTCTTCCATCTTCTGAATTCACATTTTCTATTAAATCGTCTGCTGTTAATTCACCAAGATTTGGTATTAATGAAAATAATCAAGCTCATCATAAGGTTTCATTTCGTGAAGAAGAAGAATATTCTGCAATGGAAACGGATGCGATTGAAAAAGTAAGTGATTTTTATGTTATTTCGAATTTACCCAAAATCCACCGAAAAAGAATTTTTTTGAAGTTTGCTTACTGTCATTTTTTGTTACTTTTGAACTTCTTTGTTTAGTTACAAGTTCCTACAGTATCAACACAACCAATACCATCTATTTTTGCTTATCTTCAGTCTTCTGATTGCTCATATTTGAATGATAATAGTGTCCAACAACAAAGTGGGAGATATTCTCAGCCTCTTCCGTCTTCTGAATCCTCATTTGTGAATGAAAAAAGTATACAGCAACAAAGTGGAAGATATTCTCAACATCTTCCATCTTCTGAATCCTCATATTTGAATGAAAAAAGTATACAGCAACAAAGTGGAAGATATTCTCAGCCTCTTTCATCTTCTGAATCCTCATATGTGAATGAAAAAAATATACAGCAACAAAGTGGAAGATATTCTCATCCTCTTCCGTCTTCTGAATCTTCATTTTGTATAAAATCGTCTGCTGTTAATTCACCAAGATTTGGTATTAACGAAAATAATCAAGTTCATCATAATGTATCTTTTCATCAAGAAGAAGAATATTCTGCAATGGAATCGGATGCAACTGAAAAAGTAAGTGGTTTTTATCTTATTCCACAAAATTTTGGATTTTAAATCCACCGAAAAATGAATTTTTACCGATGAAACTTCTTTTTTTTAGTTACAGGTTCCTACAGTACCAACACAACCAATACGATCCATTTCTGCTGATCTTCAATCTTCTGAATTGTCACATGGTAATGAAAATAGTGTCCACCAACAAAGTGGAAGATATTCTTTGCCTCTTTCATCTTCTGAATTCTCATTTTGTATAAAATCGTCTGCTGTTAATTCACCAAGATTTGGTATTAACGAAAATAATCAAGTTCATCATAATGTATCTTTTCATCAAGAAGAGGAATATTCTGCAATGGAATCGGATGCAATTGAAAAAGTAAGTGTTATTTCACAAAATTTTGAATTTACCAAAAATCTACAGAGAAAGGAATTTTTACCAATGAAACTTCTTTTTTAGTTACATGTTCCCAAAGTATCAACACAACCAACAAGATCTATTTTTGCTGATCTTCAATCGTCTGATTGCTCATTCATTACAGAAGAAGATAAAATACGTTCTGTGGAAACTCGCATGCACGAAAAAAGTGGAAGATATTCTCAATCTTCTGATTTAAATGAAGGAGAACGTGATGATTCACTATGCTCTCTTGCAACAGTTGCATCATCGCATGCTTCGTTTTTTACTGTAAAGCAGTTGGATGTAAGTTCTTTTTTCGTTTTAAGTTTTTATATATATTTATATTATTTAGCCAAACAAAAAAGTATTTTACCTTGAATATTTTAATGGCGATGATACGAGTCTTTCAAAATTATTGCATGTATGTAATTGTAATACCGTAGGCTCGTGGAAAACAGCATTTACACGTTTGTCATTAAATGATGTTAAAAAACTTGGGGAAGGGGCTTTTGGTGAAGTATATTCTTTAGTGATGGATGAAAGGATAAATGTTGCCTTGAAGGTTGGTTACTGTAGTTGCATTTATATAATTTTCTTAATTAATTTATTTAGGTCTTTCCTTTTAAAGATGATCCTAATAAGAAGAATTATCCTGAAGTAAATGGTGGAGAAATGACTGAAGCTGAACCAATTATCACCGAAATCGTTGTTACATCTGAAATCTCCAAATTAGCATATGAAGGTAACAATATGACTTCAAATTTTGTTGAGCTTCATCGTGCTTGGATTGTCAAAGGTTTGTCGTTTGTTATTTATATTTTCATTTAACCATTATTGTAATTGCAGGCAAATATCCTGAAGTTTTACAAGAAGCATGGAATGTGTATAATAAAAAGAAGAAATCTTACAATACTTCACCGTCAGAATATTCAAGTATTACCCGACATTATGTGGCAATGGCGTTGAGCCTTGGAGGAATTGAATTGGAATTATTTGAACTTCAAAGTGATGAGCAATTATTATCAATCTTCCTTCAAGTCACATTTGCTTTAGCTGTTGCTGAAACAGAATTAAAATTTGAACATCGTGATTTGCATTGGAGTAACATTCTTATCACAGAAGACGATGAAAGGCCTTTTTTGCAATATCGATGGAAGGGAACAAAATACACTGTTCCAACATTTGGAGTCATTGCAACGATTATTGACTTTACAAATTCAAGAATTCAGAAAGGTTTGATTTTTGCTTTTTTAAATTTTCTAAAATTTGTAAATTCTTTTTTTAGAAACTGATGTTGTATTCATGGATTTATCAGCGGATAAGGAACTCTTTAATCAAGAAGGAGATGTTCAATTTCAAGTTTATCGGGATATGAAAGATTTGATGATGTATAATTTTATTTCAGTGATAATTCCTTCTAAGTGTTACTATCAATTTTTTTAGTGATGATGATTGGAGTATTTACTGTCCCAAAACAAATTGTTTATGGTTGGAATACCTTGCAAATAAGCTCACGAATGCTGAAAAATTGAAAAAACGTCAAAAAATTTCGCTGAAACGTCGACAAGAAATCTTTGGAAATTTGCGGCAAGCTCGAGATTTTGATAGTGCTGGAAGCTTTCTCTTATCTGATATTGCGGATGAAGTGTTCCGAGAATTTTTTAATTGTCAATGAAAGTGTTTTCAATTACTGTAGCAACATATTGTTGTAGAGTGTTTTAATGATTAGAATTTTTACGGGTGATTCTTAAGAATAACAATTGTTCAATTTCGTAAAATGCATTGTTTAACTGTGTTTTTTTATAAAATAAACATTTGTGCCTCATCTTTTGTATTTTAAAATTAGATTTTTCAGGCTGATATGATTTTTGATTGATCACATTTTTTCGTTTTTCCTTATTTTTCAAAATTTACCTAAAATAATTACTTATTTTTGTTTCAACAAATCTCTCTCTCTCTATTTTTGTTTCCTTCTTGTGACAACCCGGTTTTTGAAGAAGAAAAAAAGGTGCACAACAAAAAAAGAACTTAAAAAGCATTTTGTGATTTTGGAACCGCCTTTTTTCCCCTCATTAAAAGATTAAAATCAAAGAAATATTTGATATTTGCCAGTTTGCGGAAAAAGAAAGTTTTCATTTTCAAACTTTATGAAAACAGTCAAAAAAGTTTTGTTTGTTTCAACAGTTTTTTTTTCTGTCGAATGTTTTTTGTTTGTTGTGAAACTTATTTTTTTAAAGTGTATTTTTATGAATACTGTATTATAGGGATGGAAATTTGTGATAAATTTTACTTCAAAAATATATGTACAATATAATTTTTAGAAAAATTTAAACTTTAAAAATTTGTGCAGTATTTTTGACCAAATGTAAAAATTTTTTGTTGTCCGAAAGTTTATCAGTTTTTTTAGGTACTATACATGTTTAGCTTTTGTCAATGTGAAACTACAGTATCATCATTTTTTCACAGATTTTCACAGGAAAAATATTTTCATGAATTAAAATTTTGCAAAATATTTTTAAAACTAGATTTTTTGTTGCCTGCCTACATTTTCGATTCCCAATATTAATCACTCTTTTTCTCCCATGAAAAAAAATCGATAATGGTTAAAATTCTGTCAAAATTTCGCGGAAAAAAATCAATGTTTCTTGGAAAATTAATTTTTGAACCTTGGATTCAGGGATGTCAAATGCGGCGGGAAAACATGGCCGGCCGCGGCCGCCGGCGAAAAATTGACCGCCGTGCCGGCCGCGCGGCTTGAAATTATTAGCCGGCCGGCTGTGCGGCCTATATTTTTACTTTTTATGTATGGGAAAAACAAAGAATTTCACAAAAATCGTCGGCCGTCTGCATTTGACATCCCTGCCTTGGATTCTTTTTTTCTTAAATACAAAAATATATTCCATTCTTTCATTTTTGATAAATCTGATATATAAAAAAATCCGTTATCCATGATTAAACTCTTTTCCTTTCTCTCTCTCTCTCTGTTGATCTTTGTGTCGCCCACGCGATTGATTAAATTTATCAGTTATCAGTGAAAACCAAAAAAACTGCAAAGAAATCCCTTTTTCTTATTTAAAAAAACATTTGATCCATTTTTTTTGTAAATATAATAATTTCGAACCAATTTCGATATCTCTTTTGTTCCGTGTTTTTTTTGGATTTCTTTAAAAAAACTATTTTATCATTGATTTGATTTTTTTCTTTGCTTCTTCGTCTTCGCTAAATCCCATTCCCATTCCATCATTTTTTTGGGGGGAGAGATTTAACAAGTTTAGCTTTTTTTCATTCATCTTTATTGTTTTTTTTCACACTAAAAAAGTGTTGGATAAAAACGAGTTGCGCGTGGTATGTATTTATCGCCTCCTACTACTACTACTACTTTTTTTTGCTATCATTTTTCAAACCCTCCTATATTTTTTTAATGGAAACACAATTGAATTATATTATTATTATATTTTTGGATTGCTTTTTTTATGTATTTTCAAACAATCGAAGCAAAAATATAATATTCTTGTTATTTTTTTACGACGGCGATACTTTTCTTTTGTCCTTCTTTCTTTTATTTTTTATTAAAAGAAACATAGGTTTTTTTACAGACTTGCTTTTCGTCATTCACATTTTAAGGGGTTTTTTCATTTTTTGAATTGTAAGCGTTTTTTTAATGCTTTAAACCTATATTTTCTGATCGTTTTCATTATCACTTGTTTTGGCGGATACTGTATCTGATCATCTTAAATTGTAGTAGTTTTGATTTTACACTAAAATTTTGATAGAATACCATTTTCTGATAAAAGTTTTTTTAAATATCCGTCTTTTGAAGAGATTCCACAGTTTTAAATAAAAACCAACTTTAATAAAACAAGCAAAAAAATTGCTTTTAACGAAAAAAAAGAAAAAAAAAAAAGAAAGCAGCAGCGCACTACGGCTCGTTTAGCACACTTTTGCTTTTTCGTTTTTGCAAGTTGCGCGCAATTTTGCAAAAAAAGGAAAATTTTTACCAATTTACTGTATTAATTTAAACAGATTCCTGAACATATATCATAATTATTTTTTTATAACATTAAAATATCGAGTATTAGCTACTCAAAAATATCAAACAATCACATTTTATAAAACTGTTTGTATGAAATCTAGGGATTTCAACTTTACCTACTTTTACAACTTCACCTAAAGTAAAAAAATTTTTCATTTTGTTGATTTTTTTATTTTTTTCATTGATAAGCTTCATAATAAGGTCTAAAAACATGGAGGAAAGTTTCAACAGCTGCGATGCACAAATTTTTTCACAATCTGCAAAATTCGATTTGCACCTTGTACAACATCTCCAACATCAAATATTCGTTATATTTTGCTCAAACATTACTCCAAATAGCTATAAATCAACTTGCTATCATCAATATCAAATACTATAATCAACGGAAAAAATGTTGGAATCGAAATCATCGATGCAAAAGCATTCAAAGCTATCAACATGTCCAACACAAGAAAATCAACAAACTTCCTCAAAACTCATCAAACAATGATATCTGAAAGAATCTAATAGATTAATAATGTTAAACAAACATCAATGTAAGTATTAAAAACATAAACTTATATAATTTTGTTATTTCAGGAAACTTTTTGATCAACATCAATATTGCATATATACTGTACTTTTTGAACGTATGTTTTTACACTTGTATTCTTCTATTTCCAGCTATATTCTTTCTTAAATACATGTTCTGATCTTGTTTTAGGGCGCAGAAATGATTACAAGTCTATTTATACAGAAAAAGTGCACTTGAATTATAGCAAAATATCATGTTTTGACTGTATGTTGCACATGCACAATTGTTACCAAATGATCCGAAAAATTGCTTTAATGTGTTAAAACAGACTGAGAATACGTTCAGCAAGCCACGTCAACACACAAGAAGCAAAAATTCAGCGTGTTCGAGTTGTTTTTCTTGAGATCAAAAAGTACAGTATATATGCAATATTGATGTTGATCAAAAAGTTTCCTGAAATAACAAAATTATATAAGTTTATGTTTTTAATACTTACATTGATGTTTGTTTAACATTATTAATCTATTAGATTCTTTCAGATATCATTGTTTGATGAGTTTTGAGGAAGTTTGTTGATTTTCTTGTGTTGGACATGTTGATAGCTTTGAATGCTTTTGCATCGATGATTTCGATTCCAACATTTTTTCCGTTGATTATAGTATTTGATATTGATGATAGCAAGTTGATTTATAGCTATTTGGAGTAATGTTTGAGCAAAATATAACGAATATTTGATGTTGGAGATGTTGTACAAGGTGCAAATCGAATTTTGCAGATTGTGAAAAAATTTGTGCATCGCAGCTGTTGAAACTTTCCTCCATGTTTTTAGACCTTATTATGAAGCTTATCAATGAAAAAAATAAAAAAATCAACAAAATGAAAAATTTTTTTACTTTAGGTGAAGTTGTAAAAGTAGGTAAAGTTGAAATCCCTAGATTTCATACAAACAGTTTTATAAAATGTGATTGTTTGATATTTTTGAGTAGCTAATACTCGATATTTTAATGTTATAAAAAAATAATTATGATATATGTTCAGGAATCTGTTTAAATTAATACAGTAAATTGGTAAAAATTTTCCTTTTTTTGCAAAATTGCGCGCAACTTGCAAAAACGAAAAAGCAAAAGTGTGCTAAACGAGCCGTAGTGGCAGCGTGGAACCGCGTCGTTGGCACCCTTTTTTTCTCCCCGTTTTCTTTTCTTTCAAAAAAATATGTCCATTTTTTCCGTTTTTTTTCAGAGAACCAAAAACGCAACATTATTTTTAA
Organism: Panagrolaimus superbus; assembly: GCA_964035985.1. NCBI lineage: Eukaryota > Metazoa > Nematoda > Chromadorea > Rhabditida > Panagrolaimidae > Panagrolaimus > Panagrolaimus superbus. The sequence goes on from OZ038357.1 coordinate 12,339,350, forward strand.
AAGTCGTCCCCCTCCGTCAAAGTTGTTCGTCCTATGCTTATTCTTTGACAAATTTTGAAATATTTTTATTGATTTTTTCAAAACTGCAGCAGCTTCATTAAAAGATATAAAACAAAAACCAATATGTCATCGGATTTCCCTCCCCTTCCCCTTCCATCTCCCCCTTCAGCTCCAGAATTACAAGGGCGTCGAAATAGTTGTATTCCATCGACGGATATCTTTCCACCAGCTCCAATGTTATCAAAAGAGAAATCAACAATGGATAATTCATGGGAATCTTCATCAATGATTAAAAAGTTTCGCCTAATTTTAACTGGAACCGTTGTCGTTTTGGGGGGATCCTTTCATTTTGGTTATCAAATTTCGTTAATTAATCCATTGGCGGATGTTTTACAAGATTTTATTAAAGATAGCATTAATCGGTAGGATTATTTTTTTTGAAGATATCCGCAAATTTTTGGACAAAAGATTTGTATAAAAATAAATAGAGTTTTCAAAAAAAAAACGCATTTTGCATTTTTTCAAAACATTTTATTTAGCCACCGGCAAGTGAAAAAAAAATTTTCGAAAAAATTAAAAATTTTGCTTTATTATGGTACTTTTGGGCCTGAATAAGAATAATTTAAAAACAAAAATTAAAAAAATTAATTTAAAGCGCCGAAAATGTCATCTGAAAAAAAAAAAAAAGCGAAATTTTTTGGTAAAAAAAAGACGCTTTTTCTTTCCTTTTTTTGCAACAAAAAAATGCAATTCCTTTATGCTTTTGAAGGACGCGTCGCCAAAAACACCTTTTTTAGCCGATTTTACGTGAAAAAATGTGGGTTTTTGGGGTATACCATTGTTGTGCTCTTTGGTGCTCATTGGAAAAAAATACCATGGGAATCTGAATTAAATTCTCTATTGAATTATATAAAATTCAAGTTTACCAAATCTTACCCCTGCTTTTTGTAGTTGAAACGATACAGTAATTTAGCATTTTCGGCGCTTTGTCCTCAGTAAAAAAATTTTTAAGTTGCATTTTTGGAATCAGCGTAAAAAGTTACATCTAGTAGGTCTGATTATTAGGCTTTAACAAATAATTTAATTTTTCATACTGTAACCAAAAAAATGTCAAAGCAAGGAAAGAAAAAATTGTTCGCTGCCAGTCTCTAAAAATTTTTATTATTTTTTTCGAACCCAAAAAAACTAAAGTTTAAAAATAAATGTTTAAAAATTTTCAACAAAACATTTTTTTTGGAATAAAAACAAGTTTTTGAAAAAAGATTTTGTTATGCAATTTCCTTTTTTTTTAGTTGGATAAAGATAAAGAAAGAAAAGATCTTGGATAACAAAATTAATAAAATAAAATAAATAAATAAATACATTTAAACGAAAATATTTCATCAGTTTTTTTTTATAAACATTGAAACTTATTTTTGCAAAACCAAATTTGGGCGTATAAAAAGGTTATCATTACTACCGTAATTTAGAAATATAATTTTCAACTTATTTTTTGGGATTTATATCAAATAGAGATTGTAAAATGCTAAAATAAAAATATCTTTTCAGAACCCATGAAACTTCAGTTGATGAATTTTCACAGAGAATTGTTTGGCCGTCGGTGGCAGGGTTGCTTTTCATTGGTGCCTTTATTGGAGCATTATTTTCTCCGCGTGCCATGCAACAAATGGGTTTACGGGCATTCTTTTCCGTTTCAAGTGTTGTAAGTTTTTTTTTGTTGCTAAATTTAACGCAAAAAAAGGGAATTAAATGTCAAAGTTTAAAGAGTTTTAGTTTGTGACAAAAACCCAATAATAATTCCATGCTTTTTTTTACTATGCTTTTAAAATTGCCCCAAGGCTTCCACGCTTTCTTCTTTTTTTATTGTCTGAGAGCAAAAAAAGGGGGGGGGGGGAAGTAGTGGGAAAATAGTGGGGGGGGGGGGGGGGGGGGGAATGCGTGGAACGTTTTTCATTTTGGAAAACAGCCATAAATAAATAAAATAGCAAAAAAGATAAGCCATTTTTAGAACAATGAAAACACATTTAAGAAAAAAAACAAGTCACTTTTTTGGCTCAATTTTAACTAGAGACGAGCACAGGTTTTTAAAAGTTAATCTCCAATCACCTCAACATCAAATTTTTACAAAAGTTTGACAAACTACAGTAATCATCATTTCTTTATGTTTTCTATTTACGATTACTGTATATAAAAGTTTTTCTGCAAATCTACAGTACACATAAGAATTTTTTGCCACATGGTATTGAAAACATTTTGCCAAACGTCGACCCAGAAAATTGAACCATTTATGTTGCTTTGGATTTCAAAAAAATGCTTTTTCTTATCACAAACAATTATCAAATAATTCTTATAATTGATAAATATACATTTGATTTTTTTTTTCAGATTTTATTATCATCATTTTTGATATCATTTTGTTCAAAATATTTTCAATCTGCAGAGTTATTTGTATTTGGTCGATTTTTAGCTGGAATTGGGATTGGCACTTTCACTTCCACCCAAGCAGTATATTTATCAGAAATAAGTCCAATAAGATTTCGAGGAGTTATGGGTTCATTAACAGGATTTTCAAAATCTGTCGGATTTGTTTTAGCTTCCGGAATTGGAATTCCTCAAATCCTTGGAACATCTGATTTATGGCAATGGGCATATCTTATTGGTAAGAAAAAAATAAATAAAAAAACAAATCGTGTTAAGAAAATATTTTTAGAATGTATTCCATCGATAATGGTCTTGATTGGAATGTTATTCTTCTTCTATGATTCCCCAGTATATTTGATTAAAAATGGGGAAGATAAAGAAGCATATAAATGTTTGGAATTGTATCATACAACAAATCGGGCACAACAACGTTTACCAGAAATTTATGCCGAACTTGAAAGAGATAAACGAAATCATGCCGAAGGAAAAACCACTCTTGCGGCAATGTTTAATTACATGTTTGTTTAGTTTTATTTAAATTACAGTAATCAAAACTATAGTTATTTTTTTGTTGCAGTCCTGCGCGGAAAGCCTTCTTTATTTGTGTTTTAATAAATACCACCGTATCATTTTCTGGAATTATGGCAGTCTCATTTTTTGGCACCTTTTTATTGCAGGGAATTGGATTCACAGAAAATGGAGCAGCAATTGCAAATTGTTTTGCATCATTTTCTGGATTATTGGGAAATGTTGTTGGCACTTTAACAATTGATAAGGTTTGTTTTTTAGTTTCGAAACGAAAATAGTACATTTTTTGACAGAAACCGCATATTTTAGATTACTGTAGTTTTAAATTTTGAAAAAATTTAAAACTACAATAATTTTTAAATAAATAATCAAAAATAAAATCAATGTGTTTTTTTTTCAGATCGGACGACGAAAATTAATTATTGGTGGCCTTCTTGCATTGGCAGCCTTAAATTCATTGCTAATGTTTTTGGTATATTTATTCAAATTTACCGGAGATGTCAACACCGGTTATGCATTTTTGGTTGTATTTATGCTTTTCCTCTTTGTCTTCAGGTATATACCGTATATAAATTAAATTAAAAATATTTAAAAATATTTAAATTTAAGTCTTGGAGTTGGACCTTTGGCATTATTCATTGCCACCGAACTTACAACCGCTGATTTTCGGCCCTTAATGCAATCCGCCTCAATTGCAACACAATATCTTACATGCTTTATTTCACCATTAATCTTTTTTCCCGCTTATGATATTATTGGACCTTTAACATTTATGATTTTTATTGTCCCCCTTCTTTTAACTTCTACATATTTATATTTTGCTTTACCAGAAACAAAGAATCGTCCAATTGAACATATTGTTGATGAATTGGCAGGAATTGTTGAACCAACTACAACCACCTCATCTTCTTCTTCTTCTTCTTCATCACAACATTCCGTTAAAGAAGTCACCCTTGGAGCTCCCGCAACATTTACAGCAACATCTTTGCCAAAAACTATCCCAGAATCTGTTGCAGTTTCATAAATAAATAAATATATCCCTCCCCTTTCTTTGTACATTTTTTAGTTGCATCGTCTGAAAGTTTGTATTATTGAAGTTTGGCATTCAGTCAATATTTTGCCAATACTAAAATATTGGCAAAATCTTCCTTAATGCCAAAATCACTGTTATAATCACACGTTTGTAAAAAAAGATATTTTTTTGTGCACAATGCCGGTTTTTATTGTTTATTATTTTTATACGATCCTTTATCGGGTTATTTTATTTGTTCATTATTGTCAAAAAAACATTTTTTAAAGAAATTTATATTATTAAAAATATTAGTTATTTTTTAATAAAATGAAAAATAAAAAATTTTAGATAAATATCAGTAAAATATTATCAGGATGATGAAACTCAAAAAACAAAAACAAAAAAAAGTAATCATTGTTTTGAACGAAGTTTTGAAATAGCAAAATTTTCGCAATGACATTGAAATATTGCTTTTTCAATGTGGCGACTATATGATACCGCTTTGGTGGTGAAATCTTTTGCATCTTCACAATTTTCAATAGATTCAAAGTTCATTTTATATGCATAAAAACCTTCAAAATTTCTAAAAATGGAATCTTTTTTATCGCCTTTTTTCAATCTCTCTTTTTTAATCGTTGATCATTTTTTTTTAATTTTTTTAGAGAATGAGTGACAGAAAAGAGTTACATAAACTTACAACGATTCTTCAGAATAGGCACCAAATCGAGAAACCGGTTTTCCCGTAAAAACTTCTAACATTCGAAGCTACAAATAAATGGAAGTTACAAACTTGTTACAAAAATTTAAGAAACAAACACTTCGATGTTGTTTTGCAAGATTTGTTGCAATCGTATCAGGATTATATGGATCAAGAGAAACTGCAATTACAATAGCTTTTTTATTTCCTGCACACGTTTCAGGGGTTGGTGCTGGGGCATATGCTTTTGATCTAAAGATTACGGTAATGAGATTGGTAAATTTTGGATGCCTTACTTTTGTAAAAATTCTTCATTCGTTTTTCCCGTTGCTTGTTGCTCTTTTTCAGTTAACTTTTTTTCAGCTAAAGTTGTTAATAAAGGTAATGTTGTACCCAATGGGGCTAACGACGGCAGGGGTGGCAACGATGAAGGTGGCACCAAGAGATTTGGGGCAGCTAAAAGATTTGGTAAATCCGCTAAATTTAGATCCCCTAAAGCTGGCAATGGAGCAACTGGAGGCATACTGGATTGACATGCTAATAATATCTAAAATTTCGAAGCATAAATCTCAACACGACAAATTGATAAAAATTACAGTAATCCAAATAAATGTGAATCCCCCAAAAAAAAACCAACCTTAAAGCAAGCAAAAAAACATAAAAAATAACAAAATTTGAAATCAAACATAATATTTTTTTTCAAGCAACAAAAAAAATATATTTTATTACAAAATTATACAAAAGTCAATTTAAGAAAGTCAAACATTTATATATACATTCCCTGAGGCATGTGTTTTCGAGTGACCAAGAAAAGAGAGAAAGAAAATAAAAGGGTTCAATGCATTTTTATTATTGGTTTTTTTCATGCTTAAAAAATTGAACAAAATTTTTTCACGTTGGTTTTGTCGAAGTTGTTGCAGCGGTTTTCTTTCCTTCTTCATTGATGCTTGGTCCTGTTCGGTCGAATACATTCGGAGATAATTCCCAATCAAATTTATCGCTGCTCTGAAAATGCAATGAATCATAAGAAAATTTTTATAGATAGTTCAAATTGAAAAAAAAATATATGAAACTAAAAAAGAGGATTAAAGATGCATGGATAAATTCTACAAAATCTCAAATTGGGATCAAGTATAGTAATATTTATTAGATTAATTTTGTCAAATATTTATCACTGTAATTTTTTAGTCGAACGAAAAAGCCCCGGAATTTTTTTGCAGAAAATGTTAAATTACTGTATTTTGCTTTGCCAAATTTTCAAACGGCATCATTTTCGGCATTTTAACCTTTTTAGGCCCAAAAGTACTATAATTATTTCTTTTTTCTAAGGCTTTTTTGATTTGCCAAATTGGACAATGCCCAATCATATACGTATATCCCATTTGGGATATACGAAAACCTCATTATTTCAAATCAAAACTTACAGGTTTATTTTCTTTTAATAGATTTGCTATTGATAATGCAAAATAATCATAATCAGGTTCCATTTCAAAAAAATTTTGAACACCAAAATATTCACAAATATTTGTCATTTCAGAACCAAATTTTTTTGAAAATTCTTCACTAAATTTTTGTTCCATAATAAATGAGTCTTTTAATTCAAAAATTTTTTGTTTTTCTGTTATTGATTTCCATGGCAAAGATTTATTCAAAAATTCATAAATCATAAAAAACCAAGATTCCATATCATCTCGACGAGTATGTTCTTTATGCAAATGTGATGCACGTGGAGCATATCTAAAAAACAAATTAATTAATCAATTGATAACCATTATCACTTACCGAACAGCTCCAACAAATGTTACCTTTTTTCGAGGATGCCTTAAATTTTATTAATTTAAAAAATATATATTTATTAATTTTTAATTGATAAAAGTTTTTACACTTTTTTTCAAAACTACAGTAACTCTAGCTTCGATATTCATGGATTACTGTAATAAAAAAAAATCTCACCAAATTTTTAATTTATATTTTGGTTTACGCATTTCAAGATCACATTTTTCTTCAGGTTCAATTTCCTTTTTAATCCCAAATTTTCTTGCTAATCCCATTTGACCCAAGACAATTTTATTTCGAGAGGTTGCATTTTTTCCAACATAAAATGAATGTGGACGAATATCACGATGTATAAAAAGCATGGAATGAAAATTTTGTAAAATATCCAATGTAACAAGTGCAATTCGAATTGTTGTTGTAACAGAAAATCCATTTAATTTATCATAAATTTCGCCCAGTGAAGGTCCTAACTTAAAAACTTTGTTAAATTCTTGAAACAATGCATTGATAAACATTATTAAGCCGGAGGATTTCATATATCCAATGGCAGGTTATAGGTATAAATCCAATATCAGGATATAGAGGATTTCATATATCCAATCCAACAAATTCAAACAAAACAAAAACACTTACTCCATCAATTACCAAACAATGAAAAGTTCCATGATCAGCAGATTCAACAAAACTTGGAACACATGATTTTTTATTTGCATATGCTAATTTGATAATTTCAATTTCCATCTAAAATTATCTATTACAGTATCCTGCAAGCAAAAAAAAAAGGATAACAAAACTTACAAAAAGCCTCCTTAATTTTATTCCATTCTTTTCAAATTTTATCGTTAAATGTGCTCCAGCAGTATAACCTTCAATTTTTTTATCAAATTCTTTTAATATCACCATCCCAGATCCATAACTTCCTTTTAAAGCTTCAAGAGTATTCACTCTAAAAATATTTATTAGTTATTGTTATTATTATTGTTTAAACATACTTTAAAGCTCCAATTGTAAATGTTTCACCCTTTGTTGCCAATTCCAAAGATTTATCTTTTGTTGTTGCTACGACAAAAGCATCTGGTTCAAGATCACTTCCACATTCATTTGGTTCTGCTCTATCTGGTGGAGTTTTATTTGCACTACTTTCTTCCTCTTCTTCTTCACTTTCTTCATTTACTGCTGCAGCTGCAGCAGTAGTACCGGGTGGTGGTACAGAATTATTATTTGGTGTCAATTGAGATGAACGTTTTAATTGCTTTTCACCAGGTGCTTGCTTTTGATCAGAACCTTTTTGTTGTTTATCAGAATTATTATTGTGCTTTGTTGGTGCAGGAGGTGCAGGAATTAATAAATGTTCAGGATGTGACGGAGCAACAGCTGCAGCTTGTCGAACATGTCTTTCTGAACCATTTGCTTCAGGCTTAAAAAAACATTAGAAAATTAAAAGATAAAGAGGATATACATAAAATCCAGATATTTGAAATCTCAACTTTTAATAAAAACAAGCTTTTTTGGCATCGCAAAATAGTCGAGAACATGGATATATGGGATTTGTAATCTCTTATATGTACATTTATAATCTCCAAATCTTAAATGCCTTAAAAATAATAAAAAGACAAACCTCTTTTCTTTTTGATGATGGCTTTCCTGCCAATGGTCCAGTAACATTTGCAGGAAGAAGTTGTCTTCGACTACTATTATTTTCATCTTTTCCACCTCCACCATTCTTCTTTCGCTCACTTCCTTCTTCCTCTTCCTTCAATAAAATCTTTTTTAATTCAATATTCTTTGCTTTTCTTTTAGGCTTTTTTGCTTTCCTTTTACTTTCTTCATATGAATCTTCTTCTTTTACGGCAGCCTTTTTCTTCTTCTTTTCAGCAGATTTACCACGAGGCTTTCGAATACTATCTTCTGCCGGCTTCTTTTTAAAATTTTGATCAGATTTTCGTCGCTTTTCATGCTTTATTCCTGAATTTAGTGATGCGGCTGCAACAGCTCCACCAGTTTTAGTTTTTCGAGTCTTTTTTGATTTCATTGAATTTTCAGGACTTTGATGACTAATAAAAATTATTAATATACATAAAAAAAGAGATTGAAGACTTACTTTTTTGGTGGTGGTGGTGTTGTTGTCGGAGGAGGAGTGGAAGAAGGCGGCGGTGGCCCATTGCTGGTAGTCACACGTTTAAACATTTGAGATTTTTATTCAGTAAAAACAACAACAATAAATTTCATCAAAAAATGAATAAAATTTTTGCAAAATTGCATTGTTTTTTTTGTTTCCAAAAGAATGATAAAATATTCAAATTTTTCAATTTTATACAGTATTATTCATTTTCAAGTTTTAGGATTTTTAAAATCAAAGATTAACAAATGTACCAGTATTTTGTAGCAACAACTATTAGATAGAAAAATAGATATAAGAATACTTAATGAGTTATAAATGTACAGCAGCAGAAGAGCCCTTCTAAGCTCTCTGAACAATTCTTTTTGAATGTTCCGACAGCTTTTTAAAGGGGGCGGTGGGCTTACTGTTTTGGTCTTGCAGCGATTGATTGAACTTTTCATCCGCTAAACAATGAATCCCTTGATTTTCAGGTCTTCTTATAAAAAAAAGTAGCAACCTCCTTTAAAGCATTTTCATGGATAATGGAGATACCAAAAAGTATTTAAAGAAAATGGAAAACGACTTTCGATTTCGGATTTCCGACATAAATCAAAAACGAAATCGGAAAAAATTATTATGATACATGATCAAAATCGAAATCAGCATTTTCGATTTCGCAAAGCCTTGATTAGCAGCTAGATGATCATTGATTACGTAATCAAATTGAAACTTGCAATATTTTGAAATATTATTTGTGTATATTTTTACAACATTTATTAAAACATATTTAAAAAATTACAAACGATTAAAACATTTTAAAACAGGATTGATAAAAAAACTTTATTAACCCCAAGCTTGTTCTTCAAGTTTTGTGAGTCGAATTGTGGCAACTTTTTCATTTGTATTAAACACCGGAATTTCAGAATTATATCCTCCATTTCGTTTTCGTAAACTTTCCAATTTTAAATTTCCTTCGGTTCCATTTGTTTCCGGTGAAACTTTTGCTCCTGCTCCAGTTGTTGTTTGATCATATGGAATTTGTCCCATTGACATATCAGGATCCCCAGGCTTAGGACTTTGTGGAATTTCGTTTGCAGCTGCTTCAGGAGCAGGGGGACGTCGAGGAGATCCCATTAAAGCACTGATTAAAACATCTTCCAATTTTCCAAATGATATTTCAAACATTGACGACCAAAATATTGCAAAGAAATATGCCGTTACAACACAGGGAACAACAAACATAAATAACTAAAATAAAAAAATAAGGTTTAAATTTATGTTTTTGCTTCGAAACCCTCTAAATCAAAAATTACCATTTGTAAAAAGTTTGTAAATATTAAATCTTGTTGTTGATTCCCGGTAAAAAAGATTACAACACAAATATGAATTAAATATGTTGAATATGTTAATTTTCCAAGGGGGACCCAAAATGACCAAGACATAAAAGCATTGATCGGGCCGCCATATCCATAATAGCATGAAATTGTTAGCCATGAAAGAGCTAATCCCCAACCAATTTTACTTAAAGCTGAATATGTTGCAGACCAGCCCGGTTCAGCTTGATTTCCACTTATCCAATCTTTTAATGAAAAAATACATCCACCTGCGATTAAAATTGTTAAAAGCCATCCAACCACACTGATATACTAAAAAGGGATATATGATATCCGACATAAAAAGTATAAACAGTGATAAATTTCATAAAAAATTTTTCGAGACAAAATTGAAATTTTACCAGTTTTATTTTTTTGCAGCTCTAGAGCAGCACAGTGCGACGCGTGGTCACTTTTGCAAAAAAAAGCATCAAAAAAAGGAAAAAAAGGTGCATGTTTCAAAAAAAAGATTAAATAGATATTTTATTTTTTTATTATAAAATTTTGGTCAAAAATAAAAGTAGAAGACCTGGGCTACATGTGCATATCAAAATTGTAATTTTTGGTAAATGTTTTTACAGTAATTTTTCGTGTGGTAAAGTGCAATTTTACCACTCAGATTAAACGATAATTTTGCAGTAGAAGTAATTTTTTAAGATCCCATCGTGTTCAGCATGCTAAAATGTACTATAAATGGGATTTTTGGAGAAAAAAAATTAACAAATTTTTTTTTATTTCATTTTTAATTTTTTTTTACAAAGGAAAATTACTGGTAATTGTAATTACATAAAAACTAGAACATAATTCAAAAAACACTTCCCAGATTCTGATTCCCCATCCTCGAAAGTACATAGGGGGAAACAATGGATTATTGAGAGAAATTATTCGCAAAGTTATTGAAAATTTTCGTTTTTATATGAAACACAATACCCCCAACATGAAAATTTTTTTCTTTTTTTTATTTTTTTGAAACATTTTGCATTTTCTCCGTGTAACAATTCGGTTTGCTCTGTATTTTATCATTTTAGTTTGTTTTTAGATTGGTCGCGTCTCCTAAGGTCGTCAAAATCTTCGTGTTAATGCAGCTAAAGGAACATCATCACTTATTCAGATTAAAGCCGATAAAGATGCCGTTCAAATAGATTATGATGCAACTATTAAATCAAATGGTAAAAAGGCAATTGATGTTCTGAAAAGAAATATAAGAAGTCGAAATCAGAAGAAGAAGGACAAGAGTACGTATTCAAAAATGATGCACGCAGAAAAAAGAAGTTTGAATATTAGTCGTGAAACAGAACGTCTTAAAGAAGAATTGATTCAATTGAAGGAAGACTCTGAAGCAAATCATGAAAAATCAAATGAACCTCAAATGGAAGAAGATGATACTTCAGCAGCAATGGATTTTGAAAGAAGCGCTGAAACTTTCATGGTTGTAGATGATAATGAAAAAACTCCAAGTTAGTTGTTTTTCTTTTTTTGACCTTTGTTAATATTTCATAAAATATTTTAGTTATAGCTGCAACTCCTGTACCACGTATTCGAACTCGACGTGATTTCAGTTATTTAAGTTCAAGTGGTAAAAAGAAAAGATTAGCAAAAGTTCGACGGACTGTTTCTGAAAATCTTCCACCAAATTACAGAATTACAAAAAGTCCTGAATTGGAACCAAGTATTGAAGAATCTTTGAATCTTTTGATTAGTGGAAATCTTTCTGAAAATTATTACTTTGGAGATGATCTGGAAGAAATTAGCAAAAATGGAATAATTATTGATGAAGAAACCGTTGAAATTGAATTGTAAGTTCAGTTGTTTTTAATATCAGAAAATAAGCTGAAGCTTTTTATAGTCTTGCTGTTGGATATCTGAAGTTTATTCCTGCATTAATGGGATTACAAGGTGGAAGTTCGGACTGTTTCTGTCCTTGGTGCAATATTACAAGAGATCAAGTAAAAGAAAATGGATTTCGAGGTGAAAAAAGAACACAGGAAAATTTAATATTAAATGCTGAACAATGTGAAAACGAAATCAAAAATGCTAAGAAATATAAAATACCTGATATTAGAAGAAAATATGGTTCAGTAAAAGGAAAGCCTTTGCTTAAATTTTTAAAACCTGAAAATTATGTGCCTCCGCCATTCCATCTTTTGGCACATCTTGTTGATTCATGTATTAAATATGTTTCAAATGTTCTGAAAAATACCAGAATTCAAGAAATTATTAAAGAATTAAAACTCAACATCCACTTCCCAAGTCAAACATTAAATGGAAACGAATCGAGAAAACTTCTTGAAAAAATCCGTAAAGCGGAAGTTGTATTTGATGGTCCTGGAAAAGAACTATTTCTTCTTGCTGCTGATGTTGAACAGTGGGCTGTTGCTCGTCCTTTACAAGAATCCGAGATTAATCAACTTGAAATTTGTATCGAAAGATTATTTGAAGAGATTCGTGGATTTGATGACTTTCCAATTGCAAATAAACTCCATGCACTTGAATGCCATGTTGTTGACTTTGTTCGGCAATTTAAGAGCTGGGGGTTATATGGAGAACAATGTGAGCTTTTATTAAATCGTATACAAAAATAAAACAAAATTTTCAGCGACTGAAAGCATTCATCATATTTGCAACCTTCTCGAAAGCCGAATCAAAGGAAATGATGAAAATGCTACAAAAAAGAAGCAAAAATTTGTTACAACTCAAATAATAGCTCGCAATTATGTTCAAAAATAAATATCATTAATTGGTTAATATTTTTTAATAGTTTATTCTGTTAAATGTTTCAAAAAAATAAAAAAAAGAAAAAAATTTTCATGTTGGGGGTATTGTGTTTCATATAAAAACGAAAATTTTCAATAACTTTGCGAATAATTTCTCTCAATAATCCATTGTTTCCCCCTATGTACTTTCGAGGATGGGGAATCAGAATCTGGGAAGTGTTTTTTGAATTATGTTCTAGTTTTTATGTAATTACAATTACCAGTAATTTTCCTTTGTAAAAAAAAATTAAAAATGAAATAAAAAAAAATTTGTTAATTTTTTTTCTCCAAAAATCCCATTTATAGTACATTTTAGCATGCTGAACACGATGGGATCTTAAAAAATTACTTCTACTGCAAAATTATCGTTTAATCTGAGTGGTAAAATTGCACTTTACCACACGAAAAATTACTGTAAAAACATTTACCAAAAATTACAATTTTGATATGCACATGTAGCCCAGGTCTTCTACTTTTATTTTTGACCAAAATTTTATAATAAAAAAATAAAATATCTATTTAATCTTTTTTTTGAAACATGCACCTTTTTTTCCTTTTTTTGATGCTTTTTTTTGCAAAAGTGACCAAAGAAAGGGAAAGCGTCGCACTGTGAGATACTTTTTTTACAAAATCCTGAAAATCAGGATTTTACATGCGCCAACGTTTTTTTCCTGGTAAATCGTTGGGAGACTCAAAAAATAAAAAAGTACTAAAACGCTTGCTTCCTTTAACTTTGAAAAACAATGCATACCCATGGAATTTTCATTTTTTTCTTCATTTGTAAAAGAAAACCAGTAAGAATTCCAATAATATAAATTTGGCATCGAATCCATGGAGCATTATACATTAGCATTGTATAAAATGAATAGGGAGTTGTCATTCGGTGATCCGTTGGAGCATATGCAAAATCGGTCGGTGGAAAATAGTGATATAAAACGGTATAAACATTTACAGCTGTTGAAACAGCTAAAATTAGCACGGATGACATAATACCATAAAGGGGACCAAATGTAAATGGAATTAAAATTAGTGGAGCAAAAAGATACATTTGAAGATCTGTGGAAAGATACCAGGAAACAAGATAACACTAAAAAATAAATTTAGCAAAAAAATGACAGTAATTTCTTGAACAGAATTGTTGAACATCGAAAATTACGGTAAAAGTAGAAGATATCGGATATACGAGATATATGATATCCTACACAAGAAGATATTATTCAATCAAATTACCTGTTCATCATAACGAATAAAATTATTTAAATAAATAAAATCAATCCACCAATTTTTTGCGCATGGTTCTGCAGCTTTCATATGAATAAAGATAGGCATATTATGAACAATAAATTTGTTAAAGAAGAATGTATAAAATAGGATTAAAATGTAATAAGGTGGTGAAAGTCGAACAATTCGATGCACATAAAACATTATCCATGCAAATGTCGAAGTGGCTTGTCGCTTATTTTGATAAAATTTTTTTACCCAAATATATGAAAGTAAAAGCCCAGATTGCCAAAAGAATGTATCAACGGCAAAAAAGGCAGAGGTCATAACTTGGGTTCCCCAATCATGTATAATATCAATTGTATCCGCGGGATTTGCGGAACCTGCCAAGAAAAGACTTGAAGAATGTCCAAGGATAACCCAAAACATTGAAAAAAATCTCATACAATGTAGGGGGCCAATATTGCCAGGTTTGTTACACCCTTTTGTATTAAAAATTCCAACAATATTTGTATAAATTGAAAAAGATCTCCATGCTTTAATTCCTATCGAACGAGTATAGGCATGACTTTTATGGGAGGGATAAATAAAGAAGTCATAGATTGAAGCGGTAATCCCAGTAAAAAGGATAAATAAAAGAAGGGCTGTTACAATCCATGTTCCAGTATCTGCATCTTGATTTAAATGATCCAGGGGAAATACATTACAAACAAATTCATGATTAGCTAAAAATTTTAAAAAAATTTGATAATTTTTATCATCACAGATTTGCGATTATATCGAAAAATATCAATTTTTGGCAATCGATTCCAACAAAAAAGATATTTTTTCGATATATCGCAAAACCCTGTCACTGCACCAAAACTAAGCCATGAAAAAATATTTTTAAAATTTTCAGTATTTCGAAATTATGCAAATTTTAGTCTTACAACGAAAATTTAACCTACCATATATGATATCATAAATTAATGAAGCCCTGCAAGATTTTGGTAAACAAACATCTAAAGAATAAACGATTGGACTTTTTGGTCCACAAATTTCATCCCGATTCGTATCACTAACATTGATAAAATTTTTATTAAAATCAATCCTAAAATTGATAAAAACTTTTTTCTTAATAAATTTTCAAAAAATTATCCTTACGAAAAATACCATCCCTCTAAAAGATGATCTGGAAACTGATAGCTAATTGCTAAACATTGTTTATAAAAACCATAAAAATTTCGACGACCCCGTAACAGTCCCGGACCGGGTTTTCCGGAAGCATCAAAAACTAAAAATAGAATTAATTAATTTTTATTGAATCAAAACAAAACGGAACCACTATAATAAAAAAAAATGGAATGGAAACAATAAATTTGAGACGGAAGCAAATTGGGTTGTTTATATTTTTGCAATAAATCATTTTTGATAAGAGTCAACCAAAAAAAATCAGGAGTTTGTTCAAAAAAAGGCACTTTGAACGCTTCTCCTTTTTTTAAAAGGGGGGCAAAGGTAGTATCATTAATCATTTAACGTCATAATACCAAAATATATGGAGAAAAAAGGTCAAAGGTTTGTCGGGGAAAAAAAGGGGAACGGCACTAATATACTTTTAAAAGAATTTTAGAAAAGTTTTAAGCAATATTTTGAAATTTGTTAAAAATACTATTATAATTTTAACGAAATTTCAGAAAGAATTTGTGTTCAAACTTTCATAAATTTAGAAACCCCAAAAACTCTTAAAAATTTAAAAGAAAAACAACATTTTTAAATGCAAAAAATTATATACAATCTAAAAACTACAGTATCCTCAAGCAGGGCTCTGCGATATATTGAGAAATATCGCTTTTTGTAGGGAAATATAGAAAAGTCGATATCCCTACAAAATCAATATATCACAGAGCCGTGTCTTCAAGTCAAAAAAAAATGAAGACAACTTACACGTAAATGCCGTTGTAGAAAAGTCTGTCGTTGCATTAGAATTTAAGGATTGCCAAATAAGAAATAAATCTCCAACACATTGAGCATCATTAATATTTTCTTGATCTTTTTCTTGTATAATTGCTTCAACAATATCTTCAAACCATGGAATTTCATTTCTTCGATGAAAAAATTCAAGCAAAGATTCAGCATTATTTAAAGATTTAATTTTTTGAATTTCTCTTCGAACTCCTGGAATTTCATCAATAAATCCAGCAACAAAATTTATGAACAATGCCAAAAATATGAAATACCATCGAAATAATGCTGATGATGGCATTCTGGGGTAGAAGAAGCTGGTGAAAAGTAATAAAAAAAAGAGAAGATACTTTCAAAAAGAATATTCTTTGCCGTTTTCTTCTTCTTCTTCTAAAATATCAACGAATTAAATTAATCATCACTCTTTTTTTTTCGCATTTAATCAAGGAGAAAAAGAAGCTTAAAAACGAGGCGATTACAGACTCTCTCTCTCCTCTCTCATAGTTTGATAAGAATTCGTGTGAAATATTTCTTTCAAAAGATTCAAGGGAAAAAAATGTTTAAAGATGTCTAACACCCCATTAAAACTATTGCCCTTTATACCTTTGAAACATTCTACATTTATATCCTCTTTTTTAAAGCCTTTGTCGCTAACACATTGTTTAAGCATTTTTCAATCATTTCTTTAAATTCTCTTTGAAAAATTCTTCTAAAATATATATCAAAAATTTTTAAAACTACATTTTTTGTGATGATAACCTAAACAACCGGAGCAAAAAAAGGCGGAAACATGAGGAAGCGGATTAACGGGAAAAAAAGAGAAAAAAGAAAATTTTTTTCTATTTTTGCAAAAATAAATAAAATAAGAATTATACAAAGAATTATATTCAGTTAAAAGTATTTCCTATATTATATTAGTTTCATTAATTATACAATGGGACCTTTCTTTAAATATTTGATTCACATCTTTTCCAATACTTTCAGGAGAAAATTCTGAAAGAAATTCAAAAATTGATAATAATAAAGCAACTCCAAATAAATCTGCGATTGATGTTAGTACAGGTATTGCTGAATGATCAGGATCCGTTCCAATCCTCCATAAAATATAAACAAGTAATTGAGCGAAATACATTAATATTACAACCTGAAATTTTACAAAATAACTGTTTGATCTTGATTGAATAATACAAGACCAAAATTAAAATTATTATTGTAAAGTTACAGTAATCAAGTACATGAAATCACACACCAAAAAATGTCAAAAAGCAAAAAGTTCAAAAAAAAAAACATTCCCATCCGTTTTTGTTTTGATAATTTTATCTCTTATCACCACGTGATGCTTGATGAATTTAAAAGAAAAACAAACCTGAATAAATGCAGCAATACAATAAGAGGTAAAAAATTGCCAGTTAAATAAAATATATTTTTTTGCTCCACCTATTGCAATAATAATTGACATAAACAATAAATGTGATGGAACAGTACATGCAATAAGAACTAATGCTGTTCTTGAATGAATATCTTCGGCATTAAAAGTGTACCATGGATTTAGTCTTCTTCGAAGCGTATCTTTTGGATCAACAACTCCCAGTCTTTCACACGAAATATGAAAACATGTACTTAATCGACTACACTGTACAGCTGCACGATTTCCAGCTAATCCAGATAAAATTGGTTGAAACATTGCCAAATTTTTAAATTTTAATGCACTTCTTTCAAGAATATATCCCCCAGCACTGCTAATTATTGCTGCAAATATAACTGAAAACCATCCCCATATTAATGTTTGACGAGTAAATATATTTCGATAAGCAAAATAAAAGACAAAAGGGATTGCAAAGATTGAAATAGTAAGAATGATAATGCTTAACCAACATGAATCAGCAGTCACAGAACAACATGTAATTTGTAAAGTTCCAAATCCAACCTAAAAATAATATATATTGATTAACACCAAATGCATAAAAATCCATACTTAAGTACTTGACCTTTAAAAATAAAGTTCAAATTTTAAACTTACAAAAAACAAAAAAGTAATTAAATCTCCCATACTTGAAGCAAGTGGTGACATAACATTGTCAGGATTTATTTTCAATTTTCTTGCAATTACAACCAATCCCATAATTAATAGACATAAAATAACTGAAGAAGCCGTCGTTGAGGAGATTGCCGAAGCAGCAAGGATATGACTATCTTGAAATGAAAAGTCATTTCTCACTGATTCTGTAATAACGGTGATAGTGGTTGCAAAATATGAGACGATAATTGCTTGAATTTGTACAAGTGCCATATTTGAGCCAAGAATTGATAAACAATTTTCTTTGTTATCCATTTTTCCAAGATGTGATAAAGTTGTGAGCCGAGATGCGAATGTCATTTCTATATTACCTTTGAGGCCAAGTAAAGCCGGGGTTAACATTAAAGCTTCATGAATACGAGTATAAAAATCATCACATTGCCATTTATCCAACAGAACACCAGTGCCAATCAATCCCACAGATGCAAATATCAAAGGCGGTAGACTCTAAACATGTAATAAAAAAAGTTTTAAAAAAACAAGAAAAACACTCACTTGAAGAAAGAATGTTAAAACAGATTCATGAGAAATATCTCGGAGATCCATGGATGGCTGAGTTTTAGCAAGTGATAAATCTTTTAGCGTGTCACATGTGCTTCCTTTTAACGAATCATTTTCTTTTATCTCTAACATTGGCAAAGAATTTTGTTCCACCGCTGATTTATTGATTTCTGATTTTGAAGCAGACTTTTTGATATTTAATTCACTTTGAGATATATGCGTTTCTGATAACACTGAAGAGAGCATAGATTTTCGATGTTCAACATTGCTGGATTTGTGTTTTAGTGGCATGCCTTTTCGGTCTTTATGCTCTTGATGTTGCCAACTCGAGTACGATATATGGGTATAGGAATGAAAAAAAGGATATTAGAAAAAATTTACATACATTGATTGATTTTGTTATGGAGAAAGGATCGATCAAGGATAAAAAATATTCCAAAAATTTTTTTATTTAACATTGCTTCAAAGTCAGACTGTAATCTTCGTGACAGGAAATTTTTTGACGTAAAATTGAAAACGTTTTTTTCTTCGGATCTTCGAAAATTGCGTCAGTTTTGTAAAAACTATTTCAACTTTTTTTATGCAAATTTTCGTCAATTCTTTTTGAATTCTTTCTAATAAAGCTTTTACAATGAAGGATCACAAAAGCAGCCATAAATGTAAAAACTCTTTTTTTATAAATGTTTTCAATGCGTTTTTGGATTATTATACTGTATTTTGAATGCTGCTTTTTATTTTTAAATATTTTTGCTGATACAAGTCACGATTTAATTGTTCATTCTGGTAATGATCATCGAACGTATGTTTATGTTTTGAGCATTGTGATGGACATTGTAAAAACAAATGTTTTTAGGTATATTATTTTGGATTTTTTGGATGGAATGTCAGTAAACTTTATTAAACCAGAAAATCAAAAACTAGATATCAAAATTTTAAAACCAATACAAAATGAATGTCATAGTAGTTTCAAGTGAGAATTTTATGTGTGTTTTATGTTTTAATTTGAAGGTTTCAGATTTTTTGATTCAAACAGAGAGATATCCGGTGAAGGGATCATTAAAAACACAAGTCTCACTTTGAAATGTCGAGGTATATATTTAAAAAATATTTTCTGTCCCTGTAAAAGTGCTTTAAAAATTTTAGGAAATGTTTTTGATCAGGAAATATCATCGACGGAATTTCTTCGGATTAATTTTACTTCGTGTACAGATATATCGGATAAATTAAATTTCACTTTTACTTTCCGAAAAAAATGTGGTTTAATACTGTCAATAGTATTTGTTTTTTATTATTGTCTACTTAAAACTTATGCAGATTGTTTAGATTCAGACTATTACCGTATCCATCCATGTTCCACCAACCTCACTTTTGCCATTACCATATAAAATTGTATTAGAAGACAATGTTTATTTTATTCTATCAAATATTACGACTAAATGGATGCAAAATTTACAGCGAAATGAAAATAATCAATGGAAGTATACTGTATTAAAAAACGTAAATAGTTCAATGTTTGTGTTGGATGAAAAATATCCAAGAAATGTTGTCATTTTCGATGCTGGAAAAAATGAAAGTTGTATTACAGTGTAAGATTTATCAATTTCTAGTTTATCGTTGAAAGAATTAATTAATTTTTAGTTTCAAATTAACCTTTCATGTTCCATCAAAATGTGAAGTAAAATTTTCATACAAAAATCAACAACTAACATTGGAAGCTGGAGGTTATGAAGAAGTTTTAGAAGGTCGAAGGTTTAAACTTTATTTTCATGAAGGAAAATTAATTGGAATACAAATGAATCCATTTCAAATTATTGAATTGTATGTGTGTCAAATTGAAACAACGTCCGCGCATGCTTGGTTGATCCATGACGTGGAAGTGGCAACATGTGAAAATACAAGTTTTATATTTGTATGTTCTTACTGTAGCTTCTTTAATCTTATTTTATAAAAATGTTTTATTTTAGGATTCATATGTGCAAATAGCAGTTACAAATTCAACAAAATCTTCATCAAAAACTTTTAATACTTACGAAAGTTCTAAACATTTTGAAAAAACCACGACAACAACAAAGAAAACTGATAATGCTTCAATGACTTGGTTATGGATTATCCTAGGAATAACGTATGTTTCATTTTCATCATTTCGTATACTGTAATTTGTAAATTTTAGTTTCATATTAATATTGATTGGATTTTCTTTAATTGTATTTTATAAATATCGTTGTTCAAGAGAGAAATCATCTACCGATGAATTTGCAAGACAATATGAACGTCATAAACTTAAAATAAAAGCCAAAAGGCGCCAAAAAAAGCAATTTTCTATCGGTGAACCTGGTGAACCATAACCTATTTTACGTTACTTTTTATTATTATTATTGATATATATTATGAAATAATAAAATTGTTTTTTGATCTTTCAGATACACCATTAAAGGAAGATTTCCTTTCAAATAACTTTTCTTTATTACTAAATTTGCATACTGTAGTTTTATATTTTTTTTAAACAAATTTTTAAATTGCATTCGTTTTGTTGTTTTGTTTATTTGAGGAGGTTAGCTACTGAATTTTAGCTGATAAAAAAATGACGGAAGCAGTTGAAATTGAAGAAAAAGCTGAAAATGTTACTGGATGGTTTTATGAAGATTATATAATTTCTGCACTTGCTGATGATCCTATAAAACGATATTTTGCTATATATAATTTAGTATCAATTGAAAATCCTGCTGTAACAAATTTTGCTTATATTCCTGCACCAAATTCAAAACGGATATATTCGGAAATTGTTATGAATAATACTTTAAATGTTTTAAAAAAGGTTTCAGGTTTGTTTTTAATTTTTAAAAATATTCTTGAAATTATATTTGCAGTATATTTTAATTTTTAGGACGCTCAAAACATTTTCCTCGATTAAAACATCATGGTCTTATCAAAAAGGTATAAATTTGTGCTTTTAACATTTTTCTATATATGTATAAACAAGAATAACATTTTTTTAAGCTTGTTTTTGGAATTGATGGCTTTAGTGAAGAAGAAAGAGATCCAGAATGGACAAATCGGCCATTCATAATTATTAATCATGAACATGTACTTTTAAGTTCAATGATTGCATTCTCTGAAAATGGTTGTCTTCCAGTGGATTTAACGTTACATGCTGGACTTGGAATGGCATTATGTCTTGCGGCACTTCATCGAGCAGGATTTATTCATCGATATGTTACACCTCATTCATTTTCATATCCAGTTCCATTAACTTTGGATTTGTTATCTTCTCGAATGATTATTACAGATATGAGTCTTTGCATGGAATTTCCATATAAAAATGGGTGGGTCTTATACATTTTAGATTAACGATAATAAACATTTTTAGACCTCGAGTTACGGTACCCTTTGTTGGATGTGAAAGATATTCATCAATTCGAACTCATTTAGAACGGGAACAAGGTCCTGCGGATGATTATATTTCTTTAATTTATGTTATGTCTGAAATGATTAATGGAAAGTAAGAGTGTCATACTGTAAAATGTTTTAATTTACAATTTTTTAGGCTACCATGGCGTTCAATTTATGATCGAAATTTAATACGTGATACAAAAACAGATTATAAAGATACACAAGATTTTAAAAGACTTCCACGAGAAATTCGAAAACTTTATCATGATCTAATTTTAAAGAAAATGAGTTGGATTGATCCAGAAATGGTTATTGGAGCTTTTAAAGCGTGTATTTTGCGAAGAGATCCAAATAAAGGTTTTGAATTACCTAAATGGCTTGTTATGCCTTCTTCGAATTAAATGTGTACTTTTTTTTATAAATATTTGTAAAACTAATTTAATATAAATGATGCAATATATAAAGCAATGAATAATATTGAACAAAATTGAATTTATTTTTCTGGTATGTTTTGTTTAAATTAATCTAAAATTGAGATTTTTGTAAATCACAGTTATTTTTATCACTCATTTTTTTCAATTTCAAGCACAGCGGATAATAAAAACAAACAACAAAGGAGAAAAGGTGGCATTTTTGCCATGTTCTTCCGATGTTTTTTTTGATCTAAATAGGATCATATTTTCTCTATCTTTTCCTATTTCCAAGCTATCGATCGATCCATCAGGACTTTAAGGAGAAACAAAATATGTTTATTTAATTAAACTACAGTAATCCAAAGTTACTCTAAACAATTGCAAGCAACATTTTTATTTTACAAGAATCCTGACAAAAATAACTTTTTCCCTTTTTTACTATCTGTCATCTTTTTTGCACACCTTTGATACTCTTACTCTCCTACTCTTTTTTTTTTATTGGTCATTGATAACGATGAGTAATTACTTGTTCCTGGAAAAAATATAATTCTTTTTTATTAGTCAAACAATGCTATGACAAATCAGCAGCTATAAGGAAATCAATTTTTTTGCACAAATTTATTTCCGTTTCCTTTTTAAAAGTGTTTTGAATCCGCCAAATTTATTACATTTTATTAAAAAAATATCGCTGACTCAAATTTTATCATTTTTAATGATTTTTTTTCTTTTTGGTTTAGTTTTTAAAAAAAGAAAAACAATAAAAAAAAACTTTTTTATTCGGCCACCAAAAATAAATTAAACAAAAAAAAAGTATGTTTGATCAATCAACTTTTTTTCCTTTCCTTTCCTTTCTTTAATCAAGACATCAGAAAAAAAGAAAGAGGCGGTGATAAAAATAAAATATAAAAAAATTGCGCACAAAAACCTTTTTTTTTAATCACCAGCATCATCATCATCATTATCATTGATGTTGTTGTTGCTACCTTCTCTTTGACTAAATATTTTAAATTAAAATTGTTTGAACATAGAACTGAGACGAATTGATAAAAAAGTATTATTTGTGTGTGTCTCTAATTTATTTGATTTTTTTTTGAAAATTAAAAACTATGAAAATTTTAATAATTTTTTTGTTGATAATTTCTACCGTAGCTGGATTTGATTTTTTTGGATTATTTAAATCTGGTGATAAAAAACCTGTAACAAAAGATTATACTCCAGTATCAGATGATAAAGCAAAGGTGGGATTTTATATATCCCTTCTTTTAGCTTTAATCCCAATCAAACAATATTTTAGCAATATTTACAAAAATTTGGTTATGTTGAACCATCCCATGTTCTTTCAGCTTCTTCTGGATTAGCAGGAGATTTTCAAGATGTTCGAACTGCATTTAAAAGTGCCATTCGAAAATTTCAAGAATTTGCTGGACTTTCTCCAACGGGGGAGCTGGATTTAAAAACTAAAAAAAAGATGGCTCAACCAAGATGTGGGGTGACAGATGTTGCCGCAATTACTTCGGGTCGAGGTTTGTCTCTTTGATTCTTTATGTTAAAATTAAAATACTGCTGCAAAATTTAACATTTTTTAAACACTGAATTTTAAAAGTTTTTTTTTACTATTTTTTGGTTGAAAAAAAGGGTTTCTAAAAACTTAATACAAACTTCTTGAAAATTCACATTTTTATGGAATCAGAATGATGCAATAAAAATTTTGTAAAGGATTTTAAAGAATTTCAAATGGCGTAAACTGAAATTCTCGGTTAAAAGATATCTTAAATATTGTTTAATGCAGTAGCAAATCCAATAAACTTTAAATTAAATTTCATTCATTACTTTTACACATATTTTTTTGCAGAAGCCGCATTTAAATGGAAAAAGCAACATTTAACTTATTCCATTCAAAGTTTTTCATCTGATTTACCACACGATGATATTAAGTAAGTTTTCGCGTGCATTTACATAAAACTTTTTAAATTATTTTTTTAAGAAAAGCAATGCGTCGAGCTTTTGATACTTGGTCGGCAGTTGTTCCCTTGGATTTTACGGAAGTTTCATCGAGAGATGAATCCGCAGATATTAAAGTACAATTTGCATCAAGTTCACATGGAGATCCATGGCCTTTTGATGGAAAGGGTGGCGTTTTAGCGCATGCCACAATGCCAACAAGTGGTCTTTTACATTTTGATGAAGATGAAAGATGGACATTTATGAATCCAACAAAGATTGCAAATGGTGATACAGATTTATATGCGGTTGCGGTGCATGAATCGGGGCATACCCTAGGATTAGATCATTCAAGGGATGAAGAATCAATTATGGCACCATTTTATCATGAAACAATTGATTCTTCTGGAAATTATGTTGAACCAAAGTTGAAAAGTTCTGATATTCGAGATATTCAAGATATTTATGGTTCTCGAAATGGTGGAAGTTTTCGAACTACAACCGAACGTTCAACAACTCGTTCCTTTTCAAGAGGAAATGAATGGGGATCATGGAGTGGATTTGATGGCACCGGATCCGGAAAAGATAATAGTGGATCAAATTGGGGATCTTGGACATCATGGTCAGATTTTGGATCTGGAAATAGTGGAAGTGGTGCAAGTGGTGGAAGAACAAGAGCTCCATCACGTGGAGGAAGTGGATCAGAATGGTCAAGTTGGAATGGAGATAGTACCGTTGGAATTGGACCTGGAGGATCTTGCCCCTCACGATTAGATGCAATTTGTGATGCACCATTTAATTCAAACTATATCTTTTCTGGAAACAATGTTTATGAATTTAGTAATGGAAAAATTACAAAATCTCATTCCCTTCGTCTTCTCTTTCCTAAGGGGCCTATCTACGTGGATGCCGCATTAAGCAATGACCGAACTTCTGCCCTTCTTCTCTTTCAAGGCTATAATGTTTTCTCCTTCCATTTTACCAACAATAAATGGGTCTTAGATGGATCATTCCCAAAAAGAGTTCCACAAAATATCGGCTTTCGACCAAATGGTGGAATATATTGGATTGATGGGCATCAAGTCCTCTTTTCTGATGATGGCCGCTTTGCTATCTATGATGAATATTGGAATGAAGCAACAAAAGTTGATCAAATTTCAAATTATTTTAATGATTTCCCAAAAAGTGTTAAAGGTGGCTTCGTTTCAAGAGGCTCCGAGGTTAAACTATTTTCAACCAATCGTGTTTATACGTATGATGGAACTCGGAAAGTTGGAATTGGTCAACCACAATCTTTAACCTCCTTTTTCAATTGTTAGTAAATACTTGCTTGCATATCTTTTATTTTACATTTGTTTGTAAATTTGTATATACCATAATATCAAAATTTTGATCCTCCTTTTTTGTTAACTTTCCGGTGAAAAGTGTTTTTTATTATAAATTTAATCTAAAAATGTTTAGAAGAATTTTGTTGCAAAAATATGGGAAAACTTTTAAAATCAAATGTTTTTTTATTTGAGATTTTTTTATCAATCCACATTTTCCCGTATCAAATGATTTAATAATTTTTATATAATTTTTTTTGTTAGCCTTTTATTATAAAAAAAAAAAAGTTTTATAGCATTTTTTGACCACAGTTGAAATCTTTTAAAAAAGTGTTGATATTGTTTTAACATTTTTTAAAAAAACAAGCTTTTTATATTTATGTTATGTGTATTCGTTATTTTTGACTTTTAAAAATTATTATCATTAAAAATTTCATTTAATCGAAAACAATTAAATGACTCATCATCATTGTCATCTTTGATGCATGAAAAATTAATTATTTGCAAAAACTTTTTGCGCAGCTAAAAAAAGGTTCAAACCTCAAAAATGCGGAACAAATCCAGAGAAAAAAATATACATTTTAAATTAGCGTTAATTGAATTTAATTAATTTGGGTTGTTCTTGCTGACGGCAATGTTGTTAAAAAAAGAAGAGAGGATAATCGAAAAAAAAAGGGTCAAGGTAATGGATGAATTTTTGCATTTTGAGTCGTGAGGGGGGGATTTCATCATTTTATGTTTGAAATTGAATTTCATCAAGTGGTAATTTGTTTTTGTAAATCCGAAAGAAAAAAAGTGACTTCAAAAAAAGTTGAGAGATGAAAGAAAAGAAATATGGGTCAGACAAGATTTCGAAGAAAAACCCCAAATGACATGAGTTTTCTTTTTTTTTGTATTTGAATTCAGTCCAAAAACGCCTAAAGGATATATAAAATAATTGTTCAAAGGATGTGAGTCGATTAGATTGAATGGACTCTTTAAACTCATCTTCATTTTTTTCCATCAAAGAAAAGAAAAATGATGGATTTTTAGGCGGGTCAAAAACAGTGTTTTTTTTTGAGTTATAATTATATTAAAAAGAAAAAGGAGCGAAAAAGTTTTTTGATCAACACTGCTGCAGTTGATTTTTTTGTGATTTTTTTAAACAGAAAATGGGATTAAGAGCGGTAGCTTTGAGAAAGAATATTTTAAAATGGGCTCCATTAGAAAAGCCATGGGCGAATATTTGTGGAAAATATTGTAGATTTGTTGCACGGTAATTAATTGAATTTTTGAATATTTTTTTGGAAAGTGGCAGTAACCGAAGAATATATTAAAATCTAATTTTTTTGGTTACTGTACTTTTTTAAAACATTTTTTCTTTTCAAATTTTATTAAGAGTTATCATTGATCTGTTTCAGATATCCATGGCCTTTTATCATTATTCCAATCTGCCTTACCGCAATTTTATCCACGGGCATTTTAGGACATTTTGAAATTGTTCGAGGTGTTCATTTTCTTTATGCTCCAATAAATGCAGAATGGAAGATTGAAGAAAATATATTACGTGAAAATTGGGCAAAATCAGATTCTCGATTTTATCCGGGAAAAGATTTTCTTCTTCGAAAAGGCCTTTATTTAATTGTTGAAGCTGCAGATGGCGGCTCAATTTTACGTTCCAAAGAAGCAAAAGAATTTATATTTTTACTTGATTGGATTAAAAATAGTACTTTTATTTCAAAGGATGATGAAATTCCATATAAATACAGTGATATTTGTCTGAAGTTTCAAAATGAGTGTTTCTCAAATATACATGCAAGATTTTTAGCAGAAATATTTGCAAAAAATGATCAAGTAAGTTTTTGGGGGGCATTAAATTTTATCATTTTTCAAAAAATGATAAAATCTTATTATCAATTACTGTAATAAATTGTTCATTGTCATACTGTAACTTTTTCCAATTGTTTTGGCCATATCAAAATTTACCTGGGGGTGTTGGTACTGTAGATTTTAACAAAAAAAACAAACTTTTTTCAAACTTAAAAATCATATTTGTTTCAAAATTAAAATTTGTTTTTGACACTTTTAAAAAATCGTTTTCCCTTTTCAGAAATCTTTTAATATAACATATCCAAAATTTTCTTCTGAATTTTCAACGGAGCCAATTGATATTTCAAAAACTATTGGGGGCATTGAATTGGATTCCAATAAAACTTTAAAAGCAGCAAAAAATTGGTTGATTCTGTATCAGTTGAAACAGGAGACAAAACTTATCGAAGATTTATCAACGTTTGTTAAAATAATCATGCATTTTTAATATAAACAAATTTTTTAGGGATTTTGAATTACAAATTACCGAAAAAATAGATGATAAAAAAATTGCAATAAAAAATTTAAAAGTTTATTATTATCATTCTGAGACATTTGATATTGAACTTGCAGAAGGAAATTTAAAGATAATTCCAAGGTTTCGCGGGGATTACTGTAATACAGTAATATTTCATATATGTTAATTTTTTAGATTTACCATAACTTTTGTAATATTAATATTGTTTTCTGTTCTTTGTACATTTAATATTACCTGGACAAGGATATCATTGAAATCAAAACCTGTGCCAATAATTGATTGGGTCGTTTCAAAGCCATTATTGGGGATTGCGGGAGTTGTGATGACTTTAATGGCAATTGTTTCGGCAATTGGATTATTACTTTTAATGGGTGTTACATTTGTTGATATGTGTAGTGTAATGCCATTTTTAAGTTTAAGTAAGTGACGCTGATAGATAACAGGGTCCATGAATTACAGAAATTTGCATAATAATGGACCCATTTTTCAGCAATCGGAATTGATGATACTTTTTTAATGCTTGCTGCATGGCATGAAACAAGTCGTCGATTAAGTGTTGAAGAAAGAGTTGAAGCGGCAATGCGACATGCAGGAGTTTCCATTTCTATTACATCTCTCACCGATGCCCTGGCATTTCTAATTGGTGCCATTGCCCCTCTTCCAGCAGTTATATATTTTTGTTATTATTCATGCGCTGCAATTTGTTTCATTTTTCTTTATTCAATGACAATTTTTGTGGCATTTCTTTCAATCAGTGGTCAATGGGAAGAGAAAGGAAGACATGCCTTGGCATTTTGGCATGAAACTGCACCAATTCAAAATGCTGGTAAGTTTGATATTGTACTTTTTTAAAACTTTATTAAGAATCAAAATTACAGAATCTGAATCAAAAATTATTTGTTTTCTGAATCTTGGAAGTCGACCAAATATTGATTTGCATAATTCTAGCACAGATTTGGATCTTTCATCATCTGATGTAATTCAAAAAGTAAATGATACAAGACTTTGGTATCAACGATTTTTTGCTGATAAATATGCGCCATTTATTTGTCATCCCGCAACACAGATAATAGCTTTGGCATCATTTGTTGCATATCTTGCAATCACTTATACCGGAATTCAACAAATGGTTGTTGGTTTTGATGTATGTTCTTTATTAACAAAAGGGGAAGCTCCAGGGATGTCAAATGCGGCCGGCCGTTATATTTTCGGCCGCAGGCCGGCCAGGCCGAAGATAAGGCCGGCCGGGTCGGCCGCGTTATTCAAAATTCTTTTAAAATACCCTGAATTTGTACGCCAAACTTATAGAAAAAAGAATTCTCATTATTTTCAAAGTAGTGAAAACTCGCCTAAATGTTAAAAAATAGTTGAAATCTTTTTTGATATCCAGCATTGCATATAAAAAAATTACAGAAATTTTATGTACGTATGGTTAAATTTTTTACAAATTTAACGAGGCCGGCCGCATTTGACATCACTGGGGAGCTCATTTTTAACAAATTTTTAAAACATTTATAAATTTTAAAAATTTGTTAAAAATGAGACTCCGTCTTTAAAATCCTTAAAATTGAATTTGTACCTAACAAAAATATGTTTTTAGCTAATCAATATTGTCCGCCTAGAATCGCCTTCTCATCGATTCTTGGAACTTCAAAGTGAATACTTTCTTCATGATGTTTCAAAATTGGATGTTGCAGTTTTATCTCCGCCAAATATGGGAAATGCCATTCAAAGAGAAAATTTTTTATCCGTTCTTTCAAAAATTGAATCAACCCAATGTTCTGCGGGCCGAAATACAACAGATTTTTGGTATTTTTCTTATCAAAAATACATGGATCAACTTGGCTTTGGTTCATTTTGGGATGGCATGTCTTCAGATGATGAAAGCTTTAATGAAAATTTAAAAACCTTTTTAATGGCAAATGAAAAATATGATTACGATATTCTACAGTATCCAAATGGATCCTTAAAAGCTTTTCGTTTTACCACCCAATTAAATAATTACGGTAATGATGAAGGTATTCTTCGATGTGCAAAAAGTATTCGAAAAATTTGTAATCAATACCGTAATGAATTTAATATGTCAAGTTATACACCACTTTGGAATTTAGCGGATCAATTTGAGATAATGTGGCCACAAACTTTACAAGATTTATATATTTCTGTAATTGTAATGGTTCCAATTGCATTATTAATGATTCCCCAACCATTTTGTGCCTTTGCAATTGCCGGATCAATCTTTTCAATTGGATTAGGAGTTTTAGGATTTATGACTTGGTGGGGGGTTAATTTGGATGCTACTTCAATGGTAAATAATATATTAAAGGGGGAGTCCCATCTCTAACAACTTTTTTTACGACGTATTTTATGCAAATTTAGACGAGAACAATGGAAATTTTCTATTGTTCTCGTCTAAATTTGCATAAAATACGTTGTAAAAAAAGTTTTTAGAGGTGGGACTTCCCCTTTAACAATCGTTAATAATAATATGACATGCTTTTCTAGATTACAATTGCAATGAGTGTTGGATTTTCGGTTGACTTTTCTGCACATTGTACATACGCATATATGACAGAAGCGAATAATCATTTTCAACATGAACCGTATGTTTTTACTCTTATTTATCAATCCAAAAACAGATATCACTTAAACTATAAAAAAACATTTTATAATTTTGATGACAGTAATTACTTTTTAACAAATTAAATCAAAATTTTAGAACTCCGTATGAAAGATTAGTGTCAGCATTAGCAGCCGTTGGGTGGCCAATTACCCAGGGATCATTTTCAGTATTTCTTGGAATCTGTACTTTAATTACAGTACAAACTTATATTGTTCAAACATGCTTTAAAACTGTTTTACTTGTTGTAATTTTTGGAACTGTTCATGCTCTTCTTTATCTCCCCCTTATTCTCATGCATTCCCATTCTCTTTATCTTTTTTTTACTAACAAAACACAACCAAAAATTCAATCTTGTAAAAAATAATTTTTCTCCGTGGTATACAGTGTTTTCCCCATTCCATTTTTTTCCGATTCCTTATAAGGGAATCGATTCCGGAATCGATGAAATCGCGATTCCGATCCCTTATAAAGAATCGGAAACGGGAAAACACTGGTGGTATATTACAAATAACGGGATTCATAAAATTTTAAAGCTTTACAATAAATCAATTTATTAATATTTACAAAAAAAAACTTAACAATATTTAATACAATACATTACCCGTTTAAAACATTAGATTACACAGTATTTTCGTTTAAGAAGTCTTGCTTTTTGAGGATTATAAGATTTTATAATAAAGGCAAGATTTAATGCAGCCAATGGTTTTAAGCTGTAAGCATGAGATACTTTCATGATTGCATCACCCGTACGTTCATCTTCTTCAAATATTTGAATATCTGGCTCTTCAAGAACTTTTTCATACCAATAAACAGCTTGAGTTGAAAAACCAATTTGATGAAACATCCGACCCAAGTTATAATAAATTTCTTGTTTTGGACCAGATTTTTCACGAGCATTTTGATATTTGTGAATGGTTGCAACTGCCTAAAAATATATCAATTCAATAAAGTTCTGAAGAAAAAAAAACATACCCGAGTAACTAATGCATTTTTATGCGTTATGGTTCTCTTCATTGATAAACTGAGAAAGCAGATTGAACTTAATAATAAAGCAAGGGGATTATTTGGATGTTGTGTCAAAACATAAGAATATTGAGCTATAAAAAAAAGAATGATAAGTTGGAAAGAAAGATGTATTTACAGAGTGCAGATTTATAATATCCAGTGACTAATGACGCATTTGCAGAAAGCATTACAAAATTTGAATTATCAGGATTCAATTCAGCGACACGATGAAAAAATTTTAAAATAGCATCATTTTGATATTGTGCAACAACAAAACCGATTGATAAAGTGGCTTTTGGCAATTTTGCCAAATCCTTTGTATAAAATACCATTTGCTTAATACCAGACCGTATTATTTCAAAAGCAAAATCAAAATTTTTTGATCTTGATGATGACAAAATAAGAAGTTGTTCGAGAGCCTCAAAACTGCAAAAATAATGTAGTGCAAAACAAATTTAGTAGCTAACATACTTAATTTCAGGTATTTGTTTATGAAGAGCAGCAAAACAGAGAACATGAAACATTTCTGTATAATTTTCTTCTTCCCACAGAGCTTCGACAAGTTTTACAGTATAATCAAATAACTCTCGAGAAGTGAGACTTCGAAAAACATTTTGACTCATTTCTGTAGCAACTCCAAGCCTTTTAACAAAAGCTTTAAAAGGTGATTTATCAATCTTTTGATAAGCAAGTCGACGAAGAGAAGAACAAAACTGTGATTTTTTTCTCTTTTGACCAATCAAAATTGATTCTTGTTGTTTCAAAAGTTCGTAAAAATACGGTACAAGAATCATTCGTATAACACATGCATATTGTTTCTTATTTTTTTGTTCCTTGAAAATATCAACTTGCTGAATTAAAAGTCTTTCATCTGGCAGATGAGTACATTTATCAAGATTGTAATCATGTAAAATATCAAGAGCAGCTTTTAAATCACCACGAAACTGAAGGATGGAAGAAATATTAATGCGAGCATCAATATGATCGTCTTGAAGTTCAAGAGTTTTGTAATAAGAAAACAAAGAATCATCCAAATTTTTCAGATTCTACAAAAAGAGGGGCTATAAAAAGTTTAACAAGTATGAAAACTTACATGATGAAAACAACCTTGTAAAAACCAAACAGCAGCTAAATTTGGTGCTTCAGATAACAGTTTATGCGTGTAAGTTAAACCTTCTTCGTCAGCATTTTTATGTAACAAACTTTCAGCGATTAGAATGTATGAATCAATGACAGTTGTGTCAACGGGACGAATAAGCAAAACATCAATAAGCAACTAAAACTAATAATTGCATATCACAAAAGAATACGGTAAAGCTTACTTTTGCAGGAAAAACCATGTCAATACTCAAAAAGCAAACAATAAGTCGACATATCATAGAAGTCGGAAATGTGTCTGACATTTCAAATTGAATAATTTGTGCTGCAAATGGATAGGGTTTGATCGAATAATCTTCCAGGACCTGAAACAAGTTTATGAAAAACAAACAAAAGCAAAGGTGTTACCTCGTAAACCGTATTTCCTTTATCATCAATAGCACGAATTCCTTCACAAAACCCTAAGATACATTGCACAGTACGATGATAGTCTTGAGATTCTAAATATGAATTCGTCAAAGCTTCAAGCTGTGAACCATATTCTTTGCCATACTGTTTACTTCGTTGAACAATAATTCTGAGAGCATAAAGCATTCTTCCTGCATCAGCATGATCATAAAAATGATTCGATGTTTCAGTAATCAGTTGTTGCAACCATTCAAAGTCAAAATTCTCTTTTTCACAATCAACGAACTGTGCAGCCATTAACTTTGTCTTCATTACTTCTGTAATCATCCCAAGCCGTTCATACACTTTAATTCTTTTTTCGTAATATGTCCAATTTTTTCGATCAACCCTCGAAGCCTTAGTAAAACATGCAGCAGCATCTTCGAGTCTATCAACAGCCAATGCAAGATCACCGGTAATATCCCATTCATTTGCAGATGTTTTAGGAGATACGAGACATCCAAGAAGTCTATATTCAAATGATTTAATTATATCATCCTGATCTTCATATACTTCTGCAAGTTGTAGATAACCATCAGCTTTCCGAGGATCTTGTCGAATAACTTCATGCAGAATTTGAATTGCATTTGTTGTATCCCCTCGAGCAGCAACAATAACAGCTTGCCCAAGTAAATTATCAATTGTTCTACAATATGCACCATTTTAAACATTTATAATAAAAATAAATAAAACTGACAAATTATGATTTCTTCTTGAAGACGACGGTCTATTATTATTTGAAGATGGTGCAAAAATTGGTTCAAAAGTTTGTTTTGAAGGACAAATAAATCCTCCATCATTATCAATTTGCAATACAATTCCATTTGAAAGTTGTCGTCTACATTGAAGTGTTGAATGTGGCTCATTACTATCTTCTATTTCCATATTGATGCTTATAAAAATTTCTGTAAATAAAATATTTTTAAGAAAAAACGTTAAACATTTTTCAAAGCAAAAAAAAAATTCGAAGAAAAAAACTAGCAACTAAGAAAAAAGTGTTTTCGACACGAAAATCAGGGTAAAGCGCATACTGTCTTTGCGCCGAAGAGCAGCAGCAAAAAAATTCATGTCTGTTTTTTTTACCAACTTTTATAACATTTTTTAGCCTTTTTTTCTAGAAAAAACTATTACAGATTTGTTATACTTTATTACTGTTACAAGTATAGTACATAACGTAATAGTTTCTAGCCGGTTTTACCCTAAACATCGTGATATTTTGTTGTTTATCAACTTTTTTTTATATATATTCTAATCCAAATTTAGTTTATTTATTTCAGGTTACTGCTAAACACCACAATGGCGGGTAAAGAAGGTGGCAAAGCTAAAGGAAGTGGAATTAAAAGAGGCACTCATAGAGTAAGCTATTTCATGAAGTCTATATATATCTTTATAACATTTTTAAAATTTTAGACTCTTTTTGTACGGCCCGTAAAAGCCAGTAAAGTTGTTAAGAGAAAGGCAAAAATCCAACCTCTTCGCAAAACTATCACTCCTGGTACAGTTCTTATTGTTCTTGCTGGTCGTCATCGTGGAAAGCGTGTTGTCTTCCTTAAACAACTTCCAAAATCTGGTCTTCTTCTTGTAACTGGTAAGTTATCTGCTTCATTTTTTTGATAGTTACTCTATCTATATTTCTTATTAATGTAAAGAATGATAATCATTCTTCTGAACCGTTGAATAATTTATTATTCTTTTTAGGACCATTGAAGCTTAATAACACTCCATTACGTCGTATTGCTCAAGCTTTTGTTATTGCAACTTCAACGAAAATTGATGTTTCAAAGGTTAATCTTCCTGATCACATCAATGATGATTACTTCAAACGTGCTGAAGAAAAGACAAAGAAGTCTGAAACAAACATTTTTGCTTCTTCAAAATCATCTTATGAAGTAACTGATGATCGTAAGAAAGATCAAAAGAACGTTGATACTGCAATTCTTCAAGCAATTCGTGCTCACAAGGAAAAGAAATTCTTGTTTGGTTATCTTGGATCCCGCTTCACCCTTGGTAAAAATCAACATCCACACAACCTCGTTTTTTAAGTGTTGGACTTTTTTTATTCGTTGTTGTTTATAAAATATGATAATTGTTGATCGTTTGAAAAAACGTTTTTTATATAGAACTTTTTAAAAAGCACATGCTTATATAGAAGCAAAACAAAATGTTTCTGAGAGAAATGATATTTAACAAGCTGATTCAGTTTCTCCATTATATGGAAGCGTATTTTTTCGATTTGTTTTATAAGAAGAAAGCAAAGAGCGGAAGCGTTCATGTGTGTAAAATTCTGTGATTTGTATTATGTAAACAGAACATTTAAGCGTTGATTTAGGTCATTGTTAGAACGTAAGAAGGAGAATAAAGAGGGTGAAAAAGCATGCTATCCTTTGATGGATTTTACTTTTTTTTGCGAGACGTTTTGCTTTTACGATAGCGGAAGAAAAAAAGGTGTTCTAGCTCTTTTTTGTACGAATGTTGTTTTTTTTTCTTGTGTCCATTTTTGTTTAAATTTTGATAAGGATTGGAGAGAGAGAAGAAAAAGAACTCTCTGAATATCATTCGAATAAAGGAGTAACAGCAGCACAGTTGTTGTACTTGAAGAAATTTTACTTTTTTTAAAAGGCTAAAATTTATTTGAATTTATGTATAATTTTTGAGAATGCCCTAAATAAAAGCTTTTGGAAATCCAGTTTTGCAAATTGTTGAAAGCTGGTGGGGAAAGAACTTGTAGGGGGACAGATGTTTTATTGAAGCTTTTCCTTCTTTCAATTTCCTGGATTGGCCTTGAGGCGTCATTTATTTTACTGCAAGAAAAAGAAATTGTATTATTCAAAAATAACGCTCCTCTTTTTTTGCAACTCTCCCAAAATTTTCTTCTTTCTGGCAAACCCCTCCTTTGTTTATTGATTTGATGGATGATGATTGCGCAAAAATAAGTGAAAGCAAGTCTACATCAATCTCCTCTTCTTTCCTATGGGCTTGTTGCTTACTTGCTTGATTCATCACCCCCGCAAATATATAAATATAACATACAATTGCACTATTTCTTTTTTCTTACTCCACTTTTGTTTACATCATTTCTTTTTTTACGCGGTTATTTTTGCTTCCTATCAATTTAAAAAAAAACAAGAGACTGTTTTTATTTTTTTCTTTTCCAGCATCTTCAATGGAAGTGATAATATTTTAAAGTAATTAGGTCAACTCTTTTACAACAACTACCGTAATAATGTCTGCAATATCAAACAGCTTTCGAAATGTCTTACAACGAACAGAATTTCGACGTCGTTGGGCTTCTCTGAGGAAATCCTTTGAAGGTGTCAGCTGGTTTTTTGTTGGAACTGTTTTTATTTTTTCTTTAGGTGTTATATTTTTTATCTTAGGTGTTATTTTTCTTGCCCCATCAAATTCTGACGTAAGTTGTTTTTTTTTGAAAAAGAAATTTTGGCAATTTAATTTTTTAATGTTGCAAAATTTTAACATTTAAAGGAGGTGGACTCTTTGCTACTTTTTGTCAAATAATTGCTTTTTGAATTTCGCGCGCCATAGTCGGGTATCAAGAGAACCTGATATCCTGCATTCTAACACGAAAATATTTCCCCGTGGAAATTTTTTTTCCTATTGAAATTTTTTATGGATATATAAAAGCTATGCATTTTTGTTCTAAATATTGTTTTTTTATCTCTTTTTTGTTATTTTTTTATCGCGAAATTTGTTCTGGTGATATCTTTGCTGTTTTTGTTTATAATAAAAATTATTTTTCTTCGTGGTTCGATTATAAAATGTTTCGCGTTGTATATTTTTGTTTGTCTGTTCCACTGTTTTAGGGTCTGGTGGCAGTAATGGATGGATTAATCAGGTAAGTTTAGCATAACAGGTCAGTTAAAATATGTATTTAATCTATTTTGAACTAATGATTCCTTTTTTTAGATCTCTGATGCTGACAAAAGAAGAAGAATATGATGGAGAAGTTGCAGAAGAAGTTCGTTGTGAATATATAAATTTTTGAAAATCTGTGTTGTTAATATTTAATTTTTTTGTTTAATAATAAAGTTTTTAGTAAAAAAGATATATGATCTCCATCACTTTCATTGGTGTATACCTTTTAGAGCAATGCTTACAACGATACCAAAAAACAGATACTCAATTTGTTTAATGTTCACGGCCCAGAAAGCCGGAAACAATTACTGATTCCTCGTCACATCATTGAAAAATTTAAATATAACTCCAAAATATGATTCGAAGCAGAAAAACGTCATCAAAGAATTAAAAAAAATAAAAATCTATAACCAAACAAACAACATATTAAACTATTTAACTCGTAAAAATCATCTGTATTGTTTTAGTTCTGTAAAACATGGCAAGGATAAGCTTTACTAATTACCCTAACATCGTATTACCGACGAATCCCAAATTTCGAGCTGCATTCACTTTTGTATCACATATAGCTTAAACCCCATCCCCAATATTGTTATACCCAAAAAACTGCAATGAGAAATAGTGTTTTAAAAAAATTTTATTATAAAACAAAAAAATTAAATATTACCAACACAAATTTCCAAAAATTTATATATTCACAACGAACTTCTTCTTCTGCAACTTCTCCATCATATTCTTCTTCTTTTGTCAGCATCAGAGATCTAAAAAGAGGAATCATTAGTTCAAAATAGATTAAATACATAGTTTAACTGACCTGATTATACCAAACTTACCTGATTCATCCATTCATTACTGCCACCAGATCCTAAAACCAAACAACAAACAAATAAAAATATACAACGCGAAACATTTTATTATCGAACCACGAGGAAAAATAACTTTTATTATAAACAAAAACAGCAAAGATATCACCAGAACAAATTTCGTGATAAAAAAATAACAAAAAAGAGATAAAAAAACAATATTTAGAACAAAAATGCATAGCTTTTATATATCCATAAAAAATTTCAATAGGAAAAAAAATTTCCACGGGGAAATATTTTCGTGTTAGAATGCAGGATATCAGGTTCTCTTGATACCCGACTATGGCGCGCGAAATTCAAAAAGCAATTATTTGACAAAAAGTAGCAAAGAGTCCACCTCCTTTAACTATATTTATTTCACAGTAATTTAAATCTTAAAAAAATTATGGAAATTTGGTTACTGTATTTTTTCTTGCAACGATTTTTTTAAGAAAGTAACCCAAATTTTGCAAAAATTTTTTAATTATTTTTACTGTCTACGAAATTATTATTTTTAGGATCAAACAGTAGGAATAATATTTTTGGTGATAGGAATTGTTGGAGTATTATTGGGTATTGTAACATTTTTAATTAGATGTTTTTGTCCTCGGCCATCATCTCGTACAGCAAGATCCTCTCGATCACAACTTCATCATCAACATCGTGGACATCGTGTTCCTGGAACAAATAATCGCGGGGGTGGTAATAGAAATCATAATGATGAACGTCGAAATTCTCAACAACGGGTTTGGTCAATAATGCCACCCCTTTCTGCTTCCACTCCCATTGATTCATCAGCAAATAATCGATCAATTGAAAGAACACTTTCACAAGCCCCACCAAGTTATGCTGAAGCAGTTAATGGGGGAAGGTAATAATAACAACATTATCTAAGATATATATAAAATCCCTATATATATATATAATATTTAGGTCTTCAATAAGTATTGCAGATGAAAATCCACCCCCATATCATTAAATACTCTATTGCCATTCAAATTTCTCAATACAATACTTTTTATGCCAAAAAAATATTGCCATCATTTTTTTATTTGTAATAATTCCTTGTACTACTAACTACGACATATAGCGGGATTCCATATTATTATATATTTGATATTCGCATTTACCCAAAAATGACTAAAACGTCGTTAATGAATTCTCTTGTTTTTCACCATAAAAAATAAATTTTTGCGAAAAAAATAAAGTTTAAAACTTTCCGTCAACTGTTTTTTTTCTTCTATGATTTATTGACGTCATCAAAGTGGCAAACGAGTGAGGCTCGAAGTAGTAGGGAGAGAGAGGAAAAATAAGAGAAGCAAAGAAAGAAATGAAATACCTTTGTCAAAGAAAAAAAAGATTGGCCCCAAAACACAAAAATTTTTGAATGTCAAAAACATCTGAATTTTTGGCGAGAAAATCTTTGTAAGACATGAAAAATATTTTTCATTCAAAAAATACATAAAGTTATTATTGTTTTGGCATTATTTTAGGTTATTTTTTCGTCGTCATTTTGTCAGCTGTCTCAACATATGTATTTTAGAAAAAAAAGTATATAAAAAAGGGGGCGACACAAATTTTTTTTATCGCCGCAAAAATAACAGCAGAAAAAAAGGGAATGTTTGCTGCTATTTTTTTTGCTGTCTTCTTTCCTCGGCTGTTTTTGTCGCTACTTTTTTTCTTTGTTTTTCATTAAAATCGCTTTTTAATTAATTTATTTTTTGTTGTTTTACATTTGATAACTATTTTTTTCTCGTTGAATTTTAATACTTCTTTTTTTGGTGCTCAATTTTTGATTCACTTTTTTTCGTCAAAAAAGATAACCAGAATTTTCCCGAAAATTTTATTTAAATTTCTTTTATAATTTTGCATAAAACTAGAAAAATGTTTATTTTCCGAAAAAAATGAGAGTTAAAAAATTCGTGTTTCATGGCCAAGGCCGTATACAGAAAAAAATTTCGGAGGGGGCACAGCGATTTTCGGGGGGGGCACGCCTTTGATCTTTTGCCGCCGCCAACACTAAGCGGCAAAAGATCAAAGGAAATTCTTCAGTTTCGGGGGGGGGCACAGGTCCCGAATCCCCCCCCCCCTAAATACGGCCTTGTTCATGGCAGTGCTGACTGGTAATGAATGATTTTTGTTGGTGTCGAACGTGTAATCAACAAAAAAAGGGGGGGGGGATTAATTTTGTTTTCATCCGTGCTGTCACCCTGCAATAGTGCAAAACAAATTCCCCTCTCTGTCTATTATTAAGCGTAAAAAATAAATGTTTATCTTCAAACTTTGTTATTTCCTGTTTTATTTTTGCGCTTTTTTGTTTGCAAATATGTTTGCATTTTCACGTGTGTGTGTCTTGAAATGAATGTTTTTTGGAGACAAACAAGTTTTTATAGGCTATTTATATTAGAAAATACTGTATTAATAAATAATGGTAGACATTTTTTGTGAGAAATATATATATTAGGAGACGAATATTTGAAACTATGAAATACAATCCATTTTATTTAAACTTTTGAAACTACATTTTTGATTAATCTTATTCATTTTTCTGTAGTCTTTTAAAATCATTTTTCAATAATTATACGCTATTATAAATTTATATAAAAAAAGTTCCTACTTTTAACACTTCAAATTTCCCAATTATCGCTATTTTCTGTTACTTTTTAGAAAAAAATATGAAAATTAACACTACAATTTAACCCTAAAAAATTACAGTATCCTTTCCAGCTTTAAAAAAGTCTAAAAATTTAATCAAAACCAATTTAATTTACTTTTTTTTGACGTTTAATGTTATTTAATATTTTAGTTTTCCACTTTATTTCTTTGAAGCTGTTAATTCCTTCCTTTTATATTACTTGTTTAAAAACACCTTTTTCTTAAATGAATTCTTACATTTGAAACACAAAGGTGCCATTGAAAATGCAGGTGATGGCTCATAAATCCCCCTTTAATAATATACCTTTTTTTTCGCATTTAAATCTTTATTTTTTGCCTAAAAATGTATTAAAAAAGTAGTTGTTTGTGGGATTCTTTTTTATTTGATATTACTAATGAAAAAAAAATATAGAAAATGTTACGTGAGAAACAACAAAAAATACAGATATATATTTCTATGAATGAAAGTTTCCATTTGAATCTACAACAAAAGTTTTATTTATTAGCTAAAAATTTTTAGTAAAAAACCTATTGTTAAATGGCAACAAACAAAACTTCTTTTGTGGGCGTAAAATTTTTTAGACTTTTAAAAAAGATTCTTTTATGCTTGAATGAAAGATTGTGGTTTCTGTCTGAAAAAAAATGTTTAAAACTTTTTAAAATTGTTGTGGTTAAAGGAGAAGCAGCAGTCGTCTGGGAGACATAAAATAAAATTGAATTGAACTTTTTTGGGTTTAAAGTCTTTTTTTTTAAATTAAAGAAAGAACGGTTTAGATTCCGGCGGTTCTTTTTCTTACTTTTTGTTGTTCAAAATTTTCTTGCAACGATTCTTGGAGCTAACATTTTAACGGTTGCTTTCAAGTTCGAAGAATCCATTACTTTTTCGATCCACTATTAATTAGCTTCATTTATCTGCTTCTTTGATTAAAAGATACAGCGCAAAAACTTGATTAAAGTGCATTTTTTAAAAAACTCCAAAAAACATAACATTTTCTCGAGGGACTTATTTCAAGGATGTTGTTTTTCTTTAAAAAGTTTATGTTTTTTTTCTATTTCATTTCTTTCAATTTTTCGTCCGTCTCGACTTTTCTTTGCCGTCCATCGGGCATTTTTTGGCGAGACAACAAACATCCCCCATTTTCTTCGCCGCTTGCTTTCTGCCGTAACCGGTCCGCCTTCACTTAAAAGCAAAACAGGCAAAAAGCTGAGGAAAGCTTATTTCTCTCTGTGCTGCATTACTCGGAGATGACGACGCTTTTTTTGGACGCTGCGGACTTTATTTTTTCTCTTCAATGCTGCTTTTTTTTAGAAAGCAGCTTTCATTTCATTCATTTTGTTTCGTGTATTTCGAAATCTCTCCCCTTTTTTATGTGCGCGCATTTTTGATGCAATATTTTGCAAACTTTTTTCCCACATTGAATCAGCGTTTTTTTGCATCTTTCTTTTTTTTGTTGAGTTTTAAAGTTTTAGGTGATTCTTTTCTGTGCTTTTTACGTGTTTGATTTAAGTGCTTTTCTTTTGTTAAATATCATCATATTACTTTCCTTCTTTTTTTCCTGTTATCATACATAGTTTTTACTGATAACAAGGTAATAATTTGAAATTCTTTGCAAAATTTTCTTTTTTATTGGCCTTTAAAATTACTTACATCTGTAATTTAATCATTATATTTAAGAGAAAAAAAAGTGCGTGGTTTTTTCAATAAACAAAAAGTCATAAATGGCATTCGTAATTCCCGAGTAATGATGCCATTTTTATGCTACTTTTAAAAAAAAAATTAAAATGAGAGGATGAAAGGAAACTATTCATTTTCGTGTTATTAATTTATATGTTTTAATTTCTTTTTAGTGCCTTTGTAATTCCTTTATTTGTAGAAATGCGTGGAATTCGTTTACATTCTGGTTGTCTACATAATTATCACCATCAACGAAAAAGTTGTGGAACAATTTATTCTGTGCCATGTTCGCCTCCCAGATCTCCTCCACCATCACCGGTAAGCCGGGCACAACTTAACAAAGGTATATATCAACTTTTTTATCTTCGTTTTTTAAACTTTTACAACTCTTTTAGAACTCTCATCAATGACATCAATAAATGATACAAGATGTACAGATTGCTCAGAATCTCCAAAGAAATGTCCGTATTTTTTTCATCGTCTTGATCATGAACTGCAACGCTTGACAACGTAAGTTTTATGTTTTTTACACTGAATCTTTAGTGCATTATATGTGTTTTCTTTTTTATTATTCTGCTAAGGATTACAAAACTTTTTTACAATAGCTTTCATATTCTTTTTTTTCTCAGGAACAAAGTCCAAACTGTATAAAAATGTAATACATTTGTTTTTATCTTTTTTAAGTGTTCAAAAATTGGTTTTGTTTCTGATGTTTTTCTGCAGTAATATTGGACCCAATTAATTTTTCTTCTATTAAAAAACTTCTTTTTTTTATTGTCTTTTCATTTCATTTCTCACTGCTGAGAATTTTTTATATAGTCTGCAAAAAGAAGAAAAAAAATTCTTTCCAAATTAAAGGTCACTTTCGGCCTTATCTTCCTTCTATTCTTTTTTTACAAGTGTTTCTCTAAAGGGATGGTTACGGTCTTGTTTACAACTTGAGTTTATTCACGTGAAAAACATTGGATAAAAGAATGGTCAGTCAGCAGCAGCAGCAAAAACATGTTTACCAATTAGATTATCTCTTCTTTTAAATTAGGTCATTTTCATCATCATCACATTAGCATAGTTCTTTTTTTTCTTTGCTTGATCTATCGTTTGAATTTTATCATTTTTTCTTCTATTGATCTTTTGATTTCTTGCGCAATTATGAAATTAATCATGCTTTTTATTGATATTCATAGTATTTTTTTTTCAATGTTGATTGTTTGTGCATCGTCCAAAAATTTTTTTGTCACTTAAAACCACGTGGAGACGTCAATTCAAAGCACATGCGTCAACGGCTCCGACTTTATCAAATTAAATTAAAAGCAAAAAGATCAAAAACAAGTTCACCTTTCTTTTCGATTGAAAAATTGTTTTGTCAGAGACAATTGACAAACCTTCACTCACTGCTTTCAATCACATGCCCTTTAATTTAAAAATTATCTAAAAGCGGAAGAAAAAATCAAAAGAATGAAAGAAAAAAGATTGTATTTTATCTTAAATTTAAAACACGGAATTTTTTGTCTTTGTTCAAGTTTGTTGTCTCTTTTTTATGTATACTGTCATCACAATGAAACTTCTTTGATGTTTTTATGGGAAAAAAGAAATAAGGAAAATGACAAATTTTTTGTTTAATTTTAGAAAGATTAGGTTTTTATTACAAAGGTATAACTGTATCATAAAAAAAGTTTGTTGTTTTCTAAATTTTTGCTTTTTTATTGTTTTGGTGACAGTTTTTTGTTATTGTATCAGTGTTACGTCAGACTGTAACTACGGCACAATCTCTTCAAATTGTTACCAAATACTTTGTTTTTTACAGTCCAACGTTGAAAGAATACTTCAGTTTAAAATTTCTGATATCATTTATGGACTTTTGCATTGAAAGATAAATTTTAAGATAAATGTTCAAAGTATCAAGTATTGCTGATTTTTGCAAAGAAATTTACTTTAATCTGGGTCATAAAAAGTTATATTTGATCGAAAACTTGTACTTCTTTCTAAAAAAGATCTCTATTTTTGTCTCTCGCACATTCATGTGATTATTTCTCATTTCAATATTTGATCTATTTTTGATAGTATTTATTTATAGACAAAGAAGCACGTGTGCAGAAAAGGGAATCCCAAAATAACATTTGTGTGTAAATTTGCTATATCTTTGACAGAGATACAAAAATTGTGTGCCTGTTTTTGGAGTGATTTATGTCACTTTTGATCTTAGAAGGTAGTATATATTTGCATATAGGATACAATGCTGTCTCTCTCTCTCTCTTTTCAATGATTAGACATCATTGTTCATAGAATAAATATTTGTCTTGATCTCCATTTATGACCGTTCGAGAAAAATATGATTTTTTATCTTCCTTCGAAAGGTTCATTACGATCGGAGAAAATGATAATCTTTCGTTGACACATTCTATTGTTTTGATTTGCCGTTACGAGATGAAAAAAGGTATCGTAAATTTCGACATCCAACATTGTTGTTTGTTTTGATTTTACATGTTTTGCAACGCTTTTTTCAAAAATTTGATCAATATTTTGACGTTTTTTGTCTTCACGTTTGATAAAAATAATAATAATTTTGTAAATAAGGTTGTTTTTTTTGTATTATTTTTATT
The DNA here is from genome assembly GCA_964035985.1 of Panagrolaimus superbus. Classification (NCBI taxonomy): domain Eukaryota; kingdom Metazoa; phylum Nematoda; class Chromadorea; order Rhabditida; family Panagrolaimidae; genus Panagrolaimus; species Panagrolaimus superbus. The sequence continues at coordinate 12,383,964 of OZ038357.1, forward strand.
CTTTGGACGTATTTGGGCTCAGTATCATAACTTTGGGTTTTTTTCTTTATTCTAAAAAGACTACAGTTATAAAAATGTCTGATAACAAAAAAGAAGAATGCAGGCAGTTGCAAAAAAGTGCAGCATTTTTTGTGCACACACACACACATTTGATTTTATTTAAAAAGTTGAAATGAAAAAAAGTGGCGTCTGTGATACCCAGTCATTGACAGCCCGCCAGGGTCTAGCACACGAACTTCATCATTTTTCACCGCCCCATCTGATGATATAAAAGAAAGGAGAATTCACCATTAGAAGTCTTTTAAACGATAAAAAGTAATTGTTGGATAGTTGCTTCTAATTTTGTCTTTCTGTAATTTTAATTTTTACATTTTCTTTTACGTGAACTTGATTTTTTACCTTTTTGCGAGTAGTTGACAAAAAAATCCTTTTTTTATTCACCAGTTTTCCTTTTCTAGAATTATCTTAATTTTATTTGTATTTACTTCCTTAAAATCCCTCATCTAATATGACATCCATAATGCAAATTCCGGTTCCTTCAACGTGCCGTCGATGCAGTTTGGGACGCCTTTCAGTTCCCATTAGTCCAACTGGGTAAGTGTTTTTTAGCTAACCAATTTCCTTTCTCAGATATTTTTTTCTTTCTTCTCCCAATATAATGACTTGTCTGACGTTCCTTCTTTGTAATAGTAGTAGCTCGCTGCCAAAGGCAATTGCATTCATTATTTTCTTAGCTGTTTTGTCATTGTCTAGTCATCTCCTCTTTTATTTGGTTGCTCTGGACCTTATTCTTATTCTGTTAGAGAAATAAAAGAAGCAGAATTTTTGGATATTCTTATTTTTCTCACGCTGAAATCTATGAGCCGTTCCTTAAAAGACTGCAAAAATATGAGGTGCTTTTTTCTTGGTTCAAGCTTTTTTTTTATTAAACGCAGCTACTTTACTTCCCTCTTTTCATTTTCTAAAAACCCATTTATTATTTTCCTAGACAAGAGAAAAAAATTTTACTTGATATAAATTTTTTTAGATATTTATTACTTTTTCTTTTTTTCTTAAAAGTTAACAGTTGGCAGCAGATTTTTTTTGATTAAATAAGTTAAACGAGTTAAAAAACTTGGCGGAAAATGCATTTTTGCTTTTTTTTCCAAGTGCCTTATGTTTTTTCCTCCTTCCGGTGGTGGAAGTAGCATCTGCTTCCCGTGACGTTGTTGACTAACACACTTTCAAATAAACTAATAAGATGTGTAGGCGCCGATCTAATATTACCCATCTCTTTTTAACCTCCTTCTGTTTGTATATCTGGACTGACGTCTGTCGACCACTTTACACGTGCCAAAAGATCAGTCCGACATTCTTTTGATCTACAACTTGTGTCTGATACCATGCTGTTCACGTGTTTTACTCTCTTGAATATGATGGAAAAAATTCTCATTAGTTTTGACTTGAAAGCTGCAAAAAAACGACCTCCGTGTCAGGTGAAAATCAACTTTTTGCAAACAAGCAAAAAGCTAAACAAAATTGTGCTTTGCTTTGTCTATTTTCTGTCTAACGTCTTTTTTCTCTTCGACTTTGAAAAGGCACAAAGTCTTTTTGAACCCTGGAAGACTTTGTTTTTTTCATTCTTTAGCAGAAATACAAACATTAAAACAAAACTTTTTGTTTTAAACTGCAAATAACATTATGGCTTTTTTTAGATCAATTCCAATGTCACTTCATAAAGCTTCTTCTTTGTCAAGAGGAGGCTGGTTTGATTCAAGCCCACATTCACGGGGTGAATCAACTTTGGAACTTGAAGCAATTGCTGCTGTACATCAACTTTCATTTGCTGTTCAGGCAATTAGTGTCTCTGAAATGTTGCCGCGTACTCCAGATTTAATATTTATTAATATCACAACACTTGAAGGTCAACCCTACTGTTTGGAATTAACAAATAAAGGATGGAGAATAACTTCGCTGAGATCTGATTGTATGCAAGGAGATTTTACTCGAATGGATCTCTTCACCAAATATTATGATTCTATTTATGATTTAATGGAAGTTATTTCACCAAATTATAAACAACGATTTAATGAAAAACTTGAACAACGTCTTCGATTGCTGGAGGTAAGGAATTTTTTGAAAGGGTTACTGTAGCTTTGTGATTACGGGGTTTAATAAAAAGTACATTTTAGACAGAAGGTGATGAATTAGTTGCTCCATCGTCATCATACATGAATTCACCTTGTTTTTCAAATTACAGTAAACCAACAAGTTCATCCTCCAATTCTTCAATCGAAGGTGAATCATCGCCTGATCAAACAATCTAAGAAATGCTAAAAATTATTACTAGACTTTTACTAATTATTTTTAAATCAACTTACTACAATACCACAGGCATTATCATTAAAAATATAAGCGCAATTTTATTGTTAGTTTTTTTCTCCTTTTTTTGTATATAGTGACTTTGTTTCGCTAAAATTTATTCTCATTTTTTGTCGACTCCATTTTGAATCGACGTTAATAACGGCTGATACTTGTAAAAAAAGCCGTTAAAATTAATTAATTTTATTTTACAGCTTAAACTGGTCGCTTTTTATGTAACACTTTTTTAAAATATTTGTATCAATCCATTTTTGGATTACAACTTTTCAAGTCTCTATTTTTCACAATTTTTTGTTTCCCAATTTTCATGAAAAAACGTGTCTAATATTATTCTTCTTCAATTTTTTGATTGTTTTAAATTTTTTTGCTTGAGAGTTTTTTTCTATTCTAATGTATGGTTTTGTTTTTTCGTAATTTTTTTTGTGAGATTCTGAATGTTAGAAAAATATAACACTCTTTAATCAAATATTAATTTTTTGTTCGATTTTATACAAAATAAACAAAACAACCCCTTTTAAATTTGAAGTAAATTCAAAAATGCATAAACAGAAAAGAAAATATAATGCTTTTTTATATTTAAAAAGTTTCATATAAAAACTACAAATAAAAGTTATAAATTTGTTGGTTTTCGGGGTTCGGAGCCACGGAGCCGTAAAAAATGTCCGGTCCAACACTGATTGAATAACCATCATGCTTTTAATTGTATTTAAAATATTTGTAATTAAAACATGTTTGGTACTGTTTCCGATGCAAATTCAGGCTTTGAGAATAAAAAAATACTGTATTTTTATGTAAAATTTCGTGTTTAGAGCTACATTTTTCTATTCGGAAACAGTGCCACATGTTTGTTAAATAACAAGTTTGGTTACTGTCATTTTTTAATGGCATTTTTTTTCTTAAAATTCTGAACAATAGTTTAAAATTTGCAAAGTTTTTAAAAACTATATTTTTGGAGTTAATTTTTTTTTCTTGCTATTTTTTTATGCCGTGGCATTTCATTTCACAGAAAAGTATAAAACTCCAATTATTGGTTTTATGATATTTTTTTTGCCATTGCAATTGCCATCATCAAATGTTCGAATTTTTTTGTGTGGCGACATTTAATACTTTTTTTTTGAAAAAATAATAATAATACCCCCTTTGTGCATATCAAAAAACATAAAGTTTGGCATTAAAAAATTGCCAACAACCATGGCATTTTTAATAATGACGACAAAAAAGTTTCTGTTTTCCGTGCAAAAAAAGAAAGGTTTTTTATTGCAGTATTTTTTATGGAAAAAAAATAAATGATTTTAAAAAGTTGTTTTTTATTTGGATTTTGGGAAATGTTTGTACATATTTTTTTCAACAATTGTTTTTTTTAAAAAAAGATACTTTTTTATGCATCAAACGAAAAAAGTTGATTTTATTTAATGATGAAATTTGGACAGAAAAAAGAGAAACAACTTTTTTCATTTTGATTTTTAAAAATTGAATAAATCTTTTTTGTTTGTTTTTATTTTACAACTTTTAATGTTCATTTTATTTTTCCATTTACAGTAATCCTTTTTGTTGGAAAATGTCAATTTTTTAGAGACAATTTTTTAAAAATCTTTTTCAATTTTTACAATTTAGTGATGTAAGTTTTTACTTTAAATTGTAAGTAAAAACTTTTTTAACAAATTTCGATTAAAAACTTTGAAACATTCAAAAAATTGTGATTATTCGAGATTAATGTTAATGTCAGTTTTTTGAAATTTTAATTTTATGATAAATATTACGGTAGCTTTTGCTTTTTAATTATAGCTTTTGGTTTGCAAAAATAATATTTTTTTCAAAAAATAATGCCACGTTTCCAATAAAAGTTGTTTGTTTTTATAAAATCCTGCAAAGTTTTTTTTTAAATATTTGCATGTTTCATGAAAAACAATAATTATAAAATGGAGACTTACAATTTTACCTTTCTAAAATTTAAAACAAAACATTTTTTTTTGTTGCAAACTTTTTTTAAAACACAGAAAAAACGTTGCATTTAAAAAAAGTTTGGAAAAGGTCGAATTTTTAACTTTTTTAAAAAAAAAGTAATAGGAATTTTGCGTGACTTAAATTTAAAATGGACAAAAGAAATGTATAAATAAAAAAAGAAAGAAAAATGTTTACATTCTTTTAAAATAGGAATTGCAAAATGCCATCCATGTTTAAAGGTTTTCCATTTGAGACATTTTTTGGAATTTGAAGTTTGTAAAAAAAGTTTTCTTAGAAATATTTTTTATATAAAAACAAGAAACAATAGTTTTTTTGAAGTTTAAAAAAAGTATAAAAAAATTGTCTCCGATTATTTTTTAGACGAAAAAAATATGACGTTTGCGTGTTCTTTTTTTTGGAGCTAAAAAATGGATTTTAAATTATTCAAAATTGGATTCATGGATATCGTGTTTAGGTACGCCAAAAAAATAAGAAAAAAGGAAAATTAATTGGGTTAAAAAAGGTTTTAAAAATTAGAAATTGGAGAACGTGAATCACGTGGAAATTAGAAAAGTTAAAATTTGGCATTATTATTTTTTGGCATTATTTTAGCAGCAACAAAAAAAAGATAGTGATACTTTTTTTTGGAATAAAAAAAGTCCTTTTAAAATATTATCTAATTGTTAAGGACTTTTTTACCCTGATTTTCAGGGTTATACGTGATTCAACGTTTTACTGGGTGAAATGATTAATCGTTGCGAGATCCGAAAAATAAAAAAATGCATAACAGTATTCACTCCTTTTAATAATTAATTTTGAACCCGATTTTTCAGAATCGTCTGGCTTCAAAAATTAGAATAATCCCAAAAAAATATAATGCCGACAAAAGTGTTTTTTTTTCTTTGATCAATTTATCCGAATTTTTTCAGGCATGTAAATTCAAATTTTATTTCCTTGTTTTCATTTTAAAAAAGTAGTTTTAAATTGAAACTTTTAACAAAATGTATTTATTTCTTTAATGGTTCAAAAAAAGTGTTTCAAAATTGAAATTAGTTTTGGGTTCGAAAACCAAAAATTAAATAATTATACACCTATTTTAAGCCATTGAATGACAAATATTTTTGCCGCCAAAAATGACAGCCAATTGAATGAGAAAAGAGTTCTTAGACATGAATTTATTTATTTATTTATTTATATTTTAGCTGTTTTGAGTGTTTCCTGTATTTTTAAGTGCTTCCTTTTAAAAAAGTTTTTTTTTTGTTGTAAAATGCCAAAAACGAATATTTTTTAGAGGAACATACATGTATAAAAGTTTTTTTTGGAATACAAGCATGCTTGCAAGCATGCCATTGCCAGATGCAGGCAGGCAAAAGAATAACTACAACGAATATTTTCCTTCTCTTTTTTTTCAAATGCTGTTCCTAAATGTGTCGGGCCATGAAAAAGGTGTCGGTGAAAAAACAAAAAAAAAGATTTTGTGTTTTTCAGAAATAGAAAATTATTTTATTTTGGATCAATTTTATCGATAGTTTCGTTGAGCAAATGTCTATCAGTGATCAAAAAAAGAATCAGTTAATTTTTTTTTATCAAAAAGTAAAATGTGGTTTATCAATAATTTTTTTTGCATTCTTTGAAGCTTAAAAATATTAAAATCCGGATATATCAAAGCCAGATTTTTAAAGCAAATAACTTTTCTTATTTGTTTTAAAAATCAACCTTTTTTTGTCCGTTTTTAAACATTTAAAAACTTTAAAGTTCCCTATTTTTTTAAAAAATCCAAAATACAAAAAAAACGTGCCAAAACTCATTGATAATTTTTACTTTGTTCCTTCCTTTCTTTCTTTCTGCCCTGAGGTCATGGAAAATATCATAAATCTTATTCTTTAGTCTGAAAACCCAAACCAATTATTATTTTATCTTTTTTTTAAATTTATTTTTTTTTGAAATGACACCTTTGAAAAACGCAAAAAAGCTGTCAAAATGTTTTTTGACGGATTTCCACCTGAAAAAAATATTTTACGCATTTTTTGCGGCTTTTTTTTAAAGCTTTAAAGAAAAGAAAAACTTGGAAATATCCAATTTTCTCTTTCTTTTTTTTTATATTTAAAAAGTGGCCATTATCTTTCCCCGAAAAAATAAATAAATAAATGTAATGATTTATCGATGCTGCATTTTTTTCTTCTGTTCTTTGGCTTTTTCTTTGTTTTTTGTCTGGCATTTTTTCGAGAGATTTTTTTATGCTTTTAAAAATTTAGTTTTTTATTATTTTTTTGGTTTAACAATGCTACAGTATGCTTTAAAAAGATTAAAATTTTGTGATAAATGCTTTTTTCGTTGCAAGACGTCGAAATTTATGAACATTGTTGCTCCAAAAAATTTAATTTTAGTTTTTTATTACGACATTCTTAAAATTGTTTGTATTTTCTGGGATTTATCGTGTCATTTTTTTAAATTGCACTTATTCAAAGTATACTGTAATATATTATTGCCACTTTTTTAATTGCATCCATAAAAGTTTTTTTCTTGTCCGAGAAAAAATAATACTTTATTTTTTCCCGCGAACTTTTATTTTTCTTATTTTTTACTTTTTTATTGGCTTCGAAACCTTGCAGAAAAAAAGGATTACAATTATTATTATTATTTTTGCCAGATTTTTTTAAGCAGCAAAAAAATACTTATTTTTATGAGGCAACTTTTTTTCTAAAGATCTCTTTTTTTTAATAAAACACATATGTTTTTTACGAAAAACTCGTAACTCCGTTTTTTTGAAGGGTTTTAATTTTTCGTTTGTTCGGGGTTATTAAAAAATCTTTTTCAAAAAAATTACATTAAAAAAAGATGCCAGATTTTTTTGTTATCACATTTTTAACAAATAAAAAAATCTGTCTCCGCCGTTTTTGAATGAATGAAAAAAAATTGACTTCCCTCTTTTTTTATGAAAGAAAATATAAATAAATAAATGAATTAAAAATCGGTCGAAATTTATTCATAATTTTTTTGGAAGAATAATTTATTCATAGTTAAAATGTTGTCAGATAATGAATTATTTAAATGAATATATAGACTTCGAGCCAATTTATTTTTAAAGATTCCAAAAATTCTAGCCGCCGTAATTTTGTGTTTTTTTTTGATTGACAAAAATCGCATTTTTTTCGTAGCTTTTTTTCATTAAAAATTGTGGCACATTTTTGCCGGATTTAATTCTGGCATTCCAAAAGTATTTATTTAGTTTCCGAAAAATTCTTAACAAAGTAATATATTTTAATGAATTCCAAAATTGTGGGTGGCAATTTAAAACACAAATTTTAATTTTTGAACTTTTTTTATTGCATTTAAAAATGGCGTCAATTTTACTCCTTCCATTTATTTTTTAAAAGTAGGTCAACTTTTGAATGTCTGAAGTTTCTTTAATTTTATTAATTAATTAAAAAATAAGTTTAACACAAATAATTAAAATGCCATCATTGCTGTTGACGGCGATCAGGGTTGTCAAATGCGGCGGGAAAACATGGCCGGCCGCGGCCGGCGGCGAAAAATCGGCCGCCGTGCCGGCCGTGCGGCCTAAAATTGTTACCCGGCCGGCCGTGCGGCCTATATTTTTTCTTTTTTGTATGGGAAAAACAAAGAATTTCGCAAAAATCGTCGGCCGTGCCGGCCGCCGGCGCAAAAAACCTTGCCCGCCGGCCGCCGTCGCGGCCGGCATGCGGCCGGCGGCGGCGGGCGTCTGCATTTGACATCCCTGACGGCGATGGTTGACTGACGTTATTGAAGTTTTGGAGGGGAAAAATTCTAGTGTGTTTTTCCGACCACTTGAGAAGAAAAAGTCTCACGTTCAAATTTTTATAAATGTTTTAAAAAAAGAGAAAAGATCTTTTTTTTCTTTCGTTCTTTCTCGCGTTTATTATATTGCTGTTAAATTTTTAATATATCTTTTTTTTCATAAATTTTTAAAAATGTATTTTAAGAATTTTATAAAAATTAACTTTTACGTGTTTCAAACTTTTTTTTGAAAGAAATCCAAATTATTTTAAACGCGATAGATTTCTGATAAATTTCGCTAAAAACATAAAATCCGATTTTTTGTTTGATAATTATTCCGGAATTATGCAAATGCATCAAATTAGATTTCAAAACAAAACATTTCTTTGTTTGTCAAAGGATCAAACAAAGAAAGAGCAACAATAAAAGTGTTGTATTCCGGGAATTCCCAAAAGTATTTCAACTTTTTTTCAGACATTGGATTTGCAACAAAGAAAAAGTTCAGCCAATGTCTTTGATTGACAATTGTCAGTTTTGTTTTTTACAAAGTTTTAAAAACATTTGAGAAAATTTTATCCAACAATTTTTTCAACAACAAAAAAAGTAGCTTAAAATGCGCAAATATTTTTTTGAATCGAATGTATATAAGATTACTGTAGCATATTTTATATTTAATAGTTTTTTTAAAAACAATATTTCTTTAGCAAAAATATTTTTTTTGACACATTTAAAGAAATTCTTCTTTTTTGAACAAAGAATATTAATTTCCTTTTAACATTCAATAATGTCCATCCCGAAAATGGGAAAAAAAGAATATAATAATAAAAAGACGAAAGAAGAAAGAAGAAGCAAGCCACAGAAATGAAACATTTATATCATTTTTTTGCATTAAAATAAACCAAGTCTTGTCGCTTTCTTTCCCCCCTTTTATCATTTAAAAACATTTAAAAACATTTTTTTTTATAAATTTTGACGTTTTTAAATGGCTTTTTTAAAATAATTGTAATCGATTTTACAGTTTTTTTTGTTTCTTTTGCTTTAAATCTGTAAAAATAAAAGTGTCCTTTGGTAAAAAAACTACAGTAGTAATTCAGTGAACTTTAATTTATCCAATTTTTCCCGTGGAATTCTTGTTTTTCATAGGCCCCTCCCAAAATATTGTGTTTTTTTGTCTGAAATCTTTCTTTTTTTCCAAGAATCTTTGTTTTATATATTTTTTTTACCCCAAAAACTTTTTGTTTGTTTTTGTTTCAAAAATTTTTTTTTTGAACCTTAAAAAATTGATATTTATTTTTTCGTTTTTATTTGATAAATAAAACTTTAAAAAAATTAATAAAGTTTTTTAATTTATTTTTTTAAAGCCGATTCCAACTTCCAAAATTTAGAAATTTTACTGCTGTTTTTAGGATTTGTGGTGATAAAAATGTTTTTAAGAGAAAAAAGTGGCAGTCTCAGATTTATTTCAAAAGACTTTTTTGAAAACATTTTTTTACTTAAATTTAAAATTTTTTTTTTCAATTTAAGGGGATTTATGAGATTTTTAATGAAAGCAACGAATATTTGGCATTGAATTAAATCTTTATTTTTTGAATGAAAGCCTATTCCACAGATTTCGCAAATGATAACTTTTTTGCACTATTAAAAAGTGCAATATTTTAATAAAGGGAAAAATATACTGTAAGTTTTATAAATTCTTTTTTTAATGGTAAAAAATGCAATTACGAGGCATACTGTAGAAAGGCAAAAAAAGAGATTTGTTTCAGCCTTAAAAAAACCTTGTTTTTCAAGAAAATGCAATTACAGTATGCTAAAAACACATTCCATTATCATAAAAAAATTTAATATATTTTTACTTTTCTTTAATTACATTTTTTGGCTGAAACATATCTCTTTTATTACCTTTCTACAGTATTCCTCGCAAATTACATTTTTACCATTAAAAAAAGAATGTAACAACATTTTTAGGCGGCCCAAATCATATAATACTTTTTTTGTTAATATTGTTGGTGGCTAATAATAATGTTGGCATTTATTAGTTTTTTTATACATACATTCTTTTTTTTCAACTACCATAAAAATTTCAAAATTATATGTTAAAATCTAAAAATTTATGGCCTTCTGTCACCCGAGTATTTGTGTTTTTTCATTATCGTCATAAATATTGCTGTTTAAATGTTTTCCTTCCCTTTTTTTTCAAAAACCAAGGAAAAAAAAGTGTATTCTCTTCCAAAAATAGCATTTAAATAATAAAATGAAGGAAGAAATTTTTTTGCTAATTTGTATATTATGGCTCTTTAAAAAGAGAAGGGCATTTATAATAACAAAAAATACACGGAAGTTTTAAATGATACATTAAATATCTTTAATTAATCATTCAATAATTCATTGATGTTCTTTAACCACTTAATTAATTCACTTTCTTTGAACTTTTTTCCTTAAAGTTTAGCATAAAAGAATTAAAGAAAGAAGGAGGGTGGCGGAAAAAGGACAGAGTGTTTTTCAATTCTCTGATATTTTTTGTGGGAGTTCACGGGCTCATTGGGTGTTCGGTAAAGACGGATTTTGAGTTCAAGGGATGGGATATGGTTATTTTTACTCCCAAACCACCCTAAAATTATCAAAAAATGATTTGGGAGATGTCGGGCCCGAAAATCGAAATTTCGAAATTTTCGATATTTTTCACAGGGGGGACCAAGACAAAAATTTTTTTAAAAAATTTTTGAGAAAAAATTTTTTGTGCTTTAAAATCATCAAAATATGTCCGAAATAATATAATAACACTATAAAAATCATTTAAATGATACAAAACAATCAAATATTGAAGATATATCTTTTCAATGATGTTGGGGGTATTGTGAAAATGCTTCAAGTAGGAAAAAAAAATTTTAGTGCTTATCTTCGACTTTGATACGATTATGTCTTACTAAATCAAGGTCAGGGAGTTTAATTAAAGCATTTTCAGGCGTTTAAACTCATTTCTAATTATAGCTTTTGCTCTTGGTGGCTTTTACAGGCGTATTTTGAGCTAAAAAGGAGGGATCGTTGTCTTCCCGATAAGATAGAAGCATGATTTTTATTTTTAAATGATTACTAGGTTATTTATAAAAAAATTACAAAAGCTTTTTATTGCCGGGTGAATATTTCTCATTTGCCAGGTATTTGAAAATTTCCGTTGTTTATACCCCAACATCGTTGAAAGGAGGGAACGCATGCAAAACAGATATCCAGATAATTCCTGTTGTTTTTTTTTTGATTGTCACAACAATATAAAAAAAATTACAAAGGCTTTTGAGTATATCTTATCGGGAACCCGAAAATTTTTGGACTTATGTTACATCTATAGGTAAGATGGACACTTTAGTCGGTGGGAGGATTTTTTTTTGTTTTTGAGATTTAACCAAATCTTTACATATTTTCGTGTAGCCAACAATATTTCCAACAAACATGTTGTCTTGGGTTTTGTTTAAAAGACCTAGTATCCATTTGCCGAGCAAAAAAGTGCCAAAAAACGGCATTTTATGCAAATTTCGTTTTTTGGACCTGACAACCCCAAAATATGATATGAAGACCCCTAATAACATTTTTTCTTGTTTTTTAGGTGTGATTTACCTAATTTTAAAATGGCGCCCCAACCGAACAATTTTGGCCCCAAAATGAGCCCGTGAGTTATTGGTTTTTCAAAGTTTAAACAAATCCAAAATTGTCACAGTTTTTAACATTTTTATTTTTTGCAGACTTTCATTAATTTTGAAATTGAATTTATTTTTATCTATTTTTCTTTCGGCTTAAATATTTCCATCTCGAAAGAGTATTTTTCGTTGAGACAAGTGATATGATGATATGATAATAAAACCAGAAAATTTCAAGGTTTCGTCAAGAACAAGGTGCTTTTTACAAAAATCTTAAATTTTATTTTAAAATTCTTTTCAATGCTTCTTTTTGTTTGTGTTTTTAAAACTTTGATTCTTTTTTTTCAAAAATGCAAAAATGAATGACGACATTTTTTTTAAAATTAATTCGTACATATGATTTTTCGCCGTCAATGATTTATTTTAACAAAAAATGAGTTTTACACATTTTTTCAACGCAAAAATGCTTTTATCAATTTTTTTAAAATATTTGTAACAAACAAAAATATTTTTTTTGAAACTATCAATTTTGATGCGTTGGAAACTACAGTATACATATAAAACGAGGAAAACTAAAAGTTTTCAGTTTTTTTGAAAAATTAGTAAATACTAGCAAAAAATGTGATTTTTGGTGCACATTTTTACCTAGTGTTGCTTGAACATGGTTAATTTGTGCTGTTTTTTGCTAGTAACTCGAAATAGTTGTTTTTGTGTGCAAATTTGTCACATTTTTACCACGTATAGGGTATACTAGCTTAATTTGTGTGATTTTCTCACTTTTTTTACCATGGATGGGGAATTTGTTGTTAAAATGTGATGTTTAAGATTTTGCACATAAATGCATCATACATTTATGTGCAATGAAAGTTTTTTGCACATAAATGTATTTATGTGTAGAGACGTGCACGCGCAACTCAAACGCGAGTGTTCCCCTTCATTTTTTTTCGTCCAAAAGAAAAACGAAGAGAGGCATACTGTAGATTTTTTATCTTTTTTTTATTAATATGATTTTTATCCTTCTAGATGTAAAAAAATACGGAGATTCCAAAAATGCAACTTTCAAATATCACTTCCGTATAAAAAATCTGAGAAAAGTCTAAAAAATCGCTTTTTTTCACGTTTTTGAGAAAGTGATACATTACGCTCAGTCACGCTCACATAAGCCACCACAGCAGTTAAATAGAGCTTCTCATTCTCTATCTTACCATATTTTTAGAAATTACAGGAGATTACAGGAAAAAATAAAAACTCATTTTTTCTTATTTTCAGCTTACCTTTTTCTCAAAAGTTACTTGGATGCAAAACTGAGACTCGCTCCGCTTGCATGCTTGTCGCAGTGGAGATGACGGCCGAGCATGAGGCAAGTGTGCGTAGGTTCAAACCCGTCCTCGGGTTCGATGCAAAAAAAAGTGCAATTTACAAATGCAACACGAAAATATTGAAGAAAGAAATGTGTTCCCCGACCGAAAAAAAAAATAATTTTGCTATTTTCCAACAATAAATTAAGCTGCAATATTAATTTCTTTTTTATTTTTCTTTTTTTATATCTGCTAATTTTTTTGCGGCGAATCTAATGGCACCAAATTTATTGCGACTCGAGAACTTTGAAAATCACGTGCACGTCTCTATTTATGTGCATTCGCGATCATTCTCTAAAATTCATTGCATTCTGCCAAAGCCGCCCAAAAAAGGAATCGAACCTAGCTGATGCTTGTACATGGGCGAGCGCTCTAAACCACTCGACCACTGGGGCTACACAACAGACTGTTCGAAAATGAAACAACATCATTCGTGTTTTTGTAATGCAAAAGAACATGATGCATTTTCCAGCAGCATGTTGTGTAGCCCCAGTGGTCGAGTGGTTTAGAGCGCTCGCCCACGTACAAGCATCAGCTGGGTTCGATTCCTTTTTTGGGCGGCTTTGGCAGAATGCAATGAATTTTAGAGAATGATCGCGAATGCACATAAATGCATGATACATTTATGTGCAAAAAACTTTCATTGCACATAAATGTATGATACAATCTTAAACATCACATTTTAACAACAAATTCCCCATCCATGGTAAAAATGTGACAATTTGTCACATAAAATCATCAACATTCCAAACCCCCCTAATTTATGTGATTTTCATGCACATTTTAACCTAGTAGGATAAAGCTAAAAGCAAATCACAGATTTTGCTAGTATTTACTAATTTTTCAAAAAAGCTGAAAACTTTTAGTTTTCCTCGTTTTATATATTACAACAAATCATTTAATAAAACCCTTTAACAAAAAAATCTAAAAAATTTTGTCATCATTTTTTTCTCTGACAACCTTTAATTGCTTGTTTTAAAGCAAAAATTTAAAATGCGTCCTAAAAATTGTATAATTTTATATAATTTTGAATAAAATATTTTAAAATTATTAAATGTTTTTGAATTTAAAAGCTTTTTGTTGGTAATTATACATGTTTTTTTATCTGTCTTTTTATTTCGCTTACGTTCGTTAAAATTTTTTGTTCTACTTTTATTTTTGTGCTTCCAAAATTTTAATTATTCAAAGCGGAAAAAAAGAGAAATTAACAATGACTGTTTGCATTGTTTAATTTTTAGTTATTTTTTAAGCGGGCCTCTCTCTCTCCAATTACCCCATTTTAGAAGAAGCAAAAAAATGAAGAAAACTTTGAAACAAATAAAATAAAGGAAATTGAAAGATATCCATTTTCAAAAAGGAAAAAAGGCCACGACCTTTCATCCTTTTTTTGTGTGTGTTTTAAATTTAATATATATCAAAAATCTGTTTGCAGATAGATGTATGTTAAATAATTTACCTACGTTTTATTCGCCTGAATTTTATTAATCCCTTCTTTTCTTCAAATAATTTTTTTATTTCATTTTAAATTTTTAACTGACTGACGCCAGATTGGAATTTTCTGTGTCTTTCATTTTGCAAAAAATCCCTAAATAAAAAGAAGCACTGCCAAAAATAATATTAAAGATTAAACTTTTTGCTCAAAAATTCTTTTCAGTTTCCTTTTTTAAACAGAAAAATGATTCTTTTTTTGCGTCAAAATTCTTGGGATTTGGATAATCCGTAGTTTAAAAAGGTGAACTATAAAATGCTTCAACATTTTCATAGATGCCATAGAATTTTTTATTACTAAAATTTTTGAGAAGAATTTTAATTTTCAAAAAAACGTGTAAATTTTAAATTTATAACACAACGCCAAAAATTTGTTGGCATTGTGTTGCAGAATGCCACGGCAGCAATAAAGCTATTTTAATTTATTTTTTAAAATTTAACAAATTAAAATAGCTTTTTATAAAGCTTATTAATAATTTATAAAACTGAATCTTAATTTTTTTGATTTTAATTTTTTTTCTCTTTAATAAATTTTTTGATGTTTAAACTTGAGTGATTTTCTTTAAATTAATTTTATGTAAAATCTGTTCTTTAGAAACAATTAAATAATTTTTTACACAGTTTTCAGACAATTAATTATTTAATATATTTGTGTTTTAAAAAAAAGATGTAATTGTCTAGTGTCGTGTCAGTCATCACGTGAGAAAGAAAAAAAGATAATGCGCATTTACGGTTAAAGTTTTTTTGTATGTTCAAAAACGGTAAATAATAGTAATCATAAAAATGGGGAGATCAAAGAGGAGTTTAATTTAGTATTACGCAAAACTACAGTATGACGTAAAACAGCAAAAAAAAAGTAAAGGTAAATAAAATTTTTTAAGTTTTACTTAAAATTTTCTTTCCAAGATTTTTTTTTAAAAGGCGTAATTAATTTTTATTCATGCCTCTTTTTTTTATCAAAGCTTTCAGACTTTAAATTAGTCTTATTCAAAGCTTTCGAGAAAAATTTGGTGGAAGAAAAAAAAATAAATTTTTGGAAATAAATTTTTTACGTTTTGAGGTTTCAAATTAGTAATAATATTATACATATTTATGTGGCATTTTAAATGTTTTCTATTTTTCCTCTGATTTCTTCCTGTTTCGATTTCGGAAAGTTAGTCATAAAAATTTATACTTTGAAAAAAAACAATGTCGAAAAAGTGCCAAAAATGTCTCAACGGGAACATTTTTTTTTGTTAATACCAAAGTTTCAGCTTTATTTGCCTTTTTTTTGTGCTTAAAGGGAGTGTCGCAGCCAGTGTAAAATTCATTTTCATTATCTATGGCGGTACCTCCTAGCGCGACAATTTCTCCCCACTGTTTTTGCTGCAATTTTTTTGCAAATGTTTTTTTTGATGACAGCCAAACAAATTTTCATTATCTATGGCTAGGGACCTTCAAGGACAAAACGCCAAACGAATTTTTGAGTAAAAAAATGGTCACAAAATCCAAAAATAGTGATTTTCGCTTATACTCAACGTGAAGATATGAGTTATAGCGTAAAAGAAAGCCCGCAAAAAATTAGGAGGGTGTTTTTTTTCAGATTCTAAAATGGTAAACTAGAAATTTCACAATTTTGAGTCAAAGTTGGCAAAAGTGCCATTTTGGTCGGCAGCTACAAATACATCATCTTCGATTTGGCTCATTTTTTTATATATCATTTATTACCCCAAAAAAATGACCCATGCAAAGTTTCAGAGGAACCAAATTCCAAATAGCGAAGTTATGTGCATCTGAAGTTCACTTCAACTGGTGGTCTAACAATCTTCGACAGCTGAAAGTTGAAGATAGCCTATGACTTTATATATTATTTATCATCCCCATGCTATTTGCAATGTTTTAAGACATAAGACAGGAGATTTAAGCTTAATTTGATGGAAATCATCAGATTCAGATGCGCAAAAACTTTGGGAACACAAAGTAGAGCGCGAGTGTTCCCTGCAAAAGCTCATGAAAAACTGTGACCATTTTTGATGTTTTTTCTTCTAATTAAAACTTAATTATCTCACGTAACATAATTTTTTAATATTTTTTATTTTTTCTATGTTGTTCCCAGATGCCGATAGTATATAAAAATAATAAAGATAGCGGTTTTTAAGAACTTTTGGTTTTTGCTTGAAGGTCCCTATCTATGGCGGTACCTCCTAGCGCGACAATTTCTCCCCACTGTTTTTGATGAAAATTTGTTTGGCTGTCATCAAAAAAAACATTTGCAAAAAAATTGCAGCAAAAACAATTAAGAAATGTCACAAACTTTTTTGCATTCTAACAAATTTATTGTTACCCAAAAAGTGACATCGAACTCAAAAGTGCCGTCGAAAGAAAGTACGTGCCAAAAAACAAATGGCGCGCGTCAAAGGCAATAAATAAACTCACTCGATACTTTTTTTTTCAAAGTTTTAACTTTTTCAATAAAAAGTTTTACCAAACATATTTGTTTTTAAAGAAAAAATCAAATTTTTAAAATACGGATATAATATATCCATGTCCATATGTTTTAAGAGCATTGTTTCGACAAAAAATTTTGGGGGTCAATAAAAAGTCGGAATACTTTAATCTTTTTTTTTTAAAAATACAACTGCCAATTTCAGAGTTTTTTTTCTGAACTAAAAAAAGAGACACTTTTTTGATGAAATTGTTTGAAAAAAAAAGTGTCAAAAATTTGTTGTTTTTTGCCTTTCCCCCTTTAAAGAAAAAAAGAACAATTGAAGGAAGGCAAAATAAAGAAAAAATGTTCGCAACTTTTTTTATGTCTGAAAAAATGCGATCTTTAAATTTCTTTCTTTTTCTTTTTTTAAAAAATCATAATTTGATAAAGTTTTTTTTAAAGTTCAAAAATCCTTCGTCTTTTTTTAAGTAGCTTTTATTTCAACAATGGCATTTGCTGGTTTAAATTTAAAAATGGCGAATTTTAAGTAAAATTCTTTCAAAGATCCATTTTATCACTGATTTGATAAGCTTTTATTTAAAAGTCCTTCAATTAAAATGCCGTAACGATCATTGATGGTGATTAAAAAATGTATTACTGTCGTCATTGACAGTAATCCAAATACATTTATTTTTGTTACTGTCATTTTGCTTTAACTTTCAGGGTTACAGTATCCGTGAAAATACCTTTGACAAAATTGGTTTTATTGATCTTTCTTCAAAGCTTTTCTCCCTTTTTTTCAATAATATTATCCAATTTCCTTCCTTCAATTGAATAATCATTTATTTATTTCACTTTAAAACTTAAAAACAAATCCGCTCCAGATTTAATCCCCCCCCCTTTTATTTTACTCCCTTCCTCCCCAAAATTGTGCTACATCCTCTTTTTTAAAACTTCTTCAAAATCCCCCCCCCCCCAAAAATAAAAATAAAAGTGAAACAGAAGGAAGAAGAGAGGAATGACGATGCCATAATTACTTTCTTAAATTTTCAATTACACGCAAAATAAAAGAAAAAAAAACTTTTATAAAACTTCTTCCTTTTTTTTTTGTGACATCTTTTTTTTCTCTCTCAAATTTTTTTTATTTTTTTTTCGTTTGTTTCAATTTTTTTTGTGGCGGCGATTTTCGTGTTTAAAAAAAACAAGCATGCGTTTTTTCTTTAAAATAAAGCTTATTAATAATCCGTGCATGTGTTTCTTTCAAAGCGTATATAAATATTTTTATAATATTATCTTTGACGATAATAAACGATGATGACGCACTTTTTTTAAGTTAAAGTTATAGAGTCATGTTTTTCTTTCGTTCTTTCAACCCAATTTAAGATGATTTAGCTTACTTCTTCTTCTTAAAAAAACATGAAGCTTCAAAAAAAATATATATTTAAATGTATATTTTTTTTGAAAATTCTAAAAGATTTTATATGAAAGAAGTCTAAATTAAAGGAATACTCTAATTTTTGGAATTATTGTTGTTGGAATTTATATTTTTCACAATACACTTTTTTTTTGAGAGACCAAATATTTTTATATATATTTGCCCTTTTTAATATTTATATTTTTACTGATTAAAGTTCAAATGTTTGAAAGTTACTAAGATTTAATAAAGATGCTTCATTATCGCTGAGGTGGGGAAAAAGAAATAATATACGGTAAAAAATGGCAGTAAAATAAAAATATATTTTTGATGCCATAATTTAAATAATATCTTTAAAAAAAGTGTGAGTGTTTAATTCTTTATTTCATCATTTCATCATTTTGTATTAATATTATTAATAAAGTCGTTGTAAAAGCAGCCAAAATTGTTCAAAAATATTTGGCTTCCATCAAAGTTAACTTTCTTCCGGGATATATTTCTTTCTTTTATCATTTTTCTGATAATTTTGTTGCACATTTTTCTTTGGCTATAACAAACTTTTTTAAGTTAAAAACTACAAAGAATCCTTTTAAATTATTTATCATTTAAAGGTTTCTAAAAACAGCTTTTTATTGATTTTATAGATTATCCATTTTTACACCTCTAAAATTTACAAAAACACTTTTTGGGAGACATCATCAAAACTTATATATGTATGTATAACAATGAGGATTTGCAAAAGTTGATCTTTGATAAATGGTTGTGGAAGGGTTGTTGGTTGTTGTCATGGTGGTTAGGGGTGGTGGTGGTGGTGAGGGACTAAAATACATATTTGAAAGATTAACTTTTTTTAATTCAAAGGTTTTTCCATCCAACATTTGCTTCTGAAATTATTTCATTCATTCATTAAATTTTCCGCGAAACTCCCACTTTTGTTTTTTCTTTTAAATTTAATATAGTTTTTTTATTGAATTTAATTTTTTTTTTAAAAGGAAGGAAGAAAAATTTAAAACGCGTAAAAAAAGGTTGTATTTGGCTTCGTTTTTCTTGAAGGAGGTCTTCCGTGATTGTTAAAAACGAATTCGTGTTGTCTTCATTTTGTCTGGACAAAGTTGTATAAGGCTTTAACCTTCCAATGAAGATTTATAAAATCCAATGGATTTCATAAATCCATCTAAAAGGGCATTTTTGACCTTTTGGTCGTACTTTGAGATTCCTTCTTGACCTTTTGATATCCGTGATTTTGAAAATGTCGTTAAAAATATATTTAAGAAGCTAACATCATTTTTTATTTTATCATTTTTGCCATTTTCAGATGCAATAATGGTGTCAATAACCCCGACAACAACAACAGCAATAATAATTTCAATTGCTGCTGTTACAAGCGTCATGTCTTTGACAACTTCTGCACTCAACAATTCTTCGAATTCGAACGATGCTTTATCATATCAGTCTGAAGATGATGCCGGTTCCGAATATCTCTATATTCTTCCATCAATAATCATTTTTGGGGTTTGTGGAAATGTTATTTCATTGGTGGCAATTTTACATTCTCGCCTACGAAAAACTGCTGCAAATCAATATTTAATTTTGTTGACCGCTGCAGATTCTGTATTTTTGTTGGCTTTATTAATGATTTGGGCGAAGCTTGATTATTTAGCATATAATTTTTGTGTTTTAATTGAATATATTTTACAAGTGGCAAGTTATGTCAGCAGTTGGTCAATTTCAGTTTTAACAATTGAAAGATATTTAGCTATTGTACATCCATTAAAACATATGAGAGTAAGTTGTTTTGGAGGCGTTTATTACTATCAACAGTTATCATTGATGATTATCAGTAATAGTAATCGAAAAAGTTGTTACTATCTTGAACAGTAACCTTTTGAAAATAACATAAAAAATGGTTACTATCAGTGATAGCAATTTTTGGAGTTTTTTTGCTATCAAATCATGAAATAATTTTGTTTTATTACAGTATTCCCATGTCAATCGTTACAAATTAATGGCATTTTGGGTTCCAATTCCATTCATACTCAATATTGTTCAATTCTTTGCTTTAACAGAACCTAATCCATCTGATCCCGGATATCTTGATATCCGAAAATGTGTCTCTGATAATGGAAAGTTACAAGTTCTCGTTGAAACTGCGGACGTTCTTCTATGCTATGTAATTCCATGCTTCATTGTTGTAATCCTAAATTTATTAGTTGCGGCAAAAGTAAATTCCGCTGAAAAATCTTTTATGGTTAAAAAAGAGATTTCTTCTTCGGGAACCCCCGAAACTTCAACAGTTTTAAAGGCTGATTATTCTCGAGACAGCCGACGACAAGGTCGTCCAAATTCTTCTTCCGGAGGTTCCACAAGAATTTTATTGGTTGTTCCGGTGGTGTATATTGTTTTGAATACACCCTTCTATTTAATTCGACTTGTTGATACAATTGCAATAAATGTTTTTGGGAATCGAGATTTTGCTGTTCAGGGTGGAATGAATGAAGCATTCATTTATATTCATAATACTGCGTATTATCTTTATTATATTAATTTTGCATGTGATGTTATTGTTTATGCTTTTTCAAGGTTTGTTTTTTTATATTTACTATAATTATGGACAATGTTTTTGTAAAAAAAGATAGTAATACTAAAATTATATTACTGTCTTCTACAAAAAAACCATAATAATTGTTACTATCAGGGATAGTAAACAAAATAATGACAGTAATTGTTAAATAGTAATAATATAACCCAATAAATAATGAAATGTATTCAAATTTCAGTGCAAATTTCCGAAAAACTGTTGTTATTGCTTGGAAACGACTTCTGTGCCCTGGATTAATTCGAGCTGAAAGTAAAAGTGAAGCAGCATTTTCTCGATCTTGTCGATACACATTAGCTCCATCAAAAAAATCTTTAGAACACACAAAATCTTTGACTGGAGATGCTGTTTAATATATATATAAATATTATCAAGTATTTTTTAAATGTACATTTAATTTTAAAAACACTCATACACTGCCTTGTCATATTCTATTTTTATGTAGCTTTATGGGATTTATCAAATCCTCTTTTAACTTTCTGAATCATTTTTGTAGCTTTAATACTTTCTCAGATGACTAGTTAAATGTGCATTGAAGTTTATTCAAATTTTTATCTTCTTTAATAAGTTTTTTTTTCTCAGTGTCCCCCGTTCATATCCTCTTTCTTTTTAAAATTAATCTTTCTTTCACCAAAGATTTTGAAATTATGTATTCAATTTTACTTTTTCATAAAAACTTGATAACACTTTTATCAGCAACAATAAAAACAAGGATTATAATTATCTACAGTAATCCAGAGTTATTATTTCCATACAAAAAATACCGTAACCTTAAAGATATTAATCATAAAAATGACGTTTATTATTAAAAACAAAAACATCTATAAAAAAAGCATTATTAATTAATTTTATAAAAATACAAACGAATCAAAAAAAATTGTTAAAAAACCCATAAAAATTAGTCAGCAAAAAACAATTTTACATAAACTTTGGTTAAAAATAACAAAAATAATTTCAAATTAATTTTTTCGTTAAAAAAAGGGATGTTTTTTTCAAAAACAAAAAAAACCCGTAACAAAAAAGTATAGAATTCATTCAACTTTGGACATTGAATAATTATTAAAATAAAGTTTGATGGGATTAACCATTAAATGGAATAATAATACCCAAATATCTTGCAACAAAAACTCTTACAACAAGATTCAAATTTTCAATTGTATCATAATCAAGTGCTTTTTCGTTATCAGCTGGAGTGTGCCATACTCGGGGAAATGGTACACTTATTAAATGCATTATTGGAACACCTTAAAAATGTTTGAATTATATCAAAGGATAAATGCCTAAGTAGTTATAACAAACGTGCCTTTTTGCATAAATGCAATATGATCATCTTCAACTGCAGCAAATGTAGTGCCGGAATAAAAGGCATTTGGTCTTTGCTTTAAATGTCCAAGGGTTCTCAGGGTATTTTCTATAAAATAGCAATGGAATATATTCTATTAATACATTAATAAAAATAATATATACCTATTTTTGGTAATTCTTGAAAGAGTTCAGTTGTTCCATGACCATATGTACTTGTAATTCGAGGATTTCGAGTTCCAAGTAAATCCAAAAGCATAAAAACATCCTATAAAAATTTCAAATGAAATGAATCATTTAATATTTAATAGAACTGAAATGCAAATGTGATTGTCTATGATAAGCTGTGAAAAAGTGATTAAAAAATATTTCTTTTGGTTATGCTACCGTAATCTTGTATCCAAAAAAAGGTATACAAGTTTGCAATAAATTAATTAAATAATTATAATCGTAAAATGCAGCATTTTAATTAAAGTGATAGCAGCATCAAATTTAATTACTATCAAAGATAATATTCAAGAATTACTATCCAAGACAGTAATGTCAAAACTACAGTAACCCAAAATATGTTTAAAGAACTTACAATTCGATCAATTTCTTTGGATAAATCAAATGAAGAGCCATCTGTTGAAGGATACCATTTTTTTGTCCAAAGATCTGCCAAATGTCTTGCGCCATAGATTGAATCAGTTGGAGACCAATTTACAAAAGCTTCTTCACCATCAAGAAAAATTAATTGTAGGGTGATATGATTATTTGATCGTTGATGAAGTAAAGGACCAAGGGTTCGAGCAAGATCAAGTAACATCGCACATGGCACAGCTGAATCTGTTGCAGCAATAAATTTTTGTCTAAAAA
Source organism: Panagrolaimus superbus (assembly GCA_964035985.1). Taxonomy (NCBI): domain Eukaryota; kingdom Metazoa; phylum Nematoda; class Chromadorea; order Rhabditida; family Panagrolaimidae; genus Panagrolaimus; species Panagrolaimus superbus. The sequence continues at coordinate 12,407,080 of OZ038357.1, forward strand.
TTATGGTAGAATTATTTATATTATAATAAGTTTAAAAATTAAGTGTACTGTAATGATTTTTGTTAAAATTATATTAATTACAGTAATCTTAAATAAATATTTATAAAAACTTTTAGGCATCTAAATTTCATAGAATTCTCGAAAAAAAGAAGCTAAAACATACCCAGGAATAATTTTTGAATCATAATGGCATGCCAAAACCAGCCTTCTTGGAATTAACGGATCATAAGTTGCAATTAAATTTCGAAATACTTTTGGCCCCATTGGAGTATTATCCGTAAAGATATCCCACTCCGGTGTAAAACCATACTGCTCTACCGTATTTTTTATAAATTGTCCAACTTTAATGTGTGATGGAGTTTCAACAATTCTTTCAACCAAAATAGGTTTAAGCATTTGTTTAAATGTATCCATATTTGATAAATTACAAAGATACTGTAAATTATTCACCGATAATGCCGCCAATTCATGGCTTCTCTGTCGAATTTTCCACTGTGCCAGGGCGTTGGTTAAACAAAAAACTCCAATAAAAAATAAAAATGATGGAAGGCGATTTTGCCCTAGAATTGTTGAAGGCCACATTAATAATAATTCAATACACTAATTTTTAGATTCAAATATTTTTAAAATACAAATCCCTGAAAAATTTGTGAAAGTGAAAAAAAAGAGATATGTTAGTAGTAATAAAACATTTTTGTGCAAAAGTACAGTAACCCGACATGACAATAATTACGACGACAAAAAAACATATAGAAGCTGTAAGATTTCGTGTGTTAAAAATTTGTGGGACAAAAACAGTAAAAATCTACGTGGAAAAGTGTTGTCTTTCTCTGTCCAAAAAAAATATTCAAGTGTTTTGGGGGAAACCTCTTTTAAAACGATTTGGAATCAATCGTGTGACATATTAAAATATAAATATTTTTGTTAAACATTTATTCATAAAATAATCATAGAGTTATTATTTTATGAAAAACAATAAATAAGTTCATGGGGTTAAATCGGAATTGAAATAAGTAAAACTTGGTTCTTTTTTTTCAATGATTCAAATTTTTGCATTCCAGTCTCAAAAATTCGAATCACTGAAAATGGAACAACATAAAAAATATTTTTAAAAAAGATGATCGAACAATGGATAAGCTTATAATCAGTATGAATAAAATGAAGAAGAAACTAAATACTACATATTTGGGAATTCAATATGACTCAACCATGTCAAGGACACAAAAGATTGTTCCAACAACAAAAAAAAACAGCAAGCAACAAAAGACAAAAATAAAACGGAAAGCGGAAAAAAATGTACAAAAATTTTTGTGAGTCCGCAAAAAAAGCACTGAGCAACATCCAACATCATCATTCACAGCAGTAGCAGCAGCATTAACAATAGCTATTGCAATAGCAGGGAAAAAAGAGAGGCAAAAAAGCTTTTTTTTTCAATAATATAAAATAAAAAATCGAACGCATGTGCAAATATCGAAATAAAAAAAGGGTAATATCTTTTTCTGGTGTATATTGCGTAGGAATCGATTAAATTTAAAATCCGCATTACAGGTGTTACAGATTTTAAATGAATCTCTTTCTTTTTTTAAACATTTTTTACAAAACCGCCTCGAGGAAAAAAATTTTCATCGGTACAAGAACGAAAAAAATAATAAGACGATCAAAAAAACGGGTAGACAAAAAAAAGAATCGTCCTTGGTTCAGGTTCAAAAGAAAAAACATAAAATTCTTTTAAAAAAGTACATGGGAGGTATTAATTAGGAAGGGTGAAAACTATTGTTACATCAATATACAAGAAAAATAATTTAATTAAGCATGAGTAGTTAACGCCTCAGGCAAAGTAATTTTGGGGTAGCTTTAATTTTATAAAGTGTAAAAATATTAGAATATTTTGAGCAATGATTTACAGTAACCCACTCCCCTCTGAACAGAAATATTATTAATTAGGATTTACTAAAAATATTATTTAATTTTTGCAATCAATTCTTGATAAAGGTAAATAAATTTAATAAAGTTTATGTAAATAGGTTAAAGGTAACTATACTTTTAAATATAAATTTTATAAATATCAACGAGTAACTTTACTGATATCTTTGACTTATAAAGATTACTTTTTAAATTTTCAGATAAAAAAATTGTTCATTAAATTCGAAAAATGTTTAACTCACATTTTGCCAAAGTGCCAATCTTCAAAACACTTCAAAGATTTTTAAATAAATTTATCCAACACAAAATCCCCGATATTTATCGAAATCCATCACAAAATCAATGCAGCTACAGTATTCACCTCAAATAATATTATTATATATTAAAACATGCAAATTCAAAATTTCTCACACCTTTTCACTCTCTCTCATTCTCCTATGCAAATTTTCTATTTATTATCATGGATAAAAGTAAAAATAAACAATCATCATTCAAATCATTTGTAAAAACTTTACAATATTCATTTGTTACTATTTTATCTTCATTTTTGTAGTCGTCAATCAAAATGAGCGCTGTAAGTTTCTCTTTAAAAAAAAACTATTTTATGGGAATATTAAAATCTTTTTTTAGGAAGCTCGTTCAGATAAAGAAAGTAGCACTGCTCGAGAACCACCATCTGAAAACTCCAATACCGCAAAAGAACCAAATACATGTAGCTCTGAAGATTTAACTGCTCGTGAACCAGGTAAATAATTATTTATTTATATCAAATTATCTGTTATATATTTTATAGGGACTGATACTGATCAAGACAATCGTAATCGTTTGAGCGCAGTAAGTTTCTCTTTTTTTTCAAATATTTCAAATGATTATAAATTTTTAGGAAAATCAGTCTGATAAAGACAGTAGCACTGCTCGTGAACCACCATCTGAAAATTCAAATACTGCAAAAGAACCAGGTAGTGCTGAAGATTCAACTGCTCGGGAACCAGGTAATTATTTATTTAGATAATTTGATAAAGTTTTGTATTTTATAGGTACTGATACTGATCAAGACAATCGTAATCGCATTCAAGCAGAACTTGAAGGAACTGTTAAAGAAACTTATCTTCATTCAAACATTGGTGGATATGGCTGTGAAGAATATGATATGACATCGGTCATGTTAAACAGAAACAATCCTCCGTCCGACAAATCAACCAAAGAAACCGAATCTGCGCGTAAAAAGAAGCTCGCATCAAAGAAACGCTAATTTTGATTTTGAAGGTATAACACATAATTATATCAATTATTATATTCACTGATAGAAAATAAAAGTAAATTCAACAAATCAAAAACAAAATAACAACAAACTTAGCAATAATGCTAAAAAGAAATTTATCCTTCAATAGCATTAGACTTCTTCTTTTTCTTTTTTGGTTTTTCTTCGACTTCCATTGGTTCTTCTTCAACTGCTTTTTCTTTCTTGCCTTTAGCTCCGCCATCTTGATGTTCGGCATCCATTGCAGCTCTTGCTCGTTTCAAGACTTTTTTGTGAGCTTTACGGGCTTTCTTTGGTGCTTCATCCTTTTCTGCTTCAGCTGCATCTTGTGCTTCTTTCATGACATCGATATTCTTCTTAGGGATAGTTCCAGTTTCAAAATAAGTAAGACGATCTTCAACTTGTTGTTTTAAAAATTCACCATAAGTTGGAACGGGAGCATCTGAGAAACAATCAAGTCTTGAAGCCATTGAGCATTTATTTGCCAAGAACCGAGAAATACGTCCTTTATTCTTAGTTGAAGCACGTCCAATGAAAGATGAATGGAAAAGCAAACCATATTTTGGTGTATTGGCTAAAATTAAACATTAATACATAATATATTAGTAAATGAAACAAACATCGAGTTTTAAGAGCACGGAAAAGAGCTTTTTCAGCGCCAAGAATTTGAATTGTTGATGCTGGATATTTAGCTAAGTTGGTCAAACTGCCTGCATGAGATATCAATCGAGCGCCGACCTGTTCGCCAACAAGAGCTGTAAGTGATGGAGCACAAGCAGCCATACGATCCTTGATATAATCATGAAGAAGATTACGATAATCAGTCAAAGAGACAATTCGTTCAGCAAATTTGGAAATATTCTTTAAATCAAGTTCAGTAATTTCCATTCCCATTGAAGTACGAGCACCTTCAACAACTTCTTCAACTTTTTCTTCCGTTTCAAGTACTTCTAAAATTTACAAGATTAATATTTCAACATAAATATTATTCTAAAAATGCTTACCAAGAAGATTAGCTTTACGTTCATCATCAAGTTCTAATCTATTTCTGATAACGAGGGCACATTTAATGTACTTGTATTGTTCAGGTACAATTTTAGCAAGTTCTGGATAATGGAAAGCATACCATTCGCGAATTCTCATACCAAACAAGTTGATATCTTTATCAAGTTGATCAAGAAGAGCAATAGCTTGAATAACCATATTATCGACACGATGAACATCGAACTTAACCTTTCCACGAGAATAACTGTGACCAAGTGAAAGTTGAGCTTTATTAAGAGAATGATGAGGTAAATCCTTGACTAAACGATCAAAATGGAAGCGAATTCCACGAACAATTTCAGGAACAACTCCAGAAGCAATACATTTAACACCAAGAGATTCAGAGATTGAACCACCCATTTTAGGGTCAGTAACACCAACTAAACACTTCTTTCTCTTTTTGGGAAGATTAGCATCAAGAAAGCTTTGAAGATCTTCATGTACAAGAGCTTCAGAGATTGAATTGCAATTATCCAATGCAGCTTCAGTATTTTTAAAGGGTTCAAACGCATGCAATTGTACAATTGAATTAAATCGTTGATAATCAGTTACAGATTTTTCAACTTCTGGAATTGCTTCACCAATATCTTCAAATTCTTTTATTTTAAAAATTGCATATCCAACACCATGCTCAAAAAGAACATATTGAGGTGCTTCTGACATAGTTATTCCCAAATTTTGACAAAACTAAAAACATAGGTTATTATATATATATTATGGCGAAAATCACTTATAAGCTATATAAGTGTAAATATAATAACGCGGATTTATGGAAAAAGTATAAAGAAGGTGATAAAAAAGTAAAAATGCAGAAAATCGGGCGGAAAAATATCAACAATTTTTGCAAACTTTTTTTGCTTCTAAAAAAATAAAAAGTTAGAGGCCGCCGCCAGCAAGTCTTCCCTGCGAGACCACATCGGCTATGAAAAATATAGTAAAAAATTAATTGCAAACAAATAAGATCCCTCTTAATTATTGGCTCTTTATTTGCTTTATCAAACGAAATTAATCAAATTGCAAGTTCTTTTGCTGTAATTTGGGTATTACTGTCTAGCCATACTCATAAAAATTCTTAACATTTCTACGAGAATATTATCCCCCCTGATGATGAAAATACGCTTGATTATGATACAATGGAAAATTTGAATCTTATAAGATTTTTATGTTTATACAGTTTAAAAGGCTGTCATGGAGAATGGCTAGCAGGGCTAAGCTTCTAGACGTTTCTGATTTGATATAGCATACCTTGGCTCATTACTACGCAAGATCTAGATAATCCCTTATAATTTACGGAATATTGCAATAAAATAGCTGCATGTTTTTATCAAAGATACTATTAATAGTATTTTTGATAACAACTACTATCTTTACAAAAACAGATATGTTCATATTTCTATAAACCGTTCCTTCAAAATTTAATTCAAACTTTATTCACACAAAAGAGGATATTCAAAAAATTCATAGCACAATAAAAAAGAGGGTCAGTAACACAAGAAGGTTAGAGGTTTATTCATCACCACCACGAAGACGAAGAACAAGATGGAGAGTAGATTCCTTTTGAATGTTGTAATCAGAAAGAGTACGGCCATCTTCAAGTTGCTTACCAGCAAAGATAAGACGTTGTTGATCTGGGGGGATACCTTCTTTATCTTGAATCTTGGCCTTGACATTTTCAATGGTATCACTACCTTCAACTTCAAGCGTAATGGTTTTGCCAGTAAGAGTTTTGACGAAAATCTGCATACCACCACGAAGACGGAGGACAAGATGGAGAGTAGATTCTTTTTGAATGTTATAATCAGAGAGTGTACGGCCATCTTCCAATTGTTTACCTAAAGAAATAAACAATAGATTTGTAAAAATCAGATATAGAACAAACATACCAGCAAAGATAAGACGTTGTTGATCTGGGGGGATACCTTCTTTATCTTGAATCTTGGCTTTAACATTTTCGATGGTGTCAGAGCCTTCAACTTCCAAGGTGATTGTTTTACCAGTAAGAGTTTTGACAAAAATTTGCATGCCACCACGAAGACGAAGTACAAGATGAAGAGTAGATTCCTTTTGGATGTTGTAATCAGAAAGAGTACGACCATCTTCAAGTTGTTTACCAGCGAAGATAAGACGTTGTTGATCTGGAGGAATTCCTTCTTTATCTTGAATCTTGGCCTTGACATTTTCAATAGTATCACTACCTTCAACTTCAAGGGTAATGGTTTTTCCTGTTAAAGTCTTGACAAAAATTTGCATTCCACCACGAAGTCGAAGTACAAGATGAAGGGTTGATTCTTTTTGGATGTTATAATCAGAGAGAGTACGACCATCTTCCAATTGTTTACCTAAAGAAAATACCAATATATTTAAAAATCATATATAAAACAAACATACCAGCAAAAATAAGACGTTGTTGATCTGGAGGAATTCCTTCTTTATCTTGAATCTTTGCTTTGACATTTTCGATGGTATCACTACCTTCAACTTCAAGAGTAATAGTTTTACCAGTTAAAGTCTTTACGAAGATTTGCATGCCACCACGAAGACGAAGAACAAGATGAAGAGTAGATTCCTTTTGGATGTTGTAATCAGAAAGAGTACGACCATCTTCAAGTTGCTTTCCTAAAGAAATACACAATTAGAATCGGGGATATACAATTATATAACAAACATACCAGCAAAGATCAAACGTTGTTGATCTGGTGGAATACCTTCCTTATCTTGAATCTTGGCTTTGACATTTTCGATGGTATCAGAGCCTTCAACTTCAAGGGTGATAGTTTTGCCAGTAAGGGTTTTGACGAAGATTTGCATGATTGTAAGTAAAACAAACAACTAAAAAGTATTAAACAATTAATAACAGCAAACACAAAAATGGAAAAAGCGCTAAAAAAGAACACGTTAAATAGCAATGAAACACGATGAAGAAAGCGACAGTGCGTCATTGAAAAAAAGATAAATCAATAAGTCAGCTGATTTCGTCATTTTTCAATGGCTGTAAAGTTTTTAAAATTGATGATATAAATAGCATCAAGGATGGTGTGTAGAAACATCTAGAGGATAAAAGTTGTGTAATTTAGCAATGCGGAAGTTAAAAAGTAGAAAATAATAATACAAAAACATTACCAAAAAAAATAAAGGGAGAGAAGAGAAGGAGACGTCGACTCACACACAGCCGAAAATGAATGAATGAAAAATGGCTGTCGGCTGTTTTTTCATTTTTCGCGAAAATGCTCCAGAAAAAAAGGCTTTTCTTCTTTGTAACCGCGTAACCGTGTAACCGTTTGTATTTCGCGTCGAGAATTTGCGCGGTTACAAAAGATTCTTCTTTGTAACCGTTTTTTTGGACTAATGCAAATCTATTAATATATTTTTAATATATTACTGATTTTTTTATCTTTTTTATCATTTTATCACTAAAAATGATTAAAGGGACATACAATAATGTTTTTTTAAAGGTTTTTTGTTTGTTTTAGTTTAAAATTTATATTGGATTTCGAAGTTTGATTAAAGTTTATATTGTTAGTTTATATTTTTATATAATCATTATCAACAAATGATCAGTGATAAGCTAGTTAGTAGTGACAATGATTAAAATTTGAACAATTTGGGTTATTACTTTTAAACAATTTTTAATGGAAAGATGATTTTATAAAACTCTATCAAAAGTATATTAATTATTTAAATAAGTATTTTAGTAAAAATATAATCTAAATTTAATTAATAAATATTCTATGAGTAATAGCTATATCATCAAAAATAAATTAACAATGAAACAATTAAATAAAGTTTTGAATGCATTATTACTTTAATCAATTGCGTTAAATTTTGAAGTTTGATTAAAGTTTTTTCAACTACTTTAATTTATATTTTTATCTTATCAATCAGTTAGTTGTTATTTGGACAATTAAGGTAATTATTGTTAATCATTTTTTTAAAAAAGATTGATTTTATATAACTCCAATGAGGGGTTGAATGTGTTTTCCTTCATCAATTGAACCAAGTATATCAAACTAAAAATATATGTGGAGAGCATTTTTTTAAATTTATTTACTATATTATTACCTTATAAAGTGTAAAGTTTTGAAGGGACTTCAAGTAGCCTTCTATTAAGGCTACTGTCGCTAATTACTTTATGGACAGTTTCTAGATTATTATTAATACAGCGTTGGACGGAACTCGTAGTTGCGATGATTTGATGATCAATATGTGGGAGAATGTTTTTATGGGTAAAATTATCCCATTTGTAACTGCCTTTGACAGTTGCAAATGCTTTACTTCTGATGTCCATGAAAAATTCGAGCATTTGTTCTTTCATTCATCTCATCAAAAAGTTTTATCTTCTCCTCTCTCATTTTTTTCTCATTTTGTTCCAATGCATGAAGATCGGAGCTCATTGCTCTAACTTGATTTTCATGTTTGTATGTTTAATATGCAAGAAACGGAGACGTCAGTTTACCGAATCATGTTGTTTATTGACTTCTGTTTGAATTTCTGAGTTTAATTTAGAAGCCTTATTTACTGCTCCTTCTTTGACTCTACTAATATCAAATTTACTTTTAGGTTGGGTGGATAAAAATGGGCGTTGATGTTCCAAATTAAAAATTATGAAATCAAGTAACGGCTATAAATATTTTTTATGGTTAACCAAACTTACTCAACATTTCCTAGAGTATAATTAAGGGAGTATTCGTTGTTTAAATTGTATTGCAGTGGTGCCGTATATACTTCAGAAAAAAATAGTAAAACAACAAAATATATCTTTAAGCATCGCATCCTTCTTAGTTTCAATAAAAGAAAAATGTAACATTATTAAATTTTTACAAATTTATTTTTTATGCCACACATGACCACAATTTATTAACTGCTTCGATGCTTAGCGCTGCTCAAATATAATTGTAATTAAATATTGACTCAGGGTCGTCGCTCCTTGGATAAAAAAAATCTAAACAGGGTTATACAAATCTATTTGCAAAGCTCTGACCCACTCGATAGTCGACCAATTTTATTAAATTGTTTTTGCCTACCTCTTCTTTTCAAACCATAGTTGCAAAACTTTTTGTTTCCAAATTATTTTTCATCTCCATATTATTGCCACACTGAGAAAAATTGGTAACTTATTCGTCACCAACGTAACTGTCTTTTTTCTCAGTGCATCATCAAAACTTATTTGTAATTTAATATTGTTTGAGAAGCACCACGGGTTGCGAACTTTACTTTTATTTAGCATTATTTTTCTGTTGCAGCGTACTGTAACCTGTAACTTTTTTTTTATTATATGGACATTGCTAAAATTATTTTTAGTATTTATTCTACCGACGCCCCTGTAAACTACTTTGTTAAGCCCCCATAACTTTAATTCCATATTAAATCAAATACTAAATTCCCCTTCAAAAACATATGGGAAACAACAGATTTCACATTCCAGTTAGTTAAAACAAAATTAGAGCAAATTTTTTTATCTTTCTGTGTCAATGGTAAGTTTTTTTGGTAAATGTTAAATAATTGTTAAAAATAAAAATTTTATAGCTAATAAAATTATCATACTTGAAACAAATGTTTTCGATTCAAATAAATCCACCACTGAATCTTCTCTAAAAAAAATAACACCGATGTTTCCAAACTTGAGAATTATATTCAGCTCCCTCCTTCTTTGCTTCTTTTAAGATTTTTTCACATAACACTACAACAAAATTTAACGAATAATTCTTCATTTACTGAAATATCTATTCCCCTGAACAAATCAGATATTAAAAATACTAAAAACAAAATTAAAACCCCAGTTTCAGAGCCGCCCAGCGGAAATTTAATTACGATTTCTTTCATTATCCTTTTAATGGTTCCCCAATTTTAGTTTTTGTTTTATGGTTTACTTGTGTTCGGAAATATTCTCATCGGTTGTAACTTATCATTTTCTAAAATTTTACCGGCCCTTTGCTTGATGTTGCACTAAATCACCGATAATCACTCCATGTGAAAAAACATCACATATTTTAAATCCCAAACTCATTAAAGACAATTTCAGTAAGATAGCATTTTTAATGTTAAATAACGCTAAAGCTTTGCTACTAATGATTAACAAAATGTAACCAGGACATCCTTCGGATATGAAGTTATTTAATCTTTCAAGTTATATTTTATAAATAAATTAATATTTTTACATAAACAATAATACTTGTATAAATAGCATTTTCATTAAAATACTTATTTAAATAATTATTCTACTTTTGATGGAGTTATATAAAATCAATCTTTTTTAAAAAAATGATTAACAATAATTACCTTAATTGTCCAAATAACAACTAACTGATTGATAAGATAAAAATATAAATTAAAGTAGTTGAAAAAACTTTAATCAAACTTCAAAATTTAACGCAATTGATTAAAGTAATAATGCATTCAAAACTTTATTTAATTGTTTCATTGTTAATTTATTTTTGATGATATAGCTATTACTCATAGAATATTTATTAATTAAATTTAGATTATATTTTTACTAAAATACTTATTTAAATAATTAATATACTTTTGATAGAGTTTTATAAAATCATCTTTCCATTAAAAATTGTTTAAAAGTAATAACCCAAATTGTTCAAATTTTAATCATTGTCACTACTAACTAGCTTATCACTGATCATTTGTTGATAATGATTATATAAAAATATAAACTAACAATATAAACTTTAATCAAACTTCGAAATCCAATATAAATTTTAAACTAAAACAAACAAAAAACCTTTAAAAAAACATTATTGTATGTCCCTTTAATCATTTTTAGTGATAAAATGATAAAAAAGATAAAAAAAATCAGTAATATATTAAAAATATATTAATAGATTTGCATTAGTGCAAAAAACGGTTACAAAGAAGAATCTTTTGTAACCGCGCAAATTCTTAACGCGAAAATCAAACGGTTACACGGTTACGCGGTTACAAAGAAGAAAAGCCAGAAAAAAAACAACAAGAGGAGGGTGCTATTTTCGTTTTGAGACTCTTGCATTTATTAATTTAAAAAAATGCGGTCCAAAACAGGGGGCTGAAAATGCTCCCGGCTGTTGTTTTTTTGGCCCGCGGCTGGCCTTAAATATTTAACACTTTCTTAAATTAGATATATCTTTAAAAAAATTAACGCATTGCTTTTGATAATATCATAATATTATTATAGCAGAAAAATCTTTTAATGTAGATAGTTAAAAAGCTTATTCCAGAACAACGATCAAGTTAAATTTCAGAAACTGTTTCAAAAACCATAGGAAAATCTTTAAGCAGCTGGAAAAAAACCCCAAAAATGTTGTTGATTTATGAATTTTTGTTGTTTTTATTAGTTTTTTTACGTTTTGCTTTTGAATTAAATTTTTTATTTTAACTCTAGACCTTTCCATTTTTGTGACGCAGTTTTATAATAAGAGCTCAGATCACCGTTCACTGATTATGAAGTTGCATCATTTTTTGCTATGAATAATTTATTTGTTTAAAATATTTTTTTTTAAAATTTTATATAAAGAGAAAAGCTTTAAAATTACCAAAAAATAAAGATACAAAGAAAAAAATGGATGAGTTAAAGAACCGGAAATAAACAAACAACAAAAATGTTTTTGGACATAAAAGAAATAATAATAGTACAATACATATTTAATAGCAGCTCATTTTTAACAACAAAAAATAATTTTGGACCAGCTGTAAAAAAATGAACAAAATTGAAAAGTTTTTTTAAACAAAATAATCGAAAGAGTTACGGTAGTTGTTTTTTTTCAAAATAATAATAATCACCGAAGACATTTAATTTTAGAAAATAAATTTAACAATGTTGGCGAAAGATAAGTTAATACCAAAAAAGAGGATTATTAAAAAGAAGAGAGATTAAAATGTAAATAAAATATATTTATATGGGATTTGTTGGAGTGTGTGACAGTGTTTTTTGATTAAATAATAAAAAATATAAACAAACAAACCCCAAAAATATATATTTTAAATGGCAAGTTTTTGGGAGAATGTTTGAATTTTTGAAACTTTTAATAATAAAATTTTAGATAAGAATTTTCGTGGTTGGACCTCAAAAATTTTGCTACAGGAGTACTGTAGCAAAATACAAAAAAGTTTCAAAATTTTTAAAGCAAAAAAATAAAACAATAAAAAAAGGGGGGGTAATCGAATGTCTGATCTGGGTTGAGCAAAGATTTTAAAACACAAAAAAGGTAAATTTAAAGACAAAAAATTTGATTTAATTTAATTTAATCAATATTTAATTCATTATTAATAAAACTAAAGCCCCGAAATTCATCTTGAGCTATTGAACGAATGATTGTTGTTTCAATTGGAGTTAGGACGGGATCTTCTTTGGTGAAATCAGAATCAAAATTATTTACATCACGTTTTGATTTCTGCAAATATTGTTTATTTATTATAAGATTTGATATAGCTTCTTCTTTTTAAAACTTACAATTTTAGGTTTGAATGGAGGCTTTACTTTTCGAGCTTCCAAGGCATCCCAATCAATTTCACGGAAGAATGGATGAGCTCGAATTGCATCTTCACCACCCTGAGATTGTACACATCCAAGTCTTTTGAGAGGATTTTTTGTCATAAACTAAAATATTTAAGATGATTATTACTTAAATATAATATGTAGTATACTCAAATGTTTCATAATATATTACATAAATCACAAAAATGTGTACAGTATACTTTAACAAGTTTGGGATTACTGTACTTTTTGTGTTTAAATTACACTCATAAATTATTTATAGTAAAAATTCTTACAGATTTCAATATCGATACAGCTTCTTTTGATAACCAAACTGGATATAAAACATCATCATGTAAAATTGCTTCAAAGAGATCATCTTCATTATCCGCTTCAAAGGGGGGCTGCCCGGCCATCATTTCATACATTAAAACTCCTACAAAAATCATATTTTTATATGTTTAAAAAGCTATACATTTGCATAAACAATAACCCACCCAGTGCCCACCAATCCACAGAGACTCCATACTCCATTTCTTGCAGGATCTCTGGTGCAATATAATCAGGAGTTCCACAAAATGTTGAAGTTAAATTATCTTTGTTTATTCCTTCTTTGCACATACCAAAATCTGCTAATCGACAATGCCCTTCGGCGTCCAATAAAATGTTATCCAATTTCAAATCTCTGAAATTTATTAATTGATTTAAAGTATTGCCAAATAATACTGTATATACATTACTGTAGCTACAGTCACACTTTAAATTGTAAAAATTCTCACAACAAAAACCAATAAATTTTTTAAAACTTTGAGTAACACAGGAAAACGGCTCATTTAAAAAGTGCGTATTTTGTTAGTGGGGAAAAAATGAAAAATTAAAAAAGTGGCTAAAATGTGCGCAAAAAGTGCAACTTGCACTTTTTGCGTGCCTTTTTAAAAAAAGTTTATTTTGCACACTTTTTACATTTCGTGGCAGAACCAATGAATGTGAACTTACACAGGAAAACGGCTCACGTAAAAAGTGCAAGTTGCACTTTTTGCGCCGATTTTCTACACTTTTTTAGCGGGTTTTGCACACTTTTTACGCAAAAGTCATTGGTTCTGCCACGAAATGTAAAAAGTGTGCAAAATAAACTTTTTTTAAAAAGGCACGCAAAAAGTGCAACTTGCACTTTTTACGTGCCTTCACAGGAAAACGGCTCACGTAAAAAGTGCAAGTTGCACTTTTTGCGTCGATTTTCTACAATTTTTTAGCGGGTTTTGCACACTTTTTACGCAAAAGTCGTTGGTTCTGCCACGAAATGTAAAAAGTGTACAAAATAAACTTTTTTACAAAGGCACGTAAAAAGTGCAAGTTGCACTTTTTGCGCACATTTTAGCCACTTTTTTAATTTTTCAATTTTCCCCACTAACAAAATACGCACTTTTTAAATGAGCCATTTTCCTGTGTTTGTAAAAAAGTTTATTTTGCACACTTTTTACATTTCCTGGCAGAACCAATAACTTTTGCGTAAAAAGTGTGCAAAACCCGCTAAAAAAGTGTAGAAAATCGGCGCAAAAAGTGCAACTTGCACTTTTTACGTGAGCCGTTTTCCTGTGTTAAATCATTAAAATTTATCTTTTATTATTATTTTTTTAAAATGGCTATTTTAAGTAGCATTTTTATTGATTTTGAAAGAAAGTGAAAAAAGTAAGGAACAAAATGAATGTAAAATAAACGCGATTTTAGCTTGGCAAAATGTAACAAAATAAATAATTCATATTACAGTAATATATAGATTAAAATATTACAATACCCCCAAAATTCTATTCTACAGTATACTCATCAATAATTTTATATGTAATAAAAAAAACTAACCGATAAATCACTTCATGCCTATGCAAAAATTGTAATGCACATGTAACTTCGGCCGCATAAAATCTTGCCCTTGGTTCTTCAAATTTTCTTGCTCTTTGAATTTGAAACATTAAATCTCCGCCATTTACGTATTCCATACAAAAGAATAGTCGATCCGGAGATTGAAAGGATGAATATAAGGCCGTTAAAAATGGATGCTTTGCTGCTAATGCAAGAATTCGCTTTTCACACATTGTACATTCAACATCATCATCTAAAATATACATATATAATATAATATAATAAAAAGTTAGTAAATTACTGTAGCTTCAATCAAATAAAGTAATTATTTTTCGAAAAAAGTCATACCTTGTAAAATTACATGTTTCTTTAAAACTTTTACAGCAAAAACTTCATCGGTGCCATTCTTTTCTGCTAATAATACTTTACCAAATGAACCCTTTCCAAGCACTTTAACAAATGTAAAATCAGTTATTGATAATTGATTTGATGTTGGCTTTACAATATCTGTTCCACCAATGGTTGGCATAATTTTATCAACAGATGGTTTTGGTTGTTCTCGAATAATTTCTGAAAAAATGATTGAATTTTGGTGAAATTTATACAGTAATCATTCTTGGATAATCTAATAATTTTTCTCGTACAGAAAGTATGATAAGTTTTCGTTGTGAGATCTATCGAAAAGTTTTTTTTTCTCACAACGAACTTTTCTGTGTTGATAATCTTAGTATTATTGTAAGAAAGTACCTGAAATTGCTGGCGCTGAAGCGGTTGTTTCAATGGTGGCATTTGATGAATCACTCATATCTGAGGTGCCCGAATATACAGACATTGGCTTCTTTTTAAATCTTATCGACATTTTATCACCAGTGAGGCCAAGCTGCGCAAGTTCGGATGCCATCTGTTTTGCATTAATTCCACAATTATTTGCAACATTTCTTTCACACCTTGAAATATTAAATATTCGATTAATTACCATAACTCTTTTTAAACATTAAATTAAAAAATATTAAATTAATTTTAAATAGATTTTGATCAAAGCAGAAAAATGTTTTCTCTGAGTTTTTATTTAAAAGCAGAGAAAAAAAAAATAGAGAAATTCTGTTTTTTTTGTCGTCTGAAGTGTCTTGTCCACTTGAAGAAAAATAAAATATATCTGTATATTTTCTTTTTAAACAATGAAAAACATGAGTTTTGAAACAAGTTTAAAAACCGTCATCAAATAAAGAGAAATAAATAAATAAGAGATATTTGTTTTTAATCCATTTTTGGGTTAAACTTCTTTTAAACAAAAATATAGTAATATTTGGGAAATTTAAGTATAATAAATTTTTTAAATGATAAAAGTAAACTTTTTTGATACTCTTTTTTTGATTTTAAACGTCAAAAATTAAAAAAAAACAAACAAAAACTTTTTTGAAGTCAAGTGGAGAAAAAAAAGTTAAATATTTTCAACCAAAAAAAAAGTTGCTGCTTAAAAATTTTTTGAACCGTTTTAAAAAAGCGTAGTTTCATTGCTGCTGCTGTTTTTTTTCCAGCCTGATTTTTTTTGGTAAATAAATAAAAATGAGACGACGACGGCTTTATGTGATCCATTCATTCCAAATATTTAAAGAAAAGATCTCTTGAAATGTCAAAATGGAAAAATAAAAAAAAAACGGGGATATCTTTGACGTAATTAAAGTGAAAGAATTTATCGTCTTTTTGTTGATAGAAAAAATTGATTTTTGAAGAATTTAATTATAAAAAAATAAATTTGAAAATTAAAAAAACATAATTTAATACAGTAATTGAAATTTGTTAAATTTTATCAAAGAAAAATTACTATACTTTTTTCCAGCAGACCCCAAATTTTTATATGGTCAAAATTTCAAAATATAAAAATGTTTGACAAAAAAGTTGTTAATTAGATAGTATTTAATCCAATACAATACTTTTTTAATTGTGTTGAAATTTTATAGATTACTGTATTTTTAACAAAAAATAAAACTCAAAAAAAGAATTGAATTGTAACAATTGATAAAAAAAAGAGAATTTGACAAACCTTTTATGAACATTTAATTTACAAACGGAGCATTGCAATCCTTGATTTATTAATCCATACAACATTGAACCACAATGATCGCAAAACGTGGGTCTTTTATATGAATGTATTCCAAAACGATGTGGCATATTTATATCTATATAAATAAAAAAAGAGTTAGTAGTTTGTTACATGCAGAGGTTGTTGATTTAGCATAAATATTATTTTAATAAATAAACTTACTAAATCTTCCTAATCCTTGCTCTGTCACTTCTGTTTGAATTTCTTCCAATGCATCCGTTTTTGAGCCTGGGCATTTCCATACAACTTCTAAATGGCATCGTTTATGTACAACAACAGTACAAACTAAAAATACAGTTAATATAATTAATAGAATTTGTGATAAAATAAATATTACTTTGACATTGATATCCCTGCTTTCCAAGCCCCCATATAAATTCTTTACAATGAGCACAAAAAGTCGGTTGTCGAAGAAATAATGCCATAAATTTGTGACCCGTTACCTAAAAAAAAGAGTCATTTAATAAATGATTAATTTTCGTGGTGAGAGATAACAAAGAAACAAACTTCATGAATTTTTCGACGCATTGCACCACGCCTTTGGCGATCTGTGAAAGCTCCAGATCTTTCTTGAAAAACTCGTTGAGTTTTACCCGCCGCATTTTGGGAAGATTCTGAAAAAAAAGTTACACAATTAATTTAAAGGTGTTAAAAAAGTTGCTTAAATTTGTACAATTTTTAAAAGGCTGTCATTTTTTTACATCACTGATTGTTGATCAAAATTCAATCAAAAAAGTGATATTTAAAAATGATAAAACTCCAAAGGTCAATTTAAAGTATGTTTTTTGAACATTAAAGAGTTCTTTTACTTTTTTACTGCACCAAAAAAAGAAAGATTGGTAATTAAAGAACCTGAAAAACGAAAAATAATTTTGCAATTTTTTCATTTTTTTGTAAAATAATGAATCAAAATTTCATTTTGTTTTTCAAAACTTTTTTTTGCATTGTATCTTTTTTTTGCTTGCATCATTTTGGAGAGGAAAAACAGCGTGAGTGATAAGAAAAAAGTTTTTTTGCTATTGATCCTTGCCTTAGAAAAATGGAAGAATGCTTTTGAAAAAACCCATTTTTGTGTATTCTTTTTTTCCTCTATTTTTAAGGCTATTTTATTTTTATTTTCCATAGTTTTTGGAATAAAAAAGATTTTTTAAACGTCTTTAAACTTAAAAATGAGAGAAATAGTGTTCTTTGATGGTCCCAACTGGATTGATTACTTTTTGTTTGTAATTTTTGATATCTGATTTCCGGCATGTTTAATCCTTTTTTAACCTTGATATCTTTTGAGATTTCATATATCCTTGGCCTCTCTTTTGTCGATCTATTGTTATGCAAATGTGTGCTGCCTCTAATTCTCTTTTCCATTTCAGTGTAACACCATTTTTGTCTGACATTTGTCTAACAAAAAAATGCATATAATTTGTTGCGCAATAATAACCACCCCCCAAAAAAGAGAAAAGAATTGTTACCTCATTTTTGTGCCTCTTCTTCCCCCCCCCCCTTTTTTGGTGGTGTTAGAAATCAATTATCTTCCGTTTCAATTGTTTCCTCTCTCTTATTTTTTTCTTTTTTCTACTTACTTTTTATTTTTTTATTTTGCCTTTTTTTGCAGACCGAAAAAAACAACCAAAACGATTTTCAAAAAATTTCTCTCTATTAATCTCCCCCCCCCCCCCCCCCCAAAAAAAAGTAACAAAAATGTCTCTTTTTTTAATACTTTTAAATTTGTTATTATTTTTTTTGTTGCATATTTATTTTTTTTAACGGATTTTCACCTTTTCATTTATCCGTTGCTTCGTTATTATTTTAAAAGCTATTGCTGCAATTTAGTTGATGCCCAAAAAATGCCAAAGAAAGAATGCCAAAAGAAAAACACTTTTTTTTATACTTTTTTTTAAAAAAATCTTAAAAGTTTTTTCCTTGCTTTTAAAAAAAAATCGTAAAAAATGGATGGCATTTTGCCATATATTTTTGTTATATACATTTTTTTAGAAACAAAAATTAAAAATGCCAAAAAAAGAGAGAAGAAAATTGCTGAAGCGTTATTTCAAAGAATAAAACTTTTTTTTGTGACTTTTTTTTTCAAACAATTTCGAAGAAAGTGCGTGCGCCCCAACGATTATAAATTTTTTTGTTGTTTTATTTTTTAGAAAAAATTTGATAAAAACACGAAAACGAAATTATCAAAAAATACTGATAAAAATGGATATTATTTAATGCCGTAAAAAATGCCAAATTTGTATTCTCATTTATCAACTTCAAATTCAAAAGCAACTTTCGAATTCGTGGCAGGATTCAAAAAAGTATTTGCATCAATGACTGGCCCTTTCTCGGGACGAAAATATTGGCTTACGGTAGCTTTGTTAATTACGGTAGCGGTGATAACATTTTATCAGTATCGTCTTAATGGATCTGTGGATTATTCAATATATTATTCGTTGCTAAAAAATGTTGAAAATGGAGAAGAATGCCAAATTCCGAAAATAGATCCCTATGATGAAACAATTAAAAAATATTTAAAGCCTGGAAAGCCATTAATTTGCAAGCAGTTACAGCCGGAATTGACAAAAGTAATAAATGGCACAATTTGGATAAACTTGAATGAATTAACTGAAAGCGGATATTCTCTTGAAGGGATAACTTGTCGGAAACGGTGTTTTTGGAGAAAAGGAAATTCCAATGATATTACATTAGAATATTCAGAATGGACCAATTTAATTAATGGAACAAAAATGCCATGTGAATTTATGGAAATTGCATGTTGGAAGCAATTTCCTCCCTTCCGAATTTACTCAAATCTTCATCATTGGATTTTTCCAAAACCGGATATCATAAATCCGGGAAAAGCTTCCACACATCCAAGTGTAATTTTATTTGTGTTAGATTCAATTTCACAATCAAATTGGAAACGATATTTACCAAAAACGCTGGGAATTTTAAAAGATTTATATAATTCAACAATTTTTGAAGGCTTTACAAAAGTTGGAGATAATTCTTTCCCAAATGCCGCGGCATTTCTTACAGGAAAACGAGTTCAAACAGTCGGATATGAAAGTGAAATGGCATCAGATATGTCAGATAAATTTTTTGATGATTGGCCAATTATTTGGAAAGATTTTAAACAAAAGGTTTGGTGCAAAACAAAGGTATTTAAAAATACAGTATACTTTTTTATAGGGATATGTGACATATTATGCTGAAGATTATCCCGAATATAATTTATTCAAATATCTATCAAATGGATTTAAAGAATCTCCAACGGATCATTATTTTCGTCCATTTTGGTTACAACTTTATGGCTCATTTTTGCATCGACGTTCAACCCATTTATGTTATGGTAATCAAAAATGCCATCAAATTCAAATGGAATATTTAAAAGAATTCATTGAAGCTTATAACCAAAAATCTCCAATATTTGCATTGAATTGGTTGACCGAACTTGGGCATGATTGGTTGGAACAAGTTTCCATCGGAGATTTGGATATCTCTCAATTCTTTAAAGAACAACATAAAAATTTGAAAGATTCTTTTGTAATTGTTTTTGCTGATCATGGACATCGATTTGATCCAATTCGGCAATCAATGATTGGAAGAATTGAAGAACGAATGCCATTTTTTAGTATTTCGATACCCGAAAATATTAGAAAAAAAGTGCCAAAATTGAATGAAATAATTGCCGAAAATTCAAAAAAGTTGACATCATTTTGGGATCTTTATATAACTCTCAAAGATATTCTTGATTTATCAACTACAAACTCATGGGAATCTCTTAACAGCAATGCTGCCCAAAATGTGCCACATTTTCGTCAATACTCCCCCCGTGGTCTTTCCCTTCTTCGTTCAATTCCAACAAAACGAAATTGTCTCTCAGCTGGAATTCCAGAAGATTTTTGCATTTGTCAACGTGAAACTCAAATTTCTGTTCTCGATGTAAGAGTTCAAGAAGCAGCAAAAAAAGTTGTTATAGAAGTTAATCGCTTGTTGGAGCCTGAGATGGAGCAATGTTCAACGCTATTTTTGGATAAAATTGAACATGCTCAAACATTTTTACCAAATGAAAAAATTGCTTTCGACGGAAATGCCGGCTTTTATGTGATGTATCGGGTAGCGCTAACAGTTAAACCATCGAATGCATTTTTAGAGGGAACAATTCGGCATTTAATCTCTGATGAAAATGATTATACAATTATTGGGGATATAAATAGAATAAATAAATATGGTAATCAATCTAATTGTGTAAATATACCATTACTTAGAAAATATTGTTTTTGTAAAAATTATCTCTAAATTTAACATTTAATTGAGGGAACACAACGCCAAAGAAAATATTTTGGCGTTATGTTCTCCTTACGCCAATACTTCTATCTATCTCTCTTTGATTTAATCTTACGGGTAATTGAATATATAAAAAATATGCATTTTTATAATTTATGCAATGAATAAAGAATTTAAATTTTTAAAACCCAAATTTTTTTCCTACAACATAAAAATTAAACTAACCTTCAGCAAAAGATCCCTTTAATTCAATAATAAGATGAAGCCTTCTAAATATTTATATATTTAATATTGTTTAATAATTATTTTTTTTTCAAATAACAATACCCATGTGGCTCTAAATCAACCCAAATATCATTAACAGTTTTAAGCTTTAATTCATCAAATCCAAATTTAGAATTTGCAACAAAATCATCTGGGGGTAATGCACAATCATGAAATATTGTAAAGCCTAATACTTTACCATTATGAACATCTGTCTAAAAAGTTTAAGATTTAAATGTAAAAGTTGAAAGATCAAAAATAAAAATAAATTTAAAAAAAAGTAAATAAAAAATGAAAAATTTCTTACCACGAAGATGCGCAGAAATTTCGTGGTAAGACTTTTATTTTCGAGAGTGTTTTATAAGTTTTATTTATAAAAGATTATTTCTAAAATGTTGCTAACCTGATAATCTTCATTCCATACAGGAGTAGAGGTTTTTGGCTTTGTAACCGTTTGTCCAACATGATATTCATCTAAATCAACATTGACATAGGCATCTAGCTGTTGTGCCGTTTCAGTATCAGATGAATTAAATCTTTTTGACCATTCGGTTGGGCGTAAATCTCTTGCCTCAACAACCCGAATTTTTGCGGTACCATTAAATACAGTCATTTTTTAAAACAATTGTTAATTATTTTTTTTGGTAATATAATTATTACTGATGAGAATTAAATTGTTGTTGTTGTTTAAAAAATATTTAAATAATACGATGATGACAAAAAGTTGGAATAAAATATATATTATATGAAGGATAAATAAATTATATATATATATATGTATGTATGAATATTAAAAACTGCTAAAGATGAAGAAGAAGATGAAGAAGGAATAGAGTTAATACTCTCTCTCTCTATCTCTTTTTTATACGTTTTTATTGATCCATTTGAGAGAATGCCAAAATGGGATGCCAAAGAAGCAAAAAAAGAAGATGGGATAAAATTTTATATATTTAAAAAATGCCACTGCCTGCCTGCGCGAAATTTAATGAAATGATAATGGTCAGTCGTCACACGTCACGTCACGTCAAGGTTAAAGTGACGAAAGAAAAGAAAGGAGTAACTTTTTTTGGAATGAAAAAATAATAATAGCAGCTGCTTTATAAACAGCTTCCTTTTTTTAAACTATTTTTTTTGTTTGTTTGTTTGTTTGAATTGAAGGTGGTGGTAAAGTTCTTCTCTGAAAAAAAAAGTACTGTAAAAAAATGCGTAAAAATTATAAATTTTTTTACAAAGAAAAAAAAAACGAACGCGAAACAGAGATTCAAAAAAGAAAAACTTTTTTTAGGAGCCTAAAAAAAGTGGCATTAAAAACAGTCGAAGCAGCAGTTTTTCATTCCCTTCCAAAATATTTTTTGTTTTCTATGTTGCTTATTGAAGCAGTAAAAAAGCAGCAAAAAACTTGAAAAAAAAACACGCGCAGTTTCTGTTTTTCTTTCTTTCTTTTTTTTTGTCCCCAAAAAAAGTTGCGCCACCGACGACGACGACCATTGGCATTTTTTACTACTTTCGAAAGAAGGCATGAATTTTCGAAAAACGAAAAAAAAACAAAATCCAAGCAAGAAAAAAAGAAACTTTTTTTTTTGCGCACAAAAAATGTGCCCTTTTTTTAAAAAAAGCAACAACGATGACCAAAAAAAATAAATAAAAATGTAGCGTAAAAAAAGGCAGCTTCAGTTTAGTTAGTCAATTTTCAGTAGTCAAGAGACTTCATCATTTAAAAGGACAGACATTTTTAGAAATAAAAAAAGGGGGGGGAAGCAAGACGAAGAAAAAAATGGAGGGGGGGGGGAAAGAAGCAGGAAGATATTAGCCGGTTGAGTTGTCCCCTAAGGCTTTTTTATATATATTTATATATATCCATTTTAAAAGGGAATTCAAATACACCAACAATAACAAAAAAATACACCTGTCCCAGTGGGAACTATGTATTTTTTGCCCAACCCCTCTTTCCTTTCCCCAATGGAGGTGAAAAAGAAATTAATTTTTAAGGCATTTAAAAAAAAAGATTTCTTTAAAACTCAACTTTAAATTTTTGAGTTTTTTGCGTTTTTAAAATTTGCCAATTCGCTTGATTTTTTTTTCAAAAGACCTTTCGAACAAAGCACAATTTTCAAGACACGTTTTTCGTGTTAAAAATCAATTAAAATTACTTTCCCCCCAAAAAAATAATTACATGTTTTTTTCCTATTAAATTTCAAATAAAATTAATAAAATTTTAAAAATAATTATTACGTTCTTTTATTACTTATATTTTTTTGGGCTAAAATTTAATAATTGTTTTACATTTTTCAAACAAATATATATATATCTAAAGCTTTCGTGGTGAGAGTGAAAAAGAGAAAGAAAGAAAGAAAGAAAAAACGATATTTAAATAATAAAAAATTTACAATTTTCACATATAAATGGAGAGCGAAACTTTGTCACCAAGGCTCACAGCAGAAGAAAGAATTGGGAAAAACCCGGCATTCTCTCTCCCTCTCTCTTTTTTGTGCCGCCGCCGACGGCATCCATCGAAGTAACATACATTTACACTTCTCTCAAAACGAGTCTCTTGCGCGCCGCTACTTTTTTTAGTAGTTCTTTTTTTTACAACAACAACAACGAAGAAAAAAAAGAAAAGAAGAAATGGTGACAACAACAACTACTTTTACGACTGCTGCTGGAATATCTATGAGGGCAACAGAAGCCGTAGCCGTAGCAGCAGCATCAGTATTAGGAGTAGTAGCCGCAGCAGCAGTAGTAGGAGTAGGAGTAATAGTAATGGAAGACGGAATAGTTGTAACCAAGCTTAGCTTTGGGCTATTGGGGCAGCCCTTCTTCTTCTTTTTTCAAGAGCAAAGAAGCATGCCAACAAACAGCAGCAGCAGCAAAGAAGCAAGTGAATAAAAAATGCCATGGCACTGAAAAAATGAAGAAGGGGAAAAAGAAGAAAGAAAGAAAAAGTTATATTATGCCATTCCAAAAAAAACACAAGCTTCAAAATGTATTCTTTCTTTTTTTTGATGAAAAAAAAACAGGATAAAAATCTAAAAAAAATATACATATCCAAGAGGGGGGGGGGGACTTGCAAAAGTAAGCAATATATTATATAAATATATAAAAAAGAGAGGAAAGATGCGCTACTCTTCTTTTTGCTTCTGCTTTTTTGAATTTTTAGTCAAAAATGAATTCTTTCTTCTTCGTTTCTTTTTTTTTTCAGAAGAGAGAAAGCTTTGTTCTTTCCGGTTCGGGAATTATATAATCTCACTTCTCTTTTCTTTCACTCAAATTTTGTTTCAATTTTTGCTGCTTCTAAAATTGATAAACGTAAATAAAAGTAAGAAAAAAGAAAAAAGAAAGAAGGATTTATAATATCTTATTTGATGCTTCTGAAATTGATATGGTCTAAAAGTTTTATACTGTTGAAAAAAAGTTATAAAAAGCTTTAAATTCCGTTCAAGACATTTGAAGCATTCAATAAAATATCAAAAAAAAGTCGTGTCAAGAAAACACACATAATAGAAATGCCATTGGGGAAGACAAAAATTTCTCGAAGAGAAAAAATAAAATAAAACTGTTTTCAAAATTTTCACATTTATTTTTTGTTAAAACTTTTTTTTCAATGAATTATTTTTTGTTAAAACGCAAAATCTCGTCATTCATTTTCTTCCCCATTTTTTTTCATTTTAAATAAAAAGCAGTCTTTGACCCTCTCTTATCCCCCCTTCCATCGATGGCACAAAACAAAATGGAAGTCATTCTTCTTTTTTTCTCCCCCCCCCCATTTTTCTTCAAAAAGCTAAAGTTTTACCAAAATAAAAAGAAATCCAAAAACCAACTACAATTAAAAAAAGTTTTTCAAAGAAAAACAATGAAATGCAAAGCTTTCTTTTTTTTGGGATGAAAATTTAAAAAAAAAAGAGAGAAAGAATTTTTCGAAAGCTTTAAAGAAAAAAACTTTATAACGGGAGGGAATATATATATATATATAAAAAAGGGGGGGGGGGAAGTGATTAAATGGCATCAGACAAATATAATTGAAGTTTTTCTCTCTCTTTGCTTCTGTTTTGCTACTTAGTCTTTTTTTTTTATTTTTGCCATACTTTTTTATTTTATTTTAAGCGTGAAACTACGGCAACTATTTTTTTTTGCTGTTTAAAGAAAAATTAAAAAGATGGGGAGCATCGTCTGGTGCCTTTTAAAGAGGTTAATTTAAAAAATGGATAATTGAATAAAAAAATGTGTTTGAAAAAAAATAAAATAAATGAAAACACAGAAGCAACGAAAAAAAGGAGGAAGCTTATATTTAAAAAAAAGAAGACAAAAAACTCAAAAAGAATTTATTTATTTAAAAAATAAATGGTTTAAAAGTGTTTCGAAACATGTTGAAACAACATCGCCGGTCTTAAACGGAATTTGAAAAAAGGAAACAAATTCCGTTTAAGACATTTGAGATACAAAGTGCTAAAATAAATTGTAAAAATTTTAAGCGAACAGACAGACGCATTTTTTAAACGTTTGCAAATGTTTACGTACTTTTTTTGGTCTCGCAACGATTGATCAATTCATCCGACAAAATGTTGGAGCATGCAAGATCCTGATCCTGATTTTCAGGATTTTGCAAAAAACCGTACACCTGTTTTTTTTAAACGATCAAAGTAAATACATTGTAATTTTTGTATTTTCGCACCAAAATTCATACTGTAACAGTATAAATTAAAATACAAAACTAAAATATATAAAATAATGACAACACTTTTTTGAAACTTAAAAAATGAGGTCACTTTTTTCTTTTCAAAAAAGTTTTTTTCTGCTAAAAAAGGAAGGCACATGCAAATGCAGAAAAAAAGCAGCCAGCCATCGGCAGAAAATAAAAGTTTTACTTTTTTTTTGCAAAAAAAAAATAAAACTTAAAAACGTCAAAACTTTTTTCAAGTTTTCAAAATTTGAAAGAGTAAAGAATGCAAAAAAAGAAGGATTTAAAACTCATAAAAAAAGTGAGTGACAAACATTTTATATTTTCTTTTTTTTGTTATCAATCAATAATGATAGAAAAGCTGATGTAAACAATGAGGTTTTTTAAAACAAATTCATGTTTGAAGTGATCTTTGTATCCTTTTTTTTCGACGGGGTCTCAGATGGAAATAAGAGGAATAAATTGAACAATTTAAAATAATCAAAGACAATCGCTTTGGGACAATTTTTTTATACAATGACTAATATTTATAAAGTTGAAGCTTCAAAATTTGTAGAAAAATAAAAGTTGAAAAAAAATCATGTGTTAGGAATTTGTAAAAATTTATTGATGTGGAAAAAATGAATTGAACTTTTTTTATAAAAAAATATATCAGAAACAAAACGGAAAACCTTTTAACAGTGACAAAAACAACAACAATCATAAAAACAGAAACGAGCAAAAAAGAAGTTTTTCATTGGCATTTGCGAAAAGGTGACGCAAATGCCAATGAAAAACGAAAAAATGTCTGACTTTTCTGTTTGTTATGAAAGTGACGGGTCATTGTTGCTGAATTGAAACGGGGGCCTTTCGATGGATTGAGATAAAGGAAGGTTCATAAATAATGCTTTTTTTTGATTTATATTAAAATAAAACGGTGATTTTATGGGGTGCCCTTTTTGGTGGTTCGAAAATATATTTAAATGGATTTACAAAATTTTTTAAAAAATTCTTGGGTCTCGCAGCGATTAAATAATTCGTCCGACAAAATGTTGGCGCATGCAAACTTCTTTTTGCAAGATCCTGAATATCAGGAGTTTTCAAAAAGAAGTATGTAAGCCATCTTTAACGCATAGGAATCGGGCCAATCTGTCAGCGGCCGATATTTTTAAAGTCGGCCGAGCAAGCATTTTAGAAAAATTCTTTGTTTTTCCTAAACAAAAAATTTTAAATGTCGCTTGGCCGGCCGTGATTTTAGGTAAAATTTTTTATCCCTGTTTCAAAAAATGAATTTCAGCGAAGAAACAAGACTGTTTTTTGTTAAAACAGAACACGAATTTTTAGAAGAAAATCGAAACATTTTATAGCTGGGTAACGAGCAAGCGAAAAAAATTATTAATTATTAATTTGACAGACAAGAAAAAAGTGTATGTGTTGAAATAAAATCCTCGTTAAATTTGTTTAGTTTTTTGAAATGCATATACACTCAGACACATGCCCTCCTTCTTCTTTTTTTACTTACTTTTAATTTATTATTCAACTAATCTTTATCCTTTCTTCTTTTTCTTGAAATTTAAAATTAATTTTTGGAGGTTTTATTTCACAAAAAAGGGGTTTTTTGATGGTCTGTATTTAAACAAACTATATTTAATTTACAGTGTTGTTACAGCTCCAACGCTGGTGCCGGAGCCACTCTTTTCAAAACATCAAAGAAAAAATGCCGCTTTTTGGGGGTTTGAAGTCACAAAGCCTACCCCGAATTTTGGAGCCGGAGTTGGAGCCGGGAAAAAATATCCGGCAAAACAATGATAGCAAAATATTTTTTGCAACTATGCTTATAAATTATGTTTTTTTCACAGAAAAAGTTTACGGAAAAATGATTTCAAAAATATTAAATTTAAAATTGAAAGAATTTAAAGCAAAAATTGGTAATAAAATAAGCTGAAAATTACTTTGGTAAAAGATTTACAGTAAAATTTTATAACATTTTACTAAATTATTTTTTAATAGTAATTTTTTATTTAACCAAAGTTTTCCCTTCCCAAAAAAATGTATGAAGCTTTTAAAAAAGCGATCTTTCAATTAGCCGTTATCTTTTTAAAAAAAGAGACCTCCCAAGATTACCCCGAATTTTTTTAGGGTGAAATTTTTTTCTTTATATCATTCAAATTTCACTGATATCACAACAGACACAAAACAATTACTACAATCATTTTTTTATTGATTGGATTAATTTTTTTCTTCTTCTATTCTATCAACATCAAAAAAAGCAGCAGCAGCAAAGAGTAACACAAGGTCTACTTTTTTTTTTGCCTCAAAAAAAATAAAAGCAAAATGAAAAATTATTTGTGTCTTTTTTTAGACAACATCAAAAAGAAAGAGGAGAGAGAAAAATATATATATATGACAAATAAAAACCAACAATCAACAAAACAATCGACCAGTAAAAAGAGAAAAAACCCAAAAACAGCGGGCAACAAAAAAAAACAGAAGCGAGGGAAAAAAAAGATACACAAAAAAATATTCAAGAGTCTCGGGTTTTTTTCAAACAAAAAAAAGGAAACGATTATTAAAAAAACGTAAATATTAAAATTTCTTCGGTTTCTTTTTTTTATATTTGTTTCAAAAAATTGAAAATAATATTTTTAAAAAAATGTTACAACAATTTTTAAGGGTTTTTTTCGAGAAAAAAAATGAGGCAAAAAAGAGAGAGAAAAAAGGAAGAAACAACACAAAACACGTGTTTTAACAGAAATTTCTCTCAATTTTTTTCTCCCATTTTCTATTTTTTCGCTTCTTTTTTTTAACATTGAATAAAAATCTTTTGTGCAAACTTTATTCTTCGCTTTTTTTTTGCCATTTGGGAATCTTTGTTTCCCCCCCCCCCCCCCCCTCTTTTGTTTTTTTGTTATCACTCAAAAAATCTTGACACAAAAAAAGTTTAAAAAAAAAGACACAGAAAAAAAGTTTTTACAGTTTTAAAAAAAGAAATAAATAAAATTGAAATTTTGAATTTTATCAAAAAAAAGTCTCTTTGGAGCGGAAAAAATAGTCTAAAAATAACCAAAAAGAATTACACATAAGATTAAAGACAAAAAATGTTTAAATAAAAGATTATCAATTTTTTATGGGAGTAAAATTGAAGAATATTTATTTTGGGGGGATTTGGTTTTAAAACAATATTGAATTTTTAGAGTTTAAAATTTATGGATTTACTTTTTACAATTATATAATTTTAAATATTTTACTTTGTCAAAGGGAATTATTTTTTTAAATATATTACTAAAACTAAAATCTAAAAAAGTTGTTTTCTTCTAAAAAACACTGTCCAACAATTGATAAAATAAAATTCTGATAATATTACTGTTTTAAAAAAAATATTATTTATAGCACAAAAAAAGTAATTGTATGTTAAAAACCAAACTTTTGCAAAAACTAACATATAATTTAACTTAATTTTTTTTAATATTTATCGCACCTTTATTTTACAGTATCGCATTTTTTTGAAGCAAGCTACAATTAATTGAAAAAATGGCAGAAAAAATCTTCCATCGAGTTTTATTATTTAAAAAAATTATAAAATTTTAAAAAATACGTTTAAATTTAACAGAAAAAAAAGGTAAAAAAAAATTGACATTCCGGCAACGACTACATTTTAGAAGTTCAAATGTTTAAAAATTCATTTTAATCCCTTAAAAGCTTACCATCAGACATTTTTGGAAAAAGTACTTTTTTGAGACACAAAAAAGTTGAGTAAAAAAAAGTCTCTTCAATCTTTGTCAAACATTTTTTTAAAAATCCGAGTGTGACTTTGTAATTCCAAAAATAAAAACAAAAAGCATTACTCAACTTGAACCAGATCAGTGTTGGCGGTCAGCGATTATCGATTTTTTCGGTCATTTAATTGTAACTTGTTTTGTTTTTTATTTTAACTCAGTTTTCTTTTATCAATGGATAAACTTTTTATGATAGGCCATTTTACCCTTCACAACTTTTTAAAAATGAAAAAAATAGAAAAGTTAATGGTAAATGACCGAAAAAAGACCGGACCGACCGAAATTATCGATTGATTTCGGTCAATCGTCCGGTCTTCGTGTTTAACTTCCGGTCTTTAGAATTTTTATTTTGCATACAGATGTAAAATAATTTTCCGGATAAATTGGCTCGAGCCGGTCTTCCCGGTCGGGGGGTTATAAAAAAGTTATTGCCAAATGACCGAATCACCGCTGACCGAAGACCGCCAACACTGAACCAGATATTATTACATTTTTAATAAAAATATTTTTCGTAACACTGCTTTAATTCCTTATAAATCTCTCTAAAATCAGACAAAAGTAATCGAAAAAAAAAAGTATGGCCAAAGAAAAATATAATGAAAGTTAATGCTTGGATTTTTTATAAAGCTGCTGCTGCTGCTTTTTCTCTCATTGTGGCAGAAAAAGGTGTCTGTTGTCTATGAAAAAAATAAAAAAGAAGAAAAGAATAAAAACTTTGCGGTGAATGTCACACTACTGCTAATGCTATTGCTGCTGTTGTTGTTATTATTATTGCGGCTATCAGTAAAGCAGGAAAAAAAAGGGAGAAGAAGTAAGAAAAAGCAGTTTTTTAAAGTTTTTCTTTTTTTTCAAAATGCCAGAGAGAGAGTTATGCTTTATCCTTTTAGTCATACAAATACATATTGTGTGTTTTTTTTCCAAAAAGCAACAGCAGCTTAAATTCATCCCATTCCCTCTTTCTCTCTCATCTCATTTTCAATCATTCAATTAAAAAAGCCATTTTCTTTTTTGTTCAATTACATCAGATTTTTAAAAAAGAGATCGGCAAAAAGAGTAGTGGTTTTTTGATGGTGATAAAAAAACCTTTTATTTCTTTTGTTTTTCAGCTTTGATCACTTCTTTTTCTTTCTTTTCATTGTTTTACGTGTGATTGCAACTTTTTTAATCACAACATTGAAAAGAAAAAGGATAAAAAAAATCAGGAGTGTAATTTATTTTTAAAATTCGTTTTGTACATACTTTGATGCAATGTGATGTGATGTGATTTGCAAAAAAGTGTGATTTAAATGTATAAAAATTTTTGTATAATCTTTTTTTAAAAGTTTATTGAAAAACTGTCTTTTTAACACAATAATATTACCGTAGTTAATTCAAAACATGTATTTTTTACCATTCTGCTTTTAGATTAAAGAAGAAAATGGTCAATATTTCAGGGATGTCAAATGCGGCCGGCCGTTATATTTTCGGCCGCAGGTCGGCCAGGCCGAAGATAATGCCGGCCGGGGTCGGCCGCGTTTTTCAAAATTCTTTACAAATACCCTGAATTTGTACGCCAAACTTATATAAAAAAAATTAGCATAATTTTTAAAGTAGTGAAAACTCGCCTAAATGTTAAAAAAATAGTTGCAATCCTTTTTGATATCTAAGACTGCATATAAAAAAATTACAGAAATTTTATGTACTTATGGTAAAATTTTTTACAAATTTAACGAGGCCGGCCGGTCAGGCCGTAATTTTTTTGGCCGCGGCCGCATTTGACATCACTGCAATATTTAATGAATCTTTCAATAAATAATAACTTAAAAATTGCTTTTTGAATTTTTAGCTTAATTGTCATTAATTTAACGGGTGCTTTTTTGAATGAAAAATATAAAGAGATGGAGCAATGGAGTTAAAGACTTTAACTTAAAGACAACAATAATGCTGCAACTTTTATGATGATAAAAATCACAGTAACTTTCAGTTCTCTAGAACGTCAAAAATTATTGTAAAAAAATCCAAATAAAAATGTTAAAAAAAACAAGCCCCTAAACATCAGTTTTTCCTTGATGTTGTTTTCAAAATTTGTTAGAAATGTGACTCCGCATTTAATAATAACAAAATGATAATCAGACGACTTTAATGGATATTTTGTACAGTTAAAAGACTTCTTTCTTAATAAATAATGCTGCGCTTAAAAGAATTGCACTAAAAATTTATTTTAAAACCTTTTAACAAAATTTTTGGCCACGTTTTCCTCCATTAATTATGGTGAAAGTTGTTTATAATATTTTTTACACTGCTTAAATTCTTTATTTAAGCAATTTTTAACACTGTTAAAAATATCATTCTTCCAAAAATGAAATCTTTATTTTTTGTTTGTCTCTTTTTTTGCCTTGTTTCTGCCATTTCAGCAATCGATACTTGTGGGGATATATATGTTCACCCATGTACTCGAAAATTTCCATGCCCCCCTCATCAATACTGTGATGGTAAGGAATGTTGTGTAAGTAAATGTATGATTTGATTGATGATATAAAACGTGATATATTTAGCTTTCCAAAAGGCCCCCACATAATGCCAAAGCTGTGCCAATGTGTCCACCAGGGTGTTGGCAATGTAATAATGATCCAACGGCCTGTTGTGGCGCCTGTGCTGGGTCTCCTGGAAAATAATGAGGCTATCAGAATTCTCTCTTTTTTTGGGTAAAATCCTAAAAAAACACTCTTTTGTACACACATTTCACATCTTCTTTTTATGACTATTTTTAATTAAACGAATAAAAATAACTTTTAATCCAATTTCCTCCAAAAACACATTTTAGTTTTCAAAAGTAAATTCATTTAAATGCTACAAAACATAAAAAATAGGTACAGTTTTAAAAAACGTATGATAAATTTAATTAGCGTTCAACAAAAATAAACAAAAAGATTACCAAAAAAGTATTGAAATAGTTTCCTCTTTGGAAGTAACTTCTCATGAGTAACATGAGTGAGCAGCATTTAAAAAACAATAACAGTTTTTTTATTTAATAATACAATATCGCCAAAAGAAACATTTCTTTAAAATCTTACATTATGTTTTAAAGTTGCTACGGTGCAGTCATTTGAGATTTGCATAAATTTAGGGGCGTAACCTCCCTTTTTTGCCGAAAAATCTTTTTTGTAACTTATTTTTATTAAAATTATTTCAAATTTAATTCTCTAAATTAATTATATAAATCGTTACAGAAAAATTATTAATGGTAAAAAGAGGGGATCCGACACCTCAAAGTTTATGCAAATCTCAAATGTCCCCACCGTGTCTTGCAAAAAATTTTTTGTTCAAAAAGTTTATTAATAAAACTTTTAAACTTTGTTTTAAAATTTTTGTCATTTCAATGATTTATTGCAATAATTTAAAAAGAGCTTTTGAAGTTTTTCTTGTTGATAGATAAAATCAGCTATTATCAATAATTACAACTTAAAAAAATGACGAAAATAAAAACACCGATTCTAAAATTGTTTAATGATTAAGTTTTGTGAAAACACATTTTTTAATTGAAATATTGAGTTCCAAAAAAAGTGTAATTTGTTGAAAGTTCATTTTTGCATTTTTCCGATTTTTTTATACAGTAACACAGAAGTCTATTTTTGAATTTTTATATAAATTCAGATTTTTTCTGGATAATTAAAAATATTTGTGAAAATTGAAAAAACAGAAAGTTAATAAAAAATTTTGTTTTTTAAACCAAAAAAGAATGTATCACGTCATCCGAAAGTATTAATTCATTTATTAATGAATCAAAAAAATAACCGGAAAAAAAAGAATACTTTCAACTTTTTTACGTAACGCATTTTTTCTTTCTTTTTTGATTCATTCCTTTGATTATAGATCAAAATTTTAATCAAAAACAAAAACGGTTAAAGTTTTCAATTCTCAAGGGTTTTTGTTGACCCCCCCCCCCCCCCCCCCCCCCGAAGGGGGGGGGGAGTTTGAAAGGAATTTTTTAAATTATCTGATTTTGATTTGGTTTTTACAAAAAAAAGTTTAAAAATATGTATCATATCTTTTTTTGTATTTTGATTGAAACTAAAAATTTTTAATAACTTTTTTGAAATTAAACTTCTCAAAAAACTTATTTATTTTTCTGTTTTCTTTACATCATTGAAAAAAAGAAAAACCGGTTAAAGATCAATTTGCAGACAGTTTTTTTTCCTTCTTCTTTTTTTGTTCCTAAAAAAAGGCAAATGAAGAAAAAAAAACTAAATTAAATTTATATAAAGTAAAAAATTACAGTTTTTTTGAAGGTTCTTTTTTTCATTCAAGGAATTTCCAAATGTTCTCTTTTTTTGTATGCATTTTTATTTGTTCAAAAAAGGCGGAGTCAATTTTTTTGAGTAAAAAATGTTTGAAAAAAAACTTGTATTTAAAGATTTTAAAATTTTTGTAAACTTTCTATTTTTAATTTTATGTTCGAACGTTCAATGTTTTAATTTAATGAGGTAAACTTAAAATGTTAAAAATGTTTTTATACTTGATTTAATTTTATATTTTTGGAATGTAAATTTGTTTCCGTTTTTTGGGGGGTGTTGCCGGCGGATACATTTTTTTTGATGACATTGAAATTGAATAATTAATTAATCCTATCAGCTTTTATCATTAAATATTTGTGTTTAAAAGGTGCTTGAATTTAAAGAGAACATTTGTTTTTCATATTAGTTTAGAAAATTTCTTAATTTAAAGTAGTTACAGTTATAGTTACACAGTAACGGCATTCGTCCCTTAACTCTTTGTATTTTTTAAAAGTAGATTGTAATGTTGGATACGATATTATTATCAGTATAAATTTTTCAAAAAATTTAAAAAACCTTTTTATTCATGTTTTTTTCAAAATTTATTTAAAATCTGATTTTTAAAAAACACCGAGCATTTCTTAAAAAATATTATGCGTTATTTCTGTAACTCTTTTGACACCCATATAAAGCCGGGATTATCACTTTCAGTATCAGTATCATTATTACATTATATTGTTGTTTTTTTGTAACAAATTTTAATTAATTATCAATGAGTCATCAAAAAAAAATATCTTTTTCTCGAGTCATTTCCGCCACATGATTCAATTTCAACATTTGATACAAATTTGTTTTGCTTATTAATTAATTAAATGTACTTTTCTTCAGATAATTTTTGTTTTGTATTTAAACTGATAAAAAAACTTGACAAAATCATTTAACATCAAATACAGCCGACATTGTCATTTTAAATATATTTTTTTGTCCAAAGAAAAAAAAGAAGTTTGACTGATTTTGATTGAAATTTTTCTTCTTTTGTTTTTTGCCCCTTTTGAAACAATAACCTTCTAAATTTATATTTTTTTCTATTGCCTCTATCTCGTTTTTTCTTTCTCGCGCGTGTGTATTTGTGCTCACTTAATTGTTCCATTTCAAAATTATACATACATTTTCGCCTCGTGATTTTACCCCCCCCCCCCCCCCCCTTTTTCTTTTTAGTAGTTCGTATTTATAATTTGATTATCAAAATCGATAAACAGTTTTTTTTACCTACCCTTCTTCTTTTTCAGTTTTCTTCAAATCAAAAAAAGTAGTAACCCAAGAACGTCGTCTGTTAATTATAAAGTTGTTAAAAGAAAGTTGTTTTGATAACAGCCAAAAAAAAATAAAGATGGGATTAAAAGATGCTATGATCAGTTTAGTCGGAGATTTTGTACAAATGAATCGGAATCCAGAATTTCGGAGTAAGAATGAATTGAATAAAGATGCTGGAACAAGTGAAACATTGGGAGTACCAAATTATGGATCACAACGTCGACATTCTTTAAATATTACTGTTGGAACTGTAAGCCTTTTTTAGAATTAATATTAATGGCCCCCAGGATCCCCAGGATCTTAAGGTTATTCTTTGGACGAAGTTTTTCCATTTTAATTCCATTTCCAAAACAAAGATATACAGCAATTTTGATGATATAATTTTCAGGAAGGTCCCCCGGAGACATTTGTTCGACCTCGAACCTATTCCATCAGTGGCCGGGATGGTGTTTCTTCATCATCAAAATCTCCAAATTCATCCCATAAAAAAGAAGCTCTCAAAAATCGTCGTTTCTCAGCTCCCTGCGTTCTCAAAGAACCTCCAACATTTCAACTAAGCTCCCGACGAAATCGTAAAACTTCTGAAACTGCCGCCACTGAAACAACCGAATCAACTGAAATCAATTCAATTCCATCAGAATCTTTTGATCGTCCAAGAAAACCAATAATTAAAAAACAAAAATCAGAAGATTTCCAAGAATCTGATTCCTCTGATGACTCAAATGAAAATGATTTTCGGCATCGAAGAATGAAACAAAATTCTCCGAGACTTGGAAATTCTGGATTCTTTAAAAATGGAAGTTTTCGAGGCGAAAATATTATTGAAGAAGAACCTGAAAATGAAAATGGTGGAACTTCTCCCGCATGTATTAATTCAAATGTAACAATTATTACAACAAGATTTTAACCTTATCATTATTTATATTATTATTATTACCGTAATTTCATTATCATTTTTATCATTTTATCAATAATGTACGTATGTAAACATTTCAAACATCACTTTTTTTATTACTTTTTTTCTGCAAAAAAAAACACGCAAATATTTGGATTTATTTTTTTTGCGTTTTGCGGAAAAACAACTGTAATTATTTTTGCAAAATTCTTCTTTTTTTTTGTTTTTGGCGGGAATAAAAAGTGATACCCAAATTGAAAAATGGCTTCAATGAAAAAAAACTTGTGTCTAATTTTTTTTTGTTTTATATAATTTTTTGTTTATTATTTTTCAATAAAAAAAATAGTAAAAAAAGCGAACGAAGAAAATAACAATGAAAGAAAAATAATGAAGAATTATTTTGATTTTTTTAGAACATCAAAATTCTTTTCAGTGTTGAAAATAAAAGTACATTTTTAATTTTTTCGATAAATAATTGTTAAGTAATTTTTATAATTCTACATAAAATTTGCAAACATAAAAGCTGATTTCTAATTGACGTCAAAATTTTTTATCTTTAATTCATAATAATTATTGGCACAAAAATGCCTTCCATTATGATGCCCTTTATTAATTTTTTTGGAGAAAAAATGTAATATTTATCTAAAATGTTATTTGTACATTTCAATCTTACTGTATTTTGTGCTAGAAAGATTTTCCAGTAATAAAATTTATTTGCAAAATATCTGAATGTAAAAAAAGTATAAAAATTTGCATAAAATTTTATTCAAATTTAAAATCAACAAAGTTTTTATTGTATTTTTTAATCATTTTTTCAATTTCTGACGGATTCATTAGAATTCCGTTAGAATTAAAAATTTGAGTTTTTTCTAACTCAACTTTTTCAATTTTTCCTGAACAAATTAAAAATGCAAAATTATCGATTGTTAAATCCTGATTAAAAATATCCAAATATTTTGCTTCACATTTGTAAAGCCGAGAAATAATTTCTGATAAAATGGTTCGATTTGTGCTTCCAAAAATTTTGCCGCCACATGTAAGATTATTAGTAATATGCAAATTTTTAAGTGAATTTAGAAGAGTGATGTCATGAACGGATAAAATAAAAGAATGTTGAAAAAATCGAGAATAATGTGATGCATTGGGATTTGTGTAATTAACAATAGTCAGCTTATGACAAAGAGAAATTTGATAAATGGAATAAAAAAATTTGCATGAAAAATAAAGTTTTTGAAGTAAATGGGGGGTTGCAGATTGGGTGATGTAATGGATGAAGGGGATTTTGAAAATGAAGTTTTGGGGAAATGAATTATTTGGTTGATAATATTGTTTTGAATGGCATTTTTTTGGACTTTTGTATTCTTTTCCTTTCATTTTAAAAACAAATCTACCCATTTTTTCATCGGAGCACCCCGGCTTTGGCGGAACAATTTTTTTATATTCAATAGCTTTCCTTTTTCGATGAATGCTTCTTTCTTTTTCTACAGTATCCTTTATATTCTTCTTTTCAGCTGCTGCAATTTCCATTTTAATTTTAAAGTTTTCCAAATTTTCCAAAAATTCGTTTTGAGACATGTTTTGTGCCATTGTCTTTGGCATTCCGCTTACAATATTTACCCATTTTTGAAATAATAAATTTGCTGATTTTAAATCAAAAAATTGCAACTCAAATTTAATTGTATCATACCAAAATTCAGTTGCAATATTTTCATTTTCTTCTATGCATTTTCGATATTCTTCTCTCATTTCCTTATCACTGATAAAAAGACGACAATATCGCCGAAAAATCTCTAACATTTCTTTTGCAGCATTCTTTTTT
This sequence comes from Panagrolaimus superbus, assembly GCA_964035985.1. NCBI lineage: Eukaryota > Metazoa > Nematoda > Chromadorea > Rhabditida > Panagrolaimidae > Panagrolaimus > Panagrolaimus superbus. The sequence continues at coordinate 12,444,974 of OZ038357.1, forward strand.
TCTCGCATAAATTTAATATAATATTTCCAAATATTTTTATTTGAACATTTCATTTCAAAGCCAAGCCGATATTCGATATTCGCAATTATTACATCATCTTCATCCAATTCATTCATACATTTAAACCATTTTTCATCATCCATTTCAGCTTCTTCAAATTTTTCGTATAATTTTATTAATTTTTTAATATTTGCTTCAAGTTGTTTTGTTATTGGTTTTGCTTAAAAATGGAACAGTTTTATAAGTAATATTATTAATTAATTGAATAAGTTATTCTAAAAATTCTTAAAAACCAAATCTCTTTGAATTTTTTTATCCAATTTTTTGTTTTCGTTTTTTAACTTTCTGCCAACAAAAAAATGCGAAAAATGGTGGAACATGGCGGGAGTGAACATTTTGTCCAACATCGGACCAAAAATTGCCCGCTCTGGATCAAGATGGCACCGTCACTTTGCTTTGGATTTGATTTGTAATAGAAAAAACAGAAACTTCGACAATTAGTTCAGTAACACTTAGTTCCGGGACTAAGTGTTACTACGGCACTTAGTTCCATATAACAGTTAGTTTCGGTTTATTAATTTCAGTTCATTACTAATTTTACTTTAATAGCATAGCTAAGCATTTTGCAATTATATATACCTACATTATATATAACTGCAAAATGCTGTTATATGGAACTAAGTAACACTTAGTCTAAGTGTTACGGAGCTAATAGTTGGGGAACTAAGTTTTACACTTTTAAAAAACTGAACTAAAAAACCAAACATACTTCCCATAATTTTGTAATAATCAAATACTTTTTGCAAATATCGATGCGGAAAAGTTAAAGCTCTTTCAGTATCTTTGATGGATCGTTCAACATTGGATATATTTTTTAATTGTTTGTCAAAATTAACAGGAAAAGATTTCCATGCAATATGTTTGTCGGTGCAATTTAAGTCAGCAATAAGTTGCCGAATTGTCCATGGATTAATTGATTTTATAGTCTCAGAAAATGGAACAGAATATAATGGTTGCACACATGTTGCTGCTGCTGCCGTGGATATCATTGGATGCTGGCGACTCACAACTTTTTGGAGTCTAAAGATTTAACAATTATTTAGTTTATTTACTATCTTTTACTTACTCAATTTTTTGTCGGGCATATTTTGGTAGCAGCAAATATATTTCACTAAACTTTTCTAAAATTAGCAGCTTTTCTTCAGCAGTTTTTAAAGCATTTAATTTTGCCGCCAAATCTTCTAAAGCTCTTCGATAAATTGGACATAATTTCTCAAAATCTTCCTCATAAATTTTATCATATAATTGTTGAATATTTTTGTCCAAAGAAAGACCTGCTTTCAAAGCCATTTATTTAATTTATTCAGCTCTACTAAAATAATATAATAAAATCCAAAGTAAAAAAAACGTTTTATTTACGACCATCTCTTTTGGATCAAAGTCACTTCGTTATCCCCACTTTGTGTTATCTGACACTTCGTAATCGATTATTAAGTGGGGGAGGGGACACTTCGTCATCAGTCCACCCCACTTTGTTATCGTTGCAAATTAATTAAAAAAATAGCAATTTTAATAATGGAACAAATAATTAAATAACAATAATAGTTTAATTACAATATTAAAAAAGACAAAGGAAACAATAAAAGTTCTGAAAAATTTAGCCTATTTTGTTTAAAAAAGATGTCTTAAAATGTAAAAGATCGGAAATATCTATTTTAAATTTAAAGGGAGTGTCGACGACAAGCAAAAAAAGTTTTCAACTGCAACAAGTATGTTTTAACACAAAAGAAAGCACACAATGCATTCCTCATTGCTGAATGTGCGGCAGCAACTTGTCGTTAATCAGGGAATTTTTTTTTGCTTGACGTCGACACTCCCTTTAATTCAATTTGTTTTTTTTTGCCGTTGGCCAAGTTGGTTTTAATCATTTTAGCCAATGGCTCCATTGCGCACCAATCGTCAAATTATTCTTACAGGAAATGGTACCAACAAAATGAATCTGTTATCTCAAAGAAATGGGAACAAGTCAATCAAATTAATTATTATAGATTATGGTCAGAAATTTGGTAATACATGGTCAAAGTATGGTAAAGATACTAAGGAAAACATGCAAAGAAAACACTTTCAAAATTTCCATTCCCTAATACTGATATACAGTAATTTTAATGATATAATTTTCAGGAAGGTCTCTCGGAGACATTTGTTCGACCTCGAACCTATTCCATCAGTGGCCGGGATGGTGTTTCTTCATCATCAAAATCTCCAAATTCATCACCTAAAAAAGAAGCTCTCAAAAATCGTCGTTTCTCAGCTCCCTGCGTTCTCAAAGAACCTCCAACATTTCAACTAAGCTCCCGACGAAATCGTAAAACTTCCGAAACTGCCGCTATATTTTTTAAGAAATATTAGTCCTTAAAAACACGGTATTTTTTCATTAAATTAATAAGTCAAATTAATTAATCAAAAATTCATAATAATTTTTTGTTATTCATCATTCTAATTCACAAAACTGCTTTTTATTATTTAATACAAAAATTATAAAATTACTTCAGTATATTAATTATAGTTTTCCACTTCTTAAACTTTGCCAAAACAATTTAAAATTACAAAGTTTTTTCCTTTTTTAAAAAAATATGTTCCGGCTTTAAAAAATTAGTTTTCAAAAGTATATATATACTTTTGAAAACTAATTTTTTTTAAATTTTTATTTTTTTTTATTTTAGTTATCCGATGCAAAAATGTGGTAAGGGTCTTTCAGTCCAGAGATGACGTCATGCAAGAATTGGGATTTTTTGGAACTCCCCACCCCCTTTCTGTGGCGTCCGTCATCAAAGATGCCGTCTTCGAAGGGTGGGATAAAGAACAAAGAGCATCATAATTGGCTGACCCCCCCCCCCACCTCTTTGTATTACATCATATCTGGACAACCCCTAAACGTGGGGAATAAAATATCGGAAAATAGCCCCCTTTTAAAAAAAAGGTGGCCCCAAGAAAATTTGATGGCCCTAAGCGTAAGACTAAGACTTAGGCTAAGGCTAAGGACCATGTGCTAGCCTAATGAGGTAGGATCCTAATTAAATAATGTTATTAAAAGTAAAAATAAGTAGAAAGATTTTACAAAATCTACACTTCACTCTTTTTGCAAAAATTTTTTGCTTCAAATTTTCTGGCAAAGTGTCAGTAGACAAAAAACGCATAGTGGTAGGATATAGCCTAAAAAAGTAGGATTTAGCCTAATGAAATAACTCGTGGCCATCAAATTTTCTTGGGGCCGCCTTTTTTTAAAAGTGGGCTATTTTCCGATAGAGCCCGAAATTCGTATTTCGTGCAGGGAAAAATGGCAAAGGATGAAAGCCCTGGCCGTTTTTGCAGCGAATTTAATTTCCTAATTAGAAGCTTAAAAATCTACGTGCTTTATTAGAAATGCTTAATTATCAAATTCTTGCATAAAATATTTGATAAAAGAGTAACAAAGGGATGTCATTCATTCAGACAGCAATTAGTATTATAGCTATAAATTGTTGTTGCTTCAACAAACTAGGGCCGTATAAAAGAAATAAATTTCAGGGGGGCACATCAATTTTAGGGGTGGGGGCACGGCCGCAACTGCCTTAGGGACATTGGTGACAGTTCATCCCCCTTGGTGCCATAATTTTAAGTGAAAAATAAAATTCATACTAGGTAAAATGAGATTTTTTTGATCTCTTATAAGGATGTCAACCCCCTTACTTGGGACTAATTTACGGCACTGGGTGGGGGGAGGGGTACATCTATGATCTTTTGCCGCAAGCAGCAGAAGATCAAAGAAAATTCTCCAATTTCAGGGAGGCGCAGATGCCCCTAAAGCCCCCTCCCCCCTTAAAAACAACGCTGCAACAAACACATAAATTATGTGATATAATATAAAATAAAAAAAAGCAGAACTTAAAGGTTTTAAAAAAATGTTCTTCTTTTTCCCTGTCATTTAAAAATTTACAACCTCTGTAAAATTACGTTTTTTACAATTTAAAGATGTTTTTCTGTTTAATATTTTGTTTACCATAAATTTTAAAAGTTTGTAAACAAAATGCTATTTTTAAAACATTTTTAGCAAATTCTGATGACTTCTCTAAAACGGCCAACAATAGATTTAAGGGAAATTCTTGAATATTCTGATGGAATATTTTCTGTGATTGGAATTCCTTTAAGTTTATTATTACTGTATTTAATAATCAATAAAACCGGACCTCTTTTTAAAGATTATAAAAATTTGTTGCTACAAAATTGTATCACTGATATTTTTTATAATTTGATATTTTTGATTACCAGAGCTGTAAGTTTAGTTTACTTTAAAAAAAGAAAATCAATTAAATCCCCATTTTTTTTTAGCAAGTTGACTTTAAAAATGGTATCTCTTTTTTGGTTATCACTGATGCATTTGGTGATATTCCAAGCCCGTATAATACTGTTTTGGGATGCCTCTTTTTATTTACCATATATTTTTGTGTTTCACAATTACCCGTTCAATTCTTTTATCGATATCTTTTAATTGTTAAAAATTTAAAAATTTCAACAAATCAATACATTTTATTACTGTTAATGACAATATTCTTTCCTTCCCTCTTTTTTATTCCGGCTTTATTCATTCTTTGGCCGAATTTTGAGACATATTTTGAAAGGGGAGAATTGTTAAAAGCTGATATATTTTATTACAAAAAAATTCCAAATTATATCACCGCTGATATCAGAGATTTATCATTTTTGGGTCTTGTTTCATATGCAGCTTTTATGATTACAGTAGCCTACAGTATTGTAATTTGGACAAGTTTTAAAATTCTGAAATATTTAAAAGATATGCAAATTCATATGACGGATGTAATGAAAGATGTCAATCGACAAATGACTTTGGCCTTTATTATACAAGTAAATTTTGTCCCTTGTTTTTTAAAAAAACTTCATCTAATCAATTTAGGCAATTCTTCCCCTCTGTGTTCTATTATTTCCAATTGCAGTCACATGTTTAATGCTTTTTGTAAGAGCAAATATTGATGGATTTGGAATTTCCGTTTCTTTGCTACTTTCTTGGATTCCAATTGTAAATTCTTTAATGACAATTATCGTTGTAAAATCTTACAGAAATGCAGTGAAAAAAGTATTATGTTATTTTAGAAAACGAAATAATATTGTTAGCCCTGTTACTACAATAATTATTGTTAAATAAGAATTACCCATTCAAAGGGATACTGTAATATAACAAAAACTGTTGAAACTGTGTGTTAAAAAAATACATTTTCAGCCAAATTGAAACAACAAAATATTACAGAAATAATTTGATGCTCCTTGTTTTGTTACCTGTTCTCAAAAAATGAAAAACTTTTGATTTTCAATATATTTTTGTAATCAATAATGTTTAATAAAATTTATTACTTAAAACACTTTTGTAACAAAATACAGTATGATAATCCACTGAGAAACACAATCATTTGAATCGCATAAAAACATATTTTACAAGAATTTTTTGATTTATTTCTTCGAAATTCGTCAAAAAATCACAGAATTGCGAAACTTTCACAGAAAAAAAACATAAGATATTATTTTTGGGACATAACTAATGTTGAACATTGCAGCACAAATGTATAAGAAAATATTTACACAAGACACACAAAAATAATTTACACCGATTATTAAATTTGATAACTACCGTAATCACATTTATTGAAATTAACTTTTTTTGAAAGGCTTCCACAAAAAAATAGTCATCCAAGAATTTAACGAAAAAACCGAGGAAAAAGAAATGAAAACCTTCAAAGGCTTCTGGGATGGCGGGGAGGGGATACGGTAACGGGTTTTCTTCCTTCAAAGCTGCTTTTTTTGAAATTACTTATTTTTTTCATTTTTAACCCCCAAAGACTTTGAAAATCGGTCAGGGATTCCAGATTTCGGATGGCAAAGATTAGAAATATTTATAAATATTTTTGTATTCGGAATTTTGGATATCCTGACCGATTTTGGTTTAAAGTTTTGAGGGATATAAAAAAAAGTGTTTTTATGCTAATTAAAAGTTACTGTAAAACAATTAAATTTTTAGCTCCAAATATGGCTCAAAAAATAATATGGAGTTTTTTAATTTTAAATATTCTTTTAAAAAATGCCATCAAAGCTCAGGTTTGGCATTTTTGTGCCATTTGAAAAAGTTAAATATAAAACCAAAATGTTTTAGATAACAACTCGCCCAACTGTTTCACCTGTAACAAATAACATTGGACCAGTTCAACTAAAAATTGGTTTAATGTTTCCAAGAAATGAAAGCAGCCTTGTTGCATATTCCAATTCTGCCGCCGCTGCCACAATTGCCGTAGAAAAATTGTATAAAGATAAAATTTTGCCTGCAGGATCAAATATTAGGTAAGTGAGAGATTTGTTTCTTGGAGGGCACATTTAGAACGATTTGAAAAATTTGAACAAAAAAAGATGTTTTTCAATGTTCGGCATTTTTTTAAAAGACTTTAAATAAAAAGAAACAAGGTCAAATCCATCCCCCCCCCCCTTTTTGTAGCTTTGTTTGGCGGTACGAAGAATGCATGGAATCAACCGCAGCGGGATATGCATATGAATTAATTGAAAATGACCAGGTGGATTTACTTGTTGCTCCGCCATGCATTGATGGTTTGTTTCTTTGCTTGTTTTTATGGAAGATAGAAAAATTACGGTATCCAAAAAAACCAAAAGATATTTTTTAGCTGCAATTGTTGCGGGACATGTTGCAACATATTATAATGTTCCGGTAACTCTTTGGGGAGTTACTTTTGCCACAACTTTATCCGATGATATGATGTATCCAACCATTATGTCTGTGGTACCAAATTATCGGGAGTAAGTTCCTCTTTTTTTTCTTAACAGTTGTTTAACAAAATGAATTTGGTAACTGTAGTAAATTGTAAAAATTTGTAAAATTTCAATTATATTATTTCAGCATGGCTACCGTTACCTGTGAAGTAATGAAACACTTTAATTGGCAACAATTTTCTTTTATTTATCAAGCTGATCCTGATGGGGGTTGCTCGTATTATCAAAAAGATTTTGAAGCAAGTTTTTTTTAAAAATCCCAAAAAAAAGTAACAAAAGTGTTTTTATTCCATACTTTTTTTTCTAACACCTTTGTGGCTAATTTTAATGTAAAATTTTATAAATTTTGTTTTTTAAGGATGTTATCAATAATCGAAGTGATTGCATTGTAAGCTTTAAGGATATCGTTGATTCATGGGCTCCTGAAGATATTAATTATACTCTTACCCAAATGCGTTCAAAATCACGAAGTTTGTTTTTAAACACTTTTAGTTTTTTAAAAAGCTACAGTAATCCTTTTGTTTTAGTTGTTGTGCTTTGTTTTGATGATCAAGATCAACTTCGAAGTTTTGCTTTAGCACTTTATGATGAAGGAATGTATACGGATGATTACGTTTTTATTATTCCTGATTCAGATATGTCAAAATCCGGTAATACATTTTTTCATAAATTTTTATTTTTTCAAAAAAGATTTTATTTATGTTTCAAGTAGGTCTCGATGTGGCACCATTTTGGATTGATCAATATACACCTTCTGATGGCCGAGATGCTGATGCCGCAAAAGTTGGAAAACAGGTATTTCAGGTGAGCTTCGAGGTATCTCCTTTAAAAGTTTATTTAATTCCATTAATTTTTGTATTTTCTTTAGTTACACATTGATGCCGGTGAAAAAGCGGATGATAAATTAATTGCATTTTCAAAAGATTTAATGACAAAAATGTCTCAGTGGCCTTTTTATTGTACTGATTGCAATAAAGGACAAAGTGTAAGTTTAAATTTTAATTTTAGAACAAAATTTAAAAAATTCATTTTTTTTAAACTGAATTTTTTGGCAAAATGTCCCTCAAATCATAGCTTTGTAGCATTTGTAACGCCCCCCCCCCCCAACATTTAATGTTTTTAACAACGAAATTGTATTAAAAGTTAAGCTCAAATTTGAAAGGAAATGTATGAGATAAAGCAAAAATGCCATCAAATTTTTCGACTATTTAAAAAGCAACCAAAATTTTTAAGAATATTAGAAACATTGAATCAAAAATTGTACAATTCTTTAAATTTTAGGCTTCTCCATATTCTCAATTCCTCCATGATGCCATCTATCTTTATGGTTTGGCATTAAGCAATATTTTCAATATTACTGGTTCAAGTGCCCGAAATATTTACCGTAATGGCTCCTTTCTTAGTGATAACAGTGATGTCAAATTTGATGGCCTTACTGGTGATGTTGTGGTTGGAAGTGATGGAGTTCGAGATTCAATTTATTCTTTTTCGTCTTATGATGAAAGGGATAAACTTAAGTCATATGTTTATCTTCAAGTTGTTGATACTTCTGTGGTATGTTTCTTCTCTGTTTTTTAACAATTACAGTAACCCTATACTTGTTTTTAGAATGTTACACCATTATATGATGATCCAACAACAGCAATTTGGGCATCTCGAAAAGGAATTCAGCCTTTAGATGTTCCAATTTGTGGATTCTCTGGAAAAGAATGTCCTATGTCTGCTTTTGAACAATATAAAGCATATTTTATTGCTGCTATTGTTATTGCAGTTGTTTTAGTTTTAGCTATTGCTGGAGTAATGGTTTATATCGTTCAGTAAGTTTTCTTTGCACGCTACAGTAATCTCAATAATTTCTTTTTTTTAGTACAAGAATAAAAGACATTGAAAGACAAAATCAACTATGGCAGGTTTCTTTCAATAATCTCGTAAAAATGAATCCAAAGGTAAGCAAATGAAAGAGGAAAAAGGGCAAAAAGGGGATTATGTTGGGAAAGAAAAAAGAAGGGATTAGCGCAATATTATAATAACCAATAAAACAAAAGCTACAGTATCCCAATTTTTTTAAGAAAATGATGGAATCAATGCGATCCTTGCAATCTGGACCTTCAACAACTTCAACGAAATTCACTTTTGATTCAGTGCATAGTTCAAAACATTTTTCAATGTATATGTTTCATCAGGATCGAGTTGTTGGATATAAGCATAGTGTTCGAGCAAATTTGGATAAAGAAGAAATGGCAGAATTTCGACAAATGCGAAATATTGATCATGATAATGTAAATCGTTTCATTGGAATCAGCTTAGATGGCCCAGATTTAATGTCAATTTGGAGACTTTGTAGTCGTGGAAGTTTAAGAGATGTTATTGCAAATAATACTTTAAATATGGATGCATTCTTTGTCTTTTCTTTAATGAAAGATATCGTTGAAGGGCTGTATTATCTTCATACCAGCTTTTTACAATGTCATGGATATCTTAAATCTTCTTATTGTCTTGTTGATGATCGATGGCAGGTAAAACTTTCAAATTATGGTTTAACATCTTTTCGTCGACTTGAAAAGCGAACAGCACGAGATCAACTTTGGACTGCTCCTGAGTTAATCGTTGAAATGGACCACATGGGGACAAAACAGGGTGATATATATTCTTTGGCACTTGTATGCTCTGAAATTGTTAATATGAAACCAGTTTGGGAACCATCTGAAACAAAGGGCAACCCTGAAGGCAAGTTTTGGCACTTTTTCGGTCACTTAAAAGGAATTCGTTTTATAGAAATTGTTTATTTGGTTAAAAAAGGCGGCGTTCGACCACTTCGGCCTCTTCTCAATCCTGCTGTCTTAGATCTCAATCCTGCTCTGGTTTGTTACCTTTTTTATTGAAAAGAATAGTACCGTAATCTTCTCTTTTTTTCCAGCTGCATTTAATTAGAGATTGTTGGGCAGACAATCCCGTAAGTTTTTTTTTCATCGTATTTTTTTTCCGGTTTTGATACAAATCGTAGGACCAAAAATTTTAAATTCAAAAATATCTTCTAATAAAAAAAATAAGTCAATTTTCACAAATCTCCTCAAAAAAATGAGGTATTTAAATTTCATGACTATGATAGTCAAATTTTTTCAAATTAAGTTTTTATAAAGGCTTTGCTAAAAAACCACCGTTAATTTCTTCCTCTGTTCTGTTTGGTGATTAGTTTTTTCTTCTTTTTTAAGATGATTTGATTGATGTTTTATAAATAAAAGTAATGTAATTTTAAAAAAATATCACTTGTATAAGAGCAATATCTCGAATAATCACATCTTTTAGAATGATCGACCAAAAATTGAAACGGTTCGAAGTTTAATGAAAAGTATGGTAAGCGGAAGAACAATGAATTTAATGGATCATGTCTTTAATATGCTTGAACAATATGCTTCTACCCTTGAAGAAGAAGTTGAAGAGAGAACAAAAGAATTGGTTGAGGAAAAGAAAAAATCTGATGTTTTATTGTATCGAATGTTACCAAAGTTTGTTTATATAACTGTTACTACAGTAATCAAAAATAAATAAAAAAATATTTAGACAAGTCGCTGAAAAGCTTAAACTTGGACAATCTGTTGAACCCGAGACTTTTGACTGTGTTACAATATTTTTTTCGGATGTTGTTTCATTTACAACTTTAGCTTCCAGATGTACCCCCTTGCAAGTTGTTAATTTGTTGAATGATTTGTATACGGTATTTGATGGAATTATCGCGGAATATGATGTTTATAAAGTTGAAACTATTGGTATTTTTCCTATATAACATTGGTAAAATTACAACAAATCAACTTTCAGGTGATGGATATCTTTGTGTCTCTGGACTTCCACATCGAAATGGAAATCAACATGCCAAACACATTGCAAATATGTCTCTTTCTTTCATGAAATCTCTTGATCGATATACAATTCCTCATCTTCCTGGAGAACGAATTTCTCTTCGAATTGGTCTTCATACTGGCGGAGTTGTTACTGGAGTTGTGGGACTTGCGATGCCGCGATATTGTCTCTTTGGAGATACTGTAAATACGGCATCAAGAATGGAATCAAATGGAAAACGTTAGCTATCAATCTTGTTTAACCTCACTATATAAAGAATCCCCCTTTTAGCCAATCGAATTCATCTCTCAGCTGATGCAAATAAATTCATAACAAATATTACTGGAGGCTTTATCACTGAATCTCGGGGTGAAGTTATTATCAAAGGAAAAGGTACTGTATCTTTTGTTTATTTCACGTCTTTAAAAAGTACATTTAAGGTGTAATGGAAACTTTTTGGCTTGTTGGAACAACAAATGAAGGTGATTTAGTTTCTGGCGTTCAAGCAAAGTCTGTTGTTGAAGATCGAAATCCGCCAATGTATGAAACCTTCAAGAAATCTCAATCATAATCCCCGCTATTTATGACCCAAAATATTATCCCAGTGACTCATTTTTTATTATTTTGACCCGGTTTGAAAAAAGTTTGTTAAAAAAATTATAAAAAAGCATACATGTGTTAATAAATTTTTCAAGATTAATAATAAATTTCTTTATACAACATTGAATACATTTTCTTCATTTGATCCTTCTTGTGTTGATCGAGTATAAATTTTTTTGCTTTTATTACTTTGAAGTTTTGATGGAGTTGAACGTGGATCAACTCGAATGGAAGTTGGTTGTCCAGTATTTTCTGTCATTGGAATTCCACTTGCTTCTTCTGCTGACGGCGTATTCTTTTTCTTCTTTTTGATAACTCTTTTTGAACTTAATGTATTAATGATAGATGCAATTTTTGATTTTGGTGGAGGTGGTGCGTGTGCTGCTTCAGGGTCCTATAATACATAGATTTACCATTTACGTTACTGTATAAATAAACTTACATATTCCATATAACCATCTTCATCACCATCATCATATTTGGATTTACAACATCGATTACAACAACATCCACAAAAACAATCGCAGAAGCAAGCACAACAACAAAAGCAACAAAAACAACATGTTACTAATAATATTACACATGATGTAACCTAAAATAAATAAAAGTTTCAATGAATAACACATATTTCCATTGAAAACAAACAAACCCTTCCTAGTCTTGTATATACAAACCATAACCATGATGGCGAAATTTCAGTTTCCTCAAATGTTTGAACTGCATCAATACCATATTGATCATAAATTTTCCGTTTTGTTGGATCAGAGAGAATTTTGTAAGCACGATTTATTTGTCCTAACTGAAATCTTTGAGAAATCACAAAAAGCATAAAAAATTAAACACTTACCTTTTCATTAAGCTCCTCTTTATTTCTAACATCAACATTTTTATCTGGATGAAGTTTAAGAGCTTTTTGTCGATATGCTTTCTTTATTTCATTTTGTGTTGCCGTTGGTGGCACTCCTAAAAGTTCATACAAAGCATTCTTCTTTAATTTTACACCAGATTTTAGATGTTTTGGTCCATCATATACTACAACTCGACGATCCGTTGATAGTTCAGCTTCAGTTGTTGTAACCTGTTGAGTTTTGGCTGATTTTGAAGATTTCAATGATTTTAATGATATTCTTGATTGTTTTGAACTCGGCATCACAACATCAACGTTTGAAGCATGGACGGAAAATCTGTTTGCCGAATAAAGTCTGAAACAAAAAAGGGAAGTTGAAATAATGAAATGGACGGAAAAATTTGCATACCTTCTTTTTATTATTGATCGTTAGTTTGATTAGTAATAATAATTAGTTTTGAAATTTAGTGAAGTTAGTGTTGTTAGTTTAAAACGTTAAAAAATGTTAGTGTCCGAATTCTAAAAAAAAACTTTGGAATTTTTTTGTTTCATCATTTTTGTATGCTTTGGCAAAATGTGTCATCATGCAATTACAGTTTTGAATCTCTTCAGCTTCAAATTAATGTTTTCTTTTCCGTTGCCTTCTGTTTTTTTCTGCTTGTGTCAGACTTTAATCCTACAATTCTTTTTAAAACAGACGCGGAAATGAGTCACTCTATTTCTTCTTTATTTTTCTAGAAATTTATCTTTCCTAAAAATTTCAAATAAAGCTGATAGTCACTATCAGCTACCGTAATAACCTTAATATTAGTGAAGCCATATTTTAGTATTATTTCTTTAACGATTATTAATGTCGTCAAAGAAGCCTTTGATTATTACTTTCCAAGCTATCATCTTCTTTTAATCTTTTTATTATTATTATTAATATGTAAAATTTTTTTTATTTTCTTACTGTAGCTTATCTTGGAACTCATTTGATATTATTTTTTATTACTTTTTTTTTCTTAAAAGTTAAAATACTTCCAAGACTTTCGACAATGACAGCAGCAGCTGCTTTTAAAATTCTTTCAAATTTTTTGTTAGGATTTTTATTTTTTGGAATTTGTCATGGACAAATTGCAACGGTATTGGGTTTAAATTTTGATTTTTAGCGATTTAATAGAATTATGTTTAGCCACCATTATCCATTAAAGCTGGATTGTTGATTCCAAGTAATACCTCATTTTTGATGCCATTTGAAAATACTGCTGGAGCTTTTACCGTTGCATTGGATCGAATTATGAGAGAGAATTTACTTCCAGCTGGAACTAATTTTACGCAAGTCTTTTTACTTTGACATTTTTAGGTTAAAAATATATATTACAGTTTATATTGGCGTTATGAGGAATGCACAGAGGCCACTTCAATGGGATATTCCCTTGAATTAATTAATGATATTGGTGTTGATGTCCTTTTTGCTCCGCCATGTATTGATGGTTCACTTGTGTCGGGACATGTTGGAACATATTATAATATTCCGGTAATGCTTTGGGGGATGACATTTGACAGTGAATTTGCAAATGTTAATACATTTCCAACGGTTATGAGTGTAATTTCGAATTATAAAGAGTAAGCATTTTGTTATTGTAGGGGAGCATTTCATAAATCCATTTATTACAAAAATATATTTATAGCATGGGAAATGTAATTTGTGATCTCTTGAAATATTATGATTGGACTTCTTTTGCTTTAATCTATCAAGCGAATGAAGATGGGAGTTGTTATTCATTTCAAGAAGATATTGAAGCAATTTCTCAGCAACGAGAAAATTGTTTGATCGGATATAAAGAACCTGTCGACAGTTGGACAGAAGAAAGTATCAAATTTACCATTAATCAATTAAAAAATAATGCTCGAAGTAAGTTTTCTTTGTTCAAACCTGTCTTTGTTAGATAAAGTGAGGTCGTTTTTAATTTTCGTTCTAAGAGAAAAAAGTGCTTAAAAAATTTCGTTGTGGGACAACATATTTTTTTACAGTAATCGTCCTTTGTTTTGATGACAATGTTCAGCAACGACAATTCGCAATTACTCTTGCCGAAAATGGAATGAATACAAATGAATATCTTTATATCATTCCGGATGCTGATATGAAAATCGCTGGTAACCTTTTTTCGTCGTTATAAAACTTTTTCATAAATCGTTGTAATTTTTGTTAAGTTGGCCTTGAAGAAACTCCATGGTGGATTGATACAACTGGTGCCACCACCAATAAAGATGCTGCTGCAAAAACCATTGGCTTACATTCGTTAGTGGTAGGAAACGTTAATATTAAAGTAGTTTGCATTTAGTCTTTTGCCATATAGCTTGCAAATTTGCAGGTTGCTACCGATACCGGAAAAAATTATGAAACACAATTTACAAATTTTTCACAAAAAGTTATGGCAAAAATGTCTGAATGGCCTTTTTATTGTACATCATGTAATCGAGGACAAAATGTTAGTTTTTTTTTAAAAATGTTTTTAAAAGAATTTTTCTTTGTTTTTTAGGCTTCCGCTTACTCTTCAACTTTGTATGATGTTGTATATCTTTATGGATTAATTTTATCTAACACTATCAAACAATACGGTATAAATTCAACAATTTATCGAAATGGTCGATTGATAACAAAAGATAGTGATGTTGAATTTGAAGGTTTGAACATATAAATCCTTTGAATCAAAAATGTATTTAAAATAATAACATTCAGGAATGTCAGGTCCGGTAAAACTTGGACCTGATGGTGTTCGAGATTCAACATATTCCATTTTTGGATATGATGATAGCGGCAAAAGAATTCAATATTTATCTTTTGCAACATCTGATAAAGGAATTGTAGGACATTTTCGTTTAAATGTTTAAAAGTGTTAAAATAACTAAATATTTAGGAAGTAACAAAATATTACACCGATGCCGGAACAACTGTTTGGAGATTTCATGGCGGAAAAGTGCCATTATCTCGACCCCTTTGTGGTTATGACGGAAAGGGATGTCCTGTTGACATTTTAAAAGAATATCTTGGATATTTTGTTGCTGGCATAATTATTATTATTTTATTCATCATTGGCGTAATTTATGGCATTTTTTACTTTTTTAGGTAAGTTCCTGTTCATTTTATTAGAATATTCATCCCAGGATCCCAAAGTAAAAATATTCCATGTTTTTTTGGCAGGGTTACTGTAGTATTTGTACTTTCGTTTCAAGAACCATTAAATAATAATAATTGTGTTTTTTTCAGTTTGAGAGCCAAAGAAATTCAACGGCAAAATCAACTTTGGCAAATTTCTGTCAATTCTTTGGCCCTTCCAAGTAGTAAAAGTAAAGCCGGTTCAATGTTTTCTCTTCAATCAGGTCCTTCAACGAATTCCTCGAAATTCACATTTGACAGTGTAAAAAGTAATAAAAATTTTTTTGTTTATGTTTTACACGGTGAAAGAGTGATGGGAATAAAGCATACAATTTCGGCGAAATTTGATACAGCTGAAATGGCAGAACTTCGACAAATGCGTCAAATTGATCATGCTAATGTTAATAAATTTATTGGGGTTACGGTAGATTCACCGGAGCTTATTTCTGTCTGGAGATTTTGTAGTCGTGGAACAGTTCAAGATATAATTAATTCATCCACTTTTCAATTAGATGGATTTTTTATGTATTCTCTTATTCGAGATCTTACAGAAGTTTGTTTTTGTTATCATTTTTAGAAGCTCTGACGAAAAAAACTTTTGTTTAGGGATTAGCATTTTTGCACAGCATTTTTTTGAATTGTCATGGATATTTGAGATCCACAAATTGTATGATTGATGATCGATGGCAGGTTAAAATATCTGATTATGGACTTAAAGAATTTCGGATTGCAGAAAAGCGAGAATCTCCTGGTAAGTTAAAATATGCGTGATTCAAAATTTTGTGTGATAAGTCTAATAGACTTTTGGCGTTTTATGATAGGCCGCTAAAAAGTGGATATCAGCCATATTAGGGAGAAAAAATAAATTCTTCGAATTTGGTAACAAACTAAATTCCATTTGAGATATTTGATTTCGTAAAAAAGAAGCAAAAAATGCTCAACAATTTTCATAATTTTTCTTCTTCTGATGTTGACGCGTTTTCTTTTTACAGATCTTCTTTGGACAGCTCCAGAAATTCTTCGATCTGAAGGAAATGCCGTCAGTAAAGCGGGGGACGTTTATAGTTTTGCAGTAATTTGTTCGGAAATTGTAAATATGAAACCACCCTATGAGCCTGGAGATCATCATGATCCTGAAGGTATTGTATCTTCATAATATCATCTGATATATGTATATTTATATTGGAGTTTATAGAAATTGTTTATCTTGTAAAAAAAGGTGGCCGAATGCTTTGTCGACCTCCCCTTGAGCCGGCTTCCCAAGATATTAGTCCGGCGTTGGTGCATTTAATTAAAGATTGCTGGAATGAAATTCCGGCAGATCGACCTCGAATGGAAACTGTTAAAACTTTATTAAAATCAATGAATACTGGAAAAAGTTCGAATTTAATGGATCATGTCTTTAATATGCTTGAATCGTATGCCGGATCTTTGGAGGAAGAAGTTGAAGAAAGAATGAAAGAATTGGTTGAAGAGAAAAAGAAATCTGATTTACTTTTATATCGAATGTTACCAAAGTAAGATCTGAGATTACAAAACTACCGTAATCAAAAATATTTATAAAAAAATATTTAGACAAGTCGCTGAAAAGCTTAAACTTGGACAATCTGTTGAACCCGAGACTTTTGAATGTGTTACAATATTTTTTTCGGATGTTGTTTCATTTACAACTTTGGCTTCCAGATGTACCCCCTTGCAAGTTGTTAATTTGTTGAATGATTTGTATACGGTATTTGATGGAATTATCGCTGAACATGATGTTTATAAAGTTGAAACTATTGGTATTTTCATAATTTTTATATCATCACTCTTTTCAAAACATAATTTTTAGGTGATGGATATCTTTGTGTCTCTGGACTTCCACATCGAAATGGAAATGAACATGGAAGACACATTGCAAATATGTCGTTAGGATTAATGAAATCTCTTGATCGATATACAATTCCACATTTACCTGGAGAACGCATTTCACTTCGAATCGGAATTCATACTGGCGGAGTTGTTACTGGAGTTGTGGGACTTGCAATGCCACGGTTTTGTCTTTTTGGGGATTCTGTAAATACGGCATCAAGAATGGAATCAAATGGAAAACGTGCGTTTCTATTTATAAAAATAAATCAATTAAAGAAAGGTTGATTTAAAATTTAGCAAATAAAATTCACATGTCCGAAGATGCAAATCGATTTTTAACAAAAGTCGTTGGGGGATATTATACTCAATCAAGGGGGGAAGTAATTATTAAGGTAATTAGTCACTTGTTTACCAAAAATCAACTTTGATGATTTTAATTATTTAGGGAAAAGGTGTAATGGAAACTTATTGGTTAATTGGATTAGAAAGTGACCCGGAAGTTCAGCGGCAAATGTCTGCATTTGAAGCAACTGTAAAAAAAGATGAAGCACCAATTGCAAAAATTGATGACGATGAATTAAAATCACTTGTTTAATATTTTAAATGATATAACTTTTTATATATATATTTTGCATTTTAATATATTTTTTTCTGTAATAAACTGTATCAGCATTATTCCCAAATAAACTGTGCGAAAAAAACAGTTGCCACACAAATGTTGCAATACTTAAAATTACATTTTTAAAGTATTGAAATAGCAAAGATCCAATTTTTATGATAACCAAAATGTTGCGGCATTAAGAGACTGTCTACCAGATTTTTCAAATCGAGCGGAACACACCATCTCAGATTTCAATTATTTTTTGTATGTTGGTAGAATATGGTCTAAAAACGTTATTCTGAAAGTATTACCAGTTCTTATAGTGCTAGTTTTGGATTGGCACGATGCCAAAGTTCATAATTGAGCAAAATTTCATGGCAAGTAAAATATTTTTGTTTCTTAACCAAAAAATTTGAAGTTTTCCCAGTTGATACTAGTTGGAACAAGGTTTAAAAAAATGTATCGTTTACATTTTTATCATATTTTTGAATACGATTTTTTTCCCTTTGAATATTTCACCCCCTGAAAAAAAATTCCATTTTTCGTGGGAGGGATAGCCTGAAACGTGCAAAAGTTGCCCCAGGATCTCAGCATTCAAGTTATATATGATTCGTACCATAAGGGGATGAACTTAGCGATTCCTAAACAAATTACTTTTCTCAACAACATCTATAACATCGAATAATAAATATATTTCGGGAATAGGTGCAGGTATCGACTTCCGGTGACTTGCATTATGAAATATAATGGTATTAGAGCATTCTGGGACAGTTTCAACATTTTTGGTAACGATTTCGAAATATGGGACCACTATGAAAATCCAAAATTAAACAACATAGAAATATCGCAAAATTTCGGGTTTTTCTTTCATAATAAAATCAAATATATATTATAATTGTTAAATACATGTAACAACACCAATCTAACATGATAAAAAATGACGGGGGGTCAAAATCGATTTTTTATGATTTTTTGAATTTTGCTTATTTTCGATCAATTTTCGAGATACCAAAATATTGGGAATATCGAAATATATCAACTATCTGATGCTTTCGGGTTAAAATATAGCTTGTTTAAGATTTTTGGGCAATATTTCGGCATCCTGGAATTACTAGTTTTCGTTTTCCACGTAACTGAAAATATGCTCTAAAATTTGGGAAAAAACATCTGGAAATCAGTGTTTTTCCGACACATGATATCTAAAAACATTTTTTTTAGATTTATAATAATTTACTCTGGTGGGGTGAAGTGTTTTGAAATCATTTTGAACAATTTTAAGATTTTCGAAAATTAGTGATTTTTCAAAATTTGAAAAAAATTATTTTATTTTATTTTCTGATGAAATCATTCAGAAAGTGTTAAAATATTGACATTTAAGCCAAAAAAAATGTTTTTAGTGATCTTGTATCGGAAAAACACTGATTTCCAGATGTTTTTTCCCAAATTTTAGAGCATATTTTCAGTTACGTGGAAAACGAAAACTAGTAATTCCAGGATGCCGAAATATTGCCCAAAAATCTTAAACAAGCTATATTTTAACCCGAAAGCATCAGATAGTTGATATATTTCGATATTCCCAATATTTTGGTATCTCGAAAATTGATCGAAAATAAGCAAAATTCAAAAAATCATAAAAAATCGATTTTGACCCCCCGTCATTTTTTATCATGTTAGATTGGTGTTGTTACATGTATTTAACAATTATAATATATATTTGATTTTATTATGAAAGAAAAACCCGAAATTTTGCGATATTTCTATGTTGTTTAATTTTGGATTTTCATAGTGGTCCCATATTTCGAAATCGTTACCAAAAATGTTGAAACTGTCCCAGAATGCTCTAATACCATTATATTTCATAATGCAAGTCACCGGAAGTCGATACCTGCACCCATTCCCGAAATATATTTATTATTCGATGTTATAGATGTTGTTGAGAAAAGTAATTTGTTTAGGAATCGCTAAGTTCATCCCCTTATGGTACGAATCATATATAACTTGAATGCTGAGATCCTGGGGCAACTTTTGCACGTTTCAGGCTATCCCTCCCACGAAAAATGGAATTTTTTTTCAGGGGGTGAAATATTCAAAGGGAAAAAAATCGTATTCAAAAATATGATAAAAATGTAAACGATACATTTTTTTAAACCTTGTTCCAACTAGTATCAACTGGGAAAACTTCAAATTTTTTGGTTAAGAAACAAAAATATTTTACTTGTCATGAAATTTTGCTCAATTATGAACTTTGGCATCGTGCCAATCCAAAACTAGCACTATAAGAACTGGTAATACTTTCAGAATAACGTTTTTAGACCATATTCTACCAAAAAATAAAAAAAAAATTGAAAAATAAAATGGTGTGTTCCGCTCATATGTGAAATTTTAAGATTTTCTGGTAGACAGTCTCTTAACTAGCCGCAACATTTTAAGCAAAAAAATGACTTCGATTGTTTTTTTTAAAATTCCCCGAAGAATGAGATTTTAGGCCGGGGAATGAGGCCATTTTCCTTGAGATACAGCTTAAAGAAAAAAATACGCTACCCTTAAAATTAAAAGTTAGAGGTAGCGTATTTTTTTCTCGACGAAAAGGGCCTCATTCTCCAGCCTAAAATCTCATTCTCCGGGGAATTTGACAACCCTAGTTGTAAAAGTGCAGTGATTTAAAATGAAAATGTAAGTGAGAGGAGAATTAAATTAATGTTATAAAGTCTAAGAACAGACATTTCTTGGAATTTTTAAGGAAGTTTTACCTTCAAAACGGGAAAGAACCATTAAAAAATGAAACAAACCCTTTATATAATAAATTCAAGCAGAAAAAATAAACACTTTTTATATCCGAAAAAATGAAAACAGCTTCGTTTTCTGAAATTAGTTTTTTTTCTCAAATGAAAAGCAGAGACGGACCAAAGCTTAGTTTATTAAAGAAAAAATAGGGATGTCGTAATTTTTGAACAAAATTGAAAAAAGGATCCAAAAACAGAGAAAAATAACTTTCTTTGTTTCAATTGTTTTGTTTTCTTTCTTTAAAGAACAAACTGAACGTTGTGATGATGATCACTAGCAAGAGTTCATGATCAAATTTTTTAGCGATGTAAAAAATGTTTGTAAACATGCAGCAACATCCAGAAATAAAGTTTTAAACATTGGAACATTTTCACAAAAAAGAAGCAAATTTTAATCATGTTGCAAGTTCAGAAAACCATGTAGAAAATAAAATCTTTCATAGTTGCATGCTCAAGAAATTATAATATAAAATATTACACAAATGATTGTTGTTTAAAAAAACAAAATGCTTATTCCGCTCTTCTTTTTGTGGAAATAAGAAGATAATGCTGCTTTTTGCTGTTCAGATTTCACCGAATCTATGAAATATATGACACTTTGTTACAAAATTTTCTTTTGCCTAAGGCTAAGTTTAAAATCCTAACAAATTCAAAAATGATAAGAAATTAACGCAAAATGAAATTAATTTTTGATTAAACAGACAAAATTAAATTTAACAGACCACAAAAAATGCCATTATTGTTGATAATCCAAATTAAACTTGCACTTTTTAGTCAAAAAATGCTTCATTAAACTTTTTAATTATTTTTTTCTAATAAATATTGCGACAGTTTTGTCATCACTATCATCTAAAATGGTAGTTTTTTAAAGCTTTTTAAAAATTTAAATTCGTTTTCCACAACAATAGTTTTTAAAGAATATACAGTAATTACTCAAAAAATAAGCAATTAAAAAAAGTTGTTTATCGTTTAATAAAAGAATAAAAACAGATTTAAAAATGGTAGGCTACAAAAAATTAACAAAAAAATTATCAAAATGTCATTAATTTTTTTTTTCATTTTGTAAAAAACGTATTACTATAAAAAAATTTCTATTCATTTTTTTAAAAACGAAAAAAAAGAAAATTATTTTTGGCGTAAAATTTTATGTTTTTGCTTATTTGACATAAAATTAATTGATTAAATATCGGGTTAAAGAACTTATTTTAAAAAACAAATAAAAATTATGGATTTTTTCTTTTTAATTTTGGAGTCTCAACACGTTTTAGCTGCAATTTTATCATTTTTATCATTCTATTTTTCCGTAAACTTTTTAAGAAAATATTTTTTTATCAGTGATAAATCGGTTTCAACAACAATGGTTTTGAATTTTATTTACATTTTTTTATTTTCTATCATTTCTTTAACCTATTATATTTATTTGTTTATCCTTCTTCGAGGAGATTCTATAATTTATGATGCCAAAGTAATTTATGCCAATGGATTAGTTTTAACAATTATGGTAAATTTGGGGTCATTAATGGAATTCTTTTTATGTATTGATCGATGTTTTGCAATCTTTTTTTCAATTCGATATGATAAAAGTATTAAAAGTCTTTTAAATATTTTTGCCATTCTTAGGTTAGTTTTAAAGCTTTTTTTCTGACAAGTGTTATTACACGTAATGCCAAAAAAAGATATTACGTGTATATAGAAGGATAAAAGGGGCAATAATTAGGTGACCGTGGAAACGTTTACGTACTTTTTTTTCATTTTTGGGTCTCGCAGCGATTTATCATTTCATCCGACGCGATGTTGAAGCATGAAAAATCCTAATTATCAGAATTTGGCCAAAAAGTATACGTAACTGTTGACAGTTGTCCGCCTCCTTTAAACTTGGTGTTTCACAAAACAAATTTAACTTTAAAACTATTTATAACATTTTTTTCATTAAACTTTTTTAGCATTATCACACTATCAATTTTTATCATTTTTGTTTACATTGATAGTTTTCCGACGGTTTCAATTACAACATGTCGATATTTTGGCTGTCTTCTACGTTCAAATAGTAGTCCAATAACTCTGATTAAAATAGTTTTAATTGTTATGAATTTAACCTCAGCATCATTTTTGGCACTTTTAATCCGAATTAAATTAAATGCAACTGGACAAAATATTAAAAAGATGAATAAAACTGTTTTGAATATGGTTTTGTGTACAACATTTATTGAATTAATTCCATTTGCAATTGCACAAGCCTTTTTAATGGTAAATATTTTACAAATATTTAAATAAAAACCACTTTTTAGATTAATGGTATTAGATTGGCACAATTTGTTGGCCCCTATGCTTTTACAGTTTCCACCATCAATATTACTCTTTCAGCTGGAATTTATTACAATACTTTCAAAAAATATTTTTTTTCTACCGTAACTGTTGTAACTAGCACTAACAATAATAACTAATATTTAAAAATAAATAAATAATTGCACCTAAAAATGTCAAAGCTTTTGAGCAACCTGTTAAAATGAAATTTAAACAAATCCTTTAAAAAGAGTACACAACTGTGACGCCAAGGGCGTGGCTCGACTGATGTCGAGGATGAGACGGATGGAAAGGAGAAGAAAGATGAAAGGGATATTTATATTTTTTAATAAAAGAGAGACTGAGAGAGCGGCTCCTTGCCGCCCCGGGAGCGATATACATTAATCAATTCAATTATTTCCACCCCCACTTATCTGCATAAGGGCTGTCCAGATATGACGTCATCTAACTTTTTATATCCCACCCACCCCCCCCCCCCCCATTAGATGATGATACACCAAAGATTTTTGCCGAAAACACGAAAGCGGTGTCTTAATTACCACCCGTCCCTCATTTGGATCACACCATATCTGGACACCCCCCATAATGCATGCAGCAACTGCATTTAGGCAGTGACTGCGCAGATTGTACCATCTTACCTGGCATTAACTGAGCAGTCACTGCATTTTTTGCAGACTCAATGCAGTTCCTGCATGATTAGGGCTGATTATTTCCCATTCACGGGAATTTCCCAGGTAATTTCCCGAAAATTTTTGTATAAAAACAAAAATTTTTATATTTAATTTATTTAAAAATCGGTATTTCAGCTTTTGAAATAGTTTATGAGTCTTTTAAATTCTATAATTTAATGTTTGATACAGAAAATAAGAGTTTTTAGTTTTTTTGGCATTAATTTCTTAAAATTTCTAAAATAGAAATTTCTCGGTCATTTCCCGGGAATTTCCCGCCTTTTTTACGATTTCCCGAGAAATGAGCAACCCTATGCATGGTAGATACATCAAGATAGTCAAGTCTGGGCAGAGTATTTAATTTTTCAAATCTCGAAGCGATTTATTGTTTCATTTTCCAGCACGTTTTATATAGATTGTTTGAAACTTTAAAAAAACTGAAACATTTCAATTTCTGTCGGAAAATAACAAATTGTTTTTTCAAAATATATTTTGGATTAAATTATTTTTTTTATTTTTTCGTAAAGCACAATTTTGTTGGAAATTTTTATCGTAATATTCATTTCCAAAACAATGCCTAAGTACTTTTTAATTGATTTCATTTTTCAAAAATATCTAAAATCCATTAAAAAAAGTTGTTTACGTCTGTAAATTTATCAGTATAAATATGAACCAATGTTAAAATATTTAAAAGCAATATTTTTGTATTTTTTCAAAAAAGATGAAACTTTTTTTCGTTTTTGTTCTTCTTTTTTCTTTCTTCCATGGAGCAATGTCTTTAAGTCAATGTCAAGCAAAATTTTGTGATTGTGGATGTGAATGGGATTCTGGAGTTTGTCTTACCGTAAGTTAATTGCCATAAAATTAATGAAGAATAAACGATTTAGTGTCCCCCTGATCGAGCATGTAAATCAGATTCTGATTGTGGACAATGGTATAAATGCGTTGAAAACATTTGTCATAAAAAATTTGTATAACCCTTTTTTTTGTTGTAATTTAATTTACTTTTTTTAAATCGCAAAATAAATAAACTATGCACGAAAAAGCTTCTTAAATATACATTTTTTTCTAAAGTGTTTTTATATTATCACATCGTTATCCGTTTTTGTTTCATTAGATACGGGCAAGGCCGTATACAGAAAAAAATTTCGGAAAGGGCACAGCGATTTTGGGGGGGAGGGCACGCCTTTGATCTTCTGCCGCCGCCAACACGAAGCGGCAAAAGATCAAAGGAAATTCCTCAGTTTCGGGGGGCACAGGTGCCGAATCCCCCCCCCCCTAAATACGGCCTTGGATACGGGTATATAAACAACGTGTTTGTTTTTTAATACAATTCTTTCTAAAATTTGATTTAAATTAAATTATTGATACAAACTTCTTTCATGCAAATGGAAGATTATCGATGGCAATTTTGGAGTTGTCACTGTTGTTTCAGGTAACTTTAGGGCCGGATTTGGAGAATCTCCAAATTGAACCATTATTATATTTTTAAATTAAAGAAAATGGACAAACTATTGGCACTGTACTCGTATTTCCCATGGCAAAAATGAATGTGAACAAATAAATATGCCATTTTTTATCAGGCATTTTATATTACTTTTGTAAGCTAATAAAATTGTTTTTGTTTTTAAATTTTATGCAAAAATACATGATTTTCAAAAGTTATTAAATTAAAAATATGTGACGGATAAGAATAAAATAAACAAACAAAAAATTAATCAATGAAAAATAACAGTGTTCTAAGATCACTCAATTGAAAAAAAATATGTTTTTATCACTTATCATGGTCATATTGTTATGAAACGCCCCTGATTAAATTCCTTACATTTTTTAAAAAAAAATTAAATGATTGAATTATTTATTTAAAAAAACACAAAAGCTCCAAAAAAATTTCAAATAAAAAATGTGATTTCAGTGAAAGTTTTTAAAAGATAATTTTTGCATTTTTAAAATATTTTTTTTATATAAAAAAAAGATCAAAGTTTTTTGCAAAATTTTTTTTCAAAAAACACGTTTTTTAAAGTTTCAACCTTTTTTGTTTATTGTTAAAATATTTTTTAAGGGT
Source organism: Panagrolaimus superbus (assembly GCA_964035985.1). Classification (NCBI taxonomy): domain Eukaryota; kingdom Metazoa; phylum Nematoda; class Chromadorea; order Rhabditida; family Panagrolaimidae; genus Panagrolaimus; species Panagrolaimus superbus. Next base: position 12,470,497 of record OZ038357.1, read on the forward strand.
GGAGTTCACAATTTGAAAGTTATTAATTATTTTTTTTAAATTAATTGATTGAAAAAAAACTAAAAACAGTGCATTTTTGGGCTATTTTTATTGTCAAATTTCATGGAAATTGTTTTAAAATTTTAAAATTTGTAATAAATTTTCATTATTTAAACAGGATTTTTTAAATAATTTTATGATTTTTTGAAATAAAAAAATGCAAAATCATTTTATTTCGATATTTTTGTTATTCAGTTTGCAGGGGGTGTTTTTGACATTCGCGATCGAAGAACAAATATCCTCGGATGTCCCCGGTCGAAGTAAGTATTTGCTTAAACTGTACTTTTATCTATATATCAATGATTATTATTTTTTAGATCCAAAATTAGTTGAGCTAACTTTTGTAGCTGATTCATCACTAACAAGTCGAGGCTTTAAATGTACCCCGGATTGGTGTCAAACATATTGTAAACAAAAGTCAGCGGGTCGAAAATTTGACTCATCTTGTGATGAAACAGAATCGTGTCACTGCAAATTTGAACCACCTCCGGGATTTTCATTTTCTCCAACAAAAGAGGTTACTTTAATTGCACCTTCAAATAAAACGGCCCCGATTCATGCTAAACGTAAAATATATTGTTAACGAAAAAAATTATATTAAAACAGAATTTAGATATTGCAAATATGACAAATATGACAAAAGCAGCAGAATGTACTCCGAATTGGTGCAATGATTATTGTCAGATAAAATCAAATGATCGAAAATTTGTTGCAAAATGTGATTCACCTTTGTCGTGTGTTTGTGAATTTGCCAGGCACCCCGTAACCGTTGAAGAAAACAATGGCAAAAGTGATGGAGGTAAAAAAAATCAATAAATTATTATCACCAAAAAAAGCCATTGATCTTTCTGTAAAAATTCTCAATTGTTTAAATTTTTTATCAAATTTAGCAAAAATGATTAGAAAATGTACCCAAGAATTTTGTTCAAATTTTTGTGAATCAAAATCTGATGGCCGCAAATTCCGTGCCATTTGTGATGATTCTGGACCATGTAAATGTGAATTTCAATGGCGTCGAACTGTGACATCTTTTATGGCTGATGGAGGCCCTATTTAAAACATTTTCAAAGTTTCATCAATTATTTTTATATTTAATTTGATTTTTTAAAAACCGATACAATTATGACACTTCCTTTATTTTTGTTTAATTTGAAATATATTTATTTTTTTAAATATTACAATAAAAATCTTTTATTACCAAAAATAAAACTTTTGTTTTTTTTACAATTTTTATTTAAAAAATTAAATGATTAAAATTGCCATTATTTTTTATTAAATTTAGAGAGGAAAACGTTTCTAAAAAAGTTCATGTTTATAATTCAATTCAATATCCCACATATAAATTATTATTTACCTGACATCCATCAGTAATACAAACTTCACCCGGTGCACAACAAATATTTGCTGCAAATCCACAAATAACTTTACATTTATCTCGAGATTTGCATATTCCATTTATGCAAATTTTTCCCTGTGGACATGGATTTGGACAAGCTCTTTGAACTGCTGCCGAAAATGATGCAATAAAACAAACAAAAATTACAAAAATAAGCAAAACTTTCATCGCTTTTCTAAATTTTAATATAGCAAAAAATTTCTGCTCTAAAATAATGCTGTTTTTGAAAGCGTTTTTATACGAAAAAAACAATCAAAATTTATTATTCATTAGATCAGGCGATGTTTTCATCATTTTTATAAGTGCAAATGCTGCTTTAAAGTCCTTTTTTGGTGTCAATATTTTTCACGCAGATAAATATTCTTTGTTTACATGTTTTATTTTATTGCTGAATTGCAGCTGCAAATTTTTACTGCAACAAAAAAAATGATCTCTGTTTTTTTTTTACTTTATTTTTTTTGTGATTTTTCGAAATTTAAAAAAAAGCTTGAAAAAATGGAATTATTTTTCAACTTTAAATTAAGGATATTAGATTTATATGAAACACAACAAATATCAGGTATTATTGTTGATTGAAGAATAACAGTTTGTTAACTATACATTTAAAAGATAATATAATATCAAAAAGCAGTTTAGACACACAAGATTGGCACTTTACCTTCAACTACCGTAGCCTTATCAAAATTCCAATACCACCAAAAACCATTATAAGTTTCTTCTCGAACAACTTCAGCATTTCTAAAGTAACATAAAATTGCAGATTTTAAGATATTTTGGGTTACAGTAGAATCATGATTATCAGAAAGTTGAAAGCCAAAACAATATTCAATTTTTTGATATTTCTAAAAAAAATTAAGTATATTCAGATTTCACAAAGTATAACAAAAACTTACCTTAACAAACTCAAAAAATTCATTATATTTTAAATTATTTTTGACATCGACTAAGGTCAACTTTTTCAGCTTTGGTAAAACTGGTATTTCATTGGTATTCGATTTTGTGAGAGTAATAAGTTCATCGTGATCACTGGCACTAAAGCATGTAATTCAAGATTATTATTAATTTACAAATAAAAAAGCTTACAAAGAAAATTCTTCAATGTTATCAGCAACAAAACCAAGAATATCGCCAGCTTTAAGAGCTTCCCCATTATTGCCATGAATTTTTACATCATACAAAGTCAAACATTTTACATTCTTTGTCAAAGTTAAGAATTCATTTTCAGTGAGAATTTGATTTTGTAAAAATAATTCTTCAATTTCACATTCCACAACATGTTTAAGTAAACTTGAAATAGCATCTTCAAAGCCGAGATATCTCCAAGTTAATTGACCAGTGAGTCGCAGCTTTTTAATTGTTAAATCTATTTCACGTCCATGATCAAGGGTAAGAATATTCATATTTTGCAAATTTTGATACCAAAGATTAACGTCACACGGTTCAATTCGAAGAAATTGATCAAAATATAAATTATTGACAGTTGAAACCATGGCTAAAACTAAATTAGAATCAAATAAAAATAAAATGAATACAAAGCTTTTTTCAATAAATTTAAAGTAAAATTGATGATATAAAAAAGGGTGACAAAAAAAACGAGTGAGGAAACTACAAATAAAATAGTTTGCTTTTGCAAAGACACGTACGCTTACGTCGAGTAAGCCTTGGCACTCGGTTCGGGTCGGTATGAAAAAATCTCGAGCCGAGCGGGCAAAAAAGTTGGGCCGTGCCATGCCTAAATTTGAACGTTGAATTTTGGGGGAGCATTCAAAACTAGCAAAAACTTTCTTCGGTATTTGTGTTGTTTACGGTAAAACCTCTATATATCTGTTGGGAAAAAATGACATAATATTTTACGAAAAATTTTGTATTTCGAGCTTTCGAAAATCAGAAAAATCCATTTTTTTTACTGAAACCTATTTAAAACATTAATTTTGAAAGTTTTTTATATTTGCTTATTTTTACGCTGATTTCAAAAATGAAACTTAATTTATTTGAAAATGTAAGATTACTGTATTGTTGTTGTAACAACAAAAAACAAGTGTTGTTATAATAAATAATACAGTAATCAATCGTAAGCATTATTTATTTTTTTGTGTACAACTTGCCACTGAAAAAAAAAGTGGTACGTTTTTATGTTATTTTAGTACGATTTCGTACTAATCGATAACACGTTTAGGCGTGAGGCGTCTATTAGTACGTTTTTGTGTTATATAACACGTTCCCAAAATAAACCAATTTTTAGTACGTTTTCGTACCTAATAAGCGTACGAAAGCATGTGCTTTTCCCATTAAAAGAGTGTCATTTTGGTACGAAAACATAGTTTTGCAACACATTTATGTACCAAAAATAAACCAAAATGCAATTCGTGTTGTATTTGGTACATATCTGATAGATCCCCCTAATCATGCCCCACTATCTCCAAAAAACACAGATTTTTAATAAAAAACATTTTTATTATCAAAACAAAATAACAATAAGAAAACAAAAAAGGGCTTACAATATACTTTTTAAGAAGTTTTTTATTCATCAGGTGGAGGAAGACGAGGAGGACACTGTGATGGACCAACAGGAGAAACAACTTGAGAAGGAGCATTTATAGTATTCAATGTAGAACAGGCTGCAGGAAAGTTCAAGGGATGATGGTTTTCATCATTTATTGAATCTTAACAAAAATGTTACAAAAGAATATAAAGTCTCAAAAACACTAACCTGCTTTATCAATCAAATCCATGTAAAAGTCATTTAAGGTGGCATGAAGTTTTTTCGAGGTAACATTTGCAAGAGCTTCCAAGAGAAGGAAGAAAGGTTTCATTTCTTTAGCATAGGCAAGATCAAAAATATAGTGAAGTTCCATAAGGGTTTGAAGAGCATTGCAGAAGGATCCTTTGACCTTAAAAAATAATATTTAATAGCTAATTAAAATTACTGAAAAGCTTACTTTAAGAGCAAAATCATCTGTGGCAACGAAGTATGTTCTTGATGAGGAGGGATAATTGGTGGCGACAAAAATCATTGGAGCAGTTTGTTTAATATCACGACGGATTTGATTCAAGACCGGAAGGTGAGTTGAATCCTAAAAATTAAGAATTTAATAAGGATTAAATGAAAAAACATACCCAAGATTCAGCAAGGAGACGTTCAGGTTTGCAGCTGCTGTTGCGTTTACAATATTTTGGAACTAGCTGAATCATAATTTTGCAACCAAGGTATTCATCTACATCTGCTTCAGTTGGCATAGGATAATTAGAAGGAAGAATGTTCTTTGCTGCAGCAAGGTTAAAAATTGCAGGTATGTATTTCTTGAAGGATTCGCCGAAAGCGGCAGCAGGAATTCCACGTATTTGCTGCATATTGCATTGGTAATCTTCATGAAGCTAAATAAATCAAAAGTAAATACAAAACAACAAAAATAAAGGCTCACCAAAGAAGCATCACTAACAAAACAAGGGAATTTTTGCATAAAGGTTTCAGGAATTTGAAGAGCATTTTCACGTTCCATAAATTTGATCCAAGAGCACCGAATAATTCTTTAAAATAAAAGCTAATATATATATAAAAAGCCCATATTGTTATTGTTGTTATAAATGAATACATATATATATATATATAATATGGTTTAATATATAATGAAAATAATGACTTACGAAGTTTCACTGACAAGTTTTTTTGTTTCAGCAGCGCTTGTGGAACGAGATAAAGCAATGGAAGCGGCATCTAGGACTTCAGGAGCAGGAGGTTCAATAACTTTTCGTTTTTTAGAAGGTGTCGTTGGATTTCGAGGATTTACAGATTCATTGAAACGTTTGCGTCGTTGTCGAAAGGCATTCATAATGAGGTTGGTGCCATTGGTTGTTTTGAGGTTTTGAAACCAACTGTTACCGGTTGCTTGAGCAAGGAAATGAATGGCAGGATTGCAGGCATTAGTGGAACATTGGTAACTAAAAGAAAAATCAGATACGAAGAACAAAACAGAATAAAAGCATACTTAGGATAGGCATTGACAAGGAGTTCAACCAAGGATTTCTTGCAGACGCTTTTTGCAGCAGCAATTAGTTCCATTTCATTACGTCGATCATTTTTGAGGACAAACAAAGCAACTTTACGGACAGAATGCCCAAAAAATCCATGAACATCCACCTGAAATAAGGCAAGCGTAAGAAATAGAAAAATTAAAACTAATTAACATTACCTTATTGATTGTAATAGGCTCATCAGGTTTCATTGCATTGTAGGCTGCATCTACTTCACTGGGATGACTATAATAAAGGGCAAGGAGAACAGCAGAACAAGAAAGAGAAGACGAAGAAGTAGGAGTAGAAGGGACAGACACAGGAAAAGAAATATTTAAAGGAGTTGAAGGAGTCAAAGGTGCGGCAACAACAGAAGAAATATCCTAAAACTTAGTGGTATATGAAAAATAGAAAAAAAGCAAATAAACAAACTTGAGTCGACGTTGATTGAACAAGACCAAAATCAGAAGGTGTGGAAAGTTGAGTTGAAGATGGTGCTAATTCTTCTTCCTGAAGGAAAGCAGAGCTTGTATCCAATGAAGGTTGCAAAAGAGGAGCACATGGTTGAGATTGAGAGCTAGAAGGCTTTGAAGGAGAACCAGGAGGTGATTGATAGTTGTAACCAGAAGGAAGATCTGCAAAAAGGACGTAAAAAACAGATTATCTATTTAAAACAACATACCCACGACGATAAGGATTTTAGATTTATCTACTAGATCAAGAGCAGGAGGAACACAGAAGCGATTTCCAGGATCCAAGGATGATTCCATGAAGGCATTGAACGAGGAATTGGGAGGGCAGATTAGCTTTTCAGCAACGAAATCACAAAGGTTCGAAACATTTGCGTGTTCGAAGGAGAAAAATAGGGTTGTGCGTAGGGTTGACCATTTCCCGGGAAATCGAAGAAAAGCGGGAAATTTCCCGGGAATTTCCCAGGAATTTCCCGGGAAATTTCCCGCCAATTTCCCGGAAACGCAATTTTGGTTTTTTCAACTATGTTTGTTCGCAAAAACAGTACTTTTATGTTTTTTAAGTAATCTTTAGCTTTTTTGAGATTTTATTTAAAGATTTATGACAATAATGGTGAAACATGTGATTAATAAATTGATAAAAAAAGAGATTCATCTGCCGAAACGAATTTTAAATATCTTTCAGTAATTCCATTTTCCAAAACACTTCGACTGAACAGCTTTCAAATAATTAAACAAATAGATAGAAACAAACTTTTGAAATGCTTTTTAAAAAAACAAACACAATTATTTATTAATATTAATAAAAAAGCAGCAAAGTATTCGTAAAAAATTTTAGCTGAAAAACATTTTCCCGGGAAATTCCCGCAAACATCGGGAAATCTCCCGGGAAATTTCCCGGGAAATTTCCCGGGAATTTCCCGGGAACGGGAAATGGTCAACCCTAGTTGTGCGTTTTGGTGGCACGCAGTTGATAGTAACAAATGCTTGAACTTGCATATTATGAAACTACAAAAAATAAAATTAGTAATTCGAAATAAAAAAAATAAACAAAATTTAAAAAAAGGAGGAACAAAAAAGAGAAAAAAAAACAACTCAGGTCTAGCAGAAAGAAAAAACATCCGCGCAATTTTTCGAATTTTCTCGAAAAATCTACGCACTGAGAAAAAGTGTAATGCGCAGTCAAAGAAATTTTTCTTTGCTAATAGTTGCTGTTTTTTTATCTTTTCGTAAATTTCTTTTTATTTATCAATGTTTTAAATGTTTCGTTCTATCTGCCTTTTATAACTGTTTTATTGAATTATTGATTTTTATAATTTTTATTTTTTTTATACAATTTTTTTTAGCTTTTTGTAAGCATTTTTCTTTGATTTTTTTTGTCTTTTTTATGACTCGTGTCTCTGTATTTTAAAATTTATGTGAATTCTTTTCTAAAGGATTTTATCGATTTCTTTCAGATGTTCATATGCCACCTATGTAATGTAACTTGCTTCGATCGCAGGCAGTTGATGCAACACCTAAAAGGGCGGCATTCACTCACTCACGACATTCCTTGTGTTTTATGTGGCACCTTTTATGTCACTGCAAAAACCTACCAAGAACACCTTCGTGCAAAACATATTGATGGAAATATCAATGGGCCCTTTTTGCCACCAAATTGGGAAGAATATCAAAGAAATGCAACCCCTCCCGTACCTGCTCCTGCTGTTATGAACGAACCTTTGCTCTATGACGAAGAAGCTGACGTCCTTGAATTCGATTTCGATATGGAACCTTTTGATGGAGAAGAAGAGATACCTCATAATGAAGAAATGCCTGCAGTAGAACCTGATGACGAATTCGATGCCCGCTTTGAACCTTTTTTGGAATCCTGCTTTAATGATTGGTTGGAATTCCTCAGACATCCTGATGCTACTGTTAAATCTGCTGATTTATTTTGTCAAAAACTGATGATACAAGTTCGGAAAGCCTTTCATCTGGCTCAGCCTTATCTTCCTCATCAAGAAGCTTACAGAATCGAAAGCATGGTTAAGCACAAGTTTACTCCATTTTCAACTGAACACCGTAGAAGAAGACACCTTGAAAACCTTGGCCTCTATGCAAAACCTGAAGAATATTTGACGAACATTCAGCAGTATTTTACTGGCACACCTGGTGGAAATGTATATAGAGAAAGAAGAAATTTGGTAGCAGTTATTCCTATAGAAAAAACCCTTAAAGCTGTTTTATCAATCGAAAGCCTTGCAGACTCCCTTGTTATGCCTTCTGAATTCACAAATAGTCCTACTTTATGTCACCCTTTTGCTGGAAGAAGAGCGCAAAGCCTTTTGAACGTATGTTTTACTTGACACTTATTGAATCTTATTTTTTCTTTTGCAGAGTGTTGGAGAAGACTGCCTTCTTGTTGAACTCTATATGGACGAGTTTACAACAACTTGCCCCATTGGAAATACCTCCGCTGTTTACAAAATGGCTGCCATTTATATTCGTCTCCTGAATTTCCCCTTGGACATGCTGTCTCAACTTGATCACATTATGCTCGCCTCTCTCTCTCATGCTGTCGATGTTATGGGAGATCTCCAAGAAATCCTTCGAATGGTCCTGATTCCTCAACTCAAAAGACTCGAAACAGATGGAATTACGTTTACGTATCGAGGAGCTGTAAGAAATTTTAAAGTTATCCTTTATCGCCTTTCTGCTGATAACCTTGGATTTCATCAACTCATTGGCTTTAACAAATGCTTCAGCGGCAATAATCCTTGTTGGATGTGCAGGGAAACTGCAGAGAGCTTAAGAACCCTATGGAATCTGAATCCTCAACGACTTCGAACGCGTGGGCAATATGATAATCTAATTGCCAATGGAACTCCAGAACAACGCCTTCATTATGGTATTAAAGAACCTTGTTGCCTCAATGAACTTCAACATTTTCATTGCATGGAAGTTTTTAGTGTTGATTACATGCACGACCTCCATGAAGGCCACTTCCTTCGGCTCCTTCCAATGGTTTTCCGTGATGCTATTGCAGCAGGATTTACCTTGAATGCTATTAATGGTGCCATTGCTGGATTTGGACCTATTAATGATGACGGCAATAATCCTCTGCGACCTATTTTCCTTCCAGCACAAGTTCCTGAAAATGGTGAAACACTTACAGGATACACTGCCAAAACTACTGGTGTCCTCGTTCGACTGCTGCCTCTTATGTTCAAATTTGCTGGAATCCGCCTTCAAACACCTTTGTGGCAAATTTTTATGAAGCTTCAAAGAATTATCGATATCCTATATGCTCCTGATGTAACCGATGCCATAATTGATATGTTCGACACCCTCGTCAAATCTTACCTCAAAGATTACATTAAAATTGGTGGAAAGATGACTGTGAAACCTCATAAGCTCCTCCATTACAAAGAAATCATGAAAGAAATGGGACCCCTTCGTCATTTGGCAACCTTCAGATATGAAGCTAAGCATCATCACTTCAAACAATATGCTCATGTAAATCGTTGCTTCAAAAACCTACAAACGACCTTGGCCGATAAGAATGAATTAATGTTCGCCTATACTTTGCAGCAAATGAAACCTCGTAAGTTTTTTTACTATTTGGAGCTATATGGTTTAAAATAATTTTTAGCAAACTACATTGAAAATCGTAGAAAAAGTAGAAACCTTGCAAAATTCAAGAAGTGTCTTGCTGTTGTTTATGATCGAAATCCTGTCACGCGAGAACCTTTATTTGGAGAAATCTACAACTTCGATGCCAATGCCGATCGCCTTTCTTTAAAGATTCTCACCTTGGAAGAATTTGATGAAACTTGCCATTGTTACGTCGTAACTCCTTCTGAAAATGTCATTGAAGTCAATACCGCCTCTTTGCTATGTCCTGAACCTATCTCTATATATAGAAGAAGAAGAAATTACATTCGAATGCCTTATCACTTACCTTAGTTTATTTTTTTTGTTAATAGTTTTAAAATTGCGGCTTTATCCCAGTTTCCTAGGATTAGCTAATAAATGTTTGATATTTAACTGTCTGGTTTTGAAGGAGAAGTTATAAAGATTTATTTTGCAGAAAAGCTACAAAAGCAAAATTTTCTTAAAACTTGTTGAGGATCAAAAAAGGTTACTTATTTACGGGCAGCAGTTGTTTTTTACACGAATCCAAATCTGTCCCCGGACGATTTCATATTAATATTCGTACGTTTTTGTGCCAAGTATCGGTACGAATTTATACATGGAATAACACATTTCCACAACAAGTCATTGCTGGTACGGAAGCGTGTTACCAATGCACTCATCAACCGAGGTACCGACGATTAATACGAAAACGTACTAAAATAGTTTATGTTGCTTTATACGTACTAATTTTTAGTACGAAAACGTGAAATTGCCGTCGTACTAATTTTTTGAAAGTACCACTTTTTTTTTCAGTGTGTATATAGTCTATTTTCCCTATATAATATAGGGAAAATAAATAAATAACTAATTTTTAATTGAAATATGCATTTTGAGAGCAGTTGTTGTAAAATTTATTTTAAAGAATTTTTTACAGACTGTTAAAATAAAAATTTTTATTTATTAACTGAATTTAATTATCTTCATATTCATCATCCCCTGCAAAATGATTGTTTATCTTTATATTATTGTATTAAATGTAACTTTAAACCTTGTTTTGTTCCTTTTCCTCCCTTTCTTCCGCTACTTTCTTTGTCACTTTTGCCTTGCGGCTTGCTTGGTTTCCCATTTTCATCATCATTAAGATCATATTGTGGAACATCTTTTGTTCTTGGAAGAGCTACTTTAGAATCCGCAGCTTCATTCACTTCATCTTCATCATCTTCTCCTCAAAAGTTTTACAGTACTAATTTATTTAAAAATATATTTAAACAAAAACCTCGAGTTTGTTTTGGTTTTTTATCATTTTCATTTTCAACAATTGAAGGAGGAAGTTTTTCAAGGCCTTCATCACGTTGTGGGGGTGGCGGAATTTGTTCGTGTGGCTTTGGATGGATGAATTGACAAAATTTATCCCGTAAAGAACCAAACAGACCTTTATGATGTTCTTCCTTACACTAAAAAAAACATTTATTAGAGTATATTTTCACATGTGATCGAGTCAGCGCCGTATTTAAGGGGGGGGGGGGGGCACTTGGGGCCCGTTCTCTCGAAATTTCCTTTGATCTTTTGCCGCTTCGTGTTGGTGGCGGCAAAAGATCAAAGGCGTGCCCCCCCTGAAATTTTTTTCTGTATACGGCCCTGGGTCGAGTGGTGCGGAGCGCTCGATCATTGGCGCAGGTTTGTAACTCCAACCCAGGTGAAACCTTTTGAAAGACAATATGTACATCTATAAAGCCCTCAGGGGTGTGTGTGGAAGGCCCTGTTAAAACGAGTTGCAAAAAGTTTAACATTGTTTAACAGTATTCCATTATTACTGACACCAAATTAAACTTTTAAAAATATTTATTTAAAAACTTACAAGTTTAAAAGCATTAACAGCAAAAGTTGCAGCGAAAAAAACGAGGCAAAAAAGAATGAGTTTCATTTTTTTTAAATTTTCAAAATGAATAATAGTGTTTTTTAAGCAAAAACATAATGCTTTAAATACTCAAAGTCCAAGTGGCAGACGATCTTAATTGAAATATTCTTTTTAGACAATTCATTTAAAATACATTAATTGTAAAAAAAAATGATCATGATTTTTGCAGCGTAAAATAAATTACATATTCGTCTAGCTTTTTGGCTTTTAAAACGTGTAAAAATTTCTAAAATATTTTAAAATTACTTAGAAAAAAAGGAATCTTTCAGGAAAGACTGAATTCAGACAACTAATTAAAATAATAATTCAGTTTTTTTGTAAAAAAGAAGCCGCTTTTGTAAACATGTTTTTTTTCTTCAAAAAATGTTAAGGAGTTTTAATTTTGTACAGCAGCACAAAAAACATAATTAATAATGACTCCTATTTTGATTTTAAATAAAAAAAATCAACGTAAAAGATCCGAATATTATAAAAATTCATTAGTAAGCTGACAATTTAATTTTCCTTGAAGATTCCTAATCAAATAAACATGTAAAATATAACACAAATAATTTTTTAGCTCTTCTTTAAAAATATACTTTCCTAAAAGGGAGATTGCATCATAATACTTAATTTTCTTATCAACTTGAAATACTGTTTCCCAGAAAATTAACCTATCTGTTTTACACAAAAAGAAATAAAATTACTGGTTTTTGGTTTTTACTTTTTTTTAAAAAATTTTTGCATTCTTTGGTTTCATTTTGTAATACGTTTTTTCTCTGACCTTTTATTAAAGTTTTATTGCCCCATTTAATCATAGAAAAAAAAAGTGGGCATCTAAAAACAAAATCGATCAAATTGAAAGAAAATAAGTAAATAAATAATCTTTTTCTTTCTTTCTTTCTTATTTTTTCTTGCAAAACAACTTGCTTCATTACACTTTTTTTAAATAAATGTTGTTGTTTGATAAACACAAACACAATCAGTGATCAAGTTTCAACACAAAATTCAGGTTTTGAATGAATCCAACTTTTAATGATTCTAAAAAATCACTATAAATACTGCAGAAAAAAATGAGAATAAATCACCTTCGAAAAAGGTTTCCGAAAAAATATAAAGTAATGCGTCAATTTATTTTGTTATTTTTGTTTATCGCTTTTGTAACTGCGGCGGATGATGCTTTGATTGAAACAGAAACTGGCCCAAAAAGTAGTGCAGATTTGATAAAACCTGATGCAGCAGCAATTGATAAAATTCCTATGGGAGCTGCCGTTGGAACAACTGTGGTCAAAGATGATGCCAAGGCAGGTGCCATTGCTGAAGAAGTTTTAAAGGCTAAAACTGAAGATAAATCAGTGAAATCTTCTGAATCCAAGGAATCAAAGGAAGAGAGCGAAGGTGCAAAGGTTGTAGCTGTGCCAAAAGAAACTGTTGCAATTGCACATAAAAAGCCAGGGGAAGAGGCAGAAGTTGCAGCTGCCACAAAGGCTGACATTAAAGTTGTTGAACCTGAACCTGCTCGAGTTAAACGTGATAAAGAAGCTGAAAGCGTTCTCGAAGAAGGTGCCGTTATTGATGTTGGTGCTATTGGAACAAAGGAAGCCGTTGCACAATCCAAAGCCATTGCAAATAAATCAAAATCTTCTGAATCTTCTGAATCAAAGGAAGACCATAAAGTAGAAGAAAAGGAAGAAGTTGAAACTGCTGATACAAAAAAAGTTTTAATCGCTAAAGCTGTGCCAAAAGAAACTGTTGTAGTTGCACATAAAAAAGCTGGTGAAGAGGCTGAAGTTGCATCTGTCACAAAAGTTGGAATTAAACCTGTTGCAGTTGCTACGGTTCCTGTTCCTGCAGAAGCTACTCGAGTAAAACGTGAAAAAGAAGCTGAAAGTGTTCTCACAGAAGGTGCCGTCATTGATGTTGGGGCTGTCGGGAATAAAGCTGCTGTTGCTAAATCCAAAGCCATCGCCGATAAATCAAAATCTTCTGAATCCAATGAATCAAAAGAAGACCAAAAAGATAAAGAAGTTGAAGCTGTAAAAGTTTCAAAAGTTCCAACCGAAAAAATTGCAGTTGCTCATAAAGAAGCTGGCGATGATGAAGTCGAAATTGCCACGGCAACCAAAGCGTCAATTGTTGCAGAAAAGATTCAAAAATCAAGAGCTCGAAGATTTGCATAAACACTGTTTTTAAACTTGTTTTTAAAATTTAAATAGTTTTTGTAAAAAAAAAGTTTCACATTTTAAATAAATATGTTTTTTAAATATTAATTTTGTATAAATAAAACAAATTTTTGATGACCTGAAAAAGTTTTATTTTATCGATTCAAAAAATATTATTTTTTAAGAAACAGATAAGTTTGTTAAATTAAAGGGGGAGTCGCACTTCACACAAACTTTTTATAAGAGGGAGCAGAGAAAAAGAGACAACGCTGCCAAGTCAAAGAAAAGAAACGGGGCGTCTTTTCTCTTTTTTCTCCCTGATTTTCAATAATTTTTATAAGAAAAGATTTATGTTAACTGCGACTCCCCCTTTAATTGAAATAATTTAATATTCATCAGAATAATCTTCCGTTGTTTCTTTTTGTTGTGTTGAATTTTGGGGTGATTTGGGTGCTCTAGATTCTGTTTTGTCTTCTTCTTCATCTACATCTTCTTCCTCTTCATCTTCTAATTGAGGGGGTTGCTTTATTTCTGGTTTATCTTCTAAAATTTAAAAAAATTTATTAATTTTTCAGTTTTCATAAAAGATACCTGGAATCTTTCTTTGACCTTTTGCTGGACGGTCTTCGTCGTCGTCGTCTGATTTTTTGCCATCAGAATCTTTACATTTTCCACTTTTTTTGCAACACTTTTTCAATTTTTTACAACACTTTTTTTTACCTTTTTTGCAACATTTTTTATATTTTTTGCAACTCTTTTTTTTCTTCTTTTTTAAAGATTTTAGTTCAATTTTTCCATGACTTTCAGGGATTGGTGGTTTATCGTCTGTTAATTCATTTCTAGCCACATCATCATTATCATCTATAATATACAATTTTGTAATAAACAATGATAGTGTAAAATTACCATTTAATTCATTTTGAGCATTTGTTGATGAGCTATTTTGATGGCGGGTTTTGTTGGAAATTTCAAGTTCAGATTGTTGGAGATCTTTTGAACGTTCAAGTTGTGTGACGCTGAAATTCCTTGGCTTAAAATAATTTCCATCCAACGTCCCAACAAATGGTGGTGGATGTCCAGGATGTCGAGGAGGATGAGATAAATGGCCGTGGCGAACATGATCATCACCCGGATGATGATTTCCTACCTCAAAAAGTCAAAACTTAATTATTCTACTTTTTTTATAATCCAAAAAACTTACAACAAAAGCGGAGACAGCAAAAAAAGCTGAAAACAGAAAAACGAAACACTTTATTGAAAAAAGTTGTTTCATTTTTTTTTCAAATAATAGTGTTATAAAATTGTCAGAGCTATGTTTAAATACAAAAAAATGATAGACAGTTTTAAGCAAAAAATCATTTCAGACATTTTTTAATTTAAAATCCATTAATTTTTACAGCAAAAATAATTGAGTTTGCAAGAAAAGAAATTGTGTCTGATGTAAATTTTTTTTGCAAGTTTTTATTTTAAACTAAAAAAATTTGTTGAAAATTTTAAGTATTCTGACAAATTGGAATTATTTTAAATTTACTACAATTATATTACGTTGGAGCATGCAAGATCCTGAAAATCAGGGTTGTGCAAAAAATGATACGTAATCCTTCGCCTCATTTAAAGGGGGGAGTTTCATTTAAAATAAAAAAAAGCAATGATTGAAAAAACAAAAACAGCTTTTGCCAGATTTTCTATTTTTTATAAGCAAAAATTTGTCAGAAATCTCATGTTAAAGCCATTGCTGAGAATACTTCATATTTCGAAACGATAGCTGATAAAAAATCTTTTATTTTTTTATAATTTCTGTGTCGCGTATTTTTTTCGCTCACCAGAACAACTTTTTCTTTCATCATTTTTATAAAAACAACTTTTTTTATACTTTAAAAGTAGATTATACTATAAAGGTGATAAATCAAGAAGATTCACATGGCGGTAATTTAATTAAGAGGTTTTATTTGAGTTAATATTTATAAAAATTAATTTTTTGGAAACATTTTACGTTGAAATCGCGATCAAAGCGAACGCACATTTTTCATTTCTATTTCCGAAAAATTGCGCTGTGATCGGTGTAAAAATACATATTTGTTGTATTTTTTAAAAAAACGTTTTTGTAAAAAAAACAAGTATCAAAAAATTCATAAATTTTTATTGTCCATTTTCAAAAAAAAATTAGAATCTTTGCAAAATTTTATTAAAAATGGTTTTCATTTAAGAAACGTCAAAAAATTGTTAGATAAAAATGTCCATGTCATCATCACCAAAGTCACCATCGAAATCATCATCATCGTTATTGTTATTGTTTCTTCGTCTGTCATTTCTTTGCGAGCGGCCTAAAAAAATATAGTGTAAGCATTTTTTAAAAACATTTATTTTATTTAAAAAAACCTGAATTTCTTGAAGGCTGATAATCTTGATCGTTATCATCACCATTATTGTTATTATTGCCATTACCTTTATTTATTATTCCTTCGACCACTTCAACACCTGTGTCGATTACGTTGCCCCAATTTATTTTCCCTCCTCCACTGCCACCACACTTTTTGCTGCCTTTTTTGCACTCTTTTTTTGGTCTATTGTTGCAACCTTTTCTGCTATTTTTACACCCCTTTCCTCCTTTTCCAAAGATTTTGCCAATTTTGCCTTTTAAACTTTTGTGTTCAAGACCGCTGCCATCTTCGTTGTCAATGATATCAGTAACAGATTCTGATTCTGATGTTAAAGAGGAATCTGTGCTACTTTCGTCTGACAAATAATCACTTTCAATTTCACCTAAAAAATTTTGCTAAAATGTTTAAAAACAAAGGCATTAATTAATTTTGGAATGACACCCAGACTAGCTGGGTACAAAAATTTTGTAATTTTTTGTTAAATTGTTTGATACCTTTCTTACCATCTTTTGTTGAACTTTGAGTTTGGGGTTTCTGTACGACGGCCTAAAAAATAATAAATTTTATATTTTTGTAAAATTATTTCAAATATCAAAAAAACGTACAACTGCTGCAACAGCAACAGCTTCAATTTGTTCATCTTTATTTTTGGTTATGGCGCTTAATGGCTTTTGATATTGGTCAATGTTTGAACCATCATCTTGGGGAAGCTAAGAAAAAGGAAAGGAATAAATTGTTTTGGTTTGAAAAAAAAAGAACTTACAACATAAGCATTAACAGTTACAAAAACTGCAAAAATCGTGACAAGACAAAGATGAAACAGTTTCATTTTTGATTAAACTAAGAATAATAAATTATCTGTGAAATTAAATTTTGTTTAAATATGAAAAAATGATGGACAATTTTAAACAAAAAAATCCTTTCAGACAGAATTTTTATTTAAAATCCATTTAATTTTTTTACAAACAACTCTTATTTTTTGCAAAAAGAATTATGAAAAAAACGGGAAATATACGTGGCTGTTTCAATTTTAAAAAAAAATTTAAAATAAAAAATTTCAATTTTTGTTTCTGAATATAATTTTAAAACGGATTAAAAGGATTTTATTACAACATTTTGGATATTACAATAAAAAAAATTCCTGCTATTTTGCTTTTTTCCATATTATTTTATACCAAAATTTACTGTCTATTTTTTTCATAAAATGATGTAGCATTTATTCTATGGTGGATCAGCAAAGCCATCTATAATCAAGCTGGCGTTTATTCAAAAAGTCAAAAAGTCAAAATTGATCATTTATGGTACCCTTGAAATCTTCTTGTTGAAAGTAGTGTTGCTTACAGTTCACATGGGAAACAAAATGCACTTCCGGGCAATAATCGCTTATAGTTTCACTCGATTACTTTACACTTCGTTGCCTTTCTCCACAAAATCATTCCTATAAATCATGCCTAAGCCTAATGCTAAGGCTTAGGCCCATCAGATAGCCTAATGAGGTAGGGTCTAAGTGGATAAAAGTGTAAAGGCAACGAAGGGTAAATTAGCCGTTTTGAGAAGTAAAGTGTTAAAAACCTTAATTATTAATTAATTTTTATTTGAAAAACATGTAATTAGTCTGAAATATATTTTATGAAGTAAAATGTTGTTGTTAAAATAAATTTTCTAATATTTGTTCTTTTTCAAAAACAATCATGGCTTTGAGTAGTGGAGAGTTAATTTATTTTATTTTTGAAATTATATTATATTTGTTTCATTTATCAATGTTAATTTTGATGATCGCTAAAAGAAAAATCACTTTTAAAGGACCATTTTTTGATATTTTTCGATTAGTTTTGATTGCGGATTTATTGATTTTTTTCGGGGTAAAAACAAAAAAATTATACAGCTTTGTAAAAATAAATAAATTTGAATATTTCAGCTGATTTTTTCTCGAAAGATTTTATTGATCCCATTTGTTATGGATCGCTTAAAAGATAAAGCATATCTAGCTTCAGGCTTATTTGCATTTTTTAGTTTCTGTACAACAATACAATTTTTGGGGCACGTGTTTTTGGGCTTTAATCGATGCACGGCAATTTGGTTTCCATTAAAACATCAAAACTTTTGGGGACGACGATGGTATACTGTAGTAATTTTGGGAATATCATTTCTGAATGTTTCATGGAGATTTCATGAGCCTGCAATTTTTATATTTACGATTAATAGCGCTACAATTGGATATGTGAATGCCAATGTAACAAATATGGTTAATGTTACATTGACAACAATTAATTTTTCAACGACATGTTTTGCCGCAATTTTCAATTTTTTGTCATTTATTAAATTTTTTATTCGAAAACAAAATGAAAGTAATTCGTTAAATGTTAATGAAAAAAATTTGTTGTGTAAGCTTCTTTTTTTAAATTCCAAATTGGGATTTGTTAAAATACTGTAGTTACCGTAACACCTTATACCCATTTAAGTTGTAACATTTGCAATTTTTGTGGCACAGTTATTACGAGTCTCTTACAACTTTGAAAAACTTATATTTCCATTGACATTTTCAACATCATTTTTGAATGCAGCTTTACCGTATTTGAATGATATATTTGCATGGAGTGGAAGTATTGCATTAATGATTTTAAGGTTTAAACTTTAAACTATTTTTGAAATTTACTTTCTTTTTTAGTTCATTAACTCGAAAATCATACAAATTATTTTATTTTTGCAAATTAAAGAACCACGGTAATTCAACAACGATAAAACTTTTTCCGACTCTAAAATGAACATGTTTAAAATCAAATGAAAATTTTTGTTAAAAAGTCAAAATAGACCATTTATGACACCCTTGAAAACTCCTGGTCTATCTTTTTTTGCTTTTTTTTAAAGTTTTGTTAAATGTATTTGTGCGAAATTGCGAAATTTGAATTATATGTTTAACAATTTCAATAAAACTAATATATAAAAAAGGCAGGCCCTTAATTAATAACTAAGATTTTGGCACATTTATTTCAATAAAAAGTTGTAAATTCTGTCTCTAAATTAAAATTATGTGTTAAAATTCATAAATTGGTTTTGTGTTTAAGTATACCAAAAAATTTGAATCAATTTGATTTCATACATATTTTTTCTATTACAAATAAAAAACTTTAAACTGCATTTTTTGCAAACAAAATGTTAAACGTTTTATTCATTCATCATTATAATTTTCATCATTATCATTGTTGTCTTTGTCCCCGATTTCGGCATCGCTATCCTTATATTCTTCATCATTGGCTTCAGCGCCAACTGAATTATTTTCTTTTTCTTCTTCATCAACCTCGTAATCATCGCTGTTGTCTCTTTGTGATCCTATGAATTTTTAAAACAAGTTATTTTTGTTTCAAAACTTAATTACCTGAATTATTTGATTGGGCTTGATTACCGTTGGTGCCTTTACCATTTCCGGTTATTTTATCCGCCCATTTGTTAACTTTGTTCTCTATTTTCTCTTTTGTGACATTAACTAATCTTTCTGCAATTCGTCCGGGAAATCCTTTACGGCATTTTCCATTTTCATCAACTCCCCTTTTGCAGCATTTTCCATTTCTTCCTCTTTTACAATGTTTTGGTTTTTTGCAACCTTTTTTGCCTTTTCTGCCTTTTTTGCAACCCTTTCGTCCAAAGATTTTGCCAATTTTGCTTTTTAAACTTTTGTGTTCAAGACCGCTGCCATCTTCGTTGTCAACAATCTCAGATTCTGATTCAGATGTTAAAGAAGAATCTGTGCTACTTTCGTCTGACATATAATCACTTTCAATTTCACCTAAAAGTTTCAGTTTAAATGTTTAAAAACAAATGTTTTGTAGCAAGTGTTAAATTTTAAAAACTTTTTGTTAGTTTTCTTACCATCGTTTGTTAAATTTTGATTTTCGCTTGGATTAATGACCTAAAAATTAAAAAAATGTCGTATATTCTTTTGATTAAAAGCAATTTACAATAGCTGCTGCAACAGCTGCAACCGCAACCGTTTCAATCTTTTCATTTTTATGTTCGATATTTTCGGGC
This sequence comes from Panagrolaimus superbus, assembly GCA_964035985.1. Taxonomy (NCBI): domain Eukaryota; kingdom Metazoa; phylum Nematoda; class Chromadorea; order Rhabditida; family Panagrolaimidae; genus Panagrolaimus; species Panagrolaimus superbus. The sequence continues at coordinate 12,490,497 of OZ038357.1, forward strand.
AACGGTTGTTCGTTGGTATTCTTTAAAGTTTTTCTTGTCCAATCATATCTTGAAACATCAATACCATCATGGGGAAACTAAAAAAAATATGGAATAAATTGTTTTGGTTTGAAAAAAAAGAACTTACAACATAAGCATTAACAGTTACAAAAACTGCAAAAATCGTGACAAGACAAAAATGAAACAGTTTCATTTTTGATTAAACTAAGAATAATAAATTATCTGTGAAATAAAATTTTGCTTAAATATGAAAAATTATAGACAATTTTAAACAAAAAAATCCTTTCAGACAGAATTTTTATTTAAAATTCCATTAAATTTTTGCAAACATAAATTCTTGCAACATTTTTTTCTGTAATAAATTTTTAAACCGTTGTAAAAAAAAGGATGGACAAATTAAAATGAAAAATTATTTACAGAATTTGATTATTTCAAAATGAATTATTTTCCGAGCATAATATGCTCGGAAAATATAAAATTTTTCAGAAATTGACGAAAAAAAGCTAAACACCTTTTATTTTGTAAATGAGATTTTTTCTCTCCAAACCTTACTGAAAAAACGTCAAAAAAAAGGTTTTACAAGAAAACCTTCCAAATTGTAAATGACATTGTCATTTTAGAAGGTTATCATCTGAAACCTCTCAATATGTAAAAGCCATTTACACTTTGGGAGGTTTTATATGATATCCTTCTAAAATTCAAACGCTTTTTTTGGTTTACAAAAAAATGATCATCAATTTTTGTAAATAAAAAAATTTACAAAAAATCATCATCATTTTTTGTAAATCCTTTCATTTACAAAAATTGATGATGATTTTTTGTAAATTTTTGAATTTCCCGCCAGTGCGCCGGTATACTGTAGTCGTGCGGCCAGTCCATTTTATCCCATTTGCAAGTGAGCAGCAGCAAAACGGTCATTCATTCCTTTTTTTCTTCCTGCGAGCGTGTGACCGACTGCTCTCTGCGGTCAAAAATGAATGAAAATGACCGCTGCTCACTTGCAAATGGGATAAAATGGACTGGCCGCACGACTACAGTATACCGGCGCACTGGCGGGAAATTCAAAAATTTACAAAAAATCATCATCAATTTTTGTAAATGAAAGGATTTACAAAAAATGATGATGATTTTTTGTAAATTTTTTTATTTACAAAAATTGATGATCATTTTTTTGTAAACCAAAAAAAGCGTTTGAATTTTAGAAGGATATCATATAAAACCTCCCAAAGTGTAAATGGCTTTTACATATTGAGAGGTTTCAGATGATAACCTTCCAAAATGACAATGTCATTTACACTTTGGGATGTTTTGTATGATATCTTTTCATATTGTAAATGCATTTACATTTTAGAAGGTGTTCAGGCTTGTAATGCTTAAAATTTACCAAAAAAAACGTTTTCGCTAAAAACCTTTTAAAATGTAAAAAAAATTTACAAAATAAAAGGTGTTTGGCTTTTTTTCGTCAATTTCTGAAAAATTTTATATTTTATCGCTTTATATTCCTCAAAAGATAATTATTGTATCCAAGAATTCGTGAAAAATATCGCAAAAAATGATACCTTTTTAAACAAATTTTAAGATATTTTTTGTTAGCTGAAGCCCAAATTTTCGATTTAAAATCAAAGGGAAAGATCTTTTTTGGAAAAAATCTGATAATATTTTTTATTTTTAAAAGGGGAAAATCAGTGATGAATAATATTGTTAGGAAATGTTAGTACACATATTTTATGTGACATATAAATATATTTTTGAGAGAAAAAAGAGTAACAAATGCATTTGTTCTTCGATTTCAAGTTTTTACATAATTTTTCAAAAAAGTGACATAAGAAATAAATAAATAAATATTATTCTGTGATTAAATGATGGCCATCTTTTTACATTGTTTTCCAACAATTCAAGAATGAATCAAATTAGGCGATAATGAAGATTAACCACCCACTTTATAACCCATAGCCCCCCCCCCCCCCCCCAAAGTTCAAAATCAAAATAAGTACCCACCCTCAGAAGAAAAGCCACCCAAATGGTGTTTTGGAGAAAATAAAAAAATTTGCGTATTTTGACTTTGCGAATGTATGAATTTGCATAAAGTGATACAAAAGCTTTTCAAGTTTTTGTCATTCATTGTCAATTATTTTCTTCAAGTAAAGTGGCGGTGGAGTGGCTTGCTGCTGGTAGCAGTGATGTAAAATCAGGTCGGTTTAGTTTTCGGTTCCGGGAGTAAATTAAGTTAAAAGGGGGAAGTTAAAATATTTGGGGAGTTAAAGTATATTAACAATAAATTCCCAGCTGTAGTTAACACTAGGGGGATTTTTGTTTTTGAAAAATTGTTTATTTTTATCATTTTTATAAAGCAAACAAAATATGTGTCAGAATATTTTTAATGTATTTAATTTTTTTTTTAGTCGGGTAAAAAAGCAGTAAGACTTTTTTTTTTGTGTTTCCAAAGCTGAAATTTGATTTTTTCATTAAAATTGAAAAATTTAAAGGCATTTTTGCAAGTGCATTTAAAGGTGTGTTAAAAGCCCTTTTTTGTATTATTACTGACACTGTACCACAAAAGGGAATATTGATACGACCATTTTTTGTGGTGGTGTTACACATACAGTTTCCGTTGTGGTAATTGTGTTTGAACTAACGGGACAATTAATAAATGTATAAATATTGCCTGTTATGATTGCTGTGTTGATTGCAAATGCCGTTTCTTCATATTTACAACCATCAATTTATGATTCAATTATTCAAATTAAGCATCTTCCGTATCTACCGGATATTCCACATTCGTCATCAAACTTCCATGGAATATGTGTTGAACAATTTATGACATCAAATGTTAAATATTTATCAAAGACTTCAACATTTGCAGAACTTGAAAATCTTTTATCTAAAATGCCAAAGCTTAAAGCTTTTCCAATTGTTGAAGATAATAAAAATCCGGTGCTTATTGGTTCATGCAATCGTGCAAAACTTCTTCAAGCTTTAGATAAGCATGTTGGACATGCTGCTCGACAAAGTGAAGCAAATAGACGAATAAAAGAAGCTATTGCAGATATTGATCGAAGATTTAAAATTGTTGATCGACAAAGAAATTCAATTTCAACCGATGCGCTAACAACAGATCGACCAACAATATTTATAAATTTTAAAACTGATGAAGAAAATAATGAAACGCCACCAAAGATTGTTATTGCAGCTTCAACTCCAACAGATAATCTAAAAACTTTTGATTCGGCAAATCATCGAACGCAATCAACTTCAGCTCCAATTCCTGCAGCAATAGAAGCACAAAGTTCAACAACCAGTCGATTTACGGTGCTTCCAGTAAATGAATGTAAATCTTCAATTGACTTTTAATTGAAAATGTTTTGGAACGTAAAAATTCAATTATTGAAGGAGAAGATGAACATCGAAAAGCTTCAAGTGATACTGTAACAACAACGACAACAACAAGTTCAATTGGAAAAATCTTTTTCATGATGAATCTCAAACTTCTTCTGGAAACGGAGAAGTATTCCGTTCAGTTTTAACATTTGGAAAACCTCGACATCATGGACCTGATGATTATGATTTAGCTGGGGACGAAAGAAAGCTATGGGAACTTAAACGGCTTTCACAACAAATAAATTTTGATGAAATTAGTGTTGATTCTGCACCCTTTTGGTTGAAAAAAGTAGTCTCGCGATTTACGGTGCTTCCAGTAAATGAAAGTAAGTGAAAATGGTCGATCGGTTGGTGTTGTGGCTTTAAGAGATGTACGTTCCTTTTATATATTTTACCTTTGAGAGATGTAGTTTAAATTTTAGCTTCGAATTGGTGATAAAAAATATTTGCAAAATCTCAGGAAGAACCACTTCAAGACCCGAATCTTCTTTCAATTTATCCTCAACGATTTAATGGAAACTCTGAACCATGTATTGTAACGAAAATCAATGAATCTCCAGATTTAGAAGAATCTCATCCATCTGGTTCAGCTCCAAAAGATCAAAAACCACCACTTTGTTCAACAATAAGAATAAATTTTGATTCATCAAAATTGATGAATCAGAATTAAAAGAAAAAATAAATGCATTGTAAAGCGAAAACACTTTTCTTATAATTTGTTTTACAATGCATTCCTTGAATTTATTCTAAAGACTTCTGGAATTTCAGACAATCTCATTTCATAAATGTTTGAAAAATTCGGGATTTCTAACAATTCTTGGACTGTATTTTTTGTAATTAATGAACGAGATGGATTGTCTGTACTAAAAAGAAATAATATAACACTAAATTCTGAAAGAAATTTACCAAGAGATTTTTTTAGGTTTTACAAGAGTTTTTAAAAGTTTTTCCAAAGAGTGGAAATGCAGAAAATCCAGGGTGTAAGTTTTTCTCTTTAATAAAATTATTGGCCGAACACCGCCTTCGGCGGTGTCGGCCAACTCAAAATCTCAAAAACTTTGGCATTTGACACTTCGATCAAAAAAATCTATTGTTTTTTGCTTAAAAACGTACTGGTCACAATTAATCAACAGAATATAATCATAGATTTTTCCCATTTTCAACAAAAATTTCGATTCTTTTGTTATCTTTACCTAGTTCTGTTTTTTTTAAACTGCCTGTTCTGCACCTCATTTTAATTGAACATGATATAACAACATGAAAAATAAATGCACAATGAAATAAACATTTTCACATTTATCTAAAAATTAAATAATTTCTGTCACAATTTTTTGAATAAAAATTTTACCAATGACAAACAATGCCAAAAAAAGTACAGCAACAAGTTTCATTTTTCAAAAATTTAGGAGCTAGAAAAAGGTATTGTTGGGGTGTTGATATTTGTTATCTCATTTAAAATATAAGCTTTTATTTTCTACATTAACAAAAAATTCATCCGCAACAGAAAAGAATATCCAAAAAATCGAAAAGGTGGAAAATTTCAATTTCAAACATTTTTACATCAATTTAAAAATACTTTCCGAATTTTGCTATTAATTGCAACATTTTTATGCTTTTTAATTTTTGCATGGGATCAAAATGCCACCCAAAAGAAAACCGGAAAAATTCTTGAAACACCCTGTATTTTCAAAAAGGGTAGTAAGACATTTGACCGACTACCATTTCCGAAAATACCTGTCTTTTGCCAAAAAAATTACTTACAGTAGAACATTTTTTTCCGAAAAAGTTTTATAATTTGATTAAGCGAAAAAACTAAAAAAGGGTTTTTGCAAAATTGAAATTTACTGCTAAATTTTAGATTTAGAAATTAAAAAAAACAAACAGAATTTTATTATTGCGTTTTTAAATGAAATTTTATTCCCGAAAATACCTGTCTTTTGCCAAAAAAAATTACTTTAAGTAATCTGTTTTGTTACCGTTCTACGCCACGAGGAGGCAACAGGTTATAGTAGAACAACCCCCCCCCCCCCAAAAATAACTTACATTTAACCAGCACCATTTCTTTTTCTTCCATTTCTTCTTCTTCCATGATGAGAGGTGGCTTGTCGGTGATGCCTGAAATCTGAACCCACCCCCATTAAACCAAAAAAAAAACATACATTTGCATCCATTAAAAGCAGCGACAATAACCACGGTAACATATAAGCAGCGACAATAACCATTATAAGCAGCGACAATAACCATTATAAGCAGCGACAATAACCACGGTAAACAGCGACAATAAGACTCGTCAGCCTGAGGCGTGCACGCCCTACCTACCTCGCTCCAAAATACAGCTTTATGTGTTTCTAAACTCTCAACCGGTGGGCCCCCCAGTATAAGAGTTGTCGAACACAACCACTGCATTTTTCGCTTCTGGCGTAAAGAGACTGGCGGATTTGACGAGTATATATAGACGAGTATATGCTAACAAATTAGCATATCCATTACATTCTCATGGGAAATTTCTCATGAGAAAAAATTTGAATAACGAATGTTTATCATTTTTGAAAATCTTGGAAATAAATCATGCAAATCTTATCTCAAAAAATGATCTTTTTTTTATCACCACCTTCAAAGTAATATTTCATAAAAGATCTTGAATTATAGGTCAAATCGCAATCGGGCATATGTCAGTTGGGCAAATTGTAGTCGGACAAACGTCATACAATCTCAAAAAGGTCTTGATTCAGGCATAAAATGGTAAGCATTCTTTTCAAACATTTCAAAAAAAAATCAATGGTCTTGAATCAGAATTTTTTTAAAGAAAATTTTTTAAAACCTATATTTTTTTTCAGGTTGAACCCCTACCATATACCGATGAACCAGACAATTTCATCTGCATTCTTTTTAAAGTTTTTATCAGCATTCTATAATGAAAAAACTTACAAAAAGCTGTTTGAATTTTTTTCGTTGCTTGAATACTGTTAAAATTCAATACTTTTCTTCCTACGAATACTGTTTGAAGACTGCTGACTGTGAAATGAAGGATTTGAAAAAAAAAAGTGTATCATATTTTTTTCAGTGCTGACAGAATCTGTTGTAATATTTTTTGAATTTAAAAAAGTGACAACGCAAAAACACAAATATTGTGAAAAAAATTTCTTTTATCATTTTTATCATTTAAACTTTCTTCTATAATTTTTATCCAATGGAAATCAATATTTTACCATTTCTATAATACACTGATTCCCTTTTTAGTCCAAAAAAAATTGTGCCATTGTTCTTGTTGATCTTTTCATCGTATCCAGTATTACTCATACTTTTTTTTATTTATTTTTAAATACTTTTGCGAATTAAAATTTTACAATTTTTTCAGCTGATATTAATGCAACCTATTGCGCAAATATTAAGATTTTTTTTTCTTCAGAGATTTAAAAAAATTATTTTTTCACTAAACTTACTGTTCCAAAATCTCTCTGGATAATAAATTGAATTATGCCTTTTTGGGCATTTTCAACAACAAATACCGATCATTTATCCAAATTAAAATCGATGGGATTCTGAAGGCCGATTCTGAAGGCCGAGTAATGTTAATCCATCGAGCAAGTGCTGTAAGTTTATCACTCATTTTCATTTTAAAAAACAATTTCACACAAAAAATTCGTCTCTTGTTTTTTTCATTTTCAAGCTGGAGGCCCACTGCCATTTATTTTTTTACTTTGCTTTTTAAACGTTTTTTGTTTTTTCAAAAACTTTCAAAATTTGAATAAATTATTATGTTTTTTGTTTTTCTATTCTGGAATAATTTTCAGATAGATGATGATGGGCCTCCCATTGCATGCTTTCTTGAATCCGATGATCCAATTGCAACAATAATAACAAAATTTTCACAAAATTTCTTTTTTAAAATTTGAATTAAATTAAATTAATATTTATTTTTCACATTTTTAATATTTACAAGTTTAAACACTTTTTCTAACGGTAATAACTGGAGATACAGAAATTTTTCGTTGAACTATAAAAATCACATTTTTTGGTAAAGTAATAGTCTGCTTTGTTTGTTTAAAGAAAAAACTTTTTAGTAAAGTTTGAGCCTTTGTTGTAAATGTAAAAATTACAATTGAATGTACAGTATTCATACAAACTGTCATACAACTTGTAATTGTATTTACATATGATTCAAGGAATGGCAAAAGTTGTGGAAGTTTTGGCAAATAATTAAATGTAAACCATTCTATTTGAAAAATTGAACAAATTATAAAACATTGAAGTAAAATTCTTTTTTCTCCTCTCTTTTTACTTCCATTAATGTTGGAGGTGTGGGGTACGGTAGTTGAAATGGAATCATTATTACCGTATCGGAGTCGTTTATAAAATGAAAATTTAATTTCCAAAAATGTTATCACATAAATTATTATCATTAGCCATGGAACAAATTGTGAAAAGCCATCAGCGATCTGAAAAATTATTGTTTCTTAAAGGGGGCGGACTCTTTACTTTTTTCGTTTTTTTACGAATGGATGAACCTGACGATCAGGCAAAGAACAATAGAAATTTCTTTTGTTCTTTGCCTGATCGTAAGGTTCATCCATTCGTAAAAAAACGAAAAAAGTAAAGAGTCCACCTCCTTTAACACATTTTCGTTTTGGGATTGCATCATTCTGATGCAATCTTTCATGGCCCCCAAAATCGTTGTTCAAAATAAAACATACCGGTTCAGTAATATTCAAAGCATACCAAGGTCGATCCTTAGTCTTAACATTAATTAATCGAAACATTATCGGATCAAAAAAGTTATAACTTCCGCCAAGGGTTAGCGGAATAATAAATGCTATCAATAAAAACCACCCAAATCCAACGGTGTAAAAGATTTCAGATTGTCCAAAAAATCTTTCATTAGTTTTTGGAAAAAGAAAAACCATAAATCGATTAATTGTTAAAATAAGTGCAAATAATAAAGTACCGTAGTAAGAAATTTTGTCAAAAAATGAAAAGAAGCAATTAAAAAAATCAGAATAAAACTGAAAATAGTTACATTAATTATTATATTAGAAATATTGTCAATGCCGTAGACGAAAATTTTTTTTTGAACATGGATATTTTGATCTTTAGCTGACTGTAGTCAAGCCTGTGCGATATATCGAACAAAATCATTTTTGTTGGAAAATGGTGATATCGTTTTGGCGAATTGTTCCAACAAAAACGATATTTTTTGAGAAATTTTGAAATATCAAAATAAAAACTATATCTCGTTAAAATCAAAATATCGACATTTCGATATTTCAATTTTGTAGGTCCTGATTCCCCCTTTAATGCAGGTCTAACAAATCCAAATATCGAAAGCCTGATTGGTGCAAGATTCCGAAATTTGAATGGCTAATGAATGATTCATTCAAATGAATCAAATAGTATTTTAAAAAGCTTTAAAATTCTTACTTGATATCCGATAATCGTTGTTGGAACAGCTAAAAATATATGAGTTGTTAAAGCCAAAAAATCAAAAGATAAAAGTTGCCAAGTTAGAATAAAGAAGGATGCTTTTTTGAATTCTTTGTTTCCCTAAAAATTGTAAAATATTTTAATGTTAAAAACGTTTTGGGCTCTAATAAAATCCCGGTTTTTCCTACACCGTAAAATTCCTAATTTAAACTAACTTTAATTAAAACAATTAAAAGTAAAATATTTGATGTTAATGAACAACAAACAAAAAATAAATAAATAATTCCACAAATAATCCGAATAGAATTTTCCATTTTTAGAAAAAGGCAAAAATTTAAATATTTTTAAATATTTTAAATTTAAAGAAACAGTAACCTTTTAAGAAAAAAACAGAAATAATTTGCACTCCTTTCTTTTAATATTGTTTTCAGTCACGGGTTTAACGAAATTATATATAAATTAAAAAAATTTTTGCTTTAATAATACTTTTGCCTACGTAATTAAATAAACTTTCATTTTTTTCTTGGTTTAAATGCTTTAAAAATACAGAAATCGGTAAAAAATGAAATTACACTTAATTTAACAATTTCAAACATTAATTTTTGCAAATTTTCTAGAATACATTTTTATAAAAAATTATTGCTCATAAAATTACACTATAATATTGTTATTTAATTTGAGGATAAAAAAGTAAAGCAAAAAAGAATTATTCAATTTTAGTGCCAAAAACGCAAAATATCAAAAAAAACGTGTGTAGGAGTTTTTGGAGTAAAACACACCGTATGTCTTTATACTGAAAGTTTTTGCTATTCATCTTTTCGAGTGTATTTTTTTTTTTAACTAAAATTTGAAGATACACTACTCCTTCTCACACGTACGTAGACAAGGCCATTGCTTCACTAGGCATGGCACGGAATCACTTTTTTCCATTCCCGTTCACATCCATCACTCTTTTGAATTTTATTTTTAATTTTAATAAATGCAAATTTATGCAGAAATTTTATAAAAGCATTTGTTAGAAATCTGCTATTTTTTTCTCAACATTTTTATGTAAAACCATTATATTAAAACCTTTGTTCTCAAAAAATTTAAAGACAAACAATAATAATTTGCGGGGGTGCAAAAATTGTTACAAAAAAGAATACTTTTTTGAAGATCAAAAACAATCGAATTAATGAAAAATGAATCCTTTTTTTAAAAAAAATGAAAAACAGAAAAAAAGATGATGGATGGCTTTTTTTCATTGTTATCGAAGGTGAAAAGTATTGTTTTAAAAGATTATTAATTAAAAAAACTGGTAATAACAAATAATAGATAAAAATAGTTTTTTACACAAAATTTAATGCTGAGGCCGATCATGTACAGTAAAATCAGGGTTTGAGATGTGATAAATAATATGGGCAACATAGATCACATGTGTAATAAAAGTGTGTTTCATCTTCGCTGGAAAAAATGTTACTGTATTTTTACTTCTTTTTTGTTCTGTCTAGGAAGTAATATGTCAGTTGGCTGAATACCCTATTTTTTGTATGCAAATTAGATTTCTTTTACAGTATCTGAAAATAAATTGTTGCTATTTATTTAATTGTTTTAAATATTTTGCACTTTTTACAGTAGATTTAAATTGTTTCAAATATTTTTAGTTTACTTTAATATTTTTTTTAAAATCTAAAAAACTAATAATTTTTGAAAAACCTTTTTTAAACCTGTTTTAATAATTTTCACTCGGGATCCTTCATTCTTTTTTTTTCTTTAATGTCTGTTGCAATTTTTTTGCTATCAATGTTTTCTTCAAATTTAATCATTTTTGATTTAAATAACAAAGATGTGAAAATATTATTTTTGGTTTTATTATTGAAAAAAGTGGTTTAATCAGATCAAAAATTGACATTCAAAAAGAGCATGTGAAAAAGAGCAGAAAGATGAAAAAAGATGAAAAATATTATTACTGCAACGATGATAGCCGATTTTGAAAGATTCAAAAATGTTTGGAAACAAATAAATAAAAAAGGAATGGTTCAATCAATTTTCATTTTAAAAGCAGCCAGCCGGAGGCCAGACAAAAAAAATGTTTTGCCGGAACTTAAAAAACTTTTTAAGCCACTTTAAAGGATTGAAGGAAAAAAAGGGGGAAGACGGAAAAAAGAAGACATCAAAAAAAGTGGCAGCTGCCGTTTTACTTTTTTCAACTCAAAACAAAAAAGAAGAAGTTCAAAAAAAAGCTAATAAAATTTTTGAGATGACGTCATTCTTTGTCGCCGCCAAAGATGAAAAAGTTTAATGCTTTTTTTCCAAACCAAACATTTAGTTTTTCCTTAAAAATGAATTGGCGAGCTTCTTCATTTATGTTAAATGTTTTTCAGCTTTTTAAATTACAATACCTTTTTATTTTTCCTTGTAAAATAAACGTAGGCGAAAAAATAATGGAAAAAATATTGATAATAGAACATTCATTGTAAAATGACATTTTATCAATTCTTTGTAAATTATAAAACGCTAAAAATCACTTTTAGTTGTGTGTTTTTTGATTTTCATTTATTCAAAACAAAATACTAAAATTTTGATAAAAGCTTTTTTGAATTTTTTTGCTTCCAAAAAAATATTATTTGTTATTTTTCTTTATTTTTTAACAAAAACATTTGCGGCATATTTCATTTAGAATACAAAAAACTGCTTAATGAAATTGTGCTTTTTTTTAAAATTGTTATGTTTAAATATTACGGCTATATTTTTCAAACTCATATTACCGTGAAATTTATGGATATCGAATATCCGCAACATTTTAAATATAATACTTTATTGTTGCAACTTTTCTGCAAAATTTGCTTGCTGAAAGTTTTTGCATTCCTTTAAAAATAAAATGGCTTTATTTTATATTTATCCTGTTTTTTAATATCCTTTTTTTAAACCTTTTTATTTTTGCCTAAAAAATATGTGTTTCAACCCCCGTTTTAACTTACTGTTAATAATATTCTTTTATCATTTATTTATCAATGATTAAAGAGAGGCACACAAATTAGACACAAACATTAATTACCCGAAAGAACTTGCGTGTTTTGTATCACACTTTTTTCCCATCACTGCCTTAAGCAATATTATATTTGCGTCATTTGCAAATATTTTTTCATAATATTTAGTTTAAAGCTTGTAAAAAAACATGTGTGACAAATAATTGCGCAAATTAAACTAAAAATGCGAATGTAAACCCCACACATTAATTATTTGTAGTTAAAAGAGTTAAATGAAGATATATTTCTTTTTAATACGAAAACAAACATCAACGAAAATAGTGGTTTTTGCGATCTCAATTTTGTCTGTCAATTTTTAAAGCAGGGAAAAAACAATATTTTTTTTTAAAAAAGGGACCAAATTAAGTGCACGTAAAAACAAAAAAAAGAGGGGGGGGGATAAATATGACAAAAAATGGACCAATTCAATCTCACTTGTTTTTATTCTATTTAATTCTATTAAAGCTCTTTTTTTAAATCTGATTTCTCTTTGATCAAAATTATTCAAGGATTAACACAATGATGTTTGTTGGAATACGGTAATCTGGGGGGAGGGTATAAAATAGCTAAAAAAATGTTTCTATCTTTCAATCAAATCCATCTAGAATTTCATTAAATTTATAAAGGATTAATTCAAAGAGTTTAAAAAAGATAATTTTTTTAGAAAAAATGATAAATGGAATAATTATTTTATTTCCAAAAAAAATGGAAAAAAAGATTACTGTAACTTTATACAATTTTGTTTTGATTCAAAGTTTTTTCTATAAATGTATTGAATTAAATTAATGTCGAACAATAAATTTATAAATTTTTCCCATCCATAAAAATCAAAAATGACCTTTTATCATTCAAACAATAGTTTCATCGATGATGACCAATTCTGTACCATTTTTCATTATTATTTTTTTTCTTTGAACTTTTTGATCTTTTTTGCTTTGCTTTTTTCATTATTCACACTTTTTTCTCCCCCTTGAATCAAAGATCGCAAAAGCAACAGCAGCTTTTTTTTAAATGGTTTTAAAACATAAAATTTGTGTTTTTAGAAAACCCTTTTTCTCTTTAATTTTTTTTGTGTCTCTATATCAGCCAACCCCCCCCCCCCCCCCATAATCTTTCATCATTTCATTATTCGTCTCTTTTAGTATTTTTGACGGAGAAAAAAAAAATTCCTTTTTTTTGACGTCATATCTTTTTTTTTCATCGGACATATAAAAACCGCAACAGCGATGATATCTTTAAAAACCATTTGTTTGCAAAAATTTCTTCGACCAAAAATATTCATAATTAATTAATTAATTTTTGATACAAATGTTTTTGGCGGGGAAAAAAATGTTATTATGGCGAATCGCCAATATTTTCTTCTTTGTCTTTAAAGAAGAAAAAAAGAATAATGTTTTTTTCTTTTTTCTTCTTTGCAAATCCCCATCGGCAAAACAAAGGGTTTGCACGAGGATTCTCTCTCTCTCTCCCCAATTCTTTCTGATTCTTCAACTATGATTTTTCTGTTTTCACTGATATGATAGCAAAAAGTTATGATTGATTATAAAACTTTATTTGCGTATCTGCAACTTTAAAAGTTGCTTCTTTGTTTTTAAAAATATACTTACTTTTTCGTTCCGGTTTATTTTTATTTTCTCAAAGAGAAAAAAAAACAAATTATTTTTAGGGCAAAAAAAGGTAGTAACTGTATTATTTGTTTTTTTGCATGCAATTTTCACGCTGAAGAATTTTATTGCCATTGTCCTAAAAAAATGATATTCTTTCTTCGCTTAAAGAAAACTTTTCAATGACAAAGACATTTTCACACCTGATTTATATCCACCAAAAAACAAATACCCTTAAAAGAAAAATGTGCATATCAGTGAATTTGTTATGACCTTTTTTTTAATCATATAAAAAAGCATAAAAAAGTAAGTCGTTCCAGCTAAGGCCTGGATACAGAAAGAAAAAAGCTTAAAATGACTTCTTTCATTCAGCTATTTTTATTAATTTTTAAATATAATTTAAATATATCTCCTGCTGTGTCTAGAAACGATTTCACTTTTCTCAATTTCGATTTTGCAAAGTCCTGATTCCGGGAATCAGATTCCCGCCACGAAATACTTTCTTCTATTTTGGAATGTTTCCCGGTTTCTTTTTCTTTCATTCATTTTACTTTATTCCTTCATCGTTCGTTGGATGGGCGTTGAATCCGCCTTCAAAAAGAATTTGTATAAATACATTATCACTGATAGGTTTCTTTAACCATAATTCAAAATTTGGAAAATTATCACTGCTCCGCCTTTTTTATTTTCAAGATTTTATTTAAAGGTTTTGTTTAAAAACAAAAAAAGAGTTTTTCCTTTTTATCACTTATTATTTTTGGGGGTGAACAGTTTTTCAATAATTTCACACACGTGGAAATAAATGCAAATTTCCATGAAATTTTTAATTTTTTCTTTGTTCTTAATTTTGAAAGAAAGAAAGAAGTTTTTAAAGATATTCCGCGTGCGCGAAAAAAAAGTATTTCAAAATCAATTTTTTTTATCATTTTTTAGGATCCCTGTTTTTTCACATTTTTTTTCTCCATTTATTCATTATCTTTTGATGGGAAATCCGAAACAAAAGCCTTCTGATAAGAAATCAATAATCCCCATCGATCACGATGAACCACAAACTGATTGGAGAAGCATCTACGTCGCAGCCGCGTTATCATTTGTTGGATCAGCGCAATTTTCATTGTATTTTAGTGCCCTTTGGCCATATTTACAAATTGTAAGTTTACAAGCCTCTCTTAAAGCTTAATCCAAGTATCTCTTTTTTCCAGCTCGACAGTTCTTCCACTGAACAATTTTTTGGATATATTGTTGCCGTTTATTCGGTTGGACAAATTATTTCATCTCCAACATTTGGATATTGGTCAAATGCCATTAAACAAGTTCGAATTCCCCTCTATGTTGGCTTATTTCTTATGTTCCTTGGAAATGCCCTGTATATTGCCCTTGAAGTTGTGACATTTCCAAAAAAATATTTAATGTTAATTTGTCGATTTGTTACGGGTGCTGGATCTGGAAATGTCACCCTTCTTCGAACATATGCTTCAACAGCTTCAACATTAAAAGATCGACCAAGGGCGATCGCATTTGTCACATGTGGCCAAGCCCTTGGAATGACCTGTGGTCCTGCCCTTCAACTTATTTTTACTCCATTGGGATATCCTGGCTTTCAACTCTTTCAAACTTTAACCATTAATCTTTACACGGCTCCAGCATATTTGGCATGTGCCATGAATTTCTTTGGAGCTTTAGCCCTTAAATTTATGTTTAAAGAAAATTATGCCGGAATTATTGAAACTCCATCTTCGCCGTCCCAGACGAAACCAACTTCCTCTCCATTTCCTTCCATCCCAATGTATGATATTACTGCAGTTCTAATTTGTTACTGTACTCGATTCACTCAAATGTTTATTAATACAAATCTTGAAACAATTGGATCTGCATTTTCAATGATGATGTTTAATTTTTCGGAGACAAAAGCTGTCACATATACTGCCGCGGCACAAGGCTGTGTTGGCATTTTCACATTTTTAACTTATTTTGCTTATATTGGACTTAAACTTGAAACTTAGTAAGTTTTTCTCTCTTTTGTTTCACACTTTGCCAAAAAATAATAATGTTGGCATTGTGTTCCATTTTGGCAAAATATGAAAAATCAATATTTAATTAATTATATTTCATTTTAGTATCAGTTCTCGAAAAGCTTGTATGCTTTCCCTAATTATGCTAATTATCTTCCATCTTTTGACATATTCATGGCCCTTCATTCCAGGGCATGTTAAAATGCATAATTCATCTTCAGTAATTTCGGCAGAACTTCGAGTTGGATGTAATACAGATAAATTTTCATGGTGTGAAGAGCTTGCCCCCGTCAATGTATATCTCTATTATGCCGCATATATTATTGTAATTGGATTTGCATTTCCAATTATGAATATTACCGTTACCACCCTATTCTCAAAAATCTTAGGCCCTCGTCGACAAGGAACTCAACAAGGCCTTTTTCAAGTATCTGGGGGTGTTGCCCGAATGATTGGCCCTATTGCCGTTTCAATGCTCTACAGCGAATATGGTCCTAGAATGGCATGGAATATGGAAATTTTTGTTATTGGTGCAACCCTACTTGCTTGGTGTTTCTTTTATCGTCGAATGATTCCATTACAAATTCCATCAATTGATCCTGAAATATGTGTGATGCCAACAGGGGGAACTAAAATTGTCCCAAATACACCAAAACCTCGAACGATGAGCTCAACATCCAATCAATGATAAGAGAGCTTTGATCAGACATGACTATTAAATTTAAAATTAAACCTTTTTTTATAGATTTTTATTTAAGATTAAACATACACGGTTATGATGGAAAAAATACGAGTATCTCTTTTTTTTGTTGTTGTTATTTTATTACTGTAAATGTATTACTGTAACTTTACCCTTCTCTTTGTTCTTTCATTCTCTCTCTTTTATATCATTTGTTATCAATTGATAAAATTCATAAAATAAAAAAGAAATCTCTTTGTAAAATAGGTTGAAAAAAAAAATTTTTTTAATTTTTGCTGCCACCGTTTTTTAAACAGAAAAAAATGAATTAAAAAATCATTTAATCAAAAAAGCGTCACAAATTGATTATTGCTATCAGTGATATGAAGTCGATCATTGTCTTTTTTAACAGTTATAAAAAATTGGGTGGTTCCACGGGCTCATTTGGCGTAGGGTTAAGGTGGATTTCACGTAGGATGATTTTAAACGATTAATTTTTCTATCAAACGTCTTCTTATAGTCCCCTGAACATTCCCTGAAATGTGCGTCGAAAAAAAAAATTTCGAAAATTTCGATTTTTTTTTTCACAGGGGGGACCAAGGCAAAAAAAAATGAAAAAATTTTTTTTTATTTTTTTCGTTTTTATTTGCTATTTTTATAAATAAAAGTTTTTTTTATGTTTTTTTTATGCTTAGAAAGATAAAAAAAGCAACTTTGAACTTCAAAAATAGTTAAAATTAAAAATTTTTGATGTCGGGGTATATGTAGCACACCATAATTTTAAAAACTAATAGAAGACTACTGTTTTTTGTAGCACACCGTAATTGCATTTTAAATAGTTCATACATGTCCAGAATGTCTCAAAAATACTATATAAATCGTTTACGGGGTTATAATAAGTCAAATATTGCAGTTTTAGCACCGAAAACGATGTTGGGGGTATTGTGAAAAAATCTTGTCATTTAAAAAAATTTTTTTCTGCTGTTCTTGTGCTTTGTTTTGATTAATTATAACTATATCAAGCATGGAGAATCTGAATATAACATTTTCAGGCATTGAAAAATATTATTAAATACTTTTTTGATGTTGGGGGTATTGTGAAAAATCTTCTCACTTCGAAAAAAAAATTTATTCTGTTGTTTTTTTACTTTGTTTTGATTAATTATAACTAAATCAAGCATGGAGAATCTGAATATAACATTTTCAAGCATTGAAAAATATTATTAAAACGCGTTCTTTGAGAAAATCCTGAGAGGCCCGGACACAAAAAAAAACAAATTTTTTGAAACTTTACCCATGTTTTCGAATACCCTTAACAAAATTATTGGCCAAGGCTTTTTGGCTAAAAGTGCCATTTTGGCACTTTTTTATGCCATTTAAGTTGAAAACGGCATTTTTTTATCTCAGGTGCCGTTGGAGATAATGGCTTAATTTGTTTCGGTATAAACTAAATCGAGGTCGCTGAATCCGAATATCGCATTTTCAAATCTTGAAAATCGTGTCGGGACCCAAAAAAATCGAAATTCCGGCATTGTGCCATTCCCCTGCCGCGGCATTTCACTTGCCAGTTCCAAAAATGCCACCATCGGATTCCCCGGCATTTTTTACCCTAGAAGGCGGAATATCTTCCCCCAACTCGTCCCGCTCGCTGATTCTAAAATATTTGAATACCGTATACCCTCGAAATTTAGAATCACAATAGAAATTTTTTAAACTTTTTTCTATGTTTGAGTCTTTTAAATAACCTTACAAGGTAAACATAAATAAATATAACAATTTTAAATAATTTATAGCTGTTAAATTTTCAATTTTTAAGTTTTTTTCATTTTTTCAATGTTGATAATGTTAACCTTCTGTATACGGTATTACAACATGAAAAAAGTTTGAATACAGTGTCATTTCGATTAAATTTAAATACAAAATATTTTTTTAAGCAAAACCCCTCCAAGATTTGATAATTTCGGTACATTTTTTTTGCAATAAGTAATATTTTGGTAACAATTTGTGGTAAAGCTTTTCCATTTTACCAAATACAGTGTTTTTTCTAAAAATAATTTACTGTTTCTTGAAAAATTAACTAAGATTATATCCAATGCCTAATGGGATGATTTGAAGTAAAAATGAATGAATTTGAAAAAAAAAATTTTTTTCATTTTTTTGGATATGATAATCCTCACGTACTCCCCCCTTTGGTAGATTTCGATTTCAAAGATTACTGTATTCGACTGGGTAGTATTCAGGATACGAAATCAAAAGATATATACCAAATCGACCAAGCTCTTTCCGAATATGCAATTTCCAGATCTCATACGATAAGCCGTGGGGGACAAAATGCCGAAAATTTACATAATTTTTCGTTACAATTTCGATTTCGGCATTTTTCAGCAGTTTTTTTGAGTTGGCAATATCATATTCGGAATCAGCATGCTCGAAAACCTTGGAAACGGGGAAATTAGCCAATTTTGTTGAAATTTCGCTTTTTTATGATTCTAAATTTCGAGGGTTTACGGTATTCAAATATTTTAGAATCAGCGAGCGGGACGAGTTGGAGGAAGATATTCTCCCTTCTAAAGTAAAAAATGCCGGGGAATCCGATGGTGGCATTTTTGGAACTGGCAAGTGAAATGCCGCGGCAGGGGAATGGCACAATGCCGGAGTTTCGATTTTTTTGGGTCCCGACACGATTTTCAAGATTTGAAAATGCGATATTCGGATTCAGCGACCTCGATTTAGTTTATACCGAAACAAATTAAACCATTATCTCCAACGGCACCTGAGATAAAAAAATGCCGTTTTCAACTTAAATGGCATAAAAAAGTGCCAAAATGGCACTTTTAGCCAAAAAGCCTTGGCCAATAATTTTGTTAAGGGTATTCGAAAACATGGGTAAAGTTTCAAAAAATTTGTTTTTTTTTGTGTCCGGCCGCTGGTCGCTGCATCCTTTTTTTCTCAAAGAACGCGTTTTAAATACTTTTTTTGATGTTGGGGGTATTGTAGCACGTTATAATGACAAAAATTCGAACTAGTCTTTGAAAAATGACGTTAAACGGTTTCTATTGTTTTTATTTTAAACTTCAGGGAATGGGGAACAATTCCGTGTGCCATTTTTCGTTTATTTCAATTTCTCTACATTTTTTACGTTGGTGAAAAATTTGCTCTTTTTTTACCTTATCATCTGCCACAGACTACTCCTCTCGCAATAGTGACATTCAAGTCATTCTACAGATGTTTTTCTACTCGCCACTACATGAAGAACAAATCCGTGTGCCAGATTTTTTTTTAAATATCTCATTGCTGATTTATGGCGTTTCAAAAATTTAATTTCAAAAAAAGTGCAAAAATTCACTAATTTTCAATTAGAAGGAACTTTTGTAATGGGGTAGTCAGGGGTGTGTAAATAGCATTATTATGTCCACAAAATATCAGTGCACAATAAAACTGGGGGTCAAAGACCACTTTCTTTGGAAAATCGGCCACAATTCCAAAAATTCTGAATTTTGCATTGTTTTTTGGCCAAAAATCACTAAGTTTCAATTAGAAGGAACTTTTGAAATACGGTAGTCAGGGGTGTGTAAATACCCTTATTATGTCCACAAAACATCAGTGCACAATAAAACTGGGGGTCAAAGACCACTTTCTTTGGAAATACGGATATGCCGTGCAAAAAAGTGCCAAAAATGACCGTTTTTCGTGATTTCGCAATTTTGACGGCACATAACCCTGACGACCCAGATATCAACCAAAAGCCTTTTTTTAGTGTTTTTGGACCTATTGGCACCATTTTAGGTCCAAGCCGCCTTAACCCTACGTTTTTTCCCAAAAAATGAGCCCGTGGTTCATATTAACTTTGATCTTATCAAAATTTAAAAAAAAAGTTTAATGATTAACAATGAATGAATTTGTTTAATAGCTAAAAAGTGATAATTTTGGGATATTTAAAGTTAATAATAATTGATACAAATTTTAATAGAATATTAAACTATAAATTAAGCTAAAAATTGCGATCAAAAACAATTTAGGATAACTTTTATTACTAAAAGAAGATTTGTGCAACGTTTGAATTTTTTGTTCCTGAGATTTCATGAACAGAAAAAGAGAATCTGAAAATTTCAATGACAATAAAATTTTGAAATACAAAAGAATTTCGTTTTGCTTAAATTTTCCATGAATCATTGAATTTTCATGGAATTTTACATTATTAAAATTAACAAATTTTATTTCTTTTTTTGCTTCTTTTGAAATTTAAATGAAAAACAAAATTTGTGATTCATGTTTAAAAAAAAGAAATAACTGATATATTTTTTGTTACAAAAAGTTTTCATTGATCTATTTTGACTTTGTTTTTCGGGGGGGGGGCATCAAAGTTCTTAAAAATCAATAAAAAGACACTGTTAACTTTAATCAATTAAAGAACTTAATTAAAAAAGTATTTCCGCAAAAAGTTTAAAAATTCAAAAACATATTTAAGTTTGTTCTTTTTTAGTGCAAAAAAAATAAAATTTGATAGATCAAAGTTAATGTTTTCCGTTCATTTTTTCTCCCCCGTTTCTGTTTCCCGTGAAATGTCTCAATTTTGCTTCCGTTTTACATTAAAAAAAACTATCGACATTTTTGTGATTTATGTTTACTTTTATCGAAAATAGTGTCTTTCAACGTTTTTGATTACAGTAATTTTGCACATAAAAACATAAAATTAAAAATGCAGCGAAAAAGATGTGTACAAACTACAGTATCCTTTGTCACTGATAATCAGTTGCAACAACAAAACGACTACAATCAATGATTTTATAGTATCAATAATTAATCAAAAAATAAGAGTTTGATTAAATATTGATAAAATCTGGGTCTTTTTTTAGAAATATAAAAATAAATTAATATTGACTGATAAATGTTAAAACACAGAATTTAATTTGAAAAGTAATTAATCTTTTTTTGAAACTGAAAATAATAAAAGTTTTATTATCAATGATAGACGAAAATGAATTTAAAATATCTATTTTCAGACGCTACCTTTAATAAATTCATGCATAAAAATAAAAAATTTCACATAATTTCATTTTATTCACGACAACATTTTAAAATTCGTTTAATTTTAACAGCAAAAAACTTAAATATATATATGTTGTGTCCGAATTCGAGAACCCTTCCTTGGTTCTCTAATTCGGACGTCCGGTTCTGAGAACCGGAGGAAGGATTGTAAAATTTTAAATGAATTTTAAAACTTAAATTCTAGTGTATTTATTGAACAATCAAAATAAATATTAAAATTTTGCAAAATAAAAATTAAGAAAAATCGCTAAACTTAAATAAATTCCTTGTTTTGGCTTGATAAATGTTAAAAAAATTAAATGTCAAAGTTTGTGTACGAAATATTTTTTTATTTGCTACAGTAATGATTGAATTTACTTTCTTTTAAAAAGTATCTCTGACCTATTTTTTTTGATCTGTGCTATCTTTTAGGTGGACCTTTACAAAAAAGGAATATGGATTATTCGAAATGTTGTCATGACATTTTATTTTATTCAAAAAAAGCAAAAAAAATTGATTTATTGCTGAAAAAAAGCGAAGAAAAATACGTTGTTTTTTTGGAGTTAAGAAAATAGGTGTAAAAATTTTTTCAATCATTTGCAAAATTTTTAAAAAACATTTTCGAGCTTTTTTTTGCTACAATCAAATTTTTGTAATTTTTTAACTACTTATTTTTAGAGATGCCTTGTTTGAATTCAGATCTACATTTGAATATTGTGAAGAAACTTATTGAAAAAGGAAGCTCAAAAGATGTTTTTAAATTTGCACTTTCTGGAAAAGAACAATTTAAAGCAACAACAAAAATATTTGCATCCGTTACAACTCTTGAACTTTATGATGATCGATTTGCTGTTGGTTGGGTAATTATTTATTTATTTTTTATTATTATATTATGTTTTTGATATGTTTTAGGAAGATTGTACATATGAATTTGGAATCGAAAATTCTCTTTCTCTCCTTTTTATGAAGAATATTGGGGAATCTGTTATAAAATTGCATATTGCTCGAAGCAACGAAACTTATCGAACAATTATTTATCAAATTATTGAAAGAAAACGTAGGTTCTTTTTTCAAACTATACATAAATATATCTGTACTTTATTTTTTAGAATTGACAACACTTTCCATAGGTCCTTTTTGTGATTCCAGATTCTTGGAAGAATTTATTCCATTTCTTTCAACGCTTAAAAATGTTAAAATGCCAAGCTACAATGCGTGACGACAATCTTTGGTGTAAACGGCGTTCACAAAATTTGCGTGCAGTGAAAAAAAAAAGAATTTTTTTTTCCTCTTTGTTTTTTTTCACTGCACGCAAATTTTGTGAACGCCTGAACGCCGTTCACACCAAAGATTGTCGTCACGCATTGTATAAAATGTTTGAAAATATTTGTCATTCTTTGAATCTTGATTCTTTAACGAATTCCGGATATTTTGGGCCTCGATTTGTTTTATTTTGTTGTAATACAACAAAAGTGGAATTTTCAAAAACTCAAAATTTGGATGCCGTTTTTTCAAATTGTGACGAATATTTTTTTGGAATGAGGTTTGCGTTTTGTCCTTTAAAATAATTATACCTTACAATTTTTCAGCCCATATTTATCTTTAATCAAACAATTAACTTTTAATGAAACAATTCTTTCTTCTCTAAAATCTGAAAATGGGAATCATCTTGATAGAATTATGGAATATTTTCATTTACTTGAATCACTCAATTTTAATTTCAAATTAATAACCTCCAAATATTTGTATGATATTTTTGAAAAGGGTATTCAGACAGTTCTCCAAAAACCATTTCTCCAACTACCGTTTCTCCAAACGACAGTTCTCCAACTTCCGTTTCTCCAACTACCGTTTCTCCAAGAACCGTTTCTCCAACTATGCCATTTCTCCAACTACTATTTCTCCAACTTTTGTAATTTTCAACAATTTTCGAAATATTATATAAAAAATGGTTTGCGGACTTTTCACCAAAAGGATTTTCGCCAAAAGATATTTTACCGAAAATTTTTTTTGTCTATTATTGGTGCGAGAACTTCCAGCTACAGTACGATCAAAAACATTCTATATTTCATGGGCAAACGGAGGTCGACGACTGGAAATCTATTTTTGGTAGGAGCTTCTCCCTTTGATTCTTTGTGGGGCATCGGAATCGAATAAAGCAGCCCCAAATTGACAAATACAATGTTTCTGGGGGGGGGGGGGGGAAATCAAATAATCTCGGCACTTTATTAATGCAAGTTCGTAACCATTTGGCTTATAGTTCAAATTCAGAATTACTGTAGTTTTTTCTAAGCTCGTAACATTTAGTAGTAATTTATTTAACTTAGCTTCTGTGATTTAACGTTCCCGACTCCCACATACTTAGGCTTATGTGATTTAGCACCCCAAACCCCCATGTACTCAGGGTTTCTTAGGGTTCCTCAGGGTTTCTTAGGGTTTCCTCAGGGTTTCTTAGCCAAAATGCCAAAGGGGATTGTTATTGAAAAAAAATTAGAGTTTTACAAGTTTCTAAGTCGTTTCGGCATTATTATCATAAGTTGGAGAAAAAGTAGTTGGAGAAACGGCTCTTGGAGAAACGGTAGTTGGAGAAATGGTAGTTGGAGAAATGACATTAGTTGGAGAAATGGCAGTTGGAGAAACGGTAGTTGGAGAAATGGAAGTTGGAGAACTGTCATACAATCTTTGAAAAGATACTTTCAACTATCGAATGCATCAATGACGCCAAAACTGTGCCATTAAAAATAACCTTGAATATTGCATGCCAAAAACATCTTCCCGTTTGTTTTTTTTGTTTCGTTTTTTTGCAGCTATTTATTTTTTCAGAAAATTGATGTCTTTAAAATCTATTTTTATAATTTTGAATTTGATGAAAGTAAATCTAATTTTTATTGTTTTCGTAAAAATATTCTGCCAAAAATTTGTAACCAATCAACAGATTTTGAAGTTCGCGTTTTTTAATAATATTATTTTTATCCATGAATTTTTATATTTTTTGTTTTGTAATACAATTTTGATCAAATATTTATAAAAATAAATTCTTTAATGAAGTTTTTTGTTTGAAAATTTATACTGTAAGGTTCGGGGGAGGGGGAAAATGTGAAACATCAAAGGTATAGACACTCCCCCGAGGGATGGGAGCTAGGGGAAAGGGGTGGAGGTTTTCAGAACTTGCGGGGACAAAAATGGTCCAGTCGGCAAATATCAAATACTGGCAAAAACAAAGTTTCCAAAATAGTTACTTTCCGTATTATGCCCCGATATAATGTGCAACGCTGGGAAGGAACAAGGTAAAGGTACTGCAAATTTTTTTACCGTAATAATACTTTAAAATGTAAATCAAGTAATGGTGCCATTGTTTTTTCTTTTAAAATTAATGCCAATAAAATACATTTTGCTCCAACACAAAATTTAAAAATTTTCCAATTTGTTTTTGCAAAAAAACACACTTTGCCAGACTTCGGTCCATAAAACTGAACACTTTTCTTACTTTCGATTCGACGTGATATGTTTTATATTCTTTTTTTAGTTTTCAATTTCTGTTACTCATAAAATATGGCTGCAGTTAAAAATATAATTGAATTACAACGTATTAAATTTGATTTGTTTAAATCTCAAGATCCTGAAATTGGTAGGTTTGATGTTGCTTTTCAGCTCGGTGAAAAGGTTGGTGATTACTTTGTTACAGATTAGAGTTTTGAAGTAGGAAAGATGAATGAGGCAAGAGTAAGACGTTTATTAGAATGACAAGAGAGTATATATAGACATTTACAATAAGAATAAACTATGCTAATTTATCTCTAACACCTTCCCCTAGTTGTTTGAGTCTTTTGATGATGATGAGAAAGACGAAGAACAACTTTCTGGTTTTGGAGAATTTGATATAGTTGCATCATATTTATTGTAAGACTCTTGTCATGATAACTTTGATATTTGATTTGAGAATTTAAAGGTAAAAACTTTCAGCTTTCCTTTTATTTTGCTATTGAAAGTTGCGATAGTACCCAGAAGATTAAAATCAAGAATTTTGATAAAAACTTTCTGTTTTGACAATGTATACCGAAACTTTCAGCTTTGGTAAACTTATATTAACTATGCGATAAAAGTTTTCACTAATGCTTTGCCAAGCAAGAGTGCGACGTAATGATTTGCAGTTGTATCTCCATTTCAGACTCCTATCTACTTTCCTTTGAGCAATCTGGATAGCCCAAACTTATGTTGGCGCTTTTCTTCCAGATTAAGGTGAGATGACGAATGAATTGGGATCACAATTTAAATCATACCATGTTGTTGTTGGTTGATAATCTTGCAGATTAAACCATACCTGAATATCATGCCATTCAATGGCGGCAACAGTAAGGCGTCTGCTTACGTGCCATATGATTTTGAGTTGCTAGCAATCGTTTACAACAATTCTAGACTTCTGCTCCTATCATTTGATATGACGACCGAGCCGGGTTTTCGGGCAATGTTCCATTGTCCGGGACTTCTCTTCCAGATTCTCTTTTCTTCTGTTATTTTGCACAGATTTTTATCAAAAATCAGGCATTTTCGGTTCTCCATATCCAAAGAAAAGAAAAAGTAAAAAACACTTTCAGCGTTTTAATACAGGTTCTGTGGGAAGTGGACGAATCAATCCCACTCTCGTCACCACTGAAGTAGGAAAGATGAATGAGGCAAGAGTAAGACGTTTATTAGAATGACAAGAGAGTATATATAGACATTTACAATAAGAATAAACTATGCTAATTTATCTCTAACAAGTTTTAAAACAGTTTTTAGTTACTTTATGCTCATAAACCAATGTTAAATTTGGTTTCGAATACTTTTGAATCAATGCTTTCTGAAAGATGGAATTCCAAAAATGAATCTATTAAAATTGAAGATTACAATTTTGAGGAATTTTATCAATTTATCACTTTTTTATATTCTGGTGAATGTGTACTTACAAATGACAACATTTATTCCATGGTTGATATCGCTGAATTTTATCAAATTAATTGCTTCAAAAATTACTGCGACGAATTTTTATCAAAGATGAAAATCACCGAAGAAAATGTTTTCCAAATTTTGGAATTAACTGAAAAATATTCTTTTATTCAATCCAAAGCTACTCTTCAAACTTATATTTTAAACAACTTTGAAAAAATTCTAAATTTAGAAGCTATGATTTTATCAAGGAAATGTGTGATTCAAAATATTTTTGCTATCAGTAAAGATAAAACTCAACCTGAACATTTATTTCAATTTGTAAGGCTTTAAAACGAATAACTTTAATAGAGATTTGTGCTATATTTTAGGTATATAAATGGGCAGAAAAGCAAGCGATGGATAAATGCGAAAATTCAAATAAAAATGATGCAATCAAATCCGAAATCTCTGTTTTTCTTCCTTTCATTGCTTTTAAACGTATGAAATTGAATTTTTTGCATGAATTTGTTGGTACGTTTTTATACCAGTATTTTTGAAATGTGATTTATCTTTTTAGTTCCACGTGGCTTTATTTTTTCATCTCTCAATGAATTAAGCGAAATTTTATGCAATCGATGTGGAGACGCTATCGGATATAAAGGTGTGCCGTTTCTAATATTCATTAAAGTTACACTATAGTTTTTAGTAAAAGTGACAAATTCAATTGGAGATACATTATCTGGAAATCTTTTACCAAATAAATCTGTTGTCCATAATATCAAATCTTTAGAATTTTCAATTAATTCAGCAAAATTATTTTTTTGTTATTGGCTTCCAGAATTTTTAATTCCTGCAGAACCAAGTCCAATTAAAAAAAGAGAAGGAATTGAATGGTATTTAGTTTATTTTCCATCAGGAAGAATTGCAGTTGTACGCCGATTTGTTCTCTATAATGATTATTATTTGCTCGCTGAATTGAAAGCTGAAAATGAATTTGTTGCGACAGCGAATTGTAAAATTAAAGTTTACAATGATATTTAAAAATGTTCTATTTTTTGCTTTATTTTTTTATATATATTATTTTTCTCTCTTGGGCATGGAAAAATCGGACTTCATTATTTCCAAGTTTGAGATACATATTTCTAATGTTTTTTTAATAATTTTATTTACAATAAAAGAATACGGTATTAATTTAAACAAATAATTGTTAATGTTGTTTTGTGGCATAAATATTTTTCCAAATTTCTGCTAAACAAACAGAAGAATGAAAGCGAAAGAAAATTGTTAGGGGCGAAAAAGTTCGAATTAAAAACATCCAATTTTCTTTTCCATAAAAATCTACCACGGCTTCACTGGTGCCAATTTTGTCGGATTCAAATAAATTCATAATAAAAATTGAAATATTTATAAAAATTAAAAATGTAATTAATTGTTTTCCAGGTTGTTCGTGTTGTCTTTTAGAGCTAATTTTTAACTTTGTTGCAATACAAATTAGGCAACATTGAAAAACTGCTTCAACAATTCTCGAAACATGTGCCGCAATTAGCGTGGACGTAAAGGATTGCCATTTTTTGGTATTACAAATTCCCTGCAAAAATTTTTTTTTATCTTTAATAAACACATTTTTTGTTCATGAGATTTGAACCTGGAACCGAATGGCGCAAGTTCAAACTGACTAACCACTAAACTATCGCGACAAAAAAAAATATTCAAAAAAAGACAAACCATTAAACCAGAAGTTGAAAAAAATAATTCTCCAATTAAACCAATTGCTAAAAGAATAATATCCAACAATTCCTAAATAATTATTTTAATTAAAAATAAACGCTTAAAAGTATACACACCTGATTTGCATGTGCTGCATGATGAGGATCATGGAAATGCGCATCATGGTGAACATA
Source organism: Panagrolaimus superbus (assembly GCA_964035985.1). NCBI lineage: Eukaryota > Metazoa > Nematoda > Chromadorea > Rhabditida > Panagrolaimidae > Panagrolaimus > Panagrolaimus superbus. The sequence goes on from OZ038357.1 coordinate 12,518,436, forward strand.
ATTCAGCAGCCTTATTCTCCACAACGCTAATACACATGCAACAATTCCAATACAATGCTAAAAATTCTTACAGTATTTTCATAGCTTTATTTTTAAAAAATTTACTTGAACAAGATCCGTAATAGTGTAAACTTTTGCAGCATCATAATATTTACTTAAATTTATAAAACTATAAAATAATGCCATTGAAATAAAGGTCCCAGCGAGAAAACCAAAACCGGCAAAAAGTCCTGCAAAATTAATTGAATTATTATTTGTGTATAAAATTAAGTTACAGTACCAAAAATAGTTTTGGAACAATTTATACGAATTGTACTCTTTTTTTGAATTCTATGAGTTAGCTGTCGATCTTGAACTCGTTCAATATTGTGCCAAACAATAAACATTACAGCTGCTGCAATTAAAGAATATTCAACAACAGCTGTGTAAAACACTTTTGTAAAACTACCTAAAAATTATTTTTTGTAAGAAATTACTACAGTAACTATGTTGAAACTTACCCAAAATACATTCAATATCATCACATGTTACAGTAATATTACTAACATTGATATTTTTAAGAACAGTTGTTGCGGCATTGACAAAAGTGTTATTCAAATGTTCTTCACTACTTGAAGAAGAATCTATTGGTGTTGTTGTTGAAGGAGTTAAAAACAAAAGCACAGTTTTATTCAATTTATATACTTTTCTGCAAAATTATTTTTTTAATTTTATTAATTAATAATAATAAAAATTACCCCAAACTTTTTTGTGTTGAAATAGTTTTAACAAATAAAAATTGAAACCATGTAATTAAATTTGTTGCAACAAGATGCATGGTCCCAAATCTTGAAATTATGTAATGCTTTGTATCAAACATCTGCAAAAAATATTATAAGTTTTAATCTCTGTTGTTTATATCAGTTTTATCAAAAAACATACTGTAGAACTGCAAAAAATAAAATGTGTTTGTAAAATTGTAAAAATTACACTGCAAATATCAAATTCAAGAAATGTTCTCAAATATGCCGAATATGAAAAATATACAACTGCAATAATTGCAAATACTAAAAATATAGCAATTATTATTATATTTAATTAGGTTACTGTAATTAATTAAAAATGACTTGGTTTAAAAAAATTAAAAGGGAAAAAATGTGAAATGAAAAAAACATTTTCATAAAATTACTGTATTTTTTTACCACAGCGATTTTTTTTAAAAAATAAATGTGCAGTATCTATTTAAAAAATAAATAACATAAAAAAGGTTACTTACCAACAGCCCCAAGTCGAAGATATAAACTTCCAATGTTTGGCATAACTGTAACATTTTCTTCGTTACCAATTTCTTCAATGGCATTTTTCTGGAACCTTTGTCGAATGAATCGAAATATTTTCCATCTTCGTGGTTTCATCAAAAGTAAAATATACCAATATGCAAAAAATATATAAGAAACAATAAACATATATAAATTAAATGCTATATAATTTTTGTTTAAACTTTTCAAAAATTTTTGTCCATTTTCATTTGCCGCAAATAAAGCCGATAATTCCAAAACAATTGCATAAATTATTAGAATTAATGCATAAAATACTGTCAATAATCCGGTAATATAATTTCTGAAAAATAAAACTGTATGCTAAAATTGGATGGAAACGTAAAAAAAGGCTTTTTAAGGGTTCAAAGGGGAGCGGACTTTTACTTTTTTGCTTTTTGGGTCCCGCAGCGATTAAAAAAGTCATTCAACAAAACGTGAGCATGCCTGATTTTCAGGATTTTGCAAAAAAAGAGACATATATAGAACTATTTGGGAGTCAATTCTACAAATTTTACACATTTCTTACGGATTCAGATTTAAAAAAATTAAATATTTTTACTTACTTTGCAAAACGATTATGTGACCATGGATCATCATTTGAAAGGGTTGAAATTATACTTGTGACACTTTGTTCCGAAACATTTGATACTGTATTTGATAGTTGAGGATGATGATGTTTGGGAATAGAATTTTCTTCAGTGATTTCAATAAATGGAGCTTCAGATTTTTCAACATCAATTAATTCATTATTATTTTTTGGTAATTCTTCATCTCTTTTTATCCAATCTATCGCAGTTTTTGGATTTGTCATTTAAAAAATAAATCTGAAAAAAGGTTATTACTTTTTATATTTATTTTATAAAAACACTGCCAAAATCATAATTTTAACAATCTCTTTTTGTAACCCTTAAAAATTTACCGCAAAGTAAACATTACAAAATTTGTCGGAAGTTTTATTGTTTTGTAACACCGATATTTTTTTTCATAAACTACAACAATGATCCTTTTTAAAATTTAAAGAAAAAAATGTTCTTTGCTCAAATATTTATTTGTTTAGTTTTTGATTTTTTCCAAATAAAGAATGCGATTAACTAACTTTTTTTAATTTCTCTTGTAATCCAATTTTTGGGTAATTGTTTCCGGAAAAGAATAAAAAGGTGACAAAAGACTTTTTGAACAAAAGTGTGAAAGTTCAAAGTTTTATTTACTTTTTTTAAAAAACGTTAATCTTTAAAAAAAAAGATTTAAAAAAGAATGTAAAAACATAATAAAAGTTGAAAGTTTCGAAATCAGTTTTCGTAGCAAAAAATTTTGTTTTTTATTGTTTAAAACAGGGCCCTAAAAAATTTTTTTTCGAAATTTTATTTCCACTTTGGTAAAAATGTAAGAAGTTTTTATAAAAAAAAAAAAATACGTCCTTTATATATCAATTATTTAATTACATACAATCTCCCAAAAAAATCATTTACTTTTTTCAAAAAAATGTAATAAATTAAATGGATTCTAATTTGATCAGTTAAAAAATTAAAACGAATATGAATAAAAAAAATAAGTCGTTGGGGGAAGAAATCAGTGTCTCCAAAGTTCCACTTTTTTTGGAACGTGTTCCGTTCCGTTCTCTTCGGAATTTTACCCGTTCCGTCCGTTCCGTTCCTAAATCCCACCCGTTCACGTTCCGTTCCGTTTTAAAAACGGGAACGGAACGGAAGAACGGACGTTCCAGAACGGAACGGTGGAGACACTGAAAGAAATGTAAGACTAAAAAACCAGGATTTCGATTAGAAAATGAACAAATTTGGTGAGCATAATTTTGTTTTTGTTAATCGTAATTAAAATAGTAAAGAGTGAAAAAATAGTCAACTATTTAAAAGTTTTGGTATAATAAAATATTTTCAGCAAACATGTCTTATCATAAAAAATGTTACTGTACTCTACAGCTTACATCAAGGGGGTTTTGCAAATTTGAGAAAAAATGTTTTATCCAAAAGTGATGAAATGTGACGTTTTTTACGGAGCGGTCGAAAAATAATGAAAAATTTGCATGATCTAAGATTTGAATATTCCTTGTTCTTCAAAATGATACATATATCTCTCAAAGCTGAACACAATTTTCTCTTCATTTTCTCAAAATCAAAATCAAATCAAATCAAATCAAATCATGAAAAAATGTTTGTCTTTGATTTTTGTTTTTTGTGTTTTGATTGTTTCAATTCAATGTTTTAATTCTCCAAGAATATTAGCTTTTTTTGTTGCAACAAATGATTTTGAATATTTGGAAATTGGAGCAGATGGAAAAGAAGTGCTAAAAAATCATAGCGATAAAGTTTTAATGGTTGGAACTCATAGCTTTAAAATGATTGGATCTGCACAAAGCTATTGTCGACATATTAATCCCCCTGCAGAACAAATGTAAGTTTACGAATTTTTTTATTTATTTATTTACATAAATTTTTTTCTAGTGTTTTGCTTTCAAATTCAGTATTTTATCCATTTGTTGATGGAAAAATTGATAAAACGCAACCAGTATTACCTCCACCAGGACATACATGTGCTGCACCATCATACGGTTGTCTTACACTTGTTCATAATTATTGCTCTGTTCCAGTAAGTTGTTTTTCATATTTATTTATTTCTGTACCAGCACAAAGGTGCCAATTTTTGGAATGGAAGGAGATAAATTTTTATGGGAGACAACTTTTTGTCTGCTAAAATTTGTCTTTTTTCGACCGGTCCCTTCCGTTGCAAAGAGTGTCAATTGTATGAATTCGGTGTCTTCAAAGATATCGATAAAAGGATTTTTGGAAACATTCGTATACGAGCTCGTACAAAAAATGTTACGTTAGGATGTTTTGGTATCAAACGGTGCCAAATAACCTAGAAAGACCAAAAAATAGCTTTAAAATGATATCTGGGTCGATTTAGGGATGTGACGTTACGAAAACGAAATTGGCCAAAAAGGCACTTTTTTGGGACTTTTTATCATGCCATTTTGGTTCCACGTGATAAAATCGGTTATTGAGTTTGGCTTGTCATTCGCAATGATGTTTTTGACGATCTAAACTACCTGAACATTCTCAAGTTTACCTAATTCGAAAGTTCTAACTAATTGAATTTTGTCCATTTGGATTTTTTTCAGAAAATAAATTTTTAAAATCCCATAACTCGGTGTTAAAGCATTAAATCAAAAAACGGAGCCTGAATATTTGTTTATTATATATTTGTATAAGGTAAAAATAAAGTGGAACAACTACAATATCACTTGTATTCAAGTTCTATTCTTTTGTAGATGTTATGGTATAAAAATAGCCAAATTTTTAAATTAGCATAAAATTTAAAAAAAAGCAAAATCTCAAAATCGGCTCCTGAATTTTTGTTAGTTTTACCTAAATTTTGTAATAATAGCAAAAGAAATCGTTTAAATTCATTGGATCCCGACTTCTATTCATTTTAGTTATTATCATGTGCTACAATACCCCCAACATCAAAAAACTGTATTTAATAATATTTTTCAATGTCCGAAAATCAATCAAAATAAAGCAAAAAAACAACAGAATTAAAATTTTTTTCTAAGTGAGCAGATTTTTCACAATACCCCCAACATTATTTTGGTGCTTTAACTCCAATATTTGACGCCGTAAACGGTTTATATAGTATTTTTTAGACATTCAGGACATGTCTGAACTATTTAAAAAAATTTTTATTTTTTAAAATTTTTTTTGCCAATCGAAATTTTCGAAATTTTTTTTTCAGGACGCACATTTCAGGGAATGTTTTGGGGACTATTAGAAGACGTTTGATAGAAAAATTAATCGTTACGCGAACAACACCTTAACGTAACGCAAAATGAGCCCGTGGGATAATACCCCTTGAATTTAACAAAAATCTTTAAAGGTTTTCGTGGCATTCTTTTTCATATAATTTCTTTTAAATGTATTAATTTGTTTTAGATTGATTTTAATGCTCTTAAATTAGAAGGAATTAGTGACGAAATTGCCGTACTTTCAAAAAGTCAACAAAAACCAGAGACTGGTTCTGAATTACAAAGCATTTATCTTGATCAAAATGGTGAAATTCAAGAGGGTATTGTTAAAGTAAAAGATTTTAAAGAATGTGAAGATTATTTTGATCCTGAAAAGGTTTATCTTGTTGATAAAGAAGAACAAATTTGTACATCTCAGATTTATCATCGACCAGCTGGTGATCGTCCAATTGATCTTAATAATGGATTACTTTTTCAAAAAATTAATGATTGGAATTTGATTGGAATTGAAAGCAAAGCTGGTGGAAATCTTTGTAAGTTTTTTTTGTTTATTGAATTTCAGTTTTAATAATTAAACTTTATTTTTAGCTCTTTCAACTTTTGCTCCATATCATTGTCAAAATTTTGAAAATAAATGTTCTGAATAAAGGAATATATTATATCTCTCTTTTTTATTTATATATATATTTAATATTAATTATAATAAATATAATTTATAATTTCTTTTGAATTTTTGTGTTTTTGTTTATGCTACAGTAATCCCAAAATGGTATACTGAAAGGTTTTTATCCAATTAAGAAATATTCATTAATTTTTTATCAAACAAATAAATAAATAAATAACTTCAAAAATACCCGTATAGACAAAAATCGTAACACATTATCAGTATACAAATGTGATGAAAGAAATGCACACAATTTTATATTTAGGATGGACGAGGGCCCAAATTTTTAGGCCCAACCCGGCCCTGGTCCTGAAAAATTTCGAAAAGCCCGGCTCGAGTCCTGATTTTTAAAATTTTAGTACGTTTTGTCTTGGTCCGCCAATTTTTAAAATTTTAGAAAAAAAATGAAAAAGCCCGGGCCCGGCCCTCGTATTGCTTTCTCGGCCCCGGCCTGGCCCCGCCCTAGAGCAGGACCAGGGACTGTCTGCAGGCAGGGCTTTTCAAAACCCCTGGGGCCTCATCCATCCTTATTTAATATTTCTTCATTATTTTTGTTAATTTTTTCTTCTTCTTCTTCTTCCGTACTACTATTTGATCCAAATAAAAGTGCTCCAAAATACTATAAATTGATATTTTCAAAGTTTGTCCAATTTTATGTTATTTGATCATGAAAATTTTTTCAGATCCATAATCATCTGATAAATGTTAAATTCCGCAATTTGGAAGGTCTTGCATATGGCTATGCCGTCGAAGGAAAATCTGAACATATTCTTTTTACTACTAAAAAGCTATAAAAAAATACAAATTTGTAAAGTTTAAACTACATAATTTGTTTTTTGCTTCTCCCTTTCCGTCTTTCAAAATAAAATATCGACCACTGGTTTTCTGACGACAAACAGAGAAAAAAAAGGAAAGAAAGCAGCAATGACGTCAATATTTTTATTATAGTTGCTTTCTATTTTTAGCTTTTCTTTTAAAAAACATAATATAAAATGCCGTCGCTGGTTTTAAAGAAAAAAACATTTTTCAAGAGTTCGGTTTTTTTGGAAAAGGTTGTTATTTTTATCTGTGCCGATTTCTTACTTTCTGAATGTTAATGAAAATTAATTTTTGTGTTTTATTATTTTATTTTAATTCAATTTCCGTAGGATTTGGTAAGTATTGATTGATTTGGAATGTTTCTTCGTGAAAGTCTTTTGGTATAAAATATTTAAAATAGGGGAAAATTTGCATATATATGATAATAGACAGCCTTGAATATTTAATAATCAACTACAGTATACTAATTTCAGAGTTACACAGTCACAATAGAAAAGATGTATCAGAAAATGTTTTATTAAATAACAATAATAATAATAATAATATTTCCAAAGAATTTCATCATCATTTTCGAATAAAACGAAAAGGTGGACGAGGTGGTGGTGGTGGATTTGGGGGTGGTGGGGGAAGAGGAATGTCAGCTGGACGATCCGCTTCTTCTGCATCCGGTTGGGGTGGTGGTGGTGCAAGATCTGGTGGGGGAGGTGGTGGATTTCTATTTTTTGGTGGTGGACATAGACATGGAGGAAATGGGAATGGAAGCTTTTCAGGTGTATATTTTATATTTATTATTTTAATGCTGATTATTTTAATGGTTGCAGTATGTTGGGTAATGCCAGAAAAAAAGAAGAAAGAAGAAAACAAAGCACCTCAAAATAATATTTATTTAAATATTCAAAAATCACCTTCTCCACCACCACCTCCTACATCTTCTTCTTCTTACATTACCACAAAAGTGCCACAAAAAACTCCCAAAAATCTTCAACGTCCAAAATATAATAACACCTACAATAATCACAAAATAAATTCATCAACTCCATTAAATTTAAATAAAGAATACATTTATTTGGATCAATATGCGGAAATGCCATCCCCGTATGTCAATATATGGGCACGTGAACGTTAAACATTTTTCTCACTTAATTTTGTTACATAGTTTTTTTTAAACTTTTCACTACAAATGTTATACATGTCTATCCCGAACGCTCCCTTTAAATTTTCTAATTTTTTTTGTAAACTTTAATGCAATGAATTTTATAAAAAGATAATTTCAATTTCAGAAATTACAATACAAAAAAGGTTTAAAAAACCAAAATGCAAAAAAAAAACATTACACCTTTTCATCCCTCAAAAAAGCAAGAGATATACCTTTATAGTAATGATAAAGGGATTACGGTAATATTTATTGAAGAATTAAATTTAAAAAAAGTTAATTATTTTAAACTTTTATGATTGCAAAAGGAAAATAATGGATGCTGATTAAGGATGATCAATGGCGACTACCTTACACTTCGTTGCCGTACCCTTCGTTGCCGTTACATAGTCATCTTAATTTCATTGCTATATTGCACCCAATTCCCTGAGGGCGCCTACTAAGCCTAAGGCTAAGGCTTAGGCCCATCGGATAGCCTAATGAGGTTGGATCTAACTTAATGAGATAGGATCTAAGTGGATAAAAGTATAAAGGCAACGAAGTGTAAGGGCATCGAAGTGTAAATTAGCCATCAATGGCGAGGGTGAGCTGAAATTGCTCCGAGGGGGCTTCGGGTCCCGGCGCTGAATTTTTTTATTCAACTTTTTCTAAGCAAAATTCTGATTCGTATAATCCTTATTTAAATAAATCAAAGCTATAAAATAGCTTTCTAATTTTTTGTTTAATCTTTGTTGTTAAAAGTCTAAAATGTAATGTTGCTCAAATCAATATCGATTTCAGCTTTCCCTTTAAAGGTCAATAATGTCCCCCATTAAAACACACTGTTAAATACAAAGAAGAAAATTTATAAAATCAAAAAATAATATATAACAACAATTTTTCATATACTAAAATAATAGTAGAATATTGAACTAACTTAAAAGTACTAACAAAAATAATATAAAAAAAGAGAGAGAGAAATAACAAAGCTTACAAAAATAAAAATATTGAAAGTTATTGAACAAAAAATTTTAGAATATCTTTTTGCCGAGTAATAATCCATGAAACATTTGTTTGAGTTTCTTTAAAAACTGCCTCCATTCTTGCATCAATACAATTTTTGACAACATGTTTGAGCATCCATTGAGCTAAAATTGCTTCTTGAAGAGCTTTAATTGGATTTGAATTTGCAAATTGATGAGCAGATTTTGCAGCATTTTTTGCTTCAGAGATTAACAAATTTGCTGGTAATCTTTTAATCATTTGTGGCGGATATTGATATGATGTTTGATAAAGAAATTCAAATTCTAAAACACTTACAGGATCCATTTCTGATGACAGTTCTTCGATGATAGGATTCAATGATGGAATATATCCTTTTTTTCGTAAAGTTTTTGATAGACGAATTTGATTGAGATTTGTTGAAAATGGTTCCATGCAGGTGGGACAAAAATAATTGACATTTTCCATTTGATTTTTGAGACATGCAGAATGGAATATATGCCAACATGGAAGAGATACTGATTTAAATCCAGCAAGATCAATGGAACATAATTTACAACATGCAATTTTTGGTGACATCTTTGAGCAATAATATATAACAACAATAATAATAATAGTAATAGTAATAATAATAATAAATTGAGCTGATTTGAAGAAAAGGAAAAATGAATGTCAGAAAACAAAAAATGCGCAAAATATTTTTGTTTTGGCATTCTTCCATGAAAAATAAAACAAACTTCTCTCGGGCGCGTTTATCCCTCTCTCCCTCTCTTTTTTTCATGGATGATTTTTATTGATTGATAATTTTAGTGGAAGTTAAGTGAATTAATAATTATCTTTGTTCTCAAAGAGAGATTCATTGATTTATTTTTAATGCCTTTGGGCACATTTAAAGGTATATATTATCATATCAGTTAAAATCATGCTTAATCTTTAAAAATGCCATGGCATGTAAAAATGAAACTAACTTTGATTTTTGCTCTATTTCTTTGCTTTACAGATGAATGAAGACAGATTAAACTTTAATCATTAAAGAGTTTTAAAGCTATTTAAAGACATTTTTTTTGCTAAAAAAAAAGAGTGGCATATATAAAAATGGAATGGTTTAATGCCCAAATTTGCTTTTTTTTGCTGCTGCTGCTCTTTTTTTGGAGAAATGATTACTTTTAATGGCGGTGTTCAAAAAAGCAGAAATTTATGTTTTCAAGCAAATATTTTTCTTTGGGGCTTTAACAACATATTTTTATGCCATGCCATTTATCAAAATGCCATTGGAATGACTATATAGAAAGAAAAAAAATTTGTATCAATAATTTAGCTTTTGTTCAATTTTATGTATTTTTTGGTTGTTGAAAAAGGATATATGAAATCCTTTTTTAACAATGAATTAATTATCGATTGTGATGATAAAAGAAAGGTTACGGTAGTCTGTTAAGCTTCAAAGATCCCTTCAAAGAAAAAAGTCATTTACACTTCCATGTTTTTTTTTGCGTTGCTTATTCATTTGTCAATTGGCTGCCAAAAAAACTTGTTAAAAGTCTCGTATGCCAAAGTCAAAACAAAGTCTTCAAAACTGAAAAACATTCAAAAAAAAAGTTTTAAAAAAAATGTATTTTTTTTGACAAAATTCATTTCTTTGTTTTGTTTTTTCTGTCTATCTCTTTTTTGTGTGTGGGATGCAGCATATTTTGCTGAATTTTTTGAGAGTACTTTTTCTAACTCGACCATTGAATTGCCACGAACTACTTTTGAGGGCCTAAATTCAATTCCATACATGACTCCTACATTAGTCTTTGATTGCCTAAGAAAAACCAAATCTTCTAACAATACATCACCTGACAGGATCCCTTATCTTCTTTATAAAAAATGTGCTGTAAGCTTAGCTGAACCGGTTTGTAAACTTTTCAATTTTTCTTTCCACCATGGCGTTGTTCCTGATTTGTGGAAAACTGCAATCATTAAACCTGTATTCAAAAAAGGTGACAAAAGTAACTTAAAAAATTACAGACCAATCTCTTTAACTTGCTCTTTGTCGAAAATTTGTGAACGAGTTGTTAAATATCATCTCTTAATTGCCTTAAATGCTGCAGGAGTAATTCCAGCATGCCAACACGGCTTTCTAAAAGGGAAATCCGTTGCTACCCAACTTGTAGAATTTTTGGACTTTTTAACTGAAAATTTTGAAAAGAAACTGTTCAGTGATGTTATTTACTTTGATTTCAAAAAAGCCTTTGATAGTGTAGTCCATAGTCTCCTTTTGGCAAAGTTACAAAAAACTGGTATTAGTGGAAATTTCCTAAATTGGATTAAATCTTTTATTTGTGATAGGAATGCTACAGTATGCATTAATAAAACTTTTTCAGAATATTTTAAAATTCCTGCTGGAGTTCCTCAGGGATCTGTTCTTGGTCCAATTTTGTTCATTTTTTACATAAGCGATCTTCCAAAAGAATGTGAAACTGAAAGTGTTTTTTGTGGACTTTTTGCTGATGATGTTAAGGCGGCTTCTTCTTTTCCTGATAAACTGCAGATTTTTGTCAATAAGTTGGTACAATGGAGTAGAAAAAATGTTTTAGAAATTGCTGCTGATAAATGCTACGTTTTTCATTTTAATCCTGAAAATCCTAATAATAGTTATTCTTACGATGACACTATCATTGAAACTCATCCCGGTCCTGTTAGAGATTTAGGAGTTTTCTTGTCCTCTGATTTCTCTTTTTCACCCCATGTATCGATAATAATTGCTAAAGCTAAACGAAAACTATATTTATTATTAAAAGCATTACAAACTACTGATCCAATAACTCTGGCACAACTCTACGGAGTTTACGTGAGGCCCCATTTAGAATTTTGTAGTCCTGTGTTTAACCCATCTCTTAAAAAACTTAGCGACGAAATAGAAAGAGTTCAAAGACTTGCAACAAGACTCATTTGTAACCGCAAACCTAACTTATCTACTTGTACTTATGAAGATAGGCTTTCTTCTTTAAATTTAACATCTTTAAAAGACAGGAGAATTGTAGCTGACTTATTACTTTTTCAGAAAATTTACTTTAATATCGCTCAAATTGATTCTTCCTTACCGGGGTTTCCTAAAATGCAGGATTCTTTACCACGCCATAAAAATACACGTTTTGTCACACCGAATTGCACTCAAGTTAAAGTTAGAGGAAATTCTTTCCTTATCCGCGCAGCAAATACCTTTAATTCATTGCCTAAAGATTTAAAACTAAAATTTAGACAAAAAAATTTTAAGGAGTTGGTTTTTGATTACTTGTTGGGGAACAAGTCTTAAAGGTCTTAGGCCTTTATTTGTATTTAATTCTTAATATTATGTCTTTTGTAAATTTAATTATATTATATTTTTCAATGTGCTACGGGCACGTAAATAAATAAAATAAAATAAAAAGAAAAGATTCTCTTTTGTTTTCAACAATAAACTATTGAAACGCGAAAAAAAAACTTTTTAGAAATTTGATTCTACCATAAATTTTTTTTTCATGAACTTTTTTTTCTCGTCAACAGTTTTTTTTCTGGCGTTTTTCCAACAAAAAAAAATTGAAGCGCGCTCGTTTTTTGAAGTCCATAAAATTTGTTTTTAAAGTTTTCTTCAAAAGTAGCATTAAAGTCAAAAAAAAATTTTTATTGTCTTTTATATATTTGCAAAACTGCCAAAAAAAGTTGTTTAACTTTTTGTTCAACAAATTTTTTTTGTTTTTCTTCAAAAAAAAAAAAGTTGCAGTTTGAAAAGTTTTTGGTGAAAAATAAAAGCAAACTCCTTTTTTTGTGTTTTCGTTTAATCTTTTTTTTTGGGCAATAATAATTTCTGCTACAAAGTTTTGGGCTATTTTAGTGAAATCGTGGCAAGACCGAAATTTACTGTACTTTTTTAAAAAAATAATGGGCTATTACAAATTACAAATAATACAGTACTTTAAGCTACAGTAACCTTCTATATTTTTGTAAATTTAATATATTTATGCTTCTGAAACTTCTGATACTTCACAGAACGGTAATTTTGAAGCAACTTCTGAATCATTCGTAAATTGTAAAATAAAAAATCTCCCTAAAATCTTCCCACGTAATTTCTTTTAAAGCTTAATCATATATTTATAATCTTATTTGCCAAAACTTTGACTTTCCCTATATCTTTTTTTTCCATCTATTTTATAAGATTTCGTTTTAAGGAAGCTATTTTTTTAACAATACATATAAATACAGATGTCAAACGAAGGATAAAAAATGGCAGCTTTTTTTAAAAAAGTAAATTCTTTTTTTTGCCCAATTTATCAGATCTCTTTTTTAAACTTTTTATTTTTATTTCACCAATAAAAAAAAGAGCTATGTCAAAAATAGAAAACTTTTTTCATGACGTTTATTTTTTGAGAGACTTGAAAATTAGGTTCTTTTTTTATACTATTTTTTTTTACTCTAAAAAAGGCCTTAAATTTTTTACAACTTCAATTAACTTTTGCTTTACAAATACTTGTTTTTTTTCCGTTTTCAAAAAAATTTGTTTGTAAGAAAATATTTTTTAAAAATTAAAAAACTTTTCATTTTTTTGCGTGTTTTTTTGAAAGGTTTCTTTCGAGTTTGCTTCAAAAAAAATTAATATTTTTATAAAAAAAAGATAAGACATTTATATATATTTTTTGATGGAACACAAATGAAACCTTACAAAATTTTAATATTTTCAATGACATTTTATAAAATCAACGGATTTTGAAGTTAAGGAAGAGTATATAAAAAGACGATAACTTTTTCAAACATCTTTTAAAAAATTTTTTTTCAAATTTTGCAGCAAAAATTAAGAAATTGAAAACTCCAATTTTTTTCGACAACTCTCATAAAAAAGTTATTCCCCCACATTTTTCATTTACTTGTAAATTCCCTCGAGGATTAAATATATGCTTATTTTTTGTAGTCTACAACTTCCGTGTGTTTAAAAGTTGTGAACTAACTTTTTTTCCTCTCTAAACTTTAGTGGTGTAAAAATTTGTGTACATTTTTTAAAATTCAAAATACAGAATTTTAAAACTTAAAAGTAAAATAAAATATTATTTAAAGAATAGTAAAACTCTTATGATTTTAACAATATTATTAAATGTTTAATAACTGTTTTTAATTGTTCAAAAATATAAATTTTAAAGTCATCAAGTTTTCTTTTGCTTCCCATGTTTATCAATGATTAAACAAAAAATTAACCATTACTTTTTTTAAAAAAGTATATATTTTTTTGCCGTTACCCCAGCAACCATGAGCATATATATTTTTCTATCTTTAAAGAAAAATTGTTAAAATTTCATTGAAAAAAAGGAAGAAAGTTAATTGTTTATTTCTAGGAACATTCAATTCAATGATTTAATGTTTACAAATTTATTTCTGATAATATTTTTCTTATCAATATTATGGTTTAAACAAATCTATGCCTTGAGGCCACAAATTGGATTTTATCCTTTAAAAGGTAAATAAATATCAAAAATAGTTACAGTATCCCTCCATAGAGATATCGGTGATCTCCACATTTAAAACTATTATTTTGTGTTTACAGGAAATATGTATCGTGCAAAACCCGATGGAACAATTGCAGCAAAAATGTCATCAGAATGGTTTAACTTTTTGGAGGGATCAGATTTAGCGATGACAGCTTCAGAAGCAACAAATATTACGTATTGGATTGGAAGTGCTGAAAATGCATATCAACATTTTGAGGTTTAAATAAGTTTGCAAAAATAATCATGATAAAATTTTAGAAAGAAGTTGATTTGTGCATTCATGTTCTTGATCCAAGCTTAAATCCTTCCGCGGCTTTACCTGAAAGAGTAAGCTTAAACTTTTGTTTGACGAAATATTTTGGCAAAATCAGAAATTCCGTTTGGGAGAACTATCTTAGCTGATATGACGGGATACATTATGAAAGTTTAAACGGACCCAAAAAATACAAGGCGAAATTTCATTTGTTACAGTATTCAAAAGTTTCAACCATAAAAACACTAATTTTAAAATAATGAATTTAAAGGGAGTGTCGGAGATAGTGAAAAACTTTTTACGACAGTTTTCCGTCGTTCCAAGTGATGGGGAATGAAAAAGTTTGTCCGCCCGCACGCAACGAATGCATTCCCCAACACTTGGAATGACGGAAAACGTTCATAAAAAGTTTTTCACTATCTTCGACACTCCCTTTAAACAAAATGCATTCCTTCTTTTTTTTACAGACACTCCAAATGTATTTCGTTTGTGATTCATATTGTTGTGCGGATGAATGTTGTGAAAAGGATTGGCTCTTAACTATCATGTAAGTATCATTTTTATCAATACCAAAATTGAACAGTCATCATCTTTTTTTCAGTGGTGGAATATGTATTTTCTTTTTTGCTTTAATACCAGCTTATTGTCTTCTATCATGTTTTGTTTCATACATTAAAAATTCTCGAACCAATTTTCCAACCTTTAAAAACAACAATAACAGTATCGAATATAAAGGAGTCACGTAAATAAATAAATTAACTCAACGAAAAACAAAACAAAACTGGTAAAAATACATGCTTTTTTTGCAAATATTTATTTATTTTTTTCAATAATTTTACGTTATAAATTTTAAATATAAACTTTACCATTATAATTTTCGAAATGGCACAATTTCACCAGGATGAAGAAAATTGCATGCATTTCCAAAATAACAGCGGCCACCATTTAAAGTTCTTTTACAAAGTTCTGTTTTATATTTTGGATGAAAGATATCTGGATGAATTTCCTTCTTTTTTAAATTACAGTTTTTTAGTCGATTTGAAATTGGGATTTTTTGAGGAGGCATTCTTTGTAACTTTTCAGATTTATTAATATGCCAAATTGGTGGTTCTTCAAGATAGAAATTTGTTGTTGGTGATTGGTAAAAACTTAAATTTGGAATGAATATTAACGGTTTTCCAATTTTTATATTCTTCCATCTTTCAACATCATCGACATCAATTTGTTTAATGACATTCTTAACCATTTTTTGTCCTTCCAATTTGGATGACATTGATAGCTTTGACGGAACATTTGAATGTGGAGAAGGAGTTGGTGGAGATAAGTTCATCATTTTTGGTTGCAATTTTCCAGCTTCAATTTTAGCTTTTGATTCCAGTGATATTTTTGATTCAACTTTGATAGGAACATTTGTAGAATATGGATTATGAGATTTTGGGATTAAAGGGTAATATATTTCTCCATTAACAATTATATCAGTCTAAAAAGATAAAAAAGAATATTTTTAAGACTTTAAAAAGAACCTACTGATGTCGTAACATTTGATAAAATATTTTCGGTTTCATCATTTGTTAAATTTGATGATTCAATTTTGGCTGAAAGACTTGGGCGAGGCGGCGGTATCGGCCGATAAATTGGTTTTGTGATAATAACATTTGATTCAATATCCACATTTTCTTTTTCTTCTTCATTGTCGATTGTTAATTCAAAAAATAAATTTGATGGAGCTTTTGCGGCCGGAATATTGCATAATTTTCGGGGTGGTGGTGTTGGTTTTGGAGGCTTTTTTTCATTGACAGTTTGAAAACATAAATTTGGATAAAATACCTTGAAATTATTCTTATCAATATTAATATTCTTCCATCTATTTTCATTTTTATTACTATCCAAATATTTACTAGCAGTAGCTTTCATTTAAGGGAATTGAAGTGTGTCGAAATTAACTGAAATAAATATTTCCGCAAAATAAAGTTCACGTATATATAAAACGTGAAAGAAATAAATTTACATCCAATTGTTAGCATTTATGCAGCGTCAAAAGAAGAAACATTTACGCAAGCATTTACGCATCAGCGTGTTCTTGGAAAAGAAATTTTACGAAAAAGAAATTCTTGGCGAGACATAAATCTTAGAAGCTCTTTTTTTATCTGAAAAAATATCTGTTTATAAATATGTTCAATTCATAAATGGGCAATAGGGTGTGAATAAAAAATATTTTTTGTGACACTTGTAAACATGCCCCAGGCTATCCTCTTTGCTATTTTTGACTATCAAAATAATTCTTAACAACTGTAAATGGTACTGTAAGTGAAAAAACTTTTTATTTACTCGGTAAATTATTCTCCCAAATAGAAAGTTTTGCTTTACCCGGTTTCACAAAAATGGGCACAAAACCCTGTTTTCTACAACATTGTGATGTTGGCACTTCTTTAGAATTCCATTTTTTTTGGCGAAGTGTTGAGTATAAAAAACAATGAAAAAAAGGAAAAAAAAATGAAAAAAAAATTCACACGCTTGGGGGGGGGGGGATTGTATAGAAGTACCGTGATGTTTGACCTATAGCTTTGTAGTAAAACAACCCCCGAATCTGGGAAACATTTTTGCAAAAATATTCTTAAACCAGGGGAAGTTCTTTGTTTACTTCTTTGTTTACATCAATTTTTTTCAGTGTATAATGCCACAAAAATTTTTGTGACAAAACATTTTATTTAAAAACAATTTAATATTGAATGCAAAATTCATCCTATTTTGTAATTTTATTTATTTAATTCCAGCCGTATTATAAAGAAAAAAATAAGTGTTATTGAAGTTCACTAAAATCAAGGCCGTATTTAGGGGGAGGGGCACTTGGGGCCCGTGCCCCCGAAATTGAGAAATTTCCTTTGATCTTTTGCCGCTTAGTGTTGGTGGCGGTAAAAGATCAAAGGCGTGTCCCCCCCAAAATCGTTGTGCCCCCTCCGAAATTTTTTTCTGTATACGGCCTTGTCTTTCGGAAAAGGAAACATTTTATCATGCAAATTTTAAATCAAGATATTTTTCATTTAATCTTTTTTTTATCAATGCTCAAATCTTCATTCAATCATTTTGAGCATTTTTGAAGGATGTTGTCAACACAGAATAATCAATATCATACCTTGGATGAATTAAATGGATCAGAAAGTGATGGATATGTTACATTTGGAAGTGTTTCTGATCACATTCAACAAAGCTCCTCTTATAATTCTGAAGATGAAATTGCTTCCAAAAAAGTTGGTGCCACAATTTTCAATGATGAAGAATCAATGAGTATTGCATTGAAAAAAGCTCAAATCTTAGTTGATCAAGAAGAAAAAGAAGATGAATCAGAAATTGATGAAGAAACGCGAGTTGAAATTTTGGAATCAAAAGGAAAATCTGCTGTTGTTATAATTGGTGAAGAGATTATTGTTGATTATTCTGGATGTTGTATTAATAAAAAATGGGCATCAAAACAAACCATGGATTTGTGAGTTTTGTTTTTTGTTTGGAATTATATTTAAGGAGAACCACATATTTTATATATCTTCTAGCTTCAATGAACATCTCATCAAACATGATGTTAGCTTTTCATTGAAGCAGATTTCATATATCCATGAATCACAGAATATATAATTTTGTTTTATATTTTTTACTAACATTTTAGAGCTCAAAAACAATCATTACTTTATCAAAAATATTATTTGGGCCCCCGTTCTGATGTCAAAGCTAAAGATGCATGTTCAATTCGTTCTTCTTGGCATTTATATCATCGTATTGAAAAATCTCTTTCTGATGCGGCTGCTTCTCTTTCGGATACCTTTCAACTTCCGTCAACTCTTCATTTATATATTATTTATCGTCGAAATGATAATGGTCAACATGAGTAAGTACTTTTTTTTTGAGATAAAATTTATTTAACGAATTTAAAAATTCATTACCGTTGTTTTAGATTTTATCCAATTCGTTCAAAGACTTTTCCATCTCGTAATACAATGTTTTGGGCTGATTACGGAGATCCAGAAACACCAAAATTTGATAGCATTTATGGTTTAATTGAATTTTATGATAATTTTGGGCATGTTAATATTAACGCTTTTGATTCTCGCCGATGTTATGTTACAGAAGTTTTTCCACTTTGGAAACGTCCAGCTCGTGTTCCTACAATTTCTGAATATTCTGCTTTATCATCTGACATTTCCTGGATTCCTGAGGATTCTGTTTTTGATGATCCAACAATTTCAACTTCTCAAACTTCAGTATCTTCATTTTCAAGCAGTATCAGCGAAGGCGAAACAAATGTAGATTTTTGAAATGATATTTTTTTTGTATCAGGTTTCTTGTGAATTATAATTATTTTTAGATTCCAATAAACTAGATTTAATTTATATGCTAGTGAATGTGGCCCAAATTTCTTTGTTACAATAAATGATCAGAGATTTTTTGATAATTACTTTAGCGTTAACACTACTACAGTATTATGTACGTATGTTGAAAACTATTTTTAACTTGTTTGTTATTAAGGCGTATTATTTGATTTATCAACCACTCATTTATTGGAAACTACGTTTTTAAATTAAGTAAAAAATGGTGTATTTTAAATATTATTATTTATTCATAAAAAAGCAAGAACAATACAAAAATGCCGATTTTATACAAAAAAAAATACTAAAAACTTTGCGACGACTATATTTCCTTGAATCCTTTAATGGTATTTATGCAAATGAACAAAGAATATTAAATTGTTTTACATAAAATAATTTGGTTGATTTTCTAATGTATGAGCTGCGGGCAAGTTAAGGCCAATATTCCCAACTGAATGCGATTGATCAAAGATTGATGCCTGATATACGGAAGCTAAAAAGAATGGCACATTTTCCGTTTTTATAATACCAACAAAAAACAATTATTTTTGATTTCTCTGTGTTGTAATACTTTTTTTCGGATAAGGGAAAAAATATCCGAAAACAAAAAGTTATGTTTTAAAAAACTTTTTGTAACCAATTTTAAAGTTTAAAAAAGATTTACGAAATATGAAAAAAGAAGAAAATTTACCAGCAGAAGATACAATTCGGTGTTGATCATCTCCTCCAACATTTTCCTTCATTTTCTTATTTCGATGACTCATTCCATATCGAATTAAAGCCAATAAACAAATGCTAATTAAAAGAATGGTCAAAATTACAGCTAAAAAAATGTATTATATCTTTAACAACATTTTAAAAAATCGAAAGAAAATTTGTATACCTAAAATAATCCATCCAACAAATGATAAGGCTCCAGAGGAAAGTGGCACCTGGAGCTGACTATCATCAAAAATTGGACAAAAATCATTGCTTCGAAGTGGTGTTCCTTCGGGAGGACATCCATTTATTGAAGAAATACAAGTTGCAACACATTCAGGTTTATCAATATCAATATCAAGATTATCACGAAGAATTTGTCGAAACCATTCAAGGCGGCTATCACAAAGCCATGGATTTGCACATGCAAAAATGACTCGACGGTCATTTGGAATTGGTTCAAATGAATTGTTAAATGTATTAAATGGCATTGTTTGAAGTTGATTATAACTGATATCGAGATGTCGAAGACCAGGAAGGTTTGCAAATCCAAATGCTTCAACTGTGTCAATTCTGTTTCCTTGTAAATCAATTGAATACAAATCATTGAGGCCTTGGAAAAGATCTTGTCGGATTCTAAAATTCACCTGGATTCAGTAATTTTCGTCTAGATGGTGCATAGGAGGCGGAGCACCATTTTCAAAATTATTTTTAAAAAGTAAAAATTCACTCAAATTTCGATGCGTCGGGGCGGAGCACGGGACGGGATCCAAACAATGAAAAAAAAAAATTGATAAATGTTTATTTTGTTTAAAAATTTCAGGAGGGTATATATAATGGCGGGTTATTTTTGTGGAAATCGAAAAAATGAATAATATTATGAAAACCCTTATCAGTGTTAAGAAATTTTATAGTATGAATTGATGAAATTCAGTTTAATCTTTGTCTCTTTTTTTCATTCAAATTATTTCCATTAATCACGACTGTTAAATAAAAAATAAAAATTTTTTTGAAGACTTACACAGATAAACGATTCTTATTTAATATAATGGCTTGAAGCAATGGCGTTTTTTGAAATGCCCCGTTTTCAATGGCATCCACAGCGGCTTCCGACATTTCAAGTCTTATAAGATTTGGAGTATGAATGAAAGCGTTTGAAGGAATAACGCTTATTGGAGTTTCACCAATTCCAAGTGTCCGAAGTTGTTTGATATATCGGAACATTTCAGGTTGCCAAGATGGAAATTTATTGCCCGTCAAAAAAAGATATTGTAAATTTGGAACACCTTGAAACGCCTGTGGAATAATAACTGAAATGCCATTGAATTCCAAGGACAATGATGTCAAAATTGGAAAATTTAATGCCCCAACTGGGACGTCATTGATCTGAAAGAATTATCATATCATTTATTTTATATCTTTTAATTTCGGCTGTGCAAAAGCTTTTTCAAAAAAAGCTTTGCCACTTTGCCAGCCGGGCCGAAAAAAGTTTAGCTGACCGTCTTGCAATACTTTAATTTAAACATGTCTCTAAAATATTGAAATTAAAGTACTGTACCTCAAAAAAAACCAAAAATTAGCTCTCCCCAATAAGATTACTGTAACTTTACAAAAAATATTACTGTAGTTTTAAAATTACTGATAATATTTAGAGATACAATAAAGATAATTATACCTGATTTAAACCCAAATTAAGATTTGTTAAAGTTTCTCTCTGATTTATCAATGCTGTACTTGGAATTTTTGTTAAAGCATTCGTTTCGAGACTAAGTTGTTGTAAATTTTTAAGAGGACGAAAAATTTTTGAATCATGAAATATTTCATCACTTAATCGATTACCAGATAATTCCAATTTTAAAAGAATTTCTCGACTTTGAAATTGTTCAAAAATATTCGGGGTTAAAGTTGTAATTCGATTTCGATTAAAATAAAGTTTTCGAAGATTTCGTAATTTATTGATACCATTTGATGAAATTTCTCCAAGTTGATTATCACTTAAATCAAGTTCAATCAAAGAATCAATCAATGAACCATTAAAAGCATTTTCATTAATTTTATTTAAAGTGTTTCGATTTATTACCAATCGTAAAATTGTAAAACTTTGAAAGGCGTTTTCTGGAAGCGTTGAAACCGCGGTGTCCAAAATTAGTAATGAATCAATCTTAAAAAAATTTAAAGTGCGTTTTTTGCAAGTTTTTTTTTAAAGAAAAAATGCAAATTTAAATTGAAAAAATTACTTTTGTAATTTCTTTAATTTTTCACAAAAAAAGAAGTTTATTTTTTATAAAAATATTTGCACAAGAAAAATAAAACATACTGGAATATTTTTTGCAGATTCAATTGCTTTTAAGGCATTTCCAAGACTGCCAGCATTTTCGCAAATAATTGCAATTGGCTCATAAATTGATGAAGCACAACGGCATGGAGGTTGCAGATTTGGGCATTGAGACATTACAATTGTAATGTTTCCAAATGATAACAATAATATCACCAAAAAATGTGTTATCAATAATGTTTTAGTTTTTGACATTTTTTAAAAATTGTGGAAAAATATTAATGAAACTATTTAATACACTAATGTTAATTGAAATGAATTGTAATAATATTGTTGAAACTTGAAAAAAAGCACATTTTCTAGACCATCCAAAAAATGCTTTTTGTTTGCAAAAAAACGGAACACATTTTGGATGGATTACTAATGATTTTCTGCGCAGTTTCTTTTTGCAGCAAACAAAAAAGTGCTTACAAAAAAATAAAGAAAGTTAGTGAAATGTATTTGACGATTTTTTTCAGTTGTGTTGTTTGTGTATTCTTTTCGTCATCATTTCCGTAGGCAATCAGCTCTTATATATTTATAAAAGTAGTTAAGGAAATAAGAGGAAACTTTTACTTGTTGATTTTAGAGCATCCGGTATTTCACCTCCCGTATTAAGCTGATGTTGCTGCCTGTTGCAAAAAGGACTAATCGGCCAGTTTATTCTTTTTTCTTAGCTGTTGAAAACGAAGAATGAATAAACTGGCCGTGAGAGAAGAGGGGGCGGGGGACTCTTGCTTTTGTCTTTAAGTAACGTTCGAAAAAAAATCACCGGAGTCATTGATTCATAAGGTATTTTAAACTTCTTAATATCTGATGATGTTGGAGATACTGGAAAGATTATATTTATTTTTATTTTAGAAACTAATACGATCTTTTTAATTAATGGATTATATGGTGTAAAAATATGCGTAGAATTCGAATACGTAAAAATCATAAAAAAATACATAGAGACCGGCAAGTCAAAAAAAAATGTTCGAAAAAATTAATTTTTTTGGTAAACTATAGTACTTTCTGGCCTAACTAAGAATAAAATAAAAACAAAAAATTTAAAAAATTAATTTAAAGCGTCGAAAATGGCATCTGAAAATTGAAGAAAGCAAAAAATTTTCGTCGAAAAAAAAGAAAAGAGAACACTTTTTTCCTTTCCTTTTTTTGCAATTGTCGCATAGCGATGAAAGACGTATTGCCAAAACAATGCATTTTTATTTTTTTCCTTCGATTTTTTAACGTTTTTGATCAAAATTTTAAGTGCCAAATTTTTGTGTGCATACATGTGCATTGGAAATAAATATCATTGGATTCAGAATTAAATTCTCTATCGAACTATATAAAATTCAGATTTATACTCGGATATACTTTTTTTTTGTAGTTAAACCGATACAGTAATCTGGCATTTTCGGCAGTTTGTCCTAGACGAAAAAAATTAAAAGCCGCATTTCTGGAATCAGCGTAAAAAATAACATCTAGTAGGTCTGATTATTAGGTTGTTAATTAAAATTTCAATTTTCATACTGTAACGAAAAAAATGTGAATGAAAGGAAAGGAAAAAGTGTTCGCTGCCAGTTCCTAAAAATACAAAAGAAATTTTATTTTGGTCCAAAAAGAAAATAAAAAAAGAATTTCGCATAATTTTAATTATCACAAAAAATTAGGCATTTGTAAAATTATACAATTATCCACTCATAAAATTCAATATTAAAGTCTTACCATAAAACTTATACAAAATTAAATAAATGTGTTCACATTAATTATGTATAAAACTGAACGGGACAAATAATTCCCCATGCAGTATCAATTAAAATTTTTGGAAAAAACTTTTTAAAAAATACAACCATTTATGAAAACTGAGGATTAAATAATTATCAAAACATTTGTAAAATATATAAAACTTACAGTATGCATTTCAATTAACGAACTTGATAAAACAGATTGTTTTCGCAGCTTTTTTGCTTTTTTATAAAGTAATTCTGACATCTGTAAAATAAAATTATAAAGTTTGAACGATTTAAAAACGGGGTGCTGTTTATTAATTTTTTCATAGGCATATTATAAGCTTCCAAAACCTCACCACCATGACACGGGGGGGGGGGGGGCGCAGTTGAGATCAAATTTTCCGACGTCTCTCCAGGTACCTGGAAAAGGGGGGTCGGAAAACTTGACAAAATAAACAGAAACGGGGATTTCAGGATTATTTTCGTAAAATTACATAATATTTCATAAAAATAGCACCCGAGTTTTTCAGTATGGAAAAATTCATTCAATTGATTTTTGAGAAAGAAGATTATAAAGCAGAATCTTTGACATTACAAATATACACTGAAAAAAATGAATTTTATATGTAAAATGTACGTTTTTATAATAAGTTTTGTTCTTTTTTATTTTGCAAATAAAAACAATGATACAAAGAAAATTTTTGATTTAAAAATATTTTTTATCGTGTAATATATATATATGCTTCTTTTGTTTGACGCACAATGTTTGTCTATCATTCTCTGATCTTTAAATGTTAACTGCAAATTGATTTTTTTGTTTTGGTTTTTGTTTGTGACTTTTTTTGCAGTTGACCAGAAAAAATTTAAAAAAAAAAGAAAGAAGATGAAATTGTTTTGTTTAACAAGTATAAAAATGATTCCGCCTTTGAAATGGATTGTTAAAAAAGATTTGTATGATTTTATTCCAAATTTGCGAAAATTGGGTACTGAAATTTTTGAGGAATCAGAAGTGTATGCATTAACAGAAATTTGTATCGGATATGAAAGTTATTTATATTCGGACGTGTCATCAGTAGATCCAGATAAAATTGAAGAATTAAAATTTTTTTCAATGAATATTTCTCGTGATGATACTGGTCATGTTACAGTACCTTTGTTGGTAAAAATTACTGTAACAATATGTATTATCGATATTGAAATTCGTTTATTTTAGCCTGGAAATGTGAAATTAGAAAAATTACAGAAAAATGATGTTTTAAAACTTACAATTGCTTTAACCCAATCAACTTTTGCTTTTTTCAACAATGAAAAATTTGATATTGAAGTTATCATTCGATGCGTAAGTTTCATAACAAAGCAACTTAATTTTAGTCAAAAAATAAAAATTTTAAGATCAAAAATACAACATTAAAAGATATGAATATTGACGAAATAAATAAATATGAATTTTTTGCAAATGATATTGAAAATTTTGCACGTGGAAACTCAGGTTTGTTACGCCTACAGTAACCCATGTTGGGAAGTAAATGTTTAAATCAATTTACTTAACCCCCAAAAAAGAATTTTTTTTTAAAAATCTAAAAATTTGGGAGTTTTTAGAATGATAATTATTTTTAGAGATGCGGGAAGTCGCATTTGAAAAATTTTTCTTAGAATTACCAAACAAAAGTGAACCGAATGTTTTACGAACAAAAATAAGTGATTTTTCAATATTAATCGAAAAACTTTGTGATCCAAAAACAGGCAGCTATAAAAATGTTCCACCTGGAAAAAGATATAATCAAAGATTGGATACTTTTACACTAAGCCGACAAGTGTGTAAGCATATTTTTAGGCTCCATTATTTTTCAAATTGTTTATCGATTTTATAGGGACAATAAAAAAACCTCAACAAGAACGATCAAAAGTTCAATCAAAAAAATATAGGAATTGTGAAATTATTGATTTTCATTCAGGTCTGTCCAAAATATTATTTTGACATTTAAAAAAAGAGAATTTTAGTAAATTTGTCAGACTTAAACCTTGATGAATTTTATACTAATAAACTTCGGGATTTGACATTGGTTGATATAAATTTGATGAACAATTTAAGCGCTTTACGGAAATGTATTAAAAATATTAAAATTCATAATTTAACTCGATTACAATTAAATTCCTGCAACATCACCGATCTCTCAGAAATTATATTCAAAAATTTACCGACAAATTTGGAAGAAATTAATTTTGAAAAGAATGATATCAAAGCGATTCCAAAATCAATTTCAAGATTGACGAAACTTGGAAAATTAATTTTAGATGAAAATGAAAATTTGTGTGATATTCCATGGGATCATTTACCAACAAGTCTCAAACTTTTGTCATTGAAATTCACAGCTGTGATTACTGTATCATCAGATATTAAACGACTTAAAAATTTGTATTATTTTACAGTTTTTAGTAAATATTTAAATGTAAGTACATGTATTTCATAATTCCTGATTTATCAATACTAAACCTTTAAAAACTTATTTTTTTAGCATATTTCATGGGAAGATATAACTGCAGAAATTGAATCGTTGTGGGTTAAAACTGAGTCAAATTTAAACATCATAAAATTGAATGATAAAGAAAAATTAAATTTTTTAGCAGTTGAATCTCCTAAACTTGTGGTAAAATAAAAGGTTATGGCTTTTGTCAATTTAAAATACGATTTTAAGGAATTCAACGGATTGGATGCCCCCGTTTCACTCACACTTTTGACATTAGACAATTGCGAGCTACAAAAATTTGATTTAATGAACAACTTTCAAAATTTAAAAAAGCTGTCTTTGAATAACAATGAAATTAGTGAAATTCAATGGGAAACTTTACCTCTATCACTTGAAAAAATTTCTTTCAGTAACAATAAACTTAAATTTATTGGAAATATTTCACATTTACAACAGCTTAAAGAATTCAATGCCCGTTCAAATGAAATTGAATGCATTTCTGAAAGTATTACAACTCTTCAAAATTTGAAAGACTTCATTCTTTCCAGTAATAAACTTTCATCACTTCCAAATGGTTTTGAAAATCTTCAAAATCTTGGAGTATTTGTTCTTGCATCAAATAAATTTGAAATGATTTACATCAAAATTTATGGCTCCGATTACCACCACATTTACATAGCTTAAATTTATCCAACAATAATATTCGCATTCTTCTATGTCATCTAAAAACTTTTAATCTCAAACACTTAACAGCAAAATGCTGTAATTTGCATTGGATTTGTCCAAACATATATCTCCAGGCTTTAAAGCTCAAAGAACATGATAGCTTTTATTGTCTCCATTTAGATATCCGAGAAAATCCATTGCTTAAAAATCTTGCATTTGTTCCATCAAAAATCTATGAACCACCATCATTTTTAGAAAAAGCAAAAGATTTCAACGTTTATCACACAACTGGAAAATTTGCAATGCTTTTTGTCACTGATAATTCAAGCTTACGAAATACTTCAAAATTTCCAACAAAAAATAATAAACCCGTATATGATTTTAAGAATTTAGCAGAAACAACAAAGTATAAATGTTGTAATTGTTGCAGTTCATGCGGAAAAGAAACGAATGAATCTGTTCGAAAACAATTAAAACGCATTCTCTGAATTTTTTTAAAAATGTTGGCACCCGTCAAAAAATCGATTTTCCAGAGAGTGTCCCTATGTTTTCGACTACACTTAACAAGCCTATTCCCAAAATATTAGAGTTTTTTTCCTACCGTAACCCACTTTTTTATGGTCCTGAAGAGAAAATATGCATTTTTTTCATTTTAATGGTGTATTATTATTTTTTCAAATTTTTTAATATTCTTGCACCTATATAGGTTTTCGAGGTCACTGAATCCGAATAAAATGTCGGCGAAAAAAAATTTTCGCGGCGAGACCCATTTTTGGCGTTCACGCCATATTCACGCCGTTTTAACGCCGCGGTAAGGCGCCTGCGGGCGTAGCGAATAGCACCATCGGATTCAGCGCACTTTTTTACCCCAGAAGGGTCTGAAATGGTAGATTCAGAGGAAACGTAAAATCACATTCACTATGCCTGAATGTGGGATACGGTAGAATTTCAAATTTCGATCATTTACGAAAAATCGAAATTCACTTCAAAAATGCTAATTTCTCGTTTTTATAGGTTTTCGACCATGGGAAATTTAAAAGAAAACTTTGTTTTCATCTAAATTTATGTTTTCTAGTGAAAATCATCTTATGTTTATAACATTGGTTGAAATTTTTTAGATGATGTTATTGAGCAATAAGATAACTTTGAGCACTTGAAATCGATGAAAAAATAAATTAAAAAATACTTTCATATAGATTATCGTATACTTCAACCCTTATAAATGAAAATTGCAGCATTTTTTATTTACACATGTACTACAACATCAATATTTGATTTCAAGGAAAGGAAAAATTTATTTTCAGCTATCAAAACCTAATTTTTAGTTTGATTATTATAAAGTAATCATTTTAGAACAAGATGAAATAGATTTTACATTATTTAGGGCAAAAACGACACCAGGGGGTTTTAACTTTAAATCAATACGCGTTTTTTTGAAAAAAAGATGATTTTTAATAGAACACATATATTTAGATGAAAACAAAGTTTTCTTTTAAATTTCCCATGGTCGAAAACCTATAAAAACGAGAAATTAGCATTTTTGAAGTGAATTTCGATTTTTCGTAAATGATCGAAATTTGAAATTCTACCGTATCCCACATTCAGGCATAGTGAATGTGATTTTACGTTTCCTCTGAATCTATCATTTCAGACCCTTCTGGGGTAAAAAAGTGCGCTGAATCCGATGGTGCTATTCGCTACGCCCGCAGGCGCCTTACCGCGGCGTTAAAACGGCGTGAATATGGCGTGAACGCCAAAAATGGGTCTCGCCGCGAAAATTTTTTTTCGCCGACATTTTATTCGGATTCAGTGACCTCGAAAACCTATATAGGTGCAAGAATATTAAAAAATTTGAAAAAATAATAATACACCATTAAAATGAAAAAAATGCATATTTTCTCTTCAGGACCATAAAAAAGTGGGTTACGGTAGGAAAAAAACTCTAATATTTTGGGAATAGGCTTGTTAAGTGTAGTCGAAAACATAGGGACACTTTCTGGAAAATCGATTTTTTGACGGGTGCCAAAATTATGGCAATTCTTTAAAAATTTTCGTAGAATGCGTTTTAATGATTATGGATTTTATGATATCTTTTGTTGAAAATGAAATAGAATTTTCAAGCAATTTACTAAAATTTGAACCCGGTAAATGGAAAACTGAAGTACATTCTCGAATGTGTCCGCATTGCTTGAAAGCCTTTAAATCAAAAACGGATAAATTTTTTGAAAATTTTAAAAAATCAAAAGAAATTGGTCCTTCATCAAAAAAAGTTTATGATCCTGAAAAGCTGGATATATCATATCAGACATATTGTCCTCAAGAATCAGAATTAGATGTTGTAATAGGCGATCAATCTAATATACACTTCAATCCAGAACATACTCAATTAAATGATAATTCTGCCAATAATTCTATTCAACCAGTTGAACCCACAACTTCAGAAATAATCTATCCTCAACAATCTTATTATTATACAAACAACACGAATTATGGTTATCAAAATTTTCAGTACCCACAGTTTTCGACCCAATCTAATTGCAATAAAATTCCTGACGTAACTTCTTTTAACCATAATATTGAATCAATTCAAGCCTCTCCATTTTTTAAACCCTCGTCATCAAACATCAATCAACAACTGTTCGATTCAAATAATACTTTCCAAATGAATGAAATACCACACCATTATCCTTACTATCCTCCATTATCAAATTATGAATATTCCAATCTACAAAATGCCTCAAATTATACCATCCAAGAAAGTTACAAAAACAACAAAATTCCTAACACCCAACAAAGTGGCATTCCTTTTTTGGCTCCTTCTGAAAATGTAACAGCTAAAACCAATTTTGAAGAGAATAATACTCGTTACGATACTGAACAAACATATTTACATACTTTTACATGGGATAATTTGTAATAATTATAAAAACAACTAAGATTAAATAAATTCATATATGTTGACAAAGTTTCGTAAAAATACCGTATTTTTTATGATCTTATAAAAATAATTATTGTATAAAATGGATATTTATTAATGATTACAACTAATAAAACAACAAACAAAAAATAAATTAAATTAAAGGGGGAGCTCCCCTTTTTACAACGTTTTTCTTTTTGTTTCTTTTTTTCATACCATTTTTTCTGTCGCATTTTTTCTTTCATTATTGACAAAAACATCTATCCTTGATCCTCTGAAGAATCGGATTCTGGAGAAGAATTTTGATATCTAAATTAATATATACTGTAATCCTTTTTTGTTATTGTTTTTTTGAATAAACTTATAAGTTATAGATATTCTAATGATAAGATGGAATTTCGACCTAAACAATTAACCGTTTTCCCGTCCCACAGCAATTTTGGAAAAGACGGGATTTCCCGTTCCCGGGGTTTTCACGAAAACGGTGCGACAAATTATCATCATTCCCAAAGCATCAAAGAGTCCATCTCTTTTAATTATCAGATATGTATTAAAAGTTTTTTATCACCAATTAATTCAAAAAACATAAAAATTCAAAACAACGGGATTGAAAATAAACATTATTATTTAAATATTTAAAACAAATAAAAAATTTCATATTATAATAGCAATTTGATAAAAGCAATAAATTTTTTAAAGCGTAATACAAAATAAATTATACCTATCCTCTTCCAATTCTTTCATTTTGTTTTACTTCTGCCAGATATTACGACAAAAAGTTAATGAATTACATAAAATTAAAAAGCTTATTTTGGCTTTTTGTCATTACTTAAACCATTCCAAACTACTTGAATAATTTTGAGTTGATTATCCCAAAATGTGTTGGTTGGAGTTTGTTTTTGTACGATTGCAATATTTTTAATTTTTGGTAAAATTTTTAATGGAACCTAAATAACTTTTTTCATTTATTACAGTAGTATTTTACAAAGCAGCAGAAACAAAACCTGTTCAATCCATTCTTTTGACTTTGGGTGTCTAATTTTGACATTAAACTCATGAATTTCACTATGCCATAACGGACTTTGATTTTCATCGAAAAATGCAATCCCGATACCACCTATAAAATAGATTTATTTTAAACGAAACAACTTAACGCATGTCTAAATATGGATTATGGATGTTTAAAGAAGTGGAGAATAATACATAAATATCTTACTCTACATATCAGTGTTTTCCCGATTCAGATTTCTTATAAGGAATCGGATCAGATTCGAAAAAAATGCATTTTTTAACACGAAAGAGCGTTCTTTGGAGCTTCTTTTTTTGCTCATTGAAGCGGTTTTTTGATAACAGAAAAATCGCTTCAATGAACCCTGATTTATTGATCAAAAAAATTTGTTTGCGGTGGATTTCCCCCTTTTTAACATGGCAGTAGTTGTATGCCATTGCGCCTTTGCGATATCTATGATTAACATGAGTGTAAAAATTATCTTGTTATAATCACCTGTAAATCCATTTCGTTTCTTCGATTTCAAACTTGTTGTTCCGGTCATTGTTCCATTATCATGAAGAGAAATATGTGTTTCCATAATTCCGCGAGCAAAAATATTTTCTGGACCGCGATGACCGCAAAGTATTTGTGCCCCAAAAATTCCTGAAACTTTGCAGTACTGTATTTTTAAAAAAGTTTTGATTTAAAAATTCTAACCTAAAACTCCTGCAAATAATAAAATGATCAGTCGTAAACACATTTCTACCTCAAAATTAGTGTTAAAATAATATAATATCAATAGGACATAAACTTTTAAAGACAAAAATATAATTGTTTTTTTTTCGTACTGAAAAAGAAACAATCGATTTTAAGTGATGGACAATAAGAGATGGTCATTTAAAAAAAAAATGCTTTTTTAACTTTCTACCCGAAAAAATATAAGTTAAACCTCTTGAATAAAATTCTTGATTGCTTTTTTTGTTGTAACTTTTTGTTAACATGTTTTTCTGACGGACTATTTATTTTTGTTTTTGATGTATAGTTGTTTCAAAGATTTGATAATTTTTGAAAATAAAAACAATAGTTCAAAAAAAACTTTTTTAAACTATATTATGGGAAGATTTTATAAAAAATTCAGTTCAAAACATATAGATTTATCACCTAAAAAAGGGTGACACTTTTTTGCTCAAAAAATTGTTATTTTCATTTTATAGTGTATGATTGCGAAATTCAACAAAAAATGTGATCATCGCATTTTTCATTGTAAAAAATGTGCGATATTTTAGGCCATTTTTAGCCTTAACAATTAACGAGACATTTTTTAGATTATGTAAAACATTTTTGTAAATTTGAGTTTTTGGATATGTTATCAGCTATCTTGTGAATAAATTAAAAAATCAAAAATTTATAAAAGACAATGAAATAAAAGGTCGGAAAACTGATAAAATTAGGGTAAAAATTTAAGTTATAATTTAAAAAATTTAAAACGATGATTGCCATAAATTCCATTCAACATAAGAGGGTGCACTATACAATGCGTTCTGCACACTTTTGCTCATGTGTTGAGTCTCTTTCTCAAAAAACATTATTTAAAAAAGAAGGAGTAGAGTCTTGGCTTTTCAATTCATTGACAAGCCAATCAAGTCCTTCATAAAGTCCTTCACCAATTTGTGCCCTACATTCTTGAATATGCCAGTGTTGCGTTTTTAACGATTTCAAATCCAATTTATCTTTGATTTCTTCGACCGTAATTGCATTTGGTAAATCTTGTTTGTTTGCAAAAATCAGTAAACGAGCACCTTGAAAATATTTATGCAAAAATTCTGCAGCTTCTTCAAAAGAATATCGATCACTTGTATCAATTACAAAAATGACACTATTAGATTCCTCTAAATGATTACGAAAGATTGGACGATATTTAATTCCTCCACCAAGAAAATTACCAATATCCCATATTTTGATAAAAGTTTCGTTACTTTTTTATTTGGAATCAAAAATTGAAAAAAATAGATTTTAAAATTGTGCTAAAAAAACACCAAAACAAAAACATTTAAACGTTTTTGTTACAGGTGACACAAAGAAATAACACCGTTTTGGCATAGAAATAATCATTTCCATTGATAAAAGTTTCGTTACTTTTTTATTTGGAATCAAAAATTGAAAAAAATAGATTTTAAAATTGTGCTAAAAAAACACCAAAACAAAAACATTTAAACGTTTTTGTTACAGGTGACACAAAGAAATAACACCGTTTTGGCATAGAAATAATCATTTCCATTGATAAAAGTTTCGTTACTTTTTTATTTGGAATCAAAAATTGAAAAAAATAGATTTTAAAATTGTGCTAAAAAAAACACCAAAACAAAAACATTTAAACGTTTTTGTTACAGGTGACACAAAGAAATAACACCGTTTTGGCATAGAAATAATCATTTCCATTGATAAAAGTTTCGTTACTTTTTTATTTGGAATCAAAAATTGAAAAAAATAGATTTTAAAATTGTGCTAAAAAAACACCAAAACAAAAACATTTAAACGTTTTTGTTACAGGTGACACAAAGAAATAACACCGTTTTGGCATAGAAATAATCATTTCCATTGATAAAAGTTTCGTTACTTTTTTATTTGGAATCAAAAATTGAAAAAAATAGATTTTAAAATTGTGCTAAAAAAAACACCAAAACAAAAACATTTAAACGTTTTTGTTACAGGTGACACAAAGAAATAACACCGTTTTGGCATAGAAATAATCATTTCCATTGATAAAAGTTTCGTTACTTTTTTATTTGGAATCAAAAATTGAAAAAAATAGATTTTAAAATTGTGCTAAAAAAAACACCAAAACAAAAACATTTAAACGTTTTTGTTACAGGTGACACAAAGAAATAACACCGTTTTGTGCATAGAAATAATCATTTCCATTGATAAAAGTTTCGTTACTTTTTTATTTGGAATCAAAAATTGAAAAAAATAGATTTTAAAATTGTGCTGAAAAAAACACCAAAACAAAAACATTTAAACGTTTTTGTTACAGGTGACACAAAGAAATAACACCGTTTTGTGCATAGAAATAATCATTTCCATTGATAAAAGTTTCGTTACTTTTTTATTTGGAATCAAAAATTGAAAAAAATAGATTTTAAAATTGTGCTAAAAAAAACACCAAAACAAAAACATTTAAACGTTTTTGTTACAGGTGACACAAAGAAATAACACCGTTTTGTGCATAGAAATAATCATTTCCATTGATAAAAGTTTCGTTACTTTTTTATTTGGAATCAAAAATTGAAAAAAATAGATTTTAAAATTGTGCTAAAAAAAACACCAAAACAAAAACATTTAAACGTTTTTGTTACAGGTGACACAAAGAAATAACACCGTTTTGGCATAGAAATAATCATTTCCATTGATAAAAGTTTCGTTACTTTTTTATTTGGAATCAAAAATTGAAAAAAATAGATTTTAAAATTGTGCTAAAAAAAACACCAAAACAAAAACATTTAAACGTTTTTGTTACAGGTGACACAAAGAAATAACACCGTTTTGGCATAGAAATAATCATTTCCATTGATAAAAGTTTCGTTACTTTTTTATTTGGAATCAAAAATTGAAAAAAATAGATTTTAAAATTGTGCTAAAAAAAACACCAAAACAAAAACATTTAAACGTTTTTGTTACAGGTGACACAAAGAAATAACACCGTTTTGTGCATAGAAATAATCATTTCCATTGATAAAAGTTTCGTTACTTTTTTATTTGGAATCAAAAATTGAAAAAAATAGATTTTAAAATTGTGCTAAAAAAAACACCAAAACAAAAACATTTAAACGTTTTTGTTACAGGTGACACAAAGAAATGACACCGTTTTGTGCATAGAAATAATCATTTCCATTGATAAAAGTTTCGTTACTTTTTTATTTGGAATCAAAAATTGAAAAAAATAGATTTTAAAATTGTGCTAAAAAAAACACCAAAACAAAAACATTTAAACGTTTTTGTTACAGGTGACACAAAGAAATAACACCGTTTTGGCATAGAAATAATCATTTCCATTGATAAAAGTTTCGTTACTTTTTTATTTGGAATCAAAAATTGAAAAAAATAGATTTTAAAATTGTGCTAAAAAAAACACCAAAACAAAAACATTTAAACGTTTTTGTTACAGGTGACACAAAGAAATAACACCGTTTTGTGCATAGAAATAATCATTTCCATTGATAAAAGTTTCGTTACTTTTTTATTTGGAATCAAAAATTGAAAAAAATAGATTTTAAAATTGTGCTAAAAAAAACACCAAAACAAAAACATTTAAACGTTTTTGTTACAGGTGACACAAAGAAATAACACCGTTTTGGCATAGAAATAATCATTTCCATTGATAAAAGTTTCGTTACTTTTTTATTTGGAATCAAAAATTGAAAAAAATAGATTTTAAAATTGTGCTAAAAAAAACACCAAAACAAAAACATTTAAACGTTTTTGTTACAGGTGACACAAAGAAATGACACCGTTTTGTGCATAGAAATAATCATTTCCATTGATAAAAGTTTCGTTACTTTTTTATTTGGAATCAAAAATTGAAAAAAATAGATTTTAAAATTGTGCTAAAAAAACACCAAAACAAAAACATTTAAACGTTTTTGTTACAGGTGACACAAAGAAATAACACCGTTTTGGCATAGAAATAATCATTTCCATTGATAAAAGTTTCGTTACTTTTTTATTTGGAATCAAAAATTGAAAAAAATAGATTTTAAAATTGTGCTAAAAAAAACACCAAAACAAAAACATTTAAACGTTTTTGTTACAGGTGACACAAAGAAATAACACCGTTTTGTGCATAGAAATAATCATTTCCATTGATAAAAGTTTCGTTACTTTTTTATTTGGAATCAAAAATTGAAAAAAATAGATTTTAAAATTGTGCTAAAAAAAACACCAAAACAAAAACATTTAAACGTTTTTGTTACAGGTGACACAAAGAAATAACACCGTTTTGTGCATAGAAATAATCATTTCCATTGATAAAAGTTTCGTTACTTTTTTATTTGGAATCAAAAATTGAAAAAAATAGATTTTAAAATTGTGCTAAAAAAAACACCAAAACAAAAACATTTAAACGTTTTTGTTACAGGTGACACAAAGAAATAACACCGTTTTGTGCATAGAAATAATCATTTCCATTGATAAAAGTTTCGTTACTTTTTTATTTGGAATCAAAAATTGAAAAAAATAGATTTTAAAATTGTGCTAAAAAAAACACCAAAACAAAAACATTTAAACGTTTTTGTTACAGGTGACACAAAGAAATAACACCGTTTTGTGCATAGAAATAATCATTTCCATTGATAAAAGTTTCGTTACTTTTTTATTTGGAATCAAAAATTGAAAAAAATAGATTTTAAAATTGTGCTAAAAAAAACACCAAAACAAAAACATTTAAACGTTTTTGTTACAGGTGACACAAAGAAATAACACCGTTTTGTGCATAGAAATAATCATTTCCATTGATAAAAGTTTCGTTACTTTTTTATTTGGAATCAAAAATTGAAAAAAATAGATTTTAAAATTGTGCTAAAAAAAACACCAAAACAAAAACATTTAAACGTTTTTGTTACAGGTGACACAAAGAAATAACACCGTTTTGTGCATAGAAATAATCATTTCCATTGATAAAAGTTTCGTTACTTTTTTATTTGGAATCAAAAATTGAAAAAAATAGATTTTAAAATTGTGCTAAAAAAACACCAAAACAAAAACATTTAAACGTTTTTGTTACAGGTGACACAAAGAAATAACACCGTTTTGTGCATAGAAATAATCATTTCCATTGATAAAAGTTTCGTTTCTTTTTTATTTGGAATCAAAAATTGAAAAAAATAGATTTTAAAATTGTGCTAAAAAAACACCAAAACAAAAACATTTAAACGTTTTTGTTACAGGTGACACAAAGAAATAACACCGTTTTGGCATAGAAATAATCATTTCCATTGATAAAAGTTTCGTTACTTTTTTATTTGGAATCAAAAATTGAAAAAAATAGATTTTAAAATTGTGCTAAAAAAAACACCAAAACAAAAACATTTAAACGTTTTTGTTACAGGTGACACAAAGAAATAACACCGTTTTGTGCATAGAAATAATCATTTCCATTGATAAAAGTTTCGTTACTTTTTTATTTGGAATCAAAAATTGAAAAAAATAGATTTTAAAATTGTGCTAAAAAAACACCAAAACAAAAACATTTAAACGTTTTTGTTACAGGTGACACAAAGAAATAACACCGTTTTGTGCATAGAAATAATCATTTCCATTGATAAAAGTTTCGTTACTTTTTTATTTGGAATCAAAAATTGAAAAAAATAGATTTTAAAATTGTGCTAAAAAAAACACCAAAACAAAAACATTTAAACGTTTTTGTTACAGGTGACACAAAGAAATAACACCGTTTTGTGCATAGAAATAATCATTTCCATTGATAAAAGTTTCGTTACTTTTTTATTTGGAATCAAAAATTGAAAAAAATAGATTTTAAAATTGTGCTAAAAAAAACACCAAAACAAAAACATTTAAACGTTTTTGTTACAGGTGACACAAAGAAATGACACCGTTTTGTGCATAGAAATAATCATTTCCATTGATAAAAGTTTCGTTACTTTTTTATTTGGAATCAAAAATTGAAAAAAATAGATTTTAAAATTGTGCTAAAAAAAACACCAAAACAAAAACATTTAAACGTTTTTGTTACAGGTGACACAAAGAAATAACACCGTTTTGTGCATAGAAATAATCATTTCCATTGATAAAAGTTTCGTTACTTTTTTATTTGGAATCAAAAATTGAAAAAAATAGATTTTAAAATTGTGCTAAAAAAACACCAAAACAAAAACATTTAAACGTTTTTGTTACAGGTGACACAAAGAAATAACACCGTTTTGGCATAGAAATAATCATTTCCATTGATAAAAGTTTCGTTACTTTTTTATTTGGAATCAAAAATTGAAAAAAATAGATTTTAAAATTGTGCTAAAAAAAACACCAAAACAAAAACATTTAAACGTTTTTGTTACAGGTGACACAAAGAAATAACACCGTTTTGGCATAGAAATAATCATTTCCATTGATAAAAGTTTCGTTACTTTTTTATTTGGAATCAAAAATTGAAAAAAATAGATTTTAAAATTGTGCTAAAAAAAACACCAAAACAAAAACATTTAAACGTTTTTGTTACAGGTGACACAAAGAAATGACACCGTTTTGTGCATAGAAATAATCATTTCCATTGATAAAAGTTTTGTTACTTTTTTATTTGGAATCAAAAATTGAAAAAAATAGATTTTAAAATTGTGCTAAAAAAAACACCAAAACAAAAACATTTAAACGTTTTTGTTACAGGTGACACAAAGAAATAACACCGTTTTGGCATAGAAATAATCATTTCCATTGATAAAAGTTTCGTTACTTTTTTATTTGGAATCAAAAATTGAAAAAAATAGATTTTAAAATTGTGCTAAAAAAAACACCAAAACAAAAACATTTAAACGTTTTTGTTACAGGTGACACAAAGAAATAACACCGTTTTGGCATAGAAATAATCATTTCCATTGATAAAAGTTTCGTTACTTTTTTATTTGGAATCAAAAATTGAAAAAAATAGATTTTAAAATTGTGCTAAAAAAAACACCAAAACAAAAACATTTAAACGTTTTTGTTACAGGTGACACAAAGAAATAACACCGTTTTGTGCATAGAAATAATCATTTCCATTGATAAAAGTTTCGTTACTTTTTTATTTGGAATCAAAAATTGAAAAAAATAGATTTTAAAATTGTGCTAAAAAAACACCAAAACAAAAACATTTAAACGTTTTTGTTACAGGTGACACAAAGAAATAACACCGTTTTGGCATAGAAATAATCATTTCCATTGATAAAAGTTTCGTTACTTTTTTATTTGGAATCAAAAATTGAAAAAAATAGATTTTAAAATTGTGCTAAAAAAAACACCAAAACAAAAACATTTAAACGTTTTTGTTACAGGTGACACAAAGAAATAACACCGTTTTGTGCATAGAAATAATCATTTCCATTGATAAAAGTTTCGTTACTTTTTTATTTGGAATCAAAAATTGAAAAAAATAGATTTTAAAATTGTGCTAAAAAAAACACCAAAACAAAAACATTTAAACGTTTTTGTTACAGGTGACACAAAGAAATAACACCGTTTTGTGCATAGAAATAATCATTTCCATTGATAAAAGTTTCGTTACTTTTTTATTTGGAATCAAAAATTGAAAAAAATAGATTTTAAAATTGTGCTAAAAAAACACCAAAACAAAAACATTTAAACGTTTTTGTTACAGGTGACACAAAGAAATAACACCGTTTTGGCATAGAAATAATCATTTCCATTGATAAAAGTTTCGTTACTTTTTTATTTGGAATCAAAAATTGAAAAAAATAGATTTTAAAATTGTGCTAAAAAAAACACCAAAACAAAAACATTTAAACGTTTTTGTTACAGGTGACACAAAGAAATAACACCGTTTTGTGCATAGAAATAATCATTTCCATTGATAAAAGTTTCGTTACTTTTTTATTTGGAATCAAAAATTGAAAAAAATAGATTTTAAAATTGTGCTAAAAAAACACCAAAACAAAAACATTTAAACGTTTTTGTTACAGGTGACACAAAGAAATAACACCGTTTTGGCATAGAAATAATCATTTCCATTGATAAAAGTTTCGTTACTTTTTTATTTGGAATCAAAAATTGAAAAAAATAGATTTTAAAATTGTGCTAAAAAAAACACCAAAACAAAAACATTTAAACGTTTTTGTTACAGGTGACACAAAGAAATAACACCGTTTTGGCATAGAAATAATCATTTCCATTGATAAAAGTTTCGTTACTTTTTTATTTGGAATCAAAAATTGAAAAAAATAGATTTTAAAATTGTGCTAAAAAAAACACCAAAACAAAAACATTTAAACGTTTTTGTTACAGGTGACACAAAGAAATAACACCGTTTTGTGCATAGAAATAATCATTTCCATTGATAAAAGTTTCGTTACTTTTTTATTTGGAATCAAAAATTGAAAAAAATAGATTTTAAAATTGTGCTGAAAAAAACACCAAAACAAAAACATTTAAACGTTTTTGTTACAGGTGACACAAAGAAATAACACCGTTTTGGCATAGAAATAATCATTTCCATTGATAAAAGTTTCGTTACTTTTTTATTTGGAATCAAAAATTGAAAAAAATAGATTTTAAAATTGTGCTGAAAAAAACACCAAAACAAAAACATTTAAACGTTTTTGTTACAGGTGACACAAAGAAATAACACCGTTTTGGCATAGAAATAATCATTTCCATTGATAAAAGTTTCGTTACTTTTTTATTTGGAATCAAAAATTGAAAAAAATAGATTTTAAAATTGTGCTAAAAAAAACACCAAAACAAAAACATTTAAACGTTTTTGTTACAGGTGACACAAAGAAATAACACCGTTTTGTGCATAGAAATAATCATTTCCATTGATAAAAGTTTCGTTACTTTTTTATTTGGAATCAAAAATTGAAAAAAATAGATTTTAAAATTGTGCTGAAAAAAACACCAAAACAAAAACATTTAAACGTTTTTGTTACAGGTGACACAAAGAAATAACACCGTTTTGGCATAGAAATAATCATTTCCATTGATAAAAGTTTCGTTACTTTTTTATTTGGAATCAAAAATTGAAAAAAATAGATTTTAAAATTGTGCTAAAAAAAACACCAAAACAAAAACATTTAAACGTTTTTGTTACAGGTGACACAAAGAAATAACACCGTTTTGGCATAGAAATAATCATTTCCATTGATAAAAGTTTCGTTACTTTTTTATTTGGAATCAGAAATTGAAAAAAATAGATTTTAAAATTGTGCTAAAAAAAACACCAAAACAAAAACATTTAAACGTTTTTGTTACAGGTGACACAAAGAAATAACACCGTTTTGTGCATAGAAATAATCATTTCCATTGATAAAAGTTTCGTTACTTTTTTATTTGGAATCAAAAATTGAAAAAAATAGATTTTAAAATTGTGCTAAAAAAAACACCAAAACAAAAACATTTAAACGTTTTTGTTACAGGTGACACAAAGAAATAACACCGTTTTGTGCATAGAAATAATCATTTCCATTGATAAAAGTTTCGTTACTTTTTTATTTGGAATCAAAAATTGAAAAAAATAGATTTTAAAATTGTGCTGAAAAAAACACCAAAACAAAAACATTTAAACGTTTTTGTTACAGGTGACACAAAGAAATAACACCGTTTTGGCATAGAAATAATCATTTCCATTGATAAAAGTTTCGTTACTTTTTTATTTGGAATCAAAAATTGAAAAAAATAGATTTTAAAATTGTGCTAAAAAAAACACCAAAACAAAAACATTTAAACGTTTTTGTTACAGGTGACACAAAGAAATAACACCGTTTTGGCATAGAAATAATCATTTCCATTGATAAAAGTTTCGTTACTTTTTTATTTGGAATCAAAAATTGAAAAAAATAGATTTTAAAATTGTGCTAAAAAAAACACCAAAACAAAAACATTTAAACGTTTTTGTTACAGGTGACACAAAGAAATAACACCGTTTTGTGCATAGAAATAATCATTTCCATTGATAAAAGTTTCGTTACTTTTTTATTTGGAATCAAAAATTGAAAAAAATAGATTTTAAAATTGTGCTGAAAAAAACACCAAAACAAAAACATTTAAACGTTTTTGTTACAGGTGACACAAAGAAATAACACCGTTTTGGCATAGAAATAATCATTTCCATTGATAAAAGTTTCGTTACTTTTTTATTTGGAATCAAAAATTGAAAAAAATAGATTTTAAAATTGTGCTAAAAAAAACACCAAAACAAAAACATTTAAACGTTTTTGTTACAGGTGACACAAAGAAATAACACCGTTTTGTGCATAGAAATAATCATTTCCATTGATAAAAGTTTCGTTACTTTTTTATTTGGAATCAAAAATTGAAAAAAATAGATTTTAAAATTGTGCTAAAAAAAACACCAAAACAAAAACATTTAAACGTTTTTGTTACAGGTGACACAAAGAAATAACACCGTTTTGGCATAGAAATAATCATTTCCATTGATAAAAGTTTCGTTACTTTTTTATTTGGAATCAAAAATTGAAAAAAATAGATTTTAAAATTGTGCTAAAAAAAACACCAAAACAAAAACATTTAAACGTTTTTGTTACAGGTGACACAAAGAAATAACACCGTTTTGGCATAGAAATAATCATTTCCATTGATAAAAGTTTCGTTACTTTTTTATTTGGAATCAAAAATTGAAAAAAATAGATTTTAAAATTGTGCTAAAAAAAACACCAAAACAAAAACATTTAAACGTTTTTGTTACAGGTGACACAAAGAAATAACACCGTTTTGTGCATAGAAATAATCATTTCCATTGATAAAAGTTTCGTTACTTTTTTATTTGGAATCAAAAATTGAAAAAAATAGATTTTAAAATTGTGCTAAAAAAAACACCAAAACAAAAACATTTAAACGTTTTTGTTACAGGTGACACAAAGAAATAACACCGTTTTGGCATAGAAATAATCATTTCCATTGATAAAAGTTTCGTTACTTTTTTATTTGGAATCAAAAATTGAAAAAAATAGATTTTAAAATTGTGCTAAAAAAAACACCAAAACAAAAACATTTAAACGTTTTTGTTACAGGTGACACAAAGAAATAACACCGTTTTGTGCATAGAAATAATCATTTCCATTGATAAAAGTTTCGTTACTTTTTTATTTGGAATCAAAAATTGAAAAAAATAGATTTTAAAATTGTGCTAAAAAAAACACCAAAACAAAAACATTTAAACGTTTTTGTTACAGGTGACACAAAGAAATAACACCGTTTTGTGCATAGAAATAATCATTTCCATTGATAAAAGTTTCGTTACTTTTTTATTTGGAATCAAAAATTGAAAAAAATAGATTTTAAAATTGTGCTGAAAAAAACACCAAAACA
The DNA here is from genome assembly GCA_964035985.1 of Panagrolaimus superbus. NCBI lineage: Eukaryota > Metazoa > Nematoda > Chromadorea > Rhabditida > Panagrolaimidae > Panagrolaimus > Panagrolaimus superbus. The sequence continues at coordinate 12,561,035 of OZ038357.1, forward strand.
AAAACATTTAAACGTTTTTGTTACAGGTGACACAAAGAAATAACACCGTTTTGGCATAGAAATAATCATTTCCATTGATAAAAGTTTCGTTACTTTTTTATTTGGAATCAAAAATTGAAAAAAATAGATTTTAAAATTGTGCTAAAAAAAACACCAAAACAAAAACATTTAAACGTTTTTGTTACAGGTGACACAAAGAAATAACACCGTTTTGGCATAGAAATAATCATTTCCATTGATAAAAGTTTCGTTACTTTTTTATTTGGAATCAAAAATTGAAAAAAATAGATTTTAAAATTGTGCTAAAAAAAACACCAAAACAAAAACATTTAAACGTTTTTGTTACAGGTGACACAAAGAAATAACACCGTTTTGTGCATAGAAATAATCATTTCCATTGATAAAAGTTTCGTTACTTTTTTATTTGGAATCAAAAATTGAAAAAAATAGATTTTAAAATTGTGCTAAAAAAAACACCAAAACAAAAACATTTAAACGTTTTTGTTACAGGTGACACAAAGAAATAACACCGTTTTGGCATAGAAATAATCATTTCCATTGATAAAAGTTTCGTTACTTTTTTATTTGGAATCAAAAATTGAAAAAAAATAGATTTTAAAATTGTGCTGAAAAAAACACCAAAACAAAAACATTTAAACGTTTTTGTTACAGGTGACACAAAGAAATAACACCGTTTTGGCATAGAAATAATCATTTCCATTGATAAAAGTTTCGTTACTTTTTTATTTGGAATCAAAAATTGAAAAAAATAGATTTTAAAATTGTGCTGAAAAAAACACCAAAACAAAAACATTTAAACGTTTTTGTTACAGGTGACACAAAGAAATAACACCGTTTTGGCATAGAAATAATCATTTCCATTGATAAAAGTTTCGTTACTTTTTTATTTGGAATCAAAAATTGAAAAAAATAGATTTTAAAATTGTGCTGAAAAAAACACCAAAACAAAAACATTTAAACGTTTTTGTTACAGGTGACACAAAGAAATAACACCGTTTTGGCATAGAAATAATCATTTCCATTGATAAAAGTTTCGTTACTTTTTTATTTGGAATCAAAAATTGAAAAAAATAGATTTTAAAATTGTGCTGAAAAAAACACCAAAACAAAAACATTTAAACGTTTTTGTTACAGGTGACACAAAGAAATAACACCGTTTTGGCATAGAAATAATCATTTCCATTGATAAAAGTTTCGTTACTTTTTTATTTGGAATCAAAAATTGAAAAAAATAGATTTTAAAATTGTGCTGAAAAAAACACCAAAACAAAAACATTTAAACGTTTTTGTTACAGGTGACACAAAGAAATAACACCGTTTTGGCATAGAAATAATCATTTCCATTGATAAAAGTTTCGTTACTTTTTTATTTGGAATCAAAAATTGAAAAAAATAGATTTTAAAATTGTGCTGAAAAAAACACCAAAACAAAAACATTTAAACGTTTTTGTTACAGGTGACACAAAGAAATAACACCGTTTTGGCATAGAAATAATCATTTCCATTGATAAAAGTTTCGTTACTTTTTTATTTGGAATCAAAAATTGAAAAAAATAGATTTTAAAATTGTGCTGAAAAAAACACCAAAACAAAAACATTTAAACGTTTTTGTTACAGGTGACACAAAGAAATAACACCGTTTTGGCATAGAAATAATCATTTCCATTGATAAAAGTTTCGTTACTTTTTTATTTGGAATCAAAAATTGAAAAAAATAGATTTTAAAATTGTGCTGAAAAAAACACCAAAACAAAAACATTTAAACGTTTTTGTTACAGGTGACACAAAGAAATAACACCGTTTTGGCATAGAAATAATCATTTCCATTGATAAAAGTTTCGTTACTTTTTTATTTGGAATCAAAAATTGAAAAAAATAGATTTTAAAATTGTGCTGAAAAAAACACCAAAACAAAAACATTTAAACGTTTTTGTTACAGGTGACACAAAGAAATAACACCGTTTTGGCATAGAAATAATCATTTCCATTGATAAAAGTTTCGTTACTTTTTTATTTGGAATCAAAAATTGAAAAAAATAGATTTTAAAATTGTGCTGAAAAAAACACCAAAACAAAAACATTTAAACGTTTTTGTTACAGGTGACACAAAGAAATAACACCGTTTTGGCATAGAAATAATCATTTCCATTGATAAAAGTTTCGTTACTTTTTTATTTGGAATCAAAAATTGAAAAAAATAGATTTTAAAATTGTGCTAAAAAAACACCAAAACAAAAACATTTAAACGTTTTTGTTACAGGTGACACAAAGAAATAACACCGTTTTGGCATAGAAATAATCATTTCCATTGATAAAAGTTTCGTTACTTTTTTATTTGGAATCAAAAATTGAAAAAAATAGATTTTAAAATTGTGCTAAAAAAAACACCAAAACAAAAACATTTAAACGTTTTTGTTACAGGTGACACAAAGAAATAACACCGTTTTGGCATAGAAATAATCATTTCCATTGATAAAAGTTTCGTTACTTTTTTATTTGGAATCAAAAATTGAAAAAAATAGATTTTAAAATTGTGCTAAAAAAAACACCAAAACAAAAACATTTAAACGTTTTTGTTACAGGTGACACAAAGAAATAACACCGTTTTGTGCATAGAAATAATCATTTCCATTGATAAAAGTTTCGTTACTTTTTTATTTGGAATCAAAAATTGAAAAAAATAGATTTTAAAATTGTGCTGAAAAAAACACCAAAACAAAAACATTTAAACGTTTTTGTTACAGGTGACACAAAGAAATAACACCGTTTTGGCATAGAAATAATCATTTCCATTGATAAAAGTTTCGTTACTTTTTTATTTGGAATCAAAAATTGAAAAAAATAGATTTTAAAATTGTGCTAAAAAAACACCAAAACAAAAACATTTAAACGTTTTTGTTACAGGTGACACAAAGAAATAACACCGTTTTGGCATAGAAATAATCATTTCCATTGATAAAAGTTTCGTTACTTTTTTATTTGGAATCAAAAATTGAAAAAAATAGATTTTAAAATTGTGCTGAAAAAAACACCAAAACAAAAACATTTAAACGTTTTTGTTACAGGTGACACAAAGAAATAACACCGTTTTGGCATAGAAATAATCATTTCCATTGATAAAAGTTTCGTTACTTTTTTATTTGGAATCAAAAATTGAAAAAAATAGATTTTAAAATTGTGCTAAAAAAACACCAAAACAAAAACATTTAAACGTTTTTGTTACAGGTGACACAAAGAAATAACACCGTTTTGGCATAGAAATAATCATTTCCATTGATTGAGTTGTTTATCAAACAAAAACGATGAAAAAAGTCAGAATAAAAAACTTAAGTAGGTTGTATCCAACCGAACATTTATTTGAACACTATTTTTGTGGTCAGAAAAATACCTAAAAAAAGAAAATGTTATCAGCATTTTTTGATTCAGATTCTGAAGCATTTTCGTTTCGAGCTCATTTTATTTGTATTTCACCGAGGTTCTTTTTAACAAAGCCCAGCATCATTTTATCAGTAATATCAAATTAAAACAATTATTATTATTTAAATTTTGATAAAAAAAGATTAAAAAGCGCACGATAATGGAGCTTGAATATATCTGATTGTAGTTTGTTTTTGAACAAAACTTTTGATTCAATTGCTTACTTTTTTATTAAACTGTGACAACAAAATTAAATAAAACGCACTTTTCTAAAAAATAAATAAATAAGTGTTTAAAATTCATTTTTTTGTGTCAATCTGCTTACAAGGGAAGTACGCCAACTGTTTTTGGAAATTTTACTCGAAAGTTGACTCAAATTATAGGTATGGTATAGGAAATGAATGTGTAAAAGTATTAGCGGCCAACGTAAAAAAAATTTTTTTGTTTTAACGTGGTCCCCCCTGTGAAAAAAAAATAATAGTCGAATTTTTAGATCTTTAATTTGGAATTATAATTTTTTGGCTGGCCATTGGCCGCTAATACTTTTACACATTCATTTCCTATACCATACCTACAATTTGAGTCAAATTTCGAGTAAAATTTCCAAAAACAGTTGGCGTACTTCCCTTGTTAGTTGATTCAAATTTCGATGTCATTAAATTTTGTAATTTATTGACATATAATTGCAGAATTAACGACGGCACGCTTTGCTGGGGCACAACATGATGAAAGTGGAAAAGAGCACATAGTTGAAGCCCCGCAAATTGTTGTTGAATTAAATGTATTTGCTCCTCTGAAATAAAAAAAGAATGCTAGAGAACAGCATTCGAAAGATATAATTCTTACGGGCAAATACCACCGCGGCAAACTCGTTTCATAATTGTTCGGCCACATTTTCCGCAATTTGCTGTACATGAAGAAGCAGCCCATTCGGTCCAACCTGAAACTGTTATTGCCGGTTTGGCGACAGTAATGGCAGCAGTAGTTGGAAGAATGGAATCAGCCAAAAATGGTGCAATAACTCTTCTTGTCATTGAACAAAAGTTTGTTCCTCTCTTGAAACGAATGTAACCATTTTCACCCCAATTTGGTCCTGTAAAAATGGTTCAATAACGATAATATTTTAAAAAATTATTAATAGTCAAATTTACCAAAAGAAGTTTTAGCAATCCAAAAATCGGGAGTGTATCCAACAAGTAATACAACAGTCATTTGAAGGCAACCGGCGTGACAAATGCTTGAAGAAATATCCAAAACTCCACCAGTATAATTTGCAATCAGGTAATTGATATGATCATAAAAGTCTGTGGTTCCATTATTTCGGGGTGGAAGATATATGACTGCAGCAGCGGGGCCATAATTATATAAATCTTCAGCAATTTTTTGTTCGCTGTAAGAAACGGTGGAACCATTTTTGGTGATCCCATATTGACGGAATCCGGCAATTTTGTATCTTTGATCCATGCAAGACTCGCATCCAATTCCATCATCAACATTTCCGACAATTCCAGAAATATATGGGGTACAACTTTCAAGGGGAAGTCCCTTCTCTTTTGCATATCCGAATGATGGAATAATGTTATCACTGGAATAGCAAAGATCTGTGTTAAATTCACAATTTAGAATGGATTGTTCGGATAAATCAAGGCTTTGATTTTTTTGAATCAAATATTGGGATTCCACGGATGCCACAACCGCGTGAATATATGCGGAACCACATTTTCCTTGATTTTTTACGGCTGTTACTTTTCCCAAATCTCTCCAATCAAATGATGTCGGAATTGTTGACATTGATGCCGAAAACATCGCTACTAGAAGAAAAGCTTGGATCCCATAAAACATGTTTGTTCTAATAATTTAGGACAAAATATAATAAATTTTAAAGCATTGGTAGCCTTTATATATGAATTCTTAGAATGCTGAACAAATACTTTTCCAAATTGTTTGTAATTTTTATTGTTATGTATTGTTTGAAATATTATCTGTAGTTTCTGATTTTGACTTCCCTAAAATGATGCACTTTTGCTGTAAATAAAAAATAGAAAGGGTTGAAAAACACTGAAAGAAAGTTCAAATGAGCAAATTTTACGTGTCTCCACAAATTTTTACAAGCTTTAAAACTATCATTTCAGCACCTGTTTCAATTGCAAATATTGAAACGACAAAAAAATTTGTATTTCTTTTGTAATTTTTGTGTTTTAATTTAATTTTCTTTTGTTTTAGACGCCATTAATGTCCGGGTTTAAACAATTAATTTTTGGAAGGAATATTTTCTTTTGTTGAGCATAAGTACACTTTTAATATTGTAAATTTTACAAATATTCTTTAAAAATAAATAAATTTCAAAGTAACAAATGGAGCTAAAATAGGAGAATTAGTATTTGAAGGTAGTAATAACCAGAAGATTTTTCGTCGAAAACGTGAGTCAAGAACTTTGTGGGGGGTCGTGACACTTGACCCCATGACAATTGATCCCGAGATATGAAATAACTTAAAAAATTTTAAATCTTTTGTTTGTGGGATCGGGGTCAGGTGGAGTATCACCAATATGAATGTAGATGAGAAATAATAGGCAATAATTTTAAAAATTAACACAGAAATGTTAAATAATTATTTTTAATTTTTTCAAAATTAAAAAATATTTTTGAATTTACTTTTTTTTTACACGTCCATTTTTTATACCGGATTTTTTGCGGGATCATTTTGTTTTATGCTTTATTTTATGCATGCTATAAATTCTTTGGGCAGAAATTGAAATCTGTGAAAACTCGAAGTTTTCACATTTTTGGATAAAAGTATACTGTAATTTATTAAGAGTTTCGAACATTTCCCACAAACAAACAATTTTTTTTTACAAACAAACAAATGAAACAAACAAAATAATAATTATTTATTCAATGTTGAATTATGTGGATTTGAAGACGCATTGATAAAATGGGTTTTTAAATACTTTTTACGTAAATAAAATGAAAGATATTCTTTTCGAGTTGTTTTACTAAAATATATATTTAATAGGGTTTTTAAAATAAAATAAATAACATTAATTACCTCAAAATTAGCAATGACAAACTTCCTGATAATGCCACAGCGTCATAAATAATTGGTAAAATTGTGGCATAAAAAGAAGAAACGTTTTCGTTTGTTGAAAATAGTAAACGAGAAACATTGTAAGATGTTCGCCAAACTTGGGCAAGAAAAACTATGAATGAAACAACTGAAAACAAAGAATAGACTTAATTTTATTTTGGGGAAAAAATTTGAATTGTTTTTGGGTTACGGTAGTTTTTGCAAAGCATGAAAAGAAATTAAAATTAAAATTTTTAGCGTAAATTTATTTCAAGAGCCTTTTGCCTTTGCTACAAACATTGTATTTGGCGTAATAACAGGCTTAAATTTGCATATCCTACCTTTCTTTTCCCCGAAAAATAGCAAAAAAACTAAATTAATGCAGCAAAAAGTTACCCAACAAATTTTTTTCATTAATATGCAACAAAGTATTTGTTTGTTTATAAAAATAGAATTTAATAAATGATAAAAAATTTAATGCCGCGGCAATGCAGGTTGTTGTAATGTAAACAATCGTGCTAAGAGTAAAATATATTTGTGATATTTCTGGTTTCACCAAACCAAGGGAAATATTTCCATCCGGTAAATATTTGAAAACAGAAAGTTCTTGAATTTTCCAAATAATTGAAAAAATTGGTAAAAAAAATAACAAAAATGTATACCAATGTCGCCGCCAAATTGTTGCATAATTAAATGGAAACCAAATAAATGTAAAACGATTTAAAGCCATAAATGTGTGACCTAAGAATTGTAAAGTAACAATATAAGCGGCAAAATTGAAAAGTAAAGTGGCAAAAATTGTTGAATTTATGTAAAAATTCGATAATTCTGGGATCATTGAAAACCTTGAATTTGCAATTATCTGTAAAAATTAATAAATATACTGTAGACATAAATAATTATCAAAAATGTGAAAAAGGATTACCGTAAAATAAGTAAATAAATCTGCAATAATTACAATTCTAAAAATATTGTAAAATGGCCCCGTAAAAGTTGAATTTTGTTTTGTAAATAATAAAATTATGATTGAAATATGAAAAAGATACAGAAAAACTTCTGATGTTTGCAAAATGATAAAAAATATACTAACCATTTTGAATTTCAACAATATTAAAAAGATTATTCTTTTATACTATTATATTTTGAAGGAGTTTTTAAAATAGAAATTGTTCGAAAAAAAATATTAATTTAAATTTCAATGTCTACCTTTTTGAATAACAAAAACATACGTAGTTTGGAAATCAGTCATTAAAAAAAAGTCGAATGCATTTAATTTTTCAAAATTTTTTTGAAGTTATATTAAAATTAATTGTGGCAACAATATATTTCAACAACAAAAATTTAATTATGCAAACATCAAAGGCAGAAAAATGTTCTATGATTAGCTAAGAACGATTTCGACACGAAATCAAAGTGAGATTTGTCGAACAAAAATTGAGGGAAAATAATTGATAAATGTCAATGATAAGAATTTTTGATAAAAATTTTGATACTTTTTAGATTAAAGTTTTATAAAGTTGTATGATGCTCGATAATGAATTTGTTTATAATTTCATTGATTTTTCGGGTAGCATTTCCCTTGGATGATAATCATCCGATGATGTCAACGTTTTTGTTTTTTATGGATTACACAGTGCAATATCCTGCCTGCAAGTCGGTACAATATCCAGTATATTGTCCTTATCTTTTATAAATGATAGTATACTATCAATCTCCCCTCTCCTCTCTTCTCTTTCTTTGTAAGAACTCTCACCACGATTGTTCCATCTTTCTCGTTCTCGAACGTTCAGCCTATCTGCAATAGCGCTGTCGTTCTCTTTCTCTCATTCGATTTGTCATCACTTTCTCTGGAACAGTCTGTCTCAGGCGCTGTCTCCTTTATTATTATTTGTGTTAATAAATATTGTTAATTGTAATATGACCTCCGATGTTACACACAGATATGTATAAGTAGAACTATAGTTCAAACTAAAAAATTAGATTTTTTTTTTCATCGATGGTTGATTTCATCTTTGTTAACTTCGTGTTTTTAATTCCCCGGTGTGTGTAATAAAAAAAAAGTTACAAATTTTTAAATATTTGAATAAAAAAAAGACTTGTTACAATCCGATACCCACGTTTTACTGTTTTCGGTGATTATCTATTGTTAAATTAATTTAAAATCAGCCTTTTTAAACAACTTTGAAAAAACGATATTTGTGGCAAACGGTGTGTGCTCAAAGGTGGTGAATCATCACCATAACGTTACGCCTTCCTTTTCTTTCTCTTTTCCTTTTTTATCGCAAATATATTTATTCCGCGGTTTTCATTCAATAAAGAGCAGACGCAAAAACCCTTCTCTCTCTACATCCAAAGCCAGGTCACAATAATCACCTTTCGTGATAATATTATCCACTGTGCTCGAAGTTGAAAAAAAAGAGAGTAATATAACCATATTTTTCAGCATGTCAAAAAATGTTATTCTTTTCGCGGATGGGGCTTTCAATTCCCCCCTATATTGTTCATATTGAAATGTTTATTATGGGAAAAGAATGCATGGAAAAGCACGGTTTCAAAGTTGTTAAAGGAGTCATGAATCCTAGCTCTGATTCATACAAAAAATCTGGAATGCTTTCATTATTTCATCGAAATGAAATGTGTAAACTTTCTGTATCAAATGATAAACACAATTGGATTATTGTTGATAATTTTGAAGATTCAAATCCTGTAACAATTTTGCAGCGATGTCATGATAAAATGATAAAGGAATATGGTGAAGTAAAAGTGATGTATTTGTGTGGAGCTGATGCCATTGATTCATTTATTGAAGCACATTCAAAGGGAAAAAGTAAGTTTAAAAGAGTTCTTTGAAAAAGCTTTTTCTATCGTGTTTTTTTGTTAAAGTAAAATAAAAATGTGAGAATTTTAGGCAAATTTTGGACCTTTGAAGAATTAAAAACTATTTTGGACAAATATGGTATGATTATTGAAGTAAATTCGAATCGCCCTGGCAATGCCTCAGATCCTATCAAAATTCTTAAAGCATTAAATTTGCCAACAAAAAATGTTTTTGCCGTTTTTTCCACCGATGATATCAGTAGTACAACAATTCGGGAAGCGTTTAGAAATAAAAATTATGATTTTCTTAAGGAAATTATGGACGAAAATGTTATAAATTATGTGGATAGCCATCATTTGTATTTGTAATTCCCTTATATTTTATGCACTTTTTTTGGGAAAAAAAGTAATGACTTCTTTTTTGATTGTTCTATGAAGATTTTTATTATTTTTGGATTTATTATTTAACGTAATTTTGAAAAAATATATATTGAGACATTGTTTTTGCTGGAATTGTTCTCGTTTTTTTATGGATGTGTTCAAAAAACTTTTTTGTTGAATTACACATGTTTGAATAAATTTTATGGATATTTAACTGCGAAAGTTTTAAATGAAAAAACGGAATCTGTGATTTTCAAAATCAAAAAAGAAATATCACATCTGTTTTGGATCAATTCTTTTTCTATCCTTTATTTTTTTGTTGCCATTTCATTTTTTCGAATTTATTGCTTTTTAAAAAATTTATTATTTATATTTAAAAATTTTTTGATAAGTTTACGACTTTTGTATTTGCAAAGGGATGGATTTCCATCGATGGATTTGCCATTGTTTTAGTCTTAAAAATGGGGGGAAAAATATTTTATAAATATTTTTAAAGAAGGATAAATAAAATGGAGTTAAGCCTTTTTTTCGTGAAAAACAAATGTTTTTGGAAGTTGTTATCATTTTTTTTCCTCATTCTTTCTCAGACTGGCACAATTCCATTAGATATTAGATTGGGTAATAAAAAAACAAAAAAATGTTTGTTGAAAGAAAAGAAAATCTCCCATTTGTTTCCCCCCCCCTTTTCTTTGATGGTGATTTTTTTGAGTGACCACTTGCCTGTCATCTTTTTTTTTTGCTGAAAGAACATTTGTTTTTACACAACATTATTTCTTTCTTTCACCAATCCCTTTTTTACTCCCCCCAATAATCAATTGTTTTTTTTAGAAATTACACAAAAATACTACTTTTTTTAAGTGATAACAATTTTTTTGGATTGTTTTAAAGTTGGGGATTTTTTATTTGAATTACAAAAAATGGGAAATAATGTTTTTTTCAGTTATTTATTGGTTTTATGATTCATTTTTTTGGGAAGATCAAAGTTGATTGAAAAAAAAAAATTTACAACTCTCTCTCTTTTTTTTGCTGAGTAATGGATGGGTGTTGAAAAAATAACAGTGTTTAATGATTCTCCACATTTGATGGTGTCGGTCATTGTGGAATAGATTTTTCACACTTTTTAAACTTTTTGGTTTTAATTTTTTACCTTTTTGTTATCAGCTTCTTGATAAAATTTTATTTTTATCAGCATGTTGGAAGTTGTAAAAAAATGCAGCAAAAGTGAAATCAAAGGAATGTAAAAAAATATAACCTTTGAAAATTTTTTTTGAAGAAAAAAAAAGTTGTAAAAAATCTCAATGAATTTTCTTTGACGCAGTTTTGTGTTACATGAAAATGAGATTTTTGAGGTCATTGAAAAAAAAAATAAATATATCTAGATGTGATTGTTAATTTATCTTCGTTTGATATTTTTCATTTTCTGTATTTTGTTTTTTTTAGGAGAAGACTTATTTGTTTTAGGAAAATTATTGTTGTTGTTGATGATGATGATGATGGTGATGATGTTGGAGGTGGAGGTGGAAAAAAATGAGAATGGAATCAGTTTATGGAATGAAGGTAAGACTTCTATTGGGGTGAGAATTGCTATCAAAAAAAGTGATTAGTGATAATCACCATTTTTGATAGTTGTTTCTTACACAACAATTATCCCACAAAAATCTTATTACCGCAAAAATGAAACACTTTCAACTTTTACTTTCTTTTTGAGGAATCCTTTTTCTTCTTTTTCAAAAATGCATTTATTTATTACTTCTACTCCAATAAAAATTCTGACTTGATGTTTTATTATATTATTTTTTTGACTGTAAAATTACCCAGTTATAAAAATACTTTTTCTTTCATCCTTTTTTTTCTCCTCCTTTTTTATATTTCATTTTCACGTTTGACCTCGTAAGTTTGAACTCATTTTTTTACGGATTTTGAAAATTCGCAAACATACGATTTTTTTTCTTCTTCTTTTTTTTCGGATCCATCATTTTTTGCTCACTTTTTTTGTTTCATTCATATCCATTTTTCTATTGTTCATTGTTCGGTTTTTAATTTCTTGTTGGGACGCTTTTTTTCTGAAAAAAAACAATAATTGGTACTTTTAAAACTATTCTGAAAAAAAAAGAATTCTTTGCAGGTTTTTTCAAGTTTTGCTGCTACGTTTTTTGCCAAAGTTATCTTTCATCCTTGAAAATTAAGTTTGTATTTTTCCGCTACAATTCATTCATTCATTTTTTCTATCTTTGAATGTATTTTAAAAAAAGTGAGGGACTATAATTTAGTTATTTATTGCCAGCCGTTCTTTCATTTTTTGCGCAGTTCCTAAAAATCAGTCATTTTTTGTTATTGGCGCCATTCAAATTTGGCGGCGCCATTTAAAAAGCTAGTTTTTATTTTGTCTTTTTTTTTGGCGGAAAATATTTTAGTTTTTGCGCAACACAAAAGTGATATTTGTTTGTATTTTAATATCTACAATACAGTTGAATTTTGTCAACAATTTTTAAGGTCTTGAACGGAAAATAGTTTTTTTGCAGTTTTTGTAAACTTATTTTTTAAATTTAATTTTTTGGTACAAAAATAGGGAACATTTTTATTGTTTTTTTTCTCTTGCAACGAAATTAATTAATTTTGGTTGTCTCAAACGGAAAATAATGAATACTTTCTCTCAAACTTACTCATCTTTTTTATCTCGGATATTTCATAGCCCTTTTATTTACCATTATTTCTTAAACATCCTCATCGAATAGGTTGATCATCAACTGAAAAAGTAATGTCTGATTATTATTATTATTATTATTGTTAGTCATCCAATTGTAAACTTTTTTTTTCTTCTTTACTTTTGCTGTTTTTAAAATTTCTTCCTTTTTTTTCTTCTTCTTTTTCTTTGTTCGATGATTCACTTTTTTTTTCGTTTTTGTGTTTTGAAAAAAAGGCTGACCAAATAAGTGCTGCTAATTTGTTCAATCAATATTAATCGTATTAATTTTTTTTAAAACCTTTTTTTTATACTTTTGTGGTCAAGAAATGATTACAAGCTTACTTTTTTTTCCTGCTTTTTTCTTTGATTTTGGCTTAATCGAACCAGTTTCTCAAAGTTAGTTTTCCTTCTATATTTCATTTTTTCAAATATTTACAAACAAAAAGCGGAACGATTGAATTTGTTGATACCTTTTTTTGTACAGTTACTTTCACATTTTTTGATCGTTTTTTTAAATTTTTTCATTTTTTGACAGTAACACAAATTTTACAATATTCATTTAAAAAAATGTGTTATTATCATAAAATGACTCTTACAACGAAACTTTGAATTTTTCGTACTTTTTTTCTTTCTCAAAATATTTCTGATTCATTTTCACACTTTTCTTTTTACTACTTTTTACTACTTTATATACTTTTGCTGCTGCCTTTTTATTTATTTTCTAAACAAACTTAACTTTTTTCGCTGTCAAAAAAGTATACATTGAAAAAAAGGGGGAGTCCATTGCATATTTTTTTTGCTTTTCTCTCTCAAAAACTCACAGTTTTTACGTGAAAACTAAAAATTCTGTCTCTTCTTAAAGCAGCAAATCTCATTTATTCACAGAGCTCAAAGCTTGTTTTCAGTTTAAAAAGTGAACGCTAAAAAGAAATAAACATATTTATTTATTTATTTATTTTAATTCGGAGATTATTTTAAGGAAGTTTTATATAATAAGCTTTATTTCTTTTCAGTTTTCAGTTTTCTACATTTCTTTTCCTTCTAAAATTTTATAGACTCTGAAAATGCAAAAATAAAAATTTTAAAGGTTTTTTACTGCAGTTTTTTTGATTTTTTCATAAAACTTTGCAAAAATAAAAATCGGGCGATAATGTCCGATGTCGGCTTTTCTTTTTGTTTTAGTTTTTCAAATCTCCTCCCTCTCCCCTTTGTAAGTGACCCTTGAATCGATGAATTTAATTGTACAGTTACTTTCACAATTGTACAGTTACTTTCACAAGTATTACTTTTTAGTACTCAAGTGTATTTTTTTTGTTCAATTTCAGGGCCCCCCTTTGTTTTTAAATTCTTTTTTTTTGCAAACAACAAAAAAACGGGATACAACAAATTTTTAAAGCATTGTTTTAAACTTGAAAAAAGTTTGTATCTCTTAATTTTTAAAGACAAAAAAAAAACAGTGTAAAAAATAGGTTTTAATTTTTGTAAGCTCGTAAAACAAGTTGGATAAAAAGAGATACATGGAGAAGCTTGTTGAGGCTTGAGCTTTAAAAAAGACTGGATTTCATATATCTCTCAGCTCAGCTCAACTCCCATTGTCAGTGAAGATAATGTTATGTTGTAAAATTTTTTAAAGAAGTTTTAAATTTGGATAAGATATTTCCTAACATTCATTTTGCCCTCATTTTTTATATCCTTATTTTTTTATTTTGATAAATTCGAGGCCCCTGACTCAGGGAAAAAAGTCTCGAACAGAATTAAGATTTATAAAAACTTTTAAAATAATATCCCTCCAAAATGGAACACTTTTTTTGAAATTTTTCTATGCCACTTTTGATTTTATCTAACCTCAAATCTTTCATTTTAATCTTCCCTTTCTTTAAATTTTATCCTCCATGGATTTATAAAATCCACGTTTTTTTTGAACATTGACGCAACCTATTTATTTTTCTTATTTTTTTTGCTCTATCATTTTTACTGATAAATGTAACATGTATATTTTTTGTTACTTTTTATTACATACAGGGTGTTTCAAGAAAAATGGCCGTTTTTATAATTTGCATAGTGTTAAAGCATAAAATGTGCGTCACAAAACGACCATTTTTCTTGAAACACTCTGTACTTTTTACTTTCATTTCCTAAATGTTTTTTCGTAAAACAAATATATATATTTTTTTCTTTTCCCTCTTGATCTTGGGCTACACAGGTGTCACTTTTCATTTTTTGAACAAAAAAACATATTTTGTTTTTTTTAAATCAGCTGCATTTTTTCTAATATGTATTTTTTTACGCGAAAAAATATTTCCTCATTGAAAAAAATAAGTATATATAAATTAATTGATTGAACAAAAGGTTTTTTGAATCACCTTTTTTTTCTTCACCTTTGTTGATTAATTTTATTTTAATTGTGTGTCAATTAAGTGTTAAAACGAGAAAAAAGTTTATAGACGGGTATTTTTTTAAACTTATTTATTTTTTGAACAAAAAAACAACTTTGTAATTTATAAATTTGGAAAGTGATTTCAAAAAAATGGCCACAACGGCTTCATTTCGGCCAACCCCAAAACCCCGAACAATTATTCCAACACCGATAAATCCTGAAGGAAAAATAATATTGTTGCCTGAAAAAAGGGGTTTGCCAAAACCAATTCCACCTCCAAAACCTTCAAATCTTTTATATGGTGGAAAAGTGAGATTTCGAAATCCACCTCTTTCATCTTGGTCCCCACCTCCACCTCCATCATCAACATCATCATCCTTATCATTATCACCAACAACAACAACTTCCGCTGCAACTGATAACTCTTCTCCTCAAAAAAATAGTGGTGATAAAATTTTATCACTTAACGGGCATGTTTTTTAATCGATTTTTATTTCCTTTTAAAACTGTGAAACTTTTTACAAATAATTTTATTTTAGAAAAATGACTTCAAAAAACGAAGAAACAAAGGAAGAAAAAAAAGCTGCCGCAGAAAAGATTGTAAATTCTTTAAAAGATGGCGTTGAAGCATTGAATGAAGTCTTGAATACTTTTGACACCAAAGATATCAGCAAAGATAAAAATAATGATGAAAGTGAAAGTGATGAAACAACAATAAATAATAATAATATAAATAAAATATTGACAGTTATTAAAGTAATTAATAGAGACACTGTGGAAAATGAAGAAGAACCAAATTATGTAAATATTGATGCAATTTATAAAAAACCTGATATTGAAGATAAAGCAATGGCATATTTGATGAGCGGAGAAGTTGTGACAGAATCTGAAATTGTTTCATGCATTGAAAATATTGACGAAGATAAAACTGAAAGTTAGTTTTTGATTTTTTAAAAGAACTAAACTTCCCATTCGAGACCAAAAATTATAAAAAACTTTCATATAATTTGAAAATGTTTAAATCAAATCAGTAGAAAAAGTTTAAACAAAACATATAAAATCAGATGTCTGGAATGGAATTATGCGAAATATTTGTTCTTTTAACATTACAGTAATAATCAATATCACACTGCTAAAATTTTAGTCAATGTCACATCGTCATCAGAGGAAGAAGAAGAAGAAAATGAAACCACAAAGTTTTCTGAATTATCACTTGAAATAAATGATGACTCAAAAACCCAAATTTGGCTCCCACAAAAAAATCAACATCTTTCAACTGAAACTGAAACTGAAACCGAAACCGAAATCGATCAGAATAAAGACAACAACGACCGATTAAATCCAGGGTAAGTGTTTTTTCTTTGACAAAAATACTACTTTTTTTGTCCCCTTTTAATTTTTGCATAATTTTAATATATATATATATATTGTTTAATGATGCTGTATTTTGTACATTTATAACCGGCTGAAACTCAGCAGGATGCTCCCCCCCTCATTCTTTCTTCTTCTTCCTTGACACAACTTTTTTTTTCGTCACTTTTTTTTCTTCGGCACATTTTTTGTTTTATGACTTTTGATTTTTCTTGTTTTACGTTTGCCTTTTTGCTTTTTGGGAACAAAAAGATTCGTTTTCTTTTATCTCATAAAAATTATTCTTTTTCCTTCCTTTTTTTGATCTCTAATAACATTGATATTGATGATGATGATGCTGATAATGAAGATATGAGATACGATGAACGGAGATTTGCTATCTTTCATTTTTTTTGCCAAAGATTTTCTCGGCTGTCTTTAACAAAAAACTTTTAGATCAAAAGAAATCGGATAAAAAAACGATATTATAAAGGAAAAAAGAAAGTGAGATTTTCAATGATTTTTATTCTTTAAGGTTATATATCTTAGAGAATAAACAATTTGCTGATATAATTTTATCAGTAAATTATCAATTTTATTTAAAGTTTGAACTTTTTTAGCCAAAAATTGTTGAATTTTTACTTTTTGATCTTGCAACGATTTTTGGATTTCTGTTTATGGTATATTTTAATTATATCTTTTTAGCATTTTAATATCGCTTGAATCTTACCACGAAACTTTCAAAATACATAACTTTTTCCAAAAATGAATATTTTATTACTTTTTTTCCAACATTTTTTTACGAAACTTTTTCATGGATGGGAAAAAAGAGGAACATGAAGCTTCCAAGAGAGCAACAATAATAATAAACTCTTTTTATTTTTGCTTGCTTCTTTTGTCGGCTTCTTTCTTTTTTCCCCATCTTTTGAGATCAATCACTTTCTTTCCGATTTTTGCCTAAACAATTCACATTTTAAAAACACATGTTTTTCTCTTTATTTTCTTTCAATCCATCCCGACTCTGTTTTCCCTATTGTTGCGGCATATTTTTTTGCAAAAACTTTTTTTGTTACAATTTTTTTATGGAATGCTTTTAAAAACAGCAAAAAAAATATAAGTTTGTAAATCACTAAAATATTTTTTAAAAGCTTTGTTCTTTGTCGGGTGCTTTTTTGGCGATGATCCTTTCTTTTTAGCGGTTTTTTTGTGATCTATTAAAAGCCATTTTTATGCTGAAATGAATGAGGCTTTAAAGCACTTGAAAAAAGAAGGTGGTTCAAGCATTATTTTTTTTCTCCCTCTCTCTCTTGACAGGATTGTTTTAAAACAATTTTCTCAAAATAATACTGTTTTTTTTTCTTTGTTTTATTTCTGCATTCCAAAAACTTTTGGCAAAAACAAGAAAAAAACTCTACCTTTTATTTGAATCTTTGGCAATTTTTTTTGCTTGCAAAGAAAAAAACAAAGTATTCATTTATGAGAATCGAAAAAAAAGAGAATAAAAAGAAATGAAAAAGAGCAGCATCTGGCGCCGTCGCCGTTCAACTCTTTTACACATATATTTTTGTTATACTTTTTTTTGCCGCGCAATTGAAGCAAAAAATTGTTTTTTTTTGCAGTGTTTTTTTTATTCTTCTGGAAAAAAAATCAAGCTTTGACCCAAAAATTCAATTATGCCTTCCTTCTTTTTTTTTAGGTCATCATCGATGCATCAACAAATTAAAGCATGTTTGACAAAAGGATTATCTGTTGCTTGAGTTTAAGAGTTGACGAGTGGCAGAGAATGGAGAAGGGCATATGCCGTGCCATGGATGAATGCATGCTTAACCATTCATTCTTTTTTGTTTCATTAAATTTTTGTTAGTTTAAATTGAGTTTTTCTTGTATTTTTACAAAAATTCTTTCACAAAACCTATTATGGTTTTAAAAGTTTTTAAAATTGAATGGCTAGAGTTGTTCATTTCCCGGGAAATCGTAAAAAGGGCGGAAATTTCCCGCCATTTCCCGAAACTTCGATTTTGGCAATTTCACTAATTTAATATCCAAAAACACTAAAAATATCTATTTTCAGTATTTAACATTAAATTAAAGCATTTTCAGACTAATAAACTGTTTTAAAAACTGAAATTTCCATTGTTAAATAAATTAAACATAAAAAATTTCTGTTTCTACACAAAAATTTTAGGGAAATAAAAATCATTTCCCGCAAAAATCGGGAAATTTCCCGGGAAAGGGAAATGAACAACCCTATGAATGGCACAAATTGTTTAGTTAAAGTATCCGATCAAAAGTCTATATTAATTATATCAGTTGTCTTAAACAGAATCTCCAAACAACTTTAAAAACCATATTTTTTTTGAACTTCTAATCACTCTTTTGTTCATTTTAAGTTTAATCCGGGATTTATTAAATCCCACTTCTTTGCTAATCCACCTTCTTCCTTTTTATGCGTAATATTACAGCAAATAAATAATATGGATATTTCAAATCCGTTCTTCCTTTCACTGACCAAAAAAAAAATTGACACTTAATAACAAATTGCTTTTTTTCCTATCATAGAATAATCCGTCGGTTTAATTTGTCACCAAAAAATTACGGCATAAAAATTATTAGAATTAGTTGATTTTTAATTGACAGCTTTTAAACTTTGCTTTTTTGAACGCTTATTTTTTAACTTTGACCTATTATTTCAAAAATTTGATTCTTTTCACAAATTTATTTTTTCCCTCATTTTTGTTTTCTGTGAAATCTCATCTTCTTCTTCTTTCGATCTCTCACTTTTTTTCCAATGATGGAATGCCAGAAACCAATCGAGCGAAAAGCACACACAAAACTATTTTTTTCCCTCTTTTGTTAAAAAGAACTCTTTTTTATTCTACACTTTTGCTTTGCTTTCATTTGTTCGAAAATTGAAAAATGAATGAAAGTTTTATATTTTAATCGACTTTGAACAAAACCTGAAAAAAAGAAAGATCGATGCGGATACTTTTTTTTGTTTGGTGATTGAAAAACAAAAATCAACAAAAAATTTTTGTTGTTTTGTCCGAACTTTTTTTTTTATTTCTTTGAAAAATTTTAAAGGAAAAATTTTCGGGCAAAATTTTGCTTTTGCAGCGGCTGCTTTTTTTGATTTCGAAGTTGGCAGAAAAAATTTGAAGCAAAAATTAATAAAAAATAATGACCCTTTTTTAAATGTCATAAATTTTAATGATTTTAAAATTGAATTGTTTAATCTTAAACTAATATCTGATTTTCTTAAGGACACACTTAATATCGGATAAAGAAAAGATTATCCCAAGTTTGAACTTTTGTCTTTGTTGTAACTTTCTCTTAAAAGCCTTTTTTATGCTGAAATGAATGAGGCTTTAAAGTACTTGAAAAAAGAAGGTGGTTCAAGCATTATTTTTTTTCTCCCTCTCTCTCTTGAAAGGATTGTTTTAAAAAAATTTTCTCAAAATAATACTGTTTTTTTTCTTTTTTCCATGTTTTTCATTGCTGTTATTTTTTTTATGTTTGTTTTATTTTTGCATTCCAAAAACTTTTGGCAAAAACGAAAAAAAAACTCTGCCTTTTATTTGAATCTTTGGCAATTTTTGTTGCTTGCAAATATTCAATTCCCTTCGATCAAGCTCCAAAACTGTGGGCACTTTTTTATAAACCCTATTGTGCCAAAATCACTTTTTTGCAAGATTGATTCTTTCATTGACCGCTACAAAAATGCAGCTTCAAGCCTTCTTTTTTTCATTTCCAATTGACCATTTTTGCGGTTAATTCTTTTTTTTCCGCTGCTAAAAAAGGAATACCAAAACATGATGAATGAAAAAGGAAAATGAGTGGTGGTGATCTGTTGCTTTTTCTTCTTTCTTCTTTTTACGGCTGCCATTTTCCTCTTTGCTTTTTTTGGTTTTGTTTGTATTGCACTTTTTGGAGGTCAACATTTTTCTTTTCCTCCTTTTTCATTTCATTTATTCTTCTTCTTCCTCTTTACACCTGACCTATCATTTTTTCCTTAGCATTTTTGTGGTTCTTGAAAAAATGTTTGAAGAAGCAAAAAAAATGTTATTTTTTTATTTCGTAATGCCACATTTGAATGAATGAAAAAAAGGGGGCCAAAAATGTTCGAAGAGGGGGGTTACTGTGACATAAATGTTTCTACAATTTCACGCTTTTTTTTATTTAATGGTCTTGACACGGAAATTAAAAACCACAAAAATCAAAAATTTTTTCAAGTTAAACTAAACTTTACCATCTTATAAAAAAATTTGTTGACACTTATATGTCCAAGGAAGTCATCCCCCCTTTTTTTAAAAATAAAATAAAAAACAATTGTTTGCAGAAAAAAAAATAATAAAATTTGTGGGCGACTTTTTTTAATAGCTTTTTTTTTAAAAAAAAGAGAGATGTTTTTTATTTTAAACTTTTTTTTATCCTCCTCCCTTAAAGAATCCCACCTATTTTTTCTCGACCAGCCAAAAATATTTTTTGACAATTATTATTTTGACAGCTTTTTTTAACTGCGGCTTTTTTTTACGTTTTATATTTTTTTAAAGTCAAATCCAAATTCAAAGCTAAAATTTTGTTTTAGCTTCTTTTTTCCCTTCACTAAAAAATATTTGTAAACATTTATCGTGACTCTGTTTTAACATTTTTATTCATTGATTTAAATTTGTTTTAATTTTTTATAATTAAGTTTTAAACATTTTAATTTTTCTACAGTATACCCCGCTTTTTTTCTTGTCTTCTCTCAAAACGATTGTATTAGCAATTTTCCCAGCCCGAAACTATAGTGATTTTTGTTACTAAAAAATGAATAATGTTTTACTTTTTTTAGCGGAAATGAGAAAGTAATTGAATGCAGGCCGCCGCATTCTTCGTCTTCCCTTTCTCCTTTATTCATTGACGACGGAGACGATTCGGAAAATTATTTAAAAGAAAAAGAAAAGCTGCAAAAAACATTGCCAAAAAACAATTCCACCACGATTTTTGGTGATAGAGGTGACGAAGATTGCTCAAATTGTTCAAAGGATTCTGAAAAAAATATTGAAACGGTGACGAAAGAATCAGATCCTTCAAAGATGGCATTTCGAGAAATTCAAGGTTTGTTTTAATTTTTTAAATTTTTGTCATATCTGTTTTTTGAACTTACTTTCTCTTTTAATTCTTTTAAAGTTATTGAATTTGTTTAATTTCAAAGTGCCTTCTTACAATGGCATTTTTTGTGATCGTTTATGCCTTTTTTGCCAATAAATTCTTACTTAATTTTTTATCCCCAAAAAATTTTCTATGCTATACTTTCTTCCCCCTTTTTTATGTGGCTTTTTTGCAAACTCAATAAAAGCTATTAACAAAAAAAGCAATCATTTTTATGATGATTTTTTTTGTGGTAATCAAAAAAATGCGATGGCAAAAAAGCTGACTGGAATAAATGAATGCCTCCCAATGAATTGTAATGAATGAATGAGTGTTTACTGCCTTTTTTTGTGGTTACACTTTTTTTGCATCTATTTTTTTCTTCGATGATTGCGCATTCCATAGATGCTATTTTCTAAAGCAGCATCTATCGTCTGCCTTTTTCTTTGTAATGAATTAATTGAGTGAAAAAAAAGCAATTTTAGGGAGTTCTTTAAATGAGATTATATATATATCGAAGAATCTGAAACTCATGTAATGGTAATTTATCGACCCCCCTCGATCTCTTCTAAAAAATCATATATTTTGATTAAAATATCACGAAAGATTTTATGTGTTTTTTACCACCCATGTATTTTTTAGTAGAAGATCATTTAAAAAACAATTAAAGTGATATAATTTTGGAATAAAATTGTCACACATTTCGAATTCACAACAATAGTCATTAAAGATGAAAAACTGACCCAATGGAATTGAGTCATTTAAATGAAGGAAGGAAGGATATCCGTCACTCAATTTATTTCTTTTTCATACATTTTTTTCCTCCTGTATTCCAATTCTCCTTTTTTTTCATCACTTCATCAGACAGGTGCTTTTTATATGCTTTCAAAAAAATATTGTCAAATTTTTTCCGCCTGTTTTTTTTATTGGGATACTTGAAATCTGACACTTGGTCAAATAAATATATCCATGTATATTCATTTTGACCACTTGAGGAAAAAAATGAATCATTTTTGAAATCTTGTTTTTTATTCCGTTCTTTTTTTTATCGCTTCTGACAGTTTTGATCTTTGCAAAACTTGGAACTTGAATTTTTTCAAATTTGTTTCTGAGACGGTACTTTTTCTGTGTAAAAGTTCTTTGATAGAAATTAGCATGTTTTTGAACTTACTGTAGGTTGAATAACTTAGCTAAATATTATTTTTTTTAAGTTTTTATGACATTCGTTTATGATTAAAATATTATTCAAAATACCATAAAATAGAAAAATTCTCTTTTTTTGTAATCCTTTAGAAAAATGTGATATTTAATCGAAAAAGTAATCCTTTGTTTCTTTATCACTATCACCCCCCCCCCCCCCATGTGTATCAACTCACACCGGTAAACTTATGTTTTTGCGAAAAATCCCTTCTTCTCTGATAACCATTCCTAACTAGTTTTTTTTCTAATCTGTTTGTTTTTTTTCTTTATCAATGAAGCTAAATATAATCCTAAATTTTTGGGTCTCGCTTTTGCTTTTCCGGTGTTGAAAATTTCGTTGATACAAA
This sequence comes from Panagrolaimus superbus, assembly GCA_964035985.1. Taxonomy (NCBI): domain Eukaryota; kingdom Metazoa; phylum Nematoda; class Chromadorea; order Rhabditida; family Panagrolaimidae; genus Panagrolaimus; species Panagrolaimus superbus. The sequence continues at coordinate 12,583,827 of OZ038357.1, forward strand.
AAAATTACATCCAAGTATTTGGATTTTAAGTTTTTATTTCATTTTTGGCTGACCACCTTAAAGTTAAATTTATTTTAATGACCACCACACCTTTTTTTTAAAATTGTTTTATTACGCTAAATTTTAATTGCCATTTTTCGTTAATTTTGATAATTTTTTGTTTGCAGCAACGATGAAAATCTAATTTTTTGTGTAAAATATTTTTTAGGATTACGGTATAATTGCTTTTTAAGAAAATCGTACGATTGAATAAAAGTTTTGTTGTAAAAAAATCAATTTCAGTTTTTAAATCAGCCCATTTTATAAAAGATAAAAAACATAAATAAGTCTGTCGTCTTTTTTTTAAATTTTGTAAAAACTTTTAAAACATTTTTAATAAATTGTCACAAATAAAATGTTGTTTGTCTGAAATTTTTTGAAACGTTTAAAAAACGCCTTTTTGGCTTCAAAAAAGTTGCCGCAAAAAAATATCTTTTCTCTCTCTTTTTTTAAAAAGTTCATTTTCGGCTTTTCCTTTTCCGTTTCCTTTTTTAAATTTAAATTTGAATTTTTTTGCAGTTTTCTCTCAAAAAATAAATTTTCAAAAAGAAGCATTTCCTTCCTCACTTTTCGCTCCTCCACCTTCAAAAAAATTCAGCGACATTTGTTTTATCAAGTTTTTTTTTCACAGGAAGAAAAAAATATTGTTTGCTTTTTTTTCTTTGCCCGAAATCGAAAGTTTGTTGTTTCTTCCCATGGAAAAAAAGAGAGAGAGAGAGTAACTTTTGACTGCAAAAAAAGTTGCCCAATAATAATGAGATGGAAAAGAAATGTATGAGAATCTTGTTAGTTTCTTTGTAGCATTTTTTATGAAGAAAAAGTTGTATGTATTTGTATACTTTGAAATACTTGAGCACGCTAGTAAAGCGGTGCTTTTAGCACGAAAATAAGAAATTGTAAAATTTTTGATGTTTCTGGTAGAGTTAATGGCTTTAAAACGTGTAAAAATCTGCTAAATTCTTTGTTTTTGTTGTTTTCCTTATTTTCATATTTTTAATCAGATAATTTTACGTATATATATGCTTTATTACATGTTATTGACTTAAAATTTTTAATGAATTTTCACTTTTTAAAAAAACCTCTTTTTTGGTTTTGAATTTTGAAACGCATCATCTCCGTTGATATCTATAGATTATGCACTTTAATATTTTTATTATGTAGAAAAACATGTTAGAATTATAGCTTCGTTGGTTTTTTTTAGATTCAAGCGGTAGAATTTTCATGCCAACGATTTCCAAGAAACGAAAGGCTGCAAAAGTTGCTGCTCAAGTATCACTTATCAAAAGATCAGACAGAAATGGTTTAATACTTAAAAAGGAAAGTTCTTCAACATCTCAAATATTAACTCAACAATTTAATATCAAAGCGCTAAAGAAATTGAAAACAAATAAAGAAATTGTGAGTCGGTTAAAAGATCCTCATGCGTCACTTTTGGGATTAAAGCTGGTTCAGAAAAGAATTAAAAAAAGCAGTGCAAGAAAAAGAATTACCGCTAAAAAGCTCGTCGTGGAATTTTCAACAGTGGGTTATATAATTGTATATTGATCATGCTACATAAAATTTTTAGAGCACAATGAAGAAACGCCAGAAGATACCATTGATAATCATTTAGCTGTCTCTGAAAATCAAGATGGTTGTGAAGTTATGGGATTTAAAATTAGTTCAAACTTCAGTGACGTTCATGCTTCATTTGGATTCAAGTATACTCCACAAGTATCACCAAGACAAAGCCCAAAAAATCCGAAGTCAATTTATCGGAAGCAGAAAGTTCTTCAAGAACATCTCGATGAATTAATGCCTGGATTCGAAATTATAAAAAAAAGAAATATTCGGTTGAAAAAGATGCTAAAATAATAAAAATTGGTAAATTTTCTCGAAGTCAAATAAACGAATTGTCAAAGTCAGGCAAAAGTAAGTTTTTCTGTCCTTCCACCGTAATTTTTTCTTTATTTTTTAGCTCCGTCATATCCAACATTGAAAAAAGTTGTTGATAAAATTGTACCAAATATTCCACAATATCATATTCCTGATACAGAAAAAAGAAAAAACGTTATTGCTCTATCTTTTTATGATTTTTTAATAGCAAGACTGAGAAATATGCGAAGTATTCCATCTAGAAGATTGCGGATTACGATTGGAGGAGATGCTGGTGACAAGAAAACGAAAATTACGTTCAACTTTAATGACGCAAAAAGCTCTCAAAGCTGGTACAACTATTCAATTTTTGTTGAATCTGACGGCGATGATTCACGAGAGAATTTAGAAGATATTTTAATAAATGTTGAAGAAGATATTAAAAATACCTGATTTTAAAATTGGAAACAAAATTCATGCCGTTTTATTTCACCTTATTCCTTTTATTATTAGAGAGAAAAGTTGGGGAATATTCTCAGAACAAGGTGTTGAAGCTATTCATGCTAAATTCACAGAATATGAAAAAAAAAGAATCTCAGACAAGTATGGAAAAAGCTTATATGCATTTTACGAAATGTTGAAGATGTTTATCAAAGAAAGGTGATCATTTTTGTTTTTTACTTTTATGTTTTTTTGTTGTTTGATATAAAATGTAATGTTTTAATAAAATAATATCAGTAATATGGTTGTTATAATAGAAGATAAAGTTCAGCAGTGATTTTAGAAATTCCACCGTTCAAATCTTTAAAAAATCAACGAAGTTATAATCCTAATATGTTTTTTTATATAATAAGACAATACGGTTACATAATCTATAAATATTGACTGAGATGATGCAAAAAGAAGATGATCAAAACAGTAGCAAAAAAGCAAACAACTTTTGTTAACCAAATGTTCAACACAAAAACGGTATTTATTTTGTGCCATCAATACATGATTTTTTTGCCCTTTTTTTCTAGTTTATGTTAAATTATTATTAAAAAATGTTAAGCATTATATGAGTTATAAAATTTGTTGCGAAGATATACATCTAACTTTATACTCAAGCATAAAAAAGCGTTTTATGCGAAAAGAACGCTTTGCCACAAAGTTGACTTTTTTACTAGCGTGCTTGAGTGCAAAAAAAGAAATGATTGTTAAAGGTTGAATGGAAAAAAAGAAAGTTGCTTGATTTTATGTGTAATAATCTTTTTAATCTTTAAAAAAGTAATCACTTTTATGAATGAATGAATTTGTTTAGTTGGTTTTATTTCCTGAATATTACAAAAGTTACAAAAATATGTTTGTTTTAATACAATTCCAGTTGAGACAAATGGGATTTTAACAAAATTTTCTAATTTTTTGACCACCCAAGCATTAAACATAATTTTTTGTTGTTTCCTTTTCTTTTTTTCTCCGTTTCCCCAATCAAAGCTTCTCAAAAAAAGCTAAACAACAACAACTTTTTTTTGCAAAGCTTTCAACAACATCTTCTTTTTTTCTCGTTTCTCCATCAAAATCTCGTTTCTTCTTTTTCCCTCAAAAAAGCTGTCAAAATTATTCAACTTTTTTTTTATTCCCAAAAAAAGAAGCAAGTCAAAAAAAAGAGAAGCAACACTTTTTTTGACCACCAAAAAAAGTTTGGCATTTTTTGAATATTTTTTTTTTATAAAAATTGTTTCTTTTTTGCTTACATTAAAATATAAAAATATTTACCATATATATTTTTTCCTCTCTCTTAAACTGATAATAATTTTGTTACTCCTACTTTTTTTAAAAACAGTCAGTCAGATTTGAGACAAAAAGTAAACCGACTTTGTCGTTGCTGCTTTTTTTATTTCTGTTTTTATTTGTTCCATCAAAAATCACATTTTTAAAAAAAAACTTTTTTCAATTTTTTTGTGTTCTTTTTTTTCCGTTGTCAAAATTCGTGAAAAATCATTGTTTTTTCACACGTTTTTTTCCTGCAAAAAAAATGGAAGAGATTTTTTGAAGTCCCACGCGAACGCGCAAAACAGAAAAAAATTTGTCAAAAAAGAATTAGATCGATCGCGGACACCAGATAAAAAAACTAATATATATCTCTCTTTTCTTTCTTTTTTTTTGATTCGTATATTATTTTAATCTTTTCTTTATCATTCAATTCAATTCAGTACATTATACTTTTTTTTATTGATAAAAACAGCTTTTCTTTTTTTTAAGAATCAATTTTTTTTGATCGCTTAATTTTTAGCCCAACATCGACGCGCTGTTGCCCAAGTTCCACCGCAGGCTGCCCGTCCAAAGCCGATAGAACGGCGAAATAAGCAGCCAACGACGCCATTGAGACGGCTTGAAGATTGTGTTCCCCCAGAATACACAAGTTCTCCCATTGTTCAAATTTTAGCTGCTGCTGAAGAGGTAATTAATTAATTAATATATTTCGAAATTGAAAATTTTCTCTCACAACGAAATCGAAATTTCTGTTTTTCGAAGTTTTGAAATTCGAAATGAGCTTTCCCTATTAAAATGGAAACTTATTTGAAATATCTAAGATATCTAAGATATCTAAAAAATAATGAGTTTCAGCGACCTGAACCCCCTCGAACCCTTGATGATCTTAGTCGATCGTTAGCTGCAATGTCCACCTCCACACAATTATTCCCTTCAGGGGGAAGCAACAAATTCACCAACAGTAACAACAATGCGACACACACATTTTTAATGACAAATTCATGTATGCCAGAAGTTTCACCAGGAAGTTCAAGTGGTTCCTCAGGGGTTAGCTCATCGTCAGATCTTCAACGATCCCTTCCTCTTCCTCCTCCTCCACAACAACAGCCTCGAATTCATGAAGTTCAAATTCGACGAATTCCAACAAATAATCGACCCTCAACAAAACGGACATCATTAAATGGTCTCCCTCGAATGGGAATATCCAGTTCATATCCCCTTCAAAATACCACCTCTTCTTTGGAACGAATAATTCGAACTCATCCAATTTGGTATTTACCACATCTTGGCCGAGCTGCTGCAAATCATCTTCTACGACCAATGCCGGCTGGATGTTTTATTGTTCGTGCCTCAACACGTCCATCATCAATGGCATTATCAATAAAACTTCCACCGGAATATGGCACAGATACGGATCATTATTTACTTGAAAGACATGGAGCTTCTACGGTAAAATTGGAGGGATCACCACATATTTTTCGATCCCTTCCTTTATTAATTGAACATTATTGTCAGAATGCCGATGAACTACAATGTAAATTAACTCTTCCACCTGCAATACAACTTTGTTCAAATACAATTGATTTACAAAGAATTGCTTTAATGGGACAAGGTAAGCGTGAACAATAAAAAGAAAAAGGGACTAAAAAAATTATGTATCGGCCTTGAAAGGTGTGTAAAAATCCCCGCTCCGCGCCGATATCGATCAGAGACACATTTTTGTTGTTTCCGGTTGTAACAAAAAAAATGAATGCGGAAAGAAAATATATTTTTATTGTTGTTTTTACAAGCTTTGACTAATCTCTCTCTCTCACCTTTTTTTTAGATTTTTGGATTTCTGAATTTTCTCAAAGTGGCATTGAAAGTATGCCATTTCGACGACAAACTTCTCAACCTGTAATGCCTGTTTCAAGGATTAGTCGAATTGAAAATGAAACAAAAACAAACAATAAACGATTATCTCAAAGAATTGCATCCCCGTCACATTATCCTTTAACAAATCTCTCAAATCAATTTCATTCTGTTAATCCATCAAAGCATATGCCACTTCCGGCAACAAAGCCCCGAAACCCTTTGCCAACAATGAATTCAATGTTGTTAAAGAAAAGTCAATCCGAGAATGAAGGGTTACAAAAAGGTGAGAAGAGAAAGAGATATTTGCATAATGGATATATTTTAGATAATATCTCCCAAGCTTCAGCCACTGAATCATCTTCTTCAAAATCTTCAAAGCCATCAAAACATTTTTTTCGAAATTTATTTTCATCAAGTTCAAATTCCATTCAACCATCAACCTCTTCATCAACGGCTTCATCCTCAAAATTTTATGATGGATTTACAGATCCATCAGCACAAAAATATTCTGCATATGGATATATTCCACCAAGGGATTCATCAAAAGATTCATCCGAGCAACCACCTTCTTCATCAACCCCTTCATCAACAACTTCATCACTTCGTCGATCATTTGCTAAATTTAAAAATTTTAATAAATCCACTTCTTCCCATTCATCTTCTTCCTCCCGTTCAAAATCCAAGGAAACAAAAGATGATGCAAATTATAATAAACGTAAAAAAATATTATGCAAATTTTCTCATTGCAAATTTTGTACATCTTTTTTTTCAGTTTCGGCAGATGCAATAAAAGCAAGGCAAGCTGCATTTCGACGAGAACAAACAGATATTTCTGCGGCATCTGTGTATCGACTTGCGACACATCGAAATGCCACCCAATCTCCAACAAATCAAATGTTTGGAAATAGCTGTAATTCTTTCACTAAAAATCCTCCTCCACTTGTGCCATCGAAAAAAGTTTTGGATGATAATGCCATGCAAAAATGTATTGATGAATTACGAAAAAAACGGTAGGCTTTTTTGTGGTATTACAATTTTCGTTGTGAGATACGCAAAATTTCATTAAAGCTTTAAAAATTATATCGTTTATACTGTATCCCATTTTCGTTGTGAGACTCCCCAATACAACTCTTTCTCTGTGAATTTTCGTTGCAAGAGCCAGTGATTTATAAAAAGATATAATTTATAAATGATTTTTCCCTGTTTTAATAGCTTCCAATTAATATTTTTTTATTATTATAATTTTCAAACAACCTAAAAGTAATGGAATAAAGAAGAGATAATCTTAATCTAATTTGTCCGGGTTGTGCATTCAAGCAAAAAAATAAAAAAAGTGAAGTTGCGCAAAAAATGACTTTGTTTTAATTTTTTTAAATGTTACTTTAAAAGCAAAAAAAAGTAATATTGCGTAAATCAGATTTAGTTTTTTTTTATTTTTGCATTACTCAATTTTGCTGCTGCTAATTTTTTTCTATTACGAAAGAGCTTTAAAATTTGTTTCATTTTTTTTAATTTTTGAGGAGATTTTTGGGGGTGAAAGAAGCCCGGTGATTTAGAGGAAAAGATCGGGAGAGGGAGGGGATGGAGAAAAGTCCAGATGAACTTTAACTTTTTTTACTTTAAAAAAAAAGTTTCCCACAAATCTTTGTTCATTTTTGTGTTTCCATTTTTCTTTCTCTCTTTTTTTCATTCATTTTTTTAATAGTTTATAAATATTTGTTTTGACCCTTTTTTTATTATATTAAAAGCAACACAACACTCATTCAATCCATCCATCTTTTTTTCTTTCTTCTTCTTTTTCTGTGATTTTTAAAAACAAATTTAAAAGCTGCAATGCTTTTTCTTCTTTTTCCGTAAAACCATATGTTTTTGATTTGATTGAAAAGATCCTCTTCTTTTTTATTTGTTGTGTGTCATATTTTTAAAACATTTCTCATTCCTCCGGAGTCCCGGTGGTCACTTAAGCTTAAGCTATGACTTTTAAAGCTTTGACTTTTTTTTTGAAAAACTTAATTTGTTGTAAAATTTATATTTTTGGTTACTCAATCTTTTTATGTATCTTTTTTCAAAGCTTTCAAAAAAGGATGAATAAAAATGATGATACTTTCCGGATGTTGCATCTGGAAACAAAAAAAGATTAAATTTCGGTTAATTCCGTTTTTTTTTCGATTGAAACATGAGTGACCACTTTTTTTGATACCCAAGTTTAAGGATAATTTTATCTTACTTTAAAAGCTTAAATAAATTTAGGGGGGCGATCAAGTTTCAACTTATTTTATTTGCTTTAAATCTAAGATTTTTCCTTTGTTTTTATATTTGAGCTTTTAACAAGTTTTACAATCGCTTTCTACTTTTTATTCTATCAATTAAATATTTAAGAATGACTTCAACTTCTCAAAAGCAGCAGCCGCCCCCTGCTACTTCTACAGTATCTCCAAAATCAAGTCGAGATACAAGTGAAATTTTTAAAGAATTTGATGGTTTTATTCAAAATAATGGTAAACCATATGAAGTTATTTTACGGTAATTTTAATTGTTTAACACCCTTTATTAATTTATTTATTTTTAGCAATAAAAAAGCAAATCAAATTCGAAAACCCTTTCAAGATAGATTATCAGTTCCAAATTTATCTGAAGATCCAACTTTGGCAGCAGCCCAGCAACAACAACATCAACAAAATGGTTCTTTTGAATCAACAACAAAATTCGGCCGAGCTCCTGATACGGGCGAACTTCAAACAATTAATGAAGGCTTAATTACACCTGTAATTCGTCGAAAACAATTTGCTCCTGCTGCTTTATCAGGGCCATCCCCAGAAAATTATACAAATCCAGAATATTTTGAACGAAGAAATGGCAAAATTTCGTTGGATTCCGAAATAATGAAGAATGGAAAAGAACAAAGGTTAGTTTTTATTCTTTTTTGGATAGTTGCTATTATTTTAAAATTATACGGTAATTGGGAAATTTAATTTACAGTTACACTTTTTTTATTTAACCTCTGTTTTTTGTCTTATATTCTCGCAACGAAAATATTAGTTGTTTATTAAGTAAAAATACAGTAATATTCTGTTTTTTGGGTTACTGTAATATACTGCAAAAATTCGTTTAGAAAATACTATTTTTTTCTATTCTTTTAAAATAAAAACATTTTCATTTTTTTAACCTCAATGTTTATTTATCACTGATAACCCCATATTTTAGAAAAACCATTTCAAAACATTTTTATTAGCTTTTTTATTTGCCCCTAACACTTTTTTAAACAAATTTTTTGTTTACGATCCGTTTTCGACACTTTTTTTTCATTGAATCAAAAAAATAAATGGAAGGCAATTGTTTTGGCCTTTTGACCGCCGTTTTTGATCGTTTTCAATTGAGAGACCCCCTCCACTCCACTTTTAACGACGACAACAACATATTTGTCACTTTTCATTTCTTAAATTTTTATAGAGTTTTGACATTTTTTTAAAAAGAGAACAAAAAATTTGAAGACTTTTTTTGTTTCTAAGAAAAATGGCATCATAATTTTTAGTCAGTGGATATTATTTTTTTGGCGGCATAATTAGTATATTTATTTCTTTTTTGAGGCTTTTTTACCTTTGCTTTTAATCTGTTGCTTTCTTTCATTTTTTTTGAAGGTTTTGCCACAAATTTGTTTGTCGCTTTTATTTCTTTTATTTCATTTTACCCACCACCACTGCAACTCTCTCAACCAACAAACCAAATCCAACACAAAGCGGAAAGAAAGAACACAAATGTTTCTTACCTTTTTGTCCTCGCCGATTTTTGAAAACGATGCTACTACTATTTTTTTTGATTTTGGCAAAAAAACTGCATTTTTGTTCTTTCAAAATATTTGCATATATTTGTATACATTTAAAGACACACACGAAAGTCAAAAATTTAAATTACATTTCCACGAATTTTGTTGACATTTGTCTTCGCAACAAAAAAAAAGATGGCGGAATTTGTTTAAACCGGATATAATTTTTTATGGTACCCAAAAAAGGGAGAAAAGAAAGATTCGATCGATGCAGCCACAGTGTACAACATTTTTATGGCACTTTTTTTTGTTTTTTCGTTTATCTTTCTTTGTGGGCCCACCTGCAATGCCAATGCGCAATGTTGGAAGGTGTTTTTGTTCGTTTTTTGGCATTTTTTTCAACGGCATTTTTTCTTCGATTGTTTTTTTTTGTTTAGTTGTTCTAGTTTTTGTTTTGAGTTAACTTTATTCAATTTTGGCATTATTTCGTAACCTAAAGTGATGTTTTAAAAAGTTCTGACCTTTTTTTGTGTATATTTTTTTTTTCATTTTTAAACTTTCGAAACCGCAAAAAACGGAACATTGTTCATTGTTTTTAAAAATTTGTCAACCGAGTTATTGATAATCTGATTAAATGTGATTTTGGCATCTTTTGGCATTGACACTTTATTTAAATTATGTGCCATCTTTAATTTATATTTTACTAAGAAATTTATCAAAGCTTCCAAAACTTACTACCTCTGCTTTTTATCCGATCTTTATCCAATAAATTTACTCAAAACCTTTTTTATGAACTGTCGCTTTTAATTGGCTTTGTTTTCATTCATTCATTCTTTTTTTTGAAAACAATTTTTGCTTTTCAAATAACAAAAAAAGTGGACTTCTAATTTGGACACCCCCGAAATAAGACACTTTTCTTCCGTTTAAATTTATTTTCTTTTTCTTTTTTGTTTCTCGCGCGACAGCTGTTTCTGTTTTTTTTTTCGATTACCGAATCAAAAAAATGAAATTGACAAAGAACGCTTCATTTTTATTTTTGTGACTTTTTTTTCTTCTTACTGTTTTTGAGTTTAATTGAGTTTCTGTTTTTTTGGTTGATTTTTGAAGAGCTTCATTTTTTTTTTTTTTTGCCTTTGACCTGATCATCATCTTTATCGTCTCCTTTTTTCTTCGGTAGTCTTCTATTTTCGGATATATTTTTGCTGAAAAAAAAATGTCAAGAGATTTTTAATCTGATGTGTTTTTTTTGGCTATTTTTTATTTGATTTTTCAATGTTTTGAGAATCACCAGATGTTTCCCAAAATATATATATTTTATCTATCTTTTAATCCCACGTATGTCTTTATTATTAATACTTTTGCCGTTGGGGGAAAATTTTATATGTTTCAAAATTTGTCTTTTTATTTTAAAAGTTTGATTAATGGCTTAAATCGAATTGCCGTCAGTTTTTTTGCATATCTTTTTTCAAAAATTGCTTTGAAAAATTCTTAATTCTTAATTTTTTTGCTGCAGATTTATTTGACTAATTGTTTTTGTTTTTGTTTTTGAAAGAAAGAAAAGAAAAGAAATTATTTTGGTGACAGTTTTTTTAGGAATAAATTTATTTTATAAAAAATTTTAAACCCCCTTAAGGCAGACGGCAGTGAAGCAAGCAAGCTGGCTACCAAAAATGCCATTTATCAAAGTGGGATTTGGCCTTGAATGAAAAAAAAGATATATTTTTGTTGGAATAAAAAATCGCAAATTTGTTTTTGTTTTGTGTGAAAAAAGGGAGTGAATAATGATGAAGATTCTCTCCCCCCCCCCTCATACTTTTTAGTGATGAAAAGATTAATTGGAAGAGAAAGAATGAAACTGTGTGTTTGCTTGTATGTTTTAAACCATTGAATTTTCTTTCATTGGCATTAGCATATTTTGAGATCATTCCAGTTTTTATTACAGTTTTTTCAACTAATAATTTTCTTACTGTAGTTTTGTGCCAAAATAAGTTTTCATGTGATACTTATTTTTTAAACAAACTCTAAAATATTTCACTGAAAAACTTTAAAATCTCAGTTTTACCACAATTTTATTTAAAATCAGTTTCTTTCTTTTTTGCCCCACAAAAATACAATTTCCTTTTATTTCATTTTTAAAGAATTCCTTTTAAAGTTTCTCATTTCTTCGCTCCTTTTTTTTAAAACAATTAAAATTGTTTTTGCGCAGTAATTTAAATCCATTTTTGGGCGCGGCGGCTTTTCATCTAATAATCATTTCATCTAATAAAATTTTTCATCTAATAATCATTTCATCTAAAATTCATTTCCTCTAAAAATCATTTCATCTAATAAAAGTTCCGCTAAGCAAAATTTATTGATTGATTGTAATTATTAGGTCATTTCAATATTTTATTGCTTTGATCTAAAGCTCACAAATTTCTTGTAAATAAAATGCGCCAAAAAAAGCGTGAACAGATAAACAAATCAAATAATTATCGTGAAAATCAGTGTATAATTTCATTTTTTGTCATCAAATATATTTATAAAAATGCCGTTGGAAGTGATATCTTCCACCAAAAATAAACCTGTTATTTTTGATGGAGGTCATATTTACAACTTTGTTCGACAACACGAAACAAAAAGGTTTGGATGGAGAATGTACTGGAGATGTTGGCTGGATTCATCTTGTAGTGCCACTATAATTACTGATTTAAATTATGAATTGAAAAATCGTGGTCAAACTCATACTTATGATCCAAATCCTTTGGAAGTAAGTTGAATTTTTGTTGGGGCTTGGCGTTTTGTCTTTTTTTTTTTTTTTTAAATTTATTTTTATTTTTCAGGTTGAAAAACGGCGGTTGTTGTTCAACATTCAGCGTCGAGCTGCAGATACTGTAGAATCAACTGCTCATATTGTTACTTCAATACGATGGAATGCTGCCGAACCTATTTTGATTGCTTTACCATCACATGAAGCTTTGGCTCAAAAAATTCAGCGGCAGAGAAGGAAAGAACGTGGTGTTATTCTTGATAATACTATTGATTTTGAAATTCCACCACATCTTAAAGTTTATGAACGAACAAATGATCAATTTGTCCGATAATCAGTTCAATTTATTCTATATGATTCCTATGAAGACGATATGGCAGACGAAGAAGATTCTGGTGATGAAGGTGGTGGTGATGATAATACATTAAATGAAACAACTGAGTCAGAAGAAGAAGAAGAAGCAAACAACAATGAAAATAATGAACAAATGCCACGAAGAAAGCCTCGAATTATTATAATGGGCACAGAAGAGCAGCTAATTCTACTTAGAAGAGGAAATAGATGGTATGGTGATGGAACATTTGATGTCTCACCAAAAGAATTCAATCAAGTATTTACGATTATCATGGCAAAGTATTAGCTGATATTGTTCAACTTAGAATTGGAAAAAATCCTCGTCAAAAACAACGTGCTGAATGGAAAGAAAATGATGCTACAAAAAGAAGAATTGTTAATACATATGAAAATCAACCAGATAAACTTCAATTTGTCAAGGATATTGCTGCCACTTTAATTTAATTAATTATATTTTTTACTTGTTTTTTTTACTTTGTTACTTTGTATGAAATTTTAATAAAATTATTGTCTTTTACTTAAAATACATTTTTTTTGTTCGTAAACTAAAGCTCAAGCAATAAAATATTGAAGTGACCTAATAATTTCAATAAATCAATAAATTTTGTTTAGTTGAACTGTTATTAGATGAAATGATTTTTAGAGGCTATTAGATGAAATGATTGTTAGATGAAATGATTATTAGATGAAAAATTTTATTAGATGAAATGATTATTAGATGAAAAGCCGTGTCGCCCCATTTTTGGCATACACAAAAGCGACAAAAACTTTTTTCCTCTCTGTTTTGCTTGTTTGATTGGTGTTCCTTTTTTACATTTTCATTTTCATTACTTTCTTTTCTTTCAATGCCGTAAGGAAGGAACCGAAACCAAAGAATGAAAGAAATGAAAGAAAAATGAAGCATAAAAAAGCTTTTCCTTTTTTCCTTTGTAAATGACCGACACTTTTTTTTGGTGTCCATAATTTTTTGTAGATGGAATTTTTGCCATTTTTTAATTTTGCCATTTTTTGATTAAACGTATGATTCAAATTAGAGGAGTTTTTTGTTTCCGCTTGTCTGCAAAAAAGATTGTGGGTGATTTTTTTTGTAATTTTCGAAATGTGAAACACCAATATTTTGCAGTCACTTTGAAATTAAAAACGAAAAAGTCAGTGGGAAAAAATGGAAAGCGAAAATGCAGGAGGTTTTTTCCTTAAAATTCATTACAAACATTTGTATTGCCAATATTTTTGGTTTTTTTTTCTTGAAAAAAAAATTATCGTTTTTGTTGAGCTGTTTTAGGGGGCACTTTTTATTGATAGCTTATCAGTTTAGGAATTATTGTTAAAAAAAACAACATTTCGGCTACATTTTTCTTTCAACATTTTCTTGTTTTCAATTTTAGCTGCAGAATTTAAACAAAATTAATTGTCTGTTAAATAAATCTTTCTTACATATTTCAAATACAGTAACTCTCTCTTTTGATATTATTTCTCTTTCTTTCGTGGTTTATTAATAAATTTCACCAAAAAAGGGACAAATTTCAATTTAAACCAGTTCACTTCTTTCATTTTTTCAAAAATTTGTTGTACACAAAAAACAGGGGACAAAAACAGGGGTAAAACTAAAACCACAATTGAAATCCCATAAAAGTCAGCAGGAGAATTTTGTCTTTGTCTTTGGCGGCTTTCCTTTTTTTTGTTGGAAAAAAAAAGGAGAAAAAACACAGATTTTTTATGTTTGTTTCTTTTCTTTTTTTACAAACTTGTTCTGGGAAAAATTGAGAGTGAAAAAAAGGTTTGAATCATATTTCAATTCTTTGTTTGTTTTTTTTAAATCCAAAAAATTATTATGGGACAATTCTTTTGTGCCAAGTCTAGTTTATTTTTTCTTTGATTAATTTTGAGAAAGATATTTTTTTGGGTCAAGTGTGGGATAAGTTATTACCACTTATCAAACTGATGATGGAAGGGTTGATGAAGAATGATTTTGGTATATAAAGGTTTAACAGGACAATGTTTAATTCAATCAGTTTTGGTGCAAAATTGTTTGAATAATTCAGTAAAAATAGTTTTATCCAAATTTTGAGATCAAGTTCAAAAAAATTCTTCATGGATTTGTTCTTTGACAAATATAAAGTAGCACCCGATTAAACTTATTTATTGTCACATTTTTGGGTCAAATGTAATCCTTTTTTAATATTCATTAATGTTTGTTGTTCATTTCATTTTACTTTACTTCACTTCATTTAACCATCTTATTTTTATATAAAAAACCTTAAAATCCCTTAAACTCTTTTAATTACATGGTTTTTTACATTCACAACCATTTTTGACCTTGTCATTCTTTCTTTTTTTTGAAATAAATGAAAGAATTCCAATGGATCATAAAAAAAGAAGAGAAAAAAAGACTTTTAAAAACCACTCAACTTTTTCGCCAACTAAATTACCTCTTTTTCCATTTCCTGTAAAATTCGTTGACTCCAAAAATAGGCACATTAAAAATCCTTGCAAAAATATTTCAAGGATCGTCATTACATGCAAATATATAGATGTATATACCTGAGTCTATTTCATGTTTTTCTTTTTAAAAAATATATTATATTTTAATGACTCACATTTCTTTGTGCATCTTTTTTTGCTTGCTTCAAAAAACTAAAAAAAGTGTTTCACGGTTTTTTTTTCTCCCAAAATGGACTCGAAATGGCCCAAAAAAAGTGACAGTTTTTGTTCGACAAGGTAATTCCCCCCCCCCCTTTTTTCGGTTTCTGTTTTTCGATTTACGGAAGATAATTAAGAAGGAAAAAAAGAAAGGTTTTTGGCATTTATTATTATTTCATTAACTCTGATTTTCTTTCCTTTCATTTTGTTTTTCCACCAAAAAATATGTATTTTTCAAAGAAAAAAGTTATTTTTGTTTTTCGAAAAAATACAAATAATTTTAGCGCAAAAAAAGTTTTAAAAAAAGAAGTTTTGTTTGTTTCACGGATTAATTTCTATTGTATTTCAGAGCTTAGAAAAAAAAGTTTTTCATAGAAAAAAAAGAATATTAAGAAGCAGCTTTTTGACAGCATTCAAATTTGAAAGCTTCGAAGCTCAAAGATTTTGCATTGAATCTTTGATTTTAAAAAAGCCTTTTTTAAAAAGGTTGTCAAAATTCTATTATTAACCCATTTTCTTTGATGTGGATATTTTCTTTCACAAATATTTGACTACATTTGTATTTACTTTCTCTTTTTTCGGACATTTTTATAAGAGTTAAAAAAGATTTTAACAAAATATACAATGATTTGTATATTTTGAGCTGTCTCCAGTATCTATTGCAGTGATTTTCTGAATTTTTAAAATAATTTTAACTTTTTTTAATTTAGTTAAAAATATTTCTTAATCTTGCAAAAAACTGTAAAGCAATGCAAGTATAAAAATGCTGATTAAAAATGGCGGAGGCGGGTATTGTTTAACAACACTTTACTGATAAAAACGCGTTTGTGTGATTAATGTACGACGATATTTTTTGCAGCATTTTTACATTGAAATATTTTTTAAAAATTATGATTAAAGCCTTAAATTTTCATTAAAATTGCATTTTCTTTGACAGAAGTCTATATTTATTTCAGTTTTGGAGACAGAATTGAGAATGTGCATGAAAATTAGGAACTATTAAATTAAAGAGGAAAAAAGATTAGCTAAAATTAGATTTGTTTAAAAAAAATATTTTTTTCATGTAGCTCTTGTGTTCCTGTTTTTTTTCCTTCCTTCTCTTTGAAAAAAAAGCAGTTTAAAACTCATTTAAGCAAAACGGAAAAAAAAGTAGCTGAAACAAGATTTTCTAATTTTTTTTTGTTTTTATTGTTACAAAAAAAAAATGGAGAGACTCTTTTTTCATTTTCCACTTTTGTTTCTTCAGATTCTGTTTCTCCGCTTTCTTCCTCGTTATTTTTTTAAATCTTTGACCGATGAATTTTAGTGTTCGCAAAAAAAATGAAGACTTGAAGCAGCAGCAACAGTGAACACTGGAAGAAAAGATCTTTTTCTCTCTCTCCCTTTTTTTAAACATTTTCATTTATTGCTTCATAATTTTTCTTCTTTTTTGTCGCTTTTGAGTGCAAAGTAGAAATGTTACTTTTTTTCATTTTTCTTTTTTGTCAGGTTTCAACTATCTGTTTTTTTATACCTTTTTCTATTTATTTATATTTATAAAAATTTAAATGTTATATTTTTGAAGGGTTATTTTTGGAGATTTTTACAACCTTTTTTTTACGATTAATATTTAAAAAGTTTAAAAAGTCTTCTGTATTTTTCTTTTTCTTCTTTTTTTTTGCTACTCTGCGATTGGTACCAAATTTTGAATTTAATCTTTTTCTCCTAAATTGAATTTTTTCTTAAAAAAATGTTACATTTGACCAAAATCAGGGCTTCCATTTAAGCAATTTTTATTAAAAGATCTTCTCTTGACTGGATTTCGAAAAAAGGAAATACATAAAAGTATACTGCAATAAAAATGAAATTTCCCATAAAATATTATATTTTTTTATGAATGAATCGGAAACGACCTGCAATTTTTTTATGTTTTCTTTTTTTTGTTTCAAATAAATGAAAATTTTGTGTCGTTTTAGAATTTCTTTTTCCGGTATAAAAAAAATATTTTAGTCGCAGCAAAATTGAGATATAAATAAATAGGGGATTTAGGTCATTAATAACTCAAAAAATAGAGTTGAAAAGGAGTAACATTTTATGGTTTAAAATTTTTGTACAGTCTTTTTTGACCGTCCAAGTTCATGAAAAAACTTTTATTATTGACAGTCGGAGTTTCCTTAAAGTTCTAGAGATTTGAACGCTCTTTTTTTGGATAATCTTATTATTAAACATTTTTGATTGACAGCTTTTTTGAGAGATAATCCCATCTTAGATCACAATTATAAAAATGTACAACTTGAAAAAATAAAAGTATGCTCACACTTTTCTCTCCTATAATTTTTTCCCCTTAATTAGTCTTTAATTTTTGCGCATTTTTCGTGACTACAAAAATGATTGTTTTTTCTCTCTCTCTTTTTTAAGTGACTTAAATTAAGTCACTTTCAAAAACACACTTTTTTTTGATCATCACCATTTTTGTAAGTCACTTTTATTTCTCAGGGTCGAAAACGTTGGTTTTCCTTCCTTTTTTCTCACTTTTAAAAAAAAGCGTTCGCAAAAGTGAAAACATTTTTCATTATTTTTTCTTGCTTTATTATTACTACCGGGCTTTTTCTTCGCATAAAATTTTTTAAAAATCGTATAATTATTTTTTGTACGTTTTTAAAAATGAAACTCTTAACTTTTTGGAAATGAATTACACAAGTTTTTGACAGCAAAAAAATCAAAATTTGAGACTACGCAAATACAAAAAATCATAGAAGACTGAAGCATTTAAATTATTTTTGTTGATAATTTTTTATTTTCTTCAATTTTATCAAGTTTTTCCAACTTGGCAAATGGGGGATTAAATTGATGGAGAGGATTAATGAATTAAAACATTTTTAAATTTGATACTTTAAAAAGCGTTAAAAATTTTAACTCTTAAAACTTTAATTAAACTTAATTTTATTTACGGTATGCAAATTTTGTGATCTCTTTAGGGGGTTCTATCATAACTCTTACATCTTGTTAACCAATATGTCATCTAAATTATTCAGGATTGATTGGTGATGCCAACAAATTCCACAAATTTTGTTTGGAATTATTCAACCATGTTAGAAAGATAGAAACCCAATCCTTTTTGCCATATTTAAAAAATTTTTCCAAATCATTTATTATTCTGCAAAGTTGAGCCTGAACCAACAAATTTTATCCAAATTTCCTTTTTTTACTCATTACTTTAAAAAGCCAAAAATCTGTCTTTTTTCATTCTTTCTTTAATTTTCACTTTCGACTTTCTAAAAAGTAATTATTTCTTCCACTTTTACCGAATCCAAGCTCTAACAACAAAAAATTACCGTTAATAATTTATTAGTTTTTTTGTTTTTGGCATTTTTTTTAGGCAAAAATTTTGTTTTTCATTACTTTTATTGCTGCTTCTATTTTTTTGTATTTTATTATTGTTTTTAAACAAACACAAAACATTAATGTTTCATTTTATTTTATTTTTTAGTTCACAAAAACAAGCTCCTGCAATTCCACAAAAGCCATTACCTTCTTCTTCATCATCATCATCATCCGCCAAGCCAACAGCTTCAACTCGATCCCTTTATTCTGTTGTTGGAACTCCAACCACAACAAATTCATCAAAGAAAATTGGCCCTCAATCATTACTTAATTGGTCAGAAGTTAATTCAGAAATAAAAACTCGTCAAAAAGTTGCAAAGGTTTGTTTGTTTCTTTTTTGTTTTGAAATATCGAAATTTCGTTTTTTTCCCAAACGAATTTTTGATTTGAATTTCTTAGGCACAATAAAAGTTTCGTATTTTAAATAGGAAGTACGCAAATTTGGGACAATAACAAAATTTAACCTTAATTTTAAACTCATTATAGTTAGTCTGATTATAAATCTAAAAAGCACCGTTACCGTAACCGGAATGAACAAAACTGATTTGCATTTATGTTTTCTTAATAACATTCTTTTATACTTTTTTTTCTTCAAACATAAAATTAAATTATTTTTTGACAAACCTCCCTCTCTTTTCTTTGCAGCTTTCTTTCCCGCTTTTGAAGGTCAAGAATATGCTTTCTTTATTTAAGGACCAAAAAAATCTTGAATTTACATTTTTTCACTCTTCTTTTTTTGCTTCACTTTTTTGACATTGAATTTGATTTTTAAACCACCCAAAAAAAGGGCTATGCTTATTGATTTATTTTTTAAAAATTTTTATATTTTTTTACAAAATTCATTTCCATGGATTATTTTTACGGTTCGTTTTTTGCATTAAAAATTATATTCAAAGAAAACTACAGTAATCCAATCTTACGGTAGCTTTTACTTGGATAAATTCATATATTGTCTTTTTATATGGGCCATGAAAAAAAAAGATATATCTTTTTTCAGTAGTAAAAATTCATTTTTTGAAGATCAATATTTTATTTTAAAAATAAATTTATTATAAAATTATTTTTAAAATAAAAACAGACGATCCGGTTACGTTTAGCTTCAATGAATTTAGACAATATATTTTTTTTCATTGTTGCCGATCTTCTTCTTCTATCATTCTTTTGTTCCCCCTAAAAAGAAAGCGAAGAAAAACAAAAAATCTCAGCTGTTTTGAAAAAAAAAAATAGCCGCGAAAGTAAAAGTTCATTTTTCTTTTTGTGTTTTTACTTTTGAGAATTTTGAGAATAATAACTTTGATACTTTCTTTATTCATTCAAATTTAAAAATATTTTTTGTGGTAAAAATGAAAAAAGAGATTTGTAATTTAAGTACAGTAACTCCTTCGCTATACTGTAGCTAGAGAAATTTTATAGTTTTAAAAATAAACGAAAATTAAAAACCGCAATTATAAATTCAAATTTGTCTGTCTCCAATACACAAAGCTGTTACATATATATTAGATATATCTCTTTTTTTCACACACAACCGAGCTAATTTGTATATCCGTATTAGCTCTGATTCATTATATAATGACATTTATCGCTAATTAAGTGGGAAAAAAAGAGAGAAGGACTTACAATTTTAATTCTTTTTCTTCCAAAAACAAAAACGAACTTCTCTTTTTTTTGCGCAAGAAGCATTAACGAAGAAGCACTTGGCGCATTTTATATAAATTCTTGCTTTCCTTCCTTCCCCTGTCATCATCATCATCATCATCATCTTTGTTGTTGCTGTCGTTCTGTAAAGTATCAATTTTCAAAAAACCATTTTATTCAATAAATTTTTCTTTTCTATAATTCTTTTTTCTCTTTAATATATATTTGTGACATAAAAGAAAGAAACCCTATTTTTTTTTTTTATCAAAAAAGAATTTTGATCACTGATATTTTTTTTAACGAAAAAGAACAAAAAATTTCAAATTTTTTTGTTTCCTTTCGATAAAGATAAGAAAAAAGAGATCAATATTTAAAAGTGTTTATCTTTTTAAAAAAGATGTTATTTAATTGAATATTTAAAATTTATTTCGATGGGATTCCATCGTGGCTCTTCCATGTTTTCATGGTTTGGTACTTTCATATATTCATGGGTAAGGAATAAATCTGTTTTTTTTGAGGGAGAGATAAAGGTTGGATATATTATTATGAGTGACATCTTTGTTAGTAAAAATTGTTAAAATTTATTACATTATTATTATTATTGAGCGCCTGCAAAATTAATTAAGCTTTTCCATGACTAAAGAGCAGCAACATTTTTTCTTTCACTAAAATGAGAGTCCCTTTTTTGCTTACTTTTAACACTAACCTTTTCCTATCTCTTTTTTTGCATTTTAATATTTATATTTATCTTTTTTAGGTTCGCCCAACACCTCAACCGATACCGACTCGATCACCGGTCAATTCAACGCATTCATCAAAGATGAGTTCATCGCCAACTGCTGAACCACCAACAAAAAAGCAATCGGAATATGCGCAACTATCAGAAATCTCAGATTTATATGATCCGGATACCTCAATTGGTTCGTTTCATTCAACAACTTCAAATTCTCAACAACAACAACATTATCAACCATCACAATCTCAACAATTTCCATCTGCATCTGAAACATGTGATGATGATGCTGTATCAGTTGCTGGAACAGTTTTCAATGAACCATGGGACAGTAATGCATGGGAGAATTTATTAGATTTGGCTAAATATGGTGATGAAAAATCTAATATTCGTGCATTAGCACATAATTTTTGTAAGTTTCTTTTACATGAACTTTCAATGATTATTGAAAACTTGGATATTTTAGATCACAACTCTACTGCAACAATAGAAGAAGAAGATTCATTGCCGTTAGAAGTTGATGATGTAGTTATATCATGTGTTGATTCAGATTCTGATGAACATCCTCTTGCATCACCTGAAAGTGTAGAAATTATTCAAATGGAAGAATCTGCTGATTCTCTGGCATCTCTGAAAAGCAGCAATAAAAAAGATGTATTTTCTGTAGAAAATAATAGAATATGGGCAGAATTTTCAAATCGTATTCCATCTGAGCCATCTTCAAAAGCATCAACATTTGATCCTCGAAAAATTCGTTCAAATTCAATGATGAATGTTGCCGGTGCAGGCGGTGCAGCAACTTTAACTCGTCGAGCTTTGACTCCAAATAATAGTTCTACGTCATCATCATCTGCACAAATGTCACCATCACAACAAAGATTGAGATCAGCATCGGCACGACCACCAATCTCAGATCCTGGTACTCGAATTCAACAATATGTTGAATCTCTTGCAAAAGATTCAAAAACAGTATTTGGTGCAACCCTGGGACGATTTATTGAATGTACAATTGAAGCTGATGAGCCTGAATTAAATGCACAAATTAGAAATGTTCGACAATTTTTAAATGGCATTAAAAATTATTTGGTTAAACATGGTGAAGCAGATTTGCATCCAATGATTGAAGCCGAAAGCGGAAATTTGAATGCGAACGAATTTCTTAATATTGATGCAATTCTTGAAGCAGTACTTCATAAAATTCTTCTTGGACCTGTAAAAAATCATTTATATCATTTAATGGTGAAAGAATATTCAAGAAATGGATCTCTTCAAAGTTTAAGCGAAAATTTGTTGAAAGTTCGCTCAATGAAACCTTCTGAACTTGGCTTCCCTGAAGGTACTGTATTTCCAGATTTTAAAGAAATGGAATCAATAAAACAATGCCTTCGTCGAATGCAAAATCATTATTCTCCGTTAAAAAAGTTGGAAAATCTTTTACGTGCTTTAACAATTGTAATTCTTCCAAATCGAAATTTCAATAATAATAACATTGAATATTCTTCAAAGAAATGTAATCTTATTCAAAATGGTACTCTATCAGGGGTTCTTGGGTCCAAAAAGCTTCCTCCAGCAGAGGAACTTATTCGATGGCTGGTATATATTCTTGCGAGAACGTCAACAATAAATTGTGAAATTGAAGCTCGATATATGTGGGATCTTCTTCCTCAACAACTTCTTACAACTGGTGATGCAGCCTATTATTTAACAACCCTTTTCTCTGCTGTTCATGTTTTAAAAAATCCTGAATCAATTCGACGTTTGGGTAAAGGCTTCCCGCTATCATCTGATCGATATCCTGATAATTCATATGATGCATTTTTGAGTGTTGCAATTCCTGATGAACAATCTGGCTCCATCGAATATCACACTTTTCCAGCGGTTCCAGAAATGAATGCCGCAAAACTTTGTCGAGTTATTGCTCATCAATTTGCTATTACAAATTGTGAAGATTATGGATTGTAAGTTGTTTTTACTTACCATCATTGTTATACTGTAATGTTATTTAACAACATATTTTTTAGGTATGTACTTTTTGATGGATTTGAAACATGCTTGGTTGCCAAGGAATCTCCAGATGAAATTCGTAATCAATTATATGAAGCTGGAAAACCTCATATATTTGCATATAAAAGACATGAAGCAAAGATAGCCTGGCCAAAACATGTTATCAATACTTCCACATCAAGTTCAATCTCGACATGTTCATCAAATATTTCACCAAATGGTTCAGATGTTGCTGCATTTCATTTAAGGCCTTCCCATGTTATACAACCTTCACCAATTCATAAACGAAAGCATCTTCCAGTTGCCTCTAAAATTGTTTAATATATACATATATGTAAGCTATATACAGTAGCATTTAGTGCCTATTTTTCAAATATTCTATCGTTCTTAAAAGATAACATTCCGGTGGTTTTTTGTTTGTAGAAAAATAAGTTAGAGAGACTTTTTTTTTAATTTCTGTAAACTTTTTGATTCTAATATCTTTTCTTTTGTCTTTGCCATTGTATATTCATTTCCAAAAAATTTTTTGTTTCCTAAAACCGTTTTTTGTTTTACTATTTTTTTCTTGTTTGTTTTTATGTCTGTAAAAAAGTGTAATATAATTTTAACACAAAATAAAACATTTATAAAAAAATCTTTTTAATTAATTGAATAAACAGAAGAATACGTTTGTACTGATACGGTAATAGTAAAATGATTAGGGTTGACCATTTCCCGGAAAATTTCCCGTTTCCCCCTTATAAATCGGGAAATTTCCCGGGAAATGGTCAACCCTAGTAAAATGGCAAAAAAGCATATTTTTGAAAATTCAGAGTATACACATATCGTATTAAATATGTACATATGCATATGTGGTAACTCGTTAAAGAAAGTGTTTAAAAAATGCTGTATAATATACAGTACATATATTATACATACGTACTGACATATTCAATCAATGTGGCAAAGCAAATTCATTTTGAAAATTAAATCGCGGAATTTGTTCAAGAAATTTTTGCCTTCTAAGAATTTGTATATGTTACTTAATGATGATTGAAGTTAAATAAAATAAAATTTAATAAAAACAAAAATAATAACAACAATATCTTGCACTAGTTTTCTAAAATCATAACTTCATCTTCTTCTATAACCATTTCTTCTTTAATAACCACCTTTTCTACCACAATTGGTTCATCATCTTCTTCTTCTTCCATAGCTGCATCATCTTCTTCTTCTTCCATAGCTGCATCATCATCTTCCTCCTCCTCTGTAGCCGCTCCGTCCTCTTCTTCTCCATCTGGAGATAATGCTTCTTTTGCTATTTTTAAAAATTCGATAGGATCATTTTTCAAATCCCAATCTCGCAAATTCCCCATTAAATCATCCATTCTTTCAGCCAGCACAAAATCACGTTGTTCTGCAGCAGAATTTTGTTGTGGGACATCCATTAATGATTTTCCTGTTCGAAGATGTTCATAAACTTCATTTGCTCGATCGACAATTTCCCTTGAAATTCCATTCTTTAAAGCAGTATAACTTGCATAACTATTATCAATTACACCTTCAACAAGTTTGTACTGAAATTCAAGTTCATCACCATTTTGATGAACATCAAGAGTCTAAAAGATAAATATATAAAAGATACTGTCACCGTCAGAAGATTTGAAAATACATACATGAAAAGATAATAAATCTGTTTGATCAAGTAAAGTTCGAAGTGAATGAAAATGTGAACTTGCAAAAATATGTGGGCAATGATCTCTTCCTTTTCCAAGCCAATAATTGAGTGAACTTGCTAATAAACTGAGACCAACTTCCTACAAACTGTTACTATAAAAAAAGGATACGGTAATTACTTACAGTCATAGTTCCTTTTCCAAATTCATCCATAATAACAAGTGAAAATCCATCAGATTTTCTGATCGCCCCAGACATCTAAAATATTTCCAAGTGACTCGTAACAAGCATTAAAAAATATACTGTACCTGTTTTAAATCATTTGCAAATGATGACATTCCATCCATGACTGAATCAATAGTATACATTCTTGTAACAATTCTATTAATTGGCCCAATAACAACTTGTTCAGCAGGGACAAATGATCCAATGTGTGCCAAATAAGCAATAATTCCAACCATTTTAAGATACACACTTTTTCCAGAGGCATTTGGACCACTAATAAGCTTTGCTTTTGTAAATGGTCCACCAGATTTGATAGGATTTGGAACAAATGTAAATGGACAAGTAATTTCAGAAAGTGGATGTCGAGCCATTCCAATATCTATAATAGCTTCATCAACAAGATTTGGACGATGCCAATTAAGTTCTCGACCAACTAGCGCAAAAGACATTAAACAATCAAGAGTCGCAGCAGCGTCGACAGATTTACAAAGGGAAGTTGAGCGTTTAAGAACCAACGATTGAAGACTAAAAAAATTCATAAGGTTACGGTAGATGTTGTAAACAAAAACTTTACCGTAATACAGTAGAAGTTTCAGCATCAATAATTTGCATTTTAATATCACCAATTTCTTGGTCAAGCACTTTCATCTTTGGACTTTTGTAATTTGCTTCGCCATCAGCCGTATAAATCTAAAATTGATTATTGTAACAAAAAGAATATCCTTGTGGTAACAAACCAAATCGAGTTTTGAAGCCATTCTCGGAGAAATTCGTGCATTTTCAGAAACAACAAGCAAAAATCCAATAATCGGAACATATGCCACACTACAAGTATCAATATCCAACAAATCAGCTTCATTTTTGGCAATCAAAGTTAATCTATGAGGAAGGTCAGCATATTTTTCTTTTACTAAAATGGTTACAATAATGTGTTAATAAAAACAATCAAAAACTCTTACACAAATCAAGTTCGTCATCAACTCCATTTTTAACAACAAATCGATTTTCACCTTTACTTTCTTGAAAATCCATTACTTCACTGATTACAGCTGCTAATTGATAAAGGTCATTATAAAATTTAAATTTTCCTTTTAAAATTTTTAAGTTAATTTCACGTTCAGTAATAAAGTCAACAATTTCAATCATTGAATAAGATGTCTAAAAATAGAAAAATATAATGAAGCCAACAATTTTTCAAAAAAAAACAAACATTATAAAGATTTATCCAATCACCAACAGAAGCACTTCCATTTCGTAATCTTCTTAAAATGGGTCGGACATTTGCAACATCTTTCATTTTAGTTCTAATAAATTTTGTAGCATCGAGATTGCAATCCTGATAGAAAAAGCTTACAGCACTTTGACGTTCACGCAATATTGTTCGATCAAAGATAGGTCTTTCAAACCATCGCCTAAAAACGGTAAGATAAAAAAGTAAATATGACAAAAACAAACTTCATTAAACGCTTTCCAGGAACAGATCGACAGATGTTCAAAAGACTGAACAAGCTAACGCCATTTTTCATTGAAGTTAAAATACCAGGACGCCTTTTAACAGCAGATGGAACATATTCAGATTCAAAAACTTGTAAAGCTTTGAATGTAGTTTTATCAATTTCAACAGCATCATCCCTTTAAAAGCCATTATAAAGTACAGTAATTAAATAATGCCGATGACTTACAAGGTTACAGTATTGAAAGCGCTGATTGGAGTTTTTTTTGTAATCTCATCAAATTCAACACCAATTCTTTGTTGATCCAAATACCGTAATAAAGCTCCTAAAGCTCGAACCATATTTGTTGAATCAAAGTCAAATCGGAATGAAGCCATAAGATCAGACGATACCGTTTCAGATGAGAATAAACTTTTAATACGTTTTTTAGCATCTCCTTCTTCTGAAACATTTTCCAATAATTACAAGAAAGACAAAAAAAGTGATGTACCAAATGTCAAATGTGGCAGAAGAGTCAAAACAGCATAGATTTTTTCTTCATCATTTTCGTCGTCATCATCGTCATCATTAACATTTGAAGAATTTTTTGTAGCTGATGATTTTGAATCATTTTTAAGAATATTAGAGGACGATGATTTCTGAATATTTGAAGCATTGTTATTTGCTTTTTTTCCAATCAAATGTGCATTAAAAATAGGAATTTCGGAACCATCATTTAATTCATCATTTGCTACACTTCTTTGCGTAGTTTCATATCCAAAAGTGATATCAAACTGCTCTTCTTCTGGAGGTTCTTCAACATCAGAATCATCTTGTCTTGTAGCATCTGGTACATTAAAGTTGCCTAAAAATTCCAAAGGTTACGATGCATCATTTATGTATGATAAAAAAAACATACATAATCTTCGAAGTTTTTTTAAAAAGTTGGAATCTTGAGATAGTGATGCAATCACGAAAGCTGGTTGAACTTCATGAATAACTAAAATTGATTCATTATGTAATAAATATTTAATTTAAAAACTGAGAAGAAAGAAAAAATGATGTCAAAAAGCTTACGATTTGAAAGTGAAGAAAAGTCTTCATCTTCGGCGATGTCATTCAAGATATGAATTGCTTCACTTTCTTCATCATAAAATGCAGCACCAAGATGAAAATTTTTATATGATAATGCTAAATATATATTTGACATTTGTTTTTGTGTAAAAAAAGAGGGGTTTCAGAAGTTTAGCAACAGCCAATTCCTTCGGAAAAAAATCGATTCAAAATTTGGGAATTTTTTCATGTATAACATTTTTCGTGCTAAGACTTTTGTCAGTACAAAATTACTCAAAAAACTTTGTAAACTTTTTTTTGAATTTGTTTTAGCTTTTTTTCTAAAAAAAACTTCCTGGTTCTTTCACATAATTTATTTATCGAAATAAACTTTTTACAACCGGAAGTTTACGCTTTTGAAAGCTTATATAAGAAAACTTTATCTTTCTTCCGCATTTAGGATTTTGCTCAAATCTCAAACTGCTGAAAGTCATGTCAAACGTCGTCAAACAAAAAAATTCTCTTCACCTCGTAACAATGGTATTTTTCTATCGAAAAAATAATAAATGTCTGAAACACGTGTTTTTTTTATAATCATGCCTTTTTCAAAAAGTCATTTAGTACAAACTTCTTATTATTTTAAGAAAAAAAACAGTTGTACAATTTTAACAACTTTCGTAATCGTAATCGTTTAGTAATTATTATTATTGTTGTTGTTTTTCTTCTTCCCAAAACTCTCCCTTCTAGAATCCAAAAAAGGCGGTGCCAAACCAAGCCTACTTCCGGTCAAAAATATTTAACTTTTTTGGACGAAAAATATTTTTGTTTTGATTTTAGTTTTTAAACTTTTAAAAGAATTTTAGACACGTTTTTCTTTTTTTTTTAAAGTGGCTGCTTTTTTGAGGAAAGAATTTTTTTAAAGCGTGTTTTTTTCTTCTTTCCGCTATTTTTATTTTTGTCTGTAACAAATATTTCCGGTATTTAGTTTGCACAAATTTTCTCTTGTCTGCAGCATTTTAATTTATTCATGATTTACATGTCTGTCTTCAAATGTAAAGATTTGAAATAAAACCATAAAAAAAGGAACCAAAGTCTAATTTTCTTGAGATGATGGAGGAGGAATAAC
Source organism: Panagrolaimus superbus (assembly GCA_964035985.1). Classification (NCBI taxonomy): domain Eukaryota; kingdom Metazoa; phylum Nematoda; class Chromadorea; order Rhabditida; family Panagrolaimidae; genus Panagrolaimus; species Panagrolaimus superbus. The sequence goes on from OZ038357.1 coordinate 12,612,060, forward strand.
AAAGATTTTCGGCATTTTTACATCTTTCTTTTTTGGCACTTTTGATAATGGTATATGATTTGGTAGATAATTGGTTGTTCTTCCATTTTCTAAGATGATTGTTGAAAGAGGAGAGTCTTTGATGATGCTGTTGTAGTTGGTGTTGGTGGAAGTCTTTTCATATATATGCTTGTTATCGGTTTCCGTGCAATCTTTGGGCAAAATGCATTTTCCTTTGGCATTTTTTACTCTCCCTTTGGCACAAACGCAATATATTTTATTTTTGTTTAAAATAGAAGAAGAAGAAGGCGGTGGTGGTGTTGGAAGAAAAGGTGTAACTTCGCGATTTCGGCATGTCGGAATTTCAGCAGAAATTTTCACTTGTAAATTTTCAAATTCATCAATTTTGCAATCAGGCACTTAATAAAGTTAAAGGTTTGTTACTCAATTTTTTTAATAGCAAAATTGGAGACCCTTACCTGTAATATTCAAATGACAGCTGTTTTTTGGGATGCAAATTCCATTGTGCCGAGCATAACCAACTTTGCAAAGACATTGTTTAGGGGTTTTGCAAGTTTGAACACATTCAACTTTTAATTCTTCTCCACAGGTAGCTTCTCCACATTCTTTGCAACGAAAAATTTCATTTTTGTCGCTGCATTTTTGCTTCCAACATTTTTTTCTTACGACAGTGGCTTCCATTGATACAGTAAGACAAAAAATTAAGAGGAACAAATAATAGGCCTTCATTTTAAGGGCTTTAAAACAATGATTTTTGCATTTTAAGTGTTTGTCTTTTTTAATTATTTATAAAGAAAAATAAATGTATATTTGAAAGTCAATGAGAAGGTGCTGCTTCCGCGATGAGAGTGGTTCATGAGAATTTTTTGGTTGAATGTTTAGGGGAACAATAGAATATTTGTTTTTTTATGAATTTCAAAGAGGTCAAAAAAGGTCATAATTGAAACCTTTTTCTGGAATTGAAATTTTTAAACTATTTTTTGTCATCCATTAATTCATTTTATAATTTCGTGTAAATAAATTAAAGAGATTTAACTGATAGAAAATTTTGAACAAAATGGTAAAACACGAATTTTGAAAAATGTGTTTTTATCAGAGATATAAAAAAAGACTTCCTTTTTCCTTCTTTTCTGCCCCAAAAAAATGACGATTATCATGCAATATTATGCATCTTTAACACCATTAAATGCCTAAAAACGGCAAACTTTATCGTTAATATTTTATCAAAAAAACATTTTTCTTTCTTTTTTCATGCACGTTTGTAGTTGCTTACTGATATTTTAGACATTTTTTTTTCATTTATCCGATAAAATCTTAAAATAATTTTAATTTTTCTACGTTTACATTTTGCATAATATGCAAATTTTTAGATATAAAACAAACAATGGCATCTGCGACACATGGCCCCTTTATTGCTGCCTCACAAATTGCCGGAAATATTTTAGATTGGGGAAATCCAATCTCCCAACATTCAACAACAACAACAACAACAACAACTTCAAAAAATTCAAAAAATTCAAAAGATTCTGAAGAAGAAGAAAATGAAATAAAATTTGTGATTGCAGATCGGCATAAACATTATGATATGATTCATACAATGATGACCCAAATGTTTTCCTTTCAAGAACCAATTACTCGTTCCGTTGGTGCAACTCCAGAAGATGTAACAGATTTTTTTCATGATCTTTGTGGAGCATCTTTAAATTCTCCGTATTCTGTGTTAGCGTTTATTGGAGATAAATGTGTTGGAATGACTTTAAATTATATTAATACAAATGTAAAAAAGAATTCTGATGAAAGTAGCAGCCCTGGATTAAAATTTAAAAGTGATTTTGTTGAAGGTAAACAGAATATTTACAGGAGATTACGGTAATCTCTAAAAAGCACTTTTTAGAAATTACAAATGGGCCATATAACAATCTTCGAGCAAATCGAGTTTGTGCTTTTATTGAAGAAGTTGAAAGAAATTATGCCTATTTCATTCCAAAATGTAAAAAGTTATTTAAACTTGACGTTATTTTTGTTCATCCAAATTATTCTGGGTAAGAGATTGCTTTATTTTTTTCGTTGTGGGATCAAGAGATTAGATATAAGGGTGTTTCATAAGTTCTCGTTGATGGAACATTTTGCAAAGTGGAAAGCGTGGAAAGAACTTATGAAATACCCTTATATTCTTTTCCCCCAAATACTGTAGCTTTTGAAAATTATTTAAAATTCTAATTTTTAGACGTGGAATTGGAACAAAATTAACCGAAAAATCAATTCAAGTTGCCCGTGAAAATAATTGCGATTATTTAATGTCCGTTGCAAGTGCAAAAGGATCCGCACATATTTTTAATAAAGTAATTTAGCTTTCAAAGACACTTTTTTTTAAAAAGCATTTTCTATGTAACTTTCTTTCTTTTTAAGGTTGGATTTACATGTGTTCGAGAAGTTCCATTTTTATCATTTCACGAAAATGGTCAACAAGTTTTTCAAGATCTTCATGACGGAAATACAAGCGGAAAATTGATGATCCTTAAACTAGGTTCAAGTATTTCAAGTACAAATTCATCCTTTGAAAATATTTCATAAAATAATATATGCATATTTATTCATTCTGTTAATTTTCATTTATTACAGTAATCTTTGAACCGTACACTTTACTTTTCTTATGTTTCATTTTTGTTTTATTTATTAGTTAATGGTAATAGTTTTTTAACGTCTGAATTTAAAAAAATTTGTCTTCAAAAATCAACTTTTTCCTTTAAATTTTATTAATTTCACAAAATTTTTATACAAAGTACTGATTAGGGTTGTTAATTTCCAGGGAAATCGTAAAAAAGGCGGGAATTCCCTGGCAACTCTTGAGCTATTTTAAATGCTGAAATAACCATTTTTAAATAATTTTAAGATAAAAATTGCTGTTTCTATACAAAAATTTTCAGGAAATGCAAGTAATTTCCCGCAAAAATCGATTTTTTTTCCCGGGAAAGCGAAATGATCAACCCTAGCTAGGGCCCTAGTACTGATAGTTTGTGTTATTTATTTTATTTAAAAAACGAGATCAACACCAAAAAATTAAGATAAAACAAAAAATAATAGAAAAAAAAAACATTATAAAATATTGTTGTTGCAGAATTGCACAAATCTTTGTCACAACAATTTAAAAATACTGGATTGCTGCCAAAGGCATCAAATGATTGCATTCCAACCTTTAAAAATACACAAAGAAATTAATTCTAATCTAATAAAAGCAAATCTTACTCCAAATTTATCACAGGTTTTAAAGCTGTAATTTTTAATATCACTCTCAAATAAAAAGCCGCTACATCCATGTTCAATTTTATCAATTTTGAAAAGATCAAAACAATATTTTGAATTTGGACAAGTTAAATTTGAAGTTGATTTGTTATCCATGGAAGTTGCGACACATTCAATTCCCATAATAGAATTAATAAAAAGAAGAAGAAATATTGATACAACTGCAAACATTTTTTTTGAAAATATGATAAATTATTGATAAAAAAGAAGTTGAATCATTGTAACAAGGAAAAAAAGAGATAAATTTTGTTAAAAACGAATGTAAACATAACAAAATCAAATATAGGTGAAACAAAAATGTTAGAAAAAACCGCGGATATCCTTATTTTTTTACTGATTCACGGAATTCATAAAAGATGCTTTAATTGCCTCGCAAAAAAACGTTGATGGCTTCAAAAAAAATATAAAAATTAAAGATTTTTTAAATTCCCATTTTTGAAAGTTGTAAAAGTGTGAAATATGTATTTGTATTGACAAAAAACTGGCAATTAAAGACATGAAGCAAATTATGTATTGACCATATACAAAAAACAATATTAAAAAAGATATATTTAATGTTTTTATTGAAACTTTTACAATTTGAAATTTATGAAATTTTGACACTTTTTTTTAAATACCGTAATCTTTCAATTATTTATTCATTGTTTTCATTTACAAAAAAGGGGCATTTTTTCTTGTTTCTTCAAAAAAAATAAATTTTTACGAAAATAATAAATGAAAAGAATCCAACAAAAGAATTATAAAATGTTGGTGTTGAAGAATTGCACAAATCTTTGTCACAGCAATATAATTCCGAATGAACTCCTTTATCTTTGTCGTCATAAGTTTGAGTGCCAGTTTTCTAAAAATAAATAAAAGTGTTAAAACCAATGATAAAAATATATTATCTTACTCCATATTGATCACATGTTTTAAGAATAGAATTTGGATCATTCACTTTAATAATTGTACTTCCACATCCATGAATAGTTTCATCTAATTTTATTGCATTTGAAGTTAATTTTGCTTGAAAAGTATAACAATATTTTGAATTAAGACATTCAGAATTTGAAGTTGTTTCACCATCTTCAGAAGTTGTAACACATTTTAATCCTGTGACAAAATTGAAGCAAAAAATGAATGCAAAAATGATAAAAAAATGCATTGCTTACAAAAAAAAGAATGCAAAAATATTTGGGGGGAAAAATTGGTTTACAAAAGCGTCTCTTTTTTATACCAATCACTTTTTTTTCATATTTTTATAACAAAGCATTTCTTGATGAATCATTTTTTTAAAGCTGATATTCATTGTTAATAATTTTTTAACACCCAAATAATATGAGCAAAATCAAACAATCTTTTGAATAATGTCTGAAATATAGATTTTTCTTTGAAACTTTTTTTTTATGTTTTTTAAGGATGACAAAACTAAAAAAAAAGTGTTTGAAATTATTTTTTAATTCTTTCTCAAAGTGGCGCACTAGGGACTGCCCAAGAATCACTTAAGCCCACGGGGGGGGGGGGGGGGGGTGATCAGAGGTACAGAAATCACGATCTTTTGGTCACGTGAGAATCCGTATAAGTAAGTGTACCTTTTCTTTTATAATATGTATCAAAACAATAACAAATACATGACCTAAAATATGGAAATGTGAAAATTTTATCTCAAAAACGTGTTTATTTTGAAAGAGTTTATTTCAAACATTGATAAAACATTTTTTTGTGTCATCTTTTCTCAAATAAAGAGTTTATCACAGTTATTTTGAAATACAATTTTAAAATTAAAAAATCTTAGAAAAAATAAGTTTTATAAAAAAAACAAATGAAAAAATTGCAACAAAAGAATTATTTTTTATTGATGTCGCAGAATTGCATAAATCTGTGTCACAGCAATATAATTCCGCGTGAAGGCCATTCTGATTATATGTTTGTTTACCATTCTTAAAAACATATTTTTTTAAAATATTTATTTAAATTAAATTATTTTTGTAAAACATACTCCATGTTCATCACATGTTTGAGCTTTATATGGATGTATTATATCCGCAGTTATTTCAGCTCCACATCCTTGTTCAATTTTATCCCCTTTTTGACCAGCTAATTCTCCACTTAAATGTATAGAATAACAATATTTTGATCTACATTCTGGATGAGATTCCCCCGTATTTCCAGAATAAACACATTTAATTCCGGTAACAATTTTGATGCAAAGCAAAAATACAATAATTTTGGAAATATTTCTCATTTTAAAACACACAAAAAAAACAAAGAATAAAGTGTCCAAAATCTTTTTCATATACTAGCTTTTTTTGCCCAAAAAATGTTTATCAGTAAAATATGTACTTGTATCATTGGTATGTGCAAAATAGGTGTGACACAAATTTAATCAATTTTTTCCCAAGCGATTATTTAAAGTAACCAAAAAAAAGATATTTGCTGCAACAACAAAATTTGAGGGAAAAAAGTATTTTTTTAATCAGCAAGGCTATTGTTAGTCATCAATTTGTTTTGAACTTGTCAATATTTTTTTCTGTTATGATGAAAGAAAAGATGAAAATTGCATTCAAAAACATAAAACATCAGGAACACCTTTCCTTTTACAATTTCACATAAAATTTAAACTTGAAAAAAAAAGATTATCGTAAAAGAAAATTTCCATTGTTTTCAAACAAAAAATAAAGAATTTATGTTCCTTTTTTACATAGAGATGGGCAAACGCTTCGCGCGCGTACGCGCGCCTTTTTTCTGTCGCTCAAAAATTGGCGACGCTTTTTTTTCTCGAAAATTTTCGCCAAAAAAAAGGCGCGCGAAAAGAAAGGCGACTCATCGCCAATAAAAAGGCGACTGATCGCCAAAAAAAAGGCGACTGGACGAGAAAATAAAAGCGTTCAGTTAGTGCGTTTTCTCTTTCTAAAACTTATGTTGAAATAAAATTTTTTTTCTTTGTACGCTCGAAAGTTCGATCGAACGAAAGAGAACAAAAAAGAACAAAACTTGCACGACAAAAAATTTCTCTCTTATTTTTTCGCCTTTTTTTGGCGACGGTTTGCTTTTTTTTTGGCGACTATCGCTCGCCAAAAAAAAAGGCGAAATTTTTTTCAAAAAAAAATCGCTCGCTTTGTTTTTGGCGACTGATTAAAAAAACATAGGCGAGCGACGAGCGACAAGTTTTGGCGCAGCGTTTGCCCATCTCTGTTTTTACATATAAAAATTTACTTAAAACCCAAATGTTTTAAAGGGTTGTAAAAAATTAAGATTTTTTTCCATATCAGTTTCACCTAAAATTGTATTAAAGCTAATAAATGAAAATTTATAATAATCAACAAATTTAATGACCATTTTTTTCAACGATATTGTAACGAATGTATTTAAAAAAATATTATTTTATATCAATTTATATCAAGAAGCTTGCAAAAAAAATAATATTAGAAAAGATGCATTATTGAAATTAATTGAAAAACATTTATAAATCATAAATGACATTTGAATTGAAAAAACTCTAATTTTAATTGATGGCATTTTAAAAGTTTTTCATAAATGACATTTGAATTGAAAAAACTCTAACTTTAATTGATGGCACTTTAAAAGTTTTTCGAAATGATTTTGAATAAAGCCATACCGAAATAATTATGTTTATTGAAGTGCATGTTGGGGCGAATGGCCCAATTACATCATTTAATCGAATGTTAAAAGTCTAAAATTTAACAAAATTATAATTTAAACAATGTTTTAATTTTGCATTTGAAAAGTTTGATATTTAATTTTTTTTTTCTGAAAAATGGAATATCGGAATTCCAATTTTTGATAGCAGAGTTTTTTAAGAAAGAAAAGCTTACACTGGCAAAAAAATTTGATAAAACAGCGGGTAAAATGTCTGAGAATGAGGTGGTTGCAATTATAATTAATACAGTATGACTGAAACGTTTACTTTTTTTATCACTTGAATTGAGTTTTGTTTTAATTAATATAAATAAAATGAAAGCAGCAAAAATATTTGGACAAACAATTGCGTATTTTGTAAATACCAAATATGGCAGATTATTTAATAAACAACCAAATATCATACAATTTGTTTCCACCTTAGTTGGAAGTGAAGCAAATAAATTATTTAGCAACAAAAATACTGTAACAAAAATAAGTATACCAAATAAAGTGATAAAACTGTAAAACTTTCGAAATTGCATGGAATATTTCATTGCAAAAAAAATTGATAAACATCGATCAATGCAAAGAAATAATTCTAGCACTGGTCCAATATACCCTAATAATTGTGGAAAAAATCCTGTCCAAAACAATATAAATGCATTGTATTCATTTCCGAATGGACGCCAAAATGCTATCAAATATATTTTGTGGATTAACGTTGAAAAACTCCAAATTATAACAAATATAAAGTAATATATTAAAATGGGCGACAATTTTGCATTATTATTTAAAATTTTTCGATAAAAAATTACTGCGATTGAAAACTTCAAAGAAAATACTGCCAAAATTGTTCCAAAAATGTGATGAAAGAGAACTATAAACGGGTAAAAATTCATTTTTAAAAAGAATTAATGTTTTTCGGAATAAAAATTTGTATTAAATTTGTTTCTTCAAAATAAATAAATAATACTGTTTGTTTTAAAACTACACTCAAAGTAATATTTATTTTTGGTAAATGCGAAAATGAAACGTTTAAAAAATGAGTATTTTAATTATATACAGAAAAATTTGTGCGTGACCTTTTTGTCATCGTACAATTTAATATTTTAAACATTTTTTTTAAAAGATTTTACCGTACCAAAAATTTATTTCCTTTTTACTTTGTAAAACAAGTAATTTTTTAACAGAATTCTTTGAAAGTATTAATTTTTTAAATAAAAAATAATGTAAAATCACATTTGCAATTAATTACCTAATTTTTTTCATACGTAAATATTTTGCACAATGTTTAAGAATAATATATTACTTTTTAATGAGCCTGTCCGCATTAAAATATCCCCTATTTTACAATTACTTCCAAAAAAGTTAAAAATTAAAGATATATTTTGGGCATGAGAAAAGTAATGTAAAGCCTAAAATATCTTTTTTTTTGTAATGTAAAGACTAAAGTTTTCTTCTAAATTTATATTAATCACTTTTAAAATTTATCAAATTTATCTTTATCAGCTGTGTCTTCCTTTTTGGGATTACTGTAGAATAGTGGCTTTGTTAATAAAAAATGAACAAAAGTCAAAAATAAAAACTGCAACCTTTTCTTATTATTAAATTCTCTTCATGTTAGCGGCGGCAAAAGATCAAAGGTGTGCCCCCCCCCCCCCCCCCAAATGTCGGTGCCCCCCTCCGAATTTTTTTTATGTATACGGTCTTCTTACAGTATGAAAAATAAAACACTTTTTTTCACTAACGAAGACCTACTAGATGAAATTTTTTATTATGCTGATTCCAAAAATGCAACCATAAAAACTTTTTTTGTTAACAACAAATTGCCGAATCGTGCACTTAATAAAATTTGAATGGTGCACCGCCAAAACCCCCGTTTTTTGTACAAAATTTGGATTGTAAAAAATACAAGCCTTTCTTTGGCAATGTGTTTCTCAAGAGCATAAATAAAGGAAAATGTGTTTTTTTGTTATAAAAAAAAAGAGGAAAAAAAATGATTCTAAAAATTTATCGATGAAAAAAATTTTTTTGCTTTGCTGTATTTTCAGATGGCATTTTCGGGAAAATTATCGGCATTTCAACTTTATTTTTCTACTTTTTTGTTTTTTGTTTTTAGTTAGGCTCGAAAGCGTTATAATTTGCTAAAAAATATTTTGGGCTTGTCGGATATTAATCTTATTTAATTTAGCTCTGCTTTCTTATGAATAATATTATATATATATATATATAAAAAATGAAAGTTCAGCAAGAAATACTTTCCACAAACAATACTTCAACACTATCTGAACACCCTCGACCTCAGCTCCCAAACGATCAAGTATATCCATAATCTTTTAAATAAATGTCTCATAATTTCTCACACTTTTTTAGCTCGAAATGAAAATGGTATTAAAGCAGAAGATGTGGCAAAATTTCGACATTTAAATTTTCAACGAACTCTTCAAAGTGATAATTTATTTGAAGATCCTAGTAAAAAATCAAATAGTACAAAAACTCCGGATTTTGGATTAAAAGAAGAAAGGATTAAACCAGGTTTGTTTTGTCTTTAAGCACTGATTAGATTAACATTTATTTATATAATATATTTAGTTGGACGAGCAAGTAAAAGAGCTCTTGGTTCAAGAGATGCAAGATATCGAAAAAATTTTGAACAGCGCCGCCATGATTTTCTTGTAAGTCCCAAGCTTTTACAATTATATCTTTGTTTACTGTACCTTTTTTTAGATTAAAAATAATGCTGAAGGATATATGTACGATATTGTAACAGCTCCATCCCCAAATACAAAAACTATGAAGCTTTGTGAAACATGTTGGATGGCTTCAAATCTTAAATGCTCAAGTTGTAACTCATTTTTATGCCAAAAGAAATGCTATGAAACTCATAAAGATCTCAGATGTAATAAACTTGTTCGGTGAATCCTTTTTTATATTATTTAGTATGTCTATGTATATTTTTTTGATAAATATGGGTTTTTGGTTTTACATATTTGTTTTTATCAAAGTAGCAGCATAATAATGCATACTTACCATTTCATTTCAGCTATTAACATACAATCCGTAACAGGAACAAGTTGACATTTTTTATGAACGGAACGGTACGGTTACATTGAGGGAACATTGAGGGAACATTCAAGGAACGAAAAAAATGTAACCAGAAATTCATTTTTCTCCACCTTTATATTTTCGTTTCAAGATTTTCGTTAACATTTCTGTTGCTTTTTTTCGGATTCTCCTACTTTGTAACCGTTCTTTGCACTGCTTCGTTCTTATTAGTTCATTTTAATATTAAACTTATTTTTTCTATCATTCTATCACTAAAAAAGAATAATGGGATGTACAATAATGTACGGTTTTAAGTTTTTAGTTTGTTTAAGTTTAAGTTTAAAATTTATATTAGATTTTGAAGTTTGATTAAAGTTTATTCAACTCAAAATGGGTTATGTTTTATTATAATCATTATTAATAAATGAATAGTGAGTGATAAGCTGACCGATAATTATATCAGTAAAATGGCAGCATTCTGTCATACCGTCATCCGGCAATACTGACTTAATTTCTCAAGTAAAGCAGTTGAAAATATAACGCGTTCCATAAGTTCTTTCCGCTGTTTAAAACGCATTCCGTCAATTTTTTCTAAACGAGTGGCACCGGCAAAAAATCAAAATTTTTCTTTTGTTACCCATGTTTTTGGCTATGCTTAACAAGGCTGAAAAAATACTTTTATGCTGAAACTCGACCAAATGCCGGATTTATGCTATCGAGAATGCCAAAATTGACATTTTTTCTTTTATCTGTTATATTTTTTCCTGGGGATAGTTTTTGCTATCATTGCACCCTTATAGGTTATCGACCATGGGAAATCCGAATATAGAATCAGCATTTTAAAATTTTCGTGCTGGGACCCCTTTTTGGCATATTGACCCCAAAAATTTGCATAAAATGGGGTCAGAAATAATTTTGCCTGACTAGTTATTTACACCATTGGATTCCCCGCAGTTTTTTACCCCGGGGTGGGAATGACCGTCAGATAACTCGGCAGGCCCGATGTTTTATAAATATTTGAATATCGCATACTGTAATTTCAAGAATTTCGGTCAACTACGAAAAATCGAATTTTAGCTCGTTTTGGCTTATTTCTTGGATTTATAGGTTTTCGAGCATGGGAAATTTGATGGTAATCTTTCCTTATAGCGAAAAATTTGTTTTCATCTCGAATTTAGCTATTTTACATTAGAAAACGGCACTTTTGGAAAAAAAATTCCCCTGACTTTGTTTTGGCTTCCAGGATGTTATAAATGAACTATTTTCATTCCAATATAGTTGCTTTATCACAATTAAATCAAAAATTGACTATCTGATGTCTTGTACGTATTCTACAGTATCCTGAAGTCAAACAATGATGTTGGGGTATATGACTTTTTTTAGTGTCTGATAAAAATGTCATAACTTATCAGAAAACCATGGAATCAAACGTTAAACTATTAAACATTATTCCCACAAATTTTATGTATCAATATAAGTTGATAAAATCAACATACTACTGATATTAATCATCTACCGTATCCCCATCTGATAGAACCAAAAATGACACAAAATTTCCTAAACAGTCATTTTTTTCAAGCAATTATTGCTTTTTTTACTTCACAAAACATTATAATTATGTTTCTGATAGTAAAATGACATAAAAATAATGTTTCTGATAACATAAAGTTTTTTTGGTAATTAATTTCTGGTTGCTGCATACTGTAGAAGCCGAAATTGTTGACAAATTAAATTTTTTGCTTCCAAATGTAGTATTTATATCACAAACATGATTATAATGTTTTGTGAAGTAAAAACAGCAATAATTGCTTGAAAAAAATGACTGTTTAGGGAATTGTAACAACACCAATATAAATTGCTAAGAACTGACAAGAGGTCAAAATCGATTTTTTACAATGTTCTGAATTCTGCTCGTTTTTGATCAATTTTTGAGATACCAAAATATTGGGAATATCGAAATATATCAATGTTTCGAGATTTTTGGTTTAAAATACAATGCTCCTCTTAAGTTTAGAGCCACCCCAGAATATGCAAATGCTGAAGCTTTGATTAAAGATTAAAACCTGCGGCAGTCATATTCAGATTTAGCATCCTAAAAAACCTATAAACCCCCGGAATTGCCAAAAATGAATATCTGGTAATATTTTTACAGTAATAAATGTTAAACAATGGTTCCTCTTAAATTTAGAGCCACTATAAAGAAATGGCATTTTGTGACTTAGCCACTGTTCTTAAGTCGTTGTACATGCTTATTTAAGATTGTTTGTGAAGAAAAAATCAAAAAATGTGCAATGGTACCGATTTGGCAGGGTATTGAAAACCGTATTTTTTGCCATTTTTGGCACTTTTTCGGTGCCCTCGCCGCCGAGGAGAGTCGATTTAGAGAGAAACCAAATATGTTTTTTTATAGTCCCATCCAACGTTAACAAAACCACAAAGATTACTGAAAATAGTCAAAAAACGCAAATTTGACTCAAAAAATGCTAAAAAAAGGCAAAAGCTCAGATTTTAAATTAAGGGGCTGGAGGTGAATACTAGATGTGAAGTTATAAAACTTCGTAGACTTGTTAACCATGAATAGGACAATAAAGGTTGATATATGATTTCTTTTAAAACTGGATATTTGTCCCTGACGCGGCACCGAAAAAATGCCAAAAACGGCAAAATGCGGTTTTCAAAGTCCAAGAATGTACAAATAATGGCTAAGTCGAGAAATGCCATATATAAATTTTTTTATAGTGGCTCTAAATTTAAGAAAAACTATTTTTTAACATTTATTACTGTAAAAATATTACTGGATCTCCATTTTGGGTAATTCCGCGGGTTTATAGGTTTTTTAAGATGCTGAACCCGAATATGACCACCGCAGGTTTTAATCCTTAATCAAAACTTCAGCATTTGCATATTATGGGGTGGCTCTAAACTAAAGAGGAGCACTGTATAGCTTTTTTAAGATTTCTAGGCCATATTTCGACATCCTAGGATCACTACTTTTCATTTCCCGCTTTATTGAAAACATGGCAAAAAATTAGGGAATTATTGTTTTTTCAATGCAGCATTACTTAAAATTATTTTTTTAGGATTAATTGTAGTTATGTTTGACAGATTGAAGTTTTTGGAAATCTCTTTAGATAATTACAAGATTTTCAATAATTACTGATTTTTCAAAAGCTGAGAAAATTGATTCGATAATATTTGGTGTTGAAATTACTCACAAAGTGATGAAATAGTAATAGTTATCCCAAAAAATTTTTTAGTTGTGTTGCATGGGAAAAACAAGATTTCAGGTCGATTTTACTTTGATTTTTGTACCATGTTTTCAATTAGGTGGCAGATGGAAAATAGTTATCCCAGGATGTTGAAATATAGCCCAAACATCTTAACAAGCTATATTTTTAACTGAAAATCCAAAAACATTGATATATTTGGATATTCGTAATATTTTTGAGCCTCGATAATTGATCAAAAACAAGTATAATTGAAAGAATCGTTAAAAATCGATTTTGACCCCCCGTCATTTTTTACCTATTTATATTAGTGTTGTTGCACATATTTTGCATTCAGAATGCATTATTAATTTTATCTATAAAGAAAAATCCGATTTTTTCCATATTTCCATGCTGCTAAATTTTGAAATTTTACAATAACACCATATTTTGAAATCGTTACCAAAAATGTTCAAAGTGTCCCAGAATGCTCCACTAACATGACATATCATAATGCATGTCACCAGAAGTCGATATATTTTGAAATAAAAAAGTGATATCATCGAGATGATGTTGGAGATGTTAGTTGTATGTACTTTTCTATTTATGAATCGCAATCATGTCCCCTTATGGGAACAATGCATATATTTTTAGAATCCTTACTATTAGGCTAAAGCAGTAATAACCGTAATTATTAAGCTTTTAACTGATATAATTATCGGTCAGCTTATCACTCACTAATAGTGAACGTCAACCCGACTCGACCCGACTCGTTGACCCGCCAACCCGACCCGACAAAATTCTTGACCCGTGATTTTGACCCGTGACCCGACCCGACGGAATTTCTGACCCGTGACTTTGACCCGTGACCCGGGTTTTTCAAATTCAAGTCGGGTTGACTTTCACTACTCACTATTCATTTATTAATAATGATTATAATAAAACATAACCCATTTTGAGTTGAATAAACTTTAATCAAACTTCAAAATCTAATATAAATTTTAAACTTAAACTTAAACAAACTAAAAACTTAAAACCGTACATTATTGTACATCCCATTATTCTTTTTTAGTGATAGAATGATAGAAAAAATAAGTTTAATATTAAAATGAACTAATAAGAACGAAGCAGTGCAAAGAACGGTTACAAAGTAGGAGAATCCGAAAAAAAGCAACAGAAATGTTAACGAAAATCTTGAAACGAAAATATAAAGGTGGAGAAAAATGAATTTCTGGTTACATTTTTTTCGTTCCTTGAATGTTCCCTCAATGTTCCCTCAATGTAACCGTACCGTTCCGTTCATAAAAAATGTCAACTTGTTCCTGTTACGGATTGTAGATGTTTCGATCTTATTTTTTGTAAAACAAAACAAAAGATGCTAAAGTCAAACATTACAAAAAAAGAATTTCAGGAAAAATCACATCCTTTATTAATTAAGTTTTTTTATTAAAACGACTTATCGAACATTAATGTGCATTATTTGAATAGAGTCTCCCTCTTTTTGTTAAATGCTTTTTAGTTTTTATGTTTTTTTACTTTCTTAATCATTGCACCATCATTTAAAAGAAAGATGTAAGTGTTCTAAAAAAATATATTTATAAACTTTTAATTTTGTTTAACAACTGACTTACATGATTGATAAATATTCACTTTGAACAAAAAGTTTTTTAAAGTTCTGAAAAATAAACAACAAATATTTTTTGTGTTTCTTTTTCAGCAATTCAATCAAAGGGGGAAAACTAAAGTGTAGTATAAATAATAGTTGTAAAAAACAAAAAGTTAAAGGAACAATAAAAAAAAAATAAATGCAAGTTTTTTTTTGAAATTGCATTACGAAAAAAGAAGGATAAATATACAGTATACCTATGAAAAAAACTATAGTCTAGTTCAAGGCCGTATACAGAAAAAATTTTCAGGGGGGCACAGCGATTTTCGGAGGGGGCACGCCTTTGATCTTTTGCCGCCGCCAACACGAAGCGGCAAAAGATCAAAGGAAATTTCTCAGTTTTGGGGGGGGGGGGGCACAGAACCCGAATCTCCCCCCCCCCCTCGCTACGGCCTTGGTCTAGTTGAAAGACGGAAAGAATCTGTGGAAATGAATTTTTTTTATAAATTTTTTTTAAATAAATTTAAACCAGTGTTTTACCGATTCCACTTTTTCCGATTCCGATCCCAATTCCATCGATTCTCTCACATATGAATGGATTCTGATAGGGACAATGACTTCTTCAGTCAGTAATTTTTGATGGATTTTTAGCAAAAAAACCACATTTTTATGGAATCAATTCTTTGCTTTTCCGATTTCCATTCTTTCTGATTCCCGTATATGAGTCAGAATTTCATTAATGTAAACACATAAAAAAAGTTGACAATGTTGGAAAAAATTAATTAATGTTGCAATTAAATTATCACTTTTGTAAATAACTAAAAGCGAATATCTTTGAACATTTTCAGATTTGGGGGAATAAACCTAATTTTTTCAATCTTCAGTTGATCAAACTGGTTGACCTGTTTAGGCCTATTTTCTTCTTTAATGAAACTTTTTGTCTCAGATTTTTTGTCGTAGTTTCATTAAAAAATTTTCACTCCTTTTAACCGTCAAAGTTTGCAAAACAAAAACAAATATTTTAAATCAGGGTGGCCATGTTCGTTGCATTGATTTTACTTTTTTTTCTTGATCGTTTCTTTAAAGACTTTTTAAATATAGTTTGATTTAAAAAAAACATAAAACGTCTAAAACAAACGCAACTCTTTCTTCAATTTGTTTTTCTCCCAACGTATCATAGTTGAAATTTAATCAATCAGTTTTCTTCCAAAAATTATGGCAGAATTTTGGTAATTTTTTTAAAAATTGATTAAATATTTTTGAAAGGTGTTGAATGAAGTAAAGTGTCATTGTTGATACTGTAGTAATTATTCTTTTTTTTATTCCTGATGATACACATTACATTAATGAAAAAAAGAAAAGCTGACTTTTTGGATCAAAAATATTCAACGATATTCGATGGATGAAATGCGTGATAATATTAACTCTAGCCAAAGAAGGATCGACAAGGAAAAGGGCCTATTTTGAAGGTATGGGGACCGAGCTGGGGAAAAAAAATCAATCATTTTTCCATGATTTTTTTCTGAATACGGTAGTATGATTGATCACAAAAATTTGTGAATTATTAAAAAACTTTTTTAACAATAAGAATTACACTTTTTTGTTTCATCAAATTTTATTGCAAACTTTTTCGTTACCCCGTTTGTTTTTTTGAAGGACAAAATTGATCAGTAAAAATGAATTTTTAGTTCAAAGACCTACCGGTACTTTTTAAAATGAATTGCATAATTAAAAATCATAAGACAGGCGTTCAAAAAAGTTTAATTGTATTTTTAACTGTTTTAATAAAGTTTTTTTAACCTGTTTTTTTGTTGATCCCTCTCCCAACAAAAAAGTCCAAAAATCTGATGACGGAACATATATTTTTGTCAAGAAATATTTTTTCTTTGACGGAAAATCACAAGTTTTTTATGCCTTTGAGAAAATTGTACAAAGTTTTACTTAAAAGTAAAAGTTCGTAAAGTTTAAAAGGTTCAATCAGCTGATAATATTTACATTCGATTTCCAGATGGATTACAAGATTGAAAAGCAGAAAACAGTCATGCATTTAAAAGTTGGCAAACATAGTCGCGAGTTTGTTACAAAGAAACTTTGAGGGGGATGGAGTCTGCCTATCTATTTATTTTCAATTAACTCCACCTACTTTTTTTGCTTCAGAATCAAAGACAGACAGAATTTGTTATTGTAGAAGAAGATATTTGTCACATATTTGATTATTCATGTCTCGGCTTAAAAGTTGTAAATAGAATGAATAACGTGACTTTTTGATTTTTGTCCTTCTTCTGTGGCACCTGACTTTGTGATGTGATGTATCAAAATTGGGGAGATATCAGAAGAATATAAAAGGAGCAAAGTTTTTCATTTTTTTCATCATTTCAAATATCTCTTCATTTTGTATTAACCATGAATTTTTTAAACAAAATTCTTTGCTTTGCTGTTCTTTCTTTGGTATCTGAAGGTTAGTTTTAAATAAAAAAAAAGTTAAAATATCCCATGTCAGACATTCAGTCATGGGGACCATATATAAGTCTATATACGGTCCCCAAGAGACATAAATGTTTTTTTTATGTATTAGGGACCAGGCCCTAAAAACTTTTTATCAAAGCATCTAGTGGTAGCTCCTTCCGAGACCTTCCCTTCACCTTGAGAATTAATATAAATATAAAAAAATTTTAGTTTCATCCAGTTTCATCCAAGGTTGCTACTTCACGAATTCCACT
The DNA here is from genome assembly GCA_964035985.1 of Panagrolaimus superbus. NCBI lineage: Eukaryota > Metazoa > Nematoda > Chromadorea > Rhabditida > Panagrolaimidae > Panagrolaimus > Panagrolaimus superbus. The sequence goes on from OZ038357.1 coordinate 12,629,561, forward strand.
ACAAATTCCCAACAACAACTTTTCCAAGATTTTAAATTGGAAACATATCCCCCTGGATTATGTTCCCATCTCTTTTTCTCTTACACAAACATCAAAGATGATCTTATGATTGATATGCTAAATCCTGGAATTTTAAAATGGGGCGTCGAAAATAAATTTTTTAATTCAATTACTGAATTAAAATTTCAACAACCTGATTTAAAAACTGTTTTATCTCTTGGTGGAACTTGTGATTTTAAAGTAAGCTAATTTTTGGCATTTAAAAATAAGATTTATTTAAATTCAGGATATTGTAGCTGATGATGTTAAAAGACAAAAGTTTGTTAAAGCTGCTGCTGATTTTGTCAATCAATTTAATTTTGATGGTATGATAACAATAAATATAGAACCATCTTTTATCTGTCATTTTTAGGTGTTGATATTGATATCACTCAACCAATCAATGACAAACAAGGTTTAACAAATTTAATTAATGTAAGCACAATTTTTTGAATAAAATTTATTAACTTTTAATGATTTTAGGAGCTTAAAGAAGTTTTCCCTGAAAAATTGGTTTCGATTTCTGTTTCGACACTTCTCAAACGTTTTGATTCTCTCTTTGATGTTCCCGCAATTGCTGAAACTGTTGATTTTGTAAATATTTTGACCGTACAAAATAGCTTTATTAGTGGGACAAATTCCAATACATTTGATAGCATGTTTAATTGGGTTTCAAACGGGATGCCAAAAAATAAATTAATTGTTGGATTAAATATTCATGGAAGTAATTCCACAACTGATAAAGTAAGTTGTTTTGATTTAATTTTGAAAAAAGTTTACATTAGTTTTTGCAGATTGATTCAAATGAATTATCCGACAATTCGATAAATGTTAAAAATAAATGGATGAAAGAAAATGGATTTGGGGGAGCTTTTGTTCGTTTAATTGATGATACAATTGTTGATGATGAATTTTCTGCTTTCGACAAAAATAGTATTGATGGGGAGCAAAGTAATATTTTAGCTGATTGTTGTGTTTATCCTGATACTGATATTGTTATGAACAACTTATCTGCTCATGCTGGACAACCCAGCGATTGTTGTGATCTTTGTGCAGACCTCGGTTTCGGATGTAAAGCATATGTTTGGAACGACTATGCTGGTGGAACATGCTGGTTCAAAACAGCCACAGGACCTCCTGCTGTGCAATTTGGTTATATTGCTGGAACCGTAGGATCGTGCGATAATTTGAATAAAAAAGGTAAACAATCTGTTGCAATCCAAAATGCTTTCTAAAGAGTCTAATGACACTTTTTAGAGAAACAAAAAAGCAAAACTGAGCTTTAAGAGCTTACAACGTGGACCATAAATTATCGAGTTACCATGGAACATGAATTTTTACAATGTCATTGTTTTGTTTTCTGAATGAGTTTGCCTTATATTTGTATTTTTTTATGATGTATTCCATAAATTTTTGTGTTGCAAAAAATAAAGTAACAAAAGTTGAATGTTGAGCATGGTTTTATCATTATTTTAAACAAACAATTGCATTAAAAAAAATTTTCCTCAAGATTACGTCAAAATTGCAAAAATGAATCAATGCGAATAAAAGTAGGGACCCTCAACGAAAAAAAAATTTTTCCCTAAACTAATAAATTTTATATATTCAGATACTCCAGGATCTTCTGAGAACAATGGCTCCATTTTTTTAAATTTAAATTTAGAAGCGCGAGAATGACGATTTTCTCCTCCGAGAGACCCCGGTTTCTCATGGGACTGAAAAAAATCAAAGGAAAAACGCCGCCAAGTAGGCGACGCACTTGGCCCAGTGGTTAGCACAGCGATGTTGCATGCGACCACTCACAGGATCGATTCCCACCGCGGGCAAAAATTTTTTTTTAGTTCAATTTTTTTTGATTTTTTTTAAAAAGCATTTTGTTATAAATAATGAAATTATTTGACATAAGTTTATTGCTAAATAACGTTGATTTACCAATATAAATTTCATGAAAATTGTAATTATATTTTATTTGCAAATTTTTGGAATGTCAAAAGTTATGTAAAAAGAAAGCACGTTTGCTTTTCTATTAAACTCAACATGAAAAAATTGAAAGGAAAAGGAAAAAAAAGGTTCGATACAGTGCAAACAAAATTCATTTTTTTCATTTAATATTCATCATTTTGTTCTTCATTTTCTTCATCATTATCACTTTTTGCCATTGTTATTAAAGCTGATAAATTTTCAACAAGTTCTTCTAGGGGTTTAACTTTACTGTTTAATGTAATTGTAAGGAGCTTGGAGTTGGAAAGAACTGTTTGCAAACATAATTTGTGATATCCAAAAAACGTCAAAAAATGCAAAAATTTAAAAAAAATGTTGAAAAAGGCTGTTTTTCCATAACCTTGAAACGAGGGCTGACGGTTTGTGTTAAATATGGAGTTATGAAACTTTGTGGGTTTAATAAGCATGGATAGGGCTACAAAATCGGATACTTGGTTTTTCTTAAAACCTTTGCTCCGCCGCTACACCGGCACCGAAAAAATGCCAAAAATGGCAAAAATGCGATTTTCGATGCCCTGGCAAATCGACGATATTGCATATTTTTTGAAATTTTCTGCACAGACTAGCTAAATTAAGCATGCTGAACAACCTCTAAATAATTTCGTTGTTGTTTTTAATAAATACACGTAAAATTCAAAGTGGTCCTATAGTTTTGTGCAAGCATTTTTTCGAACTTTATCAAATAATTTCGATATTTTTTGAAAGTTTGGTGTTATTCCGGGGGTATATAGGTTTTTTAACATGCTGAATCCGATTCTGAAACATTTGGAGCGATTCAACTCAGAGAAGTTCGGGAATCCTTGAATTTTGGGGTGGTCTTATAGTTTTGTGGAGCACTGTATTTTATTTTTTGAATCAGAATTTTTTGAACCTCAACTAGAAGGTTTTGTTATATCTAACATATTTCTATGAACCTAAAGATATATGAGAACCTATTTTTTTATATTATCATTCGTCAATTCCTGAAATATCGCTAAATTTATGTGAAATACAGTATTTTTAGTCTTTTGCATCTTATATTTTTCTATATATTTTTTAGGGTTCACTCAAAATGACTATCAATCAATTTCCTATGATTACCTACATGGATTGTCATCAAAAGAATCTTCATAGAACTCAAAATATTCACTACAAAATCGGTCAAACCCATCAACATCTTCAACATCAAAAACTCAACAAAAACTAGCAAATATTGTTATTTGAAAAGCTGAAATCAATGAATAATGTTACTCGAGCACAACAGTAAGTATTAAAAGCGTTAACTCAACTAATTTTGTTATTTTAGGTTATTTTTTATATGTGGATATTGTATATATATACTGTAACTTTTGTACGTATGAATTTTAACTTTTCCATAAACGCTGTATGTTTTACTTGGGTACTTTTCTCGTTTACGCCCCCCTTTAAATTTTCATACACAAAAGCAACTGCTCACCCTTCTAAAATCGCAAACAAAACTCACAAATTATATGCAAATTTGTGAATGAAAAATTGAAGGGGGGCGAAAACGAGAACAGTGCCGATAAGTCCTTCCAAAAATTACTGCTTTTGGGTCTTCCGAAATCTGCGGGAATTGTCCTAAAGTCAAAATCGTATTCATTTTATTCTAGTTTTTATATAAATCATTTTGTTTCACTAGTTGATTCAACATAAAATAAAGCTCCACATTTGGATGTTTCATCCATAAATAACGAAACATTTTGATTTTGAAATGTAAAATGTTTGCCAATTTCGTTTATTCTAAAAATAACAAAATTAAGGATAATTTAAATTTTAATTACCGTATTTTCAAATTATTTGCCAAAATATATATGCTATTGCTGGCGTTTATTTCCAGCAAGGTGAATTTTAATTTTACATTTCCAATGTTGTATGTAATAAATGATCCATAATAATAAAAATTTGTACAATCATTTGAACCGTAATACGGCGTTGACACCAATGAATAATATGGCGCCATACCAATTTTATGAATTAGCGGAAGTTTCACTTCTCTTAAAAATGAATGAATTTAATTTTTTAAATTTATAACGTTCTCCATTTTTACCCCCACTCCCTTTTTTAACGATAAACTTTGCGAACAACTTCTCTAAGATGTCATCTATAGTTTATGCTTCCCTCAAGTTTATTAGAAGCATAAATTATAACCAGTAAAAGTGCACGATCAGGTTTTTGAAAAAATTATCTTTTATAGTCATATTTTTGCCTATAAAAACCCATAAGGATACCGAGGTCACATTTGGGTACTATCTTACCAGCAGAACAGCTTATAGGACGTTTTTTGTAACATTCGAGATTTCTTTGGTACAATTTAATTTTTATGTCTCAGAATCGGCTGAAAACTCTTTCTAGGGGTAATATAGGGCCAAAACCACTAAATTCATCATCAGTTCCGAGATTTACGTGCTAGTTTTCGAGTTACAGTATACCTGACCCAAAATTTCGATTTCGGGTCGAAATTATCAGAAACTAGGAAATGAGCGGCCCTACGGGCCGCCTGCGAATGTTGTTGTCCGTTGTACAGTAATGTTTGGTAAACATGAATTTTAAGAATATCGATTATATAAAGCGATATCCAGACTTGCTTATCTGCATCATGCAGTAACTGCATAGCGTCTGCATTTTGGCAGTGACTGCGCAGTTATGCTCATATATTTTTTCTTCTTATATATGTTTTTTTAAACCTTTTATATTGCTTTAAAACACCTATTTTTTCTTTATTTCTGTCATTAGTAAAAAAACATAAAGAAAATAACAGAATCAACTGCAGCATCATCGATCCAATCATTATTGATGACCTTATTTAAACTTTGCAATGACAAAGGAATTTGAATTGAATTATTTACAACTTCATCAAGACGTGCATCAATAGCATTATCATCGTCAACTGTGATAATTTCATAAGGATTTTTTGACATAATTACATTAAATTCTTCGCAAAATTATGAAAAAAAATTCGGATAAAAAAACCAACAAACAAATGACAACACTAATAAAATAGATAAAATCAACTTTTCAAATGTTAAAGATAGTAATAATATAATTTTATAAATTAAGCAAGCGACAAAGAAAGGATTAACCAATTAAATGGGCGCTCCAAACCGCGTAACAAAATTTACGGCTGAAATCACCGCTATACGCCCGCCGGGAAACGTATAGCTCAAAGCAAAAAAAAGACGTGAACTTTCTGCAAAAGCTTAAAGCTAATTTTCTCCTCTCAATATGTCCAACATCATTAAAAATTTATAACTTCTGAAATATGTTATGAAAAGTGTACTGGTGTTTTTTATTATCAACTATAATGTTATTGGAAGATTTGGGGCAAGTTTTAGACACCAGATATCAAATCTGGCCATTTTGGATCACTTTGAATATCAAATTGTGTCCAATATGGTCAACATCAAATAAAATTTTTTTTTCTTGAACAATTAAAACGAAAACATATTTTTAATGAATAAAACATATAAAAACACTAAAATAAAGTGTTGGAAAATGCCGAGGGTCATTATTGATTTTTTTACGATTTTTTGAAAACTACTCATTTTTGGTCAATTTTCATGATAAGATAAGATAAGATAAGATTTATACATTTTGACATACCATTGCTGGTAGTAAAATGAGGCAAAAAAATAAATACAAAGAAAAGAAAGAAAATAAATAAATAAAAAAACAGAAAAAGGAATAAATTATATAAAAAGTATTTAGGAATAATAATTTTCTGTTTCGGCATTTGATAAATATTGTTTAAAATGCTTCTTTGAGGAGAAATTTGAGATGTTAACATTTTTGATACCATTCAAGAAGTGCCAAGTTCGGACTGACGATCATTGCGTAGAATAGAATATGGAGCATTGCCAATAATTGAAAAATCAGTATTTTTTCTTTTAAAAATGTTTCGGTAATAAAAAATAATTGATAAAAAATAATTGAAAGGAAGAAGACGAGAGGAGATCCGATATGATATGAAGTTTGTTCCGGGCCGATTGTGCATTAAACATGATACATTTGAGTTGTTTTTTAATATTGTCGTTGGGAACGAAAAATACGATTTTGGCCAACTTTTTGAAAATCATTTTGGTGATAATTTTGCCTTTGATCATATTGATTTTGAATGCGTCGGACTGATTTGGAGCGAGGACGAGATTGAGAACGAGAACGAGATTGACTTCTTGGATGATGTTGATTACGGTAAGTGATTTGAGGTTGGCGTTGATTTGGGATTCTTACAACATAAACACCTTGAACATTGGAATCATTTGGGCCAGTAACATTTTTTGCGATAAATTTCTTATTTCCAATATCATATAAATCAAATACAACTGCTTCATCTTGTTGTAAATTACGGATTTCTGGTTTTTCGATTTTTGATTTTGCAATATTTGTTGCATGAATAAAAGCTTCTTTTAAATTTTCATTGCCATTATCATTTGTTTTAAAATTAATAATACCATAATTTTTTCCATAATTGAAAAATTTAACAACACCAGTAGTACCACTTTGAATAAGGGTTGGTCCAACAGGAATATTTGATTGTGGAGGAGTTACTTCCATATTAGTAGTAGAAAAAGAAGAAGGTTGGGCACGTGAATCAGAATATGGCATTTCAAAACATGGTTGAACTTGATCATTTTTTTGTTGCATTTCTTCAATCCGTAAAGTTTGAACAGTGATTATATCATTCTTTGCTGCAATTGTTTCATCCTTTGAATCAAGAAGTTTTTTGAGCATGTTGAGGTCGTTTAGAAGAAGCTTTAAAGCCATTTGAGTTTTACCATTGAGTTTAGTGTTCTCACAGTTTTGAAGTTCAAGCAAGAGATCAGTAGCAGTAGAAATTGCTAATTCATTTGAAGGCATTTTTGGTGCTTTTCGGGGAATAATTGGTGAAGATCCAGTTGAATTTATTTTTCTTTTACTCATAGATCAATCAATATTGAAAAAAAGACTCTTGATTGAAAAAAAGACTCTTGAAAAATATTAATATTTTATCAATATTGAAAGATATCAGTTTTTTGATATTTTTTTGATAAAGTATAGCTTGTTAAAGATTTTTGGGCCATGTTTTAACATCCTGAAATCACTACTTTTTATTTTCCAGTAATTTGAAAACATGGTGAAAAATCGAAGAAACAATCACCTAGAAATCGGTGTTTTTCAATTAAAACATCACTAAAAACATTTTTTCGGTGTTTGCGTAGATATATATATCAATTTTTGAGTGATTTCAACACCGGATATTGTCAAACCATAGTCTTTCAAATTTTCTAAAATCTGTAATTTTCTAAAATTTTATAATTCTCCAAAATGACTTTAAAACCATTTATTCCACCAAAATAAATTACAATCAATCCAAAAAAAAATGTTTTTAGTGATGTTGGGTTACTGTAATTTTGAGTCATTTTGAACTTCTTTGATATATAAAATCACTTTTTCAATGGTAAATATAAATGTTTTTAACTTTTCCGAACTCCCCTCGGTCAGGGCTATCGATTTATACCACTTTTGGAAATTTCTGATAATTTCGACCCGAAATCGAAATTTTGGGTCAGGTATACTGTAACTCGAAAACTAGCACGTAAATCTCGGAACTGATGATGAATTTAGTGGTTTTGGCCCTATATTACCCCTAGAAAGAGTTTTCAGCCGATTCTGAGACATAAAAATTAAATTGTACCAAAAACGGGCAAAAATTCTTGAATGTTACAAAAAACGTCCTTTATGCAGTTTCACATAAAAGAACAATAAAAAGGAAGAAACTTACGTTAGAGTTAGAAGAACACTAGCGCTTCTTGGTATTTTCATACTATAAACTTGACCAGCCAAAATTTGAATATTGTTCCATTTACGCAATGTTTGAGAACTAAAATAAAGCATTTTTAAAAATCTTCGTTTTTGCTTATACAAATTTCAACGCTCTAAAATAGCCCAGATTTTCAAACAAAGAATGTATGAAATTGAACTTTTATAATTTATGAAATAATTGTCATAATAAAAAAAAGTTTTAGAGATCAAAAGAAAGCATATTTTAGATATTTTGATAGGGTAAATAACAGTGCGGCGCAATTACGTTTTTTTCAGCAAGAAAATTAACATACTTAAATTCGAAAAACAAATTATTCTCAATTCCATAATATACTTGGACATTTTCGTCAACAGATGTAGTGAATATATTTGTAATTGAATAAAACACACTAGGATCAACAAAGAAGGTTATAAAGCATTCACCGTTGTGCGAAGACAGTGCTGACACCTTTTTTCCGTCTTCAACAAAGAATACAGTACGAACAAACACACAATTTTCAGTGTTTTCTGAAAAATATAACTTTTTTTAATTACTTTTTTGGCTATTTGTAAAACACGAACCGCCACGAACCACGAACCACCACGAACCACGAACCAGATTCGTGGTTCGTGGTCCATTTTACCACGAACCACGAATCGGTTTAGTTTTTTTCAAAAAATTGCAAAAAAAGGAAAAATGGATTTTTTTCTCTAATTTACTAATAAATATATGGTTTTTCGTTTTTTAATGCTTATTTAATTTAAGAAAACCTTTTTTCGTATATGCTTAGAATTAATATTATGTTGTAGTTTTAATAGTCTTACCTTTATTAAAGATTTGAAGTGAACTAGAACAATCGCTGATTCAAAAGAAATATTAATGAATATATGGAGATATATCAAGAGCAATAAAGATAAGCATTAAAAGAAAGAAAAATATGTTTGTTTATGCTTTAATTAAATTAAAAGAAAGAAAAATAATAAAAATATGAATATAAGGGTACTTTTCTCGTTTACGCCCCCCCTTCAAATTTTCATTCACAAAAGCAACCGCTCACCCTTTTAAAATCGCAAACAAAATTCACTAATTATATGCAAATTTGTGAATGAAACATTGAAGGGGGGCGAAAACGAGAACAGTGCCGAATATAAGTAGTTAAAGCCGTCTACCATTGTTTCATACACCTTAGGTCATTGGGCATCCAAAAATACCATGACACTGAAAAATTAGGGGGTTAAGAAAAAATTTTTTAAGGGCTAATTTTCTCCTCTCAATATGTCCAACATCATAAAAATTCATAACTTCTGAAATATGTTATGAAAAGTGTTGCGGTGTTGTTTATTATCAACTATAATGTTGTTGGAAGATTCGGAGTAAGTTTTAGACACCAGATATCAAATATGGCTATTTTGGACCGCTTTGAATATCAAATTGCGTCCAATATGGTCAACATCAAATAAATTGGTTTTTTCTTGGTGAATTCAAGCGAAAACGTATTTTAAATGAATAAAACATATAAAAACACTAAAATAAAGTGTTGGAAAATGCCGAGGGCCATTATTGATTTTTTTACGATTTTTTGAAAACTACTTATTTTTGGTGAATTTTCATGATATTAAAATTTTATCAATATTAACAGATATCAGTTTTTTGATATTTTTTTGATAAAATATAGCTTGTTAAAGATTTTTGGGTCATGTTTTAACATCCTGGAATCACTACTTTTTATTTTCCAGTAAATTGAAAACATGGTGAAAAATCGAAGAAACAATCACCTAGAAATCGGTGTTTTTCAATTAATACATAACTAAAAACATTTTTTTGGTTTTTGCGTCGATATTTTATTAATTTTTGAGTGATTTCAACACCGGATATTGTCAAACCATATTCTTTCAAATTTTCTAAAATAAGTAGTTTTCAAAAAATCGTAAAAAAATCAATAATGGCCCTCGGCATTTTCCAACACTTTATTTTAGTGTTTTTATATGTTTTATTCATTTAAAATACGTTTTCGCTTGAATTCACCAAGAAAAAACCAATTTATTTGATGTTGACCATATTGGACGCAATTTGATATTCAAAGCGGTCCAAAATAGCCATATTTGATATCTGGTGTCTAAAACTTACTCCGAATCTTCCAACAACATTATAGTTGATAATAAACAACACCGCAACACTTTTCATAACATATTTCAGAAGTTATGAATTTTTATGATGTTGGACATATTGAGAGGAGAAAATTAGCCCTTAAAAAATTTTTTCTTAACCCCCTAATTTTTCAGTGTCATGGTATTTTTGGATGCCCAATGACCTAAGGTGTATGAAACAATGGTAGACGGCTTTAACTACTTATATTCGGCACTGTTCTCGTTTTCGCCCCCCTTCAATGTTTCATTCACAAATTTGCATATAATTAGTGAATTTTGTTTGCGATTTTAAAAGGGTGAGCGGTTGCTTTTGTGAATGAAAATTTGAAGGGGGGGCGTAAACGAGAAAAGTACCCTTATATTCATATTTTTATTATTTTTCTTTCTTTTAATTTAATTAAAGCATAAACAAACATATTTTTCTTTCTTTTAATGCTTATCTTTATTGCTCTTGATATATCTCCATATATTCATTAATATTTCTTTTAAATCAGCGATTGTTCTAGTTCACTTCAAATCTTTAATAAAGGTAAGACTATTAAAACTACAACATAATATTAATTCTAAGCATATACGAAAAAAGGTTTTCTTAAATTAAATAAGCATTAAAAAACGAAAAACCATATATTTATTAGTAAATTAGAGAAAAAAATCCATTTTTCCTTTTTTTGCAATTTTTTGAAAAAAACTAAACCGATTCGTGGTTCGTGGTAAAATGGACCACGAACCACGAATCTGGTTCGTGGTTCGTGGTGGTTCGTGTTTTACAAATAGCCACTTTTTTTATAAAAAGAATATATACTTGACAATGTAAAAGCTGTAAAACATCCAGTTAGTTGATTTTCTGGTTTATTTTCATGATTAACAAAATAAAATAATTCTTCTCTTTGACTATCACATCTATAGTCGGTTGTTAATGCACTGAAAATCGTATTAAAATACAATAAAAGATAGGTAAGAAATGTTGTGGAAGCAAAACAGTTCTTTACAAATAGTGAATCCAATACGAAATTTCTGATTCCATATTGAAGAATCGAATCAGAAATTTCGTCGAACCGGATTATGAAATTAACTTGTTCAGCCGGATCGGATTGCTCGCCACTGTTTCGGAAATGGACTCCAAAGAATTAAACTTACCATTTTTCAAAATTAATTTTCTTACTTAGATTTTTGTCATTAAAAAAATCTTTATTGCATTGATTACGATTTCTGGTACCGCTAACAATAATAGAATAATTTTGAGAGGCCTGAAACATTATTATTAAAACAAATTTACTAGTTTTTTTGAAAAATTATTTTTTTTGTTATGAAAAAGCTTTTAAAATTTGGCGTAAATATAAGACGGCTAAACGAATTGGATTTCCGGATCGAATAAATTTGTACCTTTTTTCAATTTTTGCAGTCGTCTTTTAAGAACGTAAAATTTAAATTTAGCTGAAAAAAACCTCACCAAAATTTTAAAAAATGTCTTTATGGTTTTTTAAGACAAAACACTATCGTTTCACAGTCGCCAAAAAGTGTCACAACGGAAAAATTGTGTTCGTGCCAGTGATGTGACTCGCCCCGCCCCGCCATCCCCCGGAGCGCGACGGGGCGAAAAATTCAAAAGGCCAGAGCGCGGGGCGGTGGACGGGGCGGGTATTTTAAAGTGCCGGGGCGAAATGAAAATTTTTTCATTTTTTAAACAAAATTTCAAATAATATAACGATGAAATAAATTTTAATTGCTAAAAATTACTAAATAATGATTGAAATCCGTTAATAATCATAAAATAAATCAATTTTTTCGTTTTTTTATAGCAGAAATTACTTTTTAGAAAAATAATTTCAGGGCGATTCGGGGCTAAAAACGAGCTCGGGGCGGGGTGCGACTATTCAAAAGAGCCGGGGCGGGGGATGGGGCGTCTTTTTCAAAGTGCCGGGGGATGGGGCGGGACCGGGGCGACAAAATAGTCAAGTCATATCACTGGTTCGTGCAAAGACAATTCAGCTTTTGCACTGTTTTTTTGCAAAAAAAAGGAAAAAAAAAGTTTTTTTTGTGACACCTTTTGGCGACTTTTATAAGGGAATGAAACGATAGTGAAAAAGCCTCAAAAAAATTTTTGAAGCTTTGCAAATTTTGAAAATTGATATTTATCGTTTTTTATCACTTTTAGCTTCAAAAGTGAGGCTGCTTTAATTTAAAATGCCATTTTTGTATTTGTTGAAAAAGTAAACTTTTTTTGGTAAAGCTTTACGGGTTTTTCTCTTGTATAGATAGAGACGTGCACGCGCGACTCAAACGCGAGTGTTCCTCTTCACTTTTTTTCGTCCAAAGGAAAAACGAAGAGAGGCATACTGTAGATTTTTTATCTTTTTTTTACAAATATGATTTTTATCCTTCTAGATGTAAAAAAATACGGAGATTCCAAAAATGCAACTTTTAAATATCATTTTCATGCAAAAAATCTGAGAAAAGTCTAAAAATCGCTTTTTTTCACGTTTTTGAGAAAGTGATACATTACGCTCAGTCACGCTCACATAAGCTACCACAGCAGTTAAATAGAGCTTCTCATTCTCTATCTTACCATATTTTTAGAAATTACAGGAAATTACAGGAAAAAATAAAAACCCATTTTTTCTGATTTTCAGCTTAGATTTTTCTCTAATCTTACTTGAATGCAAAAAAGAGACTCGATGCGCTTGCATGTTTGTCGCAATGGAGAAGACGGTGGAGCATCAGGGATGTGCGGAACTCGGTTTTTAAAACCGGAACGGAACCGGAACGGAATTTATTAATTTTTTTTAAACCGGAACGGAACCGGAACGGAACAAAAACCCCGGATATTCCGCGGAACCGGAACCGGAATTTTTTCGACAATTTTTAAAAAACTTTAAAAATTTGAATTTATTAATAAAAAACAAAAAAACGATAACATTATTTAACAATCAAAACAAAATTTATTTTTTTAAATCTTTTTCATCAATAATTCGATTGATTGCTTCTTTATTTTGAATAAATGAATCAACCATTAAAAACAAAGATGACCAACGGACTTCAATTCCACGTTGTAAAACACGTTCTGGTAACTTTTCTATTTCTTGTGCATCTTTGAAAGCATCAGTTAATTTGTAGCTTTTTCTCATTTTGTTGATGAACTTTTTAATTTTTTTCAGTAATTCATTAATCAAAAAAATGATCGAAATAAGCTAGCTGCAGCACTTGCCATTATTTTGCTGTTTTTTGAGCGCGTCCAAAACTTTTTATATTTACGCGTCTTATATGTAGCTAACTGTTGACAAAGTAAAACATACAAATAAAAAATGGGGTAAAAGAAGAAAGAAAAATTTGGCAAACATAAGTTTAACAACTTTTGCGCGCAATGCCAAAGACATTTTGACGCTCAAATTCAAATCTTGTTGTTTTTTAAAATCAAAGAAATTCCGTCACAAAGGTCGATAATTTGCCCAAATTTGTCCCGTTTTTTCCGGATTTTCCTTTCAAAACCGGAACGGAACCGGAACGGAACAAAAACCCCGGATATTCCGCGGAACCGGAACCGGAATTCCGCACATCCCTGTGGAGCATGATGCAAGTGTGCGCAGGTTCAAACCCGTCCTCGAGTACGATTCAAAAAAAGTGCAATTTGCAAATGCAACACGAAAATATTGAAGAAAGAAATGTGTTCCCCGACCGAAAAAAAAATAATTTTGCTATTTTCCAACAACAAGTTAAGCTGCAATATTACTTTCTTTTTTATTTTTCTTTTTTTATATCTACTAATTTTTTTGCGGCGAATCTAATGGTACCAAATTTATTGCGACTCGAGAACTTTGAAAATCACGTGAACGTCTCTATGTATAGAAAATATTATAATAATAGTATACTACATGTATGCCAAAGAGCTAATAAATTTTTATAGTAAAAAGTACTCACCAACTTTTTATCAAGTTTTATGGAAGCGAATGTTGTGGCACTTTGATCAAGGACGTACATTGATGAATTGATTGTTAAAACAACTTCTGCATCAATAGGCGGTGCTATAAAAAATATTATTTAATTAACCGAAACAAATATTTTTCACAAACGTAAAAATGATGAAACAGAAAATGTAACATTTTTTCGGCTTCTTGAAATAATGCTGACTTCCATAATGTTTTTATTTTCTGATTTTAAATACACATTTTCAGTTGGTGATTTTAAGCTTAAACAAAATGAAATATTTTTTAAAAACATTTTTGCCAAATATTGCAATATTAAAAAAGATCTTACTTTATTAATTGCGTGTTGAAAATAAGTGTTTCATTTGAATAAACTTTAATAAAATCAAATTCTGTAATATCTGCTGCTTTAATGGATAAATGAATAAATGGTGTTTCACATGGTTGAATCTAAAATTAATTACAACTTATTTTTAGATACTGTAACCAAAACAAAAATTATATATATGTACATGTATAAATCTTACGGTAAAAGAACATATTAAATTTGGACAAATTGATGCAGAACTTTTCATAACTGTGTGAACAATGTTGTTGCAGGAGATGATGGGATCAGCACATTCACAAACTAAAAATTATTGCATAATTAATACTTTAAAGTTTTAAATGTTTACCATTTTTAACGAAGTTAATTACAAAGCCTGAAGCTGTATAACTTCCATCAGTAATAAATTCAAAGAAATATGTTCCATTTGTTCCATCAGAATATGATTCAAGAACAAATTGATAATGATAATTTAATTCAAAATCATATTCTCCATCATCATAATTAAGGTGATCCACGCCAGTTTCAACACTATACTGATCAACTGTAGCTAAATATGATGTACCATGGGGAACAATTACAGCAAAATTGCACACAATATTGTTATCATATCCATTTGATAAATTTGCATTTGATGCCCATGTGAAGCTTCCATTGATTTGATTTGTAACAATGCAGCTTCCATCCAATTTTGCAAAATTTTGTTTCACAACACTAATATATGCATTGAATTGCGTTGTTGTAACATTATCTTTCATTAAATTTATTTGAATAAAGTTGTCAGCATTGTAATATCCATGGTTGATTTTTACACTTCTTTCACTAAAAAAAGATACTGTAGAAGTTTAAACAAAAAAAAACTTTAAAAACACAAAATCAAAAAATTACTTACTTGACAAGAAGCTCAGTTGAATTATAAATTTGAAAATGAGAAGATCCAGACATATTAAAATTTAAAATAACAACCTTAAATCCATATCCATTTGGGGCAGAAAATTTCCAATTGCAGGAATCTGTTTTGAGAAGATTTTCTGGTGTATTGCCATACACCGTAATATTTTGATAATTAGCTTGGATGAAAATAATTTCTGTTTCATCTGTAAATTTGTACGGTGTTTCTCGGCTTAGTGATTCAAAGGGACAACTGCTATCCCAATCTTCAAAATATAAATATCCAGAAAATGCATTATATTGTTGCAACATATATTTATAAGTTTCCAAAAAATATCTAGCAGTATTAAAAATAAATATTTCATTAATATTAATATAAGGTTTAGGAGATCGGCCTAATCCTTGCAAAACTAATACACATCTGGTTCCCTAAAAATTAGCTTTTTAAATAAACAAATATTATACATATTTTATTTAAACTTACATTTCCAGAAGTTTCAGTTGTATAAAAAGTAACATTATATTCCCAAAATTCTAAATAATTATGCAACATTGGATAATCAGGAGTTTCAAAAAATGCAATTTCAGAATAATTTAAATTTACAGTATTATTTTGGAACACATTATATTTACAGGAAGCCACTGCAATGCAGTAAACAAAAATTGTAAAATAAAACATTGTAAATAAACTTTAAAAAATTAATTTAATTAAGTTTAAACAGCAAAGAAATTTATTTATTGATTGACAAAAAAAGGAATATGTTCAGAAGAGAGTCATTTATTTCTGGCGTCGAATTTAACTTAATCTGCTTAAAAAGAAATATATCAGTGACACTTTTTTTCTCCTTTGAAATTGTGAGAGAAAAAAATATAAAAGATATCTTTTTTTAAAGTTCCCTCTATCAGTTCTTCTTGATAGAAAAAAAAATTTAAAGAAAGGGAAAAAATTAGTTTTCGTGAACGAAATTTGACTAAAATATTGAAGGAAAAATTTTTATTAATTTTTACGTTTTTTTTGCTTACACCTTTTTAAAGTCTCGTCAAAGAAATTATTTAAATTTGTTTTGTCCGAGTATGTTGTTTTTTAGCTGATCAAATCATTCCTAAATTATTTTTTCCTTGATTTTTCTACGTTAATTACTGTAGTAATAACACTTATAAGTTTAAATTATTTTATATTTTTTGTTTGATTTATATATTTTTCAACAAAACATTTGATACCAGTAACTTTGTGCAATTATATTTGCTAAAAAAGTATTTTCTGCTTTTGTTAATAAACCAATGACAGTCCTATTTTCAGATGGTTCTTTATTAAAAATATACAAAAAAAACTTTTAAACTCGCAAAAAAACAATTTATTTTTCAGCCAAAATTTTTTTAAAATTTTATTGTTGGCAAAGTGCAACTCAACATCTTCCATTTTTCATCCATTTTGAAAAAAGTGATTTTTTAGATTCAACTTTTTCATATTCCTCAAATAATAATCCTTCAATCTTGCATCCACAATTAAACCTCATCAAATATGACAGATATTTCAGTTTCATCTGATGAAGCTTTTAATGAAAAATGGAAGCATATTAGACGTTTAACTGATCGAGAATCTGCTTTTGCTCATTCCGCATTTGAACCAGGAAAAGAGGTACTTTGTTTTTTGTGTAGCTTTAAAAAATATTATTATTTATATTTTATAGAATTTTGATGCAATTCAACAATGTAAAGTTTTGGTTGTAGGTTCTGGGGGACTTGGTTGTGAAATTCTTAAAGGTTTAGTAAGTTTTTTCTTCTTTAACTGTTATTTTTAAATTTAATATATATTATTTAGGCTTTATCTGGATTTAAACATATTGAAACAATTGATATGGATACAATTGATTTATCAAATCTTAATCGACAATTTTTATTCAGGTTTGTGATTGCATTTTTTAACGAAAAGTTAAAGCAAAAGCTTTAGAGAATCTGATATTGGACAATCTAAAGCTGAAGTGGCTGCGAGATTTGTTAATAATCGTGTTAATGATGTTCAAGTTATTGCACATAATTGCAAAATTCAAGATAAAGATTTGAATTTTTACCGTCAATTTTCTATTGTTATTTGTGGCTTAGATTCTATAGTTGCTCGTCGATGGTTGAATGCTACAATGGTTTGACATTTTTTTCTACAACAAATTTGCATATATGATTTTTAGTGCTCAATTGTTCAATTTGATTCTGATGGTGAACTTGATCCTTCAACAATTATCCCTTTGATTGATGGTGGAACAGAAGGCTTCAAAGGCAATGCTCGTGTAGTATTCCCATTTTTTACTCCATGCATTGAATGTACCCTTGATCTTTATCCACCACAAATTAATTTTCCACTTTGTACGATTGCACATACTCCAAGACTTCCTGAACATTGTATTGAATATGTAAAAGTTATTTTATGGGATGAAAAGAAACCTTTTGGTGATGAGCCAATTGATGGTGATAGTCCTGAACATTTAACATGGATTATGGAACGGGCATTAGAACGTGCAAAAGAATTCAATATTACTGGTGTTGATTTTCGATTAACTCAAGGTGTTGTTAAAAGAATTATCCCTGCGGTTGCTTCAACAAATGCCATTATTGCTGGTTCATGTGTTTTAGAAGCTTTAAAATTAGCTTCAAAGTAAGTCTTTTTTAATGCTTAAATAAGTTATTTCGCTTTTTTGGAGCATGTTTTGGTCCTGTATTGCTCACAGTTATATACTTTATTTTAACAATTTTTCAGCATTGGTTGTCCACTTGATAATTATCTCACTTTTTCCAATATTAATGGAGCATATTTTGGTCCTGTAAAGCTTGAAAAAAATCCAACCTGTATTGTATGTAGCAAAAGTACGATAGAAATTGAAACTTCAAAATCATCATTATTTAAAACTTTTATGCATTTATTAATTGAAAAATATCAATTGAAAGAGCCAAGTATTCGAACTGCTGAAACTTGCATTTATATGATTAATTCATTATTTCCTGGTGCAGAAAAAACTTCAAAAGAAAATCTTGAAAAATCACTTGAAGGTTTGTTTTTTTATTGCTACAGCAAACATGGTTGTAATCTTAAATATAATTATTTTAGAACTTAAACTTGAAAATGGTGATGAAATTTTGGTTTCTGATGTTTCTTTAGCAGAAGCTATAACTCTTCGGGTCAAATATACTGAATAAGCGGTGCATTTATTTTGATTATTACTGGTGTTCTTATTTTTATTTTACCAATATGTATCTTGTATTTTTTGATTATTTGAATTTTTGAAAGATTTTTCCTGACGTATTGCAGCAACAACAAAAATGTAAATTTTATTTAAAATACTTTATTTTTTCATGACTAATTTCGCTTTTAAAATTATATTTTGTACAAAAGGAACATTTAAATGACAAAAATATGATCGCTGAGATGACGAAAAAAAAGTGTACTGAGACTTTTTTTATGAAAAAAGAAGATCTATTTAAAATTAGAAAATATTCTAAGCTGTTTTTAGTTATAATATAAAATACAGTTATGTTTATTACAATAAAGTTGTACCATTAGAGACCAGAAAAAAACGAAAGAAAGGCGAAATTAGAAAAGACAATGCAAAAAAAATATATGGAAAAAGCTCTAAAAATAAAATATGAAAGTTTATAAATTAATTATTGATTGATTTTTAAAATTAAAATTAAAGATTACTGTAATGCTTTTCGTGTTGGTTATACTGTATTTTGGGTGAAAAGCTTTTCATTGATTTTTTAATTAATATTTTATCATTGATTAGTTACAGTAATCTCCTGACTAATTTTAATTTTAAAATCATTTTGAAAAAATATTTTTCTATAAAAATTCCTATGTAAAAAAAGAGAGAGAGAAAAGAGCGTTGGATTTTACGCGTAATAAAAAAAAAGATTTTCGAATCACACCGGATATATGTATTTGAAATTTGAAAATGAAAAATATGGGTAAAAAAACGAAAGAAAAAAACTGTGATTTTTTTTTGTAAAAATAAAAAAATATATATATATAAAATTGCTATAAATCATAAAAATTGCTTCTTTTTTTTCTCTGATAATGGCAGTTTTTAAATACATCAAATTGCTATCAATGAAATACGAATGAGAGACAGAGAGAGAGATAAAGAAAATAAAATTTATATTGAAAAATCTAAAAAGACATCTTCCTGTGATGGCATTTGTGACTGCTGTGACTGTTGTTGGTGTTGTTGTGATGATGATGGTTGTTGTTTAATTGTTGATGAAGATGATGCGGGGGATGGATCTTCATCATCAATTTGCATTGCTTCACCATCATTTAAAGAAGAGTGTTGTTGTTGTAAATTTGCATATGCCGCTGCAGCTTCTTGTGCCATTTGTGCATCAACTGTGAGATCATCCATTGCTGCGGGAGCTGAGAAGGGTTCATTGGAAGGAAGGGATAATGAAAATGCATGATTTGATAAATATGTATCAGCGGGGGCAGAAATTGTTGAAGTTAAAGGGGTTGCAGAATCAGATGTAGAAGATTGCGAAGTTGTTGGGCCATTAGTTTGATGAATAAATGGAAATCCAGTTGTTGAATCTGAAATATACCGTATATGATATAGTACAGTACAGTAATCACAAAAAAGGTTAATGTTTATGTTTACTTTCATCGTCTGCTTCTTTTTAAAAACGCTGATTTTATTCAAATTTATTGTATCATAAATCAAACTTACTCATTGCTAATGGAGGTGGAATAGATTTTCGAACAAGTCGATTTTGTCCATGATTATTTCCATTATTATTATGTGACGATCGTTGATGATGAAGTTGTTGATGTTGTTGTTGTTGTTGGAGCTCCATTGGAAAATCTTTTATTTCATCATCATTCGGTGCCGTTGCTCCAGCCAATGTTGGCTGTGTTTTTGAATATCCTTTAAATTGGCCTTTAAATTGTTTTTGCCATTTTTTCTTTAACTCTGAATCATCTTTATCAACAAAATCTTTTGAAAGTAAAATACATTTATCACCAATCTGTAAAATTAAAAATATTAATTATCAATTTTTTCGTGGTAAAAGAGAGATTTTTCAAAAATACCTCAATTTTTTTGCATTTTAACCCGTATAAATTTAAAGTTTTAAAGGGATCATATGAGGACCACCCGCTTTCAATTTCATAAAATGGATATTCCGCTGATGCTGTCATTGATCCAAGGGCAGCTTGTCCATCAATATCCATTTTGTAGGAAAGATTTACGAATCGACAACATTGCGTTTCTTTTATCTCTGATATTTCACCAATGCACACTCTCATCTCTGATGTTAGCTGTGAAGATTTATAAAAGTCTTCTGCTTTCATCTCTTCAATTAGTCGAATTTCACCACTTTCTAATCGAATTGAAGTTCCTCGAAGGAAATGTGTTGGATAATATGGTTGTTGGGGAAGACCCGGTGGAGTTGGTAATTGTTGCATTAAAGATGTTGTCGTTGAAGATGTTGAAGGACCTGGTTGTTGGTGTTGTTGTTGTTGACTAGATGATGAAGACGTTGATGGAATGCTTAATGGAGGAATTGGCGGAGGAGCTTTTGAAATTGGAGTTGGAATTGGTTTTGGCAAATTTGGGATTGTTGCTGCAGAACTTTTTCTTGAATGTATTCCAGCTGCGACGGCAGCGGCAGACGTGCCACTCGTTGAAGGCTGCGAAGAAAAGGAAGCTCTTTTTGGGAGTCCCCCTCCAATTTGCATTGGAATTGATGGAAGTTGTGGCTGGGATAATCTTAAAAAATCCCTTTGTAAAATTAAATATTCTTTTTTGGGTGTTAACTTTTTTGATTTTAATAAAGAATGTAAAAATTTGTAATTAATTAATAATCAAAAATAGCGCAAAAATGACCTTGAGAAAAAGTGGCTGAGAAAATGTTACAAAAATATTTATCGAATGTTTTTAATTTCTTTTAAATTTTGTAGTTTTGAAGAAAAAAAGATGTTTTTGATAAAAATTGATTGCAGACAGATTGGCGGGGGGGGGGATACGGTAGCCGCATTTTTCGATTATTTTTTTGATAATAAAAGTTTAAACAGATTAGGGCTAATTTCTTTGAAAAGTGTTCAAAGAACTTTAAAAAGGTCAATTCTGCGATTTTTTGGTAGAAAAATTCCAATGTTTTTAGTTTTTTTTGAAAAAACACTTTTTTTAACATTGGCAGATTTAGAAAGAACTCACTTTTTGGCACTCGTTGATGGTTGATCCTCCATAAATCGCATGCCATTTATCGGTGAAGAATTAATTGATGTAACTTGTTTCAGCAAAGGTGAGGCTTGTGGGGGTTGCATTGACGGTTTTATTGCTTGCCTCATTCCTCCACCAGGAGTAAATAATCCACTCGCTAAGCTTTGTTGTGCCATCAATTGTTGTTGTTGTTGTTGTTGATGCTGTTGTTGTTGTTGGGCTTGATGTTGTTGTTGAAGAACAGATAAAAGTTGTTGGGCATGACCTGGTGGAACATTTGCTTGTTGAAGGGCAGCTTGTAAATGTTGAAATTGTTGGGCTTGTTGATGTGCGGCGGCCGCGGCAGCCGCTGCAGATTGTTGTCGTTGAACTTCTCGTTGAAGCTCAGATATTAGATTTGCTTGAATTAAATTTGGATTAAGTTGACTTAAAGCTGCCAACTCTTCCAACGACTGTTGGGATAGTGATGGATGATGTTGTTGAAGATGTTGATGTTGTTGTTGAAGTTGTTGTTGTTGGTGGTGTTGTTGTTGTTGATGATGGTGTTGTTGAACAGCCGCTTGAAGCAAGGGAGATAACATTGGCGGAGTTTGATGTACAGGAGTTAGCTGTGGATGAATGTTGGAAGTTTGAGGGCCTTGTCCTCCGGCAGTTGTCGGAGCAGAATGCGGTGGCAAAAAATGAGTTGATGGACGCCTTTCATTATTTAATACAAATGCAGCTTGCGAAAGATCTACTGACGGAGATTGAAGTGCTGAAATTTTTTCTCTCTTTCTTTATTTTTCGTAATAGCGCAGAAATGAAAGTTAAAAGAAAAAGCATTAATTATTTTTGTATCTCAGATTATAGCAACAACATATTTATTACGTCGGTAACAAAACCGAATAAAAATTGTAAGTTTAATCATAAAGAGGATATATTTATATATATATACGATAAATATGAAAGACTTTTAAGGGGCACATTTCCAGGAGAAATGTGTTAATCGGGATTTTAAAACTAATTAGAAGCTTTAAAATTTAATTATATTTAAAAAGTATAAAATCCTTTGAAATTTTTTTTATTTATCAATGCATTTTTTGGGATATCCTTTTTCGATGGTCTCTTACCTGATAAAGCAAAATTAGGATCATTTGATCGATTTAAAGCATTAAATAAAAGGGCATTGGTTGCAAGGGGATTTGTTCCAGAATTTTGGTGTTGATGATTTTGTAATGATGCAACAGCAGCAGCATGTTGTTGTTGTTGTTGATTCATTAACATAACATATTGCTGTATTGAAGCTAAATCTGGTGGAGTTGTATTATTTGGGACATTTTGAATTTCATTTGTTGAACCTGGTACTTGCATTATTGAATGATGAGAAGGGTGTTGGGGCTGTTGGGGATGATGCAATAATGTGGAAGGAATAAAGGGACCACCAAAATGATGACCTGAATTTATACTATTATTTTCGTTTCCACCAATATGATTCAATGAAGAAGAAGTTGAAGGTTGTTGTTGATGATGTTGTTGTTGGTGGTGTTGTTGTTGGTGCAGAGGATGGGGCAATCGAAGAATTGTATTTTGTTGTTGTTGTTGATTTGATAATGATGTATTTACATGTTCATGAGATTGATTATTGTGATTATTATTTAATGGCAAAAATTCGTTTGTTGAAGTTGATGCTATTGGATTATATATTTGGGGTAGTTGCAAACTACCGCCATTCGTTAACGATACTGCGGTGTTTGATTGTTGTTGAATGATTGCCTGAAAAATATTACAAACATTTTTTTTTTACAAACAAGAGTTACTCTAATTTTTTACGCACTTTTAAAAAAAATATTTTAAAGAAAAATGGGTGACAAACAACTTAAAGAAAATAAAATCAAATCAAAGCAAAACACGGAAGGAACAAAAATTATTGAATTATCACGTAGTAAACAAAAAACAGAATTTATGTTTGTCATAAAAAAAAGATAAAAAAGTTAATTGATAGTTTGTTTTTTTTTGTTGAGGAAAAGGGTGTGATTTGGGTGGTGATAGAAAAAAAGATACGTTCATTCATGGTATCATTTTTTCAACAGAATGAAAAAAAAACAGGTAATAGAAAATGAATTTTTTTTAAATTTTAAATTAAAAGAGATCAGTAAAAGTTGAGACAAATTACGGTGGAAATTTGTTACCGCATTTTGTGGTTTGAAAATGTTTAAAAATAGTTAAAATTAGTTCAATTTAGAATATCGCAACGGGGGTGGCCTCGAAGATCAAAAAGTTCAAAATAAACTTATAACTGCAATTTATGACTAAGCAGTTTTCAGATTAATAAACGCATTATGCAAATCAAATTAGGATAATTTGTGAAAATGCTGCAAATACAAGTATGACTGATATGAATATAGTACTGTAGTAGTAAAATACAGTAGTAAAATACAGTAGTAAAGTAACAATAAAAACCTGGATAATTATTTATATATCCCAAAACGATACCATTAAATCCACAAAAGCTGCTCAACAAAAAAGGAAGAACCGACCATCTTCAGACTTTAGGCAATTAACAACTCAGAAGAAGGAAAAAAAGAGGATTCTGAACATTAATGTGTTGATTTTCTCTTTGAAAACAAACAAATAAATAGTGGCTACCCATCTTCTATTTATTGTATCTTTAAAAGCAGCTTATTAAAGATGAAAGAAAGATATCTATATTTATTGGGAGGGGGATAAGCTTTATTTGTTGTTTCAAAACAATGGTGTTTTATATTTTTTTTGTGTATAACTAAATTTACTGACGATATATGTATCCATGAATGGGAAGGTAATTTCTTAACAGTAAAAAATAAAAGAAAGAAGATAATACATTAAAGATGAGATACGTTAATAGTTCATAAAAGAAGAAGAAGAAAAAAACACTTAACAATTGTAGTGATAGAAAAAGATGGAAAAATTCCGATATCGAAATATGTTCAAACTTTTTACGAAATTTTAATGGTGTTTTTTTTGAAGGATCATTTTTGGGTGGATCTTTTTCTCTCTCTTTTTAACGAAAAGTGCAAATACAAATTTTTGATTTTTAATGTGATAAAAAAAAGGAGTATTGTCAAATTTGATACTGTAAAAAGACACAGAGAAAAGAAAGCAATAAAAAATGATGTGAAAGAATCAAATGTAAATGGAAAAAAACAAAATTATTACTATCTTAGTTACAGTATACTTATTATTGTGTCGCTTTTGCGTTTCTGCAACTTTTAAATGACCTAATTTAATTTTTTCAAAAAAAACCCCCTTTAAAAACTATTAAAAAAATATGCAAACAAATTTTTAAAACATTTTTTAATCACGTGAAAAAAAGTACATATATTCTTGTGATTTATAGCAGCTTGAAAAAAAAAATAAACTGGACTTTAATCTTTTATACTTTTTTTTTAAACTAACAAAAAAAAGAAAGTAAAAAAGTAAAACACTTTTTTTTCTTGAAATTGAAACAAAAAAAGACAGCAAAAAAATGTCACAGCAAAAAAAAGATTTTCAAATTTTCGGTTACCCCAATAATTATCAGATACAAAGGTATTATTAACTAGCTCCTGGGATTTGTTTAACACCATATTTTTTTTGCAGACAAATATTATCCCTTCTGTTTAATCTTTAAAAATTTGCATATTATTTTTGGATTCCAAACTATACACACGAATTCAGAGAATACAAAAGAATAACAAAAAGCTAAAAACAAAAAGTTTTTTTTTAAATTTTTATAAAAAGGTTAACAAATAGAAAAAGGAAAGCTCTAAATTTTTTGTATTAAAAACAATTTTTTTATATTTGTATTTAAAATAATTTTTTTAAAACTGAACGTGATTTTATTTATTTTTTTACGGAATTGATAAAATTCATGAGTGATTTATAAAAGGGCATTTAATGCCGGGGCAGTTAGTTAAAAATATAAATATAAAAATGAATGAAACATTTTCATCCTCCCTCAGGGATGGGGAGAGGAATCTACGAAAAGCTTTAAAAAATGTTAAAAAAAGTGACAAATTTTATACGTGCCAAAAAAACAAACAGCCTCCCACAAAAAGATTAATTAAAGTTTCTTTAAAGTCTTTGGCAAAAAAAAATCTAAAAAACTTTAACCTTAAATTTCTTTTTTTCATTCTTTTTTATACCATTAAAGCAAGGTTGAAAATTCTTCGAAAAATATAAAAAATTACATGCAAAAAAAAACAGGTGTTTTTTGGAGAAAAACTGCGTAAAAGTCTCAAACATTTTTTCTTTAATCTTATTCTATCAATGAAATCATTTCCACCTGCCTTCAAGTTTTTTATCCGTCATTATTCAAATTAAAAGTGCATATTTTACAAAAAAAATTCATTGATATTTCAAAGAAAAGGTTTTTAAAAATTCGTGCCGAAACCAACCCTTGCAAAATGAGCAAATTTTAAGAAAACTTTTGCAAAAACTTTTTTATTGATAAATAAAAAAAACGTAGTAAAATATTTCCTTTCTTTGGTTGCCCCGGGAGAGCCTCAAAAAAAGTATAAATAAATCTGTGATTATTACTTTTTTTCAGTAATTTTTGAAGTTTAAAAATGAAGCAAAAATGAAATTGTAGCACACTTTTTTTCTGCAAAGCTGCTATTAAAAATAAATTTAATGACTTTTTTTAAATATAAAAAAATATTTAAGTATTGTTTGTAAAAAAACGACGCCTCCCTAAAAATTGTAATTACTGTAAAAAAGAATTTTGAGCAAAGGCAAAGTAAAAATGCCATTATTATTATCAAAAAACTAGTAAATAAAAGTAATCACAATTCTTTTTTGGAAAATATAGAAAAAAATATGCTTATTTATTATCATGGCAAAAAAACGAGTAATAAAATTTGTGGTTGTTTTGGTAAACAAAAATATTACTATTAAAAGCAACACTCTTTTTTTGCATAAAAAACAAAAATATCCAAAAAATTTGTGGGAAAAATTTCAATTACCAATATTACTTTTAATTTTTTAGGGCCATAAAAATTAATTTAAAAGCACTAAACTAAAAATAAAATTACTGTAACGCGAATTCAGAAATGAATAAAATCGAGCTTTGAAAAAAAATTATTTGAAACAGACACAATGAGAAACCGCGGAAAATTTAAAAATATTTAAGTATTTTTAGAGCTACAAAAATATTGTAGTTATTTTGGTAAACAACAACAACAACATCTGTGACAGTAAAATAGTTTTTAAAACAAAGAACAAAAGTATTCCAGAATTAAATGATGAACATTGAAAAAAAAGGGCAGAAAAAAACAAGAATCTTACTGTAATTTAAATATTTAAATATTTCGTTGCAAGATCACAAATGCAAAAATTAATTAAACAAAGAAAACTTTTTTATCGAAATTTAAACACAAAAATTTCAAAAAAACATAGTACTTTTAAGACACTAATTTAAAAAAAAAGAGAGAAAAGAATTTACGATTGAACAAATTAAATCACTTCAAAAATGGAATTTTTCTTTCTTTTTTTTCTGCAAAAAAAATTTGTTGCAAAAACTTTTTTAAATACTCGTTTTCTTTTTTTCATTTGGAATCGCACCACTCCGATCATCGTCTACTCATTCTAAATTTATATTGTTTCTACACTAATTTTTTTGCCCAAAAAAAAGATTTTTATTGCAAGAATTCTTTTTTGCACGCTTGATCTAAATTTAATTTTAATTAATGAATGTTCACGCCCAAAAAAAAGACTTTTGTGGTCAAATTTTTTATTTATTGAAAAAAAAGATGGTGTATAAAATTTTAAACACCAATTAAAGATAATTTCTTCCATCCATTTTTTTTCTAATTTTAATGTAAAAACGTGATTATTTTAAATAAAATTTAATTTAAATTTAGAGAAAAAACACTATAATTTTATTACTTTTTTTTTGTAAAATTCAAAAAAAAAGTAAAGAAAAAAAGTGTTAGTGGCAGAACGCCAAAGCGCGCGAAAGTTTGAAAAATCTTTTACGCAAATACATCAATGAAAAAATTTGATGTACGTGTAAAATATTTTTGTAAAATAATTGACAGAAACTTACTTAAACAAACGAGAAGGAAAAAAAAGGAGAGTCATACGAATTGAAAAAGTTACAAGGTTGAACTTAACCCAAGCACAAAAAAGAAAAATGTGTAAGAATTGAGCGCGGAAGTACTTTTTTTTGCAACAATTGTTTTTTTTGCAAAAAAAATTGAATTGCATTCTTTTTTTTTCTGTGTTTCAATGTAAAATAAAACTCATGGGGTTTTTGTGTCTCAGAGTTGTTCGTTTGTTTCAACACAAAAAATATATAACTTTTTTTCAATTTCTGTAAAGTTTATTTGTTATAGTACAAATTGCGTTAAAAAGAAAAAAAAGAACATAGCTCTAAAGTTCATTCAATTTGCACTCAATCGTTAAATAAAAAAAACTTCTTTTTTTTTGAATTCACGCAAACGGAAAGAATTTTCCCCTTTTGTTTCCCCTATGTTTCCCCTAAAGAAAAACAACTAAGCTGTTTTTAGAAGTAAAAAAATTAAACTAAACTTTTTACAAAGTTTCTTGAAGCGAAAAAGACAGTTAATCGGAAGTTAAGAAAAAGTATTATTTTGGTGGAAAAATGTTGTAAAAATTTTTACAACTCTATAAATTTTTAAATAAATACTGTAATCCATTTTTGTCTCTTTAATAGCTTTTTAAAAAGTTTAAAGTGGTGGTGGTGGTTGAAAACAAAAAAAGTCGGGGGAAGAAATAAATATTTTTTTCCACAAAAAAAGGTGGGAAATAATGTTTTCATTTAAAATATGAAAAAAAAAGATAACAACAAAAAAAAATGTAGGAAGAAAGAAGACCATAGAAATATATTTACACAGAAGGCGGAAAAATATATATAATATATATGTGACGTTAAAGAAAAAGAAAAAGTGAAACATTTGATATCTCTCTCTTTAAGCAATTTTTTTTATAGAATTTAAATTTGCGGGGTAAATGCAAAACAAAAGCAGCTAAAAAAGGGGGGTTCTTTGAAAGTTTTTTGTTTCAAAAAAATGTGTTTTAATTGAATAAAATTAAAATTGTTGCAAAAATTATCAAAAATATATAAATTTTTAATCTTTAAAAAACATATATAACTTTTATTGTTTAGAAATTATTACTGTAAAAATTAGCTACAATGAAATCTGTCATTTTTTAACTTTAAAAATATAACCTTTAATTTTTAAATTGAATTTTTCTATGATAAAATATTCTATTTTTGTGACCAAGAAAATTATATTTTCAAAATCAAAGAAAATTATATTATTTTATTTTTATTCTAAAAAATATATATAAATAAATGAATGCTTATTTTTGTAATTTTTTTAAGTAACAAATATATTTTGAAATCCATCAAATTTTTTTTGATAAAATCCAACATTTTCGTGAAAATAAAACACCAAATTTTTGGAAAAAAAATGGAGCAATTTTTTAAAGCGATTATAGTTCAAAGTTTCTTTTGGGATCATTGACCATCATCCCTAAATATATATATTTTTAATGGTATCTATTTTTCAATAAAAAAAATACAAAAAAATGAAGAGGTAATATTTCTTTCGTTTTTCTGATGAAATAAATACCTTTTAAAAAAATGTCTCATTAATGGATGGATATTTTTTACGTCAAAGATACATTTAAAAGCTTCTCGAAAGTTATCTTTTGTTAAAACAAAAATTTTCAAACTTTTAACTTTTCTTTTTAAAAACTACAGTTTCTGCATAAAAAAGGGGAAAAATATAAAAAAAACTGTATTCAAAATTTTATATCCTCTTTTTTTCATAAAAAGTAGATTTTCTCATAAATGAAGTATAAAAAAAGAGGGATTTAGGGACAAGACTTTAAACAGGAATCAAAAATTCAAATTCGCATATATTTTAATATATTTGGGACTTTTTTGCCTTCCAAAATCCCAAGATAATCATAACATTTTTCCACTGGGGTATTATTACGATAAAAAATATCTCAAAAATATTAATATTTAAAGGAAGAAAAGTAGGGATACAGTAGCTGATAAAGTCGTGTGATATCTTTTTGAAAGATATATTTATTTTTTTGTATTTTCAAAATCTTACAAAGACTAAGAAAAAAAAGTAAAAAAATTGTATTTTTTTTAAAAAACTTAAATAGTTTTCAAAAAAAGTAGGTTAAAGATTCAGAAAAAAAGATAAAAAAAAGTAAGTAAAAAGGAGCGTAGAATTAATTAATTAATGAGAGAAAAAATAGCTGAAAATAAAACACATTTTTTCGGTAAAAAAACAAGTTATTGTTAAACTTTTAAAAAGTGGTAAAAAAGAATTGCATTTAATCAATGCAAAAAAATAGCAGCAAAATGGCACACTTTTATTTATTTTTCTTGAAGATAAAAATGATAGGGATAAACGAAAGAGATAAAAAAAATGTGAATAAAAATAATCACAATTCTTTTTTGGAAAATAGAGAAAAAAATATGCTTGTTTTTGTTGTATCATGGCAAAAAAACGAGTAATAAAATTTGTGGTTGTTTTGGTAAACAAAAAAATTACTATTAACAGGAACACTATTTTTTTGGAAAAACAAACAAAAATTTGTGAGAAAAATTTCAATTACCAATATTACTTTTAATTTTTTAGAGCCATAAAAATCAATTTAAATGCACTAAACTAAAAATAAAATTACTTTAACGCGAATTCAGAATCAAGCTTCTTAAAAAGAATTATCAATTTTTATAGCAAAAATTATTTAAACATAAACCTCTCAGATAAAAGTTAAACGGTGAAAATGCCATACGACGATGGCGACAAACTTCTTCAAGAATAGATCCAAAAAATCTGTTGGCATTTGTTTAAAACTCTTTTATTTAAACAACTTTCAAACAAACGCATAAACTTTGCAACTTTCATTTTTTTTACAAACTTTTTAAAAGTTTTAAAGCATTTTTTTCTCATTCAAAAAAAGAAATTCATGCCACAAAAACTGAGCTGAACTTTGTTATGTTCGTTCTTCCTTCATTTCATTTTTTTGCCATCAAAAAAAGTTTTAGTTTTTTTAAATGCTTTTTTTTCCATTTCTTTTTCTTCTTTTTTTGCTTCCCAAAAATACACTTCTTTTTAAAAAAAAAAGCTTGTTCATTTTTTTCGTATATTTTTTTTGTGTTGAAAAGTGAAAAAAAAAGCATGCTTGTAGACTTCATGAAAAAAAGAAGAAAAAAAAAGTGTTTTAAGACATGCCTCGGGCTTACTTTGTTTCATTCCCTTCTCTCTTTTTTTTCTATGGTGGCAATGAAAAAAAAGTAGTAGTTGTGCCGTCGCCGCCATTTTGTCATTGTCGTAATAGTAGTCAGTAGTAGTGATAGTAAAGATATAGTATAGAATAATGGCATACTTTTTGAAGTTTTAGAAACAACACATATTGTTGTCAATGGCAAAAAAAAAAGTTGCGAAAAAATTCTGTCGCTTGAATGGCATTTTTTTGGGAAGTAAAAAAGACGACATAAAAATGCCATAAACACTTTTTGTAAACCGTGAAAGTAAGTCCAAAGATAAATCATCAAAAAAAGATTATGAATTTCGCACACTTTTTATCTCTCTCTATTTCTGCCACTTTAGTCATTTGTGCCTTCATTAATCCCTTTTTGCAAAAAAAATTGTGAGTCATTAAAATTTTACATTCAAAATTTATACATGTTTAAACAATAAAAAAGTATAAAGTTTTTTGTGCAAAACGTGAAAGTAAGCTCAAAGATAAATCACTAGGTAATCAAAGAAGCCCTAAAATAAAATCTTTTCAAGGACAAAAAAAAGTTTCGTGAAAAAATCAAAAAACAAAATCCCTCATTTTTAGAATTAAAGAAAAGTTGCAGACAGTAATTTTTTTTTCCAATAATAAATTTCGCACTTTTTTTGTAATTAAAAAATAGTACATTGCGTGATTTAAACAAGAAAAATATGAAAAAATGAAACAAAGAAATGTTTTCAAAAATAGCTTTAAAGGTTTTATTGCTAACTTTTTTGGTCAAAGTTTGTTTAAAGCAAAAAAATACTTTAAAAAAATTAATAATAAAAATCCATAATTTGAAAAAAAAAGGTTTATATTTTTTTGTTGCGATAAATAGAAATAATGACGAGTAAGCTGCAACATGTTCAAACATAAAAGCATAAAAAAATGTATATTTTTTTAAAAAAGGGAAGTAAGCCAATAGAATTTTTTTGAATAATGTATATAAAAAAAAGACGACAACAACGACACATTCAAGCGTAGAAAAAATAAAATAAAACGCCGCACACGCAACCACCGGGGGCAAAAAAATATATATATATAAGCGAGACAACGCAAAAAAAATATATATACTCTTGGAGCAAAAAAAAGAGGGAACAACAAAAAAAATTTATAAAACGTAAAAAAAAGGCGACTTTGAAAAATTTTGTTTTTGAGGCTCTTTGGCTTCGGGAGGCTGTTGGTGCGGGTATCCCATTTTTTGTGTCAAAAAACTTTTCAAATGTTTGTTTCATTTTATTTTTTTTTTGAAAAATTGCCATCAGTGAAAAATAACACTAAATATTTTTTCTTTTTTTTGGCACTTTGTGCCACTAAAATGTCGACGAAAATTAAATGATAGTAATCAAAAAAGAATTTAATTTTAACCTCAAAATTGATTACTCTCATTTTTGTACATTTATCAAAGACTAAATGAATAAAATAAAAATCATCTTATCAGCTGCCATCGATCAAAATATTGGGTAACAACAATCTCGCGTTAAGCGTTTTTTATAACAATGAGGAACACAGCAAGCAAGGTCGTCCTTTTTCTTTCTTAAAACATGCATATTAAATTTTGATCTTTCACCCCCCAAAAAAAACCCTCTCTCTCTCTTAAATGCTTGCTGCTTTGCAAAAAAAAAAGTCAAAAAGCAAGTTCAACGAGAAAAAAAAATCAATGAGTTTGATTCTATTTTTTCTTTTTCCTTCTCTTTATTTAACACAACAAAAAAATATATATATATTGCAGCAGCAGCGGGAGCGGGAGCAGGAGGTTCACTCATTTACATTCATCACAATTCAATTCAACAAATGCTTTGAGTCATCAAACATAAAAAAGAAAAATCAAAAAAAAATATATTTTATGATTGCTTCCGTTCTCTTTTTTTTTAACAAAAAAAGATTTTGATTCATTTTTAAAATTTAAAAATGCAAGTTTTTGTGGCAAAAAATTAAAGACAGTAATTAAAAAATGTAAAACATTGAAGAAAAAAAGCGATTACTGTACTTTAACATAATCAAATCAATCAAAATTACTGTATCTGATTTTATTGGAGACCAAAAACCAATAAAATCAACTTTTAAAGCAATTTTTCAAAATAAAAAAATAGAAATCGAACTACGTTTTTATTTTTCTTAAAAATTTTTTTCCGTATTTTCTTTTTTTTTCAAACATGTGAAAAAAAAATGAGAAGCAAAAGATCAACAAAAAGTTGTAAAAGAGAAAAAATTTGTTTGATTTTTTATTTTTGAAAAAAAAAAGATAGAGAAGAAAAAAAAGTCTGAAGGCCAAAAAAAATGTGCAAATAGATACCGGAGCAATGCTGTGTTGTTTTTTTCTTCAATGTATTCTTATTTTTTGATGATGAAGAAATATACTTTGGTTGGATGACATTAAGTGCACACAAGAGTCAAATTACTTCTTTGTTCTTTTATATATATTTTTTTTATTCAAAGAGAAAAAAAATGAAGGAAAAAGTAACGATGAAAAAAATTTAAGACAAAATTCAATTTAAAATTCAATTAATTTAATTTAATGAATCATCATTCAAAAAAAAAAGAATTAACATTATTTTATGTTATTATCAATTGGGAGTAAACAACTGCTGACAGTATCATTATCAATGATAGAAAGATTTGTTTCCAAGAAAAATTCAATGAAAAAAATGATTTTAGGTCAAAAGTCAGAGTATAGAAAAAAGATTTTAAAAAAAAAGTAAATAAAAAATTGTTCACAAAAAAGTAGTAAATTGAAACTTTATAAAATTTGTGAAACGTCTTTGATTATACTTTTTTTTGCATTTGTGTTTTCCGGGACGGGAAAGAAAAACAGAAAAAAGTATATATATATTTGTATTTGTATTGTTTTGCAAAGCTTTAAAAACTAAATTCCAGAGAGAGACAAAATTTCCGTCATGCAAGAAAACGAAAAATGAAGAAGAAGAACTCTTGCAGTTCAAAAAGTTCAATAAAAAAAAGATAAATTTGTGAAAAAACGTAAAAAAGATAGTAACCGAAAAACCTGTAATTTTCTTCTTGGTTCTTTGTAAAACCTCAAAACTAAATTTTGAAAAAAGATTAAACACTTTATTACATACATTTTTCAGATCCCAACAAAATAAATTAAACAAATTTTCAAATATTTCCATCTTTTAAATTCTTTTTCTTTTGATTTTTGCTTCGATTTTTATCCCTTTTAGCTGTTAATTCTGCGATCATCTCTTTTGATGCCTGCGGTTTTATCATATCTTTTGCTTTCTTTTCATCTTGCTAAAAAAATGTTTATTTATTTATTTAATTATTATTTAAGTCCCATAAATTATACAAAACTGACCCAATAAGTAAGAAATTCAGGAACAAAACATTCAGCAATAAAAAATATTGCACCAACAGATAATGCAGCACTAAAAAAATAGGTAGAATATTACGGTAGAAATGTAAAAATACAACTTACGTTACAATAGCAATACAAATTATTAATGCAATTTCATTTGAATTAAGATAATCAGAATCATTCTCAATCGACATTTTTGATAAATAAGTTATCAAAGTGCCCAAGAAAACACTTTTTTGAACAACATTTGACAAAAATTAAATAGAAATTTGCATAAATGCCAAATTTATTTTTTGAAATATTTATGCAAATTTTTTTTTTTATTGTGCAAAGAATAATAACTCTCATCAAAAAAATCTCATCCCCCGTCCTCCATTTCACTCCATGGTTGCTCGTGCGGAATGTATGCAAATTTGGGGTTCCAGTAAAACGCGGGTACGCGGGTTGTAAAACGCGGGTGATGTCGCGGGTAGCATGGAAATGGTGTTTTATACAGTAATTTCCACTTTTTCAATTATGTTTGGTTAAAAAATGTTTCAGTTAAGCTTTTCACATCATAAAAATTTTAATTATGATGTATTTTTATATGGGAGGTTGGCACAATGGCTTAATCCCTATAAGTCAGAGCCCGTTAATGCATAACCTCAATGAGTCATATTGCATCTATGAACAACCCCTATATCTCAGAACTTTTTAATGCATAACCCCTATAAGTAGAAATCCGTTAATGCATAACCCCTATAAGTCAGAGCTCGATTATTCATAACCCTTATGAGTAGAAATCCTTTAATGCAAAATCCCTTTTTATTCATGCAACCCGCGATCTTACCCGCGTTTTATCACCCGCTACCCGCGTTTTACTGTTTCCGCAAATTTGGTGAACATGATCTCTTCAATTCAACTCTCTCAATAATTGAGGGAGTTGAATTGAGGCTCAATCATCTTGTGCGACCAATCTTCTGATTCTGTCAAACAAGTTTTTTCTTAGGATTGTAATTGTTGTATTGTAATTGTATTTGTATGTCTTTACCTCTCCTCATGACCAGTGTTGGCGGTCTTTCGGTCATCGGTCCGGTCATTCGGTCAATTCGGTCCGGTCCGGTCAGGATTTTCGGTCGACCGTGACCGAAGACCGAAAGTTTTTCGGTCCGGTCAGAAAGTTTTCACTGATTTATCAATAAATTTTCATAAAAATCGCTCGAATTACGTATCTGTTGATGAAATTGCGACAAAAAATGAACAAATTCTGGGAAAAATAGAGGAACGATCGACCAATGACCGAAAAATTTCGGTCGACCGTGACCGATGACCGAAAAATTTCGGTCCGGTCTGGTTGACCGTGACCGATGACCGGAAAATTTCGGTTGACCGCCAACACTGCTCATGACCTGTGTCCCTTAATAAGGAGCATAAATAAAATAAATAAATAAAATTTACTTTTTTTTCAACAACTCTTTTTTTGCGACTTTTGCATATTTTTGTTATGGTATTAATTAAACAATGAAACTATTATTTAAGAAAAACAGTATTTTTATGTTTAATTGGAGTAATTTTATAGTGTCGACTTTATTTATAATTTGGTTGAAATTTCTAAAAAAAATCGAAACTTCCAGATTCTTCCAGATTTATATAGGGAATTGATTAAGGGACTGAATCTGAGTCTAAATTAGTAATTTCTAGAATTAGTTTGCCATCACTTTGAAATTAACAAAAATTTGTATCCCTGAAGAAATTTTTTTTCTGCGACTTCGGCGGAGCTGAAAAGCACCTCATTAAATGCGCTATTGTCTAACATTTTTTTTGGTATATGATTTGGGGCATAACCTTTGAATTAAGTAAGATATTGACTTCCGATGACTTGCATTATGAAATA
This sequence comes from Panagrolaimus superbus, assembly GCA_964035985.1. Lineage (NCBI taxonomy): Eukaryota > Metazoa > Nematoda > Chromadorea > Rhabditida > Panagrolaimidae > Panagrolaimus > Panagrolaimus superbus. Next base: position 12,665,322 of record OZ038357.1, read on the forward strand.
TCATGTCTGTGGAGCGTCCTGGGAAAGTTTGAGCATTTCTGAAATATGGGATCAACGGCAGTGTCTCCAAAGTTCCACTTTATTTTGGAACGCGTTTCGTTCCATTCCATTTTGGGCCGTTCCCGTCCGTTCCGTTCCAAAATCTTCAGGAACGCGTTCCGTTCCAATTCCGTTCCCTTTTTTTTTTTTAAAATCCACTTTTTTTACACTCAAAATCTTTCTTTACCACGGGCTCATTTTGGGGCCAAAATTGTACGGTACAGGTGTCCTTTTAAAACTACGTTAAACACACCTAAAAACCATAAAAAAATGATATTGGGGGTCTTCATATCATATTTTGGGGTTGTCAGGTCCAAAAAACGAAATTTGCATAAAATGCTGTTTTTTGGCACTTTTTGGCTTGGCAAATGGGAACTAGACCGCAGAATTGTTAGCGGATGCCCTTTTTTGTCGGTCTTTATGTTAGCTACATTTGTGCCGTAACGGATTTGGGCTAACCTCAATAAGAAAAAAATTTAGTAGGTAAGAATAACAAGGCCATTTTACCTATAGATATAATAAAAGTCCAAAAATTTTTGGGTTCCCGGTAAGATAAGCCTAAAAGCCCTCGTTACCCTTTACCCATGCATGTTGTGATAAAAAAAAACGCTTCTGGAGGTTTCTAGATATCTTCTTTTAATACGATCTTTTATTTCAACCATGTTGGGGTAGTTGTAGAGCAAATTTTTAATTAGCTGGCAAATGAGACGTATACATCCGATTGCCAAAAGCCCTCGTAATTATATCAATATTAAAGTGCTCTTTACTTTAAGACCAAACTTAAGCGTCTAGCTACCCGAGAAGGTGACGAACTTTTTTTTTTAGCTCAATATAAGCAAAAAAACATCCCCAGGACCAAAAACAGTATTTAATATTGACTTTAAACGTCTGTAAATGCTTTAATTAATCTCCCTGACCTGGATTTAGTTATATCCAATCATATCAAAGTCACAAATAAGCACAAAAAAATTTTTTTAGTTACGAGAATTTTTCACAATACCCCCAACATCATTGAAATGATATATCTTCAATATTTGATTGTTTTGTATCATTTAAATGGTTTTTGTAGTGTTATTATATTATTTCGGACATATTTTGATGATTTTAAAGCAAAAAAAATTTTTTCTCGAAATTTTTTTAAAAATATTTTTGTCTTGGTCCCCCCCTGTGAAAAATATCGAAAATATCGAAATTTCGATTTTCGTGCCCGACATCTCCCAAAACATTTTTTAATGATTTTAAGGTGGTTTGGGAATAAACCTAACCATATCCCATCCCTTAAACTCAAAATCCGTCTCTACCGAACACCCAATGAGCCCGTGTTACTATAATATAATATTATTATAAAAAGTTAAAGGTTTAATTTTAGTAGTAAAACAGCAAATTCAACAGCAAAAATTGGATTTAAAAAATTTTTCACGATCGAAAAGTTGCAATTTTACCATAATTTTTAAGAAAAATACCAAAAAATAGAGAAAGAACGGAACGTTTAAAATCTTAAAAGGAAACCATTCCGTTCTTTTTGGGATTTTACCCGTTCCGTTCTGGACGGGAACGGAAGAACGGACGTTCCACTGGATCAACGTGAAATTGGAAAATTGAGTAATATAGAAATATCGCTCAAAATCTGTTTTTTCTCGGTAAATAAAGCTAAATGTGTATTATTAATGGAAAACACATGCAGCACACTGATCGATTTTGACTCATTTTCCGATTTTTTGAATTTTACTCATTTTTGACCAATTTTCGAGATGCTAAAAACTTATGAATATTGATAGATATCAACTTTTTGAGACTTTTAATATGGAATTCGACATGTTTAAGATTTTTTGGCAACATTTTACCATAGTCGAGTAAAGTGATTTTGAATTTGCTCAATTTAATTTGATTCAACAACAAAACATGCCTGCAATATGCCTTTGTTGACGCACGTGCGCACGTTGAATATTTTTGAAAGAATTTTGTGTCGATTTTTTTCCGTTGCTTTCAAAAAAACTGTTTTGTGTTGGAAGAAAATAAAATGAAAGTTTTATTTTTCGTTGTTATTGAATCAAAAAAGGGAGAACCATCTGCTTTTAACAAAAACTATTTCATTTTTTAATTCCCAAATGTAAGCAGCAGTCATCAAAAGAAAATATAAATGTTTAAAAAGAAATTCAATTGATTCATTTCGTTCATTGTTGCTGCTGCTGCTTTGTTTCGCTTTGCTTTCTTTTTTGCTGTTTTCGGATCTTTGAGTATTTTTTTCCTGCACTTTTGTAGAACTTTAATCAGCCATTTTTTTTCTCTTTTAAATCCTTTTTTCGATAAATAACTTTTTATATTTAAAAAAGGTGTGGGGGTTTTTTTTCTCTGCTCTCCATCAACACAACATTTGAAAATATAAAAACGTTTAATGAGATTTTGTATTCCCTTCTTCTTCTTTCCCCCCCTCTTTTACGCTCTCTCTCTCTCTCCCTTTTCTCTTTTCCATTGCTTGCTGTGTCTCTATAATTGCATATACATATATAAAAAAGGGAACTCAAGCTTGAAAAAACACAACTTTTCTCTCTTAAATCCAATCAATGCTGTCAAAGAAAAAAAGAAAGAGTTGTGTTGCTTTTTGGACTTAAAAGCTACAAACTTTAAACATCAAAATCACCACCTTTATCACCACAACCTTTTAAATACACACCTCAAAAATGTATGCATATATGTTTTTGAGTGTGTTATCTTTGACACTTTTGATTGTCATATTGGGTATATATAGACATATATATGTATGTATATGGAGGGATTTTGGAAGGACACGTGCATTGTTTTTTTCACCTCTATAATTTTTTCTATAAAAATTTTAAAAGCTTTCCCTTTTTTTGTTTTTAATGCTTATCAATTTCAATTTTTATCACATGTTTTGTTACTGAAAAAAAACCTCTAAAAGTCTATTGTTTTGTGCGATTTAAGTTTATACTTTTTTTCAGAAGGCGAAATGGCTTTACCAGAAAACGATCAAATAATTCATTTAAATGTTGGTGGCCAACTTTTTTCAACTTCTAAAACTACATTAACATGGATTCGAGATACATTTTTTACAAGTTTATTAAGTGGAAGGATAGCAACAGTTGAAGATGATAGAGGAGCTGTAAGTTTTTTTTACTGTAGATTATTTTTTAAAGCTAATTGTTTGCTTTCAGAAATTTATTGATCGTGATCCAGAATTATTCAGACATATTTTAAATTATTTAAGAACGAAACAAATTGATTTAAAGTAAGTTTTATCAGATTTAAAAAGTTGCAATTTTATATAATAATACTTCCTTATTTTAGTGGAGTTAGTTTACAACTTTTACGACATGAAGCACAATTTTATGGTATTACACCACTTGTAAAAAGGCTGACATTGTGTGAAGAAATGAATGAAAGTGCTTGTGGAGATGTTCTGTATCACGGAATGCTACAACCCCCAGAAATACCTATAATTGAAGGTTTGTTTTTGTTTTATATCTAATTAAAATAATCATTTTTACAGAAAAACCTGCAAAAAGAGTACAATCTAATCGTAACAGTTCAGTGAGTAGCGAATCTTCATCTTCGAGTTTAACAAATAGATTATTACCAGCAAAATTTCAAAATCTTTCATTAAAACAGGATACCTACAGTAATTCAAGCACCACAAATAATGCCAATTCTTCATCTTCAACATCATCTTCTATTTGTGAGTTTTAATCTATCATGATTCCAAAAGTGTTGTTAATGTTTTAGCTGGATTTCGAGGACACGCAAAGAAAAGCTCATATGAACTAACAAAACAAGTTAAAAATGATTTATCCAATATGATTGCTGAAAATGATTTATGTTCATCACAACCTTTAAGGGTTCGAATTATCAGAGCGCATAATAATTCTGTTGCCGTGGCATACTGTAATTTTGTTGCCTGTTACAAGTTTGTTTTTTATATTCAAATTCTATTATTTTTATATAAAACTTTTAGGATGAAAGAAAATGTTGATTGGCAGCAATTTTTTACAACCCCTAAAATGTCTTCTGCAGTATCTCATATTTCATTAATCTCTAAATTTGGTAATCAACCTGAAAAGCTTGCCGTTGCACTTGGTGATAATTCAATACATTTATGGTCTTTTGAAGAGCCACAAGATGATACAAGAGATTTAAATGTACAAAAACTTGGAATATTTCATTTAGATGCACAAATTGATAAACTTTTCTTTATTGGAAATCAACTTGTTGCACTTTCACGTTCTGGAAAAGTTGGAATCTGGCATTCAATGACACAAAATTGGCAACGACAAGGTTAATATATATGCTAATTGAATACTGTAACAATAATAGTGATAATTTTAGATTTGATTCCTATTAGTTGTTATGATACTGCGGGATCAGTACTACTTCTTGGATGTACAAATGGATCAATCTATTATATTGATATGCAAAAATTCCCTCTAAGGATGAAAGATAATGATTTGTTGATTACGGAACTCTATAGTGATCCAAATGCTGAAATGATTACTGCTATAAGTGTTTATTTAACACCTAAAACAAGTAAGGCTTTATTCAAATTTATAAAACGTAATTTTTACATTATTTCAGATCTTTGTGGAAATTGGATTGAAATTGCATATGGAACAAATAGTGGTACTGTAAGAGTAATTGTTCAACATCCTGAAACCGTTGGACATGGCCCACAACTATTTCAAACTTATACTGTTCATACATCCCCCGTGACAAGGGTGGCATTAACAACGTCTCATTTAATTTCGGTTTGTAGTGAATATAATCATGTTCGATCATGGAGTGTTCAAAGATTTCGTGGAATGATTAGCACGCAACCAGGCGGAACTTCAATTGCTTCATTCAAAGTTGTAACCCTTGATGCCGTGGAAGATGTTCTCAATTGTGAAGGATGTGAACCAGGTTTGATTTTAGTTGTAATGCTAACACTATTACATATATTTATTTTTAGGGCCATATGGTGATCAAGATGCTGAACAATTATTTATTCAAAGATTAGTACCTGATGCAAATATGGTCCTTGTAAGGCTGGCTTCAAATGGTGATAGAATTTGTGCAATTCGATCAGTGGATAATTCACCAATTACTGCATTCTTTGCACATGAATGTGAAGTACCAAATCGAATGGGAGCTCGCCCAAGAAGATATCTTCTTACCGGGTCTATTGATGGTTCTGTACAGTTATGGGATTTAACAACAGCATTAGATCAACATAATGCAAAAATTCAAGCATTATCAACATATCAAGGACAAATTTCTACATCTTCAAATGATAAACCTTCTTCATCAGCAGCAGCATCAACGCCCCCAACAAATTCAAATTCTGGAACAATGAATTTAATTCGAATGAATCCAAATACAAGGTTTACGCCAATTCTTCAGGTTTGCTAAGATCTTTGGGTTTTATATTGGCTATAATATAATCAATTTAAGGGTCCCACCTCAGAAGAACTTTTACAAATGATTGAAGGTTGTGAACTTTGTTGTGCAAGTTTGAATACTTCACCGACGATGACGCCACAAGCTTCAGCAGCATGTTTAACAAATCTTGAAAAAATTGGGCGTTGTCATTAAAACTAATCATTCAACTTTCAATCAAAATTTCGTTGCAATAATCAATATCTTCATTCGTGCAATTTTAACTACACTTTTTTTTCCATCAAAATCTTTATCATTCCTACCGTATATAACTTTTTTCTATTTAGCTTTATATTTCTATATTTAACAACAACGACATTTTTTGAAGAATCTAAAAAAGAGTATTAAACATGTAAGGGTTTTTCGGGTTACTGTAATCGCAATGAATTTTTTATGTTTTCTTTATTTCGGTGACTTTATTTTAGCTTTTTTGGATTACGGTAACCTTACACCTTTTTATTGTTTATTATTATTATTATTATTCCATTTCAACATTTTACACGAATCTAATATTTACCCTTTTTTTATGCTTTACATATTTGTATTTTTTTCTATGTATTTGATTTTTTGTACATTTTTTCTTTCAAAAAAAAAAAGATTAGACAATCATAAAAAAGTTTTTTGGACGACAATAAAGTTTTCCCTTTTCTCGCTTGCTTGGGAAAATTAAATTAACAAAGTTGTTAAAGAGATAAGAAGCATGAAGAAGAAGAAAAGCTTATATAATTATATTTTTTCTTTAATTGATCTTTTTAAAAAGGCGCCGATGCAGTTACAACATCATGCTACAGCATCAGCATTGAAAGAAAGAAAGTCATCAATTTTTTTGGAGTTCTTTAAAATTCTTTGGACGACGGTCATTCTTGCTTTAAGTATTTTATTTTTATTGAAATATTTCTTCTTTTTGTTAGCAAAGACATTGAAGGAAGCCCAAATAGATGATGAAAAATGAAAAAAAAGATTGCTGATATCAATGCTACAGCAGCAGCAGCAACAAGCACCTTGAAATAAGCACCATTAAAAATGGGAGGGGAAACTAATTAAAAAAGAAAAAGATATGCTTTAATTTGGAACAATCAAACGTAAAAAAACTTATAACGCATTATTTTGATTCTTTAAACATTTATTTTTAAGAATAGTTGAAGAAAAATTTAATTGTTGGAAAAAAATTAATTAATTAAATATTGATTAATTTTTTTTCTCGGCTGTGTAAAATTATGGCCGTAAAGGCTTTTTTGCTTGTCACTTTATTTTTGGCAAGTTTAAACTTAAATGACGCAGTTTTTCCACGGAGAAGTAAGTTAATTTATGATCGATCTGAGATTAAAGAGAAAAAGGGGGGATCTTTGGCATTTTCATTTTATGTTCGTTCCCTAATAGGTTTTAACATTTTGGATTTTGATAAATGTTTTTTTTTTGGAAATAAAAAAGTATATTTGTAATTTTTTGTGCATAGATTAATAGAATCAGTTCGATACACTTAAACTTTTATCACACGTTTTTTTATCAAAATTTTGAACAAAATTCAAACAACTTTGTCAAAAGTTTATTGGCATTTTTTTTATGTTTGCTTTGTTTGAATAAAAATAAAATTGTTTTTTTTTGATATGTTTTGAAACTTAAAACACTTAATTGGGTAATGAAAAAAATATCTTTGCATTTATTATCAGAAATGATTAATCATTTTTTGAGGGAAAATTATGTCATTTTGCACCGTCGTTAATTACGGTACTTAAAAAATAATTAAATTTTAGACAAATTTACGGAGCCGACAAATCCATTGAAACTTCAATCCAGCAGATTTCATCAACCATCAAATTTAGCTTCAAAGCCTCGACTTCCACATAATTTAAATGTTTTTCAATATGATATCAAAATTCAACCATATTTTTCTGCTCCAGGTGTCCCAAATTCTCGTAAGAATCAATCAATTTTCCGTTTCAAAACTTATAAAACTTTTTTAGCTTTAAATTTTACTTTTGATGGCACAACTACAGTATACTTTCAAATGCTTGAAACTACAACTTCTGTAACCTTTGATGCATATAATTTGGACATCTATTCTTTGGCACTGTATTCATCAAATGGAATTCGGCAACAACTTGCTTCTGCAAATTTTGATAATTCGACAAATCGAATTACCGTAATGCCAATAACATTTTTACAAGCAAATCAAAATTATACCGTATCTTTTGGATATACGGGAAAAATAAATTCATATCAAAAGGGGGGACTTTTTTATTCCACTTATTCATATACAAATGGAACACAAGGAAATATTTATGCAACCTTTTTTGAACTTGGTGAAGGCGCAAGATCGTAATATTTAAATTTCTTGATTCTCAAATAATTTAAAATATTTAATTATTTTTAGTGTTTATCCATGCATTGATGACCCACATTTTAAAGCATTGTTTAATTTAACGGTTGTGTATCCAAAGAGTTTAGTGGCAATTGCAAATACATTGGAAGATTCAACCGTTGATGCAGGGTTTGCCTTTATTCTTTTTTTTTCAAATTTTCGTTGTGAGACATAAATTTAATTTGAATATGTTTTTATCGTCTTTTTTATATTTAAAAAAGATTAAAGTTGCACAAAAATTTAATCATTTTGTTTTTTAAAATATACACGAAAAATTTAATTTAATTCCTAACTCAAATTTTGTATTTAATTTGATTAATAATCTTTAGAAATGGATATCAAGCAACTCGATTCAAGTTAACGAAGCCAATGTCCACCTATCTTCTCGCATTTGCCATTGGAGATTTAGTTTCCAAAAGTACAACAACCAGAGATGGCACTTTGGTACATAAATAATCAATCTTTCATAAAAACTCTCAAAAAATCATATAATTTTAGGTTCGTGTTTGGTCTTGGAGGGGCACAGAAATGTTTCTCGATGAAGCCGTAAATACTTCAAAAACTTGCGTCGAAGTTATGACAGATTTTACGGGCATTAAATTTCCCCTTGAAAAACTGGATCATCTGGCCGTGCCACATTTTGCGGCAGGTGGAATGGAAAATTGGGGTTTAATTGTGTATGCTTCACAATATGTCTTTTTTGATCCAAAAGTATAATATATTTTATTAAACAAAAACAACAATTAATAAAATCAATAAATTTTAGCAAGATACAACTGTAACAAGAATTGGGGGAATTGATGTAAGATGCCATGAAATTGCTCATCAATGGTTTGGAGATTTAGTGACAGCTGATTGGTGGTCGGATATTATGTTGCATGAATCATTTGCGGCATATTTTGAAGATTATGCATTAGTGCAAGGATGGCCATCTCAAATTAATTATTTGGTAATAAATTATTCAAATTATGCAAACTTTTTTTAATTAAAAGGCTTTGATAAAGTGATTTGCATCATAGAACACATGTATAAATGTATTTTTTTTCAGGATCCAGCATATGTTGGTTCATCAATTGAAGATGGCTTTAAATCTGATATGAATAATAGTCATCCCGTTATCACTACTGATGGCACATTTGATGGAGTTGTTTATGCCAAAGGTTCAGGGCTTTTTCGAATGCTTTCACAACTTCTATCTCCAACAATCTTTCAATCAGCGATCAGAGATTATTTAAATAAATATCAATATAGTACCGCAAATCATTATCAGCTGTTTGAAGCTATGAATGAAATTGTATCACAAACGGGATTAACTGATTGGTGTAACAATCCTTTAAATGTTACTCGATTTATGGAGCCATGGCTTACACAACCACATTTTCCTTTATTAACTGTTAAATATGATCAAAGTTCACACACATATTTTGTTGATCAACAACCTTTCATTCCAAGGGATCAATTATATCCTCGAGGTTTTAATTATGCATGGCCAATACCTTTCTATGCACAACAAATTAAAACTGGTTCAATTAAAAAATATTGGACAAATCGTAAGTTATACAAGTTAGAAAAAAATATCTGTGTGTCAAAGAAGCTTTTGGGATTTTAAAATCTCTTTGACGTGGGATTTAGGGAAAAAGAGAGTAACACTTTTTTGAAACATTTTATTGTCAGTGATTATTGTAGCCTACAGTAATTCTTTCCATAACAAAAAATCAAAATAGTTTTGTTTCTAAATATTACTGTAGCAAACTATAAAAGACAGTAACACATTTTTTCTGCATTTGTAAATTTTTGTTTACTGTAGCCTATCGAAATATCAAAAAAATTCCAAATTTTTTTCGCATACAGTAACCCCCCCCCCCCCCCCCAATGAAAACAACTTTTTCTATAATTTATTCAAATCACTTACGGTTATGGTAGCTTATAGTATACTATTTTTTGAAGGATATTATCAATGCCCTCACAATTTTGACGCTGATGCCGCCGCCACATTATCCGGCGTTCAAATCCCAGCAATAAATGATAATCCATTAATTGTAAATGCAAATTCAAATACTTTTGCTCGAATTCAATATGATGATTTTACATTTAATAAAATCATTGATGGATTAAATCAAGGATATTATAAACTTTCATCGGAATCTTTAATCCGTTTAATCAATGATGAATTGGCCCTTGTGCATCGAAATGCCAAATTCAGTGGGCAAACATCTTATTTAAGATCCATGAAAATTGTTGCATCTGCTTTAACCAATAATAATACAAATTCAGCAGCTGTGTTTCAAGCTGCAAAATCATTGATTGATGAAATGGTTCGACTTGGGGTGGATATGTCGGAGCGGGGACTCTTTGAAGTTAGTTTTAACAGGATTGGATTAATGATAATATCCATTAATTGATAAATAATTCTTTTCAGAATTATTTCAAAACAATTTTATCAAACTTTTATCAAAATACTCATTGGGAAGGTGATACAACGGTTTGGAATGATAAGTGAGGAAAATAATCAAATTCCGTTCAAGACATTGAAATATAAAAAAAAACAACCATAAAAATTTCAAAATTTCAACATGTTTTTACAAACAGTGTCTTGAACGGAAATTTGAATCTCCAAAAGATTATAATACCATAATTTTTCCCCTTTTTTTAGTGTTCTTCGTGAAAGACTTTTATTTTATTCAGTTTTCTTTAATATTGGTGATGCCAGAATTCAAGCTTCAAATCGATATCGAGCATTATGGGCAAAATGTGGAGCAGCTGGAAGTTGGGTTACTTGTAATGAGTAAGCAATTTTTAAAAAGATTTATTTATTCATTTAATTAATTATCGCATCTTTAGTGTAAGCCCAGATATTCGTGCAGCAGTATATTGTGGGGCAATGATAAATGATGATGGAACATTTTATTCACAAATGAGTTCAACCCTTCAAAGTGTTTATCAAGAGGCATCTCCATCTCGACAAGAAAGAAATGCATTGCTTGAAGGAATGGCATGCACTTCAAGAGTGACAGATCTTCGAAAGTATGGTTTTTTTTTAAAAAAATTTTTAAAAATAAAAATTGATTAAAGTTGTTTTTTTTTTAAAATTGCTGATCTGATTTTATTCAAGCATGAAAAAACTTTTAACAATTGTTATAAAATATTTAGATATGTAATGTTGGCCGTTGCATCTGGAAATGGACAACCTCGAGATTTGCAATATCTTGTCCGAAATCCAGCTGCTTCAGATGTTATTTATGACCTTTTAAAGAATAGCCTTGCAATAATTTCTTCAAAGCCTGATGGCTTGGAATATGCTTTATTAACAATGACATATAATTGGTTTACACCTGAAAGAATTGAACAGGTTATTAACATTTTTAAATTATTTCAAAATTCAGCAACATTATTCCATTCGAGACTTTGCAAAATGTTTCGAAACGAACATTGATTTTTTTTAAATCATACTCTATTTTAGTTACATGAATTAATTCCATTATTATCATCAGATCAATATCGAACATTCTTAAATATATATTCAGATGTAATTTATCGAAGTCAATATGGACAAGGTGCATATATGGAAATAACCCGACATCTTTATGATGCATATTATCCACTTGGATTTACGCCATGGACTCGTCGCCTTCCAACTTCTGCCAAGCCTTTAACCTATCAATTATCCGTTCAACCATATATCCCAAATCAATCATATATGTATTTTACGGAAAAGAATTTTACATATGATGCAAATATTACTGTAACTTTATTGAATTCCCTTCAAGACCTATATTCTTTTTTAGATAACAATGCAACCAACACAAGATTTAACAGAAATTTGGTTAAATTCTCATCGGCATGTCATTGAAGGATATTCCGTTTTAAATTTGGATACAAATCAAACTTTAACCGTTTCAAAAGTTACTCGAGATTATCAAAATGCAATTATCGTTTTAACAATGGCTGCAACAATTCAAGCAAATGCAAATATTCAAATTTGTTTCAATTATTCTGGTTTCATCTTTGAACAAACTCCTAATGAAGGAACTTTAAGCAATTATGATTATTTACAATCGGATGGAAGAAAAAGGTTTGCTTGATAAAATGCATTTTCTGTTTGAGACATTTTGGGATTCCTTATATTTTAAAGTTATTATACTTGCTACAATTATTTACATTTGTCTCGATTCCCTTTTCTTTCGCTTTAAGACTGTCACTTTGAAAACAAAATATTTTTAGTTGGATTTTTGCCACCGATTTTGAAGGTGGCCCATCCACTCGGTCTTTGGCACCTTCCTTTGATGAACCAATCTATAAAGCAAAATGGCAAGTTTCAATTATTTATCCTGGTGAATTTACTGCCTTATCAAATACTTTGGAAGAAAGTACAATGAATCTTAAAAATGGTAATTAATTGTATTTTTTAATTTTTATTTGGAAAATTCCGGCTTTTTTCCAGGACTTGTAAAAACAACTTTTAAACAAACCAATACAATGTCCTCATATCTTTTGGCATTAACAATTGGGCATTATTCATGCTTGAAAGGCGTATCAAATATTGATAAAACAATTGTTCGAATTTGGACTTGGACGGGCATGGAAAATTATGGTCAACATGCTTTAGATGTTAGTTTTCGTGTCGAGAGATGACAATTACTAATTTTGTGCTTATTAAATGATATTTTTTTAGTTTGCCATTGCGGCAGTTGATCATCTTTCTGCCACTTTGAGTACTCCAATGCCATTAGAAAAGTTTGGTAAGTTTTTTTAAATTTCTTTGTTATATTTCAAAGAATGGATTTTAGATATCCTTGCATTGCCACAATATTCTGGATATTCTGCAGGGGCAATGGAAAATTGGGGATTAGTAATTGCCGGATATTTTGATGTCCTCTTTCATCCAGATTATTCTTCAAGTGCCCAACTTGAAAATATTCAAAATACTGTAACTCATGAATTGGCACATCACGTTAGTTAACTTTTTATTATGTTTTTATGCAAATTTAAGCATAAAGATTTTAGTGGTTTGGAGATTTGGTAACCCTTGATTGGTGGAATCATATCTTCTTGAATGAAGGATTTGCAACTTTTTGGCCCCCTGAAATTCTTTTAGCAAAATCACCCGAACAGAAAAACAGTGTTGTAAGTATTATTAACAGATTTCAGTAGTAATCCAATGTTTAGCTTTACACCAAATTTTCCATTCATGAACATGGCCTTGATATGGATGATAATGCTGCGTCAGCTCGCCCCGTTTCTCCAGATCCAAATTTGCTTGGCCCTAATTATTGTCTCTTCTGTGATACTGTATATGATAAAGCTGGATCTGTAATTAATACCGTTCGAAATGCCTTTGGAAGGGACGCGGCTTTTTATGATGGACTTTCGCAATATTTAAAAACTTGGTCATTCAAAAATCCATCGGATACTTCTCTCTGGGCTGCATTAGATGCTGTAAGTCTTGACACGAAACTTTAGAATTTTGGAAAAATTATATTTTGTTTCAAGATTCAGAATTTATGAATGAAATTTTAGGTAGCAAATCAATACCGTATTAAAGGATGGTCAGGACAATATTTAAATGTTACAGAAATGATGTTACCGTATACATATCAATGGTCAGGACCATATCTTCGAATTATCAGTAAAGGAAATGGATTATATTCGGTTGGACAGAATCCCCTCGTTCCACAATCAAATTTACCATATTCCCCATATAATTATCGTTGGAATATTCCATATCGATATCAAATCAATGGCTCTTCTTTAAGCTCTGTACAATATCTTACATCCACGGAGACAAGCATAAATTTGAATGCTGGCGCAAATACCCCTGTAATCTTTAATCCACAGGGTCAAACCCATGCCAGAGTACAATATGATGATGCATCATGGGCTCCAATATATCAAACATTTATCAGCAATCCTTTCATCTTTGACGAAACAAGTCGGGCACAAATTCTCGCAGATTCTTGGGCATTTTTACAAAAGAAAAATTCTGTTTCATGGAAACGATTCTTAGATTTAACCCTTTATCTTCAAAAAGAAACTTCCCCCCTTGTTTGGAGATATGTCATTCGAGATGGTTCATGGATTACTATTTTGTATGATCGATTCCGATATCAATCTGCTGTATTCCCAAATTTGGTCACATATATTAATAAAATTACTTCTGGAATGGCAACTCCAAATTTTACTCTTACTAATGATTGGTCAATTGAGTAAGTTTTTTTATAAAAAAGTGGCCTTTTAAAGATTTTAAAAAAATCTGTGACACACATACTATATTTCATCACTGTTTGTCCGTCATACTTGAACAAGTTTAACATTTTCTTACAAATAAATTTAAAAATATTTTAGCACTGCCAATTCTTTACTTGTTGATTTAAAATGCGGAGTTTCAAATCAAGAATGTATGCAAAAAGTTGCATCATCTTTTGCCACTTTTATTCAACAATGCAAAAATTCTGCATATGGTACTGGTAAATGTAATCCGTAAGTATAAATACATACTCTTTGCACGAAAGTTTGACACATTTTTTGCAGAGCTCCACCTGATTTCCGTGCTGCACAACTTTGTTATGGCGTTCAACAATCTTCTCGAGACTTTAATACCGTTTTATCACTATTTCAATGGTGGCAAAAGAATCCACCTTCAAATGATTACTTTCCACAAGATGCTGAATTCCTTCTAAATGGTCTTAGTTGTTCACAAGATCCTGGAGCCCTTTATGAGTAATAATATTTTAACATTTATATATTGTTTACCATTACCGTAATCTCTTTTTTTACAGACTTATCACGGCAACCCTAAATCAACAAATTCCATCAATTTTCTTGTCTTTCGTTGCAGGAAATGATAATCTTGGAACAATTTTATCAAATTATCTTCAAACCAATCAATCAAATGTTTTAAATTCTCCATTATTTGATAATTATATTAAACAAATGGTCTCAGATTGGAGCACCCAAACACAATTAGACTTTGTTCGTATTTTTTATTTTGTTTTGAAACGAAAGTTTACAGTAATTATAATCTTTTTAGTTAACAAACTTTAATGCAACGGCTCCCCTTTCACCTTCCCAACGAAATAGCGTTCAATCAGCGATAAATACAGTTTCAAATTTGATGTCTTGGCTTTCAACCGAAGGAACACCAATCAGTCAATGGCTTAGCAATTTTGTTGCATCTTTAATCACTCCAAGTTCCACCGTTGCACCATAAAATATAAATAATTTAATCAATTTTTCGTAGGCTTTCTTGGCTGTGTTTTAATTATTTTTAAAATTAATTAATATAAATCTTTTTTTAATTAATCATTTTATTTTATCAAAATTTTTTCAAATTTTGAATGATGAAAAAAAGTAATTGACAATAAAAAAAATTTTAATCATAATTTAAGTTTCAAAACTTTAATTTATCAAACTATTATTCTATTTTTAATGATTTTTGAGTAATATTTAGTTAGTGTTAAAGCAGAAAAATTTGAAAGTGTTTTAAAAAGGATAAAAAAAGTCGTCAAAAAGTCTATTTTTTTACGGCACATGGACCGGACTGGATCGAGTTATTTCGATTCGGTTCAAGGACCCCGCGATTTCTTAACCCGTTGCCATGCCTAAATGAAGGTGAGAAAAAGTTCCAGTTTAATAACACAAACATTTGATAACAACCGTTTAATATTCTTTAAAAATTCTCGACATTTTTCACCTTTTTAAAAGGAAAACAGCTGCAAAAAAAAGTTTAAAGTTCTATTAATTTTTTATAGAAGCCTTTTAAACATAAAAAACATAAAAGATATGCAAAATTTTAATTAATTATTACATAATGGACAGACACATTTAATCAAAATTCATTATTTTTAAGAGGTAAAATTTACGTTAAAGTTCTGACACAGTTAGATTTTAATTTTATAGAATGAATTTTTTGGAAGTTAAATGGAATCGTTCGGCGATAACCATCGAAGATTTATATAATCCAAAATGGATAAAAATATATGGGATTTATTGGGATGTTACATTGTTGATAACTTCAATATTCTTTGGATTTATGTTATATGCAATTATAAAAAAGTCCACAAAAGAAATGTCCACATATAAATGGTATTTATGCCATCAACTTTTATGGTCATTTCTTTTTGATTGTCATATGTCTCTTTGGAAGCCGGTGGCACTTTGGCCATTTTATGTAGGATATTCAGCGGGAATTTATTCAAATTTATCTGGAAAACTTGCCTATGCTCCGTTATTGTTGGTTGGATTTTTTGTTGTTGGAATGGGGGTCTCAATTGCGATATCGTTGATGCATCGATATGTTCAAGCTTCACCTCTTTCAAAATTCACCGAATATTATAATTTAAAATGGCCAAAAATATTTATTTATTTTGGCATTTTTTTAGCTTTTGGTATCGGATTAGGATTACCAATTCTTTTATTTATTCCAGAATTTGAAATTCTTAAAACTTCTTTGATAAACCAAAATTCCGCTTTTGAAATTTTATATGCAAATGAGGCATCCATATTTGGATTTGATCCTGACACGAATAATAATATGACAATTGTATTTTTATTTACATTGTTAGGAATTGTGATATTTTTGATTTTCTTCATTATAATACTCTATTTTAATTATATTCGTGTTTTACGACGAAACAAAATTTTATTGAGTGAACAAACTTATCGCTTACAAGTTTGTTTAATTTTTTCCATAAAAAATTACAGTAATCCTGCTTTTAGATAGTTCTCTTCAAAGCTTTAACAATTCAAATGGCATTTTTATTAATTTTATTACTCTTTCCAATATTGTTGGCATTGGGCTTAACAATTTGGGGATTTCGATGGCTTCCAAAATTTTGCATTTTTGCCCTTTCAATTACTGCCACCCATACTTTATTCGATTTTACAGCCATTATTTTCTTTGTTAAAGTTTATCGAAACTTTTTTATTAATTTATTTAAAGATTCTTTGACAAAAGTTGGATTCAAATTTGAAACTACCGTAATCCCATTTTTGCCTCCATCCTCAACATCTACGGTTTAACAAAATTTTAGTTTTAACGTGTAAAAACGTATTTCATTTAAATTGTTCGTAAAAATTTGTGATTTTGTAATTTCCTGATATCAAGATCCGAGCTGTCCGATATGCCATTATTTTATTGTTTCATGTATTTACACCGTGTTTTGATCAATGAATGTAAAAAAAGGGGGGGGGGAGGGTTTCAAATTTTAATATTATTTTTAATCGAATCTTTGCTGCAGCTTTACTTTCTTTTAACTTCCTTTTTTGCGTCATGTTTAAATTTTTTAAATGGGATTACGGTAGTTTCAAATTTGAATCCAACTTTTGTCAAAGAATCTTTAAATAAATTAATAAAAAAGTTTCGATAAACTTTAACAAACTTTTTCTAATTCTTAAAAGAAATGGAAAAAACTTGCAAATTTCAGCTTTAAAACTGTTTACTTCGTTTCGAAAATTAATGAAAATGCATAAATGAAATATTTATAAATTTATGAGAATATTTTTTTTTTTAAACACATTCATTTTAAATAAATCTCTTTTTTTGCGTGGAAACATTTTTTATAAAAAATAAAAGAATTTTTGATATAGAATCTCTTTTATGGAAAAACAACAATGGAGGAAGCATTTTTAAAACTTGTTTTTGTTTGAATTTTATTAAAGTTTGTATTTTTAAATTTAATTTAAAAAAAAGTTGTCCTGCGGGGAAAGTTATTTTAAGAAACATCAAAATATTTTTTGTAAATAAATAATATGTTAATCATTTGGAGTATCAAAAATGTTAAAATCTGTTGGATAAATTTCAATAAAAGAATATAAAATGGTTTTCTGATTCTAAAAAAAGGGTTTTCTTTGATTTAAAAAAAATATGGGTAACAACATTTTTACGAAACAAATTCAAGATATTTTGAAATGATTTACACAAAAATACTGTATTTTGGAAGAAAAAAAAAATCGAAATTTTGAGAAGCAATAAAAAAGCAAATTAAAAAATGCCCTGGATAAAATTTCGGTTCGAGAGATGCCTCCATGTTTTTCTTTCTTTCCTTCCTTTCAAATCCATCATAATTACTTTTGATTTTTTGACTTACTTAAAAGTAATTAAAAGAATGCAAAAAGGCATGCTGGAATTGAAGGAGGGAGGGAGGGACATAGGCCGCGGCAAAAAATGGAAAAAGCTTCCGTCGCCCTTATTTTTTTATATCTGGCTTTTAAAAATATTCAAATTTTTTTTATCATTCAAAAGAAATCTGGACTTAAAAAATCATGAGTTTGTTTTTTCTAACATTTCTTTTTTAAAAGAAAGCCGGAAATACTTAAAACTTTTCTTTCGATGGCACTCATCAAAAATAATCCGTGCCGATAAAAATGATGATGATTTAGTTTTGAAATTTTTGCTCCTTTTTCACGGCACTTTTTTTATTGTTTTTTTTTGCTTAATCTCAAACAATGGCACGAAATTCTTTTTTTTTCTGATGGCACTTAAGCTTAGCTTTGAAGAGATTTTTTTTGATGGCCTTTTTTAAACCTTAGTTTTTTGCGTGGAAGTTTTTGTCAAATGTTTTTTTCAAAAAAACGAATAAAAGCAAAAAAAAAAGACAAAAGCCGCCGCCTACGAATATTATTTTTTTTGGGAAGGGTTAAGTAAGACCGACCGCATTTTGTCAAAATGGCTGAATATTTTGGAATATGCCTCTTTTGTCTTTTTTAAATATATTTTTTAAAAATTGAGCCATGAAAAAAAAAGCAGTTTTCATTCTTTATTTTTGACGTGATTTTAAAAAGACGAAAAGTTTTGAAACCATTTTGAAAATTCATTATTTTTTCCGGCGCCTTGTTAGCTGTCTTTTATATCCTTAAGGGGATATATCTATCCATTCCATCAATCCCAGAAATAAAAAAAAAGAAACAGATTTTTATCAAAAAAAATATATTTATTTTTTAAACTTTGAAACTTTTGTGCCGCTTCCGCTGGCATCACTTTCGATGGCAACAATTTTTCTTCTTTTTTTTGTGCAAAAATAAAATAAAAGAAGAGTTTATGTTTATCGTTTTGGAGTGATAAAATTGACAGCATCAGCAGAAAACCATTCCATTGGGAATCATTCTTTTTTTTAAACCAATCTTTT
The DNA here is from genome assembly GCA_964035985.1 of Panagrolaimus superbus. Taxonomy (NCBI): domain Eukaryota; kingdom Metazoa; phylum Nematoda; class Chromadorea; order Rhabditida; family Panagrolaimidae; genus Panagrolaimus; species Panagrolaimus superbus. The sequence continues at coordinate 12,684,273 of OZ038357.1, forward strand.
TTTTTGTCAAAGTTTTTTTACTTTTATTTTTTGGGGAATTTATTTGTTAGTTTTTTTTGCGTCAAAAGGGTTCTTCTTTTTCGGTTGGCATATTTGCAAATATTTTAGGCATCTCTAAATGGAAGTTTAACGACCTCTTTTTGCTTTCCTTTTTTACGGCTTTCGTTTTATTTATTTGTGTCATTAAATGTTTGGCATTAGAGTGTCTGCGTATAAATTTAAGAATTTTTTTGGCAAAATGTGGCATTAATTTTTCAGGATTTTGTTAAAATTAAGTTTGTTTTACTTTTTATATTAAAAAATCAAAAATAACACAGTACAGCTCAAACTTCAAAAAAGGATCTCACATAAATTTGAAGTTTGCGTTTTTCGTTTATTTCAGAAAACTGCTTTTTATGATAATTTACATATTTTTCTTTTTCTGTTAAAACGTATGATGTTTAATTATTTATAAATAGAAATGTTTAATGGTTATGAATAAATTAACTAAGTTTTTACGTTTTAAAAAAATGTTAGCATCATAAAAAAATCATATCTTTTTTATACTTACAAAATTTATTTTAGTTTTTGCTCTTCTTTTTTCAAAGAAATCAAAAATCACTTTTTTAAAAAAATAGAAATCCACGAAAAATGTTTCTATTTTTAAAATTGATGATCCTCTTTTTCCGCTATCCCATTTAATTATTACACTTTTTTCTTTCCTTAAAACTCAAATTAAAAAACAAATTTTTTAAAAAGCTTTTTTTTATTGCAAAAAAAAAACAGCAAACGTCAGCTTTTTTTTGCAAGGATGGAATTTTGGAATTTGTCACTTTAAAAAAATTGCTGTTTTCGATAAATTTGTCAAACGTCTTTGGAAACTATAATTTTAGTTTTATCAGGTTTTAGTTTAATCTTTAACAGTTGTTGTCAGTGATAGTGATAAAAATCTATTGAACCCTATTTTTTCGTTGAAACAAATCTTGTGTAAAGTGGCACACGTGTGAGATTTGACGTTTTTTTCATTTTTTTGCAAATTTGTTTTTTTCTTTTTTTGTTTTTGCCTTTTAACCTTGGGTAAAAAAATAAGTTCTATTTTTCGATCTGTCAAAAAAGGCACAGCAAAAAAAGACGTGATAAATTTATGGTTGGCATTTTTTCCTTTGCTTTTTTTTATATCCCTTTTTTTTGACAACTTCCCCATCACTCAAAAACAACTTCTTTACCCTTCGAACAATTGCTTTTTTTTGTTGCTGATTTTTTTTGATGCGTCAAAATTCTTTGTATTTCTTTGCCAAAAAACTTCCCTTCTTTGACGTCGATTAAACCTATAAAAAGGATCATATCGTTTGGCAAAGTGTGACTCAATGTCATTTTCGTGGTGTGACCATTTTAAAACATTTTTAATGACAAATTTTGTTCCTTCTTCCATTCTTGCTTTCGTCAATTAATTTACTACTTTTTTTATTGCAAGAACGAAAAGCAAAAGCCTAAAAAAATCTTTTTCATGCCGTCGGGGCATTTGTTAAAATGGCATCCTTGGAGGCAAAGGAAAAAATTTTCAATAAAGAAGTTTTTTTGGGTGAAATAACAATGACGTTTGAACTTTTATTTAACCAAAAAAAACAATTTTTATTATTAAGATTCCGAATCCATCATTTTGGGGCCTACTTTGTGTGCCACCACTTTTTCAAATTCTCACGTTTTTATTTTTTATCAAAGGTTTTTTTTTCTTTGAATAATTCTTTTGTCAACATTAAAGAAAAAAGAATTGCCCTCCTTCAATTTCTATTGTTGAAAAAAAAATATAAAAAAATAATTTGTTTTCTGAAAGTAACTTTTTTTTTGATAAATAATTATTAATTTATTTTTTTACGTTGAAACTTTTGAAAAGAAAAAAAAGTGGGAATCACGCCTGCCTTCTTTTTTTCTTTGTGAGAGAGAGAAAAAGAAAGATAGTAATAAATATTTTTTTTGAATTACTTTAAAAATGAAAGGGAGCGTTCAGAGAGGGGTTACTTTCTCACAGTAGGATTTAAAAAAAAAATTATTTTCTCTCTCTCTCTTATGCTGATTTTTTCATATGTCATAGGTTTCTATAATAATTGATGTTATTTCCTTAAAAAGTATAATATAATTTTCTTCCATGACCTTTTTTTTTATCATACATTTGGTTATTTCTAATGTTTCAAAAAAAAAGAAGTTTTTGTTTCTTCCTTTTTTGGCATGGCATTTCCCTCTTTTTCAATTTTGCAAAAAAATAATGTTTAACATTTGACAGCAATTTTTATAGGTGTCGAATTTGTTTTACAAACTCTTTTTTTGTTTTGGCACATTTTTCTTGCTAAAAATATTCGCGTAGGCACATTTTTTTGCGCGAATAAATGTTTTACTTAATTTTAAATATTCTTTCTTTTTATAGTTGTTCAAAAAGAAAATATGTTTGTATGGTTAATTTTTGGATGTTGTCTTTGCTTTAATGGAATAGTTTTGGCAGATCGTTCTGAAACAACCAATGAAGTCGCAGAAATGGATAAAACAGGTATGGTTTCTTGGCGGCACTTTTTTTTGATCGATCAGTTGAAACAAAAAATTTTAAAAAGATTTAAAAGCATGTTGTTTTTGGCATAGATTAAAAAATGTGATTTTCTGATTTTGTTTGTTTTTTGGGTCCAAATGAACAACACAAATCATCATCATCATCATCAGCAGCAGCAGCAGGCGGCACAAAAAACGTGCCCCTATCATAACTCAATTTTTTTATTGCATCAAAAATAAATGAACAATTGTTAATGAAACACAGTTGTTGCGATTTTGGGCTGTTAATTTAAACTTTTTGAGACCTAAATTTGAGGAAACGGGATGACAAATCAAGCCATGGCCCGAAAAATAATCAGCCGCCATGGCCTGATTATATAGTTTAGAAAAAAAACACCGGTCTACGGCCATGCCGGCTGTCTCTTTCATCCTTGGGTTACATTTTGGCCTTTTTTCATGAACGATGGTCCCCAAGGACGTCACCAGGGGGGGGCACGAGGGGCACGTGCCCCCCCCGAAATGGATTCGAAAAATTTTTTTCTCCCACACCACCTTCTGAAAAATAGCAAAAAATTTTATTTTTTGCTATTGGAGGGGGTCGTGCCCCCCCCGAAAAAAATTTCTGCTGACGTCCTTGATGGTCCCCCATTTTTTTGGGGTTGTGTTTTGAAAAAAAAACGAATAATTAATATTAAATTGTTTTTTTTCAATGGCACAAATTTAATGCTTCTTTTTTTCAGAAGTAAGTAATCCAATTTTGAGAACACAACCCCAACAAGCTTTTATGGGATTTGAAAAGAGATTTCCTTTTGGAATGGAAAATGTTGCTGCTTCTGAAGAAGCAGCAGCAGCAGAAGAAGAAGAAGAAAGAGAATTAGAGAAACGAGCAGGATTTAATCGAAATCCATATTCATGGATGAATAGAGATAATAACAAGGTTTTGAATTATACTACTGTAATCCAGCAATAATATATTTAATATTATTTTAGAGAAATAAACGTTCCCGAAATCCCTATGCTTGGCTTTCATTGGAAGAAAATCGGTCTTTACAAGATTCTGCAGATGCCAATCCACTTTCATATGGATGGTTTAAAACAATGGATAAAAAATCTCGTAATCCATATTCATGGATGGCAGCTCCAAAGCGGGCAAGAAATCCATATTCATGGATGAATTTTATTTAAATTCAAACAAAATACATATATATTTTTTCTCTTCTTCTTTTTTTTTTGATTCCAAAATTTTAAACAAAACATTCGTTTCAAAACAAAAGCTCTTTTAAAAAAGCATTTTCCTACATTCCAAAAAAAATATATATATTCAAAAAACCAAATATTTTGTCTTCTTTTTTTTCTTATTCTTGTTTTTTTTTGTGTAAAATGCCTTTATAATATAAGGGAAATAATTGAAAAATAATTAATATGATTCTTTGAAAATCAAAGTTTAATAATAAATATAAAACAACTTTGTTAATAAAAATACAATTTTTGTTTAAAATTACATATAATTAATTAAATAATTCAGATATGAAAGATATGAGAGATAACACAAAAGAAAAAAAGAGATACACGTATATATTTTAAAATTGTTTTTATCAAAGAGAGGATCGAGAAATCGCGTCTGTGATTTTTGAAGATTTTTTAGGTCAAAAACCATCAGAAATGTCTCGAACGGAAATCCAAATTACATCAAAAATTGTACAATGCCAGGGCAATCAGATAACATATGAAATAAATCAGTTTAAACTTTTCGTGCCATTATTCAAATGCCATTAATGAATCAAAAAATGCATTTAATATTTTTTTGAGGGAAATGTTGGAGGCGCAGTTTTAATTGCAGAATTTCGAGTGCAATAAAGTGTTTGCTTTGTTGAAAATGTTGAAACGGTTGTATATTCTTCTCCAGGAGGTCGACTCTTTCCATTAATGGTTGAACGATCCGAGAAGAAGCAACACCTTGCAACCACCCATCGAATACCGTACATTGTTCGAAGCTGTGCTCGATATCTAAAAAAAAGGAAATGAAATTAGAATAACATAAATGTAAACAAATTTATTTAAATAACTCAAAAAAAAGTAAATAATAGAGAAGCTGAAAAGTCAGCAAACTTCCGGTTATTTGAAACTTTTTCTTTGTGTGCCAAAAAAAGAAAAAGTTAAACCTTTCCTAGCTTTTTAAGGACATCATCACCATCATCACGTGGTGTGACGATGACGCTGGGGGGGGGGGGGATATAATAAAATTGGAACATTACTTACCGACTTGAATATTTTGTATAAAAGATGAAAGAGGATGAAGAATTTATTACCACAAGAATATTATTTACATCATTTAACAAAAATCCAATGGGATGCCGAAATAGCTCTGGATTAAAAATTTCCAAAACATTTAAACAAAAACTTAAAGTGTAACAGAATAGAAACACTGAAAAAATAATAATTAATTAATTTAATCATGTGTGTTGAAATTGTATATTTATTACTTACCAATGACAACAAATAACATCATTTTTGCGGTATTATGTTCACGCTTTTCAGATGCAACTAATTCTCGACGAGTTTCTCCAGCTTCAAGAATAGTTTTTGCCACCTGAAATTTTTCTTATCAGTTACTGATATCATATCACTGCATTGGAGTGATAAAAGATTTATCAAATTTTTCTCAGTTTTACAGTTTTTTTGGTCAAAAAATTTATCTTTTTTTTAAAATTCTTATCAGTTACTGATATGTTATCACCATTATGATAAAACTTTTCAATAATGATAAGCATGTTACTCCCTTTGATTTAAAAAGAATGATAAAATATTAAAAAAAGTTTTGCCATATTTTCCTCCAAAAAATGTTTATCCCTTTTTCCAAAAATGTAGCCTATGGCACTTTTTTTGCAGTAAAAAAAATGCCAATGAAGTTATCAATACTTGAAAATCTTTGTAAGGTTTTAGACTTTTTTTTTACTTCAAAAAACATAAGAAAAAAAAGGGGGGGGGGAAAAAGGAAGTAAAGGCAAAAGTTGAATTAAAATTAACAAAAACAAAACACAAGCACGAGCACATGGCAAATCACAAATGGCATTTTTCTCAAAAATGTGAGGGTGATTTCATTGACAGGCAACAAAAAAAATGAATGTTTTTGGGGGGTCTTCCAGAGAAATGTCCTTTTATTCATATTTTTTAAAAGGGAAAAATATAGGCGATGGCATTTAAACTTGTTTATTTTCGGTTTTGTGCCAATTTTTATCCACTCCGACTATCTTAGATAAGGATAAAAAAATGCCTTCCAAAAACAAAATTGAAAAAAAGACAAACCTGAAGATTTAAAATACATAAAACAATTAAAGGTATAACAAATTGTGTAATTGAAGTGGCAATATTTTGATATAAAACCATATACAAATAGTTATCTCTTAATCTTCCAACAATTACTTGATCTTCTGGCACTTCATCGGCTGTATTAATTGTATATTCCCAAAATCTTACAACATTATATCCAACCGAAAATACAAAAATGCATGAAGTCGTTAATATTGCCCGAGTACTAAAAAACAGAGAAGAATTTCATATATCTCCCAAGGGATTTCATATATCTTCTTGAATTAATAAAAAAAACATACATTGTACAATAAATTCGGACGGCAAATGGATGACAGACAGCAAGATATCGATCAATTGTAATACTTACAAGCATCCAAATTGACATTGATTGTGCCATTAAAGTTACCGGATATGCGTAAACAAGAATTCTTGCCGTCATTTGCATTGAAAAACCTTAAATTATTATTATTTTTGCATTTCAATGTGAAAAATATTTCCATCTTCTTTTAAATCAATCAAAATTTTATCATAAATTTTGCACTATTTTTTCACCATCATTAAAAAATACATTAACCCGAGAATTGAAAAAATGTATTGTTTTTCTTTAAATGCAGTAATTTGTTTTTTTAAAAAGATGCGTCTCTCCCTTTAAAAAGGGAGAGACGCATCTTTAACAATGTTTTTTGTTAAACATTGATTGGAGGATTCAACGTGATCGAAGACTTATTTTGAGCTGGTTTTTTTTTATTGGAGCTGCAAAAGGCTTCCAAAAAAAGAAGCTCCAATAAACCCTAAGCAAAAAAAAGTTGTCCAAGGTTCTCCATTTTTATCAAATTTTTATTATTATTATTTTTATACTAAAATTATGTTTTTTCTCATCACGAAAAATACAGTAGCTCAAAGTTTGGATATTAACAAAAAAAGTTAAATGTTTTTTTCCTCATTTGAACTTCCATACTTTTACGTCTGTCAGAAAACATGAAATGGATCAATTTACATTTTTTTCATGCTAAAATACTTTATCTTTGCATACCGAACACTTGAGATAATTTGCATTAAACCAGAAAAAAATGAAACTTTTTGTAGTCACATTTTTTTAAAAAGTGACATGTTTAAAAAGAGGAAGTTTGCTATGTTCGTTTCAGTTTCAGAATCTGTCAAATTGTCAAATTTGAACTTGTCCAACAAATGTTCGTCATTTATATCGGTTTTATTTACGCATTTTTAAAATACTTAAAATTCAAAAAAACAAAATTTATGTTTTAAAAAATGAGTGTCAAAATTCAGTTTTATTTCTAATATTTTTTTAAGTAATTAACAGCTAGCTTGATAAAAGTAAGCGTAGGTGAAAAAAAAAGTGAAATGCGGAAATTTAAATTTTCTTGTAAATTTATTTAAATTAAATTTTAAATTTAAATATTTAAATTTTTGCTTACCTGGAATAACTTTTTGAATTTGTGAAAGTGAGAATACCGGTATTGCAAGAATTAAAAGGCAAAGATCCGAGGCTGAAAGTCCCGCCAAAAGAACATTGATGGAACGGCGGCGAAAAGATTTTGATGTAAAAATTATCAGTGATAACGTATTCATAAATGCTCCAGCAAGGCACATAAAAATCATTATAAATGTAAAAAGTAATGAAAGACTTGAAAGAATTTCATTGTCTGAAAAAAAAAGAAAAACAATTATGGGATTAATTAAAGTTATTGTTTAATAAATTGAATAAATGGATAAGTGGATATTGATGAATTTCATCATTCTTATGAAAAATAATTTTAAAACAACAAAATGTTTAAACTAACCCAATTCAAATGGAATATTTTCTTCTTCTTTCGGAGCAGTTGTCACCATTTTTTCGACAATACTTTTATTTGAAAATGGAACAAAGATAAGATTTGAGATGGTTGGACTTTGTTCCGATTCATCTTCAACGGATGATTTTGACATTTTTCTCTTTTTTTAGACGAAATAATTTTAAACTAAAAAACAATGACCCTTCATTTTCAGCAATAAAAAAATGCTACATAAAAAAATATACTTAAAACTATTTTAAATAATTTAAAGGACAAAAAACAATAAACTAAACAAAGCGAAAAATGTACGCCACTACAACAAAAAAAGTGGCTCTTGGGACGAAATCGAAAAAGACGGGCGAAAAAAAAATAAAGGGCAATAATTTTTTTTCTTCGAAGATGGCCAAAATGAAAATAAAAAGAGGGCGCATATTTTTAAGGAAGAAAGAAAGAAAACAAAGCTAATTTACAAAATTCTAAAAAACTCAATTAAAATTAGCCCCGAATAAAAACAACAAAAAAGAAACACACAAAAAAAGAAAAGAAAAAATATGTATTTCATTTTTTTTTGGAATAAAAATATTATTAAAGAAAATATATTTTTTTTCAAGTGTTAAAAAGCAAGCCCCTTATCAAAAATAAAAGTGGCACCTCCCGAAGAAGAGTTCGAAGGAACGATGGCATATAAAAAAAGGCTGAAATAACAGTCAGTTTTTTGAGTTTTTACGTGCCCTTTTTTTTCGTGCCCTTATCCTTCCTTATTCTTCGTGCCCTTTCAAAGTTGCTTCTTTCAAAGAGCAATTTACTTTTATTTTTATGCTTCCGGGATGAAGGAATAAAAAAAAATTACTACACGGAAAAAAAGGGGGAAGTTTTATTTAAAACTTTTTTTAACAAACATGTTTTTTTGGTGTGTTTTTATCAAAACTTTTTTTAATTTTTCATTTTTTGCCAAAAAAAATAAAGTTTATACTGTGAATTAAAAGTAATAAAATTAACAGCTGAATTTATTTTGAAAAATGTAGATTTTCGTGGTGAGAGAAAAAGATTAAAAGCCGCCAAATATGGAATTAAAAAGGCTTTTTTTGGAGGCAACATTAAATGGAAGATGGAAGCTTTAAAAAGGAACTATTAATGTTGTCTTTTTATGACATGCTTTAAATTTTTTTTGTTGAATTTTAGAACAGTTTTTTGAAACATTTTTTTTGGAATTGATTTGAATGAAAGAATATATAATAGGCAAGACTTGGATTTCATAAATCCCTTGTTTGCCTTTATCTTGATGTTCATTTTTTAAGAAAAAGTAGAAACAGAACATCCTTTTTTTAATTATTTTATTTCTATTTAATTTTATCTTTTAATTAATTAACAAAAAAAGTATGAAATAAAAAATTAGAGCTCAAAAAAAGTTTGTTACTTTTTATGCATGAATGATTACGGTAGCTTATAATCAAACATTTTGTGGTGGTTTAAAAGTTACATTTATATGTATCTTGTAAGCTATAAAATGGGAAGTAAAAAAGCAGCTGGATACAATGGCATACTTTTATCCATGTGTATTTAGGCATTTATGGAAATAATTAAATGCATGCAAAAATAAATAATATAATAAAAATTAGAAATGTAAAACTTAAAATAGAAATAAATCAAGGTTGCAAAAAATTTTTTATTAAAAGATTCTGACTTCAAACTTTTTGAAGAGGCTTAAAATTTGATATTAAAGCAATCTGACTTGTGTTTAAAAAAATGTGTAAAAATACAATTTCAAAATTTTCGAAGAATCTTTGAAAGTTGGAACAAAATTTGGAACAAAATTTTGGTTCCAAAAGACAGCATTTAAAGTACACTTAAAAAACCATTTAAAAAACTAACATAAAAATAAATATGAAATTTAAAAAATCGTTTATTATAAAATTTTGAAGTTTCCTGGGAATCTTTAAATTTTATTTTTTCTGAAATTACAAAACAAAATAATTTCAACATTCATTCGATTCCGGTTATTATTAAAGTTGAAATTATAAAACTATTTTCAGTTATTTAATTTTCCCTTTAATGTAGCAGACCTGTCAATTACTGTTTCATCAGAAGACTGTTTTCCACAAACAACGACTTCAAACTTCAAACTACTATCAACTTTTTGAATTATTGGCTGTTGAAATTATTTAAACTGAAAAAATTACGTAACAAAAATTAAAAATATAACGATGATATCAAAACTTTACTAAATTTATCAGAAAAACTTCAAACTCATAATTTTTCTTCTTTTTTTTTGAATTCAAAAATTCCGTCACAAAAATATATCTTTTTTGGTTTTCTTTGAAAAAAGTTCGTATTGGTTTTGTTTGCAATTAGATATGTCAAATCCAATTGAAACGTCTCATTTTTGGAGTGAAAAAAAAGTAAAAGAATATTTGTCTGTCTTTTTTTCAGAGTAATGATTTCGAAGCTTTAATTTTTATGCATGCATTTGACAGCAGTCTTTTTTTTCTTTTTCTTGCAACGAAAAAAATAAAACATTTGCAAAACAAGTTTAAAGACTAAAAAACGTGTGTGCGTTTAAATTTAAAAAAACAAATAACAAAAAAAGTGGGGGTTCTGGGAAAGAATGAAGCAGGTGGAGAAAAAATGTGATGTGAAAGGCACTTGGATTACGGTATTTTAGAAAAAGTTTGTACTTCACAAAAATATGTACTTTTGTGGATTTAAAACTGATATTTCGGAAAATAACATAATAAAAGTTCCTGGAAAAATGACATTTTGTTTTTGTAAAAAAATCCGTTCCAGACAAAAACACAAAATGATTTATGCCAAAAAAGATCCCTGAAAATCATGTTTTAACAAAAATAATTTGGAAATCGCTAACTTTTATAAAAATAAACAAAATTTCTTTCACAGAAGCCAAATATATCAACAAAAAAATTAAGCCAGCTACAATTCAAAATGCCAAAACCAAAATTTTATATTTAAATCAAAAACAATTATAATTTTTATGCCATTGAAAGAAGCCAAAGTTTTTGAGTATAAAAATCAACACAAATGCCCTTTAATGCTTATATATAAAAAAAGCTATACTTCAAACACAAACAAGTTTCATTCTTAAATCCAGCATAAAAATGCTAAAATTCAACAAAGTTTTGCAACAAAAAAAATAATAATTCCAAACTTTTTCTTTGTTTTACGCTTCATTGAACCAAAAAAAAGGTTTGAAAAGTCAAACACCAAAAATAAATACATTTTCTTAGATTTTTGATTTTTTACTACTTACCACTTATTATTATTTTTCTTACAGACCATAAAAAATAAATATTCTTTTTTTTTATTGGAAAACTTTGTACCAACTACCAATTAAACTTTACGATCTATCCTTTTTTGTCTTACCACGAAATAAAAAACAAAGTAATCATAAAACTTTAATGTTTTCATAGAAAATAAGCATTTTATGAAAAACAAAATTTCTTAAAAAAATGGTTGTTTTTTGTGTTTGTAAAAAATAAAGAATAATACCGTAGTTATAAAAGCAAATTCTTAATTTAGAAATCATTGAACAAAAATAAATGAAAGAATGGCACAGAAAGATGTGGCACTTCAATGAAGAAATTTAAATATAAATAAATGAATTTAAATAAAAAAACAGATGCTCCAGATTTTTTTTGATAATTTTATTAATAAAAAAAAGTGACAAAAACATATATGTCTCTGTTTTGTTTTTAAATTTAGACAGAATTCTGAGGAAAGAAAAAAGAACAATAACAAATTTGGGGTTATCGTTTTACAATTTATAGAATTCTGACAAGTCTTGACACGAAAATTACAAAAATAAACATAGTTTCAAACTTTTATTTTTAAATGCTTAAATATGGAATTGAAAGTTTTAATAATTGTTTTAAAAAGTATATCTTTAATAAAAGCAAGGAAGAATTTTTGTCTAAAAGTTTAAAAATTTTACCGCCAAAAATTCTTTAAGAAATCTTAAAAACATCAAATAATTTTCGATAGTAAAGTTCAAAGAAAAAAATAACCCAAACAAAAAACAGAGAAGCTTTAATCTTGTTTAAAAAAAGAAAGAAAAAAAGAAAGAATAAAGTCTTCTTCCCCGTTTTTAAACTGTTTTTAAAAAGGTTTCTTTTATTTTTAACAAAACAAAATAGAATAAAAAAAGGGATGTAGTTTTTTTCTAAACAAAATTAAAGTTTAAAGTCAATTCAAACACAAAGAATGCCAACAATAGACTTTTTTTAAAAAAAATTAAAGGCTACATCAAAATAAAAAAGTGTTCCAACTGAGATAAATGAGGAAATAAAAATAAAATATATTAGTTCAAAGCATACAAAAAACAGTCGTAATTACAAAAATTTGTTGAAATTTGAGATAGTTTTGTGGGGCTCTTGAATGGAAAACTTTTTTAAAGGCAGTAATTTTTATTCTTTTCTTTGAACTGGTATTAAAATAGAAATATGAGCATCAGAAAAAAAGATGTTTTTATTTTGCTGAATAAAGTGTTTCTCAAATTGCTACTGTTCAAAAGTATTCTTGGAAAGTTATTTTTTTTCAGAAGGCTATATTTTGCGAAGCTAAAAATGGAAGAAATTCTTAAAACAACATTCAAAAGTTTAAACTTTTATGATGATGCCTTATAGCTTATTATTATTATTATTATTATTATGCCTTTTCTAAGCAAAATGGAAGACTAAAATTATATCATATTTTTGGAAGCAAAATCAAAAAACAATAAGCGATGCAAAAAAAAGTAAACAGAATAATTTAAAATTTGTGATCAAAATTAATCAAAAATGTCTCGACTGGAAAATATTTTTAGTTCCATTCGAGACATTTTAGGTCTGTATATCAAAAAAATAGCCGCTACTTTTAAAAATTATCATCTTTTTAGGTAAAAATCATTTTTAACTTCAAAAATGTCACAAATTAAAAATTTAATGTTCCATACGATTTTAATCGAGATGGAGAAGATGTCTCATCCCCTTTAAAATAAAGGATGATACAACTTAAACGAATTCTTTTGTTTGTCATTAATTAAAGGTATCGATGCGCATCAACGCTCATCAGCTCATTGGAACTTCAAATATTTTTAAGAAAAGCAGCTCCAATGAACCCTGATAAAAAAAATTAGTTTAAGATGCGTCACCCCCTTTTGTTACTAATACAAAAATCTTAATTAAACAAAGTTTCTCAAAAATTTAAAAAATAAAATAAAGATATTCTGTAAAATTTTTGTTTTATTTTAGGATTTCTATGTAAGATAAAACGATTAAAGAAGCATGTAAATAATGTTCTTAAATTAAAAGCGGAAAAACTTTTAAAAAAAATAATCCTTGCAACATTTTCCATTCTTTTTTAATCCTTTAAAAAGACTTAAAAATAAAAACTTTTTTGAACCTCATTTTTCGTTTTTAAACAACCGATTTATTTACTTTTTTTTTATAATTGATTGGTCTCAAGTGGAAGAACATTTTTTAAAAAGGGTTTAAAAAAATTCATTTTAAAAATGATAGAATCCCAGAAGAAGGAACGGAAGCTTAAATAAAAAGCGTTAAAGCAATTTATCATTACTGCTTTTGTTTCCGAAAAAAACCCAAAAAACAAAAGAAAATAGAAACAAACATATCAGGAAAAAAAAGAAAGAAAGTTACGTATTATATTTTTCCAAATAACTTTTTTCTTCTGTTTTTCTGTGTTTCAAAAAAAAGTTGTTACTTTTCATTTTTTTTGCATCTTTTGACTTCGGTCAATTGTAATCCGTTCTTGGAAGGAACAAAAAAAAAGAAGAATTTTGAATTCCACAAAAAAATGGCATTGAAAAAAAAAACTTTCAATTTTTTTCCCTCTCTTCAACTCTTCTATTTCGTCCCTTCATAGAACACCAGGAAAAAAATGAGAGGAGATAACAGAAATGAGTAAATTAAGAGTATCCCCCCCCACCCATATCTTCTTCCTTTAAAAAGTATTCATCACTTTTTTACTTTTAAGAGAAACATTTTTTGGGTCGTTGCTGCAAGTCTGATGTAATTTTGTCTTATCTTTTTTAAGGAAAGGTTGTAAGTAAAGTAAAGTAGACAAAAAACTTTGCCACAAAAAAACATGGAAAAAAGATGGGATAATGTGCCCTCCTTCCTCTTTTTTTTAAAGAGATATTGTCTTTACATTTTTTACTTCATTAAATACAAACATACTTTGTTTAAAAAAATAACAACAAATGAAAAAAAAGGAAGTCTCGAGGGGAAAAAACTTTCAACTCTCAATTTTAAAGTTTTTTTAAAGTTTGTAAATTTTGACATTAAAGGGTCATCTGGAAAATGGGATTTTTTTTTAAAACAACAATAAAAAAGAGATTAAAGATGGACAAATAATATGCAAAAAGATGGTCATAAGAGAGAGAGAGAGTGGGGGCAAAAAACAGGAATGAGTAATTCAATATTTGTGATGAAAGTTTTGACATTTTAAAATATATATATAATTTATTTTTGTATGTTTGTTTTTGGTTAGAAAAAAATGTGACTACTAAATTTTAACTAAGTTAATAAACGCTTTAAAACACATAAAAATTGAAAAAAAAACAGAGTATAAAATAAAACTTTGAATAAAATTTTTTTTGATTTTTTTTTTTAATGGGAATTTAATGAGACGATGAGGGGGGGGGGGGTACATTATTAAAACAAAATATACATTAAAAGAGTTCAAGTTTCAAACATTAATTTATAGTTTGCCGTCATAATTATTAATTTTACGCTTAACTAATTTAATTTGGCTAAAACTTTTCAAAATGTCTCGAAATCGAAATTTCGATTAATTTCGATGTTAATAAATTAAGAATATTCGTTGTAATTAATTATTTAATATTAAAAAAACCACGTATTTTTTTCAATATGCATTTCAAAGAAGAAAATCTATAAATACAGTAATCCTTTCAAATTTAACACAAATAAATTCTTTGCGAAATCAGAAATCACTTCCAAGAAAAATGTTTAATAAACCGACTCAAAAAGTTTATATCCGATTTCAATATTTTTTTCTTCCAAAAATCTTTGACATTTCAATTTTTAAAAAAAATAATATTTATAAAAAATAATTATATATCTCAGAAATTTTTTTCCTTCCTTCCAAGAGACCAAAAATTCATTCAAAAATTGAAACTTTTTCTTTAAAAAACATAAAAATAAATGATTATTTTTGTTTTTATTTTATTTCTAAGAATGAAACATTTTTTTTTTCGCTAAGAAATCTGACACAACTTTGAAGACATAAAATTGAAGACAAGAAAGTTGGTCGTTGAAATTTGCAAATTTGAAAGTTTACTTACTTTTTTTTCATTCAAAATACGCATTTTTTTTGGAAGATTTTTGGAATTTCGGAAAGCAAATTCTTTTGCTTAATTTCGTTTTTTTGATAAAAAATTCGTTTAAAAATGTATAAAAATGTAAAACAATGTTTAATTTGGAGAACGAATAATTATTGTTTTTATATATATTTTTTACAAATATTCAAAAATTGGTAAATAAATTTTGAAGGGTAAAATTTTGGAGCGAAAACTATTACAAATTCTCTTGAGACGAAATTCTAAAAGCAATTGTCAAAAAAAAGAAAAAATGAAATGACAGAAGAAAAACAATAAAACAAAAAAGTTTTGACGGCTACAACTTTTTTTTGGCAACGCCGAAAAAAAATGGCCTCAAAGTTGTTGAAAGAAAGCACAACAAAAAAAGAGATATTTGAGCGAAAAATTTTTTGTGTTTTAAAAGCAAAAAAACTACGTATAATTTTTGTGTGATGGAAAAAGGTCAAAAATGGGATAAATAAATAAAAAACGGAGAAGGAGCAGGAGCTTATGCTCGCTTCTTATTTAAAAAAAAAGGATAAATTAAAAGATGAAAAAATACTGTTGCAAAAAAAATGATTCAAAGAATTTGCCAAATTTAAAGCTCATGTAAAAATAATGATGACGATAAAAATAAAAGAAGAATTTGGGTGCAAAATCTTATGTTTTATTTTCAAATAAATCCAACTTCCGTATATTTATTTATTTATTTTTCTTTAAAGGTGGAAAGAGGGCGGTGATGAATACGGTCTTCGGATCCACGGATGAAGCATAACAGATTGTTTATAAATTTATTTATTTTAATATTTTAAAACTTATCAGACACCCAAAAATCGTATCTCTCAGAACCGTATTTTTGTGACGCTCTTTAAAATTGTTATATGCCGTTTTTAAACTTTTTCATGTTTTAGTGCTCCCCCCCCCTAATTTGATTATTATTGTTCCAAGTGAAAAATATAAAATGCACAAATTTCGAATAAAGAAAACTAACCTAAAATCCGTCATTTTCAAAAGTCTCAAAATGTTACAGACTTTTTTTCACAAAAAAAAGTGTCCATAACACCCACATTTTTGATCATCAGGTTTAATGCTTTTTTTATTTAAAAAACACACTATAAAATAGATTTATAAAAGACACCATCAAAGACAACAACAAAAATAATAAAGCTTAAAGATCTCTCATTTTTTTAAATTTCCACTTGATTAATTTTGCAATCATAAAATTTAGCACAAAAAAAAGTATTTGTAAACATTCAAATTTTCGATTTACTTCCGCGAAAAAAAAAAGTTTTGTTTTTGGAGTAACAAAGTTTTTTTAGCTCCAAAAAATGTGATATCTCTTTTATTTTCAATCCTTCGCCTTTCGGAGTTGCCACTACCATTCAAGATTTAAAAAAACACAACAAAGTTGTTACAAGAAAATTGGCTTATTTGTTGCTTTTAAAATGAAAAAAATATCTTTGAAAAAACTTTTATGTGACCGGAAGTTTGCTTTTAAAATTAATATGTTTCTTGAAAAAAAGGCATAAATCTTGAAAAAGAAAATAATAAAACTTTAAAAGTGTCAAAAGTACGTTTTTAATGGTGATAGATAGATAGATTTATGGCATAGTTTTGAAAGAAATATGTTCACGAAATATAAAAATAAATTATTTAAGCATAGATACTGTAATTATAAAAAAGTGATATTTAGCAACCAAACAACATTGATCAATCGGATGTTTAGGAAATTATCATTATCAGTGTACTGATAACGAAATTATTATTATACTGATAATGATAATATCCTAAAATGCAAAACAGTAAATAGAAAATTATGCATAAAATGCAAATTTTAAATCATTCATGAGTGTTAAAACTTTAAACTACAGTAATCTACAGTATCCATTGGCACAACTGTGCCATTAACTATATAAAACCCCTTTTTATCGCTTAAAAAAACTTTCCCATTTTATTCTTCCAACTTTTTTTTTGTTGATGCAATGCTTCAATAATTTTATATATAAAATTTATTATTTATAACAAAAAAGAAATCTTTTATGCCGTCCCCCCCCCCCCTTTTTTTTCTTGGCATTGTTCTTTTCTTGTAACTCTCCGGGTTTTTTAATTGGAAATACTATACTTTTTAAAAGTTGCAAAAAGAAATGAGAGAGAATAAAAGATATTTTACAACTGTCTATTTCCTTCTTCTTTTATTTCATTAAACTTTTATGAGACAAATATTGTCTTGTTTTATAAATTTAATAATTTTTATTAAATGTTTTAAAGGAGGCGAACTCTTTACTCACTTTTTTGGATGAACCTGAAAATCAGGTTTATCCATGTTCCAAAGATTTATCGAGTGAAATGCATAATCGTTGTGAGACCATAAAAAAGTAGCAAAGAGGACGCCTCCGTTAAGAATTTTTAACTTAAAAGTGTCATTCAAAGAGTAAACCCCCGAAAGTTCCAAGCTTCAACAGCTTTTGTTGTTGAAGCTTTGGACTTTTGGTGCACTCACTTTGTGATGTATTCATAATTTTTCAACTTCTACTCCATCTAAAATGGAAGTCTTTTAAAAAGTCTTTTTCTGAAGTAAAATAAAAACTTGATGTTTTTTAAAATGGAATCTTCATAGTGGTGTCTTTTTAATTTAATTTCAACATATACTGTCAAAAAATGTACCAAATAAATAAAAAAATGTTGAGTGAAAATAGAACATTTACAAAAAGCTGTGTAAAATTCGAACCAAAAAAAAGATCAAAAAGAAGTGACAGAAACAAAAAGTGTGCAATCTTTTAATCTTTTAAGATATCGGACAAAAAAACTCAATTTTTTGAGAGACCTTTGTCCAGAAAAAGGTATATAAAATCGAATATCGGGGTGTGCAAGAAGTTCGTCAATAATTTTTTGAAGCTTCATTTGGTAATTAATAGAAACAGGATTACGGAATTCTGACCGTCCGTGTTTAATTTTCTTCTCCTTAAAATAAATTTATTTACTGAATCTAATCTCAAAGTTTGAAGAAGAGTTGGGAAGAAAAGATCCTATGCAATATATCATCAAAAGCATCAATAATTTTTTAAAGATAAGCTTTTGATCCAATATGAACAAGAACATTCGTAATTGTACGTCCATTAGTATCTGTCCAAATATCAGTTGATGTAGAAATTGATGAACTATTAGCAATGTAACTTTGAACTTTGAAACATCAAAAAAAGTGACTGACTTGATTGCATTTTGTTTTATTTTGAAGAAAATGCATTATTATCAAAAATGTAATCAAGGCCTCGTCCGATTTCAGGAAAATAATGTCATGTTCTGAAAAACTTTAGATTTACGCGTTTTATATGTTTAGCGTAGATAAAACGTCTTTTTCCTTGTGTCTATTTTCAAAAACAAAAGATGCCTTGATTTTTCCAGGTCCTTTTTTTGAGACAAGAAATAGACGCTTTGGCGAAAAATTACTTAAGATAAATAAACTGAAACGTCTATTTAAAACATTGTCTGTTTCCTGATTTGAAGAATGATTTTATAGAGTTTTTTTTTTGCAAAAAAAATGAACGTCAAAAAAAAGTAGCAAAACTACAAAATACTTACTTACTTTTGTGTCAATTTCCGTTTCACATTTTTGTTTTGGAGCTTAAATAAATTGAGCTGAATTATTTTAAAGCTTTTGAGAAAAATCTTAGAGCAAACGTTGAACTTTTAGAATGAAAGAAAGAAAGAAAAAAGGCTTATAAAAACGTCTCTCAAATATTTGCTTTTTTTATACTTCTATTGTTATCGATATCGTCGGTTCTGGGTTCCTTCGATCAAACAAAAATTTCAAAGGTGAAAAAACAAAAGTTTAAATTAATTTAAAAATAATGAAATGGTGGATTATCGCTGGAATATTATGTCTTTTTGGAGTTTCAAAAGAATTTCGACCGATGGAACCATATTTGTATAATTATCAACATGAAAATTTGAATATCTCTGATTCAGATTTAAATGGACAAATTTATCCAATTTGGACTTATTCATATTTAATTGCATTAATTCCAGCTTTGCTGTTGACAGATGTCTTCCTCTACAAATCTGTTCTAATCTTTGAATCCATTTGTTATATATCCGTTTGGATTACACTAATCTTTTATAAATCCATTTTTTCTCAACAACTTGGTCAAGCTATTTTTGGTTTTGCCACGGCAACTGAAGTCGCATATTTTGCATATATTTATGTAAAAGTTGATCGAAAACATTTTTCAAAGTTTGTTTTGTTTTAAAGTTTAAAAAAAAATCCAGACAAAAAAAATATTATCAGTGATAACAAATGTTTTCTTTTTTCAGGGTTACCGCTTGGACTCGAGCTGCCTTACTTGCAGGAAAATGTTCAAGCTATTTTATCAGCGAATTTTTTGTTCTTTTTCATTGGGGTAATTTACAGACCCTTAATTATATAAGCATTTCGTCACTTTTTATTGCATTTATTTTTTCTATTTTTCTTCCAAATGTTTCTTGGAAAAGTATTGTAAATCGAAGTGTTGAATATCAAAGTAAGTTGAAACAATCCCATTTTTGAAGGACTAAGCAGGGATTAAGTATTAAATTTTGGATCATGAACAAATTTTTTTAATGGATAAATGAATTTTAAAGTTTTTGTCTGTATTTCAGATGATAAAGTTTGAGCCTTTACAATAACATGCGCTTTAAAAATAATCATTAAAATTGTTCGGGAAAATATTTTTTACCCATTAAAGTTATACATTTTACTTCGTTTTCTTTAACATTTTTAACACGGAATTAATATTTGCTTCCATTTTTTCAGCTTCAACCCTTTCAACTCCATCTCCGCCTGAAATTATTCCAAACAGTTATATTTCATTTGCAATAAATCATGTAAAAAATTTTAAGCAACAAGTTTGTAAAATTTATGCAGATTGGAAAGTTTTAAAATGGTCATTTTGGTGGGCAATGGCCACATGTGGGGAATTACAAATTGGAAATTATACTCAAACTCTTTGGGGACAATTACAAGATTCTTCGGGAAAAGATACCTTGAATGGATTCATTGAAGCGGCGTGTCCATTTGTTTGTAAGTCTTTTTTTGTATTTAATAAATATCACCAAGGCGGAGGGGGGGTGACCAAAATGATGATGTCGGAAAAAGTCACGTAATTTATGAATAGCCAGTCCCTATGTATTTTGTCCAATATTATTTTTGTGCAAAGAAATTTTATTTGGTACAAAATTGCAACAAAATCTTTTAATTTTGGTACTTATCTTTTTGCGTCATTCGTGGTTCTACTTTTTAGAGTCAAAAAATGGAGGTTTTGACTTTAAAGAGAGATGATTCATGAACTTTAATTCAAACTTTAAGAACATAATTAAACGCAATTTTGACTAAAGACAGTTCTTAAAATGTCCTCAATCATTTTTGAGTGAATCAATGAGAGTTATTTTTAGGTTGCGTATTTTGTAGCATGTAATTTGTGTCAAATAATAAAATTGTTGTTGTAAAAATACAAAATTTATTTGAGAAAATATTTTTTCAACAGAAATTAATGAAACTTTAAACTGTCTTTAACAGTGTTAATAAAATACGTAAAATTGAGCACACATTTATATTCGAAAAGTTGAATTTAATGGATAGAATTTGCAAAATTCTTAAAAATTAATTATTGAGAGTACTGTAGCAAAATTTATGCTAATTAATTTTTATGACATTTATAATCTTTTGGATTCTCAATTTTTTTAGCAATGATTGTAATACTTGGAATGGAAAAGCCAAAAATAAATTGGGATCGATGGGGTGAATTATGTTTAACGGTTTCGGCGTTCATCGATTGCTTAGTCCTTTTTGCAATGGCATCAGCTCAAAAACTTTGGATAATGTATGCCGGATATATAATTTTTCGAGTTGCCTATCAAGCCATGATAACAACGGCACAATTTAATATTGTTTGTCGAATTGCATCAAATAATCTTGGATTTGTTTTTGGGATTAATACTTTTATTGCTTTATCTCTTCAAACAGCTTTAACCGCAATTGTCGTCGAAAAATCTGCCCTTGGATTGCCCATTCGAAAACAGGTTTGTTCTTTTGAAGAAATGCATTTGTATGATTCATAAAAAGACGCAGACTAATTTAAAAGACCAAAAAATATTAATATTTATTTATTTATTTTCTATTTTATTATAGTTTTATGTGTATTCTGCCTATCATGCTGGAATTGGTTTAGTTTTTCTTGTGGCAATTATTGGAAGAATTATTATTCAAAAAAAGTGGTGGCAATCAAGATGGGGCTCCTCAACAACAATATTTTAATGACCCCCCATTTTTTTTGTCTTGAATATGTTTGAAATCAAATAAAAATGAACAACTTTCACTTTTTTTTGTTAAAGAAAAAAAATGCAATGAAATTATTTTTTTTAAATTTTCATTGTTTGAAACAATATTTAAATCCATTTTTACTTATTAAAATGACATTAATGACTGACTTATTTTGAATAGAAAGAGTAGTCTCGAATTTAAAAAAAAAATTTATTTTTTGTTTTCATTTTTGTTGTGTCTGAGAAATATTTATTTTAGGATACTGTAGGTTGGTGCTTTTTCTTCTAAAATAATAATAAATATTTAAATTTAAAACCTGTAAATAGGCTATATAGCTATAATTTATGCAGATTATTATTTCTATCATAAACAGAGTAAATAAAAATTTAATATTTATGATAATCCTCCGTCAAATTTTTTATTTTCAGTCAAAGAAAAAAATAAATATTTTTGCAAAAAAAAGAAGTTGTTGTTGGATTATAACACAGTATTTCAAAATGGCTGCCAATTTTTTTCTGTATAGATTTAATAGATTTAGTAAAAAAGGATGGAAAAAGGGACAAATTTTTATCGTAAAAAGTTAAAACAACAAATTCGCTGATATTTTTTGCAAAATTTTTTGAGCCCACAATAATGATTTCTGATCAAAGAATATCTAACAATGCTAAAATGTCAATTTTCAGCATTTACACATCGAATCCATAGCAAAGAAAGCGTTCTATTTTTCACGCCGATGTTTGGCAAAATGCTTTTCAACGCCATGTGACCAAAAAAGTTTTCGTTTTTTTTCGTATTTTTTTTGTTGGAAAAAAGTGAAAAACGAAAAAAAACGTTTTTTTCTCCCACATGGCATTGAAAAACATTTTGCCAGACATCGGCGTGAAAAATAGAACGCTGAATTCGATGTGTATTTAACAAAATTTCGATATAAAAATATATATCGAAATTTGAATTTTTTCTAACACTTTTGTTCAAACTACATTTTTTTGCTACTTAAAAACTTTTTAAACTTTTAAAGTTTCTGTAAATTTAAAAAAATGTTAACATTTTGTGTATTTTTTTTCTAAAATTTAGTCAAAAAACAAGTCTTTGAATTGTGTTTTCAGTGTTTTTAAACCGTCGAAGAAAAAAAGAAAATCACAAAAAATAGTTATTTTTTGTTACATTTTTGTTCGGTTTAAATGTCGGACCTCAAAAATGGTCACAAATATTACAACTTTTTTGTTGCTATTGTTATTAAACTTTTTAACCCCCATTAATATCCCCAAAAAACATGTTCAACATTTAAAAAAATAATATACATTCAATTTTATAAGGAAATAACAAATGCCAAAAATGGGTATATATTTATTTTTGTATAAATAAAAAACGGAAGATTTTTCATCGAAAAATACTATTTTTATTTAAATTTTGACGGCCCCATGTTTGACCCTTTTTTTTATGCAAAAAAGCTAAAATGTCAATTTCCTTTTAATCAAATAATGTCAAAATTTTTGACTGATCGGCTCAACTTTCTTTAAAAGTAATATATTTTATCTTATCACTTTCTTATCGAATTTTTGCCTTTCTCAAATTTTTTCAACATTAAACAAAAAAAGTCAAAGAAAAGGCCCAAATAAAATTAGTTTTTAGTCTGATTGAAACACTTTATTTTTCTGCTGCTTTTTTTCACATACATTTTTGTCGGCTTTTTTGCTTTAAAAAAATAATTCGTTTTAAACATGTATGGTTTAGTTTAATTCGTATTTAGTATGTCCTTTTTTAATATTTGAACAGATGGGAGAGCTTTTTCCCTGAAAATTATTTTAATGGATATTAAAAATTAATTAAATACTAAAACAGTTAAACTTTTTTTGTTTCGGATAATACAAACGCATAGTTCTGTTTTATGCATTGTAATTTAGAATTAATTGAATTTTTTAAAATGAAACAGAGCTTTCAAATTTCCATCTTTTGGCGGCCTGACTTGACACTTTTACGATGCTTCTAAATTTTAGAATTATGTTTCTTCAAAAATGTGTGTCAAAAAACGGTATCAGTTGACAAAAAAGTAATAAAGTTGTTTGTTATCTACGCCACAAATAAATATCAAAACTGATATTGAAATTTTGGCGTAGTGTCTCAGGCCGCCATTTTATTCAAAAAAAATATAATAATTAAAATGGAATTATTCTGATTTTTTTGATTGATTCTTTTTGAAACTGTTTGTAGCCTTTTTTAAAAGAGTTCGGCCTTAAACCTTTTAATCCCTGAAATATTTTATTTGTTTTTCCCCCGATTTTGCATAAATTACATAAATTTTTTGAGGACATTTTTTCTATCATCCTATTTTTCCCATTTAAATTTAATCAAACATATTTTTTTTGCACGCGGTTTTTTAGCGTTTTTTAAACAAACATTTTTATATATTTTTTTCCCAATTGTGTCAATTGTTATCTCCCTTTTTTTTATCTTTCTATTTATCCGTTCCCAAAAAATAATAATAAAAGAATATTTTTTTGACGTAATTTGTTTGTTCTGCTTTTTTTCTGAAACGTGCTTCTTTCTTTTCTTTTTTTCCTTTGTTATTTTTGAATGAAAAATGACCATTCAATTTTTTAGGAACAACAAATTCCTTTAGAGAATTTCTTTTTGATTGAATCCCGGTTTGCCCGAAATTGATCATAGATCAGCGTTTTCGGGTTTTTAACAGTGATAAAGAAATATCGTGCCAAGACAACTGTTTTTTATTCAAATATTTATTCAAATATTTGTGCAAAAGAAAAGAAGAATAATGCCTTTGGAAAATGAAACAAATTCTTTTCCATTAATGGTAAAAGTTTGTTTTTTTTATTAAATATTATAATCTTCAAACAAAAAATGCGATTAAAAAACCAAAAAACAAATATGTTTCTGCAAAAAAAAAGGAAACCTATTTTTTTTTCAAATACTTTCTTTTTTTTTGGAATACAAAGAAAAATGCGTGAAAAGGATTTTTTAAACACACTTTTTTTTGTTTGAATGAATTTAAAAAAAGGGAAGGGTTTTTTTGTATGATCGTTTTGGGAGAGGGTGGAGATTAAGATTTTGTTTTGATAAAAAAGAAAACTACAAAAAGGAGAGAAAGTTTTCGGGTGAGAAGAAAAATATATTGTAGTTGGAAAGTTGGGATAAGAAGGTTTTACTTGCCTACAACTGGATCGTAATTGTTTGATACATTTTTAGAGAGAGGATTGTTAGGATTTTGTGGATGGCAATGATGGATAAAGTGAGAGATTAGCTTTTAAGGAAACTTGGATTATTTTTGTAGTCGGATATTTCATAGCTTTGTTTCTGTTTAATTGCTTTTACACCAATTTTGGAGACACAAAGCGTTTTATTAATAGTATAATTTCGATGTCCATCTTACCGTTAGACAGTTTTACACATTTTTTAAAAATTATGTGTAACAGATCTGGAAATTCTGGTTTTTAACTTACAGGGCAGAGTTTTTTCACTGTCCATTTAACATTGTTTTTGCCGTAAACTTTTAAGCAAAGCTATTTTGAAATTTTATATCACAAAAAAGTTAGTCTCTAACAAACTAAGTCCAAATCAACAAATGATAACGTTATTGTTAATGATACAATTTGTGGCAGTACTTTGTTGACTACCTCCTCCCCTTCCATATTATCAATAACAATGTTTTCACAATTTTCTTTTTCTTCATTTTTTTAAGACTAAAAAACATTTACTATTATCATTCTTTATTACCCCAAAACTACAGTTCATTTTTTTCAGTCATTTAATAAATAAAAATTGCGTCATTTTCTTTGATCTTTGTAGGCTTAAAATTGTACTACTTTGTTTTTAACAGATTTTTTTCTATAAATAATTCATTTATTTTGTGGACCCTAGAGAAAACACAGTTTTATCGGTTTTTAAAAAAGCTGGAAAATGCTTTTCCTGATTCATTTAAAACGGATTAACAAAAGTAGCCCCCCCCCCCCCGTTGGGCAACGGAAAAGAAAAAACTATTGTGGTCAGTCGTTTTTCGTTGCATAACTTTTTTTTATTACGGAAAAGTGCAAATTTTAGGGAGATTAAAGGAATTTGCTGTAATCGGTTTTTTTATATATGATTTAATTTAACTAAATTTGAATAATTTTTATTACTACTTTTTATAATTTGTAACATTGATAATAGAAGTGATTAAAAAAAGTTGATCGAGAAAAATGATTGCAGCAAAAAAAGAGAGAGAATCAAAGAAATCCGAGAAATATGAAAAAAAAAACTGGTATTATTTGTTGATGTTTTTTTTCTTGATTGTCTTTTTGCGCTCCAAATTTTGACGTCAAAAAATTATAGGGGAAAAAAATGTTCACGCCCCCTTATAAAACTTTTTTTTGTGGTGGTTTTTTTAAAAGAGTTTTTATATGTAAGTTTTGATAAATAATGATTACTTTTTTACACTTCTCTTTTTTTCTTTTTGCTTTTTTGTTGCAATGCCTCTCTCAACTTTTAACAATTACTTTCCCCTTTTTTTCGTTCTTTGAAGGCTGCTGTTATTGTCTTTAAAAAAATATATATATCTATTAATTATTAATTTTTTGATATATGTCTTTTTCACGTGCCCCTTTTTTTCCACCGTCACTATCGGCTCTTTTTTTCTTAAAATTTTCCGATCAACTTTCCATTATTTTTCTTTTTAAAAAAAAATTATAAAAAATTCAATAATAATTTTTTCCCGAAATTTCTCGCGCTCTTTTTTTTCTTTTTATCATCAATTGTATCAGTTTAAAAAAGAAAGATCCTAATCCTTATCTTTATCCACTTTTTTTAAGATATACATTTGTTTTTTTCTCTAATCTCCATTTTTTGAAATTGAATTAAAAAAATCAAATCCAAGCTGTCAAAAATAGAGAAACGAGTGAGAGAGATGACTTCCCAAAAAGATAAAAATTTATCACACATTCAATTGAATGCTGCTTTAAATGTAAGTTTGTTTTTACCACTTTTTACTATTTAGTGTACGATAGATTTTTTGAGATATTGGAAAAAATTGTCTTTAAACGAAAATAGTATCATAGTTATTCGCTCTAATTGGATTTACATTAAAATTACTTTATTTTTTCCAACTTTGTAACTCTGACTTATTTTTGTAAATTTAAAAACATCACGTTTGCAATTTCGTTTTCTGTTTGGAAACTGTTTTGCAAAAAAAAAAAGAGATTATTTAAATCATTCTTTTTCATTCTTTCACATTTCTCTTCTCTGCCCCCTCAAAAATTAAAAAAAATTATCAAAGTAAAAAACTTTTCATGGTCAAGAAATAATCAATAATTAATTGATAGCTCACTCTAAGTATCCCATTTTCGACCGCTGACGCATTAAAAATTCTTTCAAAGAATTTCAGAAACAATCAAAAACTTGATTCAAAGAAAATCAAAAAAAAAATTTGGAACGCTAAAAATTAATTTATTCGAGTTTTTATTGCCCCGGTTACTACTAACTTTAAATCAAGAAAAATTAAAGTTATTTTGCATGCATAAATCTCTTTTTTTTCAATAAAAAATTGAAATAAATTTGGCGCATAAATGTTTTTTTCTATTTTTAGTTTTTTGGAATCAAAAATGTGTTTTTGAACTTTTTGAAACCCCATTTTTTTTAAAGTGTTTTTGCATTTAGAATTTTTACGCAGCAATAAAATGAAAGTACAATTCCGCAAAGAACAAAAGCACAAAGAGTTCAAAATTTCGAAATATTTTCGGTAAAACCTTTTTTTTAATACAATTAAAAATTAAAACAAAGTTGTTTTTTTAAGGCGGTTGTTTATTTTTACAAAAAATAATCAAATACTTCAATCATGGGGGGGGGGGGTGGATTTTAACTTTCTTTGGAAAAATTTAATCATTAATGTTAATGTTTTTGATTGCTTTTTTTACAACCCCCTTCCTTGTGATCCCCATGAGACGACGAATATTTCTTAATATTTATATTTTTGAAATTTTTTTATGTTTAACAAAAAACAATCATTTTTAAAAAAGTTAGAGCGTTTTTAAAAGCAAAAATCTTTGGCATGCTTGTAATCATTTAAAGATAGAAGCATGCATGTATCATATCATGTTTCTGTAGAAATGATCGCATTTTTATCAATGTATCATTTAAAAATAGAAGCAGAAGCAAGCAAGCATCCTTGAAAAACGTGGGTGAAAAAAACAAGCATTGTTTTTTGTTAGTTTTTGTGATTAAGAATCATTTTTTTAAACGAACAAAACAAACTCGAACACTTTCAAAATTTTAAAAGTGTTCTAGTTTGTTTTTTAAAAAAAAATTTTAAATTTTAAAAACGTATTAATAAAATTAATTGTAAGCGCGTAAAAAGTTCAGTTTTTGCTGACCTTTAAATTATTTATTTTTTTGATAGATAGATTTTTGATGAAATATGATTTTTTATATTCTTAAATTTAATTGTTTTTCTGTCACACTTGTCACGCTTCGGGCTTGGTCAAAAGTGTAATCATTCATTCATTAATTCATTCATTGAAGTGATGTGAAGGTTTCTTTTGCAGCGGCATTGTCAAAGTTCATTTCGGGAAAAGGTAGTATTTTATTGCAAAAGTTCTGTTTTTTTGGTGATCTGTTTTGCAATAAAAATCTTTTCCAATCAATTTCTGCAACATTAAAATGTTTTAGGGTTTCGCAACGCCAGCTTTTTTTGAGAGAAATTTGAATTTTTTTAATCAGCAAAAAATATGAATGTAAAATAAAGTTATCAGTCCTTTGACACTCCTGCCAATTTAAAGTTTTCATTTATTTACAGCTTCTGTAAGCAAAAAAAAACTAAAAGTTTATCAGTAGCATCATGTCACTACTTTGTTTTATGCAGAAAAAAAACGCTAATTTTTTGTCCGTCAAATTTGTTTTTGGTTTTTCATTTTTCTGTTTTGCCCTTAAATGACCTCTTTTTTTATTTCCATCTTTAATTTTTTTCGACAGAAAAAAAAAACTTTGAATTTCAAACGTCATTCGTTTAAAAAAAGCTCAAAAAATTCAAAATTTAATTTTTTCGGTTCATCATTTTTTTTGAAATCCAACTTTTAATTGCATTTTTGCAAATCAAAAAAGAAAGAATGGAAAAAAACGTGAAATTTATCGAAAAACAAGATTAAACTTAACTTAATTTTTCTATCCTTAAAAATTTTTTAATAATTTTATTAAAAATATCAATGATTCTTGATTCTTTTTTCAAGAAAGGGCAAATTTTAAACCTGTTTCAAAAAAATAAAACAGCAGTGGAAAAAAACTTTATTGCTTTTATCAGACACAATTCTTTTCTTTTTATTCTTGATTGTTGGAGGGGGAAAGAAAAAACATTGTTAATGAGAAGAAAAAGCATTTTATTTCTATTGTTTCCGTTTTGTTTTATGCTGGCCCAGCATTGTTGGGACAGCAGCACCAGCAAAAAAAAGATTATGGGTTAAAACTTTATTTTATTTGGTTTTCAAGTTTAACCTTTTGCTTTTGTTTGATTAATCAAAAAAAAAGGTAGTGATAAGGAGTGATTATGAGGCAATCAACTATACTATATACATATTTTGTGTGAAAGAATAAAGTTTTTTGAGGAGGGGTGGAAGTGATGATAATGATGTAAAACTGGAAGCAATAAAAAAGTTACACAGCAGCTTATATAAAAAAAAACAAGGTCTTTTGTAGACCTTGCTTTTGGCCTTGATAAAAAAAAGGTGATAGGTAGTTAAAAAAATGATAAGAAAATTGCAGGTCTCTTTTATTCTTTTCTTTTATAATAATGCCTAAAAATATTTATTGCAGTAACAAAAGTCTCTTTTTTTCTTGGCAGGAATTATCGAAACTAATTTCAAAAAACTCAAAGTTTTGTTGAATAAAATAAAGATACACCTGAAGGGATGAAAAACAATATTTATTAAATTAATCAGCTGATGGAATCTGCATTCAAGAATATTACCAGATTGAATCCATCGGCTCAATTTAATCGGATTGCCTTTCACTAATTACAAAATCGTTTTCAAATTATTAATCTTCCCGCAAAAAAACTGAAACATTTAATTTTTTTTAAAAACATCAGAATTCAAATGAATGCTATCTTTTGTTAAAAAATATATCCCCACAAATCTGTACACATTTTTGAATCATATCATTGCTTCCAAAATCCATCAACAAAAACCGATACCAAAAAAAAAAAGTTTTGTCATTGATCTTGAGCAACATCTTCTTATTACCTCATTCAGTTTATCATAATTTTCGATGATTCACAGAAATATACATTGATTGTACTCGCTTCTTTCCCTCCTTCCTTTTCCATTTCTTACATAATCAAAACGTCATCTTTCAATTCTTCTTTTTTGCGATGTTTTTTACCCAATTCTCAACAAAAAAAAGTGATGATGGAGCCATTATTCTTTTTTTAAGCCGTCATTGAGGAAAGGGATAGGTGGTTAATAGTGATAACAATACATGTATATAAGTATATATGGTTCTTATTGGAACATATACCTGACTGATAAGAGCCTCCACATCTTTCATTCTCTCTATCAAATACGTCAATGATTAAAGCTTTTTTATATAAAAATAAAAGAAAAAAGACAGTTTCGTCCAAATTCAATTTTCTTTTATTTTTTCGATTTTCTTTTTTGTATGCTTAAAAGACAAAAACATTGAATATAATTAATATTTGTTGGATTTTTTAGGATTTAAAAATGGTTCAAGGTGTTACCCTGGATGTTCCCTCTCTTCCTTCGATAGACGAAGATGATCAACCATTGTATTATTGTGATCGAACAGTCTCCCGAACCCGTGCCGAAACAAAGGCTCAAACTTCGAATAAAGCTTTTAAAGTTTTAATTATTGTTTCAATTTTAACTGTAATATTTATCATTGCTGAACTTGCGGGTGGAATAATTGCAAATAGTTTGGCAATTATGACAGATGCCTTTCATATGATATCTGATTTGGCAAGCTTTATGATATCCATGATGGCAATTGTCTTAGCTCGTCGGGAACCAACCAAACGCTATTCCTATGGATATCAAAGAGCTGAAGTTTTGGGAGCTTTAACTTCAATAGTTTTAATTTGGATTTTAACGGCGGGACTTGTGTATGTTGCCATTGAAAGAATTGTTCATGGGGATTAT
Organism: Panagrolaimus superbus; assembly: GCA_964035985.1. NCBI lineage: Eukaryota > Metazoa > Nematoda > Chromadorea > Rhabditida > Panagrolaimidae > Panagrolaimus > Panagrolaimus superbus. The sequence goes on from OZ038357.1 coordinate 12,714,651, forward strand.
GACGTTGATCCAGATGTTATGATGATTACAGCAGGAATTGGTGTTGGATTTAATATTATTATGGGATTAGTTTTACATTTTGGTAAAGCTGGACATTCACATTTTGGTATGCCACATAATCATGATCACGGACATGGACATAGCCATAGTGAACATAAACATACTGATCATAAACATATTGATCATAAAAATGGACATGGACATACAAATCATGGCGCAGATATTGAAAGTCAAAATGGTGACTGCCATTCAACCTCCAGTCATGGCGCTGCCGCCCATGATCATGATCATCAAGAAAATTTAAATATTCGTGCGGCATTTATTCATGTTTTGGGAGATTTGGTGCAATCTATTGGAGTTTTAATTGCTGCAATTATTATCAAATTTACTGGCTTTGAAATTGCTGATCCTATTTGTACTTTCTTATTCAGTATTCTTGTTTTGGTAAGTAATTATTTTTGGGAGGATACTGTAATTTAACAACTTTTTTGGCATTTTATAATGTTATTTAGCAGTCCATTTAATGAACTTGTTCAAGTCCTAAAAATTAAATTGATCCATTTTTTTAGATTACAACTTATTCAGTTATGAGAGATACAGTTCGAGTGTTAATGGAATGTGCCCCAACACATGTAAATGTTAATGAAGTTCGACGAGATCTTCTTTCCATCAATGGGGTCGTAGATGTGCATTCCCTTCGATTATGGGCAATTAAAATGGATACTTTTGCGGTTTCTGTTCACATTGATACGGTAAAAAATGCTGATGTTTCAGCGGTTGTATTTGATGCACATCAAATTTTACAAAATCGTTACAATATTGAATATGTTACGGTTCAAGCTCAATGCACATCTCCACCATCTCGTCGATCCCCATCTGTTGTTTCAGCAACCTCTTCCGAAGAATCTACCGAGCAAAGACTTGCCCCTCTTGAATCTGTTGATTTACATTAAAAACTGAAAATATACTGTACATTCTTTTTTTGTAAGGCTCATATATTTTTTTATATTAATTACAAAAATTACGGGTTGTTCTTTTTTAAATTTCCAAAATTTAGAAAGCTTTCAATGATTCCAAAATATTATTAATCTTCTTTTAATTCTTTTTTTTGTTTAAAGCATAATTTTTTGTATGTATTGAATGTTCCATTTCTTTTTATTTAGAAACTGGCAAGCAAAATTTTTTCCTTTCCTTTTTTTGACATTTTTTTCGTTACAGTATGAAAAATAAAATTTTAATTAACAACCTAATAATCAGACCTACTAGATGTAATTTTTTACGCTGATTCCGAATATGCAACTTAAAAAATTTTTTTCCCTTGGACAAAGTGCCGAAAATGCAAAATTACTGTAAAGTTTCAACTACAAAAAGCGGGCTTGAATCTGCTTTTTTCCAAATTTTATATAATTCAATAGAGAATTTTTTTCTGATTACCAAGATTTTTATCACCAATGCGCACAAATGAGCACAAAAATGGTATTCCCCAAAAACCGCCATATTTTCATACAAAATCGCCTAAAAAAGGTGTTTTTGGCGACGCGTCCTTCAAAAGCATAAAGGAAATGCATTTTTTTGTTGCAAAAAAAGGAAAGAAAAAGTGTCTTTTTTTCTACCAAAAAATTTTGATTTTTGGGATTTTCAGATGGCATTTTCGGCGCTTCAAATTAATTTTTTTAATTTTTTGTTTTTAAATTATTCTTATTCAGGCCCAAAAGTACTATAATAAAGCAAAATTTTATATTTTTTCGAAAATTTTTTTTTTACTTGCCGGTGTCTATTTTTATTTAAAAAAAATCAATAAAGTTTTAATTCTACCATAGAAAATGTGATACACAAACAAAAAAGCCTTTTCCAATCATCGTTCGATGACCCATAAGCTGTTTCAGTAATCTTTGATAAGCTTTTTTTTAAAGTTTTGAATCAAAAAAATAGAATTTTAAGGTTGTTAAAGGGAGCGAACATTTATGTAATTTTTTATTTTTTGGGTCTCGCAGCGATTAATCTTACAACCTAAAAAAATCTGATTCTCAGGATTTTGCAAAAAAAGGCACGTATTTATTTGTATTTTTACAAAGTCTATTTTAAAGTGTTTCAAACCTCAAGATACAAAGGTTTTATCTTATCAGTGTATTTGAGTTTTTTAATATGTGATCATTGATATTTGAGTATATCATTTTTACAAGCACTTTTAAGCTTAAACTTGCACAACTTCTACAAATCCGGTTGTTCTACAAAAAACATTAAACTTTTTGTCTCAACTGAATAAATTTTTTGATTTATTTTTTAATAATAAAAGAATTTTGAAATGAAAATTCCATAAATTTTATATCAATTTCAAATTTGGTCTTACGGATGAAAAAACATAAAGATCTTTGCAAAACGAAATTATAAAATTCTATTCAAACTAAATTCATTTATACTGTAATTTGCACTTTTTAAACTTTAAAAAGTTTAACTTTAGAGGATTAAAAATAAATCATTAATTCGTGCATTTTGCAAAGAATTGGCTCTGTGATTAAAGGAGCCCAGTCAGCCAGCACAATTCTCTCGTTTTTGTCAAGACGACAAAATCAGGCAAAAAAAGAACTATTTCTTTTCTCTGACGGGAAAATGAATGTCTCTTTTTTCCCTCTGTTGAGAGAGTTGTGCTGGCTGATTGGGCTCCTTTAAGGGAACCTTTTTGTATTCAAGCTTTAAAACTATTTTTAAGGATAACGCGGATGCGGGGAGATTTTGGAACAGTGATGTTGCGACTCCGACTCCGGAAAGAAATTTTTTAAAAAGCCTTTTAAAACTATTTATTCTGCAGAATAATGTTTCTAAAACATTTTTTTTGACATAAAATGTTTAACTGCTTAAAAAAAGTTAAAAATTTTTTAAAAAAATTCTAAAACTTTTAAAACAAATTTTTTGTTTCAAATATTAAAGGGAGTGTCGACGACAAGCAAAAAAAATTTGTGTGGACAACAAGTATGTTTTTTAAAAAAACATACTTGTTGTCCACTGTTAAAACACGAAAATGAGTTAGAGAAAAGAAATAGCATAGAAAAATGTCTTATTCGTGTAAAAACATACTTGTTGCCAAAAAATTTTTTTTTGCTTGTCGTCGACACTCCCTTTAATTTTTAAATTATTTAAAACAATTTAATAGGGTAAATTGGCATTTAGAAAGCACTTTTATGTGTTCTAAAGAAATTTTGAATTTTGACTCCGACTCCGGAGTCGATGGTGTCTGGTGTGACTTTTTGCTCTATAAGCACCTCTAGCATTATATTTTTGACCTTTTGTAAGATATAAATACTATAATTAAAGATTATTTAAAGATATTTTAAACAATTTCAATTGTGTATCTTCAATATCAAATAAAAAAATTTCCTTGACACTCTATTACAGTAACCCTTTATTTTTCTTTTAAAATCTATTATCCAAAATATTTATTTAGTCGCAGAGCTGCAGCTTTTTTTTACCACGAATTTTGTTATTGTTGGAAGTTAAATTGTTTTCAGAATAAACAAGTGACAATTTTGGACATTCAAGATTTTGATTTAAATTAAAGTTAGAATACCGATTATCGAAGTTCTCATAATTCACAAAAATCCGCTGTTTCGGTAACAACTTGTCCTTCGCTGCCATCTAAAAATTAAAATTACTAATCGAATATGGTAATATAATATAAGTACTTTTAATTTAATTTGAGAGAAAGAAATCACAAAACGAAAAAACCAGCGATGATAAAATCTAGTTTTTTAATCAATATGATCTGAGAAGCTGTAACGAAAAAAACGTAAGAATGATGCGAGACATTAATCTCTCGAACGACAAAAATTTGTCAACAGCAGACATGCTTGATATTTTTGTTATTGTTCAAAGCTAGTGTGCAGTATAAAAAAGAAAAACACACGGAGTTTTTTGTAACATATTTGGAAATATATCATCTTTCAGTGAGACTTTTACACTTAGAAGCATGAATCATAATTTACGGTTATTTTTTGCATAAACTTCCGCTCAATATTGATTGATAGATCAAAAAGCTACCACAAATCTATTAACCCCTAAATACAAATATCTAAATCCCATCCAATGCAAAGTACATCAAAAACAATGAAACAATTTATTCAACCTAACAAAAAATCAACAAAAAAAAAGTTGGAAGCATAGCATTGATATTTGGAAGGACACCACCTTGAGCGATTGTAACACCTGAAAAAAGAAGGAGAGCATTAGTATATATATCGTAATTACATATATATATAAAATCTTACCAGAAAGAAGTTTATTCCATCCGACACCTTTTGGCTGTTTTTTTATGTTATTATAAAATAAAGTTTTGCCTTTTTTTATATCCTCGGGATCCAAATTATCAGAAAACATTTTGTGCATCCCATGCCGAAAAGCGTCAATGTCACATATCGATTCCCCATTTTTTGTGATAAATTTTAAATGATGTGCTTTGGCCTCTGAATCACCGAAAAAATTGAAACAGATACAGCACCGGTTGTCATTTGACACGCTGCCGCCGCTGCCGCCCATTTTTTATTAACCTCCCCCGTATTTTGAGGTCAGTGAGATTAATAAAAAATATATAAAAAAATAAAATATATATAAAAAAAAAGACAATCAAGCTGTAAAAAGCAGTAAACAATATTGTAATAAAAAAAACCAAAAAAAAAAAGATTGCAAAAGCTGTCCATAATTTGGGTTAAACTGTTCACATTATGCCAAGAATTTGCTCGTATAGTTTTGCGGTTTAACTTTTTCACAAAATTTGAATATTTTTTTTTGAATATATAAACAATAATAACTTTATTTTAGGACATCATTAATTGTTTTATAATTACTATTAAGTTATTGTGATATATTTTAAAGTTTATTGTTTTAATTGGTGTTAAAGGGATTAAATTATTGTTTATAAAAGAGTGATTTATTAATATTTTTTTGGAGATGAATTAATTGGCTTTTTTTGCCATTTTATGTTTTTTTTAAATTCATGTACATTGTATAATTACAGTATTATTTATAGAAAATTTGTAGTAAATTATAAAAATGCGTCGATCTATAGTTCTAGCCGCTCATGATCATCAAAAAAATTTAAATATTCGTGCGGCATTTATTCATGTTTTGGGAGATTTGGTGCAATCTATTGGAGTTTTAATTGCTGCAATTATTATCAAATTTGCTGGCTTTGAAATTGCTGATCCTATTTGTACTTTCTTATTCAGTATTCTTGTTTTGGTAAGTAAATATTTTTGGAAGGATACTGTAATTTAACAACTTTTTTGGCATTTTATAATATTATTTGGGAGTCCATTTAATGAACTTGTTCAAGTCCTAAAAATTAAATTGATCCATTTTTTTAGATAACAACCTATTCAGTTATGAGAGATACAGTTCGAGTGTTAATGGAATGTGCCCCAACACATGTAAATGTTAATGAAGTTCGACGAGATCTTCTTTCCATCAATGGGGTCGTAGATGTACATTCCCTTCGATTATGGGCAATTAAAATGGATACTTTTGCGGTTTCTGTTCACATTGATACGGTAAAAAATGCTGATGTTTCAGCGGTTGTATTTGATGCGCATCAAATTTTACAAAATCGTTACAATATTGAATATGTTACGGTTCAAGCTCAATGCACATCTCCACCATCTCGTCGATCCCCATCTGTTGTTTCAGCAACCTCTTCCGAAGAATCTACCGAGCAAAGACTTGCCCCTCTTGAATCTGTTGATTTACATTAAAAACTGAAAATATACTGTACATTCTTTTTTTGTAAGGCTCATATATTTTTTATATTAATTACAAAAATTACGGGTTGTTCTTTTTTAAATTTCCAAAATTTAAAAAGCTTTCAATGATTCCAAAATATTATTAATCTTCTTTTAATTCTTTTTTTTGTTTAAAGCATAATTTTTTTGTATGTATTGAATGTTCCATTTCTTTTTATTTAAAAAAAAATCAATAAAGTTTTTATTCTACCATAGAAAATATGATACACAAACAAAAAAGCCTCTTCCAATCATCGTTCGATGACCCATAAGCTGTGTCAGTAATCTTTGGTAACCTTTTTTTTGAAGGAACCATTAAAAGCTTTGAATCAAAAAAATATAATTTTAAAAAAATTGTTAAAGGAGATTCGTTAGTTGATGCATTGCGAAATCTCAAAAAGTTTCTAGCACCCGATAAAAATGCGGGAAACGCCATATAATTTGAAAATATTTTAAACAATTTCAATTTTGGTTTTACGGATGAAAAAACACTGATTTGAAGAATAGTGCCGTTCACATTTCTTGAATTTTGTTATTTCATTTTTCTTTATTATAATACTTTATTATTACACCGTATTTCGAAATAATTTTAACATTATTATAATTTTTTAAAAATAGTATTCATTTTTTGATTGGCTTTATTTTGGTATAATATTTATTTAGGAATGACATAACTTTTTTGTCATCAAATTTGTCGTCGCTTTTTTGGCATTCTTTGCATAAAAATTCTGGAGGAAATTGATATTTCAAGAATTGAGGATCTTCAGTTTCTGGTTTTCCGTGTAATCGTTCATTGACAATATTATGGGCGTTCCAAAGATATAACACTGCGTCTTCAGAATTTTTAATCTAAAAATTGCTTTTGTAAAGTGCTTAAGAGACAGTCTACGAGAAAATTTAAAAATTTTGAACAAATGTGTTACATTGAAATTTTGTTTTCAATTCTTTTATAGCCATTCGATAAAACAAGGTGAAAAAAGGTTATTTTGAGAGTTTTGGAGCATTCTACCGTGTGAAACCGACTTCTCGTGGATTCAAATATTGAATATAACGGAAATTTCAAAAAATCGGGAAAAATCAGGATTGCAAGCAATCAAAAAGTTGTGCCCCATGATTGTACACATAAGTAAGGGCTATAAAATGACTACCACAAAAAATTTTTTTCTGACTTGAAACATCGAAATTTTGATAATTGTAATTTTCTACCATGGGAAAAAAAATTTATATTTCCAAATCTAGAGGTAATCAACCTCGTTTCTGATAGCCCATCATGTGTAGAATCAAAATATATATGACTTGTATCATAACCGGGCCCGGCTTTTGATTCCCAAGAGAAAACCTTTAGCCCATCAAGTACTATAAGACCATTTTGGTATCACAACTCATGCAATACTCAAGATATTGACATGCGGTGACTTTTATAATGTAATTTTATGTAAATATACATATTTGGGTGAGTTTGAACACCCCTGGTTAAGATTTCGAAATATGGGACCTCTTTGAAAATCCAAAAAATAGCAACATAGAAATATCCCATAAACTCGGGTTTTTTCTTTCATAATAAAATCAAATATGTATTATAATTGTAAAATAGATGTAACAACATCAATATAACATGGTAAAAAATGACGGGGGGTCAAAATCGATTTTTTACAATTTCTTCAATTTTACTCATTTTTGATCAATTTTCGAGATACTAAAATATTATGAATATCGTCATATATCAACATTTTGACATTTTTAAGTTAAAATATAGCTTCTTTAAGATTTTTAAGCCATGTTTCAACATCCTAGGATCTCTACTTTTCATTTTCCACCTAATTGAAAACATGCTGAAATATCAAAGTAAAATCACCCATATTACATGTGTTTTTCCTCTCAAGCATCCCAAAAAACATTTTTTTGGATAAAATCTCAATATTTCATTACAATATGAGTGATTTCATCATGAAATATTATGAAATAAATTTTTTGAAATTTTTAAAAATCAGTAATTTTTGAAAATCTTATAACTCTCCAAAATGACTTCTAAGCACTTTACTCTATTGAAATTAATTAAAATTATCTCAAAAAAATGTTTTTTGGGATGATTGAGAGGAAAAACACATGTAATATAAAATGAAAAGTAGAGATCCTAGGATGTTGAAACATGGCTTAAAAATCTTAAAGAAGCTATATTTTAACTTAAAAATGTCAAAATGTTGATATATGACGATATTCATAATATTTTAGTATCTCGAAAATTGATCAAAAATGAGTAAAATTGAAGAAATTGTAAAAAATCGATTTTGACCCCCCGTCATTTTTTACCATGTTATATTGATGTTGTTACATCTATTTTACAATTATAATACATATTTGATTTTATTATGAAAGAAAAAACCCGAGTTTATGGGATATTTCTATGTTGCTATTTTTTGGATTTTCAAAGAGGTCCCATATTTCGAAATCTTAACCAGGGGTGTTCAAACTCACCCAAATATGTATATTTACATAAAATTACATTATAAAAGTCACCGCATGTCAATATCTTGAGTATTGCATGAGTTGTGATACCAAAATGGTCTTATAGTACTTGATGGGCTAAAGGTTTTCTCTTGGGAATCAAAAGCCGGGCCCGGTTATGATACAAGTCATATATATTTTGATTCTACACATGATGGGCTATCAGAAACGAGGTTGATTACCTCTAGATTTGGAAATATAAATTTTTTTTCCCATGGTAGAAAATTACAATTATCAAAATTTCGATGTTTCAAGTCAGAAAAAAATTTTTTGTGGTAGTCATTTTATAGCCCTTACTTATGTGTACAATCATGGGGCACAACTTTTTGATTGCTTGCAATCCTGATTTTTCCCGATTTTTTGAAATTTCCGTTATATTCAATATTTGAATCCACGAGAAGTCGGTTTCACACGGTAGAATGCTCCAAAACTCTCAAAATAACCTTTTTTCACCTTGTTTTATCGAATGGCTATAAAAGAATTGAAAACAAAATTTCAATGTAACACTCGATTTTAATTTTCTCGTAGACCGTCTCTTAAAAATAATTGATAAAAAATAATATTATTTATACCTTTTCTTTGTCCATTTTGTAAGTTTTTTCTGTCATTTCAATGAAATGTTTTTTGCACGGTTTACAACCAAAAAATGATTTTACCCATCCTTGGATAGCTTTTAACGGTTCCATGGGATCTGATTTTTTGTCTAAATTTTGCATATTTGTTAAACATTTTTCATTTAATTCATTTGGTTTACCTTTATTATTCAAATTTGCATGAACAATTAAAGTATGAAAAGCTGTCCAAAGTCCACACGTATATCCCCGATATTCTGGACCTGTGCCTTTGCAATGTTGCCATGGATCTTTTTCTGGGAATGGATTATCTTTGCTATCCTAAAATGATAAAAATGTACAGTAATTCAAAGCTATTTTAAATAAACATACATCAATAGTTTTAAACTTTTCAAGCCATTCATCTGCTTTCATTGTATTATTCTTTTCTTCCAGCCATTCCTTTAAATCAACAAAAACTTCAATGGCATGTTCGCTATTTTTTAAAGTCTGTAAAATTGTTTTAATAATAATTTTTTTATGCAAATTTTAAAAGATATACCGAAGTTGCAGCACGTTTTGAGTACCGCCGAGCTCGAATATCTTCCCCACATGTTTCGGTAGGAAAATACTAAAAATGTATTAATTATTTTTTTAGGGTACTGTAGGTTTTCTTATTTTTAACTTACATCAATGAGAAGATTTACAAAGTTTAATAAATTTGTAAAATTGCTACCTTTGATAACTTCATTTGGTCGAATAACTTCATCTCGAAGGGCATAATGAATTGCTTTAAGCATATCCGATTCAGAAGTGTAATAAAGAGTTGCGCACCTGAAAAAAGGTTTTTTTGCTGATTTGGGTCATTTAAGTGATAACTGACTTTTCAGGATTTTCTTCACAATCAATGAGATCATATTTTCTTGTGGTTGTGGCGAGGGGGGCTTCGGTGGTGGTTTTGGGCTTCAAGGTTTCAAGAATTTCTTTAAATGTTGAATTTCCAGAATATTCTTCGGCAAAGATTGGCTTTTCGCTATCTTTGGCATAAACAACAACATATGGGAATGCCGTGGCATCAAGGTCCTTCGCCAATTCAGATTCAGAATCTGCTCGTCGACTTATAAATTCTTTCCGGTACGGATACATGTCAAGCAAGAACTAAAATTGTGTAATTTTGTTAATTAGCTATCAGCTATCAGTTGAAACGTATATGTTTGGTATAGACTTACCTCTGCACCTGCCGTTGCATTATCACCTGATTCTTCAATGAAATAAATAACATGATCAGCTTTTTTGAGCTCTTCTTTGAGATCATTTGTGTCATTTACATATGAAAGCATTGACCATTCTTCATACTTTTCTTTTTCATATTCATCAAGAATTTGTTTTGCAACCATTTGCCGAAGTTCTTCTGCAGATGACGAGGAATCTGCATCAACGTCAATGCTCTCTTTTGCAGATTTTGAATATCGTGGAAAGTACTGTAAAAGATTTAAAAATTAACAAAACAGTTACATTTTAAAATTTAAAAAGTTTATCTAATAATTTTCTCAAACAAAATTATACGTACTTTCATTGTTGGAAAAGTTGTAATATCATTTGCTTTACAAATATCTTTGTTATAAATATCCGCACAATTCATTGTTGCAACTTGTGTCACATTTCGCCATGATCGAACTTCAGATGCAAATTCTCGATATGCTGGGGCAAAGGAACGACAATGCCCACACCAATCTGCATAAAATTCAATTACAAATGAATTTTTTCGCCCTTTTTCAAAGACAGTATCATCAAAGGTGTCTTGATCAAGATGCATAATTAATTCATAGCCAGGTTGATAGAGTAATGTATTGTCACCATTTGGTTTATAATCCATTGATGAAATTTCTGCAATGGCATTTTCGAAAATGACACAGGCACAGAGCAAAAGCAGCACCATCGAGAAAGCCATTTTATGAATGTATCTACAAAATTAAATTTAAATTAATTTTGAAAACTTTAAATGTATGTGTGGCCGAGTGGTGAAAAGCGCTCAACTCACAGCCCGACCCTTGCAGGTTCGAATCCGCGCCGGTACTCAACCCAGGTGCTACCATTTGGAAGGCACCGGGTACACTTATAAAGTACGTAGGGTGATTGGAAGGCCCCGAAAAGTGTGTGCCACCACCGGATTGCGCCGATAAAAAATCATTAAGGCTTGGGATTCTATGTTTAAAAATGCCTTTCAGGCCTTCTTGGGTATACGTACTTCTCAATGTCTAAGATAACTTATTTTAAAGGGGGAGAACCACCTTGAACAATTTTTTGCTGCAATTTTCTTGATGGTATCGACACGATCGCAGACTCATTGGAGCTGCTTTTTTTATTCGTTGGAGCTGCAAAAGGTTTTAAAAAAAGCAGCTCCAATGAACCCTAAATAAAAAATTGTTCAAGGTGGGTCTCCCCCTTTAACCTTTTCAAGCCTTTCAATCAAACTCAAAAAAGTCACGTAAAATAATAATAACAAATTTTTAAAAATCAAAAAGTGTATTTATATTTTTAACCTTTACAAAAAGCCGCACCTTTTTTTCAAAAAAATATTTAACCCCAAATTGAAATGTTTCACAAATAATATTTATTTTTACAAAAAAAAATGAGGTGTTTATTTACATAAACATTAAATAAGACCTCAATTACCACTTTTTTTTCGAATTGGAGGTTTATTTTTATATAAAAATATGTGATCAAAAGATTTTGGGTAAATATTTTTGAAACAGAAACAAAAAATAAATATGCAAAAAAAAGATATCAGCTGATAATTTTAAAGCTTAAAACTTTTTCTATTTTTATTAGTCAAGATTCTGAAACATCGTTTTAACAAAAACACTTGAAAATATTCAAAATCTGGGTTAGAATCTTAAAAAAAAGTTGTTCATTAATAGCGGAACGCAACCATTTAAAAAAATTGATAAAAAAATTAAACTACAATAAACAGACACACTTTTTTTGCCCTTCAAAAAAAGAAGTAATAAATATACACAAACTTTTTTCGACCCTTTTTTACGCAAACCCAAAAATATTTTTTTAACTAAAAATTTAATAATACTCAAACAAACAAACAAAAAACATAATACTGGTTTTTTTGATAAACTTTAATGTTTCACTTTGCCTTTTTTTGTGGTTTTACACTTTTAAATGCAAAAATCTTTTCTTATTAAAGTGAATGACAGACTTCTTTTTTGTGCAACAAAAATATTTTATAAATCAAAAAACAACAAACATACATTTTATTTGGCGGTGATTTATGATTTTTTAAATTTTTCTTTCCTTTTTTGGAACCGGTTTTTTCTTGCGTGAAAATATATTTGTTTCAAATAAATAAGAATTGGTTTTTAGAATTAATCGGCCCAAACTCAAATTGCAAAAAACTGTTTTTAACTTTAATCCTCAAACTTTGACCTTTTTTTTCTTTATATGGAACTAAATCTCCTAAAATCCTTTGCTTTTATAAAACTCACATTTGCAAATTACAATTTCAATTTCTTTGTTTTTTGCCATTTTATATATTTAAAAAAATTCATTTCGTTTTTTTCATTTCTCTGAATTTCAAAGTTATAATGCCGTTTTTGCTTTCATCGACAAATCTTTTTTATGTACATTTTCAGTTTAAATAATCGGAAATATGTTTAAAGAAATTAGAAAAAAAATTTAAATAAAATTGGTAGGTGTCTGGAAAAAGTAAAATTTTTTAAATACAAAATAATCCGAAATTCAAAATATTAGCTTACAGATTGAAGAAAAGAACGAAAAATTTCGTCACATTCGATTATTCAGATCGAATGAAACCATCGAATCAGATCGGATCGCAATGCCTTTTCCCAATACAAAAAGTAAGCACCAAATCATCAAAATTTTTTGATTGCTTCTATCCGCAAATTTATAAAATTTAATAAAATAAAAATCAATACAAAAATCAAATTCAATTAACCGTTAAAAAAGATTCCTTTTTTTCACTTTTAAAAACAATGCTGCAAAAATATTTGAAAAAACAATGAACAAAAAATATCAATTGTTTTTTTGTTTGCACTTTTTTAAAACAAATCAAAAAACCGAAATCATTTGACTATTTTTTTTCTATCTTTTCGATAAAGATTTTCATAGAAGCAAAAAAACATGTTTTATTTTACCAAAATTTTAAAATACAAAATAATGCATAAATATTACTGATAAATGATAAGAAAATGAAGAAATTTTCCAAGTTTGATTATTGTGACTAATTATTTTTCTTCATTGTAAGTGCCTTCGGGAAAAATTAGAATTCCTGTTTTGCTGAAATATTCCGATTGTTTGAATGCAAAATGAATGATTGCAACCGGAACGAAAGTAAACCATGAAAGAAGAGTAAAAATTAGGGAAATATTATCAGTTAAATGTCGAGAAAGTAAATCATCAGAATCCATTTCAGAATCAAACATTTGAAAGCATCGATGAAATGGACCAATTAAAGCCAAATATGTCTGAAATTTACATATTTTCGTTGTGAGAGTTCCTCGAAATTTCACAAAATTTTCGTGTTTTGAAATTCAGAAACTTTGCAATTGTTTTGTTTTCGTTGTGAGATTTTTCAAAGTTTCGAAAATAAAAAATTTCGATTTGTTTTGTAAATTAAAATTTTCCAATTTTGTTTTCGTTGTGAGATTTAAAAAAAACTTACTGTAAAACATAAAATAATTTTGAAATTTTTTGACTTTTGTTTTTTTGCCGAAATAATACCGTATCCGGAGAAAAGTAAAAGCATACAAAAATGACTGCATAAAATCCATGAAAATATTGAAGTTTGAGATGATATCCCTCCCCCTCCTCCTCCTCCCCCTACTTCTGCCTCTTCTTCTCGAATATGAATTAATAAAATTCCTAAAGCAGATAAACTGCAAAGAATGATAAATGCAAAGATATAAATCAACTTTCGGCAAAGATGATAACATCGAAGATCAAGTTGTGCCTGAATTGGAGCATAATATTCTGGGGGTCTTTCATTTACAATCATTTCGTCTTTCATCTAAATTATTAAAGAAAATTTGAAAGCAGACAAAAAAATATAGACACTTTTGTGTTTTAATTGCAGCATTTTTAAATCAAATTTTTGCACTTTTTTGTTTACACTTTTTTTTCGGAGAAGACTTTTTTTAGCCTTTAAAGTGTCAAAATTTGACCGTTTGAAAAAATTTAAAACTGGAAAATTGGTTTATTTTTCTTTTTTCTTTTTTTTTCATTCAGTTTTGTTTGCGTAAATATTATATATTTAATTTTAATTACAGGTTTTTTGTCTTTAATACTGAAAAGATAGCATTTTTTATTACTTAATTGTTTAGCGAAATCTTGAACGGTTTTATTGAATAAAAAATGCTGGGATGTTATGTATTTTTGATAAAACGACATTATTTAAATTTATAGAAGCAAAACAACTTCTGAATGAACAAAGACAAGAATAATTCTTGCTAAAAACGAGAAAAAAAACACAAAAGAATTAAATGAAAAAATAACAACAATATTAAAACAGAAAATTAATTAGCAATTTGAATTTCAAAAGTTTTTGTTTGAGAAGAATCGGCTGTTTGATAAAGTTTACGGAAGCAGTAAAAATCTGAATTTGTTTCATCATAATCAAAACCAGTAAAATATTTTTTCCAATGACAAAGATCCTAAAAAATAGTAGAAAATTTAAAGGGGGAGACACACTTTTACCAAATATTTTTAGGATTCATTGGAGCTACATTTTTTTAACTTTTTGCAGCTCCAATGAGTGCTGATTTGAGTCAAGATTAATTTTTAAAAAATAAGAAAAGACGAAAATTGTGAACTTACAGGGATTGTAGCCTTTATGGATTTGTAAAAGAAAAATGTTACTTTTTCAGGGATTAAAATATTTTTTACATTCATAACTTCAACAAGTTCAGCGATACTCCATTTGATCTTTCTCTCAGTAGTTGCAACGCGGGAAACACTTTCTTCAATTGAAATAATAAAATTAAGAGATTCAAGGGAAGAAAAATATTTTGTTATTTTGAATAAACTTGCAACAGTAATATGAAACTCAGTTTCATTAAAAGTTATTTCTTTAATTGATGACAAGAATGGACTAAAAAGACATACTTATATGAAAGCGACAACAGCCAAAAGACATACATACCTGATTTTATCACTATCAGGAATCCACTTACTCAATGGAAGTAAACCATTATTAATTACCAAGGTAGAAGTTTTGCAACAAAATGAAACAAAGCTAAAAAATGATTGACAAGAAATCGTTAAAGTATCAAGATTTAATGTGTCACGCAAAATGCGAGTCATTTTAATATTTGGAATAATAACATTTTTGAGGGTTGACGAAAATTTTGGAAGAAATTCATTCAAGAATGTCGTATCACAACTAGGAGCAGCAGAAAATGAAATCAATTCTAAAATTATTAAGGGTTAATATTTTATTTAAGGATGGCCATCGCGATGGGGCTAAAATATATCTACATATATGTTGTATCCAAATTGGAGAACCGGTCGTTCTTCAACTTGGAATAATAATATGCTGTCTGTTTTCGAGAACATATGTCCAGATCAGAGAACCAAGCAAACGATTCTCTAATCTGGACACAATATATAAATATATTAATCAAAGTAAACAAAACTTACGTTTCTTTGCAACAATTTTATCAAACAATAGTTGGTAAAGTTGCCGCTTAATGAAATATGCTTTAATATGAAGTTTTTGAACACAATTACCAACATGATATAATAAAAACTTGGAATGAGGTTCATCATTTCTAAATTTATATGTCAAACATTTTTCTTCTTCCTAAAATAAATAACTTTATTAATAAAGATATACAAAAAACAGTTACCCGTCCAATAACATAATAATTATCATAAAGTTCAAGAATTGTAAAAGTTGAAAAATATTTTTTCATAGCTTGAAATGGCTCTTTTCCAGAAAGTGCAAATTTAAAAAAGTCTTTTCGGTTTCCATCTTCAAAAAGCAATTTTCCGATATCAAAAAGTAAATCTTGATTTACACAAGCCATAACTAAATAAATATATAAATTGAAAACGGATGTGAAATAAAATTTTTGTTATAATAAATATCGCACATCGAATCCAACGCAAAAAAAAACGGTGAAATTTTCCGGGGCCAAAGTTCGACAAAACTTCTGTTTTTTTTTCTCCTATTTGTTTGTATGAAAAAAACGCTTTTTTTCTCTCCCATGGCACTGAAAAACATTTTGCCAGACACTCACTTGTAAATTTGAAGGCTGCTTCCGAATTCAGGGAGGGTCCAGATGTGACGTTGGAAAAAAATTCGAAACCCTTCATCCCCCCCCCCCTGTAAGATTTTGTTTCCTTTGATCTTTTGCCGCACTTCAAAGGGCATCAGATTTTTGGATGACCCCTTCCCTCTCCTAAAAAACCAATGTCAAATCTGGACACTCCCTTCACTGCAAACAGTGTTTTCCCGATTCCAATTCTCGATTGCGATTCCTTATAAAGGAATAAAAAAGGATCGGTATTAGGAATCGATAAAATCGAATCATAATCGGAAAAAAAGAATTAATTCCATAAAACGTGGTTTAAAATACATATTTTTTCCATATCGATTTGTGTCTTTTTTGGGAAAAGAAAAGGCGCCAATTTTATTGCCAGTCTGCTTTTTGACTTGCAAACGCTCTCTATGGCTTTGTTCTCTCTCATTGTTGGAAAATTAAAATACATATTTTTTGGAAAAGATGCCATTTTCCATATCCTCGATCGATTTCTATTTTGGCAATTAAAGGGAGTGTCGAAGATAGTGAAAAACTTTTTTCCGTCATTCCAAGTGATGGGGAATGCATTTGTTGCGTGCGGGCGGACAAACGTTTTCATTCCCCATCACTTGGAACGACGGAAAACGTTCATAAAAAGTTTTTCACTGTCTTCGACACTCCCTTTAAAGTAAAAAAATTCATACACATGTTTAAAATTATGTCATTTTTTGATTTATGTAAATTTTTTTGTAAAAAAATGAAGAGAAAATAAAAAGGAATCAGAATTGGGACTTTCTTTCCATTCAACTGACTGACTACCGCTGACTTACCAAGTTTTGCTGAACTCAGGCTCCTTTTAAAGCTGCTGCAATATCAAGCTCCACCATCCCCGATCTTTTCTGTGGCAATGTGGAGGCACTCTCAGATCGAGAGCTCCCCGCGCAAAATAGAAAAAAGGCCAAGAATGAGAGAGAACAAAGCCATAGAGAGCGTTTGCAAGTCAAAAAGCAGACTGGCAATAAAATTGGCACCTTTTCTTTTCCCAAAAAAGACACAAAGAAACTAGGCCTATAGGAAGAAAATAAAGGTGAATTATAAAAGTTAAAGAGATGAAAACTTTCGAAAGATAGAAGCAAAAGCAAGGACAATTAATTGAGAAAAAAAATAAGACGGATTTACAAAATAAATTAAGAGATAATCTTAAATAAGGCTACAGTAAATATCATTTTATAGCATGAAGCATATATTTTTTCTCGTTTTGTCCATTTATGACTGACTGACTACCAACAAGTTTTTGTAAAAAGTGTAAACAATAAAAAAAACAAAAAGCAATACCTTCCGGAGAAAATATTAGCAAGAAAAAATGTTGTTTTTTTGTTTAAAATAATGTGATATTGTAGAGATTAAAAAAATGATAAATCTGATTCAAAGATTGATGTAACATTTGCAATATTTAAAAATGCATCTTTTAAGATTTAAAAATATTAAATAAAAAGAAATATTTCAGACAAATACTTGCTGAATTTGATGAGATTTTGGTGTACTGTAAAAGATCACCTAATACATTTCTCTTATTAGAAAATACTTAAAACGTTTTATTCCAAAAAAATCAAATAAAGAACGAAAAAACAACAATTGGTTTTAAAGAAACGCCAAAAAAAATCTAGACCGAAAATACTGCTCCGCTTCCAATCGGGCGCGCAAATCTATAGAAAAAAAAATCTGAGAAAAAACGAATGTATTACAATAAAAAGTATGCGCAAATCGAAACCCTTTTAAAAAAAATGATTCATCTGAAATAAAATAATAAAAGAAAAGGATCGCCAAAAAAGTATTCCGGAATATTGCAAAAGAGAGAGGGGAGCATTTTTTGGCATAACAATATTATATTTTTTGAGAAAAGGAATTGAAACATTTTAGTTTCAATTCCTTTTCTCAAAAAATCCCTATTGTATAATTAAAGAGTGCCAAAACAAATTTTTAATTTAAAAAGTTGTTACATTTTTTGTATTTTTAAAAATAGTTAATATTTTATATCATACAATTTTTTTACGAAAAATTCAAATAAAAGTAATCAAAAAATATTGATTCATTACAAATTCATGGCATTTCTTCCAGCCGTTGGCCTCCAATCATCCAAACTTCCCGGTTCTCGATCTTGAATATTATATCTCATTATTGAAGCTTTATGATTTTCGCCATTTAATCGAAGAGAAACAGATGCATTTCGAAAGCTATCCAAAAATGATACCGGTGTCCAAAGTGTTATCATTTGATCAGGAAAATTTAGAATTCCTTCTGCAACAAGTTGTCGAGAACGAATTATCATTCGAAGTTTATTTTCAGCACAAAATTTTGTAATCATTTCTTCGGTAAACATTGGAGAGCCATCTGTTTGGGAATCTGAATCTCCTGGAAGTTTAAGGCAAGCCCATTGGCATTCAGTTGCAATTGAAATATGTGACATTAAAGTTGGAGGACGTTGAATGGATCGAAGTCCCGGAATTCCAACCTTCATCAATTCTGGACCAATTCCACCCGAAAGACACAAATATGAATCATTTAAAATTGCTGCTAATGGAAGGGAATGCATTATTTGTTCAATATAGCACCAAACAAGTGTATCTTCCATTAATCCACGCTTTTGTAAACCACCAATAAAATCATGTCCCTGAAAAAAAAATCATTTTTTACGTTTTTTGATAATTATATTTGACCTAAATTCTATCACTTGCAAAAAAAATTTAAAAATTTGAATTTGGCGTATTTTTTGGCAAACTGTTTTTAACGCCAAATCAACTCCTGAAAGGATCTTATCAGCAAAAAGTTATATTTTTTTATTAATAAAAACTAACCTTAAGAACTTCGGGATCTTCAAAGCAGCCTTTAAGAAGATAAATATGTTTTGGAAATTTAACTTTAAGTGCCAAAAGTAAAAAGAGGCATTCATGGGGGGCAAAACCTTCGCCAACATAATTTCCCAAAAATATATATGTTGCTGAAGGGGGTAAACCAGAATATGACATATGATATGTTAAACTATCACCATGTCCATGCACTCCACCAATAATAGTTACAACACCTTGTAAATCGATTACAGTAGATTCTGATTGAAGAATTGCCAAAGCTTCTCGAAGAATATGAAGTAACTGCAAAAAATTGGATTAAAAATATTGATTAAAAAATGATATATTTTACAGGTTTTTGAAGATATAATGGTGGAGGTTGTTCTTCATATCCAACAAGATATCCCCATAAATTTTTAATTAATGTTTCTGGATCACATTTATCAATGCTCATTCCAGTTGTAACATACACTGAATCAAGTCCCATTGCAGCTGCTGCTGCCGCAGAAGCTGTGGCATTATTTTCGGCCGAAGATGGATCAGCACCAGCTTTTTGACGAATTTCACTTAAAAAATTTTGTATTTATCGAAAATATGCAAATTTCTCTAATGAGTATATAAGCGTGTCCCGTAAGTTCTGTGTACTTGGCAAAGTGTTCTATCCCAGTAAAAGTGGACACAACTTTTTAATTGTTTTAGGAAAATAAAATATCAGTTACCGTAATCTGAGAATATTTATAAAAAACAAACTTTGAATCTTTGCTTATTTCGTTCAAATTAAGTAACTTTTGGGATGCTTTAAATTGCATAATCTCTGGCTTTATTGATTGATTTTCTTGTTGACGTGGAATTTCGAATGAAGCTGCCATTATTGAATTACCATTTAAAACATTTTTAAAGCCTTTCCATCCATTTTTGTTCTGCAAAATCATATATTTTTAAAATACTGCAGTATTTAAGCAAAGGTTTTTACATTTTTAATTTCTAAACTTTCATCAAAAATGCCATTCAAATCTTCAATGGCATTTTCATATGCCGCAATATGAAGTGAAAGAGTACTTTCATTTTTGGCATTCAAATTAGTTTCTTTCATCCATTGATTTTGAATTTCTTTTTTATCAGAATCCAAAATTGATAAAGCTTCAAATTGTTTTGGATTTTCATCTTTTTTATTATTCCATTTTTTGATATCATTTTTTGTTGATAATTGATAATTATTTTTAAGGTCTAACAATGCTTAAAAGAGATTGCAGTCATCCCAAAAAAAGAAAGCATTCAAATTTAAGATTTCTGCAAACTTGGATGATGTGGTTTTCATTTTTTGAAAATCTTCTGAAACCCTTTCACTTTAATTATTTATGAAAGTCTTGGGTGCTATCATTCCTTGTTTTTTTGCAGAAAATTTATTTTTTAAAAAGCTGCAAAATCTCTTTTAAATTTTACCAGTATTTTTTCTTCCATTTTCATTTGAAATGCTTTTCGATGAAACAAAATTAAGTGAGTTTAGACATGTATTTAAATTGAGATTACTGTATCGAGAATCATTTTTGATATCAGATAGATCCTTATCACCAAATAAGGGCAAATTTTTTGTTGCCATTGAAATAAGTAAAATAAATGTGTTTCTAAAAAGATGCAGATAAAAATCTCAATGATAAAAAGACAACAGATTTTATCGCACATAAAAAAAAATAAATGAATCTCGACGATTTTTTTTGTCTGTGTTTCAAAAAATGATGCAATATTTTTATGGGTCAAAGAAAAAAGTATATAAAACAAAAATGAAATAAAATCTATTTGTTTTTCCGTTGTCAAAAAAATATAAAAATAAACAAGAGATCGAGAAAAGCGCAGCAGCGAAAAGCAAATATATTTGCAATAATAATGATGCAATATTTTTTTGATAACCATTAAAGAAATTTTCTATTGATTTTTTTAATTTTTGGATTGTGTCAAAAATGTTTAAAAACTTTTAAATATCAAATATGAAGCACAAATCGCTTACGGTTTATCAGTTAAATAAATTTGAAAATGTTTTCAAAATGAAGAAAGTCTTTTGATGGCAAAAGTGATACTGTAGCATTTTAAAATTTGGGAACGTCCAGACGTGACGTCACGGGTTTTATGGGTGGGTGGGTTGTAAGCTAAACGTGACGCTCCTGCTAAAAAGCCGACAAAGATCAAAGGGCAAAGCGTGACGGAAGGGTGGGTGGGGTTCAAAGTTTTCGATTTTATAGTGACGTCACGTCTGGACAATCCCTTTCCACGGTGCAGTAGTAACGACAAGTTACAAAATCATTTTACCGAACACTGTTTTTCTACCGTAATGCAAAAATATAAATCATTTTTAAATTTAACAAACTTGGAAGGAATTAAATCTAACATTTTGATGAAGCATAAAAACGGAGATATATTTTTCTTTGCTAAAAAATACGAACGATGCAAGAAAAAGATAAAACAAAATCTTAAAATTTATGCTCCGACTCCGAAACAGCATTGTAAAAAGGCATCCATGAGAAACTTTGGCAATATATTATGCAAATTTGGATATCATTTTTATTTTTCGTAAAAATAATAAATGTGAAAAACGAAGTAAATTTTTTTTCTGCAAAAAAAATGGCCACTGAAAATGGCACATTTTCTGACGACTTTAAATCATTTATAAATGAATTTGCTGAAGAAGCAATATCATTTGGTCGAGCAAGTTTACCAACAAAATGCACTGGAAAAGAAGCTGATTTACGATCATCGGTGAGTGTGGAAGAATTAATGCAATCAAATGTAAGTTCCTTTCTTTTTTTTATTCATATATACTAAATATATAATGGAATTTATTTTGTATATATTTTAGTATTCACCATGTCCGCCGAAATTTCAACAACAACAATTTCGGCGTAAAACAATGGCACATCCAATAATCACGGCACCCCCACCATCAACGAGAAAAAGAACATCCTTGACGTTACAGGATTCATCAACAAGAATATTTGCACCAACATTATCATCAATGAATAAATCAAAAACACCAATAATTTCATCATCAAAGAATTTTTCACAAGAAGAATTTGCAACAAAAAAATCAATAATATCTGTGATACCTTCGTCAAAAAAATATCCACCTCCAACATTTTCTACATCTCGAAAATCAATGTTGCCAATAATGATGCAATCTTCCAGAACATCCGTGACATCAACAGATTCATCAACAAGAATATTTGCACCAACAATATCATCTTTAAGAAAATCCAGGACATCATTTTCATCAGAGATATTGGAATCAAATTTATCTAGAAAATCACTAACACCAGCTTTACCTACATCATCAAGGATTTTGGCACCTACAATATCATCTTCTAGAAAATCACTAACACCATCGATGCCATCAACGTCAAAATTGTTGACACCCACCTTATCTTCAACCAGAAGATCCCTGGCATCAAATCTTTCATTACGGTAATTGTATATTTTTATTATGTATCTTTTTATATTACTGATATATAAATATTTTAAAATAGTTTTTTTTATTTAAACGATAAAAGTTGCTGATGTGTTTGACGATAAACGGGATAATGAAGTTTTGGCAGGTGATGATTTTGTTGTTGTAGATTTGGCAGTTTTATGTTTTAAAAGTCGTTGATATGATTTCATATTATCGCAGAAATGTTTAGAAAATTGAGAATTATGAAAGTGAAAAGGTTCCACGACAGTAGAGGGACGAGATTTTCGAGCATTTTGAAGATGATTTTCAAATTCAAGTTGTAAAACTCGAAAATCTGGGACACTTTTTGTGATATGTGGTTGAAAGGTTGGCTTTGGGGAATAGCATGTTGGATAATGTCGTATTCGATATTGAACATGTGAACGAATTTCATGATCCTAAAATGGGATACTGTAACTTTTATACTTGTATATATTTTATTTAAATTTGCCTTCATTCCAAAAGGTTCACGAGATTGTAAAAGTAATTCCACGGTTCGTTGAGATTTTGCTTGTGCTCGAATTTCATCATTCATTGATGACGGCCGAATATACGTTGATGGGGGAATTGGGTGTGCTCGAAATATTGATGGTTTTCGTGGTGAGAGTGCTGGTTCAGAAGCAGACCGGGAAGATAAACGATTAAGTTTTGGCACTTTTGGGACAAGGGGTTCTCTCGTTGCTTTTGGCTTTTTAATTTGCTAAAATGTATTAATTTGAATATTATAAAATTAATTAATTTTATTTCTTACTCCAACATAATAATTTGAATCTGAAACATATGTAGTTTCTGGAGGTGGTCTTGCACGGAATCTAAATTTTTAATATATACAATATATATGTATATGTGTTACAGTTTGATCTTTTACTTACTGTCTATTTCTTCTGTCTTGATCCTTTGCTTCTTGTTCTTCTTTTTCTTCCAAAAGTTTATGCAAAAAATTCATTGAATAATTTGCTTTTGTTGGTTGACTTTCTTCCCTAAAAAAACTCAATTTTACAGTAATCAGTTCTAAAAGTTTTTAAGAACTAATTATGTCACAAAGTCTTAAAATATCACAACATTACTACTACAGTACCTTAAAGTAAACATAAAAGGTTCTGGAACAGTCTTTCTTGGAAGCCAAACAACTTTTTTTGATAAATTTTTTCTTCGCATTTTATTCTTTTTTGTTCCATTTTTAACAATTCCGGTTCCATTTTTTCGAGTTAATCCTGCTTTAACGATTTTTGGTCGCAGCGGAATTAAATGTGGCTTTTCTAAAATATTTTTAAAATTATTAGAAATGATATTGTTTTGGAAATTTTTGGGATACTGTAGCTACAGTATATAGGTGAAGCAACGAAATGTTTTCAAAATAATTTTTTAGCGAAAACTACAGTATTTTTTGTTAAAAAATGCAACATTTAACAATTTTAATATTTAATGAAAAACTTAATTTTAAAAAAGGATTACCATTTAATTCTTTTCTTTTTTGAAAATACTTTTTTAATTCTTGCTTAGATTTTTCAACAAAATTACTGTTGTTGTAATTATTTTTATTATTACTGATATTGTTGTGGCTTTGATGAACTTTGACGACAACATTTGATTTATTTTTCGGCAGAGATTTTCGAGGTGATGGAATTTTTCGAATTGGATTTTTGTAAATAATTTGGGAATTTTGAATTTCTGCTAAAGTTTTGCGGTAACTTCTTGAAGAGGCTGTTGAACTAATTTTATATCGACGACAAATTCCCGATGTTTGAAGGGCAGCTTCCAAGGTTGTATGAAATTTAATGCAATCTATTTTTAAAGCATTTAATTTTGTTAAAAATTCTTCCCCCACAGGATCGGCGGCGGCTACAGTATTTTGAGGGACTGTTTCCTGAAAAAGAGGGGATTATTTTTTGAACATTGTTTTAAAACTAATTTGGAAAAAGCATGGTTTCTATGTTTTCGAAATTTCCTAAATTCTATTTAAAAATTAATATTTTTAGGAAAACAAAATCCAAGGCGGATGGTTAGAATTCCGTAATCCCATTTCTATAAATTACCAAATGAAGCTTCAAAAAATTATTGACGAAATTCTTGCAAGCCCTGATATTTTAATATTTGTTTATTTTTCCTGGACAAAAAAATCACGAACAGCTTCGTTTATTTGTCCGATATCTTAAAAGATAATTATTACACACTTTTTGTTTTCATCACTTTTGTTTGATGAAGTTGTTTTTCTACAGTATCTCATGGTCCTACTACAACATCAAAAACCTTTTAAACTTTTTAAAACATGTTTTTTTTGAAAATATTATTTTTGTTGGAATCAGTTCAAAATTGAAAAAAACACGAGTTTTTTGAGTTTATTCCAAAAAAAAACAATGTCGAAATCAAAGCATGTTTATTTTTTTTGACCCAAAAATGTAAGACAATATTATTATTTTTTACAAAAACAAATGCACTTTTTTTTGGTTTACACTGTAATCTTTGATATAAAAATTATTTTTTGGGGCGGAAAAATGTAAACAAAAAAATTAAAACAAAACTTACGTGGTCTTCTTCATCATCGGTTTCACCAGAGTACATTTTTGGAACAAAATAATAAAATAGGGAAAAAGCTTTTTCTATAGTCAAAAAATTTGCATATTTTCTATTTTGAAAGAAAACAACAATAAAGCAGGAACACCGGATTTTCGGTTGCGCAATAAATAAAAGAAAAGCGCTTTTTTTAGACTAAACTTTTTTTCTGCATTAAAATGGCACCCATTTTTTTTCTTCATGCTTTTGTTCAAAGTTTCCCAACGACAACCGGAGTCGGAGCAGCAGCGGATTCCCCCTTTTTTCTCATCTTACGTTTCCACGACGACGCCGCTTTGCAATGGCGACCGACCAACCGACGGATGGCAAAACAAGCAAGCAAGCGAGTGAGCCTTTAGCTTTTGGCATGCAAAAAAACCCGAAAGACTTTTTTTCATTTTTTTGCGGAATTCAAAGTTTGTGTTTTAATAATAATTTTGGGTGTGGTTATTTTTTTTATTCTTCAAAAAAAAAGCAAAAAATACCATTTTTTTAACAAAAACAAGTATTACAACAAAAAAAATGGGAAGATTGAGATCACGAAAAAAACAATGGAAAAAAAACAATTAAAATGTTTTAAAAATAATTTGGTAATGGTAAAAGAATTAATATTGTCGAAGTAGTTGCCGATGGGGTTGCAGGTTGCTAGCAGGGAAAGAAAAAATGTTGAGTAGGTAGCAACCGATGAAAATGTATTATAAATATAAAATGAATCCAAAAAAAATGTTGAGGTAATCCGTCCAGCGGTAAAAATTGCAATCAGTAAAAAGAAGAAATTTGAATAAATCTTTAATGAATTGAAACCATTAAAGGTTGGCACCGAACATGCCCCGATTTAGCAAGATCCCCAAGAATTGAGGAACTTTGTGAATAATTTCTTGTTCTTTTAGACTTTGGTAATTCCGCAAGAATTTCTTCATCTGATTCACTGATAATTGAATTTTTTCGTGGTGTTGAGATTACGGTAGTATTGATTGGATTGGGATCATATGATCCTGAATGGCGTTTAAAACGTTGAAGTAATAATTTTGGGCGTAAAAGTGGAACAGAAAGTCGTCGAGATTCTTCAGAATCTTGAATAGTTTTTGTAAAATTTCTTCGAATTGGTGTTGAATTTGAGCGTTGATGGCTTATTGGGTCCTGAAAAGATAAAAAATTAGAATTTTCGTTGCAGGATATTTTTTTTCCAGGGACTTACCATTCCAATATAAATATTTAAAGAACCATCTGAAGATGCAATTGAGCAAGTGCTAGCTTTCTTCTCTTCTTTAATAGCATCGGCAAGAAATTGTTCGGAAGAAGTAGAAAGTCGAAATTCAGGATTTCGAGAAAGTCCAACAAATTCTCCGAGCATATTTACAAGGGAATCACGAATTCCTGGTTTTGTCATATTTTTTTTAACAGATATAAATATTCAAAAGTTTAAGTATCAAGCGATAAATAAATTTTAAGGTTTGATTGAATTCTAAAACATTTAAACTTGTATTTATATAATTTCAAAAAAGATACTCTCGTGTTAAAAAAAAAGGAGGGAGGCGGAGTTTAAGGCAAAAAAAGAAAGAAATGTAAGAAACTTGTTTTTTCTTTCAGATCGTAGAGGATGAAGGACCAGACGTTGAAATGAAGAAAGAATGTCATAAAAAAAAGAGACAACTTTGAGTGATCAGAAAAAAAAAACAAAACAAAAATATAATAATAAAAGAAAGAAAAAGGTTCAGGATGTCAAAGATACAGAAAGATGAGTCAGAAAAAATAAAAGATGATGATAGTTGTAATATTTTTTTTGTTGATTATTATTATTATAATGAAAAATCATTGTTTTTAATTTAAATCAAAGTAAAAAATTGTTAATATTTGTTTTTCGGGAAACGCCTTAATTTTTTCTCGAACAAAGTTTTGTAAGAAAGAAAAAAAGAGTACAAAAAAAGTTTAAAAAAGTGTTTGTTTTTTTTGAACCCATAAAAAAGAAATCGTCAACATCATATTTTTTATTCACCAAATTTTTTCTCGAAAACACACACGTAATTATTTTTTTTGTTTTCTCTGAAAAAATACTAAAACAACATTTTCTTTGTTTTTCAATGGAGATCCTGGTTCTTGATCATTATTGAAAAAAGAAATCAAAATATTTATGAAGAAATAAAGATATACTACCAAAAATGCTTAAAAAAAGTGGATTTTGTTGTAGTTTTTTTTAAATGTAGGAAGACTAGTGTTCATTAAATGTGACAGATGATGATTTAAATAAGCACATGATAAAACCTTAAAATAGAACAGATACTTCTTGAAAATATCAGTATATTTCATCATTATTAAAAATATTATATAAAATTAATAACCATAATGAAAATTTATTTCTGATCTGATTGATAGCTATTTTTGTGAAAAAAATATCTGATATGATCTGATATGATAAAAAGAGTGCACGCGTGATAAAGTGATAAGTTTTTAACAAAAATTTCAACAACTACTCTTTTTTTTTGATATTGCAACAACGTATGTATGTCTAAAATTAGCATTTAATTGTTTTGAAAAATTTTTTGATTTAGGATTTATGAAATTATTTTATTCAAGGATTTCAATTTTCAGACGAAAAAATATATAACAGTCTATTACAGCACTATGAATTATCAAAATTCTTGCAACGAAAACTTTTTAAAGTTTAAATTTTAAACTTTAAAAAAGTTAAAGTAAAGTGTAAATCAAATTAATTTTTAAAAATTTTCTTTAAAATGTACTTCTTTTTAATTTTTTTAATTAATTTAAGATGACAGAGAACAAAAAAAGGAACAAAAAGAGACTAAAGATATCAAGATTTATAAAGCGCGCGCAATATGCGCAGCATTCAAAGTTGTTGGTGATATTACATTGAACCTTAAAATCCCTAAAACTTTGAAATGCTCTTGCCGATAACTGTTTTTTTATATAACATTTGTTTAAAATCATATTTAGAAGAAATGGAATTCACAACATCTTTTTTTCGAGCAAAATTGTTTTTAATTCATTGATTTTTTTATGATGCATTAAATTTTGACACTTTATCTGTTAATAATAACTTTTATTAACTAAATAAATCAAAAATATTCTCGAAATAACAATATTATTAAATATCTTACAACCTCTGGCCAACTTATCATACTGGGCATCAGTTAATTGTCTTAATACTTTAAATCTTGCAGCTTCATATACACTAAACTGTTTCATTATTTTACTCTCATTTACAAGGTGAAATTCAGGTCCAACTGTTGCTTCAAGGCTTGCTCTAATAAATTTTACTCTTTGGAATTTTTGAGATGATGATAATAATTGTGGACTTTTTAATGGACGGGTTGAAGGTGGAATAATTGGAGAAATGTCAATAGAAATAAGATGAGTAAGCTGTAAATCAGGAAAATTTTGAATCTCTTTTTTCTTTTTTTCTATTTTTAATTCCCTATCCTTTACATTTAGCTTATTTAAAGAATCCATATGACGTTTTGTTCTGATGTCTGAGTTTTTTCAAAAATAGCAATATCGTCATTTTGAAAATCAGGAGGAGTGGAATCCGACAGTTTCGGAAGAGTCTGTTCTGCATCAACATATGATCTGCTTGCTCTATCCGTACTATTGGGCACACGGATATTTCACATCTTTTAATGTCTAACTTTTTTGGCTGCAGGAAGACGATGCATTGTATAATAAAGCAAATTATTACAATAAAAACAAAATGAATAAATGGAAAATAAAGTGGATGAATAAAAAATTTGTTCACTCTTTATGACAAATCAATCACAAATTCAAAAAAAAAACAACTCTATCGAAGATGGCAGCTTGTCTTTGACCTCTCATTTAAGAATGCCCTAAGAATCAGTTAAATTGTTGTTGCATATGCTTTCGACCTTTTTTTTTTAAAATAGGTTGACCTATCAGCTGTTAAGTCATTTATTTATTGATTTCTAAAGAAGATTCAATAAATAAGCAAAAATAAGAAAGCTAGCAAATGCGCGCGTAATTATTATAGTGAATCATAAAAAAATCAATGAATTAAAAACAATTTTGCTCGAAAAAAAGATGTTGTGAATTCCATTTCTTCTAAATATGATTTTAAACAAATGTTATATAAAAAAACAATTATCGGCAAGAGCATTTCAAAGTTTTAGGGATTTTAAGGTTCAATGTAATATCACCAACAACTTTGAATGCTGCGCATATTGCGCGCGCTTTATAAATCTTGATATCTTTAGTCTCTTTTTGTTCCTTTTTTTGTTCTCTGTCATCTTAAATTAATAAAAAAATATTAAACGCTATTATTCCTTTGTGATTGCTACTAATATGTACACTTGCACATATGTTTTTGTCAATAAAAAAAGTGATAAAAAATATCGCTTGGCAAAGTGTCATAAAACAAATAATTCATAGTGCGTACACAGAAACAAATTATTTCGAAATCAGGAATTATGAAATCAAAAATAAACACCACATTTTATTGCAAAAATATTTTAAGTGTCTTTTTTTAAATTGAATAATAATAATAATTGTGGAACAGAAAAAAAATATTTATATTTTATAACTCTTTTTTTCTATCTTTCTTCTTCTTTTTTAACAATTAAAACCCATTATTTTATCGTAAATCATTGTCAAATCGTTTAATCATTTAAAAAAAAGTCGAATATTTTAGGTTCATTCTGCGTACATTTATTTTTTTCCGAAAAAAAGCGATCATCTTTTTTTTAAAACAATATTCTTTCTTTCTTTATCGTCTGCCTTTTAGAGAAAAACAAAGGGGGGTCAACGTTTGATGATCAATGTTGTCCTATCTCGAAATCGAAACAAATATATGTATAAAAACCGGAAACCGGGTTAAAAGAAAAAAGAAAGAAACTAAATTATATAATTGTGATTTAACACGTTTCTTTCTCCCACACATAATAAAATGGTAGTTGGTCTCATTTACAAATTTAACACTAATTAAAAATGAACAACTTCAAGGTCCTTTTTTTACTGTTAAAAAACTGAAGATCAGTTTAAAATTTTTTAATTCAAAGAAATCTCCTTCTTTTTTCTTTTTTTTTTAAATGTAACAAAAAAGGACAAAGTACAAAACAAATTTTGGAAAAAAAGTTTGGGATTTTTTTGATAAAAAAAGGTCCTGGCACGAAAATAACAATTTTGTTTTCGTGCCAGAACAGTCAAAACTGCAGCAATACAGTATGTTTAATATCTTTTGTTACGTGATTACTGTAATTTTTCTTTTAAAAAAATGTTTAAAAACATTTTTTAGATTCAAAAAAACAAAAAAAAAACAAAAGTTGACTTTTGTTCCATCAAAAATACTTTTTTTTGCTGCAAAGATTTTATCAAAAATTAAGGAATGTGTGAGAATCTTTGGAGATACAAATCTTTTGTACACATTCCAGAACCCCTTTTTCACATGTTTTTTTTCATATTTAATTTGTTTACCTCCATGTTTTCTTTTTTATTTTTCTTTTTTATGATGCTGAACTTTTACAACAGTGATTCAAAATAAACTTTATTTTTTGTTATCATTATTTTTTCCAATCCAAGTTTTGGTAAATAAAAAACTTTTTGGAGAAAAAAAAGC
Organism: Panagrolaimus superbus; assembly: GCA_964035985.1. Taxonomy (NCBI): domain Eukaryota; kingdom Metazoa; phylum Nematoda; class Chromadorea; order Rhabditida; family Panagrolaimidae; genus Panagrolaimus; species Panagrolaimus superbus. The sequence goes on from OZ038357.1 coordinate 12,745,204, forward strand.
ATGCAAAATAAAAAATTAAGCAATCACATTTTTTTAACAATCACAAGATTCTCTCTCTCTCTCAAAATAATCCCATTATTTTTCTCTAAAATTCTGGATTTTTGCAAAAAATAAAGGAAAGAATCAAAAATTATTTTGAAATACATTTATCATTTTTGGTTTCAAAATTTTGAAAGAAACAAAGAAAAAAGTATTTTTTTTAAATTGGGTTTATTTGCACCCATACTTATCATATATTTTTGAAGGAGCTACAGTAAACTTGTTGTTGGATGGTGATACCTTTTTTTGCGGGGGGACATTAATGAAATGAAATGAAATGAAAAAAGACTACAAACAAATTAAAAAAGTTTTTTATAATAATATTTCAAAGAATTCAAACAGGGCATCTTTGTTTTAAATCATTTGATATTTATTCTTATCATTTTTAATTAAATGATTTCTGTTGAATTTGGATAGAACACGTGAAAAACTCTTTTATTTATCAAAAAAAACATTTGCTTCTTCAAAACTGCTTCCTTTTTTTGTTATCCCAAAAAATGTGACCAAAAAAAGAATTTCGAAATTATAAAATGCAAAAAAAATTTAGGGATAATATTTTGTTGAAATTAATTCAACTATCAAATGTCTCGTGTAAAATTTTACAATTGTCCTAAAAAATGTTGGACAGATAGTTCATTATTTTTGAGCCTCTCCTGATCAATCTTTAGTATGTCAATTATTAAAAAAAGTTATTCATCAAAATTTGCCAAATTCCAAGCAAAAAAGAAAGAAATGGAGTCTAAAAAACTACTTTTTTGATTAAAAAATTTGGTCTTTTTTTACTGTAATAATTTTTTGCAAATCAAAAAAATATATGAGTGATATGTTATCACTAATAACCCAGAAAAAATGCATTTTCTTACGATTAAAAAATTCAGCAAAAAAAATATTTTTGGGAAGTTGTCAATTAAAACACATTCTACGACAAAATATTTTTGAGTCTGTACCACCAAAAAATGAATATTTCTGAAACGTTACCCATGTTTTCGACTATGCTTAACAAGACTAGAGCCAAGGGCTTTTTGCTCAAAGGTGCCGTTTTGGCACTTTTTTGTGCCATTGAAGTCAAAAACGGCATTTTTGGAAAACAGCCGCTCTTGAAAATATTGGCTTAATTTAATTGGGTATAAACTAAATCGAGGTCGCTGAATCCGAATATCGCATTTACAAATCTTGAAATTCGTTGTGGGACCCAAAAATGATAAAATTATGCAAATTTTTGCGTTTACGCCGTTCTAGCGCCGTGGGGGTTTTAGTGCGGGTTCCAATTTATTTTTTTTCGGATTCCTCGTGTTTTTTTACCCCTAGAGAGGGGAATATGTAAAAATAAAAATGTGCCCCCTATCCTTTATGAATTTTTGAATGAGCTCGATTCACCTTTTTTGTCTTGGTCCCCCCTTACAGAAAAAAATTTTGGAAAAATTTTCAAAAAAAAATTTTTTTTTTAATTTTTTCATTTTGCAGAATTTGTGCACGGGCTCATTTGGCGTAGGGTTAAGGTGGATTTCGCGTAGGATGATTTTAAACGATTAATTTTTCTATCAAACCTCTTCCTATAGTCCCCTGAACATTCCCTGAAATGTGCGTCAAAAAAAAAATTTCTAAAATTTCGATTTTTTTTTCACAGGGGGGACCAAGGCAAAAAAACGAAAAATTTTTTTTTTTATTTTTTCTTGTATTTTTTTGCTATTTTTATAAATAAAAGTTTATTTTATGTTTTTTTATGCTTAGAAAGATAAATAAAGCAATTTTGAGCTTCAGAAATAGTTAAAATTAAAAATTTTTGATGTTGGGGTATATGTAGCACACCATAATTGTAAAAACTAATAGAAGACTATTGTTTTTTGTAGCACACCGTAATTGCATTTTAAATAGTTTAAAATTGTGCATAGTGTCTAAAAAATACTATATAAACCGTTTACGGGGTTATAATAAGTAAAATATTGGAGTTTTAGCACCAAAAATGATGTTGGGGGTATTGTGAAAAATCGTTCTGTTGGAAAAATTTTTTATTCTGTTGTTTTTTGCTTTGTTTTAATTAATTATGACTAAATCAAGCATGGAGAATCTGAATATAACATTTTCAAGCATTGAAAAATATTATTAAATACATTTTTTGATGTTGGGGGTATTGAGAAAAATCTTCTTACTCAAAAAATTTTTTTATTCTGTTGTTTTTTACTTTGTTTTGATTAATTATGACTAAATCAAGCATGGAGAATCTGAATATAACATTTTCAAACATTTAAAAATATTATTAAATACGGTTTTTTGATGTTGAGGGTATAGGTGAGCGCGAAATTAACAAAAAAGAATAGAAGTCGGTTCTAAATGAATATATATGGTTTCTTTTGCTTTTATTTTAAACTTCAGGAAATTGGGAACAAAATTGTGTACCATTTTTCGTTTATTTCAATTTCTCTTAATTTTTTCCGTTGGTGAAAAATTTGCCTTTTTTTTAACTAATCATCCGCCAAAGAATAGAACTCTCGTAAGAGTGACATCGAAGTCATTCTACATATGTTTTTCTACTCGCCAATACATGAAGAACAAAATTGTGTACCAGATTTTTTTTAAAATATCTCATTGCTGATTTATGGCGTTTCAAAAATTTAATTTCAAAAAAAGTGGAAAAAATCACAAATTTTCAATTAGAAAGAACTTTTGAACTAGGTTAACCAGGGGTGTGTAAATAGCCTTATTATGTCCACAAAACATCAGCTTAAAAAAACACATTGGGTCGAAGACCACTTTCCCTAAAAACTCAATCAGATTTCCAAAAATTCTGAATTTTGCACTGTTTTTTGGTCGAAAATCACAAATTTTCAATTAGAAAGAACTTTTGAACTAGGGTAACCAGGGGTGTGGAAATAGTCTCATTACATGCACAAGACATCAGCCCACAAAAAAACATTGGGTCGAAGACCACTTTCCCAGGAAATACGGATATGCCGTGCAAAAAAGTGCCAAAAATGGCCGTTTTTCGCGATTTCGCAATTTTGACGGCACATAACCCTGACGACCCAGATATCAACCAAAAGCCTTTTTTTAGTGTTTTTGGGCCTATTGGCATCATTTTAGGTCCAAGCCGCCTTAACCCTACGTTTTTCCCCAAAAAATGAGCCCGTGTGTGGTCTGTCTCAGATCAGCTTATTTTTTTGTAATTTTTCAAGTATTTCTGAAATAAAAAAAAATTTTTTTTTGAAAATTTTTCCAAAATTTTTTTCTGTAAGGGGGGACCAAGACAAAAAAGGTGAATCGAGCTCATTTAAAAATTCATAAAGGATAGGGGGCACATTTTTATTTTTACATATTCCCCTCTCTAGGGGTAAAAAAACACGAGGAATCCGAAAAAAAATAAATTGGAACCCGCACTAAAACCCCCACGGCGCTAGAACGGCGTAAACGCAAAAATTTGCATAATTTTATCATTTTTGGGTCCCACAACAAATTTCAAGATTTGTAAATGCGATATTCGGATTCAGCGACCTCGATTTAGTTTATACCCAATTAAATTAAGCCAATATTTTCAAGAGCGGCTGTTTTCCAAAAATGCCGTTTTTGACTTCAATGGCACAAAAAAGTGCCAAAACGGCACCTTTGAGCAAAAAGCCCTTGGCTCTAGTCTTGTTAAGCATAGTTGAAAACATGGGTAACGTTTCAGAAATATTCATTTTTTGGTGGTACAGCCATTACTATGGAAGACGAATATTTTGTCGTAGAATGTGTTTTAAATATTTTCTAAAAAAAAAAAACGATAAATTACAACCCTAAAAATAGAATTCAAAAAAAATGTCCATAAAAGAGTCAACGATCGGATCGAATCATCATCATCTGATTATCAGATACATAAAAAGGGGATGATCTTTCTTTTAATTAATTAATTAATTAATATTATCATGTGAAGATAAAAAATGAAATCCGGATTTTATCATCATTGCTATCGTCATCATTTTTGCACCTAAATTTATTTCTAATCTGATTGACATATATTTATGTGAATACATATCTGATATGATATGATTTGATAAAAAAAGAGTGGGCTCGTGATAAAGTGATAAAATGATAAAGTGATAAAAAATATACATCAAAACAGGCGTTGGTCATTTAAAAAATGATTTTCGTTCTAAGAGAGAAAAAAAAGAGATAACCTTTGATTATAATGCATTATTTATTTATCATGTGGATCATCACACATCTTTTTTTTCTTTTCTAACTTTTTTCATCTCAAAATGTGTCAGCGAAGGCGCCAATACAAATTAGTCGGTTTCTTTCTCTCTCTTTTTTTCCTGATACATCGATCATTTTTCTCTTTTTTTAAATCAGTTTTTTTATCAAACTATCAAAAAAATGGGGGACTTTTCTGACCCTAAAAATAAGTTAAAACTAATTTGACTACAGTTTTTTTTCAATGTTTTTGTCAAAATTAATTTTAATCAAACTTTTAAAAAAAAGATGAAAAAAATACGGACACCTAAATTTAAAAACAAAAAAAATTTGATAAACAAAGTGTGATTTAAAAAAGACCAAACCCAAAAAAAAGAATTCCACAAAAGTGCAATTAATTTTAAAACACTATTTTATTTAATAATAAAAAAATAAATTAGATAAAAAACAAATATACCTTTTAATTTAAATAAAAATAAATTAAAACGAAAAACAAAGTTATTTAAAGATTCTTTCTTTTTTTTTCTTCAAAGACCTTTTCGAACACGACGAATTACTTTTGGAGCTTGAAGGGAATCATTTGAAGAGCTTGAAGTTGTAGCAGTTCCACCCGAAATACTTTCATCATATTGTTTGAAATTTCCATTTTCATCCAAATATCCGTCATCAGAGTCTTCATCATTCTAAAAAAAATGATAAAAAACTTTTATAAAATTTAATGGCTACCGTAATCTTTTAATCAAAACAGTTTAAAAAATGCTTTCTTTAAAGAGAAATTTTTCTTGCGCTGCTTTTATTACTGTAGCTTTAAACAGCTTAAAATGTCTCTCCAATTTTTAAAAAACTACAGTACCCCATTATAATATCACCACCTTCAGATGCCAATCAACAACAGAATCCTTTTAATCAACCCTAATTCGACTTTGACCTTCGCTACAGTACCACCCTGAAACTTTCCCAAAATCAATCATCCTTTAAATGCCACCACACCTAACTGAACTGAACTACTTTTCTTTTAATCACAACAAAATCTCATCAAATTATCATAAATCACAAATAAACTCAATTAAAAAACTACAAAAATCTTTATTACTCTTTTTTTAAGGGTTCCAGTGAGTCTGCAAAATTTTAAACTTTTCATAGAAATTTTTACTTTTCCAGATTTTTGATACCATAAATTTTTTTTTTTTAGAAAAATGATTAAAATCATTTTTCTTTTTGTTTTGTGCGTCATTTGCCTCTCTTTTTTTATATGCGTGCAAAAATGAAACAAAAACGTAATCATTTTTTTATGATTATTTTAAAATCATTTTTTTGTTGTTTCTGATTGTTGCTTCTGAAGCTTCAATGATCACAAGAATCACACCAAATAAGTGGCTCCAAAGAAACCATGTATATTTGAGATCAAAAAAGTTTTTTTAAACATGCGTTTAAAACAGAAGTGTTTTCTCGTTTAATTTTTTTGTGCGCAAATTAAATAATTTTTTCCGTGTCATTAATGATAGTTTCTCCGAAATAAAAAAATTTTTATCACAAAAATTCAATTGAGAATTGGCTACTTTTACCTTCTGCGATCACAGCTGTGGTGCGACAACCCCCGATTGATGACACTGCGACGACAACTTTTTTTTCTATTGTTAATGATAACGGTGATGATAAATATGATTTTTAGTCTTATTTCTTCTTCTTCTTCTTTTATTATCATTTTCAGTGTTCTTTTTAATCAAAAATATATCTGCGCAAAAAGAAAAGAGAAACAAAAAGACACAAACATTTTTTTATGGATGGGAAAAAAAAGTACAAAAAAATAGAAAAATATTTATTAAACTAAAAAATTCTATACAAAAAAAACTCAAGTGTTTCTAATTGCTTTCATTCTTTTTGTTTGTTTTTTGCAATATTTTTGTGATTCCTACTACACATTCTTTTTTTTCATTGACAAAACGAAAACACCTTCCACGTGAACGAATAATAAGAAGAAAGGAAAGGAAGGGGGTAAAGTTTGTTTTTTGTAATATATTTTAGTGATTTTAATACGCATAAAAAATAAATGATAAAAGTGTAAATATAATATCTGACCTAAAACAATTGCAAAAAATTTCTAGGAACTTAGCATGACGCCGTTTAATTTCAGTCTCAGCCAATCCCGGGACGGAATGTCACACGACGGAACTTGATTTTTTTGTTTGAAAAAAAGAAATTGTACAAGATCCTCTTAAGAGTTACCAAGATAAAATCGAAAAAAAAAACACTTAGTCCCGTAGCGCACTATAAATTATTTGGCAAAACCACACTTTGCCAAACAAATTTTTCAAAAAATTTTAGAAATTATTTTTTAAATTTTGGGTAAATATAAAATTTTATGAATGTGTAAAAAAGGGACACTTTTTTATTTGCAGCAGATAGCCCATGATGTCAGCAATCTAACGATACCTCATTAAACTCAAATGATAAAGGTTTCATCATTTGCCGTTGATTCAACGATGCTGCATAACAAAGTTTTTAGTTTAAAATCCTTTAAACTTTGCGATTCGGCTGATTTTAATGTTCATTTTATGTCTATATTCTTCGTAAATGCATATATTTTGATATTTTCACAGCAGAATGAAAAAAGTTCTTGACTTTATATATAATTTTTCGAAAAAATGTAAGAGCCTTAACGTTATTACATATTTTTTAAGTAAATAAAAGAAAAAAGTATCAATGCAAGCTTATTTGCTGTTTATGTTTACTGCCCAAACTGGTATGAATATTGAACAAATCATTTTTTGCTGTTTTGCCCTATATAATCTTTCTTTCTAGTATACCTAAAATGCTGCCCTCAAGATATTGCGGTGCAGACACGTGTGCACTGTGATTTTTTAACAATTAAATTTAAAAATTAAAAAGAATGATACATAAGTTCCTCTCTGAGCGGGCTTTTTCGAAAAAAATATTAAAAAATCATTTTACGATAAAACTCATCAAAGAATACCTCAAAGACAGTACTTGAGAGACACTTGAAGAAAAAATTTCTGACCTCTGCATTGGCAAAAACAACAAACAAATTGATTTTTTTAATATCAAGCAGACTTGGCGGCAAAAATGATAAACAAAAAAAGATTTTGAAGAAAAATTTTGTTTTCAAAATTAATAAATTAACAATATTAATGTACGTCAATCTGACGTAAAATAGACGGATAATGTTTCACGTAAGCTTTTTTATTTACTTAATTAATAATATTTATATCATTTTCAGATCGACTGATGTCTATTTGACGTGTACAAACAACTTATCAACTGAAAAATGAAGCAAACATTTGTATATATATATGATTCTTGAAAAATTATATATAAAGTCAAGAACTTTTTTCATTCTGCTGTGAAAATATCAAAATATATGCATTTACGAAGAATATAGACATAAAATGAACATTAAAATCAGCCGAATCGCAAAGTTTTAAGGATTTTAAACTAAAAACTTTGTTATGCAGCATCGTTGAATCAACGGCAAATGATGAAACCTTTATCATTTGAGATCAATGAGGTATCGTTAGATTGCTAATATCATGGGCTATCTATTGAAAATAATCAACTTGCCTCTTTTTTACTTATTTTTAAAATTTTATTTTTACACAAAATTTAAAAAAAATTCCTAAAAATTTTTTAAAAAATGTGTTTGGCAAAGTGTAACAAAATCAAAAATTCATAGTGGTAGCGCCATGCCGGGGTCAATTTTTGGCGCAAAATCAGAGCGGCAATTTTATTAAAGCTGGTAAAATGCAATAGTATTTTGGAACAGTTACGCCGTTTCAGTTAGAACATCGTAACTTTCAATCATCAAAAATATGTCAAACAAATTTCTTTCTACGCGTGATAGTATGCAAATTTTACCCAAAATGGAATTCAACTTCTTTTTTAAATTTATCTCTTCTGGATAGTCGAAATCATATATGAATCAGTTATCTGCTTCATCTGCCACAAAGATATCTGTACTTTTTACACTAATAGATATCTCCACACAACCCCCTCTCATCTTTAAATCCCCTATATCTTCAAAATAGTAAAAATCCTTACCTCATCATCTTGATTCATAATTTTTTGAGTATAATAAATGGCATAAAGAAACACAAAAATTGTTACAACGTTGAGACCAACAAGATAATAGATATATTCACTAAAAAAATGTTTAATAGTTTTATGATACAGTATTCCCAAAAAATAAACTTACATTGGAATTTCACTATCACCATTAAATATTTTTCGAAGATTTTGCAACATTATTTTTTATTGATTGATTGATTGATAAAAAAAGAATAAGCAACCCTCAAGTTTTGACAAACACCGTATAAAAGCAATGAAATGAAAAATGAATGAATGAAAAAAAGTAATGCATTCATTTTTGGGATGATGTGATGTCATTCATTTATGCAAATTTTTGTTCAAAAAGTGATATAGACGCTTCTTCGGTTTTTTTGGTATTGTATATTGTTGATGATGAATTTTGAAGACATTTTTGGGTAAATTTTTTAAAAAATGTTGAAAAATATATAGCTACCGTATTCAACCATACGGTAGCTATGTATATACAGCTACAGTACTTTCATTTGTAAAAAATTGGTTTACTGTAATTTTATTCCAATTTTGAGAAATTAAATCTCAACACTTTCTTAAAAAAATTTATGCATAAAAATGAATACAGTAACCAAAAAGAGAGGTTATATAATAATTACAGTATTTTTTTTCAGTCATGCTTAAATTCCAAATAAGACTCCAAAATTTTCTACAGTATCTCCTTCAGCTAACACATATTTTCATATATCTGTTTTTTTTTTAATTTTTTGACAAATACCAAACTTTTAATAACCAATTCTGACTCACTTTTTTCTCTTTAAATAATTGGCAAAACGAGTAACAATGACAAACATCAATTTTTTTGCGCTGCGCAAAACAAACTTTTTTTCCAACATTGAAATTCCATTGTTTTTTATCCAAAAAACAGCTTTATTAAACTTTTTATACGTAATTTTTTTATCAGTACAAACAAATAAACATTTTTGACAAATTTATCCAACAATTTTATTGATTGTCTAATCACTTTTTCTGTTTCCCACGTACGTACGCATGAAATTTTTGACGTTCACATTTTTTTGATTGTAATCAATTTTTTTATCATGATTTTTGTCAATTAATATTAAAATATATTATTTTTTTAGGGTCAAAATTCGTCAACGGCGAAATTTTCAAAGCAAAATCGACGAAAGCGCCGACAACAAAGAAGAAGAAAAAATGAGATTGGAAAATGATGATGAAGATGGCGTCGCTGAAGACGTAAGTTATGTTTTTTTTCCTTTGTTTTTTTATACATTTATAATTGTTTTCTTGGTCTTCTTTTTATTATTTTTTTGAAAAAGTACATTTCTTTTTTCTTGATTTTATAATCATCATTCAATCATCATCCATTTTTTTTTCTACATACTCTTATATTATTCACTAATATTTATTTGCACAACTTGTGAAGCACCAAAAATGGAGGGAAAGAAAGAAAAACAAAAAGCAAAGGAAATAAGTAAGCATCAAACTTATGCATGATTTTTATTTTTTAAGTGATTCTATTCTCCCTTTTTTTGGAGGGGAAACGTTTTGGAATTTATTTTTTGTTAATATACGTTTTTTTATTTAAACATATTTAAAAAAAAATTTAACGGAAAAGAAACGAAAGAGAGATAGACTTGGGGCAATTTTGATTATAGTCATTGATTGAAAAAAATAAAGAGAGAGAGAAAGATGACCCTGCTTGCTTTGGGGACAATGTTATTTATGAACATGTTTAAAACATTGCAGCAACATTCTTTCTTTTTTTATTTCTGCTTCACTATTTTTAGTTTAAAATGTCTGTTTTCCGTGTTGCTAGGGTTGCTTGACTCTTTTTAGTTTAAAAAATTGCATATTCAAAGCAGTTTTTTTCTTTTGCCTTGGACAATGGTCATTTAAAAATGTTTTTGTTGGAAATTTTAGCGACTTTTGAAATATCCCTCTTTTGGTTACTTTTGTGCTATACAAAAATAAAATGTTTGCGTTAGGATAAAATTTTAATTCTGCGCTTCATTTTTGTTGGAAGTTAAAACGCAAAAGCTACCGTAACCTCAGCTTGGATTCCCAGTATATTTTTTATTCTTCCAACTTTCAAATTTTTTTGCAGATCTTTGTTTTTTTTGCCATCATTAAACAAATTCTCCCAGACTGCTGCTGCACCTTTCTTAATCTTTTGACATTGAGCTAGCTGAACTTTGATTTTTTGTCGGCTAAAATTCAAAGTAAAATATCACCACCCATTTTTGACAGCTTTTGCAAAAAAGAAAGAAAGAATTTTACAAACCTTTCTTCTGTTGCCTTCTTTTTTTGTGACAGATTTTAAACTATTTGTTTTTTGCTTTCAATTTTTTTGTAATCCTTTAAAACTGACTAATCTTTTGTTTCATTTCTACTCTTTTTTTTTGAGTATTGTTTTGTTTTTTTATAGGAACCAATGCTTTCCCCCTCATCACGATCAGGTGTACATGGTGCAATCGAAATAGAAGATGGACCAAGTTTTGAAGGTTCAACAAGGAGGCCAAAATCTCCGGGATCAAATAGTGCAATTCTTCGATGGGCACGTGGAAATTTTCGAATAATTTATATTACTTTGGCAATATTAATTTTGTTAGGTTTAGCTGTGGTGGTTGTTGCAATATATTTGGTAACAACGGTTAAAGGAATTAATGAAAAATATCAGAATGAAAGTGATAATGCAAGAAATCAATTTAGGGTAAGCTTATTTTCATTTCAGTGCTAACAATCATCTACAGTAATTAATTAGAATCTTTAAGCGATTGTATGAACAAGTTGCAAGGTTTCGAACTGGTGGACATGGAACTTTCAGAGATATGGGAGCTTTAAATTTTTCTTTGACACCTGAACAATTAGCTCAAGCTAAAATGTTTGGTAAGTTTTTCTTTTGTTTTTTGAAATTTTTTATTGGTCATTGTTCCACGTTTTGTTGTTAATGCAAAGGCAAAACGTTTTTAAAATTGACCTAAATAATTGAAGCAACCAGGGGACAGGTAATTTGAGGGCACCGTTAGCTTGTTATTGGAATGCTTCTACATTTATATATATCTACAGTATACTTTACAGCTATACATAACAATTAATTACTCTTGTATTTTTAGGATTGATTCCTGATGCTGGTGGTCAACTTTCTCCTGGAATTGCTGGGTTAGAACCTATTAAACCTATAATCGGTAATAATATAAGCCATCAACAACAACAACATGATGAACCTTCAACAACACACATGTATGATCGATTTGTTCCAGACCAAAATTTTTTACCACAATGGGCAAATCGAAGTTGCGACAAAAAATGTTCAAAATCTGAGTAAGATTTTTATTGTTTGTTTTTATCGTCGCTTTTTTTATTAAAGTTTTATTTATTTAATCTTTAACTTTATTTATATTTTTTTAGTTATTCTGGACCACCGCCATTACTTGTCATTAGCTTGGATGGATTTGCAAGAGAATATTTGGATCGAAAACTTGTGCCATCATTAGATTTGCTAACAAGATGTGGAAGTCGAGCAGATTTTGTATATCCATCATATCCTTCAAAAACTTTTCCCAATCATTACACAATTGCAACAGGATTATATCCAGAAGCTCATGGAATTGTTGATAATGCGGCATATGATCCAAGTATTTCACCCGTGCTAGAAGATATGAAAAAAACTAAATTTCCTAAATTTTTTGGTGGTGAACCAATTTGGTCTCAAGTTGTTAGACATGGAAAGAAAATGTTTTGTTTATTTTGGCCGGGTTGTTCATTTAATATTACCGGACATAATCCAACAAAAGATATCCCATATAATCGATCATTACAGTATTCACAACGAGTTGATATGGTTGTGGATTGGCTACAGATGCCATCAACAGAAAGACCATCAATGGTTATGGCATATTTTGATCAACCGGATTATGTTGGTATGTGTTTTTTTTAGATTAGCGTTTGTAATTAAAATTATACTTTTAGGCCATTTTCATACCACTGATGAACAAGTAAATCTTGAACTACAGTATATTGAAAGTGTGCTAAATTACTTTTTTACTTCTTTGCATACAACTGGATTAATGGATTGTGTAAATATTGTAATTTTAAGTGATCATGGAATGCAATTTCTTAATCATAAAATTTTTGTTAATGAAGCGATTGATTCTAAAGGAATGATTGTTGCGACAGGAGTAGTGGGTCGAATTCATTTAGCAAATTCTAGTAAGATTTTTATCAGCTTAAATAATACCGTATCTTATTTTTTGCAGGTAAAACAACAGAAGAAGTAATTGATAAATTTTCATGCCCTGCTGATAAATCTTATCGAGTTTTTGATCGATCTTCAACACCAAAGCGATTCCATTATGCTTCCACTCCACGGGTTGGAGATGTTATTCTTGATGGACAAAAAGGAACAACATTTTATCCAACAAAGTTGTCAGATTATGGTGTTACAGCTGATCATGGATATGATTATCTTTATGAAGAAATGCATGCAATATTTTTTGCCACTGGTCCAAATATTCAGCCAGCTCTTCGTGTTCCACCATTTCAAAATATTGAAATTTTTAATCTTTTTGTTGATCTCCTTCATTTACCTCATGAAATTCCAAATAATGGCACATATGGAATTTTAAAGCCTTTGCTTCGAGATCTTAATCCAGTTTATCCGTCTAAAGCTTTTACCGTACCCGTTGGAATTTGTTTAAGTCCAAATTTACGAAAGAATGAACTTGAAAATTGTATGAAAGAATCACAAATATGTGAAAGTAAGAAAAATGCCATCAATGTTGCCCTTGATTCATGTCAAATTCATCAACCACCATTATCATTCTTTCGATCAGAAATGTTGAAATTTTGTTTGATTGATGCATGTTCAATTTCATTGATTGATTCCCTTGGATATCGAAATACCCAATTTGAAGATGGAAAAAGTTTTGGAATTTTTGAAATATTAAATTCACAACAAGCAGAAATTGCTGAATCAAAAATGAGAAATGGATACAATGAAACTGATATGGATTGTGAATTTACGCTGGCAAAATTTGATAATGATTGTGGAACAATACCGTATGAAATAAAACGTGGATTACAAAAAGTTTCGCTATTAGCTAATCTTAATAATGATATGAGATATTTAAGAAGAGTTAAATATCAACTCTTTGATAGTGTTATCAACGGTAATCTTTAATATTTTGTCAACTTTACTTTAACAAAAATTTTGCAGGTCCTTTTACATATTTACAAAATCTTACATTACAGTATGCTAAGAAATATTCTCGACTTATTATTATCACTGGTACAGTATATGATGCAAACAATGATGGAATTGCTGATGATCCAATTCCTGGTACAATTCCAACTCATATCTACCGTATTCTTGTTCGATGTGAAGATAATGCATGGAATATTGATCAACATCGATGTCGAGAAGAATCTGCAACTCGCGTCTTATCTTTTGTGATTCCAAATCAACCTAAAGAAAATAATTGCCTTGAACCTCTTGATTTTCTCCTTCTCAATACTGCAAGAATTAAAGATATTGAACTTTTGACTGGTCTTCAATTTTTCCAAGAACCTTCATGGTATTCTGAGCTTGAATCCCTTAGAATACAAACAGAAATTACTCAAAATTTGTGGAAATTTTAAGGGTTTATTTTGTTGCAACTTTTTTTTACATTGTTATATTTCGGGTATTTTGAAAATGATTTATACATAACATATAAATAGAGCTTTTTTTTGAAATAAAAAAAATCAAACAAACAACTGAGATTCAACAAGAATAATTAACCAAGAAATTTGTCTAACAAATATTGCTTTTTTCGTTCAATAATCATTTCTTCAATTTCTTTTTGTGATGGTACCATTACATGTTTGATAATCATTTCTTTTCCATCATCTCCAAGTACCACAGATTCTTTAATATCAAATTCTTCTTCGGAATCCTAAAAAAAACATTTAATGTAAAACAATTGTGTATAAGAAAAAACATACATCATCAACTTTATACATTTCATCATCCATATCATTCCATCGATTCATTACAGCACCTTTTTCTTCCCATTCTTGATTGATTCTTTGAATTGCTCGTTCTTCTTCAACTTTTTCTAATGGAATTAGTAGTCCATCATCATCATCCAAATATCCATAATAATCTGCATCAACATTTCTCAACAAATCAGCTCTTTTCTTTTCAGCAGGTTCTTCTTGTGCAGCTTGTTCAAATAATTCTCGAACACCCGGTAAATCCTTTGCAGCGCCAAAATATTTATATCCTTTATTTCCCTGGATTTCTTGTCCACCTGAATCTAGCTCCCTCGGGGCTATCCTCCTATAATCTGTTCCACCCAACTCTTTTATTCGACATTCCCAAGCATATTTTAATTTGAGTAATCTATTAATTTCATCATTGAGATCACGAAGTTTATATTCCCCAAGACCGGGATTCTAAAAGATATTGTTAAAAATGTATTATTTTAAAGATAAAAACAAACTTGAATTTGTGAAATCTTTTTCGAGATATCTGCTAAAACTTCACGGCGAAATCTTTCTGCATCTCCAACTCTATTACAGTCATGAGTATCTTGGGGTCGTCGAGCAAATGGTCCACGTTCTTCTTGTTCTTTCATCCGCCTCCATCGGGCTAATGTTGTCATAGCTTTTTCAGCATTTCGAGCCTAAAATCGATCAAGATCATTGTTTTCTAACGATTGTTAACATACCATTTTTGATTAATCAAACAAATAAAATTTAAGATTATATAAGTTTCAAATTCTGAAAATAAAATAAAATTTTCAATTTTAAAAATTTTTTTCTAAAATGGTTGGGTTTTGTTCGTTTTAAGAGTTTTTTTGGTGTTTTTTAAAGAGTTCGAGTAACACTTTTTTGATGACAATTTTAATTTTGTTGACTGCTAATGTTTTGAAATTTACCGGTAAATTATTTACTAGTAAATCTGGAAAGTGTAACTTATTTGAAATATTCCCTTGATAATTGCCTACTTCATTTGGATTTGTCTTTCTTCATTTTCTTTGCCCTTCAGCGACTAAGTTTGCTTTAACAATATTGCAATTCGATAAACGTGTTGTTCTTGTTTAATCCTTTCAAATTAATAATTATATTTTACTTCTTTGTTGTTTTCGTACTGTAGATATTAACGAAAGCTTTTAGATTATCTTTTAATACTTCCAACTACCGCAAAAAAATGGCTGAAACTAAAGAGAAAACTTATTGGACTGCTCTTGAATCAAATCCTGATACAATGAATAAGGTAAACTTTCATAATATAAGCATGTATAAATAACATTTTATATTTTAGCTTATCAAAGATATTGGTGTCAAAGGTTTACGATGTGAAGATATTTTTGGATTTGATGAAGATGCTCTTGCTTTTGTTCCACAACCATGTTATGCTGTTATCTTATGTTTTCCTGATTATGTAAAAGTATGTCAGCATTTTATTAGTATTAACTTTTTTAAATAGTAGTATTCCAGGCCTATGATTATGTCAAAAAATCATATGAAGAATTGAAAGCAAAAGATTACAAGAATCCTGATAAAGTCTTTTTTATGAATCAAAAGATTGGTAATGCTTGTGGGACCTTTTCTCTTCTGCATTCAATTGCAAATGTTCGTGATATAATTAATATTGGTAAACACTTTGCTCCAATCATTGCAATATTGATGAATTTTCTTTTATAGGAAATGGTCCATTTGCTCAATGGATTGAAAAAGCTCTTCCTCTTGGCGTTAATGAACGTTCAGAATGCCTTGAAAAAGATGAACAAATGCATAAAGCTCATGAATCAAGTGCACGAAGTGGGGAAACTGATATTCCACCAGGAAATCGTGTTGAACATCATTTTATTACTTTTGTTAATATTGATGGAACTCTTTATGAAATTGATTCTTCAATGGAATTTGCTCGTCCACTTTGTCCAACAACTCCACAAACAATGCTTCAAGATGTTGCAAAATTTATCAAAGAATTCATGTCCAAATTTGAAAGTGAAAGTGTTTCTTTCAATGCCATTGCAGTTGTTGGTGATCAATAAAGAAATTTTTTGGTGATTCAATGTCTGCGTGATCTCGAGTGATTCTATATTTTCGCGTGCATGCTTTTTATTTCTGCTCTCTATTTATTTAATATTTATTTATTGCTTGTGAATCATTGAAACTTTGCTATTTTGTATTTATGTTTTTTAAATATAAATCATGCTCTAAGGGCTTTATAAAAAAAGGGTGTAGACGCGAAAGAAAGCAAAGAAAAAAATATTACAACAAAGAATTGTATAAATTTTTAGCTTTTTATTGATTCTAATGTAAATTTGGGGAAAGTAAAAATGTGATTCAGGAAAGATAAAAAGAAAAGGACCAATATAAAAAAAAGGAAGATCACAAGAAAAAAACAGCGTGTGCTGATATATATTTTGTTTTTTGATAAAAGTTGTTTATGGTTTTTTAAAAAGAAAAAATGAATTCCAAAGAAATAGAAAAATATCGGAAAGAAGTTGGAAGTTTAATAATTTGATTTCTTTAAAAAGCTACAGTATACCTTTTTATTTTAGCAATTTGAAGCTATTAATGATTACCGTAAACTTCATGGTGTGCCATTGCTGATTTTGGATAAAAAAATTACCAAGTAAGTCAAAAATTTGTAGCAGTTTAAAAATTTGTAAATAAAAATTTAGAGATGCTCAAAACTGGGCGGATCATTTAGCAACATCGGGAAAGTTTGAACATTCCAAAAATTCAAACTATGGTGAAAATATTGCTGCCGGATATCCCCTTACAAGTAAAAAACTTTTCTTTTACAACATTTGTAATATATACATTTTTTTAATACGGTAGATTTGAATCCAGCAAATTTATGGTATTCTGAAATTTCAAGAGTAAATTTTTCCAATGTTGAACGATCACCAGGGTGTTTTCACTTTACTCAAATAATTTGGAAAAGTTCGAAAAAAATTGGAATTGGCATTTCAAAATCCTCAAAAACTCAAATGTTTTATTTTGTTGCAAATTTTGATCCACCTGGAAATATGATGGGAAACTTCGCTGTAAATGTTCCACCACCTTTAAAGACAAAATGAAAAAGACTTAAATTTTGTTAAAGATTTAATAAATATTACATTCCATATATTTTGTAATAAGCAAATAAATTGTAATCAATTGGTTTGAATATAGTGCAATTTTTTAAGAAATCATAAAACTTAGTTTTCTGGTTATAATGTAAAAAATAAAGTTTTGAATAATTATATTACAGTATTTATAGAGCTCAACAAAATATATTAATGTTGACAATAAATGCATTTCATTCAAACATATATTTTTCAAAATCTTTCAAAATGTTAAAAGAAATTTTGTGTTTTAAAAATTACTGTAAAAACTCACTTTGTTGTGTTGGCAAAATGTCATCCAAAAAATCTTCTATGAAATTTACAAATTTTTAAAAAATTTTTTTGAAAAACCGTAACTCAAAATAGCTTTTTTAATATTTATGAAACTCTAATACTGCTGAATTCCTGTATAAAAACAATGCCATTACCACCAGCATTATTAGCCAGATTACAAAAGCGAGGAATTGTGGCTCAACCACAAGGTATAGTTTAAATTTACCATACTTTAAAATGTAATTTTTTTATACATTATTTTCGTTTGCTTTTTTTTGTTTTAACAAACTAAAAACTATACTTTAAGCACAAACTCCGCAAATTGAAATATATGCTGAACATCAAAAAGAGGAAGAAGATGATGAAGAAGAAACACAAAATCGTGGTGGTGCACCGGGCTGCCCAAATAGATGGAATGAATTTCATCAATGCACAGAATTTTGTTATGATCATTGGCGGGAAGGTGGTTCAGAAGATACTTTACCAGCAGTGTATCTTGCACGACGAAAAGAATGGCAACGAAAATATCCGTTAGCAGAAAATTGGAAAGAAATATATGATGCTGGAGTTCGAAGATATTATTATTGGAATTTTTATACTGATGAAGTTTCATGGGTACATGAATTTATTTCTTTATTTTTATGTATATAATTAACCCACACGCACATTTAAGTTTCCACCAAAACATCCCAGAGCAATTATATCAATATCTGGTCCACAAGCTGCTGCAATGTTTTATGATGAATTAAAGAAGGAGCAAGCTGCTGCAGCAGCAAAAACTCAGTCAAAACAAAAAGGTAATAAACGAAGAAATAATGATGACAGAAATGAAAGACAACAACAAAAAAGTGAAAGAGATCCCATGTTACGCCGAGATGGCGATAGTGATGAAGAGCCAGAACTTTCGGAAAGAGATAAACTAAGTAAGAAAGCTTTTTGCAGTAGTTACATTTAAATTTATTCTTTTTCAGAACGAGCTCGTCGACTAGGTATTGACCCTATGGATCCAGCTAGTTATGGTGATAATGTAGCTGTGTAAGTTATTATTTATCAAATATTTGGTTGAACTTAATTTATTTCCATTTTTAGAGGTGGTTGGTCTGCTGGTATGAACAGTGATATTGCAGAAGCTGCTGATGATTCCGCTACTGGAGCATTGTTTGAAAAAAGACCGTATCCTGCACCTGGCGCAATTTTAGCAGCAAGGAAAAAGAATGCTGAAAAATAATGCTGATATTTTTGTATTTATTTTTTTTTGTTTTAATTTTTTGTTTTAACATTGAAAAGTTGTATTTTATAACCATGATTTATCGAGAAATAATCAGCTTTTTTTATTATTACTGTAACCCTTTTGTATTAGTTTTTTTTAAGAAGCATAAAACATAGTTTTCAGGCTATAATGAGAATCATTACCAAAAAATTATATGGCTACGGTGGTTTAAAAATTGATATTACATCTTTAAAAAAATATTACTTGCAAAAAATCACTGACAAAACCGTTGTTTAAAAACCATGAAATGTATGGTGAGTCACCATTGGTGATCCAGTCAGGGTTTTATTAAATGCCACAAAGATATTAAACTTAAAACCCATTTTTTCTCCTTTTCGATAACATCTGTTCAGAGCGAAATTTTTTAAAGTGGTCCAAAGTGGTTGAAACTTTTAAGATTATCTATAACACAATTGATTTTTCGAGGTATACGGTAGGCCACCTTTTATAATTTGATTTCCAGACATGTCAGAGCCCCCAAACCGAACCAGTTTTTGTTTTGGCACCAGAATACATTGAGCCAATTTGGACCACTTTAAAAAAGGTCGCTCTGAGCAGAAATATCAATTTTCTTCGAATTTGAAAAAAAATTTAAATATTAAAAGTTGCATGACAAAGTTGGACCATTCTAAATCCGGTGAAGTGGAGCACTAAACAGTGGATGAATTCATTGAATTCTTCTTTTAAAAAGGCTAATTCATTTTTTCACGTCCATCCACCGTTTTAGAATGGCCCGACAAAGTATAAGAATATTTGTTCGGGCATGTAAAATAAAATAATAATAATAATAAAGATCAAAAATTAAGTTTCAACTATTTATAGGATCAACTTTTGCTAAAAAAAAACCTTTTTTTGCCAAGATTTGAGGTTTTCAATACTTTTTTTTCAATAAATACTTCATTTATTGTGTTGAAGGATTGTACAGTATGGAAATAAGATGGCATTAAAATTTCATATAAAAAACTGTAAAATTTGTTGTAAAAAATTTCCATGTTTGAAACTTTTTGACACATTTGCCCAAGCTTGAATGGAGGAGGAACAAAGAACTTCTTTTGTTCTTCTTACTTTTTTTACTTTACTTTTTTTTACTCTGACGTGGTTTTCTCTCTCTCTCTTCCACCTTTTTTTTTATGTATCATTCATTTTTCCAGTAATATCGATTTCAAAATTATGATAATGAATGGATAACAATTGTTGACTATAAATTCATCAGTGAACAACCAAAACGTTTTCATTCTTGCGGCTAAAATCACGAACTGATCAGTCGATGAAAATTGGCTGTCAATTTTTTTACTGCTAAAAAATGATAACTTACTTTTTGCGCTTTTTTATCCCTTTATGTTTTTTATTATCCCTTTCTTTGATTAATTAATTATTAATTACTGATTAACCTTAGGGTTCTTATCTCGTACCTATATATCTGTATTTTGGGATATCTTTTCACACTTTTATCAACTTATATATATTCGTAAAATATTAAATATGATGACTGAAATATGTGAAAGTTCTGAAAGCAGTTGTTATGGTACGAGCTCTTCATCCTCTGCTGATACCATCACCAAATGTTCACAATTTTCTCGTAAAGTTTTTATTGGTGGCTTACCTTTTGATGCAACAGAAGATGATATAAATGCATCCTTTGAACATTTTGGTCCAATGTCAATTGATTGGCCACGTCGTCATTCTTCATCTGATGGTGGATCACCTGGGGGTTCTCCTGGTACATTTTTATATTCACATCAATATAACGTTATATAATTTTTAGATCGTCGTCAAACATCTGGTTATGTCTTCCTTATTTATCGGAAAGAATCATCTGTTCATCGTTTACTTGAAGGTTGTAAAGTTGATTCAGGACGATATTTTATGCTTATGAGTACTCGAAATTCATGTCGTAAACCTGTAAGTTTTGTTTAGAATGTTATTGTTGGATATATAAAGTTTTAAATTTTTAGGTTCAAGTTCGTCCATGGCGTCTTAGTGATTTTGTTTATCTTCCAACTCCTGTTGCAACACTTGATCCACGTAATACTGTTTTTATTGGTGGTGTACCTCGTCCAACTCGTGCTGGTAAGTTAATGCTTTGATAGGATTACCCCGAGGGATATATATTTTCTGACCTTTAGGGAAAGGTCAAATTGGAAAAAAATAATCTTTTTTTTGATAACTTTTAACTTTACTATCTCTTTATTTTTTTAGTTGATATCGTAGATGCCTTTGAAAAGAAATATGGTCGTGTCATTTATGCAAGTATTGATATTGATCCAGAACTTCGTTATCCTAAAGGTGCTGCCCGGATTGTCTTTGCTAATCGTTATGACTATTTAAAAGCAATGGCTGGACGCTTTGTTAGCCTTCCATATTGTGGTACAAGTAAACGGATTGATGTTAAACCATATATTATTGATGAACAGGAATGCTCCGCATGTAATGGCGAACGTTGCAATTATCGTTTTGCTTCATATTTTTGCGCTGAACCTAATTGTCTTCAATATTATTGTAAAGTATGCTTGGATCAAAGACATTATGGTACATCATTGCGTGTTAAACATCTTCCATATGTTATTTCTACTCATGTAAGATCTTTTTATTAATAACTTTGAAACTCTATCTTATTACTGTAAATTTTAGAAGAACAAATATTAAGATTGGTAATGCCCCCTCAAGGAATCCAAGAGAAAGCATAGGAGAAATAAAAAGTTTAACATTAAAAAAGTTTTTGTAGTTTTGTTTGTTTTAATATTTTTTCAAATTATTTATAATGATTATTAATTTATTAATTAAAGTTGTTTTGTATGCTTTTATGTTAAATATAAAAACGAATATATTGTAATCATCGGATTATTGTATAATGTTAAATAATCATGCCTATATCCATATCTAAATAGATAATACGTAAATTTTTTTGATACTTTTCTTGCCTTCAATCAACGTTGTACTCAACAATAACAAAAACAAGGCTGATTTTTTTTTCAAATCTCTCGCCTCTCTCTTGGCAAAATGTCTCCAAGCGCAAAAAAAGTTGTTCGAATTCGCGAAGCTTTCAATAAAAAAAGGACCTCAATTTTTTGCCTCTCGTTGTAAAGTGCCGTTAGCTTTGTTGCCATTTGTTATCCCCTTTAATTATTGACTTTATTTGTTTAATTATTACTGCTAATTTTTTAGCTTATTTAACTCAAAATGTCATCCGCTCAAATGCCAATTATTCTTTTACGTGATGGAACTGAAAACAGACAAGGAAAAGGTCAAGTCATTAATAATATTAATGCATGTGTATCTGTATCGGACTATGTTAGAACTACATTAGGCCCACGTGGCATGGATAAACTTGTTGTAGATCGTAAAGGTAATTGAGTAACTCCATTTATGCAATGGTTTAAAAGCTATTTTTTATACAGATAAAACAACAATCTCAAATGATGGTGCAACAATTATGAATATGCTTGATATTGTTTATCCTGCAGCAAAAATTATGACTGATATTGCCAAGAATCAAGATAATGATGTTGGAGATGGAACTACTAGCGGTAAAATCCTTTGATTTTATGGTGGCTAAACTAAAAATTGACTATTTTAGTTGTCATTCTTGCTGCCGAATTCCTTAAACAAGCTAAACAATTTGTTGAAGATGGAGTTAGTCCACAGCTTGTTATTTCTGCCTATTATCATGCTTCGGAAGAAGCTATTAGAAAGCTTGATGAACTTGCAACTAAAATTCCTGAACATGGATTACGTGATATGCTTATTAAATGTGCTGCCACGACATTAAGCAGTAAATTAGTTGCACAAGATCGGCAATATTTTGCGGAACTTGTTGTAGATGCTGTTAACAATGTTGATGACGATTTGCCTGTTTCTATGATTGGTGTTAAAAAGATTAGTGGCGGTTCTGTCACTGAATCACATCTTGTTAAAGGTGTTGCCTTTAAAAAAGCATTTAGTTATGCTGGATTTGAAATGCAACCAAAGCATTACAAAGATGTTTCTATTGCTTTGTTAAATATTGAACTCGAATTGAAAGCTGAAAAAGATAATGGAGAATTACGAGTTAATAATGTTTCTGATTTTGAAGAAATTGTTAATGCTGAATGGAATATCCTTTACAATAAATTGGAAAAAATTCATGCTAGCGGAGTAAAGATTGTTCTTTCTAAACTTCCAATTGGTGATGTTGCTACACAATGGTTTGCTGATCGGTAAGCTTACCTTTTCTTTTTTTCATAAAGCTTATGATTACATTCAGAGATATGTTTTGTGCTGGTCGTATCCCGGAAGCTGATCTTAAACGCACTCAAATGTCTTGTGGTGGTCAAATTCTTACTACTGTATCCAAAATTGAATCAACAGCTCTTGGAAAATGTGATGAATTTTATGAAAAACAACTTGGAAATGAGCGTTTCAATTACTTTATTGGTGGTGCAAAAGCTCAATCATGTACAATCATTCTCCGAGGTGGCGCTGAACAATTTATTGCTGAATCTGAACGGGCTCTTCATGATGCAATTATGGTTGTTCGTCGTGCTAAAAAGAATGATACTGTTCTTGCAGGTGGTGGAGCTATTGAAATGGAACTAAGTCATCATATTCGTGAAAAAGCTAAAAATATTACCACAAAAGAACAATTCTTCTGGAAAGCATACGGTAAAGCATTTGAAATTATTCCTCAACAACTTTGTATTAATGCTGGTATTGATGCTGTTGATATTCTTAATCAACTACGCAATCGCCATTTAAAAGGTGAAAAACATGCTGGTGTTGATATTTTCCGTGAATGTGTTCGTGATAACTTGGAAGGATGTATTTGGGAACCTGCTGCTGTTAAACGCGTAAGTTATATTTTTTTAAACTATAATATTTTATACATTGATTTTACTTGGCTTGTTTTAGAACGCAATTAATGCTGCAACAGAAGCTGCTTGTGTGGTACTAAGTGTTGACCAAACTATCACGAATCAACCAAAAAAGAATGAAATGCCTGGTTTACCGAGCAAGCATTAATTATTGTTTGCTTTCGATCTCTCCGAACCAGTCCTGGCTCGCGTTCTTGTTTTTTATTATGTTTTCAAATTTGCGTTTTTGTTTATCAGCTTATTTTGAAGTAAATTTTAATAATTTTTGGTAACCTCTTTTTGCCGTTGCAATTTATGGTTAAAATTAAACACACTTTATTCTACCGATGCATTGCTCCTTCATTTCCAATTAAAAACACAAATAATAATAGAATAAATCGAAAATAAAAAAATTTTGAAAACGAAAACTCTTTAACGCTAATTATTACTTTACAGGTTACTGTAATGACGAAAAGTCGAAGTAAACTATTTCCACCATGGAGAATCTAATGGCACTTGTGATTTAAATTCATATGAATTCTGAATCTCGGATCCTGAAAATTTTTGTATTTTTTTCTTGTTTTTTTGAGGGTAGTTGAAAGCGGGGAGTCCTATGAAATGTGTCGATTTGATTCATTTTATTTTACTTTATTAATAGCCGTGTACTCCCGCTCCCCCTTTTTCCGCTCCCCAATTTAATTCCACAGCTTTATCAACAAAAATTATACAATTAAGTAAAATTTTTGTTGATAAATAAAGAATCCGTTAATATGTGTTTAGTCGATTTGATTCACTTTAAGTGGGCTTTTTAAAACAAAAATAAAATACAGGAGCACAGTAATTAAAATTACAATATAAGGATGTATCCCGGGATATAAAGTAAAATAAAAAATTGGAAATTTAAAAATTGAAGATTAATAAATGTTTATTGTGCCCAAAAATTTTTAATATTTTTAAATCTGAATAAATGAAAAGTTGAAGAACAGTTAATGGATCAAAAAAGAGTTTTGTTAATCCCTTTTCTCAATATTGTATTAAGAGTGCCTCGTCTGCAGCATAGTATTTTTTTATGAAATTTCAACCAATATTCTAATATACGAGTGTGACTAAAAACTGAACTTTTACTATGTCTTCCATTATTGAAAAAAATTAATTTTGGACAAATTTATTATTTATAATAATATTTTAATGCTAAATAAATTCAGTTTACGCTACCCTTAACGTTGCAGCACAATTTTTTATTATTATTCAAAAAAAATTTATCAGTGGAAAATATAAAACGAGGAAACATTTCTTCGTTTTTCTCGATTTTGGGGGAGGCTTCAGCCCCGATGGCCCCCCCTCCCCTCGGAGTACGGCGCTGCCAGCGAACAATTTTTTCTTTCCTTTTTTTGTCATTTTTTTGGTTACAGTATGAAAAATTAAATTTTAATGGATTGTTACAAAAGACTGCCTATAAGTTGCATTTTCATTTATAAGATACCCTTTTCCATCGTTACATTTTTTGTATTCCAAATAGTGATCACTTCCCATCCCGTTCACGCCGGGATTCCCGGCGGGAACGGGAACGGGATTTTCCCGGTTCCTGCCCCGTGGCGATTTTCAAAAAACGGGAATGAAATATATAGCTTAAGATGCAAAACACTTTTTCATAGCAACTTCAAACTTTGTTGAATCTGAAAGCTTTTTGTCTGATGCTACTTTATTATATGGAAACAAACAAAAAAATAGATTATCTGCAGATTCTGCTCAAAAATTGCTTAAAATTTTTAGATATTACATGTTACAAGTTTTCGACGGGAATCACGGGATTCCTGCGGGGGAATCACGGGGTTCCCGTAATTCCCGTCCCGTGCCCATTTTCAAAAAACGGGAATTCCCGTTTCCCGGGTTTTACCGAAAACGGGACGGGAAGTGATCACTAATTCCAAATAATAGCCGTCTTTGTATTTTCCATTGAAAGTTAACATTATTTTTTCTTTCGTAGATTTTTGATTTTGATATCAGTTGTTATTTTTCCATTTTGATTTAGCTCCCAATTTTCCTTTGGAACTATGGTATACTTTTTCACTTTTGGAGACTTGTGTTTTTCAGCTTCATATGTAGTATTATCAGCATCTGGATCGGTTATTTTAAAATTATATTTTTCTTTTTACATATTTAAAAGAGCTTAAAGCCACTTTTTTGTAGGTTTAAAAATGTTTAAAAAATTCAAATCGATTCATTTTTTAAAATGAAAAAAAGGAAATGAAAAAAAAAATGATGCTGCTTTGCTTTATTTAATGTTTTTTTTTGTCAGTGTTTTTTTGTTTTATTTTTCTGTTTTTTTAGTTGCAAAGTTTTTTATCACTAAAAATGATATTCTCTAAAAATCCCCATATATTAAAGAAAAATAAAAGCTTTCATTTGTTTATCATATTTTTATAGTAATTCTACAAATTTAATTTAATTTAATTTAATTTAACGCATTTTTGTTATTATAGTATACAACAGAATTAACATATTTTGTACAAAAAGTACAGTAATTTAATAATTAAAATTGAGAGAAAACAATTTTGTGTAGATATTCTAATGCTTTCGACCCTGAATAAAACGAAAATAAAATCAAAATGTAAAAAAAGTGATTCAGAAGCGACGAAAACGCCATCTGAAAATTGAAGAAAGCAAAAAAATTTCGTCGAAAAAAAAGAAAACAGAACACTTTTTTTCTTTCCTCTTTTTGCAAAAAAACAATGCATTTTTATTTTCTTCCTTCGATTTTTTAACGTTTTTGATCAAAATCTAGCTGTGCGATTGCTCCGTATTTTTTCCTGTGATTTTCCTTTTTACTGTAGACGTATTTTTTGAAGGGCTATCAAACCAGGGCCGTATACAGAAAAAAATTTCAGGGGGGGCACAGCGATTTTGGGGGGGGGGGGGGGCACACCTTTGATCTTTTGCCGCCATCAACACGAAGCGGCAAAATATCAAAGGAAATTCCTCAATTTCCTTCCGGGCACGGGCCCCCAATGCCCCCCCCCCCTTAAATACGGCGCTGTATCAAACTATACCAGCAGTTATGCTTACAGTTGTACTACTTTTTACAAAGGCAAGCATAGATGGAATTGGAATTTCTTTGCTACTTTCATGGATTCCAACTATAAATTCTTTAACAACAATTATCGTTGTAAAACCCAGTGATGTTGCGACTCCGACTCCGGAGTCGAGGAGTCGACTCCCAAGTCGAAGTCGATGAGGTGGAGTCGATGCATCGACTCCGGAAGGAATTTTTAAAAAAACTCTAAAAAACTATTTATTCTGAAGAATAATGTTTCTAAAACACCTTTTTTGACATAAAAAGCTCTAATATATTATTTTAATTACCTTAAAAAAAGTTTTAAAATTTAAAAAAAAAATTTTTAAAAAAAATTTATAAAACAGTTTTTTTGTTTCAAATATTAATTTTTTAATTATTTAAAACAGTGTAATAGTGTAAATTGATATTTAGAAAGCACTTTTATGTGTTTTAAAGAAGATTTTGAATTTTGAGTCGACTCCATTGACTCCGACTCCGGAGTCGACTCCAGTGACTCCGACTTCGGAGTCGATAAAAAATGTCTGGCACATCACTGGTAAAACCATATCGAAATGCAATCCTCAAAATTATTTTTATATTTATAATTTTGAGGATTGAAAATCTGTTTTGTTCCAATCCGTAATCTCCTATAAAAAACTTCAATGTCCAAAAATTAAAAACCACCTTGAGAAAAATTGTATGTGGTTTACACCGACGAATGCATTAATCATAGATTGTTAAGGATCCAGATTCTAAAAAATTTGAAAAATCAAAATATCGAAGATGTTTTATTTTTAACATTTTTCCACGAATTTCATTCATACTGCAATAATTTTATAAAATTCGTGAAAAAATTATAAAACTATTCAGATATCTTTTAAAAATGTTTTACATAAATATTTATTACTACTTTTAAACTATTGGAAACAAACAAGCCTATTTCAATTCAACAAATAATAATAATATTTTTACCAAAACCATAATTTTCCCCAAAAACTTGAGCCCTTTTCTTTTAGATTATCATTCTGTAATTCAACACTTGAATCATTAATTGTATTATTAAGAGCAGCAGAGTATTCATTAAATTTTGTCCAGACCAGACTTGTTGACCAAAGTTTTCCACGTAAAGTTTTATCTTCAACAATTTCGCCCAATGGTTGAGGATTACGGTCACGACTAAAAAATGTTACAAATGATTACAGTAATTACAAGAACAACAATATTAACAAAAAGAAACTTACTCAATAAAAACTCCATTAAGGGTTGCGGCTTCTGGATCCGCAACAGCAAATAATACAGGTTTAACAGCTTTTTCAGGTTTTCTTTGACCCATTAAAAATCCAACAGGTTTTAGCAGCCATCGACTTAAAAAGAATGTTTGAGAATCTAATTGTTGACTTAAATTTGAGCTAGTTCTTCCGGGATCTGCTAATAATACAGTAACATTTGAACCTTTAATTCTTTCAGAAAGTTCTTTTGCAAACATTGCTTGAGCAAGCTTTGATTGCTTATAAACATCATAACCATTAAACTTTACTCTATTCTCGGCATTTAAATCATCAAGATCAAGGTCACATTTTCGATTGATTACATTTGTATTGAGGAAAACTAGACGAGAGGGATGTTCTTGTGCGAAAAGTTTATCAAGAAGTAATCCATTGAGAAGAAAAGTTCCCATATGATTTGTTGCAAGCATTGTTTCAATTCCATTTGAAGTTACTTTACGTTTTGGTTCCATGATTGCTGCATTATTAATAACGCCATCAATTCGTTCAACAGCATTTTTACCTATAATATATAAATATTATAATAATATATGTACATATACTGTACATGTATATGCCCTCAATAACAAACCTTGTGTAAGTCTTTCGACAAAACCTTTAATTGAATCAAAATCTGATAAATCACATGTTCGACAATAAACATGTTTATTCTTTGTTGAAAGTACAATATCTCGACGAGCTGCAATACATTTTTGCCGATCTCGACATGCCATAATAACATGAGCATTTCGTTTTGCAAGTTCTAAGGCAGTTGCTTGTCCAATTCCAGAATTTGCACCAGTAACAATAAAAGTTTTTCCTTTCAAATCAAAATCTGGATCATATTTTACTCCGGCTTGCGTTGTACTATAAAAACATTCAATAAAAAATAAATTATATAAATAACTTACTCAATAATGTAATAAAGCCCATATGTAACACCGAAACCCGAAAATGCCAATGACCATGGTGATTTTAAACCTTCAACAATTCGACGTAACGCTATTTGTGCCATTCTGAATCTGTTAGTATTATTTTTATCAGTGTTAAAATCACTCAACTAAAGTATGATTGGATTCATTTTTAAATTATTAACCATTTATATAAAATATAGCAAAACAAAACAAACAGATATATTTAAAAAACCTTTTATGCATAAATATTAAATAACACCTGATAAAGATAAATTAGATAAAGAAAAATAATTTTGCTAAAATCTATGCAAAAAAACATTAAACCCAAGAGAGATTTACAATAATAAATTAGGCAGAGAATATTATTAATAACAAACACATATTTAAACGAGTTTTTTAGCTTCAAAAAATCCTTTCAAATGTTTCATTTGCCATGCTCCCATACAAACAAGAACTAGAACTTGTGCAACAGCCCAATAAAGAACTCGATTATTTGTTGATTCAGAAGTTTGACGGAATCGTTCTTCACGATACCGTTGATAATTTTGTTCTTTTGTAATTTGTTCTACTTGATCAAGCAACTGACGAATACGAAGTTGAAGTTCATTTAATTCTAGAATTAAAAAAATGAAGTTCATTGTTTCTACAAAGTTAAAAGAACTTACTATCTTTTTGTGCAACTTGTTCATAATCTTGTGCATGTTCACCAACTTGAATATCAAGATGTACACGAAGCTGAGCTCCAGAAAACCATGCTGATGAATTGGAATAAAGACAAATCAGATGTTCTCCAGGTGTATGAGAAGTAAAGGTGAATCTTCCTTCACTTGTGTAAAGTTTACTCAAAATAACCTAAAAACAAAAAACCTCTTGAAATAATCGCATATAAAGTTATATACCTTTTCTTCAGGATCTTTAACTTCTACATGCATTCCAATATTTGGATAATCACCATATCCCTTTGTATTTGGATCATACAATTGAACTTTATAATTTCCAATGACCATTGTTTCATCAGGAATTTCTTCAATAAAACATTTTCGTTCTGTTTCAGCAATATGAAAATATAAACCAGTACTGAATCCAATAAGTGCAAAAACCAGTAATACCCTCAACATTGCCATTAACGAATCTACAATAACAAACTGTTAACAAAAGACACAAATGAAAGTTCAGACAAATATTTAACCGTTACAAACGGTAGATTTTTTCAACAGTAAAAATTACCAATAAAATAATCTCTTTATTGCACGGGATAAAAAAACTTGTGATAATAATATAAAAATAACAGACTAGATAAACGTAAAATATAGGCAAGTATAACAAAAGATGGATGGAATGCTGCTGTAAAAGCGGCAAGAAAAAAAACAAAGGCATACATTTCCACAGTAATACTTAGCATACTATTGCTTGAACTCTTTTGAGCAGAAAATAACAAAAAACAAAACTAAAAAGATAAGCAAAAGAATACTGCATTATTCAGAAATAAGTTAAATATATTTGTTGAAAGATGGAAAGGCCACGACATTGATACGTAATATTGTTAGAAATTTGGGGCAGCACCATAAAAATGCACCAATAAAAATTTTGATTTAAAATTAACTATTTACAAAAGACGATGGCCAACGTTTATTAATCATTTAATTTTTCAAAAACCCATTTTTGTCTCGCATCTGTTGGATCACATGGCATTCCTTGTAATGCAGTTTCTTCTTTTTGAACACTAACTTCAGTTTTTGGAATAACTGCAACACATTGATTCTTATATTTTAGAGCACCACTTTGTTCATTATATTCCCATCCAGAAAGTTGGGAACATTCTCGATTAGCTAGTTTTCCACTTGCTTCAATTCCAAGACACATTTTTGATGCAGATTGTCGTATAGTTTTTAATTTTTTATCAAATATCCATTCCTAGAAAAGTTATACTGTAACTCAGCTATACTTGGCAACAAAAAACGAACTTGATTTCCACCAGTTCCATGACATTGATACATTCCTGGAGATTGATGTGCTTTAATATTGCCTAATGAATCAAGACAGAGATTGTTTTGTTTTAGGGTTAAATGAACACCAGTTTTTTCAGGTACTTTTAACTCAGGATAAACTTCTTTTAAAAACCAATCAAAACTTTTACATTTTAATTTAGCTTTGATAGCAAGACGATCAGAAAAGCTAAAGAAAATAGAATTTAAATAAAATTTAAAAAATGCAACAAAACTTACTCTCCAACATCAATAAATTTAGCCGACGGTACTTGGTTAAGATATAATTGTTTATAATTATCAAGCCATACTTCTGCAGCTCTTCGGGTATTCTTTTGGAAAACATTCCCACTTCCACCTGGGAAAGTGTATGGATGTTGCTTACGAAATACATGTCCAACACGGCTGCAAGGAATTATTTCAAGTGAGCCTCCACATTGCCAAACACGAAAAGACATCTCCAAATTTTCGCCACCCCATACATCCATGGCTAAATCATATGTACCCAATTCTTCAAACCATTTCTTTGAAATTGTAAAAAGACCGCCTGCCATTGCAGGCGATTTTATTGGAGCTGTTTGATTTTGTTGTCGAAGATGTTTTCTTTCATTACCCAAAAACTCCCATTTAAATACGAGATTCCATTCAAATCCCCCACGAAGATCGGCACTTGCAGGAACATAATTAAATGAATCCATATTTATTACATCAATTACAGGAGCAACAACAGCTTTTGGATTCTAAACAGGATTACTGTAATACATTCAACTGTGATAACTGATCAAACCTGATAAATCCGATCAAGTAAAGGTTCAAGCCATTGAACATTACATTCACAATGACTGTCTAAAAATGTAAGAATTGGAGCTTTTGCTAAGGCAGCACCCTTTACACGAGATCGAATAAGGCCTTCACGTTGGGTATTTCTCAGAATCGTAACATTTTCAATAACAGCTAAATCCTTTCCAACATTTTCTGAAAATAGAATCACCATTACTAATCAATGAAAATAAATGTTTTATACCATCAGTAGAAAAATCATCAACTAAAATAACTTCAGTAAGAAGTTCAGCGGGTGATCGTAAGAATGCAGTGAAAATTGTTCGAAGAAGAGTTGATCTTGCTTCATTGTGAAAGGTGATAATGATAGAGGTAGGTTGATATTTACTAATATCATATTTTGCAGATTTACAGCTAAAAATAATAATAACTAAATTACGTGGAATTTGCAAAAGTTTGAAACACAAAAAAAAAGTTATTTGTTGGCGATTACAAAGTGTGACATTTTGCCAACACACATGTAACAAAATGTAAAAAATTTGTCGAATTTTTTTTGCAACAAAAAATTACAAAAATACAGTCAACTTTTTTTGCACAAAAGACAATAAACACTTACCCAGCTTCTCTAGAATCAGTAATTTGTCGATCCCATTTTGTAGAATCTGATGCAGCTTGATTGAATTTATTTTTTGCATATCGATCTTCACCTTCTTTCAGTTGTCCAGCTTTTAAATATTCTTCTAAAAAATATTAAGTTAGAAATAGGGTAGAAATTATGTCCCAATCATAGTTAGTTAAAAATTAGGGATAAAGCAAACCTGAATTAAAATCTGTCCATTTAACTTTTTTAGAATCTGGTTTATGAATGATGGAATGCATCGGGGGTTTATCAGGATTTGCAGGATCATATTGTATTCCAGCATATGGATTTTCGGGTGGTAAATCTTTGTAAGCAACTTCAACTTCATTAGGATTTTGTGGTTCATCCAAATGTGGAATTGTCTAAAGAAAAGTATATATATATTTATCAATTAATATAAAATTATTACATTATAGTGATGAATAAATGCTGAATTATCTGGATTTTGAATTGTAACTTTGTCAGTTGATCTTGAAAGATAAAATGCCCCACCAATCCATGTAACAAAAAATATAATTAAAAGATTTTTTGTTCTTAATAATTTTCGCATCTTCTTTTTTGTAATAAAAAAATATTTCTAAAGTGTTAATCATAGCTTTGGATACAGTACTAAGAAGCATGTTAAAAGATATACCTGTTAGTTTTAATGAGAAAAAAAGGATATATTTAAGCCCAGCACCGCTCCCAAGAATATTGCAATTAGAAATATATAAAAAGTGTTAAATTAGAATTCTAAAATGTCATGTTAGAGTAAGCAAGATGTTTTTTTGGCGACGACGATTTTGGTGTTTTTTACGCCGTATCCAAAGGTCCTAGAAAATGTTGAATTAATATATAAGCTTTACGACTATAATAAATATAAAATTATGGATATTTAGCCATACAATGATAAATAAAAACAAATAACCGTAATAACTTTATTATAAGGCACACACAAATATCGTAACAAAAAACTATTCCTAAAACTAATTAATTATTCAACACTAAAACAAACATAATCAACGAATTTGAACTCCATGCGAATCTCGAAATTGATTTTCAATTTCTTTATGAATTTCATTTACTTCATCTTTTGTTAATGCTCTATCATTACATCGATAAACAATTCGATAGCATTGACTATGAAGGCCTTTCTTTTTATGAAAAAATTCATCAACAATACTAACTTGTTCAACGAGATCTCCGCCAATACTTCGAATTAAATCCATTGCATTTGCTTTCATTTCATCTACAGTAATACCTTGAGGAAGCCAAAATGAAATATCCATATATAGTTGTGGATGAATGCTTATTGGCTTATATTTTACAGAATCTTCAGGTTTTGCATCTTTAAATTGATTCAAGAATCCGGTATCTTTTGTCCAAAATAATCGAATATCTGGAATTTCATATAATACCATTGCCAATCGTTCAAGGCCAAGTCCAAATGCCCATCCAACTTTATCTCCAGCTCCTGCAGATTCGAGAAGTTGTTGCTCCATAATTCCACATCCAAGTACTTCCAACCATTTATCATTATAAAATACTTCAAGCTCATATGATGGATGTGTAAATGGAAAATATGCATCTACCCAACGCATTTTAGCATTTTCCCCAAATAATGCCCGACAAAGATCTTCCAAAGTAGATTTCAGGGTAAGTTCTAAAACCTTTACAGTATCTCCAGAATGTTCAGCTTGCTTTGTTTCATTTCTTTCACCATTTTCAAACATTTTTATTTCTTGATCATTTGATTGTATACCAAAAAGTTCTTGTTCAGAATAAATTCTAACACCTAAAAAATATACAAAAATGCACTTTTTTAAAAGCAAAATTTACAAAAAATCGAAAAAGTAAATACAGCTGTTTGAAAGAAAAAAAGAAACAAAAAATTTCATAGAGACTTTTTAGCACTTTTAAACTCATACTCCTACGTTAAAATTATCTCAAGCTTACCCTCAACTTGATGAAAGCATGGAAAATGTGTTCGATCAATTTCATCTCTTCGATAAACATCTCCAAAAACCAAAAATGCATCAAAGCCTTGCTTTAACAGAGAATATTGATGCGCACTTGTATGAGCTCGTAAACAATTGTCTTTATTAACGTAATAAGTATCAGATGGCCTTCGACTGATATGATCAATTGGAGTCAGAAGTGAATCAAAATTTTCAAAAATAGAAACAACACGACTTTGATTTTCTGCTACAGTAAAAACGGGGCTTCTATTACCTTTTCTACGATGAATTGCATGCATATGATTGATAATTCTTTGTTTAATAAGATTTAAAGGATTCCCATTTTCTGTTAATAATCTTCTACGAAATAATTTTGTTACAGCTGGTGAAATATTATAAATGCTATCAGGAATATATCGTTTACCATCAAGTTCTAATTTTGTTGGAATAAATATTTTTGGTTTCTGAATATTATTATCGCTATTATTGGTGGAGCTAGTTTGAGCGGCATTGGTTGAAGTAAAACGTATAACCGTAGCACAATAAAACGTGGCGGTATCATCTGAAAAAGTACAATCGTGAATAAATTAAATATATACGTTTTTAAAAAGCCTAAAAATAATTTCTTACACCATCGGTTTTTATTTTTTAAAAAAATATTCGACTTTAACATCCTTCTTCTTTTTGGAGCTTTGATTTTAAAAAATATGTCCTTTTTCTTTTTCCGGCTTAGTTGTTTAATTTAAAACGGCAGCAGTAGCAGCAGCAGGCAAAAGTAGTAGCGGCTTGAAAAAAAAATGAAATGAAGTAGTTGTTGGTTTTTCTCTGTTCTTGCCTTTGGTCGGCCGACTTGGGCGATAAAAAAAAAGAACTTATTGGTATATGTATGGTTGCGTGCAGATTGCAAAGGTTTGGCAGCAAATTTTAGTGTTATGGCAATATTATTTATACATTTGAACATTGTTGAACATTCAATTCAATGAATGTTGCCACGTGAAAAGTACACAAAAGAGAAAAAAGACTCGTTTTAGTTTATTTCTATTTTTATTTCCTTCAAAACTAGTTATAACTAGCGCCAACAACAACAACAACAATTCATTCATTTCGTTCAACGGCATCTATTTCTATTTTCATTTTATTTTGCAAAAGTGCACTTGAAAATATAAGATTCCATTTTACACACGCTTGCTTCTTAAAAGATATTGAATTGCAACGAAATAAAAGACCTTTTTCGTGACAGACTTTCTATCTATTAAATATATAAATAAAACGGAATATCATGGAAGAACTTGGTTTATTTCTTGTGCTATGTTCGACAATGTTTATAGGGAGTTATGCCGCGGGATTTGTTCCACTTGCTTTTACATTTTCTGAAGTAAGTTTTTGTTTAATATTTGTTTATACATACATTCATTATCAATCGTTTTCTTTTTAGTCAAAAGTAAGATTGTTAAGTATTTTGGGAGCTGGACTACTTGTTGGCACAGCACTTGCTGTAATATTGCCTGAAGGTGTTGAAGCATTACAACCAAAACATTCTCACGGTAAGTATATTATTTTGTAGCTTATTATTTTTAATTTATTCTTTTACAGTATCACCACATAATTCCCATAAAGATACACATATTGCAAAACAAATTCTTGAAGAATCAAATGGAGAAAATGATGCACATCCGCCAAGAATTGTGCCAAAAGATGCTGAAATGCATGCCGAGTAATTTCTTTATTATTTAAATGTTAAATGTTAAAACATCATTTTTTTTAGTGTTCCAATGGATGTTAATGCGCATGGTGACGGTGGAAATTCGCAGCCAAAAAGAGAAAAGCGACAAGCTCATGCTGAATTTGATAAAGGTTTATTTAATTTTATTACTGTAATATACTGTAAAGTTTTAGAAACGGATCAACAAGTACATACTGAGGAAACACATCATGAACATGCGGAAATTGGACCAACGATTGGATATTCTTTGGTATTTGGATTTATATTGATGCTTTTAGTGGATCAAATTACAAAATCAAAACAAAGTTTGTAAAAATCAAAATTTTTAAAATTCATTATTTAATGATTTTAGCTGGTCGACAAAGGCTAACCGCTACTGTTGGATTGGTGGTACATGCGGCAGTAGATGGAATTGCATTAGGTTCAGCATCGGTGGTTAATAAATCAGATATTCAATTAATTGTTTTCGTTGCAATTATGCTTCATAAAGCTCCGGCATCTTTTGGGCTAACAACAATTTTAATGGTTGAAGGATTAGAAAGATCAAAAATTAAAAAACATTTATTCGTGTTTTCATCTGCTGCACCAGTTGGAGCTTTATTAACATATTTTTTGATACCAAAGGTATGGGGGTTTTTGAATAATGGATTACTGTAGTTTTTTAAAATATACTTTGCAGGGTTCAATTGATTCATCATCATCAACAACTGGAATAATGTTATTATTTTCTGCTGGTACATTTTTATATGTTGCAACGGTACATGTATTACCAGAACTTGCATCAAGAAAGTCAGAATCACATCTTCCACTTCCTACAAGTCCTTCATCATCTACTTCAACACATTCACATCAAAATGGAGCAGATTTTACTTGTAAAGAATTGATAATATTAATTATTGGATCATTATTACCTTCACTTCTTGCCTCCGGGCATCATCATTAACTTTCATATGTACGCATACAAGTTATTGTATAACATTTTTTTATATAATACGAGGTTATTTCTAATTTGTGAAAAAGAATAAGATTTTGTTGTAGTTTATTTTTTTTATGTACATGTATATATTTTTTAAAAATTTGATAAAAATAGTTTTATTTGAGAGAAATATCATTGTGTAGTTGTTTTTGGGCGAATTGGTGGAAGGGGACGACTATTTTCAGGATTTATATGAATTTCCGGTACTCCTTTGACAGAAGTAATATGAATTCCTAAAGTTGATGGCTGCGGGGAAATTTCCGGACGAATTGCTAAAAATGGTATAAAATTGTT
Organism: Panagrolaimus superbus; assembly: GCA_964035985.1. Classification (NCBI taxonomy): domain Eukaryota; kingdom Metazoa; phylum Nematoda; class Chromadorea; order Rhabditida; family Panagrolaimidae; genus Panagrolaimus; species Panagrolaimus superbus. The sequence continues at coordinate 12,782,535 of OZ038357.1, forward strand.
AAAGGGAGTGTCGACGTCAAGCAAAAAAAAATTCCCTGATTAGCGACAAGTTGCTGCCGCACATTCAGCAATGGGGAGTGCATTGTGTGCTTTCTTTCGCGTCAAAACATACTTGTTGCATTTGAAAACTTTTTTTGCTTGCCGTCAACACTCCCTTTAAGCATCTATTTATTTCGGCAACTTTTTAAAAGTTGGAACAAAGTTTTGAAATATGAGATACTGTAGCTCAACGAAGTATGCCTAAAACTGGTGTTGCATCATAGTATTACAGATAACTGTATTTACAAAAAATGTTTTTTTTGATTTGTGTGGAAGTAAAACTTTAAAGTACTTTTTGAACCAAAACACAATATCAGCTCTGATATTTATTTTTTTATCTTTTTTATTTTTTACAGGATGATACCGTTTTTTGACACCACTCTTTTTTGAAGAAAAAAAATATTAAAATTCAGAAGCAGGATAAAAATGTAGCGTTATACGTCAGACCGCCAAAAGGTGGAAGCTTTCAAGCTCTGTCTGTGAGCAGTGTTTCCATCGTTCCGTTCTTCCGTTCCGAACAGGTGGGATTTGGGAACGGAACGGACGGAACGGGTAAAATTCCAAAAAAAACGGAACGGAACGCGTTCCTTTTGAGCTTTTAGATGTACCCGTTCTTTCTCAATTTTTTGCCTTTTTTCTTAACTTTTTGATCTGAAAAATAAAAAACAAACAAATTTATGTGGTTAAATATGCTTTTTTATTATTAAAAAAACATCTTTTGCTTTTTAGAATATAGCAAAGAAACATTTTTGAGTTTAAAAATAACGAACTTTATTAATATTTAGAAAATTTTGTAAGAACGGGAACGGAACTGGAACGGAACGCGTTTCTCGAGATTTTGGAACGGAACGGACGGGAACGGGTTGATTAAAAAAAGAGAATGGAACGGACGGAACGTATACGTCCCAAAAGGGAACGGAACGAGTTCCAAAAAAAAGTGGAACTTTGGAGACACTGCCTGTGAGCATGCTGGTCGCATGTGTGCAAAAAGTCTTAACACGACGAAATGCAAGTAACAAAAAAATTTTTTTGAAAGAAGTTTTCTTCAGCGCTGAATTCAGTGAATATTTTCAAAATCTATTTTCTTTATCTGTAAATAAAAAGAACAAAAAACTCTTAAAGGTTTTTTGTTCTTTTTATATCGCTATACTTTTATACCTAATTTCTTTGTTTTAGTGTATTGAAAGATTTGAAACCTTATCTGCCTTTCTTTGGGTTACTCTCGCCTTTAAAAAAGCTTTTTCGCTAGTGCATTTTTGTTTTAAAAAACCTTCAATAACTTTATCTCTTTTTTTAGCAAACATGTTGTCAACTCTTCAAACTTTAACGTCTGCATCCCGATTAGCACGAAGAAGCCTCTATCGGTTTAAATCCGATGCCTTTGGTGGTCATGTTATTGGTGTTGATTTAGGAACAACAAATTCATGTGTTGCCGTAATGGAAGGTAAACAAGCAAAAGTTATTGAAAATGCAGAAGGTATTCGTACTACTCCTTCTGTTGTTGCCTTCACCAAAGAAGGTGAGCGTCTTGTTGGTGCAGCAGCTAAACGTCAAGCAGTTACAAATTCTCAAAATACATTATATGCTACTAAACGTCTAATTGGAAGACGATTTGATGATAAAGAAGTACAGAAAGATTTGTAAGCGTTTTATTCAACATAGATTAATGTAATTTTAATGTAAATGCTTTTATAGGAAAGTTGTACCATACAAAATTACAAAGGCTCAAAATGGAGATGCTTGGGTTGAAGCACAAGGAAAAGTTTATTCACCTTCACAAGTTGGAGCCTATGTATTAATGAAAATGAAAGAAACAGCTGAAAGCTATCTTGGCACAACTGTACATAATGCTGTCGTTACTGTTCCTGCCTACTTTAATGATTCTCAAAGACATGCAGTTAAAGATGCTGGACAAATTGCTGGTTTAAATGTATTACGTGTTATCAATGAGCCAACTGCTGGTAAGATATCTTTTTATATAACAAGTTTTCTTCTATACATATGATTATTTCAGCGGCTCTCGCTTATGGATTAGATAAATCTGATGATAAAATGTAAGTGTGCGAACTTTTTTTAAATGTGTAGTAATATGCATTTTTTCAGTATTGCTGTATATGATTTGGGTGGTGGAACATTTGATATTTCTATTCTTGAAATTCAAAAAGGTGTCTTTGAAGTAAAATCAACAAATGGTGATACATTCCTTGGTGGTGAAGATTTTGATAATCATCTTGTTCGGTTCCTTGTTGATACTTTCAAAAAAGAACAAGGTGTTGACTTTACAAAAGATCCAATGGCAATGCAACGTGTTCGTGAAGCTGCTGAAAAAGCTAAATGTGAACTTTCATCAACTACTCAAACTGATATTAACTTGCCATATATTACTATGGATGCTTCTGGACCTAAACATATGGCACTTAAAATTTCTCGAGCGCAATTTGAAAAGCTTGTTGATGACTTAGTTAAACGTACAATTGAACTATGCCGAAAAGCTCTTCACGATGCTGAAGTTAAATCTTCTGACATTAAAGAAGTTTTGCTTGTTGGTGGTATGTCACGGATGCCTAAAGTTCAAGAACTTGTCCAACAAACATTTGGTCGTCAACCAAGTAAAGCTGTTAATCCTGATGAAGCTGTTGCTATGGGTGCTGCAATTCAAGGTGCTGTTCTTGTTGGTAACGTAACTGATGTATTACTTCTTATCCAATCATCTGGTGGCTTGAGCAAAGATCAAATTGAAAACATGGTTCGTGAAGCTGAAAAGCATGCCGCAGAAGATGCCGAAAAGAAAGAACTTGTCGAAACTATTAACCAAGCTGAATCTGTTGTCCATGATACTGATGCAAAGATTAAAGAATATGCTGATCAAATTAATCCCGAACAAGCCAAAGCAATCCTAGAAAAGCTTGATGCCATCCTAGAAAAGCTTGAAGCTCTCCTTACAAAACTTGATGATTTAGAAGAAGAAAGCCGAAGGGTTAGTTTGTTTTGCAGTTTTAATAAAAGAAATATGAAACGATCCTAAAAAATACAAAACATAAATGAAACACAGTACGCACAATGAACAAAACCTTTGCTTCCCAATTGTTTGTTACATACACCCATTCATTTTAGAGATTATATGTTAACATTGGTTTAATTTCTGCCACATTGCTGACATTTTTCCTCATTATTTGCCTCCCATCAAAAGAAATGCACAAAAAAAAGTGACTTTAATTTACATTTTATTGTACCTGACATCGTTTTTAATATCAGCAAGTTTTTTTTTTGTAAAAATAAAAAAGGGAGTAGACAAAGTTGTTTTTGTGACTGTCAGTCCGTTACTCCAAAAGTTAGTTTTCTTCCATTATTAGTGAAAGACTTTTTTTACATGTCTTGCATGTGAAAGTATCAACATCATTGATATAATAATCGTAAACAGGGCCGCTTCCCTTGGCTTCATCAAACAGACTTGAGAAATGATGATAAAATTTCGACGAGGAAAAATAATTTAGTATTAAATTGCAAACGCATGTATCGACAAAAAAATGTGTTTCATCAAAATCTTTTTTAATGCGTGTGCACTTTTTTGTCTCATTTTGATTTTGCTTCGCAGTGTTTCCCCGATTCCACTTTTTCAGATTCCGATTCCACTTATGTTTTCCGATCCGATTCCACCGATTCCCAGTTCCGATTCCGATTCCTTACCTTATAAGATTTTTTCTTTTCGAAAATAAAATTTTTAAAAGCCCAAAAAAAATGAAAAAAATGGCATTACTTTTATCATAAAATAAGTGGAAAATATTTTTAAAAAGTATTTAATATTATTATTTAATGATTGAAAAAATACAATTTTAACTTTCTTCATAAATTTTTAACGAAAAAATTAAATATTCAGGAATCGATTCCTTCTATTCCGATCCGACTCCACCGATTCCGGATTCCGGGTCTTTCCGACTCCCTTATTAGGAATCGGAATCGGGGAAACACTGTTGCTTTTGAATATTGAGCCAATGCTTCTTTTTATAAATTAGGTCAAAATGGATATAAATGGACTCAAAACGAAAAAAATATTTTTGGCAAAAAGTTTGTACCGGAAAAAAAGCAAATAGCACTGCTCTCTTTTCAACTGCTACTGCTCCGCTACACTGCTATTTTCAAATGTAGCGGTAGCAGTAGCTATTGTTGTGCAGTTGGCCGGTCGACAAGTAAATTGACGGCAAAATCTTAAAGTAGTAATAAAGCTCAAAAAACTTTGAAAGTATTTTTTTGTGAATGAGAAAAATGAATAGTATGTAGCTTATAACGTAATTTATTGCATTAGAAATTGCAACAAATACTGAAATTCTATCGTCCCGTGCCCGGCCCCGATGTGCATTTCGCCGGTAGACTCGCTGGCCAGCCGACCTGACCGGTCATTTGTGCAGATATACAATATTCTTGGGATTTTTTTATTATAGCTTCTCTTTTTTTTTCTTCATTTTTTGCTTTTTATCGTCATTGCCGTATTTTTATGATTTGTTTTGCAACTGCCATCCTACTTATTCTTTTGATTTTATCAGGATGATCAGAAAGTTCGTTTCGTCGTTTGCACTTGGCAAAGTGTTCTGTCCCCACCAATAACGAAACGAACTTTCTGATCATCCTGATACTTCTCATATCGTTGCAATTGATTTTCGAACTTCAATCGCAGCTTTAATTTATGCGTGGTCATTAAAAAGATATATTTAAATTATAAAACTATGATAATTATTTGTTTTTAAAGAACATAATAAAGATTTTAATTTATTTAAAAGTTTTTTTTTTCACACAAAAATAAATATAAGCAAATTTGCGGTAACATTAAACAAGACATCTAATCTCCCATCACTAGCAGTAGCGGGAACAAGGATCCGTAAACACGATTCTTTAATTTCATGCTTTTTATATTCCAAACACGGCACTATATACCCCCCCCCCCCCCCATCCCGTTTCTTGTTTTTATTTTTCGGTGTGTTGGGTTTGAACTTTTCAACCTTGAATATTATTAAAACACATCAACTTTTTTTAGGCTTCGACTTGTTCTATTGTTTTGAGCTTATGTTCAATTTTTATTTCTGTGTATATTGCAGCAGAATTAAAGGATTGGAAAAGCCTGAATGAAATGGAATTTGAAAATAGGATGGGCGATTTTAGTTAATTTTTATATGTTTTGAATTTTGTTATAATTTATTGATAAAATTTTTTTATAAATATATTTCTTTATATTATACACTCATTAATTTTCTTGACAAAGTTTCTCCATAAAGCTAGACACTGGCAAGTGAAAAAAACATTTTCGAAAAAATAAAAAATTTTGCTTTATTATAGTATTTTTAGATTTGAATATGAATAATATAAAAACAAAAAATAAAAAAATTAAGTTAAAGCGCCGAAAATGCCATCTGAAAATCCCGAAAAGCAAAATTTTTTGGTAGAAAAAAAACACTTTTTCTTTCCTTTTTTTGCAACAAAAAAATGCATTTCCTTTATGCTTTTGAAGGACGCATCGCCAAAAACACCTTTTTCAACCAATTTTGCATGGAAAAATGGGGGGTTTTTGGGGTATACCATGTTTGTGCTCTTTGGGTCTTCTTCAGTTTAGCGGGCAAATTTTTTTCCATTTTTTGCAAAGTTTTTTATTTTACGTTTTCATTCTCAAAATAAAAAAAATGTGATAAAGTGATGCAAATTTATGTATTTTTATCAATCAAAATGAAAATGACTGTATCCCACTGTTTTGGTCTAAGAATTCAAAATTTTTGCAAATCTAACTTCATTACCTCAAAAACAGTATAAAAGAAAGAAATGTTTCATTTTCTCGAGCATTCTTCCGGTTTTGCAACTTGAAGATAGGTTGCGTTTTTTCAAAGTTTTTGGCTTTCAAGCGGTTGACCAAATGTCAGATTTTGAACTTTTCGGGTTTGAAATCTGACATTTGATCAACGGTTTGAAAGCCAAAAACTTTGAAAAAATAGTTGCCCGCTAAACTGAAGAAAATTCTGCTCTTTGGTGCTCATTGGAAAAAAATACCATGGGAATCAGAATTAAATTCTCTATCGAATTATATAGCTTTTTGTAATTGAAACTATACAGTAATTTAGCATTTTCGGCGCTTTGTCCTAAGTAAAAAAATATTTAAGTTTCGTTTTTGGAATCAGCGCAAAATATAACATCTAGTAGGTCCGATTATTAAGATGTAAATCAAAATTTTATTTTTCATACTGTAACGAAAAAAATGACAAAATAGGGAAAGAAAAAATGTTTGCTTGCCAGTGTCTACATAAAGCTATATATTCCTGTTTGTTGTTATAATATAACAACAAACAGGAATATATCGCTTAATAAAAGGAGTAAAAAAAAGCTTCTTAAAAGATATTGAATTGCAACGAAATAAAAGACCTTTTTCGTGACAGACTTTCTATCTATTAAATATATAAATAAAACGGAATATCATGGAAGAACTTGGTTTATTTCTTGTGCTATGTTCGACAATGTTTATAGGGAGTTATGCCGCGGGATTTGTTCCACTTGCTTTTACATTTTCTGAAGTAAGTTTTTGTTTAATATTTGTTTATACATACATTCATTATCAATCGTTTTCTTTTTAGTCAAAAGTAAGATTGTTAAGTATTTTGGGAGCTGGACTACTTGTTGGCACAGCACTTGCTGTAATATTGCCTGAAGGTGTTGAAGCATTACAACCAAAACATTCTCACGGTAAGTATATTATTTTGTAGCTTATTATTTTTAATTTATTCTTTTACAGTATCACCACATAATTCCCATAAAGATACACATATTGCAAAACAAATTCTTGAAGAATCAAATGGAGAAAATGATGCACATCCGCCAAGAATTGTGCCAAAAGATGCTGAAATGCATGCCGAGTAATTTCTTTATTATTTAAATGTTAAATGTTAAAACATCATTTTTTTTAGTGTTCCAATGGATGTTAATGCGCATGGTGACGGTGGAAATTCGCAGCCAAAAAGAGAAAAGCGACAAGCTCATGCTGAATTTGATAAAGGTTTATTTAATTTTATTACTGTAATATACTGTAAAGTTTTAGAAACGGATCAACAAGTACATACTGAGGAAACACATCATGAACATGCGGAAATTGGACCAACGATTGGATATTCTTTGGTATTTGGATTTATATTGATGCTTTTAGTGGATCAAATTACAAAATCAAAACAAAGTTTGTAAAAATCAAAATTTTTAAAATTCATTATTTAATGATTTTAGCTGGTCGACAAAGGCTAACCGCTACTGTTGGATTGGTGGTACATGCGGCAGTAGATGGAATTGCATTAGGTTCAGCATCGGTGGTTAATAAATCAGATATTCAATTAATTGTTTTCGTTGCAATTATGCTTCATAAAGCTCCGGCATCTTTTGGGCTAACAACAATTTTAATGGTTGAAGGATTAGAAAGATCAAAAATTAAAAAACATTTATTCGTGTTTTCATCTGCTGCACCAGTTGGAGCTTTATTAACATATTTTTTGATACCAAAGGTATGGGGGTTTTTGAATAATGGATTACTGTAGTTTTTTAAAATATACTTTGCAGGGTTCAATTGATTCATCATCATCAACAACTGGAATAATGTTATTATTTTCTGCTGGTACATTTTTATATGTTGCAACGGTACATGTATTACCAGAACTTGCATCAAGAAAGTCAGAATCACATCTTCCACTTCCTACAAGTCCTTCATCATCTACTTCAACACATTCACATCAAAATGGAGCAGATTTTACTTGTAAAGAATTGATAATATTAATTATTGGATCATTATTACCTTCACTTCTTGCCTCCGGGCATCATCATTAACTTTCATATGTACGCATACAAGTTATTGTATAACATTTTTTTTATAATACGAGGTTATTTCTAATTTGTGAAAAAGAATAAGATTTTGTTGGAGTTTTTTTTTTTTATGTACATAAAATTTGATAAAAATAGTTTTATTTGAGAGAAATATCATTGTGTAGTTGTTTTTGTTTTTGTTTTTTGTAAAATTTTGTGGTATTATTTTTGTAACATTTTGTTGGGTAAAACTGTAGTTGTAAGTTGAGAAAACAAACCCACGTTTTACCAAAATAATAATTATTACTGTTAAAATATTCAGCAAAACTATATCAAATATCAAATAATATTGTTTTAATTAAACTGAAATAATCTACTTTAAAAATACTGTAGTTGAAAAAAAAAGTCAAATTTTACCATGAATATTACCAAAAATTTTACTAATTACTGGTAAAAAGACACCAAAATTATTTCCAATGCCAAATGGGACAATGTGAAGTAAAAAAACTATATTTAAACAAATTTTGGAAAAATTTTTATTTTTAAACTTCAACGTACTCCCCCCTGTGGAGGTTTGGTGTTTCTGGGTGTGCGATAAATGCCTGCCTACGTTTTATTTTACATAATTTCCAGGAGTATATGTAATCGACCACGCTGATTCCGAATATGACATTATTTCACATCCCCCGATAACCCAGACGGTCATTTCGCCCAAAAATTAACAAATTCAGCTGGTCGAAATGTCTTTTCGGCACTTTTCGGAACTTTTCGGCACTCGTTGAGGAGAAATTCGGATTCAGCATGGTCGAAAACCTATATGGGTGGGAAATTAGAGAAAACTAACAAATTTCGAATTTTTACCGTATTTTCGAAATTTCGGTGGTCCCGCCACGATAACTTTTGAACCACCAAATTTTTCGCGCTAAAACCAAAAAAAACGGACTCAGCACCAAAAATTACCCTATAGGACGAAAAATTACGTCCCCCCGACCACTTTGAATTTTTTGTACGGTGGCCTGCAAATAAATTCAGAGAACTCGTCAGCATCTATTTATTTCGGCAACTTTTTAAAAGTTGGAACAAAGTTTTGAAATATTAGATACTGTAAGCTCAACGAAGTATGCTTAAAATTGGTGTCGCATCATAGCTACTGTAATACTATGATCATAGTATTACAGATAACTGTATTTACAAAAAATGTTTTTTTTGATTTGTGTGGAAGTAAAACTTTAAAGTACTTTTTGAATCAAAACACAATATCAGCTCTGATATTTATTTTTTTATCTTTTTTATTTTTTACAGGATGATACCGTTTTTTGACACTCTTTTTTGAAGAAAAAATATTAAAATTCAGAAGCAGGATAAAAATGTAGCGTTATACGTCAGGCCGCCATAAGGTGGAAGCTTTCAAGCCCTGCCTGTGAGCATGATCATAAGGATGGACGAGGGCCCAAATTTTCAGGCCCGGGCCCTTATAAATATAAAAAAAGCCCTGGCCTTTGTTGCGACGATTATCAGCATCGGTTTAATAACCTTCACAACAGAATGAAAGACCAAACACTTGTGTAGAAGAAGAGAGTATTTATTAGACGGCTTTACATGACGAGATAAGACAGATAGAATTGGTCAATAATACAATGTACAACAAACGCTTATATACAAATACAGAGGTTACTAGTTATATGCAAATTAAGGATAATTAACATTAGAAAGAAAAGAATCGCGTTTCTCCGCGACACGGCCCGGGTCCTGATTTTTAAAATTTTTGTAAATTTTGTCTTGGTCCCCCCTTTGGAATTTTTAAAATTTTTTTCAAAAAATTGAAAAGGCCCGGGCTTTTCAAAAGCCCTAAGCCCTCGTCCATCCTTACATGAGCATGCTGGTCGCATGTGTGCAAAAAGTCTTAACACGACGAAATGCAAGTAACAAAAAATTTTTTTTGAAAGAAATTTTCTTCAGCCACGGTGTGTTGACGCTGTGTTAAGCTGTCCAATGGGATTTTAAACCCAAATTCTGAAACTTCTATACACCAGATTTCCTTCCTTTCTTTATTAAAACAATTCCATTACGGTCTATTTTGGCTGGCACTTAGAAAAATAGAAAAAACGATTATAGTTTTTTTTATAATTAAGAAAATAGCAAAAAATTTTAAAAATTACAGAAATCAAAATGCTGAATTGGATGTTTTTTGCATCAAATTTTAGGTTTTTAATATCGGAAACGTTTTCTACAACCCTTATTTACTATTATTTAATGCTAAAATTAACTTATATAAGAAAAGCAGCGTTTTAAAAATTCAATTTTGTGCTCTCACTGGACAGTTCAACACACCGTGTTCAGTGAATATTTTCAAAATCTATTTTCTTTATCTTTAAATAAAAAGAACAAAAAACTCTTAAAGGTTTTTTGTTCTTTTTATATCGCTATATTTTTATACCTAATTTCTTTGTTTTAGTGTATTGAAAGATTTGAAACCTTATCTGCCTTTCTTTGGGTTACTCTCGCCTTTAAAAAAGCTTTTTCGCTAGTGCATTTTTGTTTTAAAAAACCTTCAATAACTTTATCTCTTTTTTTAGCAAACATGTTGTCAACTCTTCGAACTTTAACGTCTGCATCCCGATTAGCACTTGGCGGAGTTATGACCAAACATATTACTCGTAACACAACTATCCCAACCAAAAAATCACAAGTTTTCTCCACTGCTGCTGATGGACAAACCCAAGTCGAAATTAAAGTTTACCAAAGTGAACGTGACATGGCTGCTCACAAGAAAATTCTTGGCCAATTTTCTCTTGTTGGTATTCCTCAACTTGAAGTTACTTTTGATATTGATGCTAACGGAATCGTAATTGTTTCTGCTCGTGATCGTGGTACTGGCAAAGAACAACATAGTAAGACAACATTTTTTAGTTTACAGTAATCATCCTTTTGTTTTTAGTTGTTATCCAATCATCTGGTGGTTTGTGCAAAGATCAAATTGAAGAAATGGTTCGTGAAGCTGAAAAGCATGCTGCAGAATATGCTGAAAAGAAAGAACTTGTCGAAACTATTAACCAAGCTGAATCTGTTGTCCATGATAATGATGCAAAGATTAAAGAATATGCTGATCAAATTAATCCCGAAGAAGCCAAAGCAATCCAAGAAAAGCTTGAAGCCCTCCTTACAAAACTTGCTGATCGAGAAAACTTGAAGGCAGTTGATGTCCGTGAAAAACTTAGGCAACTTATTGAAGAACGCAGAGAAAAAAACCAAAGGGTTAGTTTGTTTTGCAGTTTCAATAAAAGAAATATGAAACGATCCTAAAAAAATACAAAACATAAATGAAACACATTACGCACAATGAACAAAACCTTTGCTTCCCATTTGTTTGTTACATACACCCATTAATTTTAGAGATTTTATGTTAACCTTGGTTTATTTTCTGCCATATTGCTGACAATTATCCTCATTATTTGCCTCAAAATAAATGGAAGAAAAAATTAAAAAAAAACAAAAAATGTTTAAAGAAAGAATAATTAGGATACAAATTGTATCCTAATTATTCCTTCTTTAAACATTTTTTGCAATTTTTATTGTATTACTGTAACATAATGTATTATTGTTAATTCTGTATTGTATTTTTTTATATAATTTTTCAACATGCGTTAGGGCATGTAAATAAATAAATAAATAAATAAATGTATTGATTCACCGCCTGAAAAATGAAATAAGAATTACTGTTGATCTATAAAATACATACTTTGTTCAGAGAATATTCCCCAAGACTTAAAAAGTCTGACAAATGGCATAACATGATGCTGGAGCATATGTATCTTGTTTTTGTTCAAGAAGAATTTGACAGCAACCTGACCATAATCTTGGAGCAAATTAAAGAAGAATTTAATTCCAGCATTCAAATCATTAATTTCCTCTTCAGATAGCGTTCTTGCAGCAGCATATGTTTCAATATTTGCAGCAGCTTCAAATAAATTGGAACCAAATCCACCATAAATAATTTTATTCGAAGTTTCTTCTCGAAATTGTTTTAAATTTTTTCGACATGCGTTTCCTTCAAATGCTTTTGCAGGATAATGCAACCTAACACCAGCTTCAGAAAGAAATTCTTCTAATCTATAAATAAACAAAAACGTTTTGAATAATAACTACAGTAAGACAAATAACTTACTCCACATTATCAGGAGCATATTTTCGGATATAATCAACTATTGAATTGACTAAACAAATTAAAATATGTAGAGGCGGTGGGGCGATATGTGTAACTGGAATATTAAACAGAAGTGGAAAATTGTCAACAGATTCATGCAATGCTGGTTTTCCATTGTTGTTAACAACTTCTTCGGCATTTGCCACAATGCTGGAGATTGTTCGAGGAACAATATCTTCGGATTTTGCTGTTGCCCAATTGCTTCTTTTTGTTACACAATGAGAACATCCACAAACAGCGGAACCGCCCTGAAGACCAAAAGATATGCATAAAAATTTACAATCACCAATATAAGTTCTAAAATTATATAGTCTTTACAGATACAGTAATACAAAAACTTACATAATAACTTGTTTCAATCCACTTTTTGTAAAAATACCATTTTCAATCAGGTTAAGAATATCTGGATCAATATATTTTAAAATATCTTTTAGTTTTTCTCGAGTTTCTTTTCCAACATAACTCCAAATAATCATGAGATTTTTTATGGATAACGGTAATGCAATGTCATTAAAGAAGCAACAAATCTTTACACTAAATTTATCACCGTCTCCTCCTGAAATATGATATATATAAAACATTTATATTTAAATTTAAACAGACAAACCGCCATCACCACAAATAGTTATTCTAACATTTGGCACACTTGAAAAATCATGTTTCATGACAGCTTTTTCGATTAATCCATAAAAATCTGGTCTATCAGAAATTCGGCAATGGCCATCAGAAATTTGATTTGATTTTCTTTTAATTGTTGAGGGCGAAGGCATACCGATTCCTTCCATTGCCAATTCATTTCTTAATTTCTCGTAATTTCTTTGAGATAAACCTACAGTATTCTTAAGCCTTGTACTTGCTTCTGCCATAAGTCTTGTAGTTGGAGGAGCAGAATGAGGCCTAGAAAAATCGAAACTGATTGCTTCTGTTGGTGAAACTGGAGCAGATTTTGATGTTTGTGTATGTTCAGTAATGATTGATAATGTTTGAAAAAATTTGGCGAAGGTTCACATTGTGTTGATGCAAGTTCATTTGCAGATGATTCCAATGCTTCTTTAAGTTCTTTATTCTTTTCTTCCAATCCTAAAATATTTAGCAATTATTAACAAACTTACAAATATTTGCAAACTTCTTAATTTCACTTTGGTATGCGTATCAATACAGTTCTGACGACGCTTCCTTGTCAGATCTTGTTCTTTTTTTCGAAGTTCAGTTAGTTTTTCACGAATTCTTTGTGTTTTTTTGCGATTGTTATCTTTCACTTCTGCTTGTCGACGAGTAACCATAGTGTTTCTTTAGATTTTTTTTCGTCCAGCTTTGAGTTTAGTTTTCGCGCGACTTCAATAGGGACATCATCATTTAGAGATCCATTTTCGATACTATCATTAATTTTTCCATCACCTTTTGCTTGTTTAATTCTCTCATCTGCTTGTTTTAGCTTTTTACGGTAGTTCGTAAGTCGTGGCAATCCTGAAAATTCCGTTAAACATGTAGAAAAACACTGAAAATACTGTAGATTATAGAAATAACGCAAAAAATTCAAAATTATCTAACGATAATACAAATAATATAGCATACATATATCTTTAGGGTCATAGAAATATATTCTGACTAATAAATTCCTTAAATAAACAAGGAAAAAAATCTAGTTAAAGAAATAAAACATCAAAAAAATGAGCAAAAACTTCAAATCGCTCACAAATCGCCGCTATTGCATTTAAACACAAACTGTGAAATAAAACTTGAACTTTATATATTTCTTCTTTTAAAAAAATAGATAAGAAATATAAAATAGCAACAGTTATTGATAATAGGGAATGTTAAACATTATCAATTCAATGTTGAAGATGTTGAAAAACTTGATTTTGGCATTATGTTTCTCAACATGTGGCCTCGCTGTGCATGTACCGACAAAAAATGTGTTTCATCAAAATTTTGCTCTTTTTTAATGCGTGTGCACTTTTTTGTCTCATTTGATCTTGCTTTGCAGTGTTTCCCCGATTCCACTTTTTCAGATTCCGATTCCACTTATGTTTTCCGATCCGATTCCACCGATTCCCAGTTCCGATTCCTCTCTGTATAAGATTTTTTCTTTTCGAAAAAAAATTTTTTGAAAGCCCAAAAAAATGAAAAAATGGCATTACTTTTATCATAAAATGAGTGGAAAATATTTTTAAAAAGTATTTAATGATTTAAAAAATACAATTTTATCAAAATTTTAACATTCTTCATAAATTTTCAACGAAAAAATTAAATATTCAGGAATCGATTCCTTGGATTCCGATCCGACTCCACCGATTCCGGATTCCGGTTGTTTTTTTCTTTCCGACTCCCTTATAAGGAGTCGGAATCAGAGTCGGTAATCGGAATCGGGGAAAACTGTTGCTTTGTAATATTGAGCCAAAGCTTCTTTTTATAAATTAGGTCAAAATGGATATAAATGGACTCAAAACGAAAAAAATATTTTTGGCAAAAAGTTTGAAGCAGAAAAAAAAGCAAATAGCACTACCCCCTTTTCAACTGCTACTGCTCCGCTACACTGCTATTTTCAAATGTAGCGGTAGCAGTAGCTAGTGTTGTGCAGTTGGCCGGTCGACAAGTAAATTGACCGCAAAATCCTAAAGTAGTAATAAAGCTCAAAAAACTTTGAAAGTAGTTTTTTTGCGAATGAGAAAAATGAATAGTGTATAGCTTATAACGTAATTCATTGCGTTAGAAAGTGCAACAAATATTGAAATTCTATCGTCCCGTGCCCGGCCCTGATGTGCATTTCACCGGTCGACTCGCTGGCCAACTGACCTGACCGGTCATTTGTGCGGATATACAATATCCTTGGGATTGTTTTACTATAGCTTTTCTTTTTTTTCTTTCTTCATTTTTTGCTTTTTATCGTTTTTATGATTTGTTTTGCAACTGCCATCCTACTTATTTGGTCTTTTGATTTTACTTCCCATCTCGTTGCAATTGATTTTCAAACTTCAATCGCAACTTTAATTTATGCGTGATCATTAAAAAGAGATATTTAAATTATAAAACTATGATAATTATTTGTTTTTAAAGAACATAATAAAGATTTTAATTTATTTAAAAGTATTTTTTTTCACACAAAAATAAATATAAGCAAATTTGCGGTAACATTAAACAAGACATCTAATCTCCCATCACTAGCAGTAGCGGGAACACGGATCCGTAAACACGATCCTTTAATTTCATGCTTTTTATATTCCAAACACGGCACTATATACCCCCGCCCCCCCCCCCCCCCCCATCCCATTTCTTGTTTTTATTTTTTGGTGTGTTGAGTTTGAACTTTATCAAAGGTAATAAACTTAATTTTATGATACTTTATTCTTTTTTTTTCACAATTTTAAGACTTTGTTGGAGTTTATTTTTTTTATGTACATGTATATTTTTTTTAAAAATTTGAGAGAAATATCATTGTGTAGTTGTTTTTGGGCGAATTGGTGGAAGGGGACGACTATTTTCAGGATTTATATGAATTTCCGGTACTCCTTTGACAGAAGTAATATGAATTCCCAAAGTTGATGGCTGCGGGGAAGTTTCTGGACGAATTGCTAAAAATGGTATAAAATTGTTAAGTGTCTATTTCAAGAGGTTACGGTAACTTTTTGAAAATTAGAATAATGATTTAAAAATAGGATACAGTTGCTCAATGAAGTTTGCTTACAATTTGTAATGCATTACAGTATTAAAGATTACTATATTTACCAAAATTGTTTTTTGTTTATTTGTGTGAAAGTAAAACTTTACAGCACTTTTTTAACCAAAACACAAATTTCAAAGAAGGAAAAAAACACTTACGAGGAAGATGTCCACGTAAAGGTGGTAAAGGGCCATTTCGACCATATGGACTCATATTACTTGCTGAATTTTGTCTTGCCAATCGATTTGCTTCTTCCGTTTTACTGTGTCTCTTGAATGGAAAACATCTAAAAAGGAAGTGGTTATTATAATTGGTTTTTGAGAGTAATAAAAAAAGACGTAAAACGTTTTCATAAAAAATGCTTTTTTTTTTAAATAAATCGTGGCAAAAAAAGGAGAGCAAAGAATTGCCACAACTCACCCGGAAGTCTGTTGGTCATAATCAAAAATGGCTTGACTACTTCCTCTTCGAATCACTTTTCTGAAAAAAAAAATTGAAATGAAATAAATGAAAAAAATTTATTTATTTTTTAAAAAATTTATTTACTGAAATAAAAAAAATTCTTGCAAAATTTTACACGTAAAATTCAGAGATTTAGCAAAAAAAAGTGAAGGGTCAAAAATGGAATTGACATAATTTTTTAGGGAAATGATTATGTAACTCTACAGTCTCTTTTGCTATGATATTTTTGGAAGATTCTTTTGAGGCGAAAAATGATATTTTTTAAATCTACTGTAATGATTAATTTTGAAAGATAACAAACAAGACATCAAAAAAGTTTTTCGCAAATCTTTTAAGTTTTTTTTTTCCGTCGAAAATTTGGCGTCAAAAAAGTTAATAAATTTTTTTCTGGAAATAAAAATTATCCCAAAATTTGAATATTCATATTATCTCTCTTTATCCACTTATGCTTCTAAGTTAACTAATCCCTCTTATATTTGTATATACACAAAATTCACATACTTTTTGTTATGTAAAATACAACAAATAATTGCAACAATAACACTTATAACCAAAATTACCACCAACGCAAGAAACACGTATAAAAGCCATGGCTGCTTTTCTAAAAGTTCCATATTTCTTATCTTTTTTTTACGAAAATAAAAATAAAAAGTATACCAAAAATATTAAAAATTTCGGGGATTGTTATTCCCGAATTTTCTCCTCCTTCTTCGTCTTCATTGTTGGCACCAGATTCTTTCGTTGTTGCGTTGTTGCTTGGAAGCAAAGAAGACAAAATTTCTTTGCTGTTTTCTTCAAATTTTGCTGTAACATTTTTTATTAAAATTGTTGTAGTTTCTAAAATGGTGGTGGCAGAAGTTGAAGCTGCAGTGGCACTTAAATTATTTAGTTGGGACGGCACCAAAATATTATTTTTTGCCGTTGTTAAATTTAAATTCATTTTTTTCTTTTTCTGCAAATTTATTTTTATTAGTATTTTAAATTTAAATTTAAAAAAAGAAGCAATAAATCTTATTTTAAATTATATTTTTATGGTTTAATAAAATGAATAAAATTCGCGTAAAAATAAATAATTGCTTGTTTTTCGGGGAAAACAAAATTTGGCACTTTTTTCTTTCCTGTTTTAAAAGCAAGAAAGCAACGAAGAAACATAAAAATAAAGGTAATTAATTATTTTCTTTTGTTCATTCAAAAATTTAAAAAAGAAAAGAGTTTAAGCTTAATGGAGAAAGTTTTCAAGTTTTTAAATGACAGAGGTTTGTCGATTTTAAAGGGGGGTAATCCATCATATATATTTGTGTTGGAATGATAAATGTTCAAAAACATTTTGGGGTTATATTCTTTTTTTTGAAACAACTTTTTTTATTTGAGGGATTGTTTTTTCAAATTTTAAAATTAACCAAATTTTCTTTTTTTGGAGATTTTTCGTTCAAAAAAGTAATAAGAAACACGAAAAAAGACAAAAAGAATAAAAAGTGTGATATTTGTAGACTGCTTTTTCTTAACTACAGTACCCCAAAAATATATTAAAGAAATCGATTTTTGAAAAAATTATAGATTTGGAGCCCGAAAACACCGACCGAAAAATAAAATATATTTTTTTAAATTTGAGAATTAAAACAAAAAATTAAAAATAAAATAAATTTTTTGAATTTATCAATGCCAAAATTAAACATTTAAAACATCAATTTTTAACCCAAAAAAGGGAATACAAAAAAAATTAAAAGTATGGCATATTTTTTTATACCTATTTTTTTTCTGCGTTTTTATCCTATTTAAAAATACACATCTTTTTTTTGGCATTTCGTTTTTATTTCTTATCTTGATGACCTCAAATGCCTTTTCGTTCTTTGAAGTCATCAATCTTTGTATTAAAATAAAACAGAAAAATAAATATATATCTCCTTCCCCATCCCATTTATCCATCTTCGTTCATATTTTTAAAAATGTGCCGGATACGGCGGAGCTTATAGTTTTTATAATACAAATGTTTGGAGTGAATGAGTGAGTGAGAGAAAGAAAGTTTATGTGTTTTTCTCACCTTTTTTTTTCTTTTCCATTTTTATGTCTGCCTTTAAAAAGTAGTTGTAAGCAAACATATATAAGTCTCTATCAAGTAAGTAAGCAAGCAAGCATGTTCCCATGGAAACATTTACAAATCCGCCAGTCACCTTTCTTTTATTCTCCCACAAAAAAGAAAGTACATATTTTTGAGAAACAGAAGAAAAGTTAAAAAATTGAACGAAAGTAATTAAATTTTTTTACCCTACAAAAAAGACAAATAACTCCTTTTTTGTTGAAGAAAAAAAACACGAGTCTCATTTTTTCAATCAAAAATAAATCCAAAAAGGTTCCCGCAATTTTTCAAAAAAATTTTTTTTTCAAGGGCATTTAAAAGTATCGAAGAAAAAAAAGTTGGTAACAAAAGTGAAAAGTATGAATTGAATGAAAATAAAAAATAAAAAACAGTGAAACAGTGACAGCAATTTTTGTAATGACGTGTTTTTTTATTGTCTGTTTTTTTAAAGAGAAGGGATAGAAAAAAAACGGATAATTATTATTTTTTTGTCCATCGTGAAAATTATCCGCTTTCAAAAAAAGAGAAATAGAGGATTTTAAAGTATTGCTGTAAAGAGAAATAGAGGATTTTAAAGGGAGGATAATGGAAATAGTATTGCTGTAAAAAAGCAATTATCCATCATTTGAAACAAGCAAAAAAAGAGTGAAAATTGTAGCAGCATCCGTAATTAAGAAACTTTTAAAGGACTTTTACTTTTAAGGATTTAAAAAAAACACGGATATGGAAAAAAATGTTGCTAAAAAACAAGCAAAGACAAATTCAGGGATTTAAAAAAAACATTACCGTAACATTTTTTGTACATTAAAATTGCGTGATTTAAATTAAATTTTTTTTAAAAACGCGAATATTTTATTTTCCAAAAAAATAAGCCGCAAAAAAAAATTTATAAGCAAGAAAAAAAAACGGAACAAATGTCAAAAATGTTTTTGAGTGATGTATATTATTACAAAGAATGTTCGTTGGAAATAATAACTTTATTACTTTTTTGTTTTCCAGATTATTTGCAAAAAAAGATGTTCAAAGTTAAGTTATTATATTTCTTTTTGGCGGAACACATTTGGGAAAATAAAAATGAAGACAGGGTGGCGCAAAAAATGGATGAAACAAATGTATGCTCTAAAAATGCAAATTGCAAATGTAAGTAATCCCATTCCTTTGAGTCAGTGAGTTAGTCATTTGTCAAATTGCCAAAATCATTTTTTGTTTTTGAAGTTTAACTTTGAAAGCAAAAAAAAGAAGAAGAAAGAAAACAACAAAAAACATTTCAAAGAAAACCGCAACGTTGTAATAATGAGAGATGAGAAAAAAGTTGGTTGGAATAAAATTTGTGAACAAATTTTATTTAGGGTGATTCTTTTATTTTTGTACCATATTTTAGTTGTCAAAAAAATGTTTTATGAAGACTGCGTAAAAGAATAACCCCTGTATTTTTTAATTTTAATATTTTTCATTTAATTGAAACTCAAAGAAAACAATCCCTCTGATTTAAAACACATACAATATAAATATACTGTAACGATAAAATATATTTTAAACTTATTGTTACAGTATATTTTTGTTAATTTTCTCAATGTAAGTATTTTTTGATATTGTTTTTAAAAATTATTAGAAAAAAATACAGTAAAAAAGGTACAGTTATTTTTGGTATTCTTCAACAAAAAACCAGAAACAATAGAACCGAAAAACAAATTAATAAAAACATGAAAGATGACTCTAAAAATTACGCAACTTTAACAAACTTTTTTATGACAATACCAAAAAAACAAGGGTTTCGGTTTCGATTCGAAACCCTTGTTTTTTTTAAAATTTATTATTGCTTTTTTTCAAACTCGTTTAAAAAAATAGAAAAAATAAAAGAAATTTTTCAGTTTCAATTTCAATTTCGGAAAGGTTTAAATTAGAAAAAAAAAGAGAGGAAGCAAATGAAAACTTTTTTCTTACTTAAAAATTAATGAAAGATCAAAGTCAAAATAAACAAAAAAATTAGAGGAATTTTTTAAAGCGATTTAAAAAAAAAGGTTTAACTAATCTTAAGCATTTCTCAAGGAAGGAAGGAAGGAAAAAAAGCAAATTAGAAAAGTAAACGTCAAAGATAGAAAAAAAACAAAAAGTTGTCTCTTTTTTTCAAAAAAGTTAAACAAAAAAATTAAAAAAGTTTTAAAAAAAGTAAACTTTGTTGTTTTTTTGGAGGTTTGTTTTTCCATTTTAAGGGGGAAAAAAGGGGGGGGGGGGGTCATGTGGGGCGGAAGAAAGGGGGTTTAACTTTTGGTTTCATTCTTTCTCTTTCTTTCATGGTCCAAGAATATTGGAGAAGGAAAAAAAAGTAATTTCAATAAAAATAATGGGGTTTAAATTTTCTAAATGCAAACGATGGAAGAAGATTCGTCATTTTTATCAAAAATCGATAAAATATGATGGTATAAAAGCTTTATCGAAAATTAAAATAATTTATTTACTAAAATTGGCGACAAAAATTTTTCTAATCAAAACATTTAAAAATTTTCATGTCATCTAAGAATTCATTCTCCAATATTTCAGGAGACACGGTGGGAAAAAAAAGAAAAAAAAAAGCTTTTGCCAATGTTTTTTTTTGTACAAAGAAACATGTCCATTTTTAAAAATGCAAGCATGGAAAAAAGGTGTTTTTAAAAATTGTTCATCATCAATTTTCTTTTTTTAAATAATAAAAAGCGGAAGAAAAAAACACAGAAAATTTCCCCGATTATCAAAAAAAATATTTTGGAATAAGCCTCTTTTTTTTCTTGATTTCAAAAAAAATGAGGCTGTCTGCTTTTTTCCCCGTAATTTTTCTTTGATGATCGTTAAAAGCAAAGAAATTCAGAGGGCACTAAAAAAAGCGGAACACATTACAACACTTTTATTTTGCATTCGTCACATTTTTTGAGCTTTAAAAAATGTATATTTGTGGAAAGAAAATGATACAGATGTTTTTTTTAGCGTTGAAAGCGATTTTTGATTTCTTTTTTATAGCGTTTTTTTCTTCGATGAAAAATATTTTTTTCTTTTTGCGAAAGTAATTTCCGTAAAAATGAAAGTGTATCAGTTTTTTTTCTTCTTTCTTTTAAGAATATAATAAAAGCCTTATGACTTTGATCAAACAAAAAAACATCATCATCAACATCAACAAAGAAGAATAAGAAGGGATTATGATGTGTGATAGATTTCTTTCATTTTTACATCTTCAAGGATGACACGCTTTTTTCTTGTTATTATTCAAGAATTGCTACTTTTTTTGGATGACTCTCAAGAACGTGGAGCAATGACGAGTAACAACAACAAGTTTCAGAGCGGTTAAAAGTAAATAAAACAACAAATAATACACATTTGTAGTTAATACAAAAGAAGAATGCAAATATTGGAATAGATGAAATATAATGAATGACAAAAAATAATTTCAGTAACTTGGAAACGTAAAAAAGTTCTATTTTAAAAGGTTGGAAAATTTAAATATTACAATGAAACAAGAAGAAAAAAGGTTAAAATATTTAAATTTGTAAAATGAGAAAAAATTATTGAAACGGGGGAAAATAGGCACCCTCAAAAATTGAAATTCTAAAGCATTTTAAGAAATAAATACATTGAAAAAAAACTAAAAAGTAGCTAATCACAGTAAAAAATGTCAACAATTTGAAATTGATCTTTGTTTGATTTTTTTAAATTTGATTACTAATCTCTAATGACCTCTTACTTAAATTTAAAAAAAATGCAAACATTTTTCAAAGATCGCAAAAATATTAGCCGTTAAAAAATTTTAAAAACAAAAAATTGCAAAACTTAAAACTAGATTTTAAAAATTTACGCTACAGTATCTGATTGAACAAAACAGTTATTAAACATAAAATAACCACATATTCTTCCAAGAAAAAACAGCTCAAATGATTTAGAAAGAATTCTTTCTTTTAAATATGTTATTTATTTTAATTTATGACGGAAGAAAGAAAGATGGAAGAAAAAAATAGATGACAGGTTTTTATTGTCGAAGAAAAAAAAGCAAAAAAAAAACGACAGAAATAAGGAAGGAAGAAAACCGGTTAAAACTTCTTTTTTTCCCATCGAACAATTTTTCTTTCAGGAAAAAGGAAACCTCAAAACATAATTGATTATTGCTGCATTTAAATGTAACGAAAGTGTCTCATTTTTTGCCACATTTTTTGACCAAATTTATTTGGATATTTTTTAATGGACCAATTTGCGGCCCTGGTTTCTGGTACATTGGAATATCAAAACTGGTCATTTGGAGGAAAAATAGTATCTTTTGTGTTTATTATAGAAAAATTTGTTAAAAATAATCATAAACTTTGTTAAAAAAACGTTTTCAACAACGCTGTAGTCCCAATATATCGAAATATTGCCCAAATATTATAAAAGAGATATATTTTGACGCTGAAATATTAAAAAAGTGATGTCTTTCAATATTGATAAAATTTAAAAAACTTAAAAATTAATCAAAAAAAGTAATTTTTCGACGAGTTTTGATACGAATGTTTTTGACTTTTCCAAACTCACCTCGGTCAGGGCTATTAATTTATAACACTTTCGGGATTCTTTGAAAATTTCAACGCAAAATCGAAATTTCTGGACAGTATTCTGTAACTCGAAAAGTAGAACGTAAATCGCGAAACTATTGAAAACATTTGTGTTTTTGGCTATATTTTACCCCCACAACGAAGTCTGCGCTGGTAAAATGCATTTAAAGCGTTGTCCACTTAGGTAAACACTATGTCTACCAAGGCGGACAACTCAAAATTTAAATTTAATACCAACAGATCATCGGTATCAAATCAATTTCAACTTGATGCTGCATGAGTACCATCTTGGCAACCTTTAGCATTTAAATTTAGACCATTACTGAACCAAATCATGACGATCAAAATCGTCACCTAATCGTAACTATCTTTTTTCTCAGTGTGAACTTATCGCTCAATTCAATTTTGCATCATTCTTCAATGAAGTCCTTCGGTCACAGGTTCGAATCCAACAACTGCAATGTTTTTTTATAAAAAAAACTGATTTTATTTTTGGATTCTCCATGGTCGACTGCATATATGTACTAAAAATAAACTCAATTGGAGATAAAGAATATTTTTGTGTTTCAGCTGGGCATCGAACCTGCGCTATCGTCTTTGCAAAAAAAGTGTCGTTTGCAAACGCGACAAAAAAATATTTATAAAAAAAATGTGTTCCCTTTTTCTTTTTCTACTGTTTCTCCATTATCTGCAAATTTATATGATATTATAATGAACTTAAAATGCTTTAAAATGTTATTACATTCTTTACAAAAAAATGTCGGGTTAGAAAATCGGTCGGGTCGGGTTTTCGGGTTAAAAACCGGGTGAAAATTTCGTCGGGTGGGGTCAGTCGGGTTACGGGTCGAGTCGAGTTAATGAACACTAGTTGTCAAACCAAATGAAGAGTATGTCTATTCACGTATTTTTATAGGGAAAACAGAGATACAGCTCACTGAAAATAACTGACTATTTGGTTAACAGGTTGTGGTTTGCCTTTCTTTATATGGGCACATTTGAACTCGATGTGTAGAGAGGACTATAAAGGGCTATTTCTGATGGTTGGGAATATTGATGCTCACGAAATTCGTGGTAGAATTCCTTGGCATTTATAACGAACGTCACTTGTTGCCGTTACTTTTTTTTCATTGACTTGACAATCCCTTTTAAATTTTTATGAAGCTTAAAAAAATTACTGCTGCCTCGTATTAGAATTTTTAGATGCGAAGTACATATTTGATTTTTTTAAACTCTGAAACAAAAATATATGCATTTGTTCAGGGTTTGAAAGGGAAACATTTTAATTTCCAGAAACATACAATTTTGCATGTTTTTACAACAATATTTTATCCAAAGATGACGTTTAAAACTTTTATTTTGATTTTTTTAAAAGTTAATTGTTCGAATTTTAATAATCAAATTTTTTGTTATTCTTTTATTGATAATAAAATAATGAATCCAAAATCTCTTATTTAGTTGTTTACAAATTTTTTTGAGACAGTCTGCGTAAATATTTCGTCTTTTATGAGACAGTCTGCGTAAATATTTCATCGACCGGGAACAGAAAAAAAAATTTTTTCGATTTAGGTCTTGAAATTTTCAGAGGTTGTTGCCATGTGTCCCCAAATGCAAAAAAATGTTTTTTAAAATTTTTTCGTTGTAAGATTCCGATTCTGTAGACTTCTGAAGTCGTCAACTTTGAGTTTGCGGGAAAAAACGAATTTTTTTTTATTTTTTCCAATTTCCCGGATTTATAGGTTTTTGACCACGGGGAATCTCGTGGCACACTCAATTTTTTTTCAAAAAAATTTTTTCGTGTCGAAACCGAAATTTCGATTTTTTAAATCGAAATTTCGATACCGTAAACCAAATGGTACGGGCTCGGACTATATTCTTTTGATAGCCCAAGGCATCTAGTTTAATGGTATAAAGGTGTTTTTTTATAAAATCATCCAGGTGGAATATGCCAACATCAGATTTGAGCTCGACTCTGAATCCCCTTCACAAAATATACCATTAAAAATCGAATTTTTTTTTAATTTTGCTTATTTCCCGCTTGTATAGGTTTTCGAGCATGGGGAATTTAGTGGTAAAGTTTGTTTTTGTTTAATTTTAAGTTTTCGTTTCAAGACACCTAATGACACAATATGACATGTATGTACATGGTAAAAAAATCCCCCTGATGTTATTTTTGGGTGGCACAAGCTTAAAACTGAGTATTTTTGTTCCAAAATGTTTGTTTTATCATAATAACTAGAAGAAATAATTATCTCGCATCCATAGCTGATTCTACAGTATCCAGAAGTCAAGTGATGATGTTGGGGTACATGAGTGAAAAGCAAAAATGTTGTAATTGTTCAAAAAATGAAGATAAAAAGCTTTAAACTATCAAAACATATTCCCTAACATTAATTTCATTAATCCCAAGTCTTAGAAACAACACGATATTGTTTATTATCATTAACAGTATCACCAACTGATATGCACATAAATTATCAAAAAATCGCAAAAAAAAATTTTTTTCAACGTAAACACTGCATTTTGTAGAGCAGAATATCATAAAAACATATATGTAATACACCAATTCCATTTTAATGCAAAAAAATAGAATTCTAAATTTTTTTGATAACTACAGTATCCAGAAAGCAGACGATAAAAAACGAAAAATAATTTTTATAGTAGAAAAAGTTTTCAGATGCTTTAATTGTATTACAAATATGTTTTTATGATATTCTGCTCTACAAAATGCAGTGTTTACGTTAAAAAAAATTTTTTTTTGCGATTTTTTGATAATTTATGTGCATATCAGTTGGTGATACTGTAAATGATAATAAACAATATCGTGTTGTTTCTAAGACTTGGGATTAATGAAATTAATGTTAGGGAATATGTTTTGATAGTTTAAAGCTTTTTATCATCATTTTTTGAACAATTACAACATTTTTGCTTTTCACTCATGTACCCCAACATCATCACTTGACTTCTGGATACTGTAGAATCAGCTATGGATGCGAGATAATTATTTCTTCTAGTTATTATGATAAAACAAACATTTTGGAACAAAAATACTCAGTTTTAAGCTTGTGCCACCCAAAAATAACATCAGGGGGATTTTTTTACCATGTACATACATGTCATATTGTGTCATTAGGTGTCTTGAAACGAAAACTTAAAATTAAACAAAAACAAACTTTACCACTAAATTCCCCATGCTCGAAAACCTATACAAGCGGGAAATAAGCAAAATTAAAAAAAAATTCGATTTTTAATGGTATATTTTGTGAAGGGGATTCAGAGTCGAGCTCAAATCTGATGTTGGCATATTCCACCTGGATGATTTTATAAAAAAACACCTTTATACCATTAAACTAGATGCCTTGGGCTATCAAAAGAATATAGTCCGAGCCCGTACCATTTGGTTTACGGTATCGAAATTTCGATTTAAAAAATCGAAATTTCGGTTTCGACACGAAAAAATTTTTTTGAAAAAAAATTGAGTGTGCCACGAGATTTCCCGTGGTCAAAAACCTATAAATCCGGGAAATTGGAAAAAATAAAAAAAAATTCGTTTTTTCCCGCAAACTCAAAGTTGACGACTTCAGAAGTCTACAGAATCGGAATCTTACAACGAAAAAATTTTAAAAAACATTTTTTTGCATTTGGATACACATGGCAACAACCTCTGAAAATTTCAAGACCTAAATCGAAAAAATTTTTTTTGCTGTTCCCGGTTCATAAGGGAAAGTCAAAAAAGTTACACAGACTCTCTCTTATAAACAAATAAAATGTGTATGCAATTTTAAATTAATCAATTTTTTACAAACTTTATTTTTGCAAAAATAAAAAATTTGTAGCCTAAAAATAATGAAATAAACAACCGCGCTCAAATTTAACAGAATATTTTACAGCATTTTTCTTAAAAACACCTGTTAGCCGTTTAAAAATCAAAATATCGAAAAATAAAATTACACACATTTACATAAAATCATGTAAGAAAAAGAAATTAACAATTATTATTATTTTTGTGTAAAGCTTTGAGCGCGGATTAAAAGTACAACAAAGGAAATTTATATTCTTCAGAGAACCTTGTATAAAAATGTATAACTAAAAATTTGAAAACTACCATTTAAATTTTTTCAAGAAAAACATAAATAATTACAGGCATGCATAATCAAATTTTTTTTTGTTATTTTAAAGTAACGCGGAACTTTTATGAAAGAAAAAGAGAGAAAACGAAAAACACCTTTTAAATTTGTTTTTCAGCAACCCAAAAAGTAATGAAAAAAAGTTTAGAAGAAATAATAAATTTTCAATATTTAAATTATTTTCAAATCTATATTTATACGGTATTTGGAATTTCAACATCAATATTATTATTTTTTGGATATATCGTTACTGATTCAACAAAAAATCATGCAAAAACATATCGTCTATTAATTAGCTTTAATATTTTTTGCATGTTTTTGGTTGATTTTATTTATATTCTTGTACAACCAATACGGCTGATATCCTTTGATATCCTATATCCAACTGGAATAATCGCTGAAACAGCTCCAACAATTTTGGCAATTATTTCAGCAATTTTTGTTGGCTTTTTTGGCATTTTTATTGATACTGCTTTAATGCCATTCATAGAACGGCATTTTCAAATTACAAAAGTTACAAATCTTAAAGCGAAAAGGCATCAAAGACTTATTTATGGTTTTATGTTCTCAACTTGGTCCACAGTTACAGTATCCTTGGGAATATTCTTTTCAAGTTGTATTGATAATGATCGAGCGTATAACATTTTAAGCGAAAATTTGCATAACTCTGATATTCTACTTTCCAATAATCCATCAGTTCTTATTTTTGATACCGTATCCTCTTCAATTGGAACAGCTGCAACAGCATTTCTGTTAATTTATTCATTTTATCGCTTAATTTTAATGTTTTGGATAATTAAGAAAAATTTAAATTACTCAAAAACTCTCCAAATTCATTCCTACAAAATTTCACAAAAACGCTTTCAACTAATGTTTCAAACAACTCTTATTCAAATTTTAACTTTCTTAGGTTTTGGAATTCCCTGTATAATTATGCTTTTTATATGTTTATGCCCAACAAAATGGTTGGAATTTGTTCAAAAATATATTGGCAATCTTCCCCTAATTTATTTGGTGTCAACTGGAATTACAATCCTTTATCCCCCAACATTTTGTATTATTGCATTATATTTTATTAAACCGTACAAAAACGCTACAAAAAATTTAATTGATAGACTTTTTAGATAGTTTTTGTCTGTAAATATTTAATTTTAAAACTTGTTTTTTTGCCGAAATAAATCTAATTTTCTGAAAAGTGCAACTAATTTTTATAAAAAATAGCACAGAAAAATTTATTTTTAGTCATAAAAGTCATTTTTTAGAGATAATAAAACCTAAAAACTTTTTGGTGAAAACTGATCTTCATGGAATTATTTTCGAGTTACAGTATATCGCCTAAGAATTTCGAATTGGCGTAGAAATTCCTAAAATATTCCGAAACTGACAAAAATTGATAAATTTTGATGCATTGAGCCTAAAACTACCAGCAAATGCCAAGAAAGTTTGATTTTAATTTTTTGTGATTACAAGAAATCAAAATTTTATGAAAGATTACGGTATGTCCAGATTGACATTACCAAGCATTTCAATCAGGGTTGCAGGGATGTCAAATGCGGGCGGGCGCCGTAGCCGACGATATTTTAGAAATTCTTTGTTTTTCCCATATAAAAAATGAAAAATTTAGGCCGCGCAGCCGGCTGGCCGGCTAATAGTTTTGAGGCCGCCGGCCGGCACGGCGCCCAATTTTTTGCCGGCGGCCGCAACCGGCCATGTTTTTCCGCCGCATTTGACATCCCTGCAGGGTTGCACGAAACTGAGTTTTGCAAAATGAAACAAAACGAAAGTTTACCGGATCCCATTTTTAAATGATCTGGTAAAAAAAAGCTTTTATTGCCCTCAGTTTTTTCTTTTATTTTTGTATAACGTCATATCGTTATACGGCCCTAAGGGGATGTCCAGGTATGACGTCATACAAAGAGGCGGTGGAGGGGGGGGGGGGTCAGCCAATTATGACGCTCTTTGTTCTTATGCCGCCCATCAAAGGCGGCACCTTTGATGACGCCGCAGAGGGGGGAGGGGTCCCAAAATCCCGATTTTTGTATGACGTCATATCTGGATAGCCCCTAAGCAGGGCCGTATGCAGAAAAATAATCTCAGCGGAGGGGGGCTGCACTTTGATATTTTGTTGCAAATACAGTTTGCAAATACTCTCCATAAGCTGCAAGCTGCACCGCTTTAAGTGGGTTCAAATGAAAATAAATGTTTAATGTGTAAAAACTAAAATTTTTATATAATGCTTTTTAATAAAGCAATTAATAAAATATTTTTGATGTAATATTTTTTGTTCTTTGAGCTTTTACATATGCGCGCTTTTACATTCTATGCTACACAATTGTCTAAATTATTATAACAAAAATATTTTTTATATTTAAAATTAATTACTTTCACATATATTTTTCTCACCTTTTATAATTAAATATTCTCACCAAAATTATGTAAAAAATATTTAATAAAAAGATACAATTATTGTTGCTTAAAAAAAGTTGACAAAATATGTCGTCTTTTATTATTTTGTTGGTCGTTGAAATGATACTGTATTCTTTTCAATTATCACTGTTAATTTTAATGATTTTTCAAAGAAAAACTGTTTTTAAAGGGCCATTTTACAGTATTTTTAGAATCGTACTTTTTGCAGATTTATTTAATTTTCTTTTTGTAAGTTTTGGCTTTGATTCAAAATCCTTAAACTTTAAAAAATATCAATTTTTTGCAGACAGCTTTTTATCGAAAGATTGCACTAATTTCGACAGTTATGAGTTTTTTAAAAACTGATACATATTTCGCTTCCATCACTTCTGCGGCCATAACTTTTATCACATTTATGCAATTTTTGGGACATCTCTTTTTGGCCTTTGATCGTTTAACGCTAATTTGGTTTCCATTGAACCACACCGAAATTTGGCGCCGAAAATGGTATACTGTAATATTATTTATTTTACCGTTTTTATCAATTTGTTGGAAGTTTCAAGAACCTGCCATTTTTACTTTTGGCCCGGATAATACCGTCTTTCTTGGATATCCAAATAAAAGTGTTCAAGAAATTACCAGTCTTATTTCTACCGTAACCTTGTTTACAACAACTTGTTTTGCGGCATTTTTCAATTTTTTGTCTTTTTTAAAATTTATTATTCGAAAAAAGAACAGTACTAATTTAAATGTTAATGAAAGAAATCTTTTGTGTAAGTAAATAATTGTTTGGGTAAAACAAATGAAAGAGAGCTTAAGTTTTTTGTATGAATTACAGTATATCAAAATAATTAAAACTAAAAATGTTAACTGTTCAAAATAAAAAAAAGAAAATTAAAAGTGGTCCAATTTTTTATATCATAATTTTGCTCAGCTTAAAAAATATATACATTGTTTTTAGTTGTTTCATTTATCATTTTTTTGGCACAATTATTACGCGTTTCATATTCGGCACAAAAAATCGTTTTTCGCGGAAATCCTGAAATTTCATCCTTTTTTAATGGCATTTTTCCAATATTGAACGACATTTATGCATGGTCCGGCAGCATTTCATTATGTGTTTTGAGGTTTGAATTAGAAATTTGCATATTAATTTTGACTGTAAATCTATTACATTTTTTTAGTTCCACAACCCGAAAAGCTTACAAATCCTTTTATTTTTGCAAATCAAAAAATAAAACCAATTCAACAATTATGACAGTTTTTTAATACGCTTTTGATTAAAAAAAACGAAAGTCAAAAATATTTAACCAAAAAAAGTGATTCAAAACTGTTGTAACAAAGTTTAAAGTTGTAATCTTGTTTTTAAATAAAGTTTAAAACAAAAAGAATTGACATACTTCACGAAGAATTGAGAATATTACTTTTTACAGAGTCAGCGAAAATTATCCGAACAAAGTTTTTTTGCGATAAAAAATTTTTTACCATAACAACTATTAATGTTTGCTAGCTTAAAACAAACTAGAGACAATTTGACTACCCAGTCATGGATTCAAAAATATGATACAAAAAAAATTAATACAATTAATTAAAAGTCAGTTAACAATCAATCAAAAACAAAATTTTATATTTCCGAGTTTTGATGCGTCCTGACCAAACAGAATATAATTGCTGAGATTCTTTATCAAAATATGTTTCACCACGCTTATTTTTGATACAATAATTGCTGCATAATTCATCAAAAAAGAATTGTTTCGGAAGCACATCTGTAATTAACGTGACATCCGCAAATCGAGAGGTAATATTTGAAATTCTCTAAAAAAATGATTTTTTTGATGACGGATAAGGAAAAGAAAGGATAAAAATGATACTTTAAGCATAAATCTCCAATCAGCAATTCCCGGACATGATAAAGTTGTTAAATGCAATGACGTTAAACGGCCTCCACGTTTTTGAAATCCATAATTTTTTGTTAAATCTAATACTCGATCCAACAAATCTGTTTTATCAGTTTTTCGGCAATCAAGACTAAAACAAATGGAAAAAAATTACAGTATTTTAATATTACAGTATTTTTAAAATTAACGTACTTAAACGTATTTATTCGATGTCGGCGAGTTGAATGTTTGAATGTTGAGGGATTAATTTTTTTCATATAAATTCTTTCAGATTTACGATTATCATTTTGAATAATCCGTCGACGATTTCGAACTTCATTAATATCCCCATAAATATGCATTGGACGACGAACTTCAAATCTTTCAATTGGTCGATGAATTCCTGCGGCATTTTCATTTCCATACAAGATTCTTGGGCGATGAGTTGTAATTTTTTCTGCTGTTCGATTTCGTTTTCTGACACTAAGAAATGGATTGCTCATTATAATTATGTAAATTTGTCTGCTTAACAGACCTTCGTTTATAATTTTTTTTGTGCCAAATAAATGATTAAAAAGCACTTACACAGTTCGCTTTTGTAAACTGATAATATGTTGAAGTTCAGGGGTATCATAAAGTTTTGGAGTTGCTTCAATAATATTTTGGCCAATAAATTTTACACAATCACGAAATTCGCCATGGAGCATATCAACAGTTGAATTATATCCAATTTTAACCGCAAGTTTTGCAATTGGATCTTCCGTTTCATTTCTGCAATTTTAAATTTAACAATAAGAAAATTTAAAAAAAAAGTGGAATTACTTTGATTCATTTTCCAACCAATCAATTGTATGCCGATCAGAAAGTAAAAACTTTAAAAGTTGATTTCTCACTTCTTTAATGACATCTTCTTTCGTTTTCAACATGTTTTTTTAAAGACCCAAAAAATTAGTCCGGAAAACAAAAAAATTGAGAAGAAATATTTTTCAGGAACCCTGAAAATGAGTTACAAAAAAAAAGTGTTTTTGTTTTACTTTATAAAGGGCAATGCATTATTGCATCAAAAACAATCACTTTTTTTCACACATCTTTGTTACATTTTTTGGATTATTTTTGCAAAAAATTCGATGGTTTTTGACCTCTGAAATCAATACCGCAACAAAAAAAATTATCTCAAATTTTTAAAAAATGGAGGAAACAAAGAAAATGGAAGAGTTAAAAAATAGGTGATAAAAGTGTCACCGGGGATTGATTATCAGTGCAGTAAAAAAATTGTAAAATAAAAAAAAATTTAAAAACTGTAGGACAATTTAAATAAAGAATGTCAAATATTTGGAAATGTTATTACAAATTCCTTCGATTTTTTTGAAGCAAGCGGTAAATAAAAAGATCAAAGAAATTAAAAAAATAAATACGAGCCTGAAACAGTGATACACCTTTGACAAGATTCTTTCCTTTACGGTTTCGTCAATTTTGTAAAAATGAAATGGAAAAAGAGAGGGATATATAAAAGCTCAAAAATTATTAAAAACTTTCTGCAATTTTAATAAGGAAAATTTAAATAATGGACATATCTGAGTACTTCTTTACTTTTCATCCCCCCTCTTTCTCACAAAACTTCCAAAGTTTTTGAATTGCAAAAAGTTCATCCCTAAAAAATTTGGGAAGAATTTCGCAAAGCAAAAACTTGATAATTTTTTTGTGAACAAATGTAGACAACCCGTGTGGCGGTAAAAATGAAAAAGTGAAGAAACAGCTTGAAAACTTGCCGCATTCACTTTTTCAGCTTTTTCAAAGAATTTACATAAAATATACAAAAACATCATGAGGGAAGTAAAGTGATGTGTTACATTTCTTTATTTTACCCCCCCCCCCCCTATCTCTCTTTGATCACTAAATTATTCAAATTTGTGAAAAAATGAATAAAAGTGAAAATAAAAGTTTTTCAAAAACGAGGAGCGATGAAAAGTAAAGAAGTTGCTCACATCTGTTTATTCAATCGGCTTTTATTACCAATAACGAAAAAAAATTGGAAGAAAATGAAGCAGCAACGTTTTTTTTGCGCAAGATTATGAATAAGATTAAAAGGTCAATTTTACGCCTTTTTTTCCTATCCATTTTTTCTTGCTTATTTTTTTGCTGTAGAAAAAAAATGTGTTGCTTTTTTTGCAGACGCTGTTTTTATTAGGCATCAAAAAGTTGCAGCGAAGAAAAAAGGAAAGCGCTTTTTTGACATTTTAAATTTTGTTTTAAATTTTTAAAGCACAGATTTAAAAATTTGATCAACTGCCGAAAGTGAAAAAAAAGCGGATAAAAAATATTAAAAATTTCGAAATTTGTTTTTTAAAAAAAAGTTTTTTTTTAAATTAAAAAGCAGCGAAAAAATGTGTAAAAAAATGAAAACTTTTGTTTTATCAAAAAAGACAATGTTTTAACAATCAAAAAGTGTTTTTTTGTTGAATTATTTTTGCTAAAATGGGATATTTTTTATCTTCAAAAATACTCTTTACAAATAAATTTTTCTGATAAATAATAAATCTTTCAAAAATTATTAAATCTAGTAATAAATCAAGCAGAAAAATAACTGATCTTTTTTTTTCTTCGAAAAAAGCAGCAATTTTTGTCGGCAAAAAAAGAGAAAACACTGTTATAAAAATGAGACGAATGATCGCTTGTTTTGTTTTCAAAAAATATAGTAAAAAATGAAAATAGCTATTTTTTCGGTGAACGGAATGACCGAAAAAAAGCCGGAGATTCTTAAAGGGGGAGACGCACCTCTAACAAATTTTTTTGTTTGACACTGATTGGAGGTCTCGGCGCGAATCAACGCTCAATGGAGCTGCTTTTTTTATTTATTGGAGCTGCAAAATTTCAAAGAAAAAAGCAGCTCTAATGAACACTGATAAAAAATTTGTTAGAGGTGCGTCTCCCCCTTTAAAACCAAACATTTTTTAAAACGGATGACTTTGAAACATATAACGCTGTTTTTCGGGGGTCTCAAAAATCTCGATTTTTGTATGTTTTTTTATAGAAAAAAACAAATTTAGTCAAACATTTTTATTCAAATAATAAAATTACAAAAGTTAAATTTCAACAAATTCACATTCAACTTTTAATAAATCACATGAAGCTTTTAATCCTTTTTTAATTCTTTCATTTTTTTCAATACCGTAACTTTCATCCAAAATACAAAATCCAATTTTTTCTGGTTTTTTATCGGTTTCATTTTTGATAATTTTTCGATGTTCTTTAATTAATAAAGCCATTAAAAATGCGGGGGATGCAAAATTTTCTCCCATTTTAGTATTAATATTTAATAAAACAGAATTTTCATCATCTTTCGTTATTTTAAAGTTCCATAATTCTTTTGCCTCCATTGCATCTTCTGATGGCATTGATAAAATGTTGATAAGATCTGAAAACATTTTTATCAGTAAAATTTTTAAACTGAAGTTTTATTAAATCATATATATATATTTGTAAAATTACCGTATACAATAAATTGAGATATAGGTAAAACATTAATTTTATTCAAATTTTCTTGTCGGCAACAAACTGGTTTTTCACCAGAAAAATCAATAAAAAGTTCAGTGCCATAGATGCCTAAATAAGTTATTTATACATTTTTTATCAATCAATAATTTTTACCATTCCAACTTTCAGCAAATTGATAACCATTTTTGTTAAAATTGTAAATGCAAATAACAGAAAAATTATCACAGAATCCAATGACAGGAATTTTTGATTTTAAATTTTTATTTAAAGTTGAAAGTAATGAATTAATTTGGGGCAAAATTAATGGTGCAATTTCAAATTTGTAAAAATTGTTTTCATCAACAGAAAGGATAATTTTGTTTCGGTGAAATTTTTGATCAATTTTATGATTTCGAGTTTTTCCATTTTCATTTATTTCCTTTTTAAAAAAAAAGATTATTATGGAAGCGACCTTTTTTGTTTTAAAAAAAAAAGAAAACCTTTAAAAATAGTTGGGCGCGGAATATTTCCAATTAAAGGGGGGGACCCCCTTCTTTTCTTGATGGTCTCGATGCGATCGAAGACTCACTGGAGCTGCTTTTTTAATTATTGGAGCTGCAAAATGTCAGACAAAAAACAGCTCCAATGAGCATAAAATTTGTTAAAGGCGGGTCTCCCCCTTTAAGGATTAACGGCAGCCCTTCATCTCGATGCATTTGGACGCCCAATAAAAAAGAAAAAGGGAGAGCGGCCATTACGCATTCTTTTTCACTGTTGGTTCGACTGGACCCCGCCTTGGGTCCCGGGCCGAGTCCCCCCCCCCCCCCCCCCCCGTTAATTCTGATCGGATAAATTCTTGAAACGAAAACATCGTTCATTTTTACAAAATTTTATACGAAAATAATTCAACAGTATTTTCGTTAAAAAATATTTTGTAGATTTTCCTTTTTTTAAAAATAAAAAGGCTGCCTCCTTTAAAAAAACACTTTTAAAACAATTTTGGATGCTTTTAATTAAATCACCTCCAAATAATTTGTTCACGATTTTTGATGGTGTCGAAATGAATCAGGTGAACCGAAAAAGGTTTATTTAAAAATTCATTTTTTCAATAATGGGATTACATCTATTTTTTGCTTGATTCATTTCAACACCATCAAACAAAAAATAAAGTTCAAAATATATGTGATTAATAGTTTGATAAAACTTACTTTAATCATGGTAACAGATTTTGAAAGAATGCAAGATTTTGTTTGTGGTAAGAATTCTTTTTTATCAATTGATAGTAATAATTTACCAAATGATTCCCTAATTTCTGAAATTGTTAAAGGCATTGGTGGAATATAATATTTCCAAGATTTATTATCCAAAATCCATTTTCCCATTTCAAACATAAACATATTTGTATATTCCGAAAAATTTTGTTCAAGTAAAATAAGATTTTGATATTGAATTAAATTATTTTTGAAATCTTGAAATCTGTTTGCGTCTGCTGTACTAAATTTGCATATTATAATCTTTTTAGGTTTGACATTTTTGAGAATTTTTTCCATTAAATCATCCACTCCATCAGCACCCTTTATTAGAGAATCTAATTCTCGATAAAAAAAGTATCCTGCATTTGTAAATTTTAAAGCGGTTACTCTAACATTAATATTACAAATTGAAATTGTGAGCACTTTATCGTCGGCTTGAATATTGTTTAAACCTGAAAAATAAATTAAAGTACGTTGTCAGTTTTTTTAAGTATCATTTGAATTCAGCGTGCAGAAGGCCGTATACAGAAAACAATTTCAGGGGGGGGGACACAGCGATTTTGGGGGGAGGGGGCACGCCTTTGATCTTTTGCCGCTGCCAACACGAAGCGGCAAAAGATCAAAGGAAATTCCTCAGTTTCGGGGGGGGGGCACAGGTGCCGAATCCCCCCCCCCCCCCCTAAATACGGCCTTGAGCGTACAATTTTGTGTTTCAATGTTTGGCAAAATGTTTTTAACGCCAAAAGGGGAAAAACATTTTTTTGTTTTCCAACTTTTTTTCCCCATGGCATTGAATAGACATTTTGCCAGACAACGGACCACGTTATTTTGTGTTAGATTCAATTTGATACTTTTTAATCCCTTGAAAAATCCTTACCCAAATCTGCTGCCGCAGTAATCATTGTTGAGCATTGTTCTTGATCACGCGTGAGGAAACGAAATGGAAGATTTAAAGCATCAAAAATAGTTTTAAAATGAGCACAAATATCAGAATTTTTTGTGTAACCCGGAATATTTTTTAATTCAAAAATTCGTAAAATTACAGCTTTCAAAGTTTTTCCGAATAATGCCGCAAAATCTTTAACAAATTTCTTGATATCTTTTGGTTGTATCATATAAATAGTGGAGCCATTTGGGGCCAAAGAAACATATTTTAATTCAGAATCAATAATCCGAATAATTATTCTTGAATCATTTTCGCCGTAAATAAATGCCACACAGCTACGTTCCTTTTTTTTCAAAATTTCCGCACAAAACATTCCAAAATTAATTTATTTAACAAAAAGCCCAAAAAAATTTGATTTACAAATTTAAAACTTTTTTTAAAATTTTTTTTACAGCTTTCTTTTAAACAACTTTCATTGGTCACACAATGCCAAAAAAACGTTTTATTTAAAAAATGGCTCTTTTTTGTTTCAAAAAAGTTGGGGGGATCTTTTTTTTCTTCTTTTTTAATTTTCACAGTATTTTTTGCTCAAATATTTTTATTCTATCTTCTGTTTGCATTTAATTCTGGCATTTTTGCAGTCTCCTTTTTCTTTGAAAATTTATTTAACATTTTTCACGGGCTCATTGGATGTCCTGTAGAGACGGATTTTGAGTTAAAGGGCTGGAATAGAGTAATTATTACTCAAAAATGACTGAAAAATGATTAAAAAATGATTTGGGAAATGTAGGGGCCGAAAATCGAAATTTCGATATTTTCGATATTTTTCACAGGGGGGACCAAGAAATTTTTTAAAAAAATTTTTGAGAAAAAATTTTTTTTTGCTTTAAAATCATCAAAATATGTCCGAAATAATATAATAACACTATAAAAACCATTTAAATGATACAAAACAATCAAATATTGAAGATATATCATTTCAATGATGTTGGGGGTATTGTGAAAAAACTTTCGTCAAGAAAAAAAATTTTTTTGTGCTTATCTTCGACTTTGATATGATTGGGTAATACTAAATTGAGGTCGGGCAATCTAAATACAGCATTTTTAAACGTTTAAATACATTATAAAGTGTAGTTTTTGGTGATGAGGGTGCATTTTTACGTTTTTAACCTAAAAAAGGAGAGATCGTCATCTTTCCGGTTAGCTAGGCGCTTGATTTTGGTCTTAAAATGAACAAAACTATGTTTAAAAAATTTGAATAGAGAGTTTTCAAAATTCTGATAGAAACTTTTCATTTCTCAAGCACTTAAAAAAATGGACCACAACTACCCCAACATCTTGTAATCCAGA
Organism: Panagrolaimus superbus; assembly: GCA_964035985.1. Lineage (NCBI taxonomy): Eukaryota > Metazoa > Nematoda > Chromadorea > Rhabditida > Panagrolaimidae > Panagrolaimus > Panagrolaimus superbus. The sequence goes on from OZ038357.1 coordinate 12,820,713, forward strand.
GATCGTATCAAAAATAGTTAGCCAGAAACCCCCGGTCGTGTTTTTTCTTTCACCAACATATATAGAAAGATTTGAATAGAATAATATTTTGTATTTCTCTATTGGAACTCAAAAATTTTTGGACTTTTGTTCTATCTGTAGGTAAAAAGGACTCTTTACTCTAATCAACAATTCTATTTTAAAAAATGAAGTTCTGCCAATTCTGTTATATTAAAGTTGTTTCTCACATATAACCCGACAAACGTGACTTCATTTAGAGGAATCTGTCGTCTAGTTTCCATTTGCCGAGCCAAAAAGTGATTTTTTGCCCCTTTTTTGGGCCAAAATCGGGGTTGTTCTAATCAACAATTCTATTTAAAAAAATGAAGTTTGGGCAAAACTGTTATATCTGAGTTGTGTCCCACAGCCAAGCCGACAAACGTGACTTCATTTAGAGGAATCTGTCGTCTAGTTTCCATTTGCCGAGCAAAAAAGTGCCAAAAATCGCTATTTTATGCAAATTTCGTTTTTAGGGCCCTACATCGCCAAAATATGATATGAAGACCCCCAATATCGTTTTTTTATGGTTTTTTAGTGTGTTTAACCTAATTTTACAAGGCCGCTTCTACGGGACAATTTTGGCCCCAAAATGAGCCCGTGTTTTCACAATTTTTTAGTTCTTTTTAAAATGGTTGCAGGAAACATTGCGAAAGTGCCATTTTTTTTTTAAATTAAAATAAAAATTATTGCCTTTTAAATGTTATCCTTCAGCTAAAAAAGCAAACTAAATATACTTTTTAAAAGTCAAACAAATTTTGCATTTTTGCTTGATTCTTTGTTTTTTTCTGAGCTCGTTTTTAAACTTCAATTTAATAATACCCGAATAAATAGATTTTATGTGTATAGTTTAATGTTTTTTGGCGGGAAGTATGCTTACTTACTTTTGTTTCAATGTTGTAAAAAACGAATCAGAAAAACGCCCATTTTTGTTTTTTCTCTTAAAATTACCGATTTTTTATAAACATTGCTTTCGGCAATACTGTAATATAAAAAAAATGATTCTTTGAAGGAAGGATCGTTGACCCCTTGTTTTTGTGTATTTGCAATAATTGAATATTGCAAAACGTGCAAAATTACTACCTTTAAGTTGCTGTTAAATTTAATAAAAGCAGTTATTTTTAAATGTAAAATTATTATTAAATCTCTTTAATGTTGAAAAAAAAACTCGTATATATAAAAAAAACAACAGAAAAACATTTCACGATTTTTTTTTAAATACATAAATAAATTTAAAAATTTTTTTATATTTAAAGGGGGAGACGCAAGGCCCTATACAGAAAAAAATTTCGGAGGGGGCATAGCGATTTTGGGGGAGGGGCCACGCCTTTGATCTTTTGCCGCCGCCAACACGATGCAACAAAAGATCAAAGGCGGAGCTGCTTTTTTTTAATAAAAAAAGCAGCTCCAATGAGTCTGCGATCGCATCGGGATCTCCAAACGCTAAGCGGCAAAAGATCAAAGGAAATTCCTTAGTTTCGGGGGGGGGGGGCACAGGTGCCGAATCCCCCCCCCCCTAAATACGACCTTGGGGAGACGCATCTCTAACAAATTTTTTATCAGGATTCATTGGAGCTGTTTTTTTGTTTGACATTTTGCAGCTCCAATGAGTCTGCGATCGCGTCGAGACCTCCAGTCAATGTCAAACATAAAAATTTGTTAAAGGTGCTTCTCCCCGGGCCCCTTTAAAATAAAAAAATCTTGCTATTTTTAAGAGACTGTCTACCAGAAAATCTTAAAATTTCATATATGAGCGGAACACACCATCTCAGATTTCAATTATTTTTTGTATGTTGGTAGAATATGGTCTAAAAACGTAATTCTGAAAGTATTACCAGTTCTTATAGTCCTAGTTTTGGATTGGCACGATGCCAAAGGTCATAATTGGCCAAAATTGCCTGACAAGTAAAATATTTTTGTTTCTTAACCGAATAATTTGATGTTTTCCCAGTTGATACTAGTTGAGACAAGGTTTAAAAATATGTATTGTTTACATTTCTATCATATTTTTGAATACGATTTTTTTCGCTTTGAATATTTCGCCCCCTGAAAAAAAATTGCATTTTTCGTTGGGGAGCTTAGTGAATATCACCAGTAATTGCCTCAGAATCTCAGCTTTCTGATAATATGTGACTTTTACAAAAATGAGGTGTACTTAGCGATTCCCAACCAAAAAACTTTTGTCGAACAACATCTATAACATGGAATAATATATATATTTCATGAATGGGGGCAGGTATCGACTTCCGGTGACTTGCATTATGGAATATCAATGTTGTGGAGCATCCTGGGACAGTTTCAACATTGTTGGTAACGATTTCGAAATATGGGACCCCTTTGAAAATCAAAAATTTTACAACTTAGAAATATCGCAAAAACTCGGTTTTTTCTTTCATAATAAAATCAAATACGCATTATAATTGTAAAATACATGCAACAACATCAATATAGCATGATAAAAAATGACGGGGGGTCAAAATCGATTTTTTATGATTTTTTGAATTTTGCATATTTTCGATCAATTTTCGAGATACCAAAATATTGGGTATATCGAAATATGTCAATGTTTTGATACTTTCGGGTTAAAATATAGCTTGTTTAAGATTTTTGGGTAATATTTCGACATCCTGGAATTACTAGTTTTCATTTTCCACGTTGCTGAAAACATGCTCAAAAATTTGGGTAAAAACATCTGGAAATCAGTGTTTTTCTGATACAAGATCACTAAAAACGTTTTTTTTGGCTTAAATGTCAATATTTTAACACTTTCTGAATGATTTCAACACAAAATAAAATAAAGTAATTTTTTTCAAATTTTGAAAAATCAGTAATTTTTGAAAATCTTAAAATTGTTCAAAATGATTTCAAAACACTTCACCCCACCAAAGTAAATTATAATAAATCTTTAAAAAATGTTTTTAATGATCTTGTATCGGAAAAACACTGATTTCCAGATGTTTTTACCCAAATTTTTGAGCATGTTTTCAGCAACGTGGAAAATGAAAACTAGTAATTCCAGGATGTCGAAATATTACCCAAAAATCTTAAACAAGCTATATTTTAACCCGAAAGTATCAAAACATTGACATATTTCGATATACCCAATATTTTGGTATCTCGAAAATTGATCGAAAATATGCAAAATTCAAAAAATCATAAAAAATCGATTTTGACCCCCCGTCATTTTTTATCATGCTATATTGATGTTGTTGCATGTATTTTACAATTATAATGCGTATTTGATTTTATTATGAAAGAAAAAACCGAGTTTTTGCGATATTTCTAAGTTGTAAAATTTTTGATTTTCAAAGGGGTCCCATATTTCGAAATCGTTACCAACAATGTTGAAACTGTCCCAGGATGCTCCACAACATTGATATTCCATAATGCAAGTCACCGGAAGTCGATACCTGCCCCCATTCATGAAATATATATATTATTCCATGTTATAGATGTTGTTCGACAAAAGTTTTTTGGTTGGGAATCGCTAAGTACACCTCATTTTTGTAAAAGTCACATATTATCAGAAAGCTGAGATTCTGAGGCAATTACTGGTGATATTCACTAAGCTCCCCAACGAAAAATGCAATTTTTTTTCAGGGGGCGAAATATTCAAAGCGAAAAAAATCGTATTCAAAAATATGATAGAAATGTAAACAATACATATTTTTAAACCTTGTCTCAACTAGTATCAACTGGGAAAACATCAAATTATTCGGTTAAGAAACAAAAATATTTTACTTGTCAGGCAATTTTGGCCAATTATGACCTTTGGCATCGTGCCAATCCAAAACTAGGACTATAAGAACTGGTAATACTTTCAAAATTACGTTTTTAGACCATATTCTACCAACATACAAAAAATAATTGAAATCTGAGATGGTGTGTTCCGCTCGATTTTAAAAATCTGGTAGACAGTCTCTTAAAGCGAAAAATTTCTTTCTTTTTTTAAATACCTTCAAAAACCTTTGTTTGCATTGTTTGGATTTTATTAAAAATACGATGCTTTAATTATCGAATTCCAAAGCAAAAAATGATGTGATTTTTCGAGACAATGTCTGGCGAAATGTTTATTCAATGCCATGTGGGAAAAAAAGTTTTTCTATTTTTTTGTTGAAAAATAAACGTTATTTTTCTTTCTCACATGGCACTGAAAAACTGTTTGCCAAACATTAGATTTGGAAATTGAACGCTGAATGTGATTTGTTTTTTCTACAAAATGAATATCTTTGAACAACTTTTTATTTCTTCGTTTTTGCTTAGTTATATCTTTTTATGCATTTTCTTATCTCATTTTTTAGAATTATTCAATTAATGCTTTACAGATCATGCCTTCCTCCAACATAACATCTACAGAATCCTCGACAACAATTACCCCGACAAATACCGTACCCCTCGAAGATACAGCGATTTTAATTATGCAAGCCATTAGCATTAAAGCGGGTTACACCCTTGCAGGAATTTCCCTTTCTTTTTTTGTATTCTTAATCACTGAATTTTTAAAAAAAACTTCAAAACATAAATCTCCATATTTTGCCATTTATGCCATTACCCTTATGGAACCAGTTTCAACGGTTGCCGCTTTTCTTTTAAGAAGATTCATTTTTCCTGGGGTTCATTTTTTTGATATTTTAAATGAATTTATTTGGTGGTTTGTTTCTTGCTTGTTTTCTTTCTTTCGATGGCATTTGCCTTTTTCAGCTTAATAATAGTTTAATTTGTAGAAACAAAAGAGGCTTTTTTAAAAACATCAAAGCTTTTTTTGCCTGATTTTAAGGGACAACCGTAAGAAGAGGTTTCTTTTCTTCTTTAGGCCATCAGGTTTTTTTTCAAACATCTGAAACTATTTTCCCGGAACGAAAAATAAAAAACTGAATAATTAGGAATTTTTTAAAATTTAAATTTAAAAAGAACAAAAAAAATAGAAACATTAAATTTTTAGTTTTTATCATTTTCAAATTTTTTAGGTATATTAGAATATTTTCTCCTTTTGCAAATTTACTATTAGCTTTTAACCGATTTACAGCAGTTATTTTTTATATGCAATATCAGCGATGGTGGAAAAAAAGACATGTAACTGTTGTAATTATTCTATTATTTTTATATCCATTTATTGTAAATGGATATAGTTGGATTTGGTTGGATTGTCGATTTTTAAATATTGATTGTCCAGAATATATGTATGGGGTGTTTAATTTTGCGGCAATACATATGTGTTCCTTGGCTGCTCTTTCGGGGATTCTTGGAACGATTACAGTTATTCGAAAATTATTTAAACAATCAAAAAATAATAAAATTATGATAAAAAAGATTGAAGTTGTTGTAATGGTTCAATCTGTGACCGTTTCATTTGCATTCATTTTTGAAAGCATCTTTTTTCGATTTTTTATTCAAACTATGTACGTCAACATTTTTGGTTTTGTTTGAATCAGAATCTTGGAAATATAAATATGCAAATTTTTAAGTTATCATGTGTTTTAGTTTTGCTGATCCACCAAGTGCAATCTTATATGGCTCAATTGCAGAATTGGGATGGATTGGGTATCATTTTATTGGAATCTTTGTACTTTTTATTTTATCGTTAGTCGAATTTTATTTTCTTGCTTCTTTAAATGTAAAAAAAAATTTTTTAGATCAAGTTTTCGAGCATCATATTTGTCATTTTTTAAACTAAATTTTATCTTTCAATTTTGCAAATGCAAGAAACAAAATGTTGTAACATTTACTGCAACAACTTCCACAAATATTCCATCATCTCGAAATTAGCTTTCGTTCAAAAAATAATTTTTATTTTTAAAGTAGATTCTTTTATGTTTCTGTGTAACAGTTTGTAATTAATATTTGGCATTTTATTATAAATTATTGATTTCAGTTCAGAATCATAAATATTTTTTTGACAAAAGACAAAAAATTATTTAAATTTTTATTAGACCTCTTAAAAAAATATCTGTCAACGCTGCAGTCAAGCCCGGAAAGACGGGGCAATCGGTGTTAGTTTGGCATGTTTTTTTATTTCCTTATGTGTCCAAAATCTTGAATTAATAAAAACCTTTATTTTAAAATTTAAATATCACGAATTTTTTAAACAAGAAGAAAATAAAGTTATACAGAAAATAACTTTTGCCCTTTCAAGGTAGTAAACAATTTACTGCTTTTTTTCTTCTTCACCCTCTTTCTTTGGAATTTTGTCTTTAGCATAAATTTTTCCAACTTCTTTATTTTCATGGGAGATAGCATATCCGTGATCACATCGAACTGCAGAATATCCATTGTTCATAAGAGCGTCCAAAACAGTTCGCGTGCCCAAATAAGTTTGGAGGGCTTCATGCTTGCAATCAACGGTGTAAACATTTTCCCCTTCATAATTAACATCAATTCCAAATGCATTTTTGAAGGCAATAACAACTTTCGATGAATCGGACATACTTTTGTTTGTCTAAAAAATGTTCAATTAAGGAGTATAAAATAGCAATTTACTCATTGGAGCTGCTTTTTTAGCAGCTTTAATGAGTCTCCAATCGCATCGAGATCATCAAGAGGTTGGTATGGCTGTATCTACTTTCAGTACCATTTTTTTTCAGTACCACTCTTTTGAGCACCACTTTTTTAGTACCTCTCTTTTGAGCACCAAAAAACGTTCTTTTGAGCACCATTTTTTTGAGTACTTCCCTTTTGAGTACCAAATATGGGATTTTTACGATTAAAGATAAAAAAATTGTCTGATTCGACGTTCTCGAGTATGGATAATCTGATTTTTTGATTTTTTCAGATTCTGAAGGCAGAATCATCGAAAAAAATTTGCATATTTAAAAAAATCCCATATTTGGTACTCAAAAGAGTTGTACCCAAAAAAGTGGTTCTCAAAAGAACGTTTTTTGGTGCTCAAAAGAGTGGTACTGAAAAAAATGGTACTGAAAGTAGATACAGCTTGTTGGTATCCGCCTTTAACAAACGCGAAAATCTTAAACGCTTAAAACTTTTAAGTTAAAAGAATCCTTCCAACGTTTGTTGAATGATTCTATATTCTACGGCGCCTAAATTCATTTATTTAAAATTGAATAAGCTAAATTTACTGTTAAAACATTCTTAGAGGAATTGCTTATATACACAACTGATAAGGAATATGTTTATTGGTGATAAAATATTACACGGCAAAAATAGCTCCGTATAAAAACAACTCAAAGATCAGTAAACGAAATGAAGAAATATTTTTTAAATATTTTCATTTTTTAACCGTGTTTTTTTACATCGAAAGCACAAAGTCTTTGTTTTCTTTTTTCCCCAAAACGTTTTTCTTTGTAAAAGTGCAAAAATTGATAAAAATGAAGAAAAACATTTTTATGTTTAGGCAAATGATCACTCACTGATTAGGATGAATTTTCATCATTTAATTGTATGTTAAGTATTTAAGCTGTGTATAAATAATAACATGAAATATTTTATATTAAAAAATAATTACGTTTAAAAAATACTTATACACAGAAACAAATTAAATACATTTCTTAAAAATTACATTAAATAAACATATGTTTTTAATCAAATTAAATACATACAGTATCCATTCATCACTTAATTATTATTTATTAGGTATTTGAAGAATCTAACATACTGCCGATATTAACTCTATTTAACTGATGACTGCCAAAAAGTATCACATTTATTTCTTTTCTTAAATTTGTGTTTGTGACAAAAATGAACCAAGCTGGTGCCAATGTACTCGCATCCGCCAAAATAAATTGTGTAGTTCGAACAAAATTTAATAATGTTTCATTATTTGTAAGAAAAAGATACTGAAATAAAAGAGTCCATTGTTAAAACAGTTTTAAAAATTTGAAAAAATTTAATTATTGAGTTTTTTGAGATTCTCAAAAATAAAATTCATTATGTAAGTGCAAAAGTTTTTGTAGTTACTTCGCTAAATTTTTTTTATTAAATTACTGTAATGTGAAACCACCAAGGCCGTATTTAAGGGGGGGGGGGGGGGGGGGGGGGCACTATCGTTTCACAGTCGCCAAAAAGTGTCACAACGGAAAAATTGTGTTCGTGCAAAGACAGTTCAGCTTTTGGATTGTTTTTTGCAATTTTTTTGCAAAAAAAAGTTTTTCTTTGTGACACTTTTTGGCGACTTTTATAAGGGAATGAAACGATAGTGGGGCACTTGGGACCTGTGCCCCGCTGAAATTAAGCAATTTCCTTTGATCTTTTGCCGCTCTATGTTGGAGGCGGCAAAACAAATCCTCCGAAATTATTTTATGTATATGGCCTTGGAAACCACCACAATCATGTTATCATATCATCAAGACCTATAATCCCCTCCAAGAAAATAATTATTCTGAAAGCCCCCGGATTTAGGGCATAACTTTTGGTTCAAAAAAGTTTACAATTAAGTAAAATTACAAATTTGTAAATCGAAAATGAAAATTTTGTTTCCCAAAAAAAACGAGCAAACAAACCTGTTGAATGCAACTAAAAACTTCAATAATAAAAATAAAAATGGTATAAAAAAGCATTTTTTTATCTGCTGATGAGATATCGGATGTTGGTGGTAAAAAATACTTTCTTTTAATCAACTGATAAATTGCAAACAAATTCAAAAACAATGAAGTTGTAGAAGTAATCGAAATTTCGATCAATAAATTTCGATTACTAATCATCCATGGAATTAATTCAGGCTTTGTTGGATATATGGAAACCCCAACACCTTCGATAAATTTGGATTGAATTCCAATGAATGGCACATGCCATACAGCCAAATATGGCACAAAAAGACAAAACAACAAAAAATATTTTAAATTTTTATTCCAAAATTTATTGTATTGATGTTTCAGAATGAATATTGTAAATCTGTTAAAGGATAAAGCTAAACTATAGAAATGAATTGCAGAAGCAGTATAATGCAGTAACATCAAAAGTACGGTATAAATAAAACTATTTGAGGGCCAAAGTTGTGTGATCGGAAAAAATACCGAAGTATATGCAAATCTTAACACAATATAATACATTAAATTATGAATTATATAAATAATAGCTGAAAATCCAAACAATCGATAAAAAGATCCGCTAAATTTTGATCTTTCTTTACTAAAAAATATCAGATACAGTATCAAAGAATACAGTATAATTGTTGGAATAAAATATACAAAAAATACAAGATTTTTTACATTTGTAAAAGTTTTGAGATCCATTTTTTAAAATACAGTCAGAAAAATTGAAAACACAAAAAATATATTGTTTTTTAAAGTAAAAAAACGTGGCATTGCTTCATTCTTATAAACAAAAAATAAATTATATGTTTTATTGTTTGTCAGAAAAAATGGCATTAAAAAGTGAAAATTAACTCTTTTTTTTGATAAATAGTATTTAAATTTAACTTTTAAAAGACAGTTGTAATTTCAAAGAAAAAATATTTCTCAACAACTTCTTTGTGAATGTTTAAATGACATTTAAACTAACCTATAATATAATTTTTCGCAGTTTAACAACAAATTATATTTAAATTAATGGCTGCAAACTTTGGTATCCAAGATACATAACAGGGATGTCAAATGCGGCGAGAAAACATGGCCGGCCGCGGCCGCCGGCGAAAAATTGGCCGCCGTGCCGGCCGCGCGGCCTAAAATTATTAGCCGGCCGGCCGTGCGGCTTATATTTTTCTTTTTTTGTGTGGGAAAAACAAAAAATTTCACAAAAATCGTCGGCCGTGCCGGCCGCCGGCGAAAAAAACCTTGCCCGCCGGCCGCCGGCGCGGCCGGCATGCGGCCGGCGGCGGCGGCCGTCTGCATTTGACATCCCTGATACATAAATCAAATTTAGAATTTCCCAAGCGGTATACTATATAAAATTTGTTTTAATTTATAACAATATAATGAATTGGTTCCAGATGTGATAAGAAATTTGAAAAGTTTTTGTTAACCATCAACCACGGGCCCATTTTGGGGCCAAAATTATACTGTAGAGGCGTCCTTTTAAAATTAAGTTAAACACACTTAGAAACCAGGGGAAAATGATATTGAGGGTCTTCATATCATATTTTGGGGTTGTCAGGTCCAAAAAAACGAAATTTGCATAAAACAACGATTTTTGGCACTTTTTTCCTCGGCAAATGGATACTAGGTCATTTAAACGAAAGTTGTCTATGCATTTTGAAGTTCATCTTATTAGCAACAAATATGCTATAAAAGATTTCGGTTAAACTGAAACAGAAAAAAATTATACCGTTATTTTCGTCCTGTTTATCTATAGATAGAGTATAATGGGTTCCAGATAAGATAAACCTTAAAGCCCTCGCATAGCTTTGCCCATGCATGTTGTGATAAAAAAAACGCTTCTGGGGGTTTCTAGATATCTTCTTTAGATAGATCTTTTATGTCAACCATGTTGGGGCAGTTGTAGATTAAATTTTTAACTAGCTGGCAAATGAGAAGTATACATCCGATGGTCAAAAGCTCTCGTACAGCTATCAATTTTAAAGTACTCTTTATTTTAAGACGACCAAACTTAAGCGTCTAGCTACCTGGGAAGATGACGATCTTATTGTTTTAGCTAAATATAAGCAAAAAACATCCCCAGGACTAAAAACAGTATTTAATATTGATTTTAAACGTCTGTAAATGCTTTATTTAAACTCCCTGACCTCGATTTAGTTATACTCAATCATATCAAAGTCGAGGGTAAGCACAAAAAGTTTTTTTAGTTACTAGAATTTTTCACAATACCCCCTTGACGTGGTCTTTGAATTTTGGATGTTTCCTTGGGCATAGATTTTTTTTTGTATTTTTGATAATAAAGCACTTTCGCCTGTAAAACAATAATAAACAGATTAAATGAATCTATCAAACATTTTTGATGGTTTAACGCTGTAATGTTGCGAAATAAATTTGCACACACTACTTTGTATCATATTTTAGTTTTGGGCTTTTTGTGATAAGAATTTTTTGTTTGACAACAACATACTTAATATCTTTATCAAAAAAATCCCCTATCATTTTTATAGCGAAAAATAAAAATTTTTTTAAAAATATACTACAATTTTTTTTTAAAAAAGGATCACTTTAAAAAATTTTAGTTTTCGAAAAATGATGGCTGTAATTTTTGTTACGTTACTTTTTTCTTTATTATTTTTGTCTGCTTTTTGTTCATGTCCTCTTAACAGTATTGAATTAAATTCTGGCTGTTTTTCATTTAATTCAAATTTAACTGGATTCGCAGATGCCGAAATTAGTTGTACTCAAATTGGAGGACATTTAGCTTCAATTCATGATGGATTTGTAAATGTCTTTTTAGCTCGTCAGTTTATTATTTTTCTTTTTGATCTCTTAAAAAATGATTTTCAGAGGAAGCCGCCAAACATTTTCATGAAAGTACAGAAACAAGTTTTTGGATCGGCGCCAATAATCTCCTATCTCACAATACATGGAATTGGACAGATGGAAGTACAGTAAACTTTACAAACTGGAATAATGATGAGCCCCAAAATACTACTGGATCTAATTGTGCTGCAATATTTTTAAGTGATGGAAAATGGAAATCAGAAGATTGCTTTAAAGCGAAACCATTTGTTTGTGAAATTTCAGCAGCTGTGACATATCCGATTTCTGCAAATTGTAGCAATGGTTGGACGTATATTGCAGCGAAGCATTCATGTTATGGTGTAAATTATCCGGGTCTTTTTTCGTCATGGACAGAAGCAGAAAATTATTGCCAAAACTTTGGAGCACATTTATCATCAATTCACAGCAATGTTGAACTTCAACATCTTGCAAGTAAACACCTTTTTTTTGTTTTTTTAATGGTACACATGAACACAAAAAAACACAAAAAATTATGCGACTAAAACTGTGCTGATTAAATATCGCGGATACACGATGGAATCAATGGTACATTTTAAAGCATTTTTGGCATTGTGTTCGTTTTCATTTTTGACGATCTCTTTAAAAAAAAGTTATATTTTAAAAAAAGCTCTCTGTTACGAGATTCAGAATTTTCTACTGATTCTAAATATATAAGACATAAAGCATAAAAAATTTGTTTGAGTTCAGGATCCACTGAGAAAGATTTGTGTGGAGAAACCCGATTTTTTGGACTTTTTGGTCAATATCATGTGACTGAAATCTATTATTTAAAAAAGCTCTCTGTTATCTTATAGAGCTGTTTTTGCTAATTCTAACTATGTAAGAATATAAAATTAACAGTTAAATAAAAGTTTAGTATCCACCGAGAAAGCTGACCGAGGAACTCAAAAAGTAAAATGTAAATTTGATTCCAACGTGGATATGTATTTAGCAATAATATCGGTGAATTTATCGTTAAAGCAAATCCGCAATATTTTCAAGTTTTTGTTGCAACTTTTTTGCGCCTGAACTAAATGATTTTTTATACCGTATTTTTGAGTGTCCTTTTAAAAATAGAATTAAATTTTTGGACAAATCTGCTGCAAAATATTAAAAAAAAAGAAGAAACCTTGGAAAAAAATGTAGACACTATTTTTTAACTACTAAGAAAAATTTGACTATAAAATTTAAAAAATTTTGTTTCAATAAAATTTGTTAAAGGGCTAAAAATGGGAGTTCAAAAAAAGAATGAAAAAGTACGAACACCTTTCAATTCTTATTCTTTGCACTTTTTTGACAAAATTTGTTTAAAAATTAGTTAGAAATGCAACTCCCCCCTTTAAATAATTTTTTAATCATTTTACTTTTAGGTTATTTATATATGATGTCCGCAAATGTCTGGACGGGAATCTACTCACCTGATAGTGGACGAACATGGAAAACATCTGATGAAACAGAAGTGGATTTCTTGAAATATGCAAATTGGTGCGGTAATCGTCCTGCAGTGAATATTTCCGGGCAACGATGCGTAACACTTTCATGTTGCAGCTGCTATTATGACCTTGATTGCTCAAATACAGCTCAACATGCCCTATGTAAAAAGCCAATTTTTTAAATTATTTTAATGCCGTAATTTTATTTACAATTTTTTTGCTTGTAATACGTTAAACAACATTACTTTGTTTTATTATAGGTTATAATGTATTCAATTGATTATTTATTTATTAATTTTTTACATGCTTTAACGAATATTGAAGCTTACAATAAAATAAAACATACAAGAAAAATTTAAATAAACTTGTAAAGAAAATATTGAAAATAGATATAAATTAAGCTTTTTGTTTTGGTAATGCTTGTTTTTGCAACATTCATTTTATTAATGCATCAGAAAAAGTTTTACTAGTATTTTAAAATTCAAAGAATTGTATTTAATTAATTACTTGAACTAAAAAAATTGCACCATTTCTTACATCTGAGTTTTCTTCCTTAGAATACTGTAGAGTAATGTTTTTATTTTTGAATACAAAAGTGTCGCCTGTTTTGTTAACCCTAAAATCTTATTTGTTTAAATGTTTTATAATTAAATAAATAAATTTTTACCATATATCAGGAAGATTTGGATATTGAAAAACAACTCTTTCATTTTTTGACATTTTGTGATAAAGTACAGTAAATTTTAATGTAAAATTTCCAAAGTAATAAGTAATTGCTTGTACAAATTCATAAGTTTTTTTTGAAGTTCCAAAAAATGGTGTTGAAATTAATGAATAAAAATTTGGATTAAAAATATGTGCAAAGTATGAATTTTCGTAGGGTTCTGCAGTGCCAACGATGGGCATAAAATCTCGACTTTGTCTTTTTAATCGTAAATATATTGTCGTTTGTTTTGGAACTTTTATTGTATATAATGGTGATAATAAAATTATTGATGACCATTTTGTTGCTGTTTTGGAACTATAATAATTTCTGATATGAATTTCAATAAAAATTTAGCAAAGCTTCAAAAAGATCAAAGGCGGCTAATCGAAAACATGTTAAATCAATAAAGGAGTGATAAAACTTACTCAAATTCAAAAAGAAAGCTATCAATGCCAGCAAAAACTTTTACAGTTTCATTTTTGGCATTTGTCCAGATATACGAAATATGATAATAAAAATAATCAATTGCACCACGAAAATTATCAATATATTTATTATTTGAAAGTCTGTCACTAATTAATATTGTTACAACACAATAATCCTCCGATGTTGCCACAACTGAAATTGGAACATCAATATTTGATTTAGTGATAAATGTATTGGTTTTAAAAAGGCATCCATTTTGGCGATAATAATTTGAATTCACTGATAAAATTGGAAAGTAATATGAATAAGAAGCTTTCGGTGGAACAAGAAGTGATAATTTATTCCCTGTTATTTTACAAGTATATGGAAAATAATCAGAAAAGCTAAAAAATGTTTTAATTAATAAATTTCAATATTTGATTAATGCCGTAGAAAGCAATGATTACTGAAATGGCATTTTTAATTTGCGCGTGGCATGCTTTTTGTCGCTGTCGGCGAAAGTTCGAAACAACAGCGTATTTGAAACGGCAGAAGTTCGTCCTATTTATTATTTTCTACGGCATTTTTAAAAATAAAATATTTCTTACCACTCTAGACTTGTGTATCTTTTGGAAAAACTTTGATCATAAAAAATTGGCAACCCATATTCTCTATTACTGTATAAAATGAATGTATCATTTTTTATGTCCTTAAAATTTATAAAAAAAATACTGTGAAAAAATTCCTACAAAAAGTTACCGATTCAATGTTGGCAGAAAGAAATAATCCTGAATCAAGGATATTATAGGGAAGAGATGACTCTAATTTTATTGTAAAATCAATTGGGGGAACTAAAAAAATTATAAGTTAGTTTTTGGATGCAATAAATCGATTTGAAGTTTTTATTATGGAAAAAATAAATTAATTTTTTACCTGTAATTTCTTCAGTTTGAATGGATAAACATCTTGCCATTAATGAAGGATATGTAATAGCTTCAAATGTATTCTGATTCGATGAATTCAAAAATACGACAAAATTGAGGGATAATCTGTTATAAAAATTAATTTCCGAAACTAATTCCATATTTGAATAAACTTGAAATAAATCAAAGTTTTCAGGGTCTTCCAAGGTGGTGGTAAAATTGCAATGACGAAAGTTTATTGTCATTAAAGTTGTAGCTGAATTACATGGCAAAATCTTAAAATAATTGTGTATTTAATCGGTTTCACCTGATCCACAATATCTTAATCCGTTCAAAAATAAATGAGTACAAAAAAAATCATTTAAAAAACATGTTTTAAAACTTTTAAGACTTACTTTAAAGGTGCATTGCAAATTTCCACAATATTGATAATCATCTTTTTCCATAATTCCAACAATCTGTGATTCTGTACATGCAAGTGATCGTAAACCACATTTACATCCTTAAATAATTGTAGAGTTCAAACCATTTATAAAAGTAACATACTTATTTCTTGAAAGCTAATATACGTTCCCAATGATGGAACAGATCCATCACCAATATATTCCCATAAATAATATTTTTCTCTGCCATCCAAATAACTTCCTAAGGTAAAAGTATTTTTTAAAGAACTTTCAACTGTTGTTTCTTCAATTATTACAGTATTATTATCAAAAGAGTACTGTAAAAAGTCAACATTTTTTTCAATAACCAATGGAAAAATATGAACATTAACTTCTTTTTTGTGCGGTATTTTAAGGGTATAATTGCAATGAACGTTGGTAATTATGAATGAAGCCCATGTCCCAATTGCCCAATATATTATTCCATCAGAGGAAAAATGGCGACACCTTTTATGAACGGTAAAATTTTTTACCACAAGTGTTAAATATGCATCAAATATTATGACATCACTTTCCTTTCCCTGTGATAAATATATATTTGAATAATTATCAGGATTATAATATGGATGAAATACTTTTGCACTTCTTTTGCTAAAAATTAATATACAGGGTGATTCAAGAAATTTCCCCCCTGCAATTCTCGTGCCAAATTAATACAACTTGTGGTAGCCAAAAACGGACTTCACAGTTCGTCTTAACTGACCTTCGCATTGTGTTTTCTGTAAAAAAAATCAAAATTTTGAGAAAAAAAATTCTCGATTTAACCCTTACAAAAAAAATCATTTTTTAAAAAAAAAAGAGAAACTTTTTCTAAGTGTCAAAAAAAAAGAATGAAAAAGGTTAAAAAAGAGAGCAAAAAATGATTTTTTGTAAGGGTCCCCCCTGTTAAATCGAGAATTTTTTTTCTCAAAATTTTGATTTTTTTACAGAAAACACAATGCGAAGGTCAGTTAAAACCAACTGTGAAGTCCGTTTTTGGCTACCACGAGTTGTATTAATTTGGCACGAGAATTGCAGGGGGGAAATTTCTTGAATCACCCTGTATATTTTTTAACAAAATTTTCTAGAGGATATATGTGAACATAATATAACATATTATGTAACCCAAAGCAATTAAATAATGCGATTTTTCTGGGCCGAAGTCTGACAAAATGTCCTTTTTGCAAACATGAATTGGAAGATTTTTGAATTATGCCTTAGAAAAAATTGTTTATTATTTCTTTGGGAATTTTTTCAAAGAAAACCTAATTGCAATATTAAATTTTTCATGGTCAAATATGCGAAAAAAATTTTAAAGGAGCCCAGTCAGCCAGCACAATTCTCTCGTTTTTGTCAAGACGACAAAATCAGGCAAAAAACAGAAAGAGTGCGCATTATTTCTTTTCTCTAAAGGAGGGCCTTTTTTTCTCTACTCCCTCTGTTGACAGCGTTGTGCTGGCTGGGAAAAAACAGACTTTTTGGCAAAATGTTCATCAACGCCATGAGGAATTTCTGTACATCTGACAACGCGCGCGTTGTCGCTTTTTTGACAACGCTTGACAGGGCTATGTCTGACTGGGCTCCTTTAAACGGAAATAAAAAAATTGCTCCAAGACAAAATTTGAAAATCTCGTGTTTAAGACACTTTACCAAACCGCGGACCAATAAAATTGCCCGCCGATTTCGACAAACATATTTAAATATTAACAACCAGTAATATTAAAATATGTTTAATTTTTTCTTAAATCCCTTAAACTTTGTTTCTTTTACGTACTTTACAAATATATCTGTCGAATTTGCAATATAAAATTCTGAAATTGAAGAAGCATCAAAAAATTTAATGACAACTTTAAATCCAAATTCATGATAACAATCGAATCTCCAAAGCCATGATTTTGTTTCATTATTCATATATTCTGAAAGGGATGTCAAAAATATTACTTCACCTTCATTGTGAAGATGAATGGGATCAGTTCCAGATAAATTTACTCTAATATGAGAAAATGCAACCAAAATTGGAATAAAATTGTACAAAATTGTTACAGTGCGAAACAACATTGTCATTAAAAAAGAAAAATGAATTTTTTATAGCAAAAACTTTTTTTCTTTTATAAAAATAAGAAAGAAGTGGTACAACACTGACTGACACTTCTAGAATTTTGGTTGGAAATAATCTGCTTAAAAATTGTAAGACTATATTTTATGACGGCTTTAAATTCATACCTGGTAATTAATCAGTGATTAATGAACAACAAAAAATAAGTTTTTTTTCGTTAAAATAGAAAAAAAGCCACAGAATTTTTCGCATAAAAATGATAATTATCAGTGATAAAAATAATGCCAAAATTAAAATTTTATTTGTTCTTTGATAGCTAAAAGAGGGTTCAAATTTTTTGAGGTTACAAGACCCTGGTATTTTATTATTTTTCGATCACATGATTCTTTGAAGGGGGGGGGGGGGGGGGTCGCACTTCTCATAAACTTTTTATAAAAGAAGAGGGAGCAGAGAAAAAGAGACAACGCTGCCGATTCAAAGAAAAGAAATATTGTGTCTTTTCCCTTTTTTCCCCTGATTTTCACGATTGGTTATAAGAAAAGATTTATGTGAACTGCGACTCCCCCTTTAAAGGGAGTGTCGACGACTTGCAGGCTTTATTTCTTATCAGCAGTGTTGGCGGTCCATTCGGTCCGATCAGGATTTTCGGTCGACCGTGACCGAAATTTTTCAGTCCCGTCAGGAATTTTTCACTGATTTATCAATGAATTTTCATAAAAATCGCCCGATTTGTTGATGAAATTACGACAAAAAATGAACTTATTTTGGGAAAAAATTGTGGAAACAATAAAAAAAGAGAAAAAAGTACCGGACCGATCGACCAATGACCGAAAATTGTCGGTCCGGTCGACCGTGACCGTAAAATTTCGGTTGACCGCCAACACTGCTTATCAGGCAAAAATGATGAAAAAAAGTGTGAAACTCAGGTTCTATGCAACTAATAAAAAAAATTTTTCATATTAAATGTAAAATTAATTGTTGTTAACGATTCAGAAGCTGTAGAATCCAAAAAAAAATTTCTGTTTAAATTCTGATTCTTTTTTCAGAATCTTTGACAACAATTATTTTTACTTTTAATGTTATCTACTCGTCGAGATGAATCAAATGATAGTAATTTTATAGAATCTGAAGAACATTTTTTCATGGATTCCGAATCCTATGGATTCAGAATCAACTTTTTAACTTTCCCATGCACTGACGTTTTAACAATGAGAAAAATTATGTTTCTCTATTACTGTATAAAATGAACAGAAAACGTTTAAATTTCCTCATTGTCACAGAATCTAGGTTTTAAGATTTTAGTATGGAATAATTTTTTGGGGAACACTTCTTCAATGGACAGTTCAGCGCACCGTATACGATAAGTGATCGGACTTGCAGTAAATAAAATAAAATTTCAAATCAAGATAATTGCCAATTATGTCATGCTATACATGTATTGTTCCCAAAAAAACTAAACATTAAAGATTTTTTTCATTTTAATTTGAAATGACTTTATTTGCTTCTTTATTTTTTTATAATTTTGTGTACTTTTTCAACATAGTAATTTGTTTTTAATTATTTGTGACTAGTGATCACTTCCCGTCCCGTTCCCGCCGGGAATCCCGGCGGGAACGGGAACGGGATTTTCCCGGTTCCTGCCCCGTGGCGATTTTCAAAAAACGGGAATGACATATATAGCTTAAGATGCAAATGCAAAACACTTTTTCATAGCAACTTCAAACTCTGTTGAATCTGAAAGCTTTTTGTCTGATGCTACTTTATTATATGGAAACAAACAAAAAAATAGATTATCTGCAGATTCTGCTCAAAAATTGCTTAAAATTTTTAGATATTACATGTTACAAGTTTTCGACGGGAATCACGGGATTCCCGTAATTCCCGTCCCGTGTCCATTTTCAAAAAACGGGAATTCCCGTTTCCCGGGTTTTACCGAAAACGGGACGGGAAGTGATCACTATTTGTGACCGATTTTTATGAAAGTGTTTTTATTGAATTTTAACATTAAAATAAACTCAAATATTAAAAAAATAAAAAAATGGAATGTCTACAATTTTTTTAAAATAATATGTTGCAAAGAATGTCGAAGCGTCGAAATTTATTTTCGTAAATATTTTTGGTTAGCCGAAAAAATTAAATAACATTGCAGCTTACAAAATTCATTCTGCACATTCGAAAGTTATTCATTCATTTTTAAAATTATTTTTATTTAAAAATAAAAATAAAGTAATAATTATATGAGATGAATAAAATATATACAAAAATTAATTAACAGTAAAATTAATTAATTTCTTTTGGCATTTTTTGATTTCTTTGAAAAATAATAATTTTGAAAAACTTGAAATGAAAATACTGCAACAATTGAAACAACAAAAATACCACAAATTAAACACATTTTATATTTTTGTTTTAAAAGATTTTTAATAATTATTAAGAATAATATTAAGTGAGTGTGGTTGTTCAAAAGTTTTTTGAGTTTTACTTTTATACTCACAAAAAAGACTCTCCACCTACAAAAATTGACAAACGAAAAACATTTGATGATTCAGTTTAAAATCACCGTTCGAGAATTAGCAACTTTTAAAAAATTTTAAAATAAATGCGTAATTTTTCCGCAGAAAAAAAAAGTTGTCACTCAAAAGTTTGACTCAAAAAACAAAGGAATTTTCAAAGGTAAATAAAAGAAATAAATTGAAAGGAAACTACATAAAAATATTCGTCATTTATTTGTTTAACATCTTTTGTTTTCTTTTTCTAAACAGAAAAGCAATTTATAGAAGTAATAAAATTGTCACAAATGTTATTTGTGACAATTTTATTACTTCTTTTATCGAAAAAAACAGTTGAAATTTATTATTTAAATAAAAAATTTAGTACAGCAAAAAAATTACAGAATTTTTGTGGAAGGAATTTATTGTTACAAAAATATGCGATGGAAAAAAAGCTAAACTGTAGATGGATAGATATTAGCAGGTCATTGTACATAGATAAGTTGAAATGAAGTTGTTGATGCATGTAAATTTTATCAAAAAACAATCAATACTTTTATCATTCATATTTTTAGAAAATCTGTTAGTAGTTGTAATTTAAATTTAGAAAAACTCAAAAATGTTGGATTTAATATTGTTGACATTTTTTGTGATTTTTATTTTTCATCAATGTTATTGGCGTCGACTTTATCTTCCACCGGGACCAACTCCGCTTCCAATAATCGGGAATCTGTTATCCTTGGATGCAAATGATATTGATAATCAACTGATTGAATATAAAAAACAATATGGAAATATATTTACTCTTTGGATGGCAAATGCTACCGTAATTGTTGGAGGTCATGAGGTTCGTTGTCTTTTTTTTAGCTGCCAGCAACATGCAAAAAAGAATTCTTCAAATTTATAAATTTTCAGGCAATGAAATCAATTTTTATCAAAAATGGTGATAAAGTTGTTGATCGAACAAATTTTATTGTTTTGGAAGATATAAAAGGTGGAAGGCTTGGAATTGCCGATGCATCGGGGCCACTTTGGAAGAGTCAAAGAAAATTTTTTCTTCATGTTTTACGAGATTTTGGTGTTGGAAAACCGGTGTTAGAGAATACAATAATTACTCAAGCTTCTGATGTTTGTGCATATTTTAAAAGCTTAAATGGTCAACCTATTACATTAACGAAAATTTTTAGTGTAAGTTTTTTTATATACTTTTTATATATGGGGGATTCTGGTGTTAAGAGGATAAGGTTGACAGCGTTTTTTGCTGTCAATAATTTATTAAACAGTGTTTTCCCGATTCCAATTCCATCGATTCAGATTCCGATTCTTTATAAGGGATCGGAATCGCGAATCGGGAAAAAGTGGAATCGGGAAAACACTGGTGGTAAATTATCACTGATAAGCCTTGATAAAGAGGTTGTTGTCAGCTCTCTGAGAGCTGCTCTCACTGATATTGCGCTAATACCACATTGTTTGTGTTTAAATTTTAAACTTTTTAAATTATTTTTTTATTTTTAGACTTGTGTTGGAAATATCGTTTATCAGCTGCTATTTGGAACTACGATAAATTTGGAAGATGATACAATCTACAAATTTCGAAATGATATTCTAGAAATTTCCAAAGTTTTTCATCTTCCTTTTACACTTCTTGCAACAATTTGGGAACCTTTAAAATATTTACGGGTTTTTGCAGGTCCAACATATCATGATAAAATTAAAATTTCAAAAAATTTGGCTTCATTTTTTACAAAACAAATTATTGAACATCGTGGAACATGTGATTTTGATGGTCAACCTCGAGATTATATTGATGCATTTTTGATTGAACAAAGAAAACAGAATCCAAGCTTAAAAGATGATGGCGGAGAATGGAGTGATCGACAACTGGTTGCAATAATGTTTGATTGTTTTTCAGCTGGTTTTGAAACCACTGGAACAACTTTAGAAATGTTTATTTTATATATGCTTTATAATCCAGAAATCCAAATTAAAATTCATGAAGAAATTGATCGGATTATTGGAAAAGATAAAACTATTTCAATGTTGGATCAATCAAAACTACCGTATTTTAATGCCTGCTTACAAGAGGTTCAACGAATTGCTACCGTAATTCCGCTAAATTTATTTCATCGTGCTATTGAAGATATCAAATTTGATGGATTCTTAATTCCAAAGGGTACTGCAATTATTCCACAATATGAATTAATTCATAAAGATGAAAAAGAATTTCCTGGTAACTTTTGTGATTACTGTAATTTTTTATAGTAATGATTCAATTTTAGAACCATGGAAATTTGATCCTTGTCGATTTTTGGATTCAAACAATAACTTTTTGAAGGATGACCGAGTTACTCCATTTTCGGTTGGAAAACGAAATTGTGCCGGAGAAGGAATGGCAAGAATGGAATTATTTTTATTTTCATCAACTTTCTTTCAACATTACGAATTTAAGCCCATTGATGCAAAGAATCTTCCACCTTTTGAATTTGATTATAGCCTTGCAAAATCTATTAAACCTTTTTTTGTACATGTTATTGAACGTAAATAATCAATAAACAAACTTAATTCTGCAATTTTTAAGCTTAAAAAAAAAGGATTAAAAAGTTACATTTATTTTAAAATTTCAAAATAGTAAAGTTATACAAGAATATTAAACATTTTCAAACAAATTCAATGGCAAACAAAAAAAAGTGATGAAACAAATTGCGCGTAATTTACAGTTAATTTTACACATTTCTTTTTTAACAGTAAGAGATTAACATTTGCATTCAGGTAGATTCATATAATAAAAAGCTCTTTAATGACTTTGGAAGTGGAAGTTGACAAACTGAATCAGCATGTTCTTTTTCTTTTTCCAATCTTTCCAAAATGCTATTGCGACATGCTTCCATTAACGAAGGTGGTTCAGCTATAAAAAAAAGATAATAATCATTTTTAACGATACTGTAACTAAGGAAAGCAAATTAAAAAAGGAAGCATGATTAAGTTTGGTAAAAGAATATGAAAATGGAAGAGATGATAACCAATTGTATCAAAACTTTTTTAATTTAATGAGAGAATGAAAGAAAAAATTTAACTTACGCTCACAAACACCTAGATATTTCATTGTAATTTCACATTGACCCCATACACAGCTAACAATTGGATATAACGTTTTTCCTTTTAATCCACGAAATGCAACACCAAGATATTTGTTATTTGTTGCAAATGATAAATATCCTTCATCCATATCAAGAATACAATAAATATCTTCAGATGCAAAAAATGGTCTACGATCAAGTAATTCAACAGTTGGATATCTCCATCCTGCATCATGTTGAGCATTAAAACCACATTGATTTCTTTCTAAAACACACATACATATAAAAGTTGGTTCCGAGAGAAGATATGGAAAATTGCTTACTTAAATCCCATCCATATGATTCTGCATTTTGTCCAATCAGTGATTCATAGCCACGACATTGCAACGGCGCTTCTTTTGTTGCAACTCCGATGGCAGCATTTGTTCCACGATGTTGGATAGGCCATGTAATCTTCCATACATGAAAACCTCTTGAAAATCCAACTTTTCCACGAATGCAATCAGTTGATTGTTCAACAAAAGCTCGTTGAAATGTAAGTCGATCGTTATCTTTGATACCAATATTCAATGATTTATCTTCTGGATTCCATGAAAACTTTTCAAGAGTTTCTTGATCAAGTGGTGGCCTTTCTAAAATAGCATCAAATTTCCAAGGGCGTGCAGTACTTGATGGATGATTCTAAAATAAAATAGGTATATTAGTAATGACAAATATAATATCTAAATCAGAAATTAAGATACCCCAGGATGTGCAGGTGAATATTCTCTATCTCTTGATGAACTTCTTAGAGTAACTGGAGGAACCGGAGGATTGCCATTACGGTCGGCAGAATCATTGGTAGGAAGATCAGATGGTGGAGGTGGTAGTGAAGAGGCTGATATTTCATTAGGATTATTTTGCCGTCTATTATTTGAATGAGGTTCTGATTCATCTAAAGAGTCTCAGTTTATTTATATGTATAGATCCCAAGATCTCAGTACAATAATTCAATGGTACTTCTTTAAAAAAATGGTGAGCAATAACCCTCAAATGCCAACAAAAAAAGTTGAATACAAAAATAAGCAAAAAAAATTAACAGTTTAAAACAACTTACCGTTAGATGCTTCATGTCGTGAAGATCCGTTACCCATGTTATCCTCACGTAATTTAAGAAAAAAAAAGATTAAAAAGTTGAATTTGGTTTTTTTGGCTGCCACAAAAAAAACAACAAAGTTACAACAACAAAAAAAAGTGAGAGATCGGGGAGGCAAAAAAAAAAGTGCGATTTGAATAGAGATGTGCACAATTTTTTGAAAGTTTCGCAAAAAATATAATTTAGGTACCATAATTTGCAGAATGTTTTTACGAATAATAATTGATAAAAAAATTTAATAATTTTGGTTCCGATAAAAAAGATACCGTAGAAAGAAAAAATGAAAATACCGTAATTCATTCGGCCGATTTTTGCCGGAGTCCATCGGTGTTTGTTTTTTTATGCCTATCAGATGCAGAATTTTTTATTGAGTCCGATAAAAAGCCCGCCGAATCAGACATGTCAAAAACAGGCCGGCCCAGAACGCCAAAATCGTAATGATTCAAATTCTGTAATTTTTTCTGGCTTTATTATTTTTTTGAAGATTGGTATTAGTGAGTTACACAAGTGTTATATGAAATATATCTGTTAAATGAGTTATCCGATCAGTAATACGGATTTTGGCGTTCTGGGCCGGCCGCCAAAGGGTGGAACGTTGACATGTCTGCGCCGAAAAATTTTACTGTAGGAAAACATAAAGTTGTATATTGCGTGTGCACGTCTTTAGATTTGAACGGTCAAAATTGAAATGAGGTAAAAGAGGACGTCTTAAATTGCCAACAACATAAATAAAAAGATAAAAAGGACTCACATGATTAAAGAAGTTTATGTGTTGGTGCTCACCTCAACAAAGTAACCATAAATCCCGGAGACGCGTCTCCGAGATTGCCTGCGGGCAGTGTTGTCATGCTTGACCGGTCATGAAAGCGTGGAGGCGCCACTGGTAGAATATTTTAATATAAGTTTAAACATTCGTTTATTACTAATTTGTAACAAATAAAAAACAAAAATTTTGTAAGAAATTTATTTGAAAACAAAAACGATAACTTATTTTAAGACAATTTTAGTAATTAACAAAAAAAGAAGATTAAAAATTTAAATGAAAGCTTGCAATGATGACATATACTGATATCAAAAGTTACCGTACACTCTTCACTACTTATCATTACATGCTTTCATTTTCACGACAAAAAACAAATACAAAAAAGTTACCAAACTTCGGTATCACGAATTTCACTCAGAACATCATTTGCTTTATTCAAAGCTTTCAACATTTCAGCAGTTTCTTTTCGGCGGTGAGTCATATTTCCACTTTCAACAAGTAATTCATCAACATTGGTTTGATCATAAAGTCCGGCAATGAGTTCACTTTGAAGATTTTTCATAATATCATTGACAAGGAAATTCATGATTGCTTTGGGGACTTTGTCTTTGATAGATTTTTGAACAATAAGAAAATATTGATCGATTAAACGTTCTGAATTAGGGATAATAATTCAAACGAAAAACAATTATAATAGCTTACCAATAATATAAAAATCACGTTTTTCATTTTTAGTTAATAATTTTCCTCTATGTAATTTCAAAATCGTGCTGGAAGCATCACCAGAGCTATTAACAAGAACATCGTGTGGATCTTCATTAAAAGCTTTGACAAGATTTTCGGTAATAGTAAATTCAGGATGTTTTGTATTGACGAAAGCCATTTCAATATCAAGAAGATTTTTAACAAAGATTTTTGTTTTTATAACTCCTGATAAAAGAATTGTTGAAACAACTTTCCGAATTCGATCATAGAGAAGTGGAAAACGTTGCATTTCTCCTTCAATCTCTTTACCGCAGTGTTGAATAATTCGAAGCAGTTCTTCATAAACAAGATCAACGCAGCGAATCATAGGTCCTTCAAAGCTTTTCATTTGTTTTTTAACCAAAGTATCAAAACTTTTTTCAGGAATAAACATTGCAGGTTGTAAACCCTTAAATTAAATTTCAGAAGAAAAAATAAAAGAACAAGGTTACTTACAGAACCATTTTTAATAGCAGAAAGAACTTCTTCAACCGTAAGACCACTCATAGAGCTGATTTGTCCGATATCTTTTTCGAATTCATTGTAAAAAATTTCACAAACACGTGCACCACCACTTCTATAAAAAAATAATAACAACTGTGAAAACAGTATTAAAAACTTACAACATAGAAGATTCAACATTTTTACTACTTCCATCCAATGTCGCAATATAAGCACTTGAAAAATGATTCAAAACTTGTAAAAATGTTTTTTTATGATCAACAATGGGTTCACCCATTGCATTTAAAGCCTCTTGAAATTCCGTAATCATTTTAGCAATTCGATGTTTGAGTTGAGGAAGAGTTTCTCGAATATGATGGATGAGAAGCTATAAAAACACATATATTAAAAAGAAATTATGTTTCCATAAATCTTACCTTATTCAAAGTTTTAGCCAAATATTGAATACCATTTTTAGGAGCAAGAGTTGGATATTTTTTATGTAAAAAAGATGTTTCATCATTTAAACAATCTTCAATCGATTTATTAGCGATAATATCCTCTTGGGAACGATTTACAACACCAATAATACCAAGTTTGACACTAATAATGTCTCCCAATAGAACATCCAATGCATCAGTTCCACGATCCATTAAATCAAGTTTTGTTAAAACACACAAAGTTCTGTCACCATTAGGATCAACTTCGCGAGCAAGTTTTAAAGCTTCAGAATTTGCAAAATCTTGATTTGCAGGAGTTACAGCAAGAATAAGCGATTGTGGGTTACGGATGTAAAAGAGGATCATATCACGGATAAGAATCTGTAAAACATTTGTACATAGTATATATACTACATAGAAAGATGTAACAAAACATACTTCAATATCAGGTGGTTGATCACCAACAGGAACTTTTGTAATACCAGGAAGATCAATTAATGATAATGTAACAACTCGAGCAGAAAAGACTTTAAGAGTAATGGTTTCATTGGAAATACCCTAAAAAGTGACAGAGTAGTAAACAATCAACGAAGGTAAACTAAAAGAGCATACCTTATTTGTGCCAGTTGAACGATTTGTTTCACACTCAATTTCTTCTCGAACCTTTTCAAAATCCGTAAAAATTTTGCCAGGAATATGTTCAAAGGTGGCCCAATCGTCTTTTGCTAAAAAACCCCAATTATTGCAGATACAAACGAGCATCGACTCTTACTTTTATGATGTGATCTTTCTTCAGCATTGATGGGAGTATTATATAAATGAATCAAAAGTGGACGGCGCGTGACAATTCCACTTCCACGTGGCAAAAAATCTCGTCCAACAATTCCTTCAATGACAGAAGATTTTCCAGCTGACTAAAAAATGTTTTTAAAATATTAAACCTATATTTAATGTATAACATTAAGCAACTTACTTGTGAGCCAACAACAACAATCTGAGGAAGTTGTACTTCATTTTCGCGACTGCCAACAGCGGCAAAAACATCTTGAAGTTTACTAATTACGGGAATTAAAGATTCCATAATTATTAATTATTCTAAAAAGTAAAATAATTATATTGTAAAAGAAAGGAAAGGAAAAGTAAAATTGTGTCACGAAAAAATCAGCTGCGAAAAATCTCAAAAAAAAATGTTCAAAAAGTTTCTTCGATCGGCGTCGATATTTTTGTGTTCCAGAAGCTTCTTTTTTTGAACATTTGATGGGAAAATGCAGTAACTTGCATATTTGCGCTTCGAGAACCAAATGTAAATTTTTGTTTGAGAATAGATTTTTCTGCTATGGACTATAAAACGCTCTTTTTTTCAAAATCGAACACTTTTTGAACATTTGTTCAACACGAATTTTTTAAAGTGGTGGTATGGACTTGAAACTTTGCATATTAGGTAATTTTGGTCCAAAAATGAGATTGATGAGGGTTTCAAGTCTCCCCGATACCCCGAAATTTCGTTACCGTAACCCAGTTACCGTATACCTTGAAAAATCAAAAATCGTATATACTTCCAAATTTGTATAGGGAATCGATTAAGGGACTCAATACGAGTCTAAATTAATAATTTCAGGATCTTTGACCAAGTAGAATCAATTTGCCGTCAATTTAAAATTACAAAAAAATTATATGTCTCATAAAACTTTTTTTTTCGCACGAGGCCTGGCGGTTTCTGTCACCTCAAACAATGCGTAATTATGTGACGTTTATTTTGGTATATGAATTGTGTTGGTTGCCTAACGGGAACATTTTTTTTTCTTTGAAAAACCATCATAATTAACATCTCCAGCATCAACAAATAGATATATTTTGTGAATGGTGGCAGGTATCGACTTCTGGTGACTTGCATTATAGAATACCATGTTAGTAGAGCCTCCTGGGACAGTTTGAGATTTTTTGATAGCGATTTCGAAATATGGGACCACTTTGAAAATCCAAAATTTAACAACATAGAAATATCGCAAAAACTTGGTTTTTTCTCAATGGTTTAAGTCAAAAGGGTATCATTTATGTAAAATATATGCAACAACACTAAAATTAGTCGACAAAAAATGACGGGGGGTCAAAATTGATTTTTCCCGATTTTTTTAATTTCATCCATTTTTAACCAATTTTCATAGTATTAAAAACTTATGAATATTGATAGATATCAACTTTTTGAGATTTGTCGGATAAAATATAGCATGCTTAAGATTTTTGAGCAATATTTCGACCTTTATGAATCATTAATCTTCATTTTCTGGCTATTTAAAAACATGGTCAAAATGCAGGCAAAAATATTCTAAAAATCAATGTTTTTCTTTGATAACATCGCTGAAAATGCTTTTTTATTACTAAAAATAATTATTTCGTCACTTAGGGGTCGATATCTTAATCAATCAATGTGAAATCAATAATGTCAAAATTAAAAAAAACCGAAAATTTCAAGTATTCGAGGATGCACCAAAATGAAGTTTTTGTGATTTGTATTATCAACAACATCCATAAACAGTCATAAAAAAGCATTTTCAGCGATGTTATTAAAGAAAAACATTGATTTGTCTTATTTGAGAATGTGTTACATCTGTGATTTTTATATCTGTGTTTGGTATTAAAATGTTGAGTTTGGGGTGGGGGTAACGGTAAAATTAGTCCCATCTTCCGGAGGTTGCCATTTTAAAAAGTTACAGGACTTTGAAGATGAGATCCAAAAAAAGAATGAAAAAGTTAATGTAAATCGTTGGGGAATGAAAAAATGTGAATGAATATTGAGAAAAGAATGAAAAAAAAGGAAATAATGGGAATGAAGAATATATGATTTGCATAGGATTATTTTTGATTTTTTGCTATATTTAAAACTATGCTTACAACTTGCTATCCAAATGCTGCCAGAAAAAGTTAAAAAGACCGGGGCGACCGCAGGGAGCCCCGTGTTGATTTTGACCAAAAGTAAAATAATAATCCACATTTGAAATTATGAAACCAGATACCGTTGGGACGTTACTGAGCTGGAAAAAACAGGTTTTTAAGAAAACAGTTCATAGAAAATGAAGAATAGTTTTAATTATGCGGCACAATAAAAAATTCGGGGCGACCAAAGGGAGCCCCTGTCTTCCGAGTGAATATTTTTTTCAAACTTTTTCAAAAAAGCCGGGGCGACCGAAGGGAGCCCCGTGTTAAACCTAATTTTTTTCAGTTATGAAGTTGAGTATTTAGTCTCCTTTTCCCCTTTCTTTTGTACAAGGGTTGGCATTATGTCTCTAGTGTCTTCTCTTCTTCCCTCAAATACTATAAAAGGCTTGAGTGACCGCTCATTCGATGTCATTCTTTGGTTGTCTCCCTCTTGAAGTGGTTGTATGTTAATTATGTCTATTCCATATCCAATAAAGCTCTTGATTTGATATATTATTTGTGTCTTCAACCTCATCTCTTACATAATTCTTTATCAACACCGACTTTCACATATTCACTTCGTAGCCGTGGCATTACTTGGAGGGCCCTTCCCGTCGTCCTGCTTTTGGTTAAAGTTAGGCACGCTTGGAGAAACTGAATCAAACCTTGGCTCCACTATCTCTTCACTTTGGTTCGGACCGAAACATCTCAAGTTGGTATAACTTTTATGGTGGGAAAGAAAAATGGTTGGATATCGAAGATTATTGTTGCAGCAATATGTATGAATATATGGAGAATGTGATTAAGAATGTTAAGAGATGGGTTGGTATAATTTTTATATTATATATTTTCAATGAATGCTTGGATTATGGATAAGTGGGAGAACCGGAATCACCATCAAGATGCTTGGATGTGCTTTATTTTGATATATTAAAGTGTTTGGCGAAAAGGGAAGAAAATCTTCAAGCTATGAATAAAAACTAAAGTGTTGTCTCTGTGGTTGGATGATATATATCTGTGAGTTATATTTTATTATTTTACTGTTGCACATCATGGGATGGTGCGGAATATATATATTGTTGTCTGGTTGCGGGTTATCCACAAAACCCTTGGTGTATTTCTTTACTCTTTGATGGATTGTTGCTGCTGTTTGGATGGTTGCGGGTTAGCCTAAACCCCAGGGTTACCAGTTGTCCCATGGAAAACTTGGATTATGCTCATCAGTATTGTAAATTCGTGCCGTGAATGCTGGATGGTGCAAATGTTATTATTGTTCACTTGGATCGTGGGATTCGATGCCTGTAATGGTGAAAATAATGTTATTAGAAGGCTGCTATTAGCAAGATGTTAAAGTGGATTCTAATGTTGGCTTATCATGGTTATGGGATACTCTTGTGTGCATGGTTGATATTGGTTGCTGTAGCGCTCTGCTGGAGGTATTTCCCAGTATTCGTTCACGATGTATGGATCGTCAGTTAACTTGGATATCTTGATGCTTAGTGTATGGTCATGGTTATGATATGGTCGTGGTAGTGAAACTCTGTCATCGAAGAAATGTAAAAAAATTCTCGTGGAAAAAAAAAGAACTGTCAATAATGAGGACATTATTTTGTCGAGGGTGGGGCGAGTTGAGTATTTAGTCTCCTTTTCCCCTTTCTTTTGTACAAGGGTTGGCATTATGTCTCTAGTGTCTTCTCTTCTTCCCTCAAATACTATAAAAGGCTTGAGTGACCGCTCATTCGATGTCATTCTTTGGTTGTCTCCCTCTTGAAGTGGTTGTATGTTAATTATGTCTATTCCATATCCAATAAAGCTCTTGATTTGATATATTATTTGTGTCTTCAACCTCATCTCTTACATAATTCTTTATCAACACCGACTTTCACATATTCACTTCGTAGCCGTGGCATTACTATGAGCTCAATATAAAAGTAAGAAAAACAGCTACAAGATTATCATATTATGATATAAAAATTACTTGAAATGATTAGTTTAGTAATTTTTTATTTGCTTTTAAAAACACAGGGCGACGGCATAAAAATTCTGGTCGTTTTGCATTTCGCCGTAAAAAAATTTGCTGCTAAAAGTTGAAGGAAGACGGGGACTTAAAACTCTTTTATGTAGATGCCCTAACACATGTTGATCCTTAATCCCTAAGTGGTATAATCATGATTACCGAAAGTAAGAACTAAGTTATCAGAACTTTTAAGAAGTGGCTCATTTTTAACCTGAGTTTATAATGGTCGGCTTCAAAGGTTCAAAGAAGAAAAAATTGACTAAAAAAGCTTGAAATTGTCGAAAACCATTCTTTTTCAAAATACCGGTAAAAGGCAGGTATTTAATTTTGAGATGTTAAAGTTGTCATACTTAATAAAATGAGTAGGACTACCAAA
Organism: Panagrolaimus superbus; assembly: GCA_964035985.1. NCBI lineage: Eukaryota > Metazoa > Nematoda > Chromadorea > Rhabditida > Panagrolaimidae > Panagrolaimus > Panagrolaimus superbus. The sequence continues at coordinate 12,852,422 of OZ038357.1, forward strand.
AAATTTATCCGGTGTCACTCTGCACCGCTGGTGCACCGGTTCATAGGCTCCGCCAAAACATCAAAATTGACCAAAATACGGTATTCCAACACTGTTTCAGTTAATGTTTTTGGTATTTTTATGAACTCAAACGTCATAAATATGTTAAATATAGATGTTAGAAGTACATTTTAATTGTACGTCGAAACCATTGTGCAATTTTGTGGTCCGATGTCTGGCAAAATGTTTTTCAATACCATGTGGGAGAAAAAAACTTATTCTTTCGTTTTGCACTTTTTTCCAACAAAAAAATACGAAAAAAAATGAAAACTTTTTTCGCCAGATGGCGTTGAAAAACATTTTGCCAAATATCGGAACATAAAATCGCACCGTTACTTCAGGGCTTGAAAGCTTCCACCTTTTGGCGGCCTGACATATAACGCTACATTTTTATTCTGCTTCTGAATTTTACTAATTTTTTTGTTTTTCTTCAAAAAAGAGTGTCAAAAAACGGTGTCAATCTGCAAAAAAAAAGATAAAAAAAATAAATATCAGAGCTGATATTGAGATTTTGGCGCAGTGTCTCAGGCTGCTATTTTAAGCCCTGCCGTTACTTTTTTCTTTGGGTGTGTATTGGTTGTGGGTAAAAAAAGTTTTATACAAAAATTTCTTCGAGGGGAAAAAAGTTTGTCCAAAAACTTTTGCCGAGCAATTTTTTTCTTAAATCATTGAAAAAATTTTTGAAATGAGTTTTTGCAAAATCGGTTAGTACCGTTAAGTAGGCCATGGATAGAGTCTTAAATTTTATATAGGGGTCATACAAATATCACTTCAGAAACCAAAGTTATGAGCAAAAAATATTATGTCCGGAAAATGTTGTCTGCCACTGTTTGGAACGAATAGGAATTGTAATGAATCATGAATGTTTTTCAGATGGACAGATTTATGTTGTAGCTCGCTCATTGGCAGGTGTAAAAGTCGTTTTTCCTGAAGGTAAGACAATAACTGCCTATATTATTACAAAGAATTATTAGAATGGAGCAAAAAAAAGCATAAAACAAAAATGTAGAAAAGTACAGTAATCAAAATTAGACAAATTGGGAAAAATCATATTAGAAGTTATCAATGGACCGCCCCAGGCCAAAAAAGGGTACCCGTTAGAGGTTGAAGGCTACTGTAGCTCACCAGGAGTCAACCAAAAATAAACAATTGTTAAAATAATTTTAATTAAAAAGTTGAAATTGTGTCGGTTCTAATTAAAAATAATTCGTTTAAAATAGTTATTATGCTTGATAAGCTTTGGTTTTTATAAAAAAACTGTTTTTTTTTGAGTCTGTGACTATTAAGAAGCACGGGCATGCGTTGCTAGGTTTGTAATAATAATAATTGTAATAATTTTCAGTAAAATAAATATTAATGAGATTGAAAAATTTTTTAATTATAAAAAATAGTATTGCTTTTGTGCTGTAAGTAATATTCAAAAAAGAGTAATTATTTTTTTCTTCTGTTGAAATTGGCATATGCATTTATTTATTTATATTTTTGGAAAGTAAATTTGCTATTGTAACGTGATATTGCTTTTTGAGAATTTTTGGTAAAATTTAATTAAAATTTTTATTCAGGTTTATTATTTTTTCTTTACACGGCAAGATGTATTGGCATTATTATTTAAAAAAATACAGTAATAAGTGAAGGATACAGTAATAAAATAAAAGTGAAAAAGAATGCAGTGTTACACCCCTTTGAGGAATCACATGCAAAATGATAACAGAAAAAGCAATGAAATATCACAAGCACAAAAAAAGGATAATATTTAGCCGGGTACCATATAATGACCGTAAAGAAAAATATAAACCCCCCATATGTATGTAAGTATATATGTATATAGTCTATATGTATAAACAAAGATATTTCGAATTTATATATGATTTAGAAAAAAGGTAGGAGAGCCTTTTTTGAAACAATGATGGGCAAGTAAGTGAAAGTGATAAAATAATTTTTACATAACAATTAATCTTTTTTTTTGAAGTTTTGTTAATTTTTGTCAACAATAAAGAAGAAAAACAAGCAATAACAATATAAAATCTGAATCATTATAATAGTTTTAAGACAACAATATCTATCCTGTTTCCGACAAATTTGAAAAAAAATATTTTCATTCTTTGTCTTTTTTTTCTACTGTCCTATTCTTATTACTAAAAAGCAAGAGAAAGAGATTAAAGAGGTCCATGATTCATATTGAAAATATCTTGATTATGATCAAAAAGATTTTCAGGTGAAAAATCTGGATTATTAAAAGGTTCACCAAAAATACTTTCAAAACTGTCAAGATTTACAACTTCTTGAAGTTCATCATTTTGTAAAATTTCAATTGAAGGAGATCGATTACGGCCATGTTCACTCGATGACATACTACTTATTAATGATATTGATGAAAGAGAATTCATTGGTGATAAACAATTTTCTGGTTCTGTTTGCGTGCATACATCATTCTTTTCAACGGAAGTAGTTTGAGGGCATTTTGAAAAATTATCTTGAAAAAATGGTTGCAAATTTACTTCTGTTCCATCAAACAATGGTGGGGACATTGTATCAGCTTGCATTTTTTTTAGATTTATTATTATTTACTTTGGTGAGGTGAAGTGTTTTAAAATCATTTTAAAGAATTTTGAGATTTTCAAAAATTACTGATTTTTCAAAATTTGGAAAAAAATTATTTTATTTTATTTTGTGTTGAAATTATTCAGAAAGGGTTAAAATATTGACATTTAAGCTAAAAAAAGGTTTTCAGTGATGTTGTATCGGAAAAACACTGATTTCCAGATGTTTTTTCCCAAATTTTTGAGCACGTTTTCAGTTACGTGGAAAACGAAAACTAGTAATTCCAGGATGTCGAGATATTGCCCAAAAATCTCAAACAAGCTATATTTTAACCCGAAAGCATCAGATAGTTGATATTTCGAAAATTCCCAAATATTTTGGTATCTCGAAAATTGGTCAAAAATAAGCAAAATTGAAAAAATCATAAAAAATTGATTTTGACCCCCCGTCATTTTTTGTAATGTTATATTGATGTTGTTACATGTGTTTTACAATTATAATACATATTTTATTTTTTGATTTTATTATGAATGAAAAAACCGAGTTTTTGCGATATTTCTAAGTTGTAAAATTTTCGATTTTCAAAGAGGTCCCATATTTCGAAATCGCTACTAAAAATGTTGAAACTGTCCCAGAATGCTCCAGAATATTGATATTCCATAATGCAAGTCACCGGAAGTCGATACCTGCCCCCATTCATGAAATATATTTATTATTCCATGTTATAGATGTTGTTCGACAAAAGTTTTTTGGTTGGGAATCGCTAAGTACAGATTATTTTGGCGCAAAGCATATAAAACTTAAAAGCTGAGATCCTGGGGCAATTTTTGCATGTTTCAGCTCAGCCCCCCACGAAAAATGAAATTTTTTTTCCGGGGGTGAAATATTCAAAGTGAAAAAAATCATATTCAAAAATATGATAGAAATGTAAACGATACATTTTTTTAAACCTTGTCTCAACTAGTATCATCTGGGAAAACTTTGATTTTTTTGGTAAAGAAACAAAAATATTTTACTTGTCATGAAATTTTGGTCAATTATGACCTTTGGCATCGTGCCAATCCAAAACTAGGACTATAAGAACTGGTAATACTTTCAGAATAACGTTTTTGGACCATATTCTACCAACATACAAAAAATAATTGAAATCTGAGATGGTGTGTTCCGCTCGATTTTAAAAATCTGGTAGACAGTCTCTTAAACATTAATGAAAAAACTAATCTTTATTTATTTTTGTACAACATTTTTTCTCATTGTCTAACTTTTGTATTTTGCCAGATTAATATAAGCTTTTATTTCAATAAAATATAGTTGATAAGGATAAGAATCAGGATACTTTGTGGAAGAAAAGCATTTTAGAAGTTTCTATGTTTATTTCATACGATAGCCAAATTCAAATGTCTATTTTGACAAGACATCACCAGGTTTTTAAAAGAGTCAGAGTCGAAGATGGAGTCGATGCAACGACTCTAGAAGAAATCTTTGTAAAAAACTTTGAAAACTATGTATCTCCGGAGTTGGAGTCGATTACAACACTGTGTGCAACCGTGATAAAATTACAAAAAAACACTACATTTGTTATTTAATTAATGAATGTAAAATTCTGCTTTAAATTTTAAATATATATTTTAGTGTAAAATACTCTATTTTTTAAAACAAACATTTATATTTATTTTACTTTGATATACTGAAATGAAAGAGAAATGAATTCCATGGATAGAAAAATGTAAAAAGTAAATAATTGCGAAATTCCATCCAATTGTTTTTCCCAACAAAACCTTTTTGTTGCTACTAATAATAAACTGTGTTTAAATTTTAAAATTAAAAAAAAAGTTAAAACAATTACATTTTTTAATGACACTACTTCGAAGAACGTTTACCACTTTCTTCGTCAAACATCACTTTTTTTTCTAAAGTGACCCTAGTTTGTACCATCCCCCCCCCATTTTAACAATGAATCAGTCAACAAAAATTAAAAGCTAACGAGAATATGCAATACTCTCTTGTTACACATTCTTGTTGTTACTCTTTTACACAGAGGGGGGGGGAGAATTAATCATTGTCATTTGTTTACTTTTTCTCCTCGAATGAATGCAGTTTGGATTCTTTTTTTTTCGTATAAAAAGAAAGGATTTGAAAAAGTTTTAAGCATTGAAAATTTAAAAATTTTTTAGCTTTAATTTTTTCGTTTATTGAAAAAAGTTAAAATTCCGTTTCATTAAAAACTTTTACAAAGAATACTGTAATTAAATAATGTCAACCCAAAATTTGATGACTTCTGAAGAAACTTTTTGTTGTGGAATACATGTAATTGTAAGAAATTTCTTTTTTTAAATATACGGTAGTTAAAAAGTATAATTTGTTTTTATAGAATTGTGCCAAAATTGTTGCTTTAATTGGAATTTTTAATGCATTATTTTCGATAATTTCTGCAATATTTTTATGGTATTATATTCCATTTGCATTTGTATCTTTTCTAATTTACGCGTATGTTTTAATGGGAATTCAGCTGCAACGACCTTCACGTTTATTACCAGCTGTAATTATTTTGGTAAGTAATTTATCTAAAAGTACAGTAATAATTGAAATAAAAATATATTCTAGAGCATAAATTTTATTTTAAATGTTTTTACTTTTATTACATTAATTACTGTTGGAAGTATTGCCCCGATTGGTCTTGCAACGACATACACGAATGAATCTGATGGTGATAATGATAAAGCAAGAGCTGGTAAGATTTTCTACAGTAATAAATTTAAACATAGCAATATCAATTTTTAGTTATTCGAGCTGCATATTTTATTACTGCTGCATTTGTTTTTGTTTCAACAGCTTACAGTCTTTTTGCGTTATCAGTAATTCAAAAAGCTCGACATTTTATGATTTCTGAATCTCGAATGCCCTCTTCTTTTTCTTCAACAGAATTCCCTTCAACTCAATTATCGTCAAATTTAACAACTACAATCCATCCACCAATGTTTGCACAACCTAAACCCCAGCCACCACCACCTCCGCCATATTCTGAAACATTATAAAAAATTGTTTAATGCTAAAAATTAATAATGATGTAATAAATAATTTATTTTAATTCTGTTTGACCGGATTGCAGACATCAATAAAACCTAAACCTAACAAATAATAATCAGCTAAAACTTGGCTGTTGCATGCCCGATCACATGCTGATTTACAAAGCGTAAGGCCTAGCCAGTGCAGGGTAATATCTTAAGGATATGGCTCACTTTTAACCTGGGGGCCACCCATGGAATTTGTTTTTACCTCGAATCCACCGATCACCCTCAACAGTTTTGTCATGAATTAGTCTCCGGACGGGCTCGAATCTGGAGGGTACCAGTGTTGTGCCGGACATTTTTTATCGGCTCCGGAGCCGGAGCCTTCCGATTTAGATAGACAATGTAGCAACAAATTTCTTTTGAAATACCAAGATTTTGATTCAAATTGAGATTAGGGATTGTCCAGAAATCACGTGACCAAAAAATCATGATTTTTGGACCCCCTCCGCCCCTCCGCCCCTCTGTGACCTGAATTGTGTTGGTTGCCTAACGGGAACATTTTTTTTTCTTTGAAAAACCATCATAATTAACATCTCCAGCATCAACAAATAGATATATTTTGTGAATGGTGGCAGGTATCGACTTCTGGTGACTTGCATTATAGAATACCATGTTAGTAGAGCCTCCTGGGACAGTTTGAGATTTTTTGATAGCGATTTCGAAATATGGGACCACTTTGAAAATCCAAAATTTAACAACATAGAAATATCGCAAAAACTTGGTTTTTTCTCAATGGTTTAAGTCAAAAGGGTATCATTTATGTAAAATATATGCAACAACACTAAAATTAGTCGACAAAAAATGACGGGGGGTCAAAATTGATTTTTCCCGATTTTTTTAATTTCATCCATTTTTAACCAATTTTCATAGTATTAAAAACTTATGAATATTGATAGATATCAACTTTTTGAGATTTGTCGGATAAAATATAGCATGCTTAAGATTTTTGAGCAATATTTCGACCTTTATGAATCATTAATCTTCATTTTCTGGCTATTTAAAAACATGGTCAAAATGCAGGCAAAAATATTCTAAAAATCAATGTTTTTCTTTGATAACATCGCTGAAAATGCTTTTTTATTACTAAAAATAATTATTTCGTCACTTAGGGGTCGATATCTTAATCAATCAATGTGAAATCAATAATGTCAAAATTAAAAAAAACCGAAAATTTCAAGTATTCGAGGATGCACCAAAATGAAGTTTTTGTGATTTGTATTATCAACAACATCCATAAACAGTCATAAAAAAGCATTTTCAGCGATGTTATTAAAGAAAAACATTGATTTGTCTTATTTGAGAATGTGTTACATCTGTGATTTTTATATCTGTGTTTGGTATTAAAATGTTGAGTTTGGGGTGGGGGTAACGGTAAAATTAGTCCCATCTTCCGGAGGTTGCCATTTTAAAAAGTTACAGGACTTTGAAGATGAGATCCAAAAAAAGAATGAAAAAGTTAATGTAAATCGTTGGGGAATGAAAAAATGTGAATGAATATTGAGAAAAGAATGAAAAAAAAGGAAATAATGGGAATGAAGAATATATGATTTGCATAGGATTATTTTTGATTTTTTGCTATATTTAAAACTATGCTTACAACTTGCTATCCAAATGCTGCCAGAAAAAGTTAAAAAGACCGGGGCGACCGCAGGGAGCCCCGTGTTGATTTTGACCAAAAGTAAAATAATAATCCACATTTGAAATTATGAAACCAGATACCGTTGGGACGTTACTGAGCTGGAAAAAACAGGTTTTTAAGAAAACAGTTCATAGAAAATGAAGAATAGTTTTAATTATGCGGCACAATAAAAAATTCGGGGCGACCAAAGGGAGCCCCTGTCTTCCGAGTGAATATTTTTTTCAAACTTTTTCAAAAAAGCCGGGGCGACCGAAGGGAGCCCCGTGTTAAACCTAATTTTTTTCAGTTATGAAGTTGAGTATTTAGTCTCCTTTTCCCCTTTCTTTTGTACAAGGGTTGGCATTATGTCTCTAGTGTCTTCTCTTCTTCCCTCAAATACTATAAAAGGCTTGAGTGACCGCTCATTCGATGTCATTCTTTGGTTGTCTCCCTCTTGAAGTGGTTGTATGTTAATTATGTCTATTCCATATCCAATAAAGCTCTTGATTTGATATATTATTTGTGTCTTCAACCTCATCTCTTACATAATTCTTTATCAACACCGACTTTCACATATTCACTTCGTAGCCGTGGCATTACTTGGAGGGCCCTTCCCGTCGTCCTGCTTTTGGTTAAAGTTAGGCACGCTTGGAGAAACTGAATCAAACCTTGGCTCCACTATCTCTTCACTTTGGTTCGGACCGAAACATCTCAAGTTGGTATAACTTTTATGGTGGGAAAGAAAAATGGTTGGATATCGAAGATTATTGTTGCAGCAATATGTATGAATATATGGAGAATGTGATTAAGAATGTTAAGAGATGGGTTGGTATAATTTTTATATTATATATTTTCAATGAATGCTTGGATTATGGATAAGTGGGAGAACCGGAATCACCATCAAGATGCTTGGATGTGCTTTATTTTGATATATTAAAGTGTTTGGCGAAAAGGGAAGAAAATCTTCAAGCTATGAATAAAAACTAAAGTGTTGTCTCTGTGGTTGGATGATATATATCTGTGAGTTATATTTTATTATTTTACTGTTGCACATCATGGGATGGTGCGGAATATATATATTGTTGTCTGGTTGCGGGTTATCCACAAAACCCTTGGTGTATTTCTTTACTCTTTGATGGATTGTTGCTGCTGTTTGGATGGTTGCGGGTTAGCCTAAACCCCAGGGTTACCAGTTGTCCCATGGAAAACTTGGATTATGCTCATCAGTATTGTAAATTCGTGCCGTGAATGCTGGATGGTGCAAATGTTATTATTGTTCACTTGGATCGTGGGATTCGATGCCTGTAATGGTGAAAATAATGTTATTAGAAGGCTGCTATTAGCAAGATGTTAAAGTGGATTCTAATGTTGGCTTATCATGGTTATGGGATACTCTTGTGTGCATGGTTGATATTGGTTGCTGTAGCGCTCTGCTGGAGGTATTTCCCAGTATTCGTTCACGATGTATGGATCGTCAGTTAACTTGGATATCTTGATGCTTAGTGTATGGTCATGGTTATGATATGGTCGTGGTAGTGAAACTCTGTCATCGAAGAAATGTAAAAAAATTCTCGTGGAAAAAAAAAGAACTGTCAATAATGAGGACATTATTTTGTCGAGGGTGGGGCGAGTTGAGTATTTAGTCTCCTTTTCCCCTTTCTTTTGTACAAGGGTTGGCATTATGTCTCTAGTGTCTTCTCTTCTTCCCTCAAATACTATAAAAGGCTTGAGTGACCGCTCATTCGATGTCATTCTTTGGTTGTCTCCCTCTTGAAGTGGTTGTATGTTAATTATGTCTATTCCATATCCAATAAAGCTCTTGATTTGATATATTATTTGTGTCTTCAACCTCATCTCTTACATAATTCTTTATCAACACCGACTTTCACATATTCACTTCGTAGCCGTGGCATTACTATGAGCTCAATATAAAAGTAAGAAAAACAGCTACAAGATTATCATATTATGATATAAAAATTACTTGAAATGATTAGTTTAGTAATTTTTTATTTGCTTTTAAAAACACAGGGCGACGGCATAAAAATTCTGGTCGTTTTGCATTTCGCCGTAAAAAAATTTGCTGCTAAAAGTTGAAGGAAGACGGGGACTTAAAACTCTTTTATGTAGATGCCCTAACACATGTTGATCCTTAATCCCTAAGTGGTATAATCATGATTACCGAAAGTAAGAACTAAGTTATCAGAACTTTTAAGAAGTGGCTCATTTTTAACCTGAGTTTATAATGGTCGGCTTCAAAGGTTCAAAGAAGAAAAAATTGACTAAAAAAGCTTGAAATTGTCGAAAACCATTCTTTTTCAAAATACCGGTAAAAGGCAGGTATTTAATTTTGAGATGTTAAAGTTGTCATACTTAATAAAATGAGTAGGACTACCAAAAAATTTATCCGGTGTCACTCTGCACCGCTGGTGCACCGGTTCATAGGCTCCGCCAAAACATCAAAATTGACCAAAATACGGTATTCCAACACTGTTTCAGTTAATGTTTTTGGTATTTTTATGAACTCAAACGTCATAAATATGTTAAATATAGATGTTAGAAGTACATTTTAATTGTACGTCGAAACCATTGTGCAATTTTGTGGTCCGATGTCTGGCAAAATGTTTTTCAATACCATGTGGGAGAAAAAAACTTATTCTTTCGTTTTGCACTTTTTTCCAACAAAAAAATACGAAAAAAAATGAAAACTTTTTTCGCCAGATGGCGTTGAAAAACATTTTGCCAAATATCGGAACATAAAATCGCACCGTTACTTCAGGGCTTGAAAGCTTCCACCTTTTGGCGGCCTGACATATAACGCTACATTTTTATTCTGCTTCTGAATTTTACTAATTTTTTTGTTTTTCTTCAAAAAAGAGTGTCAAAAAACGGTGTCAATCTGCAAAAAAAAAGATAAAAAAAATAAATATCAGAGCTGATATTGAGATTTTGGCGCAGTGTCTCAGGCTGCTATTTTAAGCCCTGCCGTTACTTTTTTCTTTGGGTGTGTATTGGTTGTGGGTAAAAAAAGTTTTATACAAAAATTTCTTCGAGGGGAAAAAAGTTTGTCCAAAAACTTTTGCCGAGCAATTTTTTTCTTAAATCATTGAAAAAATTTTTGAAATGAGTTTTTGCAAAATCGGTTAGTACCGTTAAGTAGGCCATGGATAGAGTCTTAAATTTTATATAGGGGTCATACAAATATCACTTCAGAAACCAAAGTTATGAGCAAAAAATATTATGTCCGGAAAATGTTGTCTGCCACTGTTTGGAACGAATAGGAATTGTAATGAATCATGAATGTTTTTCAGATGGACAGATTTATGTTGTAGCTCGCTCATTGGCAGGTGTAAAAGTCGTTTTTCCTGAAGGTAAGACAATAACTGCCTATATTATTACAAAGAATTATTAGAATGGAGCAAAAAAAAGCATAAAACAAAAATGTAGAAAAGTACAGTAATCAAAATTAGACAAATTGGGAAAAATCATATTAGAAGTTATCAATGGACCGCCCCAGGCCAAAAAAGGGTACCCGTTAGAGGTTGAAGGCTACTGTAGCTCACCAGGAGTCAACCAAAAATAAACAATTGTTAAAATAATTTTAATTAAAAAGTTGAAATTGTGTCGGTTCTAATTAAAAATAATTCGTTTAAAATAGTTATTATGCTTGATAAGCTTTGGTTTTTATAAAAAAACTGTTTTTTTTTGAGTCTGTGACTATTAAGAAGCACGGGCATGCGTTGCTAGGTTTGTAATAATAATAATTGTAATAATTTTCAGTAAAATAAATATTAATGAGATTGAAAAATTTTTTAATTATAAAAAATAGTATTGCTTTTGTGCTGTAAGTAATATTCAAAAAAGAGTAATTATTTTTTTCTTCTGTTGAAATTGGCATATGCATTTATTTATTTATATTTTTGGAAAGTAAATTTGCTATTGTAACGTGATATTGCTTTTTGAGAATTTTTGGTAAAATTTAATTAAAATTTTTATTCAGGTTTATTATTTTTTCTTTACACGGCAAGATGTATTGGCATTATTATTTAAAAAAATACAGTAATAAGTGAAGGATACAGTAATAAAATAAAAGTGAAAAAGAATGCAGTGTTACACCCCTTTGAGGAATCACATGCAAAATGATAACAGAAAAAGCAATGAAATATCACAAGCACAAAAAAAGGATAATATTTAGCCGGGTACCATATAATGACCGTAAAGAAAAATATAAACCCCCCATATGTATGTAAGTATATATGTATATAGTCTATATGTATAAACAAAGATATTTCGAATTTATATATGATTTAGAAAAAAGGTAGGAGAGCCTTTTTTGAAACAATGATGGGCAAGTAAGTGAAAGTGATAAAATAATTTTTACATAACAATTAATCTTTTTTTTTGAAGTTTTGTTAATTTTTGTCAACAATAAAGAAGAAAAACAAGCAATAACAATATAAAATCTGAATCATTATAATAGTTTTAAGACAACAATATCTATCCTGTTTCCGACAAATTTGAAAAAAAATATTTTCATTCTTTGTCTTTTTTTTCTACTGTCCTATTCTTATTACTAAAAAGCAAGAGAAAGAGATTAAAGAGGTCCATGATTCATATTGAAAATATCTTGATTATGATCAAAAAGATTTTCAGGTGAAAAATCTGGATTATTAAAAGGTTCACCAAAAATACTTTCAAAACTGTCAAGATTTACAACTTCTTGAAGTTCATCATTTTGTAAAATTTCAATTGAAGGAGATCGATTACGGCCATGTTCACTCGATGACATACTACTTATTAATGATATTGATGAAAGAGAATTCATTGGTGATAAACAATTTTCTGGTTCTGTTTGCGTGCATACATCATTCTTTTCAACGGAAGTAGTTTGAGGGCATTTTGAAAAATTATCTTGAAAAAATGGTTGCAAATTTACTTCTGTTCCATCAAACAATGGTGGGGACATTGTATCAGCTTGCATTTTTTTTAGATTTATTATTATTTACTTTGGTGAGGTGAAGTGTTTTAAAATCATTTTAAAGAATTTTGAGATTTTCAAAAATTACTGATTTTTCAAAATTTGGAAAAAAATTATTTTATTTTATTTTGTGTTGAAATTATTCAGAAAGGGTTAAAATATTGACATTTAAGCTAAAAAAAGGTTTTCAGTGATGTTGTATCGGAAAAACACTGATTTCCAGATGTTTTTTCCCAAATTTTTGAGCACGTTTTCAGTTACGTGGAAAACGAAAACTAGTAATTCCAGGATGTCGAGATATTGCCCAAAAATCTCAAACAAGCTATATTTTAACCCGAAAGCATCAGATAGTTGATATTTCGAAAATTCCCAAATATTTTGGTATCTCGAAAATTGGTCAAAAATAAGCAAAATTGAAAAAATCATAAAAAATTGATTTTGACCCCCCGTCATTTTTTGTAATGTTATATTGATGTTGTTACATGTGTTTTACAATTATAATACATATATGAATGAAAAAACCGAGTTTTTGCGATATTTCTAAGTTGTAAAATTTTCGATTTTCAAAGAGGTCCCATATTTCGAAATCGCTACTAAAAATGTTGAAACTGTCCCAGAATGCTCCAGAATATTGATATTCCATAATGCAAGTCACCGGAAGTCGATACCTGCCCCCATTCATGAAATATATTTATTATTCCATGTTATAGATGTTGTTCGACAAAAGTTTTTTGGTTGGGAATCGCTAAGTACAGATTATTTTGGCGCAAAGCATATAAAACTTAAAAGCTGAGATCCTGGGGCAATTTTTGCATGTTTCAGCTCAGCCCCCCACGAAAAATGAAATTTTTTTTCCGGGGGTGAAATATTCAAAGTGAAAAAAATCATATTCAAAAATATGATAGAAATGTAAACGATACATTTTTTTAAACCTTGTCTCAACTAGTATCATCTGGGAAAACTTTGATTTTTTTGGTAAAGAAACAAAAATATTTTACTTGTCATGAAATTTTGGTCAATTATGACCTTTGGCATCGTGCCAATCCAAAACTAGGACTATAAGAACTGGTAATACTTTCAGAATAACGTTTTTGGACCATATTCTACCAACATACAAAAAATAATTGAAATCTGAGATGGTGTGTTCCGCTCGATTTTAAAAATCTGGTAGACAGTCTCTTAAACATTAATGAAAAAACTAATCTTTATTTATTTTTGTACAACATTTTTTCTCATTGTCTAACTTTTGTATTTTGCCAGATTAATATAAGCTTTTATTTCAATAAAATATAGTTGATAAGGATAAGAATCAGGATACTTTGTGGAAGAAAAGCATTTTAGAAGTTTCTATGTTTATTTCATACGATAGCCAAATTCAAATGTCTATTTTGACAAGACATCACCAGGTTTTTAAAAGAGTCAGAGTCGAAGATGGAGTCGATGCAACGACTCTAGAAGAAATCTTTGTAAAAAACTTTGAAAACTATGTATCTCCGGAGTTGGAGTCGATTACAACACTGTGTGCAACCGTGATAAAATTACAAAAAAACACTACATTTGTTATTTAATTAATGAATGTAAAATTCTGCTTTAAATTTTAAATATATATTTTAGTGTAAAATACTCTATTTTTTAAAACAAACATTTATATTTATTTTACTTTGATATACTGAAATGAAAGAGAAATGAATTCCATGGATAGAAAAATGTAAAAAGTAAATAATTGCGAAATTCCATCCAATTGTTTTTCCCAACAAAACCTTTTTGTTGCTACTAATAATAAACTGTGTTTAAATTTTAAAATTAAAAAAAAAGTTAAAACAATTACATTTTTTAATGACACTACTTCGAAGAACGTTTACCACTTTCTTCGTCAAACATCACTTTTTTTTCTAAAGTGACCCTAGTTTGTACCATCCCCCCCCCATTTTAACAATGAATCAGTCAACAAAAATTAAAAGCTAACGAGAATATGCAATACTCTCTTGTTACACATTCTTGTTGTTACTCTTTTACACAGAGGGGGGGGGAGAATTAATCATTGTCATTTGTTTACTTTTTCTCCTCGAATGAATGCAGTTTGGATTCTTTTTTTTTCGTATAAAAAGAAAGGATTTGAAAAAGTTTTAAGCATTGAAAATTTAAAAATTTTTTAGCTTTAATTTTTTCGTTTATTGAAAAAAGTTAAAATTCCGTTTCATTAAAAACTTTTACAAAGAATACTGTAATTAAATAATGTCAACCCAAAATTTGATGACTTCTGAAGAAACTTTTTGTTGTGGAATACATGTAATTGTAAGAAATTTCTTTTTTTAAATATACGGTAGTTAAAAAGTATAATTTGTTTTTATAGAATTGTGCCAAAATTGTTGCTTTAATTGGAATTTTTAATGCATTATTTTCGATAATTTCTGCAATATTTTTATGGTATTATATTCCATTTGCATTTGTATCTTTTCTAATTTACGCGTATGTTTTAATGGGAATTCAGCTGCAACGACCTTCACGTTTATTACCAGCTGTAATTATTTTGGTAAGTAATTTATCTAAAAGTACAGTAATAATTGAAATAAAAATATATTCTAGAGCATAAATTTTATTTTAAATGTTTTTACTTTTATTACATTAATTACTGTTGGAAGTATTGCCCCGATTGGTCTTGCAACGACATACACGAATGAATCTGATGGTGATAATGATAAAGCAAGAGCTGGTAAGATTTTCTACAGTAATAAATTTAAACATAGCAATATCAATTTTTAGTTATTCGAGCTGCATATTTTATTACTGCTGCATTTGTTTTTGTTTCAACAGCTTACAGTCTTTTTGCGTTATCAGTAATTCAAAAAGCTCGACATTTTATGATTTCTGAATCTCGAATGCCCTCTTCTTTTTCTTCAACAGAATTCCCTTCAACTCAATTATCGTCAAATTTAACAACTACAATCCATCCACCAATGTTTGCACAACCTAAACCCCAGCCACCACCACCTCCGCCATATTCTGAAACATTATAAAAAATTGTTTAATGCTAAAAATTAATAATGATGTAATAAATAATTTATTTTAATTCTGTTTGACCGGATTGCAGACATCAATAAAACCTAAACCTAACAAATAATAATCAGCTAAAACTTGGCTGTTGCATGCCCGATCACATGCTGATTTACAAAGCGTAAGGCCTAGCCAGTGCAGGGTAATATCTTAAGGATATGGCTCACTTTTAACCTGGGGGCCACCCATGGAATTTGTTTTTACCTCGAATCCACCGATCACCCTCAACAGTTTTGTCATGAATTAGTCTCCGGACGGGCTCGAATCTGGAGGGTACCAGTGTTGTGCCGGACATTTTTTATCGGCTCCGGAGCCGGAGCCTTCCGATTTAGATAGACAATGTAGCAACAAATTTCTTTTGAAATACCAAGATTTTGATTCAAATTGAGATTAGGGATTGTCCAGAAATCACGTGACCAAAAAATCATGATTTTTGGACCCCCTCCGCCCCTCCGCCCCTCTGTGACCAAACATCAAAGGCTTTTGCCGAAAACATCAAAGCTCGTGACAATTAGGTTAGCCCCCTCCCCCCTTCCCTTGGTCACGTGATTTCTGGACAGTCCCTTAGTAAATCATATAACAAATAAAAAAAAATTTGTTAAATTCTTTTGACAAAAATGATTGATAAGCGGCTCCGGCTCCAAGGCCGTGGCTCCGGCTCCGACTCCTGCTCCGGAGCCGGAGCCGCAACAACACTCGAGGGTACCAGATCGAAAGCCCACCGCGCTAACCAAAAAGTTCAACTTTCCAATCCAATATTGTGGTTTTTTTGGATTTTGTTTTAATGAAAATAATATGAAATTCAGTCTTTTTAAAATATTTCATTAAAAATTGTTTCATCAACTTTAATCTTTTTTCATTAATTAAAAGTGAGCAGTTTTAATATTCTTAATTTTTTTCAAAATCCTAAAAATAAAAATATTTGCAAAAATCTTTGTTTGTAATTTAGAGAACTTTCTATTTTTATTATGACGCCACTTTTTTTTACCACGTAAACGCTTGCTTCTTCCTTTATCCCCACGTTTTTAAAAAAGTTTGCTTTGTTTAAACCAACTTTATTTATTTACAATGAATCAACTGATTTCTATGTTTAAAAAAACATTTATTTCCTTCAATGTTTGTTTTTATTTTTATGTAGCCCTAATTTTTTTTGCATGAATCATATATTTCCACAAAAAATTAAAAGATTTTTGAGTAAAAAAAACGTATAAAAGATAAAAAAATCTTTGTTTCTTCACTTTTTTCAAATTACAACTTTATTTTAAAAAAATGGCAAAATTTTTCAATATTCTTTGTTTTTTAATTTTGATCGTTGTAATTATTGCAGGTAAGCTTTTAGATTAAACTTATGCATTTTCAACAAAACCTTTTTTTAGTTACTGTTGAATCCAAGTCTTCTGCCTATACAAGAGGCAACAGTAATACTTTCAAAAATGGTGGTAACAAAATCAGTAATCTTAAAACCATCGGTGCAACACAAAAATCAATATCTTCTGGATTCCGATTCACCACTCGAAAACCTATTCCAAGATTTACAACTCGAAGAACAACTTTTAGAAGAATAACTACAACAAAATCTCCCAAAGAATTTCGAGTTCCACAATGTGATAGCTTTTGTTACAGTACTTCAGAAGAACAGGATTCATGTTGTCGAAATCAGCAGAGAAATCTACGGTATCGATGTGTTGATGGACAAATGTATTGTCAATAATCATGTATCTATTAAAAATTAAATTGTTTTTTAAATTATTTACTTTATTTTGGGTTACTGTAGATCAAGGTTTAAAAATATTTGTTTCATATAAAGTAATAATGACAAAACATGCTTTTTATTTTATAAACTTGCAGAAGAAAAAAGGGCGCTAGCAAGATGAGGAAGGAAGTTCAAGATAAATAAAATTATCAAATTTAACAATACAGTATTAAAAAATAGATAATTTATTTCATTTTTGAACTTTTTGTAGTGAGGTTTTTGTATCACTCAAAAATTTCAAAAACATTTAAAAGTATTATTTCTGAAAATCAGCTAAAATTTAAGTATTTTGTTTTTTTTTTTCTCAATAGAAAACCAATGTTTGTCAAAGTTTTTTTTGTACCACGCAAAATCATCCAAGTTTTTACATTTGATTTTTAACTTTTGCCTACACAAAATTTTAAAGATGACGTGAAATTTGAGGGCAGGAACTAAGAGTTATTTGAAAAAAGTTTCTAAAAAAGCAGCTTTGAAAAATAAATAGTTCAAAGCAAATGTAAATAAGCAATGGTATAAAATAAAGGGAAAAAAGTTGTAATTCTTCAAAAAAAACTCTATTTTTTCATTGTTTATACTTTTTTCAAAATGGTTTACAAAATTATTTTTGCTTCATTTTTGATGGGTTTTGTTGCTTCGAATGCTGCTCCATTAAGTAATAATTAAAATAAAAAAGAATTAATAAATAAAATTAGATTTTAGAAAATAATGTTACTGTTCCATGGAAAACACAAATAATTACATATTCAATTTTTAATAATCCTGAAGAATTAACAAGATCAGATGTACAGTAAGTTTATAATAAATATGTTTTTTTACATAAAAAAAGGTACTGCCATTTTATAGGAGAGTAATGAAAAAAGCTTTTAATACTTGGTCAGCAGTAATTCGATTAAATTTCACAGAAATTCAACCAAAAATCCCTGCAAATATTACAATTAGTTTTGAGGCAGATGATCATGGCATTGATCAACCTTTTAATGGCACATTTGCCCATGTAATTCCATTTGAAGAAATTCATTTCAACATTGAATATCAATGGAAAATTCATACTCTTGGTGAAAAATACCGAAATGATACCGTTGATTTATATTATAATGCATTATTTTCTGTTGGAGAAGTAATTGGTTTAAAAACTAATCAAAATATGGAATCTGTTATGTACGAAGACTATGTGGAACAAGTTGATTCAAATGGAAATTATATTGAACAAAAGTTATCTCCAAATGATATCAAAGATGTACAAAAAATTTATGGTTCAAGAAAAATATAATACATTGAAATTTGTGTAAATATTTTTATTTATAATACAAAAATTAAATAAAATTAAAAATCTTAAAAGAAATATAAGGTCGAAGAAGACATTATGCTAAAATAACAACATGTTATCCGCGGATATATCCGAGTCTCCTTTCTAAGGGCTTTATAAATATTCCCATTCCCTCACTTGGGCACAGATGTGGTGGTTTTATGATAAATATTTTCTTCTGTTTTAATAACATTAAAAAGAGTTAAAGTGTCACAGCACCTGTTATCTCTTTTCTTTGAAATTATTCCCTTTAATTAAACAATTTAAATTTTTAAAAAATGAGCAAAAATTATCTTTCATTTCAATACAACTTCATAAAATATTTTTGGTGTTAAAAGCATTTTATTTTCATTAATATTAAAGTTTTGCAGTCAATTGTAACACAGAATTAAAAGAACTAAACTACATTTTTTGTTTCTCCCTTTTTTTTCTCAACACAAACGCAACGGCAATAATCTTGTGACAAAAATAATAAAAGTGGCATTAATATCGATATCTTTATTTTATTTATTAATGATAACTTTTGCATTTTTTAAACGTAAAATGTTGTTGTAGTTTTTTTGATTAATTAATAAAAAGCATTTCTAAAGAGTAACAATTTTTCTTGGTTAATTATTTATTTTTTTTTTTATCTGTTATTATATTATTGTTAAAAGTATCTAAATTGTGATAAATAGAAATAAATATATAAATTATGTAAATTTTAGAGTATATCAAAAGTAGTAAGAATCCAAATGTAGCCGAATTATTAAATGATAATTATCCTCCTAAAATTCTTTATCACCTACGAATAAAACAAAAAAATGGACGAGATAGTGATAGATTTGGAAATGAAGGAAGAAGAAAGTTAATGAGAAAAAATGTATTGAAAGGATTTGGAAGCAATGGATTATATGGATTAAATAGAAGTAGAAGATTTTCCAGGAGTGTATTATTAAACATTCAGGGGGTTGGTACATCTGATCATAGATATGAAATTAAAGACGTTGAAGCATATTATATATTTGCATTTTTAACAATTTTTACATTAATTACAATAGCACTGTGTCGGAGAAACGACGAAAAAATTCAAAATATATTCCTTCCATCGTCTCCATTTACACCAGTTCAATCAAATCGAATCTCAAAGCCTCAACTCCCAGATTTTGTCAGCTACAGTAATCGAGTTTTAAAAACTTTATCATCTCCTTTACCTCTAAATAATGTTCATCGAAATGCAACCAGAAAACCTCAACTCCCAGATTTTGCCAGCTACAGTAATCGGGCACTTAAAAATTTATCCCTTCCATTGCCTTTAAATAACAATGCTTGAATATCAATTTATTTATTATTGCAGGAATACTTGAAAAACAATGTATACATTTGATACATTCTTTGGGGATATCCCCGTCCCTGCCGGGGATCCCCGCGGGGAACGGGGGGGGGGGGGAAATTAACACTAATTTGGGGAGCGTCACATTTTTTTCGTTCTACGTGATTGTTGTTGTCATCCTTTTTCCGTCTTTTTTTTCTTACAATAATTTTTTGCAATGTTTTCCTTCTCTCATTTGTGTTATCAATAAAGACCATCTTTTTTTCTCTCATTCTTCTATAATTTCAACTTCTTTTTTTTCTTTTTTTGACAACAATCGGCAACACATTGTCACGATGTGTTTATCCATAAAAAATGAAAAACAAAGGAAAGAAGAATTCTGCAAAAAAAAAACAATAAAAAGGGCTTTAATTCTTCGTCGTATTAAAATAAGTCATTCTTTAAAAATATATAACAAACGAGTTAATGGCAATTGTTAGTCAAAAATATTTTAAGCCTGATAAGGAACCGTCATTAGATTTGTGTTTATACTGCAACTTTGAGATGCTCAAAAACAAGAGGGCGAGACAAACCGACTTAATACTTTTTGGTGTTCGCATTTCTAAAATGTAAAGCATGCTTGAGTGATCCCCAACCTGCACTTTTCCCAACCTGCACTTTTCCCAACCTGCACTTTTCCCAACCTGCACTTTATAAAAAAAAGACTTAATATATATACCAAAACAAACAAATTAAAAACAGACAATACTCATTCAGATTTATCATCTGTTCCTTCGAATGCTGTAAGGACTTCTTTTTCTGTCGGTTCTGTTTCTTCATCTTCCTTTAAATCAAAAGATTTAAGATATACATCAGTATTTCAAAGACATATCTTTACGATTAATTTAATTTCTTCTTCTGATAATTCTTTTTTCATTTGCTTTTGTGTTACCCATCGCAGCTTGTTGAATATCTCGAATGTTCGACAAGTTGTGATACATGTTCCCAAACCTGCATATCTTAGAGTTATTTGGCGATCAATATGACAAAGTGCTGTTGAAACTGACTAACTTTTACACCAACATATTCAACATAGTTATAATTATGTAATTTTAAAATTAATATAAATTACAAAATTTTAAGTTTATATCAATAATTTCACACCTTTTATTTAATAAACCATATAAAAATTTCACAGTCCCTTTATATTGTTTCTTATATTTATTTTTCTGCAATTTTTTCAAGTTTTTGGAAAAGTGCAGGTTGGGAAGTGCAACTTGGCCCCGAGTGCAAGTTGGGTTGATTGAATAAGTATACAGGTCTCTGACTTTACAAAAAAATTACACAAAACGAATTAAATCTACGAAAAATGAATATAATTTACGACAAATGAATTAATTCTACACAAAATGATTTATTTTACAAAAACTGAATATAATTTACACAAAATGAATAAAATTTACACAAAATGAATTTTTTACAAAAAGTGAATAAAATTTACACAAAATGAATAAAATTTACACAAAATGAATTTTTTTTACGAAAAATTTAGAAGATATAAACTTTTTTCCGTTTTAATTATAATTATAGCAATTAATTATGATTTTTATTAAATTGTAAAATAAAGATTTAATTACAATGTTTTGATTTTAATTAAATTTTTTGTAATATTCTTAAACTTTAGATTTTGAAGTTTATAGGTTCGTTTACATTTTCAGACGTTGGAGGATCCCATTAGCATAACAAATTATTTTGAAAGACTGCGGATGCTTCAACTTGATGTTTCTTATTGCATTGTTTTTGAAATAATTTAATTAAATATTTTTAAACATAACTACAATTTTATAAAAATGTCATTTTTTAAAAAAAAAGTGTACGCAAAAAGTGCATTTCTTTGGCTGTCTGCTGGTTGAAGGAAACTCACTCTCTCAGCGTACGGACGCATGCAATAAAAAAAGAATTTTTTTTGTCTCAATTGTCGAATAAAAACGACAGCTTTTTGGGTTGAGTGGCGGGGGTCGCGTCCCTGCTCCGCCAAAAAGTATAAATTTTGATTTATTTTTGACTTTATGCAAATTCACACATATTATGTAGAATATATTCATTTTGTGTAAATTTTTTGTAAAGTCAGAGACCTGTGAACTAACTAATATCAGTAAAATACCAAAATTTGCTTTTATGCAAATCGACCTTTAGAGTGAATTTGCATAAAGTCAAAAATAAATCAAAATTTATACTTTTTGGCGGAGCAGGGACGCGACCCCCGCCACTCAACCCAAAAAGCTGTCGTTTTTATTCGACAATTGAGACAAAAAAAAATTCTTTTTTTATTGCATGCGTCCGTACGCTGAGAGAGTGAGTTTCCTTCAACCAGCAGACAGCCAAAGAAATGCACTTTTTGCGTACACTTTTTTTTTAAAAAATGACATTTTTATAAAATTGTAGTTATGTTTAAAAATATTTAATTAAGAGACTGTCTACCAGATTTTTCAAATCGAGCGGAACACACCATCTCAGATTTCAATTATTTTTTGTATGTTGGTAGAATATGTTCTAAAAACGTTATTCTGAAAGTATTACCAGTTCTTATAGTGCTAGTTTTGGATTGGCACGATGCCAAAGGTCGTAATTGACCAAAATTTCATGACAAGTAAAATATTTTTATTCCATTACCAAAAAATTTGAAGTTTTCCCAGGTGATACTAGTTGGAACAAGGTTTAAAAATATGTATCGTTTACATTTCTGTCATATTTTTGAATACGATTTTTTTCACTTTGAATATTTCACCCCTTGAAAAAAAATTTTATTTTTCGTGGGGGGACCCAAATGAAACATGCAAAAATTGCCTCAGGATCTCAACTTTTAAGTTTTATGTGCTTTGTGTCATACCGAGGGGAACTTATCGATTCCGAACCAAAAAACTTTTGTCGAACAACATCTATAACATGGAATAATACATATATTTCATGAATGGGGACAAGTATCGACTTCCGGTGACTTGCATTATGAAATATAATAGTATTAGAGCATTCTGGGACAGTTTCAACATTTTTAGTAGCGATTTCGAAATATGGGACCCCTTTGAAAATCAAAAATTTTACAACTTAGAAATATCACAAAAACTCGGGTTTTTCTTTCATAATAAAATCAAATATGCATTATAATTGTAAAATATATGTAATAACATCAATATAACATGATAAAAAATGACGGGGGGTCAAAATCGATTTTTTATAATTTTTTCAATTTTGCTTATTTTTGATCAATTTTCGAGATACACAAATATTGGGAATATCGAAATATATCAACTATCTGATACTTTCCGGTTAAAATATAGCTTGTTTAAGATTTTTGGGCAATGTTTCGACATCCTGGGATCAATACTTTTCGTTTTCCACGTAATTGAAAACATGCTCAAAAATTTGGGAAAACACACCTGGAAATCAGTGTTTTTCCAATACAAGATCATTAAAAACATTTTTTTAAGATTTATTATAACTTACTTTGGTGGGGTGATGTGTTTTAAAATCATTTTGAACAATTTTAAGATTTTCAAAAATTACTAATTTTTCAAAATTTGAAAAAAATTATTTTATTTTATTTTGTGTTGAAATCATTTAGAAACTGTTAAAATATTGACATTAAAGCCAAAAAAAATGTTTTCAGTGATCTTGTATCGGAAAAACATTGATTTCCAGATGTTTTTTCTCAAATTTTTGAGCATGTTTTCAATTACGTGGAAAACAAAAAGTATTGATCCCAGGATGTCGAAACATTGCCCAAAAATCTTAAACAAGCTATATTTTAACCGGAAAGTATCAGATAGTTGATATATTTCGATATTCCCAATATTTGTGTATCTCGAAAATTGATCAAAAATAAGCAAAATTGAAAAAATCGTAAAAAATCGATTTTGACCCCCCGTCATTTTTTATCATGTTATATTGGTGTTGTTACATATATTTTACAATTATAATGTATATTTGATTTTATTATGAAAGAAAAAACTGAGTTTTTGCGATATTTCTAAGTTGTAAAATTTTTGATTTTCAAAGGGGTCGCATATTTCGAAATCATTACCAAAAATGGTGAAACTGTCCCAGAATGCTCCACAACATTGATATTCCATAATGCAAGTCACCGGAAGTCGATACCTGTCCCCATTCATGAAATATATGTATTATTCCATGTTATAGATGTTGTTCGACAAAAGTTTTTTGGTTGGGAATCGATAAGTTCCCCTCGGTATGACACAAAGCACATAAAACTTAAAAGTTGAGATCCTGAGGCAATTTTTGCATGTTTCATTTGGGTCCCCCCACGAAAAATGAAATTTTTTTTCAAGGGGTGAAATATTCAAAGTGAAAAAAATCGTATTCAAAAATATGACAGAAATGTAAACGATACATATTTTTAAACCTTGTTCCAACTTGTATCACCTGGGAAAATTTCAAATTTTTTGGTAATGGAATAAAAATATTTTACTTGTCATGAAATTTTGGTCAATTACGACCTTTGGCATCGTGCCAATCCAAAACTAGCACTATAAGAACTGGTAATACTTTCAAAATAACGTTTTTAGACCATATTCTACCAACATACAAAAAATAATTGAAATCTGAGATGGTGTGTTCCGCTCATATATGAAATTTTAAGATTTTCTGGTAGACAGTCTCTTAAATTATTTCAAAAACAATAATATGTAATAATTTTGGTAAAAGTGTTTTTTGGGCAATAAATATTAATTTAAAAAATGCAGAATCAAAATGTATGATATGTTTTTTTTGTATTTTTATAAAAATGTTTCAAAGAAAAGATAACAGTTTGCACGTTTATTTAGTTGGTCCTCTATAATCAATTGTAAAAATATAAGATCTTCTTTTAAAAACAGTAAGACTACAATAATTTAATACTTGGGATAAAGGGATTTCAAATTCTTCATCACCAAGATGAGATGCAATAAATCCAAAAGGTAGCAATTTTCTCATTTCATCCAGCATTATCTTTAATACTGGATCATTAATTTTTGCAAATGCACAATCCATAATATTTTGTCCAACAAATTTTTTAACAATGTATTTTGATTGGGGAGTAACTCGTTGAATACGACAGAAAGACATTTCATTCGCAAACTGAACCAGCAAAATACTATTATCAGACATATGTCTTGAATCCGCAGGGGATGGCTTTACTGAATATCTTCTGCCTAAATTAACCCTTTTGTTTTATTAGCGTCCTAGGATTGATTTTAACTTACTCGAATATTTTTTCTGAAAAACTGATTTAAATTGTGCTGTGCAATTTTCATCATTTAATTTTGCTCTAATTTGAAGTTCAATTTCACGGCGGAATAAAAATTTTTCAAGTATTGTTTGTGGAAGACTTCGAGTATCATTAACATCAATGTAAACCTTTAATTTTCGATTATTACTTTCAAATGTTGAAGCAGTGAAATCATATGGTGAACCAAAATGTTCAATTTCAAGAAGAATATGAATAAAAAATATCTGTAACACAAATTATATTTCTGCATTTGAAATTTATAATTAAATGGGTTCTATGAACTATTATTAAAAAATTAAATTAACAAAGTGATTATAAATTCTTATTATTTTTCATATATTTTTAAAAGGATTGCAGCCTTTATTCTACCATCATTTTTTGATTTCTTTTCATCAGATACAACACTTTTTGGAGGATAAATCTGTTCCATAAAACATTGATGATTTTGATGATTTAAATTAAGATTACGGTATTGATCACCAGATATATTATTAACAAGAATATTTTGATTATCTTTAAAAGACAAACAATCATCTTTTGTTGCCATCTAAAATTACTTTTATTACCCCTATTTGGTTACATTGCCTGCAAAAAAGAGTAAATAAAAGAACGTTAAAAAACAAATATGTTGACTAGAGCAAACGAAAAGACGACGATTGCAAATATTCTTCTTTTTAAATTTTTTTTAATCGCAAAGACTGACATAATGGTGATGCAATAAGAAACATCAAGTTGAAGCATCCGCAGTCTTTCAAAATAATTTGTTATGCTAATGGGATCCTCCAACGTCTGAAAATGTAAACGAACCTATAAACTTCAAAATCTAAAGTTTAAGAATATTACAAAAAATTTAATTAAAATCAAAACATTGTAATTAAATCTTTATTTTACAATTTAATAAAAATCATAATTAATTGCTATAATTATAATTAAAACGGAAAAAAGTTTATATCTTCTAAATTTTTCGTAAAAAAAATTCATTTTGTGTAAATTTTATTCATTTTGTGTAAATTTTATTCACTTTTTGTAAAAAAAATCATTTTGTGTAGAATTAATTCATTTGTCGTAAATTATATTCATTTTTCGTAGATTTAATTCGTTTTGTGTAATTTTTTTGTAAAGTCAGAGACCTGTGCATTGGAAGCAGTGTTTTTTAATTTCTGTTTTATTGAAATAGCGGTTATTCATAAATCATTATTTGTGCATGAATGTATAAAACAACATAAATCATAATTTATGTTTTCTTAATTTTTGTTGACTCCTCTGACTGCTTTTGAAGGTTGATTAATGTGTTTATATAAAGTTTGAGTTGTTCATGAAGATCTGATGATGAATCCTCGGGTATTATTAAATCAGATAGGGTCGGTTTTTTCAGTGATTTTTTGTTTTCTTTCTTTAAACTGCATTCAGCAAGATAAGATGAAGCCGAATAAATTGTTCTAAAAAAGTGGATTGTATAATTTAGCTATCAAGTTGTAAAAAATATTGAAGATCCTTTTTGGGTCTGATTTTTTCAGTGATAACAAAATTTTGATTTCTGATGACAAATTTTGAGAGCCTGCAGTATACACAGGCTTCCTGCGGCCGCCTTTTAGTTAATTTCACATACTTGTATCATTTGTTTTGGCCCCTATTTAATTCAACAACAAAATGACACACCCTTTTCATAATTTAAAACAGTTTTTTGTAAATCCTGCTCATTAATTTTTTTGTTATTCCATTTTTCGTTCTCTTTTTTCCCAGCAATTTTAAATACCTATTTACAACATGATGACATCTACGTCATTAAGATTTTTTTTAAATTTTACTCAAATCTCATATAAATACTCAGAAGTGCCAAAAATGACCCAAAAATACCATTCTCATACAGTGACATACACGCATGGGCATAAGGGTGCGAATAATTTTGAAATCCTGCGCTGATCAAAAAATCCACAGGGTTTTTTGACAGTTTTTTATTTAAAATAAAATAATTCAAAGTAAGGATGGACGAGGGCCTAGGGCTTTTGAAAAGCCCGGGCCCGGCCCGGCCAGGCCCCAGGGTCGGGCCGGGCCGGGCCTGGAAAATGAGGATCGGGCCGGGCCCGGGCCGGGCCTTTTGAATTTTTTGAAAAAAATTTTATAAATTCCACAGGGGGGACCAAGACAAAATTTACAAAAATTTTAAAAATCAGGGCCCGGGCCGGGCCAGGGCTTTTTTTTATTTATAAGGGCCAGGGCCGGGCCGGGCTTTTCGAAATTTTAAGGGCCCGGGCCGGGCCCGGGCCTGAAAATTCGGGCCCTCGTCCATCCTTAATTCAAAGGGGGGACCCTTTAAATTTTTATTTTTTCTTTTTTTCACAAAAAATTATCCCTTTCTAAATCATTTAAGAAAGGAAAAAAAAACGAAAATCATGGATTGCAGAAAATGGATTGTAATGGTTTTTCAATTATTTTAGGTCAAAAAACACGTTATGAAGATAGCGAAAAAATGGCAGTGCCAGACTTCTGGAAAAAAAGTTCTTGAGTGCGTAGTTTAAAAAAAAGGATAGTTCTTAAAAGAACTATCCTTTCTTAAAACCATATTCTTTTCGGTGTTTATGGGAGAATTTTTTCTAAACAATTATTTATATTCGGCATGTTTTTGTAAAATAAAGTTCTGTAACACCATTTATATAAATACAAAAAAAAATTTACCAAAAAATTCGAATAGAATTATGTGATGCAAAAGCTATAATTCCAATAAAAACTTTCCAACAAATAATTCTATAAATCGTGTTATAGAACTTTATTTTACAAAAACATGCCGAATATAAATAACTGTTTAAAAAAAATTCTCCCATAAACACCGAAAAGAATATGGGTTTCAAGAAAACACATTTTTAAAAACTACGCACTCAAGAACTTTTTTTCCAGAAGTCTGGCACTGCCGTCAAAATAAATCACGGATTTCTCCGAAAACAAAAAAAGAAAAAAGGGAAAGTGAAATAAAAAACAAATCATTTTTAAGCACAAATATTGCTGGTGTTCGGTTTTTTTTGTAATTCAAAAACGAAGTTTTGTCTTGTAGCTCTGTTTTAATTATTATTTTATTTAAACATTTTTGAAACATGCAAAGTTTAAATTAATGAAATCAATGCTCATTCAATTGCAGGAGTTACGAAACAGGAGTTTTTAGAATTGATAGGTATTTTAAAAAGTCTGAATTATGCGTTTCATAATTACCTTACAGGGATTGGTTGTGAAGAGAATCCATCACTTCATAATTACGTAATATTAATCATAACCGAAAATTTTGTCTATAAAAAAGGAGTTGAACAAGGACCATGTGTTGCATCTTGTCACTTTATCCAGCAAACAAACTATGCCAAAGCTGGATTGAATTTAGCCATGCATTGCCAGTAAAACTATCAAATCGGTTATGCTTAAACATAAAGATTTGCTCTTTAAATGCATAAATAATAAAAATTATTTAAGCCGCAATTGTTTATTAAAAAATAAAAAATCCATGCGGAAAAAGTCGGTCAAAAGAAATTGCACATGTTAATACGTGTAAAACACTTTCTTTTCTTCTTTCGTTTTCCCCTTTTTTCTTTTTTTCTTTTTCCTTCACTTTTCCCCAAAATCCTGCGCCGATCAAGCCGTTTTGGCTGCGCCAAGCGCATATCAAAGGTGCGAATTTCGCACCCATTCGCCCGCCTTGCGCATGTGTGGTGACATATACGCCACTAAAATCACCTTGAAAACCTAAATTTTGGCCGGATTTTCTTCCAGTAATTTCTTTACTCTCATTTTTTTAATTTAACGGTAAACCAAAAACTTTTGGGAATCAAAGAATCATTGTAAAAAACTCACTGTTTGTTTAAACTTTTTTGAACTGTAATATTCTGAAAAAAACCCCATCGTTCCACCGATTCCCAACCGCCAAGCTGAGTATCGTCAAATTGAAGAGAATTTTTTTGTTCACCAACAATAAATGTGATATTTCTAAAGAATATGTAATTCAAATTGTCACTGTAATGACAGCATTCAATTTCGATAAATTTGTGAGTGCCATTTGAACTCAGAATAATATTTGAAATCCATTCATTTTTGCCGTCACATTTCTTTGTTGAGCTTTTTTGGCATTTAATTTTTGTTTCATCCAAACATTTATATGGTAAGCAACCTCTTTTGGGGTTATTTTGAATATCAAGGAACATAAATAGAGGATCAAGAGATTCATTACAAGTATCTGTTACATTCTATAATTTGCGGAATTAGGACTAAAATGTTTCTCGTCTTTTCCCAAATGAAGTTTAAGATTCTGGACTCAGAAGCTACTCACCTCAGAATCTAAAGATTCTGAAATGAATGAAAATCGTAAAGAAAATCGGATTCCCCTTTAGCCAAAAAATATTAATTTCGGCCAAGAATACGACGGGGGAATTAGGAAAGGCTGTCAAACTTACAGTAAACTTTCCAGTGCCGTCGCTGTCGTCTATTACGTTAATGTCAAAAATTTGTTCATCAAAATCCTCAGGACATTTTAAGCGATAAATGGAAGCGATATATATTGCTCTAAAATTTTATATGAATCCAATATAGAAGGCTTTTCAGGTAAATTAATAAAATTTAAAGACTGGCAACTTACATTTTTTTCTTCGCTATAGTAAGAAAAATCGGCTGTTTTTGAAACCTTAACTATTTATCCTACCAGATGTAATTTTTTACGTGGATTCCAAAACAATGAAAAAAATGGAAAAAAAAATTTTTCTGCGGATTCTGGAGCTTCAAATTAATTGTCTATTTTTTTATTTTCTTATTTAGGGCTGAAAGTACTCAAACAAAGAAATAAATTTTATTAAAACTTTTTTTGTTGCCAGTCCTAACTAAAATAAAAATTTACTGATTATCATCATTCGCCGCTTTCTTAATTTCTTTGATGTAATCAATGGCAACCACTTTTTCATCATGTATTACAACATCATGGTCCCATTTGCTTGATATATAGACTTGCTTAACAAAGGATGGATAAACGCTTTCGAGGTAATGGCAGCATTCAACTTCCAACCATTCATCTGTTTCATTTTTTCGTTTTACAATTCCAGAAACCCATTCATCTTTGCCTAAACAAGCACCGAATTCAACACTTTTGTGGCATCTGATTTTTAATGGATTCAAACAAAAATGTCTTTCACATGACATTAAGGGCTTTGTAGTGTATGGTTCAATCCAAATCCCATGAGGAAAATGTTTTCTTCCGCAACTATATTCGTAACACTGAAAAAAAAAACAATGAGTCATTTATCATCGAGACAAAAAAAAATGCGGGACTGTGAGTGATAAATGGTTCAAATATCAACTTTTGACATGGCTATCGATCGTAGAACGCTCATTTTCGTTTCATGAGATTATCAGAATTTTTGGGTTCTGGACAGTGTTGGCGGTCCGGACCGAAAAAATTTTCAGTTTTTTTGCTGTAGTTTTACTACTTACAGCTTTTAAAAATACGAAAAAACGAAAAACATAAATAAGAAAGACTGAAAGCACCGATTTCGAAATTTCGGTCTTTCTGATTTATTTTTTTCATTTTTTCGTATTTCTGAAAGTTGTAAGTGCTAAAATGGCCTATCAACTAAGAGTTATCGATAAAAAAAGACAAAAAATAAAAATAAATGAACTGTTAAAAACTACAGCTAAAAAACTAAAAAATTTTTCTGCCCGGACCGCCAACACTTGTTCTGGATTCTGAGCGATTTTTAAAAAAAAACTCAGCATCATATGAATCAAAAAAAAGTATATTTAGTTTCAAAAAAATTATGGCCCCAATTCCTAAAAAAAGGTATAATTTTTTTCAACCTTCTCAAGTTCCTTAGAATTTAAGGATACTGAAATGAACAAAATGAAAAAAAAGTTAGAAATTTGAAGTCAAAAAGTGACAAATAGGAAAAAATTATTTTCAACACCTTCCGAAGTTTCCAATATTCCAAAAATAATAATCCTTCCGAAAATTCCTATCAGTCCCTATCAGATTCCGTGAAAAAAAATTTTGAATTCGATTCAATTCAGTTTATTGTGCTACATGAAAAAAATTTGATAGTTCTTAATCTCTTGGAATTTGAATTTTCTGGAGTCAAACGACATCTGAGAAAAAGTGTTTGAAAAACAAGTCTGTAAATTATAATAATAAAAAAAACTTGCATGCTTTATGTATTGATCAAAATCAATATAAGAGAATTTAGAGGTTGGATAATCTATAAAACGTCGTTGATCACGGGATAAGATAACTTTGTTATTTGAAGAGCCGGCAACAGCAGCATTTCTTTCAGGTACTGTAATATTTGCATCATTTAAATACTAAATTATCAAACGGCAAAATTTGAAGTCAGACATTTTTTTTTGTTCCCAATATCCTTGACATCGAACAACAACATTCTCAACTTTGGAGTAGATCAGTCTTTCAAACTAGGGTTGCTCATTTCCCGGTAAATCGAAAAAAGCGAGAAATTTTCCGTGAAATTTCCCGGCATTTCCCGGAAATCCATCTTTTCGAATTTATCATTCTTAACACCCAAAAAATTTGAAAAGACGAATTTTGAAGAACTTACCTTATATATAAGTGTAAATATGCTTTAAAACTGGTTTAAAAGCAAAAAATAGCCAGATTTTTACAAAAATCGCTTATTTTTATTGCAAAATTTTCTTTTAAGCTTGCAAAAAAAATCGGGAAATTTCTCGGGAAATTCCCGGGAAAGGGAAATGAGCAACTCTATTTTAAACACTTTTTTTCTTACTAACCGAATGAAGAAGGTAATGGAAGAGTGCATATTGGATCATTCGGATGACAGTTGATTGAACAAAAAAAGAAGAACAAAAATATTAATATCAACATCTGAAGGATTTATTTAAATCTTTTTTTTAAAACACAGAATATATTTACGGCTGATGGTCAAATTTATTTATAGACAGAAAAGAGAAAAACCAAAGATATCGCATGTCCTCGAATAAATGTTTTAAAATTAGGTTAATGTTCCGTTATTTTGGACAGATTTTATCATACGAAACGGGGGCAAAAATCAAGGATTTCTTAGTGAGAAAACAGATTTTGTGACACAGCGATTACGTAAGAGGATTAAGAGTTTTTCTTGATTCTTTTGGCTGCCTCCTTTTTCGGGCCCGATATTTGGGGCCGTGACTTTTGGGGATATTTTTTTGGGGATTTTTATTTGGGGCGGTGACATTTGGGGTTTTAATTTTTGGGGACGTAAAATTTTAGGCCCTTTTTTTGGGAGTTTTTATTTAGCGCACTATAATGGTTAAAATGAATAAAAGTCAGATACAAGTTCTTGTGTGCGGTGTCTTTTGATATTATAACAATCTGTAGGTAATACTCCGCAATCTATAGGAAATTTTTTTCAAAATTAA
Organism: Panagrolaimus superbus; assembly: GCA_964035985.1. Classification (NCBI taxonomy): domain Eukaryota; kingdom Metazoa; phylum Nematoda; class Chromadorea; order Rhabditida; family Panagrolaimidae; genus Panagrolaimus; species Panagrolaimus superbus. The sequence continues at coordinate 12,884,740 of OZ038357.1, forward strand.
TTTTATGACTAATTGAAAAATTTAGTGTTTTTATACATACATTATAATGTATGATATATCATTAATGCACCAGCCGGTGTTAATAAAGGAGGCTTGTAAAAAATTTATTTCATCAAAAAAAGGTAAAAAATTAAAGTTTTAAAACTGACAAATTGTGAATCGTTTACAAAAAAACATTGTTAAAGAAATATTGAACGAAGCTACATCCAAATTTTTAATATCGGTTTGATATTTTTAAATGTACGTCCCCATTCAATGGTCTCATAACGACCAAATTCATTCGAGTTAATAAAGGATCCTAAAAAAGAAAGAAAATATTATAAAAAAAGGGCTGTTAATGGAATTTTAAAACCTGAGTTTTTTCATGCATTTCAAGTTTAAATTTTCGAACCAATTCCACCAAAGTCATTTTAACTTCCATTTCAGCAAATTTTAAGCCCACACAATTCCGAGGCCCAATTCCAAAGGGACACCATGAAAGTGGATCAAAAGATTTGCCATCAGTAAATCTTTCGGGATCAAATTTATATGGTTCAGGCCACAAATTTTCATCCCAATGTATTACATTGACTGCAATTCCAACATTCATTCCAGGAACAAATTTATATCCCTTGATTTCAGTTTCTTTGATGCAAGTTCTCATTGTAAATGAGACAACTGGAGGATATAGTCGTAAAACTTCATGAAAGATTGCATCAAGATATGGCAACTTCATTGCGGTATCATAATTTACAGCAGCTTCAGAATTGACAGAATCTTCAATTTCTTCAAACAGTCGTTCTTGAATTTCTGGATGTTTTGCAAGAAGCCAAGAAGCATAGGCTAATGCCGTTGAAGTTGTTTCATATCCCGCCAAAAGAAAGCCATAACAGTTTGAAACAATTGTATCAATATGCATTGGAGGTTTCTAAAAATGAAATGCTACAGTAAATTGGAAAACAAATAAAGATTGTTTGAGAGATTAAGGGAATTTTGAAGTCTCAAAGGGAATAAATAAAATAGTGTAAAACATACATTTTCTCTTTCTTGTCGAAGTTTATCCTGTTGAAGAAGGAGTTGAATTAAATCTATTTTTTTAAACTCATCAAAATTTTTGATACGATTTTTTACAACAGAATTTAAACTTCTCGCAAGAATCATTTGAGATTTATGAAGAGCACTAAAAAATCTTAAATTTCCAAGAATTGGAAAAAGTCCTAAAAAATAAATGATATTTGCATATTGTGATTTCGTAAATCCAAAAAAGACAATTATATCAAATTGACACCACTTTTAACAGCCTTAAAAAAACATACTTGAAAGCCAAAGACCAGGAGTTTCTTGAATACTTAATTTTGCAAACACTTTTCTTGCATTTACATAAAATTCATCTTTTCGATTATGCAATGAATCCGGTTCAATTCCGAATGCAGTTCTTCCAATTATATCTAAAGTAAGGGCTTGAAGTTCACTAAAAATTATATTGATTTTTTACTTTTTTGTAAAATATTCTTAATTTTTTAACAAAACATACTCATAAATATTTATGCAATCATTTTCTTCAATTTTATTTTCCAATACTTTTGTAAATTTAAGAACCCTTTCATGAATTGTATCATGCATCTGAAAAAAGAAGAAGAAAAGTGTAAATATTTTTAAAGGGACACGGAAACTTTCAGTATGAAAAATTTAGCCAGTTCAGTTGCAAAAAGGTTGCAATAAAATAGTATTGCAATAAGAATATTGCGGATACTTTTTTCAGATATATTTCCGGTAATTTTATTGATTAAGCATACCCGCAACATTTAAAAAGTGATAGTTTTTTGTTGTAACCTTTTTGCAACTGAACTGGCTAAATTTTTCTAACTGAAAGTTCGCGTGTCCCTTTAAAGGAGCATTTTGGCACCGGCAAAAGTTTAAAAGAAATAAGTGCTGCCAAAAATTAAAATATCCTCTTTTAAATCTTTGTTTTTTCTACATGGCATAGACTAGGACATCCCAGAGATAAAACAAATCTACCAAATGTTTGTCAAAGATTTAACAAATGTTTTTTTTGTGCAAAAAATAGGAATTTGATAGCTTTTTTTTTGAAGCAAAACAAACCATTCTCATTTTGCCAGTTGTAAAAGTGGGGGATGCAATTGATCGAATTTCTTTCCATCCATATCCGTGTGGACCTTTTTTATCCACTTGTAGTAAGCTCTCACCCAGCGGATATCCCTGTGTAAAAGTACTATCCTACAAAAAATAAATAAAAGTAAGTAAAAACTGTTTGGTTTTAAGTATTTAGAAAAGTTTCACAGCTGAATTTATTAATTTGTAAAAACATTGAATTTGTTTGTTAGACTACATTTTTGTTATTTAAATATCTTAAAAAAATATTATTTAATTAAAAATAAAAATGCTTTCTGAAAATAGATATTGTGGTATGCATATTACTGTAAGAAGCATTTTTTAAATAAAATATATTTTATAATATTTTTATGTTTTCAGAAATGTGCTTTAATTGTTGCCTTTATTGGATTCATTTTTTCATGTCTTTCAGTAATTTCTGCAATATTTTTATGGTTTTATATTCCTTCTGCAATTATCTTAGCTTTAATATTTGCATATGTAATGATTGGAATAATGCTAGAAAAACCCCACTTTTTATTTCCAGCTTTAATTGTTTTGGTATAGTTTCAAAATTAAATAATTAATAAAAAGGCATGCATTTTTAGAGTATAAATATTTTTATTAATTTTTTCCTATTTTTTTCTTTGTTAATTGTTGGAAGTATTGCCCCAAATGGTCTTGCAACGACATATGCAAATGAATCTGATGGTGATATTGAAAAAGCTAGAGCTGGTAAAATTTTCTACAGTAATAAATTCAAATAAATCAATATCAATTTTTAGTTATTCGAGTTGCATATTTTACATCCGCAGTAATTGTATTAATTTCAACAGCTTACAATATTTTTGCGTTATCAGTAATTCAAAAAGCTCGAATGTATTTAATTTCATCAACAACTGATAATTTACCTTCCACATCTTCAACAGCAACAACATTGCCCTTTTCATTTCCTATAGTTTCAATTCCAATTTCAATTCCATCTTTGATTCCCTCAAAAGTGCCTCCACCTCCGTCATATTCTGAAGCAGCATCTCCTCCACCACCATTATATTCAGAAAAATAGAATTAAACATTAATGAAAAAACTAATCTTTATTTATTTTTGTACAACATTTTTTCTCATTGTCTATCTATTGTATTTTGCCAGATTAATAAAAGCTTTTATTTCAATAAAATATAATTGATAAGGATCAGAATTAGAATAATATATAGGAAGAAAAGCATTTTTGAAGTTTCTATGTTTATTTCATACGATAGCCAAATTCAAATGTCTATTTTGACAAGACATCACCAGGTTTTTAAAAGAGTCAGAGTCGAAGATGGAGTCGATGCAACGACTCTAGAAGAAATCTTTGTAAAAAACTTTGAAAACTATGTATCTCCGGAGTTGGAGTCGATTAAAAATTTCCGGTACAATACTGTGTGCAACCGTGATAAAATTACAAAAAAAACACTACATTTGTTATTTAATTAATGACTATAAAATTCTGCTTTAAAGTTTGAATATAAAATAATTTATTTTTTAAAACAAACATTTATATTTATTTTATTTTGATATACTGAAATGAAAGAGAAATGAATTCCATGGATAGAAAAATGTAAAAAGTAAATAATTGCGAAATTCCATACAATTGTTTTTCCCAACAAAACCTTTTTGTTGCTACTAATAATAAACTGTGTTTAAATTTTAAAATTTAAAAAAAGTTAAAACAATTACATTTTTTAATGACGCTACTTCGAAGAACGTTTACCACTTCCTTCGTCAAACATCACTTTTTTTTCTAAAGTGACCCTAGTTTGTACCATTTTTTTCCCCCATTTTAACAATGAATTAGTCAACAAAAATTAAAAGCTAACGAGAATATGCAATACTCTCTTGTTACACATTCTTGTTGTTACTCTTTTACACAGAGGGGGGAGAATTAATCACTGTCATTTGTTTACTTTTTCTCCTCGAATGAATGCAGTTTGGATTACTTTTTTTTCGTATAAAAAAGAAAGGATTTGAAAAAGTTTTAAGCATTGAAAATTTAAAAATTTTTTAGCTTTAATTTTTTCGTTTATTGAAAAAAGTTAAAATTCCGTTTCATTAAAAACTTTTACAAAGAATACTGTAATTAAATAATGTCAACCCAAAATTTGATGACTTCTGAAGAAACTTCTTGTTGTGGAATACATGTAATTGTAAGAAATTTTTAAATATACGGTAGTTAAAAAGTATAATTTGTTTTTATAGAATTGTGCCAAAATTGTTGCTTTAATTGGAATTTTTAATGCATTATTTTCAATAATTTCTGCAATATTTTTATGGTATTATATTCCATTTGCATTTGTATCTTTTCTAATTTACGCGTATGTTTTAATGGGAATTCAGCTGCAACGACCTTCACTTTTATTACCAGCTGTAATTATTTTGGTAAGTAATTTAATTAAAAGTACAGTAATAAATGAAATAAAAACATATTTTAGAGCATAAATTTTATTTTAAATGTTTTTACTTTTATTACATTAATTATTGTTGGAAGTATTGCCCCGATTGGTCTTGCAACGACATACACGAATGAATCTGATGGTGATAATGATAAAGCAAGAGCTGGTAAGATTTTCTACAGTAATAAATTTAAACATAGCAATATCAATTTTTAGTTATTCGAGCTGCATATTTTATTACTGCTGCATTTGTTTTTGTTTCAACAGCTTACAGTCTTTTTGCGTTATCAGTAATTCAAAAAGCTCGACATTTTATGATTTCTGAATCTCGAATGCCCTCTTCTTTTTCTTCAACAGAATTCCCTTCAACTCAATTATCGTCAAATTTAACAACTACAATCCATCCACCAATGTTTGCACAACCTAAACCCCAGCCACCACCACCTCCGCCATATTCTGAAACATTATAAAAAATTGTTTAACGCTAAAAATTAATAATGATGTAATAAATAATTTATTTTTATTTTGTTTGACCGGATTGCAGACATCAATAAAACCTAAACCTGACAAATAATAATAAGCTAAAACTTGGCTGTTGCATGCCCGATCACATGCTGATTTACAAAGCGTAAGGCCTAGCCAGTGCAGAGTAATATCCTAAGGATATGGCTCACTTTTAACCTGGGGGCCACCCATGATATTTGTTTTTACCTCGAATCCACCGATCACCCTCCACAGTTTTGTCATGAATTAGTCTCCGGACGGGCTCGAATCTGGAGGGTACCAGTGTTGTGCCGGACATTTTTTATCGGCTCCGGAGCCGGAGTCTTCCGATTTAGATAGACATTGTAGCAACAAATTTCTTTTGAAATACCAAGATTTTGATTCAAATTGAGATTAGGGATTGTCCAGAAATCACGTGACCAAAAAATCATGATTTTTGGACCCCCTCACCCCTCTGTGACCAAACATCAAAGGCTTTTGCCGAAAACATCAAAGCTCGTGACAATTAGGTTAGCCCCCTCCCTTGGTCACGTGATTTCTGGACAGTCCCTTATTAAATCATATAACAAATAAAAAAAAATTTGTTAAATTCTTTTGACAAAAATGATTGATAAGCGGCTCCGGCTCCGACTCCTGCTCCGGAGCCGGAGCCGCAACAACACTCGAGGGTACCAGATCGAAAGCCCACCGCGCTAACCAAAAAATTCAACTTTCCAATCCAATATTGTGGTTTTTTTGGATTTTGTTTTAATGAAAATAATATGAAATTCAGTCTTTTTAAAATATTTCATTAAAAATTGTTTCATCAACTTTAATCTTTTTTCATTAATTAAAAGTGAGCAGTTTTAATATTCTTAATTTTTTTCAAAATCCTAAAAATAAAAATATTTGCAAAAATATTTGTTTGCAATTTAGAGAACTTTCTATTTTTATTATGACGCCACTTTTTTTTACCACGTAAACGCTTGCTTCTTCCTTTATCCCCACGTTTTCAAAAAAGTTTGCTTTGTTTAAACCAACTTTATTTATTTACAATGAATCAACTGATTTCTATGTTTAAAAAAACATTTATTTCCTTCAATGTTTGTTTTTATTTTTATGTAGCCCTAATTTTTTTTGCATGAATCATATATTTCCACAAAAAATTAAAAGATTTTTGAGTAAAAAAAACGTATAAAAGATAAAAAAATCCTTCAATTTTTTATTGTTTGTTCACTTTTGTTAAATTACAAATTTATTTTAAAAAAATGGCAAAATTTTTCAATATTTTTTGTTTTTTAATTTTAATCGTTGTAATTATTGCAGGTAAGCTTTTAGATTAAACTTATGCATTTTTAACAAAACCTTTTTAGCTATTGTTGAATCCAAGTCTTCGGCCTATACCAGAGGCAACAGCAATACCTTCAAAAATGGTGGTAACAAAATCAGTAATTTTAAAACCATAGGTGTAACACAAAAATCAATATCTTCTGGATTCCGATTCACCACTCGAAAACCTATTCCAAGATTTACAACTCGAAGAACAACTTTTAGAAGAAAAACTACAACAAAATCTCCCAAAGAATTTCGAGTTCCACAATGTGATAGCTTTTGTTACAGTACTTCAGAAGAACAGGATTCATGTTGTCGAAATCAGCAGAGAAATCTACGATATCGATGTGTTGATGGACAAATGTATTGTCAATAATCATGTATCTATTAAAAATTAAATTGTTTTTTAAATTATTTACTTTATTTTGGGTTACTGTAGATCAAGGTTTAAAAATATTTGTTTCATATAAAGTAATAATGACAAAACATGCTTTTTATTTTATAAACTTGCAGAAGAAGAAAGGGCGCTAGCAAGATGAGGAAGGAAGTTCAAGATAAATAAAATTATCAAATTTAACAATACAGTATTAAAAAATAGATAATTTATTTCATTTTTGAACTTTTTGTAGTGAGGTTTTTGTATCACTCACAAATTTCAAAAACATTTAAAAGTATTATTTCTGAAAATCAGCTTAAATTTAAGTATTTCGTTTTTTTTTTCTCAACAGAAAACCAATGTTTGTCAAAGTTTTTTTTGTACCACGCAAAATCATCCAAGTTTTTACATTTGATTTTTAACTTTTGCCTACACAAAAATTTTAAAGATGACGTGAAATTTGGGGGCAGGAACTAAGAGTTGTTTGAAAAAATTTGTAAAAAAGCAGCTTTGAAAAATAAATAGTTCAAAGTAAATGTAAATAAGCAATGGTATAAAATAAAGGGAAAAAAGTTGTAATTCTTCAAAAAAACTCTATTTTTCCATTGTTTATACTTTTTTCAAAATGGTTTACAAAATTATTTTTGCTTCATTTTTGATGGGTTTTGTTGCTTCGAATGCTGCTCCATTAAGTAATAATTAAAATAAAAAAAGAATTAATAAATAAAATTAGATTTTAGAAAATAATGTTACTGTTCCATGGAAAACACAAATAATTACATATTCAATTTTAAATAATCCCGAAGAATTAACAAGATCAGATGTACAGTAAGTTTTTTAATCCATCACAAACAGTGTTTTCCCCATTCCACTTTTTTGCGATTCCGATCCGGAATCGATTCCATCTTGTTTTTCCGATTCCGATTCCGATTCCGATTCCAATTCCGATTCCAATTCCATCGATTCCGATTCCTCCTTTTTTTCCAAATCGTCTTTTACCCAAAATTTTACTTATTTTCTGAATAAGGAAGCAAAAAAAAGTGACAAAAACACATGAAAAATCCAAATTCAAAAAATTGATATTTTTTATAAATATTAGAGGAATAAATTGTGTTTTAAAAGTCATTATTCTCAATTAGGAAGAGAACTGTTGTATTCACGAGCGGTAATGAATCAACAATATAGCAATAATATATTTATTCAGATAGTGGGCCGGTGAGCGACCGTGCACCAGAGCATATAATATAAGAATATCGATGATTATAAAAGAGGAAACAAATCGATAGAAAGAGAGAGAGAAGCAATTGGCTGCATAGGCTTTTGTGTGTAAGAATGTAACACGCACAACAAGAATCCACTTCTATGTTTTTCGTAAAAAATATTAATTCAGTATTAAAGTTGGAATCGATTCCTTTGATTCCGATCCGATTCTATTCGATTCCCTTATAAGGAATCGGAATCGGAATCGAAGAATCGGAATCGGGATCGGAATCGGGAAAACACTGATCACAAATATGTTTTTTTACATAAAAAAGGTACTGCCATTTTATAGGAGAGTAATGAAAAAAGCTTTTAATACTTGGTCAACAGTAATTCGATTAAATTTCATAGAAATTCAAGCAAAAATCCCTGCAAATATTACAATTAGTTTTGAGGCAGATGATCATGGCATTGATCAACCTTTTAATGGCACATTTGCCCATGTAATTCCATTTGAAGAAATTCATTTCAACATTGAATATCAATGGAAAATTCATACTCTTGGTGAAACATACCGAAATGATACCGTTGATTTATATTATAATGCATTATTTTCTGTTGGAGAAGTAATTGGGTTAAAAACTAATCAAAATATGGAATCGGTTATGTACGAAGACTATGTGGAACAAGTTGATTCAAATGGAAATTATATTGAACAAAAGTTATCTCCAAAAGATATTAAAGATGTACAAAAAATTTATGGTTCAAGAAAAATATAAAACATTGAAATTTGTGTAAATATTTTTATTTATAATACAAAAATTAAATAAAATTAAAAATCTTAAAAGAAATATAAGGTCGAAGAAGACATTATGCTAAAATAACAACATGTTATCCGCGGATATATCCGAGTCTCCTTTCTAAGGGCTTTATGAATGTACCCATCCATTGCCTCACTTGTAGTGGATTTATGTGAAATATTTTCTTCTGTTTTAATAACATTAAAAAGAGTTAAAGTGTCACAGCACCTGTTATCTCTTTTCTTTGAAATTATTCCCTTTAATTAAACAATTTAAATTTTTAAAAAATGAGCAAAAACTATCTTTTATTTCAATACAACTTCATAAAATATTTTTGGTGTTAAAAGCATTTTATTTTCATTAATATTAAAGTTTTGCAGTCAATTCAAAATTAAAAGAACTAAACTACATTTTTTGTTTTTCTCCTTTTTTTTTTCCTCAATACAAACGCAACGGCAACAGTCTTGTGACAAAAATAATAAAAGTGGCATTAATATCGATATCTTTATTTTATTTATTAATGATAACTTTTGCATTTTTTAAACGTAAAATGTTGTTGTAGTTTTTTTGATTAATTAATAAAAAGCATTTCTAAAGAGTAACAATTTTTCTTGGTTAATTATTTATTTTCTTTTTTATCTGTTATTTTAATCAAAAATATTAAAGTTAATGAAAAACAACTTTTGTTTATTGTTTTTAATATATTTTAATTCAATTTCTTTGAGCAAAGGTAATTATATTATTGTTAAAAGTATCTAAATTGTGATAAATAGAAATAGAAATATATAAATTATGTAAATTTTAGAGTATAGCAAAAGTATTGAGAATCCAAATGTAGCCGAATTATTAAATGATAGTTATCCTCCTAAAATTCTTTATCACCTACGAATAAAACAAAAAAATGGACGAGATAGTGATGGATTTGGAGATGAAGGAAGAAGAAAGTTAATGGGAAAAAATGTATTGAAAGGATTTGGAATCAATGGATTCAATGGATTAAATAGAAGTAGAAGATTTTCCAGGAGTGTATTATTAAATATTCAGGGGGTTGATACATCTGATCATAGCTATGAAATGAAAGACGTTGAAGCATATTATATATTTGCATTTTTAACAATTTTTACATTAATTACAATAGCACTGTGTCGGAGAAACGACGTCAAAATTCAAAATATATTCCTTCCATCGTCTCCATTTACACCAGTTCAGTCAAATCGAATCTCAAAGCCTCAACTCCCAGATTTTGCAAGCTACAGTAATCGAGTTTTAAAAACTTTATCATCTCCTTTACCTCTAAATAATGATACACTTCATCGAAATGCAACCAGAAAACCTCAACTCCCAGATTTTGCCAGTTACAGTAATCGGACACTCAAAAATTTATCCCTTCCATTGCCTTTAAATAACAATGCTTGAATATCAATTTATTTATTATTGCAGGAATACTTGAAAAACATTGTATACATTTGATACATTTTTTTAGTTTTCAAATGCTTCTGAATCCTTTTTTGTACAAATAAAAAACCTTTTTTTAAAATTTAAAATTGTAATTATTCTTTTCGCAATAAAATATTTTTTTCATCGTTAAAAAATGTTAAAAGATTGCATTGCATTCATTCTTTTAGTTTAATCACAATTTTTATTAAATTTGTTTTAAAATATCGAATTTAAAATTTTTTTTTTACTTAATTTGCTTTAATTTAAACAAATTGAAAAACAAAAAATGGAAGAAAATAAAGGTTTAAAAAAAGACAAAATTATTGAAAGCATTTTACTTTTTTAGAAAAAATTATTTTTATTTTTTCTTGGTTTTTTTAAAATAAATGTCAAAAAGCTGTTTGGTTATTTTTTCTTTATTTACAATAATATTATTAATCGAAAATGGAACATGTCTTTGTTCAAATAATCAATCAAAGGTAATAAAAATAAAAATGAATAAAATTTAAAGGCCAAAAAAATCCTTTTTAGATTTTAGTTAATTGTTATAATTGCTTTTTTCACAACCTCAATACCACTTCATCTAAATTCTTTAAACATATTACAGATAAAAAACATTTTTCCACAATTTATGGCATTGATATAATTTGCCTTTATTATAAAAGCTTGCAAAAATGTTTAGGTGATACTGTAGTAAATAAATGCATAAACTTTGATGGATTTTATCAAACTTTTGGTGGCTTAAATAGTTACTATTTTACATACCATTATTTTTTTTCTGATTTTATATGTGGAAAAGGAAATGAAGGTAAATCATCAAAAAAGCTTTATGTTAATTATATAAAATAAAATTTTTAGGTTTAAAGAAAAACTTCAAATGTATTCGTAAATTTGATGCAGATTGTGGCACGGATGATAGCACTTGTTCAAAAGCAAATGATTACATAAATTGTATGGCAAATGCTGCAAAAGCGGAATGTGGTCAAGATGCATATGAATATTTTTTTAGCACAATTTCAATAATTTATCGCCATTCTCCTCTCCAATGTGATACCTTTACTCATTTGAATGCTGCAAAATCAATTTATTCTAATTTGGTCTTTGCAATATTTGTTTCTGCAATTATTTTTTTGTTTTTTTAAATATTTTTTTTCCAATTTTTGAGAAGAATATTTTGTTGCACCTCCACAATGGCAAAATGTGAATAATAAAATGTCTCGCAAGAATTGATTGATTTTTTTCTTTGACCATGAAAAGGATAAACCTAGATTGTTCACAAAAAGGTACTTTTTCACAGCGCATTGAAAATACACAGAAGCGTTGATTTTTAACATTTCATTTCTATGATGTTTAGCATAACAATTTTTTTTTCATTTTTGAGTTTTTAGTTCTTGAAAAATACCCTTTTTTCATACCCTTCAAAAAACCCTTATATTTCATTGTTTTTGGTAATACAGAGTGCTTCAAGCAATTCCCCCAACGTTTTTTTCTTTTGTTCTTCCTGTGTCAAAAATTTTTCGAAAAATAACGTTGGGGGAATTTCTTGAATCACCCTATACAAAGATGGAAAAATCAGATTTTTTACCCTACAAACAATAAAAAAGTTATTTGAAAAGAAAAATATTAAGTTTAAGCTAAAACAAATTGATGAATTTTTTTCGAAATTTTTTTTTGGCGAAATGTTAAAAATCAACAGTCAAAGCGGTGTGCCTTTTATGAACAAAAATTTTTTTCAGTAAATGGCACCAAAAAAGGAATTATTTTTTACGCATGATGGACGGCATAAAATCTGAGCCATGCCAATAGAATAAAAACAAAAGCCCGAAAAAATATAAAAATTTGTTTCATTAAAAAAAGGTAAAAAATTAAAGTTATAAAAGTGACAAATTGTGAATCGCGTACAAGAATATATTGTTAAAGAAATATTGAACGAAGCAGCTTCGTTCAATACACATCCAAATTTTTAATATCGGTTTGATATTTTTAAATGTACGTCCCCATTTAATGGTCTCATAACGACCAAATTCATTCGAGTTAATAAAGGATCCTAAAAAAGAAAGAAAATATTATAAAAAAAGGGCTGTTAATGGAATTTTAAAACCTGAGTTTTTTCATGCATTTCAAGTTTAAATTTTCGAACCAATTCCACCAAAGTCATTTTAACTTCCATTTCAGCAAATTTTAAGCCCACACAATTCCGAGGCCCAATTCCAAAGGGACACCATGAAAGTGGATCAAAAGATTTGCCATCAGTAAATCTTTCGGGATCAAATTTATATGGTTCAGGCCACAAATTTTCATCCCAATGTATTACATTGACTGCAATTCCAACATTCATTCCAGGAACAAATTTATATCCCTTGATTTCAGTTTCTTTGATGCAAGTTCTCATTGTAAATGAGACAACTGGAGGATAAAGTCGTAAAACTTCATGAAAGATTGCATCAAGATATGGTAACTTCATTGCGGTATCATAATCTACAGCAGCTTCAGAATTGACAGAATCTTCAATTTCTTCAAACAATCGTTCTTGAATTTCTGGATGTTTTGCAAGAAGCCAAGAAGCATAGGCTAATGCCGTTGAAGTTGTTTCATATCCCGCCAAAAGAAAGCCATAACAGTTTGAAACAATTGTATCAATATGCATTGGAGGTTTCTAAAAATGAAATGCTACAGTAAATTGGAAAACAAATAAAGATTGTTTGAGAGATTAAGGGAATTTTGAAGTCTCAAAGGGAATAAATAAAATAGTGTAAAACATACATTTTCTCTTTCTTGTCGAAGTTTATCCTGTTGAAGAAGGAGTTGAATTAAATCTATTTTTTTAAACTCATCAAAATTTTTGATACGATTTTTTACAACAGAATTTAAACTTCTCGCAAGAATCATTTGAGATTTATGAAGAGCACTAAAAAATCTTAAATTTCCAAGAATTGGAAAAAGTCCTAAAAAATAAATGATATTTGCATATTGTGATTTTGTAAATCCATAAAAGACAATGATATAAAATTGACACCACTTTTAACAGCCTTAAAAAACAACAAAACATACTTGAAAGCCAAAGACCAGGAGTTTCTTGAATACTTAATTTTGCAAAGACTTTTCTTGCATTTACATAAAATTCATCTTTTCTATTATGCAATGAATCCGGTTCAATTCCGAATGCAGTTCTTCCAATTATATCTAAAGTAAGAGCTTGAAGTTCACTAAAAATTATACTGATTTTTTGCTTTGTTTTAATAAATTAATAATTTTTAAAAACTTACTCATAAATATTTATGCAATCATTTTCTTCAATTTTATTTTCCAATACTTTTGTAAATTTAAGAACCCTTTCATGAATTGTATCATGCATCTGAAAAAAAAACAAAGAAAAGTGTAAATGTTTTTAAAGCAGAATTTTGGCACTAGCAAAAGTTTAAAAGAAATGAGTGCTGCCAAAAATTAAAATATCCCCTTTTAAATCTTTGTTTTTTGGTTTTTCAAAGATTTGACAGATGTTTTTTTGTGCAAAAAATAGGAATTTGATAGCTTTTTTTTAAGCAAAACAAACCATTCTCATTTTGCCAGTTGTAAAAGTTGGAGATGCAATTGATCGAATTTCTTTCCATCCATATCCGTGTGGACCTTTTTTATCCACTTGTAGTAAGCTCTCACCCAGCGGATATCCCTGTGTAAAAGTACTATCCTACAAAAAAGCGGTTATTATATTTTCACAAAAAAATGAGGCTTTATAACTTCTCGATTAACAAAATTTGAAAATTGTTTAATAAAAATTTCTTTAATCATTTCAGGATCAAAAATATGTACACTTAAATGATCACCAAAATAGAAACTAAAATGAAATTTTGGGATTTTGTGATAACGGAAAAGGGGTTGTCCAGATATGATGTCATGCAAAAATTTGTCTTACCGCTCCACATCAAAGACACTTTTTGCCGCACATCAAAGGCGGTGAGGCCTTGACCCCCCACCCCCCTAAAGACGTCATATCTGGACAGCCCCAAATAAATTATATTACCCAAAAACATCTCCATACTTTTTTCTCCATCCTTGTATAAAATATGGCATTGCAGCTGTGCCATTCTAAAAATTTCAAAGGTAAAATGTTATAAAATCCTCTAAAAAATCATTATCTTTCAGAGATTAAAATCAAAAAAAATCTTTAAAAAAGTTTGAAAATTCTTTAATTTAAAAATAATTAATTTATTTTAATATTAAAAGCATGGCTGGTGTCCACCTTTTGGCAGCTTGCCATAAATCACCAAAATCCTATTTATTATCTGTTAAATATAATTTTGATTGTTTCAATTATATTACACAGATGTAACCCATTATTATCAATGTTCAAATATAATAAAGCAAACAATTAGTTTAAAGAAATTAACTTTTTTTAAAATTCTGATATAAATGTTTGTAAAAGATTTATATCAGAATGATATAAAATTAGTATGATTAAAAAATAAACCTATTTTTTAATGACAAAAAGTAAAAGAAGACAAACCTCAGAGGCATGTACAGCGACATCATAAAAATGACCCAAAATAAATTGTTGCCATCCAATCGGAGGACCAATAAATCCCAACTTTTTCCTCAATCTTAATCTTCTTGTTCTTTTCCTAAAATATTTTATTAACGCATTTTACAATACTAATAAAATTACCATATAAATTTAGCAATAATAATGACAAATAATATAATTATGTAACCAAACATAATTTTGATAATTTTATTCCAAAAAATATTTTTACAAAAACAATTTTACTGCAAAATTAATAGCAAAAAAAAAAGGTTTTTTATATTTTAATTCTAAAAATGAATTGCTTGTTTTTCTATTGACCAAATTATAGTTTTTGTTGCTTTATCAGTTCAGTCTTCTTTCCTCTTTTTTTTTCTTGATGTTGTTTGCATTTTTGCAGACCAGCAAGAATAATATGGTTGAAGAAATTTTGTACAACTGCATTTAATCAACGACAAACTAAACTAAAGTATAGTTTTGTTTGTATGTATCTTGCTTAAAAACATTTAAAAGGTGGTTTTCAATCAATTTTATTCTAATTAACAACAGATCAATTTAATTTATGAAATAAGATTTACAAAAAATGTAAATTGCGGCATGTCTAATTTAATGATGTTTTGACATTTCTTTGAAGGCAAAATTGGTAGGCAAATATTTTGTTGATTTTTCGGCTTATTTAAATTATTATCTGCTACAATTTTAATATAACAAATAGAATCTAAAATAATAATATATATTTTATTTCTTTATTTTTATGTCATCATTAGAAGTTGTAAATCTTCTATTTACTATCATAGATATCTTTAATGCTTACATCAGTATACATGTATGAATTTTTTGTATCGAAAATAGGGATCGGATATCGTACCGTTTTTCGAAAAACGCGGCAACGGTAAAATACCGTTTTTGTAAATTGTCACGGTACGGTATTACGGTAATACCGTCCATTGTAACATGTCCCCAAATAAATACCAAGTTTTATTGTATTAAAATTATATTAGAAATCGACCAGAAAAGCAACTGAGTTTCTTTTCTGGTCGATTGAAAAAAAACAATAACCTTTAGATTTATTAATAATTTATTACAATTTTTATGCCAATAAATCAAAACAATGTAAGAAAATATACTATTTTTAGTGGCAAACTGATGGACTTTTTTTCTAAAAAATAATTCATTGAAACATCTTTCCAAATTGTGTATCAAAAAAACAAATTTTCATAAAAAAAGTTCACGGTACGGTATTGCGATATTTTTGACGGTACCGAAACCTTCGCGGTACGATAACACGGTAAAATACCGTACCGTTACCGCGGTAATTTTCCGCGGTAACGGTACGGTATCCGATCACTAATCGAAAAGCTACCTTTAAATTATTATGTTTTTGTAATTCAACACGAATTTCGAGTGTTCAAAATCTTCCACCCCCATCTGTTTCAATGTAATTTTGAAAAGTTTTCACAATTTTAATCGATCCAAAGCTTCATACATTCTTTCCAACAACTTGATTGTTCTGACAATAAGAATCCTTTATTTATTTTTTGTTTTATTGTAATTTTTCTATGAATTTTAATTTTTTTATAAAAGCAAAGATTGTTGTTGTAATAAGCATTTATCTTTGGTTACTTTTATCCTTATTAACTTGTAAAATCCTTTTTTTAGCATTTTGGAATACTGGCAAAAAAAACCAAAGGTCGGCATTTTTTTCGAAAATTTAGTACATAAATATTTGTAAACAAGCAAATTAATTAACCTCCATATTGACAATAATATTATGCATCCGCTCAAAATTAGATCTAAAAAAAGTGGAAGTAGAATATAACAAATTGCTTGATCATTTTTATCCTCTATAATGTTGATAAGGCTATTTGTGTTCGGGTATTGATTTGATGAACAACATTAATTTTTTGTTTTTTGCCAAAATAAAATAAAATATATTGTCTCCGAGTTGTTCGACTAAAAAGTATTATTTTAAAAATAACATAAATTGTAATGAAAATGAAAGACGAACCTTAAAATCATTAATGACACGCTACCCGACCAAGCAAAAATTCCATATAGCATTGGTAACAAGGTATTAAAAAATGAAATAACATTTTCATTGCTGAGAAAAAATAACCGTATAACATTGTTTGATATTCTCAAAAGTTGAGCAAGAAATGTTATAAATGAAACAACTGAAATTGACGATTTTTTACTTGAAAATTTTATTGGAACAAAAGTAATTAGAAAAAAGTAATTTCGTTAATTCAAGGGTCAAGTGGTTGGGTTTTTGACTTGGTACCCTCCAAGCATCAAACAAGGAATAAAGTTTTGTAGCTTGAGGATATGTAACATCACGGTAAGTTACGTATGTTACGTAACGTTGAGTCGCGTTATGTTCTATGGGCTCCCAGACATTTGCGCCGATAAAATAAAACTACCGAATTTTACCCATAATATCTTCCGTACTCCACTGAATGATTTCTATACTCTCCACGATTCCCTAAGGGCGCCCTACGGGCACCTCCTAAGCCTAAGCCTAAGGCTATGGCTTAGGCTAATGAGATCGGATCTAGCCTAAAAAGTTTTATCGACGCAAATGTCTTTGGCGCAAACTGCGGGGCACCGTTCTATGACCCGCTCTGAATGACACTTAAATTAACGGAAGAAAAACTTGCATAATAAACTTTTTTCATTAATGTTCAATGCGAAATGCATTGAAGTATTATAGCAATATAATTTTGCAAATGATAAAATATTAAAAATTGCTGCAAGTGAAGTTGTGACAAAAAAAATTGTTGTTGAAATTAACAAATGTAGACTCCATACATTCTGATCTGATAGCATAAGATTAACAGTGTTATCAGAAAAATATACAAATTTTGCAGGTTCATTAATTTTCCAAGCATAATGTGATATTGGTATCGTCAATATCGCTACAGTATACCAATATCGATTATTCCAAATATTTTTATGAGTAATTGGAAAATAAATAAGTGTTAAACGATTAAATGCCATTAAAGTATGACCCATAAATTCAGCAACGGTAAAATACATAAAAAGGTTGATTAAAATATACGCCAAATTTTCATTGTTTTCATAAAAGCTTTTTAAAAATGGAATAAGAGGAATTTTTTGGAAAAGCATCAACTGAAAAAAGAAAAGCACATACAAAAATTTAATAACAGAATTTGCCAAAATAGTCATGTAATCTAAAAAAAGGGTCTACCTAGCCCCGAATAACACAAGTCTCTTCCAATGTCGTATACAGAAAAAAATTTCGGAGGGGGCACAGCGATTTTGGGGGGGAATGCCTTTGATCTTTTGCCGCAACCACCGCGGCGCGGCAAAAGATCAAAGGAAATTCCCCAATTTTGGAGGGGAACATATGCCACGAATCCCCCAGGTTTTTCCAACCCCTCTGGGATGAAGTCTTTTATTATATTACTTTTAAAATCTCAAAAAAGAGCTATTTAAAAGTTGTAACTCTTGAAACGAAAATTTTCCAATTGCTGAAAATATGTTCCCAAAAGCGTATGCAACAATTAGAATTATTGTTTTTATAGAAAATCAGCCAATATTTTTCTTCTCAAAAATTTCTTCCTTTAGTATCAAAGAAAAATATTGGCTTCCCACTCCATCCTCATCTCCCCCCTTTAATAATAAACTCGAACTTACAATAATATAACACATTAATTCACAAAATATAACCATTATAAACATATGATAAAATGGCCCTTTAAAGATTGTTTTTCTTTTGGCCATTAATAAAATGAGCATCGAAAAATGAAATAAATAAAAAATTATTTCAATAATTGTAAAAATTATAAAATCAAAACTTAACATATTTTTTTGGATACTGTAAAAAAAATATATATATTTAAAATATATTCTTTTACCGTATAAATATTGTCGCCAATTTTTTTTGCAAAATAAATAATTAATAAAAGTCTTTTTTTAAAATGCTTGTTTCGCAATTAAAATTTTCTGATTCATTAAAATTTGTTATGTCTCGTTTTAAATATTAATTTTTTACGCTTTTTTAAACATTTTAAAGAAAATTAACTTCTCACATTTTTTTCAAGCAATCAAAAAAAAATCTTTTGAATCATTTGTATAACAAATGATTTGTTGTACTTAAATTTTAGCAAATATTTAATTAAAAAACACCGTAATATCAAAACATGACGTTAATCAATTCGTGCATAAAAGGGCCGAAAGTAGAAATTAATAATTGCAGAAATAAAAAATGTAATTAACAATGGATGTAAAAATAACACAAATTTCTGTAGCATAGTTTTATCTGCTTTTATCCCATAAAACTACTGTCCTTAAATTATCGTACATTGAATTTTTAAGTTTAATAAAATTATCAAATTTTATTAAAACATTTCCGATCTTCAAAATGTTGAAACTGAATTCCATAATTTATGGGACAAAAAATTTGAGAAAGCATTGAAAAGCTTTTTTTTTTGTTGAAACAAAATTTCGGATTCCTTTAAAAGTTCTAAATTTAAAGCATTTATAAATCATTTCGCGGTAAAATAAAGATGTTTTTGAGTTATCCATTATTATAATTATTTTATTACAGAAATGATTAATGGAAAAGTTTTTACTGTATTTTTTTCTCTCTTTCAACTCTATGTTATTTTTTTCTAATTTGAATAGATTTGTTAAAGCCCATAAAAAAAATTAATTGCAGCAAATTTTCAAATGACAAAAGTAAACCGATTTTATGATACAAAAAAACATATAATTTTAATCAAAGTTTATAAAACTGTAAAGAATTTATAAAGTTTGAGAGCAATGCTTTAGGGCTTCAAATAAGTGCCAACTTGTCTTTCCCCCTTTCACAATTAAATTTTTTTTAAATTTTGACCAACACTTTAATATGGAATAATGCACCATGGCAAAATTAAAAAAGCAAAAAACCACAAATAAACTTAAAATAAATGTACGTCAGAAGTTTTGATCAAAGAGGTGGTGATTGTAGTGATAAAGTTCGTCCCTTTAAAAACTTTAATCAGCTTTATTTTTTGCCGTTAAAGAATCAAAAAGTAAATAATAAACAAAAAAGCGATCATTTTTAGAAATATTTTTTTAAAAAAAATGTTTAAATAAAATTACATTTTTTAACATTTAAAAAAAATGAGTATAAAACTGTTCATTACTAACGGTGGCCATCAATAAAACATGTTAGAGTTCAAAAAATTATTTATAATTTTGGTTTTTTTATTGTAGACTTTTTGTTAGAACTTTTCGAGAATTTCTTATCACCATAATTTTTAACCTGCATTAAAAATTAAAGCTGCCAAAATAGAGTCTTAAAAATAGAGCTTAAAAACAGTTTTTTTTAAATTTTATTCTGCCAAAATATTTTCCCACTTTTTCTTAGATTTTAAAAAGTCTTTCACACTATTTTCATTCAGAAAAAAATTATAGAATGGCCGTTCGAAGTGAATATTCTTTTATAAATGTTTTGGCAAGCTTTCAAAATCTAAAACAAAATTAAATTTTAACAAAAACCACTTTTTAGACTGCTGCAAAAATAATTGGGATAATAGGAATTATAAATGGAACAATATTATTAACTTTTGTAATTTTATCATGGTACTTTTTCCCAACAAGAATACTGTATATTTCCATATATTTATATGTGTTGGTTGGGGAAATTATCCCTTTTATTGTTGCAATTTTGGCATTGTTTTTTATTCCTATAAATTTTATGTATATTTCTGCAAATGTATTTTTGGTGATTGGAATTTTTAAGAAATCTACAAAATTTTTAAATGTTGCCAAAGTTCTTTTTGTAAGTTTTTGAATTGAAAAAATTACAAAATTCCGGGGAGCAATGCTGGGGGTAAACAAATTTCGAAATATTGGATTAGAGACTGTCGAATCTGAAATTGTGGAACCCTCCAACACTAATCGTTAGATTTGTTTCCTTGGCTTTTATGCCGTAATTGAAAGTTGTACCAAGTTTTGTTACATCCCCCTTTTTTTAAAGCAAGATTATCCCCTTTTTTTTAAACCTCGTAAAATATTGAAAAATCTCTTTAAAATTGTAAAAAATATTTGAAGTTTTCAGTATTTAACCAAAAAAAACCGAATTGTACCAGTATATTGCCGGGAAAAAGTTGCAGGATTTCAGTGCAATTCCAACTTTCCTTCTTGCATCTTATAATTCCTTTTCAAGCCTCCCCCCAAGGTGTGGCAAAATGAGTAGTACCTGTCACCTTTGAAATGATTTCGTACCCACCCAAAACATGTTTACGTCTTTCTTAAAAGTTTTTTAAGTTAAAATATGATTTTTAAAACTACTGATAAGGATTGCAAAAATGGTCTTTTAAATTTAAACTTTACAGCGGAAATTACGCATGCTTTATTAATCCCCTTCTTTTTTGTGGTACCATTTTGTTCCCTTTTTTTCGTTTTTAAAAGCAAAAATATAAGCTAAAAACATTTAAAAAAAGAGTTTTGCTGAATTACTTTTGTTTATTTTATTTTTTAATGCCATTCAATAATTTAATAAAACATAAATGTTAAAACTTAAAAGGTTTTAGATTTTCTTTTTTGTTCCGACTATTTTGGGTTTTATTGCATTTATTATTTTTGGATTTATGTCACTTTGTAATGATAAAAATTATGATGATAAAGATTTTGAAGATGATGTATGTGAGTTTTTTTTGAGGTGTCAGAATTCATGACTTAAAAAACAAATTTAAGCTGGCACTTTATTTTGGATAGCTGGTGCCGCCTTTGCTTTAACTATTTTTAACACTTTTTCGTTTATTTTCATTCAACGAGCTCAAACATGGATTTTGAAAAATCCTACAACGAAATGCCCAGCATCAACATATTCAAAAAGATATTCCCATTAAATGAGAGATCAATTTTTTTTTTTTTTGTAACCAAAATTGTTTAATAAATGTTAATTAATAAATACCAGACTTACAAAATCATTTAAAAATAGAACCTAAATTATAATAGTGTAATACGGAACACTTTGCCAAAGGCAAAGTGCGGAAAGAACTTAATGGAATACCCTTTGGATGACATGAACAAAATAAAAAAAGATTACAATTAAAAAGACCGAAATAATTTACAGAGCTGTATACAGGAAAAAATTCAGAGAGGGCACAGCAATTTTGGGGGGGGCAGACCTTTGATCTTTTGCCGCCGCCGCCAACACGAAGCGGTAAAAGATCAAAAGAAATTCCTCAATTTCGGGGCGGCACGCGGTGCCAGTGCCCCACCCCTTAAATACTGCGTTGCTAATTTGGTGTGCAATGTAACTATAATGGAGTTTTGATAAATTCTTTTTATGTGAGGAATTAGTTTTTTATGATCATTTAATAATGTTGGATATTTTTATGAAAACAAATTTAAACAATTACATAAAAATCGTGTAATGATTATCTGGAAGGCACATTTATATCCGAATGTTTATTTATTTATATTTAACTGTTGTTATGTTTTTATTTTTTTATTCATATGTTTTTTTCTTCTTTGCCCACTCAGCCTTTTTCTGGAGTGAAATAAATTAAAATTAAAAAAAATTAAAAATTATTGCAAATCTTGTTTTTGATCAATTTTTTCCTCCATTATTAAAGGGCTATAAAAATTGTTGTCATTCAAAAACAGAAAAATTGATGAAACTTACAATACAAATTCCGTCTTTACAAAAATGATTTTTTGGACAAGGTTTTCCAAAACAACCAAAGCCGGCTTTTTGAATTGCCTAAAATACATGTATTTGAAATGATTGAAAAAATTAAATTTTGTGGCACAAAGATATGAATTGGTATAAACACTTACAACACAAACATCTTTGACGCATTTCTCATTTTCTGGGCATTCCAAGTCACTCATACACGGAGGAGGCGGGGGAGCCACAAATGCAGAAACCAAAACAAAAATCATTCCAAAGCAAATAATTGCGATTTTCATCAATGATCTCATTTTTGAAACTAAAATTTAACGTTTTTTTAAAACAGGAATTGAAAAAACGTTAAAAATAAAAGTATTAAAATTTCCGAAAAAAAAAACGTTGTGGGAATTTTCATTACAGTACAAATCTGAGACAAAACAATGTTGCAAAAAATGATAGTGTTTAAAAAAACATTGAGTCAAAAAAACTGATTATTCTTATCATTTCTTTTTCTGATTTTATACCATTTAATTTTGAGTGCTTGCCACGTTTATTGTCTTATGACTGGAGAAAGAAAAACATTGTTATTTCAGTTTCCCTAAAATTTAAAGGAGATTCGTTAGTTGATGCATTGCGAAATTCTGAAAAAGTTTGAAAAAAAATTTTGCCGCATTTTTCCCGTGGCAAAGAAACTTAATTTCGTAAAAAAGTTTCTTTGCCACGGGAAAAATGCGGCAAAATTTTTTTTCAAACTTTTTCAGAATTTCGCAATGCATCAACTAACGAATCTCCTTTAACCAAAAATATTTCCACATTTATTTCACTTTTACTATTTAAATTTATTAAGTGCTTTTTAGTTTTTTTTCACACAAATATTATTACGATTGCACTTTTATGATTGAATTTTTTAGACAGAGACTTACACTTTATTCTTACATTATTGTTTGCTTCAAATCATTTAATTTTGGTTAACAATGCTCAAAAAAATATCATTTTTTTAAAATCGTAAGAATGCCCTTTTACAAAAGTTTTTTTAACTTTGAAATTCTGTGTGAAAAAATCATCATTATAATCAAGCATATATTTTTTTTCAAACTTTGGGATACTATAAAATTAATCAGAACACATTGCCAGAGTGATCATTTCAAAATTAGATATCAAACAAGAAATAGAAAACTTCTTCGTGCCATTTTTGCCAGTTTTGGACTTAAAAAAGTTGTATAATTTTACAAACTATAATAATGCTTAAAAGATTTATTTTCAATATAAATATAAATAATCTTTAACATTTTTTTTGTCCATATTATCGTATTTTTGATGATTATTTAAGGCATTTTCGATTCCAAACTTTCATTGTTCCCGCCACATCTGCTTCAGTTTCATTATAATTGGAACAATTTTTAACAAATTTTTCAAAATACACAATTCCTTCTTGAGTAATATTGGCATTTTGTGCAATAATTTTATCATGAATAATCCCAAATGGAACATCATCAAATGAAGTAGTCATTTGATAAAAATTTGTAATTGCAGCAGTATTATTTTTGGTAAAATATCCAATTACAACCACGTCAGCAGAGATAATCAAATCATCAACTTCTTGAATACTTTTAATTTCTTTTGGCAAAAATGTCATTCTTTTTTTAAGCCATCGAATCATTGCAACTTCTGTAAATTTGTCATCATAAATGATACGAATGCCATTGTAGAAAAATATTAAAGTTGGATAATTTTGAACGTTAAAAGTTGCCCCAACTTTTGGATATTTTAAATCATTAACTTTTGCAATTTTTATCACTGATTTTTCTTTTTTTAATTGTGTTGCAACTTTGGCATATCTGGGTTCAAGAGTTTTGCACCACTCACATCCCGGCGAATAAATATCAACAAAAATATAATTATTTTTTTTAATAATTTCTTCAAAATTTTTTTCATTTAATAACAAAACATCCCCATCAAATTCATATTCTTTTTCTTCAACATTTTCTTCAGCAGCGGAAAAAACAAAGATTAAAAGAAATTTTAAAGTTAAAAAACCTTTTAAAAACAGTAACATCTTTTTCTTTTTCTTCTTCAAAAATGATTGAATTTTAGAAAAATGTTTGTCTTTAAATTGTTTGTTTTAAAAGCAACAAAAAATGTAAAAATTGCAAACATTTCAAAAATAAACATTTTTGAGGTCGAAGCTCCCTTACAAAAAAACAGAGTTTTGTTTGAATTAATGCTACAGTACTCAAATGGGATCCTGTAACAGCACCGATACAAACCATTATCTTTTTTTAGATTAATTTTTTTTATACGTTTCTAAAAAAGCATCATTTTTTTGATCCCGCAAAAAATGTTGCACCGTTTGAAACGTTTTTAAATTCGTCGTTCAAAACTGAAAAATAAACAAATATTAAGTTTTATGATTTTTTGGAAAATAGTAAATATTTGTATAAATTGCTAATTTTGCTGGAAAAAAAATTTATACGCCACAAAAATTTTCCGGATAAAAATGAAACTTAAAGTGTGAAAAAAAACAACTAATTTTATCACATTGGCTTGCGAAAGGGTGCCGTAAAAGAAGGTATTGCCAAAATTTGAACACCATTTTTGTGCAAAAAAAAGTTTCGAAGAAATTTGCATTTCATCGTTTTATAGGAAATTTATGTGCCGCTTTATTGTTGCAAATTAAATTTTATTGTAAAACTACTTTTTAATAGATAACAAAGGCTTTACAAAAGTTTTCAAAATAATACAGAAAAACTTGAATTCTTTTTTTTTACAATTATTTCTTAATAATTATGGAGTCTTTGGTGCCATAAATATCTTGAATTTCTTCAATATCAGAAATAGCGAGTTTTGGGTCAATATATTTTCCCCTTTCATCAACGGAACTGACATAAATTGGTTTCATAATAGATTTATCTTTTCTTCTTTCATGTTCTAATCCCAAAGCATGTCCAATTTCATGCAAAGCTGTCCAAAAAATATCTTTTGTATCCCGATCAACATCCTCTGAGCTTACATATCTTTTCCAAGGTTCATCATTATCAAAATGTAAATCACCCTCTAAACTTGCATGTGCAATAATTCCATTAACTCCATCAAATGGATCTCTATCTCCATGATCCCAAACTGCAAATCTCACTTTCATATCTGCTAACTTAATATCACTGATTTCTTCAAAATCTCGGGGAATTACGGCTTCCCATCTTGCAAATGCAAGTCGCATTACATTTCTAAAAGGGTTAATAAAGTTTGAATTTTATTTTAAGAAATTAAAAGGTTTAAATACCCCTGTTAGAGGGTCGTATATATTCAAAGAAGATTGGATGGCATTTTTTTTATTATTAACAATAATGCCCTAAGGGCCCCGTTTTATTTTGCTTGATTCAATATGTATATTTAAACCAGCGAAAACAATGTTTTGGGTTTCGGAAGACATTCAATGACATCCAAATGTTAGCATATGAATACAAGGCCGTATACAAAAAAAAATTCAGGGGGGGGGGCACAAGTCCCGAATCGCCCACCCTAAATACGGCCTTGTCTGAATAGACTCGAACCTCCAAAGACCGGACCGTAAAAGGAGCTCTTTTCACCACACATGCTGCATTTAATTTTATTTAAAAAAATTCTTACTTTATTACTTCATGTTTTATGCTATCTGAGTAATTGACGAATGCATATGTAATCTTTTCATTTTTCCATGGCATAACTAAAATATAATATCTAAACAGGATTACGGTAGAAATAAACTTACACGGTACATCCATAAGTTTCGGGAAATCAGTTATTCCACAACGAGGTTGACTCATAATTTTCTTTTCATTATCTCCCAATTTTCCGGTTGGAACTAATCCGGATTGTTGTTGATAATCTTTAATTGCATCTTCCAATGTTTTATTGGCCGGCTTTGAACCTGTAAAGCATGCAAATCGCCTAAAAATACATACATATATATAATTGGTATTTTTATTGTTAAATAATATTCGCTTACTTTCTTCCTCTTATAGATTTGCATGAAGGAAGTGGATCAAAATATCCGTATTTCTGTAAATATGCCTAAAAGCATAATTTTAATTAGATTATATTTAATAATATAAATACTTGCCAAAGCTTGTTCATCACTAACTGGTTTCAAATCTGTGTAAGATCTTTTAGCTCGAAAATTGGCTGGCAATGGATTAGCGCTTATAAGCGACAATAAAATATAATTAATAATTAAAGTTAAACTAAAACTTAAAGCCACCATTACAAAATTTAACTATTTTAAAATTTGTCGTAGTAGTAATCTTCAACTTAAAAAAATTAAAAGAAAAAATGTGTCAACATTCAACTTATTTTTTGCTGAAAGTTCAAAAGACTAAAATTCTGCAAATATGTTTAAATGTTTAAATGTTTAAAACTATAAATATTTAACTACGTCACTTTCAGCTTTAACTATTTACACGCGGAAAAAATGTGTAAATTAAAGGGGGGTTTTTGAGAGAAAAAAAACATTTTTAAGTATGTTTATTTATGCATTTCTAACATTGCTTCTGTTATATTAAAGAGAAACCTAAAGTTTTTCAACAAATTGAATGTTAAAAAAGTATTCCAAGGGACACTTTTTAGTCAAATTTTAAAACAATTTAAAAAATCAAAACTGAAAAATGAATGTTACTTTTTTAATTTTTTTATTATTTTTCAAATATGTTTTATTAATTCAGGGAGGAATTTCAATTAATGACGGTAAAATATTCGATTTAAAAAAATATTTTTAGCATAATTATTTTAGCAGAAACTCCATTTCCAAGTCATAATTTAACATATTCAATTTTAAATGAATCCATAAAATTGAATCCAACTGAAACTTTGTAAGCAATCCTTTTATTTTATAAATTTATTTTATAAATTAATTCTTTTCAGGGCTGCATTTCAATATGCATTTAATCAATGGTCAGCAGTAATCCCTCGGAACTTTGCCGAAATTCCTTTTAATCCAAAAAAGCCAGCAAATATTCGAATTCGGTTTGAAACAGGTTTAAGCGATGAACAATTTCTTAATTCAACATTAATTGGATATACATTTCCCACGGGGGCTATGTACTTCAATGATGACCTAACTTTCAAAATATATTCGATCGGAGAAAAGACGGATCCGGAGATATTAGATTTTAAATGGATTGTTATGCATGTAACAGGACATCTTTTGGGATTAGGACATAATTTTAAATATAAATCCGTGATGCAAGCAACCGATGAAAGTACAACCGATTCAAATGGACAATACATTGAACCAAAGCTTGTTCTTTCTGATATTGAAAATATTCAAGATATTTATGGCCCTAGAAATCCTTAAATTTACTTTGTTTTTAATTTTTATTGCTTTAACTTTATATTGGAATAAAATCTTTTAAGCATTAAAATGTATTTGTTCAAATGTTTTGTTCGTCATTTTAACATTGTGTATTTTAAAACACGAAAAAGTTAGTAAAAAATCACAAAGATTTCGCTTTGTAAAAGTTTGTTTGCTTAAATTGCCCACCCATTTTTTTCCAGAATATTATCTTATTTTTAAATAAAAGACAGATTTTGGAAAAGTAATGTTAAAAACTTTTTTATTTTATTTATTCTTTTTAAATTTCTTTGTATTACAAGAAACTGTTTCGATCAAGAAAAGTAAGAATCTTTGACGTGGCACTTTCGGGGGCAGAAATTTGGGGACTCGAATATATTGAGAATTCCTTGATTTTTGGCGTTACAGAAGTTTTTAGCAATTTTTACTGTATTTAAATCCTCAAAATTTTCGTCCCCAAATAACGGCCATTCTGACTTGTTTATTTTTATATTTTTAAATAATGTTTTAAAATATTTGCAGCAAAAATTAGGTGGCCTAATCGAATAATAACATATTCAATTATGAATAATTCCAAAAACTTAACACCAAATGATGTACAGTAAGAAATCCGAAAAATTTATGTTGAATATGTAAATTAATTCTTTTTTAGAGCTGCATTTCAATATGCTTTTAATCAATGGTCGGCAGTAATCCCCCGAGATTTTGCCGAAATTCCTTTTAATCCAAAAAAGCCAGCAAATATTCGAATTAGTTTTGAAACTGCTTTAACTGATAAACAATTTTTTAATTCAACATTAATTAGTTATGATTCCCCAAATGGTGGCATGTTTTTCAACGACGATATTCCATTTAAAAAGTATGCCATCGATGAAAAAAAAAAAAAAAGATATTACATGGGTTGCAATGCACACAATTGGGCATGTTTTGGGACTTGAACATTACAAAAAGCATAGGGTTATTATGTATCCCGTTTATCTTCTTTCAATTGATTCAGATGATTTATATCGTGAGCAAAAGCTTACAATGTACGATATTAAAGCAATTCAAGATATTTATGGACCAAGAAATTCATCATTTTAACGAAAATAATGTTTTAACTTTTTAAACCCATTTTTATTCAAAGCTCTGAGTTTTTTCGATGTGATAAAATGATGTTGTTTTTATAATAAATTTGAAACTTAAATTTTTTTAAATTATCATTTTAGCAAATATTTCTTTTGTTTGCTTTTTTTTTTCTTAAAAGAATGCAAAAGAAAAGAAGCAAACAACAGATTTTTAAGCACTGTTCCGGTGACTAACGAAAACACACACCCCCATTTTGCCTGATTATAAAATAAAATTTAAAATAACTTAAAATAACTTTGTCAGAAATTGTTAAGAAATTGTAAAATAATGGTTACATTTTTATTTACTTTATTATTTTTGGAGTTTTTTGTTTTACATCAAGCATTTCCAAAACCACAGGGTTTGAATTTTGTTTTAAAAAAGTTGTTTTTGAAAAGCTTTTCAGAATTTTTGCCATCAACAAATCAAACAATAACGTATTCAATTTTAAACAATTCCAAAAGTATATAACCAAATGATGCCAAGTAAGTTATTACAATTATATGCCGTAAATCTTAAAAAACTTGCATATTTTCATAATTAATTTTTTTCAGATCTGCATATCAATATGCTTTTAATCAATGGTCAGCAGTAATCCCTCGAGATTTTGCCGAAATTCCTTTTAATCCAAAAAAGCCAGCAAATATTCGAATCAGTTTTGTGACTGATATAAATGAAAATGGAATCACTGTACAGGCATCCATGAATGGCACTATGAATTTTAACGATAATAATATTTGGAAGAAATATTCGCCTGGCGAACAAATAGATCCTTCAAAAATGGATATTATTTGGTCTGCCATGCATGAAATTGGACATGTTTTGGGATTAGATCATGTCAGAAATGTTGAAACAATTATGCAACCAATTTATTCCGATTCAAAAGATTCAAATGGAAAATATGTTAATCCAAAAGTCGATATTTCGGATATTAAAAATATTCAAGATATCTATGGAATCAGAAATTCATAATTTTTTAATACAAGATCGCATAAATTATTTGTTTTAAAATAAAATGTTTACACTTTTTACAACGTTTTTTAAACTAAAACGGTTTTTTCCCAGATTATCAAAACAATAGTAAAAAAATATTTGTGTGCCCAAAGTTACTTCAAGTTTGATTTTAAGAAACTTAAGAGACGAAGCTAAACACACTTTTCACCAGTTCTGGCAGTTATTCGAAATTTTTCGGTTAACCGAACCTAATTGTTCTCGATTTTTGATTTTTTTGATGCCGGAAATTGCAAGGAAAAAAGACGCAAAAATTTGTTTTACGCTTTTCTTTCAATCAAGAATTTGTTTTTCATGGACAAAACCCATTTTGTGTGCACAAAATGGGTTAGGAATTTATAATTTTTGTTGCCAAAATTATAAATTCCCTCAATTTTGTTTGTCGAAATTACAACATCAATTACAAAATGTAGAAACCGAGCAGTCTCGGTTTTCGGTTCGGTTAACCGAAAAACCGGTCTGAACTAAGCGTGGCACCGGGCCGAGTAAGCCCGGGCTCGGCCCGGGCCGGGCTCAGACTTTATCGGGCCGGGCCGGGCCGGGCTTTGAAAAGTCGGCCCGCGGGCCGATAGATAATCCAATGGATGGAAAAAAAGGGAAAAATTTGAATTATGAAAATACAAAAGTCTAAAAAATATTAAATTTGAAAAACTTATCTTTTTGAGAGAAAGTTTTTCTTTTGTAAAATTCAGCATATCACCAATTTTTTGAATTATTTAAATGGGTTTTTGTTTTAAAAAATATTTTTGTCTTAGATATATAATTGATTCTACACAGGTCTCCGGCCTTGCGCAAAATAGGTGACGTTGACCCTTATATTTTAGGCTGTATGTACTTTGAGATTTATTAGTGAATCATATGAAAGTGAAATTACTGTATCAAATACTCCTGAAAGAGCTGTCTCAGCTTATGATTATATGAAAGATAATGATGTTCTTGAAGAAGATAGCTTTGAAAATGAACTGCATCGATATCAAAGTTCTCCAGAAGTTTTTAATGATAAAACAGATTTAATGAAATGGTGGCACAGCCGACGAAAAGTATATCCAAGATTATCAAAAGTAGCAAAAAACTTTTGGGCATTCCTGCAAGTTCAACTGGGCCTGAACGTTCGTTCAGTCATGTTCATAATCTTATTTCTGATAAACGCCAAAGCCTTGCACCAGAAACTGTTAGTGGGTTAATGCTTGGCGGGTCTTATTAAAATATTTTACTCTCATATTTTTGCTTGTGTTGGGTTATTTATAACAGATTATTGTTTTAAAAAATATTTTTTTTCTGTTTGTCTTTGTTTGTTGTTTCTTGTTTTTTGTTGATATTTCAGAAATAAAGTGTATTAAATATAACAAGAGAAAATAATTGTAAAAAAATTTTTTGATTCAATCAGAAAAATAGATTTTTTTGTGAAAGCCCGAAGCCCGGCCCGGTCGGGCCCGTGCCACGCTTAGTCTGAACTAAATAAAAAGATTCTATTTTCCAGACCTAAATAAAAAGATCCTCCATACATCTGAATCTTAAAAAATAATTTATTTTTTATTCATTGTAATCTACTCGACGAGGTGCTTCGAATGACATTAATTTTGTAACATTTGAAGAAAATTTTTATCTTGGATTCAGAATCCGTTTTTTTTTTGTTTTGAGTGGTCAAACGTTTTACGAATATTGTTATCCTTTTTTTTTTAAATTGCGTTGGTGAAAATAATCATATCATTTTACTGTACGTATGCTTTGAATTCTTTTTCATCGGTCGTCCGAATGGATAGGGGCCCAGGGACGAAGCCTCATCCATCCATCACTTTAAATTGTAACAAAATTTATGAAAAAACAATGAAGCACAAACTCGAATTTTATGGCGGAGACTCACCTCTAACAATTTTTTGTTAGATTTTTCTTGATGGTCTCAAGACATTGGAGACACATTGGCAAGGCCGTATTTAGGGGGGGGGGGGAGATTCGGCACTTGTACCCCCCCCCCCCCCCCCGAAACTAAGAAATTTTCTTTAATCTTTTGCCGCTTAGAGTTGACGGCGGCAAAGATCAAAGGCGTGCCCACCCCCAAAATCGCTGTGCCCCCCCCTGAAATTTTTTTCTGTATACGGCCTTGCACATTGGAGCTGCTTTTTTTATTCATTGGAGCTGCAAAATGTCTTAAAAAAAAGCAGCTCCAATGAATCATGAGCAAAAAATTTGTGAGAAGTGGGTCTCCCCCATTTAAACACAAAACATTACAACTTTGTTTCCCCAAAACAAATTTTTAAGGTTTTAATTTCAATTTCAATTGTAAATATATGAATGTATAATAAATTAATTTATGGCAAATTATTATTATTCCTGCGTTTTATAATAAAACTTAAATTTATAAACTTTAACAATGGAAGTGAAACATTTTTGACGAGAAAAAAAATGCAGATTTATTTTAGATTTTAAATTACTTTTTTTGGCGCTGTTTTGGAAATTTGAAAAAAGAAAGAAAAACAACCGAGAAAACAATGTTGACGGAAGATTGAGTTGTTGTTGATGTTGTTGTCTGATGATAATTTGGAGGTGGTTATTATTGTCAAAAAAAAACCAATGTGAACAAAGCTAATTTTTTTTAAATATTTTTTTTGACGGAATAAATTAATTAAATTTTACAATATATATAAATGTTTTAACCAAATCTAAGTCTTTCAGCACCATTTAAAGATTGCAAAAATTGTGGCATTGAATCAAGGCTTTTAATTGCAGAGGGGGAACGCTTTTCAGCAGTTTGATAATATCTTGGAATCCAATCTGCTGCATGAAGCTTTGGATTATATCCTATTATTGTTGATGCAGATAATTCTGATGCAGATTCTGGTGCAAATGGAGCAGACGCAGATAATTCTGGTGCAGTTGCTGGTGCAAATGGAACAGATGAACGTTTACCGTATCGAAGTCTTGCAGCTCCATTTAATGCATTCGTAAAATCTTGTATTCCTTGATGGGATTTCTTTTCCGGTAAATCATAACTAAAAAGAAAGAGAATATTTAATTTTATGCAAAAAAAGCCGATTTAAAAGAAGATTTATCAAATTTTTAAGCACTTTTGGAAGTCATTTAAAATGTTTTTTGCACTTGTTTTTAAAAAATTATTTTTATCTATTTTTTGCGTTATTTTTGAAATTTTTTCCAGTTTTTTCTTTTCCAATAAAAATTTTACCAAAAATAGTTTTTTTATTTTATTTTTGCTTAAATATTTATAAAAGCTTAATTAAAAAGGGTTACTTTTTTGAAAAGGTTGAAATTCTTTGCTCTCTTTTTTTTTTGCTGCTTTTTTAAGACTACCGTAATCCTTTGTATTTTTACAAAACAGCAAAGAACGTAGGCTATAAATATTACAAAAAACAAGTTTTAAAATTGTTCTTTAAACTTTGTTTTTTTGAAATTGTTTGTATAAAAATTTCGAAAACAAACATTCTTTTTGAGACAATTTATAACTGTTTTGCAACTTTTTTTCGGAGAACTTTTAAAACAAAATTGCAACCAAAAAATGCCCCAATTTTTTCTGTGCCTTTTTTTGGTGTCGCATAAAATCACTGCTGCTCTTTCTTTTCGTTGTTGTTGTAAAAAAAAGCCATTATGTATTTGAAAATATCCCCGAGGGATTTTTGAGTAAATAAATGCATTAAATTTTTGAAAAGTTTTTAATGTTTTGCTCTTTTTTTTCCTTGACAAAACTTTTGATGTTAAAAAAAGAGTTGCAATATACACGTCACTTATTTCTTTTTTTTGTATTTTTAGCTGTGAAAATTATTTTTTTGTTTTCTCAGAAAGAAAAAGAAGAAGAAGTTGCAAGGTACACATGTATATATAAAGCTTTAATTGGCAAAAAAATGTGTGTGTACCTTAATCCGACAAAACACAGATATATAAATATAAATGAATTTGGGTAAAGGTTAATTTTTGCAAAAAAAATATATATTATAGAATGGCATTTTTGGGGTAACAGATGTTCAAAATCTTACATATAAAAACAGATGGTTTTCGAAAAGCAAAAGTTTTTAGTTAATTTTTGGTTTCAAATATTTTTATAAATTTTTGATTAACTTTTTTAAGTTTCAAAATTGTGCATTTTTCAGTTATCAAAAATCATTACAGTAACCCAAATGTCGCATTCATAACTGTTGGATTAACACAATATTAATATTGTGCCATTCCAAAGATGCCATAGATTAATTCAAAAACTCGCAACATTTTTAATCCCTTATTTTTATGAAGCCATTTGAGAACTTAAAATAGAGGAGATTCACTTCCTGATTAAACTACTTTTATCAAAATTGCTCTATCAAAATTTCCATTTTTTCTACCGTAATCTGTAAAAAAATAAAAAAAAGCTTACCCATCAAAATAAAATTGTGCTAAGGCAGGTTGAAGTTGTACGAGGAAAAGGGCGGATACCGTTACAATACACAATGATACTTGTCTCATTTTTTATTTTTTATTATTTTTTGTTTAATAAATTTTACCTAAAAAAATTACGTAACATTAGTTTATCGTTGGACAAAACAAATTTCGCTCTATTTTTTGTATCGAAATTTAAACATTTAAACAAAAAAAACAAACAATTGTCACGGAAAAAAGCGTTGAAAAAAGAAAAAGATTCCAAGAAAATATTTCAAAGTTTTAAAAATAGTATATTACTTTTCTAAAAATGGCATCTTTCATCTTCTTTTTTTTGGGGGAGGATAGAAGGAAAGATATCAGACATTAATCTTGTCTCTATGAAAATGAAGATAAATGACCGTCAAAGAACAATGGGAAATAAACAAAGAAGAAGAAAGATACAAGAACGGCAAAAAAAAGTAGGACCTCCTGGGAAACAAAAAGTGGGGGAGACAAAAAAACAAGGATAGATGTAATCATTATTGGAAAATGGAAGGAGGCTACGTGAAAAATGATATGAAAGATTTATAGTAGTAATACATTAGTTTAAAAGTAGTTACATTTATAGTCTTCAAAGTTGGCAAACACGGAAAAGATTTGTTTAAATAGTTCTAATATTTGCATAGACTGCTTTAGGGGATTAAGAAAGGAATGAAACATAATTGAGCATCAACAATGTTGGGATACTGTAACAGAATTTTATGTTGGGAACTCTGTAATATTAAGTACCGTAGTGTTAGATATCTATTAATTCAAAAATACAGTATCCCCCCTATTTTCAACTACTTTAAAGCCAACAACAATGTGCCGCAGTGATTTAAATTTAAATAAAATTTTAACCCAATATTTAAATACTTAAAAAAAGAGACAATCTTTAAAAAAAACAGGGGGGATCTTAAGACGGATTTTATAATGGCACACCCTTTCTCTTTCTTTGCCACTATTTAAATAAAAGGCGGCAAAAAACTGAAAGAAAGAAAAAAGAACTCCCAGCCACGCCCTTCTTTTTTTCTACTTTGTTTTTTTTATTCCGAGTAAAAAAAAGAGATGAAAATAAACCAACCTTTTTGGCCTCATTTTTAATTTTTTGATGACAAAAAATGATTATTATTTTTTCATTTTGGAGGTGGAAATTTTTGATGAATTAAAATAATTTGATACCCCCCTTAATTTTTTGACAAAATAAAAAAACAGAGATACCGGAATTATTAATGAAAAAAATCCCAAAAAGAAACTTTGTTTTTTTTCATTGGCAGTGTCTTTGGTTTCTTAGGCTTAAATTTCTCAATTTTTATTTTGGTTTAACGAAAAAAATATTGGCATCTGAAGGGTCCCCAACCAAATGAAATGAAATGAAATGAAATAAATGATGGCAACAAAAAAATCAAACAAAATAAAAGCAAAAAAAGAACGCCTCCAGAATTTTTAAAACATTTTTTTTAAAGAGGCAAAGCTCGAAAAAAGAAGACAAAAAGGAAGGCATTTATGGGATTTCTAATAAAAAAAAGCCATTCATGATTTTAAAAAATAACACTGAGTTTTAAAAAACTATTTCATTTTTTTCCGAACAAAGCTTAAAAAAGTAAAACAGTGCAAAAAAAACAATGAAAATTCCATTTGTTTTGAACGTCATTTTTATTATGCCATTTTTTGCTTTGCTTTCTTTCATTTTCATTTTCGTTGAAAAAAATAAAAGTTAAAAGCTTGTTTCCGTTGTTTTTCGTTGAAAGACAAAAGCGAAAGAAAGAAAGAAAACAGGAAAATCGTCTTCAGAATTACATTCTTTGTACAAACAAAATAGGTCAAAAATAAATAACAATAATAATAACATTGAGCTGCTTAAATTATTACTGTAAAATAAAATTTATAAATAGTTAAAAAAATAGTAATAAAAATGATGTCAAAAAAATAGGGACTTCATTTTAATTGTTAGTGTAAAGAGATCGGTTCCGGCACAAAATTTACGTAAAAGATTAAAGATACATCCGTATTTTGGGTTGCTGTAGTTTGTATCAAAATGGCACACTTAGTATTATAATATTATGATCTAATTTTATTATTTAAATTAATTTATCAAAACAAGACAACGTTATATTTGTCGTAAATGTGATTCATTTACATGTATGACACCGCCATTTTACCAGAATTTGTTTTTTTTTAAATTTATAAATTTTTTAGGGGTTTTTTGATTTGTATATTTTTTGAAACTTTAAAAACTAGTCTTTAATAAATCAAATTTTTCACCGTTTGACGTTGCTGTATTTTTAAAAATTTATTTTATCAAATAATTTTCATGTTGTAATAATTTTTGGAACTTTTTATCTCAAATTTTTTAATTTTAAACATTTGTCTTCTTTAAAAAATTCACAAAACTCGCATAAAATAGTTTTGTAACAAATTTCATTTATTGCTTTCTGAAAATGTTAAATTAACCTTTCAAAAAATGCACCAAATTTATTTCATGGCCTTTTTTAAAGTATAAAAAGAATTCCAAAACATTTTGATTAAAATTAATAAAAAACCAAATATTTAATATTATATTTCACCTGCATTTTTTTGGCTATATTTGCGTAGTTTAAAACAAACTTTCCAAAAAAAACAATGTTTTAAAATAGCATTTTTTTCTTTCGCACTTAAATGTGTGCCCACCTTTCTTTTTGATCTATGGATCACAAAGAAAAATGATACTTAAAAAACGATACCATGAATCTATGCTTCTATTTTTGTTTGTTTATTCTTCGTTGAATTGTTCTTACTTTTATTATTTAAACCAATTTTGACAAAAACTTTTTCCCCCCTCTGTTTTTTTGAATATAATTTTTTCTTTGAATTGTTTGAAAAAATTTTTGTTTATCAGCTTAAATTCAAGCTTAAAAACAAGGCAAAAAAGAAGAGAGATGGAAAAAAAACAATTTCATCTTTGAAAAAAACAAGTTCAAAGAAAAAAGGAGGAAATTTTGCCGACGATGTCGTCGTTTTTTTTCGGCATCATCCGATTATTATTCAAATTTTTGGGAAAAACAATAAAAATCCGTTCTTAAAAGAAGTGGTTTGTAAAAAAATGTTTCTAAAAATATATGATGTCGTTTCTTTTTTCCACCCTCGCTTAAATCCCAGTCACACGGCTGCCAATTGTCAAATATATTGATGGGGTGGTGCGAGGGAGGGAGGGGTGGCAAAAAACAAGAAGAAGAGATAAAGATTGCTTAAAAAAAGTGCCACTTTTTTTCTTTGACCCAAAAACAACATACATTTTTTAAACTGAAAAATGCCATCCTTTTTTTTATTGCCGTCGCATTTTAAAAATATAGTTAAACATTTTCTTCAAAAAATTTGATAGTCTTTTTAAAAAGTGCCATTTGGGAGTCACCAAAAAAAATACTATTATAGCACAGAAGTCAACTTCTTTTCTTTTTCCCGAAAAGAAGGAGAAAATCTGGGGGAAAAGATAAATTATATCTCCCAAATCTGCTCTTTTTTTTAAAAAACTTTCTTGGAATCATTTTGTAACACACAGAATATCTTGGAGGAAGTTGAAAATGAAGATGCATAAATATATATATGTATCTTCGTTCAACAGTCATATATATTTATATATGAAAATCTTAAAATAGAGTCAAATAAGGAAACTATGTTTTTTAAAAATTTTTGTCAAAGAACAGCAATAAAATATATAGAAAAAAAGAGGGATTAATTGAATTTTTAAATATGAATATATTATATTTAAATTAAAAAAGTCTGTTGCGGCACCTTTTTTTCAAAGAAAAATGTTCAAAAAACATGTTTCTTTGAAAAAAGAATAAAATAATTGCAGCTGCAAAATTAATTTTGAAAGCATTGAAACTTCATATTATGATGATGCTTCAATGCTTTTCACAATTAATTTTAGGGAGTTAGTAAGTAACACATCTTTTTGAAATATAAATACGCATGTTTTTTTAAGTAAAATGAATTCAAAAAAAGACAATTATCGGAAATTTGGCATTTACGCTTTTGGCAATGAAATTGCTTTTTACAGTAAGATTTTTAAAAAATAATCTGACAGAAACCCGAAATATTAAACACGTTGTAGTTGGGGTCACATAAATTTAGAATACAAAAACAGTTTTTTAAAATTTATTCTTACAGCATACTTTTAAATAAATAATGACAAATTTTAGTTTAAATAACTGTGATATTTTGATAATTTTAAACTTAAATTGTTTTTCCTGGTTTTAAAGTTTACAAAAAATCACACACATTCTAATTTAAAATAATAAAACTTCGTCACTTTTATCCCACCGTAACTGTTCTGTACTAACTCTTTATTACCCATGTGATAATAGATTTCTCACGAATTCTTTACTGTGAAAAAATTTAAATTTTTTGCAGAAACTATAATTTTTTAAAGAATGTTTTTTGTGAAAAAACAAACAAATAATACGTCAAATAAATAAGCTTAAATAAAGCGGAAATACAAAAATAATTAAAATGAAATTATAATTATTTTTTTGTATTAAAACTTTTTTCAATCCTTTTTTTTCTTTATAAAAATTATTTTTATGCTAAAAAACACGCAAACAAATATGCAAAAAAAAGTATGAGTTTGAAGTTGAATAAATTCTGAAACAATAATTTTATATAAATGACTTTTGGCTTTTTTTGTTTTACTTGAAAGAATCCAAAAAAAGTAAATATTCAAAATTCAAAGTCCCCAAAATTTATTTTGTTTTAGTTTTTTTTGCGGAGGAATAACTAAAATCTCACGGCTGCTTTTTTGTCTTTTTGTTTCAAAGTTTATCATTAAAAATTTATTTTTTGCCATCGAATAACTTTTATTTGTGCCATCCATGGATGGATTAAATTTAAGTGCAATTTTTATTGTTTTTTATAAAAATATTTGTTAGTTAATGATGTCAAAAATACATGAAAGAATGCCCTTTTTTTGGTGTCTGTTAAAAAGTGGGATAGCAAAAATAAATAAGGAAGGGATTAACTAAAAATTTATTTTAAATTATTTTGGAAATTGGAACTTTGGAGTCTGGTCCAGGAAAAAAAGAGAGTTTTCAAAGAATTCTGAAAAAAATGTTTCCAAAAGTATTTCTGTTTTACGTAAATGTTGTTGGGGAAGAAAGGGGGGGGGGGTCACTAAATGAAGTGTATTTTGATAAAAAGTAGTGATTCCGGAAGAACACACTTTTATTTTTGAAGGATTTCTTAAGGCTTTGGAGTAAAATAGGGGATTAGAAAAATGATAAAGATTAGGAAGGGTCGGTCTTCTTTTTACTTAAAAACATAGAAAAAAACAAATTTGGTAACCGTAAAACTGGAATGATTTTTATCATTTAATCACGTATAAAAGAAATTCGCCCACAAAAAGTACGTCTGAAAAAGATTAAAATTTTAACGGATGTTTTTTCCCCTTTTGTTTCACGGGCTCATTTTGCGTTCACTTAAGGGGTTTTTCACCCAGGGGGGTCGTACCGGGGTAAAAGTGGTGCCAAACGGTTTCAAATAGTTCCCTGATCCATCTCCCTTTAAATGAAAGCACCAAAAATATAAAATATGATGTGCAACAACAATTTACTGTTAAAAATTTGACCGTAATATTTCAATTACGAAACCGTAATTGTAATTGAAATAAAGTATTTGACATCAAAACAAGAAAACACAATTTAAAGGGAGTGTCGAAGATAGTGAAAAACTTTTTTCCGTCATTCCAAGTGATGGGGAATGCATTCGTTGCGTGCGGGCGGACAAACTTTTTCATTCCCCATCACTTGGAACGACGGAAAACGTTCATAAAAAGTTTTTCACTATCTCCGACACTCCCTTTAATGAAAATCTCTTTGCTTTTTTTATTATCATAAAATTTACATAAATTCCATTGTTCTTCTAAAATCTATTGTTTAAAGCTCCATCAAAAAAAATTATATTAAATTCAAATTTTATGCTAAAAATTATTCTTGCAAAGAAATATTTTCAAAAATCTGTCAAAAACATTGTTTTTTGGCATTTCTTAAAATTCTGCAGACAGATAATATCCATTGTTTCTTTAATTAACATTTTTTATAAAGATGCAATATCGGAGGAAAAATAATGTGTCCTGAAATCTGTCAATTATGGGTTTTATAAAAGATCCCTTCCATTTTTTTTTGGGTGGGCTGCTTTATTTTTCAGTCACTCATTTATTTGGTTTTTTACTTCCATCAAATCTTTAATTTCCAAATATACATATTTTCTTCCATATTTTTTTGATAAGGTTTCAGAAACCATCTTTTTTTTACTTTCATTAAAAAAACGTATTATTTTTTTCAATAATTTTTTTTTAAAACAAAGAAATAAAAAATATTCTATCATTTTTTATGGGAATGATTGGTTTGCAAAAAGGCTAGGGGACAGGCAAGATTTGCCTAAGGGTGTGTGTTTCATTAAAAATGAATAAATATATATAACCAATAATCTTCTTTCTTTCTTTCCTTTGTTTTACTCTTGCAAAAAATCTCTTTTTTTTGCGTAAACAAAATTTTCGTCTCGAGTTTTAACTATCTTCGTCCCAGTCGGTGTCTGTAAAATAAGAATTTGGGGGAAATAAAAAAAAAATAAAATTTAAAAATTCTACAAAAGTTTTTTTGTTCGAAACAATTGAAAGTGCCAAAGAACAAAATCCTTAAAAATATGATACTTAAATATTCAATTTTTACTTCCAAAATGTTTTTTTTTGCATGAATGAATTCTTCAAAAAAAGTTTTTTTAAGATGCCACCGGAAGAGACAGGAAAAAAACAGCATCGGAATATTTAAATTTTCTTTCCATATGTATGTCATGCCGTGATGGCAAAAAAACAGATGGTTTTTTTTCAAGATTCTAAAATTAGTTTAAAGAAAGAAAGGTGAAAATTTTGGAATCTTTTAAATGTTAAATATATTCATTTTTTGCAAAAAAAAGTTTCTTAAAAATTACGAATTGACATTTGACGTTTTTTTCTTTTCGGCATATTACACACATTTAATTAATTGAATAATAATAATAAAAACGCAAACAAACACATTAGTCACAAATTCTGAAGGTGCAAATTTAAGGGGGGGGGGGGGGGGACTACTGAAAAAGAAAAAGCTTTGACAAAAAAAATATATAACAATGAAAAACACGGAATTAAAAAAGCTTTTGAGCCAAAAATATCATCAAATTTTTGTTTAATCTTCAAAAAAAGTGATAAGCCTTTGAATTTTGTTTTTAAAAAGTAACTTTTCCTTTCAAAAAAAATTAGTCATATTTTATTTCCGCTTAAATAATTATTATAGAAATGTATTCAAAAAAGAATGAAACAAGTGTGAATAATTTTTTGTCATACTTTTTTGAATCTAGTTTAATTACGCTTAGATTGTAGGTAAAGAAGGAGGATAAAAATTACGGTATTATAAAAGGTGATATCATTATTGTTGTTAAAACAGTTCCATCATCATTTGTAACACTTTCGTGTCGAGATTAAATATTCTTGGCTTTGAAAATATTGACATTTAAAAACTAAAAAAATATTACCTTCAAAATTTTTGCAACAATTAAATTAATTTACTGTAATTGTAAAAAAACATTTCAATATTACCTTTTATTTCGTTTTAACAGTTGCATGTTCCAAAAAATGATTAAATATTGAAATTTTTGTCAGTCATTTTTGGATCTCCTAAAAAACCTTGATTACGTAATTTCACGTGATGACGTGAAAGAAAAAAAGCAGTTTATTATTGCAAAAAATCAGTCCTTAAAAAACATTTTTATCACTCAAGATTTTTATAAAACAGATAATTCTCACATTTCTTTGGAGGACAGAAAAATGTGAAACATGTGCAACAAACGTGTCTCCTCTGTTTTTTTATTTGCAAATTCAAAGATTACATTTTTGCATCGATCATACTGTACTTTTTTAAGTGCGATCAAAGTTTTTTTTCAAGTCACCACATTTTTTTTCCATAAATCTTTTTTCAGCGGAAATGAAAATAATCAAAAATTTTTGGGTGGGCGGGCGGGCGACGTTGAATTTGTGTTGGTTAAAACGTATTTTTTTGATAGAGTGTGTTTGGAATCAGTGATAACGATACAGTATACTAATTTTTTTTAAATATTTTATTAAACAA
Source organism: Panagrolaimus superbus (assembly GCA_964035985.1). Classification (NCBI taxonomy): domain Eukaryota; kingdom Metazoa; phylum Nematoda; class Chromadorea; order Rhabditida; family Panagrolaimidae; genus Panagrolaimus; species Panagrolaimus superbus. Next base: position 12,927,002 of record OZ038357.1, read on the forward strand.
TAATCTTTTGAGATCTTCGAAAATTAAGGTATAAAAAATACGAAAATACACGCAATATAAAAAGTATAGGAAAATAGAGTTGTGTGTAAAATTCTGTATTAACCGTGTCTTAACCGAACTGCAACAAGTATTAGATTTGTGAAATGTGTGACTTTTTTTCCTTGATTTGTTTGAAAAAAATGGGGGTTAAATAACAATTGATATACCGGAAAGTAGAAGGAAGAAGAAAAAGTTGCAACAAAATCCAAAAATTTGAAGAAAACCAAAAATGGATGTAGCATTGTCATTTGCAGATGCAGAAATAATGCTGCTGTGGGAAATTTGTGTAACAAAAAACATATATGTTGAAAAAATTTGAAATTCTTTTTATGCAACAACTTGTCGGAAAGGAAAATTCTGAAAAATAAAGTACGGTAATTAAAATTTGTTTTTGAAGTTACTGTCACAAATTTTGAATTCGTCACAATTTTTTTGTAGTAAAAATGTGATTTTTTACATTTCAACGACAAAAGACGTGTCAAAAAATGGACTTTGTACTACTTTCATATTTTTTTAAAACTTACATCTAATGGAGCCTTCCATGGATTTCCAGGATGATCAACATGTTGGGATGAAATTACTTGTCCCACAACGAGCTTTAACATCATTGTTCTGGCATGTTCACTATGTCCAACAGATTCAAATGCATCAGTTGCATCTAAGCCAAGCTGAAAAAGAGAAACCACGTGTTTAATAAAATAAAATAAAATATATCAACAATAACTTCTATTTCTATTTCATTGAAATGAAATGAAATAAAATGTATAATTGCAAAAAAAAGAACTTACATATTCTTGAAGGATATCATCACCACCAGGATGAACAGAAAAAAAATATGTGAGATCAAAAACGAGATTATGAATGATAATTAAATTTGAGGAAGCATGTTCACGAACAAATTCTCTTGAAATTTGTGGAAGAACTTTTGCCATTACTTGAAATTTTAGAGGGAGGAGGAATAAAAGAATGCAGTTTCTGAAAAAAAGATTATTATTATTATTACTGTATTTTCGTGGTAAGAGTTTTTCTTCGCTTAAGCTTTCACACGTTCTTAAAAAATATACAATTTTTTTAAAATCATTAAACGTTTAAACAGAAATGAATCTTTGAATGATATTAAAAATGTTAAAAGTTTGGTGCGCTTTTAAAGAAAAAAAAAGTGATCAGAAAAAAGGAAAGATGGAAGGGGGAAGTACGTAAAACATTTTTGGTTAAAGAAAAAATAGTGATTCTTCATTTAAAAAAAACGCCCGCCCTTTCTCCCTTCTTTATTATCATTTTTTATTTTTGTAATGACCAAAAGAAGGAAAGAATTTTTAGATCAAAGTTTTGTAATAATAAAATAATCTCTGACCAAATCTTTTTTTTATAGTGTTTTGATTTTTTATTAAAGAGAAATGTTTTATTTAAAAATGGTGAACAATAAGAACAAAAATAAAAACAAGTAATCAGACTTGTTTTGATTTGTTTTTGAAGAAAACAGAAATGCAAAGATTAAAATATTTTTCAAAAATGTCTGTTAAAATGAAAGTGACAGTAACGCTTTTGTCAAAGAATGCCTCCATTTTATGTTACTGTCAATTTGAAATTTTCAGATTCTCAGTAATTTTAAAACTATAAAAAGTTTTTCAACAAGGAATATTGTAGTTTTTATTTTTTGTCCAAACGTTTCTTGAACAGAAATAAAAATGACAGTAACAAATTTTTGAAAGAATTTTGGGTTTTAGTGTTACTGTCATTTTAGTCTTCGATTCATTTTACTATGAATTTGTGTGACAGCTATTTTCTGTACTTTCTTGCCGAGATCTTTCTTCATTCAAAAACGCATACTTACAATTTTATCACACAAAAAATATCATCTTTCAGAAATCAGAAAACATAAAAATATATGTTTTCTAAAATATTGCAACATAATATCTGCTTTATCGGATTTATCGGATTTAAGCAGCTATAATTTTCTTCTGTGTTTGCTTTTAATTAATTTTTTGCACTTTTTTTGCACAAACTTTTTAAATTTTTGTGAAACTTGAAACTCCTCTTCTTTTTTTTCTTACGTCTTTATTTTTTGTAACAAAGAACTCAAAGTTTGGTTAAAAAATTCCTTCTTTTTTCTATCTTAAAAATTCTTTCTTCCAATAAAGACAAGGGAATCATAAAAAGTAAGTAATAAATTTTAATTCAAAAAAAAAAGATATGTCTGCAAAAATAATTTATTATCACTTTCATTTAAGGAGAAAAAACTTTGCTATTTCTTAAACATAAAAAAATTGTTGCCAAAAAATATGTGTGTCTAAAATTCATAAAATCAAGTTTGTTTTTTAAAGAAAAAAATTATTTGGGCGGAAAACCATGTGGCTTTGATATCGTCGTCGTCTGACCAGAAAAAATAGTGATAATATTTAAAAACAAAATAATAATAATTATTATTATTATGTTGAAACGTCACACATTTATTGTTATTTTTTTTGCGAAAGATTTTAAAACACATTTTTTTGATTGAATCTTTGAACCCAATTATTAAATTACTGTAGTTTGAAAAATGAAAGAATTTTTATTGGCAAAAAAACTGATAAATTTAATGCGGAAATGGACGATGAACCTGACAGATTTTTGAGATGTAGTAATAAAAAGGTGTTGTCTTTTTTCAAAAAAAACCGGATTCAATATTTTAAAAACGGCAGAAGAATGAATAAATGTACAGTGTCATAGGCCCCCCCCCCCCCCACACATCACCAATCACACAAAAAAAATATGGTAAAAAAGTGGAACGTGAAAAACAGATGGACTCTTTTTTTCTATCTTTCTCTCTCACTTTTGTGTTGTCAGACTACAAACAAAATAAATGTATAAAAAATAGTTTTTTGGCATTTTTTACTGTAAAGTACTTTAAAAAATTTATTAGATTAAAGAAAGGGGACAGTAAACGCGTCAAGGTCATGATATCATGGTTTTGTGTAACTATCAATTTTTTTTTACATATTCGTTTCAAGAAACTATTTTTTAGTTCAACTGCACCAAAAACATCTCTTTTCGTAGTATTAAAAAAATGTACGTTTTCTTTCTTTTGCTTTCCTGCAATTAATTTATACACACGTTTTTTTGATTTATGTTTGCAACTACTTTTTTTTTATTTCTTTGATTTTGTCTGAAACGAATGATTTTCGATAGTTGAGAAAAGAAAGAAAACCCGTCGTAATCACGCTGTTTCCACCCGGCTTTTCTCTCTCCAATTAATTCTCCTTTTTTCTCCTTCAAAATCGAGTTGTCTGAATCCCCCCCCCCCTTGCTTTGAAAGTTGGGAGTGCACCCGAAAAAAAATTAACAACAAATTTTTACGCCATCAATCTTTTATCACTTTATCAAATCAAAATTTATTGATTGAACCTTTTGGGGGATATCTTTTCTTTTTCTTTGATTTGAATTAATCAATTATATAAAAATGCAGCAGCAACATTTTTGAAGAAAAAAGTAATTTCTTTGAAACATTTAAATATTTATTATTTATTTGACGACTCAATGACTGACGACTGACTGACTGCTGATTGAGAGCATTTTGGGGGATTTCGTTGCATTCACGTGTATTTTTCTTTCTTTCTTTCCTTCCTTAAATATATTTATTTATCAACACACATTCAAATAGATAGAAAAGAAAGACTAGACGACAATAAACATATTAGAAAATTTAGAAAAAAAGTGTGATTTCCATGCTCCTGATTCCCCCCCCCCCCCCCGTTTCGGAGCTTTGCAAAAAAAAAAAGAAATTATTAATGAAAAATGATATTTAAATCAAATCCGAAAAACACATTTTTGATATTTTTAAAAACAAAAAAATTATCTTTTTCTTTATCATTTTTATCAATCCCATTTCATTTTCAAATTCAAATCATCTGACTTGATGTTAAACAAAAATAATAAAAATAAAAAGGAAACTTTGAACTAAAACAATAGCAGCCAAAATACTTTTTTTGACAGTTTTTTTTGAAGGACAAAAGAAAAGAAGGAAAAAATTGGTGCAAGTTAATTATGTGACTGATTTTTAATGACAGATTTTTACACACTTTTTTGCTGTTTCGGGACAGGGGGGGAACGTTGTCGAAAAAAGAATTAGGGTTTTTTTTTATTAATTATCGCAACAATGCATTTCTAAATAAAAGAAGGTGCGACAGGGAGACTGGAAATTATGACAAAGAACAAAAAATGTGTAATATTGTTTTTCCCTAATATATTAGATATGTATATTTGGCAGATTTAACAAAAATAGAATACCTAAATTTTAAAAAATGATTAAATTTTAAGATTGTTGGGATTTTCGTTAGAAATCAGCGAAAATTACAGTAACAGGAAAAAACAAATTTCATTTTTGTGCAATTTTATGGGTTACTGTAAATATAAAGTTCAGCGTTTAACTATCCCGGCCAATATCGGGCAAAATATTTTTCAATGCCATTGGGGAGAAGCAAACGTTATTTTTCACCACCATGGCATTTTGGCACTTCTTCACAATTCCCCCCCCCCCCCCCCCCCCCCCCCCAAGCGCGTGAATTTTTTTTTTCATTCTTTTTTTCACAAAAATGCAAGTGATTTTCATTTTTTTGGCAAAGTGTTGAGAATGAAAAACAACTGAAAAAAGAAAAAAGAAAGATGAAAAAAAAAATTCACGTGCTTGGGGGGGGGGGGGGGGGGGGAATTGTGAAGAAGTACCGGCATTTTTTTATAACAATAAAATACCAAAACATTTTTGCCACACGGCGTTGAAAAACATTTTGCCAGAAATCGGCCTCCAAAATTGCACATTTTGTTTGTTTTTAATTCTGCTATATCGAGATTTTTCAAATTTCCAAATATTTCCAAATTAATTTTTTATTGAAGATGTTTTTCAGACTCTAAAATCACAGTTTTTTGCCTGTTTTTGTTTTTAGATTTTTACATTCCAAAAAGAGTGTCACAAAAATATTATTACAAAATTTATGTCTGTCATTTTTTAACCTTTAAAAAACAAAAAAACATTTTGAAACAAAACAACTTTGAATCAGACAGATTCTGTTTTCTATATGTACAAAAATATATACAAAAATAGCATAAATAATTTTCTATTTTTACGATTATTATTTGTTTTTGTTGATACAAAAATAATGACCGAAAAAAAACACGTGAATCAAACAAACTCAAAACATTTTTTTGCATGTTTTTGCGTTCTGTTTTTTTTTTCGTTTAAAAGAAAAACAATATCTATAATTTGTTATTTCTTAAAAAGCATTGTGACCATTTCTCAAAGATTTTAAGAGAGAAAACATGTTTGACTATTTTTTTTGATAGTTGATTGTATATGGATGATTGGGTGGTAAGGGGGCAGGTGACCAGGAAATGGCAAATATTTTAGTACTTGCAAGATAGTAAATAAGTTATTTATATTATTTTCAGATAAACAAGAAATTACGTTTTTGCAAATAAAAAAGTTTTTGGGGGATAGTAACAATAAACATGCAATTAATATATTTTTGAGTTTACTATCCAAAAAAAAGGTTTTGCACTGAAAACAAGAATTTAATCGAGTTCTATTGTTTTTTTTTGTTTTGATTTAAACAATGTCTAGTTTTATAAAAAATTAATTATAGAGAAAAGTTGTTTTGATTTGTTTTTGATTCATTGTTTATGTTTGATACATATGAAAAATGTTTAATTAAAACTGTACACTTCTGAAACTAACGTAATATACGATAGAATTTTGCAGAGTTTGTTTAAATTGAATTCTGCAAATTAAATAAATCAATCAATAATTTGTTGCCTTAACAAAAAAAAAACAGGTTAATTAATTAATTTTTTTCAAAAAAGTTGCAACAAATCTAACCAAAAATTAGCATCAAACATTAAAACAGATTTCTTTCGTCGTTAATTTAATTGGATAAAAAATTTATGCGAAATCAATCAAAAATCTCTTCTTTTTTTTCAATGTTCGATGCTCAATTAACTTTAAATTTGCGGCTGAAAAAAAAAGTTTGCAACATTTTTTTTCTTTGCTTAATTTTTTTTGCACTTTTATTTTTTTCGGACAGTTTTTTTTCGGGTTCGTCTCAGAGCAAAAGAGTAACTACTAACCTTTAACTCGTTTTTATTCACATTAATTAAAAATTTTATTTTTTCATGAATGCAGAAAAAAAACCTACGACAATTGTACCCAATTTTTATTAATTAATTAATTAATTAATTTAAGTGTGTGTTTTCGGATGCAACAAAAAAGAGAGAGAGAGAAATACGATACACGTTGTCACCACGTGGGTCTTCAATAAATTTTATAAAATTATTTCAATGCTTTCACATGCCATTTTTTCTCTTTCTTTCTCTTGATTCTTTTGGGGTGGTAAATAAAATATTTAAAAGCGATAAATAATAAAATTAAAATTTATGGACTTTTTTGTTACAAAAAAAAGAGAAAAATTTGTGCAGAAATAAATGAAGACAGACTTTTTTAGTTCATCTAGTTCTTGATCAACGTACTTTGAATCCTTCTTTTTTTCAGATTCCAAAAAAAAAAGTATTACAAAAGTTTTATGAGTCTGGGATAATTTTATATTCGATGCAAATTAAATGAAATAAAGAAAAAAGATAATGTGACATTTTGGATAATTTTGGAAAGAAGAATTTTTTTTACTGTTTTAATTAAAGGTAACTCCCAAATTAGGAGCAATTAAGCAAGATTTTTGATTGTTGGTAAATAAAAAAATCAGAAGAAAAAAAAAGACACGAGGAAGTTTAATTGAGTGCTACCGTATCCTTATCACTATCAATCAGTCATGCGTTGTTTACGAACCTTTTTGGAAAAGGATAGTTTTTTTTCAGTTTTTTAATTAATTAAACAAAAATGGTTATTTTTTGGAAAAGAAAGTGGCGATCAAGAATTTATGCAAATTTTTGGAATATAAAAGTGTAAGAATAAACTGAATTTATGAAAATTTTGTTGTAATTTGATTCGGACAAAAAAGATGATTTTTCCCAATTTTTTTGAAAGGTCTTTAATTTCTAAATAAACGTATGCCGTAAAAGGTTGGAAATTTGCATATTCCAATGTGTGATATTTGATTACCATTAAAATTAAGGATACGTCGCAGAGAAAACGTTTTTAAAACTCATAATGGATTAATTTGTTTATCAAAAAACAGTTAAAAGTCATATGAATATATTTTTTTAAATTAATGAAATTTAATCATATTTTGTTTTTTTGAAAAACTATACAATTTCTTGCTTTTGATGTTTATTTCAAATTTATGAAATTATTCAAAATTGTAGAAACAACTTTCATAATTCCCAACATTCCAAAAGTGATTTTTTGAACCATCAATTTATCACAGTCAAAATTTCACAACTTTCATAACTTTTTATACAGCGTAACTGTTATTTAACATTTCTTAATGACAGTATCCGGGAGGTAATGATGTGTTAGAAATTATAGTGCATGAATCAAAGTCTTTCCGTCATTATCACTGATATAAAATTATAATTTTTTTCAACGCTATACTTTTTTCATATATATTATATATTTAACGTAATAATTTAATACAATATTAAATAATAGATAGATGGTATCGAAAAAAAGGTATGTGTGAACATCATGTGTTTTCCATCTTCCTGATTGGTGGGGGGAAAATAAATTAGTAATTAATGCGTAAACAACAAAAATAATTCCATTGCATTGATACATAACATACAATTGTATCTCTTTAATCTTTAATCATTTCTTTCTTCTTTTTTTTGATAAAAACTAATTCATAATTGCAGTTTTTCTTCTTTACTTTGAATTCTCTTTGTTATCATTCATTCATTCATTTTTTGTGTCTCTCTTTAAAACCCATTCTCTTCTTTCTCTTTTTATTTCGTTCATTTCACCCCCAAAAAAGTAAGTCCCAAGTCCGTTGATCACAGAATGAATTCATATTCATTTAAGACAATTGACTCTTATATGGAATTTTGATTTATTACCTATAGACATATATATCATTTAATAAATTTATGAAGGGAAAAGGAAAGAAGGATGTTGATAGAGAATTCTAGAAGAAAAAAATTGTGATATTGATTAATGACGTCAAAATTATTTGATTAAAAATTAAAAAACGTGAATCTCACGTTTAATAAAAAAAACAAAAAAAACAAAACACAAACAAAACTTTAAAAAAATGCAAAAAAAGAGAGGCCGTGAAAAAATAATTAATTGACGAACTTTAATGGAGAGAAAAAAATGAGAGATTTATGATTCAGATTTTTTAAAACAGAATTTAGGATCCATTTTTCTTTGACGTGGGTAAAAGTGATTTTAAAAAAGGATACGGTAGTTTGATGAATTGATTGTTTATCTTTTTTGATAGTTTTTTTCGTCTTCGCCAACAAGCACCGCTAATAAACTGCTGCTGCACTTGATTAAAAAGAAAAAAGACGAAGTTGTTGATAGAAAAAAAAGGAAACCGGATCTTGATAAACACATTTTTTGGGGGTGCTTCTTTGACAATTCTTCTCACGTGTCTTTATTATTATCATTTTTACTCCCCTAATATTAATTTTATGCAGAAAATTAACTTTGTTTTTTATAAAATAATATAAAATATTTTATAAAAAATTCATATCCAATTTTTACAGAAAACAATCGAAAAAGAAAAATATAACGTCATCCGGTATTATAAAAAAAATTAATAAAAATAAAAACAACTTTTAAAACTTGAAATATAACTTTTAAAAGTTGTTTTGAATTAAAAATCAAAAATTCAAAAATCACAGATCACAAAAATTTATAAAACTTTTTTTATTTGTCGGAGATTTGCTGGAAAAATCGGCGTTCAAAAAAAAGATAATGGAAAAAATAAACAAATAAGAAAGTCACTTGCAAAAGTTTAAAGTTTAAGGGAGCGAGACAGACATGCATTTTTATATATATATTTTTTATTTTATGCTTTCAAAATGAAGGATTAAGAAGTAGTGAAATACAGTCCGGATTTGTTTCGGATCCGATCCCGGCTCAAAATCACATTTTCAACATGTTCACTTTTTTTCTATAAATTTGTTGTAATATCGTAATAAATATTTGGTTTTCATTCATTTTAATTTTAAATCGAAACATTTGAATTACTTTTTCAATAACAATCAACAAAAAACACTGTAAATACAAATATTACTAATTAAACAAATTTTTTATAGAAACTTTATTTTGGACAATATAATTTCAAAAAAGGTTCAAACATTGTTTTTGTCCATAAAAAGATATTATTCATTTTCTGTTTCCATATTTTTTTTTGTGAAGCAAAACAGAAAAATGGATGCATCTGTTTTTACGTTTATTTCAAATCCCTTTAACAGTTTTGTATAGTTTATCGGTACAGTTATTTGAAGAAGGAATGTAAAAAAGAATGTCAAAGGTAAACAATTTTGAAGGTTAAACAGAAAATTGAAAAAAAATTGTCAGATGATTATATCCGCCTAAAAAATCAAAATAATAAGCGCGTGTTTTTTCTCCTTCAAAAATATACTGTCACAAACTTTTTGTTGATTTTAATGTGATAAATGTGATGTTTATTTTTAATTATAAATATTTTGTACCAAAACAATTGCATATCATTATTTTGTTTTGTCTTACAAAAAAACTCATAATCAAAAACAACACGCTCAAAAAACGTGAAAAACAAGAGTCTTTTAGCAAGAAAAAAAGGAAACACTTTTTTTTATTCAATTTTGATCGTAGCTTGAAAGAAAATTGATAGACATGTTTACGTTTTGCAAATGGAAAAAACTCGTTAGGTTTTTTTATATAAAATTTATATTTGAAAAACAAAACAACATTCTTTCCAAAAAAAGGTTACTGTATAAAACAAAAATTAAGCAGTCAATGAATGAATTTTGCAAAAAAGATATAAAGTTACAATATATCATTTTTCAGTACAATTATAGCTTTAACAGGGGTATATAAATTTATTTTTAAAAACGTTCCACAAACTTTGCAAAGATTTACACAGATATTATCTTAAATATGTGAAATATCACATCCATTTTAAAAATTAGAAAAGGATTTGGGAAAAATTCATAGAAAAATGTATCACCCGTTTTTAACTTGACAAAATAGAAAAAAGGGAAAAAACAAATAAAGTTATCTTAGAGTTGAGCTTGGACTGGCAAATACAAATGAATTATGTAAGCCAGAACAGAACAACAAATATCAGATTCTAATAAATTGCAGCAGCCCGCAACATTATCAGCGCCTTCTTGAATTATTATAAAATGTTTTTCTTACATTATTTTCTGTAAACGGAGGTTGCATTTGTTTACCAGTTTCAGTCCCAGGGACATTGGGATAACGTATATTTTGAGACATTAGTGGAGCATAACCAGCAGTTGGTGGTGGAAACATTGTTGGACGAGGTGGTGCAGCAAAAAGAGGAGGAAATTCTTGCTGTCGAAATTGGGGCTGCTGTTGAAATTGTGGTGGTTGTTGATATGGATTACCATAATCAGCATAAAACGGCTTTCCCCCACGTCCACGCCCACGAGCTCCACCGGCACCACGACCACGTGTTCCACCATTTCGATAATTGTCTCCACCACGTCGAGGATTTTGAGGAACATCAGAAATTTTCATTTGAGAAAATCCTGAAACAAAACATTCGGAAATTATTACAGAATGAAAAACGGTACCATCTCTTGCAGCTGCGCTACTACTATTTTGACGAGGATTATTACAACCTCCACGGTTCTAAAAAAAATAAATAGAATTCCACATTTGATCTAAGATTTTCTTACATTATATTGACTGTTATTATCACGACTATTAACTTCGGTATTATCATATTGTTTGAATTCCGTTTCAGGAGGTGGATTAACCATTTGAGTACGAATATGATCAAATAATGTGGCATTTGTACTTGGACGACTGGTGTAAGTACGAATATCTTCATAATCTGCAGCACAATTAAATTAATTAACGTACAAATAGTAAACTAAAGTAAACATACTATCATTACTACGACCTTTACGAAAATTGTTGCCCCTACGAGAACCATTATCGTTATCATTGTTTGAGTATTTATCATGTTTAGGAGCGCTATCATATTTATCTTGTTTACCTTCATATCTTTCTTGTTTAGGATAACCTTCAGATTGTAAATTCTTTGATACATTGTCCTTTTCAGCAACAATATTATCCTTTTTAGTATTTTCAGGTAACTTTACACTAGCAATATGAGTATTTTTACGAAGAGCATTCAAATTAGCAATTTCTTGTTGACGTGCAGCTTCAAACTCACTATTTTCAGATGGCTTAGATTCAGTAGCTGCAGCCATCGATTTGAAATTATCTTTTTCTTTTTTTGGAGCTACAACACCTTGAGCAGAAATTGAAGACCATTTAGGAGCATCAGATGTATTACGAGCATCTTGTTTGCTTGAAAATCTTTCTGTCTTCCATTTTTCAACCATTTTTTCAACCGTACCCCCAATAAATTTGCAATTCTTTGGATTCAATTGTAAAATATTATTTTCAAGTTTAATATCACCACTGAGAAGAATCTTAGTACCGTATGGGGTTTCACCGCTAAAAAATATCAAAGTTTTAAAAAATTGTTGTATAAAAAATTGATACCTAATATTTGCCAAAGGTTCAGTAGTCATAGCTTTAGTAGATTTAGCACCATCGGTTAAAATCAATGAACAAACACCATTATTTTGCACATGTTCATTAATTTTGGGATAGCTAACATTTTCCCATTTTGAAAGTTGAACAATGATAGGTCCTTTCAAAGATTTGTTTGAAATACCTTCAGAGAGGAATGCCTCACTGTAATCTTTTATGTCGAGCTAAAAACATTGATATTAAATGATATATTAGTTATATTATAATGAAAAACATACATTTGAAAGAACTTTCTTTAATTCATCCTTACTCATTTTTTCATCAAATGTATCTCCCATAACTTCACGAAATTTTATTTCATCAACTTTCCATCCATCATCTCTAAGAGTCTTTAAAGCAGTCATTGCTTTATCTCCTCTAAAAAAGTTTCTATAATAAAATAATTTGTTAGAAATAAAAAAATGTATCAATCAAGAAAAATTGTTGTCGCGTTGAAAAACAAGGACATCCACATTTTGTCGTTATGGAACATTTTGCCAAATGTCTACAAAAAGTGTTGAAATAAAAATTTTATTATAAAGAGTCTCTCTCACACTTTAGTCGTTAAAATTTTTTTTTGTTTAATCGAAGAGTTTTCGTGTCGAGAACGCTATAAGTATGACTTACAATTTGTTAACGACTCACGTTGGAATCAAATTTACATTTTACTTTTTGAGTTCCTCGGTCAGCTTTCTCGGTGGATACTAAACTTTTATTTAACTGTTAATTTTATATTCTTACATAGTTAGAATTAGCAAAAACTATAAGATAACAGAGAGCTTTTTTAAATAATAGATTTCAGTCACATGATATTGACCAAAAAGTCCAAAAAATCGGGTTTCTCCACACAAATCTTTCTCAGTGGATCCTGAACTCAAACAAATTTTTTATGCTTTATGTCTTATATATTTAGAATCAGTAGAAAATTCTGAATCTCGTAACAGAGAGCTTTTTTTTAAATATAACTTTTTTTAAAGACTACCTTACACTTCGTTGCCTTTACACTTCGTTGCCTTTACAATTTTATCCACTTAGATCCTACCTGTTTAGGCTAGATTCTACCTCATTAGGCCCACAATATCTTTCTTAATCCTCAGAATCATTGCTATACTTCACCTAATTTCCTGAGGGCGCCCTTCGGGCGCCTCCTAAGCCTAAGCTAAGACTTAGGCCCATCCGATAGCCTAATGAGGTAGGATCTAGCCTAATGAGGTAGGATCTAGCCTACAAAGGTAGGATCTGTGGATAAAAGTGTAAAGGCAACGAAGTGTAGGCAACGAAGTGTAGTGCAACGAAGGGTAAGGCAACGAAGTGTAAGGGCAACGAAGGGTAAATTAGCCCTGGTAGTTTAAATTTCAAAACTGTCTTTCTAAAAAGGTGCCCCTTACAAGGGGATAAAACCAAAAAATATCTATACCAAGGGGAAAGTCAACCATTTGAACAAGTTTCTTTACTTTCAACACCACTTCAAAGTATATCAAATTACCTAGAAAAATCGAATATACTAGTCATATTGAGTTCAAAAATTACCTTCTAACACTTTAATTTCAAAGATCGAAGTATGGAAAATTTATTTATTAATGTAATTGTATTTAATTATTTTTTTGTACTGTTTAATTGTACTGTAATTCATTTATTTTGTTTGTTTATCAGCACGTGTTCGGGCATGCAAATAAAAAAAATAAAAAATAATAATCTTGCCCTGTTAAATTTGATTTGTTAGGATTGAGTAATTTTTGAGATGCTTTAAATTGTGCAACTTCAGGGGTTTTAGTTTTTTCATTTTCTTGTTGTCTTGGAAATTCAAAAAGATTCTGTAAAAAATTAAAATAGGAATCTCATTAATTTACAAAAACTAACTTCAATGACATCCTTTGAACCGGCAAATGAAGGTTTTGGATTTTTCCATTTTCTTTCATCTTTTCTTTCTCGATTATGTGAATTTGCTGCAACTTCAGTAGAATTTTCGTAAGCTGCAATATGAAGGGAAAGAGTGCTATTGTTGGCACTTTTTGCTTTTTTAAATTCATTTCTTGCTTCAAAATCATTAATAATATTCAAAAAAGTTGTTGACGAACGTTTATTGAATTTATTCCATGAATTTGTTTCAGATCGTAAATCTTTTGAATGAGATAAATCTAACAATTATGATATGGCTGCAATACTTTAGAAAAAGTTTCAAAAACTATTATCAGAACAAAGAAAAACAATGATAATAAATTCTAATAATTTTTTTAATATTATAAAAAGTATTGCAGCAGCCTAATTTCTACCGTTATTTTGTGATTTTTTGTTATCAAATGCAATATTTTTTGGACGAAAAATTTCTTCAAAGACACTATCATGATTTTGACTATTTAAATTGAGGTTACTGTATTGATCACCACTGTCAACAAACCCTATTTGTCTTTTTTTAAAAGACAAACAATTATCTTTTGTTGCCATCTAAAATTAGTGATATAGACTTTCAAACAATTTCAACAATATAAATTGATTTAATTTCAACTTTATCACAGCCGCAAAAAAACAAACGAAACGTGAACATAGAAGAAAGTCAATCTTCAACAACAAGTATTCTCTTTAATTTTTACAAAATTGAACTATCAATCTTCGTAAAATAAAAAAAATAGAATAGAATAGAAAGTAAACATTACAACCTTTGACGAAAAAAATAAGGATGATGCAATATTTTATGTTCTCTCTTTTTCCTTACACTGCAGCAGCATCTCTTTTTTACTGGAAAGAATTATAGTTATCATGGGGTTCAAAAAAAAATGGAAAACGAGTGGCAGCGAAAAAAATTTCGAGGAATTGCTTTTGCCCGGGAAGCATACTGGTGAAACGCGCGCAGCCAAAGATGCGGCAATGTGAGAGGTTTGATTCCTCAGGAGTGCAAAGAAAAATTTTAAAAATACAAAAAAATAATTTTAAAGGAGATTCGTCAGTTTGCGCATTTTTGCGATTTCGCAAAAAATTGCGAAATTGTAAATAAGTGATAATCAGGGTTTTTCGTGTCGAGAACGGCATACTGTAAATTGATTTTTCTTTTGCAAAAAAACAAAAAGAAATTTCGAAATCGTCCTTTTGTTTTTTTTATAAATGCATTTTTGCAGTATTTTTTTTAATTTTATTCTTTTTGCGTATAAATGTTTTAATTTTTATGTTTAGTGATAAATAAAGTTGTTTTTTTTGTATTTCTGGACAATTAAATGTTGTCACATATATGGTCTTACACATTTTTTTGACACTTTTTGGTGTTTTTTAATATATTATATTTTTCGATCACTTTTGAATGGGGTAATGATTTGTAGCAAAAATATTGACGAAGAAAAAATAAAAATTGCAAATGCTATTGGGAAACACATCGTTTATGTTTATTGGCATTAATACACATCCCTTTGACAGAAGAATTTTTTTTTAGTTCTCCATCATCAAAACTTGAATCAGCCAAAATTTGGACATCATAATCGCCTGAAGTTAATTTTACTAAAATTATGCAACTCAGTTTTATCAATTATATCAAAAGTTTTTGGATGCTCGGAAAAACATTTTCTGAATTTGAAGTTGTTTTTGGATCAATGAGTTTGAAACTCAACAACATCGCTTTAGCAAACTGATTGCTTTATAGAACAACAGCAACAAAAAGAATACTGTGATTTGAACTTAATTCTAAACCAATAAGTTTTCAATATTTACAGTTTTTGGAGGCAAAAGACTGTGTGTGTGTTTGAAATGGGTTGGGCAGGTTTGAAGAAATAATATTGCTATAGCAGAACTTTGTCGATAAGAAATTAATATCAAATTGCCAGTAAAGTGTAAATTAAAAATCAACATTATCATCTACTAGTAGATAGATCTACTCTGTTTCTCTGAATTATGAAGTTTTTCATTTGAAATTAAAGCTGCGTTAAATAAAATTTGTCTCTAAACTCTATACAAATATTTTAGCAAGACCGTTTCATAAATTTGTTGTCACATATATGGTTAAATACATTCTATCATAGGAAAAGAGCTTTTCAATCAAACGTATGAACTCTTTCAAATTTTTAAAATAAAAAAACGTAGTTTTACAAGTGTGGATCTTTCTGATAGCCGTATCAACCTTTTTAGTTTCAATTAAAGCATTTGGACATGATGCGGCTGAGTTTGAGCCGATCAAAAAACACGATTTTTCGTTCCTATTTCCAAATTCTCCTGTAGCGATTCTGCTGTGAAAAGCAAGAAATATAAAACATTACCTTTATTTAAATTCAGCAAAATTATTGCAAAATGTTTGACAAAAAATGAAGAAAAACATAATATAAATCTATAAGGATTAAACCTGTCGTTTGTAACATAAAGACAGTGTCTTAAGACACCAATAAAATTTTTATTTAAACAAATCAGTAAATAGGTAAAGGGGATGTCCAGATATGACGTCATACAAAGAGGGGGGAAAGCCAATTATGACGCTCTTTGTTCTTTATGCCGCACATCAAAGGCGCCATTTTTGATGACGCCGCAGAGGGGGGGGGGGGGGGGGGGGGGGGGGGAATGGGTCCCAAAATCCCGATTTTTGTATGACGTCATATCTGGACAGCCCCAAACCATATATATTAAATTAAAAAAGACCAAAAAGTATCAAAAAAATGTGTAAGACCATATATGTGACAACATTTAATTGTCCAGAAATACAAAAAAAAACAACTTTATTTATCACTAAACATAAAAATTAAAACATTTATACGCAAAAAGAATAAAATTAAAAAAAATACTGCAAAAATGCATTTATAAAAAAAACAAAAGGACGATTTCGAAATTTCTTTTTGTTTTTTTGCAAAAGAAAAATCAATTTACAGTATGCCGTTCTCGACACGAAAAACCCTGATTATCACTTATTTACAATTTCGCAATTTTTTGCGAAATCGCAAAAATGCGCAAACTGACGAATCTCCTTTAATCTTTTAATCAATGAGACAATCAATCTTGATGTTGTATAAAAAAATTTAATTAAACACAAAAAATTTTTTATTTATTTTTCCCCGATTGAGTTTATTTTTGGTACATATATGCTGTCGACCATGGAGAATCCAAAAAGAAAATCAGTTTTTTCTATAAAAAAAGTATGCAGTTGCTGGATTCGAACCTGTGACCGAAGGACTGATACGCAGCGCTTCTACCACTCGGACACAACGTTAATTCTTGACGGCTAACTTCGGCGCAATTTTTATTTATTCCATTAGATGCAGAAAAAAATTCTGTATCTTATAGGCCTGATTCTGAATTGGGGGGTTTCGGAGTGTAATGTATCATCATTGAAAAAACGTAAAAAATTGCGATTTTTTAGGCTTTTCTCAGATTTTTTTTATAAAAGTGATGTTCAGAAGGTGGATTTTTGGAATCTCTGTATTTGTTTACATCTAGAAGGATAAAAATAAAAATCATAAAGAAAAATTATAATTTCTACAATATACATCTCTTTCATTTTCTTTTGACTGAAAAAAATACAGGGAACACTGTGCACGTTTCTAAATATAATTTGTTAAAAGTTATAGCAAAAAAAATACATTAATAACAAAAAAATCCTACCATAAAAGAGTCATTGTCCGTTTGTTGATTTTTTGGTTGGTCCGTTTTTATTTTGATGGGAGCGCTTGGCTTGGCAAAATGTGTCGAGCGTTTGTCAGCATTTTTTGTTAGCAAGAAAAAAATTTTTTCCTCGCTTTTCTAGAATTTTCTTGATTTCTTAAAAATGTCTAGAATTTTCTTCTAAAGATTCTTGAATGTTCTTGAAGAAAAATTTGTAAAATTTCACAACAAGATTTTTTTTTAAAATGTAAAATAAAAAAATAAAGGCTTCATTTCACGGGCTCATTTGGCGTAGGGTTAAGATGGCTTTCGCGTAGGATGATTTTAAACGATTAATTTTTCTATCAAACGTCTTCTTATAGTCCCTTGAACATTCCCTGAAATGTGCGTCGAAAAAAAAATTTCGAAAATTTCGATTTTTTTTTTCACAGGGGGGACCAAGGCAAAAAAAATTTGAAAAATTAAAAAAAAAACAAATTTTTTTTAAATAGTTTAAACATGTCCAGAATTTCTAAAAAATACTATATAAACCGTTTACGGGGTTATAAGAAGTCAAATATTGGATTTATAGCACCAAAAACGATGTTGGGGGTATTGTGAAAAATCTTCTCACTTAGAAAAAAAATTTTATTTTGTTGTTTTTTTGCTTGGTTTTAATTAATTAAATCAAACATGGAGAATCTGAATATAACATTTTCAAGCATTGAAATATATTATTAAATACAGTTTTCTGATGTTGGTGGTATAGGTGTGCACGAAATAAACAAAAGAGAATAGAAGTCGGTTCTAAATGGATATATATGGTTTCTTTTGGTTTTATTTTAAACTTCAGGGAATGGGGAACAAAGTTGTGTGCCATTTTTCGTTTATTTCAATTTCTCTTGTGTGGCCGTCCCCGAAGGGGACGTGGCACCTCTAGTTAGTTAATCAAGGTGAAAAACACCTGATTACTTATCATTAAACGCGTCGACACTCCCTTTAATTTAAAAAAGCAGTAATTTCTATAATACAATTCTGAACTTCATTGTAGCAATTCTTGGCTTCATTTGGCAATTTTCCGTGCCGAACTTTTTTTACTCAATCTTGACTCAGGTCTTGGTTAATGATTCACAGCAAAAAATGTGCAAATAAATTTTGAAACAAAGCGTAAAAAATTGCTCATCAAAAAATTGTTAAAATTATGTCATTCTTAAACCGTAAAAAATGCAAAAACTCGCCCCAGACTTTTTTCCCCCCCGCCTTCATTTAAGTTGCACCTGTCTGATGTTGAGAGCATTTTTTTCTTTCCTCCTCAAAAAACGTTTGATGATAAGTAATCAAAGGTGTACTTTTTATTCCTTAAAATTTATATCATGGAAAAAAGCTTTGTCAAAAATGAATTCGTGAGAAAAAAATGACGGACGAAAAATTATGACAAATATAGAAAAAAAGACGTAAAAATTGATAAGAAACAAAAAAACAATTTGAACCTCACCTCTTTTTTTGCTCTGATAGAACAAATTTTGGAAGAAAAAATATCATTGTCTCATTTCTCGTCTGCTTGTTGAAAGCAAAGATGTTGTTTAAAAATATTATTCTATTCTTTTTTATTTGTAAAACCGTTGAAAGTTATAATAATATTTTTGAATGTTCCGAAAATACTCCAAATTTTATCCTTGAAAATAATACAATCTCACTTTTTCAATCACCAAATTTTCCAAAAAGTATTTCAAGTAATTTATCGTCGTCATCTTGTAATGCTCTTTTTTCTACCGTAAGTTTTCTAAAAGATTATTCTTTTAAGGGGTTACTGATAAAATATTAAATCTAAATTTTTTGAATATCTAATTTTTCTTAAAAGCAAGAAATTCTAAAATTTGAAAAATTTTTTAAATTGTTTTAAGAAAAGTGTTCACGTTTTTAATAGTTTATCTTAAAGGGAGTGTCGAAGTCTCTGAAAAAACGCACTATGACGGTAAAAAATTTGCATAAATTTAATTTATTTATTATTTTGCATTTTTTACTTACATGTAAGTAAGTGTAATTACACCTAAAATTTTTAGAAAAATTCAACAATAAGTATTTGGATTGTAATGATAAATGGATTTGCAAGTAAAATACAATTTCGTGACACTCGTTACATTTCAAATAATTTAACAGTGAAGTAAGATTGCTTTTTTCTTTTGAAATTTCAGTTTTATGAAGAACCTTTTTTTTAGTGAATACATTTCAACTTTTGATACTGTAAAATTTTCAACTTTTGCAGACGTTTTAGCCGTTGATGTAAACCGGTTTGGATATATTAACACAAAATGGACAGCTTTTCAAGCTCTTGTGGTTACGCATCGTATGCAAATTTTGTGCATATTGTAAATGTAAAATAACTTATAAAATTATAGCATTCAAAAGAGATTCCCCTTATTGTCCACTTGGAAGTCAAACATTCGATTTTTCAACCGATTCCACTCTTGTAATTCCTGTTGCCCCAACTTTTTATCTACCTGATGGAAGGCTTAGTTATAAACTTTGTAATTGGCATTTTAAGATTGCACAAAATCAACAGCTTAAAATAGTTGTAAAAAGCATTAATTTAGCGGAAAAAATCACGCTTACTTTGGTGGATGAAAAAATGATAACATATAGGTATGTTTTATCTAATTTTGCAATATTGCATCATGTTTATGTGATGACAAAATGTTCTAAAAATCATAATTTAAAAAGTTAACAATTTTAGTTTTGCCAATAAGCATTTAAATCATGCTTTTCACATTTCTGGACAAAACTTTACGTTGACATATCAATTCAATCATGCAAATATTTCGGATTCTGGATTTTTATTTTTTGTTTCTGCTGTAACCAAAACTAACAGTTATATTTCTAATGGATGTAAAGCGCCAAATGTAAACACGACATCCCAAACAACAATTTATACAAATGCTGATTATGTAAACGGTTATCCATCTTATCAGGTAAAATTGCTTTTTTTCTAAAAATCCAAATTGTTATATTAAAATTAATTTTTTGATTAAAACAACTTTAATTTTTTGTCAAACTTTTTTTATGTACTTATTTTTAAACAATTATAATTTATTTCAACAAATTTATTTTTTAGAAATGTATCAGCGATGTTACAGTACCCGTAAAGCATGAAGCAAGACTATACATAACTGAATATAATTTTGAGGGAATTTCTGATACGCTTATTCTTAAATATGGTAATTCTCAAAGTATTCCTTTAACATGGTGGCAATCTCGAAAAGTACCGTATTTTTACAAGCTTACTTCAGATATTAATGCTGCACACTTGGCTTTTGCATCCGATGGAAATACCCAAGGTGCTGGATATACAGCATATTTGGAAACTTATGGTAAGTAATCAATTAAATTATCACAGATTACAGTGTCAAAACTTATTCATTTATTTTAGAATGTACCTGTTCAAATTCCAATTTTGTTATACAATGTGGCAACAGCGCTGATTTAACTCCTATGAATTTTATTAATCAATATTGCAGTAATATGGATTGTAATTATACGGTAATAGTTTTGTAAAATATTACAGTATTACAAATGTTAAAAGTTTAGATTCTTGCAAATTCAAGTTGTCCAGATTCGTATTTTAATATAGGTGTAAGAAATTATTTGCGAAATTCAACTGATTATTTGATAATTAAAAATAATGGAACTATGATAGAAAAGTTTGTTTGCTTTTTAAATTTGCATAAAAAATATATATCAATAGATATTGTTCACGATAATTATTTTAGGATAACTGCTGCCTCAGGAAATTTGCAGAGATATTTTTCTTCCAAAAATAATGACATAACTATCCAATTTCATTCTGGCCCCTCTTCAACTTCTGTAACAATTGAAGATAAAATGTGGAGGATTTCTGTTTCAACAATGGCAGCACCAGTTTTTGTAAATATTACATTGAATGAAACAAACTCAAAATATGTGCAATGGATATTAGATATGGGAGAAAATGATGCTTTAAAAGTTTGCACTTTAAATGGAACTTTAGAAATGTTTGTTAGTTTTGTTACTGATAAATATGATTTATCCAATGTCTTACTGTATGATGGTGAAGATTTAACTAATTATGTCGGAAGGTAAATTATTATTATTTATATTTGTATATTTCTTTAAATTTTAAGCTTAAATTCAATATCAACAACTCCATTTTCGGATCCCAAATATCCGCAAAATAGAAAATCTTTATCTGGTTGCTTTACACTTTATCTTCCAAATGATGTTGCATTCGCCAGAGGATATTCGGCTTTATTCAGAATTGCTGATGGTGATATTAAACATATAACACTTTTGTACATTCATTTTTATAAATTTTAGATGCAACTAAAAACTGTCAAAATACAAATAACGTATTTCAAGGGCCATCAGATTTTTCAACAATTTCAGAATTTGATGCCTCAATTGCCTCAACTGACAGCGGATCATGTGAAATGACGATTCTGGCTTCAGTTGGTTATACGTCCCTTTTACCACATGTTTGGATTTCAAATGTCACTGCTTCTGCAAATGCAAAATATTTGGGTTACAGTACAGTAAACAATAAAAAATTGTTTGAATTCAAGTAAGTCTAATTTAGAAAATATCAGTAATAATTTGCATATTTCAGTGGCACTGAAGCCTCGCAATGGCAATATTTTGGAATTTATTCTCCTGCTTTAACCATAAAAGCTTCGGCATCTTCGAGCATCGCGATTCGGTTATCAGAAATTTATCAAAGTTTGTCATTCCTTTTTTAAATTTTTATTTGAAAAACAAATTCAGTTTTAAAATTTTAGCTCTCGAATGGATAAATGTTATAATGAATGGAACTCAAAAAGGGGTAATGGCATCCCCAAGTTACAGTGGATCCAAGCGAACTTTTAATTTTGGCAGTTTTTACAAAAGTAATGGATATACAAAATTTTCGACAACTTTTAATGTTAAAGAAATTGATGGAAATGCAAAGCCAATCCTTGAAAATGGAGGAGTGAATCAAACGTATTTCTTTTAAAAGATATGCTAATTTTTCTTTAATAATGTATTATTTTAGTTTGATTCAAGGCATTTACAATATTACCGGTCCATTTACCATGTATTATGAAGAAACAGATCCAAACAAGAATGCATTTTTAATTGAATACACAATTCAATCTAATCCTCACACTACAAATTCTGCAATGATGTCAACAGTTTTGAACATTTTTGTAATTTCCCTATCAGCTTTATCCTTTGTTTTATTGCATTAATTGCCAACTCTTTAACAGTAATAATTTATTTTTAAATATCTTTATTTTAAAAGTTTTTTTGATGTCAAAACCGAAAAATTATTTTATTTTTTTTGTTTTTTTTATTAAAATACAAAAATATTACATTACATTTGTCTTCTATTTAATATTACTCCACTTTGTTAGTTTAAAATGTTGACAATGACATGATTTTTAAAAATTTTTGAAATAAGCAGTTGGTATTGTGTCTGTACTTTTAATCTTTTTGTGCCTCTGAAAAAATACTCTTACTCTGGTAACCATTATTATTTTTCAATAAACTGATGAACTTTTGCATGAAGATAACTTTGCCATTTTATTTATAATAAATTATTTTGCCCTAATTAAATTTTTTTATTTATTTTGGTTTCATATTTAAAGGGAGTGTCGACGACAAGCAAAAAAAAATTATTCGGTAACAAGTATGTATGTTTTTGCACGAAAAAGACATTTTTCTATGTTATTTTTTTCTCTAACTCTATTTCGTGCTAAAATATACTGTTTCCCATACAAATTTTTTTTTGCTTGTCGTCGACAATCCCTTTAAAAAACAAAATATTCAAAGAAAAAAACCCAAAAATGATATTTTTGCAAAAATTTTCTTTCTACAAAATTTGTTTCAAAATATGAAAAAATGTTTTATCTGAACTAATTTTAAAATACTTCAGATAAAACTTATTCAAAAAAAAATCACAAAAACTTATGACAAAAAATGAAACATTAATTAGAAATTATGTATCCTCGGGGTTTGATTTTTGTTAAATTTGATTACAGTTGCGGAATCTGCTGCTGTTGTCATTTTTGTTGGGGCTGATATCGTTACGATTTTTATGTTTAAATATGTTTTCTTAAACACAGTTGTGTACATTCTTATACACAAAGTAATATTGAGCGTCAGGACTACAGAAATAAATGGCCCAATATCTAAGATGATATGAGTAATCTTTAAAAAAAAGATAGATTAATTAAAAATTAGTTTTTACCAAAAAATTACCAATGCAAAAATTTGATAAAAAGTACTTGGAAGAAAGTCAAGCAAAACTGTTGCAAAAATAATTTGTACAACGGTTTTATTGATTGATTTTACAACTGTCGATGAACCATGAAGTTTAAATTTTAGCAAAAAGTACAGTATAATTCCACCAATCATATTACAAGTTCCAAGACCTAATCGAATATAAGAACCATATGCCCGAGGAAATAGCGTTGAAATGCAAGATGAATGTCGGCAAGTTGTTATTGAAGAAGTTGGAATTTTTCCAATTAAATCGTTTCCCATTGTTGTCAAAAATAATACAGTAAACCAACCAAAAAATGCAAAAATTGCAAATCCATTTTTTTTCGATGTCCCATAATTTGATGACAAAAGTATTGAAAGACATCGATCAACGCTTAAAAAGATTTCTACGACAGAACTTAACCCATTAAGGGCAGACGAAATTAAAGAAACAAAATACATAAAATGTGCATTGTAGATTACTGTATCCGGTCGCCAAAGAAATAGCATGTAAAGGTGATAAACTGTTGAAAAGAAACCCCAAAACAGATTATAGATATAATATAGTTTAATCATTGGTGATAAAGACAAAATTTTTGAAGCTTTTGATTTGTAATAAAAGCCAATGATACAGTATCATACCCCAAACAGCGAAAGAATTGAGATGGTGGTGTAGCATAATAAAAGATAATAAGGTGATGAATCCATATTGTCGTAACGTTTTCGAATTTTGTGATAATAAAGCTGATTTAAAATTAGAATTTTTAGTTAATATTATTTTGTGCTCATTTTCTTTGAAAGCTTATGTCAAAATAAAACTTTTGCATTTCATTTAATGGTTAATTAATTACTCATTGAATAATTATAATATTATATAATTATTAAAATGAGTAATTGAAGACGTAATTATTTGCATAATGAATAACAACAAATTTTGTTTTGAATTTAAGCATGTCCTTTTTTTACTGTTTTTAATGTCGTGTGGATACGTATTCTGCAATTAAAAATGTGTCATTTTTAATTTCATCGTATGTGATTTTAACTTTGTATAATCTTCAGGAAAAAGTTAGGCAAATAATTTTTAAAAGGGGAGTGGCATTAAAAATAAAATTTTAATCAGCATTTAACTGACAAAAAGTTTATTAGCATTCAAAATCCGAAACTCAGCCGCATTACCTCAAAATGCTTGAGGAATTTCTTTTGATCTTTTGCCGCTTCGTGTTGGAGGCGGCAAAAGATCAAAGGCGTGCCCCCCCCCCCTTAAATTTTTTTCTGTATACGGCCTTGTTTAAAGGGAGTGTCGACGACAAGCAAAAAAAAATTTCCTTTCAACTCTCAACACGAAAGTGCTTCAGAATCCCAATCAAAAAATTCTAATGATTTTTTCTTTCTTTGATTTCTTTTCTGATCCACGGTGTGTTGACGCTGTGTTGAGATGTTCAGTGAGATTTTAAACCCAAATTCTGAAACTTCTGCAAATCAGATTGCCTTCCTTTCTTTATTAAAACAATTCCATTACGGTCTATTTTGGCTGGCACTTAGAAAAATAGAAAAAACGATTATGGTTTTTTTAATAATTAAGAAAATAGCAAAAAATTTCAAAAATTACAGAAATTAAAATGCTGAATTTGGCGTTTTTTTGCATCCAATTTTAGGGGTTTCATATCGGAAACGTTTTCTGCAACCCTTATTTACTATTATTTAATGCTAAAATTAACTTATATAAGAAAAGCAGCGTTTTAAAAATTCAATTTTTTGCTCTCACTGGAAAGTTCAACACACCGTCTGATCCAAAATTGGTCTCCAAATAAAAAATTGGTTGGAGAGAATCCGAGATCCAACTTTTTTTCCGCCATTTTTTGATGATTTTTGCCTGATTAACAACAAGCTCGTTGTTCATTTTTTTTGCTGGTCGTCGACTTTAATAAAAAGTGTGTAAAAAACGGAACGTGACATATATTTTAGTTTTTTTGGTACGATAAGTAATAATAAAATGAATTTTCAAAGTTAATCTTCATGTTGTTTTTGAATCATTCGTTGATAAAGACCATTTTGCGACATTAGACTTTTATGATTGCCTATTTCTAATACGGTTCCATCATGAATTACAATAATTGTGTCAGCATTTTGAATTGTGGAAAGTCTATGAGCAATGGTAATACAAGTTCGACCATCGCAGGCATTGTTGAGCGCTTCTTGAACCATTTTTTCTGATTTTGTGTCTAATGCTGAAAACATCGGCGTCATTTAAGTTTTTAAATGGCAAATATCAAACCAGAAGTTGCTTCATCAAGGATCAAAAGTTTCGGATCACGAACTATGGCTCGTGCAATGGCAATTCTTTGTCTTTGACCACCAGACAGTTGTAATCCTTTTGCGCCTATAAATGTATCATATCGCTCCGGAAGCGATTCAATAAAAGAATCAATATTTGACAATCTGGCAGCATCCTTGATTTTTGAAAATGGAATATTTTTTGTTCCATATGCGATATTATCTTTTATGGATAAATTAAAAAGTGATGCCTCCTGTTCCACTACAGCACTTAAATCTCTCAACGTTGAAACATTTAACTCTTGGGCATTGATGTCATCTGCCTTGATGTATCCGTTAGTGACATCATAAAATCTATTGATTAATTGAACCACGGTTGATTTTCCTGAACCAGACGGTCCTACCAAAGCTATCGTTTTTCCAAGTGGAACCGAAAAGCTGAGGCTATTTAAAATCGTGCGATTTTCAACAGTTGGGTATGAAAATGTGACCGATTTAAAGTCAATTGAGCCGCTCAGATTGGAAGTGTTTTTATTGGGGTAAAAATTTATCCGTGGAGTAGTAGCTAACATTTCAAGTATTGTTTCAGCTGATAATTTTGCTAAAACATATTCTGGTAAATATTTGGTGCTTTGCAAAATAACTATTGAAGCAACATTTAATGCTTCGATACATCTAAAAAATGATAAAATAATTTAATACACTCAAAAAGATAAAAAAAATTTATCTGATAAAACAAACTGAAAGATTATCTGTGGAGTAGTTGATCCAGCTTTAACATAATAGATTCCACAGCTATATGCTATCGCAAAGTTTAATCCAGGAAAGGCTAGACTCATACCGTAGATAAACGATTGAAAAAAGCCTGTAGTTAATGATCGGCAGTAATATTGCCGAAGAGCTTTGCAATATTTATTATGCAAAATATTTTGTAACATAAATGTCTGAACGGTTGAGACATTTTCAACCGCTTCAAAAGCAATTTTAGTTGCTTCATCTGCCAAGTGTTTTTCTTTTTGATTTTGAGTTTTAATAAGTTTTGTCATTGACATCTGAGCTCCAACAAAAATTATAATAATTACCAGACAATTAGCTGCAAATGTAGGACTCCAATAAATTGCTAACAATATGCCAGTAATCAAAGAAGTAATGCCTTGTAAAACTTCTGATAGTTTCGGACCCAAAACAACTTGAACATTTCGAGGGTCAGTTGCTAGCCTTGCAGTTAAGATTCCACAGGTATGTGAAGATTTATCAAAGTAATATCCGTCTTGATGGATTATGTTCTTAAAAAACAAAATTAATTTTTAGCTATGCAATCGTTTTAACCGCTACATTTAAAACATCAAGCCTCATTCGGCCGGCTAGTTTCTCGGCTCCTAATCCAAATGAATATCCAGCTTTGTAACACGTATAACAAGAGACAACCCCTAATATCAAAAAGCTTATTGCTATCCATAAACAATCTTCTTCTGCTTTATGATAATTAGTCATTGCTAATATCAGATACATTTGACCCATCAGTATGGCAGACAGTGGATAGCGACATCCTGTAATTACAGAATAAATAAATCCAGGAATAAAATATTTTATTTCTGCTCTTCCATATTGTAATATATCTGATTGTGAAACGGCGGATGAAGCTTCTACCAATTTCGTGCTAAATAAGTAGTTTACAGAAAAAATTAGGTGTAATTAATATTACTTGGAAATAACAAAATGCCTTGAATCTTCTTTCAACCTCTCAATTGGCTTATACAAATCATCTTGTGCCGTTGCACTTTTGTTTATCCTTGTGATTGTTTGACCTGCAACTAAATTAGCATAAACACCATCAAGTTTGACTAATTTATCATGTGTTCCTTCCTCTACTACAGCTCCTTTTTCAATAACTATAATTTTATCTGCATTTTTGATTGTTGACAATCGATGCGCAATGGTTATGGATGTACGAGCTTGAGATGCCCGATCTATAGCTTCTTGAACCAAACGCTCTGATTCATAATCCAATGCAGATGTAGCTTCATCGAAGAGCAAAATTGATGGGTTACTAACTAATGCTCTTGCAATACAAAGACGCTGTTTTTGACCCCCTGACAGTTTAATGCCACGTTCACTGATAACTGTTTGAAAACCCTGAAAGATTTAATTTTTGTTCCAAGATATGAAACATAGAACGTACATGTGGTAACTTATTTATAAATTCCATTGCATTTGCAATCTGACATGCTGCTTCAATATCCTTAAATGAAATATCTCTTCCCAGTTTTAAATTTTCTTCAATGCTGCCATCAAAAATTGCAGGCTCTTGTGGTACTACACCAAATGATTCTCTTAACCAAGGGGTATTTAAATCAGAGATTGGGATGTCATCAACTGTGATGTAACCATTTAAAGGATCATAAAAATTCATGATAAGTTGAAAAATAGTTGATTTTCCACAGCCAGAATGGCCAACGAGTGCAACTTTTTGTCCAGCTTTTACATCGAAAGTTATTCCATTGAGAATTTTAACAGTCGGTCGAGAAGGATAAGAAAAGTGAATATCTTTAAATTGAATATTTCCGTTTATTTTATTGAGTTTTTTCCCACTTTTCAAATTACTTTTTAGTCGAGATTTCTAAAGTTTAACTTTAAATTACAGATAATTTACAAAATATTAATATTACGCTATCAATAATATTAAAAATTTCAGAAGCAGCCACTTTAGCAGCCAGAATAGAATCAATAACTGGAATACATTGCCCAACTCTTGTAGCACCAAGCATAATAGCCCAAAAAATTGAAAACACTTTTCCAGATTCCATTTCTCCTCTAAATACTAGTATAGTGCCAACATAGAAGGCAATCCCCATAGAAATGTTCATAAAAAGGGAGAAAGATGCAGAAGAAGCAGCAACAATGGCAGATTTACGAATACCTGCTTCTTGTGCTTTTTTGAGACATTGCTGATAACTAAAATTTTAAGATAATAATTTTTCTTCAATAGTACTAATCCAGTTTCGCATTAAATTCATTAAAAAATAAGACAAAAAATATGCAAATTTTGTATGGCCCTCTCCATTTAAAAAAAATGAAAGTATCTTTATCCACCCCGACAATATTTTTATCTTAAAGCAAAAATTGTTCGGGTTATCCTGTTTTAAATGAATATTTTATGTTAACTTTGTTTACCGATTGTTTTCAAATTCTTGGGCATTAAAAAAAATCACTGTTTTAATACTTGATATAATTTCAGCAACAATATTACTGGCAACGTCGTAACATTTCATCTCTTTTTTAATTATTTTTTTTAAACTTGTTGCGGACAAACTTAGAGTAATTGTAATAAATGGGGCTGTTATAAGCATAACGGTTGCCATTTTCCAACTAAAATTTTGTGACAATTATTCTTGTTGTCAAAAAAAAGCTCAAAAACACTTACTTCATATAAAAAGCAATGGCAATGCCGCAAAGTAAACTTGTGACTGAATGACAGACAAATCCAATTTTATCAGAAATCCCATCTTTCAATTGATCAAAAACTGCTGTCATTTTTTGAGTTAAAGCACCCGTTTGATGAGAATTGTACCATTCCATATCTTTGTGAAGAATTTCAAAGAAGAAATGATTTCGAATGATTTGAATCTGCCTTTCACAAAGCCAATAAAAAGAAAGACTCTGAAAGCAGAGGCAAAATGTAAGCGTAATTTAAATGCTCTTGACAGAACTAAATAGACTGACTACATACCGATATATATCCAAACAAAAATAAAAAGCTTGCAATACTTGCCAGCTTTAAGCAAATCCATAAAACTTTTACTGCGACAACATCAAGATCAACAACATTATGCAAGATATCACCATGTGTTGTCATTAAAAGAGTATGAATATCTTTTGTGGTAAACGATATTACCGGATTTAAAAACCCGGTAACAATACTTCCCCCTATACCAACAACGAGTAAAAAGTAATCAAAAGCATCGGCATATCGAAGCTAAAATATATTAAAACATCTTTCAAACATAGGGATAATCTTACCATTTCTCGAAAGCTAGTTACTGTCTTTGATTTTTTATTCATCGCAAAGTTCTAAAGCTTTTTCGATTTTAGAGCAAATAAAACCAAATACAAATCATGAAACAAGAAACGTAAATTCTGCGTCCCAATTTTTATAGCATTTGTTAATGCTAGAAACTAAAATTTTTTAAATGAAAAGAATATATTAAGTAGACAATTTCAGTTTGAAAAGATTTTATAGTATTTTTGGGCCGGTGTTGCATCCACTTAAATACGAATGCTTAATAAACGGCCCACGTGTGACGTTTTTAATTACATTTAAACCTGAATATTTTATCCATCATTTTGGTCAATAGCGTGTTCGGCTCAGTGTAATAAAAAATCTTCTGTAAGTTAATTCTGTAGTAGTTTGTTTGGTTTTTGAAAAATGTTTTACTTTGGTATTTTCATTGATTTCGGTTTTTAAGAATTACATTGCTCTTTTTTTACCCAAACATTTTTTCAAATGAATTTGTGTTTTATACGGTATTGTTCCAGGATGGCATTGATACTCATATGTTACTTTTTCCATTCTTTTGTATTGTCCAGGTCGAGTGTCTGGAAAAAATTTAAACTTCAGAAATATTATACCCTTTCATGTTACATAATATTGTTTACCGCATTTTTTTGGTAAATTTCTGATTTTGCCCTTTCACATTGTAGCTAGCCACAAACTTCTTTTTACAAAAATCTATATTTTTGTAAAAACGTCAATTAAGAAAGTCTAGCATACAATTCACTCGAATAGTATGAGAACTGCTGAAATGTTAAAAGCTTTTTTTGTATAGACAAGATCTTCATTTTTAAAACAATTTTTATTCTTGTATGAAAGACTTCTAGCATACAATTACATTATTTTAGACAAAAAGGGAAAAAGCATACTATTGTTTTGATTTTCATTATATAAGACACCTACACAAGTGGCCTTTTTTGACAAAGAAGAAAAAAGTGGGACTTTATTATACAATGTTTCATTCAAATAAGGGAACATCCAGACGTGACGTCACGGCAAAATCCAAAATTTTGACCTCCTCCCCCCCCCTAATCACAGTACCGTCACTTTTGGCTTACCCCCCTCCCCCCCCCCCACCGTCACAAAAATCGTCACATTTTCCAAAAATGCATAAAAAATTCAAATTAATTTAAAATTTTATTTGTAACAACAACAAACAAAATCTTTCATCAAGTCATTTTGTGGTTTTAGTAATCGAACTGGAGCACAATTAAAATGACGACGCCCTTCAATAGTTCGTGAATCTCTTGGAAGCAATCTCGTATATAAAGTTGATCTTTATATACGAGATTGAATTTATGTTTTTCAATTTCAGATGTCCAAATAGTCATTTTGAGTTTAATTTGAACAATATCATTGTTTAATTCTTTCCATGCTTTTTCTCCAGCAAATTCTCTTGCAGATTTATCAAATCTTGTTTTGAGTTCAGCCCAATTTCGAAAAAGAGCCATAAAAGAATTGTGCAAATCCGACATGTTTACAGTTTCATTTGGATTAATTAATCCTTTGGATGCCTCGAAGTTCATTACTTTGTAACAGGGTTGAAAGTTTTTAAAGCTTGTCCAAAAGAGCATTGCTAACACTGCTTTAGCAGTCTTTTTGCCGCGTTTTAATCATTCGCGTCAAGAGTTTTTTACTCTTTGAAAAAACTTTAGAGAAAAAATTTAGTAAAATTTAATTCAATAACATTGCAAAAATGATCAATTTCCGTGACGTCACTTTTGGCTTTGACCCCCCCCCCCCTCCCCCATCACAAATCGTCACTTTTTGCTTACCCCCCTCCCCCCCCTTAAAGCCGTGACGTCACGTCTGGACAGTCCCTAATACGAGAGTTGCTAAAAGCTCTTTTTTTAAAATGTATTCTCGCAAATATAAAAGGTTCCGAGGCAATAACGTTTTGAGAGGAAACAATGACCAGTTTTAATTTTATTCTCTGTGCTTTATTCGTCATTCCTCAAATTTCATTATCTTCAGATGATTGCCGTGCAATTCTTCAATCTGCAGGTGCTACAAAGGAATTTGGTGGTCGAGTTGGACATGCCATTCATTCTTTATCAGTTCGAAACTTAAAACAATTCAAGCCAGATGTAAATGAAACAAATCAAGTTCCAACGGTTAATTTGAATTTGACATCGGATATCCCAATTCTTTCGTACGCTCCTGATCGAACTACTCCAGATTCCCATATGTTTTTACTTGATGGTTCCATAATTTTGGATGAAGTAGGAAACACTTAACTTCATTCTCAATTTATAAAAACTGATTTTTAGATCCTTTCTCACATGGATGACAAAAGTTATAATCTTAAAAACTATAATCCTCTTGAACAAATTGTTCATACTTTTCATATGGAAGAAATGTGGGCTTCGGCATTGATTGATTATCGAAACTTTGAGGTTGATCCCCCTGCGGATGAAGTGTGCCAGTGCGTGATGGATATTGAAAATAATGGAATTTTAATGAAGCTTCGTCAAACTGCTCTTATCATACGAGAACCTAATCTTATGCTTGGGTATGGACAAGAAAGAGCAGAACGAAGATGTTCAGAAAATGCATCATCCCCGGGGTTCGTTTGTTTTTTTTGTTTTTTTACTAGTTTATTTCGTTTCTTCCAGTTGTTCATTTTTTAAGTCAATTGGAAAGTCCTTACCACCATTAAACAGTGCAAAAGCATGGAAGCGTTGGAAAATGGATTCCGGAGCAATGAAAGGCAAAGACACCGCTCTTTTTCTTTATTGTGCTCTTAACAACAACAACGGTAGCAACAAAAACTTTAAAAACATTGAATGGAATCAAAAGTATCATTACTAAAAATAAATAAAAATTTTTTTGAAAATTTAAATAATCAAAACTAACAATCGATATCTCCCCAAAACCCTGTGAACCACCCGTTTTATTTTTTCATTTGATATTATTCTTAAATTAAATCCGATGTAATTTTGAAGTGAAACGTTGGATCCCGACTGACTCCATTTTTCCTTTAAAGCGCATAGATAAAAAATGGATCGATTCTTTTTTCTCTCACGCTTTTTTGCCATTGACGAAATCAACAAAACAACTTGTAGCATAATAAAGGAAGAAATAAGAATTGATTTTTTTCTTTCTTATTCCGCGATGGAGATATTTTCAAGCTATTAGATTTAAAATGAATTCCCAGAAATGGTAGTTATTCATTCATGGTATTTAGTTTTAGTACAATCAAAACATACTTTTCCGATTCCATCGAAATTTAAAGTACGTTATTGTACGCTTCTTACACGCCGAAAAGATCCCGAGTGTACAAAGAAATATATACACCCCACAATCGTCTGGTTTTTTTTATCAGTGATATTATATCTGTTAACAGCTTTGTTTTGTTAGGTTTAAGTGTAACAAACTGTAAAAAATATCCTGTTAAATATTATCAAGTATTATTTTAGGTAAACAGTAGTGTTCCGTTACCGTACCGTCACGGTAATATTACCGTGTTTTCAAAAATAGGCACGGTACGGTAATGCCGTGATTACCGTGAAAAATTGAATAATTAAAATTAATAACAAAAAACGGTTAATCAATAAGTTCAAATTCTTCTTCTGAATCAGATTCTTCTGTTTTTTGATTAATTGTTTCAGCATTTGCAACATTTATTTTTTGCATTACTCTTATTTGAAGAAGTTTTTGAGCAGAATCAGGGGATAAACGGTAATTTATATCCACGGTACGGTAAGACGGTAATTTTTACGGTAATGAAGCCGTCACGGTACGGTAACGGAACACTACTCGGCAGAAAAAGAAGGTGGCAAAACTTAAGCTTTCATAAAAATGCATCCAAACGATTATCGGAGACTTTTAATTTTAAGTTTGAAAACAAAAACAGAATAGTTAAATTTTTAGACAAATTTTTATGCAAATAATTTTTTGCACATATTTTTTAACAAATAATTTTTTTGAAAAACAATGAAAAATGACACAATATTTGCTGAAATTATTGCATCATCTTTTTTCATTGTATTGAATTATCCATAATTGTAATTATTGTTGTTGTAGCAATTATAATAATAGTAAGGATAAGAACAATAATTTGAATAATAACTGTTGGGATAAGAATATCCGTAATAATTTGTGCCGTAGCCATTTGAATATCCATAATTATTGCCATAATAGTTGTTATATCCATAATAATAATTACCATATCCATTTCTGTATCCGCCCCAACTGTCATTGTCTACGCCACTGTCACCGCCTCCGCCACCGCCATACCTGCCCCGTCCCCAGCCTTTTCCACCCCAGCCACCTCGACCACCCCAGCCACCTCGGCCACCGCCACCCCATCCGCTTCTGCCGCCTCCTCGTCCACCTCCACCCTTTCCTCCACGACCTCCGCCTCTTCCTCCACGGCCTCCGCCTCTTCCACCGCCGCCTCCGCCACCTCTCCCAGCTTCAGCTAAAAAATTAATTTAATAAATTAAAAAAATTTAATAACAAAATTCATTAAAAATTAACAAACTTTCAACAAAAATTAAAACTATCAAAAATAAAATAAATATGACAAAAACCACCTTCATTTTTGCAAAAAGAAATGGGGGTTACAAAAAAGAATGTCTCTTTAGTTTTAACTTTAAATACTCGTTTTTTCATTCTGTCTCGGGGGGGTTTTTAAAGATCAAGAATTCATTAAAATTAAAAAGTATTCAATTTTTGTCAAATAAAAGAGGTCACATGGCTTTTTGATGTATGTATATATGTATTTCATTACAGCTCATTAAAATCTTTTATTTGATGATCAGTTTTTTTCGCTGCAAAAAATACAAAACAAAAATTGGGCGAATTCTTCCCAAAAAAAAGTTTTTATTTACCACAACAGTTTTTGTTTTAGTTTCAAGGTTTTTAGGCAGTATTCGAGTGTCAAATAATTTGACAATAAAAATTTTGTACTAAAAATATCAGCAATTTTTTTATCATTAATTACTGATATTTTTACTACATTATATAAAGTATTTGTTTAATTTTTTTGAAAATCTTCAATGGTTTTTTTTAAAGATTTTAATCACCGATTTTCGTTTTTTTTGTTTTCAACGGTGATTGAATTTATTTATACCATTTTTCAAAATATTTTCTGCCAAAATTTGTAAATTTTTATAAAAACTATTAAAAAATATATTTATTTACATGAATAATTTTATTTAAAATTACATTAATAATTAATGTAATATGGATATCCACCATATCCATATCTTCCGATTCCGCCTCCCAAATATCTTCCCCGATATCCGGCATAACTATATCGTCGGATTGGGCCCCTCCAATCTCGATGATATATTCCATATCCATATGAATTTCCATTTGTTGAACGAATTCTTCCATATGGCCGATAATCCCGTGCTAATCCAGAATTAAATCCATATCCATATGTTCGAGCTTCTGCTAAAATTGTTTATATTTTTTTAAACTTAAAAGTTTTATAAAAAAAAATCTGGGACAAACTTTGAAGAATTAATAAGAAAATAGCCAACACGGTTGCCACCAATATTTTCATCACTGATATAAATCTGATAAGTTTGGACAAAAATTGGATTTTAGCCAAAGGTTTTGTTTCTTTTTATACTCTGTTTTTAGCTATATAAAAGTTGGATCCGGGGATTGAATAAAAACAAGTTTATTTGATGTGATGCAATGATAAAAAATCTGATAACAACTGCACTCCCGATAATTTAAAGCGTTTGATAAAAAAAACAAGTTCTTTTTCAACTTTAAAATATTTGTGTTTTATTCAAAAACTTTTTGCAACAAATTTTTTAGAATGGATTTAGTAAATCCCCTTCGGGCATTACATACATGTAAACACATTGGATATATAATATCCAAAAACAAAGTCAAAATAATTTATTTAACAAATATCAAAAATACAGTATATTTTTTAACAAGAAAATCTCAAAACAAAATAACAATTATTAGAGTAACCACCAAACTCAAGAAATTGGACAACATTTTTTCTTTTTTCCATTTTTTGAATTAATTTGTATGACATCAGAGACAACGTTTCCAATTTCTTTCCTTCTTCGCTCAGCTTCTGTCCTTCGAACTTGGCGACAAGATTCTTCAATTAATTTTTGAAATGCTATTTCAACATTTGTATTTTGTTTTGCCGAAGTTTCCATAAAAAAGAAACCTTTTTGTTGGGCATATGCTTCACCTTCTTCGATTGGCACTTCTCTTTTTGAAGATAAATCAATTTTATTTCCAATTAACATTACAACATATTGATTATCAATGAATTGTTGGGCCTATAAATGGTGATTATTTATTTATTTATACTAATTATAATCATAAGATCAATAAAATTGGAAAAAAGTTATCACAACTTTTGCACAAAATTTGCATATTTTTATAGGGATTGTGTTCCAAGGCCGTATACAG
Source organism: Panagrolaimus superbus (assembly GCA_964035985.1). Classification (NCBI taxonomy): domain Eukaryota; kingdom Metazoa; phylum Nematoda; class Chromadorea; order Rhabditida; family Panagrolaimidae; genus Panagrolaimus; species Panagrolaimus superbus. The sequence goes on from OZ038357.1 coordinate 12,963,223, forward strand.
AAAAAAATTTCGGAGGGGGCACAGCGATTTTGGGGGGCACACCTTTGATCTTTTGCCGCCGCCAACACGAAGCGGCAAAAGATCAAAAAAAATTCTTCAGTTTCGGGGGGCACAGATCCCGAATCCCCCCCCCCCCCTAAATACGGTCTTGTTGTGTTCGAAAAACTTTTTTTTTGGATTTGTAAAGGCACAAAAGAAATGGATTTTAAAAATTGCTGATTACTTTTTTTTGAAGAACTTTTTCGGCAAAGAAAATGATCAGTTTTTGTTTAAGTTAAAACTGCGCTTTGGCATTCTTTTCTTTCGTTTCTAAAAAAAAGATTTCTAAAAGCTGCGTATATAAAATTCAGCAATAAAAAATTTGTTTATATTTTATCTGATACCAAAAAAATTACAGTATCGAAAGCTAAAATGATAAATGCTGCCCCAAAAAATTGTTTTTGATTTTGTAAACATAAATCCTTGCAAGGTCACATCCAGGATTAAATCTTAGAAGGGCATTTTTTGATTTTTGGTGGAAATCCTTTCATCTTTTGCCGTCGATGATAAAAGATAAAAGGAATTTGTCAATTTTGAAAGGGGGTATTGGAATGTAATGCCTCCCTCCTTTTTGGCTTGAATCCTTGGGTTGGGTAAAAAATGGTAATTTTTGGGGAATTAAAATTTGGCAAATATTTTAGTATTTGCCAAATTTTGCCGCAAAAATAGCTTACCTCATCATACCATTTTTGAATATTTTTAAAGCTTTCATATTTTGTTACATCATATACACATGCAATGGCATTTGCCCTTCGATAAAATTGATTTATAACCACTCGAAATTTTTCTTGTCCCGCGGTATCCCAAAATTGAACTTTTACCGCTTTTCCATCAACGTCATAACTTCGCGAAGAAAATTCAATTCCAATTGTATTCTGCTTCGAATTAATATCTCCGCCAAGGAAGGAAGTAATTAACCATGTTTTTCCGCACCCTGAATCTCCTATCACAATTGCCTTTAAAATTGCGTAAGAGCCATCGGCCATTGTCTCTTTAAAAAATAGAAAAAAGAATGTTTTGAAAATAGAAAAAAAAGATGAATCAGCAACAGCGGCAAATAAAAAAAATATTGAATTGAAGCAGCAACAAATGGTTTTTATTTTTAAATCAATGATAAGAAAAAAACACACACAAAAACTTTTTTTTGGGGCTGATGCTCCCTTTCCACACCCAAAGCAAAAAAAATTAGAGAAAAGAAAAATAAGACGTCAATAACTTTTTTTTTGAGTGTAATATCTTTTTTTAAGGCAGCAGCAGCAAAACGAAAAAAAGAGACAAAAAGAATCGAGGTCGTTTTACAAAAAAAAAAATCAAATGGCATTGCGCGGCATTTTTTGCGGCAGCCATCGATGAAAGCAGGCGGATGTGGGGGGAAAAAATGGGGGAAAGATAAAACCAAATGGAAAAAAAATTGTGGCAATCAAAAAAGAAAAAGAAAAGTGAAGGCAGAGAAAAAAAGAGAGATTATCGCTTTTGATATTTTTTGTTTAAACTTTTAAGATTCAGTTTCATTGGGAAGTAATAATTAATTTGCATAAAAAAAGAGCAGGGCCGTATACAGAAAAAAATTTCAGGGGGGGCACAGCGATTTTGGGGGGGCACGCCTTTGATATTTTGCCGCTACCAACACGAAGCGGCAAAAGATCAAAGGAAATTCCTCAATTTCGGGGGGGGGGCACGGGCCCCCAGTGCCCCCCCCCCCCCCCTTAAATACGGCGCTGAAAAAGAGAGCAACTTTTTAGTAAATACTTGAAATTAAATATTTTATTTGTGGACACAGACTTCTGCAAGAATAGGTTTTCAGATTAGAAGACATATTCGGAAATCTTTTACGGCAAAGAATCAAAGATAATCTAAGATTTTGAAAGGAGGGCATATGCCTCATCCTACCGAGATTCCTGCTTACTTTCAAATGCAAATATTTTACACTAAACTACCAGAAAATAGCTTTCTGCTTGCTTATTAAAAAAAGAAGATTCATCAAATGCATTTTTTGAAAAAACATTTGCATTCACCGTCATTAAAAAACTATAATTTTTGAATGTTTTGTTGATTGATTGTATTAAAATCAATTTTTCTTGCTACGGTAAATTTTGCTTTTTTATATTTGAAAAATTTTTCTATTATTATTATAGATTCGAGGAAATCATTTTTGCTGATAAAAAAGAAGGAAAAAAAGAAGAAATGTTTTTTTTTCATAAATTTTCGGCATTTAGATCTCTGGCATTTTTTCTCCTCTAAAATAATTATTTTTGTTATTTCAGTTTTTTTACTACAACATTTGTGGATTGTAAAATTATTTTTATTTAATATTTTACAATCAAAAACAACTTTGTAATAAGTTTTTACTCTTTTGCAAAACTTCTTCCTAGAAAAAAAGTATGATTCCATTAATTAAAAATAACAGCCATAAAAAACGTTTTCTTAAATGCTAAAAAAAATACTTTTACGCTTTTAATTTGCATCCAATAATAAAAAAAAAGAATAGCAGGTGACAGTAATGTATTAAAAATGTACCCCTTTTTTTCCAATGACACACGTATTTTATAAATGTCAAATGTTTACCCCCCTTATTTACCTGTTTAAATATGCATTAATTTTCTATGCTAAATTTTTAAAACATTCGGCAAAGTTTTTTAATTAACTCTTGACAAATACAGCTCCAATAATAAATTTATTAATTTTTAAAAATAAAATAAACCTTTGAAAAAAAAGAATGACAACTTTTCAAGATTTGAAACATTTGTTATCCCTTTTTTATATAATTCCATCTTATATACTGTATTTTATTGTATTATATACAATTTTATTTGGATCTCTTCGGCATCAATATTCTTCGGCATTTTATTGGATTTTTTCATTTTCTGCAATAAATTATATCATTCATTCAATATCATATTATGTCATGTATCGATTTACTGTAATCCCACTTTTTTATTCATTCCTACAAACATGGCCAAATCAAAGTCTCTTTTATCCAATTATTTATATAATTATGTATTATACCGCTTATGCAAATCACATCTACAGTTTAGTCATCTCTTTCAACAGATTCACAATTTTTATTTTAAAAATACAGTATAATAATTTTTGGAAGAAAAATATCAAGTATTTTCTTTGTTTTTGTGTTTTTTCACCAATAATTTTTATATGGAATTTTCCATTTATTGATATCAGAAATCAGCCGGTCAATGGCACCTTTGCATATATTGTTCCAACAATTACAACATTTGTGCCATGGATGAATCGATCTCGAAATTTGTTGATCGAAATTGCATTTACTTCAATTCTTTCATTATTAATGAATATTTTTGTAATTTTTTCAATAATTCATTGGAGATATTATTCAACAAATACCTCAAACAAACATGTATCTTCACAAGATTTTACAATGATTCTTTACAGTATGCTTATTTTTTCTACCGAAGCTTTTAGTTGTATGCAACAGGTTTGCTCCTTCCTTTTTTTGTATAACTATTTTAAAGTAACCAAAAAGTGTTTTGCATAAAATAAGTTTCTGATTATTGTTTTCCTCGGATTTATCTTGTGTGAAAGATTAAAATACTGTAGTAATAAGAATTTTGAACTTTTTGCATCCAAAAATTGTGTAGCAATTTTAATCAGCTTTTTTTTATTTCAAAGTTTGCAATTCCCGATAATATACAATTTTGAACAAAAAAATTCAAATATTTAATTAAGAGAGAGTCTGTGTAACTTTTTTGACTTTCCCTTATGAACCGGGAACAGAAAAAAAATTTTTTTCGATTTAGGTCTTGAAATTTTCAGAGGTTGTTGCTATGTGTCCCTAGATGCAAAAAATTGTTTTTTAAAATTTTTTCGTTGTAAGATTCCGATTCTGGAGACTTCTGAAGTCATCAACTTTGAGTTTGCGGGAAAAAACGAATTTTTTTCGGTTTTTTCTAATTTCCCGGATTTATAGGTTTTCGACCACGGGGAATCTCGTGGCACACTCAATTTTTTTTGAAAAAAATTTTTTCGTGTCGAAACCGAAATTTCGATTTTTTAAATCGAAATTTCGATACCGTAAACCAAATGGTACGGGCTCGGACTATATTCTTTTGATAGCCCAAGGCATCTAGTTTAATGGTATAAAGATTTTTTTTTATAAAATCATCCAGGTGGGATATGCCAACATCAGATTTGAGCTCGACTCTGAATCCCCTTCACAAAATGTACCATTAAAAATCGAATTTTTTTTTAATTTTGCTTATTTCCCGCTTGTATAGGTTCTCGAGCATGGGGAATTTAGTGGTAAAGTTTGTTTTTGTTTAATTTTAAGTTTTCGTTTCAAGACACCTAATGACACAATATGGCATGTATGTACATGGTAAAAAAATGCCCCTGATGTTATTTTTGGGTGGCACAAGCTTAAAACTGAATATTTTTGTTCCAAAATGTTTGTTTTATCATAATAACTAGAAGAAATAATTATCTGGCATCCGTAGCTGATTTTACAGTATCTAGAAGTCAAGTGACGATGTTGGGGTACATGAGTGAAAAGCAAAAATGTTGTAATTGTTCAAAAAATGATGATAACAAGCTTTAAACTATCAAAACATATTCCCTAACATTGATTTCATTAATCCCAAGTCTTAAAAACAACACAATATTGTTTATTATCATTTACAGTATCACCAAATGATATGAACACAAATTATCAAAAAATCGCAAAAAAAAATTTTTTTTAACGTAAACACTGCATTTTATAGAGCAGAATATCATAAAAACATATTTGTAATACAATTAAAGCATCTGAAAATTTTTTCTACCATAAAAATTATTTTTCGTCTTTTATCGTCTGCTTTCTGGATACTGTAGTTATCAAAAAAATTTAGAATTCGATTTTTTTGCATTAAAATGGAATTGGTGTAATTCAAATATGTTTTTATGATATTCTGCTCTATAAAATGCAGTGTTTACGTTAAAAAAAATTTTTTTTTGCGACTTGAAACGAAAACTTAAAATTAAACAAAAACAAACTTTACCACTAAATTCCCCATGCTCGAGAACCTATACAAGCGGGAAATAAGCAAAATTAAAAAAAAATTCGATTTTTAATGGTACATTTTGTGAAGGGGATTCAGAGTCGAGCTCAAATCTGATGTTGGCATATCCCACCTGGATGATTTTATAAAAAAAAATCTTTATACCATTAAACTAGATGCCTTGGGCTATCAAAAGAATATAGTCCGAGCCCGTACCATTTGGTTTACGGTATCGAAATTTCGATTTAAAAAATCGAAATTTCGGTTTCGACACGAAAAAATTTTTTTCAAAAAAAATTGAGTGTGCCACGAGATTCCCCGTGGTCGAAAACCTATAAATCCGGGAAATTAGAAAAAACCGAAAAAAATTCGTTTTTTCCCGCAAACTCAAAGTTGATGACTTCAGAAGTCTCCAGAATCGGAATTTTACAACGAAAAAATTTTAAAAAACAATTTTTTGCATCTAGGGACACATAGCAACAACCTCTGAAAATTTCAAGACCTAAATCGAAAAAAATTTTTTTTCTGTTCCCGGTCGATTAAATATTTACGCAGACTGTCTCTTAAAAGTAAAATTTTAACTTTGAATTTTGACAGAAAAATGGGAAATTCTTAGTTGCAAATTACCAAGTTTACTTTTTTGAAGAATTTTTTAACAACCTTTTCAAACATATTTTTAATAATATTATTTTCAAAAGGATACTGTATTTATTTACTTAAAAATTCATAAAAAAGAGCATGACTTTTTTTCTGATAAAAATTTCTATGAATAAATTTGTTTCATTTTTTGCAAACACCAAAAGACTACATAAATAAATAAATAAAATTCTTTCTTTCAATTTTTAGTTTATGCTTTTATTTGATCGAGAAACATTTTTGGGATTTGTAATGGACACACAATTTATCCTTGCGGATGTCAGCACTTTGGCACCTGTTTGGTTTATTCTTGCCACAAATCAGCAACTTCGACAAGATATTTCAAAACTTTTTAACATTTCTTCTTCTAATACATTGTTTGTACAAATTAGCAGCACTGTTACCCCCCAAAATATAACTGTTTTATCTTAAAGGGAGAATCCGAAATAGACAAAAAAATATTTGTAAAATATATATTCAAATTATTTGTATCATTAATTTAATAAATATACCGATGATATACCCAGCCGCAATATTTAAAATGTGATAGTCTTCTGTTGCAACTTTTTTGCAACTGAACTGACTAAATTTTTCTTACTGAATATTTGCGTCTCCCTTTTTTTTAATTGGGAATTCATTAATAGAGGCAAAAAATATATAGTTTAGGAGTCTGGTGCAGATTATGGAGTCGCGAGTTGGGACGGCTGCACAAAAAATTTTTTTCAACGATAAAAGGGATTTTGTCCAGAATTATATGGCCTTTTTTAATTTTCGGATTCAGAATCCGGATTCAGAAGTCAAAATTTTTGTTTAGGTCATTCGACTCAGAATTTTATGGGAAATCTGATGATAGGGGCAAAAAAATGTTTAATCGGATTCTAAAGTCGGATTCTCGACGGAAAAAATCATTTTTTGCATTCTTAAATTTTTGTAACAAACAATTTGTTTTAAAAATGTTTTTAATTCTATAAAGAAAATGCAAATAAAGCATAATTTTTTTGCACATAATATTATGATTTTCATACGTTTGCCACAGCGAACTGACTGTTGATTTTTTGACAGAACGCCAAAATTCGCCAAACGAAAAAATAGGTGTTTTGGTTTTTACTTTTAAATTATTTTTAGCAAATGTATACATTATTTTTTTGTTTCTAGGGTAAAAAACAATGAAAAATCTGATTTTTCCATGTATGACATACCTAAAAAAGTGAATAAACGGGGTTTTTGAAGGCGTGGAAAAGTATCTATTTTTGTAGACTTAATTTCTCATATTTCCTGCCAATATTTTTTTTCACCGATATTACCATCTTGTTCAGCATGTCCGATTTAGTAAAATGTCAGGTCATTTTATTTAAATCACTGATAGTTTTCGAAATTTTTCAAAAATACTGATTTTTACCTTGTTTTTGCGTATAATTAAGTTCATACACTTATATTAATGATGTATTTTTCATCAAAAACAGTTCAAAAGTAATGCAAAATATATAAATAAACTCTACTTAACAAATAGGATGAATTAATACATCTAAAAAAACACTTCGAAACTGTACATTATCTATAACAACAAAAGTTACTGATGTTTACCACCTTTTTGCTGCAAAAAGCCATGATTGTTGCCACTTAATGTAGGTTATGAATTTATAACATTTCTGTTTATTGTATAAAAACAGTGTCAGCTGGTATATTTAAAAAGGTAAAATTCCCAGTTTAACAATTTACAGTTGCAATATCTATGACTTAAAGTTTAAGTCTTAAACACATAAATCTGTTCTGCAAATCAATAGGATCGGTTTTATAGTTTTTTTAACAAGCTCTTTGTTAAATAAACGCATTTAATTGAGATAAGCAGAAAAGTTAATTTTCAAGAATATACAGCTAAAGATTGATATTTTTTGACTTCATAGTATAGATAATGTAAAGCTTTTTTTAGAAATATTAATCCATTCTATTTGTTAAGTAGAGTTTATTTATATATTTTGCATTACTTTTGAACTGTTTTTGATGAAAAATACATCATTAATATAAGTGTATGAACTTAATTATACGCAAAAACAAGGTAAAAATCAGTATTTTTGAAAAATTTCGAAAACTATCAGTGATTTAAATAAAATGACCTGACATTTTACTAAATCGGACATGCTGAACAAGATGGTAATATCGGTGAAAAAAAATATTGGCAGGAAATATGAGAAATTAAGTCTACAAAAATAGATACTTTTCCACGCCTTCAAAAACCCCGTTTATTCACTTTTTTAGGTATGTCATACATGGAAAAATCAGATTTTTCATCGTTTTTTACCCTAGAAACAAAAAAATAATGTATACATTTGCTAAAAATAATTTAAAAGTAAAAACCAAAACACCTATTTTTTCGTTTGGCGAATTTTGGCGTTCTGTCAAAAAATCAACAAGCAAAGGGAAATTCAGTTCGCTGTGGTTTGCTACTTATTAATAAATGTTTTCTTATCTAACGCTGACGTGCTCCAACGTTTTTTTCGATGATTTGGATTGCTCGTTGTGAGAGCCAAAAAATAAAAGAAACTTCCTTCATTATTGTTGAGGCCAATTTGTTTGGTTTAAAAAGGAGGCAGTGTAAACGTCCGCTCCCCTTTAAAGTTTTCTTAGTTTATTTGTTAAAAATAAACCAAAACAATTTTGCACAATCGAAAGAATTTACCCGTTTATCCTAAAAAAGCACTATCTAAAAAGATAAACAAATATTTTGCAAATTGCAAAAAAATAAATGGATACGGATTTACTCTTTTTCTTTATTTCAAACAATGCCTTTCATCATTGATCACACAAAAAAAGAAACTTTGTTAAAAGCAAATTCATCATTTTTTTATATTTTCCTTTAATGAATCATTTTTTAAAAACGGATTTTAGCAACAAAAAAAATAAAAAGGCTTTGATTCATTTCTTTATTTAAACAGATTAATCAAATAAATCTGAGTGAAACAATGCCTAAAAATTGCGTATAAAAAGGATTGAAAATTCCTAAAAATTCATCAAATTTGTTACAAAACTTATTTGCTTTGATAAAAAAAAATAAAGGATGCGTTTCTTCACTCTTATTTTTGTTGTTTTTGCTGCCTTCTTTTTATTCGCCGTCCCCGCCGTTGCTTCTGCTGAAAAAGAAGGTGAAAAAATTGGACGTAAGTACATTTTTTTTATTTAAATTATTTAAAATTGTTGATCAAAAATAAAATGTCTTTTTTTAGCATGTCTTGATAATGAATGTCCAGAAGGATATGAATGCAAAAAGGATTACTGTATTGCTGCTGCTAAAAATTAAATTGGCATTAAAAATGTATGCCCATGCCATTCATGTTATTCGAATGGAAATAAAATGATTAAAAATTATTACTCTAACTTTTGTGATTATTGTAATACCGTAACACTTTGTAGTATAAAATAAAAAAATTATACAGCAGAAAATTCGAGAGTAATTAACAGTTTTGGAATTTATGGGTATTTGAATAACTCTTGTAGACATTTAAATTGTTTTTTTTAAAAGAGGAGTCGCATTTCAAACCTGATAAAAAATATTGAAATTCATGCAAAATAATATTATGCATACGGTAATTTTGAGATTTAATACAAAAATTAAATTAGAATAAAAGTTTATTAAAATCTAAAAAATTATGCATAGGAAAAAGTGATACAAAAAAAATATCATTTCAAAGATCAACATTTGTTTCGCCTTCGCTGATACTGCTTGAAAATGAAGATACTGAAGTTTGAGAAGTTGAAATTGTTGGATCATCAAAAACAGAATCCTCAGGAATCCAAGAAATATCAGATGATAAAGCAGAATATTCAGAAATTGTAGGAACACGAGCTGGACGTTTCCAAAGTGGAAAAACTTCTGTAACATAACATCGGCGAGAATCAAAAGCGTTAATATTAACATGCCCAAAATTATCATAAAATTCAATTAAACCATAAATGCTATCAAATTTTGGTGCTTCTGGATCTCCATAATCAGCCCAAAACATTGTATTACGAGATGGAAAAGTCTTTGAACGAATTGGATAAAATCTAAAACAACGGTAATGAATTTTTAAATCCGTTAAATAAATTTATCTCAAAAAAAAGAAGTACTTACTCATGTTGACCATTGTCATTTCGACGATAAACAATATATAAATGAAGAGTTGACGGAAGTTGAAAGGTATCCGAGAGAGAAGCCGCCGCATCAGAAAGAGATTTTTCAATACGATGATATAAATGCCAAGAAGAACGAATTGAACATGCATCTTTAGCTTTGACATCAGAACGGGGGCCCAAATAATATTTTTGATAAAGTAATGATTGTTTTTGAGCTCTAAAAAATCATACATTTTAGTAAAAGAATATATATTCTGAGATTTATGGATATATGAAAGCTGATCTCGTTCATTGAATCTAATACATATTCCTTAAAGATATGTACAAAAATCCCCAAACAAAAAACAAAACTTACAAATTCATGGTTTGTTTTGATGCCCATTTTTTATTAATACAACATGCAGAATAATCAACAATAATCTCTTCACCAATTATAACAACAGCAGATTTTCCTTTTGACTCCAAAATTTCAACTCGAGTTTCTTCATCAATTTCTGATTCATCTTCTTTTTCTTCTTGATCAACTAAGATTTGAGCTTTTTTCAATGCAATACTCATTGATTCTTCATCATTAAAAATTGTGGCACCAACTTTTTTGGAAGCAATTTCATCTTCAGAATTATAGGAAGAATTTTGTTGAATGTGATCAGAAACACTTCCAAATGTAACATATCCATCACTTTCTGATCCATTTAATTCATCCAAAGTATGATATTGATTATTCTGTGTTGACAACATCCTTCAAGAATGCTCAAAATGATTGAATAAAGTATTGACATTGATAAAGAAAGCAGTCAAAGATTGAATGAAAAATCGTTGAAATCATTTACAGTAAACAATTTTAATTTACATATTTTACATTATAAAAAGCATTGATTTTTTGTGTTTACTTCTTAACACATTTATGCATCAAACTGATTATCAAAAACACCTTAAAATAAACAATATTCATGGATACCACAAATATTTTTCTGTTACTATGTTGCTTTTATTATTGCTTAGATTCATTGCTTTGGGGCTGTCCAGATATGACGTCTTTAGGGGGGTCAAGGCCTCACCGCCTTTGATGTGCGGCAAAAAGTGTCTTTGATGTGGAGCGGTAAGACAAATATTTGCATGACGTCATATCTGGACAACCCCTTTGGTGATAACAGAATGTTTGGTGGAACACCAGTCTCAAATAAAAAAGAATATCCATTTTTTATTGCAATTTTTTACCAAAATAGTAAATATCATTTTATTTACTTTACTTCAATTATTTTAAATTATTTATAAATTATATTTGTACTGGAACATTGATAAGTCCTCGACAAGTTTTAACTGCTGCTCATTACTTTGCTGCTTCAACAACCGTAACATATCTTGAAGAAAAATGCCGTGGAAATGAAGAATGTCTGCAAAAATATTGTGTGGCGTTTGCCACTTTGCAATCTTTCTTCTTCTTCTCACGCTTTCCCAATAAGCGCACATTTGTCATCATTTAATAAGAATGATGATGATGCGTCTTACTCAATCTTTCCGCTTCTTTCCCATAAACGCATTTATCAACATTTATGGGAATGATAATAAATGCGAAGCAAAATTTAGCAATATAAAATCAGCTTATCTTCTCCTTTCTGCGTCGCTTTATAATTATTTTATATCTATTTTAAAAGCTTATTTTGGATAATAAATAGTTATCACATTAAAGTCTCTCCCGAGCAACCACCACCGGAGTAAAGTCCTCAAACTCCAAAGTATTTGGATAAACTCTTTAAAAATATGAACATTGCTCTGGAATCTGTGTTAAATATTTTTAAAAGATACCCTTTTCAATCCCTTTCGAACTTTTTTGAGAGTGATATCATTTGATTAACTGATATTATGCTGAAAGAACCAAAAAAAAAGACACAAAAGGTTAACAACACTTTATTTTTTGACGCCACAAAGATTTAAAGTCAAAAACTTTTTTCTGGAAAAAAAGAAAAAAATGGTGATTTATATTAATCACTTCCTTTTTCTTTCATATTTTTAATCCCCTTTTTTTTCCGCTGAAAAATGATAAGAAAAAATGATAGAGGGAAAAAAGCATGCTTGAAATTAAAGCTTTAAAAATGGAATAATGTAACAAAAAAATCTTCATTTTTGTTTGAACTTTTCTTCTTTGTTGAAGACCGACAGCAATGGCAGCAGCAGCCATGTATGCCATTATGGCATTATCATTTATATTATTACCATGTGCCGTTTTTGGTTTATACACTGATAATACAGCCCGGAATAAAATGATGCCAATGGCAGCTGCCGCATATAGTAATTCACCAAATGGTTGTTTGGAAAGTGTTTTTTCAAATGCAACTGTATGTTTTTGCCATTACCGGATCCATCACTTACATAATATTTAGCTTTTCCGTCAATTAATTCTTTCCTGTGATGCTTTTCCAAAAGATCATTGCTCTGGTTTTACTGCCGTTTCACATTCTGATAAAGCCATTATTATGTCCTTCCGTGGCACCCAAGGCTTCATTCAATTGGTTACAGAATCTGCAGAAGCATTATTTGCAAATAAAACAGCTTTTATTACTGGTGGACAAGTTTCAGAATACTTTTTTAATGGCTTCAATGATGTCTGGACTAAAGGAATGAAAGATGATATTTCAACTCTTAAAAATAAATATCCTGATTATGATCTTTGGGTTACAGGGCATTCATTAGGTATGGCATTTTTCAAAACATGGCATGTGTCACTATTGCTATTTGCGGACAGCGCCGTATTTAAGGGGGGGCCCATGCCCCCCGAAACTGAGGAATTTCCTTTGATCTTTTGCCGCTTGGTGTTGGTGGCGGCAAAAGATCAAAGGCGTGCCCCCCCCCAAATCGCTGTGCCCCCCCTGAAATTTTTTCCTGTATACGGCCCTGTTTGCGGAACTGAAATTTATTTTGTTATTTAAATCACAATATTAATAATTTACAGGTGGTGCCATGGCATCTCTTGCTGCTGCAACAATTGTCAAATCTGGAATTTTACCCGCTTCTAAAGTCTATCTTTATACATTTGGACAACCCCGAACTGGTGATAAAACTTTTGCACATGCTCATGATGCCCTTGTAAGTTCATTAGCATTCCCTTCAAGACATACTCTCATATTTTAAACAACAACAACAACAAATAACTTTTACAGGGAATGACGCAATATCGTGTAACCCATCATCGAGATCTTGTTGCCCATCTTCCATCCGAAGGATATGAAGGATATTGGCATCATGAAGCTGAAGTATGGTATCAAAATGGGATGAAAGTTGGAGATAGCTTTATTGAATGTGATAACAATGATGAATCATCAGATTGTAGTGATTCAGAATTATTTACTTTAAGCATTGCTGATCATTTACATTATTTTGAAAGAGATGTCAGTGAATATGGTGAAGATGGATGTGTTGGATCTTTTAAGGTCATCAAAGATATGTATGCTAATATTGTTGCTTCTGAAAATGTGAAAAAAGTTGTTGTTGTTTAAAATTCTGCGTGTTTATGAAAAAAGTTCAAATTTAATAAACTTTCATAAAAATTTATTTTTACGTTCGATTACTGTAGCTACCGTAAAAGAAACACCGACAGAGAAAAAAACAATTTCTAAATATTACTGTAGCGGCTCCAAAATGTGTCTCTTATTATTACTTCTGATTATCACTAATACAGTAACTTTAGGATAATAATTTTTCAAAAATAACTTTGCAAACACAATTTTTGCAACAAAAAAATGTATGACTTTTGGCTTTTTTTATCTTCTTCTTTTTCTCTGTCATCTTATTCTCATCATATTATTTCTTTTCCTTATCACCCCTTAAACGGAACCATCACCACCAGCTTAAAAAGGCACTCCATTCAACTCCATTTTTTCCATCAACAAACAAAAAACAAAGTCTTCCAACAAAAAAAACGGAAGCATGAAAATTTTTATTACAACTTTTTTATTGTTTTTCTTTGTAAATTCTGTTGTTTCAAGTTACAATGAAACTCTTGCCCGATATTTTGTTTGGCCGATGGCATCCGCAGCATTTAGTGATCATCCAGAACTTTGTGTAAAAGATAATTATAAAAATAGTGAAGTATGTTAAGTTTTTTCGGATTTCATATATCCACTCCATGGGGATGTAACCAATTCGAGCCAATAAAATTAATAAAATATTTTTAGTTTAAAAGAAGAATTTCAGTAAAATGTGATTTAACACAAAAAGATACATGTGTTGGATTTACAGCTGTCTCGCATTCGGATAAAGCAATAATTATTTCATTTCGGGGTTCCCAGGGTTCTGAAGTTGCAATAGAAGTTATTGATGGATTGTTGATGAAACCGGTGGCACCATTTTCTGGTGGCGGAAATGTTAATGAATATTTTATTAATGCTTTTGATATGCTTTGGCTTGGTGGACTTAAAGATGACTTTTTAACCCTTAAAAATGCAAATCCTGGTTATGTTGTTTGGGTTACTGGACATTCATTAGGTATTGTTTTTCGAAATTTTCGTTTTGAGACATTATTTAGTTAAATAAAATCGAAATTTCGAAAAAAAATATTTCGTCCCGAAACTTTCGTGTTTTCGAATTATTATTTTAATATAATAAAAATTTGCATAAAAAAAGATGTACCAAATTGCATCGCTAAAACTCTTTGTTTCAGGAGCCGCAATTGCATCCATTGCTGCGACAACAATTGCCCATACAAAACTTATCTCCCCTGATATGATTAAACTTATCACATATGGGGAACCAAGAGTTGGAGATAAAACATATGCAGAACTTGCAGATTCTTTAATACCATATGCATATCGAGTCGTTCATAAACATGACATTGTTCCACATTTACCCCCAAAAGGTTTCAGAAATTATTATCATCATAAATCTGAAGTTTGGTACAACAATAATATGGCAGTTGGACAAGAATGGACTGAATGTGATGTCGATGAAGGCAGTGAATGCAGTGACAGCACTTTGGATTTAGTACCAAATGTAAGACATCTTTTTTTTTAAAAGGCAATAATTACAGTATGAATTTTTAAGGATCATGATGATTATTTCAACATTGAAACCGGATTTGCCAAAAATGGATGCAAAGGTTGGAATCCCTACGTTTAATTGTTATAGAATTTTTTTAAATTTCAACATTAAAGTGTTTTTTTATATAATTAATAATAAACACATTTAAATATAAAATGATTTGTTGAATTAAAAATAATATTATGGGAAGCTTTGAAAAAATATTTCGGCACTCTTATTAGGTCAAATATCAGTTAGCATACTTTTATCCGTTGTTTTAGTCTTTTTTTGGATAACTTTTTTATAGATTTTATTTTTTAGATTTATTTTTTCATACATTATTATTACA
Source organism: Panagrolaimus superbus (assembly GCA_964035985.1). NCBI lineage: Eukaryota > Metazoa > Nematoda > Chromadorea > Rhabditida > Panagrolaimidae > Panagrolaimus > Panagrolaimus superbus. Next base: position 12,978,376 of record OZ038357.1, read on the forward strand.
TTCCAAAAAATGTTTATAATTAATAAATATCAGCATCAGCATGCAGCGGTAAAAAAGGTTTCATTTTTCAAACTGCAACAAAAAAAATGTTCGAAGAATCGAAAGAAAAAAATGTTTGCTGCTGCTTTTTTAAAAAGTTGATAAAAAACAAAAAATAGTGTCTTCCTTGAAAAAAGTGTGATTTTTTCATGTTTTCAAAAATGGTTAAGCATTTTTGCAAGCTATTTCCAACCATAGAGAAATTATTTTACGACAGAAAATTTACACAGTAATCATTATATCACTAAAAACTAACAATGGAACCGCCACTTATCATACGTATACAAGGGACGCCTTCTGTAAATTACAAAATCAATTTTGTATATATTTGTTTTAATTGAGTAACTATTATAAAGTTTAAACTCAATAAAATAAATGAGGTTTTTTATTTTATTGAGAGCCACTTGAAAAAGAAAATCAAACACAAATAAAAATAAAAATGAAAAAAAGCAATAAAAAATTTTTTATTGAATTTTTATCAAACAAAAAAAACGTCCGCTCTTTTTTTTCTATGACAAAAAAAAGTTGTCGGTTGCTTTTACGCATTTTCGTTATCAATTAATCATAATTGTTTCCAATAATCATTTTTTATCAGTAAAAATAAAATTGATTAATGCTTGCCTATTTTTCTGAATGGGTTTTTTAAAAGATTTTTAGCTTATTTTTAAAAATTTGAAGCTTAAAAAATGCATCGATTTTTGATTCTTTCATTTTTTGTTGCTTTAATTCCATTTTTAAATTGTGATACTTCTTACAATGAAAAAATTGCTCGATCAAAGCTTTATCCGATGGCAGCTGCGGCATATTCAAATCGCCCAGAATTGTGTATAAAAGACACTTTTGATCAAAATTACGATGTAAGTATATTTTTAGAATTTAAGGATTTGTAAAATATTGGTGGAAAAAAATTCATTTTTAAAAACTTTTTTGAATTTACAATTATTTGAAAAATAAAACAATATTTTTAAAATTACAATTTCTAATTAATACAAATTTGAAGGTTTTTTTTAATATTAAATATTTTAATTTTTTTGATTACTGTAAAATATACATTATTTAATTAAGTTAGTTCTCTATAAAAATTATTATTATTATTACAGTACTTTGGACAATATACGGTACTTTGTGATGACACAAAAATAGATACCTGTTCGGCCTTCATTGTTGCCACACATTTGGATCAAGCAATTATTCTTTCATTTCGGGGCTCCCAAAATCATGACGAAGTTACCGAAGAAGAGAAAGAAACGTTGACGCATTTACCCCTTCCATTTATTGGTGGAGGGAAGGCGAATGCATATTTTATGAATGCTTTTAAAGCATTAAAAAATGGTGGAATTGGTGATGCATTTTTGAAAGCAAAAAATCGATATTCAAATTATACCGTTTGGATTACGGGTCATTCATTGGGAGCTGCATTGGCGTCAATTTCCGCGGGATCCTTTTCAAAACTCGGATATGTTTCAGCAGAAAAATTAATTTTGGTTACCTTCGGGCAACCTCGAGTTGGAAATATTGATTATGCAAATGCTCTGGATTCTTTGGTATCGGAATCTTATCGAATTGTTCATGCAAATGATTTAATTCCACATTTGCCACCAAAAGGAATTTTGGGATATTTTCATCATAAATCGGAAGTTTGGTATAATAATGATATGAGCGTTGGAAGTTCATACATTATTTGTGCCGAAAATGAAGGAGAAAAATGTAGTAATAGTGGGCATGATTTTAATTGGGGTGTAAGTTTTTTTTTTGCTTATTGCTACATTACCGTATTTAATCAAATCCACATTTTTTTTTAAAAGATTTATTCCCAATTAATCCATATTTTGTAAAATATAATATATTAGGCTTCCAAAATCGAAAAAGAGATATATGAAATCCACGCAACAAATAATTTTGCCTTTGTTGAGTAAACTTGAAATCCTTTTAAAAAATTAATCCATTCAAATGACTTTCAGGATCATGGCATATATTTTAATACTGGAACGGATTTCGCTTTAAATGGTTGCAAAAAATTGTAAAACTATTTTATTATTACTATAATTATTATAATTATTAAAATTAAATCAACAAAAATTAAAGCAAAATTTTTTAAACTACAATAAACTTTTGTTCGGCCATCCTTTATCAGTCAGTGATAATTTAATTAATCATGATCAAATTTAAAAAGTTGTTCTTCTTTGTCAATAAAAGTTTTATTATTATTTTTTTCAAGCATTTCCATTTCCCGATATGTTTCTTTGTTGACATCCAAGTGAAGGCCCGAATATGTGCAACCTTTGGCAAATCGGCGTTTACCTTCCGAAAGGTTTTGTGGAAATATTAGACTAACAAAATATCCAACAATGCAAACAACTGTTACACCTATAAAAAAAAGTATTAACGTTGAGCTTTGGGATTTTTTTACAGTAACCAAAAAGTTTAGATTTATGCAAATTTTGAGTTACTATCGTTTTTATAAAACATTTAAAAATTTAAAATTTTGAAAATTAAAATTTTATCTCAAATCTTTGAACTTTGTCCGCTTCAACTTTTATCAGTTTATTAAAGGAGATTCGTTAGTTGATGCATTGCGAAATTCTGAAAAAATTTGAAAAAAAATTTGCCGCATTTTTCCCAGGGCAAAGAAACTTAATTTCGTAAAAAAGTTTCTTTGCCACGGGAAAAATGCGGCAAATTTTTTTTTCAAATTTTTTCAGAATTTCGCAATGCATCAATTAACGAATCTCCTTTAATTATTTTTAAGTTTTATCAGTTTATCAATTTATTTTATCATATCTATGATATCCACTTACCAATTGCTGCATAAACAAATGGGGAAGTTCTGGCAAATAAACTTGTTGAAGGATCCCCGTAATGCCAATCAGGGCGATGCAATAAATGTGGATGTAGATCTAAATGATGTTTTAAGCTTGAAATATGAACTTCTGAATGCCGGGAAGATGTAGAATTAAAAATTCGGCACATTGGATTACTGGCATTTTGATTGAGAGGTAATACATATCTTGAATAAGGTTTTTCAATGTTATTTGAAACAGATAAAATTAGCATTAAAATTGATGATACTGTAAGACCGGCGAAGGCACCATTCTTATTTGCTTTTTGAGAAAAAATGCCAAGAAAGAAGAGACCAACCAATGGACCTGCGGCGGCTCCAAGCGTTGTTGTTGCCGCCTAAAAATATTTTTTCTAAAATGTGCCGTGGCGAAAAATAAAACAAACATTAAAAATGCCACCCATATAGTCACATGCAAATGCCAAAAGTGTGGAAGCAATGCCAATGATGAATGTAATAATTTTCATCAGCCTTGCCTTTTTGCTTTCATCCATGCCATTGTATTTATGCTTCAAAAAATCTTCCCAAATTACGGCTGTCATTGAATTTGAACCTGAGGAAGTTGTGGAAAGGGTTGAACTGAATAAAGAAGATAAAAATAATCCAGGTAATCCAGGAACAATAGCTAAACATAAATACAGTTTATGCAAATATTTTTATTAAAATAAAACCTAAAATTCTGCCGGCCATTAAAATACTCATTTGATCCATATTTTCAATTTCACCGGTCCCAACGGGATCACAGCCATGAAAATATCCAATCATAATGATTCCAATTGAACAACACATAATTCCAATTATCCAAAATGCCGGAACTGTTAAACCCATAACAATTCGGGCATGTCTCAACGATGGCATTGAACAATATCTTTGAAGTGCCATTTGATTGAGGCCATAGAAACAAGTCCAATGCAAAATTCCGCCAAATGTTGTAATCCAAAATGAATTGTACTAAAATAATGAAGAGATATGGATTTATGAAATCCATTTTTGTTAAATAAAAAAAATTACTTGAAATGGTGAAGGATCCCATTTATTGATTGATTCGGTTAATCTTCCAGTTTTTTCTGCAACTTCAATAACTTTCCAAAATCCTCCTAAAATTGACTTCTTTTTTTTATCGTTTAAAATGCCAAAAATTACCAGCATCCATTGTTCCTTTAATAATCAAAGTTCCCAAACCGACATACATAAATCCTGCCTTAAAAAAGTTAAGAATTTCTTCGAATTATTGTTTAAAAATAATTACCTGTAAAGTATCGGTCCAAATTACAGCCTTAATTCCACCAATGGCAGTGTAAACTGTTGAAACGGCGCCAACGGCCTAAAACATGTCAATTATTGTCATGGAACTCTTTTTTAGAATGGCACTTACCAAAATAAATGGCCATAGCGGCACATCCGTTACTCCCACCAATGCCACACTTGGAGCATACATAACAACGGCCATATAAAAAAGTGTTGAAACTAAGAATAACGCTGATCCGATTCGTCTCAAAATTACAGAATCATATCGAATTTCTAAATATTCATAGACAGAAATAAATTGAAGTTTGTAAAAAACTGGCACAAAAAAGGCCCCAGAAATCAGGAAAGAAACCCCGCCACCAAAAAAACCTAAAAATATCAAAAAAATTTGCCATGGCATTTTTTCTTTGAATGGCACAAATTACCGATTCCCATTCCAATTCCTCTTTGATATATTTCAGCTGGAAGACCAAGAAGGGCAATGCCAGAGATGAAAGTTGTTAAAAGAGATAAACAAACAGGAATAATTGGAAGTTTTCGGCCGCCAGTTAAAAATTCTGCGGTTTGACTATGGGATACTGTACGAAGTTTTGCAGCAATTGCATGATAAACTCCAACAAGCATTGATAAACTTAAAAATATTCCAAAAATAATAAAATCTAATGTTTGAAACATTTTTGAGATATTTTTGGGATGTCTTGAAACGATGACAGTAACACAAAAATGAAGATAGTTGAATTTTTGAGGAGATTACTATCACTTTTTAAAAGCAACTTCAAAAAATTAAGTTGTTTTTTTTGAGATCACTCTCGTTCACACCTTTTTTTTTGAGTTAACAAAATATAGTTTAAAAAGTTTAATATTATTAATATATAACTTTTAAATTTCTACTTTTTCGATCATAATCCGATCAGCAAAAAAACATTTTTTGTGTATAATAATTTTTTTCCGGTTTTACTTTTTTTTCTGTTTAAAAAAGAGGCGTTAAAAATGTAACTTTTTTTTGATTTTTGCATCACAAAAAAAAGTGATTTTTCATTGATAATCATAAAATAAAATATGTATTTTATATTATATTATTGATTTTAAACTTGATGGAATTTTTTTGGGAGTCTTTTTTTCAAAGTTCAATGTCTCCATATTTTTTTTCATTTCATCTCCTTGACGGCTGGCAGGCTGGGCTCAAAATGGGACGATGAAAATTGAAAATGATGAATTAATGTCCCGACAAAAAAACGAGTATTTTGAAACCCATTCTTTTTGTGCAAAAAAAAAAATAAAAACTTTCTTATTTTTTTTATTTAAACAATGATAAATAATAATTTTATATAAAAGTCCGTATTAAATTAAATTAAATATAAGAAAATTATTGGGAAAACAAAAATAATACAAAAAACAAACGATTTAAAAAAAAAAGAATCGAATCGAAATAACTTTTTTTTCTGGAAATTTAAGAAAATGAAGAAAAAAATTCTTCGTACTTTTTGTTGAAAAAAAATTAAATTAAATTAATTATTTCGTTTTTATTACCAAAAACGATATTTTTGAAAGACTATTTTTGAAATGTGTTGAACCCTTGGAATATCTATTGTTAAGCTTTAAGTGTTTTGTAAAAAAAGTAGCCGATAAAATTTTGATTGAATCTTGGAACGAAAGTTTAACAACAAACTTTCCTCGTAAGACCAATTATCGATTAGCATTTTTAAAAATCCTTATTTAAAGATAACAATAGTTTACCCGAGAATCCAACAAAGAAGAAAGATTTAAATAAATAAATAAATAAATTTTTAAAAAAGGCAAATTTGGCAGTATTTTTTTAAATCTTAAAAATTACAGTATACTTTTTGGGCCATATTTATTTTATTTGCCTGTATTTGTCATAAAATGAACGGATTGATACCATCTGCCAGGTTGAAATTTATTCCAAAATGGGCCATTCGTTCCAAGACTTTCAGCTTTTCGAGCTTTGGAATATTCGGGTCCTGGGGGTGGGGGTTCAGTAACTTCAATGGGTTTAAATGTATGCTTTGGAGCAGGGGTTGCAGGAGTTTCTTCAACAATTTCACGAGTTTCTTCTTCAATAATTTCTGGTTCAATTTCTGGTGTAGTTGTTGTGGGAGGTTCTTCTTCTTCGGGGATTGTTGTTGTAGTAGATGGAGGGGATGGTGTTGTTGTGGTGGTTCTTCGCGTTGTGGGAGTTGATGGTTTTCGAGATCTTACTGCTCCTCGAATTGGCTTTGGTGATGGTGGTAAAGCTTTTCGAGTTGGAAGTGTCATCTTTTTTGATCTAAAAAAGTATTACAAAGCAAATATGCAAATTTTTAATATATATAAACATACTTTCGAGTGGTGGTTGTAGCAAGAGTGGTTGTAGAAGGTTCAGTAGTTTCTTCTTCAATTCTTTCACCGCCTTCATCAATTTCAGGTTCAATTGGAGAAGTTTCTCGAATAATTTCATTGATTGTTGTTGTTTGAGTTGATTCTTCTTCTGGAAGTGAAATTTCTGGAGCTGGCGTTGTTGAAGTTGCCAAAAGTCTTTGCCAAAATGGTATATATTTAGGTGTTGGTTTTGCTCTTTGATTTACAGTAAAACGATCCCAAATATTTGTTTTTCCGGCTGGAGTTGAAGTATCAAGGCGAGACTAAAAAAAAGGGGGGAATTTAAGTTATTCAACAATATTTTTTTAAATTTAAATTTCTATTCGAGATCATTGTAAATGATTTTGGTGGTCTCGGATGGAAGATAATATAAATATAAACTTACAGCAACTGCCAAAGGTAATTTTGTAACTCGAGGTAATAAAGTTTTTCCAGCTTTTAGGGATGACAGGGTTCGTTGGGCGCCCCGGATTAAAGCTGGAGGAGCTTTTGGAGTTGAATCATCTGGGAATTTTGTGTCACCATCAATTAAAGTAGAATTGAGAATTCCAGATTGTAAATTGCAGATTGCTGTTGCATAACATCTTGAAATCATTTGATGAATATATGCTTTTGCTTTATATGCATCTTTTCGATATTTTGCAAGAAATGTATCAAAATTTCCACTATTTCGACAATATGTTGCATCAGAAGTATCTTGGCATCTGAAGGCAAGCTTTTCACCCTGTTCAAAACAATAATTGAAACACATTACTCCAAATCCCGTCTGTGAACAAGCTCCATGTCGAGCCTTATAAATTGAGGCACATGTTTTTTTGTACTGTAAAAGGTTTCAATTAACTATAGAATATTTCATCAGAATCCTAGAAGAATCAATTTTGAATAAACACTTACCTGAAAATTTGATCCAACTGGATCTTTTGCTCCATTTCTTGGAATTATCCAAGTTTTATCAATAATTTTTATCAATTTATTCAATTTATCTACATCTAAATTTTCTGTTCTACCTGGACGCTGTTGACTGTTTCCATTTGTTGAAGTAGTTTGTTGCAATCTTGCTGGAGATTGTCGACGCTTTGTATTTTCTATTGCTTGTGCCACACTACTTCCAACTGATCGTCCGCCAACTAAAAAATGCTAATCATAGTTTTTTTTGATAAATTATTTTGAAATACTGAATTATAAGCTTAATGAATTTGTTGTAAGCACAATTTCAATCTCAGACATTTTTTTTTGCGATTCGAAGAAGGAGGAGGGAGGGAGGGAATTAACCTTTTTTGTTTTATTTTTTACGTGACCAAAGAATTGTTCATTTTATTTTTTCAAGTGATCGGGTAAATTATCCATCCATCCATGTTTAGGGTAAATACGATGAATAAAGAGGGGTACAAAAAAAGGGCAGATTTTTTTTGGATAATTTTTAAAAAACTAAAGTAGAAAAAAAATTGTTTAAAATTAACGGTAGAAAAAATAGTGGAAATAAAATACTGTCAAACAAAATGAGTTCCAAAAATAAAAGGTTTTTTATTTTTTAATAAAATAAAAATGCAGAAATTTTAAAAAAGGTTTTAAAAAAATGGTCATACTTTTAATTTATTAATGATACTTAAAAAACATTTTTAACAAATTTTACCAAAGTTAAAAAACAAAAAATACTTTTTTATGTCTCAATTTCAAAAATTTCGTTTAATTTTGTTTTAAAGATTACGGTATTACCTATTTCGAATATATACGCATATTATTAAGAACAAAAATATTTAGATAATATAAAAAGAAATAACTTACCAGAAAATTGAAATAAATAAAATAAAGAAATAATTAAAATGCTGCCGTTTCTGGAGGAAGAAAAACTTCTTAATCTCATCTTTTTAAATTGTTTAAAGTCCAACAAATTTAAAGTTGTTTTTTGAATAATTAATTAATTATTGTTGTTGGAAAATTTACCTTTAAAAAAGATCAAAAATTTAATTAACACAAAAAAAAACAATAGAATTTCTTCTTCTTCTTTGACGTCGAAGAAGAAGAAGATATCTTTTTCAAAGACGACGGATAAATTACAGATTTTTATAAAACAAAAAAAAATAAATTTAACGTTTAACGTATACACACACACACGCGGGGGTCAATAAATAAAGAATTCTTTCATTGATGGAAGGGGGGGGGGGATTGATGATGATGATGATGATGAGTGAGTGAGGACTTCGATGATTTTTTTCCCGAAGATTTAAAAAAAAGTGAACGGAGCGCATTAAACTATTCTTTTCCCTTTCTTTTATTTTATTTTTGTAGCAGCAGCAACAGCCGCCAAAGGGGCCCCCTCCGGCTTAATTGAGGAGCTTATTAGCGTGGAAAAAAAACACATAATAGTGTTTGAGAAAATAATGGATGGAAAAAAATGAATTCTTTCTTCTTTTTTTGGATGAAAAAAAGGTAATGCAGAGGAGAGAAGGTTAAGGTAAAATACACTTATTTTTGGGGGGTTTTGCGTGGAAAAACTTAACTTCGAGGAGGGACAAAACAAATGAAAGCTGATGGAAAATGTATAGTTTTTTAATGAAGATGATGATGATGGTGGGATAATGATATCTCATCTCAGTGAATAAAATTGAGTTTGGATTCGAAGAAAATCTAAGAAAAAATAATTTTGAAATAAAAATTTTAATAAAAATTAAAAGAATATTTTTTGTTTTAAATAAAAATATAATTTTCTGATGGCATTTTTTAATGACTTGGGTGGAAGTATTGATGGATGTAATCTAATATCTATGATAGACCAGAATCAACATTAAAAACATTCATGGAGTTTAACTTGAATATACATAACCAAACCCTTCCATCAACACTCTTCTACCCCCCAAGTCAATATACAATACCTCCATGAAAACAATGAAACAATGATGTTTTTGTACAAAGAAAAAGAAGAAGAAGGAACAACCACTTTTAAATTGTTTCAAATGCTTTAAATGAATGAAAGAAATAAAATAGCTCCACCTGAAACAATCATGTTTATTAGCTTTTCATACTTTCTTAAAGAGATGACGGGGGGATATAAGAAAAAAAAGGGGGAGAAGCATGCTAAAAAAAGGGACAAAGCCATAGTCTTTTACAGGCGGTCTCCCATCAGATTATCCATTCTTCTTTTTTCTTCTGTTGTTTTTTTCTTGTCATCTTCTTTTTTTTGATTCAACTGTCAGAGAAAAAAAAACAAATTTCAAGAAAACCGAGAAAAAAAAAGTTTTTTTTCAAAACTGATTTCAAAAAAGAATCCTTCACCCACCCCCCCCCCCCCCTCCCCGGTGTTGGTGTTGTTCCATCAACATCATCTTCAACAGCGAGAAAAGAGACTACTAAAAATGATCCGTTGAACATCACTTTTTTTTGTTCATCAACATCACCTTTTTTTCTTTGAAGACTTTATTCTTTTTAGAAAAAAGAGATGTCCAAGAAAAAAGAGACATCTCTCCGAAATTCTTTCTTTCTTTTTCTTTCTTTCAAAACAATTTTTTTTTGAAACTAACTAACTTTTTTAGGGACTTTTGCGGGACTCCCTTTTTTTTGCTTGCATCTTTTTTTTGTTCGATCAAAATCGAAAATTGAAGAAAGAGACAAAAAGCAAAGAAAGAGGGAGACAGAAAGAAAAAAAAAGAAGAGATATGTCCAAATCTTTTTTGGATACTACACAAAAACAGAAGAAGCAAAAAAGGTTGTCGTCGATTTTATATTATTAACGCTTACAGCAGCGATTTTCCAACGATGTCCAAAAAAAATAACGTCAATTTTAAAGAAGAAGAAGAACAACAAATAATTGAGAGACAATAAATTTTTTGTTTTAATTAATTCTTTTTTTTTCTTGGAAAAGAAAAAAGAAAGAAACTTCAAAAAATTATTGAATGCAAAAACAAACAAAACAGAAATTTTTTTTTTTTAAAAAACGCAAATTCCAACAGTTTAAGCTTTTTCTCAAAATTAAAAGTACATAAATGGTTTCAATTAATCTACTCTTTTTTTAAAAAAAAGTTGTTTCATGAAATTAAAAAAAATGTGTGCAAACAAGTGTCAAATCTGCAGATTATCTCTTTCTTACTATTTTTGTATATTTAAAAAAAACAAAACTACAGTATCTTGTTTGAAAAAATGAAATTTGTATCTCAAACGGAATATTGAAATAATTTGAATTAATGTTTGGCAAAAAAAAGATAAATATTTTTAACACTTGCAATTTCGAAATATATTCAAAGTTTTCTTTTTTAGTTAACCATTGTTTTACTTTTTATTACTTTTTTAAACATTGAAAAATTGTCTTTGATCAACGCAGATTGCTCTCCTGAAACAGCTTTTCAGTGATCCTCGAAAGATAATAATTAAAAAGGAAGCATAAAAATCTAGTTGAAAAAAAGGAGGAAAAAAGTCAGATGCGTAATTCAAGATAATTTTGTTTTTGACCCGGAAAAAAATGGAGAGGCTCATTTTCAATTTTTTTAGATTTTTTACTTACGTATTTATTTAAAAAATTTTAATAAAATATTGATTTTTTTGTAAAATCTATTGCAGCAAAGTTTTTTCAAATTTAAATTTTAAATCTTAAAGAAGTTTAAAATAATTTCCAAAAAAAGTTATGCATCAACTTGGCAGCCATTATTTGGGAAGGATATTTTCAACAAAAGAAGATATCTATAAATATGTTGGAATTATATTATTAACTGTTCAACAGGCAAGGTATGTGATCAATTAAAGTTTTTTTGAATTAAATGAATTTTAATAAATTAATTAATTAATTACAGTATGCCATTAATGGTAAGATCAACAAGATATCGAAAAGAGAATGATGTCTTTATTACAACTGTAAATGTTTTTATTATGGAAGTTGTAAAGTTGACAGTTTGTTCAGCAATTTTAATTGGTAAAGATAAATCAATAACTAAGTAAGTTGGAAAATTACAAAAGTTTTAGGCAATCGAAATTCCCTTTGAGACATTTTTTGACAAACATATACAATTTTAAATGGATTCTAAAAGCTCAAAAATAATATAAAATGCTAAAATAATAAAAAAGTCTCGAAGGGAAAATATCAAAAAAAAGAATGAAAATCATTAAACAAGTTTTAAATTTGAACTTAATTAAGACAACTTTTTTAAAATTTAAAACCATCAAAAAAACCTTGTTTTTTTAGATTCATTAATTCCCTGAAAACTGCAATCTTTGAAGACATTGGTGAAACTTTAAAAATTTGTATTCCATCAATTATTTATATTCTTCAAAATAATCTTTACTATATTGCTTTAACAAATCTGGAAGCGACAACTTTTTGTGTAAGTTTCATCGTATTTTTTTCAGCAACAACAAATCTATATCTATCTTCCATTTATTGTCATTTCGGAAATCCCCCCAAAAACAACTTCTTTTTTACCGACAATTTTTTATCGCATTTTTTGGGGGAACAAAGAAAAATATATCCGATTCTTTTTTTTGAATTGAAAATTTCTTGGACAAAAAAGAAAAAATTACAAAAATTTCAATTTCGGATTTCGGAGGAAGAAAGAAAAATCCATGGCTATATTTTTGGGTATCCTTTTTTGGAGATACCCAAAAATATAGCCTTAATTTTTAAAAAAAAAGCAAGTTTTTTTCAACCCAAAAAAAAAGCACGAAATTTGAGACATTTTTAAAAAAAAAGTGGGAAAAAGCAGTCAATTTTTGAATGACCCTTATTTTTGGGAGGGAAGATATTTTTAGAAATATTTTTAAATCATAAAAAAATTGTTTCAAGAATGTTTGCTTACGTTTTTCTTCGTTTTTGCTTTGAAAAGTGACAACTTTTAAAAAGTAAATGAGATAATTTTTGACAGCAAAAAAGAGATCATCACATTTTCGGACCAAAAACAATAATAATTAGTTTTTGAGGGTCCTTGAAAGAAAGAGAAAATTTGAATGAAGTGTTTGTTCTCAAACAAAAAACCCTAAAAAAAGAAACACACTTTTTTCAACGTTTAAAAAGATAGATAGATGTATTTATAAAAAAGAGCTTCTAAAAATAGAAAAATAGACAGCTCCAAAGGAATTTCGGTAATCAAAATTTGGAAAATTTCAAATAAATATTAATCCAAAGATTTTTGACAGTTAAAAAATTTTTAAATTTTGCATAATTTTAAAATATTACAGTTTTTTTGGTCTTTTTTCCACTAAATTTATTGTGGAAAAAATAAACGTATATTACTGTAATTTCTTAAAAATTACAAAATTTAAAATCTAAATTTGTTTTACATAATTTTAAAAAACAATTGCTCAATATTTCTGTTGAAGTGTATGCATTGTAATACACATTTGGAAAATTTAAATAATTCTTACGGAAAGTAATTTTTAACAATTACAAAAACTTAAGACAATTTTAAAGCGTTAATAGCAGCAGCTACGACCCAAAAAATTTGGAGTTAAAGCAAAAAAACGTAACGAAAAAAAAATGGATGTTAGCCTGAAACATCATTTTTTCAGTACAGTGAAAATGTTTTATTCTTTTTTCGATTCCTCAAATTTTTTTTGTTACAACTTTTTTAAACTTTGACAATATTTTTCCTTTTTCCGCGCAGCAACAAAAAAGAATATAAGCTTGCTTAAAAAGGATTGTCTCACGTTTTTCTGGGGTCCCCCCCTCTTGAATTTTTACTCATCTTCTTTTTTTGTCAATTTTTATTTGAAGCTGTTGTTGCCTCTCTCTCCTTTTTTATTTTAATATTATTGTAAAAATTCCATGTCGGAAAAGAAAGAAAGAAAGAAAGGACATAGAAAATATTACGTGAGTGTTCAATTATTTTTATGTTCGTTCTTCTTTTTTCGATGAAAGAAAGAAAGAAAAAGCAGAACCGCGAGAAAACGAAGCGCATCAGTTTCAAGTACAAAAATTCAAAAAGACTTACATATTTTGAGGATTTTTTAAAAACAGATGCAATATTTGCATAATTTTAACCTGCTTTTTCTTTGATTGCATAATACATTGTTCGTATTATAAGATGTTATTTAATAGATGATTCACTTTAACTGATTTCCAAATAATTTGGAATACACATCACACAGAGCTTATTCCAGAAGGGGTCCTCCCCCTCAGGGGTATCATGTGAAATTTGCATAAATTTTGAAACGTATCCTCTCTTTGCCATTAAAACTTTTCTGTATCTTTTTTTTATACAAAATGTAGTGAACTAATTTAATTTTGAGATATTTTGTATTAAAAAAAGGGTACAGAAACTTTTTAAATCCATAAACAGATGCTACTCCTCAAAGCTTATGCAAATTTCAAATGACCGCACTGTGCTGCTTATCCAGTGTAATTTATATTTTAAAAAATCAGGATCAAACATGCAGTAAAATTTAAGAAAAAATTAAAACATGTTCGAAACGGAAATATTTTGGATTCGAAACGAACTGCTATAGTAATTCACTGCAATTATAGGTAACTTATCAATTAAAAATTCTTACCACGGCATTAATGCTAAAATTTGTGCTACAAAAAAAGCTTTCAAATACTCAATGGATTGCCCTAATACTTTTAATTATTGGAGTCTCAGATGTTCAATTACAATATCAACCTCCACAACCTGTAAGCGGATATTTGGAGCAAAATCCTTTGCTTGGATTTTCAGCAGCAATTACCATGTGTTTTACGTCAGCTTTTGCAGGGGTATATATGGAAAATATTTTGAAGAAATCTTCCGTAAATGTTTGGATGCAAAATATTCGTTTAGCTTTATTTGGATTAATTATTGCCGCTGGTTCAATGCTTTATAAAGATTACGGTACCATCAGAGACGGTAAATTAATTCATATATAGCTACAGTATACCCCATTTATTAACTGCTTAAACATTTTTAGATGGCTTCTTTCGAGGTTTTGATAGTCTTGTATGGATTATGACTTTTACGAATTCAATCGGTGGATTACTTATTGCTGTGGTAATTAAATATGCCGATAATATTATGAAAGCGTATGCTCAAAGTACTGCAATTATTGGAGCAGCACTTGGATCATGGATACTTTTCGATTTTATCCCGAATGGATTGTTCCTTTTTGGAACTTTTCTTGTTACGGCTTCCATCGTAATTTACAATAAACATCCATATCAAGAAAGTACCTCCGACAAAAATTATGTTTTATTAAACGAAGAAAAAATCAACAAAGTATAGTATGTAGCTTCCAAAAATAATCAAATCAACAATTAAATAATTATACCTTTCTTCGAACTTTCATTTTTCCACCTCTTCCACCATCACCTTTTCCTTTTCTCTTTTTCAAAAATTTGCTGTTTCCTTCATCAGCATCAATATCATCCAAAAATGCTGAATTTCCTCCTCTTTTTTTGCCGGTTTTCTTATCTCTTTCTAATTCTTTAACCTCCTGCAAATTATTACCAATATTAAATTTAATTTTTTTGCAAAAAAATAAAAAAACTTACATTTGAAGCAAGCCGAAGAGCATTTGTGACACTTTCAACAAGCAATAAAACTTCTTCGTTATTTGTTGGATATTTATCAAGTTTAACACCAATTAAATTTTCAACTTTTTGATATAATTCAACATCATACTGTGTTACGACAGTAATAGCAACACCCTTTCGTCCAGCACGTGCGGTTCTTCCAACTCGATGAATATAATCTTTTGAAACTGCCGGAACATCATAATTGATTACAACATCAACAAATGGAATATCTAAGCCACGTGATGCAACATCGCTGAAATAAATAAATTTAATGGATATTGTTTCTTTTTGAATAAATTATTTTGTTAAAACTAACGTGCAAACAAGAATTGAACGTTCCTTTGCTTTAAATTTATTCAAAGACCCGAGACGTTTCACCTAAAAGGTTACTGTATATATTTATGCAAAAAAAATGAAAAAGTAACAAACTTGTGACATTTGACCATGAAGTGGAAGAGCAGGAAATCCTAAATGTCGAAGCATTAAAGTTGTTTTCATTACAGATTGACAAGTTGAACAAAAGACAATAAAAGTATTTCCAGCTTTTTCATTTAATACATAGACCAAATTTGCTTCCTAAAATAAACAAAAAATAGCCCAAAAGTACAGTATAAAATGTTGCTTACCTTATACTTTTGTGGTACAAATAACAAATATTGCATCAAGGATTTAACAGTTTTATACTTATTTGAAACTTCAATTTTCATTGGATCTTTCAATGATGCCCTTTCTAATTTTGCAACTTTCTTGGTCATTGTAGCAGAAAATAAAAATGTCCGTCGATCTTTGGGAATAACTTTCAAAATTTTATCCAATTCAACTTCAAAATCCAAATTTAACATTCGATCAGCTTCATCCATTACCAAAAATTTTAATGAACGTAAATTAAACCCTTTTGTTTCTTCTAAATGATCAATTAAGCGACCGGGTGTTGCAATAATAATATGAGGACGTTTTGCAAGTGCAAGAGATTGTGCAACCTTATCAACACCTCCAACGATAACAGCTAAAAATTAAAATATATTATTTATACTATAAAAAACCAGAAAATATACCAGTAAGAAGACCCATTGAACTTCCCAAAGCTTGAAATTGTTCTGCAATTTGATAAGCCAATTCACGAGTGGGTGTTAACTGAAATGAATTATTGTTAATGTAATTTAGAGTATAGAAAAAAATTACCACAAGTCCAAAAAGTTTTTGTGGATTTTCCATTAAATCTTGTAGAATTGGAATGGCGAATGCACCAGTTTTACCAGACCTAAATCAAAAATTTAAATCAAATTTTTAAAATATATTGAGTACCCAGTTTCAGCTAAACCAATAACATCTTTTCCAGAAAAAGCGGCAGGTAAAGTTGCAGCTTGAATTTTTGATGGCACTTTCCAGCCTAATCTTTCACATGCTTCACAGAGAACTTCATTTACTCCCTAAAATAATTTAAATTATGAAAAATTATTGAGCCTAAATAAAAAACTAACCAATTCAGCAAAAGTTTTAACTTCTTCCGTTTCTTCAACTTCTTCATCAGCTTGAGCATCATATTCATCTTCAGAAGAATCGGACATGATTGATAAGCTTTAAATAGATATTATAATAATACTGGTAATCAATTGAAGAAAGTAAAATTTATTTCTGAATTTTTGAAACTTAAAAAATCAGCTCCATAAAAAATATGGCAGACAAAGTGTTCCTCCAATGTTTTTCGCCAACTTTTTGTCGCGAAAAGTGTTCCCCTCACAAAGGTACTCTAAAAAAACACGGTTCATTTTTCAAATATCTTTTTTTTTTGCATTTTTAAATTTTTATTTGTTATTTTTTACTTAAAAAGTTTTGTATCAACATAATATTATCATTGTTCAATTGATTAAATATGGCTCAAGTAAATCCAGATGATCTTAAACTTCCAATGGCACCAATTGTAAAACTTATGAAGAATGCTGGTGGAGATGGGATGAATTTTAGTAATGTGAGCTGCTATTCTTTTGTTTATATTATAAACAATTTATTATTTTCTATTTTAGGAAGCAAAAACTTCTATTGCTCGTGCTGCAGCTGTATTTTGTCTTCATGCCGCTGAATCTGCAAATGAATTTGCTGTTAAAGATAAACGAAAAACTATTACAGCTGCCGATATTGTCAATGCCATGGATTCTCTTGACGTTACAGAATTTAAAGAAGAAGTACGTTTTAACTAAAGTGCTTTATACTTGATTTTTAATAAGACTTTTTTTAGATTCAAGCAACAATTGAAGAATACCGAGCAGCAAAATCTGCAAAAAAATCTAAAAAATAAATAATATTGTTGGAAGAATTTTAAACGGGATAAAATTTTTGGGGTTGCCTTTATTTTTCGCGACTTTTTTGATCTTTTTGTTTTTGATCTCTCTTTTTTTGTAACAACCTTGTATAAAACTTTATATTTTTATATCTAAAATATTGTTATCTTTTTGATGACACCGTTTTTACGGTTTAATATTTGTTTCCTATGTTGTTTTTATTCAATAAGCTAAATTACTTTAGCTTTAGTCGTTTGCGATGGCGGAGGATTCGGGTAAACACCCGAAAACCTCGGACGAAGAATGGTCTAATTATGAAGAGGATTCAGAAGAGCAAGGAACTGGCTCTGATGAATCTGGATCAGTAGACGAGGATGACGCAGATTTAACAGATCGTCACTCCGAGGATGATGAAGAAGAAGAAGACGAGAAGAGACGTTTGTTACACTATTGTTTGAGTTTTTTTTCACGATTTTCTAGTTTTAGAAGGTCAAAGTGATACAGAAACCCGAAATTTGTTGGAAGATGCAGATTTTGAGGAAGATGTTGTATTTGGAGATGAAGAAGGTGTAAATCTTCAAGCCCGTTTGCCAGATGAGCTTGACGATGAAATTTATGCAATGTCATCAGAGCAACAAAATTATTACACTGAGATGTTCCTTCATCTACAGTATCTTACTCAAGGCGATGCACATCTTGATGGAGCTTTACGTGGCTCGGATGAACTTGTTGTTGCATTTTTTCGAAAAAGCGGTTTAGAAACTGCTGATTTGGGAAAAATTTGGGATCTTGCTGATGTAAATATTGATGGGAAGCTCAATCGGTTTGAATTTTGTGTTGCCATGCATCTTATTGTGCTGAATAAAAAGGGCAACGTTCCAATTCCAAAACATTTACCAGCTTATTTTGATCTTCGAGTTACTCCACAGCGATTAGATGAAAGCCCCCGATCAAGTGAAGGCGTAAGCATACAAAGCAGCGGATCAACGCAGATAAATGGTGGCGGTGATACTGTAGTTGATAGTCCTGAAGAGGCAGTGAAACAGCATTCACTTTCTGATGATAAGTTACATGTTTTGTCGCAGAATATCAATGTAAATTTCGAGTATAAAAGAGATGAGATGGGATAATAATGTTTTTTAGACTCCCTTTATTCCGATAACAGAATTTGCAGCAGATCCCCCGATGCATGTAGATCGTGTTCCCCTTCCAATTCGTTCAAATAATGGTACCATATTTTATCTCATGTTCGTTATCCTCTAATCCACTTTGTTTTAGGATCAGCTGCAGCTCAGCATACAGGCACCCATTCCCTTGGATCTTCAGCAGCAAATACCCATGCTCCAGTGTCATCACTTTCAACCACACTGCCAAAAGGTCCCCCACCAGAACCTCCACCACGTGCGTATCAAAAAGGCCATACCCGTTCTGCATCCCTTGATCTCAATGCAAAACCCCCAATTGGAGATTTTCGGAATATTGGAAAACTTGATTTGCCAGCAGCTCAACGATGTCTCACTCTTCCAGCGAATACTGTACCCCCTCCATTGTCCGGTGCTGATTCCATCGATGGTTTAAAGCAATCAAAGACACTTGAAACAATGTTTTCACCATCTGATTATCGTAGGATTTTTCGTAACAAGTTTTGTTAAAATTATAGTATCCTATTTTTGTAGCTTCTTCATCTTCAGAAAGTCAAGCAATGTTATTATCTTCATCTACACAGACAACAAAAGCAGATTATACTCCCCCAATAATTCCTTTAAAGCTTGATTATCATTCACGTTGCACAGTTTTGAGACAAGTCAATTCTGAATTAGAAGCAAAATTAGCAACACTATCACAAATTCGACTTCAGCTTAAACTTCGCGTCGAAGAAGTTCAAGGAAAAGCAACAGGTCCGAATACTCATTTGCAATGAATTTTACTTTTTTTTAAAACCCAAAACACGACAACAAATAGCCAGATTTATTTTTTCTTTAATTATCTCTACTTAACTTTTTGATAATATTTCTGTTTTGCATAATAATTCTTCTTGTATTGTATTTAAAAAAGTTTGAAATGGTAATACAGTTTGTTTTTTAATAAAAAAATTCATACTGTGCATATCTAAAAAAGTAATGAGGTTGATACAGTAAGGCTATCATCATTTTGATATGCTTGTTTTTTTTCATTTTAGAGAGAAGAAGTGCCCAAAAATTAATTACATTATTATGATTGCTGTATATTTTTTTAATTCAAAATTTGTTTTTCTCAAACAAAATGTGACAAATTTTTGTGTACCATTAACAACAGAAGAAAATTTTAAAAACAATATCCGATTAAAGGAGCTTTTATGCCGTTTCGAATTTTGACGGTGTATCTTTCTTTGTGTGTTTCAATTAAATTTTTGTAGTCATCAGTAATAGTCGATTGAAATAATAATGTGAAATTTGTATTTGAATAAAGCTATTAATTTAAAACAATTTTTTTAATAAACATTTAAGCGGATAAAAACTTACTTCAATAAAATTTGCAAATGTTCGAAAATCAAAAATTTCTGGAATCAGGGTTAAATAGAAAAATGCAATATTTTTTACATGTTTTATTTCAACGACATTTTTTACAGTTTGGGCTGTAATATCGTTTCCGTGGAATGCGCTGAAACAGGTAATTAGTATTATTGAAATTTGTACTGTAAAATGTTTTGAAACTTACTATCTAACATTCTTTAATTTCGGAAGATTTTTTATAATTTCATCAAAATTAAGAAGATTCTCACTATTTTTTCGTTTTATAAAAACTTTAAATAAGTCAATTACATAAACAGAATGGGATAAAAATAAGAATTCCTCAAATGACAGCATTTGGCAACTCAATTTTAAATGTACAACATCACATTGAAAAAGTTTAGGGATAATTGATGAAGTAATAATTGGAATTTTTGGGCCATACATATAGAGCATATGATTTATCCAGATTTTTGTTGTTATTCTTTTAAATGGCATCTCATCCCAAAATAAATGACGTTGACATCCTTTATTTTTTGTGATTTTACAGCAACTGTATTCAGATTTATTTGAAGTTGTAAAATCAACGAAATGTAAGCAAGGATAAACAAGAATTGGATGTTTAGCAAAAAAATATGTGCAACTTTGAATTAATTTTTGTTTACTTTTGAAGAAGATGGATAATGTAAGATGTAGCGAATTAATGGATTTGAAAATGGAAATTTTTGGCGTCGACAAGTTTCACAAAAATCTTTGAAATTCATGCTTTGCTTCTTTGACACCAAGAAAAAAAATAAGCCGGACGACAGGTTTTTTTTTGATTAAGGGTCAGACAAAATGAGTAAAATTAGAGAAGACAAACTCAAGTAAATTATTTGAATCAATATTATATAAAAAACAATGGGTGAAAAATTAAATATGTCTTTTGCTTATTTGAAAAACAACGACTATGTTTCTTTATTGATAAGACGGTGTATCTGATAACAGTAAACCTTTAAAAGAATTTGGGCATTTTTTCTTCGAAAAAAAAGAAGATATTTTTTTGAGTTAAAAAATGTTGCAGTAAATTTTTATCTTTTTTATGAGATATTATCATCACACATTTAATCACCACCATTAATTTGTCAGATTAGAAATAAAAAAATGATAAATGTAACAAGTTTGTTATAAATTATTTCGCAGATATTTTGAACGCTAATTTGTTTATTCAATGTTTCCATCTTTGTCAGTTAGATTTATTATATCCAGAAATAAAAAGTGAATGGTGAGGTGGAACGATATCGCTTTCAACGATGAATAAATAAATAAATCTCTCTTCGGAGGACAAGTTTCAAACCTGTCTTTTTCTCTTTCTGAATTTCTTTGATTCATATATTTGAATTTAAAATGACAGAAACAATCTTCTCTCTCTTTCTCTCTTTCTTTTTTAACATCTACACGGAAGGAAAATGATGACCATCAAAGAAAATATATTTTTTAAGCGAAAGAACGCATTTTTTTTTAATATCCAAAAAAGAGAGAGAAATCTGCAGCGTTTTTTATCGCCGCCGTCGTTGCTGTTGCTGCTTCAATTCTGTTGCTGTAAACGTTTATCCTCTTTTTTTTATCCTCTTCTTGTTGTACATCTTTTTTTTGATTGTTTAATCTTCTTTTCTTTTGTTCTTACTTGTTTGTTGATCATCGGATATCTTATTATTATCCCATCAAATCCCTCTTAATTTAAATGAAATTATTTAAAATATTTATTTTTTTTGGATTTATTTTTTTCACAACAACTTTTACAAGTGCCCAACATTCATTTACTGAAAAAACTTCTGCCATTCGAATTGTTCGATTTCAAATCGATTATCCTTCTGCGGATATTCATAAAATTAATCATTACACAAAATGGACTTCTTTAATGAGAAAATCCGTTTTGGCATCTCTAAGATTTATTGATAAACATTGGAAAATTTGTGATAAAACGGAAGATAATAGCCCCAAAAAGGATATTGATTGTGGCCAGCTTCAAGTTACCGGAGAAATTGTTAAAGAAAATTTTTATCGTGTTAATGCCACTTTTATTGCAAATAGGTATGCATTTTAAGACATTTGTTTTATTTAATTATAGTTCTTTTTATGAGTTTTTTTGGTAAATTTGAAGAAAGGGTGCCGTGACGTTTTTGTCACAAAAAGCTTTATTGAGACTGTAGCTTAGAAAAAAAAACTTTTACAAATTTTTTACATGTTTTTTTAAAACAAAACTTTTTTCAATTATTTAAAAGTACAATAACCGCTTCGTTGAAAAAAATAATAATACAAAATATTACTGTACTTTTCCCGTTGTAATCATGTTTTTTTGTAAAAATACAGTAAACTTTTAAAAATACAACAAATTTTTGCATTTCCATTATTAAAATTTAGTCAATAATAATAAAAATAATATTTAAGAGATCCCATTCGTAATACAAATGTTGATGCAACTTCGACGGTATTTGGGGTAATTCAAATTGGACTTCGAGGTGGCATTTTTCAATACACAAATGCCCTAAAAATCTTAGGCAAACCATCACAATCAATGTGGTTTGAAGAAGCATTTTTCTGTTACCCCGGTTTTCATTTAATCAATAGTGATAAATGTATTAATGATCAACTTCGTCAACGACAAAAGCGTGGCACTGATGGAGTTAAAACTCAAGTATTTGGAAATGTTATCTTTTAATTCCCTATTTTTTTTACCTCTTTTTTTAAATATGTAAATTTTAAAAAGTGCAATATTTTTTTGTAAAATTGGATTTTCTTGCTGAGATTTTTATTTTCTTGCTTCCCTGATTCAGGCAAAACAAAATAATGTATTATTGTATTACTGTAAAATACATTTATTTATAAACAAAAAATTATTATTAAACATTTAATTTTTTTAACAATACATATATGTAGCTACGTGCACGCGCAACTCAAACGCGAGTGTTCCCCTTCATTTTTTTTCAGTCAAAAGAAAATGAAAGAGAGGTATACTGTAGAAATTGAAATTTTTATTTATTATTTTTATTTTTATCCTTCTAGATGTAAAAAAATACGGAGATTCCGAAAATCCAACTTTTGGATATCACTTTCAGACAAAAAATCTGAGAAAAGTCTAAAAAATCGCTTTTTTTTACGATTTTAAAAAAAATATGTATTGCACTCTGGCGAGTTCCAGCTCGAAATTATATCAAAGCGATAGAGCGTTTCATTTACTACGAGACCATATTTTTAGAAATCACCCCGGATCACCCCGTTTTGGTACAACTCATTTTTTCCATTTTGAACTGACTTTTTTTTTGAAAGTTTTAAGAACAAAAAAGTGCGCTTGAAAAACGTTGGCCTTTTGTCACAGTGGTAAACGGCGTTTATCTATCGCCCGAAGTGGGCAAGTTCGATTTCATGAAAAATTTTTTTAAAATTTTTGTTCCCAGTTTTATTTTTTATTACTCTCTAAAAATATTGTTACATATTTTTATACATATAATATGTATGACAAATAATTAATAATAACCATAAATAGCAAATTTCAAAAACCGCAAAAAATCAAATAAATTTTTTTTGCTGAAAAAAAAGTGCATTTTTTGAAACGCGACACGAAAATATTTATAAAAGAATTGTGTTCCCCGACTGAAAAAAAACTACTTTTTCTGATTCTTAAAAGAGTAATTAAACTTTATAAATTATCTTTTTTAAACTTTTTCTTTTTTTATATCCAACAATATTTTTGTTCCGCATCTAATGATACCAAATTTACTACATTTGGAAATCGTTGAAAAAACCGTGCACGTAGCTACATATATGAGATCAAAAAATGGAGAGAAAAAAAGAACGATGACTGACTGAGATGGCAAAGAACAAAAAAGGAATGAATTTAAAATGAGATCACTGGGGTGTCTCTTTCTCTCGAATGGACTAAAAGATTTTTTTTTATTTAAGCTTTTTAAAGATTATTTTGATTATTATTTTGGTTTTGATATTGTTGCAATGGATTATTTGCTGCTGCTGCGACAGCCTGTTGTTGGGAACGTTGCAGAGATCGATAAATATCTTCACTATCAGCAAATTGAATGCCTTGATTGGACATGGAACCAAATGCCGCGGCACTTGCCGCTGCAGCTCCATATTGCATTGTTGTTGTCGGATATCCCATAGGTCGAGACATTTGATATGGGGAATATGAGGTCCACATATCTGTTGCCCGTTGTCCCATTGATGGATATGTTGGTCGCATGCCATTCAAAGATGCTGCGGCAACATTCAATGCTCCATTATGTCCACCTCCACCTCCTCCAAGTCCACAACTCCCAAATTGTGGCACACCTTTTTGTAATTGCTTTTCTTGTTTTCGATGTTTTGCTCGACGATTTTGAAACCATACCTAAATAAACAATAATTATATCAGTAAATTTAGGTTTATATGACTTCGTAAAATAGGGATGGGAGATTAGCCGGGATTTAATATATCCTATTAGTAAGACACTTCTTTTGCAAAACAACATGATTTTTTCAATCAATTAGTTAAAAAAAAATCACAGAATCGCTATCATAAATCTCAATAAACAGAGTTTCACAATGTAATCCAGATGACCGGATATTTGCATATTTGAAACTTTGAAAAAATTAATAATTTTTTTAGAACATCACAGATTTTAGCGGCTAAAATCTGTGATGTTCTAAGAAATTAAAAAACTCTATTTTATCAAATTACAGTAACCCCTTCCAAAAACAGTTTGAATTATTTTTTCTATCATTGATAAATTGATAAGCCTCTGTTACAATATCTGTGGTAAACTTACTTGAATTCTTGCCTCATTTAATTTTGTAATTCTTGCAAGCTCTTCTCGAGCATAAATATCTGGATAATGGGATTTTTGAAAGGCATTATCAAGTTCAGCTAATTGTTCTTGAGTAAAAGTTGTTCGATGTCTCCTTCGAGCTGGAGTTGGAGGTCCCCCAACTCCAATCCCTCCACCAAAACCTGTTCCAAGTCCATTTCCAACTAATGAATCACTTTTAAGCTTTTTGAAATCAGAAAGATCTGAAAAAAAAAATACAAAAATTTAAAAAAAAATTTTTGAAGAATAATTATAATTTTGAAATAATTTATTTGAGAACTTAATTATAGCAGCAATAATAATTTCTTCCTTTTTTCGCATCATCTGTTTCTTTCTTTTTTCTTCTTTTTTGAAGCGATTATTTGTTTGCAGTGGATCCCGATCTCTCTCTCTTTCAATGGATCAAATTTCAATTTATTTTTTATGGATGCATTTTTTGAAAAGTTTTTTTCAATTAAAAAATGCTTTAAAAAATTTGAAATTATGCAAAGTTTTGATGTTTAAAGAAAATGATTCCCTTTAATGCTGCTTGCTTGAAAAAAGTGTGAATCGATTATATTTTTTTAAACTTCAATTAAATTATAAAAACTTTAAAAATTTTGTTAAAAATTGTCTTCTTTGGCAGGGCCGTATACAGAAAAAAAAATTCAGGGGGGGGGGGCACGCCTTTGATTTTTTGCCGCCACCAACACAAAGCGGCAAAAGATCAAAGGAAATTCTTCAGTTTCGGGGGGACGGGCCACCAATGCCCCCCCCCCCCCCTTAAATACGGCGCTGTTCTTTGGTGGCAAAAAAGAATATAAAAAATTTTTTAACCGTAAAGTTTCAAACAACATTAAATTTTTAAGATTTTGAAGTCATCTTTTTAAAAAACAAAATTTTAATATTAAAAATTATTTTTCTGATTTTTTAGTTTCAAAATTTAAATTTGATAACTTAAAATTTAAAGTAACTGAACTTTTTTTAATGTTTATTTTTACATAATATTTTTGTTAAACTACCGTAACCGATACTGTAGTTTTTAAAAAAATTTGCATATTTTAACAATTTTACAGTTACACAAACACTTACCAATTGAAGAGCTAACGGCTGTTGAAACATCTAAACCAGGATAATAAGTGAAATCTGCGATTGATTGCGGAAAATCTTTTGGTTTTAAATCTTGAAACTGAAAACCCATTATTACAAAATTATACTGTAATTATACAGTAACAAAATAAAAAAAATTCTATTTTTGTTATTAATACTTTTTTTTTAAAAAAAAGCGATAAAAATTATTTTTCAAAAAACTTTGTCACTTTTTTTTATAAAAAAACTAAAAAAAAATTTGTCACAAACATGGCAAAAAAAATTGAAGATTACGGTACTTTTATGGGCTTTTTTTCTTTCTTCTTTCTTTCTTTAAAAGCTTTTTTTGGCTTTGAAAAAAAAGAAAAACTTAAAGCTTAATGAATCCGAATGCATTTCGCTAGCTCTTTTTTTTCCTCTGAGGAACGATTACGGTAGCTTTTTTTATAAAAGAAAAAAAGGAAATGCCCAAAGATATACGACGAAAAAAAAGAGGAAACAAAAATATTCAGTAATTTTGATGACAAAAAAAAGTAAAGAATTTTGTTTTGCATTAATATATTTTTGAAACTTTGAAAATAAACGAAAAAATTGGAGAAAAAAACGAAGCCAAAAAAAGGAGTTCGAAGAAAAGCAGCAAAAAAAATTGTAGCATTTATTGAGGTGTGAAAATTTACATAAGCAATCGGAGGGAAGAGGAAGAGGAAGAAGGATATATATGGATAATTGGCACTTATAAAAATTGGGATTTAGAGAAGCTTTTGTTTTTCTGAATGAATGTATTATAAAAAAAAACAATAAAAATTGCATCGTTTCTCGAAAGAAGTTAATGCGGCAATTAAGGACGTCTGAGATTTTTCTTATTTATATTGTGCGGGATTCGACCTTGTTTCGATTTTGGTGGTTTTTAAGGAAAGAAAATGATTTGGGATTGAAAAGAATGAGGATTTTGATTTTAGCCGTTTGAAAAAAAAGCTGATACAAGATTAGATAAATGTATAATCATGTTTGACAGTGCACTCACTAGTGGCGCTAAATAAATGAAAATTTATCAAACTGAAAAAACTTTTATGAGAAAAGTATGCCTTTAAACGAAAAAAATTATTATTTTGTGAAGACATTTTGATGTAAGCAAAATTAATTGCTTTTGCTCCGACCCAGATACTTTAGTCTGATTCCAGTGGGTTTGTTTTTAAAAGCTTAATCTTAGACAAAAAATGTAACAATAAAAAATACCGTAAGACAAAAAACATATCCAAAAGAGTTACAGTATCTTTTTCTTTTCCAAAAAAAGTGCCAAATGCAACAAAAGTAATTAATAAGACAGACAGACAACTTCAATTACTATTAGGCTTATCAAAGTTATCAGTAATCAGAAATGCAAAAAAGGCTATGTTTTTCAGATTAATATTTTAAGGTTAATCGCAAAAGATGATCGATCATCTTCAAAGCATTTATGTTATTTTTATTTCATCAAAAATGTTGCATACAATAATAATTTTATTGTTTCTCATTAATTGCCTCTTTTCTAAAACACAAATAAAGGAAGTCCTTAAAAAGTCATTCATTGAAAAAAAAACAGAATGACAAAAACAAGTGATGATGAGTTAGTTTTGTTGGGGGGGTGTTGAAGAAGGGAGAGAAATTTTGCGCGAAAAGTGCCATACTTTTTGTTGTAGCAAAAGTAGGCAGAGAAAAAGAAGAAGAAGACAGCTGGCGCCAATTTGTTTCATGCTGACTTTTCAAAATAATTCTAAAGAAAGCTGATGATGATCGAGGAAAGAAGAGAGAAAAAACTAGATCGCTTCGGATTAAAAAAATTCTTAATCTTTCAACAAAAAAAAAAGAAATTTTTAAAAAAAAGTAGTAAAAAAAATTAGAAAAAAAATATACAACTGACTTTAAAGTCTTAAAATTTTGTTAACTAAGAAATAGAGAAAATAGAAATAGAAGAAGACGTTGTTGTTGACTCCGGATATACAATTATTTAAACTTATTTAACAGAAAAAAAGGGGGAAAAGAAAGAGAAAGGAAGAGATCACATTCGCTCCTCCTCTTGCTTGCTTACTTGGTTAAGAAAAAAAGAAGAGGGAAAGAAAGAAGAAGAAGATTACATTAGGTCGCGCATAATCACATTATCACAAACAAATTAACAACGCGCTACTTCTGCTACCACCTCTTTTAATATCTCATCTCCTCCTTCACATCTTCATCTCCATCCACATCCAAGAACAAAAGTGACATACCTCAATAAAAAAATATTATTATTATTGTTAAAAACTAAGTTTATCTCAAACACTGTTATATATTTTTTTTGTCAATGCTTCTTTCAATTTCAATAACAACAACAGCTTAAAAATCGAATTGGTTGACGCCAAAATTTGATGATGGTAATTTGGTTTTCCAAATATTGCGGAGCAGCTATGGGGGGAAGGGGGGGGGCCCTTTTGCTGCTTCTCTCATCAATCAAATTTTCAGTTTTTTGTTGCGCTTCTTAAAAAAAAGTAGCAGGGCAAAAAAAGTGGAGGAAAAAAACCGAAGGGGAGAAAAAAAAAGCTAAATGAATCGAATCAGAGGAAGTGAATTATCATTATTCGGTTTGCATAATAGGGGCGGAACAATTTTTTTTGCTTTTTTTCTTTAAAAATAAAAATTTTTTTATCTTTTGAAGATTCTGATAGATGTGATCGAGTGAAAATGGATTGGATTTTATCTTTTGAAGAGATTTTCCTTTTTAAAAACTTTGAAAGTATTAAAAATGCTTACTTACCTGTGCAATTGCAGATGCAGCAGCGGCAGCAACTTGTGCATCAATACTATTATTACCATTTCCAAGTGTACCATTTTGTGATTGTGGATCATCATTGGAAGTCATGATTATCTCAATCGTGATGTGATAACTTCTCTTCTTCTTCTTCTTCAAAATTCCCGCCTTTTGTTTTTTTTTCTCTCTCACCACGAATGTGTAAATATCCACCAAAATACCAGGAATAGATAGATAGAGAGAGAGGGGGGGAAATGAATTTGATTAGCGATTACTTGATTATTAAATTTATTGGAAGAGCTTCTTTTTTTTCCTCACTCACTCAATCTCGCTTTCGCTTTTCACTCTCTCTGAATATATTTATTTTTTATGATTAAATCAAAGATGAGAAAGAATACATACACATCTCTCTACCAAAAAAACGCGTCACGGATTTTTTTTATTCTCTTATTCTAAATAGTTTTATAAAAAAAGGACCTTCTTGAATTTGCTTAAATAAATTCACTCAAGAAAAAAAAGGGGGGAGGAAAAGCAAAGCTTAGAGCCTTAAATGGATAAGTCTAACCGAGTTAGTTAGTCCTTCGACGGTATAACTGAATATATATTTTACGAAAAATAGAAGCAAAATTCTATTTTCCTTTTTTTTCTTTCTTTGCCTATTCTCGTTGTTGCCTTCCTTCCTTCAACATCTCCTCCACCAATGGCATAGAAGAAGCAGAAGTATAAAAAAGGGGGTTACAGTAGGATAGTATAAATGCCCGCCCTTCTTTCATCGTCTTAAAAAAGCTCAAGCAATTGCCAACCGACAGCCGGCATCTTTTCCTTCTTTTTTATGCGCGTATACTTGATTCGATTATCTCTCGGGCAAAAAGAGAGAGAAGGCTTTTTACGAACGAAGCAAGCCTCCTAATAATCGACTCTTATTATTTGTTTCGACTTTTCTCTTTTTACATTAATTTTCTTTTTCAAGGGGGGACCAACAACTTTGTTGCAAAAACATGACATCTTTTATCCATGTATTTTCTTTTTTTGATATACCGTTATTGCGCAACCTTTTTTATGCATCTGCTCAGACGGCAGACACTCAATCGGGTCGGCATCGGTTTCATTTTCACACCACTTCACCAAGATTGTATTATGGTCAAGTGACAAATTAATAATAGCGCATCCGCTAATTTTTTTCTTTCAATAAAAATCTGTTAATGCAATGCAACAAATATACAGTTATAAAAAAGAAAAACGACTTTATTTCAAGTCAATTCCTATATAATAAAATTTAATCTGACATTAAACTAATACAAATCAAGACACTATTCATCACGGTAAAGATCTTCAACACCAAATTGAGCGACACCTTCTTCAAATGGAATATTGACAACCTGAAAAAATTACCAAATTAATAAAATTACTGTATTAAAAAAGGTCTTCTTTTCACTTCTGTACTTATAAAAAGAAAAAAGACGAATAAAGACATAGACATATAAAATTCATTTCAAAATCAACAACCCAAGGTATACTGTAGAACTGGAAAAAACAAAAATAAAGTAAAAGGCAGTAAAATGAAAATTTTTTTTATGTTGAAAATAAAGAACGTTTGCAGTAAAATTTTGTTAAAAAATTAACAATCCAAAAACATTTCCATTTTGCGATTCAGGTGACTCATTTCATTTCCTGAGAATTCGAAAAAAAAAATTGAGAATTTTCCGAGCCGGGAATTTCAAATATATTCAGTTTGAAATTTAAAAAAAAAATTTGCCAAAAAGTCTCAAAAACTAAAATTTAGAGTAATCAACTAAAAATTAAAGCAGTTTTATGCTTTTAAATTGCTTTGAAAGAAAAAATAGTCTTATTTTTACGTGAAATTTTGTTGCTTAATAAACAAAAAAATATGAGAAACGGAACTAATTTCCAGTAAAAATCGGGGAAATTGCCGGAAATTTTGCGAACAGAACGAAATTAAACAATTATAATAATATGCAACAAAATACTGATCAATCTCAAATGCTGCAAGTTCAATAAACAGTGAAACTTTTTATGGGAAAAAGCGTCATGATATCAACTGAAAAATTAAGTATTTTTGAGGGTATACCTGATTCGAGTTGTAGCTCGTTGTACTAAACATCGTATTCTCTAACGATATAAATCTAAACCTAAAGTATATAAATACAAAAAATTACAAATTTGCGTTAAAAAATCGAATATATTGTATTGTTTAATGAATCGTGCCAGCTGTATGCGAAAATGGGTAAGAATAGTACGCTATTATCATATTCTCGACAAAATGTTAGCTGAGAATATCCCTTCGGTGTCGCCAGCATTATTTATAAAAACAGCAAGGATGGTGAAAAGAAGACCTTGATAATATATGAAAAAAAAACACAAACCTTCATTAAATATCGCATTTCTTCCTTAGCAAGCCACTTCTTCTTTTTAGTAGCTTCAGCAGCAGCAGCTACAGCCTTTTCATGATGCCATTCACGAATATCAGCATGATATTCTCGAATTTGACGAAGACGATAATATCCCCAAACAACTCCAAGGCCAAGAGCAGACCATCGAGCAAATCGAATCAAAGGAGAAACATTGATAGGCTGCGGTAAAACAACGGTAGTTGGATGAGGTGAAGCAGACATTTTTGCGTTCTCAGCCTATGAACACCAAAAAAATTAAGTTAAAAATAACGGAATGTTTATGACACAGATATTGGTAAAAGTAGAAACTTCAACTTTATATAATAAATAAATACTACCACAGTCAATTTATTCTTTATACAAGCGGGTATGTGAAAAAAGACAATGTGAGAAAAACAGAGCAAAATAAATTTATAGAAAAAAATAAGAACAGAAACGAATATTTCCTTATTTCTTCTTTTGATTTCCCGCTGCAGGTGCATTTTGATTACGAGCTCCAGGTTGTACAGGTCGACCACTATTTAAGCCAGAGTATTGGTACTTGGCCTTCTTTTCAGAAGGCTTGAGAATCTATAAAAGAAAAGATGTCAAAATTTTGCGGACAGAAAAGATAAACAAATCATACTTGGAAGGAGCACATTAAGGTTTCATCAACAGACATCATTCCACCGGCATTGTCAAATTCGCCGCAATAATTTGGTGCAGAAAAAAGAGTAACAAGCTGCCGTTTTGCAAAGAATTCATATCCATCTTCAACAACCTGATGAGCACGACAAATAAGATCAAGATCATGACGATTCAAAAATTTAGCAACAACATCAGGACCAAAAGTAAAAGATACACCGCGATCATTTTCACCCCACCCTTGCACATCTTTATCAGGATCAGACCAAAGTAAATCACATAAAAGACCAGTATCAGGAACATCGGTGGGACGCATTATACGACGGATTTGCTCCATATTTTGAAGATCAGGAGAAAGACCACCATGGCAACAGAATATTTTTTCATCAATGAGTGCAGCAATTGGAAGGCAATTAAAACAATCAGTGAAAGTTTTCCATAATTTTATTGAGAAGCGTCTTTTACATTCATCATAGAAGCCATAGATACGATTAATACTTGCGCACTCATGATTACCACGCAAAAGGAAGAAATTTTCTGGATATTTGACTTTATAAGCCAACAGCAAGCAAATTGTTTCTAAACTTTGTTTTCCACGATCAACGTAGTCACCTAAAAAATGAATGATGTAATAATACGAGCATTAAAGTAAAGCAGATGTTTACCAAGGAAGAGATAGTTAGCTTCAGGAGGAAATCCGCCATATTCAAAAAGTCTGAGCAAATCATTGTATTGTCCATGGATATCACCTAAAATATACAGAAGATAATGATTAAGCCACTACAAAAGGGATATAAATAACAAACCGCAAATCTTCAAAGGAGCTTCAAGTTCAAGTAAAATAGGCTGGGATAAAAATATTTCTCTCGATTTGCTACATAAAGCGCGAATTTCATTTTCTGACATGTTCACAGTTTTGCCAGGACGGCATCCTCGAGCTGTAAAGAAAGAAGCGATCAAATCATTTCATCCGATGCAATCATTATTTTGATTTTTGCAAAAATATTTAAAAGAGATAAACATACCTTCAAGTAAACGAGTAATCAAGTGATCGACATTAAGATCGCCATCCGCAGACATATCCGCAAAATCTGAGAAGGCTAAAAAGGAAGAAAAAAGGATTAATAAGAAAAAAATTAAGATTTTGTAACAAAGTTATAAAGTAAATCACGCACAACTATGGCTGCTAACCGTCATTCTTCAAAAACAAAACCAAATTATGGAAAGAAAAAAAAAGATATATGAAAAAGTGTTGTTTGGCGGAAAAATTTCATGCAAATCTTAGTTAAACATCAAAAATTAACGTGCAAAAAAAAGAATTTAAAAAGTTAAAAAATTAAACGTAAAAATTAACAAATTGTTGATAGAGATGTAAGCGTTGAAAAAAAGGGGGGGAGTGCAAAAGTCAATAACAAATCTTTTTAAGTAAAAAAAAATGTTTTAAAAATGTCTAAAAGCTTCATAAATATCTGCTATAATTACCTTGAGGTGCTAAAAATAATATAGTATAATGTATTGTTATGTTTTTCGTATTGTTAAAAAAAGAAACAACTGCTAAAACAAAAACAGAATCAATACTTTTTTTTTCGATGGTTGCAAAACACACGAAGAAGAAAAAAAAGGGCGCACAAAAGCATACTGTGCATTCGTCGTGAGAATCAGGGTCCTTCGTTCCCCCTTCCCTTTTTTTCCAACGAAACAACTTTCAATTTTTTTCCTTCGTTTTTTTTGCTGCGGTTTGGACGAAAAAAAAGCAACAAACTAAAACGCGCCTATATATTTTTTTAGTGTTTTTTTCTCTCTACTTTCTTCTAGTGTATGTCTTGGTCGGCGTTAACCCCTTTCTTCTTTTTTCTCATTCCTTTGCATGTGTGCCAACAAAAAAGATGGTAAAAAAAAGAAAACGAAAAAAAAGGAATGTGTTTTTTTGATGTTGAGGCTTCTGCCCTTGTTTGAAATTCATCGACGATGTCGTCGGCATAGGCTGCTTCCGTTTCAAATATATAAGACAATCTTTTTTAAAGAAGGTCTAACGGGAGAGGAAGTAAATGCAAAGCAAAAAAAAGTATGGCAAGAGTGAAAACTAGCGCAAAAATTGCATAAACTTTTTTTGTTCGCGACAAAATTTTTTTAAGGCTTATAAAAGAGACGTGGCACGCGCTAGAATTATCAAGGGAAATAAGATTGAATGAAAGATGAAATAGCCAACAGCAATAAAAAACAACCATACAACAATCAAAATAAAATTATACATTTTAATCATGAGAAATTATATATATAAAAGCATAAATTGAAACGACGTTATTCTTGTGATTGTACAAAAATGGAAGGATGGAAGAAAAAGAATAATAATGATCAATTGAATGAAGATTGGTAGAAAACTGTTTTTCTCTTTTGCATATATTTTTCGTCGAAGAAAAAATCTTTGGCTCTGACTTAATGCGAAGGGCCCAAATTGATTCTTCTCTTTTCTTCCATCCTTTTTGAGACTAAAACAATTTATTTCCCGCGCACGACTTTTTTTTCTTTAAAGAAGATGCATTGATAGAAAAAAATTGCTTTGAATGGCATATGAGATTTATAAAAAAAGAAGACAAGGCAGAAAAAAAGGGGAGGAGAACATCCCCTCCTTAAAAAGTAGCTTAAACTGCGCAAAAGAAAAAAAAGAGGGCAAAATTTTGTTATGACGAGTCATCATCATCCATCGACGCTTATAGTTCCGTAATGATTATTTATTTGGCTTCATCATTTTTTCATTTGATTCTTTGTATTGCTTGCTAATATTATAAGGTTTTTTTTATTTTTGAACTTTTTATTAGAAATACATTATTTTTAAAATAAATTTTATTTTGTCATCTCTATGAGGTGGCAAGTTAAGACTGGGCTTTTTGTTGTGGAGAGATTAAAGGCATTATACAGCTAATATTATACAAGTGAAGAAGAAAAAAAAGATACACCCTAAGTAAGGAGAAAATATTGCAATTGTCTTTGGCAAATCACTTTTTCAAAGTCTTCTGAATCGGAATCTTCTGACTTCATTATTATTTGGTGCAGTATTATCAGAATTATTTAACCACCATGGAGCTGTAGTTTCTGGTCTTGGAGTTGTTGTTGTTGGAGTTTGATAGGAATCTCGTGGGCCATCAGCTGGCTTTTCACAAATGAATGCGGCAGGAACTTTACAACAGGATTGCATCCAGGTTTGTGTTACAGAATCAAGTTTTGCACATTTTCTTCCTTTATGATATTTTGGTTTACGGTAACTGTGTTTTGAATGCCATGTTTCAAAATCATATCCAGTATGATCACTCCAAACATATTGTTGTGAAGTTCCAAATTGTGCAATTCCAAGCCAAATGACATCAGCTCTTCTAGCAAGTTCTGCAAAAATATAAATGATATTAGGTAAGTAATTAATCAGTTTTTTTTTCTTTCGTAAATAATTTTTATTGTTTTTCTTCTCCGGTTTCATTTCGTTTTATGTCATTGAAACCGTTCATTGTAAGAAAGAAGAAAAAAAAGGGGGCGACATTTTGGCGCCATGGAACACCCTTTTTTGACCCTTTAATTTTTTTTGTGGCCAACAGCGATGATTGAATCTTTAAACGCCTCTTCAAGGTCATGCGTTAATTTCCTTTTCGGAGAGAAAAAAAACTTTTTATTTTAATTTTGACCGATTTTTAAAAAACTTGTAAAAAGTCTTACCGGAAACAAATTGATTTTCTTCTGCAGAATGAATTGATGGATGATGAGCACCTTGGAAGGCACATTTGAATTCAGAGATAACCCATCCAGTTTTTTCATTGTAAAGTTTGTAGCATTTATGTGAATGAGGGGAATATCTCCATGTTTCATCAGGGCATGGATTTGCAGAGGCTAAAAGGAAGGATAGGGATTAGGATATATTGTATAAGAGATAGATGTCAGTACTTACCAAGTGCTACAAGAGCAAGAACAATTGCTGCTATCAATTCTTTAAAGTATACCATTTTTGTTATTTTTATTTTGACTTCTTAGGGGTATTCTCCACAAACAACCCAAAGCCTTAATATGACAAAAATCTGATTGAATAGTTTTCCTTTTAAAGGAAAAAGTTGAAGGGGGAACCGGTCGTTAAAAGGTTTTTTTAACGAGAGAAATAGAAGAGGGTTGCCGTTCACGTACAGTTAATTTTTTTTCTCTTTCCGGGGGCGGGATTCTGAGATGGAGTTGTTGAGAAAGAAGTAGAAGAAAGAATCGCTCGAAATACGTCAATCAAGAGAGTTCAATATTTGAATTGATGAAAATTTTTTGTCACTTTCCACCTTTTATATTTCTTTTTGACCCGCAAAAATCTCTGTTTTTGGCGTACCTCCAGATGAAGAAAAAAAAATGAGCAGCTTCCGGAGGTGTAAAGGCGGAGTTTTTCGAATGAAACGGAAAAAAGCAAAGGTCGGATGATTTTTATTGAAATTAAACTTTTTTTTGTGTGTATTTTTTATTATCGTGGATAATAAGCGAGCAGTACACACAAAAACATTGAAACTTTTTCACTTTTGATAGAGGCGGATTTTTTTTTTGAGGTTTATTGCTTAATTTTTACTACCCTCGAGATGGAGGAAGTAACACTGATTTGCGCGGTTTTGTGACTCCTAAAAATGTTTATTGTTACAAATAACAAAAAAATTGTTTTAAAAAAAGATATAAAAAATCGGGCTTGATTACTGTAGCCTCAATTGGAACTTACGAAAATGAGAAAGAAAAAACAAATTTTTAAATTTTGATAAACAATGTTTTTACAACAGTTTTTTAAAAATCTTTTTGAAATGACTGACATTGAAAATCATTTAAACTCCATAATTTTTCTGTTTTGAATTTGTGGATTTCATTTTTTGCATGTTTAAAACAAGGACAATAAATGTTGTTCTGTCTTGCTCATCTCAAAATTCTCTTTTTAAAAAACACTTAAAATGCATTGAAAATGAACTTCTTCAACAATCTTTGATTTTCACACGTCAAATCAGACAACTTTTAATCGTGCACATGACCGCAAAAAAAGAAAGAAATTATGAATTGTGTCAATTTAGTTTAATTTCAGTTAGACAGAAAACGTCTGATCTTTAAAATGAGCTACAGTAATCTGAATCAACTTTAAACTGCTTTCCTTTTTTCTTTATTTAATAATTTGTTTATCAGGTTTCTTCCAGTTTCGAAAAAGATTTCAAAAATTTTCAGGAAATTTTTGTTTTTATCAAAAATCTTATTACATCATGGTCAAAAAAAAGTGTTGTTCAGGTTTCCCAACAGTTTTTTCATTTCAAAAAACTGTAATTTAATTTATTTATTTTGCCATTGACAATACACGTTTTTTGTCTTCTTCTTCTTTATAAAATGGTTACAATAAATGAATTGATAATGATAGCAATGATGTGATTTCCTTTTCATTATTTTTATGCTCGTAAATTACCTTTTATCATTGATAAAACGGTGCATGTGAAAGTGTAATATTTATGCATATGCATTATTTATTACTATATTTGTTTGTGTAAAAAAAATGATGTTATTTTTCACGTTCCCTTCCTTCAACATCTTTTTTTTTCTTCTGATTTTTCATAATTGTTACAAAAAGAAAAGTAACTTTTGACTTGATTTTTACGAAAAAAAAATCATATTTGCAAAAAAAAAGTGTGCTTGATATCATATCATATCATTTTGATATGTGTTTTTTGTAGCATCATTAAATCAAAGTCAAGCAAAGTCAGTTCCCCCCCAATTTTGGGACTACGAAAATAAATTGCATTTTTTATTAATGAAAGAAGAAAGAACAAATGAGAAATTTGTACTTTTAACCTAAAACCAATGAATACAAATTTGGGATGGAAAAAAAAGTTTGCGGGTTGTCCCGAATCTATTATATATTTTCCTGATGGATGCAAACATTCAATTTTGTAATATAAAAAAAAGTAATAAATTTACAAAAATAAAACCGCAGCAAAAAAAGGCATCTTTCCGGTCGCTCAAAACCTGTTGGACAATTTTTTGTACGAAATACACTAAAATATTCATAATAAAAATTTAAAAAGGACAAAAAGTGGCAAAAATTTGTTATGGATTAACTAAAATGAAAAAGTTTTAATTTTCATTATTATATGACATTTTTGCAGGGATGAAACATCCGGTCGGCCGCGGTCTAAAAATTTCTGGCCCGGTCGAATGTGGGCCTAAATTGTTCGGTAGGCTCAGCTTTTGGCTTAATCTTTTAAATGTTTGTGAAGGATCAAGGCCGTAGCGAGGGGGGGGGATTCGGGTTCTGTGCCCCCCGAAACTGAGAAATTTCCTTTGATCTTTTGCCGCTTCGTGTTGGAGGCGGCAAAAGATCAAAGGCGTGCCCCCCCCCCCCCCCGAAAATCGCTGTGCCCCCCCTCGAAATTTTTTTCTGTATACGGCCTTGTGAGGGATAAACAAAGCAATTTTTTCTGAAATAATCACCTTACTTCTTTATCCCTGATTCTTTTAATCATTAATATTTGAAATATTTAATTCCTGTAATTTTTGAAATTTATTTTTTGAGATCCTTTTTCATGATTTACAACCAAAAAAGATAGTGATAAAACTTTATCAAAAAAGCTTCAAAAAACAGGATTTATTAAAATAAAGGAAAAATATCATTGGTGAAAAAAAAAATTTGAAAAAAAAGCTAAAAGTATACTGTAGCTTTTTTATTGTGCCACAAAACTTTCTTTTATCATACACTTTTTTTTCGCGTGTTTTGTGTTTTTTTGTAACAAAAAAAGGCTTTATGTTTATGATCTTATCGTTTATTTAATTAATTAATTATGAATGAATGAATGAATGAATGAATGAAAATGTATCGTAAAAGAAATCACGTTTGCACTTTTGAAACTACGACGACGAAGACAAACATTTAAAGTCAAAAATTAAAATCATCCACAAAAATTTATAAACGTATTAATTTTATTTTCAAAGAATTAATTGTTTTTGTTTAGAAAAAAAAGAGATTTATTTTTTATAAAAAAACTGACATTCAAAAAAAATATATAATTATAAGTGGTGTTGTAATAATTTCAATTCAATTAACTACTGTTTTAATAGGTAGAAAAAAAAGTTTTTTTTCTTGAAGCACACCTGTGTGGCGCCAATTTTTATTTATTTATTTGGTCAGGCGTCTGTCATTAAAAAAAATCTTTTTTTTTCTAAACTTTTTTTTCTTGTCGCATCCATTTTCTTTCATTCATTTTCATGACCTTCGAGATAGAGTTAAACGAGGGTAACCAAAAAAACCATAACCGTATAAATGTAATGAATGAACATGACATGTGCCCCCTCAAGGCAATTGAAAAAAAATTGAAAAGGACACCACTTTTTTCGAAAGTAATACTTCTTTTTTTCATTCATGAAATTTAATAGATTTACGCATTTTTTTGGTTTCTTTAAAATTTTTCAAAAACTGCCATAATTTTTTTCAACCTACGCTTTTTTTATGCATTTTTATCCGTTTTTTTTGAGGTTTTCTGAGGGGGTTCAAAGATGGTCAAAAAAATGTTTCAATTATTTCCGGAATTTTTTTTTCATTTTTTTTCTTTAATTGAATTCACTTTTTCTGTTGTCCTTCTTTTTCAAAAATTTTTCAAGGATGCGCAACAAAAAAAAAGTGCACTTTCAAAAATTTGGTTGTTGGAGGTCTTGAGACACAAAAAGTTTTTTAACAATCAACTTTGGTTCAATAATTTCGGAAGGAAGTTGTTTCTTTTTAACAAGGAATTAAATTAAATAATTTTAAACTTTTTGAACTTTTCTTTAAAGTAAAGGGAAAAAAATGTGAGGTTTTTTGTGTTTTGATATTTTTAAGTAAAAAAAGTACATTATAAAATTTCAAGGTTACCAGTTTGTATATTTTTATATGTTTTTTTCATGTTTAATTCAACCATTTTTGACTCAAGTGATTTCTACGAAAGTATTTTGGGATTTGGGCACAAATTTGTTTTTACAAATAAAAATTGGTGATAAAAGTTTAAACACTTGGGAATTAATAGCGTAAATGAAACTACTAATTCTGTCGTATTTTTTACGCCTTCAAAAATACAAATTACTAATTTTTATAAATCATTAAAGTACAAAACTGAATTTAAAATTATAAATTTATAAAACATAAAATTTAATTTTGATGAAAAAAAGAATGCTGTAATTTTTTAAAACAAAAATAATATCTTTCAAAATTTTTTGATCAGAAACAACTTTTTTTTATAATAAATGAAGAAATTTCAGCAAATGTTATATTTCAGTTACAGTATTTTTGTGGGAAATGTTTATGTTTTAAGCATTTTATATGCATGATTATATTTTTACAATGGCTTCCAAATGATATAAATAAGTCAGAAAATTTTTGTAAAAAACTTTGTTTTTTCATTAATTCGCCAACTGTACTTTTTTTTCTTCGAAGTCAGAGGGTACTGTACTTTTATTAATTATTGACTTTATCAAAAACAATCCAACAAACTTTTTTTAAAAGAAAGTTTAAAATTAATTAAAAAATTATCTTTAAACAAATAAGTTTGTTACAACTTTTTTAAAATAACAAAACAAACAACTTCCTGAAAGTAGTAATTTGATAATTGCCATGAAAAAAATAATTTAATAGGCAAAAAAAGGGTCAAAAAACAAAAATTGATATAAACCGGTTTAAAAAATATTTAAAAAAACTGAACACGAGTTTGTACTTATTTACTCAAAAAAAAAGAATGAAAGAAAAAACAAAGTTCAAAACTGCTTTCATTTTTTTTTTCTGTTATGACTTTTAGTCACTTTTAACTGGTTTAAAGTTTATTCATTTATTACATAATTACTGCACTTTTAATTGGACATAAAAACAAAAGTTGTAAAATAAATTCAAATTGAAAAAATTGAAACATTTTTTTAAATATGAAATTATTGCTGGAAAAGTAAAAAAAGATGTTAAATAAAAAGTTTTTGGTAAAAAATTTAATAATATAGAGGTTTGGTTTTAAAATGATTGACAATGGGGTCCCCCACAGAATCGTTTTGAGCGTTCAACCATTCCATCAATAAGATTATTAACAAAATCAAAACCAGTTTTAAGTTGTGCAGTTGCGGTTCCTGAAGTATCAGCAATAACTTTCCGACATCCAACATTTAATAATGAATCAATTCCAAGTGATTGTCCGGAAGGTTTACTTCGAATGCACATATTTAAGGCATTATCAATTGTTGATGCCCAATCATTGACGGGTGTAATTCTGAAGAAAAAAAAAGTTTAGGTAAAAAAGAAAAATGGAATGGTTTTTTTAATTAAATGATTGATTTCCGATTCCCCCTTTTTTACAATGTACTTTGATAATAAAATTTTGGTCCATTTAACACCGGTCTCCCCCCCCCCCCGTCGCTGGAGGGACGTGAACATTTAATTTTTATTTTTCAGACAGCTTTTTTTTCTTATGGTCGTTAAAAATTAATTAAAAGTCAATAAAATTTAATCTGTTTTTTTTTGTAAAATGGACATTTTTAAATTTTAAAGGGTAAACGTAAAAAGTACAATTTCAACCAAAATTCATTAAAATTTTTACGATTATTACTGTATTTTTGTTAGAAAATTTAACATTTCTAAAATCTATTAAAAATTCGAAGATCAATTTTAAGCCAAATACCAAAAATTTAGTGAAATTTAACAAAATTTCGTCAATTCTTTGATTGTTTTAAATTTTAAAAATAATAAAAATCACCCAAAAATGAATTGTTAAAGCTTTTTAAGTAATACTGTAGTGTTTAATATTTTGGGAACACCTTTATTAATTATTATTTCAAAAAATAATCCCTATTTTTACAATTAAAAAAAAAGAATTGTTTTAAGTGTTGTAAAAAAGAAAAAATTGTGAAAGTTATTTTTTTACTTTTTGTAATACCACGTGAAAATTAATTATTATTTGCCCAAAAACTAAGGAAATGTTAAAATCATTTTGTAATATTACAATTTTTCTTAGGGAATTACGTAAAATGAATTTAAAATTGTTACTTCAAAAAAAATAATTAATCCAAATTTGTGTTGTATTTTTGTGAAAGAATTTAAATAACTTACAATTGCCGTTTAATATTAGCAACACATGCATCAACTTTAGAACCAGAACCTCCAATAGCTGGTGCACCACCCCGAGAATTTGTAATTGCATCTTGAATGGCTTCTGCAATTCCAGAGATGCGTTGCTGAAAAAAAAAA
Organism: Panagrolaimus superbus; assembly: GCA_964035985.1. Taxonomy (NCBI): domain Eukaryota; kingdom Metazoa; phylum Nematoda; class Chromadorea; order Rhabditida; family Panagrolaimidae; genus Panagrolaimus; species Panagrolaimus superbus. The sequence continues at coordinate 13,020,052 of OZ038357.1, forward strand.
TTAATTTTTTTGTTACTTTTGTTGTCCGTAAAGTTTAAAAATTACTTTAAGATCTTGTCGAGCTTCATTGATGCATTCACAAGTTGCAGCTTTTGTTTCCCGCAATTTTGAAGCACATCCACCAACGGCTGCAGCATCACAACCAGCAATTGCTAAATAAATAAAATTTTCATTAAAAATTTTTAAGTCTCAAAAATCAACAGTAAAATTACTGTAACAAATTTAATAAAACGTTTAAATGTTTTAAAGATTCAAATACAGTAACCCAAAAAAGTATTGTAATTAATGATATCAGAGTGTGATTAAAATACAAACCATTGCAATGTTTTTTATAAAATCCAGGGAAAGGATTTGCGAGACACTTTTTGGTTGTAATTGCTCGTTTTGGTTTACGTTCAGAGCAGAAAGTTAGACGAGAATTGATGAGGATAAAATCAGAGATTGAATTAATCCTAAAAATATCATTTTTTTAATCGAACATCAAAGATCAAAAAAAGTGTGCACAAAAAAATAACTTACACAGATTCTTTTGCATTGAAAGAGCCTTCTTCCAAATCTGGAATTTCGGGAACTCCCGCAAAATCACTCAATTTTTTGCGAAGACAAAATTCAGCTTCTTTTGCAATTGAATTTGAAATTTGTTGACGAATACATTTTTGATCTTCTTCTGGAGTGGAAAGCAGGGCCTTAATGGCGGAAGAAGCAAAGGTACGACAAATTGAGCAATCTCGAAGAGGACCATTTCGATCCCAAGCTTTTGAATCCAAATCGGATAAAGCTAAAACACAACGATCTTTGGCATTTGCTTCTGCAATAGTTGGAGCAAAACACGCAGCAGCAGCTTTACGATTATCAGAACGAATTTCATTTTCTAATTCAAGATAATTATTGTCAACATTATGTTTTAGACAATTAAGATATGTTCCAAAGACTTGCTTCGTTTCATGGGGAGATGAACAGGATTGGGCATGGATGAAAGAAAAAATGGCAAATGTTGAAACAATCAAAAATTGCGGCGCCAATCTTGTTTTCATCATTGAATATTCCCTCTTTTTTTGGATTCTAAAATGGTGACACGTCAGTAAAAAAAAGTCATAGTTTTTTTGGAACAAATTTCGCGAAAATTCTATAATTTTTTTTTCAGTAATCAATGATGCGAAACTGTATAAAAAAAATAAATATAAAGCTTGTTTTGTTTGCAAAAATTCAACCTTAAAAAAGTTGGGACATTTCTAACCCAAATCCAGAATAAAAGCATCAAAAAAAAACAATGAAAGTTATCACAGACTGATATCAGTGATTAAAGACATCAGTTTTAAAATTAAACCAATATTAAATGAAAAATGAAAAAAAGGTGAAATGATCCGATTTTTGCGCATTTGCTCTATTTTTTGACCGCAAAAAAATATAATCTTTTTTTCATCGCCGCCGCATCAGCAGCCCTTGGGTAGCAGCAGTGATCGATGTCATCTTCATTCATTCATTGATACATCCATTCTTATTATTCTTCTTCATTTTTAATTGTTCTATATATTTGATATAGAGGCAGGCAGGAGATTATCAACACCAAACCCGCCCAAGACGACATCGACCTCCTTTTTCTTTCATCCCTTTTTTACACAAACTCCAATAATAAATATAAATCCTGTATTTTATGATATTATGTAATCAAATCTACGCTTATCTATAGATCCGATTTTATCCCCTAATATCCGAATTGATCATCAAAAGTAAGAAAAAATAAAAATTATTTTATTTAAAACAAGTATATTTTTTTTTGATCAAAAACATAGGCAATAATTAAAAAAAAGTAACAAAGAGAATCCATGAAAGGAAAAATGGGGGAAGCACAAACCAGGTTTGACCAACCGAATAATAATAATAAAGAAAATCACCTTATTTTTTTAAATTAACAAACAAAGAAAATTTCATTAATTTATTTAAAGATTTTTCCTTGATTGAAACTCTTTCCCCCGAAATCGCCTTCCCAAAGCCAGTATTCATTGACGATTTTCTTGGTTTCTTCGGATTTGGGATCCAATTTTTTCCATGTATAACTTTCATAATCAATTGTCCAATCAGGGCAAAGTGGGAAAACAAGTTCTTGGCCGCGCCAAATCCATACTGCAGAAATTGTTGAATCATTATCTTTTCCAAAAAGGCATGAAGATCCAAATGCATATTTGCGAAGTTTTTCTAAACGTTGGAACATACCTAAAAAACGAGATTTATTAGTCATCGATTTAGGGGGAATGAATAATCAACTAACCAGCAATTAAATTACAGCTCATGAAAGTAAGGGTAAGATCTTCTGGATATTTGTATTCAGCGTACCAGATACTGTTATTTTCGGCATCAAAGTTTTCCCAGAAATATGGGATTGCTTTTGTGGCAGTATCTTCATTGGAGTAACAACGCTTCCAGGCATCCATATTGAATGTACTAAAATAATTAAATATTAATTGTATATAAGTCAAGTAATCGAATAATATAATCTTACCCTGCAGATACGGTAGCAAGAGGATCAACAAATTTTTCTTGTGGAGTTTCATCACCACCTTCTGGTTCTTCAGCAGCGGCAGCAGGCTTCTTCTTTTCATCCTTTTTCTTTTCTTGTTGCTTCTTTGGTGCTGCGGAGGCGGAAAGCTTTTGATAAAGAGCATCATCAAAAGTTGCAACCTTTTCAGCAAGGGGTACTTCACCAACGATTGACTTTACAGCTTCTTGATGAACAACAGTTAAGAACCACCGAGTAACATTTACAAATTGATCACGTTCTTTTTGGGTAAGAACATTTTGGAAGGCTGGAAGGAGGTCAAGGGCAACCGACGCATCAGCATATGAAAAGCGTTCACCAGCAAGGAAGGTTCTAGTTTGTAAAGTATTATTAAATTCTTGAAGTTTTGCAAAAAGTTCTTGTCGAGCACTTTCAATTGAACGTTGATCAAGCTTTGCAGCGGATACTGATGGAAGAACGTATGCAAGGACATCAGCTTGAAGGCGATGTTCACCATAGAAAACCCATTGAAGAATTTCTGGTGTAAAAGATGTACCAAGGAAATGTGCTGCAATAGCTGTTTCACCAGCTAAATGTACGCTCCCTTCTTCAAGGGCAGGCAAAACATGAGTGGGGAATTTTTTTTCTGGAGCATGTGCTCCAGCAACTGAAACTACATGTCCACCAAGCTTTGCTGCAACAAGAGCTTTTTGAACTCGAAAGGAGTTAGCGTTTCCGTAAATTGTCTAAAATTTTAAGGATGATGTAAATCATTGGTTGGGTATAAAGCAAAACTTACAGCCTTTGTCATTTTTCACCAAAGTTTTTGAAACAATGGATTATATATTACCTGTAAAATATGTATATAAGATTAATTGTGAAGGATTATTAATAGATATTTTTCGCGGAGTTTAACTTTTTTTAAAAATTGCAAAATATAATTTTTAAATCACAAAAAATTATGTTGCAATAATGATCGAAAATTGCATAGAAATGTAATAAAATTTTTAAGGCCAACTTCAACTTTTTTAATGGCAAAAATATAAATTTTTGAGGCAATATAGGAAGATTAGCAGCAAAAAAAATAAAGTTACTGCAACAAATTTTTTTCAAGAACAACTTTTAAAGTTAAGTGTGCAGCCGAACTCTTCATCGATTTAAAAAAAAGAGAGAGATTGTAATAATGCAAAAAGGTACTCTCAAAAAAAGAGGTAATCGTTGCATCATCTCATCTTTAACAAAAAAAATATTCTGATATTACTTTTTCCAACAAATCAGAACTGCAAGAAAAAGTGACATTTATAGCTTCAAAAAAGTTGAATCCATACAAACAATGATAACATTAATCAGACAGTTAAATGGTAAAGTAAAGAAGAAATTTAGGCGTTGGAAAAAAATATAGCACTTTTATTTCTTCTCAAATTTTGTCCTCCCCTCTTTTTTTTCTCTTTGCTCGGAAACACAGTCGATTGAATGCAATCATTCGTGTTAGGATTACTTGAATGAATTTAAAAAAATTCGTGGAAAAAATTTAACAAAATTTAAAGATTCTTTTTTTTTGATAAGTTTTACACAATTTTTCTTATCAATAGTTATCGTAATTTCTTCAAATATATTTTAGGCTTAAGGGTATCAACTTCCCTAATGAGCTCTACCGCTCGTTCTGGAGGTAAAGTGACAACACAATGGAGATGTAATCATTGCAAAAAATATTTATCTTCGAAGAGATCATATCGGGAACATATGAATGTTCATTATCAAAAAAAACCATTTCAATGTGATGAATGTGAATATGCTGCAGGTATGTGATTATTTTATTTAATTGGAAATATTTAAGAATCAATTATTTTTTAGCCTGTCAAATGACCCTTCGACGACATCGCTTAAGATTACATATTCCAAGATCTGAATGGGGATACCCTTGCCCGTAGGCATTTGAATAAATTAACGTTTATCTTTATTTTTATTCACTTTTATTTCAGTTATTGCCAGGAAATATATATGGAACCAGCAAGTTATGAACAACATGTTTCGTAAGATTTTAAAAAGTTTTTTAACGATTAACAAAAATGTTGTATTTAGACGTCGACATTTTGGTCAATCTTGTACCTATGGTTGTCCACATCAAAGTTGCAATTTCACATCAAAATCTTCGAGGCATTTTTTGGAGCATATTTCTCGGCATCATATGGTTATTATTTCTTCGCAATCAAATATGCCACCATTTCCTGATAATCTTTCACCCGATTCTATCAAAGCAAGCTATTATTTAATTGACGATGAAATTGGAAGCGGATACGGTAAACCACCATTGGAAGCAGAAATTCGTCGATATGATGATGTTTTATCATTAACAACTAAAACTCGATCAAAGCCAAGCTCCAGGTCTAAACCAAGTGATACAGCACCAACTGGTATGATTAGTTGTTACTGTAATATAATAATCCTAATAAAATATAATTTTAGCCAAAATTGTATCTCCTATTTCCATTCCATCTCGAGCCAAAAGGAAAGAAGTAACGAAAGAAGCAACAGTATCCTCCACAGAAATCTCATATGAAGAACCTGATGTTGTTACAGAAGTTGAAGAAATTCTATACGAAGAAGTGCCAGAAATTGAAGAAGTTGATGAAGATGAAGCACAATACTACGAAATTGTTGATGAAAATGGAATATCAATTGATAATCAGTATTATGAAATTGATCCAGAAACTGAATATGAAACAGAATTTATTGAAGAATCAATGAATAACGAAGAAGTGGTGGAAATGCATGAAGATGAATCAAATGAAATTGCAACTACATCTGTTCAAATAGATAAAAATGAAAAACGCATATTACCAGATGGACAAGTGGATATTGATCTGGATTAAATAACAACGAATATATTCATTAATGTTTTTCTTTCATTGTTTCAGTTCTTTTTTCTTTTGGGTTTTTAACCATGATAGTATACAAATTATATTAATAGTGGCAAAGGTGAAATTTTAAGTATTTATCATTTTCGTAATTATTATTACTGCTAAATTCATATCGTTGAATTTTGTACAAAGTTTATATGTTTCTTTCAATTTTTGATATATTTCTTTTGCATTAAATTCTTGTTGTTGAAAAAATAATATTAAAAACCATTTTTGTTTAAGTCGAAAAGACGATTATAACAGGTTTTAAAAAATCTAAAGTTAGAAAGAGTTTTAAAAAAAAGAGAGATATGAGGTTATTGTTACCAAATGAACGTGAGAAAAGGAAGAAAAAACGGCGAAGAGGAACAACGAAAAAAGAGAGAGATAGAAACGCATTGAACAATGAATGAATGACAAAAATAATGGACCTCCGACAACTATCGATACTGCTGCTGCTGTTCCCTACTTACTGCCGCTAGTGGCGATGATTTTTTTGCTGATGGTTCTTTCCTTTGCAATAACTTTTATTGTGAGAGAGGAAAGAAGAAAAAAGTGAGGGCAATTGCTGCTGCTGCGGTTGTTGTTGTTGCTGTTGCTTTCTAATGCCCTACAATGGTGCTTGCTGACACGACAGAATAAAAATAAAAGTGGTGAATGGAATTTTTGGGGGCAATAAAAGCAAAAAAAAAGACAAAATTAAATGCTTTTTTTTGAGTGATGTTTCATTGTTGTTGTAAAAGAAAGGTGTTTAAAATGAACTAATAACTTACTGCTCTTTTTTTTGATGAACTTAATAATGGTTTAAATTTTTTATAAACTTATTATTGCTTTAAAAATGCTGTATTTGCTAATTATTATTGTCTATGCATAAATACCGTAACCTTGTAAAGAATTTTAGTCATTCCTTCTTCTTCTTACAACATTTTTCTTCTAATTAAACTCGCTTTCTTCTTTTTTCCATGCTTGCGGTTTTTTTTTGCTTTTGCTCAATTCAAGTCGGGTGCCGTTGCTGGAATAAAATTTGTCCATGTTTGTATACTTCTTTTTTTTCTTGCCACTTTTTTTTATATAAACCAAAACTGCTGCGGTTTTTTTTTAAAAACAACATTCATCTTGGACATTCTTTTGCAGTTTTTTTCCATCTCTTTTTTTTTAAATTCCATCTTCAAGCTTTCCATGTTTTATTTCTTTTTTTGCGCGAAATAAAACAGCAAACATTGCAGAAGAAAAAAAAAGAAAATATAAATTCTGTTTTTTTTTCTCCATCAAAGAAGTATGTCAGTATAGCAGTAGTGTCATACATTTATATTGTTTTTTTTTTTATAGGAAACAAAGATAAAAAAATTCTTTGCGATTAAACCGTGAGATAATTTTGTTGTTTATATATTTGTTTGTTTGGTAGCTTTTTTTGTATTGATTACTTTTTTTTTCATATCAAACTTTTTAACATTATTGTTAGGGAAAATGATAACTGATAAGAATTTGATTTGTTTTGTTGTTTTAACATTTGCTTTGAGGAAAAAGAATTGAGTTTCGAACTTTTACTTTAAACTATACTAAACCTTTTTTAAATTAACTTATCCCATTTTTTTTTTAAAACAATGAGACAGTTGCAGCTGCTGCAACCGCCGTTCCTCGTGAGCATTTTTTTTGTCTTTTCTCCCGACTTTTTTTAATACCAAATAATTTCGCTCTTTTTTTAAATGTTCCTTTTTTTTCTCGAGTACAACATCATCATCAGCTTAGCTTATATATTTTTGTTCCATGTTTCGTAACAACTCATGACTCGACAATACATGTGTACATAAAAATCTAATAAAAAACTATAGATTATTTTAGAATATTGTCATCAACAACATCAAAGAAGGAGAGAGTCTTTTTTCCCAGTTATATTCAAAAAAACGGCAATAGTAAAAGTGATAATCACGACGACGATCAACTCATCATCTTTCAGTATTTATAATGGCAACAAGCAGCGGCGGAGGAGGACGTCATGGTAATGATAATGATTCGTCAACAACAGCAGCAGCAGCTCGATTTAGTTTACCACCTGATGATTCGGATGATGATGATTCACATGTTCAAGAAGAGGAAGCTGAAAATGAAGAGGTGTGTTTATTTTATTTGATTACCCTTTTTGGGGAATAAATTTTATTAGCGAATCCTATAAAACAGTCAAATTAAATTGTATTAAAAAGAAAGCATTGATCGAAAACATTTTTATTTGCTTTTCTGTTTTTTTTCCGACATAAAATTTGTACGACTTTTTTTCATATTCGAATGATTTTGCAATAATCCCATTTTATTATAAAAAGAAAATCTCAAGGCTGCTGATTTTTATCTTTTTATTCCTATATTTTATGTAAATGGCCTTGATTGTGGTTTTTTTTTTCACATGAATACCCTTTCCACGTCCTTCGAAATACATTATTATGACATCTTTATATTATTTACATATACCTTTTTTATAGATTCGTCAAAAGATTAATCTTCGATTGAGTGATATTTTTCAGAAGGATTTACACATCTTTCAAACCGATGATGACAATGTAAGTTTTGTTTTTACTAATTTTGTTATACTATAATATTAACTATATTTAGATTCAGGAAGTATGGGTTCAAAAAAGGCCTAAAATAGTCTTTAATTATTTATTTGGAAATGAAATTGGTAATGGATCATATGGAAAAGTTAAAGAAGTTTTACATTTTAAAACTAATGTTCGAAGAGCAATAAAAATCATCAAAGTAAACTTTTTCTTTTGCGTAAATTATGTACTGTAATAGGCAATTTATAGGATAAAAAGGTATGCAAAATTCCTGGTGGATTATCAAATGTTCAACGGGAATTTTCAATATTACAACAACTTGATCATCCAAATATTATTCGATTAATAGAAAGTTTTCGAGTAGAATCGAAAGGAAAACTATATTTAATATTTGAATTTTGTGTTACATCTATGGATTATCTGCTAGATACGTCGCCTTTAAAACGAATGAATGAATATCAAACACATTATTATTTTTATCAACTTATCTCAGGTCTTGAATATCTTCATACCAATGGTGTCATACATAAAGATATAAAACCAACAAATTTATTAATTAATGAAGAAAATACTCTAAAAATTGCTGATTTTGGTGTTGCAGAAAAGCATAAAAATCCCAACGATGACGTATGTACGATGTCTCAGGGTATCTTTATATTTTATGTTATGTTGCATATTCTAATGTCTTCATTTTTAGGAACCCCAGCCTTTCAAGCTCCAGAAGTTGTAATTGGTGATAATCCAACATTTCGCGGTCAATGTATTGATATTTGGGCTTGTGGTGTAACACTTTATCGAATTTTAACGGGGGATTATCCATATCATGGTAATGTGCTAATGAAATTATTTGATAATATTATCAAAGAACAATTTGTTTTACCTTCGGATGTTAGGCTAAGTGAAGAGGTGGTGGAACTTATTACTGGAATGTTAATTAAAAATCCTGCTGAAAGATGGACGCTAAAAAAGATTAAAGAAGCAAAATGGATGACAATCATTCATGCTCTGGTATGTTCCTTCTTATCTTCGTCTTACTGTATATATCTTAATATTTTAGGATAATGAAAATCTTATTCCTCTTCCAGCTCCTGATAATACATCATTTGAAGAAAAGCTACAAGAAATTGAAGAAAATTATTCTGAAATTGATGTTGTGGATGATGCAATACCATTTAATGGATCTTTTCCAAGTTCTGTAATAGACCGAACCCTTCAAACTCCTGCATTTAATCGAACATCGGAATATCGAACTGTCAACATTTCTGATAATGTTGAACAAGAACATCTTCAACCAATTCGATTAGAATTTGAAACCGCTGAAGGCGGTGAAATAATTGCAGTACATGAAACTCCAGCAAATTCACCATTAATTATTACAACAAATAATACAGCATTATTATCTGCCACAACAAACAACAATGCTGCTTCTAATACCAAAGATTCTCCACCTCGTCGCCAACAACGCCGTGGTTTATTTAGCTGTTTTCGAGGTTCAAATAATTCTCCAGATTAGCACCTTTTTATTAGTAGTTGTTGTTACACATTTTTTGATCACTTTTATCTTTTTTTTTGCTTAAAATCCGCTAAAGCTTACTTTACATTGTTACGGTCAGGTTCATTTTTTTGTTGTTATCGTTGCCAATTTTTTTAAATTGTGATTTGTTTTTTTTTGCTCTCTATATATACTTTTACGGGTGTTACAAATTCAAAAAAAGATTAAATATTTTTAGCAATTTTGTTTTTAATGTTTTGTTTTAAAAGTGTTTTATTACACTTTAATATTTTTATCTAAAATACCGTATATTTGTTTATATAATTTATAATTTAGGTTAATTTAATCGAATCAATTTCTCAATGATGGCTGTGAATGTTTACGCGACTTCTTCCACAACGGAAAACCTCAGTCGCCATGAAATGCTCGAATGGGTAAAGATACATGACGAATGGGTTAATACCTTTAATTTTTGTGTTTCAGACAAATGATTGCTTACAAACTCAATTTTCAAAGATTGAACAACTGCATAGCGGTGCTGCTTATGCATTGTTTATGGATGTGCTATTTCCTGGGGTTGTTCCACTAAAAAAAGTTAAATGGAATTCTCGAAATGAACTTGATTGGTTATCTAATTGGAAGCTTGTATCGACTGCATTTAAAGATGTCCAAGTTGATAAAACAATTCCAATTGAAAAATTAATGAAAGCTAAATTTCAAGTTTGTTATTTTCCTACTGTATTTATTTTAACATTACTGGAATTTTTAATAGGATAACTTTGAGTTTTTACAATGGTGGAAAAAGTTTTTTGATGCCAATTATGACGGTCATGAATATAACCCAGTTGAAATGAGAAATCATGAACCATTACCAGTTGATCCAAAGCAGCCACAATCTGCTCCATCTTCGGCATTAAAGAAAGCCTCCAATTCATCCCTTAATCGTACTCCGCATACACGTGTATCTGCACCAGCAACTCGTAAACCTCTTGCCCCTTCGGCTCATCCCGCTCCTATCACTACATCTTCAACAACATCAAGACCATCTCCACGATCAACAATTCCCTCTGCGACCAGTCGAACTTCTGTATCAAATGCTGCTACAGGCGCAAATAATAACACAGCTCAAACAGCAAAACTTGAAAAAGAATTGGAAGAATCTCGCCAACAAATTGCTGATATGGATGAAGCAATTATTGCATTGGAAAAAGAAAGAGATTTCTATTTTTCAAAGCTTCGTTCAATTGAAGTTATGTGCCAAGATAATGATGCAACTGGGCAACTTCCAACTCAAAAAGTTTTAAATATTTTGTACGAAACTGAAGATGGTTTTGCCGTTCCCCCCGAAGATGAAGCGACAAATGGTGGTGCAAATGGAGTTGAATCGGCAACATAAACAATTATTTAAATTATTAATGATCAATGTATTCGCGTTTTAGCTTTATACTTGCCTCCAAGAAAGCCTTTTTTCTTTTTCTCCGATTCAGTTTTGATTGAATGATTCTAAAAATTTTAAAAAATATACTCAAAATGCTTTAGCCAGTTTTATATAAATATATATAAATTAATTGTCCCTATTTGCTATTATTTTTAAATGATGCCATTTTTTGATGGCATTTTTTATTTGATTTGATATTAAATTACTCCTTTATTTCCTGTTTTTTAATTATATTTGTTTTAAATCTTTATTTTTTTTTCTTTTGGTTGAATTTTTTTTTGATGAATGAATAATGGTGCAATGTTTTTTTTAAAATAAAAATAGTTATAATTTAAAAGAAATTTCAGCGGCAAAATTTTAAATTTAAAAATGGAAAAAAACAAGTGCTTTTTTTTGTAATAAATATGTGTTTTTGATGTTACTGTAATTCGTCATAAATTTGACTCATTTTTTGGAAACCAAAACAAGTATACATAATTTTAACAAAACCTTATCTTAAATTCAGAGAAGCATCTATCAAAAACCTATAAAATCTGTCAAATCCACGATGTCTGCCCCTTCATTGCCGTTCAAAAACACGTCAAATTCATTACATCTTTTTTTTCTGTGATGAAATTTGACGTGTTTTCAAAATTTTTTGAATTAATTAAACATTTTTTGATTACGGTAGCTTTAATTTTAGTGATTTTTATATACACAAGGTTGGGTTACTGTAAATGACATTCAATTAACGATTACAGTAATCTTTACCAAATTTCTTAATTTCGAAAATTTTGTGCCAAAATGAATAATACAATAGTCCTCATTTTTGCTCTCACAGCGATTTTCAATTGCATCATCATTTTGCATTTAAAAACATATTGGTGGTGGTAATTTAAGATGTCAAAGATAAATATATTTTTTTTGCAATGAAACCTTTTTTTAGGGCGGCAGTTTTTTTTGTAAACAAAATTAACCCCCGTTTTTTTCTCTCATTTCCTCTTACATATTTTCAGCTGCTATCTTTTAGTCCACCTTCTAATTTTAATTTTTCATTAATAGTTTTTTTTCCGTCATATTTATTTTTAAATTTTTTTGTTTGTTGCAAAAAAAGCTTAAATTGTAGACAGACGGCACCGCCCGAGTTGGCAGGAAATAATATAATTGTTTGTATCCATCTAAACTGGCAATTATTATTATTAGATATTTTTATCAGCAGCAGTTTATAACATTTTTAAAAATAATTTTTGCCGTCTTTTTTTGGCACGCCAAAAAGTTGACATCATTGTTATAACTAAAATTTATTACACATTTAAAAAAAAGCCCGCCACATTGTTTTTTTTTATTATTAAAAAATGATGCATGTTTTAAAAAAAAATTCTGTTAAACTTTTTTTGCTTCTTTGTTTTAGGGCCTCTTTTTTAAAAAATTGAGAGTTTTATATTATTTTTTTTTATTAAAAAAAGTGATGATTCAAAAATAAAAGAATATATAAATTTTTAGGATGTCATTCATGTTCGGCACTCTTTTTTTTTTCAAATTTTCACACATTTTTTTTTTTTCCTTCTGCTTCAAGGGCACCGTTTTCTCGTTTCTCAGTCACCCGGAACTGTTTTTTGGGAGTAAAAAATAAATAGAAATAGTTTGGAAGTTTAATTTAAATTTGAGGAAAATGGTTGGGATTAAATATTTGGATTACAAATGTTTGGAAAATCCTTTTTGCAAAAATGCTACTGTTAAAGCTTATTTTGAGAGCTAATTACAACCTTTTTTGATTCATCATTTTTATTTCCGATTAAATAAAGTTTTTAAATTTATGCTAATTTCATGAATTTTTAATTTTATGATAGTTGTAAGAATGTACTTTTTAAAGTCCTTTAAAGATATTCTTAAAAATAATAACGGCATTATTTATGCCATTCTCATATTTGGAAACATTTCTATTAATGATGTTTAATAAATTTTTCAAAAATAAATTATGGATACAAAAAAGATGGTTAATGAATAGTGACAAATTTAGATAACTTCAAATTTTTCATTTTAAGAATTTTCATAAAAACTTGTTTTATCTCGAAAAATACTGTAATCCATGCCTAAACATATTTTTTTGTGAAGAATAAATTCAAATTTTAATTTTGTTACAGTATCTAATTTCAGGTTTGTCTGATTTATTTTTAATCTTAAAAAATGAAATAAAATTAATTTATCACAAAAATTTTAATCTTTCTTTCGTAATTTTAAATCCAGTTTATTACAAGATTTTTGGCAGATATTTTTAAACTTTTTTTATTTCTAAAAATAGATACGAGCAAATTTTTAAAGCAAAACTATAATTTTTAATCTCTTTTTTTTCCGTATTTTATGTCCCAGAAAATTAGCAGCCTGCTTGGAAGCTTGTGTTTATGAAATCGGATTCCAGTAAAAACAATTTTTAAAAAAATTTGAAAAATATAATAAAATTTTATTTTTTTAATGTATGACTTTTACGTCGAATATCTTTCAAAAAATAAAAACAAATGGATATGCATTTTTTTCAAGGATGAAAAAATATGCAAATGATGGATTAAAGTTATCCCTCAAAAAGTTTATATGTATGTATTTAATAATGTTTTTTTGTTTTTCTTTTAATTCTTGTAATTTGTATTTCCAGAATCTTCAAATTATTATTTTTATTATTAAAGATATTTTTTTTTGTTGAAGCTGCAAAAATTTTGACTTAGCAGTTTTTCAAAAAAAATAATTTAAAATTACGTAATTCAAAAATGATGATGGATTACGGTAGCTGAATATTTTTGAAAATTCTTTAAAAATAAAAGAATCTCAAAAAAGTACATTGAAAAATATGTTTTTTTAAAATTTAAATTAGAAACAAAAGTTGTTGCGGGGGGGTTTTTTTGATATTTAAAAATTTTAATCTTGTTTTTTAAAAAATAAAAAACAATTTCTTAAATTTTTAAAATTTTTAAATAACAAAAAAGCGTTAATGTTTGACATTGGAAAAAAACCTTGTGTTTTTAACATTTAACATTTAAATTAATGCCTGCCTTTGTCACACTTTTTTTTGTGGCTTTGGAAAAAAATTTGGAAAGATTTAATTTAGGAGTAAATTAAGTTTTTGGAGTTAAAATTGTTATTTTTTTTATGTTTGATGACGATATTGTTTTCTAAATTTGATTATCGTCTATCAGAAAAAAAAACACATAATAATAAAGGAGGGAGTAATTGTCACGTTTTATTTTCACTTTTTATAAAAAATATTGGCAAATTTTCAGAGACCTCCAAATTTTGTTATTTTAGAATTTTGAAAATTAAACATTAATTTTTAGTGTATTTTTGTGTATTTTAGGTTAAAGAAAGAAGGCAAAATTATCGAAGATAATAACCTTTTTTTGAACATTTCTGTATTTTACCGTACTACCGTAATACATAAAAGAATGTTTACGGTTTCGCCAATCAGTCAGTTGTTTAAGGCCGTATACAGATTTCAGGGGGGACACAGTGATTTTGGGGGGGGGGCACGTCTTTGATCTTTTGCCGCCATCAACACGAAGCGGCAAAAGATCAAAGAAAATTCTCCAATTTCAGGGGGAGCACGGGCCCCCAATGCCCCCCGCCCCCCCCCCCCTTAAATACGGCGCTGCAGTTGTTAAAAAATAAAGTTGTTATCTTTTTACGCCGGATAATCTCCTTGTTGTTTTTGTTTTGCCAAAGATAGCAGTGGCAGAAATAGTGAAACCTTTTCGATTCATGTTTTCTCTCTTTTTTTTTATTTTTTACTGGAATTTCCAAAATTCCAGTAAAAAATCTGCTGACTGACCTTGTCAACAAAGAAAGAAAGAAAGAAAAAAAGAATCAAATTCCCCCAAAAATAATATTATTATTTTTATGTTTGTTGATCTTTTAACAACATCCCTGAGATCTGAGTAAAATGAATGATGTAGTGTTATTATTATTTAAGCAGGATTAAGAATGAATTTTGAATGTCAAACATTTAACTGTTTTTCTTTCAAAGAAAAATTTTTCAGATGTAAGGCAAAAATACATTTTTAGTTTTTTTTTGGTTCTTTTTTTGCAAATATTAAATTTGTTTAAACTTTTATCCTTTAACAGGTGCAAATTCTAATTTAATCCCCCCAACAAAATTAGTTACAGAAATTACGTAAAAGAAATATCTCTGATGTTATTTTGCACCAAAAAAAAGCCTGCTTCTTTTAGCAGATGAATTCGTTTATTTAATGGCATTTAGAAAAAAGGGGGTGTGTCTTCCTCATTTTAATCCTCCCTCTTTTTTTTCTTTTCATGTTTAAAGGTAATAAATAAATACTTCTTTTTCTTCTTTTTGGAAAATAAAAGAACGAATAAATTTTGTCTTCACGTCATAGATCGCTTTTTACAATTTATTTTTTCTAAAAAAGGAAGACATTTTAGGTATTTAAAGAATGTCGAGGAAGAAGTTCAGAAGTTACTTTTTTAGTCAGTTTACGTATTTTTATTTGGGATTAATGCATTTTAAGATATGTTGTGGGATATATCTTCCAGGATCTTTCCATGGGAGCTGCTTGAAAAAATTTTGAACTCGAAAAAAAAATATGTTTTTTTGTAGACTAACATTGTCAACTTCAGTATTTTAAAAATTTGCATAGAGTATGTAAAAAGGGATTCGCTAAAATAAACTCAAAATATTGATGAGTTCAATAATCGGATTTCGTAATCATGTTTTAAATGAAGCTACCGTACCCTTATTTTTTGTAAAGAATCCGTCCCTGAAGACCTTTTTTTTAAAGATACAGATTCCACTCCCCCCTCAATTTTTTTCAACCACAAATGCTCAAAAAGTGAAGCCAAGTTTTTTAGTACCCCTCCTTTTTTTTTTTTGAAACACTTTTTTATATTGAAACATGAATGCATTAATAATTGAAAAGCTTCTGCCCCAGAATCCGTCACACATTTTCCACTTAATCATTTGAATGAAAATATCTGAAAATATATGAAATATATTGGAACCATTTGTTCTCCCCCCCCCCTTTTTTTGTTACTTTCATTTGATGGATTATTCATTTCTTCTAAAAATGCCTTCCATTATTTATCCATCCATTTTTTACTTGTTTTAAACAAAAAAAAACTTTAATGATAAATTAAAGTTTTTCGTGACATTTTGAAATGATATTGTTTTATATAAAAGCTTTTGACAAAAAGCATTTTTATCCATCCTACTTTTATCGCTAATATATCTTTTTTTACAGACATATTTCTCATTCATATTCGTTCAAATTTTTCAAAGATGGCTGGAAAATTTTCATCATCAATTATTTTAAATATTTTTATTTCATTTTCTGTAATCATTATAATATTTTCTTTGGCCACAGAAGCTGCGCCAACTTCAGATAGCGCAAATGCATACAGAATTTTAAGTAATTATATGCGACAATTTAATGATCCCGAACAACAACTTGATTCTGCAGGATATATTATTTTTGATGATAAAAGGTATGCAAATTTTATGCAAATACTTAAAAAAAATTAACAAAATAGTTATCGTATCTTTGGGAGATACTGTATGAAACTATGCTAACTTTTGTAATTATTATTTAAATTTTAAAAATTTATGTAAATTTTTTTCAGTTCAATTAAACGTGCCCTTGGACCTCGACCATTGAGATTTGGTTAAAGAATGGCACCATAACAAAGAAAATGATCTCTCTTCTTTTCCTCTCTCTCTCACTCTTCCCTCCCCATCAATGGACTGTAGGCTGCTTTCGTCTTCTCTATCTTTTTTTTTACACACACTTTTAAAACAAAATACTTAATTAATTCCTCCGTCAAAATGTTGCTCGCCGTTGTTGCCACTTTTTTCTTCCTTCCTTTTTTTTATATTAAAAATATTATTTAAATTTGTCAAAAAAATATATAATTTTTTCTTTTGTTTCTTAAAAAATGCATGAAATTCATTTTTAAATATTTTGGTTACTCACATTTTGCCACCATTTATTTCATTTCAAAGTGGATCTCAAAATGAATCTCTATTTAATTTCCTTCAGCTCATCTCTGTTTTTGTTAAAATAAAAAGTTAAAAAATTTACAAAAATTGTGTTTTTCCACCGAAAATATTATGATTAAAAGCAAAGTGAAAAAATTTATGTTCCGAAGAATAAAGTGGGATATATGAAATCCAAAGGTCGAAAGGCTGAAGACTCCAGAATTCAAAAAAACTTTTATCATTGGATCCGTTTTTAGGAACAGACATGTGAGGACTGAGATTTTGGGAATTGCTTATATGATTTTTTAAGAACAATATTAATATGAAATTTTGGAAAATTTTGGGGGTTTTCTGTCTTTTTTTCGGTGTTACGGTGGTTTTTAGTCATTTTTTTTACTATTCCCAAAATTCGTATTATGAGTTTTGGGGGGGGTATTATCCACAAAATTCTATCCGCAAATAAGCAATTCCTAAAACAAAATCCCCAAAAATGGTCACGCCCCCGGATCAACAAAAATAATTGTTGAAATTACATTATTTTTTGGCGGGAAATTTGCCGACTTTTTTGATTGCCCGGAAAATGACAAATTTTGTAAAAGAATTTGGCTACATTGTTGTAAGTGTTCCATCGGCTGAAATTTGCTTCATAATTTCTCCCAAAAATCTAAATTGTTTTCATAGAATTTGTTTTTTCCTTCCAAATACAAATCCACTTCCCAATTACCGGGAAACTTTTAATACATAAAAAAAATAAAATAACGGATTTGGGAGGCGGCGGCGGATTAATGCTTTGAGTATTTCCGAGTTTCTAAAAAACCTAAATGTTTTTTTTTTCATTTTTGATGATCAAAGTTTTAGTTTTTATTGATCAAAAAAATGATACGTATTTTTTGCATTTTTGTTTTATTAATTTGTTATGTCAAATGTGACCATGGTGATGGTGGGGCGTCGAGTAAAGACGGAGGATATAATTTTCCAGAAAAATCAAGAATCCTTAATAAAACTCGAACATATATTTCTTCATGGTTGACATTGGATCAGATGAATGTGGTGGGGAAAAAGGATAATAGTTTTGTGCCGATTAAATAAATAAATATATTTTTCAGATAGCTGCTGCTCTTGAAAATATGGCGTCACCAACATTACTTGAAACTAACACATTGGATCAATTAAAAACCGGTAAGAACAAATATGTATTATCGATTAATTAAAGGAAACGTCCCAAAAAATTTTTTATTGCAATTAAATGTTTGTTATCAATGTTTTTTACCATTGTTCCCTGAGCTGCCCAAACTTACGACAACGCTGGGGTCCCCGGGGCCGGGAAGCCATTGGGGCTTTCCAGATATGACGCAATACAAAAACTGGGATTTTTTGAGACCCTCCCCCCTTTCGGCATACTTGCCGCTTAGATGTACCGCCAAAAAATCAAAGGACGTCATCAGCAGCTCCCCTCTTGTATGACGTCATATCTGGACAGCTCCATTTCAGAGATGACTCCGGAGCCACTACTCTGAAGATATCAAAAAAAAAGTGCCGCTTTTCCATGGGCTATGAATTTCCGGCACAACACTGATAGCATTTAGTTCCTCTAAAACCCTAATCTTCCGTCCATCCAAGAAAATTATGTCTATTTTCTTAGGTTACAGTAGTTTAGAAATTCGCACAGTGCATGCATGAAATGTTGACTTTCTTTGATTAAAAAATTTAGTTTTCCAGTGAGCCTTTTTTATCAATGCAGTCCATAAATTACCAGTAATATGTGTGCTAAATGTTTTTTTAATTTTATTTTGAACACCCTTTTCTTTTTTTACAGCATTTTTTAACAAAAAAAAGTAACAACAATCGATGCAGGCGCAATGTGATCTCTGAAATAAAAGGGGGATTTTAAATTTCACCAAGTCTGCCATTATTCAATTATGATTCAACAATTAAATATATACTTTTCCTAAGGGCCCTTGAAATCGTAGAGGGACCTTGATCTCGGGATCGACGCTGAAGGCTCTTCCATTATAGTAAACATATTCGGAAACATCTAACAATATCGATTAAAAACCCCAAGTATCAACTTTTATAAGATTAATCCGAATATGGTTTTCAATGGTAATAATATTTGGTAAGATTCGGTCAAAATTTAGCGAATTTGAGGCAAATAACTCAGTAATTAAAAATAAAATTGGAATCAATGTTATAAAAGTAGTTATACTTTTAGGCAGGGATTGGATTCAGGACCGCAAATAGATTCCAAGTAAGGGAGGGATGGAGATCCCTTACAAGTTTTTTTTGAGTGTGTATGCTGCTGAGCTTGGAATTTGTTAATTTCAACTTTTAAGCTTGACGCAACAACACTATAAAAATGTTTTTTTAAATAATCGATAATTGCCGCTAAATTTCAGAAGTAATAAACGTTGGATTAAATGCTTTAACCTCTCAACAAAAGGTATTTGTTACAACATTTGGGGCAAAATTCCTTGGTAAATATGGTAATTATGACAATGCCTTTAATGTTGCGGCAGGAATTATGATGAATAATTGTATGCCCTTTGCAAATCAATTAATTGAAATGTATCAAGATTATGAGGCAAGAGGAAAAACCCAAGCACAAATCTTTCAACGTGGCTTTAAAATGGCTGATATGTTTATGACAAAAAAGAGGATTGGCACAATTTATTGCCGTCTTAAAGCTGCCTTTATGAAATATGATGCAACAATTTGGCCCTATCTGAGACAAAATGTCAACACTATTGTGTCATTTGCTGTTTTAGAAGCTCTACCAAATGCATGTGCCCCAACAGCATAATATTATAATTATTAATTGACTCATAACAATTAATTGATGAAATGTGGGAAAAACAAAATTATATAAAGTAAATGCATGTTTGTTGTTTTTACAATACTCAATTAATTTAAAAACAAAAGATCCTGTCGTCTGCTTTTTTTTCCATTGTGAGAATTTCATTTTCGTAAAAATTAAATAACAGATTTATCACAGAAAAATACGGTATTACAGTAATTATTACTCAGTTAAGCCAAAATATTTTGGTTTTGATTTAATCTTTTTCTTTACTAACAAGGAAGATCACATTTTTTAGGATACAAACTCGACATGCATGAATTTTTTATTCTTCATTCATGAATTTTTATTTTGGGAATTCGACCAAGCGAGAGAACTTTTTTACAACAAAATCCGATCTTTCCCCCATTTCAGCCCCCTCGAATTCCCACAAAATCCAAAATAGTCAGAATTTACAGAAAAATTTTATTTATTAGAGATTTACATATAGGAGACACCTCATAGATAAATGAGCAAAAAGAGATCATTTAAGGATTATATTCAATTGGGAGATTCTTACGACGAACCATTCCATCACCTTGGAACCATTCACGACGGAATTGTTTTGCAGCGCCATCAGGAGTATTGGTCCATTCAATGGTAATACGATCATTGTTGGTATCTTCTTGACCAAATTGGAAGGAATCACATGAAACAGCCATAAGAACAGCTTCTTTAGGATCAAGAACACCACATGGTGGATCAACACCAAGACGCTTCATATTTGTAGTTTTGATTGCCCATCCAATACGACGTCCACCAGCATTGATAATCTGATATTATAAATTAATATAATTGTTATCAGTGATAAAGTAATGAAAGAAACTTACTTTAATATGATAGGTATGCTTGTCATCATATGGAGCATTGAAAACAATTTTGGTGCCAGGTTGAGTGGTAATATCACCAGGTGGAACTGATTGAGCCATGATTCAAAGAGAGAAGAAGAAAGCAACGATGAGAAATGAAATGAAAGCGATAAAACTCTGCCTTTTTCCCCAATACTTTTTTCTTTTATCCATTTTTTGAAGGTTATTTTTGCATAATATGAATATTATGCTAATTTACATGTTGAATTGCATAAAAATTACAATAAATTTATGTATGTAGTTATCTTGTCTCTCGGTGGATACTAATAACTAATAAAAATTAAACTTTATAAATAAAAAGACATATCTTGAATCTTTTAATGCTTGTTTGTAATTTGTCGAAATATAAAACAAAAATGAAAATTTAGATTGGAAGAAAATTATTATAAAATTAATATAACTTAAGTTCCAGATAAAATTATAAGTATTTACATATAATTTTACCTTGAATTTTATTTAATCATTTTAAAGATACAGCGATGAACATTATCTTATACAAAACTACCGTATGAATAAAAAAAAGTAAAAAGTAATTTATGGTTTTGAAATTAATTGTTAATCATTAATTTTAATAATTATTTTAAAAAATTCTTTTGAGAACAAGAAAAACGAGGACACTGTAGTAATAAAAACTATAAAAAATCGTTTGAAAAGATTTTAATTAATAAAATTTTATTTTAAAATGAAAGAAACAACTTTTTTAAAAATTCCGCGATAAAAATATATTTTCTGAATCCAAAAGTTTTTTAAAACTGAAGATATTTGAATGCTTTTTTTAATTTTTTAATCTATCGAAATTTTAACCTATATTTTATAAAATTTTGTTTATTTTCAATTTTTTGAAAACTAAGAAAAACTAAATTCAACAATATTCTTTTATATTTCAAACAAAAAATTCAATATAAAAACAAAAATTTAATAATTAAAAAATAATAAATAAGAAGAGATCCAAATGCGAGAGAGATTACAATGGAGTTGACGGCCCAGATTCCCCTGATTCATATTCTTCTTCCAAGCCCTGTCTGGGATGAAAAGTTGTTGTTGTTGTTGCTGAAGGAATTAAATGATGAGATTGTTGCTGTTGTTGTGATTGCTGCGGGTGTTGTTGATGTGACGGTGAGGGATGTGGTTGTAATGGAATAAATTGTTGTCGTGGATGAACATTTCTTCGAACAATAAATGTACGACCACGAAATGATGAAACAGCATTTGATCCACCTCCAGAAGAAGAAGAAGCAGATAACATTCCTCTAGGTAACATTATTGGAACTTGTCGAGCAATTTGTGGACGTAATATTGGCATTTCAGATGCTACTGTACCATGTGAATGAATTGGTGATCGAATATTTAAAGCAGAATTTGTTGGACTTCGAATTCTTAACATTGTTGATGGACCAATTGGTAAATGATAGCGTTGTTGTTGTTGAATATCGGGTTGATGAAGAATTCTTGTAGGTCGAACATGAATAAATCTTGTTGATGGTAATCCTTCCGGTACGGTAGTATAATACTGTATATTTGATGTTGATGTTCCAGGTGTTTCTGGACGTCGAAGAATTCGTTGAGGAGAAATAACTTTTTGTAATATTGTTGGTTGTCGACCAGGTGGAATTGATTGTGAAGGAAATGTTCGACGCGGTTTAAGTATTGTCCGAATTAATGGTTTTGATGATGGTGGAGGAGGCGGAGGAGGGATATAATCAACTTCCATTATATCTACATCATCATCAACAATAACCGCAGCATTATTATTTTGTGGAATTATTTCATTATCATTTGATTGTTCTGATACGGTAACGGCAACACTTGAAGACGGTGAAATTTCTTCTACAGAAACCGGCAAGGAAGAAGGTTGAATAACGACAGAAGGATGTCCATGAAAAGCAACAGATTTAACAGATTTTGGAATAATATAAGTTTTCGCCAAAGATGCTTCAAATTCATCATCTGAATCAATGACAGCCATACCATTTTCATCAACATATGGAGCATCTTCTGGATGATCCGCAAACCTAAGAATTATCAATTTAACTAAATTAACCAAAAAAGCTACAGTAATCCTAAATACAATCCCGGCTTTCATTTTTCAAACACCTTTCCGCTCTTTTCCTTTGGCCGCTGCAAAAAAAACTTTCGCAATTCTTTTTACCGCGGAAAAATGAAAGGTGTTTGAAAAATGAAAGGCCCGAGATTGTAATGACCAGTGGAAAACGAGATTAAAAAAGATAAATGATATTATAATAATTATTTTTACAAAACGTCCCGCATTGTTGTTACAAAATATAATACACAGAGAAAAAAAAGGTTTTAATCATTGATCAAAATAAAAATTTTCAGAAGAGCTTAAATCATACCATTCTTTTGGAGCAATATCAATAAATCTTTCATCACAAATACGATTTCCATGTTCTTGATATTCTTTTTTTGATACAAATTTTGTTGAAAATGATGGAACATTGTTTATTAAATATTGTGCAGCAAGCCATGGCTCAATAATTGGATTAGAAGAAACATTTATACAATTTTCAATGCTTTCAGGAACATCATAGGCTTCAAAAGCATTCGATAAATCATAACATCTTAAATTTATCTTTGATTAAATAATTATATAACCAAAATAGGTAACTTGCAATCTTTCTTTCAATCCAGGAATTGCGGCATTTCCACCAAAAACAATAATATTTTTAAGCATATATCTTCCAAATAAATTATAATTGAATACTCCATTACAAGTTCGATTAATAGCTTCTTTAAGGCCAATTTGATCACAATCAGTAATTTCAGGAAAAAATATTGTTTCTGGAAGTACAAACCTTTCAACCCCAAGCATAATTGTACTTAAATCTTTGAATGAAGCCAAATCAGTTGATTGTTTTATTTGTCCACGTCGAAGTAGATTGTGATCTGGTAAATAATATTCAATAACAGGATTGCTTTTCCTGGAAATGTGAATATAATTAAAATTACAGTAGTTTTATGACTGATTACAGTAACAAAACTTACTTAAATAATTCCATTTCTTGCCTAAAATCTTTTGCAAAATAGCAAACATCTTCTTTCATTTCATTAACAACTTTTGTCTCTTGTCGAAGATCAAATTGTGAATATGTGAGTTTATCACGTAAAAAATTTGTCATAATTTTTCCCCCAACATCAATCCTCATTGATCGTTCAACACAAATTTTACCAGATAAACATGGAAGAATATGAGTAAATGAATGCCCAGAATCAACGAGTAAAGAATGTGGAATTTTAGTATTTTCATAATGATATTGTGCAACAAGTCCAGGAGCTGATGCTAATTGCAACGAATGAAATCCATAAGTTTCGAATAGAATTTCTCGAACACTTGTTTCAATTGTTGGTACCGTAAAATTTGAATCAGTAAGAACCAATTTTGTCTCAGAAAAATTTAAACCAAATTGACGACGACCAAATATATCTTGCCAAATTTCATTTTGAATATCCATATGAACTGAAAACTTTTATTTTTTAAATATGTATTTTAACAAAAGCAATACCGAGATATCCTCGTTCAAAGGGAGAATTAAGATATAAATTAGATGGCTCCGGACAATTATCAATTTCATTTCCAACATATGAATCTGAAGAAGTTTTAAAAATATAATTTGGAATCACTCTAAAAATATAAAGAATTAATTTATTTTTGATAATCTCTAATATATTAAAAAAATTACTTTGGTTTTAAATCATCTTTATAACCAGCTTTAATCGAATAAGATCCATTGTCAACGATAAATACGGAGCTCATATCTAAAAAATTTAAAGAAAAATTTAAAAAAATACGTTGAAAATTGGATAACATTAAAATTGTTTCCGATATTTTTTAGTGGCATTTTGAACAGATTTTTCACGATTTTTTTTGTTGACGAAGAAAAGAGAAACACGTTTTTTAACTTTAAAAATGTTTATGAACGGTTACGGATTAAAGGTAGCGCAGAAATAGGAGAAAAATTTATTGTAGAATTTACTTTCTGCTTTTTTTTTAAAAAAAAAGTAGAAAGAACTTTGGCAGTTGTTAATAGTTTGCCAAATCCCATTTATTCGTAAACAAAAAAGTTTTCTAATTTTTAGCTGCAAAAGACTGCGTGACTACATACAGAATATGGTAGTCCCCAACTCACGATTCTGTCAATCTATAAAAAGTTTCTTTGATAATAAAAGGCAAGTCCTAAACTATGTATGTCTCAACTAGTTTTTTTCTCATGAACTTGAATGAATATTTTCCCAACAAAAAATACAAAGAGATCTTTATTTTTCATGTTAAAAAAATGGTAAAAAAACAAAAACAATTAACAATATAATTTAATAAATTAAGCCATCGGTGGTGGTGGAGGTGGCATATAACCAGGAGGGGGTGGCGGCATTCCCCATGGAAGACCTCCCATTGCTAAAAATATCAAAGTTAAAAAATGAGCAAATTAAAATATAAAAATCTTACGTGGTGGAATACCGCCTGGAGGAGGAGGTGGATTTGGTAGATTCGGCATTCCCCAAGGAAGATTTCCCATTGCTAAAATAATCATATAAATTTAAAAAAGACGGAAATAAATTATCCTTACGGGGTGGTGGTGGCATTCCCATCATCATTGGTGGTGGAGCACCCATTGACATTCCAGGATGGGGATGAAGACCAAGTTGTGGCGGAGGTGGAATATTTGGCATACCAGGAATACCCATAAGATTTGGCATGTTTGCAGGTGGAGGAACAGGAGGCAATTCGGCAAACATTTGATGTGGTCTATCACCAGCAATGATAGGATTTTGAGCAGCCAATAGACGTTCTGCAGCAGTACCATGTCGTTCGCCTTTAGCATCTTTTTTGTAAGCATATGAACATGTTATTGCTCCTAAAAGGTGAAAATGTGTAACGTAATTTTTAAAAAACTCTCTAAGCACTTACTGTTACACAAATATTGACCATTCATAGCTTCAAGGGCAGCATCAGATGCTTCAAAAGATGCAAAATTAATAAAAGCATACTGAAATAAAGTCATTCATTAATTGTTTTTTTAAAATTAATATATTCACCCCTTTAGAATTCCCAGTATCCATATCACGCATAATTTTCGGTACTTGAAGAATAACTCCAAAAGCTGAGAATGTATCAAATAATAATTTTTCTGAAATAATAGTTATTAAATTGACAACTTTTACTCAAACTTTTATGCGAAAACCTACCATCCACTTCAGGATCAAGATTTCCGACAAAAAGATTTGCACCCTAAAATAATAATTTATATCATTTTTTTTATTAAAATAATAAAAGAAACATACAACATCCAAATTCTTTTCATTTGCTGAAGCTTTGTTTACTTTTATAGGTTTTCCAAATAATTTAATCATATTCATAATTCTCATCGCATAATCAGCATCTTCTTCACCCATAAATTCAACAAAACCAAATCTGTAATTTAACAATAATACATTGAATGCAAAAATTAGAAAAGTTTTTTACCCTTGATGTGCTCCAGTAATTCGATCTTTTGGCATATTTACAGTTACAACAGGTCCAGCTTGAACGAATAATTCCCATAAAACCGCTTCTGTAACCTTGTCATCTAAACCACCGACATAAATAGTTGCATCTTGATTTCTGTCTGCTCCACCGAATGAAGCAGCCATTATAGGAAAATTGATTCGTTGATAAAATTAATTATATTTGAAACCGTTGCAAAATTAATTCAACTTGGAAAAAAAGTAAAAAAATGCACTGTTCTCATTTTGCCAGAAAAAAATGTTTTGTAGCAACAAAAGTTTTGTTCAGTGATGACTAGGGATCGGATACCGTATCGTTTTTCGAAAAATGCGGTAACGGTAAAATACCGTTTTTATAAATTATCACGGTACGGTATTACGGTAATACCGCGGTAATATTTCGGTATTACTGTCCATTGTAACATGTCCCCAAATAAATACCAAGTTTTATTGTATTAAAACTATATTAGAAATTGCCCAGAAAAGCAACTGAGTTTCTATGAAAAACAATAAACTTTAGATTTATTAATTATTTATTAAATTTTTTATGCGA
The DNA here is from genome assembly GCA_964035985.1 of Panagrolaimus superbus. Lineage (NCBI taxonomy): Eukaryota > Metazoa > Nematoda > Chromadorea > Rhabditida > Panagrolaimidae > Panagrolaimus > Panagrolaimus superbus. The sequence goes on from OZ038357.1 coordinate 13,046,638, forward strand.
ATAAATCAAAACAATGTAAGAAAATATACTATTTTTAGTGGCAAACTGATGGACTTTTTTCTAAAAAATAATTCATCGAAACATCTGTCCAAATTGTGTATCAAAAAACAAACTTTCATAAAAAAAGTTCACGGTACGGTATTACGATATTTTTGACGGTACTGAAACAATATTTTTTCCTTGACAGATTCAAGACTTGATAAAATGATAAGGAGTTATTGCAATCCGTTTATAATTTTTTTTAAAGTGCATGTTTTTTTTGTGTTGATTGAAACATGGGAAACAAATTTTGATACACTTAAAATAAAATTACCAAAAATGGAACAAAAGGGATTCATTTTCTCACGGTGATTAATCAATTGCAACGTTGAGAAAAAATAGGAAAAGTGCCAACTATTAATGTTCCATTTTTTTATTAAAGCAACTTTGATAACCTAATTTTTCTTTGGTATCTTTAAAAGCTGATTTGAGAAATAATTTTTCATGTACTTTTTTTTGAAAGTCTCTTTTTTCTGTTTTTTAAAAACGTTTTTAAAAAATGCTTTTTATTTTTTTATTATTTATTCAAATGGGATATGCTTGTATACCTATGAATCCGGAAGATGATGGATTTACTCTTCCAATGCGTACCACAACACAAATACCAATATGCATGTCTCAAATTAATGCTGCTGCAATATTTATTGAAACAGGTGTTGTATTAAGTGACAGTCCATTGGCTCAACAAACTGTTCCAATTGGTAAGTCACATAATTTGCATAATGGCATAATGTTAAGTTCTTTCGACGTTTTAATGGGATAGAACACTTTGCCAAGTGTAAATCGTGCAAAGTACTTATGGTATAACCTTAATTTTATTTCTTTAAACTTTTTTTTAAAGACACTTGCATAAATTCACCAAATGGTGTTACAACATATTACAATGGTGAAACTCCAGCAAATTATAATGAAGCGGAACGGGTATGGGTTGGACAATGGATTCGAACGAATTGTTTAATGCCATGTATATGCACATCTGTGGCATGCTATGTGCCATTGCCTGGAAATCCCTCCAATGATCCTTTAATCTTTTTATATCCTCATTGTACAGCTCCAACTCAATGCTTTATAGCATTGGTTTTTGGCAGTACAGGATCAATAGTAAATTCAATGAATCCAACAGATATGTACTCTTCAGTTGCTCAAAATGCAGATGTCAATGATCCGAGCTTTCCAAAAGTTGTTAGCATTGGTTGTAATGGTTGTCCCGTAATGACATAATAATAATACCAATGTACATAATGTGCAGAATTTTCTTAGATTTATTTATTAAAATAAATGTTTTATTACCAAGTTTAGTGATTACTTAACAAAAATCTAGTTTTTAAAGACACAAAAAAATTCAATTTAAAACCATGTTTACAGAAAATAAAATAAAATTGAAAAAAGGCCAAAATTACAAAAAAGAGAGACATTTTTAGAACTTTCATTAAAAATAATACAAAAAATGCTAAAATGTTTTAATTGTTTAAACATGCAAAAAGTTGAAAAATGCGTAACAAAAAATAATACCAAATAATTTAAAAAAAAAATTAAGCATAAGGGACTGTTCACAGAAATGACGTCACCTCGGAGAGGTGGGAGGGGGTAGATCAAACTGTCATGAGCTTTGATGTTGTCAGAAAAATCCTTTGATGTCTGATCACGAGAGGGGGGGGGGGGGGGGGTGATCACATGATTTCTGGACAATCTCTATTAATTTGGAGCATTTAATTGCAAAATATCCTTTTGACAGCTGAGATAAATTATGTTACTATAAAATGAAGCAAATGGTTGATTCCAAAAAATTTTATCGAAAATCATGTAATATTCTGAAGATGAAGTAACTAAATTATCGACTTGTCCAGACCACCAATCAATGCAATATTGGGTTACACCATTTGAAGGAATATTTTTAGCAGCCTTATTCATTGAATTAAGAAGAAAATTATTAGAATTTGGAAATTTTGAAGCAGGATAATTTGCAAACATATCTTTCATTCGACGGCATGAAAATGATGTTATTCCATAAAAGGCACGAGCAAGTTGTTGATATTGATTAACAGTGATATCATAATTTGGTAGTTGCAAGTTTAAAAGATTTATTCTTTCAATTTTTGATGGAATATCATAATGAAGTTGTAGAATTCGATTAATCATATTAAATGTTCGACTGCATGGAATTCCTTTCAAATAAAGTGTATCTTGAATCATTTTATTTTCTTTGCTCGCTTCTAAAATGTAATCATATATTAAACAAGAAGTTTTTGTACCAGGTGTAGTGGCCAAAGTCCAAAATATTGGAATATTATATTCATTTACTATATGCATAAAATTAAATAATGGACCCCATGAAGAAGAAGCCTTTCCAGGAAGAACTTTATATTTAATTGCATCTCCAATTGATGGATATGATAAAAAAAGTTGATCAATTTTCATTGCCAATTTCGTAATTTTAGATTGATTTGTTGTAATTGAATTATTTTGAATTATTTCTGTTTCAATTTTATCAATCCACAAAGTTAAATAATTACTATCTTTGGTATCAGTGATATACGGAATAAGGCTTTGAAATGCCCCGGCAAAAACAGATTTTCCATTTTCGGAGTCAAGAAAGCTTTCAATTGTACTTTTTTGTTGATTATATTGAACACTCAAAGGTGGAAGACCTAAAAATACAATAAAATATTTAAAAAGTTGTCAAAAAATATTTTTTAGAAAATATTTAGTTTTTTTTGTGTGTAATTTTAATTCCAAATTTTAAAAAAACTTTTGGAATTAAAATTACATAAAAAATTAAGAATTTGCTAAAATCTCGAAATAATTTTGAAAACAAATTTTTCTTTACGAAGAAAAATAATAATCCTTGAAAATTCGAAATTTAAAAGTCTAATAATAAACAAATATGAAAATGTTTTTATCCTCCCAACAGGGCTCTTATTTTCGGACGGCTTTATATATTTTTATTCTATTAAAATTAATATACTTACATTCTGGACAACTTTCACTTGCATAACACCATTCAATGGAACAACAGCAATAAAATATGATAAGGATTGATAAAGTGATTACAGTTTGCATGTTAATTAGCAACTGTTTTTGGCGAAAGAGAGATTTTTGAATAATTTGATTGGATGCTGAAATCGTTAAACATTAATAAAAAAAAGCATTTTAGGGATTTATATTTTATCAAAGAAGATTCGTCAGTTTACGCATTTTAACGAAATCGCCGCAAAAATGCGTAAACTGACGAATTTCATATTTTGAGCTCTAACAAATTTGTATTTGCCCCAAACTAAAGGTTGATATTTGTTAAACAATCGCAAAAATAACACGAGAGCTAAAAAAATATCAAAAGAATTTTAATACTTTTTTTGATGGGATTTTTTTTCTCAATTGTCTAAAATTTTTGAGTCTTTTGTGTTTTTGTTTTTTTATTGGAATATCTAAAAGATGTTTTAATGTGGATAGAAACGGGTGCTTAGAAACCTTCTTAAAAGATGTGACGACGTTTTCGGTTATTTGATGACTGACAAATTACATATAGAAAAATACAGTAGCGCTCAAAAACAATTAAATAATTGAGACAAATGTTTGCACCAATTCAATTTTATAAATATTTGATCAGAGATAATGCAACATCGAAGAAATCGATTGAGTTATCGTAACCGAAAATTGTTGTAGGACGCAAAATTTGGCACCACTTTAGCACTTCACCCGAAAAAGCTGAGGATGAACTTTAGAGAATTTATGAATGAACGTGATTCTTCAAATCCAATTATTATGTTCTCTTTTAATTCAGTCCTTCGTCAACGGCTACAAAAAATTGTTAAAAGTATTAAAAGTTTTTGAAAAAATATATGTGAAAAAGAAAACTTAATAAAAGATTTCCGCAATAAAAAATAGTTGTATTAATTTATTTATTACGTTTCATTAACAGTGAATTGATTCCTTTGGACCCATTCAGGGAGTAATTCCCTCCTACACACATTGAATAAATTATTGTTGGAGTTGATGGTATCAACTCTCTCTTGAAGGAATTTTTTAAATACTTTTAAAAAACTATGTCTTTTGCAGAATTTTGGGCACTTCCCTACTTTACCCCCCTTTGCATTTTTCATTCAAAATTTGCATAAAGTTGTTGAGCTTAAGCTTGGCTCGGGCCGACTTTCGGGCCGAGTCGGGCCGTCAGATGGGCCCTGTTAGATTTTTAATTCGTAAAAAACTTTTGATATTGTTCGATAGCAAATCGATAGAGCTATCGACTGAGAAAATGGCATATGCAAAACTGCATTTTAAATGCCGATGGGCCCAGTTTTTATCGATTTTTTTAGCACTTTTTGCAAATTTTTGCATAAAATTCGGGCCCATCGGCATTTAAAATGTCTTTTTTCACATGCCATTCTTTCAGTCGATAGCTCTGTCGATTTGCTATCGAACAATATCAAAAGTTTTTTACGAATTAAAAATCTAACAGGGCCCATCTGACGGCCCGACTCGGCCCGAAAGTCGGCCCGAGCCAAGCTCAAGTTGAGCTTTAATTGTGAATTAAAAAGGGGGAGGAGGTGGATTGGGCGGTTGCTTTCATAAATGAATGAAAAATGAATGGGGATAAACTGAAGAAGTGCCCACTTTTATCCCAAAAATTTCATTTTACACATTTTTTGGTTTTTAAACACATTCTACGACAAAATATTCGTCTCCCATAGTAATGGCTGTACCACCAAAAATGAATATTCCTGAAACTTTACCCATGTTTTTGACTATGCTTAACAAGACTAGAGCCAAGGGCTTTTTGCTCAAAAGTGCCGTTTTGGCACTTTTTTGTGCCATCGAAGTCAAAAACGGCATTTTTGAAAAACAGCCGCTCTTGGAGATATTGGCTTAATTTAATTTGGTATAAACTAAATCGAGGTCGCTGAATCCGAATATCGCATTTACAAATCTTGAAATTCGTTGTGGGACCCAAAAATGACGAAATTATGCAAATTGTTGCGTTTACGCCGCTCTAGCGCCGTGGGGGTTTTTGTGCGGGTTCCAATTTATTTTTTTTCGGATTCCTCATGTTTTTTTACCCCTAGGAAGGGTGAAATATAAAAAAAATATTTCGAGTACTATCCTTTATGAATTTTTGAATAAGCTTGGTTCACATTTTTGTCTTGGTCCCCCCTTACAAAAAAAAATTTTTGAAAAAATTTTTAATAAATTTAAAAAAAAAATTTTTGTTTTAGAAATACTTGAAAAACTACAAAAAAATGTAACTGATCTGAGATAAAACATAAAATTTGAAAAATAAAAAAAAAATTTTTTTTTAAATTTTTCTAAAAATTTTTTCTGTAAGGGGGGACCAAGACAAAAAGGTGAATCAAGCTTATTCAAAAATTCATAAAGGATAGTACTCGAAATATTTTTTTTATATTTCACCCTTCCTAGGGGTAAAAAAACACGAGGAATCCGAAAAAAAATAAATTGGAACCTGCACAAAAACCTCCACGGCGCTAGAGCGGCGTAAACGCAACAATTTGCATAATTTCGTCATTTTTGGGTCCCACAACGAATTTCAAGATTTGTAAATGCGATATTCGGATTCAGCGACCTCGATTTAGTTTATACAAAATTAAATTAAGCCAATATCTCCAAGAGCGGCTGTTTTTCAAAAATGCCGTTTTTGACTTCGATGGCACAAAAAAGTGCCAAAACGGCACTTTTGAGCAAAAAGCCCTTGGCTCTAGTCTTGTTAAGCATAGTCAAAAACATGGGTAAAGTTTCAGAAATATTCATTTTTGGTGGTACAGGTTCAAGAATATTTTGTCGTAGAATGTGTTTTAAATATTCAATTTTTAATCATTTAAAACAATTTAATAGTTGCCTGCCAGGGTCTATGCTCATTATTCAAAAAAAAATACAGATTTGCAAAATTGTATTCTTGTTTTTTTTACATTTTATTGAGTAATATGAGTCAAATATATTCTCTTTTTTCGCTTCTAACAAAAATCAGGTTATTACGCAATTTCTCCCTTTTTGAATTTTCATTTATCCGGATTTTTGAAAACTTAAAAACTTGTTTTTTTACTGAATATTTTTAAAGAGAATCAAAAATATTTCCGTTATTTTTCAAATAAAAAATGTCCAATGTTTTTAAAAAGTCCAATTTTGATTTGTATTATTTTTTGTTGTTATTTTTGTTATTTTTGTAATGCCGAAATTGGAGCGTTTGATGCCATGGCAAAAAGTGCCATTGAAGGAGCAAAAGATTTTATGGAAAGAGTAAAACTAAATGCTTAAAATGTTTGGTAATAATTAAATTTAAGATTTTGGTACAAATTCGAATTCCAAAAATTGTTCAAAATCCATCAGGTCCTGGAATCAGTTTTCAAATGGATGATGTAATTATTAAAATCCGAAATAGACAAAGTTTTTTCTTAGCCCACAATGTCCATCGCTCTGCACTTGTTGTTTTGCTGTAAATTTTTGGCAAAAAAACTCACAAACAAATACATTCTTTATCATTGCAACTCACGGGCTCATTGGGTGTTCGGTAAAGACGGATTTTGAGTTCAAGGGATGGGATATGGTTATTTTTACTCCCAAACCACCCTAAAATCATTAAAAAATGATTTGGGAGATGTCGGGCCCGAAAATCGAAATTTCGAAATTTTCGATATTTTTCACAGGGGGGACCAAGACAAAAATTTTTTTAAAAAATTTTTGAGAAAAAATTTTTTGTGCTTTAAAATCGTCAAAATATGTCCGAAATAATATAATAACACTATAAAAACCATTTAAATGATACAAAACAATCAAATATTGAAGATATATCATTTCAATGATGTTGGGGGTATTGTGAAAATGCTTCAAGTAGGAAAAAAAAATTTTTGTGCTTATCTTCGACTTTGATATGATTATGTCTTACTAAATCAAGGTCAGGGAGTTTAATTAAAGCATTTTCAGGCGTTTAAACTCATTTCTAATTATAGCTTTTGCTCTTGGTGGCTTTTAGAGGCGTATTTTGAGCTAAAAAGGAGGGATCGTTGTCTTCCCGATAAGATAGAAGCATGATTTTTATTTTTAAATGATCACTAGGTTATTTATAAAAAAATTACAAGAGCTTTTTATTGCCGGGTGAATATTTCTCATTTGCCAGGTATTTGAAAATTTCCGTTTTTTATACCCCAACATCGTTGAAAGGAGGGAACGCATGCAAAACAGATATCCAGATAATTCCTGTTGTTTTTTTTTTGATTGTCACAACAATATAAAAAAAATTACAAAGGCTTTTGAGTATATCTTATCGGGAACCCGAAAATTTTTGGACTTATGTTACATCTATAAGTAAGATGGACACTTTAGTCGGCAGGAGGATTTTTTTTTGTTTTTGAGATTTAACCAAATCTTTACATATTTTCGTGTAGCCAACAATATTTCCAACAAACATGTTGTCTTGGGTTTTGTTTAAATGACCTAGTATCCATTTGCCGAGCAAAAAAGTGCCAAAAAACGGCATTTTATGCAAATTTCGTTTTTTGGACCTGACAACCCCAAAATATGATATGAAAACCCCTAATATCATTTTTTTATGGTTTTTAGGTGTGTTTTATCTTATTTTAAGATGGCGCCCCTACCGTACAATTTTGGCCCCAAAATGAGCCCGTGAACTTTCGTGCTAAAAGCACCGGTCGAATGAAAAAAACCTTTGTCTATCTCGGACACTCCCCCTTCTGATTATATTTTTGTATCCAAAAAGTTTCTATAAATTTCAGGCATCAGAAACAAATGCGCAGATTCCAGAATGTAAAGAATGTAGAATGAATTCTTCGGAAGCTTTAGTTGGAACTTGGCACGTTGTTTTATGGTCAAATAACTTTTTGATTACAGTAATCTCAGATTTGAATATGCAAATTGATAAACTTGCTGCGAATCAACCCTTATCAGATCAAAAAACACTTTTTGAATGGCTTTCTGATCCACCTGGGGTTATTTGTCCGCAACTTGTTGGTAGGGGTTTTTTTAAACATTGCTTTAAACCCAAAATTATTAAATTCTGCTTGAGACATTTTTTTGCTCAAACAAAACTTTTTGGAATTTTCAAAATTTTGATTAATATTTTTAATACTTTTTTTCAAAAATTACAGCATCCAAGCTTCTTCGAAATAATACCTCTTTAATTTTAGTCTTATCTCCGGCAGAAGCAACAAAATTTGAATTTGCATATATCATTGATCCGGGATTAAAACCAAAATCAATAATAAATAAATGGGATCGACAATTTGATGGCAGCATTTTATGGCATTTAACTCCAAAGCTACAAGTTCATATTTGTCCAACTTTTATCGAAAAAGATATTATTGTTCTTCGGCAAATTGATTCCTTTCCACGCTGTAATAATTTGATAGCTTTGGTTCGAGGTGATAAGAAAAATTTTGATAAAATTGATTCAATTCGAGATATGATAGAAATAGAAGAAGAAGGGCATTCTTCAATTGGCACAAATGCCCTTGTCAGAACTCGGTGCAGTTTTTCATAAATGCCATGGAAAAATTATTTTAGAAATTTTTATTGTTTTTTTTTGTAAAAAAAATTAAATAAACAAAGAAAGAAAAATAGATATGTTTGATTGAAATTATGTTTTTTGGCATTTCTTTAATTAAATATATATATTCAAATTTAGTTTTTAGCGTCTTCGAGGTGGAAATAAATGATTTGAAGATTCTTTAATTCCGCCATTTGTTGAATGCCCTCCTCCTCCTCCGGTTGCATTATTATTTGAGGTGGTGCAAAGTGGCATTAATGGAACAAGAAGAAAACAATTTGCATGCATTTCTTGTAATCTTTCTCGCGAAACACATGATGGATCTGCGAGGGTTCCTCTTCTGAAAATATTAATTTCCAAGTTAAAGTTAAACTTAATTCAATCAATTAGGATTAAGATTAGTGTTAGCTTTGAGCTAAAAAATATTATAATCAACTTTCTAATCAGTATTTTTACACTTTGCCTGATTTTTTTCTTACTTTAATTCCAACTTTTTTTAGCCAAAGTTTTGCGATTTTTAATTAAAAGTTCGATAATCTCAAAAAATCATTTTTCCGACCAATTTTTTGCAACATTTGTTGTGTTTTTTTTCGCTAAATTTAGTTTAAAAAAAAGTGGTACATTTTGTTTGGGACAAATATTTATTATTTTAAGAGACTGTCTACCAGAAAATCTTGAAATTTCATATATGAGCGGAACACACCATCTCAGATTTCAATTATTTTTTGTATGTTGGTAGAATATGGTCTAAAAACGTTATTCTGAAAGTATTACCCGTTCTTATAGTACTAGTTTTGGATTGGCACGATGCCAAAGGTCATAATTGACCAAAATTTCATGACAAGTAAAATATTTTTGTTTCTTAACCAAAAAAATCAAAGTTTTCCCAGATGATACTAGTTGGAACAAGGTTTAAAAATATGTATCGTTTACATTTCTATCATATTTTTAAATACGATTTTTTTCACTTTGAATATTTCACCCCCTGAAAAAAAATTGCATTTTTCGTTGGGGAGCTTAGTGAATATCATCAGTAATTGCCTCAGAATTTCAACTTTCTGATAATATATGACTTTTACCAAAATGAGGTGTACTTAGCGATTCCCAACCAAAAAACTGTCGTCGAACAACATCTATAGCATCAAATAATATATATATTTCATGAATGGGGTCAGGTATCGACTTCCGGTGACTTGCATTATGGAATATCAATGTTGTGGAGCATTCTGGGACAGTTTCAACATTTTTAGTAGCGATTTCGAAATATGGGACCCCTTTGAAAATCAAAAATTTTACAAAATTAAAATTTCGCAAAAACTCGGTTTTTTCTTTCATAATAAAATCAAATATGCATTATAATTGTAAAATATATGTAACAACACCAATATAATATGATAAAAAATGACGGGGGGTCAAAATCGATTTTTTATGATTTTTTCAGTTTTGCTTATTTTTGATCAATTTTCGAGATACCAAAATATTGGGAATATCGAAATATATCAACTATCTGATACTTTCGGGTTAAAATATAGCTTGTTTAAGATTTTTGGGCAATATTTCGACATCCTGGAATCACTAGTTTTTGTTTTCCACGTAACCGAAAATATGCTCAAAAATTTGAGGAAAAACATCTGGAAATCAATGTTTTTCCGATACAAGATCACTAAAAACATTTTTTTTAAATTTATTATTATTTACTTTGGTGGGGTGAAGTGTTTTGAAATCATTTTGAACAATTTTAAGATTTTCAAAAATTACTGATTTTTCAAAATTTGAAAAAAAAATTTTTATTTACTCTTGTGTTGAAATCATTCAGAAAGTGTTAAAATATTGACATTTTAGCTAAAAAAATTGTTCTTAGTGATGTTGCATCGGAAAAACATTGATTTCCAGATGTTTTTCCTCAAATTTTTGAGCATATTTTCGGTTACGTGGAAAACAAAAACTAGTGATTCCAGGATGTCGAAATATTGCCCAAAAATCTTAAACAAGCTATATTTTAACCCGAAAGTATCAGATAGTTGATATATTTCGATATTCCCAATATTTTGGTATCTCGAAAATTGATCAAAAATAAGCAAAACTGAAAAAATCATAAAAAATCGATTTTGACCCCCCGTCATTTTTTATCATATTATATTGGTGTTGTTACATATATTTTACAATTATAATGCATATTTGATTTTATTATGAAAGAAAAAACCGAGTTTTTGCGAAATTTTAATTTTGTAAAATTTTTGATTTTCAAAGGGGTCCCATATTTCGAAATCGCTACTAAAAATGTTGAAACTGTCCCAGAATGCTCCACAACATTGATATTCCATAATGCAAGTCACCGGAAGTCGATACCTGACCCCATTCATGAAATATATATATTATTTGATGCTATAGATGTTGTTCGACGACAGTTTTTTGGTTGGGAATCGCTAAGTACACCTCATTTTGGTAAAAGTCATATATTATCAGAAAGTTGAAATTCTGAGGCAATTACTGATGATATTCACTAAGCTCCCCAACGAAAAATGCAATTTTTTTTCAGGGGGTGAAATATTCAAAGTGAAAAAAATCGTATTTAAAAATATGATAGAAATGTAAACGATACATATTTTTAAACCTTGTTCCAACTAGTATCATCTGGGAAAACTTTGATTTTTTTGGTTAAGAAACAAAAATATTTTACTTGTCATGAAATTTTGGTCAATTATGACCTTTGGCATCGTGCCAATCCAAAACTAGTACTATAAGAACGGGTAATACTTTCAGAATAACGTTTTTAGACCATATTCTACCAACATACAAAAAATAATTGAAATCTGAGATGGTGTGTTCCGCTCGATTTTAAAAATCTGGTAGACAGTCTCTTAAAAGCTCACTTGGGAGTGATTAATTTTGCTTTGCTTTTTTTACAATGTTGTTTTTTTCGATGCTATTTTTTTTCTATGCTTTTTAGAAGTTAAAAAAAATAGTATAAAGAAAGTGCCAAAAATAAAAAAAGAAATAATGAAAAAAGCTATCAACTTTTTATGTGGTATTAAAGCGAGCTTAGATTCGAACTCATTCATGGCTATTTTTTTATGTGTTTCTCTATATTTCATCAAAAAAAATGTATGGATAAAAGATTTTGGCAAAAACAAAAACCTAAAAAACTTGTTTTACTAAATGAAGGATATTACTAATTTGCATACGGCAGAATAATGTTTGATCTTAGAAAATTTCATATATCCAAAAAAATGCCAAACCTGAATGGAGTTAAATTTCGTTGTAATAAATGCCGTTCTAAACTTTTTCGATACAAAATTCCCATGGATGGATTAGGAGTAAATTTTTCGAGGAGACCCATTTGATGTTGCCGTCGAACATTTGTCAACCAAAACATATCATCTTTAAGGGCACGCCGATGCCGTTTACTCATCCAAAAATATAGCATCGGATTTGAGACAATTGAAGTCATTGCAATTGCGTGAACATTTAATAATTTAAAATACATTTGTTTTTCGAGATATTTTGGACGAATATCTCGAAGGATATTTACAATTGTTAAAGGCATCCTAAAATATAACTTGATTTTAGCGTTCTTCGCCGGACAAAATATTTATTTCTAATTTATTTGCTTTGTGTTTTATTATTGCCGTCTCTAAGCTATTAGGATTTCAGAAAATGCAAAAGCATATGTCAAGAATCATATGAATTCATTCGATTAAATCTTAATTGTATTTGTTTGTTCGTTAATAGAGTATGTTTTTTTGTCAAAAAGTTTAAGCAAAAATTTCTGACCAAGATCCCATAAACATTGCAACCATTAAAATTAGCATATACATAACACGCCGTTTTCGATCCTAAAAAAATTGCATTTATTTTTTTTTTATTACAAATAAAAAAGAAATCTTTCCGAGGTTTGAGCTTGTTGGGCTTCCGTTAAAGCGGAACCGGTATTGATAATCCAATCTTGTCGAACTTTTTGCAAAATTTTCCAATAACAAAATGCCATTATTACTGCCGGAATACAATATTGTACAACAAATAAACTTATTCCATAACCAATTTTTACTTGTGTATCCGCCCATGCATATTCGCCACAAAACTATAATTTACATATTTTTTATTACATTTTTAATTAATAAAATTAAAAAGAAAACAAATGATTTTATAGCATTTTAAAATATTTCATCATGCTGACTACATTTTTAATTTAGTATTTATTTTACTTCTTTGATTTTTATCAGTTTTCCTGGTTTTTTAAAAATGTTGGCAGTGATTTAAATGTCATTAAAAAAGTCCATCAAAAAAGACTAAAAAAAGCAGCAACAAAAAAACAAAAACTTGAATCAATTCTAAATTAATTTTAACTTAATTCAGTCACAAATTTCCCACACTAAATTTGATTATTAACTAAAAAACATTGGTAACTGAATTTTTGGGTTTTCCGAAAAAAAATTTGAGTCTTAAAGGTCGTAGTTTTTAAATCTGCTTTTTCGATCTTTTAGCCTCCAAAAAAAGAACTGTTAAATGAAAAGTGAAGTTGTTTTTACAGGAAAAAATCTTTAAATTAAAATGAGTAACGTTTTTGGAATAACCTTTTTTGGTTGGTTACGTCTAAGCCTTGAGTTTTGCTTAAAATTTAACACTATTTTTAAATTTTAAGCACAACTTTTTATTTATTTGCTGTTTATTTTTATTAAATTATTAAAAATTATTTTGCAAAATTATTATTTATACAAATCATAAATAGCATCCATAATATATCATATCTCTTCCAAGTAAATGTTTGCAACAATTTTTTTTAAATCCAACGTTTAAAACTTTGAAAATTTACTCTCTTCTTCGAACTTAACTAACATATAAAGATCCAATTTCCGTCTTTTTTTCAAAAAAACAAAACTATTTTAACTTATTTCTTTTCTTTTTTTTTTGCGGTGATAAAAATAGTTTATAAAAAGTTAAAAAAAGAAACGTAAAATTTATTTTTAGAACAACAACTCGACCCCAGAAAAAACTGATATTCGTCATTTCCGCCTCTTTAAAAAAAATGAAGAAGTTCGTTTTTTTTTCAAAAGTGGGAGTAAAAAATATTTAATAAAAAGTGTAAATTTGAAAAAAAAGAAAAGAAAATCTTCTTACTTCACCACAAATGGTCAAATTTCCAATAGCAATTTGTCGAAGTCTTTGTGTAATAAAAAGGGGGGAAGAAATTGCAATTGCACCAATCCAACAAACAACCATAAATAATTGAGCTTCTCGAAGGGTCCATGGAACTTTTTGTGGGGTTACAATACTTCGATATCGATCAACTGCAATTAAGCAAAGGCAATAACTTGAAATTAGCACTGAAAAAAAGGTGTTTTAAATTTTTACAAAAAAAAGTGATAGTAACTCAAATTTTTAAATATTCTTAATATCTGATTACTGTCAATGACAGTAACATTTCATTTCTAATGTGTTACTGTCACTAATTAAAACATCTTTTTTTAACTCGATCTTTGTTTTGTTATTTATTTATTTATTTTTATTCATTCTTCTCAATAATATACTTTTTTTGGCTTTTTTTCTTCTCTGTTCTTTAACTTAATTTCCCTTTCTTAAACTGATTTCCTGTTATTTTGTTCTTGTCGAGACATCAAAAAAAAGGTCTTCTGCCACGAAAGAAAATGAATGAATTATTAGCAATTTTTAAATTGGGGAACCCAATTTTTACTTTTTTTGAATGAATTTTACCTTTTTTTTAATCGAAAAAAAAAGAAAAGCTGGATTTTTGTTTGATATTTATTTATTTATATTTTGTTGGCAGTCAAATGGAAAAACGAAAATGATGATGAAGATATTTTTTTCTCCGAGAAAAAAAAGAGAAAGAAGAAAACCTAATTTGTTTGTAAAACACTCGTCTACGAAAAAATAAAAATAAAATGAAATAAAGCAGGCATTTCAAAAGCAGAAGAAAAAGACGAAGAAGAAGAAGAAGTGGAAGAAAGAGGAGAGAATAAGAAAAAGAATAAGAAAAAGAAGGAGAAGGAGAAGATTACTTCAATTGGAAAAATATATATACCCAAAAGAAATAAAATGAAAATAGCCCCTCTCTCTTAAACAGAAAGTTTGGAATCGAAAATTGATTTTTTTGAAAGTCACGTTTTTTTGTCTCAACTGGAAAAAAAATATTTTGAACAAAAACATATCAAATTTTACAAGTTCTTATCATTTTATCAATCCCTATCAGTTTATCAAGGAACAAAATATTTGTTACACAAAAACAATGATTTTTTGTATCAAAAAAATTTTGTTTGTTTTTATCAAAAATAAATAAAAAGATACATACCAGAAATTCCTTGACAAAGTGGAACAAGTTTACACATTGCAGATCCAAATTGCCAAGTTTTAACAAATGCAAGAACGGGGGTGATTGGAAGGGCGGTAATACATAAAAGCTGAAAAAATAAATAATGAAAAAATGTGTTAAAACTTTTTAAAAAATTGTTTTAAAAAAAACTTGCTAAATCAGATATTGCAAGATTAATTAAAAATACATTTGCAACAGTAATCCGTTTTCGAATTACCATTGTACCAATTAATAATCCATTACCACATATTCCAACAACAAATATTAAGCCATATATAAATGAATAAATAATCTAAAAATAAAATGCAAAAAAATTTGGAAGCTATAATTTGATAACTACAGACAAGACCGTATACAGAAAACAATTTCGGAGGGGGCACAGCGATTTTGGGGGGGGGGTACGCCTTTGATCTTTTGCCGCCGCCAACACGAAGCGTTAAAAGATCAAAGGAAATTCCTCAGTTTCGGGGGGGCATAGGTGCCGAATCTCCCCCCCCCCCCCCCCCTAATTACGGCCTTGACTACAGTAATACTTTTGTAAATACTGTAATCACAGTTTTCCCGATTCCGATCCTTTTATAAAAACTCGAAAAAAAGGAATCAGAAGGCTTTGCAGAAAATAGAATCAGGAAAACACTGATGTAACAATGGAAAAAAATGACAGTAACCGAAATTTTTTTTAAATAAATCAGTTTACTGTCATTTAATTTTTCTTGGAACGAAAATATTGCATTTACGATGTAATCTCTAATACTGTATTTTCTTCACAAAAATATTTCATACCTGAACATCAAGCCTTAAAGTCCAATCTCCAACCATTCGTAATAATTTATTTAATTTTGCACACCCCTCTACGTGATCCATAATATCATCATAATAATCCATGATTAAAAAATATATCAATTTTAAAATTAATTTTTCCAAAAACAATAAAAAAAACACTGATTTAAAAACTTCTTCGTTCGTTATTTAATAAAGCATATATAAAATTTTTTGGTTTATCGTCGTTGGCTGTCGTCGTCGTTGATGGAATGGTTGACGGCGTTCCCCCCGAAAAAAAAGAAAGAAAGAAAATCCTTGCCCTGGTATAAGAGTTTTGTTACAGAGCCTGCGTATTCAGTCAAGCACTCCTTCTTTTTCTCTCCATCCATGAAAAAAAAGTACTGCTGTTGGTTGCTGCTCCGCCCCAGAAGCAACTTTTTTTTTGCTCAAAGATACTGCAAATTTTTTATTTTTGACAAAAAAAAGCTTCGTTGTTTTTTTCTCCTTCTTTTTTCACGGATGCTTTTTTTTTGGGGGGGGGGGGGAGCTCCGATGGATGGTGAACAAGATGTTCCATTTTTATTTCCGTGCCTTTCTCATGTTTTCTTTTTCTTTGGAGCATTAAAGTAGCAGTATTTTGTTGTTGTTGTAGAATCAAAGCTTCAGAAGGCTCCAATCTTCTCTCTAACTCAAATTTATATATCTGAGCTTTTTTTGGTTATTTTTTTAAAAAGTTGTCAAAATTATTATTAAAGCAAGCAAGGAAACCTGGTTTCTCTCCTCTTTTTTTGCTTGCTTGCTTCAGAAAAGAAAAAACCTTTTTTAATGATTAATTTTGACATTAATCATGCCTAAGGGCGTTAAAGATTCAAAGCAAGCTCTCAGCCGCCGCCGCCGCCGCCACCGTTTCTGCTGTTGCTGCAATCTCTCCTCTTTTTTTAGGTTGTTAAGTTTTTAGAAAAACAAAAAAGCAAAAAGGAAATTGAGAAAGGCAAAAAGCAAGAAAAAAAGAAATACATATATGTTACTTCATTGAAATAAATAGAAAATAGCTATATAAAAAAGTTAAGTTTCCATTCTCGTGTATTTTTCAGATTTTACTTTTTCTTCTTTCCATGGGTTATTTTTACACACTTTTATAAAATACTCGAATAAGCACCCCCATGAATTTTGGGGGAAAATGTATTGCTGCATGTCTGCCTGTCTACTTTGAATCAATCATTCCAACTTTTCTATGTTTCTGTCATTTTACTTTTTCTAAGACAGATGTTTTTTTTTGAAATTAATAAAGATCTAACATGAAAGTTATATTAATGGAAAAAAACGAAATCAAAGAGAAGTTAATATAAATGTAAATAAATAAATATTTAAAAAATGTTAAACAAAACAATTTCCTTGAATTCCAAATGCAACAATTTATTACTACAGTATTTTTCTACCAAAATAGTTTTTTTTTGGCGGAAATTTGTTTTACGAGCAAAAAAAGAAGCAAAGTATCAAATAAAATAAAATACGAGCAAAAATAGTTCTAAGAGATACAACAGTCCTTAAAAATGGAATACATTAAAAAATTCCAAAATTGGCACCTTCTTGAGTTACCGTATAATTTCCATGTTAATACATTTTTCAATATTTCATTTATGTGCTTTATTTATTCAAGAACAAAAAATTAGAAGAACTTAATAGGGTTATTAAAAAAGGGTACGGTAAATCAGAATGAAGTAAAACAATTAACAAAATAAATTAATAAAAAAAATGTTAAAACAAAAAAATTAGTAAAAGAAAATTTGAATAAATAAAGCAGATTTAGTTGATCCAAAAAGAACATTAATGTCCATAGAATGGAAGTTAGCCCCAATCGTCTTGATCACTATATCTGAAAAAAGATTATGTTATAAAGATATAAATTGCCTTGTAATAAATAATCTTACTTATATGAATGGGTTGGATCAAATGGAGCTGGTGGTGGAAGCATACCAGCGCGACGCAAATCATACAAACCAGGTTTGCCTAAAAATCATTGATTAAGAACTTTTTATAAAATTCAAAGTTTACCAGTAGCACGATAATAAGTTGATGAATATATATCTCGAACTACTTGTGGAGAAGGTGGTACTTCAGAGGATTCTTTTTTGGCAGGTGTTGCTGACGGTGTTGATAATGATGTTGTGTCATATTGAGATGATGCTTGTGAAGGAGATGCATTAAATGAATATATTTTTCTTTCAATTGAAGGATGAGGGGGAGAAGTTGATGGTGGAACGTAACTATTAACTTGAGCACTTTGCTGAATTCTTTGTGGAGTAACAAACTTTTCTTCCCGTGGAGTAATATTTACATTTGAAGAAACGGGAGTTGGTGCTGCATTTTGAACATTTCTTTGTTGATTATTTGCTGGAACAAAGATATGTTGTTGTTGAAGATGATGGCTTTGTACAGATGTTTGCATTTCTGGCATCCTTGTTCCCAATGAATTTGTTATCATTCGACGAGCAGCAGCATTTGGTCTTTGATGCATTTCACGATGTGGTGTAACATATGATATATCCGCTGCAGGAGTTGTATTTACGTCTTTTTTAGGGGTTTTATTTGCATCATCAAGTTGTTTTTGAAGTATTTCTCTTTCAGCAGCAATAGATTTACGCCTAAAAACATTTCAATATTTACAAGCCACACAAACATCATAAATCCTTACTTTTCACCATTGAACATCAATTTTCTAATTAAGTGAATAATTTTATAAATTGGAACACCAATAATATTAAAGAAGCACCCATTATTAGATTCAATGAAAGCACCACCTTTTTGATAAATATTATATGCAGCAAATTCTCCAATCCATTCATCAGATTCTACATATTCTTTAAACATATCTTCTGGAATTTGACCAAATTTTACATGTGTTTCAACGGAAAATGTTTCAACTTCTTTAGATGAATGAAGAAGCGTAACACCAGTGATAAGTGAATGATTACGACCATTAAGTTTCTTCAAAAGTGATAAAGCTTCTTCCCGAGTTGAAGGTTTTTGAATAATTTGTTCATTCAATACAGCAACGGTATGAAAACCCAAAATTAAATCATATTTTTCCTAAAAAATATATTAAAGAAAGTAATGAAAGTACATATGTAGGCAAAGTGTGTACGTAATTGCAGCATGGCTAACATCTCTGACAAACTGTGTTGCGCAAGATGATTTTCATCAACTCCAATGTCGGAGGTTATCAACCACGAACAATAAAACAGAATATATAATTCTTAGTAGTGTCACTTTTTGGTTTGCGACGAATCGGAAAGGAACGAACTTATGGAAGAAACTTCAGAATCACGACTTTTTGCCCGCTAAAATTCATCCCATTTCGCTCCGCCCTATTCCAAACAATTTGTTACTTGTGGAACTCGTAATTAAATCCGTACATTAGTTATAACAAAGTTGACTTACATTATTTTCCAATAATTGAGTTGCAACATCACAAGCATTTTCTTCAGATGCTGTTTTGACAAGTACATGAGGTGAAAGAGCCGCTTGCAAAAGCTTTTCAACTTTAAATCTGCTTTGTACAAAATAAGGATTCATTCCCTAAAAAAAGTGTTAACATAATGTTAACAAAGATTTACAAACTCCAGAAGATTAACAATCTCATAAATCCCTACTCCCACGTTTTACCATTTCTTAATCCGTTTATTAAAAGAAGAAAATAATAAACTTACAATTTGATTAAGAAAAGCTAATCGATTTTGAGAATTATCTGCTACAACAAAGATAACATTTTTAGATTTATATTCTTCTCCAAGAAACCACGTTGGTTCAATCTCCTTCATCTTGCTAAGGTTAACGTCTAAAAAAATATAAAACGGATATAAAAGGATAAACGAAAGTTTACAGTAAAAAAATATGATAAAAAAGCTCGCGATAAAAAAAAGCACACGACAATACAGTAACGCATTGCGAAACAATCGTTTCGAAAAAAATAAGATTGTTTAAATAAAAAATTTTTTGATTTGAAAATTTTGAGTTGGTAAATATTTTTGAATAAAATAAACAACGTAAAAGCATCGAAATGAATGATTTTTGGTGGTAAATTCATACATTTTATACTCATCTTCCAAAAATTTGCATAACAATGATCCATCAGAAGTACGATTGATCATTGTTATGCAAATTTTTCGTACTTCTGATCAAAATGCGACGTGCCGTGTACACAGGTTTCTTTGATCCGATTTTTTTGATTTATTTATTTTATGTTTCAAAATAGTTGATTTCAGTATACAATGCCGAGATCTAGATTCTAAAGTTTAAGGTTTATGTTTTTCCCGTTAAGTGAACGTGTAACAAAGAAAACATAAACTTTAAAGAGCTTTTCTTTTCTAAAGATAATGGAAAAAATGTTTAAACGAAAAATTTGGCATTAATTATTATTTTTTATAAGATTTCTTTATAAAAGAGACACCCTAATCTGTGCCAAGCCTAATAAGATACGGCTAATTTTAGCAGAGTATATTTGTATGGGATAATTCAATTTTATGATTTTTATATGGATTAATGTATGCCATTAGCGGCTGCGGTATACAGTAAAAAAGTCTTTCAAATACTTTTGGAAACATATCAGATGCCAGGTTTTCAGTGAAAAAGGGAGCGGACAGTTTGCGACTTTTTTTCATTATTTGGGTCTCGCAACGATTAAAAAAGTGTCCGACAAAACACTGGAGCATGCAAGATCCTGATTGTCAGGATCTTGCATTGCATTTTCTTGAGTGCAAAAAAATCGCAAACCGTCCGCTCCTTTTAATTTTTCGATGTCTGTAATATTATACTTAATTATTATAATAGGTTTATCGAAAATATCGTGCACAAGCCGACAAACTAAAAAAAGCGTCATTCAAAGAAAAATGAAAAAAGTTCTTTCCGCACCACAATATCTGACTTTTTGCAAAGACGTCCATTTTATTTATGATCCGACGAATCTATTTATTTTTATTGTAATGGCGATGTTCCTGTACTTGTTGATAATAAAGGTTTGGAGCTCTTGTTTCATCATTTTGATCAATTGATGGATCTGATTGTTCTTCTTCAACAATCAGATTCATCAACTGTTAATTCAGAAACAGCTCGAGCATTTGGATCAGTACCATCATGAGCAGTTTTTGGAAGAATTTCTTCACCGGTTTAAGAATCTTTGAATGAAACATTATGTTCACCGTTTAAATGAACTGGAAGTTCTCGAACAACATGAGATTGTTTAGTAACAAAGAGGGTTGACCATTTCTCGTTCCCAGGAAATTTCCCGGGAGATTTCTCGATGTTTGCGGGAATTTCCCGGGAAAATGTTTTTCAGCTAAAATGTTTTACGAATACTTTGCTGCTTTTTTATCAATATTAATAAATAATTTTGTTTGTTTTTTTAAAAAGCATTTCAAAAGTTTGTTTCTATCTAGATAGATATCTATTTGTTTAATTATTTGAAAGCTGTTTAGTCGAAGAAAAATGATTGCTGAAAGATATTTAAAATTCGTTTGGGCAGATGGATCTCTTTTATTATCAATTTTTTAATCACATGTTTCACCATTATTGTCATAAATCTTTAAATAAAATCTCAGAAAAGCTAAAGATTACTTAAAAAACATAAAAGTACTGTTTTTGCGAAGAAACATAATTGAAAAAACCAAAACTGCGTTTCCGGGAAATTCGCGGGAAATTTGCGGGAAATTTGCGGGAAATTTCCCGCTTTTCTTCGATTTCCCGGGAAATGGTCAACCCTACTAACAAACATTCCCATAGTTCTTTCAACAACTTCAGCAGCACCCATAAAACGAAGTTGTCGAAATTGATGAATTACATTGTAGTCGACATATTCAAAAGGATTTCCTTCTTCATCAAGTTCTACATTTTCTTTATCGTTTTTCTTTGCAACTTTGACTCTTTCAAGAACCGAAATGAATCCTTTATCACTTCCTTTGTGTAGATATTTGTGGAGATATTTTAATGATTTAATACCCCCACAATGTTCTACATTGATGTGACAATTATATTTGAGAATTAAATATTTGTTATGTGCAATAACATGATGATTTGTAACTTCAACGGTTTGGTAATACTTATCAAAGTAAATAGTTTACCTAGATTGAAACTATTTATTAAACCAAAAAAAATTTATTAAATATTCAAATGAAAGCCAAAAAAAAACGTCCAAAGTGATCGACGAACCTTTTTTTTGCAACAACTGAGCATTGGCTTGTCTTCGTCGACCAAATAATTATTTTTGGGCGCGCAAAAAACCTTGGCACTATTCCAGAATTGGATAATTTTTACATCTTTTTTGCGCCTTTTTTTGACCTTCTGTCTTTTAGCGTCTTTCTTCTCACATTTCAAAGACTTGAAAAAAGTTTAAAAAATTACAAATAAATAACATGCAGTTCAATGATTCTTTTTTTTAAAATTAAACATTCATTATTTAATAAGAAAATGTTACAAAGAAAACAACTGATAATTTATAAACGATTAATGATGGGAAAGATGTTGCATTTATTTTATGTGGAACTGAAGAAGAAGTTTAAGCTCGAAAATCAATAATGCTTCGACTAATACAATAACAAGTACAGTGAAATAAATGCCGAACAAGCTCCGACTCATGGCAAAAATCCGAAATTAAAAATATTTGTTCAAGTTTAAACGATTAATCAGAAAGTTGAATGACTAGAAGCAGTGTTGGCCAGTGTGATATGACTTAACTATTTTGTTGCCCCGCCACTTTTAAAAAGACGCCCCAATCCCCGCCCCGCGCCCCGGCTCGTTTGAAAGTTCGCCCCGCGCCCCGCCCCGTGCTCCTTTTTCGCCCCGAAATTATTTTTCTAAAAAGCTATTTCTACTATAAAAAACGAAAAAAAGTGATTTGTTCTATTTCTTTTTATGATTATTAACGGATTTTAATCATTTTTTAGTAATTTTAAGCAATTAAAATTTATTTCATCGTTCCAACATTTTTAAAAATTTATTCTTTTCTTCCGGTGGGAGCAATGTGTAATGAATACAAAAACGGATTATTAAATTATCAAAAAATTGTTTTAGAAGCTTATTTTACAAAATATAAAATGCATTTTTAATTAAAGACATAAAATTATAAATTTTTAAAAAGCATTTAATGTTGGCTGCCCCCAAATCTATTACGGGATTCTCTCTTTCCCTGCCGGGTTGACTGCGTGATCCACCTCGACCACGATTATTATTATTTTGTTGTGATGGCCTTTCATGATTATCCTGTTGTTCATCTCGTCCGGTATCATCTCCATCATCTGATTCTTCATTAAAATTTCCATCTCGGTCGTCATATTGTGCACCATCATCATCGTCATTTACTTCATCTTCTTCATTTTCCACTGTCCATTCAGCCCAGGCATCGTGTCCTTTTTTACGAAGCCAATGACCAATATGTGAAAGGAAATCTAATATATCATTATTTGTTTTGATATTGATTCTATCAAAATTATCAACAAGTTGTTTAATCATTCTTTCCTTGTCATTCCGCTTTTTATGTTTTCGCGCCATCATTAGCACCAGTTTAAGAATCTTTGAATGAAACATTATGTTCACCTTTTAAATGAACTGGAAGTTCTCGAACAACATGAGATTGTTTAGTTACAAACATTCTCATAGTTCTTTCAACAACTTCAGCAGCACCCATAGAACGAAGTTGTCAAAATTGATGAATTACATTGTAATCGACATATTCAAGAGAATTTCCTTCTACGTCAAGTTCTACAGTTTCTTTATCAAAAAAATTATTAAATATTCAAATGAAAGCCCAAAAAAACGTCCAAAGTGATCGACGAACCTTTTTTTGCAACAACTGAGCATTGGCTTGTCTTCGTCGACCAAATAATTATTTTTGGGCGCGCAAAAAAGCTTGGCACTATTCCAGAAATGGATAATTTTTAGTAAAAAAATTTTTTACCTCTTTTTTTTTGACCTTCTGCCTTTTTGCGTCTTTCTTCTCGCATTTCAAAGACTTGGAATTTTTTAAACTTTTTTCAAATAAGGGAGCTTCCAGACGTGACGTCACGGGTTTTATGGGTGGGTGGGGGGTAAGCTAAACGTGACGCTCCTGCTAAAAAGTCGACAAAGATCAAAGGGCAAAGCGTGACGGAAGGGTGGGTGGGGTTCAAAATTTTCGATTTTATAGTGACGTCACGTCTGGACAATCCCTAAATAACATGCACGTCAATGATTCTTTTTTATATATTATAATTTAATATATTAAAAAGTATAGTACACAAAATATTTTCTTTTTTTAAAATTAAACATTCATTATTTAATAAGAAAATGTTACAAAGAAAACAACTGATTTTTAATTTTAATTTTAATTTATTTCACTCCAGAAAAAGGCTGAGTGGGCAAAGAAGAAAAAAACATATGAATAAAAAAATAAAAACAAAACAACAGTAATAAAGGTTAAACAATAAAAGAGTGAAAAAAAGAGAGAACTGATAATTTAGAAACGATTAATGATGGGAAAGATGTTGCATTTATTTTATGTGGAACTGAAGAAGAAGTTTAAGCTCGAAAATCAATAATGCTTCGACTAATACAACAACAAGTACAGTGAAATAAATGCCGAACAAGCTCCGACTCATGGCAAAAAACCGAAATTCAAAATTTTTGTTCAAATTTAAACGAGACTAGAAGTCAGTTATAATTTTTAATATTATTTATTAAGTAACGTATTAAATTTCTTTTGTCATTTAATGATTAGACAAAAGAAATTTAATTTAATTTAAATTCCCGATTTCTAAAAACGTTTGTTTTTAGAATCGGGAAAACTCTAGCATAAATGATCGTGAAATTGATAAAGCTGCCTTTGTTAAAATTAATGGAAAAGATAAAAAGGTTGCACATTTGAGCCGCGATGATTTTGACAATCTTTTGGCTATTAATCTTCAACATCTTCGGCCACTTCCACCGGTTCATGGAATCACAGAGTGACAAATTTTTGGAAATCTTGGAAATCTGGCTGTATCTACTTTCAGTACCATTTTTTTTAGTACCACTCTTTTGAGCACCACTTTTTTTAGTACCGCTCTTTTGAGCACCAAAAAACGCTCTTTTGAGTAGGGTTGCCGTCCCCCCCCTAAAGTCGGGGATCCCCGGGGATATCCCCGACGGGGACGTCCCCGGTTCCCCGTCCCCGACCAATTTTGAATTTCGGGGATCCCCGGTTTCCCGTCCCCGACACCTTTCTTCCCCGAAAAATAATTCCATAAATTTAAATTTTTTTAAATTCGGTAAAAAAAATAAAAATTCGCGAAAATTCCAACCAATTCTATGCCCGATACCAAAAAACGATACATATCAGCCATTTGTATTTTCATTATTGGAAAATTGAGAAAATTTTTCCAAAAATTTACCCTTCCCCGGGATATTTTCGGGGAACGGGCATCCCCGTTCCCCGTCCCCGACTACTTTCTTCCCCGGCCGGGGAAGTCGGGGAGGGAAAAATCGAAAGTCGGGGATTCCCCGTCCCCGACTTTTTCGATTTTCGGGGGGGGGGGGACGGCAACCCTACTTTTGAGTACCACTTTTTTGAGCACCAAAAATCGCTCTTTTGAGTACCACTTTTTTGAGTACCTCTCTTTTGAGTACCAAATATGGGATTTTTACGGTTAAAGATAAAAAAACTATCTGATTCAACATTCTCGTGCAAGGACGTCACCAGGGGGGGGCACGAGGGGCACGTGCCCCCCCCCGAAATGGATTCGAAAAATTTTTTTCTGCCACCACCGTTTGAAAAATAGCAAAAAAAAATTTTATTTTTTGTTATTGGAGGAGGTCGTGCCCCCCCCGAAAAAAATTTCTGCTGACGTCCTTGTTCTCGTGTATGGAGATTCTGATTTTTTGATTTTTTTTTCGGATTCTGAAGGCAGAAAATTTTTTTTTTTGATATGCAAATTTTTTCGAGGATTCTGCCTTCAGAATCCGAAAAAAAAATCAAAAAATCAGAATCTCCATACACGAGAATGTTGAATCAGATAGTTTTTTTATCTTTAACCGTAAAAATCCCATATTTGGTACTCAAAAGAGAGGTACTCAAAAAAGTGGTACTCAAAAGAGCGATTTTTGGTGCTCAAAAAAGTGGTACTAAAAAAAGTGGTGCTCAAAAGAGTGGTACTAAAAAAAATGGTACTGAAAGTAGATACAGCCGGAAATCTTGCCTACTCAACTCTTTCGTTACAATAAAATTTGGCAATTTTGCGTCTTATCTGGTTGTTGGATTTTTAATTGAAGAAGACGCCTCCCGTATTTAAGTAATCATTATTTTTCCGGCCAAATAAATGTATATTAAAAGAAAACAGTAAAAATGACCATCTGGAAGCTTCTGGAGAAGTTGCATACTTTTTGTTGGAAAAGCATGCGCGCAACATGCACTTTCTTTTTTTTTGTGTGAAGCGGGTGCCGCAGGTAAGGATGGACGAGGGCCGGCCCCGAAAGCCCTGATCATCGGACGCACAATGAAAAAGAATGTAAAAAGTGAGTGCGGCGTTACGCACGCTTTGCATTCTTTATCATTGTGCGTTAGATGATCGGGGCTTTCGGGGCCGGCCCTCGTCCATCCTTAGCCGCAGGGCTGTGCAGAAAATTACAGTATGCTTTCCTGTTATGGGATAACCAGAAGAAAAACAATATAATTTTTTTACGTATACCCATTCTATGGCCCCTCTTTATTAACTATAAGCAAAAGAAATTGCGAAAATTGACCCAATTAATTCCGCTTTTATTCGACCGAAATTTTTCGCTAAAAATGAACGGAATTCAGTATTTTAGGCGCCAAAAAAAATATCCAGAAATTCCTTAACTTTTAAGAAACGTGAAATATGTCCGTCTTAACGTGAGCTATCAAGTGATAAAAAATTTAAATTAGATCAACAATTATCCCTTTATTCCGCTCCAATTTCGGTTGAATTCCGCTATTCCATTCCGCACAGCGCTGGTGCGCCGTGTTTTTAAACTTTTTTCAAGTCAGAAATTCGAGAAGAAAGACGCAAAAAACAGCTTTATAAGTGCCTTTTTTTAGTCGTTTATCGAAAAGATATGGTCCTTTCTGCGCCTTCTTTGTCAATTCAGGTTTCACCATAAAATATAATTTATTTTAAAACATATAAAAACCAGTATTAAAAAAAATTTATTTTTTACTTCGTTATTTTTAATTTAAACATGAGCTTTCCATGTATGCCATTTATTATTCCCTTTTTGAATTGTTTCATAATCTTGTGTCCTGAAAAAAATCATATTTATTAGTCAAAATCTTTTTAAATAATTATTTATTTATTACCGATGAAATTGTTCGCTTAAAAGTTCCGAATGTTCTTCCTCTTGAATATCCGTTAAACAAGTAATATCATTTCCGGTGGATTCTTCTCGATGAATAATTTTTGGAAGTTGTTGTTGTTGTTGTTGCTCTTTTTTAGCTAAATTTATTGTCATTTGAACTAAAAATTTTCGACGATTTTGTACAACTGCACCAAGTTGATCAAAACTTTTTTTGCCTTTCCAATCCTGGGATAACATTCCAGTGAAATTACTTCGAAGACTATTTGATACAATAACAATTGACCATTTTTCGAGATTATTTGGTGGAAGTTCTCGAAATTTTCCTGATCTCTTGTAACGAAGTCGAAGAATTGCCCGAAATATTGCTTTTCGAATTCGATGGTCATTAAACATGTAAATTGGGAGGCGAAGGGCACATCCAAGAATTGTTAGCTAAAAAATTTGGCACTTTTTATATTGTTTTAATCATATCATAATTTTAAGCTAATGGAACACAGTATTTTGTGCTTTCTGAAATGGCTTTATGCCGAAATAATACAAAAAAATGCCAAAATCAGAAATGACAAAATCTGCAAAAATATTTGTCGATGGATCCCCAAAACTTTCAAGGGCATCTGTTTTTTGTAATTTTGGCATTTTTATGCCATATTTTTTGAGTAAAGTCCTTTAATATTCCTTTCTTATCGTAATTATTCTTTCTATCCTTTTTAAGTGTTTTGAAATGTTTAATCCTTAAACATTCATTTTTTTGACCTTTGAAAAATTACAAAAATGTGATTTTTCATTTTTATATGAGTTAAAAAACTACAAAACACTGATGAAAAAGGATAATCTATTGAGACGTAGAAAAAAACAAAATGATACCATTTAAGGAAGTTTTTTAATTGAATTTAGAATATAAATGATGTCAAAGTTAATGCAATTTTTTTGACATTAAAAATCAGTGTTTTAGCAAAAAAATGGTACAAATATACCGGAAATTGTATATAGCTTAAAAATTTATTACGGAAATTAAAATGCTAAAAATTCTTAATACAAAATTTGTCTTGCACGGAAAAACTACAGTACTCCCAAAAAAATACTTACAAGTGCCGCAAAATCAGATGCCACCAAATAACTGTAATAATTTTGATATCGAAAAAAGTATGGATCAAAATATTCCCAAATATTTATGATTGTTGTTGTTGTATTTGAAATTAGATAACATCCAACCACCATTGCCAAGGTTCGAGTTGCAACTCGAACACCCTTTTTTTCACTATATTTATTTCGAAATGATCCTCTAAAAAACACACATTTATATATATTTATGTATGACATCATAGGTCTTAGAACGAAAGAACGAAAATATAAATACCTTTTACTTGGTCTTGCAGATCTTCGAAAAACTCCATTTGCAGCTGCTGCCGTGGCAATTCGCTGAGATTGTGTAACAATTTGATCAAACTTTCTTTTTCGCTTTTTTAAATGTAAAACAATGTGAAGGTTGCAGGCTGCGAGCACAAAGAATGGAACAATTACAGTAAAGAATTTTCGAATCCAAAATCTTGCTGCTTGCCATTCATCATTTGTTTGAATCCAAATTGGAATTATTGATTCAATTGAAGGGCAATGTTTCAGAATTAAAACAGCAGTTTCAAAATATAAGGTTCCTTTAAAAAGGATTGAAAGAATAATTATTATTGCAATTACGATAACCTTGTTTTTTACCATAAAAACTAATAAACGTTTCTGAAATTTAATTGCAATAATTAGGGCCCATAATAGAAAACACTGACGGCATTCAACTATACTCAAAAAAAATGGCATTGTCAACAATGGCACAAAAATGCCGAAATTTGTTTTTTTCAAAATATTTACAAACAAAAATATTTGCAATATTCGAAATAAAAATTCCAATTTCAACATTATTGTGTCATTTCAGACTTTGGCATTTTTGGTTCTATTTTAATCCATTTTTAACAAACCTCAAAATAGTGTGCTCCATTAGCTAAAAATCTTTCAATTGAAGCAATAACAAGAATAAAATTAGATACAGTAAGAGCAAAATGATGCAAGCAATATGCAATTCGAACATATATTGCCCATATTTGTACAAGTGATTCCATTTGATAATGATATCCTATCACTTGAACAGATGCTGATAAAATATAACAAATTGATACAATTGTGTCAAAGGTTGCAAGCAGTAATGGATTAGCATAATTTTGACGGCGAAGTTTTCGAGAAGTTGAAAATATATAAAAAATTGCTGCATTTTGAATTACACTTAATGATGCAATAAAAGAACCAATAAATCCAACACTGATAACACGAAAATTATCTGCTAATAGGGTTTCATTTAAAAGGCATTGATGGGATAATTCATCATCAAGTCGAAAGAGATACATGATTTAAATGTAAATATAAAAAATATAATTGTTATTTCATTCGGAGGGGCTAAAATTGATTAGGATATGGTAATTTTCGTGATGGAACAAATATTAAACCATTCATCTCAAAATACGAAATCTATCTGTCTCTCGAAACGAAAGTATCGTATTAAAACATAATTTGGTGGTAAGAAATTGTTCAGAACTTATGTCGACAATTTTAGGGACGGAAGAAAGGTAAGACAAATCTGATGCGGCAAAACATCAAAGGAAAAAATGTAAAGGCTTTGGAAGTAAAGAAAAATGCCGACGTCAAATCAAAAAAGTTCTGATGCAGTTTAAAAAAGCTTTTAATAAAGCCAAAACTATATTTTATAATATTATTTTTTTTGAAACCACGCATTTTTTATTGCAGTAAAAAAATGCCTAAAATGTAGGCAAAATAAAAAAACAAAAACTATCAATTTTAAATTGCTTCAAATTTTTAATTTTATTAAAAACCGGAAAAAATAACCGCCGCAAAAAAAGAAATAAAAGAGGAAAGCAGACACCAAAAAAAAGATAGGAGTCAAAGGCGCTTCCAAAAAAGAAAAGAGAGATTTCCGAATTACAATTTTTCATCAAAAAATTCTTTTAAAATTTTGCCTCCAAAAAATGTGATGCGCAATCTCCCCCTTTTTTCCATTCCATTTCTTTCTTCATAATGTTCCTTCAAAAGCTTCAAACGCTTCAAAGCTACAATTCCTTCTGTTCCCTGAAAACAAGCTTCAATTTTCAATTCTCATTTTTCAATTTCAGAAGAAGAACACGGAACACAGAAAAGAAAAAAAAACTACTGCTGTTTCTTTCTTTTCTGGGTTCTTCCGTGACTCAAAAAGGAAGAAAGCTTTGCGGTTTCAATGCCTCACTTTTTTTTCCAAGCTAAAAAGCTAAAATTGATAAATGAGTAAAAAGTCGTAAGTCAGTATTCCCGTAGTTACTTACTCATTGTAAAAAAAAATAAAAAGCATCCAAAAAAATAAAGAAATTTGCGCATTCAGAACAAAAATGAGAGGGGGAATATATGCCAAAAAACACAAAAAAATGCCATTTCTTTTTTTCTCATTTATTTTGTTTTTTCGACTGGGATATATTAAATCCTCTTTTATTTGGGTTGGAAAAAAAAGAAAAAAGATAATCCAAAAAGAAAGATAAAAAAGGTGTTATAAAAATGTTTTTTGAGTGGATTTTCTTTTATCTATTTATTTTTTTTATTATTATTTAAGACCCTTAATTCATATACATACGACACAGCAAAAAAATGAGAGATTAGTGTTATTATAATATAAAAGAGTTAAAAATGACCAACAAATAATAATAATAGTTTTTGCTTAAAATGAAGCTGTCATAAATCCTTTGCTTTATTTTTCAAACTTCCGATGCAAAAAAAAGAGGGGGAACGAAAAAGAGAAATCTGAAAGCGATAGTTTTTTTTTTTCAAAAGAAAGTTAAAACTATTAATGAGTAAGTAATTTTTTTGGTGTTTGAATTTTCTGACTTATCTCTTATATCTCAATGGCATATCCATATCCTTAATCTATTTAAAAAAATAAGAAGAAAATTGGAGCCACGAATTTGGAAAAAAAATAAATTACTGAAAAAAGTTTTGATGAGTTTTTACGAATGCGTCTTTTTTGTAATTAAATTAAAAAATTTGTAATAATAAATTTTTAGGATTAAAGCTTGGCAACTTTAAAGTTCAAAAAGGTCAAGAAGTCAATTTTTAGCTAATAATTAGGTTAGAGACGGGCGAGTTGAAAAAAAAAGTCGAAAAAAATATAATTTTTTGTTTTATTATAGTACTTTTAGACCTGAATAAAAATAACATAAAAAGAAAAAATTAAAAAAATAAAGTTAAAGCGTCAAAAATGCCATCTGAAAATTTAAAAAAGCAAAATTTTTTGGTCGAAGGGAACACATTTGTTTGACACTTTTTCTTTCCTTTTTTTGCAACAAAAAAATGCAATTCCTTTATGCTTTTGAAGGACGCGTCGCCAAAAACACCTTTTTCAACCAATTTTGTATGAAAAAACGACTGTTTTTTGGGTATACCATTTTTGGGGGCATACATGGTCATTGGAAATAAATACCATTGGAACCAGAATTTAATTCTCTATCGAATTATATAAAATTTAGAGTTAAACCGAGTTAAACCCGCTTTTTGTAGTTAAAACGATACAGTAATTTGGCATTTTCGGCGCTTTGTCCAAGGCAAAAAAATTTTTTAAGTTGCATATTTGGAATCAGCGTAAAAAATAACATCTAGTAGGTCTGATTATTAGGTTGTTAATTAAAATTTTATTTTTCATACTGTAACCAAAAAAGTGTCAAAGAAAAGAAAGGGAAAAAGTGTTCCCGCCCGTCTCTAAATTAGGTAACTAAAATTTAAATTTCAAATTTTTGTATAAAAACTTAAAACTTATTTTAAACAATGCAAAATCGTTGTTAAGGGAAATCCAAAAAAGAATGCCGTAAATGCAAAATAACGAATTTGCAGTTGAATATTTATTTGAATACATAAAAAATACCGTAATATTTTATAAACAACGTCAAACTTTTTTAACGTCATTTTTGCAAATGGAAAAAAAAGAGAAAAATTGAAAACAGACTTTTTTTAATACTCTAATTTTTGTTTAATCTTTTTTTCTTATGAAAATGAAAAAATTAACGGTAGTCAGATTTTGTGGCAGACTTTTCCTGGAAGAAGAAATTTACATTTTTCATAAAAATTCAATTAGTTACAGAGGGATAAAAGCAGATTTTTTTGTAACAAAGTCTCACTTAATTTTTTACCTTTATTCTTTTTTTTCCCACATCTTTTTAAATTTTACCACCGTCAATTAATTTAGCAATAGATTTATGGCATTTCAAAAAAAACCCTTTTTTTAATTCTGAAAATTGAAAAAAAAGGAATACGAAAAAAAGCAAGGAAAATGTCAAAGTTTTAATAAAAAACGCAAACGGTGTTACCTGAAAAAAATTA
This sequence comes from Panagrolaimus superbus, assembly GCA_964035985.1. Taxonomy (NCBI): domain Eukaryota; kingdom Metazoa; phylum Nematoda; class Chromadorea; order Rhabditida; family Panagrolaimidae; genus Panagrolaimus; species Panagrolaimus superbus. The sequence continues at coordinate 13,078,989 of OZ038357.1, forward strand.
GTTTTTTTCAAAAAAAGAAAGAAACAAAAAAAACATTTATCCTTTTTTCTTTCTTTCTATTTTTCATTTACGAAAAAAGAGTAAAAGTTCAAAAAAATTGCCAAAGTTTTGAAGCAACAAAAAATTAGTAAATGCATGAAAACGCATTTTTTATGAATTAGATAGAACATGAAAGATGAAAGGGGCATTATCAAAAAGAAGATGACAATAATAACAAAAAAAAACAATAGTTCATCATTTCGATAAACACTATTTTAACAAAAATATAAAATTAATGTAAAAATTGTGGAAGAATTTTATATCTTTTTAATGGCCATGAAAATGCCGTCTGAAAATTGCTGAAGTAAAAAAACATGGAAAACAATAAAAAAAGGTATTTAGCAATTTTGCATGAAATATTTAAAAAAGTGTTGTTGTTCCAAAGCATGGAAGATTGACTGACCCCTTTGAACTTAACAATAAAAAATATTACGGTAATAATAATATTTTTTCTCAGCGATAGAACGTAAGCAAAAAAACATGCCATTGTTTTTTTATTACTTCCCAAAAATTGGTATGGAAAAAATATATGGCATTTCAACACGCAAAAATAAGTTTTTTTTGTCCATCAAAAACGAAGCTAAAAAAGAAGTTGTTAAAAAGGCGCGCTCGCCTACTTATATTTTTTTTACTCACTCACTCGCGCTCAATTCAATCCATATAAATCAAATGTAAAAAAACAACAGCGAATTTTATGTGAAACAACTTTTATTTTCTAAAAAGAAATGGATTAAAAGTTTTTTAATTTAAAAGGTTAAATTAAATCTCTTTCATATTTTTACATGACTTAAGTAAAATTAATATAATATATATAAAAGTGCATTCAATGAATAAATACAGTAATCCTTTTAATTTTTGCCTCCTGAGACCTTTTAAATATTTAAAATGCCTAAAAACAAACAATTAAAAAATTGTTTTTCAATGCCAAAATAATACAGAAAACACAAAAAAGAAAAGAAAAAAAAAAAAAAGATGAATGCTTTAAAATATATAAAAAAACACATAATATTTTTTTAAACAATGGCATTTCCAATGGAAACGAATCATTTTTTATGAAAAAAAAGATGCAATGATTCGAATTCAAAAAATGCCATTAAAAATGGGCAATTTAAACTTTATTCTTTTTTTGTATTTTTATCCAAAAATATTAAAATGTGAGGTTTTAAAAAAATAATGTTTTGAAAAATATCTTTGTTTTTTTTAGCTTTAAAAGTGCTTTTTAAAAGTGCTGGAATCATAAAATTCAATGGGGAGCAAAAACTGAGAGAGAGAGATTTCCGAAGGTTTTTTTTGTTCCAAGAAAGCTACAAAAAAATAAATGTTGTTACAAATTTTATTAAGGAAAAATGCCAAAAATTGTTGTTGTTTAATAATGAAATTTTTAAGACATTAATTAATTAAAATTAATGTTTTATACAATTTTGATTAGAATTTTCCCACATATTTTTTTGTGTAATAAGTTGGAGGAAGTGTTACTCAAAAAATCCATATTTGTATCAAAAAAAATTAATTTCCCGGAAAATTTTTTGAAATAATTGCATTTTTTGATTTACAATCATTAGTTAGTAAAAAGATACTGTATTATTACTTATTTATAACAATTATCATATCAGTAATATTACAGAATTAACAGTAATAAAGATCAACCTTTAAAATAAATAATTAAATTATTTTATTTAAAAATTTTACAACCTTTAATTATGAAATTTATTCTCGAAAAAAACCTGAATTCTTTTTATATAAAAAGTTTAAAAGGTTAAAATAAAATTCACCTGTTTTTTTGTGCTATTTTTTGGCATAAATAATTTTTTATTCAAAGGCACAAAAATGAAAACGTTTATAAATAAATTGTATGATATGAAGGTGGAGGTTGGAAACAAAATAAGTCAAAAATGACGTGAAAAATGTTTGAGGGGGTTGCTACCATATTTTTTGAGCTAAAAAGATGATTTAATTATTTAACAGTTAAATCAATTTAAAAATAGGGTAAATTTTATTTACATTGATCTAAATGAAATTATTAGAAAAATGAAAACTTAATGTTTAAACTAATTTTAGAAGTGACAAATGCAAAAAAAGAGTTTAAAAAATTCCATTCAAATAGGGGAAATACCACCACGAGGGAAGAGAAATGCAGCCGGCTGGCATAACTTTTTTCGGCCGCGGGGCCAGGTCGATCGAATAATTTTAGAAAATTCTTTGTTTTTACCATACAAAAAATTGTTAAAGGGGGAGACCCACCTTGAACAGTTTTTTGCTGCAATTTTCTTGATAGTCTCGACGCGATCGCAGACTCATTGGAGCTGCTTTTTTTATTCATTGGAGCTGCAAAAGGTTTTAAAAAAAGCAGCTCCAATGGACCCTGAACAAATAATTGTTCAAGGTGGGTCTCCCCCTTTAAATCGACGACCGCAGATCGGCCTTGATTTTTTTGGCCGCGGCCGGCTGGGTTTCACATCCCTGACCACCACCTCAAACAAATTTTTGGCTCTATCGGAAAATAGCCCACTTTTAGAAAAATGATGGCCCCCGACATATTTGATGGCCCCAGGGTATAGGGTGAAAAAATAATGGCCCCGGGGCCCCTAAAATAATGGCCCCAAAATAATAATGGCCCCTATTTTATGAATTACTCCGAGGGCCATTATTTTTTCATTTTTGAAAATATGATGGCCCCTTATATTATTACATATAAGGGCCATCTTTTTTATTCAAAAAATAGTGGCCCTTGTCATGGGTTTAAAAAAATAATTTTTTTATATTTCTACCCCTTTTGTACTTCTTTTTTCAGGTTAAATACTAAATACGTTTATTGTTTTAAAAAATAAATTGAATAAAATAACAAAAAATAAAAGCATCAGAAAACTTTAAAACAAACGAATAAAAATACTTATTTAGAAATCAGCCATGTAATAATGAACATTCCAGTAAATAATTTGTTGCATTATTTTTTCATTGTTGTTGGGCCCAATGTGGGCTCTTCTAAATACATAAAGATCTAAATAACTTGGAAATAATTGCTTTGACGTTCCACAAAGGTGCTTCAAAGTTCTCTTAACCGCGCCCCACGTTGCTTCAATTGATTGGGTGTGATTCACATTCAGCAACAGTTGTAAAAAAATCACGATAATTCCCTAATCCTTGGCAAACTAATGTTCAATTCCATTTCATCAACTCAAACAAAAACTATTTTATTTGTTATTATTTACATGAAAATTTTATGTGTGTCGGCATTATTAATTAAGTTGTTAAAAAGTGAGACGGAAAGTTTGGTGCACAATTTGGGTCAGCTAAATCAATTAACAGAAGATTCTCAGAACCAATAATTTAGCAAGACAAAAATATAAAAACATTTCAAAGTAAATTACTTTCTTTATTCTTTGGTTTACCATATTGTTATATAAAAATAAATATATGTAAACATTATATAAAAACAATTTTTTAATTACTCTATAAAAAGATAATATATAATATATATTATATAAAAAAATAAGGTTGTTAAAACAAAGAAAGCGCCGCCAAATTATCGCGAAGTTTCTTTTTTATGCAAAAAAAAGAAGTCAGAAAACGCCAAGTCTTGAAAAAATGGAGTAAAAATGATCTAAAAATGGTCTAATAATGGCGTAAGAATAAACCATTTTTAGGTCTTTCTTCCGCCATTTTAATGCATTAAAAGTCGTTTCTTCCGCCATTATTTTAAAATTTTGCTAGTTCGGGTTATAGTATTTTCATCGACTCCAAGTTCACGATGGATCACTGAATAAGTGGTTTTAGGGTGGCCAGCCCATCTATGAACAAGTTTAAACCAAATATTCCACGATAATTTTTTCCCATACATCCATGTTTTTGTTCGAAGAGTTTTAGTTGGGCACTTTTAACATTGGGACCACATTGAGTACAACGCCACTAAAAAATGTAGGTTAAATGTAATAAAAGCTTATTATAATTCACAGACAATATATCCATCAATATCCCGCAATTGTTTCACTAAGCTCATAAATGGATTACAACTTGGATCAAGACATTCGACCATATTTTCAATAATTCCATAAGTTGCAAGGAAAACCATTCGAGCTATAGGATCATTTTGTGGAAGAAATCTGTCAATTGATGCATCATTAAAATTTACTTCAAGGATTGCTGTGACACCTTTTAGTTCATCTTGAGGAATCAGCCAAATATGTCAATGTTGAAGGCGAAAGAAGATACCATGACCAACTAATTGCTATAAGCTGGGCTGAACAACCACAAATAGCCATTCTTCCACGTCCCATCCCACTTGCGATTCCATCTGTTGATGAAGTCACAGAATTGGTTGCCAATCGTGTCCATGACAAATCTGTTATTGTTGGTTCAACAACATTTTTTGATTACATTTGTGGTGTGAAAGAATTCAGAAAGAAGATGACAGAAGAACCGTATCTAGATCGTGAATATCAAGTGAAAACAATAAGTTCCCTTCGGCTTAATGAAAGAAATAAACAGCTTACAAACATGTTTACTACTCTCGAAGATCAAGTTCATCATAAAAAGGGCATGTGCCAGACATATACACATCGATACATCTTTTTCAGATTTTTTCTCAACAACAAATGGCTCAATACTTTAAGCTTGTATCGGATGCCTATGGCACAATACTTTGAGCTTGTATCACAAGGATAAATTATTCATTTGTATTTTATCGGAATTTAATTTAATATTTGTTTTTGAACAATAATAAACGTATTAATCATTAATCCATATAATGAAAACTAAATGCTACCATTTTTCACGTGAAAAAGAGCTGGGGGCCATTATTTTTTCATCGAACATATAGTGGCCCGGACAAGATATTTCGGGCCACTAAATGTTTTAAAAATATTTGGCAGACGGGCCATTATTTTTTATCTCTGAGAAAAATGATGGCCCCGGTCGAAAAATTCTCCGGGGCCATCATTTTTCATATCCTCGGGCCACTGTTTTTTTTAGGGGCCATCAAATATGTCGGGGGCCATCATTTTTCTAAAAGTGGGCTATTTTCCGATAGAGCCAATTTTTTTAAGCAAACCTTTTTTGTCTGATTTCTGTTGAGATCATTAAGGAATGTTGTTCAATAAAATTTGTTCGTTCGAGGTGGCACTCTCTCTTTGAATTAAACACAAACTAGTTTTTGCGGTTTCATTAAAACTAAAACTTTTTTTTGTCCCTAAAAATATTTAGATATCCGTTACTGCTTTTTGGCACATTAATTTGTATATAGTTTAATTTAATCACATAATCACAGATCAACGAGGAAAAACTGTTAGCTAACATATATGTCTGTCAGCTCTATAAATTCCATTACAGTTGTTTAATTAGGTTTTTTTGTGTCAGAATGATGTAATAAATGCAAAATAAGATGCTCTTAATGGATGTTTGTCTGTCGTAATAATAATAAGCAGCAGGGTGGCCTTAAATATTTAATACTTCGTTAAAATTGCATATATAAAAATAACATCAGTTTTGCATCATCGCTTTTTCGTTTATGTATATGTATTTTGAGAATAAGAATGATGCAATAACAAAAAGCAGACAAAAACATAACAGAAATTGGGTCAAAGATTACACCAATTTCTTTTATCTGTTTAATTTTGCAAAAATCAAGAGTATTGTCGAAAAAAAACGACGAAAAGCAAAGAAAAAATATTTCGCAACTTCGACAAATATCTTTCAAAAAAAGCTCTGTGTAATCATCATTTTTAAATTTAAAATATTTTTTGTCATTCATAAATAAGATAGATCTTGTCTGGCATGTCCAATTTGATTTAGATTTTTATCTTTTTTTTTGTTCGACTTTTTTCTATATTTTTTAAATCGTTTTTGTAAAATATGCATTATTATATTTTTGTTGTACTCTTTATTAAAACATTTAAAAAATAGTTTAAAGACCCCATATATTAAGTCACAGGGGAGGAGCTTAGCGTACCCGAGAAGGCTAGAACGGCATTTTTTAGGATTAAGGATTAGATCCTAAGGACTTTTAAGCGGCGCAAATCGATGATGGCTCTCCCCTTTGTCCCTACGTCTAGCTCATGATGTGGGCTTTTTGAGGGGGCCATCGAATTGGCAGTACCAAGATTGAGTGGAGACATGAATTTGATAAAAGGCTCGAATCCTGAGATGAGTGATCCATACCACTCACGTGCTACATCTTTATATAATTAAATTAATAAATAAAAACTTTCAGATGGCGACAAAAGAATATTGTTTGTCTTCAAAAGGTAATCATGACACTTCTTCTTCTTCCTCTTATATTGATAGCAGTGATAAGACTGTAAATGGTCAATTCAAAAATATTAATTTGAATCAAAACCATAAATGTTTTTCATCAGTTACAGTACCCTCTTCAAAGATAGTTACAACAAATGATAACCGAAAATTATTAAATTACGGTACCAAAATTAATATTAAAAAAAAAGCTGCAGTCCTTTTTCCCTAAAAAATAGCATTTTATTAAAAATAAGGTTATAAAAGATAAATTAAAATATTTAATAATTAATTGAGGATTACAAAAACGCTGATATCCAAAAGCAAAAATGTTTGTATTCTTTAAACCAAAAATTTAGGAAAGGGTTACCCTAAAACTTTTCAATACTTTTTTGGCTCATTTAAATTTTTATAAATTTTTATGAAATTTTTGTAAAATGCCATTAAAAATGTGTGGATAAAGGACTGCAGCATTTTCAAAAGGGCCAGATTTAACGGATAATTCAAAAGCTATAAAAAATTTTAATTCTTGGAATAAAAGTGATAACAAAAAGTTGACATCAAATTATTTATCAAATCATCATAATTCATTTGATAAGGAAGAATTTCCAAAAAATCCTTCAAGTGCCAACAGTAGCACCCTTTCCCTTCATATTGCAGCTTATGAAAATTCCACTGAAACTTCAAATATTTTGATTGCAAAAAATCCAGGTTTAAATAAAAGTATTTTTTCTGATGCTGCTCTACCACATATTCAAGTAATAAAAATTTTAATAAATTTTAATTTTAAAAGGAAATTTTATAGAATCCATTTGAATTTCCAAGACAGCAAGAAAATCAAAATATTAAGCCTGAAATTATGCAATTTAAAGCTAATCAAAAAATGATAAATCCCAATGAAGTTACTCCTGCAAAGAAGAATAAAAATACTGCTGCACCAGAAGAAAAAGGCGGTGTGTTCTTTCTTTCTTTCTTTTTGAGATGTTTATGAATTCGTTAAACCAAAAAATCAAAGATTGCGGGAAATTGAAAGCAATTTTTCAAACTTAAGTTACTTTCAAAATACGATAACCTTTATACATTTACGTTCATTCAAGTCTATTTAAAATAACCTAAGTTTATTTATATATAATTTAGATAAACCAGTTGTAACAAAACAAGTGTGTGCATTACCATATTATCATGGATTATTACCACGTGAAGATATTAAATCAATGCTTAAAACAGATGGAGATTTTCTTTTGAGAATTACAGAACCAAATCCAGGACAACCTCGTTCCTTGGTTATATCAGTTTGTGATCCACGAGATAATCCTCGACATTTTGTTATTCAAACTGATGGAACTTCATGCTTTATTGAACCACATCAAAAGCATCCTGATGTTATTAATCTTGTTCGAGCTTATCATCGTATAACTCTTGGTGGTACTGTATTATTAAAGACTCCAATTCATCGACAAGCGTGGGAGGTAAGAGTATTTCTTTTGGAACTACCGTAATTTTATCTTCAAAGCTATTTTAACACAAAATTTTGTCAGACTCACAAAATTGTGCCAACAAAATTTGTTCGATAGAAGTTCTTTTAATTGTTAAATACTTACTCAATTTATTATTAAATTTCAGCTAAATCATGATGATATTGAATGTACAAAAAAGATTGGTGAAGGTGCCTTTGGTGAAGTTTCTCTTGGGCGCTTAAATATGAAAGGTGAAAAAATTGAAGTTGCAATTAAACTTGCAAAACTTGAATCACTTACAAAAGAACAAATTAAAGAAATTATGTTAGAAGCAAGATTAATGAGAATGTTTGATCATCCAAATGTTGTTAAATTATATGGTGTTGCTGCGGGACAAGAACCATTAATGTTGGTTATGGAATTGGTAATATACATATTTTATTATTATACTTTGATTATTATCAGCTGATAAAAATGCCCTTATTTTAGGCTGATAAAGGTGCCCTTGATAGTTATCTTCAAAAGAATACTCTTTCAAATGAAAAAAAGATTGAAATGTGCGCACAAGCTTCATATGGAGTTGAATATTTGCATCATATGAATGTTTTACATTGTGATATTGCAGCTCGAAATTGTCTTTATGGTAATGGAAAGGTAACATTTACCGCAATATTTTTGCAATTGTTCACAAATATTTTAGGTTAAAATTAGTGATTTTGGTTTAACCCGTGAAGGACAAACTTATGAAATGTTACCAACAAAACGTGTTCCAATTCGATGGCTTGCCCCTGAAACAATGGTATATTATATTTATAATCAAAAAACTGATATTTATTCATTTGGAATTTTATGCTGGGAAATTTGGCATAATGGTAATTGTTTTATTTAGAATTTGGATACTGAGATAAAATTGTTACGGTCACCTTTGTAAAACTGTGAGAAGTACCCCATAAGCTAGGTCCTTTTAGTTCAATATGCAAATTATTCAAAGAAAAAAAGTGTGACTCTAATAGGGGCATCAGTAGGGTTTCTCATTTCCCGGGAAATCGTAAGAAAGGCGGGAGTTTCCCCGGGAAATTTCGATTTTGGCAATTTTACGAATTTAATGTCAAAAAAACTAAAAACTTTTATTTTCAGTATTGAACACTAAATTAGAAGCATTTATGAAGTCTCAAACTATTTTAAAAGCTGAAATATCCAATTTTAAATAATTTTAATGTAAAAATTTCAGTTTCTATACAAAAATTTTCGGTTTGAGAACTGAAAAATTGAACTCGAAATAATTGAGATTGTTTAATCGAGTTCTCAAACTTTAAGATTGTAATACTTTTATTTTTACAATATCAAAAAATTTCCGCTCGATTTTTCATCTTTAATTTTTTGCATCTTTATTTTAAAATCTTTTTGTAACGTTCTTAAAAAAAACAATCTTACGCGAAATTTTTTCTATCTATAATTAATAGTTGCTCAAAAAGTAAAATATCAATGTGAGTATTACTGTAAAAAAATTAAAAAACTCGAATTTTCGATATGCACGTTTCTCTACTCATAATTACAAAAAGGTTTCTGTTCTTGCATGCATGCATGCATTGTGACAACATAAATATGATCTACTTTTATAGGTAATGAACCATATCCTGGTATGACAATTGCTGAAGTTCATTCAAAAGTTAAAGAAGGATTTCGGATGATTCTTCCCCCACAAATTCCAAATAATGTTCGAATTGTAATTTTAAATTGCTGGGGTTTACCCGATAAAAGATGGTCGGCAAATGAAGTTGCAAAAAAATTTGAAGAAATTTCTGGCCTTAAAATGCCAGAATATGTTACATTGGAAGAGAAGAAGAAGCAACAGCAACAAATTTTAACAACATCAAATGGCCCTGCAAAACGTAAAAAATCAAAAACTTCTCGAGAATCTCGGGATTCTGTAGAGCAACAAGAAAATGGTGATGATAAACCACAACGAAATAAAAATTCTGCTGGAAGCACTGCTGCAGGTAATCTTCGCCGAAGTCGTACTGCAAGTTCTTAAACTGCTTCAAAGTTTAATTTGAATATAATGTTTTTATATATATATATTTTGAAAGTTTTATTAATTAAATATAGTAATTTTTTGCAAAAATAAGTTGTTTTTTAATTGATAAATAGCGATTTATAACATTTCCACCATTACCGTATTTATTCAAATATGAAAGAATTTTACTGATTTTTTTTGATAGCCTCAAATTACACGATCTTACGAAGAAAAATATCAGATAAAAACAGGTTTCACAAAAAATGAATTTAAAGTTGTTATAGTAGTCCGGAAAACAATAGTATATTGTTTTTCTGGGTGATGTCATCTTCATATAGAGAGAGGGTTACCATTGCCCAACGTAATTAAATTTTAAAAAAAGTTGTTGAATTTCGAACAATTTAAAAAATGTAATTTATTATTGTTTCAAAATATACAAAAATATATAAAACATAAATAAAAATCTTATATTACACCATTTTTTAAAATACCGTAATCTTTGGCTTTGATTCTTGCGGTGCCCTACTTTCAAGCATCCCTTTAATGAGTTGATTAATTTTCCTAATTGCTTTTAAGGTTGTGCTATTTTCCACTCCCAAAACAATTTCAGATTTTGCTTGAAAATGAACCTAAAAATTTATGTTTAAAAAATGGATCAAAAAAATAATGGAAAAAAACCTTGACAAATTTTTCAAAATCTCCAAAATTAAAATTACAATCAACGTTTCCAATTTCAAAATATTCAAATTTTCTGAATTTTAAAACGGCTAATTTTTTGAAAGTATTTTGTGTGAAAGTAGCAGCAGATTTTAATCTAAAAAAGAGATAAAAGAAGTTATTGTTGGATTAACAAGGGATATATGAAATCTTTTACATGATGGTATGAGCATTTGGTAAAGCTTCAATAACATTTTCTATTGAAATTAAATTTTGATTATCAGAATCAGCAATAATTTTTCCATTGATAAATGAAAATCTTTTTATCGTATCAGCTGATATCAAAAATTGTAAATCTTTCCAAGATACATTTTGTCCCACAATATTCAAGGACCAAATTTGGCATTTTGAAATTCGTTGAATAATTTCTGTCAAAATATTTGGGAATTTTGGAGAATCAATTGTTAAAGTTTTTGCAACAAATAAATTTTTGAGTTTTAATGGAGCTGCTCTGGAAAGTCTTAAAGATTGTCGATGAATGCAATTATGAGTTGATCGGATTGAAGTAAATGTAATATTACAACAGATTGGAGTTGGTGATAACAAAAATATCAATTTACAAGTTTCAAATAAAATATTTTTTTGCCTAGGATTAGCTTTTGTTAAAAGATAACGGATAAATGGCATTGGAAGGGAAAAAGATTGTTGGTGATAAGATTTAAAAGATTTTGAATAAATTTGTTTTTTATCAACATCTTTAATCTCTGGTTTTTGTTGTTTAATCAAAAAATATGAAAGTGATTTCATTTCACAAAAATTTGACATTTTTTCAATTTTAATCTTTTCTTGTTCAAATAATTTTTTCATATCAGTTTCAGTGATAAAAAATTTGATATATCTTTGAAGAATATCCAAATATGCCTGAAAAATGATATCATATCAGTGATAAGGAATACGATAAAAAAATGTCAATGCTAACCTTTGGTTGATCACTTTTTTTTATAAATTCCAAATATGTTTTCCATAACCATTTATTACAAGGATTTTTTGAAAGTAAAATTTCAATATTTTGAATCGCAATTCTTTTATCATTTATTTTTGCATAACTTTCAAACAAATCTTTAATCGAATTTTCAGCAGCATTAATTTCTTTTTGATGTTTTAATACTGTTTTATATTTAAAATATTCGTGTTGGGTTAAAATTTTATCTAAAATGGATAATTATTTAAAGTTACCGTAATCGTATATGAGGTAATTTTATCAAATATGAATATCTGGAGATAAAAAAGATATACCTCCAAAAGCTTCATTAAAATCAAAAATTTCAGTCAATTTTTCATGCGGATAATTGAGGAGATATTTTGCTTTATCCTGATATCCCATCAAATTTATTATATCTAAATTTGAATAATCTGAACAATTAATCCAAATAACTGGTCCAGATTTATCAAAGACATGTAAATGTTTGTTATCAGCAAAATATGTAAAATAAAACTGCGACAAACAGCGATCTGTAACATCTTCAGAGGAATCAAGTCTATAAATATGCAAATTTTTCACAAAATTCACATTGCTGTTCAGTTCAAACCTGGATCGATATCTCCAAAATTCTGGTAAAAGCAAATATTTAGCAGCAAATTTATCAAATATTTGTTTAAGTTGGGATATATTTTTGGTATTTTTCAACGAATTAATTAAATCATTTAAGATTATAGAATATTCTGGATCCAAATTATTTATTACATCTGCTGGGATACTTGGAAGGGATGGCAAATTAGAATCACAATGACAGGGATATCGTCGCTTCATTTTAATAAATTTAAATTTGAGAAATATAAGAATGCGCAAAAAAAATGCTGCAATTGTTTATTTAAAGAAAAATAAAAGATTCAATAAGAGAAACTTGTTTTTGCCGTTTGTCAACAATTTCATTTTGCCAAAAATAATAAAAAATGATTTTTTTGAAGTATGTGATAAATTATGGCTTCAAATCATAAATAAAAATAAACGGGTCAATTAATAGTTTCCATGCTTGGACTTTTCAAATCCACATCGATTTTTAAACACATGTCACGTAAATCGTAGCCGACCAACATTTATTTACTTATGCTTCAAATATTTTTAATTCTGTATTAGGCATGACACATATTTTCGAAAAAAACGCAAACGGGGGACCAAGACATTTGAAGGAAAAAAATAAAAGGCCGGTCAGGGCCGGGCGGGGGAAAAAGTCGGCCCGTGCCATGCCTATTCTGAAATCAGCGATGTCAAATGCGGCCGGCCGCTTTTTTTTAAAATTTTTTACAAATACCCTGAATTTGTATGCCATACTTAGAAAAAAACTGATTCTCATAATTTTCAAAGTAGTGAAAACTCGCCTAAATGTTAAAAAATAGTTGAAATCTTTTTTGATATCCAGCATTGCATATAAAAAAATTACAGAAATTTTATTATATATGTATGGTAAAATTTTTTACAAATTTAACGAGGTCGGCCCTAAAAAATTCGGCCCCAGGCAGGCCGGGTCGTGAATTTTTAAACCGCGGCCGCGACCAGCGTACTTTTTCGGCCGCATTTGACATCACCGACAGAAATTAGAATAATTTTTTTAAAACAACCAAAAAAAATTGTTCTGTTATTACGTAACAACAGTAATTACTTCATAAATGTGTATTTCCCTAAATTTAGGTCAAATTAAAATTTTTTATTCTTAATAGTTTTAAAAGGTAACAATGAAAAAATGGCAGTTTTGATATGTACAAACACGTTTTTTTTGCAAAAAATAAAATGTCTTGGGATTAATTAATAATTAACATTTTGTTACATTTCCATCCAGTCCACTACCGTATCCATTTAACATTGCAACATCACCAACTTTTGCTGATTTTTTTCGATAACCTGAAAAATTGAATACTTTTCATTTTAGCATACTGTAGATGAACATATACAATTTAACTGTTATACTGTATCTACAGTAGTATTATAAATGAACAATAAAAATTCACTTACCCATATTCAATTCAAAATTTCTTTTATCATTTAAAACCGTTACAGCCGCACAGAAGAATGCCACGGCACTAAGAATTAAAAGTGTATTTGGAATATAAAATGATTTGAGTAATGCATCAAAATGTGCTTTTGGATCATCAGCTGATCCTCGAATCCAGTCTGATATAACTCCAATAATATATGGACCAGATGCATCCCCAAAAAGATGTGATATAGTAATTTGCCATGAATTTGCAATATTTCGTTTTCGTGGTAATATAATATATAAAAGCATATCAACATTAATTGCCCAATTTAAACATAAAAATACAATACTTATAAATATTAGAACCCATGAAGCTGCTCTTGAAGTTGTAATTAAATGCATTCCAAGAAAAAAGAATGGAATTGCAACCGTAGATCCAATGGCACAAATAAGTGGATCAGCACGTTGACTTTGAAATTTTGAACAAAAGAATTTTCCTTCACGCCATAACTAAAAAAATTATTTTGATGCATGTTTAAACTTTTTGTTGTTTGCATTCATTCAGTTGAGAAAAAACTTTGAAAATAACAGTGCGAAAATTACCTGTGAAGTCAAAACCCCTCCAGCAACGCCAACAATTCCACCCAAACATGTAATAGCACCAAAAATAACATCTACTTCAGTTTTTTTATCATCCGATTCGGTACCGTTTTTAATTTCAGCCTCAAAAGAATATTGAATTGCCGTTGGAGCCCACCATGCCAAAGTTCCAGTAACAAACACCACAGAAGTGTATCCCAAAGTTGCCCATAAATATGTTTTTACAGAGCACAGATATTTGATATCTTGCCAATAACTTTCATTTTTATCTGCCATTGCATTTGAAGCACCAGCAAGTTGTTCAGCTTCACCTCGGGCAGGTTCTTGAATTAAAAATATTAGAGCAATAATACAGAGAAAACCAAAGAATGGTGTTACTCGAACACCCCAAGCCCAATCTCCCCCAAATGCTTCTGAAACTGATGAGCCAACAATATATCCAGCACCAGAGCCAACTGGAATTGCAAAATAGAATATCATTAATACCTGAAATTTGATAATGGAAGATTACGGTATTTTAGAAAACTATAATACATATATCAAAATTTTGTTTTTAAAAAACTAGTTTAGAGTAACTCAAGTTTTGGGAATTTTGGTATTTTTCATTTACTATCAATTTTTTAAACAATCAATTCCAAAAATTATTAAATTTTTAAAAGGGAAACAAACCCGTGATCGTGTGGTTTTTGTAAATAAATCAGCAATAATTGATGGGGCGATAATTGCATATGATGCTTCACCGATGCCAACAATACCCCGTAAAAATAAAAATACATAGAATAAATGTTCTGGAACAAATGATGAACACAGCACCGCAGTAACCCATATCGATAAGCCACCAACCATTATCCATTTTCGATTATATCGATCCCCAAGAAATCCGCAAATTGGTGCAAAAACCATATAAAATATAATAAAAACAGTTTGTAAAAATCCTCCCATTGCATCAGAAATATCATAAAATGTTTGAATTTTTGACAATACTCCTGCTACAGTATACCGGTCCATATAATTTAATAAATTTATCACAAACAATGTTATTACACATACTACTCCACGAGCTGTAATACTTGAATCTCTTAAAAATGTTTAATATTATTAAAAAATGTTTAACACATTCATGCTTACTGTGGCAGCTTCACCATATTTAAAATTTAAATTTAAAGGATATTTTAAAAAATCACTTACGGATTTTGACAAGATGCTGCTGTAGCAGCCCGCTTTCGACTATCCAAAGAAATTTCATCCAAATCAAATGATTCAACTTTTGTTGGTGGACCATTTGAAGTTGTTGCTGGAGATGTTGTTGTAATTGTCGTTCTGGTGGAAGATGGTGTTGTTACCGCCACTGCCATTTTTTCACTTTTTTTTGTTACCTGAAAAAAACTAATTAAATATAAAAAAACATTTTTGGCTACAATTAACTGTTAAAATTACAACAACAATGAAAATAACCAATTAAAAAAAAATATATATCAATGTACATTAATGTTTCAGCACACACGTTATTGGAGAAAAAAACACGCGTTAATTTAATCACTCAAGCAATTTCATCTTTTTATCAACGATAAAAATTATACTCCGAAAAAAAGAAGATGAAAATGGAAAAGCAATAATCGTTTGTTTCTAGCATGGTAATTATTGACACATTTTTTTGTTAGCTTTTTCTTTTTGGTAAAGAAAAAAAAGGAACATGGTTTTTGACAAAAAAAAGCTATGCTCATTTTTGACATTTTTGGACATGGTCAACCTTTTTTTTCTTTTAAAAGTTTCTCTGAATCAATCAACCGCCGACGACGTCGCCGCAAGGAATTTCTTTTTCTTACATGTATTTTTTGATTTAAGGGTCCCAAAAAAAAAGAGAGAGAAAGCAAACTTTAAATTACATTCTTTTTTTGGAATGATCAATTCTCGCCCCTTTTTCCGTAAAATTTTAATTTAAAATTGAAAATAATAAACTTAAAGAAAATATTTAAGTTTTGTCAATTTTATCATTTGTCATTGATTCTTTTTCTCCCTTTCCCATGGAATTTTAATTTTAATCACACACACACACACCTTTTTGAAGGTATTAAACCCATAAAAAATAATTTTCAAAATCGATGAATCAGAAATTGGAATGCGATTAAAGAAAGCGCGCATGTGTGAAAAACGACGTTTTTATAATTAAATTTTCATTGTATTCAATTGAATTGAATTCAATGGAATTCAATGAGGTGAGGTGATCATCGACGAAAATGAAAATGTGAAATGTAAACAAAAATATTTGACGGATTTTGTGAAAAAAAGTGACGGAAAAAGAGGGGTCTTAAAAAAATGGGAGAGGAAAAGAAGCTAAAAAAAGCATGAAAAAAATCGGGAGGGATTAAAAATGGCTGAAACATGAATTTTTTTTTGTTGCGACTTTTAGGAGAGGCGATAACACGGCGGCGACAATGATTATTATCGCCGATATTTTATCGGGAAGAAGAAGAAGTTTTTGTTGAAGAGACAACTTTTGCAAAGGAAAGTTTTCTTTCCATGGAAAAGAAATGCAAAAAAAAAAATAGAAAAAGTCATCCCAAAAAAAGAGGATCAACGCTTGCTTTTCTTATCAATTCCTTTTTCAGAATTCTATTTGGAATTTTTAAAGTTTAAACAATAAAATTTGAAATTAAAGAAAATCTGGCACTTTATCGTTGTTTTTTGAGAGATCTAAAAATAGAAAACTCCTTTTGGATCGAAATCATCTTGATTTCTTATCATCACCTTTTTTTACCATTAATAACTTCTTTGGAATTTTAAAGGCTTTAAATGTGTAAAATTATTCAAAAAAAGACTTTAAAGTATCATATTTGAAAACATAAATTATTTTCAACATTTTTTTAAGCATTTACCGTATACCTTATTTTTAACATACATTTAAAAAAAACTTTAAAAAACTCAAATACTTTTAACAAAACAATACACAAAAATAAAAATTTAAAAAAATATCCCAATCTAAATTGATTGTTTTTCTCTCTCTCTCTTTTTCCTTCAGGGGTGGTTGGTTGGTTAAAATTGTGTTGAATGTGAAATTAAATGAAATGAAAATTATTTTTGTACGTACAAAATTTGTTCTATATTATTTTTGCGCGGGGAAACTTTTGTGACAGCGAAGAACAAATCATTCATTCATTTAAACAGTCAATTGCAATTGCAATTGCATTTGTGTGCCTCCTTTGGTCATTCTTCTTCTTGTTTTTCTCACTTTTTTTTCTATTCTTTATTTTTGCGCAAAGTTTATACTTCAAAAATAAACTGTTTCATTTCATCTCTCTTTTTCCACAGGCAATGAAAGAAAAGAAAAAGGCTCTCTCTTTTTTTTTGTTTTTCATGATGCCTGCCAAACTCCATTTTTTTTAAAAACTAACTAAACAAGAAATGAAAGAAAGAAGTAAAAAAAAGGATGCCGTTGTTTTTTTTAGAAAAAATAAAATGGAACATTGGAAAGCTGTTGTTAAAAGGCAAAAAAAGCTGAAAAAGACGGGCAACGGCACCCCCCTCAACAGCAGCAGCAGCGGTATGAAAAAAAAAGAGAGTTCCCTGTGCCGTCTTGTTTTTTTGTGTTGCCATCGAATGAAAAGAAGAAGAAAAGGAAGGCATTTTTTCACGTGAAAAAAAGTATTTGAGACTTTTTAGTTTTGGCATTATTTTTTTTTTCCGTGCCATTATTTTTGATATTCTTTCTTCATCTTTCTTATTTGTGGCATAAAAGTTTTAAAAAACGAATAATATTTTTAAAAAAATGGAAAATGAAATGGAAATTGTTTTATCCACAAATTCTTCGTCTACTTCTTCTTCATCAACACCTTCATCAACTTCTGCATCAACGGCAAAATTGCCAATAGATGGTGAAGAAGAAAATATTGATGCAGATTTTACAACGCCTGAAGAAGAGATGGAAGAGGAGGAAGAAGATGCAAGCGTAGAAGAGGGGGAAGAAACTGAAGAAGTTCCAGAAAATACGGATGTTCCACCAAAAAAATTGGTTAAAGTTAAATCTTCAAAACGCCGAATTTTGTATTCAGAAAACAGGTAATCAATTTATTCAAGAGTTGAAAAATAACAATAAAAATTCAACAAACACTAGCCTTTGCCAAGAATGGCACTTTTAAAAAAATTAAAACTTTGATTTATGTTTAAAAAATTGTGATTAAATTTCGTCAAAGATGTCAAATACCCCCCAACAACGATTTCCATAAATATAAATTATTCATTCTTTGTTGTTTTTAAACCAAAAAGTTTAATTTTAGTTATGGTTTATTGGCACGTGGAGGAGGAGGTCGGCATACAAATCATTTAACAATTGAATGCTTAGTTTCGGTTCCGGCACAAGTGTTAATCTATGATGATGCCCTTTGTGGATTTTTGCCATTAAGTGGTCACACAATTTGTAATGTAAATCTTTTACAACAAATTACTTGCCAACAAACTTTATCTCCTTCCCTTATCCAACCAGCAGCAAGAAATTCATGGAGTGCTGATCATTCGGTTAATGTTTGTTGTTTTAATAAAAATTTGAATAAAAAACAATGAAAGAGAATTTTAGAATACCCTAGCAACTCCATCCGTGACAAAAGTGACACCAATTTGGGAATACTCAATTCAATGTCAACGAAAAAGTGACACAAAAGTAAGTTTTTTAAAAAAAATAATCGTAATATTTAAATGACAGTAATCCAAAAAAAGAGTTTTTGAATTACTGTCATTTAAAACAGTTTAAAACTTTTTTTATTGCCGATATTTTTCCTCTTATAGAAAAATAAAGATATTATCATTTTAGACCCTTGTGGAATGTACTTTGGCCCCACATATGACATATATCTGTTCCCTTCCAACATTTCATCATTTTCGAATTGGTGATCGTAAATTTGCGTTATCATTTGGTTCAGATTATAGTGCCTCAAAATTTCATAATAAAATTCAAAAAGCTTTAAGTCATTTATCTCGACAAAGTAAATCAAGTAATAATTGTTTAAAAAGTAGTGAAAGATATTTGCATATTTATTTTAGCGATTGCCGGATCAGGGGATTCTAATTTGGATACTTCAGATGATTTAGATGATGATGTATTTGCAACAGATTCAATTGAAACTCCGTCAATAATTCGACAATGGCCCCAAAAGTCTATCCTTGCAAGACATGTGATAGCACCGGTGTGCCCAGCAGTTTCTGTAACAAATCATTTAAATGAAGAAATTGATTTTTATGCCGAAGATGATTTAGCAATGCCATTATGTCCAATGCGACCAACAAATTTAACCAATTTAACCAATTCAATAAATGCAAATACAGTATCCCCTCAGCATGATAGTGGGGATGGACCCCCAATGGATCCAGAATATGCTCGTGGAAATATTTCAGATGTTTTAAGTTTAGCTACCGTAAGCCCATGTGTGAATTGTCATAAATGTTATGGATCAAAAAATTTTTTATCTTCCATTTCATCTTCCATCAATACAGAAACAAATTTAAGTGCATCAGAACCAAAAAAGCTTAATTTAACTCCAAAAGGTAGTAATGAATCGGAATGTTTTAAAGTAAGGAAGAAGCTACAGTAATTTTTACTCTTACAACGAAAATCTTCCCAAAACCATTTTAGCCTAAACTTGTTCAATCTTCAAGTTCTGGAGCAACTTCGGCACAAGAAAAAGCATTAAGATTTGCAAAAATGCGTTCAATTCGATCTTCCTCAAATCCCGGATCAATAATGTTAATTCAAAAATTATCAGCAAAAAATAGTCGAGATAATGAAATTTCAAAATCTAAATCCCTTCTAGAATCCCATCTTCGATCTTCCTATAATACCAAAGAAGCAGCATATTCCCTTCGAAATGCTTCCTTTGAACTTGTTCAACGAGAATTTTGTTTTTATTGTAATCAATGGTATAATGTTAAAGATAACAAAAAAGGAGCGTGTCCGTAAGTATTTTAATCAAAAAACTTGAATATTTAAATCATTAAATCATTTTAGAGAAGCTCCAGATGCAATTGAAAAATTTATTAAAAAATATACCCTTTATTCATGGGCTTCTAAATTTGTGAATAAAAAATTACAAACTCGACAAAATGATCCATGTACACCGGTAAGGATTTTAATTTTAATAAAGAGATAGATTTATGAAATCCAAAGTTTAACTGAAGAAATTTTTATTAAAATTTATTGCAAAGAATTGTTTATCACAATAAATTCTAAAATAATTACGGCGACACGTTACGGTAGCAAATTTACATATTACAGTTTTTAGATGTAAATTTAAAAATTTTTGCATAAGCTCAAGGCCGTATACAGAAAAAAATTTCGATGGGGGCACAGCAATTTTGGGGGAGGGGGCACGCCTTTGATCTTGTGCCGCCGCCAACACGAAGCGGCAAAAGACCAAAGGAAATTCCGCAGTTTCGGGGGGGGCACAGATCCCGAATCCCCCTCCCCCCAAAATACGGCCTTGCATAAGCTACAGTACCTCAAAATGAAAATGTTAAAATTATAAAAGCTTTTTAAAAATAAAATGAAAAAAGTACTGTAAGAAAAAAAGCAGTAAAATGAAAACTTAAAAATACAAAAAACATTTCAAAATATTGTACAAAAAAAAGCGAGCATTAAAAAAAGCAATGAAGCACTTTTTTTCTGTCTGATATTTTATTTCTATTAATAAAAAGCATTCTTTTACTATGACTAACTGATATAGAATGATACCGTTGAATCATTGCAAAAAATTATGTATCATTTTTCCAGGTCTGTGATCCGTCATGTTTTACATCAGAAACAACACAATCATTTCGTCGAAAAGCATGGTTTTCATTACTCGCATGTTTTTTTCCATGTCTATGTTGTTATGTTCCATTAACAAAGATATATCATAGTGAAGCATTTTATGCTGTTTGTACATGTTGTGGACGATGTTCTTGTGCCTCTCCAATTTCACAACCAAATAATGGACAAATTCCATCCTCCACAAATCATAATCCAATGAATCGTCGAAATCATCGACGACATCTTCTTCGAACTTCAAAACATTTTCCTGTTTCACAAAAGCTTAATAAATCAAATAATAACAATAATACCAACAACAACAACAACAACAACAACAATAATGGAAATAATTCAAAGCGACATTTTGATCAACTTCATTCTCGAACATCAAGCTCCCAACAAATTCTCAATGATTCATATCTGAATTTTAAAACTGTCTCAGGGTACGGTAGTTTGTTGCAGGGATCTCTTGATGGTGGACCTACTGGAATTTCATCTGAAAAACCTTCTGGAGGCGGTGGTATTGTAAATGTAAATGGAAGTGGAAGCACTGGCGGCGGCGGTGCTGGTGTTGAAATTACACGAACAGATAAATGCACCCGTCGACTTGTTTCACGTTTATCATTTTAAAAAAATATTTTTACTGATAATTTTGATATTTATTTTTTTTTTGAATAAAATTATTAACAAAAAATGTGATAAAAATTTTACGCACAAAAGAAAGAAAAACAATTATTGGGTATTGATAATATTACACGTACGTCTAATATTATTGATAAAATATATTTTTTTGCGCAGAGATAACTCTCTCTTTTTTTTCGTTTTCTCGGAGAAACAAAAACAAATTTATATTATTTTTTTGCAGCTGGTTGGTTGGTAGGGTCTGCTGACTTAACTTCTTCCCCGTTGTCCTCTTTTCTTCTCTCCTTCTTCATCTTCTTAGAGAGGCAGCCGGCTGTCGGCATATAAATGTTTTTTTCCTTTCATCGTCGTCGTCATCGTCTACTGCTTAAATTTGCTGCACCACACAATTCTTTTTGTTATTTTCTTCTTTTATTGTTGTTGGAATTTTAAATGTCGTTTTGTTCTTGGATAAAATTAGTGGTGATAATAATAATAATATAGCAGTAAAAATATGGATCCAAATAATTATTTTTCTGCATTTTTACCACAACAATATCAGCAGCAACAAATTCCAATTGAACATTTAATTTCTTCCTCCCATCAACAATTCCAACAACAACAACAACAACAGCAATATTCACAAATTTTTAATAATAATTTATTTGCTGCAGCATTAACAAATAATGTTATGCCAACTCTTACCCCGATATCTGCTGCTTCTTCAACTCCAGCGGGTTATATTCCACCGTCTGCTGCCGCTGCGGCTGCTGTTGGGCCAACCTCTTCTTCTTCTTCCTTTTTATATAACAATAATAATTTTGGCGGGAGTTTATCTTTATCGAACAATACATCTTCTTCTTTTCCTTTACAACAATCAGCAACACTTTCAAATCTTGCTTTTCAACATTCAATATCATCTCAACAACCACAACAACCTTTTGTACAAATTTCTTTATCTCCATCAATTCCACAACCAATTGCAGTGATAATTGATGGACAACAATATCTAGAATTTCCATCTACAAATCCTGCTGAACAATCTCAGTATATTCCGTTACAACTATTTTTACAACCACAAACTTATTTTACACAATCTTCCGAGATATATCAACCAATATCGACTCCAGCATCAAATCTACCCCCACCTTTGCAATCATCAATAACCTTTCAATCTCCTCCTTCTTCAACGCAACAAATTGTGTCAAATCAAAAACAAAAAAGTTTAGCAAATTCAAAAAAATCTTTTGTCAAAATGGATGCAACAGCAATTAACGAAAGTGGTGGTGGTGGTGCATGTACGGCAAAAACTTCTTCACCCGGAATTTCTCCGCCAACAAAAAAAAAAAAGCGAAGTTCCAACGAAAATTTTAATAATCGACTTCCAAAAAATCAAAGTTCTTTACATCACTTTTTTCCTACATCTTCACAAGCACCATCCACATCTTTTTCTTCAAATATGGGACAACAAAATGGAAGAGTTAATCAAGAAAATGACGATGATGATGATGATATTCTTGTTGTTAGTGAAACTATTACAAATTTTGGGCCGGCTCCTGATAGTGATTGTGTAATTATTGAACCAAAGTAAGTGCCTTTTACATTTGAGTATATTTATATATATATATATATTAATTTTTAGAAAGCCTTCTGCTGCAAAAGCGTCTAGATCAGCAGCTATTCCAAAATCTACAGATAAGACAACTGATTCTGCTGGCAAAAAGGTAGCAGAAAATTCTGTTCCAGTCTTTCCAACATCAAATACGCAATCTGTTGACAAACCATTTTCTGCTGTAAAAGCTTTATTAAAATCTCCTAGTGCATCTGTAAATCAGCCATCGTCTTCAGCTTCCATTCCTGGCAATAATCTTTTTCAAAATAAACCGGCTTCTTCAGCAACAAATGCTTCTGATTTATCGACAAATGTTTCTGCTCGTGCTCCTTCAACATCTTCTGCTAATCCACTTCCTGCTGCAACTCCATCGGTTTCTGTTGCATCAAATTTCTCTGATTCATCTACATCTTCTGATTCACAAACAACCACTGCATCAAATGCCGTTAATCTAAACACAACCGAATCACCGGAACCTCCCGATCCATTAGAATTTAGATTACAAACTGCGTCAGCTTTAAATTCACGAGTATCTCCAACATTTGACTATAAAATGGCCACTGAAATTATCAAAGAGATTGTTCCAATTATTCTTGAGGTACTACTTACATTTTTAATTTTGATATTTAAATTAATTCAATTTATAGGTAATTCCAAATGCAATTATCAATGGCATTGGTCCAGCGTATCATGAATGTGGATCATTTGTAAATCATGCCTTTGATGAAGAAACACAAGAAATTGCATATATTTGGTCTTTCTTTAGTTTAAGTGTTATGATTGGTGATAAAAAGACGAAAGAACTCCAAATCCCTGATGATCCTGTTTTAGAGATGTGGATTCAAGAAATTGAAAAAAAATTTCACGACGCTAATATTGTTGAAAATTCGTTAACTCGAATGCAACGGGTTTGTTCATAATTCATTTATACTGTAATTTAATTGTACAATGGGTGACAATTTTCTTAAGCCACTTTTTACAAGAGACTTCAAGAGACGTCGAAAAAGCGTTTCTGAAGGCTGAAAAGCCTTAAAGAGCTATGCAAATTTTTTAGTATTTTTTTATGTTGGAAAAATAAATTTTTGATTTTACAGTAATAGTAATTTGTGGTAAATAAGCTTATTTACCACAAATTAATATTACTGTAAAAAATGCGGAATTTTTCGATATAATTAATTGCCATTTGTTATTCAACCTTTTTCAAGTTTATTGTAGGCAAAAAATACAGTAATTGTGGTAAATAAGCTTATTTACCACAAATTACTATTACTGTAAAATCAAAAATTTATTTTTCCAACATAAAAAAATACTAAAAATTTGCATAGCTCTTTAAGGCTTTTCAGCCTTCAGAAACGCTTTTTTGACGTCTCTTGAAGTCTCTCGAAGTCTTTTGTAAAAAGTGGCTTAAGAAAATTGTCACCCATTGTATTAACAGTGTAAATTTTAAGGGTGCTCGAAAACTTATTTTTGAACATAAAAGAATTGATGCCAAAGTTACACTTTTATTTTGTGCTGAAGATGCATGTAAACGATCTCAAATAATTCGATTATATACTCGGTAAGCTTATTAATCATTTATTTTTTATATATGTGTAATATTTATAGATTTTATACTCGTATAATTCAAGTTGCATATCTTTATAATAATTTAATTGTCTCAATTCCGGCATTACATTTATTAACAAATACACCAATATGCTATATGATAATATATTTTCTTCAACAAACCGATCGAATTGCAGTACTTCATCAATCTCCTGCTTCAGTACTTATTGATAAAATTAATCTTATTCAACCACCAGATTATCGAACAGAAGATATTCAACATTTAATTTCACCAAATCCAAAATATTCCCATAATTCTGTTGCTTTTTTGACATATGAATTTGCAAAATTTTACAGTAATTTTGATTATGATAAAATTATTATTGATATTTCACAAAAAGAACGACGATTTTGGTCAAAATATGATGCCGAGAATAAGAAGCCAATTGCAGTTCGATGTTGCTTTTCTGGACGAAATCTTGCCGGACAAGTTTCCGCGCATTGTCTTTCAACATTCCAAAAAAAGATGAAAGAAGTTGTTGAATCTTTTAAAGAGAATAAAGAAGCTACAGTATTTCCGTCTGATCTCGAAAATTTTAGATCCCAAAGATAAATAAATGTTTTTTTAATATTTTTATTGTCATTTTTCTTTGTTACTGTATTTGTTTTAATAAAAATTTACAAAGTTTTTAAATACTTTATTTATATATAGATGAAGAGGAATATTCATCAGAAGATGATTTACATTTTTCAGAAATTCTTGCACCACGTAAATTTTGATGTGAATGTGGAATTTTTTCATCAGGTTTTTTAAAGAATAATAATTTATCATCAATTATTTGTGTAAAATATCGCTTTTGATGCCCATTCTTTACTTTTGTCACCCAACCAGAAATTTGTGGGTCAAATGGAAATAAACGTTGCGCAAAATCAGTTATTGTTAAAGTTTTTAATTGTTGTGAAATAGTATTATACCATTCATCCGTTATTTTATCAGCTTCAGCTTGAAGTTTATGACTTTCACCATTTAAGAAAATCTGTAAAAAAAAGGAACGGATTAATTTCAATATTCTTACAGTAACCAAAGTACAATGTTTTTTTAATATTTTTATTGTCATTTTTCTTTGTTACTGTATTTGTTTTAATAAAAATTTACAAAGTTTTTAAATACTTTATTTATATATATATAAAAGTTTTGCAAAAAATAATACAAAAATGATTTTTTGAGCAGTCATGTATAAGCACTTTTTGTTGATTGAAGTTAATTGGTTAGTGGTTTTACAATTTTGAGACTCTGTGAAAAGTGAAAAAGAGATGAGCAAAAAATGAAATATAATAATATGAAAAAAATAGATAGATGAAATTATTTGCGAGATATTTTCCATAATAATTTTTGACACCGTATATATTCAGCTAAATGAGTTGTAATCTAAAAAGATGTTAGAAATTATATTACATAACAAATTTTATGTGACACATACCTGTTCAATAGCTTTCTTTTCCATATTAAATGTTAATCGTTCTCTTGTAGATTCATCAGGATGAGAAGTTGGTTGTAAGATTCTTGATACCGTAATCATAAAATCTCCATGATATTCTCCAAATGAAATGAAACGATGAAATGGAAAAGATTTTAATGATTCCAATTGATCAGATAATAAATGGACACCATTTTCATTGATTGCAATAAAAATCTTTTTATCATCAATTTTTTGCCGGGCTTCTTTAACATAGGATCCAAAAAACTTCCATTTTCGAAGAACAATTAAAATTAGCCGAACACATTCTGTAACATTTACACTTTGAAGCAAATTCTTCCATTGTTGATGAACGGATAAACGGAGGGAGCGACGATTTGCAACTTCTAATAATTTTGTTGGATAAAATCTTGATAGAATTTCATCAATCAACTTTTCATCCATTACTTCTGAAGCATCACCGTAGCACATTTGAGCATACAAGGCACAAAGTTCTTCAGCTAAATCATTGCTAAGCGGTAAATGCCCTGCAACAACTTCTTCACCAAGTCTTTGACAAAGGAATAATCTTTCTGTGGCAGTTTCATCGTCAGACAATGAACCCCAATAATTTCGAATACGAAGTTGTAACTTTATTGAACATGCATCAGCTGTAACCCTACCAGTCTTGGAATCTTTCGTTTGTCGTTCCCAAAGTGTTAAACAATCACAAAGTTTTTGTTTTCCTTTTAGAAGGATTAAATCATCTGAAGAACCCATAGGATCATTTGCATAAAGAGCATATCCGGATAATAAAGCTGGCCGAATACCAAGTTTTAAACAAAGTGAAGATAAACATTGTCCAATTTCTGTAGAACCATCAAATTCAATAACTTGATGATCACCAGTTGGAAGTCGAATTGCAATTGAATATGGTAATACAGTATTCATGGGATCACGAGTTAATATTGAAATTGCTTCAAGCTTTGAAGGGCCTTCCAAACGATCACCAACTTTTTGTCGATTTGATAATGCTTGATTGCAATATTCTGCCATTCTTGCTTCACTTTCGACACCATCTTTACGAGTTCGTTCAATATGATGCCGAAGAAGCCATAAAAGTGAATATTGTTTTGGAAGATATAATGGAATTGCCTAAAATAATATTCAAGATAAAACTACAGCAATCCAATAAAATGTTTACCATTGAAAGTAATTTCCATGCTTGATATCCATATTCCATTGACCCAGATGTAAGACGAATAAGTTGTGCATAAATTTCATTTTGTAACGATTCATGTTGTAAAGCTTTTGTTAAAATATTTTGTGATAAATCAACGTGATACTGTATTGCAATTGGTCTAAAATAATAAATATAAGTAAAAGTTCAAAATACAATAACCAAAAAACGAACCGCATTTGAACAGCTGTAAAAAGATAACAAGCTAAATCAATTTCAAGTGCCTTCTTTTTGAATTCTGCATTATCAATGGTTGTAATTGTTTCAGTTTGATGTTCTTCAACCGTTTTGAATAACAAATCATGCCAAAGTAAAGAATCTAATGGATTTGATTCAGCCATCAGTCGTTCAATTAAAATTTCAAATGGTGTTCCCCGAATTGATGCATCTCTGGCTGCAAGTCTAAGATAATATAACCATCGATCTTTATCTTCACTTGTTCGAAGAATAAGATATTGCGGATCAGAATCTACAGCTTCAATACAAATAGAATAATCAGAATCACTGCAACCATTATAAATTGCAGAAGCAGAAGAAGAACAATTTGCAGAGCCACGAATTGCACCAATTTCATTTTGTTCATCTCCAGATGAAGAGGAATATTCATCAGAAGATGATTTACATTTTTCAGAAATTCTTGCACCACGTAAATTTTGATGTGAATGTGGAATTTTTTCATCAGGTTTTTTAAAGAATAATAATTTATCATCAATTATTTGTGTAAAATATCGCTTTTGATGCCCATTCTTTACTTTTGTCACCCAACCAGAAATTTGTGGGTCAAATGGAAATAAACGTTGCGCAAAATCAGTTATTGTTAAAGTTTTTAATTGTTGTGAAATAGTATTATACCATTCATCCGTTATTTTATCAGCTTCAGCTTGAAGTTTATGACTTTCACCATTTAAGAAAATCTGTAAAAAAAAGGAACGGATTAATTTCAATATTCTTACAGTAACCAAAGTACAAAAAAAACAACTTACTTCAAAACCATTTCCACCAGATTTTGACGAAACTTTTGAAATATTTTTTACATCTCTCAATTTAATTGTCATTGTTGGATTTTCATCACGAACCAAATGTTTTTGGGTACGGTAGAATTTCATTTCAGAATTTTTTAAAACAACATATCGTCTTTTCAAAGATTTCAATCGATTATCCGACATTGCAACTAAATATCCATTCATTTCAGCCTAAAAAGTAATATTTAGCAATGTTAAATTTAATCCCAAAACATACATCATTTTGTGGTACAATACTTGCCCTTAAAGCAAGGGGAGAACGCCCAATACATTCTTGATGTTGTCTTTGATGTCGCATTGTTCCTAATCGATTTTCTTCATGTGGAGGAATTGCATAATCACTTGCCGTTGAAAGTCTTGAAAATGATGAAGTTGTTGCAGCAGCAGTTTCTTGTTGTCGAGGTGGATGGGCAAGAACCATACAATCGGGTAACTTTTCTGGCAATTTTGTTGAACCATTTGATGCTACCCTTTCACTACTGCATCGTCCAAGCCCCGAATCCGGATTTGATTCCCGACTTGGTAAAGAGCCGGCAGATGAAGAAGGATGTCGGCGAGAATTATCTGATGTCTAAAAAAGAAAGAAAATAGTTTTATAAAAAAAGAAGACAGATGTTTCATCATTTTTCAAAAAGGCGGAGAAAAACAAACCCTTAAAAATTTTGCAGATAAAAATTGCAAAGATTGCTCTCCCGATGTCGATGGATCATCTCCGATAACACTAAGACATTTTTCAGCAGTTCGAAATAATTTTTGTTCAAATTGAATTAAGGGTTGATGTTTTGGAATTTCAGGTGCAATTTTTACAATATCCGAATAAACATGCCCAGAATCTTTGACAACACAAAAATTAGAGAGATTTACATAATCTGCTCTTGGACGAGATGTTGCAGGAGATTCATCAATTATTTCATCGAAGATTTCATCTTCATCTTCTTCATATTCCCCATAATCATCTTCCCCCGCATATGAATTTAAGCTATCTCGTTCAATTTTTCTCAAAATTACTGGACATCCATCACTTTGTTTCTTTCGAGGAGTTGGAATTGGAGCTTTTGGTTTTTCATCCCATGGTGATGAATCTGTTGTTGACGGGGATTGATTTTCTCGTTCAGTTGTTGAAGATGGTGGAATCCATGTTTGATGTTGAATATCTTGATTGATATCATTTGATACTTGATTTCGATAATCTTTTAAAGTTGTCTTTGGAAATCCATTTGGTCTTCGCTGTTGTCGTGGAGATCGTTTCATTAAAATTGCTGAAGTACTTTGGGTCATTAAGTCTGAAGTTTTTGTCATTGCTAAATTTTCTGCCCCAGAATTATTTGCAGATGAGTCTCCTCCAGACGAAGAAGAACTGGTCCCAGGTGATTGTTGTTGATGATGAGAATAAATTGATAAAGATGTTGGTGGAAATCTTTGCTGCTGTTGTTGTTGTTGTTGTTGATTGCGTTCTCCAGATGTTTCATCCGATGTTAAACCACTATCATCAGATGTTCGATTTGGATCATGCATATCAAAAGAATGAAATGGTAAAACACCCTGAAAAATAATAATAAATTAATTAATTTGTAAATAAACATAAATTTAAAGTTTTATATAGCATTCTTTTTTTATGAATCAGTTTATGAGTGAGAAGGTTTTTTGAGGGACAACAAAAAAAAAAGAAGTCGAAAATGAACAACAATTAATCAATCAAAAAATAAATAAATCAAGTAGCTCAAGGCAAAATTCTTTTGCGCGAACATTTTTGCCGTATAAATGAATGAGGTAAAATAAAATCAGCGGGGCATCTTTCTCTCTTTCTTACAAGCAAAACAACCTTCAGAAAATTAACGCCTCAATTTTTTGGTTTGAATCAATCTTTTCTCTCTCTCTCCCTCTCTCTCTCTACAGAATTGGGAGGGGGAAGAAAGAGATCGGTGTCAACGTTGAAGTTTGAGAAAAAAACATATAAAAAAAGAAGAAATTGCAGCTGCGCGCGAATATTTTTTTTTTCTTCCGTCGATTCTTCGAAGAAAAAAGAAAAGCCGCTTTAGGCAAAAAAAGATTCATGTGTAGCAAAAAAATACACAGATCAAGTTTTCTTGCAATATTGTTGCACAATATTTTTTTTTGTTATTTTGGAGCAATTAAAATTCTTCTTCTGATTCTAGAAACCTCTTCTAAGAAAAAGGGTGGTAACAGATTGGAACCAAAAAAATAATAGTTTTTTATGGCAACAACAAAAATAACAATTAGAAAAAAAACAAATGTTTCATTTTTTGCAACCCTAAAATACTACAAAAAAAAAGAAGAAACAAACGAAAAACGTTTAAAAATTCTTTTCCCAAAAAAAATAGAGAGGCATCTTTCCTTCATAAATACCAAATGAACCCATCAGAAGCAAGCAAGCAAGCAACAACAAAATGTAAATGCCCTTTCCCCCCCTATTTCTCTCTCTCTCTTCAACAAAGAAGAGCCATTCTGGAAAAAGAATTCTCCTGAACCATCATCACCAAATATAAAGTCATTGTTTTTTCACGCATTTTTGAAAAAAAAATTATTGCGCAAAAAAATTTTTTATAATCGAATTGACAAATTTTTTTTTCCGGGAAAAAATATTGCCGTAATAAAAATATATATATTTTTTGTGAGAAGGCGACGGGCAGCGGCTAGCACTTGAATGGAGCGGCAAAGCAAAAATGCGGGAGAGAATGAATGAATGAATGAAATGGAAATTCATTGGAATGAAGCGGTGTTTTTAGCAGCAGTTTCAATGAAATGAAAAAAAAAGAAATATGATGGAATTTTGATAAATTTTCGTTCTTTTTTTCTTACGTATAATTAATGTTGATTGCAGTTTAAAGCTTTTTGGAATTAAAAATAGATATATAAAATACAGTAGGATTTGTACTAACTCAGTTTTTTTTGAAGAAAATCTCATACAATCTGTTTAAGACATTCTGATTTTTCAAAAACAATTACGCATTTATTTTTTTGCTCTGACAAATGAATTTGATTTTTAAATTTAAATTTTTTTAAATGTTTCAAAGAAAATTTTGATTCTACAAATTTCTGCTATAACTTTTTTCAGTCGCTAAACATGAAATTAAACATTTTTAAAAAAAAACTTACAGTAACACTTTGTGAAAGCAATGATTTTTGCCAACTTTTATTTCTTTCAGCACAAGTTGTTAAAGCTTTGAGTTGATCGGTGCATCGACGATTCTGTTCTCGTAAACGTTGATTTTGATTTTCAAGCTAAAAAAAATGAATATAAATGAAAGAATTAAGTTTTTCTGTTTTTTTTTCGTAAAAGAAATCAAAGTAAAATGGAACGGAAAAAAAGGCAATAAAAAATAGCTTATTTTAGGAACACTGACTGACTGAATTAATGGATCGAGAAATATATAAAAGTTATAAACACACAAACAATAAACACACACATATGGGGTCAATGTGTTCTGCGCGGCGATAATGATGCCCTCCTGCTTTTATAATTTTTAGGATGATGAATAAAGAGAAGGGCATTTTTTCAAAAATGCCGACAAAAAATGATCCTTTTTAAAACCCTTTTTTTTCTTTCATTTTTATTTAACTAAATTGGCAGTTTTGATGGTGGTGGTCGTTGTTCAGAAAAAAGAAAAAAGTCAAGTCAAAACTGGCATCAATAAAAAAAGCACCAAAAAAAAACAGTAGATTCTTCTTGGGAGTTCTATTTTTTTCTTCTGAAAACTCTTAAAACCCCCTTAGGAAAATGAAAAAAACAAAGAAAAAAAAATAGAAATGGAATGGCAATTTTCTTAACTTTTTTTGGCATTCACTGATAGATTGCTGACTAGAGGATTTTTAACAAAAAAAAATAACGGCATGAAAGATTTCTTTGGCACGAAGCTAAGCAATTTAAAAACAAAGGAAAAAACCTTTTTCTTTTTTTACTTTTGGCACTGAAACGGATCTTGGCATTGAACATTGGACATTGCAATGTAAAATGCCCTTCTCACTTTCATTTTCATTCTATTCTTCGACTTAAAAATAAAGTGACCAACCGGAAACCTTTCGTTTCCCCCCTTTCTTTTTTTTTCTTGCGCAGCCTTCCTTTATCCCCCCCCCCCCTTCTTTTGGTAAGGCCGAAATTCAAAATTGTCTCACGTTAGTTTTTCGAAGGGAAAAATGAGTTGAAAAAAAGGGAGAAGCAAGTAATCGAGCTCAGCTCATTTTAAAATGCTTTTCTCAAATAAGATGCTTGGAAAACGAAAGGAATAATAATAATAATCTTCAAAAAAGCATGGAAAAATATAAAAATAAAATGGAAAGCTAGCTTCTCTCCCTTCTTTTTTAAATTGCGACTTCAAAATTTCGAGAAACATCAAAAAAAGAGTTATATTTAAATCCCCCCTTCTTTTTTCTCCCCTATTTTTATCCATGAAAAGTAAAACTCAAAAAAAAAGAGGGTAGAACATTTTTTTTCTCTCTAAAAATGGTACAAAATTTCTTTTTTGAACGCATACTTTTAATAAAAATTAATACCGACGACCATCATCGCCATCGAAAAAGGCGCGCAAAGAGGCTCCTGTTTCAAAAAGCTTTTTTTGCCGACAAAATTCTTTTTGTTTTGTTTGAAAAAAAAGATAAAACAAATGTGTTCACATTTATTTTCTCTCTCAATTTTCAATTTTTTCCGACAAATTTGTAAAAAAATTGATTCTCACTTTTTTTGTGTCGCTGCTGCTTCAAAAATCAGACTAACAAAAATCAGAATATTTATGAAAAAAAATATTATACATTTTTTTGGACAAAATTTGCAGAAGAAAAAAGTTTTGGGGATTTTTTTCGGGAAACAAAGACCAAAAATGAAAATAGCGGAAAAAGTTTTTGACAAGTTAAGTGGGAAATTTGGAAAAAAAGTTCAAAGAAATCACAATTTAAAGGTTACAGTAATCTTAAAATAATAAAAACAATTGCAAAACATTAAGTTTAAAGTTTAAAAAAACTAAAAAATTTTAAAAGTAATTTTTCGATTAAAGGATTGATTTTTTAAAGTTAATCAAAAATGACAGCTAAAAATTGTAAAATACAAAACAGAAAAGAGATAAAAATATTGGTGTAATCGAAATAGATCTTTTAAGACTGATAAGAAAGAAGAAAAAATGTATCGTCTACATAATATTATGACTAGTTTATATTGGGGGGTTTTTTAAACATTTTTGTTGGCATCCAACAACTATGGTTTAATTTTAGATTTATTAAACAAATTTTTAAAGGGGGGGGGGGGGGGTTCAAAAAGGGAAGGTATAATCGTGTTTTAAAAAATTAAATCAAACAATTTTTTACTCAAAACACTAAAAACAAAACGATAAACAAATTTAATTATTTCATTTTTAAGAAGGCTCTTCTATCATCGATTCTATATTATCGTCAGGTTGTTGAAGGAGGAGGAGAAGGAGAAGGAGGAAATTTAACAACGCTCTAATTAGCGTCTGCCCTCCATTGCCCTTTTCCTCCATTATTTCCCGCCCCTCTTTTTTTTAAATAGGAAAAAAAAGAGAATTATATCGGCCATTGTCCCCTCTTTTTTTATTATATTCCCAAAAATTGAAAAAGAAAGAAAGATGAGTTAAACCGATAGAGAGACAGCCGAGAGAAAGGGAAGGGGGGCATGGAATGAAATAAAAATGAAATAACTTTGAGGGGCATTTATATCATATTTGCGCATTAAATGACAAAAATGAATGTGTTTTAAAAAAGATTGAAGAATGTCCGGCGTTTATTTATTTTTTTTTGTTTTTGACCGTTTACATTTTTTTTTCTTTGATAAACATCTGCGCAATCCAATGCTTCCTTCCTTGCCTTGCCTTGCTTGCTTTCACAAAAGGAAAACAAAAAAAGCAATGCACATCAAAAAAAGCTTTGAATTCTTTTCATTTTATTTATGCCCATCTGGCATACCAAAACATTGACTCTTTTTTTTCTTCTTCGAAAAACTGAAAATGAAGAAAGAAAAAAAACAATGAAACCCTGCTGCCTCCAGGGAAATGAAAGAACAAATTTATGATTTTTTTTAAAAGAAAATCGGGAAGTAACAACTTCAAAAGAGGGAATATTATTGGCTAGTTTTTAGACAGTTATTTATTGAGATTTTTAAAAAAAACTCAAACTTTTAAAAATGGAATAAAAACCAAAATTTCACAAAAAATATGTAAGTTTAAAGTGATCAAACATGGTCATTTCGAAAAGATTAAGATAATTGTTATTATCATTTTTGGGATAAAGTATCTATTAATACCCCTCTGATTAGAGATAGCTAAATATGATATTGTTGCCTTTTTTAACAGCCTACAAAGAAAAAGCACAGAAGAAAGAAAAATGCGCCAAAAAAGTAAACATGTTTTTTAAAATAAAAAAAAACACACAAAAGAATCAAATTTGACAAACAAAAATAAAAATGATTTACAAAAAACTGTTTCCAACAAAAAAAGCATATATTTCTTTTTCGATTTTTTTTCCCTCATTATTCATAAATTCCATGATTTTTTATTTTTCCTTTCTTTTTTCAAAAGGGATTTTCTCAAACACCGATTGCGGTTTATTTTTTTTTTGGCCTTGAATAATAAAAAAGAAAGTCAAGAGAGACCACAAAAAGAGAATATGCAAATTTCACGGTAAAATAACGTTTGCACCTTTTTGTCATTTTTTGATCGTTCATCTTCGACGACGACGATCAAGTAAAAAGGTGCTGGTCAAAAAAGAAATATTTCTAAGGAAAAAAAGTGCCAAAAAAATGACCCTTCGATTTTTTAGTTTTTTTCAACAAAAATACTTTCAACTTTTTTTTGTTCCGAAAAACTTTAAAAATAAAATTTATGTTTTTTTTATATAAAAAATCGCCAATTTTACAAAGTTTTGCGAAGAAAAAACGACAAAGCTTTTTTTGATCATCCAAAAAAGTGGCTTTTAAATGATAGATGGGCGGTCCCCCCCAAATCTTGCAAAACAAATTTTTTTTGAAACAACTTTTTTTTTTCTTCCAACACTTTTTTAGCTTTAAAAAAAGTGATGGAAGGATATTCTTTTTTTTTTGTTGTTTTTGTCCACTCTCTCTCTTATATAACACAATTATCTCTATTATAGATAAAGGTCCCATCAGTAGCAGCAGCAGCAGTCAAAGGATGGGATCGGATCAAAACAATTATATTTTTAAAGCCAAAAAGCAACTGGTACAAAGATAAAATATTTTAGCCGATTGTAAATGACACGAAAAATGTAGGAAAAAAAAGGATTATTGCAAAAAAACAAAAGTCATAAATCAAAAAAAAATGTAAAATTAATGTCCAAAAAAACTGAAGACAATTTTCAAGTTGGCGCCTTTTTGGTTATTTTTTTTGAGTTTTTTTGAAAGAAAGAAATCCATTAAAAATATGTCCCTGGAAACGTCAAAGATATTGGTTCAAAAATCACAGTATGAAAAAATGTGAAACTCAATCATTGAGGTCATTGTTTGAAACAAAAAACACTGAGATGGAAAGTCTTTCTTCAATAGATATAATGGAGGAATTAATTTTAGACAAAAGAAACTTCTTCTTCTCTTTTTTGCTACTGCTGCTGTTGCTGACAGCCGATAGATAATAGAAGAGAAGCAAACACAGTAGGAGATAGAAAGAAAAAAGTTAGTGTTTTTTTTGTTGGGTTGATTTCATGCAGAGAGACGAAAGAAGAAGGTGACGACGATGAGACAATGATCACCACCCCTTTAACAGCCTCCCCCTTTAAAAACAGTTTAAAAAAATGAAAAAAGCAAATTTCGAAGAATAAAAAATGGGTTTTAAAAAATGACCCTCACAGAATGAAGAAAGAAGAATCATTCCTATTTTTTTAAAGCCAAAATGTAAACTTTTAAGGGTAAAATAATATTATAGTCTTTTTTTCGCGCCATTTGTGACACCCATCTTCTTCTTTTTTAGTTTCGCGCAATAAAAATAACACTTGACTAACATTAAATAAATAACAAACATGAAAAAAAAATATAAGAAGAATAAAACAATGGCAATAATAATAACATCATCGATGAACCATGACAGACAAAGATGACGACGATAATGACCAGATTTAATTCCTTCCTTTTAGTTTATGGGAAAAATGAGCAAACGACGGGGGGAAGCTTGTTATTGGTGTCAACTCAAGTCAAACCTCCATTCAGATTCATTTATGCCACAAAAATATGAGATATATATATATATGAAGATTTTCAGCCATGGATCAACATTGCAAAATTGCAACAAAAAAAAAGAAAATTGGATTTTCGTCAAAAAATTTCTTTTTTTCTCGCGCAGAAGCAGTGATTGACTCTTTTTTTCTTCTTCTTCTTCTTCTTCGTGGTATCTCAAGGAAGGCTCGAAGAAGACAAAAAAGATGTGACAGCTGGTTGGTTATGTCGCGCCATTTGGCATTGCCCCGTAACGAATTACTTACTTCAAATTCTTTTTTTTTATCGCGCCCCGTCCAAAACCGATTATTATTATTATTATTAACGCTTTTTCTATTTTTGCAAATCAAGAACCCGAAAATTTTTTTATGTAATATAATTGAAAATGACATGGAAAACATTTTTTTTTGGGAAGACCCACTTCGTTAGCCTTTTTTAAAGAGCTTTTTCAAAAAATGCTCATCTCAAAAAATAATAATAATACAAAAAATTACAACTTTTTTTTCAGATTTTTTTAAAACAAAAAAGTGCGAAAAAGAATGGCGCAAAAATAAACAGTATGAAATTGAGACATTTTTTTTTGCGGCATCAGCTTTTTTCATGGAAGCTAAAAAAGGGAAAGGAAATCTGAGCTGAGAAACATGCAAAAAAAGGATTCATTTTTTTCCTCCTTCTGATTTTCAGAAGGAAAGACTCGCTTCTTTTTTGATGGTGGTTAAAAGAAAAAAAAATTAGAATTTTTGTTGAATGGCAACAACTTTGATGGGGGTAGAAAAAAGGAAGGAGGCTTCTTTCAGATGGAAAAAAAGAAGCAACGAAAACCGGTCATTCTGCCAATTGCCCAATTTAAAATTATATTTTTTTAGGAAAAATGAATTTTAAATTATTTTTTTTATTGAACAAAAAAAAATAACGGTGTTTGATTGTTTGGAAAAAAAAGTTGAAAAAATGGACATGGAAATTTAAAAAAGGGGAAAAAACTGATTGGAATCATTTTTATCAGTGATAAATTTGTGATAATAATCAGTAAAAGCTATATCAGGAATTAATATGGTTACAAAGTGTGACGCTGTATTTTGGGGCATTATTAACCACAGTTTTAATCACATTTTTGTAAAATCAAAAACGAAAATTGCAAGTTTTTGTTATAAAAAATTGTATCAAAAATGTTTTGCAAAAATACAGTATCACATTTTGTAGCAGAAAAAAAATCAAAAAAAAGCAAATAAACAAATGTTTCACAAAAAAAGCGAGAGACAAACCTTTTCAAGTCTTTGTTTAACCCATTCTTTAATTTTTTCAGATTTTTCTGAAATTATATCATCTGGAGATTTAACAATATCTGATGTTGATGGAGTTACTGGATTACTTGATGACATTATTATAATTTTATTATTTAAAATTAAAGAATATTTATTTACATGCTAAAATTAATATTTATAAATTAATAAAATAAAAATACAAAACAACGGAAAAGAATCGAAAAAAGATATTCCACGATGGCACAGATTTTTTGCTGTTGCTGAATTTTTTACAAATGGCACACGAAAGAAAGAATAAAAAAAGGGTGACCTTAGCAACGCGGTACCTTTTTTGGTCACTAATGTTTTGATCGAAAAAAAAGGAAATGAATTTGAATATTTTTGTTGAATATAATTAATAAATGTCAAGAGGAGATTTTAGATGAATGGCATTTTTTATGGCACATTTTAGGAAAAGTCAGTTGTAAAAAATGGTGGTAAAAAAAGAAGTAAATTATTGGCAAAAATGGATTTGAAAGAAAAACCGAAATTATTTCAAAAAAATAAATTATTAAAGGTTTGTTAAAAGTTAAAAATTTGTGGCAATAATTGAAATTTTAAAAAATAACTGAGAGAAACTTTAAACTTTTAATTTTTGAGTCAAATTTAAAGTAAAAATTGTTTTTGCCATATTGATCTAAAATGTCTCAAACAGAATTTACATTTTCTTACATTCAACAATACCATTTTAGGAGAAAATATGCCAAAAGGTCATCCCTTGATATTTCGTTTTTTAAATATAATCATTTTTACAAAAGCTACCCCAATAAAACGATATTACTGTATTTCAAATGAACAAAAGTTAAAAACTTTTGTAAGCCCATAAACTTTTGATGCCCTCAATTTTCATATTCCCGTCGTAATTATTACAAACATTTTTTCAAAAATAAGCAAAAACAAGGATGAACAAGGATGAACAAGGAGGAGACCAAACATGAGTTCAGACTTTTGGTCATTTTTCAATTAAATTTTTTTGTGCCCTTTTTTTCTTTCTTCCTGTTTTTCGTTCTCTCAAAAACATGACTCGAGGGCACTCTTTTTTTCTTTCTTCTTCAAGATTTTTCGAAATATAAGGAAGCTTAAGCTCTTTTTCACTCATCTTGCTTTCACAAAAACCCTGGCATTCATCCCTTTAAAAACAAGAAAGAAAGCAAGAAACCCCCCCCCCCCCCCCATTTTTGGGGGGACAAAAATGAAACGAAGAAATTTTTAGAAAAGGGCTTTTCCTCCTTCTTTTTTCTTCCTTGCTAGCTTCATTCTAATTTTTAAACTTGCGCGCAAAAAAGCTGACAGTCAATTCATTTGCCACAAAAAATAATAGAAGAGAGTGAAATGAGACAAGTCCAAATTTATTTTAAGTTTTTAAAAGGGTTGTTTTTGACAGATGATTCCTTCCGTCTCCTGTTTTTGAGTTAAAATGGAACACAAAAAAAATTCTTCAATCCATTACACTTAAAAGGGTTTTTTTTACAAATGCCACAAAAAAAGGATCTTGAAAAATGCCAAAAACAGCCGAAGCAGCACCAAAATTTGTTTTATGGAAGAAACATTTGAGAAAAAAGGAATGGACGGAAAACGTTTAAAAGGCAGCTTAAATTACATCAAAGTCGAACACGATGATGACAAAAAATAAGTTTGCCTTTGCTGAATGGCATTTATATAATACACGTTTTTGTGTGTGTGTTGTTTGGAAAAAAGAAAATAATGGCAGCAATGAAGAGACAGAGGGAGGAAAAAAAACTGCTGTCAAAAAGTAGTCAATCTTTTTTTTGTGTTCCAAAGTCCTCCCTTTTTTTGGGCAAAGAAAGGAAAAGAATGGAATGATGAAAAGCCGTTCATGAAAAATATGGGGCTATTGTTTTATTTCTGATAATAATAAAAGAAAGAAAAGCGGGGGATTGAAAAATTGTTTCCGTAAGCTTCTTTTTTGGTTTTAAAAAAATGGTTAACAAAAAATGCAAGAATTCATTATTCTTTGGGATTCTGAAAAAAATTTAGGATAAAAAAAATTTGTGTTTTTTTGTATTAAATTAATTCTACATTTCTAAATCCGTTGTTATCCCACACATATCATATCAGAGATCAGCTTTAACAAATTCAAAGAAGTGGAATTTGAAAATGAGAATTCAGAATTCAAAGTGTAAAACTAAGTTAGTTTAACATCTTGTAAAAAAGCACTGTGGAAAAAATGCCCCAAAAATGTGAGTAAATAATTTAGTTAATCAAAATCGCTAAAAATGATTGAATAGTTATACTTATCACTGTCATCTTCAGAATCACAACGTTTCGATTTATTAAATATTAAATTGATTGAAATATTACTGTAATTGCAAAATCAAAGCAAACCTAAACTGTTATTTTTTTTAAATAACATTTTTGGATTATTAATTTATTTATTTATAAGGATTAAATAAATAAATTAAAGATATATTTCCTTCTGGAATAAAAAAAGAAGCACGATTTAGAAATTTCAATTTTATACATTTAATATTATTCTCATTAATAACAATATTTTGAGTTCAAAAACAAAAAGTTATTTTCCTTTTCCATGGTAATAAAAAATATTCAAAAATTATAACGGTACAAAAATGTTGATATAAGATATTTAAAAAAAAGACAATACCGTAGTAAAATGATAGTAAAACAAAGGGCACGTCCACAAACAAATGCCAAAGAAAACTGACCCAAAAAGAAGAAAAAAGCAAAATTGGTTGTATTTTTTCTTTCCTATTTTTTTAAATGATGAAATGCAGCAAAAAAGAAAGAAGAACTTGACTGCAAAAAAAATGTTGTAGGAGGGAAAAGGAGCAGAAACAAAATAGATGTTTTACTATTAAAAATGAAAGCAGAAGCGAGTTCTTTCTAAAGCCAACTAACAAGTAAAAAAAAGAAGTCGAAGAAGCCCCCCCCCAACAACAACATCTTCCAATTGCTTTCTTCTTCTTTTTCATTCATTTTGCTATCTATTGCTTTTGTGCCCTTCTTTTCTACTAAAATCCACCAATGCCCCCTCTCCTCCAAAAAATACAACTACAACAACAACAAAAATATTTCAACCAAAATGAATGGCCCAAAGGGCATCATTTCAATTGAAGCTCCGAAGCCAACGAAGAAAAAAAGCAATGAAATAAAAACCACGAAAAAAAGGGAGAAGAAAATACATATATATTTTTCCTACCAAAAAAATGGAGGCTCATTTAAAGAAAAAAAAAAGAATGTAAGAAGCTAAAAATCGGGAAAGTCTTACATTAGTTTTATGCGCGCACAAAAATGGAAGGGGAAAAAAATTCATGTCCAACAAAATTTATGACTTTTGGGAGGTCCGGTACAGACAAAAAAAAGTTCTTTTCCTTGGATTCCATGTTCCATGGAAATTGAAGAAGAACATGTTTTGCTTATGGGGGCAATGTTATTCATGGCATTTTGCCGTTTTTTGATGTCAGAAATAAATGGTCAAAAAATTTCGTGGTATTTGATAATTAAGTTTAGACGGAATTTCATGGAATGAAGAAAAAAAAGAAAAACTTTTTGGGATCTTTTTGGTGCCGCCAAAAAATTTTGAAGATCTTTTGATTCTGGAATTCAAAAAATTAAAAAATACAGTGGCACCAGAAAAATGATTTAACAATCAACATTATGCTAAATTAATGTGATCACAAAACTTTAAAATTAGCTTATTTAAAGTTTTGCTAAAACATTTATAACAAACTAACCAAAATTTAATTTATTTATTCTATTCTAAATTACGTTCTGATATTGAAAAAAAAGTACAGTAATATCTTCATTTAACCATAATTTATTTAATCCTAGACAGACCACCTCTTAGAATCTGTTAATTGCAACTAAAAAAACATGTTACAAAAGCAAGCATTAAACCTGAATCCAAAAAAATACAAACATGTTGAAAGAAGAAGCAAAAAAAAGAAGTAAATTTTGCAAAAATGCATCATCGTTTTGGCGTATTTAATTTTCTGCAGCATCTTGTTTCTTCCTTTCTTCCTTCCTTCTTTCATTTTCATTTCAATTGTAATCCTTTGCAAATAAACTCTTCTTCTTTCTTCTTTTAAGCTAGCTTTTCCTCAATTGCGTCAAGAAACAAAAAGAAACTATTACTATGTTACTCAAAAATAAACATTTGTTTTTTGACTCATTTCTTTTTTTGCTGCTGCTTTTTAACTCATTTTTGTCCTTTTTTGAATAAATTTTTCCGGTAATAGCCGGGCCTAGCCCTGGACTCAAAATAGTCAATCCTGGACTGGAATCAATTTGATAGTTCTATACTTTTGACACAATGATGAACCTCAAAAACCACTTTAAAAATACTTTTTAATGCTCGTTTCAGATATTTATTTTCCAGGGGGGGTAGGAGCCCAGTCCAGAATGTAAGCAGGCCCTAATAGCCCAAGGACGAAGAAGAGAAACTTTTAAAGATTT
Source organism: Panagrolaimus superbus (assembly GCA_964035985.1). Taxonomy (NCBI): domain Eukaryota; kingdom Metazoa; phylum Nematoda; class Chromadorea; order Rhabditida; family Panagrolaimidae; genus Panagrolaimus; species Panagrolaimus superbus. The sequence goes on from OZ038357.1 coordinate 13,121,151, forward strand.
TATTGAAAATTAAAGCATTTAAAGATATCAGTAAAATTTATAGATGTATTTATTTATTTCTTTTTATCTTCAATTTCAGGTAATCCAAGAGATTTATCAAAATCCGATGACATCAAATCATTTCGAAGTGTTTTGTAATCTTTTCTTTTTTGATCTACATATCCACGTTTTTTGATCTGAAATATTTAAATTTTAATAAAAATTGAAAGTTTTTGTCAAAATACAGTAATAACAAAATTTTTAAAAGTACAGTAATCAAATAACAAACATTATTGCACATTTGGCGTTACTATACCAAAATACCGTAACAATATAGATACAAAAATTACTGTACTTACAAAAACGTGATCTCAAAGTAGTAAATGTTCAAAAATTTTATTACAGTAATCACAAAAATGTGGTACAAAGTTATTGTACAAAAACTATAATACTGAATTTTTTGTATTCCTGTATTTATAAAGCCTATAAATTCGACAAAAAAAGAGCACAAAATATAAAACTAACCTCTTCAGTTCGTTTAGCTTCTCGAATAATTGGTTTATGTGATTCAAAGCTATCTTCGTCGTCATCCTTTCCGCAAGTTTTTTTTCCACCTTCTTTTGATAATTTTTCAGTGGATTTTCCAGGCTTTTCATTATTATTAATTTTATCAGCAGAAAAATTTCCATTTTCGTCTGATGATTTTTTTACAGGTGTTGGAGATGCAATTGGAGAATTTGAAACATGTTTCAAAGATTTCTTGCTATTTTGTGTTCCACCTTTTATTGATAAAACATTTGCAGCTTTATTACTCGCTAATTTACCTAAAATTAACAAGCGTTATTTTTTAAATATATTCTTCCAAATAAAAATTGGCAAACCTGAACCACGTTTTTTTGCGCATAAATTTATTGTTATTACCGTAACCAAGAGAATAAAAATTAAAAATATATTTGAGAATAATGAAGTCCTATAAAATATATATATTCAATAAAATAATAATACAAAATAAAACTTACTTTAACAAAAAATTGAAAAATTCCAACATTATTTAATCATTTACAGTATCCAAGCGAATAAGTACTTTATCCTTCAAAATTTCAAAACAAAAATATCGGAAAAAGAAAAAAATGCAAAATTTAAAAATAGTTTTTTTTTGGTTGAAAAATGAAATCTTAAAAAAGGGGATGAAAGAATTTGCATTTTTTTCATAGTTTATTTTGTTAGAGTATAAGCTTGTTTAATTTAATATACAATTTAAGCTGGAGATTTCATTCAGTCTGATCTGACGAAATCTGACGAGATGGATGAGATTCTATTAAATCGGAAGTCAGTTTATTGATAAAAAAATTTTTCTACATAAAGAAAGTAATCAAAATCTCAAAAATTTAAAAAGAAAATGTTACAAAAATGAAAAACAATTATTTGCACATTTTAATATCTTGGCATGCTTTTTTGCAATCAGATTTTTCGGTATTTGGATCTTCCATATGTTGAATAATTGCATCAAGATCATTCTTAAGGAAGTCTTCACAAATTATTTTTGCGATAGTACTTTGGCCGAGAAGTTTTTCACATTTTGCAATTTGTCCAGCTTCATGATTTTGCTCTTCTTGGCCTTCCCAGGATTCTGTATCTTTACAAACGTCTTGACAAAGAATGCATTTAAATGAATCAGTTATGCCGTCAGGACGCTGCTAAAAAATTTAAAAGATATTGTAAAAATAGGATTACGGTAATTAAAAGTAGCCTAAAAAAGTTTCTTACATTTAATGTAACAGCAAAAGCGGTGGATGAAAGACAAATAAGAGCAACAACAAAAATCAACTTCATTTTTGTGCGATAAAAATAATCAAATGACAAAAAAGGTTGATAGTTGAATGCTTTTAAATGACAACTTTCCGTGGGCACAAAAATCTTATCATAAAAAAAGTTTTATTACTGATTTCTCAAAAGAAAAACATTAAAAACTACAATGAAAGCGGATCTTTAAAATAGACAACAAAAAAAGAGGTTGTGAAACATAACATTTAACACATAAAAATTGAAACATACAAAAAATAATGAAAATAGTCAAACAATTTCAACAAAAAAAGATTTAATTTTGGTCATTATTATTGGCGCCACTTTTGGATGTTGATGAAGTTAATACGGTTTGTTCCATAAAATATTTGATCAATTCATCCTTGTACTTTTGAGCAACTTCTTCGTGTGGAACAACTTCAAATTGATCTCCACTAAAAATTTAAATTTTAACATAAACTACGGTAACTACAGTAATCGCAAAAAGTAAACTTACAGTTGTACAACCCATTTCCAATCTTTTTTGTCTTTATTCTTTGTTGAAGGCTCATATGGGCCAATAATGGTTGCACCATTTTTGTAAATTTTATATTCATCAATGACGGATTTTGGAATATTTGATTGTTCCGTGTAAGATGGAATCCAATCAACAAGGTATAAAGTTTTTCCCTTCTCTTTTTTTGAACTTATAATTCTTCTAACTGCATATAAATCAGCCATTGTTGAGTCTTAATTGAAAATTGTAAACTGAAATAACAAAAGCTTCAAAAATCAAGAAAATAGAAATATAAAAGCAAAGCAAAATATTCATCGTTAAAACGATTAAAAACTTGTTAAAATCATAGCAATATAGTACCCGTAAATGTATATTAATAATATTTTAAACATGAAAATCTAAAATCATAAAAACCAAATAAAAATTTACAATAAAATATAATAAATTCTTTGTTTAAATCGGGTTTCTTTAAGTCTCTTCAAATGTCGAAGTTGCTGGGATGCCCATTTGATTTTTGGAATCATTCTTAAATCAAGACATTTTTTCCATTCTTCTTCTGAAACAAATTGAGCACTTGGTGGTAGTTTTAACCCATTTGTTTCATCCCTCATTGCTAATACAACATCTTTTTGAGCTTTTGTAAGTTTATGATAATTTGCTTTTTGAAGTTTAATTCGATTCTTGAAAGCTTTTTCTAATGAAAGTATCATATTATTGAGATCGGAAACATTCACATATCGACGAATATAATCTGGTACTTTTTCATGTTCATTTTGTTCAATTGGTTGTATAAGAAACTAAAATTTTAAGGATTATTGTTAAAATTGCAAACATAATAAAAGTATTTACAGTTGGAGTTTGTGGTCGACTTGGTGGATCTTGTGGTATTAGACCGTTGTTAGTTGCTAATGGTGTGGCATCATTATCTTTTGCAGTTATTAATTTACTCGATGAATTTGAAGCAATACTTTTAAGAAAGTTTGATTTGTTAATAATCTTAAAAATAGACTCTTTTAAATAAATTAAAAAAACTAAAAGAAAAACAAACGTCAGAATTTAAATCAGTTGCACATTTTTGATTTTCTTTACATTCTTCAATAGCAGTAAAAATTTCATCCTCTAAAAATTTATATATATAAATATATATTTAAATGTTTATACTTTATTGATTGCTATAGAAACAACAACTTACTGTCTATAAAATCCGATAGCTTGTACTTTCGTTCAATAACATCAAAAATTTTTAGCGTACTTTCATCGCCCATTCTTTGATAAAAATAAATAAGCAAAAGTCACAAAAAAATTAGTTCTAGAATTGTTTTTTTTTTGAAAAAAAACCGCAAAAAAATTTTGAAGAAAAAACGTCGCGGTTTTTTCGCACACAAAATTTCTTGGAACGAAAATGTTGTATAAAATCTGAAAAAAAAAAAGTTGAACCGAATCCAACAAACTTGCTTGAAAGTTAAATTTAAACTTGTTTTTTTACTCTCCTTTTTTGGTGTAATAAATAATTATTGTTGATTTTTTTGTTCTGCTTCAGATACTCTCAACTTTACTCAAAAATGCATTCGAATGTTATATCAGAAGTTGATATCAAAGCCGATAAAGTTATTGATCGAGAAAAGGTTTGATTCTTTTATACAATAAATTTTGTATAATTTTTTGATTTGATCGTATTTATTATAGGTTTGTCCTTTATTATTACGGATATTTGTTACAAATATGCGACATAATCCAATTCAAGAATATAAAGGGGGATCTGTACCAAGTCATAACGAATTACAAATCTATACTTGGTAAATTTTAAAGCTTTGAAATGTACATCAATTTTCGTTTATAGGATGGATTGCACTTTGAGAGAGCTGATGTTTTGTATAAAAGATGTTAATGTTGATTCAAGACGAAAGGGAACAACTTTTGATTTTGCTATCGGTATGTTTCCGAGGCATCTAAATCGCAGTTTTAACAAAAATGCTTAAATTTTAGTAACCCCTGATTTCCGATCAAATAGAATGAATTTTAAAAGCATTGGAATTACAACTCATGGATTTAAAGGTGTTGATGATAACAAAACTCTAGCAAGTTGTAAATTTCAAGTTGGTGATTACATTGATGTTGCAATAACACCTGCAGCAATACAAAATCGGGGAAGACATAACGAATTTCAACGTGGCGGTGATTATCCTCGTGGTGATTTTCCTCGCGGAGATTTTCCTCGTCGTTCAAATGAAGGCCCTGGTCGACGCTTTGATCGTTTCAACAGCACAAGCGATCGTCGTTATCGAGATTAAAAAAAGAAAAGAATGATGGCTTATATTTTGAACTAATTTTATAAACTTTTTTTTATTATTGTTGTCCTGATTGTTTTGTTTTTTTATTATTCTTTTTTTCATTTTGATCTCTCCGTCATTTATTTATAAAAATTTTTTTGAAATTCATTGAAATACAAAAATGATTGCGGTTTTTTTTCCGCTTTAAAAATATATATATTTAAAATTCGCTGGATTGATTGCTGCTGTTCTTTTGAGAGAAAGTAGGCGGTCAATGACGTAAAATCTTTCTTTTTTTTATTGCGGCACAACTGTTTTTCAGTTTTATTTATTTCTTTAAATAACACATGGCATAAATAAATATCAGAGAAAAAATTCAGTTTTTTGGGTGATTTTATATTTTTTGTTTCCTGATATTTTGTTATGGTTTATCAAAACCGTAATCGAAATCGTACCAATCAATTTTTTAACGATTTGGAACGTTTGGCAGGTGAATCTTCTTCTGCTCGGGCTCAAGAAAGATCTGCAGTAGAAATGAGTAACATTCGACCCATCCCAAATGATGACAGATCCCCATCAACCACGTCACGATCTGGTTCAGTTTTTGGTGATGAAGTTCAACGACTTCTTCAGCATATTAGTGACCTTTATTTAAATGAAGAAATTAGTGATGTAACTCTAATTGTTGAAAATTCTCGATTTCCTGCCCATAAAATTATTTTAGCTTCGAGAAGTATTTATTTTAAGTGAGTTGAAATGAAAAATTATGGGTTTTAAAACAAAATAAAACATTTAGGGCAATGTTTTTTGGTGGAATGAAGGAATCAAAAGAGAATACGGTAGAACTTCAAGAGACGCCAGTTCAAGCATTTAGAGTTTTACTCGAATATATTTATACTGGAAAAATGATTTTTAAAGAAATGAAAACGGATTTAGTTTTTGATATTTTGGGACTTATAAATAAATATGGGAAGTATTTATACATTTTTTATTGAACTAATAACAAATGTCCCTGGACATTAAAATTAACAATTCAAAAAGGAAAAATACCCATTGTTTTTCAGGATTTACAGAGTTGGAGCATAATGTTTCAGAATATCTTAAGGTTGGTAATATCTTTGCCAATATTTTAAATCTCTTATGCCAAAGTTTTGTTACATGTTATGCTGTGGTTTAATTAAATATTAACTTGTTACAGTTTGGTAGAATTTTAAGCCTCAAATTGTTAAACAGTTTTTTTTGCTACAGTATTCTTGATAAAATTACTGTTGGAGTTATTTTTTACAGTACTATAAATCCCTTAAAATTAAAAAATATTTTTTACATTCCTTAAACTAACTATTAAACAATTTAAAGGAAATTTGTAAACCTGAAAATGTTTGTAATATTTTTTGTGCATCACAAATGTATTCCATGAGATCCCTAGCAGCACATTGCCTAGATTTTATGGATTTTCATGCTGAAGAAGTTTTAAAGCATCCAACTTTCCGAAATCTTTCCGCTGAGGCCCTTGAACAATTAATTTCACGTGATTCATTTTGTGCTTTTGAAATAACAATTTTTAAAGCGGTTCGAGAATGGATGGATGCAAATGCAGAAGAATCAAGATTTTTTGGAGAAATAGTAAAAAATATTCGATTATCTTTGATTAAATTGGATGATTTATTGAATATTATTCGTCCATCAGGTTTAATTCCACCTGATATCCTTTTGGATGCAATAAATGATCAAACAAGATGCAAAACATCAGATTTAGGATATCGAGGTTTTAAATTTCCAAATGTTAATGTTGCATGCCCTGAATTTGGTGTAAATATTATTGCTGGTGATAATAATAAAAATTATTTTTCCACTGATCCTTTGCCCTCAGAATCGGAAAGAAATGCCATAAAACATCCAATTAAAGAAAAAGATCCTGGAATTATTGTTGAACTTGCACGTCCACATATTATGTAAGAATTATTTTTAGAGTTTCGAAAAAAAGGCTATATATATATTCTGTAAAATTACAGTAATCATATCCGTTTTCAACTTCCTGAAAGAGAGCAACGATCATTTTCATATTTTGTTGAAATAAGCATGGATAAATTGGATTGGGTTCGCGTAATTGATCATACAAGATATTTGTGCCGAAATAAACAAAATTTATTTTTTAATAAAAGAGTTATCAAGTGAGTTTTTTTAGGGTTATGGTAATGACATTGTAGCTTATAGAAAAAGTTTTAAATAATAATTTTTACAGATTCATTAAAATTTGTGGAACTTTTACTACGAGTTCCGTCTATACTTTTCAAATTATGAATTTGGAAGTTTTATTTTCTCCAGAATCCTTTGAAGTTGATTCTTCAACAACTTTAATAATTCCAAAACAAAATATTGCCACAATTCAAAATAATGCCAATGTGATTGAAGGTGTTTCACGGTCGAGAAATGCCCTTCTCAATGGTGATACTCGAAATTATGATTGGGATAATGGATACACGTAAGTCTGGAAGGATTACAATAAAAAAACATGTTAGATAGAGTGTTATTTTAGATGCCATCAATTACAAAGTGGCTCAATTATTGTACAACTTGCCCAACCATATATGATTAATTCGATCGGGTTATTATTATGGGATTGTGATGACCGACAATATTCATATTATATTGAAGTTTCAACAGATCAACAAACTTGGAATCGAGTGGTTGAAGAATGTGAAGTATCAAGTTGGCGGCGAGTAACTTTTGAACTTCAACCTGTTACTTTTATCAAAGTTGTTGGAACTGCCAATACTGCAAATGAAGTCTTTCATTTGGTACACCTTGAATGCCCTGCACCGGAGGATTATCCAATTGGAAATAATAATTCAACAAACACTCGACAATTTGCTGGAATTCATGATGGCCTTCCACAAATGATTAACAATCTTGAACAAGGAATTGAAAGAGTTGCTATTGAACAACCTGATTAATTAAATCTTTTAACAAATATACAAGTATTTTTGCATATATTTTTTTAAAACATTTTATTTTCAAAAATCAAGAATTCAAATAAAAAAAACACTTTGCAAGAGGGTTAACAAAAACATTCAAAAAAAATTAATGCAAAAACATAAAACTACAGTAAGAATTCATTTTGATTTAGCCTTTTTAAAGCATCAAATTCGATTCGATTGAATTTAATATTGTTTGTTTATTTTTCACTTATTTCATCTTTGAAGTAGGTGAATAATGTTTAATCATAAAAAAGATCATTAAATTTTATAATTTTTTTCAGAGGATTTAAAATTGCTCATTTTTGCTTTTTGCGAAAAAAAGTTACCAAAAATCACAAAAATAATAAAAACTTCAAAATTCTGGGATTTTTTGGCAATTTAATTTCGTTGTAAATTTTTTTGATGTTTTTTTTGTAGGGATCATAAAAAAAACTGTAGACAGCAATTTTTGAAAATCTTCTTTTCTGTGACCATCTCTGAGACAAAAGGTGATGACGAAAACTTTTTAAAAAGCAAACGTTTTTGTCTACGCATTTTTTGAATATTGCAAAACAAAATCCTGACACGATTTACAGTTTAACAAAAGAACAAATTCGTTGGTGATTGTCAACAACTAAAAAAAGTTAAGGAGCTTTGATTCTTGAATTTATTCATTTTATTTAATTACTACTAGTACACCTTTTCGGGGTGATAACGTTATTTATTAATTATTTGCAGATTTTCAGAAATTTTAAGTTGCATAATTCCCCGTTAGCAGCATCAAAAATGACTCATGTTCCAAATACTGGAATTGTGAGTTGTATTTCTGTTATATGTACAGTTTTTTAAAATAAAAATACTAATATTTTTGTAGGAAGAACTATATCGAAGCGTAATTCAAGATGTAATTGAACAAAGCAGAGAAGCATTTTTAGATGAAAATATCGACACTGATATCCTTTTTCAAATTCAGAAAGTAAGTATATGTCATATATTTGCAAGTTTTATGTTATTTTTTAAGGCTTGGGAAGAAAAGGTAAATGCCAGTGGAGCAGCAGATTTAAATCAAAAAGCTCAACCTGTTCCTGTAGTTCGCCCGGCCCAAGTTAAACCAACAACGAATAGTAAACAAGCTTCGAATTCTCGAGCCCCAACAATGGTACAACAAGAAAGTTCTATTCCATCCACATCAGATTCTCAACCGCCCCAACACTATGGTAATACAGCTGATCCAGCAATGTTTCGAAATGTTGCTGGTGGAGCCGTCCAAATTCAGGGTCTTCCATATAATATGGGACAATTTATGGTTTCTGGAAATCCCGGGAATGTTATGTTACTTCCTGTTCAACTTGGTGGGAATCAAACTGGCCAAAGTGTAATTCAAATGACACAAGAACAGTTCAATCAATTGCCACAAAATGATGGCGAAAGTTTTGCAGATTTTGAAAATGCTGAAATAAGCTTAGACTTAAAAGCTGGCACTTTAATCATTGATACGAGTAAAAGCCCCAAAAGTGAAAAAGTTGCAGATGTTTTCAAAGGCTTGAAAAATTTGAATCTGAATACCAAAGGTTCGAAGAAAGAGAAAACAGTAAATTTAGCATTAGTTATTCCACAAGTTGATGGTGGCCCGCATATGTCTGATAGTTCATCAGATGATGAAGAAGATGATGATGATCCTTTGAGTCGAATGGCAAATCGGATTGATGATAAAGGTGAAGAAGAGGGTGAAGATGATGGAGGTGATGAAGATCCATTAAATTCTGATGATGATCAAAGTGATGATGAAGATTTGGATACATTATTTGATTCTACCAATATAATTGTTTGTCAATTTGAAAAGGTATCCATTTAATTAATTTAAACTCCTTCCTCCCTCACCCGGTGTACATTGACTTTACAATTCCCCCACATTTAATTCTATCTTCCAAAAATCGGGTGAATAGAAGGGCGAAATACTGTACTGTTTGAATTCAAATATTGAATGTTTTAGGTTAATCGTGCTCGTAATAAATGGAAGTTTACTCTTAAAGATGGAATTATGCATCTCGAAGGAAAAGATTTTTGTTTTCAAAAATGTACTGGTGAAGCTGAATGGTAGTTTACTGATTAATTCAAATCTTCAACTTTATATAGTCTATTTTGTTGTCACCGTGTTTTTTTGTATTGTCTTTCTGACGTTTCTTTTTTCTGATATACTGTGATTTCTCTCTGATATATTTATTTGGGCAAATTTAAAAAATAATTTTTAGAGAATTTTATAAATTTTCTATCAAAAGTAAAACTGCTTGTTTTTAAAAAATGTATTTCTATCAACCCATGTAACTGATTATATTATAAACGTATCTTTTTTCTTTTGGTTGGTGATGAAAATAAACAAACCCAATTTTTTTTTGCGTAAGAATTTCAGTTATTAATTTTGGACTTAGATTTTGGAATTAATTTTGTGGTATGTGGTAAAATTATTAATTTTTATTTGTGGTAAGATTCAACATATTTTCACTAACTAAAAAAGCTTTTAAAAGAAATTTTAGAAAAGCTAAAAAGAATAGCAAAAACTGTAATAGTCATCGAAAAAAAAGATATGAAAGAAAAAAAACACCATCAAAAGTTTTTTACGGTGAAAAGTCCGCAAACCATCGAAAATGCAGTTGTTCCATTTAGTTTGATATCTTGCATGCAAGCAGCATCATTTTTTTATTGATAATATTTAGACAAATTCTTGATATTTAAACTGCAAATAAATTCTACAGTAAAACAATAAAGTTGTATTTTTGACTGTAGAAAAATTCCAGCAAAAAAGAATTTTTTACAGTTATTTTTATAAGTACATAATATGGATAATAATATTATCCATATTATGTATATTATATTAAACATCAGCTGTAAAATCAATTATCAGTTGTACTTTATCAAGCTTTTTTTTCATTTTATTGTATTAAATGTATTCAAGGCCGTATTTAGGGGGGAGGATTCGGGATCTGTGCCCCCCGAAACTGAAGAATTTCCTTTGATCTGTTGCCGCTTCGTGTTGGCGGCGGCAAAAGATCAAAGGCGTGCCCCCCCCCCCCCCAAAATCACTGTGCCCCCTCCGAAATTTTTTTCTGTATACGGCCTTGAATATACATTATATTTTTTTAAAAAAAGCATGTCAATGGCAAATAAAATAATAAAACTTCGATAAGTAATAATATTTTATTTTTATAAATCAACAATTTAATTTTAAAAAATTTCAAAAAAACATTTAAAGAATTAATGCAAAACAAAAACTACAGTAATCTTTGATTTACCGTTTTTTAAAACACAACGAACTTAATCTTCTTTTTCTTCTTCTCCTTCTTCATCGGCTTCTTCTTCTTTCTTCTTTTTTGCTGGTGAACTTCCTCCATCTTCGTCCTTTTCTTCTTGAACTTTTAAAGCAAATTTGCGTTTTTGATTAAAATTTTTAAGACATCCAAGTAAGACAGCTTTACGAACGACATGAAAAAGGATTGTAAAATCGGGTTGGGTAAGATTGACTTTGCTTTCAGGATCGATTTCTGCAACAATTTCACAAACAATATCAAGAGCTTGTTGTCGACTAATTTGATCACTGAAACGTTTCTTGTAATCAACAGCAAAAGTAGCATGTTTTCCTTCATTTTCAGATTTAGAAGAGAATTCATCAAAATGATGTTTTAAAATTTGACGAAGCTTTGTTTTAAGGTCACCAGATTCAGATGGAGAAATATCTTCGATAGGCAAAACGCGAAGTAAATAGCGACATTGTTGAGTCTAAAATTTAATCAAGTTAGATTTCCGTTTTAAATGAGTACACACACTTTACCTTTTGACATTCATCAACCAATTTTTCAACAAAATCAACAATCTTTGCTCGTGGAATATCAGCAACAGTAAAAAATAAACAATGTTTAACACCAGTTGGTTGTTGACGGATACGCTTTAAATTTTTTGGACGATTTGCTTCTTCAATTTGTTTCTTCAGTTCATCAGCAATATCCATTTCACCAGATGCATCACCTCCACCACCAACAGGAGCAGGTTCACTTACAGAGGGTTCATTAAGAAATTTGCTTACAATATTTTGTGCTTCTCGAACACCTTCTCTTTCACTGAAGATTGATTATTTTGTTAATATCATTCATTTTTGTTTTATAAATAAAAATAACTTACAATTCACAAGTAAACCAAATACCATATTTATGCCATTCAAGTTGTTTTGGAGTTTTATATCCTTGATTTTGGGTATAGTAATTTGATCGCTTTTGATTATTTGATGGACGAGACATTTTTTAATGTTGAAAGAAAATATTAATAAATGAAAGTTAAAACGGTTTAAATTTTAAACTTTAAAAAGATTGAAATTTGACTTTGATTTAAAAAATGAGAAACTTTCGTGAAAACTTTCGTCAGCTTTAATGTTTCAAAAAGTCTTGACACGATTTATTGTTAAACAAAAAAAAAACAATTTTTTTTGTTGTTGTGTTAAATTAACAATTGCAATTGTCAACAACAAATAAAACGAACTTTGATTGTTTAATTCATTTGTTTGTTATGAACTACCAACAACAATAAGTGTGTTTCGGTTTACAAAATATAACTAATTAGTAGCCGGCACTTTCAGATATATATCAATCTTTTTATTTATCGTTAACAACATAACTTTTTCCGCTAACAAACAAAATGACTCATGCTGCAAATAGTGGAATTGTAAGTTTTTTACAGTCAATTTTTGTAAATATAAATGTTAATATTTTTGTAGGAAGAACTATATCGAAGCGTAATTCAAGATGTAATTGAACAAAGCAAAGAGGCATTTTTGGATGAAAATGTTGACACCGATATCCTTTTTCAAATTCAAAAAGTAAGTTATCTATCTGCAAATTTGTACTATATAGTTTTTTAAGGCTTGGGAAGAAAAGATTAATGCAAGTGGAGCAGCAGATTTAACTCCAAAGGTCCAACTAGTTCCAACAGTTCGACCCGTTAAAGTCAAACAACCGATGGTTATTCCACAAGTTGATGGTGGCCCGCATATGTCTGATAGTTCATCAGATGATGAAGAAGATGATGATGATCCTTTAAGTCGTATTGCAAATCGTATTGATAATAAAGGCGAAGAAGAAGCAGAAGAAGATGGAGGTGATGAAGATCCGTTAAATTCTGCTGATGATCAAAGTGATGATGAAGATTTGGATACATTATTTGAATCTAGCAATATCATTGTTTGTCAGTTTGAAAAGGTAACTACTATAGTTTATAGTTAAACTTCAAATACTGAATGTTTTAGGTTAATCGTGCTCGTAATAAATGGAAGTTTACTCTTAAAGATGGAATTATGCATCTTGAAGGAAAAGATTATTGTTTTCAAAAATGTACTGGTGAAGCTGAATGGTAGTTTACTGATTAATTGAAATCTTCAACTTTATAGTCTATTTTGTTGTTTTGACTTATTTGATCCTGTCTTTCAAAAACTTTTTATACGTGTAATATGCTTTTCATTTTATTTTTACAAAGAGATAAGTGCAAATTATAGAAATTTTTCGTTACGGGTTTAATTTATTTTTTTTATTAATAAATGTAGAATACTTTGTTTTTGTAATTGTGTTATACAGGAACAAGTTTTTTTAACTTGCATTATATTTTTGATCATGATTTTGTTTTTTGTTCACTTAAATTAGAGTTAAAAAAATTTATTTACCGTTTCGTTTCGCAAAAGTCATGCATGAATCAGCTGGTCTTGCAATCACTCCATCAATAAAATAATTTTATATTGCAACTTTCTTAGCTTTGATTTAAAAGAAAAGAATATTCTTCAACATTTTTTTGAACTTGAAAGAATTTCAAAACAATTGTTTGGGGGACGTGTCTTCTTTCAAGAGAAAAAGGCGGAGTATTTTTTTTTTTGTTTTGCTATCTTTTTTTGTTCTGTACGCAAGGGAAAAAATAGGGGAGAGAAAACAGCCTCCATCAAAGTTTATTCTGACAATGAAAAATGTAGAATAACAACACATTGTTGGAACAGAAAAAGAGAGAAAGAAAGCTGATTCATTCATTTTTATAACCAAAAAAAAACTTTCTCTCTTTGGAAAAAAAAGAATGTTAAAATATTTTACATTATTATCATTTTTTTGATGATTTTAGTTAAAGACGAATTATTTTGTTATGAGTGATACAGATTCAAAGTCAACCCCATCTTCTCCAAATACTCTTCGCCAACGTAATCGGAATCCGCTTCGAAGTGAATCATCTAAACGACAAGCAAAAGAACTTCCTGGATCTCGCTCAAAATGGTATGGACATTAAATATTATAAAATTTATTGTTTTTTGGTGATCCTCGACCATACATTTTTATATTTACAGGTCAACCTTGCAATCATGGTCAGATAAATTGCAATGGTTTCTTTTGACTCCTATTCGATTTATTATATGCATTTCAACTGTAACATTATTTATGTTTGCATATTTTGGCTTTATGATTCCTATTTTGTGGGCAAAACCTTTGTGGCCTCGTCTTTATTGGGGATATGAAGGAAAACTTTATCGATGGTTACAAGGTAAACTTTATTATTTTTAAAGAAAAAGTATTCTAATTGATATATTTTTCTAGCATTCGTTGCATACTGGGGCCACACAGCAGACTATAATGGTAAGTTGATTTATGCATTTAAGAGATCATTTGCCTAAATTGCATGGTGATATTACAGTATATGAATATGGTGATGATATTTCGCAATATTGTGACAGCGATCGAGTACTGTAAGTTGTGAATTCACCAAAAACAACTTCAATTTCTTTTCAATTTTCAGGGTAATGTGCAATCATCAATCTACCGCAGATGTCCCATGTTTATTTGCTGTTTTGCAACATAAAGGCGTAGCATCACGTAAAACTGTATGGTTAATGGATCAAAGTTTGTTGTTTTTTTTCACTTGTTTATTGATGTCTTAATTCCTTTTATTTTTTTAGTGTTCAAATGGACTCCTTTCGGAATTATTGGTCAAATGCATGGCGATTATTTTATTAAACAAGGAAAATCAACACGGGATTCGGAACTTAATCGATTAAAGGAACATCTTCGAAATGTTTTTTGGGGTATGTTGATAAGATTATATAAAAAGAATAACATAAATCTTCTATTGCAGAAAGAGATCGTCGATGGGTTGTTTTATTTCCTGAAGGTGGATTCTATTACAAACGGATTGAACAAAGTCAAGCATACGGTAGAAAAAATGGTTTCCCACATTTAGAACATGTTACCCTTCCTCGTATGGGAGCTGTAAAAGCTATTCTTGAAGAAGTTGGACCTCGCGATGATGATGGTGAAATGATTAAAACAAAAAGTGGCAGCAAAATTGAAATCATCAAAGATACTATTGGTGCTATTCGTGAAAAGAAATATGTCAAAGAAACTCGTCCACCAATCAAATATGTTCTTGATATTACAATTGCTTATCCAAATGGACAACCTTTAAGTATTTTTACTTTATGCTTTGGCACTCGTGAAAAATGTGATATTGCTGTCCACTATAAAATTTTTAAAGCCGATGAAGTTTGTCACATTTTTGTGCTAAGTTTTTTTACTCAAGCTTATCCATTTTAGGTACCATTTGATGATGAAATTAAACTTCGTGATTGGATGTATTCTGTTTATGAACATAAAGATCAACTTTTGGATAATTTTTATCAATTTGGTAAATTCGATCGTAATGATACTGGTGATCGTATTATTTTTCCTTGGTCAAAAATTATTCTTCAATATCTTTTCTGGATTACTAGTTTCGTCGTTCAAATTAAGATTTATCATTTCTTGCTTACTCAATTTTATCATTTTCTTTTTCCTTCCTATTAATTTTATCTCTTCTTCTTTTTCAACATCAACAACATGATTACATGAAACGTTATTTAAAAAACAGCCAAATTGGAAGTCATCATTATTAGTGCATTTTTATTTTTCTTTGTTAACTTTTTTAAATGATTACTTCTATATTTTGGAAATTTAATTGCCAAGTACAAAACGTTTTCTCAATGACTCCTTTTTTTCATGGTTTTATCTCTGTCCTTTTTGCTTTATCCTTTTTTTTATCTCTTATCTTTTTTTTAAAGACTTTTCCGGTTTTTTTAAAGAATGGTCACTCTTTTTTTGTGTAATTACCAAATGTAATTTTTTTGCCAGATGTGTGCTCACTGTTTCGTTATTTTTGTTCTTTTATTTGCCTATCACCTTTATCTTTTTTTACAACATAATTTTTTTTTGCTTTGATGTGTTTTATTATGTGTATTACTGTATATGAATAAAGGCTTGCTATGTATTTTTTATTTAATTTGTAAAAATTATTTTTAGATACTGTAGTTTAACATTTTCCATGGCGTTTAACATCGTATAATTTATTGATCTCAGCTTTTGAACTGAAATTTGCATAATAATATATACTGTAGTAAAGAATGACAGATCTTGATGATATAAATTTTTTGAATGAATTAATTGAATTTTTGAAAGAACATGAATTTTTATTTAAATATCCAAACAAAGATATCTTTATTACGAACACTCTTACAACTTTTTTTGAAAAGGTAAAACACTCTTTTTAAAAAAAGGAAAGAATACTGTAACTTTTTTTAAATTTTACAGTGGCCAAATTTGTGTGAATTAACAAATGAAGAACTTTTAAAACTACCGTATGACAAAAAACTTCAAGAAAAATGTGACTCAAAATTACCAAAATTTTTTGAAAATATTCAAAAATTTTCAATTTTAAAACCATTTCCTACTGTATCAAAGAATGTTGAAATTCCGAAAAAATTATTTACTAAAATGAAAAAAAAGAAGGAATATGAAATTAGAAAATTGTTACCAGTGTTTTTAGAAAAATGTGAAAAAGTTGGAGTTAAAACTGTTATTGATATTGGATGTGGAACGGTACGTGAAGAAACGATTCTTTTAAGAGTTGCAGCAAAACCTTGATAAAAATAGGGAAACATTTTTTTGTTTATTAAATTTCCAGCACAAAACCTTATAGAAACAATATTTTATAGGGAAATTTAATAAAAATTCTTGAATATTTTGGAATGAAATGTATTGGAATTGAAGCAAATTCAGAATTTTGTAAAACAGCAAAAGAAATGAATCGTACGTAAAGTTTTGACTCTTTTTTTCTCGATCGAAATTACCGTAATTTTTTTAGCAAATGCTTTAATTTTGAATGAATTTGTTACAACTGATTCAATCCAAAAAATTCATGATTTGATAAATATTCATGCTTCTGGAGCAGCAGCTATAATTTCACTTCATGGATGTGGAAATCTTCAAAAAGTTTTGCTACAAATTAAAGCGTCAATTAATTCATCGAAACTTCCATTATTGTTTACCCTTGGATGTTGCTATCATAAACGAACATATAATTATTGCCGCGGTGAAATAATAATAAATAATAATGAATGGGGAATCAGTGAAACAATAAAAAAAAAATTACAAAATTCTTGCTTATTTCTTCAAACTTGTGCTCTTCGACTTGGATGTGATCGAGGCTTACAACAATGGATTCAACAAACTCCCGAACAATTTGAAGCACATAAAAATGCAGTATTTAATAGAGCTGTAATTGAAACAGTCTTCTTCTCTGAATCTGAAGCTGCATCAACAACTTCAACTAAAAGAAATACAAATCGAAATTTAGATAATAATAATTTAATTTCAACAATCTGTGATAAGCATAATGTTCATCCGAATGAAAGATTGAAAAAAGAAGAAGAATTAAAAAAATCATTTGAAAAATACAGTAATTTTAAAAATATTATTCAACCATTTTCGGTGAGATTAATATTTTCAAAATGTTGTGTTTCAAAATGCTTTAACAATTTTTAGATGCTTCAATCCGCAATTCAATATCCCATGGAAACTTTAATCCTTTTAGATTCGGCATATTTTTTAAAAGAAAATAATCAACCTGCCCATTTTCAAGCTTTATTTGATGTTCTTCAATCACCTCGAAATATGTGTTTAATAAGTTTAAATGTTTAAATTTTACTGTATTTTTGTTGTTAGTTTAAAATATACTTTTGTTTTAAAATTTTGTTGCAAATAAAAGAAATAAAAAAACGGATTTTATTTTATTTAGGGACGAACAAGGGCTTTTTTTTGAAGCCCGGAGGGGGGGGGCATAATATGAGGGCCAGATTTTTTCAATTTGAAAAAAAATTACATATGGGGGCGCCAAAATAAAATTGAAGAAACTACTTTTTGCCCCTTTCAAAGGTCATGACCCTTACCCAGACTTGAGTATCTGCATCTGGACAGATACCTCTCGTCTGCAAAAACTTTTCTGCTTGAGCTTTGCAGATAAATCTCGGTTGTGCATCATTTATTGATTTTATTAAAACAAATTCAAAAACTTTCAAAAAAATTTCAAAAAATCTTTGGCAAAATGAGAATCATAAAATTTCTTTCTTTTTCTCGTCGTCGTCGTTGCTGCTGCTCTCTTTTTTAGTAACGCTATTTCGTTGTTGAAATTTGACGTCATTAGGTTTTCATTAAATATAAAAAAGTTAGTACTGTAATTTATTGTTATACTGTTGCTATTATCGTGAAAACCCGTTGCATCTGCTTTTTTAAAGGTTTTTTTTTGCGTTTTCAGCCTCTCTTCAATTCTAAGAATTCTTGCAACAAATCAACGTGCATTTGAATAAAAGTTATATTATTTCTATTTCTTAATTTCTCATATAGATTTAACCATTTTTTAGGAAAATAATGGAAACAAGATCAGCGAAGAAAATAAAAAATTGCGCTGATGCCAATGCGCGATATCACCGATTAAGTGAATCAGAGAAGAAAGAATTGAATAAAAAAAGGGCACAACAACAAAAACGCAAACGACAACGAAATAAAGAAATTGCAGAATTAGAAGCCGTTTTACGTCAAACAAATGATATCGTTGATGATTCACAAACTGTAGAACAACTTAGTGAACAAAAAATGAGAACAAAATGGACAGAATTTGAAAATTTACGATATCAAAGAATGTCTTCTGAAGAACGTGATGCATATAATGATAAGCACAGAATGTGTCAAATAATTGTTAAAAATGAAAATGATGAAATTGTTGATGTCAAAGAAATTGTTAAAAATGAAAATGATGAAATTATTGATGTCAAGGAAAATGTTAAAGAAGATGTGAAGGCACATAATTTGAGAAAAGCATTGTCTGCAAGAGCACGATATCATCAAATGACTCCTGACGAAAAAAAACTTTATAATCAACGAAGATCAGAAGCAATTAAACGTCAACGCCTCGAAAATGAAGCATTATTAGCGACGCCAATTGAATTAATCAATGATGAAATATTTGAAAGAGTACAAAATGTTATTGCTCGAAATGCAAAGCGTTCTGAAAATGCTCGGCTACGATATCAACGAATGACACCAGAAGAACGAAAAGAATATAATCGAAAACGTAGCTCCTATTATAAGAAGAAAAATGTGAAATTGGAACAAGAATGAATGAATAAATGATGATTTGGTTCTGTAAGATTTTTTTCATGTTTTTTTTGTGATTGTTTTTGAGATTTACATTATATTAATTCTTTGTTTTGTTTATAAAAGTGTTTTAAAATTAAATTTTAAAACCTTGTTTTGGTATACACTTTAGGGGGTACTGTAGTTGTATTGAATCAAAAAATGTTGCTTAATCGGGTGAAAGAAAGCATAAAAATTAAAATTACGGTAGATGTTTTTTCAAAGCTCTCCATGTTTTTTTTTGAATCTTTAAAAAAGAAAATAACTTTTAAAATATATATTTTTTAAATAAATGAAAAAACAATTTTCTTTTGAACAGTTGATTGAACGTTTTGAAAGAAAAGGAAACAAATTAAAAAAGCAAAATAAAATGACGAAAATTTATAAAGATTCCATCCATTCAAAGAGGAGGGTTTTTTTATTTTTGGGATATCTTTTTTTTTGCGGTGGCGGAAATAAAAAAAAACAGAGTTTGTTCTTTTTTTGGGTTGTTAATTTTTTAACTGCAAATTCAAAAGGATTATATATAGAATGCAATTTTGGAGGAGCTTTTTTTGGGATATATAAAAGTTAGTTTTCTTTTGTTAAAAAGTTGAGAGGATACGGTATCAAAAATATATGTTATTAGAATTTGTTGAAACATTTGAAGCAGTAGTGGTTTTCTTAAAAAGAAGTTCAACAATACGGTAATTTATCTTCCAAACAAAACATGTGTTTTTCTATTTTTAAATTTATTTAAAGCTTTAAAAAGTGTTTCGATTTTTTTCAACCAAAGTTTTATTTTTGATAGTAAGATTTTGAAAGTAAGTTTACAAATGTTTGTCTTTACTTTTTTCCATGCATTTAAAAGTAATAATTTCACCGCCATCACTGTCAGTGCCGTCAAAGAATATAGTAACGGAATAAGAAAAGGGGGGTGATGAAACTTAAGAAAAAGGGGGGGGGGAGACTTAATTTTTTGAATGATTTATGCAAAAAAGATTTTTTCCTTAAAATAATTGCTGGGGGGGGGGACTTAATTCCTTCTTTTTTACTCACTTTTATCGTTTATCGTTTTTTACACATTCCCCCTATTTTCTCCCTTTAAATTTTTGAAAAAAAAATATATATCTAAAAAAGAAGCTTCAACGAAAAAAAAAGAAAAAGAATAAACGTCACTTTTTTTTCAATGAAACACAAATTTCTTACTTTTTTTCTAAAGTGTAAAAAAAAATTAGTTAAAAATTTATTCGATCTATTTCTAAGTTTTTACAAGAAACAACTAACTTTTTGGCTGCTCTTTTTTTGGTCGCTGGAAATTCATTCTTCTTCTTTAACATTCATGAATAATTTTTCTTTCTTTTTTATTAACAATTTTTTTGTTTCGTCGGTTCTTCCTTCTCCATTAAAAGTTTTATCCAAAAAAGCTGATATTATTGAGGGATGTAATAAATCCTGTCAAAACTTATTAATTTCAAACCCCTAAATTTTGTCATCTCTTTTTTTACATTTTTTACATAATTTTATTAACTTTTGTCTTGAAACGAAACCTCTTTTTTCTCTCTTAAAGGGAGTGTCGGAGATAGCGAAAAAATTTTTACGATCGTTTTCCGTCATTCCAAGTGATGGGGAATGCATTCGTTGCGTGCGGGCGGACAAACTTTTTCATTCCCCATCACTTGGAACGACGGAAAACGGTCGTAAAAATTTTTTCACTATCTCCGACACTCCCTTTAAACGGAAAAATGTGTCTTTTAAAAAAACTGTAGCCCATTCAAAAAAGGTAGGCCCAAAAGTTTTTTTTTGAAAATATAATTTTTTTATTAATCGTCACTAAAATATTCGAAGCAAAAAAAAAGTCAAAGGCGAAGGAAAGGGCGGCCCCTATTTTATTTTATTTTATATTTCATTTTATTTTATGGCATTCGACATCCGCATTTTTTGACTTTCATTATTTTTTTTGCCGTCGCACATTTTTCTTTTCTTCAACAGGGTCTTTTTTTGTGGCCATTGTTTTTTCATTTTCCGTTTTGTTTTGTTTTTTTAAATAATCCTTTTTTTTGTGAAAATCAAAATTAACTTTTTTATATTTTATTATTTCCTTGAACCACCCTTTTTTTTGACGCTATAATATCAAAATTCATCTTAAATGAGGTCATATGCCATGTGCCTGCCTTCATTTTTTAGTTTTTTTGACATTCACTGATTACATTTCATTTTTCTCCCTTTTTTTATAGCCCTTCTTTTTCTTTGACAGCTTTGTTTTATGTCTTTTTTTTTGTTACGGTAGCTTTTTTTTCATATATTTTTGCGGAATTTTTGCTTTCTTTTTTAAAATCGTAATTTTTTTTACAGAAAATTCGCGGGGGGAAAAATAAATTTAACAAAAATGATGACAAAATTAACACAAAAATTTATATTTGGATTTATTCTATTATTTTGTTCAACATTTTATGAAACTTCAGCATTTAGTATTCGAGAATATATAAGAGGTGGAAAACGTACAAATCCGGAATTATCGCCATGCCCAACTTGGCATCCTTTTCAATGCCCAAATGGTGATTGCATTTCTATAAGGTATTTAATCTTTTTTAAAAATACTGTGGGTCAGAAAATTTGAATAATATCGAAAAAATATTTGATTCAAACTTTATTTGCTAAATTTGAAACTTGCAAACTCTTTAAATAATTTTTTCGCACATGACGTTTTTGGTTGAAAGAGCTTCCAAAATGAAGCTCTAATTTGATTTAAAATAAATGTCTTTGATTTATATTTTATTTTGAAATTCTTCTTTTTTTTAAAATATATATTTTTCTATTTTGGTCGAAACCAAAACAAACAAACTTCCTTCAATATTTTTTTCAAAACAATTCATTCAACAATATTTATTTATATTTTTTTGAGGACATTACTACACTGACCCCCCCCCCCCCCCCCCAAATTTTAAAAAGATAATAATTATTTTTTTACGTCACAATTCATTTTTTTTTCGGAAAACAAAGCCTTTGTTCAGCTGAAAAAAATAATTGTGGTTTTTGTTGTTTCAAAAATAAGAAGGAATAAAAAATCATGTTAATAACATACAAAAAAAAGGGTTATGAATCATAAAGTTGAAACTACATCAACAATTTAAAAACGGCAAAAGTTACGGTAAAAAAAGGGTTTAACTTTTATAAAAAATATGGTATTTAAAGGGATATTTAAAAACTATAAAATTGCATTTTGTTTTAAAAATCTCGCTACAGTATCCCAATTTCAGATATCTTTGTGATGGATCATTCGATTGCACAGATGAATTCGATGAAAATCCACAAATGTGTACAGCCGGTAAGCCTTTTTTTTTGTTTACCCCAAAAATAATAATATTAAAAAAATATTTCCAACTTTTTTTCAATAAAAAAAACAATAATATTTATCCCTTTTTTTTATTCTCCAAAAATAAAACAATTTATTTTGCAACTTTTTTGCATACATTAAAATTAATAAATAAAATCCCCCTCTCAAAAAATAATTTTATCTTTTAAAAGTTTATTTAAAAAAACAAAACATTAGTAATTTTTTATTAAATTAAATTTATGTATTACTGTGTTTTTTTGCGTCACTTTTTTTTGGTACTTTCGTGACGGAATTTACCGGTGAAAAATTAAATTATTTTAAAATTCAACATTTTTTGTTTGAAACAAATGTGTTTTTATTTTTAAAAAGAATGTGACAAAAATAATTTTTAGCTGCTCGTCCCCCGGTGGAAGAAACGGCGTCATTTTTGAAGGCATTACTTCATGCACATGGAGAAAATTTTTTTGTAAAACTTTTTGGGCCCAAAGCTAAATCTTCCCTTTCTGGCTTGGGAGGAATTGATCAAGTTGCCGTGGCATTATCTCGTAAGTCTTTATTTATATTTAATTGACTTGTTTTGGATTTATATTACTTCAAAAAAGAGGGGGGGGGAATGAATAATAATTAAAAGGGGTTTAAATTTGGAAAACAAAAATATTCAATAATTAAATGTAATCTTTGCGATTATTTATTATTATTTTTAGACTCGAGGGAGTTGTTTTTTGCGTCGTCAAAATCTCAAAAGAATTGTTTTGACGCAAAAAAATATATTTTTTTACAAACATTTTTCTTTTTTTTTTAAATTTTCGCCTCCGTTTCTCAAGAGGATTTTTGAGTTTTAAAAAAAATTCTGCATTTTATTAGTTTTTTTCGGTACATTTAATTAAATTACAGTAATTTAATGCAATTCCCAAGGTTTAAAAAGGTTTAAAAAATTCCGGAAGTTTTATAAAAATTTATAAAAGCATTGACTTTTTAAAGCTTTCTTTAAACGTTTTTAAAAGTTAATAGATTTAAACCAATTTTTTTATTGTACTTGTTCAAGTTTATTTTATTTTTTTGAGGAGGCTTAAATCAGTCACTTAAGGAATTTTTGAAGCGATAAACTTTTGTGCTCTCTTTTTTTTCAATTCATTCAACAAAAAAAAGAGCTTCAATAAATGACGTTTTTTATAAATTTAAAACTTAAAAGAGCGGGAAGAAAAAGAACATCTTTGAATTACTTTTTTTAAATCTTTCATATTTTTTTTCCACTGATATTGATGCCATGACTTATTTCAAAAATTTCTTGAAAGAAAATGTTTTTTTTTACAAAAAAATGAATTCATTTTCATTTTTGGCATCTCTTTTTTTCCATGCGGGAGACGGGAGAAGCAATCAGAATCAAAATTCGATTCAACGAAAAAAATAAATAAAAAACTGCAATTTTAAAATGGAAATAAAAAAACATGTCTTTTTTTTCATATTTTTTTCTTTAATAGAAAATAGGACACCAAAAAAAGTAACAATAAATTTTCAATGAGAACCAACAAAGAATAAAAAATAAAAATAAAATTAATTTAAAAAAAATATATATATAAATGTACATTTATAACAATAAAAAAAATGTCAGATAAAATTTAATATTACAACAAAAAAGTTTTATCACTTTTTTTTTATGTGGGGGTTGCGAAGTACCGTAATAAAAAAGAAGAAGGAAAAATGTGAACTTTAATTGTTAATGCTTTGAGCCAAATATTATTGGCATTAGAATTTCGAAGTGGTAACACTTATTTAAAATGTATATCAACTTTTTTTTATGATAAATAATGCTTATTCATACACAAAATTAATTTTTATTAGTTTTAAATTTTGTTTAAACACGCGCATTTTTTGAAAATACACGGAAGTTTTTTTAGTTTTTTTGCTTTAATACAATTTTAAGGTGTGTAATTTATTGGAAAAATTAATAAATGAGGAAAAATTAGTAATTTTAAATTAGTAATTTTTGTTAAATGATGTATATTTTTTTGAATTTGTGACAACCAAAATAATGACGATTGGCAGCTGTTTCATAATAAAATTAATCTTTTTAAGACCCGGAAAAAGGGAAAATGGAACGGTTCATAAATGAACAAATTATTTCAAAGGATAAAAGAGGATTATAATGTTCATCTTTATCTTATCTTTGCAGGACCAAATTCTCGGAATAATTTCGGATTTGGGATTGAACACTGAGAAAAAAGTAGGCATAAAAAAGGGACAAAAATTCAAATTTCTGCTAAATTTTATTGAAAACAGATTAGTTGGATACTTAAAAATCTCAAAGAAAATCTAATTTTATGGAACAATACTTTTTGAATTTTGAATTTTGTTTGCGTCAGAAAAAGTAAAACAAATTCAAAAATCAGGGAAATAAAAAAGTCTCGAAAAGAAATTTTAAAAATAAACGACAAAACTTCATGAATTTTTCTTATATCATTTTCTTTTGTTTCAGAATCCCCAACAATAGAATCATTTGGAACCGAAATGAAGTTAACGGACGAAGAACTTGGAAAAATGAATTCCATACTTGAATCAATAACGGCGGGGGCCAACACCGAATTAACGGCAAATGAAGCAGCAGATTTTCGGTTCTTTGCTCAAAAATTACAAGAAACTGGATTCTTTTAATTTTCCAAAAAATTCGTTCTTCTAACATCAACAAAAAAAAACAAATTCCCAGAAAAAAAAAGATAATTCCAAAATCCAAACTCCTCTTCCACCAAAACCCGCCTATAAAAAAAATCATAAATATTGTTTGTTTGTTTTTGTCGCTTAAAATTCTTCTTTAAACATACAATAAACATAAAAAAAAGCTTTATTTTTACTGTAAATATACAGTATATATTTATTTCTTTAATTTAAAAATAATAAACAATTTTTACTGTTATTTTTATAAAATTTATTTTTTCTTATTTAAATTTATTTTTTTAAAACACACAAAAAAAACCCGAAATTAAAAATTGAAAAAAATTAAAAATAGAATTAAAATTGGAATGCATGAAATAATTTAGGATTTTACAAATATGTATTCTTTAATCTCTTAATTCTCGGCAAGTAACGGTGGCACAAAGAGATGAAGAAACAACTTGAAAGGGGGATCCCGAAGTGCATGGTTCCCCATCAACAGCAATGAAACCACCGGTGTCTGGAGCTGGGACAATTCGGCACGCTTTAACAGGAATAAAATGATAGCAGGGATAATCTAAATGTGCACAAATATCCATATCAGCAAACATTCGAGCAATTGAAAATCGATGTTTTACAACGGACCAATCTACCAACGATAAATACAGTACTTCTTCTTCAAGTGTTGAGGAAGGGGTATATGGTAGATCTGAGCCGATATGTGATAGAGAGGTTACTTGAACCATAACAAATTCTGAATCTAATGTTATCCAATCATCTGGAACAGGCTCATCAAGTCTTGGAATTTTAACCAGCTCTCGACCCGAAAATGAATCTTTAACAGTATTAATTTTAGACTTCTTTGAAAAATCCATATCCGGCATATCTGGGATATCCCCACCCGCGAAATGATTCTTTCCAAAACTTTTTCTTGGCTCATTATTTTTGAAGCGAGTCTTTTTAATTAAATTTTCATCTTCAATTGGAAGGTACGAAATTGTACCCTTATATTTTGCAACGGACGGAAGTTGCATTGTTCGAAGAAGGGCTTCCATATGAAGTCGAATCATTCCTGCCCATCGAAATCTCTCACTTCCAATATCGATATCAGCAATTAATCCCCAAACAACTGATAAAAATACACATTTATGTCCATCTGTGGCAGATTCAAAATGATGTAAACGAAGTTGTTTATAGTCTGGATTTACGGCCATTAAAGTCAGCTCCTGACAGAAGCCACCTCTGGGCGAAAATGGTTCCCCACATTTGAAGGCGATTGAAGCCGCCAAAGAATTTCCGGTCCCCCCAGGAATATGCAAAAGTGGAACTCGTAAAGCTCGTTCCCGATCGGATCGACTTAAGAGCCCTGTGATAACTTCATTTACAAGTCCATCACCACTTACAATTCCAATTGATTCATATAAATCAATGTCTAAACTTTGAACAATTTCTGTTGCATGATTTGCATGTTCTAAATGTATCAATAATTATTTACTTATATGGGTACTGTACTTTAAAGGAAGCGAACCTTTACGCACTTTTTTTTGGGTCTTGCAACGAATAAGCGACAAAAAGTTGGAACATGCACAATCCTGATTTATCAGAATCTTGCAAAAAAAAGGACGTAATGGTTCGATTTCTGTAATGAAAAAAAAAACTTACTGGTAAACTTTAACTCCACTTGAATATTTGCTTCCAAAAATATTGATTTGCAGAAAGTATTGTATAAATTTAAAGCCTTTTTTTGTCCACTAAATGGATTTATAAGAACCAAAATTCTTCGAGCTTTCAATTTTTGTGGTTTATGAGCTAAAATTGAAAAGACTTGTTAAAGATTCGATACTGTATTTTTTTAAGTCTTGTAAAACTTGTTAAAAAATTTAAGTTTTGATTTAAAATGTTTAAAAACTTAGATATAATTATTAATCATTTGTTGATGGAACAAATTATTGGGTACTGTATATACTTTTTTGGATTTGTACAAATTTACAGTTTATTTAAAGGGAATATCCACGACAAGCAAGTAGTACTTCATTGATAATCAGGCAAAAAAATTGAAAAAAAGAAAATAAAAACGTGGAAAATCAAGTTTTGTCAAACCAATTTTTTATGTGGACACCATTTTTGGGATCAGAAAACAAAAATTTGAATTTTTTTTGATTCTGCAGCATTTTCGCGTTGAGAAAATTTTGTTGTCGCCAAAGCCGTATACAGAAAAAATTTCGGAGGGGGCACAGCGATTTTGGCGGGGGGGGGGGGGGGGGGGGGGCGCCTTTGATCTTTTGCCGCCACCAACACGAAGCGGCAAAAGATCAAAGAAAATTTATTGGGGGGTACAGATCCCGAATCCCCCATAAATACGGTTTTGTTGTCGTTGACGCTCCCTTTAAAATTTATTATGTAAAAATATATTTAAAATGAGACGACATTTAATGTCTCTTTTTTTTTGTCAATGAAAAAATCATCAATTATATTGAATTTAATTTTGTTGTGACGGGGCGCGACCTTTGAACCTGTTTTTTTATTGCATCGAAAAAGCGGGGGGCAATGTTTAAACTTTAAAGACTATAAAATCAAATATCAATAAAAAAACATACGAGGTATTGGAGGCTTTAATTTTGCTTCCAAATCTGTTCGAAGATTTTGTAAATTTTCACAACTGATTAAACTTCTTTTTCGTATCCTTTTTCGATTTTCAAGTGGATAATAGAGGATTTCAAAGGTGGATTCTGAATTATCTTCAGATTCTCGAATTGCAAGAATATCATCAAGATATATTTTTAAAGATTTTTGATTATTTAATTGAATAAATGAATCAGATATCTGCCATTTGAAGGTTTGATCTTTTGAATTTGGACTATCAAGGGAATGCAAAATGCCAGAATAGAAATGATATGAAGGTTTTGTTGAGGTCATCTTCTAAAAAAGTGATAAAATGATAAGAAAATAGAATAACACTAAAAATAGAAATATCGAAATTTTATGCAAAAATGAAACAAATGAAAGCAACGGGTCTTAAATGGAATTCAGAATCTCTCACAAATTCAACTACACTTTTTTCAAGTCTGTTCAAAAAAAGGACAAGAATTTATACAGCCTCCTTTTTTTACATCGGTTAAAAATGGAAACAAAAATTTTTTTCAGATCAAAAACAGTGATAAAAAAGTGTAAAACTGATAAGGGCATTTTATATCGAATGATGGAGAAAGAAGGAAACAAAAAAGGCAGCAGTGATTTTTCAATTTTTATCAATTTAAAAAATTTGTGTGTTCATTATTTTTAGGGAGGAGAATGGAATTGTTATTTTTGTAGGGGAAAAAAAGAAACATACTATCAAAAATTTAGTTGCAACAGCGTGTCCTTGTTTAATTTATTTAGCGAAGAAAAAAAGAAGAAGAAGAAAAAAAAAGAACAGCCGTCAAAAAAATGTATCAAAAAAGATACATTTTTAGAAGCAATAAAAAAAGATGGCGGTCAAAACACAAAATTCAAGGAAATTTTTAGTTTGAAATTTACGTTTTTGAACGCCTTTGTGAAGATTTTTGGGCTCTAATCTAATATCCCCGTCCGAACTAAATTATTTCCGTCCGAACTAGTTTAAGTTTGAGGATCTAATATTATTTAATTTTGTTCGGACGGGAATAAATCTTTCGGACGGGGGATACTAAACTAGAGCAGATTTTTGATCTCTCTTTTTTTTTTGCTTTTTCAGAATCAACAATTGACTAAAAAATCAAAGCACAAAAGTTAATTGGATTTTTTTTAAAAAAAAGAGAGAATTAAAAGAGGCCACGTTTTATTGGGATTAGTCATGATCCCCCCCCCCCCCCCCCCTTTATTTTTATTTTCCTGCTTCCGTCTATAAAGTGACAGGCGTGAGAAGCAAAGTAAATAAACAAAAACACAAATAAATAAAAAAGCTTTTTTAAAGAAAACAAAGGCCACTTTTTCATGAAATTTCATGCATCTATGATCTTTCTTCTTTTTTTTTTTGCAAAAACTGCGGCTGCTTTTTGACCTATAATCTGATTTTGATCTCTTCTTATCACTTTGCCACCATCAATAAAAATATGGATTACATTCCTCCCTCTCTCAAAAAATATGATATTTAAAAATCAATATTTAAAATTTTTAATGAAAAAATAATATAAACTTTTTTTTGCCAACAGCAAAAAAAGAAATGAAAAGAAAATAGCGCATTTTTATTTTTATTTTTTTTCATCGAGGACGTTTTTGAACGCCGGCCTATTTTTTCTTTCCTTAAATTTTTTCTTGTTTGTCCGCCGCGGTTGATAGTTAAAAACACATATATATATATATAGATTTTTACATATTTTTTTAAACAACAAAAAAGAGCAAAAACAAAAATTATACATATATTTTTATTTGCTTGAATGCATTTTTACTTTCTTCAAAAAAAGTAAAGTAAAATAAGTAAAAAGGTAATTAAAGAGGTAAATGTGTGTGAAATATTGCATGTGCCATTAACACACACACATGTCTCTGAGAATGGCACATAGAAAAATGAAGTGACAAAAATAGCAGAAAAAGTAAAAAAAAAGAAGTTGTTATTACTTTTTTATTTTATTTAGTAAAGGTAGATAAAATTAAATAATTGCAAAAACAAAAAAGAATCAACCAAAAAAAATCTTTTTTTACATAAGTTCGAAATCGGAAATATGAAAATATTATGGTAGAAACAAAAAAAGTGACGTTTTTTCAAGTTGTTTCAAAACGTTTTTTAATAATTTATTTTTCAGAATCAATGCATTTTTACAAGACGTTAAATATACGAAATTGCCAAAAATTAATTGTATTCTGAGCCAAAAAATGATAATTTGAATAATTTAATTTGGTACAGAATAAGCTTTTAAATATTTACAAATTTCTTTGTGATTAAATTCAATCCAATCAAGTTTTTGGCAATCTTTTGAGCAATACCGTGTCATTAAACACTTTCCACATTTCATTGTTTTAACTTCTTTACCACAACAATAGCAACTTTTATCTGATAAGCTATCATCTAAAATATATATATTTTTTATGAAAAATTGCTATCATAATATCATATCACTCATCCAATACCTATTCGTATAAAGGCAGGTCGTTCAACTCTAATAATACTTTGAAAATCAGCCGCCATTCGCATATACGGATTAATAATAGAAATGATGGAATTTGGTCGAAAAATTTTCATGGCTTCTTTGATTGCTTCATTTCTGTCACCTTTTAAACTCCAATTATATATTGCTAATCTAAGACTTTAAATTTAATAGTTGATATTAATTATTATTAATCCACCTTTGAATATCACCATTTTCATCTTCAATAATTGTTGAAATTCCTTTCATTAAAAATGGATATTCAATAATTCGAGCTTCAAGTACATATCCATCGTATACTTTTTCGGCCGTTAAATTCATTTCTTTTAATGTAATCTTTTTTAAAGATACCAAACTGGGAGGCTTTGAAGCATTTGGAGGAGTTTTAATTGTCCAAATAAAAAGGTTTTGATTTGCATAATTTTCATGTAAATCCAAAAATGTTTGACGATGTCGGGTGACGATTGCTTTTTTCAATGGATTACATATTTTTGAATCAACTAAAAACAGTTTACAAAAATACTTTGTTGTTTAGGGCTTGTCCAGATATGACGTCATACAAAAATCCGTATTATTTATGGACCCCTCCCCATCATACTTTTTCCTTTGATCTTTTGCCGCACATGAAAGGCGGGTCATATGTGGTTGACCCCATCCCATCTTACCATTGTATGACGTCATATTTGGACAATCCCGTAGTATTAAAATAGTTGCAATAGCCGAGTTATGCAAATTATTGGCGATTCATTCTCTTTTGCAACTCTTTCATTGTCTCTAAAAGTCTTTCTTGTCTTTCTTTTTGTGTGCACTTTCTCTCTGTATTTTCTGTGGTGTGAAGGTGATCTTATATTTTGTGTGTAATAAAAGTTGTTTATTTAATCTGATCAAGAAGCTCGTGGATTGTGGTCTGGGGAAAATCGTGGAATTTGGTTCTCGTTGGAAATAACTGGTAAGTATTTCGGGGATTATTGCTTAGTATTGTTAGTGATTTGGGGTGATGTTAGTTAATTGTGCACGCAATCAGGGATGTGTGTACAACTTGGAGGGCCCACCTCGGCTTTTCGATGGTGTGGCGGAAAGAGAACGAGAAGAATGCAGCCGATTGAATGAAAATGCTGATGGAAATATTGATGATGCTGATCAAAAAAATATATATGGTGCTGGAACTTTTGATGATGAATTTCGTGATGTTCAAAAAGAAAATAAGTATGAAAGCAATATGGTTCGACTTATAAAACCAAGGCAAAGATTATTGGGGCAAGAGGAAGACGATCTAAGTGTTGCTGAACAAGATGATGAGCTTGAGGTTGCTGATCGTGTTGAAGATTTTGGTGGAATGTTTGGACGTGGTGATGCTGGTTTGGGTGTTGATACAGGTGAAAGTCAGGAAGTTCCGGCGAGTAACGGTGGAGCCCAGAGTGATGGATACGGTAATAATGAAAGTCAGGAAGTTCCGGCGAGTAATTATGAAGCATTAAGTCCTGGATATGTTGTTCAACAACAAAATAGGCAAATGGTGGAAAGAGCAAATGAAACTTGCAAAAGTTTGAAAGCTGCAATTGCATCTGCAAATGCTATGCTGGAAAACATGCGAAAGCCAGGTTCGATGATCCCAGAGACGTTGGTCGTGGATATGGAAATTCATTTGGGGACTTCGATTGGATGGCTTTTCGATCAAGTTCAAACACAATCTGAAAATGTTGAACATTTATCAAATGAAAAACAAAGATTGGAGGATGAAATAGAAGCTCTGGCTGAAGATAAAAGTCAACTTCTTGCTCAATTAGCTAAAGAGCGGGGCACACATCCTGGGTTGAGCACAATTGAGCTTCGTCAGCTTGAGTTATTGGGGATTAAAGATGTAAAAGAGCTTATTAATCAGGTTCGATTTTTACAGGTGAAAGTTGCTCAATTGGAAGCTGATAAAAGTCGTGGATTATTGAAAGCTCAAGCATCGGTGTCAACTGCAACAACTCAGTCTCAATCAACATGGCCGCCAGTTCAAGGTGGGTTACGGTTTTCTACTTTGGGGGGGCAAAGTAAACCTTTAACAACAAAAGTTGAAGTTAAAACTGCAGTAAATCCAAGTCTTATAAATGCAAAGATTCCTCCACCACCTCCTTTTAAAGGTAAAAGTCGTGCTGAATTGGAACGTTTTTTTCGATATTATGAGCCATATGCCGATAGCATTTCTTTGGATGAAGATGGAAGAGCGTTGTTACTTGGATATTATATCCCTAGCTTACAGTATCAACATGATAGCTTAATGCAAAGGAAAGCGTGCTATTCGGAAGTTAAACGTGAACTGTTAAATGCATTGGGATCGGATAGTTCAGCTGCAACATACAGTATGCGCACAAGTTTGGATAAACTTATTAAACCATCTGGGAAAAGTTACCGTATGATACTTGAGGAGATTGAGCAAAAGGTTGCGGAAGCTTTTGGGGATGATCAAGGTCAACGTGAACAGGAACTTAAAAAGATTCTTTTACGCTTAACACAAGAAGATCCGGATACTACTTACTGTAATATAACATTGCCTTATACTGCAGCTAGTTATTATCGATTAAAGGAACTTGTATTGGGGACTGAAGATGCAAATAAACTTCGAAAGCAAAATTCTGATTTGAAGCAAGCAGTGGAACGTAAACAACCGGTTAAAGCTTTTCAACCAGTTCGTGTAGCTCAGCGTTATCCTCCATCATTAAATACTGTACCACCAAGGAATTCAGTTAATGATACTGCAGCACCACAAAGACCTCCTGGATTTGAGCAAACTAAGGATAGTGTTGCCCCTCCAGGGTTTGGACAACAAAAGATGCCATCATTTGTTCGTCAAACGGAAGGAAATCAAGGACGGGCACAACAAGGACAAAGATTTGCTCCAAAATGTTATGAATGCCACGGGTATGGTCATTTTGCAAAAGATTGTTCGGTACGGGGGGAAGCTCATGTAGTGGAAGAAGGTGATAATTGCGATCAACTTGAGTTTACTGTTAGTGGAATTGTTCCTATTAATGTTGTTAGTAGCTCAGATCCAGTTAAACTTTTTGGTGAAAAAACTTTGCTTGAAACACGGTTTGATGGCATAAAAGTTGTTTCAATGCTAGATTCAGGTGCATGTGTTTCTGTTATTAGTGATACTGTATTAAAAGGTATTCTTCGTGATAAAAGTCGTCAAGGGAAGATAACACGAGAACGGCCGGAGACATACAAAGGTAGTGGACTTGTTGGGGCTAACGGAAGCAAGCTTAATGTTGTTGATTGTGTTCGGATACCAATTTCTTGGGGCGAATATGAACCTTCACCTGCTATTTTTTTTGTTGTTGCTGGATTGCAACAAGATGTTTTGATTGGAACAAATGTTCTTAAAGGTAATCCGACTTGGCTTCATGCACTGGAGTACGCTTTGGAGGCAAAAGCTGAGTTCCAGAGGAAACGAGGTTCAGGAGCAAAAGCTGGTAAGGATAGGGTACAAGCTGAACATCAAGCAGGTGCTTTTGTTGGAATGTTACAGCAGCTGAACATGTTGTGGTTCCACCAAAAACATTAAAAATGCTTAAAGTCCGTACTCCTTTTTCCAAAACGTTGTCATTGATTGAATCTTCAAAACCTGGAATTGAAACAGGAGTTGTTCGTAGTCGACGGGGAAAAGCTTGGGTGGAATATCGAAATTACACTGATGAAACCCAAGTAATCCATAAAAATGAAGTAATTGGTGAAGCTTGGCCGGTTAGACTTGGTTCAGCGACTGATGGACGGGAAAGCGATAATCCTGTAAATATCATTGCTGATTGTCAAGAACGGGTTAAAAAGTTGAAGGAACAGCTTAACCTTCAAACAACAGGTCTTAGCGCAGAAGGCAAAGTACAGCTTGTGGAACTTTTGGAAAAATATCATGAGGCTTTTGCTGTTACTGATGATGAGTTTGGGCTTACCAATGTTACGGAACATTCAATTGATACGGGTGATGCTCGACCAATAAAGCAACCTGCTCGTCCAGTTCCAATCCCATTGAAACCACAAGTTCGTGAAATGGTGGATACGATGTTAAAGCAAAAAGTCATTTCCCCAAGTTCTTCCGCATGGAATAGTCCAGTTGTTTTGGTAATGAAGAAGGATGGGTCTTTGCGAATGTGCATTGATTACAGGAAGCTTAACGCCGTTACCAAAAAGGACGCTTATCCCTTGCCAAATCAAGATGTGTTGCTCATGAGCTTGAAAAATAAAAAGATTTTCACGGCACTCGATCTTGCTGCTGGCTATTATCAAATACCAATGGCAGAGGAAGATAAAGAGAAAACAGCTTTTTCACTTTTGGGAAAATTGTTCCATTTTAACGTTTTGGCCATGGGGTTAACAACATCTCCTGCATGTTTTACCAAAATGATGGAGCAAGTTTTCGGCGATTTAGTTGGGGATACTGTATTTATCTTTTTGGATGATATACTTATTGCCACAAAAACCGAAGAAGAACATTTGCAAATTGTTGAAAAAGTTTTGCAACGGATTATTGGTGCATTATTGAAGCTTAAGCCGAAAAAATGCGAATTTGCCGTAAATGAATTACTGTATCTTGGTCATGTGGTCTCAGATAGAGGTATTGAACTCAGCAAAGATAAAGTTGCCAAAGTTCGGAGTTTTGAAGCTCCTAAAAATGTTCATCAAGTTCGACAATTTATTGGTTTAGCATCGTATCATAGAAAGTTCATTGAATCCTTTGCTTCGATTGCTTCTCCTTTAATTGCGCTTACCAGAAAAGATGTGCCATTTTTTTGGGGTGATTCAGAACAGCAAGCATTTGAACAATTGAAAGAGAAACTTGTTAGTGCTCCTGTATTAGCCCAACCGGATTATCAAGCTGCAATTGATGGAACAAAACCTTTTATCATTTGGACGGATGCTTGCAAAGCTGGGGTCGGCGCTGTATTAACGCAGGAGGATGACTTAAAATGCTTGCATCCCTTGTTTTACGTTTCAAAAGCTTGCTCAGATGCTGAACGTAATTACAGCATTATTCAACTTGAAGCTTTGGCAGTTGTTGTCGCATTGCGTAAACTGAGATCGTTCGTTATGGGAGCTAAAATCATTATCCGGACAGATCATCAACCTCTTGTTGGCTTATTGAAAAACGGCAATCTGACTCCGCAGTTGATTCGTTGGGCGCTTGAACTTCAGGAATATCGAGATTTAAAGATTGAATATGTGATGGGTAAGGCCAATGTAGTTGCTGATGCAATGAGTCGCTACCATCCTGAAGGAGCTCGAGGTGAACATGTTGAGATTATGGAATCGGTAGTTCTTGCTGTTGAAAATATTCCATCGGAGCCATGGTTTGCATTGTTGCAAGAAGATGAAATGTGGAAGGAGTTATGCATTAAAATTGCCACAGAGGGAAAAACCAAGCATAAAGGTGTGGTTTACGGTGAAAAAGATGGATACCTGGTTAAATTCGGAATTGGGGGTCGTGAACAAAAAGTTGTTCCTTTATCGCTTCGGAAACAAGTTTGGGAAGAAAGGCATAAAGGTCCTCTTGGTGGGCACTTTGGTGTTAAAAAGCTGAAACAACTTTTACAGTGTCAGTATTTTTGGCCAGAAATGGGTAAAGATATTGCCAATTGGACTCAAGTTTGTATGCAATGTTTTGCACATCGTAGCCATGTTCGTGATCGTCCACCGTTGAATCCGATTACCACAACCATGCCAATGGAGATTGTTGGGATGGATATCGCGGAGATGCCAATTAGTGCTAAAGGCTACAGATATATCTTAGTGATAGTCGATAGCTTTTCAAAGTTTGCAGCAGCATGGCCACTTTATACTAAAACAGCTGAAGAAGTTGCTCGTAAATTTCTTGAAAACTGGTGTTTGCGGGAGCAAAGATTTCCACGTCAAGTTATTTCTGATATGGGGCGGGAGTTTGATAATAAGTTGATGGAAGCTATTACAAGGTTGACCAGGATCGAATCTGTTTTTTCGTTGGGCTACAACTCTCAGTTTAATGGTCTTTCGGAACGTTTTATCCAAACTTTGAAAAAAACTCTTGCAAAGCGAATAAATGTGGCTGTTGAATGGGCAGATTCTCTTCCATTTGCGTTATTTGCATACAACACGGTTCCCCATGAAGCAACTAATGAGACTCCAAGTTTTTTGTTACATGGTGTTGATCCCTATACTCCAAGTAATATCGATCAGAAACAAGCACCAACAAAATATCAGGTCGACATTGATGATTACAAGCATCAAGTTCTTGAAAACTTATATGCCACTCAAGCTTGTGTCCGAGAGACTTTGGAAGCTTATCGGCTGAAAATGCAAGTTGATTACAACACCAGAAATCGAACACAGGATACATGCATCCAAAAAGGAGATTTGGTTTATATCGAACTTCCTAATGAACGTGCAAACTTGCAAACTTGCGTCACGGTTCGAAGGACCTGCTCGTGTCTTAGACGTTGGAAAAACTCACGTTAAAGTTCGATTTTTACATGGCGAGGCTTTCAAAGAAATCCATTTATCACATGTTGTTAAGTGGCCTGGAAAAGATGGCGACGCGCAACAGCTAAAAGGGGATACAACCAGAAGAACAAGAGTTCG
The DNA here is from genome assembly GCA_964035985.1 of Panagrolaimus superbus. Classification (NCBI taxonomy): domain Eukaryota; kingdom Metazoa; phylum Nematoda; class Chromadorea; order Rhabditida; family Panagrolaimidae; genus Panagrolaimus; species Panagrolaimus superbus. The sequence continues at coordinate 13,157,833 of OZ038357.1, forward strand.
AAATGTTATTAACTTTATCTCTTTTAGCCAATGTGATCCAATGGAAATGCTTTCGGAAACATTTATTTGTGCTGAACCAGCATGCTCGTTGAAGGTGGGGATGGTATTAATCGATTCACCATATGCTGATGTTCCTGCTGCTTGTGTTCGAGATTTGGCTGAAAAAATTTTGATCGCTTCAAATATTCGGTTATCAAAAGATGAGAAGCAAAAATTACTTTATGAAAATGATACAGCTTTGCTGAATTTGGTCAAACCAGAAGTGAAGCAAAATCTTCGTACTGTAGAAGCGGCGTGGAAAGCTGTATTAGCAAAGTGTGTCCACCGACATCAAGCATTCAAATCGGTAACTGGAAAACTTCTGGATGAATTGGTGGTTGAAAATGTGGAATCAACATTGAGTATGGTTGCTCATGTAAATAATGCTCGGTTTATGGCTTCCACTCATTTTGATACGGTAGTTGTTGGTGGAGTAAATGCACAGCGTCTTGCATATGGAATACAAGCTGGATATTGGTCGGTCCAATCAATGGAAGAAGCACTTTGCAGAAGCCATGTTATTTTTGGTGAAAAAATTAAAAATGTCATTTACATGCCATGGCAGGAACTCATCTTTGCAAAATTAGTCAACTTTGAAGAATCTACAAAAATCATTTGGCAATGCTTTGAACAATTGGCTCATCTTAATCATGTTCGTCTAATTATGCTTCCAATCCTTCGCAAGTGTAACGATCCTGCAACTAGCCAACAATTTATCAAATGGTTCAAAGAAGCATCAACTGATAGCCGGGTAATTGGATGCAAAGAACTGGACACAAAGCAACTTATTCATTGGTTACAAGCTACACCGTTGGACAAATCAGAAACAAAATATGTGGATGAAGGTGGATTTTTAACTGAACCTGGAGTTAGAAAAATGGTTGATTATCTGCAAGCTGCTGGATATCCTTGGAAGATTCGTGCTCGTCCCATCAATAATGCTCATGGTCCTCAACCAAAATCATCAACGGGTAAAGAAACCAATCGTAAACGTCGTGGTGATCCTGATCGTGCAAATGCTGCTGCTATACAACCACCAAAATCTCGTCGAAACAAATCTCTTCCAAATCTTGGTCCAAAAGAAACTCAAAATCCTAGCAATCGGGGTCGATAGCTTGTCTGAGAGGGGGGGTAGTTGCAATAGCCGAGTTATGCAAATTATTGGCGATTCATTCTCTTTTGCAACTCTTTCATTGTCTCTAAAAGTCTTTCTTGTCTTTCTTTTTGTGTGCACTTTCTCTCTGTATTTTCTGTGGTGTGAAGGTGATCTTATATTTTGTGTGTAATAAAAGTTGTTTATTTAATCTGATCAAGAAGCTCGTGGATTGTGGTCTGGGGAAAATCGTGGAATTTGGTTCTCGTTGGAAATAACTGGTAAGTATTTCGGGGATTAGTAGTAAGGCGCCTACTAACCGGCTGAACAAGCGAGGGCGGGGTTTGGAGGCATACGATAGAAAATAGTAGCAATTCAGATTCTGACTCCGCCTCCAGAATCCAAAAGACTATTGGACCATATTTTTGTGGTAAAATATTACTCTGGTAAAATATTACTCTGGTAAAATATTACTGGTAAATATATTTTTTTAACAATTTTTCACGTGAGATATGACTGATAAGGATTTTTCAGGTTAAACTCCAAAATCCTTTTGGATGTTTTTTCAGCACCTCTTATCACTGTTTTTTTATCACTAAACCGTTCAAGGTCGTCATACTGTAACAAAAAAATAATTCATAAAAAAGTACTGTAATTTTATTTGGCATAATGTCAGCAATAAATTTTAACATTATTTAAATAATTTTTTTGCATGTAATTGATATGTGTAATTGATATCATTTAAATAAATTATTATTTTTTTCATTACAGTATACCACAAAGATTTACCGCAAAAAGCTCATCCTCATTTTTTTGCCGCAAAGATCATCTCTACAGTCATTTAAGCGCGCGATCCTTTTCTTTGCTCGTCCCTTTCCTTCCTTCACAGTCAAAAAGAGGGACCAATTTTTTTCTCGATGGCATTTTTTTCCAGATCGAGGGATCGCCATAAAATCTTTTTCATTTCAACACATATTTGTCCAAAGCATTCACAAAAAATACTTTTGGCATTTTGCCAGTATGCTAAAGTTTTGTAAAATCCTGGAACACCTCGACGTTCGAGAATAATTTTTTTTCTCGGATCTCTGACGTCAGACAAGATTGTGAAATATTTTTTCCATGGCAAAATCAACTGTTGCCGACAAATATTTTTGTGCCGAAAAAGGGGTCGGCAAAAAAAGAAAACATGCCGTTCTCGCCGTCCATGTTTTTCCTTGGATCTCTGACGTCACACAATATTGTGAAATATTTTTTCCATGGCACAAAATCAACTGCTGCCGATAAAAAATTTTTATGGACAAGAGAAAAAAAGGGACCAATTTTTGTGCCGTACTTTTTTGTGCCGTACTTTTTTTGCCTCTCTCCCTAAACTTTCAAGTGGTCAGTCTCCCGTTTTTGCCTCTCCCGATTTTTGCCTCTCCCGAAACTTTCAAGTGTTGAAAAATAGTATAAATAGGAGTCAGAAATAGTTGAAACCTTTCAGTTCCAACGGCATAAAAAGTCGTGTGCTTTTCTCTGATATGGATTCAAAACATTACCATTCAGTTCCGGATAAAGTCCCGGGACATATCCATCCACTGATGGCTGCTTTCATTAGCTATCATCTAAAAACTGACAACACCAAACATGGTAATGATCATGTTAAAAAAACTGTAAGATTTTTATATAAAAATTTTTAAAAATGATTCATTACTTTCGTCCATTTTCAGGAACCAATGATATGGAAACTTTTATGTTTTTTCAAGCCTGAATATGAAGGTGATAGCAAAGCAAAAAAAAGATTGACCACTGATAAACGAAGACATGAATTAAAAAAGCTTGTTACAAAAAATGATGGCACTTTAATGAATGATGAAGAGCAAATAAACCTTTTTGCTGATACAGTAGGCGAAAGAACAAATAATCTTTGTGTTATTTATCTTTATCGTCATATCAATTCAAAACCTGATTATCGGACAGATGATGAGTCATCTGGTCATATAAATTTGCCTGTAATTAAAAACCCAAATGGTGGATATTATGGTACTGCTGTTGATAATATTTTTTGTGTTGGAAAATTAAAATATTGCTATAGTTGTAATACGGAATATGAAAGTGAAGCTAAACACAGAATGGACTGTAAAGAACGTTGCAAGTAAGTAATTTTATTTATGTTAAAAGCTTTTGAAAAAGTTACTAGTATTTTAAAAAACACTGATATCTCTAAAAAGATTTTTTTATAAGAAAAAATTTGTTCCACATTAAAAATTTTTTAAAACATTAGTAACCACTTTAATTTTAGGTGGTGTTTTAAAATGTCCCCAGACGGTCCTTGCAAACCCACCCTTTCTTTTGAAAATCGTATCAAATGCCGAGATTGTGACGTTTCATTCAGAAGTGAGCTTTGTTACTCCCAGCATTTTGAAAAAGCATGTAAATGGAGAAAACTCTGTAAAAGTTGTTGGCAGCATTACAACACCGCAGCGGGTCGTCACCAATGCCATATGTTTTTTTGCAGAGCTTGTAAAACAATGCACAAGAAAAATAGCAAACATCTTGGTGAAATTTATTGTTATATAAATTCAAGTCAGTTGAAGAAAAAAGACTTTGATCGTGTTGGTTATTTTTTCTTCGACTTTGAAACAATACAAGAACAACGAGGTGAAACAAGAAAAAGTGAGTATAATTTAATTTAAACATTTTTGGAAAAATTTAAACATTAATTTTCGCTATTTATCGTAAAAAAAGTTTAATTTAATTTAAAATTTAATAATAATTTAAATTTATCCTTTTTTTGTGAAATTTAATTTTAAAAAATAACAATTTAAATCATTATTTAATTTTTTGTAAAATTGCAATTGTTTGTAAAAAGCAGTGTGAAAGGTTGCAATAAGATGATCCTGTATTAATAGTAAATTTAGTTGGCCAGGTACCAACTGCATTTACTGGATTATATTCGACAACATTTGTGTCTTGAAATGCGACATTAACAGGCTTAGAGGAAAAAAGATCCAAGTTATTAGGAATTTGTTCGGTTGCTTCTGAATCTAACTTCATTTTTTTATATTTTTTTACGGAGCGAAATTAAAAACCTACTCGACGGTAGACGAACAAAAAGGTACGAATGAAAAAAATTAAAATTTCCCCCTTTTTATACTCTTTTTTTTTGCAAAGAGACACACGGACGCACATCGCGCGCATACAAATAAAAAGGAAGCAGGTGGCCGCAGCGCAAAAAGACACACGGACGCACATCGCACGCGCCTGGTCAAAAACGCACGCACCCGGTCGAAAACACGCGCACGCACCCGTTTGTCGGCAAAGATCAAAGGAAATCGGCGAAATCTCAAGTGGTTTCGCGAAAATCTCAAGTGGTTTTTTGTCGGCAAAGATCAAAAGAAAAATAAAAAAGGGGCGCGTTGAGTAAACAAAGAAAAAAATCGTCGTTGAGGGAAAATAATTGTCGTGGCAAGAGAAAATTCAAGGGGATTTGCTATAAATACTCAAATTTTTAAAAAAAAATCATTTGTGTCAAAACACATAGCTACTGAACGGTCGTGTCAAAATAGAGCTCCGAATAAAAATGGAGTATATTAATAAAAAATTCACGTGTTCGTAAAGAAAATGGAGCAATTTTGACGTCCATGGAGCAGTTTGAGCTTTTTGCCAAACTTATAAACGAAAAAGGATATAAAGCTGATATTTATCTTTATCAAGAAGGATATCAAAATCCTGTTGCCAAAACTAGTGTTCACGAATTTGCTCCATCTATTATCCCCATTATTAGACTTGCTGACGGAAGATTTGCTGCTTCTGCTTTCAATTACTTAACGTTTGACGTAAAAAATCGTTTGCTAAGAACTGAAATTCATAAAGCGTATAAAGAAAAAAAGTTAAAGTCAACTGAATAATCTGAAATTTTTTTATTATCATTAATTTTTGTGTGCTATTTCCATTTATTTTATATGTATTTTGTAATATTTTTGTGTGTTTAATAATTTAATAAACGTGACTGATAGATAATTCTTTGACTCATATTTTTGATCTTTTATTTAACAAAACAAGAGACATTTTACGCAAATAAATAATAATACACAAATAAATAAGTGAAAAAAGAGTTCAAATCTTTCTCAAATCATGTTTACCAAAAATTCGATATATTTTACTAGAAACAGCAGAATATTTTTCATCTGTTAGTTGAATAACAGGGATTTTTAAAAGAGTAATTCCACGATCTTTACATGTTTGAAATGGGCCTTCGCTTTTCCAAATTAAAGTTTGAGTATTTTCGTTAAACAGATAACACCTGACTTCGTCACAGCTATTGCTTGCAATTCGACAAAAATGGGCAAATTGTTCTATTTCCGACATGATTTCCCCGTCATTTTTAGTAATATCTTCAATAAGTTTTTGAATTCTTTTTGCTGGCGGGAATTTTCTCCTATATAATTCTTTAGCTGTTTCGTATTCAGGATGAAAGAAGCACAAAAGTTTCCAAATCAATGATTCGCTTCTTTTGGCTAATCTAGCATTATTTTTATTATTGGTATCAGTTCTTAAACGATAACTCATGAACGTTGCCATTATAGGATGCAATTCGGTGGGAATTTTATCTGGAACTGGAAAAAAATGTTTCAAACGTATTTTTTTATCCATTTTTGGAGTCATCTTGGATAAACACAGGAAGAAAAAAATAGAGACAAAAAATAAAAAACTGCCAATTTCTGGAGTGTCAGTTGACAAGAATGAAGAATTATTAGAAAATCCACTCTATTTATACTATTATTTTCATGAGATATTTCGAAATAATCATTTGAACGATTCGTACACTTTTTGCCAAAAAAATTCTCTCCATTAAAAACTCTCTCACCCGTGAAAACCTCTCTCACCCATAAAAATCTCTCCCTTCAAATTTTCACGCACGCGGCCAAAAACACGCGCGCACACGATTTGTCGGCAAAGATCAAAGGAAATCGGCGAAATCTCAAGTGGTTTCGCGAAAATCTCAAGTGGTTTTGTCGGCAAAGATCAAAGGAAATCGGCGATTCTTGAAAAATTCCTAAAAAATTCATGAAAAATTCCCAAATAATTCCAAAATAATTTTTCACTTTCGTATATGCTTAAGCGTGTAAAACATGTATTTTTTTGGTTTTTTTCTTGTTTTTTTCTTGTTTTTTTTTGGTTTTTTTCTTGTTTTTTTCTTGTTTTTTGTATAAAAATGCCTGTGCGTGCTTGTGTGTGCGTGCTTGTGTGTGTGTCGCCTTTTTAATTATTTTTCGAGAAAATGTGTGCGTCAGTGTGAAAATTTCTCTCTGTTTTATTATATCTTTACTGTTATTATAGCTATTTTATTATTTTTAATGATGTGATAAATAAATAAATGAAACAATTTTTTGAGTCTCTTTTGTATTCAGCTATTTTTTTGGCCCCTTTTTGAACGATCACATTGGCAGCGAGTCACTTTTACTTGTCGCAATTCTTTTTGTTGCCGCATTTGTCAAGACTGGCAGTGAGTTTTTTGCCTTGGTTTATTTCTCTCTTACCATGATTGGCTTTTTATTTGTCGCGATTTATTTCTCTCCTGCCATGACTGACTTTTTGCAGTCGCGCTTTCTTTCTCTCTTGCCGTGACTGGCAGGGAGTCACTTGGATTTGCGCAGTGAGTTTTTGATCGAGACAGAAAAAAACATCGACAATGATGAGACACATTTTTAAGGAAAAGAAAATTTGCCCAAAAAAAATCTTTGGATAAAAAGAAATGCGCGAGACTTGTCAGAAAAAGAAATGCTCGAGACTTGCCAGAAAAAGATTCGAGACTTGCCAAGAAAAGACTGTCAAGAAAAGAAAACGGGAAAAGTAAACAATACAAATTTGTCAAGAAGAGATTTCGAAATCAGCACAAAAAGACGCGAGATTTTGGCGCGCGAATTTTAGATTGGCATTATTTTAACTGATCAAAATATCTGATAAAGCATGAATATTGCTGCTGATGAACTCGTGATAAGAAAAAAATTGGCACTAGTGATAAAAAACAAATAAGGCGAGATTGATAATTTCGATGCCAGCATTTTTGAAAAAATATTTTTAAGTGATAAGCAACTGATAAGAGATTATTAGGGATAAAAATAAGCCCCTTAAGTTTAGAACTTGATTTTGTGAGAAAAAAATATTTACTGATAAGATCATCGCCTCAGGGCATAAGAGATAAGCATGAAAAATCATGATTGTTATTGCGTCATATTTGGGGCAGAATTTTAGAATTTACTGATAAGGTACTGATAAGATCATCGCCTGAGGGCATAAATGATGAGCTTGAAAAATCATGCTTGCTATTGCGTCATAATTGAGCAGAATTTTAAAATTTAGTGATAAGAATTTGGTGATAAGAGTTTGGTGATAAGATACTACGATTTTCGTAATCACTGATAAAAATCATGATTAAAGATGTGTAACATGAAAATTTGATAAAATTATCAGTTATTGATAAGAAATGGTGATAAGAGATTATGATTTTTGAAATCACCGAGAAAATTCTTTATCAGTCATGTATGACTTGAAAAATTTATTTACTGATAAGAAATCGGTGATAACGGCCGCTGATAAAGCATTTAATAGGATATTCGAGTTCAGCTTAGAAAATCCTTATCAGTCATGTCTCAAGTGAAAAAATAAAAAGTAGGTCAGATTTTTGTCAGTTTACCAGAGTAATATTTTACCAGAGTAATATTTTACCAGAGTAATATTTTACCAGAGTAATATTTTACCAGAGTAATATTTTACCAGAGTAATATTTTACCAGAGTAATATTTTTACCACAAAAATATAGCCCAATAGTCTTTTGGACTCAAAAAAGAGGGATTACGAAAAAGAGGTTCTGTGTTATTTATGGGCGGTTTCCTCGAGAATCACTACTGGGATTATTGCTTAGTATTGTTAGTGATTTGGGGTGATGTTAGTTAATTGTGCACGCAATCAGGGATGTGTGTACAACTAAATTACAAACTTTCTTTTACGTTTTTCGATTCATTTTGAAATTCATATTTTTGATACAAACGATATCTTTCTAAAATATGCTTTTGCGGAAAATCGTATGGCAAAAAGCATGGCAACTGTTTTTTCTCCGCTTCTAAACCGGCTTCAAAAGATTCCTTAAATTTAAGATAATTTTTTTCAAATGCTGCAAAATATTCAGCTTTTCGATAATGACATGCTGGGACTTTGTTATGATCTTCTGGAGCAAGGGCCAAAAAAGCATCTAATGCTTTAATAATCTCTGGTGTTTGGGTATCTTGTAAGCAAAGGGCAATGGCACGACAATAAAGAAATCGAAGGGAATTTGGTTCCCCCTGAAAAAAAAGAGCACATGTTTTCTTTCAAAATGATGAAGAAAAAAGTAACCTCAATGATGCAATTTGCGAAACCTAAACCAAATTCTTTTTGATTTAATCGAATAATGCAGCAAGAAATTATCATTTCTACCAAAAATGCATCCTTTGGATGTAATTCTAAATACTTTGACAATAATACTGGCATAATATTGGATGTTGTATTTATTCGTACATAACATGTAATGGCATCAATATTCTCTGGATTTACTTCTATCATTTCCTAAATATGCTAATTAATTAAGCTATGGATCTTTGGCATACTTTAATGCAAGGAATAAACATTTCTGGCACTTCAACGATTTGATGATCAATAAAAATTGCTTGTGATAACTCTTGAACAAGTAGGGCATAATTTTTCTTTTTAAATGCCTCCATTGCAAAATTCATGTGATTCCAAATTTCTATCAAGTTTTGTGCCATTTTTGAGCCTTTGCTTGCTGCTTCCTTAATTTAATATAATATATTTATATATTTCACAAAATATGCAAATTCTTACTCTAACAGCTTTGCCATAAAGCTCTTGATCCAACGGATTAGCTTTTGGAGGTTGCTTTGGAAACATTATGTTTTTGATTGTTGCATCTTCAACTTCATCGGCTGTCATTTTTGAATGTTTTTCCAAATATTTTTCAGCTTTCAAATTTCCATTTTCACTTGCTATTTTCAACCATTTCATTCCTAAAAGATTTTAATCTTTTATAAAATGTTTTGAAACTGCAGAAATGGATCAAAAATGCGGCATAATAACATGGATGGCTGTGCCCCGGCGGCATCCGAAACGTGCCACAATATTTTGACCGTGATAACACCGATTTCAAAAGAATGATAAGAACGGCCTCATTGTAGAAAGAATTTGGATTCTGAAAAATTAAAAGACTTTCCTTCAGCAATATCATCTTCCGATGGAATAATTGAGCCAGTGCCTTTAGCGCTAAAATATAAATTTGCCAAATTTTGCATTGCTTGTGTATCACCCCATTGTGAGGCGAGTTTGTAAAAATAAAAAGCTTTTTCAAAATTTTTTTCAACACCAATTCCTTTTTCATAAAATGTTCCAAGATTATTCGCGGATCCAGCCGATCCATTTTTTACCGCTTTTTCATACCATTCAATTGCGAGCTTAAAATTTTTTTCAACTTGTTGTAACCGTGGGTTAAACAATAACACGAATATTTATTACAGACAATAAACATATACAATACAATATAAATGGATATAAGGATATATCCGAGAGCGAGCAACAGCGAGCGGACTGTGCGAGAGATGAGCAATAAACGATGAATGAATATTTGAGGGACAAATGAAAGAAAGAGAAAAGGAAAGTGGCAGCGAAGAACGCTACGCCAAGTGGTAACAGAGAAAAGTACAGTATACAAATACGGCCACAACATCCCTCCCCACTTAATTTTTTAGAGATAAAAAATTTACAATAAAACAAAGAAGAATTAGCCGGATAAAAATAGAATGAAGTAAAATATGTTTCATCTGATTTCTTTTAAATGATAGTGGTGGTTGACGGGGGTCAAGGGAGTAAACATCAAAGGAATACATCACCAAGTCCTGCACACGCACTTTAAAACCACTTGAAGAGTGAAATCATCAGAAACATATAAAACCGAAAAAGAGAGTAAAAGCCGGGCTAATTATCAATGAATTAAGCGTAATATTTCTACTCAACTCAACAAATAAACTATAAATCCTAGTGCAACAAAACTTAATAATATGATTTTTTGGAAGCATCAGGTTGAATTCGTTCTGGAGCTCTTCTAATTCGGGTACCACGACGAGGAGCAGGTACTGTAGGAGATCGAGCAAAACGAGGCGGAGTAGTAGGTGGAGTGAATTGAGTAAATGAAGTTGCAGATCTTTCAGAAGACGAAGAAGAAACTTCGGATGTACGAGTTGAAGGAACAGGAGAAACTTCGGGTGTACGAGTTGACGGAGTTGGATCAGCAGTTACAGAATCACGTTCATTGAGCAGAGCAACACCACGTTTGTAAAGCTGATTAGCATGAAGACGATGAACACGTTCATTAAGATCAATAATATCATATAATCTTGAACCTTGACGAGCAATAATGCGGCCTTCGAACCATGGCGAAGATTTCATTTTTCTTGCCCAAACATTATCATTAACATTAAAATGACGAAGCCGTGCACCATATTGCGAATTGAATTGCTTTTCCATTTGAACATCTGGAGCATAAAGCTTTTCTTGAAGAGGTTTCATCAAATCCAAAGAATTTCGGATTTCTCGACCAAGATGAGCCATAGCCGGTGAAATATTTCCAGGAGTAGCCGTGGATGGAGTTGAACGATAGCCTAAAAGAAATTCATTAATACAATTATAAAGATTTAAATTTGGCCCAAGCCGGAGAATATTCTTTTTAACAAATCTTTTTACTATATCAACCATACGTTCTGCTTGTCCATTTGATTGTGGCATATATACGGGAGATCGTATATGATTAATACCATGAAGCTTGCAAAATTCACCAAAGAAATTAGAAGTAAATTGTGAGCCATTATCAGTAACCAGGACTTGAGGCAGGCCATTATCAGCAATATAACGTTCAAAAGCTTGAATAGTTGTTTTTGACGAAGCTGTTGAGAGAACTTTAACATCCAACCAGTTGAGATATTATGTCTATTCCCATTATTATTGTATCTCCCTTTCCTCTTTTTGCGATGGTACTCTTTTATTGTATTTTGGCGTTGTGAGACTTTTTCGCAACCCCTCTTGTTTGTTTGTTGTTTATTTTTGGGAAGAGCTCAGTCTTCAACTTTTGTTGCTTTGCTGTCAAGTTTTGTGGTTTTTGCTCTGTTATTATTTTATATTTAATAAAGAGTTTGTTTGTTAAACCTTGCTTATTGGTTACAAGTGATTGTTGGGCTTGGGGAAGCTGATTTGAATATCTTGGTAAGTTTTTTTAACACTATTTTATCTGTCGGGGATATATATTTCGGGGTTTTATTCGTTTACTAGTCGTCATCATGGATAATTATATTCGTCATCAATTAAACCGGGGCTAACACCTCAACAAACCATTTTGAGCAGCTATCGACGATTACTAGCAACATTTTATCAAGTATTGGACCAGCAAAATCCATATGAATCCGATCACCAGGATTCACAGATTTATTCCAAGAAGCCAAAGTTGCTTTGATTGGAGTTTTTCGAAGCTGGATACAAGCCGTGCAAGAATTTACCATCTTTTCAATATCCTTTGTGATATTTGGCCAGTAAACGTGATGACGGGCAAGTTGCTTGGTAAGATTAACACCATTGTGAGTAGCATGAAGTTGTTCAAGAACACGAGGACGAAGATTTGCCGGGACATAAACGCGTTCATTCATAAGGATGACACCATTAACCAGAGAAAATTTAGGTTCAGCAGTATCATTTTGAAGAGCAGCGCAAAGCTTTTGAGCAAAATCATCATGTTCATATTCAGCAATAATTTCAGCCGGAGTAACAGGCATAGCATCAATTTGACGAATAAGAGCAGCAGAGCATTCAGCTTCTACAGTATCTTCTTCTTCTTCATAAAGTTCTGGGATTGATTTGGTTTTTTCGATAAGCCGGGAAAGAGCATCAGCTTGACCAAAATCCGTTGTTTTTGTGTATCGGATATCAAAATCGTAAGAAGCCAAAAACAAAGACCAACGATGAAGACGATTTGCAGCAAGCACAGGCTTTGATTTCTTGTTGTCGAAGATAGCAAGAAGAGCTTTGTGATCAGTGTAGAGGGTGAATTTTCTTCCTTCAAGGTAACGATGAAAGGTTTTGATAGCCGTTATGAGAGCAAGTCCTTCTTTTTCTGTTTGAGAATACTTGCGTTGAATAGCATTCAAAGATCTTGAGAAGAATTGGATTGGTTTTTCAGAGCCATCATGGCAGATGTGTGAGATTACACCTCCCATTCCAGTATCAGAAGCATCAGCGGCGACAGTAATTGGAAGCCGTGGATCATAATGCGTGAGCATGCATTCAGCAGCAAGCTTATCTTTGATACCATTAAAGGCAGCTTTTTCACGAACATTCCAAGACCAAGGAGCATCATTCTTTAATAAATCATCCAATGGTTCACGAATTTCACGAAAAGCCGGAATAAAAGATTGATAAAAGTTGACGAGACCAAGGAAAGAGCGGAGAGTCTTGACATCCGTTGGTTCAGCCATCTTTTGAATTGCAGCAATCTTTTCTGGATCAGGATGTATGCCGGAAGGGTCGATGATTTCGCCTAAAAAACGAATAGATGAACAATAAAATTTACACTTTTTAGGATTAAGTTTAAAGCCCCATTCCATTATACGAGCAAGGACCATTTCCAAATGCTTTGTATGTTCTTCAACATTTTTGGAACCAATAAGAACATCATCCAAGTAAGAAGCAGCAGGAGAGTCATCAAGCATCTTATCCATAGCTTCTTGATAATCCGAAACAGCAGTTTTGATACCAAAGCCGAGGCGCTTATAGCGAAACTGTCCAAAAGTTGTCGATACTGTAGTTAGCTTTTGACTTTCTTCATCCAATTCAAGTTGATGATAGGCATCAGCAAAATCTAACTGTGAAAATACAGTACATCCAGAGAAGCGTGAAAAGATATCTTCAGGAAGAGGCAGAGAGTAGCATGGTTCTTCCAGTTGATCATTTAAGCCGGTGGAGTAATCAATTACTAGACGAGATCGACCATCTTTTCTTGGAACGATGGAACATGGAGCAGCCCAATCAGAGTAATTAACTTTATACAGTACCCCTTGTTCTTCCAGACGAGCAAATTCACTTTTAATAAGTTCAGCAGCATGAAGAGATGGACGACGAGCAGGGACAAAAACAGATTTAGCATCCTTCTTGAGTTGAAGTTTGACTTGAAGTTTGGTGCAACAACCAAGACCAGGTTCAAATAGAGGTTTAAACTTGTCCATAAGTTCTTCAACCTTTTTGACGGGTGCAATGGAGTGGCCAACAACCATATTGCATAGAACTTCACCATCCATAACAAGATCAATACCAAAGGTTTTGAAGAAATTTGTTCCAAGCAATGTTGATTTGATATCAGCAACATGGAATTCGACAAGCCGGGATTTCCCTCTGAGATCAACCATAGATTTGAAAGAGCCAAGGAGCTTCAAATCATGACCATTGGCGGTGTTAGCTGATATAGTAGGTCCAGCAAGAGCAGGAGATCCAATTTTGGTGTAATCAACCTTTGCCATCACGGTTAGATCAGCACCATCATCCATTTGAGCTGATAAGGTGATACCATTGATGGTTACATTAACCATATGTCGAAGAGAAGCAACAGGAGTATTTTGATATACTTGTTGAATATGGAAGGAGTTGATTTGAGGCTTAACATCACTGGATTGAACAACACGAACATTGTGATTTGGTCTACTATTTGAATGTGAAGCAAGCTTTTTACGACAGGCCTTTTCGATATGACCTTTAATATTGCAGAAGCGGCAAACTGCATCTTTGAAACGGCAAGATTGACGTTGATGAGATCCACCACAAGATGAACAAGAAGCCGAAGATGTAGTTGAAGATCCATTCTTGCCTTCCTCCTTTTTCATTAAGGTGACTTGAACCTTTTTCTTTTGGACGAAATTGATGCTGGCATTCATTGGTAGGCGTTGTTCACGTTGAGTTTGAAGCGAAGCGATCATTGTTTCTCCACATTCATTCAATGGAGTATCAGCTTGCTTGTTGAGTTTGCTAAGTACTTGCATACGGAAGCTTTCCAAAGCAGGATGTTTCATGGACATCATCAATATCAATGTTTCAATTTCAGTATCTTTGATTCCATTGAAAGCGGTAGCAGCATCTTTAATCCTTGCCATCAGTTCAGGTATGGATTCATACTCAGGACCTTTCCATTCCATATTCAAAGCGGAATAACGACGAGCAAACAATGAAACAGAAAAATCAAACAGACCAATCATTTTATCACGAAGTTTGTTGTAGTCGACACAGGTTTTGATAGGATCAGGCAAAAGAGCACGAGAAACTTTTTCAAATGTTGACGAATCCAGAGCATTGATGACCAAAGCACATTTTTCGGTATCAGTAACAGGTTGTAGCCGGAAAAGTGAATCAAGTTGATCAAACCAAAGTGAAGCACCATTAGGTTTAGCAGGATCACAGATGAATTTGGGAATTGATGGAAGATTTTGAGAAACATTTGCGGTAGCAGGATTGTTGATTTGAAGTTGAGCGACGGCAGCTGCAACAGCAGCAGCAAAGCCAGCAGCATCCATAACTGGAACAGCAACAGCAGGAGATGGAGGAGAGCGGACCATGTTGATGTATATAAGGATATATACAAAAAAAATTGAAGCTAAAAAGTATTAAACGCGGACAGGAAAAATACGAAAATTTAGCCGGATATAGAGCAGAATACGAATCTACTCGTCACCAATTTGTTGTAACCGTGGGTTAAACAATAACACGAATATTTATTACAGACAATAAACATATACAATACAATATAAATGGATATAAGGATATATCCGAGAGCGAGCAACAGCGAGCGGACTGTGCGAGAGATGAGCAATAAACGATGAATGAATATTTGAGGGACAAATGAAAGAGAGAGAAAAGAAAAGTGGCAGCGAAGAACGCTACGCCAAGTGGTAACAGAGAAAAGTACAGTATACAAATACGGCCACAACACAACTCCAACACCTTCGGTATATTTTAAGCCGAGAGTGTGTTGAGCTTCAGGAATTCCACTACCATGCTAAAATATGTATTTATTTTTTTTTATATTTAAAGTATAATAAGTATTTCAAAACCATAAGGTCCGCTTTCCCTTCGGAAGCTTTAATCAACCATCGAAAAGATTCATCATAATCTCGTGGAACACCTCGTCCATATTCATATAATAATGCTAAATTATACATTCCTTCTGGCACTCCAATATGTGCCGCTTTGGCATACCATGCCGCAGCTTTTGTATAATCCTGTGGAATTTCATCACCATCCCGGCATTGATGCCCTTTAATAATATAATCAAATTTTGGAACAGTTTCCATATATTTTTCAACGTTTTTTGCCATTTCATTTGAAACACCCAAATTTGCCCATAGATTTTTTCTTTCTTCTTTATGATGGACTGGTTGAAATTGTGGATTTAAATGTTCTTGACGGGAAATTATTCCAACCTTTAACGATAGATATATATACAAGATGTTTGAAGAAACGTTTTGATTTTGGCTGATAAATGGTTTCTGTTTCATTTAAACGAAAAGTAGTAATGGAGCACCAATCATAGATTTATTTTAATTTTAAAAATTTCAAACAGTATTGAATAAAGTCTATGCTGAGGTTAACCACGTCAAACCATTTGCCAGCCACTTCTAATTTGAATATTTATAAGCTATAAAAGTGTTTACCTGTTTTCTTACATAACTTAATTCATTCCGAACTTCTTTTGATTCTTGATTCAATGCCAATGCGGCTTCAAGGGATTTCAAGGCATCATACCATTCCCCAAAATTACTTTCAACTTTTGCCAAACTATAATATCCTTTCCACCAAGATGGCCATAATTTTATTGCAAATTCTGAATCTCTTTTTGCCATTTTTTATGAATTTTTATCTTTTAGCATTAAATATGCGGCACTTCGATCTGCATAAATTACTTTTAGCATGTTAAATTTTAGTTTAACATTTTCAACATTGGAATCACCAATTTTCATTAAATTTTCCTTAAAGTCTTCGATCTCTGATTCAGATTCCCCAAGTTTTATTAATATATCCGTTAATCCATTCCAGTAAGCAGTAAATTTATCAAATGTTAATTCAGGCTCTGAAAATTCTTATCAAATTTTAAAATCCAAATTATTTTGCTTACTTCCATGAAAAATTTCGTTCCTAATTTTCTTCATCTTTTTTATCTGTTGATTTTCGGCGGCATCAATTATGCCACCGTGATTTTGTATTTCTTTTGATACAGCTTCAAGTGCCATTTTTGTTACGGTAATATCCCAGAATTCTATTTTACCACCTTTTAAACAACTTTTTTCTGCTGCTTTTGCCTCGGAACAAAGGCTTGCAATCATTTTCCCGCATTTTTCATTATTTTTCCATTCACAAATTTTTTTATTTAATTTTTGGTAAATAAACCATCGTTCAAGAAATATTTGATGCAAACGCTTATTTCCTCTTTCAAGTAATTGACAAATTCGACTGTGATTTGTGATTCTGAAAAACAAACAAAAGAAGAAGAAGCTATTACAAAATTATAAATGATAATACCTTTTTTGAACTTCTGAATCCATTTAAACTTTTAAAACTTTCAAAACTTTCAAAAATAAAAAAATGAAGAAAAGAGTATACTTTTTTAATCAATAAAAAAATGAGTGAAATATTTGTTTTCCAAAAGTCATCAAGTAAAAATTTTGACAAATATGAGTTTTGATAAGAAAATTTAATCAAAAAAGGTATTATTTATTTTAAAGGGAGAATTCAGGATCAGCTGATTTTTTCCGTTTAACCTCCGACCTCCGACACAACAATGGGGGAGCGAAAAAATTATTTTCAAACAAATTTTAAATTAATATACTGTAGATTTATCATAATCAGTTTAAAAAAAATACAAACTAAAATAAAACAAATTTTTATCTACTGTAATAATCCTGAATCAGGATAGTTACCGTAATCCTGATTCGAATTATTCTTTGATAAGGTTATATTTAGATTCAATGCCCTTTTTTTAAATACTGACTATAAATTTTTTTTTACACCATCCATGCGCAAGGCCGTATACAGAAAAAAATTTCGGGGGGGGGGGGGGGGGCACGGCTTTGATCTTTCGCCGCCGGCAACACGAAGCGGCAAAAGATCAAAGGAAATTTCTCAATTCGGGGGGCACAGGTCCCGAATCTCCCCCCTAAATATGGCCTTGTCCATGTAGTAAATAAAAATAATAACAAATAAAACTACTGTATTTTATTTGTTTATTTTAATATCCATTAAATTTTTGCTGCAAAAATCTTTGTTTTTCATTGTGTTTTTTTGGTTCATAAAGTAGTTTTGATTTGGGGTATTTTGTCTGTAACCAAATCAATTTTTCAAAATCACTCAATTTTAAAAACTCATTTTGTTCCAAAAAATACAAAAAAAACTATTATAAATTGCACCCCATGATTTTTTAACTCATCTCATTCATCTTTTTTTGTAACAATTTTTTTTCGAAAAAAATACATAAAAAAGTTGGGAGTATTTTTTCACGTGTATTTTTTTGCAACAAAAGTTTTGTTACAAAACCACCCCATTTTTCGTATTGTTTCTTCTTTTTTAAAATTGATTATTTAAAATTGAAAGTAAGCGTTCTTTCAAAGGATTCCCGCGGCGTTAACCACCGAATCAGAAGTAATTGAAAAAAAAAAGTTGATAGAATTCAAAAAAAACTATAATAAAAAGGTTAAAAACGTGATTCGTTTTTTCCCTTTCAAACTTATTTTCAGTTATTTTTGTTGCGATTTTTTTCTTGATTTTGATTGATAATTGTGAACGAAGAAAAAAATAGTTTATTAAAAGTTTGTGACGTAATAAATCGATTTTGTTTGTTCAAAGAATATAATACTGTAGCTATGTAAGCAAATTTAAAATGTGTGTGTTTCTTTATTACTTTTTAAATAAAATTTAATGTTGTTTTAAACAATATTAAATTCAAATAAAACTTTATTATTGTACAGGGTGCTTAAAGAAATTCTCCCGATATTATTGTTCGAAAGTGTTTTCCTTCTGTTTTTCCTTTGTCAAAAATGTTTTGAAAAAAAAGTTAGGAGAATTTCTTGCAGCACCCTGTATGTTTTAAAAACATTTTTTTTTAAATTTGAGAACAATGATTGCTGAAAATGAATTTATTTAAATAAATTTTATAAAAATTTATTCTTTGAATTATACTGGAGGTATATTACACAAGAAATATTTTAATGAATAGGGGCTGTCAAGATATGACGTCATACAAGAATCAGGATTTTGGGACCTCCCTCTGCGGCGTCTTTAAAGGTGCCGTCTTTGAAGGGCGACAGACAGAACAAAGAGCGTCATAATTGGCTGACCTCCCTTTGTATCACATCATATCTGGACAGCCCCATAGCTCAGTGAAGGCTTATTCCACAAATTGTTAATTTGTGGAATAATCCGAATAAGGATGAAAGTTTTATCAATACCCTTTATGTGCCCAATTAAATATTTCACAAATTTTAATCTTTGTTTTTCCCCCCATCATTTATCACTTAATTCAACTCTCACAATTCTCTCAATTCTTTGCACAGAAAAAAATCCATCAAAGTTGTCAAAAAGCAAAGATTTGTTGTGTTTCAACTTTTTGCATAATTTCCTCTTTTTTTGTTGCTTATAGTTTTGTTTTTTTAAAACTCAATGAAATTTTTTTAAGGGAATATCTTTAAGTGTTGCTTTTCGATGATCGGACATTGAACAAAAAAAAGAAAGAAAGACAATTGATTTGCGTCAATCAAAAAAATTCAAAGTTTTAAACCACGATAAAAAAAAGTTAATCCATTTAAATCAATTCCAAATTTTTTTTCTTCAATGAATCATTCCTTTTTTTCCCTCTGGGATTATATTTGATTAAATTCTAAAAAAAATGTATATAAAGTTGCGTGAAAAATTCCGTTCATTCATTGGTTTTTTTATAATTATTTTTGGCGGTTATAAAATTATAAATCATAAATCTGCAGGCAGGCATCGGATGGCTGCCGTCATCAAAGTCAGACAGCTGTTTGACCATTTAAATCCCCCTTCAAATCTTTATCCTTATCCATTCATGGATATCTTTTTTATTTTATATTGTTTAATTCAAAAGAATTACGGGTTTTTCTTTTTTGTAATAAAAGTTTTTCTTTTCTTTGGTTTAAAACAAGTTTCCCCCCCCCCTTTTTTCTCTCTCTGACGTGTTCCAAATCTCGTTCATTCATTTCTTCGTGTCTCCTTAATTTCTCAAATTCTTAAAATGTAAAAAATAACGGCAAAAATCGTCACATTTCTTTTCTTTTTATTCCTTTTTTTCAGATTCTTTTTTCCACATTTTTGTTGTATTCTTCTGAAAATCAAAAAGATATTTTTCTTCTGAGAAAAAAAGCACATTTAAAAAAAATAAAATAAAAAATGAAGCATGAATATTTGGAAGAAAAAAATAAAAGTAAGTTTTTTTTCTTTTCCATAAATTTTTAAACAAATTACTGTAATTTAATAGTTTTGAATGTAGCAGTAATTAAGCAAGTTTCTTTGTTTGTAAGTTAAAATGGAAAGAATACATTTAATTTGAAGGGAAATTAATTTTGGCCTGTGCAGCGGGGTTTCGACTTTTCTTAAAGTCTTATTTAAATTATTGGTTATATTTTTAAATTTAGTTAGCATTGAGACCATACATTCATTTCTTCTTTTTTGAAAAAATCTAAAATAAGGGTAAACTTTTGTGACATTGACACAAAAATATGAGGAGATGAAAATTTTGAGCTTTATTAAAAATGAATTTCGTCAATCCTTTTTTTCCAACATTTTTGATTTTCAAAAATGGACGAAATTTTGTTCGGGTTTTTTATAGATTATTGCAGTTTATTGTTTGAGAAACATTCGCTTTAAAATTTAGAAAAGTTGGGCAATTAATTGAGACAAAAAATTAAATGCGACAGAATTTAATTCTTTAAAACTTTATCCTAAAATATAGAATATAAAAGTGCTTCAAAAATTTATCTGAAAAAATAATGATATGATATCATTTCTTAACACTGTTTTGTGTCACTTTTTTGATTCAAGAAAAATAATAAAATCATGAATTTTGATCAGTAAATTTAATTAATTTTGTTTTTTTTTTCTCATTTTTTAACGTTTTAATTATTTTCAAAAATGATAGTAAAAAAAAAAATGTTTTTGGTTTAATTTACAGCTGTTAAAACAAACAAAAAAATGCAAAATAACTTCCGTGTTTTTACGTCCTTTTAAATTTGGGGGGAAAAAACAAAAATCACAGTTATTTTTCTCTCCGTTTTTTTGCCCCCCCCCCCCTCCGTGATTTATTCCCGATTGATTCCCGTTTGATTGATTGTAATAATAATAATTGTTAATCGCGATTATGGATTGTTTATTATTTTTGTCAGTGGCGATGATGATTTTAAAAAATTATGCATGTTTTTTGATTATTGAAAGTTAAATAAATATATTTTTGATACATTTTTTATTTTTCGGCGCACGCAAAAAGAGGCGGTCGATAATTTTCCCAAAAAAAATTTATGTAAAAATCTAAAAATTGGGTGTTTTTCAAAAAAGGATCAGATTTTTATTTAGTTTTATATTTTTGGAAAATTGATTTCCTTTTGCTGACAGTTTTTTATTACAGGGGGAGACGCATCTTTAACAAATTTTTTATCAGGGTTCATTGGAGCTGTTTTTTTGTTTGAAATTTTGCAGTTCCAATGAGCGCTGATTCGTGTAGAGACCTCCAATCAGTGTCAAAGAAAAAATTTGTTAAAGATGCGTCTCCCCCTTTAAGCTCATATTCTTTTTTACAAATTTACCATAAAATTTATCAAAACATTTTTGTTTATTAAATTTCCTAAAGAAAACTTACTTTATATATTTTACAATTTTATTTTACAATTAATTACACTTTTTTATTATTCTTTTTCTCATTTTTTAACGTTTTAATTATTTCTTTTTTGTTATTTGCAAACATTCTTTCTTTCTTAAACCTTTTGATTCTTCAATTAATAACCGTCGTCGTCGTTTGTTCTCCCCCCCCCTCGAAATATTTTTAGTAACGTTTCATTTTTCATTCCCAACTTTTAGAAACCCTAAAAATAGGGCTGGGAAATATGAAAAAAAAGAAGTTAAAAAGGTTTTCATTTTTGTGTTTGTTTGTTTTCGATAATCCAAAAAATGAAAATGAAAGTCCCAATTCGTGATCCGATTTCTCTTTAAATACTTTTTTTTCATTTCAATGAAAGTGGGGCAATCAATCGTTAAAAGATTTATTTTTGCTGATAATCGTATTCAAATTTGGATCATTTTTTTTGAAATCCGTGGGTTTAAAGGATTTCGTAAAAAAAAGAGGTTCAAAAAGTTTAAAATATTTGAGAAAAAAAGTAGTTCACCGCAGTTTTGATTATACAAAGCAATTTAGGCATTATAATATATCTCTTTTAAAAAGACTGCTTTTTTTTGCTTATTCAAAACTAGAAGTATCTTTAAATATCCCCTTTTTATGATGATATTTATTACTCATCAGAATGGAAGTAGTTTTTCTTCGGAAATAATTTGTTAGTTTGAATTCTCTGTAATTATTGAAACGACCGACATTTAATTTATGTCTTCTTGTTCCCAAGGCGGAAGATAAAAAAATTTTTTAAAAATTTAAATTTTGTTAAAATTAATTTAACCTTTACACTGTTGTTTGAAATTACGCTTTTTTATACATTATTTATCTTTTGGGACACATTTTTTTTCTTCTCAACGATTCTATAATTTTGTGAAACTACAATTTTTTAAACTAATTTGTTTTACTTTTTTTTACCTTTGATAAATTTGATAAATCGTGTGAAAAAAATTTTTAAAACTAAAACTTTCTGAAAAATGTTTTTTTCTTCATTTTTTCAAAAAATAACTTTGCAAAAATTTAGACGCAATTAATCATCAACGCTTTTCGTGAGCATTGTTTGATTCTAAAAAACTTTTGAAACATTTATTTATTTTTAAAACTTTTAAAATAAAACAAATGTGTGAATTTTGTTTTTAACATACACTTTGTGTTTGGGACACAAATATTCTTGAAATCTTAAAAAGTATTAATTAATTGTGATTAATGCATCAGCTAATGGCCTTCTTAAAAATACTGTATAGTTTATTATAAAAATTGATGACATAATTTTCGAGTTTTATCGAAATTACTCTTTCTCATGGGAATTTTAATAACTAACGACTTTTTTTACATTCATTTTTCCGTCACTTTTTTTTGATTATTCTTTTTCTTTCTTTAAAGTTTTTCTCTTTAAATATACCTTCTATATTTTTTTTATAAAATATATATGCCGGAAACGGTATCTGCCCCTTTTTTTACAAAAAAAGCTGAAACAGTTTTATTTTTAGTTTTCCGAACCATTTCCGTCTAAAAAAGCGTCTTGAAAAAATGTTTAATTTTTAAACTTTTTTTTTTCTGTCGGTTTTCATTAACAACATTTTTTGTTTGATAACTCTGATAACGAAACGTAATCAATTATATTATTAATCATTTACACGTACGCAATTTTGTAGAAATGAAGAAAAAAGTAACAAAAGTGTGTCATGATGTTAAAAATCTTTTTTGTCCATCAAAAAATAATGGTATAAAAGATTGCAACAATATCGGTGGCATTGCATCAAATAAATGTGAGTACAACTTTTTTCCCTATCTTTTTTTCAAATCAATTAATTCAAACAATTATTTGAATTAATTGTTTGAACTTTAAATTTTAAAAAAATGCCAAAAAAGAAGAATGCCAATAATTATTATAATTCAGTTGAGGGTGATGGTGATGGTGGTGATGAAATGAAGACAGATTGGAGATCAATAATGATCTCAAATATTGTTGCCTTTTTGGGGTCCGTAACTATGAGCTCCATCACTCCCACCGTTTGGCCGTATATGAAAAAGATTGATGTAAATACCACAGAAAATTTGTATGGATTTATTCGAGGTTTATATGCATTTGGAAATGTCATTTTTTCAATGTTAAGTGGATATTTGAGTAATAAAGCTTCAGATACCAGGTTAGTTACTTTTTGTCGTTTTAAAGATTTTAATGATACTTTTTTACATTGATTGATTAAAATCTTATCAGATTCAATCATTTATAAAATTTCCAAAAGGTGAAAATTCTTTTCGTTGTTTGCATTTTGCATGCCACGGCACAAAATTATTTTTTACATAATATCAACTAAATAATTTAGACCGGCAATGATTATCGGAAAATTTATAACAATTTTGGCGGCATTGGCATACCTCTTTGTTGAAGTATTTCAATCTTTTCATGTTGCTCTTTTTATTGCTTTTGAATTTCTTCTTGGAACATCCTCCGGAATTTGTAGTGTCTTTCGAACCCATATTGCCATGGCTTCAACTGAAACAGATCGATCAAAGGCATTCGGAATAACACAATTGGCAACGGCAAGTGGATTTGTTGTTGGTCCTTGTAAGTCTCGCTTTTAATTCTTGGAATTTTTGGTCGCTGAAAAATAATATTTTTGTGTTTTGAGAATAGTAATTTTTGGTCGGTCAAAAAACTCATTTAAGTACATTTTTATGAAAAAGTAAGGAAGGAATTAATTAATTTTAGTAAAAAAAATGGCAATTAAAAATTCTTTAAAGCTATTCTATCGTAAACAATAATATTATCTATTTAAGGAAAATTTGAACAAACATGCAAAAATTAAGGCTTTCGCGTCAAAACACAAAATTTTGTATTTATTTTTGAAAATTAATTTGTTTTACAAAACTTTTACCGTAATTAATGTGCAACAAAAATAGATTTTAAAAATTTTTTTTTAAGATATAAACTTTGATCATTACGCAATACAAAATTTTGGTGTTAAAGGGAATGTCGGAGATAGTGAAAAAATGAAAGACGCAAAATTCAATAATCAAGAATGAAAAAGTTTGTACGAATGCACTCACATTTTCATTCTTTATCATTGCATTTTGCGTCTTTCATTTTTTCACTATCTCTGACATTCCCTTTAATACAGTATTTTAATTTTTAACCGAAGATAATTAATTAAATTAAAAGTTTTTCACCGTAAATAATCGGCAACCAAAAACAGAGAACAAAAATCTTTTTTCTTAAAATCCGATTTCTGAGAATGACGCAATACAAAAAAACTTATCTAAAATTAAGAACAGACGGGTTCCTGCACGGAACTTTTCTTTAAATAGACAGCTACTTTCAGCTTAAAATTAAAGGTGTTTGCAAATTAAAAATATGCAACTAAATTTCAGTGTTGCAAGTAATCTTCTCTCAAATCTCATATCCTGGGATATCCCTTTTTGCTGGAACCCATTTCAATTTATATACAGCGCCAATTGTTTTGGCGGCTTCCACCTCTATCATTGGAATTATCCTTCTTTTTTGTTGTTTTGATGGACGAATGAGAGTTCGAAATATACCAACCCCAATTTTTACGGATGATGTTGCCTTGGGTACAATCGATGAAGATACATTCTTAGAAACTCCTATCACGAAAACAATCAAGTCTTCTGTTATCAGTGATAACGAAAAAAAGCCAAAATATGATACAATTGCAGTCATTGTTGTAATATTTGTAAAACTTTCAACAGAAATTGTAATTTTAAATTTAATTACAATTTGTCCACCGTATGCAATGACGGCATTTCAATGGTCTTCCGAAGATACAATCATTTTTCAATCGGCAATTATGGGATCCATTGGAGTTTTATCCATTTCATTTGCATTAGCATATGTTTTCTTTAAACTTGGAAAAAAGTTAGTTTGTTTTTTCCTTTCATTACTCTTTAGGTCTTGCCACGATTTAAAACAATCGTTTCGAGACCTTTTTGAATTTTATAAAACTTTTCGTGCTAAAACAATTCTTTCTTTTTTAGAGTCAAAGAACGAACCGCTTTATCCGTGGCACTTTTCCTCTTTCTGGCATTTCATATAATTACATATCCATGGGGATTTTGGCCTCAAAGAATTCAATATCAACATGTTAAAGGCACAAAAGCACCTGAAAATTTAAGTACGTTTATTTTTAAAAAAATTTTTAATTACCCAAAAATAAATGTTGAATTACTTTTTAATTAATTTTTTTTATAAAATTATTTCCAAGAAATGTAAAAAAAGTAAAGGTTCTCACAAATTACAAAAAAAAATGTTTTTTGTTCTTTAAAGCTACAGTAATCAAAGCAAAAAGAAAACTTTAATTAAAACTTTTTAACATTTAGCCATGGCTCTTGACCCTATTCTTCGAGGAATTGTTGCAGAATCACAAAAACCGGGATCAAAAATTGAAATTGTTGGGGTAAGAAAATCTCTCAACAAATTTGCATATTTATCTCTTTTTCTTTATTTCAGTGTAATCCTGCATTTCTTTGGTGTGAATTAACTCCAAAAGTGAATATCGTCGTTTTTAATGCCGCTTTAATTATCGCCCTTGGCATTGGTCTTCCATTAATCCAAATAAATCTCGATATCCTTTATTCCAAAGTTCTTGGCCCAATTAAACAGGGAACTCTTCAAGGAATTTATAATGCCACGGGACAAGCCCTAAATATTATTGGACCTTTGGCATTTTCGTATGTTTTCATCGATGTTTTTCTTGGATTTATTAAATCCATTTTGATTTTTTTCAGACAAATGTATACATCTTATGGACCAAGAATTTTATGGGGTGTTGAAATTGGTGTTTGTAGTTTAGCAATTTTAGTCTTTTTATTCTTTTATCCCCGAATGATTCCATGGAGCGAAAGAGTCGCCGAAATTAAAGCTTTGAAACCGGTGCAACTTTGCCAAAAAACAACAACAACTGCACCGAAAAATATTATAAAAATTGTTAATAATTAATTAATGTAAAAAAAATAATTGAATTTTAAATATGCCAATGTTTTTTGGGGGGGGGGGGGGATAACTGTATCAAAAAAAGTATAGTAACCGAAATTTGTATTAAAGTTTTGTGTTACTGTATTTTTTAAACAGTATTTTTGTAGCTAAAACACTGAGGCATTTTTAAAAGTGTTTAAAAGTAAATTTTTAAATTTATGTAAAAAAAGAAACCGGGTTTCCTTTTTTTTGTGTTTTTTTAATTACGGGTAATTTTTGTTAAAATAAAATTTATGTATTTTGTGTGTTGAAATAAAAAAAAGTATGATAATTAAACTATCAAAAAGTATTTTGAAATTTGGATAACAGAAAGGTTTCAGGAAATCCGTGCAGGAACCCGTCTTCTCCTAATTTTAGGTAACAAATAAAAGTGATGTCAAATTTAGCAAATTTGCAACAAAAAAAACATAATTAAATTTTTAAATATATTTTTATTATTTGTTTTGCGAACAAAAAAAAGAAAGGCTGTTTTTTTAAAACAATTATAACAAAAAAAACAAAAACTGGCAAATTTGAAAAACTTTTTTGTACATACAAGTATTTTTTTGATTGATATAAAACAAAATGAAATGAAATGAAATGAAAGCAAGCCTAATTGGAATAATTTTTGAGCAAATATTATTTTTTTTAGAATTTAAAAAGATGCAGATGGTCTTAAGGCATTTGAATTTGATGGTGAATCCAAAGCCAGATGAGATATTTGTGAATTTGTGATATCTCTTTCATCATTATAATATTCTTCTTCTTCCTCTTCATTTTCAATTACAGCTCCTGGAAGATGAACCCGTGGAGGACGAGCTGTATTACCGCCGCGATTTCGATTCATGGCACTTAAAGATGCGGCACGAAGTTGAATAGGACCCGTAGAAGTTGTTGTTGCTGATGAAATAGGAAAATGTGCATATATTTCATCTAAAGAAGCTCGAGAAAGTCTTGGACCTCTTTGAGCTGGGACAGGAGCCTCCGGGCTGGTGTCATTTGAATTTATTGGAGATCTGGAAAGAATTGCCGTTGGAAGAGTTAAAGAATCTCGACGTCTTGAAGAAGGTGTTGGAATTTGAATTAATGTTTGAGATGCCATTGTATAAGATGGTGGAAGTTCATTGGAATTAGAATTGGAAGTGATAATTGTTGGAGTTGGAGAATTTGAATGATTATTTGTTTCATGTGACGAAATTATTTCATCACTATATATTGGTGGCGGAGACGTCACAGAAGGTCTTGAAGAAGGAAGTGGCAGACTTAGCCTTCTACTATTTTCATTATTTTCACTTCTGGCTGTACAAACAGCCATTTTTAAGGCATCCTCGTATTTTGGGGGAAATGTTTCTTCACAATGTGCCGGGCAATGTATTATAAATTCTCCAAATGGATTCATATCTGGGTGAATTTGACAAATTGGATGAATTCGAGCTGTTGTTGATGAAGTTGGTCGAGAGCCTGCAAAAAAAATAATTATTAATTCATTAAAAAATTTCTGTACTTTTAAAAATTCTTTTTCTCATCAAAATATTCCAAATCCACTCACTCAAGGGGATTTACGTAATCTCATCTCCAAGGGGAAAATACGAAATGAAATGATACAAACATGTTTTTTTTCTCAAACTTAAGCTTCATTTAAATTATTTGAATCAAAAAAATGTACTATTATATGATATGATTTCATTTTAAAATACAAATGAACATACTTGGACAACTTTCTAAATCATCATTATCTCGGGTGCCACATTCACAACTTCGAAATAAAAATCGAAAAAAGCACATAAAAAATAAAACCAAAATGCAAATGGGTGAAATAAATGTTAAAAAATCTGCAACATTATCTGCCATCTTTTTTTTAACAACACTGTTTTTTGGCAAAAATTAAATAGCAATAAAGATGAAAGACCAAAAAATGGGATGAAGAAATATATATGTGTGTAAATTGTTTTGACAACAACGGCAACGGCACAAACAACGACCTTTTTTGTTTGTTTCTTTGTTAAAAGTTTAAGTTATTCTTTTCAATAATAGCAACGGATGGTCATTTCTTTTCTTTAATTTCTTTCTTTTAAAATATACAAAAATAAATGTTTTTATAGTGTCTTTGAAAAAGTAAGTACCAAAACAAATATTTTAACAATTAAAATAAATTAGCGTAGGTGAAGATAATCAGTGATAAGACAAAATTCAATTGGGAGGAGATCTTATCAGTAAAGGTCCTTCCGTTCAAATAAATTCCTGAAAAATAATAAAAATCAAAAAAGCTGTAAAAAAATGTATTTAAAAGCACGTGAAAAAATTAGTTTTAAAAAAGGTCACGGAAAGCATAAATATGCAAATTTTTATAGAATAGAATTGAAACAACAAAAATCTAAGGCCAATGATGACACCAAAAACGATGGGAGAATTCTGACAAAAAAAGAGAGGGGGACATAAAATCATGAATAGAAAAAAAAGGGGCTTTTAACATGTTTTTGGGACAACAAGAAATAAAATATAATCCCTTCTTTTCATTCTTTTCGTTCTATTCTATTAATACGTATAATATATTTTAAAAAAATGTGTTTGATCACAACAACAAAAAGTTGTTCAAAAGGTTTGGCCTTTTTTAGAAATGAATTTATTTATTTATTTATATTATTCGCTAAAGACTAACCTTTTTTAGATTCAATAAAAAAGAATCACAAAAAAATAAAAAAAGTAGATTGTGGTTTTTTGCTACACTTTTTTTATTAGAATCAAAAAATGAAGGGCCACAAAAGAAATAGAAAATGTAAGAAGCCGCGAATAAGCGGCGACAGTAACCCTTCAAAAAAGAAAAAAGTAACTCAGACAAAATAATAAAATACGCTCGAATTAAATAAAATAAACCAACTGAATTCAATTTTTTATTTAAAATGAGTACTTTAATGTGAGGTTTTATATAAAAATATTAAGATTAAAAAATTACAAAAACCCTTTTCAAATGACGATAATGCCAAAATAATTAATTAAAAATCTGATGAAAAAACGTGGGATTTTGTTGAGTTTTCCCAGCAACGAAAAAAGGCGAAAGTAGTAGTTTTGCAAATTTGTATTTCTTTGAAAAAATTATGGAAAAATACAAACTTATTTTTAGTTTCCAAAAGCTACATTTTCCGTGCAAGACTATCCAAAATTAAATTTTATCAAAGACCAACTTTTGTAATCTTAAATTTAAATAATAATAATACTACTTTTTAATATTTAAAAATAACAAAACTTTTTTGTACTTTTTTTTAAAATAAAACTAAAAAAACTTGTTTTTCAAAATAAAATATTATATTTTTTATTATCCGTTTTGGAACAAAAAAAAAGAAAGAGTACACGTAAGTATTTATTTTTTGAGTCAAAAAAGATGTATATATTATTTTTTTTCATTACGTGTGTTTGTTTGAAGTTCGGTTGGTTATTTCCTCCCTCTCTTTCCCGTCTATCTTTTATCCCAAAGGTGATATAATATATCTATTATTACCCCAAACTGTAATAATTTCAAAGAGAGGAGTTCAAAAAACATAAATAATAATTATCGGTCAAAAATAATATGTAAAAAAGAAATTCTGCTGCAAAATAAATTTAAGCTTTTAAGGATATTTAGAAAACATTCAAATATTTAAAGAAAAGAAAGGTGCACAAAAAAAATTGAATAAAAAGATGTTTTACCTTTGTCATTTGCTGCTTCTTCAAAAGAAAAAACAGAATTTAAATGAAAGAAAAAAGGGGGGAAAGGAAATACGTCGGAATCTTAAAGGGGGAGACCCACCTTGAACAATTTTTTGCTGCAATTTTCTTGATGGTCTCGACGCGATCGCAGACTCATTGGAGCTGCTTTTTTTATTCGTTGGAGCTGCAAAAGGTTTTAAAAAAAGCAGCTCCAATGAACCCTGAACAAAAAATTGTTCAAGGTGGGTCTCCCCCTTTAAAAATTAAAAATATCTAAAAAAAAAGGGATACATACTATTTTTATATATTATTTCTAAGTTTTTTGATACTAAAAATAATATATAAAAATAAAAACAATAACTTTTTTGTTTCTTCCGCCAAAAAAAAAACTGAAATCATTTTCAAACTTCTTTTTTTTCAACGACGTCAATGAGGAACAAATTTTCCTATAAAACTTTTTGTTTTTGTATTTTTTAAACGTAAAAAGAATCCAAAAACGTAAAACAAACTATAAAATATTGGCACAAATTTCAAAAATAAACTTCTTCTTTTTTGGCGAAGATATAATTGGAGATAAAAAAAAGGTCTGGCTTTAAAGTTTAAACAAAGAAAGAAAGCTTTAAATGTTTCCTTAAAATTAATATATATTCAGAAAAAAATTAATTTAATTAATCTGTCTTTAATGGCGGTAAAAAAAAGGGGGGAAGTAGTAATTAAAAAAGTTGTATTCGAACACCTTTTTTTACGGCATTAAATTTTTATATCAGACATATTAAAATATCTTGGGGGGGGGGGGGGGGGGTGTGGGAATTTAAGGTTTTTAAAAGTACAATTTCAAATTTGATTGATATTTTTAATTATCTTTGTATATCAAATATTTTTTGAGATTTCTAAAATGATGGATTTTGATGGATGCCAAAAAGTGACAGAATAAAAGCAGTAAAAAAAGTACCGTAATTTTATAAAATAATTTCAAATTAAAGTTTTTCAGTCTGGACAATGAAAAAAGCTAATAACTAATAAATTGTAAGAACATGTGTGTGAATATTTAAAAAGCAAAGTTTAAAGGTGTTTTACTTTTTTATCAGACTGATTAATAATTATAACATTAATTAAATTTCGTCACAAAATATTGCAAACATAAATTTATTCACACTTGAAAAATTGCACCCATTTTTAAATCATCTATTTTTATTTTTGCTGATAACAAAAAAACAGCAATCTATTTTGAGTTTTCGCCCTTTAAGCCTTTCTAAAGAAACTACAAAGTAAATTAACTCAAAAACTTTTACCGTAATCTTCAACCATCCATAATAATTAAAAGTATACTTTTTCAACCAAAAAAATGTAAATTAATTTTTTAAAAGGGAATATATGTATTTAATTCTCTTTAATTTTTCCCTCCAACAGTTTTTGAAAAATAATGTGGTAATTAAAAAAAGTTTTTTCGATTATTAAAAGTTTTGTTTAAAAAAGAAAAATGTCGGGGAACCATCAAAAAAAAGATATACATTTTATTATTACATTTATGGCAAAAGAAAAAGCGATCAAGAATAGATAAAACATAAAATTTGCAATAATTGTTTGAAAAAAAACGTAAAAAAATAAATTAAATGTTATTTTTTGATGCTGGAAAAAATATGGTGGTTATGAATCGTATGATTTTTTCAAGTGCAAAATAAAGCTTTTGACTTTTTAGTATTTTTTTAAAAGCAAAGAAATGAGTGTGAATTTTTTATTTTGGAGGAGGGACGGTGTCGTTACCCCAAAAAGCAATGATCCCAAAAAAAAGGGAGGGGGGGGTGGTTTTAAAGACTTACAAATAATTAAACTGCTTAACTTTAAACCCAAATGAAATCCAATTTACATAAATGCCACAAAAAAATGCCAAAAGCATTTCCATTTTAAGCAACTCAAAAAAAGGGTGTGCGGAAATTAAAAAATTATGCAAATCACTTTTTTTAGGGTGGGCAAAAAACTGAGATACAATGAATTATCGGTCATTTTTTCAAATTTAATTTAAAAACCAGTTTTAAGGGAGAATCATAGGGAACAGCAAAAAATGCCATTTTTCATCGTTTAAAAAATGAGCTTTAATGAAGTTGTTTTTTTAGGCTTCGAGTCATGGCTTTTAAATTGGCATTCATCAATTCCAATCTAAAACCAAAAAATCTATTTTTCTTATATGTCTGTTTTAAAAGATGAGCTTCAAAAAAAATAGGTTTATTTCTAATAAATGAGAAAACAAAAAAATAGAAGAAGAAGATATATATTTTTTGCAGCTGGCGCCAAACAAAATGTTGAAGGTCGAAGCGGGCGGGCGGGCGGAAGAAAAAAAAGAGAGATGGGGCAACAAAAAAATATATGAACTAAATGCTTTTTTTTCATTCATTCAAAAAATGAATCGGTTCCGGCATGGTTTTTGTTTTAATATTTCTTTAAAAAAATAAATCAAGAATAAATGGAGCGATTATTATTGCAAAAACAATTGTTGAATGCCACACATTTTAAATGGCACACATTTTGAATGGCACACAAATATGATCTCTCAGCGCGAAAATAAGGGAAACGACAAAAAATTAAATTTTGAAGCTTTACGAAATTAAACTGGTTTCATTTTTTTTGAAAAGAAAATCTTGATACTTCAAAAAAGCAGATGGCTACAGTAATCTTTAAGCTATTTCCATGCTTTTTTTTGATCCCTTTTTTTCCTTAAAAAGCCTCAAAAATTTTGAGGCTCAAAAAAATATAAAACAAGTCAGAATTTTGGAAAAAAAAATCAACCAAAAAAATTGCTCATCGTTTTTTTATAAATTCCATATTTAAGCAGACATGGAAAAAAAATCAAAGCTTGTTCAAATAAAAATCATCTCATTTCCTCAATTTTTCTTTGGGAAATTATTCCCGTCAAGAGAGAGATGGGAAGAGAAAAAAAGGAATAATTTTGTTTAAAGAGAGAGGCGCGGTCACCCCCCCCCCCCCAAATGTGATGATATTTGGGATATCCAAAGCAAAAAAAAGCACTGAACTCTCCCTACTTTTTTTTTGCAAAAAAAAACTTCTAAATTTTGTTCGAATCTTTTTTCCTTTTTTTGGTGTGTGGTCCATGAATATTTGCAGCAGCAGCTTGGATTTCTTTTTGCATCTTTCTTTTTTCTTCCAATTTTTTTTCGGAAAAGGAAAAAAGAAAAAAAAAGAGGGAAATAAATTTTTTCATTTTTTTATTAAACAACAATGAAAGAAAGAAAATGAAAGAATTTACACTGCAAAAATGCGGAAGCTAAAAAAGAAGAGAAAACAAATGAGAGAGCGAAAATCCCAAAAAAAAAAGTTTTTGTACTTGTGATTGTTTAATAATTGTTCAATGAAGAAAAAAAATGGAAAAGAAAATTGTTTAATAAAAAAAGTACTTAAGTTTTAATTTTAATAATCTAATAGTTAATAAAATTGTATGGGGAAATTAATTTTTTTAGTAATAAATTGTTTAATAAATTAATAAATTTTTATAATTTGTGAGAACTTAATTACCGTATACTGTAGTCACATCCTTAAATTCTCTTGAAACGAAAAATAATTAATTCTTTTAAAAATTAGAAAGAATCTTGTTTGTTTTTTATTCAAAAACAAAAAAGTAAAAACTGAAATAATAAAAAATTTTCGAATAAAAAACATTTAATAAAAACTGCTAAATTTTATTAAATGTGTTTTCAAAAAAAAGTGGTGATAAATAAAAAATAAGTTGAGTGTAGTCAGAAACTATATCCATGAAAAAAAATAAGGTAATATACAAATTTCAACGAACAAATTTATTTTGTAGAAAAAATAAATGACATATTTAATAAATTTAAGCGGCATTTAAAAAACATGTTTAATGCATTCTTTTAAGTAAATTAAGTTAAAATGCTTCAATCAAATCAGAGATTTACTAAAAATTCACCCCCTCAAAAAAGATTTTAAAAAAATGTTTAACTTCATTGAAATAAATAAATTCATGAATAAAAAAATGTTAAAAAAATTTCAAGAAAACTTTAATTTGTTTTACAAATTTCTTTTTTCTTTTCCAGAAACAAAGCTACAAACAATTCAATTAAATTCAAAATTGTAAACCTTCAATCAAACATCTTTTTTCACGTGTTTGTCCTTAATTATTGGTAGTAGCAATACGCCCAACATCATCGACATCATCAACATCAACATTGATGACTAAAATGTAACATAACATTTTGTGTAAAAAAAAGTCTATAATCAAAAAAAAGGAGTCAAAAGACCTCTAATTTTATTACAAATTTCTTTGAAGCACAAAAATAATAATAAATGTTTTTGAAAATAAAAAGATTTTGGTAAAATGAATGACTAAAAAACATAGTAATAAAATTATAATGAAAAATGAAAAATGTTATGTCCCAGAGGGGAGCCCCAAAAAGCTGTTAAAAGTTTATCAAAGATTTTAAAGGTCATTAAAATAATATTATATAATTACACAAAAAAATATAAACAATAATTTTAAAAAGTTTTAAAAACGTGATAATTTGGTTAAATATCAGTGCCGTCAGAAAGGAGAAAAATAATCACGAGGGAATTTAAAATGCCGTAAATAAATATTTATAACATTACTTTATTTTTTTACAAGTTTACTTTAAATGGCCTCTAAAAATTATAAAAATTTCAAAAATTTTAAAAATCTTAAAAGTAATAAAAGTTATAAAAAAAAGTGACGTTTTAATAATTCTTTTTATCGTCGATCGACCACTTTTTGAGTCTCTCATTGGCCTTGTAAATGTAGCAACAAAAGCACTTCCAAAAAAAACACAATTTTAAAAATTTAATGGTTTTTTTCAAAACTGATTTTTGACGGAATGAATGACGCAGTTTAGCTTTTTTTTGCTTTTCATTTTTCATCCATTTTTTTATATATAACTGCCAATTATTACCATCCGATTTTTTTAAAGAGAAAAAAAAGACCTTGTATGTTTTTTTCTCTTTGTTAGTCAAACACACAAAAAATAAGCATTATTAGTGATTTTTCATTGCTGTTTTTTATTTGTTGCTTATAATTTTTATTATGAAAAAAATAGCATTTAATCGTAATATTTTAATGTCTATGACAAAAATAAAAACAAGTTGTTTTTGTTCAACAAAGAAAAATGGAAAAACAAGGAAAAAAAGAAAACAGCTAAAATTGTGGGTATCACAAATTAGCTTGATTAAAACTTAATTTTTTTCTACTGATATTTTAACCGTTTATTAAATTAATTTATTTATAAATATTCAAACGGCAAAATTATGGTCGCTGATTATATATGTGTTTTGGTATTCTTGAAAGATAGAAAATATATTCTTTGGATTTCAATATCATTTAATTAATAATATAATAATATAATACAAAAGGTTGTAAACGAACAAACAAGTTTATTTTCGAATCCCAAAACAAATTAAAAATAACATTAAAGGGAGTGTCAACGGCAAGCAAAAAACAAAGTTGCCTGATTAACGACAAATTGCTGCCGCACACATTTAGCAAAATGAAGAAAATGCATTTTATGTTTTCTTTCGCGTGATTCCTTTTTTTTGTTTATCATCGACACACTCCCTTTATTTAATAATTAATAATAAATAAAATAAACAATCACATTTTATTCTTTTTTAATTTCACTTTTTTTGCACAATGCCCAAGCAATCCAAATAAAAAGAAAAGCGAAATCAAAAATGGTAATCATTGAAAAACCAATAAATAATCCGGCAATTCCACCAACATTACTTAAAAATGATGTAAGCTAAAATCCAATTATTATTTTGAACAAGAAAAAAAAGTAATAAGCTTACACTCATTGCCGGAGTTTCAGCGAAAACTTTTCTGGTTAATCTTGGAACATATACGGAAATATACACCATATCCGTGTAATTTCCCATACAATATTTATATTTTATTGCATCACTTTTTAAACCTTCACATCCAAAAAAGTATGATGGAAAAGAGGATTTTGCATATGCTGACTCAAATTGAGATTCTGAACATGGAGATGGACATTTGCAATCTTTCCAATTTGAAGCATCCCCTCTTTCCTCTGTAATTCTTTTAACACAATCCCAAACACTCATATTACACGCTGACATCTCTTCCGGCATGGCATATCTTGGATCCATACATCCACATTCTTCATATACTGCATCTTGATAACAGCCACGGAAACATCCGGCACTTGTATAATTTCCAGAATAATAATAATTTCCGACTTCCGACAAAGATTTTACACATGTACCGTATTTTCCGCTAAGACGCGAATAAGCATTCTAAAAATTAAAACTTATTTAATTTTAACAAATTTAAAATATTTCTCAAGGATTCATTTTTAATTGTGTAGGGTAAATTTGGAAAGATTTGTGCCATATTAATTTTGGCACTCTTGTTTTCAAATTATGGAAAGCTTAAAATTTGTTTTTTTTTGTGCCAATTTTTGACAAGATACTGTCCAAATCTGATATCAACGAAAAATTCAGGATCCCATTCACCCTTATCATCAGATTTTTTCATCTTATGCCGCTCATCAACACCGCATAAGATCCTATCAGATTCAGTCCCCCCTTAAACGTTATGCTGTCAAATCTGGACAATCTCCAATAGCGAAAATTAAAAACTTCTGATGCAAATATATTTTTGAAAATGAAAACAAAACAAGCTTGTATTATTCAAAATTTTCGTCATTTTTTTTGTTATAAAAACAATTTTAAAGTTTACCCTTTGAATAATAATACTTGTTGAAGTATTTGGGGAAGCTTGATATCGAAGAGATTCCGCAAAAATTGATTCATCGGGGGGATGAACAAATACAACCAAAGATGCCGTATCAATCCATGCCAAATAATTTAGTTGTTGAACTTTCATTAAAGCATGAAATCCGCCATCTCTTCCAGATTTTCTTGAAGTCCATCTTCTTGAACAATTACCATTGTTAAAGGTGTAACAATTTCCCAAAGTTGTATCAAATGTTAGCGTAAAATCTTTTTTGTAATCCAATTCATTCTTTTCATAGGCGGCCCAAAGAAATAACTCTTCAAAGCTCCAACTCATTGCAGATTGATTTTCTCGGGATTGTTGTCCAAGTAAAAATGGAACCAAATCTTTAATTAAATTTGGAGTTTTTACAACATCTTCCAACAGATTGGTAATATCATCAACTCCACCAAACAGTTGTGCAACTTTCCAAACAATTACAGTCATTTTACATTGAACTCCCGTATATTCAGCACTACAAGTACATTTCATTTCATTTAAACCATCTGAGCATGTTGCACCTTTATCAATTGTATTACAAATATTATCGGAGAGACCTTTACCACTTCGCTGACATTCATCGGAATTTGTTGAACAATTTTTTCCTGAAGATCCAAGCGGACATTCACAGTAATAATCTGCAAGCAAATTTGTGCAAGTTGTTTCATTTTTTATTCCCCATTCTTCATAAATACATGGATTTGGGCTACAATTATCCGTCACTAAAATATGTATTTGATTAAAAAAGATGTGACGTCACACATTTTATGGATGGGTGAGGGGTTAACAAAAATGTGAGGCCGTTTTGAAAGACGGCATTAGATCAAAGGAGTGACGGCAAGGGTGGAGGTAGAGTTTAAAAATTTCAAATTTTTCCGTGACGTCACATCTGGATGATGCCGGTAATAACGAAGAAAAATAACTTACTAATTTCGCAATTTTTTCCTTCCCATCCTTTTGTACATGTACATTTAAAATCCTTTCCTACGGTACTACAATTACCATTTTCACAATGATTATAGACGCAAGCATCATAGGCTAAAATAATTATGAGCTTCTTTAAAGAAATTTATTTAAAAAAATTTGCATACTTTGACATTGATTTCCTTTGTATTCATCGGTGCAAGTGCAGGTGTAATTATTTAATCCATCAGAGCATGTGGCATTTAAATCAACTTTATTACAAATATTTCCCCCAGATGCCGTTGAAAGGCATTCATCTGAATTTATACTACAATTTTTTCCGGTTGTTCCAGGAGGGCATTTACAAAAGTAATCTCCAATTAAATTTGTGCAATTTGCAAATTTTGTTTCTTCATGTTCAATATAAATGCATGGATTTGGATGACAATTATCCACAACTGAAACGGAATTTTGAAATAAAGTTTGGTTTAAGGGAAAAAGGAAAAATTACCAATATCACATAAAGTTCCAGTATATCCTTTTGCGCAGGTACAAACGGGTTGCATGTCAACGGTTTCACAAGTTGCTCCATTCAAACATGTTACATTAAAACATGCATTATAAGCTTAAATTTTTATTTTTATTATAACATAAAAAGGAAAAAAAATAATTACATGTGCATTCATCTCCTTCATATTCTTGACCACATTGACATTTAACATTATCTAATCCATCCAAACAAGTTGCTTCACTATCAATCGTGTTACACACGGATGTTCCATTCAAAATGCAATCATCAGGATTTATTTCACAATTTATTCCAAAGGATCCTGACGGACATGTACAGGCATAATCGGCGACTTTATTTGTACATGTGGCATTTTTCTTTTCCCCATATTCCGTGTACACACATGGATTTGGATTACAATTATCAATTACTAAAAAGATTACGGTAAAAGATTTAAAATTTTACAAACCTAAAGTATTTTGTTTTTGTTTAAAAAATTACATTTCATCACGTGATC
The DNA here is from genome assembly GCA_964035985.1 of Panagrolaimus superbus. Lineage (NCBI taxonomy): Eukaryota > Metazoa > Nematoda > Chromadorea > Rhabditida > Panagrolaimidae > Panagrolaimus > Panagrolaimus superbus. The sequence goes on from OZ038357.1 coordinate 13,196,323, forward strand.
AAATAAAAAGCTTACAAGTTTGACATTTATCACCAGTATATCCTTCAACACAATCACATTTAAATTTATTATTTACAGTACTACAATTTCCACCATTTAAACATGTATCACTGAAACAAGCATCATAAGCTAAAAATAATTATTTTAATAAATATACAGTTTAAAAAATCCCTTTTTACATACTTTCACATTTATCACCCGTGTATCCGGCACTACAAATACATAAATATTCATTAAGGCCATCAGAACAATTGGCATTTTTATCTATTTTGTTACACAAATTATCTTTATTTGCGTAGCCTGTTCTTTTGCAGTCATCTGAATTAATACTACAATTTTTGCCGGATGTTCCACTCGGGCATTCACATGTATAATCTCCTGCAGAGCTGGTGCAAGTTGTCGTATTTTTAACACCAAATTCTTCAAAAATGCATGGATTTGGATTACAACTATTTGTTTCTAAAAAATCCCAAAAATAATTAAAATCTTTATAAAAACAATATTTTTTATTATTACCATTTTCACAATGTATTCCAGTCCATCCTTTTCCACATGAACATTTTGGCACATTATCCGTGCCATTCACATAACAAGTGCCACCATTTTGACAACTAAAATATTTGCAACCATCAAATGCTAAAAAAATAACAAATATTTATTTATTTTTAAAGAATTAAATGTGGAAGTTATACTTTGACAATTTGTTCCAGTCCAAATATTTAAGCATTGACACGATTCTTTTCCACTTGAATCAGCAACACATTTACCTCCATGTTGGCACGAAAGGGAATCACAAATTTTTGCTGAAATTTATTTTTTAAAGTTCTTTTTTTGGGCATACATAATTTTGACTGTATTTCAACACAAATTTTAATCATAAAAGGGAAAAAATTGAAAGTTTTGTGAATTTGTAATTTTGGCATTTCTTTTACAATAACTTTTATCAACTTTTATGCCGTTTTGAAATTATTTAATAAACTTACTGGAACAATTTGCATCTTTGTATCCAGTTGGACAATCACAATAAGTTTTCATATCATTTTTAACATAACATTTTCCACCATTTTTACATGGATTTTTTGTACAATCATATGTTTTACATCCCAGGGCATTGCAAGGTTTATAAGCTGAAATTAGACATTTTAAGCTTACAAAATTATTTAAATTCTTTAAAATTATTTTACTTTCACAAGAATCTCCGTCAAAATATTTAGTACAATTACAACTTGTAGCATTATTTGCCGCTACGACGCAGGTTCCACTATTGTAACATTTTATAGTCATTTCACAGATGGACATTTGGGTATCACATTTCGCTCCAGTAAAACCATCTTGACATGTACAATCTCGTTGGCCATGTCCAAGATCCGTACATTTCCAATATTCCTTCGATGAAGTTGAACATGGATTTATTGTACACGCATCTGGCTCTATGATTACCAAAAGGTAAATAAAATTGAAACAGAGTACTGTAATATTTACCTGTTTCACAACAATCACCACTAAAATCTTTTGGGCAAACACAATTTGTACATGTTGCACCACTACTTTCAATGCATGCCCCATAATCGGTGCAACTTGAACAAGAACTTTGACAATAAAAAATGTGAAAAAATTGAAATACTATAAAAATTTAATTATTAAAGTTCCTCTTAAAAAATATGTATCCTTACGCAAAAGAATCTCTAAAATCCATTTCATTTTAAGTGATTTTAACATTTTTGTTTCAAAGAAAAAATAGCTAAAATGCCCTTTTTTTCAAAATTGTTTCATTGTTTTTTTATTTATATGTGTTTTTTGTGTTAAACGTTTTTTGTGTGTTATGAAACTGAAAAAGATTTCGTCTTCTTTTTAAAAGGACAACAAAAAAAAGTTTTTTTTGAAAACAATGAACACAAAATGGAGTTAACCGTAAATTCTCATAATTCCCTGGCAACATCAATTACTGATGAACTAAACAAAAGGCTTTTAAAAAAATTGAAACCCCGTAATTCTATTGATAAAGTATTTTTAAATCTCACAAAAAATACTTTTTTGTACTAAAGCTTAAACAGATATTTATTTCCAATGGATACTGTAACTTTGTTTAAATTTACAAACGTAATTATAACAAACTTTTGCGGAACAATTGAAATTGTCAAACCTTTTTTAAAATTCATTGTTACAAAAATCACAAAGTTTTCGTGGCAAATCTAAATTTTGATTTTAATTTCAAAAAAGAAGGATGAAAAAAAGTTTACTGAAAATAGGGGGGGAGCAAGCTCTAAAAGTGCCAATAAGTTTATTGATTATTAAAAAATTGTTATAAATTACATAATTAAAATGAAGCATGAAAGTATATAAAACAGTAATTAAAAATTATATTTCTTCCATCAATTGTTTGATAAATGGTTGAACAACTTTTCCTTTTGACCAAGCAGTTGGATGAAAGCGAAATCGGGGATTTCCATGTTTATCAATTAAAAACTTTTCAAAATTCCATGTAATATCATTTTGTCGAATTAAATCATACATTAAATCACTCTTTTTGCCAATTTCTGGAACTGTTTGAGGGCAACTTCCCTAAAATATTTGTCGTTGCAAGACAAAGAAAAAAGGTTTTGAAAGAAACCTTTAAAAATTCAAAAAATGGATGATGATTTTCGCCGTTGACTTCAAGCTTTCCAAAAATATGCAAATTTGAATGAGGTTTAAAGCCTTTCCCTGGTCGAACATGTTTAATTCCATTTAAAATTTCGTGATTTTCCGCAGGTTCTTGAAGATAAAATTGATTGCAGGGAAATGCAAGAATTGTAAAATTTGTGCCATCGTCATTTTGCTGCTCAAGATTATGCTCAATTAAAGGATTAAAATCGAGGTATTGTTCTGTGTAATCTAAATATATCTTTTAAATTTAAATTAAGTAATATTTAAACGGAAAAAATTAATTAACAAATTGGGGTACTGTAGTTTTAAAAAAAAGGTACTTACGACAAAATGTTGCAACATTTATAACAAGTAAAACATGTCCCTTGTATTTTGAAAGAGTTGTAAATTTTCCATCTAAAGTTTCAACTTGAAAATCATAAATTGATTGATTGGCATCTTTGCATTCACTCCATCTTAATGGTTCATCAGCCATTTGTGGACCTATAAATACAAAATTGATAAAGATTAAAATTTGTTTTGTTTTGTTTTACCTTGTGCCAATGTCACCACCACCAAATAGCTAAATGCCGCAGCAATAAAATATTTAAACATTTCTTTTTTAGATTCTTAAAATGATTTTTTGATTATTGGTCAATTTTTTTTTCGATTTAAATACTTTATTTTCTCCTTCAACTTTTAATGAAAGGATTTATTTTTCTTCAACGATCTGTCTTTAAAGGACCGCCTTTTTTCATCAAACATTTTTTTGTTTTGAACCAAATTTTAAAAAAAGTGGTTTTTTCTTTAAAAATAGTGATCAAAAATCGAACTTTTAATGCTTGACTGATAAGGAAGTAAAAAGATGTAATCCCTTTAATTATTAAATTTGGAGATTATTTGGTTTTTGGATACTTTAAAGTTTTAGAAACTTGTTTTTTTCCAATTTTTTCAAAAATGATAATACTGTAAAATTTTTTAAGTGATAACATTTTTTATCAATTTATAGTTTCACAGTGATCTTTAAAGAAAATGTTCAAGTATTCAAGAGTTTAATTAACATTAAACTGCTTTTGTAAACAAATTGTTTTTTGTTTATTTTGTTTTTTGAAAATTCAAGTTTCGTCAATTTCCTGCCTCCCCCCCCCCCCTCCTTTTTTTATTTAACCGGTTTTGCTTCTATTTTTTGCACATACTTTTTTTTCAAATCAAAAAAAAATGTCTTTTTTGTTTTTGTTTTTTTCAATTTGGGATACATCAAATTCGAATCAAAACTTGTCTGACATCAAAGATGATTGCGCAAAAATATATACATTTTTTAATTCTATAATATTGGTCACTTTAAATATATGTTTTTAAAACACATTATTTCCCTCTAAATTTATTGTTTATATAAAGAAAGCGGCTAAAATTAAAGTTATCAGATTGCACTTTTACATTTTAAACGCAAGTGTCGGACCAGTGTATTATTCGCGCCCCAAGAAACATCGCCGCCGCTTTGATCTGCGGCATCCTTTGATAAAAATACACTGGTGTCGAGGACGAGCAAGCAAGTGAAACTGATTCTCTCAACGCGAAAATGCTTCAGAATCCGGATCAAAAAATGCTGATTATTCTTGCTTTGCGTATTTTTCTGATCCAAAAATAATGTCCACATAAAAAATTAGTTGCAAAAAGAAGCCGAGATCTACGTTTTTATTTTCTATTTTTTCATCATTTTTGATATTGCCTGAAATCTGAAAACAGAAAATAGGCTTTAATTTATGGCCACAAAAATTATTATTTTTTGCGAATTTCTGGCAATCCCCCCTAAGGGAGAAATGTGAAAGAAAAACTCATTTTTGTTCTTCGAATTTATCAGTGGATACTGTAATTTATTTGTTGGCATTTTTTCTACTCTGTCAAAATTAAATTCTTACATTAAAAAAAAATGGAAAAGCATATTTTTTTGATGGAAAAATTTCGTTTCTGAAAAATTTAAATGTTCAAAGTTTTTTTCCAAAACGAAAGAGAAGAAAAAAGAAAGAATCGTCAAAAAAACTCAAAGTATTAAAAATAAGTATACTGTAATTACAGTTATGTTACAGCTGTAACATAACGTCGCAGGTGTTGAAATATAATTAAACGAATTCTTATTAATGTTAAATGATTTGTAAAAATTTTAAGTGTTATAATTTTCAATGTCGTAAGTAATAATATATATTCTTTCACTAATCATTGAAAACTGTTCACAAAATTTTTTAATACAAACGTGTTTTTTCACGTTGTGTTATTTATAATAAATATATATTTTGGAAACATCATAAAATAAAAATCAACAAAAAAATACAAAAATGCGTTAATCAGAATGAAAATCCATTTCATCAAAATTGAAATCCTCTTCAACTTCATCTTCAAATGGAACCAATCGATTAATTTGTGGAGTCAAAGATGTTGAAGGTTGTTGGGGCTGCTGTTGTTGTGGTTGATGTGATCGTCGAGGAGATAATGATGCATTTGAAATATTATCTGTTTCTTCTTCTTCCACGCCTTCTCTTTCAATTATACCATTTAAATAATTCATAAATGCAACATCAGATTTTGCCCAAGATTTAATAATAATTGATGAAAAAATATTGTCTTCATTTGCAGTATCTTGAATTTCAAGATCATCCGCAATCAAGGGTGGATTATCCAGTGATCTTCCAATTTCAGCAAATGGATCAAATTCAATTCGAGTTTCAGAAATATTTGCATCTTTCACAGAAGGAAGTTCATCAAAATTTGGTAAAATTTTATAACATTTTAATTTTGCATTTGGATCTTGAGTTAATACTTCATCAGCAAATTTGGTTATTTGAGATTGACGAAAATATTCTGCATCTTCAGAAGTTGAAAAATATTTTTCAATAGCTCGAAGAGATTGTGATCGAAATCTTTTTTGATCAATCGGTAAATCAGTTACAGGATCAATGATAAAATTATTGTACCAAATATCACCGCTATCCATTTGTCGAAATACAATTGCGCGAGTATCACCAATACTATGAGCCTAAAATAAATTATATTATTACCGTAAGATTACTGTAATTCTTTAACATGAACATACTGTAGCTAATGGTTGATAACATATTGATCGAGTATAAACAGGTAATTGATCATATGAAAAATTTTTGGGATATGTTCCAGGTTTTGCTAAACAATAATTTTCAATAATATCGGGCATTTGAAGAGTTTTTATCGGACCAACGGAAGACCAAATTGAATTTTGTGTATTTAAATATACGGGCCAATATGTCGTTTGAGGGGTTTGAGTTTGAGATAATGAAAAGAAATTATAAATTGCACCTTGTCGAATTCCATCATACATTGGTGGAGCCTATAAAATATATACATAATCAATATCTGTAAAAAAAAGCTTACAGAAAAACAATAATCTCCCCCATTAATATTTGAATGTGACATGGTAATAATTGATTGTCCGGGAATTCGATGATCAAGTAAAAAATGATGTCGATTTGATGATGCAATCGTGGCAAATGGACGATCTGGAAGAGTTGAAAGATGAAAAATTTCTTCTTTTTTATTTTGATGCACTTCGGTCATGGTTTCCATGAATTCACTGGTAGCAGAATTAAAAAATGCTGGTTCTTCTAATTTGTATAAAATATCAGAGGAGTCACGACTTTCTCGAAGATCAATTAAACGAATTTCTTCTCCATCTGTTACAGCAATAACTTTTGGACAATCTGTTGGAGCAGCAGCCTAAAAATGATGCAACAAGTAGTAATTCTACAGTATCCTTATATAATTTACTTGTGTCAATAAATTAACTTTTTTTCTTGCAAAATTTTTTCCTAAACTTCCATACCATAGTCGTTGAAATGAATCAATAACAACAAGTTCATCATCCAAATACGGTATTTGAAAAAAATCACAAACCGGAAAACCGAAACATTTGTTTACCTAAAAATTTAGAAACTTTTTTAGAAATTTATAAAAACAAATTTTTTTACCGTAGATTCTGCAATATTACAAAGATGCAAGGAATCATTTGTTCGAACAAATACTTTTCTTTCAACATTTTCAGCTTGATATCTTCGAATTTCCAGTGCTGCCGCGGGAAGTTCAACAACCGTTGATTGTTCAGAATGTGATAATTTAAATAATTTATTTTTATCACAAAATGGATTGATAAATGTAAATTGAGATTCAACAAGAGCTTTTCGATCAGATAATTCATTTACACCAAAAATTCGAATTCCCAAAGGTTCAGAAGTTTCCTAAAAAAAATATTTTAAAAATTACAGTAACCAAAAATCGAAAAATTATAAAAAAAGTGTTAAAACCTACGATTTGAAAATCTACCTTACATCAGTTAATTCAGAAGACAACAAATTCCTTCGAAATACTTTTCTTTTTGGTGTTGAAAATAGCCATGCTCCAGGGGGCCTTGAATATACTCCATTTGAAGCTGATGCCGCAAAATGCGTTAAAGGAATTGAAAATCCCGCAGAAATTGGTGAAAGTCCAGGGCGTTGCCAAAATGCTGCTAAATTATGTTGGACAACTGGCTCAGAAATTTTATCACTTTTTCCATGCGGATCAATAAATAGGATATCACCATATCCGGCACATGAAAATTCAGGAATAATTGGAGTCGTTGAAAAGCTTCCCAAATACGCCATTCATTTGAATCCACCTATAAAAAAATGTTTTTGATTTAATTTTATTGCATTTTTTTATTCAAACAAGTTTTTTTGCAAACGAAATGTTGGATTATTACAGTAAAATCTTTTTTTTATAAATAAATTTTCTATTTTTAGCACACTTTTTTCTAACGTAAAAAAAAGGTTTTTTACTACATTGATTTCTGAAAAAAAAATATTGGTTCAAAAATCATAGTGATTCTTTTTTTATACCCCATGTGTTTTATTATTTTAAGTCATAAAAATTTTGTTGTTCCAACTTTATTTTTGTCTTCAGACTTTTTACAGTCTTTCCCCTCTTTTTTTTCTTCCTATTTTTCTCGAGAAAAAAATAATGATAACAAAAAAATGAAAACTAATCAAAGGCAACATAAAAAAGTGCGACCCTGAAAAACAAAAAAGTATAAGGAAGAAAAAAAGCGCGCCAGACTCGTGATCGATGGCGATAAACCACGTGCTACTTACTACTGCCTATTGTTATATTACCCCTGTTTTGTTGCAATGAAAGTGACTGACTATCTTCTTTTTTCCTTCCGTTATTTTCCAGCCAAAATGAAATATATATATTTTTTCCCCTAAAAATTTAAAAAAAAGGGCGGAGTATTAAAAGAAGCAGAGGAACAAATAATAATAATAGCAAAAACACGTAAAACAATGAAAAAGAAGAGGGGGGAAAGCAGAGGAGAGAGATAGGAAAAAAAGAGGGGGGTAAAAACAGCAGCAGTGAAAAAAAAATACGACGACAATTTTTTTCTACATCTATTTTTTGCCTGTGAAAAAAAAGAAGACGATGAAAGTGAGAGTAGCCAGTCGTCGTCAGTCATTCAAAATTCGGTTGAGTCGAGTCAGGCATGCAACATAAAAAAAAACAACAACATTCGCCAACACCACAGCAAGCTGCTACTTACTACTGATGTTGCTGATGCTCTGCCCCAAATAAGGGCAATTGATGAAGAAGAAAAAAGTGTTCACGATATATATTTATAAAATCTTTTCAATAATAGATAGTACTTTTAGTACTCCCTGTCACAAAGGTGATTAATCTTTGATCAGCAGTCTATCTCTTTTTGCTGCAGCCGTCGAAAAAAAAAAGATGCAATCAACTTTTCACATATTTTTTTTGTTATTTTTTCAAAGCTTTGTTTAATCTCTTTCAGCTGCCTGATTTCTTGTTTATTTTTTATTTCTTCTGTGAAGGTCAACATTGATTGAGTGAGTGAGGAAGAGATTTCTAAAATTAAAATCATTTCCCTTTTTTAGGATATTTACCAGCAAAAAAACGGTAGCAGAAAAAGAAATCTGTTTTTTTGCTGCTAAAAATTGTTTATATTTTTCAATTCAAAAAAGGCGTGTCATCGAATCGACTCTTAAAACGCTTTCAAGCAATATTTTTTTCTTTTTTTTCCATCGTTGGCGGGTAACACACAATTTATTTTTGTTGTTGATGGATCCTCCTTTTTTCCTCCAAACTGCTAAAAAAACACTAAAAAGGGCAATGTTTTCCTTGAAAAAAACTTTTTGCTATTCCTTTCTTTCTTTCAAGCATACAAAATCTTTCCCCTCCTATTTTTCTTGAAATAAACAAGTGTTTTGTAAGTGTTGTTGACGTGTCTCGTCGCTTTTTAAAAAATCACTTTACTGCTTCACGTGTTTATTGTTGATTGATATGTGTATCGTGATCATTTATACGTGAAAAAGGCATTTTTGTATTTCATATAAAAGTTTTATGGAAAAAAAACTATCTTTTCTCATTTTATAGGGTACCCCTGGATTTATTTCCAAATAATCTTTATTAATTAACTAAAAGATATGAGTGAAGATGCTCAAGCTGCGGTGAAGGATGTAAACAAGGAAAAGCAACCTAAACAACGGCTTAACAGCTATTCAGCTGCGGCTTCAAAGCCTGCAGCAACTAATACTACTACTACAACAACCACCACAACATCATCTGGTGGTAATACTGAAAATGCTTCCAAAGATTCCAAGGAAAAACCCGTTGTTTCTCGACATGCAAGTAGAAAATCTACAAGCGGTGATAACAAAAATGTTAGTGCTTAAAATTAAATCTTTTAAAAATATTTCTTTATCTGAGGTTTTAGTATCGTAATCGTGTAGGAAGTACTACATCAAATGATCGTAAACCAAGTGGACCTAATAATAGTGATCGTAAAGGAAGTGGAATTACTATTGAACGTCGAAAAAGTGGAACTGGAACTGAACAAAAGGCTCCTTCTAATGATAAGAAAAATAGTTATGCTGGTACTACTGGAAACCGTTCTCGTACAAATTCCTATAAAAACGGTGGTGGTCCTCAAAAACAACGGTCTTTTGATAAAAACCATCAAAGTAATGATAAACGCCGTGCCTTGTCTACTCATGGAAAATCTGTTGAAGAGGATCAAGCTTCTGGAGACAAAGATGATAATAAGAAACAACGTTATCGTTCTACTAATTGTACTATTATTGACCTGAATTTTATTTATTTATAATTCTCTGTTTTTAGCAAATGGTCGAAGTCGTAATCGAACGTCTAATTCTGCTACCTCAAATGGTGAAAGTTTTGACTATGATGATTATGATCTTGATGAACCTTTCAGCGATTCTGATGAAGAATCACCATATCATCGTGAAGTTCAAAAACCTTCACTTCAAATTCCACGTGGTCGTATCCGTACCCTATCGGGTTAGCTAAAAATTCACTGGAGCCATATTCTTTATTATACAACTTTTAGGCACAGTTCCTCCGATTGGTTTTTCTCCAAAATGGGGTGGACCTACTATGTGCTTAAAGGTATGTCTAAAATATTATTTAAAGAAGAATAAAAAAACATTCCTTTTATAGTGCCTTCAATTTTTTGATCTTCCTGAAGAAGTTTCAAAGTTTTCTGATCATCTTCTTGCAGAACATCAAATTGTTATTGAAGAATTAGCATTAATTGTTGATCCAAAACGTTATATCGAACATTGGCGCCAACGTCTTGCCAAAGATGATATTGCAACAATTTTCCCTAAAATTACACCTGACGAAAAGAATCAATATCATGGAAAATGTGAATTTTATTATGAAATGTCCGAACGGATTCCTGAAGATTATTCCTGCCGTCAGCGCTTAGCTATGCGCCGTCTTGAAGAAGCCTTAGCATGCCAACAACGTGAACGTGAAGATATATCTTTCTCTATGCAATGCATCTTCTGCCGATATGTTGCCCGTGGAAATCGTGCCAAGCTTATTCATCATCTTTACATGATTCAGTAAGACTTTGACATAATAAAACTTTAATAAAATTTGTTTTTGCAGTCACTTGAACTTGGGCTCTCCTGATAATCTTGTTTTTGTAAATGAATATCTTGACTATCTTCGCGACCAACTTCAACGGTAAGCATATTATAATTTTTCTTGATAGATTAATAGTTTAAATTACAGTAATGAATGCATTTACTGTGAAAAAATTTTTGCTGATAGAAATACCTTGATGGATCATATGCGAAAGCGAAATCATCGCGAAGTTAATCCCAAAAATCGTTGGCTTGATCGGTTTTATGTCATTAATTATCTTGAAGTTGGAAAACGTTGGCTTGAAGTCCTTGCTGAAGATTTTGAAGATACAATGCCTGCTTTTCAAGATTCTGATGAAGAAGAAGAAGATTTGGAATGGCATGAATGGATGGAAGACAACACTGATTTGGATGAAATTCGTGTTATTTGTTTATTCTGTGATGATAGTCATGACAAGGTTGCAGGTCTTTTACATCATCTTAATGAAGCACATAAATTTGATTTGATTGGATACATTGAAAAGGAAAAGCTTGATGTCTATGGCCGTATGAAGTTACTCAATCATCTTCGCAAAGAAGTAAGCCTTTTGAAAATATTCAAAGTTAAACGATTTCTGTATATTTAGATTTTTAATACACCTAACTATCGTGCCAAAGTTCAAAAGGCTGAAGGAGTTGTTGAAATTCCCGCTCGTGCTGAATGGGATACTGAAGAAGATCTTGTTCCTATGTTTGCAAATGATCATCTTCTTTGGATGCTAGAATCATATCTTGATGAACAACGCCCTGAATTAGCTGGTCATGAAATTAATGTTGCAAGTGATGCTCCTGCTGCTGAACGCCTTATTGCTGAATCCAAAGCTAATACCATCGAAACTGTTGTCGCTGAAGACATGCCCAGCATCCTTGGTGATGATGGTAACGAAAATGAAGAATTTCGGGAACTTGTTCAAGCTGTTCGCTCCACTAGCCTTGACTAATTTTGTTGTTGTGTTTTTTTTCTGTTCTTTCCTTAAAAAATAGCGCCTTATTTCTTTTTTGCTTCTATTTGTGCTCGTTAATATTCTATCTTTGGTTGTTATAACTTGCATTTACTGCAAGTGGTTTTTCTTTTTAAAAGGTCTTATTTAGTTTTTAGTAGTTGGTTATTTTTTTTCTCATCTTTAAAGTTTTCACGCGTGCACTTTTATGGAAAGGATATATCTCTCTATTATATTATCATGTCAATTAATTGTTGGATGTTTTATTTAAAAAATTGTACATTTTGTTTTTTTTTTGAGTTGTAAAATATTGGAGTAAATGAAAGAATTATACAAATTTATTTTAATTCATATAAGTAACACTGTTGTTTATTGTTGTTGAATCATTGAAAGTTCTCTCAGGAGTCGTGCGACAGCTGGCTTCTGCAGCTTCAAGTTCTTCCAGCTCTTTTAATAATCGAGCATTTTCTTCTTCGGCATCTTTCATCTCTTTTTCGGCATCATCAGCTTCACCTTGTAAGCATTGCATTTGTTCAATAGTTTTTGATAGAATTTGAGCCCGAGATGCTCGTTCATGATTAAAATTAGGTATTTCATCTTTTAAAGAACTGTACATATCTTTAATATTATCTCGACGACGTCGTTCAAGGGCATTATGTTGTGCTCGCTTTTTATGATCCGAAACTGCGCCAGTATTTTCACCATTTGGATTTGGGGAATTTGTTTCAATATCGATCTTAAAATAAAATTATATAATTGTAAAAGATATCACATACAATTTGTATTTTTAAACATACTTCAGTATCGCTGAAATCATTATCACTATCTGAATGTCGATAGCTCATTTTTTAAATGTTTGTAAACCGCAAAAATATTTAACCTTAAAAATCAGCAAGAAAATTTAATTCTTGAGGAAAAGAATTGTCCGATTATGTGACACTTTTAATTGGGAATGTTACACAGAAATATACGGTAATAATAAAAAATTATATATATATAACACCTATAAAAAACAGAAGATTAATTTTTAAAAAATATAAAAAACAATTTCACCAAAGTAAAAAAAACTAAAATTGCAAAATAAACTCCCGCAACGAAAAAGACCCAAAAATTTTCATACAAAATTCATTTTTCTTTCAACGGTGATCCTCAACTTTTGCTGATCGACAATCAACTTTTATCTTTCATTTTTAATTGTTTTTTAAAATAGGATCATAAAGTGTTGAAATTGCTGATATTTTGTCATTATGGATACCCAAGAAAAAAAGAATAAGAAACATAGTGGTATGATTTTCAAAAAAAAAACTTTTATAGGATTCTCATTTAAAATATTGTAATTTTTTAGTTCATATAAAAGGTGGTAAAATTACCAAAAAAAATAAGTCAGAAGCAAAGCAAGGAAAATTACCAAAGACTAATAATCTTAAAGCTTTCAAGTTTAAATCAGCAAATCGAGCTCGAATTGCTATTTCCAGGTTTGTTTTAGTAGTTGTGAAAGTATATTTATTGGATACGAGAAACTTTTTAGAGCTGCAAATTTAACAGAACGTAAAATTCATGCTCCTCTTGTTGATCGAACACCTGTAGAACCCCCACCAGTTGTTGTTGCGATTGCAGGTCCTTCTAAAGTAAGATTTTTCTTCTTTTTTTGTTCAAATTACAGTGTCCTTCATCACAGGTTGGAAAATCTACCCTACTTCGTGATTTGCTTAAACATTATGTCAAAAATCCAATAGCAGATATCCGTGGACCTGTTACAGTTGTTACTGGAAAAAATCGTCGAGTTACTTTTATTGAAGTTCAAAATGATGTTAATTCAATGATTGATGCTGCAAAAGTTGCAGATTTAATTTTGCTTATGATTGATGCATCATTTGGATTTGAAATGGAAGCATTTGAATTGATAAATATTTGTCAAGTACATGGAATGCCTAAAATTATGGGAGTTTTGAGTCATATGGACTTGATGAAAAGTGAAAAAGATTTACGGAATACCAAAAAAATTCTGAAACATCGATTTTGGACGGAAGTATATGAAGGCGCAAAATTATTTTATCTTTCTGGTATTATCAATGATCGCTATCTTCCGAATGAAATTAAAAATCTTGCACGATTTGTTTCTGTAATGAAATTTCGTCCAATTGCTTGGAGAACGGCACATCCTTATATTCTTGTTGATCGAATGGAAGATTTGACTGATCCTGAAGAAATTCGAGCTAATGACCGTATTGATCGAACTGTATCACTGTATGGATGGGTTCGCGGAAGTCATCTTAAAAATCATTGCGCTGTTCATTTGCCTGGTGTTGGTGATCTTAGAGTAAAAGATATCAGTCGATTACCAGATCCATGTCCAATGCCTGGTTCGGAGCGCATTCGTCGAACTTTAAATGAACGTGAACGTGCTGTTTATGCTCCATTTTCTGGACTTGGTGGAATTGTTTATGATAAAGATGCAACATATATTGAAACCGGAGGTGCCGGTGCATTTCAAAAAAATAAGAAGAAAAATGAATTGGTTGAAGCATTGGAAAATGTTCAGAATACAATGGATTCAAAAATTCAAAAAGCTCCTTTAAAACTTTTGAGTGATTTTGCTCCTATGGATGATGACGATGAAGAAGAAGGCGATGAGGAAGATGAAAATCTTAGTGAAAGTGATTTTGAAAGTGAAGATGATGACGATGAAAATGTTGATGGAAGTGGAGCCAATGGTCAGTGGTCTGGACTTGCTGAAAAAGCTTTATCCCAGTATCGTGGGAAAAAAATAACAAAAATTAATTGGAATCGTGTTGTTTATGATTTTAATAGTAAGTTTAAATAAAAGTATTTTAGAACTGTCAATACCGTAACTTTTAGGTGACAAAGATGATGACTCTGGCAATGATGAAGATGAATTAACTGGTGGAATTTTCCGTCGTCGAAATAAAAAATTTGGAGAAAAGAAAGCTTTCAAAGATCTTGAAGATGGTTACTGTTATAAACAGGTGACATCATCATCAACATTTTTAACATTGGGATCTGTTTTTGATGTTAAAGATTGGACAAATGATGATATTCGAGAATCAATTCGTGATTGCTTTGTTACTGGAAAATGGGATCCTGAAGATCAAAAAGAAGGAATTGATAGTGAAGATGAAGGTGTTGGAAGTGAAAATGAAGCAGAGAAAGAAGGAAGTGATGATGACGATTATGAAGATATATTAGGCGGCGAAGAAGATAAAAAAGATGCTTCTAAAAAGAAGCCTGTTGAAACTGAAGAACAAGCAAATGAAAGAAGACGACAAATGAAAGAGCGTTTAAAGAAACAATTTGATGCTGAATATGACGAAGTTAAAGAGCCTTATAATGCTTTGAAAGCTGAACTTGATGTACAATCAAAAGTACGTTTTTCATACTGTAGTTCATTATAATTGCCAATATTTTTTCAGAGAAATAAAAGTGCTTTTGATGACATGGATGATGAACAACGTTTTGCAATGGAAGGTTTCCGTCCTGGATTGTATGTTCGAATTGAACTTGAACATGTTCCGGTTGAATTTATTGATCATTTTAATCCTACTGTACCATATATCCTTGGGGGGCTGTTACCTGGTGAACAAAATCTTGGATTTGTTCAAGTTCGTATTAAAAAGCATCGATGGTATGATCGAATTCTCAAATCTCGTGATCCTTTAATTATTTCTTGTGGATGGAGGCGATTCCAAACTGTTGTGGTTTATTCAATTCAAGATCATAATTTAAGAAATCGTTTTATCAAATATACACCGCAAAATATGTTTTGTCAAGGAACTTTTTGGGCCCCTCTTGTTGCCCAAAATACTGGTTTTGTTGCAGTACAATCAGTTGATGAAAAAATTGTATGTTTTTTACCAACACGTTCAAACAACAATTCGGATAATTATTTTAGGAAGGATTTCGAATTGCTGCAACTGGGGCTGTATTAGCTATGGATAAATCTGTTCAAATTGTAAAGAAATTGAAACTTGTTGGAGAGCCATTTGATATTCATAAAAATACTGCATTTATCAAAGGAATGTTTAATTCTAATTTAGAAGTGGCCCGCTTCCAAGGAGCTTTAATTAAAACTGTTTCTGGCATTCGAGGATTTATCAAAAAGCCTCACCGTCAAAGTGAAGGAAGTTTTCGGGCAACATTTGAAGATAAAATTAAAATGAGTGGTATGCTTTTTTTTATTATTTTTGTTTGTATTTTTTAAACTACCCCATTTTTTAGATATTGTATTCTTACGATCATGGGCTACTGTACCACTTCCTAAATTTTATACTCCTGTTACTGATAAACTTCTTCCACCGATTGAAAAATGGATTGGAATGAAAACAGTCGGTCGACTTCGGCATGAACTTGGAATTTGGGCAAATGATAATACGGACTCTCATTATCGGCAAGTTCAAAAACCTGAATACATTAGTGGCCAATTATTTATTCCAAAGAAACTTCAACGTGATTTACCGTATGATTTGAAACCAAAGGGCGACGTGGAAGCAGTAAAAGCGTCATATATTGCCAAAAAGTTTAAACAGCCTGAACTTGTGCGAAAGCACACTGCAGTAATCTTAGAACCGCATGAAAGTCGTGCTAAACAACTAATGGAAATGCTTCAAACTGTCAGTGAAGATGTGAAAGAAAAAGCTGATAAAGCAGCGGATATTCGAAAACGAAAGCATCAAAAAGAACTTGCTGAAATTAATGCAAAACGTGAAAAGAAAAGGAAAGAAACACAAAAAACAATTTGTCGAACTCTATCAAAACGTGAAAAATATCGAGTTAAAACTGCTTTGGATGAAATAAAAATGTGATTTATTTAATCTTGTTGAGTTT
The DNA here is from genome assembly GCA_964035985.1 of Panagrolaimus superbus. NCBI lineage: Eukaryota > Metazoa > Nematoda > Chromadorea > Rhabditida > Panagrolaimidae > Panagrolaimus > Panagrolaimus superbus. The sequence continues at coordinate 13,212,734 of OZ038357.1, forward strand.
TGTTGATTTTTAATAAAAATAGTTTATTTGTTTTTTAAAAGTATTTATTGCATGTGGTTCTAATCCTATAATTTATTTTTTTTCATTGTAAGTATTTTTATTACAGTATCCAAATCAGTTTTTCTTGTTAGATGATTGGTTTGGAGCCATGGTTTTTTAATTTTACACATTTCTTTTGGCCTGGTCAAACGAAACAATTGCTAGCAGATGTCCCACGTCCAAGAACAGAATATGCAATTTGGTGGACAATGAAATGTGCCGAAGTTTCCTCTTTTATTGGTATGAAATAGTTTACGTTATTTTGAACAATACTGTAGCTTCAACTTGTTCTGTTTCTTTCAAATTTTGTAATTTTAATGTTGAGCAAAGCATTTTATAGGTGGGGTAATTGTACATCCAATTTATCGATTTTATCGACTTCGTCAATTAACACCTGAAACAACAACAAATAATTCAAGAAAAATGATTCGAAATTTATGTCGTCGAATTCAAGGACGTTTTTTGTTGGCTGGAATTGCATCTGGTCCATTGCTTTCATTTGCATATTCACAATCTCAAAATTGGACAGAACAAGATATCCGTGATAAATGTTATGAAATTCGTTGTAATACTCCTTCTCTAACATTAGATCGATATTGTACAGTGTTCTTTTTAATTGGATGGTATTGGAAACGTTTTCAAGGTGGCGTAAATGGGATTAATTTTGCAATTGCATATTGGGGTTTTTACGAAACGGTAATACTTTTTTTAAATTAGCTATTAAGTATATTACTTTTTATAGGTTCTTAAAAAATATACAAATCCTTTACTTGTTGATAAAATAAAACCTGAAGAACGATATGAATCTGTTGAAGCTGCAAAAGAAGATACAAATCAGTTAACTCGATTTTGGCGAGATATTGCTCTTCAAGGAAAACCTGAAAATGATTTACGAAAAGTTGTACCTTCTTCTTCTTCTGTTTGATCTCTCCTTTGATTGTTTTGTTCTTTATTTGTAATAATAGGTAGTCGAAATATAGGAATAATAAAAGTTTTTGGTTTTTTACATATTTGCATAAAATAACAAAAACGATGTTTTTATTCATTTTTTAATAACTTTGGCATATTTATATCAGTGATAAAATTATGGACGAAGATAACAATGATTCAAATGAACAATCAACTCAACCAACTTCAAACAATCGAACATCAGATGAAAATAATACTGTAGAAAATACCAATGATCAGTTTGTTATTTTTTTTTATGTCAAAAGGATTACTGTAATAACTTTTAGGGAAGAAACAATTGAACAAGAACAACAACCGACTGCAATTGAAGAAATACGAAAAGCTCCAAGTTCATCCGGAGAAGGAATATCTCCAATTGCCCCGGCAACTCCGACAGAAGGTTTAATACAACCATCTTTAATACCAAACAATATTGAACAAACTCCAGATGCCATTGCTGCTGCTGCTACTGCCTCATTATTACCCCCAAAAAAGCCATTACCAATAAAGAAAGTTGAACCGGCACAAATATTAGGATATGGGCTAGCATTTCCAGAAAAACTTTTTGAACGTCTTCAATTAAAGGTTGAAATGCCCGCAACAATTCGATTACGATTTCAGCTAACAAAATCTGTGATAATTTCATTCATTCCTGATGGATCTCAAGCGATTGGAATTTTGGTACGGTAACAAATGTTAAAAAAAATAATATTAAACATTTATATATATATAGGAATCTGGTGATTGGATTCGATCAATTGATGGAACAAAAATTGAAAATCGAAGAAAAGTTTATACTTTATTGAAACAAAAAACCAAAACTGAAGCATATACGGTAACTCTTTTTTTACACTTATATTTTTATAACTTTTTTCTACGTATTTATTTAGATAATATTTAATGTAAAAAGGCCATTAAGAAATGTATTTTTAACAAATGAAAAACAATTTAATGAATATTTACCGCCGGCAATTGAATTATTGCCAGGTTACAGCTATCTTTTGGCATTTTTGGCAACATTTCCGGGAGCTAAAGTTGGACTTCACGTAAAATCATACGAAAATCGTGTATATATTTCATCAATTTCACATGGATCTTTATCTGAAGCAGTTTTTCATGTTGGAGATGTAATACTTTCTGTGGATGATGGTAAATAGGGTTACTGTAATGCTTCTGTACAAACTTAAAAATATTTTTTTAGTGGCAATTGCAAGTGTTTCAGATGCACATAAAAGAATTCATGATGCTTTAAAAACTAAAAAATGGGTATTTTTTAAAAAATTAATGTTAAATATTTATATATTTTTTAATTTTAGGTTCAAACGGTAATTGAAAGAGCTGAATCAAAAGTGGCATTGCAAAGAATGAATGTTGCATTAAAAGCTGACAGAAAATTAGATATTGATCCAAAAATGGCTGAAGATATTGTTGGACTTGTTGCAAAAGAGATTAAACGGATGAAAGAAAGCAGAGACATGTATAAAGGAATTCTTCGACGTGGAAATAAACCCTCAAAAGAGTAAGCTATTTTTTCCTTAAAACTACAGTAATCTTTATTAATTGAATTATAATATGCACTTCACTAATTAATTGAATTAAAATATATACTGTATGTATGTTAAATACCGTAACCCTGCATTAAAAATGATTTTAGGATAACTGTTTCACAAACTTCTAAAGAAACCCCAATTCAATGTGATCCAGTAAATGTAAAACTGTTGATAAAAGTACCCGCAATTCGTCCTGCAATGATGCAAAGAAAAAGATTAGGAAAACCAAGAGGTTTTGGTGCTGGGCATGGCTTTTTCAAACATTTAAAAACTCCCAATGGCATTTCTTACACTGAATTTGTTCCAAGTTCCAGTTCAACAAGTTCTAGCTCAACTACAACTCGTTCATCCTATAATTCTGAAAATGAAAATGAAAAAAAATGATATGGTATTTTTTTTTTTTGAAATAATAAATTTTATTATTGTTGTTGTAAATAATATATTAAGCAAAGAACAAAAATATGAGATTCAATAAAACCTTTGCGAAAAAGTATGACAAAAAATAAAATAATATTTTTAATAAAAGAGAGGTAAAAACAGAAAGGCATCAAAATTAAGGCTTTTATTAAAGAGATATAAAAAAAAGATACGACAAAAGAAAAACCAAAGTTAAAACAATATGAAAATAGAGAAAATGAGTAAAGAGATCCAAAGCAGAAAACAAAAAAAATATTATTTTTAAAAAAAGAGATCAACAATAATTAGTTAGTCTTCATCAAGAAGTTCTAGGCCACACATTTGAGACATTTTATTCATAAGTATATGGATTCGATCTTCAACATTATGCAAAGCCGCAGAGGAATGATCATGCGCCCAATCACATACAATCATATCTTTTCGCATTTTTCCAGCAATTAGCGTTTTCATGCCATGATTAAAACTTCTAAGTTCATCCGCCAAAACACCCATTTCAGGTACGGTAACAAATGTCAACATAATTTCACGATCATAATTATTGTCAAAGAAATCACGCATTTGAAAGAATTCATTTTGGACGACATTAATTCGACGAGATAAAGATTCAATATCCATGCATCTAATAACATCATAACCAAGAGTGAAAAAGACATGTTTAGTTTTTGAAAAACAATCTCGTTCATCTTTTGCTTTTCGAAAGAGATCAAATACAAGATGAGTTGGAGTCTAAAAAAGACAATATTGATAAAAAAAATTGTTGAAAAAATATATTTTAATAAAAACTTACTAAAGGAAATTCTACACGAACAATACTGGCAGATGGATTTAAATTTTTAGGGTTAAAAGCTTTTAATAATGTATCTGCAAAAATAAGCACACGAGCTTGATTAGGTAATTTTGGAAATGATTGAAAACACATTGATAGCAATTCTTTTCGTTGAAGGAATGAAAGATCAAAATCAGGAATAGATTTATTTGGTGGTGTTTTTAGGTCATTAGTATGGGGGTAAATAAATTCTGCTTCTTCATCTTCTAGCTTATTCGATCCAGTTGATCCATGTTTCTGAAAAATTATTTAATTGAATTAAATTGATAAAATCTACAGTAATCTTACCAATGATGGAGGAGAAGCAGCTGATGTTGAACTTGATGATGGATTATAATTTAATTTTGTTGAAGGTGTTGGAGCAGGACCCATAACTTCTTCAATAAGTTTACGATATTTTGCACTTGGTGGATTTAAATCATTCTGTTTTCTTGCAAGACCCTTAAGAGGAAAAACAGTCATATTTTGTTATAAAATAAAGCAAAGTAATTTTTAAAAAGATTTAAAAAAGGGGTGTAAAAAATGTAATAAGGCAATGCCATTTTTTGTTTCTATAGCAACAAAGTATAAAAACAAACTTACACCACTGGTATTTGTAATCAAAGGACTTCGAAGTAAAGGTGAAGTAATATTTTGTCCGGTTCGTGAAGAAGATAAATTTAAATTTGGAGATCCATTTGCCCATTTTTGTCTTGCAGCTTCATAAATTCCAGCTAATGCCGGGGGTGGAGGACGATATTTTGGTTTGGTATTATCTGGTCGAATTGGTGCACAATGAAGATCAAAGTTATCACAAATATGTGGTAGACCCCTTGGCATTTCAGGATTTCCAGTTAATACTCCAGTTTCTCGAACAAGTGATAATGATCCAATTTTTGGAGTTGGAAGTTTTCGAAAATGACGTTTATGATAAAGTGCAATACATGCAGTGCACCGGTAATAATCCCGTGGGCCTGATTGAGTTCTTGAAAAAACATATTTGCATCCCTCAATTTCAAGACGTTTATCATTAAATTTGCATTTCTCTAATGGCACAACTTCTTCATCATCAACAGAAATATTGTTTGTATTTTGAAAACCATTGTTATTATTATTATTATTTAGTGATACAACTTGATTAAGTAAATTGAGTGCATCCATGGATGCAGAAGAAATAGATGGCGTTGATATGGAATCTCTTTTAATTGCAGCAGCTTCTTTCTTTATTTCACGTTTCATTTCATCATCAATATTATCACGATATTTTTCAACTTCACAACAATGTGGAATTCCAGAAGGCTGATCAGGATTACCACGAATTTCACCCGTTGAAGCAACCAATTTTAAGCTTCCAACTGATGGTACATCAACTTGTAATCCAGATTTTGTTACAACTGCCCTTCTTCTTTGATATATACCGTAGCATACAACACATCTGAAGTACACATTTGCTCGAACATTTAAACGAACAAATTCATATTTGCATCCTTCTATCACTAAACGATTTCCATTAAACTTGCATTTTTCTAATGAAATAACGTCTTCTTGATATGCTCTTGCAGCTGGAGGTAAAGTTGAATTAATGCCGTTATTATTTACCTAAAAATGTTTAAGTAAAATTAAAATCTAAAATTAAATATAAAACTTACTGCTGTGAGAACTTGACTGATTGTTGATAATGCAGAATCATTAAATCCAGATTCAGAATCTAAGATTGGTGGCTCAAGATCATCTTCATTTAATGAATCAGCATTTTCTGGACTTTCATTTCCGTAAGGACTGCTTTCACCAACATTAAAACCATTATAGCTTACACCTTCTTCATATAAAGAATCATCCAACATATTTTCATCATCAGGATAATCGCCATTCTTGAGGGCAGCATCAATAGATGCTTGAAGAAAATCCATTTCTAAAAACAGAATAAATTCTTTTCTTTTTAAAAAAATTTTGAAATTTATTTTTAACAAAAAATGAACACGATCATTAAAAAGTTGATGAAATTTGGAGTTAAATAAGTATAGACAGGATTGGAAATTTATGATTGGTAAAAAATAAAATGTCAATCGATCGCAAATAAAGCGCGCGCCTTTTGCAATTATTACTGGAAAAGAGAAAACTGTAACTGGTTGACTGCTGTTGCAGTTGTTGCTGCTGCTGATGTGATAGAAAGAGAGAGACAGAGAGAGAGCAACAGCAAAAGTGCAACAATAAAAAAAGAAGACGATAAAAATAACGAAATAAAAGGCCCATCCCTCAAAATGTACCCTCATTTATTTATTTATTTGATTGGCAAAAATATAAATAATATACGAGTGTGTGTGTCACTGTTGTAAATTTAAAAAAAAAACTACGATGGATGATGATGATGATGGTGGTGTGATTAAATAAAATCAATAGTAATAGTAGTAAAAAAAGAAAATGTAATAAAATATATAAAATTCGTGCAAGGATGCACCATTCTACCACCACCACAAATCGAATGGTAAACACAGACTCCATCAAGCAGGACACGACAAACATTTTTAGAAAAGAGAGAAAAAAAGGCCGAGCTTATTTTATCCCCCCTCTTTTTTTTAGTTTAGAATATATTTATATATTTTTTGACTGTGTTTAGCGGAGAGGACGCGCGCGTTACATTTTGCATTCATTTGGTTTATAATAAATAAATATATATTTGAATGTCAGCATAAAAAAATGGAAAAGACACACATCCACAGTCCACCACCACCACCATAATAATAAAACTACCCGCAAAAAAATGGAAAAAATTTTTTTTCCACTCCTATTTTTCGTTCAACAAATATTTTACCACAACTACGAAAAACGCTGCATCGTACAACTAACGGTGGTGATGGTGGTGGTTGGTGATGGTGATGTTGGTGGTGGTGGAGACTGCGACAGAAGAAGAAGAGGAGCTCCGAATACTTACTTATTATTTCTTTTTTTCGACAGAAAGAAAATGAAAAATATTTTTTTTAAAGCTTGCAGTAATCGCATCGCAAAAAAAAAGCATTATTATTGGACTCGCCCGAAAAAAAATATATTACATTCATTTTTCTTTTAGGACCCATTTCAATTTCAACAGAAACAAAAAAAGAAGAAGAGATATTTTTAACCAACATTTTTTTTAATACTCAAAAATTATACACCGACGGACCGACTCATTTCATTTTATTCATCCAACAAACTTTTTAGAACTTAAAATAATATAAATTATTTTATATTTTTGCTTTTTTCTCTTTCTTTCTTTTCTTTCTTTCTTTTTCAACTCCTCCAACAACAACAATATAATAATAATAATATAAACGCTAAAAGCCAATCATTAAAAACTAAGTATTTTATTTTGGAGCAGCAATCGTTCTCGTCGTCGTCGTCGAAGGAGGAGAAGGAGAAGAAAAAAAAGAGGTTCTCAAAAAGCGCTTTTTGCTATTATAAAAAATGTTGAAACGACCCATCATTTTTTTTTCTGCGTTCTGTCCGAACAACAACACTACCATTTTCTTCTTCTTCTTTTTTTTCAAACAACCACCATCAACATTAGAACTAACCAACCAACCAAGTATATACCACTAAAAAAACGATCAAAAATATATATATATTTATTCCTTTCTTTCTTCTTTCTCTCTCTCTCTCTTCTTTCTTTATTTCTCCGATATAAATAAATAATAGCAGACTCTAAAAAAAAAGAGAGGAGATCGCACTTCACAAAAATATATATTAAACATTTTTTTAAAAAAAATTCAAAAAATTGAAAGAAGAAAAGAATACGATACATACACATTTACATTCATTTATTTTTTCAATGATGATGAAATTACAGCATGCCGCTACTACTGCTACTGCTGTTGTTGGTGCAAAAAAAAATGTTTGAAGTCCTCCCCTTTTTTTCCATCTTCTTCTTCTTCTTTTATATGCGTGTGTAATGTTTTAATACATTTATATTTATATTTATTTATTTATTTATATTATAACCAGTTGCTGGTATATTTTTTTTACGGGAACCCCTGCCTTTTTTCTCCCAACTATCTTTTTTTTATATTTTAATTGCATTTTATTTCATTTTATGCTTGCTTCAACAGAAAGAAAAACGAAAGAAAAAAAACACGAAGGGATTGAAAAGATAGAAGAAAGAAAGAAAGATGTCTCCAAAATAATATATAAAAACTACTTCAAAAAATAAAATATACATTATTTTTTTTTAAAACCCACACACACACAAAATTCTGGAATTATTTTTCTTTCGTCTTCCGATGGTAAAAACAAGAATAACAAATTTTTTTTAGAAAAACGCAAATGTTATTTTTCGGACAAACGAAAAAAAAATTTTATTTTAAATTTAGTCCCAAAATTTTTTTCCAACATACATAACTTTTTTTTTCCTTCAATATTCTTGCATAATATTTTTCATCTTTTTTTTTCGTCCCACAAAAATTTTATATATTTTAACACACGACAGCTGCCGTTGCTGCAGTTAAAGAAAATGTGTGCAATTTCGACATATTTTTGTGTTGTGTGATTCGCTTTTAAACAAAAAAACTAACATTAATGGATAAAAAAATACACTTTTTTCTTTCTAAATATTTATGAAGAAAAAAATTTATAAATTTTTTAAAAAACGAAGAACAAAAAAAATGAGGGACAAACAGGGGCTCATTTTTAAATAATGAATTAATTAATCAAGATGAAGATGAAGAAGAAAAGAAGAAAGATGCGAATTATGACTTTTTCTTCTTCCATCGTCTTTCAACTGACTGACTGCTGCTGCTGCTTCTGTTTCTGCAAAACTACTGGATTCCTATCTCTCTTCTTTTTTTGGGAAAGAGGAAAAATAAGTTTTTAAAGAGGAAAAAATTCATATTAAAATAAATTTTTGAGAAAAAAAGACCGGTTTTTATGTTTGAAATTATATTCAAACACAAAAATAATTTGATGTTGGTGGTGATGATACATGTATTTTTTTTACAACGTATCTATATTTTATTCTATCAAAAAAAATATAAATGCCTTTTTTTGCTGCTGCTGTGTATGAATGGAAGAAAGAGAGAGAGGGAATCTGTAGCAGCGGCAGCAACACAGATGGTATTTTTTTTTATATTTTAACCAACAGCGCCGCCGCGCCCCACATCCAACAAAATATATATCACATCAACATTCAACATTTTTGTTAAACAAAAAAAATTGGGAAAAAAAGAGAGAAAACCAAGGGCATCAAATTACGAAAAATGCATAACAACAAAAAAGTTTCAACATAAAACATTAAAATAAACTAGAAATGAGAAAAAAAAATTGGAAAAAGAAAAAATTTTGATTAAAAATTTTAGATTAAAAAAGCTCGTTTGCATTAATTTAATTTTTTAATACTTTTCGAAGGAAGCCCAATTATTATTGCAGAAAAAAATATTACTGTAGTTTTTTTTTTAATTTTTAGGATAACAAAAAACATTTTTGACATGGAAACTTCAGATTGGAATATTAAAGGTGGATCTTTAAAATCTTTTCATAAAACTACGGTAGTATTTTTACCAATTTATAAACTAAAGTTTTTTCGTTTGGTTTTTTTGCTGAAAAATATAGGATCGATCGGATGATTGTAAAAAACTGAAATTTTGTATGTAAGTTGCTTCGCAGGTTAGACGCAGTTGCACCATCTGAAAATTTTCATCGAATTCTGAAAAAATTTGGGGACGAGACTTGGAATTTACAAGGAAGTTGTAAAATGAGCTTCAAAAAAATTCGATAAAATCAGCAGGATTTTTTTGGCTTTAAAAATCCCGGAAAATTCCTGAAAATTTCTTCACCATAAAATTTTACGAGAACAATGTCCCGTAAAATGTTCAAAATCAAATTTTTCAAGGGGCTCGTTCCACAATGTTTTCAAAATTCTGGGCCACTTCAAAAATTCCACAGAATTCGATGAAAATTCCAGATGCTGCAAAATGCGGCATCCCTTTGTCTGACATGTGAAGATACTTACACACAAAAATTAAGATTTTAAAATAATCTGATCCTATTTTTCAGCAAGAAAACCAAATGAAAATACTTTTGGAAGGATCTTCTAAAATTAAATCACTGTTGTTTAACAAAAACAGGCATTCGTATCGCGATACGAATGTTAAACATAAAATGATAAATTAATAAATACCAAATTTGAAATATGCAATTCAGAGCAGCTAATTAAAATTCAAAAATATCTAATAAATTTAAATTACAGCTGTGAAAGAACCCTTGAAATATTTCTTACAAAATAAAAATTCATTTATCAGCAAAAAAAAACAAAAAATACAGTAAAATGATGATAATATTTTTAATCAGTTTACAACATACAACATAAACTCAATGAAGTAAAACTAAACTAAAACAAATAATTTTTTCATAAAAAATGACTAAAAAATATCAGCGCTTGGGAAGCTTCAAAAATTACTGAAGAACTAAAAGTACACCCGTTTATAATTATGATGTAATATGGAAAAATTTTGCTTTAGGAAAGAGGGGGGGATGACAAAGCTTTGATGTTGTCGAAAAAAGCCTTTAGAAATCATTTGATAATGTGATTTCTAGACAATCTTTTTGGCAATGTTTTTTAAAAAGACTAATCACTTTTAAAAATAAAGACACTTTTATAACAACCAAAAAATTGTAAATGGTTATGGCGGTTTAATTTAAAAAAAATCATTTTAAACTTAAAGTAAGCAACGACAAAAGTTTTCCGACAAGTTAAATTTGTTCCATAAATCGATGACGAAAAGTCGATAATACCAAAGTGTTACCATACCATAAAATTATCTATAACAGTGATTTATTTTATGGTAATAAAGACTGTCAAGGCGCTTCAAATAAATTATTAGTATTTCGATGGCACAAAAGTACTCTTGGTACTTGAATGGCACTCCTAAATATCTTTTTTTTAATCCGCTTTTTTGAATTTTGGATGGAAGATTTTATGCGGCAAAAATGACGAAATGTAATTTCCAATAAATAAAATTAACCAAAAAAGGGGGGGGGCGTTTTTGGGAATTGGAAGTTTGGGTATTTTCTGTTTTTTAGTCATTTTTTTCATTACTTGAATCCTCAAAATTCTTGCCAACCAAAAATGATCCCTAAAATTCTCACCTCCAAATTTCCATCCCCAAAAATAGCCACTCCTGAAAAATAGATACTAAAATTTTGACGAAAATGATCGGCAAATATGATGAAAAAGTCATTTCACAAATTGGGCTCAAATTATCTCGGCAAGGTTTTTTCTGTAGCATTGTTTCAGGTGCTTGTACGACTGTAAAGACAATTTAAACTGCACTGTTTTTGCAACATTTTTTTTCTTCTCTCCTTCAAAATTTTGATGCTCGAAAAAAATTAGTAATCAATCAATTCATTTTAAAAAGGTAAATAGTTTTTTGTCAGTGTTTTCCCGATTCCATTTTTTTCCGATTCCGATCCGGAATCGATTCCATCTTGTTTTTCCGATTCCGATTACAATTCCGATTCCATCAATTCTCAATTCAGATTCCATCGATTCCGATTCATCCTTTTTTTCTAAATCGTCTTTTACCAAAATTTTTACTTATTTTCTGAATAAGGAAGCAGAAAAAAAGTGACAAAAACACATGAAAAATCAAAATTCAAAAAAGTTGGTTTTTTTTATAAATATTAGAGGAACAAATTGTGTTTTAAAAGTCATTATTCTCAATTAGGAAGAGAATCCACTTCTATGTTTTTCGTAAAAAAATATATTCTATAAGGGTGATCAGAAAGTTCCTTCGCCTGCTTGAATGCTAATAATTATAAATTTAACAGAACAACAAGGGGTCAAATTTTGCATAGGGGTAGCCTCAGGAGTTGTTCGAAGGGAGTTAACATGGTTTTTGATGTGATTAGAATTTTCATGGAATTGTGAGGAATTTTCTGGAATTCTCTCAAAATTTTCGATTCCGTAACACAAATTGTATCGGAAAAATTAAATTTTGCAAGTTTTATTGGCTAATATGACTAATGGAGGTACCAAAGACATTGTTCTAACATAATTTTTCAGTTTCACAATTTCCTGGAAGTTTGTGGAAATGTGTACAAAAAATGAAGCAAATTCACGAATTTTTTAATTTTTTGCTAAAATATTATGCTAGAAATGGTAGAAAACAATAACTGGGTGTCTTGTGAGCCAACAGATATGCTTTGGAGTCATTAACAAACTTTTTTACCTTTATTGTGAAATTACTGTAGGCGGTCCTTTTGATCTGGACAGAAAATAGTGATAAACTGATTTTTATGCAAAAATCTTTCACAGGGCATTTCAACACATCCTACATCATCTTTTTTAACCATAAAAACAAAAAATAAAATTTTTGAAAATTTTTCGATTTTTTACGTGGTCCTCCATGTACATGGCCATGTGCTGTATTTTTTTCCAAATCTCGGCCTCAGGCCGGCTGAGATTTTCAGCCCTATTTTCAAGCCCTGGTTTGTAGCTTTGCTTTTATACCATTAATGTTACAGAACATTGTTACAACTGATCCTTTTGGTCTCTCAGAATTTTCACATTTTTCAAAAGAGTTTAAAAAATTAATAAATTTGAAATTATTCATTTATATTAAATTTTGTCATAATAAAAAAATAATATTTGGCAGAAAATTACAAAGCAAAGCAACGGGCTTGCCTGCTGCACGTCGTTGCAAACTGATTTGTTCTTTTTTAATTTTTAAAATATATTTAAAGAAGGAAAAATCAAAGATAAAAGAAAAACAACAAAAATAAACAAAAGATACCCCTAAAAAATGAGTAAAGGAGTAATAAGAGAAACTCTTATTTAAAGAAATAACAATTTATATTAAAGTTGAGAATTTAAATATTGAATGAATGAATGAAAAACACATGTAGCACCAACATAGTAAGACTAGCACAACTAAAAGTCAGAAGCAAAAAAGACAATAAAATTATGAAAAGAAGACGAACAAAATTCGCGTATAAAAGTGATCAACTGGGAGAGAGGTGAAGACGCGAAAAAGGACTAAAGATACAAAATGCGTATTTTTAATAAATTCGAGGAATATGGTTTCGTTGCTTGAGAGTATACAATAATAATTGAATGATTAAGATTGATTAATTTACCGCTGAAGACTTGCCCGTATTGCTTCAAACATTTCTTGTTGCATTTTAGCAACTTTTGCTATCTCTTGACGAATTTCTGATACCTGGTCTTTTGTTTTATTCACTTCAGTAAGGATATCTTGTTTAAATTGTTCCAAATCAGCTACAGTAACAGTCGAGTTTTCAACAGAACTGCTATTGAGTATCCTGTAAGGAAAAATAAATATGGGTAAATGTTGTTCATTATTTGAATTTACTTACTTTCTTTGTACTTTTGGAGAATCCAATGAACCATTTGCAACTGATGTTATTCCTGTAACATTTCCATTTGGTTTTGCCCATGGTTTTGGTGCACCAGAAGTTTCACCTGAAAATTTATATTTTATGCATCAGCAAATTTATTGTTTTTCCCTCTCGTTTTTTTCTCCCATAATAAATTTCCTTTTAAACTTTTGTCGTGCCAGCCGGTCATCGATGACGACCTCAACAAACAACTGACCAAGGTCGGTTTCATTGCTTTCTTTTTTGCCTCTTTGATTTTTTTTCAAATTTGTTCTTTCGGGTGTTACGTTAAAAGAAAGTCAAGAATCAACGTACCGCAACATTGATTAATGAGAAAAACAACTTTTCTTTTTATTTCGAATGGCACAAAAAAATTATATTTGAAGCAATGGGTCAATTTGCAGCGAATGAATAAAGCAAAAAAGCGACTTTTTTTTGTTAATCTCATTATTTTACTTGCTCACTGGACCCTTTAATACAATGAAAGAACGGCTGCATTATTTTAGCTTTATATTTTTAAAAGCAAAAGAAGCCACGAAAAACACAGCTGCATATTTAATAATTGTTTTAAAAAAATTGAAAAGAGTACCCTATGACATAATGGTGTTATATATGAATGATATACACTATAAAAATCAAAAATGTGTTATATTAACTTCAAAATGCATTTATAACAGCATTGATTTTAAATGCTTTTTGAAAATATAAAAAATCGCAACAAAATAGTCTTAAGTTTATGTGTACTAAACAGATCAAGTAAGGACAAAACTTTGATTGAGAGCTCTTAAGAAAAGAAAAAAAATAAAAAAAGTAAAGTATGGAAACTTACCAGGTTTTTTCGTTGCAACAATAGTAGCACCAGAATCAGAAGTATTATTATCAGAAGAAATTCCACCACTGCTACTTGCCGTACTGACACCTGAACTAGATGAAGTAGAAATATTATCAGCATTACAATTTTTACCATTTTTAATAGTACTAAGCTTTGCAGCAAGTTCACCCATAAAATTTGGAGTGTTTACAGTACTTAATTTTGGTTGTTGTTGAGAAGGCGTTTGAGAAGAATCCGAAGTAACTTTATTAACAGGAGCAGAAGTTTTTCTCAAAGTTGAATTTTTCAGCTGTTCAGCAAGTGATAAGCCAGGAGGTGGAGGAGGAGGAGCTGGAGGCGCATTCTTTGAAATTTGTGCGATATTTGATGATCCACTGCTATTATTACTTCCACTTGACAGATTTAGTTGTGCAGGAGGTGGTGGTGGAGCTGGAGGAGGAACAGGAGCTTTGACAACAGGGATTCCATTAGAACTTGAATGGTGTCCATTTGTCGTCGATCCATTTCCATTACCGTTTGCAGGTTGGGCCTAAATTAAAATTTCTACTTTAATTTAGGGAAAAGATTGAAAAACTCACTGTTGCATAAATGTTTGATGAAGATGGTGTTCCACTACTTCCAGAAGAGCCTTGTGAGCAGCGCCGTTGTTGTTGTTGTTGCTGCTGTTGTGCGCCTTGTTGACCATATTGTAAAGAAGCAGCACTTGACTTCCTACAAAAAATATTACTAAATCAAACTTTAGTCACAAAAAATTAAAATCTAAGTGGTTGTTTGCTTGCTTGCATACAGTTAGAGGAAGAAAAAATAATTTAAAAAATTGAGAATGACATTTTTAGAGCTTAATTCAAACCTTGTACAAACAGACTCATCCTCAAATACGTCATCAAAAGCAGAATCGGTGGCTGATTCAGCTTTCGATTCAAAATCAGATGTATCAGAAAGTTGTTGTAAATCTTGAAAATTAGCCATTAGGTTTTTAATAGCATTTGATTTTACTCGTAAAGACATGGTTTTTTGATCACAGCTGTTAAATAATATTTTTCCAAAAGTCACCAAAGCAGAGAGTAATTTTTAAAAGAAAGTAAAACAAAAAAAATTATATCATAACATAAGATGACTAAGACTCAAAGTTAAAAAACAGATTTCTATTCACAAGAAAATGATGACGCATAAAAATGTATGACTGGACAAATAACGCGTGCGAGGACATCCCTTTCAGTTCAATTAAAACCATTTTTATCACAAAAAAAAACTTACTGCTGGTGTTGTCTGTAATTTGTCAAGGCGGCTGAATGACCGGATCCAATACTTTCTTGATCAATATCTCTATTATTTGATTGTTGATAATAAGCTTGTGGATCTTGATATACTCCATTGCTAACATTATTATTTACTTGTTGATACTGCGGAACACTCAAATTTTCAATAATACGTTTAATGGATTGTGAAAAAATTGTCGCATCATCTGGATTTATAAAACTTAATCCAATAACCTAAAAAATAATAAATGAATTCTGCAACTTATTTTTCAATCAAGATAAAAATCAATTTTCGGAAACGGTGAGTCACACAAAGGTGCGGAAAAATAAGATGAATTGATAAAGAAAAAAGAGAAAAATAGTAGCAGTCAAAAACATTTAATTACCTGTTTTTCTTCATTTTTCCATTGATGAAAAACTGGAGTAGCAACTTTATAATGAAAATTTTCATACAGCAGTTGATTCACAAGTGGCCTATTATCATTTATCCGAACAGCATAAATTCGAAATCTATAACCAGCTTCAGGTTCTTGAATAATATGAACAGTTGCTCGGCCTTCTTCTGAAGATGAAGAGACTTCGGCGCCATCTGGCTTCCGCCAATCACGTAAATCATTTCGGTAAAAAAGAATATCAACAATCGCTGATCTAACTGATGTAAAGCTAAAATATTGAAGATTTTTTTAAAAAGCTTTAAAAAAAACATACCTCATGCCGAGAATCAACGATCAAATAAGATTGCACAATGGCTCAAAAATTCTTTATGGTGAAGCAAAAATACGCATTGGCTCGGGTTCCGAGAAGTGAAGATGACGATTCCAAATCAAATCAATCCGGTTTCTAAATAAGCTCAAGTTAAAAACAAAATATTTGAAGAAAAAGAAAAAAAGAGAAAACAAAATTCAAAAAAAATATATCAGAAGATGACTCAAGTGGAATCAAAAAAATAGTTTCATTGAATATTTTTAACTCTGGCTAGCATTTTTTTCTTCTTCTTTTTTTTTACGGCGATGTGTGAAAAAAAAGGATAGCAGGCAGTCAAGAGAAGGACAAGAAAAACGATAAGCCGTATGATCGAAAGGGGAAGAAACAAGCCGAAAAAAAGCGGTTCAAAGAACTAAAAGAAACAAACACGTCGCGCAAGAAAAATAACATTTAAAGAAAAAAAAGAAACATACAAAATCTTTACAGTAAAGATGAAGGAAGAAAATATTATTGTAACACAAAACATAGAAACATAACTACAGTCAGAAACATAGATAAAAAAAAGGAAAGTGTCAAAAATCAGAATCAATAAATTGTAAATTGCGCGAAAAAAACCTGGCACGGTCAGTGAAAAATGTAAATGCGCCACACATAACGTTTTTCTCCATTTTATTTTTTCCGCAATAAAAATTATCGACCAACAAGGAAAAAAAGGGGGCACAAGAACGGAGCGCAAAATTGGCATGTGGACAGTGACCACCAGCAGCAGCTCTAGCATTTGAAGTCTTCGTCGTTTGTCCCCCCTGTTCAACATTCACATTCATTCTTGCGCGTCTTTCAAACGGTCATAGGGAAAGTGCTACAGCAGCACACCCAACTAACAAAAGAAGAAGCACGCGCCGGATATACTCCCTGAGAGAAATAGGAAGAAAAACATAAGAATGTAAGCAAGCAAAAGAAAAAAAACAGGGGACAAGAAAGATGTTTGCATTTGATGAAGAAGAAAAAAGAAAAGCCATTTGAAGATGTTGCGACGGCGGCATCACCAAAAAAAGACGACGCTAATGCCAACGGTGGCTTTTCTTTTTGCAAAAAGGCAAAACCGTTGCAAGGACAGAATAATAAAAAAAAAACAGGAAGAAACTGAAGAAAAAAAAAGAAAAGTACGGACGTTGTTTTTGTCCCTTTTTTCTGCGCAAACACCCATCCCAAAGCACGCAAAAATAACAACTCCCTATGTCCAGTTAAATTTTCAACTGCAGCAGTTCTGTTTTTCCCGGCAGCAGGAGCAGCAGAATTCTAAACACAGCAGCAAAAAACTAAAAAAAGAAAAGAGAGGGAAAAAAATAGAAGTGAAGTGGACAGCAGATCTTTAGGGGCAGTAGAAGAAGATGAGAGAGGGCCAGCTGTCTCTTGTGAGAGACTCGTCTCGTTCTTTTTTATACCCGAAAGCAGGCAGTTCGTGGTGCAACAATCATCAACATCCCATGGATATAGCCCTCCTGCTAAATATATATTTTTTCCCTCTTCTTTTTCTTTCCTTCCATCAACAAAAGAAAACTTCCCGAAAATCTCGTAAGCATAGAATTTTTTTCATTTCTAACACAATCATTATATTTTTTTATGTTTGGGATAAAAAAAATTTTTGACAAAAAAAGAAAATTGACAGCTGAAAAATATAATATATTTTGATCAATTCTTAAAAGCATTAACAGACAATATCAAAAAAATTATCTGTAATGGTTAAAATACCGAAAAAAACGAGAATAGATAAGGAAAATGGAACAATGAGGGTTTAATCACATGAATGCATGCTGACGACAAGAGTTGAAGAAGAAGAAAAAATTCCATTTAGACCAGAAACGAAGAGGTAGGATGGGAACAAAATTTTCATTGTATTATTCAAGTCTCAAGGGGTTTAAAGGTGAAGATGAAAAAGAAATAATAATAAAATTTAATAAACAAAATGGAAAAAATAATATAAAGTGTATTTACAAATTAAATTTGTAAAACACCGAAAAAAACATTGAAAAAATTTGCTGCAATATTTGTAAAAAATTCAAAATTAGCGCGCATGAATTGAATCGTTGCAAGAATTGTGGCAACTTGGCAAAATGTTGCAAAAGAATAAAGGCAGTGTTCGACGTTGTTTTTTTTCTTCTTCAACACATGCACTTTTTTTATCTATTTATTCGCAATGTAAATAAAATTGTGATTACCGTGATTTTTCTAACTATATATTTTCTGGTTTTCATTCAGGACGGGGCAATTGCTGTTATTACCTACGTTACCGTTTTTTAAGACTAACATATCTCTTGTTTTATATTAGCTAAACTTCTGATACTTTTTAGGTGCTTTTTCATTCAAATTTTAAGAGTTGAAAAAATGGATGAAAAGCGGAAGATTGAAAGAATTTCGAGCAAACAAGATGCTTCTAATGCATCTGCTCCTAGTGCTCCTACATGGTCTTCCATTGCTGCTCCAAAGAAAGATACGGATAACTTTAAACCTGTGGCTGCAACTTGTGAATCTAAACCATCTGAAAATAGGGAATCTGAAGCTGCGCGTCAACAAGAAGTTGCTAACTTGAATGCAGTTCGAAAAAATACTGATATTGCTGGTGAAAAGTTACCTCAAATTGCCAAGAAAGATAATACTGTATCTGAAAAGGATGATGTTTCCAAGAATGAAGAAGATGAAGGCAATCCTAAACAAGAAAAGTATGAAGGTAAAAATGATAAACATCAAGGTACTCCTAAACATGATAGATATGAACGTTCAAACAATGGTAACAATAGTGGTCCTCGTAACAATTTCCGTAAAGGTCGCAATCGTAATAGCAAGTTTACTTTTCGATCGGTTCCAGTAATTAATTGTATTTATTTTGCAGATAATGAAGACACTCGTAATTACACTAGCCGTCCCAGTGGTAATGCAACATTATTTGATCACATTCGCACTCAAATGGTTAATCCACCTCCAGAATCTCCAATCAGACAACATGATAATACCCAAGGAAATCGTCGTAACAATGGTAGTCGTTATGACGTAAGATAAAGTTGGGGTCAAATTTGTTTATTTCTTTTATTTTTTTAGAATCGTGAAGGCTATAATAATGCTCATCAAAGCAGTAGCAGCACTGTTGCAAGTGACGGTAAGCTTTTTTATTTCTAAATTGGTTTTTTACGGTTTTTTAGTTTTAGAATTTGCTCAAATGAAAGTTTCTGATGTTCCTCAAGATCCTCCACATGGTGGAAACAATTATCGAAATGGTGGAACCCGTGGTCGTGGTGGACGTGGAAAACCATTCTATGCCAATTACAGTAATCCATATCAACAACATGCACCATATCCACAACAGCAATTTCCTCCTCTTTTTGCTGCTCCACCGCATCCAAGTATGCTTCCACCACCTGCTGGTTATGTTCCACCAATGCCTCAACACATACGTAATCCAAATGTAACTGGTATTGAAATTGGTAAACAAGTGCTCGCTCCGTTTACGGACAATAATGTAAGGAAGACATATTACCTCAAGGAAGCGCTGATATTGTTGCGGGTTGCTGCGATTTATTAGTTTTTCTGATATTTGTTGTGTCTTGTCCTATTTTTAATAATTTTAATTTATGGCTGCTTTCTTTTTTAGTATTATCTTGGTGTTGTTTTATTGGTTGATGAAGTTAATGGCATGTCTCTCGTTCAATATACTCATTGTCCTCTTCCTCACTTTATTCATACTGAATATCTTCAACTTTGCCATGTCCAAGCTCAAGCATAAGAATGTCTTTTATTGATTCTATTAATTTTCCTCTCTATCTAATATGTCAATGTAAAAACGGGTTATGCTTTTTACTATCTTTAAATATCAAAATTTCTATTGCCCTCGGTGCTTTAAATTTCTAACTATGCAAGTTTTTTTATTTGTTATCATTGATTTTTTTCTAAAAATTTACGGGAAATAAAGTTGTTCAAATTTTCTTGCATTTATTGGTGGTTTTCATAAGTTTCATAAAATCATCTTTTGTTGAAATTTCTAAATAATTTTATAAGATTAAAGATTATCAGCTGATTCAAACATTAGTGAAACAGTACTTTGGCACTATGCGTCAGGGCCGCAAATTAGTCAAAAGTAAGGGGGTGGAACTTCCTATAAAAAAACAAAAAAATCTCATTTTATCTAGGATGAATTCAATTGTTCCCCTTATTTTTGGTCGGCAAGGGGGGGGGAACTTTCCCCAGTTCCACCCCCCTATTTGCGGCCCTGCTATGCGTTCATCACTTTCATGACACTTCGCCAAAACATTTTTGAACAATTTTTTTATTTAATTTTCTGCTTTATTACTTTTTATATACATTTTTTACAAAGCATATAATTACATATTTATTATTTTTAAAAGATAGATAAACATCTTAGGAACAGGTATATACCAAATTAAGCATGTATAGAAAGATGCACGCATTATGCGGATGAAATATAGCAATTGCACTAAAAAAAATCAAGTTCAAAAATAGCTAGAAATCGCTGCTTGAATGTTTTTTTCTTTAATTTATGTCCTAACTTATCCGCAATAATATGTTCTACAAATCTATCACAGAAAATTCCATTTTCTGTCGACTCGATTCAAAATTTTTCACATTTTGCTAAAATTCGAAATCCATAGGGGGGACCAAGACAAAATTTTTAAAATATAAAAAAAAATTTTTCTTTTTTTTTCTATGAAAGTGACAAAAATCATATAAAAACATAATTTTGATACTTTAATGTAAAAAAATATTAATTTTTACTATATTTTTAGTTAAAGAAAAATTAGCAAAATCAAAGTTACTGTATCTCTGAAAACAGTACTTAAAAAGTTAAAAATATAGTAAAAATTAATATTTTTTTACATTAAAGTATCAAAATTATGTTTTTATATGATTTTTGTCACTTTCATAGAAAAAAAAAGAAAAAAAATTTTTTTTATTTTAAAAATTTTGTCTTGGTCCCCCCTGTGGATTTCGAATTTTAGCAAAATGTGAAAAATTTTGAATCGAGTCGACAGAAAATGGAATTTTCTGTGATAGATTTGTAGAACACATTATTGCGGATAAGTTAGGACATAAATTAAAGAAAAAAACATTCAAGCAGCGATTTCTAGCTATTTTTGAACTTGATTTTTTTTAGTGCAATTGCTATATTTCATCCGCATAATGCGTGCATCTTTCTATACATGCTTAATTTGGTATATACCTGTTCCTAAGATGTTTATCTATCTTTTAAAAATAATAAATATGTAATTATATGCTTTGTAAAAAATGTATATAAAAAGTAATAAAGCAGAAAATTAAATAAAAAAATTGTTCAAAAATGTTTTGGCGAAGTGTCATGAAAGTGATGAACGCATAGTGTGAACGCATAGTGCTTTGGTGTCAGAATGCATGCTAGTAAAAAAGTCAACTTTGCAAAAACTTTAAAAAGCATCAACTTCAGTTGGAAAGTTATTTTTTAAAAAAACGTAACGTACTTTTGTTCTTCAAGATAGACCCAATAAAAGTACGTTACGCTTTTTTTAAAAAAAACTATCTTTCTGAAGTTGATGTTTTTTAAAGTTTTTTCAAAATTGACTTTTTTACTAGCGTGAGAATGGTGATGTAAGAAAAAAAAAGAAACAGCAGTGAAAAATTGCTGTTTTTTGGCATACTGTGTCACAAAAATTAAATGCGGAAATGCACGAGAATTGTTTTTTTGCATCCAAGTTTTTTTTATCTTTGAAACAGATTTTTTTTTTCAACAATAATTATTTATAATTTTCTAATCTCATATTTTATTTTAAATGCATGTCAGTAAAGTGACGAATGTTACGGCTCGTGTTGTAAAAGGTTTTGCTCGAATTATTCCAACTGATCCATCACGAAAAGCTTTAACTTTAACACCAGAAGCTATCAAACGAGTAAAAAATTTGTTATCTCATCGCCCAGAATCAATTGCTTTAAAGGTTTGTTCATATATCTTTCAGATATTTTTTACAAATTATTATTATTATTACTTTTAGATTGGTGTACAACAAAAAGGATGCAATGGATATACTTATACCTTGGATTATGCAAATCAAAAAGCTAAATTTGATGAAGAAGTTGTGCAAGATGGTGTAAAAATATGGATTGATTCAAAAGCTCAATTATCATTATTAGGAAGTGAAATGGATTTTCAAGAGAATCGCCTGAGTGAAGGTTTTGTCTTTCGAAACCCAAATATTAAAGGAACTTGTGGATGTGGGGAAAGTTTTAATATTTGAGAAATTGAATATGTAGATTTTATTTATGTATATACCCAGTGTGTTTCTCGACTAGGATTACTAATTCATTCGTGCATAAAAAATTGAACTAGAACAATAATAAAGAGTTTTTTATTTTTTTAACATGTTTTATTTTTATAACGGAAGTTTATCAAACTTTGTTTAATATCTTTTGACATGGTTTTTAAAGATATCTAAAAAAATATGTTTTTAATAGATGAAGGACGATCCCGCTCATAAAAAGCTTGTAAAAAAGGCAACAAAAATGTTAAATCCTTTAAAGACTACAGGATGTGAACCAGAAGAGATGAAAACAGTCGATGGGTTTGTTGTTTCTATTATCCTTAACGAATATATCTTAAGAAATCTTATATTAAATTTTAGTGAATCATTAGTATTGGAATCTTATTGGGCGACAAATCTTCATCCTGTTCAATTCCTATGGATTTTTGAACTTTTTAATGATAATATGCTTGAAATGTAAGGATTACTTTAAAACGCAGAATTCTTCTTTATGGGAATCTTTTAGGTATAAACGTTCAAATTGGGGATATGAAGAAGAATCAAAAAAACAGGAATTGCAAGCTACAACTGCTCGATATATTATTGTTAAAGATTCAAAGAAAAAGCATGTTGGATATGTTCATTATCGATTTGTTGTTGATTATGGTTTTCCTGCTATTTATTGGTTAGTTATACTGTGGTTACGATACATAGAAATATTACAGTACCTTTTTTTTAGCTTTGAACTTCAAATTGTTGCTGCATATCAAAAGCGCGGAGTTGGATCACTTTTGATTGATGTTTTGGTAAATTTGGCTAAAAAGTATGATATCTTCAGTATCGTTGAATGGTACAAAATGATGTTTTTTTAGAACAGGAATGCATAAAGTTATGGCAACAGTATTTATGTTCAATTATGAATCGCTGGCATTTTTTCATAAAAATGGTTTCCGCTTAGATGCTTCAACTCCAACTGCCACTGATTGTGATTATTTTATTCTTTCTCGAAATGTTCTTCCTGGAAAAGAGCCAATAATTAATAAAGAAAATTCTGCTGCAACTGCAACGATTGAAAATGATGACATTCTTGGAAAACTTATTAAATCAAAAAGTAATCCAACAGAAAATGCTGCAATGGAAGATGATATTATTGCTCAATTAATTAAATCAAAGATTAATTCCAAAGAAAAAAAGGATGATGAAGTAATTGATACCTCAAAATCGGTTATTCTTAAAGCTTCTGCAGAAGCAAAAAAAAAGAATTCCGCTTCCAAAATTGTTGTTGATGAAAATGCTGGTAAAAATTGAAACAGGTTTTTTTGAAAGATTTTATTACTTTTTGAACTTTTTTGTTTGTTGTTATTTTTATAAAACGTATTTTTTACAAAACAAAGAAAGATTTTAGAAAGGCAAAACGTTTATTTAATAAGCAAGAAAAAGAAAAAAAAGAAGTTCCCCGTATTTGCATATGGGAATACAAAAAAGAGAGTCGGTTTTTGTGTGTTGAAAAAATGCACCGATGAGATACGCATCGAAGAGAAAAAAAAGTGAGATATTATTTGTCAGATTTTTGGAATGCCCATTTTGAATTTTGAGATAATAAGATTGATGAATTTAATCAATTGATTTTAGCATTGTTAAAAATGGATTAGGTTTTGTTGATTTTGCATGTCGATATGCTAAAAAATGTTTAATACACAATTAAGTATACTTTGATGCAAACTAACCATGTACTGTACATCTCATCCATTCTCGACGATTTATTCTTCCATCTTTATTGATATCACAAAATCGAATAAAATTTCGACCACATTTTCGTACATTTTTAAGATCCCTTAAAGTTGCCCGAAATTCTTTCCATTCTGATCTTTCAACTTCATTATTCCCATTTGAATCTAACATTGCAAATTTCCATTTTGCAACTTGTGGCTTTCGTCTTTTTGGTCCATTTGGAAGAAGGGGAGATTTTTCTCGCATCTCTTTTGCTAATAGCCCAAAAAGTTTACGGTAAAATAATAATTCTTTTTCGGGCACACAACCTGCAAATGCATGCTAGTTTTTTAAATGTTACTGTTTTATTTTGGATACTGTAGGGAGTTTGAAAAGTGAGGTAAAATGTTTTTTTAATAAGGTAAAACTTGGAAAATGTTAGATTTAAATGAATAAATAAAAGATATAAATAATTACCTTTAATACTTCCAAGTTGTTTTTGTGATGAAAGTTTCTTCTTTGAAGAAGAAGATGACTTTTTGCATTCATCAATTGTTTCCACCAATGAATTTCCACTTGGACTCCCGGTAATTGGATGAACACACCAACAATATTTTCGTGTTGGTTTTTGATGGCATTGAATTTCAATATAAAATTTATCACTTTCCCCCGTACATTTAGGTATAAATATTGTATCCAAATATTGTGGATCTATTGATGAAATAACTTTTTCACGTTCAATTCGACAATTTGGTTTTTCAATTATTTCCCCATCTGATTCAGATGGCGAAGAGGATGTAGGATCAGATTTTTTTGAGATTGTTTCCAAAAATAATGCTGATGAATCTTCATCACTACCAAAGGGGGATACGGTAGAATGCTGGGAAAAAAGTGATGGTAATTTTGTTGGAAGTTCATAAATTGGAAGAGAATTGTCATCATTTGGTTCAGGAAGTACATTAGCTGTAAAAAAAACATAAAATAAAATGTATTTGAAGAAAAGATCAAAGGAGATAAAAATAAAAGCAATTTAGCAATAATAAGGAAGCAAAATTTCACCGAACAACAAAAACAACAACATTCACAAAACAGACATACACACACACAGATACATGTATATAATAGATTAATCAAGGACATCTTCTGATACATTTAGAGACATGTAAAATTTGATAACAAAAAACACATTTAAAGAAAACGGATTAAAAAAAAGAGAAACAAATAAAACAAACTTTGATATGAAATTGCATTGCCGCTGCTGCTGCTGCTACGGCTGTCAGCAAAAGATGATAATCCTGATAATTCATTATTGTTTTCGGACGAGTGATAAACATTTATCAGATGTAAATTTCCAAAAATTAATCCCGGTAAAGTTGCAACAATCAAAATTTTCCAAATCATGTTCATTTTTTAAAAATAAACTTTTAAAATTTCAAAGTTTATGTTTGATTGAAAAAAAGCAAAATTGAGAGAGAGAAAGAAATTTTGATGATTTCGAAACAGAAACACCCTTCTTTTTGTTTATAGAACGGTGTTTCTTTTTTATCTTTCTACAACAACACTTTAAGTAAAAAAGAAGAAGTAAGTAGCAGCCGTTTTTAAGAAGGGCAGGCGCCAACAATAAAATAAAAAGAAAATGAATCAAAAGCAGCACCAACAAAAACAAAATGTAATTGCCAAAAAAGGGCAGCAGTTCTTTTTTTTTTTGAATTTTTTATCTAAAAAAAAAGTTTGCAACAAAAATGATGACATCGGAAATTGGAAAAATAAAAAGAATGCAAAAAAAATATAAAAAACAAATGTATTTAAACAATAAAATTACGGTAGCATTTTAAAAGCAGCAATAAATTTTAAAAGAATGTGAGAGAGAGAAAACTAACTAACTCATAAAAGGTTTAATTGATGTTGGTGTTTTTGTTGATGATGATGAAAATGGGAGAAATGTTGAAGAAGTAAAAGAAGAATTATGACGAATTTTACGAGAGGCAGATGGGGAGGAGGAGGAGCGACGAAGAGATTTAAAGGTATCCCAGGCAATTGCTGGAAACGGAAAAAATACAGATAAATGGCGGGGATAATAAAAAAAAACAGTGTTTAATTTTAAAAAATAGCAAATTTATAGGAATGAATTAAAATGTTTAAATTTACTCTTTTTACTGATATTATCCTTTGGAAAATAAAAGTTTAATTGAAAAAATATGTATGAGTCTGAAAAGTGCGACGGGAGAAGATCTTTCTTTTTTTTGAAAAAGGATTACACTGAAAAAAATGCTGCTTTTAAAGGTCATTTTTCAAGTTTTGAATAACAAATACATGTCTTTTTTTTAAAGTTTAAAAATTGAAAAGGTTAAAATTAATTTTAAAATATCGTCAATTTATACACAAAAAAGGCCTGCGGTAGTAATTAATATAAAATAATATTTTTTTTAAAAGTCGTATTAATTAATTTAAACATTTGCATACGGTAGTTTTTATTTTAGAGACGTAAGTAAAAACTTGGATAGAAGGATATCATAGATCTCTCTGGATAAATAGCTTTCACCAAATCTTCCCTTTCTAACTACTTAAACGCCATCCAACAAACATCTTTTTTCTCAAAACAAAACAAAAAAAATGATGTAAGAAAAATGACCTGCCAAAGTTCAAAATCACTTTCTTTTTAAATCGTCGCTTTTCTAAAAAAAACTCCAATAAAACTGCACTTAAAACATTCCAAAAATTCCAAAAATAATCATAAAAAAAGTGTTCTATGCCCTCCTTTTTAAAATTGAATTCTTTTGAGGACTCAAAAAAAACAATAGAAAATTAAAAACTTCTTTTTTTTGCGGCGGCTTTTCTTATCGAAAAAAATGCCGGAGGGGCGGCAAAGTTCAAAGCAAAACACAAAAATAAAAAAGAAACACAAATATTTCTTTTTCGGGATTGATAAAAATTAAAAATAAAATAATGGATTTGGGAAAAATGGATATTAGCTAAAAAAATCCCATTAGAGGGAAAAGAAGAGATAAAAGATAAAATCCAAATCTCAAAACACTTACTGCCAAAATCAATTTTAAGGCAGGTGGTCCATTCTTGAAGATCAATCAATCGATCACTATTCTTGTCACAAAATTTGTGAAATTTTTTTGCACACGTTGTTGGCTTTACGAGAAGAACGGTGAGGCGACGCTCCGGGGATAATTCATCTGCGGATAATCGGCCATTTTCGTCTATATCAAGTTTATTAAATCTCCAAACAAGAATCTTTCGTTCCATTGTTTCATCTGTTTCATCTCCTGAAAGAAAATATGTTAAAATGATAAAGTGATAAAAGTACAGTAATACTAAAAAGTTATTGTTAGTCATTTTTTGGTTACTGTAGTTTCGTATTTTCAAAAGATATTTTTAACTTTTGAATTTAGGATGTAAAAAGGCTGTTTTTTAGATTTGTAAATTCCGAAGAATTCAGATTTTTTACAGTTTTTAAAAAAAAAAAATTTCTAAAACTTTTTTTTGCAAAAAAAAAACTTAGTAAACAAAATTTTAGTCATTTTTTTTGCACCGTAATCTTTTTGTTTTCCAACAACATTTTTTTTGAAAAATCTTTTACAAAAACAAATAAAAGAGACAAACCTCGATGAGATGAATGTTCAGCGGGAACATTTTCATATTCTCGTCGATAAACATCCAAAATATTACTGTTAAATATTATTCGTTCAACATTGCTGCATTCTAGAAAAAAAAGAGATTTCTTATCAAATTTTCAAAGTTTTATATTTTGCATTTCAAAATTTTTGAACACAAAAAAATTAACTCAAAAAAAAGATTAGCTAAAAAAAGGTTTTTGTGTTAATTAATTAATCAAATGCCAGGAATTAATTATTTTGCCCCCGAAATGAAATAAAATGGAATGGAATGAATTAATTTTATTTTAAAAATAAACAACACAAACCTGTCGCATTTGTTGTTATTGAATGTTCAACTTTTTCAATTTTTCCATCAGCACCCACATGAATTGCTGAAAAAGAAAAGAAAAGAAATAAATATATAATTAATCTTTAGACTCTTTTTTTTTTCGTTGTTAAAGGAATTTTGTGAGGTCAATAAAAGATAAAAAAATATGTAGAATAAAACACAATTCTTTAAAGTTTGAATTTCAATGATGGATACTGTAGCAGTTTCATAACAACAACAGTATTACATAAAAATAATTGAAGGCATACTGTAGTTTTAAAGAAACTATTCGGTAATTGTGACAACGTTTAAAATTATACATAGTAGCAATGCTCCTGCTCCGAAGTTGGAGCTGGAGCTCTTAAAAAATCAAAAGAAAGATGCCGCTTTTCGGAATTTGGAGCTGAAGTCGGAGCCGGAGGCAATAAAAATTGTTCGGCATAACACTCATAAAATTTAGCTTCTTTATAAACAATTTAAAAGGGAGTGTCGACGCCAAGCAAAAAACAAATATGTAACGAGCTTGTAATTAATCAGGCGAAAATCATCAAAAAAATGAAGGTAAAAAACACGGATCTCGGGTTCCATTCAATCAATTTTATATATGAACACCATTTTTGGATCAGAAAAAAAGGCAAAGAAAGAAAAAACTATCAGAATCTAATTTTGAAAGTGCATTCGGATTCTGAAGCACTTTCGTGTTGAGAGTTGCAATCAACTCTTTTTTTGCTTGCCGTCGAAACTCCCATTTTAATTTTAAAAAATCTTAATATTTTTGAGAAAATCTATTTTTCGCTATCATTAAATAGCGAATCCGAAATCAGAATCAGTGGAATCGGGATCAGAATCGGAATCGGAGCGGAATCAGAAAAAATGGAATCGGGAAAACACTGATAACAACATAAATTTTTTAAAGAAATATAAAAAACAAAATCCGCCCTTACCATTTAAATGATGACAATCTGGCATTTTATGAGTGCTTATTGCAACAGAAGTTGATGGAATTGGATTTCCATGATTTGTTGAACACCAACAATACCCTATTACAGAGTGACACTAAATTTGCATAAATTATTTTTTTTAAAAATATCTTTAAATTTTGAAACCTGTATTTGAGCATAAAGTTTTGTATTTTTGTCACAAATTGGTACAAATTCATTTGCATATTTGATAGAATTTGAACGAATAAGTTTTAATTGGAATTCTCTTTCAAGGGGGCATCTCTCAGATATTTGACAATCTCCCATTCGATGCATTTCTACCGGTAATCCAAAACACACAATTCGATTTAATTCGCATGGATTTAAATATGTTTTTCCATTCGTTCCACAAATTTTTGGTCCATTTATATCTTTTTCGGTACACAAAATTTCTCGCTTACATCGTTCGTCGTCATCAAGTCCGCCTCGTTCGTTATCACCATGGCCCTAAATTAATTTGCATAAAATCTGGATTTAAAAGAGTATATGGGTAAAGGGATAGAAGAGATGAAGGGACCGAAGGAATAAAGGGATAGAAGGGTATATGAAATTTGAGAAATAATTTTATAAATTTAATAGAAGTAATTTTTTGGCACATTTATTGTCTTACTGTATATATAGGGTTGTAATACTGTAATTAAAAAACAATTTTAAACTTACATTCAAAATTTGATCATTATTATTATTATTATTATTTATCATTGTTGTTGTTGATATGATCACAAATTTGATTAAAAAGCAAAGCATCAGCAGTTGAAGCGTCATCAATTTCGTCAACATTTTTATTTTTTTCTTTCACTCTTTTTTTTTCGTTCAAATATAAAATATATTTAAGTTAATTTCTTTCAGTCAGTCAATGGATAAATATGTATGTAAAATATGTCTTTGCTTTTTACAGGGCCTATGGTGCATTTCCTGCAAAAATAAATACATTTTCATGCACAAACTTTTATATATATATAAGGTCAAAGTTGTTGTTGCAAATTATAGTAATCCCCTTGAGAGAATATCTTCCAAAACCAAAAGCTTAAGCTTATCAAAGATGATGAAAGAAGAAGAAAGAGTCCAACCCCCATTTTTTTCTTTCCTCGAAAACCAAGGGAAATGGATTCCGTAGTTTGAATTACTTTTTAACAAAAAAGAAAGATGGAGCTTAAAAAAAATATTTTTTGAAAGGAAATAATGTTTCGAAATCGCTTTGAATTTTTAAAAGGCATCAATGATGATGACAAATAAAAAGGGGAGGGGGGATCATGGAAATATAATAAAGTTTAGGTTCTAATTTTATCCAAAAATGAGTTTATTTTTGGTCATACAAAAAATGGGAGAAGAAAAAAAAGTTACACGTTTTTGCACGCGATTTTTTTTCTTTCAAACTCTTTCTTTTTTTGCCTTCTTTCCACGAGGAAAGGAAAAAAGAATTGAAATTTGCTTTTGTCCATTATTTTTTTTTCTTCTTCTAAAAAATTCAAGCAAATTCAAACCCCAAAAAAAGATAGAAATGTACGTCATTGAATTTGAAGAAAAAAATGACAGAATAAATTACAAGTGGATATTTGAGAAAGAAAAAAAAGACAAAGATTTGATAAATAAAAAGCATCATTTAATTTGTTTTCACAAACAAATCATGTGATGTTGAAATTTATCTTTTCTTTCCTTCTTTCTTTCTGATACTTTTTGGATGAAAGGATACTGTAGGCATCAAAGAAAATGTTTGAAACGAAAATAAAATTGGTCTTTAAAAATTGAATTAATGTGGATACGGTAGGAGTTATTAGTAAATGTAAAAAATTAATAAATTTAAAAAGTTTAATAAAATTGCTGTAACCAAGGGTTCTGTAAAAAGTGCTACAGTATAAACAGGTTTAAAAATTAAGATTTAAAGGATGCATAATCGCTGAGAGACCTCTAAAAATAAAAAAATATCAAGAATCCGCCTCCTTTAAAGGGGTTTTTATAAGGGTGTTCCGTAAGTTCTTTCCGCGATTTGCACATGGCAAAGTGTTCCATTCCTGTAAAACGCGGAAAGAACTTATGGAACATCCTTATAAATGGCAAGATTCGGTCATTTATACCCGAAACCGAAGTTATTTTTTTTGGAACATTGTGTATTCAAATTTCATGTAAATCGCAAATTTTATCAAAATTTTAGAATTTAAAAATCGAAAACTCCAAACTTTTAAAAACTTTTTGTCGCCATTTAATTAAAATTTGAGTCTTTAAAGAATTTTTTAAAAGATTCATACATTTTTATTTTCAACCAAAAACTTAAAAATGTAAGACAAAAAAAATGGAATTTGATCAAAAAATGCAAAAATGAGAATTTACAAAACTTAAACACCGGAAAAAAAGAAAGAAAGAATCAAATATTTTAGCAAAAATGCAAACGTATCTTCTTTTTTTCCTTCATTTTTGAGAAGAATTTGAGATGATCAAAAACAACGGCCCACGTCTCATCTTCCTTCTCTCTCATATATATTATTTCCCGTGATTCAATTCTTTCTTTCTTTTTTTTAATCCTTTATTCAATCGTCTCGTGTAACATAACATTGGTAAACCTTAAAACTAATCTTAAATGTAATCACACAAAAAAATAAATATGAAAGAAAGCAATGAAAAAAAAAGAAGAAGATAGAGGTGAAAGAACAATGATACACTTTTTTTTGATGTTGCTTTTTTTTGTAATTTAAAAAAAAAGTTGAATTAAAAAGATACAAATAAAATTCTTTAAACAAAAAATGTGTTTGAAAAAATTCAGTGTTCTTTCAAAAAAAATTTGCATATTATTGAAAGAAGAAAAATCTTTGAAAGAAAACATTCATTGAAAAAAATGTAAAAGAAAACAAAATTTTCAATAAAAAATTCAAATTACTGAAAAAAAAGTTGTAGATCGTAAAAATTTAATTAATATCATAAAATAAATTTTTCAAAAACTTTTCCACAAAAATGAAAGATTTATGCAAAGCATTTTTGAATGGCTGTAAAGTTGAAAATTGAAATTTAAAGTTTTTATTTCGAAAATACTTTTTTATATGCTCTGATCGGGTTTAATTTTAATTTTAATTTTAATTTATTTCACTCCAGAAAAAGGCTGAGTGGGCAAAGAAGAAAAAAACATATGAGTAAAAAAAATAAAAACAAAACAACAGTAATAAAGGTTAAACAATAAAAGAGTGAAAAAAAGAAAGAAATAAAAATTTTTGGATAAGTAAAAGACCATAAAAATTTAATTTAATTTGAAAAACTTATATAGAAAGAATGATCATCAGAGAATGAGGTGGATGACGATGAAGAACCAGACCAGTGGGTAACCGGGTTTACGGCACACGACATCTGTCTCAATCAGTCACTTTAAAGCCTACCCGATCAATCTTACTAAAAGTGTAAAAAAAAAATAAAAAAAATAGTTATGGCCTAATTGATTTTAAAAATTTTAGAAAAAAGAAAGAAAGAAAAAAATGAAAAAATTAATTAAAATTAGTAAACATATCAGAAAAATCAAGCGTTTGAAGATGTTGACGAAGAGCATTAGGATTACGGTAGTCATGAAGATTAATTTTATATTTGTTGAGAATTGACACCATTCGTGATGAGAAATGAAGATCCAATAATTTGTTAGTTGCAATTTTTTGGCTTGATTTAGTTTCGTAATGACCACCATTTCTTGTCGAGACTGAATGAAAAATTAATTCCAGTTTTTCATTTGGATGAGTGATCATCATATCATAAGCAAGCATAATATCAGCTATAATTCTTCGGTGATGAAGAGACATCATTCCATACATTTTTAATCTTTCAGAGTAAGATGGAGTTTCCCAATATTTGACATTTGGGTGATTTCTTTGGTATAAAATTTTTGTAAATAATTTCTGAACAGCTTCCAAAGTTTTGATCGCATTGATTGATGAGATATTAAAAACAGAGGAGGCATATTCATAATTTGGTCGAATATATGTGGTGAAAATTTGAATAAGGATTTTTGGGTCATTTATGATGACTTTACGGAAAATTGAAAACATTTTGCCAGTTGCGGCAGCAGAAATATTATCAAAATGTGGATCCAGAGTTAAATCATTTTTGATATATAATCCAAGATCTCGAGTGACTTCTTTTTGGGTGATTGGAACATTGTTGATGAAATATTTGGCATTTTCATTTTTTGGTCCAAATTGGACGTGAAAAGTTTTTGAAGCATTGATTGACATAGATTTTGATGTGCACCATTGGTATACTGTATCAAGCGCTTTTTGAAGAGGTTGTGGATCATATTCATCAGCAAAATATGAGTAATAAAGTTTTAAATCATCAGCAAATTTTAAATGTTTGATTAATTCCAGAAATTGATCTTCATTTAATAATTTACTTAATTTTGTAAAGAAAATAATAAATAATATTGCAGATAATACACCTCCTTGAGATACTCCGCTGGTGGAATCGGCAGATTTTGAGTGATGTCCATTTACTTTAACTAAAAATTTACGATTAGATAATAGAAAAATAATTAATTTTAAAAGTTTTCCGCCAATTTTGGCTTCCTTCAACTCTTTTTCAATTTCAGAAATTTTGATTTTGTCGAAGGCTTTTTCCAGATCATTATAAATAACATCAGTTGTTTTTCCTTCAGACGTTGCTTTTGTGACATCTTCCATGAAAATTATCATTTGTTTCGTTGTTGAACATCCAGTCCGGAAACCATATTGTTCATTTGGTAGGAATTTGTTCAGATTTAAGTGTTTGATAAGTTGTTCCTTTATTACTCTTTCAGCAGTTTTGAGCAGATCACTTGTGCCAGAAATAGGTCGAAAATGAGATAGTTGAGTTGGATTTGGAATTTTTGGAATCGGTGAAACATGCGATAGTAAAAAAACATCTGGCACATCACATTGTTTAATCATGTGATTAAATAAGATTGACAAAGGAAAGGCTAGAACAGTTGTAAAAAGTTTAAAAATTACCCTAGAAAAAATGGTGAGTTCGAATCAATCTCTGCCTGTCAAAAAATGAATCTGTATCTCAGTTTCAGCTGTAAAAATGACTTTTTTTTAAAAATTTTTTAAAACCAGTTTAAACAAAACTTGAAGATTAAGCATTTTATAAAAGATTAATTCAACCTTTTTTTTTGCAATCTAATTTTTTTATATGTGCAATCTTTCTTTGTTTCTTTACATTATTATTTGTGCATATTTAATCCGATTTTTGGCCACATTTTTAAAAAAGTTTTGCCATTTTTTGGTGATTTTTGAATTACTTTAAAACCGCCATTTTAAATAAATTGCTTTTTTTTTTACTTAAAATGTTTCATCTTTGATCCATTTAATTTTCTTTCAAAAATTATTGGGGTCATTTTTTGAAGTTTTTAAAGAAAGAAAAACACTTTCACTTTTCTTCATTTATTTTATTTTAATTTCGGGTTTAATTTCAAATTCAGGTGGTGCAAAAAAAATGTATGAAAAATTGAGTAAAACTTCTTTTTTTTTCGATCGCGCCTCATTACTTTCATTTTCGCCTCCAAAAATAACTTTTTGAGAAAATTTGAACGCTAAACAAAAAAAAAGTGAGTGAAAATTTTTAAAAATAATAAAAATTGCAGTCAGTTTCAAGCGGAAAAAAATGAAATATTTCTTCGCCAAAAAATAAGGGGGGATAAATAACATCCCCTTCCTTTCTTTCGAAAAACCGTCCCTTCCCTCCAACTTCTTTGAAGTTATTTTGCGTCTAAATTTCGATGGAGCAATTAAAAACCTATTTTTTTTGTTTGAAATAAAAATAAAAGTTTTTTTCCAATTTTTTTTGAATGAATGAAAAAAAAGTTATCTAAAAAGAAACCAGTAGTGTCAGTTTTCTGCTTTGATCTTTTTGAGGTACTTGAAAAAAAATATATATAATTAATAATCAAAGGTAGCAGCAATTTTTTGGATTCTGAATTGCTGCTTCAAAAATCTAGAATTTGCGTAATTTGTGCTTTTTAAAAAAATCCGGATGGAATTGGATTGGATCATGACGGTGGTGACCAAATAGATCTCATATATCTTTTCTCTCATTTACCCGTGCATCAATAATTAGCTCTCATTGGCATCCAAAAAATTTGTTTTTTAAAAAGAACATATTTGTCAAAAAAAAGATGAATGGGTATTTATCAATTTTTTGTTTACTTTATTTTATTGATATCAGCTTTCAAAAAATGTTAAAGAATAAACTCTACAGTAAGTTTTTGGCATTTTAACCTAAAAAAATGACAATGTTAATTTTTGTATTAAAGTTTGACTTTAATTGAGCTTTAATAAATTCACCCCGTCTTTAAAACATATTTTAGATGAACCAAAAGCATTTTGTGGTTCAAATGAGATTACGGTACAATTTGAAACAGATTTGCCATTCTCCGGGAATGTGTATGCCAAAGGTTTCTTCCATAAAGATACTTGTCGAGTTCATGGCGACGGCATTGGCAATACTGTAAATATTACAATTCCAATAAATGCTGATTGTGGAATGAGAAGGCGACGAATGGTTTCTGCTCAACGAAGAAGAGCTTTGGAAAATAATGTCGGTTTTAAAGCTTTTAGATGTAATAATATTTTATTTAAATTTAGGCAAATCCAAAGGGAATCGTTTTTGAGACAACTGTGGTAATAATGTTTCATAAATTATTTTTAACAAAATCTGATAAAGCATTTCACATTGAATGCAGATATGAACAAACAAATGAAATTTATACACAAAAGTTGGAAGTTAGGTAAATTTTTTGTTTTGGAATAATATTTTGTAAATTTATAAATTAATTTTTTACAGTATGATACCCCCAACAGAAATTCCAAGTGATGCGGCAGCAACGTCACCAAAATGTAAATATGAGGTTATATCATTCTTCTTCTTTCATAAAATTGTATATTTAATTAGCATAATATATTGTAGGTATTAGAAAATAATGAAAATGGTCCCCCGTTATCTTTTGCTGCAATCGGGCAACCAGTTTATCATAAATGGAGTTGTGAAACGGCATCCGCGGATATGCATTGTTTGACGGTACATAGTTGTATGGTTGATGATGGGCAGGGACTAAAACAAGATTTGTTGGATAATGATGGGTATGGGATTTTATGGTTAATATCAGAAATTTGCATAATTAATTTATAGATGTCCTGTGGATACTGTATTATTAGATGCAATTGATTATAAAGGTGATCTTGAAGCTGGAAAAGATTCATTTGTTTTTAAATTTGCTGATAAACCTACTGTAAGCATATAAGAGATATACGAAATCCTACAAATCTCAAAAATGTTTTAGGTATTTTTTAGCTGCCAACTTCGAGTTGAACCCAAAGATGCTGATACTGGGTTGTGTGTTGTAAGTATTTAATTTTAATCAATCGTTGCGGGAAAAAATACTTTTAGAGAACAAGTGACCACTGCAGCGACAATACTGAAGATTTCGAAAATTCTGAAGATACAACTTCCATGGTTTCTATTGAACCAGATTTTCCTCGACCGAGCACTCCCAGATTTAAGCCAACAACACCTTCAAGCAGTATGACAGAAGCTTTCACAGATATGCTTCCATCAGAAATGCCACCAAATTCATTCGAAAACTTGTCTGAAAATAATCAAATGACTGATGAATCGATGATGATGCCGGAAACAACAACTCCACAAATGCCAAAACGAAAAAAGATTAAAGCTCGAAGGTTTCAGTTTAGTGCTTTTAAAGTCGGATTTAAAAATCTCAAAAAAATTTAGGCCCCCTCGAAAAATCATTGATGAAGGAAGACCGTTTCCAGAATTTGTTGGAGTTCAAAGAGATTTAGGAATTCGAAGGAAGCAACCATCTCCAGATGCCATTGAAATGGATGTGAATGCCGGGGCAATGGAAGTTATTGATCCACCAGAAATTTGTAAGTTTTTTGTTTTTATTTTAATATTTTGGCCCAAAATTTTTTTCGAACAAAATAAACAAATTTACTGAAAAAAATTGCAATTTCGAATTTCTCTGATTTCTTTGTGTCAAAATTCTAAAAACTCAAAAATTTGCATATAACTTTTTTTAGCTGTTGCTGATTCAGATGCTTCGGTTCCAAGACCTAATATATCCATCATTAATCAAAATTTGAATTACAATAAAGTAAATTCTTCAAATTACAGTACTCTATTTTAAAGTAGTAATTTTCTTTGTCTTTTCAGATATGTATTTCAAGACCACTTTTTCATAACATTTTAATAATCAGTTGCTTCATTATATTATTCATTTTTTCGGTGATATTATTCCTTTTTTGGCATTTTTCAAAAATTCCATTATCAAAGTCCTCATCAACATTATCAGAATCTGGAACTTCAACAATACATCTTCCATCATCAGCATCTCCAAATTCATCTCGATCCATTCAAGCTTTTAATGAAATATAGCCTCTTTTTTTTGTTACTCAAATTTCACAGAATTGAATTAAAAAAATAGAATTGTATCAAAAATAATGCAAATAAAAAACAATTAAACTATCTTTTTTTTAAAACGAGGCCTTTTTTTGAAATATAGAAGTAAAATTTGGGCAAAAAAAGCGGTTTTTAAAAATGCCGAAATCCGATGCTACATACATATACTTCAAACCTTTCTATCCTACCACCAAAATGAACTATTGCTGTTGAGATGGCCAGAAGCCAAAAAATGAAGGAAGGCAACAAAAAAAATGCCATCATTTTTTCCGACGTTTTTTTGTTGGAAGAGAAAATGCTGACAGCTGGTTGGAAGGGAAACAGAAGCTTTTGGTAGAAGGAAGAGGAAGAAGAAGGGCACACCTTTTTGAATACAAACAAAAGGCGACGCCTGTTATAAATAATAATAATAATAATAATAAAAAATAAAAAAAAACTAACGGCGGCGGCTGTTGCTGCTGCTTTCTTTCTACTTCTTTTTGTTACGTTAAAAAAATGAATTTTTTTTTCAAAGAAAAGAAAAGAATTTTTTTTGCAAGTCATTGGTTTCGAATAAAAAAAAATATATTTTTGAAGGGCCAAAAAATTTATATATATTTTATTTAATGGAGTTTTTTTAACTTTCGATGACGGCGGCTGTTCTTTTTAAAATCTCATCACTAATCTCACTTTTTTTCCCTCCACCCCTGATTTACGACTTTGGGTCCCAAAATCTTCTTTTAATGTGAAATTTATTTTTTTTTTCAAATTAGCTTGTTCGCATTTTTTGAGAATTCGTTTAAAAGTTTTATAGCTTTTAAAAAAACTGCTGTAAAAAATATACTTAAATGAAATTAAGAGGGATAACAAGCAGCCGTTAAAAGTGATAATTGTTTTTTTTGTCTCTATTTTTTTGTATTCCCTTTTTTCATCGGCTTAAATAAAAATTTTATAGGTTTTTTTCTGGCTTCTTTTGCATTAATAAAAACCACAGATATTTGTTTTGCGTTTTTTAAAAAAAGGATTAATTTTTACTTTTGTTCGAGTTTTTTAAAACATCAAAATTTTGTTTAAAAACTAAAAATTTTAAAAAGATTTCTCAAAATTATGTTGCTTTTTTGGCCTACAGTAATTTTTATAGAGAAACATTTTTTGGCACGTGCCTTTTTAAATTTCATTTTCGAAATATTCACAAATTTTTTTCCCTCTAATTTTAAGCTTTTTTTAGAACGTTTTTGAAATTTCAGCTTTATTTGCTATTAACATTTCTGTAATTTTGATTGTTTAAAAATCTGATATATTTTTGTTACTGTAGTTAACATTCATTAATTTGGGTATTATTATGCCAATGAAAAAAATCTCTTCATTTGTTTACAACATTTTTTTTAAAGTCACAGTTGGATATCCACTATTTCTTGATGAGAGAGGGATATCCATTGACCAAAGTGGTCATTCATTTCCCCAGCATGTTCATGTTTCTTTCATAGCTGTTTCTTCTTCTCTCTATCATTTTCATTCATGATCTAATATATGTAATAACGAATCAACTTTGTTACACTCACTTTTAAAATAATAAAACACTCATAATCCCTTCAGTTTTTTTAATGAGAGAAACATAAGTAAGTGTGAAAGATGATCCCTTTTCTTTTGCAAAAAAACGATAAGTGTATATGTTTTTACAAATACATACATATTTTGTCAATCAACAACCTCAACATCATCATCATCAACAAAAATGATACATGTTTTTTTTGAACAAAAAAACCAAAAAACATCAAAATTATTTCTGTCAAAGCAAAAATTTTGATTTTTCTTTTGCAAACACAAAAAAAAGATCTCTCACTTTTTTTGTTGCAAATTTATTCTGTCGGCTTTTTGTTCCTCACAACTTTTTCTTTCGTGGTAGGACAAATTTGACAGGTCCTGAAGAGAAGAAAAGAGAGAAAAAGGGGTTCTTTTGGACGTGAAATATTTATTATAAAAAAAAAGCGAATGTCGACTTTTGAACGTTCTTCCTCTTATTTTTTGCTTTTATTTAAAAAAGTCTTTCGTTAAATTCTTTCTTGTCTTCTTTCATTGGCACAACTTTTTAGTTAGTGTTAATTAAAAAAGATCGAAAAAAATGCAAAATAAAAATTATATATTTTTTTGATCACTTTTTTTGCTGCTGCTGCTGCTATTATCCTGGGTGGTGATGGTCCAATTTTCTTTTTGTTTTAAGCTATTATAGCTATAGTTTTTAGAAAGAAAGAAAGAAAGAATATTTACTTTCCCAGGCGGATTCTGTCTCTTTTCTCTCTTTTTTTGATGCATCAAATTTGACTCTTATTATTTTAATTTTGTTTTTGCTTACTTTAGTCATTATCGGCTTTTTTAAATGGCATTTATATTTTAAGTAACTTTTAAAGGCAAAAAATGGAAGCCTGAATGACTAAAATTGGATTGTCTTATTTTTGGCTTTGTAATTTTGTGATACGGTAGCTACCGCGGTAGATGAGTTTTTAAACTGTTTTGTAAAAATATATATTATCTTTGAATACAATATTTGACTTTTAAATTATTTTGGGACACCTTTTTTAACCAAAAATGAATGGATTGAAAAATATTTTATAACCAAATTACAAAATTATTATTTAAGTTTTTTTTATAAAATACGGTAACATTGATAAAAAAACTTTATTTAAAGGAGGATATTCGTCATTTTTTACTCTTTATTTCGAAATCTGTAATAGATTGATTTTCAGGAATCTATTGTTATATCTCGAAGCAATATTTTTTCTATTGTTGAATTTCGATTCCTGAAAATCAATCTATTATTAAAAATTTTTGTGTAGAAAAATGTCAAGTGCTATCAAAAAACTTAGTTTTCTGTATTTGCTTACTGTAAATTTCATAATGTATCCATAAACGCTTTTTAAGTCGCTATTTTTTTATTAATTTTAAAATTAATTTCAATATTTTTATGTTTTCTGGTAAATTCAATCGTTCCAACTTTAATAATTCTAAAAAAGAGATACTCAAATTTCTTATATTGTTTAATTTGACACTTTATTTTTAAAAATGGTCATTTTTATTTAAAACTCTAAAAAAGCAATAAAAAGAAAAAAGCTTCTAAAATTTTTGTTTGCAAAAATTTAACTTTTTTTTGTTAAAATTTACTTTTTTTATTTGAATGGATTTCCTGTGAAACGATTTCCGTAGAATCAATTCCTGCCTTTTTCTTTTCTCTTTTTTATTTCCAATGTCTTTCATCAAAAAAAGAGTTAAATTTGCAAAAAAAGGGTAATATTCTTAAATTAGATTATTTTCACTTTTCACTTTTCAGCAGTCGCAACAAAAATAGAATTCCGCGCATTTGTTTTTGATTCTTTCTTCTCTCTGTCTCTCTTAACTTTTTTTTTTTGATTGGCTTTAAAAAAATAAGTTAAAAAATGGGAAGAAATGCCGGCGCCGCGAAATTCGAATAACCTTTTTTAAAACTTCTTTTAAACATCGAAAAAGCAGACGCACAAAAATATCACAGATGTTATTCGAGAGAAAGTTTGAAGAAAAAAACTAAAATTTCATCAAATTTAAAGACACTCCTTTCCTCCTTTTGATAATTTTTTCAATGTTTAAAAATTCACAATAGATTTGTTTGAACAAAAAAAGTAACACGCAATATTCTTTTATTTTATTTTATTTTTTTGAAAAATGAGTTACATCGGAAAAAAGAGAGAGAGAAACCTCTTCAGAAGCTTTCATTATTTTCTTATTATTATTGTTTTAATAAAATTTTGGTTTTTCTCTCTTTTTTTGAGTGAGTATCTCATATTTTTGATTATATGCAAATTTTTCCCCAACTAGCAGTCAAAAAAGTCCTCACAAAATTTGTTTTTGGTTTTCATCTTCTTTTTTTATTAATCAACTGACTTTATTTATCTTTTTTTTACAAACACGTTTAAAAATGGGATTGATCTTAATATTTGGCTACAATAATTTGCGATTTATAGCTTTTAAAATTTGATGAAATTCAGTTGCAAAGTTTTTTGCCTTTAAAGTTTAAACTTGTATTCTGATATTCAGCTACAGTAATTATTACACTGACAGTATTCCATTAATTAATTGACCAAAACTACCAAAAAAAGTTTTAATAAGTGCAAAAACATAAACGCGAAATTTTTTTAAATAAATAATATTTTATTGTTTACTTTTATGTTTAAACATTTTTTTTAGCAATGCCGATATTCATGGCATAAATAAAAAAGAAAGGCACTACCTTTTTAGGTTTACTCTTTCATCACATCCATTTATTAATTTTTATTTATTTGTAACAAAAATGTCAGACCTTCTTTTATTTTCGTCAAAAAAAGAGATATTAGATAATGAAAAAAAGGGAGCCCAAGGATTACCCGCTACTTTTGAACGAAGCTTTTTTTTTGTTGCGCGAATGGCAAAAAAAGAAAAAGACAGATAAGAGTCTTCTCAGTTTTCTTCCTTCTTTTTTTTATAAAATATAAAAGTCTTCATCCCGTTTTTTTACACATATAAGTATTTTTACTTTACTTTAATCCTGTCTTATTTTTTTTTCTTTTTTATTTTCATTATAAATTTTTTTCTAAATTTTAACAACAAAATTTTTTGATGCCACTTTTTTTTATTCAAAAAAATATAAGTCTTAAATTTTGACACGAAAAAAAAGAGACAAAAACAAACGGGTGTCACTTTTTGATATTTTTTAATAATCATTTTTTGTCAGATTTTTTAAGTGTTTTAAGGCTCGGCTTATTGTCAAAACTAACCAAGCAAGCAAAAATTTGTTTGAATAATTTTGATGATTTTTCTAAAATCTTATTTTTATTTCGAAATTATTTTTTGTACATATTTTCGTTAATCTTTTTATAACGTATATTTGTTGGTTGAATTTATTATTAAAGACAATAAATCCGAATCATATCATCGGTGGTGGATCGATACAACTTTGGTCCATAATCGATGATAGGGTTATGGATCAAAGTTGTAAAATTTAAATCTTAAGTTGTAATATCATAATATGATATTAAATATTGCTTTAACACTAGATAAAAAAAGGATTTTTGGCAGATAACCCAATTTCAAAAATTTGGAAATATAATAGTTTAATAAATTTTGTTAAAATTTTATTTTATTTTCTTTGATCAAGGAATTTTTATCAGTGATCAAAAATTATTTTTCCACAGTATCCTTAAGAGGATGTCCAGATATTATGTAATACAAAAATCGGATAGGAATCGATTCGAATATGAGAATCGATGGAATCGAAAAAAAATGGAATCAGGAAGGAAAAACACTGATTGTATGACAATAAACCTAAATACTACGGCACTTTAAACAAATTTCTTTCATTTTACCCCCTGTTTTTACTTTGTTTGTATATCTTTTTTTTTTGAAAGTATTCTTTTATTTATTTGGTGTAAAAATATGCTTGTTTTAACAAAACACAACAAACTTGCTAATCCAATTCTTTTTGTTAAAAAGAGTGCCTAAAACAAGAAGATTTACTTCCAAAAACTTGCATATGTTTTTTTCTCCCCTCTCAAAAAAATATATAATAGAAATCTCTTCCTTTTTTATCTATCTGTATAAATTAGTCTCGAACCTTAAAAGTGGTAGAACAATTCGACGAAACGATCGTTTTTTCTGTAAATTTCATGGAATACTAATTCGACCATGGGGATTCTGGAAAAATTCTGAAAAAAAATATTCACGGTGATTCTCAGAAGTTATGGCCTTCTGAAGTCCGAAAAACACGTTTTTCCTTCGGGCTTTTTTTCTGGGGGGTCTAAAAATTCCAAAAAAAATATGAGCGTGTAGCCCGTAAAAAGTTACGTTGTTTTCTTTCAATTAATTTTATACTTTCCGTGTTAGTAATTTTGTAGCCTTTTTTTGAAAAGTGGTAAAATTTATTCTCTCTTCTTCAAGTGGTTTTCAAGTGGTTTCTTTTTTTTGCATAAAAAAGAGTGAAGAAAATGAGAGACATGCGCAGAGAAAAATGCAGAGAAATTCTATGGCATTTAAATTAAAATTAAATTAAATTGAAATTAAATTAAATTTCTTTAAATTTTAGTTTTAAAAAGTGGGGGGTGTCACGGATCGGGGATTCTGACCAAAAAAATGTTTTTTGAGTTTGAACTATGTTTCGGGGCAGAATTTTGTGGGGAATCAGGAAATGGGGTTTATTTTATTTTTTAGGATTCAGAAAAGGGGGTGGTGGGGTGGATTCTGATTCTAAAATTTGTTTTTTTACTTTTAACCATGTTTCGGGGTAGAATTTTGTGGGGAATCGGGAAATGGAAGTATTTTTATATTTTGGGATTCAGAAAAGGGGGTGGAGGGGCGGATTCTGATTCTGAAAATTATTTTTTGAGTTTTAATTATGTTTCGGGGTAGAATTTTGTGGGGAATCAGGAAATGGAATTATTTTTTATTTTTAGGATTCTGAAAGGGGGGTGGAGGGGTGGATTCTGATGAAAAAAAAGTTTTATGAATTTCAACAGTGTTTTGGGGTAGAATTTTGTGGGGAATCAGGAAATGGAATTATTTTTAATTTTTGGGATTCAGGAAAGGGAGTGGCGGGTGGATTCTGACGGGAAAAAATATTTTTTGATTTTAAATTATGTTTTGGGGTTGAATTTTTTGCTGAATCAAGAAATGTTATTATTTTTAAGTGATTCTAAAAGAATGGGGGGGGGGGTTGGACGGGTCTTAAAGTCAAAATTTTGGATAATGAGAAATCGTTTGGGATTAAATATAAGCTATGGATTTGACGGGTCTCGAAAATAACTTTCCCCTTGCAAAAAATTAATTTTATTTAATTTTTTGCAAGGGGAAAGTGCACTTTTTTCTTTGCTTCTCTATTTTCTCTTCATTTTGAGCAACGACCCAACCACTGCTTGCGTGCTCTTTTGTGTTTGCAGATATATGGGTAAAACCGAATGTTAAAATCAGCTTCGGCTTTGAGTTGCTGCAGCGCGCACATTAGGGATTTAAGATTGCAATATTAGGTAGGATTTTTTTAGTTGAATTAAATTAAATTAATTTAATTTAATTCAACGTTGAATTTTTAAGTCCTGTTGACTTTTAAATTCAACATTAAATTTTGATATCATTATCAGTTTACTGATGAAAATTTAAAAAATATTTTT
Organism: Panagrolaimus superbus; assembly: GCA_964035985.1. Classification (NCBI taxonomy): domain Eukaryota; kingdom Metazoa; phylum Nematoda; class Chromadorea; order Rhabditida; family Panagrolaimidae; genus Panagrolaimus; species Panagrolaimus superbus. The sequence continues at coordinate 13,257,116 of OZ038357.1, forward strand.
TTAAAATTTATTTGATTTTTTAAATTTAAATTTTATTTTATGAAAGTGGGGGGTGACACGTATCGGGGATTTTGACGGAAAAAAATTTTTTGACTTTAAACTACCTTTCGGGGTAAAATTTTGTGCTGAATCAGAAAAGGGAATTAATAATATTTATAAGGATTCTGAAAAGGGATGGTGGGGGGCGGGTGGATTCTGATTCTGAAATTTGTTTTTGATCAAAATATGCAATAAATGTAGTTTTTGATGCTGATTTAAGAAATGTAATTATTTTTATGTGATTCTGAAAAAGCGGGGGGGGGGGTGGATGGGTCTTAAAGTCAAAATTTTGGATAATGGAGAAATCTTTTGGAATTTTTCGACGGGTCATCAAACATTGGAAGTATTTTGGAGAAAATCGATTGGGATATCGGTAGTCCAGTTTAATTTTAAAAAAGGGGGGGGGATGGGATGGGCGGCGGAATTTTTTGTCAACTTTTTTTAATACACGGAGAATGCGGGTCCTAAAATTCTTTAATTGTAATCTTAAATTTTTTGAAATCGAAAAAAGGCAAAAAATGTAGTTTGTAGTTAGCTTTTGCAAAAATGCACTATTGTATAAACTTTTGACGAACATAAAAGTTAGAAGGAAAAATACTTCCCATGGTTGGATTTTCCTGAAACTTTCGGGGAAGACTAATTCGACTATGGAGATTTCAGGAAAATTCTAAAAAAAATTATTCAATGGTGGATTTAGAAGTTACAGGATTTTAAAAGTCAAAAAACGGGTTTTTTGCGATTTTCGGGGTGAGTCATAGAAGAAAATAATTACAAATGTTACATATTCGGATAGCCCATAAAAAACTACACAAAACGTGAACATTACTTTTAGTAATTTTTACTCTGTAAAATTGTTGCAAAAAAAAGAAAAGTAAAAGTGCATTTTTGTTTTATTCTGTGGTAAAAAGTGCATTAGAGAAACAGAGAAAATTAAAGTCACGAAAACCCGACCGTGCACTGCGGAAACTTTTATTCCTGCATAAATATGGGTAAAACCGTTTGGTAAAATCAAATTCGGCTTTGACTTGCATTAGGGTGCGCGCTTATAGGGTAATAGGGGGTTTGAGATTTGCAATATTAGGTAGGATTTTTTTAGTTGAATTTATTTCAACGTTGATTTTTTTGGAGTCTTTGAGGAACTCCAAAAATCAACAATAAATTTTGACATCATTATCAGTTTACTGATTAAAAACGATAATTATTGTAAAAAATGTTGATATGTACATTAATAGTAATATTAGACGGGTCCTAATTAGACGGGTCCTTATTTAAAAAGTTTTGTGACAGCCATAGAACCCGAAACCGAAGGCCTAGGAACAGCTGTGAATCGCGAAGCGGTAATCCGAAGGATTGCCGGTGAGCGATTCAAGATCCGGCCATCGAAACCTTCTAACGAACAACTAAGCGTGTTGCCATCAAAAAAATGTTTGGCCTTTCGTTCCCTTTCTTTTTGAGATTTTTTTAGTCATGCGCGCGCGTTTGCTTATAACTCAGTGAGTTTCTACGCGATTTGGATGGTTTAAAAAGTATTAATATTGTAATAAATTACTGTAATTTATTTTAATAGTGATATACAGATCCCGACGGGTCCCCTAGTTATCTATCTGTATAAATTAACGTCGAATACAAAAGCTAGAAGAACAAATCGACGAAACGATCGTTTTTTCAGTAAATTTCATGGAATACTAAATCGACCATGGGGATTCTGGAAAAATTCTGAAAAAAAATATTCACGGTGATTCTCAGAAGTTATGGCCTTCTGAAGTCCGAAAAACACGTTTTTCCTTCGGGCTTTTTTTCTGGGGGGTGTAAAAAATCCAAAAAAAATATGAGCGTGTAGCCCGTAAAAAGTTACGTTGTTTTCTTTCATTTAATTTTATACTTTCCGTGTTAGTAATTTTGTAGCCTTTTTTTGAAAAGTGGTAAAATTTATTCTCTCTTCTTCAAGTGGTTTTCAAGTGGATTCTTTTTTTTGCATAAAAAAGAGTGAAGAAAATGAGAGACGAGAGCAGAGAAAAATGCAGAGAAATTCTATGGCATTTAAATTAAATTAAATTAAATTGAAATAATTTAAATTTAAATTAAATTTTAGTTTTAAAAAGTGGGAGGTGTCACGGATCGGGGATTCTGACCAAAAAAATGTTTTTTGAGTTTGAACTATGTTTCGGGGCAGAATTTTGTGGGGAATCAGGAAATGGGGTTGATTTTATTTTTTAGGATTCAGAAAAGGGGGTGGTGGGGTGGATTCTGATTCTAAAATTTGTTTTTTTACTTTTAACCATGTTTCGGGGTAGAATTTTGTGGGGAATCGGGAAATGGAAGTATTTTTATATTTAGGGATTCAGAAAAGGGGGTGGAGGGGTGGATTCTGATTCTGAAAATTATTTTTTGAGTTTTAATTATGTTTCGGGGTAGAATTTTGTGGGGAATCAGGAAATGGAATTATTTTTTATTTTTAGGATTCTGAAAGGGGGGTGGAGGGGTGGATTCTGATGAAAAAAAGTTTTATGAATTTCAACAGTGTTTTGGGGTAGAATTTTGTGGGGAATCAGGAAATGGAATTATTTTTAATTTTTGGGATTCAGGAAAGGGAGTGGCGGGTGGATTCTGACGGGAAAAAATATTTTTTGATTTTAAATTATGTTTTGGGGTTGAATTTTTTGCTGAATCAAGAAATGTTATTATTTTTAAGTGATTCTAAAAGAATGGGGGGGGGGTTGGACGGGTCTTAAAATTAAAATTTTGGATAATGAGAAATCGTTTGGGATTAAATATAAGCTATGGATTTGACGGGTCTCGAAAATAACTTTCCCCTTGCAAAAAATTAATTTTATTTAATTTTTTGCAAGGGGAAAGTGCACTTTTTTCTTTGCTTCTCTATTTTCTCTTCATTTTGAGCAACGACCCAACCACTGCTTGCGTGCTCTTTTGTGTTTGCAGATATATGGGTAAAACCGAATGTTAAAATCAGCTTCGGCTTTGAGTTGCTGCAGCGCGCACATTAGGGATTTAAGATTGCAATATTAGGTAGGATTATTTTAGTTGAATTAAATTAAATTAATTTAATTTAATTCAACGTTGAATTTTTAAGTCCTGTTGACTTTTAAATTCAACATTAAATTTTGATATCATTATCAGTTTACTGATGAAAATTTAAAAAATATTTTTTTAAAATTTATTTGATTTTTTAAATTTAAATTTTATTTTATGAAAGTGGGGGGGTGACACGGATCGGGGATTTTGACGGAAAAAAAGTTTTTTGACTTTAAACTACCTTTCGGGGTAAAATTTTGTGCTGAATCAGAAAAGGGAATTAATAATATTTATAAGGATTCTGAAAAGGGATGGTGCGGGGCGGGTGGATTCTGATTCTGAAAATTTTTTTTGATCAAAATATGCAATAAATGTAGTTTTTGATGCTGATTTAAGAAATGTAATTATTTTTATGTGATTCTGAAAAAGCGGGGGGGGGGGGGTGGATGGGTCTTAAAGTCAAAATTTTGGATAATGGAGAAAAAATTTCCAAAATTTTGACGGGTCATCAAACATTGGAAGTATTTTGGAAAAAATCGATTGGGATATCGGTAGTCCAGTTTAATTTTAAAAAAAGGGGGGGGGGGATGGGATGGGCGGCGGAATTTTTTGTCAACTTTTTTTAATACACGGAGAATGCGGGTCCTAAAATTCTTTAATTGTAATCTTAAATTTTTTGAAATCGAAAAAAGGCAAAAAATGTAGTTTGTAGTTAGCTTTTGCAAAAATGCACTATTGTATAAACTTTTGACGAACACAAAAGTTAGAAGGAAAAATACTTCCCATGGTTGGATTTTCCTGAAACTTTCGGGGAAGACTAATTCGACTATGGAGATTTCAGGAAAATTCTAAAAAAAATTATTCAATGGTGGATTTAGAAGTTACAGGATTTTAAAAGTCAAAAAACGGGTTTTTTGCGATTTTCGGGGTGAGTCATAGAAGAAAATAATTACAAATGTTACATATTCGGATAGCCCATAAAAAACTACACAAAACGTGAACATTACTTTTAGTAATTTTTACTCTGTAAAATTGTTGCAAAAAAAAGAAAAGTAAAAGTGCATTTTTGTTTTATTCTGTGGTAAAAAGTGCATTAGAGAAACAGAGAAAATAAAAGTCGCAAAAACCCGACCGTGCACTGCGGAAACTTTTATTCTGGCAGAAGTATGGGTAAAACCGTTTGATAAAATCAGCTTCGGCTTTGAGTTGCATTAGGGTGCGCGCTTATAGGGGTTTGAGATTTGCAATATTAGGTAGGATTTTTTTAGTTGAATTTATTTCAACGTTGATTTTTTTGGAGTCTTTGAGGAACTCCAAAAATCAACAATAAATTTTGACATCATTATCAGTTTACTGATTAAAAATGATAAATATGTTAAAAAACATAGATATTTAACGGGTCCTTAAATATTTTATTAGTTTTTTTAAGGTTAAAGTATGTTTGACGGGTCCTAAAATTCTTACAAGATTAGAGAAATCGTTTGGGATTAATTTAAAATTATGAATTCGACGGGTCCTAATATTATTTCTTAGTGATTTTTAAAATATGCTGATATTTACATTAACAGTAATATTAGACGGGTCCTAATTTAAAAAGTTTTGTGACTGCCATAGAACCCCAAACCGAAGGCCTAGGAACAGCTGTGAATCGTCGAAAGCGGCAATCCGAAGGATTGCCGATGAGCGATTCAAGATCCGGCCATCGAAACCTTCTGACAAAAAACTAAGCGGGTTGCCATTAAAAAATGTTTGGCCTTTTGTTCCCTTCCATTTCTTCAAAGAAGAAAAGTCATGCGCGCGCGTTTGCTCATAACTCAGTGAGTTTCTACGCGATTTGGATGTTTTAAAAAGTATTAATATTGTAATAAATTACTGTAATTTATTTTAATAGTAATATACAGATCCCACGGGTCCACTGGTTTACAACTGTGAAGTTGAAGCCCCAACAATATACATGGTCGGAGGAGAGTATCATTAAAGAAGTTGTTCCATCTCTTTTTTTTGGAAGGAATTTATTTATATACATTTTTTGTTTTGTTTTTCCAAGCGCGACAAAATCCCCCGGGTTCCCCCCCCCCCCTTTTTTTGTGTCTCCCAAAAAGAAAGAGAAATAACCCATTTTTTAAAAAATTTATTTGAATTGTTTTTTTTTCTTGGAAGCTTTTTCGATGGAATTTAAAACGCGTTCTTTGAGAAAAAAATGATGCAGCGACCAGCGGCCGGACACAAAAAAAAACAAATTTTTTGAAACTTTACCCATGTTTTCGAATACCCTTAACAAAATTATTGGCCAACGCTTTTTGGCTAAAAGTGCCATTTTGGCACTTTTTTATGCCATTTAAGTTGAAAACGGCATTTTTTTATCTCAGGTGCCGTTGGAGATAATGGCTTAATTTGTTTCGGTATAAACTAAATCGAGGTCGCTGAATCCGAATATCGCATTTTCAAATCTTGAAAATCGTGTCGGGACCGAAAAAAATCGAAATTCCGGCATTGTGCCATTCCCCTGCCACGGCATTTCACTTGCCAGTTCCAAAAATGCCACCATCAGATTCCCTGGCATTTTTTACCCTAGAAGGCGGAATATCTTCCTCCAACTCGTCCCGCTCGCTGATTCTAAAATATTTGAATACCGTATAACCTCGAAATTTAGAATCATAAAAAAGCGAAATTTCAACAAAATTGGCTAATTTCCCCGTTTCCAAGGTTTTCGAGCATGCTGATTCCGAATATGATATTGCCAACTCAATTTTAAATAATTTACAGCTGTTAAATTTTCAATTTTTAAGTTTTTTTCATTTTTTCAATGTTAATAATGTTAACCTTCTGTATACGGTATTACAACATGAAAAAAGTTTGAATACAGTGTCATTTCGATTAAATTTAAATACAAAATATTTTTTTAAGCAAAACCCCTCCAAGATTTGATAATTTCGGTACATTTTTTTTGCAATAAGTAATATTTTGGTAACAATTTGTGGTAAAGCTTTTCCATTTTACCAAATACAGTGTTTTTTCTAAAAATAATTTACTGTTTCTTGAAAAATTAACTAAGATTATTTCCAATGCCTAATGGGATGATTTGAAGTAAAAATGAATGAATTAGAAAAAAAAAATTTTTTTTCATTTTTTTGGATATGAAAATCCTCACGTACTCCCCCCTTTGGTAGATTTCGATTTCAAAGATTACTGTATTCGACTGGGTAGTATTCAGGATACGAAATCAAAAGATATATACCAAATCGACCAAGCTCTTTCCGAATATGCAATTTCCAGATCTCATACGATAAGCCGTGGGGGACAAAATGCCGAAAATTTACATAATTTTTCGTTACAATTTCGATTTCGGCATTTTTCAGCAGTTTTTTTGAGCTGGCAATATTATATTCGGAATCAGCATGCTCGAAAACCTTGGAAACAGGGAAACTATGCAATTTTGTTGAAATTTCGCTTTTTTATGATTCTAAATTTCGAGGGTTTACGGTATTCAAATATTTTAGAATCAGCGAGCGGGACGAGTTAGGGGAAGATATTCCGCCTTCTAGGGTAAAAAATGCCGGGGAATCCGATGGTGGCATTTTTGGAACTGGCAAGTGAAATGCCGCGGCAGGGGAATGGCACAATGCCGGAATTTCGATTTTTTTGGGTCCCGACACGATTTTCAAGATTTGAAAATGCGATATTCGGATTCAGCGACCTCGATTTAGTTTATACCGAAACAAATTAAACCATCATCTCCAACGGCACCTGAGATAAAAAAATGCCGTTTTCAACTTAAATGGCATAAAAAAGTGCCAAAATGGCACTTTTAGCCAAAAAGCCTTGGCCAATAATTTTGTTAAGGGTATTCGAAAACATGGGTCAAGTTTCAAAAAATTTGTTTTTTTTTGTGTCCGGGCCTCTCAGGATTTTCTCAAAGAACGCGTTTTAATGGAGTCAATTTTTTAGAAATTAAAATTAATGTTAAAAATATGATGAAATTTGTAACAATTTTGGATGACACAGGACAAAAGGAAGAAAATAATTTATATGCAAATTTTAACAATGATTATCAGCTTCAAGATATCCATGATTCATCGATAGAAAATTCTCCTTCAAAATTTCAAAGAATCCCACCACGATTATTTTTCCCTAAAAATGTTACACTTTCAATATTTGTTTCATTAATTCTAATTCTAAATTTATGTGTTCCAATTGCATCAGCTCGTGCAAATATTATGTGGGACGATCAAGCATATACTTCCGCATCACATTCAACATTTCGTCGTAAGATTTTTTCGTTTTCGTTAAAAATTTTTTTAAAAGCAACAAAAAATTATTTAAGTCATTTCTTTAAAAAATCTTTTCAAAGTTACTTTCTTTCTTTCTTTTTTTAATGGTTGCTTTTTTTTTTTTATGAAAAATGAGTCAATTGACAAGAATTCTTTTTTTATTATTTATTTAAATCGGAGAAAAAAAACGAAAGAAGCAGTTTTTTTGAAAAAATATTTTTTATTAAAAATTTGCTTCTTTTTTTAGCAAAGTCTGTTGCCATGAAAATTCTCTATTTTTTTTACATATTTTTGCCTTAATTGGACTTGTTTATTTTTTTATCATTTTCTTGTTAGTTTTGCTTTTTTTAAATATAGTTTAAAAAGTTGTAATAACATTAATGGCGCCATTTTTAAAAAAGTGGGAGTGTCTGTCTCGGCACAAATATTTATTTTATTGGTATAAAAATATTTATTAATATTTTTAATGTCAACAAATTCTATCTTAATAATAATATAATGATTTTTGAAACTTTTTATGATAGCTTTTTAAAGTCAACTTTTTCATGTCTCACTTTCGTGTTAAGACTTTTTGTCCCCCATAATTTTGTAGGATAAAATATAAAATTTGTTGCAAAAAAATTGCACTTTTTTTTGAACAAATTTAAATCCTAAAATCTTTGAGAAAAACTTTTTCATGTGCCAACATTGTTAGCTAATAAAAAAGACTAAATATAAAACAATTCATCGGAAGCCACTTCAAATATTTGAAAAAAAAATAAAAGAACAAAAGAGCGCGCGCGCGCCGTGGCGCAGCGAAAGAATGAGGAAAGATTTTTTTGATTGCTTTAATTTTGTTTCCTCAAATTTTTTGTTTTGTTTCAATCAAAGCTTTCCCCCTTTTTCTCTTTTTTTTATTCTATTTAATTTTCATTTTACACAAAAATTTCCTTTAAAGTTAATAATGTTTTTACAAATTTATTCATCTTTGTTTTGGGGGGGGCAAAATTTTTTGGTTCTTTGATGATGGCATTTCATGGACAGAAAAAAAGAAAAAAAAATTTACACCGAAAAAAAAAGTTAAATTTTTATATATCGCATTTTTTTCCGAGGCTTTATTTAAATTTCAGCTTTTGTTTTTCGGAGCTTTCAACGGTCGTTTGGAGGCGATGGCGGCGGTGGGAAGATTTTAAAATTGATTTTTGCCGCTTCGGCAAACTTCTGTTTTTGCCATTTTAGTTTTTAAATGGGATGAGTTTTTTGGCAAGGAGGAGGAGGAGAGAGAGAGAGAAGTTTGGCCTTTTTTTTATATACCATTGTTTCAAAAATTATTCAATGTTGTTTTTTTTTTATTTTTGGAAAAACGAAAGGCAAATGCCGTTCTCCCTTCCCCAAAACTTGAATCCTTCCTTTATTCACGTTTTTCTTCGTTTGCGTCTTCAGATTCTTTTAAAACACATGGGGATTATCGTTGTAAGACCCAGAGACGTTCCTTCTCTCTCTCACTTTCGTCAACAACAATTCATTTATCAAAGTCACTCTCTTTTTTTTCGCTCAAAAAAAAGAATTCTTTTATTTTTTGATCAGTTTTGAAAGAAACACTCCAAACTTTTTTGCCACTTTTTTTTTTCATGCCTTTCAAAAAAAACAAACAAACTTCCATTTTTTTAAATAAAATTTTTTTCAAAAAAAAGTGAACAATTAAAATAAAACACAAACATTTTTTTTTTTCAAATAAAAATATATTTACTTTTTTTGGTTAAAAAAGCAGCGACAAAAGAAGTAACATATTTCTTTTCTGTGCCCTGTGGCTTTTGTCCATGCCGAAAACAGCCCCCCTCCAAAATTCCCATGTTTTTTTTGGTGGTGGCTTTTTTTTGTGGAAAAAGAAAAAAAAGAAAAGCTGTCACCCGCAGATTTTTGTTAAAGATTTTTTTTACTTTTATTTATTTTTTCTCCCAGAGCTTTTTAAACGTCATTTTTGTTTCATTTCCGAATATACACGTTTTTATTTCGTTTAGTTGATTTTTATGCAAATTTTTGAGGACATTGAGCTCATTATCATATTACGGTAGGAAGTTTATGATATATTTATGAGATCCAACGTGATTCAGTTGATATATAGTTCGGAAAAAATTGTTGTAAAATCTGTCACAAAAACGCTTTTAGAAAACCTTAAAAATTCTTACCACGAAAATTGTACTTTTTTTTTCGATTTCCCATTATTCTTGTCGAGACACAAAACTTAATATTTGACATATTTTTTTCAACTTTTTCCCCCCCATCTTTTTCTTTGATCACTCGAGTATTTTTTTCTTTCTAATTTCCGTTGTAGTATCAAAACTCCAGCAAGCGAAAAAAAAACACATAAAAAAAGTAAGTCAGCCAAAAGATTTATATCACTCACTTAGTTGGTTGGATGCCTTCGTCTTCCATTTATCCCCCCTGTTTTTTTTTCTCCTTCTTCTTCTTCAAAAATAGCTTTACTCTATCTCATTTAAGCTTCATTGAAGAAAAAAAATGTTTTTATATTTTATTTTTTCTTTTAAGCTTGAATGAATGAAACAGTTGTTATTCGTTCCATTTTTTTATCTCATTATTTTTTAACTGTTTTAATAATCTCTTCCTTTCTCTCTCTTTATTCCAAGTCAATATCCAAGTAAAGCCCAAAATCCAAGAACCAACAAACAAAACATGCGGCAAACATACATACATACATATATACTCTTTCTTCTATTTTTTGCCACCGCTTTTAATCATTTTTAAATGAATTATTGCTTTTTCCTTTCTTTTTTTTCAAAATTCTTTTCAATCATCTTTTTTTTCTCATGTTAATAAAGAAAAAAAATAACCCCGCTAATTGTCGGAAGATTTTTTGATTATTAATTTTGAAAAAAAAATGAAAGAAAAAATTTTGTTGTAATAAAAAAAAGCAAATAAAAATGCTTTGAGGCATTTTTGAGATCAGCGAAAAAAAATAGCTTTTGAACAAAAAATATAAATGTTTTTCACACGAAGATTTTTTTAATTTTTTTAATGCATAAAAATTTTGCTTTCAATTTTTTGGGTTAAAATTAGAGTTGAAAAAGTTGGCACTTAAATTTTTATGCTTTAATAATTTCGCTGGTAATTTTTGAATTGGTTCCATATTTAATTGCTGCCAATGCCATCACTACTTTGTGCCATTGCCATCTCGAGACTATATCCAATTATTAATTTTTACCTTTCATAATTAAAGCTACAGTAACCCTTTATGTTAAAATATTTGAAAAAATATGCACTTTTGCTTATCTTATTAAAACTTTAAAATTAAACCACTGAAAAAGTGTTTTAAAATATACTTTTTTATTTTCAAATTTTTATATATAAATTTATTTTTAAAAAAATATTTAAGTAAAAAAAAGTGTAAAAAAAGTTACTTTTCCCTTGGCGACAAAAAAATCTCAACGCAAAAAAATGATTTATAACTTTTTTTTTATTTGTCGCATTTTTTTCTGTGTTTTTGCGCAAATCTTTCTTTGCCTTTGGCACTCGGTCATTTTGGCACTCTTTTTTTTTTTTTGCTTGGGTACTTTTTCGTCGCTTGAATTTGACAGAATTTCTTTTTTTCTTCCTTCAAAAAATGGTCATCAAGTGGTGGTCACTTTTCTCTCGAATGTCCCAGCCAGCATCGAGAAAGTCACTTTTTTGAGAAACAAAAACTATTCTGTTTTTTATTGTTTTTGAATTTAGAAAACTTTGAGCTAAAGATTGTTTCAAAAACTTTTGTAGAAACGGATTAAATTTAATTCATTTCATTTCATTATTTTTTTAATTTTCCTTTTGTTTTTATTTTGGCTCAAAACTTTTTAAATTTTTTGTTGAAATGGTTTTTCTTGAATTTAGGCAAGATTCAAACAAACAAAATTATAATTGCTTCGTTTTATTCCATTTAATTAATTTTGGAATAATACTTTTTTTCAATTGTTGTATAAATTAGTCTCGAACCTTAAAAGTGGTAGAACAATTCGACGAAACGATCGTTTTTTCTGTAAATTTCATGGAATACTAATTCGACCATGGGGATTCTGGAAAAATTCTGAAAAAAAATATTCACGGTGATTCTCAGAAGTTATGGCCTTCTGAAGTCCGAAAAACACGTTTTTCCTTCGGGCTTTTTTTCTGGGGGGTCTAAAAATTCCAAAAAAAATATGAGCGTGTAGCCCGTAAAAAGTTACGTTGTTTTCTTTCAATTAATTTTATACTTTCCGTGTTAGTAATTTTGTAGCCTTTTTTTGAAAAGTGGTAAAATTTATTCTCTCTTCTTCAAGTGGTTTTCAAGTGGTTTCTTTTTTTTGCATAAAAAAGAGTGAAGAAAATGAGAGACATGCGCAGAGAAAAATGCAGAGAAATTCTATGGCATTTAAATTAAAATTAAATTAAATTGAAATTAAATTAAATTTCTTTAAATTTTAGTTTTAAAAAGTGGGGGGTGTCACGGATCGGGGATTCTGACCAAAAAAATGTTTTTTGAGTTTGAACTATGTTTCGGGGCAGAATTTTGTGGGGAATCAGGAAATGGGGTTTATTTTATTTTTTAGGATTCAGAAAAGGGGGTGGTGGGGTGGATTCTGATTCTAAAATTTGTTTTTTTACTTTTAACCATGTTTCGGGGTAGAATTTTGTGGGGAATCGGGAAATGGAAGTATTTTTATATTTTGGGATTCAGAAAAGGGGGTGGAGGGGCGGATTCTGATTCTGAAAATTATTTTTTGAGTTTTAATTATGTTTCGGGGTAGAATTTTGTGGGGAATCAGGAAATGGAATTATTTTTTATTTTTAGGATTCTGAAAGGGGGGTGGAGGGGTGGATTCTGATGAAAAAAAAGTTTTATGAATTTCAACAGTGTTTTGGGGTAGAATTTTGTGGGGAATCAGGAAATGGAATTATTTTTAATTTTTGGGATTCAGGAAAGGGAGTGGCGGGTGGATTCTGACGGGAAAAAATATTTTTTGATTTTAAATTATGTTTTGGGGTTGAATTTTTTGCTGAATCAAGAAATGTTATTATTTTTAAGTGATTCTAAAAGAATGGGGGGGGGGGTTGGACGGGTCTTAAAGTCAAAATTTTGGATAATGAGAAATCGTTTGGGATTAAATATAAGCTATGGATTTGACGGGTCTCGAAAATAACTTTCCCCTTGCAAAAAATTAATTTTATTTAATTTTTTGCAAGGGGAAAGTGCACTTTTTTCTTTGCTTCTCTATTTTCTCTTCATTTTGAGCAACGACCCAACCACTGCTTGCGTGCTCTTTTGTGTTTGCAGATATATGGGTAAAACCGAATGTTAAAATCAGCTTCGGCTTTGAGTTGCTGCAGCGCGCACATTAGGGATTTAAGATTGCAATATTAGGTAGGATTTTTTTAGTTGAATTAAATTAAATTAATTTAATTTAATTCAACGTTGAATTTTTAAGTCCTGTTGACTTTTAAATTCAACATTAAATTTTGATATCATTATCAGTTTACTGATGAAAATTTAAAAAATATTTTTTTAAAATTTATTTGATTTTTTAAATTTAAATTTTATTTTATGAAAGTGGGGGGTGACACGTATCGGGGATTTTGACGGAAAAAAATTTTTTGACTTTAAACTACCTTTCGGGGTAAAATTTTGTGCTGAATCAGAAAAGGGAATTAATAATATTTATAAGGATTCTGAAAAGGGATGGTGGGGGGCGGGTGGATTCTGATTCTGAAATTTGTTTTTGATCAAAATATGCAATAAATGTAGTTTTTGATGCTGATTTAAGAAATGTAATTATTTTTATGTGATTCTGAAAAAGCGGGGGGGGGGGTGGATGGGTCTTAAAGTCAAAATTTTGGATAATGGAGAAATCTTTTGGAATTTTTCGACGGGTCATCAAACATTGGAAGTATTTTGGAGAAAATCGATTGGGATATCGGTAGTCCAGTTTAATTTTAAAAAAGGGGGGGGGATGGGATGGGCGGCGGAATTTTTTGTCAACTTTTTTTAATACACGGAGAATGCGGGTCCTAAAATTCTTTAATTGTAATCTTAAATTTTTTGAAATCGAAAAAAGGCAAAAAATGTAGTTTGTAGTTAGCTTTTGCAAAAATGCACTATTGTATAAACTTTTGACGAACATAAAAGTTAGAAGGAAAAATACTTCCCATGGTTGGATTTTCCTGAAACTTTCGGGGAAGACTAATTCGACTATGGAGATTTCAGGAAAATTCTAAAAAAAATTATTCAATGGTGGATTTAGAAGTTACAGGATTTTAAAAGTCAAAAAACGGGTTTTTTGCGATTTTCGGGGTGAGTCATAGAAGAAAATAATTACAAATGTTACATATTCGGATAGCCCATAAAAAACTACACAAAACGTGAACATTACTTTTAGTAATTTTTACTCTGTAAAATTGTTGCAAAAAAAAGAAAAGTAAAAGTGCATTTTTGTTTTATTCTGTGGTAAAAAGTGCATTAGAGAAACAGAGAAAATTAAAGTCACGAAAACCCGACCGTGCACTGCGGAAACTTTTATTCCTGCATAAATATGGGTAAAACCGTTTGGTAAAATCAAATTCGGCTTTGACTTGCATTAGGGTGCGCGCTTATAGGGTAATAGGGGGTTTGAGATTTGCAATATTAGGTAGGATTTTTTTAGTTGAATTTATTTCAACGTTGATTTTTTTGGAGTCTTTGAGGAACTCCAAAAATCAACAATAAATTTTGACATCATTATCAGTTTACTGATTAAAAACGATAATTATTGTAAAAAATGTTGATATGTACATTAATAGTAATATTAGACGGGTCCTAATTAGACGGGTCCTTATTTAAAAAGTTTTGTGACAGCCATAGAACCCGAAACCGAAGGCCTAGGAACAGCTGTGAATCGCGAAGCGGTAATCCGAAGGATTGCCGGTGAGCGATTCAAGATCCGGCCATCGAAACCTTCTAACGAACAACTAAGCGTGTTGCCATCAAAAAAATGTTTGGCCTTTCGTTCCCTTTCTTTTTGAGATTTTTTTAGTCATGCGCGCGCGTTTGCTTATAACTCAGTGAGTTTCTACGCGATTTGGATGGTTTAAAAAGTATTAATATTGTAATAAATTACTGTAATTTATTTTAATAGTGATATACAGATCCCGACGGGTCCCCTAGTTATCTATCTGTATAAATTAACGTCGAATACAAAAGCTAGAAGAACAAATCGACGAAACGATCGTTTTTTCAGTAAATTTCATGGAATACTAAATCGACCATGGGGATTCTGGAAAAATTCTGAAAAAAAATATTCACGGTGATTCTCAGAAGTTATGGCCTTCTGAAGTCCGAAAAACACGTTTTTCCTTCGGGCTTTTTTTCTGGGGGGTGTAAAAAATCCAAAAAAAATATGAGCGTGTAGCCCGTAAAAAGTTACGTTGTTTTCTTTCATTTAATTTTATACTTTCCGTGTTAGTAATTTTGTAGCCTTTTTTTGAAAAGTGGTAAAATTTATTCTCTCTTCTTCAAGTGGTTTTCAAGTGGATTCTTTTTTTTGCATAAAAAAGAGTGAAGAAAATGAGAGACGAGAGCAGAGAAAAATGCAGAGAAATTCTATGGCATTTAAATTAAATTAAATTAAATTGAAATAATTTAAATTTAAATTAAATTTTAGTTTTAAAAAGTGGGAGGTGTCACGGATCGGGGATTCTGACCAAAAAAATGTTTTTTGAGTTTGAACTATGTTTCGGGGCAGAATTTTGTGGGGAATCAGGAAATGGGGTTGATTTTATTTTTTAGGATTCAGAAAAGGGGGTGGTGGGGTGGATTCTGATTCTAAAATTTGTTTTTTTACTTTTAACCATGTTTCGGGGTAGAATTTTGTGGGGAATCGGGAAATGGAAGTATTTTTATATTTAGGGATTCAGAAAAGGGGGTGGAGGGGTGGATTCTGATTCTGAAAATTATTTTTTGAGTTTTAATTATGTTTCGGGGTAGAATTTTGTGGGGAATCAGGAAATGGAATTATTTTTTATTTTTAGGATTCTGAAAGGGGGGTGGAGGGGTGGATTCTGATGAAAAAAAGTTTTATGAATTTCAACAGTGTTTTGGGGTAGAATTTTGTGGGGAATCAGGAAATGGAATTATTTTTAATTTTTGGGATTCAGGAAAGGGAGTGGCGGGTGGATTCTGACGGGAAAAAATATTTTTTGATTTTAAATTATGTTTTGGGGTTGAATTTTTTGCTGAATCAAGAAATGTTATTATTTTTAAGTGATTCTAAAAGAATGGGGGGGGGGTTGGACGGGTCTTAAAATTAAAATTTTGGATAATGAGAAATCGTTTGGGATTAAATATAAGCTATGGATTTGACGGGTCTCGAAAATAACTTTCCCCTTGCAAAAAATTAATTTTATTTAATTTTTTGCAAGGGGAAAGTGCACTTTTTTCTTTGCTTCTCTATTTTCTCTTCATTTTGAGCAACGACCCAACCACTGCTTGCGTGCTCTTTTGTGTTTGCAGATATATGGGTAAAACCGAATGTTAAAATCAGCTTCGGCTTTGAGTTGCTGCAGCGCGCACATTAGGGATTTAAGATTGCAATATTAGGTAGGATTATTTTAGTTGAATTAAATTAAATTAATTTAATTTAATTCAACGTTGAATTTTTAAGTCCTGTTGACTTTTAAATTCAACATTAAATTTTGATATCATTATCAGTTTACTGATGAAAATTTAAAAAATATTTTTTTAAAATTTATTTGATTTTTTAAATTTAAATTTTATTTTATGAAAGTGGGGGGGTGACACGGATCGGGGATTTTGACGGAAAAAAAGTTTTTTGACTTTAAACTACCTTTCGGGGTAAAATTTTGTGCTGAATCAGAAAAGGGAATTAATAATATTTATAAGGATTCTGAAAAGGGATGGTGCGGGGCGGGTGGATTCTGATTCTGAAAATTTTTTTTGATCAAAATATGCAATAAATGTAGTTTTTGATGCTGATTTAAGAAATGTAATTATTTTTATGTGATTCTGAAAAAGCGGGGGGGGGGGGGTGGATGGGTCTTAAAGTCAAAATTTTGGATAATGGAGAAAAAATTTCCAAAATTTTGACGGGTCATCAAACATTGGAAGTATTTTGGAAAAAATCGATTGGGATATCGGTAGTCCAGTTTAATTTTAAAAAAAGGGGGGGGGGGATGGGATGGGCGGCGGAATTTTTTGTCAACTTTTTTTAATACACGGAGAATGCGGGTCCTAAAATTCTTTAATTGTAATCTTAAATTTTTTGAAATCGAAAAAAGGCAAAAAATGTAGTTTGTAGTTAGCTTTTGCAAAAATGCACTATTGTATAAACTTTTGACGAACACAAAAGTTAGAAGGAAAAATACTTCCCATGGTTGGATTTTCCTGAAACTTTCGGGGAAGACTAATTCGACTATGGAGATTTCAGGAAAATTCTAAAAAAAATTATTCAATGGTGGATTTAGAAGTTACAGGATTTTAAAAGTCAAAAAACGGGTTTTTTGCGATTTTCGGGGTGAGTCATAGAAGAAAATAATTACAAATGTTACATATTCGGATAGCCCATAAAAAACTACACAAAACGTGAACATTACTTTTAGTAATTTTTACTCTGTAAAATTGTTGCAAAAAAAAGAAAAGTAAAAGTGCATTTTTGTTTTATTCTGTGGTAAAAAGTGCATTAGAGAAACAGAGAAAATAAAAGTCGCAAAAACCCGACCGTGCACTGCGGAAACTTTTATTCTGGCAGAAGTATGGGTAAAACCGTTTGATAAAATCAGCTTCGGCTTTGAGTTGCATTAGGGTGCGCGCTTATAGGGGTTTGAGATTTGCAATATTAGGTAGGATTTTTTTAGTTGAATTTATTTCAACGTTGATTTTTTTGGAGTCTTTGAGGAACTCCAAAAATCAACAATAAATTTTGACATCATTATCAGTTTACTGATTAAAAATGATAAATATGTTAAAAAACATAGATATTTAACGGGTCCTTAAATATTTTATTAGTTTTTTTAAGGTTAAAGTATGTTTGACGGGTCCTAAAATTCTTACAAGATTAGAGAAATCGTTTGGGATTAATTTAAAATTATGAATTCGACGGGTCCTAATATTATTTCTTAGTGATTTTTAAAATATGCTGATATTTACATTAACAGTAATATTAGACGGGTCCTAATTTAAAAAGTTTTGTGACTGCCATAGAACCCCAAACCGAAGGCCTAGGAACAGCTGTGAATCGTCGAAAGCGGCAATCCGAAGGATTGCCGATGAGCGATTCAAGATCCGGCCATCGAAACCTTCTGACAAAAAACTAAGCGGGTTGCCATTAAAAAATGTTTGGCCTTTTGTTCCCTTCCATTTCTTCAAAGAAGAAAAGTCATGCGCGCGCGTTTGCTCATAACTCAGTGAGTTTCTACGCGATTTGGATGTTTTAAAAAGTATTAATATTGTAATAAATTACTGTAATTTATTTTAATAGTAATATACAGATCCCACGGGTCCACTGGTTTACAACTGTGAAGTTGAAGCCCCAACAATATACATGGTCGGAGGAGAGTATCATTAAAGAAGTTGTTCCATCTCTTTTTTTTGGAAGGAATTTATTTATATACATTTTTTGTTTTGTTTTTCCAAGCGCGACAAAATCCCCCGGGTTCCCCCCCCCCCCTTTTTTTGTGTCTCCCAAAAAGAAAGAGAAATAACCCATTTTTTAAAAAATTTATTTGAATTGTTTTTTTTTCTTGGAAGCTTTTTCGATGGAATTTAAAACGCGTTCTTTGAGAAAAAAATGATGCAGCGACCAGCGGCCGGACACAAAAAAAAACAAATTTTTTGAAACTTTACCCATGTTTTCGAATACCCTTAACAAAATTATTGGCCAACGCTTTTTGGCTAAAAGTGCCATTTTGGCACTTTTTTATGCCATTTAAGTTGAAAACGGCATTTTTTTATCTCAGGTGCCGTTGGAGATAATGGCTTAATTTGTTTCGGTATAAACTAAATCGAGGTCGCTGAATCCGAATATCGCATTTTCAAATCTTGAAAATCGTGTCGGGACCGAAAAAAATCGAAATTCCGGCATTGTGCCATTCCCCTGCCACGGCATTTCACTTGCCAGTTCCAAAAATGCCACCATCAGATTCCCTGGCATTTTTTACCCTAGAAGGCGGAATATCTTCCTCCAACTCGTCCCGCTCGCTGATTCTAAAATATTTGAATACCGTATAACCTCGAAATTTAGAATCATAAAAAAGCGAAATTTCAACAAAATTGGCTAATTTCCCCGTTTCCAAGGTTTTCGAGCATGCTGATTCCGAATATGATATTGCCAACTCAATTTTAAATAATTTACAGCTGTTAAATTTTCAATTTTTAAGTTTTTTTCATTTTTTCAATGTTAATAATGTTAACCTTCTGTATACGGTATTACAACATGAAAAAAGTTTGAATACAGTGTCATTTCGATTAAATTTAAATACAAAATATTTTTTTAAGCAAAACCCCTCCAAGATTTGATAATTTCGGTACATTTTTTTTGCAATAAGTAATATTTTGGTAACAATTTGTGGTAAAGCTTTTCCATTTTACCAAATACAGTGTTTTTTCTAAAAATAATTTACTGTTTCTTGAAAAATTAACTAAGATTATTTCCAATGCCTAATGGGATGATTTGAAGTAAAAATGAATGAATTAGAAAAAAAAAATTTTTTTTCATTTTTTTGGATATGAAAATCCTCACGTACTCCCCCCTTTGGTAGATTTCGATTTCAAAGATTACTGTATTCGACTGGGTAGTATTCAGGATACGAAATCAAAAGATATATACCAAATCGACCAAGCTCTTTCCGAATATGCAATTTCCAGATCTCATACGATAAGCCGTGGGGGACAAAATGCCGAAAATTTACATAATTTTTCGTTACAATTTCGATTTCGGCATTTTTCAGCAGTTTTTTTGAGCTGGCAATATTATATTCGGAATCAGCATGCTCGAAAACCTTGGAAACAGGGAAACTATGCAATTTTGTTGAAATTTCGCTTTTTTATGATTCTAAATTTCGAGGGTTTACGGTATTCAAATATTTTAGAATCAGCGAGCGGGACGAGTTAGGGGAAGATATTCCGCCTTCTAGGGTAAAAAATGCCGGGGAATCCGATGGTGGCATTTTTGGAACTGGCAAGTGAAATGCCGCGGCAGGGGAATGGCACAATGCCGGAATTTCGATTTTTTTGGGTCCCGACACGATTTTCAAGATTTGAAAATGCGATATTCGGATTCAGCGACCTCGATTTAGTTTATACCGAAACAAATTAAACCATCATCTCCAACGGCACCTGAGATAAAAAAATGCCGTTTTCAACTTAAATGGCATAAAAAAGTGCCAAAATGGCACTTTTAGCCAAAAAGCCTTGGCCAATAATTTTGTTAAGGGTATTCGAAAACATGGGTCAAGTTTCAAAAAATTTGTTTTTTTTTGTGTCCGGGCCTCTCAGGATTTTCTCAAAGAACGCGTTTTAATGGAGTCAATTTTTTAGAAATTAAAATTAATGTTAAAAATATGATGAAATTTGTAACAATTTTGGATGACACAGGACAAAAGGAAGAAAATAATTTATATGCAAATTTTAACAATGATTATCAGCTTCAAGATATCCATGATTCATCGATAGAAAATTCTCCTTCAAAATTTCAAAGAATCCCACCACGATTATTTTTCCCTAAAAATGTTACACTTTCAATATTTGTTTCATTAATTCTAATTCTAAATTTATGTGTTCCAATTGCATCAGCTCGTGCAAATATTATGTGGGACGATCAAGCATATACTTCCGCATCACATTCAACATTTCGTCGTAAGATTTTTTCGTTTTCGTTAAAAATTTTTTTAAAAGCAACAAAAAATTATTTAAGTCATTTCTTTAAAAAATCTTTTCAAAGTTACTTTCTTTCTTTCTTTTTTTAATGGTTGCTTTTTTTTTTTTATGAAAAATGAGTCAATTGACAAGAATTCTTTTTTTATTATTTATTTAAATCGGAGAAAAAAAACGAAAGAAGCAGTTTTTTTGAAAAAATATTTTTTATTAAAAATTTGCTTCTTTTTTTAGCAAAGTCTGTTGCCATGAAAATTCTCTATTTTTTTTACATATTTTTGCCTTAATTGGACTTGTTTATTTTTTTATCATTTTCTTGTTAGTTTTGCTTTTTTTAAATATAGTTTAAAAAGTTGTAATAACATTAATGGCGCCATTTTTAAAAAAGTGGGAGTGTCTGTCTCGGCACAAATATTTATTTTATTGGTATAAAAATATTTATTAATATTTTTAATGTCAACAAATTCTATCTTAATAATAATATAATGATTTTTGAAACTTTTTATGATAGCTTTTTAAAGTCAACTTTTTCATGTCTCACTTTCGTGTTAAGACTTTTTGTCCCCCATAATTTTGTAGGATAAAATATAAAATTTGTTGCAAAAAAATTGCACTTTTTTTTGAACAAATTTAAATCCTAAAATCTTTGAGAAAAACTTTTTCATGTGCCAACATTGTTAGCTAATAAAAAAGACTAAATATAAAACAATTCATCGGAAGCCACTTCAAATATTTGAAAAAAAAATAAAAGAACAAAAGAGCGCGCGCGCGCCGTGGCGCAGCGAAAGAATGAGGAAAGATTTTTTTGATTGCTTTAATTTTGTTTCCTCAAATTTTTTGTTTTGTTTCAATCAAAGCTTTCCCCCTTTTTCTCTTTTTTTTATTCTATTTAATTTTCATTTTACACAAAAATTTCCTTTAAAGTTAATAATGTTTTTACAAATTTATTCATCTTTGTTTTGGGGGGGGCAAAATTTTTTGGTTCTTTGATGATGGCATTTCATGGACAGAAAAAAAGAAAAAAAAATTTACACCGAAAAAAAAAGTTAAATTTTTATATATCGCATTTTTTTCCGAGGCTTTATTTAAATTTCAGCTTTTGTTTTTCGGAGCTTTCAACGGTCGTTTGGAGGCGATGGCGGCGGTGGGAAGATTTTAAAATTGATTTTTGCCGCTTCGGCAAACTTCTGTTTTTGCCATTTTAGTTTTTAAATGGGATGAGTTTTTTGGCAAGGAGGAGGAGGAGAGAGAGAGAGAAGTTTGGCCTTTTTTTTATATACCATTGTTTCAAAAATTATTCAATGTTGTTTTTTTTTTATTTTTGGAAAAACGAAAGGCAAATGCCGTTCTCCCTTCCCCAAAACTTGAATCCTTCCTTTATTCACGTTTTTCTTCGTTTGCGTCTTCAGATTCTTTTAAAACACATGGGGATTATCGTTGTAAGACCCAGAGACGTTCCTTCTCTCTCTCACTTTCGTCAACAACAATTCATTTATCAAAGTCACTCTCTTTTTTTTCGCTCAAAAAAAAGAATTCTTTTATTTTTTGATCAGTTTTGAAAGAAACACTCCAAACTTTTTTGCCACTTTTTTTTTTCATGCCTTTCAAAAAAAACAAACAAACTTCCATTTTTTTAAATAAAATTTTTTTCAAAAAAAAGTGAACAATTAAAATAAAACACAAACATTTTTTTTTTTCAAATAAAAATATATTTACTTTTTTTGGTTAAAAAAGCAGCGACAAAAGAAGTAACATATTTCTTTTCTGTGCCCTGTGGCTTTTGTCCATGCCGAAAACAGCCCCCCTCCAAAATTCCCATGTTTTTTTTGGTGGTGGCTTTTTTTTGTGGAAAAAGAAAAAAAAGAAAAGCTGTCACCCGCAGATTTTTGTTAAAGATTTTTTTTACTTTTATTTATTTTTTCTCCCAGAGCTTTTTAAACGTCATTTTTGTTTCATTTCCGAATATACACGTTTTTATTTCGTTTAGTTGATTTTTATGCAAATTTTTGAGGACATTGAGCTCATTATCATATTACGGTAGGAAGTTTATGATATATTTATGAGATCCAACGTGATTCAGTTGATATATAGTTCGGAAAAAATTGTTGTAAAATCTGTCACAAAAACGCTTTTAGAAAACCTTAAAAATTCTTACCACGAAAATTGTACTTTTTTTTTCGATTTCCCATTATTCTTGTCGAGACACAAAACTTAATATTTGACATATTTTTTTCAACTTTTTCCCCCCCATCTTTTTCTTTGATCACTCGAGTATTTTTTTCTTTCTAATTTCCGTTGTAGTATCAAAACTCCAGCAAGCGAAAAAAAAACACATAAAAAAAGTAAGTCAGCCAAAAGATTTATATCACTCACTTAGTTGGTTGGATGCCTTCGTCTTCCATTTATCCCCCCTGTTTTTTTTTCTCCTTCTTCTTCTTCAAAAATAGCTTTACTCTATCTCATTTAAGCTTCATTGAAGAAAAAAAATGTTTTTATATTTTATTTTTTCTTTTAAGCTTGAATGAATGAAACAGTTGTTATTCGTTCCATTTTTTTATCTCATTATTTTTTAACTGTTTTAATAATCTCTTCCTTTCTCTCTCTTTATTCCAAGTCAATATCCAAGTAAAGCCCAAAATCCAAGAACCAACAAACAAAACATGCGGCAAACATACATACATACATATATACTCTTTCTTCTATTTTTTGCCACCGCTTTTAATCATTTTTAAATGAATTATTGCTTTTTCCTTTCTTTTTTTTCAAAATTCTTTTCAATCATCTTTTTTTTCTCATGTTAATAAAGAAAAAAAATAACCCCGCTAATTGTCGGAAGATTTTTTGATTATTAATTTTGAAAAAAAAATGAAAGAAAAAATTTTGTTGTAATAAAAAAAAGCAAATAAAAATGCTTTGAGGCATTTTTGAGATCAGCGAAAAAAAATAGCTTTTGAACAAAAAATATAAATGTTTTTCACACGAAGATTTTTTTAATTTTTTTAATGCATAAAAATTTTGCTTTCAATTTTTTGGGTTAAAATTAGAGTTGAAAAAGTTGGCACTTAAATTTTTATGCTTTAATAATTTCGCTGGTAATTTTTGAATTGGTTCCATATTTAATTGCTGCCAATGCCATCACTACTTTGTGCCATTGCCATCTCGAGACTATATCCAATTATTAATTTTTACCTTTCATAATTAAAGCTACAGTAACCCTTTATGTTAAAATATTTGAAAAAATATGCACTTTTGCTTATCTTATTAAAACTTTAAAATTAAACCACTGAAAAAGTGTTTTAAAATATACTTTTTTATTTTCAAATTTTTATATATAAATTTATTTTTAAAAAAATATTTAAGTAAAAAAAAGTGTAAAAAAAGTTACTTTTCCCTTGGCGACAAAAAAATCTCAACGCAAAAAAATGATTTATAACTTTTTTTTTATTTGTCGCATTTTTTTCTGTGTTTTTGCGCAAATCTTTCTTTGCCTTTGGCACTCGGTCATTTTGGCACTCTTTTTTTTTTTTTGCTTGGGTACTTTTTCGTCGCTTGAATTTGACAGAATTTCTTTTTTTCTTCCTTCAAAAAATGGTCATCAAGTGGTGGTCACTTTTCTCTCGAATGTCCCAGCCAGCATCGAGAAAGTCACTTTTTTGAGAAACAAAAACTATTCTGTTTTTTATTGTTTTTGAATTTAGAAAACTTTGAGCTAAAGATTGTTTCAAAAACTTTTGTAGAAACGGATTAAATTTAATTCATTTCATTTCATTATTTTTTTAATTTTCCTTTTGTTTTTATTTTGGCTCAAAACTTTTTAAATTTTTTGTTGAAATGGTTTTTCTTGAATTTAGGCAAGATTCAAACAAACAAAATTATAATTGCTTCGTTTTATTCCATTTAATTAATTTTGGAATAATACTTTTTTTCAATTGTTAGACCTATGAAAATTTTTAAAGATGTTTTTTGCCATTGTTTATGCTTTTTGAATTAATCTAAATCGAGTTTTATTTAAATAACTATTTAAAATCCCTGATTTAAACTAGTATTAAGCTATATTGTTTTTCCATAATTGTTCAAATTTTGCATCGTTTTTCTACAGTATTTTTTTTTCATACCGCAATTTAATTTTATCACATATTTCTTTAATTTAATTGTATTAACAATTTAATTTTATCACATTATTCTTTAAGATTTTATTTTTTATCTCCATTTTCTTATCTTCTTATCTTATCAAAATTTATTTCCCGTTGCTGCGGCTGCTGCTTTCTTGCTTTCTTGATTTCTATCTTCTGATGATATGTAATCCAATCACGTAAAAAAAATTATCAAAATTGCGTGGTATTCCATAAATGCTCAAGTGTTGTCAACTTTATCAGTTGTTGGGGGTGCTACTTTTACTGATATCACTATTTTCAATGCAAAAATGTTATGATATTTTTGATGAAGCAATATCACAAGCGGGTGTCCAATCAGATCTTTTACGAGATCCTCCACCAATCCTTGATCCAACACATCATAAAATACATTGGCATAAAATTCGACATCGTGGAAATCCAATTACAGAATCTGAAGAGAGATCACATGAGCCTGTATTTGAGCTTGAACGTGAAATGTTTATTAAATCTGCTGAAATTGAAGTACCATATCAGCAGCAACAACAACAACAACATCAACAGTTGGATGAGGTATTAGAAGGAGAAGGAGACGGGGATATCGAAATGCATCCACAACTTCGTGATAAACAACATTATGGTCCTGTAGCTTCAAGAGAATTTCATGGATATGATGAAGACCAATTTCCTGTTTATCCACCAAAGTTAAATGCAGATTTATTTGGGGCTGCACCAATTAGTGGTGAGATAATGGGTATCTAACAACTTTAATGCTCAAAGGAGCAAACATACAGTTAACATATATAAACTTTTTTTAAGTTAAAGAATGATCTCTTTTTTGTTGCTTTTAAAAAAACTTTTATTTAAACCTTATCAATATTTACTGATAATGATATCATTTTTATTGTAGATACAGCTCAATGCTTTTCTTGTATGTCAAAATTTTATGAAGCTGTTTGGCCGGCATTGGCACACGTCTATAAAAGGCCAAGAAATTTTACTGATCGTTGCAGTGATGCTGCATTTGATTCCCAATCAATTCCTACCGTACATTGTTCAACAATTTGTATAGAAATGTGGGAGGAGCCTATTGTTGCCGGTAAGTCAAAAGATTTTTGGGGAGTCTTAAAACGAAAATAGATTTTTCCATGAACTGTAAACTCATATTTTAATGGCTAATATCTTGGCTTCTAATAGATAAAATGGTTTGATTTTTCGTAGGACTCTTTAAAATAAGGAAATTTAAATGAACAAAAAAACTGTTACAAAAATTATCGTTCCAGGAGTCAGTTATTATTCTTCAAAACATATTTTTTACTCTTTTTTAAAAATCTTACAGTATTTGCCTTGAAGCGAATGTTATCAATTAAAAATATGAATTTATTTTTAATAATAATTTAATTTATCTTTTACCAATATCTCACTCAAATTAAAGTGTTTAAATTCATTTTAAACATAAGAATTATTTTTCAGGTGTAAAAATACGAGGTCATATTCGCGGATGTTTGGATGACATTTTGCATAGTGGATTTAACCAAACAATTGTTGCATGGTATGCTTACAATTAATCACATTTTTATCAATATCAATTTTGTATGTAGGTATCGTTGGTTGCATCGTGATAGCTGCAATAAATATCGAAAAAGAGATTTATTTATGCTTCCCCATGATCAATCCGATGATTCATTAATTCATGTCTGCACATGTTATGCTGATCATTGCAATACTGCCACAGGATCTAGATTTTCAACAACAAAAACTGCAATGTCTTTAACGCTTACAGCTATAATATCCCTCCTTGGCCGAGTCTTTCTTTATCATTGATAAAAAACAAAAAATAAATGGATCTCAAGTGGAAAACAAAAAAGAATAACAAACAACAATTTTATGTTTTTTTTTAAAAAGAACAATGCTCAATTTTAGAAAATTTGTAAATATTCTTTATAAATTTTGTTATAAAATTTTTAAAATAATAAATTTTAAAAAATGTACAGAGTGTCGTTTTTAACAATTTTGAAATTTGTAAGCATTTTATAAAAAATCAATAAAAAAATGATAAAAATTTATATACCGTAATCCAAAAAAAAGAGAGAGAGAAATGTGATTTTAAGTAAAATGAGGTTCATTATTTCCATTTTTGAGAACCCCACGTGGAGTTCCATCTTCATTAAAACGGACCCGATTTCTTGATGATGGAAGGGAGGTCGTGGAAGAGCCATTATAAATTCCACCTTCTCGATCCGGATTAAATTGTGGCGGATGTGTACTGAATACTACAGTACCCAATGGAATACCAAAACCACCTATAATTGATTAATTGTTTTTTGTATCATTGATATGATATCACTTTTTTGCAGATAATGAATCATAAAATTGTTGTTTTTTATGGAACAGAAAAAAAGTTGGGTGTGGTGCCCCTGTATTTTTTTATTTTATGAAAAAAAAACGTGAATCAGCTGTCGCATTTTTATTTTTTAGACTCTGCGGGGAAAAATAAAAAGACAAAGAAAAAAAAATGTTGATTAATTTGGGTCAGAAAAAAATAAACTTTTATGTTTCTTGATTTTTTTTCTTCAAAAAAGTATTATTGATTAAACTTTTTTTCTGATACTTTTTTTAAATCATTAAAAAATGATTCAACAATTTTTACATTTAAAGAAAACAAACAATTTCTTTTCTATTTTTACTTTTTTGGGTCCCACACAGATTTTTGCTGTTAGTTGCTAAACAATTTACCACCCTTTTTTAGGCAAATAAAAAAAACTACTACTGTAGCCCCAAAAAAATTTGCCGAAATTAACTTTTAGATTGTAAAGAAAAACAAGCTTACAACAAATTGGATAAAATCCTGAATCATTTACGGATTCATATCTTTCAGGATTTCGTCGACGATGAAGCCAACAACCATTGCAAAGAAGGCAGCATAAAAGTGAAAGAATTATTGAAACAATGATTGAAACGATTAAACCAATTACAAGTAAGGTATAATCAACTCTAAAAATATATTAATGAAAGATTGGATATTGATTTTTGATCATTAAATAACGCTTATTTCAAAAATCTATTAAAATTTTTTTTTTTTTTAGATTTTTGTCGGAAAAATTATAAATCAATTTTGTTCCATTCGATATAGAGCTTTATCAAATCCCCCCGAGGATTTCATAAAGCTTTATAATTTCATTTCTAGCAATTTAAAAAAAAGGCTCACTGAAAAGTATTCCCATATGCAACAAATCTTTCAGGTCTCCCAAATCGATCATATTCAACCACCTTATTTTCAACAATTGGATCATCACTATTTGCTCCACAACAATAATATCCTTGCTCCTTTCCGGGACCATCCAAAGAGTCACAACATCGAAAGGCACAACGAAGTGCAATTCCAGAAGGATTTTTGGGACAAATCTCAATACCTGAGATTTTTACTGATAAAATGCAAAGAAGCACACATATCACTGATATCCTTTGAAGCATTTTCTAAAAAATGTTTAAATTTAATTTTAAAAAGAAAACACATTGTTCGACAAAAATGAATTTCAAAATAGATGCACGCTGTTGTCCTTGGAAAAAAAAAAGGAATAACAATAAACATAACAGTTTTTTTTCGTCGAAGAGTTAAATTAAATGGAAAAAAAACCTTTTATTTCGGGAAAAAAAGGTTTTTAAAATATATTTTTTAAAGGCGGCCGCAATCTTGCGCAGCACTATTTTTTTTTGGGCGTCAAAAAAGTCGAAAAAAAATCACATAAAAATCTCCCCCCCTTTTTTCCGGCTGCAGCAGCTGAAAGTTTGGTTCAATGTTTTTCTTTCCATCTTCCTTGCTGATCGATTTCAATTCTTTTGCAAGGAAGCAAAAATAAAAGAAAACAAGAGTGGGTTTTTTTTGAAATAAATAATTGAAAAACATTTTTTAAGAAAAAGTTGAAAAAGTTTTGCAAAAAATTACACCTCGAGGGGAAAGTTTTTTATAAAAAAAACTTTTTGAAGATTGGCAGAGCAAAAAACTTACAGTTTTAAAGAATTGATCAATAAAAGTGTAAAAATTTGATCTTTAAGACATTTTTTTGTATATATTCTAAATACGCGTATATACAATACAAAAAAATTTTTACGTTGATATAAATAGCACTTTTTTAAAAATCCTTGCTTCAAAATTTCTTATAATTTAGTTAAATTAAATCATATAAAAAGATCAGAATTTCAAAAAAAAAAGCTTTTTCACTGAAAATTGAAGAAAAATTTTGGTAGTATTTTTGGCGACTTTTATTCTCAACCTACAGTATTCTACAGTATAAAAAGGTCAAAAGATAATTGTAATATAATTTAATTGTAAAAAAAATGTAAAAAAATTTCATCACGCAAGAAAAAACAGTGGAATAAAACTTAAAAAATAAGCAAAGCAACCAGTGTTATGCTTTTGTGTTTTTCGCAGTTTGCGCCCCGCCCCGCGCCCTTCTCTTTTCAAAACATCGCCCCGCGCCCCGCCCCGTGCCCCGAAATTTCTAAAAGCCGCCCCGCGCCCCGCCCCGTGCCCCGTTGTTTTTTTAAATGTTTTTCCTTCATCAATTTTCAATTTTGTTTAAAAAATTTATTTGTTTATATTTTTAAGCACAGACAAAGAAGTTAAAAAGTTTTATCACGAACTAAAATATTATATAAAGATTTATTACTGCTAAGCAAAACACGTAATCTTGTAAGTTGTGATTTTGAATTGCTTTTATGTCCATCAGTGTGAATTTTGAGATGAGAGAACTTTCTTTCAACAGCTGCCGATGTTGCTGGAATAGCCAAAATTGCCATAGCCATATCAAAAAGTTTTGGATATTGTTTTTGATGTAAAAACCATGCTTCAATAGGCATCAAGTTAGTCCAAGCCAGTACAAACATTTTGTTTTTCTTCTACGAGCTGTTTTTTCTTCACATTGGAATTGTAATGCCGTGTATGCATTGTTGTCCAAAAGATGTTTTTTCTGCTTCAAGACAAAAAATAAATTTGGCAATGAAAAATTTCTTTTTTTCTCAAATATTTAATCAATAAAAATCGAAAATGTTTGTCCATTAAATGTTCGCCCGCGCCCCGCCCCGTGCCCCGAAATTTCTAAAAGTCCCCCCGCGCCCCGCCCTTCGCCCCGTCGGGGCGCTCCGGGGCGCCCCGGGGCGGGGCAAAATCGGGGCGAAGCATAACACTGAAAGCAACAAAAGCTTTGGGAAAGAAAAAGAAAATATTAAAGTTAAAAGTAAATATTTCTTTGGGTTCCAAAAGTATTTTTCAATTATTGGTTGCTTCTTACTTTACTTTACTTACTTACTTAGTTTAAAGCTTTTTTTGCGTGTGTCTTTTATTTATTCTTTGCAAAAAGGTTAAAAGCTGCATTTTATATATATTCCTACTTTTCTTCCTTTAACCTTCTTTCACCTCCTTCACCTTTAGCTCTTTCTTTCTTCTATTATTTTTGCACTTTCCATTTTTTTAAGTGCTTCTTCCCTCAACTTTTCAAAAAGCAACAAAAAAAGTGAGTAAAAAAATAAAAAAACTGTCGGAAAAAAAACAATAAAAAGATATCAGAAACCGGTATTACTTTTTTTCCCCGCAGTTTTTTGTGTTAAAACAATAAACTTTCTTTTTTCTGTTTTTAAAATAAAACTGAACAGAAAAAACAAACATTAATCATTTACAAATATAACATCTATCTATCTATCTTTCATTTAATTTTTATATTTATATTTATGTGAAAAGAAAGCCCATAAATTGTTAATTATTGCTGATGGAAAATCACAAAATTAGAACAGTAAAAAATATCACAATCTCAGTGCTGGCGGTTTTTCGGTTCGGTTAATTTCGAATAACCGCCAACACTGATCTCAGTTCACAAAAATGTAAATGCACTGAAAAATAGGGAAATTGATTTTTAAAAATTTAATCCCATATGCATATGGAATTTCACTATTTCACATGTACATATGTTTTGCAAAATACTTGCACCATTTTGATAATTTCATGACAGTGATGAAAAAAAAGCAATTGATCAAATATAACGATTCAAAATTTAAACAGAAAATTTAAAATGAAACAAACAACTTTGAATTCGCTTTTTTACGATGCGAAAATCAGATTTTTGTATCTTTTATGCTTAATCCTATCACCAAGAACTTTTTTTGATCATAGATTTTATTATTATTCAAAAATCTGAGAATCTTTCAAATCAAAAAAATTAAGAAAGTTAAAAAAATTCAATACACTTAACACAGAAACGAATGTGAGATTTTCCACCAAGATTTTCAAAGATTTTAGTGTTGCATTTGTATTTCTTTTCTGCTTTTTGATTTTTATATTGACGTTCACAAATATTTATGTCACTTCTGAAAATATAAATATACTTTGTAAAATTGAAAGAAAACTCACAAATCAAAAGTAACAGAGCAAACATTATTAATAATAATATATGTTATTTTATTTTCGCGGAATTCAACAGCTTTTTCATTTACAAGACGTTCTAAGATATCATTGGAATTGTCTTCACATTTGAGTTTATCAAATAATCCTTTATTTTTTGCATAATGAATATAAATAACACGGAAGATATCCGCAGGAAAATCAACTGCTGATTTAGATTCTCCACATTTCTAAAAATATATTTTTTTTAAAAGCTACAATTATATACAATAAAAACTTACAATACATCGATTTAAAACATCAGAAGTATCAAAAATGGTATTGGTATCATACATAATGGAACAAATAATACTGCTTTCAGTTTCATCCAAATCAGCATTAATAAATTTTAGTTCATCAATTTCTACTTCTCTGGAAAACTAAAAATATCCGCACAATAATACAGTAATCCAAAAACAAACTTACACGAATGTTTGAACGACTCTCAGTTAAAAGGAAACAATGTGTAATTGTTCCATCAGCAATTCGATCTTTCATGAAAGCAGATAATGTTTTTACACGTTGTTCAGGTGAAAAATGTTCACCGCCTTCAACATCTCGTTGATCAAAAGTTTTGTAACCAAATCGGCGAAGATGTGGAACCATAGAAAGAAAATTAAAATCAACAACAATTGTTACATTTTGTGGCTTTTCAAAATTATGAAATTTTTCACGCATTTCTTTAATTTGTTTTTCAACATTTTGAATAATTTCATCCATTGATTCTTTCTCTCCGTTCTTGGCTCGAATTTTCTGTTGATCAACCATTTTTGGAGTGAGAATAAATGAAGCCATTTCATCCGATAAATTTCGTTCGCATCTACAATAACTTAATAAATACAAAAAATAAAAGACAAATTATACTTACAATTTTCCTTGAACATAATGAAATACATCCCAATGGAATTTTGCATCCATTGCAGCATAAATCATTTGTTCTTTGCTTAATGGACGTTTAAACCAATTTCCTTGTCGTTCTGTTTTATCCAAATCTTTATCCAACCATTGATAAACAACTTCTTTTAAAGATGTGCCCTTTAATGGAGGAAAGATATCAGAAAAAGCATGCTTGGTGAAAACCTAAAATATCAAAAGTAGTAAAATGTTAAATTATTGTTGAAATACATACATTTTCAGCAAACTTTTGAACGCAATAAAAAGTAGGTTGAATTTTTAGAATATTTTCAGGTAACCATTCAAATGTGTTTCTGAGGTAATCCAAATCAGATTTAATTGCAAAAGCAATTCTTTTAATATCTGTCCCGAGAAATAATTCAAAAAAAATTTTAATATGTTCTTCAGCAACTGTTTGAACTAAAGAAAATATATCAATGAGAAGAATACAATCTTTTAAAGCAATTTGAAGCAAAGCAGCTCTAAAATAGAAGACCAAATATATTAAGTGCAGGAAAATGGCTTAAAATACTTACTGTTGAATACCGTCAGCATTTTGACAAACAAAACCTGCTTCAACATCAAATGCGACAACATCAGCTTGACAAAGTTTTGTCATTGCGCCATGAAGCTTTTCCAAAGTATCTACTAAATAAAGTGTACAGTTTCCATCTATAACGAATTCATCAAGATATACTTCAGATTTCAAATCAAGATTAAGTACTTCCATTTTAGCGTTAATCTTTTCTTCGTCCCATTCAGAAAATCGGTCATAACCAGGATTAATTTTTCGAAGTTGCTTATCATCTAAGCCATAAATTCTTCCAAAAGCGATACCAGCAAATTGATCCCTTTTTTCCCAAATAGTTAAAGCTCGAACAACATCAGATAACTCAATTTCATTGAAATCTTTCTTGCAATGCTTAAATAATCAATAAACAACCAATAAATTTAGCAAAAAACTTACAACACTAAGGTGTAAACATTGTTTGTTTCTTTGATTAACCTGAAACAAAAAATCATCAAGTTTCTTTTTTCGTAAAGCATTAGGACAGAAAACAGCAGCATTAATTTTGTATTCTTTAGCAATTTTGAAAATTTTCTTTGTAATTTCGACATCATTAAATCCAGAGCGAAGATCGTCAAGACGTCGGCTTCGTTGAGTTTTATGATCGAAAGTTTTATCAAGAAATTCAACAACTTTTCGAGCATCTGTTTCATCTGTGATGAGCAAAGAATTTAGATTGAAACGTCCAAGCATAATTGAAACAATCATATCATCAAAATACGTCTTTTTGAATTCATTAAAGCTGAGACAACTTATCCATTCACAAACCAAATCAGAATGTTCCGCAATCATTAATTTGAAGATACGTTTAAAAGTGGTTGCAACATCACAATTTTCATCCGTAACTTTATACAAAGCTTTAACACCGGAGAAAACCTTCTTTGGTCGAAGTTTTGTAACAATTGGAATTGTGTCATACTAAAAAGACACAAGTATAAGATTAACAGCATTATATAAGAATAAAAAAGACTTACAATCATATTTGATGAAGTAAATTTAATTGTATTAAAAGTTGTTACATAATCTTCGTCTTGAGTTTCAAGGAAAGCAATAACACATTCAAAAATTTGTTCAAGACATTCGTTGACAGATGATCGATAGATAGGATCTTTTTCTAATTCATTGATCAGAAGAATCATGTAAAGTGCTCGTTGTCGAAGTAAAGGTGGAGGTGTCTTGACTTTTGTAAAATATTGCATAGTAATTTTTCTAACATTATTTACAAGATTAGCTGGTCCAGCATGAATAATTTTCATTACATGCTTTTGATAAGCATCCATTGCAGCAGACATGGTTGGTAGGTAAAACCTAAAAAAAGACGATGATGTCAAAACATGGAAGGATAAAATAATATATATAATGCGAAAAAGTAACGAGTAAGTGGAAACGAACAGGTAATCTTACCTAGGTAATGAATGAACACGTTTTCACAATCTTTTTTTGAATGTCGTTACCCGTTCGTTACTGAAAGTGTCTCCGCGTTTTACGCTCCCTTTAATGAAAACGATAATATAAATAATACTCAACGTTAAATTTAGACACTAGCAAGTGACAAAAAATTTTCGAAAAAAAAATAAATTTTTTGTGTGATTATAGTACTTTTAGACCTGAATAAGAATAATATAAAAACAGAAAATTAAAAAAATTAAGTTAAAGCGTCGAAAATGCCATCTGAAAATTCCAAAAAGCAAAATTTTTTGGCAGAAAATAAGACACTTTTCTTTCCTTTTTTTGCAACAAAAAAATGCATTTCCTTTATCATAAAAAAGGCTTTATGCTTTTGAAGGACGCGTCGCCAAAAACACCTTTTTTAGGCGATTTTGTATGGAAAAATGGTAGTTTTTGGGGAATACCATTTTAGCACTACAACGCGTTTTACACGGTTTTGCTTTTTTGTTAGAGAAAAAAAAGACAAGTGAAAAAATGAGAGGAGCAGCATTTCGAATATTTTCGAAACTCTGCGCTCTCTCTTGTTTTACTTGTCTTTTTTTTCTCTAACAAAAAAGCAAAACCGTGTAAAACGCGTTGTAGTGTTTTTGTGCTCTTGTGTGCGCATTGGTGATAAAAAACACGGTAATCAGAAAAAATTTTTCTATTGAATTATATAAAATTTGGAAAAAGCAGATTCAAGTCCGCTTTTTTTAGTTGAAACGATACAGTAATTTTGCATTTTCGGCATTTTGTCCTAGGCAAAAAAATCTTTAAGTTGCATTTTTAAAAAGTTACATCTAGAAGATTTGATTATTAGGCCTTAACAAAAAATTTAATTTTCCATACTGTAACGAAAAAAAATGACAAAAAAAGGAAAGAAAAAAATGTTGCTTGCCAGTCTCCAGTTAAATTACTGTTTTTCACATTTTTTTGCTAAAAAAGTTTATCTTCAACTAGTGATGGGCGGTCAATTGCACATAGGGGCGGTGCACACGGGGCGACAGAAATTTAATATTTTTTGCATTTTCGAACGCAAGGAATCGGATTCATTTTTATTACGTTAATAAAGCTATATATTTTTCATTTTCGTATTTTTATTACCAAAAAAGTAATTTTAAAAGTTTTTTCAGCTTAATTACTACTTAAAGATTTTACGGTCAATTGACTTGTCGACCGGTCAATTGACCAAAAAAAATTTGACCGGTCAATTGCACAACACCATAGATGAATTGGGGGGTAAGTATTTTTCTCATTGGCCATATTTTTCCTAGGTCTGTAATGACCTTTTTTTTGGCGCCAAAAAACGTTTTAGTATTTATATCTGGAGGTCGGTCTGTAAGGACCTTTTTTTTGGAGCGGTGCTTCGCACCGCTCCAAAAAAAGGTCTAATTTATAATACATATTATAAATTAGACCTTTTCCACGACGAAATGAATGATATTTTCCATCAGTGTTATTATCAGCATATATCCCAAATGCTGTTTTTTGCTATTGCTTTAGTTTATTATTTGTAATTTTTATTAGAATATTTCAATTTTTATCTCGTTTTTTATTTAAATGAACAATTTTTGGCTTTTTCTTTATTTTTTACTTGTATTTTTATTAGAACATTTGTTTATACATCTTTTTTCAGTTGTTTAAACTTTTTTTTAATCATTTAATGTTTTTTGACCTGAAACGATGCGTCTATCATTTATTGTTTTTAGTAATAAAAAGTGTTAACGCTTTTCGCATGCTGACAAAGATTGTTGTACCTGGAATCCTTTGTGGCAAACGGTGTGTACCCAAAAGTCGTGTCACTCCAAAAATATCATCACCAAAACGTTACGCTTCCCTTTTCTTTCTTTTTTCCTTATTTATCGCAAATATATTTATTCCGCTATTTTCATTCAATAAAGAGCAAACGCAAAAACCCTTCTCTCTTCTTATCTAAAGCCTGGTCAAAATAATCACCTTTTGTGATAAAATTTGTTATTTCAGGTAATGATGACGGTCATTACCTGAAATAACAAATGGCCGGTACAGTTTTTGATCTTTTTTTCTGTTGTTTTGCAAAAGTGATGATGTCTATATGAGCGATATTTTAAAAGATTATTTACGTTTGGATTGAGAATGGATTTCAAATGTGTACACTTTTGTATCAAATCATTCTGTATATGATTTTATTATAAACAACAAAAAATGTATTAAATATCAGTTTTTAGAAATATTTTAGATTAAGATCAGGGCTCTGCGATATCGATATATCGATATCGAAATATCGAAAAAACCGATACGATATATCGAAAATATCGATATCGAAAGTTTTTTAAAATATCGAATATCGAAAATATCGATATCGATAAAATTTAGAAATATCGAATATCGAAAATATCGATATCGGAAATTTTTTTAAATATCGAAATTTTGCCATTTATCATGCATCGTGAGAATTATTACTGATAATGAACGAGTTAAAAAAACACACATAATAAAATAAAATTGCAGATTAAAAAAATTTAGAAAAAATTTTTAACTGCAAAATTTTAGAAAAAAATATCGAAAATATCGATATCGAAAGTTTTTTAAAATATCGAATATCGAAAATATCGATATCGGTAAATTTTAAGAATATCGAATATCGAAAATATCGATATCGGAAATTTTTTTAAATATCGAATATCGAAAATATCGATATCGACTTTCTGAATCTCGATATCGCAGAGCCCTGATTAAGATCTTATAAAAACTGTAACAAAAAAAATTTTGGAAACGTTTTTTGCAATGTGTCAAGAAAGTGATGAGCAAGTACCGACTAACTAAGCTAAGGATTGAACCGCTTAACAGAGGGGCAACTTGTATTTTCAGCAGAGTATCAAGAAAAAAATGTCAAAAATACTAACAAACGGAATTAAAGTGCCTGGAAATCCGGCCAGGTATTCCTTGAACCGCATACCAACGTTTTACATCTGAACCAGAGCTGATACGATACCGAAAAAGTTCTGCCTCTAGTATTTCAACACGAAGTAATATTGATCGGAGATCAGCTGCAGCAACATCATTGAAACACGACTTCAAAATAATGTTGGTCGACAACAGTTGAATAAATTGAAAAATAGGATTACTGAATCTTCAAGAACTTCAGAAAACAACCCTTCGCAAAATGCCACAGAAATTCCTTCTAGCTTATAGATGGCTCAAAAAGATCAACATTTTGAGACTAAGTTTGTCTGTAATAACTCTCTGTAAGCTGAGATTTTTGAAAAAGTTTTAATTTTTTGCGCAACCTAATATACATATTGGCAAAATTTTGGGCCAACTCTGCCACTATCTTTTATGTTTTTGTCTGAACTAGTCGATTTAGTCTTAATTGTTTAAATTTTTTGTACACCATCATTTAAATATATAAACAAACGGCGATAAAATTTCGAAGGAAAAACACAACTACTATTATGAGTATCGTTAGCTGTAAATCCTTCAGTATACTGCACCACTTAAAAATGTCTGCACATAAAAAGAAGCATTAATAAAAAGTTTATTTTTCAGTACACTACACTGAAAAAAATGGGTGCAAAAAATGGACACTCCTAAACAGAATAGATCGATATTTACTCCTTTTAGGAGTAAATGTCGTCCTTTTCGGAGTAAATGTTAGTCTATGTTAAAGAGGTACAAAAAATGGATACTCCTTAACAAAAAAAAGACGATATTTACTCCTAAAAGGAGTAAATATAGATCTATTTTTAGGTGTACAATGGGTATTAAAACTTTCCGTCATTTTTTTGCATGTTTTTGCATGTTTTTGCATGTTTTTACATGTTTTTGCATGTTTTTATATTTTAGCTTATTTTCACTCAAAAAAGCTGTTTTTGGTCTTAAAAAGTGTGTAGTAAATACAGATTAACATTATGGATGAATAAAAAATGTAATTTTTAAAGGATTCTGAATCCGTTTGAGGATTCTAAGTCGGATTCAGACGAAAAAAATTTTTTTTTTACATTTACCATTTTTTGGGGTAAAAAAATGCGTGGGATCCGAAAGTAAAGGCCATTTTTTGATAAAAGGATTCTGAAGGCAGATTCTAGACGGATTCTGATATCAAAACTTGTTTTTCACATTTAATTATCATCTGGGTCCATTTTCTGTGCTGATCACGAAAATAGAAACGATTTTTAGATTTGAAGATTCTGAAGTCGGATTCTGAAAAGATCTTGACGCCAAAATTATTTTTTAGCATTTAGTAATGTTCCAAGTTCATTTTTTGCGCTGATCACAATAATATAGGTCGTTTTTGATTAGTAATTTGTAATATGTGGTAAAATTAGTGTTGTTCATTCCCAATGTGGTAAAATTAGAGTTCAAATCTAAAAATCGTTTCTATTTTCGTGATCAGCACAGAAAATGGACCCAGATGATAATTAAATGTGAAAAACAAGTTTTGATATCAGAATCCGTCTAGAATCTGCCTTCAGAATCCTTTTATCAAAAAATGGCCTTTACTTTCGGATCCCACGCATTTTTTTACCCCAAAAAATGGTAAATGTAAAAAAAAATTTTTTTTCGTCTGAATCCGACTTAGAATCCTCAAACGGATTCAGAATCCTTTAAAAATTACATTTTTTATTCATCCATAATGTTAATCTGTATTTACTACACACTTTTTAAGACCAAAAACAGCTTTTTTGAGTGAAAATAAGCTAAAATATAAAAACATGCAAAAACATGTAAAAACATGCAAAAACATGCAAAAACATGCAAAAAAATGACGGAAAGTTTTAATACCCATTGTATTTGGCATACTTTTTTTTCAGTGTAACAAAGAAAATATTCGACGAAATATATAACAAAGTTTTTTTCAGAATAAATAAATTCGATGGAGTAATTTTTTTAATTTTTTAACGATAACTACGATGTGTGACGACAATCTTTGGTGTGAACGGCGTTCAGGCGTTCACAAAATTTGCGTGCAGTGAAAAAAAAAGAATTTTTTTCCTCTTTTTTTTTTCCACTGCACGCAAATTTTGTGAACGCCTGAACGCCGTTCACACCAAAGATTGTCGTCACGCATTGTATAATCAGAAGAAGTACATAGATTTATGTTGATATCATATATGATATTAATGTAAAAAAGATTTAAAATATTATTATTACTTTTAACAACATAATTCAACATGAGAAAATTTATTATGCTTAGAAACAATTTAATAGTACCTCACATTACACATTCTTATAAAAATGAAATAATTTCTAAAAGAATGTGTCGAAAATTGTTATAAAAATTATTTCATTTAATGGGTTTTTATATTTTTGAATAAGGGATTGTCCAGACGTGACGTCACTATAAAATCGAAAATTTTGAACCCCACCCACCCTTCCGTCACGCTTTGCCCTTTGATCTTTGTCGCCTTTTTAGCAGGAGCCCATAAAACCCGTGACGTCACGTCTGGACGCTCCCTAAAAGTTAAATTTGTTCTTTGTCTATAACAGTATTCTGCAAGTTGAAATAATTTCATCAACAACACAAAAATCTGATTCAAATTTTCTTTGAATCATTTCCATTCTTTCGTCAGATGTTGTTGGTCATCATGTTGAGCATTTAGTTCATTAATAAATTGTTGTTTATCAATAACTCCTCTTTCAAAAATGATTTTTTTTGTTTAGACTTGTAAAATTTAAAAAAAAAAAAATAAAAAATAAAATATTCAAAAACATTAAATAAAATGTGGGCAAAAATATTTTTTCAAAAAAAAGATCTATCACGAAATGTGATTATTGTGACCGGGCTTTGGATGTAGAGAGAGAAGGGTTTTTGCGTCTGCTCTTTTTATTGAATGAAAGCCGCGTGATTCATCACCATAACGTTACGCCTCCCTTTCCCTTGTTTATCGCAAATATATTTATTCCGCGGCTTTCATTCAATAAAGACCAGACGCAAAAACCATTCTCTCTCTACATCCAAAGTCTGGTCACAATAATCACCTTTCGTGATAGATATTTTTTTTTGAAAAAATATTTTTGCCCACATTTTATTTAATGTTTTTGAATATTTTATTTTTATAAGTCTAAGCAAAAAAAAATCATATGATGATTTTGGATTAAAAAAAAGATTCAACTTTATTAAATATTGATTATGGTTGTAAAGATACAAAAAGTGAACGAAAGTCAACAAAATGATCAACATGCTCGTTCTTTAGTGATGGAATTTCAGGCAACGCAATGTTTACTTAATTCTTATCAGTAAGATTTAAAAATTTCCTTTAAGTTATGTATATATACATTTTTTTTACCCATTCCTCTTTCTTTTGCATTTTTAAAGGGGGAGTCGCACTTCACACAAACTTTTTATAAGAGGGAGCAGAGAAAAGAGACGACGCTGTCAAGTCAAAGAAAAGAAATAATGCGTCTTTTCTCTTTTTTCTCCCTGATTTTCAATAATTTTTATAAGAAAAGATTTATGCGAACTGCGACTCCCCCTTTAAACTGAATTTACCAATTTTGCACCCCCTGGAGTAAAAAAAGTTGCTGAATCAGATGGTGCTATCCATGAAAGCTACCCCCCCCCCCCCCCACTTCACGAGGCGTGAGAACGGCGTAAAAACGGCCTGACCCCCAAAAATGGGCCCCATAGCGAAAATTTTGCCTCGAAAATGTCAAATTTGGATTCAGCGACCTCGAAAACCTATATAGGTGCAGAAATATAAGAAACTTTAAAAAAATAAATGTACATAATTAAATCGGAAAAAATGCTCATTTTCCATTCAAGAACAAGAAACAAAGGGTTACGGTAGGAGTTAAGCTCTAATATTTTGGGGACACGCTTCTTAAGCATATTGGAAAACATAGGGTTACTTTCCAGAAATTATTGATACGGGAAACAATGTTAGTAAAATATGACATACATAAGACAAATGTAAACAGTCAGCACATTTATACAAATGAGGAAAAAGGAATGGACAGTCGAAGTATTTATACTATTTAGAAGTAAGCTCTGAGTTGCAGTTTGCCAAGCATTGAAAGAAAGTTGCGGAATCTCCGCGACAGCCGGCTTCATTTCTCATCCCAGAAGAAAGACTTTTTAACCTCTTTTTTATACATTTCTTTTTCTCTAAAACTTTGAGTGAAAACAATGGCAATAAAACATTTGTTGAAATTGTTGTTGAAGTTGTTGTTGTTGAAGCATATGATTATGTATAAAATGAGGACGAACCGGAGAATTTTAAAGCATTTTCTGATTTTTTAGAGCGTTTATTGGAAAACCAATAAATGCCTTAAAGGGTTTTTTTCGCACTTGCTTCAGAGGTGTGAGAAAAAAAATGGTCGACCAAGACAGGATACCATAAAATAAAATAAAATAGAAGAGTTGATTCAATCAATTTTCGCGTTTTTTTTGTTCCAAGGATTTTTTCCCGCCATAAACGTTGCTGCTTATTTTTTGCTGGAAAATTTAAAAAATACTTTGGCATAGTATTATTTTTATCCCAAAATTTTAATGACTTGACCCAAAAATATTTCAGTACCCAAAATATTAATTAAATTTACCCAAAAATATTTCAGTACCCAAAATATTAATTAAATTTACCCAAAAATATATAATACCCAAAATATTAATTTAAATCACCCAAAAAACATAAAACGTTTATGTAAATAATAACAAGACATTTAAACAATAAAATAACAAAAAACAGTAAAAAAATTTAATTAATTGTAACATGTAATGCTGGACCACGTTTTCTTGGTCTTCCAGGACGATTGTGCAAATCTAATAATATTTGCATTTTCTGATGATTTCCATTCATCAATCAATTCAGCAGCAGCAAGATCAAAATGATGTTCAAATGCATGATTTGCAAGATTATCAATTTGATTTCTTATATTCTTTCCTTCTTCTTTATTGACATGAAATTCTTAAAATTTCTTATCAACATTCATACACAGATGTGCAAAACAATTTCTTCGTTCAACATCAAGCAAAACTTCATTTATAGCGGCAGTAATTGCTCTTGAGTTATCAGCCACAACTTCTAATGGAATCCATTCTTCATCATCATCACCAAGTTGAAAAGGTTTCAGAAATTCAAATATCCATTTAAATACTTGAGCAGTTTCAGAGCTAACTATCGCTACGCCTAAAACGTTTTTCCTCAAAAAATTATATTAACAACAAAAAAAACAAAAACATACCAGTTGGATGAACATGTCGATTTATATCTGAATATCCCCAAACAATAACAGGAAAATTTTTATAAATAAGTTTCCACGTTCCATCAATATTTATATGTTTTTGACTTCTTTGTTCATCCATTAATTTTTTGCATGTCATAATCATAGCAAAATGAGTTTTTGAAGGATCTTCTTCATTGATTTCACACTTAAATTGCACTAATTGAGATTGTTCTTCTTCCATATCAGTAACCATAGCTTCAACATCAGCAAAGTTCAAACTTGCATTAGACGATTGCTTTCATTTGATTTGTTAAGCCAGATTTTCGTTCTCGAGTTCCATGATTATGATCACATTCTGTTTCAAAAATAAGATACTTTAAACCATCAGATACATTTGCTTTCCATTTATAACAGCAAGATGATTCTTTACAATCAAAGTAGAGATGCCCATCATTTTGATCATGACTGAAATTGATATTTAAAAAAATAAAAAAGTATAAAAAAGAAATTGTACTTACAGTTTTAAACTAGCCATCTTTGCTTTTTGAAGAACATCTTCGAGAGAATCAAGTTCTTCCACATAAACATATTTGGTATATTTGCCGCGTTTTTTCTTTGCTGCAGGTTCAGCAACAACTTCTTCATCTTCAGATGATGAACTTTCTTCGGAATTTCCCAAATCAATGTGAACAAATTCCATGATTTAAAAATTGATGACAACAAATAAATAAAGAATAAAAAAATAAAAAATAAATTTCATTTTAAAAAAATTTTATTAACACCTTTTATGTCTTTTTTGGGTCATTTAAATTAACATTTTATAACATTTTGGGTATTATATATTTTTGGGTAAATTTAATTAATATTTTGGGTACTGAAATATTTTTGGGTAAATTTAATTAATATTTTGGGTACTGAAATATTTTTGGGTAAATTTAATTAATATTTTGGGTACTGAAATATTTTTGGGTCAAGTCATTAAAATTTTGGGATAAAATTAATATTTTCCCAAATACTTTTTCTTTTTGGATTTTGTTAGGATTGATAAAAATGCGACGGCGAAATATCGATGAATTTTCGATACAGGTAATTTTTTTAATTTAAAATTGATCAAAAAAAATGGTTGAATTCTTCCATATCAGATCATTCGATCACCGCTGATTTTTTATTAAAATGTCGTACCAACTCTTAGTGAGTGTAGGAAAACACCACCTTTTTTTGTAAAATTCCATAAAAACCTTCAACATTATTTAAGCAATTTTTTAGAGAAATCCAAAAATCGAATTAATTAATTTTGATTTTAATCGAAACTTGCAATATCAAGGAATTTGTAAGCTTCAATGCAATGAACTTTCTCAACTTTTAAATGTTGAACCAATTAATGAAGGTTTGTTTCTTCTTTGTTTTGCAAAAATTAATAAATTAAATTACCTGAAAATTACAGAGTTCAAAATGATTACTGCATTATTTAAATGGAAATTTATTATTAAAAAAGTAACGGGTTTTTTTGCATTTTTAACAAATGTTTTTTATTTTACAGAATATTTTATTCATTTTTGGTGAAAAAGAATTTCAAGATTTTGCTTTAATTTTCGATGAAGAAATTCGATGTAAAAAAGTTTACAATTTTATTTTCAGCAAAAAGGTGAGTAATTTTTCGATTATATTACGCATTTATGAATTAATGAAAGGAGGAATCTGAACAATGGTCAACAAACTTTCCTAATGTGTAAAAAATAAAAATTAGGAAAACTTATTTTTGAAAATTTCCTAATTTTTATTTTTTACACTCAACAATTTTTATCATCATAATGGTCAAAAATTAAAGTGCGAACTGTTACAGTTTTAACTTTAAAAAAGAACAAAAAAACAAGCGAAAATCCTATGCAAAAAAACTGATGAAATTCATGCGGCTATGCACAGTGCGACGCGTGGTCACTTTTGCAAAAAAAAGCGTCAAAAAAAGAGAAAAAAGGTGCGTGTGTAAAAAAAAAGATTAAACACATAAATTATATCTTTAATGTAATATTTTGGTCACAAATTAAAGAAGAAGACCTGGGGAA
Source organism: Panagrolaimus superbus (assembly GCA_964035985.1). Classification (NCBI taxonomy): domain Eukaryota; kingdom Metazoa; phylum Nematoda; class Chromadorea; order Rhabditida; family Panagrolaimidae; genus Panagrolaimus; species Panagrolaimus superbus. Next base: position 13,300,970 of record OZ038357.1, read on the forward strand.
TACATCAATATCAAATTTGTAATTTTTAGTAAAGTTTTTACAGTAATTTTTTGATGTGGTAAAATGCGATTTTACCACTTAAATAAAACGATAACCTTGCACAAAATGGTATATTTTAGGCGCCATCTCATTTTAGTACCGCTCATTTTAGTCCCGCTAATTTGAGTACCGTTTATTTGAGTACCGCTCATTTGAGTACCAAAATGTAACATTTGAGTACCGCTCATTTGAGTACCGCTCATTTTAGTACCGCTCATTTGAGTACTAAAAATGTAACATTTGAGTACCAGTTTAGTCTTAAAGGTTTAAAGGGGCTCTTTTTAACACAAAATCTGTTTGGCGATGTACAGATGACCTAGTAAATACAATTTACACCAGTAATATTGATTTTTTTTACATTCGGTTCTGGGACTGGTACTCAAATGTTACATTTTTGGTACTCAAATGAGCGGTACTAAAATGAGCGGTACTCAAATGAGCGGTACTCAAATGTTACATTTTGGTACTCAAATGAACGGTACTCAAATAAACGGTACTCAAATGAGCGGGACTAAAATGAGCGGTACTAAAATGAGATGGCGCCATATTTTAAGCTTGCATCGTGTTCAGCATGCTAGCCGGCTATGGGGGAAATAGTAAAGAAGTGCCGAAAGGGGGACGGTTACTTTTTTTTTTGCAAGAAACTGAATCAGGCTCCAGGGATGAATTTCTCAGTCGTTGTCAAAAATATAAATAGACGTCTGCTCCATTTAACATGGAGATTAAGATGAATTTTTTTCATGGTCACGAAGGAGTCCAGAAACCATGATTTATGATCATATGATTTCGGGAAAATGCCTTATGACCATTAGAAGTCATAAACAGAAATTTAAGTTAAGCATTTATTATTACATGTTTCTGGCAATATTATATGTCTGCCACTCATTAAAGTACAAAAATGCAATATTTCATAAGTTAATTTAGACGACCCCTTTGCATAATATGCATCTGCAGAAAATAGATTCTCCATAATATTCTTTTATGCAAACAAACAATTTTAGGCAAAAGATCATGTAAAATTTGGAGTATTTCAAAGTCGATTTTTAATTCCATTTTATAAAGAAATTGTTGAAAACAGTGCCGCAAATGAAAATATACAAAAACTTATAAAAACTTGGATCGGGAAAAAAGATGATAATCAAATAAAAGAATATTATTCAAGAATGATAAAATCTATTAATAGCAGGTATAAGAAAAAGTAGGGCATTTAAAGAATTAAAAAAACAATCGATAAAAAGTTGTTTGTTTTCAGAAACGATGAAAATTTTGCCGGTTTGGAAAATACCGAAATTCAACAAAGAAACGAAAATAATCCGAATGTTTTGAATGAGAATACCAATAATAAAAGGTAAGCTTGGTTTTTTGTTTTCAAGTGTAGGGTCGATAACTGAAATTTTGATGATCTTCTAAAATTTAAACAATAAAACATTTTGGGGGCTAGCTCAATGAATGGCAACCTGCTCCGATTTAACGGGTCCATGTGATCGGATTAATCCGGATGATCCGATCCGACAAAATATTAAATCCTAAATTTTTTCTTTTAACTCAGTGAAATAAATAAATAGCAAAGCTTTGTCATGACCGTTTTTGGCACTGTTTGCTACCATTTTTTGGATAGAAAAAGTTTTCCCCAACTAAGTTTCGTCCAATCCGTTTTGACGGATTAAGACGATTAATCCGATCCGACGATATTCTTGACCCGATTCTTCAATCCGAAAGCCGATATCTTTTTGATTTCGGGGTCGGATTGATTTTCACTAGGTCACCACTAGCGGGAAATAAATATCTTCTGTTTTTTTTGGAAATAGTAAAACCCCAAATATGCTGCATCTTTTTAAAAAATTATATTCATTCTTTTACCCATTTAGAAATCAAAGAAAACGGCCCAAATATGATAATATCAGCATAACAAAAATTATTCAAAAATCAGATTTTAAAATTCTCTATTTTAAAACTCCAAGGCGATTTCAAAGAAGACTCATAATTTTTACGACGGCACAAAAAAGTCATTGCTTTCAATTTATTCAAAAACCCCATGATACTTATTTTCGTTGTTGGGGATGTGAAACATATTCCAAACGAAATACAGCTTCTATTTTCACTGATGAACATGGAAATGATTGTGTAAAATTAGTAACAAATTCTCATCGCTGTAAAGAATATCCATATATTCCAGAAGATTTCCGTGAATTTACATATGTAAAAAAACCAAATTTCGAAATTTGGAAGAATACTGGTACCAAAGCTCGGCAGATTTTGGTTATCTTCGATCAAAATGACGCAAATTTATGTTATGAATATTTATGGTCTACTCATAAGCAAATATATTATTGTGGTGGATGTGCAACAAAAAATCGAAAAATAAATATTGCAAGAATTTGTGGGAATGAAATTGTTGGGGAATATTTGGAGATTGTAAATGAGAAGCATGTTTGTCAAAAACGAAAATATGATAAACAAAAATATCAAAAACCATATAATTTTTTATTAAAACCAAATTTTGAAATTAGAAAAACAGTAAAAGATGGCGGCGCCGAAAAACGGTATTTAATTATTCCGGATCCGTCGGATAAAAATAAATGTTACAAATATTCAAATCTTTATGGCAATGTTTTTTCATGTAATGGATGCTATAATAAAAGAAAAAATGTTACAACAAAGTTACACAAAAATGATGAAAATGAAGAATATTTGGTGTTATCAAATGTCGAACATATTTGTGAATCAATTTTATATTGTCCCCTTGAAAGTGATGATGCCGAGACAATTCTTTATCCGCCAGCTTTCAAATTTATGGAAGTCACATCAACGGGAGTCCCAAAAATATTCATTTTTACTGAAAAAATTAACAAAAATATGTGTTACATTTTTCACAGAGTTTTTAGAAAAGAAAATCGATATATTTGTAGTGGATGCCATGCCACGCCCACAAAAGAGAATACAATTATCGATGAATTTGGAAGAAAGGTTAAAGGTGTTGTATATGCTCATTTGCATAAAGATTTTGAAGGAAAATATTCTGTGAAAATTCCAAAACATCAACATATTTGTAAACCAAAAAAATATCTTCCAGAAAAATATCAAACTTTAAAACGTCCAAAACGGAAGGTTTTGCCGCCGTCCTTTGATGAAAGCAAAGTAATTAAAAAACCAAATTTTGAGCTGCGAAATAATTTAAAAGGTGATCCAAAAGGAAAGCTGATAGTTTTTGATCTGATTGATAAAAATCTTTGTTATGAATATTGTTTATGGGAAAATTATTATTATTGTGGAAGATGCCGATCCAAAAAGGTTCATGTTACGGCAAAATTATATTCAAATGAAGAAAATGAAAATGAAGAATATATTATTTTGGGGACTAAAAATAAACATGTTTGTGAGCCCGTAAAATATGAACCAGTAAAACAATGGATTTATGATTCTTCAAAGTTTTTAATCTTTTTCCAAAATGATAAAAGTAAACTTACAAAAATTGTTGTCTTTACATCTGCTTCAAAAGAATTTTGTCATGAATTTACATGGCATGAAACGGCAAAACATTTCTTCTGTTATCCATGTAAAAATTCTGCCATTAAAAAACATGTTACTGGAAAACTTGTTAAAAATGAAAATGGAATTGAGGAGAATTTTAACATTTCATCAAAAAATGAACATTCTTGTGAACCAAAAAAATTTGATCTTGAAAAATATCAACCAAAAATTATTCCAGAATCTCATTTTGAACTTGGAAGTAATATCCGCGGAAAACCAAATACAAAATTATACCTTTTTACTTGCGAAAAAAAAGAATTTTTCTATGAATATTATTCCACAAGATTCCCGACCTTTATTTGTCTTCAATGTATTACCATCGATAAAAGTTTGTATGTAAAAGCAAAACTTGAAAAAAATGAAAAAGGTGAAAATTTCCTTGCCCTTGACTCCCAATCCCAACATATCTGTCAACCAAAAAAGTATGAACCTGAAAAAAATAGAAATGATAATTTTCAACTTTTGCCTTCCAAAAATGGTATTCCAAAGTTGCAACTGATAATTTTTGATGATAAAGATAAGAATTTTGGTTACGAATATACACGTTTTAAAGGCGCAAAAGTGTATTCTTGTCGGGGATGCACTTCAGAAAAAAAGAAATATATTTCTGCAAAATTATGCACTGACAAAAATGGTCACGATTTTATTAAAATGGGCGAAAATGAACACGTCTGTAAAAAAAGAAACTTTTTGAAAGCTGGAAAAATTATTGGAAAAAAAGATTTTGAATTCAAAAATGATAAAAATGGTAATCAATCAATTGTAACAAATCATCCAAATAACAAAAAATCGAGCTACAAATTTATTTTTGATTCTGAATCCGGCATTTTTTATTGCCAAAAATGCAAAGAAAAAGATCAACAGCGAATTATTACTGCAACAATTTGTAAAGATAAAAAAAGTGATAATGACTTTTTACTGATAAATGATAAACATATATGTTTTTGAAGAATTGATTTTTGGTTTATTTTTTATTTTATCAGTTGCAAAAAAAAGTTTAAATAAAGCCGTTGTTTGTTATCCATTTTTTTTATAAAAACAAAATCACTTTTATAAAAGCTTTTACATTTAATTAAAGGAATTTTCTTTCAAACAGTTGATATAATGTTACATTTTGAACCGCAAAGTTCGAAATCTGACACTTGACCAATCATTTGAAAGTGAAGAACTTTGATCTTTAGAACAAAATGCTGGTGGTGTATAGTTACCAAATTTTTTACCGAGTTCGTTTCAATCTGTAAATGGTTACTGTTGACTTCTGGAGGCTCACATTTTCAGGGAAGGGTCACCATTGACCCGAATAACTTATGACTATAAAATTTTGGCATTCGGTGACGCTTCGTCAACCGGCGCAAAAATTCAAATTTTTTCGATTCAACGGCTATCTTAAACGTACAAAAATATAGCCTTTTTTACAGGAAATTGTGAAAAACATTTGAGTTAAATATTGAATGAAAGGCGAGGTATCGAAAAATAAAATGGTCAAAATGGCTAAAAAATCGCATTTTGCAAATGTAGTTATTTTTTAACATTTTGACTTGTTTAAACGGGGAGTCGCAGTTCACATAAATCTTTTCTTATAAAAATTATTGAAAATCAGGGGGAACAAAAGAGAAAATACACATTATTTCTTTCCTTTGTCTCGGCAGCGACACTACAACGCGTTTTCCACGGTTTTGCTTTTTTGTTAGAGAAAAAAAGACAAGTAAAACAGAGAGAGAGCAGCGTTTTTTTATGTTTTTAACTTTTTCAAAATACACAAATATATACAGAATACAAATAAAAATAAATAATATTAAATTTTAACGAATCCAAAATTCAAATGAATTTGGTAATTTTAACAATTGTTTGATTCCTTTTTGAGTTGGACCCAAATTTTTAGATTCCCGAAGAATCCCAGAACGATCACCAAATTTAGGTTTTTGAATTTTTGCATATTTTTGATATTCTTGAAAAAAGGGACTGTAGGAATTTGAGGCAGAAATGTAAGAGATTTCAGAAAGTGAAAGCATTCCAAAAATATATGCAAATGTGTAATCTTGATAGGAACAAATAAACATTCGAGAATCCAAAATAAATCTCGACAATCTTGGATCTGATGGTAATAAATGGGATGGAAATGTGTGGACTTTTGTGAATCTGTAAAATGGGAATAATCAGTGATTTCAAAATGATAAGAACTTACTTTGCTTGATTCTTTTCCTTATCAATGATAACATTAAAAAGAGAACAAATTTGTTCAAATTGATTTTCAGCTTTTTGAAATGCAATACATTCAAGTCCTTTTTGGGGGGTACTGTAGAATCCTGCATAAACACATCCTTGTAAATCTGAATCTTCAACGATTTCTAATTTTGTTTCAGTTGTTTCAGCAAGAATTAAATCATTTTCTCGGAAAAAAACAACTTTTCCAAATTCCAAAACCCCGATATTTGAACTATTTAAACTTTGTTCGATCGGACTTTGTTTACAAATCTGAAATCCGGCAGATCCAAGATAGCTGCAAACTTTCGTTTCAGGATCAATTTTGAGTTTTGTTTGAACTGAATCTGTGTAAGCTCCGATCAAAGTTGAAAAACGGGACATTGGTTCAGGGGACCATGGAATTATGCAAATTTCATTTGGATTTTGTGGATTTAAAGCTGTGATCGAAGATAAACAACATTGATTGCATAAAGATTTGGAAATATCAGCACTGATATTGGGGTCAGTTTTATAATCAGTGATATCTTCGCTGATAAGATTGATGGAAGAAATATTAAATTTAATTTCGTCATCATTTGGTTTCTATAAATAATCAAAAATAATTTGAGCTTTGTTGGAATGAATTATTTTGTGATAAATTCGAAAATTGACGATTTTTGAGGCATTGTTAATTTTAAAAAACGGTAAAAACCGGCGGGATCTACTTATGTTATTTGTGTTATTAATTTTTTGCTGGGGCAAGGTTTTGGTGCAGACATTTTTAGACGGGAAAAAAAGGACAAAAAAAGGGAGATAATTTTTTAAGTAAAATACCACTCTTCATTTAAAGGATCAAAGAATTATAACAAAAAATTAAATGGGTTACAATTTTTTAAATAAAATTAATTAAAAATTACCACTCCAAAAGCAGCAACAAAAAGTTGATCATTGATAATTCCAAATGCCGCTGATACGGTATCATTTGAACAGAAACAATTGGATCTGGATGAAATCTCAAAATTCCAGAATAATTCCCAGTTTCCAGTTTCGGCAATTTTTCTTCGATAAATTTGTAATTCTTCTTCGAAGGAATTTGCAGAATATAAATAATTTCCGTGGATTCCAATTAAAGTTCCATAAATATCCCATTCATTAAAAGATGAATGCTCAGAAATTAAATACATTTTTTATAAAAACTGATAAAATCTTCTCAAATTTATGGATGAATGAAAATAATGGCACTGAAAATATTTGTTGTGCCATTTATATATCCTCGAATTTGACCTCATCAATTTTGTTGACCTCTGTGAAGTCAATTATGTCAGAATGAAATGGCTTTGTTTGGGATTTGCCAAAGACAAAAACAATGTGTGAAAAAAATGCCATTTATTTGTTTATAAACAAATGATAAATATTTCTGATTTAAACTATTGATTAAAAGCAAAATTAGTTTTTAAATAATAAAAATGATAAATATTTTTGTAAATCAATTGAAGTAAAGGAAACATGGATTCTGAAAAAATTATTTCAGAAATTATTTCAATAAAATTTTCAGTTTATTTTATGTTTATATTTTTAGGCACTGTTCTCGTTTTCGTTCCCCCTGAAATATAAGATTGCAAAAAAAAATGGGAGAGAAAAATGTGATTTTCTTTTTTCACTTTTCTTGCAAATTACAATTCGTTTAGGCGTCTTATATGTTAAACCGGTAATCAACTGATAAATACTTTTTAACTATTATTTTTGATCATTATTTGTTAAAATGATCTTTCATTCTTAAGAGTTTGATTTTTTTAAATGTCAAGGTTTATAGTTTGCTTTTTATAGTTTAATACCAAAGAAAAGGTCATTTTTTGACGAAATATTTTTGCCCACATTTTATTTGATGTTTTTGAATATTTTATTTTTCTGAGCCAAACAAAAAGATAATCTTGACTATCTGCATTCTAGCAGTTACTGCATGAACTATGTAGATAAGTCAGTCTTTAAATTTTAGAGCAAAGCTATTCCAACAATCGTTTAATTTTTGCATTGTTAATGCGCAACAAATTCCCAGATGATCCGAAAATCATGAAAGCTCTTAGTTATTTTAAAACTGATGCATAAAATGTTTGTGGTAAATGTCCTTTGATCGCAATCATCGGTTTGTTTTATTTAATATCAGTATTACAAAACGAAATCAGTACAATTTTTTCATCACATCTTTTTTTCCCATCCAAGTCTATTGTAATCCTTTTGAAGTTCGGCATTGTTTGAGCGTTTCAAAGAATGTTTGGCAGGCATTCAATTCTGGTTGACGATTTACACAATCCATTAATTGACGCATTTCAACTTCACATGGTCCAACATGTCCAGATTTATCATCTGCAACAGAAGATGGAGTAGCAGATTTTTCAGCGGAAGAAGATTTAGATCCACCAGAAAACATATTTCCAACGGCATGCCCAATTGAAGATCCAATTGCAACGCCCCCTGCAGTTGAAGCAGCTTGGGCAAGAAGACCTGGTTCTGAAACAAAAATATTTATTATTATTTAATAGTTAAAATTATATAAGCTATCCAGATATGACGTCATCTAAAAATCGACTTTTTTGACCCGTGTTAATACGTCAAAGGTTTTTGCCGACAACACCAAAACGGCGACAACTTATAATTTGCATGACGTCATATCTGGAAATCCCTTTAACACAAAAGTATTTGGAGCAAAAAAATGTAACAAAAAAACAACTTACGTTTCGGTTCAATCGCTGGAGCTGGGGCTGAAGGCGGTGGTGGTGCAGCTGGTGCTTTAAGTGATTGAGATGATGATGAAGAGCTTTTTGTTGCAGCAGCAGCAGCTTTCTTATTCTTTGCTAAAGGTGAAGATTTCTTTTCACGAACCATTTTATTTGTTGGAATCAAAGATAAAAGATGAGAGAAAAAAGATTCAACCAGATTGAAATCAAAAGTTGGTGATGAAAATCAATGAATGAAAAGATAAAATGAAATGATTTTTGTTTATCACCGCATTTTTTGATAACAAAGAAAAATTCAAATTTTTATGCAAATTTTTGTTGGATATACACAACAATGTAATGGAAATATCAAATCAACACTTTTCAATTTATTTCTTCATATTTTTATTTGCAATTCTTTTGTGGTTTTTTTGGACATTTAGAATGGATATTAAAGTTGGAAAAATTTTACTTCGTACTTTTCGGCGATACCTTGGCATTGGATACGGTAATCCAAAATCATGGTCAAGAAAATTGTTTTATATTTCAATTTTATTTGTTACTTTTGTTCTTTTTACACTTATCACTGTAAATTATGAAACAAAAACCGATCAAAAATTTGTAAGTTTTTTAAACCACAGTGTTTTGTTTTACCTTCAATATAAATATATTTAATTAAATGTTCATTGTTTTAGGTTCGAAGACTTTATGAAAGCACGATACCACCACAACTGAAGCAACAACCCTTACAACAACCTTATCACTTTAATGGATCACAAAAAGCAAAAAAACTTGATGGTCAAAAATATCCAAAACTTACAAATGATGGAAAATTTATACCTATTCGAAAAATTGTTCATTTGGATTTGAAAGGCGGGGCATTCAAGGTTGGTTGTTTTTGTGTTTTTTTTGAAAACTATAAAAATTTAAACTAAGATGGTATAAAAAATGTTTAGCCATCATTCTTTCCAAAATTATTTAATTTTTTCAACAAAATTGGTTTAACGGGTGTATTAATTGAATGGGAAGATATGTTTCCATATACGGGAAAATTATTTGATGCAATAAATGGTGATGCATATTCTATCTCAGATATTGAAAGAATATTACAATCAGCAAAAGATAATCAATTAGATGTTATTCCATTGGTACAAACATTTGGACATTTAGAATGGATATTAAAGTTGGAAAAATTTAAACATTTAAGAGAAGATAAAAGATATCCACAAGTGATATGCTTTGGAAATGATGAAGCTTTTGATCTGATTAAACAAATGATTGATCAAGTTGCTGATATGCATAAAAAATATGGGATGAAATATTTTCATATGGGAGCAGATGAAGCATTTCATGTAGGATTTTGTGATGAAACAATTGAGAAAATGACAAAGGAAGGCTCAAAGGAAGGCTCAAAGGATCGTGTAATGTTATGGCATATTTCTCGAATTGCAAAATATATTAAATCTACTCATTCAACTACTGTATTGGCATGGCATGATATGTTTGGGCATGTGGCTGAAAATGATTTGAGATTTTATGAAATGACTGAAATATTAGAACCCGTTTTATGGTCATATGCGGAATGTTTGGATGAATATTTACCATTTACAGATTGGGTAGCTTTAAAACCATTCAAAAATGTTTGGGGTTCTTCGGCTTTTAAAGGAGCGGATGGCCCGATGAAATATCATTCAAATCCAATGCATTATATTAAAAATCATGAATCATGGATTTCACAAATGACACAAGCATATCGTGAATTTGATTATTTTCAGGTTCGTGTATATTTATAATGAGTTACGCGGAGACACTTTTTAGGAATGAATGGGTAAGGGACTGTCCAGAAATCACGTGATCAAGGCAAGGGGGGAGGGGGTTTCCCAAATTGTCACGAGCTTTGATGTTTTCGGTAAAATACTTTGATGTTTGGTCACAGAGGGGGGGGGGGGGGGGTCCAAATATCTTGATTTTTTGGTCACGTGATTTCTGGACGATCCCTAACTAATGGGCATGATTTCACAATCAGTTCATTACCTGCTCGTTCCGAAAAAGTTCCTTCGTGTTCCTCATTCGTATTCAGTGTTATGCTTTTGTGTTTTTCGCAGTTTGCGCCCCGCCCCGCGCCCTTCTCTTTTCAAAACATCGCCCCGCGCCCCGCCCCGTGCCCCGAAATTTCTAAAAGCCGCCCCGCGCCCCGCCCCGTGCCCCGTTGTTTTTTTAAATGTTTTTCCTTCATCAATTTTCAATTTTGTTCAAAATGTCTTTTAACATTATATGATTTTGAAATATCCAATTTTTGATCACATTCTTTGCACTTTTTTTTCTCCAAATCCAAATATGGATAAAAACTTGTTTTTTCTTCACATTGGAATTGTAATGCCGTGTATACATTGTTGTCCAAAAGATGTTTTTTCTGCTTCAAGACAAAAAATAAATTTGGCAATGAAAAATTTCTTTTTTTCTCAAATATTTAATCAATAAAAATCGAAAATGTTTGTCCATTAAATGTTCGCCCCGCGCCCCGCCCCGTGCCCCGAAATTTCTAAAAGTCCCCCCGCGCCCCGCCCTTCGCCCCGTCGGGGCGCCCCGGGGCGCCCCGGGGCGGGGCAAAATCGGGGCGAAGCATAACACTGTTCGTATTGGATAACTTTAAAATAAGCATACATATTTTCTTTAGGGTTTAATAATAACAGGTTGGTCAAGGTATGATCATATGGCTGTATTAACAGAATTATTACCGGTAAATCTTCCAACATTGGTTATGAGTATTGAAACAATTGAATCTGGTCATCCACTTAATGGAAATTATTCAAAATCAAATAAACTTCTTCATTGTACTGCAAAATATGATAAAGGATTTATGTATGGATGTCGATTTCCTGGTTATAAAATTTATGAACTTATTAATGAAATGAATTCCAAAAAAGAATCCATGCTTAAATACATTCAAAGTGATTTTGAATTTAATGGTTGGTTATCAAAAGTTGCTGAAAAATATCATTTTTCATCACCCATGTATATTGAAGTAAGTGTTATTAGGGAGTATCCAGATTCAGATGAGATATACGGTTTTAAATTTGCATAATACCGTATATCGCCACAACTACAGTCGTAATTTATTTACCCCCCCCCCCCCCTCCCCCCCCATCCACCCTTAAAAATGCCGACCTCGGATCTGGACACTCCCATATATTATTATTATACAATAATTATGCAAATTATTTTTTTAGAAAATCTCTGAATTTATTGATTCTAATCTTAATCCATTGGAACGTATTGAAAAAGCTTTAAGATTTGAAATGAGCAAAATATATTTTAATGAAACAATTGAAGAATTTATATTTACATATTTAAGTGATGAACTTGAACTTTTAAGAAGGCGTAAATCAGCAATGTCATCAATTTTATCCGCTCCAGCCTTTCAAAAACGTCCGTACATTAAATATCCTTTCAAGAAAGATTCTTGAAACAAATTAATTTTTTAAATGATATATTATTTTTCTTTCTTTTAAAACAAATAACTTTTTCCTTCCTCTCTTTTTATTATTATATTTAAGATATGTGTTTTTTTTTGATTTCATTTGTTATAAAAAATTTTTATTTATTTATTCAGTAAATTATCATTTTCGTACCTCTTCTTATTTTTCGGCTTTAAATTGCCTCAATTTTTTGGAAAAAGGGGGGGTTGAATCAGGAAATTTCGGGATTAAAATTAATGAATATTATATAACGCGTTTTTTTTCAAAATCGAGCACTTTTTGAACATTTGTTCAACAGGACTTTTTTAAAGTGGTGGTATGGACTTGAAACTTTGCATATTAGGTAATTTTGGTCCAAAAATGAGATTGATGAGGGTTTCAAGTCTCCCCGATACCCCGAAGTTTCGTTACCGTAACCCAGTTACCGTATACCTTGAAAAATCAAGAATCGTATATACTTCCAAATTTGTATAGGGAATCGATTAAGGGACTCAATGTGAGTCTATATTAATAATTTCAGGATCTTTGACCATGTAGAATCAATTTGCCGTCAATTTAAAATTACAAGAAAATTATATGTCTTATAAAACTTTTTTTTCGCACGAGGCCTGGCGGTTTCTGTCACCTCAAACAATGCGTAATTATGTGACGTTTATTTTGGTATATGAATTGTGTTGGTTGCCCAACGGGAACATTTTTTCTTCTTTGAAAAACCATTAAAATTAACCTCTCCAGCATCAACAAATAGATATGTTTTTTGAATGGTGGCAGGCATCGACTCTTAGTGACTTGCATTATGGAATACCATGTTAGTAGAGCCTCCTGGGACAGTTTGAGATTTTTTGATAGCGATTTCGAAATATGGGGTCAATGTAAACTCTGAAAATAGTGCAACATAAAAGTATCACAAAAACTAGGTTTTTTCTCAATGGTTTAAGTCAAAAGGGTATTATTTATGTAAAATATATGCAACAACACAATATCTTCAGCAGCTGGTTCATCGGGATATGGTAGGGGTTCAACCTGAAAAAAATATAGGTTTTAAACAATTTTCTTTAAGGAAATTCTGATGTTTGAAAAGAATGCTTTTTGAAAAAACCCTCATTCAGAGAATTTTCACTCGAGACCATTTTATGCCTGAATCAAGATCTTTTTGAGATTGTATGACGTTTGTCCGACTACCATTGCCCGACTGCGATTTGACCTATAATTCAAGATCTTTATGAAATATTATTTTGAAGGTGATGATAAAAAAAAGATCATTTTTTGAGATAAGATTTGCAACTTAGAAATTTGCATATTTTCGCTGCGAACATTAGTTATTCAAGTTTTTTCTCATGAGAAATTTCCCATGAGAATGTAATGGATATGCTAATTTGTTAGCATATATTCGTCTATATATACTCGTCAAATCCTCCAGTCTCTTTACGCCAGAAGCGAAAAGTGCAGTGGTTGTGTTCGACAACTCTTATACTGGGGGGCCCACCGGTTGAGAGTTTGGAAACACATAAAGCTGTATCTTGGAGCGAGGTAGGTAGGGTGTGCACGCCTCAGGTTGACGAGCCTTATTGTCGCTGTTATTGTCGCTGCTATTGTCGCTGTTATTGTCGCTGGTATTGTCGCTGTTATTGTCGCTGTTATTGTCGCTGTTATTGGTTAAATGTAAGTTTTTTTTTTGGGGGGGGGGGGGGGGGGGGGGTGTTCTACTATAACCTGTTGCCTCCTCGTGGCGTAGAACGGTAACAAAACAGATTACTTAAAGTAATTTTTTTTGGCAAAAGACAGGTATTTTCGGGAATAAAATTTCATTTAAAAACGCTTTTTTAATAATAAAATTCTTTTTTTTCGGCGCTTTTTTTAAAACCTTTTTTCATTTAAAAACTATAACTTTTAATTTCTAAATCTAAAATTTAGCAGTAATTTTCAATTTTACTGCTAAATTAAAGTAATTTTTTTTAGCAAAAGACGCAATTTTTCAGGCCAGGCCGGCTCATTATTTTTCGGCCCGAGGCCGGCCGGGCCAAAGCCTCATATCACTTTGTGGAAGTACATATTTTTGAACAATATATTGTGCATACTTTTTATACTTGCTGATAATTTTGTTTTTTATGTTTTTATATCCTTTTTATAATACTATTATCAAAAAGAATCTTGACCGAATGGCGGATTTATTAATGAATGCTTTTGGAATATAAAAATTTTTTTAATATATTCAAAAATGAGTAATTTTTTTCGCACGAGGCCAAATGAGTAAAAAAATGAGGCAAAACCAGGCCGGCCTGGCCGTTATTTTTTCGGCCCTTTTTTCAAGCCCGGATCGGGTGTAAAAAAAGTGACGCAATTTTCGAAAAAGAGAGAACTTTTCCCCAATTTTACCAAAGGCTGTTGATTAAATTTTTTTATTTGTTCAAGGCCGTATACAGAAAAAAATTTCAGGGGGGGCACAGCGATTTTGGGGGGGGCACGCCTTTGATCTTTTGCCGCCGCCAACACTAAGCGGCAAAAGATCAAAGGAAATTTCTCAGTTTCGGGGCGGCACAGGTGCCGAATCCCCCCCCCCCCCCCTAAATACGGCCTTGTATTTGTTACACTATATATTATATTATTCACAAAATATATCTATTTGTTGATGCTGGAGAGGTTAATTTTAATGGTTTTTCAAAGAAGAAAAAATGTTCCCGTTGGGCAACCAACACAATTCATATACCAAAATAAACGTCACATAATTACGCATTGTTTGAGGTGACAGAAACCGCCAGGCCTCGTGCGAAAAAAAAGTTTTATAAGACATATAATTTTCTTGTAATTTTAAATTGACGGCAAATTGATTCTACATGGTCAAAGATCCTGAAATTATTAATATAGACTCACATTGAGTCCCTTAATCGATTCCCTATACAAATTTGGAAGTATATACGATTCTTGATTTTTCAAGGTATACGGTAACTGGGTTACGGTAACGAAACTTCGGGGTATCGGGGAGACTTGAAACCCTCATCAATCTCATTTTTGGACCAAAATTACCTAATATGCAAAGTTTCAAGTCCATACCACCACTTTAAAAAAGTCGTGTTGAACATAGGTGTTCGAAAATGAAAAAAAGAGCGTTATATCTTTAATGGATAAAAGCCATCACATTTTTAAAATTCTAACCCAAGAATAGCTCCGATCCAACGCTTCAAAAGTTTCAAAAATTGCACTTTTTGTAACAAAAATTTTGTTTAATTAAATTTAAAACATTTTTTCTGGTATATTTCGAAATTTAACAACAAAAATAATGCTTCGAAAACTATAGATTCCTGAAAATTAATCTGTCGAATTTTTATAAATTAAAAAAAAATTGATGCAAAAAAACTGAACAAAAATATTTGGTAATTCGTTCCCCAATGACAATACCTTGGCTTGTTTTTTTCTCCCGTCTATCAGCTGTTCATAAGTTTTTTAGGTCTCCTATATTTTTTAAAGTCTCAAATAATTTATTCAATCTTTGACTTTTTTTTAGATTCCACGATGGCAAATGTAGGAACTCAATCCCCACCTACCATTGGACCACCGGCAGAAAAGAAGATAAAATCAGAAATTGATTGTCAACTCTGTGGACTTGTTAAATCAAAATATACTTGTCCAAAATGTTCTTTTCGTACCTGCTCTCTTCCATGTGTTAAACTGCATAAAGAAGCTAATAACTGTGATGGACAAAGAAAACCATTTGAAGTTGTAAAGAAGTTTTCACAATTTGATGATAATATTTCTGTAAAAGATCAAGAATATTTGAATACATTAAAATCAGCTGTATCTGGTGGAATTCGATCAACAAATAATATTGTAAAGCATGCAAAACCTGAAGAAGATTTAAGCCGGAAACGACCATATCCTGAAGAATCTTTACCGTTAAACGAAGAAGAAATCTCGCTTCAATCAGATCCAAACGAAACAATTAATTCACATACAACAAATATTCAACATGAAGCAAGTTTTGCTGAATCAACACCTTCAGAAGAAGTTGAAGAGAATGAATTTTTGAAGAAGCATGGTAGTGGTCCTTCTGATCCAAATGTATTATCTCATATTGAACGTTATTTGATCACCAGTGCTGTTCGACGTCGTATCTTTATTACAATAAATTCACCCGCAGGTTTACTTTATAATTTTCATGTATCTATTTTAACCTTTAATTTTTATAGAAGCCGATGGATCACGTCATGAACAACATTCTGATACTATCATTTGGACCGCTGGCCTCAAATTTTTACGTGAAGTTCCTATTAAAAAAGATGAAGAAGAAACTAATGATTCCCTTATTGATGATGTTGGAGAAGAGTTTGTTCAAATAAATGGTTATACAACTTCTAAGCATAATGACATTGTTGAATATGATTGTGTTGCAAGATCGATCCCTGAAAATCTTACTGTTAATACTTTGATTCGTCAATTTGTAAAACCAAAAGAATTTGGAACTGTTGTCAGCAAAAAAGAACTTGATGAAGAAAAGCTTCAACCATTTTGGGATGCTGGACTTGATGGAGTTTTAGTTTTTATGAAAGTACCTGTTGGTGAAAAAGAGAGATATTACATGGTTGATAAATCAAAAAGTATTTTGGATAATTTACGTAATCGATATATTATTGGACATCCTGAATTTATTGTTATTCTTCCAAATCAATTCCAACAATGGCAAACACTTAGTGAAATGGAAGCCCAAGAACTGCATGATGAAAGAAGAGTACAAAATAAAGTTCGTTTTTTTAGGGATTTTTTGCATTCTAATTGCTTTTTATTCAGATCCGACATCAAAATGATGGTGGAAATCGTGGGCATCGAGGAAATTTTAATCGACGTAATGGTGGACGAGGAAATAATTTTGGAGGTGGTGGAGGATTTCGTGGTGGAAGAGGTGGTAATGGTAATCGTGGAAGAGGTTTTCGTGGTGGACATCGGTATGTTTTTATTAATATTATTAAATTTGGGTATGTACAATTGAATACATTTTTAGTGGTGCTAGTCGGGGACAAAATCGTGATCTTGCTTCTCGTGATTTATCAGAAATCTTTGAACCTTTTTCATCACCATCAAATGCAAGAATTTCACGTCCAAATTACAGTAGTAATAACAATGATGCAGCTTTAAATGGTTGGGCAAGCGCTGTAAACAGACGTACTTCTTAACAATTTTTATACCTCAATTATTTTTACCCCGTTTATCATTTTCTTTGTTTAGAAAAATTGTTATTTTTTTGTTGAATTTATATTGAATTGAAATTTCTAATAAAAAATATTTTTTTATCTACAGTAGTATTGGTCCATAAAAAATTATCAAAATTCTAGTTACAGTAATTTTTTTCAGTCTGTTACTTAAAAAATGCCCGGTAAACAGACGTACTTCTTAACAATTTTTATACCTCAATTATTTTTACCCCGTTTATCATTTTCTTTGTTTAGAAAAATTGTTATTTTTTTGTTGAATTTATATTGAATTGAAATTTCTAATAAAAAATATTTTTTTATCTACAGTAGTATTGGTCCATAAAAAATTATCAAAATTCTAGTTACAGTAATTTTTTTCAGTCTGTTACTTAAAAAATGCCCGCGTGATTTAATTCTGTGACAAAAATGCATACGGAAGTCTTTAGGATAAGAGGCGCAAAAATTGATTAATAAAAAAGCTTTATTAACAAATATCAAAGAAGAAATTCATCAACAAAAAGTTTTTACATAAAAAATTGTGGTTTAACACTTCGAGTGTAACCAAAAGTGATGGCAGATTTTTCAGCAAATGAATTTTTTAATACATTTTCTAAGATGATTATCACCTTCATTATTTATATTTTTTTTTGTCTTCCATCTGGTATTTCGAAGTTGTTTACATTTTTTTGCAGAATTCCACAATTTTGGAATGTCAGAAAATTGATAAACATATTTTTCAAGTGCTGCCTTTTCAACATTTTTGTAATCTGGGGGATGATTGTGCTCACATAAAGTTTCTACAACTTCGTCATGTCATGTTGCGTTTCCTCAACAGTATACCCTTCCAATTCACTTGTTTTATATATGTCTTGTTGAATTATATATGTACCCATCGTGGGCAAGCTTTGGTCGACCAAGTTGAGATAGAAATACTTGAGGCATTATTAAAAAAAATCACAAGCCATGTTTGGTTCAGTTTAATAGTTATATTTGTATATTAATTTAGTTGCCTCTTCTATTCAAAGAGATTATGATTTTTTAAAAGAAAAATAAAATATTCAAAAAATTCAGATAAAAAAAACAACCCGATTAATCTTGCTCTAAACCGTCTCAACTGAATGGAGATCTATTTAGCGCATTTAAAAAAAAAATTTTCCGTTTTTAAAAAAATTTTTTGACGACCTCCTGCCGTGGTTGTGGCATACAAAGGGTTTATTTAAAAAAAAATCGAAAGAAAATCCTTTTGCTGTAAAAAAAAGAACTTCGTTGATTCATTTTTTTTATTACTTTTAAAAAAAAAGTTTTAATGAAAAAAAAGGATCTATATTTTTTCTCTTTTTTTTTTGAATATTTTATTGGTTATTAAAACAATAACAAGTCGCTTTGAGATTGGTAACACCAGCCCCCCAATATCATTTTAAACAATTTTTATAAGTCACTTTGTGGTGGTTACACCAGTCTCTCTATATTTAAAAAAATGCAAAAAAACAATATTACTGAAAAAAAAGATATTCATCTTTCATTTGAAAATGAAACAATTGTATTAAACGCAAAATTTTACACAAATTTCGGGGTTTATTCTCAACTCCATAATGTTGGAGAACTTTTTAATGGAATGGATGGCACAATATCTCGACAATTTAATATTGTTTTACCATATAGTTCACAAAGCAAATTTCCACAATTGTTTAACAAGCTTGAAGATTGTAATGATTTGCTTCAAATTGAATCTTTCGACTAGAGACGGGCGGGAACACTTTTTTCCTTTCTTTTCTTTGACACTTTTTTGGATTACAGTATGAAAAATTTTACTTTTACTGTAAAGTCTACATTAAAAGAAATGAAAAAAAATGTAATCAAAGATGTTCTTTTTTTTACAGCAAAAGGATTTTCTTTCGATTTTGTTTAAAATAAGCCCTTTTTATGTAGGGACCGTCATCGAAAAAAAAATTTTTGAATTTGCTATAAACATTAATACAATTATATACTTTCGCTTATTCTTTATCTAATGGCAAATACAGAATTTTTTTTTATCCCTTATATGAAAAGTTATTGGCATCAGAAGGCGGCAACATTCGGTTGAAAATGGTTCGATTTTTTCAAGCAGGCGATGTTTTGATGTTTTTGAGTCATAGTGGTGAAACGCGTTGAGCTTGCATGCAAGCACTGCGCAAATGTCAGGAACGACTCCAAGCCGGGGCAAAAAAAAATTTTCAGAAAAAAAATTTTTCTATTAAAATGATTAACGCTATAAATTATTACGTATGGCATTTATAAAAATTTATTAAATATATTTTTTATTAAATTAAATCGCTTTGAAGATAAATAATGATTCCTTTGTGGTAACAACATAATAATTACCATTTCGTAGTATTAGTTTCATTGTTTGATATTAATTATTATTAAATCAAAAATTTGGTGTTTTTTTAATATGTATTTTTCAATCTTCTTTATTTTGTGGAAAAATATTTATACTGTATTGAGGTTAACAAAAGAGAGGGAACCATGTTATGTTTTTTGGAGACAAAAATGTCTAAATGTTTTATCCAAAAAAGGTAAAACCAAAATTGCATGAATTTTGTGATTCTTAAAAACTGTTTTTCTGTTTTTAACATTCCCGTTTAAATTTTGTGTAAATTTAAATTTTTTAATTTGGATTTCTCTAAAAGATTTTAAATTTCTCCAATCAAATTTTGAAAAATTATACCAAAGATTTGTGATGGGTAAAATAAATAGTTGTAAGTTTCCATCTTTTGATATTGTTTAAACGAATCACTGTGCTTAAAGTCTTATTGGCATCAGAAGGCGACAACATTCGGTTGCTAAAAGTAGTATAGAAAGAAGTTTATTAATACCTTAAAATTAAGTAAATGGTTTTAGTAAAACGCGGGACAAACAAACTCACAAAAGTTCAACGACGATTCCTTTTACAAATATTATTCTTTTTAAAGTTATGTTATTACATCAACATTGTTTTTGAAGGTCATTTCAACAAAGGTAAAAAAAGTTTGATAAGATAGAAGTGTACTTAAATAAAAACATACTTACTGTGACTAACATTTGAGGATCAAATTAAGCAACAAGTTCTTAGGTTTTTTTGAACTGGTAAAGAAAGAAAAAAAAAGCGGTAATTGCATCTTATCTATTTCTAATAATATTATTTACAATATCCATAATCTGAGAGTGCAAAAAATATTTAAAAAAAAGTGGAATATGTATGTCTTTTGCCAAAGCAGACTGATTTAAGTTTAATAATCCACTTTTTGTTACCAAAAGAATCATTTTTATTCTCAAAGCGATTTAATTTAATAAAAAATGTATTTAATAAATTTTTATAAATGCCATACGTAATAATTTATAGCGTTAATCATTTTAATAGAAAAATTTTTTTTTTGAAAATTTTTTTTTGCCCCGGCTTGGAGTCGTTCCTGACATTTGCGCAGTGCTTGCATGCAAGCTCAACGCGTTTCACCACTATGACTCAAAAACGTCAAAACATCGCCTGCTTGAAAAAATCGAACCATTTTTTTTCTCTCTTTTTTTGCAAAAAAAATGACAGTGACGGTCCCTATTTTATGTAACAACCACGGCAGGAGGTCGTCAAAAAAATTTTTTTTCACAAAAAAATGCGCTAAATAGATCTCCATTTAGTTAAGACGGTTTAGAGCGAGATTAATCGGGTTTTTTTTTTATCTGAATTTTTTGAATATTTTATTTTTCTTTTAAAAAATCATAATCTCTTTGAATAGAAGAGGCAACTAAACTGAACCAAACATGGCTTGTCATTTTTTTTACATGCGGTCATTAATAGTGACAGCAATTGTGCAATTTCAAAGAATTTTATTTATCAAGGATGGGAACTTGTGGCAAGACGAATTCCGAGGTGTATATGCAAGGTACACCCTGATTATCAATGGGTGAGTGATCTCCTTCATTCAGGAGAAAAGAAAGTTGTACCACTGCTTCGATTAAAAGCACACCCTAAATTTAAAAAAAAATTATTATCTCGAAATGAGAATTTTCGCTTGAAACTTTTTGTGTACATACATGAGCACGTTGGGAAAAAAGTCAACTTTGTGGCAAAGTGTGTTTTTTGTATAAACAACAAATTGATGTTGGAGATGTTAGTAAGATTCCACTAAATTTTATATCGTAGTTATAGCTTTTATCATTTATATAACTATCTGTAAAAACTAGAGTTAAAGAGCAACAGATCGATATAAAAATATATGTAAAAAAAGATTGTTTTATATATAAAAATCTACATACAAAAATTTCCCTTGTTTTTGTTGTTAGTTAATTGTTCTTATTTCTTTATCACGGAGCTTTGTATCATCAGCCTTTTTGATTAATATACAGCAAAACCATGTATAGATTGTATATGCGTTGAGTTTTTTCGGAAAAGAACGAGAGATTTTTGTAAATCATGAGTATAAGCTATTTTGCTTGTGTGATAACTATAAGAAAACTGTTTGTACTTTTATTTTAACATTTTAACGATAAAATTTACTACATCAATAAACAAAAACAACATACTATAATCAAATTTCTTGAACAAAAGTACTTTTCATCATTTCATAAAATGCATAGCTGCTCTTGCCAATATGTGCCTTTGAAATTTTGGTATATCAGGGATTATACTATTTATATATTTCATCACTGTCGGATAAGATGGACCTAAACCACGAAATTATAATATATGCGATGAAAATAAAAGTTTACAGTTTTTTGATTTTGATAATTGATTAATATGTGCCTTTGAAAATTTTCCTCTCTTGAGCATTTTAGAATCTTTTTCGAGACTACTGTTGACATCTTTGACGATTTCATGCATGAGCATACCGTAATAAAATTGTTGCAAAATCATTTGAAAGCATCAATTTTCCAGAATTATCATTTGATCTTGATGATGATGGTGTTCCAATTTTCATTGTTCGAGAATTATATATATAAAATAATGATAGAATTTGATGTGCGAATAAAAATGTTCGTAATTCAATTAATGATACATTATCTACAAACACCTTCAACATGCATTAAAAGTCTTAGCAATGGACATGCTAGACCATATCCACTTTCTGTGAAGGACTTTAGCCAAGCTGGAGAAGTTTCTGTAGAACAAGAAAAAATAATTTCACTGATAAGAAGATCAATTTTATCCAATTCATCCAAAACACAGTCATATAATTCCCAAATTTCAATAAAATCTGTTTAAATTAAATTGTTGATTTACAAATGCTGAAATTGACCAAACCACTGATTCCCAATTTCCTTTTAACTGAGCATATAATCGTTCATTCATAATTTGCAAGGAATTTATCTAAGATTGATAAAAAAAACAAGTTAAAAATCGAGTAGAAAGATCTGTCGATGATGACGGTACAGCATCCGAGACTTCAATCAACCTAAAAAACTATTAATTACCATAATCAAGGCCGAATACAGAAAAAAATTTCGGGGGGGGGGGGGGGGGGGCACGCCTTTGATATTTTGCCGCCGCCAACACTAAGCGGCAAAAGATCAAAGGAAACTCCTCAGTTTCGGGGGGGGGGCACAGGTGCCGAATCCCCCCCCCCCCCCTAAATACGGCCTTGACCATAATATATTAACAAAAAAAATTATTTACTTTTCTTGATGTTTTGAAAAATCACTTTTCTGTAGCCACCATTCTTTTCTTTTTGCTTTTGTTGAATCAAAGATTAAAAGCCATTGACAAATTGTGAAAATTTTCAGCTTTATTTAACATTCCAAACCATTCTGAAATTCGATGAATGTATCTGTGTTCAAAATTTCATCATTGTAACAAAATAAATATAAAGATGATGCAATATTACAAATTTCAAAAGAGAGCTTTGGCTAAAAAAATATTTTTTATAATTGATTATTTTTGTTACAGTATATCGGTGGTATAAATATAATAGTTATTATTTATAATTTTCTTTTGTTTCAACATCATTTCTTCTTTTCTAGATCTTGCTTCTCGTGATTTATCAGAAATCTTTGAACCTTTTTCATCACCATCAAATGCAAGAATTTCACGTCCAAATTACAGTAGTAATAACAATGATGCAGCTTTAAATGGTTGGGCAAGCGCTGTAAACAGACGTACTTCTTAACAATTTTTATACCTCAATTATTTTTACCCCGTTTATCATTTTCTTTGTTTAGAAAAATTGTTATTTTTTTGTTGAATTTATATTGAATTGAAATTTCTAATAAAAAATATTTTTTTATCTACAGTAGTATTGGTCCATAAAAAATTATCAAAATTATAATTACAGTAATTTTTTTCAGTCTATTACTTAAAAAATGCCCGCGTGATTTAATTCTGTGACAAAAATGCATACGGAATTCTTTAGGATAAGAGGCGCAAAAATTGTTTAATAAAAAAGCTTTATTAACAAATATCAAAGAAGAAATTCATCAACAAAAAGTTTTTACATAAAAAATTGTGGTTTAACACTTCGAGTGTAACCAAAAACGATGGCGGATTTTTCAGCAAATGAATCACAAACTCCATCCCAAATTGAATAATTTTTATAAAAATACATATGTTTATTATCGGGAAGATGAATATGAAGGTATCCGATTCGACCATTTGGAAGGGCAAGAGTATTATCAAAGTAATTATCCATTTCGCGTTCACCATTTTCATTTAAATCAACGTGGCAACAAATCCTGTAAAAAAGATTATTATAGCACATATATATTTATTTATAAAGAAAACTCACTTAAAAGCATCTAATCCATTCATAAATTGTTGCAAAGCATTCAATGGCGAGGGGGGAGGATTATCAAATCGAATATGTCCAACAAAAACTTTAAAGCCAAGATTTTGTTTAGCTTCTTGAAAGAAGGCATAATGATATCGATGAGTTTTTCCAGCATCAAATTGAAAGCGTTCAATTTCCGTATAATTTATTGTATTCAAAATATTTTCTGCAATATTTTGTGTAAAATTTCGAAGTGAAATTCCACGAATAACATGAACATTTTCAATATCAGCAAGATTTTGTACATTTTGAAGTGATAAAACTGCATATCCATCAGAAGTAATTGTAAGGCCATTAAAATGCGTCCATCCAAATTCTTCTTTAAAATCATCCACATCCATTGCAGCTGCATCTAAGATAAGATAATCAACAATTCGAGGATTTGCATGTCGTGAAAGATTTTTTTGTGCTCGAAGTGATTTTGAGACTTGTCCAAGTTGCCATGCTTGTGCGGGAGTTAAAAGTTCAAAGAATCTAGCTTTCACAACATCTGGAAGAGTATTGTATGGAAAAGAGGGCTCATTGAAGCGTGGAACCCAACCAAACCATGATGCTAAAAAAGAACAAAGAATGGATTATGCACATATTGTAATAATATAATGTATGTAAAAGTATATCGATGAAGTAATTATGTAAACTAACTTTGTGGAGTTGGAGGAATATGTGGAACAACCATACTTTCAATTATATATATATATATCTCTATAAACCTGACAAAAATATGTAGAAAGCCGTCAAAACAGCTGAAAAAAAACTAATACTAAAAAAAACGAAGCAAAAAATAGATATCTTTCTTTCTTTTTTCACTTTCTCAGGAAGTTTTGTCCGTCTGTTACTGCTAAACGACTAACTAACTGACCCATTGCTATGGCCATGGCATTGGGTCAGCAGCAGCAGCAGCATGCAGGCCAAACATCTTCCTTCCTTCTTTATTTGGTGGGTGGAGAAAAGAGCCCCCATAACCCCTTAGAGAAAAGCCTTAAGAGAAACTTTTATTACTTTTTTTTTCAAACTACAAAAAAGAAAGACGTAAAATAAGTGGAAAAAAGATTTATGTAAAATCTAAAAACATTTAAAAACATAACAGTAAAACAATAACAGTAAAAAAATAAAAATCAAAAAGAAGAAAATCAAAAAGGTGGAGGGGGACGTTGATGATAATAAAATTGATGACGAGGATTCATTAATTGTTGATAATATAACTGTTGAGCAGGATTCAATATAGGTTGTTGATGATATAATTGTTGAGCAGGATTCAATATAGGTTGTTGATGATATAATTGTTGAGCAGGATTCAATATAGGTTGTCGATAATATAATTGTTGAGCAGGATTTAAATATATAGGTAGAGAAGCGTTGAAATTGTTTTGTTGTTGTTGAATTTGTGGACGATGTCGAATATATGGATGATAATGATGATGTTGTGGTTGAATAATATTTTGCGGACCAACATTTGCACGAATTATCTGTTGTTGTGGCTGAGCCTCTGGTTCTCTAAAAAATTAATTTAAAAATAAAATAATTAAAATTAAAAACTTGCGGTTGTGGTGGAGGTTGAATATGTTCTTCTTCAGCAACTAATTCATCCAGAGCTTCATTGATAAATTTTGCTGAATTATATGATTGTCTTCTGCAATAACATGCAATCCATTCATTATCTTCAACATCAGCATGACCTTCTTCAATCTTCAACTTTAAATCTTCCATTGTTACCATTATACTTGCTTCAGAATCCTTATATTTTTTTACACGAGATGGAAGCAAGGTGCCATTCATTGTAGGCTGATATTTCATTACTGAATGTTTCAGTTCTTCACGAATTGCCATATATACAGAACGAAAAGTTGGGCGATTTCTGAAAAAATTAAAATAATAAACAAATTTTAATTTACAAAATACAAAATACAAAAACAAAAACTTACTCTTTTATTAATGTATTCAAACCACTATGGAATCCTTCGCATGAATTTGTTGTTCTTGGACCTTTGAAATCATAATAATTAATCAATTCAAGTTTTGGAATCCAATTTTCCATATAATATTGTTTAAATGTTTGAACATCAGCAACTAAATTTCTTGGAACTTCAGGAAGGTTTTGCATTTGGAAATTGATAAAATTAAAATTTTAAAACTTGCTTATATATATCTTTTCCATATACTGATTCCAACATTTCTCCGGTGCAGCTATGTCCCAGATCAGGATCAGTTTCAAATATATTACCATTAACAACAAATCTTTGATGAATTTGAAAATTTAGTCCTTTTTTTTTTGCTTGAACACAATTTGAACATCTGTAGCATTCTTTATCTGATGCTTTTTTTCTTTGAATTTTGACGAATCTGTAACAAATATTTGGTTTGTCAGGATCACGAGATTTGTACAAAAGACAAGGGAAACCCTTTTGAGTTACACCAACAAATGCTTGGAAACACAGTATCAACACAAAATTTAAAAATTTCATATTTAACAATAACAATATCTTTAATTAATATGAATATTGCAATTTATGCTTACTGATTTGTGTTTGTGATTTTTTTTTGTTTATTTTTGCCACCTATTTTTTTAAATTCCATTGTTTAAAATTTAATTTTTAAATTTAAAATTTTATTCTATTAATTTTATTAATTTCTCTAAGACCCTGGTCTTTTTAGGTCATTGAAATCTCTGAAAAAAAAAGAGCCCTTTATAAAAAATATTTTTAGTTATAAAAAAAATATTTTTAAGGGGTTATGGGGGCTCTTTTCTCCATAAACCTTTATTTTTTCTTTACAAATTTGCAACAACCCAAATCTCCTCTGATATACCCAAATAAAAGTAAATCAATATGCATAAATCTTTATTAAACAAAATACACAAATGACTCAAATTCAAGGATCACCATTTTGTGCAAGATCTTTTTTAAGTGTTGCAATTATTGGAAGATATACTTGATCCTTTGCTTTTGATCCCCACGTAAAATCAGTATGACTAAAATCATCAAGTTTTACAGATTCTTTCAAAGAATTTGGATTAATATTTTTTAGTAAATGTTCTGTGATATCTTGTTCATCGGCCAACCAATCACATGGAGACCAATATAAATGAATATCGGCATTAATATTTGCTAAATTATATTCTGGTGGTGTAACAGAGCCATAATGCCATAAATTATCCAAGCCATTTTCATAGTCATATTTTTGTTGCTTTCCAGTTCGCACCATTTGGGACCTAAAAAAGAGTAAAACAATATGCTAAGTAAAACAATAAAAATAAAACCAATGAATTATATTCATTGTAGAAGTTCCACCAGGTTCATCTGAAAGAAATACCGGAACTCGAGTGGCATTCATTTGACCTGTAGATGGTCCACTGATAAGGAATAACATATTTGCACAGCTTTGTTCTTCTTGTGCCTTAAACGAAACATATATTGTTTTTTTGGGGTTACTGTAATCTCAAAAGCTTACAGAATCTTCACAAAAGATTTTTAGCATTGCTTTCATAAATGCATCATCAGGCAAAAATTGATCTTCACCAAATAATTTATACAATACCTAATCATTAATATTTATTTTAGAAATTATCTTTTTAAAAAAAGGACAAACTTCAAAGCCATCATAAAAATCTTTTGCAATAACTTCCAGAAGGCCTTGAATATGTTTTACAGTTCCAACGGGCGCCAAAGCAAAGAATTTACGAATTTTTGATGCAAATGCAACATCTTCGGCAAGTTTAGAAAACATAATTAAAGTTCCCTGAGAATGTCCAACATAATAAAGACTTGAATGATTGGTTTTTGTCAAAGCTGTGTCAATCATTGCCGTTAAATCAAATCTAAAAATAATGTGGTACTGTAGATTTACAGTTTTAACAATTATCATAACTTTTGTTTATCTTTTTTTGAGCTACAGTATCCCGTTTTTAAAAGATAAAGTAATCTTTTCAAGTTTTAATGTTGCAGGTTACTGTAGCTTATGTTTGAAAATGTTTTAAAAATTTTTACAACAAACTTTATGAGAAAAAAAAATGTCCGCTGTCGAAACTTTGTAAGTTTAAATTGGTTGATTATTGTAGTAATATTTTTTCATCTACAGTAATCCATTATAATGAATTAACTAGATATACGGTAACTTCAAATTTAAAGGCAACTGTAACATTTGTGTTAAATTCTCAATTTTTTTCAAACATACAGTAACCTTAACCGTGAAAAAATATAAAAAAGCTTACTCTTGCATTTCATCCCAAGTAAATTTCCAAAATTCATGACTTTTTACAGAATATTTTGTATGATTTAGCGAATATAAATTTCCTCGAACATTTCCCATCCAAACATCAAATCCGGCATCTGCTAACAAATATCCCATTGAAAGGGTTGGCAAATTACTGATCCAATTTGAGGAGGATGCTTCGAGGCCATGTTGGAGGAAAGCAACAGGGCGTCGAGCATTTTGTGATAATCCATCATGAAGGCCGTACGGAATTCGATGAATTGTTAAAATATATCCATCTTTGGTTAAAGCTTGATGCTCTTCAACGGGATATCCCCAACGTTTAATAATTCCTGGTGTTTGAAGGCCTGCTTCTGGATCAAGGGGAAATGGAGTAGGAGTTGCGGATTCGGATTTTGCAAAATTGGATGCCACAAAAACAAGAAAGCAAAAAACAATGAATTTCATTGTTTTCTCTTTTTTTTCCCAAAAAAATAAAGAATAAAAAGTTCTTTTTTTCCTCGTTTAAATCATGCTTGAAAAAAGGCATAGTTAACTTCTTTTTTGCTTCTGTTCATTCACTGATAGCATATTAATTGATGATAAGACTACACTTAGCTATAAAAGTGTTTTCTCTCTTTACATGTGGCCTTTGCAATGAAACTTTGTGCTTTGATTTTGACACTGCTTCGAATTTAAACTAACGAAAAAAAAGATACTTTATTTTTGAAAAACAGAAAACACAAAAATGCTTTTAAAAAAGTTTAAAAAACGCGATTACTTCGAAGACTTTCCATTTTTTGAATTCTTTCAATGATAGGCTTATAAATTTTTTCTGCAGCATGCATTCCCCAAATATAATCTGTAAAAAAAGCATTATTAAAAAGTGATCTCGCAAAAATTATTACAGTATATTTTTGCAAAAGTATACTTACCCATATGATTGTAAATTCCTAAATGATTTGCTTCTTTCAAAGTGGAATTTGGAAGTTTTGCCATTATATAACCCTGAAAATTTAATGGCGTTTTAAAGCTGTGTTTACTTTCAAAGGACCGCAAAAAAACAAGCTTTATGTATACTGTAGAAAATTCAAATTTAAAAAGCGGTAAAAATTTACTTACTTCAACATCCAACGGATCCGCGAGCCAATCATCAACAGAATAATAAAGATATGTTGGAATTTTTAATTGACTTATATCATATTCTGGTGCAGTTTTTTGACCATAAAATTTCATATTTTGGCTACCGTAATCATATTTACAAAATTTTCCACTTTGAGTCATTCTATAAAAAAAGCAACGTTAAATTTTAAATTTTAAATTTATTGATAATAATATATGAATAAACTAAACTGAGCCCAATGAACGATGTTTTTTGTTGAAGTTCCAGCTGGAGTATGATCCATATAAATCATTACACGAGTCTAAAATTTAGAAATTTAGAAATTTTAATTACTATCATATATCCCCCCAAAACTAATCAACTGCCATTCAGATCTTTAAGTATATTCAAAAACAAAAACTATACCATATTAATGTCTTTGGAATTGGGACCACCAATTTGAAAAAGAATATTATCGCATAAAGGATTGGAAAAACCAGTGCCACAAATTAAAAATGCAAAAAATTTTGAAAAAATATTACTTGGCATAAATTCATATGCCCCAAAAAGTTCAATCAATTTTCCCATATGACTGATAAAATGTGATCCAATATATGACATTAAGCCACGAATGTGTTTAACCGTTGAAACAGGAGCTAAAGCAAAAAATGCCGAAATATTTCTTGCAAATTCTTGATCCTCAGATCCTTGGGCAAACATGACTGCAGTGCCCTGAGAATGTCCAACATAATATAGAGATTTTTGTCGGGAAACGGATAAAGCTTTTCGGATCATCGTTGGAATATCAATTGTTGCCATATCATCAAAAGAAAAATTCCAAAAAGCTGGTTGAAAATGTGAATATTTTCGATGCCGAAGAGAATAAACATTTCCACGAACATTACCAATCCAAACATCAAATCCGGCATCTGCAAAAACATAGGCAGCTGATTGAGATGGAATATTTGTGGTCCAATCTGCCGAAGATCCAAGAAGGCCATGTTGAAGAAAGACAACTGGGCGTGGCTTTGTGGCATCTTTTTCTGTATCTAAATTTATTTATTAATAAACTCGAAATTAATGGATTTCATATATCTCCCAGTTTTAGATGAAGCTTAAAGTTGTCTCCTGTCAAAAAAACAGTAATACATAGATTTCATATATCCCCCCCCCCTCAAAAAAAAAATAAAATATATGAAATCTCATTTTAAACCCAAAATCCTACCATTTTTCCCAAATGGAATTCTATGCAAAGCTAAATAATATCCATCTTCAGTTTCAGCATAAACGGTTTCACAAATATATCCATAATAATCAATAATTTGTGGGACATCCATATCTTGCTCCGGAAAATGCAAACCAAAAACTGGCACCAAAAAAGAACAAAAAATTAAAAATAAACATTTCAATTTTTGCATTTTTAAAAGCAACAAAAAAAGCTGAAGAAAAAAATGTTTAAACTAAACTTTGTTTCAAAAAATAAATAATTTCAACTGATTATATTTTATATATTTATAAAAAAAGGGATGATTCTTTTTTGTTGCTATTTTTTATGAGGTCAGAAATGATAGGGAGAAAAAAGAACACGAGCAACGAGCATCGATGACTAACATTTTATTTGTTGCAACATTTTTTTTTGATCG
Source organism: Panagrolaimus superbus (assembly GCA_964035985.1). Lineage (NCBI taxonomy): Eukaryota > Metazoa > Nematoda > Chromadorea > Rhabditida > Panagrolaimidae > Panagrolaimus > Panagrolaimus superbus. The sequence goes on from OZ038357.1 coordinate 13,331,806, forward strand.
CAATCAAAAATATGAATAATCTGTTTTTTTCTTCCGTTTTTTGCCATTTCAAAAACAAAGCAAAATAATATTTTGCAATGTCACTGTTTTGTCATGTATTATTTTTTTTTTGGCATTTAAATGATTGTAAATGTTTCTCAAATGCGATTTTACCTATCCAAAAAAAAATAAATCAAAAAAAAATATTATTAAAGCATCAAAATTTTATGAAAATATAAAAGTGATAATTCAGATGAATGTCTTTTATGCAAATGAGATGATTTTGTGGGAGAAATATTGTGAGTGGCAGAACAAAAGTTATTATCACAAAGTTAAGGCTATAAGAAATGTCATTTTGTATAAAATGGGGCTGTCCAGATATGACGTCATGACAAAGGAAAAAAGACATAGACATAGGTCATACAAAAATTGGGATTTTTGTCCTCCCCCCCCCCCCCCCCCCCCTCTCATCTCTGCTGCATTATCAAAGGCATTTGAAGAGCGACAGAAGAAAGAACAAAGTGCGTCATAATTGGCGACCTTCCTCCTCCCATTTGTATGACGTCATATCAGGACAGCCCCAATTTGGTCGAATCAAAATGTTTTTTAAAGAGTCAAATCTTTGTTAATTCGGACAAGAATTTTTAAATTTTTTTTGTAGGAGTTAAATATTGTGTTTAATTAAAGTAGAGATGCATTAATTTAATTAGCTAATTATAAGTATTCAAAAACATTTATTTTTAAAAAGTTGAATCAATTTGAATTTACTTTTTGGCTTTTCGTATAAACCGACAAAATTTGGGGCCTGCCAAAACAAGTTGGGTACAAAATATGGACCGACATCAAAAGCATTTTTCAAGTGGTTTTTGAGGTTTATGACAAATTATGCAACTATCAAATTTATGCCAGCCCAGGGTTTTGGTAGACTCCAAAATTTGTAGTTTAGTTAGTCAATTGCAGTTTTTTTGTATTAAAACATTTATTGATTGAAACGCGTTTTGCATAATTTTTTTTCGTTAGGTATTTTTGAATATTTTATTTAAAAAAAGGCGGAATCATTGGTCACAAATTTTTTTGAGAAACCTGGTGAAATTGCACAAAAATTAAAAAACAAATCTTCAAGTCGGGCCTTCCAACAACGCTATAAAAAATTAGCTCGTAAAGGAGGTGTGAAATGTGTCAGCTCTGCCATCTATTTTGATGTAAAAGCTGAATTAAAAAGTTTTTTGGTGGATATTATTAAAGACACTATCAACTATGCTGATTCCGGAAATAGAAAAACTATACAACTGATGGATGTTATTTACGCCTTAAAACGAAGAGGTTATACTCTTTACCAATAAAATCCCCATGTCATGGATGACAAAATAATCATATTTTCAATTTTTATAGTTAAAAAAATTTTTAATTGAAAATTAACATTAGAAAATAAACACTGATTAACAAAAAAAAATTGATTGCACAATTATTTATTCAAGGGGGGGGGTTTCTACAAAATTGAAAAAAAATATTAAAAAAAATATTTCGATGGTCATTTGTCAAAAATGGCAGACATTCGACAATTGGTTGGACATTGTAGACACATATATATTTCAATATCTATTCGATTTGGTGTTGATTATGTTCAAACAAAACTACTCATAAATAAGCTCATAGAAGCATGAAACTTCAGTGACCATGGTCCTGGAAAAAAAAGAATGAATGAATACACAGTTTAACAACAACAAAAAAAGTAATTTAAACAAAAGTAAATAAACTAACTTTGTGGAGTGGAGTTGGGGGGAGGAATATGTGAAACAACCATCATTTCAATTATATATATTTTTATATGCTTCAAAGAAAAACAAACGACAAAATTTGTAGTTTAATCTATGTAATTTTTTTTAAACCATTGATTTTAAATGCTTTTCGCATAAATTTTTTTCGTCAGGTTTATTTGAATATTTTAATAAAAAACAGCCAGAAGCATCGTTTACATATTTCTTGAGAAACTCCACGTGAAATCCTCTCGGCCTGGTCCTTCACAACTTGGCCGTCAACGTGGAAGTATTCAACCTAGGGATACACGTCGTAGAGATGGTCTCCGTAGACAAGGAATTAGCTCTCAGGTGGGCCCTTCTCGTGTATCTCGGGTTCAAGAAGAACCCTGAGAAATTGTGGCAAGAGATGAAAGGGGCATTCCCCTTTTCGAAATTCGACGAATTCTGCGGCATCGAACGTACATAAACGCTCGCGGACACCGTAGAGTTGAATATTTAGTTAGTTGGGTGGGCTATCCTGCGCGAGATAACATGTGGCTTCGGCTTAGGCACTTTGTCTACCCGGAAATACTTCAGGAATATCATAGAAGAGTGCAAAGAGATTGAAAAATTAAAAATTATAATTTTTTTGACTTGAATAATTTGCTTAACTAACTTTTACTTTTACATTTTACATATTTACTATGTTTTTACACTTAACTAACAAATATTATTCATAAATCTTTACAGGGTTTTTTACTTTTTACTATCAAGCTTAATCCATAAATTATTAGTAAATTTTTTTTTGTAGTAGAATTTTTAAATGTTTGCAAAATAAAATAAAATTTTACAGTTACAGTTTAACAGCATTTTGATTGTTCTTTTTTTGATTACATTTGAAAACTTTTTTTAACTTTTTCGGTTACTGCATTGTGGTAATCCAAAGCTTGTTACAGTTTCCTTAAAGAAATATACCGAAGGCCAAAAAGTTGGAAAGATATATCTTTGATAGAACAGCTATGAATCTTGTACTTACAGATTGCCTACAAAAAAACGATTCAAGGTGTTTTGGTTTATGGAATAACGCCGGAGCCGTTGGCAAATCGAAAAGTGGATTTTTTGCGACCATATGAGAAAATGAGATAGCCATTTCGCTCATATTAATCGGATAAGGATGCTTTAAGCTTTAAATACTATCTACAGACTCCAGTGGTCAAAGTTATAAACATTTTGGGACCATAGATTGTCGCTCCGGTGCGCCGGAGCGCAAAGAATCTCGAAAAGTGGATTTTTTGCGACTATATGAGAAAATGGGATAGCTATTTCGCTCATATTTATCGGATTAAGATGCTTTAAAGGGCAAATAGCTTCTACAGAGTCTAATAATTAACGTTAGGCACATTTTGGGACCATAGCTGCTTGCTCCGGTGCAACGGATCCCATAGAATTTTAAAAAGTTTTGTAATTACTTTTACGCTTAGAATTTAATTTCCTAAAACTTATCCACCTTAACGTAACACCAAATGAGCCCGTGGATTGAAATCTTTCGTACCAGCATACTACATTTAACAATTGTTACAGTAATAATCCGGTTTTTACCAGCAACATAGAAATTTCAACCATGCTCAAAAACGGCACCTCTTAAAGGGGGAGACCCACCTTGAACAATTTTTTGTTCAGGGTTCATTGGAGCTGCTTTTTTTAAAACCTTTTGCAGCTCCAACGAATAAAAAAAGCAGCTCCAATGAGTCTGCGATCGCGTCGAGACCATCAAGAAAATTGCAGCAAAAAATTGTTCCAGGTGGGTCTCCCCCTTTAATAATAATGCCAAAAGCATATGGACTTTCATAATCAATACATGAGAAAAAAATATGGGAGAATAATATATTTTTATTATTCTCCCATATATGTGACATATATTTTTGGAGTCCCCACATGATAGGCCATTAAACGGTGCATTATATAGCTTAACGCATGGGATATTGACATTTTTTTACAAGGGCCGAAAATTACAGATACCAAAATTTCGGCATTAGAGGTCAGATAAATTTTTTTTGTCATAGCCCTTTTATAGCCCTTACTTATGTGTACAATCTTGGGGCACAACTTTTTGATTGGTTCCATTCCTGATTTTTCCCAATATTTTGTATTTTTGGTTATAGTCAATATTTGAAAATCTGCGAAATCGGTTTCACACGGTAGAATGCTCCAAAACTCTAGGAATAATGTTTTTCACCTAGTTTTATCGAATGGCTATAAAAGAATGGAAAATAAAATTTTGATGTAACACTTTTATTCCAAAAATTCAAATAATCTGGTGCACCGTCTCTTAATCTATGTAATTTTTTTTAAACCATTGGTTTTTCTTAAAAATGCTTTTCGCATAAATTTTTTTCGTTAGGTTTTTTTGAATATTTTAATAAAAAACAGCCAGAATCATCGTTTACATATTTTTTGAGAAACTCCACGTGAATGGGATAAATAAACTGACAGAATATTTTTCAATATTAATCAATGAAAATTTAAATAAAATAAAACGATCTGATGTGATTTATTTTTGCAATTCTAAAAGATGTTTTGTCGACCAGAAACTATCTTATTTAAAAGTTGTGCAAAATAAAAGTATTTCTTATAAAACATCTGAGTTAACTGTAAAACAGTGTGGGATTTTAAGAATAGCTAACTTAAGATCTTACACAAAAAAAGACTTTTTTTTCAATTCAAAGAATTTTAAATATTTTTTGGGAATTCCCTTTCTTCCTGGATTCTCGCCTACATTGCTTTCTCAAATTTATAAATACAATAATTTTTACCGAAAATTTGGGATTAACTCAAAACAAAGTGTAACAGAAATTCTTTTTTCCGAAAGTTTTTACAAATTTTTTTTTTCAAATACTTTCAAGGCCGTATACAGAAAAAAAATTTTGGAAGGGGCACAGCGATTTTGGGGTGGGGCACGCCTTTGATCTTTTGCCGCCGCCAACACTAAGCGGCAAAAGATCAAAGAGAATTCTTCAGTTTCGGGGGGCACAGGTCCCGAATCCTCCCCCCTAAATACGGCCTTGTATACTTTCATCCAACCTAAACATTTAAAAACATATAATAATTAATGTTAAACATAATTTTTATTCCTCTTTGACGACCACTTCAAGCTTAAGAGCTTTGACTGTTGGAGCAGCTGTTGGCTATTTTTCAGTGCCTAAAAAGATGGACATCCCATCCCCTTCCCCATTCACTGTGAATATTTCTTTTCTTTTACATGCTTTTTTTTTGTCTTTATCTTCAACGTTGGACATTCAGTCATTCAGTCCTTGAAGTGGTGGCAGCAGACATTTGCGGGCGGTGGCTACATCGATTCTTTTTTTAGCTGCAAATATTTTTATTTAATAAAAGACGGAAATATCGATTTAAAAAATGCAAAAATATCATAATTTAAATGAATATATGAATGATCCAATGTTTCAACGACCCCAAAGGGTTTGTTTCTTCTCTAATTTATTATGTAAATTTACATTTATCCTTCTTTCTTTAGATTGGATTTCCATATCGAATCAATAATTTGGAAGTTGTAATTCTTGTTACAACACTATTTTTCATTTTTCTTGTAATTTATTTGTTTTAAATTAAATATTATGGTTTCAAGATTGTTCAAAGACAGACACAAAATTCTATTTTTATTCTGACAAAAACTAAAATTTGGTGTTAACTGGAAAAAAATTATAATCCAAAAATTAAAGTATGCTTTTTTGAGCTAACAAAAATATGCCAGTTTTTTTAGAATTTATCAAATTTATTCTCCCATTTCTCTCATTTATTGATTATGAACGTCCATATGCTTTTGGCATTATTATCATTATTGCCGTTTTTTGAGCATGGTTGAAATTTCTATGTTGCTGGTAAAAATAGGATTATTACTGTAACAATTGTTAAATGTAGTATGCTGGTACGAAGAATTTTAATCACATGACTTCTATATCCTCCATTTTTCGAGCATAATTTGGTCCTTGAATTTGCATATTTCTTTTTGTATATTTCTGGAAAGCATTCTTTGAGAGTTGGCGGAATTTGGTCTCGGCATTATTTAAATTGCTAAAAAAGAAGAATCTTGGATTACGGTATTTATTTTAATGTTATAAATTTCGATCATAAAAATCATGCGAGAATTATTAATTGTTCATGATTAAAACTGATACTGTTTGAATTTTCTCCGAAATTTTGTCTTCCATTTTGATTATCTTTTCTTTGAAAGGTATTTTCTTTGTTTGAAAGTTGTCAAAATTATTTTATAGTTTGTCTTAATTTTTTAGTGTTTTTATAAGCTATTGTAAAGTTTTTTTTCTTTATTTTTAAATATTAGGAGTATAATATTAATTTTTTTGATTTATCCAAGAAATTTGCAATGGTAATAAATATTGGGAATTTGTTTATTCGTTTTAATTTTTTGATTCCCTTATATTTGTAAAAAATTAAATATTCAAACATTTTAAATACATCAGCAGATAAAAGATTCTTTAAAGTTTAAAAGTATTGATTATTTTTTGATTGAAAAAAAATGATGGTGAAAGTTGTAGTTAGAACGTTTGTAGTATGTCCTGAGAAAACAAAAGAGTGATGGAAAACTGACGGTGATGTATGCATCATTGACATTGACGTAACGGTGATGAAAGCGTTACTTTTAGTGATGAAAGTGACATAGTTTAATCACTGCTGCCCGTGATGCACGCATCACCAATGAATGTTTTTGCGTCACTCTTTTTTTTCAGTGTAATCTTTTACAATTTAGATAATCAAATTTTTCTTTTAATTAATTGATTATGTCTTTTTGGGAAAGATTTACTAAATTCCATTTTGTCTTATCTGGAAAAAAAGTTTATTTTGACAAAATAATTAATGAAACAAATATGGTAATTATGAATAGAGTCTTTTTTTATAGATTGCAAAATCCATATTTAAAGGACAAAATTAAAATATTATTCATTTTAAGATGAGTTCTTTTTTGAACCCGAAGAAGCAAGAGCAGCTACAAAAAATGCCGACAAAATTTTAGGATTAATTTTGTTTGTTTGTTTTTGTGTGTTATTTTAAAATAAAATATTCAAAAAAATTTGTAAAACGTTTTTAGAAAATTATTCAGTTTTGTTAAAAAATGTTGTTTAGTTTTCGCTAAAATACAAACACCCAAACTACATTTTTATTATTTTTTAGAATCAATCAAGTATTTTCTTGAAAAATAATATTTATGAATATCACTATAATTAATAAAATTGTAAAAAAAGTAATTTTTGACAAACTAAATTAAATAATGCATGATTTTGGTATCTTAAAAATTTATTTGTGACAAAAAATCATATTTGACTTCATTCGTTATAAAATTTATTTGATGTTGACCAAAATGATTAAAATTCAGATTTCAAGTTGATCCTAAGGATGGACAAGGGCCAAAAAAGAGCTCTCAGGGGCCTTGGCAAGGGCCAAGCTTTTTTTAAAATCAGGTAAAAATCGTTGATATCGTTTAATTGCAAATGAGCAGGGCTATCGACTGAAGGGTCGAGGGCCAAGAATTTCACAATTTTTCTGGCCAAGGGCCATGATCAGGGCCAAAATTTTGCTGATATTTTCAAAAAATGCCATAATTTTGGCCCTGATCATGGCCCTTGGCCAGAAAAATTGTGAAATTCTTGGCCCTCGACCCTTCAGTCGATAGCCCTGCTCATTTGCAATTAAACGATATCAACGATTTTTACCTGACTTTAAAAAAAGCTTGGCCCTTGCCAAGGCCCCTGAGAGCTCTTTTTTGGCCCTTGTCCATCCTTAGTTGATCCCAAATGGTCAGATTTAATATCTGGTGGCTAAAACTTGCCCAAAATCTTTCAATAACATTGAAATTAATAATTAATAAAAACCACCGTAACATATAATATATATATAGCCGGCTAAACGAATCATATATGATTTCCGTATCCAATAAATTTCTACATTTTTTTTCCAATTTTTGCAATCGTCTTTTTAGAACGTAAAAAGCGCGTTTTGTTGAAAACAGCTTTACTAAAATTTTGAAAAACAACTTTTTAGTTAATTATTCTGACAAACAGTCTCAAAAAAAATTTTTTTGAGGCGATATTTGCAACAAGGCTGTTTTTGATTTGAAAGTTATTGAATATTAAAATTAATAGCTTTTTTTCACTTTTAGCCTCAAAAATGAGGCTACTTTGGCTTTTTTACAAGGTCATTTTTTAAGCTACTTTCATTTAAAATGACATTTTTGCATTTCACTTTGACTTCTTTGATATGAAATTTTTTAACAAATACAAAAATGTCATTTTAAATGAAAGTAGCCTCAAAAATGCGGCGGAACTTGTAAGTCAAAAGTGTGGCTAAAATGGAAAAAATTTTTATAAAAAAACATGCTGTTTCTGGAAAATTGTCTCAAGGAAAATAAAAGTGAGGCCATCATCAAAAACAAAATCAGCCTCAAAAAAATTTTTTTTTAAATTAACCAGACATGGCATTCTCTATTTTGAAGGTGTTATAATTAGTGTTCCGATCAGGGCTGGACGAAAGTTTCGTAGACCGCATTACGAAACAAGCGCGAAAGTAGAGGAAAATTCCTCCCTGAACTTTTTTTTAAACAACTAAATAGTGTAAAATGACCCAATAAATAATTTAAAAAATGTAAAATATATTCAACTAAAAATTTTTCCTCTATTATAAGCCTTTAAAGACAAAAAATGTCAAAAAAATGGCAGTTTCGCGGAAATTACGAAACCCCTGCGAAACTAGGGTAAAACCTTTAGGTGAATAAAAGTTTCCTCTATTTTTCTGTTCCCCCTGCCTGAATCTATAATAAATGAATTTGAAAAAACGTTCATCGTTAAATTTTTCTTCTATTATGGCGCGCTGAAAATTGTGATGAAATAGTTTCGTCCAGCCCTGGTTCCGATCCCGTCCCGTTTTCCGAAAAAAGCGAGAACGAGAAATTCCGTATTTTAAAAATAGCCACGGGACGGGAATCACGCGATTCCCGTCAAAAAAAAACAACCAAAAAAAGAGTGAATGTATGTCGTTTGTTGTTGATTTTATTAAAATCAACAACAAACAAGGGAATTTATGACCAATTTTGGACGGTAAACTTGTTAATCATGAACAGATAAAGTTAAAGGGACAAAATTAATGAGCATAAAGTCACCGAATATGGCAAATAAATATATTTACGGGAATTTATGACCACGGGACGGGATTTTCGCGGGAGTGAAATGGTCACGGGACGGGACACGGGATGTTGTGTTCTGTAATTCAGAAATTATATTTTTGTTGGGTTTTATGATAAAATAATTTCTGTCATTTTAATAATCCAGAATAAATATTATATTATATTCAAGTTTATAGTAGCCGATTAAAGTTGGACGTTTTCTGATTCCATTTATATTTTTGATACTTTGAATTAAAAAGTTTCGAAGGAAAAGCATATCAGATATGGCTTTAAAAAAATGGAATTCAAACTTACAAGTACTTTTTCAAAAATAGTTTTTTCGTATTTTGGGGTAAAATTTGAAATTGTGTTTACAGTTTTGTGTTACAAAAATTGTAATCAAAGCAATTTTAAAAAACTAAAAATTAAATTTCATGAAATTTAAAAAATGCTGAAATTTTTAAATTAATGTAGTAAATATTTAATTTTTGGTGCGCAATTTGAATTATATTAAAACGTGATGATTGACTTAAACCCCCTCCTTATTATTTAACGCCAAACTAGAAAGGTAAAAAAGTGAGTGTAGCATTTATTTACCTTTTTTTTATTTTGGGTTTCAAACAAAAAATGTTAGAGGATCTCAATGAAGTAATAAATTTTAAATATTTGAAAATATTTGAAGTATATTTATTTATTGTTTTTATATTAACAACAATATTTCTGATATTTTTTATCTATGTTGTAAGTATTTGCACCAAAAATCTATTAAAAACATATCGACGCTGCATTTTTGTAAATGTTTTATGTATCAGGTCGTTCCAAAAGTTTTTGCGTTTGGTTTTTTCTGTGGCAAATGGAACTGGGTGCATCAAAAAATCTGAAATTTTGCATGAAGATAGCCGGGGATGTGGGTCAGATGGTGTGATGTTGATTTTTTGTGGTATCTAAAATTTTCATAGGATTCTGGAGCATTTTCTGTGCGGGACCCGGAATTTTCGAGGTTCTCGTGGAACGAGCTTCTGCAAAATTCGATTTTGAGAGTTTTATAGGCTATAATGATCTGTACGGATACCCAGGACATTGTTCTAACAGAATTTCAAGGTTTTAGGATTTTCTGAATTTTTGTGGAATTTTCCGGAATTTTCAAAGCTGGAATACGGTACACATAGAAAAAAAAATTCCCATGACTTTATTTTTGCCTCCAGAATGTTCAAAATGGACTATTTTTATTCCAGATGAGTTGTTTTATTAATATCAAACCACAAAAAAATTATCAAACATCTGTAGCTAATTCTACAGTATCCCAAAGTCAAGTTTTTATGTTGCAGTATATGAGTGTAAATTTAAAAAATTGTAAATTTTGAAATAAGGATAGAAATCAATTTGAAACTGTTCAGAATTATTCCATAACATGATTTTTAATAATTCCAAGTTATAGAAAGTGCATATTGCTCGTTATCACTACCTACAGTATACCCAACTGATATGCATATAAAATGTATTCAAACTTCACGTTAAATTCTTTTTTTTGAGTAAATATGATATTTCTTACCTCGAATAATCATAACAACTTATTTTGGACGTTAACTGAACAAATTGGAAGAAAAAATCTTGTTTTTACTTTTCATCTTCTGCTTCAGGTATACGGTAAAAATTGAAAAATTCGAAAATTGTAATTTTTTGCTTTTTAAATGTTATTTTAGTATCAGGAACATATAACTTAAATTTTTTGAGATAAGAAATATCATATTTACTTAAAAAAAAGAATTTAACGTGAAGTTTGAATACATTTTATATGCATATCAGTTGGGTATACTGTAGGTAGTGATAACGAGCAATATGCACTTTCTATAACTTGGAATTATTAAAAATCATGTTATGGAATAATTCTGAACAGTTTCAAATTGATTTCTATCCTTATTTCAAAATTTACAATTTTTTAAATTTACACTCATATACTGCAACATAAAAACTTGACTTTGGGATACTGTAGAATTAGCTACAGATGTTTGATAATTTTTTTGTGGTTTGATATTAATAAAACAACTCATCTGGAATAAAAATAGTCCATTTTGAACATTCTGGAGGCAAAAATAAAGTCATGGGAATTTTTTTTTCTATGTGTACCGTATTCCAGCTTTGAAAATTCCGGAAAATTCCACAAAAATTCAGAAAATCCTAAAACCTTGAAATTCTGTTAGAACAATGTCCTGGGTATCCGTACAGATCATTATAGCCTATAAAACTCTCAAAATCGAATTTTGCAGAAGCTCGTTCCACGAGAACCTCGAAAATTCCGGGTCCCGCACAGAAAATGCTCCAGAATCCTATGAAAATTTTAGATACCACAAAAAATCAACATCACACCATCTGACCCACATCCCCGGCTATCTTCATGCAAAATTTCAGATTTTTTGATGCACCCAGTTCCATTTGCCACAGAAAAAACCAAACGCAAAAACTTTTGGAACGACCTGATATTTTTTTAATCCAAGCAATATTCATTTTATGGCAGCCGATTAGATTAATCAATTTTGATATTCTATATCCGGTTGGACTTTTATCAAAGGCTTCTTCCCCGTTGCTCTTTTCATTATTCGGTTGGTTATTTGTGGCACTTTTTGGATGTTTTATTGATTCTTCGTTGGTGCCATTCATTGAAAGGCATTTTCAAATTATTCAAATCATCACTCTTACAGCAAAAATGCAGCGAGAAATTATTTATTTTATCATGGCAACAACGTTTATGGCATCAACAATTTTTGTTGGTATATTTTTTGTTACATGTATCGACAATGCACGGGCATATGAAATTTTGAATGAATTTTTACCAAATTCTAAAATGTTACTTTCTTCAAATCCATCGCTGCTTAATTTTGATACCATCACTTCTCCGTTCGGCATTGTTGCAACATTTTTTTACGTTGTTTTTTGTGTTTATCGCATAATTTTGATGATATGGATTATCATTGAAAACGTTCAATACTCAAAAAACAAACATTTTCAAAATTGTAAAAACTCCCGAAAACATTTTCAACTTATGCTTCAAACAACAATTATTCAAATTTTAACATTAATTAGTTTTGCCTTTCCTTGTACGGTTATGTTACTTTTATCCATGTGCCCAACAAAATGGACAGCATTTGAATATTTTATAAAACATTTTAATTTACCATTGATCTATATTTGTGCGACTGGAATTACAATGCTTTATCCGTTATGTTTTTGTGTTATTGTTTTAACAGTTATTAAAACTTACAGAAATGCAGTGTTAAAAATTTTAACAAAAATAAGAAATATGTTATAAATATTTATTTATTTATTTGTTTTTCGTGCTTTATGGAACAAATTAATGGCATTATTTTTTTTAATACCTGGTATCATTGACACACACACATAATTTGCTATGGCTGCTCTACAGTGTTCCAATAAATTAAATATTTTTTTAAATATAATTAATTTGTGTGTTCCGAATTATATCCTCAACCAATGTTTCCTCATTTTTTGGTTTTTTTTGTGTTTTCTTTTGCTGATGGTTGAAATAATAAAAAATAATGTATTTATCAATGACGTTTGACCCTTAGACGAATATTCGTAAATTAGCCATTCAAATGACTAATTAACCCTTGTTGTTTTTTTTTCTGATGCTACTTTATTACATGGAAACAAACAAAGAAATAGATTATCTGCAAATTCTGCCCAGAAATTACTTAAAATTTTTGTATATTACAAGTTTCCGACGGGATTCCCGTAATTCCCGTTCCGTGTCCATTTTCAAAAAACGGGATTTCTCGTTTCCCGTGTTTTACCGGAAACGGGAACCGGGATCCGATCCCTAGTTCAGAATTAGTGTTACTGAATCCGATCCGAAACGGTGTCGGATCGGATTTTTAGAAAAAAAATCGGATGAGAAATTCGGTCGGATCGGATTTTTCGGATCGGATCAAAAATAGCAAGCAAAACTTTTTTTTTAACAACAAAAAACGTAATTGTATTATAAAGTTATGCCAACAAAACAAATAGAACATAACATTAAAAACAAAAAAAGGATAACAATGTGTGATTAAAACAGTATTTACTTTTTAAATATCAAATTAACAAAATTCAATAAAACAGTTGGAAAAAATGTCGGATCCAAAATTTTGTCGGATCGGATTTTTGAAAAAAAAGTCGGATGTGAAATTCGTTCGAATCGGATAAGTCGGATGAATTCGATCGGATCGGATTTTCGGATCGGATCGGCTCGGATTCAGTAACACTATTCAGAATGTCTAAAAAAATACTATATAAACCGTTTACGGCGTTATATTAATTTAATTTAATTTATTGAACGTTTCTTCTACAAGAAAAAAAAAACAGACATAGTATATCAAGAAATTTGTATCTACTGAGCCTTTTTCGGGATCACAATTTAGTAAATTTTTCTCTTTTTTGCGGCGCTGCCTTTGTTTTTGACGAATTTTTTGGAACACAAGATTAGAGACCCCCAGACTTCACTATCTGCGTCATGCAGTAACTGCATCTAGTCTGCCAAAAATGCCGTGAATGCGCAGATAGCCCCCCCCCCCTCACTCGTCGATAACTGTGCAGTTACTGCAGCTTGAAATGTTAAGAATTAACAATTCTTGAAAAAAACCACCATTTTCGAGAAAATGTTAAGCTTTTTCAAATTGATTTTTCTTTGATTTTACCAAAAAAATTTAAGAAAAATTCAAATAAATGTCAAACAATTTTAAAGATACATGGCTTTTAAAAAACCCAACAAATTTCGCTTAGCAAACTTTTTCTTTTCTTATTTTTTAATTTCTTTGTAATCAGACGTTTTTTGAGGCAGGTTATATGGATTAAATATGAATTTAAAATAAAGAATTTTTTATTTGTACAATATTATATTCTGAAAAAGTAATTCCCTTTTACCATATTTTAAAACTCTTTTACAGTAAGATTTTTAACTGTTAATCAATTTTCTGTGATCTTTAATTTTTATACGTGCAAAAGCAGTTTCAACAAAACAAAAAATGCACTTAAAAAACTGCATTTTTTGTTTTTGATTAAAATTTATAAATCATCCGTTAACATTTTTTTTTCAAACAACACCAACGCATTTCTTACAAAAAAAAACTACAATTAATTACAGGCATTTTTGTCCCCGATCTTCTCTCATTTTTCTGCTACGTAAAATAAGAAAAAAAAATTAGTTCGCCAAATCAAATTCAATATTCAATATTAAAATTGAAATTGAATCAATCAGTGATAAAAGAAAATTGATAAACTTTGTGTATTGAAATATGTTTTTGATCTATGATAAAAAAAGACGACGACAAATCTTTTTTGTGACGTTCGCATTAATTTTTTTCAAATGTCACAAATTTAATGAAAATGTTAAAAAAAAAGTGACAACCAAAACAAAAATTAAGTCGGATGTTTTTCATTTACAAAATTTTTTATTTTTTTGATGTTTTTGAACTACTATTACAAGAAGAAGATAAAAAAAAAGTACCGAGGTTGAATCAATTTATCATTTTTCATTGTTCTAAAAAATATTTCTACGAAAACCCTTAAAGACCAATTAAGGCGGGATTGAAAAAGGGGATGAAAAATGTTTTGAAGCAAGCGCAAACCCAAATTGATATAAAAGAAGAATGACCCAAAATAAAGTGAAAGTATCTTTCAACTTTTTATTTCAAATTTTAAACTCATTGATTTTATTTAAAACTTGTCTATTTTATTTTAAACAATGGCTTCAAAATTGATATTTTTAATTCTTATCATTGCTGTTATCTTTGAACTTTCTTCTGCCCAATATGGTATATCCCCCCTTTTTTTTAAACAATTTTTAATACTGATTCATTTTTTTTAGGAATGATGGGCGGATATCCAGGAATGGGGGGTATGGGTATGGGAATGGGAGGCATGGGATATCCAGGAATGATGGGCGGATATGGAATGCGAAGAATGATGATGGGTGGCATGGGTGGCATGGGCGGCATGGGGGGTATGGGAATGTATCCTGGTATGATGGGAATGATGGGATAATTTTATATATATATCTATTTTCAAAGAAAAAAACACAATTGGCTTTAAACAATTCTTGTTAATTTTAAAAAACACGATTTTTGTTAAAGTTCTTTTTTTCTGAATCTTTTATGTATACCTTTTTTTATTCTAATTTTAATCGTAAAATAAATAAATAAATATTAATCAATTCTCTAATTTTGCGAATGTAATGTTTGAATTTCAGTAAAAAAAACTATGTAAAAATAAAATATTTTTTTTCACTGTTAAAGAAAGAAAAACCAACAGATAAAATATTTTTC
This sequence comes from Panagrolaimus superbus, assembly GCA_964035985.1. NCBI lineage: Eukaryota > Metazoa > Nematoda > Chromadorea > Rhabditida > Panagrolaimidae > Panagrolaimus > Panagrolaimus superbus. The sequence continues at coordinate 13,347,030 of OZ038357.1, forward strand.
ACTGTTAAAGAAAGAAACACCGCTTTTACAAATAACGTTAAAGGGGGAGATTCACCTTTAAATTTGAATACTTTCTTTGATGCTCTTGACGCGAAACAGGGAATGGCCGAAACCAAAAACAATTTTTTGTTGTCCTGCCACATGGCATGAATGCCCCTTTTTAACCCGCAAAATAAAATGGTAAAACCTTTTTTGCCTGATTCATGTCAAGTGCATCAAGGAAAATTGTTCAAAAAAATTTATTAAAGGGGGAGTCCCACTTTAAAACTCGAATATAAATTATTTAAATTAACCAAGAACATAAAATATTAAAATTAATGAGAACACAGGAGAATTCTCATTTTCTTGTCAATTTTGAGCAACTCCAAAGACCTGAGAATTTATTTGAATTAAAAAAAGCAAAAGTTTTTGTTTATCAATTTTTTAAACAAAAAATCTCGAATTCAATCCATGTTTTCGAATAATCATAAAGAGCGCACCTGTGTTTTTGAGTGATATTTTGGAAACGGATTTACGGAAATCAAAAGTTGCTGGACTTAAATAAGTCTAAATATATGTTTATTATTACCCCCAAGTGTTTTTTTGATATATCGACTTTAACGAAAAATGCCGTCAATTTTTTCAAAAAAATGTGGACAGAAATTTTGAGAAACGGCTTATAAGAAACAAATAAATGGCAAGGAAAAAATTTGCATTTCTTTAAATTTTAACCTTCAAAATAGCATTGTTGAGTACCTTAAGTACTTTCACAACATGTTAAAAAGATTTGGAACTTTTATTCTTACTTGCCATAAAGCCCGGAAAAAGTGCTGCGGGCTTTGTGGCAAGCCCGGAAAAAGCTTTGAAGCCCGGAAAAAGTACTGCATTGAAAAAAATGGGCGTAATGGCCACTCCTAAACAAAATAGATCTATATTCAGTGCCGCATACAGAAAATTATTTCAGAGACGACCTTTGATCTTTTGCCGCATCCAGACAAAAAGCGGCAAAACATCAAAGGAATTTCTCGATTTCGGAGGGAGCACGTGCCCCAAGTGCCACCCCTCTAAATATGGCTCTGTCTATATTTACTCCTTTTAAAGGAGGCGGACTCTTTAATTTTTTCGTTTTTTTAAGAATGGATGAACCTGAAGACCAGGCAAAGGACAATAGAAATTTCTTTTGTTCTTTGCCTGATCGTCAGGTTTATCTATTCGTAAAAAAACGAAAAAAGTAAAGAGTCCATTTCCTTTAAGAGTAAATATAGATCTATTTTAGGGATTTTTAGCACCCATTTTTTCAGTGTGTAATTTTGCGCGCTTTTCCTCCTCTTTAAAAACTCAAAAAAGTTAGTTCAAAATTTCAAAATAATATGTTGAAATTTTGATCAAAAAACACTAGGTGGTAAAAATAAACATATATTTAGACGCATTTAATTCCAGCATCTTTTGATTTCCATAAATCCGGTTCCAAAATATCACTCAAAAACACCATTTTTCTAAACTTTTGTTCGCTACTTTACAAATTCGCTCCTGCTCTGATCCTGTCGCTCCATAACCGGCTCCCGATCCCAACGGCTCCCCTTATAAAGGAGCGAACCCGCTCTCAGTAGCGCTCGTAGGAGTGGGGTTATCTTGATGACTGGATAATTCGAAAAAAGTAAATAAATTCGGCATCCAGCGATACCAAAATAATCGAATTTGGTAACACAGACGCTGTTTGCCAAGCTTCGAACGATGTTATAGAATAAAACTTTTATATAATTATTTTCCTTTTAAATACATATGTTTTTATATATATACTGAAAAGGAGACCTTCAAAAAATGTTGAATCGCAAAGTTTAAGGGATTTTTATTTAAAAGTTTTAGTCTATAACATCGTTCGAAGCTTGGCAAACAGCGTCTGCGTTAACGAATTCGATTATTTTGGTATCGTTGGATGCCGAACTTATTCTTTTTTCAAGACTTATAATAAAAATAATAAAAAGTGATAGCAAAAAACTTATTTGTTTAAAATACTACTGCTTTAATTTATTCGACGTACGTCGACGAAAACACTTCAACAACACAAGAAGTCTTACAACGAATAAAATAACATTGTTTCCCAAATCATTTGTTGCTTATTTTTTTTATCAGCAAAAAAGCCTTTCATGCATACCTGCATGCTTTTTATTTCTTCCGCTTTATCCATTTTTTTCTGTATTTGCGTGATACAGTTGTTATTTGATATTATGCAATCATGTTTTGACAACGTCATCATTTTTAGGCATCAACTACCAAACATGTCTGCAATGGATGCTTATCAAAAGAATGTGATGAAAATTATTCATGCTCGACCTCCTAATCTTGCAAATGAAGTTCGAAAATTCACGATGCAATATTTTACAAAGGTCAAGACACCTCCACCTTTACTTCGACAACGTGCACTTATCATGATCCTTTTGATCAATGAATTAGAAAATGATCCCATCTATCGATCATCTGTCAACAAATGTCTTGAAGAAATTTTAAATTGTGTTCTTGCTTTCCTCGAAACTCAAGATGAAGCTTATATAACAACTTTGAATACAATTGAATTTACTTCACCTGATATGATTGTGAGTGTTTAATACTCTTAGAATGCGAAGAGGTAACGCCGAGACACTTTTAGTAACCAACAGTCGAAAAAGATTGCGAAACCGTGGCCGTTCGTTACCTTTTCGTTCCTAAAACATGTCTCCGCGTTATTCGTTCGCATTGTATATAATCTTATATGTATGTATGTCTTTTTAGGATGACACAATTCCGATCATCACAAAACTTCGACCAAAGAAGATTTTCTCTGGTGTTAAAGCTTTGTATAAAGTTACGGATGAAAATTGTGATGTTGCAACCACTTTTAAACGTATCTTCAAAGTAATGATTGCGGAACATCCTGATTTGGTTTGTGAATGGATAAGTTGTCTCAGCTTTAATGAATTCAAAAAGACATATTTCGATGATATGATTGTTTCAATTATGCTTGGACGTTTCAATTTAAATTCTTTGCTCATCACAGATGAAACAGATGCTCGAAAAGTTATTGAATTTTTTGATAAAACTTTCGATCATAAAACTCAACGAAGCCGACTTCTTGACGATCTTCGCGCTGGATTTAATGATGTCGAAATTACAAAGAAAATTTTCAAACTTGCTAAAGAATACAAAATTAATGCTGCTGTTTTCTGTCCTAATGCTTTACGAAAAAAGAAACTTTTTGATTACTTGTTTCAGCTTAATCAAAGAGGCAAACAAGAACGTGTACAACTTAGTGTTGTAAGTTTTTTGCTAAATTTTTTGGTTGTTTATTGAATATTTAAGCACTGTATGAAAGATTTCAATGAATCTGATGGATTTGATGTTGTTCGAGCTTTAACTCATTGGGAAAAAAGGGATCAATATGCTGGTATCGCTTATGGAAGAATGTATGGCTTAGATGATAAGCAACTTCGAAAAATTAATCCTGATTATGACCAAGTTTCTAAATGGGCTGGAGAAAAGATTAATGCTAAAATGGAAGAACTTAATCTTGACTTGAAATCTGAAGAGTATCTTGATGAATTCGTTATTGATGGAAAATGTACACTTTATTTGGTAGATACTTTGGAAAAGCTTCAGGGCGCAATGACAAAACTTTCTCAAGTTGATGTTGTCGCATTTGATGTTGAAGCAGGATTTGTTTGTCAAAATGCTGATGGTATTCAACAGTAAGTATTTTAAGCCATTTTGCTGTACTTCATATATGTGGTCTTCTATTTTAGAGCTGCTTTGCTTCAAATTGCTTTAAAAGATTGTATTCTTCTCATTGATATATTTTCTTTAGTTCAAACAGTTGCTGAAGAACAAATGAAGATTTTCTTCGAAATATTTCTTAGACCTGATATTATAAGAATTGGTTTTGCAATTAAATCTGATTTAGATTACCTTAGAAACACATTTGAATGGTTACCTGAATATATTCTAAAAATTCAACCCACTTTTCATTGTGTTCAAAAGTTTGCTGAAAATGTAAGTATTTCAACAATTGTTTAACTTCCTACAGTAGACTACAGTGCCATAACTGGGGGGGGGGGGGGGGGGGGTGCTAGGGGTGTTATGGCACCCTCCCCCTCTTTGAGTTCAAATTTTATTAAGAAAATTTTAGGTAAAATGAGATTTTTTTGGCTTATATGGAATGACATTCCTTTTAATTTTGGTCAAATTGCGGCACTGACTTTCTGCTACTGTTGATATTTTAGGTTTACACCAAGCATGCTTTTTCTGATATCTTTCCTCCATTAAAGGGCACATCTTTAAAAGAAGTCGTTTATCAATGGTTGGATAAAGATTTGGATAAAACAGAACGACAAGGAAATTGGCTTAAACGTCCATTGAGCAAAGAACAAATGATTTATGCTGCAATGGATGCAAAATTCCATTGGGATGTATTTTATTATGTTCAAGGAAAATTGTAAGTATAAGTTGTCTTTATTTTTTTGTATTTATTAAGTTATTGTAGATGCGAACGAAATTTATCGCATGAAATGGCTTCACTTATTCTCACTCCAAAAATGGTTGATAAAAAGAAAACTCGAGCCAAGAAAGGAGAGAAAGAATCAATGGATGAAATTATTCAAAATGTTGAAAAACAAATTAAAGAAATGCGTGAAAAATTTCATAATTTTGAAAAGCCACAAAATGTAACAATTGTTGTTGATTTTAATTTTCTTTCTATGGTTCCACATCTTCGTCAATTTGGTTACAAAACTTTTGATCAACGAAATGTTGAAGGCGGTGAACATTTTTCACCAGAACAACGTGTAAAAACATTAACTTCTTTTATAAAAGATCGAATTGCTGATGGAACAATTACACATTGTTTCCTTTTGACTGAGAGTCATTTAAATGTTCTTGTAAGTTTATTTTTGAATTGTTGTTGGATTACTGTAATGCTGTTCTGATATGTTTTAGTTTTCAACTGAAGTAGAATTTGATGAACTAAAAATTATTAATGCTGATTTAGATGAAACTGAAAGCAGTATTATTTGTTCCATTATGTATGACACCAACACCATTTTTGATACTTCTGATGTTTTAAATCGATGTGTTGTAAGTTTTTATAGTATATAATTGTAGCTTTAAAAAAAAATATATCTTTAGAAATGTGGAGAATCTAAATTAGCAGTTGATTTTCCTGCGGATATTTTCCGTGTTATTTATATTCATTTTGCAAAAAATAAAGGATACTTTGGTAGACTTAAATGTGAAGACAATTCCAATGATATCTTAGAACGTCTTGTAAATGAAAAAGCTGTTGAATTCCGTGAAAATAAAATAACATACATTATTATTAATAATGTTTGCTCTGTTACTTTTGATTTGTGAGTTTTCTTTCAATTTTACAAAGTATATTTATATTTTCAGAAGTGACAGAAATATTTGTGAACGCCAATATAAAAATCAAAAAGCAGAAAAGAAATACAAATGCAACACTAGAATCTTTGAAAATCTTGGTGGAAAATCTCACATTCGTTTCTGTGTTAATTGTATTGAATTTTTTTAATTCCTTAAATATTGTGTTTTTGTGTTGTTTGCTTTCGAACATTTGAAGATTTTTGAAAAATAAATTTCGTGTTCATTTTTGCTCTTTGGAATCGTTGAATAGATCAGACAGAAAAAATAGAAAGGGTGACAATGTTTTTTGAAAGATTCTTATTTATAACTGTTTTTTCCCTATTAGAGTTATAACCAGTGAAAGTGCACATTATTAATTCAGTTTCATCATACTTGTACAAGTTACGGCAGCAATTAATGTGATCTACAGATGATGCTTTGAATCTTTAATGTTGTACCGTAGGAATTAAATCCATAACAAAAACAGTAAAAAAATACATTATTTACAAAACCGGTGATCAAATTTTAATTCATTTTTATCATACATTTATGTGATAGTTGATGATAACAATTCTCCACAAAAATAATCTTTGGATGAACTTTTCAACTCATTTTATTATTCAGTTATTATTGCTGCAATCACAGCATTTTCAAAAATTATTTAATTGTAACAGCTTCGTTGTCTCAGATCATTGTTATTATAAATAATGTTTTTAATTCGTTATCTTTAAAAATGATTATAAATTCTAGACATGTCATAATTAAATAAAAAATTATAAAGGAAACTCCTTACGAAGAAACATCGCATTTATTTTTCACAGAATTTTGACAGATTCTTTAATCTATGAATTTTTTTTTTTTTTTATTTGGCTTATAAAATTAAAATATTCAAAAACATCTGATAAAATGTATGTCAAAACATGTTTTTTCAAAAAAAATATCTTTTTTTAGGCATTAAAGTTTAATGTTAATGATTAAACTATAAAAAACAAACTACAAATTTTGGCATTTTTGAAAAATCGAACTCTTTTAAAAAAATAATCATCAAAGAATAATAGTTAAAAAGTAGTTGATTGCCTGTTTAAGATATAAGACGCCTAAACGAAATGTGATTTGCAAAAAAAAATAAGAGAGAAAAATCTGATTTAGGCGTCTTATATTTCAGAGTTTTATTAATGTGAACAATACAACAAAAAGAGTTGAATGATATAAATTTTCACATATTTTTTAAGCGACAAACCGAGTTTTAACTGAGTTGTGCTTAAAAGTACAATTAACAAATTTGTAAGCATAATTTTGTATAAAAATTTGAAGGGGGAACATAAACGAGAACAGTACCTAAATAAATAAATAAAAAATATACTGAATACTTAATTTAAATAATTTCTGAAACTATTTTTCGGAATCCATGTTTCATTTACTTCAATTGATTTACAAAAATGTTTATTATTTTTATTATATAAAGACTAATTTTGCTTTTAATCAATAGTTTCAATTGGCTTCTTAGAAATATAAGCAAATGAATGGCATTTGTTTTTTACCACATTTTTTTGTCTTTGGCAAATCCCCAAACAATGCCATTTCACTCTGACATAATTGACTGCATTGAGGTCAACAAAATTGATGAGGTCAAATTCAAAGATATATAAATGGCACAACAAATATTTTTAATGCCATTATTTCCATTCATCCATAAATTTGAGAAGATTTTATCAGTTTTATTATTAATAATAAAAAATGTATTTGATTTCTGAGCATTCATCTTTTAATGAATGGAATATTTATGGAACTTTAATTGGAATCCACGAAAATTATTTATATTCTGGCAATTCCTTCGAAGAAGAATTACAAATTTATCGAAGAAAAATTGCCGAAACTGGAAACTGGGAATTATTTTGGAATTTTGAGATTTCATCCAGATCCAATTGTTTCTGTTCAAATGATACCGTATCAGCGGCATTTGGAATTATCAATGATCAACTTTTTGTTGCTGCTTTTGGAGTGGTAATTTTTATTTAATATTTATTTAAAAAATTGTAACCCATTTAATTTTTTGTTATCATTCTTTGATCCTTTAAATGAAGACCGGAATTTTACTTACAAAATTATCTCCCCTTTTTTTTGTCCTTTTTTTCCCGTCTAAAAATGTCTGCACCAAAACCTTGCCCCAGCAAAATATTAATAACGCAAATACCATATGTAGATCCCCCCGGTTTTTACCGTTTTTTTAAAATTAACAATGTCTCAAAAATAGAAATTTTCTGATTTTTCACAAAAAATTCATTCCAACAAAGCTCAAATTATAATTATTTGTAATTATTTATAGAAACCAAATGACGACGAAATTAAATTAAATATTTCTTCCATCAATCTTATCAGGGAAGATATCACTGATTACAAAACTGACCCCAATATTACTGCTGATATTTCCAAATCTTTATGCAATCAATGTTGTTTATCTTCGATCACAGCTTTAAATCCACAAAATCCAAATGAAATTTGCATAATTCCATGGTCCCCTGAACCAATGTCCCGTTTTTCAACTTTGATCGGAGCTTACACAGATTCAGTTCAAACAAAACTCAAAATTGATCCTGAAACGAAAGTTTGCAGCTATCTTGGATCGGCCGGATTTCAGATTTGTAAACAAAGTCCAATCGAACAAAGTTTAAATAGTTCAAATATCGGGGTTTTGGAATTTGGAAAAGTTGTTTTTTTCCGAGAAAATGATTTAATTCTTGCTGAAACAACTGAAACAAAATTGGAAATCGTTGAAGATTCAGATTTACAAGAATGTGTTTATGCAGGATTCTACAGTACCCCCCAAAAAGGACTTGAATGTATTGCATTTCAAAAAGCTGAAAATCAATTTGAACAAATTTGTTCTCTTTTTAATGTTATCATTGATAAGGAAAAGAATCAAGCAAAGTAAGTTCTTATCATTTTGATATCACTGATTATTATCATTCCCTTCCATTTTACAGATTCACAAAAATCCACACATTTCCATCCCATTTATTACCATCAGATCCAAGATTGTCGAGATTTATTTTGGATTCTCGAATGTTTATTTGTTCCTATCAAGATTACACATTTTCATATATTTTTGGAATGCTTTCACTTTCTGAAATCTCTTACATTTCTGCCTCAAATTTCTACAGTCCCATTTTTCAAGAATATCAAAAATATGCAAAAATTGAAAAACCTAAATTTGGTGATCGTTCCGGGATTCTTCGGGAATCTAAAAATTTGGGTCTAACTCAAAATGGAATCAAACAATTGTTAAAATTACCAAAATCTTTTGAATTTTGGATTCGTTAAAATTTAATATTATTTGTATTCTGTATATATTTGTGTATTTAGAATTATCATGTTTTATTTTATAGTAATAAAAATTAGTATTATTTTATTAAAAAATTTTTTGAGTTAAAAATGTTAAATTTTAAAGCCGTAAACTGTGACCACATTGGCGGTTTAATGAAAAAAAAATTTAAAAGAAAAGAAAGGCTGTTTTTTTAAACGCTTTTTAATTGATACTCTTATGTTTAGGACTAAAAACAAGTTTTTTACCCATTCTTTTTTTGCTTTAAAAAAGATCGCAATAAAACGGTTAAAATTTGTTTTCAAATTTATTTTATTCGTTTTTAAAATGAAAAAAGTGTTCTGTTTTATTTTTGCTTTTTCGGTAAATATTTAATTTAATTTTAAATGTATTATTACATTATTAATTTTAGGGGTTTTTAATTGTTAGTTACGGCAAAAATGCTATTAAAAGAGTTGAAAGTAAGCTAAAATAATACATTTGACTGATAATATTTTTCTTCGGTTTAAGCTTGCATTGACAAATTTTGTCCTCCTGGAACATTTTGTGCAACACTGAATGTTGTACAGTGTGTCAAAGACCCGTGCAAGCCATTATTGGCTTGTCTTCCTCTAGATGTTAATGGTATGCAAATATTTGATATTACTTTTTTGAAATCATTAAACTCATAGTTTTCTGCTGAGAAAGATAGAAAAATGCGAGAATAATTTTATAATGATTTTCTGCCCTCATTTTTAAACCCTGATTAATAATTTCACATTACAGCAAGCATCCTAGATAAGCAAAGTTTTTTCATTCTAAAACAACCAAGCTTTCTACCTCTAAAATTAAACAAAATCTTCAAACAAATACATATTCTAAACTTAGTAATAATCACTTTTTAACATTTTTGTGACCTTTCATGGCAAAAGCGTAGTTTCTTTTTAAAAAATATATCTCCGACGTATAACTTTTGGACTCATATTTTTGTCAATTAAATAATATGCTTTTATTTATCATCACTGTTATCAGTGTTTCAGGTTGTGCAAATCATCATTGCCCAAAAGATATGATATGTGTGGAACATTCAACTCGATGCATTGGTCGAAGTTGTAAAAAAGTGCCAAAATGTGCAACCCCAGGAAGTTTGTTATTCTTAGCTTTTCTTTCATTTTTATAATATTATTGTTTTAGCATGTGCGGCTTTAATCTGTCCTCCATCACATAAATGTCAAGCTAATCCAAAACCAAAATGTGTTAAAACAATTTTTACTGAATCTGATATCTCTGAACTTGATCATGCTGCAGAAGAATAAATATGAATAAATATTAGTAAATATCAATTACTGAATTATAATTACAAATTGTTTTTTATTTCTTTGAAAAAAATTAAATGTTTTATAAATATTTAAATGAAAAAATGCCCGTTTTTTTCAGTAAAAAAATGAGTTTAACTAATTATTTGTTTTGTTTGTTTCTGTTTCTAACACATTCGACAGGTCCTTCTGCAATTAATTTCCATATATTTGTTACGGCCACAATAATCTATCCATCCGAAGCAACGACCTGGGGGATCCCGATCAACACAAAATGAACCTTGTTGCCGAAATTGCTGTTGTTGTTGTTGAAGCTGTTGCTGTTGTTGAAGGATTTGTTGTTGTCGACGGGATGCAATTTCACGATTTAATTGCATCATTCTTTGAAATTGTTGTTGTTGCTGTTGTTGGTGTTGTTGGGATGCGATCATTCGAGTGGGGGCGATCGTGACCAAAGTTGGGGTAGAAGCTGGTTGAGAAAAGGATGGAACTGGATTTGGAGCTAAAAAATTTGAATATTTTAAACAAGTATTAATAATAATATCATATATTACTTCTTCGATTCATTTCCATATTTGGTAATGGAATAATATGTGTTAATCTTTGCCTTAAATGTGTTTGAGGTTGCTGGGGTTGTTGTTGGGGCTGGGGTTGGGGTCGTTGAGGTTGAACTTGAAAAACTGGTCGGGCAGTTTGTGATGGAATTAATTGAGGGGGTGATCGGGTTGTTGGAGGTGGTGGAGGTGGACGAGTTTGAGGAGGAATAAAAGGTTGCCCCCGATTCATCTGTAATTAAATTGTGTAAAAGTGATTACACTATAAACTTATTCAACAACGAATTGAACATAATTTGCTCATTTAAAAGAAAAACTTACCGAAACATCACCACTAATTTCACGAATTGGTGGATTCTGGAATGGTGGCGGCGTTGTAACAAATCTCGGTGCTGTTGGGGCTGGAGGGGGTCGAGTAATTATTACAAATGGTTTCTCTGTTCTTGCTCTAATTGCAGCTTTAAAAGATCCATCTTCATCATCAAAATTTGCGATTGATCTTGGAAAAGTTCCCGAAGATTCATGATTAAAAATTCTCCAAGTATCCATTTTAAATTGATTTACAGGTGGTGGCTCTCGAGGGATTGGCTTCGCCCATGGCCCGGCTTCTCTCTCCATTTTACATGGGGGAAGTGGCGGAGAAACAACGGATTTAACCCAAAATCTTTTCAAATTTACAACAACTGTTGCAACAAATTGAACATATTGTGTATCATCGTCATTATTCTTCCACCACATTTTCATCTGAATTTTTGGTTCATCATGTGAATGGGTGATTGAATCCTTCTTTCGAAAACATTGAAATTGCCATGATCCATTATCATCTAATCGAACAAAATGTCCTATTCTAAAAAAATGATTTTGGTTTTGACACGATTGTTTTGAAAGTTGGTGTTCAACCAAACCTTTGCCCAAATTTGCTTCCCTTCCAAACAATTGGCTGAATTTGAAATCCTTTAAATTTTGTCTTTGTTGTATTTCCTTTTAATTGAACTAAAAAAATGAGATGGAAACAATTAAATTTTTGAAAAAAACTAGAAAGAAAAAAATTAATTTACGTCCAATTGGTTGATTAAGCCAATAACATTTTCGATCCAGTTCAATTTGAAATGGTGGTTCTGTTAACTGAAAAAAGCACAAAAAAGTGAAAAATGAATGAATGAAGAAAAGGATTAAAAAACGGTTCCAAAAAAAGTTTGTAAAAGTTGCAAATTAATTAATGGGAAATTAATTTTTACATTAATTTTTTGAAACCGTGAGAAAAGAAAAAATGATTTTTTGAAAGCATTTGATTAAAAATAAAAATATTAAAGTTTTAGATTAAAGCTATTTTTGATGAAAATTTTTAATAAAAATTTTATCTCAGCAGGAAATAAAATTGATGGATTTTTTGTTGGCAGCTGTACACTGTTTTTAAAGGTTTTTGTGTGACAAATAATAACTGAAAAAGTCAAAATAGTTTTGGCAACAATTGAAAAATGTTCGCAAAAAATCAATTATTAGGAAGGAACCCTTACAAAATAACTCTTTAAACACATGGATTTTAAGCGAAACTTTTTTGACTTTTTACAGTTGAATCGCTTTAAATGAAATAGTCTAGCAAAATCAAAGACAAATACACAAAAAAAAGAGCACTTAAAAACATACTTGAAGGCCACCTTGATGTTCAACGGCTTCAAGTGGATTCATTGATTCATATGCCGCATGAATGCAGGGGGCTCCATCGGGCCATCCAAAAATCTTTGGCAATAAAAATAAAAAACTTATAAACCAAATAAAAGTCATTTAAAATAAACTTTTAATTTGAATTAATTAATTTGATTTACAAAAACGGGCATCAGCAAAAATGTTAAAACTGTTGAAAAAAAAAGAAATTTTTATTACCCAATTTGAAACCTAAAAAAGTGAAACAATCAATAAAATTACAAAAATTGGAAGAAAAAAAATGAATTGTTTCATTGAAAAAATTATTAAAAAAAGTTGCAAATCAAAAAAAAGGAAGTGTTTTTTAGAAAAAAGTTTTTTTTAAAAGACAAAAGTTTGGCCCGCAAAAAAGAAACTGTTAATTAAAAAAAGAAAGGGGGAAAAAAGATATTGTCCTCATTTATGTTTTTGCCTCTTTCAAGTAAGTACACTTTCCCTTTCAATCAAAAATTTATTTCAAAACCCTTTAGGGCATTTTGTTGCTGCTGCAGCTGCGAAACAGAAACAAAAATCACGCCTTAAATTTTAAATCAGAACACTGAAGGCCACACACACACACACAAGTATCTCCTTTGAATTGATGGCCTTCTGGCCTTCTGAAGGAGGAAAAAAAGGTTAAGGAGGGAAAAAGAAAGCAAAACTTTTTAGAATCATTTATTTTATCGGCAGCTTCTTTTTTTTCGCCTTCTTTACTTTCAAATTCTTAAAAATCAAAAAAAAAAGCAGCTGAAAAAACGAGTCTCTTTTTTTAAAAACAGCAAAAAAAAATAATCAAAAACTTTTAAATATCGAAGATTTTTATCTCTCTTTTTCTTGGAGGGAAAAAATGGAGGCGAGTGAAGCTGCTTTTGATTAATTTTCTGCAACAATAAAAGAGATCAAAGAAGTATAATTTTTTCATACATATTTATTTTTTTTTGTTCCAGTTGTGTTGATATATTTTTTTAAAAAAAATGTTTGTAACGGGTTTCTGTCTTTTTCTTTTTCTATCGCCTTTTTTTGAAGGTCCTTGTTTGAACTTAATTTTGATTTGTTTTGCTTTGTTTTAACACAAAACAAAAGAAATTTTATGCGTTTTAAATAAAAACAAAGAAAAAAAACGGACATAAAAAATAACAAAAAAAGGAACCAAAAATTTCGCTGAAATTTATTATATTCGAGTTTAAAAATTGTTAAAAGTGTAAATAACATGCCATTTAAAAAATATAAATAATGTTTTTCCAAAGATTATATTTTTGATATATCTCTTTTTTTTGGGTGGGATACATAGTTTTTAAAAAATGATGAATTAATACAATTTAATTATAATTACAGATACCACACAAAAAAATATATTTATTTAAGAATCATTAAACTTTCAAAAATATGTTTTTCAAAGTTTCATTAATAAATAGAATCAATCAATAAAAATTAGGAAAGAAAAAATCGGATAAAAATATTTTTATGTATTTTAAAAATTAAGTGCAACTTTAATTATGAAATACATGAGTTTACAAAAAGCGATAATTGTATTATCAAAATACTGATAAAGCTGTTTTTAAAAGATTTTGTCACGTTTTTGTAACCTCTTCTTTTTGTCCTATTTTTTAAATTTTTTTCTTTGTTCCAAAAAACATTCCAAAAACTTGTTTTTAATTACTCATATAATTTTATTTATTTATGTAAGTTGTTTTTTTATCACCTTTTTTTCTCTCTCTCTTTTAATTCGACCTTAAACATTTTTTTCTTTCTGTCTTCTTTGATGTTTTTTTTTTCTGTTCCAACTTTTCTTTAATTAAATTTTGAGACATAAAACTTTTGACAAATTTTTGTGACACTTTTTTTTGTGTTAATTTTGCGTAGGTTTGATCTAAAAAATTACGCTGCACAAAGCTGATGTGGAAAAAATTATTAGAAAACTGGTTTTTGGCTTCTATCCTTCTTTTTTTTTGAACCTCTTGTGTTTTTGCCATTTGCCATGGCAGAAGCCGACCGACAGATTGACAAAAGAAGAAAAGGATTTGAGTTCAATTTTTTTATTACTTTTTTTTTGATATGAAACATTGTTAAATTTTTACAAAATATTAATATTATTAATACAAAAAACTAAAAAAAAAGAAGAGAGAAGGTATGGTGTTGAAATCGCTTTAATATATCCTATATTTCAAGGAATGATGAAATTTCGTTGCAGGACCATTAAAGCTTCATCACTTTCTCTAACATATTTAAAAAAGGGATAAATATAAATCAAAAAATACAAGTTTCAAGTATCTCATAATAATAAACATTGCTAATTAGAATAATAATAATAATTATTAATGATAATAATAACCGGGGGAAGAAAAATAATCAGTAAAAAATAAAATACATGTAAACATAAATAAATTTATGCAAGCTCTTCAAAATGTTGTTGATAATTATTAAATCTTGATGAATGATTTGATGATCCACTGCCACCATTATTACTGCTAATAATTGATGGTGGAGGCGGCTCTTCCATATCATATCCAATTGAATGATCACCTCGAAGTCGAAGAAGAGCAGATCGACGTCGATTGGTTGTTTCGGTGGTAGATTCAACATCTTGAGAATATCCACGTAACATTGGATTTCGGAAATTATTTCGACGTTGTGCCATTTTTGGAGAAGCTCGTTGTTGGGACATTGTCGGTGGGGAGCCCCATGGGGCAAGGGACGTTGGAGATGAATGATTATTGCTGATAATGGATGTGGTTGGATGAGAATAAATTGGAGGTTGTCCATAATTACATTGTACCTTAAATTATTGATTGATTATATATAAATATATATATATATATAGATGGAATAATATATATCAAACCTGATAAAGTGCAATATGCCCACAATTTCTTGCTCTTAATCTTTCACACATATCCAAAGCTTGTATCGTATTTGATGGATGTAAAATGTTTCCAAATTCACAAAGTAATACATAACCAAAGGTTCGAATTTTTCCATTCCTGCAAAAATATTAAATAAATTATAGGGTATCAAACATTTTGGCAATTTCTTTTTGCAAAAGAGTATGTTTTTATCTTCAAAAAAGGGCGCCATTTTTAACACTTTAATCCATGTCACTTTTTTTTGGCACTTTTGCAAAACATGGCATTTTTGCCGATTTCGGCACCAATTTTTAGTACAAAAGATATCATTTAAAAAAAAGATAACTTACATGACACTGTGCCGATGAAGAGTAATCTTTCGTAAATTCCAATTCCTCGGTGAATATTTATAAATTTCTCTGGCACCAGTCCAGCTGAGCCATGACTTTTCAAGAGTATGTTGTTTAAAATTTTCATCCAAAAGCTTAAAACATGAAACAATAAAACCGGCATGCCGATTGGAAGGTAACGAAGTATCCGGAGATGAAGCAGATTTTTGAATAGCAAATAACTCTTCAAATGCCCCATATTGAGATTTTGGAGATGGATCACATTGTCCAATAAGATTATTAATTCTTGGAGCAGAACCTGATTGAAAAAGGGCATAATGAAGATAGGTAAACATTGCTGAAAGAGTTTTTTTGTTAAACGTTAAACTGAGATAAAAGTTAAACAAGTCTTTTTCCCGTTGGGATTCAAAAAAAGAAGAAGAAAAAGCTTACGCTTTGAATCAATACATTTAAGAAGGACACCATCTCGAAAGCCATCTCTCGTTTTAATTGTATTACATTCGGCCAAAACTTTTTCCAAGCAATAATCATCTCGTGTAAAACCATTGAATTGATGATCCGAGATATGACTATTGGAAGAATTTGAAGATTGATTTACAGACGGATTATGAATAAAACCAAAAAATACTGAATACAAATTTGTCATAGAAGCATCCGCAACTTCAATTACGTCTTCGCTGTTCTAAAACAAAATTTTGGGTTCAAAAAAGATATTTAGTAAAAAAAGGGATTAAGGAGATTTTATAAATCCTTAGTATCTAAATTAGAATAATCAATATAAAAAAATTTATTCTTTTTGAATTTATTTTCTACCGTAGCTATAAAATTAATTAAATTTAAGGAAAAATCGTTTCGAGACATTTATTTTCTAAATTTTATTTTAAAATCAAATCAATTTTAATTATTTTTGAATAATGATAACTTTTAAATCACTGCCATATAACTGACAACCATTTTTAGAAAAAATTACGGATATCATATATCCATGCGGTATTCAAATAGTTAAAATATTTTAAATATACCTGTAAAAACCATGATTGATCTCGTGACGGTTTTAAAAAACAAAATTCTGAACTTAACATTCTACTTTGTTTTTTTCTGACCAAAGTTTGCAGGAAAGAAAAATAAAAAGCAAAGAACAAAGAAAAAAGTTATTTTTTTTGCCAAAAAAAAAAATTTGTAAAAACAAAAGAAGGCGGTCACCCGTGGCAATCAACGCTCCCTTTGTTTTTCTTTTATCTTTTTTTTGTTTTTGCCAAAAAACTATGGGAGGAAGAATGTTTTTTGAAGAAAGAAAAGATTGCAGAAAAAAATATGAAGAAGCAAAACGGCGGATTTCTGGAATAACCAGCAACAAAAGAGGGAGAAAACGAAAGAAATGTGATTGATGAAATGGAAATGGAAGAAAAAAGTTTCAAAAGTGTGAGACACAAGTTTCAGTGTTGATGATACAAATACAAGTATATATATATATATATATATGACAGAAAGGATAAATGCCGTCAAGGGAAAAACATTTTTTCTTCACCAACAAAAATATATTTCTGTTTTTATTGTTGGAAGTTCTTGAACAAACTTGAAAGAAATTTTAGACCAAAAATCGCTGCCAAAATTCTTCTCTCGACTTCGTTCTTTGTCTTCGTCGTTGATGAATTTAGACAAACATTAAATTCAAATTTTCTTTCATTTATATATTTTTAAACTTTTCTTTAAATCTGTTAAATCTTCGTCGGCGCCGTTCTCACAGATTTATTTTTTAATAACCTGGTGTCGAAAAATAAAATTTAAATTTTTCAAAGCCGGAAAAAATAATAATCCAAAGAGGCGTTTGTTTTTAAACAAAGATTTTTTTCATTTTTAAAAAAAAGTAAAGTGTTTTTAGTGGTTTTTAAAACTGCAAAAAACCCATTAGATATTTTTAAACGGTTTCAGACAGGAAAATGGCACGGCACCAAATTTCATGCCATTTAAGTTTAGCTGAAAGTGGTCACATATTTAGCTTTCTTCTTTGTTCAATGGCACTTATCCCTTGAAATCCCATTTTTCACGAGACCTTTTTCAGTCAGGGAATTTTTTCAAATATGTTTTGCAAAAAAATAATTTTGGTCAAAAAATGCCTTAAATTTTAGTTAAACATGTTCAAGGCCGTATACAGAAAAAAATTTCAGGGGGGGCACGCCTTTGATCTTTTGCCGCCGCCAACACGAAGCGGCAAAATATCAAAGGAAATTTCTCAGTTTTGGGGGGCACAGAACCCGAATCCCCCCCCCCCTCGCTACGGCCTTGAACATGTTTAATCTTTTCTTTCAGAAAAATGCCAAAACAGACAAAAAAGTGAGAGATAATTAAATTTTTGTAATTGATTCAAATTTGACTTTTAAAAAATGGCATCATTTCTGTTTCTTTTTTTGGCATTCATCATTTTTATTTTTGGTGAGGGTGATGGAAAACGAAGAAGAAGATTGTTGGAATTTTATCCATCTGTGCTTTTTTTGAATGTCCATTTTTTGTGGCACATTTTTTTGTGTATGAAAAAAAGTAATAAACAAAATTTGCTTTAAAAAATATGGCACAAAAAAATGAGAGTAGTTTTGTAAGAAAAACATTTTTTTTAAAAGATTGCCATTTTCTTAGAAATTTACATAAGAAAAATGTGCCATTGGTTTTGATGTCCACAAAAGCAAGGAAAAATATGGGGGGAAGTCGTTTACTCTCTTTTAATGTTCTGTTCGAAATTCCCTTTGGGGAAATTTTGTAAAGAAAAACCTCAAAACAAAAAATGCAGAATTTTGAGAGGATTTAGGATATCCCACAAATCACCCATCCCTTTTGTTTACAGTTTTTTTTGAAACAAAGAAATAAAACAAGGAAAGGTCACGTTTTCTTTGGTGCCAAAAAGTTACAAATATGTAATTTATTTCGTTAGGTTACGGTAGACTTTGTAGATTTTGATTACTGTATTTTGAAAAATATTTGTTTTTAATGAAAAAATGTTTTGAAACAAAAGATTGCATATTTTATACAGTATCTTTCTATGCTTTTTTATATATAATCTTTTAAAACCAAAATAAATCGTTGCAAGACTTATTTTCTGCTATTTTATTTAGTTTAAAAATAGCATTACTTTTTTTAAAAACATATTTTTTTCATGTCTTTTAAACAACATTTAACAATTGTAAAAAAAGGGCGAAAAAGTCATTTATCAAAGTCAGATGATAAAAAAGAAAGGAATTTGCGTCAAAAAACAGAGACTTAAAGCTTCCTGATTATCAAAAAAAGAGAAAAAAAAGTTTTTTTTAAAGTAAAAAACAAAGCACTAAAATTAATTCCAAATGTGTGTGTGTTTTTGACAGGGCATAGGCTTTAAGCCGGGAGGCTTAACTATAACAAGATGTTTAAGTGTAAATAAAAACTAACTGACTCGAAAAAAAGGGGGAAAACTTACAATGCCAAAAGAAGCTTGAAATGGCGCAGATAAAGGTGAAATAGAATTCTCCAAAAATGATCCCAAATTTCGAAATAATAATCCCATATTTTAGGATTTACAAATTTTAACAAATTTTTTAAATTCCCTCCAAAAATATAAAAACAAATGAGTCGGAGGCGGTGAAAATAAGGGCAAATGCCAATCCTTTTATTTTTTGTTGTTGCTTTCGTGCCATTTTTCTCTTTTCAAAAAAAACAACGAAGAAATATGAAACTTTTAATGATGCTTTATCTTTTTTTTTGCCCTCCTTTATTTTTTTGAAGAAGGGCTTTGCTTTGCTTTCAAAGTACTTTGATATATAGAAAAAAATTAATCAAATGCGTGCCGAAATTGGAATAATATTTTTTAAAAAAAAGTGCTGATGCTTGCCTATCATCTTTGTTTGAAGATATTTAAGTACAAATGTCAAGAAAAAAGTCTGCTGATTTTTTTTCCATGAATTTAAAATTCTGAGAAACAAACAAAAAAATACACTTCTCAAAGAATAGATGGACTCGGGGAAAAAAGAAGGAGAAAAAGATGATGATGAAAATTGTGCCCTTCCCCGAGGTTATAAAAAAAAAAGATGAAACTTGAGAAATTGAAATGATGAAAAATTTTTGTTATCCATAAAAACGAGAGAGAGAAAAAACGTGTAATATCGTCTTGTTTTGTTTTTCGTTATGAGACAGCAAAAAATGACAACAAAATACATACATTTTTTTTTGTGAGGGTGGAAAGAAAATGAATCTTACGTCACACCACGTCCTTCTTTTTTTGTTCTTAAAAGAGGTCATTTTGGAACTGGAAAAATGATACAAGCATGAGCTTTTAGAAAAATGAGATTAAAATGAAATGGGTTTTTTTGAGTCAATTTTTGAACCAAAAAAAGGAGGGGGTTAATAATTTAAGTTTAAGTAAAAAAAAGAAGAAAAAGATAAACTGCACAAATGTTAAAAGTAAAATGTAAAACATTTTTAAGGAGCTTTATTAAATCACTAAATGCCTTAGGGCAAATTTCAAAGTTGCAGCAAAAACCGTTCAACATTTATGAACATTGCAATTTGTAAAAGGGTAGCTAATTTCGTTTTTTCGCTTCAAGATTCAAAGATTCAAAGATTCAAAAAAAGTTCAAAAAGTTCAGTAATTAGGAAAGTACTACTTCAAATGTGTTTTCGTTTTTTGAGTTAAATAATATTGACAAAGAAAAAAAAGTAACATGGGAAAATTATTTTTGCAGCAAATTTGCAACAATTCTATTTTTTTGCAAAAAATGCAAAAAATGTGGAAAATGCAAAAGTGGAAAAGTGATATCTTATTTTTTGGTGCCATTGCTGATGGCACATAAGTAGGTCAAAAACGAAGCGAGTTCAAAGACGAAAAAAAAGAGAAGCGTAGGAGTTGTTTTTTTTATGGAAAAAACTTACAACACCATTTTTTTGTTGTTGGGGATCATCATTTCCAGCAGCATTATTAAGGTTATCATGATGACTATAAAATTTTGGGGTCCATCTTTGACTACTTGTTCGTCGGGGGATATTTGAGCGTCGACGAGTATTTGGATTTGAAAAGATATGCATGGAAGTGGAGGGGGCAAGGGGCTCAAAGCCATGATGATTTGAGGATTGCCGTCGAGATGATGATGTTGAAGGTCGTCGAAGAACTTTTTCAAATGTATTCAAAACAATATTCATATTCATAGAAGGATTGATTGATTAATTGATTGATTTAAGATGGAAGAAAGGAAGGAAAGAAGAGGAGGATTTATGAAAGCTTAAAAAACACTGCAATGAAAGAAGTTTTTTTTTGTCGTTTGAAGCTGCTTAAAAAAATGGCAATTTTTTAAAAGCAAAAGTTTAAAATATACAAAAAAAAATAGCCGGCAGTAAAAAAACAATTACACGGCGGAGAAAAAAAAGTAGTAATACACTAAATGTTGGTGCTTCGCTTCCCGAAGCTTCGAAACTTCGAAGACGAAACGACAAAAATTTTAGTTTTTTATTTCAAAGATAAAAAGCTCTTTTTTTTGGAGTATGTGTTTGACAATTTTTTTATAGATGTATTATTCCTCCTTCTTTTCTATTTTTCACTTCAATGTTGTTTTTTGTTTAAAAAATAAAAAAAACTTAGTTTTTAACACTTCTTCCCTCTCAAAAAAAAGAGCTTTCAGAATCCTTACAAATAAAAAACAGAGACTCCAAAAATATATGTGCCATTAAAAGATTTTTCCATTAAAAAAAATAGAGATCCTTGTTTTCTCTCTTTTCTTCCTCGCAAAAAAATAGGAAGGAAAAGTTTTTGAAAGAAAAAAAACAAAATTCATAGAAAAGTATCAGCAATTTTGTTTCCCTCATTTAAAAAAATGAATTTTCATTCATTTCATTTTTTTCAGAAAAAAAGAAATTTTTAAAACATGTATGAATAAATTAAACAGGAAAAGGAAGAAGCTGCCGTAATAGAACCACACACATATATATGTAAAATAAGAAAAAAGTGTGTTGCCCAGTGACCGGTCGATGTTTATCAAAATATAAAATCTTTCTATTTTTAACGCATTTTAAAATTTTTATACAGCTTCAAAAAACGCCTCCAAAATTGAAATAAAAAAAAAGCAAAAACAATTGTAAAAAAGCTTTAAACAAAAGATAATCTTTGAAAAACAAAAAAAAAAAATAAATTTTACAATTTTAATAAATCTTTTACTTTTTTTAAAAAATATTTTTAGTTAAAAAGAAAGAAAACAGAAGCAAATTTGGGATGAAAGTTGACGGAGGAGGACAGAAAAATAAAAGTTTTTTTTGCATTTTTTTTTGTTGCTGGAATGCTTTTTCCCGGTGGCAATGAATTGAAAGGGAAAAATGAAAGAAGGAAAAAAAAGAAGAAATCCAATTTGGTAAAAAACCGAAGAGAAAAAAAAGAGACCCCATTCAAATGTCACCAATTTTCATTCTATTAAAAAAAGATGCTGCTGCTGCTTTTTTTGCTTTTTTTTTGCATTTACAGATTTTTCAGATGTTTCTTGGATTCACAGCTTTTATTCGGCAAAAAAAAGTATTAAAGTTTAAAATAAATGAATTTAAAGATGGATAAAAGAATAACGGAAAAGAATAAAAGTTAGAGTTCAGAAAGCAATGTTTTTTTAAAAAAACTATGCCGTTGGCGTCGATCTCAAAAATAGACGAAAAAATAGCGGCACTTTTTTCCATCCATTTAAAGGCACTTTTTTTTTTGATAGGACTCTTGAATGAAATATAAAAGCTCTATTAAAGTCTATTCAAAAAGATATTTGATATGATTTTGTCGCTGACCACTTGAACAAAAAAACGCCTCCATTATTTAATAAAATTTTTGAATATAAAATTTTATCGGAGGAGTTTTTAGGCTATTCTTGGTTCAAAATTAAGGCTATTCAATTTTAGCATTTGGCTTTCAGAATCCTTTTTCAAACTTCTCACAAAATATAAACTCTTATCTTTTTTTAAAAACTGAAATTTAACATCTTTTTTAATAAAAAAAATTGCGAAATGTCAAATGTTTCGAAACGATTTCTTATAATTAATGCCTACTGTATAATTAAGTATGTGTAAAAAATTAAACAAACCTGTGAAAATTCTCGAAATTTTAGTCTTCTTTGTGAAGCTGCTGCCGAAGAAGAAGTTCCAATGGCATTTGGTTGACTTTCACCTCTTTTAAATGGTCTTGGCCCTGTTCCAGTGCCATTATTTCCGCCCTTTTTTTGAAATCCATTTGATTTTTTTGTTGTTGAAGTTACAACGACTGGAGGGGATGGATGATGATAATGTTGATAAAATTGTTGTGACTGTGGTTGTTGTTGATGTTGAGGGGATTGATTATGGGATTGTGGGGATGTTAAAGTACAAATTTTATCAAAAATCGCAGAAAAATCTGATGAAAATTCTGACGGCGCAGAAGATGCCCCAGGACCAAAGCTATCCATTTTCATCATTTCTTGAAAAAGAATTTTGGTTGAAAATAAAGTTATAAAGTTTCTAAAAAATATGAAAATTAATAAAAAAAACTTGTTTTAAAACTTTTTTTTTCAAGAATGAAAGGAAAAAAAAACACATGAACAAATTGGAAAGCAAAAAAAACACGCGCATGAAAGGAAAAAAAAAGTGGAAGGAAGAAACGACTCCTTGAGTGGATGAATGATGCCAGGGGCATTGATGGTGTGGCTTTCAGCTTCTTTGTCACCCCCCCCCCCCCCCCCCCACCACCACTAGCTTCAATGCTGGCAAGAGAGAGAGAGAGGAGAGAGAATGCAGCTTGCCTCCAGCCTCCTCCTGCTACTACAACATTAACAAATGAATTATTCACTCAACTCAACTTTTTTCGAAAATAATATGGCGCCGCCAAGTTTTAAAGAAAAGGCCAAGCATAAAAATTGAAAGGCGGATTTCATAAATAAAAAATAAAAGCTTTGTCATATTTTTTTCACTCTTTTTTCTTTTGCTTTTTCATATTTTCAAACACGTTTCAAAGAAAAATATAAATGAATTCTATCAGAATCCAAACGAGGCGGCAAAAAAAAATGTAGGAGATTGGAAATATGTTTTTGCATAAAATTTTAGGCGTTTTTCAAAGAAATATTAGTTTTTTTGGCTGACGTTTTTTTGGAAAAAGAAAAAGTGGTTCAAGAAAAATGTAAAGGTTTTTTCAAGGAAAAATCAATCTATTTTTGGTTCTCTTACAACGAAAGTTTATTCTTTTTTTGTGATAGCAGCTACTGAAAAAAAGGCATTAAAAACTGTAAAATTTAAATTTTTGCAAACTTTTATAATCCTTTGAAAAAGTATCCAAAATAATATATAAATAAACAAATCCACCGTTGTTTAAAAATATCACCCATTTTTTTTGCTGCTGACGCATCCATACTTAAACACATTTATATATATATATATACACTTAATAAATATTCAAGCAAAAAAAGAAAAAGACAAAAAACAACAAAGTTCTCAATTTTTAATCGGCTCTGTTTTTAAAAAAAGATGAAAATAGAAACCACGAGATTTGTTTTTTTTCTTTGTCGTTTTTTTTAAGTTTTTGGAAAATAAAATAAAAAAGGAAATGATAGGATAGGATTCAAGACAGAAGAAAAAAGAAGAATAGAAAAGGGAGGATAATTTAAACCAGCAAAACAAAAATATAAAAGTCAATGCTTAAAAGCGATTACTCAAGTTTCTTTCTTCCTTTTTTTAAGCTGCTTCAAGCAGCAGCTTTTTAAGATTCATTTAGTCATTTTTTAATTTATTCAATTTATAAAAAACAGAAAAGAAGCAAGCCTGAAAGAAAGAAATACAACTCAAATTTTATTCAAAAAAAAGAGAGAAAGAATTTTTTTTTTAATTTTAATTTTTCCAAGAAAAAAAACATTTTTTTCATTGAAAAAAAGAGTCAAATGTATTTTTTTAATATATTTTTTTATTAAAATGGTAAAAAAAGTGCATTTAATGATATTATATAATTTAATGTAGCATTTTATTGACTCAAAAAAAGAGGGCGGAAAAATATAATTATTAATTTAATTTTTGTTAAATACGGAAATGTGTAAAAGCTTTTTTTTTTAAATGGGTCTTCCTTCATTCATCACGAGGAGCTTTATCTCCCATGGGATTTATAAAAGCGCCTGTTAAAATATGATTAAATCTGGAAGTTGTTTTTTTTGGAAAAAATTGTTAAAAAGTTGAAACCAAGGATAATAAATCTGGACGAAAAGGATTGCCCACATTTTTTTTATGGGAAAAAGAAAGCGCCACGCCGACGGGCCCGGGCTGCATTTTTCATCCCGGAATTGATGGAACAAATATAACAAAGTTTCAGATGGCATAAAAATAGGTGGATAATATACCAAAATTTTTGTGCCATATCTTATTAAACTAATTAGAATTCCCAAATTACAGGTTTTTGGCAAATTTCTGCCATTTCAACTACCACCAAATAAATATTCCCCAAAAAACTTTTATAAAAAAAAACTTTAGTCATTCGTCGTGAGAGTAAAAACATGTAAATAATATGCGTGAACGAAAAAAAAAGTTTAAAAAAATTAGAAATTTAAAAATATTTAAAAACACGGAAGAAAAATGCGATATTATTTTCGTTAAACATATTTATTTTCCGCTTTGATAAATTAGAAATTTAAAAAACAGCAGAATAATTTAAGATAAAAAAATTTTTGGCGTTTAAAAAACAAAAAATGTGTGACACTAAAAAATTTTTTTAAAATTAAAGCAAGCATTTTTTGAATGCTTGAAAAAATCTGGAAAAAGTCAAAGTTTAAAGATAAAATTAAATGTTTTAAATGACAAAAAAAATGTATGGGAAAGAATGAATGAATTTAGGGAGGGTGGAAAAATGTTGTGTTAGATTGAAAAGTTAGATACTGTAGTAGTTTTTCTATTTATTTTATTGGATTTTTAAATGAATCTTAAAAAAGGTAAAGCATTTGAAAAAGTCTCAAACAGAATTTAAATTCTATGGACAATTGTTTCCGTCATGGAGCATGTTCTAACAAAGTAACATTTGTTTAAAAAATATTTGATAAAATTTATCTTTAATCTTTAAAGACATTTTTTGATCGCTAACTTACTTTTTAAACTAAAAGCAAAAATAAATTTAATTTCCTGCTTTATATTTATTGTTTTTTTACATTAATAACGGGAAAAATTCCTTTTGGGACTCTGAGGCTTAAATAAAGAAGGCATGATTTAGCTTTTTCCATCCAAAAAATGCCATTATTAAAGCGCTTTCTGTTTTTTTGACTCAATGAGACAAGGAAGGAAAAAGAAGGGAAGAAAAATGAAGATACAAAAATAATCGCTTTCCCAAAAGTCACATCCCAAAAAAATCCACCCCCCCCCCCCTTTCCCTGGAGGGAATAATAAAAAAAGATTTCCGAAAAATATTCCATTGTTTTTTTTTCTGTGTTTTAAATTTTAAACAAAAATACTTTTTTTGTTCAACAATTTTTGTTACTTTGATTTTACAAATGGCTCACTTTTTTTTGAAAACAAAAATCCCACGCTAAAAAATATTTGTGACAAAAAACGGGTGTACTTTGGCATTTTAAAATAATTTTAACACCTTTTTTTATTCTACTATTACTTAGCGACAAAAAAACAAATAAACAAACAAAAAAAACGAAGAATATTCACATGATTTTTTTTTTTAAAAAAATTTAAAAATTTTTTCAAGCATACCAGAACACTTCAACTCTACTGACTGCCTCCTAACATCTTCTTTTAAAGGAGACATCTTTTTTTTCAAATGAACAATTTTCTTTGAAACAATAGCTTCCAAGAATGCCATCCAACTTATTTTGTTTAAAAAAAAACGTAAAAAATGAAAGAAAAAAAATAGAACATTGTTTTTTGGGTCTTTCAATGTTCATGAATTGCAAATTAACCGTTTCTTTTTTTAAGTTTTTTGAAGAAAAAATAACGGCATAAAAATGGAGAAACAAAAAAAGCATCAAAGAAATGTTCTTTATTTTTAAAGTTCCTTTGCAGCAATTATATTTTGCAGTTGTTTTAATGTTGAAAATATTATTTCCTCAATAATTAAGGCCGTAGAAGTGGATTGAGAACCCCCTCCAATTGGGGTTATTTCCTGTGATATTTTCCCAGATCCAGCAAAATATAAAAGTATCCAGTATCATTTCTGTCTACGGCTTTGACTTTTGCGAAATCAAAATGTTGAAATTTTTGGGTACTAGTGCACTTTTGCCCCCCCCCCCCAAGCCATATTTTGAAGGCAAAATTTTTATGCAAATTTTCTTAAAAAATATTTCATTTTTGTTTGGGGGGGGGGAGCAAAACTGCACCAGTGCCAATTTCTGTTTTGTAGAGCCTTGTTGATGCGTTTTTTACGCCGGATAAATCCAAGCTTTTACTTTTTACACTTATGTCTTGTGACGTTAAAATTTATTTAAAAAACAAAATTCATAATTAAATGTTTCAATAAAGTGATAAAACAAATTTTTTTATATAATCAATCATAAAACGCATTTTAGTTCAACTTCGAGCCCTATGGAGGATTTGAAATTTCAAAGTTGTTTAAAAAAGCTGATTTTTTGCATGAAGACTTCTTAGGTATTCATAAGAGAGGTCTACACTTGCTTTTTCGTTCAAAATGCCCTCAGGGGATTATCCGGATTTGGTATATCCCAAAAACGGATATGTGTTAAAATTGGAATATTATGATTGGGAAATGTTGTACCGACTAGGGTTGCGGCGGGCGATTCGCCCAGGCGAATTCGCCCGGGCGCGCCCGGGCGATTGACTTTTTCCGCCCGGGCGCGCCTTTTTTTTCGCCCGGTCAGTAAGAGAAAAATATATGATAAGTTGTACAAAGTTTCATTTTTTTCATCATTTTCCGAAAACAAAAAATTTTGCTTTAAAATTCTTGCCGCGATTTTACATCTTTTCACTACTTTGAGCGGAATATTTCAAAAGCTTGTTTGACAAGTTTTTCTTTATGTTGCAAAAAATTCCTACACAACTTTTATACAAATTTCCGTAAACTTAGCTACATTATAATGGCAAAAGATCCTGTATGGGAACATTTTGAAGGTGATACAATTAAAGCTCGGTGCAAGTATTGGATGGACGAGCTAATAACTCTTATATTTCTTTAATTTCCTTACACGAGCTTTTAAAAAGATTTTTAAAAAAAACTATGAATTTTTTACCATTTTTATGGTTCGGGCGAATTCGGCTGGGCTCGCCCGGGCGCGCCCGGGCGGGCGCGCCCGTTTTTTTCTGATTTTCGGGCGCGCCCGCAACCCTAGTACCGACCATACATGATTTGGGGGGTGGTAATTTTTGAAACCGGCCGTCGGTCCCCCCGTTCATGCTGGGGACTTTTTCCGATTTTCGAAAATAGTGTAAAGGTCAAAAAATTTTTCGACGGCGCTTCGCGCCGCCGAAAAATTGCTTGCAGTCCCCCTATAGCTTCTCCAAATCGATCCGCGGTCCCCGTTGTCATGCCCAGAGTAAGCGTGGCACCGGGCCGAGTAAGCCCGGGCTCGGCCCGGGCCCGGCCCGGCCCGTCGGGCTCAGGCCGGGCCGGGCTCAGACTTTATCGGGCCGGGCCGGGCCGGGCTTTGAAAAGTCGGCCCGCGGGCCGATAGATAATTTAATGGATGGAAAAAAAGGGAAAAATTTGAATTATGAAAATACAAAAGTCTAAAAAATATTAAATTTGAAAAACTTATCTTTTTGAGAGAAAGTTTTTCTTTTGTAAAATGCAGCATATCACCAATTTTTTGAATTATTTAAATGGGTTTTTGTTTTAAAAAATATTTTTGTCTTAGATATATAATTGATTCTACACAGGTCTCCGGCCTTGCGCAAAATAGACAAGAAAATGAGAATTCTCTACCAAAAGTTCAAAAAATGAGATTTCTCATTCAAAAAACGAGATTTCTCTACCAAAAAAATTTAAATAAACGAAAATTGTTGCAACAAACGATGGGACCTCGAAAGTTAAATATTAAATAAATCAGCAGGAATATTTTTTTAATATGTTTTAACCTACACATGCTGTTTGAGCGACAGAAAAAAAACCATTAGATTTGTCTTAACTATATTGCATCATCATTATATTCTTCTTGTTTGAAGCGGTAACGAAATTTAAAAGACAATTTTTAGTCATCGTTTTTCCTAGACTAGTCAACGATTTTTTTATTTTTATTTTCAGAAAAATAGATTTTTTTGTGAAAGCCCGAAGCCCGGCCCGGCCCGGCCCGTGCCACGCTTAGCCCAGAGGTAAATTTTTTCTATATATAAGCCTTTTTTTTCTTTTTCTACTGAAAAATACTACAGTAACGTAAAAATACTACAGTATACCCCTCCTTGCTTATGCTTTTCTCTCTGGCATACTTTCTACTGTTTAAAAAATTGATTAACTTTTTATTTCTATATAAAATATTAAATGAAATTTTTTAAAGCTTTCAAAAGAATTAAAGATAGTAATAAGAAGAGAACAAATGCGGAAAATAATAACGTTGTTAATAAAGTGTTATTTCATTCGCATTTAAAGACGACGATCGGTTCGGGATCTTTGCTTTTGGCCATGACAAGTGCTGCAAGACCGCCATCTAATTCCATTACTTTGTAAGTTTTAGTTTTCACTTCGACACAAATGTGTTTCGTTGAATTATCGTTGTATGCTGCTCTTAATTTATCAAAAACAATTTTAGGATCGGAATCAATGTTACAGCAATTTTCTTAAATTACAGAGTTTATTGCAATATTATTACTTTTTAAACCATCCAAATCACGTAAAAACTCACTGAGTTATGAGCAATCTGATTCAAAATGAAAGGGAACAAAACGCCAATTTGATGGCAACCTACTTGTTTTTTTGGTAGAAGGTTTTGATGGCCGGATCATGAATAGGGTTGTCACTTCCCCGGGGACTCGGAAAAATGGGGGGGGGGGGGGGATTCCCTGACATTCCCCCAATTTGTGTTTTGGCTGTTTTTTGTTATATTTTTCCGTAAAAATGGCTTTTATATACGCTTTAAAATTTTTTAAAGGTTTAGTTAAAGCAGATACATCAATTTTGCAGAAATCATTATTCAAAAACAAAACGAAGCTATTTATTTGATTATTAACATTTCCAAGTCGAAAAACGGGAAGATTTTTTTACTGTTTTTACCCTTGAAGAAACACTTTCTTTCTCGATACTATGAGAAAACAAGCTCATGGCTATTGTTAAAACGAAAAAATAAATGCAAAATTACAAATTATTTTAAATAAAGCCCAAAATATTATTTATTTGCTTTTTAACGTTTGCTTTTAGCGGGGAATTTTGTGTCATTCCCCGGCAAAATCGGGGAATCCCCTGCGGAATTCCCCGGAGAAGGAGAATAAACAACCCTAATCATGAATCACTCATCGACAATCCTTCGGATCGCGCTTTCGACGATTCACAGCTGGTCCTAGGCCCTTCGGGTTCTATGGCGATCACAAAACATTTACATTAGGACCCGTCGTATAATTCTATAATTGTAAATATCAGGGCATTTTAATATCCACAAAAAAGAATTTGTGGACCCGACAAATCCGTTAACTTATATTTACTCCCAAACGATTTCTCCAATCTTAAAAGAATTTTAAGACCCGTCCAATTTTTTCCATGTTTTCCCCAACATAGTTTAAAAATTACCCCGCCCTTTTCAGAATCCGAAATTTAATGATTCTGCTTAAAAAATACATTAAATCCACATTAAAATCAAAAAATAATTTTTAGAATCAGAATCCCCCTCTTCAGAATCCTAAAAATAATTCAGCACAAAATTCTACCCGAAACATAATTTAAACCCAAAAAACTTTTTTTCCGTCAGATTCTCCGATCTATGTCACCCCCATTTCTAAAAATTGCCCCAAATATTTAGCTGATTGGAAAGCTGTGGGACATCTTGAAAGCGACAACCTCGAGGACTTGGAAAAAAGAATCATGAAGAATCTGATGATCCAATCGACTCCCAGCTTGATGACCCGTACACAAAAGAAATGTGGGAGAAAAGAAATTTACTTTTCATCCCAAACCATGATGAAATTTAAAAAATTGTTCAAGTTATTGATTTGAGAAAAAATGTAATATTTAGTGCAAAATAAATAAATTTTTTCATCAGTCGTAAATTTTTTTCGAAAAAATCAACGTACTCCCCCCTTTGCCCACTTTTTGGGAATTTGTGGTCGTCGGTCGGTCGGTCTGGGGGGATGAAATTTCCACCCCCAAATCATGTATGGTACCGACCCCGACGGACCTATTAAGATCTATTTTACCATTTCTGGACATTTTGGACCCAAATTATGGCGAATTGAATTTTAGCATTTTCGGTTTTTCGGCCATAACTCGAAAAAAATATATCCAGGTCCCAAAAATGAATGGCATTGGTTGATAGCCCTATCAAAGACCAACATTTCTGATTTACTAGATTCTTTTCCCGAAAAAAAAATGTTCATTAAAATGATTTTCTGTTTTTTCTCGTTTTCTTATGGTCGCACAAAGTGCAGCCCCCTTTGAATGCCCCAATGGCTCAGTGGTGTAGCGCTCACTTTTTGTAGCCGGGAGGTCGACAGTTCAAATCCTCTCTCTTGGAAAGTTTTGTTTTTAACTTTTTTTAGATAAAAAGTAAGTAACCGCCGATATCTAGGATATAGCATTTGAATGCTATCTAGATACTCTTGAAAATGAATAATTCAGGAATAACAATAAAAATATATTGAAAGAACTCGAATAGTTGCAACTAAAAATTAACAAAAAAAATTTTTTTCTAACGCATTGTTTTTTAAAATTCTTGTTTCTGCAGTAGTACTTTTTGTGGTTATTAATATAATGATGACCGTTTGTCTCGTTGTTATTATTATGGATATTAATGTCAATGTTAACAACAACAACATAGCCCCGTTTTAGACATTTTTTCTTAATTACTGTTTCTTTATTTTTGGTTTCATATTGTTTTTAAAAAAAATAATCACAAAAAAAACGAATTTTATCTAAAAAAAAGTTAAAAACAAAACTTTCCAAGAGAGAGGATTTGAACTGTCGACCTCTCAGCTACAAAAAGTGAGCGCTACACCACTGACAATTGTGAGCCATTGGGGCATTATACGCTGGGATAGCAGTGTTTTCGACACGAAAATAAAATTCGTATTTTAAAAAAATTTTTTCTTTTGAACATGAAGATATAGTAATTTATTTTGATAAATTACTTTGTTTATTTAGTTTTTTATGCTATTGTTTATAGAACAAAAACATTGCGCAGGTCGTGGACATTAAAATGAGATATCACTTTTGACACTTTGACATAAAAAGTTGAAAAAAAATACAGTATTTTCACAAGCGCTAATTTTTTCTTTGTTGAGTGCTCAATTTCAAAAGCTTTACAGGAGTTCGCTGTCTGTTAAATTTCTATTTTTTCTTTACAAGTTTATTCAGAAAGAGCTAATTTAATACACACCGCCGTCCTTTTTAGCAAAATCAAATTTTTTATAAACAAATTTTTCATGTTTACATCTCAACATCATTTATTTCTTATATTTTTCTCAAATGTTACTCAAAATATCTACAAATCAACTTGCTATTATCAAAAACAAATATTACAACTAATAGAAACAATGTATGACTGGAAATATTAGTTACAAAAGCGAACAAAAATATCAACATGTCCAACATCACAAAATCATCAGACATCCGAAAACTCATCAAATAATGATATCTGATAGAATCTGATAGATTAATGTTGCTATAGATGTATAAATGTAAGCATTAAAAACGTAAACTTAGATAATATTGTTATTTCAGGTTACTTTTTGATCAGCATCAATATTATATATATACTGTACTTTTTTCTCTTGAGAAAAACAGCTTGAACACGCCGATTTTTTGCTTCTTGTGTGTTGACGTAAGTTTCTTAACTTATTCTCAACCTGTTTTTACATATTAAAGCAATTTGGGGATCATTTGGATCCAATTGTGCATGTGCAACATACATTCCAAACATGATATTTTTTAATTCAAGAGCAATTTTTCTACTTAAAAAACACTTTTAACCATTTCTGAGCTCAAAGCATGTATCAAATAAAGAATATAGCGTGAAATAGAAGAAACAAATGTAAAACAGACATTCAAAAAGTACAGTATATATACGATATCGATGCCGATGCCGATCAAAAAGTAACCTGAAATAACAATATTATATAAGTTTACATTTTAAGCACTTACATTTATGCTTGTTTAACATTATTAATACATTTCCATCTTTCAGGTATCATTGTTTGACGATTTTATAATAATTTGCTAATTTTGTGATGTTGGACATGTTGATATTTTTGTTCGCTTTTGTAACTAATATTTCCAGTCATACATTGTTTCTATTAGTTGTAATATTTGTTTTTGATAATAGCAAGTTGATTTGTAGATATTTTGAGTAACATTTGAGAAAAATATAAGAAATAAATGATGTTGAGATGTAAACATGAAAAATTTGTTTATAAAAAATTTGATTTTGCTAAAAAGGACGGCGGTGTGTATTAAATTAGCTCTTTCTGAATAAACTTGTAAAGAAAAAATAGAAATTTAACAGACAGCGAACTCCTGTAAAGCTTTTGAAATTGAGCACTCAACAAAGAAAAAATTAGCGCTTGTGAAAATACTGTATTTTTTTTCAACTTTTTATGTCAAAGTGTCAAAAGTGATATCTCATTTTAATGTCCACGACCTGCGCAATGTTTTTGTTCTATAAACAATAGCATAAAAAACTAAATAAACAAAGTAATTTATCAAAATAAATTACTATATCTTCATGTTCAAAAGAAAAAATTTTTTTAAAATACGAATTTTATTTTCGTGTCGAAAACACTGCTATCCCAGCGCGCGCATTACAAATATTATTATTACAAGATTTATGCAAATTTTTTACTTACTCTTGCGTAAGAAGAT
This sequence comes from Panagrolaimus superbus, assembly GCA_964035985.1. Taxonomy (NCBI): domain Eukaryota; kingdom Metazoa; phylum Nematoda; class Chromadorea; order Rhabditida; family Panagrolaimidae; genus Panagrolaimus; species Panagrolaimus superbus. The sequence goes on from OZ038357.1 coordinate 13,380,382, forward strand.
GGAAACCAAAATAGCGTAAATTTATTAAAAGGAATAAAAGCATGAACTAAAAATTGTAATCCAAGTAAATATGCAACAGAATGAGTTTGGAATTTTGGGACAATGGTATCAGCTTCAAAGAAATCTCTCCAGAATCCGTATGCTGGAATTCTTGATCCAAAAGACTAAAAATATGTTTTTATTTTTTATAAGAGAATTTAGTAAATTGTCCAGAATTGTTATCAAACATCAAAAGCGGCACAAAAATTTATCCATTTTCACCTCCTAGATTTTATTGTTTAACAAAATAGACTTACATTAATAAAGAATGCGATATCCGAAATAAACAGAATTCGAAGCATATTAAAAAATGCACCAGAAAAATTATTTTTTCTTTCAAAAATTAAAACAATTCACGGGCTCATTTGGCGTTACGTTAAGGCGGTTTTCGCGTAGGATGATTTTAAACGATTAATTTTTCTATCAAATGTCTTCTAATAGTCCCTTGAACATTCCCTGCAATGTGCGACCCAAAAAAAAATTTCGAAAATTTCGATTTTTTTTCACAGGGGGGACCAAGGCAAAAAAAAATCAAAAAATTAAAAAAAAATTTAATTTTTTTTAAATAGTTCAGATATGTCCAGAAAGTCTAAAAAATACTATATAAACCGTTTACGGCGTTATAATAAGTAAAATATTGGAGTTAAAGCACCAAAATGATGTTGAGGGTATTGTGAAAAATTTCCTCATATAGAAAAAAATTTTTATTCGGTTGTTTTTTTACTTTGTTTTGATTAATTATGACTAAATCAATTATGGAGAATTTGAATATAGCATTTCAAGACATTAAAAATAGAAAAAATAAATTTTTTTTGATGTTGGGGGTATTGTAGCACTAGATAATGGCTAAAATGAATAGAAGTCGGGAACCGATAAAGTTGAACGATTTCTTTTGCTTTTAATATTTTTTTTAGGTAATTACGAAGATCGTCTCGAGGGGGATTTTTAATTAAAGCTTTCTTTCCAATTTTATGAATATTTGAAAAATTTACCGTTTTTATACATCAACATCGATAAAGTTATAGAACTCAAAATCTAGACATACAATAATTGTCCAAACCCTTTTGTTTTGATCCTAACCATATTTAGAAGAAATTGTCGAGTGCTTTTTTTAAATGGAATCATGAATCCTGATTTATACGTATTCAAAAATTAAATTTAAAAAAAAATTGAAAAAAATGGACATTTTGATTCCGATAGAACTTTAAAATTAAAGTACTTAGAAGCATTCTGATAGCATAGATATGTCAAGTAAATTAGAGCTACAAAACTGTCTGCGAATATCTGACATTTCCGTGGTAGTACGTCTATGGCACGATAAAAACACAAATTTGGTACCTAATTTTAGGCAAAAAAGTGACTTTTGATTCCGATAGAACTTTAAAATTAAAGTACTTAGAAACATTCTGAAAGCATAGATATGTCAAATATACTAGGGTTACAAAACTGTCTGCGAATATCTGACATTTCCGTGGTAATACGTGAATGGCAGGGCAAAAAGTGCCAAAAAAGGGGGTTTTTGGCCATTTTGGTTAAATCGACGGCACATCACCAAATCGACCCAGATATCATTCCAAAGCTATTTTTTGGTGTTTCTATGATATTTGGCACCGTTTGATACTAAAACATCCTAACGTAACATTTTTTACCAAAAAATGAGCCCGTGAATTAATAAGGAAAAATGAAAGAGATAAAAGAGAAATTCTATTCCGGTCACAATTATATCACTTGACAAGAGTCGCTCCGGCTAAAGCCGGAGCTCGCAAACAAAAATTTTACATGGGGTACTGCACCGGTCTTGATCAAAGTCATAACAATGGACTTGCAATGTTTCGCAAAGCTTTTCACAAACTCCACACGCTTTTTAGCAACATTATGCTAATTAACTTTATCAAAAAAACCTTATGCGTTTCACGAACATTTGCATATACTCCATTTTTTTAAATTAGCATTATTGAAAAATTCAAACAACAAAGAATTTTGATTTTTTTTAAATTGGTTGTTATTTTTAATAGTCTAAAAAGCAGCTAATAATAATTTTTTTGCAAAGTGTTCTTAATTAATTACATGCTTTTATCGCTGCTGAACTCATGAATTTTCAGCGTTTTTAAAGTTTAAACTACAATAGGCTTTTACAGAAACCTCTGATTTTTGTCTTCAATTTAACATCAAAATTTAGTACCATTAATTTTTTCATGTTCGTTAAAAAATTCAACAGCTTCTTGAATTTTTCTCAAAAAAAAGGCCAAAGAGCAACTAATAATTTATTATTCGTTTTTTCACAGTACCTTAATTTAATTACACGCTATTATCTATTTTAGGCACTTGGTTTTTTTTCCGAAGTTACACGGGCGTTTGCAGCAGTTTTTTATGAAGCGTTTGCATTTTTTAATCATCCATAATAGTCTTTAAACTCGCGCAAAAACCATTTTTAATTAAATCAGAAAAAAAAAAAAATTGCTAAGCACAAAAAATTTTAAATTTTAAATTCTAAATTTTTTGCATTTTTTACTGGACCAAAGGAATGTCCAAAAGAGTTATTATTTAATGTTACATAAATATGACATGAGGTGCCCTGCGGGCGCCAACTCATTGGGGTCTATTTAGAACCCGCATTCATCATATTTAATTTAAAAATGGGAAGTCTAATTTACTCTGATCAATTAATTTTTATAAAAATTCTCTCCGTCTTTTTCATAATCTCATTGTTTTTTCAGTGTTTTTAAGGTTTTTTGTCCAAAATGGCACAAACATTTACAACAGTTTCTTTTCAAAACTTCTGAATCTTTTTTTGGTCGTAAGCACTAATTTTTTAAAAGCTTCGCGAATTTTTCCCAAAAAGTCCAAAATGCAGCTAACAAATTATTATAAGTCGTTGCAAACTTCTTAAATAAACACACAATTATCTATTTTATGCACTTTGTTAAAAAACTACTGAATGCATATGGCAATGATTTTAACATTGCCATATGCATTTCTAGCTAATTCTGTGTGCCATTATTCTGACATGAGGCGCCCTGCGGGCGCCCGGACGTTAACTCTAAGCAAAACACACCGCTTCTGACAACCACTTTTTTACACAATAGCTATTACATTCTGATCACTTAATTCTATGCAAAAATCATTCTATTCATTCTTTCCTCATACTTTTTTCAATATGCATTCACATTTCTTTATTCCCCAACAATTTGCATTAACTTTTTCATTCTCCATTTTTTCGGATCTTTAAAGCCCCGAAACTCAAAGTTCCGACAGCCTCCGGAGAACTTCACCTATTTTAGCATTACCTCCATAATTTTTTCAACATTTTAATACCAAACACCGATATGAAAAACAAAAATGTAACAAACAGACAAACAAACACATTCTCAAACCTACCAAGGGGATCGCATTTTTGAAAATTTATTTAAATTTCTTCAAAGAAATAAAAGAGTAATCTTTAAAAAAAAAATAGTATTTATATTAATTTTTTTAATTAAACTCCAAAAAACTTCTCTTCCGTAATGGCTTGGGTATGTGAATTTGCATAAAAATAAACAATGTATGATGTTTGAAAAATTGTAAAGTATGTCAAAGCGCGTTTGTAAAATGTAATATTTTGTAGTTTTTTGAGAACTTTAAGTACAGATAAATGAAATGTATTTTGTTTCGTTTTTACTTTTGAGGGGGAAATCCGAAAAGTTTATTAATTTATGTTTTTTTGTTTTGAGAATCAAATATTCTTGGAATGCTATAAATTTTTTCCTCATTCATGTGACATTGGTTTTTAGAGTAATGATGTTTGCTGTTTTTTAAACTTTAAAAAAAGAAATGCGGGAAAGAATTTTTAGTTTAGATTTTTTAGAATTACTTTTTTCCACATTTGAATAATTTCAAAATTGTTTTTTAGTTTTTATTGACGATAGTCATGGATCCGTAATTTTTTTAAAGATAAAGATAAAGATAACGTTGATTACAAGTTTAAATATATATTTTTGATAAAAATGTTAAAAAAACGACAATGTTTTAAAAATATTTAAAAAAGAAAAGTTACTAAAAAGTGAAAATTTAAAAAAGATTCAAAAATATGGATCATTAAGATGTAAGATGGCTCTCATCATTTACCAACAAACAACACATAAAAATTCTGCAACTGGTTTTTCTTGATCAAAAGAGTAAGTTGTTGGGAGAGCTTTTAAAGCAAGGATTTCTTCATCGGATGAAAGACGGGTAATGCTTTGACGGGTTTCTATAAATGTTTTTTTATGTGATGCTATGTGATAAGTGACAAACAAACCCCAAAGATTTTCTTCAACATAAATAACGCCATTACGCTTTTCTTTAACAGAATGACGAGAAGCAAGGGCAAGTTTATCAGTAAAATTGTTATCAATCAAATATTTGGCAGCTTCGGCCATAAATTTGAGGTCTTCCCAAACGGTGAAGACTTCATCAGTTTTTTCTTCTGTAAAAGATAATTTATAATGAAAAGATTTATAATTAAATCCAGCTTACCATATCCTACTGGATACCATGCCCCATCACTGCCACATGACAAAAGATTTGGTTGTGCTTTATCAGTTAAAACATCAAAAAGTGAACGGGGTTCAGCAATTCGACGTTCTGAATCTGAATCAATTATTTCATACATTACTTCATTTTCCTCTAAATCAAAATGTCGATGAGCAATTACAACACAAACTTTATCCGAATAATTGTATCTAAATATAACAGCTTAGAATTTGAATAATAACCATAAAATATTACTTACTTTCGAATAATTTTTCCAAGTAATTCAATGTCTTGACTTGTCACAGCTTTTGAAGTACTTTTAAGATCCCCAAGCAAATTATATACAGCAGAATTGTAACTTTTTACAGACATTTTTTTCTTTTTCAAAAATAGAGCTTTTTTTGAAGGTACAAATAAAATGCTTTAAAGGGCTTAAATACTGCCAAAAACATTTTCGAAAAAAGGGTGGAGTTTTTGATAACGTTATTTTTAGGATTTAAAACAATGAATAATATTTAATCAAAAATTCTGAGTATAAAAAATTTTTATTATAAAATAGCTGATTTAAAAAAAAAGGATGCGAAAAACTTTCCTTTTTTTAGAAACTTCCTACATTTCTAAAAAAGGAAAATTTTACTTAAAAGTCTTATCATGATAACGCTTTAACGTCAAGCAGCTGATATCAGCTGATTTTTTTTCTTTGATAATTTCACAAAAATTTATTTTTGGCAATACTTTTTTAAGACTTGGTTATTTTAAGATAATAATAAAAAAATAACAAATTTATTTAATAATAAATTTGTTAAAAAATGTTACTCGGATAATATCAGATATATATAAATCTTACAAATGCATGTATATGATTCTTATAAACTAAAGAGACATCAGCGAATTGTGTTTTGCATATGATGCAAGTTTTATCATTCAACCAACTATCTCACGACGTCATATTTGGAGAGTCCCTAACAATTTTTCAATGAAAAAAAAAGACACAAATTATATATTTTTTTGTAGTTAAAAATGTTAACTGAAAAATAACAATGAAACCAATCATCGAACGGTCCGACCCCTCGAAGGTTCAAATTCAGCCCAATCAAGACATAAAAAAAAAGAAACACAATTATTTATAAAAAATCAAGCAAAAACAGAACATTTAAAAATCATCGCTATAAACTTCAATTTTACAATTACCTGCCATAACGAATTCGTTTTCAGCTGTCAATTCAGCAAGCAAATAATAATCATTACGGAGAATCCTTTGATGTGCAACAGCCATTTTTCCTTCCGCAGTAAAAATTAAATACCATTCAATTTCTGCTCTTTCTTGAATAGAACTAGGTTCTGCAGGAATTTCAAAAGTTGGATCCCACCAGCAATAACTATTCTTGCACGAAAAAAATGATAACTTCAAAGATTTGATATTATTGATAATGGATTGATCTGGTATTACGTTTCCAAATAAAGTTTGTCCATTTGAATTTGTAACTTTTACTAAAAATTATACTGTAACAAAAAATTTACAACAAAATATCAAACCTTTATAACTTTCTTGATATCGATCGCACAAAATTTGGCTTAATTCATCGAGAGATGAAAAAATAAAGCCACGCGGAACTAAAAAGAGGAATTTTTTAAAATTCAAAAAATGAATATTATAAAAACTAACCAACAAATTTATTCAGAAAAATTAACTTCATACGTTTAAAAGCAATAAAAGGAAGAAAAACAGCGATTTCGGATTTAATTGCATCATTTTTATTTGAATTTTCACATTTATCCATCGCTTGCTTTTCTGCCCATTTATATACCTAAAATTTAACAATCATTAAAATCAATTATTTTAAAGACTTACAAGTTGAAATAAATCTTCAGGCGGAGTTTTATCTTTGCTGGAAACAACAATATTTTGAATCATGGATTTCTTCAATGTAAGCATTGTTTCAGAATTCAAAATCTTTTCAAAATTGTTAAAAATAAAAGTTTGAAGAGTAGCTTTGAGTTGAATCAAAGAATATTTTTCTGTTAATTCCAAAATTTGAAATACATTTCCTTCGGTGACTTCCATCTTTGATAAAAATCCATCACAATAATTTTTGAAGCAATTAATTTGATAAAATTCAGCGATATCAACCATGGAATAAATATTATCATCTGTAAGTTCACATTCACCAGAATACAAAAAAGTGATAAATTGATAAAATTCATCAAAGGTGTAATCTTCAATTTTGATGGATTCATTTTTGGAAGTCCATCTTTCAGAAAGCATTGAATCAAAAGTATCGGAAACCAAATTTAACATTGGTTTATGAGCATAAAGTAACTAAAAACTGCTTCATTAAACTAATAACAAAGTAATCACCAACCTTGTCACCAAGCTCAAAAGCAACATCAAAACGGCCATTTTCAGGATCTTGAGATTTGAATAAATTGAATTTTATAAGTTGTAATTCAATTATATTTTTAACAGCAGTCATATTTTATAAAAAACAGAAATTAGAAATCTAAAAAAATTATGAATTAAACAAAAAAATATTCTGGCGAAAAACAGAGAGAAATCAAAGGAAATAAGCTTTTCTATAGCCGGGAGCTAACTTTTCTTTATCCTATGTAATTCTTTTATATCTTATATAAACACGAACTATATTGAAGATTATAGGAACCATAGGATAGGATTCTATGGGAAGAAAGAAGCAGGAAGGAGAGAGCGAGAGTAACAATTTCGCGCGAAAGTTCGAGAAAATGGTAAAGAGCATTTTTTTCGTGCGACTTTTGTTATTTTTTATTCTCTCCGTTTGATCGAACTTTCGCGCCGAAACCAAGCTAGAATTGAAAAGAAACTCCGCTGATTTTTTTTTCAAAAAGACGCTTTGCCAACGCAACTCTACAACTCATTTTTTTATTCCAAAGAAATCTTTTTTTGCAACTCATTTTTAAATACGAAATTCTCAATCCGGTTTTTAACCCGATCCGACCGATTTTCTGTCCCCTGATTCGATTTTTTGATTTTGAGTCGAGTTAATGAACATTAATGTCGACCACTATTTTTTTCTGTAAGAGTCAAAATTATTGCCCGCTTAACTGAAGATAATCCAATTAGCGAAATTGTTTACAAAAGTTTTATTGTTTATATAAATGTATTATTTTAAATTAGAAATGGATTATCATTAACAACACATATCACACATTAAACCGACACATCCATCACCTTTACATTTATTATTGCAGCAGGCTTTGACCATGCCATCCCAACAAAGCCACCCTCTTTTCATACGTAATCCTTGTGAAAGTTCAGAACCCTAAAAACACAAATATACAGTATTACTAAAATATTCAGGAAAGTTTCCCCACTAACTTCTTGATTGCTGGTAAGATTTGATTGATCACCTGCAAAAATGCATGTAACAATGGCAAAAAATGCAACAATAATAAAAAGTTTTGCGTTCATTTTAAATGCAGAAAATGAAATAAATTGAATATTTTAGAATTGAAAAAGCTTTTAAACAATATAAAAACTGTTGAATTTAATTATTTTATTTTATTCTTTTTATACGGAAGTTTTTTGGGTTAAAAATCGTAAATAATATTTACATAAAACCGATAAATATAAAAATATTTGGCCAAAAACATCCCGGGACACAAATCAGAGTACATAATTTTAACCCTGTTTTTTTAAAATATTAAATTGTATTTATTTGAACAAATGGCTTTAAAAGCGTTTTTCAACGCGCCTTTAATTGTTTAAACAAATTATTTTGCATTAAACAATTAAAAGCCTCGCTAAAATAGAAGATAAAAAATGAATTGTTTTCGAATATAAATAAAGGGTTCCCACTTCCACTTCCAAAAAAACTGATGCTTAACAAATTTTAATTGTTTTTCACCCTGCCTTTTGCACTGAAGCTGATGATCATCGATTAAGAATGTTCAAATAAACATGTCGAAAATTTAAAGCCGGCAATTTTGTCCCCGAAAATATATATTTTTTTATTTTTCTCTAAATTTTTCAAAGCGATATATTTGTTTTTTTGGTGAAAAAATCAAAAAACATTTATTGCTCATTTATGTGGAAATAGCTCTTTAACATATCGACGGGAAATTTCATATTTGTCTTCATACAGAATTTAATTCCATCATGATTTCGTAATTTAAATATTTTTCAGTGTTATAATAATTATGAAAGGTTTTTATCTGTAAAAAAACTTTCATAATTCAAATATTTTGTATTTTCAGTTTTGAAGTACATTGTACATGTTCGAAAAGGCGCGAATAATCAAAAATCTGACACCCACATTTTTGGCACTGTTGTCGCGCCTCTTTTTTTTTAAGTGGAAGGGCACCACCGGAGGCGGTGGCGAATTTTTTATTTTATTTAAAGGTCAAAAAAAATTAAAAAGGTTAAAAGCATATAAGAAACCGCTGGAGGCGTTAGCGTTGGCAAAACTAATTTTTTTTGCACAAAACCTCTTTTTAGAGAATTCAGTGCAAGGTGAACTTTACAGAAAAACTTCGAATTTGTTCATAGATAATTTTTAAATTGAACATTTTTTATAATTTACGAAAAAAATTGTTAATTGTGTGAAAAACGAATGCAAAATATTTTTAATGACGAGGGAGGGATTGAGAGATTGATGCTTTTTATTGCCGAAATTTACATAAATGAACAAAAACAGAAGCTCCGCAGAATTTTTGATTTATCAAAGTAGTCTTGCCTCGGTTAAACATGTTTGAAAAATTAGAAAAGAAATAAATGTAAAAGATTATTATTTAACAAAACAAAACTTCTTCCATTTTCAGTATTTTTTTGGCAAAATAGTCTTTGTTGAAACATCAGTTTTTGCACTGAAAAACTTTGAATTTGTGATTCTTACAGGCTTGGAAGATTTCATTTTTTGGAGGGTATTTGAATAAATTATTGCAACAAAAATTCCATCAACTGATCCGCAAAATGTTGTATAAACTCCGAGATATTGTGACAATGAAAAGTTTATTGCCTAAAAATTGTTTTTTTAAAAAATGCATTCTGCCAAAAAAATAAAAATAAAAACGTACTTGTCTCAAAATTAAATCGATAAAAGCTGGACTAAAATTTAATACAATTTCTAATGTAATCGTTAATAATGTTAATTTATTTGTCTAAAATGAACATTTTTACAATCAAGTCTGTACTCTTAAATAAAACAAACCTTTTTCTTATTTATTCTATCACTTGATTGTTGATTAGTCAAAACCTGTTTTTGAGATTTTCGAAATCCCAAATAAAACCAAACACTTATTACAACATTCATAAATCCAGTAATTAATTTTGCCCAAATTGAAATAATTGTGCTACTCGAAGATCGAGTTACACAGTCCACAGAAAAACAATTAATTGGGGCTAAAAAAAGAAACTTTTAAAAAAACAACAAAAGAAGTTTTTTTCTAAACCTGGTTTTTCTACCGTATCCCAAAATAAGATATAATGAACAAGTGTGACGGCAGACAAAATTAGCATAATTGCAAAAGAAAAATATAGAAGCCATTGATGAATTTTTGATTGTGTGATGAAACGGGTGATAATTAAAGTTCGATGAAGAACAAGAAAAAAGACAGCCAAAGAAGTCACGGGTAAAATTGTGAGGCCTGCTATTGATGTGACATAAATAATTAACGGATCATTTGTGCCTTAAATATAACCATTCAAATGCCAATATAAACTGTTTTTTTCGAACAATTAAGACAAAAATGTAAATTTATTAAAATGTTGTAATTTCTACAGTATACCTTTCTCTGTTTTTCTTTTTATTGAGAAAGGTATACTGTATGTGGGAGAAAAAAAATTGGGAGGAAAACACGACCTGTAACAGGCATAACAAAATAGAGAGAATTTTTAGGCAATAATTTATATATTTATCAAATATTTTTGTTATTTCGGATTAAGGATGGATAAGGGACAAAATAGGGCTTCGGCATTTTCTTATGGTCCTCTCTGTGTTTTTTTAAAATAAAAAAATAGCAAAAATGCCGTTGGTCCTTATCCATCCTAATTTCGGGTTTTGAATATTTAAAAAAGCAAAATGTTTACCTTTAAACCAAACGGCAACAGCGTAACCACTTTTAATTGCATTTATGAAAGCCATAAAAATAATGGTGATAAGATAAAACAAAAATGGTGGTGAAATTTCCACATTTTTTAACAACATAATTTTAGTGTAAAGTGTTCGGGACAAAAGGCCAAAAGTTGAACAATTCAAAACAAACATAATCAAGTTTTGAATTAATAATAAATAAGTCATATATGGAAGCTCTGCCATGTTTTTTATGTTTCACCTAAAAAAAATAAAAATAAAATTGTTTAATTATTTTTTTGGCAACTATATAAATTTTTTTTTAAATGCTTTCATTTATATCAGAGATTAGTGTTGATTATTTAAAAACAAAAGTAATAATTTTGCCGGAAATGTAGAAATATAGAACATTAAAATACTTATCTCAATTTTTGTAAGCGCATGTTTTTTCTCACAAATTACAAAAAAGTCTTTGTAATTATCAGAAAAGAGGAGGTGTTTTGTGCGATTATTTGTTCTTTTGGGATACAAGATTTTAGGTGCTTTTGAAATTTTAATTTTAATGTAGCTTTTTTCTCAACAATTTAATTAAATTTTACAAAAAAGCAAAAAAACATTTTTTAAGAATGATCAAATGTTCAATGGTGTGATTACTATCACGCATTTTCTGGACAATAAAAAACAAAGAACAATCTTTTTGGTAAATTGTAGTGTGGGAACTTTTTTTTACACTTTTATTAAATTTTAAAATATTATTTTTTTAAGTTTCACCAAATTTTTAATTAATTTACTTTTTTGTGTCAGCAAAATAATTATCAAAAAAATTTAAAAGTAATTTTGTTTAAAAATAAATAATAAATTTTTAAAAAAGTAGAAAGTATAAAAAACTGCGAAAAAAATTAACTTTGTGCTAATTTTTTGCATATGAAAAAATAATTATCCAAGCAATTAGCATCATAAAAATAATTGTACAGTAAATAAACTTCTATTTCGACGGCCATATGCCAATGGAAGATAATTCAATAGACTTACATGATGTAAGTCCAGAAAACCGACGCCGAAAATAGAATCGAAAAACCGCCCGCATTGCTTACATCCGACTATATCAATGGAATTTCGCTGTCATTTGTGTTGTAGGATTAGCAAATGAACATTTATTTCTGACGTAAAAAAGCTTTAAATACAAAACTAGAGTATTATGCAAATTACATTACTTTTTCATACGTTTATCTTCAACAATTTGATGTTAATGATGTCCAAATATTTCCGCCTAAAATTGAAATGCCCACATTTATTGTTAATTATTTTTTTAAATTTTGGGGAGTCGCAGTTCACATAAATCTTTTCTTATAACAAATCGTGAAAATCAGGGAAAAAAAAGAGAAAAGATGCACTAATAACAATGTAAAGAAGTCAAATGGGTATGAAAGCTCTGGTTGGTATTAAACTGTTAAGTTTTTATATAAAAGGTTCCTACTTTAATTCTATGCAAAATTTTAATGCTAAAGATAGTAAGTTTATGCAAAACTCAAATGATTTTAAAAAATTAAGCTGCTTAAAAAAACTGATGCATCAGTTTTTCGAAGAACCCATTTTTAACGATTAATTTTCCCAAATTTTTTCATTTTTGTAACAACTGGCGACATGATAAGCCAATTTGTCATTCATCGACAAACGAAAGTTCAATTTTTACAATTTAGAATACTTTCAATAATAATTTATTTAAATGCAATTTAATTCAATACAGGAAAAAATAGATAAACATAAAAAAAATTCAACTTTTTACTTTTATAAAAAAAGTATCTCTAAAAGTTCAGCGTAAACTGTTCCCGATACTCAAAAAATACGAAGATTATTATGGTAACATATATTTATGGAAATTGTAACTCTAATACAGAATCTATTGGTGCCGTGGCATAAATATTTTCACTGATTTCAACATCTGTTTCTTCTAGCACATATTCGCCGCTACGTTGATTTGCACTTTTACGATAAATTGATATTGGGGATAAAGTGCCAACAAAAACATTAATTAATAGTACTAATAAAAATGAAATATGTTCCATTAAATAGAAAACCGTATACCATTTTGAATTTTCTAAAAAAAAAACAATTGATAAACATTAAAAAGGGGGAATAATAAAAACTTACGAGCTGAAAAAAAATTTGCAATGTATAAAACAAGTATTACCACAAGACACAATCCATAAACACCCTAAAAAGTTTAATGCAATTCTGTATAGATAAAAGTAATCAATAATACAGGAGTCAGAATCTATTAGAAGGGAACGATAGGATATGTGATTTCGGGTTTCAGCTCAAAAAGATATTTTACCACATTCCATTGGCATTTTCCTAAAAGTTTTCTAACGGCCCCCATTGGCATTTCTTCAATTTATATCCCCTTGCATTTTTCATTCAAAATTTGCATAAAAATGTTGAGTGAAGGAGGATATCCTCCAGATAGATATTGCTAACTACTTTTTCTAAAAATCTGTTTGTTTCCCACGTTTTGGAATTAAAAATGGTATTTTTTCCACTGTCTAATATAATGTTTTTAGGGATTGTCCAGACGTGACGTCACTATAAAATCGAAAATTTTGAACCCCACCCACCCTTCCGCCACGCTTTGCCCTTTGATCTTTGTCGGCTTTTTAGCAGGAGCGTCACGTTTAGCTTACCCCCCCCCACCCACCCATAAAACCCGTCACGTCACGTCTGGACGCTCCCTTAAAGAGGGCGGACGTTTTGCGACTTTCTTCATTATTTGGATCTCGCAACGATTAAAAAAATGTCCGACAAAACACTGGAGCATGCAAGATCCTGATTGTCAGGATCTTGCATTTCCCGAGTGCAAAAAAGTCGCAAACCGTCCGCTTCCTTTAACCACTAAAACCGAAAAATATGCAGTTTTTTATTAAAAGTAGATAGCGATATCGTGTGATACTCGTTTATATAAAAATGCCAAAACGCAAAGGAACAACTAAAAAACTTTTAGAAATACGTTTGAATGCCAATTAAATATGGTAATGGTAAAATATGCTTTGATCTAAAACCAAAATCACAACTCTATTGGGCATTCTCTTTATTTTGTAGTAAAAAAACATACCCAACTAATCATGGTTCCAAGATAATATTTCCTTTCTTTAAAATAAAAGGCCAAAACATTAAAGGTAGCTGGAATAAGAGGAAGTAATAAAACTAAATTTGCTGTAGAAAATTTGGAGCGTTCAAAAATCATTAAAATAAGCAACAAAAATAATGAAACTGATACAGAAATATTAAAAAATAGAATAATTTTTTGGGGATCAGTTGGAGAAAATCGAAGTAAAATTGTTTGAAATTTTGAGCGATTTCTGTCAAGCTTTTCATTGACGGCATTACAGTAACAGGCGAGTGACGATAAAACGCCGAATAAGGCATACGGTAAACTAATCAATACAATATTTGGTTTTGTGTAGTAATAACCTAAAAAAATATTTTAGAAAACAAAAATAGAGACCGGCAAGCAAACATTTTTCCTTTCTTTTCTTTGACACTTTTTTGGTTACAGTATGAAAAATTTAATTTTTACTTAAAAACTAATAATCATAGCTACTAGATGTTATTTTTTACGCTGATTCCAAAAATGCAACTTAAAATTTTTTCCCATAGGACAAAGGGTGGAAAACTCAAAAATAGCATGTTTTTTCGACTTTTGACCCCTAGGTAAGCCCAGGTAAGCATAACTGGTAGCACAGTTTAATAGCCCTCCAAAAAATACATCTGAATAAAAAATAAAAATCAGGGGGAAATCAGGGGAAAAAAATAGGGAACAATCGCAGAGCTAGATTTTGATCAAAAACGTTAAAAAATCGAAGGAATGCATTGTTTTGGCGACGTGTCCTTCAAAAGCATAAAGGAAATGCATTTTTTTGTTTCAAAAAAAGGAAAGAAAAAGTATCTTTTTTTCAATCAAAAAATTTTGCTTTTTTAAATTTTCAGATGGCATTTTCGGCGCTTTTACTTAATTTTTTTACTTTTTTGTTTTTATATTATTCTTATTCAGGCCCGAAAGTACTATAATAAAGCAACATTTTTTGTTTTTTTGAAAATTTTTTTTTCACTTGCCGGTCTCTAAACAAAAAAAAACAAATTCAAATGCAAATTTTCTTTGAATTTGAATTTTTTTGTTTTTTGTTTTTTTTTATAAAAGAAATTTGTTTTGACAAGCACTACGGTAATGATATTAATGATAGTCTGTGCCAGATTAATGAAACACTACAGTTTCATACAAAAAAATGATTTTTAACCAATTTTTGAAAATTTCGCCGGAGTCGATTCCAACTTTGTGACTTCGACTCCGGAATAATGGTTAAGTAACTGAGAAGGTGACAAACAAATTTACCAAAGTAATTATATTGATTAATCATAACTTTAATATAATATACAGCATAAAAAACTTGAGCAAAACAAAGAGAAGTCTAAAATTAAAAATAAAAAGTTGTTAAAAATGAATCCCAAAAATCTTACCAAACCAATTGCTCCAACTAAATAAAAATTGCATTGATTAAAGATTCGAGCAAAAATATTAAAAAATGTTGCAAAAATTACAAATTCCCAAAAAAAATTAAATTCAGCTTCTTTCAACTTATGCCGAAATTCATGGGGGTATTGAGATAGATTTGTAACAATTAAAACCAAAATACACCAAAATAAAAAAATTATAGAAAATATAAAATTTATATTTTTCATTTTTTTTTGTTAAGCTTTAAGCTGGATTCAAAGCGTTAAATATTGCTTTAAATATCAGTGATTTTTGAGTTTCGTTTATTTCATTTATTTGTTTATCAAAGTTAAAAAATCAGGGCTATATTTTTTTTTTGGAAACCTCATTGTTTAAACAAAATATAAACAAACTATTTTTCTGTAAACAACAAAAAAGTTTCTGGAATTAATTTTAGCTTTTCCAAAAAGTGATTAAATATAAATTTAAAATTTAAATTGTTTATATCAAATATATATATGTGGTTTGATTCAACATAAAAAAAGCAGCTGATCGATTTATTTATTTATTATATTTATTTAAATACATGCCTGATTACATACAAATTGAAGTATACATAGTAAAACAACGTACAATAAAATGTAATAAAAGCATGTTGCTTTTACACCTTACGATTGGCAAGGTGGTAAAGCACTAAACCTTTGGAATTTTTTGAAAGAATTTCAGTCTCAAAAGAATAGGAAGTTGATGGAAGGTATTTAGTGATCGAATTAAGAAAGAATCCTCTTTTATATTGGTTCATTTAATTGGAATATGAAACCGTGTTCTCTCATGACGGGGCGAGACACTGTTACAAAATTTAAGAAAATAGGGAATGGTCGGATCCACTTGAATCCTCCCATTATGAATTCTTTGTAGTATTGATAAGTAATTGGCAGTTCGAAGATTTTTAAGAGAGTCAAGAGTTCGGTACTCTAGCCGTTTCTGATAGTTATAGTTTTTTGATTTTGTCCTTCTTCTACAGATGAGTCTTGTTGCGAGTTGTTGAGCCTCTTCAAGGATATTGCTGGAATTGTTATATCTAGGATTGAATATGAGTGTGCAAAATTCTAGGTAAGGTCGAACAGAAGTCATAAACATTGGAGTTAATAGTTTTTGGATCAGATGAAATTGGAAAAGTTGGCCTCTTGCTTTGTTCGAGAAATTTGATAAATGATCATCATTTTTTCAAATCAGGAGAAAAATAGACTCCTAAATCGAATCCCGGAACTTTGACCGAAAAAACTTTGACCGAAAGAACGATGACCGAAAGAACTTTGGCCGACAGGGAATTTTGACCGACAGGGAACTATGACCGAAAGCACTTTGAGCGAAACTGAACTTTGGCCGAAAGCACTTTGGCCGACAGGGAACTTCGGCCGAAAGCACTTTGACCGACAAAGTTATTCTGACCGACAAAAGAATTCCCACATTTAGCTAAAGGGTGAACTTTATACATGCTTTTTGGCAAAGTTAACCCTTTTTATTTCCGCTCTTCGCCACGTGGAGGCAACAGTAATAGAAGAGCTTTTTTTTGTTTTCTTATTTAAAAAGGTGATTATATGACTTGTGAACTAACGGAAAAAAATTAAAAATTAGAAAAATGTTTTTGAATTAATGAGTCGAAACCGAAAAAGAATAAATAAAAAAATCCGAAAAAATATTATTATTAGGTTTTTAACCTCTGATCAAGATCGATGCCATCGTTTGCAGAAATCCAATTATATCATTAGCATCAAACATTTCAAGAGCGGTTCGTTTGCGTTGTTCAAGTAAGCGACATGCATCAGAAAGTTTTTTTGGCGGTTTAGCAGCGCTTAAATTGAAAACATCGGTTTCAACTGTTTTTAAAAATTTTCGAAGAAGATCAGCAAATTTAAAAAAGCCAGGCTTATCGCAATTAAAAAAAGAATGTAATTTGTTATGAGCGCCTTCGACATTATTATTTGTGCGCGGACTGCCTTCAATAGTTCGATCATGCATATTCCATAAATCGCGT
Organism: Panagrolaimus superbus; assembly: GCA_964035985.1. Taxonomy (NCBI): domain Eukaryota; kingdom Metazoa; phylum Nematoda; class Chromadorea; order Rhabditida; family Panagrolaimidae; genus Panagrolaimus; species Panagrolaimus superbus. The sequence goes on from OZ038357.1 coordinate 13,397,480, forward strand.
TCAAATAAGGGTGGACTAGCGCGATTGTTACGAGCAATTCTTCCAACGTAAGTTTCTTCAAAATATTCAGTAAAAGCTAGAATCTGTGGATATTCTGGAAGTTCATCAAAATTTGCAGCAAGGTGATTTTTAAGCAAAACAAAAGCTCGGACAACATATTGTGCAGGTAAAAAAGCTAATGCGCGGAACATCGTCATAGATGTAGCTAATTGAAAATTTTCGCGTAGAACAACTTTTAAACCAAGCTCATCCAATTTGCGGCGAATTGATTGGCAGAAATGAAAAAAGCATCCAGAAATGTCTGCAGTAGGGTAAGCTTGGCCAATGGCATTATGAAGTGATTTTTCAAAATCAACCATAACCGTTTCAGGAGAATTGTTAACTAGAGTTTTTAAAGCCTCAAAAGCGCGTTCGTAAGTTTCTTGATTTTTTCGATTAAGCAAAAAGTAAGCGCAAGGAATAGTTTCATGAGTATTTCGCCATTATGCATGAATGACCAAAAGCTGATATGTAAATTTTGGAGTTACTTTAAAAGTTGCATCTATAAACCAATTAGCAGAATTTTCTAAAAGCTCAAGCAGCGTATCACACGAAAAACAAATAAAACGATCTTCCAAAGGATAAACTTTCGGTCAAATTCATTTCAATAAAAAGTGCAAAATTAAAAAAATTCAAAATTTCGGTCAAAGTTCTGTCGGTCAAAGTTTTTTCGGTCAAAGTTCCAAATACCTCCTAAATCACGAACTTGTACATCTGCTAACGGAGTAATAATAGATGAAAGAGATGAGTCTTATAAAATACAGATTTGCAAACTTTAAACTGCATTATTTTGACAAAATTTAAAGATTTTGTCAAACTATTTTTTAAAAGGATTTATCAAATTTCTCAAATTAATGAGTTAAATTATTTAGAAAAAATGATATCATTGATTATTCCTTCTATGGTATATGACAATAATAAATTAGATCAAATTCTATCAGTGATTTTTATTTATTTTTATTTTTCTTCCATCAAATATCCAAATACGAATACCGTGCTTTCGAGAGGTGACATTTTCAGGCCACATTTTTTTGTCTTGAAATATTAATTTTTTCTTCAATATTTAAAAAATCTCAAATCTTTGTTTAAGTTACATTAAATTTTAATGAATGATTAAAAACACGCAAATTGTGTTTTATGTTTTGTACTTTGGTTTATTTTTTACGAAGTTAAATGTTATTTTTAGGTATTACTTTTTTTTCTATAAATAAAATACAAGTGTAATTGACTACACTCAAAATTTTGGTTGAAACCAAATGTTTCCTGGTATCAAACTACTTCATTGTCTACAACAATAGCTAGAAATGCATTTTAATTATAGTTCGCTAAACGCTGTTTCCCAACTAACTAACGTCAAGCTACAATCGCCCCGAAATTATTTTTCTAAAAAGCTATTTTTTGCTATAAAAAACGAAAAAAGTGATTTTTTTCATTTTCTTTTATGATTATTAACGAATTTCAATTATTATTTAGTAATTTTTAGCAATTAAAATTAATTTCATCGTTATATTATTTGAAATTTTGTTTAAAAAATGAAAAAATTTTCATTTCTCCTCGATTTCGCCCCGGCATATTTAAAAACCCGCCCCGTCCACCGCCCCGCGCTCTGGCGTTTTGAATTTTTCGCCCCGTCCACGGCCCCGCCACGGCTTCGGGACGCTCCGGGGACTGTCGGGGCGGGGCGAGTCACATCACTGCCCAAATCCAATGACCGTAAAAAACTTTGTTAAATTTTAGCTGACCATAATTAAAACTGCTAACGTCAGAGTCTCTAACTAAAAAAACCCTTTAAATGAAATAATGTAATTAAAACAGTTATAAAAAAGATTAATTTCTTTAAAAATTCAGAAAAAATTCAAAGGAAGTAATTTCAGGTAATTGCATTTATTTTTTACATTTATCTCTTAATTAAAGGGGGAGACCTACCACCAACAAATAGCAATTTTTTTTATTAAAAACATATTGAAAAATCATAGCTACAGTATTTCAACAAGACCTTTTTCAACATTAAAACTTTTTATTCACATTATTCACATGCATAAATGAATCATTGCCGATGAAATGTGCATTAATAAAGAATTGTTTTTTTTCTCTATTTTGTAATGCCTGTTACGGATCGTGTTGGGATAATTACAACGCTCAAAGCTGGAGATTTCAAAAACTTTTTTCTTAATTTCTTTTTAATTGTAACATTAAAAGTTAAATAAATTACGGCCGGTAAACCTGAAAAATAGTTTTAAAATGAAAGCTTTTTATGGATAGTCAGCCAGCTTACCATTAAATAACAAATATAAATACTGTAACATTTGTGAGACAATGAATGGAACAACAGTTAAATTTTGGATAATTAAATGCCCGGTGCTAACAATGAAAAGAAATGCAGCAATTAATAAAATTTGTCCAAAAACTTTTGTCTAAAAAACATGTTTTTTTTGGCAAAATGTCATGGATTTACAAAGATTTAGTTTTTTTACTCGAATGTTTGGCAAAATGTCCTTTTCAGTGTTCTTGAAAAACAAAACGTATGGCATTGATAACATTTTGCCAAACATTGACTTGTAAAAATGAACATATTTCATTTTTTTCTGGTTCAATGAAGGGTTACTTTTTTCGGTAACAAAAGTGTTTCCTTACATGTTTTATCTTTGTTGTTGAATTTGAGTTTTTGAGTTTTAGCCAAATCAAAAACCAAAATAATCCATAAATGAATATAATTGAAACAGAGCAAAAGATGTTGTTGTAATAAATGGATGAGCTACCGTACTACAATTTAAAATATATATAATTACAAACCCAGCATATTTTTAAAAATACCTTTTTAGCAACATCATCAAAATATCCTGCATGTGGATTATACATAATTACGGAATAAATTGGATTAAAAATCCCCGGTGGTCCAACAATAAAATCATAGAAGCCCCAGCACACTGGAAATAACATCCAAAAAAATGTTCGTTTACCTTTAAATATAAAATTTGCTAAATTTTCATCAAATGCTTCAACGCATCGATTAAATGCCAATAATACAGTTGCCGTAGATTGCATCTTCCATGCCATTCCAGAGCCATTTCCAATCCAATATGCAAATATTGGCCAATGACAAAATACATTTCCCGTAATTGAGGTTATTCCAGCCCATGCCCCATTGTAAATGCTCATATTTAAATCAAGAAAAGCAAGAAAAAGCATCAGTTTGTAACAAGAATTTTTTAGTAATTCTTTATCACACAATGTTATCGTACATGGAATATACAGTATCTTAAAAGATGTTATAATAAAATACTTTTTTACAGTATTTAAAGAAGAAAACAATTCTAAAAAAAGAACAACAAAAAAATTCACAATCTTTTGTTTTTAAAATATATTTTAAAAGAGTGATCCGAAAATTCTGTCCAACTTTACAAGGGTTGGAACACTTGGCCAAAATACCAAAACAGACAGATAAATTTTTAAATCCTTATATATATAAAATTTGGTGTAAATGTTAATGAATACTTACCCAAATAATAATAAATGTAATTAAAAATACCCAACCTCGAAAAGCATACGATCGTAGCTCATATGGTTTGGTTTCGTAATTGTAAAAACTACAATTATATAATTTTTCAAAATCTTCATTTAAAAATATAAGCGCCATATTTTTAAAACAGTAAAATATTTAAACGGGGGCAAAAATAAAAGAAATTTTTAAAAATTGCAATTAAAACACAAAAAACATTTTGAAATTATTATTTTTTCGTGTGAAATCACACGGCAGAAATTAAATTATAGCACCACAAAAATTATTGTGGGAAAGTTTTTAGCTATAAGACTCGAGACAGTACACTTTTTGTTTATTCTCTACTTTAATTTCAATAATAAAAATTCTAAGAAAATGAAAGCAAGACATATAAAATTTATGTATGCTGGATAAGATGAAATGCGCAGGGGGCATTTCTTTGAAAATCAAAATTTAACATCATCAAAGAAGTGTTTTGTTGATTAATCATGTATATCATATTTGAAGATTAATTTCAGTAAAACTCAATCTTACCTGACTTTTTCTAGCGTTATACGTCAGGCCGCCAAAAAGTGGAAGCTTACACGCTCTGGTCCTTTATGCCATTGAATAACATTTTGCCAGACATTGGCACGGAAAATTGGAATATTGATTTTGATGTGTTACATTATAAATAGTTTATCTTCTTTCTTTGTATTTTTTGAAGTTTCACCTTCGCGAATCGGGTTGAAAAGTCAGAACAGAATCGACACTATTTTTTGGGTATCTCTCTGTTTTTGCTTTGAGATTTACTTTAAGACTTTATGAATATATTAAAATTTATTGTTAAAGCCATTCAAATCACAATTTTAACAAAGTAATAAAGACGGAAAGATATTGAATATTAATTAATAGCTTTGTTAAAAATGATGCATGCATAATTAGCGACATGATCCACGGTCTCCGGGATGATATGGAACTTTGAATACACAAATTTCATTATTTTTACAATCAGCATTAGTGTAACATGGCTCCCCCGTTAAATCTTCATCGTTTACGACTTTGTCTTCAGCAGGCTAAAATAAAAATTAACAAAAAAAACAAGATTAATTTTTTGTAAACTGTACAGGGCCGTATACAGAAAAAAATTTCAGGAGGGGGCACATCGATTTTGAGGAGGGGGCAAGCCTTTGATCTTTTGCCTTAGGAACACGAAGCGGCAAAAGATCAAAGGCAATTTCAGGGGGGGGCACGGGCACCCTATGCCCCCCCCCCTTAAATACGACGCAGAGACTGTATTTTGGTGTCAAATGTCTATTGTTTATTTTTACATTAGATTATTAGAGTGATTTCCTGGTTAATTTATATGCATACAATAAATAAAATAACTAAACCACCTTCAGCTTTTTTATTCTCATTTATTTAAGCAACCGGGCATTTTATTGCAAAACATTTTTAAAAAAGTTAAAAACTTACATCTCCATTAACAACAAAAATTGCAGCAAAGAAAAAGAAAAGTGCGAAAGCGTAAAATTTCATTTTAATAATTTTTTTTCAAACAAATAAACAGTATTCTTTTCATGTTTTGAAAATGCTTAAATATTGAAATATTGAGACGGTTGTAATGGGTTGTATTTTTTCCATTAAAAAACCATTTATTTGGAATGAAAATCCTTTTAAAAAACGTTCTTTTGAAAGAAACGTCACATTTTTATAAAATAAATATTTTAAAAAGTGCATCAACTAATAGAATGTCATAATATGAATTAAATTATTTTTGAAACAAATTTATTCCAATTTGGAGGAAGCAAAGATATAATAATTTTTATTTTGTGCTAGCGACCATATAAAGAAAACAGATAAAAGATATTTTTAAAAATAAGCAAACAAAATTAATATAAAAAAACATTAAAAATAGAAAAAATGATGATAAAAAATTTTACTTAAATATTCATTTATATTAAACAGAACAATATTTTATTTAAATTTTAAAAAGTTAGAGCACAATCAATACACACACTGCTTTTAATTTATTGATAACGGTTTCGTTGATGATGGATTGATTTTTTTCTTTCTTCAACAACAAATCAGCAAAAATTTAAGTGATAAAGTTTATGGGTTGTTGTCGTTGTCAGGCCTTGCAGGTTTTTTGGTTGTTCAAAAAAACTTTTTTTCTTTTAGAAAAAAAATTATGCCTTAGTTTTTCGCTTATTTTTTTATTGATTTTCTCGCATTTTTTTGTTTAAAAAAAATAGGGCCGAAAATGTGAGGCCCGGCCTTTTCTTTAAGCTATGCTGGCTTGCTAATTAAAAAATGTTTAACAATATAAAGTGGATTTCTTAAACACAGTTTTTGGTGCAAAATCGTTTTTCGAAACGCTGTTTTTATTGAAAATTTAGTTGATAAAACTTTTAATGTCTTCGCATTTAAAGGAAATAGAAGTTCGCATTTTTTGGGTCTTGCAGCGATTGACAATCAATTAGCAAAACATCACGCAAATCCCTGATTATAATGGTTTTGAAAAAAAGATACGGAATCGTCCGCCTCCTATAACCGTGCCGTGAAACAATTAATTAATAACGTTTTTAGAGAAATAAAAAATGTCTTTGTCGATCATTGCCTCCTTACCAGAAGAAAAATTGGGCCAAGCTTCATCGGAACATAAATTTATTCAAATGATTTCAAGTGGTGAAATTACTGATGAACAATTTAATACTTGGTTATCACAAGATTATTTATTTGTGATTAAATATGTTCATTTTACTGCATTTGTTTTACAAAATGCTCCAAAACAAGATTTCAAACTTTTAATTAATGGACTTTCAGTTCTTTCGGATGAATTAAAGTGGTTCGAAAATAAATTGAATGAAAGAAGCATTGATCCGAATGAAATAAAACCATTGATGGAAAATATTAATTATCAAAATTGGTTAAATAATTTAATTGAATCCAAGCCTTCATCCTATTTAATGGCATTAACAATTTTTTATGGCATTGAACTTTGCTATTTTAAAGCATGGAAAACAGTGAAAAATGAAAAATATAAAGAATTTGCCAATCGATGGAGTTCTGATGAATTTGGAATTTACATTGATGAACTCAAAGTTGCCATTGATAAAGCCTCCGAAAAGGCTTCCGATGATGAAAAGCAAGAAGTTATTCAAGAATGGAATCAAATTTGGGAATTTGAAATAAGCTTTTGGAATAGTTGCATTTTAAAATAAGTATTAACAATGTTTATCCAAAAAAGATGTTTCAAAAGTATTGTGGTCTTGAAAGCTTTCTAATATTCTTTAAACATTAATAAAAAATATTAATTTTTTTTAAAAATATTAATTATAGTATTGATATTTAACAGATCAATAACGATTGTTTTATAAACTGGGTGTTTTAAAGAATACTCTATTTTTTCTTTGGCCTCGAAATTTATGTAAAAAAATAAAATATAATTATTTCGCACTTTAAAATCGAATACAGTAATATAAAATTAACATAGTTTATTTTATTTCATTTTTGAGAGATCAAAAAACAATAATTTTGATCAAAGTTTTTGTTATCATTTTTCCTAAAAAAAGCATCACATTTTTGGTCGTTGTTTAAAAGATGTTGTTGTTTTTCGATGGTATGATTGATAAGGGTTTTTATCTTTTATCACTTGTATGTTTTTATTGATTTGCTTTTATAGATTTAAGCAAAACAAAATTTTTACGGAAGTTTTGGAACATTTTTTAGGTAAAATGAAAGCTGTTATTTTTAGCATTTTCTTTTTCTGTTTTGGCACTGTTAATGCCATAAAATGTGTAATTTCTACAACAACTGATCCAACAGCTATTAATCAAGATTGTGGCGATGGAATTAATTATTGTTTTACAACTAAAACAAAAGCTCCCTTCTTTGACGTCACAATTCGGTCATGTGCCGCCCCGACATCTGATTATTCAAATTTAGGTGTTAAAAATTGTAATGAATTTGGGGTATGTAAAAAAATGTTCCGAGTTTTCTTGTTTTATATTGATGTTTCAGAACGGCATTCAACAAATTAATATTGGTCATATTACTGGTTCATATTATTGCTGTAACACTGATTTCTGTAATTCTGAAACCCCTGCCATCGAAAATGCCATCCCCGAAAACAGGTAAAAATAGAAAAAATATTTCTTAATGCCTTTCAACATTATTTTTTATAATCCTTGATTTTTCAGTTACAATTCTGCAACAAATATGGACATTTTTAACATTATTTCATTCTTCTTTGCTTATCAATTTTATCAATTTATTTATTTAAATCTTTGATAGTTTTAACTTGAGATATAAATATTTAAAAAATTAACATAAATTCGAATACAAATAACAAAAATAAAAAAGGATTAAAGTAATTTATTTAAAGCTTTTGTTGTCTATGGCAACACACAAAACATTCCTACAGTCACATAGTCCCCTCACACTGATAGCAGCCATTGTAAAAACAACTTTATTTTTTTACAAGTTTTTCAACAAAAAAATAATTGTTTAAACATAAAATTAAATGTCATTTGATAGGTTTTTTTATTGTGTAAAAATTAGTAAAAAATGATAACCATTTTTTGAAATGTCTCTTTTACATTAAATTTTTAACTTTGAATTTATTTTTTATTAAAAAAGTTAGCATTTTTTAAAGGAACAAAAAAAGTTGCAACAACAAAAAAACTATTGTTGTATTTATTTTTCAAAGCATGAATTTTATGTTAGCCCGAAACTTTAAAGTTGTTAAAAAAAGCAGAAACGCGTCCCTTTGTAAAAAAACAATGATAAAACTTTAATCAATGATATTGTTATCATTATTGTTCGAAATTATTGATTTGCTGATTATAGTTGCTGTAAACTGTTAATTTTTAAAAATGCAGCTTTCAAAAAGTGATTCAAAATATTTTTTCCGAGGAAAATACAATATTAATAATGGCACCCTTTTTATTGGTGCAATTGTTTTTGTTTTCAGTATTTTATTAATAATTTTTTTTGCAAATTCAAAAAATATATTAATTCCAACACTTTTAACATCTCTTGCTTCATTTGCATTAATAATTAAAGCATGGAAAAATATTTTATGGATGTTTATACCATTTTTATTGTTTTTGGTAATATTTTTTAGCATAAATTTAGACACTGGCAGGTCAAAAAAAAATTTTCGAAAAAATAAATTTTTTGGTTTTATTATAGTACTTTTAGACTCGAATAAGACTAATATAAAAACAAAAAAGTAAAAAAATTAAGTTGAAGCGCCGAAAATGCCATCTGAAAGTTTGAAAAAGCAAAATTTTTCGGTTGAAAAAAAGACACTTTTTCTTTCCTTTTTTTGCAACAAAAAAATGCATTTACTTTATGCGTTTGAAGGACGCGTCGCCAAAAACACGATTTTTACCCAATTTTGTATAAAAAAATGGGGGTTTTTGGGGAATACCATTTTTTCGCTCTTGTTCGCGCAATCGAGATAAAAATCACGGTAATCAGAAAAAAATTCTCTATCGAATTATATAAAATTTGGAAATAAGCAGATTCAAGCCCGCTTTTTTTAGTTGAAACGATATAGCAATTTGGCATTTTCGGCACTTTGTCCTCGGCAAAAAAAAATTTGAGTTGCATTTTTGGAATCAGCGCAAAAAATAACATCTAGTATGTCTGATTATTAGAGACTAAATCAAAATTTAATTTTTCATACTGTAACGAAAAAAATGACAAAAAAAGGAAAGGAAAAAATGTTCGCTGCCAGTCTCTACATAAATTAACACAAAAAATAGTTTTAATTTAAAGTTTAAATAAATACTCCCCCATCCAAGGCCGTATTTAGGGGGGGGGACCTCTGCCCCCAAGAAATTGAGAAATTTCCTTTGATTTTTTGTCGCTTCATGTTGATAGCGGCTAAGGATCAAAAGCTTGCCCCCCCCCAAAATCTTTGTGCCCACTCCGAAATTTTTATCTGTATACAGCCTTGCCCCATTACCTAGGAGTCCACTTATTTCTATGAATATATATTTTTATTATTTCAAAACAAAATTCTTGTTTTGTAAATTTTTACTTTATTTTAGAGCACTTGTATTTTGGCAACCCCAATGTCACTAATATTATGCATTACAACTATTTATGTTAATATTCCAAATTTACAACAGTAAGTTTTATTATAAATATGTGGCTTTTGTGTAATAATACTTCATTTACGAAGTAGAAATAATGTTATCATATATTATATTTATATGTTGCTTCCAGAAAATATAATTATTTATATTACAAGAATGTCCAAAATTCGAATTATAATATTATTGTAATTATTGCAAATATTATTGGCACTTTTTTGAGTCTTTTATTTTTCTTTGTTGTTCAAAAACATTATTATACTTTAATAATTTTTGACACTAAAAATGGCGAAAACGCTGATATTTATGAAAAACATGGAAAATGTTGCAAATGGCATATTGAAAAATGTGCCATAATGGTTTCTTTATTAACGATTATATGTTGTATTGTTGAAATGATAACCCCGAAACTTGATTATCAAAACTTTTATCACGTTATCATTTTATCATCTTTTGTCATTTTTGTGGCAATTGGAGCTATTGCTGGAATTTTGGCAAATAAAACATTTTTACTTTTACCATTTTTATGGTTTTTGGTAAATTATTTTTTTTTCAACGATTGCTTCAAAAGTTTCGCAAAAAAAATTAAATCTTAAAAAACATACTTTTCATCGATGAGTTAAACACCAAGCATTGTGCAAGAAATATCTGTTATGTTTGAGTTGTTTTTACAGGAGCATTTTTCTGTTATTGCTTTAGAAATATGCCATGTAGCAATTCAAGAATAGCCTAAAATTAGAATAGGAATCAAACATTTAAAAAAGAAATACTGTAACTTAAAAGCACTATTTTCAGGGTAGTTTATCATTTACGGGTATTTGCTTCTTTGTAATTACTGTTAAATCAATTATTTACCATCAGATTTCACACTTTGATACAATTGAGTTAGTTTTTGGGTTTCTCGAAACGAAAAAATTAAAAACATTTTTTAGAGAAATTTTAAGCGATGATACTTTGATTACCGGATTCCTACTATGGGAATTATTACTTGCAACAATTGTGACATCATTTTCAATATTGTTTTTTTCAATAATTCATCGATGCTACATTTATATTAATTGTAAAAAGCAGACTTTGGAAGCAAAATCAATAATATTTGAATCCATTTCATTGGAAGAATTTTAATTTTGTAAAACAAAAAATTCCGCAATTTGAAAGCTTTTATGCAACAACATTTATTAATTTTGAAGACAAAAAAACAAGAAAAAAATAAAATATTTTTTATATAAAACTTGTGTTATTACATTTTTTTAAGAGGGATAATATTTTTTAACACGTTTTTCGATTAACTTTATCATCATTACATCTATCCCCTCCATTATGACCATGTGCCCGGTAACATTCTGGCACGTTTCAATGCAGGCATTTAAAAGCGGAGTTACATTGAAATGCATATACATAAAACTTATTAGAAATAGTTATCTTTAAATCAAAACAGGATTTTTACATGTGATAAAATAATACCATTAAAATTACTGCTTAATACAGAAAAAAATTTCGGAGGGGGCACAGCGATTTTTGGGGGGGGGGGCACGCCTTTGATATTTTGCCGCCTCCAACACGAAGCGGCAAAAGATCAAAGGAAATTCCTCAATTTCGGGGTGGAACAGGTCCCGAATCCCCTCCCCCCTAAATACGGCCTTGATATTGCAGTTAATCACATTTGAAAACGACAAACATTCCTTTCATGTTTTTGACACATTTACGCGTTAAACCGTTCACATTGTTTTTCATTTTTTAATTGTTTTTAAACGTTAAAACGAAATCAACAACAAAAAAACATAAATTCTTTTTTTTAAACCTAAAAAAGCAAATCCAAAATAACCCCTAACAAATAAAGCAAAACAAACAAACATCTTGTGATAAGCGAGGTAGTGATTCACAAAACTTTTGAAGAACACTGTTCAAAAAAGCATCTCTTGTAAAAAACAGATGGGAGAGAAAAATACTTTCAAAAAATACCAATTATTTCAAGTTTTTTGAAAAGCATATGAGTGTTCCTAAAAACGTCAACAATATTTATCAATGATTTGGAACAATATTGACAAAAATTGAAAACAAGCCTTTGAAATGTCAGTATAAAAACAGTGCTGAAATTTTTAAGATTTTATAGTTTCCGTCAGTTTTTGCTTTTTCAATAATTTTAAAAATATAAACTAAAATTAAATATTTCTTTTAATTTTTCAGATCTTTGCTGTCCTTTGTATCTTCACTTTCTCTAAAAAATGAAATTTTTAGCTGTACTTTTCTTGACATTATTTGTTGTTGGTAACAACAAACAAAAATGTAGAAAAACTTACACTAAAGGTGCTCTTTTGCATCTTTGCAAATCAAAAACCAATGTTTGTTCATTTGTGTCATCAGGAGGTTCTTCAGAAGTCCGTGCAGTCATTTTCAAACGTGATAAATTCTGCTGCAAACTTTTTTGAGTTATTTTAAAGCTATCTTTCAGATATTACATATTTTATAAAAACAGTTAATTTAAAACAAAATTAAAATCCGATCCTGATCTCTGGAGGATCCCCGTTCGGATTGCTTAATTACGCGGATATTAAAGGGGTTTTAAATCTTTCCTAGTTTCAATTTCTTTTAACAGGTATTTTATGGCAGAGATTTATTAAAAGAAAGAGAAGCCATGGAAAGATGATAAAATGAATTGAAAAAAAAGAGAAAAGATAAAATATGGATTTTTTGGGTTCCAGTAAAACACGGGTACGCGGGTGCGGATTTGAAAATGCGAATAAAGTAGTAAACTTTGATTAAAATAATGTACAAGGGTTATAAATGAAGTAAAAAACTTTTTTTGAGAAAAACAAAAAAGAAGAAGCTAATATTAAATGATATCTTTATTAATGACATGTTAATTTCATATGTTAGAGCAATTGCAAATAAGCTGAACGATCGAGAACAACAAAGATACAATTGTGATAAAAGTGCAACGGTATTTGGCAGAGAGAAAAACATTTGGTGAAAATCAAAAAAAAAAACAGAAAAAAAATATATTTAAGCAAAAGAAAAACATTAAAATATCAATATTTCTTTTTAGTTAGTTTTAAAAAAAAGAAAGTGGTTTTTTGTATCTCGAAAAAAAAAACAAAAGCGGCATTGAAAAGTGAAAGAAAAAATAGTTTTTTTTCACTTTTGATTATTTCGAAATTTTAAAACTTTTTTTTTCTTTTCTACCAAAAAAAGGAGCCGAGATGAAAGTCAGTAATGGGGGGGGGGGGGGGGGGGGATGGAAAGACATTGCAACGTAGCATTGAAAGAAAAGAGATGCACAAAAATATTTTTTTTTAAATTCCTTCGACAAAAAACAAAAATGGCTGCTTTTTAACAAATGTTGGTAAAACAAAAAAGAGCAAGGCCGTATACAGAAAAAAATTTCGGAGGAGGTACAGCGATTTTGGGGGGGGGGGGGGGGGGGGGACACGCCTTTGATCTTTTGTCGCCTCCAACACGAAGCGGCAAAAGATCAAAGGAAATTCCTCAGTTTCGGGGGCACGGGTCCCAAATGCCCCCCCCCCCCCCTCCTAAATACGGCGTTGAAAAAGAGGTCAGTGATATTATGCAAAAAATGCAAAGAAATGTGCTTTGATAATAATTTGTCAAAGAAAAAAATCAAAAGGAGGCTCTAAAATTGGAGATAACTAAATTCAACATAGATAATGCAAAACTATTTTATTTTCTTACTTGTTAGATAAATAACAACTGTTTGTTATTGTTTAAAAAAATGAATGAATTTTGTTTGCTTCATTCAAAAGATACAAGAGTTCGATTAAAAAATATATTTAAAAAAACTTTGCTGTCAAAAATTGCAGCAGCAGCCGCTTCTTTTCTCAAAAAAGGCGACGTGAAAGGAAAAAAATTGACAAAAAAATGGAAGATATCTTCCTTTTTTAAAAACAAATTTATTACCTTAAAAACGAAGCTATTGTGTGCTGCTATATATTTTTAATGTGGCACGTGTAACAAGCAATTAAAGTCCTTTGTTAATTAAAAAAAGTTTTTTCTCAAAAAAACAGAAGAAAGACATTTGATTTTATTTGATAAAGAAAAACGTGAAAAAACATGGTAAAAGGAATTTGATGCATTGATTTTTGTTGTTTTTTAAGCCAAAAAAATAAGTTACAGTATTCGTGCATACGCAGGAATAGTTTATTTTAAATAAAAAATACTAAAAAACTTCAATTATTAATAAATAATTGAAGGTCAAAGTTAAATCACAAAATTATTATTTAAAACATAAACAATTAATTTTTTTGTGGAAAATCTATCAAGTCAAGTTATTAAAACTTTTTTGTAAAAAGAACATATCTTTTTTTGCTTTCAGAAAAAGAACATTCTGGAAAAAAGGTGTTACCGACAAGCAGAGACAAAAAAAGAAGAAGTGAAAAAAAGGCACCCTATCTCTATCTCTCTCTCTCTTTTCTTTTCTTTCGGGATGACTCATTCAACGATGAACTTTTTTTCATATTTAAATCGATGCAAAAAATGGTGGTAAAACCGGCTTAAAAGTTGCTGTAACAATACATTTAAATGTATTTAATGAAAACATGGCATTTTCTTTGCCAGTGATTTGTTTCAGCAGTAACTGAAATGTTAAGGATCTTTATAAAAAACAGTGATTGTTTAAAAAATGAAGATTTCGGAAATAATCATCTGATATCTGACAAAATAAAAGCATTTATGTAAAAATGATTATAAAAAATGATTAAAAACGTCTTGAAAATGTTTTTTCATTTGCTTTTTTGAATCCCTTTTAAAGGGAGTGTCGAAGATAGTGAAAAACTTTTTATGAACGTTTTCCGTCATTCCAAGTGATGGGGAATGCATTTGTTGCGTGCGGGCGAACAAACTTTTTCATTCCCCATCACTTGGAATGACGCAAAACGTTCATAAAAAGTTTTTCACTATCTTCGACACTCCCTTTAAGACGGCATCTGGCATAAAATCAGAAAAAAAAAAATAAAACAGTACAAAATATTGTAAAATTTGTAATCGGTTTTTTTTATTTATTTAAAAATGTAAACTCACAAGTTTAAATACAGTAATAAATCAAAAGAACAAAAAAAGCGCAGTAACAAAAGAGCATTTAAAGTATTTTTTATTAAAGTTTAATATTCAATTTCTTTGCAACATTTTCAAATTTTTGAGGTTGACATAGATGTTGTTTGCGACTTAAAAAAACACATTCTTCGTCATTTTCATCTTTGAAAAATGAAGCATGAACACTAATTGAATATTTAATACATTTTTGACATTTAAATGTAACAGTTGTATAAACATAACACTCTTCATGCGATGGTGAAGTGAATACAATCAATCGAATAGGTTTTCTAGTATCAATAATTATATAATCAGGTTTTCGAATAATTGTTTTTTCAGGTCGATAAAGAACACGTTGACAGCGATGTTTGGAAGAAGAAATTTTAACAAAATATTTGCCATCTTCATCAACGAACACCTTGGCAGAAACTTTACACTGTTGACATAAATAAAGTAATGAAGTACTTTCATAAAAATATTTGTAACAGGTGCCTCTATCTCTTAATGCAAAAATAATTAACAATCCATTTACATTTCCCAAACGATTTCGTTGAAATTCAAAATTTTCTGCAAGAATTAATGTATTTTCATCCCACAATTTTTGATTAAATTTCTTTAAATCACATCTGCTAGAAAATTTGAAGACAAAATTGTTGGAGTCCAAATTTGAATAAATATATGGTTGACAAACATGTTTTGCTGGATTGCTTTCAATAATGTATTCTTCATTCCGTAAATTAATAAACGCATCTGCAATAACAACATGATTGAATTCCAAACATTTTGTGCAACAAAAAACTTTCAAAACATTTGAATATTTAAAAATGCGGCATTTAATATTTTTATCATCAAACGGAAATGTCAATAATTTGAAATTATTTGGAGCATCATTTTCAACAAAGAATTTAAATCGTCCGGGCAATAAAACTTTTTCTCGAAATTTAATTGTTAATGGTTTTGGTTTGCAGCTATGAATTGATGACTTCCATGAAACTTGATATTCACCCTTGGAATCCTTTTTTACAATCAGCGATGCAGCAGAATAAGTGCTTTCACATCCTTCACAAACATAAGTATTTCGGAGATTGATATGAGAATTTTTCATTGAAAATATATAACATAGATTTTTGTTGTTTGAATCATAAATAATTGGTTTAATATTGCCTTCCAGAGTACACATTATTGAATATTCATCTTTACTTAAACATTTTTCACTATATTCTGAATATAATTCTGGCACACAATAATGTTCATTTTCATCAAACAAAACATATTTTTCTCCATCGATTCGAGTACGAATAAATGCAGTAATATTAGGTCGAAAATTTTGGCATTTTCTGCATACAAAACGAAGTTTAGGATATTGTTGAAAGAAAACATAACAAAGTTTGTGATCTTTTGATGCAAATACAATAAGTCGATATCTTTTAGCACCACCAAAATGTTTGACAATCTGAAGCTCAAAATCAGGATATTCTAATATTCTATTTGGTGCCGCAGTATTGGGTTCAGGTATAACGATTTCAGTTTCTAAAGTTTCAGGAGATTCTGAAGTATTACTGTGATCAACAGTTGCTGTAGTTTGGCATGGTTCAGTTTCACAATTATTGGATTTTTCAGTGGCAGGATCTCTAAAATTTAAAAGATACAGTAACAACAAAATAAAATAAAGGATCAAACTCACTGCTTTTCCTTCTCTAAATCAGAAGTACCGTTATTAATGGATTGATCAATGGAGCTTTGAGGTTTGTCCTCTTTTAAAGAAATCCTAAAATAAAAAAACTGTTGAGCCATTTCATTAAAAAATAAAACATACTGCTTTTTCTTTTCTACATCTTCAGTATCATAAAATAAAGAATATGTTGTATAAGGCTGAACATAATATCCAGGCTTTTTTTCATAAATAACTGGAGAACAAACATGTTTAATAAGGCCAAGTTCAATAAAGTATTCTCCACTTTCATTATCACATCGAAGATGAGCAACGGCCGAATGTTTAGCTTTTTGGCAATTAATACACGAAAAGCGATTACCTGTTTTCTTTTTTTCATAAAAATATGGATAGCATAAACTTTTTTCATCTGATATAAAAATAATAAGTTCATGCTTTCGACGAACATTTTTTGAAGTTCCAATGATCAAAAAATGAGAAGATATTACAATTTTCTTTGTTGGCATGACTGTTGTGGGTTGACTTCTGATAATCTGTTGAAAAGGCACTTCATCAACCACTTCTGTCTTGCATTGTCTAATTTCCGGCTCTTCAGCATGTTCTGTTTCCCTATCATCCATATTAAAGGATATTTCGGGTTCATGTTTAACATTTACATCTTGTTCATATTCACCTGATGGATGTGTAATAAACTCTACATCATCGACACAAAATGGTTCATTTAAAGATTCTGTACCATAAGAAATCAATTCTTCATAAGTTTCATTAAATTCACTTTTAAGATTGCTTTCATGTTCAGGAGTAACAATATCTTCCAACATATTAATAATACTATTCTTAACTTTTTCATGAAGATTTCGATTGCTTTTTGCTTCTTTCAATAATGGAATAAGTATTTGATTTCTTATTTGGTGGTGAAATGAATGATTTCCGATTTCTTGTTTAACTTCAGCCTAAAAAATAATGTAAAAATTTTTTATTTATGAAAAAAACAAACCTGATACTGCATAAGGATATCATACACAGCTTCACAAGCCTCAATCGTAGGAAAAATCAACGCGATCCTATTCGATTCAACAAAGGAAACATGACAAAGAATATTCTAAATACAATTTGTTAGAAAAAAATTGCAAATATATAAATTTTTACCTTATATTGTACAAATGAAGAATACAATGAAATTTCAACGGCATTTGCCTCTAAAAATTATAACACAGTTATATATGTAATTGTATTCGGACAATGAACGAACCTTTATCACATGGATCTACAACAAACATCTTTGACAGTACTTTAATATCAACTGTACAATTTCCAATGTAATCCATTTCATCTAATTTAGATGAATGAAATAATTCCACAGCATTTTCACGTCTCTAAAAATAAATTATTTATAAATTTTCATCTTCATCAGTCAACATTGATAATTATACAAAAAGGACAAACTTGATATGATGAAGCCATTTTGTTAAATAATAAAGTTGAAACTAGTTTGATATGATAAACTAAAATGTATTGTTTGCAACAAAGATGGATGGATATTTGCTGCTGCTGCAAAAAAGTGTTGCAACATAATTTTAGCTAAATATCATTTGGTCACTTTTTGCCAAGACCGCATGTAACGCGTTTTTTTTTTCAAAATCAAGCAAAATTCAAAATCTTGAAACACGACTTTTTTTAGAATGGTCGTATCAGCTTGAAACGTTCCCCTTATAGTACATAATTCAAGTACAAACACAACTTTTGAGAGGGGTTACAAGTCTAGAACTTTCCGGAATTTCGATACCGTAACCCATGAAACACAAAATATTTTAAATTTTCAAAAATTAATATAATTAAATAAATACTATGTTTTATTTTTTAGGATTGATACTTTTTTGAAAAATTTAGGAACAAAAGGTAGTTTTTTGAGTTTTATTCAAACCCTTTTTCATTTCTACAATTTTGCGTTAGAAAATGAAAAAAAAGGATATATAAAATCTGTTTCAAAAAAAAAAAGAATGCCAGCATTAAAATTAATAGAGGGTGGAATATTTTTTATTTTCTACAAAAAAGATTACAAAATTACAAACACAAAAAATTTCTTTTTTTTTACATTTAACAAACGAACAAAATATTTTCAATATTTTCGGCAAAAATATAGTCACATTTATTTTTGAAAATCTTTAGTGCACAAAAAGCACCATAAAACGCTATCGCATAGGAGAACAATAACATTAAATTGATATATAAACCTATGGGGATGTTTATCCTGTTTAAAATTCTTAATCGAAAGATAGATTTAATTCCTAAAATTGCAATAAAAATTATTATTCCATTAAATATCGACATAATATAAAAGGTTTTGTTTAAATACGGTCGAACTTTTTCCTCGACATAATTGATTACACATTGCTTTTTAATAATATTTTGAGATTTTAATTTCAGTTCCATTTTTTTGTATAACAAATTTAAGGTTGAATTAAGCACATTTAAATTATCTCTGATATCTGTTTCACTTATTTGATAAAGTTTAGCTGTTAAATTTATGTCCTAAAATTTATATATTATTTTTTCAACAATGAACATAAAAATTTAATGTTAAATATTAAAGACAATCTGCAGCAGTTTAGCGTCCTCTCATTTTTTTATTATTTTTTTTGCTAACATTTTTATGCAAATTATAATGCACATGTTAGCGAAAAAAACTTTAAAATGGGCGGAGGACGCTAAACTACAGAAAATCCAAAATTTAAAGAATAATAATATTTTTTACTTTTTTGATATTTTCGCAGTAATGATATGTTAAATTATAGTCATGCCATGGCAATATATTAGTATCATTACATGGAGCACTCAATATCTCATTTCTTAAATCAGGTATTATTTCTCCATCATTTTTTGAACCATTTCGCATGTACATTAAATATCCTCCAGAAACAAATACATTCAGTGATAGAAGAAAACCAGTCAAAAATAAAAGCGTTTTGTAATTATCATCTCTGTAGTTATTGTTGCAATTACATAGAGAAAATAAAGATTTAAATATTTTTAAATGGAACATTTTTTTCGTTATTGATTGAACCTTTTTTTCTTTGACTTAAATAAAAGCGACAATGTCAATGTCGCTGCGACATAACAAACTACGAAATTTATAGTTTTTTTTGTTGTCAACAGTTGTGACGACAATGCCGTTTAAACGGCCGTTTTTCAATGATCTGTTTTTGGAATAAAAAAATGAAAAAAGTTAAAATATTTCTTACAAAGATTTTAGTTTCTTAAAGATGAAACAATTAATTAATTTTACAAATGTATATTGAAAAAGTAATTGAGCCCTTCACTCTACAAATATGGAACAAAAGTTTATTAAAATTAAAATATATTTTGTTGATAATGTTTGTCACATGTATACTTAATTATTTATTTTGTGCTTTCACGCTTTTCCTTTGCATCATCACGATATTTTTTCATGCGATCTCCTGTCCATTCTGATACAGAATTGCCATTTGGAGTGTGTGGATTAAAGCCCGGGATGGCGTTTCCAGGTCGGCCTTGAAACTTTGATGAAATTTGACCTTCATCATTTCGATCACCTTTCCATGCCTTTGCCATATCTTTTCCAACTGCATTTGGTTTAGATTTTGCTTCTTTCTTTTGATCCATGACAATTTTTGTTTTCCTGAAATTAATAAAAATTTTAATTTAATATTGAAATTGTAGAAATAAGCGGAAAAATTAAGAAAATGGTATTGACCCTTGGCTTTCGCAAACATAAATGAAAAACTTTGACAACAAAATTAAAACATTTTTGTTTTTCTGCAATTTTTAAAGCAAATCGAAATAAATATGTTTAGAAAAAAGAAATGAAAAATAAAATAAAGTGATTCATACTTTCAACAATTAAAAAAAACTAGCAACAACAATATTGCTTCATTTTTCTGTTCATATCAAAGTGATAAAAAAATTAAAAACATTTTTTTTATATTGTTTGAGTCATCGAAAACTTCATCAATCAAAAACACATAACAATTTTTTCAATTTGTTTGAAAATCAAAATTCAAAAAAACAAAAAATAAAAATAATCACCAAATAGGATATCTTTGGCTTCACACTTGGGCAATGTGTGTGCTAGGGTGCGATTATCGCACCCAGGGTAGCGGGGTCGCGGCGGATTTTGAAGAAGGGTCGCGGCTGCTTCGCAGCCGTGACCCTAAATTCAGCATTTTTTTAAGAAAAATGTTATAATAATTAATGAAAGAAATGTTAGTTGAAATTTGTTTGAGGTTTTATTATTGTTTTTTTATTAATTATTTAAAAGACTCATTTAAAATGATCGGAGACTAAAAAGGGGCCGCGACCCTCGTGGAAGAGTTAATTTGATCAAATTTATTACTTTTTAAAGATGTGAATGATAGGGTCGCGACCCTTTATTTTGTGAATGATAAGATAGTTTGAAATGGAAAAGGGGAAAATATTTTGAGATACCCAGTGGAAAAGTAAATATTTCCCAAATTTATTGTTTGATACAGTTTAGAAATAAAGGGTCACGACCCTTTATTTAAGAAAAAAGAGGATTCTGAATTTGTTTAAATGCAGACAAAAATAAATGAGTAGGGTCGCGACCTTTAAAATTTATAAAGCTATAATAAACAAGCTAAGAGCCTACGGCGTGGTCTTGCTTGATTTTACTTATTTTCTGTCATGAAATTTTCTTTAAAATTTAAATAAACGTTACTATGAGTATGCGAAAAAAACAAAAGTAATGAATTTTTTGAAAACTTTGGTAATACAGTTTTAAAACTTCGAAGCAGTTTATCTAAGTTGTTGTTAACATTCAAAATTTTTCTTATCCAATTGACACTCCCCGCAAACCCTTTGACACTCCCCCAAACCTTTTAGCATTTCTTTGAACCTTTTGGCGCAGTCTGGAATCTTTCGGCACCCTCTGATACTTTTTGGCACACACTCAAACCTTGTGGCACTTTCCAAAAAAACTTTGGCACATTCCCGTACCTTTTGTCACCCTCAAGAAAATTCTGAAACAATCCGGAAAATTCTGGAACAATCCGTGAGGTGATGTTAGGAGAAAAAAAGTTAAAATTAATTAGTAAAAGCAAAAATCCAAATAACCAAACCGAATAGCACTTCTAGAAATGCCCTTATTTTCTGTAGGAGACAATAAACGGACAACAAAATTCCTTTGTATATATAGTAAGATTCTATTAACAATGTCGCAAACAACAACAAACAAATTTCTGCCTTCTTTTCAATTACAATTTCATAATTATGATGTAAATCTTTTTATGGATTTGACTTCCGTCTTCCGGAATAAACGCTGTAATAAAAAAACAACTACGTTGTTTTTAATTTTAGGTTTTTAATTCTCTCTCTAAAAATCAGATAAAAAAAACAATTTATACTTTTCCTTCTTATCCAAACAAACATGAAACAAATAAATTTCAGACATACATTATCCAAAATGTAATACAACCTATTCCTTTAGTATTTTAACGGTACTTCAAAAATAGACAAAAGTAGGTAAAATGCAAAAAAAAACATTATGGTGATCTAGAAAGTATCACTGGATGACTCGGTGTTGGATTAATTTTTTGTGACTTGAATTTGCAAAAATAAAATGTTTTGTACGTTTCTCGAATTGATGAACTACAAAAGAAGGTCGTTAGTATTAATTAATAAATTTGATAGCAATTTCAAACCTTAAAAATAGCAGTGAAATACTTCCACTCCATGCAAAAAATCCATTTAAAATTGGCAAAATTATATTAAATTCAACATTTGTTGGAAAAATTACTCTGGTAACAGTAAAAGAGATTCGTAATAGTTGTGAAACAAAAATTACAAAAGACACAACTAAAAATTATTTTTAAAAAAATTGAAAAAACAGAAAACATTTTACTTACACAATAAATTTTTTTCATTTACATTTAAATCTGAATTATTTGTTTTATGAATAAAAAATTTGAGAAAAGTTAAAAAATTTAAAATTGCTGCAAAAAATGTTGTTGAAAAATATATAATTAATGTAAAAATGCCATTTAAATTCATTGCAAATTGATTTGTATAAATTACACTGACTTCATTTTCGGCATTAAAAATAAATTTTGCAGGTTCTGGAAATCTCCAAGAAACAAAAAAGAAAGGGATTCCAAAAAGGACTACCGTATACCATTGCTTTTTCCAAATAATTTTATATTTTATTGGAAACCAAATTACTGTAAAACGATTAAAAGCCAAAAGTAAATGTCCCAAAAATTGACCGGCCGTTAAAAAAAATACTGATCCAAATAAGATTGGTGCAGGAAAATTGTGATCCGTCACGAAATCCTTCACAACTGGGATTAATGTGACTTTTAAGCTAATGGTTGTCTAGAAAAAAAGTGCATTTAATAATTTTTTACCACATAAAATATAAAGCAAAGAAACATTGCAATGTCTGGCAAAACGTTTTTTAACGCCATGTTTTTATTTTTTTTGTTAGAAATATTTCTATTCATTTAAATGGATTTTTAATTTAAAAAAAAGAAAATATTTTTTCTCCTACATGGCATTGAAAACATTTTGCCAGACATCGACATGGAAAATTGTACGATGGTGTTTCCTATAAAAATTCCATCAAAAAAATATTACCAAAATAAATGCCAAAACATCGACAACCAAAACAGTTTTAAATATATTAAAAAATGGGCCATTAAAATGGTTTTTTCTTTCAACGATCATCAAAATTAACACTGATAAATGAAATAAATAAAGAATTATTTCAGTTATAAAAATAATCCAAAGAGACACACCTAGTGCCATTTTTGGTAAAAAAACTAAATAAAAAAAGGAAATAGAAGATGTCTAAATTCTAATAAATTTATGAAAAAATTAATTAATTTGTATTATTGTTTAATTATATTTTAATGGCACATTTAATCCGTTTTTTTAAAATTTAATTTTTCGTAATAATTACCCATTTTTATTAATTATTTCCAAAAAACTTTTATTCATTGTTGCTTTAAAAATGATAACGGAACTAATATTTAATATTCGAATTTTTTATAATCACTAATAAGTTCGACGGTAACTGATAATTATGTTGAATTAACCAGTTTTCCCCTACATTGTTAATGTTTAAAAATACCAATAAAAATTACAAATCGAATTGCCTTCATAAAAGAAGGATGATTTCAATCTCAAAATTGGTTCATTACTTTGTTTTCGTTTAAATTTTTACTTTTTTGCACTTTTTTTGAGTTTTTATTTTATGAATTTTCTTTAATTTGTCAGAAGTGATAAATCAACAAAACACAACCTCAAAAAATTACAAGAAATTTTACATTTTTTATTACAGCTATAATAAAAATGACGAAATTACATTACCAAAACCAATTAATTTCTTTTATTTTAGGAAATAATAAAAGATGTTAAAAGTTACGGTACTAAACTCCTACATTATGGAAATTGAGAAAATAAAATTATTACACATTCATAATTTTATTTGCATTTAAAAATGTTGTATCAAAAAAAAGTCATAACAAAAATAATCATTATTTTTATTTTTCATACATAAATGTAATGTTAAAAGTGCCAAAATTGTAACTTTTAAAATATTTTGTTTTCCGCTTTTTTTAATACATTTAAAATAATAGGTTATTAAAATAATAAAAGTGTGTGCCAAAAGTCATAAACAAACTTGTTTTAATTCTTTCCTTATAAGTTATAGCTTTTAAAAATATTTTTGAGCGTATAAAAATGGTATCTGTTGAAACATATTCTTTATATTGCCTCATTTACGTAATTCCTGGATGCATTTTTTACTTCATTTTTATCTATCATTTATTTACAAAAACAGAATTGAAAACATCGTTTTTTAACATTTTGAAAGTTTTGGCATTTGTTGATTTGATGGCACTTTTATTTTCTTGTATTTGTATGAGAACTGGATATCTGCTTTCGCAGGTTCCATTTCTTCAATCTTCCAAAATGTCTGAATTTCAACTACTTTCACCTCTAGGATCCCCGGGATCCCCAGATCCACAAGGGCCTCCTCAACTTTCAGAACCTAATTTTCAGCCTCCGGGCCCCCAAAGTTTTTTCCCTAATTCTCGACCCTTGCCCTCTTCAGGACCTAATACTCGACAACCTCCTGAACCCCCAGGAATTTTATTCCGACAACCTTCAGAAAATTATAATATTATTTCAACATTGCTGCAATTTGGAATGGTAATTTTTGGCGGAGCACAAGCATGCTTGCACGTAATTTTGGCATTTAATCGATTAACTGCAATTCTAATACCCCATCAATACCGTACTTTTTGGAGTGGAAAATCTTTCTATGCTATTATTTCAATAGCTTTTATAATTCCAATATTATCGTATTTTTGGATTTTGTATTATGGTGCAAATATTTTGATGAGTCCCGTCTTTGGTTCTTTTGTTATTGATACACTTCGAACACCAATTCCATGGGTTTGCCTTTTATACATTTTTTGGCACTACTATTTATGTGTTTAATTTCAGCTTCATAAAGCCACAATGACTACGGTAATTGTAACAACAACATGTTTGATGACATTTACATGTGATTTTTTAACATTTATTTTGCCTAAAAAAAGAAGCGTTATCAAAAATGATCCAAGTAAATATCAACAAGAATTTCGTCTTTTAACTGTTTCCGTTGCATTTTTAATTGTTCATACTCTTTGTAAATACAAAATTTCAGTTAATTTTTTACTTTTCACAGCGGAATTTTTCGGAAATAGAAATGAAAAAATTTCAAACTTTTGTTGCCATTTTTTCAGTTTTAACCCATTTCGCCTAAAACTTTGCCTATATCTTCTCCAAAGTGTTATATATAGTTTAGGCTTCATTCAAGTTTATTGGAAGCATTTCAGCAAAGTTATAGACCATAAAAGGCGCGCCATCGAGTTTTTGGCGAATTTAACTTTTGCTGCCATTTTTTCAAATTTGCAAATTTCGGCTTACTTTTTTTTTCTGGCATGTTCCTGATATCCCTATCAACATTTTTAGTTTCAATCTAAGCATTTGGAACTAATGCGGCGGAGTTTGAGCCGATCTAAAACTGCGATTTTTCGTTTCTATTTCCAAATTCTCCTACAGCGATTCCGCTGTTTTATGTTGCATGAAATTTTACATACTTTCAAACGCAGCTGTTTTTATAAATTTATACATTCAAGTATTTGCTCACAAACCTGGTTTTTTTAAATTAAAGAAAAATTAGTTAAAAATTTTTAAATTAATATTTTGCAGCTGTGACATTTTAAACAAAATCACCTTTATTAAAAAATATTTAAGTGTTTCTTGGAAAAAAATGTTGAAAGAGTTAAGGCTGTTGCCTTGGGAAATTTGAATTTTTAGAATTGAATAATAAAAAAGTCTATCTTTTTTAACTTCCTGTTTTTTAGTAATTTCAAATATTCGAAGACTTCTGACACATAACTTTTATTCGGCGTTTCTGAAGGCAATGTCATTAGCATCATTGGAACCATGGACAAATCTTCAGATTGATGAAATATATCATCCAATTTTTCAAAGATATATGAAAATAATATTTTTATTATTATTTGCTTTAGAATGTTTTTTATTTCCTTTAACGGTTTTTATCATTCTCAAAAAATCAACAAAAGAAATGGGAAATTATAAATATTTATTAATTTATCATTTAACTTGTTCATTCATTTATCGAATTTTTTTATTTATTTTTTCGCCGGTTTTTCTATTTCCTTTACCGGTAGTTTATTGTGACACCTTTTTAAATATTGGAACAAATTATATATTTCATTATTTTGCATTTGGTTCATCAACATTTATTGCTGCCATGCATGCATTACTTATCTCATTTGCATATCGGGCAGGTGCCACATTCATTAGTGGCCCAATACATTATTATATTAAAAATCATTTCTTATTAATTTCATCTAATTTTATTGGGGTTTCAATTGTTATTACACTTTTTTCATGTAAGATTTGCAAAAATTGTTGACATTGTACAAAAGCCTGAGACTTAGGTTGTTGTCAAGGCCGTATACAGAAAAAAATTTCGGAGGGAGCACAGCGATTTTGGGGGGCATGCCTTTGATCTTTTGCCGCCGCCAACACGAAGCGGCAAAAGATCAAAGGAAATTTCTCAATTTCAGGGGGGCAAAGGTCCTCAATTCCCCCCCCCCCCCTTAATACGGCGTTGGTTGTTATATCTGTGAAATCAAAACTTTAATTTCGGAAAGCTGAAATACCGTATTATTGATTTTTTGGCGATTTAAAAGATTTTTTTTAAATTTCGGTACCTTTATTCCAACTCTGAACATATTACATCAAATTTCGATATTTCATTTTCGAAATACATATAATAATTCATATCAAATCGAACGCAACTAAACGGTGCAATTTTTTAATCCCATGTTTGGCAAAGTGTTTCTTGCACCAAAGAACTGCGGAATTTTCGAAATTTGCCTTGGAGCAAAATGCTGATTATTTCTTCAACACTTTTTTTAAAGAAAAACCAATGGCAATATTAAATTCCTCACGATCAAAAACCTATATGTACCAAAAATCAGCTTAAATGGAAACAAAAAAAATTTGGCGGTATAACAATAAAAGACTCACTTTTTCAGATGCAACATTTAAATATTCTTATTAAAAGATGATACATATAAAGATTTTTCTTTAAAGATTAAAAAAAAAAGATGTGACATTTAAAGATTTTTTGTTAAAGATTATATTTTTAAGATGTAACTTTTTATCATGTTACTTTTAAAGATTTTTCTTTAAAGGTTTAAAAAAAAGATGTGACATTTTAAGATTCAGAAAAGTGCAATTTGCGGTCAATTTTATTCATTAAGAAGTTCATAGCTGTCATTTATTTCAAATGACTGGTATTTGCATTCATGATCTGAAAAAATTTGATGAAAAATCTTTAAAAGCAAGGCCGTACACAGAAAAAATTTTCGAGGGGGGCTCATCGATTTTGAGGGGCTAACCTTTGATCTTTTGCCGCCGCCGCCAACACGAAGCAGCAAAAGATCAAAGGAAATTCCTCAATTTCGGGGGGGGGGCTGAAGCCCCCCAAAGCCCCCCCCCCCTGAATACGGGCTTGTTTAAAAGTAACATGATAAAAAGTTACATCTTAAAATTACAATCTTTAAATAAAAATCTTTAAAAAATTCATAAATTAGAATTTTGAACACACTTTAAATCGTGTGTTCAAAATTCTAATTTTTGAAAAAAGTTTGAAAAAAAGAGTCAAAGTTCGAGTCCACTGAGAAACATTGGAAAATTTATTGTTTCTATTTAAGAATTGTAAGATGATTTTTAACAAATATGGGCTTTCAACCATAAGTGTTTTAATAGTGCCATTAGTTTATCTTTAATCAATATTTTGCTCCAGGATAAAATTTAAAAATCCCGCAATTCGTGGTTGCAGAAAACACACTTTGCCAAATGTTGGACCAACAAATTGTCTGCTGGGTGTAGATAGATTCTATGTAAAGTGATGTAAAATTTGAAAAATGCTCGTAAACATGAATGAAAGACTGAATTTAGCTTAAATGATTAATAATTCCCTGAAAAGATTTATATTTTTTAGTCCCAATAATTTCTGGTGCAGGCGATACTTTGGCTTTGCAAGCATTGTTTACGGCAGATGTACCAATGTTAGCACAAATATTCCAACAATATCCCCTCTCATCTGGCTTTCATCCAAAATATACTTCAAAAATGTTAAAACTTTTTTTATATGATGGAATTGGAGCAGCAATTTTATTACCGCTATCATTTACTGCGATTCATTTTACTTTTTTACATCGAATTAAAATCCTTGAAAAACAACTTTCTTCAGCAACTTTTAAGCTTCATTTAATGTTATATCGGTACTGTGATTTAAAGGTGGCGGGCTCTTTGATATGTTTCTGTTTGGGAGGTCTCGCAGCAATTATGCAAGAAACCTCCCAATCTGATTTTCAAGTTTATTCAAAAAAATAGTAGCAAAGAGTTTGCCTCCTTTAAAAACTTCAGGTTCTTAACATTAAAAATAAATAAATTATTTTAGCGCTTTAACCATACAACTTGCTGCAACGACGATACTATTTTTTATCCCATTTGGATTATTTGTTTTAACATATTTATTACAAACTAAAGAAGGAAGTATTTATGCAAATATTATTATGGCAAGTGGAGGAACTGAAATGATTGCAAATGCCTTAATTATTTTGTATTTTATTAAACCATATAGAAATTATGTTTTGAAAATTTTTAAAAAACTTGTAAAAATTGAGCGAAGAAAAACTGTTATGATTGAAGCAAGGGCGTCTGTGACAGCAATAACGCGAATTAAATAATTTATGTATAGCTGCTGTTTAAATGTTTTAATTTTGTATTATACAGGGTGTTTCAAGAAAAATGGCCGTTTTTATAATTTGCATAGCGTTAAAGCATAAAATGTGCGTCACAAAACGGCCATTTTTCTTGAAACACCCTGTATATTAAAACTTAAGACTAACAAGAAAAAATACTTTATTTTTTTGATTTCTTTATTTTTCTTTTACATTGTAATTCTTCTCTTTCATTATTTTTAACAAATTTGTTATTTTAAGTGGAAGTCGCACTTCTCACAAACTTTTTATATTAGAGAGAGCAGAGCAGGGATGTGCGGAATAGTGATCGGATCCCGTCCCGTTCCCGTGTCCACTTTCATAAAACGGGAATGCCATATATAGCTTAAGTTGCAAAATATTGTTTCTTAACAACTTTAAGCTCGGATTAATCTGGAAGCTTTTCTTCTGATGATACTTTATTATATGGAAACAAACAAAAAAAATAGATTATCTGCAGATTCTGCTCAAAAATTACTTAAAATTTTTGGATATTACATGTTACAAGTTTCCGACGGAAATCACGGGATTCCCGCGGGATTCCCGTAATTCCCGTCCCGTGTCCATTTTCAAAAAACGGGAATTCCCGTTTCCCGGGTTTTACCGAAAACGGGACGGGATCCGATCACTAGTGCGGAACTCGGTTTTTAAAACCGGAACGGAATTTATTAATTTTTTTTAAACCGGAACGGAACAAAAACCCCGGATATTCCGCGGAACCGGAACCGGATTTTTTTCGATAAATTTTAAAAAACTTTAAAAATTTAGCGAACATACGTTTAACAAATTTTTCTCGTGCAAATGCCACAAACATTTTGGCGCTCAAACACAGCGAACTGAAAACCACCGTCGCTGTTGATTTTTTGACAAAACGCCAAAATCACAAAAGTTGAAAAATAGGAGTTTGGGATTTTGCTTTTAAATAATTTTTAGCAGGCAGATGTAATTTTTTATTGTTTCTAGGGTAAAAAACACTGAAAAATCTGATTTTTCCATGTACAATTTACCCAAAAATAGTGTTTTTAAGGTTTTTTCAACGTGTTGAAAAGTGACCTACATTTCTACAGTTAATTACTCAAATTCTTTTGCTGATTTTGGTTTCACCAATGGTTCTAAAATGTTCAGCAGGTTCGATTTAATAAAATGTCAGTTCATTTTGTTTCAATTTTTGAACGTTTTGAAAATACATCAAAAATACGGATTTTAACCGATTTTCCGTCATAAATTGCAGCTTTTTTCCTCACAGTTACTAGCTATTACAGATTAAAACACTCCAAAACTAAATTTGTCTATGCTGCAACATTATATATTACAACTATAATCATCAACAAATCTTTTTTGATATAAATTATATCTTCAAAGTCAACAATATCCCCAACATCAGTGAGTCAACAAATGTCGAGTCATTTATGTCAAAGTTCATTTATATATATTGAATTTACTTCATTATGAGCCTGACAATCCATAAAAAGATATCTGAAGCCAACATAATCAATTTCAGCTGCATTTAAAAAGTATGAATATTAGAGTATAATATACGGTTTTCTTGATTATACAAAACAATTTAATATAGCAAATTGAATATATTGTTATGGTTTAAACGATTAATTATACATCAGAATAAAGTTGTTAATCCTTTATAATATTCCAGATGTAATCATTTAATGAGTGTTATTGATTTCCTGATGTTGGGGATATTGTTGACTTTGAAGATATAATTTATATCAAAAAAGATTTGTTGATGATTATAGTTGTAATATATAATGTTGCATCATAGACAAATTTAGTTTTGGAGTGTTTTTATCTGTAATAGCTAGTAACTGTGGGAAAAAAAGCTGCAATTTATGATGGAAAATCGGTTAAAATCCGTATTTTTGATGTATTTTCAAAACGTTCAAAAATTGAAACAAAATGAACTGACATTTTATTAAATCGAACCTGCTGAACATTTTAGAACCATTGGTGAAACCAAAATCAGCAAAAGAATTTGAGTAATTAACTGTAGAAATGTAGGTCACTTTTCAACACGTTGAAAAAACCTTAAAAACACTATTTTTGGGTAAATTGTACATGGAAAAATCAGATTTTTCAGTGTTTTTTACCCTAGAAACAATAAAATATTACATCTACCTGCTAAAAATTATTTAAAAGCAAAATCCCAAACTCCTATTTTTCAACTTTTGTGATTTTGGCGTTTTGTCAAAAAATCAACAGTCAGTTCGCTGTGCTCAAATTCAAATCTTTTTGTTTTTTAAAATCAAAGAAATTTCGTCACAAAGGTCGATAATTTGGCTAAATTTGTCCCGTTTTTTCCGGATTTTTCTTTCAAAACCGGAACGTAACCGGAACGGAATAAAAACCCCGGATATTCCGCGCAATCGGAATTCCGCACATCCCTGGAGCAGAGACATAGGTTTTTAACTATAAAAATTTACATGTAAAAATGATTGTTTAAAATATTTTTGGCTCTATTTTACATATGGACCATGTAAATTAGATAAAATATATAAACGACAATTTAGTTGTAAATTTACCCTACCACGGGATCATATATATGATCCCAATATATTGGGTGTCCTGTAGAGACGGATTTTGAGATAAGCGTATGAAATTTTTTTTAAATTTTTTACTACGCGGCATCGGTTTCTCCAGAGTCACTTTACTTTATAGTAAAGTTTCAGGAAAAACAAATTTCGGTCTGTGCCGCGGGTTTTTGATTTTCTCCCAGACTGCGTCTTTTAAGACAAACGGGACTCAATAATTTCAGATTTATATTTTTATGCATAAATGTGATTATGCATTAAATATTAATTTCTGTCAGAAAAAACTAGTTTATAAAACTTTTTACACAAAATGAAACAATGTTATTCTTTTTTGTTTTCTCATCACAAAAAAAATTACATATTATTATTATATTAAAGACACGTAACAAATAAAAAAAAAGAACATACAAAAGTTAAACTTTTTTTAAGCGTACTGTAAGAAATGTGGTTTCCCCAGGAACAAGTTTAAATTCTGTACGAGATTTCATTTCTGCAATTAGATAATCATCTTGTTGAATAGATGTACGATGTTTGAAGCTTAAAACTTCATCATCCAAACAAAAATACCAATCGCAACCTTTCATTTTTTCAACAGTACTTGGAATTGAAGGATCAGGAAACTTTAAATCCGGAAAGCGAATGACTGAAGTGCTCTGCCGTTTAACATATTTCTCACTTTTTTTCTTTTTTTCAATAAAAAGACGAATTCGATGAACATCTTTGAAGGTACCAGTAATAATTCTAACACTGTTTTTAATTTCAACTGAAATCGTAAAAATTATCTATGTGCATTAAATTAAAATATTTTTCATACCTTCTGTTTCAAAAAGTTGATTTATTTGCTCTTCAGAAATAATTCCATTTGAAACTAAAAAATACAGTAATGATATAGACGAAAAGGATAAAAATAAAAGCAAACCAATAAAATCTGTTAAAAAACTATTGTCCATTTTTGAAAAGTCAACATTTGGCAAAACATCGACCAAATAAGCTTTAACAGAATTAACAAGATTAAAATCATCTTCGGGAAACATTTCTTGTTTTTTCAATGCAACTTTTTCTGCCAATTCAACTGTCTAAAATTATTCAAACTTTAAAAAGAAAAATAACAAAATAGAAACTTACTTCTTTAAAAGAAGATTCGGAGTCTAAGCTTTTACCAACTTTACGAGATAAGAAATATTGAGATACATTAGCAGGGGATAAAAGAAATCTTTTTTCCACTAAACAAAGTTGTTAAAACAGAAGAGGATATTGTGAGAAAAACTTACAGACAAAATTTGTCAGGAAATCAAAGGACATAGTAGAAAATGGAACTTTTGGAATAACTTCAATCAAATAAGCATTGATAGCAGTTGCAAGATCAAAGTTTTCTTCTCGTAAAGTTTCTTGTTTCTTTAATGCTTGTTTTTCTGCTAATTCATATGTCTAAAATTATCACACCTAATTACTGATAAAAATATTTTAAAAAACTTACGTTTTTAAAAAACTCTTCGCAAAAACCGAAATAGTTGTTACAAGATGAGTAAAATTGAGATAATTCAGCAGGAGATAAGTGATATCCTTTTTCAACTTAATTAAAAATTATTTATATGTAAAGATAAGGGAAATAAAATAACATACCAACAAAATCCATCAAAAAATTGAAATTCATTTTAGGAAAATAAAAATGAGAAAGAAATGTGCTTAATTCTGCTTTAACAGCTTCACGAAGATTGAAGCTTTCATCACCATCAACAGATTTATCCTTTAAAATACGATGTTCAGCCCATTTATATACCTGAAAAATAAATATAAAAGGTGATTCTCAAAATGCAATTCTATTTACAATCCTAGTCTACATTTTTCGAACATCTTTTTGTTCTTTTGATTTTTCCGCGGTAAAACAAATTTTAAAAATCGACATACAATTTTCATAAAATACGAAATTGGTTCCTGAGAAGTTGTCAAATTTCGATACAGCATATATAGGATTATAAAAGATACATAGTGGTTCGCAAAACTCATAAAAAAACATAATATGAAGTAAATAAACTTACACTTTCAAATAAAATTTCTTTTTTGCATCTGTAGATAAAATCTACAGCACACAAAAATTCGACGAATGGTTTTTTAAAAGAAATAAAGGCATCAGATTTGCACAATTTTTCGTAGTTACTCCAGAAAAATGACTCAAGAGAACTTTCGAGCTTTGGCAATGAATATGTTTGAGCAAAGACAAATAATTCTTCGATGGTTTCAACAGATTTCTTCATAGCAGTCAAAAATTCATCACAAAAATCTTTAAGGCATTGAACACCATAAAATTCTGCCATATCCGTCATTTTAACAATATTTTCTTTAGTTAATTTGCATTGAGAGCTGTAAAGAAATGTAAGAAATTCATAGAATTCATCATAAGAATAATTTTCAATTTTGATGACTTCATCTTTGGCGGTCCATCGATCAGAAAGCCAACACTTCATAGTTTCAGAAATTGACGCTATAATAAATTTATGAGCATGAAGAGTCTAAAAAGTAAATCAATGTATAAAGGCTATATTAATACGACGGAAATCACAAACCTTTCCTTCAACTTCAAAAGCAATGTCAAAGAGACCTTCTTCAAGATTTTGTTGTGTAAAGATTTCAAGTCTTTCATTTTGCATTGCCCGGAGAGATTCAGAAAGATCATCGTCATTTCGTATATATACTTCGTCACTATCTAGATATGACGACATCTTTAACACTGAAAAAAAGCTAAATATTAATGCCTTTTATAAATGTGAATCTAATAAATCCGCGGAAAAATGTTGGGATACAATGGCTGACAAAACGATGCAAACACTTGCAAAGGGAGCTTTTGCGTTTTGCATTTTTTGATTTTATTAAATAAAATTTGATTAATTTTTGTTTTGAAGATTAACAAAGGTGTCAGAATAGGGTAACAAGGTATGGGGTACCTGAAAATAGAAGAAACTTTATTTTAATCGGATTCTAAAGGCTACAATTAACGGATTCTGAAGTCGAAAAAAAAATTTTTCGATTATAGAGGGGGGGGGGGTTAATCGACCACGGAGAATCTGAAAATAGAGTCCGTTTTATTTTTAAGGATTTTGTAAAAAGAGCTCAATATTTAACAAGTTTTACAGTGAATAAACCGCGATAAAAATTACTGTCATTTTATTCCCATATTCCCCATCACTTGAAAAGTTTTTCACTATCTTCGTTTTTAGTTTTTCACTATTTTTAATTCATATATTTTTTTCATCTAAATTTTTGATTGATTCAATTAATTGAATCAAAAAAAGTTGAAAAAAAAATTTGCACGAACAATAGTCGCTGCTTTGTGGTGACACAAAGCCAACAGCAAATTTTTTTGAAAAAATTTTTGCAACAGTTTTACATTAATTTCACTGTTATGTAATTTTTAAATTCAACAATATTGTTATAATAATTGTTGTAATAGTAATAATTAAATGTTATCTTTTTTAACCCTTTACAATATTTAAATTTTTATTTATTATTTATGTCTAGATAAATTAACTCACGGATGCATCGTATCAATCAACACTTTTTTTAAGAGTCATACATACATTTTCTGAGGATAATGTAATTAATAAAATAATTACTGTTTGAAAGTGAAAAAAAGTTACAAAACTAATTAAAAAATTTCTTTTGCCACTTTTTTAAATTAATAAATATAATTTATTTTTTGACTACAATTTTTTTTCAGTTTTATGAATACAACACCCTTTATTTATTTTTTTTTTATTATTTATTTATTTACATGCCCTAACGCATGTTGAAAAATTATATAA
The DNA here is from genome assembly GCA_964035985.1 of Panagrolaimus superbus. Classification (NCBI taxonomy): domain Eukaryota; kingdom Metazoa; phylum Nematoda; class Chromadorea; order Rhabditida; family Panagrolaimidae; genus Panagrolaimus; species Panagrolaimus superbus. The sequence goes on from OZ038357.1 coordinate 13,432,533, forward strand.
AAAAATACAATACAGAATTAACAAATAATACATTATGTTACAGTAATACAATAAAAATTGCAATTAATTAAAAAACATAAAGACAACAAACAAAAGAAAGAAAAGGAAGAAAAATGAATGAATTTAAAAATGTTTAAAGAAGGAATAATTAGGATACAAATGTAAAAAAAAAATACAATTAAGTAAGAATGTGAGAAAGTGAGAAAGAAAAAAAAAACTTTAAAAAAAGTAATTAAACAAAAACTTTTCAAAGAACAACAATTTTTTGTTCAAGTAATTGAAAGTCTGTATATATTACGTCATAAAAACCAAAAAAAAAGCATGGCACACATTCAAATATATTTTTTATGAATTCCATTGCTGTTGTAATTGTATAAAATAATTTTCAGATGTTGGATTTGCTAATAAACTTTTTCCAAATGGATTTACAATTATTTTTACAGAATTTTCAGGGAAAATTTTCTTCTCTTTTTGACCAAGAATTTGTTGCAAAATTATTAGAAAAAAAGATAAATTATAAATCTAAAAATAATAAATAATGCTTTAATTAAAACACTTTTTTTAAAAATCTTACAAAATGAAACATTCCAAACGGCATACTGTATCTAAAAAATGAATATGCAACAATTGTGGAAATTGAAGTAAAAGGTGCAATTAAATTGAAAATTAAAATTGGGACCAATATTAACGATAATACTTTAACGTTTTCAAATATCTAAAATATTGATTACCGTATCACAGCGGAATTTTTCGGAAATAGAAATGAAAAAAGTTCGAACTTTTGTTGCCATTTTTTCAGTTTTAATCCATTTCGCCCAAAATTTTGCCAGTATCTTCCCCAAAGTGTTATCTATAGTTTAGGTTTCAATCAAGGTCATTGGAAACATATACGTAAAGTTATAACCAAAAAAAGATGCGCGATCGAGTTTTTGGCGAAATTAACTTTTGCTGCCATATTTTTAAATTTGCATATTTCGGCTTAAATTTTTTCTGGCATGTTCCTCATAACCATATCAACGTTTTTAGTTTCAATCTAAGCATTTGGAAGTAATACGGCTGAGTTTGAGCCGATCGAAAACACAATTTTTCACTCGTATTTCCAAATTCTCCTATAGCGATTCCGCTGTGGTATTTTGTCGAAATTTTGTGTTTACCTGATATCTGCAATGTAATGGAATTTTATAGACATAAACTTTGTACATGCGTTTGTTGATAAAAAATAAGATTGAACAAATTATTAGTGTTATGAAATGAATTGAAAACATTATCCATGGTAAAATAGATGAAATTGATTTTAAAAGTGGGGTATAGCTTTCTGTAATAAAATAATTTTGTTTAAAAACCCAAAAAATTGTTCAATAAAAATAGAAGCAAAACTGAGAGATAAATTTTGGCAAAATGTGTTTTCAATGCCGTGTTAATTTAAAAAATACAAACTTTCCAGTTGGCATAGATAGGCATTTTGCCAAAACTTTTATTTGGCATTGAAAAACATTTTGCCAAAGTCAGTTTTTCGTTTTTTTGCATTTTTTTCTAACTTTTGAGTTTAATAAAATTATTGATTAAAACTTTTAACAATTTACCTAAAATCCTTACACCCGTATAAATTATTGTTGAAATATATGAAAGTAATATCAAAATCCATGTAACCATTTTCGATGCCAAAGAATATTTTTCAAAAAATACTGTTGCAATAATTCTTTCAATGACAAGAATAAATAATGAAATTCGAATTTGTTGTGTCGAAACAGAAACGAGAATTCTCATAATTTGAAAAATAAATAAATTTTCTGCATTCGTTGCAAGAAAAATTGTCGTTGAAATAAGAGACAAAATTTGAACAATAATTAAAAATGGAAGACAACAAATCAAAAAGTATAGCCTAAAATTTGGGGTTTTAGCTTTTTTTTAAAAATGTTTAGAAAAATTTTACTTTAAAGATTTCGGTAATAAATTAAATTTATTTCTTAAAAGTTTTAAAAAACAAAATACTGTTACAAATGTAAATATTACCAATATAGAACTTAAAATATAACAAATATAAAAAAATGGATCCATCAAAAAAATAACAAAAATACTTATTAAATTTTTTTTTAATAAACAAAGTTAAAATTTGTGATTAATGTATTTTGGTTAATACAAACGAAAAAAAAGTAAAAATAATTAAACCATTATTTTCAAAATCTTTCCTTTTTTTCCGCTATTTTATTTTTTTTTTAAAAACGCAAAGCACAATTTTTTCTTTTTCTGTATTATTAAAATTTCTGAAATGGAGTAATAGTTTTTAATTTACAACACCAGCCTACGTGAAAATTAAAGTTGTGTTTGTTGAAACTATAAATTAGTTAATTTGTTCAAGTAATAACAGTTTCTGATAAAAATGGGGTGTTAAAAAGAAAATGTTTTACTGTCTCCAGCTAAAAGGTATCTTACTAGGAATTTTTGTAAAAAAATTTGTCTTCCAGCACAGTGAAATTTTTCAGAAATAGAAATGAAAAAACTTCAAACTTTTGTTGCTATTTTTTTAGTTTTAATCCATTTCGCCTGAAACTTTGCCAATATCTTCCTTAAAGTGTTATATATAATAATTCAAAAAATCGGAAAAAATCAGGAATGCAACCAATCAAAAAGTTGTGCCCCAAGATTGTACACATAAGTAAGGGCTATAAAATGGCTATGACAAAAACAATTTATCTGACCTCTAATGTCGAAATTTTGATACTTGTGACTTTACACCCTGGTAAAACATTGCATATTCATTCTCCAGAGTTGAAATAATGCACCGTTTGATAGCCCAATATGTGAGGATTCTGAAAATATATAGCATGAACCCACAGAGTGGCAGTTTTTCGATTCATAAATGGAAAAGTAGGTGCAACTAACATCTTCAACATCATCTCAATGATATAACTTTTCTATTTCCAAAAATACCAACTTCCGGTGACTTGCATTATGAAATATAATGTTGTTGGACCATCCAAGGTGAGTTTCAGGATTATTGGTAGCGATTTCGAAATAGGATGTTATTATAAAATTTCAAAATTTAGCAACATGAAAATATTGCGAAAATTCATGTTTTTCTTTATAGATAAAGTTAAAACCTGAATATAAGTTTATAGATAAGCTTTTTTTCGTAGTTGCATTTTTACTTCTTTTTTTTTAATGTGTTACCGCTCATATTATAAAACTGATGCCAGAAATACTTTTGGAAGTATAATGGAGAAACATCATGATTTTTATAAAATTGGAACAAAAGCTGGTCGTCGTCCCGGCCCGATCAGGCCGACAGGGCCCATGTTATTTTCTTAATTTTGTCCCATTGTGAATTTTTTTCAAGATACAAAAAACTCCAGCCTGGCCGGGCCGGGCTCAGGCTCATTATCTGGTAAAAACAAATATTACTGTTATACCACTACAAAGTTCTTTTAACCACTGGCTTTTTCGGGTTCGGGAAGGTGAAAAAAATTTTATGTGATCAGAAAACAAAATATTTGAAAATTTAGCCAAAAAATAAAAACGTAACAAATGCAAAAAAAGTAATTAAATGACACCTGCTAAAATTCAGAAAAAAAACATTTAATAGAAAATAGAGAGCAGTTAAAATTTTATTTTATGGCACCAGTGCCATTTTAAAATTGTCTTATATTTCATTTTTATATTTTATCTTCGATGAATTGCACAAAATTTATTCCGCCATTACCAGTTCTTGTAAATATTTATTATTATTATTCAAATTTTGGACTGCTTTTTACGTTGTCACTTTCTCCGTTACTTTTTTATGCAATTTTTACGAAATCGCAAAATATAAAAAGTCTTAAATGGCTTATTTTAAATCATACAATTTGGTGTTTAAAGTTTGAAATACTTTTTACAGTGACGAAACCATTAGTTTTGCCGCCAGTATTTGGAGGTTTTCCGTTGGGATTATTAAAAGATGGAAGTTTTAAGTTGACAGTATTTGCAACATACAGTATACTATTTTTTGGGGAAATGAGTATTGCTGCTTTATTGTCAACCCTTCTCGCCCGATATTTACTTATTTTTCCTTCAACAAAAAATTGGTTTAATATTAAACGTGGAATTATTTTTGTTTATTCTTTTTGTATTATAGCTTTTATTCCACTCAGTTTACTTTTTATTCCAATTTTATTTTATGATTCTTCAAAAATTTATGAAATGGCAATTAGCTATGATTCCTGTCTACAGTACTTTTTTACAGAGCCCGGATTCATTTTTATTTCTCATGAAATGGCTTCCAATTTATTTTATATCGCATTTTGTATTATGGTAATGGCGGATATTCTTTTCGTAATCCTGATAATATATTTTATTTATCTCGTAAAAACAAATATTACTGTTACCACTACGAAATTTGGCACTTCTTTAATGATTTCTGCAATTGTTCAACTTTTAATCACCATTTCTTGTTATTTAATTCCTTTTACGATATTTTTTGCAATTTATACTTTTGAAATTTCCCATACCGAAAATTTTATGATTGTAATTTTTTGTGTTTTTGCAACTCATTCTTTTCTTGAATTTTTTGCAACTTTATATTTTGTTGGACCGTATCGGAAAGCGGTTAAAAAACTTTTTTGTCAACTAAATTTCTTCAATAATGTGTTCAACCGTCCTAGGAAAATTACTGTAGTAGTTGTTAATTCCGTAAATGTAATAATAAATCCATACAAATAATTGACAAATTTTAAATGTGTTTTAAATTTTTTGATATTGCATTTCATTATTTTTTTTACAATTACGCGTATCCGGCACAATAAATAACGAATAAATATTCTGATGTTCATAAATTTATTTTGTACCTTTAAAAAACTAGTTTAACCCTTTGTTCTTTTAATGCCTTAACATTTTTTTAGATCAGAAAATAAAAAAACAAAATATTCAAATTTTTTTTTACAAAAATAAGCATCCGTCTGCTTTTTTTGTTATTTCGAAATTGAGAACGACTTTTTTTAAATGTTACACAAAATTTTGATATTTATTCCAAAAAAAAGCAGAGAAAATGCTTCATTCAGACCATTTTTATTTAAAAAAATTTTTTTTATTTTTTCTAAATGCCAAAAAATGAATTATATTTTTGATGCATTTTTTTGCGAAATAAAAACTGAAAAAAATATATTCAATGTTTGATTAATGTTTATTTATTTATTTAATTATTTTAATATTTTAATTTATATATTCAGCATTTCTTGTTTTAATAGTTTTTTTATGGAATAATTTATTTCATGAAGCTTTTAGTGAACCTAATTCCAATTATAATGTTAATGCCAGATAATTAATTCGCTATTAAACGTTGTCCACGTAATAATTTTGTCCAAATTGTATAAAAAGATGAATTTCAGTCGAATTTAAATTTGCACAACATTTTTGGGCAAAATAAATGTTTTTGAAAAAAATACTAAAATCTAATCTATTTTTGACTTGAATGTGTCTTTACATTTCACGTCTGAATCAAAGCAACTGACTGCGGACATTTTCATTTTCCAAGCCACAAACCATTTTGCCGGATGTCCGTGTCACAGTGGTGTGCGGCGCAGGGCCGTATACAGAAAAAATTTCAGGATGGGCACAACGATTTTGGGGGGGGGGGGGGCACGCCTGTGATCTTTGGCCGTCACCAACACGAAGCAGCAAAAGATCAAAGGAAATTCTCGAATTTCAGCGGGGCACGGGCCCCCGATGCCCCCCCCCCTTAAATACGGCGCTGGTGCAGCGGGGAGAAGCTGTTGTCCAATGATAAGAGAAAAGTTCGATTCCCGGTCGGTGGTCTCCTCTCCCTTTTCCAATAACGATGAAAAAGAGAGAGGAGACGACAAGAAAAAGGCTCAACACCTTGACAGAATCAAACCTTTTCCGTTGCATTTGACACCAGATTTCCGCCGCACTCCACTGTGACAGGACACCCGGCAAAATGGTTTGCGGCTTGGAAAATTTTGATTGCGCTTGGTTCAGACGTGATTTGTGATTACTCTTTTAGGTTTGTTTTTATGGAGTTTCGAGATTTGTGCATTTTCATAATTCAAATCTTTTTATTTTAAATAAATTAAAGCTTTTACTTTTTCCAAATTACAATTAAAATTTTCTTGGCTTTCTAAACGTCTGCATCGGAAATACAGTAACCGTAAAAGTGGAATTTGGTTTTACCAAATATTGAAAGCGTTGAGATAAACAAGTAATTTTATAAAATTGCAAATATTTTGTTCGGAAATTACGTCCAAAATTAGTTATTTATGCATTGTTATTATACTTGGAATAATTAAAATGATGTAAGTAAATAAAATATCTTAAAAAAGAACTTACGACATAACAAATAACAAAATTAATCCAGTGTAATGATGTGTGGCATAAAATAAATTACTTAAAGTTGAAAAGAATAATTGTACGGAAAGCAAATTTTTCGTTTCAAGAGTTTTGGTTGTTATTTCTGCGGGGATATGATAAAATGTGGTGGCAAAATTAGATGCAATATAACAAATTAAAAATATTGAAGAAGTTAAAGATTGAATTAACAAAACTTTTTCAGAATTTTTTGTTGATGTTTTCTTTTTAATTAACAGATGCATTGCAGCAAATGAGCCGAAAAAAGTTGCAAAAAATACAAATATGACGTCAGAAACGTAAGCATAGATTTCTTCGAATTTTGTTTGCGGCGTAATATTTTTTGCATTTAAACATGTTAAATAAGTAATTAAACACCAAAGATGTCTGTAATTAAATGAATGAATGAGGAAAGGGTAGGCTGTCAAGAAAATGCAAATTAAAGTTGTATGCCGTTTTGACAAAATTTTTGAATACCGTATCGAAAATATAACTGCCGAAAATCGATTGAATGCCAACAATAAATTCCAAAGAGTTACAAAATTTCTATTATACCAATCAAATGCATATTTTGGATATACCAAAATGAGATAACTTCCAACATTGGCTAATATTATTGTTAAAAATTTTGGAATTATATCACAAATACAGCCAAAAACATATATAATAAAATATGGTTGCCGAAATCGAGTTTTATGTTTGCAAAAGTTTGTAATAAAAAATAAAATTACAGAAAATTCATAAATTACTCCAACAATATTTATCCAAGATATTGCACCTGCCATTGTATATGATACTGATTGGGATATATTAAACATTATTACAGTAATTTTTTGAAGAAATATAATGTTTTTCTCAAAAAAATGAGAAAAATCGTATACTGTAAAGCTTTAACAAATGTTATTAAAATTTTAAAGCTCACTTATAAAGCAAATTATTTAATCTTCTTTCTTCAATTTTTTGCAACGCGCTTTAATGAGAAAAATAAGATAAAATTCTTGAGGAAAGCCCCTTTTAAAGCAATATAATTTTGTTTGTCGGTTTTTGAGCTGATGCTTTCTTTCTTTATCCTTCGCTGCATTGTACTTTTTTAACCATTTTTGCATCGGAAAGAAGTTTAATGAAGCTTGGTCAAAGCTGTTACCTGATGCAGCAACCTTTTCCTTGTATCTGTTTTTTAAAAAATATAAAAGTAAAACAATTCTTTGAAATTCCACAAAAGTCGTTTTTTGGGAACATGTTTTTTAAAACAAACCTTCTCAAAAACTTTCCCAGGAATATTGTCAGTTATTAAATAAAACGAAAAAAACCTTATCAACTTAAAATTTTCTAACTTAAAAGCTGGGTAATAATGTAATGATAATTGACTTTTAAAGGGAACATTCGAGGATAGATAAAGCTTTTTCTTGGGACCGCTGCTTTTAGCAGTTGTTGCATTTACGGAAAATGTATTTCTTTGTATTTTTGTCACCGGCCCGTAATAATCAAATGCATTCCTCCATCACTGGGAGTGGAGTGACACGTCGCAAGATAAGATCTGTCTATCTACGGTACACTGTCGTTTCACAGTCGCATAAAAAAAACAATAGAAAAGATATTTTCGCGTGAAGAAAAGTTAGCTTCGGGGTTGGAGAGATTTTTTCAATATTTTTTGTAAAAAAATGAGGAAAAAATGATGTTTTTGCATTTTCTTCAAAATTTGAATTAACAAAAAGTTAATTTTTTTACAAAAAAAGTTAAAAAAATTGATCCATTTTTTTCAACCAATATTTTTCTTTTCTTTTTTTTCCTACAAAATTTTCGTTTCAAGAATTTTTGACAGTGGAAAAAAACGATGTTATAGATATTGTTGAGTGTACAAAAGTTACAAAAACAAAGCAATTAAGATTATAAATAATGTTTTTTCTTTTGCTTAATATAGTAAACTATATGCTTAACGATATTTGATCTTTTAAATGGATGAAAAAGATCACATTATTCGTAAAATACTGTTTTTAACAATTCACTATTTTTGTTGGTACATAAAAGGGCCATCGAGGGCCGCTCTAATATTTTTACATGTTATTTCTAACATAATAGCGGATATACATGCAAAGGGAGTAGTTACCTGAACGAGCCAGACAAAAGTTACAGCATAAAATGTGAGAAATTATAGCGTTGTTTGTTATTTGTTAATAACAAACAACGCTAAAAAAACATTGGGCAAAAAATGTTGAATTACTCGTTTTTTATGTTTACTATCCTTGTTTTTTTGGCAAAAAATCAACAGTCAAATCGCTGTGGTTGTGTTTAATCAGCAACGACCAATACAAAACAAAATAATATTACTTGTATAGGGTTGTTCATTCCCCTTCCCCTGGGGAGTTTCCCGATTTTGATGGGGAATGACACCAAATTCTCGGCTAAAAGTTTGCGTCTTTTTTAAGGCCCACTTGGACCTCGTTCGACCAAATTTTCAGTTTTTTGTCCTTTTATGTTTACTGAGTTGTCAAAATAACTATGGAGCCGGTTTATGATACTTTCTTCTTTTTTTTATAAAGCGGGTTTACTGCCTTGTTTAGTATGCTTAAATAAAGGTGAACGGAGAAAATAAAAACGACCGAAAAATAAACGGAGGTTTTTAAAAAAAAAAGACGGAGATTTTTAAAACAGTATTTTTTTAAAACAGTATTTTTTTAAAACGTATTTTTTTAAAACCTTCTACCTGAAAATCAAGTCAGTCATGGTTTTACGACTATATATAATATGATTCAAGGAAAATATGGTGACCAACTAGATGCTTTTCTCGATTACTTTGAGGATACTTTTATTGAAAGACCTGATGCAAATGGAGAACGTCGTAATCCACGTATTCCTAAATCACATTGGAATTTGTATATGAGAGTTGCTTTGGATCTTCCTTGAACCTCAAATTCACATCGTGCTCTAAAAAATTCTCTTTCATCTGAACATCCATCAATTTGGCACTCAACGTCCAAAATATATGAAAATTGGTGTCGATTTACAACGATATCAACAAGAATATATGGCTGGAACAAGTTCACTGATTCATTTTTCAACTCAATGTTCCAATAAAATCAAATTTGGTGGAAATTAACTTAAGTATTTTTATTTTTAATCTTTTTTGTTTTGTTTTTATTTGTACAAAGTTTTAAAATTCTCCGTTTTAAAAAAAGTATGGTTTTAAAAATCTACCGTTTTAAAAAATGCCGTTTTAAAAGTTTTTTTTAAAATTCTCCGTTTTTATTTTTGCGGTTTTAAAAATCTCATGTCGCCTAAATAAAGAATCAAAATGAACAAATATAATTGTAAATAAAATTATTTTAGTATTCTGGTGACATGTAATTTTTTGTAATATAATTCAATTTGCCAAGTTTTTTTTGCTATATGTTTTTATTAAATTACAATAGGATCAATTGCAAAAATTTAACAAAATGGAGGCGGTAAAACTTTAATAAAATTAAAAATAAAATTTAAATAAATAACACCAGCTCGATGATTTAAAAAAATAAGTAAGCTACAATTTTAAATAAATTTCTTCAGTAAAAAAGTTTTTTTGATAACAAGTAAATATTTTGTTAAAAGAAAACATTTAAAAACGACACGTTTTTCTCATATTTTTGAATTCACTTCTCTGTTTTATTCTGTGATTACAAGTATGACTGTAGACTCAATTGACCAGAGGACGAGTGCAGTAGAAGAGGAAACAGGAATGACTGGCCTTGGACTTACAATAAGAAATGGAATTGAAGTACCGTTTCATGGATACAATGTTTCATGCCCTGAGGGTGAAACGACCGATATTCCATTTTCATGTTTTTTATTACAACTTCCAAGGATTCTTGAAATTATAAAAATTGACTATATCTGTATTTCAATAATTTTGTTTATAATTATTATTTCATTATTTGGAGGTATTAAAGAGAATTATCGATGGATAATATTAAATCAAGCAATTTGGGATTTATTTGTAATAAGTAATTTTGTATGTGATAAAACACAACGGGAATTTTTGTCTTTTAACGATATATTATCTTCTGACAACTATTTTACATCATTTATCGCTCCGAAATGTATTTACCGTATATTTCCATTTATTAATAACATTTTAAAGTATGCTTTGTATACGCCACTTTTTTTGTTAACATTTTCAAGATTTTTGAATATTTATTTTTTTAAAAGTTATGCAAAGTTTTCAAAGCCTATTAAATTTATTTTCGCTATTTTTTTTATTAATGTCATTTTTATTGTTATTACAAATATATATGATTGGAGCTGGGAAATTCAACAGGCATCCGTGGTTCCAGGATGTAAATTATTGCATTGTCAAGGTGAAAAGGCCTTAAAGAAATGTGAAAACGAATATGCAAAAGAATTTAATAAATGTATTGATGCCGGACATCCAAATTGGTTAAATTTTCTTTACATTCAACGTTTAATTGTTCCTCCAATTGCATTATTTCTTTCAAACATTTTTGCAATATTGTTGGTAGCAAAAATTATTCAACACAAGCTTATACAGAAAAAATTAAATATGAAATCACAAAATTTACCTTTGATTATTGTAATAATTATTCAAAGTTGTACAATGACATTTTTGTTTGTACTTTCTTTATTAAGTATTGCATCATTCTTACACAGGTCTCTGAACTTACAGAAAACTTGCAAAAAAATGAAAAAAATCAGCACAAAATTTGAAAATGAAAAAAATCAGCAAGAAACTGAGAATAATCAGCATAAAGTTAAAAAATGAAAATAATCTGCGCAAAAGTGAAAAAAATCAGCAAAAACTTTAGAAATGAGAAAAATCAGCACGAAAATGAAGAAAATCAGCAAAAAAAAATAGTTCCTTTTTGTGCCAAAAATTTTAAACACAAAAAAAGAGTGTCTCTTTCGTTGTCTGCTGTCAGACCGCGCCGTTTTTTGCATGCGCATTGCTCATTCCATAAACAGTTTCCCGTTTAAACTTTTCGTTGGGCAATTAATTGTATGCCGTTTTGGGCTAATGGACTTAAGCTCTATAGCTAAATAAATTTTGGATATCATCGACATGATCGATATGTGATGAATAAATTTTAAAAAAATTTTTAAAAAAAAGTTTTATGCTGATTTTTTTCATTTTTTTTGAAAAAAATCAGCATGAAAATGAAAAAAATCAGCATGTGCTGATTTTTTTCATTTTTATGTAAGTTTTGTGTAAGTTCAGAGACCTGTGTAGTATATGGCAAAAATCCAACAGATACAGGAAGATTTTATAAATCAGAAAACTATGTGCCATTTTCAACCTGGTTCACTCTATTCACAGATGATGTATCCCTTCAATGTTTTAATCTTTGTCGTGTCTTTATTGATTCTTTAATGCTTTTGGTCATTTTAAAAGAATACCGAAATTGTTTTTTAGATTTTTTAATTTTTATAAAATTGCTAATTTTAAATCCAAAAAAAGGTTTCAAAACTATCAAAAACAAAGTTTCTGGCACTACTGTATTTGTTATGGCAAATAATAATCATTGAATGTAATTTTATATAATTTTTGTTTTTTTAAAATATTATTTTTAATATACTGTAATTTTTATTTAAAATCAGGAAAGTTGTATTAAAAAATTAAATAAATAGTTTACCAAAGTCATCGCTTTAAAAAAAAGAAAATATGGAGCGTCCAGAGCTGACGTCAGCAAAACCTGTCAGTTATAAATGTTTTCAATCTTATCTAATAAAAGCTTTATTTTTGCTACATAATATTTTTTTAAACTGAAACATTCCCGACGCCAACGATTTTGCCGCTTTTGAACATGGCTTCGTTTTTTAGCAATCTCATCTTTTAAAACTATGCGAAATAGTTTTAAAAAATGACGGGAACATGATTACCGAAGCAGTTATTTCAGTCCCGCAAAGAATCTCGTTTTTCTGTCCCTTTGCCAAAAAGTCCTTTAAATTATACATTTTTTCCAGCACAAAAATTGATGTTTTTTATACTTTTGGATCGCTTTCTTAAAGAAATGTCATGCAGATTCAAGCAGAAAATCAAACAGTAAGTTTGATAGTTCATAGCAGAAAAGTTTGCAAACTACGGTAGCAGTTTTTTGTGTCAGTTTTCTCCCCTGAGTGTATGCTGTTTAATGTAATATCAATTACCCTTGTCACTATTGTAGTAACAAAGTTATGAAAACAAATCATAAGTGTATTGTAAAAAAAGTGTACATCAAAGGGGTTTTTCTCAAGTTGACATCGTTCGTCGCCTCGTGGTTCCTAAACAAATTGTCTCCGATGCCATTAAACGTTTTTTAATGTTAAAACAAACTTGGTAATAAAGCTGACCGTCCCAGAAGTAGTGTTGTGCAATTGACCAGTTAATTATTTTTTGGTCAATTGACTGGTCAATTGACCGTAAAATCCTATTTAGTAATTAAGCTCAAAAAACTTCTAAAGTAACTTTTTTGGTATTAAAAATACGAAAATGAATAATATATAGCTTTATTAACGTAATATAAATGACTCTAATTCATTGCATTAGAAACTACAAAAAATTTAGAAATTCTTATGTGCAATTGGCCGGTCAACAATAATTTGTTGGTCAATTGACCGCCCAACACTACCCAGAAGAGAAAGAAAATGTACTGTATGTATCAATAAGAATAAAAAAATTATCAAAAAAACTGGTTCAACAATGGGATAAAATTACTCTGGAAGAGCTGGTATTTATCAGGTCGTTCCAAAAGTTCTTGCCGCTCATTATTTTGCTGGAAAATGGGACTGGATGATTGTAAAAATCAGATTTTTTGCATGAAGATGTTAGACAAACGGTGTGATGTCGCTTTTGAGGTATCTGGAATTTTCATGAAATTCTGAGAAATTTTCGCGGTGAGACCCAAAATTTGCAACAATCTTGTGGAACGAGCGCCGAAAAAAGGTTTTGTTGTCTCTTGCGTTCGCTCATGTAAGACAAAAAAAATAGCCGAAAAAAAATTTTCAAATTTCAGCAAATATTCCGTCAACATCTCACAGTTTCGTAGAAGTTATGGAACTGTTAGATTGTTGTCCAAAATGTAGCCATAAACCTAAGAATGCAAAACCTTCTTTTAAATTCATTGGCTCCGCTTGTAAACAATGATAAATTTAAACACCTGTTTCTCGAATGAGTAGTGAAGTTTCAAAAAATTGTGAAAAATTAATTGTTTTTCACCTGTTTTGAAAATAAAAATGTTTTTAGTGTTTCATACTTCTTAATGCCACATATTTTAATGGATCAATTCTGTTTTATTTGTCTCATTGTCCTCAGCGTAATGATATTAGTATCTATGCTTTTCTCCGTATTTTTTATTTATCAAATACGCACAAATGTGACTCTTTCAACAACGAAATTTCAAAAATCTCTTATCATTAGTTCAATTATGCAAATTTATTTGACCGTCTTATTTTTGATGGCTCCAATGTTAATGCTTCTTTTGATCTTCCAAATTTGGCTACAGCAATGTGTCTTCTGACATCTGTGATAATGACACATTGCTTGGTTGAATTTGTTGCAACTCTGTATCTCATTACCCCCTATCGAAAATTCATTACTGAATATTTTAAAAAATATTTAAAAAGAAACGTTACTGTAGTACAACATATGTCCCTAACTACGGACTCCCAACTTCGGACGAGCCAAGTAGGAAATTTCGCGAATCTCAAAATCAACAAATAACGATATTCAGTCTGTACCTGTACATTTCGTATTCGTTAAGTTCACCAACCCGGTGGTGATCTCAGGCCGGATTTAGGCTTGCCTAAACCCCCTGAGGATCTCTTGCTTAGCCCGCAGGAGCACAGGCACGGGTACGCATACTCATTTTTAAACTGGCCCTTTGCCGGACTCGAACCGGAGACCTACCTCCTACTGAGCCAACGCTTGACCAGTCGACTACACGACCCGCATTCAACTCATTTTTCGTGACCGAAACGAAACGGAAAAAGTAACGGATTTTCGGCTAAAACAGAGCCCGGAATTCAATTGTTCTGAATTTCGTTTTGATACTAGGGGATGCCACCCTTTACTGCTTTAATCTTTAAATTGAATTTTATACAAATTTTTTCTGCTGAAAATCTCGTATTTTTATAAACCTTTGTCCATTTTATTTTTGCGAATAAAAAATTAAAACATTACAAATTTTCAAATCAATGCAACATGACAACTTAAGGGGAGCGAGTGGGTAAATTTAGTCTTTTAAAATTTCCATTTTGTTCTCAGTTTTGCGTAATGTCAGAGACCTGTAGACACCCCCTTTAATTGAAAAAATGCCATTATTGAAGGAATCAAACTACAACTTTTGAAGTTTGTTTTTTCACTGTTGTTCCAGAGGAATGCCAAAAAAAACGGTCGATCAATGGCAAAAAAATTTGGCGCCCAGAAATGTTTCAATGCATTTTATGTAAATGCAACAAAACTAAAGATGTTATTAGCACACTTTTTTTATTCATTTGTTTTCTTTCAGTATTAAATTTTGTTATTTGTTTGTGTTTTTTAATTTACATAGATAACGGCGATAAAAGTGTTAGTAATCTACGAAAAGAGATATTGAGTGCTCCATGTAATGAAACAGATATTTTGCCGTTCTACGAATATAATTTAACATATCACTTTTGTGAACATCTTAAAAGGGTAAGAAATATTATTATTGTTTAATAGCTATATTATCTTTTTATTGGTTATTTGATTGATTGTAATTGTGGAAAAAAAGATATGATCTTACATTAAAACTTTATAAAGAATCTTTCAAACTGTAGCAATAAACTTAGATCTAAAGGGGTTTTTTGCAAGGGGTTGATGCGGTTTCAGAACAACATCAGTAACAAAATTAAAGCAATTAAAAAATCAAAATTAGCATTGCCGGGTGATTGTTCCCCTCGGAGTAAAAAACGGCTCTAGCCTAGTATACCCGTCCGAAAGATTTATTCCCGTCCGAATAAAATTAAGTGATATTGTATCCTCAAACTTAAGCTTGTTCAGACGGGTTTAATATTGTTCGGACGGGAATAAATCTTTCGGACGGGGATTCTAGGCTAGAGCCAAAGTATTTTTCGGGCAAAACAGTATCATAGTTTATTTATCACAATAAAGATTTAAAGTTTTTTGCATGCGACCGGTCCTTTTAGCACGAAAGTTGCCATGATAGAGAATGCATTTGTTGTGTTTTTTTTGTCAAACATTCATGGCGGGCAACAAACAAATGCATTTCCCATCATTGAGAGCGATGGAATGACGGTCGTAAGAAAAACTTTGTCTATCCCGGACACTCCCTTTAATGAGGAGTTGATGCTTTCATTCGTTTCACAGACAAAAGAGATATGCAAATTTTTTCAGGAAATAAATTCAACCACAGAACTTTCTCAAATTGGTGTTGCATCTATCAGTGATAACATAAATATGCTTAATTCAACAATAAATCTTTTTCACAAAGAATTAAAAATGTTATTAAAGTCTCAAAATGTTGCCAAAAAACCATGTGCCATTGATTATATCAAAAAAGAAGTCCGGCCTTTTTTAAACAAAACTTTTAATATTTTTTGGGTAATTAATGGAATAACTGTTTTTATAATTATTTTTATTGCAAAATCTGTTATTTGTTTAAAAACATTGTCGAATAATGCAGAGGAATTTTTAAATATAGTGTTTCCTTTAATCTTATTGTTTCTGTTTTGTTACTTGTTTGTCTTTGTATTCGCTGCTGTCTTATTTCAGTGGTATTTAAAAAAACGTAATTTCATTTCTGTTGAAAATATTGAAAATATTCTGCTTATCTGTTAAATAAAGCATTTAATTTTGTCATTTAATAAAACAAAATAAGTTTGAAAGTTATCCCGCCTTTTATCATTTTTTTTTAATTTCGTCCAAACAAAAGCACTCCCAAATTTAAAGGAAAAAGGTTCTGCAGGGTCTAGGGCTATATCCAAGTTTATCCTGCCAGCCATAAAAGTTTTAGATATACATCAAGAATAAATTCGAAAGTAGACAGTGTTCTTTTTATCTTGAAAAAATTAATGCAAAAAAATAAAAAATGTGCTTTCGTTTGAAGAAGGATACAAAAAAATTTATTGGATTAATGTTTAAAGGGAGTGTCGCAGCCAGTGTAAAATTCATTTTCAGTATCTATGGCGGTACCTCCTAGCGCGACAATTTCTCCCCACTGTTTTTGATGAAAATTTGTTTGGTTTCATCAAAAAAAACATTTGCAAAAAAATTGCAGCAAAAACAGTGGGTAGAAATTGTCGCGCTAGGAGGTACCGCCATAGATAGTGAAAATGAATTTTACACTGGCTGCGACACTCCCTTTAAGGTGAAAAGAAACAAAAAGGCAACAAATAATAATGTCATTCGTAAAAAAACAATATTAGAAGGCCCTCATATTTGTTTTTTGGTGTTTTGATTTGCTGTTTGCTATTTTATCGTTTATTATCTTATTGCTAACTCTCGTCAAACTTATTTTAAAATAATTAATTACCTTTCTGCTGAAAACATTGATTATATTTTCTTTAAATGTTAATTTCACTGCATTCATAAACAATTAAGTTTTTTACCACATTTTTTGTTTTCAATGTTTAATACAAAATACAGTAATAAATTACAACATTTTTTAAACAAATAAATTTAAAACTTCCAAAAAAATTAATTACTCTATTGTATTTTTTTTTTGAGTTAACAAAAACTGCGGATGATAAAAAAAACTAAAGCTTTTTGCTTGATTTTCAGGGAATTATTATTATTATTTTATATGAATGCTCTATCACATGGTGATTAAAATACAAATGTATTAATTATGCGTTAGCTTATTATTGATGTATTAAAATAATTGTGTTGAATTTGTTCGAGTTCGAGTCATTTGAGAAGGTGGTGGTGCCATTGAAGGAGTGATTTTGGTAAAAGATGGATGAATTGTTGATTTGCATGCATAAAAATTATAATATTTTTTTCGGGTTATTTTGCTAAAAATTAAAAAACTGTCAACTAATCCAAAAATGCAAATTATTCAAACCTTAAAATTAACAGAAAAATACTTCCGGATAATGCAAAGATATCATTAAAATATGGTAATGCAAGAGTAAAAAATGCCGCAAAACCCGGATATGATGGAAATAAAAGTTTTTGAATATTTGTTGTTGAACGAAGTAATTGAGCAAGAAAAACTGCTATCGAGACAACTGAAAATGAAGAATTTTTGAATATTATGACAGAAAAGTTTAACTATTTTCTATCAAATTTTTAAGGATTTGTCAAATGTGTAAATGCTATTATGCATTTAACATCACTGACAATATTTTTCTTTATCAGTTGTACCGTAACCTCCCTCCCCATGTTTGATAAAAACAAACTAACACAATAAATTTTTTTCATTAACATTAATTGTTGTTGAAGAATTTTTGTGGAAACAAAATTTAATGAATGATAACAAATTTAAAATTGCCGAAATTTAAGTTGTGCCAATGTATAGCGCAGAAGTTATTGCAAAATATGCTGATAGAACCGTGGCACTTTTGAGTGAAACCGAAACATCTTCATCCGATAAAAATATAAAAACTCCAGGCTCATGTAATCTTACACTGACATGAATCAATGGAATAATGATTAAAGCTACAGTATACCATTGCCTCTTCCAAATTAGATGATGTTTTAATGGAAACCAAATAAGTGTAAATCGATTGAAAGCCATAAAAGTATGCCCCAAAAATTGGATTGCAGTGATATATGATATCGAATTGAATATTATTGATGCAAAAGCTTCATTTGTTTTATAAAAACTTAACAATAAACCAAATTGTGGAATCTTTCGACAAATTATCATCTAAAAATTAAAAATAAATTAATTTTTGCAATATTTTTCTCTTCTGTGATTCAGAATCTTTATATTCGATTGAAAAAAAAACTTACAAAATTAAAGCAAATGATATCAGCTGCCAAAACAGTGATAAAAATAAGATAAAATTGTCCCTTATAAGTTGTGCGACGTTTTGCCAATAATAATATTAAAATACTTAAATGAAATAAATGAAACAAAATTTCTGCAATAAAAATTATAATGTTGGAAGTATTCGCTGCCATATTTTTTGATTTTAAAAATTTCCTTATTTCAACCAAGATTTTTTTTGCAAACAACTCTTTTATATCTTTATGTTTGAAATTAGTTTTCTTACATTTTTCTCTGGCATCTCACGTATTTTTTTGTATCTACTGTCAAAAGTTTTTTACTTGTGGGATACAATTATTTTTCTTCCTTGATTATGTGCTTTCGTGTGTAAATCTGCAATTGTAATTTCCTGAAATTATGAGTAAAATTTTAATTTTACAAATTACACATGTGATGTAAAGAATGTAATGCCAAAGAACTTAAAGTTTCCCTTCTCGAATTAAAATTTATTAAAACATTTTTTCTGTATATTTTTCAAAAACGATGAATTTATTTCCTCGATAGAAGTATATTAAAGTTTTATAAAAAGTCAATGACGAGCATCAATTATAAAATACCTGTATATAAAAATTTTCAAATATTTTACAATTGTTAATTTGGGTGGAATGGATGGTTCCATTTCTGAAAAAGTTTCTGTATTCCAAAACCAGAATGAAAAGCAAGATAATTAAACTGTGCCAAAAATGTTATTAGCGACATCATCTGTCGAAGAGGTTCGGGGATTAGTGAGCAACATTTATAGATCAAGAAATCATTATTATAATTTAGCAGGATTTTGCAACTATAACAAAGAAGCCCAAAGAGGCTGTCCAGATATGACGTCATACAAAAATCGGGATTTTTGGACGCCTTCCCCGCTTATATTACAAACAACAATATTTATTAACACAAATAAATACTAATAAATAATTAGAGATCGACGGAGTAACCGACCGTTCACTAGACGATGACAACTCGAATGAGAGGAAGAGAACGACAGCACTATTGCAAATAGGCTGGAACGTTTGAGAAAGAGACATACTCGTAGTTGGAGTTCTTAGAAAGAAACAATAAAACAACACAAAATATATCTGACCATAGGCTATCAGATAATAGAGATAATTTGATGCTTGTTTTTCTATTTTTGTGACAAAAAAAAATGATGAACATTGCTATAATTTAGATGCCATAAATTTTTATTTCAAAACCTTTTTTCAGACTTTGTGCCCGATGGATTTAAAACTACAAAAGCAACGGATTATGTCATCTTCAATGAAAAACACCGCAAACATTGCGACTATGACAAATAGCATTTTATCAGATTTCATGCCAAATTTTAGTTTTTATGAAATCTTTATTGCGGGTTTATCTTTTGGATCAACCATTACATCTTCAATGTATTGGGATAATTACGCAGATATGTGCAATTATATCCATTCTGCTGAAGAACAAGCCACTCAAGTTGGCCGAAATTTTACAAGTCTTAGCGAGTAAGTTTGGCCAAAAAAGCCATATTTCATAACAACCCATGTTTTTATTTACAAGCCACTCAACTCAAGTTAAAAGTTCAAAACCGAATCAACTAGCCCTGAAAATGGATGGCGCTCTAGCGAAAAGCCTATACTTTACTGTTATAGTATGTGAAATTTGAAAACTATCAAATTGACCTTCAAAACATAGTAATCAAAGCTTTTGTTACTTGGCCAAAATATTAGTTCTGTTTACTATTAAAAATAAAATTCAGCTTTGAACCAATTTAGCTTTTCCAAAATAACTTACAAAGATATTTATTTAATGAATAATAAAAATGAATTTATGTTTATGTTATTCAACGATTTTTCATTATACAAAAAAAAGCAATATGATTTTAAGATGGTGTTTTATTTCTTGAAAAAGTCAAATTGGTTTTTTATTTTAACATTTCAAAACAGCTTCAACGGACTACAAAAATAACAATTTCTCCTAGGGATCACTTTTACCAACTTTTGACTTTTTTTTAGAAATACCAAATGACTTTTTTTTTTGCCTCATTTAAAACATCTGCGGTTGAAAGATTCTTGAAAAAACTTTTTTAAGAAACTCTAATGTGTTCTCGAAATTATTATTTCAAAAATTCATTTAAATAAAAAAAGAAAGAAGTTAATCGAAAAAAATGACAGATGAATTTTTTGCCAAGAAAATATTGCCTCATTTATAGCATTTGAATGAAGATAAAACTTGGCCATATCTTTTACTCACTCCTTGCCGTATATATGGCATATATAAATTTTGTTGTATTAACACACTTTTTAATTATTACAATTTCCTTAATTTATTCGCTTTATGCATCCCTATTTTTATTATTTAAAAAACCACAGCGAAAACTTCAAATTTCTCGAACCCCGGTAGTTTTTTTATATTTTTGTTTTACGGCGTCAGCTTCATTCCTTCTATTAATATATTCCGGATACACAATAATTTGGTGGCACCCTGAAAATATTTTATATAATCCAAATGTACTGTACTTTATTTCTGGACTTCCAACAATTTATGCAAATTTAGTTCCGGTAGCAGATTTCTATCTTTGCCTTGATCGATGTTTTGCATTTGCATTTCCGTTTTTATTCCAAAATAAACTCAAATATTCTGTTGCTGCCTTATTTTTTATCACTGATATAATAATTTTATCAGTGTATTTTTATGCAACAAAATATTTTTCCTTTTCAACAACTGATGCAACAACAACCTGCGTATATTATATTTGTCTGATATGGAATTTAAATTATCCCTTAATTATGACTTTTATAAAACATCTTTTTTGTGGTTTAAATTTGATAATAAGTTTAATTTTGCTTGGATTAAATTATTTTCGAAAAACTTCTCAAATTTCAAAAAAATTGAATAAACCAGTGATAATAATTTCTGTGATAAATATTATTTTTGCATTTGTTCCCGAATTATTTTTGGATTTAATGGTAAAGGTAAGAGAATAAAAACCAAACTTGTTGTGCAACATTGACTGTATATCTTATATTTGGTGATGCTGTAAAAGGATATTTTTTAGATTATTGGTACAAAAATCCCATTTACTGAATATATTGGAGATACAAATTTGACATGCATTTGTATCAGTATTGCTTTAAGTGTACATTTTTATTTTAGAGTCTTTAAAAACTATTTTTTAAAAGTTGCCGTCAATCAAATAGTTTCGGTAACGACATCGTAAAAACTTCTTTCTTTTTTGATTTCAATAAAATTTATTTAATACTGTAAATAAATAAATTTAATTTCAAAAAAAACAATCATTTATCCATACAAATATGCATTAGAGCTGTCTTACTTCAGCAAGCACCAGCAGAATGTGAACATTGTGCATGAAGAAGAATGTTGAAGTGTTCCAATGCCATATTTAGGTGGGGGCATCCTAAGCCCGTGCCCCCCCCCCCCCCCGAAATTGAGGAATTTCCTTTGATTTTTTGCCGCTTCGTGTTGACGGCGGCAAAAGATAAAAGCTGTGCTCCCTCCAAAATTTTTTTCTGCATACGGCCTGAAGTGTTCTCCGACTACAATAGACAGTGCATCAGCATTCTTCATGTAGAATGTTGACGCATTACATTCTGCTGATGCTTGCTGAAGTAAGACAGCTGTGATATATATTGTAAACGTAATTTTTGATACCCCCGAAAAGTTGCAAAATTATTACACATCAAATTGAGTAAAACTTTTTTTATATTGTCATCTAACACATTCGTACAGTTTTTTTGATTCCAGATTTGCCATTAATTAAATCCGAATGAGAACGATGCTACTGATAAAAATGATAAATTTTAAAATACTAATTTTCCGAAAAATGGGATATTTTAACTTTCAAGTGAGTAAAGCGAGAATAATCTCACAAAAAAGGGCCGCTGAGTTATGAGGGGTATGCGAATTTTGATAGAAATGTTACTTTCTAAAATTAATTCCAAAAAAAGGTCATTACACGATGTGCTGAGCTGTCCAGTGAGGTAACACTTTTCTCCTTATTAATTTTTTTTCATTTTTTAATTAAATTTTTTTGCCTTATAAATCCTTACATGATGTAACCAACTCATCTAGAGAAATCGCATGACAGTAATTTTGTAGAATTTGAAGAATATTTTTTTCTAAGATTTGGAATCTGAATATGTATTTTTCAATATTTCTGGTGACACAGATTAATGAAATGATAACCTTTTTTTGCCAAAATCTCATAAAGGACAGTGCCTAAAATTGGTCGAAAGCAAGGGCCGGGAACTTCCTTATAGAACTTTCTAAAAAATCTCATTTTACCTAGTATGAATTTATTTTTTTTTCACCTTAGGGGGGGGGGGGAGGGGTAGAGATCCCCCCAATCTCCCTAAGGCACTTTAGGCCCTGATAAAGGGGGTGGACAGTTACGTACTTTTTTTGCAAGAAGATCCTGAAGATCAGGATCTTACAATAGCGCTCAAAAGTTTTTGGGCACTTTGAATTTTAATTGTAACTTTTTTCCAGAAGTAATATTTCCATAAGCCCTATATAAAATTTAAACCTCTATATGAGGGTAATAAAATGGCACAATAATAATGTCTGAAAAATCTCAACACAAAAAATCACAGGATGATGAAAAAAATTGAGTGCACAAAAGTTTTTGGGCACCTTTTGTAGTGAAGAAGATTTTTTCAACTTCTGCTTTTTTTAACCTTCGAGCACTAAAATAAGTCTTCTAACATTCATATTTAGAATATTTAACGCGTTTGGGCCCATAAAAATACCGAAAACATTAATTTAAACGATGGTCAAATACACTACTTTTGCTATTTTTGGTGTTTTACACCCATTTATAAAACGGTGCACCGGCGGTGCAGAGTGACACCAAATGCATTTTCGGATAGCCCTATCCATCATTAATAAGTATGCCAACTTTCAAATCTCAAAACCTATTACGCGCTTCAGGCTGATTAATCAAAGATGGAGTAAAAACGTTAAAAAATGCAGAAAAATAACAATTTTTGATTTTTTGATGGTTTTTTTTTATCTTTTTACCCTCTCTTTGATTAATCGGCCTGAGGCGCGTGTTAGGTTTTGAGATTTGAAAGTTGGCATACTTATTAATGATGGATAGGGCTATCCGAAAATGCATTTGGTGTCACTCTACACCGCCGGTGCACCGTTTTATAAATGGGTGTAAAACACCAAAAATAGCAAAAGTAGTGTATTTGACCATCGTTTAAATTAATGTTTTCGGTATTTTACGGGCCCAAACGCGTTAAATATTCTAAATATGAATGTTAGAAGACTTATTTTAGTGCTCGAAGGTTAAAAAAAGCAGAAGTTGAAAAAATCTTCTTCACTACAAAAGGTGCCCAAAAACTTTTGTGCACTCAATTTTTTTCATCATCCTGTGATTTTTTGTGTTGAGATTTTTCAGACATTATTATTGTGCCATTTTATTACCCTCATATAGAGGTTTAAATTTTATATAGGGCTTATGGAAATATTACTTCTGGAAAAAAGTTACAATTAAAATTCAAAGTGCCCAAAAACTTTTGAGCGCTACTGTGGGGCTGTCCAGATATCACGTTATATGAAAATCGGCTTTTTTTACCCCACCCACCCATTTGGTGATGAAACATCAAAGCTTTTTGCCGCCAACTACAAAGCGGCGTGATAGTCCGTTTACCCCACCCACCCATCACCTCTATCACGTGATATCTGGACAGCCCCTGTACATGCTCCAATTTTTTGTCGGGGAACTAAGGTTAATCGTCGCGAAAAAGAAAATAATTAAAACGCCTTTAAACTGTGTCAGTCTTTCAGAATCTGGGTTTAAAACATTTAATATAGAAAACTAATGCAGGGCAAAGTCTTCTCTCGATTTTTCTCACTGCACACTTTTTTTTGCGTTCGTCGCACAGAAACCGGCATTTTCGACCACAAAAACAAACTACAAATTTTAAAGTCTGTTTTGTGCCGTTTTTATTTGAGACAAACAAAAAAAAATCCAATCAATGGCGAAAAAATAATATTTCCCGCTTAAAAATGTTTTTTAAACCTTTATTTGTTTTATGTAAGTGCACCAAAAATTACAGAAATGATTGTTTCAACGCATATTTATCATGCATTATTCTCCTTCCATTCTTGAATTTATTTGTTTCTGGAAGCTGTGCAATGTACTTAATGAGTGGTTCAGAGAAATATTTTAAAATAATACCTGATCTACGAAATAAGATTTTGAGTGCTCCATGTAATGATACTAATATATTGCCATGGCATGACTATAATTTAACATATCATTACTGCGAAAATATCAAAAAGGTAAGAAATATTATTATTCTTTAAATTTTGGATTTTCTGTAGTTTAGCGTCCTCCGCCCATTTTAAAGTTTTTTTCGCTAACATGGATATAATTTGCAAAAAAAATGTTAGCAAAAAAAATAATAAAAAAAATTAGAGGACGTTAAACTGCTTCAGAAGGCGCGTAATATTTTACATTAAATTTTTGTGTTCATTGTTGAAAAAATAATATATAAATTTTAGGACATAAATTTAACAGCTGAACTTTATCAAATAAGTGAAACAGATATCAGAGATAATTTAAATGTGCTTAATTCAACCTTAAATTTGTTATACAAAAAACTGAAACTGAAATTGAAATCTCAAAATATTATTAAAAAGCAATGTGTAATCAATTATGTCGAGAAAGAAGCTTGTCCTCATTTAACCAAAACAATAATAATAATGAATGGAATAACAGTTTTGATTATTTTTCTGATAAAAAAATCAATGAACCGTTTAAAAAGATTACTTTATGCCCATGAATCAATACTTGAATATTACCTTAAGGCTTTGCTTTTGTATGGATGTATCATAGCATTTACTTATTTAGCAGTGGGTGCGTATTTAAAACAAATTAATTATATTTCTGTTGAAAATGTTGATAATATTTTGTTTACGTGTTAATTTCGAAATAAATATTATGAGTGTTATTTTTTATCATTTAATAAAATATTTTCCACTGCCATGATTCAATTTATTTAAAAACAACAAAGGTAAAAAACTTTTAAAATATGGCGACGGACAAGGACGAAAATAATTTTTGGCACAGTGCAAGGATCAAAACAGAGCTTTGGTGTTTTCTTCAATTTTGCTTTGGGCCCCCATGTGTGAATTTTGACAGAATTTGGCCCCGACCCTTACCCCGGGGCTTCAAAAAAAGCCCCTGTCCATCTTTAAACATGCCACTTTAAAAGCAAGGTATTTCCTTTGTATTAATCAAATTTTAATTCATTTTTGTATTTTAAATTAAAGGGAGCTTCCACTTCAGTGTAAATGATGACTTTTTTTACACCCCACATGTTGAAGAATGCCCTTGTGCGTAATGCGGATGTGAATAATCAACAAAAACCACAAACAATGCATTAGAAAAATTGTAGAAGTAATTTCATCTTAACTAAAGTGGACGCTTTCTTTAAAGGGGGCGGACGTTTAAGTACTTTTTTCATTGTTTGCGTCTCGCAACGATTAAAAAAATGTCCGTCAAACCACATGCAAGATCCTGATTGTCAGGATCTTGCATGCTCCGAGTGTAAAAAAGTCGCAAACCGTCCGCTCCCTTTAACATGAGCTCATACATGTTATCGTTATATTGGAATGGTTATGATTTTTTGTTAATGCTTTTCTTCACGGAAAAAAAAATTTTTAAAAATGAAGCCAGAATCGAAGAAAATAAAATTCCTGAATCTTTCAAACAAAAATAAATGTGGTATTTTTTTTTAATTTAAAATTTTAACACACCAAATATCACTTTTTATGAAAAAACGTTCATTCAAATTTGATAACCCACCTATTATTGTATCATCTGTTTTTCGTGAGAATATTACGTAATATTAGGGGGCAATGGAATCAACAATAACATATAATAAATTACAAGAATTTTTGTGAGAATATTTTAAAAAATGTTTTTTTTATTTGTTTGAATTAATTTGTATTATTGTGAGAGAAACATCGTTCTTCTTTCGAACTTTTGGTATAAATTTGGCGAACCTTATATAGGTGCCCAAAGTATATATAATTTTTACAAATAATCAAACACCGACAGTTTTGAAAGTTTTTTTATACAATCTTCCCCCTTTTTGGGGGCCAAGGATGTGCGGAATTTCGCTTCCTTAAAATACGGAATTTCGACCTTTTTTTCATTTCCGCTTCCGTAAAAAAATTTATATTCACACATCCCTGTTTGGGACTCCCTTTTGATGGTAACTATTTTGCGGGGCATTAATTAAAAGTTTTGTTGTAACCTATCTTATTTTTACTTTTTGTTACAACTTTAATCATGCATCCATTCTTATCACCCATATCACAAAGAAATTTCGTCACAAGAATAAATAAATTACCAAGTTTTTAGATGACCCCAATCAATTATGAAATATATCAACCATGGATTCGAGCATTTGAAATAATTTCCAATATTTTAACAATTTCAACTTTACTTGCTTCAATTATTTCCGCAAAAATAATTATAACAAAAACTTCAAATATTCTTAAAATTTATCGCTTGCTTCTTATTGCTTTAATTATTGTCCAACAATTTAATAGTATTATTTTTTTATTCTTTAAAACAATTTATTTGATACCTACAGACGCCTTTATTATAAAATCAATATTTTTCGTGCCAGGACCATTTTTTACAACTTTTTGTCCGGTCATGGAATTAATGATGATTGTTTTCATTGCAGATATTTTATTGTGTATGTTTATTGAAAGGTATTATGCTATGACGTCATTTGGAATTGTAAATAATGAAAAAATTTCTCCAAATCTATTATTTTTTGGCATTGGTTTTACAAATTTGTTACTATTTATTTCTTTAATGATTGCCCTGCTTCTTGGAAAACATCTTTACACTTTTGAAGAAAGTCAAAAATATTTAAATGAAAACTTTCAAAATTTTAATTCACCCTATTTATTGTTTGGAGTAAATACGGTATTTTCTTCACTTTCATGGTTCACAGCAATATTCTTATTTTTTGTTGCATTTTTTATGTCCACCCGAATTTTTGGGTATCTCTATTTCTCCCATAAAATAATAACTCATCTTAAAATGCTTAAACTTCAAAATAATAATTTTACCACACAAAAGCATGCAATAAATGCAATTAAAACTCTTTTAATTCAACTTTTCACTTTAATTATTTTTGGTTGTTTTCCCGTTACAATACTTGTTGCATTTTACATTTTTAAACCTTTTGCATTTCAAATTGAAATATTTTTACAACTTTCATATCGCTTTTATTTCCTCATTGATATTATTTCTATTGTTCTGTTAATTCGTCCATATCGTACAGCTTTGCTTCAATTAATATGCAAAAGTTCTAAAGTTACAAATAATCATATTCGGTCTTCAGTTGCTATTATTTCGGTACCGTAAAAGTTTTAATAAAAGAATTAATAAAAGAATTAATACATTATTATTCTTTACATTTAATATTTTAATATTTTGTTGCAAATATATAAAATTCATGATATGATTTGAAGCATGCCATAAACTTGCTTTTTTCTGCCACATTGGCATCATTTAGATACCAAATGTCAAAGTGTTTCAGAAATTTGAAATAAAATTAAAGTTCTCTGGGACACCAATCACAAAAACTCGAAAATTACTTGTTCTCATGACCGTACTTTTTTTTACCACCGAATCCAAACTAAAAAGCTTTTTCCATATAATTGTTTTAAATGATAAGGAAAACGAGACACAAAAAAAGCAAAAGAAAAAAATCAGCTTTGAAGTCTTGAATAGGCTTAATGGTGCCGATCTATGCGATTTTGGCAAATAACTCTTTTTTTTCGTATTTTCCGCATTTTTTTACCCCAAAAACACTTCATGCAAAAAAAAATTTTGGAGTCAGTGCTGCGTCCTACAACGTGGAACATTTTTGTTCCACCGACTTTTTGTTCCACCGACTTTTTGCTTTCGTCGTTGTAAGACATTTGCTTTGAGTTGGGTTTCGGTGGAACAAAAAGTTGGTGAAACAAAAATGTTCCACGTTGCAGGACGCAGCACAGAATCCGCTAAGAATCTGTCACAGAATTTATGAAAATCTTCAGAATACTCGTAAAACTTGATTCTTTATACTCCCGAAAAATTAATTACCACAAATTTTACAAAAAAATTACCAAATTTAATGCAAAAATAAATAAATTTGATAGTCTCGACTTTCCTCGACTTTTCTCAACTAAAAATGTACAGAAACTTTTGTCACCGATTGTATTTCACAAAATTAGAGAAGAATTATTAGATTTCTGATACAATTTTGTTGCAGCCAATCTCTAAGTGTTCTTTCTTTATTTAACTTTTTAAATTCAGTCGAATAAAAATAAGATAATTTTGTTCTCATTCAGTGGAAAAAAAACTTGCAATTTGGGGCTTTTTTTCAACACTTTTTTTTACAGTAAATTAGAATATTTTTAATTTTGATGTTTGGTTGACGCGAATATAGTCAATTGAAATAAAAGATTATGTAGTCGTCACAAAAATGTTAAATAATGAAAATATGTGTTGTTTGAAAGTTGTGATTAAACTTATCAGTTGTAGCAAAAAAATTTGTTTTTTTTTTCATCATCTCACATGAACAATAAAAGCTTTTTTGAGTCAATTTTTTATTGATTTTAAATTTAAAGACTTAAAGAATGGATGGAAAAATGGTCAACTTTAACTTTTTTTTGTTGCGTTTTAGTTAGACACTGGCAGCGAACATTTTTTCCTTTCCTTTTTTTGTCATTTTTTTCGTTACAGTATGAAAAATTAAATTTTTTGTTAAAGCCTAATAATCAGACCTACTAGATGTTATTTTTTACGCTGATTCCAAAAATGCAACTTAAAAAATTATTTTGCCTTGGACAAAGCGCCGAAAATGCTAATTTACTGTATCGTTTCAACTACAAAAAGCGGGGTCCTGTCGGGGCGGGCATAAATTTCATATAATTCGATAGAGAATTCGATTCATGGTATTTTTTTCCGATGAGCGAATATGAGCGGAAAAATGGTATACCCCAAAAACCGCCATTTTTTCACACAAAATCGCCTAAAAAAAGTGTTTTTGGCGAAGCGTCCTTCAAAAGCATAAAGGAAATGCATTTTTTTGCTGCAAAAAAAGGATAGAAAAAGTGTCTTTTTTTCTACCAAAAAATTTTGTTTTTTTAAATTTTCAGATAGCATTTTCGGCGCTTTAACTTAATTTTTTTAATTTTTTGTTTTTAAATTGTTCTTATTCAGGCCCAAAAGTACTACAATAAAACAAAAAAAATTTAATTTTTCGAAAATTTTTTTTTCACTTGCCGGTGTCTAGTTTTAGTAACGCTAAATTTTACGTTTTTCTCTTTAAATAAAATAAAGTATGCGCAAAAGCTTTTTTTCTGTTAAAATAGCATTCATAGATTTGAAAGTGTTCTTACTTTTTTCTTTTCTACCTTTGTTTGATTTACATGTTTGGATTAATTAATTACTCAACAAGTAATTTCCACCCACTTTTCTAATTTACCACTTCTACATTATTTCTTATTTTTTAGCCCTAGTTTATCCCAAATTGTTAGACATATTTGTAGTTTTACTATAATTTTAAATCACAAAAAATACGATATTTTTCTTCTCCAAAAGTTTTTTATTAAAATACCAATTTTTATAGGATAATAAATGTACAAATTTCCCATTCTTTTTTCCATTTCCATTTCCATTTTATATTTATTTGTATTTGCCAAAAATGCAAATGCTGAATCAATAACAAAGGCATATCCGGGAGCATTTTCAAGTGATCCAAAGATAAAAGTAACCGCCGAAAAAATTCATGGAATTGAAGGCTTTAAAATTGATCCCTTTCCTGCTGCCGAACATAACCGAAACCATTACGACAGCCGAAATGGCGGAAAAATTAAATATTTAATTATGCATTATACTGCAGAAATTTTTACAAAAACTGTTGAAATTTTTACTAATGGAACAACAAATAATCCTGTCAGCTCTCATTATGTTATATCCGAAAAAGCTAAAAATAATTTAACAGGTAGGAACAATTTTTTTTGAATAAATATAGTAGTCTGAATGAAAGCTATTGAAGAAGGGGATCCAGGATGTCAGTAAAACCTATACTGACACCCGGGATCCACAAAATAAAATTTCATGCTACTGCCTTCTTTGATAGTCAGATTAATAGTCGAAGTTGCTAATCAGAAAAAAGCAAAAAATGTTAACAAACTGTTTTTTTAATAAGCTGCAAAAATGCAATACCCTAAAAATCATTTTTCAGGATTTTAATTAATTAAGGTTATTTTGAATATAAAAAAAGAAATAAAATATACATATTTTTAGGAGGACAAGTTTTGCAAGTAGTTCCAGATAATTTGAGATCATGGCATGCTGGAATATCTAATTGGGGACAAGACAGTAATTTAAATTATGTCTCAATTGGAATTGAACATGTTAATCTTGGGTTTTTGGGTAACGGAGGAGAAACAAATCGAACATATTTTCCGTATGATTCATCACAAATACATAGTTCTGGGACAATCAGTAAAAGTATTGTAAAAAAATACAATATTCTTCCACAAAATGTTCTTGGACATGAAGATATTGCACCTCCGCGAAAATCAGATCCAGGCCCGTTATTTCCATGGAAAAAATTATATCATCAATATGAAGTTGGTGCATGGCTTGATGAAGATGAAATGACAAAGGAATCAATTATACAAAAATATAGTCCCTCCCGGAAATTCCCAGAATCCATTAATCGTGAAACTTTATTGGAAACACTTTTTTCATACGGTTACAGTAATGAGGGATCGACAGCTAATAATGAATTTGTAATATTAGCTTTTAAAAAGCATTTTTCTGCTAATCAACAACCACATCTTTGTGATAATATTATTCGAAAAGAAGACATGTTTTGGGCTTGGGCTCTTGAAGCGAAATATATTTCAAACAGTGCCTGTGTTGATGTTGAAACAACATGCTCCAGAAATATGACCGAATGTAAGCAATCTGCATATAAACCTGTAATGTGCAAATACTGCAAGGTATGAATTTATTATTTTTTAATATCTTTACTAAAATTGATAACGATTATGTTTTTTTAGAAAACTTGTGGATTATGTTCAGCTTGTAATTAATTACAAATTTTTTTTAAATAATGTAGTGCGTTTTTATAAAAATATATATGGTCATAAAATGAAAAATGTGTAAGAATAAAAAAGAGTACAGTATGAATGAAATTAAGTGGGGCTAAAATTAAAAGGCGGACTTTCATCTCTGTAACAAAAAAATTTAAACAAAATCGTCTTGAGACAGGCTAGCTACAAATACTTTTTTTAATTTTAAAATAAAGATTCATTTTTATGTTTTTTGCGAAACAGTTTAATACAAAAAAAAGAGACGTTATTGAAATGACGACAAGCGCACATCGAATCCAGCGTTCCATTTTTCACGCCGATGTCTGGCAAAATGTTTTTCAATGCCATGTGGGAGAAAAAAAACACGTTTTTTTCGTTTTTCACTTTTTTTTCCAACAAAAAAATACGAAAATAACGAAATCTTTTTTGGTCAAATGGCGTTGGAAAGCATTTTGCCAAACATCGGCGTGAAAAATAGAACGCTTGCTTTGCTTTGGATTCTATGTGAAGCAAGTAGCACTCCATTGATAATCATGGAAAACGATGAAAAAACAGAAAATCAAAACGTGGATCTCAGGTTCTGTTCAACCGATCTTTTACATGAATCCCATTTCTGAATCAGAAAAATACGTAAAGAAAGAAAAAAGTATCACCATTTTTTGATTTGAATTATGAAGCGTTTTCGTGTCGAGAGCACACTTTACTTGCTTGTCGTCGACACTCCCTGTACGCGGGGTTTTTTTCTTCTTTTTATTTCATCTAAAAAGAAAACAATCAAGTTTTTATTTTAACATTAAACCGCATATATTCATGAATACATTATTTAAAACATAAAATTGAATTTGTTATAGCTTAAAGGAGGAGTTTCATTTCTAACAAATTTTTGGACAAACTTTGTCGTAAGTGTGCAAGCAAAAAGATTTTTTAAATAGAGTAAAATGGTTTAACTAATACGAGTTTTTTCCCTTTCAAATATGCCATTACATCAAGACGATTTATTCTTATATATTGCCACAGCACATCCACATGCTAGAAATGCAAATGCGATCAACGACATTTTTACTTTATGATCTTCATCTGCATCCTGCTTTAAATTATTTGCTTCTTCTTCCAAAACATTTGAACAAACCATTTTTCCTTCTTTAATTTTGATTATCATGGGTGAAGAAGAAAGCACGTGATTATCAATTTTAATTGATGTTATATTCGTATCAACAACTACAAAAGGCGCATCATAATATTTCTTCTTAAGTTTTAAAAATTGCCAAAAAACTTCATCAAAATTGTTGGAATGTTCGTTTGAGTAAAATAATACATAAATATCACGATGTTCAAGAACCAAAGATGATGAAAACTGCTCGGCTGTTTCAACACAAATTATCCCCTTTTTTGAAATGTTTTTTATCCTGGTAATTTTATCTTTAGCTTTTTGCATTTCTGACATTTCAACTTTTTCAAATCCAACATCAGAATTTTGTTTAAAAGTATGACAAATTTGATCAATTTCCTCAGATTTCATGTCTCCTGATCGCACTGCTTTAAGTTTTTCAGCTATGCAATTTTGAAAATGTGAAAATGCCATATCAAAATCATATGTAAATCTATCCACCTTCTTGATCTCTTCATGGTCTACAAAAGCTTTGTTTTCAAACAAAACGTCTTCTAAACTGCTGATTTCTGCACTGAATTGTTGACTTTTTTCAAAAGTGATTTCGACATTTTTGATTATATTATTTTCAATTCTTTGAATGATAAATTCTGATCCATGTGTTTGCCCTATTAAAATTAGTTTTTGTATTAAGTGATAAAAAATAATGTTCTTACCGATAGCGTCTTTTAAAGTGGAAAGTGGCATTAAATAAAATTCCATAACTTGAATATTATCGTCATTATTTAATTTTTTCGGTAAATCATTTATAATTTCCATAGCTTCTAAAGCGTTCGTTGGATATTGGTAATTTATTCCCACATCAGTTGTAAATCGAATATCCGAAACACTTGAAATTTCTGTGTTGTCGTAATTAAGATTTCCTGTAACATTCAAGAATTTTCCATTTTTGCCAACGTATGTTTCAAGCTTATTTTTAACTTGTAATCTGTCGGATTCATCTTTGGTCTTAATAAATAATTCTGCAGTTGCATTTTTACCCCAAATTAAGCCAACAACAACATGCGTACCATAATCATCTTTAATATCTTCATCAAAATATTCGCGCATCGCTTTATTGGAAACATTAATGTGATGTTCTCCTGTACGAGTTCGAACAACAAATGTACACCGAGTTTCTTCATTTTTGCAGCTACTGTGTCTTATAAATGCAGCAGAACCGGAAACAGATAAAATAGAATCACACAGAATACTGAGTTTTGTTTCTCCTTCAATATTCAGCAATGACAATTTTAACGAGGTCGAATTAGAAAAGTCATACGCCCTTGCTGGAATTATACTTAAAATTATTTTTTGGGTATCTTTTATAACCAAAGCAAACGTTTTTCCGAGATTTTGAAAGACAGTGTCTACTTTAGTTAAAATAGAATTTTTTACATCTACCATTTTTCTTAACACGCCTATCTATCATCAATGATGAAAAATGCAATTGTTTGTGTTTCTTGATGATCAACACAAACGATTGCATTCTACAAACGGGTGTCATTTTGACTAAAATTGACACTCTAGGGAGTACTCCCTTTAAAATTTTAAGAGGAGTAAGTTCTTTAAACGGAATTGAAAAAAAACTTTTTTAAGTAAAAAAAACCTTGTGTGATAACGTTTGATTTTTGGACGAATTTTTCAGGAAGTTCTCTTAAAAATTTTCAATTAATATGCAATAAAAACAGTTTATATCTTACTTTGCAAATACGTTGAGGCCAGTAAATTGATTGCTTGGGAAATCATAAATATCACCCATGCGAACATGTCCTCCAACATTTTGAAGTAATTCCCTCATAGTTTTGTCAAAATTCAATATTGCTTGAAAGAAATCTGAAATTAATCTGTTTGCAATTTAAACACAAATATGGAAAGGGCCTCAATAAAAGTTGGCACTTCTTTTTTTCTTGGCAAATTGCTCTGCCAACGTTTCTCGTGATGTAACTGCCATCTTTTAACGAGGCTCTGATAAAAATTCAAAGGTGTCACACGAAATTAATTATTCCAATTTATTAATAATTAAAAAGCTAATTCAATCCCTTACATTTTAAAAAGCAAGCAATGTTAAAATTGTTATATTAAAAAACAAACAAAAAAACTAATGCCAGTATTTGTAAAATGTTTAAAAACAGGTGTAAACAAAAGAAAGAACAAAGCTTCTTCTAAGCAAAAACGTTATCTTTTTTTTCCGCGTGTGTATTAATGAGCATAAATAGGTACCTATCTGTTTTGAGAGGATGGAAACGCTCTAAAAGTAAACAATAAAACTAATCAGAACAGATGGCAAAAAACAGATTTTTTGCATGTTTAAAGAAATGAAGAAATATTCAGAAAAATGATAAATATTGATAAAATGAAAGTGCAAATTTTATTGAGAAAACAAAGCAAATAACAACATATTTTTTTGTTTTTACATTTTTTTTATTAAATATGAGTTTGGATAGTACGAAGAATGATAGTAGTACATAAAATTACAGTATATAATTATGTCACAAGTTTTAATGGTTAAATTATACTATCTAAAACGTTTAACACCTTTTTTAAGCTTGAAGCAATTAAGGTATTGAAATTGGGTGAAGGAAATTAAGAAATTTAAAAATCAAAATATTTTTACAGCAAATTAAAGAGCATTTATTTAAATTACCCCTTTCTTTGTTTAAAAATACAAAACAGATAATCAAATTTGAACTTTAATATTTGATAAAAAGTTTATTAGCTAAGATAAAATTATATATATTTTACAGCCAAGGCTCAAAAAAAAGGGAGAAAAAAAAACATTCTTCAAAGAGCCATAATTTTTTATTCATTCTAAAAATGTCGACAACACCAAAGCAGGTGTTAACATTTGATAGTAATCCTCTTCAAATAAAAATTTACCATGAATTTACTCAAGAATTTTGGATTGCCGGATCTGTTTTCAATATTTTATTCATTCTTGCATACATAAAAAACTTTTTGATTCCCAAAAGTCCTGTTCGAGGACCATATTTTTTCTTAATTGCTGCAACAACTTTTATGAGAATAATTCATTATTTATTAAACTTTTTTAGATTAGATGCGCCAAAATATTTTAAGGCACTTTCGTGTAAGAAAATATTCTTTTCTTTGAAAGAATAATCAGATTTAAAGAAACAACTAACTTTTTTAGGGTTACGTAATGATAAAATTTTTGGCATCTATTATGAATCAATTGCGGGTCAATGCAGACATTTTCATGGCATGATTATTTTTGTATTAGCAATGAATCGTGCCACGGCATTGTTATATCCAATATCACATAGAAAAGTATGTCTTTGAAACATTTGGAGTTGTTTTTTGCAACAAAGAAACTTTTCAGATTTGGAGATGGCGAAATTTCTCTTTCATTTTTGTTTTTATCTGTATTTGGCCGTTTATCCCAAATCTTTCAATTGTACATCTTTGGCACTGCTATTACTGGATTGACATTGATGGAGGATATTGCAGACAGAATTTTATTGGCACAAATAAATATATACAAATTCCAAATATAATTCTTCCTTTGCTTGCATTAATTCTAAATTATGTTTCAATAAAAAAACATTTTAAAAAAGGTGCCACAATTACTCCATCACAACACAACGTTGAAGTTCAACTTTTATATCAATCAATCTTTTCTACCATCACATTTTTGATTTGGACAATTTTGGGTATGGCAGATGTACAGATTACAGCAATGCAAGTGATGAAACTGTTTTATCACTTATTTTTTTAATAATTTTAGTGCCCGGGCCGAACTTGACGTAAATGATATGCATAAAGTTTTATTGACACATAATTATGTTAGAGAAACGGAAACACTTTTTGGATTAGCATATTTTGAAGGCGGATTAATCGTGTTACTTATTTTTAGGTAAACTTTTTTTCACACTATTTCTTTGAAAACGTTTAATTTTATTTAAGCACAATAATCAGAAAAATATTTTTTGATTTTTATGGAATTACTTTTGCTTTAAATTTATTTAAAGCTGCAAAAGCAAAAATAACACAGCATGCTGTAACTAATTTATCAAATGGCACCTTTATTATATAGTTTTTTATTCAGATGTTTTGTCATAGTCTGTAATTAATAATATTCATCAAAAAAACAATTGTTTCATTTTTCTGTCAATTTATTTAATATAAAATGCTCCAACTCATAAATTTCTTTTAAAAAAGAAATGATTTCTTACTATAATTTTCTTGTTTTCTCAAATTATTTAAAAAAAATTAACTAAAAATTAAATAATGTAATCTCAAAATAACATTTTGGTGAGATGGTTTGAACCTTGGACTAACGTAGTTGCCTTTTCGCTAATATTCAAGGCCACTTTCATTCAGCCACAAAAGGCCAAATATCTTCAAATATATTTAAATCTATCGAAAAACTTTATCCTCTTTTTTTAAATTTTTAAACAAAACTTTTATTTCTTTTTATGCATCCTACTATTCTTATATTTTTATCATTGTAATTTTTATACTGTAAAAGCCCACTTAAAATGAGTAAAGTGGGAGAAAATGAAATAAAAGTAATAAATATCCAACAATTTTTACGACTGTTTGGTTATTTTTATTTTTTTGATTGAACTACACACAACTTTTTTATTACTGTTTTTAGAGTCTTTTTTAATTTACAATAAATAAATAGCTTTGTGTTTTGTAAATTACTTTTTTGGTGTTTCAAAATTTGGTCAAGCCCGATCAAAGATTGTGGATTTTTAGATAAAAATAAGGCACCAACCGAAAATAGGTGAAAATTAATGCCCCCCCCCCCCAGCAAATTTGATGGCCCTGAGGAATCTCTTTAGGCTAGCAGATGGGCACAAGCTTTAGCCTAGTCCTTTCCCTCCAATGCTTCAAAAATATATTTTTATATATATTTCTGATGGGAGTAACTATGAAACTTTCTTTTTCATTTGCTGTTTTCAAAGAATTTTGAAATCATTTGGATTTGCAAAAGCTTTTGTTTAAATAAAGACATTCCAAAAGTTTCAATAATAAAAATTTATTGGTACTTCTTTGGTTCCCCCCCCCCCCCCTCCTTGAATTTTTCATTCACAAAAGCAACCAATTTTCAACCCATCCACCCACCCTTTTGAATTTTTTTTCCAAAACTCACTGTTTTTTTGCAAATTTCAAAAAAAAATTCAAGGGAGGGGGGGGGGGGGGAACCAAAGAAGTACCAATTTATTATTTGCCGAAGAGGGGTTTGTATTAAAAAAAATTTTTATATTAATTATTCAAAAAATGGTTTATAATTTTGACAACATTTTTTTCATTTTTTAATTAAAAATTGCACCTGGAAATATTTGCCATTATTTAAATCATTAATTTATAAAACTAGTAAGAAAACAGCAGTAACATTTTTATTGCCGCTGTTTTCACATAAGCAAGTTGTACTTTTTTAAAAATAAAATGAAATATAATATTTCTGAAGTAATCGATTTTAACACCATTACTGTATTCCATCAATATAGTTTAATAACTTTTATTATTACTGTAATTTTTGAGTTATTTTACAGTGCAATTGTTTATTTAACAACTGCAAAAAAGATGCAATTTTTTCGAATTTTAACATTTATTTATATTTTTGAATGTGTTTTGGCAGAATTTTTTATGCTTTGTTGGGAGCCATTTCGATTATTTCCATTTTCAGTTTTATATCCAACTGGAATTTTGGCACCAATGTCTTCAACTTTTTCCGCAATACTTTGTTCACTTTTTATTTTAATGCATTTTTGTTTCATTGAAACTTTTACGATAATTGTCGTTGAAAGACATTTTCGAATTCTCGGAAATGTGACCGGAATTA
Organism: Panagrolaimus superbus; assembly: GCA_964035985.1. Lineage (NCBI taxonomy): Eukaryota > Metazoa > Nematoda > Chromadorea > Rhabditida > Panagrolaimidae > Panagrolaimus > Panagrolaimus superbus. The sequence continues at coordinate 13,470,889 of OZ038357.1, forward strand.
ATAAGGCTCGAATTTGGGTATATTTTTTAATGGCAATTTCTTTCATTTTTGCTGTAACATCTATTTTTATTTTTTTATTTTTGCAAAGTTTTGATGATTCAAAAATTCAAAATATGCTAAAATTAGAGATTACCAATGTGGAACAAATTCTTAACTTTCAACCGTCTCTTTATTCTTTGGAATTCAATTTTGCATTATATATTGGTTTGTTTGCTGGTTTCATTTATTCAATTTACAGACTTTTTATTTTTGTGGTGATTCTTAAAGAAAATTATAAATTTGTTAAAAATAAACAAAAAAATAATTTATCTGAAAAGACTCAAAAACAATTTACTTTAATGTTTCAAGCAACAATGACCCAATTGTGTACAACTTTATTTTTCGCAACATTTGCTGCAATTTGGATTATAACATTTTTTGTTCGCGAAAATAACACTGCCATGAAAATTACATTTCAGTTGTCCATTGGAATTGTGGTGGTTTATCCAATTATTGATGTTATAATTGTTGTTGCAGTTGTTAAAGGATACCGAAATACTTTTAAAAGGATTCTTAAAATTGTTTTTTTGGGAAAAAGACAAGTCAAAGTTTCTGGATTTGGATTTCGTTCTGTTCATTTTAAAAATAATCAAACTGTTGCAGCGGCAAGAAAATCAAGTATTTTTGTTTATTAAATAAATTTTTTGAAAGTCACCGTTTTTAACAATAATTTATGTTTATGTAAAAATATGTTATCAGAAAAAACTAAATTCTTTTATTGTTAAATTAAATTACATTTTCATAAAGAAAACTGAATTGAATAAATAAAACAAAAAAAAATTACTATCAGTTAAAAGTTTTATTGTAACATATTTATTTTGATAAAAACAATCAAGAAATATCATAAAACTTGTTTATGAAGAACAAAGTCCCATAGATGGGTCACAAGTATTATATCCAGGTTTTGTGCATTAATAATTTTGGAAGCAATCAATCCCGGTAGCGTACAATGGTGCAGAAGCAGGTCGAACCGACTTATGCCATGGACAAATGTATAAACGATGTTCAAACGAGTACGATTTTTAAGTGATAACGTTGTCCATAAAAGTGTATTTCTAATTTTTTACAAAAAAGTTACATTAATTTTAGATTAATTTCAACATGAATAATATTTTCTTTTAAATTTTAAAACATTTGTAGCACTTCTTTAGAATTACATCATGTTATTCAAAAGCTATTTTATCGATAAAATATTTATATTTGAATTATTAATTGTTATTTGAAGTTTTTTTCTTCTCAAAATAATTCTTATAAATTTTTTAAAAGTCATACGATATCCTTTGACCGCAGAAATCACAAGAATAACATCTACGATGGGATAAGTGATTAAAATGCCAAGAAAAAGGTATGTTAAATATTTTGTTGTCGCTGTATTTTCTTCCAACATTAATGAATATGCCCAAGACACGCCACATCCAAAAAAGAATATTGTTGTGCACATTTGAATTGCAGATGATTGAAACATTAAAGTAAATTGTTTTCGGGTTCTTTCTGATACGGTAGAATTTCTGTGTTTAACAAATTTATAATTTTCTTTTAATACAAAAAATGCCAAAATTAGTCTGTAAAAAATGTAGACAACGACAGAAAAACTGAGTGCAATAAAAATTGGCAAATTTTGATTAAATTTAATCTGTAACAATGAAGGCTGAAAATCAAGAATTTGTTCAACATTTTTAACTTCGGATTTTAAAATGAATGAAACATTTTCATCGTCAATATTTAAATATAATGTAGCTACACAAAGTATTCCAGTAAAAAGCATTGTTAAAACCATCAAAAAATATATCCAAAAACGAAATTTTTTAATATTTTGATTTCCATTTGGGACAATTTGAAAATGTCGTTCAATAAATATTATTCCTAATGTTTCAACCATAAATCCATGGCATCCAACAAAGCATGTAAACAACATAACAGATGCGAACGAAGACATTGGTGCCAAAATTCCAATTGGATATATTATTGGATATGAAAATAATCGAATTGGTTTCCAACAAAGCATTATAAATTCTGTAAAAATACATTCAAAAATGTATAAAAATGTCAAATTTCGAAAGAATTTCATTTTTTTATTCGTGGTATAATACACAATCATAGCAAACAACAATTCCATAAAAAGTGTTAGAATAAATGCGCCTAAACTGTAATATCGAAATACATTTACCACATTAAAATTAATTATATCAGAAATATTATATTTCATTGCTGAATTTTGTATGTTGGAATGCTGTCAAATGATAACAAATAATTTAGGCTTTTTTCTATGCCATAAAAAAATGTGGCATTTTCAAAAAAGACAGGTGAAATTTGTAGACATTAATTATTGATTTTAAAATATATTTATTCTATTTTATTTTGTAATTGTAAATAAAAAGTCAAAGTTGGGGTAAACAATTTTCAGAAATTAATTTATGATACCCAAACAGAATTTAATTTATGATGTACTGTAGTATTTACATTTGTCGAACAATTTGGTGTAAGTTTTTTAAAAGTTACAAAATTAATTGAAGAACTAAAAAAAGTGATTATAGTGTTGATAGTCAAATTTGAATAAAAACTAACAATATCAACTTTTTAACTTTATTTCGATAAGGTTTTATGATAAAAATAGCTGCAATTGGATTTGTAATTAACATCCAAGTATAAAAAAGTGATAAACAAAGTGATAATTCATAATTTTGAATTTCTGAATAAACTTCAATTACAAAGAGCAAAAAGCCGATATTACCGACCACGGATGGAGCAAATGCCTAAAAAAATGTTATTATTTATCGGATCCAAAGAGAAAAAAAAAGTAAAACAAAAATGTGATTTCAGATTGTTCGAAAAAGTTTTTTCGCTGGTTTCAAACAAAACAAAAAGTTTTTCGCTGAAGGCGGAAGGACGTGCCTTAGAAGCGCCTTCTTTTCGTCTTTTTTATTCAAGCGTTGGCCATTTTTCCGCCTTCTTTTTTTATTTTGCTAGTTCGGGTGGTCTCGCTTAAAAGAACAGTTTGCCAAGTGCAAAAAAGTACAAGTACTTTTTGGACGGCATAATTCATGAATTACTGATAATGTTGTAATAATTTCGTAATAATAATGTTATTAAATTAATCCATAAAAGTGACAATTCCCATATCACATTTGCATCACTCTGATGATTCACAGCGGAATTTTTCGGAAATAGAAATGAAAAAAGTTCGAACTTTTGTAACAAAAAAGTTCGAACTTTTGTAGCAATGTGCACGCGCGACTCAAACGCGTGTGTTCCCTGCATTTTTTTTCAGTCAAAAGAAAAATGAAAGTGAGGTATACTGTAGAAATTAAAATTTTTGTTAATGATTTTTATTTTTATCCTTCTAGATGTAAAAAAATACGGAAATTCCAAAAATGCAACTTTTAAATATCACTTTCATATAAAAAATCTGAGAAAAGTCTAAAAAATCGCTTTTTTTCACGTTTTTTTAAAAGTGATACATTAGGCATGTTAGAGCCGTTTTTTGGAACCACACCTATTCGATGCAGAATTTTTTTCTGCATCGGATAAAATTAACAAAAGTTGCGCGAAAGTGAGCGGTAAAAAGTTTGCGTCTGTGTCCAAGTGCGGGAGACGCTGCGCAACAGTCCTTCGGTCACTGGTTCGAATCCAACAACTGCATACTTTCTTTATAATAAAAACTGCTTTTATTTTTGGATTCGCCATGGTCGACAGCATATAGGTACCAAAAATAAACTCAATCGGAGATAAAAAATATTTTTGTGTTTCAGCTGGGCATCGAACCTGCGCTATCTTCTCTGCAAAAAAAGTGTCGTTTGCAAACGCGACACGAAAATATTTATAAAAAAAATGTGTTCCCCGACTGAAAAAAAATCACTTTTTCCATTTTTTTAACAATTAATTACTCGATATTATTGATTTTTTTTAGTTTTTTGTTTTTTTATATCTAATATTATTTTCATTGCGCATCTAATGGTACCAAATTTATAGCATTTTAATAATTTTGAAAAAATGGTGCACATTGCTACTTTTGTTGCCATTTTTTCAGTTTTAATCCATTTCGCCCAAAATTTTGCCAGTATCTTCCCCAAAGTGTTATCTATAGTTTAGGTTTCAATCAAGTTGATTGGAAGCATATACGTAAAGTTATAACCAATAAAAGATGCGCGATCGAGCTTTTGGCGAAATTAACTTTTGCTGCCATATTTTTAAATTTGCATGTTTCGGCTTAAATTTTTTCTGGCATGTTCTTGATAACCATATCAACCTTTTTAGTTTCAATCTAAGCATTTGGAAGTAATACGGCTGAGTTTGAGCCGATAGAAAAACACAATTTTTCACTCGTATTTCCAAATTCTCCTATAGCGATTCCGCTGTGGATTGTTTACATCATTTTTTTAGTATCTGTCGTGAAAAATGTCTGTTTTGTTAACTTTTTTACTCACCTGAACAATTAAAGCAAAATGGATTTGTTTATGAATAATTTTTGTTGTCACAAAATTATTTGAATGTGTTTGCAACATTTTTGTTATTTTTTTACTGTAAAATATTATAAGAATATAATTAACACTTAAAGACAAAATCATAAAAGTACACGAAGTTATCAAAGGTATGGAACGCTAAAAATTTTTTGTTAACTGTAAAATTTTGTAAAAAATTTAGTTTACCAAAGTCCCAGCCACATACACCGGATTTTGGCCATAATTTTCAAACCAAAATTTAATCAAAGAAATTGGATTAAATTTATTCTCATTTTCATTGATTCTCTGATAACACAAATGAAATAAAACAAAATAAATAAAATATAAAATTAACAAAAGCAAATATGGTATAATTAAATCTTTTTTTGTTAATACTTTATTCCTAAAAATTAATTAAAAAGTTTTTTGAAGCTTCGGCGAAAATAGTGGCATTTTACTTGTAACTCAATCTTTGGTTTTTTTGGATATAATTTAATTTAGTTTTAAAAAATTATAATAATATCGAAAAACGGGCTGTTAATAAATTTTGAATTAAACGATATCGAATCCAGAGCAATGAAAAGGTCCGGGCTAATTTTTGGCAAAAAATGTTTCCATTTTTTTTGAAAAACATTGAAAAGCGAAAAAGAAGTTTTTTTTTCTCTCACCTAGGTACCTGGCAATGAAAAACATTATGCCAGACATTGGTCCGGAAAATTGAACTCTGGATTTTTTATCTCAAACGTATATTTTAACTTAAATATAGTGTTGAAAAAAAGTAGGTAAAACGTGATTCAAGCTTTCAAACAGTCTTCTGCACCGCCTCGGTTTTCTCCCGCCCCGGAGCGCCCTGGTGGAAGGGGGGGGGAGGCTTTTGCTTTTTTTCAACCTTATTTTTAATTTTTAAGAAATCGATTTACTTACTTGCATACAACCAAATATCGCAAATAAAACGATACCGAAATTGAATTCATACATAGCAAAGTAAAAGCAGCAAAGATTGGAAATAAAATCCAAGCTTCAAAGAATCCAAAAATGTTAAAAATATTTCCATAAACAATATACACGTTACCATTAACATCAAAAATATGCTAAAATTTGTAGCATTTAATTGTAATTATTCCCATATATACATAAAAACATACAGGTGCAATCACAAAGAAAAAAACAGATAAAATTATATCAGCAAAAATGTGGGGAATTAACACAAATTTTATGTGTTTTAATGTTTTTATTTGAACGGTTTTAATTAACCAAAGCAGCACAAAATTGCACAAAATTGATAAACATGGAATTATGATATCATTAATCTTCAAAATTCTGAGCATATAAGACATTTCTTGCAAATGATAATTGATAAATTGTAATTGATAAAAGAAATTATATTTTCATGTTATTAAATAAATCCATAAAAGTGTCAATTACTGATATCTTATGCGATAAAATAATAATAACTTTTATTTGAAAAAACCGAAGAAGTTTCAGAAAATAATAGAGACTTTGCTGGAATATTTTATATTAAAATATTTTAGTGGATTTTATAGTCGATCTTTTCTGATACTTTAATATTTGTTGTGAAAAAAGCATTTGCAGACAAAATAACAAGTAAATAAAACTTTTTTTTAAAAGGCTAAATATGCCGTTTTGGGATTATTTTAACTCACCTTTTGTAGTAGCTTTGTGGTCAAAAAATTTTGGGAAATTAAATTAACAAACATCACATTTAAAAAAAAGTCATTTAAAATGAATCTTTGATGTTTTACAGTAGAATTTTGGTGTGTTTACTTTAATTTAATAAATTCATTTTACGAAAGAGTTAAAAATTACTTATTCAAATTTTGTTTACAAATGGTATATAAATTATTATAAAAAACCAAAAAAATCTCATTTTATCCAGTATGAATTTAATTTTTCCCCCCTATTTGTGGCTCTGTATATAATCTTACTTTGAGCATTAAACAAAAGTTGCGCTTAAGGATGGGCATGGGCCCCCGTTGTGTTCAAAAAAAGGAAGGAAAAGAAGAAACATAAAAGAGCTGATATTCAAATTTTCAACTTTTGCTTTGAGCAACATGTCCAAATTATTGCTACTTTAATTTTTCATTACCTGATTAAATTAGTTTTTTTTTCCATTAAAGGGGGAGACGTTGCAGTGACCGTTGCAACCTAAGTTCCACAACTGTTATTGCTTGGCAAACTGCCACTGCATGCTAATTTATTGTTCCTCATTTCTCGTATATAAGGTTTGTAAAACCTTCTCTCTTCGCTTTGTTGTTGTCTTTTATTGCTTCCACGCAACTACGTTTATTCTTCAATAAACTTTATTACTTGTTTATCTTTCGGATACAACAATTCTGGTGACGAGAGTGGGATTCGAACCCACGCCCCCGAAGAGACTGGTGTTTCTTCTCCGCCTGCAGAAGTTACTCAACCTCAAAGCGTTGAGTAACTTCTGCATAAATAATAAAGTTTATTGAAGAATAAACGTAGTTGCGTGGAAGCAAATAAAACAACAACAACAAAAAGAGGAAAGTTGCACAGCAACAGCAAAGCAACGGAAAATAGGAACGCTGCGGCAGCAACGGTTCCTAACACGAAAAGTGCGACCAGCGCAAAGACAAATCTTCAGCCGGTCACTGCACTCTTCCCCCCTTAGCTTTAAAAGTTGTTAAAAAATTATATAACATAAAAGAACTGTGGTGAAGAAAAGGAAGGTGTATGAATGAAAGAGTGTGGGGCACGGAACTTGATCAGGGCTGACACATTAATCAAGAACGGGACCACCTTTAAGCACTCAACCTTGCCGTTAACTTCAGTTCAAGTTATACAAACCAAAAAATAAAAGAGCTAAGCAGAAGAGAGGGAAAGAGTAACGAGCAGCACCGACAACAACAAATATACGAGACAACATAAGACAAAGACAAAAGGAAAAGAATATATAAAAAAAAAATTATACAGTTGATTTCTTTTTCGGCCGATTGAACTTGAAGTGTTGTGGTGGAGCATGAGAATGTTGAGCAGGAGGTGGATGTTGAGCAGCAACATTTGATGAAGATTCACCATCATGAAGAATTTCTTTAAAGCCATGAGCAAGAGGAGAAAGTTCTTCCATAAAATCAAAAACATCGGAAGGTTCATGAAGTTGATGTGAATCAGGTGTGGGAACATGTTGAAGTTTCATTGCACATGCGTGGCTGATCCTTTCTTTTCCAGGCGGCGCGACATCTGTTGGAGATTCGGCATTTTGAAAAGAATCAGGTGTTGGAGCATGAAGAGAAAGCGTGTAAGGAGTCACCGAAGTTTCTTTCATACGACCAGGATCATCAGCATTCATATCTGAAAAACAATCGAAATTAATGACCGACATACGCTTACCTTTATCTCGAAGTGTAGCAGTTACATCTTCAGCAAGAGCAGCATTAATTTCATGAGCAGTTACAGGTGCTGTAACAATTGTGTTTATGCGGCGGGTCGATAAACATTCATCCATTCCGTCTTTAGCATCAGCAAATTGACCAAGAGCAGGTACAATCAATGGAGCAAGTTCTTTTTGAGTGTTATCAATCGGACGTTGACTAACAGCAGCAATAACTTTTGCAGATCCATTTGAAGCTAACGGTGGAGCAGCAGCAGATTCAGGTGGAATATTTTCTGTTGGTGAAGAAAAACATTGACCAGCTTCAGAATCATATTTGCTTTGAGGTTGAGTAACTTCTGCAGGCGGAGAAGAAACTATTGAAGAGCATTGTTTAACAAAAGGAGCAGCAGCTTCAATTGGAACATCAGAAACATTTTGACACAATAATTCATCAGCGATTTGAAGATCAAAGCTATGCCAAAAATCCAGTCCAAGTAGCGCAGAAGCAACATCTGCAACATATATCTCCAAGGATTTTGTAGTACCACGAGCAGTAACGTCAGCTACAAAATATCCATCAAGTTCCAGCTTCATATTTCCGACAGCCTTGACTTTGATTTGAGGAGGAGATAATGTTGGAGCACCAAGTTTCTGATAATCATCACGAGTAATGATGGAAATATCAGATCCGCTATCAAGTTGAACAGAAAAAGCAACGTTACACATGGCTATTGGCATAAATAATCGACGACGTCGAGCCAAATTGGAAAAGTCTAACGAATAAACATTAACAGAACCTACATTTCGAGCATTCGATGAAGTTCCATCACCACGAGTATTTGAAGGAGTTGCAGAACCACGAGTTGCAGAACTAGCCTTCTTTTCAGATTTGCAAACTTTTGCAATATGTCCAACCTCATTGCAATTATAACAAGTTGCGTTGATCCATTTGCAATCTTTCTTCCAATGAATACCACCACAACAAGGACAAGGTGTTTTAGGAGCGGATATCTTCTTCACAAAAGCAACGGAAGTTTGTTCAGGCAATTTTTGATCACGTTGAGTCATAAGTGCATTATCAACCAGAGTTTCAAGAGCAGCAAGATCTTCCTTTGGCTTTGTAATAAGAGCATTTAAAACTAAGGATCGTATAGATTCAAGAGCAGGAGCTTTCATACCCATAAGAAAGCGAAGAGTCGAAACTTCATTTTCTGAAAAATCTTTAACAAAACATACGCTAGTTTCTCGAATGCGGGAGATATAATCGTGGATAGATTCATATTCTGGCCCACGCCATTCAATTTTGAAAGCATTGTATCGTTGAGCAAAAACAGATTCACGGATATCAAATAGATTAACAAGATCATCTTTGAACTTCTTCCAATCAGCAAACGTTGTTATATCTGCAGGCAGCAAATGACGTGCAACACGTTCAAAAGTAACAGGATCAAGCGATGAAACAGCAAGACCAACTTTATCAGCATCAGTAAGATGAGTAAAGAAACGGAATTTGATTTCGCATATTTGAAGCCATGTTGTTGCTGATCGAGGATTACTTGAATCGGGAACGAATTGAGGAAGTTGTGGATAAGATTTAGCAGCCATAGGTTGTGGTTGAGGATTTGTAGCAGCTTGTTGTATATTTGACTTTGATGGAGACACACGAGGAGTTCGAGTCATTAGGAGGAACGTCGAGCAACTTGAGGAAGAGCAGATTCAATAATCGACTCTCGTCACCAGAATTAAATTTTTCGTTCCCTCTCTTCTCCTTAGCTCTTTTATTTTTGTTTTGTATAACTTGAACTGAAGTTAACGGCAAGGTTGAGTGCTTAAAGGTGGTCCCGTTCTTGATTAATGTGTCAGCCCTGATCAAGTTCCGTGCCCCACACTCTTTCATTCATACACCTTCCTTTTCTTCACCACAGTTCTTTTATGTTATATAATTCTTTAACAACTTTTAAAGCTAAGGGGGGAGGAGTGCAGTGACCGTTGCAACCTAAGTTCCACAACTGTTATTGCTTGGCAAACTGCCACTGCATGCTAATTTATTGTTCCTCTTTTCTCGTATATAAGGTTTGAAAAACCTTCTCTCTTCGCTTTGTTATTGTATTTCTGCTTCCACGCAATTACGTTTATTCTTCAATAAACTTTATTACTTGTTTATCTTTCGGATACAACAATTCTGGTCCCCGAAGAGACATCACTCGTGATGATTATCAGAAACTTGGTGCTCCAACATTATCTCCTCCTCAAATCAAAGTCAAGGCTGTTGGAAATATGAAGCTGGAACTTGATGGATATTTTGTAGCTGACGTTACTGCTCGTGGTACTACAAAATCCTTGGAGATATATGTTGCAGATGTTGCTTCTGCGCTACTTGGACTGGATTTTTGGCATAGCTTTGATCTTCAAATCGCTGATGTATTATTGTGTCAAAATGTTTCTGATGTTCCAATTGAAGCTGCTGCTCCTTTTGTTAAACAATGCTCTTCAATAGTTTCTTCTCCGCCTGCAGAAGTTACTCAACCTCAAAGCAAATATGATTCTAAAGCTGGTCAATGTTTTTCTTCACCAACAGAAAATATTCCACCTGAATCTGCTGCTGCTCCACCGTTAGCTTCAAATGGATCTGCAAAAGTTATTGCTGCTGTTAGTCAACGCCCGATTGATAACACTCAAAAAGAACTTGCTCCATTGATTGTACCTGCTCTTGGTCAATTTGCTGATGCTAAAGACGGAATGGATGAATGTTTATCGACCCGCCGCATAAACACAATTGTTACAGCACCTGTAACTGCTCATGAAATTAATGCTGCTCTTGCTGAAGATGTAACTGCTACACTTCGAGATAAAGGTAAGCGCATGTCGGTCATTAATTTCGGTTGTTTTTCAGATATGAATGCGGATGATCCTGGTCGTATGAAAGAAACGTCGGTGACTCTTTACACGCTTTCTCTTCATGTTCCAACACCTGATTCTTTTCAAAATGCCGAATCTCCAACAGATGTCGCGCCGCCTGGAAAAGAAAGGATCAGCCACGCATGTCCAATGAAACTTCAACATGTTCCCACACCTGATTCACATCAACTTCATGAACCTTCCGATGTTTTTGATTTTATGGAAGAACTTTCTCCTCTTGCTCATGGCTTTAAAGAAATTCTTCATGATGGTGAATCTTCATCAAATGTTGCTGCTCAACATCCACCTCCTGCTCAACATTCTCATGCTCCACCACAACACTTCAAGTTCAACCGTCCGAAAAAGAAATCAAATGTATAATTTTTTTTTATATATATGCTTTTCCTTTTGTCCTTGTCTTTTGTTGTCTCTTATATGTGTTGTTGTCGGTGCTGCTCGTTACTCGTTCCCTCTCTTCTCCTTAGCTCTTTTATTTTTGTTTTGTATAACTTGAACTGAAGTTAACGGCAAGGTTGAGTGCTTAAAGGTGGTCCCGTTCTTGATTAATGTGTCAGCCCTGATCAAGTTCCGTGCCCCACACTCTTTCATTCATACACCTTCCTTTTCTTCACCACAGTTCTTTTATGTTATATAATTCTTTAACAACTTTTAAAGCTAAGGGGGGAGGAGTGCAGTGACCGTTGCAACCTAAGTTCCACAACTGTTATTGCTTGGCAAACTGCCACTGCATGCTAATTTATTGTTCCTCATTTCTCGTATATAAGGTTTGTAAAACCTTCTCTCTTCGCTTTGTTGTTGTCTTTTATTGCTTCCACGCAACTACGTTTATTCTTCAATAAACTTTATTACTTGTTTATCTTTCGGATACAACAGACGTACCCCTAACAAATTTTTTATCAGGGTTCATTGGAGCTGTTTTTTTGTTTAACATTTTGCAGCTTCAATTAATAAAAAAAGCAGCTCCAATGAGCGTTGATTCGCGGCGAGATCTCCAATGAATGTCAAACAATGAAAAAATTTGTTAGAGATGCGTCTCCCCCTTTAAAGAAACCATTTCATTAATTTTGTAAATAAACAAACTATTCTTTTCACGTAATCATTAAATGTGTGTTTTAAATTAATTTTTTACTGTTATTTGGAATAATTTTTTTATAAAATTTTTAATTAAATGTGTGGGGATTATTTTAACTGACATTTTTTGTATTAATTTTTGAGAAAATACTATTTTTTGAATTTAATTTAAAAAATGTTTTATTTTTGCAATTTTTGTTTTGGAAAATCCCACCAAAAAAAGAAACCCGGAAGGAACTACAAAAATGAAATTGTGTTTGGAATACGTAAACAATTGTCACATTTATTTCATAAATATGGATAAATAAAATACAGTTTTTTATTGTAATATAATATTAATTTACATTTACAAATGATACATCTCTCAAAGTAAAAAAAAAACAATTGTAATCTTTTATATCAGAATTTTTACTGTTCTGATAAAAACAAATTTCCAACGTTTGGCAGTTATAAAAAATAAATAAATTTTAGCTAAAATATTACATTGCGCGCGCATTTGGCAAAATGTTCTTACTTTGGAAAACTGACAAACAAAATGTTTTCCATCACCTAAAAAAACAAGTTCCTGTAAAAAAATAACATTTTATTTTATTCAAAAATCAGTGTTTTTGTAGACACACAAATATCATAAAAAAATTTGCAGTTTTCTAAATTTAGTTTTGTATTATTTATTAATTTTCACAATTTAAACATTTGGTATTTTTTTTTGATGAAAAGAAACTTTGTGATTATGGGAATTTTTTAGAAATACAATTTAAAATTTACATATATAAATATGGGTTTCACCATTTGGTTTTTTTTGTGTTTCTCTGATTACGGTTGTAACAAGTTTGAAACTTTAGGTATTTTTTGTGGCCAGATTTGGTCAAAACCTTGTAAAAATGAAGTTAAATGATATCATTCCTTTGGGGATTGAAATAATTTTTTATACTTTTCATTTTTCTTTGTTAATTGTGTTAATTGTTTGTCGGAAAGATGCCTTTCATGGGGCATTTTTTAATATGCTTCGATTATTATTTATTTCGGATATTTTATTGTTTTTAAGTGTAAGTTTTAAAAATTTGATTTTGGCAAATGCCAAAGAATTTTACAAAAACTCGATTTTTGAAGAAAATTTTTGAAAGATTAAAAAAGGATGTAACAACAGAAAAGATGCCCCTTATCTGTATATCAATTAGTCTATTTAATTAACAATTTTAACAATAGAAACTGATACTTTTTAGTCATTTATCTCCAGAATTCCGGCATATGGTTTATGGCGGAATTTTTTTGAAACTGATGCCATTTGTGCCAAATTTAGTTTAATTTCTGTTGGATATTTGCTATGTGTTCAATTTTTAATTCATGCGTTTATTCCATTTAACAGATTTACATTATTTTGGTTTCCTTTATCTTACAAAAAAGTTTGTTGTAATTTATTTATGACATTTAAAAAATAGAAATATTCCAGATTTGGTCAAAACAATGGTATACTGTAGTAATTATTTTTATCCCATTATTAGCCCAAATTCCATGGGCGTTGGAACCTGCAATATTCTATTTTACCAAATCCGGATATGTCGTTTTAACGTATGTAAATTTAAAATCAATGGAATCCGCGCTGTATCTAAATTTTGTGTGCTGTTGTTTAATGACTATTTTTGCGGCAATATTTAATTTATTCGCTGTCATAAAACATTACATTCATAAAATCACAAATCCCGGATTAATTCAATTAAAAGAAATTACTTTTTTGTGTAAGTTGCATATTTTTTGGCATTTAAAATTATTGATTAGTTTCAAAGATGTTTTAAACTAAAAAACAATTGTTATTAATAGAGGATTTTTAGTTAAAACTTAAAAGTGTTTTTTTTAGATATTTCATGTATTTTATTTTTTATTCATTGCATTTATTCTTTGACAGTTATCGGAAGAACAGTATTTAATGAAAATCCTGGAATGGCATATATCTTTCAAGCCTTCAATGTTATCATCCTTGATATCCTTTCTTGGAGTGGAAGCATTTCTTTATTGATTATAAGGTTTGTAAGAATTTTGTTAGTTTAAAAAGAAACAATTTATTTTATTTTAGCAAAAATTCTCGAAAAACATACTGTAATTTTTTTCAAAATATAATTAAAAAAGAAGAAGCACCCGTTTCATTAAAAGTTTCAACATTATCAAAAATTCAAAATACTCGAAGATCACAAATAAATATACAAATTTGATTAAGTCTTTTACTGTAATTTTGTTGTTGTTTTTTTCTTACAATTGTTATTTGTGTTTAATATAGGTTTGACGATGAAAAATGAGGGGGCCGGCTGCCCTTGTGAATTTTTTGACTGTATTTTTAACTCTTTTATAAGTGTTGTGTTTTTAAAATAAATTTGAATAAATATCCTTAAATCAAATTTCAATTTTTTGGATTGTGATTCAACAAGCTCTGGGACAATGCCCCCTGGGAAAATTTTTTTTAATAAAGGTTTTATTTTTTATTTATTTGTAAACAAAGCATATAAAATAAATTTAAAATTAGTAATTTGCTTTTAGCAAAACATGGAAGCAGTAGAAAAAACAAGTTTTGGGAAAATTTTATAGCAGCAGAAATGCTCACTGGGATCACGAATTGCACCACCAAGAATTCTCTCTATCGACGACCACCGAAAAGAAGTTGTCGTTCAAATCTTTCAAGACCTGAAACATCAAGAGGTGGACCTTGTTGAAGTTGAAGATTTTGAGCTCCCAAATATCGGGGATCAAGGGCTCGATTAAGTTGATATTGAAATTGATTAAAATTTTGTGATTGAACGGCTGCGAAGAAAGTTGCAACAATAAGAGCAATGAAAAGTAATGGAGACCACATCTTCGTTTATTATTCTTTATCAGTGATAAGATATTTTTTTTCGAAAAAAGAGAATCTCTTTTATAACCTTTTTTGTTCGGATAAAAACAAGATTTTAATTAATTGCATTACACTTTTTACAGCCCAAGAAAACACGATTTTATGGATAAAAATAATAATGTCCATCAAAAAAAGAAGCAAAAGAAAAACTGGACTTTCAATTATTATTGCGCAACAAAGAAAATGACGGAAAAAATATACAAAAATGCCCCAGGGGCCTCTTTTAAATGAGAAAAAAAAGTGAATTCAATGATGCAATAATATCAAAATTATAACAAATAACAAAAAAATTGTTTTAAAGGTGCAGAGAAAAAAGTTAGATTTAATCACAAATTTGTATTATAAATGTTTTCGGAAAAAAATTTCCAACTATAAAACAACTTTGTTGCAGGCATTCATCAAATTTTACGAAAACCATCGAAATTTTAAAGCAGAAAATAAAATAGAGTTATATCCATTTTTAATTATGATTGCTGTTATAATTTTGATGTTTTTTGGTAAATTTACATTATCGGATATTTCTCGAAAAATGCCAACCAAAAAAAAAGATGTATTCCTATTTTCGGGGTTTTTATAATGAGTTATATTAGTTCAAACATTATTGAGCATAAAATATGCTAAAATTTAATTAAAGAAAATAAAATGCTTTATTTTTTTTCTTTTTTAAATAAATATAATAGCATTTATTTTATTGCTTTGTCGCCATTTTTTAACAAAATTTTGTCATTTAAATTTGGTGATTCTGAGACACTGTTATTAATACTTGAATTAACCTTTTTTTAAATCAGTTTTGACAGCAACTTTGGATAATATTTAACGATGGACATGCCTATTTCGGAGTACATTGTCATTGGCATTCATTCTTTATTAACGTGTCTGACCTTTTCCGTAGCTATTTTTCTTATTTTTGAAGCAACGAAATCAAAATCAATTTTTGCTTCATCATATTTTGTCATTTTAAATGTTGGATATTCATTAAATATTATATTTTCAATTTGTTGGATTTATGGACATCTTGTTAAATATAACTCCGAAAATGTATTTATGCCCGTAATTTTATTGGTACAATGGCATTCACAAAATTTTTTGGGTTTATGGGATGCCGTTCTTGGATTAAATCGTTGTACAGCATTAGCATTTCCTCTTGCACATAAACGAGTGAGTTCAAATATTTATACGATGGTTGGGATATATGAAATCCGACGAGATTCAGTATTATGGTACCATAAGTTTTTTGGGGTAAAACTTATCATTTTAAAGTTGTCGTTACAATTTTTAATATTCAAATTTTGCATTTACATATGACCTTAATTTATTTTGGTGATAAAAGAAAAAGAAAAATATAAATAAATTTTCATTATAGACGGATAATTTTTCAAACTATACATAAAAAATGTTAAATGAATTTTATCAAAATTGTAAAATATTTTTGAAACTTTCAGATTTGGTGTAAAACTGTTACAGTAATGTTTATTCTTCTTATCATGATTTTTCCGTTTATCATTGATTTTCGCTCTTTTATTGATGTAATCAATTTGATCCAAAATCAATACAATAATATCAACAACATGGAACCAGAATATTTTTTGCATAGTCTAAACACTGCCATTGCCAATATTCTTTTATCAATTGTTTCAGTGTTTTTAATCCTTTTTGGAATTTACAAATCCCCAAAAACAACTCAAACTTCAAAAACATCACTTGAACGAAGGCTCATTTTTCAAACTTTATTTTCTTCAATTTCTTTGGCGGCACTTTATTCCATCATTTTTTTGGTGACTTTTGTAAAAATTCCAGTTCAGAATTTTGCATTTTATGGAAATGTTTTATTCCTTATTCAATTTTATCCTTCTATTTTTATTCTATTTTTTGTTTCATCAGTTTTTCGAAAAACCTTTAATCAATTTTATAAATTAAATTATATTTTTGGAAAGAAAATTTAAAAACTAATTTGTAATAAAATTGTGCTTGGACAAAAAAGGAATGCTTTATG
This sequence comes from Panagrolaimus superbus, assembly GCA_964035985.1. NCBI lineage: Eukaryota > Metazoa > Nematoda > Chromadorea > Rhabditida > Panagrolaimidae > Panagrolaimus > Panagrolaimus superbus. The sequence goes on from OZ038357.1 coordinate 13,487,589, forward strand.
AAATGCGAATAAAATGTTAGCTTTGATTTGAACGCTCTGCTTCCTTTTTCTTCGGTTTAGATTTGGTCAAAAATCGAGTGACTGGCAAAAAAGGGGCGTTTGCCCGCGTCTCTGATGTATGTTTCGTTAAATGGCTTAGAATATAAATGTCCCAAAATATTAATATCTCAAATTATTGTCTTTTTAGCCTACAGTAAAAGAGTTTTTGATTATCTAAATTTTCTACATCATACAAATTTATCCATTTGAAACAAAGTTGCATTTTCACTGAAACTTTATGAGTTTAAATAGGTGCCAGGAACTCAGAAAAAGTTTGTAAATGAGCGAACTCAAAGCAGGAGGAAGTCGCATAATTGTCTCCTCTCATTTTGTTTTTGTTATATTTTGTTATATTATATTTATGTATGTAAATGATTTGATAATAAAAGTACAGTTATTAACTGCCAAGATTGAACATAGCAATTATGCCATAACAAAGTGAAATTTTTTTCGTAGATATAAAAGTATTAAAAGGAGTGTCGACGACAAGCAAGAAACGCACTGTGACGATAAGGGCGTCACGGCAATGATAGGGAATGAAAAGTTTGTAAAAATTCATTCGTCAAACCGATGTAAATGAATGACAAAAAAACAAAGTTTTCATTCCCCATCATTGCCGTGACGCCCTTACCGTCACAGTGCGTTTCTTGCTTGTCGTCGACACTCCCTTTAACGGTGAAATAACTTACAAAATTTGCATAATGTATTTCTTTAAAGGGAGTGTCGGAGATAGTGAAAAACTTTTTATGAACGTTTTCCGTCGTTCCAAGTGATGGAGAATGAAAAAGTTTGTCCGCCCGCACGCAACGAATGCATTCCCCATCACTTGGAATGACGGAAAACGGTCGTAAAAAGTTTTTCACTATCTCAGACACTCCCTTTAAAACAAACATTCCACTTTGTTTGCCTTTTGCCTTTCAGCCCTCGAGGCCTTTTTTTGTGACTACTTTTATGACAAATTGTAAAAGTAAAATTCTTCAATTTTTTGACATTTTATAATTTCTAATTACAGATGAAAGATTTACGATGAAAGATATATTTATAATTTAAAAAAAAAAATGGAACTAAATGAATAACTGTTTTCATTTCTTTAAAACAACTAAACTAAAAAATGGATTTTAAAACATTGCTTTTAATAAATAATATTGAAATTGCAATTCATATTCCGTTTTTTGTGTTTCAAATTTTTGTTATAATTTTTTTGGTTTATAAATTAACAAAACCAAAATCAATCTTTTCTTCGGCATATTTTGCAATATTAAATACCGTATACTTTGTAAATATTTTATTCACAGTTGCTTGGATATATGGGCATTGGGTACTGTATTCTCGATTATCTCCATGGATGCCAGCAATTTATTTTATTCAATTTCATGCCCAGGCATTTTTGGGATTATGGGAAATGTTTTTAGCTTTTAATCGATGCACCGCTTTGGCATTTCCTTTACTTCATAGAAACGTAAGCCAGCTTTTTGACGTTAAAGTGTGCAACTATAAATTTGAAAATATCCAATATTAAAACATTTCTCCAAAATTTCCAACATTTTTTAAAACTAATTTTTTTGTTACAGCTTTGGACCAAAAAACCCGTCACTTTTTACATTCTTTTTATGCTAATTTCCCCATTCATTTTTCATTGGTATATATTTCCCGAATTTGAATGCAAATTTATTATTTCGTATGAAGCAAAATGCAAAACATTTTTGGATGAAACAAATGTAAAAATTGCAGTCGTAAATATCTTTTTTGGAACAATTGCTTTATTTTTTATATTATTGGGAGTTGTTTTATCTCCAAAAATGATAACATCACAAAGTACTGCAAAAACAAAAATGGAACGACGACTTATTTATCAATCAATATTTTCGTCCTCTATGCTTGTCTTACTGTATACTGCAAGTTTTATAAACTTTATAGCGCCATATTTTTTGAATGTTTCATATATGCTTTATTTACTTCAATTTTATCCGCCAATGATCATTTTGTTTGTTATCAGTCCAACAATTCGAGAAGAGTTTTCAAAGTTTTATGGATTATCACTTCTTTTTGATAAAACTAAAATTGCAAATTCAAAGACAGTTTGGCGGACTTCAAATGTGAAACCCATTACAGTAACCTAAAAGTACAAAGATTTTAAGTGATACCTTTGCAAAAATATTTTTTAATAATAAAACTGAGACATGTTTGTAGTTTAAAAACTTTTTATTTCCTTTTATGATACAAATGATTGCTGTCAAAAATTTATTCATTTTAATTATACTTGGTGTGGTATTTTCTCGGTAAATATACTTAATAGTACGGTATAAAAAAAACGATTTCGGGCGAAGGCTATCAATTTTAAGGGGTGGTTAATCTTTGATCTCGTGTGGCAAAAGAATGTACAAATTTTGTATGAGGAAAAAACCGCCATAATCGTTTTCCCTCTCTAAATACGGCATTGATAATAATTATCAGTGATGTTGCGACCCCGATTCCGGAGTCGACTCATCGTCTTTGGAGTCAGCGTTGGGATTGGAGCTGATAAAAAATTTCTGGCACAACACTGATAAGTAAAAAACACTGGTCATTAAAATAATAAACGTTTTGAGAATATTTAAAGGGAGCGTTCGGGATAAAAGTTTTTTTCATCCTGTCGCACGGGTCCTTTTAGCACGAAAACAGGGATGTCAAATGCGGCCGGCCGGCCGTTATATTTTCGGCCGCAGGCCAGCCAGGCCGAAGATAAGGCCAGCCGGGGTCGGCCGCGTTGTTCAAAATTCTTTACAAATACCCTGAATTTGTACGCCAAACTTATAGAAAAAAGAATTATCATAATTTTCAAAGTAGTGGAAACTCGCCTAAATGTTAAAAAAATAGTTGAAATCTTTTTTGATATCCAGCATTGCATATAAAAAAATTACAGAAATTTTATGTACGTATGGTAAAATTTTTTACAAATTTAACGAGGCCGGCCGCGGCCGGCCGCAGGTCGGGCCGGCCTAAAAAAAGTCGGTCGCAGGCCGGCCGGGCCGTAAATTTTTAGGCCGCGGCCGCGGCCGGCCGACATTTTCGGCCGCATTTGACATCACTGCACGAAAATATATCGAAATTTTAAAATAGTGAATATTACTAAATTTAGACTATTTTTTCTGTCTTTACGATTAAAATTAACCCTAAAAAAGAAAGAAAGAATATTTTTATTGATTACTCACACATTTTTGACAACCGTTATATTTTCTCAAAAAAAGTTTATATAAATCATATTTTTTTAAAAACAGTTGCTCCCTAAGGTTACTTTTAATCGTAAAGACAGAAAAAATTGTCTAAATTTAGTAATATTCACTATTTTAAAATTTTGATTTATTTTCGTGGTGAGCGTACCTGTGTAAATTGAAAAAAAAAAACTTTGTCTATCTCGGACGCTCCCTTTAATTGGAGACAAAACATGTCTTTCGGTTGTATCTTTAAAAAACAGATATCTTGCTTTTTGAATGTTTTTAAAAATTAGAAAACTATTTATTTTTGACTATAACTTTTGTAAACGTATTTGTTTGTACATCTGCATTCGTTGATCACCAGCTTTATTATGAAATAAAAGATAAAAACCACAATATTTCAAACATCAATTTTTTGGGATGTGACCGTTTTATTTGTTGCAAAAATTAAATAATATTTTTTAAAAATTTCCATTTTATCTTCTATTTTAGCAAAAAATAGAAATGCAAAATAATTTGTTTAAACAATTAAAGGCGCGTTGAAAAAAAAAATGAAAAAACCATTTGTTCAAATAAATACAATTTCGTATTTAAAAAAACAGGGTTAAATTTATGTACTCTGATTTGCGTCCCGGGATGCTTTTGGCCAAATATTTTTGTATTTATCGGTTTTATGTAAATATTATTTACGATTTTTAACCCAAAAAACTTCCGTATAAAAAGGATTAATTAAAATGACAAAATTCAACAGTTTTTATATTGTTTAAAAGCTTTTTTAATTGTAAAATATTCGTTTTTATTTCATTTTCTGCATTTAAAATGAACGCAAACTTCTTTATTCTTGTTGCCTTTTTTGCCATTGTTACATGCATTTTTGCTGGTGATCAATTAAATCTTACCAGCAATCAAGAAGTAAGTGGGAAAACTTTCCTGAATATTTTAGTAATACAGTATATTTGTGTTTTTAGGATTCGGAACTTTCACAAGGATTACGTGTGAAAAGAGGTTGGCTTTGTTGGGATGGCATGGTCAAAGCCTGCTGCAATAATAAATGTAAAGGTGATGGATGTGTCGGTTTAATGTGTGATATGTGTTGTTAATGATATCCAATTTCTGTTCTGTTTTTTTAATAATACATTTATATAAACAATAAAACTTTTGTAAACAATTTCGCTAATTGGATTTTCTTCAGTTAAGCGGGCAATAATTTTGACTCTTACAGAAAAAAATAGTGGTCTACATTAATGTTCATTAACCCGACTCAAAATCAAAAAATCGAGTCAGGGGACAGAAAATCGGTCGGGTCGGGTTAAAAACCGGATTGAGAATATCGTATTTAAAAATGAGTTGCAAAAAAAGACTTCATTGAAATAAAAAAATGAGTTGTAGAGTTGCGTTGGCAAAGCGTCTTCTTGAAAAAAAATCAGCGGAGTTTCTTTTCAATTCTCGCTTGGTTTCGGCGCGAAAGTTCGATCAAACGGCAGAGAATAAAAAATAACAAAAGTCGCACGAAAAAAATGCTGTCTCCCATTTTCTCGAACTTTCGCGTGGAATTCTAACTCTCGCTCTCTCCTTTCTGCTTCTTTCTTCCCATAGAATCCTATCCTATGATTCCTACAATCTTCAATGTCGTGTTCATATAAGATATAAAAAAATTACATAGGATAAAGAGAAGTTAGCTCTCGGTTATAGAAAAGCTTATTTCCTTTGATTTCTCTCTTTTTTCGACAGAATATTTTTTTGTTTAATTCATAATTTCTTTTAGATTTCAAATTTCTGGTACTCATAAAATATGACTGCTGTTAAAAATATAATTGAATTACAACGCATTAAATTTAATTTATTCAAATCTCAAGATCCTGAAAATGGTCGTTTTGATGTTGCTTTTGAGCTTGGTGAAAAGGTTGGTGATTATTTTATATTATTATTTTAATGAAGCAGTTTTTAGTTACTTTATGCTCATAAACCAATGTTAAATTTGGTTTCGGAAACTTTTGATTCAATGCTTTCTGAAAGATGGACTTCCAAAAATGAATCCATCAAAATTGAAGATTACACTTTTGATGAATTTTATCAATTTATCACTTTTTTGTATTCTGGTAAATGTAAACTTACAAATGATAATATTTATTCAATGATTGATATCGCTGAATTTTATCAGATTAATTGCTTCAAAAATTATTGTGATGGATTTTTATCAAAGATGAAAATCACCGAAGAAATTATATTTCGAATTTTGGAATTAACAGAAAAATATTCTTTGACTCAATCCAAAGCTACTCTTCAAACTTTTGTTTTAAACAACTTTGAAAAGATTTTGAATTCTGAAACAATGCTTACATTGAAGAAATCCATGATTCAAAATATTGCTGTTTCCAGCAAAGATAAAACTCCGCCTGAAGATTTATTTCAACTTGTAAGTCTTTAAAATAATTAATATTAATAAATTTATATTAAATTTTAGGTATATAAATGGGCAGAAAAGCAAGCGATGGAGAAATGTGAAAATTCAAATAAAAATGATGCAATCAAATCCGAAATTGCTGAATTTCTTCCTTTCATTGAATTTAAACGTATGAAGTTAATTTTTCTTAATAAATTTGTTGGTAAGTTTTTATATCATCCATTTTTTGAATTTTAAAAAATTCCTCTTTTTAGTTCCGCGTGGCTTTATTTTTTCATCTCTCGATGAATTAAGCCAAATTTTGTGCGATCGATATCAAGAATGTTATAAAGGTTTGATATTTTGTTGTAAATTTTTTGTTACAGTATAATTTTTAGTAAAAGTTACAAATTCAAATGGACAAACTTTATTTGGAAACGTAATGCCAGATCAATCCGTTATCAATAATATCAAATCTTTGAAGTTATCAATAATTTCAACAAATATTTTTTGCTGGTGGGAGCCAGAATTTGAAATTCCTGCAGAACCAAGTTCAATTAAAGCAAAAAAAGAAACTCAATGGTTTTTAGTTTATTTTTCTACTGGACAGATAGGTGTTGTACATCGACGTGCGCTCCAAAGTGATTATTATTTGCTTGCTGAATTGAAAGCTGAAAATGAATTTCTTATGACAGTTAATTGTAAAATTGAAGTTTACAATGATTTTTAAATGTACTGTTTTTTGCTTCATTTTTATAAATAATTGTGTTTCGTTTTTTTGTGTCTTGATTGGGAATGGGGCTGAATTTGAACCTTCGAGGGGTCGGACCGTTAGATGATTGGTTTCATTGTTATTTTTCAATTAACATTTTTAACTACAAAAAAATATATAATTTGTGTCTTTTTTTCATTGAAAGACTGTTAGGGACTCTCCAAATATGACGTCATGCGATAGTTGGTTGAATGATAAAACTTAAATCATATGCAAAACACAATTCGCGGATATCTCTTTAGTTTATAAGAATCATGCATTTGTAAGATTTATATATATCTGATATTATCCAAGTATCATTTTTTAACAAATTTATTATTAATAAATTTGTTATTTTTTTATTATTATCTTAAAATAACCAAGTATTAAAAAAGTATTACCAAAAATAAATTTTTGTGAAATTATCAAAGAAAAAAAATCAGCTGATATCAGCTGCTTGACGTTAAAGCGTTATCATGATAAGACTTTTAAGTAAAATTTTCCTTTTTTTTAAACGCAGGAAGTTTTTAAAGTTCCTGCATTTCTAAAAAAGGAAATTTTTTTACATCCTTTTTTTTAAATCAGCTATTTTATTATAAAAATTTATTATACTCAAAATTTTTGATTAAGTATTATTCGTTTTTTTAAATCCTAAAAATAACGTTATCAAAAACTCCACCCTTTTTTCAAAAATGTTTTTGGCAGTATTTAAGCCCTTTAAAGCATTTTATTTGTACCTTCAAAAAAAGCTCTATTTTTGAAAAAGAAAAAAATGTCTGTAAAAAGTTACAATTCTGCTGTATATAATTTGCTTGGGGATCTTAAAACTGCGTCAAAAGCTGTTACAATTCAGGACATTGAAATGCTTGGAAAAATTATTCGAAAGTAAGTAATCTTTTATTATTCAAATTCTAAGCTCTTATATTTAGATACAATTATTCGGATAAAGTTTGTGTTGTAATTGCTCATCGACATTTTGATTTAGAGGAAAATGAAGTAATGTATGAAATAATTGATTCAGATTCAGAACGTCGAATTGCTGAACCCCGTTCACTTTTTGATGTTTTAACTGATAAAGCACAACCAAATCTTTTGTCATGTGGCAGTGATGGGGCATGGTATCCAGTAGGATATGGTAAGCTGGATTTAATTATAAATCTTTTCATTATAAATTATCTTTTACAGAAGAAAAAACTGATGAAGTCTTCACAGTTTGGGAAGACCTCAAATTTATGGCCGAAGCTGCCAAATATTTGATTGATAACAATTTTACTGATAAACTTGCCCTTGCTTCTCGTCATTCTGTTAAAGAAAAGCGTAATGGCGTTATTTATGTTGAAGAAAATCTTTGGGGTTTGTTTGTCACTAATCACATATCATCACATTAAATAAACATTTATAGAAACCCGTCAAAGCATTACCCGTCTTTCATCCGATGAAGAAATACTTGCTTTAAAAGCCCTCCCAACAACTTACTCTTTTGATCAAGAAAAAGCAGTTGCAGAATTTTTATGTGTTGTTTGTTGGTAAATGATAAGAGCCACCTTACATCTTAATGATCCATATTTTTGAATATTTTTTAAATTTTAACTTTTTAGTAACTTTTCTTTTTTAAATATTTTTAAAACATTGTCGTTTTTTTTTAAACATTTTTATCATCAAAAATATAAATCCAAACTTGTAATCAACGTTATAAAATTCTTATTAAAAAATTGCGGATCCATGACTATCGTCAATAAAAATTAAAAAACAATTTTGAAATTATTCAAATGTGGAAAAAAGTAATTCTAAAAAATCTAAACTAAAAATTCTTTCCCGCATTTCTTTTTTTAAAGTTTATGTTTAAAAAACAGCAAACATCATTATTACTCTAAAAAACCAATGTCACATGAATGAGGAAAAATTTATAGCATTCCAAGAATATTTGATTCTCAAAACAAAAAAACATAAATTAATAAACTTTTCGGATTCCCCCTCAAAAGTTAAAACGAAACAAAATACATTTCTGTTTTCATTTATCTGTACTAAAAGTTCTCAAAAAACTACAAATTATTACATTTTACAAACGCGCTTTCACATATTTTACAATTTTTCAAACATCATACATTGTTTATTTTTATGCAAATTCACATACCCGATCCATTACGGAAGAGAAGTTTTTTGAAGTTTAATTAAAGAAATTAATATAAATACTATTTTTTTTTGAAGATTACTCTTTTATTTCTTTGAAGAAATTAAAATAATTTTTAAATAATGCGATCAAGTGATATAATTGTGACCGGAATAGAATTTCTTTTTTATCTCTTTCATTTTTCCTTATTAATTGTTTTAATTTTTGAAAGAAAAAATAATTTTTCTGGTGCATTTTTTAATATGCTTCGAATTCTGTTTATTTCAGATGTCGCATTCTTTATTAACGTAAGTCTATTTTGTTAAACAATAAAATTTAGGAGATGAAAATGGATAAATTTTTGTGCCGCCTTTGATGTTTCGGGTAAATTAGAATTATGACAATTCTGGACAATCTTCGAAATTCTTTTATAAACTATAAAAACATATTTTTAGTCTTTCGGATCCAGAATTCCAGCATACGGATTCTGGAGAGATTTCTTTGAAGCTGATACCATTGTCCCAAAATTCCAAACTCATTCTGTAGCATATTTACTTGGACTACAATTTTTGATTCATGCTTTTATTCCTTTTAATAGATTTACGTTATTTTGGTTTCCATCTTCATACGCAAGAGTGAGTAAAAAATTTGCATAAATCTTGTAATAATACACGGCAGACCCGAACAATGGAAAAAGGAAAGTACGAACTTTGAAAAAGGTGTGAAAAGCTTTTTTCCCACGCTCATTTTCTATTGTTCTTTTTGCATTTTTCAAATGTTTCTAACACAGCTATTTGCTTACTTTTTTTTGTTTTATCTGTTCCGATCTATTATTTAGCTCAATATTAAAGATTGATCACGAGCTTTTTCCAAAAAAGAATCTGTAAAAATAGATATTTAATGTTGAATTTGACATCTGATTTGCAATGCATTTGTCGGGTGCAGGCGGTGCTCTTGGCACGAAAAAAGGTGCGTTTTCCAAAAAATTTATAAAATGTTGCTGTTGTTTGACGGTTTACTTTTAAAATCTTCTAATACTTTTAAATAAATTAAAATTGTAACCACATCCATTTTTAGCCAACGGTGTAATGGGTCTACATCCGATTGTTTACGCGTTAAAGTTTTGCGTACATCGAAAGGGAGACTAAATAATCAGCTAAACTTGAGTTTTTGGTTTTTTGTTTCGACACAAAAATGTTATAATTGCAAGGCTAGTACAACTAACAACAGTTCACGAACTTGTAGAAGCTTTAAAAGTTCGTAATAAATGTAATATTTGTCAAAATCTCTGTGTTGTAACATGCGGTGTTACAAATGATGCTGTTTCTGCGACAAAGGTAATCATATATGACCTAAAAATATGTCTAAATGCCTTTTTAAACAAAACCGTTATTTGTAGTAAAAAAACAATCAACGCATAAAACGGGTTTTCAAAACAATCAAACCATCCAAAAAACTCAAACAATAAGATTTACAACATGTAATCCATAGATTTACTACAAAGATAGTGTTCAAATGACTCATATTTTTTGCAATCATTAACGACATTTTTTGATTAACATGTAAATACAATTGCAGAATAGTAATGATGCTATTATTTTACTTTTCTATTATTCTATGGATATATTATATATAAATTTCATCTTGAGTAAAGTTATTTCTTGTATTTTCTTGCAATTCTTTGTAGATTAATTCTTATAATCTTCTTCATGTAATTGTATATATATTTTAACATCTGCTGAAGCTATCGAGTAAAAAATATCGATGAAACAAAGGTAATGCATCACCGTAAATGTGGTTAAAGATTATCTAAAAAGAAAATATAATAATTCTGCAGAAATATATGAATAGAACTTAGTTAACATACCTTTAAATGTGGTTCACCATACTTTTTTACTTCGTACAGCTTCAGATGATATTATACAATATATACAATTTTAATTTATTTAAAAATATTAGAAGAATTTAAAAGTAAGCCGTCAAACAACAGCAACATTTTATAAATTTTTTGGAAAACGCACCTTCTTTCGTGCCAAGAGATCGCCTGCACCCGACAAATGCATTGCAAATCAGATGTCAAATTCAACATTAAATATCTATTTTTACAGATTCTTTTTTGGAAAAAGCTCGTGATCAATCTTTAATATTGAGCTAAATAATAGATCGGAACAGATAAAACAAAAAAAAGTAAGCAAATAGCTGTGTTAGAAACATTTGAAAAATGCAAAAAGAACAATAGAAAATGAGCGTGGGAAAAAAGCTTTTCACACCTTTTTCAAAGTTCGTACTTTCCACTCAGGTCTGCCGTGAATAATATTTGTTTAGATTTGGGAACGACAATGGTATACGGTAGTGATTCTTGTAATCCCTTTATTAATGCAAATTCCATGGATATTTGAACCCGCGGTATTTTATTACTCAAAATTGGGAACTGTAATTTTAACATTTACCAATCCAAATTCTGCTGTTTCTTCAATGTATTTTATTTTTGTGTTTAGTTGTTTAATGACAATTACAGCTGCAATCTTTAATTTATTGGCAGTTGTAAAACATTTTATTCATAAATTTAAAAGTCCTGATTTAATTCAGCTTAAAGAAATAACTTTTCTTTGTAAGTTTATTTTTAAAAATTAAAACTTATTTTTTGATTCTTACCTCGAAAACTGTAATCAAAGCTTTTCGGAGTAGACAGGATTCTGTGCAAATTATTTAAATATATTTATTTCAGATGTTTCGTGTATTCTATTTTTTTTTCATTGCATGTATTGTATTTCATTAATTGGAAGAACTTTATTTAGTGATAATCAAATAATTGCTTTTCTTTTTCAAGCGCTTTCTGTATTGATTATTGATATAATTGCGTGGAGTGGAAGTGTATCATTGTTGATTGTAAGGTACTGTAAAAATATATGACACAAAACAGTTTTCATCTTTTAATTAATTTCTTTTTAGCAAATATGCTCGAAAAACATATTTTAATTTTTATCGAAATATTTTTACAAAACAAAAAACTGCATTTTTATCAAACAAAATTTCAGCAGTTTCAAGAACCCAAATAACACAAATTAGCATTTTTTAATTTTAATACTTGGTGTTTCTATAATGATGAAATAAATGTTTTTTAAATTTATCAATTTTGTTCGTGTTTTTGTCGTCAACTTCTTTTTAAAACCCCCTTTTTTTCTGAATATTTTGATGAATTTCGGAGATAAAATACGCAATATAATTGTGTTTTTTTGAAGGTCACAGATACTCAAAAAGAAATCGATGATAATTTTGGAGCAATGATATAAGTTTTTTATTTACATACGAATTTTGTTTTTTAAAATATTTTACATAATTTTAAACAACAAAAAATGAGAAAAATTCTTTAAAAAATTTTTATCAATACAATTTACTTCAGGTGATACTATATCAGAAATAAATGGTGTTTTTTAAATCTGCTAGTATGCATCCTGCTGATAAGGATTAATGATAGCTTTAATTTTTTATCAGCAGATTGCGCAATATTAATACTACTCCTGTTAGCCCTGCATTTAAGGAATCGTGATAAAAAAGAATTGGAATTAATAAACCAAAGTTGGGATTTTGACATTTTAGATTTTGGAACTTTGGATTTCAAAGGCTTAGAAAAAAAATTGGGGAGGTGATGGTGATGTTACAAAATCATAATTTATGTTAAAAACTCTTTTTTTTTAAATTTGTTTAACACTTTTTTAACATTTTTTAATAAATAATCAAAAAATTCAAACTATGAATTTAATTGGCTTTTGAAAGGAAGGATTTAGTTTTTAAATAATATTGATTTTTTTAAAAACATTTTTTATTAAAAACTTATATTCATTTTCAAACTCTTGCTTTTGAAGCATTGGATGGAGGGACATCATCATCTTCAATAAGAATAACGTCCCCAGGATTTGTATCAACATCATTTGCGTCAAGTTTTTGAAGAACTTTCTGCATTTGGTTATCGCAAAGAAGGTTATCAATACCTTCATGATGTTCATCCATACCACTGAAAACTTACCCATGTCATTTTCATTGAAAAGAACATCCATACCATTTACAAGCTGAACACTTGCAAGTTGAACATTTTCAGGCTTTACATCATTTTGTGGTGGAGCTTCATAAACTTCTTCTTCTTGCTTTGGAGTTTTCAATTATTGAGCTTGAAATTGTTGTTCCGGATATTGAGCTTGTTGATATTGATATTGAGGTTGAGGATAATTAGGAAATTGAGGATGAGAAGGAAATTGAGGATGATTTTGAATTTCAACTTTCAATGTAATATTGAAATTCATTTTAAGCTATAAAAAACAGTTTTTTGATTTCTAATTTTCGGTGAATTGCAAATGCAACTCCAAAAATTGTGAATGACCATTTAGCCAATCCTTTGACATCAATTTTAAACACAAAACAACATTTTTAAAAATCTTTGGAATTGATTGGGATCACTTCCAAAAAATTTACAAAAATATTGTCAAGAGTTAAAAACAGTTAAAATATTCAAAAAAATGATTGCCGCCAATTTTTGCAGCAAAAATGAGAAAGAAACTAAAAATACTTGTTTCTTTACTGTCAATTTTTTCCTCCCATTTTTGTTGCTTCGAAAGAAACGCTTTTTTAGAGAAACAAAAACAACACTGATGATGCAAAAAAATGCACATCTGTCTTTTTTGCTGCAAGTGTCACTTTTTATGCTGTAAAAAATTGGTATCTATGTTTTTTTGATGTTTTTTATAATAAAATAAGAGCCTTTTCATTTCCTTTTTTTTATCGATCACTATTTTTTTGGTTTTCTAAAAAAAGTGTTTCTTTCGAAACAACAAAAATGGGAGGAAAAAATTGAAAGAAACAAACAAATATTTTTTGTTTTTTATAAAATATAAGACGGCTAAACGAATTATGATTTCCGAATCCAATAAATTTATACCTTTTTTAAATTTTTACAATCGTCTTTTCAGAACGTAAAATGCAGGTTTCACGGAAAACAGCACCACTAAAATTCACAACAACGACTTTTTACTTTCTTCTGACAAACAGCCTCAAAAAAAATTTTTTGTGGCGATTTTTGCAAAAAGGCTGTTTCTGAAAATTGAAATTTATCGGTTTTTCTCATTTTCAGCCTCAAAAGTGAGGTTCCTTTCATTTAAAGAGGAGTCGCACTACAACTCATTTTTTTTCAACTTCGAGCACAGTGGATAATGTCGATTTTTCAAAGTGGTTAAAAAAGGCTGATTTTTGGCACACAAGCTCATATGGGGTCCCTAAGAATCTTCCATAGGCTGTTTTTCGTTTAAAACCTCTTAGGGGATTAGGGGGATATACGATATCCCTTTAATCCGGAAAAATCAAAACTGCCGGATTAAGCCAAAATAACAATGTGGCAATGTTCTAAGGGTCCAGGAGGCCTAGTTCCACATTGTTATTTTGGCTTAATCCGCAGTTTTGATTTTTCCGGATTAAAGGGATATCGTATATCCCCCTAATCCCCTAAGGGCACGCTGGGATAACGAATTTCTTAGCACAAAAATGAGATTTTCCAGTGTCATCCAAAGTTTAAATGTAATAAAATTTCCGGCATAATTTTTATTCATTCATCATTCACACGCGTGTTACGGGACGGTTGCGTTTTTGCATTCGCTCTCGTTTCATAATTCTTCGGAAATTTGCATGGATGCAAGTTTTTGGAGATAGTGTTAATTGGTGACACCTTCCACCGTACCGTAGCGGGTACAACGAGATTTTCTTGGGAAGTAGCTGAATTTGACTGACAAATGGCACCACTAACAAAGATTTTCAATGTAATGACGTTCAACTGCAAGTCCATCCGAGCTGCTGATCGATTGATATCGCTTCAAAGTGAATTGACTCGACTGAAAAAATTTGACGTCCTCGGGCTAGCTGAAACGTGGACTCCTGGTCAAACCTGTTCAAGACTGACATGTGGTAAGTATCTTTATAACAGTGGGAAACAGGGGGATTCACGTTATTCCGGTGTTGGGCTACTGATATCTGCTGAAATGAATCAAAAGGTCGTTGGCGTGAAATACGTTTCTGATCGTATTATCCAAGTATTGCTGAAATTACGTGCTGGCAAGACTTTGCGTATTACTCAAGTCTATGCTCCTCAAAGTGGTCGTGCTGAAGAAGAATATGAAATGTTCCTTGATCAACTCAGCTCTTCTCTCGCAGTAGTGAGGGTGATGGTTTAGCGTCGTTTGCTGTCCCGTTTTTTAGGTATACGGTAGTGACCTTTTAAGGTCAAAAGGGTGGAGCTTACTGTAGCCCTCTAGTCCCGTCACTCTCCCCGCAGTCCCGTCACTCTACCCGCAGTCCCGTCACTCTCCCACAGTCCCGTCACTCTCCCCGCAGTCACGTCTGTCTCGTGTGACCTTGAGTTTATAGTTGTTTTTTGAGTAAGTTTTTCAAGGTCATTAATGTTTTATTTTTCTTCGATTTTTTGTGTGTGTGTGTGCATGTTCGTCAGTGTGTCCCTCCTTCCCTCGGTATACTGTATTTTAGACCAAAACTCTTTTAGACTGTATTTTTTAGGCTACAGTATTCTAAAACTATTTTGGAATGAATTTTTAGGATAAAGTAATTTAAAGCTTTGATCCAAAAGAGTCGTACTGTAACTATCGATTGATTATTGATTTTATTTTGGTAAAAATTTATTCATAAAATATCAATTCAAATTGGAAAACTTTGCAATACAAAAAAGACTTGTCAGAATTTTGTCAAAATTTGTTAAAAAGATTTATGATATCCATAAATCAATTTATCTTAAGAGTGGA
Organism: Panagrolaimus superbus; assembly: GCA_964035985.1. Taxonomy (NCBI): domain Eukaryota; kingdom Metazoa; phylum Nematoda; class Chromadorea; order Rhabditida; family Panagrolaimidae; genus Panagrolaimus; species Panagrolaimus superbus. Next base: position 13,502,863 of record OZ038357.1, read on the forward strand.
TTTAGGTTATCCGTAAATCAATTTATCTTAAAAATAAGATTTATGTTATCCATAAATCAATTTATGATAAAATAATCGACTCACACCTAAAGTTATCAAAAAGAATAATGAAAAATAAAAGAGAGAGAGAGAGAATGCATTCACTGACCTTGAAAAGTGACGTCACTACAGTTAGAAAATGCGCGGGAAAAAATAAATTTCCCGCCAAAAAGTTTATGGTAACTTCCCTCCAAAACCGGTTATAGTGATTTCCCGCGAAATTATTTTTATAAAATAATTTGAGTTAATAAACTTGACAATTTTGAGGAAGATAAACACTGCCACTATGATTGTCACGAACAGCATAACTCGAAAATAGTTGGAAATTTGGATCTTTTTTCTTGTAATATTCAATTACTGCCTTCTTTTCTAATCTCGTAAGAAGTACAATTTCTGCATCAATAAGATTCCCATTGGTGGTTTTAACAAAAACTCCATTGAGATCGAGGTTTTCCCAGTTTGATATATCAGTTAGTTGTTTATATTTACCATTAAAATGTTTATGGAGATTTTCTCTTTTATGACGATGACTCAATGGTATTTTACCAAAGTTTAAATGTTCATTTAGTTTATTAGATGCCATCTAAAATTAATTCAAATAACTTTATTATCTCCTTTTAACAAATTGGAGTACAGAATGACCGTTCGCACGATCACAAACAATAGGATTTTTAAGAAAATTTTTAAATTCTAAAGAAATAGAATCAACAAAAGTTTTTTCAACCTTCAAGTACAACGGCTCAGAAAAGAATCAATATACATTTTTTCCTTTTTGGACTGGTATTATTACAATTTCTGCATCACGATACTTGTTAAATGGCTGGAGAACCCCCTGAACATGGAATTTTACCCGAAGAAAGACTTTATTTGTTACAAAATATGATGTTAGATGATAAAGCTCTAAAAAAATTTGCAAGAATAAATACAATTTTGAGTTTAACAAATGCATGTGAAGAAGAAATTCGGTTAATTCACCAGGTTTTTTACTTTTATTATAGCAAAAAGTATCCAGTTTCAGCACGACTTGCAATTTCATTGGACGATGACAAAGAAAATATTATTCCTTTTGCGAGGGCAAGAAATTTATCCATTATAAGGAAAAAATCACAATACTTAAATCCAAAAACTGTAAGATTACTTTGTAAATGGGCTCTAAAAATTAATCATCAAAGATTAAATCAAATGGAAATTAAAGAAAAGATACGAGAAAAAACAACAAACAATTCAACATGGAAGACAGATAAAAGACAAACTGTTGTCCAAAAACCAACTAAAACATTTTTTAATTGGAAATTTATCGATGACTAAAATCACAATTTATGGCGTTTTCAAAAAAAAAGTGTTCTCTCAAAACTCTCTCCACCTGATTTGGCGGCAAATATCAAAGAATTTTTGAAAAAAATCCTAAAAAATTCCTAAAAAATTTTAAAAAAGTTTTATATGCTTAAGCGTGTAAAAAGTGTATTTTTGTGGTTTTTTTCTTGTTTTTTTCTTGTTTTTTTCTTGTTTTTTCTTGTTTTTGATAAAAAATGATAGCATGAAAAAATGGGGGGGGGGGGGAATGTATGGACACAGGCTAACAAGGGTCGCATCATGGTCGTAAAAAATAAATTCTGGCTTTCTGAGACAAATATGATTGAATGAAAAAATCATAGCGAAATTCTAAAATAACTTCCTATTGGATTATTTTCCACGCAATCTGAATAAGCTTTTAATGCTTCTTTAAACTTATTTCCACAAATTTAGGAGAAAAAATATTTACTGATAAGATCATCGCCTGAGGGTATAAGTAATAAATGGACAGAATCAAGCTTGTTGATTATGATTTTTGAAATCAGTGAGAAAAAACCCTTATCAGTCGAGAATATGATAAAATTATCAGTTACTGATAAGAGATATTGATTTTCGTAATCAGCTTAAAAAATCCTTATCAGTCATGTACCACCTGGAGAAAAAAATTAATGATAAGATTTAATGATAATCAAGTGATAAAAATCATCCAATATCCTTTTAGACCTTATAAGTGATGATAAGCAAGTGATAAAAATCATCCAATATCCTTTTGGACCTTAACATTGATGATAATCAAGTGATAAAAATCATCCAATATCCTTTTGGATCTTATCAGTGATGATAAACAAGTGATAAAAATCATCCAATATCCTTTTGGATCTTATCAGTGATCATAATCAAGTGATAAAAATCATCCAATATCCTTTTGGACCTTATCAGTGATCATAATCAATTGATAAAAATCATCCAATATCCTTTTGGATCTTAACAATGTTAATATTTGCCGATCTCTTAGACTTAGTGAATAAGAGATCAGCAAATATCAATAATAAGATCCAAAAGGATATTGGATGATTTTTATCAATTGATTATGATCACTGATAAGGTCCAAAAGGATATTGGATGATTTTTATCACTTGATTATGATCACTGATAAGATCCAAAAGGATATTGGATGATTTTTATCACTTGTTTATCATCACTGATAAGATCCAAAAGGATATTGGATGATTTTTATCACTTGATTATCATCAATGTTAAGGTCCAAAAGGATATTGGATGATTTTTATCACTTGCTTATCATCACTTATAAGGTCTAAAAGGATATTGGATGATTTTTATCACTTGATTATCATTAAATCTTATCATTAATTTTTTTCTCCAGGTGGTACATGACTGATAAGGATTTTTTAAGCTGATTACGAAAATCAATATCTCTTATCAGTAACTGATAATTTTATCATATTCTCGACTGATAAGGGTTTTTTCTCACTGATTTCAAAAATCATAATCAACAAGCTTGATTCTGTCCATTTATTACTTATACCCTCAGGCGATGATCTTATCAGTAAATATTTTTTCTCCTAAATTTGTGGAAATAAGTTTAAAGAAGCATTAAAAGCTTATTCAGATTGCGTGGAAAATAATCCAATAGGAAGTTATTTTAGAATTTCGCTATGATTTTTTCATTCAATCATATTTGTCTCAGAAAGCCAGAATTTATTTTTTACGACCATGATGCGACCCTTGTTAGCCTGTGTCCATACATTCCCCCCCCCCCATTTTTTCATGCTATCATTTTTTATCAAAAACAAGAAAAAACAAGAAAAAAACAAGAAAAAAACAAGAAAAAAACCACAAAAATACACTTTTTACACGCTTAAGCATATAAAACTTTTTTAAAATTTTTTAGGAATTTTTTAGGATTTTTTTCAAAAATTCTTTGATATTTGCCGCCAAATCAGGTGGAGAGAGTTTTGAGAGAACACTTTTTTTTTGAAAACGCCATAAATTGTGATTTTAGTCATCGATAAATTTCCAATTAAAAAATGTTTTAGTTGGTTTTTGGACAACAGTTTGTCTTTTATCTGTCTTCCATGTTGAATTGTTTGTTGTTTTTTCTCGTATCTTTTCTTTAATTTCCATTTGATTTAATCTTTGATGATTAATTTTTAGAGCCCATTTACAAAGTAATCTTACAGTTTTTGGATTTAAGTATTGTGATTTTTTCCTTATAATGGATAAATTTCTTGCCCTCGCAAAAGGAATAATATTTTCTTTGTCATCGTCCAATGAAATTGCAAGTCGTGCTGAAACTGGATACTTTTTGCTATAATAAAAGTAAAAAACCTGGTGAATTAACCGAATTTCTTCTTCACATGCATTTGTTAAACTCAAAATTGTATTTATTCTTGCAAATTTTTTTAGAGCTTTATCATCTAACATCATATTTTGTAACAAATAAAGTCTTTCTTCGGGTAAAATTCCATGTTCAGGGGGTTCTCCAGCCATTTAACAAGTATCGTGATGCAGAAATTGTAATAATACCAGTCCAAAAAGGAAAAAATGTATATTGATTCTTTTCTGAGCCGTTGTACTTGAAGGTTGAAAAAACTTTTGTTGATTCTATTTCTTTAGAATTTAAAAATTTTCTTAAAAATCCTATTGTTTGTGATCGTGCGAACGGTCATTCTGTACTCCAATTTGTTAAAAGGAGATAATAAAGTTATTTGAATTAATTTTAGATGGCATCTAATAAACTAAATGAACATTTAAACTTTGGTAAAATACCATTGAGTCATCGTCATAAAAGAGAAAATCTCCATAAACATTTTAATGGTAAATATAAACAACTAACTGATATATCAAACTGGGAAAACCTCGATCTCAATGGAGTTTTTGTTAAAACCACCAATGGGAATCTTATTGATGCAGAAATTGTACTTCTTACGAGATTAGAAAAGAAGGCAGTAATTGAATATTACAAGAAAAAAGATCCAAATTTCCAACTATTTTCGAGTTATGCTGTTCGTGACAATCATAGTGGCAGTGTTTATCTTCCTCAAAATTGTCAAGTTTATTAACTCAAATTATTTTATAAAAATAATTTCGCGGGAAATCACTATAACCGGTTTTGGAGGGAAGTTACCATAAACTTTTTGGCGGGAAATTTATTTTTTCCCGCGCATTTTCTAACTGTAGTGACGTCACTTTTCAAGGTCAGTGAATGCATTCTCTCTCTCTCTCTTTTATTTTTCATTATTCTTTTTGATAACTTTAGGTGTGAGTCGATTATTTTATCATAAATTGATTTATGGATAACATAAATCTTATTTTTAAGATAAATTGATTTACGGATAACCTAAATCCACTCTTAAGATAAATTGATTTATGGATATCATAAATCTTTTTAACAAATTTTGACAAAATTCTGACAAGTCTTTTTTGTATTGCAAAGTTTTCCAATTTGAATTGATATTTTATGAATAAATTTTTACCAAAATAAAATCAATAATCAATCGATAGTTACAGTACGACTCTTTTGGATCAAAGCTTTAAATTACTTTATCCTAAAAATTCATTCCAAAATAGTTTTAGAATACTGTAGCCTAAAAAATACAGTCTAAAAGAGTTTTGGTCTAAAATACAGTATACCGAGGGAAGGAGGGACACACTGACGAACATGCACACACACACAAAAAATCGAAGAAAAATAAAACATTAATGACCTTGAAAAACTTACTCAAAAAACAACTATAAACTCAAGGTCACACGAGACAGACGTGACTGCGGGGAGAGTGACGGGACTGTGGGAGAGTGACGGGACTGCGGGTAGAGTGACGGGACTGCGGGGAGAGTGACGGGACTAGAGGGCTACAGTAAGCTCCACCCTTTTGACCTTAAAAGGTCACTACCGTATACCTAAAAAACGGGACAGCAAACGACGCTAAACCATCACCCTCACTACTTCTCGCTCGTCCTGTTACACATGATGTTATACTTGGTGATTTCAATGCTTCAACTGGTCCTCGTCAAAATGGTGAGCAGTTCATCGGTAAGTATTCTTTTGATTCCCGGTCTGATAGCGGTCAACTTTTGTACCACTTCTGTGCGTCACATCAGTTGTATCTAATGAACGGGTTTTTCAAAAAGGGAAGAAATCGCCGTTGGACTTGGCATTCACCGGACCGAAATGTTCTCAAAGAAATTGATCACGTCCTGTCAAAAAAGAAGTCCATAGTCGAAGATGTTACAGTGCTTTCTAAAGTATCTGGTAGTGATCATCGTATGGTTCGTGCAACGGTTAAGCTTCCTCTCAAAGTTAATCGTTCTCGTCCTTACACTCACGTAAAACCAGATTATGATAGATTGCCGCTCCTCTTCACTATGATCGAACATCTCCGACAACTTCCAATTGCTCAATCTCCAATCGAAGAACTCAATCAACTCAAACAAGCTCTTCTCTCAACTGCAAAACATTGTGCTCGTCAACCAACTCTTCATGCCCGATTGTCTCCATTGTCTCTTTCTTTGATGGAACGTCGCCGTATACGTATATGATGAAACATGGGCTGACAAATGGCCGTTTTGCTTTGGTGGAATATGCTGAACTTTGTAAGTTGCTACGTAAATCAATTAAGAATGACCTTAATAATTACTACGTGAATGTTATGGAGAAAGCAATTGAGGAGAATAGGTTAAGGCGTGGTAGATCTGAAGTGGTTCAAAGACAAAACCAAATGGTTCATCTTCAACGTCCTGACGGAACCATCACTGGTAGCGTTGCTGAACTCATGGATGAAACTACTCGCTTCTACAATGACCTCTATTCATCTGAAGCTGGTACCTTTGCTCATGATCGTGATCCAAATGTTCTGATTAAAGGGGGAGTCGCAGTTCACATAAATATTTTCTTATAACAAATCGTGAAAATCAGGGAGAAAAAAGAGAAAAGACGCACTATTTCTTTTCTTTGACTCGGCAGCGTTGTCTCTTTTTCTCTGCTCCCTCTTATAAAAAGTTTGTGAGAAGTGCGACTCCCCCTTTAATCGTATTACGGCTGATGAACTTACTGCTGCTGCACGCCGTATGAAAGCCAACACTGCTCCTGGCGCCGACAATATTCCATCAAAAGCTGTAAAATCAACTATTTCAACCTTTGCTGGAAGATTAGCTGATGCTTTTTATGGATTGTTAGAGGAAGATAACATGCCATCTGAACTCCTACATGCAAAAACAATATTACTGTACAAGAAAGGAAATCGCTTGGATATTGGAAATTATCGTCCTATTTCACTGCTTCCTGTCTTGTACAAAATATTTACTCGTGTTGTTGCTGATCGCGTCCGTAATGCTGCCGAAAATAATGATGCCCTTCCTCCTGAACAAGCTGGATTTCGAAGAACATACTCCACTGTCGACCATATTCATTCACTCAACCAATTATTTGAAAAATCTCGAGAATTCAGTAAAATGCCGCTTTATGTTGTATTTATTGATTTCAAGAAAGCTTTTGATTCTATTGAACTCCAAGCTATCTGGGAAGCTCTAGAGAAATATGGTATTGATGCTGATGATATTGAAATTATCAAATTAATTTATGCCAATGCTTCATCAAGTATTAATGTAGGTTCATTTTCTGCTAATATTAATGTTCAAAAGGGTGTGAGATAAGGGGATACTCTCTCTCCAATTCTTTTTATTCTTACATTACAACTTGCTTTGGATCGTGTGAATTGGGGAAGTGGTATTAATATAACTGGAAAAATCCTTGCTCATTTGGATTTTGCTGATGATCTTGTGCTTTGCTCCAGAACTCTTGAAGCCCTCCAGTCCCTGCTTGATCAAGTTGCTGCTCGTGCTAGTGAAGTTGGATTACATATTAATGTTGGAAAGACTAAATGGATGTCAAACGTTGCAAATGATGATGTTCTATTATTGAATGCTCAAGAAGTTGAAAAAGTGCAAGAATTTATATACCTGGGACAACTGATCCATTGGCCACCAAAACCAGGACGATTCAACAAAGAAATTTCAAGAAGAATATCTGCTGGTTGGAATGCATTTAATAAAGCAAAACAACTGCTTATCTCAAGAAGGGTTCCTGCTCATTTGAAAAAGAAATATTTCCATCAATGTGTACTTCCAGCAATGCTATATGCTTCCGAAACATGGGCTTTGACCAAAACTGAAGAAAATCGATTAGCTGTTGCTCAAAGACGTATGGAACGGAGAATGTTAAATGTTCGACTTATTGATCGTCATCCTCGTGAATGGTTACGTGAAAGAACTCAACTCAAAGATGTTGTACAACTATCCCGTGAAAGAAAATTCAAGTATCTCCGTAAGCTGATGTTGCTTCCAAATGATCGATGGAATCGTATCCTAACTGAATGGGTTCCAAATGTGAATAGACCTGCTGGCCGTCCTCCTACTCGATGGATTGATGACTTCACCAAATTCACAAATCAAACTCCTACTGAACTGTTTTTACATTGTATTTCTGATATGTGGTGTAATTTGTTGTCCTCTTTCGTCCTGCGTGACAGATAAAAGGTTTTAAATAAAACAAAAATAAATTTTTATTGTCCTTATTTGTTTTTTTTATTTATCTCTGAAAAAAATGCAACAAAACAGTAATAAAGATTTGCGGAAAAAAAATACTGATAACCTTAAAAATATTTCTCTTATTTTTCTCCGAAAATTCTTACATGTATTTTAAAAACAATATTTACAAAAGTTTAATAATAAAAAAAAGATACCATTTCATCAGGGCATTCAGGATGTTTCAAGTTTCCAAACATGTGTGATTCAATGGCAATAAATGCAAAGATGATCAAAAAACTGACAACAAAAAGGAATTTTGGCATTTTTAATTTTTGATGGTTTCTGAAAGGGCTCCCAGACATTTGCGCCGAAGACATTTGCGCCGCGACATATGCGCCCGACATTTGCGCCTACGACAAATGCGCCGCGACATTTGCGCCCGACAAATGCGCCGAAGACAAATGCGCCGCGACATTTGCGCCGACGACATTTGCACCCATAAAAAGACATTTGCGCCGATAAAATAAATCTACTGAATTTCACCCATAATATCTTCCTCAATCCACAGAATGATTTCTATACTCTCCACGATTCCCTAAGGGCGCCACGGGCTCATTTTGGAGCCAAAATTGTATGGTAGAAGTGTCCTTTTAAAATTACGTTAAACACACCTAAAAACCATAAAAAAATGATATTGGGGGTCTTCATATCATATTTTGGGGTTGTCAGGTCCAAAAAACGAAATTTGCATAAAACAGCGAATTTTGGCACTTTTTTCCTGGGGAAATGGATACTAGGTCATTTAAACGAAAGTTCTCTGACAGATATATTGGAAATTTTGTGGGCTACAACACTGTTATAAAAGATTTGGGCTCAAATTAAAGCAAAAAAAAAACTCGCAAGCTTCTAAATAGTCCATTTTACCTATAAATATACAGGAGTGGGCAAACGCGGTGCGGAAAAATTACGCGCAACGCGTGCGGTTGCTTTTTTTTTGTGCCGCTGAAAAAACGCGCGCTTTATTTTTTGATAAAAAAAAGTTTGCCCGCGCGCGCAAGCGTCGTTTGCTGAAAAAACAGCGGAAAAAATACGGCAAAAAAAACAATCAACATAAAAAGTTTAGAAGCCTTTTAATTATAAAGAATGTTTACAAAAACAATGGTTGTGAAATTAGCTTAAGACAAGGAAAATTAGGCATTAAATAAGACAATGTCTGTAATAAAATATAAAGCAAAAATTTTTTGATATGAATTTTTCTCCTCATTTTTAAGAAATTTAAACTTGTTCATGATTTATTTTTTCAATATTGTACAAAAATTCAAATTTGTTTTGGCTACTCGTTGTCTTCATACCACTGTTATTCAGTAAGTTTTTGAAACACATATCTTGTACTAATTTTTATCCCATCAGATCATGGCTAATGATTCTCAAGATATCAATGATTTCCAAGGTTGTGGATTCAATTCTGCTTCAGAAGCAAGTGAATTCAATAATTTATTAACGCAAACCAACCCATTTGGGACATCAATATCAACAGCATTAAATTCTTTGTCAACGTCAAATTCAGAGGCATCACCTGCAAGAAAGCGAAAAAATACTGAAATTATTCAATCTATCAATGATAAAAAATATAAACTTGCTGATATTAAAGGCCAAGAAGCTTTTCTAAAAACTGTATTAAACGAAAAAAATCAACCTATTTCTATTCTATGTCAAGTTTGCAACCATACCTTCAGTACAAAAATCGGTGGATATTTTTATAAACATGTCGAAAAATGCAAAGCAAAACTTCATCCAGAACTTTTACCATCAGCAAAAATTACAAAGGAACATGAAATGAGATTTCGAAAAGTAATGGTTAAATCAAGTGCCAAAGAATTGTTACCTTTCAATCATTTCGAATCAGAAGGATTCAAAGCATGTATACAAGAAGCGCTAAATATTGCATATGAAACAAAAACAGAAGGTTATGGACCACCCAATGTCAATGATATTTGTTGTTGCAGAAGAACTTTAGGTAGACAGTTATATCGGGATGTTGCCGCCAACAAAGAAGAATTATTCAATTTTATTGGAAAAACTGTTAAACAAAATGGTGGATGTATTACGGTCGATATGACATCGAAAAAACGACATTATATTGGAACTGTCTTTCATTTTATTGATGATGAATGGAAAATGCGAACTTTTCCAATTGACATTCATGAATTTAAAGATCGTTCAACAGCTGAAAATATTTGCAACGATTGTGAAATTTTTTTAGCACAACTTAATTTAAATATTGGTGATTTATTTATTGTAACTGATGAAGGAGCCAATGTTATTGCAGCATTTAAAAATGACAATCACATCCGATGCATATGTCATGAATTGCATACATGGTGCAAAAGAAGTTTAGATCCATATAAAGCTGCAAATATTCCAATAACGTTAGATGATGATGTTAAAATTGATATAAATTTTATTAATGATGTTATGAAAAAGATGAAAATTGTTGTTAATGCTGTACGATCAAGATTATTGTTGAAAAATGAACTCAGTTTGTCACTTATTGTTGATTGCGATACACGTTGGATGACAAAACTTACATAAGATGGTATGATATAAATTTTTTATTATTTAAATTTAAATTTTTAAATTTTGCAGGTTCGACGATTTTTAAATTTAACAGAGTCTGATTTGACTCTTATAGAAGATACATTTAAAAATGAAAAAAGAAATGATTTATTAAATGCATTCCAAAACACCGCCAGAGATCGAGCAATTCTTGAAATGGTTGTTGAAGTTTTTACTCCATTTGAAACTGCTATTCGAACTCTTGAGGCTGATAAAACACCGACATTGAATCTTGTTCTTCCAGTGATAAAAGATTTAGAAAATTCATTGATAGCTGCAGCAGAATCAGATGATCATTTAAAAGCAAGTCTTGGAACTTCAGCTTTAAAAGTTTTGGAATATAAAAAGCCGACAATGATTCATGAAACCCATGCTTTTGCTCTTACCCTTGACCCATTGAATAACAGAAAAATATCTCAGTTAGAAGCAGGGATGTCAAATGCGGCCGGCCGTTATATTTTCGGCCGCAGGCCGGCCAGGCCGAAGATAAGGCCGGCCGGGGTCGGCCGCGTTTTTCAAAATTCTTTACAAATACCCTGAATTTGTACGCCAAACTTATAGAAAATAGAATTATCATAATTTCAAAGTAGTGAAAACTCGCCTAAATGATAAAAAAATAGTTGCAATCTTTTTTGATATCCAGCATTGCATATAAAAAAATACAGAAATTTTATGTACTTATGGTAAAAATTTTTACAAATTTAACGAGGCCGGCCGCGGCCGGCCGCAGGCCGGGCCGGCCTAAAAAAAGTCGACCGCAGGCCGGCCGGGCCGTAAATTTTTTTTTTTTTAAAAGTTTTGGACTTTACATCACTGAGTAAAGTCCAAAACTTTTTGGGTTCCCGATAAGATAAAGCTAAAATCGTCTGACATAATTTTCTAATTTAAGTTGTGTTTATTTTAAAATCAAAAATAAGTGTATAGCCCACATTGCTTAGGTTTAGGCAATTTAAAAAAGCAATATAAGCAAAAAAACATCCCCAGGACCAAAAACAGTATTTAATATTGACTTTAAACGCCTGTAAATGCTTAAATTAAACTCCCTGGCCTCGATTTAGTTATACCCAATCATATCACAGCCAAAAAAAAGCACAAAAAATTTTTTTAGTTACGAGAATTTTTCACAATACCCCCAACATCATTATGTTGATATATCTTCAATATTTGATCGTTTTGATTCATTTAAATGGTTTTTATAGTGTTATTATATCATTTTAAACATATTTTGATGATTTTAGAACAAAAACAGTTTTTCTCAAAAAAGACACCGATCTCTCCTTTTTAATTCAAAATACGCATTTAAAAGCCACCAAGAGCAAAAGCTATAATTAGAAATGAGTTTAAACGCCTGAAAATGCTTTAATTAAATGCCCTGACCTTTGATATGATTGGATATTTATATATATCCAATCATATCAAAGTCGAAGATAAGCAGAAAAAATTTTTTTTAGTTACAAGAATTTTTCACAATACCCCCAACATCATTGAAATGATATATCTTCAATATTTGATTGTTTTGTATCATTTAAATGGTTTTTATAGTGTTTTTATATTATTTCGGACATATTTTGATAATTTTAAAGCAAAAAATTTTTGTCTTGGTCCCCCCTATTATTGGTAGCGATGTTGAAATATGGGGTTATTGTTAAATTTCAAAATTTAGCAACATGGAAATATTGAAAAAATTCGGGTTTTTCTTTATAAATGAAATCAAATATGCATTCTAAATGTTAAATAGATGTAACAACACCAATATAAGTTGATAAAAACTGACGGGGGGTCAAAATCGACTTTTTACAATTTTTTTGAATTTTACTTGTTTTTGATCGATTTTCGAGTAACCAAAATATTACGAATGTCGAAATATATCAACGTTTAAAGGTTTTTGGGTTAAAATGTAGCTCGTTAAAGATTTTTGAGCAATGTTTCAACATCTTGGAATCACTAATTTCCATTTCCCGCCTAATGGAAAATATGGTCAAAAATCAGAGTAACATCAAATGGAAATCAATGTTTTCCCAATACGATATCGCCTAAAAACATTTTTTTCGACTTTAATGTCGATAGTTGATCACGTTTTGAGTGATTTCAACACTCAGTACTATCAAATCAATATTTTCAAATTATCAAAAATCATTAATTTTTCGAAATCTTTAATGTCTTCAAAACGGCTTTAAACACTTTACTCCATTAAAATAAATTATTATTAAGCCAAAAAAAAAATGTTTTTAGGCGATATCGTATTGGGAAAACATTGATTTCCATTTGATGTTACTCTGATTTTTGACCATATTTTCCATTAGGCGGGAAATGGAAATTAGTGATTCCAAGATGTTGAAACATTGCTCAAAAATCGTTAACGAGCTACATTTTAACCCAAAAACCTTTAAACGTTGATATATTTCGACATTCGTAATATTTTGGTTACTCGAAAATCGATCAAAAACAAGTAAAATTCAAAAAAATTGTAAAAATTCGATTTTGACCCCCCGTCAGTTTTTATCAACTTATATTACGATGTATGACATAGCTCTCTCAAGTTAATATTGCTGTTTTTTTATAGTGGTCGAAAATTCCAAATAGCAAAATTTCGACATTAAAGGCCCGAAATTTTTTTTCGCTGGTAGCCATTTTATAGCCCTTACTTATGTGTACAATCGTGGGGCACAACTTTTTGATTGGTTGCATTCCTGATTTTTCTCGATTTTTTGAATTTTTGGTTATAGTCAATCTTTGAAAATCTGCAAAATCGGTTTCACACGGTAGAATGCTCCAAAACTCTCAAAATAACGTTTTTTCACCTAGTTTTATCGAATGGCTATAAAAGAATCGAAAACAAAATTTCAATGTGCAGTTCAGTCTAAAAAAATTCAAATAATCTGGTAGAGTGTCTCTTAAGTGCATTGTACGATTTTTAAAAAGCTTTTCTTGATCAATTATTAATTTAAACACTTTTCAACCCCACGTCACATCACGTCACACCACACTGATGTGTCACAAATATTTTGAAGGAACAAAAGTGTTTTCAGTAGCATTAATATTTGTAAAGTAATTCAAACAACACATGTAAAAAATTCTAGTACAATTACCATCAGGATACCCTTTGTTTGTTTTTCAAATGCATTACCAAAGTTGGACATTAAAATCGTAATTTTTAATTTTATGAAAAAATTTTTGTTTAAATTTCGCTACTTTCAATTCCCCAAATTCCGTGCCAAAAGTATAGCATTAAACTATAAAAGAAAATAAATACTTAGATAGGGACGTCCGAGCCAAAACCAAAAGTTCTTAAAAACCGTGGACTTTATCATTTTTATAAACTATCGGCATCTGGGAACAAAACAGAAAGAACAAAAAATGTTTAAAAATCATGTTAAGCGAGATAATTTTAATTTTAAAGCTTAAAAGCTTTAATTAAAAGAAAAAGCAGCAAAAATGGTCACAGTTTTTCACGAGCTTTTACAGGGAACACTTGCGCTTTCACTTGTGTTCACTTTAGAGTGCGAGTGTTCCCCAAGTTTTTGCGCTTCTGAATCTGCTGATTTCCATCAAATTAATAAAAAAATGAGCTTTAAAAAAATGAAAAAAATACGCACAAATCATTGTGACAAATGCACTACAGCTCGTTTAGCACACTTTTTAAAAATTTTGCTCTTTCGTTCTTGCAAGTTGCGCGAAATTTTGCAAAAAAAAGGAAATTTTTTACCAATCCGCTGTATTAATTTAAACAGATTCCTGCACATATATCACAATTATTTATATATGACATTAAAATATCGAGTATTAGCTACTCAAAAATATCTTTCACTCTTTTTCGCGAAAATATCTTTTGCTTAATTCATAATTTTTTAGATTTCTGGTACTCATAAAAATATGACTGCTGTTAAAAATATAATTGAATTACAACTTATTAAATTCAACTTATTCAAATCTCAAGATGCTGAAACTGGTCGTTTTGATGTTGCTTTTGAGCTTGGTGAAAAGGTTGGTGATTATTTTTTATTATTAGTCTTATATAACAATTTTTAGTTACTTTATGCTCATAAAAGTAATTTAACTTTGGTTTCCGACATTTTTGATTCAATGCTTTCTGAAAGATGGAATTCCAAAAATGAATCCATCAAAATCGAAAATTACACCTTTGATGAATTTTATCAATTTATCACTTTTTTGTATTCTGGTGAATGTCAACTTACAAAGCATAATATTTATTCCATGATTGATATCGCAGAATTTTACCAAATTAATTGCTTCAAAAATTATTGTGATGGATTTTTATCAAAGATGAAAATCACCGAAGAAATTATATTTCGAATTTTGGAATTAACAGAAAAATATTCTTTGATTCAACTCAAAGCTACTCTTCGAACTTATATTTCAACTAATATTGAAATATTCACTAATTCTGAAACAATGTTCACATTGGAGAAATCTGTGATTCTAAGTATTGTTGTTATCGCTAAAGATAAAATTCCACTAGAAGATATATTTCAACTTGTAAGTCTTTAAAATGAAATGATTAAATTTAATAAATTTATATTAAATTTTAGGTATATAAATGGGCAGAAAAGCAAGCAACTAATAAATGTAAAAATTCAAATAAAAATGATGCAATTAAATCTGAAATCGCTGTTTTTCTTCCTTTCATTGATTTTAAACGTATGAATCTTAGTTTTTTGCATGAATTCGTTGGTAAGTTTTTATATTTTTTATTTTTTAAATTTTAAAAAATTCCCGTTTTTAGTTCCAAGAGGCTTCATTTTTTCATCTTTGACCGAATTAAGCGAAATTTTGTGCACTCGATATCAAGAAAGTTTTAAAGGTTCGCTATTTTTATAGTTTAGGGGCTGTCCAGATATGACGTGATCAAGTGATGGGTTGGGGGGGGGGGGGTGGGGTTTCACGAATTATCACCAAAAATGACGGGTTCGGGGGATGGGGGTCTTCGTAAAAATAGCACCACAAAATTTCTATGACGATGCAGAATCCGAAGCAGTTTTTAGTGGATGTAACAACGATGATGTTTGTCCAATTATATCGTTTGATACCTAAAATGATCATTCAATTCGTTTTCGCCTAATTAAAAATGTTTTTGTTAATTGTTATAGCTTTAATAGTGTTTGCGTTTTTTAAGTTTTAGTTATAAAAATGTTTAAAATTTTTTGTTAGAAAAAAAGGGGGGGGGGGGGGGGGTTGGGCAAATATCACTAACTTATCACGAACAAGGGTGGGTGGGCGGGTTTTACGAATTATCACCAATTATCACAAGGAGGGGTCAAATAAACCGATTTTTTTGATCACGTGATATATGGACAGCCCCTGTGGAATTTTTAGTAAAAGTAACAAATTCAAATCGACGAACATTAGTTGGAAATCTTTTGCCAAATAAATCTGTTATCAATAATATCAAATCTTTGAAGTTATCAGTTAATTCAACAAATATTTTTTGCTATTGGGAGCCAGAATTTGAAATTCCTGCAGAACCTAGTTCTATTCAAGAAAGAGCAGAAATTGAATGGTATTTAATTTATATTCCAGATGGAACAATTGTAGTTGTACATCAAAGGATTCTCCGTAATGATTATTATTTGCTTGCTGAATTGACAGCTGAAAATGAATTTGTTATGACAGATAATTGTAAAATTGAAGTTTATAGCGATGATTTTTAAATGTTCTGTTTTTTTGCTTGATTTTTTATAAATAATAGTTGGACATCCTAGTGGTCACGCCATGAGATGATTGGTGTCATTGTTTTCTTTTAATTAACACCCATGAATCAATCAATAAAAGTTAAAATAAAAAACAAATTAGAAATTATTAAAATGTGGCAAAAAATAACTCGAGAAAAAACCTAAAGAAATTTTAAAAAACCGTATTTTCTTATACTTTTGAGAAAAATCTTGGCAAACACTTAGAAGTCAAATCAGTTTGATAAAATATCATTTTTTTAAATGCTTTTTACTTATTGCTCCAAAAAGGTTCTTTCCTGCATTTGTTTTTTTAAATTTTATAATTAAACGGAGTGTCCAAGTCAGTGTATTTGTTTCATCATTCCGACCCCTTCTGCATCTACGACTCGTAGTGCGTTTTTTCAGAGACTTCGACACTCCTTTTAAAAAACAGCAAACATCATTACTCTAAAAACCAATGTCACATGATACCGGAAAAATTTATAGCATTCCAAGAATATTTGATTCTCAAAACAAAAAAAAACATGAACTTTTCGGATTCCCCCTCAAAAGTTAAAACGAAACAAAATACATTTCTTTTTTCATTTATCTGTACTAAAAGTTCTCAAAAAACTACAAATTATTACATTTTACAAACGCGCTTTCACATATTTTACAATTTTTCAAACATCATACATTGTTTATTTTTATGCAAATTCACATACCCGATCCATTACGGAAGAGAAGTTTTTTGAAGTTTAATTAAAGAAATTAATATAAATACTATTTTTTTTTGAAGATTACTCTTTTATTTCTTTGAAGAAATTAAAATAATTTTTAAATAATGCGATCAAGTGATATAATTGTGACCGGAATAGAATTTCTTTTTTATCTCTTTCATTTTTCCTTATTAATTGTTTTAATTTTTGAAAGAAAAAATAATTTTTCTGGTGCATTTTTTAATATGCTTCGAATTCTGTTTATTTCAGATGTCGCATTCTTTATTAACGTAAGTCTATTTTGTTAAACAATAAAATTTAGGAGATGAAAATGGATAAATTTTTGTGCCGCCTTTGATGTTTCGGGTAAATTAGAATTATGACAATTCTGGACAATCTTCGAAATTCTTTTATAAACTATAAAAACATATTTTTAGTCTTTCGGATCCAGAATTCCAGCATACGGATTCTGGAGAGATTTCTTTGAAGCTGATACCATTGTCCCAAAATTCCAAACTCATTCTGTAGCATATTTACTTGGACTACAATTTTTGATTCATGCTTTTATTCCTTTTAATAGATTTACGTTATTTTGGTTTCCATCTTCATACGCAAGAGTGAGTAAAAAATTTGCATAAATCTTGTAATAATACACGGCAGACCCGAACAATGGAAAAAGGAAAGTACGAACTTTGAAAAAGGTGTGAAAAGCTTTTTTCCCACGCTCATTTTCTATTGTTCTTTTTGCATTTTTCAAATGTTTCTAACACAGCTATTTGCTTACTTTTTTTTGTTTTATCTGTTCCGATCTATTATTTAGCTCAATATTAAAGATTGATCACGAGCTTTTTCCAAAAAAGAATCTGTAAAAATAGATATTTAATGTTGAATTTGACATCTGATTTGCAATGCATTTGTCGGGTGCAGGCGGTGCTCTTGGCACGAAAAAAGGTGCGTTTTCCAAAAAATTTATAAAATGTTGCTGTTGTTTGACGGTTTACTTTTAAAATCTTCTAATACTTTTAAATAAATTAAAATTGTAACCACATCCATTTTTAGCCAACGGTGTAATGGGTCTACATCCGATTGTTTACGCGTTAAAGTTTTGCGTACATCGAAAGGGAGACTAAATAATCAGCTAAACTTGAGTTTTTGGTTTTTTGTTTCGACACAAAAATGTTATAATTGCAAGGCTAGTACAACTAACAACAGTTCACGAACTTGTAGAAGCTTTAAAAGTTCGTAATAAATGTAATATTTGTCAAAATCTCTGTGTTGTAACATGCGGTGTTACAAATGATGCTGTTTCTGCGACAAAGGTAATCATATATGACCTAAAAATATGTCTAAATGCCTTTTTAAACAAAACCGTTATTTGTAGTAAAAAAACAATCAACGCATAAAACGGGTTTTCAAAACAATCAAACCATCCAAAAAACTCAAACAATAAGATTTACAACATGTAATCCATAGATTTACTACAAAGATAGTGTTCAAATGACTCATATTTTTTGCAATCATTAACGACATTTTTTGATTAACATGTAAATACAATTGCAGAATAGTAATGATGCTATTATTTTACTTTTCTATTATTCTATGGATATATTATATATAAATTTCATCTTGAGTAAAGTTATTTCTTGTATTTTCTTGCAATTCTTTGTAGATTAATTCTTATAATCTTCTTCATGTAATTGTATATATATTTTAACATCTGCTGAAGCTATCGAGTAAAAAATATCGATGAAACAAAGGTAATGCATCACCGTAAATGTGGTTAAAGATTATCTAAAAAGAAAATATAATAATTCTGCAGAAATATATGAATAGAACTTAGTTAACATACCTTTAAATGTGGTTCACCATACTTTTTTACTTCGTACAGCTTCAGATGATATTATACAATATATACAATTTTAATTTATTTAAAAATATTAGAAGAATTTAAAAGTAAGCCGTCAAACAACAGCAACATTTTATAAATTTTTTGGAAAACGCACCTTCTTTCGTGCCAAGAGATCGCCTGCACCCGACAAATGCATTGCAAATCAGATGTCAAATTCAACATTAAATATCTATTTTTACAGATTCTTTTTTGGAAAAAGCTCGTGATCAATCTTTAATATTGAGCTAAATAATAGATCGGAACAGATAAAACAAAAAAAAGTAAGCAAATAGCTGTGTTAGAAACATTTGAAAAATGCAAAAAGAACAATAGAAAATGAGCGTGGGAAAAAAGCTTTTCACACCTTTTTCAAAGTTCGTACTTTCCACTCAGGTCTGCCGTGAATAATATTTGTTTAGATTTGGGAACGACAATGGTATACGGTAGTGATTCTTGTAATCCCTTTATTAATGCAAATTCCATGGATATTTGAACCCGCGGTATTTTATTACTCAAAATTGGGAACTGTAATTTTAACATTTACCAATCCAAATTCTGCTGTTTCTTCAATGTATTTTATTTTTGTGTTTAGTTGTTTAATGACAATTACAGCTGCAATCTTTAATTTATTGGCAGTTGTAAAACATTTTATTCATAAATTTAAAAGTCCTGATTTAATTCAGCTTAAAGAAATAACTTTTCTTTGTAAGTTTATTTTTAAAAATTAAAACTTATTTTTTGATTCTTACCTCGAAAACTGTAATCAAAGCTTTTCGGAGTAGACAGGATTCTGTGCAAATTATTTAAATATATTTATTTCAGATGTTTCGTGTATTCTATTTTTTTTTCATTGCATGTATTGTATTTCATTAATTGGAAGAACTTTATTTAGTGATAATCAAATAATTGCTTTTCTTTTTCAAGCGCTTTCTGTATTGATTATTGATATAATTGCGTGGAGTGGAAGTGTATCATTGTTGATTGTAAGGTACTGTAAAAATATATGACACAAAACAGTTTTCATCTTTTAATTAATTTCTTTTTAGCAAATATGCTCGAAAAACATATTTTAATTTTTATCGAAATATTTTTACAAAACAAAAAACTGCATTTTTATCAAACAAAATTTCAGCAGTTTCAAGAACCCAAATAACACAAATTAGCATTTTTTAATTTTAATACTTGGTGTTTCTATAATGATGAAATAAATGTTTTTTAAATTTATCAATTTTGTTCGTGTTTTTGTCGTCAACTTCTTTTTAAAACCCCCTTTTTTTCTGAATATTTTGATGAATTTCGGAGATAAAATACGCAATATAATTGTGTTTTTTTGAAGGTCACAGATACTCAAAAAGAAATCGATGATAATTTTGGAGCAATGATATAAGTTTTTTATTTACATACGAATTTTGTTTTTTAAAATATTTTACATAATTTTAAACAACAAAAAATGAGAAAAATTCTTTAAAAAATTTTTATCAATACAATTTACTTCAGGTGATACTATATCAGAAATAAATGGTGTTTTTTAAATCTGCTAGTATGCATCCTGCTGATAAGGATTAATGATAGCTTTAATTTTTTATCAGCAGATTGCGCAATATTAATACTACTCCTGTTAGCCCTGCATTTAAGGAATCGTGATAAAAAAGAATTGGAATAAAAAGAATACATCTTCATTGAAACAAATCCAGCTTTATCAATAAAAGGTGTCGCCATGGGCAAAATTCCATCAAAAAAACAGATGAATATTTTACGATTTTGTTTGCAGTTTTTTGAATTGTTGCTTCATTTTCTGGATTCATGAAATAAAACCTAAATTATTTCCCATTAAGACGCAGTCTGTGAGAAAATCAAAAACACGCGGCACAGGCCAAAATTACTTTTCCCTGAAACTTTGCTTTATAGTAAAGTGACCCTGGAGAAACCGATTCCACTTTGTAAAAAATTTTCAAAAAATTTCATACTGTAGTTACAGTAATTTTTATGTAAATTTTACCAAAATTTCAAGTTGATGGCAAATAAAAGCAATTTATTTTTTTTGCCTAATTCGGGGGTGTTATAGGTTTTCGAGGTCGGGGAATCCGAATAACTACTTTTTGGAACTTCAAAATATCTGCAGCACCGATTTTTTCTTATCACCTATCATACCACCCTGATAAAAAATCGTGGGAAATCCCGAGCGGGATAGAATATTCTAATATTATTAAAATTCGGGAATTTTCTTATAAGAAAAATATAATATGCAAAAAAAATCGTTACCTTATAAATGTTTTAAAATTATTTGAAAATTTCAAGTACAATTTTCAAATATGGTCCCCACGCGAAAAGTTTGGGAATTTTAATTGTAGAAAAAACTAATGGAACCACTGAATTCCCCATGGTCAAAAGCATATATGTGCCAAAAATTAGAGAAATCAGTGCCAAAAAAATTTTTATTGTCGCCCACCGGGGTCGAACCTGTCACATGGATATTTTTGATAAGCGTTTTTTTCATTTCCTTTCTATTTAAAAAAAAATTCCATGTGACAGGTTCGATCCCGGTGGGCGACAATAAAAATTTTTTTGGCACCGATTTCTTTAATTTTTGGCACATATATGCTTTCGACCATGGGGAATTCAGTGGTTCCATTAGTTTTTTCTACAATTAAAATTCCCAAACTTTTCGCGTGGGGACCATATTTGAAAATTGTACTTGAAATTTTCAAATAATTTTAAAACATTTATAAGGTAACGATTTTTTTTGCATATTATATTTTTCTTATAAGAAAATTCCCGAATTTTAATAATATTAGAATATTCTATCCCGCTCGGGATTTCCCACGATTTTTTATCAGGGTGATATGATAGGTGATAAGAAAAAATCGGTGCTGCAGATATTTTGAAGTTCCAAAAAGTAGTTATTCGGATTCCCCGACCTCGAAAACCTATAACACCCCCGAATTAGGCAAAAAAAATAAATTGCTTTTATTTGCCATCAACTTGAAATTTTGGTAAAATTTACATAAAAATTACTGTAACTACAGTATAAAATTTTTTTTAAATTTTTTACAAAATGGAATCGGTTTCTCCAGGGTCACTTTACTATAAAGCAAAGTTTCAGGGAAAAGTAATTTTGGCCTGTGCCGCCCTCCTTTGACTTTTTTTGATTTTCTCACAGACTGCGTCTTAAATGAGAATTTTTTGAAGGTCACAGAAACATTAAAAAAAATTGGGAAAAATTTTAAAGAATTGGTAAAAGTTCTTTTATTTACACATGAATATTGTTTTAAAAATATTTTATATAATTTAAAAAAAGGAAAAAGAAATATCATTTTAAGATATTAAAAAAATAACATGCTATAACTTATATCCTATAAGTTTGGAAATTAAAAAAACTATATAAAATTAAAAAATATGTATCCAAATTTGATTGATATGAAGTTATTCAGATCTAAAATAAAAAGATTTTAATCAGAATTTGTAAAAATGTATTTCTATTATTACTCGCTATCTTCAGATTCTGCCAAAGGCACAGGATATTTTTCTTTTGCATCTTGCAAAAACCAAATTGCCGCAGCTTTTCCTTCATCAATTTTTAAAGTTTTTTCTTGTATTTCGATTACACTTTCCCGGCAGCTTTTTGTTTCTTCTTGCATTAATTCAAAGGCATCAACAAGTTCAAAGAGGTCTTTTGACAACTCTCGATCGGTTGCATTCAATTCTTCAAAGGACATTGCATCAATTTGGTCTTGACGAGATTTCTCAAAATCGTGCATAAATTCTTTAAACTTTTTAATATTTTCTTCTGTTCCTCTTCGAATTTGATTATATTTAATATCAGCAGCAATTTCGACACCTTTTTCTGCATTTTCGGTTTCGACACTTTCTTTCTCCGCTTCTAAAACGGCAATTTCACGTTTTTCAGCATCATTTATTTTTGCAATTGGATCTCCAACATTGCCAAGACTAATTACTGCCGTGGAAGTAACAGCTCCAGTGCCAAAAGCCACACCTCCAAGAGCTGCCAGTGGAAGGGTAAGAGGTAGAGTTGAAAAGTGTACAGCTGCCATTCCAGCAAATGCCACCCCACCTGAAGCAACTCCAATGGCAAATCCACCCAAAACAATAGCAGCAAGATGCCATGGATGCTTTTTAGCAAATTTTATCAATGCTTTAACAGTTTTGATTGGATGTTGAACAACGCTAACAAAATTCTTCAGTGTTTCAAATGGATGTAAAATTGCTTGTTTCAACACGGCTGAAGCTGTCACAACTTCACTCATCTTTTTTTTCGTTCCTTCTTTAATTTCTTTAATTCTTTCTTGAATTTTTCTGATAACAGATTCTAAAAATGTTTCTGTGGCACGTTTATGTGCAAATTCTATCGCTTTTTCCATCATTCTTTCCTGCCCAATTATCGCAGCATTATCCAAATCACAAAATTCCGTAAAATTTTTAATTGAAATTTCCACGCCTTCTGCCAACTCGATTTCATTGAGCCGTCGCAAAGATGTCGAAAGATAATCTGCTTCACTTTTTAATCGAACATGATCATAATTCTCTCGATCCGTTTTACCATCATCCGAAACATAGCATCGTTGAGTTAAATGACTGATATAATTGATAATCAGACGACCAGCATGTTGAAGTACTTTCAAATTTATCTTTTCAAAATTATCTTCTTTCCGTTGAATTTGATCAAAGGCATGCGCGTATTCATTGGAAACTCCTTTCTCTGTTTCTGACAACTGAAAATTGGATTCCATTAAAGCAACAATTTTTCCCACAATTTCTTCAATTTCTTTATTTTTATCGATTGCGTCATCTTTAAAATACGCCAATTCAACAATAATATTAACTTTATTCCATCGAATCCAATTAAGATAATTCTGACGATTATCACCATGGCAAAGTTTATCAATTTGGAAAAAGCATTGATTTAATGCGGCAGAATAACTTTCAAAACAACTTTTTCTTTTTTCTACTATTGCATCATTCTCATGATCTTCACATTCTTTCTTCAATTTTAAATACAAATAATAATAATCCATAAACTTCCTATCACCTGCAATTCCCTTGATTTCATCACTCATTTTGAATTCTTTGATCTATAAAAATAAGTTGTTCACTTTTTTAAATCATTGTTAAAACACGAGTATCTGCTTTTAAGCCACGTTAAGATAAATAGAAATAGATAAATAATATTAATAATTAAACTCATTTATGTTTTCAATAATTAGTTTTTTAAAAATAACAGGAAAATAATAAGTTTTTGTCAAAATTTAAGACCGAAAAAAATAGAGTCATAAAATTTGAGAAGTGATAAGAATGGAAAAAGTATATGCCTTATATGTCTTATCAAATTTACCAAAAATAAATGTAAGAATTCAAATCGATTATATGAATCACCATTGTTTTTTCCATCAAGAAATAGTTGTATTATTATATTTCGGTACTTTATAATAAAGTAAAGTCTTTATTCGGTGTTGCAATGCAAAATTTTATCTTGGTTAAATTATAAGGCTTTCTGCCCATTCATCATATATGTAATTTTTTCACGACTTTCAATGCTTTTTTTAAAAAAGTATAAAAAATTCAAAAAATAGTGTTTTAACATTTTAATTTTAATAAATTTATATTATATTTTAGGTATATAAATGGGCAGAAAAGCAAGCGAAGGATAAATGCGAGAAAAAAACAAAGTTAACCTACTCTTTTGCGTTTTTGAAGCATGCGTCATGATATACATGAAGTCGGAAAACCCAGTTTCACTGGCATCAACGGGGCTTGTAAACAAATGTTTTCATGCGTACGAAGGAACATTTTGGGTGTCAATTTGAAAAATTAAAAAAGTTAATTTTTTTTTCAGTTTTGGGAGCAATGGGGGGGGGGGGGGAACCAAGGCAAATCGCGCATCTTTAAAGTGCCGAAAATCGGTAGACCTTATCCATGGCATGTAGTATTTTTTGAGGTTTGTTTCTGACCCCCAATGTATGGTTTAAATGTGGGGTATCTTAACTCGAATATCATAAATGGCGGTTCCCTTGTCAGCCAGAAGATTTGATTAAGGCTTTGATCAAATAATAAAGAAAAACACAATTTTATAAATATAAGCTTTGAATGAAAAGAGCTTTATCTTCGCCACAAAAGTTTAAGATCATGAAATCACATTTTTTGGGCATTTCAATTCAAAATGAATTATGGCCAATGCAATTAAAAAGAATTTAGAATTGGTAAAAGAAAATGAATATCTATAAATGATTAAATATCTCAAAAGTGAAGCTGCTTCTATATGTTTCCTAAGTGAACGCCCTGCAGAAATCGTGCAAATTAGAATGATATAAAAGCATCTGAAACATTTTGAAAAAACTGTTTTTCTTAACTAGTTGCTTTTTAAACTATCAGAAAAATATATAAAAAATTCAAATCGTTTTTTATTAAAAAAATAAAATAAATATTTGAAAAGCGAACTATTGTTAGGATTATGTTTTTTGATTGCATTGCAAGATAAAAATCTGTTTTCTGTTTTTCCGTCATTTTTATTTTTTGCTTTTACAATGGGTATTAAAACTTTCCGTCATTTTTTTGCATGTTTTTGCATGTTTTTGCATGTTTTTACATGTTTTTGCATGTTTTTATATTTTAGCTTATTTTCACTCAAAAAAGCTGTTTTTGGTCTTAAAAAGTGTGTAGTAAATACAGATTAACATTATGGATGAATAAAAAATGTAATTTTTAAAGGATTCTGAATCCGTTTGAGGATTCTAAGTCGGATTCAGACGAAAAAAATTTTTTTTTTACATTTACCATTTTTTGGGGTAAAAAAATGCGTGGGATCCGAAAGTAAAGGCCATTTTTTGATAAAAGGATTCTGAAGGCAGATTCTAGACGGATTCTGATATCAAAACTTGTTTTTCACATTTAATTATCATCTGGGTCCATTTTCTGTGCTGATCACGAAAATAGAAACGATTTTTAGATTTGAAGATTCTGAAGTCGGATTCTGAAAAGATCTTGACGCCAAAATTATTTTTTAGCATTTAGTAATGTTCCAAGTTCATTTTTTGCGCTGATCACAATAATATAGGTCGTTTTTGATTAGTAATTTGTAATATGTGGTAAAATTAGTGTTGTTCATTCCCAATGTGGTAAAATTAGAGTTCAAATCTAAAAATCGTTTCTATTTTCGTGATCAGCACAGAAAATGGACCCAGATGATAATTAAATGTGAAAAACAAGTTTTGATATCAGAATCCGTCTAGAATCTGCCTTCAGAATCCTTTTATCAAAAAATGGCCTTTACTTTCGGATCCCACGCATTTTTTTACCCCAAAAAATGGTAAATGTAAAAAAAAATTTTTTTTCGTCTGAATCCGACTTAGAATCCTCAAACGGATTCAGAATCCTTTAAAAATTACATTTTTTATTCATCCATAATGTTAATCTGTATTTACTACACACTTTTTAAGACCAAAAACAGCTTTTTTGAGTGAAAATAAGCTAAAATATAAAAACATGCAAAAACATGTAAAAACATGCAAAAACATGCAAAAACATGCAAAAAAATGACGGAAAGTTTTAATACCCATTGTAATGCCATTTGTTTTGAAAAATTTTTTTGATAAAATAATAACAACAAAATATATCCAATATTTTAAAAATATGTACAAAACTTTGTTTTAGTTTAAAAAATCTTGTAAAATGGTTTCTAGCGCACGGGAAGTGTTTTTTAATAGTTTAAGATTTGTAAATCCGGTGAAAGTTATTTTTTTTTCAGGTTCATAGCAAATTTATTTCAAATTAGGAAAAACAAACTTTTCACATCATTTGATTCTTTTACTAAAATCTTCAAATCTAAATTTTTATACCATGAGGCTTTTGCTACTTACATCTGTAAACGAGATTTTTTTATTATAAATTTTTTCTATTTTCCTTTTATTGCCTTTATAATATTGATAAAAGAATTTGGACCTGAAATAACACATTTACCAGTATGAAAAACTAAAACAATGCAATTTGGATTTCAAAGTCTTAGAATAAGTGCTCTTATTATATCCGTGCGTTTTCCAAAAAAAAGTTTCTAAATTTTTGCAACGTTCTTTTATTGACTAAACTCGACCCTTTGACCCTGAAAAATTCTGGGCCAAAAAAGCCCGTTTCAAGTAGATTTTCGACCAGAAACAATGATTAATAAACCGATCTTTCCGATTTCTGGTAAAATACTAAATCAAACAAATATGTTTTCAATGCAAAATGCCTTTTAAAATGGAAAATATTTGTTTTTAAAATTATCATTTCTTTACAATTTTAAATTGATATAAAATATAATTATTTTCAGTAATAAATAATTTAAATGCATATTTAAAGCTTAAAAAACATCAAAGAAATGTGTGTTTTTAATTTATGCTTTCTTGCATGCAACTGCGGCAGCTTTATCAGCAACTTTTTTAGCAATGATTTTTGCATCTTCACAAGCTTTTTTTGCAACAGCTTTTGTGGAATCGGCAGAATGAATGGCAATTTTGGCTGCCTTGGCACATGCGGCTGCTGCACTAACTCGGGCGGCTTCAGATCGAGCTTTCACATTTGAACAGTTATCAGCGTCAACCTTAAATTTAAGTTATATCATAATTATGCTAATAAACTTAAATAATATTTACATTTAAAGTGTAGACTGATAAAAGGATCAATGAAATGATAACAATAGTTGTGGTTGAAGATTTTGAAGCAAACATTTTTGATTTAAAACAATTGGAATAAAATGGTTTAATATTTGTTCATTTTTTTGACTATTTATACTAAAAAAATGTGTGCACTTAAAAAAGGGACAAGGTAATTTGCGGGAGGGGATTCGTGAGGGATAATGGGTAAAAAGCGGGAAATTTTAGGTAATTTGAGGAAGGGAGGGTAAATTGAGGGAGAATGGGTAATTTGCGGGAGGGGAAATTTTTTTTCGCTAAGAAAATTCATTCCACTTTCTGTTACATAAAAACCTATATTTAAACCCTTAAACTAGGGTTTCAGAATCTTTAGATTCTGAAGTTTTAAAACTTCAGACATCCGAAGACTCTGATTTACAAAATTTATTTATTCCAAAAATGGAATTAAAGTTTTTGACTAAAAAGTCAAACTTTTTTGGTTTTAAAAAAAACTTTTAAAAATTATTTCGTTGACGCTTCTAACGTTTTGGCAAAGTGGACGCGCAATAAAGTCAAAGCAGAAAGCAGACAACGAAAGAAATGCACTTTTTCTATGCAATAAATTTCTTTCTTTGACAAAGTTTTTTCACGTGTGCTTTTTTTTGGTTTTTTTTCATTTAATATTTCTTTTTTTTAAATCTATTTATTTCTGTGACAAATAAATAATATAAATAAATATAATCAATATAAAGTTTGCAATAAATATAAATATAATCAATTTGTTGTGTTTGTAATACAGGGTGGCCAAAAAAAAAGTGCAATTCGATTTTTTAAAACAAACAAAAGGGCCCCAAGACCCAAGGGTAAGTGGAATATAAACTTGGAGGGAGGACACATTTGACCCTACAGTATGACCCCTCCAGCATTTTCGCGTCGGTAGTTCTGGGTCCGCCAACTTTTGAAACCCATGTTTTTTGGACTTTTTGTAGAACAAAGTTCCTATGAGAACCAATGATGGTGGGAAAAATGTGATAAGTGGTTCAGAGAGCCCATGGATGGAACTCGTCAATAGGCCTAAGTTTGGGTTCCAGGAACTTTCGTGTCGAGACAACCGAGCAAAAGAAAAAATGAATTCCGAGTTTTTTCGATTTTAGGTCCACTTTGATCAATCGGCCTGGCTTTACTAGGGCATATGAAGGGGTAATTTTTGTTTACAATAAACTTTGGCATATTTGTGACAAGTTCCACCCAAGATTTAAAGCTGAAACAAACATTTTTTTTCTACTACTAAAAATGGCTGCTTGAGGTATACGGTATTAGTGTCAAAATTTTAAATTACAGTTTTATGATATAAATAATAAAATAATGTTACGCTCATTACTCTAAAATAGTTTTCAAGCTATTTTGACTCTAAATAATATTTTTAAATTGTATTTCATTTTTATCGCCTGCTACTTACAACTCCAAATTATGGCTGCTTAAATACCGATTTTTTCGGATTTGTCCAATTAACAATGTATATTTTTTATCAACTTTCTTGATAAAGTAAATAATTAATGGGTTACAAGATGTATCTTTTAAAGTAGCGTTAGCAATTTGTGGAAATTTTTTATTTAAAATTAAACATCAAATATAGCGTATAATTTAAAGATTTTTTCTTGAACGAGTCCGGGAAACTCGATAAAAGGAGGTTTGTATTCATGATTTTTTGTTTTAATAATTTCATCAATAATAGCTTCAAGATGAGTTTTGTGTTCTCCAGAAATTTGATCAGAAAAGGAGAGAAAAATTTTAGTATTCTTGTTTTTCTAAAAAGTATTTAAACTTCATCAAAAATAAAAACCCCCAAACCGATACATACCTTCATAAAAGAATAAAAACTTTCAATATCAAAAATTTCAGGAATATTATTGAGGTCGAAATCATCATAATTTGAAAGATGAGGATTTTTCCATAGTTCTTTAAAAGTATTTTTTGAAATATTATTTGGTGGAGTTGTAAAAGTGCTGAAACAAAAATACCGGCAAAACATGAAACTATTAAAATAACTTACTAATAAATTTCTTTAAGTTGAGGAAGTTTTTCAATAACATTTTCAAATAAAACTACAGTACCGTCATCATTCTTTACAGTAACTCCTTCTAAGTTCAACGTTTTTACAGAGGAACAAAGAAAAATAAGTTCATTCAAAGAAATAATTTGATCATGAAGAAATAAATGTTTGAAATTGCATTGATAAATTTTTGGGATAATTGAAGAAGCACCAAAGTTATTGTTGAAATCTTCTGGATACACATTAATTTTATCAGTAATCCATACTTTGGCCAAAATTCTATTCATATCCATACTATTCCAACCATCATTTTTCCATGTTCCCCATCCATCATGATTGTAATATAATTTAGAAATAACCAAGATTGGATTTTTGATAAAAAAATATTTGCAAATTTTAACCATTTTTTGATAAATGTCTGAATTTTTTGGATTCTTGGCAATATAATACATCATTGAATTTGGATGTGTAAAGTTTTGATGTCGATAAGTTGATAAAACGATGTCACGCTTGAATGGAATAATCATTGATGAAGTATCAGAAATATCACTTGATAGTGATTCAGTTGAGTTAGTTGTTTGTAGATCAGATAAATCCATTTCTTGATCAATAAAAGTACAAAAATATTTGTAATATCTAAAAACAGAATAGATTAAAAAATACATAAAATTTTAATCCTACCGATGAACCGTGATTGTGTGTTTGTTAGTTTGTTGTTGTGTGCGTTTTTATTTTTTATTCGCAATAAAATAAAAAAATAATAATGAAAACATGCAATTTGCATAAATCGGAATACGGTATTTCTGTTTTATGCAAATTGTATGCGGGTCCACATTTTGAGACACTTTTCGCCAAAATCGTGTTTTTTGATGTTAGTTAACCCTGTTTGCAAACAGGGTTAACTATTTATTTAGCAGTAATTATTACAGTTAAATATAATTATTAAAAATGTTTGTTTTATTTTTTAAGACATGGAATATCGGAAACGACAATTTTTTGATCACGTAAAATCCCTTAAAACAAAATTTTGATAAAATTCTTCAAAAATGTGAAAAGAAAAAACATAAATGCATAAAGTTTTTCGCGGAAAAAAGTAAAATTGTTTTAAGAGACTGTCTACCAGAAAATCTTAAAATTTCATATATGAGCGGAACACACCACTTTATTTTTCAATTTTTTTTTTATTTTTTGGTAGAACTTGGTCCAAAAACGTTATTCTGAAAGTTTTATCCGTTCTTATAGTGCTAGTTTTGGATTGGCACGATGCCAAAGTTCATAATTGACCAAAATTTCATGACAAGTAAAATATTTTTTTTTCTTAACCAAAAAAATCAAAGTTTTCCCAGATGATACTAGTTGGAACAAGGTTTAAAAATATGTATCGTTTACATTTTTAACATATTTTTGAATACGATTTTTTTCACTTTGAATATTTCACCCCCTAAAAAAATTTGCATTTTTCGTGGGAGGGATAGCCTGAAACGTGCAAAAGTTGCCCCAGGATATCAGCTTTTAAGTTTTATATGATTCCTACCATCAGGGGATGAACTTAGGGATTCCTAACCAAAAAACTTTTCTCAACAACATCTATAACATCGAATAATAAATATATTTCGGGAATGGGAGCAGGTATCGACTTCCGGTGACTTGCATTATGAAATATAATGGTATTAGAGCATCCCTGGACAGTTTTAACTTTTTTGGTAATGATTTCGTAATATGGGACCAATTTGTAAATCCAAAATTTAACAACTTAGAAATATCGCAAAAACTCGGTTTTTTCTTTCATAATAAAATAAAATATGCATTATAATTGTAAAATATATGTAACAACATCAATATAACATGATAAAAAATGAGGGGGGGTCAAAATCGATTTTTTATGATTTTTTGAATTTTGCTTATTTTTGTAGACACCGGCAAGTGAAAAAAAAATTGTCGAAAAAATAAATTTTTTTGTTTGATTATAGTACTTTTGGGCCTGAATAAGAATAATTTAAAAACAAAAAATTAAAAAAATTAAATTAAAGCGCCGAAAATGCCATCTGAAAATTCCAAAAAGCAAAATTTTTTGGTTGAAAAAAAGACACTTTTTCTTTTCTTTTTTTGCAACAAAAAAATGTGTTTCCTTTATGCTTTTGAAAGACGCATCGCCAAAAACACCTTTTTTAGGCGATTTTACATGGAAAAATGAGGGTTTTTGGGATATACCACTTTTGGGGTCTTTGGGGGGCATTAGAAAAAAATACTACCATATTCAGAATCGAATTCTCTATCGAATTATATAAAATTTAGAGTGGAACCTCGAGGAACCCGTGTTTTGTAGTTAAACCGATACAGTAATCTGGCATTTTCGGCAGTTTGTCCTAGACGAAAAAAATTAAAACCTGCATTTTTGGAATCAGCGTAAAAAATAACATATAGTAGGTTTGATTATTAAGTTGTAAATTAAAATTTAATTTTTCATACTGTAACCAAAAAAATGACAAAAAAAGGAAAGGAAAAATTGTTGCTTGCCAGTGTCTGTATTTTTGATCAATTTTCGAGATACACAAATATATTTGCCAAAAATCTCACAAATGCGATTTTCGATGCTCTGGTAAATTGATGCTATTGCATATTTTTTGAAATTTTCTGTACAGAATAGCTAAATTAAGCATGCTGAACAACCTCTAAATAATTTCGTTGTTGTTTTTAATAAATACATGTAAAATTCAAAGTGGTCCTATAGTTTTACGGCAGCGATTTTTCGAACTTTATCAAATAATTTCGATATTTTTAGAAAGTTGGGCATTATTTCTTGTATTTATAGGTTTTCAATAATGCTGAATCCAAATCTGTAAGAATCAGACAGCTCCCACATTTGTTTCTTTCAGAATCACCAAATTATGGGGTGGTCCTATAGATTTTCGGAGCACTGTATTTCCATTAACGTTATACACACTCTCTTTTACTGTTTAAGAGAAATCTCTCCTTTTGATTACAAACTTACAAATTGATTATATTTATATTTATTTATATTATTTATTTGTCACAGAAATAAATAGATTTAAAAAAAAGAAATATTAAATGAAAAAAAACCAAAAAAAAGCACACGTGAAAAAACTTTGTCAAAGAAAGAAATTTATTGCATAGAAAAAGTGCATTTCTTTCGTTGTCTGCTTTCTGCTTTGACTTTATTGCGCGTCCACTTTGCCAAAACGTTAGAAGCGTCAACGAAATAATTTTTAAAAGTTTTTTTTAAAACCAAAAAAGTTTGACTTTTTAGTCAAAAACTTTAATTCCATTTTTGGAATAAATAAATTTTGTAAATCAGAGTCTTCGGATGTCTGAAGTTTTAAAACTTCAGAATCTAAAGATTCTGAAACCCTAGTTTAAGGGTTTAAATATAGGTTTTTATGTAACAGAAAGTGGAATGAATTTTCTTAGCGAAAAAAAATTTCCCCTCCCGCAAATTACCCATCCTCCCCGCATTTTACCCATCCTCCCGCAAATTACCCTCCCTTCCTCAAATTACCCTACCTCCCTCCCAGAATCCCCTCCCGCAAATTACCTTGTCCCCTTAAAAAAGGACACAAAACTGAAGTGTTGTGATTTTATTTCATCAATAATAGATTTAAAAAAGTGTGAAACAAATATAAATTATTTTTATTCACAAATTTTATTCACTTTTTTTTATAACAGCGATAAAAATGGTAAAAAAACTGAGAGAATGCAGAGAGGAAAAGATAAAAAATAATTAAATTAAACAGGTGTATTTAAACAAATATTTTGATCCGCAAAATTGTGACTTAAGAGACGGTCTACGAGAAAATTAAAATCGAGTGTTACATTGAAATTTTGTTTTCAATTCTTTTATAGCCATTCGGTAAAACAAGGTGAAAAAACGTCTTTTTGAGAGTTTTGGAGCATTCTACCGTGTGAAACCGATTTCGCTGATTTTCAAAGATTGAATATAATCAAAAATTCTAAAAATCGGGAAAAATCAGGAATGCAACCAATGAAAAAGTTGTGCCCCAGGATTGTACACATAAGTAAGGGCTATAAAATGGCTATAACAAAAAAATTTTATCTGACTTGAAACATCAAAATTTTGGTAATTGTAATTTTCTACCATGGGAAAAAAACTTTAGATTTTCGAGTCTAGAGGTAATCAACCTTATTTCTGATAGCCCATTATGTGTAGAATCTAAATATATATGACTTGTATCATAACCAGGCCCGGCTTTTGATTCCCAGAAGAAAACCTTTAGCCCATCAAGTACTATAAGACCATTTTGGTATCACAACTCATGCAATACTCAAGATATTGACATGCGGTGACTTTTATAATGTAATTCTATGTAGATATACATGTTTGGGTGAGTTTAAACACCCCTGGTTAAGATTTCGCAATATGGGACCTCTATGAAAATCCAAAAAATAGCAACATAGAAATATCGCAAAAATTCGGGTTTTTTCTTTCATAATAAAATCTAATATGCATTATAAATATAAAATGGATGTAACAGCATCAATATAACATGATAAAAAACGACGTGGGGCCAAAATCGATTTTTTATGATTTTTTGAATTTTGCTTGTTTCTGATCAATTTTCAATATACCGAAATATTATGAATGTCGCTATATTTCAATGTTTTGATATTTCTGGGTTAAAATATAGCTCATTTAAGATTTTTAGGCCATATTTCAACATCCTAGGATATCTACTTTTCATTTTCCACCTAATTGAAAACATGCTGAAATATCAAAGTATAATCACACATATAATATGTGTTTTTTCCATTAAAACACCACTAAAATTATTTTTTTGAATTAAATGTCGCTATTTCATCACAATGTGAGCGATCTCTTCCCGAAATATTATAACATCAATTTTTTGAAAATTTGAAAAATCAGTAATTTTTGAAAAACTCATAACTCCTCAAAATGGCTTCCAAACCCTTTAATCCATAAAAAAATTTCAAATGATTCTTAAGAAAATGTTTTTTGGGATGCTGGAGTGGAAAAACACATATTATATGGGTGATTTTACTTTGATATTTCAGCATGTTTTCAATTAGGTGGAAAATGAAAAGTAGATATCCTAGGATGTTGAAATATGGCCTAAAAATCTTAAATGAGCTATATTTTAACCCAGAAATATCAAAACATTGAAATATAGCGACATTCATAATATTTCGGTATATTGAAAATTGATCAGAAACAAGCAAAATTCAAAAAATCATAAAAAATCGATTTTGGCCCCACGTCGTTTTTTATCATGTTATATTGATGCTGTTACATCCATTTTATATTTATAATGCATATTAGATTTTATTATGAAAGAAAAAACCCGAATTTTTGCGATATTTCTATGTTGCTATTTTTTGGATTTTCATAGAGGTCCCATATTGCGAAATCTTAACCAGGGGTGTTTAAACTCACCCAAACATGTATATCTACATAGAATTACATTATAAAAGTCACCGCATGTCAATATCTTGAGTATTGCATGAGTTGTGATACCAAAATGGTCTTATAGTACTTGATGGGCTAAAGGTTTTCTTCTGGGAATCAAAAGCCGGGCCTGGTTATGATACAAGTCATATATATTTAGATTCTACACATAATGGGCTATCAGAAATAAGGTTGATTACCTCTAGACTCGAAAATCTAAAGTTTTTTTCCCATGGTAGAAAATTACAATTA
Organism: Panagrolaimus superbus; assembly: GCA_964035985.1. Taxonomy (NCBI): domain Eukaryota; kingdom Metazoa; phylum Nematoda; class Chromadorea; order Rhabditida; family Panagrolaimidae; genus Panagrolaimus; species Panagrolaimus superbus. Next base: position 13,537,999 of record OZ038357.1, read on the forward strand.
CCAAAATTTTGATGTTTCAAGTCAGATAAAATTTTTTTGTTATAGCCATTTTATAGCCCTTACTTATGTGTACAATCCTGGGGCACAACTTTTTGATTGGTTGCATTCCTGATTTTTCCCGATTTTTAGAATTTTTGATTATATTCAATCTTTGAAAATCAGCGAAATCGGTTTCACACGGTAGAATGCTCCAAAACTCTCAAAAAGACGTTTTTTCACCTTGTTTTACCGAATGGCTATAAAAGAATTGAAAACAAAATTTCAGTGTAACGCATTTGTTCAAAATTTTTAAATTTTCTCGTAGACCGTCTCTTAATTTGGACAATAAATTTACGATATCTATTTTTTTCCAGACTGAAAAAATAAATATTTGTTTTTGTTCCACACTTTTTTACGGTAATTATTTTTTAATACTGTAATTTATTGCAAAATGTTTTTAGTGCACTAAAAAATGTCCTTTTTAAAAAGCAGCAACAATTGTTTCAATAAATCTGTTTAATTAAACACACCGGAATGAGAGAAATTTCTCTGTATCTCTACATTCTCTTATTTTTTTGTTGTAAAACGCCTAAAAATCAAAAGTCATTTCAATTTTAAAAACAAATAATAAATGAATCAGAATTCCGTCATCTTCCTTTTTTGAATCAATTTTTGACAATAGCAATTTAGAAAACAATGCAATTCGAAAATCATAACCATTTTTGAATACACACATTTTTTTAGTATAAATAGTCAAAAAAATGAACAAATATTAAACCATTTTATTACAATTGTTTTAAATCAAAAATGTTTGCTTCAAAATCTTCAACCACAACTCTTGTTATCATTTCTTTGATCCTTTTATCAATCTACACTTTAAATGTAAATATTATTTAAGTTTATCAAATATTTATGTACAAATAATTTTAGGCCAATGCTGATGCATGTTCAGAAGTAAAAGCAAAATCTGAAGCTGCCCGAATCAGTGCCGAAAATGCTTGTGCCAAAGCTGCCGAAATTGCCATAAATTCTTCCGATTCCACAAAAGCTGTTGCCAAAAAAGCTTGTGATGATGCAAAAATTATTGCCAAAAATGTTGCCGATAAAGCTGCCGCCGCTGTATGTTAAAGAGTCTGGTAATAAACAATGAAATAGTTTAAGCATTTTTAAAAATAAATTTGTATTTATTCGTTAAATGTTGCTTACTTTTTATTTAAATTTCCAAATTTAATCTAAATAAAGTACTTTTGTAAAAATTTGGAAAACAAAGATTAATTACTTCGTTAAAATGCCGTTTGAATGATTTTAATAAATTAATAATAACATTTGTGAGAATAAGCAACAAATATTTTAATTGTTTACAAGTATATTTTTTTGGGTATTTGTGCTGAACCATTTTAAAATTAAATTTAATGTTCGGCTCCACCTGAATTGGCACAGCTCAAATATTATAACTTGTTGCCTCGAGGATAACCAATACGTGCCCAAATGCACGTCCAATAATAATAAGCTTTTAAAATTCACGGCCAGAGAAAATTCTCCTCTCGCTTTTTTTTCTATTCAAAGCCTTTTCACGACTTTAACAGTCCTTGTCATTCAACCAAGGCTAAGATAACTCTTAGGGGATCCATTATGATAAAAACTTTACATATAAATAGAGACGTTCAAGTAAAAAATGAAAACTATGAAAATTCGCTGAATTTATGCCTATTATATACTATCGGCATCTGGGAACAAAATAGAAAAAATAAAAAATAATAAAAAATCATATTAAGCGAGATAATTAAGTTTTAATTAGAAGAAAAAACAGTAAAAATGGTCATAGTTTTTCACGAGCATTTGCAGGGAACTCTCGCGCTCAACATTGTGTTCCCCAAGTTTTTGCGCTTCTGAATTTGCTGATTTCCATCAAATTAAGCTTAAATCTCTTGTTTTATGTCTTAAAACATTGCAAATAGCATGGGGATGATAAAAAATATATATAGTCATATGCTATCTTCAACTTTCAGCTGTCGAAGGTTGTTGGACAACAAGTTGAAGTGAACTTCTGAACCTCATAACTTTGCCATTTCAACCGTCGGAAGCCTGAAACTTTCCATGAATGATTTTTTGGGGGTAATAAACGATATATCGAAAAATGGGCGAAATCGGGGAATACAATCATGTCGCTGCCGACCAAAATGAAGATTTTACAAACTTTGACTGAAAACTGTAAAATCCCTAGAACTTCATTCGAAAATCAGAGGAAGGATGTATTCCTATTTTTTTGCGGGCTTTCTAATGAGCTATAATGCATATCTTAACATTCGCTATAAGCGAAAATCACTATTTTTTGATTTTGTGACCATTTTTTTACTCAAAATTTCTTTTGGCGATTTGTTCTTGAACGTCTCTACATATAAATACAAAAGAAAAATTTCAAAGCGAACACATTTATTGGCCATTTGAGGTACGTACCATTTTGTACTACTTTTCCAGGCGCAAATTGCGTTTGCAAAATTTAATTCCGGATTACGGGGGGGGGGGGGGGGAGGGTCTTCGTGAGTTTTTCAACTATTTTCACTAGAAAAAAGTTCCGCAATATATTTTTTTAATTTATTCGCATATATTACAAAGTTCAAAAAAAGGTTATAAAAAGCGAGAACATAATAATAAAAAAAAGGGAATAAGTTTTTCTGAATCAAAGAAAAATGCTTTTGTTATTTTTTTGTTTCACTCTTTTTGCTGCTTTGGCATTAGGTCAAGTGCTACAAGATTTCGGTCCCACTTGTTCAAACTCGAATTTGCTTATGACTCCGACAAGTACTTGATTATGCAAATGCAGCACGGAATAAATTAAAAACTGGACAATTAAATCTCGAAAATGAAGAATATGCTTTAATTCCAATAACGATGCCACCTTTGGTAATTTTAAACAAAATTTATATAGTTATTCTTAAAATAATACCATTTTAGGAATGGAGCTGTGCGGATGAAGAAGTCATGCATCAAGTTGGAGTGGATGAATGTAAGACTGGAATAACATACCCTCTAAACATGGAAAATTTTACATGGTATGCGGGTCCTACGGGTCCTGTAACAGCTTGGACTCATGCCGATCTTGTAACCAGCGGACTCGAACCTATTCATATTGCTGGACATTATGCAAATTTTCTTTCTGAACATACAATTTACACTGGTTCGGGGATTAATACTGCCATCTCTGCATATCATGACAAAGCAGAAACTATTGCCTGTGCACTTTCTGATTGTCAATATCAACATCTTAATGGGATGAATCTTCCAAATCCTGTGACTTTTAGTTATTTTTATTGCAAAATAACTCCAGATGTACAGTATGATGAAAAGGTCTATGAAGTTTCAAATCCCTACATTCCTTCACAAGATGTCATTTGTCCTGAAACGAGAATGAATACCGCATTGCGGCAACTAATTCTTAATGACATTAATAATGTTCGACGACGAATTCAAAAAGGACTTTATATTTTAAAAAGTGGAGGCCTTGCTTTAAAAGCAAAACTTATGCCAAAATTGGTAAGTTTTATATAATAAACCCTTTGGATGTCCATTTCCCGGGCTTTTCCAGAATTTTTTCTTGGTTTTTAAGCAAAAATTAGAAATTGAGAGAAAATTTTGTTTTACAATTAAAAAAAGTAAATGGTTATATGCATAGGTTTGGGATTGTGACGAAGAAGCGGCAGTTTTTGCAACACTTAATGGATACGGTTGTCCGATACCTTCTGATCCAACAACAATCTTTCAAACCATAATCCCATATGCAGGTAATACGAATTCAAATGCTTTGAAAGCTTCCATCTCTGAAGCCCTTTATCAACGTTTCAACCAAAATCCAAGCTTCAACTTTCTTTCTTCTACTACAATTTATTCTGCACATAATCCCGCAGCATTAGTTTTGAGTGATAAAGCAACAAAAATTGGTTGTGCAATAAAAGAATGCTATGATCCTGTAAGTTTGACAGCAAATTATAACTTTGGATGTCGTGCAAGACCTTCTGCACAAATAAATGATCAACTGTACCATATTTAAATTTATAATATTTAAAGTGAATTTTGTTGTTCTTAAATCCGTTTTTTTAATTAAAGGTTTAATAAATAATATTATTGATTTTATAAAAACCTTATTGTTTAAGACGAGTTCTCTGAGATTTTTTTCCTTTTCTCAGATTTTCCACACAACAATTTAAAAAACACTTTGTATCGTAATTCTATCTATTTTGAATATATAAGACGACTAAACGAAAAGCGATTCTCACATTGAATAATTTCATATGTTTTTTTAAAATTTTATTGCTAAAAATGTGAAATTTTGAAGCATGCATTTTTATAAAATCGTCTCACGAAAAGTTTGCCAAAACCCGTTTTTTGTTTTTCATAGATATAGCCTCAAAAAATTAAAAAGTGAAACAGTTTTTGATAAATACATAAATCGAGATTTAAAAATATTTTGAAATTAAAAATTGTAATTTTTGTCTAATACAGCCTCATTTTTGAGGCAAATTTAGCTTTTTTTAAATGTTAGCCTCAAAAGTGAGGCAACTTTGCTTTTTTTCAAGGTCTGCCTCAAAAGTGAGTCAAAAAATTAATAGGCGTGGACGAAAACTTTGCGTGTGTTTTGCATAAGAACAAAAAAAGGAGCATCATCATCGTTGCCTTAGTGATGTAGTGGTCAGTTCTTCAGGTTTACGACACAGTAGTAACTGGTTCAAATCTTTTTGGGTACAAAAGAAAAAAATCAAAAAGGTGAGGCGATTTTTGCGAAAAAAATTGCCTCAAAAAGTGAGGCGATTTTTGTGAAGAAAATTGCCTCAAAAAAGTGAGGCAATTTTTGTCAGAAAAATTGCCTCACTTTTGAGGCAGACCTTGAAAAAAAGCCCATCTAGCCTCAAAAGTGAGGCGGATATAGAAAAAAATACAAATTTAGGTTTTTCTTTTTTTCAAACCAAAAAGCATCCTTTTTTTGAAATTCATCTCAATTTTTAGAAAAGTGAGGCAACCTTAACGTATGTGCCCAAACTACCTCACTTTGTCATTTTGCGGAGGCTGGATTTTGAAAAAATCCAAATCGAGGTTTTTAAAAATTTCGGCGTGACGTTTTTTAACATTTATCGTGAAATATCAATTTTGGCCAAAACCAAAAAAAACATATGAAATTATTCAATGTGAGAATCGCTTTTCGTTTAGTCGTCTTATATGTTTACTCTGCAAAATTTTATAACTGAAAAATTAAAAGTGAAATAAATTACAAAATCCTTGTTGTCCTATAATGGACTAATTTGGGTACCATAATCGATCGGTTCCGACGGCATGGATCAAAAGTGATGGAAAACGACTGACAAGAGGCGCTTTTCACTTGTCACTTCCGATTTTCATCGACACAGAGAGGAATCGACACTCTAACTATCGGTATAAAAGGAATAAAAAAATTACCAAAATGTTAGCTGTAGCTCAAAGAGGATTTATTGGAATTGTAGAGTTAGCGGGTCGTGCAGTCGACTGGTCAAGCGCTGGTTCAACAGGAGGCAAGTCTCCGGTTCGAATCGAGCAAAGGACTAGTTTAAAAATTCGTATGCGTCGCATGCCCGTGCTCCTGCGGGTTAAGCAACAGATCCTCTCAGAGGGTTTAGGCAAGCCTAAATCCGGCCTGAGATCACCACCGTGTTGGTGAACTTTACGTAATCAATTTTGGTGGAGCACTGTGATAATAAAATCTTTTTTTACAACCGAAATATAGTTCCATTTTTGTTACAAAACTCGGGTCTGCATTAAACAAATGTAAATTAAATAAACCAAAAAATTGCCTCTAACAAGAAACCGTTTTCAGATGTCATCTCCAGTTTTCACTGGCATTGATCGAATTAGCCGATACACAGGTTCTTTTTGGGGGGAAAATTGTACGGTAGAAAGTTTTCTTGAATAAATTGTTGGAAATGGCTAAAAAACACTTAAAAAACTTATAAGAGTTGATTTGGAGTGAATTTGGAGGTGTGCGGTCAAATTGACGAAAATGCGTTTTTTGTCGATTTTGGCACCTTTTTTGGCTGCCAAATCGTTTCTTGGTCAAAAAAAAAAATTTTATCTAACCAAAAATTTAAGTTATGGCATTTACAACAATAAATTCCATACCTAACATCAAAAACGACCTTATTCTCAAAATCCTACTTTAACGAAAATTGAAATTTTTGCATAAAAAATGGCCAAAAATTTGCATTTTAGTGTGCCATATCCGAACTATAGAAAATCGACAAGGAAGATTCTAACTAGAAATTCAAGTTAGTTTCTTGGGAACATAATTTTATAAAGTTTATCAGTTTTTGAGGAATATTCGAAAAATGCCACTTTAAGGAAGTTTGAGGTCGATTTTTGGTACTTTTTGACATTTGGAGCTTAGAATTTGGAATGAGGCCATAAATGGAAAAAGCGAATCCAACAAATTGCTTGGAATGTTGTTGGGAATAAGAAAAAATACTAAACAACACTTAGCTTTTGGTGGTTTCCGAAATTTTAGGATTTGAAGATGTTGATGTATAAGTAGAGGTATTTTGTCTCATGGCATAAAAAAAATTTAAGACTTTAAATTCAAAAAACCGAATCCAACAAACTGTTCAGCAGTCCATAGCGATCATTTCTAGACCATATTTGTACATACAGCGTCCATGGATGAGTCAATCATACCAAAAAAGTGATTTTGTACTACTACAACATCCCCAGGACCAAAAACATTAATTTAAAATGGCTTTAAATGTCTGTGAATGCTTTAATTAAACTTCCTAACCTCGATTTAGTTATATCCAATCATATCAAAGTCAAAGATAAGCACAAAAAATTTTTTTTAGTTACGAGAATTTTTCACAATACCCCCAACATCATTATAGCGATATAACTTCAATATTTGATCGTTTTGATCCATTTAAACGCTTTTTATAGTGTTATTATATTTTTTTGGACATATTCAGATGATATTAAAAGAAAAAATTTTTTTCTTAAAAAAAGTTTTTTTTTAATTTTCTGTCTTGGTCCCTTAAACTATTTTAAAAGCTGAAATTTCCATTTTTAAATAAATTTAACATAAAAAATTTCTGTTTCTATGCAAAAATCTTCGGGAAATGGAAGTCATTTCCCGCAAAAATCGGGAAATTTCCCGGGAAATTGCCTGGGAAAGGGAAAGGGAAATGAACAACCCTATGTGCAGATATAAAAAGCGGAAATGCAAAGTTTTTCAAAACTTCTTTTTGCATAAATTTGTTATAAGAAAAGATTTATGTGAACTGCGACTCCCCCAAATTTTAAAAAAATGATTTTTTTTGGACTGAAATTTTAAGCAACCAAATACATACTATTATCAAAGTTTATTTATTATTATGTTAAATTAGAATTTCGTAATACTGAAACATTTTTTTGCGTCTTTTTTGGTTCACCATAATTTTAAAACCTTTTTCGACAATAACAGTTTCAAGAATAAATATAAGCTTTAACACCTCTTTTTGATGTAAAAGCTTATTTGTTTTTTATTATAAATAGTCACAAAAATGAAAAAATATTAAACCATTTTATTCCAATTGTTTTAAATCAAAAATGTTTGCTTCAAAATCTTCAACCACAACTCTTGTTATCATTTCATTGATCCTTTTATCAGTCTACACTTTAAATGTAAATATTATTTAAGTTTATCAAATATTTATGTACAAATAATTTTAGGCCAATGCTGATGCATGTTCAGAAGTAAAAGCAAAATCTGAAGCTGCCCGAATCAGTGCCGAAAATGCTTGTGCCAAAGCTGCCGAAATTGCCATAAATTCTTCCGATTCCACAAAAGCTGTTGCCAAAAAAGCTTGTGATGATGCAAAAATTATTGCCAAAAATGTTGCCGATAAAGCTGCCGCAGATGTATGTGTAGAAATTGCAGATGAACCAGAAAGTTATGCAATCACTGATAAAATTAGCAATGAAAGTACTGATAAAACTGTTGATGAAAGTACTGATAAAATTATCAATGAAAGTACTGATAAAATTATCAATGAAAGTACTGATAAAATTATCAATGAAAGTACTGATAAAATCAATGATGAAAGTACTCATGAACCAGACAATAACTCTGACATTGATAATTCAACGGACGAATCCCGTCATTTTTTTCTTAGAAAAATTGTTCTTCTTTTTTATTCATTTTAATTAAATATATTTTAAAATCTGTATTTTATTTTAAACTATCAATTTAGTTGTAATATTTATGATAAAAAAGTGTTATAAAATACAGTAGCTGAAACACATTGAATACAAAGCAAAGTAACGGTGCATTTTTCAAAGCCGATGTCTGGCAAAATATATTTCGTTGCCAGGTGGCAAGGAAATTTTCCGTGTTTTTTAGTATTGGAAAAAAAATGAAGAGCAAAAACTTTTTCCTTCTTTTTTTTTAAATGTCGAAAACATTTTGTCCCCCCAAATTACCCAATACCGGAAGAAAGACCTTTTTATAAAAAAACTTTTAGTTTGCAAATTAATTTTTTTTGCAAATTTCAGAAATCCCCTAAACATTATTATCTCAAACGCAATTGAAAAATTCTTTAAACAAGAATATGCTTAACTCTGTTTAGTTAAGTTACGTTTCCTCATTTAATATCCATTTTTACGTTGCAAAGTTTCCATCACTTATTTATTAGTTTTTGACGAATATTTTCAATTTTACCGTTTTTCCAGTAACGATAAATTTGATTATTGGGATATTTACCGTTAATCGATCAAACCTATTTAAAAATGAGATGCAAAAAAGACTTCTTTGAAATAAAAAAATGAGTTGTAGAGTTGCGTTGGCAAAGCGTCTTCTGGAAAAAAAATCAGCGGAGTTTCTTTTCAATTCTCGCTTGGTTTCGGCGCGAAAGTTTGATCAAACGGCAGAGAATAAAAAATAACAAAAGTCGCACGAAAAAAATGCGGTCTCCTACACGTTGGAATCAAACGTACATTTTAAAAAATGGTAAATTGTCGTTGCAAGACAATTTGTCGGGTGGATTTTTTGGAACTTTGACGATGGATTCTGATCTTATATGAATTTTTTAAGCTTTTCTGCTTCTATAATTAAAATCAGAGCAAAAAACTGAGTCGGATAACAGCGAGTTTTTTCAAAAATTATGTCTGCAAAGGAAAATCAATATTGCATGAGAAATTTGTCGGGGCAGTTTTTGCTTTTTTCTTTTTGGCAAATTTTTTAGCCAAATTTTTAAGAAAAAAAAATTTTTTTGCGGGTTAAAAATAAAGAAATATATATATTTTTTTTCGAAGAAACAAAATAATATATATCTGAATCTGCGGGTCATTATTTTTTTAAAGTTTTTGTGTCTGTTAAACACTGACCATTTATTATAAAACAATTTAAAATTTTATACATCAGCATTTTAAAATAAACGCAACGTTTAATCAATAAATCAAAATCAATAAAGCAAAATTCGTGAGAACTGTTTCGAAATTTTATAAAGAAACAGAAAATTATTTGCGTTCAACGCTAAATTAATTGCTGTATCCTGAATTTCATTCTTTCATTTTTAATTTTTTTTAAAATTAAATTTATAATAAATTTTCAACATGTCTCTACCGCAAGCTAATACTGCATTTCTGCATGATTCAAAGAAAAGAAAAAGACGCCGAGAAAACAGTTCAACATCAGAAGATTCAAATGCCATAAATTCAAATAATAGTGCTCTTTCACTTCATATTGCTGCAGAAAATAATGATTCTTCAAATCTACCAAAACAACCGAAGAAACTTAGCATAAAACAAAGATTGAAACAAACTCGAGATAAAAAAAATGAATATGAGGATTACCGTAAATTTAAAATTTAATTTTGTTGTCTCTAAAATGAATTTTTTAGTAAAATTATCAGATTCAGAAAAAGTCAATTTATATAAAACGATGAAAACAGAAATAGAAAACCAAAAGAAAGAATTTGAAGCTGAAAAAGAAAAACTTAAAAAAGAACGCGAACGTGAAAAAGAAGAACAACGTAAGAAATTTGAAGAAGAACGTGAACTTGAAAAAGAAGAAGAACATAAAAAATTTGAAGAAGAAAAGGAAAAACTTCAGAAGTATTTTAAATTTGAAAAAAATATATTAGAAAAAGAAGTTGCAAAGGAAAAAGAAAAGTCCAGAATATTAGAAAATCAACTGGTAAACTTAAAAGCTGAAAAATTAACAAAAAAGAAAATGTTTTCAACCGTGTCAGTTCAAACAGAACAACCCAAAATTAATAATACCAAAAACTTTCTCGAGTTGACGGATAAAAGATCAATTCGAAAAAGGGTTAATGATGCTGATGTTTCTTTAAACAAAATTGCAAGTCCATTAATCCAAGAAAATGAGGAAGATAACAATCAACAAATTCAAAAAAACAAAATAAAACTCTTTCAAAAATTGGTCAAAAAATATGGGATGATAACACAAAATCCATCAACCACATCATTTATTTTTAAACGTTGTGGAATTAATGTCAGAAAAGGAAGAATATTAAGAAAGCTTTTAAAAAAACGAGAACAAAATGTATTTGCATCAGAAAGAAAGGTCTGTATTACGATATACAAGTTCGAAAATAGCAAAGTATATCTTTAAGGTTCAACAAATGTATGCTGAATTCGACGAAGAAATCAAAATTGTAGAGAAGGAAGTAATTATTGACGGAGTTCGAGTAACGTTTTCGGAAATCATTAATTTAAAAGAAGTATTGACAGCAAGGATTCAACGGAAATTAGACAATGATACTTTTGTGGAAGACCCTTTTGACAAAAATAAAATTAGTCTTGTATTTTTTGGTGACGATGGTGGCGGAACTTTTAAAGGTGGAATTTCTATTGGTAATTGTGATACTCCAAATTCACCTGACAACTTTACTGTTACTGTAGTTGTTAATGGAAAACTAACAAAAAAAATTATGGAAGCAGTTTTGGGACATATGGCGTCACAAATTGAGGGAATTGATGTTATTATAGTTAAAGAAAATGGTGAAGATCGTGAATTCAGAGCTGAATGGAGCTTAGGAGGTGATTATCAATGGGATTTGCTTTCTTGTGGAAGAAAAGCAGCAGGATGCAATTGTTGCTGTATTTGGTGCCGTTTTAACAGAAAAAATGCAAAAATATTTAAAGATCCTTCTGCATTAAAAAGGGGAGAAAAAAGAGAAACATTTGATGAACTTCCAGATGATGAAGGTGAAATGGCTTTTAGAAATATAACAAGCAAATAAGTTTTTTAGGTTACGATGGCCCCCCATTATTCAAAAAAATTTTACCGTTTTTTGTTTTGTTACCATTGCTCCACATTTTTCTTGGCATTGGTCTATCTTTAATTGATGGTATCGAAGAAATTTTAAAAAAGTTGGATTACAGTGTTTTGTCAGAAGAAGAAAAAAAGGAATATAAACAAAAAATGGCAGAAAAAGACAAACAAATTAAAGATGCAAAAAAGGCGGTTGAAATATTCCAACAAGATATTGAAAGAAGAACTCAATTGCTTGAAACTCTTCAAGATATTGTTGATTTACAGTTAACAAAAGACGAAATGATGCCGTCCATTAATGGATGTTGTATGAAATTCTGTTGCGAAAAAGTGGGATATGAATCTGGCGAAATCAAATACTGTACTTGTTGCAAAAAAAATCCGAAAGGATATCATATTTTGTGTTTGGGAACGTTGAAGTCCAAGAAGAATTTAAAATGCAGTGACGTTGAAAAATATGAAAAATCCGGAGGATTATTATATAATATCTCAACCGTAATTAATGAATACCAAAAAGAAATAGATGGCTTGATTGTGAAACATCGCAAGGCTGAAATGAAACTTGATGGATTATTAATGAAAAAATTTGATGAACTTGGACCTAATATGACAGAATATAATGATATTTTAATGGAACTAAATGTTAGCAAACAAGCTTGGTATCAAACATTTACTGGCAACCATATGAGAATGTTATTGAAGAAAGCTAATATATTTGAACGCTTAACTGCGATGACAAAATCTGACAGACTCAAAAATTTAATCAAAGCTCTGTGTATGTTGAAAGTTATTCAAGATTATACTGAAGCAAGGTATTTAACAGAAGAAGAAATTGCTCGTCTTAAAATTGATGTTGATAATCTTAAAAACCACATGAAAGATTATTTGGGAGATTTCAGTGTGACTCCAAAGTTCCACATTCTGATTCATCACGTCGTAGAATTTGCAGAAATTCATAAAACAATAGGATTATTTACTGAGCAACAAATTGAACACGTCCATGCTCTGTTTAATACAGAATTAAGACGTGCGAAGTTTCTGAGAAAAGAAAAAAGAAGTTCATGGTTAATGAAGGAAATGTATAGAAGGAATGCAATGTTTGACGCATATGGAGATGTACTGAATGAAAATGAAATAATTTTGAATAACCAAACATAATTTTAATGATTCATAAAATGTAAATTTTGTAATATAATTCTGTTGTGCATCTAAAACAAAAAGTTTAAAAATTGTATCTGAAGAAAATCAAACAAACCTCTAATTACCATTAGTACAAAAATGGTGTTACTGGAATCCACCAAAATAAATTATCATTTTTCGTAATATATATTATTTTGTTTCTTCGAAAAAATATATATATATTTCTTTATTTTTAACCCGCAAAAAAATTTTTTTTTCTTAAAAATTTGGCTAAAAAATTTGCCAAAAAGAAAAAAGCAAAAACTGCCCCGACAAATTTCTCATGCAATATTGATTTTCCTTTGCAGACATAATTTTTGAAAAAACTCGCTGTTATCCGACTCAGTTTTTTGCTCTGATTTTAATTATAGAAGCAGAAAAGCTTAAAAAATTCATATAAGATCAGAATCCATCGTCAAAGTTCCAAAAAATCCACCCGACAAATTGTCTTGCAACGACAATTTACCATTTTTTAAAATGTACGTTTGATTCCAACGTGCCTACTTTTTCAAACTTTCGCGCGGAATTGTTACTCTCGCTCTCTCCTTTCTGCTTCTTGCTTCCCATAGAATCCTATCCTATGGTTCCTACAATCTTCAATGTCGTGTTCATATAAGATATATAAAAATTACATAGGATAAAGAGAAGTTAGCTCCCGGTTATAGAAAAGCTTATTTCCTTTGATTTCTCTCTTTTTTCGCCAGAATATTTTTTTGTTTAATTCATAATTTCTTTTAGATTTCAAATTTCTGTTTTTTATAAAATATGACTGCTGTTAAAAATATAATTGAATTACAACTTATAAAATTCAATTTATTCAAATCTCAAGATCCTGAAAATGGTCGTTTTGATGTTGCTTTTGAGCTTGGTGACAAGGTTGGTGATTACTTTGTTATTAGTTTAATGAAGCAGTTTTTAGTTACTTTATGCTCATAAACCAATGTTAAATTTGGTTTCCGATACTTTTGATTCAATGCTTTCTGAAAGATGGACTTCCAAAAATGAATCCATCAAAATTGAAGATTACACCTTTGATGAATTTTATCAATTTATCACTTTTTTGTATTCTGGTGAATGTAAACTTACAAATGATAATATTTATTCCATGGTTGATATCGCTGAATTTTATCAAATTAATTGCTTCAAAAATTATTGTGATGGATTTTTATCAAAGATGGAAGTCACCGAAGGAAATGTATTTCAAATTTTGGAATTAACAGAAAAATATTCTTTGATTCAATTCAAAGCTACTCTTCAAACTTTTATTTTAAACAACTTTGAAAAGATTTTGAATTCTGAAACAATGCTTACATTGAAGAAATCCATGATTCAAAATATTGTTGTTTCCAGCAAAGATAAAACTCCGCCTGAAGATTTATTTCAACTTGTAAGTCTTTAAAATAATTAATATTAATAAATTTATATTAAATTTCAGGTATATAAATGGGCAGATAAGCAAGCAACTAATAAATGTGAAAATTCAAATAAAAATGATGCAATCAAATCCGAAATTGCTGTTTTTCTTCCTTTCATTGATTTTAAACGTATGAAATTAAATTTTTTGCATGAATTTGTTGGTAAATTTTTATATAATTCATTTTTTGAATTTTATAATTCCCATTTTTAGTTGCACGTGGCTTTATTTTTTCATCTTTCGCCGAATTAAGCGAAATTTTATGCGATCGAAAAGAAGCGACTTTTCAAGGTTTTCAATTGATATTTTGTTGTATTATTTTTGTTACAGTATAATTTTTAGTAAAAGTTACAAATTTAAGTGGACAAGCTTTATTTGGAAATCTTTCACCAGATCAATCTGTTATCAATAATATCAAATCTTTGAAGTTATCAGTTGATTCAATAAATATTTTTTGCGTTTGGGAGCCAAAGTTTCAAATTCCGGCAAAGCCAAGTTTAATTAAAAAAAGAGAAGGAGGTGAATGGTATTTAATTTTTACTACGGAAGGAAAAATGGCAGTTGTACATCAAAGGATTCTCGATAATGATTATTATTTGCTTGCTGAATTGAAAGCTGAAAATGAATTTGTTATGACAGATAATTGTAAAATTGAAGTTTACAGTGATACTTAAATATTCTGTTTTTTGCTTCATTTTTTATAAATAATTGTGTTTCTTTTTTTTGTGTCTTGATTGGGAATGGGGCTGAATTCGAACCTTCGAGGGGTCGGACCGTTAGATGATTGGTTTCATTGTTATTATTCAGTTAACATTTTACGCTACAAAGAAATAATTTATTTATGTGACGGCGATTATCGGGGGCAAAATATACTTCGTTATGGACACTTCGTTATCGATAACGAAGTGGGGTGGACAGTTCGTTATCGATAACGAAGTGGGGTGGACAGTTCGTTATCGTAAATTTTTAAAATAACTTATAAAGTGATCTAAGGTTTTCGAGAAACATAATATTTGAGACTAAATATTTGTAATAAAGAAATTTTTATTAGCACTTATTGTTTAATGACTTATTTGTTAAATTAAAAATGAAACAATTAAAAATTTCAAAAAAAAAGCACATTGGATAACCAAAATAAGTGTGATATATTTTAAAGGTCTTTTTTTGTTTTTAAATTAATTTTTAGGCCTTGAAGCAAGAAGAACAGAACTTGCAAGAGTTCGAGAAAATCGAGATAAGCCAAGAGTCGCCGCTATTAATCTTGGAGCAGAAGATGAAAAATATGTTCTATGGCGTGATGAAAATAATATTATTCTTGGAAGCCCATATTACACAGCAACTTCCTGATACTCCTCAACGAAACATTCAAATTTACAGATTATTTGGATTGATCCATGATATTGTTATTGTTCCATGCTTTACAATTATAATGAAAAGTAAGTCAGAAGATTCATACAAAATTGTTTTTCAAGCTATCGCTGATATTATTGGAAGACGACGAATGTCAGCTCATACAGCACATTTTGACGGTGAAACTGCAGCAGTAAATGCTTTCAAATCAATAAGAAAATTTCGACGTATTCGATGCAAAATGTGCTCTTTTCATGTTCGACAATGCTTACATCGACATGGCGCAACTCTTGGACTTACCTGTGCTTTCGAATCTGGAGATCATGAAATTCCTGAAAAGAATGAAGAAGCTGATCGAAAAATACAATTAACAAGAAATAAAATGATGAATCAACTCGCTGTTGCAAACGAAAATCGTGGTGAAATTATTTTAAAATATGTTAAACGACTTGGAAAATATGCTGGTATGGCTGGTGAATTATAAAATTGTATTGTTTTTTCTTTTAAATCGTGTTAAAAATAAATATTATGTTTCTCGAAAGCCTTAGATCACTTTATAAGTTATTTTAAATATTTACGATAACGAACTGTCCACCCCACTTCGTTATCGATAATGAACTGTATTGGGTAACGAAGTGTCGATAACGAGTTGGGTAAAACGATAACGAAGTGTCGATAACGAAGTGTATGGTATCCGATTATCGGTCACATTTTTCATATATCCATGTTACTTATACGCAAAACATCCTTTCGAATTCTTATCACTGATTTGTTTATAATTTTATGAAATCTTAATTTCATTTATTTTTTCAATTCTGCCATTTTTAAACAAAGATATTTTACAAAATTTAAAAATAATGGATTACAAAAGATAAACATAATACACAAAAATATAAATAAATTTAAAAGCTGATTTTGGAAATTTTTAATCATATCCGACCCGTTTATTAAAATCAATAAAAAAGAAACGATTGTTTTTTAGACTGTAATTTAAAGCAACCAAATACATAATATTATCAAAGTTTATTTATTATTATGTTAAATTAGAATTTCGTAATACTTAAACATTTTTGTTATTGAAGTGCGTCTTTTTTGGATCACCATAATTTTTAAACCTTTTTTCGACAATAACAGTTTAAAGAATAAATATAAGCTTTAACACCTCTTTTTGATGTAAAAGCTTATTTATTTTTTAGTATAAATAGTGACAAAAATGAACAAACATTAAAACATTTTATTCCAATTGTTTTAAATCAAAAATGTTTGCTTCAAAATCTTCAACCACAACTATTGTTATCATTTCATTGATCATTTTATCAGTCTACACTTTAAATGTAAATATTATTTAAGTTTATCAAATATTTATGTCCAAATAATTTTAGGCCAATGCTGATGCATGTTCAGAAATAAAAGCAAAATCTGAAGCTGCTCGAATTAGTGCCGAAAATGCTTGTGCCAAAGCTGCCGAAATTGCCATAAATTCTGCCGATTCCACAAAAGCTGTTGCCAAAAAAGCTTGTGATGATGCAAAAATTATTGCCAAAAATGTTGCCGATAAAGCTGCCGCCGATGTATGTGTAGAAATTGCAGATGAACCAGAAAGTTATGCAATTACTGATAAAATTATCAATGAAAGTACTGATAAAACTGTTGATGAAAGTACTGATAAAATTATCAATGAAAGTACTGATAAAATCATTGATGAAAGTACTGATAAAACTGTTGATGAAAGTACTGATGAACCCGAAAATAATTCTGCCATTGATAATTCAACGGACGAATCTCGTCATTTTTTCCTTAGAAAAATTATCCTTCTTTTTTATTCATTTTAAATAAATATATTTTAAAATCTGTTTTTTATTTTAAACTATCAATTTAGTTGTAATATTTATGATAAACATGTTTCTTCTGAAATATAATTGCTGTCCAAAAACAGAATGTTTTTAACTTTTCGCTATAAAGTTTTTTCTCAAAACCTGATTATTTTGTTTTTAATGGCATTTAGCGTGGAGAGTTTTTACATTTTCTGGGGTAAAATAATCTGATAAAAATTAATATTATATGCCCATAGCTGTGGAATATATGGGTTTTTTAGGTATCTGAAAAACAACCTACATATGTTTAAAATTGGCGAAACTTTTATTTTTGTTTCGTCACTGATTTTGCTTATATGATCAGCATGATGATTAAACTTTACACACAGAATTTTATTTAGCTCTTTTCAAGTTGTACAAACTTTTTAAAAAAGTTATATACTGTAAATATGTACTCCAATTAATATGACAATTGAAAAAGTGATTAACGAAATGTTTAATCATAATCCAATTCCATCATTGTCAAATGTGCATATTGGAAAGTTTGTTTCTATCCCAGTAACACCACAACGGTAGGATTTTTTTCATCTGGTGGTTGCTATGATTATAGAACTGAATCAATTATATCTCTAATTTTATATGCCCTTACATTACTTCAACAATTTCCACAAACAGCATTTATACAAACTGACAATTTCTCAGGAAATAAATCCTATCTATTTCTTGCGGTATTCCTTTATTTGCTTTTACGGCAATCAGTTGTTCGTGAAGTTAGACCCAACAGTGATTTATAAAAGTAACAACAAATTTTTAGTTTTATATCTCAATATTTTTACAAACGAATAACTTTATTGGCCCCGATCCGACGGATCATCTGGGGCCAATTTGGTTTCGGTTCCCAGAACGGCCCACGATCCCAAGCTTTAATTGTACTTTCTGTTAGCTGTAATTTTTTATTCAAATTTTTTCAAGCATTATTAATTTTGTTAATTAAATCTTAGTCATTTATTTTGTCGTTGCTGTTAGAAATATGGGCAGACTACCCACTGAAGTTTTTGGTGCTAACACATAGCTATATAATACAGCACTGGTTAAAATGTTGAAGGAACTTAGGGTAGTACGGTATGGGCCAATGACGTTCTCAGAATATTCTCCACTGAACTAAAAAATTAAAGGAAATGACGCGGATAAAAATAATAAGAAAAACTTACATTGTAAAAAAGAATATCCAAAATATTAGGAAAAAATTCAAAGATGATTGTCGTTGAAACAACTGCCAAAACGACGATATTCTTCTTTTTTGCTTTAGAATTTGTTGAAATTGTTCGAAATTTTACAAAATATAAAAGTATCATAGCTGCAAAAACTTCTGCAATTGATATAATAACCTTATATGAAGTCATATATTTCAAGTGTAATTTATAAATGATACATGCAAAATATTGACAGTTTGAGACTCGACTCGGTGGAAGCCATATCAAATCATTGATATTTAGATTTATTATCATCACGGAAAATGTGCCGACAAAAACCGCCCCACACATGTAACGCCTCCAAAAATTGTAATATTTATGCGGATGTGTAATTAAAAGGCAGCGTTCAATACAAAGTGCCAATTCAAAAATTGGATTTGAAATTAATAAAATCCATGGAATTAATCCTAATAAATACATGGAAACATTTTGATAAATAATTTCATCAGGTCTCCAAAATATTAGCAGATAAAAGGAATATCCAAAAGAAGTTAGGCATACAATTGTTAGATAACCAAAAAATAATAATAAAACTGGAGTTGCATTATTTCGTAAATGTTTTTTAATAAACATTTGTAAACATTTATACATGACAAGGCATAGGAATATTACTGATAAAATTGTGTGTAATAATACAAGGATGCCAAACGATAACATTTTCTTTTTGAAAATATCTTTTTAATTTTTTTTGATACCAGACGACAAAAAGAGTACGAAAAAAGTACAAGAGGAAGAAAAAAAGGTATAAAATTTGTTTTTGCTTGGTTGGTTTGCTAGTGTTTTTGACAAGTTTTTATCATATTTAATTAAATTTCCTCTTAATTGTAAAGAACAGTTGCTTTTGTGAATGAAAATAAAAATTAAAAATGAGAGGGGGCACAAACTAAAGAAGTGTCAATTAAGATACAATGTTAAAATGGCATACGAGTGCATTAAGTTATGCGTGAAACTATTATTCATTTATTAGCATAATTATGATATGGCTTAAATTGTAGACCAAAGCCGATGCATGTTCAAATGCCAAAGCTCGATCAGATGCTAGTTAGCGCCGCAGTGGAGATGATGGATGTATTGTTGAAGTTCCAGATTCTGACAATGTTGATGAGGACTTTGGTAATGGAATCTTTGGAATTTTTAGGAATGTAATGTCAAAAAACGTTAATACCTTTATTTTCAGTATTAAACACTAAATTTGAGCATTTAAAAACTCTTAAACTATTTTAAAATCTGAAATAACCATTTTAAAATAAATTTAAAGGGGGAGTCGCACTTCTCACAAACTTTTTAAAAGAGGGAGCAGAGAAAAAGAGACAACGCTGCCGAGTCAAAGAAAAGAAATAGTGCGTTTTTTCTCTTTTTTCTCCCTGATTTTCACGATTTGTTATAAGAAAAGATTAAAAAAATAAGTGTGCCGCATTATTCTCCTTGGTCCAACTGTAGAAATGCTTTTCTTCCCCCAAATCAAGCACCTTTTGGATTTGCAACTCTATCTACAGTAATCCGTCAAAAATTTTGAAATCAAATGGATGCATTTTTGGATTATTTTGCCTCATTAAAAAAGTGCAAGTATTTGTGTACCAGATTTTACCCTTTATGCACTTTTTGCGTGGATTTACACTACACTTTTTACTCAAAAGTCAGTGATTCTGCAAAGAAATTATAAAAAAAGTTTACAAACGGCACTTAAAAAGTGCAAGTTTTAGCTACTTTTTATTTTTCAGTTTCCCCCCTACACTTTTTGCGTAACCCATTTTCCTCTGATTCACAGGTTGTGAAGGCACGTAAAAAGAGAAAGTTTCTTTTCATTTTTAGACATATTTTTCAATTTTCCCAACTATTTTAAAAACACGCACACTTTTTTAGTGAGTCATTTTTTTCAGCTAACAGCTTTTTTTATGTTAGATGTATCTCTTGACACGATAAAGCTGTGCTTTCTAACATCGTTTTTTTGCCATAAAAATTGCTCACAACATTTAGCTTTGATTTTAAATGTAATTTTTTATTTAAATTTAAATTTGTATAGTTTTATTTTTGCTTAAAACTTTATATCATTGATCCTTGGGTAGGATTCACATTAAAAAATGCCGTCAAACAACAGCAGCATTGAGTCTGAGATTGAAATCTTTCCTAGAGATGTTTTAAGATGGATGAAAACAAATGCCAAACCCCTTGAGGCATTAAAATTAATGAAAGTATGCAAATATTTTCAACACAAAAATTTTCCATATTTGGTTATAGCCGGTATTAGCAAAAATAGTGATGGATGTTGGAGTTATTCGCGATTTTATAATGAAAGTCAATACTATGTCACTGATACCTTGGATACTTTTGCTGATAAAAGTTTATGGATAACAAAATACTTTTGTTTATATCAAAATGCTGATCCATTTTCATCAATTTTATCAAAGATTGCAATTTGTAAAGCTCGAAATTTGCATCTTGTTTCACAAAATCTTACACTTAATGAACTTAGAATTTTATCAGCAGATACCATGTTTGAATATGTTCATTTATTCAATACTACTATCACTGATACCAATGATGAACTTATCGCTATAGAAGATCTGCTAGTAATTATCCCAGAAGTAAAATATCTTTCTTTGTGAGTTTTGGATTACGGTATTTTACAGTATATAAAATAAAATAATTTTTAGTGATCAAATTATATTTCCAATTGCTTCTCCAGAAAATGCTGCAAATATTGTCGTACCAAATTTGGCACTATTTGAAGCAAGTCGAGTTCGTGAAAGTTTTAATTTTCAAAATTTTACTGAATTTATGAAAGTTGGTTTTTTAAAATTACAAAATGCAAAATCAATAATAATATTTTTAAGACTCATCCAACTGTTCAATGCCGTATAACATATGATACTAATAATATTCTTTCGTTAAAATATATTCAACAAATTGAAGAATATATTAATAAAGTTGTAATTGAAAATTCAATTGAATTCGCTCCACCCGTTATTCAATTTCCTGGACAAATCGTCCAAAATGCCTTAACTGAATTACATCAACGGTATCATGAACGAATTTATAATGAATCATCTGATATTTTATCGATGTAGGAAGGATATATCGCATTTCCATACGATATTTTTTTTGACATTCTTCCAACACACCAATATTTTATTCTTCCTGCACGTGCACCGATAAAATATCGCACTGACCTGTAATGAATCAATGATTTGATTTATTAAATTCTGCTGTTTATAATATACTTTATTTTGTCTAGTCTTTTATCAGTTAACTTTAACATTTAAAGATGGCTTAGCTTTAAGATACTTATTTAAATATTGAGTAATTTTTGGTATTTTTAATTAACTTTATTTTTTCTTGTCTTTCAATAGTAATTTATCAGAATTTTAATAACAAAAAATAGCATTTGGATAAACTTTAAGATAGTATTAATTTTAACATTAATATGATTGTTTATATATTTATAACACTTTTTTATGTAAAAATTGATAAAAAAAATTTTATTTTAACAATAAATTATTTATAATATAAACTTTTTTACAGTATAAAGTTTATTATTGTTTAACAATTTTCTTGATAAATTTTGTGTCAAGTGATACCATTCTCTTTCTTTTCGCCCATTCTTATGCAATTGTTTTTGTGTATTTGTATGGAACGAAAAAAACTCTTTCCACGTTCTTCTTTCATTGATAGCAGGGCCGCAACTGCCTTAGGGACATTAGGTACATGCCCCCCCCCCTAGGTGCCATAATTTACCTTGAAAAATTAAATTCATACTAGATAAAATGAGATTTTTTCATCCTCTTATAAGGAATCTCCCCTCCCTTACTTGGAACCTATTTGCGGCCCTGCTTGATAGAGTTTTTTTGCAGTTCCATAATTGGGGAAACAAAAGTGCAGCACTTCTATTTTTCCAGCATTAAATTTTATCATTTATTGTTATTGGCACTTTTGTAATTAAAGTAATTTAACAAACACCTGTAAGAAGTTTGTAATTCTAAAATTATATACGTAAAAAAAGGCTATTTAATAATGGCATTAATTTCAATATTTTTTTTATAGCCATAAAATAATAAAAATAATAATGGGGATTGCTTAAAAATGGCAAAAACTAGTGGGCTAAATTACTGTCTTTAAAATGAGAAAAACAAATTTAAAAACCAATCTGTAAAAAAAAGTGTTTTTCTTTTATGGTAATTCACTTGAATAAAAGAGATATTTAAGCCCCCAAACTTTGGTGAAATATTATTTTATTTATTTTTAAATGGCAATTTTAACTTTGTTTTAATAAAATTGAAGAATTTTCTAAATCTACCGTATTTTTTGGTTTTTAATAAAAAAAAAAAAAGCTAAACAATTCCATCAAATTTTGAAATTGCAAAAGTTTAAAATTAAAAATGGATTTTGCAAGAATTCAAGCGTTTTCTAAATTTGTAGATGCCTTTATTGATTGGTATATTTCAATTTGTTTTGTTTTCAAAATTTTAGTTATCATTTTTTTCATTTTCAATTTTATTAAAAAAAATTCAAACATTAAAAATTTTTACTTTTATTTACTTTTTATTGGATTTCTTTGTGATGCTTTTACAATGGCTTCAATAATCAATTATAGAATTTTTTATCGAAATTCCTACAGTATTTCTTTTCCGACTCCCCGAGATATTCAAGAATTTTTGCAATGGTATTCTTTAAGTTTTGGGGAAATGTGGACTTTAATGTTGACATTGAATCGTTTAACGGCGATTATTTGGTGGCAAGATTATGATCAAATTTGGTCAAAACATTTTTGGAAAGCAGTAATTATCCTTTATCCATTTTTGTTGGGATCTTGGTCTCTTATCATTGATTATAAATGCAGATTTCCAACACTTCGGTGCAGCATAGAATCCTTTCGAGTGCAAGATTCAATTGTAACGGGGGGCGGAAGTATCGCGGTAGCGTCCATTTCTGTGATTGCTGCAATTATAACCGCAATAATTTATCGAATAAAAATTAAAAAAGATCTAAATTTAAAACAAAGTCCTGACATTAAAATGATTATTCATTCCTTAATCGCTTCAGCCACTCTTCTTCTTTATTGGTGTTCCAGAACATATTATGATTTAAGACTTAACAGTTATCTCTCGGGGAATTATGGAAACGGATTAGGAACTTTTGAAGATAGCGTATTTTCCAAATTAGAAGATTTTGCCTATATTTTGTACAATCTTTGGACATATATTTTTCTCTTTGTTTTTTCGTAAGTTTTAAACTTTTTTAAAAACATATAAATGTTTAAACTTTTCTAGAGCCTCATTACGACAACAATTGCTTCAATTTTATTTTGTTTCAAAACTTTTTAGTTTTTTTAAAAAACCAAAAAATAAACCTAGAGTTGTTCCAATTAGTAGCGTAGTTCGAACAATGCACAGATAAAAAAATTCATGTATTTTTGTATGTTTAATTAACAAATTTTTATATCTGAATAATAAATAAAAATATGTAATTTGGTAAAAAATAAAATAAAAAATACAGTATTACTTTTTTCTTTTAAAAATACTAAAATAAAAATGTGCACCAAAAATGCTTACAAAAAATTTTATTTTAAAACATTTTACATCTCAGATTTTTCGTGTGAACAACTTTTTACTGGAAAAGTTAAAACAACACCGCAAAAAATGATGTTTTAAACTAAACACACTACAACTTTATCCCCCCTCGGTTTTCGCATAAGTATTTATTTAAAAATACTTTTTGTTTAAAATAAAATAAACAAAAAATAGAATGTTTAAATTTCCGAAAGAATTTTTTGTGTTGCTTTGTTTACCGATGAATCAGTTATTTTACGACCCTACATTGAAATTTGAAGTTACCAGAAAACAAATGTAAACAGTTTAAACAAAAACTATAAATTCTTTAACAATGACAAACGTAATTTAATCTTTTATTTTAAGTATTTAAACGAAGGAAAACTTTCTAAAATATCATTCATTTAACAACTTTTCTTGTCATTAAAGAACTTTCTATATTTTCCCAGAGCTTCCTTCATTTAATTTATTTGTCCCAAGAAAAATGAAGTCTTCAACTATTGCCATTTTTATGATTTTTATTGTTCTTGTTGCAGGTAAATTAAGCTTAAATATAATTACAGTTTTTCGGCCAAAAATTGTGCTTTACAATAATCCTGACCAATTACGCAAAATATAAAAGCTTTTTTTTAGTAAATATTGAAGATGTTAATGCTACTTCATACAGTACCACAAATGTGCCATCATGTAATAAATATTGTTCTCGCTCAAAAGCACAACAACGGGCATGCTGTCAAGCAAGAGGACATACAGGTTTAAGTGGATGTCTTCGTGGAAGAATGTCATGTTTTGGATAATACTTTTTTTAAATATCTTTCAAAGATTGAATACTTTGTAAATGTTTTGATACTTACTGTTTAATGATATCTATCTATGCCCTTTTTTATTGTAATAAATATTTTTATCGCAAGATAAAGTTTTTAACAACTTTCCACAAATGAGGAGAAGGTGAAGATATTAGATTCGACACAAATTTGGAGCAAAAAATTTTCAACAAAGAATAATAACCTTTGTATTGTTTTTAAAACAATTTAGAGATTAAAAAGAGGAACTTCGTTACTATGATTAAGATCAATTAAATGCAAAGCACAAAAAAAATATAAAACATTTGATACAATTATTTTTATAAAAATACAACAAAATACTGTTGTATTTCAATATATATATTTTTTTTGCATTATTTAATTCGAAACAAACACAAACTTGTTCGCAAATAAAAATCTCTGAGGCTTTTCAGTTGTTAAATGCGATCCAAAGAAAGTGCAAAAATTACAGAAATTTAAAACAATACGAAACATTGCAAATTTAATCAAAATTTATTTTAATTGTTGACATGATGAAATTCACAAGGGAAGTACGCCAACTGTTTTTGGAAATTTTACTCGAAATTTGACTCAAATTGTAGGTATGGTATAGGAAATGAATGTGTAAAAGTATTAGCGGCCAATGGCCAGCCAAAAAATTATAATTCCAAATTAAAGATCTAAAAATTCGATGATTATTTTTTTTTCACAGGGGGGACCACGTTAAAACAAAAAAAATTTTTTTTAACGTTGGCCGCTAATACTTTTACACATTCATTTCCTATACCATACCTGCAATTTGAGTCAACTTTCGAGTAAAATTTCCAAAAACAGTTGGCATACTTCCCTTGTCAGTGATTTCAATGGTTTTTAAAAATATAGTTTGAAAACAATTCTTACGTAAGTCCAGGTTACTGTAAATGATTCATTTAATCTTGAACGTCAATTATTTTTTACGAAATTAAAAATTTTCTGCTTCAGTCATTAAATCTTAAAAAGTAAATTAGTCTATTTACTTTTTAAGCTATATTTCCTGCATAAAGAAAAATTAATTTGTTTTGTTTTTTTCGCTTCAAATGAGTCCATTTTAAGAGTTATATCCATTTAAAAGGCTTTAAAAAGGCTTCTTTGTCTTTCACTTTAACCTAAAAAAGAAGTACAAAAATATGACGGATTTTTTGGCTGTGATTTCTTTATTCGAATATATTTTTATGATTATTTGTCATACAATTTCGTTATTCTATTTTGCATCAATTCTTTATTGGATTAAATTCCGAAAGCATCAAGTTGATACTTCCATGCATTTATACATTTTTACCGAAGTTTTATTTAGTATTTCCTGTTTATGCTTTTGTGGATATTTTGCTGTACTTTGGCGTCCTGACACGAATGTCTACAATGCATATCTAATTTTTGCCACTGGAGCTCCCATATCAGTTTTGTTAATCACACAACCGTTGGTGTCATGCTTTTTGGGAATTGATCGATGCTTTTGTTTCCTTTTTCCATTCAAAGAAACAAATCCAATGAAATTTTTTACCCTCATTTTAACAGCAATTTCAACAGTAATATTCTGGATCTTAATAATTATATATTATATTTTGCCATGCTTTCCATCTACAACCGTAACAAATTGTCGGTCATTTGGTTGTTTAAATACAACTGGAACGTCACAAATGTACACAACGTTACGGTATATTACTGCAATTGGAAGTGTGATTATTGGAGGGTTTCTTTTTAAACTTTTCAACCGAAAAGATATTAAAAATCTTTCCAAAAAGGTTCGATTAATACATTTATGGTTGAATAAATTTTTAAATCATCGTTTTTTTATAGAGTACTCGCTTGGTCGTCATCACACTTTTAGCCGCAATTGTCTTTGATTTTTTTCCACATTTAATTTCTTTTTCCTTTTCTACCGTAAGATTTTTTAAAATTTAAAAGTATTAATAAAATATAACAATGAATTTCTTTAAATTAATTTAATAATAATTTTTTTTTTAGTTTGGCCATTTCAACTTAGCTCTTATAATTGGTCCTTACAGTTTAGTCGTTTCATCAATCAATAGCATTGTCTGCGGATATTTTTATTATAAAATGTTAAAAATTCCTACCATTGTTGTTAGCAGCACAACAATGACAGTCTTTTAAATTGTTTTATACAAAAATTAAATTAAATTATAAATGTAAATGTAAATTGTTTGTGTAAATGAATACAAAATAAAGTTCAATTTTAAACAAATTTGATAAACTTTAATTCTTATTATTAAATAGTTTCTATCAATTTAATATTTTAATGTTTACAGTATTTTTTTATGTCATACCTGTGGCAGGGATTTTTCGGGATTGGAAGCAGCGAAGTTTTAAACAAAGCTTTTTTTACAATGTAAAAAATTGAAATATTAATGCCCCCCATTTGGTAGCCAGTGCTGTCGGTTTGCCTGGTACTCGGTTTTTGGTTTTTTGGTTATAACTTTTTTAAATAGTTTAAATCAAAAAATCTATTATTGCATATCGGCCCACCCTATCACAAGTTGATTCTAAAAAAAAGATGAGATTCTGAAAAGTTATCATTGTCTCAAAATCAGAAATTAACCGAAATCAAACCGAATTATCGATTGATTTCGGTTAATTACCGTTTCTGAGGTATTGCTTATTTTTCAGAATCTCATCTTTTTTTTAGAATCAACTTGTGATAGGGTGGGCCGATATGCTATAATAGATTTTTTGATTTCAACAATTTAAAAAAGTTATAACCAAAAAACCAAAAACCGAGTACCAGACGAACCGACAGCACTGTTGGTAGCAAACGAAATCTTTGCATATTTTTTCACGAATTATAAAAAATCAATAATTTTTGCCAAGACCGAATTTTCTTTTGTTCCTAAAATGCCATCAGGCGATCTCACACTTGCAAATAGTTAAATTGATTTTTCTTTGTTATAAGTTTTTATCAATAATTTTTTATAACTATATTTTTTATTTACCAAAATAAGTTATTCTTCAAAAAAAAAGATGGCTGCAAAAGATTTTTTTATAAGTTTTTTTTCAATAATAAGTTTAAATTTGAGATTTTTTTAGGAGATGAAATATCCGATTGGAATTCAATGGATTTTTCCCGAAAACTTCTTTGATTCTTTTGATGCAGATTTATCAAAATCTCAACGCTTTCGTTTGCCAGGCCTTCCAGTAACATATTATTTAACAATGAAATTTAATCAAATTGATGACGATGATCCTGATATCTCTGTTTTCTTTCATTGTTATAGTGATTATGATGAAATCGAGATTGAAGCAGACTTTAGAATCGCCGTAAAACTTGTCTGTCAAAAAACACTTAAAAAAATAAAAGTTAGAGGAACAAAATGTTGCTTTAACAATGCCATAGATGAAATTGAATGTTATTCTGTCGTTGCCTGGGAATGGTGGAATAAATCAGGGGAAATTATTTTTGAGATTGTTGGAAATTTTGTTATCAAAAAGTTGCATTCAATTCCACTTTCATTAATAGTTCCGAAAATTAATCAATTATTCGCTGATAACGATGATCAAAAAGATTTTACAATTATTGCAGAAGGTCAAGAATTAAAGGTTGGGATTTTATATATCCCATTTTTTGTATTTTAATAAAATATTTTAGATTCATAAATCTATATTTCAAAATACTTCACCTGTTTTTTGCAGAATGCTTGAATCAAATTGGAAAGAATCAAATGAATCAAAAATTGAATTAAAATTTCTTTCATTTAAATTAGCAAAAATTTTTATTGATTTAATTTATGGTCAAAGATATTGGGGAATTTTAGATATAAAGGAATATATTCAACTTTATCAATTTGCTGATCAATATAATATTCCAGCTTTAAAGGCATGTCATAGTTAGTTTTGTTACAATAATTTCAACACTACTTTTCAGAATGCCGTCAAAAATAGCCTAATTTTAACCCCAAAAAATATTGTAGAATATACAAATTTGGTTGCAGAAACTAAAATTGATGAACTTATTCGACACTGTATTGATTATTTAATTCTTTGTTCACAATATTCTTTATCAATCAAAAATATTGATTCCATCAATGATTTTATTAAAATTCAAATTTCTGACCGAATTTTTTCAAGTCCATTTTTAAAGCGAAATGTTGAAGATGAAAATATTTGTCGAGTTAGCAGTAAGTTTAAGTTTCAAAATAAGTAATACTGTAAAATTACATTATTTTAGAACATTCAATTGAAAAAAAGATGACGGATCCATTTGAGGCACAAAGTTGTGCCTTACCAGAAATTCAAATGCCATCTGTTTTTTCCCCATTAAATGTTCCAATTGATTATAGTCCATTTTTTGAGTATCTACAAAATCATTTGCAACAACAAAAACCACTTGAAGAATTTCAACAACAATTTTGGCTTTGGCAACAACAACAATGGCAAATTTTGATGAACACTTTTGCATTAGCTCAGCAAGAACAGCAGAAAAAATGATTCTTTTTTTATTATTTGTTTTTTTTTTGATATGCATTTTAGAATAAAAAATATATATATACTAATGAAATCTCGGTATTATTGAAATTAACGAATAATCACTATTAAGTGCATACAAAGACATATTTTCCAACTGTGACCAAATGTGAAAAAGAGTTTGAAAGTATACAATGCACTTATACAGTAACTTTTTAAAATAATCAAATTTGGATTCTTAAAATCTCGTGGAAAAATGCATGGAAATAAACTAGTCACCAAAAAAAATGTTTATAGTTTTATGTTTTGAATTTATTGATTTTTTTTTGTTGTACGTCATTTAAGCTTCATGAACTTTAGATGATAAAAAAAACATGTTGCTTAAAAAAGAATGATAACATTCAAAACAGGACTTTCTTTTTTTTCTGTTTATTTACACCCCAAAAAATGTTTTTTCACTTCATTTTATTATCACAAAATTTAAGCAGCAACAATGACTGCTTGGATCCATGGTAATTTTCCTTCTTTTTATATTTTATTTATTTTTGATGACTAAAAAATATAAACATTTTAGGCTTGTTTTTTCTCGTCATTTTTGTTGGTTTAGGATGTTCTTTAAAGGATTTGGGAGCTCCAACTTTCAACTGCCCAGGATTAATGGCCCCAAGTGCTACCGTCCCCAGTTCCGTTCATGCTTTAAGACCTGCAGATATTAAAGTTGTTGCAGCATTGGGAGATTCTTTAACTGTTTGTAACATTTGTTAAAAGGTTTTAATTAATTATTTTTCATTTTTTGAGGCTGCAAATGGTGCTGGAGCTCCAAAGGAAGATGCCGTGGCAATTCTTCTTCAATATCGGGGTTTAGCATTTCAAGGTGGCGGGGATAAAGGCATCAATGAACATGTAACAATTCCAAGTTAGTTTTTACATTTTAAATGTGATGGGCTGGTGGTGATTTCAAGGAAAAGTTTCAATATTTAAATGTTGAATGAAAATTTTTTTGATAATCATTTTTAAAACCTAAAAAATTATTTGCCAAAACTTATTTTTTAACAAAAACTATTTTTTTTTAGATATTTTTCGAAAATTTAATCCATCACTTTTTGGATTTGCCAATGGAGTTAGTTCTTCGGATGTATGGGAAAAGGCACATTTAAACTTGGGATTCCCTGGGGCTGAATCGAGTGATCTTTTGGGACAAGCTCGAAATCTTGTTCAATTGATGCAAACTCATTCAGAAGTTGACGTACAAAATGATTGGAAACTTATAAATATTTTTATTGGTGCCAATGATATTTGTGCTGAATGCCAAGATCAAATTCATAATTCCTCTGGTCCACATTCTCCAACACAATTTGGTTTAAATGTACAAAAAACTATTCAAATTTTATATGATCATTTGCCACGAACCCTTGTCTCCCTGACTGGAATGTTTAATATGAAAATGCTTCGAATGGTTGATCATGGGCAAGGATTTTGTCAAAGCTTACATGGTGTGACGAAATAAATTTTTATTTCTTTATCAAAATTATATTCACTGTTTTAGTCTTCGAATGCCCCTGTGAATCAGATACTCATTTTACAGATCAACAAATTTCTGATGTTTGTATTGGATATATGAAAGCTGAACAAGATATACAAGATAAAGGAACTTTTGATACCAAAGATGACTTCAGTTTAGTCATTCAACCATTTTTTGAAGGTTCGTTTTGCTCAATAAAAGATTAAAAAAAGGATTGAAATTGGTTTTATGAAATTTCATTTTAATTCGTAAATCTCAAAACAAATGTTTTAAATAAAAACCTTTCTTTTTAGATGATATCATTCCACCTGAATTGGTAAGGAATTAATTTACTACATAGCTGCCCAAAAAACTATTAATATTTCCTGTGCCATTTTAGAAACTAAATTTTTCTGATAAAAAAAAAAGTTGTTACAAAACTCAAAATTTTAGGCAAATGGAAGTATTGATCTTGATTTCTTTGCTGGTGATTGTTTCCATTTTTCACAATTTGGTAATATTTAACCCTATCTACTTTTAATATACGATAAATATATTTTTTTTAGGTCATGCCGTTGTATCAAAAATTTTATGGAATAATATCCTTCAACCTGTTGGACAAAAAGCAACAAAATCAAATCTTTCTGACTATGATTTTGATTTAAACTGTCCAGATCCGGTAAGCATTATACTCTCTCTTCAAAGATACAGTAATATATATTTTAAAAAATCTTCTTTTAGAATTGTCCATTCATTCGTACCACAAAAAACAGCAAAGATTGCAGCAAATATTTTCAACCAACAACACTTTACTAAAAATTATTCTTTATTGTTATTGCATTTTTTAAAAACAAATAAATAAAAATGATATTTGATAATACTCATAAAAAAACAAGTTTTAAGAACAATGAATTTTTGAATTTTCTTTCGCTATTTTGTCGCCCCAAAATGCTACAATTAAAATACGATCAACATAAATAGAATATGTTTTTTGTGTATTCTTATTAGATGTACATCTATTAGGGTGATTAGTAACGAAAAAAAGTCAAAAAAAAGGAACGGAAAAAGTGTTCCCTGACAGTTTCTAACTTTATCCGTGTGTTTTTTGCTACAAAGTTTTTTGGCAAGCTTGATTCCACATCAACAAAAATATTATTTTATTTTAAAGGGAGTGTCGACGACAAGCAAGAAACGCACTACGACGGTAAAGGTGTCGCGCCAATGATAGGGAATAAAAAGTTTGCAAAAATTCATCCGTCAAACCGATGTGAATGAATGACAAAAAAACAGACTTTTTATTCCCCATCATTGCCGTGACGCCCTTACCGTCGTAGTGCGTTTCTTGCTTGTCGTCGACACTCTTTTTAAAAAACTCGTCAACATTATTAAAATTTGCATATTTGTTCTGCTTGCATTTCACTACATCAAAAAATGTTGTGAAGCATTTGTACTAAAAAAATGCCGTTGAAAATGTTCAATTATTTTTTATTTTTGGTTATTTTTGGAAAATCAACTTTTATTTATGGATTCAATGAACCTGTAAGTTTTAGTTAATTTGGGAATTTAGAGGGGATGAAAAAATGAATAGTGATACTAATTTATGCATTCTAATGCTGCATTTCTGAACTTTATTAATTTTGAAAGAGATTCGGAAATGAATGTTTATTTTTACCTAACAGTTTTACGATAACACATTATTTAACTTTTTATATTATAGCGAATTAGAAATGGTGAATTTACTCCAGATGATTTATTTCAATTTGCTGTAAGAACTCACAATCCGGTTGGTGTCTGTACAGGTTCAATAATTTCAAAAAGATATGTTCTTACTGCTGCACATTGTATTGAAGAACAAGAATCATCACCGAAAATTAAATATGATACTTATGAGTAAGTTATCATTTAAATTATTTAAGAAAAACTGTTAATTTGTGTCATTCAATATACTCGCATTATTATATTAAGTTTGGGATATCTTGTTTTAACTTTTAATTAAATATATTTAAATTTTCAGAGTTTATCAGAATAATATTAATTATGCTGAAGTTCGACCCTTAAATATTGTTGATAAATCAAAAATGCCAAAATCAATAAATGCATATATTACAAAAAACTTTGCATCTAAATATTGGCGATGGAAAGATATTGCAGTTATTGAATTTCCAGAAGGAACCGATTTTGGGATTGAACCCGTGAAACTTGCAAAAGATTATATTGAAAAAGAAGGCGATGAAGCATATATTACTGGATTTGGAGCATGGTGGTTAGAAGGTTAGTTTTATGATTAAAATTAATGGTGAATTGTTGTTTTTTAGGTAACAAAACAAGTGGAGGATCTACGGTATTACGTCAGGCAAGAGTATCATTAGTAATGGAATGTTTTGGGAAACTAACAATTTGTGCTGGAAATTCTACTCATCAAGGCTTGCTAGGTGATAGTGGGGGTCCAATGATAATTCAACGAAATAATCAATGGTATCAAATTGGGGTTGCTTCATCGTACTCATATCAAGGTATTTTATAGTTTAATACCTAATTGTTTAAATTAATTTTATTTATCATACATATTTAATTTTAAGACTGGCGTACCCGAATATCATCATACTGTAATTTTATTGAAGAAGTAACAAAAAATGAAGTTAAATGTGTATCAATTTTTCCTGAAAATCAAAACAATAACCAAATGATTCCAAAACAATTTCCACCAATTTACAAAGGTCAAGAAACCCCATTAAAGATATTTGATTTTGTTATTCCACTTTATACTTATTTTTATTATATTGGATGTACAGCTACCGTAATCTCAAAACGACATCTTTTAACATCGGGTATTTGTGTTTATAACGGAGATTATGCGCCTGTTTCTACAAATTCAAATTCCAAGTATCTTTCATTGTTTTTATATTTTGACTAATACTATTATAATATATTTATA
Source organism: Panagrolaimus superbus (assembly GCA_964035985.1). NCBI lineage: Eukaryota > Metazoa > Nematoda > Chromadorea > Rhabditida > Panagrolaimidae > Panagrolaimus > Panagrolaimus superbus. Next base: position 13,571,509 of record OZ038357.1, read on the forward strand.
TATATATATATTTTAGATCTGTTTATGGCATTTTCTTTCCTGATTTTCGTTCAAAAAATGTTGAATCAAGTTTTACAAATCCAGTAAATGCAATTGCATATTTTCCTTTAAATTATAAATGGCCATGGACGCATAATCTTGCGATAATTGAATTTCCAGAAGGAACTGATTTCAAAATTGAACCCGTGAAACTGGCAAAAGATTATGTTCGAGTTTATTTGGATAATTCGATTATTGTTGCTGGATATGGAAAATATGATTTAAAAAGTTGATAGTTTTCTTTTAAAAATTTGTTATTTATTTAATACATTTTTTTTAGAAAATATGCATATTAATGGAACACCACCAATCTTACAACATTCATATGCTTCTTTTCAACTCGAAGAATATACTGATAAAAAAGGTATAAAATTAAAGTTTTTTATTATTTCGTATTAAATTTTACAGTAATCCCTGAAAATACTAATCTTATGAAAGATGAAGGTGGTCCAACTTTAATAGAAAGAAATGGAAAATTTTATCAAATTATTGTTAATGTTATTTCTGGTACTCCCGATGGTAATTTTTTCATTTCTGGTGCAACTTTTTTATATATTTAGTGTTTAGGTTTTAATACCGCCATTTCATCAGAATGCAATTTTATCGAAGAAGTAACAAAAAATGAAGTTCAATGTGAATCAATTGCTCCATTTATGGCATCTGAATCAACGACAACATTTTCTGATTCATTGCCATTGAAACAAGAAATTGAAAACTCAAGTGATGCTTCAAAAATTGGATTTCAAATGAAATTATTTGTGATTTCTATTTTTACTATTTTTTCTTTAACTATTCTGACGTCCAATTTGTAATTCTTATTGCAATACTAACAAATACAAAAATAAAAAATAGAAGAAATGTTTATGAAAGAAAAGGTATCATAGTAGTAAAAATGTTATCAAATTTTTGTGACAAAGTCAAAAATCTTTTTGCAAATTTGAGGAATGCTATCTCTGAAAATTTTTCAGTGAAAAGATATAAAAATGCAAAAAGTGTGCATTACATTTTAGGCTAGGCTCTCCAATAGGGTTGTTCATTTCCCTTTCTAGATTTTTGCGGGAAATGAATCACTTTCATGGCTGCAGGCGTTGATACAATGCTCAGACCAGGAAAAAATGAAGCTAAATGAGGCCGGCCAAAAAATAGGCTATTGTAAATATAAAATATCAAAAATAATATTTATTATTGTATCGAATATGATATTCTTCCTACACCGATAAAATATCACACAGCTCGGCAGTACCATTTCCTGAATTAATTTTATCCTTAATTAACAAAATTTTACATTAAACGGAAAAATACGACTATTTTTGCTTTAAAAATAATTTAAAAGCATTAAAATGCTTAAATTTTTAGTTAATTTGTCTAAATTTAAGATTTTAATGTTTTGGGTATTAAAAATTTTAATCGGGATCTTTGGGTCCCCTCCCCCATCTCTGACCAAACATCAAAGGCTTTTTCCGTCAACAACAAAGCTCGCGAGCTTTGATGTTGTCTAGCTCGTTACAATTTGGGTTTTGCGTTTTGAAAAAAATACGCAGAGGGGGGACCAAGACAAAATGAAGAAAATAAAAAGGGCCCGGTCGGCTCGATTGGTCCTGGCCGAGCTCAAAATTAATCGGACCGGGCCGATAAAAAAGTGGCCCGTGCCATGCTTATTTTGGTGTTATTACATTTGCAAAACCTCTGTATCAAATTTGGCAAATTTGCAAAAATAGATTTTTTCGAAAATATGATCACAATCTTGAAAATATTTAAAAATTTTCCCAATAATGATAACTAGGGGACCCGTCGGATCTGTATATTACTATTAAAAAAAATTACAGTAATTTATTACAATATTAATACTTTTTAAACCATCAAAATCGCTTAAAAACTCACTGAGTTATGAGCAAACGCGCGCGCATGACTAAAAAAATCTCAAAAAGAAATGGAACGAAAGGCCAAACATTTTTTTGATGGCAACCCGCTTAGTTGTTCGTTAGAAGGTTTCGATGGCCGGATCTTGAATCGCTCACCGGCAATCCTTCGGATTGCCGCTTTCGACGATTCACAGCTGGTCCTAGGCCTTCGGTTTCGGGTTCTATGGCAGTCATAAAACTTTTTAAATAAGGACCCGTCTAATACTACTGTTAATGTACATATCAGCATATTTTAAAAATCACTAAGAAATAATATTAGGACCCGTCGAATTCATAATTTTAAATTAATCCCAAACGATTTCTCCAATCTTGTAAGAATTTTAGGACCCGTCAAACATACTTTAACCTTAAAAAAACTAATAAAATATTTAAGGACCCGTTAAATATATATGTTTTTTTAACATATTTATCATTTTTAATCAGTAAACTGATAATGATATCAAAATTTATTATTGATTTTTGGAGTTCCTCAAAGACTCCAAAAAATCAATGTTGAAATAAATTCAACTAAAAAAATCCTACCTAATATTGCAAATCTCAAACCCCCTAATTACCCTATCAGCGCGCACCCTAATGCAACTCAAAGCCGAAGCTGATTTTTCCAAACGGTTTTACCCATATTTCTGCCAGAATAAAAGTTTCCGCAGTGCGCGGTCGGGTTTTCGTGACTTTTATTTTCTCTGTTTCTCTAATGCACTTTTTACCACAGAATAAAACAAAAAATGTTCTTTTACTTTTCTTTTTTTGCAACAATTTTACAGAGTAAAAATTACTAAAACTAATGTTTACGTTTTGTGTAGTTTTTTATGGGCTATCCGAATATGTAAAATTTGTGATTAAATTCTTCTATGACTCACCCCGAAAATCCCGAAAATCCCGAAAAACCCGTTTTTTGACTTTCAGAATCCTGTAACATCTGAATCCACCATTGAATAATTTTTTTTAGAGTTTTTCTGAATTCCCCATGGTCGAATTAGTCTCCTCCAGAAGTTTCAGGAAAATCCAACCGTGGGAAGTATTTTTCCTTCTAACTTTTGTGTTCGTCAAAAGTTTATACAATAGTGCATTTTTGCAAAAGCTAACTACAAACTACATTTTTTGCCTTTTTTCGATTTCAAAAAATTTAAGATTACAATTAAAGAACTTTAGGACCCGTCAATTGTAATGGATCCTAAACGATTTTCCGAAAATTAGCCCCCCTTTTTGTAAAACCGGTATCCCAAACGATTTTTCCAAAATGACATTAGGACCCGTCCATTTGAAAAATTTTAAGATTTACAATCCCAAAATTATCGCATCCTCATAATAAAATATTTCAAAAATAAAAATATTTTAGGACCCGTCGCATCTTTCAGTGTTTTAAAAAAGTGACATAAAAATCCGTCCAACCGATACCCCCTCCCCTTTTCAGAATCCAAAAAAATAAAAAATAATTCTTAAGTTTTATGACCCGTCGAAAAAACCCAAACGATTTCTCCATTATCCAAAATTTTGACTTTAGGACCCGTTCACCCCCCCCCCCCCCTTTTTCAGAATCACATAAAAATAATTACATTTTCTGATTCAGCAGAAAAAAATACATTGAATCCACATTAAAATCAAAAAATAAATTTTAGAATCAGAATCCACCCCACCCCCCTTTTCTGAATCCTAAAAATAACAAATAATTCCATTTCTTGGTTCCCCACAAAATTCTAACCCGAAACATAGTTTAAACTCAAATAACATTTTTTCGTCATAATCCATGATCCGGGTCACCCCCCTTTTCTGAATTACAAAAAATAAAAATAATTCGATTTCCTGATTCCCCACAAAATTCTACCCCGAAACATGGTTTAAAGTCAAAAAATAATTTTTAGAATCAGAATCCACCTCACCACCCCCTTTTCTGAATCCTCAAAATAAAAAATAATTCCATTTCCTGATTCCTCACAAAATTCTACCCCGAAACATAGTTTAAACTCAAAAAACATTTTTTCCGTCAAAATCCATGATCCGGGCCACCCCCCACTTTCAAAACTGAAATTAAATTGAAATTAAATTAATTTTAATTTAATAAAATTTTAATTTAAAACGCTCAGCATTTTCTCTGCGCATGTCTCTCATTTTCTTCACTCTTTTTTATGCAAAAAAAAGAAACCACTTGACCTATATTTTAAGAAGAGAGAATCAACTTAACAATTTTCAAAAAATTACTACTACTTTACCACAAATTAATTACCAAATATTTTGAAAGAAAACGGGACAGTTTTTTACGGGCTATCCGAATATGTAAAAATGTTGGTACATTTATATTACGGAATACCATCAGAATCGTACTTGAAAAAAAAGTGCCTTCTGAAGCCTGAATCTCAGAATCCAACCATCGAATATTTTTTTTCGGAATTTTTCTGGAATCCCCATACTCGATTCCATATTCCATGAAATTTATAGAAAAAATGATCGTTTCGTCACATTGTTCTTCTAACTTTTAATAGACCAAATATTTATTTTCCCAATAATGATAAAAATCGGACAATTTATTTTTTAAATTCTTTCAAAATAAATAATTTCATAAATTTTTTTACAACACATATTTTTATTACAAATTTAAATTATTATTTTTTTTCATCGGCTCGCTTTTTTGCGATATTTTCGAATAAAGTTCCATCGTAGGAGTCTTGAATATCTTTGGCATTTAATTTGTAGCCATTTGCAATCCAAAGAAAAGTCCATTCAGCTTTGGATGCCGTTCCACCAACGGGATCAGATCCATGTTTAAAAGATTTTGATAGCTTTAAAGCTTCACTAAAAGTTGTGATAACTTCTTTTCCTTCGGTACATTCTCGGATAGCTTCTTGAAATTGATTAAATTTTTTTGGATTGATTGTTCCATCAGGATTATAGGTTTCAGAATCAGAAGTATGTTTACCTTTGTAAATATTTTTGATATAAATTGGAAGGGTTGGATTTGGGATTTTGGAGTCTTGAGTTGGATAAGAAAGGAATAAATTGATTATAAATGCTGATAACATTGAAGTGATAACACCAAAACCTAAATCCCGAAAACCTTTGTATGTCTCCCATGGCATTACAATTCCATCATCATTTTGATCAAAAAATTCTACATGTTTTTGAAGGGCTGTTTTTTCTTTGCTACTTTGTTGTTCTTGTTGAAGAGGAAGGGTATCCATGTTAGAAGAAGAATAATGATAGAATATTTATTGAATGAATATGGTTTAATAAATTTTACAAATATTTAAAAATCGAATGATTGATTTGCCTGAAATAATATTTGTTTGTTTAAGTAGTAGTAATTAATTTAAGAATAAATAAATTATCGTATAAAACGGTAAATTTATTTAAAAAAAAACAAAAAAGTGATTAAATATTGGAAAATTGATAACGGGGGGGGGGGGGGGGGGGGGCTATAAAATCGGAAAACAGCACGTATTAAAAAATGTATTTTTAGTTTATTTATAATTTACCGATAAATTCAGCGCTGATATTTAGCTTTAAAAACTCACAACAACAAACAAACTTTAAAAAAGAAATAAGTAAAAAAAGGGGGAAGGGGAAAGAAAGTTGTGGTAAACAAAAAACAAATGTTCCGACAGACGAACAAAAAATTGAAATGGTTGCGAAAAAAAGCGATGTCCAAATGGAAAAATGTTTTTGGGGACTGTGAGAAATGGAAAATGTGCGTAAATCTGCTGCTGCTAAAAAAAAATAAGATATAAAATACAAACAACAGCGTTCCATTTTTTTATGAATCAACATATTTTAATCAGTCAATAATTTTGTTTTTTAGTTTAGGTTTATTTAAAAAGCGTTGGTCTATGATTTCTTTGAAAAAATAATGGGATTTCCAAAGAAAATTTCTTTTTTTTTGTATTTTTACAAGCAAAAAAACATGTTGTTTTTTTGTGTTTTTTTTATATACTTTATAGTTTTTTAAAGTTTAAAGTTTAAACTTTATTTTTTTGCTGTACAACAAAAACATCAAGGGTTATATCTATTTTATACTAATTCAACTTAAAATTTTAACATGTTTAGCTTTTTTCGATATTAATATAAAAACAATGGCAAATATAAAGTGTACCCAAATTTAAAAACTTGATTTATTTCGATCTCAAGTAGGGTTCCTAATTGCAAGTGTTCAATTATGATAGATCATTTTTGGTAAAAAATGTGAGGAACGGGCTTTAGCCAAAGCTACATAGGTATATGCAGTTTTGGTGGTCATTCGGTCCGGTCAGGGTTTTCGGACCGTTGCAGTTGGGTCATTTGCAAAGGAGTAAAATAAATCAGTTAAATATCCGCTCGTACATAAAAGCGACAATTCATTTTATCAAGAATAAAACACCGTTATTCAACAAACAAAACTTTATGTAACATAAGTTCAATAAACAAAAATACTGTATTAAAAACAAAAAAGGCTTTTTTTGGATTATTGTGTTATCCCAAAAAAGTTTTTATTTAAAACTAAACAATAAATATAAAAGTACCGATTTAAAAATAGATCACTGAATTTAAATCTATTACCAAATTACGACAATAAACTGATGAATGACAAATCTACTTTAAAATTCTAAAAAAAAAATTTAAAGAAAATACAGTTAAATAACCCATAAAAATATTTGCATAAAAAAGCTAATATTTTTTAAAAAACAATTTTAAAAAATAATATTTTATGTTAAAAAACTAATGACAAATTCAAATTTTGAAAAAGGTTAATGTAACATTCATTTCTTTATCTTCTTTCAATTCAACAAAACAGTGATAATCTTCACTTTGGTCTAAAAAATGTAATATTCAATCAGTTTTTGTTGGCAAGCAAATAATTTGTCTTACTATTAATCATTACACCATTAGGATTAAGAACATGGATTTCGATCAATTTTTCTTCAATTTTTTTAATAAAACATTTAAATGCTCCAAATTCAGGAATCTCAATGTTTTGAACATAAAATTGAAGGGATTTTAATGCAAAACATGATTTCTTATCCACTTGAAGATGATATACAGTGACCTCTTGAAGTGGAATTTCGGCTTTAATGTAAAAATCAAACCAGTCGCACTTTGAATCAACAAAAAATTTGTTATCATCAAAGGAAACTTTCACCTTAGAACATTTCTTTCCTACAAAAAAAATATGTTTATATTGATTTCATTAAAAATAAAATTAGTTTACCATCAAAATAACTTCCAACAATTTTTATTAATTCAACGTTTCCTTTAATGTTTTTTATTTGATAAGCATCAATTCCAACATTAACAGTTTTAAATTCAATATTTTCAGAAACTTTAATAGTTCCGAGGCAAACATTTCTTTTAACAATAACTGTATTCAAAAACATGTTTTGTAAAAAAAACAAATGGCGTAAATTTTAGTCAATTGATAAAATCAAACAGATATATTATATCTATCACAGATATTTCCACAGCAAAAATGTTTCAATGCTGACTTTTAGCTAAAAAATCAATGTTGCATTTAAAAGTGAAAAAAAAAATGTGTTTATCAAAAAATGAAATCTCTACTATTTTTGTAATAAAATCCGACGGAGAGAAAAAGTTTTTTTTAAAAAAACAAAAAGCATTAAAAACGATATCATTTGACAAATATTTGAAACTAATCTCAGAACTTCTTTTTGTGAGATCAATAAATGATTACCAAACTCATTTTTTTCAAAAAAACAATTATAGTCAACTTTTAAAGAGAGCGGACGGTTTGCGACTTTTTTAGACTCGGAAAATGCAAGATCCTGACAATCAGGATCTTGCATGCTCCAGCGTTTTGTCGGACATTTTTTTAATCGTTGGGAGACCCAACGATTAAAAAAATACTAAAACGTCCGCCCCCTTTAATATTTATTTAAAATAAATTTTAAAAAAAATTTAAACAAAAATAATAAATTCTTTAATTTTTCCCTTTATATTTTTTTTCACATTTTTTTGTATTTAAATGCTACTTTAATTTTCCTCTAAACATGGAAATAAAGACTTTAATTGTTATCCTTTTATTTAAATTAAAATTTAACTTAATTCAATTTTTACGTGTCATAATTCAAAAAATTGTAAACAAAATTGGTATTAAATGTTTGAAAATTATTTTATTTTACAGATCCTTTACTTAAGAGTCTTCAGAAATATGTTAAAGTATGATGTCATTCTTTGACAATTTTTAAATATTGGGTTCAAACTTTAATTAAATTGATATTTGATAAACAAAATCTTAGAGGGCCCGAGAGTAAACACGTTTTGCTTTAACTCCATTATATCCCATATCAATAATCAATTTTTCATTTTCAATATAACTATCAGATATCGCATTTTTTTCATCACATTTGAATCCTTTTTGAATTTGACGAAGCTTTTTTCCACCATCAACAAGTGTGAAAATACTCGTAAATGTTGCTCCATCACTTCCAAATTCGATACATTCTTTTTCAAGTTCAAAAACAAGCACCCTAGTTTGGAAAGATGAATTGAATTCTATCCTCCAAAAATTACCATCAATGATAAAAACCATTTGAGGCTTCAAATAACTCGAAATTACTCGGGTCATCCATCCAACACCTGTAACTTTCAAATATTCATCCAAATTTTCAGAACTTTCAAGATTCCATTTTCCACAAAAATTTTGTGCCGAATTCTTTTCGGGCAAATCCGAGTTTGAATCCTGACTTAAGTCTGTGGATAAATCCAAAGAATTTGTTTCATCGTCATTTTTTGGTTTTTCAAAGATGAAAGATAATTTATGAACAATTTTTTCGCCAATGGATTCTTGAAATGTATAATCTTCATTTTGGCCTAAAATAAAAGTTTAAATAAAATACAAAACTGATAAACTTTTACCATTAATTCTAACATGATTTGGATTTTCTACAGTAATCTCAACAAATTCCAACGAGTTTCTTTTAAAAGAATATTCAAATTCCCTATTTTCGAATTCTGACAAAATAATCTTGCCACGAAATAATTCAAATTCTTTCAAATATTTCATTTTATACCTATCAATTTCAAGTTCATAAACAGCCGAATCAACTTCAACAAATTCGGCATCAGTTAAAAGATAAAATGTATGAGGTAATGCAATGTATAATGATTGCTGCACAAAGGAATTATTAATTTTATCAATATTTTCACATTCAAAACCAGAAAAAGAAATTCTTTCAATTTCAAAATCACCCTTAATTTTTTGAAGCTGAATATTATAATTTGCTTTATTGTCGAGACATGGATACGGAATATTTATGATAAATTCAAGATTTTCATTAACTTTGACAATAGTTTCAGAATTTCGGGAAATATAAGTTTTTACAAGGATACAAGTTTTCATTTTTTAGCTTTCAAAGAAAAAATAGTTTCAACAAAAATGTATAAAAACGTTTCCAATGTCCAAAAAACAGGATAACAACAAGACAAAATTATCACTGAATTTCTTCCACAATCATTGTTATCAGTTTTGACAAAAAATCAATTAAATGCATTTTTATTGCTTTTTTTACTTCAACGACTCTGAATCATCAAAAAAAGATGTTTAAAGACATAAAAAACACATTGCAACTTTTATCAAAAATATAATTATATGATATCTGCTATTTTACACATGATCAAAACCAGAGACAAAAGAAGAATTATTTATTTTTACAAAAATGCAAAAAAAGACAGCCAAAAAATGTCCGACCCCTGATCTTTTGATTTTCCTCTTTTTATTTATTTCGGTTAGAATCGAGAAAAAAAAATTTTTTTTATAAAATAAATAAAAAAAATAGTACACTCAAAAGTACAGGGTGATTCAAGAAAAAGTCCTATTTTGAAATGGCTGGAAAATAGGGTTGTGCATAAATTTTTAAAATTTTCAAAGATCTCGGCATCCAGCAAGTATTTCGGGACAAATTTGGGCTTAAAATGCTGGATTTTGTATAGCATAAAATAAAATATAAAGAAAAAACAAATTAAAGTAAAGGCAACATCAATAATTCCAAGAATCTGAATCGTATTTTTTTTCCAAAAAATTTTTTCTGCAAAGTTGCGCGCAACGTGCATTTTTTTTGTCGGCAAAGAAAACTGTCATTTTTTGTTAGAATTTTTCACAATATTTTTTTATTACAAAATATTTATTTATTAAATTATTTTTTTTTGAAAACAATATTTGTAATTAATTCTTTAAATTCGTCATAACTGTATACATATGATAGTTGTATTATTATTTAATGATTTTTCGTGGATTTTGGATGATTCATTATGTACCAAATTACGTGGATTTATCAAAGCCGGATTATTCATATCCGAAAAGTGGAATACGAAATGGACAATCAATTCGTTGTGTAACCTTTGCAGTTTATCACAAATTTGAACTCAACTTTATTTTCTCAAATTTATTAGTTTTTCAAAGCATAAAAAATATGGAAAAGGTTTGTAAAAATTACTGTAAGATAAAAAATTTTACTATAGAATATTGCAGATTTATATGGTGATCTCGTAGCTCCAGATTTGAAGTCATCATTCTATTTTAAACCGTGGCTTAATGGACCTGGTGATTTGCTGAGTTACTGTAACAACAGCTATAAAGCAAGTTTATCCTCTATTTTAGAAAATGCTAAAAAAATATTTTTGATTTTCAGTCTTCGATCAGTCAAAATTGATGTTGATTATGCATTTTCAAGTTCAAAATAGGCTTTTAGTGATAACGAAAATCTTCCGTATGTTTGTATTGGTGATATAAATCGTCAAGTTTGTAAAAGTTGATGCTGCTACCGTTTTATGATATACCATTTTTAGAAATCTCAAATGGGTACAGGTGGCCGGACTCTATGTATTCAAAATTATCTCTTGTGACATCTTTATCGATCTTCTGCTGATCACGTTGAATGCTGTCCAGTATCACAAATCTTTCATTTCCCAGCATTCAATAATTCTGTTTCAAGACTCCGTTTAATGCTGTAATATCTCATTTCCCCTATTTATTTATTATTTTATTTGGATTCATAAATATGATTATCACATGAGTTGTTAAATTCTGTATATTATTAAGCACAATTCAATTATTTTAGTACTGAAAATTTATAACATGTTTATTATGATGCTTGTCACTGCAATAGGCAAAAAACGCTAATTTTGGAATATAACTTTTTGTGAACAGTTCTGGACAACTTCTAATTTTTACCAACATATGTAATTTTTTATGGGGAAAAATAATATATAAAGGTTAAACTGTCACGAGGTGGCACAAAGGCACAGTTATAACTCTTTTGAATAGGTGAAAACTCTATTATTTGTTGTAATGTTATTTTTTAAAGAAAAAGTGTTCTGTTTGCTCTTTTTTGCATTATAATCACTTTTAGTATGATGTTTTGTATTTTTTTCATCATAAAAAAATAACGATATTGCAAAATTAAACCGATTTAAAAAGATTTTTCAATGTTACAAACGTTAAAAACTTATATCTTCAATACCAGCGTAAAAAAATGTTCTTGCAACGAAAAAAAATTTTCTTTTTCAATTTTTGAAAAAAAAGTTTCCTTGTTTTTGCGTTTATGCACAACCCTACTGGAAAATGGTTACTGTTCCATTTAAACGAAAAGTAACGGAGCAGTGATACTCGGCACCAGTTACCATTTAATTATTGGTTTTGTTTGTTTTTACAGGGGGGACCAAGTTTTTGTGAAAAATTAAATGGTAACTGGTGCTGAGTATCGCTGTTGCATTATATTTTTCGTTTAAATGGAACAGAAACCATTTGTCAGCCATTTGAAAATCGGACTTTTTCTCGAATCACCCTGAATTTTAAATGGAGTGTCGAAGCCTCTGAAAAAACGCATTACGGGAGTCTTTATTCAATTTAGAGCACATAATTGTTTTGCGATTCGATCAAGTGAAGTCGTCTAACAAATTCTCTCTTCTTCTACACAAGTGTTTGGTCTTTTATCCTGTTGTGATGGTTATTAAACCGATGTTGATAATCGTCGCAACATTTTGTGTTGTTTTTATCTTAATTTTTTTAACAACAGATTAAAATGTTTTTCGTAATAATTATTTTATAAATAAATTGAGAAATTAAATTATTAATTTTAGACAGGTATCTTTTTTGCAATTATTGATTATTTAATAAACTGTTATTTAACGAGCTGTTTGGGGTCGGGCCTTTTTTATCGGCTCCAGTTTCGCAGCGACACTGTTTACGAGGAAAAAAATTCATTTTTTTTTGGCGGGAAATTTAGAAAAAAATTTAACTGTCTGCTTTTATAACTTTCGAGAAACAAGAGAACCATCATATTTAAAGGGGGAGACCCACCTCTAACAATTTTTTGTTCAGGGTTCATTGGAGCTGCTTTTTTTAAAACCTTTTGCAGCTCCAACGAATAAAAAAAGCAGCTCCAATGAGTCTGCGATCGCGTCGAGACCATCAAGAAAATTGCAGCAAAAAAATTGTTCAAGGTGGGTTTAAATGAGACAAATTAATTTGTGCTTTTTTTCTGATTGCAGCGACAAGCAGCATTATCTTCTGTCGAATCAGCACACGTTGGAGCTGCAAAATGTCAAAAAAAACAGCTCCAGTGAACTCTGAAAAAAATATTTTCGTGGTGTGTCTTCCTATCTTTAATTATTGTTGCCACTAAAAAGAGAAATATTTTTTACGAACAAACTTATGCAACTATTTGCATATTTTTGTTCAAATTTGCTGCATTTATTAGTTACTGTATGGCAGGCATTGCTGTACAAAAACAACACAAATCCGAACAATTTGAATTTTTGAAAAAGGCAAACAAAAAAGCCTTCAACTGCTTTGGCTCTTCTATTTCTCTATTTCTAATCATATAATTATTGTTTCATTGTTTGTCCGTCCCGTTGCCATACTATTTTAAGGTCAAAAAAGCAATAACAAAATTTTATGGAACCTCACCCACCCAAAACCATAGTCATTCTAAAGCTTTGTTTTTTACCATATTTTTATTGCTTTAATTTGTAATTAATTATTATATAAAATGAATTTTGTTAAATTAAATCCAAATATTTCTTATGCTTCAATTGCGTCGGGGAAATTTAATCGAAAGGAGGTATCTCGATTTTCATTTAAACAATTATTTTCGTTTCCATATTTTATTATGAAATATATTTTAAAGAATCCAAAATCTTCTGAAGGCTTACTAAAATTGTACAAAGCTTGCAAATTATTTTTTTTAAAACAACAAATTTTAATTGTTTTTGGTGAATTTATGCTTTTTAAAAATGCTTCCCTCATATATTCCAGGGGCTTACCAGAAAACGATATTTCAAAGCTTCAAAAGGCTCAAATTTGGTTCAATAATGACCTCTTTATTTGTGATAGAAATTTTTCCAAGTTCAATTTTTCCCAAATTTATCGCTCTACTATCAAAAGTTTATGTTTATGCTCAATAAATTTGGATTTGAATATTTTTAAATTGTTAATTGCCGAAAATTTTGTTGAAAAATTTATTTTATATAACAGTAATATCAAAGATGATGCAAACGATGAAAAGCTTTCCATTGATGCCGTCCTAAAATTATTACCAAATCTAAAAAGCCTTTTTTATGGCAATTTTAACGAAAAATATTCTTCGGAAACTCTGAAAAATTTAAAAATGTTAAAATTTAATTACAAATTTAAACAACTTTGTTTTCTGATGTTAGATGTATCGGAAACATTTGATCCAAAATTATTTTGTCAATTTATTCAACAAAATGTATCACCTTCAGAAGTTTGTCAAATAAATTTAAGATGTATGGGTGAAAATTCAGCTGAAATTAAACAAAACTTGAAAGTTGCTGAAAAAGAAGTTTTTCCAGAAGAAAATCGAAGTGAATTGTTTAAAATTGAGTATTGCCACCCAAAAAATTTTAATTAACTTTTTGTTTCAATGTTTTTCTGTTACAAAATTTTACATTGTTCTCATTTTTGCCTCTTTATAATTTTTATTTGCAAATTTGCATAAAGTTTTAGAGTTTATAGTGTAAATTTTGGCCTTGTCCAGATATGACGTCATACAAAAATCGGGATTTTTGGACCCCCCCCCCCGTCACACTTTTTCCTTCGATCTTTTGCCGCACATGAAAGGCGGGTCATATGTGGTTACCCCCCCCCCCCCCCCCCCCCACCCTCCTACCATTGTATGACGTCATATCTGGACAAGCCCTTTTGTGAATGAAAAAAGTAAGGAGAGCGAAAACGAGAATAGTTCCACAAAATTTTTGTTTTGCATCCGTTTTTTTTGATCCGTGAAAGAATAAAAATTTTATAATATACAACTTGACAAAAAGATCGGATATAAAATTGTATTTTGCTGCAAAAAATAAATAAAAAATAATGACGTCAACTCGAAAGCAAAAAAAAGATGCAATTCTCTAGGCGGACGTCGACGTTGGAATCAAACGTAAATTTTACTTTTTTCAGTTCCTCGGTCAGCTTTCTCGCTGGATACTGTTATTAAACTGTTAATTTTAAATTCTTACATAGTTAGAATCACCAAAAAAAGCTCTATAAGATAACACAGAACTTTTTTAAATAATAGAATTTTTCCATACAAATCTTTCTCAGTGGATCCTGAGCTCAAACTAATTTTTCATGCTTTGTTTCTTATACATTTAGAATCATCAGAAAATTCTGAATCTCGTAGCAGCGAGCTTTTTTTTAAATATAACTTTGTAAAAAAGAGATTGTCAAAAATGGAAAAGAACACAATGCCAAAAATGCTGTAAAATGTACCTTTGATTCCATCGTGCGTCTGGCAAAATGTTTTTCAAAGCAATTTGACAAATAAGTTTTCGTATTTTTCCGTATTTTTTAAAAAAATAGAAAAACTACAAAAAACACTTTTTCTTCCCACACTTGGCATTGAAAAACATTTTGCCAGACATGGGTCCAGAAAATTGCACGCTCAGTTCGTTGTGTAACGAAGAAAACCAACAAAAAATGCAACAAAAAGTTTGTATTTAAATCAAAAATCAACAAGCTTTATTTCATAGCTATACAGCAATGTTTTAGCATCACTAAAATTTGTGTTTTGCCGCACATGAAATATTTTTGCATAAAATAATTGTCCAACAACAGTCTTTTATTGTTGAATTTTTTTTCATTCAACAATAAAAGACTGTTGAATGAAAAAAAGGCATTCAACAGTCTTTTATTGTTGAATGCCTTTTTTTCTGTATTGAGTTTGAACTTTTTTGTTTCGAAACTCGTGCAATTGTTTACTTTTATCACTTCAATGAATAATTATGTACAAATTTCTTCGTACTCATTTTCAATTTTGTCCTTTTTCCCCTGCAACGTTACCTACAGTATAATACAAATTTAAATATAATTATTTATGCATTTAGTAATATCCCTTTTTTAAAAGCAAAAGAATATTGTACTTTTGAGAAAAGAAAAAAAAATTAATTAATTATTTATTTTCTCAAATTAAATCATAGTTCACAAAAAATTAGTATATAACGCCCTAAAAAATTTTTCATTTTTTTGTTATTATAGTTACAAAAAAATTTCAAAAATGGCTAACTATGTTTTTATATTTTTTCAAAGCTTTTTTATTTTTCAAACTATTTTTTATGTTTTTCATTTTTTGGTTTTAATATTGCTGTTTAAAAAGAGAGAAACAACTTTTAAAGGGTCATTTTATGATATTTTTAAATTCCTGCTCATCGATGATTTAATTTATTTTTTGATTGTAAGTTTTTTTAATAGAAAAGAGTATTGTTGGTTACCATGGCCGTATGCAGGGGGAGGGGATTCGGGGCCTATGCCCCCCTGAAATTGAGGAATTTCATTTGATATTTTACCACTTCTCGTTGGTGGCGCAAAAAATCAAAGGTATGCCCCTTCTTAAATTTTTTCTGTATACGGCCTTGTTGGTTACCGTACAATTAATTTTTTTATCAATTAGACTAAGAAATCCTACTATAAAAAATCCCAACTCTCTGGAAGTTCACTGCATTTCAGATTTTTAAGAAGATCAAAATCAACACTGATATAAAGTGAAAATAAGAATTAATGTCGTTTTAACAGATTAGGTAGAAACTAATTAAACATTAACTTTGCATAAAACTATTAAAAGAACATAAATCTTTCCCAAAATGCCGGAAACAATTTTTTATATTCACAGTAATATTTTTATTTGCAAAAGTTTTGAAATTGTTTCTGGGAATTTGTATTTTATAGTTTACGAAAAATTTTCTGAGCTTTTATTTAATTTTTAAACCCAAAAATAAAAATGCCAAATATACGGTGAATTCCACGAAAATATGTGTGAAATCTTACGTATTTTTTTTTGATGTAAAAATTATGATTGAATTATTTAGAACACTTTTTGAGGCACTACAGTTTTTTTCCCACAATTTATAAAATAAAATATAAATAAAAGAGAGTTAAGAAATATATTTACATTTTTTTCCAGACAATCCCAGCAAAATACATTCCAGAATACGGTCTTTGGCATGAATTTTATCTTTCACCAAGTTATTACGGTACCATTTTTCTTGCAATTTATTCATTTTTATTACAAGCAGAATTTTATGGTTCTGCTTTGTTAGCTTTGAATCGATTTACAATTTTATGGAATACAAAATATCATAATTTTGTAAGTTTTATCTTTTTTTTAAAATATATTTTCGCCCACATATTTTTGCATTTTCGGTTGAAAACAAAATACAAAAATGCCAAATGATGCGGGGAAATAAATTATGAAAGCGTAAAAGATTGACATTTCAAGCAATAAAAATGTAAATTACAGTGTTAACTCTCCATTTGGTTGTATCGTTAAAAGTCTTTTTAAAATAAAAGAAATGATAATTAAAGATATTTTTGAAGTGGAGGAAAAATGAAATTTTGTCAAAAAAATTCCGCCTTTTTCCCTTTGGCAGAATGGCGCTTCCATAAAGAGAAAGGTGAAACGTTTTTGAGGATCATATCATGATTTCATCCAATTCAAAAATATTTTCTATTATCATGTCTTCACTGAGAAAAAAGATAGTTACTATTTGGTGACGATTTTGATAGTCACGATTTGGTTCAGTAACGGCTATGGTTACCAACTTAACTTTTTATGTACATGCCCTAACACATGTTGATCCCTAATCCTTAAGTGGTATAACCCTGAGTACCGAAGACAATAACTAAGTGCTCACTTTTAATCTAGGTACCATCGATGAAATTCGTTTTAACCTCAGATTCACCGAGCACCCTTCTCAGCTTTGTCATAACCGAGTCTTCGAACGGGCCACTGAGTCGGCGCTTATATCTTGGTAACGTTACTAATCCGCAACACAATCATGAGGTAACACTTTGATGATCATTTTATAATGATTAGAACTGTAACTGTAGTAATGCATTGGTAACAACCCCCCCCCCCCCCCCGATAAATGGAAGAAAACGTTTTCGTTGAATTTTCTTTGTTTTTTATTAGTATTTAATAATAATAAATATTTTACAAAATTTGTAATTTTTTCATCTATTTATCGGGGGGCCCCTTATTCGTTACCATTGAATTACCAAAACGTTACCAAAGCACAAGTGGTGACGAATACGTTACCAGTTTTTCTCAGTGTTATTTATATACTGTAGATTAATTTGCATATTTCCCTACTAATTTCAGATATGGCAATATCAATGGTATACAGTAATGATATTAATTGCACCCTTTGGAATAATGTATCATTACAGTATCCCATCAGTATATTTATTCTCAAAAAATGGACTACCTTTCATAATTTTGGGAGGCCCAAATATTAGTGCAGAACCGTATAAATTTTATGCAATATTTTTCGCAGTTTTAACATTTTTGGAAGGAACATTTACAATTTTATCTTTGATAAAATATTATCAAATGTTAAAAGCTGCAATCTCGAAACAAGTGAAAAAGCAAGAAGTTCGATTATTGTGTAAGTTTTACAGTATCCCACAAAGTCCAAAATATACTATACCTTTATGGGTTTACATTAAAAAAATGTTTAAACATTTTAAGTGATATCCAAATAGTTGTTTTCATTTTTTAAAATCCCCCTAGAATTATATAAATATATATTTTAGTTGTATCATTAATAATTTTTATGGCACAAATATTTCGATGTGTTTACAGTTCTACCCAAAGTTCAGCAGTTTTCCCGGATGACATAGAGTTAAAAACCGAATTAAAAAATATTGCCCTAGACATTAGTGCATTGTCGCGAAGTGTTTCGCTGATAATTTTAAGGTAATACAAAATCGGGGAATTTCTTGAACGACCCGGTCGGTATATTTCAATGTTTTTATTATAATATTTAAAAATGTTTTTTTCAGTTCGGCTACTCGAAAAGCTTTTAAAGAATTTTATTTTCCAAAAACTTTTCCAAAGTTTCTTTCATCATCTGATCAAGTTCAAATATTTAAATAATTAATTTAGAATCCAATTTTCGGAATCATGAATTATCGTTTAGCTTTAAACAAAAACGCCAAAAATGTTGTGCGATTTGTTTCATGGAATTAAAAAGAAAGAAATATTTTTATAGAAATTTGTTTTAAAAAATATATAATAAATTTTTAAGCCGAAATTCTATCAGATTGAAGAAGTTTTAATGTTTTCTATAAAAAAGAATAAAAAGGGTCATCCCCACAATAATTTGTGTCATGAGAAAACTTTGAAAAAACGGATTCAGAATCTTAGAAAAAAATGTTCTACAAATTCTACAAAATTCCTATCATTCGATACGCCTTGATGAGTAGATTACTTTAAATGTAAAATCAGATGATATAAACCGCTGCCTTTAAGGTGGCTTTCAGAGATCGAAAAAATAGTTTCAGGAGTAAGAAATCAAAAAGGGGGAGCTTATTATTCAAACTACAGGCATTAAAAAGCATAAAAGATAACGTCAAACTAATTTCATTGATTCTATTAATAAATGATTCACAATTTTACAAAACAAAGACTTACAATTCAAATATTTCTTAGCAGCAGCTTCATTAAAAAGATAATAAAGGTGGATTCATTGATAAATCAATGTAAAAACGTCTTACAATTAAAGGTTATATTGATGGGAGCGTCCGGACCCGGGATCAAGGCCGTATACAGAAAAACAATTTCGGAGGGGGCACACCTTTGATTTTTTACCACCGCTAACACGAAGCGGCAAAAGATCAAAGGAAATTAATGAATTTGGGGGGGGGGCACGGGTCTGGGTTTTTTTTGCATTTGTTTGTGTTTTTTTGTCAAACATTCATGCCCCGCGACAAACAAACGCATTCCCCCATCAGTGCTAGCGATGGACTAACGGTCACAAGAAAAACATTGTCTATCCCGGACACACCATTTAAAATCAAAAATCAGCAAGCTATACAGCAATGTTTCTACAACACTAAAATGCATGTTTTACCGCACATGAAATATCTTAGCTTGAAATAATGTCATGAAATCACACCTTCCAAAAAAAAATAAAAATATTTAATTAATAAAAGTTTTTTATTGTTCACTGCGTTTTTCCCACATTAATTTTGATTTCTTGTATTAAAAAAAAACTCATGCACTCGTGTATTTTTGTCACTTCAATGAATAATAATGCTACAAGAAATCTTTTTTTTTCCCATAGTATTCATTTTCAATTTTGTCGTTTTTTCCCCTGCAACGTTACCTACAGTATAATATAAATTTAATTTGAATTATTTATGCATTTAGTAATATCCCTTTTTTTAAAAGCAAAAGAATATTGTACTTTTGAAGAAAAAAAATTAATTATGAGTGTTTAATTAAAAAAAGGTTTTTGTAAAAAGGCTGAACAAATTATTATCACAAGCTTTTTTTCATTATTTAAATTAAATCTATCATAGTTCATAAAAAAATTATTAAAAAAATAATATAAAAATTAGTTTTACCTGAAAAGTTTTTCTTTTTTTTTGTTATTATAGTTACAAAAAAAATTTCAAAATGGTTAACTATGTTTTTATATTTTTTCAAAGTTTTTTTATTTTTCAAACTATTTTTTATATTTTTCATTTTTTGGTTTTAATATTGCTGTTTAAAAAGAGGGAAACAACTTTTAAAGGGTCATTTTATGGTATTTTTAAATTCCTGCTCATCGATGATTTAATTTATTTTTTGATTGTAAGTTTTTGGGAGGAAACATGTTATTGGTTACACTGAAAAAAAATCGGTGACGAAAAAACCCTCACTGGTGACGTTTGAGTGATGAATTCATCACTTTTAGTCACGTATTCATCACCAAATCGTCATCAGTGAGGGTTTTTGCATCACCCATTTTTCTCAGTATACCGCACAATTTTTGGTAGTTCTTTAAGGGGGGGGGGGTTTGTTTTATCAACTTCCTTTTATATTAAACAATCTCTCTTCGAAGTAAACTACACTTCCGATTTTTGAGAAAATTTGGAATCATTGAAAATCAAAAGATTCAACGAACTCAGAAAAATTGGTAACGTATTTGTCACCAGATGGTAACTAATACGTCACCGATGAATATCGTCATCAAATCGTAACTATATTTTTTATCAGTGCGCTGATATTAAATATTTTTATAAAAGAAAAAATAAAAATATTGTCTGATCATCAATTCCCGAATACCGGAAGCAACTTTTTTGGAGTAACATTTTTATCTGCAAAAGATTTTAAATTGCTTCCGGGTTTAATCAGCCAGCACAGTTCTCTCAACAGAGGGAGCAGAGAAAAAGAGACATTCCTTTTCCCGTCAGAGAAAAGAAATAGTTCTTTTTTTGCCTGATTTTGTCGTCTTGACATAAACGAGAATTGTGCTGGCAGACCGGGCTCCTTTAAACCCGGAAGCAATTCCTTAAATGTCAAATAGACGGTGAATTCCACGAAAATATGTGTGAAATCTTACGTATTTTTTTTTGATGTAAAAATTATGATTGAATTATTTAGAACACTTTTTGAGGCACTACAGTTTTTTTCCCACATTTTATAAAATTAAATATAAATAAAAGAGAGTTAAGAAATATATTTACATTTTTTTTCCAGACAATCCCAGCAAAATACATTCCAGAATACGGTCTTTGGCATGAATTTTATCTTTCACCAAGTTATTACGGTACCATTTTTCTTGCAATTTATTCATTTTTATTACAAGCAGAATTTTATGGTTCTGCTTTGTTAGCTTTGAATCGATTTACAATTTTATGGAATACAAAATATCATAATTTTGTAAGTTTTATCTTTTTTTTAAATATGTTTTCGCCCACATATTTTTGTAATTAAAAAAAATCCTATGATGTGGGGAAATAAATTATGAAAGCGTAGAAGATTGCCATTTCAAGCAATAACATGTAAATTACAGTATATATTTTTGAAGAAAAGAAAACATAATGAATCCAGGGGAGGTGATTCTATGTTGATGCTATAGTGATTCATACGTAACTGAAAAGTTACCGTCACGGTGATGATTCGGTGACGTTTTGGTGATGATTTTCCGCTTCTCCCGATAATTTTTTTGACCAAAGACAAACCTTTTTGGTTTTCCATCATTGAATCATCACTGTGATGGTCACGTTTCAGTTACGCTTCACCATAGCATCATTGTCACTGAAGTGTTGCAATCGTCACGCCACCATTGCATCCTGGGTTAAATTGTCACCAATTTCTCACTATTTCTTTTCTTAGTATACTGCTACTTAATGTTATTTCTAAAAGTAGCAATAACAGTAGCAGGAATACACTAATGTACATTAATTTGCATATATAAATAATTTCAGATATGGCAATATCAATGGTATACAGTAATGATATTAATTGCACCCTTTGGAATAATGTATCATTACAGTATCCCATCAGTATATTTATTCTCAAAAAATGGACTACCTTTCATAATTTTGGGAGGCCCAAATATTAGTGCAGAACCGTATAAATTTTATGCAATATTTTTCGCAGTTTTAACATTTTTGGAAGGAACATTTACAATTTTATCTTTGATAAAATATTATCAAATGTTAAAAGCTGCAATCTCGAAACAAGTGAAAAAGCAAGAAGTTCGATTATTGTGTAAGTTTTACAGTATCCCACAAAGTCCAAAATATACTTAAACTTTATGATTTTATAATTTATCATTAAAAACATGTTAAAATATTTTCAGTGATACCTAAATAGTTGTTTTCATTTTTTAAAATCCCCCCAAAATTATATAAACATATATTTTAGTTGTATCATTAATAATTTTTATGGCACAAATATTTCGATGCGTTTACATTTCTACCCAAAGTTCAGCCATTTTGCCAGATGATTTGGAATTTAATACAGAGCTGAACAATATTGCCCTTGACATTACTGCATTGTCAAGAAGTGTTTCGCTGATAATTTTAAGGTAAAATATTTCCATGTTTAAAATAATATTTAAAAATGTTTTTTTTTCAGTTCGGCTACTCGAAAAGCTTTTAAAGAATTTTATTCTCCAAAAAATTCACAAATTTTTTCTACGTTTTTTTCAACATCTGGTCAAGTTCAAATATTTAAATAATTAATTTCGAATCCACTGATAATCGTGCCTTTAAAAATTTTTCTCAAAAGATAATGCTGCATACTTTACACAGTCTATTATTTTATTTTTGTACACTTTGCAAACCATTGCTGCATACTTTTCTGCCCCCATCTTTTTTATGATCTCTAATCACCTCGCTGAACACTTTTTTTCCATCCTTTTTTTGTTGCCTGATTTTATCACTGCTGTTTTCACACATTTTTTTTGAATAACATACTCGCATCCAAAATAGTTTTCTCTTGTTCAGACAAACTATAAAAATGCATCATCTTTTTCAAAAACGTATTACTTTTTTTTTAAATCAAAGAGATCTGTTTTTTATCAGAAAATAAAGCCATTTTTTAAACACGAACGCTCCCAAAGAAATACAAATTATTACTTTCTTACGTACTTTTTTTTGAATAGTAAAAGCCAATACTCACAACAATGTGAAACACTAGAAATGACATTGAAACAGTTTAAAGAAATTTTTTCATCAAAAATTATGTCACGGTGAAACAGAAATAAAGCTAAAAATGCATAATTTAAACAAAAGTAAAGAAATGAGATCAAAAGAATCAGAATGAGTTCAAAAAATTTAAAACAAGCTCTTGTATCCCCAACGATAGGGAACCGACCTGACCAGAAAGTTGTTGGCAACAAACCCTTTTTTCATATCAGGTTTTCATTTTTTGATCATATCGACATTTTTGAGTTGAGCTTCTTTACTTCATTTTATGGTAACATTCAGGGATCAGAAAACAAAACCAAGCTTCGTCAATTTCCAAAATAATATAACCAAGTAAAAGAGCTTCATTTATTTCATCATCCTAGGTATAAGTTGCTGCCCACGACCGTTCTGCTTAATTAATGAGTTCAGTTTAATGTTTATTTATTTGCACAAGTACGACATAAAAGAAATACCAGATTATAATTTTGACTATTGTATGTAGATGTTTTCCCTTGGTTTGCCTTGGAACTTTTCGGATGTCAACAAAGTAGGATTGCAGAGGGGGAAATGACAATGTTTCATAACCCAAGGGTATAGAGAAACCTCCAAAAAATATAATATATTTTTCAAATTAAAAAAAAACACAAAATCTTACAATGTCAATGTATCTAATTTCTTCATCCTCTTTACACTCATAATGTTGGCGGAAGCATTCGACCCTGCCTCCTTTGAGTGCTGAATCCCTAAGTTTGATTCGTTGTGCAAGTTGATTATACTCCAAACATTGTATAATTTTTTTACGCAAATGTTTTTATATAATACTGTGCTATTTATATTTATTTGATTTAATGTGCCACAGATAAGGGCATTTGTGTTCAAAAATGTATAAAATATTTAAAAATGGCTATATTTTCTGATAAAAAACAGATATTTTTGATTTTTAAAAGAAAGTAATACTTTTTTGAAAAAGATGCATTTTTATAGTTTGTCTGAACAAGAGAAAACTATTTTGGATGCGAGTATGTTATTCAAAAAAGCAGTGATAAAATCAGGCAACAAATAAACGAACTGAAAAAAATTGTTCGGCGAGGTGATTAAAAGATGGGGGGGGGGGGGGGGGGCAAAAAAAATGTGCAGCAAGTGATCGTAGATTTGGTAAAAGTATGCAGCGACAAGCAGCATTATCTTCTGTCTCGACGCGAATCAGCACTCGTTGGAGATACTAAATGTCAAAAAAAAAACAGCTCCAATGAACTCTGAAAAGAATATGTTCAAGGTGTGTCTTCCCATCTTTAATTATTGTTGTCACTAAAAAGATAAATATTTTTTACGAACAAACTTATGCAACTATTTGCATATTTTTGTTCAAATTTGCTGCATTTATTAGTTACTGTATGGCAGGCATTGCTGTACAAAAACAACACAAATCCGAACAATTTGAATTTTTGAAAAAGGCAAACAAAAAAGCCTTCAACTGCTTTGGCTCTTCTATTTCTCTCTTTCAAATCATATAATTATTTTCAATTTTCTGATTAATTATTGTTTCACTTTTTGTCCGTCCCGTTGCCATACTATTTTAAGGTCAAAAAAGCAATAACATAATATTATTATTATTATTAAACCTCACCCTCACAAAAACATAGTCATTCTAAAGCTTTGTTTTTTACCATATTTTTATTCCTTTAATTAATTATTATATAAAATGA
This sequence comes from Panagrolaimus superbus, assembly GCA_964035985.1. Lineage (NCBI taxonomy): Eukaryota > Metazoa > Nematoda > Chromadorea > Rhabditida > Panagrolaimidae > Panagrolaimus > Panagrolaimus superbus. The sequence goes on from OZ038357.1 coordinate 13,596,075, forward strand.
ATTTTGTTAAAGTAAATCCAAATATTTCTTATGCTTCATTTGCATCGGGGAAGGTGATATTGAGCTTCGTAAGGGCACAAATTTACCCAACATAAAAAAAATTGATATTTTTATTGCTTTTTTTCATCTGACCTTCCTCTTCTTTTTGCATCCCAATTTTTGCTATTTTTATTTTTTGTTAAAAAAATTGCCGTATTTTCGAAATAGATTTATCAAAGATAAGATAACATATTTTAAAAAATTAAAGAGAATTTACAAAATTTATACAATTAACTTCGATTTGAAACAGTTACTCTCACCGTTGCAACATTCGATCTTTTCTTCCATGAAAACATTTCAAAAAGTCTACTTCGAATTACACTGTTAAATGTGAATAAAAGAATTGGATTAACAAGGCCATTTAAAACGGATGCCAAATTTGCTAATAATGCTGCAATATTTCCAGGACCAAATATTTTTATGCCTAACATAAACATCGAAGATGAAAACCATTGACATAAACAAATTACAAAAAATTGAATAGCCTAAAAAATTTGCATAAATTAATATATTTAATGAACATGTTTAGATGAAGATGATGCAAAAACCACTTACAACTTTAATTTCAGCATTCGTATTTCGAACAGCCATTTCGTCATTGGAAGATTTGATAAATTTAATATTAAAAATTTGCATAAAAGTAATTACATAACAAACCACCAAAATTATTGGAAGTGTTTGGCTCATTCCAGTCATTAAATCCAAAATTGTTAAAGAATCTGTTAAATTACAGTGGCTACAATCGAAGGTATAAACCATGTTCCATTGATTAAAACGTTTTTTGCAACCATGTATTTCACTAAAAACTGACATGGCATGTGCCAATGCCCAAAGGGATAAGGGCAATGCTTGACGGATATATCTTCGATTCATAAAGACATGAAGCTTGGGAATAATAAAATATGCAAATCTTTCCATCGCAATTAAAGTATTCATCCAAAGTACGGTAGTTGCGGGGGGAGTATTAAAAAAAGCGGTTGCAGTTTGAATAAAATCCGAAGAATAAATTGGTCCTGACGCGAAAAGGGATGGAAGTGATGAAATAAAATTGATGGATTCATAAAAGCAATGGGCAGCAGCCAAATGTAAAATGAGTAAATTAAATTTATTTGAACCCAAAATTTTCCAAGATCGAATTAAAATTGCCAAAAGTGTGACATTGGCAGAAACGGCACATATATTTCCAATTAGTAATGGAATGGCAACAAAAAGGCGATTTGCCGCAATCGGATATGAACGATTTGCAGCAAAACATTCTTGCCATTTTGTAAGATTACCTGATTCGGCCATGGCTACAGTATTATAATATTATTTTTAAAATTCTATTTTTGCCAAATGTTTAAAAAAATAAACCCAAAAAATTTCTTTTTAAATGTTATAAAAAAGGTGTTGCAATAAAAAACGGCACGTTTATTTTTACATAAGCGTGAGAAAAAAAACTGAATTGTATTTTTTAGTTCGAAATTATTTTTTAAAACAAAACCTTTTTTTGCTGAAAACTTTTTTTGTATCTTAGCCACTTGAAACAAAAACAAATTTATTTGGTTCAGAATACAATTATATTTTGGGAATTTTAAGAAATATGAAGTTAAAAAATATAGTTTTAAACTTCAAGAACACTTAAAATAAAATAAAATTTAATTTAAAAAAAAAAGTTCGATACATTTTTAAGCTTGCATATCCGGAAATTGTGGATCCCAGAAATCCGGGCAATAATCTGGATCATTTGGAGGTTCAGCTTCATATCCGCGGGCCATCATTCGGCATCGATGTTCATGAAGTCGAGGCCATGCGGCATCAGCTGATTTTGTTTGGGCTAAATCTGACCAAAGTCGTTCAGCAACGGCAGAAGCACGGGGCCATAGACGGGGTGTTAAATTTGTGCCATCAACGTATTCCCCCCACATTGCCGCTTCTCCGCCCAATACTAAATCCTTTTGAGCTTGGGTTCCAATAAATCCAGTCGGATCACATTCATAATATTCACCTACAAAAATATATTAAAGATAATTAAAATAAATATTTCATCGAAGGACCTCGTCGTAAAGTTGTATCTCCATTTACATATCCCCAATCTGCTCCATATCTGATATAATTGAGATACCTATAATATTGATTTCTGAAAACAAACATAGCCCAGAACGCCAAAATCTGAATAATTCAAATTCTGTAATTTTTTCAATCTGTATTATTTTCAGACCTAAGTAAAATGAGAAACATCTGTTAAATGAGTTATCAGATCAATAATAAGGATTTTGGCAAAATGAGCCGGCCGCCAAAGAGTGGAACTTTGACATGTCTGATATAGACTCAAAAAAATGGGCATACCAGCATGTGGATAAAATTGTGGGATGTCCATTAAATGTTACATTATACACTTCACTCATAATCTATAAAAAATTACAATTAAATACCGTAATCCTGTAAAAATCATAATTAAAATATTTTACTTCATCCATTGTTTCACCTTTCCATACATGAGCAATAGAACCAGCAGGCTAAAATTAAAGGATATGCAAATTTTTTTAATTTTTAATATCACTTACGGCAACATTCATGTCAAGAACTTCTTGCCAAAAAATCATTTTTGTCGTATTTTTATTTTTTTGAACAAGTTTTACCAAACTTAAAATTATGGTCAAAAAAATGAAAATTTGTAAAAAATAAACAAACTTTTGAAAATAATAATTTAAAAGTTTATTCGTGTTATTTCCCATTCCATGGGCGTTCATCCAATTCATTACATCTTTGTTTCGTTCCCTATAAACTTATTTTTATGCAGAAAATATTATGTTTAAAAATGTAAGTAAAATTCAGTTAGCTGTAGTAAAAAGATTTGTTGCATATTTTCATCATAGTTGTCGGGTTTTCGGTTGACCGGACCGTCGAACCCGAAGTTATTCGATGTCAGCTTTTTTCGGTTGAAAATATTTTTTTTTACTCAAAAACCCGAAAAATTTTGGACAATGTACCACTGGACATGAAGTCTTGAACTACAAAATAAATAATAGAATTTTTTTTTAAATATTTATAAGCTTTTTCGTTAGAAAAAGCCGTCCAAAAATTATTAAAAACTCATTAGAGCCCACTTGCCCGGAAGCGGTTAGTAAAAGGCGAATCGCTTAGTCGTTCGAAGACAAGTGAGCCAGAGAGATACTTTTTCCCCCGACAAAATGGAAAGAATAAATGCTACGAACAAAAGTGAACGCACAATTAATTCCACCTTGGAAGCAGACAACGAAAGAGGCACTCTCTTTTCACTGCAAAAAAAGGAAGAATTCTTGGAAAATTATGGCAACTTTTATCTTTGTTTTTCCAAAATTTTTCAAAAAATTTAAAAAAATTGCAACAATAATAACTCATAAAACTACAGCAACCCTTTAAATACTGTAAGCCTTGTAAATAATTTACATACCAACAATGAACCATATCATCTGAAACTTCATCGCCACCAAAATGAAAATAATTATCTTTGAATAAATTTAAAGCTTCCTAAAATTTGATAAATTGCATAAATTTCATCATTACAACAATAAAATTTACGCCAAAGAAATTCGTTAAAAATTCCCAATTTGCATCTTTTGTTGGATCAATAATATTACTTAAAATTGTATTTTTTCCATTTGTATCGTAACAAAGACTTAAAAGTCCTTTAAAAGCATTCCAGGCACCTTTAATGAAAAGCATTAAACAACAGTAATTTAATTTATGCAAATATGCAAATTTACCAGAATGTCCTGGAGTATCAAATTCTGGGATAACTCGAATTCCGCGAAGTCTCGCAAATTCAATGATATCTTTTATTTGATCAATTGAATAAACATGTTTCGGGGTGTAGGCACCTTTGGCCGATAATTCCGGATATTTTGCTGATGTATACGGGAACGCTTCAGTATCCGTTAAATGCCAATGAAAAACATTCATTTTATTTTGGGCCATTAAATCCTATAAAACTTGGTATGTTAATTGTTAAAAGCTACAGTAATCTATTTTACAGTAATTATAATGGAATAAACTTACAAGTTGTCGTTTAATAATATTTACGGATAAAAAATGCCGAGATGAATCTAACATAATTCCACGATGTGGAAATCTTGGAGAATCCGAGATTGTTGCAGATTTTAGCCACCACTAAAAATAAATTTGCATAAAATTGTTAAAAATGTTATCTTTTGTTTAAAATTAAACAAAAGATAACAATAATAAAATGTGTATAGTAAAACTTTAACAAGTTTTAAACTAGTTTAGTGTATACTTTTTCAAACTTCTATTTAAACGAACCTGTCCATCAGAATCTTTATAAATTAAATGACTAAAAGTTTCCAAGGCTCGAAGGGCCCCCCAAACTTCAGCCGCAGTAATTATTCCAATTGAAGATGTTGCTTGAATTAAATCTAAATATACAGTATTTTATTTAAAATATTTTCAATAATATATATATACTTACATGATTCATCCATACCAAATTGTGGATATTTATTTGTACATTCAGATTTAATGTTAATTGTTACAGATTGAATGGAAGCGGCATTTATTTTTTGATATTTTTCATTTGAAGCAGAATCCTTGGAGGAAAAATTATATCCAGGAAAAGATAATTTTTGATATCGTTGAAGAGCTTTATCAATTATTTCACAGCCTGGCTTCCAACTATTAAATTTAAAAGTTGCTGGATTTATTGCAAAACTTTGATTATTCAAATATTTAATACTTTTTGGCAGAGGCCAAACACCACCTCTGAAAAAAATAATCCAAATATTTAACTCTTAAAAAATTTGCATAAAATATCCCTACTGTGTTGATAATCCCGGATCAGGTCTCCCATAAAACCATGCCAAAATTGGCGAAATTAACAAAAATATACCAAAAATGTTACGGAAAATCATTTTTGTGTTTTCCAATTTTAAACACAAAAATTGATTAAACGAAAAATAAATTCAAGTTTTCATTTTAAAACAAAATTAATTGCATTTTTAAGCTTTTTCTATTCAATAACAAGCTGATAAGGAACACGCCTGGAAAATGTAGTTAAATCAAAGTAAAAAGATTTTAAACGTAACGAAAATACAGCAACCTTTGATCGTTTAATCAAAAAAGCTATAATAAAAAAAGTTTGTTTGTTTTGCACTTTTAAAAATGTTAAAGTTAATTAAAATGTTCAAGTGTTAAAATACATTAACCAAAATAGATGGGGATAGCTTCTTTGCTGTCTTTTTTTTTAAATGCTAATGGAATCCGTTTGAATAAGCCGTCACCAAAAGAGGGACTTTGGCAATCTTGAAATTAAATACATTTTCCCCCCAGATCAAAAGTGCTGACGTCAGGACTGGGGCCAGTGTACTCCCGCTCCCAAGTAGGGATGTATCTCCCGGGGGATGCCTCTTAGGGGGGGGAGGGGCAACAGTTTAGGGGGGGGGGGGGTTTAAAAAGAGGCTCTCTAATTTTTAGAAAAAAAGGGGGGGGGGGTGCTTTAGGGGAATAATAAAAAATATTAAAAAAAATTGAAATTGCAATTGGAGTATTTTATTGATATCTGAAATAATTTTTTTGAAATATAATACGGTAACATAAGAAGCAGAAATACAAATTTTTAAAAAGAATATCCGAAAAAAGTTTAAGAAAGTATAAAAATCAGTTAAAACGACAGTAGAAAAAAAGTAATGGAGAAAAAAATAATAACAAAAAATAAAATTTTAAAAAAATTGGCAGAAAAAATTAATTTATTCATTTCACATTGTTAAAAATTGACAACTATTTTCAATAAAAATAAACGTCAAAAAAAAGGTGGAAATATTTTAGGGGGAGGGGGATTTTGGGGGCCCCCCTAAAAAATAATTTTTAGGGGGGGGGGGGGACTAAAGGGGAGTAAAATTTTTAGAGGGCTCCCAAAAAATTCAAAGGGGGATACAGCCCTACTCCCAAGACGCGGGAGCACTCCTAACAATAGGAGCGGTTGGGAGCGGGATCTGGACAATCCCAAAAAATGATGTTGCTTAAAATAATGCAAATTAATTTTTCACATCAGATTCCTTTTTCTAACTTTTTGTTGTTGGGGGAAAAAATAGTCAAAAGATTGGAAAAAAATATCCCGGTAAAAACTATATGGGTATGGGCCAATCGATCGATAAAATTACCTCAAAATTCTTTAACGTTAAATACATTTTGCTTTTTTTACTGTTTAAAGATTTTTCATTGTTTATTTTAGAAAAATAATGTTTTTTCTTACAATTGCAGATTTTCACAGATTAAACGATGCACTTTTAATTCAAAGGTTCTAATGTTCATTTAAACAATCAACAAAAAAAGCGCACTTTCTTTAATCACAAGGGTAAAGAAAAGTAGAAAATAAATTAATGTTATCAAAGAACAATTAAAGGCAAACATTTTTATTGCAAAAATATTGCGAAACACTTTCCAATTTGATATTTCTTGGGCATTGGATAATTTGGAGGTGGCACTTAGGGCCCGTGTCTGCTCAAAAATGAAAACAAAATTCTTTGTTCTTTTGCTAAGCAATCGTTCCCCCCCCCCTCCAATTATTTTTTCTGTATACAATATTGCTCTTGGGGCCATTGAATTATTAAATACATTCTGAATGCTTTAAGCAACATTTTGGGATACTGTAAGCTGCAAATCTGCAACAATGATTAATAAATTTTAATTGTTAAATAAATTCAGATGATCAAGTGATCATTTGCTGTCTTCAATAACAACTTTTTTATTACTGATATTACTGATATAAAGGTTAATTGGAGGAAATAAGCGGCTTATCAGAAACAATAAAAGCCAAGTAAAAACTGATTATTAGAGTCAGTTTAGAATCTTCTACTTGAACGTTCGCTGTTTCAATCCTTTCAAGTTCCTGTTTGCTGTTATTGGGTAAAAGTTGGCAAAAAAGTACCAAAGTTTTTTTTACCAAAAAGTGCCAAAACCATGGTTAAGCCATCCACCTCCAAACCAAAACCAAAACTAAATGTTTCTCTGATTCATAAAAAGGCTCAACGATATTTAAAAAAAGAAGAATGGAATCCAAATGTTGAAACTTTTGTTAACATAAATATGAATGAACATTCTCCAATTAAATTACCAAAAATTTGTAATTTAATTTGTGACACTGCAATATTTTCTCGTCTTAAAAGAATGAAACAACTTGGTTCATGTTCATACGTCTTTCCATCAGCAACACATACACGATTTGAACATTCAATTGGGTATATTTTTTTTGTTTGTTTTTTAGACGTGCTTTGATATTAGCGTTGTGGGTGAGGGGATTGTTGTCCACTGAGAAAACGATGTTTTCATATTTGGAAGTCAAAACGATGCGTTCATAAAAAGAACAAAAGAATAAGTTCTTAAATTCTGTTATAATTATTGTTTTTACCTCAACTGATATTTTTTCATGATTGTAAACAACTCTAAATTTTACTAAAATTTTTGTTTTAAAGAAAGTGTCGACGTCATGCAAAAAAAAATTTGTATGGAAAACTAGGATGTTTTAGCACAAAATTGAGCTAGAGAATTGGTGCCGAATATTTTTTTGCTTGCCGTCGACACTCTCTTTAAATACCACCGGTGGTGGTAGCGGCGCAATGTTTTTTGGAGCGGGTTGTCGTATCGGTTCGATATTCAATACGAGATTTTCCAATATTGCAAAGTCCATCTGGTTTGAGGCACCAGTCTCTTCGGGGGCGTGGGTTCGAATCCCACTCTCGTCACCACTGAAGTAAATAGTTTTCTACTATTTACTCATATTCCATTATCGGGGGTTAATTATAATGTTAGTATTTATTAGTAACAAAACAGCAGCCTGCTTCTAGCTCAGCAAAGGCTCTGAATAAAAAAGGTAACACAAAAACGATGACAAATCAAATACAAAAGAGAGAGAGAATAGGGTCGCTTTTCGCCAAGGTTCATTCATTTATATTTTCCATAACAATTTCCAAATTTATAACCCAAAAACATTTTAGAACTGCTAGGTTGGCAAATAAATCCGTAAAAATTTCACAAAAGAATTTACCAGCAGAATTTAAGCTAAAGGGAAATGAAGTTTTATGTGTGATTTTTGCGGCACTTTTACGAAATGTTGGACATCCTGCTTTTTCATATCTTTATGAAGAATGTTTTGCAACACCTGGTTTAGTAAGTTAAATTTAATTTTATTGCCCCAACACATCGAATCCATTGTGCTTTTTTATGGTCCGAAGTTTGGCAAAGTGTTTGTTTTGCAAACGCGAATTGCGGGATTTTCAAATTTTTTGTTGGAGCAAATCAGTGATTATTTCTTTGGCACTTTTTTTTAAACAAAAAAAAATGGCACCATTAAATTTTCCATGACCGAAAGCCTATATATGCCAAAAATTAGCTTAAACGGAAACAAAAAATTTTTTCAGTGTTTTTCATTTTTCAACTTTTCTTCAAAAGTTCGAACACACAGAAATTGCTGAAAAATTTTTTGTTTCCGTTTAAGCTAATTTTTGGCATATATAGGCTTTCGGTCGTGGAGAATTTAATGGTGCCATTTTTTTTTGTTTAAAAAAAAGTGCCAAAGAAATAATCACTGATTTGCTCCAACAAAAAATTTGAAAATCCCGCAATTCGCGTTTGCAAAACAAACACTTTGCCAAACTTCGGACCAAAAAAAAGCACGCTTTCGTTGCTTTGGATTCGATGTGCCAAATATCACACATCGAATTCAGCGTTCTATTTTTCACGCCGATGTCTGGCAAAATGTTTTTCAATGCCATGTGGGAGGAAAAAACGTTTTTTTTCGTTTTTCACCTTTTTTCCAACAAAAAAAAATACGAAAAAAAACGAAAACTTTTTTGGTCACATGGCGTTGAAAAGCATTTTGCCAAACATCGGCGTGAAAAATAGAACGCTTGCTTTGCTTTGGATTCGATGTGATCATTTTTTGAATTCTTCACAAATTTAAGCACAAAGAAATGGCAGTAAAGTTGTTTGACAAAATGTTGGCAGACAACCCAAAAACAAATGGTTTTGTACGATTTCTGACGGACGACGATTTAAAATTAATCCGATGTTTGATAAATCCGCCGGCAATGTTTGATAGCAATAAAAAATGGAATCTTCCAATATCCCAAGATAAAGCTTACATTTTTAACATTGTTAATAATATTCGGAATGGGCTAGATGTGGATAAATTAGATTACATTTATCGGGATGGCCTTCGATGTGGAATGAATAAATATGCGATTAATATGGTTCGTTTATTGATTGATTGATTTAAAAAGATAATTCTAAACTATAAATAAAAATTATCAAATTTAGAATATCGTAAAACGGATCATTAAATCTGGCGTTGTTGGAAAAGAACATAGAGAGGAGGGCACATTTTGTTGTTTAAAATATCCCCAAAGTAATGCCGGAGAAATTAAAGCAGTATTTAAATCAAAAATTGAATTATTCCAAAATGTGTACCATGATAAAAAAGTTTTGGCAAATGATGAAATGTAAATTTTGAAATGTATTAAAAACATTTTGTAAATCTGAGTGTTTAGGTTTAAAAAAGCACTTAAATTAGCTGGCCCACATTTAAAATTTCGAACAAAAGCAGGATTACAAATTTCATTGGAGAAATGTCATGAAGATTTAAATGCTTATATTCAATTAACGGATGATTTGCTTTATGAAAAGGTAATAAATGCATGACAATTATTTAAAGGAAGCGGTCTCTTTGCTACCTTTTTTTTGGATGAACCTGAAAATCAGGTTTTTCCATGTTCCAAGATTTTTTCGAATGAGTTGCATAATCGCTGTGAGACCTTTCAAAAAACAATAAAAGAACCCGCCTCCTTTAAAGTTGTTGTACAGAAGTATCAGCATTTGTTTTGGGTACTTTTTTGTAAATTGCTTCCGAAAATATTCCTCAAAAAATTGAATTTTAAAGATTAAGATTTCGAGAAAGTCAATTTTTAATTCTGTTTAACATTTTTATGATTAAAATCATTTTCAAATTGACTGAAGAAATAATTAAATTTATTTTTAAATTTCAGATTCTGCATCCTTCCTCAGATCATCCAGATTTATTAGAAGCACAAAAAATTTTGATTGCTATTGAAAAACGTGAAATTCCAAAATTAATTGCCGAAATTGAAAGCACTGGAAAAAATGTAAAATAATTTTTAAAGAAATTTTTTAACAAAAAAAAGGAATTTAGGATCCATCATTATGGCCAGAAAAGATTTTACCATATTTGCATAATCGTTGCAATGTTTCATTTGTTAAAGATATTACTGTAATCTCAAAATCTATTCATACAGGCAAAAATTTTAAAGATAATCCAATGGCCTCGGTAGCCTTTTATCCCAAGAATGATCAAAATAAATATGTTTCTGTGGATAAAAAAGTTGAATCTGTTATTCGAACATATATTTTTGCACCATTTGGCTCAAAAATTGATGAAGTTGAAACACTTTTCAAAGGTGTTGCAGATTATTGCCGTGAACATGACTTGAAAAGACCTGTTTTACATTTTAGAAAAAGATATGCAGATTGTGATGTAATTTAAAATATACATAAATATGTACTTCAAGAATTATGAACCCGGTTATTATTCGTCGTCCAAAATTAGACACTGGCAAGCAAAATTTTTTCCTTTCCTTTTTTGGTCATTTTTTTCGTTACAGTATGAAAAATTAAATTTTAATTTACAAACTAATAATCAGACCTACTAGATGTTATTTTTTACGCTGATTCCGAATATGCAACGTGTAAATTTTTTTGCTGAGGACAAACTGCCGAAAATGCTAAATTACTGTATCGTTTCAACTACAAAAGTCAGGGTCCTAGCGGGGCGGGCATAAATTTCATATAATTCGATAGAGAAATCGATTCTGATTCCCATGGTATTTTTTTCCGATGAGCGAATATGAGCGAAAAAATGAAATACCCCAAAAACCGCCATTTTTACATACAAAATCGGTTGAAAAAGGTGTGTTTGGCGACGCGTCCTTCAAAAGGAAGATCGACTATTCGTTACAATGACACTTCGTTACGGACTATTCGTTACGAGACAATTCGTTACGGACTATTCGTTACAGACACTTCGTTACCTCCGACTATTCGTTACAGACAATTGATTAAAATAAAAACAAATTTGAGATTATGGAGCGTTCAGAGGTCGGAAAAAAATCCCCGACAAAAACCGATGTCAGATCTTAACACTCCGTTATCGTAATACTGTTAAGTTTCCCGTACTATTTTCATTTTTTGGCACTATCGGAAACATAGTCCACTTTTAAAAAAAGGTGGCCCCAAGAAAATTTGATGGCCCCGAGTTATTACATTAGGCTAGATTCTATTTCATTAGGCTAGCACATGGGCCTAAGCCTTAGTCTTAGCCTTAGGCTTAGGGCCATCAAATTTTCTTGGGGCCACCTTTTTTTTAAAAGTGGGCTATTTTTCGATAGACCCCATTTTTAAATGTTCTACATTTTTCTTGTATCAATTATCTTGTTCAAAATTTTAAAGAGTTCTGATATGATTACAAAAAAGATTTTTGTCTGTAACGAATAGTCCGTAACGAAGCGTCTGATGTAACGAATTGTCGAGTAACGAAGCGTCCGTAACGAATAGTCCGTAACGAACTGTCATTGTAACGAATAGTCATACATTCCTTCAAAAGTATAAAGGAAATGCATTTTTTTGTTGCAAAAAAAGAAACAAAAAAGCGTCTTTTTTTCAACCAAAAAATTTTGGTTTTTTAAATTTTCAGATGGCATTTTTGACGCTTTAACTTAATTTTTTTACTTTTTTGTTTTTAAATTAGTCTTATTCAGGCCCAAAAGTACTATAATAAAGCAAAATTTTTTATTTTTTCGAAAAATTTTTTTTCACTTGCCGGTGTCTATCCAAAATATAATTTTAAAGGGAGTGTCGACGACAAGCAAGAAACGCACTACGACGGTAAGGGCGTCGCGCCAATGATAGGGAATGAAAAGTTTGTAAAAATTCATCCGTCAAACCGATGTGAATGAATGACAAAAAAACAAACTTTTCATTCCCCATCATTGGCGCGACGCCCTTACCGTCGTAGTGCGTTTCTTGCTTGTCGTCGACACTCCCTTTAAAATTATATTTTTCGTAGAGTTGAAAAAAAATAGTTTGCTTTATTTTTTAATAAAATATATCATAAAAAAATTAACTATTTCAACATATTTTGTTCTTTATTACTGTAAATGCATTTTTTTAAATTTTTAATGGGATACGGAATAAATTTGTCCAAATATTATTAATATTAATCAGTTTTTTTTAAAACACATTTCATGGCCCTCGAATTTGAAAAAAAAAGTTTTTTAATTTTAAAAAAATTTTTAAGCTCACATGTTTTCAAAGAATTTAAATTTTTATCACATATATTTTCGGTACAATTTTCTTTTTTCATTTTTGTTTTTAACTCTAATAAGCCAAGATAATTGCCAAAAATATATAAAATATTGATTTCCCTAACACTATTAAACTACAGTAGTACGCTTTTTGAATTATGCAAGAATTAAATCTTTAACACCATCAACAGATGCAAAATATTTATTCACATCATCAGCAGAAACATCTTCAAGTTTGCTAGGTTTCCATTTTGGATTACGATCTTTATCAATCAAAACTAAAATATTCATCAATAATCTCAGAAAAAAACTATGTAAAAATCCAAAAACTTACTTGCACGACAACCTTCATAGAAATCATTTGCCTCCAAAAAGTGATATCCCATTCGATGTTCCATAGTAAAAACATTTGAAAAATTGCTAACACTTCCATTCATTATCTGTTGATATGTAACTTTAAGAGATGTAGGACTCTGAAAGCAGAATATTGTATTTAAAATAGAATATTTTTCAGATTGTTACCATTTTCATAAGTTCAGCAATTTGCTTCCTGCAAAATTCATCATCTTTAGAGTTTAATTTTTCAATAATATTTTCGACTGATTTTCCATTAAATGTAGAATTAATGGTTTCAAGATTTGATTGCAAAGAGAATTTTGGAAAATTTTTCGGTGAAAACTTGTTAAGAATTTTATCAATTTCTTCATTTTTACATTCAGATTTTGGCAGTTTTATCAATTCATCTTTAATTTCAGGGATATGCTTTGATTCAACCTAAAAACTGAATTATGTATGATTATCAAATATAACAATAGCTTAATCTTACATAGTGCGTAGCCAAACCCGAATGAAATACATCAGCTCCTTTTAAGCGATATCCCGTTAAAGCCAGAAACATTCCAAGTTTTCCAGAAAGCCGAGGAAGAAAGAATGATCCACCAACGTCCGGAAATAATCCTAACGCAGTTTCAGGCATTGCAAGAAGAGTTTTTTCAGTTGCAACACGAAATTTGCCATGAATAGAAAGTCCACAACCCTAAAATAGCAACTATTTATATATAAAAATGTTTATTACAGTATATATATATACATACACCACCCATTGTTATTCCATCGATTAAAGCAATATATGGAAGTTTATAGGTACCAATTAAGTAATTAAGAATATATTCTTCACGAAAGAATTCTTTGTGAACAGTTCCACCAGATTTTGCAGACTGAATTACAGCTGAAAAATCCCTTACTTAGAATCAACTAGCAACAGTTAAAATAACTTACAAAGAACATCACCACCAGCACAAAACGCTTTATCTCCCGCACCTTTAATAATCACAAGACCAGCTGCATCATCTTCAATCCATTCCTGAAACATTTGAAGTAACTCTTTTATCTTAATTAAAAGCATTTCAAAGAAAACATACTTTCATTTTTGGATAAATTTGACGAACCATTGATAAATTTAAGGCATTTAAAGCTTTTGGACGATTTAATGTTATAATTCTTGCAGCACCTTCACACCCAAATAAAACTTCTGATTCTGTTGCTGTTGAAGACATCGCCCGCTTCGTTATCTAAAAATATCGTGTTTAGTATTGTAACTTTTAAATTAAAAACCATACCTGTGATAAAAGAATCGGAGATCTAAGATACAAACGCAACATAATTGCGTATAAAAATTATCTCAAATAATTGATAAAAAATGATTGATTAAATCACTTTGATCAACAGATAAAAAAAATAAAAAAAATCTTTTGTTCAACAATAGTTTTTCGCCAGTTGGCAAAAATAAACAGAATGCCAAAAAAACTGATTGCATGCAATTGCAAAAAGGCTTTGAACATTGATAAACAATTTTGAAAGTAAAGTAAATGTATTAATAATCACTGTTATGGTGGTTCGGCGGTTAGAGCCTCGTTTCTAGTTCCGCACTAACGGGATTCGTTCCCCCGTCAGTGTGCCGTTTACCACTGACCCCTGTCGTCGACATTTACCGGCTACTCGTTCTTCCTATCCAAAATTTTGTGTTCTTAAAAAAAGCAGCACTTTTCCAATTAATTTTTGGTGAAATAATGTTTTAAAAATTTCGAAATATTATATATCACCATCACAATGATACCAAGCCCCCCTTCCCCCATAAAAACGGTATCTCTCATTTTTTTATTATTGTATTTGTTAGTATTGTAATAAGAATTATAAATTTGGCGTCAGAATAGTTAAAGAAAAAAATACAGTAAAAATAGAAATCAGAAATAATTTCATTTTAAATTCAATTTTTGAAGCATCACTTGAGTTTTCATTTTCTTGTTTCAATGAATCAGAAAATGTTGTTGTTGATTCAAATGCCATAATTGGAGCAATTGATTCACATTGAACTTCATTTTTTGTTACTTCTTCAATAAAATTGCATTCTGACGAAACGGCGGTATGAAAACCTAAACAAAAATGTTAAAAGATAAATTATTAATGAAATAAATAAATTACCATCAGAAGTACCAGAAACAACATTAACAGTAATTTGATAAAATTTTCCATTTCTTTCTATTAAAGTTGGACCACCTTCATCTTTCATAAGATTAGCGTTTTCAAGGATTACTGTAAAATTTAATGTTAAAAAATCGCAAATTTAGTTTTACACCTTTTTTATCAGTATATTCTGCGAGTTGAAATGAAGCATTTGAATGTTGTAAGATTGGTGGTGTTCCATTAATATGCATATTTTCTAAAAAAATGTATTAAATAAATAACAAATTTTTGAAAGAAAACTATCAACTTTTTAAATCATATTTTCCATATCCAGCAACAATAATCGAATTATCCAAATAAACTCGAACATAATCTTTTGCTAATTTCACAGGTTCAATTTTGAAATCAGTTCCTTCTGGAAATTCAATGATCGCAAGATTATGCTTCCATGGCCATTTATAATTTAAAGGAAAATATGCAATTGCATTTACTGGATTTGTAAAACTTGATTCAACATTTTTTGAACGAAAATCAGGAAAGAAAATGCCATAAACAGATCTAAAATATATGTATATATATAAATATATTATAATAGTATTAGTCAAAATATAAAAACAATGAAAGATACTTGGAATTTGAATTTGTGGAAACAGGCGCATAATTTCCGTTATAAACACAAATACCCGATGTTAAAAGATGTCGTTTTGAGATTACGGTAGCTGTACATCCAATATAATAAAAATAAGAATAAAGTGGAATAACAAAATCAAATATCTTTAATGGGGTTTCTTGACCTTTGTAAATTGGTGGAAATTTTTTCGGAATCATTTGGTCATTGTTTTGATTTTCAAAAAAAATTGATACACATTTAGCTTCATTTTTTGTTACTTCTTCAATAAAATTACAGTATGATGATATTCGGGTACGCCAGTCTTAAATATTAACTTCTAGTGGTGATTTCGTAAATCATATAAACATACCATATTTATGTCCATCTGAAATTCACACAGGTGAGCACGGTTAGGGATAGCTATGGATTTATGCCAAGCATGTAATGTCTTAGTTAAGGCAAATTTGAAAATGTCATATAAAAAACTAGGAGAGGGGGAAGGCAAGAGAGGAATAAAAACGAAAATGAATTTCAATTTAAAAAGTGCTGACTTTAGTTAAAATGGCCTAAGGCCCGATAAACTGAAGAAGTAAAGGTAAGAAAAAGTACAGACTTGATTTCTTTTGATGATGGACGACTGCGCAGTCGTCCATCATCGAAAGGATTTTACTTTTAAGAAAAAAATTTTTTAATAGTCGAAATTTTTTTCTTGAGACATCCTGGTACCTTTTTTACACAAAAAAAGGGAACAAGACGAGAAAGCTGTCACGTTAAAAAATGTAGTACCTTGATGTGAGTATCCTGAAGCAACCGCAATTTGATACCATTGATTATTTCGCTGAATTATCATTGGACCACCACTATCACCTTGCAATCCATGATGAGTTGAATTTCCATCACAAATTCTTAATGTCCCTAAACAGTCCATTACGAATGGGACGCTTGCATGACGTAATACCGAAGATCCCCCACTTGTTTTGTTACCTAAAAAACAACAATTCGCCATCAATTTTAATCGTAAAACTAACCCTCTTCCCACCATGCTCCAAATCCAGAAATATATGCTTCATCGCCTTCTTTTTCGAAATAATCTTTTGCAAGTTTCACGGGTTCAATCCCAAAATCGGTTCCTTCTGGAAATTCAAGAATTGCAATATCATTTGAATACCATTGTGAAAAGTTTTTTGTAATATATGCATTTATTGATTTTGGCATTTTTGATTTATCAACAATATTTAAGGGCCGAACTTCAGCATAATTAATATTATTTTGATAAACTCTAAAAATTTAAATATATTTAATTAAAAGCTAAAACAAGGTATCCCAAACTTAATATAATAATGCGAGTATATAGAATGACACTAATTAACAGTTTTTCTTAAATAATTTAAATGATAACTTACTCATAAGTATCATATTTAATTTTCGGAGATGATTCTTGTTCCTTGATACAATGTGCAGCAGTAAGAACATATCTTTCTGAAATTATTGAACCTGTACACACACTGACCGGATTGTGTACTTTTACAGTAAATTGAAATAAATCGTCTGGAGTAAATTCACCATTTCTAATTCGCTATAATATAAATATAAGTATAATAATGTAATAATCATATTAGTTAAGTGAAAATAAACATTCATTTTCGAAACTCTCTCAAAATTATAAAAGTTCAGAAATGCACTATAAATACTCTCGCTTTTCATTTTTTCATCCCCTTTAAATTCCCAAAATAAATAAAACTTACAGGTTCATTGAATCCATAAATAAAAGTTAATTTTCCAAAAATAACCAAAAATAAAAAATATCTGAACATTTTCAACGGCATTTTTTGAATGCAAATGCTTCACATCATTTTTTCGCTTGTCATTTTTTGATTTAGTAAATTGCAACCAAAACAAATATGCAAATTTAAATAATTTACTGACAAATCACAATATTTGCATATTAATTTATATTTTTGCATTTAAATTCGTCAAAGCCAATTTGGCAGTGTGAACCTTTAAGAAAAATTTTTCCAGAACCCTGGATTCTAAAAAAATTTTTTCTCGCAATTTATATTCTATTCAAGGCCGTATTTAGGGGGGGGGGATTCGGCACCTGTGCCCCCCGAAACTGAGGAATTTCCTTTGATCTTTTGCCGCTTAGTGTTGGCGGCGGCAAAAGATCAAAGGCGTGCCCCCCCTGAAATTTTTTCCTGTATACGGCCTTTTTCAATTATATCAATTTTGTAAAAGTTTTTTTATAAATTAATTTCAAAAAAAAACCCAGCTTTGTTTATTTTCCTTTCCGTGCATCCTCTTTCGAAAAAAAGAATAAGACGCTTGACTATAACTTATAGTCTATAAGCCCAGAAGACCTGGGTTCGATTCCCATCAGAGTTTCAAGTTGCCGATGAAAAATTTCCAACGTTTGGAAAAAGAGTAGGATACTCAAAAAATGATAATTTCTCATTTTCAACTTCAAAATGGGCTATAATTTTGAAAGTTTAAGTCGCCTATTTTGAAGGTATCAGAAATTAGGTGATTTTCAAACTTGGAAAAAAATATTTTATCAAAAAGCCCAAAACTCAAGTTGGGCCACGAAAAAAAGCCCATGTTGAGAAACGGCCTAAAAAATGTCAAGTGCTGGCACTTTGATTTCAAACGGCTTTTTTCGGTCCCTCGCCAGAATTTTAAAAAATAAATACGTCTTGCAAAGAGTTATTTTGGAGAATATTTGAAGGAACTTTTCTGAATATGGTTTTATAAAATTTTATTTTGTGGTTATTTTAAAGTTTTAGCTAAAATATGGTCTTTGTAGATTTAAATGAACAATCAAAATTCTGATGTCATTTCTTCAAATTTTTATTGTCGTTGGAGGTGCAAGTTACGCTGGAATTTCAAAAAAAATATTTGTTTTTCCCGAACGCTCCGTCTAAATATATTCCGTTTTTATAAAGATCAAAAAACGTGATGGCATTGTTAAAATAAAATTTATCGAAAACTGAAACCAAACAAGCATTATGAAGAAAAAAGAAGGGAAACATTGACACGAAAAAAATAAATCAATGATAAATCTTTTGTAAAATTATGTATGTGCATTTTTTATTATCATAATTCAATTTTTGCTTTTTTTACTCTCCGCTTTTTTTTAAATGGATTTAAATTTCAAAAAATTTTTGAAATAAAAAAGTTTTAAAACCTTCCATTCTTTTCTATGATCAATAGTTAGTTTTTATATTTTTGTTTTTAAAAAAATGTGTCCAAACAAATTTATTATTTTTGCATTAATTTGTGCTCTTGCTTCAACCGTTTTTGGATATTTTGATGGCCACCAAAAATATTATCAAAGTGGATTTGACAACTTTGATGAAAGAAGACATGGCGGATTTCATCATGGCAGCCATGGATTATGGGGGCATCATAGATTTTTTGGTGGTTTTAAATCAAATTTAACAAACGAACAACGGCAAGAATTAAGAGAGTTAAAAGATATTATTCGAAATAGTGATAATAATGTTACAAAGCAACAAGCCCATGATATCTTTCAATCATTTTTCGAAGGAATTGGTGGGGATTCTTTGGTAAGATGATGTTTTATTTGGAAGATATACTTTATCCGGATTTATAAAATCACCTTATTTTTTGATAATAGTTACAGAAGTTTAGGCACATTTCAACAAAATGCAAATTAAACTTGAAACCCATAAAGCTAAATTCAACAACTTCATTGCCAATTTAAATATTTCCGAAAATGCCAAAACCTTACTTTCTCAAATTCAGGCAATTAAAGATAATATGCAAATTACAAAAGCTGAAGAACGTGAACAAATTAAAGCCATCTTTGATGAAGCTTCCGATGAAATTAAACAAGAGCTTAAACTTCAACATCGACATTTTGGTTCAAATGGCCATCGGCGTTTTGAACGACACCGATTTGGTGGAAAACAAGGGGATGGATTTGATGAGCAAGTTAGAGGTCGAAATTATGCTGGAAGTTTTCGCATTCATTATCTCCAATTGTAACATTTTTTTTCATATTATCCATTTTACAACACATTATATACTGTAATTATTTAAAAATATAAAAATGTTGTTGCAAGCGCATTTTTGCGATTTTATTAAATTATAAAACCAAATTTTATGTTTTAACACATATGTTTAAAGTTATTTAATTTCTTTTAAAAAATTAACAGAATGTTTTTTTGCATTCAAATAAAACACAAAAAAAGAAGCAAAGAAGCAATTTGTCTTCCTTTAATGAAAAAAAAAACTGACAATCAATGTTAAAATTTCTAGTGTTAAGTTTTTTATTTTGATATCAGTTCCATTGAAAAAATGGCAAATAACTGCATCTCAAGAAATTTTCGATGTACCAACCGCTTTTATTACGTGGGAGTCACTTTTATATGTTTTTGTAGAGATCCTTTCTAAACTTGGTTTATAAAGGATGTTCTATTTTTAAATGTCATAATTGAAATCGGGTGTATTTAAATAAAAAATAATTCATCTTTTTAAGGATCAAATGAAAATTCGATATTCTGTTTCGCAAATTATTTTTATTGGTTATTCTCTTTTTTTCTTTAGATTTCTTTTTCTTAATATTGGTTGTTATAAGTTTAACGCTGTAATAACTATAGCATTTTTTCCAATAATAATTGTATTATATTCTTTACTTTTGATTCTTCCCATTATAAATGTCAAAGATAGTAGAAGAACCTTTTTTGTATATGGTTTGGTAATTTATAGCGCCAATAATATCGCAAAATATAAACATTTATCATTAAGATTTCTATTATTGGAATTCATATTCCATCGGTATGGATGGCAATAACAATTTTATCCAGGATCGACGAAATTAAATGCGAATGCTTGGGTTCTGATGTTTCAGGTAAATATAACTTTTTAATTTGCTTTTCAAATAAATAAAGTTTTCTAATAATTAGATCTCTGTAATGTATATGTGATTGTAAACATTGTTTTGACAGTACTTGATGTTGGCTTTTTTGCTGTCGCTCAATGTGTCTCAAAATCTGCCAACAAAGCTGTTGCAACGGATATATTTTTTGGAAATGCTATTTCGGCTGGTCTTAAACAAAATTCTAATAATGCTGTTCGTGTGACACCAGATGAAAATAAACAAGCATATATAATTCCACCAAATATTTCAAATTATGATGTAAATTTAGCCGCTATTGGAATTGATTTTGGAACTACAGAATGTTATGCAGCGGTAATTCGTAAAAATGGTCCAGATTTTGTTGTTTTGGGTTTAACATCAGATCGACAAATGCCATCGTACGTGGCATTTGATGAAAAAGAACCAAAATGTGGTCAAATTGTTATAGAGCGAATGAGGCAAAAATTTGAATATTCTGTTTTTGATATTAAACGAATTATTGGAAGAAATTATGATGAAATATCCGTGGATCCATTTTGGCCCTTTAAAATTATAACTAAAAATGATAATGTGTTTATTGAAGTGCAAACCTTTAATGGAAAAGAATATATGTCACCCGAAGAAATATCTGCAGTATTATTGAGTTGGATGAAAGCAAAGATTGAAGAGCATCAAAATTCAAAGTTACCTGATGCCACAATTGTAATTACCATTCCGGCTAAATTTTCTGATCAACAAAAAAATTCCGTATTGATTGCTGCAGAATTTTCTGGATGGAATAATATTCATTTTCTTCCAGAACCTGTTGCTGCAGCATTTACATATTTTGTGGAAACTGATATTTTAAACATTTCAAATGTTCTAAATTTTATAGTATGTGATTTTGGGGGTGGTACTGTAGATATTTGTGTTGGAAATGTTGAATGTGGACACCTGAATGTATTAAACGTTGATGGAGATCCATATCTTGGTGGACAAGATTTTGATAATATTTTGTTTACACATTTTAATGGAATTTTAGATCAAAAATTTGGAATTGATGTTTCAAAAAATCGGAAAAATTATATTTTAAAGCGAAAATGTCAAGAAATTAAACATATACTTTCTGTTGCTGATGAAGCTTGGTAAGAAATCTTAAAGCTGAATCAGGGATAAGAAATTCGGGCGAAAAGTATAGCCGGGTGCGGTCGACTTTTTTAAATTATTTGCATGGAAAAAACAAAGAATTTTCTAAACTTTTCAGCCGGTAGGCCCGTAGCCGAAAAAAGTAAGGCCGGCCACATTTCTCATCCCTGAAGCCAAGGCCGTATACAGAAAAAAATTTCGGAGGGGGCACAGCGATTTTGGGGGGGGGGGGGGGCACGCCTTTTATCTTTTGCCGCCGCCAACACTAAGAGGCAAAAGATCAAAGGAAATTCCTCAGTTTCGGGGGGGCACAGGTCCCGAATCCCCCCCACCCCCCTAAATACGGCCTTGCCTGAAGCCGATATTAAAAATTTGGTAAATATAAATAAATAATATTAATATTACAGGATTGATGTTGATGATTTTGATTGCAATAATGATGAAATAATAAAATTAACAAAGTCAGAATTTGAAGAAATGTGTTTACCATTAATTGTGAAAATTAAAGAAGTAATTCTTCGAACTTTAGCTGAATCAAATCTCCCAAAAAATGCCATAAATTATGTTTTTCAAGTTGGCGGGGGATGTCGAATGCCAATGATTAAAAATCTTTTGTTGGATATGTTTCCTGAATCAAATCATCAATGTAATCTTTATCCTGATTGGGCCGTCGCACATGGAGCTACTTTATATGCGTATTATCTTCAAAAAAATAAAAATGAAAATTGAATGTTGCTTTTTTTGCATCATTATGCGTTAATTCTGTGAAACTTAATTTAAATGTTAATGAAAAATAGAAGAGAAAAATATTGTCATATTTGAAAATTAAAAAACAAACACAAATTTGACTTTTGACTCTTTAATATAAAATGGATCGCCAAAAAACGTTTTTTTAAAAAAGTTTTTGCCAAAATTTTTTTCTTATCAGTTTTCTTTCTATCCAAGCAAATTCTTTAGCATCATTAAATGAAAGAAATGACGAACAATGAAAAAATATGATGTGTTTGTTTTACCTTTGTTTGAAAAACATTTATTCTTTATCTAATTAGCTGTTTTTCGTTGTGTCTTTTTTGCAGGAGTGCCGCACGATGGAATCAATGGTACATTTTAAAGCATTTTTGGCATTGTGTTCGTTTCCATTTTTGACGATCTCTTTTTTACAAAGTTATATTTTTAAAAAAGCTCTCTACTATGGGATTTTCTGCTGATTCTAAATATATAAGAAACAAAGCATAAAAAATTAGTTTGAGTTCAGGATCCACCGAGAAAGATTTGTGTGAAGAAACCCGATTTTTTCGACTTTTTGGTCAATATCATGTGACTAAAATCTGTTATTTAAAAAAGCTCGCTGTTATCTTATAGAGCTGTTTTTGCTGATTCTAACTATGTAAGAACTTAAAATTAACAGTTTAATAACAGTATCCAGCGAGAAAGCTGACCGAGGAACTCTAAAAGTAAAATGAACGTTTGATTCCAACGTGGCCGACGAAAAGCAAGTAAATTGTGATTAATTCTCTCGAGAAGAAAGTTCGAATCAAAAAATTCTAGTACTTTTTTCTTTCTTTGCATTTTTTTCTGATCCAAAAATGGTTTCCACATAAAAAATCACTTGGATAAAACCTGAGGTCCACGTTTTTATTTTAATTTTTTTCATGGTTTTTGCATGATTCACGATGGAGTGCTACTTTTTTGTACGACACTCCCTTTAACATTTAATTTCATTTCGGCTTAAATTAAACAAAGTTACAGTATAAAATCTTTACAATATTAAACTACAAACAGAAGGTGTGGCACTTTTTTATTTTGTAAAAAATGTTATTTCTGTTTTTATGTTTGATTCTTTAAAGAAAATTTTATTACCGAAAATGATGCCATTTGAAAGATAAAAAATGTGAATCGAAGTTGGACAAAAAATGTTATAAAAAATGTAAAAGAAGAGAGGACACAAAAAAGTCAATAATAGAAAACGACCTCATCAATGATATATTTTTGCCAATTAAAAAAAATAAAATGTTTGAAATTTCGTTAAAAAAATATTTATTTTTTGCAAGATTTATTGTAGTAAAAAATATATTTTAACTGATTCATTCATAGAATCAATTAAAATTAAAATCACATTTTTGTGGGAGTTCTAAAACCTGGAATTTAGTTTTTGGATGATTTATCCCATTGATATAGTATAGTTAATTAAGTTTAAATACAAAATGTTATCAGGTTAAATAAATATTTTTTTAAATAGTTTTTGAATTTTTCAAATCTATCTTCATGCTTCAGTGTTGTGTCGGACAATTTTTATCAGCTACGGAATCGGCACCGCAAAAAATGCTGTCAGATTTTGAAGCAAATGCTTGATTTTTAAGTTGTTCGGTATCAGGAAATCTGTCAAAAAAAAATTCATCTCTTTCGTCACGAAAAACTAAAATGTTGCAAAAATTTGAAGAAAAAACATCAAAATTCCGGACAGTCATCCTTTTTATTACTGCTATCATTTTTCCATTTTCTCTTTATTTACGCTTCTTTAAAATTTTTAATGACTTTTTTTAACATTTTCTTATAACATTATCATTGATAAAAAAATTAATTGTTTATTAGCTTATTCATTTTTTCATAAGGTTGCAAAAACAGAGAATCAAAAACATAAAAAATTATGATTTTGATAAGAGAGGAATGAAAAAAAATCTTCTCACATTACGTCGAAAGTATGAATTTGAAGCAAAAATGATAACAAACAAAACATATAATTTAGCTATTCTTTAATCAGTATTTTCCAACCTCCACTTTTTTCCTCATCTTTTTAAAAAGGGTACAAATATCTAACATTTTTTTTCAGTTTTGAAGCTGCTGAAATTATCAAAAATGATAATTTTTCCTATACTTTTTGTATTTTTCTTAACATTTAAGTTAGGCTTAACTGAATTAACATATAATGATGATGCCACATGTTCTGTTACAAATGATGTCAATCCTTATTTTATTTACCACAATTCTGTAACGTATTTCCGTTCTCCAAATTTCCCCGAAACTATGTATAATTCATCTCTGATTCAACAAGATTCTTTATTTTGTAATGCTCGTTTTGATACTGTAAGTTAAAGAAAAACTTTTTGAAGTTTCACATTTGCAAAAAATAAAAAAGCGAATTAATTGATATCGAATTAAATCAGAGTTGTTCAATCAAAAAAAGGGGGAGATTTTCAACCAGGTCGGGAAAATGAGAGGGGAGGGGGATGAAAAAGGTGGCAAGTCACATCACTGATCAAAAACGCAGATTTTTCGATCGAGATTTAAAAATTAAGGCTTACCGAAATAATTAACAAGGGAACCGTACGAGGTGATATTTGAGTTAAGACATCCCACATCAAGGCCGTATTTAGGGGGGGGGGATTCGGGACCTGTGCCCCCCCCCCCGAAACTGAGGAATTTCCTTTGATCTTTTGCGGCTTCTTGTTGGCGGCGGCAAAAGATCAAAGGCGTGCCCCCCCCAAAATCGCTGTGCCCCCTCCGAAATTTTTTTCTGTATACGGCCTTGTCCCACATAGTTTAAATTTTTCATTGGGGGTCAAAAACAAACCCCAAAAAATTTTACGTGCCATGGATACGGTTTACCAGTTTTTCGGCACTTTAAAGATGCGCACTATCTTGGAGCACATGGTCTCCCTCCTTTGAAAAAAATATGTTGAAAAAAACTATTTTTCTTTTTTTGTCGTCTTTTTTGGCATGTATAAAAAATTCAATTTAAAGGAAACTCAAAATTCAAAATTGTGGTTTGTTATTTTCAATGGCATGACAGGAACTTTCGACGTTTACAACGATTATGAAGATGCAACCACACCGTAATAAAATCTTAAAAGATAAAGTTTTTTTAAATGTAAAAAATTTAGTTATTTTGGTGAAAATGATTATTTTACTTTTGCACCTTCACATTTTCCAATCACATTTCAATTTATACAAGATTCCGATAATTACCTTTCTAATTGGATTGCCTTTGAAGGTATCGTATATGCTTACAGTAAGTCATTCGATATCAAAAAATATGATAAATTTTTATAATCTCACTTTTTAAGCTGCCAACAATCTTTGTCCATTTTCGGAACAAATTACAAAACTTGAAAGCAATCGAGTAATTCCAATTGCTTCAAGCTATGATTTGACTTCAAATCCAAGTAGTAACTGTAAATGGACATTTTCAATTAACCCAAATCAAACCTTAAAAATTGTTTTTAAAATGCTTTCAATTGACTCGGCCGTACTTCAACTTGAAACTGATGGACAGACATATGAGTAAGGCATTTTTTTAAAAAGATATATAGAGAAAAACAATAATCTTGTAACCCGGGGCAAAATTAAGGATGGACAAGGGCTAAAATTTTTGCATTAGCTCTCACATTTTGGCTTAGGACCGGCCCCAGGATCAGGACCAAAACAGGGCTTTGGTATTTTCTTCAATTTCGAAACTTTTTTCAAATCGAGAAAATTTCGCACTGCCCGGCCCTAGCCTTCACATGTTGGCCCCCTTGTCCAAATATTAAAGGAATCTCTAAATGTTGGAGGTGGTTTTTAAACGCATTTTAGTTCAACTTCGAGCCCTATGGGGGATTTGAAATTTCAAAGTTGTTTAAAAAAGCTGGTTTTTTGCATGAAGACTCCTTAGGTATTCATAAGAGAGGTCTACACTTGCTTTTTCGTTCAAAATGCCCTCAGGGGATTATTCGGATTTGATATATCCGAAAAACAGATATGTGTTAAAATTGGGTTATTATGGTTGGGAAATGTTATCCCAACCCAGACGGAAATAATAACAGGATATAACATTTGAATATTATCTAGATACTCTTGAAAATGAATAATTCAGGAATTACAATAAAAATTTATTGAAAGAACTCGAAACTTTGCTAACAAAAAGTTTTAAAAAAGTTTTTTTTCTAACGCAACTTTACTTAAAATCATGGTTTCTGCAGTAATTTTTGTGATAATTAATATTATGTTAACTGTTTGCGTCGTTACTATGACGACACAAACGGTGAATGTCAATGTTAACAATAAAACAGCACAAACTTAGACATTTTTTCTTAATTACTGTTTCTTAATTTTTTGGTTTCATATTGTTTTTAAAAAAATTAACAACAATAAATCTATTTTTATCTAAAATCGTTAATAACATTTTTTCCCCCGATTCTGAAAAAAATCTAGCAAATCAGAAATGTAGGTCTTTGATAGGGATATCAACCAATGCCATTCATTTTTGGGACCTGGATATATTTTTTTTGAGTTATGGCCAAAAAACCGAAAATGCTAAAATTCAATTCGCCATAATTTGGGTCCAAAATGTCCAGAAATGGTAAAATAGATGTTAATATTTCCGTCTGGGTTGGGATAACATTTCCCAACCATAATAACCCAATTTTAATACATGTCCGTTTTTCGGATATATCAAATCCGGATAATCCCCTGAGGGCATTTTGAACGAAAAAGCAAGTGTAGACCTCTCTTATGAATACCTAAGGAGTCTTCATGCAAAAAAAATGAATTAAAATTCATAGTCCCTCTTCTCAAAATACGGCACTGTTTGTTGATATAAAACGATAAAATGTAAATACAAATATAACTTTTTTTTTTCAGTTTTGACGATGACGTTCACCATTGGAATCCCATAAAATATAATTATGGTAGCGACAGTGGCATTTTTACGTTATCCTATAATATAAATGACACCGATATACATACAAAATTTTTCGCACTGGTTTCGGTACTTGATAGAAATCCAATTGATCCAAATACACCGAAACCAATATGCGAATCAAATACAGAAGGATTAATTACAGAAATTTCAAATTTGAATTACACCTTTGGATATTCTGCCTTTGATGTAAGAGATTATTTTTCAATAATTTAAGTTAAAATCTTTTAAGAGTTGTAATTACCAAATTCCAATCCAACAAAATACTGAAATAATTTTATATGTTGAAACATTAATAGCAGAAAAAAATGTTGATTTGTTAACGATTAATTATCAAATTAATCTAACTTTCGTGTTAGATAGCCCCGATACTTATTACCTTACATCAGATGCAAATGGAACAAAGTTAGATTTTTCTGCTGATGGAAATACTGAACAAGCTGGATTTACAGTTCAACAAACGATCTTGAGTAAGTATAAAAGTTAAGCTTTATCTGCGATTTCGTATGAAGAATGTTGAAAGATACAATGCTGTGTCGGTAACTGTTTAATTGGTTAAAGCTTTATTTGTATTTGATCTATGTTATTTGATACCTCATTTGTCTACCTTTAAACAAGGAATTTAATATTTATCATTCCCAAAGATTGTTTTTAATTTTTAAAAATATTTTGCATATTTTAAGATTGCCAATGTGCCCCATCAAATATTGTAATACCTTGTAATGAAGAGGTCACAATTACACCTTTAACAAATTCAAGTACTTATTGCAGTAATATGGCATGCAATTATACAGTAATTTTTAATTTATATTTTTGCAAAAATTTACATTAACAATTAATACAGATAAACCTCGAAAAAAGCTGTAATGGAAGTTATTTTATTTTAAAAAATCATTTCAATTTAGTAGGCGACGATGTTGCAATTTTATATGCAAATAATATTGTGAGCGACAGGTAAATAATATTTTTAAAAATTGATTTCTTTGCAGAATAATTATTTTTAGATTTACTTGGGCATCAGACAATGAAGACATAATTTTTTCAAAGAATACTAATGTTTCATTACAATTTTCATCTGGTCAACCTCCGAATTTTATTCACACATATTCTCACAATTGGTACATTTACGCTGAAGTCACCGAGCCGAACATTTTATCTACTGTTCAACTAACCGATACTTCGCCATATCATACTTTACTAATAAAATATTTGAATAAGAATGATGCATTTGTAATTTGTTCTCAGCCAAATGATACTTTGGAATTATTTATACCTGATATCTCAGCTACTCAGGTTTCTTTATCATCTTATGCATTATATGATTCAGATAATATGGATAATTTCATTGCAGAGTAAGTCGTTTTTGGGCACTATTTTAAATATTTACATTCATATATTTTAATCCAAAATACGCTTTTTACAATTCAGCTACCTTAAATGCGTATGATTGGGGCATTTTTCTCGTTTCGATACCACCTTCAAATTTTCAAATTTGCATAATTTTCAAAAGGGTGTAGGGACTCTTTTGAATTTGCAGACGAGAGAAAATGCAATTATTGCAATCAATTGCTCGATGGGGGGAGGAATGAAGTTTTGTATAAACTCTTTTAAAATTTTTGAGTTATACGTTCTGTACAAGTCCAATATTGTGTAAAAGAGCTTATTAGCTTTCCTCTTCTGACACAACTGTTTTAAAAGCTTCCGATTTATTTGTAATCTTGAGACAGCATTTATTTTTCATTATTGCCAATTAATTTAATTTAATTTTTAGTTTGGATTCTCCATTAATTGCTTCATCAGATGATCGATATCCTCGGCATATAAGCTCATCATCAGGATGTTTCAGCATTTACGTTGCCAGTGACCCCGATGATATAAATTTATTTTTTCGAATGCAAAATGGCATGTTTTATTAAATTTATTTTGTTTCAAACTAAAACCCTAAAAAAATTACAGCACGTTCACAAAATTGTATTGATACAAATAACGTTTTTTCAATTGTTCAAAATGGCTACACTAATGCCGTTGGAGCAGCAAATGGAAATGGTTTTTGTGAAATAATACTTTTAGCTGCCGCAGGATATTCAAATGCAATACAATTTGACACAATTCAGCCATCTTCAAATGATGCTTTTAAAGTTTCAAGTGCATTAAATCAAAAAATATATTTTGTTACAAAGTAAAAATATATTACACACTTAGGATCAGCTTAACTTTTTAACAATTTAAAAAGTTTTTAGTTCAACAAATGCGGATGCCTGGAAAGACACAACAATTTATAATTCTGCATTAACCATTACAATACCACCAAATCAAAGCATTAATGTTACTGCTGAAATTTCAAATACTATTTATTTAACAGAAAGTGGAAAAAATGGAATTTTTGCATCTCCAAATTATGGAGGATTTGATTTATCATTATATGATGGCTTTTCCTTATACACATTATACACATTATACAGTATTAATCAGATATATAATCTTGAGCTTCAAGTTCAATATATGAATGGGAATGGCACTTTAATTTTTTACAATACAGATACAAATATTAATGTTACGTAAGTAAATATGACAAAAGATTTTTTACATTTTTTTAATCTTCTTTTAAATATTATCATAATTGCAGGATTCAAGCAAACCAAAAAATTTCACAAAATGGCACAAGCTTCCAACTTTTTTATCAGAATACCAATAATTTCACTTTTCTTATCGAATATACAACGAATTTTTTAATGACGATCACAACAACAACACAAACATCACCAATTCCAACAACTCCGAAGATTGTAGCGACAAATGTTACACTGGATTCAACAAAACCCTATTATGTTTTTTGGTTAGATAATCTTTCTGAGAATGGATATATTTCTGTATGCTCGGATTATGACGATAACTTGCAACTATTTGTTACATCTGGAAATTATTTATATAATTACATTTTGTATGATAGTAATGGATTATATAATCCTGTTGGGGAGTACGTTTTAGATTTTGAGATAAACCATAAAAACAACTATAATTTTAGTTTATCTTCAAATAATATTTACACAAATGATGATGACCGACCTCGAAGTATTACCTCAACTTCAAATTGTTTTACAATTGTTAAAACTAATGGTAACGCAGCATCTCTTGCAACACTATTATTTCGAAGAATCAACCAACAAAGTGGAAATTGTTATAACAACAATATTATTGATGTATATTCAACTATTTTTTCGACCAATGACGCTTATACAAATAATGGAAATTGTGAAACAATTTTTCTTGCTTCTTTATCAGAATTTCCAATTATTCCAATTGATTCAATTTTTTCTAACAGTTTGATAACTGTTAAAAGTGCCATAAATGGAAACTCTTTGGCGAGTATTAAGTAAATAATTACAGAACTTTTAAAGCTAAAAATAAATTTTATATTTTAGCAGCACTGATCCTTCTAATTGGAGTAATTTTGT
Source organism: Panagrolaimus superbus (assembly GCA_964035985.1). Lineage (NCBI taxonomy): Eukaryota > Metazoa > Nematoda > Chromadorea > Rhabditida > Panagrolaimidae > Panagrolaimus > Panagrolaimus superbus. Next base: position 13,626,667 of record OZ038357.1, read on the forward strand.
CATTTACACAAACGCTTTAAGTATTATTTCAACACAGCAAATCTCTGTCCAACTCATGTATGCCAATTCCTCAATAACAAAAGATAAACAATTTAATCAACGTGGAATTATGGCATCTCCAAGTTATTCAGGATTTTCTACAAAAACACTTGGCTCAAAAATGTTGTATCAATTAAATAATTATGCACCAACATCATATAAAATGGCAACAGGTTTTGTTGTAAAACATTTGGATTCAAATTGTGTTGTTTATATCAGAAATAATGACAATCAACAAAATCATACGTAAGTAAATAGTTTAAATTGTTTCACTATGTTAAAAGGGGGGGGGGGGGGTGTGATAAACACTAATTGAATGTCCCAACGCGAATTAGCACTCACTGAAGGGCGAAGCTTTTTTGGGGATTCCAAATTTCGGGATGGCATTTTTGGGGATTTCGAGATTTGAGACAAGAAAACAAAAAAAAAATTCCCTAACATTTCTTGATTATTTCAATTATGGAGAATCTGATGGCACTTGTCATTTGGGTTTATATGGATTCTGAATCTCGGATTCCATGAATTTTTTCATTCTTTTTTTTGTTTTTTGGGGGGTACAAGAATTAAAAAAAACAAAAAAAAGAATGCAAAAATTTTCAGAATCCATATAAATCCAAATGACAAGTGCTATCAGATTCTCCATAATTGAAATAGTCAAGAAATGTTAAGGAATATTTCTTTTGTTTTCTTAACTCACATCTGAAAATCGGACGCGGTTTTTTTTTGCCCTCTCTCAATTTGGTCTTTTTACCCCCTTAAAAAAAAGACTCCCCCTTAAATGGGTTTTTTTGCCCCCTCACAAAAAAAATTAATAATTAGAAATAAACTTCTTTTTCCCCTTGTTTTGTCTTTTTTTCCCTTAATTTTTTAAAGGCGTAAATAATTTATAATAACAGTAGCAATAAGTAATATCTGGTAAATAGTAAAAATTTGTAAAATTTCAATTTAGGGCATTGTTTAATAAAATCTACAAACGCATTTCTTTTTAATTTTACATTATAAAAGTTATTAATGTAAGAGTTTTGGCAAAAAATTACTTTTTACCCCAAATCCCTCTCAATTAAAAAAAAGGTGGCATTTTGACTAAGAAACCCTGAGGAAACCCTAAGAACACTTAGTACTTAGTACATGGGAGTTTGGGGGGTGGGACTAAATCACATAAGCTAAGTATATTGGAGTCGATATGTTAAATCACAGCAGCTAAGCCTAAGCCTCAATTACAAACTTAGTTTAAATGTTACGGATATAATATAATAAATCGATAAATTATTTAATTTTTACGATTTACTACAAATTTCTAAAGTAATAATCACTTTTTCAACAACAAAGAGAAAAATTTTGATTCAAAGCTCAGTTTGATAAAAAGTAAACTTTTGGGGTAAAAAGTAATTTTTTGCCAGAACTCTTACATTAATAACTTTTATAATGTAAAATTAAAAAGAAATGCGTTTGTAGATTTTAATAAACAATGCCCTAAATTGAAATTTTACAAATTTTTACTATTTACCAGATATTACTTATTACCACTGTTATAATAAATTATTTACGCCTTTAAAAAATTAAGGGGAAAAAAGACAAAATAAGCGGACTCTTTTTTTAAGGGGAAAAAAGAGTAAATATAAGGGGAAAAAGAAGTTTATTTAAAATTATTACTTTTTTGTAAAAAAAAAAAAAACCCATTTAAGGGGGAGTCTTTTTTTAAGGGGGCAAAAAGACCTTAATTCAATAAAATCTATAAATAACCCTTTTTTAAACACGATGCGAAATATTTAGCAATGTTTTGAAGTAAAATAAATGAATATTTTTTAAAGAAACAAAATGTTTTAGACTAATCAAAAATGAAAAATATAGTGCAACTGGAAATACGTTTGAGATAATGTATGAAGAAACAGTGACACCAAATTCTGGCTTCCTTATTGAATATACTTTAACGTCGGTAAACAAGTATACTGTAATAAATCTTGATGCCGCAACTCCAACATATGTATATTGGCTCAGCAATTTACAACCACTTGATATTCTTACTGTATGCTCCCCAAATTCTGATACCTTACAAATGTTTGCTACTCAAAATAGGAATAATATATATGCTTTAGATTATTATAATTTGTATGACTCTAATCTAATTTATAATTTAATTGGAACGTAAGATTTTATAATATGCAAATATCGGTTACGATTTATTGATTGATTTAGTTTGGGATTAGTGCAAAATACTTCAAGACAAATTTCATCAACTTCTGGATGCTTTACTTTACAAGCTCAAAATGTCACTTATTCTTCTACTGTAACATTATATTTCAGAATGCGTGATGGTAAAATATATATATATAAATTTCGCCCCTTCCCCCTCAATCTAAAAATAACCATTTTTAGCTCAATCAAAAAATTGTATTGGTTCAAATATTTTTGAAGTTCAATCATATGCGACAACAGTTTCATCATTAGCTTCGTCGGCTGGTTCCTGTGAAACAATAATTTTATCCTCGAATTCATATTTACAAAATCCCGCAATTCCCATAAACTCTTTTGGAAATATAAATTCTGGTTCAATAATTCTTCGAAGTGCGGTAAATCAAAAATCTTTGGTTACAATTGAGTAAGAAATATTTTTGTTAATATTTTACATTTAAATTTTAAATTTTTAAATTATTAAAAAAATTAATTCTTTTTAGTAGCAATAATTTTAATTTATGGAAGAGTTTTAAACTTTATACTCCAGCTTTAAGCATTGTAATTTTTTTTCTTTCTTTGCATTTTTTTCTGATCCAAAAATGGTTTCCACATAAAAAATCACTTGGATAAAACCTGAGGTCCACGTTTTTATTTTAATTTTTTTCATGGTTTTTGCATGATTCACGATGGAGTGCTACTTTTTTGTACGACACTCCCTTTAACATTTAATTTCATTTCGGCTTAAATTAAACAAAGTTACAGTATAAAATCTTTACAATATTAAACTACAAACAGAAGGTGTGGCACTTTTTTATTTTGTAAAAAATGTTATTTCTGTTTTTATGTTTGATTCTTTAAAGAAAATTTTATTACCGAAAATGATGCCATTTGAAAGATAAAAAATGTGAATCGAAGTTGGACAAAAAATGTTATAAAAAATGTAAAAGAAGAGAGGACACAAAAAAGTCAATAATAGAAAACGACCTCATCAATGATATATTTTTGCCAATTAAAAAAAATAAAATGTTTGAAATTTCGTTAAAAAAATATTTATTTTTTGCAAGATTTATTGTAGTAAAAAATATATTTTAACTGATTCATTCATAGAATCAATTAAAATTAAAATCACATTTTTGTGGGAGTTCTAAAACCTGGAATTTAGTTTTTGGATGATTTATCCCATTGATATAGTATAGTTAATTAAGTTTAAATACAAAATGTTATCAGGTTAAATAAATATTTTTTTAAATAGTTTTTGAATTTTTCAAATCTATCTTCATGCTTCAGTGTTGTGTCGGACAATTTTTATCAGCTACGGAATCGGCACCGCAAAAAATGCTGTCAGATTTTGAAGCAAATGCTTGATTTTTAAGTTGTTCGGTATCAGGAAATCTGTCAAAAAAAAATTCATCTCTTTCGTCACGAAAAACTAAAATGTTGCAAAAATTTGAAGAAAAAACATCAAAATTCCGGACAGTCATCCTTTTTATTACTGCTATCATTTTTCCATTTTCTCTTTATTTACGCTTCTTTAAAATTTTTAATGACTTTTTTTAACATTTTCTTATAACATTATCATTGATAAAAAAATTAATTGTTTATTAGCTTATTCATTTTTTCATAAGGTTGCAAAAACAGAGAATCAAAAACATAAAAAATTATGATTTTGATAAGAGAGGAATGAAAAAAAATCTTCTCACATTACGTCGAAAGTATGAATTTGAAGCAAAAATGATAACAAACAAAACATATAATTTAGCTATTCTTTAATCAGTATTTTCCAACCTCCACTTTTTTCCTCATCTTTTTAAAAAGGGTACAAATATCTAACATTTTTTTTCAGTTTTGAAGCTGCTGAAATTATCAAAAATGATAATTTTTCCTATACTTTTTGTATTTTTCTTAACATTTAAGTTAGGCTTAACTGAATTAACATATAATGATGATGCCACATGTTCTGTTACAAATGATGTCAATCCTTATTTTATTTACCACAATTCTGTAACGTATTTCCGTTCTCCAAATTTCCCCGAAACTATGTATAATTCATCTCTGATTCAACAAGATTCTTTATTTTGTAATGCTCGTTTTGATACTGTAAGTTAAAGAAAAACTTTTTGAAGTTTCACATTTGCAAAAAATAAAAAAGCGAATTAATTGATATCGAATTAAATCAGAGTTGTTCAATCAAAAAAAGGGGGAGATTTTCAACCAGGTCGGGAAAATGAGAGGGGAGGGGGATGAAAAAGGTGGCAAGTCACATCACTGATCAAAAACGCAGATTTTTCGATCGAGATTTAAAAATTAAGGCTTACCGAAATAATTAACAAGGGAACCGTACGAGGTGATATTTGAGTTAAGACATCCCACATCAAGGCCGTATTTAGGGGGGGGGATTCGGGACCTGTGCCCCCCCCCCCCCCGAAACTGAGGAATTTCCTTTGATCTTTTGCGGCTTCTTGTTGGCGGCGGCAAAAGATCAAAGGCGTGCCCCCCCCAAAATCGCTGTGCCCCCTCCGAAATTTTTTTCTGTATACGGCCTTGTCCCACATAGTTTAAATTTTTCATTGGGGGTCAAAAACAAACCCCAAAAAATTTTACGTGCCATGGATACGGTTTACCAGTTTTTCGGCACTTTAAAGATGCGCACTATCTTGGAGCACATGGTCTCCCTCCTTTGAAAAAAATATGTTGAAAAAAACTATTTTTCTTTTTTTGTCGTCTTTTTTGGCATGTATAAAAAATTCAATTTAAAGGAAACTCAAAATTCAAAATTGTGGTTTGTTATTTTCAATGGCATGACAGGAACTTTCGACGTTTACAACGATTATGAAGATGCAACCACACCGTAATAAAATCTTAAAAGATAAAGTTTTTTTAAATGTAAAAAATTTAGTTATTTTGGTGAAAATGATTATTTTACTTTTGCACCTTCACATTTTCCAATCACATTTCAATTTATACAAGATTCCGATAATTACCTTTCTAATTGGATTGCCTTTGAAGGTATCGTATATGCTTACAGTAAGTCATTCGATATCAAAAAATATGATAAATTTTTATAATCTCACTTTTTAAGCTGCCAACAATCTTTGTCCATTTTCGGAACAAATTACAAAACTTGAAAGCAATCGAGTAATTCCAATTGCTTCAAGCTATGATTTGACTTCAAATCCAAGTAGTAACTGTAAATGGACATTTTCAATTAACCCAAATCAAACCTTAAAAATTGTTTTTAAAATGCTTTCAATTGACTCGGCCGTACTTCAACTTGAAACTGATGGACAGACATATGAGTAAGGCATTTTTTTAAAAAGATATATAGAGAAAAACAATAATCTTGTAACCCGGGGCAAAATTAAGGATGGACAAGGGCTAAAATTTTTGCATTAGCTCTCACATTTTGGCTTAGGACCGGCCCCAGGATCAGGACCAAAACAGGGCTTTGGTATTTTCTTCAATTTCGAAACTTTTTTCAAATCGAGAAAATTTCGCACTGCCCGGCCCTAGCCTTCACATGTTGGCCCCCTTGTCCAAATATTAAAGGAATCTCTAAATGTTGGAGGTGGTTTTTAAACGCATTTTAGTTCAACTTCGAGCCCTATGGGGGATTTGAAATTTCAAAGTTGTTTAAAAAAGCTGGTTTTTTGCATGAAGACTCCTTAGGTATTCATAAGAGAGGTCTACACTTGCTTTTTCGTTCAAAATGCCCTCAGGGGATTATTCGGATTTGATATATCCGAAAAACAGATATGTGTTAAAATTGGGTTATTATGGTTGGGAAATGTTATCCCAACCCAGACGGAAATAATAACAGGATATAACATTTGAATATTATCTAGATACTCTTGAAAATGAATAATTCAGGAATTACAATAAAAATTTATTGAAAGAACTCGAAACTTTGCTAACAAAAAGTTTTAAAAAAGTTTTTTTTCTAACGCAACTTTACTTAAAATCATGGTTTCTGCAGTAATTTTTGTGATAATTAATATTATGTTAACTGTTTGCGTCGTTACTATGACGACACAAACGGTGAATGTCAATGTTAACAATAAAACAGCACAAACTTAGACATTTTTTCTTAATTACTGTTTCTTAATTTTTTGGTTTCATATTGTTTTTAAAAAAATTAACAACAATAAATCTATTTTTATCTAAAATCGTTAATAACATTTTTTCCCCCGATTCTGAAAAAAATCTAGCAAATCAGAAATGTAGGTCTTTGATAGGGATATCAACCAATGCCATTCATTTTTGGGACCTGGATATATTTTTTTTGAGTTATGGCCAAAAAACCGAAAATGCTAAAATTCAATTCGCCATAATTTGGGTCCAAAATGTCCAGAAATGGTAAAATAGATGTTAATATTTCCGTCTGGGTTGGGATAACATTTCCCAACCATAATAACCCAATTTTAATACATGTCCGTTTTTCGGATATATCAAATCCGGATAATCCCCTGAGGGCATTTTGAACGAAAAAGCAAGTGTAGACCTCTCTTATGAATACCTAAGGAGTCTTCATGCAAAAAAAATGAATTAAAATTCATAGTCCCTCTTCTCAAAATACGGCACTGTTTGTTGATATAAAACGATAAAATGTAAATACAAATATAACTTTTTTTTTTCAGTTTTGACGATGACGTTCACCATTGGAATCCCATAAAATATAATTATGGTAGCGACAGTGGCATTTTTACGTTATCCTATAATATAAATGACACCGATATACATACAAAATTTTTCGCACTGGTTTCGGTACTTGATAGAAATCCAATTGATCCAAATACACCGAAACCAATATGCGAATCAAATACAGAAGGATTAATTACAGAAATTTCAAATTTGAATTACACCTTTGGATATTCTGCCTTTGATGTAAGAGATTATTTTTCAATAATTTAAGTTAAAATCTTTTAAGAGTTGTAATTACCAAATTCCAATCCAACAAAATACTGAAATAATTTTATATGTTGAAACATTAATAGCAGAAAAAAATGTTGATTTGTTAACGATTAATTATCAAATTAATCTAACTTTCGTGTTAGATAGCCCCGATACTTATTACCTTACATCAGATGCAAATGGAACAAAGTTAGATTTTTCTGCTGATGGAAATACTGAACAAGCTGGATTTACAGTTCAACAAACGATCTTGAGTAAGTATAAAAGTTAAGCTTTATCTGCGATTTCGTATGAAGAATGTTGAAAGATACAATGCTGTGTCGGTAACTGTTTAATTGGTTAAAGCTTTATTTGTATTTGATCTATGTTATTTGATACCTCATTTGTCTACCTTTAAACAAGGAATTTAATATTTATCATTCCCAAAGATTGTTTTTAATTTTTAAAAATATTTTGCATATTTTAAGATTGCCAATGTGCCCCATCAAATATTGTAATACCTTGTAATGAAGAGGTCACAATTACACCTTTAACAAATTCAAGTACTTATTGCAGTAATATGGCATGCAATTATACAGTAATTTTTAATTTATATTTTTGCAAAAATTTACATTAACAATTAATACAGATAAACCTCGAAAAAAGCTGTAATGGAAGTTATTTTATTTTAAAAAATCATTTCAATTTAGTAGGCGACGATGTTGCAATTTTATATGCAAATAATATTGTGAGCGACAGGTAAATAATATTTTTAAAAATTGATTTCTTTGCAGAATAATTATTTTTAGATTTACTTGGGCATCAGACAATGAAGACATAATTTTTTCAAAGAATACTAATGTTTCATTACAATTTTCATCTGGTCAACCTCCGAATTTTATTCACACATATTCTCACAATTGGTACATTTACGCTGAAGTCACCGAGCCGAACATTTTATCTACTGTTCAACTAACCGATACTTCGCCATATCATACTTTACTAATAAAATATTTGAATAAGAATGATGCATTTGTAATTTGTTCTCAGCCAAATGATACTTTGGAATTATTTATACCTGATATCTCAGCTACTCAGGTTTCTTTATCATCTTATGCATTATATGATTCAGATAATATGGATAATTTCATTGCAGAGTAAGTCGTTTTTGGGCACTATTTTAAATATTTACATTCATATATTTTAATCCAAAATACGCTTTTTACAATTCAGCTACCTTAAATGCGTATGATTGGGGCATTTTTCTCGTTTCGATACCACCTTCAAATTTTCAAATTTGCATAATTTTCAAAAGGGTGTAGGGACTCTTTTGAATTTGCAGACGAGAGAAAATGCAATTATTGCAATCAATTGCTCGATGGGGGGAGGAATGAAGTTTTGTATAAACTCTTTTAAAATTTTTGAGTTATACGTTCTGTACAAGTCCAATATTGTGTAAAAGAGCTTATTAGCTTTCCTCTTCTGACACAACTGTTTTAAAAGCTTCCGATTTATTTGTAATCTTGAGACAGCATTTATTTTTCATTATTGCCAATTAATTTAATTTAATTTTTAGTTTGGATTCTCCATTAATTGCTTCATCAGATGATCGATATCCTCGGCATATAAGCTCATCATCAGGATGTTTCAGCATTTACGTTGCCAGTGACCCCGATGATATAAATTTATTTTTTCGAATGCAAAATGGCATGTTTTATTAAATTTATTTTGTTTCAAACTAAAACCCTAAAAAAATTACAGCACGTTCACAAAATTGTATTGATACAAATAACGTTTTTTCAATTGTTCAAAATGGCTACACTAATGCCGTTGGAGCAGCAAATGGAAATGGTTTTTGTGAAATAATACTTTTAGCTGCCGCAGGATATTCAAATGCAATACAATTTGACACAATTCAGCCATCTTCAAATGATGCTTTTAAAGTTTCAAGTGCATTAAATCAAAAAATATATTTTGTTACAAAGTAAAAATATATTACACACTTAGGATCAGCTTAACTTTTTAACAATTTAAAAAGTTTTTAGTTCAACAAATGCGGATGCCTGGAAAGACACAACAATTTATAATTCTGCATTAACCATTACAATACCACCAAATCAAAGCATTAATGTTACTGCTGAAATTTCAAATACTATTTATTTAACAGAAAGTGGAAAAAATGGAATTTTTGCATCTCCAAATTATGGAGGATTTGATTTATCATTATATGATGGCTTTTCCTTATACACATTATACACATTATACAGTATTAATCAGATATATAATCTTGAGCTTCAAGTTCAATATATGAATGGGAATGGCACTTTAATTTTTTACAATACAGATACAAATATTAATGTTACGTAAGTAAATATGACAAAAGATTTTTTACATTTTTTTAATCTTCTTTTAAATATTATCATAATTGCAGGATTCAAGCAAACCAAAAAATTTCACAAAATGGCACAAGCTTCCAACTTTTTTATCAGAATACCAATAATTTCACTTTTCTTATCGAATATACAACGAATTTTTTAATGACGATCACAACAACAACACAAACATCACCAATTCCAACAACTCCGAAGATTGTAGCGACAAATGTTACACTGGATTCAACAAAACCCTATTATGTTTTTTGGTTAGATAATCTTTCTGAGAATGGATATATTTCTGTATGCTCGGATTATGACGATAACTTGCAACTATTTGTTACATCTGGAAATTATTTATATAATTACATTTTGTATGATAGTAATGGATTATATAATCCTGTTGGGGAGTACGTTTTAGATTTTGAGATAAACCATAAAAACAACTATAATTTTAGTTTATCTTCAAATAATATTTACACAAATGATGATGACCGACCTCGAAGTATTACCTCAACTTCAAATTGTTTTACAATTGTTAAAACTAATGGTAACGCAGCATCTCTTGCAACACTATTATTTCGAAGAATCAACCAACAAAGTGGAAATTGTTATAACAACAATATTATTGATGTATATTCAACTATTTTTTCGACCAATGACGCTTATACAAATAATGGAAATTGTGAAACAATTTTTCTTGCTTCTTTATCAGAATTTCCAATTATTCCAATTGATTCAATTTTTTCTAACAGTTTGATAACTGTTAAAAGTGCCATAAATGGAAACTCTTTGGCGAGTATTAAGTAAATAATTACAGAACTTTTAAAGCTAAAAATAAATTTTATATTTTAGCAGCACTGATCCTTCTAATTGGAGTAATTTTGTCATTTACACAAACGCTTTAAGTATTATTTCAACACAGCAAATCTCTGTCCAACTCATGTATGCCAATTCCTCAATAACAAAAGATAAACAATTTAATCAACGTGGAATTATGGCATCTCCAAGTTATTCAGGATTTTCTACAAAAACACTTGGCTCAAAAATGTTGTATCAATTAAATAATTATGCACCAACATCATATAAAATGGCAACAGGTTTTGTTGTAAAACATTTGGATTCAAATTGTGTTGTTTATATCAGAAATAATGACAATCAACAAAATCATACGTAAGTAAATAGTTTAAATTGTTTCACTATGTTAAAAGGGGGGGGGGGGTGTGATAAACACTAATTGAATGTCCCAACGCGAATTAGCACTCACTGAAGGGCGAAGCTTTTTTGGGGATTCCAAATTTCGGGATGGCATTTTTGGGGATTTCGAGATTTGAGACAAGAAAACAAAAAAAAAATTCCCTAACATTTCTTGATTATTTCAATTATGGAGAATCTGATGGCACTTGTCATTTGGGTTTATATGGATTCTGAATCTCGGATTCCATGAATTTTTTCATTCTTTTTTTTGTTTTTTGGGGGGTACAAGAATTAAAAAAAACAAAAAAAAGAATGCAAAAATTTTCAGAATCCATATAAATCCAAATGACAAGTGCTATCAGATTCTCCATAATTGAAATAGTCAAGAAATGTTAAGGAATATTTCTTTTGTTTTCTTAACTCACATCTGAAAATCGGACGCGGTTTTTTTTTGCCCTCTCTCAATTTGGTCTTTTTACCCCCTTAAAAAAAAGACTCCCCCTTAAATGGGTTTTTTTGCCCCCTCACAAAAAAAATTAATAATTAGAAATAAACTTCTTTTTCCCCTTGTTTTGTCTTTTTTTCCCTTAATTTTTTAAAGGCGTAAATAATTTATAATAACAGTAGCAATAAGTAATATCTGGTAAATAGTAAAAATTTGTAAAATTTCAATTTAGGGCATTGTTTAATAAAATCTACAAACGCATTTCTTTTTAATTTTACATTATAAAAGTTATTAATGTAAGAGTTTTGGCAAAAAATTACTTTTTACCCCAAATCCCTCTCAATTAAAAAAAAGGTGGCATTTTGACTAAGAAACCCTGAGGAAACCCTAAGAACACTTAGTACTTAGTACATGGGAGTTTGGGGGGTGGGACTAAATCACATAAGCTAAGTATATTGGAGTCGATATGTTAAATCACAGCAGCTAAGCCTAAGCCTCAATTACAAACTTAGTTTAAATGTTACGGATATAATATAATAAATCGATAAATTATTTAATTTTTACGATTTACTACAAATTTCTAAAGTAATAATCACTTTTTCAACAACAAAGAGAAAAATTTTGATTCAAAGCTCAGTTTGATAAAAAGTAAACTTTTGGGGTAAAAAGTAATTTTTTGCCAGAACTCTTACATTAATAACTTTTATAATGTAAAATTAAAAAGAAATGCGTTTGTAGATTTTAATAAACAATGCCCTAAATTGAAATTTTACAAATTTTTACTATTTACCAGATATTACTTATTACCACTGTTATAATAAATTATTTACGCCTTTAAAAAATTAAGGGGAAAAAAGACAAAATAAGCGGACTCTTTTTTTAAGGGGAAAAAAGAGTAAATATAAGGGGAAAAAGAAGTTTATTTAAAATTATTACTTTTTTGTAAAAAAAAAAAAAACCCATTTAAGGGGGAGTCTTTTTTTAAGGGGGCAAAAAGACCTTAATTCAATAAAATCTATAAATAACCCTTTTTTAAACACGATGCGAAATATTTAGCAATGTTTTGAAGTAAAATAAATGAATATTTTTTAAAGAAACAAAATGTTTTAGACTAATCAAAAATGAAAAATATAGTGCAACTGGAAATACGTTTGAGATAATGTATGAAGAAACAGTGACACCAAATTCTGGCTTCCTTATTGAATATACTTTAACGTCGGTAAACAAGTATACTGTAATAAATCTTGATGCCGCAACTCCAACATATGTATATTGGCTCAGCAATTTACAACCACTTGATATTCTTACTGTATGCTCCCCAAATTCTGATACCTTACAAATGTTTGCTACTCAAAATAGGAATAATATATATGCTTTAGATTATTATAATTTGTATGACTCTAATCTAATTTATAATTTAATTGGAACGTAAGATTTTATAATATGCAAATATCGGTTACGATTTATTGATTGATTTAGTTTGGGATTAGTGCAAAATACTTCAAGACAAATTTCATCAACTTCTGGATGCTTTACTTTACAAGCTCAAAATGTCACTTATTCTTCTACTGTAACATTATATTTCAGAATGCGTGATGGTAAAATATATATATATAAATTTCGCCCCTTCCCCCTCAATCTAAAAATAACCATTTTTAGCTCAATCAAAAAATTGTATTGGTTCAAATATTTTTGAAGTTCAATCATATGCGACAACAGTTTCATCATTAGCTTCGTCGGCTGGTTCCTGTGAAACAATAATTTTATCCTCGAATTCATATTTACAAAATCCCGCAATTCCCATAAACTCTTTTGGAAATATAAATTCTGGTTCAATAATTCTTCGAAGTGCGGTAAATCAAAAATCTTTGGTTACAATTGAGTAAGAAATATTTTTGTTAATATTTTACATTTAAATTTTAAATTTTTAAATTATTAAAAAAATTAATTCTTTTTAGTAGCAATAATTTTAATTTATGGAAGAGTTTTAAACTTTATACTCCAGCTTTAAGCATTGTAATTCCACCCAATCAATCTCTTCAAGTATCACTTGATGCAAGTGATAAAGGTAAAATTTAAAAAAAATATTAAAAAAACTTTAAAAATAAGTTTTAGGTGATACTTGGATTTCAAGTAGTTTTAAAGGGCAAAAAGGAATTGTTGTTTCCCCTGCGTACAATGGATTTTTACAATCTGTTCCTGGAACCCTGTTTTCATTTAGTCCAAATTCGTGCACTGGAAATTGTGGCATAAATTTTAAAGTTAATTCAACAGATGATCAAAGTGTTACATATAATGATGAAAGAGGAAATTCTCGTTTGTCAGTGACAAAAACTGATTGTTTTTTTTGGGGGAAAACTTTATCATTGTTTTTTTAGTTTCCGCCAAAATGATAATATTACAGTGTATAACAGTTATGTAAATTTGAAGTATACACAAAATTCAGCAAATAGCAGCTTTTTTATTACTTACACAATTGTTGATTCTGCTGTCGAAACCGCCCCCGAATTAAATTCAGCGATATCATTATTTCCAACAGTTACAACTTTGGTACTTTGTTTCATAATTACAGTTATGCAAAACTAAACAATTTTTTTATATAATTGTTTTTGTGATAAAATGGTTTTTCTTTGTTTCGAAATATTTTAATTTTATTTGTGTTTAATAAATCCTTTTTCTATATTTCAATCAGTGTTTTTCATTTTGAAAGCAGTGGCTCCGGTGCCGGAGCAGTCAAAGGAAAAGTGCCGCTTTTCGGGGTTGGGAGCCGATAAAAAATATACAGAACAACACTAAATTTTTTTTTTAAATTTTAAAAGCTGAAATTTCCATTTTTAAATAAATTTAACATAAAAAATTTTTGTTTTTATACAAAAATTTTCGGGAAATGGAAGTCATTTCCCGCAAAAATCGGGAAATTTCCCGGGAAAGGGAAATGAACAACCCTATTCACAACGCTTGCACAAACAAATGCATTCTTCATCTCACACACGCTATTTTAACTAACGTAGATACTTCCTTTAAAGGGTGTGTCGACGACATGCAAAAAAAAATTCTCTAATTAGCGATAAGTTGCTGCCGCACATTCAGCAATGAGGAATGCATTGTGTGTTTTTTTCGCTTCAAAACATACTTGTTGTAGTTGAAAACTTTTTTTGCTTGTCGTCGACACCAGTGTTGTTGCGCCCCAAGAAACATCGCCGCCGCCGCCAGGCAAAAAATGAAACATCGCCGCCGACGCCAGCTGCATCCTTTGATCTGCGGCAAAATGCTTTTGAAGTTTTTAAAAAGTCGCCGCCGCCGGCAGCGCCGCCACGCCGCCAAAACTGGCGGCGCAATAACACTGGTCGACACTCCCTTTAAAATCAAAAAAGTTTTTTGTAATCGTTTTTTTGGGAAAACAAAATTTTGTTTTTTTTTTAAAAGGCTTGTGAAAATTTGATTACTACTTTTATCATTTTTAAAGGCTCCCTTTAAAAAAAAACAATGAACACGGTGCGCTGAACTGTCCAGTGAAGAAGTGTTCCCCCGAAAAAATTTCCACATTAAATCTTAAAACCTAGATTCTGAGCGAATAAATTTCGTTAAACGTTTTCTGTAAAAGGGAAAATAAGGGTTAACATATTGTTAATGAGTGGGTGCAGGGAAAAGAAAAAATATGGATTCTGAATCCGACGGATTCAGAATCTATGAAAAAATTTTCTCCAAATTCTACAAATTAAATATCATTCGATTCGCCTTAATGCGTAGATTACGATAAATGTAAAATTTATAGTTGGCAAGGATTCAGAAAAAAAGATTCAGAATTTAAAAACTTTTATTTTACAATTTTTTCTTTTTATATTCTGCGTCTTCAGAATCCTTGCCAACTATAAATTTTACATTCATCGTAATCTACGCATTAAGGCGAATCGAATGATATTTAATTTGTAGAATTTGGAGAAAATTTTTTCATAGATTCTGAATCCGTCGGATTCAGAATCCATATTTTTTCTTTTCCCTACACCCACTCATTAACAATATGTTAACCCTTATTTTCCCTTTTACAGAAAACGTTTAACGAAATTCATTCGCTCAGAATCTAGGTTTTAAGATTTAATGTGGAAAAAATGTAAAGAAAAGTGTTCTCTCAATTTTTCTCACTGGACACTTTTCTTAGCGTTCGACGCACCGTGGTGAATGCAACTTTTTTTGCCTGAATCATTGCTTTTGTGTTACGACTCTTTTTGCAAGGAATGAAAAATGTTTTTGTCTGTCTCCGACACTCCCTTTAACAATGCATTTATTTAATTTATTCAAAAAGAAAACAACTTTAAAATTCTACAGCTTTCTGATAACAGATATACGGTAATTTAGCATCGCATGAAACAGACTTCCAACCATTTTGATTTCGAAGTACTTGAATTGCACCACATTCATTATAATTATCATCTATAATAATAATAATAATAATAATAATAATAATAGTGTTAAAAGAGTTTAAAGAGGATAAACAAACCTGAGAGCCATTTGGCATATCCTAAAAGAGTTCCATCACTCCATCCCCAATAACTTGGATTCTCCAATTTAAAATATCGAAGTCCAATCCATACTAAACTATCCTGCATTCCAATTTGTGATTTATAAATAGCTAAAAAAACACTATTATTTTGTGAGTGTCACAAAATTATTTCTTTACTTTCGATAAAGAATTCTTGTGTGGAATTGTGAATTGCTAAAAGTTGTGCCCCTTGATTTTTACAAGAGGATGAACTGTTTCTCCATGACAGATAAGTTGAAAAATATTTATAGCAATAATTCATCGATGAATCATGAATCCAACCATTTGGGCAATGAGTTTTTGAAATACTGTCTAAAATATTTATTTATTTTTAGCAAATTTGTGGCAAATTTGTGCCATTAAATCATCAATTTTCAAGACTTGTAAAAAGTGCAAGTTTTTAAAAAAATGATTAATTGATAGCAGAAAAAACAATACCATCAAAGGAAACAAAATCAGCTGTAAATCCACCTGCAGGAAAAGAAGCATCCGTCAAAAATCGAACAGTCATAAAAGTTCCTTTTGATTGAAAATGTTGTGGGGTGGGAGGAGACCCGGATAAACTTAAAAAGTACATTTATTTATCTTTATTATTTAAAATATTTTAGATTAAATTTTTCGGAAATAAGTTTTGGCATGAAAAATTTTTTGATTACTTCATTATATTTATTTATAAAACGTAATAATCTAAAAAAATTTTGACAAAAGAATAAAACAGAAAAACTTGTTTCCGACAAAAAGATTATTATTAAGAACCGTCGGTTTAAATGTTTTAATTTAATGTTTAATACTGAAAATAAAAGTTTTTAGTGTTTTTGGACATTAAATTAGTGAAATTGCCAAAATTGAAATTTTGGGAAATGGCGGAAAATTTCCCGGAAAATTCCCGCCTTTCACCAAACTTTAAACTTGAATTTAATAATGCTGAAAATCTTTGCTCTGAAACAGCATCTAATTCTCATTTGACTTCGATCAGTTGTACAGAAGTAAGCTAATCAAATCCTCATTTTCTTTCATTCATTTCTCTATACATAGGAAAATAATGCCACCCA
Organism: Panagrolaimus superbus; assembly: GCA_964035985.1. Lineage (NCBI taxonomy): Eukaryota > Metazoa > Nematoda > Chromadorea > Rhabditida > Panagrolaimidae > Panagrolaimus > Panagrolaimus superbus. The sequence continues at coordinate 13,643,374 of OZ038357.1, forward strand.
ACTAATTTCTCAAGCTGCTCATTTCACAGATATTTTTATTGGTCTTGAAGCGGGTTCAAAAGGATATGTATGGATTGATGGAACTCCATTTAATTATCCGTATAGTTATAGTAATTTTGAAGATGGACAACCAAATATTAAAGTAGGAAATTGTGTGGCAATGAATGTAACAACTGGAAAATGGAAAAGTATATGCTGTAATAGAGACCCCCGTTCCCCGAAAATATCTCGGGGAAGGGTAAATTTTTGGAAAAATTTCCTTAATTTCGCAATAATGAAAATACAAATAGCTGATATTGTATCGTTTTTTGGGATTGGGCATGTAATTGGTTGGAATTTTCGCGAATTTTTATGTTTTTTATAGAATTTTAAAAAATGAAAAACTAAAGAATTTTGTAAATAAATGAAAAAACAGGGTCATGGATAAAAAAGTTTTAGAATTCCATGTTTTATTTTATGATATAACAAAGAAAACATACTTTGTAATAAAGTTACTTTCATCTTCAAACAATCCATCAAAAAGTGTAATATTATCACAGTTTTGTTCGGTATAAATATAGTTAAAAGTAATCCGAACAACTTTTCCTGGTGTTGCTTGAAGGATATAAGTTGCATTGAGACTATTTGGATAACGTTCAGGATATCCGGGTGATGAAATCTATAATCATATTTGTTTCAACATGATAAACAAATTTATAATTGTTAAAAAAAAATAAACTTACAGTACCATTACCGCATATATATGTATGATATGGTTGTGTTGTGGTGGTCGTTGGTGGAGATGTGGTGGTGGTTGTTGTTGTTGACGTTGTGGATGTTGTTGATGTTGATGTTGCTGTTGATGAAGATGATGAAATGACTAAAAATTTTCTTACAAATTTAAAGGGAGTGTCGACGGCAAGCAAAAAAGTGTTCAATTGCAACATGTATGTTTCAACGCGAAAGAAAGCACACAATGCATTCCCCATTGCTGAATGTGCGGCATCAACTTGTTGTTAATCAGGGAATTTTTTTTGCTTGCCGTCGACACTCCCTTTAACATGAAAAATATGCATTTGTATTAGTGTTTTGGTTGTTGATCATTAAAAAAACGGTTAAAGTAGTAGCATAAAAATGGAAATAGTTCAAAAATTAATTTAACTAGTTACTTTTCGAAAAGTGTAACTCATAAAATTATTTTATCGATTAAAAAATTACGGTATTTATTTAAGTTTGAATTAAACAGTTAAAAAAGTTCTGTGAAACTTTGTGTCACTGTTTTTTCTTTAAACGTTTTAACTAACATTTTTGTAAGCAAACAAATGAAGTTTTTTGATTACAGCATATACTTTTCCATTTTCCAGTTGTTACATTCATTGCCACACAATTTCCTACTTTTATATTTGGTTGTCCATCTTCAAAATTACTATAACTATACGGATAATTAAATTGAGTTCCATCAATCCATACATATCCTTTTGAACCCGCTTCAAGACCAATAAAAATATCTGTGAAATGAGCAGCTTGAGAAATTAGTTGGGTGGCATTATTTTCCTATGTATAGAGAAATGAATGAAAGAAAATGAGGATTTGATTAGCTTACTTCTCTAGAACTGATCGAAGTTAAATGAGAATTAGATGCTGTTTCAGAGCAAAGATTTTCAGCATTATTAAATTCAAGTTTAAAGTTTGGTGAAAGATAGCATCGATCATCGCTGCCTTTAATATATGTATCAGGGCATGTGATGTTAGGTTGGAGAGCTAAAAAGAGATTCATTTAGCTTGTCCTGGATATAAGTGATAAAAAAATTTATGAAGATAAAAAATCGGGATGAAAAATGCGGACGGAAAAAAATTTCTTTGTTTTTGCCGTATAAAAAATTTTAAAAATGTTGCCGCGGTAGCAGCCATGGCTGTGTGGCATTTCCGTTCAGGATTCCGGAATGAGCTTAATTCCGCTACTTTTTTGGATTCCCCTCCGTTCTGGTTTTTACGCAATGAAAATAGTGCCATTTCGATCTTAAAACCTTAATTCTGCACGGCCTTGGTATCGACCGGCCGGAAAAAGCCGCCAGATTTTTCATGATAAAACGAAACTTTTTTGGGCAGCCAATATTCTGTTGTTTGCAATCAGCAAAGTTGAACATTGGTAATATATACAATTTTACATTTTTCTATAATAATTCATTCGCTAACCTCTCATTTTTACGCGTTTTCTCTTTTTATTCTATCAGATTCAGAACAAAAAAAATTTGCATATAATTGGTGCAATCCAAAAATGTGGCTCAAAATTCGACTCATAAAATTGCAGCATTTTTGTTTTTAAATTATTACTAATAAAAAAAATCTGCATTTTTTGGTGCCAAAATTATATTTTTTGCCAACTTTTAAAAAACCATGCACATTCTTGCTTCCAAGATTATTTTTAAATACTTTTAAGGTACATATTGCTTTCTGTTTTTCAAACAATATGTTTGTTCATGTCCTCTAACAATTGGAAAAAAGCTTACGATTTGTTTGACAAATAACGTCTTTAAGATCTGATGCACAATCTGCAGAAGACCATTTTCCTCTTTTTGCAGGTAAAATATTAATAAAAACACAATTGCCTTGGCTAACATCAGCTAAACCAGAATCAAAATTACTGTAATTCATTTTTGTGCCATCATCCCAAATACATGTATCATCACGGGAACAGGTTAAACCAAGCCATGTAACATCTGTGGCATTTAAAGATATATTTGTTACAATTGCATTTTGTAAAATCCCAGAAATTTTTGGCAAATTTCCTCCTTCTGATTCACATTTGTGTTGTCCTGGAATTTTGTGAACAGCAGCTTCTGACAAAAACTACAAAATTTGAATAAATGCTTATTGTTTATTTGATTAATTTTAAAAAGTATAAATAAATACCTGATAACACAGTCCATCTTCAAACAATAAATAATTTGGGGGACACTCAATATCCCCCAAAACTAAATTTAAATAAATCAAAAGCAAAACAAATTTTAACATTTTTTGGTCGTTAAAAATTTCACAAATGTTTACCCTTTTTTCATTTCGCTTTTAAATACTTTTTATTTCAATCTTTTGTCCTGTCTTTTATTTATCACTGATAAACAAGTGACGATAGAAAAAAAAATGATGAGAATTATTTTGGCATTTTTATCCTTCAATAATCAGCTTAAAACAATCTTCTTTCTTTCCGACACACTCCGGAAAAAAATATTTGAAAATTAATTCCCCCAATTTTTTTCCATGTTTTAATTCATTTTTGAGAAAAACCTTTACCAAAAAATGTCTATACTAAATATCAGTGGTATGTATGTCACAAATTTATTTCTGCCTATAATTGTGATAAGATATGAATTTTGTGTATAATTCTTATTGTCTAAAATCTTACGTTTGTACAATTAGACATTTGTACCCAAATGTAAAAATGAAAAAAAGACACACCTTTTTTTAGCTTTTAAGTCGTGGCTGCTTTAAAAAAAAAGTGTATTAACGTTAAACAAAATCATTAACAATGTCGACAGCAATTTATTATAAAGCATTCAAAAAAAAGTGTTGGAAATATTTTTTAAACCAAAGTGGTTACTGTAGTTACCAGTACTTTTGTAACAACAACATGAAACGGATAAAAAAACGATTTTTTTTAATTCAATTTTAAAATTTCATAAAAACAAGTTTTTCAATTATACATTTTATAAATTTTTGATACATGGTTTATGATTTTCTCAACAAAAAAAATGAATAACTATCATTCTAAAAATTAACAATTGAAATTGTTTTTTTAATATTAAAATTCTTTCATGCAAATACACAATTTTTGTTTATAGCTTAATGTTTTCATTAGATCATATTTTTTAGAATGAATGAGCCATTTAAACTTTCAGTCTTTCAGACGTAATTATAAATGATACAACCTTTGGCATTTAACAAATAATTTTTAAGTACAACCTTTGGCATTTAAGAATACGATAAATTAATAAAATAGGCGTAAAAGATAGCTATGGTTTAAATTAAACCTTTTTCTACGGCATCTCTAGATCTAGAAAAATGTGCGGTACTCTTTTTTAACAATCTCAAATCACTTTCGTGTGTCAAAGAGCAGTTTTGTAAACTACAAAAATCAAAGTAGCTTTTTTTTAAATCATACTTTTTAAAATGACACATAAAATGAAAAACAGAATTGACAAACAATGAAACAGGAAACAAAAACATTAAAAAACATCGCTATAAACTTTAATTTTACAATTACCTGTAATAACAAATTCATTTTCAGCTTTCAATTCTGCAAGCAAATAATGATTATTATGGAGAATATTTCGATGAACAACACCTATCTCTCCAGATGAAAATATAATTAAATACCATTGAGTTCCTTTTTTTGCTTTAATTGAACTTGGTTCTGTAGGAATTTGAAATTTTGACGTCCAATGAATATTATTTGATGGAAAATTAATCGATAACTTCAAAGATTTGATATTATTGATAACAGATTTATTTGGCATAAGAGTTCCAGATAATGTTTGACCAATTGAATTTATTACTATAACTAAAAAAACACGGTATTATTTACTTTATAAATTATAATAAAAGCAGCTCACCTTTAACATTGGAACTCTTATGCCAAATAAATCTGTTATCAATAATATCAAATCTTTGAAGTTATCGATTAATTTTCCATCAAATAATATTCATTGGACGTCAAAATTTCAAATTCCTACAGAACCAAGTTCAATTAAAGCAAAAAAAGGAACTCAATGGTATTTAATTATATTTTCATCTGGAGAGATAGGTGTTGTTCATCGAAATATTCTCCATAATAATCATTATTTGCTTGCAGAATTGAAAGCTGAAAATGAATTTGTTATTACAGGTAATTGTAAAATTAAAGTTTATAGCGATGTTTTTTAATGTTTTTGTTTCCTGTTTCATTGTTTGTCAATTCTGTTTTTCATTTTATGTGTCATTTTAAAAAGTATGATTTAAAAAAAAGCTACTTTGATTTTTGTAGTTTACAAAACTGCTCTTTGACACACGAAAGTGATTTGAGATTGTTAAAAAAGAGTACCGCACATTTTTCTAGATCTAGAGATGCCGTAGAAAAAGGTTTAATTTAAACCATAGCTATCTTTTACGCCTATTTTATTAATTTATCGTATTCTTAAATGCCAAAGGTTGTACTTAAAAATTATTTGTTAAATGCCAAAGGTTGTATCATTTATAATTACGTCTGAAAGACTGAAAGTTTAAATGGCTCATTCATTCTAAAAAATATGATCTAATGAAAACATTAAGCTATAAACAAAAATTGTGTATTTGCATGAAAGAATTTTAATATTAAAAAAACAATTTCAATTGTTAATTTTTAGAATGATAGTTATTCATTTTTTTTGTTGAGAAAATCATAAACCATGTATCAAAAATTTATAAAATGTATAATTGAAAAACTTGTTTTTATGAAATTTTAAAATTGAATTAAAAAAAATCGTTTTTTTATCCGTTTCATGTTGTTGTTACAAAAGTACTGGTAACTACAGTAACCACTTTGGTTTAAAAAATATTTCCAACACTTTTTTTTGAATGCTTTATAATAAATTGCTGTCGACATTGTTAATGATTTTGTTTAACGTTAATACACTTTTTTTTTAAAGCAGCCACGACTTAAAAGCTAAAAAAAGGTGTGTCTTTTTTTCATTTTTACATTTGGGTACAAATGTCTAATTGTACAAACGTAAGATTTTAGACAATAAGAATTATACACAAAATTCATATCTTATCACAATTATAGGCAGAAATAAATTTGTGACATACATACCACTGATATTTAGTATAGACATTTTTTGGTAAAGGTTTTTCTCAAAAATGAATTAAAACATGGAAAAAAATTGGGGGAATTAATTTTCAAATATTTTTTTCCGGAGTGTGTCGGAAAGAAAGAAGATTGTTTTAAGCTGATTATTGAAGGATAAAAATGCCAAAATAATTCTCATCATTTTTTTTTCTATCGTCACTTGTTTATCAGTGATAAATAAAAGACAGGACAAAAGATTGAAATAAAAAGTATTTAAAAGCGAAATGAAAAAAGGGTAAACATTTGTGAAATTTTTAACGACCAAAAAATGTTAAAATTTGTTTTGCTTTTGATTTATTTAAATTTAGTTTTGGGGGATATTGAGTGTCCCCCAAATTATTTATTGTTTGAAGATGGACTGTGTTATCAGGTATTTATTTATACTTTTTAAAATTAATCAAATAAACAATAAGCATTTATTCAAATTTTGTAGTTTTTGTCAGAAGCTGCTGTTCACAAAATTCCAGGACAACACAAATGTGAATCAGAAGGAGGAAATTTGCCAAAAATTTCTGGGATTTTACAAAATGCAATTGTAACAAATATATCTTTAAATGCCACAGATGTTACATGGCTTGGTTTAACCTGTTCCCGTGATGATACATGTATTTGGGATGATGGCACAAAAATGAATTACAGTAATTTTGATTCTGGTTTAGCTGATGTTAGCCAAGGCAATTGTGTTTTTATTAATATTTTACCTGCAAAAAGAGGAAAATGGTCTTCTGCAGATTGTGCATCAGATCTTAAAGACGTTATTTGTCAAACAAATCGTAAGCTTTTTTCCAATTGTTAGAGGACATGAACAAACATATTGTTTGAAAAACAGAAAGCAATATGTACCTTAAAAGTATTTAAAAATAATCTTGGAAGCAAGAATGTGCATGGTTTTTTAAAAGTTGGCAAAAAATATAATTTTGGCACCAAAAAATGCAGATTTTTTTTATTAGTAATAATTTAAAAACAAAAATGCTGCAATTTTATGAGTCGAATTTTGAGCCACATTTTTGGATTGCACCAATTATATGCAAATTTTTTTTGTTCTGAATCTGATAGAATAAAAAGAGAAAACGCGTAAAAATGAGAGGTTAGCGAATGAATTATTATAGAAAAATGTAAAATTGTATATATTACCAATGTTCAACTTTGCTGATTGCAAACAACAGAATATTGGCTGCCCAAAAAAGTTTCGTTTTATCATGAAAAATCTGGCGGCTTTTTCCGGCCGGTCGATACCAAGGCCGTGCAGAATTAAGGTTTTAAGATCGAAATGGCACTATTTTCATTGCGTAAAAACCAGAACGGAGGGGAATCCAAAAAAGTAGCGGAATTAAGCTCATTCCGGAATCCTGAACGGAAATGCCACACAGCCATGGCTGCTACCGCGGCAACATTTTTAAAATTTTTTATACGGCAAAAACAAAGAAATTTTTTTCCGTCCGCATTTTTCATCCCGATTTTTTATCTTCATAAATTTTTTTATCACTTATATCCAGGACAAGCTAAATGAATCTCTTTTTAGCTCTCCAACCTAACATCACATGCCCTGATACATATATTAAAGGCAGCGATGATCGATGCTATCTTTCACCAAACTTTAAACTTGAATTTAATAATGCTGAAAATCTTTGCTCTGAAACAGCATCTAATTCTCATTTAACTTCGATCAGTTCTAGAGAAGTAAGCTAATCAAATCCTCATTTTCTTTCATTCATTTCTCTATACATAGGAAAATAATGCCACCCAACTAATTTCTCAAGCTGCTCATTTCACAGATATTTTTATTGGTCTTGAAGCGGGTTCAAAAGGATATGTATGGATTGATGGAACTCAATTTAATTATCCGTATAGTTATAGTAATTTTGAAGATGGACAACCAAATATAAAAGTAGGAAATTGTGTGGCAATGAATGTAACAACTGGAAAATGGAAAAGTATATGCTGTAATCAAAAAACTTCATTTGTTTGCTTACAAAAATGTTAGTTAAAACGTTTAAAGAAAAAACAGTGACACAAAGTTTCACAGAACTTTTTTAACTGTTTAATTCAAACTTAAATAAATACCGTAATTTTTTAATCGATAAAATAATTTTATGAGTTACAACTTTTAGAAAAATAACTAGTTAAATTAATTTTTGAACTATTTCCATTTTTATGCTACTACTTTAACCGTTTTTTTAATGATCAACAACCAAAACACTAATACAAATACATATTTTTCATGTTAAAGGGAGTGTCGACGGCAAGCAAAAAAAATTCCCTGATTAACAACAAGTTGATGCCGCACATTCAGCAATGGGGAATGCATTGTGTGCTTTCTTTCGCGTTGAAACATACATGTTGCAATTGAACACTTTTTTGCTTGCCGTCGACACTCCCTTTAAATTTGTAAGAAAATTTTTAGTCATTTCATCATCTTCATCAACAACAACAACAACAACAACGTCAACAACAACAACCACCACCACATCTCCACCAACGACCACCACAACACAACCATATCATACATACATATGCGGTAATGGTACTGTAAGTTTATTTTTTTTTAACAATTATAAATTTGTTTATCATGTTGAAACAAATATGATTATAGATTTCATCACCCGGATATCCTGAACGTTATCCAAATAGTCTCAATGCAACTTATATCCTTCAAGCAACACCTGGAAAAGTTGTTCGGATTACTTTTAACTATATTAATACCGAACAAAACTATGATAATATTACACTTTTTGATGGGCTGTTTGAAGATGAAAGTAACTTTATTACAAAGTATGTTTTCTTTGTTATATCATAAAATAAAACATGGAATTCTAAAACTTTTTTATCCATGACCCTGTTTTTTCATTTATTTACAAAATTCTTTAGTTTTTCATTTTTTAAAATTCTATAAAAAACATAAAAATTCGCGAAAATTCCAACCAATTACATGCCCAATCCCAAAAAACGATACAATATCAGCTATTTGTATTTTCATTATTGCGAAATTAAGGAAATTTTTCCAAAAATTTACCCTTCCCCGAGATATTTTCGGGGAACGGGGGTCTCTATTACAGCATATACTTTTCCATTTTCCAGTTGTTACATTCATTGCCACACAATTTCCTACTTTAATATTTGGTTGTCCATCTTCAAAATTACTATAACTATACGGATAATTAAATGGAGTTCCATCAATCCATACATATCCTTTTGAACCCGACGGTTCTTAATAATAATCTTTTTGTCGGAAACAAGTTTTTCTGTTTTATTCTTTTGTCAAAATTTTTTTAGATTATTACGTTTTATAAATAAATATAATGAAGTAATCAAAAAATTTTTCATGCCAAAACTTATTTCCGAAAAATTTAATCTAAAATATTTTAAATAATAAAGATAAATAAATGTACTTTTTAAGTTTATCCGGGTCTCCTCCCACCCCACAACATTTTCAATCAAAAGGAACTTTTATGACTGTTCGATTTTTGACGGATGCTTCTTTTCCTGCAGGTGGATTTACAGCTGATTTTGTTTCCATTGATGGTATTGTTTTTTCTGCTATCAATTAATCATTTTTTTAAAAACTTGCACTTTTTACAAGTCTTGAAAATTGATGATTTAATGGCACAAATTTGCCACAAATTTGCTAAAAATAAATAAATATTTTAGACAGTATTTCAAAAACTCATTGCCCAAATGGTTGGATTCATGATTCATCGATGAATTATTGCTATAAATATTTTTCAACTTATCTGTCATGGAGAAACAGTTCATCCTCTTGTAAAAATCAAGGGGCACAACTTTTAGCAATTCACAATTCCACACAAGAATTCTTTATCGAAAGTAAAGAAATAATTTTGTGACACTCACAAAATAATAGTGTTTTTTTAGCTATTTATAAATCACAAATTGGAATGCAGGATAGTTTAGTATGGATTGGACTTCGATATTTTAAATTGGAGAATCCAAGTTATTGGGGATGGAGTGATGGAACTCTTTTAGGATATGCCAAATGGCTCTCAGGTTTGTTTATCCTCTTTAAACTCTTTTAACACTATTATTATTATTATTATTATTATTATTATAGATGATAATTATAATGAATGTGGTGCAATTCAAGTACTTCGAAATCAAAATGGTTGGAAGTCTGTTTCATGCGATGCTAAATTACCGTATATCTGTTATCAGAAAGCTGTAGAATTTTAAAGTTGTTTTCTTTTTGAATAAATTAAATAAATGCATTGTTAAAGGGAGTGTCGGAGACAGACAAAAACATTTTTCATTCCTTGCAAAAAGAGTCGTAACACAAAAGCAATGATTCAGGCAAAAAAAGTTGCATTCATCACGGTGCGTCGAACGCTAAGAAAAGTGTCCAGTGAGAAAAATTGAGAGAACACTTTTCTTTACATTTTTTCCACATTAAATCTTAAAACCTAGATTCTGAGCGAATGAATTTCGTTAAACGTTTTCTGTAAAAGGGAAAATAAGGGTTAACATATTGTTAATGAGTGGGTGTAGGGAAAAGAAAAAATATGGATTCTGAATCCGACGGATTCAGAATCTATGAAAAAATTTTCTCCAAATTCTACAAATTAAATATCATTCGATTCGCCTTAATGCGTAGATTACGATGAATGTAAAATTTATAGTTGGCAAGGATTCTGAAGACGCAGAATATAAAAAGAAAAAATTGTAAAATAAAAGTTTTTAAATTCTGAATCTTTTTTTCTGAATCCTTGCCAACTATAAATTTTACATTTATCGTAATCTACGCATTAAGGCGAATCGAATGATATTTAATTTGTAGAATTTGGAGAAAATTTTTTCATAGATTCTGAATCCGTCGGATTCAGAATCCATATTTTTTCTTTTCCCTGCACCCACTCATTAACAATATGTTAACCCTTATTTTCCCTTTTACAGAAAACGTTTAACGAAATTTATTCGCTCAGAATCTAGGTTTTAAGATTTAATGTGGAAATTTTTTCGGGGGAACACTTCTTCACTGGACAGTTCAGCGCACCGTGTTCATTGTTTTTTTTTAAAGGGAGCCTTTAAAAATGATAAAAGTAGTAATCAAATTTTCACAAGCCTTTTAAAAAAAAAACAAAATTTTGTTTTCCCAAAAAAACGATTACAAAAAACTTTTTTGATTTTAAAGGGAGTGTCGACCAGTGTTATTGCGCCGCCAGTTTTGGCGGCGTGGCGGCGCTGCCGGCGGCGGCGACTTTTTAAAAACTTCAAAAGCATTTTGCCGCAGATCAAAGGATGCAGCTGGCGTCGGCGGCGATGTTTCATTTTTTGCCTGGCGGCGGCGGCGATGTTTCTTGGGGCGCAACAACACTGGTGTCGACGACAAGCAAAAAAAGTTTTCAACTACAACAAGTATGTTTTGAAGCGAAAAAAACACACAATGCATTCCTCATTGCTGAATGTGCGGCAGCAACTTGTCGCTAATTAGAGAATTTTTTTTTGCATGTCGTCGACACACCCTTTAAAGGAAGTATCTACGTTAGTTAAAATAGCGTGTGTGAGATGAAGAATGCATTTGTTTGTGCAAGCGTTGTGAATAGGGTTGTTCATTTCCCTTTCCCGGGAAATTTCCCGATTTTTGCGGGAAATGACTTCCATTTCCCGAAAATTTTTGTATAAAAACAAAAATTTTTTATGTTAAATTTATTTAAAAATGGAAATTTCAGCTTTTAAAATTTAAAAAAAAAATTTAGTGTTGATCTGTATATTTTTTATCGGCTCCCAACCCCGAAAAGCGGCACTTTTCCTTTGACTGCTCCGGCACCGGAGCCACTGCTTTCAAAATGAAAAACACTGATTGAAATATAGAAAAAGGATTTATTAAACACAAATAAAATTAAAATATTTCGAAACAAAGAAAAACCATTTTATCACAAAAACAATTATATAAAAAAATTGTTTAGTTTTGCATAACTGTAATTATGAAACAAAGTACCAAAGTTGTAACTGTTGGAAATAATGATATCGCTGAATTTAATTCGGGGGCGGTTTCGACAGCAGAATCAACAATTGTGTAAGTAATAAAAAAGCTGCTATTTGCTGAATTTTGTGTATACTTCAAATTTACATAACTGTTATACACTGTAATATTATCATTTTGGCGGAAACTAAAAAAACAATGATAAAGTTTTCCCCCAAAAAAAACAATCAGTTTTTGTCACTGACAAACGAGAATTTCCTCTTTCATCATTATATGTAACACTTTGATCATCTGTTGAATTAACTTTAAAATTTATGCCACAATTTCCAGTGCACGAATTTGGACTAAATGAAAACAGGGTTCCAGGAACAGATTGTAAAAATCCATTGTACGCAGGGGAAACAACAATTCCTTTTTGCCCTTTAAAACTACTTGAAATCCAAGTATCACCTAAAACTTATTTTTAAAGTTTTTTTAATATTTTTTTTAAATTTTACCTTTATCACTTGCATCAAGTGATACTTGAAGAGATTGATTGGGTGGAATTACAATGCTTAAAGCTGGAGTATAAAGTTTAAAACTCTTCCATAAATTAAAATTATTGCTACTAAAAAGAATTAATTTTTTTAATAATTTAAAAATTTAAAATTTAAATGTAAAATATTAACAAAAATATTTCTTACTCAATTGTAACCAAAGATTTTTGATTTACCGCACTTCGAAGAATTATTGAACCAGAATTTATATTTCCAAAAGAGTTTATGGGAATTGCGGGATTTTGTAAATATGAATTCGAGGATAAAATTATTGTTTCACAGGAACCAGCCGACGAAGCTAATGATGAAACTGTTGTCGCATATGATTGAACTTCAAAAATATTTGAACCAATACAATTTTTTGATTGAGCTAAAAATGGTTATTTTTAGATTGAGGGGGAAGGGGCGAAATTTATATATATATATTTTACCATCACGCATTCTGAAATATAATGTTACAGTAGAAGAATAAGTGACATTTTGAGCTTGTAAAGTAAAGCATCCAGAAGTTGATGAAATTTGTCTTGAAGTATTTTGCACTAATCCCAAACTAAATCAATCAATAAATCGTAACCGATATTTGCATATTATAAAATCTTACGTTCCAATTAAATTATAAATTAGATTAGAGTCATACAAATTATAATAATCTAAAGCATATATATTATTCCTATTTTGAGTAGCAAACATTTGTAAGGTATCAGAATTTCCAGAGCATACAGTAATAATATTAAGTGGTTGTAAATTGCTGAGCCAATATACATATGTTGGAGTTGCGGCATCAAGATTTATTACAGTATACTTGTTTACCGACGTTAAAGTATATTCAATAAGGAAGCCAGAATTTGGTGTCACTGTTTCTTCATACATTATCTCAAACGTATTTCCAGTTGCACTATATTTTTCATTTTTGATTAGTCTAAAACATTTTGTTTCTTTAAAAAATATTCATTTATTTTACTTCAAAACATTGCTAAATATTTCGCATCGTGTTTAAAAAAGGGTTATTTATAGATTTTATTGAATTAAGGTCTTTTTGCCCCCTTAAAAAAAGACTCCCCCTTAAATGGGTTTTTTTTTTTTTTTACAAAAAAAGTAATAATTTTAAATAAACTTCTTTTTCCCCTTATATTTACTCTTTTTTCCCCTTAAAAAAAGAGTCGTTTGTCTTTTTTTCCCCTTAATTTTTTAAAGGCGTAAATAATTTATTATAACAGTGGTAATAAGTAATATCTGGTAAATAGTAAAAATTTGTAAAATTTCAATTTAGGGCATTGTTTATTAAAATCTACAAACGCATTTCTTTTTAATTTTACATTATAAAAGTTATTAATGTAAGAGTTCTGGCAAAAAATTACTTTTTACCCCAAAAGTTTACTTTTTATCAAACTGAGCTTTGAATCAAAATTTTTCTCTTTGTTGTTGAAAAAGTGATTATTACTTTAGAAATTTGTAGTAAATCGTAAAAATTAAATAATTTATCGATTTATTATATTATATCCGTAACATTTAAACTAAGTTTGTAATTGAGGCTTAGGCTTAGCTGCTGTGATTTAACATATCGACTCCAATATACTTAGCTTATGTGATTTAGTCCCACCCCCCAAACTCCCATGTACTAAGTACTAAGTGTTCTTAGGGTTTCCTCAGGGTTTCTTAGTCAAAATGCCACCTTTTTTTAATTGAGAGGGATTTGGGGTAAAAAGTAATTTTTTGCCAAAACTCTTACATTAATAACTTTTATAATGTAAAATTAAAAAGAAATGCGTTTGTAGATTTTATTAAACAATGCCCTAAATTGAAATTTTACAAATTTTTACTATTTACCAGATATTACTTATTGCTACTGTTATTATAAATTATTTACGCCTTTAAAAAAATTAAGGGAAAAAAAGACAAAACAAGGGGAAAAAGAAGTTTATTTCTAATTATTAATTTTTTTTGTGAGGGGGCAAAAAAACCCATTTAAGGGGGAGTCTTTTTTTAAGGGGGTAAAAAGACCAAATTGAGAGAGGGCAAAAAAAAACCGCGTCCGATTTTCAGATGTGAGTTAAGAAAACAAAAAAAATATTCCTTAACGTTTCTTAACTATTTCAATTATGGAGAATCTGATAGCACTTGTCATTTGGATTTATATGGAGGCGATCTTGAACTACCAGCCCCCATCAATTGAGAAACTGGCCCCCATATACAGGCATGAAGAACTAGCCCCCACAAAAAAAAGGAAAAAAGAGGGCTTCATCCTCATGAAAATATGTTTGAGTATTAAGCCCCCATCAGAAAGCGTCGTTTATTTTTTTCATTTTTTTTCTTGAAAAAATTAACATATTTTTGAATTTGTCAGACAATATGAAAAATTGTCTTTTCGTTATCTTCTCCTCCATGTGAAGTGGGGACTGGTAATTAATGTCAGCATTAACCCCCATAGACCGACAAATACCCATGTAAAAAGAAGTGCCCGTGTATAGAAGGGCCCCCATGTTTGGTGGGGGCGAGTAACTGATGCCAATATAAATCCCCATGTAAAAACAGGCCCCCAGACCATTTTGAAATAGAAACCCCCATGGGGGCTTCATGTACGTGTAAATACTAGCCCCCATGTAAGCACAGCCTACCATGTAACATACACCCCCCAGGGAGTTTCATCTTCATGTAGATACAGACCACCATAAGTGATGTAAAGTGAGACCCCCATGTGAACACTGGCCCCCATACAATTCACATTTTTGAAATTAGCATGTCATTCGTACCATTCTTGTGAGATTTTCCATTCTCGAAGCTTTTATTTCAATGCTTTGTTCACATGGATGATGGTCGTGTCATGGATGCTCTCTCCAAGTAAGTTTTTTTTTGAGGTTTATTGGCTTTCACCTACCAAGTGCAGGATCCCGTGCTTTGTATGGGGGCTGTATGTAGATGTCTAGCTGGAAAAAGTAGCAAGGGATTTTTCTCTTATGGGGGCCTGATTTTCGGTATGTTCTGTGGGGACCAGTGTTTACATGTATGGGGGCGGTTGATTCAAAATGGCCGGGTATGAAAATACTGGCCCCCACACAGAGAGTTTTTTTAAACTCTTGGAGTTCTGACCCCCATTTATTCATTTGTGTGGGGGCTACTTTTTCGGGTTAGATATGGACATGCAGCCCCCATTACAAGGCATGGGGGCCGGTGCTTGGTTGGTGGTGGTCTCTGCAGCAGTGGGGGCCGGTAGTTCAAAATCGCGGATTCTGAAAATTTTTGCATTCTTTTTTTTGTTTTTTTTAATTCTTGTACCCCCCAAAAAACAAAAAAAAGAATGAAAAAATTCTTGGAATCCGAGATTCAGAATCCATATAAACCCAAATGACAAGTGCCATCAGATTCTCCATAATTGAAATAGTCAAGAAATGTTAAGGAATTTTTTTTTTGTTTTCTTATCTCAAATCTCGAAATCCCCAAAAATGCCATCCCGAAATTTGGAATCCCCAAAAAAGCTTCGCCCTTCAGTGAGTGCTAATTCGCGTTGGGACATTCAATTAATGTTTATCACAACCCCCCCCCTTTTAACATAGTGAAACAATTTAAACTATTTACTTACGTATGATTTTGTTGATTGTCATTATTTCTGATATAAACAACACAATTTGAATCCAAATGTTTTACAACAAAACCTGTTGCCATTTTATATGATGTTGGTGCATAATTATTTAATTGATACAACATTTTTGAGCCAAGTGTTTTTGTAGAAAATCCTGAATAACTTGGAGATGCCATAATTCCACGTTGATTAAATTGTTTATCTTTTGTTATTGAGGAATTGGCATACATGAGTTGGACAGAGATTTCTTGTGTTGAAATAATACTTAAAGCGTTTGTGTAAATGACAAAATTACTCCAATTAGAAGGATCAGTGCTGCTAAAATATAAAATTTATTTTTAGCTTTAAAAGTTCTGTAATTATTTACTTAATACTCGCCAAAGAGTTTCCATTTATGGCACTTTTAACAGTTATCAAACTGTTAGAAAAAATTGAATCAATTGGAATAATTGGAAATTCTGATAAAGAAGCAAGAAAAATTGTTTCACAATTTCCATTATTTGTATAAGCGTCATTGGTCGAAAAAATAGTTGAATATACATTAATAATATTGTTGTTATAACAATTTCCACTTTGTTGGTTGATTCTTCGAAATAATAGTGTTGCAAGAGATGCTGCGTTACCATTAGTTTTAACAATTGTAAAACAATTTGAAGTTGAGGTAATACTTCGAGGTCGGTCATCATCATTTGTGTAAATATTATTTGAAGATAAACTAAAATTATAGTTGTTTTTATGGTTTATCTCAAAATCTAAAACGTACTCCCCAACAGGATTATATAATCCATTACTATCATACAAAATGTAATTATATAAATAATTTCCAGATGTAACAAATAGTTGCAAGTTATCGTCATAATCCGAGCATACAGAAATATATCCATTGTCCGAAAGATTATCTAACCAAAAAACATAATAGGGTTTTGTTGAATCCAATGTAACATTTGTCGCTACAATCTTCGGAGTTGTTGGAATTGGCGATGTTTGTGTTGTTGTTGTGATCGTCATTAAAAAATTCGTTGTATATTCGATAAGGAAAGTGAAATTATTGGTATTCTGATAAAAAAGTTGGAAGCTTGTGCCATTTTGTGAAATTTTTTGGTTTGCTTGAATCCTGCAATTATGATAATATTTAAAAAAAGATTTAAAAAATGTTAAAAATCTTTTGTCATATTTACTTACGTAACATTAATATTTGTATCTGCATTGTAAAAAACTAAAGTGCCATTCCCATCCATATATTGAACTTTAAGCTCAAGATTATATATCTGATTAATACTGTATAATGTGTATAAGGAGAAGCCATCATATAATGATAAATCAAATCCTCCATAATTTGGAGATGCAAAAATTCCATTTTTTCCACTTTCTGCTAAGTAAATATTATTTGAAATTTCAGCTGTAACATTAATGCTTTGATTTGGTGGTATTGTAATTGTTAATGCAGAATTATAAATTGTTGTGTCTTTCCAGGCATCCGCATTTGTTGAACTAAAAACTTTTTATATTGTTAAAAAGTTAAGCTGATCCTAAGTGTGTAATATATTTTTACTTTGTAACAAAATATATTTTTTGATTTAATGCACTTGAAACTTTAAAAGCATCATTTGAAGATGGCTGAATTGTGTCAAATTGTATTGCATTTGAATATCCTGCGGCAGCTAAAAGTATTATTTCACAAAAGCCATTTCCATTTGCTGCTCCAACGGCATTAGTGTAGCCATTTTGAACAATTGAAAAAACGTTATTTGTATCAAGACAATTTTGTGAACGTGCTGTAATTTTTTAAGTTTTTAGTATGAAACAAAATAAATTTAATAAAACATGCCATTTTGCATTCGAAAGAATAAATTTATATCATCGGGGCTGCTGCCCATGTAAATGCTGAAACATCCTGATGATGAGCTTATATGCCGAGGATATCGATCATCTGATGAAGCAATTAATGGAGAATCCAAACTAAAAATTAAATTAAATTAATTGGAAATAATAATGAAGTATAAATGTTGTCTCAACTTCAAAGGATTACAAATAAATAGGAAGCTTTTAAAACAGTTGTGTCAGAAGAGGAAAGCTAATAAGCTCTTTTACACAATATTGAACTTGTACAAAACGTATAACTCAAAAATTTTAAAAGAGTTAATACAAAACTTCATTCCTCCCCCCATCGAGCAATTGATTGCAATAATCGCATTTTCTCTCATCTGCAAATTCAAAAGAGTCCCTACACCCTTTTGAAAATTATGCAAATTTGACAATTTGAAGGTGGTATCGAAACGAGAAAATTGCCCCAATCATACGCATTTAAGGTAGCTTAATTGTAAAAAGCTTATTTTGGATTAAAATATATGAATGTAAATACTTAAAATAGTGCCCAAAAACGACTTACTCTGCAATGAAATTATCCATATTATCTGAATCATATAATGCATAAGATGATAAAGAAACCTGAGTAGCTGAGATATCAGGTATAAATAATTCCAAAGTATCATTTGGCTGAGAACAAATTACAAATGCATCATTCTTATGCAAATATTTCATTTGTAAAGTATGATATGGCAAAGTATCGGTTAGTTGAACTGTAGATAAAAAGTTCGGCTCGGTGACTTCAGCGTAAATGTACCAATTGTGAGGAGATGCGTGAATAAAATTCGGAGGTTGACCAGATGAAAATTGTAATGTAACATTAGTATTCTTTGAAAAAATTCTGTCTTTATTATCTGATGTTGAATTAAATCTAAAAATAATTATTCTGCAAAGAAATTATTGTTTAGAAATATTATCTACCTGTCGCTCACAATATTATTTGCATATAAAATTGAAACGTCGTCGCCCATTAAATTGAAAGTATTTTGTAAAATAAAATAACTTCCATTACAGCTATTTTCGAGGTTTATCTGAATTAATTGTTAACGTAAATTTTTGTAAAAATATAAATTAAAAATTACTGTATAAGTGCATGCCATATTACTGCAATAAGTAATTGAATTTGTTAAAGGTGTAATTAGGACCTCTCCATTACAAGGTATAACAGTATTTGATGGGGCACATTGGCAATCTTAAAATATGCAAAATATTTTTGAAAATTAAAAACAATCTTTGGAAATGATAAGTATTAAATTGCTTGTTTAAAGGTAGACAAATGAGGTATTAAATAATATAGATAAACAAAGCTTTAACCAATTAAATAGTTACCGACACATCATTGTATCTTTCATTATTCTTCATACGAAATCGTAGATTAAAGGAGGCGGGCTCTTTGCTACTTTTTCATTTGGAAGGTCTCACAGCGATTATGGAAATCACTCGACAAAACGTCGGAGCATAGACAGACCTGATTTTCAGATTTATCTAAAAAAAAGTAGCAAAGAGCCCGCCTCCTTTAAGCTAGGGACCGTCGTTGTCATTTTTTTCGCAAAAAAAAGAGAAAAAAATGGTCCGATTTCGAGCCATCAAGCAGCCATTAGACGTCTCTGTGGTCAACACGACGGGCTTTCACAAGTGAGAAAAATGCATAAAAAGTTTCAATTCTCCTCTGTGACAAAAACAAAAACTTTTCCTTTTCTTTCGTTGAATAAAAAAAAAATGAAGAAAAAACATTTTGTCGCAGCTGTGGTTTGAAACTTTTCATGCATTTTTGCATTCGTGCAAGTCCAACGTGTTAACCACAGAGACGTCTAATGGCTGCTTGATGGCTCGAAATCGGACCATTTTTTACTGCGATTAGTCGCCTTCTGATGCCAATAACTTTTCATAACAGGGATAAAAAAAATTCTGTTTTTGCCATTGGAGAGAGATTAAGCAAAAGTATATATTTGTATTAAAATTTATAAAAAATCAAAAAATTGTTTTTTCGTTGACGGTCCCTACTTTAAGTTTAACTTTTATACTTACTCAAGATCGTTTGTTGAACTGTAAATCCAGCTTGTTCAGTATTTCCATCAGCAGAAAAATCTAACTTTGTTCCATTTGCATCTGATGTAAGGTAATAAGTATCGGAGCTATCTAACACGAAAGTTTGATCAATTTGATAATTAATCGTTAACAAATCAACATTTTTTTCTGATATTAATGTTTCAACATATAAAATTATTTCAGTATTTTGTTGAATTGGAATTTGGTAATTACAACTCTTAAAAGATTTTAACTTAAATTATTGAAAAATAATCTCTTACATCAAAGGCAGAATATCCAAAGGTGTAATTCAAATTTGAAATTTCGGTAATTAATCCTTCTGTATTTGATTCGCATATTGGCTTCGGTGTATTTGGATCAATTATATTTCTATCAAGTACCGAAACCAGTGCGAAAAATTTTGTATATATATCGGTGTCATTTATATTATAGGATAACGTAAAAATGCCACTGTCGCTACCATAATTATATTTTATGGGATTCCAATGGTGAACGTCATCGTCAAAACTGAAAAAAGATATATTTGTATTTAAATTTTATCGTTTTATATCAACAAACAGTGCCGTATTTTGAGAAGAGGGACTATGAATTTTAATTCATTTTAGTTCAACTTCGAGCCCTATGGGGGATTTGAAATTTCAAAGTTGTTTAAAAAAGCTGGTTTTTTGCATGAAGACTCTTTAGGTATTCATAAGAGAGGTCTACACTTGCTTTTTCGTTCAAAATGCCCTCAGGGGATTATCCGGATTTGATATATCCGAAAAACGGATTGTGTTAAAATTGGGTTATTATGATTGAGAACTGTTATCCCAACCCAGACGGAAATATTAACATCTATTTTACCATTTCTGGACATTTTGGACCCAAATTATGGCGAATTGAATTTTAGCATTTTCGGTTTTTTGGCCATAACTCAAAAAAAATATATCCAGGTCCCAAAAATGAATGGCATTGGTTGATATCCCTATCGAAGACCTACATTTCTGATTTGCTAGATTTTTTCAGAATCGGGGGAAAAAATGTTATTAACGATTTTATGTTTTCTGTCGTTTTCTTGTGGTCGCAAAAAGTGCAGTATGCCTTTGAATGCTCTAATTTTTGCAGCCGAGAGGTCGACGGTTCAAATCCTCTCTCTGGGATAGTTTTTTTTAAAATTTTTTTTAGATAAAAAGGAAGTAACTCCCGATATTCAGGATATAACATTTGAATATTATCTAGATACTCTTGAAAATGAATAATTCAGGAATTACAATAAAAATATATTGAAAGAACTCGAAACTTTGCTAACAAAAAGCTTTAAAAAAGTTTTTTTTTCTAACGCAACTTTAATCATGTTTTCTTCAGTAATTTTTGTGATAATTAATATTATGTTAACTGTTTGCGTCGTTACTATGACGACACAAACGGTCAATGTCAATGTTAACAATAAAACAGCACAATCTTACACATTTTTTCTTAATTACTGTTTCTTTATTTTTTGGTTTCATATTGTTTTTAAAAAAATTAACAACAATAAATCTATTTTTATCTAAAAAAAATAAAAAACAAAACTTTCCCAGAGAGAGGATTTGAACCGTCGACCTCTCGGCTGCAAAAAGTGAGAGCTACACCACTGACAAGGGAACACCGCCAACTGTTTTTGGAAATTTTACTCGAAATTTGACTCAAATTGTAGGTATGATATAGGAAATGAATGTGACCCCGACGTGGTATTGATACATTTATATAACTGTTTCCTTGTAAGATAATTTTCTTCAAATCTTTAATCAAAGCTCGTTTTGTATTTTTGACCATGTCAATACGAGTAAACATTTCTGCTTTTGCATCATCATCATTTCGCATAACATTAGCTTTTGCTTCCAGTTTTGCAATATTTTCCTTCCAATCGTCAAGATTACCTTGTAATTCTTGAATATCTGGTTGGAAGGATGCTTTTTGCATAACTGTCCAAGGTGGTGGAGTTTGTTGTATTTTTTGTAAGTAATCATGTTTATTTTCAGCCATTTCATTAGATAAATTTTCTAATTCAGCAAAAATACGATCAGCCATGATTGAATATATTATATGTTAAATATTTGTTGAAAGTAATCACCTTGTGAAACTTGTAATATTGATGAAAAAGTTTCCTTGAAACTTTGTGTTGTTGTTGAAAAGTTTTTGTAGCCGTAGATCACGTCCTTTTAAAGTTACACCTTGTGAAACTTTGTTGAAGTTGATGAAACAAAATTTTACCGTGTAAAAATTTGTTAAATTCTCTTGCGTTGAACGAAAATTTCCACCATGTGAAAATTTAACTCGTCGGGGTCACCAATTATTACGGAGGTTTAGATCCACGCGTAACAGATATGTAAAGAATAGTATAAAGTATGAGTTTAAAGTTTATTGTGTACAAAAAGTATATATATAAGAATACAAAAAGTGAGCACAAAAAGGTGAGAGCACGCCTTTTTATAGACATTTCAAGAAGAATGCATTTCCCTTGGAAATTAGCATAATACTCGCGATCTCCGCGACAAATGTGTAAAAGTATTAGCGGCCAACGTTAAAAAAAAATTTTTGTTTTAACGTGGTCCCCCCTGTGAAAAAAAAATCCTATACCATACCTACAATTTGAGTCAACTTTCGAGTAAAATTTCCAAAAACAGTTGGTGGTGTTCCCTTGTGAGCCATTAGAGCATTCAAAGGGAACTGCACTTTTTGCGACCACAAGAAAACGACAGAAAACATAAAATCGTTAATAACATTTTTTCCCCCGATTCTGAAAAAATCTAGCAAATCAGAAATGTAGATCTTCGATAGGGATATCAACCAATGCCATTCATTTTTGGGACCTGGATATATTTTTTTTGAGTTATGGCCAAAAAACCGAAAATGCTAAAATTCAATTCGCCATAATTTGGGTCCAAAATGTCCAGAAATGGTAAAATAGATGTTAATATTTCCGTCTGGGTTGGGATAACAGTTCTCAATCATAATAACCCAATTTTAACACAATCCGTTTTTCGGATATATCAAATCCGGATAATCCCCTGAGGGCATTTTGAACGAAAAAGCAAGTGTAGATCTCTCTTATGAATACCTAAAGAGTCTTCATGCAAAAAACCAGCTTTTTTAAACAACTTTGAAATTTCAAATCCCCCATAGGGCTCGAAGTTGAACTGAAATGCTTTTAAAAACCACCTCCAAAATTTTGAGATTCCTTTAATATTTGGACAAGGGGGCCAACATGTGAAGGCTAGGGCCGGGCAGTGCGAAATTTTCTCAATTTGAAAAAAGTTTCAAAATTGAAGAAAATACCAAAGCCCTGTTTTGGTCCTGATCCTGGGGCCGATCCTAAGCCAAAATGTGAGAGCTAATGCAAAAATTTTAGCCCTTGTCCATCCTTAATTTTGCCCCGGGTTACAAGATTATTGTTTTTCTCTATATATCTTTTTGAAAAAATGCCTTACTCATATGTCTGTCCATCAGTTTCAAGTTGAAGCACGGCCGAGTAAATTGAAAGCATTTTAAAAACAATTTTTAAGGTTTGATTTGGGTTAATTGAAAATGTCCATTTACAGTTACTACTTGGATTTGAAGTCAAATCATAGCTTGAAGCAATTGGAATTACTCGATTACTTTCAAGTTTTGTAATTTGTTCCGAAAATGGACAAAGATTGTTGGCAGCTTAAAAAGTGAGATTATAAAAATTTATCATATTTTTTGATATCGAACGACTTACTGTAAGCATATACGATACCTTCAAAGGCAACCCAGTCAGAAAAGTAATAATCGGAATCTTGTATAAATTGAAATGTGATTGGAAAATATGAAGGTGCAAAAGTAAAATAATCAGTTTCACCAAAATAACTAAATTTTTTACATTTAAAAAAACTTTATCTTTTAAGATTTTATTACGGTGTGGTTGCATCTTCATAATCGTTGTAAACGTCGAAAGTTCCTGTCATGCCATTGAAAATAACAAACCACAATTTTGAATTTTGAGTTTCCTTTAAATTGAATTTTTTATACATGCCAAAAAAGACGACAAAAAAAGAAAAATAGTTTTTTTCAACATATTTTTTTCAAAGGAGGGAGACCATGTGCTCCAAGATAGTGCGCATCTTTAAAGTGCCGAAAAATTGGTAAACCGTATCCATGGCACGTAAAATTTTTTGGGGTTTGTTTTTGACCCCCAATGAAAAATTTAAACTATTTGGGATGTCTTAACTCAAATATCACCTCGTACGGTTCCCTTGTTAATTATTTCGGTAAGCCTTAATTTTTAAATCTCGATCGAAAAATCTGCGTTTTTGATCAGTGATGTGACTCGACCATTTTCATCCCCCTCCCCTCTCATTTTCCCGACCTGGTTGAAAATCTCCCCCTTTTTTTGATTGAACAACTCTGATTTAATTCGGTATCAATTAATTCGCTTTTTTTTTTTTTGCAAATGTGAAACTTCAAAAAGTTTTTCTTTAACTTACAGTATCAAAACGAGCATTACAAAATAAAGAATTTTGTTGAATCAGTGATGAATTATACATAGTTTCGGGGAAATTTGGAGAACGAAAATACGTTACAGAATTGTGGTAAATATAGTAAGGATTGACATCATTTGTAACAGAACATGTGGCATCATCATTATATGTTAATTCAGTTAAGCCTAACTTAAATGTAAACAAAAATAGAAAAAGTATAGGAAAAATTATCATTTTTGATAATTTCAGCAGCCTCAAAACTGAAAAAAAAGTGTTAGATATTTGTACCCTTTTTAAAAAGATGAGGAAAAAAGTGGGAGGTTGGAAAATACTGATGAAAGAATAGCTAAATTATATGTTTTGTTTGTTATCATTTTTGCTTCAAATTCATACTTTCGACGTAATGTGAGAAGATTTTTTTTCATTCCTCTCTTATCAAAATCATAATTTTTTATGTTTTTGATTCTCTGTTTTTACAACCTTCTGAAAAAATGAATAAGCTAATAAACAATTAATTTTTTTATCAATGATAATGTTATAAGAAAATGTTTAAAAAAAGTCATTAAAAATTTTAAAGAAGCGTAAATAAAGAGAAAATGGAAAAATGATAGCAGTAATAAAAAGGATGACTGTCCGGAATTTTGATGTTTTTTCTTCAAATTTTTGCAACATTTTAGTTTTTCGTGACGAAAGAGATGAATTTTTTTTTGACAGATTTCCTGATACCGAACAACTTAAGACGGATTCTCTGGAGTTTTTTGAAAGCGCCGGCACAAAAAACTCAAAGTTGTCGGAGAGATCCTATTTTCCGTCCCCTGAGGTAATTTTCGTCGTAGAATCCGAATTTTTTGGTCCTGAGGCTGTATCTCTGCACAGTCGAAAGTTATCCACTCGGGACCATCGAAACTTCCAAAAATCCTAAAAAATCGAAATTTATTCCGATTTGGCTAGTTTCCTGGTTTTATAGGTTTTCGACCATGCTGAATCCGAATATGATATCGGCGCACAGTGAGGCCACCGGTTGAGCAACGGTTCGCCAAAATAGTGTTTTTCGATCTTGAACATGTTGAATTTTTAATGTTAAACACTGATTATCACAGATAAATTCAATCATTAATTTTATTTTGTTTATAACTTAATCATAAGAAATATGTGGTACAGTGATTACAAGTCACCGTGCGCATTTAAATGCAATATTGGAGATTTGCGGTCGATTGAAAGCTTTTGCTCCATTTTGTTTGATATTTTATTTTTTGAATCAGAATTTTTTGAACCTCAACCAGAAGGTTTTGTTATATCTAACATATTTCTATGAACCTAAAGATATATGAGAACCTATTTTTTTATATTATCATTCGTCAATTCCTCAAATATCGCCAAATTTATGTGAAATACAGTATTTTTAGTCTTTTGCATCTTATATTTTTCTATATATTTTTTAGGGTTCACTCAAAATAACTATCAATCAACTTCCTATGATTACCTACATGGATTGTCATCAAAAGAATCTTCATAGAACTCAAAATATTCACTACAAAATCGGTCAAACCCATCAACATCTTCAACATCAAAAACTCAACAAAAACTAGCAAATATTGTTATTTGAAAAGCAGAAATTAATGAATAATGTTACTCGAGCACAACAGTAAGTATACTATATATTAAAAGCGTTAACTCAACCAATTTTGTTATTTTAGGTTTTTTTTATATGTGGATATTGTATATATATACTGTAACTTTTGTACGTATGAATTTTAACTTTTCCATAAACGCTGTATGTTTTACTTGTTTATTTTTCATGTTAAAACATTGTTTTAGCTTGCTGATACTATTTGCAGCTTTTATGTGGGTGTCTCAAACACATGAAAATTTCACTATTCTATACAGTTTAACCAAATTTGGGTAATTTTGAACATGTTTCCATCTTCATAAAAAAGCTGCAAATAGTATCAACAAGCTGAAACAATGTTGGAGAATGAATAATCAGCAAGTAAAAATTAAAAAATTACTGGAATAAGTGTTAAACCTTATTCCAAAAAGTCACAGTACATATATACATTCCCATCAGTAAAAGAAATCCTAAAATAATGAAATAAGCTGTTTTATCAATTTTAATACTTACATATATGTTTGAATAACATTTTCCAGTGTTTTTAGGCTTTCATACATCAAGTTTTGATGAGTTTTGTGGAATTTTGTTGAGTTTTTGATGTTGAAGATGTTGATGGGTTTGACCGATTTTGTAGTGAATATTTTGAGTTCTATGAAGATTCTTTTGATGACAATCCATGTAGGTAATCATAGGAAGTTGATTGATAGTTATTTTGAGTGAACCCTAAAAAATATATAGAAAAATATAAGATGCAAAAGACTAAAAATACTGTATTTCACATAAATTTGGCGATATTTGAGGAATTGACGAATGATAATATAAAAAAATAGGTTCTCATATATCTTTAGGTTCATAGAAATATGTTAGATATAACAAAACTTTCTGGTTGAGGTTCAAAAAATTCTGATTCAAAAAATAAAATATCAAACAAAATGGAGCAAAAGCTTTCAATCGACCGCAAATCTCCAATATTGCATTTAAATGCGCACGGTGACTTGTAATCACTGTACCACATATTTCTTATGATTAAGTTATAAACAAAATAAAATTAATGATTAAATTTATTTGTGATAATCAGTGTTTAACATTAAAAATTCAACATGTTCAAGATCGAAAAACACTATTTTGGCGAACCGTTGCTCAACCGGTGGCCGCACTGTGTCGGCGGCTCGAAAAAACTGTCGAAAAGTGCCGAAATCGAAATCGTGCCGAAAATTTTTTAGGTTTTCAACGCTTTGTCCGCCAGGATTTATCAGGAGTGATCCAAAGATTGCATATTCGGAATCAGCATGGTCGATTTGGTATATATCTTTCGAGTTTGTAATTTTAATCCTGCACTACCGGATACAGTAATTTTCGAAATCGAAATTTACCACAGGGGGGAGTACGTGAAGATTCTCAAAATGCAAAAAATTAAAAAAAATATTTTTTTCTAAAATTGTTTTATTTTTGTTTGTTCCCATCGCAATAGACATTAGAAATAAATGCGGTAATTTTTTACCAGTAATAAGTAATATTTTTGG
The DNA here is from genome assembly GCA_964035985.1 of Panagrolaimus superbus. Taxonomy (NCBI): domain Eukaryota; kingdom Metazoa; phylum Nematoda; class Chromadorea; order Rhabditida; family Panagrolaimidae; genus Panagrolaimus; species Panagrolaimus superbus. The sequence goes on from OZ038357.1 coordinate 13,670,768, forward strand.
TAAAATTTGTGGTAAAATTGAATTTTTTTTTCAAATTACTGTATTTTATAAATAAAATAGTTCAGTTTTGTTAGAAATATAATTATTTGATATCAGAAGTAGTTTTGCAACATTTTCAGAGCAACAGTAAATTATTTTTAGAAAAAATACCGTAATTGGTAAAATAATTAATTTTTAACGCAAAATTTTACCAAAATATTACTTATTACTGTAAAAAATAGTAGCCAAATTACTCTGATATCAAATAATTATATTTCTAACAAAACTGAACTATTTTATTTATAAAATACAGTAATTTGAAAAAAAAATTCAATTTTACCACAAATTTTACCAAAAATATTACTTATTACTGGTAAAAAATTACCGCATTTATTTCTAATGTCTATTGCGATGATAACAAACAAAAATAAAACAATTTTAGAAAAAAATATTTTTTTTAATTTTTTGCATTTTGAGAATCTTCACGTACTCCCCCCTGTGGTAAATTTCGATTTCGAAAATTACTGTATCCGGTAGTGCAGGATTAAAATTACAAACTCGAAAGATATATACCAAATCGACCATGCTGATTCCGAATATGCAATCTTTGGATCACTCCTGATAAATCCTGGCGGACAAAGCGTTGAAAACCTGAAAAATTTTCGGCACAATTTCGATTTCGGCACTTTTCGACCGTTTTTTCGAGCCGCCGATATCATATTCGGATTCAGCATGGTCGAAAACCTATAAAACCAGGAAACTAGCCAAATCGGAATAAATTTCGATTTTTTAGGATTTTTGGAAGTTTCGATGGTCCCGAGTGGATAACTTTCGACTGTGCAGAGATACAGCCTCAGGACCAAAAAATTCGGATTCTACGACGAAAATTACCTAGGGGACGGAAAATAGGATCTCTCCGACAACTTTGAGTTTTTTGTGCCGGTGCTCAACGCGTTTGTAAAATTTCTTCAGAGAATGCGTCTTAAAAATCAAGCATTTGCTTCAAAATCTGACAGCATTTTTTGCGGTTCCGATTCCGTAGCTGATAAAAATTGTCCGACACAACACTGAAGCATGAAGATAGATTTGGAAAATTCAAAAACTATTTAAAAAAATATTTATTTAACCTGATAACATTTTGTATTTAAACTTAATTAACTATACTATATCAATGGGATAAATCATCCAAAAACTAAATTCCAGGTTTTAGAACTCCCACAAAAATGTGATTTTAATTTTAATTGATTCTATGAATGAATCAGTTAAAATATATTTTTTACTACAATAAATCTTGCAAAAAATAAATATTTTTTTAACGAAATTTCAAACATTTTATTTTTTTTAATTGGCAAAAATATATCATTGATGAGGTCGTTTTCTATTATTGACTTTTTTGTGTCCTCTCTTCTTTTACATTTTTTGTCCAACTGTGATTCACATTTTTTATCTTTCAAATGGCATCATTTTCGGTAATAAAATTTTCTTTAAAGAATCGAACATAACAATGAAAGTTACATTTTTTACAACATAAAAAAGTGCCACACCTTCTGTTTGTAGTTTAATAATGTAAAAATTTTATACTGTAACTTTGTTTAATTTAAGCCGAAATGAAATTAAATATTAAAGGGAGTGTCGACAACAAAATAGTAGCACTCCATCGTGAATCAGGCAAAAATCATGAAAAAAATTAAAATAAAAACGTGGACCTCAGGTTTTATCCAAGTGATTTTTTATGTGGAAACCATTTTTGGATCAGAAAAAAATGCAAAGAAAGAAAAAACTACTAGAATTTTTTGATTCGAACTTTCTTGTCGAGAGAATTAATCACAATTTACTTGCTTTTCGTCGGCCACGTTGGAATCAAACGTTCATTTTACTTTTAGAGTTCCTCGGTCAGCTTTCTCGCTGGATACTGTTATTAAACTGTTAATTTTAAGTTCTTACATAGTTAGAATCAGCAAAAACAGCTCTATGAGATAACAGAGAACTTTTTTAAATAACAGATTTCAGTCACATGATATTGACCAAAAAGTCGAAAAAATCGGGTTTCTTCACACAAATCTTTCTCGGTGGATCCTGAACTCAAACTAATTTTTTATGCTTTGTTTCTTATATATTTAGAATCAGCAGAAAATCCCATAGTAGAGAGCTTTTTTTAAAATATAACTTTGTAAAAAAGAGATCGTCAAAAATGGAAACGAACACAATGCCAAAAATGCTTTAAAATGTACCATTGATTCCATCGTGCGGCACTCCTGCAAAAAAGACACAACGAAAAACAGCTAATTAGATAAAGAATAAATGTTTTTCAAACAAAGGTAAAACAAACACATCATATTTTTTCATTGTTCGTCATTTCTTTCATTTAATGATGCTAAAGAATTTGCTTGGATAGAAAGAAAACTGATAAGAAAAAAATTTTGGCAAAAACTTTTTTAAAAAAACGTTTTTTGGCGATCCATTTTATATTAAAGGGTCAAAAGTCGAAGTTGTGTTTTTTTTTAATTTTCAAATATGACAATATTTTTCTCTTCTATTTTTCATTAACATTTAAATTAAGCTTCACAGAATTAACGCATAATGATGCAAAAAAAGCAACATTCAATTTTCATTTTTATTTTTTTGAAGATAATACGCATATAAAGTAGCTCCATGTGCGACGGCCCAATCAGGATAAAGATTACATTGATGATTTGATTCAGGAAACATATCCAACAAAAGCTTTTTAATCATTGGCATTCGACATCCCCCACCAACTTGAAAAACATAATTTATGGCATTTTTTGGGAGATTTGATTCAGCTAAAGTTCGAAGAATTACTTCTTTAATTTTCACAATTAATGGTAAACACATTTCTTCAAATTCTGACTTTGTTTCATCATTATTGCAATCAAAATCATCAACATCAATCCTGTAATATTATTTATTTATATTTAGAGACGTGCACGCGCGACTCAAACGCGAGTGTTCCTCTTCACTTTTTTTCGTCCAAAGGAAAAACGAAGAGAGGCATACTGTAGATTTTTTATCTTTTTTTTATTAATATGATTTTTATCCTTCTAGATGTAAAAAAATACGGAGATTCCAAAAACGCAACTTTTAAATAGAAAAAGGATACGGTATGGGAATGGACTGAAGTTCACAAAAAAGCTTTTGATGAAATTAAAAGGCGACTATTGGAAGGAGAACTTTTGTGCCATTATGATCCAACAAAAGAGCTAATTTTAGCAACTGATGCAAGTGAATATGGTGTTGGAGCAGTACTGTATCATCGTGAAAAGGATGGAACCGAGAAGGTAATTTCAAATGCTTCAAGGAAGCTAACCAGTGCTGAAAGAAATTATGCACAAATCGAAAAGGAAGCATTAGGAATAATATTTGGAGTTAAAAAATTTGCAACTTATTTACTTGGTCGACATTTTTCGCTTTTAACTGATCACCAACCTTTACTCCGAATTTTCGGCCCAAAATCCTCTGATAATGCAATAGCAGTTAAAAGGTTAGCGAGATGGGCAATTATTTTAATGAATTATGATTATACCATCGAGTATCGAAAAACTGCAGAGTTTGCAAATGCTGATGGACTTTCGAGACTCCCTGATCCTTTTGAACAGCCCACTGCTGAAATGTTGGATGAGGAAGATGAAATTGAAACCTTGTACAGGGTGGAAGAAACTAAATCTCCTTTAAATTTGGATAGCATTGTGGAAGCTACGGTAAAAGATGAAGTTTTAAAGCAGATAATGCTATGGGTAAAACAAGGATGGCCTAAAAGCGCAGAAAAAAATTTTAATTCATGGTGGAATCGAAAAGATGAATTATCTTGTCGAGGAGGTTATTTGTTGTTCAAAGATAAGCCAATAATTCCAGAAGGGTTACAAATGGATGTGTTGAAGGTATTGCATGAAGCTCATATTGGGCGGAATCGAATGCTAATTCTTGCAAAGGATAATTTTTGGTTTCCAAACATGAATGCGGCAATTACTAATATAGCAAGATCTTGTGAGATTTGTAATGGATGTGCCAAAGGGCAAAAAGAAAGACTTCATGCTTGGGAAGAACCTTCAGAATTTTGGGATCGGGTGCATATTGATCATGCACAATTTCATGAAAAGCAATGGTTAATTGTTGTTGATGCAAAATCAAATTGGATTGAAGTCTTGCAGGCTGGAAGTACGGATTCAAAAACAACAATTAAACTGCTCAAATCCCTATTTGCCAGGTATGGTATGTGCAAAATTTTGGTTAGTGATAACGGAACAGGTTTCACGAGTAGTGAATTTGAAGAATTTTGTCGGGTACGTGGAATTGTTCATACTAAAACTCCACCATATCATCCTCAGAGCAATGGAGTTGCTGAACGAGCAGTTCGAACTTTCAAGGAATTTGCTGAAAAACATTTCCAAGCTGGACATTCTTTGGAAGATGCAGTTGCAAATGCATTGTTGATTCATCGATCAACTCGTTGTGTTAATGAAAAGTTATCACCAGCAGAGATTGCATTTGGTCGGAAGCTTCGAACGTTGATGACAATTCATGAAGTTCATTCCATCATGAATGGGGAAGAAAATGGCAAAGAATTTCCAGTTGGAACAAAAGTTTGGGTAAGATGTTACTCAACAGGTCCTCGTTGGCGAGCTGGATATGTTTCATCTGTTACCAGTAAATGCACATTTGTGATTGAGTGTAATGGGGAACTGCTGTTTCGCCATAGAGATCAAATTAAAAAAGCTGGTGAGCTCGTGTTCAAAGAAAAAGTGAGCGAGAGTTCTTGCAACGAAAATAACCCTCTTGCTGCTGCAACTTTTCCCGCAAATGGAAATGAAAGTTCCTCTTTTTCTTCTGCTGATAGAAATGATATATTCCCTAATAATAGTTCATTGGAACGAGAAGTATTAACTCCACCTGTAGCCCCCCGTCGTTCTTCTCGTGCTCATGTACCGCGCAAACATTTTCCTGTTGAACATTTTAATCTTGTAACTCTTAATCTACTAACTGCTTCAGAAAATTTAGTAAATATGGGCAAAGTTAGTGAAAAACGTAATGAAAAGCAAGCATCGCCCAGTAGGGTTTCACATTCAATAACTAAAAGTCATGCTGAACGTAAACCTGTTAAACCACCAAATTCTCCTGTAACTTATAAAGCTGATTCAGCGCATCCATCATCCTCAAAAGTTAGTGATCCTAAACGCCGTCAACGTCCGGAATATAAGTCATCCCGGGTTGCCGGTAATTATCAAGGTGGTCGTAAAGACATTGATGCAGGTCATATCTTTAAACAAGCTAAAGATGCGAATAAGCAGCAAGGGCAGATTAAGTTTGTAATGGAAACGGTTATTGAAGATGCCGGAGTTGAATTTGGCCGCGTAGGCATGGGACAGATTGAAATTCAAGGTTTAATGCGGCGTGGTGAGCTAGTATCTGATCGAGATATTGAGGATATTGAACATCTCTTTGGTCGTTATATATCCGCCTTAAAGGATTACCAACAAGTTTATGCCGATAAGGTTGACGCTGATCGTAAGGCTTTTATCGCTCGTAAAAATAAGAAAGAATTGATTGGAAGCAGCCAATAAGTTGAGTTACAACTTGGGGAAGATGATAAAGAGTTATTTTGCAGTCTTTTTATTGCTTCTCTTCTCTCTCTCTCTTTTTGTTTGTACTCGCTCCCCTGCGTTTATTGTTTGTCTTTCCCTCTTGTTTTTCTTTGCACAATTTTGTCACTGTTGATTATCGCTTGCTGAGCCGCTGGTCGGTGCTGTTTTATTAATAAAGTATTTATATTAATCGACTTTGGGATTAATTACTAACAAATTAACCTTAAACCAAAGAAGAGGTTTCTTTGGTTTATAACAGCCATAAAAAACTTTTTTTTTACTATTTTTGTGCTTAAATAAATGATTTTGTTTGAATCCAAAATTTATAAAGTTGTAAAAAGCATCCATTAAGTGTGCCAAAAAGACAGAAACGAAAAATTTAATTAGACACCGGCAAGTGAAAAAAATTTTTTCGAAAAAATAAATTTTTTGGTTTTATTATAGTACTTTTAGACCTGAATAAGAATAATTTAAAAACAAAAAATTAAAAAAATTAAGTTAAAGCGTCAAAAATGCCATCTGAAAATTTCAAAAAGCAAAGTTTTTTGGTAGAAAAAAAGACGCTTTTTCTTTCCTTTTTTTGCAACAAAAAAATGCATTTCCTTTATGCTTTTGAAGGACGCGTTGCCAAAAACACCTTTTTTAGCCAATTTTGCATGGAAAAATGGCGGTTTTTAGGCTATAAAATTTTTTCGCTCATATTCGCTCATTGGAGACAAATACCATTGAATTCAGAATTAAATTCTGCACAACATATATAAATATCAAAAATACACCTCAATATACTTTTTTTTTGTAGTTGAAACGATACAGTTTTTTGGCATTTTCGGCGCTTTGTCCTCAGTAAAAAAATTTTTAAGTTGCATTTTTGGAATCAGCGTAAAAAATTACATCTAGAAGGTCTGATTATTAGGCTATAACAAAAAATTAAATTTTTCATACTGTAACCAAAAAAATGACAGAAAAAGGAAAGGAAAAAATGTTCGCTGCCAGTGTCTAAATTTAATGCCTTTTTTCATGCACCAACTTTTTATTGATTTTAATTGCTCCGAAAAACCCTTCGTCCAAGTTTAAAAATTTCTACAGTACCAACAATGGAAAAATTTATTAAAAAATGACATTAAAAAAACTTATACAAAATTTTAATGAAAAAAAAGAAAAAAGGATATTGAAAAAAGTGCTTTTTTTAAAAGATATTTAAAAAAACTGTTTTAGCAAAAAAAAGAGAAATTTGCATTTTTCAGCGGGACGGCGCAGCTCAACAAATTATTTAATGTAAAAAAACCTCCAAAAATTGTTAATAAAAGAGTGATTCAATGTCATCCACAAAAACAGGCAATTAATAAAATGAAGGGGTGAATAATATTGCAAAAATGGGATTTAATTAAGGCATGTTTAAACAGAATCTTAAATGTTTAAGATTTTGGAGAAAAATATTCTATTTTTCCAACTAAAAAACTTTTAAAAAACCACTAATTTTTTAGTTGCGAGCTTTTTCGCAATTGAAAAGCAAAAATAGCATCTCTGAAAAAAGTTGTTATCTGATGTTCCAACATAAAATAAATACATTTCTAAGAAAGTTGCTATTTTTAGCTCAAAATATTGTTGTTTTGCGAATAAAATGATCAGAAATACGAAGGATGGTTTTTATCGGAAATATCAAATCAATTTTTAAATTTTTTGTTCAAAAAAGTAGTAATCAACGCTCTCTTCGAAGAAGCTCATTTTGTATCTTTTGTTTTACGAATTCGAAAAAAAGTAACTAAAGTTTGGCTTAATTTTTTTTACCGTCATTTTTGAATTTTCATAAAATTATGCCACAAATTTATGTATTGAAATAACCTAAATATGTTATTTCTATAATTTTTTTTAATTTAAAGGGGGCTTCCGGGATAGAAAAAGGGTTTTCTTGCGACTGTCTGTCCTTGGTTTTCAAATGCATCCCAAAAATATAAATCTTTTTTTTTCGGATATGTGCATTAAATAATTTATTATCTATGTACGTTTATAAAATATCAAATCAAAATAACAAAAATTTTTTTTCAAAAGATTATTTTAAATGCAAAAATTATATTTATGGAAGCTTTTTGCAAACCCCAAATTTATAATTGTCGTAACACATTGCATCCGACCAAGATCTAAGATTTCCAACATTAATTGTACAATTTCGGCAAACTTGTGGATTTTGAATTACTGCACAATTTGCACCCCGAAAAGCGTTATCAGGTTTACAAGTCGCCCAAGCGGTATAATCAAAAAGAGAATTATCAGTCCATCGCCAAGTTGTCTGATTTGTAACAGTATATAATCCAATCCATGCTAATTGATCGCTGCCACAAATATATCCTTCACCTTCTGAGAAATTGATCAAATCTAAAAATAGGTTTTGTGTCAAAAATATTAATAGTTAAAACAAAACTGGTAATAAAATTATTTTCATCATCACTATGCACGGATGCCAAATGTGCACCACCTTGTGAAAAACACCAATCTTCATTTTCTTCCCAACTTGCAAGGCCTTCTTTTACAAAATAACAATATCCACTTCTGCTGTTATATGTCCATCCATGGGGGCACGGAGATGGAGCTTCCATGACACAAACAAATTGTTTAAAATTTTCATAATTATCAGAGAACCATGTTCCATCTTGTATATTCATTGCTCCACAATTATAATTTGGCAAATAAGCAGGCTGATGATTTTGTTTATTCCAATCTGTAAAATCAAAGGTAGTTCCATCGTTCCAATACCAAGTATTTGGGCGTAATAGATGTGCTCCAGTCCAAAAGGAGTCATGTCCTTCAAAATAGCTTTTGGCAAGGTCTAAAAATTGATTTATTATTGTAGCAATTAATTTATTCCTTGGATATTCTCAAGGACATATCTCTGAACAGATCCAAATAAATTTGAAAATGGAAAACTTTTTAAAGAAAAATTAAATACCGTATATCCGGACATTGCCCCCCCCCCCCAAATGACATCATTTCCCCAAGGAAAGAATTAATTACCTGAAAGAAAAGTATTTTGAAGTTGGTCATGAATGGAGACTAAAGTCATGTAATTTTGGCTACAAATATATGAAGCATTAAGACAATTTTGAGATTGGTTTTGAAATAAATAACAAAGTGGCGGATTCTGGGGGTTTAGTTGATAGGGAACTGTTCCATGGGGGCAAGTTGCTTCAATCATTGAGCCAAAGGAAAAGGTGGCAAGGAAAAAAGCATTGAACAAAAAAAGCCTTCCCATATTTGTTCTAAAATTAAAATATTTTTAAACATATCACTTTTTTTGTCACTTACAGTTACCACACTTTTAATATATTTTTCTTTAAATGAATTGTTTTATTTCAGAGACATTTTGCTTTTATGCAAACACAAAATAACAGAAAACTGATAATAAATCAAAGTACATAAATTTTTGTGGTTTAAAAAATTAAAAAACTCTTCATTGTTTTACTTCCGTGCTTAACAAAAGCATATTTAAAAAAAGCACGTCATATTTACTGAACAAAAATGCATAATAAAGACATCTAACAATAATTACAGAAAGCTGATAACAAATCAACGTACTTTAAATATTCTCATCATTCTTTTTTACTGATAAAAATATAAAAGAATTCTAAAAAAATTATTTTTGCAGCGTTAACACTTTTATAATGCTAAAAATTCCTTAAAAAATGTGCTCTGTGTTTTTAAAAAACGGCACAAAAACATTTTAGTGACTGTGTTTTGGATGACTCAAAAACATTTATGATTTTAGCTATTTTTTGTGTTAAGGATGTTACCCTGCCATGGCAAGGCAAGGCTTTATAAATTAGCATGTGATTGAACCGACATGCAAAAGCCAAGTTTTTCAAGTCTATTTTGTTGTGTATTTTCACATATTTTCTCTTTAAAAGTTTTAAAAAAATGAAACTTTTTAAGCTGAAACAACGAATTTATTTTGATTTCAAACAATTCCAAATATATTTTTTTTTGAATGGATGTTTTCTTTTTCTACATTGAAAGATACAGTATCAGTATCAATATCAGCATCAATCAAAATCAATGTTTTTTAAGTTTTGGACTGCAACATGCTACAAAGTCACAATCACTACAACCACCATGATCACAACATTTAAATTCAAGATCTGTTTTAAAAAAGGATTTTTATATTTCGAAATTGTGGTATATAAAAAACCAACTAGCACAATCACCAGTTCTTATGGTGCCTTGATATGGTTTACAAATGTATGCCGCACGAAGCATGTATGCAAAACCGCAGTATTCAACCTATTAAAAAAGTACAATAATTTGTTCATTTCTATATAATCCCCAAAATAAATCCCTGATACATGTGTTTTCTCAAATCATTAAAGAGAAAGCATTTTTGCAAATAAATTAATAAAAAAAATAAAGCATACTTTTTTCAGCGAACATTCTTCCAAGCTTTTCTGTCGTCGGGCTTCCATGGATGCAAATGCAAAGATAAAAAGACAAATGACAACAAAGAATTTTGCAGACATTTTTGTAAAATTTCTTGTCTAAAACCTTTTTTTATTTTGATTAAAAGAATTAAAAATAAAAACATAGTCTCACAAAATCTTCTCCTTTTTTTCTGCAAACTTCGAAGATTCCAAAAAAGATGCAATTTTAACAATATTCTTTTTATTTTTATTTTATATCACAAACATTTACAAAACCAATCATTTTTAAAAGCTTTCTAATCAGACATTCAAAAATAAATGCTTTTTAAAAAAATGTTTACAAAAAATGCTTTTTTTTTAAAAAAAAATGTTTTTTTTAAATGTTGAAAGATTTTTTGAAATCAATAAATAAAACATTTGTAAAATGAAAAAAAAATATTTTGCAAAGTTTATTAACGACTTTTTACAAAGTTGCAAAAAAAATTATTAATTAAAAAAACTTTATTTATTTTTTTTGCATCTAAAAATATTGTATATGCAAATTTGTGGAAAATTACCTGTCGGAAATAGTCTTCCATAAATTTGTAAGAATTATGAAAATGTTTTGTTTTTTTTTTCAGATATTTCGGTAATTATTTTCTTTTTTCCAATTACTAAAAGCTTCCTTCATAGTAAATAACATTCTTCAAACATTCAATTAACAACATTTTTAAATACATTTTTCCAATTTTCTACAATTTTTTTGCATTTTATTATAAATTTTTATGTAGGCAAAACAACAAAACATGATTTAATTAAAAATTTCTTTTAACACACAACTCATGATTCATTTTACATTTGTTCCGAAAAAACAATTACATAATAAATTCAATGATAAAACTTAAAAATATTTTAATTTTAGAACAAATATGGGAAGGCTTTTTTTGTTCAATGCTTTTTTCCTTGCCACCTTTTCCTTTGGCTCAATGATTGAAGCAACTTGCCCCCATGGAACAGTTCCCTATCAACTAAACCCCCAGAATCCGCCACTTTGTTATTTATTTCAAAACCAATCTCAAAATTGTCTTAATGCTTCATATATTTGTAGCCAAAATTACATGACTTTAGTCTCCATTCATGACCAACTTCAAAATACTTTTCTTTCAGGTAATTAATTCTTTCCTTGGGGAAATGATGTCATTTGGGGGGGGGGGGGGCAATGTCCGGATATACGGTATTTAATTTTTCTTTAAAAAGTTTTCCATTTTCAAATTTATTTGGATCTGTTCAGAGATATGTCCTTGAGAATATCCAAGGAATAAATTAATTGCTACAATAATAAATCAATTTTTAGACCTTGCCAAAAGCTATTTTGAAGGACATGACTCCTTTTGGACTGGAGCACATCTATTACGCCCAAATACTTGGTATTGGAACGATGGAACTACCTTTGATTTTACAGATTGGAATAAACAAAATCATCAGCCTGCTTATTTGCCAAATTATAATTGTGGAGCAATGAATATACAAGATGGAACATGGTTCTCTGATAATTATGAAAATTTTAAACAATTTGTTTGTGTCATGGAAGCTCCATCTCCGTGCCCCCATGGATGGACATATAACAGCAGAAGTGGATATTGTTATTTTGTAAAAGAAGGCCTTGCAAGTTGGGAAGAAAATGAAGATTGGTGTTTTTCACAAGGTGGTGCACATTTGGCATCCGTGCATAGTGATGATGAAAATAATTTTATTACCAGTTTTGTTTTAACTATTAATATTTTTGACACAAAACCTATTTTTAGATTTGATCAATTTCTCAGAAGGTGAAGGATATATTTGTGGCAGCGATCAATTAGCATGGATTGGATTATATACTGTTACAAATCAGACAACTTGGCGATGGACTGATAATTCTCTTTTTGATTATACCGCTTGGGCGACTTGTAAACCTGATAACGCTTTTCGGGGTGCAAATTGTGCAGTAATTCAAAATCCACAAGTTTGCCGAAATTGTACAATTAATGTTGGAAATCTTAGATCTTGGTCGGATGCAATGTGTTACGACAATTATAAATTTGGGGTTTGCAAAAAGCTTCCATAAATATAATTTTTGCATTTAAAATAATCTTTTGAAAAAAAATTTTTGTTATTTTGATTTGATATTTTATAAACGTACATAGATAATAAATTATTTAATGCACATATCCGAAAAAAAAAGATTTATATTTTTGGGATGCATTTGAAAACCAAGGACAGACAGTCGCAAGAAAACCCTTTTTCTATCCCGGAAGCCCCCTTTAAATTAAAAAAAATTATAGAAATAACATATTTAGGTTATTTCAATACATAAATTTGTGGCATAATTTTATGAAAATTCAAAAATGACGGTAAAAAAAATTAAGCCAAACTTTAGTTACTTTTTTTCGAATTCGTAAAACAAAAGATACAAATCTGTTTTATTAATAAAGTATTTATATTAATCGACTTTGGGATTAATTACTAACAAATTAACCTTAAACCAAAGAAGAGGTTTCTTTGGTTTATAACAGCCATAAAAAACTTTTTTTTTACTATTTTTGTGCTTAAATAAATGATTTTGTTTGAATCCAAAATTTATAAAGTTGTAAAAAGCATCCATTAAGTGTGCCAAAAAGACAGAAACGAAAAATTTAATTAGACACCGGCAAGTGAAAAAAATTTTTTCGAAAAAATAAATTTTTTGGTTTTATTATAGTACTTTTAGACCTGAATAAGAATAATTTAAAAACAAAAAATTAAAAAAATTAAGTTAAAGCGTCAAAAATGCCATCTGAAAATTTCAAAAAGCAAAGTTTTTTGGTAGAAAAAAAGACGCTTTTTCTTTCCTTTTTTTGCAACAAAAAAATGCATTTCCTTTATGCTTTTGAAGGACGCGTTGCCAAAAACACCTTTTTTAGCCAATTTTGCATGGAAAAATGGCGGTTTTTAGGCTATAAAATTTTTTCGCTCATATTCGCTCATTGGAGACAAATACCATTGAATTCAGAATTAAATTCTGCACAACATATATAAATATCAAAAATACACCTCAATATACTTTTTTTTTGTAGTTGAAACGATACAGTTTTTTGGCATTTTCGGCGCTTTGTCCTCAGTAAAAAAATTTTTAAGTTGCATTTTTGGAATCAGCGTAAAAAATTACATCTAGAAGGTCTGATTATTAGGCTATAACAAAAAATTAAATTTTTCATACTGTAACCAAAAAAATGACAGAAAAAGGAAAGGAAAAAATGTTCGCTGCCAGTGTCTAAATTTAATGCCTTTTTTCATGCACCAACTTTTTATTGATTTTAATTGCTCCGAAAAACCCTTCGTCCAAGTTTAAAAATTTCTACAGTACCAACAATGGAAAAATTTATTAAAAAATGACATTAAAAAAACTTATACAAAATTTTAATGAAAAAAAAGAAAAAAGGATATTGAAAAAAGTGCTTTTTTTAAAAGATATTTAAAAAAACTGTTTTAGCAAAAAAAAGAGAAATTTGCATTTTTCAGCGGGACGGCGCAGCTCAACAAATTATTTAATGTAAAAAAACCTCCAAAAATTGTTAATAAAAGAGTGATTCAATGTCATCCACAAAAACAGGCAATTAATAAAATGAAGGGGTGAATAATATTGCAAAAATGGGATTTAATTAAGGCATGTTTAAACAGAATCTTAAATGTTTAAGATTTTGGAGAAAAATATTCTATTTTTCCAACTAAAAAACTTTTAAAAAACCACTAATTTTTTAGTTGCGAGCTTTTTCGCAATTGAAAAGCAAAAATAGCATCTCTGAAAAAAGTTGTTATCTGATGTTCCAACATAAAATAAATACATTTCTAAGAAAGTTGCTATTTTTAGCTCAAAATATTGTTGTTTTGCGAATAAAATGATCAGAAATACGAAGGATGGTTTTTATCGGAAATATCAAATCAATTTTTAAATTTTTTGTTCAAAAAAGTAGTAATCAACGCTCTCTTCGAAGAAGCTCATTTTGTATCTTTTGTTTTACGAATTCGAAAAAAAGTAACTAAAGTTTGGCTTAATTTTTTTTACCGTCATTTTTGAATTTTCATAAAATTATGCCACAAATTTATGTATTGAAATAACCTAAATATGTTATTTCTATAATTTTTTTTAATTTAAAGGGGGCTTCCGGGATAGAAAAAGGGTTTTCTTGCGACTGTCTGTCCTTGGTTTTCAAATGCATCCCAAAAATATAAATCTTTTTTTTTCGGATATGTGCATTAAATAATTTATTATCTATGTACGTTTATAAAATATCAAATCAAAATAACAAAAATTTTTTTTCAAAAGATTATTTTAAATGCAAAAATTATATTTATGGAAGCTTTTTGCAAACCCCAAATTTATAATTGTCGTAACACATTGCATCCGACCAAGATCTAAGATTTCCAACATTAATTGTACAATTTCGGCAAACTTGTGGATTTTGAATTACTGCACAATTTGCACCCCGAAAAGCGTTATCAGGTTTACAAGTCGCCCAAGCGGTATAATCAAAAAGAGAATTATCAGTCCATCGCCAAGTTGTCTGATTTGTAACAGTATATAATCCAATCCATGCTAATTGATCGCTGCCACAAATATATCCTTCACCTTCTGAGAAATTGATCAAATCTAAAAATAGGTTTTGTGTCAAAAATATTAATAGTTAAAACAAAACTGGTAATAAAATTATTTTCATCATCACTATGCACGGATGCCAAATGTGCACCACCTTGTGAAAAACACCAATCTTCATTTTCTTCCCAACTTGCAAGGCCTTCTTTTACAAAATAACAATATCCACTTCTGCTGTTATATGTCCATCCATGGGGGCACGGAGATGGAGCTTCCATGACACAAACAAATTGTTTAAAATTTTCATAATTATCAGAGAACCATGTTCCATCTTGTATATTCATTGCTCCACAATTATAATTTGGCAAATAAGCAGGCTGATGATTTTGTTTATTCCAATCTGTAAAATCAAAGGTAGTTCCATCGTTCCAATACCAAGTATTTGGGCGTAATAGATGTGCTCCAGTCCAAAAGGAGTCATGTCCTTCAAAATAGCTTTTGGCAAGGTCTAAAAATTGATTTATTATTGTAGCAATTAATTTATTCCTTGGATATTCTCAAGGACATATCTCTGAACAGATCCAAATAAATTTGAAAATGGAAAACTTTTTAAAGAAAAATTAAATACCGTATATCCGGACATTGCCCCCCCCCCCCAAATGACATCATTTCCCCAAGGAAAGAATTAATTACCTGAAAGAAAAGTATTTTGAAGTTGGTCATGAATGGAGACTAAAGTCATGTAATTTTGGCTACAAATATATGAAGCATTAAGACAATTTTGAGATTGGTTTTGAAATAAATAACAAAGTGGCGGATTCTGGGGGTTTAGTTGATAGGGAACTGTTCCATGGGGGCAAGTTGCTTCAATCATTGAGCCAAAGGAAAAGGTGGCAAGGAAAAAAGCATTGAACAAAAAAAGCCTTCCCATATTTGTTCTAAAATTAAAATATTTTTAAGTTTTATCATTGAATTTATTATGTAATTGTTTTTTCGGAACAAATGTAAAATGAATCATGAGTTGTGTGTTAAAAGAAATTTTTAATTAAATCATGTTTTGTTGTTTTGCCTACATAAAAATTTATAATAAAATGCAAAAAAATTGTAGAAAATTGGAAAAATGTATTTAAAAATGTTGTTAATTGAATGTTTGAAGAATGTTATTTACTATGAAGGAAGCTTTTAGTAATTGGAAAAAAGAAAATAATTACCGAAATATCTGAAAAAAAAAACAAAACATTTTCATAATTCTTACAAATTTATGGAAGACTATTTCCGACAGGTAATTTTCCACAAATTTGCATATACAATATTTTTAGATGCAAAAAAAATAAATAAAGTTTTTTTAATTAATAATTTTTTTTGCAACTTTGTAAAAAGTCGTTAATAAACTTTGCAAAATATTTTTTTTTCATTTTACAAATGTTTTATTTATTGATTTCAAAAAATCTTTCAACATTTAAAAAAAACATTTTTTTTTAAAAAAAAAGCATTTTTTGTAAACATTTTTTTAAAAAGCATTTATTTTTGAATGTCTGATTAGAAAGCTTTTAAAAATGATTGGTTTTGTAAATGTTTGTGATATAAAATAAAAATAAAAAGAATATTGTTAAAATTGCATCTTTTTTGGAATCTTCGAAGTTTGCAGAAAAAAAGGAGAAGATTTTGTGAGACTATGTTTTTATTTTTAATTCTTTTAATCAAAATAAAAAAAGGTTTTAGACAAGAAATTTTACAAAAATGTCTGCAAAATTCTTTGTTGTCATTTGTCTTTTTATCTTTGCATTTGCATCCATGGAAGCCCGACGACAGAAAAGCTTGGAAGAATGTTCGCTGAAAAAAGTATGCTTTATTTTTTTTATTAATTTATTTGCAAAAATGCTTTCTCTTTAATGATTTGAGAAAACACATGTATCAGGGATTTATTTTGGGGATTATATAGAAATGAACAAATTATTGTACTTTTTTAATAGGTTGAATACTGCGGTTTTGCATACATGCTTCGTGCGGCATACATTTGTAAACCATATCAAGGCACCATAAGAACTGGTGATTGTGCTAGTTGGTTTTTTATATACCACAATTTCGAAATATAAAAATCCTTTTTTAAAACAGATCTTGAATTTAAATGTTGTGATCATGGTGGTTGTAGTGATTGTGACTTTGTAGCATGTTGCAGTCCAAAACTTAAAAAACATTGATTTTGATTGATGCTGATATTGATACTGATACTGTATCTTTCAATGTAGAAAAAGAAAACATCCATTCAAAAAAAAATATATTTGGAATTGTTTGAAATCAAAATAAATTCGTTGTTTCAGCTTAAAAAGTTTCATTTTTTTAAAACTTTTAAAGAGAAAATATGTGAAAATACACAACAAAATAGACTTGAAAAACTTGGCTTTTGCATGTCGGTTCAATCACATGCTAATTTATAAAGCCTTGCCTTGCCATGGCAGGGTAACATCCTTAACACAAAAAATAGCTAAAATCATAAATGTTTTTGAGTCATCCAAAACACAGTCACTAAAATGTTTTTGTGCCGTTTTTTAAAAACACAGAGCACATTTTTTAAGGAATTTTTAGCATTATAAAAGTGTTAACGCTGCAAAAATAATTTTTTTAGAATTCTTTTATATTTTTATCAGTAAAAAAGAATGATGAGAATATTTAAAGTACGTTGATTTGTTATCAGCTTTCTGTAATTATTGTTAGATGTCTTTATTATGCATTTTTGTTCAGTAAATATGACGTGCTTTTTTTAAATATGCTTTTGTTAAGCACGGAAGTAAAACAATGAAGAGTTTTTTAATTTTTTAAACCACAAAAATTTATGTACTTTGATTTATTATCAGTTTTCTGTTATTTTGTGTTTGCATAAAAGCAAAATGTCTCTGAAATAAAACAATTCATTTAAAGAAAAATATATTAAAAGTGTGGTAACTGTAAGTGACAAAAAAAGTGATATGTTTAAAAATATTTTAATTTTAGAACAAATATGGGAAGGCTTTTTTTGTTCAATGCTTTTTTCCTTGCCACCTTTTCCTTTGGCTCAATGATTGAAGCAACTTGCCCCCATGGAACAGTTCCCTATCAACTAAACCCCCAGAATCCGCCACTTTGTTATTTATTTCAAAACCAATCTCAAAATTGTCTTAATGCTTCATATATTTGTAGCCAAAATTACATGACTTTAGTCTCCATTCATGACCAACTTCAAAATACTTTTCTTTCAGGTAATTAATTCTTTCCTTGGGGAAATGATGTCATTTGGGGGGGGGGGGGGCAATGTCCGGATATACGGTATTTAATTTTTCTTTAAAAAGTTTTCCATTTTCAAATTTATTTGGATCTGTTCAGAGATATGTCCTTGAGAATATCCAAGGAATAAATTAATTGCTACAATAATAAATCAATTTTTAGACCTTGCCAAAAGCTATTTTGAAGGACATGACTCCTTTTGGACTGGAGCACATCTATTACGCCCAAATACTTGGTATTGGAACGATGGAACTACCTTTGATTTTACAGATTGGAATAAACAAAATCATCAGCCTGCTTATTTGCCAAATTATAATTGTGGAGCAATGAATATACAAGATGGAACATGGTTCTCTGATAATTATGAAAATTTTAAACAATTTGTTTGTGTCATGGAAGCTCCATCTCCGTGCCCCCATGGATGGACATATAACAGCAGAAGTGGATATTGTTATTTTGTAAAAGAAGGCCTTGCAAGTTGGGAAGAAAATGAAGATTGGTGTTTTTCACAAGGTGGTGCACATTTGGCATCCGTGCATAGTGATGATGAAAATAATTTTATTACCAGTTTTGTTTTAACTATTAATATTTTTGACACAAAACCTATTTTTAGATTTGATCAATTTCTCAGAAGGTGAAGGATATATTTGTGGCAGCGATCAATTAGCATGGATTGGATTATATACTGTTACAAATCAGACAACTTGGCGATGGACTGATAATTCTCTTTTTGATTATACCGCTTGGGCGACTTGTAAACCTGATAACGCTTTTCGGGGTGCAAATTGTGCAGTAATTCAAAATCCACAAGTTTGCCGAAATTGTACAATTAATGTTGGAAATCTTAGATCTTGGTCGGATGCAATGTGTTACGACAATTATAAATTTGGGGTTTGCAAAAAGCTTCCATAAATATAATTTTTGCATTTAAAATAATCTTTTGAAAAAAAATTTTTGTTATTTTGATTTGATATTTTATAAACGTACATAGATAATAAATTATTTAATGCACATATCCGAAAAAAAAAGATTTATATTTTTGGGATGCATTTGAAAACCAAGGACAGACAGTCGCAAGAAAACCCTTTTTCTATCCCGGAAGCCCCCTTTAAATTAAAAAAAATTATAGAAATAACATATTTAGGTTATTTCAATACATAAATTTGTGGCATAATTTTATGAAAATTCAAAAATGACGGTAAAAAAAATTAAGCCAAACTTTAGTTACTTTTTTTCGAATTCGTAAAACAAAAGATACAAAATGAGCTTCTTCGAAGAGAGCGTTGATTACTACTTTTTTGAACAAAAAATTTAAAAATTGATTTGATATTTCCGATAAAAACCATCCTTCGTATTTCTGATCATTTTATTCGCAAAACAACAATATTTTGAGCTAAAAATAGCAACTTTCTTAGAAATGTATTTATTTTATGTTGGAACATCAGATAACAACTTTTTTCAGAGATGCTATTTTTGCTTTTCAATTGCGAAAAAGCTCGCAACTAAAAAATTAGTGGTTTTTTAAAAGTTTTTTAGTTGGAAAAATAGAATATTTTTCTCCAAAATCTTAAACATTTAAGATTCTGTTTAAACATGCCTTAATTAAATCCCATTTTTGCAATATTATTCACCCCTTCATTTTATTAATTGCCTGTTTTTGTGGATGACATTGAATCACTCTTTTATTAACAATTTTTGGAGGTTTTTTTACATTAAATAATTTGTTGAGCTGCGCCGTCCCGCTGAAAAATGCAAATTTCTCTTTTTTTTGCTAAAACAGTTTTTTTAAATATCTTTTAAAAAAAGCACTTTTTTCAATATCCTTTTTTCTTTTTTTTCATTAAAATTTTGTATAAGTTTTTTTAATGTCATTTTTTAATAAATTTTTCCATTGTTGGTACTGTAGAAATTTTTAAACTTGGACGAAGGGTTTTTCGGAGCAATTAAAATCAATAAAAAGTTGGTGCATGAAAAAAGGCATTAAATTTAGACACTGGCAGCGAACATTTTTTCCTTTCCTTTTTCTGTCATTTTTTTGGTTACAGTATGAAAAATTTAATTTTTTGTTATAGCCTAATAATCAGACCTTCTAGATGTAATTTTTTACGCTGATTCCAAAAATGCAACTTAAAAATTTTTTTACTGAGGACAAAGCGCCGAAAATGCCAAAAAACTGTATCGTTTCAACTACAAAAAAAAAGTATATTGAGGTGTATTTTTGATATTTATATATGTTGTGCAGAATTTAATTCTGAATTCAATGGTATTTGTCTCCAATGAGCGAATATGAGCGAAAAAATTTTATAGCCTAAAAACCGCCATTTTTCCATGCAAAATTGGCTAAAAAAGGTGTTTTTGGCAACGCGTCCTTCAAAAGCATAAAGGAAATGCATTTTTTTGTTGCAAAAAAAGGAAAGAAAAAGCGTCTTTTTTTCTACCAAAAAACTTTGCTTTTTGAAATTTTCAGATGGCATTTTTGACGCTTTAACTTAATTTTTTTAATTTTTTGTTTTTAAATTATTCTTATTCAGGTCTAAAAGTACTATAATAAAACCAAAAAATTTATTTTTTCGAAAAAATTTTTTTCACTTGCCGGTGTCTAATTAAATTTTTCGTTTCTGTCTTTTTGGCACACTTAATGGATGCTTTTTACAACTTTATAAATTTTGGATTCAAACAAAATCATTTATTTAAGCACAAAAATAGTAAAAAAAAAGTTTTTTATGGCTGTTATAAACCAAAGAAACCTCTTCTTTGGTTTAAGGTTAATTTGTTAGTAATTAATCCCAAAGTCGATTAATATAAATACTTTATTAATAAAACAGCACCGACCAGCGGCTCAGCAAGCGATAATCAACAGTGACAAAATTGTGCAAAGAAAAACAAGAGGGAAAGACAAACAATAAACGCAGGGGAGCGAGTACAAACAAAAAGAGAGAGAGAGAAGAGAAGCAATAAAAAGACTGCAAAATAACTCTTTATCATCTTCCCCAAGTTGTAACTCAACTTATTGGCTGCTTCCAATCAATTCTTTCTTATTTTTACGAGCGATAAAAGCCTTACGATCAGCGTCAACCTTATCGGCATAAACTTGTTGGTAATCCTTTAAGGCGGATATATAACGACCAAAGAGATGTTCAATATCCTCAATATCTCGATCAGATACTAGCTCACCACGCCGCATTAAACCTTGAATTTCAATCTGTCCCATGCCTACGCGGCCAAATTCAACTCCGGCATCTTCAATAACCGTTTCCATTACAAACTTAATCTGCCCTTGCTGCTTATTCGCATCTTTAGCTTGTTTAAAGATATGACCTGCATCAATGTCTTTACGACCACCTTGATAATTACCGGCAACCCGGGATGACTTATATTCCGGACGTTGACGGCGTTTAGGATCACTAACTTTTGAGGATGATGGATGCGCTGAATCAGCTTTATAAGTTACAGGAGAATTTGGTGGTTTAACAGGTTTACGTTCAGCATGACTTTTAGTTATTGAATGTGAAACCCTACTGGGCGATGCTTGCTTTTCATTACGTTTTTCACTAACTTTGCCCATATTTACTAAATTTTCTGAAGCAGTTAGTAGATTAAGAGTTACAAGATTAAAATGTTCAACAGGAAAATGTTTGCGCGGTACATGAGCACGAGAAGAACGACGGGGGGCTACAGGTGGAGTTAATACTTCTCGTTCCAATGAACTATTATTAGGGAATATATCATTTCTATCAGCAGAAGAAAAAGAGGAACTTTCATTTCCATTTGCGGGAAAAGTTGCAGCAGCAAGAGGGTTATTTTCGTTGCAAGAACTCTCGCTCACTTTTTCTTTGAACACGAGCTCACCAGCTTTTTTAATTTGATCTCTATGGCGAAACAGCAGTTCCCCATTACACTCAATCACAAATGTGCATTTACTGGTAACAGATGAAACATATCCAGCTCGCCAACGAGGACCTGTTGAGTAACATCTTACCCAAACTTTTGTTCCAACTGGAAATTCTTTGCCATTTTCTTCCCCATTCATGATGGAATGAACTTCATGAATTGTCATCAACGTTCGAAGCTTCCGACCAAATGCAATCTCTGCTGGTGATAACTTTTCATTAACACAACGAGTTGATCGATGAATCAACAATGCATTTGCAACTGCATCTTCCAAAGAATGTCCAGCTTGGAAATGTTTTTCAGCAAATTCCTTGAAAGTTCGAACTGCTCGTTCAGCAACTCCATTGCTCTGAGGATGATATGGTGGAGTTTTAGTATGAACAATTCCACGTACCCGACAAAATTCTTCAAATTCACTACTCGTGAAACCTGTTCCGTTATCACTAACCAAAATTTTGCACATACCATACCTGGCAAATAGGGATTTGAGCAGTTTAATTGTTGTTTTTGAATCCGTACTTCCAGCCTGCAAGACTTCAATCCAATTTGATTTTGCATCAACAACAATTAACCATTGCTTTTCATGAAATTGTGCATGATCAATATGCACCCGATCCCAAAATTCTGAAGGTTCTTCCCAAGCATGAAGTCTTTCTTTTTGCCCTTTGGCACATCCATTACAAATCTCACAAGATCTTGCTATATTAGTAATTGCCGCATTCATGTTTGGAAACCAAAAATTATCCTTTGCAAGAATTAGCATTCGATTCCGCCCAATATGAGCTTCATGCAATACCTTCAACACATCCATTTGTAACCCTTCTGGAATTATTGGCTTATCTTTGAACAACAAATAACCTCCTCGACAAGATAATTCATCTTTTCGATTCCACCATGAATTAAAATTTTTTTCTGCGCTTTTAGGCCATCCTTGTTTTACCCATAGCATTATCTGCTTTAAAACTTCATCTTTTACCGTAGCTTCCACAATGCTATCCAAATTTAAAGGAGATTTAGTTTCTTCCACCCTGTACAAGGTTTCAATTTCATCTTCCTCATCCAACATTTCAGCAGTGGGCTGTTCAAAAGGATCAGGGAGTCTCGAAAGTCCATCAGCATTTGCAAACTCTGCAGTTTTTCGATACTCGATGGTATAATCATAATTCATTAAAATAATTGCCCATCTCGCTAACCTTTTAACTGCTATTGCATTATCAGAGGATTTTGGGCCGAAAATTCGGAGTAAAGGTTGGTGATCAGTTAAAAGCGAAAAATGTCGACCAAGTAAATAAGTTGCAAATTTTTTAACTCCAAATATTATTCCTAATGCTTCCTTTTCGATTTGTGCATAATTTCTTTCAGCACTGGTTAGCTTCCTTGAAGCATTTGAAATTACCTTCTCGGTTCCATCCTTTTCACGATGATACAGTACTGCTCCAACACCATATTCACTTGCATCAGTTGCTAAAATTAGCTCTTTTGTTGGATCATAATGGCACAAAAGTTCTCCTTCCAATAGTCGCCTTTTAATTTCATCAAAAGCTTTTTTGTGAACTTCAGTCCATTCCCATACCGTATCCTTTTTCTTTAAATCATTTAAAGGAGCAGCCAACTTGGCAAAATCTTTTACAAATCTACCGTAGTAGTTAACAAATCCAATAAAAGCTTCAAGTTGCTTGATATTTTCAGGTGGTGGCATATTTTTGAATCCTGCAAGTTTTTTCGAAGACGGCTGAACACCATTTCCATCGATTTCATGTCCCAAAAATTCCATCCTTTTTAGCAAAAATTCACATTTTTCCTTTTTTAATCGCAAATCAGCTTCTTTACATCTAGCTAAAACAGCTTCTAGCCGATCCAAATTTTCATCAACATTTGTACCAGTTACATTTAAATCATCAACGAACTTTACCATCCCCGGTATTCCTTGAAAAATTTGCTCCATCTTTTCTTGAAATAACGCTACAGCTGAGGCAACACCTGCTGGCAACCGATTACATTGATATAAACCTTTATGCGTTGCCAAAGTTGTTAACTTTTTAGACTCATCGTCCAATTCAAATTGATGGTAAGCATCATAAAGATCCAACTTGGTAAAAAACGCAGCTCCATTCATTTCATGAAACAAATCTTCTGTTCGAGGAAGAGGATGTTGAGCAACATCCAAAACTGGATTCAATGTAGCTTTATAATCACCACAAATTCGAAGATCACCATTGGCCTTTTTAACTACCACAATTGGCGTTCCCCACTCGGAATGTTGAACTTTTGTTAAAATCCCAGCCGCAACAAGTTCATCCAACTGTTGACCAACTCGATCCCGATAAGCATACGGTAAATTTCTTGCTTTAACAAATCTGGGTTTAGCTCCTTCAGCAAGTTTTAACGAAACCTTCACTTTACCAGAACCCAATTCATTTTTAAAGATACTATCGTATTTTTCCAAAATGGAAGTCAACCTTTCAGTAACATGAACTTGATTACATTGAGCAGCAGCATGTAACTGATTTTCAGCCTTTAAATTCAACTCTTGAATCCAATTTCGACCAAGTAAAGATTCACCATGTTTAACTACAATTAGCCAAAGTTGCTGAGCTTTCTCTTCAATTTCAACAAAAACTTTGCTGGTACCCAATACTGGAATTTCCCCATTATAGCTTCGAAGTTTAACAGATGTTTGGTGTAATGCAGGTGCTCCTATTCTTTTCCAAACACTTTCATTAATCACCGTTGTGGCTGCACCACTATCATGTTGAAAAACAACTTCACTTCCATTTAACTGAGCTTTTATCCAAATTGGAGGTGGAAAATTTAATGCTGATTCTGAATTCAGTGATAAAACACCATAAAGTCCATTTAAACAATGTGGTTCGGTTTCATCTTGTTTGGATTCTTCAACCATATTCTGTCTTTTCGCATATCCTGCATTGCTTTTCTGTGTTCCAAATCTCGAATCATTCACCTTTTGGCCTTTGCAAACCGCTGCGAAATGATTCATCTTCCCACATTTATTGCATTTTTTCTCATTTGCTGGACAATTACTTTTACCCTTTTCATGACCTCCGCCGCAAAATTTGCATTTATATCCCTTTCCCAAAACATTTATGCCAAATGGCTTTGGTTTGTCTTCTCGACTTTTTACTTCTTTTGCTGCATTTCGAGTTTGCTCAAACTTCATAGCTTTTTGTCTAAGTTCATCCACCTTTTTGATTTCAGGATTCATCAAGTGCTGCCGCATTTCATCACTTTCTAATCCACGAAGGATTGCTAAAACTCCAAACTCTTCCACAGTCATATCTCTCATTTTACATTGACCAAACAATTGCGTCATATGTGCCACATATTCCTGTACAGGTTGACCATGTGCTTGTCTTTCACTAAAGAGTTTTACACGCAATGCAAATAAATTTGGAGTCGATGAGCATTGACTTTTAACTAGCGATACCAATTCATCATAAGTTTTAGATTGTGGTGTTTCTGGATTCAACCAATCGATTAGCTTCCCCAGCATATCCAATCCAACATGTTGCAAAAAAGCGAATACTTTATCTTTATCTTTAATATTGCTTGCTTTCACATACATATCAAACTGAACCTCCCAAATATCGAAGCGAATTTTGCCATCATATGCCGGAGGTGGAAAAACTACTGAAGGATTCAGGGTTCCCATTTCTTTTTCTTGATTATCACAACTGTGAAAAGAGCTATCAGAGCTACTACTCGAAATCGATCCTTCACGGAAAATATTGTACAAAACCTGATCGGTATTATCCAGCCAATCCAGGTCGATGACCACGTTCTGCTCGAACAATTTTTTGATGATAAATCAATAAAATTTTCTTTTCTTCAGGTTCTAATCGAACAACTCCTCGTCACCACTGTTATAAACCAAAGAAACCTCTTCTTTGGTTTAAGGTTAATTTGTTAGTAATTAATCCCAAAGTCGATTAATATAAATACTTTATTAATAAAACAGCACCGACCAGCGGCTCAGCAAGCGATAATCAACAGTGACAAAATTGTGCAAAGAAAAACAAGAGGGAAAGACAAACAATAAACGCAGGGGAGCGAGTACAAACAAAAAGAGAGAGAGAGAAGAGAAGAGAAGCAATAAAAAGACTGCAAAATAACTCTTTATCAATGGCAATTTTACAATTTTTTATTGAGACATTTTCCGAAGGTTTTTGTAAAGTTTGAGTTGTTGAAGAAGATCAAAGGTGAAAGTTTAGATTTTAAATATCCGCGAGGAGTTACTTTGTCTCCGTTTTCCTAGTTTTTTAAACAATAATTAATCTTAGTGAAAAAACATGCTATTAAGAATTCGGAGAATGCATCAGTGCATAATTAATTGTGAGTATGAGATAATAGAAGCATCTGTAATTTAAATTTTCACTTCATTGTAGATAGTGGTATGTTATTGTGGTTTCTGTTACATGACATGGGCTAAGACTGAAAAATGTATTGACTAAAATTTACTGTATATCTGTTACTGTTTAAGATCCTTCAAAAATTTTGTGAAAGGAAACGGGACATACATTACAACCAACAATTGTTGTATTCCTAATTGATATACAAAGTATTTTTAAAAAATAATCCCCAAAGTAACTAATTTTTTATTCCAAACCAGAACCAATTTCCGCCAGTTTCCCCAAGACCAGATTTCACGAGATTCATAGACCAAAAAGATTCAATAAATCAGCTTTATTTAAATATCATAAAATTGAAACAATACAAAATACAAAAATACACACAAAAAGAAGGACAGAAAAGCCTTTTATTGACAATATAAGGATGGCAAAAGAGAATGAAATGCCATGAATTTGCGGGTCTCAACTACCGTAATTGAAAACAAACTCATATTAAACAAAACAAAAGCACAATGTTTTTTTAAGGCAATTTACTAAATTTTTCTTTCAGACTTTCATAAAAGATTTTAGTAAAATTTGAGTTTTTGAAAACTAACAGGGGTGAAAGTTTCGATTTTATATATCCCCATGGATGAGCATGGTCGCCATTTTCCTATAAAAATTTTTATTTAATTTTACAATAAATAAATAAATTCATGGAAAAAAATACTATTAAAAATTTAAAGAATGCGTCAGGACATAATTCATTGTTATCAATGTCATACAATTCAATCATCAATAATTTAATTTTACGTTTCATTAAAGTTAAGGATGTCATTGTTGTGGCTTCTATATGGCAAGGTGAAAGACTGAAAAAAGTTAATTCTTTCTGAAAAATTAAAAATCCTAAACTTACAAAAAGCGTGTTGCCGTTGAAGCACTTTCAATAATTTTATCGAATGAAATAGGAATTCCATTACTACCAATAATTGAAGTATTAAAAATTGAAATAAAGCCGATTTTACTGAATTTTGTTAAGATTTCAAAATCATTAAACAACATATTTGCTGAATCAGAAATATTTAAGACAATTATTTTACAGCGAACAATTTTTGGGAATAATGTAGAAAATAGCATTGTACTGGCTTTGTTTAGATCAAGGGTTGCACCATCTAACCATAAATTATTTGAAAATCTATCAAAATCTTTTTCATTTGTTGTAAAAAATGAAAATTCACGAAAGCCATTTTTATGATATTTATTATTTAGGGAAATGTGGGCGCAATTGTTTAAATTGTAGACAGCAAAAAACAGTTTACAAGTTCTGTTAAGTTTTATAAAAATAAAAAATTGAGCATTTTTAATTAAATAATCAAATAATGGTTTTGGTAAACAAATTATTTGGGACAAAATTTGCGTTTTATTAAAACAATTTACAAATAACATTTTTATAATAAAAAAAAATTATGCAATTAATTATACA
The DNA here is from genome assembly GCA_964035985.1 of Panagrolaimus superbus. Lineage (NCBI taxonomy): Eukaryota > Metazoa > Nematoda > Chromadorea > Rhabditida > Panagrolaimidae > Panagrolaimus > Panagrolaimus superbus. The sequence continues at coordinate 13,698,319 of OZ038357.1, forward strand.
AAACTGCAATAATTAATTGTGTAAGTAGAATATGAGAATAAACATAGACAGAACAAGTCCATGCATATGATTATTATAACCTTTGTGAATGACTCTTTGAGCTTTAAGGCATTTATTGAATTTTTTAAAATTCAAAACCAAAAAAAAGAAAATTAAAACTGCCCCTTCCAAAAAAATATTATTGGAAAACAAAAAAATGGAAACTTTTTTACAAAAAGGTCAAACTAAAAATATTGATTATACAGTATGATTGATACTCCATTTTATCGTAATTTTCTTTTGTTAAGAATTTTTTGAGAAGTGATATTGTCTTCGGTTTGCTCCTACAAATGTATAAGATAAATTATTTTTAGTTGTTATTATTAACAACATATTTTCTTATAAAAAACAATGAAAAGCGTAAAAACAATTATTTTTCGCAGATAAAAATATTCAGGAAATATCAGTATTATAAAAATTTCTTGATCCAAGTTTAAAACAATAAAAATTTATAGAATTGGTCTGAAATCTCGAGACAACAAACAAGGGAAATTCAGGAACCAGAAAATATATGCAGTTTAAATCATCTCAAAAGCTCCTTGATCCTTCGATATTAATTTTCTGCAAAAGATGCATTAGCAAAATATGAAATTGCATCCAAATATGGCGGCCCTTATGCAGTTGCATTAATTCCGAATGAAAATGAACTTTGCGAACAATGGTACCACTTTCAACAAATGTTTCCTTCGGACGACCATGTTTGGGGGATATATGACAATTCGTTACCAACGTGAACTGGGTTCAAAGACACTTCGTTACAGTTGGTAACGAGTTGTCTTTGTAACGAAGTGTCGAACTTCCTGTTTGGGATGGCAAAATTTTTTCTTTGGGATGTCATTTGCCTCTTATCTGTTTTATTTTACTAAACAATCTTTGGAATGGAAATTATTGAATTCGTTCAAAGTTTTAAATGGAAATGACTTGGAAATATAGTCAAACTTCAAAAAAATTCAAAACTTACTACTATGCTTCATATCGTTGAAGATGTGTTCACAACTGGAAAAATTAATTTATTTGAACAATTCAATATTTACAAAAAAAAGAATCATATTTTACAAATGTCAGAGAAAGACTCCATTGAAGCGACACTATTACTTTGGTACAGAACTTTTCAAAGAACTCAAGAGTTGGTGTTAATGGAGCACGAAGGTGACGGTGAAATGTTCATGTTAAATAAAGCGTTCAATGTTCAAACATTTTTTGAAAGCTTATTATTTGCAATGCAAACTTTGCATCTTCCAAATCTTCCAAAGCAAATATTCCTCTAAGATTGGAAATATTCCAATTGAGGTGCATATACAGTATATATGATGAAGCAAAAGTTGAAGACAATATTCTTAAAATAAATTCTACTCTTATTGATCTTGATATTCTTCTGGCACCTTTGGGTTTTAATCACCATTTTACTCTCGGTGTATTTTTACCAAAGCATCAAAAATGATATTTTTTTGAAAGTGAACCAACGTTTTGTTCGAATCAAGAAAGAATTTGAAGAAATATTTACATATTTAACAACTTTAACTTCAAATTTGCCAACCCGTATTTGCCTTTACCGCAAATACACAAAAAAGAATATACATTTGATTGTGTCATTTTTATTTGCATAATGGCTAAAATGCTTATAGGCAATGCGGTTTAAGCCATTTAACATTCAATGTCAATATCTTTGAATTGCCACAGTTATCAGATATATTAAAAGTGGATACTAAGATGGTAAATCACGGGCTCATTTTGGGGCCAAAATTGTTTGGTAGAGGCGCCATCTTAAAATTAGATAAAACACACCTAAAAACCATAAAAAAATGGAATTAGGGGTCTTCATATCATATTTTGGGGTTGTCAGGTCCAAAAAATGAAATTTGCATAAAATGCTGTTTTTTGGCACTTTTTTGCTCGGCAAATGGATACTAGGTCATTTAAACAAAAATTAAAACTACACGTTTGTTGGAAATATTGTTGGCTACAAGAAAATATGTAAAGATTTGGGTAAATCTCAAAAACAAAAAAAAATTCTCCAGCCGACTAAAGTGTCCATTTTACCTATAGATATAGTACAAGTCCAAAAATTTTCGGGTTCCCGATAAGATATACTCAAAAGCTCGTGTAATTTTTTTTATATTGTTGTGACAATCAAAAAAAATCCAACAGGAATTATCTGGATATCTGTTTTGCATGCGTTCCCTCCTTTCAACGATGTTGGGTTATAAAAAACGGAAATTTTCAAATAGCTGGCAAATGAGAAATATTCACCCAGCAATAAAAAGCTCGTGTAATTTTTTTACAAATAACCTAGTGATTATTTAAAAATAAAAAGCGTGCTTCTATCTTATCTGGAAGACACGATCTCTCCTTTTTAGTTCAAAATACGCCTTTAAAAGCCACCAAGAGCAAAAGCTATAAGTAGAAATGAGTTTAAACGCCTGAAAAAGCTTTCATTAAATGTCCTGACCTCGATTTAGTTATATCCAATCATATCAAAGTCGAAGATAAGCAGAAAAAAAATTTTTTTAGTTACAAGAATTTTTCACAATACCCCCAACATCATTGAAATGATATATCTTCAATATTTGATCGTTTTGATTCATTTAAATGGTTTTTATGGTGTTATTATTTCATTTTAAACATATTTTTATGATTTGATTCAATATATAATATTTAAATTAGTATATATATAGGCAGCAAAAAAATTTTTTATTACTTTAGAGTATTTTATAAACGTTTTTTTACAAAAACTATGAAAAAAATTATGGTTGAAATTACTACTTTTTAAAATTAGAAAATATTTAAAAATAATGTGGGACTTTGTATGTTTTAGTAGGTTAATGATATGTCATTAAGTGTTTTATTTACTGGTATTTAAGAGATTTTTAATAGCTTGTAAACTAATTTTGCATTCTATCATATTTTTGTGTAGGTTTTAGGTTCTAAAAACACCTTTAATACAACCTTTAATGAAAGCTATTACTCGGAACTCTAATTTAAATAAGTGTTTTATGTCTACTTTAATGAATTCTTAAAATGGGTATTTTTAATTGAAAATTGCAGAATTCTTTTCATTTTTCAAAACTTCTTTCTTTGGCAGTTTTTTACTCAGATATATTTAAAAATAAAAGATAAATGGCAATTCCAACATTTATTTATTTTTATTGGGTCCTTTTATTTTCAATTTTAACCCTTCATTCCTTTGTTACGTCATTTATTATTCTACAAAGATATCAAAAAAATAATAAACATTATAATTCACCGTTTTATCATTTATATATTTGTATGTCTTTTATTGATATGATATGTTTGATCAACAGTACTTGCATGTCGAAATTTACTTTAATTGAATCTTTACATCTATGGTTTAAATCTCATACACTTTATATTACAATATGTTTTTTAATTTCTGGTTTTTGCATTTATTCCAGTGCGATTTTTCATGCTTCAATTGCGATAAATCGGATTTGGGTTTCATATTTATTTATGAAATCTGGATCAAAGATATCTGGAATGGCAAAATTTGGAAGACGACTGATTTGGTTTTTACCAATTTTGCCTCTCTTACTTCTCAGCCCAAGAATGATTGTAAAAATGGTTTATTTGGAAACGGCTCCTGGAGTCATCTTTGCTTATTATAATAACACATTTGTTAAAAATGTAAGGTTTTTTAGTTAATTAAATTTTAAATTTTTTGTTTTTATTCATTAAATATTTTGTATTTGGCATTAAAGGGAGTGTCGGAGATAGTGAAAAACTTTTTACGACCGTTTTCCGTCGTTCCAAGCGATGGGGAATGCACTTGTTGCGTGCGGGCGGACAAACTTTTTCATTCCCCATCACATGGAACGACGGAAAACGGTCGTAAAAAGTTTTTCACTATCTTCGACACTCCCTTTAAAAACAAAATAATTAAGTAAATAATTTATAAAATACTAAAAACAAACAGAGTTTAAAACGAAAGTTTTTGACAATTTTTAAATTTAAAAAAAATGCGATTGCTGCACCTGTGGTCGAGTGGTATGCAGCACTTACTCCACAGTCCGACCCTTGCAGGTTCGATCCCTCCATCCCCGGCTGGAAGACAATTGAATATGCCCCAAAAAGGTGTCAGGGCGACTGGGAGATTTTCGATGGGGTTAGCCACCTCCAGGTTGCGCTGGTTAGAGGTCCTTACAAATTGTCTAAACGTGACGTCACGATAAAATGCACTCATTCAGCTTTCTACTCTATTATGTACTTTCTATTGAATTTGTCTTTTTTAGTACCATTCAATTGCAAGTCCAACAATTGTTCTAACATCCTCTGCAATTTCATTTTCTCTAACAATTCTAACAATTTTACGGTATCGAAATCTTCTAAAACAGCACACTCTTGCTGATACATCGCTGAAAAGAGAAATATATTTGCTTGGACATGCTTCAGTAACATTATTCTTTGAAATTTTAGTTGCATGTTATTATGGCACTGTAATATTTGCCAATACTTATAATTTACCAAATTTATTTGTGCTTGCCTCACAATCAGTTGATTATATCATTGATTTATCATGCTTTATAAATCCGATAGCACTTTTAATTATTTGTAAATTTGTGAGACAAGATTTTCAGCAGTTTTTGTTGAAACTTTTTGGAAAAACAACAAAAGTTGTGGATATTAGCAGTAATAATTTGAATGGTAACACTTTTTAAAAATTTTTTTTTGTATTTTTATTTATTCATTATGTCAGTTTTTTGTAACAAATAAAATCAAAAGATTAAAATATTTTAATTACAGTATTACAGTTTACAAATTTAACAAAAAAAAATTTATTCATTTATTTTTTGCCAAAACATTTTCATCTAAAAGAAGACGACCTAAAAGAGCTAGTTTGTTGTTGTAGTGAAAAAATAACTACAGTATCTTTTTTTCGAAACAAACTTGCAACAAAATTTCGATACGGTGTAATAAAATAAAGAGTTGCAAGAAATTCAATCTGGCACATAAAAAATGACATTAAAATGCAGGGATCCCAATTTGGATGTGGAATCCCAAAAACAATTACAATAAAAAAAGTTAAAACTGGAAAATTCATAAAAATATTTGTTAAATATATTTGTGAAATTGAACTTGTAATTAAAGAATTTTGAAGTTTCATCGTTGTTTTTGTTTGAAATTTAAAAATTAGAAAAATGAAATAGGCTGAAAAACTTGAAAAATTGCAATTATTCCAACCAAGGCCGCTTTGAATGAAACATTTTTGGAATAAAAATGAATGAAGAGTCACCAAAAAAGTTTGACCTTTTTTGGGCACTATCGGAAAAAAAATAGTGTTTCTTCTAAATACGTTTGTAAAGAAACTATCAAAAAACTCAAGAAATTGCCGCAGTTTTCCCGAATTAAAAGACTTAATTTAACAAATCCCCGTACACGAAATGATTGATTATGATTATTTATTGTTCAATATTACTTTGACTTTCTACTGTATTTTTATCCAGTGTTATTCCGGACATTTTTTTTATCACATCCGTGCCTTCAGAGCCGGATACCATTGTTTTTATCAACGTCAAAACATTGAACAAGTAATTGATATTCTTAAAAATGTTTTTTAATGTCACAAATATACTTTTGTTTTAAAGTAAATTTGTTCATTGAAGATAAAAATTGCAAAATAAAAAAGGAGAAATTTTCAAAACCTATTTTTTTACAATTTTTTACAAAATTTAATTGCGACCAAATAAAATTTTATATGCATTTTGAGTTAAAAATCGGATCAGGGAATGTCAATCAATCAAATTTGAACGGGGGCACGGGCTCTTTGGGTGTCCGGTTAACGCGCCCTTGGCCCAAAATGATCCAAAATAGCTTAAAAATGATTAAAAACATTATCCCAGTTGATTTTAAGTTGTTTTATGAAGGTGCTCCAAAACTTTAAAAATCACGAAAAATGGTTGATTTTGGTGGATTTTGACCTGAAATCGATAGAAGGAGACAACATATAAAAAAACCCTTGCGCCATTTTAAAGTCCTAACTATATATAAACTTTTAGTTGTAAAAGGTTTGAACTAATGCCATTATTGATGATATTTCAGCGAATTGAAAATGTTGAAAAATGGTTAAAAAAATGATTTTTTCTTACTATTTTTCATGTCCTGACCTTAATACAGCCTAAAATGGAATTCTGTTGCGCCTAATTAAAGCTCAGGACCTACTTTACAAGTTCCATTTACAACTACTTTTAATTAATACCAAAAATAATGACTTTCAGCGAATTGAAAAACATGCATTTTTTTGATGTTTTAGTACTACTAGAATTTTAATGTGCTGTATTTCTAGAACAACGCATAATTATGGAAAATCCTCCTGCCAAAACTTAGCTAATATATTTATGTTTAAAAAAAAGTTGTAGTTGAGTTTTTATCTCATAAATTGAAAATTTGTATAAACATATTGTATGACACGTTTTTTCGAAAAAAATGACGCTATAAACTTTAAATCACTGCCAAATGAGAACCAGAGCTCCAATTAAAATTTCCTCCTGCTAAATCTTAGCAAATGTTGTTCTGAGTTAAAAAAAGTTTACAGAAAATGTTTTTGATGCATATTGAAAATTTGCATAAACATCAAAGAACTAATATGAGGTTCGGACTTCTTCTTGAGAATAAAATAGCTGCAAAGTTTTTTTTGGGTTTTATTACGTTTAAAACGTTTAAAATCATTAACGGCATCATTTTCAATCATTTTCGGCCAATTTTGGTGCAGAAATTAAAAAAATTTTTTTTTGGATTTTACCGCACAGGGGGGACCAAGTGAAAAATTTAAAAAATCAAAATTTTTTTTCTTCATATTTTTTGCTTTAAAATGATAAAAATATGTCAGTTGTTACGTAATTCTTTGATATCAGTGTCAAAAGTAGCCAAAAAACTTATGTTTTTCATTTTAATGAAAAAAACATTTTTTGGATTCTGAATCCTCCTCCAGAATCTGTATTTTCTTTAAAAATCGGCAGGCACCCTGCTGATCTTTAACTGTGAGTATTTTGCTATCTTTTAGCACCTTATTCACCCCTGTATTATCACTCTTTGCAAAATCCGCCTTAACCGGACAAAATAGGGGTAAAAAAGAGCCCGTGGGGGGGGGGGGGGGGGGGGGGGCAACATTTTTGTCACAAAAAACTCAGCTTTTTTTTCAACAAAAAATGAGCGTAAAACTAAGATAACACAAAAAAGGACAATAATGAATACTCATATCTGTGAAGGAAGGAAAGGCAAGAAATCATTTAATTATTGATTGAATTAAAGAAACAAAAACAACCGTAATATTTATTTCATTTATTTATTTAAAAAGATGAAAATAATTTTACTGTATTTATTTCTAAGTGCCATTTGTATTAAAGGAAATAAATATAGCTGTAAAGATGTAAATGGAAGAAATGTCGATTTCTTTGTTATTCACAAATATCCGGAGCTTAAAAAACTTCCTGATGAATTAATATTTCAATATTATGATGATAATTCTCAGAGCACATTTACAACTTTTTCCAATATTACGGCGCCAAATATGGTAAAAGAAATTTGCATTATTTTTTTATTAAATTACACTTTTTATTTTTATTTTAGCCTCTTGAAACAACGTTGCAACAATTTTTGGGACGAAATTATGCTCAGGAATATGTTTATATAAATTACGGACAAAAAGATGAAAGTTTTGCTCATTCAAAATTATGTTTCTTGCATTTTGTCGACGAACAAGGATATGTTTTATTGCATTCTTTGCCACAATTTTTAATTGATAGAATATATAAATTTCCCAAAAATGCAAAAGAAAAAGGGCAGCAGCACATTATCTGCTTAACAATTGATAAAAATGGCTTGAATTTATTTGCTGACCTCATTTATACAATTGCTCCAAAGATGCAATTAACGGAAATATCAAATGGATTCTTGAATTCATTTTTTTGTTAAAAGGAATGTCAAACAAAAAAAATATGTTCGACGACAAGTATTTTTTAACATGGAAAAGACTGCTTTCTTTTGTTTTATTCAAAATTTTCATTGATAACAATAACTTGTTGCGACAATTTTTTTTTTGCTTGACGCCGACACGTCCTTTAATATTTTTTTTTATTTTTTGCTTTAAAACAAAAATGTTGACATAAAATTTGACTAATATCCTTTACTGCAATTTAAAAGTATATAAAGTGCTTTGATTATTATTATTTTTACAATGAAAATAAATGCATGTTGTTTTATGTATAAAGAAATTGATGTAAAATTTTTCGTATAAAACATAACAAAAAAAATATAATTATACAAGCGTTATTTTAACCTTTGAGAAAGACGAGCCAACAAATGACACAGACAAATATTGTGACGAAACTAAAGATATTTTGTGGAACCCCACATGTAACTGAATTTTTGCAAGTACTATCACATTGAAAACCATTATAACACATAAAGATGGATTCATAATTGTAAGCAATACAATATCCCTCTTGCCCGCATGACTGTTTAACTGCATTTGAAAAGCAATTGATATAATCGTTTACCTCAGAACATATTTCAATGTTTTCAGAGCAGTTATATTTCACATTTCGAACACACTGAATTTTATTTTTCCATGCTACAACATTAATAATAATAAAGTAATGCCAATTTATTTACACAAATTAATTTACTTACCTTCTTTTCCATTTCCGCATACAAATTGTAATTCAAAATAATTTCCCGTTAAGCCTTCATCATTTTTACCAAAAGCTTGATAAAATCCATTAGCATTTATACAGTCATTTACTACCGTATTGCCCATACATGTTTTTAAAGCGCCATAGTATCCACAAAGTGAATCTACGCCAGAAGCTGTGTAAAGATAATTATTTATAAGATCATCATTGTAATGAAACAAGTCAGTTTTGAGCATGTGGAAATAATCATTATAACAATTATATAAAGTCTAAATAAAAGATTAAATAGCAATATTTTAAACTTTGTAATTTTTCTACCTGTGATTCACTGTTTGAACAATTACAAATACCTTTTTCAATAAAAAATGTAAAAATTAAAATGACAAACAAATTTTTTAACATCATTTTCAGCAAATAAATGAACGTAAAAAATTCGGTTAACCAAAATAAAACAAAAAATCAAATCTTTTCAATGAAAATTTTATAGAATACTTTTTTTTCCTTCATGTCATGTTATCAGTTAATGCTTGAACATTATTGTCCTCTCTTTTATATTATGTAGAAATTCCAAAAAAACAAGTCAAATCAAAAGTAAGAGAATTGTCAAACTTTTTAAACATGTTGAGGTGTATTTTGGAGGTTTTTACTTCAGCCTCACAAAAAAGAATCATGCCTTAATTTTGAAAAAAATTCCCATCAAGTTGTTCAATTTTTCATGGCGATTATTTCTAGACCAGAAAAACACCCCCTTTCGAGTGCAAAAAAGTCGCAAACCGTCTCCTCTCTTTGAAAAAAAACCTCAAAAAGTAAAAAGAATCTACCGTACACATGCTTCTAATGTACCGTAATTCAAATTTTATTTTCCGTCAAAAAAAACATAAAATAATACCAAAATATACAAAAAAAATAATTAGGTAACACGATACCGACCAGTTGGTTGATGTCCACGATTGGTTAGCTGTCGAAGTGATTCTTTAAAGATCCGTATTATTTCTTCTTTTGCTCGACGAAGATTAATTTCATCTCGAGCTTCAAGGAATAAATAAAGTTTTCGTTCACCATCTTTTGGTTCTTTTCCTGGTGGAATATGTGTTCCTTTAACAGAAATACCAACATCAGCAAATTCTTGAATTTGTGCAATACTTTCCTAAAAATAGAAATATTTAAAAAAATGTGATATAAAAAAAAGATTATAAACTTACTCTTGAACAAACGCGGAATCGTAACTGTTGTGGAAAATCATTAATTTCAAGTTCTTCTTCATAATATTGTTGAACAGGAGCTTGTTCTTTTGGACGTGAAGATGGCGTGTAATTAAGTTTTTCATTTAATTTTGCAGCTAAAGCTAAAGCTTTTTGTGTTGATGATTCTTCTAACGGAGCTGCAGCTTCACCTTTCATAACAGAGGTTGCAGTTTGAGAAAGACCATTTGCATCAACGTCTCCAGCTGCCGGAGTTGCAGCAGAAAGACCAAGTTTATCGGCAACAGCTCGGGCTGCCGCAACTTTTGCATCCACTTCTGCATTTGCAGCTTTTGAAGCACCAGGATTTATTTCTGCTCGACGTTTTGTTTTAATTAAACTTCCTAATACAGTATCAATATCTTCTTCATCTTCATTATTCTCAATTGAAGTAACAAGTTTTCGAAGTTTTCTTTCATTATCAACTGCTTCATCTTCATCTGAGTCATATTTATACCCAGAGCCAGTATATCCACCTCCACCAGCATGAACATCAATTCCTTGTGATTTCATTTGTTCACGGAATGTATCCCACATTTGTTTTAAAGATTCTGGTGGAACAACATCTGCAGTTTCAAAAGCTCGACATACTTCACCCGCATATTTTTCTTGTCCTTCTGGAAGAATAAAAGTATATGCAAATCCTTTATTTCCAGCTCGACCAGTTCTTCCAACCCGATGCACATAATCTTCATAATGATTTGGACAATCATAATTTACAACAAGAATAAGTTTCTTAACATCCAAGCCTCTTGCAGCAACTGAAGTAGCAATTAAAAGCTTTAAAACGCCTTGTTTAAAATCAATTAAAGCTGAATCACGATCCGATTGATCAATGGCACCATGGAGTGGAGCACAATTGTATCCACTTTTCATTAATTTTGATACCAAGTCATCAGCTCTTTCTTGCTTTTCAACAAAAACAATGACACTTCCTCTTTCCCAAAATAGACCAAGCAGTTCCAAAAGTTTGAAATATTTTTGTTCTTCTGTAAGTATCATTGCATGTTGTTCAATATCTTTACATACGACACTTCTTCCACCAACTTGAATTTCAACAGGTTTATCCAAAACTTTTCTGGCTAAAGCTTCCATTGTTTTAGGAAATGTAGCAGAAAACATTACAGTTTGTCGATCAGGTCGTATATTATTGATAATTTTCATAACTTGTGGCTCAAATCCCATATCAAACATTCGATCAGCTTCATCAAGAACAAGATAAGTAATACGTCGAAGATTTGTTACTCTTCCTAAAATTCAAAAAATAAAATTTATAGTACATATCATATATCTGCAAAGTAAAAACACTTACCATTATTTGCAATCAACATATCAATCATTCGCCCAGGAGTACATACAACAATTTCGGCACCTTTTTTAAGATCAGCAATTTGTTCAGAAATACCAACTCCACCATAAACGCATACAACTTCTAAATTCATTGGAGTTGCAAATTTCTTTGCTTCCCGCCATGTTTGTAAAGCTAATTCACGGGTCGGAGACATAATCAAAGCTAAATGAAAAAGGATACTGTAGAATCACAAAGTATCAAAAAAAACTTACCAATAGGTCCATCCATTTCATCCAAAGGATCCTGATCCAAAATATGTCTAAACATTGGTAATAAAAATGCCAACGTTTTACCGCTGCCAGTTTTTGCAATTCCAATAACATCACGACCGGATAAAATTGCAGGAATTGCTTGGGATTGAATTGGTGTTGGTTTCGTGTAATCAAGTCTATATAATAAAAAGAAATAAGTAAATGTAAAAATTCTGATTCTAAAATTAACTTACTTTTGCAAAATTTTCATTTCTGTTTTGCTTACACCTGCATGAGCCCATGATAAAATAGGTTTAGGGCATTTTTGTCCACGAACTTTAATCCCTTCATTATCTTCGCGATATTTTGCAACTTCTTTCTTTGTTAAATTTTTAACTGCATCTGCTTCATGATAAAAATCTTTCCGAAATGTTTTGTAATAAACTTTTTCATGATCAGTTTTTTGTAGAGATCTTCCTTTTGACATTAAAGAATTTGCTGCTGCTTCTATATCAAAGTCATCAGCTTCAACATTTTCATGAACATCTTCACGTTCAATAATTTCACCAAGATTTCTTCCAGGTTTTACCTCTTCTTCAACAACAATCATTGCATCAGAAGCTGGCTAAAAAATTGATTAAAGGACATGTAGCAAAGTAGAAAATTAAAAAAACAAAATGTTAAAACATACCTTAGCTTTTGGTTTAACTTGTTCATTGATTGTTGCCATATATGCATCAAGCGGATCAATTTCTTCATCATCTTCATCCCCATCTTCCTCCACAGTAACTTCAGCATCCCCCATAACCATATCAAAGTCATCTTCCAACGCTCTCTGCTCCAGCTCATCATCATCATCTTCCTTCTTTCCTTTATCTTCTTTCTTCTCTTTTTCTTCATTATATTTATCACGCTTTTGTTTTTGCCGCCATTGTTCAACTTCTTCACGCTTTCGCATAGCTAATAATTCAATTTCTTGCTGAGCTTTATTCCTATCACCCGAAGTTATCAAATCTGCAAGATTTACTCTATCTTCAATTTCATCAATATTATCATGAGGGGATCTAGACCTTGAACGATCTTTTCGTCGTCTATCTTCTTTTTCTCCTCCTCTTCGACGACTAGAAGATAAAGAATCATCATCACGACGTCTGCGGGAAGAATCTCGTCGATCACGATCATCGTCACGGCTGCTACGTTTATCACGTCGATCAGACATATGTTTTTTGAGATCTAAAATAAGTAAAAATTAAAAAGTGTAGCAAAAATTGTAAAAATTCACGAACTCAAAAAAAAAAGTTTCTAATTTTTCAAGAAAAATTTTTTAACAAAGCTCTCTTTTGGCGTTTCGTTTCTTTTTGCCAACAACAAAAAACACTGTAAAAATAAACATTTAAATTTTTTTAATTTGCATTTTTTGCTATTCTGTTAAAAGACAAATATCATACTGTATATTTATTATTACAAAATATAGTTAAAAGTGGTTACTCTTTTATAGCAAAATATATTTTTAAACTAAAATTGGTAAATCAAATGCAATATTTACAATTTTTCCATCGGCAATTTCTTTTCCAATTTGTTCAAAATGTTTAAGGAATTCTGTAACAAAGTGATCAGTTTCCCGTTTATTACTGGTATCCATTAAACCGTAGGTTGGCTCCTGATGAGATTTTGATAAACTCCATTTTGCGGCTTGAATGAGTTGAGTGGCAGCAGCCATAATTTGCATACGTGTATCATCAATTGCATTTTGGGTGGCACTTTGAATATTTAATTTTAAGATTTTTTTTGCAATATCTGGTTCTGCTGCTGCTGGCCGAGCAAGACCTATGCCATCAGTGAATCCAGATTTTATTGCTGCAATCATTCCAGGAGTTGTTCGAAATCCGCCCGTGATAAAAACAGTGGTGTGAGGGATATAAGGTTTAATTTGGCGGGCAAATTCTGAGAAATATCCTTCTCGATTTTTTGTGGGTAAATTTTTGCATGAATCTAATCCAGGATTTTCAAAATTCCCCCCAGATAATTCAATAAAATCAAAGCCAGCTCTCTAAAAATAAAGGATTACGGTAATTAAATTATAAAAACAACAACTTCAAATTCTTGACACATCCATGCTGCTTCTTCAACACTAAGACCTTCATTCTCAAATTCAACAGAATTCATTTTTATTCCAACAATAAATCCGGTATCAGATGGCACAACTTCTCTATAAAATTTGCATATTTTAATATTTTTTGATTCCTGAAAATAAACTCTACCGTATCCCTTTATAAATTTCTAAAACAATTCGAATTCTATTTTCTCGACTTCCACCATATTGATCAATTCGTTTATTACTTTTTGGGGACATAAATTGTGAAAGCAAAAAACCATTGGCTCCATGAATTTCAACTCCATCAAAACCGGTCTCAAATAAATATTTTGCAGCATAAACAAACTTTTTAATTACCAATGTTTGAATTTCGTCAGCACTTAATTCAACAGGTTTCCCAAAATTCATTCCAACTTTTTTTGAATCCACTTGAACTTCAGAAGCTGAATATGGATGGGGATTAAAAAGTGTAGTGGTTTGACTTCCACACTAAAAAAAATATATTATAATTTTGTTAAATGGGATTACAGTAATATTTATGTATTTACATGACTTATTTGTCCAATAATTAAACTTCCATCTACTTTTGCCGCAGATGAAACATCTCGAAATGCTTGTCTTCGTTCATGATTGTTTAAACTTTCTTCAATAATTACATTTCCTGCACCTTCCAAATGATCCTAAAATTTTATTCATGAAAAAAATCAGATATATATATCTGATTTTTTCATATTTTTAGATTTATTCATCGCCTCCGAAAGGGGACCATAAAAAAGACAAAAAAAAACTAACAATATCAACCATAATATTTCCTGTTAAAATAGTCCCAAATCCGCCATGCCCAAATTTATCATATAAATTTATATACTGTTCTGTTGGGATTCCACTTTTATGCAAATTTCCGTCCACCCATGTTCCCAATCTTTCTGACATTGCTCCCTAAAACAATTTTTATCAAAAAATATTGTTACAAACATTGTAATTGTTACCTTCAGAAGTCGATTCTTTGCCACCCTTTGACTTGTTCGAAATTTTACCGGCTCATTCAGAATATCTGGACATACAGGTTTTTCAACGGGATATCTTTTAAACATCTTCTTTTTTTTAACGTTTAAATTTAATTTAAAAGTCAGAACAAAAAGCTTTAACAAAAAAAACCTTTGTCTTTTTTTTCAAAAGAAGATGCTCCAACTTTTTTGTGAGTTGAATGTACTTCAAAGTGTTTTTCCCCCCTCTTTTTTTTCTTCCTTTCTTCTTCTTTGCTGTTTATTTACTTTTACGCTAACAAAATCTTTTTGTAAAAACATGCATGACTTGAAAATTTTATTCAAAAAATGTTATTTTAAGCTAGATTTTTTGATTTCTTTTTTTTGAATCACTTTTGAGAATGCTTAGAATTTAGTTTTTCAAATTTTGTGTTACCATGTATATTTTACCGAAAGAATGATTTATCACAACATATTTTTTTTAATAGTTTTTAAAGCATTTGTGATCTATTAAATCGTGGTATCTCTTCAAATTTAAATAAAAAGTGCAAATTACTGATATTTTAAAAAGCACTTTAAAACTATTTTTGTAAAGTGTAATAATGGAGATTTATCTTTAAAAATGTGTTTTATCAAAACAAAAAATAATAAGCTCTTTTTTTGTGGGATATTTTTATTTTTAATCATTGCTTTTTTTGCAAGCATAAAAATAGATATTTTAAATAAAAGGATTTTTTTAATTAAAAAAGAGTGCTAAAAAACCCTTACAAATTGTTAGAATTTAAAATATTAAAAAAAAAGAAATAAATGTGTTAAATTAACTTAAATTCAATGAAATGCGTAAAATTTAAACCAAAATAAAAACACCGAAGGAATGGAAAAATAAAAAATATAAGTGCAAAAAGCTGATAAACTACAATTTTGTTGCAGCAAAATGAATTTCCCAAAATTTGAAAATGGTTAAAGTTTTAAAATAAAAAAGGAACAACAAAATTTTTAAGCCGCCACTTTTTCACATAATTGTTCAGGGGTATAATTAAACACGCCATAGAGGGGCTTTCCAGTTTTCGCTAATGCCACCAATTCTTCGGCATATTTTTGGACGGCACTTCTAAAATGTTCTTCAACTTTTTCATTTGACATATCCATAATTCCGGCATTAATATCCACATTTGAATTATAGGGTGTTTGTTGGGCTTGCCACATTTGAGTATTTGATGCAATATTTGAAATTGCGAAATCTTGATCAAATGGATTTATTAAAGCTGATTGAATTTTTCCAGAGAGAATTTTGGCGGGGAAATCTGAAAATACATATATATGTTTTGTGTTAGATGGGATTACTGTAGGTGAATAAGAACTAACCAATTTCCGCGGTAATAGGTCGACCAATTCCAACTCCATCACAAACTCCATCTTGAATTGCTTTAACCATTCCAGGCACAGTTCGAAATCCACCGGTCAAATATACCAGTGTCTTTGTAAGCTGTGGTCGAATCTCTTTTGCAAATTCAAGAAAGAAAGCTTCCCGGGCCATCGTGGAATCAGATAAATGTGAAAATGCCAACTTTTCGATTGTGCCACCAGAAAGTTCAATAAAATCAAATCCAACTCTCTAAAAGAATAAATATTGGATTTCATATATCTCGTGGAGATTAAATGGGATTTCATATATCAATAACATGACTGTACCTCATATTCTTTACACATTACAAGAGCTTCATTACATTTTAAGCCCTTTTCTTGAAATTCAACGGAATTCATTTTAATTCCAATAATGAAGCCAGTTTCGGCGGGAATCTCTTTTCGAATTGCTTCAAAAATTTCAAGATTTAAACGAACTCGATTTTCAAGAGATCCTCCGTATTTATCGGTTCGATGGTTAGTTGTTTCAGAAATGAATTGAGCTAAGAGATATCCATGAGCTGAATGAATTTCAATTCCATCAAATCCTATAAAAAACATATGAAATTGTTACAACCATATTTGGATACGGTAGCCTCAGTCTCGGAACGAAAGTTCTACAGTAATTAAAGTTAAAGATAAAACACAAATTCTTACCAGCATCTTTACAAAACTTTGCAGCAAAAACAAAATGATCAATCACCAATGGCTTAATTTCTTCAAGCTTTAAAGGGCGGGGCTTCCCAAAACCATAGCCCCGTCGAGTTGCCATCAATTGAACATCTGATGCCGAAATTGGTTCATCACATAAAAATTGGGGAGTTTGTCGTCCAGCATTGGAAAGTTGGGCAAGGGCCAAAACTTCTGGATCTGATTTCATTGCCTTTGCAAGATTGCCAAAAGCTTCTCGACGTTCGGGAGAATTAAGGGATGGATCAATGATGGCATTTCCAGCAGCTTCAAGATGAATTTTATCAACCATAATATTTCCAGTAAAAATCATTCCAAATCCACCATGACTAAATTTCGAATACATATTACATAATTGAGGGGTTGGAAGACCAGATTTTTCAGGATCACCATGGACATACGTTGAAACCCGTTCAGTTAAAGCAGCCTAAAATTTTAAAAAAATTTAAACAAAAATAACGACGATTGTAATTGCTACTACTACTGCTCTTTTAATTCCTCAACAAAAATCAATACATATATTAAAAAAAGGATTACTTTTAAGAATCGATTTCTAGCTACTCGACCACTTGTTGAAAATTTTAATTTTTCGCCCAAAATTGCTGGAGATACAGATGCAGTAACAGGAATTCGGCGACTCATATTTTTTAATATTCTTCTTTTTCAAATTTTTATAATAACAAAAATAATTCTCCAATACACAAAAAGTAAAATTGAAAAGAAAGGTACTTTTAAATGCGGCTTATATATATATATATGTGTATGTATGTATTTGTTTTCTCTACTTGTTGTATGCTGAAAAATATAGGATGATGGTTCTTTGCTGTTATTTTTTGTTGTAACCACAGATACACACATACACACACACACCTCCAAAAAAAATAACATGCATAATACACAAAGTATAAAATACTTTGATGTATCTTTTTTTTTCTTTTTTGTATGCTGGACAAATTCAAAGAATAACAAAAAAACATAAGAGATGAAAAAACATCACCACAACTTTTTTTGACGAATTCATGTTCTTTGTTATGTTTGTTATTTGCTAATTTAAAATTATTTTTTAGAATCCAAAACAAACCGAAAAAAAGTTTAAACTTATTGGACCAATTTTATTTTATTTTCCAAAAAAACATTTTACATTTTTTGAAAACATTCATTTTTACCCTGAAAATCAGGGGAGACGTGCTTTCCGATTTTTGTCTTTTTTGTTCTCTTTTTTTTGTTCGTTATTTGTCATCCAAGTTTTTTGTCGAAAAAAGAAAAGAGACTTATTAGTTTTAAAAAGAATTGGATTTATTGATTCTAAAATTTTACATATATTTTTTCATTTTATTTGCTATTAACTTTTAATTTTACTTCAAGATGGCAGATCCAGTTGCAGCATTTTTAGAAAGAGAGCAAGGACTTTTTGGTGATTTGGATGATGAACGTAAGTTTACATTATTTGTTTATATTAAACTTTACTCATAATATATGTAACGGTTTTAGCTGTAATTGTTGAACAACAACAGCAACAACCCGCTGCAGCAGCAGCAGATATTCCACAAATTGAAGTTGCACCTTTTCAAGCAAATGGAATTGTAAATGGCAATAATGATTCTGGGGTTGATTTAGCTGCATTTGTTGAATCTAATCATGCAACCCCTATTATTACAAATGGTCGTTCAATTTCTCCATCTGCTTCTGAACGATCTGATGGAGAACCAATTTTTCAAGCTAAACCTGAAGTTGAGCCCGATTCAGTAACAAGATGGCGAAAAGAATATGAAGATAAACTAACAAAACTTGGTGAGTCATCAAGCATTGTTTATATTAATGACTTTTTTGTTTGTTTATAGATAGTGAAGAACAAAAAATAATGAAAGATTTAAAAGAACAAGCCAAGAAGGAACTTGCTGATTTTGAAAAGCGACGTGCATCAGATTTGGAGCAACGTAAAAAAGTTAATCGTGAAAAGCAAGTTGAATTTTTAAAGAATGTTGAGAAAGCTTCTGCTGGAGTACTTTGGCAAAGAATTGCAAAAGTTGTTGAAAATGATGAACGAACTCCAAAGAATCCAATTGATACTGATCGAATGAGACAGCTATTACTTCAATGTAAAGATGGTGGCCCAAAACCTGTCAATGGCACCAATTAATATATATTTGTCGATCATATTTCAATAATATATTTATGCAAAGAACATTTATATTTATTTTTTTATCAATATTGATATTTACTTTTTTTTTTGTATTGTGGATAACAGAAAAATATATTGTTTTGTAATACAACTTTGTTCCACTCTGTGTTTTGTTTATTTCACTTTTTTTTTATTTGTTGTGGTATATGTATGTTTTTTTAAATATTTAAATATTTATTTGTTTCATTTTTTTTTGGATTATTTTTATAAAATCAAATTCATTTACCGTAATTTAGTCTGTTTAATACAGTAATCATTTAAACACTAATTCTATGTTATTGAAATGTATCGTTAAGATGTTTCGGGCTACAAGAATATTGTTTTTGATAGAATTTATTTTTACTGAAATTTGGTCGAAAAAATTTAAAAATACAGTAACCCAAAAAAAATTTACAGCCATTTTGTATAAATTTTTATTGCTAATTTTTATCCGTATGATTGATAATAATAAGGATTTTGTTGCTGTTGTTGCCCGTAATTATACTGTTGCTGGCCATAATATTGATTATTATTATTACCGTAATATTGTGGATATTGTTGTTGACCATAATATTGATTATTACTGTAATAACTTTGTTGACCGTATCCATTTGATGTACAGTAATAATAATAAGTTCTATCAGAACGGCATCGATAATCACTCCAATAAAGCATTCCTTGGCAACACCATCCACCTCCTCCACCATAGGAGCTACCGTAATTGTATGAATTACCGTAACCTCCTTGATATCGAGATCGTCGACGCCATAACCAATTACTTCCAGAATTATCACCACCCCCGTGATCACTGTGATCTCCACGACCTTTATATAGTTGCAAAAAGTTAAATTTGTTTTTTAAATTATGAACATACCTCCGCTATAATGGTCATGGTAATGATCGTGATGATCATGTCCTCCGTGATCATGCCCCCCGTGATCATGCCCTCCGTGGTCATGGTCTCCGTGATCATGCCCTCCGTGGTCATGGCCTCCGTGATCACCTTGGACAAATATTACTGTAAAAAATAAAGTTTTTACCATTTAAAATTTAAAATAAATATCTCAAAATTATTACCTGAAAATCCAATCAACAAAAACAAAACAGAAAACTTCCTAAACATTTTTAAAGAAACAATTAAAAATAAAGAAAAAACTTGCAAAATTTTTGCCTTTTTATTTTCTAAATTCACCCTAATTTTTCACATCATTTAAAAAGAAGGGGTCAAACAATAAACTTGTTTTTTGGAAGAAACTTTTTGCATCACGAGAAATAAACCCAACGATATATTATTGTCTAATTTTAGTAACCATTTTTCAAGATCAAATGTTTATTTTTATTTATAAAATTTGGTGTATAAAAATTGGAAATTTAAAACATTTTTTTCCATGAAACTTTCATCTTTTTGCAATTTTTTTGCCATTTTTTAATTGGCACAGACTTAAAATTTTGTAGGAAATCAGATCGGACGGATTGAGCGAGTATGTGATGCGAATTGTTTTAATTTGTAATCAATGATTATCGCTTTAGGTTCCTAATCGGAGTGTTCTATAGAATTTTACATATATAAAATGTCTCCTAAAAACTGTATTTTGTTGATTTTTGGTATGGCCCCGGTCTAAACACAGTCGACCCCGACTGACCCGGGTTTTTTTATGACAAGATTAAAGAAAACAGTTTCTTTTTTGATGCACAAATATATTTAACTATAGTTTAGGTAAAAAATTGAAATTGTTTTTATCGCCAATAAAAAAGTTACTGCAGTTTTAAAAAAAAGTTAAGAAAAGCGATGAAAAAAGTCTTCTGATACAGTATAAAAATTACCCACATTGATCAGAAAATTCGATTTATATCAAGGATTTTGAATGTAAAACGCACATTTTTACCAAGAGCGAATGAAAAAATGAATTAAATGCTAATAAAAAACACAATTTTATAATAAATAAATTTTATTCAAAACGAAAAAAAAACAGAATACAAAAAAGAAGATAAGATATTTACCAACGACTGCCGCCACCGAAACCACCACCACGACCTTGTCCACCATAAGAGGAGCCCGCATCATATCTTGTTCTTTTGGATGGAGAACCTCCGTATCCGCCGCCACCGTAGCCTCCAGCATCTCTCTTCATTGGTGGTCGACCACGTCCACGAGAGCTTCCAGCTCCACCGCCTCCAGATGCTGCCATTCTTTGAAGTTCTTCAGGGACTACTTGTTTTGCTTCATCAAGCACTTTAATGAGATCACGAGCTTTCGGGCCATTTTGTTGTGTGAAAAAAGTATATGAAACACCAATATTATCCCTCCGACCAGTTCTACCGATACGGTGAACGTAATCTTCAGAATTATTAGGATAATCATAATTCACAACATATTTGATATCACTGACATCTGAAAAAAAAGGATTAGTAACTAAATAAAAAAAGTGTCAAAGCAAAAGTAAGAGCAAAATTATACAAAAGCTAACCTGACAACTGCCGTGGCCAAATTGAGGTGGTTCCGTGACAAAAAGTCTACAATACCGCAAACGAATCTGATATAAACAGCGTGTAAATAAGCATCCGGACAAAACAATAACACCAAAAAGTGTATAGCATTTTCTTGAAAGTCCGAATTACTTACGCCGACAGAAACATTCACAGCAACAAAAGGAAACTCAAATATTTCCAATCGACTTTAATCAACACGAAATCTTCCTCGGCTGCACTAATATTTAGAGTACAACCAGACACCAACAGGTCTTCAAGCAGCTAGCTTACTTAACAGACCTCGTAAAAAATGTTGCATTGCTCCTTATTAACTATTAAATTAGAAATAAAATCTTGGGCAATGCTGAAAGTTTTTAAATGTTGGTGCCATTTATCAGCCACGTATGAAAAAGCAAATCAAACGAGCTTTTCTCCAATGATGTAATGCTTTTGGGCATACTTATTATTTTTATTTTTAATTAAACATACCCAAACCGCGAGCTGCGACATCTGTAGCAAGTAAAATAGGAGTTTTTCCTTGTTTGAATTCATTCATGACCCAATCCCGTTCACTTTGATTTTTGTCACCATGAATACAAAGGGCGGGCCAACCATCACGGCGCATTCCACGAGTTAAATCGTCTGCTTTTCGTTTGGTTTCACAAAAGATAATAGTTTTATTTTCTTTCTAAAAAAAGTCATAAGAAATAATTAAAGTAGAAATTAATGTCGCTTTTAAAATGTGATTTAACCAAAAAAAGTCAAAACACCTGATATAAAAAAAGCGTTAATATCGCACCATGGTTTCCTTAAAACACAATAAGATGCATTAAAAGGCATGAACGGTGCTTAAAGTAAATTAATAAAGTGCTTACCTGTTTCATAATGTGTTCAAGAAGTTCAAATAAGCGTTGTTGTTTGCGGAATTCATCAATAACTTCAACATGTTGTTGGATATTATGATTAGCAGAAAGTTCTAATGAGCCAACATTAAGAAAAACTGGTTCTTGTTGAAAATCGGCAGCAAGAGTACGAACTTCTTTTGGCCATGTGGCGGAAAACATCAAAGTTTGGCGGTCAGGCTATAATGTATTAATATTAATAAGTTTTACTCAGAAAAAATAATTAAACTTACTCTAATTTGGCTAACAATTTTTCGAATTTGTGGTTCGAAACCCATGTCAAGCATACGATCAGCTTCATCAAGAACAAGATATGAGCAACGTAACATATTAGTAGTTCCAGATTCCAAGAAATCCATAAGACGACCAGGTGTAGCAATGCAAACATCAATACCACGTTTAAGCGCTCCAGCTTGTGGGCCTTTAGAGGCACCTCCAAATAAGCAAGTAACCGAAAGATTCATAGCACGACAGTAATCCCGGGCAACTTCTTCAACTTGTTGTGCCAATTCACGTGTAGGAAGCAAAACCAAAACAATTGGACCATCATTGTGATTACGAGCTGGTTGTTTAAGTGTATGCATAATACCAGGAAGAGTAAACTAAAAAATAAATATTCAAATTTTGTAAAATATATAAACAAAAAACTTACGCCAAGCGTTTTTCCTGAACCTGTACGAGCAATAGAAATAATATCACGTCCACTCATTGCAACAGGCCATGAGATAGATTGAATAACAGTAGGTTTTTTAAAGTTACCGTACAAGAGACTTTCAATTTCACCAGGAAATCCACATTCATTGAATTCAAAGACTGGACGAGGAATATCACGACCTTCAACAGAAGCTTGCTGTGCTGACATCCATTCATCAACTTCAAATTGACTTCGACGTTGTACTGTAGCATGTTCATGATAAATATCCTTTTCAATAGGTTTTAAAGAAGCTTTTTTGAAATCAACTGGTCGAAGTTTACCACCCATGCCAGCATTTCCATCACCACTTGAAGCTCCACCATAGCCACCCCTGCTGCTTCCATATCCACCAGAGAAACCATTTGAAGCTCCACCATAGCCTCCTCCTCCACGACTTGATGAACCATAACCTGACGAGCCACCTCCACGGCTATATCCTCCACCGCCGCCGCCACCGTATCCACCACCATTTGAATATCCACCACCGCCATATCCAGAGCCACCATATCCACCACCACTACGACCGCTAAAATAGTATACATGAAACAAATAAAAGCTAAAGCAACTTACAATCCACCAGACATTTTTTGGTTTTTTAACAAAAACTTTTTATAATCTTCTTTTTGATCACCAAGTTTATTGGCTTTTCTTTCTTCAGCTGAAGGTTTTTCTTCTTCTTTTGGAGCAGTTGCGCTTGATGATGAAGGACGAGTAAAGCCCTGTGAAATTAATCGTAAATTACCAAATTTTGTGGAAAAATTCGCGATGCCGAATAGATTTCGGCCAAACATAAATTGATGAACCACGAAAATGTGAAGACTGGGCGCAAAAAAGCTGTGTGCTCTAAAGTTTTTTTCTCAATCAATAAAAAATGTAAGACGTGCAGAAACCATATATTATTCTATCGCGTCACCAGCATAAAGCAAAAAAAAAAGATTTAAACAATTTTTAATGTTATGGTTTCCAAGAATAATTTTTTATCGTAAAAAGTAAAAATGTGTAAAAGTGAATTAACAGTAACCAAAAAGTTAAAAGTAAAAGGTATTGTGGAGTGTGATAAAGCTGGGTATTTGAAGCAGAAAATTGTAATGAAAAGTATTAGTAAATTGCAATCTTATAAGCACACAAGTAAGATAGGAGAAAATGATAATGAAATCACTCATAAAAAAAGGTAGAAAAAACAAACACAGACAAAAAAACGTAATCAGCAAAAAAAGACAGACAGAAAAAAAAGAATTGCGTGTTGCAAAAAAATGTAACACGCAGGCTAAGAAACAAACCGCGGGCAAAAAATATTTCAAAAAAGTTGCAACAAAAATTTAAAAAAAGTATTCAAATTTTACACAATTTTTTTACTGTAAGTTCATTAAATTTTTTAACAAACTCACTTATGACTAGAGACGTTCAAGAACAAGTCGCCAAAGGGAATTTTGAGTAAAAAAATGGTCACAAAATCGAAAAATAGTGATTTTTGCTTATAGCTAATGTTAAGATATGCATTATAGCTAATAAGAAAGCCCGCAAAAAAATAGGAATACATCCTTCCTCTGATTTTCGAATGAAGTTTCAGTGATTTTACAGTTTTAAGTCAAAGTTGGCAAAATCGTCATTTTGGTCGGCAGCGTCATGATTGTATTCTTCAAATTCGCCAGTTTTTAGATATATTGTTTATTACCCTTAAAAAATCATTCATGGAAAGTTACAGGCTTCCGACGGTTGAAATGGCAAAGTTATGAGCTTCTGAAGTTCATCTCATGTAGTGATCCAACAACCTTCGACAGCTGAAAGTTGAAAATAGCCTATGACTTTATATATTATTTATCATCTCCATGCTATTTGCGATGTTTTAAGACATAAAACAGGAGATTTAAGCCTAATTTGGTGGAAATCAGCAGATTCAGAAGCGCGAAAACTTAGGGAACACAATTGAGAGCGCGAGTGTTCCCTGCAAAAGCTCGTGAAAAACTGTGACCATTTTTGCTGTTTTTTCTTCTAATTAAAACTTAATTATCTTGCTTAACATGATTTTTTAATACTTTTTATTTTTTCTATTTTGTTCACAGATGTCGATAGTATATTAAAACAATAATGTCAGCGGTTTTTAGGAACTTTTTGTTTTTACTTGAACGTCTCTACTTATGACGAGTTCTCTGAGATTTTCTTTCTCTCCTGCTGGATTTCCGTACAAAAAATTCAAAATGGTCGGAGAGACGTGATTTTTCGTCCTATAGGGTAATTTTTCGTGCTGAGTCCGTTTTTTTTGGTTTTAGCGCGAAAAATTTGATGGTTTAAAAGTTATCGTGGCGGGACCACCGAAATTTCGAAAATACGGTAAAAATTCGAAATTTGTTAGTTTTCTCTAATTTCCCACCTATATAGGTTTTCGACCATGCTGAATCCGAATTTCTCCTCGGCGAATGCCGAAAAGTTCCGAAAAGTGCCGAAATGACATTTCGACCTGCCGAATTTGCTAATTTTTGGGCGAAATGACCGTCAGAGTTATCGGGGGATGTGAAAAAATATCATATTCGGAATCAGCATGGTCGATTACATATACTCCTGGAGAGAATGTAAAATAAAACGTGCACAGGGATTTATCGCATCCCCAGAAACACCTAACCTTCACAGGGGGGAGTACGTTAAAAAAAATTTTTCAAAAAAAATTTTTTTTTCAAATTTTTTTAAATATAGTTTTTTTTACTTCACATTATCCCTTTAGACATTTGAAATTATTTTGGCGACTTTGCACTAGTAATAAGTGAAATTTTTGGTAATATTTGTGGTAAAATTTGACTTTTTTTTCAACTACAGTATTTCTTAAGCACATTATTTCAGTTTTATTAAAAATAATGTTATTTGACATTTGAAATATTTTTAATAATGGTCTGACAAATATTTTGATGTATATTTATCAGTAATAAGTAATATTTTGGTAAATTTTTGTGGTAAAACTGTAATTGACAAAACAAACCCAATTTTTACCACAAAATTTTACCAAAATATTACTCATTACTGAAAAAATATACAGCAAAAATATTTCAAATGTCAAATAACATTATTTTTAATAAAACTGAAATAATGTGCTTAAGAAATACTGTAGTTGAAAAAAAAGTCAAATTTTACCACAAATTTTACCAAAAATTTCACTTATTACTAGTGCAAAGTCGCCAAAATAATTTCAAATGTCTAAAGGGATAATGTGAAGTAAAAAAAACTATATTTAAAAAAAAAATTTTACTTTTTTTTTTTTTTTTTTTCAACTACAGTATTTCTTAAGCACATTATTTCAGTTTTATTAAAAATAATGTTATTTGACATTTGAAATATTTTTAATAATGGTCTGACAAATATTTTGCTGTATATTTTTTCAGTAATGAGTAATATTTTGGTAAAATTTTGTGGTAAAAATTGGGTTTGTTTTGTCAATTACAGTTTTACCACAAAAATTTACCAAAATATTACTTATTACTGATAAATATACATCAAAATATTTGTCAGACCATTATTAAAAATATTTCAAATGTCAAATAACATTATTTTTAATAAAACTGAAATAATGTGCTTAAGAAATACTGTAGTTGAAAAAAAAGTCAAATTTTACCACAAATATTACCAAAAATTTCACTTATTACTAGTGCAAAGTCGCCAAAATAATTTCAAATGTCTAAAGGGATAATGTGAAGTAAAAAAATTTGAAAAAAAAATTTTTTTTGAAAAATTTTTTTTAACGTACTCCCCCCTGTGAAGGTTAGGTGTTTCTGGGGATGCGATAAATCCCTGTGCACGTTTTATTTTACATTCTCTCCAGGAGTATATGTAATCGACCATGCTGATTCCGAATATGATATTTTTTCACATCCCCCGATAACTCTGACGGTCATTTCGCCCAAAAATTAGCAAATTCGGCAGGTCGAAATGTCATTTCGGCACTTTTCGGAAGTTTTCGGCATTCGCCGAGGAGAAATTCGGATTCAGCATGGTCGAAAACCTATATAGGTGGGAAATTAGAGAAAACTAACAAATTTCGAATTTTTACCGTATTTTCGAAATTTCGGTGGTCCCGCCACGATAACTTTTAAACCATCAAATTTTTCGCGCTAAAACCAAAAAAAACGGACTCAGCACGAAAAATTACCCTATAGGACGAAAAATCACGTCTCTCCGACCATTTTGAATTTTTTGTACGGAGGCTTGCAAAAAATTTCAGAGAACTCGTCTTATATTTTAATTAATAATGCATAGTTTAGATGAATTAATATAGTTATTTATTTATAGATAAAAATGCAAATAAAATACACATTCAAAAATTTTTAAGAAGGTTGAAGTAAGATTGTTTAGTTGCGGTTGTTGTTGGTGCTCCTGTTGCTGATACAATACTATCATCATTGTTAGCATCACCTTTTTGAAGGTCATCTATTTCTGAAAAATGATTTACAAAGAATATAACTTACTTAATTGGCTTTCAAAATTAGTTGAAAGAATATTGTTAAAAAAGTAAAGCATCCGCCTCCTTTAAGCTTTAACTGCTGCAACATTTTCTACCAAAATTTGAGCACCATTTTTGTGCAAAATAAAGTTTTGGGAACTTTTACATTTCATCGTTTTATATAAATTGGATGACGATGATAGTCACGTTTATCCGTATACAATCTTAGTCACTTGATTTCTGGACAAACCCTATGCATTTTAGGAAAAAATATAATCTCATTTTTGTATTTTTATATGAAACTTTTTTTGTGAAAAAGTAAATAAAAAATAACATAAAACTAAAATAGTTTTTCATATGGTTACGGTAGCTCCTATGGTGGAGGCGGTGGATGGTATACACCAAATTTATAAATAAAAATGACAATAAACATTTGATTTTGAAAAATGGTTACTAAAATTAGACAGTAATATATCGTTGGGTTTATTTCTCGTGATGCAAAAAATTTCTTACAAAAAACAAGTTTATTGTTTGACCCCTTCTTTTTAAATGACGTGAAAAATTAGGGTGAATTTAGAAAATAAAAAGACAAAAATTTTGCAAGTTTTTTCTTTATTTTTAATTTTTTCTTTAAAAATGTTTAGGAAGTTTTCTGTTTTGTTTTTGTTGATTGGATTTTCAGGTAGTAATTTTGAGATATTTATTTTAAATGGTAAAAGCTTTATTTTTTTACAGTAAAAATTTATAAAAAATCCCTTGGGTTCCAAAATCTTCCCCTTTCCCCCGCGTTTTTTAAATTATCCCCCTTCCCTTCCCTCGAATCCCGGGGAGGGGAAAAAAGGGGCCCCCGGGACGGCGAAAGGGGTTTCATAGCACTGCTTGCCAGAGTCTAATCTTATTTTTGTTTTTTATATAAAACTTTTTTGTAACAAATAAATAAAATAACAGACACCAAAAAAGAACATTTCAAAACCAACATTGATAAAAATAAAAAAACAGAATTTACAAAAATCACGAATTTTGTTTACATAGATTCTTTAATTGGGTGCGTCGAAATACTTTTTCACCGGGAAAAGTAATATAGCATGGATCAGTTGATTTTTTTGAAAGAAATTCATTAACAATTTTTTGTAATTTTATTTTGTAAGCATTTGAAAGTTGATTATTATGCCAATAATACAGCGAAGCTTCTGTTTTTTTGTTCTGCTAAAATAATAAAGAAAAATGATTTTTCTTTATTCGATGAGTATAAAGAAAATAACTTACTCAATTACGTTCAAAATAAGGAACATTCGCTCCTCGTATTATTATTGATATTATTATTATTATTATTATTATTATTATTGTTGGTGTTGTTGAACATGAGTCCTTTAAATAGTGTATTCATATCAGATCCATTGAACGAAAATGTATTCTAAAAACAACTTACTAATTATGGAGATGGGGAATGCATATATACTTCATTCTGTCCTTGAGCTGATTGCATTGAAACATCTCCACGAACACTTTGAGATGATGGCATTGAAACATCTCCACGAACTCCTGGAGATGAAAGCATCAAAACATCTCTTTGAACAGATTGGTCATAAAAGTTGATAAATCTATCAACTTTCTCTTCCTTAAATTGTTATCTATTAAACAAAGAGTGTAAATAAAATATGTTAAATACTCACTAAAGCAGACAATCTTGATAAAATTGACTGCAATAATTGCAATATAGCACTAATATTTTCACCACTACTTGAAGCTCCACCATAGCCACCTCTACTGCTTCCATATCCACCAGAGAAACCATTTGAATCTCCACCAATAACCTCCTCCTCCACGACTTGATGAACCATAACCTGACGAGCCACCTCCACGGCTATATCCTCTGCCGCCACCATATCCACCACTACGACCGCTAAAATAGTATACATAAAACAAATAAAAGCTAAAGCAACTTACAATCCACCAGACATTTTTGGTTTTTTAACAAAAACTTTTTATAATCTTCTTTTTGATCACCAAGTTTATTGGCTTTTCTTTCTTCAACTGAAGGTTTTTCTTCTTCTTTTGGAGCAGTTGCGCTTGATGATGAAGGACGAGTAAAGCCCTGTGAAATTAATCGTAAATTACCAAATTTTTTGGAAAAATTCGCGATGCCGAATAGATTTCGGCCAAACATAAATTTATGAACCACGAAATTAAAAAAAAAACATTGCCTTCATTAGTAAAAAAAAGAAGTAAACAGGTCAAAACCCATTGTTAAAAGAAGAGTAAGCTATCCGTTTTTGACCCTCTTTAAATTTTTTTACTTTTCAATTTTCAATGACTTGTGATTAAAAAATAAATAAATATGAAGATGTTTTATTGTTTAATTTCTAAAGTTTATCATCTATCATTGATTACTGGATGTGTAAAAAGCAAAAAAAGAGAGTAAGTACAGGAAAAAAGTACCCAGTTTTTAAAAAACTATAAAAAGAAATAGGAATTTACAAAAATCACACATAAATTTTTCTTTTTGACAGTGAAATTGATTTCTTATTTTTTTTATCTTACTCTCGCTTTTGGCATTCTTTTTGCTATTTTTTAGCACCCATTGTCTAAATTAGGAAGAGTCGAAGTCCACGCTCCTTTTATAATTTGTGACCGTCGACCACGGGAAAACACCAACCGATTTTTTTTGAACAAAAAAGGCATTTTTCCAAGCAGGCGATTACTTTGGCTCAAGTTCAAAGATCAGTGAATCTATTAAAAATTATTTAAAAAATGATTGCTTTGGATTCGTTGTGTGGCATCATTAAATTCCCCATGGTTGAAAGCCTATATATGCCAAAAATCAGCTTTAACAAAAATAATAAAATTTTTTAATAATTTCCGTGTCTTTGAATTTCAAAAAAGTTTGAATATTTGACAAAAAAGACAAAGGTTGAAAAACACTAGCACTGCTTGCCAGTGTCTAATCTTATTTTTGTATTTTTATATAAAACTTTTTTGTAACAAATAAATAAAATAACAAACACCAAAAAAGAACATTTCTAAACCAACGTTGATAAAAATAAAAAACAGAATTTACAATAATCAAGAATTTTGTTTACATAGATTCTGTAATTGGATGCGTCTAAATACATTTTCCCCTGGAAAAGTAATAAAGCAAGGATCAGTTGATTTTTTTGAAAGAAATTCATTAACAATTTTTTGTAATTTTATTTTGTAAGCATTTGAAAGTTGATTATTATGCCAATAATACAGCGAAGCTTCTGTTTTTTTGTTCTGCTAAAATAATAATTAATAAATATCAAGAAATATTTTTAAATAGCTGTAAAAATTGTCATACTTTTAAACATTCAAGGAATCTCTCAATTTCAAATGATTCTTTAACATTTGCCAATGAAAAATATTTGAGGTTTTTAAAATGTGGTATTTTAAAAAGTTTTTTTTGAGTTTTTGGTATCATCTTTGCAGTATTTTTAGTAAATTCGCTAAAAAATTATTATTTTGCTTTAATAAATAAAATGGTAAAAATACATGAACTTACTACACAAAATATGTAAGAGTTGGAATATTTTCAAAAACTACTTCACATGGAACTTCTGAATTATTATGAAATAACATTGTATGTTTAGTTAAAGATAAATGTGTTGCATTTTTAGAACAAAATAAAAGGTCATTAAGTGACAGAATTTGCCCCGAAAATCCAATCATATTTGCGTCACATTTGTAAATTTTTTTAATTGCATTAGAAGCAATTTTTGGAGAATTTGAAGAAACTGTAAAATGTTTTTGGATCCATATTTGAGATGAAATTTTATTAAATTGAAATTTTTTGGTGATTGTTAAGGGATTGCAACCAGGAACACAATTAGCTAAAGAACATGTCATCCATCTTCCAGCGGATCGGCTATATTTCAAGCAATGCATAACCAAAATTGGATTTTTGATAAAAAAATATTTACAACATTCAATTAATTTTTGATAAATTTTAGAAGTTGATGGATTTTTGGTGATGTGAAATATGACGGAATCTGGGATTGAGAATCTTTGACCTTTTGCCGAATTACAATATTCAAAATAGTTTGGAAAACGAAACTTTTTTGAAGATACTTGATTACAGTAACCCATTTTATAATAATTTTGAAATAAACACCAGCAGTTTTATTTAAATATTATAAAATCAAATATTTTTAAGAGCAAACTATTGCACTCTTTTTTTTTGCAAATTATTGGTGTTTTTTTGGTTGACCATATTGCCTTCAAAGCATTATTTTTTTTCTCATGGATTTGAAGGCAATAAGGTCAACCAATAAAAAATTGGTTGCAAAAAAATTTATTGATTTTGGCTTTTTGAAAACTGATGTTAATCTCTATATCTATGGACCGTCATCGAAAAAAAAAGTTGTTTTGGGATTTGCTGCAAGTTTTTTATTGGTTGACCAATAAATTATATAAAAATACAAAAATGAGATCACTTTCTTTGTAACATTTTTCTCCAAGCCTGTTAAAAAACCATTTTAATTAACCGTAATAATCCTAAATGTGATGACGAAAAATGGGCATGGTTGAAAATTTACGAATTTGCGTAATTTTGGCCCACGCAAACCCTTGGGATTCGAGGATACAAAACTTTGCTATTTATAATATGTTTGACAGAATTCAATTCTTTCATTTTTATAAAGTTTACTTAATTTTTTTCTTTGTTTGATTTAATTATGTTTTTTGAACTTTATTTTGGATTTACTTTTTTTTTCTTGCAAAAAAAGATAAAAGAGATTTGAAGGCAATGTTTGCACAGTTCTTTCTTAAAATTAATGAGAAAAAAAGTTATAAAATAAAAGTTTAAATAGTAGGAATCAATGATTGCCAAAAGAAATGTGACTACAATGCAGGAAAAAAAATCCGAGATCTGATTTAATAAAAAAAAACTTCAATGAATACTGTAACCAAAAAAAGTGAAAAAAATACAGATTTTTTCCGACAAAATACGCACTTTGGCCCCCCCCCCTTTAAAATTGGAGAATTTCTTTTGTGAACCTTTGATCTTTTTTTTGAAAATTTCTTTATTTTTTTTGCTGCAAAAGATCAAAAGTTTGCCCCCCCCCCACTTTGGAATTTTTTTCTATATACGGTACAACCTTCCACTTCCTTTAAAAGTGACGCCAAAAGTTTTGCTATTTTTTTAAATAAATAAAAAAAAAAATCCCTCATATCATTTGTACTGATAAAAGTATAAATGACGTGAGATCAAAACGTAAAAGCTTCTTTTGTTTGCACATTTTTTGCATTGCTTTTTAAAATTTTGTTCCAAATTTGTTCCATTTTCGTTTTTCCAAAAAATGTGTGCATTTTGAAGCAGCTTTTTTTGTGATAAAAAAACCTTCGACAAAGAGAACCTATCTTTTTGCACTTAAGAAGCTTAAAGGAGGCGGATCCTTTGCTACTTTTTTGTTGGATGAATCTGAAAATCAAGTTGATCTATGTTCCAAGGGTTTTGTCGAGGGAGTTGCATAATTGCTGTGAGACATTCCAAATAAAAAAAAGTTTCATACAGCCCGCCTTCTTTAAATACATATCTATAATAAGATTTTTTAACCAAAGAAAAAATTTTTATATAAAAGCCGCAAAAATTTTGTTGATATTTATTTGAAAAATTTGTTTTAATTAAAATGTACGGAAATAATAAAAGAAATTCTGTTGCACCTTCTTCTGCTACAGTATCCATCTCAGAAGAGATTGAAGAAGAAAATGATAAGAATACAATTTTTGATGCTTCGGATGCCAAAATTCGATCAAATATTTGGGGGCCATATTATTGGATGACACTTTTTACACTGCAGCTTTTCCCAAAATTGGAGTCTAAAGCGATGAATGCAATCACATGGTTTCCGACAGTAATTGTTTTAATTATTTATTTTATTAGAGAAATTTATTTATTGGTTGAAATGGCTGGGGCCATTGTAAGTTACCGTATTTCAAAGAGTGATTGATTACAATAATCGTGTTGGGACGAAAAATTTGTTAAAGGAGGCGGACTCTTTACTTTTTTCGTTTTTTTACGAATGAATGAACCTGACGATCAGGCAAAGAAAAAAAGAAATTTCTATTGTTCTTTGCCTGATCGTCAGATTCATTCATTCGTAAAAAAACGAAAAAAGTGAAGAGTCCGCTTCCTTTAAACAATTCATAAAAACTTTAAAAATCCAAAACATTTTAAAATTGTTCTGAAACGAAAGATTTTTTAAAAAATAGTATTTAAAAATACTATTTTAAAAATTCTTTCCCGATAGATTCAATGTCCCACCACGAATGTGATAAATTCAAATACTAAAATTGATTTTTTTTTCAGGCATTATCAACAAATTTTGCGTACACAACTGTATTCTTTTTCTTAGCTCTGCATTCATTTATTAGTTCATTAACATTAGCAAAATTCAAATCAGTTAATTATCACCAAAATACAATTAAAAAATTAAAACATTCATCTCGAAATAGAGTTTGTTCAATTACTGTAGTTCAGAATTAAATTTGCATATTTTAAGATCCAAAAAACTCATATAATTGAATTTTTGATCCAATTAATTGTAATTCTTTTAATTATGGGACCAGCAATTTTATCAGTGATTGAAAATTATATCATGTACGATCAAGATTTAACAGATTTGCAAAATCGTGTTCCATCTGTGCCATCAAATGAAACGGCAACTTTTAGGTTTTTCTATCAGTTTTTTGCAATGTTTTAATTTATTTCTATATTTTAGAAGTTCAATGTTTGGTGGAAAAACTTTATATTTTATTGATGGAATTTTTATTGTTTGGGGCGCATTTTTGAGTACCTCCGCCCTTTTAACTTATCTTCTTGCAAATCGGGCAATTTGTCGACAATATGATAATTTTAATCAAAAATTGAAAAAACATATTGAAAATGGATCTGTAAAGGTATCATTTTACTATGAAATGTATCAGGAAAGTTTTCGTTGTAAGACCAATTTTTTTCGTATTCCAATGGTCTCACATAGAAAATTTGTTATTTTTCGAAAATCTACTGTAGCATTGATAAAAAATACTTAACTTTTTCAGAGCTTCCCAAAAATGAAAAATTTTGAAAACCAATTAATTGATCTTTTACAAACTGCCACCTTTATCACCACTAATGCTGCCCTTTTAATTGATCTCACTTTTATCTGTGGCTTATATCTTCATATTACAACACAATTTGCGCTTCGGGCCTTTCAACATTCTTTTCAACTTATTCAATTAACTTTATTTGCACTTTGGTTTATCCAATCTATGATGCTAATAGTTTTATCACTTAATCGATCAGCTGCTCTAAGATCTTTGGTAAAAAAAAGTTTTCACTTTTTTTTTGTAGTCTTAAAAAAAGATTAAAGAAAATCCGATAAACAAAGAAAGATTTTTTGCAGCAAAATTCTTTGCTAGACTTTTTTTTGTTTGTTAACCGATTAAATTTTAGTTGAAAGAAACAAATGAAATTTTATTATTAGAACAAAAAATTTGGAGCAATGAAGATTCGACGATCCGGGAAATTGCATATAATATGTCATATAAAATTCAAAATACTGATTATGCTTCCAAAGGTATGACCCCAATAAAAGCTGCAAAAATTAGTGTTACTTTGGTAAGTGTTTCTTTTTGATGTGATAGCTATCAATCTATGATAGCTTATCAGTAAAAGGGCTCTGCGAAATCGAAATAAAAGCTTCGAAATTTATGATTTTGCGAAATTTGTCATTGATCGAAATCGAGATATTTCCGAAATTAAAATTTTCGATTTCGCAGAGCCTGGATTCAGTAGCGAAAAAATTAAAAAGTTCTAATTTTAGATATTTGTATTAACTCCATTCCTTGTAAATATTTTGGCAAATTTTAAATATATTCCAAGTTATCAGCTATAAAAAATTTACTTAAGCTCCCTTTTTTTTAATTTAAATATTTTTATAAAAACATACAGTATCATGAAAAAAAAACTTACAAATTAAATTTATTCAAATTCATATTCATATTCATTGATTGTGATTTATTTACGTTCAAAAACGCGAACAAAAAAAGGTTTAATAGATTTTGCAAGACTATATTCAAATTCAAATGGGGGAAGCTTCTGTGAATCAACAGGCTGAAATTCATAATGTTGAAAGAAGGTTGTTGCAAATAAAAATAATTCCATTCTTGCCAAAGCTTCACCGGCACAATTTCGTTTTCCAACCGAAAATGGTGTAACTCGTTCATCCTTCAAAAAGTTATTGTTTGAATCCAAAAATCGACAAGGATCAAATTTCCATGGATCTAAAATTGAATAATTATTATAAAAAATTACAGTAATTACAAAATTTTACCAGGAAATTCTTTTTCATCTTTATGAATTAATTCATATTGTGGAATAATTGCAGTACCCTTTGGAATTAAGAATCCATCAAAAGAAATATCTTCAATTGCACGATGAAATAAATTTAGCGGTATTACGGTAGCAATTCGTTGAACTTCTTGTAAGCAGGCATTAAAATACGGTAATTTTGATTGATCCAACATTGTAATAGTTTTATCTTTTCCAATAACTCTATCAATTTCTTCATGAATTTTTGTTTGAACTTTTGGATAATAAAGCATATATAAAATAAACATTTCTAAAGTTGTTCCAGTTGTTTCAAAACCGGCTGAAAAGACATCAAACATTATTGCAACCAGTTGTCGATCACTCCATTCTCCTTCATTCAATGAAGGATTCTGTTTTCGTTGTTCTATCAAAAATGCATCAATATAATCTCGAGGTTCCCCATCAAAATCACATGTTCCACGATGTTCAACAATTTGTTTGGTAAAATATTCGGCCATATTTTTTGAAATTTTAATTTTATCATGATATGATGGACCTGCAAATACCCGCAAATATTTCAACGGTTCCCAAATTGTTGCAAGAAGGGTAAAAGGATGATGAAAAACTTTTGAAATTTCTAAAATATCATTTCGATTTTTATAAATTGAATCATCTTCCAGGTTTACGGTTGTTCCAAACATTAATTGATAAATAATATTTCCAACACATGTCTAAAAAATATGGTATAGAAAAAAACATTTTTAGATTAAAATATGAATAAAGAATTATCATTATTGTGATAAGCTGATAAGCATTTCAAAACTTTTATCAACTTTATCAGTAATATATATATATATAAAATTTAAACAACTTACACTAAAAATTTTTGTTAATGAAATAGGAGTCCCATTTAAACTTTTAAAATATGCACAAACATCCGAAGCTTGTGTAATAATTGCATTCTCCAACACCGGTTTTCCAACTCCAAAATCTCGTAAAACATGAAGAAAAAATTTTCGCTGATTCTTCCAAAGTGAATCTGATGCATTTGCAATTCCAAGCATTCCACCAAAAATATCTTCCAAAACAACAAAATTTGTTCGGCCAACAACTTTATCACCATTTTTGATAAAAATTGATTTCATTGCCTAAAAATAAATAGAGTAGTAAAAAAAGTTTCGCGCAGGTAAAAAAAGAAGGTGATAAAAACTAACCTCATGTCCCCCAACAATTACTGTAGCATTTGCAATCCAAACAGTAAAAATATTTCCATATTGTTTTTTGTATTCAATTAATTGATTATCAATATCATTTGCATCAAGTGATAATAAATTTCCAAGAATTGGAAGTGGGGTTGGCCCCGGTGGAAGATGAAGTCGACGCCAATAACATTGATGAAAAATAAAAATTACAAACAAAGTCAACAAAATTAAATCCAACATTTTTAAATTGACTTTGTTTTTTTGTCAAAAGAATGAAGAATATTTTTGGTTTTCATTTTAGCAGTATTAGATATTTGGTAAAATATCTGCATCAACTTTCACAT
Source organism: Panagrolaimus superbus (assembly GCA_964035985.1). Taxonomy (NCBI): domain Eukaryota; kingdom Metazoa; phylum Nematoda; class Chromadorea; order Rhabditida; family Panagrolaimidae; genus Panagrolaimus; species Panagrolaimus superbus. The sequence goes on from OZ038357.1 coordinate 13,735,467, forward strand.
CATTTCGTCACATTTATATAAATTTACATTTTATTTACAAAAGAAACAATATTTTCACTTTAATTTGCATAAACGTAAACATATCTTTGTCATCTTATGGATTATCCAGATCCGACATTGGCACTTTTAAGAAAGGGCAAGTAAAAATCCAATGAAATCTGTTGCTGACAGGTGGATGCGGGATTTATGAAATCCGCCGTCGACAAAATTTGTCAGTTGGACATTAGAATTTAAATCTTCCCTTGTGCTTTTTATATATTTAAATTAAAAAAAGCAATAATAATGAAGCAGGTATGGTAGGTAACAAAATATGGCTGCTTCATCAGATCCTTTTTGAGTTTAAAATTGTTTTTTACCAACTGCAAAAAAAGCAATTTTTTTATGAAATTTTAGAAAAAATGAAAAAACGTTTTTTTTTTGTTTTTTGTTTTTCATCTCAGGCCATGGATTTGCGGCGACTCTGACTGGAATTGAACCCCATCAGTGTGGAACTTGAAGCGCACTTCCAACCACTGCACCATCCATGGCCGATCATTCGTTCATTCAAAAATATATATCAATGCATTCCAAAAACATTGATCAATGTTTTTGGAAAAGAATGAGACAATTATGTCATAAATTTGCATTAGTAATTTGCAAATCATATTCCATAAATATAGGATTCGCAAAATACTCCAACTCATTATTTATGTATATTAACTCCAGATTTTTAAGTATATATATATACAAATATCTTTAGGGTGTGTTTTAAATAAATGTTATGTTTGATGTATTTTAGATTGAGTTTTGCCACAAAATTATGCACACATTTCTTTAAAGTGTTGAAACATCTGTTTTTAAATGTCGTAGTTAAAAAACAGTGGAATGAAATAATTTAAAAAAAGGACACTATTAATTTATTCTTAAAGGTGATAATTTTTGATAAGGAAATTAAAAGGGTGAATTATTTTTTTTAAAGAAATTGCTTTTTTATTTAAAAAAAAAGAATTTTAAAGTCGGTGCAGTTACAGAAAATGAATTTAATTAGAAAAACAAAATTCATTGAAAAAAAGTAAAATCAGTTAAACATGTGAAACTATTACAATTTTCGAATAAAACTGTTGACAAAAAAATTAATTATGACATAGGAATTGTAGCAGAGATCTGAGCTAGTATAAATTCTGGAGCCATCTTTGGAGCATTTTATCCAAGCCCAAACAGTCTGCCGATAACTTTTAATTGCAATTATTGTTGCCAAACAATTAATTATTGACACAAAAGAATACGGTAGATACATTAGAACAAAAAGTCCACCATCATATTTTGTTATGAAAAAAATAACTATGCATAAAACTACTGTATCAATTGCGCTAAAGATTGGAATTATCGCCTAAAAATTACATCACAAACAATTATATATTTTTGTCTCTATTTTGATTCAATTATCTTTTATTTTTTTGGAGTCTATAATAGCAAATATTGAGTAATATTACTTACTTCTAAAATAATTCGAATTCCAAGTTGTCGTTGCATTTCAAGAGTCTTTTTTGACATAGTTGCTTTAGTTTCTTTCACATAAATATATATTTATGAACTTTAAATGCCGTAAATGTTATAATTGTCATTCCAGAACAAGCACAAAAATTTATCATTCCAATAAAAAATAATACTGGAAATGAAAACTAAAACTAATAATGGTACACTCTTATTATTGCCTTTTTTCCATTCAAGAGTCTCGAGTGGAATCGTGAAATCAAGTTGAAAGATGTTTTCCCAAAAAGTGATGTCATAAAATTAGGGGTTAAATAATGGGGATGCAAATGTATCCGCTTTGTTTAAAGATATAAGTTTTTTCCGAATTTTACTCGACAGAACACTTTGCCAACAGATCTTATGGAACACCCTTGAACAAACATTTCATTCAAAGAATAATCGAAAATTAAAATCCTCCTTTTTTAAAAATGTACTTACAATTGGAAAATAGCAAAAAGAATTGACATCATTTTTGCTCCAAAATGCCAAAGTTGAAAGTCGTTGAAAGATAACAGCATCATTTTGAACCGGAATAAAATGAACCGAAAATATTATTCCTACAATTGTTGAATAAATTCCAATGAAAAAATATAGGGCATAAATCATGAATGTTGGAAATGGCTTTTTTCTAAATTATTTTATTAAAGGGAGTGTCGAAGATAGTGAAAAACTTTTTTCCGTCGTTCCAAGTGATGGAGAATGCATTCGTTGCGTGCGGGCGGACAAACTTTTTCATTCCCCAACACTTGGAACGACGGAAAACGTTCGTAAAAAGTTTTTCACTATCTCCGACACTCCCTTTAAGCTTTGGTAACAAAAATTTAAAAAAAAAGCATACAAACACACAATAAAATATCTTGCTAAACTTTGAATAGGTAAAGAAAAATGTGATACTGTATAAACGACAGCGTACAAAGCAACATGAATACATTTCCATCGACCCTGATATTCAACAGCCATATTTCCACTTCGAACATAAAGATATGCATCATCTACTTCAATTTGCTATAAATATATTTATTGTATACAACAAAATTATTATTTTTAAACAAATGTTACAAATTTTTGAAAAGAAAAAAATGCTGAATTTTAATAATAACACAGCTTGTAAAACATCGAATTCAGAGTTCAGTTTTTCCGGCAGATGTCTGGCAAAATGATTTTCAGTGCCAAACCATATGTTTTGTTTTTCAGATTTTTCCATAAAAAAATACAAAATAATTGAAATTATTTTTGCTTTTGTTTATGCCATTGAAAAACATTTTTACCAAACATCGGCTTTGAAAATTGCACAGTTCTTTTTTGCTCTGAATTCGGTATGGGACATTTTGTTGCTTGATCAAGGTAACCCACCATCAAAGTATTATGATAATATTTTTGGGCAAAATGTGTCAAAAAAAGCTAAACTTACAGCTTGTATAATTGTAAAAGACCAATTTGCAATAAAATCTATGATCGCCGAAACCAACAATAATTTGCTAAAGTTTTTCATTTGATTTTGAGTTTTATAAAGGATTAAATAGATTAATAAAGAGCTCATAAAACATGCAATTATAGAATTAATTAAATGTACAAAATTAGAAAATAACAAAAGTTTTGCCCACATTTTTTAAAAAATACAGTAATTTCGATCAAAATATTTTAAATTTTTTTTAAAAAATCGGAAGCTTTAAAAAAAGCTTGTGATAAGGCGAACCTTTTACGTCAACTATTATTATTTATATAAATACAACTGACATTTTATAAATGGGTATGTTTTAAATAAATGTTATGTTTGGTGTATTTAAGATTGAGTTTTGCCACAAAATGATGCACATATTTCTTTGAAGTGTTGAAACATCTGTTTTTAAATATCGTAGTTTTAAAAAACGGTAAAATGAAATAATTTAAAAAAAGGACACTAATAATTTATTCTTAAAGGGAGTGTCGAAGATAGTGAAAAACTTTTTATGACCGTTTTCCGTCGTTCCAAGTGATGGAGAATGCATTCGTTGCGTGCGGGCGGACAAACTTTTTCATTCCCCATCACTTGGAATGACGGAAAACGTTCATAAAAAATTTTTCATTATCCACGTTGGAAATTTTAATACATTCTAAACTTTCGTTGCAAGAATCCTTGTCATGCATTTGTCGTGCAATTTTTTGCTAAATTTATTAAAACTTTTGCAATGGATTCTGAGTTTATGTGAATTTTTCACGTTTTTTTCTTTTTATAATTAAAATCAGCGTCAAAAACCAAGTCGGATAACAGAGAGTTTTTTCAAAAATAATATCTGTAAAGCAAAATCAGTATTGCACGTGAAATTGTCGGGTGAGTTTTTCCCTTTATTAGTTTTGGCAAAACGTTTTGCTCCGAGTCTAATCTCTATTAACTCAATTAATATTATATCTGAAGCTGAATATATCCTCATCGCATTTTTTCTCCTCATCGCATTTTTTCTCATCGCATTTTTTCTTTTGATTTTGATCAATATTGATTGATCGATGAGTAAAAGAAAAATAAATTCAACTGGATCTTCACCAATTATTCCCCGAAAAGCACCAAGAATGCCTTCAAATGAATTAGCAATTTCTACTGCTACTGATCTCTTGCTTGAACTTCAAAACTGTGAGAACACTGAACTCAATGCTAAAACTCAAATGGCTTTAAATCTTCTTCTTAACGACCTCAATATGCTCAAAGAACTTCTTGATTCAAAGGATGAAACAATTGCAGCAAAGAATGATATAATCACTGTTCAAACTTTACGGATTGAAGAAATGCAACAAAAAAATGATCAAATTCAACAAATAATTGATGCTCCAAAGATTGCAGAACATCGTCGTTCTATTGTGATCCAAAATTTTCAAGAATCCAAATTCAAATCCGCTGATGAAAGTATTCAAGATGATACAATCAAAGTTCAACAACTTATTTCTGATATTGGAGCATATGCAAAAGTTGTTGCATGCTACCGTATGGGATCCAAAAATGAAAAAGAAGATGATCAAAGGAATCAAAAGAAAAATTTCAATCGACTTATGAAAGTGCAACTTCAAACGTCATCGCAAGCTCGTGATATTTTATCAAATGCTAAAAATCTCAAAGGAAAAGTTACTTATGAAGGAATCTCAATTAGAAGATCAATGACAAATGAAGAAAGAAGTATTCAAAGTAATCAATTTCAAGATATGAAGAATCGTATTGATGAACTCAAGAAACAAAACGCTGGAGTCAATTACTGTATTTTCCGTAACAAGATTTGCACCAAATACCTTGACGGAAGAACACCAACGGCAGTTGTAAATGAAAAATTGAATGCCAATGTCTCTGGAGCAAATTCAACACCTCTCAATCCTAGACAATTTCCAACAACTTCACCGATGTCCATGTAAGCTTTTCATTTGTAAATATTGTAATTTTACTGAGAATGTTAGGACTTTTAACTTTTTTAACTTAAATTTTAAACTAATCAATGCTAGAAGCCTTAAAAACAAGGACAAATTTTTGAACCAATTTTTGAATACTTATAAGGATACTGTAATTTGTTTTACTGAAACTTGGTTGAATGGTTCATTCGACGACCCCCTTCTCGTTGGGGACACAAACTTCATCATCATTAGACATGATCGTGTAAAAGCGAAAAAGTCTACTGGTGGTGGGGTTTGTGTCTTCATTCCAAAACATTACCCTTTTACAGTAAGAGATACTCCCCGCACTCGGGGCATCGAATCTCTTACTGTAGATATTTTTTTCGGTTCTTTCTCGTTTACCCTAACCCTTTCATACCTTCCTCCTGACGTTCATGTTGATCGTGTTAGGGATTACTGTGAAGTAATCACAAACATTATCACCAACTCTAAAACCTCCCAACACATTTTATTGGGCGATTTTAATTTTCCGGATATTTCTTGGGATAACTTAAGCTGTAGCACCCCAAAATCTACACTTTTTACGGATTTTCTTAAATCTTATGACCTTTCAAATGTGGTGCTAAAGCCAACTCGTATGCAAAATATACTTGATTTAGTTATCTCAAACAATCCGGAAAGTATTTCTAACGTTTCAATTGAGCATCCCTTTGTTAATTCTGATCATAATATCGTTAATTTTTCATTAGCTTTAAACAATCCTCCACCGTCCGCTCCGACATACTCTTTTAAAAACTTTAAAAATGCAAACTATTTTGCAATGAATCTTTTTTTTCTAAATTACACATGGAGTTTTCTTTCTCAACAAGGTTCATTTGATATTAATGCTGCGTATACTGAATTTTTTCAAGTTATCAATCAGGCTATCCTTTTATTTGTTAAAGTAGTCACTCCTTCATCGTCTGCTTGTTTTCCTCCAAACGTTAAAAAGATGATTGCACATCGAAATAATATACCTTTATTGCCACAAAACTTTAAGAAAATCTCCCTAATTTCAAAAAGAATTTTAACTTTATCTTCTAAAGCAAAACGTCAAAGAGAAAAAGATATTCTTAAAACTTGTGGCATTAAAGGTATGTTCAATCATCTTGGTAAACTTTTAAAATGCCACAATACTCTACCCTCTCTCAAGATGAATGATCAAACTATCTTTTTGGACCAAGATAAAGCTTCTGCTTTTGCAAAAAACTTTTTTGATTATTATCATCCCAACAAATCTTCTTTTGATACTTTTACTTCTGATGACAATTCTTTAAAATCTCTTACGGAAGCTGAAGTGCTTGAGCTATTAAAATCTCTTCCATCTAAATGCAACACATCTCCCGATGGCATTCCTTACATAATCCTAAAAAAATGTGCGCTGACACTTGTAAAACCCATAACTACACTTCTAAATTTTTCGTTATTACAAGGTTCAGTGCCGGATTTTTGGAAGGAATCTATTGTAATTCCAATTTTTAAGAAAGGGGAAAAACATTTTCCATCAAATTATAGGCCCATATCTTTAAACTGTTCTCTCTCTGCGGTACCTCAGCAAATCATCATAAGTTTTTTAACTGATTTTTTCGAAAAAAACCACATTCTTCCATCTTGTCAACATGGATTTACTAAATCAAAAAATGTTGCAACACAACTCTTAGAAGTTCATGACTTTATCACTCAAAAAGCTGATAAAGGAATTCCTGTTGACATTATATTTTTCGACTTTTTAAAGGCTTTTGACAGACTTAAACACCATTTACTTTTTAAAAAACTAAAAGCTGCAAAAGTTCCAAATTCTGTAATTGCTTGGATTCAAGCATTTTTGACTAATCGAAAATTTAGAGTTAAAATTGGTGAATGTTTTTCTGAATTTTATGATGTTAATTCTGGGGTACCACAAGGTTCAAAATTGGGTCCTATTCTTTTTGCTTTCTTTATTGCTGATCTCATATCTTTTTGTGAAACAGTGGGAGTTTTGCTTGAACTTTTTGCTGACGACTTAAAAGCTATCTCTGCTATACTTCGTTCTGAAAATTCTCCTCTTCATTCTTTTCTAAAAAAATTGGAAGTTTGGGTAGTTGAAAATGAACTTGAAGTTGCCATAAACAAATGTAATGTGTTGCATTGTTTACCAAACAAAAACCCTTCATTTTCCTACTTTTTAAATGGCAGTAAGCTCCCAAACAACCAATCTTCTGTTCGAGATTTAGGATTAATTGTATCTGATGATTTGAGTTGGGATAAACATGTTGACAACATTTCCAAAAAAGCTTTAGGGCGTTCTTTTATGTTGTTTAAGGGTCTTAAATCTACTTCTCCTAATCTACTATATCATATGTATACAACTTATGTTAGACCACTTGTTGAATTTTCTACTCCGGTATTCAATCCAACTAAGATAAAATTGATTGATAAACTTGAAAAAGTCCAGCGAGTAGCCATTAGAAATATTTTTTTACGTTGCAAAAATTTAAGAGAATTTTCAAATGAACCCTACGAGGATAAATTAATCAGGCTTGGAGAGCTAATTGATGTTAAAATTGAAACGTTAGAATCTAGGAGGAATAAGTATGACTTACAATTTCTTAATGATTACCTTAATGGTAGTTTAAATTTCAAAACTTGTCTTTCTAAAAGGGTTTCCATTACAAGGGGATCAAACCAAAAAATATCTATACCAAGGGGAAAGTCAACCATTCGAACAAGTTTCTTTACTTTCAAAACCACTTCAAAATATCTCAAATTACCTAGAAAAATCCAATATACTAGTCATAATGAGTTCAAAAATTACCTACTAACACTTTAAGTTTAAATTTCAAAAGTTAAATAGTTAAAAGTTCCTAAATTATTATTTCTTCTTTTGCATTGTTTCTTTCTTCTATATTTTTCTTCTCTTCTTTAATCTCATAAAATGTTCAATTTAATTTGTAAATTTTATATTGTATCCTTGTGATGAAAAAATGTGAAAGTTTATTTATTTAATGTAATTGTATTTTAATTATTTTTAATTGTACTGTTTTAATTGTACTGTAATTCATTAATTTGTTTGTTTATCAGCATGTGTTCGGGCATGCAAATAAAATAATAATAAAATAATATATACTTTTTTCAACGCAATAATGATTTACGATAGCTTGAACAAATACCAGAGGATGTTACAGAATCACCATGGATATATATAAAGTAAGTATTTCTAATTTTTGCACATAAATATATATAAATTTTATTTCAGGTGGCTTTATTTTCATTCATTAACTTATTACATTCATGTATCACATCTTATGCAAAGATGATCACAATGAACAACAGCGTCACGATTTTTTGTCCGAATTATGATGAATCAAAATGTTAGTTTCCCGCTAGAAGAGCTGCTGCATAAATTGATATCAGTTTGATAATTAATTTATTGAATAATATAATTCTGAATGAAAATAAAGCAACCTGAAACAAAATTTACATATATTTATGTGCAAAAATTAGAAATACTCACTTTTTATATGTACATGATGATTCTGCAACATCATCTGGCAATCGTTCAAGCTATCGTAAATCATCATTCCGTTGAAAAAAGTATATATCCAGCTTCAGATATAATATTAATTGAGTTAAAAGAGATTAGACTCGGAGCAAAACGTTTTGCCAAAACTAATAAAGGGAAAAACTCACCCGACAATTTCACGTGCAATACTGATTTTGCTTTACAGATATTATTTTTGAAAAAACTCTCTGTTATCCGACTTGGTTTTTGACGCTGATTTTAATTATAAAAACAAAAAAACGTGAAAAATTCACATAAACTCGGAATCCATTGCCAAAGTTTTAATAAATTTAGCAAAAAATTGCACGACAAATGCATGACAAGGATTTTTGCAACGAAAGTTTAGAATGTTCATTTTTAGTGGATGCATTTCCAACGTGTATCTTTGACACTCACTTTAAAGGTGATAATTTTTGATAAGGAAATTAAAAGGGTGAATTATTTTAAAAAAAAATTGCTTTTCTTTGAAAATCGCTTCCCCTAAATGCCTATGTGAGAATGTGTTTGTTAGTTTGTTTGTGGACTTATGAATTTCATATCAGTGTTTGGTATTAAAATGTAGATAATGTGATGGGGGTAATGCTAAAATTATTCCGGTGCTCCGGAGGCTGCCGGAATTGTGAGTTTTGGGGCTTTGAAAGTGAGATCCGAAAGGAGAATGAGAAAAATAATGTAAATTGGCGGGGAATAAAACAATGTGAATGAGTTTTTTATAATTCACATTTATAAAAAACTCATTCACATTTTACATAAAAAAATAATGAAAAAAATAATAATGCAAATTGTTGGGGAATGGAAAATAATTATTAAAAAAAGGAGTATGAACTTATTCCAAGTTTTGGGCTTTAAAGATCCCGAAAAAAGAGAGAATGAAAATAAAATGGAAAAAATTTAAATAAAATGTTTGAAAGAACTTTAAAAATATTTTTCATTTGAACTTTGAACTGCTTTCAACGGTAGTTCATCAAATTTTTGGGAGATTATTGGATTAAAAAGTTTGCCAATAACTCCTTTTTTCAAGTTTACTTGAAAATAAATTAAATTGAAACTTTTGCTTTGTGGCCCGTAAGGGTTTGTAATTGCCCGAAAGGGTTTGTATTTTGCTCGAAAGAGTTGTATTTTGCCCGAAAGGGTTGTTAGAAATTGGCATTGATAAAAAATTATGTTTAATTATTTGGGATCGGTTTCAGCGGGGTCGCCTGCTGAAGCAACGGTCAATTCTATGGCAGGGACGCCTGCACTGTCCCCGCAGTCCAAAGGGTGTGAAAATTCTTATTGTGGCTTATCTGCTGGCACGCGGCAGATAAGTGAAATTAATCAGGGAGGGACGCCTCATAATTTTATTGGTATAAATAATTTTGGTCATAAAAATATTGTTTTCTGTAATTACGTAATAAATAAAATTTTTAAAATTTCTGATATTATTAAAAAAAAATTTTTAACATTCTTTGTTTTGAGTGCTGAAAAAGATAGTAACAAAAGAAAGTTCGGAGGTGGAAAACGAAAATCTGGTAACAATAATGAATCTTCTGAATCTTTTGAAGAGCCAACGTTTGCACATTTACAAAATAATCGTCAGATTTTATTGTTATCTGAAAGAAGACATATTACAGTTCAAGATTTATATTTAGATGACAATCATGTCAATGGTTTAATTTGTGGTGTTGCCGCTTTTGTCAGCAGACAAGGCATTAGAAAAGTTGCCGTTTTGCCCTCACTTTTTTGTACGATTCTTGAAGTAGATCGAAATGCCGATCCTGTAATATACATGGAAATTTATAAAGATAATTTTGACATTCTGTTAGCCCCTATTGTGACAGGTTTACATTGGTATCTTGCGGCTTTTTTCATTGGTGAAAAAAAAGTTACAGTATACGATAGTTTGCATTATCCAGTTCCAACAATTTTTGGACGTTTGAAATCGTGCATTGAATCCATTACTCATATACAATTTAATCTTGAAAACAAAAATGACACTGTAACATTACAACAAAATCAGTTTGATTGCGGGGTGAATGCTTTTCGAAATGCAGAAGAGATTTGTTTTTTCGGAAAATGTAAACTCTTTGTTCCCTATTATCCTGAAGCTGAAAGAGCCAGGGCGCGTGAAATTTTGAGAAAGTTGAAAGATAAAGAAATTAATGATGAATGGGTTTCTTCTGTTCAAAATCCAACCGATTTTGTCGATTTAAATAAACCATCAAATGAAGATGAAGGAGAACAAATTGTTAAAGTTGTAGAGGATGATTCAGATGTTAAAATTATTGAAACACAAATAACTCTTGCAAATACTGTAACAGATTCAAAATCTGATGATACTGTAATGAAATATGATGAAAATGATTTTGAGATGAGTTTTGGTAGTCTCAATGAACCTTTACAAAAAATGGAAATTGACGAATCAATTGAGCTTGATGACTATTTTTTAACAAAAAAAGAAGAAGCAAAATGTCATAATCAAATTAATGAAAATTTTATTGATTACTGTAACAGAAAAAATATCAGAAAGAATTATATTGCGAGAAATGAATATAATTCTGAAGTGAAAGCCGCAAAAGTATCATTAGCTGAAAATGAAATGTTTAAAGATTTAATGAATGGTTCAAAATCAACAACCGATGAAAAATCTAAAAATGACATTGATTATAAACTTCTTTTAATTGATGAAGAACAAATTTTGCAAGAAGAAATGAAAGAAAAAGTTGCAGAATTTTGTAAACGCAAAAAGATCAAAAATGATGCAAAAGGAAAAGCAAAACATAAAGAATCTATTAAACTGGCAAAAGAAAAATTAGCTGATAACGAAAGAAAAAAAGAAGATATTAAAAATAAAATAAAAAACGGAGATAAAAGTTTTAAAATGACTCCTAATAATATAATGGAAGTTGATGGTAATATTTACCAAAATTACATATTGATGACTAATGAAGAAGAAATAAAATTACAAAATGAAAAAAATGAAAGTTATGTAGATTACTGTAAGCGCTTAAAAATATCCAAAGCAAAATCAAGGAGCAAATACAATACTGCAATAAAAAGTATTACAGAAAAATTAGCAAAAAATGAAAGAAAAAAGGAGCATATGAAAAGATTACGTGACAATGAAACTGAAGACGAAAAATTAATACGATTACAAAAGGCCGCAGATTTTATGAAACAAATACGTGAAAATGAAACTGAAGAAGAAAAATTAAACAGATTAAAAAAGGCTGGAGATTCTATAAAACAAATACGTGACAATGAAACTGAAGAACAAAAATTAATAAGATCGCAAAACATTGCAGATTGTATGAAAAAATTACGGGAAAATGAAACAAAAGAAGAAAAATCTCAAAGATTGGATACTGTAAAAACGCAAATGGCAATTAATCGTACAATAGCGAGAATTGGAAAAAAGGAAAAATTGAAAATTGAAAGAGCTGAAAGAATTGAAAATTTAAAAAAAGTAATGCCATTAATTGTCAGAAAAGGAACTGAAATTAAAAATGTTGAAAAATTCAGATTAGGAAAAAGAGATAAAATTTGTCGTGGTTGTGGAGCACAACATTACAGAACAGAAACACACGAAAAAGGCTTCTACACAAGTTGTTGTCAAAAAGGAAAAGTAAATATGGAAACAGGTATTAGAGATTATCCAGAATTGTTAAAACGTTTGATGAAAAAAACACATGAAAATCAAAACTACGTTAAACTTTTTGATTTAAATAAAAGGTCTATAAATTCGAGCTTAAGTTGTGCCCATATGTATGCCAAAAATGTAAAATTAGCGCCTGGAGTACCGTACCTCAAAATTCAAGGAAAAGTTTTGCACAAAATGTCAAAGACTTATAAACCCTCTGGTGATAACGCTACTTTTGGTGGACAAAATTATATTGTTGATAGTAGTGAAGCAACTGATGCTCGAATTAATGCAGCTTCAAAAAATAATATAAAATTGAACAAGGATTTGATGCTAGAACTTGATGAATTAATTCGAAAAGATAACATTTTTGCGCAATCATATGAAATGTTAAAAGATACACTGGAAAAAGAAAAAGCTAATGCGCAATCATCAGGTGAAGAACAAAGAGAATTAAGATTAGTCTTCAAAGGTAAACCAAATGCTGCCAGAAATTACGATAAGGTTCAAGCTGAAAATGAAATTGCATTGGTTTATACTCCAGGACCAAATGGTGAAATCCCGAGAGATGATATTATTATATACGACAAAAAATCTGGTAATAATGTTAGTGAACATTTAAAGTCATGGGATCCAAGAGTTGAACCTCTTACGTATACTTTGTTTTATCCTAATGGTAAAGGTGAATTTTATGATAAACAACCTCGTGATTCATTTGATCCTACGAGTAAAAAATTAACACTTCGAGAATATTATGCTTTTAAAATTAATGACAGATGTGAAAAAATATATGGCTTTAATCCAATTTTGCGTGGTGGGAAATTATTTCTACAGTATCTTTGTGATGCCTGGGCAAGAGTCGAAGGAGATCGTTTAGAGTTTATTAAGAGTAACCAAACAAAGTTAAAAGTTGCAAACTATACAGAACTTCATGATCATTTGTCAAAAGAAGCAGAAAAGCAAGGTCGGACTCCAGGGACGGTAAAAATTTTGCCAAGTACTTTTTATGGTGCTCCAAGATATTTAAGAGAACTATGCTCAGATGCTATTAGTATGGTCGATGAATACGGTAATCCTACTACAATGATAACAATGACGGTCAATCCAGAAGATGAGGATATTATTATGAATTTGTACGAAAATCAAAAACCATGGGAAAGACCCGATATTATTAATAGTTGCTTTTATCAAAAACTGCATGAATTAATTCGACAAGTTGAAAAAGAACAAATTTTTGGGGAAGTAATTTGTTCAGTTATCGTCATTGAATTCCAAAAACGAGGTCTACCACATTGTCATTGTGCTTTTACTTTAAAAGAAAAATGGGATACCCCAGAAAAGGTTGATGCAGTTATTAAATCTTATTGGCCACCATTATCACAAGGAGAAGCGGACAAATGTGGTGAAATTTATGATGAAGAATATTTAGAATATGTGAAAAAATTTTTAGTGCACAAACCTTGCGGGAAATATAATCCTAAAGCACCGTGCATGGTTGATGGAAAATGCATAAGAGGCTTTCCAAGACCATTTTTGGAAAATACTGTAATGGATGACAATGGCTTTACAAGACCAAAACGTCCAGATAACAAAAGATCGATTAAAATGAAAATTAATGGGCAAGAAGTTGACGTCGATAATAGATGGGTAGTGCCGCATAATCCATATCTATTGAAGCTAATGGGATGTCATATAAATGTTGAAGCAATAAATTCTATAGCTACAGTATTCTACGTCTTTAAATATATGTTTAAGGGAGATGATAAAGCCTTTGTTGAAATGAACGAGTTTATTGATAATCAAATGGTCGAAGCTTTAAATTATGATGAAATAAATAGTTATGAAGATTTTCGATATATAAGTGCCTGCGAAGCTCATTGGAGATTATCAGATTATATGCTATATCGACTGAGTCATTCTGTAGACAGGTTAACAGTACATCTTGAAAATGAACAAAATGTTTATATGGGTGAAAACGCAGATGATGAAGAAATGAAAAAAGCTCAAGATAAAGACTCAAAATTGATGGCATTTTTCAAAATTAATCAAGAACGTGAAAAAGAAATTGCTAAAGTCAAAGCAGAAATTAAAGAATTGAAAGCAAAAGGATTATCAGTAAATCATAAAAAAATTCCAGAACAGATACTGTACAATAAAATTGGTGTTCATTATACTTGGGATACAAAAAATTCTAAATGGAATCCAAGACAAAAAACAACAAAACCAAAACTTTGTCGGCTTTATAATGTAAATCCAAAACGTACGAATTGCTTTTATCTTCGACGTTTATTAATGGCAGTTCCTGGACCAACCTCATTTGAAAGCATTCGAACTGTAGATGGAGTACTGTATCAAACAAATCGAGAAGCATGTGTAGCTTTGGGATTAGTTGTAAATGACAAGCTTTATGAAGATACATTATTTGAAGCAATTAATCACAGTAATCCAAATCAATTCAGATATCTATTTGCTCGGTTATTGGCACATTGTGATTTGGGGAATCCTATGGAACTATTTGACAGATTTGAAGATCATTTATTGAAAGATTTACTAAAAAAACATAGCAAAGATGATGCCAAAAAAATTGCATGGAGAAGAATTGTTAAAAGCATGATGAATCAAGATAAACAATTATCTGATTACCCTGAATTAAAACTTTACATCGAAAGTATTGGTTTGCAAGATGAAATAACAATTGATGTAAAAGCATTACATGAAGAAGGTTTAAAAGATTACGGTAGTATGAATGTTGAACAAAAAACTATTGTTGATACGGTACTGAAATTAAAAGGCGGTTACTATTTCATTGATGGTCCAGGTGGTACAGGAAAAAGTTATACATTTAACACAATTCGAAAATTAACTATGGGTAAAGGTCTCAAAGTTTTAATTATGGCTTGGAGTGGTATCGCAGCTTCACTTTACCCTTTTGGAAGAACATGTCATAATTTATTTAAACTTGAATTTCCTTTTGAAAATGACAGTAATAGCAATGTTAGTCCAAGTTCAGCTCATGGAAAAATGATTGAAGAAGCTGATATAATTATCTGGGATGAATTTCCTATGGCACCAAAACGTGCTCTTGAAGTTATTGATCAGAAATTAAGAGAAATTACTGGTAAAGATATTCCTGGTGGTGGAAAAATAATTCTTTGTGGAGGTGACTTCCGTCAATGCACACCTATTATTGAAAATGGAACAGTTGAAGAAATTATTGCTTCATCTGTTTGCTGCTCATATTTGTGGAAAAACTTTCAAAAATTCCAATTAACTGAAAATGTTCGAGCTCTAAAACATGAAAATGATTTTAAACAAATGTTACTAGAAATTGGCGAAGGAAGATACGGTAGCAAAGACAATGAAATTGAAATTCCCGAAGAATGTCAAAGTAAAGGTGATATAATTGATGAAATATTTGGTGATGTAATGGAGAACTATGACCCCGCTACCGTAATGAAACGTGCAATCTTAGCAACATGGAATGAAGATGTTGACGGGCTCAATGAACAAGTTTTAGAACTCTTAGATGAAGAAACAGAACATATTTATCTTTCTCAAGATGTGTATCACTATGGAGATGAAGTTTTACAAAGTGTTGGAGAGATACATCAAAATTACAAAACAAAAACTATCAAGGGTTTGCCAAGTTATAGATTGAGACTTCGAAAAAATGCAATTGTTATGCTTATAAGAAATTTATCAATAGAGGATGGTCTCTGCAATGGAACCAGAATGGTTGTAACAAATCTTTTTAAACATAATTTAGTTGTTAGAAAAATTAACATTGATGGATCCCTAAGTGATGAAATTTTTATTCCAAGAATTACTCTAACTGCTAAACATGGAGTTGTTGATGTTACTCGACATCAATTTCCTGTCAAACTTGGATTTTGCATGACTATCAATAAAAGTCAAGGCCAAACTATGGATAAAGTTGGAGTTGTTTTAAAGCATGAATGCTTCTCACATGGACAACTTTATGTAGCATTTTCACGAGTCCGGTCAAAAGAAGGTCTTAAAGTTGTAATTAATGAAGATAAAAAATCTACTGCTAATATTGTTTATAAAAAATTATTGAAATTGGGCAAAATGTAATTTCTAAAATTTAACGAAAAAGTACAGTAATCAACGAAATTTGGCAAAAACTGACAATCACTTTTAGAAGTTTGACTGTCGCCTGCCTCCCGGCGACTAAAAAATAGGGAGACCCCTTCGAAGTTGAGCACCGTGGAGTAGGTGAAGGGGCTTAATGCTTTTTAAAAGCTCACCAAGACTCAACCAAAATAAATGCAATGACAAAAAAGATAAAAGAAGAATAAGAAATACTACTTAGAAAGATTAATAATAAAAGAAAGAAAAACACAATAAAAATAATAATTATATTTTTTAAATTTAATAGTATCTGCGGGGCGGAGTTTTTTGTTTAATTTGGGTTCGTTTTTTAACCTGGCTTCCCCTCGCCCAGCAGCCACATTTTAACGTCGTGGTGTCGACAGTATATGCTTTTTTTCTTTTTCTTTTTTCTTTTGTTCTTTAATAAAATAATAATAAAAATAATTTGATTTAAAATAAATAAATATAAAAATTTTCTTCTTGAGTGAATTTCTGTACACCTAAAAAAATATTTTGTAGTATTGTCAATAAAAAAAATAAAAATTGGAAACTTCAACCTAGGTATAGCAGCAAGATTGATGAGAAATACTAATAAATATCTAAAAATATTTGCAATTAATATTTTACCAACAAAAAAATAATAAAAACAAATACATAGTTCAACTAACCTGAATCTTTTAAACATTCACTTTGTAAAACATACGTTTGACATTTTTTGACATGCAAAAAAAATCAACCACAATTCGTGGTGAGAGTTTCCGTCTTCGTAAAAAAAATTCAACGTTTGAAAAAAAATGTTTTATTACAGTAATACTCATTGTATAATGATTAATGCAAAGTTTGCTGAATTTTTAAAATATTAATTATTGCTAAAAACATGTTTTTGAAAAAAATTTTTTGCTATAAGTTCCCTAACGATTTTTAAAGTAATGAAGAACAATGTTTATTGTCAAAAATGAGTTTGAAATGTAAAAAATTGCAAAATTTTGTTCAAATGCCTGTTAATTCCTATGTTATCCCAATGTTTACGAGCTCCGGCTTTAGCCGGAGCGACTCTTGTCGCTTTGTCTTATTTGAGAATGTGTCTGTTTGTTTGTCTGTTACATCTGTGATTTTTATATCTGTGTTTGGTATTAAAATGTTGATAATAATATGGCGGTAACTGTAAAATTAGTGGGATGCTTCGGAGGTTCTCGGAACTTTGATTTTGGGGGCCGTGAAGTTGAGATCCGAATGAAAAATGAAGAAAGAAAATGCAAATTGTTGGGGAATAAAAAAGTGTGAATGAATAATGAAAAAAAGAATGGAAAAGGGAAAAAGAAATATTGTTTTGCGTTTTGTTTTTGTAAATTTGAATAAGAATTTTCATCATTGATTTTCACAAGCTTTATTTCATTTGAACGATCATTGAACTGCGTTATACGGCTGTTTCAAATTTTCAGGAGACTTTTTTGTTATAAAGTTTGCAAATCAGCTCCCTTTTTCAAGTTTTCTTGAAAATAAATTAACAAATAAACTTTCCTTTTAACATAGGTATCTTTAAGATCCTTTGTTGTCAAAGACAGAGAGAGTCGTTCACTCTCTGTTCTTTTAAATTTTGTTTGCATTGCTTTTTAGCAGTGTTAGTTTACCCAGTTTATAAAGTCTACCAAGTTTTTAAAAGTCTACCAAGTTTATAAAAGTTATTAGTATAAAAGTTATCGTGTATAAAAAGTTATCATATTTATAAAGTTATCGTATATAAAAAGTCTATTTTTACAAAAGTCTATCACATTTATTTAAAAGTTTATCCGTAAATAAAAATGTTTAAATTTTTAAAAAATATTATATTTATTTATACACAACGTTTAAATGTCAAACATTTTTTGTTAACATTGTTTGTTTTATATTTGTTTATGTCGGCACCAAAAATGGCACATGAAACGCATTACTGTAATATAATAAATTTCGGCGGCGGAAAAAGAAAAGGCGATGACGCTGATGATTATTGTGATTCTTTTGTTAAACCGACTTTCGCCCACCTTCAAAATAATCGTGAAATTTGGCTTTTTTCTGAAAGGAAACATGCAACAATTCAAGATTTGTATTTGGACGACAATCACGTAAATGGTTTAATTTGTGGTGTTGCAGCTTTTGTTGGCAGAAAGGGTATCAAAAAAGTTGCAGTTTTACCATCATTTTTCTGCACAATTTTAGAACGTAATCACAATGCAGATCCAGTAATTTATATGGAAGTTTATAAAGATAGTTATGATATTTTGTTAGCCCCTATTGTTACAGGTGGGCATTGGTATTTAGCAGCTTTTTTTATGAACGAAAAAACGGTTGCAGTATATGATAGTATGCATTCTGCCGTCCCATCAATTTTTTGGCCTTTGAAAGCTTCTGTTGAATCCATTTTACATATCAGATTTACTCTAAAAAATGAAAATAGTACTGTAACATTGCAACAAAATGGATATGACTGTGGGGTTCATAATTTTCTAAATGCAGAAGAAATTTGCTTCCATGGAAAATGCAAGCTTATAAATCCATATCATGCAGAAGCAGAAAGAGCACGAGCACGTGAAATTTTAAGAAAGCTGAAGGATAATGAAATTGAAGATGAATGGGTACCCTATGTTGAACATGCAACTGATTTTATTCATTTGAATAGACCATCGGAAAATGATAAGGAAGCTGAAGATTCGGAAATTAAAATTATCGAAACAAAAGTTGACAAAATTGTGACTACAGTAATCCAAAAAATTAATAATAAGATTCCTCCAAGAGAAGATAAAAATGATTTCAATTTAAGCCTAGGATGTTTAAATGGTCCAATACAAAATATGGATATAAATGATTCAATGGAAACTGATACAATAAAAATAGAATCTGACAAAGAAGTTAAATTGCTGAGTTTTGATGAAGAAGCAAAACTAAAAAAACAAATTAAAGAAACAGTTGTTGAATTTTGCAAACGAAAAAAGATAAAAAATGATGCAAAAGCTAAAAAAAGCTATAAAAATCTCATAAAAATTGCAAAAGAAAAGTTAGCTAAAAATGATGAATTGAAAGAAACGATAAAACAAACTGTCAAAGTTACAGTATCTTCAAATGAAGATGATAACAATTTTTCACAAAAAAGGAAAATTTTGACTCTGGATGAAGAAATAAAATTACAAAATGATCTAAATGAAAGTTATCCTGATTACTGTAAACGTTTCAAACTATCAAAAGCAAATTCTAAAAATAAATATAATACATCAATAAAAAGTGCAAAAGAAAAATTGGCAGAAAATGAACGAATTAAAGAATGTATGAGGAAAAAACGATTATTGGAAACAGAAGAAGAAAAGGAAGAAAGACTAAAAAATGATAAACAGTTAAAACAAATTAAACGTGAAAATGAATCTGAAGAGGAAAAACGTGAAAGATTACAAAAAGTAGCAGAAACAATGCAAAAATTGCGGGAAAATGAATCTGAAGAGGGAAAACATGAAAGGTTACAAAAAGTAGCAAAGGCAATGCAAAAATTACGTGAAAATGAAACAGAAGCTGAAAAACAAGAAAGGTTAAATGCTGACAACAACCAGAGAGAAATAAAACGTACAATTGAAAGACTTGAAAAGCAAGAAAGATTGAAAAAAGAAAGAGCAGAAAGATTGAAAAATGCAGCAAAAGTAAAATCTACTTTTGTTCCAAAAAAAGGTGCAAATTTTAAAGGAGTTGAGCCTTTCAGATTGGGTAAAAGAGATGTAATTTGTAATGGTTGTGGTGCAAAGCATTACAGGACTGAAAAACGGCAAAATGATGGTACATTTACAAATTGTTGCCAGAAAGGAAAAGTAAAAATGCAAGTTGGCATTAAAGATTATCCACAGCTTTTTAAAGATTTGATGACAAAAAAACATGAAAATAGAACTTTTGCAAGAGTTTTTGATTTGGAAAAAAGAACAATTAATTCAAGTTTAAGCTGTGCACATATGTATGCAAAAAATGTAAAAATGGCACCTGGAGTTCCATGCTTGAAAATTCAAGGAAAAGTGATGCATAAAATGCCAAAAACTTATTTGCCACCAGGAAATAACAATACTTTTGGGGGACAGAATTACGTTGTTGATAGTGGAACTGCAACTGCTTCACGAATTGGTGCTGCGGCAAAAATGAATAAAAGGTTCTCTATTGATTTGATGGCCGAATTGGATCAAACAATGAGGAAAGTTAATATGTTTGCAAAATCATATACAATGTTAAAAGATACTGTAGAAAAAGAAAAAATTGCTCAAGAAGCAAAAGGTGAAACACCAAGGGAATTAAGATTGCTTTTTAAAGGAAATCCTAACGCTCCAAGAAATTATGATAGAGTTGAAGCCGAAAATGAAATAGCATTAGTTTTTACTCCTGGACCAGATGGAGAAAGTACCACGTGATGATATTGTAATCTATGAAAAAAAAAAATGGAAATAATGTTAGTGAATATTTGCGTTCGTGGGATCCAAGAGTTGAACCTCTAACTTATCCACTATTTTATCCAACTGGAAATGAAACAGTTTATGAACAACAAAAGCGTGATTCAAAAGATCCAAAATCTGGAAAATTAACCGAAAGAGAATACTTTAATTTTAAATTTCAAGATAGGGATGAGGAAAAATATGGCTTTAATCCATTTTTGTATGGTGGAAAATTATTTCTACAGTATCTTTGTGATGCATGGGCAAAAGTTGAAAATGGTAGATTACAGTGGTATAAATGTAATCAAAAACAAATTAGAGCTGCAAGTTATTTGGAAGTTCATGAACATTTAAATAAAAAAGCCCAAGAAATCGGAAAAGCACCAGGAACAGTAAAAATTTTGCCAAGTACATTTTATGGAGGCCCAAGATATTTGCGAGAATTATGCTCGGATGCAATAACAATGGTGGATGAATACGATAAGCCCACTACAATGATAACAATGACAGTAAACCCTGAAGATGAAGATATTATAACAAATCTTTATGAAGATCAAAAAGCATGGGAAAGGCCTGATGTTATTAATAGTTGTTTTTATCAAAAATTGCATGAATTGATTAGAGTAATTGAAAAGGATGAAATTTTTGGCGAAGTAATTTGCTCAGTCGTTGTGATTGAATTCCAAAAAAGGGGTCTTCCACATTGTCACTGTGTTTTTACATTAAAAGAAAAATGGGATACTGTAGAAAAAGTAGATGCATATGTTAAATCATATATACCACCGTTGAGCCATGAAGATGCAAATAAATGTGGTGAAGAATATGACGAAGAATATTTAGAAAATGTCAAAAAATTCTGTATTCATAAACCATGTGGAATTTACAATCCAAAAGCCCCATGTATGGTAAATGGCAAATGTAAAAGAGGTTTCCCAAGGCCATTTTTAGAAAATACTGTAATGGATGATAATGGTTTTACAAGACCAAAACGGCCGCATAATGGAAGAACTTTTCAAATGAAAGTTAATGGCAAAGAAATTGATGTTGATAATCGTTGGGTTGTCCCACATAATCCTTATTTATTAAAATTAATGAAATGTCATATAAACGTTGAAGCAATAAATACAATTGCTACCGTATTTTATGTTTTTAAATACATGTTTAAAGGAGATGATAAGGCTTATGTTGAAATGAATGAATTTATGGATAATCAAGTGATTCAAGCCTTAAATTATGATGAAATTAACAGCTATGAAGATTTTCGATATATAAGTGCATGTGAAGCTCATTGGAGATTATCAGATTTTTGGATGTATCGGTTAAGCCATTCCGTTGATCGATTACCAGTACATTTAGAAAATGAACAAACAGTATATATGGGCGAAAATCCAGATGAAAAAGAAATGGACAATGCTAAAAATAAAGATTCAAAGCTTATGGCATTTTTTAAAGTTAATCAAGAAAGAGAAAAGGAAATTGAAAAAATTAAAGCAATGATTGAAGAATTAAAAGCACAAGGAAAACCGGTAAATCATATCAAAATTCCTGAAAAATTTCTGTACAATAAAATTGGAGTTACTCATGTCTGGGATGGAAAAATTGGTAAATGGAATCCAAGAAAGAAAACAACAAAACCAAAACTTTGCAGACTTTACAATGTTAATCCTAAAAGAACAAATTGTTTTTACCTTAGAAGACTACTAATGGCAGTTTCTGGCCCAACATCTTTTGAAAATCTTCGTACAGTTAACGGAAAACTTTATGAAAGTAATCGTGAAGCATGTGTTGCATTGGGATTAGTTTTAAATGATAAACTTTATGAAGATACATTATTTGAAGCTTTAAATCATACATCACCAAATCAATTCAGATATCTTTTTGCAAGATTATTGGCACATTGTGATTTGGGCAATCCTTTGGAACTTTTTGATCGATTTGAAGATCATTTAATATCAGATCTACTAAAAAAATGGCAAAAAGATGATGCAAAAAAAGTTGCATGGAGAAAAATTGTTAAAAGTATGCTTAATCAAGATAAACAATTATCCGATTATCCACAATTGGAAGCTTATATGCAAGAAATTGGATTTGAAACTGAAGAAACAATTGATTTAAAAGTTTTGTTATCAGAAGCTTTGGAAGAATACGGTACAATGAATAAAGAACAAAAAGCAATTGTTGATCCGATAGTTGAAAAATTAAAAAGTTTGACACAAAAAGCTGAAAAAAGTTGTACATTTGCTGACGGGCCAGGTGGATGTGGAAAATCTTACATTTTTAATGCAATAAGGAAATTTGCCATAGCTTACGGTAAAAAAATAATGGTAATGGCTTGGAGTGGCATTGCAGCTTCATTGTATCCAATGGGAAGAACTTGCCATAACGGATTTAAACTCGAATTTCCTTTTGAAAATGACAGTAATAGCGGAATAAAGCCAGCTTCTCCACAAGGAGAAATGTTAAAAGAATTGGATATTATTATTTGGGATGAATTTCCAATGGCCCCAAAAAGAGCATTAGAAGTTATTGATAGCAAATTAAGAGAAATTATGGGAAATGATATTCCATTTGGTGGAAAAATCCTATTAACAGGTGGAGATTTTCGACAAATTGCTCCAATTGTTGAAAGTGGAACACGTCAAGAAACTATTAATTCTTCAGTTTGCTGTTCAAAATTATGGAAACATTTTGAAAAATTCCAATTAATTGAAAATGTTCGAGCATTGCCAAATGAAATTGAATTCAAAAAAATGCTTTTGGAAATTGGTGAAGGCAAATTTGGTGACAATCCTAATGAAATTGAAATTCCTGAAGAATGCTTAAGCAAAGGTGATATAATTGGTGAAATTTTTGGTGACTGTATGGAAAATTATGATCCATCTACAGTAATGAAAAGAGCAATTCTTGCAACATGGAATAAAGATGTCGATGAACTTAATGAACAAGTTTTGGAACTCTTTGATGAAGAAACTGAAATTACTTATCATGCACAAGACGTTTATCATTACGGTGATGAAATTTTACAAGGAGCTGGAGAAATCCATGAAAATTACAAAACTAGAAACATCAAAGGTTTGCCAAGTTTTAAACTTCGACTTCGCAAAAATGCAATTGTAATGTTGGTTCGAAATTTATCAATTGAAGATGGTCTTTGCAATGGAACAAGATTAATTGTTACAAATTTGTTAAAGCATAATCTTATTTGTAAAAAAATTAATATTGATGGAAGCCTTAGTGATGAAATAATGATTCCTCGAATAACTTTAACATCAAAGCATGGAGTTGTTCATGTAACAAGACATCAATTTCCAGTAAAATTGGCTTTTTGTATGACAATTAATAAGAGCCAGGGACAAAGTATGGAACGGGTAGGAATTGTATTAAATCATGAATGTTTTTCACATGGACAACTTTATGTTGCATTCAGTCGAGCTCGCTCATTGGCAGGTGTAAAAGTGGTTCTTCCTGAAGGTAAAACAACAACAGCAAATATTGTTTACAAAGAATTATTAGAATTGGGCAAAAAATAAAGCATAAAACGAAAATGTAAAAAATTAAAGCACTCAAAATTAGACAAAACAGGATATATCATATTAGAAGTAATCAACGGCCCGCCCCCGGCCAAAAAATGGGGTACCCGTTCGAGGTTGACCACTTTGACGTAGTGGACGGGCTTAAGGCTACTGTAGCCGACCAAGTGTCAACCAAAAATTAAAAATGTTAAAATAATTTTAATGAAAAAGTTGAAATTGTGTCAATTGTAATTAAAAATAATTAGTTTGTTATCATGATTGATTAGATTTTATTTTTTACAAAATACTGTTTTTTTTTTGAGTTTGTGACTGTTAAGAAGCACCGGCTTTAGCCGGGGCTTCGCTTGTCTTTTTTTTAATTAAAAAAAATATTTAAAAGTCAGGGTAAAAATTTATTGAAAAGCTGCAAAAGAGCAAATGGGGGGGGGGGGGGGGGAACGGAAAAAATGCTATAAAACATGTGCCGTTCTGAACTTTTTTTATTATAAAAAGATTGCAGCAAATTTCTTGCACTTTTAAACTTTAACTTTTTTTTTAAATTAAAAAAGTCAGGGGGGGGGGGTATAAACATGTGCCGTTCTGAACTTTTTATTATAAAAATTTCTTGCACTTTTAAACTAAAAATCTAATTACAAACGATACCCGTAATCTAGTAAATTAATACAAAATTTCTAAATTATTATTCATTTAAAAAATTAAAAATAAAGTATGTATTTCATGTTTTTCTTCGAAAACTTTCATCTCCAAAATTCATACTCAAAAAAGAGATACTTCTGAATCTGAAACAAAAACGCATTTTGTTATGCGTAATATTGTGAAGAAAGAAAAAGACAAATCAGAATTTTCCATTTTTTTGAAGTCATCTTAATCCTTTATCTGTTTTTTTAATATTCTGTTTTACCCAACTATTGGGGATAGGAAATTCTGCATTTTCAGATGAAATTTATTTGCAATATCATTCTGTAAGCTGAGATATCGGGGAAAAGTTAAACCTTTGTGCAGACCTTCAAATCCAAGGCCTAATATTTCCTTGCTTTCATTCCAAAAAACATTTAATTACGAAAAAGGATGTAAGAAAACAAATGCAATTCTTTGGAAAAATCTTTATTGTCTAAATGGGCATAAACAATTTTTAGAGAGAGAAGGATCGGCCATGGATGGCGCAGTGGTTAGAAGTTCGCTTCTAGTTCCACATTGACGGATTTCGCGAAAAAATGCTTAACTTTTATAGCCAAGGATATCCCTTTGTTGATTAACAAAATGTGAAATATAAAAAGGAAAGCAAAATGCGTACAAACAAAGCAGGTTAAACATTTTTAATGCTGTAACAAAATTTTTATTCTACAAAATTTGTCGCTACAAAAACAACTATAGTTCATGGTGACGAACTGAAACTACGTTAAATATGTTGTTTTTGGAAAATTATCATAAAATAAGCGAAAAAAAAAGTTTTTTATTGTTTGCATGGCTGTTTTTTTTTATGGCTATCGACTCTTGGTTGCATTCCTGAAATTTTGCACGGGCTCATTTTTTGGGGAAAAACGTAGGGTTAAGGCGGCTTGGACCTAAAATGGTGCCAATAGGCCCAAAAACACTAAAAAAAGGCTTTTGGTTGATATCTGGGTCGTCAGGGTTATGTGCCGTCAAAATTGCGAAATCACGAAAAATGGCCTTTATTGGCACTTTTTTGCATGCCATATCCGTATTTCCAGAGAAAGTGGTCTTTGACCCCCAGTTTTATTGTGCAATGATGTTTTGTGGACATAATAAGGGTATTTACACACTCCTGATTACCGTATTTCAAAAGTTCCAAGTGAAAATCAGTGAATTTTGGCCAAAAAACAGTGAAAAATTCAGAGTTTTTGGAATTGTGACCGATTTTCCAAAGAAAGTGGTCTTTGACCCCCAGTTTTATTGTGCACTGATATTTTGTGGACATAATTATGCTATTTCCACACCACTGGCTACCCTATTACAAAAGTTCCAAGTAATTGAAAATTATCGAATTTTTGCACTTTTTTAAAAATTAAATTTTTGAAACGCCCACTATGGTTTCACTCCCTTATAAAAGTCTTATAAATCTTTGATCGGCAAAACATGAATTGTCGTGTTAAGAAAAACCAAACCGCAGTAAAAAAATTTTTATTTTTTTTCAAAGAAATTTTTAACTGCGGTTTTATTTTTCTTAACACGACAATTCAGGTTTAGTCGATCAAAATTTTATGAGACTATGAAACCATAGTGCGCCATAAATCAGAAATGAGATATTTTAAAAAAAATCTGGTACACAATTTTGTTCTTCATGTAGTAGCGAGTAGAAAAACATCTATGTAATGACTTGGATGTCACTCTTACGAGAGTTCTATTCTTTGGCGGATGATTAGTTAAAATAAAGGCAAATTTTTCACCAACGGAAAAAATTAAGAGAAATTGAAATAAACGAAAAATGGTACACAATTTTGTCCCCAATTTCCTGAAGTTTAAAATAAAAGCAAAAGAAACCATATATATCCATTTAGAACCGACTTCTATTCTTTTTTGTTAATTTCGCGCTCACCTATACCCTCAACATCAAAAACCGTATTTAATAATATTTTTAAATGTTTGAAAATGTTATATTCAGATTCTCCATGCTTGATTTATTTCGCAGGCCTGACGCGCTATGGGTTCAAAGCATATATTTTTGGAATCCCCACATGATAGGCCATTAAACGGTGCATTGTTTAGCTTAACGCAGGGGATTTTGCCATTTTTTTACAAGGGTCGAAAATTACACATATCGAAATTTCGACATTAGAGGTCAGATAAATTTTTTTTGTGGTAGCCATTTTATAGCCCTTACTTATGTGTACAATCCTGGGGCACAACTTTTTGATTGGTTGCAATCCTGATTTTTCCCGATTTTTTGAATTTTTGGTTATATTCAATTTTTGAAAATCTGCGAAATCGGTTTCACACGGTAGAATGCTCCAAAACTCCAGGAATAACGTTTTTTCACTTAGTTTTATCGATTGGCTATAAAAGAATTGAAAATAAAATTTTTGATGTAACACTCGATTTAAAAAATGTGGTGCATCGTCTCTTAAAACGCGTTCTTTGACAAAAAAATGATGCAGCGACCAGCGCCCGGACACAAAAAAAAACAAATTTTTTGAAACTTTACCCATGTTTTCGAATACCCTTAACAAAATTATTGGCCAAGGCTTTTTGGCTAAAAGTGCCATTTTGGCACTTTTTTATGCCATTTAAGTTGAAAACGGCATTTTTTTATCTCAGGTGCCGTTGGAGTTATTGGCTTAATTTGTTTCGGTATAAACTAAATCGAGGTCGCTGAATCCGAATATCGCATTTTCAAATCTTGAAAATCGTGTCGGGACCCAAAAAAATCGAAATTCAGGCATTGTGCCATTCCCCTGCCACGGCATTTCACTTGCCAGTTCCAAAAATGCCACCATCGGATTCCCCGGCATTTTTTACCCTAGAAGGCGGAATGTCTTCCCCCAACTCGTCCCGCTCGCTGATTCTAAAATATTTGAATACCGTATACCCTCGAAATTTAGAATCACAAAAGAAATTTTTTTAACTTTTTTCTATGTTTGAGTCTTTTAAATAACCTTAAAAGGTAAACATAAATAAATATAACAATTTTAAATAATTTACAGCTGTTAAATTTTCAATTTTTAAGTTTTTTTCATTTTTTCAATGTTGATAATGTTAACCTTCTGTATACGGTATTACAACATGAAAAAAGTTTGAATACAGTGTCATTTCGATTAAATTTAAATATAAAATATTTTTTAAAGCAAAACCCCTCCAAGATTTGATAATTTCGGTACATTTTTTTTGCAATAAGTAAAATTTTGGTAACATTTTGTGGTAAAGCTTTTCCATTTTACCAAATACAGTGTTTTTTCTAAAAATAATTTACTGTTTCTTGAAAAATTAACTAAGATTATTTCCAATGCCTAATGGGACGATTTGAAGCAAAAATCAACAAATTTCAAAAAAAAAATTTTTTTCATTTTTTTGGATATGAAAATCCTCACATACTCCCCCCTTTGGTAGATTTCGATTTCAAAAACTACTGTATTCGACTGGGCAGTATTCAGGATATGTAATCGAAAGATATATCCCAAATCGGCCAAGCTCTTTCCGACTATGTAATTCACAGATCTCACACGACAAGCCGTGGGGGACAAAATGCCGAAAATTTACATAATTTATCGTTACAATTTCGATTTCGGCATTTTTCAGCAGTTTTTTTGAGTTGGCAATATCATATTCGGAATCAGCATGCTCGAAAACCTTGGAAACGGGGAAATTAGCCAATTTTGTTGAAATTTCGCTTTTTTATGATTCTAAATTTCGAGGGTATACGGTATTCAAATATTTTAGAATCAGCGAGCGGGACGAGTTGGGGGAAGACATTCCGCCTTCTAGGGTAAAAAATGCCGGGGAATCCGATGGTGGCATTTTTGGAACTGGCAAGTGAAATGCCGTGGCAGGGGAATGGCACAATGCCTGAATTTCGATTTTTTTGGGTCCCGACACGATTTTCAAGATTTGAAAATGCGATATTCGGATTCAGCGACCTCGATTTAGTTTATACCGAAACAAATTAAGCCAATATCTCCAACGGCACCTGAGATAAAAAAATGCCGTTTTCAACTTAAATGGCATAAAAAAGTGCCAAAATGGCACTTTTAGCCAAAAAGCCTTGGCCAATAATTTTATTAAGGGTATTCGAAAACATGGGTAAAGTTTCAAAAAATTTGTTTTTTTTTGTGTCCGGGCCTCTCAGGATTTTCTCAAAGAACGCGTTTTAAGCTGATTTTTGGCATGTGGAATTTAATGACGCCATTAGTTTTTCTTTAAAAAAAAGTGCCAAAGAAATAATCAGTAATTTGCTCCAACAAAAAATTTGAAAATCTCTCAATTCGCGTTTTCAAAACAAACACTTTGCCAGACATCGGACCAAAAAAAAGCACGCTTTCGTTGCTTTGGATTCGATGTGCTTTTTTTGTTGCGAAATTGGTCAAAGAAAGGGAAAGCATCGCTCAGCGATTTTTCTTAGCGTTCGTCGCACCGTGAAAATGTTTATTATCTAGCTGAAGATGAATAAACAATTTTAAATGAACGAAAGATAGGCCATGGATGGTGCAGTGGTTGGAAGCGCGCTTCTAGTTCCACACTGACGGGGTTCAATTCCAGTCAGAGTCGCCGCATGTTCATGGCCACCAAAAATACATTATCAATAACAACAAAATAGAAAATAGAAAAACCCCCAAAATTTTTTCAAAAAAATTCAGTGGAAGATATAAATCAAAACTGATTCTTTACAAAAATGGGGAGAAAGTTGTGGTTGTTAATTGAAAATCTAATATATATATTGGATTATTGCTAAAATAGCGAACTTTTTTAGAAAATTTTAATCCAACTTTCGAAACTGCAACCGTTTGATATTCTTTTTCTTTGCAAAAACAAAATTTTTTAATAACAAAGAATTTTATTTATTTTTTTGGCTTTACTGTAAATTTAAAAAGTTTAAAAAAAAGGGCACTAAGGGAACATCCAGACGTGACGTCACGGCAAAATCCAAAATTTTGACTCCCCCCCCCAATCACAGTACCGTCACTTTTGGCTTACCCCCCTCCCCCCCACCGTCACAAAAATCGTCACATTTTCCAAAAATGCATAAAAAATTCAAATTGCTTTAAAATTTTATTTATAACAAGAACAAACAAAACAATTAAATTTTAAACAACAAACAACAAAACAATTAAATTTTAAGATGTTCAAAAACATTGACATATGCATCAGGATCAGTTGAAGGATCAATAATAGGTAACTTTGATTTTTCATTCTAACAAAAGTAGACTTATTAACAAAAATAAATTTAACAAAACAAACCGTTAAAGCATCAGGTTGAACTGAAGTAACAGTTGAAGCCGAAGGTGTAGAAGATGAAACAACAGTTGAACTTGAGAGAGCAGCAGGCTTACTAAAAAAATTCAAAAAGCTATTTGCAGATTTATGTTTTTCAATTTTAGATGTCCAAAAAGTCATTTTGAGTTTAATTTGAACAATATCATTGTGTAATTCTTTCCATGCTTTTTCTCCAGCAAATTCTCTTGCAGATTTATCAAATCTTGTTTTGAGTTCAGCCCAATTTCGAAAAAGAGCCATAAAAGAATTGTGTAAATCCGACATGTTTACAGTTTCATTTGGGTTAATTAATCCTTTGGATGCCTCGAAGTTCATTACTTTGTAACAGGGTTGAAAGTTTTTAAAGCTTGTCCAAAAGAGCATTGCTAACACTGCTTTAGCAGTCTTTTTGCCGCGTTTTAATCATTCGCGTCAAGAGTTTTTTACTCTTTGAAAAAACTTTAGAGAAAAAATTTAGTAAAATTTAATTCAATAACATTGCAAAAATGATCAATTTCCGTGACGTCACTTTTGGCTTTGACCCCCCCCCCCCCTAAAGCCGTGACGTCACGTCTGGACAGTCCCTAACACTTTATTTTTAAAAGGTGATAATGTTTATATAGAAATAAAACGAGTAAGCTGTTAGGTTTACCATCTTTTGTGAAATTTCTTTTTTTTGAGAATCTTTATTTTATAAAATGTCCTTTTTTAAAAAGTGGTTGAAATCAGTGCAGTTATAAAAAAAAAAAATGAAAAAAGTTTTTACAGTAATTTTTGGAAACTATTATGTTAAAAAGTAAAAAAAAACTTTTACATTTTTACACATTACAAAAAATAGTCGCCAAAGCTACTTCTGATATCAAATAATATTATTTCTAACAAAACTGAAATATTTTATTTATAAAATACAGTAATTTGAAAAAAAGTTAAATTTTACCACAAATTTTACCAAAAATATTACTTATTACTTGTAAATATTTGCCAAAATTATTTCTAATGTCTATTGGGACAATTAGAAACAAAAATGAGACAGTTTAGGAAAAAAAAATTTTTTTAAATTTTTTCGATTCTGAAAATCTTCACGTACTCCCTGTGGTGAATTTCGATTTCGAAATTTACTGTATTCGGTTGGTACAGCTTTGAAATACGTCATCAAAAGATATATACCAAATCGACCATGCTCTTTCCGAATCCGTCGAGAACCGATCGCGCACGACAATTTCAGGCGGACAAAGCGTGGAAAAACCGAGAAAATTTTCGGCACAAGTCCGATTTCGGCACTTTTTCGCCGTTTTTTCGAGCCGCTGATATTTTATTCGGAATCAGCATGGTCGAAAACCTATAAAACCGGGGAATTAGCCAATTTGCTATAAATTTCGATTTTTGGAGATTTTTCGAAATTTTGAGGGTCCCGAGTGGATAACTTTCGAAAGGTACAAGATGGGGTCTCAAAACCAAAAAATTCGGATTCTACGACGAAAATTACCCTAGGGGACGGAAAAAAGCATCTCCCCGATAACTTTGGGTGTTTTGTGCCGGGACTATTAGCCGTTGTAAAATTTCTCCAGAGAATGCGTCTTAAAGGGAGTGTCGAAGCCGCTGAAAAAACGCACTACGACGGTAAGGGCGTCACGGCAATGATAGGGAATGAAAAGTTTGTTTTTTTTGTCATTCATTCACATCGGTTGGACGGATGAATTTTTACAAACTTTTCATTCCCTATCATTGCCGTGACGCCCTTACCGTCGTAGTGCGTTTTTTCACAGGCTTCGACACTCCCTTTAATTACGAAAAAGGATGTAAGAAAACAAATGCAATTCTTTGGAAAAATGTTTATTGTCTAAATGAGCATAAACAATTTTGAGAGAGAGAAGGATCGGCCATGGATGGCGCAGTGGTTAGAAGTTCGCTTCTAGTTCCACATTGACGGATTTCGCGAAAAAATGTTAAATAATACTTTTATAGCCAAGGATATCCCTTTGTTGATTAACAAAATGTGAAATATAAAAAGGAAAGCAAAATGCGTACAAACAAAGCAGGTTAAACATTTTTAATGCTGTAACAAAATTTTTATTCTACATAATTTGTCGCTACAAAAACAACTATAGTTTATGGCGACGAACTGAAACTACGTTAAATATGTTGTTTTTCAATCAATAAACTTTAGCTCAAATAATAAGCATAAATCAGATCAAAAAATCTTTTTCTCTTTTTGCAAGTTTAAATAAAAAATAAAGTATTTGTTCCATTTTATAGACAAACTTTTTTTTAAAATTAATTGCAACTAAAATTTATGTTTTTTTTTATCTTTTGATTTTGCTTTATTCACTTTTGGAAAAAGAAAAAAAGTAAACAATTGTCAGACATCTTTTTTTTTATAAATAAATGTTTTATATTTTCGACGCTGCTAATTTTAGTTTGCATTTTATTTTGCTGCTTTCAAAATGAAGTTGTATTTTGAAGGTATTGCAATTTTCATTTTTTTAATTGTTGGTGGTATTGGAGTTGATGGAATTGATATCAGTGATATTAAAAATTTTTATGAAAGCTTTCAAAGCGTAAGTATCCATATTTTTTTTAAAGATGCCCGCGTTCGGTTTTGGCAAAATGTTTTTCAATGCCATGTGGGAGAAAAAAAATGTTTATTCGGTTTTCAATTTTTGTTCAACAAAAAAAATACGAAAAAAACGTGATTTTTTTTCTTTCACATGGCATTGAAAAGCATTTTGCCAGACACCGGAACACAAAATAGATGTCTTTGCTTTGATTCAAATTCTTCTAATTTTTTTAACCTGTTTTTTTAGATCCGTCAATGCCGAGCAAATGAAGTTCAACAATGTTTAGGTTATACATGGAAACGATTTGAATGCAGATTCAAAGATTTTGGTGTTGCCGTTAATCGAGGAAATTGGGACGTATATATGGCAAC
This sequence comes from Panagrolaimus superbus, assembly GCA_964035985.1. Taxonomy (NCBI): domain Eukaryota; kingdom Metazoa; phylum Nematoda; class Chromadorea; order Rhabditida; family Panagrolaimidae; genus Panagrolaimus; species Panagrolaimus superbus. The sequence continues at coordinate 13,768,462 of OZ038357.1, forward strand.
AAAATGTTCAATGAATCTTTTGCTTAACCATGACCTTTATACACCAAATTACGGTAGCATCGAAGATAAACGTTTTAAACCAACGGAAATTTTTACGGCAACAGAAAATTTACAAAGTCGAGCTGTTGGTGACATTGAAGAACTTCGAAAAGTATGTTTCATTCAAGAATTACGAAAATGCCTTCATGAACATCAATGCGGCATTCGAGCACATTCTCAAGTCTTTGGACAAATTTATGATATCAATAAAGGTGTGATGTCACAAATTTATCACACTGCTGCCTTTTATGTTAAAGAAAAGTGGCAACAATTCAAAGATTTTTTGTTTGGTTAAATTTCAAAAAAATACTTTTTTTTTTCTCGTCAAAATTGCTTTTTTTAAATTTTATATATTTTTTTAATGAAATTAAACATAAAAATATGTTTTAAAAAAGATTAAATTTTTCGCATAAAATAAATAAATTTTTAACAGCGACACATTTTTGTATTTAAAAAAGTAACAATTCAATGAAATCAGTTATATGGATTTTACAATTTCAAAAATATGCACAAATCAAAAATATTTTTGAAATAAAAAATTTTAATTCAAATTATACGATATCAGTCATTTTTGTTCCTTGCAAAATAAAGTTTTATTTTGATGATCAGTTGGTTCAAAAAATTTAATTTTTTTTGTTTTGATAAACACAAAATACGACTATTTTTAATTTAAATTTTAAATCTTTTTGTTTTTGTGACACGGGTCCAAAAAACAGATTATGCAAATTAGTCATTTTTTGAATATAAAAGCAATATTGAAAATTTTTATCAATCATATATTTTGTTAAATATTTACAAATATTAAAAATGTCCTCAACTTTAATGTTCGTCAAAATCCTTTTGTTTGCCTTTTTAATGGCATTCCTTTCCCAAACGGCAATTGTATATGCCAAAGATTGCAACTCCCAACAAGAATGCATTGATTGGTGCCCTCGAAATGTCCCCGCTGCATGTACTGCTGATCATCATTGCCGATGTGGCCGTTAAATTTTGATTGTTTCAAGTTAAAGTTTAAATTTGTAAAAAAATTTGTATATTTTAAAGCTTTGTAAATACTGTGCTAAAATATAATAAATTATCATCAGCAAAAAAATACATTTTCGTCTATAAATAAATTTTATTCATGTCCAAAACTAGTATTATTAGAACTGGTAATACTTTCAGAATAATGTTTTTAGACCATATTCTATTAATCAATTTAAAAAAATAAAAACCTGAGATGGTGTGTTCCGCTCATATGTGAAATTTTAAGATTTTTTGGTAGACTTAATAATCCAAATTTTACAATATCAGTCATTTTTGTTCCTTCCAAAATAATTAAATGAAACAGGAGTATTGGTTGCAACAATACTAAAGTTTTCATAATTACAAGATTTCATCAAATAATATGGACAACTACCAATGTAATCAAATACTGTGCCATCAAATGTTGTAAAATGTGCACCATTAATACATGCAGTTTTTGTTCGTAATTACATGCAACATTTGGATTACCAGAATAACCTATTTTGATGATATTCAAATCAGACAAATCTTTTAAGAAAAAATAAGCAACAATCAATTTATTAAATAGAATAAAATCTTTTTATTTTGGCAAAAAATTGCAAAAAAAGTCCGTATTCTTTGGCTAAATTTTGCCTTTGATTTTTTGTCGAAATTTCGAGTGCTTCATTGCGCGAACACTTCCCTTCCCCAAATTTCAATTATCTTTTAATATGGTATTGAATCTGTTGCTCATTTTTTCCCTGCTACTACGTTTACTAACCAGATGGACAAGTACAAACTTTTTTATGATTAAATATGGTACATGTTGCATTGACACCACATGAATTTGTTTCACATGTTAAAAGATTACCACAATCAACTCCAACAGTGTTTTCTGGACAATTACAGCTTCAAAAAAATATTAATTTTTAATGTTTGGTAGTTAAAGCAATATTTAATACTTACATGAAAGAATTTGGTCCAGTAACAACAAAAGTGCCATTATTTTTACAGACAATTTCTGGATTAACTTTTGTGGAAGCATTCAAAGGTATTGATGTTGGGATGGCACTCGATTCCGGTAAAATGGCAAGAGCTGGTGGTGTAGCAAATGCTACTGTCACCTCATCGACGGCCATTGATGAAGTTATACAATATACAACAAGAAATATGCCAATCATGGCAATATTTCTATACAATGTGTTTGCCACTATAAAATAACAGTAGTGTTATTTTATATATGTTTATATACATGTTTTTTGATTGTTAGATGTAACGGATGAACGGGCTCTACAACATATAATAAAAACTTCCATATTAGTGAATTATGTAATATAATCCGGAAGGAAATTATATCAAAAGGGGGAAACGCAATTTTTTTGTTGAACATTGATTGGAAGTTCCGACGCACTCTTTGGAGCTGCTTTTTTTTATTCGTTGGAGCTGCAAAAAGTTTTAAAAAAAGCAGCTCCAATGAACCCTGAGCAAAAAAATTTGTTAGAGGTGCGCCTCCCCTCTTTAATCAATTTTGTTGCGGAAATGAAAATTAAATTTTTTTGATTAAAGTTGCCAAAATAAATCCGATTTATTTATTTTTTTCACTTATTTTTTTTGGGGGGATAAATTAATCAGTATTTTTTATATTGTGTTGAAAATAGATTATCCGCCTATTTTTTTAAAAAAACCTGAGAATAAACTAAATAGAATCCAAGCATATTTGTATTTAATGAATCATCAAAAAAAAATATAAACTGCTTTATAAAATTCAACAATAACAATAACAGATAATAATAATAATATTTTGTTTTTAAAAATTATATTCAGAGAAAAGATTGTCGAAACAAATCACTTTGTTAAAATAACATCAACACAAATACGTTACTTTGAATTGTGACGTTACCATTTCTTTTTTTTCTGGATAAACAATCAATCAATGCATAATTAAAGAATTGTCAAGATCTGCACAGAATCTGATGCGACTTTGAAGTGCGGAATAAGATCCAAAGAATTTATTTGACAATATGGATGGGTGAGTTAAAGAGTTCCGGGCTTTTTGCTGACGTCAGATCTGGACTAATTAAAAAACACTATTTTATGTCGGTTTTTTAAAATACTATTTTACGTTTTAATAAAAATCCCTTTTTAAAAATTTTAAAACAATTTCAAAAATGTTGAATTAGAAAAATTTAGTTTTTTCTTTGATAAAAATTAGTAATTTATGAATAAAAAATGTTGAAAAATATTACAATTTTAATAAATATTTATCAATTAATTCATCAACAGCTCTTCGACGTTCTTTGCTATTTTTTGCTTGATAACTAAAATGACTTTAAAACCCTATATTACTGATAAGATAATTTTATCGACATACTTTTTAACACTTTTGCTTTTTCTTAATTCATTTTTTAATGCTGCATTTTCGGCCCTTGTTGATTCAATAATTGCTTTTTGTTCCTTTATTTAAGCTTTTATTTCATCATCACCAAAATAATCAAAATCCGCATCCATCAACTTAAAATATAACTGATATTATTTCTATCAGTTTTTTTAAAACTTTTATCAAACCTTTTGCCTCAAAACTGCCATTTCTTCCGATAAATTTCGAATTCTTTCATTTAAAAATATTTTCTTTTTTGTTAAAATTCCAATTTCTGTTGAAAGCTTTTTGCAGTGGTCTTCCAACAACAAATTTCGAAGTTTATAATTTTCTTCAAATGCTTCCAACTTTTCTTCCGCTTCCTTCTTTTCCATCATTGCTGCGTTTTTCTCTGAACTTTTTTCTCCAATTTCTTTCATCAAATCTTCAATTCTTTTTTCCATTTCATCATTCATCGAATTTATTAATTTTCGAGTTCTTTCAAGCTAAAAAAATTGGATTAAAATTACAAAAAAAGAGATTTGTGATATCCAAATGTGGCAAATCCCTTTTCATCTTTTGCCGAAACCAATAAAATGTGAAAATAAGAGCTCTTTATAAACCAATCAATTGTATATATCCATATTCGGATATATGAAATCCCTTATTTGTATATATAAAATCTTACCTCAACTTCAAGCTCAACAATAATTCCATCCTTTTTTTGGTCGCTTCTTTTGACATTAAATAATTCATCTTGAATCCTTCTAATTTCAACCCTTTCATTTTCCAATAAATTATGCATTTCAAAAAGTGACTCACTTGCAGGCGAAAATCCAAGTTGAGTCTCTCGAAGTTGTTTTATTTCTAAACTTAATGAAATATTTTTTTCCTAAATTTTTAATCGTTTTATTGATTAATTTTTGTAGTATGCCCTACTTGAAGCTGCTCCATAATCTCTACGGATTCTTTCAATTTATTTTTCATTTCAATTAATAATTTTTGATTCACTGATAACACTTCAGAAATTTCATTTTCATCACTACTTTCTACTTCATTATTTTGGTTTAACAAAGCTTTTTCAAGTTGTTTTGAAAGTTCATTGATTACATCATCCTGTTTTTTGATAAACTCCAATAATTCAGAATTTGTTGGAAGATTTTTTGGGGCTAAAAATGGGAGTGTTTTAATGATGTAAAAAATGATAAAAGAAAACTTACAAGCAATTGTAGACATTTGTTTACCTTCAAAATGCCATGGCAAATATATATGTGCCACCAAAAAACGGCAGCAACCAAGAAAGAAAGAAAGAAAATAATTTCGTTGCCATTGACAACCCGTCCCTGTCCCGTCCCTGGCAGTGCCCTATTATTTTGATCCAGAATTTATTTATTCATTTTTAAAAAGAGATTATGGATTTTTATTCAATAATCAATCTTATCACCTTATCACATATCATCTTATCAGTGTTTGGTGATAAAAATGAAGATATTATTCCAGCGACTACCGTATCCCCTGTTAATTACAATTCAACAACAACAACAACAATGAAAAATAATATTTTAGAATTAAATGTTACTTCAACAAAAAAAATAAAATTACCTCGAATCAATTTTAAATCAATTCCATCTTTTTCAGATTCATTGTAATAATACGATAAATTACCATAAATTGGGTATATTCCAACATTGATAATTACCATTATTGTTTGCTGAAAAAAACAACAATTTTTTTTTAAATTTTTATTGATTTTTTTTTTCGGGTACCGATCTGTGCAAATAATGTTTTTGAAAAAACTGATAAGTTTGTGATAAAAAAAAAGAAGAAAGAAACTTGCATAAGAATGTTTTTTTAAGGAGGCGTAACTTTTTTTTACAAGCACTGAAAAAAAGTTATTACGAATTCATCACTAATCGGGGATGAATTCGATACTGTTGAAGTAACGTAAAACACCTCACTTAAAATCCGTCAAAAATCGCAGTGATGTGATGCCGCTGTGAAGAATCCTGTGATGGTGATGCATGCTTAACTGAAAAGTGACCATCGAGAGGGTGATTGGGTGACGTTTTGGTGATGATTTTCCGCTTCCTCCGATAATTTCTTTGACAAAACTTTTTATTATCTTCCATTTTTTAGTTGCTTGCATTTAAGACTATGGTAATGCATCACCATAAACTAACCGTCACTGAAGTGATGCAATCGTCACGCCACCATTACGTCGAGATTAAAACCGTCACCAATTTCTCACTTTTTTTTCTCAATGAGAAATTCTGACAATAAGGGTCCTGAATGCTCTAAATCGCATTAACTGATTAATTGATGATCAAATATTTAATAACTTACAGATTTCGAAGAAAAAAGAATAGTAAAAATTCATATTTATATATTTTACTGCCTACATTGTGAGCCCGTTTGTGAAGGGATAGTCTCGGAAAGAGTAAAACGTGAACACGGGTAGAAATTTTTTTGTTTTTTTTCCCACCTTTAAAATAAAGCTTTATTTACATTGTTTTTTTTTTAAATTTTTGATTTTTTTAATACTTATTTGCAAAATCGGCGACCCTTTCACAATAAAAGACGAGCACAATACAGGCGGTAACATATATAAATTTTCAAACTTTTGACTTTACTTTTTAATTAATTAAATAATATGAATATAAAACTTATACGACACTTTTTTTCATATTTCTATATTTTATTCATTTTATTAAAATTTTTATATATTTTATACATAGTTGGTGACTAAACTGAATCAATAAAATTAAAAATATCAATTACAGTTTTTTTATAAAATTATATTGATAGACAGAAAAATGTTTGTTTTATGTATCTCTGATGTATGTGGTTGTTGATCGACGATTTCTTGATGTTGATGAACCGCTTGATGTAATTGCAATACAAACTAAAACAACAATAAAAAATAAGAATGATAATAAAAGATATGGTATCATTGTGGTAAAAATATTATGAAATTTTTGTAATGTTGAAGTAACATTTAATTCTAAAATATTATTTTTCATTGTTGTTGTTGTTGTTGAATTGTAATTAACAGGGGATACGGTAGTCGCTGGAATAATATCTTCATTTTTATCACCAAACACTGATAAGATGATATGTGATAAGGTGATAAGATTGATTATTGAATAAAAATCCATAATCTCTTTTTAAAAATGAATAAATAAATTCTGGATCAAAATAATAGGGCACTGCCAGGGACGGGACAGGGACGGGTTGTCAATGGCAACGAAATTATTTTCTTTCTTTCTTTCTTGGTTGCTGCCGTTTTTTGGTGGCACATATATATTTGCCATGGCATTTTGAAGGTAAACAAATGTCTACAATTGCTTGTAAGTTTTCTTTTATCATTTTTTACATCATTAAAACACTCCCATTTTTAGCCCCAAAAAATCTTCCAACAAATTCTGAATTATTGGAGTTTATCAAAAAACAGGATGATGTAATCAATGAACTTTCAAAACAACTTGAAAAAGCTTTGTTAAACCAAAATAATGAAGTAGAAAGTAGTGATGAAAATGAAATTTCTGAAGTGTTATCAGTGAATCAAAAATTATTAATTGAAATGAAAAATAAATTGAAAGAATCCGTAGAGATTATGGAGCAGCTTCAAGTAGGGCATACTACAAAAATTAATCAATAAAACGATTAAAAATTTAGGAAAAAAATATTTCATTAAGTTTAGAAATAAAACAACTTCGAGAGACTCAACTTGGATTTTCGCCTGCAAGTGAGTCACTTTTTGAAATGCATAATTTATTGGAAAATGAAAGGGTTGAAATTAGAAGGATTCAAGATGAATTATTTAATGTCAAAAGAAGCGACCAAAAAAAGGATGGAATTATTGTTGAGCTTGAAGTTGAGGTAAGATTTTATATATACAAATAAGGGATTTCATATATCCGAATATGGATATATGCAATTGATTGATTTTTAAAGAGCTCATTTTTTAAAATTTTATCGCTTTTTTCGGGAAAAGCGATTTGCCAATTTGGATATCACAAATCCCTTTCTTGGTAAATTTTAATCCAATTTTTTTAGCTTGAAAGAACTCGAAAATTAATAAATTCGATGAATGATGAAATGAAAAAAAGAATTGAAGATTTGATGAAAGAAATTGGAGAAAAAAGTTCAGAGAAAAATGCAGCATTGATGGAAAAGAAAGAAGCAGAAGAAAAGTTGGAAGCATTTGAAGAAAATTTTAAACTTCGAAATTTGTTGTTGGAAGACCATTGCAAAAAACTTTCGTCAGAAATCGGAATTTTAACAAAAAAGAAAATATTTTTAAATGAAAGAATTCGAAATTTATCGGAAGAAATGGCAGTTTTGAGGCAAAAGGTTTGATAAAAGTTTTAAAAAAACTGATAAAAATAATATCAGTTATATTTTAAGTTGATGGATGCGGATTTTGATTATTTTGGTGATCATGAAATGAAAGCTTTAATAAAGGAACAAAAAGCAATTATTGAATCAACAAGGGCCGAAAATGCAGTATTAAAAAATGAATTAAGAAAAAGCAAAAGTGTTAAAAAGTATGTTGATAAAATTATCTTATCAGTAATATAGGGTTTTAAAGTCATTTTAGTTATCAAGCAAAAAACAGCAAAGAACGTCGAAGAGCTGTTGATGAATTAATTGATAAATATTTATTAAAATTGTAATATTTTTCAACATTTTTTATTCATAAATTACTAATTTTTATCAAAGAAAAAAACTAAATTTTTCTAATTCAACATTTTTGAAATGGTTTTAAAATTTTGAAAAACGGATTTTTATTTAAACGTAAAATGGTATTTTGAAAAACCGACATAAAATTAGGGACCTCCAAGGACAAAACGCCAAACGAATTTTTGAGTAAAAAAATGGTCACAAAATTCAAAAATAGTGATTTTCGCTTATACTCAACGTGAAGGTATGGGTTATAGCGCAAAAGAAAGCCCGCAAAAAATTAGGATGGCAACTTTTCTCCGTTTGTAAAATGATATTCTGGTTATTTTACAGTTTTGAGTCTAAGTTGGCAAAATCGCCATTTTGGTCAGCAGCGTCATGATTGTGTTCTCCGATTTCGCCCATTCTTTGATATGTCATTTATTACCCCAAAAAAATAATCCATGCAAAGTTTCTAAGGATCAGAAGTCCAAATAGCGAAGTTATGGGCTTCAGAAGTTCATCTCAACTAGTGGTGCAACAATCTTCGACAGCTGAAAGTTGAAGATAGCCTGTGACTTTATATATTATATTTCATCCCCATGCTATTGGCAATGTTTTAAGACATAAAACAGAAGATTTAAGCTTAATTTGATGGAAATCAGCAGATTCAGAAGCGCAAAAACTTAGGGAACACTCGCGCTCTAAAGTGAACACAAGTGAAAGCGCAAGTGTTCCCTTCAAAAGCTCGTGAAAAACTGTGACCATTTTTGCTGTTTTTTCTTCTAATTAAAACTTAATTATCTCGCTTAACATGATTTTTTAACATTTTTTGTTTTTCATTTTTTATTCCCTGATGCCGAAAGTATATAAAAACAATAAAGTCAGCGGTTTTTAAGAACTTTTGATTTTTGCTTGAAGGTCCCTACATAAAATAGTGTTTTTTAATTAGTCCAGATCAGCGCCGTATACAGAAAAAAATTTCGGAGGTGGCACATATTTGATCTTTTGCCGCATCCAGGCAAAAAGCGGCAAAAGATCAAAGTAATTTCTCAGTTTCGGAGGGGGCACGTGCCCCAAGTGCCACCCCCCTAAATACGGCTCTGGTCCAGATCTGATGTCAGCAAAAAACCCGGAACTCTTTAACTCACCCATCCATATCGTCATATCGTCAAATAAATTCCTTTGATCTTATGCCGCGCTTCTTCAAAGTAGCATCAGATTCTGTGCAGATCTTGACAATTCCTTAATTATGCATTGATTGATTATCTTTCACTATTTTATACAGAAAAAAAGAAATGGTGACGTCGCAATTCAAAGTAACGTATTTGTGTTGATTGTTATTTTAACAAAGTGATTTGTTTCGACAATCTTTTCTCTGAATATAATTTTTAAAAACAAAATATTATTATTATTATCTGTTATTGTTATTGTTGAATTTTTTAAAGCAGTTTATATTTTTTTTGATGATTCATTAAATACAAATATGCTTGGATTCTATTTAGTTTATTCTCAGGTTTTTTTAAAAAAATAGGCGGATAATCTATTTTCAACACAATATAATAAATACTGATTAATTAATCCCCCCAAAAATAAGTGAAAAAAATAAATAAATCGGATTTATTTTGGCAAATTTAATCAAAAAAATTGAATTTTCATTTTCGCAACAAAATTGATTAAAGAGGGAGGCGCATCTCTAACAATTTTTTTTGCTCAGGGTTCATTGGAGCTGCTTTTTGTAGCTCCATTGAATAAAAAAAAGCAGCTCCAAAGAGTGCGTCGGAACTTCCAATCAATGTTCAACAAAAAATTGCGTTCCCACCTTTTGATATAATTTCCTTCCGGATTATATTACATAATTCACTAATAGGGTTGACCATTTCCCGGGAAATCGAAGAAAAGCGGGAAATTTCCCAGGAATTTCCCGGGAAATTTCCCGCGAATTTCCCGGAAACGCAATTTTGGTTTTTTCAACTATGTTTCTTCGCAAAAACAGTACTTTTATGTTTTCTAAGTAATATTAAGCTTTTTTGAGATTTTATTTAAAGATTTATGACAATAATGGTGAAACATGTGATTAAAAAATTGATAATAAAAGAGATTCATCTGCCCAAACGAATTTTAAATATCTATAGTAATCATTTTTTCAAAACACTTCGACTAGACAGCTTTCAAATAATTAAATAAATAGATAGAAACAAACTTTTGAAATGCTTTTTAAAAAAACAAACACAATTATTTATTAATATTAATAAAAAAGCAGCAAAGTATTCGTAAAAAATTTTAGCTGAAAAACATTTTCCCGGGAAATTCCCGCAAACATCGGGAAATCTCCCGGGAAATTTCCCGGGAACGGGAAATGGTCAACCCTATTCACTAATATGGAAGTTTTTATTTTGTGTTGTTGAGACCGTTCATCCGTTACATCTAACAATCAAAAAACATGTATATAAACATATATAAAATAACACTACTGTTATTTTATAGTGGCAAACACATTGTATAGAAATATTGCCATGATTGGCATATTTCTTGTTGTATATTGTATAACTTCATCAACGGCCGTCGATGAGGTGACAGTAGCATTTGCTACACCACCAGCTCTTGCCATTTTACCGGAATCGAGTGCCATCCCAACATCAATACCTTTGAATGCTTCCACAAAAGTTAATCCAGAAATTGTCTGTAAAAATGATGGCACTTTTGTTGTTACTGGACCAAATTCTTTCATGTAAGTATTATTGCTTTAACTACCAAAAATAAAAAATTAATATTTTTTTAAAACTGTAATTGTCCCGAAAACACTGTTGGAGTTGATTGTGGTAATCTTTTAACATGTGAACCAAATTCATGTGGTGTCAATGCAACATGTACCATATTTAATCATAAAAAAGTTTGTACTTGTCCATCTGGTAAGTAAAGTGATGGTTTAACTTAGTAGCAGGGAAAAATGAACAAAAAATTCAATACCATATTAAAGGTGATTGAAATTTGGGGATGGGAAGTGTTCGTGCAATGAAGCACTGGAAATTTCGACAAAAAATTATCAAAAATACGGACTTTTTTTGCAAGTTTTTGCCAAAATAAAAAGATTTTATTCTATTTAATAAATTGATTGTTGCTCGTTTTTTCTTAAAAGATTTGTCTGATTTGAATATCACCAAAATAGGTTATTCTGGTAATCCGAATGTTGCATGTAATATCCGAACAAAAACTGCATGTATTAATGGTGCACATTTTACAACATTTGATGGCACAGTATTTGATTACATTGGTAGTTGTCCATATTATTTAATGAAATCTTGTAATTATGAAAACTTTAGTATTGTTGCAACCAATACTCCTGTTTCATTTAATTCATCGTATGTCTTTATTATAACTAAAATATGCAAATTTAACAGTGAATTTAGAGTTTCAACTATGTACGAATTTACTTTAAAAACACAAGGGCATGATTTTAAAGTAGACTTTAATCTTCTACTGTATGTTGATGGAATAAATTATAATTATCCGTTTTATTGGCCATCAATAGTAAATCCAAAAATTGTTGCAACAAAACCGGCAGATAAAGTTTACATTCATGATTATCTTAATGAAGTTGTGTTCACATATTATCAAAATTATCTCTGCGCAGAGGTACCAGTATCATCAAACTTTTATGGAAATGATACAATGTGTGGACTTTGGGGAAATGTGAATAATATTTGTAATGATGATATTCAAGCTAAAAATCGTGAAGCTTTTCATGTTCCATCAACATGTATTGTTCATGCAGATTTATCAGCAATTCGTTTGATGGATACTTGGGTCACTGATAACACTGATAACAAATGTGTGATGGGTGAACATCTTACCAATATTACAAATGTAGGTTTGTGAACCTGTGCCAAATAACAATTGTGGCATTTAAGATTATCACATGTGCCATTGCTCAAAGTCAATGCGACTTAATTTTGCAAGCAATCATTGGAGCCGGTCCTTTTGCGGCTTGTTCGGCTATGACCCGTGATGTCCTGGAGTCACGATATCATGATTGTAAATATGATATTTGTGGTGGAATGCCACCTTGTGATGCTTTGAATGCTTTTTCTCATCATTGTGCAGCTGCACTTCCATTTGTTGTTCTTTCCGAGTGGCGAAATATCAGTAATTGTTCATATCCACAATGTCCTCCACATTCACATTACAGAATGAAAACACCAAAATGCCAAAATTCATGTTCTGCTCACAGTTACAGTCATTCGAATAACTGCATAGATGGATATGAGGAGGGATGCATTTGTGATGCAAATTATTATTATGACTCAAATAGTGATAATACTACAGGATTGCCGTTTGTTTGCCGGCTTTTAGGAGAATGTGGATGTGTCGATGGCATTGGAAATTATCATAAACGTAAATTTAAAAAAACGAGTTTTCAAAATAACTTTTGTTTTAAGCAAATGAATATAAACTACAAAATAATTGTACACTTGCAACAAAATGTACCGATAGTATCCTAATTTCTCATCCCCATGCATGCACCACCAATGGACAATGTAATAATATTAATGGCATTCCAACTTGCCAATATAGTATCCAATAAAGAAAAGAAGAAGAAAAAGGATCCAAAGCCAAAAGAAATTGATGAAGAAGTTGAAGAAGCTGAATCTCGAAAGTAAGTTGTTTTATTAGTGTTGTAAAAAACTAAGCTCATGTTTCCTTTTTCTATGAGTCTGTTTTTGAAAGCCTAGATATATGTATTTTTTTCATTTCTATTATATATCAGGGGTATGCAACAGCCATAAAAAGAGGAAAATGAGTACGAATATAGACCCTCTATTTTCTTACTCATTTTTTTACCTTAAGTTTTTTTTTCAAAATATAAAAAGATTGGATTTAAAAAAATGAGTAAGATTTTAGACCCTTCATTTTCTTACTCATTTTTTTACCTTAAGTTTTTTTTTCAAAATATAAAAAGATTGGATTTAAAAAAATGAGTAAGATTTTAGACCCTTCATTTTCTTACTCATTTTTTTACCTTAAAGGAGGTGGACTCTTTGCTACTATTTCATAATCCGCAAGAGAACCTGATTTGCCTGATTTTGCTGTGTTTTGACACGAAAATGGCTTCTTTTTCTTTCAAGAAATTTCTAGAATTTTCTATGAAGCTTTCTAGAACGCAAAAGAAGCCATTTTCGTGTCAGAACATAGAAAAATCAGGCAAATCAGGTTCTCTTGCGGATTATGAAATAGAAGCAAAGAGTCCACCTCCTTTAAGTTTTTTTTTCAAAATATAAAAAGATTGGATTTAAAAAAATGAGTAAGATTTTAGACCCTTCATTTTCTTACTCATTTTTTTACCTTAAGTTTTTTTTCAAAATATAAAAAGATTGGATTTAAAAAAATGAGTAAGATTTTAGACCCTTCATTTTCTTACTCATTTTTTTGCCTTAAAGGAGATTCGTTAGTTGATGCATTGCGAAATATTGCAAAAATTTGAAAAAAAAAGTTGCCGCAAAAAAAGGCGGAGCTCAGAAACTTATCGATTTCAATTAGCTTTCGTTCCAAGAATTTTACGCATTTATTTCGTTTCTTTTTTTTGCTGCAAAAAAAGGATTGAGAAATCACTGATTTGCTCGAGCTCGCTATATGAATATATGCATTTTTGCATTACTTTTTTAATATTTTACCTTTTTTATGTATTTATGTTATTAATTTTATGTTTACTGTTAAAAAAAGTTCTTTTTCTTTGTGTTTCCGATAGTGAAAGATCTTACCTTGAGTCATTTTTTGTATACGATTATTATTTTGTTTAGAATTGGTTTGGGTTTTAATTCTGTTGAATAAACTTTACGTCAATAATTAGCTTTCAAACTCCGATTTTATGACTTTTAGTAGCAGCTCATATCTATTTATATTTGCGGCAGCATTCTCAAACATTCTTCGAATTATTCCACCACCAAACTCATAACACGTTCATCTTGGAAATAGTCGAACCCCCATAAATGCAATATAATATATCATATATTTAAATCAACAATTTTGCGAAAATTAATTTTTTTTAAATGGCGCTTTTGAGCTCAAAATAATTTGAATATACAAAAATGGTATTTTGTAATATACCTAAACACAAAGCAGAAATGAAACTTACACCACCAATATAGTTGTCATAAAACGTTTAGCTTTGCAAAGATAATCATCGATAAAGAAATGAAATGGTGGATATTGTTGTTATTGTTAACGAATACTTATCGGGAGATTTAATCCTCAAAAAATCCCCAGTACCAACGCATCTAAATTACATTTGTCCCATCTTGTACCCGAAAATTATAATGACATCAATGTAAAACAACTACACGAAAAGTCATCATGAAATAATTCAGAAATTTTATTAAAGAAAAGTCAAAACAATAAAACAAATACAATACAAAAGTGAACTAAAACATTTGAAAAATCAGTTAATTTTTGAATAAAAATTCTTCAGAATTTGATTTTTTTTGGGTCGTGAGAGAAGAAGACCACATCATTAATGAATATACGATAAAAAGTTGAAAACTAAAATGGATAACAGTAGATTGATACCATAAAAAATTTGTATAAAAGAATTACCTCATATTATTATTTTTTGATTCAAAATAAATCAGCATCCGATTTTTTATCAATTCAGTAAATTCTTTCCAGTACACAAAATATTCAATTTACCCGAATGCAATAATGTTAATTCAAAAAACTCACATTGAGCTTAATTATCTTTTATCAAAAATTCATAATCAGTAATAAACAATTGACCACGAAAAAGGTGATGATACACATTCCCAATGTCAATTTGATCAGCATCATCCACGAAGTTTTAGGAAAAAATATTCGTCCATAGAAACATCATTCATATTTTTGACATTTCGTTTCTAAAATTTCAAATAATTAAATATGTTATAAAATCAATAGTAAAAAACTTACAGCAACGACACATCAGATATGGTTCGGCGGAAAAATGTTCTTTAGCGATTTGCAATCATATATCGACCATATTTCTTCCATCAATTTTGACGAAAGCTGGAAAAAAGTTTTTCCGTCGATCTTCAAAAAAATTTAGACGATGATAATAGCTGGTATTTATTTCTTTTTCTATCAATCAGATAAGTATCAGAAAAAATATAAACCAATTCTAAACAAAATAATAATCATATACAAAAAATGACTCAAGGTAAGATCTTTCACTATCGGAAACACAAAGAAAAAGAACTTTTTTTAACAGTAAACATAAAATTAATAACATAAATACATAAAAAAGGTAAAATATTAAAAAAGTAATGCAAAAATGCATATATTCATATAGCGAGCTCGAGCAAATCAGTGATTTCCCAATCCTTTTTTTGCAGCAAAAAAAAGAAACGAAATAAATGCGTAAAATTCTTGGAACGAAAGCTAATTGAAATCGATAAGTTTCTGAGCTCCGCCTTTTTTGCGGCAACTTTTTTTTTCAAATTTTTGCAATATTTCGCAATGCATCAACTAACGAATCTCCTTTAAGTTTTTTTTTCAAAATATAAAAAGATTGGATTTAAAAAAATGAGTAAGATTTTAGACCCTTCATTTTCTTACTCATTTTTTTACCTTAAGTTTTTTTTTCAAAATATAAAAAGATTGGATTTAAAAAAATGAGTAAGATTTTAGACCCTTCATTTTCTTCCTCATTTTTTTACCTTAAGTTTTTTTTTCAAAATATAAAAAGATTGGATTTAAAAAAATGAGTAAGATTTTAGACCCTTCATTTTATTACTCATTTTTTTACCTTAAGTTTTTTTTTCAAAATATAAAAAGGTTGGATTTAAAAAAATGAGTAAGATTTTAGACCCTTCATTTTCTTACTCATTTTTTTGCCTTAAAGGAGATTCGTTAGTTGATGCATTGCGAAATATTGCAAAAATTTGAAAAAAAAAGTTGCCGCAAAAAAAGGCGGAGCTCAGAAACTTATCGATTTCAATTAGCTTTCGTTCCAAGAATTTTACGCATTTATTTCGTTTCTTTTTTTTGCTGCAAAAAAAGGATTGAGAAATCACTGATTTGCTCGAGCTCGCTATATGAATATATGCATTTTTGCATTACTTTTTTAATATTTTACCTTTTTTATGTATTTATGTTATTAATTTTATGTTTACTGTTAAAAAAAGTTCTTTTTCTTTGTGTTTCCGATAGTGAAAGATCTTACCTTGAGTCATTTTTTGTATACGATTATTATTTTGTTTAGAATTGGTTTGGGTTTTAATTCTGTTGAATAAACTTTACGTCAATAATTAGCTTTCAAACTCCGATTTTATGACTTTTAGTAGCAGCTCATATCTATTTATATTTGCGGCAGCATTCTCAAACATTCTTCGAATTATTCCACCACCAAACTCATAACACGTTCATCTTGGAAATAGTCGAACCCCCATAAATGCAATATAATATATCATATATTTAAATCAACAATTTTGCGAAAATTAATTTTTTTTAAATGGCGCTTTTGAGCTCAAAATAATTTGAATATACAAAAATGGTATTTTGTAATATACCTAAACACAAAGCAGAAATGAAACTTACACCACCAATATAGTTGTCATAAAACGTTTAGCTTTGCAAAGATAATCATCGATAAAGAAATGAAATGGTGGATATTGTTGTTATTGTTAACGAATACTTATCGGGAGATTTAATCCTCAAAAAATCCCCAGTACCAACGCATCTAAATTACATTTGTCCCATCTTGTACCCGAAAATTATAATGACATCAATGTAAAACAACTACACGAAAAGTCATCATGAAATAATTCAGAAATTTTATTAAAGAAAAGTCAAAACAATAAAACAAATACAATACAAAAGTGAACTAAAACATTTGAAAAATCAGTTAATTTTTGAATAAAAATTCTTCAGAATTTGATTTTTTTTGGGTCGTGAGAGAAGAAGACCACATCATTAATGAATATACGATAAAAAGTTGAAAACTAAAATGGATAACAGTAGATTGATACCATAAAAAATTTGTATAAAAGAATTACCTCATATTATTATTTTTTGATTCAAAATAAATCAGCATCCGATTTTTTATCAATTCAGTAAATTCTTTCCAGTACACAAAATATTCAATTTACCCGAATGCAATAATGTTAATTCAAAAAACTCACATTGAGCTTAATTATCTTTTATCAAAAATTCATAATCAGTAATAAACAATTGACCACGAAAAAGGTGATGATACACATTCCCAATGTCAATTTGATCAGCATCATCCACGAAGTTTTAGGAAAAAATATTCGTCCATAGAAACATCATTCATATTTTTGACATTTCGTTTCTAAAATTTCAAATAATTAAATATGTTATAAAATCAATAGTAAAAAACTTACAGCAACGACACATCAGATATGGTTCGGCGGAAAAATGTTCTTTAGCGATTTGCAATCATATATCGACCATATTTCTTCCATCAATTTTGACGAAAGCTGGAAAAAAGTTTTTCCGTCGATCTTCAAAAAAATTTAGACGATGATAATAGCTGGTATTTATTTCTTTTTCTATCAATCAGATAAGTATCAGAAAAAATATAAACCAATTCTAAACAAAATAATAATCATATACAAAAAATGACTCAAGGTAAGATCTTTCACTATCGGAAACACAAAGAAAAAGAACTTTTTTTAACAGTAAACATAAAATTAATAACATAAATACATAAAAAAGGTAAAATATTAAAAAAGTAATGCAAAAATGCATATATTCATATAGCGAGCTCGAGCAAATCAGTGATTTCCCAATCCTTTTTTTGCAGCAAAAAAAAGAAACGAAATAAATGCGTAAAATTCTTGGAACGAAAGCTAATTGAAATCGATAAGTTTCTGAGCTCCGCCTTTTTTGCGGCAACTTTTTTTTTCAAATTTTTGCAATATTTCGCAATGCATCAACTAACGAATCTCCTTTAAGTTTTTTTTTCAAAATATAAAAAGATTGGATTTAAAAAAATGAGTAAGATTTTAGACCCTTCATTTTCTTACTCATTTTTTTACCTTAAGTTTTTTTTTCAAAATATAAAAAGGTTGGATTTAAAAAAATGAGTAAGATTTTAGACCCTTCATTTTCTTACTCATTTTTTTACCTTAAGTTTTTTTTTCAAAATATAAAAAGATTGGATTTAAAAAAATGAGTAAGATTTTAGACCCTTCATTTTATTACTCATTTTTTTACCTTAAGTTTTTTTTTCAAAATATAAAAAGATTGGATTTAAAAAAATGAGTAAGATTTTAGACCCTTCATTTTCTTACTCATTTTTTTACCTTAAGTTTTTTTTTCAAAATATAAAAAGATTGGATTTAAAAAAATGAGTAAGATTTTAGACCCTTCATTTTCTTACTCATTTTTTTACCTTAAGTTTTTTTTTCAAAATATAAAAAGGTTGGATTTAAAAAAATGAGTAAGATTTTAGACCCTTCATTTTCTTACTCATTTTTTTACCTTAAGTTTTTTTTTCAAAATATAAAAAGGTTGGATTTAAAAAAATGAGTAAGATTTTAGACCCTTCATTTTCTTACTCATTTTTTTACCTTAAGTTTTTTTTTCAAAATATAAAAAGATTGGATTTAAAAAAATGAGTAAGATTTTAGACCCTTCATTTTCTTACTCATTTTTTTACCTTAAGTTTTTTTTTCAAAATATAAAAAGATTGGATTTAAAAAAATGAGTAAGATTTTAGACCCTTCATTTTCTTACTCATTTTTTTGCCTTAAGTTTTTTTTTCAAAATATAAAAAGGTTGGATTTAAAAAAATGAGTAAGATTTTAGACCCTTCATTTTCTTACTCATTTTTTTACCTTAAGTTTTTTTTTCAAAATATAAAAAGATTGGATTTAAAAAAATGAGTAAGATTTTAGACCCTTCATTTTCTTACTCATTTTTTTACCTTAAGTTTTTTTTTCAAAATATAAAAAGATTGGATTTAAAAAAATGAGTAAGATTTTAGACCCTTCATTTTCTTACTCATTTTTTTACCTTAAGTTTTTTTTTCAAAATATAAAAAGGTTGGATTTAAAAAAATGAGTAAGATTTTAGACCCTTCATTTTCTTACTCATTTTTTTACCTTAAGTTTTATTTTCAAAATATAAAAAGGTTGGATTTAAAAAAATGAGTAAGATTTTAGACCCTTCATTTTCTTACTCATTTTTTTACCTTAAGTTTTTTTTTCAAAATATAAAAAGGTTGGATTTAAAAAAATGAGTAAGATTTTAGACCCTTCATTTTCTTACTCATTTTTTTACCTTAAGTTTTTTTTTCAAAATATAAAAAGGTTGGATTTAAAAAAATGAGTAAGATTTTAGACCCTTCATTTTCTTACTCATTTTTTTACCTTAAGTTTTTTTTTCAAAATATAAAAAGGTTGGATTTAAAAAAATGAGTAAGATTTTAGACCCTTCATTTTCTTACTCATTTTTTTACCTTAAGTTTTTTTTTCAAAATATAAAAAGGTTGGATTTAAAAAAATGAGTAAGATTTTAGACCCTTCATTTTCTTACTCATTTTTTTACCTTAAGTTTTTTTTTCAAAATATAAAAAGGTTGGATTTAAAAAAATGAGTAAGATTTTAGACCCTTCATTTTCTTACTCATTTTTTTACCTTAAGTTTTTTTTTCAAAATATAAAAAGGTTGGATTTAAAAAAATGAGTAAGATTTTAGACCCTTCATTTTCTTACTCATTTTTTTACCTTAAGTTTTTTTTTCAAAATATAAAAAGATTGGATTTAAAAAAATGAGTAAGATTTTAGACCCTTCATTTTCTTACTCATTTTTTTACCTTAAGTTTTTTTTTCAAAATATAAAAAGGTTGGATTTAAAAAAATGAGTAAGATTTTAGACCCTTCATTTTCTTACTCATTTTTTTACCTTAAGTTTTTTTTTCAAAATATAAAAAGATTGGATTTAAAAAAATGAGTAAGATTTTAGACCCTTCATTTTATTACTCATTTTTTTACCTTAAGTTTTTTTTTCAAAATATAAAAAGATTGGATTTAAAAAAATGAGTAAGATTTTAGACCCTTCATTTTCTTACTCATTTTTTTACCTTAAGTTTTTTTTTCAAAATATAAAAAGATTGGATTTAAAAAAATGAGTAAGATTTTAGACCCTTCATTTTCTTACTCATTTTTTTACCTTAAGTTTTTTTTTCAAAATATAAAAAGATTGGATTTAAAAAAATAAGTAAGATTTTAGACCCTTCATTTTCTTACTCATTTTTTTACCTTAAGTTTTTTTTTCAAAATATAAAAAGATTGGATTTAAAAAAATGAGTAAGATTTTAGACCCTTCATTTTCTTACTCATTTTTTTACCTTAAGTTTTTTTTTCAAAATATAAAAAGGTTGGATTTAAAAAAATGAGTAAGATTTTAGACCCTTCATTTTCTTACTCATTTTTTTACCTTAAGTTTTATTTTCAAAATATAAAAAGGTTGGATTTAAAAAAATGAGTAAGATTTTAGACCCTTCATTTTCTTACTCATTTTTTTACCTTAAGTTTTTTTTTCAAAATATAAAAAGGTTGGATTTAAAAAAATGAGTAAGATTTTAGACCCTTCATTTTCTTACTCATTTTTTTACCTTAAGTTTTTTTTTCAAAATATAAAAAGGTTGGATTTAAAAAAATGAGTAAGATTTTAGACCCTTCATTTTCTTACTCATTTTTTTACCTTAAGTTTTTTTTTCAAAATATAAAAAGGTTGGATTTAAAAAAATGAGTAAGATTTTAGACCCTTCATTTTCTTACTCATTTTTTTACCTTAAGTTTTTTTTTCAAAATATAAAAAGATTGGATTTAAAAAAATGAGTAAGATTTTAGACCCTTCATTTTCTTACTCATTTTTTTACCTTAAGTTTTTTTTTCAAAATATAAAAAGGTTGGATTTAAAAAAATGAGTAAGATTTTAGACCCTTCATTTTCTTACTCATTTTTTTACCTTAAGTTTTTTTTTCAAAATATAAAAAGGTTGGATTTAAAAAAATGAGTAAGATTTTAGACCCTTCATTTTCTTACTCATTTTTTTACCTTAAGTTTTTTTTTCAAAATATAAAAAGATTGGATTTAAAAAAATGAGTAAGATTTTAGACCCTTCATTTTCTTACTCATTTTTTTACCTTAAGTTTTTTTTTCAAAATATAAAAAGGTTGGATTTAAAAAAATGAGTAAGATTTTAGACCCTTCATTTTCTTACTCATTTTTTTACCTTAAGTTTTATTTTCAAAATATAAAAAGGTTGGATTTAAAAAAATGAGTAAGATTTTAGACCCTTCATTTTCTTACTCATTTTTTTACCTTAAGTTTTTTTTTCAAAATATAAAAAGGTTGGATTTAAAAAAATGAGTAAGATTTTAGACCCTTCATTTTCTTACTCATTTTTTTACCTTAAGTTTTTTTTTCAAAATATAAAAAGGTTGGATTTAAAAAAATGAGTAAGATTTTAGACCCTTCATTTTCTTACTCATTTTTTTACCTTAAGTTTTTTTTTCAAAATATAAAAAGGTTGGATTTAAAAAAATGAGTAAGATTTTAGACCCTTCATTTTCTTACTCATTTTTTTACCTTAAGTTTTTTTTTCAAAATATAAAAAGGTTGGATTTAAAAAAATGAGTAAGATTTTAGACCCTTCATTTTCTTACTCATTTTTTTACCTTAAGTTTTTTTTTCAAAATATAAAAAGGTTGGATTTAAAAAAATGAGTAAGATTTTAGACCCTTCATTTTCTTACTCATTTTTTTACCTTAAGTTTTTTTTTCAAAATATAAAAAGGTTGGATTTAAAAAAATGAGTAAGATTTTAGACCCTTCATTTTCTTACTCATTTTTTTACCTTAAGTTTTTTTTTCAAAATATAAAAAGGTTGGATTTAAAAAAATGAGTAAGATTTTAGACCCTTCATTTTCTTACTCATTTTTTTACCTTAAGTTTTTTTTTCAAAATATAAAAAGGTTGGATTTAAAAAAATGAGTAAGATTTTAGACCCTTCATTTTCTTACTCATTTTTTTACCTTAAGTTTTTTTTTCAAAATATAAAAAGGTTGGATTTAAAAAAATGAGTAAGATTTTAGACCCTTCATTTTCTTACTCATTTTTTTACCTTAAGTTTTTTTTTCAAAATATAAAAAGATTGGATTTAAAAAAATAAGTAAGATTTTAGACCCTTCATTTTCTTACTCATTTTTTTACCTTAAGTTTTTTTTTCAAAATATAAAAAGATTGGATTTAAAAAAATGAGTAAGATTTTAGACCCTTCATTTTCTTACTCATTTTTTTACCTTAAGTTTTTTTTTCAAAATATAAAAAGGTTGGATTTAAAAAAATGAGTAAGATTTTAGACCCTTCATTTTCTTACTCATTTTTTTACCTTAAGTTTTTTTTTCAAAATATAAAAAGATTGGATTTAAAAAAATGAGTAAGATTTTAGACCCTTCATTTTCTTACTCATTTTTTTACCTTAAGTTTTTTTTTCAAAATATAAAAAGATTGGATTTAAAAAAATGAGTAAGATTTTAGACCCTCTATTTTCTTACTCATTTTTTTACCTTAAGTTTTTTTTTCAAAATATAAAAAGATTGGATTTAAAAAAATGAGTAAGATTTTAGACCCTTCATTTTCTTACTCATTTTTTTACCTTAAGTTTTTTTTTCAAAATATAAAAAGATTGGATTTAAAAAAATGAGTAAGATTTTAGACCCTTCATTTTCTTACTCATTTTTTTACCTTAAGTTTTTTTTTCAAAATATAAAAAGATTGGATTTAAAAAAATAAGTAAGATTTTAGACCCTTCATTTTCTTACTCATTTTTTTACCTTAAGTTTTTTTTTCAAAATATAAAAAGATTGGATTTAAAAAAATGAGTAAGATTTTAGACCCTTCATTTTCTTACTCATTTTTTTGCCTTAAGTTTTTTTTTCAAAATATAAAAAGATTGGATTTAAAAAAATGAGTAAGATTTTAGACCCTTCATTTTCTTACTCATTTTTTTACCTTAAGTTTTTTTTTCAAAATATAAAAAGATTGGATTTAAAAAAATGAGTAAGATTTTAGACCCTTCATTTTCTTCCTCATTTTTTTACCTTAAGTTTTTTTTTCAAAATATAAAAAGATTGGATTTAAAAAAATGAGTAAGATTTTAGACCCTTCATTTTCTTACTCATTTTTTTACCTTAAGTTTTTTTTTCAAAATATAAAAAGATTGGATTTAAAAAAATGAGTAAGATTTTAGACCCTTCATTTTCTTACTCATTTTTTTACCTTAAGTTTTTTTTTCAAAATATAAAAAGATTGGATTTAAAAAAATGAGTAAGATTTTAGACCCTTCATTTTCTTACTCATTTTTTTACTTAATGCATCTACCATAAATGTTTCAGCATTTTTAAAAATGTTTATCCTACAATTTAGTTAAAAAAAGATCAACAAAATTCAACTTTTTAATTATGCCGGCGGCATTATAAACGTGCCGGAGAAATAAAATACATAATTTTGTTCCTGACATGTTAATGCATCTACCATAAATGTTTCAGCATTTTTAAAAATGTTTATCCTACAATTTAGTTAAAAAAAGATCCCCAAAATTCAACTTTTTAATTATGCCGGCGGCATTATAAACGTGCCGGAGAATTAAAATACATAATTTTGTTCCTGACATGTTAATGCATCTACCATAAATGTTTCAGCATTTTTAAAAATGTTTATCCAACAATTTAGTTAAAAAAAGATCCTCAAAATTAAACTTCTTAATTATGCCGGCGGCATTATAAACGTGCCGGAGAAATAAAATACATAATTTTGTTCCTGACATGTTAATGCATCTACCATAAATGTTTCAGCATTTTTAAAAATGTTTATCCAACAATTTAGTTAAAAAAAGATCCTCAAAATTAAACTTCTTAATTATGCCGGCGGCATTATAAACGTGCCGGAGAAATAAAATACATAATTTTGTTCCTGACATGTCAATGCATCTACCATAAATGTTTCAGCATTTTTAAAAATGTTTATCCTACAATTTAGTTAAAAAAAGATCCCCAAAATTCAACTTTTTAATTATGCCGGCGGCATTATAAACGTGCCGGAGAAATAAAATACATAATTTTGTTCCTGACATGTTAATGCATCTACCATAAATGTTTCAGCATTTTTAAAAATGTTTATCCAACAATTTAGTTAAAAAAAGATCCTCAAAATTAAACTTCTTAATTATGCCGGCGGCATTATAAACGTGCCGGAGAAATAAAATACATAATTTTGTTCCTGACATGTCAATGCATCTACCATAAATGTTTCAGCATTTTTAAAAATGTTTATCCTACAATTTAGTTAAAAAAAGATCCCCAAAATTCAACTTTTTAATTATGCCGGCGGCATTATTAACGTGCCGGAGAATTAAAATACATAATTTTGTTCCTGACATGTCAATGCATCTACCATAAATGTTTCAGCATTTTTAAAAATGTTTATCCTACAATTTAGTTAAAAAAAGATCCCCAAAATTCAACTTTTTAATTATGCCGGCGGCATTATAAACGTGCCGGAGAAATAAAATACATAATTTTGTTCCTGACATGTTAATGCATCTACCATAAATGTTTCAGCATTTTTAAAAATGTTTATCCTACAATTTAGTTAAAAAAAGATCCCCAAAATTCAACTTTTTAATTATGCCGGCGGCATTATTAACGTGCCGGAGAATTAAAATACAGGGTGTTTCAAGAAAAATGGCCGTTTTTATAATTTGCATAGTGCTAAAGTATATAATGTGCGTCACAAAACGACCATTTTTCTTGAAACACTCTGTACATAATTTTGTTCCTGACATGTTAATGCATCTACCATAAATGTTTCAGCATTTTTAAAAATGTTTATCCTACAATTTAGTTAAAAAAAGATCCCCAAAATTCAACTTTTTAATTATGCCGGCGGCATTATAAACGTGCCGGAGAAATAAAATACATAATTTTGTTCCTGACATGTTAATGCATCTACCATAAATGTTTCAGCATTTTTAAAAATGTTTATCCTACAATTTAGTTAAAAAAAGATCCTCAAAATTAAACTTTTTAATTATGCCGGCGGCATTATAAACGTGCCGGAGAATTAAAATACATAATTTTGTTCCTGACATGTTAATGCATCTACCATAAATGTTTCAGCATTTTTAAAAATGTTTATCCTACAATTTAGTTAAAAAAAGATCCTCAAAATTAAACTTTTTAATTATGCCGGCGGCATTATAAACGTGCCGGAGAAATAAAATACATAATTTTGTTCCTGACATGTAAATGCATCTACCATAAATGTTTCAGCATTTTTAAAAATGTTTATCCTACAATTTAGTTAAAAAAAGATCCCCAAAATTCAACTTTTTAATTATGCCGCCGGTATTATTAACGTGCCGGAGAATTAAAATACATAATTTTGTTCCTGACATGTTAATGCATCTACCATAAATGTTTCAGCATTTTTAAAAATGTTTATCCTACAATTTAGTTAAAAAAAGATCCCCAAAATTCAACTTTTTAATTATGCCGCCGGTATTATTAACGTGCCGGAGAATTAAAATACATAATTTTGTTCCTGACATGTTAATGCATCTACCATAAATGTTTCAGCATTTTTAAAAATGTTTATCCTACAATTTAGTTAAAAAAAGATCCCCAAAATTCAACTTTTTAATTATGCCGGCGGCATTATAAACGTGCCGGAGAATTAAAATACATAATTTTGTTCCTGACATGTTAATGCATCTACCATAAATGTTTCAGCATTTTTAAAAATGTTTATCCTACAATTTAGTTAAAAAAAGATCCCCAAAATTCAACTTTTTAATTATGCCGGCGGTATTATTAACGTGCCGGAGAATTAAAATACATAATTTTGTTCCTGACATGTTAATGCATCTACCATAAATTTATGATTATCATCAACAAAGTGATCCAGCTGTTCGGTTACTTCTGTAGCATTTGGTTAAAAGTATTTAAAAAAATTTTGCCCCTAAATCTTTGATTTTTTTCTTTTTCTTTAAACAAAAAAAAATCAACAGAATTCCAATCTCCTCCAAATAATTTCTCACACTTTAAAATGAAACATATTGTTTTTATTATTTCTTAAATGTTTTAAAAATTCTGATACAAAAATCAAAAAAGAATTGTTTTAAAATAAAATCATTTTTTCAATCAAAAGCAAGCTATTCATTTTATTTTTTGTTTTTGAAAAGAAAAAAAGAACCAATTAAAAAGATGTTTGATGCAACGGTTCTTCTTTTTTTTGAGTCCGGAATCATTTATATTTTTATCAGTACAAAAAAAACCATTAAAAAATTTTACCAGCAGCAAAAAAAGGGAAAGCAAATACAATCATAAAAAAACTTTTTTTAAAAGCTGATGGAAAAAAATCTCTGATAAAAAGCATTGAATTTTTCATTGAAGCGGTCACTTTTTTTTGTGTTTCTTCTAAAAAAAGTTGTACAAAAAAAATATGAGGCACGTGATTTTAATTATTTCGGCGGTGATCATTGGATTGAATGCTTTTGCATTGCCAAAACATTCTGAAGATTATGTTACGTATCATGGGTAAGATCATTTTGCTTTTTTCAACATATTTCATCGGGATTTCATATATCCATTGAGATTTTTTTTAGATATTCTGTTATTCGAGTTATTCCACATACTGAAGATCAATTTAAACTTGTTCAAAAATTAAGTGAATCTTTGAAATATGATGTAAGTTTTTTTTATCCATCGGATATATGAGATCCAAAGCAAAATAATTTTAGTTTGATTTTTGGAAGCCTCCAAGCAAGCTTAACAAACCTGTTGATATCTTTTCTCCTCCAACGATGACCCGACAATTAATTGTTCATTTAAAAAAAGGTAGTTTAATGCCAGTTACAAAAATTCGGGATTTTGGAAAGTATGTTTTATCTTTTAAATTACTGTAACCAAACTACTGTAACTTTTTTTTAAAGACGTGCTGCTGAAGCACAAATGGAAGTATCGTCTTATAAGTCTTCAGATGCCATTGATCCAGATAGTTTTGACTTTTATAAATATCATCCATTTGCTGATGTAAGACAATATTTTATAGTTCTAACAATATTATGCAAATTTTTGGATTTAGATTATGGGATATATCCAAGCCGTTGCACAAAAATATCCATCTTTTGTCAGTATTTCAAGTATCGGAAAATCTTTACAAAACAGAGATACCCAACTTTTGAAGGTATATTTTTCACAAAAAAATTTGCATAAAATTCTAAAACTTTTAAAGATCGGATATCCAAGTAGTACTGCTAAAAATGCTCTTTTCATTGACGCTGGAATTCATGCTCGTGAATGGATTGCTCCTGCCACGGCACTTTATGCCATTAATCAAGTAAGCATTTTTGTAAATTTGCATAAATTTGAGGAAAAAAATTATAGTGGGTTACAAATTCATCTTATACTGATTTGTTGAAAGCCATTGACATCTATGTTGCACCTTCCATTAATCCAGATGGATATGAATATTCACGAACAAAAGGTAATTTTATTTCGATTAATTTGCATAAATTATTGAAATATTTTTCAGATCGTAATTGGCGTAAAACACGTTCTGGTCCCCGACAAAATTGTTATGGGGTTGATCCAAATCGAAATTTTGCATTTAAATGGATGGTCGCTGGTTCATCATCAAATCCATGCAGGTATACCGTATACCTTTGATACCGTAATCCAGTATTCAAATTATAGTGAAACATATGCAGGCCCTTCACCATTTTCTGAAATTGAAGCAACAAATTTAAAGAATTTCCTTGTTCCCCATAATGATACCATTAAAGCATATTTAACCCTTCATTCATATGGTGAAGATATCCTTTATCCATGGGGATATGCCACAGGACAATATCCTCCAGATGTAAATGATTTAATTGCACTTGGCCATGAAATGTATAATGCCATTAAAGCTGTCCATGGAACAGAATATACTGTTGGAGATTCTGGGGATGCCCTTTGTAAGAGATAAAGATTTCATATATCCACCATTGATAATCCGTTATATACATTTTTTGTAGATCCTGCATCAGGTGCTTCAGATGATTACAGTAAAAGTATTGGAATCAAATATGTTTATACCGTTGAATTACGCCCTGGTGATGGAGATAATGATGATGATCAATGGTAAAGATTTTTTAAATCCAAGGATATACAAAATCTCTGATATCTTTTAGGTATGGATTTGATCTTCCCGCAAAATTCATTAAACCAACTGCTGAAGAAACTTTCCCAGCTTTAATGGCTGCAGCAAATCGGGTTCAAAATGGTCCATTTTAAGTGCCTTTGAATTTGAATAAATATATTTAATAAATAATATGCAAATTTTTGAATAAAATTTTTTAAATCAATCTTATCAACAAAAAAGTGTGTTTTTAAAAATCATTGCAAAAAAAGAGAATTTTACGCAATAAATTCATTTTTCTTTGTTCATTGATGTGTTGAATTTTAACCCTGAAAAAACTTGTTTAAAAAAAGTTTAAAGAAAACCTTCAAAAAAAAGATGTGGGATAAAAATTGAAATGAAACGATAGAAAATAAAAATACCAGTATTTTTATGCAACTTTCTTTTTTTTCGTTCATTAACCGCTGAAATGAACTTTTGTCGGAGAAAAATTTTAAAAAATAATTATTGTTTTGGTTTTTTTTTTCAATTAATTACGTGTTTTTTTGACCACGAATATTTTTTATCAATAAATAAAAAATATTCGTTTAAATTTAAACTTAAATCCCAAAAAAATAATTACCATTTTATCATTTTAAATTATTAACTGTGACCAAAATGGTGAAAAATGATTTGTTACTAAATTTTTGTTACTGTATTTCTGTTAAAAAAATTCCCGAACCTTTTTTTAAAAGAATAATTTAATTAATAATTTAATTTTTTAGTGCCATCCAAAAAAAGCAATGAATCCTTCCACAAAAAGAATAATTCGATGGACAATTTTAGGAATTTTTGTTGCATTAATTTCTCGAAAAATTTATATTGGAAAAGTTGCAATGAAATATGTTTCAAAATGCAAGCATCAAATTGATTTTCAAGCAATGGTAAAATAATTTTTACTGATAAATTTTGCTATCAAAAATTTGAATATAGATTTCAGATAAAACTTTTGTGAATACAGTTAAAACATTTTCGGATTCTGAATCTCGGCTTATAATTATTCTTAATCAACATGCATTAAATATGACATTTAATTGGCTTTGTAATACACAAAAGATGAAAGGTTTGAGAAAAGGGGAAGGGGATTTGATATATCCCTTTTGAAGGGGATTTGATATATCCTTTTTTTGGAAAAATTAGTGCATTTTATTTAAAAATAATTTAATATGATTTATTCGGAGGGGATTTGATATATCCCGTTTTGAAGATATTACACAAATCATATGTGTGTGATTACAGTATACTTTGTAGGAGTTCATGAACGAACTGTAATTGTGACAATGGATGAAACAGCAAAAATAAAGTTGGATCAAAAATGGCCCCAAATTACAAAGCTTCATTGGCCCGTTGAATGCTTAAAGGATCCCTTCAATTATGGCGATGGCAAATATCAGCTATTTTTTGTGTTTCGATCAAATCTTGCTCGAGCTTTTCTTGAATTTGGAAAACCATTTTGGATGATTCAACAAGTTTGTCTCTCTTCTATTTATTCACCATTTGGATTTAATAAATCCCTTGAAATTCTTTATAGGATACATTTTGGCGTGAAAATTTATTAGATTTAAATATTGAAATTAGTCAACCAGAAGCAGATATAATCTTTGATAGAGCTGCAGAAAGTGGCGGGAATCTTATTGCTGGAGGATATTATTTTGCTCGACCTACTTGTGCCGCCAAAGCATTCTTTAAACAACTTTCATACGATCTTGAAGACTTTTATACCCCCGATAATACTTATATGACAATTTTATGTTCAAATGAAGGATTAGCCACTTGTGGGCATGCTCCATTTAGGTTTGCAAACTTCTTTTTTTACAGTAATCTTTAAAAATTTTAACATTTTTGAAAAAATCAAAATATTTAAAAATTATTTAGCAAAAAAAGTGGTAAAATTGTGTTAAAAATTTCCACAAAATTTGTAAAAAAAAATTATCAGTTTAATACTATTTTTACCGCATTTTATGAAACAAATTTAATGCTACCGTAATCCTTCCCACTACTTTTAACATAATTTAACCATCCTCTTTTGATTACAGTAATCACTTTTTTTACAGTATGATAACAAATTATTTATGGTTAACAGAACCGAGTCGACTTTCAAGCGTTAAATCTGTTCCATCTTTAATTCAATTTGATGGAGATACGAAACTTGGTGGAAAATTACAAAAAATGAAAGCATTAGGATTTGATTTTGTTGAAAATGATGGAAAAACTTGTAAACCAGAATCCGTAAAAGCTGCACAAGAAGCAGTTGTCAAAAGTCGAAAATCGATTGATCAAAAGGCTTCACGATCTTACAGTCAAATCCAATTTGGTGTTTATCAATGGTTTATTGATCAATTTTATAAATCTGCTCCAACAAAATATTTGTTAGAAAAATTTATTTTTCCTTTTGCACATTATTTTATGATTACAATTTAAAAGGATAGTCGTAAAATAAAAATTACTGAAATTAAAATATAATGCTTCGATACAGTAACCTTGAATTAAAAAGCAGTTTCTATTAAAATAGAAAAAATTTGTTTTTTTAAAAATCTTTATTTTGTCGTTTTTTGGCTAAATGTTCCACGTCGCAAAACAACACAAAAAATTTTTGTGTAAAAATTTTTTTTTGGTTTTAAAAATTATATTTTAATTTTAAAAATACCGTATTCCTCTGTTTTATCAGATTTTAAAAAGTCATGAGTGATTTCTATAAAGATCATAATTTAACGGATGAAGAAATTTCAAGATATGGTCGACAAATGATTACTGCTGATTTTGATGTTAGACGTATGTTTTCTTTCCTCACATTTGATTAATTTAAAAGCCTGTAATTTTAGATCAAGAAAAATTGAAAAATTCTGCAGTATTAATTGTTGGATGTGGAGGATTGGGGAATCCAGTTGCATTATATTTAGCTGGAGCAGGAATTGGAAAGCTTGGACTTGTGGATTTTGATACAATTGATATCAGTAATATTCATCGGCAAATTGGTTTTACAATTGATGATGTTGGAAAGAAAAAGACTGAAACTTTAAAGAATGCTATATTAGCGTTAGTTAATTTTTCACATATATTTGTATAAGTTTAAGATTAACAGTTTAGAAGGAATCCAAATGTTGAAGTTGAAATTTATGATACATTTTTTAACAAAGATAATGCAATGGAAATTATTAAAGAATATACGGTGGTGGCAGATTGTTCAGATAATATGCCAACAAGGTATACGGTAAATGAGGCATGCTTTTTAACTCATACTCCATTGGCAATGGGAAGTGCCGTTGGATGGGCCGGACAATTTACATTTTATCATATTAATCCTGTAAGTTTTTTTCTACATTTAAGTTATATACAATTAACATTTTAAAGGCTGGACCATGTTATCGTTGCTTATATCCAAATCCATCAAAAAATACAATAAATATGAGCTGTAATGAAAAAGGTATTATGGGACCGGTGGTTGGAATAGTTGGAAATATTCAAGCAATTGAAATTATGAAATTTTGTGCTTTTGGTGAATGTATGTTTCCTTTTTGTTTTAAACTGCATAAAGAAAAATACATTTTTTTCAGCCTCATATTCTGATGTCATGTATAATTATGATGCATTTGATGGAAGATTTTTTAATGTAAAACTTCGACCAAAATCACCAAATTGTGAATCTTGTATTGTTGGATTAACGCAAGTGAATGATTATCAAATGCTTTGTGATCGAATTGCTGGACAAACTGTAAGCATTTTAATGTATTTTGTCGTAGTTTTATAAAGCATATTTAAGCCATTATCTGAAATAATCCCTGAAGAATATCGTGTAACAACTTTTGAATTTCGTGAAAGCCTGAAAAATGATCCAGATGCTGTGGTAATTGATGTTCGACCAATAAATGAATTTAAAATTGCTCATCATCCTCGTGCAACAAATATTCCAGTCAATGAATTTAGCTATGAAAATGGGGGACTTCAAACTGTGATGCATTTATGCAAAAAAAGTGATGAAGAACATCCAAGCAAATGTATACATTTTTATGTATATATTTTGGATTACTGTATTTAGTATATATTTTTAGGTTATTTAATTTGTCGTCGAGGAAATGATTCATATCGGGTGCTGCTGCTATTAAAAGCAAGATTTTATGGTGATAAATCTCTTGACGTTGTTGATGTTATTGGTGGATATGATTCATGGAGAAAAGATGTTGATTCTAATTTTCCTGTTTATTGAATATTTTTGATAAATAAAAAATTTTAAAATTCTAAATCAAAAAATGTTATTTTCCATAAACTTTTTTGGTTTAACTTTCTGGAAAACGCTTGCTTTGACATTTAGTATATTCTACTCATGAGAATAATTTTGTAAAATTTGGAGAATATTTTTTTCAGGATTTTGAATCCGACGCAATTTGAATACTTTTTTTCAAATTTTTTAAGTGACTCCGATTAACCGTTTTATTTCTTTTTACAGAAAAAGTTTAAATTGCTTCAGTCTCTCAGAATTTAAATATAATTGGGTTTTATTTTTTATTTAACATGGAAAAAATTTAGAGAAAAGTGTTCTCTCAAAATTCCCCACTGAAAAGTTTTCTTAGCGTTCGATTTTAAAAACTTTACATTTCCCCCTTTTATGCAAACAGACAAAAATAATGAAGCATAATATTTATTATAAAAAATCAAGCAAAAAACAAAACATTTAAAAATCATTGTAAACTTCAATTTTACAATTATCTGTCAAAACAAATTCATTTTCAGCTCTCAATTCAGCAAGCAAATAATAATCACTACGGAGAGCACTTTGACGAAAAACACCCATGTATCCAGTATGAAAATAAACCAAATACCATTCAATTTCTTTTTTTGCTTTCAATGGACTTGGTTCTGCAGGAACTTTAAAAGTTGGCATCCAAAAACAAAAACTATCTTTTGCAGAATTAATTGATAACTTCAAAGATTTGATATTACTGATAACAGATTCATTTGCCATAAGAGTTCCAGATAATGTTTGTCCATTTGAATTTGTTATTTTTACTAAAAATTATATACTGTAACAAAAATTATACAACAAAATATCAAACCTTTATAACTTTCTTGATATCGATCGCACAAAATTTGGCTTAATTCAGAGAGAGATGGAAAAATAAAGCCACGTGGAACTAAAAATAACATGTTAAAGATTTCTTTCGAATTTTTCTGTGAAAAATATAAAAAACTCTTACCAACATATTCATGCAAAAAAGTCAATTTCATACGTTTAAAGTCAATGAAAGGAAGAAAAACAGCGATCTCGGATTTAATTGCATCATTTTTATTTGAATTTTCACAGTTATCCATCGCTTGCTTTTCTGCCCATTTATAGACCTAAAATTTAATAAAAAATTACCAAAGATAATTGTTACAAACTTTAGAATCCGAGACTTACAAACTGAAATAAATGTTCACGTTGAGTTTTATCTTCGGTGATAGCAACGATATTTTGAACCATAGATTTCTTTAAACCAAACATTGTTTCAGAATTAATGAATTTTTCAATGTTAGATTTAATGTAAGTTATAAGAGTAGCTTTGGATTGAATTAAAGAATATTTTTCCGTCAATTTTAAAATTTGGAAAACATTTTCTTCGGTAATTTCCATCTTTGATAAAAATTCGTCACAGTAATTTTTGAAGCAATTTATTTGATAAAATTCAGCGATATCAATCATGGAATAAATGTTATCATCTGTAAGTTCACATACACCAGAATACAAAAAAGTGATAAATTGATAAAATTCGTCGAAAGTGTAATCTTCAATTTTGATGGATTCATTTTTGGATGTCCATCTTTCAGAGAGCATTGAATCAAAAGTATCCGAAACCAAATTTAACATTGGTTTATGAGCATAAAGTAACTAAAAATTGTTATATAAAACTAATAATAAATAATAACCACCAACCTTTTCACCAAGCTCGAAAGCAACATCAAAACGACCAGTTTCAGGATCTTGAGATTTGAATAAATCAAATTTAATGCGTTGTAATTCAACTGCAGCCATAATTTATGAATACCAGATGCTAAAATGTAAAAAAAAATAATGAAACAAAAAAGATCTTATAGGAGATATTTTTGCGAAAAAAAAGAAAGAAAGAAAAAAAAAGAAAAAGAAAAAAGTCAATCAAAAATTGACGCTGTTTTTTTTTGGCGGGATTCAAAATGGAGTTTTTTTAAGACGCATTCTCTGGAGAAATTTTACAAAGACTAACAATCCCGGCACAAAACACCCAAACTCATCTGTGAACTGCATTTTTTTGTCCCCTAGGGTGATTTTCGTCGTAGAATCCGAATTTTTTTGTCCTGAGACCGTATCTTTGCACAGTCAAAAGTTATCCACTCGGGACCATCGAAACTTCGAAAAATCCTAAAAAATCGAAATTTTTACAAATTTGGATAATTTCCCCGTTTTCTAGGTTTTCAACCATGCTGATTCCGAATATGATATCGGCGGCCCGAAAAAACGGGTTAAAAGTGCCGAAATCAGATTTGTGCCGAAAAATTATGCAAATTTTCGGCATTTTGTCCCCCAGGATTTATCCTGTGAAATCAGATGATTGCATATTCGGATGCCGAAAATTTGCATGATTTTTCGGCACAAATCTGATTTCGGCACTTTTAAGCCGTTTTTTCGGGCCGCCGATATCATATTCGGAATCAGCATGGTTGAAAACCTAGAAAACGGGGAAATTATCCAAATTTGTAAAAATTTCGATTTTTTAGGATTTGTCGAAGTTTCGATGGTCCCGAGTGGATAACTTTTGACTGTGCAAAGATACGGTCTCAGGACCAAAAAATTCGGATTTTACGACGAAAATCACCCTAGGGGACAAAAAACTGCAGTTCACAGATGAGTTTGGGTGTTTTGTGCCGGGGCTTCCAAAAGACTCCAGAGAATGCGTCTTAAAGTATTTACAAAAGCGACATTTTGCCAAATAATTGCTTTTTGAATTTCGCGGGAAAAAAAGAAATAAAACGGTTACCACCACATTAATTTAAATCACTTAAAATTTAAAAAAAGACGGATTTAGATTCCGTCGGATTCAGAATTGAACCAAAAGTATCAATTCTGAAAAAAATATCTTCAAAATTCTTCAAAATGACTCTCATTCGATTCGTCTTGATGAGAAGATAACCCTAAATATAAGCTTATATTTATGTGATGTGAGTTTGTCACCTTCGTCTGTATGAATGGTAATAACTTTAAATTTAACAAAACAACAAGAGGTCAAATTTTGCACAGGGGTAGCCTCAGGAGTTGTGCAATGGGGGAAGCAAAACATTTTCGAACACATTTTTTACTTTTATTGTGACTCGGTTCTGGTGGGATTTGTTGAAATTTCATGGAATTATGAGGAATTTTCTGGAATTCTATCAAAATTTCCGATTCTGTAACACAAATAGGAAAATTAAATTTTGCAAGTTTTATTGGCTAATATGACAAATGGAGGTACCTAAAATATTGTTCTAACATAATTTTTTTGTTTCAGAATTTTCTGGAAGTTTGTGGAATTTTCTGGAATTCTATCAAAATTTTCGATTCTGTAACACAAATAGCATTGGAAAAATAGAAATTTCTTTTGTTCTTTGCCTGATCGTCAGGTTCATCCATTCGGAAAAAAAACGAGTCCGCCTCCTTTAATAAAAATTATTTTTGTTTTAAAAACTCCTTGTGAAGATTGAGATAATTAAAGATATTTTCTTCTTAATCCGGATTTCAATGCCATAGCATTTTTTTTTATTGATTTGCGCTAAACTTAAGTAATACTTTTGCTGCTTCTTTTTATTCCCCTATTTTTTAATCCATTCTTAAAAAGCAAAACTGGCTCAAAAAACAAAAAACAAT
Source organism: Panagrolaimus superbus (assembly GCA_964035985.1). Lineage (NCBI taxonomy): Eukaryota > Metazoa > Nematoda > Chromadorea > Rhabditida > Panagrolaimidae > Panagrolaimus > Panagrolaimus superbus. The sequence continues at coordinate 13,804,572 of OZ038357.1, forward strand.
TCATGTTTTTTATAAAAAAAAGTATTTTTAAAATATCTTTTTTTCATTAAATATTTAAATTTATCAAAAATTAAAATTAACACTTTTGTTCCATTTTGAAAAATGGAGCATTTTTCAAAATGGGTTTTTTGTTACTTTTTTGCACACATTTAATTTGCATTTTTTAAAAAATGAGGAATTGCCATGCCATTCTTGAAGAACACAAAAAGTGGCACTTTTTTTTAACAAAGGCAATAAACTTTTTAAGAAAAAAACTTGGCAAAAATTATTACTTTCGTTTTTTTGTGTCCATTTTTACCTTCTTTCGAAAAACTCTTTTTTTTCAAAAGTGCCATTCCCAAGAATGGAAAAAAAGAGGCACATCCTCGTGTTTTTTTTTACTTTTAAATATTTATTTATTATTTGAAAAACCTAAAAATGGCGTGATTTTTATTTTTTAAGTTTTTTTTAAAGTAAAAAAAAAGAAGAAGAATGAATTTTTTTGGAAGCAAAACATTTTCAAACACATTTTTTTTCAATTTGGTTTTCCTCTTTCTATTTTTTTTTACCAGGCAACGTTGCTGGTAAATAATTAATGGAGGAGAGTGGGAACTGACTATCTGCCCCTTTTGTGTTGTTTCAAGTTTTTATTATTGTAAAAAAACATTTTTGCGGCTTTGTTGTCTTTTTTTTAAATAAGTTTAAAGAGTTTGTTTAAAAAAAAGTCTTTTTTTGAGCGGTTTTAAAGTTGAAAATTTTTTTCAGCTGAATGAAAACAGTATACTTTATTAACATTTGTTTAATTTAAAGTTGAATATTTTAATTTTTACCGTAATTTTTGAAACTTTATTTTATCCATTTTTTTTTCAAAATTACATTTTTTTGAGTTTTTAAAATTCCATTTTTAAGACATTAATATTTTCTATATTTAAACTCTATAAAAGTTAATATTCATTAAAAACATTTTTGTCTTTTTAAAATTCTTTTTTTTAAAATGCCATTTCCGGTGATAAAAATAAATGCCTTCGAAATTGTTTCATACTTTTTATTAAAAAATGAAAAAGAAAAAGTGTTTCATTTAACTATTAAAATTACTTTCTTCCCTCAGTTTCTATTTAAATACTTTTATTTAATTTAGAAAATGACTGTTTTGAAACAAAACCGAAAAAAAAGTGTCGAACAAATTATTTATAAAAAATTTAATGTAAAATTTATGTAAAAAAATATATTTCGACAGTTTTATTGATTGATAATAATTACAGTAATCAGTTATTTTTGTTGTTGTTTGTACTGTGCTTAATTAAGCCACCGTTTTTTCTAAAAATAATTTTTTGGTAAAAAAAAGCAGGTGAAAAATTGCAGAATTTGCGTTTAAAATTTTTGAATTTTCTTTCTTTTTTTTTCTGGCTTTAATTATTAAAGTTTTAATATTTCCGTTTGAGACCTTCAAATTTATAAATAAATTATTCTGAATCAAAAATTTAAATAATAAATTTATTTTATCACTTTGTTTTTGCTTATTTTGAAACAGCTGTTTTTTATAACTAAAAATATTAACTTTTTTAACCTTTGTACCCATTCAAGCATACAAACAATGTTTTTAAAGAATTAACAAAAGTTACTTTTTTACATTTTCTAAAAACTTTTTATAAACATTGTTTCTTTTTTTTTGCAATTCGTTCCGTGTTTCGTCTATTTAAATGCTTTCTCTTCCCTCTTTTTTTGAATGAAAAAAGTTTTTATTTTAAATAAAATTTTTGCCATCACTTTTTTTATTTACTGAAAATTTTAAATGCCACAAAAGACATCGGAAAAACATTTTTTTTGGCTTTGTTGAATGAATGCCGAAAAAGAATGAATGGCAAAAAAATGGTAAACTCTTTTTTTGCACCGATAGGCATTGAAAAAAATTTTGCACCGAATGGTCCCAAAAAATTGCACCGTTTTTCTACTTCAGTGTCTGCCTTTTTTATTCAAATAAAAACGATGAAACTCTGATTCAAAAATTATAAACAACATTTTAAAAAAAATTAATGATTTAAAAATTCCACAAACTTTTATGCTTCTCTTTCTTTGCTTAAAATTTGTTTAATCAGGCATTTAATTAAAATAGCTCTAAAATTTGTCAACCAAAAAATCTTAAACAAAATTAACAAAATTAAATAATGAGTTTCATCAATGACGAATTTTGTTAAAAAATAAAAACGGAAGTAATTTTACATAAACAATTTTTTTAAAAATGAGCTTCCGATTTATTAATTAAAGTTTTGTTTTAAAGTTTTTAAAAACAACATTTTTTATGTTTTTAAAATATTATAAAAAATAATATCAAAATATTTATTTATTTTTCAATTCAGGGAGGTTGTTTTAATGCAAAATTTCAATGTTTATTTAGGGGGTGTTTGTAAATATTATTATTATCCAAAAAATTAAAAATATCCTTTTTTTACCCTGTTTTTTTTTACATTTGTCCTCAAAAAATTAGTTCAAAAATACCCTACTTTTTTCGTATTAGTTTTTCAAAAATCAGAATTTAAAGCTATGTTTGTTCTTTGTTTAAATAAATAATCTTTAAAAAAATATATGTAAGTCTATATTTTTCTTTTTCTGTTACGTCAACGTTTTTTATTATTCAAAGAATTAATTTTAATAGTTTCCTGAATCTTTTTTTCCTTTGAAATTGAGTAATATTTTTTTGTAATATTGAAAACAAAATTGTTGTTTGTGAAAAATGTTAAAAGATTAATTAGGTCATTTTTAAAATAAATTTGTGCTCAAATATATACATCTTTTTTTATATTATCTTGGGGATATTAAAAGGTAAAATTACTTTTGCCATGTTCAAAATTTTTTTTGTACTTTTAACACTTTTAAGAAAAATTGTATTTAGCGTCAAAAAATGTTTTTTTTTCTCACATTTGTGGGCACCTTTTTTTGGCACCTTTTTTTCAACTCTATTGTTAGCAAAGTTTTGCAAATTTTTCGCCTAATTACAACCAATTTTGGATGCTTTTAGCGCCCTTTTTTTTCTTTCATAAGTTTCCATTCAAATCTCATTTTTTTTGCAAATATTTTTGTTACTTTTTTTGAAAAAAAAAATGAAATAAAATATTTGTGGGAATTTAATTTTTAATTTTTACCTTTAAAATTTTGTATTCAAAAAATTAAAAGTGTTCTGCAATTTTTTAAATCTTAAATCATCATTTTTAAAATAAATTTTCTAAAAATAATTTTATAGATTTTAATTTTTTAAAAAAAAGAGATGTCACAAATGTTTTGCTTTAATCCAAGCAATTCATTCATATGACTTTTTTTAAAAAAATAAAAGTAGTTTTACTATTTTCAATCCCATTCCATTCCATTCCATTCCGAGTCTATTTCCGGTTGAGCGATAAACTTTCAAGCTTTTAAATAATTTTTTCCCTTCGATTTTATTTAGTAATTTTTTTGTTTTACTTTTTATTTCCAGTAAGTCACAAATTTTTGGTTTAATTCTTTCTTTTTTATTTTTCATTTTTTAAAGCTTTTTTAAAAAAATTTATTTTTAATCAGCGTCAATTTTCTGGTTTATTATTTCTGAAAGAAGTAGGGGAAAAAAAGGGGGGGGGGGGGGAGAGAAGTTTTTATTTACAAATTAGTTTTAAAAATAAGAAGAACTAAATAAACGAGAAGAAAAAAAGGAGGGGAAGAGTCAAATATCTTTTGCCAGACTTCTTTCTTCTTTCTTTCTTTTTTACCCTTGACTGAAACCAGAAGCTAATCGGGGCATTTAGAAAAATTAATCGAAGAAAAAAAAAGTAAATAATTATTTGAAGAAACACGGAAGAAAGTTTATTTTTTTTTTCTTCGTTTAATGGTTTTGAAATTTTGAGTTGGAATTATTTTATTTACAATACATTTTGGGATTTTGGTTTACCTATTTATAGTAATAATTTTTGCTTGTATCTTTTAAAATTTTTTGTTTACATTGAAATCCCCCAATGGCATTGAAAAACATTTTGCCAGATATCGATCCTGGAAAATTGAACTCTGAATTCAATGCTCGAATTTTCCAAAAAATTATTTTATGATGAAATTTTAAATACATGTATCACCGCTGTGTTTTGGAGGGAAGCCACTGAAAATTTTTATTATAATGATGATAGATAACCTTTAAAGAGTGACGTTTCGCATCGTCTGCATTCCTTTGAATCTCGATGAAAAAAATGTTGAAAATGTTTTTTAAAGGGATTATTTCGGTTTTTAAAAAAATTATTACGAGATAAGTAATAAACATGGGGAAATTTGAATATTTTTAAATTTACATTTTATCCTATTTTTTTTCATTGTCCTAAATATTTAAGCATCTGTTTTCCAAAATCTTTTTTCTTTTAAATCCATTTTTTTCATTCATCTTTTTACATGTGTTTTTTCTTTGTTTATTTTTTTTACTAAAAATACATATGTTTTTTTTTGTTAATTCAGTTAGTTACAACCATTTACAATATGTTTTTTTTTGCTTGAAAAATCCTTTCTCCACCAACCCTTCCACCATCACCACCACCAATAGTCACCCCCCCCCCCCCCTATTAGCGATAATAAATATAAAAACAACAACTTAAACCAAAAAATTTTCTTTTTTATTTCAATAGCTTCTTTTTCCTTTTTCCTTTTTCGGCATTCCATTTATGTAAAATGAGATGGCAATTGAATCTTCGAATATAAATATATATATTTTTTTTATTCATGTATTTTTTGGATGAAAAAATGCTTATTAAGTTTTTTTTTCTCCTTCAATTTTGCTGCTTAAAAAATTTATTTAAAATTTTTTTAAAAAGGAAAAAAAAGGCTTTAAATGTGGCAAAAAATGAAAAAAACGAAGGAAGCCAAAGAAGTTTTTTAAGCCTTTTTTCAAGACTTTCAAAAAAGGATATCTTTTCTTTTAAATATGTGTATTAATTGTTTTATTTTTCATATTTTTTTGGGCGTTATTGGTTTTTGATTAATTTTTTTTTTTAAATATTTGTCGGAGCGGAAGTAAAAACGGGAAAAAAAGATTGATTTATTTGAAATTATTAAAAGTTTTTTTGAAAGTTTTATTATTAAAATTAGTGGTAAATTAAATATTAAATATTGTAATTTTATTTTAAAAATTTTAAATATAATTAAGTTGTTTTAGTGGGTGTTTTTTAAATAAAAAAATATGTTTATTGAGAAGGCGATTACGGTAGCTTTGTAAAAATATTATTTATAAAATATGTTGTTTAAGCTACCGTAATTGAGACAGTTAAAAATGCCAAATTTTATGGCAAAAATATCGCTATTTTTAAAATCTGATTATTGTTATCAGTGCAGAATTTGGTTTAAAATTAATCTTTTTTTGCCTTTAAAGGCTTTTAATCAATTTAATACTAACTTTTTGACATTTTTTTTGAATAGAGTAATCTTTATTTAACCTTTAAAATCAATCATATTTTTTTTGCTCTTAAAATCCCATAAATCTCTTCAAAATTTGCATATTTAAAAATCTTTGATAACTTTTTCCATTTTTAAATAACAATTTTCGTTTTGACCCTTTTTTCTTTCTTCAAAACTACCGTTCCTTTTTTGCTCTTTATTCTTTTTAAAAAAAAATTAATAACTTTTCTTTCATTTTTCTTTCAAAAAAAAAAGACAGACAAATTTTTTAAAATATGTTTGAATTGTTATTTGAAGCCATTCTTTCTCAATTTTTGCGTGTGCCTTTTTGTCTGCAAAACAAGTTGAAGAAAAGAAAAGAACCAATTCGCGTCGGAACCTTTTCGTGTTTGCTATTAATTTTTTTTAAACAAATAATTGTCAAATATTTTTTTTACAGCAATTATTTCATCATTGAAAGAAGGAAAAAAGATAATGAAGAAACGACGCTTTTAAAAGTGCAAAAATATATACACGAAAAAAATATTAAATAATATTTATCAATTATTATTACTGTGGTAAAAAATTTGTTAAGAAAGGGTGTACTGTAGCCATGGAGAAAGGAATACCATTTCCATCACTGCCATTTATTCCTACCACGATTGTTTCGATAATTCTTGCCACAACAACAACCACCACATCCGTCGTCCATGCAAAACCATTTTCAGCGATCGGACATTCAATGCAACAACGGCAACAACAACAACGACTTCATGAAAGTCATCAACAACAAATTCAACATGGATTTAGTAATGGTAATATTAATGCCATGGCATCCTCCTCTTCAGGGGGAATAATTCTTCCAACTGCCACCCCCGATGAAGAATCCATTAAATCTTCAGAACTTTTGTTACGCGGCATTCGAGCTCATGAACTTTCGGCATTTGTAATTTTAATTGTTTGTTTGGTTTTAACAATTGCCTTAGTTTTATTTGTTGGATTTTATTGTTTGCTTCATTGTTGGAAGCATCACAAACAATCTTTAACAGCTGCCCATCGAAGAGCCCTAATTCAAACGTCAATTATTTCAACAGCCATTGATGAATTGACTCCAGCCTCGTGTGCCACGTCAAGGCTGTCATCAAGGCGGAGTACATTTGCAAGGCTTTCAATTTTTGGTGGCCGTCTTTCTTCCCGAACTTCTAACAATAGATCCCCCTCAACAGCTCGCTCCGTTCGAGGAAGATATTTTGAAGATTATTCTGGTAAATTTTGTTTCTAATATTTATTCCGTTCGAGACATTTTTTAACTTGTTTCATATTTTACAAATGTTTACCTCAAATTCAAATTTATAATTATAATCCATGCCAGACATTTGGTTTTTGTAAAAAACAACTTTGTCTGATTTCACTGTGCCATCCAAAAACCATAAAATCCTTAAAAAATGTCTCGAACGGAAACTTTTGCTTTTGTTTTCAAGACCATTTTTATCAAATAAATTGTATTTTAGACATGGCATTATTAAATGGAAAATTACCACAAATTAGGATATCCTTTAGCCATGCCGGTGGACAAGAATCACCCGATCGATGCAGATCACGTAAGTCACTTTCTTTTTTTAAATATATAAAAATTTGTTAACCGACCATTTTTGTTTCAAAAAAATATGAATCATATCTCTTTTTTGAATGCCATAAATTATTATTATTTGAATCTCATTTTTTACTGATACATAGTTTAAATTTATTCAAATATGCAAATGAGATTAGTAACATTATTTTTTAAAGCTTATTTCCATTTTTGAAAAACTAAAGAAATTTGAATGTAAATTATTGTTTGCATTTTTTGGCACTGACTCATCTTTGTTAGACTATGTTGTTTACCACTTTTTTCTACTTATCTTTTTGTGTCAAATATCTAAAATTTGAATCCAATAATAATGCTACATGGATATCTTTAATCCTTCATTTCTCCTTACATTTCTCAATTTATGACGTCATCCATCGACGCTTTTTTTTCATCAAAATAAGATATATTTTTTTCTTGTTTTGGCAAAATTCTTTTTATCATTATTATTAGGCTTGTTTGAAAAGGGATCCCCCAGATATCATTGCTTCATTTTTTTACCTTTTTAAAACTTTATTTTAACTAGTTTCTTTTATCAGAGGAATGCATTCCATTTTTAAGGAGTTAAAACAAGTTCAAACATATTTTTCCCTTCTGTTTATTTTACGTCATTTTCTATTCTGTTTTTGCATGAATCTTTTTGCTAATTATTACATTTCGCTTTTTTTTGTTGCCATTTTCTCGTTAAACAACTTCGTTCTAATGTTATTTTATTTTTTTGATTTAAGCATTAAATTTCATTTTTCTGATATAGAAAAAATGGAGTTAATTAGTTTCCGTTTTTTCTTTTTTAAACAAAAATTCTAAAAAAGAGTCTTTGACAAATTTAAATTTGAATAATTTTGAATCTCTTGTTTCGCAAAAAAAAGGGGGGAGGGATATAATTATGGGCCCAAACAATGAAATTGAATGAAAGAAAAGATTTGTTTTACAACAATGAAAAAAAAAATAGCTGCAAAAAATGAATAAAATTATTTCTTTCTTTTTTTGTTGCACTTTTATCTCCCTTTTCTTTTGCTGGAAAATGAATGGAGGATACTGTAGTTTAAAACCATTCATTAAATTTTCAACTTTTTGGATTAATTTTTTATAAAAAGGGGGCCGTAGATAATAAATATAAAAAAATTATCTGTTTGCATACAAATTGCTTTGATGACTGAAGCTTTTATGCAAATTTCTCTATTATTTTAAAAGTACTTTAAAGCAACAATAAATGAAATTGTTTTTTTTTCAATCAATTATTAAAAAAACTCTGCTGTCCTTTTAGCAAAAAAAATTGACGTTAAATGTTCAAAAATTTGCTTCTGCATCCTTTTTTTGGCTTAAATGTATTTATTTAAACAAACAAATTTGATGGCATTTTTTTCTGAAAAGGCACAATTAAAAATAGAGTTTAAAGGCTTTTTTAAAAAAGGTCAAATATGCATACCTACAATTAATGGCATTTTTGATTTCTTTTTACTGACTTTTTTGAAAATCTTTAAAAAATATATAAAATTTGAATATTGTTTTTAATTTTGTTACTGAAAAAGTTGGCACTTTTACGAACAATGAAATTTTAAAAATGGGTTATATTTTAACGCTGTTTCTTCACTTTTTTGGAAAAAAACATTTTTTTTCTTGAAACACAAAAAAAGAAGAGTAATGAATTTGGGTTGAAAAAAAGAAAGGAAGAAATTTATTCTAATTAACTTCCATCTTATCCTTTTTTTCTTCTTTTCTTTAATCAATTATTTTTTTTGGGGGGAAAGGCTTTTTTTGGAGGGCCACAAAAAATACTATTCTTCAAAACTTTTCAGCATTCAATTTTTTGCCCTAATTTTCTTTGTTTCCAAACTTTTAAAGCATTTTTATTTTTATTTTAACTTTTAAACGTGGGTGTTCAAAAATACTTTTTATTTTTTAATGTTTAAATAAATTGAGCCAATTTCCGTTGAATCATTGGAGTAAAATTCATTCATACTTTTTTTAAAATAGATTTTTTATTGCTTCTTTCGAGAAAAAAATATGTATATTTTTAAAACATTTAGTTATTTTAGTTATTTTAGTTATTTAATAATAACATTTTCTATGTTTGTGTTTCTTAGCAACAGAAAAAGAAGAAGAAGAAAAACTTAAAATTACCTTTTTTTTAAAGAAATTCGTGTATTTTTTTATTGAAACTTTTCATTAAAGTTTTTTTTTGAAAAATTTTTAAATGTTTTTTACTCTTTTTAAAAAAATAAAAATTGATAAATAAAGAGATTATCCGAAAAGGCATTATAGTATTATTTTTTGGATTTGTTTTATTCTCTTTAAACTCTTTTTATTGGGAATACGTGTAAAAATACATGTAATACATATAAATACATATAAATAATATATGTTTTTATGTATTAATGAAAAGTATCAAGGATAAGCCTTCTTTTATCTCATTCTCTCTCCTTGATGACATCCTGTCATTCTGAGTGGAAGCTGGAAGCTTATAAGATATATGACTATATTACTGATTCATAGAAAAATTTTGATTGTTTTTTACATATTTTTATTTTTCTTCGTCGAAAAAAATGTTAAAAGTTGGTGAATTTTGAGAATCTTAAAATGCACCATTTTATCCAAATTTAATCTGTTTTTTTAAAAATTTAAATATTTGGTAATAATTTAAAGCAATTAATTATGATTCTTTAAATTTCTAATTGAATTTTTAAAATAAGATTTGTCAAATTTTGGCTCGAATTTAATTTTATTTAAATTTTTTGATTTATCAAATATTTTTTGATAAAGGAATCATGTCTTTTTTGTTATCATTTTATCACCTGAGAAACTACATAGGTGCTATCAGATGCTTAAAAATAATAGAACTTTGATCATCAACTTTTTGTATCAATCATTCTGTTTCTATACCCCCCCCCCTTTTTTTTTTACATTGCACAATTTCAATGCAATCTTATGTCTGTATTTTTCCCCACATTCTTTTTTACAGCTAAATAAAAAAAGAGATGTAAATAAAGAAAAATCGTTGCAAAATTTCTTTCACTTTTCTTTTAAAAAACTCTACTTTGATCGCTGCGTTTTTAATTTTTAACAAAGCTTTTTTTCAATGCTATTTTTGTTTATAAAAATATTTTTTAAAAATATGATTTTTTTTCAATGTTTTTTTTTTCGACAGCAAACATGTGTGTTTTTGCAAAAAATCTTTTTTTTTGTATTTCAATTTTTTACCCTCCCTCTTTTTTTTCCGACCCAAAACAAAAAAAAAGCATTGAAAAAAAAGCTTTCATGAAAATCTTATTTTTTTGGGGTTTTTTTTCAAAGTTTTATTTCATTTTTATAAAATCATTTTTTTCCCTTTTACTTTTTTTTATTCATTGAATTTAAAATGAACCCTTTTTTTTCTTCTCCTTATAAGCTTTGAACCCTTTCCCTATAAATTTAGGTCAAAAGTTGAATACAAAAAGAGAGAAGAAAGCTTTGTTCTATTTTTTTTTCTCTTCTGTATCATAAATTAGCTTTACTTGTTGTTACCAAAATGTGGGGTGGTTTTGTTTCCATTGTAATAAAATGTTTTAATATAATGAAAAAAAGGGGGGGACAACAATAGAAAAGTTGAAAGATTTAAAAGCGAAAAAAAGGTGGTCCTTTGAATTGTTAAAAATGACATTAAATATTCGGATATCAAAGATATGATATATCCCCCATCAAATCCAACTTGCAATTTTCCAGTTGGATGTCTGGCGAAATGTTTTTCAATGCCACGTTGGAGAAAAAAACGTGTTTCTTTCATTTTTAAATACTTAAAAGAATAAACTTTTTTTCGGCTACATGGCGTTGAAAGACATTTTGCCAAGCCCTGGAAAATTGCACCATTTCTATGCTTTGAATTCGGTGCAATAATACTTTTGAAAAACAAATATTTAAATTTTCCTTATTTTTTTTCCACACAAAATATTTTAATCTTTAAACTTTAACCATCATTTGAATTTGCATAATTCACTTAAAAAGTACACATTTTTATTTTTGCAAAAAAATATATTTGTAGCAAATTTTTTTATTCTTTAAACTTTTATCATTGAATTTAAATTTGTCTACTTTTTTTTCTATCGGGTGCTAATTGATTTTACTTAAAAAAGGGCCTCGGCCAAAAAAAAAATGTTGCATTACAAACTTTTGTTTTAAAACAAAATGCTTCATTGTTAATTTCACAACAAACAATAAAGTGTTGCTATTTTTATTCAAGGCCGTATTTAAGGGGGGGAGGATTCGGCACCTGTGCCCCCCCCGAAATTGGGGAATTTCTTTTGATATTTTGCCGCTTAGTGTTGACGCGGCAAAAGATCAAAAGCGTGCCCCCCCCAAAATCGCTGTGCCCCCTCTGAAATTTTTTTCTGTATACGGCCTTGATTTTTATTAAAGTTTTTACAAAAATTAAATAAAAACGAAACTTTAAAAATTGTCTGTTTTAAAATTTTGTTTTATTTACTTTCAATTAAAACATTTTTCGTTTTTTTGTCGCTGCTGTTTTAAAAACCTAAAAAATATTAATTCCATTTTTTTTCTTGTCTCTCAAAGAGAGTGTTAGCTTCTTTCATATATACATTTTTGATGAACTCATCCGAAATTTGATCCTTTTTGACAAATGTTTTTTTTTGTTAAAGCTTTTTTTTATTTTACTCACAATTTTTTACTAGCTTTGTTTTTAAGTTTGTTAATTTTTATCTTTTTCTTTTTTATTATTGTTTCCTCCTTTAAAATATTCATGAATAATATATATAGTTTTTTCTTAGCGCATTTCAAAGTGTGGCATTTTAGCGTAAAAAAATTTTTTGATATCATTTTACTACACTTTTGTTGCCGTCGGACAACTCACATTGTTTTTGCCAATTTGAATATCGATTTTAAATTTGCATAATTTCCTCCTTTTTTTATAAAATTATTTATGCAGATCTTTTTTTTAAAACCCGAAGGGGGGAGAAATGCAGAAGCAGCAAAAAAAGCTCAAAACTAAAAAGGAAGAAAATTTCTTTGTTCCTTTTTTTTGATAGAATTTTTTAATTTTTTTTTTCAAATTCTTTCCTTCCTGATTATTTTGAGCGACGGTAATGTTTTGACATTTTGGAAAATAAAAAAGTTCATACATTTTTTTTAACAAATCTGCTTTTTCCCACCCCGAAAAATGTATTTGTGTGTCAATCAAAACATAGAAATATATATATATATATTTTTTAAAAACACTTTTAACACCTGCTTTTTTCAGACATATATCTCTTTCAAAATATTTTTTTAAATGCGTCAAAATTTACAGATTTGTTTCATGTTTTTTTCCAACTAACTTTGAGAACTTTCAACTTTTGACATTTTTCTTTAACTTTTTTGAATTTTAAATTTAATTTTTTTAGCGGCTTTTGTTTAAAGAATAGAAAAAAAAGAAGGAAGGAAAAATGCTTCAAGTTTTTTTTAACAAATTGAATTTTTACATCAAATTTTATTTTTCAAATTTATTTTGAAATTATATTTTTTCGTTTCCTCAATTTTCGTTGTAGGATAAATTTTGAGATTTGGGAGGGCTATTTAAACTTAAATGTATTTTGACATGATTTTTATGCTTTGATTTAATATTTTACAGTAATTTTTCCATTATAAAAATAAAAGTTGAAAGAATTTTTCTAAAATTTAACTTTGAAATATCGCCGCACATTGGATTCAGCGTAAAATTTTCTGGGGCGAATGTTTGGCGAAATGTTTATCAGTGCCAGGAAAAAAATATGTTTTTTCGTGTTTCAATTTTTTTTTTACTTTTTACATTTTGCCTATGAAACTTTTGTTTTATAATGATTTTTGAGGATAAACACGGGAAATAATTTGTAACCAAAATTCTTTTAATTAAAAATCATCAGTTCAATCTTTTGTGCCGTGAAATGCTCATCAAAAAATTTGTTTTGAAATTTCCATTCTTTGCATTCTTTCAACCATAATTATTTTTTCTGAAACTTTTGCTTCTCATTTTTGAGTACAATTAATTTTGTGTCTTTTGGGTATTAACATAAAAAATAAAACAACTTTGAAAAACACACCTTCTGACTTCTGTACCTGCCTTCTTTGTCATTTTATTCAATTTTTTACACTTTTGTTAAAAGTGCACCATCCTTATTTTGATGATAAATGCTTTAAATTTTTTCATTTTTATTAAACAAAAATTTCTTTTTCTGTTTGATTCAAGCTTTAACTGTTCATTGTTCACAAGAATAAAAGCGTAATTTATTTCTTGCTGCCCTAAATTTTGTAGCACCATTTTATTTTTATTTTGGTTCATCTTTTTTTAACAGCGAAAAAAAGAATTCTTTTCTTTTCTTTGCATTTTTTCAACCAAAATTATTTTTTCTAATAAAACTTCCACCAACAAAATAGAAGCCTTTCATTAGAATCTATTCTACCAGAAAAAAATAAATCAGTCAATTCTTTTTTCTTCCTTCCTGTTTTTTGTTTAATTTTTATAAAAAAATTGCAATCTTTTATCGAAAAAAAATGTTATCTTTTTTTGTTTTCAAAACTTTTTTTTTCTTCCGCGATTTTTTTTAACATTTAAAGAAAGAAAAAAAAACTAAAAATGTTTTTATATTTAGAATTTCTTACATCCTTTTTTTGTGGATAAAAATTTGTTTGTTTTTGTCCGTCTTTGCTCAAATTTTAATTCCTTTATGAATATCCTAAGAATATTTTTTGAAAGAAATTCCATAAATTATGGCTAAAATTTTGCGTCAAAATCGATCTGGTTCAACAAAATCTACAAGTGAAAGGCATAAACTTTATCATAATGGTCGGTTAATAGATTTATTATAGCAAAAAGTGTAAAAGGGACAGTAATCCAATTTTGACATATTTTGTTAAAAAATAATTACTGTCACTTTTTGGCGTTGTGTCCCTGAATGCAAAAAACTGATTTTTTCTTGCATCGAATATGTATTGTAATTTAAAACTACTGCTTTTTAGGTCTAAGTACAACAAGTTCAATTTTGCCACCATGGATGGAAGGTCGAAATTCACTTGTTCATACGCCCCAAACTCCTGGATCTCCAATTTCATTTGGAAGGTTAGCAATTTTTTTTTAAGTTTTGCCAAAATTGCATTAATTTTTATAAATAATCCTCAAGGGGGTTTGAAAAACTCGTTTTTTTGCTGCAAAGAAAATGAACAGTAAATGCCACCTTTATGCAAAAAAATAATTTTAATTTTTGACTTTAAAAGCTGCAATAAAATGTCAAAAATATTAAATTAAAAAAAGCTGAAGGTGGATTTTAAGTCTTAAATAGAAGGAGGGAGGAGGGAGTTTTTTATATTTTTGATGAATAAAAAATTACTGCTTAAAACGCGTTCTTTGAGAAAAAAATGATGCAGCGACCAGCGCCCGGACACAAAAAAAAACAAATTTTTTGAAACTTTACCCATGTTTTCGAATACCCTTAACAAAATTATTGGCCAAGGCTTTTTGGCTAAAAGTGCCATTTTGGCACTTTTTTATGCCATTTAAGTTGAAAACGGCATTTTTTTATCTCAGGTGCCGTTGGAGATAATGGCTTAATTTGTTTCGGTATAAACTAAATCGAGGTCGCTGAATCCGAATATCGCATTTTCAAATCTTGAAAATCGTGTCGGGACCCAAAAAAATCGAAATTCCGGCATTGTGCCATTCCCCTGCCACGGCATTTCACTTGCCAGTTCCAAAAATGCCACCATCGGATTCCCCGGCATTTTTTACCTTAGAAGGCGGAATGTCTTCCCCCAACTCGTCCCGCTCGCTGATTCTAAAATATTTGAATACCGTATACCCTCGAAATTTAGAATCATAAAAGAAATTTTTTTAACTTTTTTCTATGTTTGAGTCTTTTAAATAACCTTAAAAGGTAAACATAAATAAATATAACAATTTTAAATAATTTACAGCTGTTAAATTTTCAATTTTTAAGTTTTTTTCATTTTTTCAATGTTGTTAATGTTAACCTTCTGTATACGGTATTACAACATGAAAAAAGTTTGAATACAGTGTCATTTCGATTAAATTTAAATATAAAATATTTTTTTAAGCAAAACCCCTCCAAGATTTGATAATTTCGGTACATTTTTTTTGCAATAAGTAATATTTTGGTAACAATTTGTGGTAAAGCTTTTCCATTTTACCAAATACAGTGTTTTTTCTAAAAATAATTTACTGTTTCTTGAAAAATTAACTAAGATTATTTCCAATGCCTAATGGGACGATTTGAAGTAAAAATAAATAAATTTAAAAAAAATTTTTTTTTTCATTTATTTGGATGTGAAAATCCTCACGTACTCCCCCCTTTGGTAGATTTTGATTTCAAAAACTACTGTATTCGACTGGGCAGTATTCAGGATATGTAATCGAAAGATATATCCCAAATCGGCCAAGCTCTTTCCGACTATGTAATTCACAGATCTCTCACGACAAGCCGTGGGGGACAAAATGCCGAAAATTTACATAATTTATCGTTACAATTTCGATTTCGGCATTTTTCAGCAGTTTTTTTGAGTTGGCAATATCATATTCGGAATCAGCATGCTCGAAAACCTTGGAAACGGGGAAATTAGCCAATTTTGTTGAAATTTCGCTTTTTTATGATTCTAAATTTCGAGGGTATACGGTATTCAAATATTTTAGAATCAGCGAGCGGGACGAGTTGGGGGAAGACATTCCGCCTTCTAAGGTAAAAAATGCCGGGGAATCCGATGGTGGCATTTTTGGAACTGGCAAGTGAAATGCCGTGGCAGGGGAATGGCACAATGCCGGAATTTCGATTTTTTTGGGTCCCGACACGATTTTCAAGATTTGAAAATGCGATATTCGGATTCAGCGACCTCGATTTAGTTTATACCGAAACAAATTAAGCCATTATCTCCAACGGCACCTGAGATAAAAAAATGCCGTTTTTAACTTAAATGGCATAAAAAAGTGCCAAAATGGCACTTTTAGCCAAAAAGCCTTGGCCAATAATTTTGTTAAGGGTATTCGAAAACATGGGTAAAGTTTCAAAAAATTTGTTTTTTTTTGTGTCCGGGCCTCTCAGGATTTTCTCAAAGAACGCGTTTAAAAACGGGATATAAACAAGTACAACCGTATTCAAAAAAGTTAAAAGTTATACTTTTTTTATTATTAATACTTTTATTACTACTTTTTTTCTTACTTTTAATCAAAAAAAGAGATATATAAAAGCTTTAAAAATATATGTATAATATTTTTTAGTGGTTGCAAAGAGCCATTGCTTGGAATTGAACGGTCACAAACATATTCATTTTGGCAACGATTCTCTGGTCGCTCCACATCGGTGTCACATGATAATGGTACAAATTTACTAAAAATAAATATGGAAAATGGGGGTGGAAATTGTGATGATCGAGAAATAGATAATCGTTCGGTGCTACATTATGAGCTTGGATCATATGAAAAAACTAAGACCACATGCTTTCGTGGAACTTTAACTTTTTCACTTCGATATGATTTTATTCATCGAGTTTTAATGTTACATGTAATTCGGGCAAATCATTTAAATAATTCTCAAGATAAAACTTCTACTCCCCCGCATCCGTATGTTAAAATGTATTTATTACCGGAGCGACGGAATCACTGCAAAACACGAATGATGAAAAAAAGTAGTGATCCAGAATTTAATGAAATGTTCTCCTTTGATGTTTCCTACAATAATCTTCCAAATCGAATGCTTCAAGTATGTTTTTTTTTCAATTTGAATTTTGAATCTGGCGCCAAAAATTGATATTTTAAAATTTTCGTGGCAGGATTTTTTTTAATTAAAAAAAGAAAATCTTAAAATTCGTTGATTTTTTGAAACAGAATTTGTAACTTTCCAATAAATTTTCCGTCCAAGACATTTTAAATTTTTATCACAAACTTTTTTTTGCTTCAGTATCTAATTCAGTTTTATTATCTTTTTAGTTTACGGTATATGACTTTGATAGATTTACTCGTCACGGGCTTATTGGAAATGTAATAATGCGAGATTTATTTGATAAATCAGAACTTTTACAATGGACAGAATATACAATGCAAATTGTTGGATCACAAGAAAAGAATGATTTTGGAGATCTTTTACTCTATCTTGCATATTCGGCAAAAACTGAAAAACTTTTTATTACCGTTGCAAAAGCATATAATTTAAGGCCAATGGATATTACGGGGGCTTCAGGTTTGTTAAAATATCAACAAGTTTTTTGGAATCATACCTTACCTTTTTTTATAGATCCATATGTTCGATGTGAACAAATATATCAAAGAAAAAGGATTAAACTTCGAAAAACTTCAATTAAACGTGCAAATTTAAATCCAGTTTATCAT
Source organism: Panagrolaimus superbus (assembly GCA_964035985.1). Classification (NCBI taxonomy): domain Eukaryota; kingdom Metazoa; phylum Nematoda; class Chromadorea; order Rhabditida; family Panagrolaimidae; genus Panagrolaimus; species Panagrolaimus superbus. Next base: position 13,821,893 of record OZ038357.1, read on the forward strand.
GAATGTTTAGAATTTGATTTAGCTTTGAATCAAATTGATGAAACAAATATTTTGATACAAGTTATGGATTGGGATCGGTATGTGTTACTTTATCAGTGATATGATATCAGTAATAAAACATTTATAGAATTGGAAGAGATGATTTACTTGGATGTTGTGTCTTGGGAAAAGAATCTCCAACAAAAGAAGGCCGGCAACAATGGGAACAAGTTTTTAGTACAATTCGGTCATCAACAACAACTGTTATCAGTAAAGATCAATCAAGCCTTCTCTTACCAAATGGTACAATAACAACCATCAATGAAATTGATGCTGATAATGTTGAAGAAAGTGAGGCACGTATTTTTTTGTTATTATTGTGTGTCTTGTTGTAAAACTTTTTTGCATTCAAAGACACATTGCCAAAAGTGAGAGTAACTCTTTTTTTTAAAAGTTTTCCAAAAAAACGTTACTGTCATTTAAATATTTTTTTGCCATTTTATTAATCTAAAAAATTTTTTCAGGTCCCAAAAGCCGTTGGACAATGGCATTCAATTCTTGGTGAAGTTCCAGAAGGATTTCGAAATATTCCAAAAGCAAATAAAAAGCATCAAAAGCGTTCTACTTCCTCCCATTGCACTTTACACAATAATCTTAAAAGCCATAATTCAACATAGAATTTTGAAAAAAAACAAAAATACGGGTCAAAAAATAATAATAAAAATCATTGGTTTCGTTTCCAAAGATTATTTTCGTAAAAAAACACACAAACAATTACGGTATAATTTATTTTATATTTTTGTTACATATTTGTAAAAAATTTTAATAAATTTTAAGCTTTAACATTTTTTTAGTGTCACTAATCATTGTTACTTATACGGTGATATTTTTGTTTCAGAGAAAAAACAAATTAACATTTTCAAGTTTTTGATGCAAGAAAAATCAGCTGAACCATTTTTTTTAACGGTTTTTCAAACATAATATGATAACAATCTCTCATGATATGAGATGGTTAAAAATAATTTATATAATTCATAAAATTAGTTTTACATTCAAAATACCGTGAAAAAAGATTTAGAAAAAGTTATTAAAAATTCAAAAAAAAATGCCGCACATTTTGTAATGAAAAAAAAAATGAAATGATCGTTTTCTTTGACGACGATTTCGCAGTTTCGCTATTTGCTATCGATCGATTTTGAAAAACACTGGATGAAAAAACACCGTTTTTTGTCAGCTTCGAAATTTCGTAATAGTCTTTTGAAAGTTTGGGAAAGTTTATTTCTGGTTTTTTTTTTTCGTTGTTGTTGAATTCATCGATTAACCAAAGATTGACGAAAAACATCACTGAATTTTTATAAGGGATAAACATTTAAAAAAAGCCTTTTTCGTCCAAAAATTTAAAAAAAATAGCAACGAAAATTCTTTTTTTAAAAGACGTATTTTGTGAGAAAATCAAAAACCCGCCCAAAATTTGCTCTTTTTTTATTTTTAAAAAACAACAATTTTCAACCAAATATAACATTTTTTCGAAGTTTTATTGCTTTTGAAAAAGCGTGTAGCAAAGAATATACAAAAATATAAAAGTTAATTCACAATTAATTGATACAAACATGTTTATACATGATATTATAGTAGTGCAGCTACAACAGTATAAATTTATGATTTATAAAAGCGTTTAATTAAATCAGATAATTGAAGGGAGATTGTTGCTGTTGAAATAAATATTTAAATAGCATTTGGTCCAATAGGTTCAACACTTTCAACAGTCGTTTTTTGGCTTAAATGTCCACCTTTTTGATATAAATGATTATGTTCAGCAGCTTTGGAAATATTATGTGCTACATCTTTAATACCTTCTTTCAAGTCATGTGCGCCTTCTTTAATTCCTTCTTTAATATTGTGAAGGGTTGAATCATTGTTGTCGTGAACGGTTGTATTTGTTGTTGTAGAATTCATATTTTTGAATTATTTGAATAAATGTAATCTGCAAAAAAATGAATATAAATAAAAGCTGCATCAAAAATGCAAAAAAATTCGCGGTTGTCACGAGGGATCATAATCTCCATCTTTTTCGCGGCGTGACACATAACGCCACATTTTTACTCTGCTTTTAAATGTTGCTTTTTCATTTTACCGTTTTTTTACAAGAAATCAGAAGCAGTGTGAAGAAAAAAGAATAAAGATAAAAAACTGATATCAGGGATATTTGAAATAGTTTTTTTTAAATTCCAAACTCAGAAAAAGCAGGCACCACATTTTTTTTACACTTTCAAAAGTCTCCCATTTTTCACTCTTTTTGCCTTTTTCTTGCCTGCTATTATATTCCCTCTTTTTAAAAAGATAAACAAGACCCGCAAAAAAGAAAGAAAACAAAACATTTGGAAATTTGTTTTCCCTCTTTCTTTTTTTTTACTAAGTGTGTAACAAAGTAGTAAACACGAAAACAAACTACTTTAATACTTTCGAAAGCCTTCTTTTTAAAAAAAGGATGCACTTTTTTATGCATCTTTCCTCCCTTTTTTTCGGGGGTTTTCGTTTTTTGAAACTTTACAAAAAAACAGTGCAACTTTTTTATAAAAGTACCATTTTTGGGCGCTGCCTTTTTTATGTAAAAATATTTAGTTTGTGGGAATTAATGTAGTAAAAAATCTGTAAAAATCTTTAAATTCACATTTTATCTGAATTGCTTATTTATTTTGTCTCATTTCATGTATAAATTTATCTGTAAATTTTTTTCAGAACTGCTAATTTGCGTAGAATTTATCTTGAATGGATTTTTCCTGCACGGCAATGTTGTGTAAATTTTTTTCAGAAGTGCTAATTTGCGTAGAATTTTTCTTGAAGAGATTTTTTCCGCACGGCAATGTTATGTAAATTTTTTTCAGAAGTGCTAATTTGCGTAGAATTTTTCTTGAAGAGATTGTTTTTCCGTGGCTTTGCTAATTCGGGAAATATTCTACACAAATTAGCACTTCTGAAAAACATTTACACAACATTGCGTGCGGAAAAAATCTCTTCAAGAAAAATTCTACCCAAATTAGCACTTCTGAAAAAATAATTTCGCAAAAATTTCTCCGGAAAAAATCCATTCAAGAAAAATTCTACGCAAATTAGCAGTTCTGAAAAAAATATTACAGATAAATTTAGACATGAAATGAGACAAAATAAATATGCAATTCAGATAAAATGTGAATTTAAAGATTTTTACAGATTTTTTACTACATTAATTCGCACAAATTAAATATTTTTACATAAAAAAGGCAGCGCCCATTTTTGTTATTAAAAAGAGGTGTTAAAGCATTAAAAATACGAAAAATAAAAAACCAAAAAGGCACTTTGCATAATTAAAAAACAAATTTAAAATTTTTATTTTTTATTAGTGACCCACATCGAATCCAATGTGCAACTTTCCAGGAGGATGTTTGGCAAAATGTTTTACAATGCCATGTTGGAGAATAAAAAACGTTTTCATAAGGATGGACGAGGGTCCGTATTTTCAGGCCCGGGACGGGCCCTCAAAATTTCGAAAAGCCCGGCCCGGCCTTGGCTCTTATAAATATAAAAAAAGCCCTGGACCTGATTTTTAAAATTTTTGTAAATTTTGTCTTGGTGCCCCCTGTGGAATTTTTAAATTTTTTCAAAAAATTCAAAAGGGTCGGCCCCGATCCTCATTTTCTAGGCCCGGCCCTGGGGCCTGGCCGGGCCCGGGCTTTTCAAAAGCCTTAGGCCCTCGTCCATCCTTACGTTTTTCTTTTACAGTTTTTTCCCAACAAAAAAAATACGAAAAACTTGTTAGACCACATTGTATTCAATTGACACTTTGCCAAACACTGATAAAAAATAATTGCTCATAGTCACGGTGGTGGTAATTTGTGGACGAAGCATAGAAATTGTGAAAGATTATAAACATTTATTTTTTAATAATTTGTAAATAAAGAATTGTTTAACATTTTTATTAATAATGTTTCTGTTATTTCTGAGTAACACTGTAATAATAAATAATTTTTCAAAGTTGTTGAATTAATGATTTTTTGAATAAAAATGTTTTAAAATTAAATTTAGTGTTTTTTTGAAAAAATTTATAAAAGATTTAAAAAACTGCAAAAAATCAGAGACATAATAAAAATTTTTGAGAGCCTGTTTGAATAAATTTAAGAAACTTTAAAAGTTCAATTCAAAAAGATTTTCTTCTTTAATTTCTTCTTTCAATAATTCGGGTTTTGTTTCGAGTTCTTCGGGAGAATATTCAACAAAAGTAGGATTTCGAAATTCTGAAAAATATTCATTTGCACTTGAACTTTGATATGATGCTGCTTCAAAGGGATCAGAATCATCGGGTTGATTACGGTAATGTGCAAAGGCATGTGTTTGGGGTTCTGTGGGACGAAGAATAACTTCAACTTTTTCTTCCGTATATTCTTTGGCATTTCTCCAAGCAACTGTCATTCGATTTGTGACATCTTGAGAAGAAAGCCATAAACGGAATCTAAAAAAACAGAATTTTAACAGAAATTCCACTTGGGACATCAAATATTGATTTCCTTTTGAGACACATTTGATGAATTAGTTTTACTCTACTGTACACAAAGATTTTTGTGAGACAAAATCTTTTTTAAAAGTGCAAATGTCTCAAACGGAAATCTTTTTGTTTTCCAACAAAAAAAATGCTGACTACAATTTCTTACCTTGGACTTGTTCTATATAAATGTCTTAAATAAACTGAAATCACGGCCCCTAATAATCCAATAAATAACAAAGTTTCAAGAAGAGGACCTAAAAAAAGTAAGCTTCTTAAATTTTCTTTTCTTTTGTTTTTTAAATATTTGATTTAAAACTTACGTAAACGAATTTTTCCAGTTTCTAACGAATAATTTATTTCAAATCCTGTAAACTTTGATGCTGCATTTCTTTCACCACTTTCATCGTGAATTTCAGCTTAAAAATATTTAAGAACTTAGTTTAAAAGCTTTTTTGACGAATAAATTTTACCCATAATTACAAATTCATCGTAAAGGGCATTGGCGGCAGAATAAAAAGAATTTTCATCGAAATCTTCAAAATTTTCTGTAATCACTGAAATTTGATATTTTGGAATTACAGCAGTTTTATCAGCTCGAGAAATATCTAATCCAACGGATTTTGGAAGGCGTTCTTCTTGAGCGATATTCGAAATAATTGTTTCACCATCAATGAGAGACATGGAAGGATGAAAAAATGTTGCAATGGCTCCTGCAACGAAAAAAGATTACTGTACTTGTTAAAAAAAGATTATTTGTTCCTTGGAAGATGCTTACCACAAATATCACAGCAATGTCCAAAAGGTTTTACCGGATTGGTACAATAGGGTTTCCAATCAGGACATTCAACAAATCGACAAATTTCAGAAAATTGCTAAAACATAATATTTTTGTTACAGGTATTTAAAGTGAGTCAATTAGAAATTTAAGAGGCTATAATACCCCGCAGGTTATTGGGGCATAAACAATTTAATAAGATTGATCCATTAAGCGTGCTCAGACTGTCTGTTTTAACTTTTTTTTGTCCTTAAAGACTTTTTACCGATGCAACCCCGAGGTGACTCCCCTTTTCGGACCGCCCACACCCTCTAGGGGCTTAATATTACTTTCCATTTGGTGGCATTGAGGTTGGAAACAAGCGGGGACTCGAACCTGTAAGGGTTGGGCCGTAAGATGAGCGCCCCTAACCACTCGACCACAGGCACAACAATTGACAATAAACATTTGGTAAAAATACACTTACCGGTTCTTGAGTATTACTATTTATCATTCCTTTGGGACCCCCAACGGGGCCATCAACAACTTGAATAATATCTGTATTTGGCATTTGAAATTCTATTTGATCAATCACTAATTTAGTTTTAAGTTTTGGGCCAATTTGAAAGATGAATTGTCCTTCCATTGTTAAAATAAATTCTGAATTACGCATATACTAAAAATGTAATTTAATATTTATATTAATTTTAACACATTTCATCGTATATTTATTTGTTATGACAAAGGTTGTCGTCTTTTCAATTCAATAAATTTGATCCTTTTGTACTTTGAGCTTTATCCCCCCACATATAAAAAAATATATAAGTATATTTGTTGGTTTTTTTAATAAATAAAAATTCATATTTATATAAAATATTTTCGTCACTCTTTCTTTGTACTTTTTATTGTTTGAATTACTTTTTTGACTTGAGTCGTCTGCCTTTTTTCTTCATTCACAAAAATTCTTTGCGTTTTTTTACGCTGCTTTTTTCTTGCTTGAAATATTTTTTAACATTGTTTTGAAAAAGGAAATGCCAAAAAAAATGACTTGTTGAATTTTAAATAAGCAAAAAAGTTTAACATTTATTAGGTAAATTTATTCAATTGGCAATAATATTTCAAAACAAAAGAGAAGTTATTGTTGAATGTTGGGCTTTGTTTAATTTTTTTGTATTACAATTTTGACGCGTGGGAACTTTTTTGCATACTGTAGAAATCTGTCTATTTTCCAGTTATGCCGCAAAAGTGGAGATTTTCTGTTTTTTAATGTCACGCACTTCAAAACCATCGTTGAATTTTTCAGATTGATGTCTGGCAAAATGATTTTCTTTTGTCCAAAAAAAAACAAAATTTTTTTCCTAACTTGGCGTTGAAAAAAATTTTGCCAGATGTCCGCCCCAAAAATTACACCGTTTTTTGCTTTCTGCTTTCATTCTCTTACGACGATTTTGAATCATTGTTTTCATTATTTAAATTCCCAAAATCCATATCCTCAAAATACCCATTCCCCAAAAAACCCGTTAAAAATGGGTATTTTTGTAAAAAATAAAAGTGTTATTCAATGTTTTTTTAACCGTAATTTGAGAGCTTTTTTTTTAAAAGGTTAAACAAATATTTTTTTCAAAAAATTTCATAATTTTCAAATTTTTACCAATCTATTTTTTCAATCTATAAAACTTTTTTCATTTATTACATGTTTCTTGAGGTTTTTCAATGAATTCTTGGGGATTTATACCTATTATTACAAAGTCTATAAAATAAAAATTTAAAAGACTTTGATCCCAAATGTCACTAGTTTGTTACCCCTATACTTTTCTTTAACCTCCTCTTTTTTCCTTTACTCTTTACTTTTTTTTTGATTACTTTTGTTCCATTTTTTTATTTTACTTTCCTCATTTTTCTTTCTCTCTCTCTCTTACTTTCTATCTTCCGTAAAGCTTTTTTTTGTATTTGTTACACTCAATTTCTCTCTCAAAAATCAACACAACTTTCATTTCATCCAATACTTTTCTTTATTTATTATTTTTATTATTATTGTTATTTAACAATCAGTTTTTTTTCTTTCTTTCTGTTCTCTCTTTCATTTTGAATTTAAGAGCAAATTTTAACAGCAGCAGCAGCAAATTTTTTTATTGCAATAATATATTTTTTTTTTTCAGCGTTCAACTTTAAACTTTTTATTTTTTTCAATCAACGATAATCAAAAAAAAGATTGATGATCAGGGGGGATTTCGAGAAAGATAATTATTTTGCAAAAAAAAAGAAGATAAAACTCATGTTTTTTCTTCTGCAAAAAACACAAGTTTTGATTTTTTTAAACTAAAAAAAATTTGTGTAAAAATTTATGAATTTTTGTTGTTTTTTTGCTTTTTTTGATTGAAATATGACGCGCGTTTTTTAAGTTGTCTTCTTTTATTTTTTTTTAATAGGTTCAAAAAAAAGAATGTTTTCTTTGATTTCTGAGAACGTTTTTGATACTCAAAAAAAAATGATTCATTGAGATTGGATTTACAAAAAAACAATACATATTTATAGCTTTGCTAATTTTTGTCACTTTTAAAGTCAATGATTTAAAATATCTTATCTTTAAATTATATGCAAATTTAAAATCTGTAAAATTTTTGTCGTTTTTTTCAAATTAATACAGTATTATTATAATTAATTTTATCACTTTTCATTATTAAAAAGTGTTTCTGATCTCTCCTAAGTAGTTTATTATTCATTATCTTACATGCCATGGCACTTAATTTCTAACTATATCTTTTATCCCTATATACTTTATTAATTGGATCTAACTGATCAGGGCCGTATACAGAAAAAAATTTCAGGGGGGGCACAGCGATTTTGGGGGGGGCACGCCTTTGATCTTTTGCCGCCACCAACACGAAGCGGCAAAAGATCAAAGGAATTTCCTCAATTTCGGGGGGGCACGGGCCCCCAGTGCCCCCCCCCCTTAAATACGGCGCTGTAACTGATAAGGATTAAACATGAACTTAAGCTAAAGTTCATTTCTTATCACCAAGAGACCTGTTATTTTAGTACTCTCCTATTTTACAACAAATTTTTTTTCCTTCCTTGAAACAAAAAATAATTCTGCAAAAAAAAAGATTGTATTTTGATTCCATTTTTATTACGCATAATTTCAACTTTTTTATTGACATTACTTCAAAAAGTTTCAAATATAAGGACATCCTGTTTTCAGCGGCCCCACCAAAAAAAAGCAAATACTTTTTGCAAAAAAGACTTCCATTTTTTGCAGCAAAAAAAGTTAAATATATTTATTCTCAAATATTTATTGTCTCATTTTTTCACCAAAAAATAAGTAAACTTCAAAGTTTAAAAGGACAAAAAAGACTTTTTCAAATAAATGTTTTTTTTAAACATGTCTTTTTTTTTTAATTTTTTTAAAATTCATTTTAATGGTCACTTTTGTCAAAGTACTTTTACGCTGTTTTTTTCTGGTGAAAGTTGTCAAAGTTTTCAAAAAAAAGTTCTTCAAAGCTGTCGAAAACTGTCATTCAAAAAAAAAAGAAAGAAGAAAGAGAAGCAAAAGTTGCTGAAACAATTTGTTTCAGCTTTTAAGCTTTAAAAACAGACAAATTGATCAAAGCACAAATTTTGTTTAAAAAAACTGCAAAAACTGTAAATTTTGTGATTTGATGGATTTATAGAAATATGGAATTTTTATGATTTTTCATTGATAAATAAGATCTTATCAGTTGCCAAAAATGAAATAATATGCTTTAAACAAACTACAGGGTGTCCCAACATAATTGACCCTTTTGATTTGCCCGGCAAATTTTTTCTCTTAAAGTTATTCAAAAACGGATAGCGCAGTTATGTTCGATAAATCATAGGGTTTTGTTTTTGATAAAAATTTCATCATTTCAGATATGCAAATTTTTGTGGAGGGATAGTAAGCGAAAAATTTTTTTATTGTTATTTTTTGTTACTGTCACATTTTTTGTTGGAGCGATTTTTTGTGCATTGATAGTAACCGAAAAAATTGTTTTGTGGAATTTTATGTTACTGTCAAAATGAAAAAAATCGCTCCAATGAAAAAGAGTGATAGTAACAAAAACATTAAGAATTTATTTTTCAGCATTACTATCACGATTTTTACTGGACAATATGCAAATTTTTTAAAATCTTTAAACAATTAAGATAAATTTTATATCAAAAAAATCCTATCCCATACTGAGCACAACTGCGCTATCCGTTTTGGAATAACTTCAACAGAAAAAATTTGCCGGGCAAATGAAAAGGGTCAATTATGTTGGGACACCCTGTATAAAAAAATTTTTAGTTTCTGAAAACTACAATGATAAAAATTTGCATAAAATCTTAAAGCGGATTTATTGTTTTTTCATTTTTGATATTAGCAAGGTTAATTTCAAATTTTTAATCCCGATCACTGACTGATTATCAAACTACACTCATTTTTGATCATTCTTTTTGTTTTGCTTTTTTCACGAGACTACATTATTATTTGTTTTTACTACCGTAAACATCTTTTATTTAGAAGGGATTCTTTTGGGGCTTTACAAAATTTTTAAGTGACAAAAGAGTTTTTATAAATATATATATGTGTATTTTTGTTATTGGATGCCCTGAGAATCTTTTGCACTTTATATCCTGGGATGAGTATAAAATAAACATGTTTTACACGTATACCTACATACATACATACATCACTATATCACCCCCCCCCCCGTGTTCACATATAAATAACAATTGAAAGTTATTGCTCTTCTTTCCCACCTTCCCTTCGCTCTTATTTCCGGTAACAATTTTTCATCGTTCGTTTTTTTGCTTTCATTAAATCTGATATATTTCAACTTTTTTTTATGTTTTGATTTACACACACGCATGTATTTTGATGATGATAAATTAATGCTAACAGTTGCTTTTTTTAAAGGAGAAACATTTTAACTTGAGGGAGTCACTGATTTTGATATATCTCGCCATTTTAATTTTTGTTGCAAAAAAATGATTAAATTTTTTGCAACAAACATAAATTTTTGACCTTTCATTTTTGAATTTCTTAGATTTTATTCAAAAAAAAGGGCTTAAAAAGGCCAAGAATCTAGTCTAAGATTAGTTTTATCCTTTTCTAAATCTGGAATCCACCTTCCATTTCCATTTTTTCCTCCTTTAACATTTTTCTTGCAAAGCCAAGGCATCCATCCATGTAGGCCCCCAAAAATAGTTGCAACATTAAAAAACAAAATAATTATGAAAAATTTTTGAATAAAATTTAGATATATTTTTTTTTGTTCAAAGTTTATCTTTAATCTATTTTTCTTTTCTTTTTTTTATTCAACTTCTTTTAAAATTTTGTGCAAATGACAAATTGGCTTTTTTTTATTTTGTCTTAAACTTTTTGCATCTTTTTTATTTTTCCTGCAAAAATGCTTAAGGGCATTTTGCGAAATTTTTCGGCAAAAAAAAGATGTAAGAAAGAGATCTTTAAAAAAGTTTTTTGGGTTCATTTGGGTCATTCATGAAAAGTTTGTCCGATGGCATTTTTGCCATTGAAAAATATACTGTAACTAAACAACAATGTTTTATTTCAACTCCCATGATCTTTGGCAAAGTGTCACTATGACATTTATGAAATTTTTGGCAAAGTGTTACCAAAATGCTTTTTTTTGGTTTTAAACAATGCATACCAGACAAAAAAATGTTTTTTTTTGGTTTTAAACAATGCATACCAGACAAAAAAATGTTGTTGTATTTCTAAGAACCAAAACAAAACAATGTTCTTTGTTTTTTAAAATTAAAATATTTGTATGAATTACAAATGCTTTCCGCGAACTACAAGCAACATGACAACAACCAAAAATGATGAACTTTTCAAAAAAAATGTTTTTTTCTCACAACGATTTATGTAAAATACTCTAAAAAAGCTTACCTTTTCATTCTTTTGCCAAAAAAAGAAGGCAGAGCAAAACTTAAATCAAAAAATAATTCTGTTTTAATGTTGCAAAAATTTTTGGCAAATCTTCTTTTTTTTCCTCCCTCAAATCTTCCTCTTTAATACGTTTATTGAAGAAAAAAGATACATTTTTTTGTTTTAAATTTAATCAACTGGTTTTTTTTCTTTTTTTGCCATCGTTTTTCAGCGTTCTTTTGCAACAAAACTTTTATTTGCAAACTTTCTTGCTGGGACCAAATTCAAGAAAAACAAAAAATAAATTTAAATTTAAAAAAGTCTCGTTTCTTTAAATTTAGTTACTTTTTTTTGTTGGTTTTTTTATATAGTTAAAAGCTATATATTGGGGGGCTTTCAGACCGTGAAGGAAAAAAAATTGGTTTTATTGACCTCGCTTTTTTTCTCTTGAGACGATTGAAAAAGTGTTGAAGAAGCTTTTCCTCCTTTAATTGACTTTATTACTACTATTTTTTTTGTTTATTCTTGTTTTAAAGAGCAGAGATTTTGAAATTTGTTTATTTAAATTTAAGTGAAAGATGAAAGCTTAAAGATGCTAAAATAGAAGAAAAAGAAAGTAATGACATGTTTCTATTTTTGCATGTTAAACATTCTTTTAAGTAGCAGTAGAAAAAAAAATGTTGGAGAAATCAAAAGTTTTAATAATTAAGCAAAAAAAGCTGCAACTTTCACCTTTATAGCATTTTTGCTTCAATTGGGAATCGAACCTGTGACCTCTGGTTGCCAGGCTGATTCTCTACCAGTGAGCTACACGAACAATAAACTTTTTAAAGTTTACGATTCATTTAAAAATTTATACAAAACGATTCGTAGTGTTTTAATGCTTTCAACTTTTTTAAAAATATTTTTAGTTTTCGATAAAATCTTTTTTTTTACATCACTGTATTTTGGATACATTTATCAAACCTATTTTTGTTATATGATATGATTATAGATTAAATCATATACACTTTTTAGATATAATAATGTCTTACTTTTTTTACAAAACATCTTAAAGTTAACTTTTTTATCTTTTTTGTCCCATCAAACATTATGTAAAAAACGTGCGTTGAATTCTAAAAACGGAAGCAACCATTAAAAAAAATATTTAACTTTTTTTTGTGTTTTCAGAGTGTTAAGTAGTAACTTTTTGAGTGGCACTTTTTTTTTACATATGTCTTGTTTTTTTTCCTTAGTTTTATCTTTTTTTTGCGTAAAAAAGTATAGTATAAATTAAACAAAGAAAAAAATAAAGAAAGAAATGCCGTCGTAAAAAAATTCTGTTGCAAAAAAAAAGAAAGAAAGGTTAGTTTTTTTTGCAGCAGAATCTTCTTCAATTTGGGGGGGGGGGAGTGAGTAACAATGTTTTAAGAAGAAAAAAAAGAAGGAGGGTGGCAGCAGCACCGCTGTAGAATATTTAATTGACAAGTTTTTTAAAATTATTTTGTATGTTTTTTATTGGTAACAAATGAAATGAAAGGAGTTTCATTATATCTGGAATTTATAATTTACTCTGTGTCGAAAATTTCAAAAATTAATAAAAAATTAAAGAACGTGTTTTTTTGTGGTTTTCTTAAATTTGAAGCAGCATTGTTTTGAAATGGGATCTTGACACGAATAATTTTAAAAAAATTTTAGATATCAAAATTTAAGTCCACCTATATTTGCTAAAAATGTTAAATTTGCTTGAAATTAAAAATAGTAATCCAATTCAATAGGATTTCATAAATCGCGATCCCATTTATGCCAAACTTTTTTTTCGATATTCAATTTATGTTTTTTAAAACCCTAAGATTTTTTTAAACTGATAATATTTCGTATTTATCACATTTATTTCCATCCCAAACATTGTTTGTTTTTGTCTATCTTTTTCAAAATTCCTCCATTTTTTTGTGCCATCCTAATTCCATCAATTCTATTACATTTTCCCCTATGGTTCAAAGTGAAACAAAATGGAAACTCTGCAAAATCCATTTAAAACAAAAGAAAAACAATAAACATAGTAAAAAAATGAAATATCTTTGAACATATTTTTTTTAAAAACAACGTCAGTTTTAGTTTCATTGTTTTTTTTTTAATTTTAAATTGTTTAAAAAATTTTTATGAAATCAGCCTTTTTTATTTAAAAAAAAAGAATTTTTAAGTTTGAATAACTTTTTTTTGTTGCCACAGAATTTTCGCATCACGCATAATATGTTAAAATTCTATGGCTAACTGACTACATCCGAGTTACATATTGCTTGTCATTTTGGCTACTCTCTTTTTTTCGAACATGTCTTTCTTTTTTTTCAAGTCATTTGGAAATTTAAAAACTTTTGTTTTTCAAAGAACAAAAAAAGGAGGTTACGGTATCTTTTGGCAGTAAAAAGAATGACGATGGGAAAAAAAAGCTAAAATGTGAAAGAAAAAAAGATAGATTTTTGAACTTGAACGTTTTTCCTACGGTTTTATTTTGCATATATTTTTGTACAAAAAAAAGTAAACATGTTTATTTTTTTTGAGACACAATTTTCGGCAAAGCTGTTATTATAGTTTAAAAGGGATAATTTTGGGATATTTTTATATTTGTTTTGTAAAAATAAAAGGCATTAATTTGGGTGAAAAATAATAATGATCTTTGCATGGAGATTGGCAAAAAAAACATAGTTGGACAAAGTTGTGCCATCATTTTTCAATGGTTTTATTTTTTGTATTTTTAAATAACCTTTTCTCACAAAAAATGGTTCATTTTTACAGATCGATGTTTGGCAAGATGTTTTTCAATGCCATGTAGCAAAAAAGTATTCATTTCTTTGTTGTAGAAAAATTAAAAACGAACACAACTTTTTTTCTCTCACAAAATCTTTTTTTGGCATTGAAACAGGTTTTGCCAAACATTTGTCGGAAAAATTGAACGCTGGATTTGATGTATTCATGTTTTTTTTTAAATCTTAAACCCTCCCATATTTCTTCCATAAAAAGACTATCGAACATTTAAATATTTTAATCTTTTAAATCTTTTTAATGTTTCAATAAAATTATTAATTTTCCCACCTACAAAATCCTAAAATTAGTTCAAATGAAATCCCAAAAATATACAAACATCTTTGAACATATTTTTTCTTCTTCTTTATTCAAGGATTCCCCCGCCATCTTTGGTTTGCAAAAATTTAAATAAAGAGTAATCTCTTTTTTGTTCATCCAAAGATTAGCCATCTTTTTTGAACTTTTAAAAAACCTTTGAATAATTGAATGAATGGATAATCTTTTTTTTAAATTTTCTTGGATTCTGAACTTTAGAAGTTTTAGACTACTTTTTAAAATTAAAATTAAAGATTAAAATTGAAAGAATATAAATATGGGTGTTTTTTGGCAAAAAAAAGAGTGGCAAAAGATTTGGCTAAAAATTGTTTGAATATTTTTGAAAAAACTGATAATCGAAAATTGTTAAAAAAGCTTTTAAAAAACATTTGTTGCAAAACAAACTATTTTTTTGATCTTTTTAATTCTAATTATTAATATTTAATTGTATTTTCTCATGTTAAATTTCTTAAATGTTTGATTTTTAATTTCAATTTTTGCGTTCAAAAAACAATTTCATTTCCAAGAATTCCCGCTTTGTTTTTTATATTTTTTTAACGACGAAACGTGGTCCTTTTAATTAAGTATATTTCAAAAACCGAAGTTTTAAGGATTTTGAGTAATCAAATTCTGAAAATAAAGTTACGGTATTTTCAGACGAATATTTTAATAGAATCCAAAAATAATTCCAAAAAGTGATAAATAATCGTTTTTTTTTTATCAAAATTATGAAATAAACTTTTTTAAAAAATTTGATTATTTTTTTTAAAAGTTTTTTTTAAAGAACACAAAAAACGTGCACTTTTTGTTATTACTTTATTTTTGGAAAAAAGTGATAACTCTAAAATTGAAGAGAAAAACAAAGTTTCGGAGTTTTTTTTTCTTATTTGATTACCAAAAAAAAGAAGTTATTCTTTGGGCCCAAATTTGGGGTGTCTTTGAACGATTCTTTAAAGAAGAAAAAAACTAAGGATGGAAACTCTTTTTTTTGTTGAATCTAAAAAATTTATTCCTTCTCGTTTTTTTTCTTGTTTGGTTTCAATTACAAAAAAAATTTACACAAGTGCCCATTAAAAAAAAAGAAGAAAAATGTCCCCCTTTTTTTGGGGGGTGTCTAAAGATTTTGGCATTTTTTTAGGTTGTTGTTGGCAAAAAAAATGAGGAAGCTTTGGCACAAACAAAAAGATAGCCAGAAAAAAGAGAGAGAAGGATTTGATGACGATGAGATTTGAAACCTCTTTTGTTTCTTTTTTGCTGATGTCATTTATTAATTAATTCATTCAAAATTGAAAATGAGTAAAAGTTTAAAAAAGGAAACAGTTAAAATTAGCCTTTTTTTGGAAAAAAATGCATATGTGTATGTTTTTAGAGATAGATTTGATAAACAGATGGGGGTTAAATTTCCAAATATTTTATTTTTGCAAGAATTTTTTTGGTTTCTATTTTTAAAAATAAGTTTGTTCGTTTTTCTGAGACGCAATTCTTTGAAAATTATTAAAATTAAAGTTTAAAAATGGAAAACACTTTTTTAAATCAAATTGGCTACTTTTAAGGTACTGTATTTTTGGCATTGGATTTTCTCGCAACGAAATTAATCAAAAAATTAAATTAAATTTTTGTTGCTTTTTTGCTTTAAATTAAAATAACAATTATCTTAGTAATTTTCTGGTAAAAATTGCCACCAAAAGATCTTCGACCCTATATATATTTTAATTCCTTATTTCTGATTAAAGCTATCTCAAATCCATTCCCCAAATAAGATATACTTTATCCCTTTTTAAAATCCCCATATTTGTATCCTTTTTTAAATATCCATTACCATAGGTCCATATCCATGTTTTTTTAAACATTTTTAACAATTCTAAGAAGCAATCAGCTGAAAAACTAAAAACCCGGCTTTTTTTTAAATAAATGTTCCTTTTTTTAATCGCCATGTTTTTTTTTTCTTTGCTTATTTTTTTTTTGGTTTTTGCACGAAATTTATTTTTATTTTATTTTTAGGCGACGGATAAGATAAAAAACTCTTAATCATAAAAAAAAAGAAATTCAATTCCATCTCTCTTTTTTTGTTCGCTGCCTTTATTTTTGGGCATCCGTTTCAGACAAAACCCATGCTTAAAAAAAGTTGTTTGAGTTTAAAAAAATCAAAAAAAAACAAACATTAAAAAGTTTAACGACGATGTTTGATGGCAACAGCGTTTTAAAAACTGAGAATGGCGTGTTTTGGGCCTTCCATTTCCTCTTCCCCCCCCCCCTCTTTTTTCCCCCAAAATGCCTAAAAAAAATGCCATCTTTGAAACTTTTTTCCTAAATAAAAAAGTCAAATGTTTCTTTTTTATTTTAAAACAAAAAAAAAGTAATTTGAATCCATTCCAAAAAATTAAACTTTTTTGGTAAATTTGCCGTAACGCCAGTTTGCAGCGGCAGCAGCAACAATAAAAAAAAATGCTGAGCGGCGGCGGCTTTTTTTTCATCTTTAAATTTTTCACGTTCGCTTAATTTTTCGCGTCGTCGTCGGCCGCGGCGGCGGAGGGGAATCTACGTCTGAGCTTTTTTATTTCTGGAAAGAATTAAAATGCCTTAAGTTTCTTGAAAGGGCAAAGTTAAAGTTTTTGTTCAAATAACTTTTTTGGGGAGGGGGATTTCTCTTGCATGGATAATTTTTTTAGGAGAAACCATTTTTTTGCTGCAACATAGATTAAAAAACTTTGATCTTTATTTAATTGGAAAAAACGGTTGTTGGACTTTTTTTAATTTTTGAAGTAGATCAAAAATCACGTGAAAATTCGAAACAATTCATTTTTGTAAGCGAATGTTGTTACCCACTTTTTTTTGTTTATCATTTCTTTTTACTCACTTGAAACAATTTTACAGCCCCTTTTTTCTCAACTTTTAAATTGCAATTTTGTTCTGGAACGTTCGTTCATTGTTTTTATTTTGTTTTAAATCTGTTTCAGAAATGGAAGATTAAGGATTTTGAATATTCAAAAACTTATCATTGATTAAATTTTAGTTATAAAAACTGAACAATTTCAAAAAGTTTTTTTGGGAAGTTTTTACAAAAATGCAAATTTTTTTAAATTTTGGAGTTTTAATGAAACTTTGTAGGAAATTCTGATTTTTTGTAAAAACGTGACAAAGCTACTAATAAATTAAAAAATAAATAAATCTCAAAAAAGAAAAATGAATGATTTTTGTCTACATCCTTTAAAAAGCAAGCATCTCTCAAATTTCAGCTGATTAAACAAAACAAAAATATTAATCATACATTCATATTTTTAATATCCATGTATTATTTTTTTAAAAGCATATGTTTTCTTTCTTTTTTTTCAAATCCATGTAATTTAATTCAATTTTTTTGGTTTAAGCTTTTCAAAAATAAAAAAATTCCTCCTTGATTTTATGATCTTTCTTTTTTTTATTAGTTTTTTTTTCAAACAAAAAAGCAATCAGTTTTTGTCTTTTCATCATCATCTTCATCATCACCGTTTAGCCACTTAAAGCCTCACATCCTGTTTTAACTCAACTTTTTTTTTCTCGTTTCATTCTTATTTATTTGTGACAACTTTGTCAAAAATTTTGTTCAAAAATATAAAAAAAAGTTGTTGAAAAAAAAAGTTAGTTAGTCTCAAAGTCTCAAAGTCAAAATCAAGGGGGGGAAAACGGGTAAGGCTTTGAAGAAAGAAGGAAAGAAGTGGGAAAGAGATGGTTCTTTTTTTAAAATAATAATAATAATAGTTAAAGGAAGGGTTCCTACTTCTTCTTCTTCTTTCATGTTGTTGTGTCAAGTGTTTTGTCGTTGTCGTCGAAGAAGAAGTTGTTAAAAAATATTCTTTTTTGCTCTTTTGCGCGCAAAAAAAAATAATGGAAAAAAAGAGTTTTTGTAATTTTTTACTTTTTAAAGTTTTAAAGTTTTATTTAATTTTCGTTAAAGTCTATTTTTTTCAAAATCAAAGATTATTTAATTGACGTGCATTTTTCTGGATTTTTTAATATTGCAACATTTGAACGGGGTTTTTATTGGCTTACTGTACTGTAAAATTTAATCTTTGCAAATTACGAAATTCAATTTTGCAAAAACGTGTGCCCCCATAAACGCTTCAAACGTATATTTTGTCTTTTTTTTATGCAATCTCTTTCATCCCTATAAAAAACAAATTTTAAAAATCCCTCTCCAAAAAAATGCTTATCATAGGCTACAGTATTTTGTTTGATAATTTTCCTAATTACATATTTTATTTTTTATAAATTCGAGTTACAGTATGCATATTTTTATATTTGTATTTTACCATCTTTGAACCATATCCATTTTAATGTTTCTGACAGCAACTTTTTTATCAACGTCATTTTAGCTCCTTATTTATTTTTTATTGTTTATTTCTATTTTTATTTTTATTTATCTATCAACCACAACACGTAAACAAAACATGTGTTTTTTATTTTGTTCCAGAAAAAAAAGTTTTTTAATGTTCAAAATTCTCGACTAATTTGGATTTGGAATACTGTAACTCCTTCCATTTTTGCAACATTTGTTTATTTTTTTGAAAGCAGTCAAGAACATTCATTTATGTCTCTAAAATAGTTAAGCCAATTTGCAATTTTCTCTACGTAAATATTTCTTTTATTATTAGCAAATTTAAAAAGATGGAAAACAAAAAAGTTCAAAAATGTCACATTTTTGTATCCCTTAAAAATATGCTATATAAAAGTGAGAAGCCTTAAAAGTTTTTGAAGTTTTTGATGGCCTTGTGTTTTACTTTTTGTGAAGAAGGAGGGGAAGGAAAAGGCATCAGATTTTGATGTTTCTAAAAGACAGGAATTAGTTTATTTGTATTTTTTTAAGTACATAAAATAAAAGAAATGTTTTTATAAGTTTTCATTGTTTTGAAATATTAGCGAAATAGGACGTTCATTTTAGATGTTTTACACGGGCTTCTTAACCGATAAAATTAAGCTTAATGTTGTCTGTTAAGAATATATTTCAATTTTTATTATCTAATATATTCATTATCTTTGCTGAAATCACCCTCAAAATAACTTTAAAAATGAGATGTTAGAGGTTAAAAGATAATATTTTGTATCTATCCTGAAACCACTTAAAGGGGGAGTCCCACCTCAAACAACTTTTCTTACGACCTTTTTTGTCAACGCACAATGAAAAAGAATGCAAAGCGTGCGTAACACCGCACTCACTTTTTCATTCTTTTTCATTGTGCGTTGACAAAAAAAGTCGTAAGAAAAGTTGTTTGAGGTGGGACTCCCCCTTTAAGTATACTTTACTCAATTTTATTATTAATATTAAATTTTTTTATCAAAATTATTCAATTAGAACACTATATTTTGAGATCATGTTATCACTAAAAAAATTGAACAAATTCAAACACCTTTTTATCTGTCATCTTTTAATCCCTATCACATTGTTTTTGACTTCAAAATAATCCAAAACTTCCAAGAATTTATTTTTTTACTTTTTGGTAGGCATTTTTTGATCAAAAATTTACATTTCCTCTCTAATTTTACATTTCTTTTTTGCAAAAAAATGTTTCCCTCTCTTTTTTTTATAGCAGAAAAGCAAAGAATAATTTTCAAAGAATTAATTTTAGATTTACAAAAAAAACATTAAAATTTTATGAAATTTATTTTTTCTTCCACAAAATTGTTTTCAAAGTTTACCAGAATAAAAAAAATAAGTGAGGGAAGGAAGAAAATCTGCACCGGTTTTTGCAATTTTGGGCCGTTCATTTTTCCTTCTTCTTCTTCTTTCTTTTTTCCTTCCTGGTATCCTTCTTCTTTTTTTGGCACAAGAAAAAAAAACAGATAAACTAAGACGGAAAAAATACAACACAAAATTTTCTTCCGGCTTTCATTAAATTTAAAATATATCTTTTTTTCAAACTTTTTTTTTAAAATTCAAATAAAACTAAAACTAAAAAAAAAGAGATAAGACTCTTTTTTTTTCTTTGAATTAAACCCAATTTTATTATACATTTTAGAAGAAATGATGTTGATGATGATGATGATGATGGAGATGAAGGAGATGGTTGAAGGAAGTTGAAACAAAAGCTTTTTTATAAATTTTATTTTGTTAAAGGGCTAATTGCTGATGCTTCTTCTTCTTTTTTTTTAGAACAAATCTGTTTTTTTCCATCCCCTACCACTTTTTTTGCCCCTGCTTCTTCTTTGAACCCCAACCAACCCAAAAAACAAATGCATATTTTTTCCTTCCTTCTTTCTTCCCCCCCCCCAAAAAAAAGTCGTCTAATCTTAACACAAATAATAAAAATAAAATATATTGTCCTTTTTTTAAGTCTCAAAATTCCAATTTTTATTTTAAAAACCCCCCCCCCCCCCCCCCAAAAAATGAAGGTTGAAAAAAAAGTATCGCTTTTCTTTTTTTTTTTTCTTTGCCCGTTTTGTTTTTTTAAAACACAAACCTTTGAATCTAAAATAAATAATTTTTTTGGTCTTAAAAGATTTAAAGCAAAAAAAATATTTTCAAGGAGAGAGATTTTGGATTCAAAGATTCAACAAAAAAAAATAAAGGATTTTTGTCTCCCCTCTTTTTTTTGGGGTGTCTTTCTTAGCTTTGAAACAATGGCAATGAAAAAAAAAGATTTTTTGGCATTTTTATTTACTTTTTGAATTTGATAAAGCAGTATAGCCTTTATTTCATTTAATTTTTTTCTTATTCTTTTTCTCGGTGCTTCCGGTTTTTTTTTTGGTAGCCTTGAAATTAAGAAAAATCGTTATGGATTTTTTTCCGGCGCCGCCGCCGCGGCTATATTACATTTTTTTGACACCAATTTAAACTAATATTGCCAAATTTTTTAGTGTTCAATTTTTTTGTTAAACTTGTTTTTTCAAAAGTAACACATTTTATAATTCATTTCGCTACAGTAACCCTGCTCCATTTTAAACACACCTTTTTTGTTGTTTTTGACATTTTTTTTGAAACTTACGAAACAAAATAGAAGGATTAATAAAAATATATTTCTTTTAAAAAAAGCCCAAAAATATGATTTAATCAAAAAAGTTAACAAAGGTTTGTTCTGTTTTTTAAAAAAAAGTATATAAGCTGTTTTTGCGACGACGGAAAAAAACAGTGATGATACATATTTATAAATATATATTACGTCATCCTTATTTTTATTAAATGATTAAAGGTATAATAAATAAAGTTATTTTGTGGGGTTTTTTCTAATGCATTTTTCGTTGCAAGAAAAGTTGTTGAAAAAAATACAGTAATTCGAAAATTACCGAATTTTTAAAAAAATGTGTATCATTTTTAAACCTTGAATTGTTTTTTGGCATTTGAAATTTTGCTAAAAAACAAAAAAAGATATAAAACTAAAATTTTATTTACCTTTTTGCTTTTTAGAATTTTAAAAAAGAAAAAAATGACGACCACGTTTTTTTTTTGTTTTTTATAACCTTTTTCAAAAGTCACTTTTCTAAAAAGCACTCGATTTCTTTTTTTATTTCTTTTTTTTGGCAATATTTTTTTAGCACACATGTAATCGCCTTTTTTTGTCGTCGTAAAAAAAAGTGCCGTTCAAAATAAAAATTTTTATTTTCAAAGAACAGCTGTTAAAGAGGAAAAAAAAATCGAAGCGGTCTAAAGTTTGATTATTTTTGCGCATGAATTAAAGTTGTGATGATCAGGGAGTTACTATACTAATACTTTTTTGCTTCCTTCTTACTTACTTTCTTACTTTTAACAAAATTTGATGCTTAAATCTTAATCATAATATCCACAACGGCTGTTCGCTTCAATGCCCTCCTCTTCTTCTTCCCTTTGGTTTTTGAAGAAGGAAAATCTCGGGTGCAACTAAGTTTGCTGCGTGTATTTTTTTTGCAGCAAACTTTTATGTTTTTCAAAAACATTTTTTTTGACATCTTTTTTGACAGCAAAAATTTGTCATAAAACTTTTTTTTTCAAAAAAAATCATCGTTATTTGAACCTTTAACTATTTTTTGAGAACAAAAAAAATATAAACATTTGTAATTTTAGGAATTGTTCATTTTTGTTAGTGAGTAAAAAGAATAAATTATTTGTAGTCAGAGAGAGAGAATAAGATATGATTGAAATTTGATCTTTTTAGAATACTTCCTTCCTTGATTATCTTAAAGTTTTTCTTTCCTTTTCTTTTTTACTTGGATTAACTCACGTCTTTCAAAAAAGAGAACTCAAGTTAATGCCAAACTTTTTTCAAAAAAGTGCCAAAAGTGTTAAATCTGTTGTTACAACTATTTACCTACCTACCTACCTTTGTACTACTTTGGTGCCCTTTCCCCTTACCCCCTTTCCTTTGCCGATGCCCTCCTCCAAAAAAAAAATGTTATGTCTTTTGTTTATTTCATTTTATATTTCTTTTTTGGGTCCTACTGTGAAAATTTGCCATCTTTCTTTCTTTTTTCTAACATCATTTTTTCTTTCAAAAGAAATCATTGTTCCATCTATTTTTTTTTATTCAAAACTGTGTTTTATCAAAAAAATAAAAAATGGTGCCTTTTTTTGACATTCAACAAAAAAAAAAGAAGTTTAAATTGGTTCCAAACTTTAATAATTCTTTTTTTTTCCTATTTTTTTGCATAAATATTTATTTATTTAAATCTGTCACTTCCATCCGGGGGCTCCAAATTTTTTTTTGCTCCTGCTCCTGCTCGCCCTAATCATATTATCTCTTATCTGCCATTTTTTTTCTTGCCCGAAAAAAACATTTCTTCCTTTTTACAACCTTTTTCAAATTTCGAACCTTCTGAAACCGACAGGAAGAATAATAGAATAATAGAATTGAGAATTGACGCCCAATGCGGCGCGGCGTCTGTTTTTTTTATTTTCGTTCCGCGTTTTTTATGTTTTTTTTCTTCAAGAACTTATCACTTTTTTTTGCAGACTTCTTTTTTTCTAATCTCATCGACAGAGAATAATGCGTTTTCGGATATTTTAAATAAAATAAAAAGAAGATGGTAAATTATACTGTATGCCCGGTAAGTCTAAAAGTCTTAACACGAAAATTCTTTACAATCTTATATTTACAGGGTGAAACTCGACAATTATCTGATACATATGCATTATTTGGTCAAATTGTGAATGGCATTTTGACGACCCTTTGTGTTGTCCTAGGTTCCATCGGGAATATTCATTCAATTAAAGCTGTACATTTTACAAATTTTGATAAAAATCGTGGTGTTGTATTAGCGGTATCTCTCTTAGCTTTGGCATTATGGGATACAATATTGTTGTGGTGTGCCTTCTTTTATTATGGCATGAAATCTATTACACAATCACCAAGATCTGATATGCTTAATTTAATGACCCCATTTATTCATGCCTTTTCACAAATTGCTAATACTGCATCGGTAAATTTTATTCTTTTAATTAAGATTACTGTAACTACAGTATCATGATATTTTTAAATCTGCGAATACTTAAATCATTATCAGTAATTTTTTTACAGATATGGTGCGTCGTATCAATAACAATTCAAAGATATATGGCAACTCGAGATCCATTCAGGACAACAAGGTAACAAATAATTCATTTAAAATATTAAAGTGCTATATCATAAATGACGTCATCAAAAGTACCAGACAATGATAAAAAACCAAATTCAATTTTTAGTCTTTCATTTTTAGTCCCCCCAAAAAAAAATTGCCACAATTATTTGATTGACATGTTTCAAATTATTTTTTTCCTTCCACACTTTTTTTTTAAGCAAGCTAACTAATAATTTTTTAAACCCACTTTTTTTAATCATTTTTTTGCTGTCAAAATTTCCTCCCACCAAAAAGTTTGTCCCAAAAAGTTTAATAACATTTTTATATAGCCAAAATTCTTCCCACACACCACAAAATTAAGCTTTTAAAAAGCACGCATAAAATTTATTCAACCATAAAAAAAAGCAGAAACATTTTTGCAGTTTAAACTCTGAATTAAATATTTTTAAAAATTAAAATCATTTCCCCCCAAATTATTTTTTGTGTTTCAGACATTCTCGAGTTCCTGTAATAACTTCTTTTCGAGCTGAAAGACGTAAACCATCTCTAACATTTATTTATTGTTCAATATATCGAAGGCATTTTCGAGTTCCAATTATTTTATCCATTATTGCAATATCCATAAATATTCCAGCATTTTTTGAAATTGTTTCAAAATTATGTTATCGTATGCCTGAGGGAAGGCTTGGATACGGGGTATGACCATTTAATCACTGATAATATGATAAAAAAATGATAATCTTTTATTTTAGCTGTATATAACTCCACTTAGATTAAATGCATATTATAAATTATGGTACAAAGTAGTATTTAGAATGTTGGTACAATCATGTGGTCCAAATGCAATTATTTTTTGTAAGTTTTTTTTACTGTAAAAGTACTGTAATTTTTGAACGAGGGTTACTGTCCGAGGATAGTAATCTCAATTTTTAAAAATATATCTTTTTGAGTTACTATCAAAGTACAGTAATCAACTAAGATATTACTGTACTTTTGAGTCTTTTTTTTTTAAATTACTATCAAAATATTATTTTAGTTTTAACAATTTGGACAGTATTTCTGTTGAAAGGTTCAAATCGTTCAAGACGACAACTTTTTCAAATGTCTGAATCTTTGTTAGATCGATATAATTCAAAGGAGACTATGTTATCAATGGTTTCAATGATGCTCGTCATAAAATTTCTTTTATTTCGAAGTCTTTCATTTATGGTATGCTTAATAATCTCAAATTTAACATATGTTTCTAATTATTTATTTTATAGCTTGATATTTGGGAAGTTACATTTGGATATGGTGATAAGCTTCGAGAATATATCTATGTTGTTGATATCAGTAATTTCTTTGTAAGTTTTTTTTTAAATTAACAAAATATCAAAGAAAAAAGAAATGACGTTTTAAATATATTTATTTATTTATTTGTTTGTTTTTAGATTTTATTAAACTCTGCAACAAATTGTCTAATCTTTCTTCGAGGTTCAACATGGCTGCAATCAAAAATTGTACAAAGAAATACCATGAAAAGAAAGAGGCAATTGTGTATTGAAAAGTAAGGATTTTATATTTTTTTGTGTTATCATTTAAGGGAGGGGGGATTCATTTCATCATAAAACAAAAGAAAACACAAAATACTATGGCATTTTTTGTTGAAGTTTGATTGGCACAAATTCAAAAAGTGTGTTTTGTTGTAGCTTTTTGGGTTTTGCCACGAAAATTTTACGTCTACTGTTAATTTGCAAATTACTGTAGAAACATTTCTTTTCCTACTATAAATAATCCTAGCCTGATTGTTTTTTGCTAATCAATATTTAATGAATATTACAATGTTTTCAGCTTACAATCCCTTCATCGAGTAAATTTAATCTTCAAATCTTGGCAACATGCCCTTTTTATGACAAATCGACAATTGGGTGTTCGAGTCCTATATTCTATGCTAATCAAAAATCCCCAAATGGTTGTCTATTTTAATCCCCTAAAAACTTCCACTTCCATCAATGGACTCTGTGATGATGAAACAACTCCAAATCCACCTCCAACTCCGGCGGCATGCCCAACCGCTTCCAATCGATCCACAACCTCCACCACGACAACAACAACTTCTTCATCATCTTCCCCGGCAATGGTGCATCCAATTATTCCGGTGCTTGTGTTACCAAAATCTTCCCCTCAAGCAAATTCTCGACAATGCCCTGTAACAATTAATCAAAGAGCGGCAGAAGTTGTGGCGGCAATGCCAAATTTTAGTTCAAAGAAGCGATCCCTTGATTTATTGAGTAATCCAATCTTTCATGAAATTGGTGATAGAATTATGCATTTTATGGGTGAATTAATTGATTCCATGAGAATGGCATTACCTGATCAGGTATGTATCTCTTGAGGAAAACTACCGTACATTTTCAAAGCTTTTTGAAAATAACTAATCTTTAAAAAAATTTGCATATTTGAGATTTTCTAAATCCTTTTAAATTTTAGCAAATAATATTAAAAATTCGACAAGTTGGAGCTCTTCATCACAATCTTGGCATCACGTTTACTTCATCCGCATGGAAAGAATTCAAATCATCAACCCTTGGAATTATTGAAGAATGTGAATTTGCAAATGATATGGTACGCAAAAAATATATCCCTTCTAATCCCTTTTTATCTTTTATATCTCTTTTATAGGATCGCCGAGAAACTCTTGAAGCATGGAGTAGCTTTTTATCAGTGATAATTCGAGAAATGAAAATGGGCATTCAAGGTTTTGGTCCTACAACGATTACATGAATCAACAAAAATAATCGTTCCAAGACAAATGCCAATAAAAAAGGCAACCACGTGGTGCTTCTCCAAAAAGAAAAAATATATATATTTATAAAACAAAAGAATTTCAAATGCAAACATTGTTTTTTTTTTTTCAAAATATTTTAATGCCTTTTTTTCACCCCTATTTTCTGTGGACATCGGTTTTAAAATACTTTTTTTTCAAAAAAATTCAAAAAACGGGTCAATACGTATATATACAATGGGTCTTTCTTGTTTGTTTTTGTTTCAATATTTTTTTAAAGAGCTTTTTTTTAAATACTTTATGAAAAAAAAATTAAAAATAAAAAGGGTTAAAGTATTTTTTTTTGACAAGTTTTCTTTTTTTTCAAAGATCACAGATTACCAAATATTTGAATAATAATAAAATTTTGGCAACAAAAAATGCAAACGATTACGAAATTTTTGTGTTTTTGGAAATGTGTTTTTTCATAAAAATTGCAAAAGTATAAAATCAAAAAAGGAAACTTACTTGATTTGAATAATTGAGTTTTCCAACAACAAGGGGAGCATCAACTTCGGCACGAAATGAAGAATCTATTGGAAAGTTTGCTTCATCCTAAAAAGACAATAGTACTGTATTTTTGGTAAACTACAGTAATATTAAGCAGTAATATATTGTGTAAAAATATTTATTTATTCTGTCCCAAAAATAGATTGGACCATTTCTTCTTCTCGGACGAAAAAATTGCATATGCCGCATTGAGCCTTGATTTTTGAGAAACAAGTTTCTTCAAATAATCAAACCCCAAAAATTAGTTAAATCACGGCTCTACGAAATTTGATAGAAAAGTGAAAAAATTGGAATCGAAATTCATGATTTTAAGAAATTTTTTTGTTAAAAAAAGTCAATGATTTTTTTAAATTGTTTCAACAGGCTTTTAAAGCATTTTTCCTGAATATGCAAAAGTGAATGTATTTATAAAAAAAATAAAAAACACATTTCAATTTTGGATTTCAAACAAAAATCAAAAACAAAATCAAAATTGACATTTTCGATTTCGCTGGGAGAGCCCTGACTGAAGAAACTCTCTCGCACTTGCAATTTTATCTTTCGCTCCATTCGGCGGCACTTTTTCAGTGACACTTTGCCTAATTAAAACAATGCTGCAAAAAGTTAAAACTCACCAATTCACTGGGAATTCGATCACAATGAAGTTTTGGTCTTCCATCATTCATTTTATTATTAATCTTCCAATTTTTCCAATCAAAAATATTTGGAAGTGAATCTTTTGTTTGAAAAAATACTTCAGTTTCTGTAAAAACAAAAGAGCTTTATCAAATCCAAAAAAGTGATAAATCGAAATCTTACTTGTATCACGTTTTGGGCATTGCCAATCAGCTTTTTCACCAATAATGGCATAATTATCCATAAAAATTATGCCATTATCAGGAAAGATAATTCCATCAGATTTTAATCCTCCCGAAATATATGATACCGCAAGTTTTCCCTGATCAAATCTAATTATATCATCTTCACATGGAAGATTTTCATTTAACCAACTTGATTTTTGTTCCATATTATGTTTTGGAATCCAAATATATTGATATGATTCTTCACTTCCACGACAATGGATATCTGGGATAAACAGGATAAATAAAAGAAAAAGTTTTAACATTTTGTGATACTGATAAACAAAGATTCTAAAAACTATGTTTATTAAAAATAGGTTTCGCAAAAATATAAAATATCTTTTTTTTCAATATAATATTCTTGGCCCGATTATATTTTTTTTATTGCTTAAAATGATAACATGACAGAATTATTTCCAAAGTTTTCCTTTCAAATGATAGTAAAAAAAATTGTAGTTTTTTTTGTTACTGTACTTTGACAGTAATGTTACTATCAAAGTACAGTAACCGTAAAATTTTATGTTTTATCAATTTTATATTACTATCATTATGAAAATTATTTATACATTGTTAAAAGATAAATTGTATAAATAAATTGTTAAAAGCTTTTGAAGAAAATTTTAATTGTTTTAAAACATTTTTACAGTAATCGAGTACTGTACTTTTATCAATAATGTAAAATCCAGTCGAAGAAAGCAGACTAAAAAAGTTTTATTTAAAAGTTTTAAACAAAGAATAAAAACATTTTTTACAAAAAATAAAGACAGAAAAATATGAAAAAAAGAACCGAGAGAGAGAGAGATAGGTTTGCAATTGTAAAATAAATGAATAAATTAAAAATATTTTTTTTGTTCAAAATATGAGTAATAAAAATTAACAGAGATATCGTTTTTTTTTAATTAATAAAAATTAGTGATAATTTTGATATGAAAAACGAATAAACGAAAAAGAGAGAGCTTTAAAAATTTGGAAACAAAATAGACAAAAAAAATAGACCAGGAAAAAAAAGCAGAAAGAGACGGAAACCGAAAAAAAAGAAGGAATAAATAAACAAAAAAGTTTTGATTTGTTTTTGGAAAAATGAATCAACGATTTTTTTTGGATCAAATTGCAACAAAAAAAAGTTATATTATTTTGGTGGAATAAATAAAATGGCATAGATTTGGCATTCATTTTGTATGGCATTAATCTTCATGGAAAGGTTGTAAAGTGTGCCATTGAGCAACCGATCGACGAGGAGTTTGAAGCATATCCGTCCAATGTTTTAAGCCTGCTCCAGATGCCGTTGGGCCAATAATTACTTGTCCAATTCGTTCATTTGAACCCACTCTATCATAATCTGATACGGTTATATGCAAATGTACCCTCTAAAAAAGATGGATGATTAAATTTTGAAACAATTTTTTTTGTAAAATCTTTTAAGACAGTAAGCTTTAACAGATTACTTTCAATTGATAGTAACAACAAATTTAAATAATTATCATTTTTTAATTACTGTCTTTGGATAGTAACACAAAAAAATGTTACTATCAAATGAAAATAACAATGATTACTGTCTAAAATTACAGTATCATTTTAATTATATCATTAAAAAATACAATTATCCATTTTCAAACACCTTTGCTGCCAAAAATGATGTAATTGTTTTGTTTTAAAATCTTTTTTACTTACTTGCATTTTTTCTGGTGTTACGTCATAACCGAATGATTCGTTGTAATATGGATTTAAAGTTTTCATTTTAATTGTTGTCTTCTTCTTTTCAAGTCTTTTATTTTGCATCATTAAATATATTTTTACGTATGGATCTTTAAAAAAAAGAAGTGAGATTACATTTTTTTTCCTGATTAATAGGTACTCACCAGATAATCCCAAGACATCCATCTTTTTTAAATTTTTACATTCCATTACAACAACCGTTAATTTATTCTTATTTGGCACATATCTCAAAGCTAAACATACTTCCCCCAACCGATTTTCTGGTGGTGATTCAATATTTACAGTTTTTTCAATCGTTGATGCTAAATCTATTTTTCCTAAAGGAATTGAAATTTGACCAATCTAAAAAAATGGATTTTATATATCTCGGACTACAGTACACTATCATTGCACACACCTGATCATGTTTACCAAATCGATCAAAATCAAATACATTTAAAACCAAAACTTGTCCACTTATTTCGCTATAAGGTATCTAAATAAATTAAGATACAATGAAAAATTTGCATAAAATATACTTAAAACTTACTTTAAACACAAATGTTTCATTAAAAACGGGATTTAAAGATTTTCGTTGAACTTTTGTTTGAAATTTTTTCTTTTTATCTGGCATTAAAAATAATTTTACATATGGATCTGAAGTGCCTCCGAGATCCATCGCTGGTAGTTCGGTGGCACTTATTATTACAACTGTTAACTAAAAACAATTATGCAAATTTAGTGAAGATATGTATGTCAAAAAGTACGGTATTTTTAGAAAAAAGTTTGATTGAAAAAAGTCTTTTGTCAGAAAAATTTAATTTTTTGGATAACGTTTTTGAGACACATCATCATCAGCTGATAAGAACTGATAAGAATAATTACTGATACGAAAAAATCAAAACTTACAGCATTTTTATCAAAATCATAATCAAGTTTATATGAAAGTCTTCCAAGAAATTTCTTTTCCTTATCATCTTCTTTTTTCTTTACCGCTGACATTGACATTGCTTATTTTTGGTGTTCTAAAAAATATTTGTTTAGAAAAAAATTACAAATTTTTAAAGCAAAAAAAACTCGAAAACGAATAAATTCCGTAAAAAAACACAGATATCCGAAAAAAGTCGTAAAAAAGAAGATTAAAAAAAAGAGAGAAAGAAACCAAAATTAAAGGGGATAAAAATAAAAGATTTATGTAACAGAAATAAATGGGCAATTTTTGTTTGGTTTTTTGATATTTATGTTAAAATTTGATAAGAAAATTAATGAATCGAGAAAAATATATATTTGATTTTTCGTTTTGGTGGAGAAATTGCTTTTTTATGTGAACTCATAAATCCCTTCAGGAGAGAGTGGAAGGTCCCAAGCAGGCGGAGGCAACCACCTCCGGGTTTTATTTATAAAAGGTCGCTAGTGCTAAATATATGCCGTCTGGAGTATTCTTGTTTATACGCCCCCCCCCCCGCCCCTCACCAGCTTATTGTCTGATATGGGACAGAAAAGAACTTTGTCAAACAAATTTTTTCATAAAATTAATTTAAAAATACCGTAATTTTTGGAAAAGGTTATATTTGATTGATAAATTAGAATAACAATAAAAAGCCCAGAAATTGTGTGCCATAAATCCCCCCTCCCCCTCCTCTAACTTGTTTTATCTTTGTTTTAACAAATTCTTTAAAAAGACAAATTCAGCGGCAAACAACTTCTTCAAAAAAAAAGAGAAAAGAATGCCATTGAAAAAAGCATTTTTATAGAATTTGAAGAGGTCCAATTAAATATTATTTATATGTAAAAACAGTTTAAATTTAAATACTACTTCGAATTTGTTTATTATATAAAAAATCCACCCTCACAAAAATAATTATTCCTTTTAAAAAAGTTGTAAACAAAAAATAAAAATTACTGCTGAAAAAAGAAGGCTTTAAAGAGAGAAAGCCTAAAACAAAATTTAAAAAATCAGAAAAGATATTATTAATTTTAAACTTTATTTTTTATTTTTGAGTGAAATATTTAAAATTAATTTTATGTTGTTTTAAATATTTGTTTTTTGTGGGCGGAAAAATATATTTACACAAATTTTTAATTATATTTACAAAAATATTTATTTAACTAACTTTTATTTAATTAAATGTAAATCATTTTTATGAATGAAAATATTGCACATAGGTTTTTAAAAATTAAAATTGAGTGTAGGTTGTATTTTACTACATAAATAAAATTTAATTATATTTATAAAATGAAATTAATTTTGTTTAAGGTTAATAAACAAAATTTTAAACTAATTTATATTTCATTTTTGTTTTTGTTTCGGAAAAAAGGTTTCTGAATCAAAAAACATGCGAAAATTTAAAGAAAAAAGAAAAGTGACGCAATAAAAATGTTGCAGCACGAAAAAAGTTGACATTTTTCGTAAAAATTTTAACCCTGAATGATGTCTACCTTTTGGCGGCTTGTCATAAAACGCCAAACTCTTTTTACTGATCTCTGTGTAATTTTTATATTTTTCGTTATATCACATACATATCTTTCTATTCTAAAGCATTAATGTCATTGCTCAAAGAGAAAAATTAATTAACGAAAGATATCCGGATTTTGGCGTAGTGTGACACGTCGCCAAAGACATGCTTAGTCAAAGGTCAAAAAAACAGTCAGATTAGAAGTTATTGCAGCAGTGGTAATGTTAATATTTAAGCTTGCTGCTGAGGCTAATGAAAGCTGTCACAAATCCGATCATACTTATGATAAGATTATCAGAAGCTTTTGACATAAAATAATTACTACAAAAAACACTGAAATTCATTAAAGTACAAAATTTTTTGTTTTCAGAATTTCGGAGCAAAGATTATTTTTCAAAATGTGATAATACTGTATCTCTTCAAATATTTAAACAGATAAACTAAAAAAAAGAGCAAAAAAGTTTTTTTAAAAAAAATTTAATATTCCAAAAAAAGAAGAACGTTAAAAACCAAATAAAAAAACATCCATCATTTTTTATGTCACATTTTGACCAAAAAAGTGATAAACAACAAATAATAAATATACATATACATACATATTTTTTGCCATCTTCAAAGAAGCATCAAATGATTACTTTTTTGATGTATGCCAATGCCATTGAAGAAGAATGCCAAGAATATATGGGAAATCCCAGGAGGAATTTTTGTCACAAAATTTTTTTTTAAATTCTCTAAAAAAATGAAAAAGAAGAAAGATAACGGAATGCTTTTTATTTTGGAGTTCTGTTTTTTTCATATCTGTTATTGTTGAAAGTTGTTAAATTTTCATCAGGGAATTGAAATTTGTCAGGGCAGCTTTGCTCCCTCTGAAAAACTACTATCTCTCTTCTTTTTTTTAAGCTAAGCTCCAACAAACAAATAAGCAGCAGCAGAAAAAAAGCGTCAACTCAAAAAGTCATCTAAATTTCAAAAAAAAAAAAGAAATGAGATTTTTTTGCATCAGCAGCTTCGGCAAAAAAAAGGACTAACAACTTTTCACAAGTTTTTTTTATCGTTTCGAGAGAGAGAGGGGGGAGACAAAATTGGTTTTTCAAAAAAAAACATTAAACTCATGTTTTTTTTTTACATGTTTTGCAATCAAAAAAAGAGTCCTCGAAAAAGAAAAAAGAAATTGCAGAAAACTCATGAAAATTTTCTCGCTTTTTTTTAAATTTGCCAAAATTATTTTTCTTTCATTCATTGAACTTTGACCGTTAAATTTGTAAATATTCTTTGAAAAGATTGAAATAAAAAGAAGGAGTAAAAATGTTGTAAAATAAAGGGAAGATTGCCCCAAAACATGGAAAAAAAGAAAGAGCAAAGTTTAATGCCATCCTTTTTTTGAAGGCAGACAAATTGTAAGAGAAGCAATGAAAAACAGAAACAGCAAAAAAGCATGTGAGTAATCGCTTTTTCTTTCCCCCCCCCCCCCTTTTTCCAGGTGCGGGTGGAGGCAGAAAAAATATGAATTATAATTGCTTACTTTTGAGAATTTTATTTTCAAAAAAACGGAATAAAGCAATTTTAAAGTTTTGTTTTTTTGAAATTGCTTACGTTTTTTACATGGTTTTAAAAAAGGATTTTGGAAGGGATTTGAAAAAATTCAAATTTGCAAGAATTTTTGCAAAGATACAAAAATTATGGATTTATGATGAAATTTATGTAAACGTTGTTAAAATAATTTGAAATAGCGTTTGGAAAATAGAAAAAAACTGTAGTATTAAACTTAAAGCAATGCTACCGTAATCTTTGAACCACATTTTACTATATAATTTACTAATTTAACAAAATCGTATAATTATACGATTTTGTTAAATTAGTATGGTTTAAATTTCCAGCTAAAAAATTACTCTAAAAGATAAGCAAAAATGAAATGGTTTTTTTAAAGTGATCATTGTTACAATAATTCTGAATACATAAAATATGCAATTTTTTAGAATAAATTAAACAATGTAAAGCATTTTCAAAGAAAAAAGGTAAAGAGTCATGGTTACTTTTCAGAAAAAAAAAAAGATGAAAAAAATGCTGGGATTTTTGATAAATGCATTATTAAAATCGTAAAAAAAAAGACTACATTTTTCCAAAATCATAAAAATTATTTTGGAAAAATGTAGTCAACTCCTTCGCAAAATTCCTTTTTAAAAGCTGTCTCAATTAAAAAATATAATTATAATATTACATTTAATAATTATTTAATTACAGTTTGTCTGTGCTAGAAAAGTAGTAAAAATAATGGCATTTATAAAAAACTTTTAAATATAAAAGAAAAATAATAATTAAAAATATTTTGTTTTAAAAAAAATGGAACAACTTCATTTTTAAAAAAAATATTTGTCCTCTTAAAAAAACAGAAGAATAATAAAAAAAAAAGTATCAAGTGGTTTTATTTCTTTACAAAAGAGCAGCAAAAAAAGGGAAAAGCGATAAATATAAATATATAAAAATGCGGCATTCTCACGTAATAAAATTTCAAAATATTTATATATAAAATAAAAACAAAGTATATAAATAAATATATATTTTTTTATCTCCTGAGGAGGGGAAAGTGGGAAAAGAAACCCCATTTTTTTGAAGGACAAAAATTGAATATTCATAAAATGTTTTTTTATTGCTTTTTTTGCTTCTACTTCTGTTGCTGCCATTAATATTGATCAAATGAGCTTTACTTTTTCGTCTCTTTTTTTTTGATGGAGGAAAAAAAAGTATCAAAAAAAATATAACCGACAAAAAAAAGAAGAAAGAATTTGCCAAAGTAAGCAGTTAAAAAAAACTAAGCAAGCTTCCGTTTTTTCTTCCTTTCTTCTTTTTTTTGATGGCAAAAAAAGGAGGGGGGACTCAGAAACTATATATAGTCGCCCTAGCTTGCTTTAAGTTAATGCCAAAAAAATTTTATATATATATATTTTTTCAGAAGCATGCTGATGGTGGTGCCCTTTTTTGTATGTATGCCATTGCTGTCAATGTAAAGAAAAAAAACGATGAAGTAGTTCTATCATCCAAAAGTCCCTCCCCTCTCTCTCAGCAAGAATAAAAAGAAGAAGAAACAAGGAATTTTTTTTTGAGTGCATGTTTTTTTTGTTATATAAAAAAAACATTGAAAGTCCAGGAGAGGGGAAAAAAAGAAGGCAGACTCTCATCTCTCTTCATCTGTGCCCTTCTTCTTCTTCTGATGTAAGCTTCTTCTGGAATATTTGAAGCTTTAAACTCTAAAAAAAGGGGGCCCCCTTTGATTACTTTTTTTTTATAAAACTGCTTTTTTTGAAGGCTTCAATTCAAAAATAAAGGGAAAAAAACAGATGTAAAAAGGAAATACAAGAATGAATGTAATCGAGAAAGTGGTTAACAAAAAAAAGCAAGCCTTTTTTGAGATTCAAAGAAAAAGAAAAGAAAAAAGCAGAGAGAGGGAACAAAAGAAAGCATTCTTTTTTTATTAAAGGATTTTTAATTGTTTTTTTTTGCTTTTTTTTTTAAAAGGCAACTTTGTATTTAGTTTTAGAACCGTGCAAAATCTTAAACAAAATGGAAACAAACAAAATAGTTTTTTTGTTCCGGAACAACTTTTTTTTTTTCAGAAATTCCGTGAAAAAAGTTGCTTTTGGTTATGATGGGTGGTCAAATTTGTTTGGAATATAAAAAATGCCCATAAAAAAAACTGACAACCCAATTATTGTCAACGATTATTCATGCTTTTGGGACCACCACCATTGAAAAAACAAAAAAATTATTTCCATGAAAAAAACAAATTCATTTTGATGCTGACAGATGAGGGGAAAAAAATGTTATGAAAAAAAAATTATCCAGAATATTTATTAAAAAAACATAAAAAGAAATTTATGCCTTTTCTTTCTTTTTTTTGTTTTAACACTGTTTAAAAACACTAATTTGCAAAAAATTTAAAAGAATTATTATTTTTTCAACTATGTCAAAATCTTTTTTCAAAGGAGAAATTACAGAAATCTTTTAGTGATTTATTTTAAAATGGTTATGTCGAATTGGCAATTCATGTTTGTGGATCGATATCTGGCAAAAAATTTTTGTGGCCTATAAAGATGTTTTTTTGATGAAAAACTGAAAAAAATCATTTTTTATCGCATCAAAACACACTTCGCCAGACATCTGTCTACAAAATTGAATCGTAACTTTCGATTCGACATCTGGTTAGTAGAGTTGATCATGTAGTAACTATGATGTAGCGGTGCATGAGTTGTAAGCAGCTAACATTGGCATCCACTACAATCATTTCCCTTTCCCGGAAATTTCCTGATTTTTGTATTTAATTTATTTAAAAATGGTTATTTCAGCCAAGGCAGTATTTAGGGGGAGGGAGGTATTGGGGGCCCGTGCCCCCCCGAAACTGAAGAATTTCCTTTGATCTTTTGCTGCTTTGTGTTGGGGGCGACAAAAGATCAAAGGTGTGCCCCCCCAAAAGATCAAAGGTGTGCCCCCCAAAATCGCTGTGCCCCCTCCGAAATTTTTTTCTGTATACGGCGTTGATTCCAGCTTTTAAAATTGTTTAAGAGTCTTTTATATGATATAATTTAATGGTTAATACTGAAAATAAGAGTTTATAGTTTTTTTGACATAAAATTCGTGAAATTGCTGAAATCGAAATTTCGGAAAAAATTTTTAAACTTTATACAAATTTGATGAAATTTGGCATCTAAAAATTGTATTTTGAGAATTCATTTTTTAGCCATCGATTGTATCACTTTTTTATGTTTGCTCTTTTTTTATTTTAAAATAATTTTTATTAGTTTTAAACAAAGGTTGTTTATAAAAAAATCACCATTAAATACTACGAACAATTTTAAGTTTGCAAAATATTAAATGGGAATGTATTATACGGAAATATGACCCCATCCTATATGATATTAATCCGTTAATCTGATTCATCAAATTTCCCATGAATTCGATCTGTTAAAAATCAGATTGATTCGATTTCGGGAGTCGTACACCATTTTGGGAGGAGTGATTTAATATACTGTTTTAGGGTGATTGGTGGCTGTTCTTCAAAACCAGAAAGAGATCTCCCAATAATATATTTGGATGCTTTCTCCGGAGTATAAGATTCACAGCAATTACAAAATTTACAACATATACAACATATACAGAAATTGAAAAATTTATTCCAATTACAACATTTATTGCAATTGCAGCAACTTTTAATTCGTTTCTTTAAAATATTTAAAGATTTTTGAGTGCCTTCCATATCAAAAGAAGGAATAGAGTGATATTTAAATGCCAGATTTTGTAGATTTGGAAAAATCACTTTGAGATTGTTCCAAAATTCTAAATTCTTCTCGGATTCATTATTTAGAAAGGTTGTCGTTAAATAATATGTTAATTCATAAACATTTTCTTTAAAGACGGAATGAAAATGCGAACATATTTCTATTTTTTCCTCCACTTTAGTTATTTTACAATTCTCAAAAATCTGTTCCCGACTTGATGGATTTAAAACTTTGGAAATAAATTGTTTAACAAGATTTTGTTCAATTTCTGCCAAAAATGCTTTTGCTTTTGATTTTGCTTCTTCATTTTGAGTGTTGTTTTCAATAATTAACATTTCATCATGCGTAAATTGCGGAAAATCGCTTAAAATATTAATCATCGGCTGAATTATTTCTTTCTTTTTATTGATTTTATTTAACTGCTCATCATTCAAATTTTCAAATTGTGCTTCGTTATCTTTAAACCACTTCAAAGAAGATAACCATTGATTTTCATTGGCATTGGCATTGGCAATGGCAATGGCAATGGCACTTTCTTCTTCGGCATTTTCCCTTTCTTTAACAAATTTTTGAATATCTATTAACCATTTTGTCAAATTTAAATTGATTGGAAAACGATTTCTTATTTTTTGTAATAAAATAGATTTCAAAAGATTTGTTTTATCAAATACGGCATTCATTGTATGCAAGTTTGTTGCCATTTGTTCATTCAATGCACCTACAGTTTTTTTAATTTCATTCCATACAACTTCTTCGTCTGTTAAATCTTCAATTTTCACAAAACCAATAATAATTTTGACTTTTTTGGGCTCAGAAACATTTTCAAATTCAATTCTATGAAAAACAATAGTTAGAAATTTCTCTTCTTCTATTTGAGCATAATCAATTTCAAGACATCCCTTAGAATTTGAAAGAATTGTTTCAAAATCTTTTTTTTCTGCAAATTTATAAAAACCTTTTTGAAATAATGTTTCACCAATGGTTGCAAAACAAAGGCATAAAGTCATATTAAAAAGAAGAGTAGCAGGATAGGTGGATTGAATGAGAATAAGCCAATTCAAACCATTTTCACTTTCAATATCTTCGAGATTATAATATAGAGATTTGAGTTTATAACACGCCACAAAATTTAATAATGCTAAAATGCCATAAAATAACACGAATTTTGCAACAAAATTATTTTTTTCATTTGATTTAACTTTTTCTGCGTATTTAAAAAGTTTTCCAACTAATAATATTAAAATGAGATATGAGAATGCTTCAAAACCATTGCCAAGCTGACCAAGCCAATATATTAATTTCAATTCTCCTTCATCCTTTTTGCCTTTAAAAGTATCAAATAAAAAAATGCGTTCTATAATAAATTTAACGACAATATAAGCTAAATTTACAATCCATGCAAACCAAAGTAGTTTAATGTCAGGATTCATTGTTTCATAGTATTTATTCAATTGTTTCCCAATATTTTGACATCTTCCATTATTTGATGTAGGTTGTTGATACACAAATGATGTAGGTTTTTGATACACAAATATCAAAGAATAACATATTAATGTTAGAACGGCACTTAATCCATATGCAGATAATCGAAAACTAACTCGTTCCCATCGATGTGAAGTATGATTCGGCCATACAAATATTACAGGAGCCATGTGAATAATGGCTAAGAATAAAACCGCAATCGTCAAACAAATGAACCATATAAAAAATTTACACAATTTTGGGGTTTTAATGACTACTATTTTTTCAGGCTGCTGATTAGGCTCCCGATTTATTTCAACGAGAGCATTGTTATGCCCCGGGTTTTCACCAAGGGGAGCATCATTATTGGGCTCCGGTTGAAGGTTATGCACATGATTTTCTTCGTGACCATCATGATGAGAAAAATGAAGCAACAAAGCAATATATGCAAAAAACAATTCTATCGTAATTGTATATGTTAAAGGATCCAAATAAGTCTAAAATTGTTCTTTTATATTCGGATAAACAGATATATCAAATACAAAGGCATCGATCGGAAGGATGTTAACGGGATCGATTTTTTAAAATTAATTCGAATCAGTTTATATTAGCAGAAATCAGAAGCCGTTACTCTTTTTTTTTGTAAAATATTTCGAAAAAAATGGCAAATGGAGGATCATGGCAAAATTGAAGAAAAGACCGAAACCCTATTTTGGTCTTTTTGAAGGTTCAAAGGCACCGGTGCCAAAACATATGGCCCTTGTCCATCCTTAATATGAATAGGGGATGTCTAGATATGACGTCATACAAAGAGGGGGGAGGGGGGTCAGCCAATTATGACGCTATTTGTTCTTATGCCGCCCTTTGATGACGCCGCAGAGGGGGGGGGAGGGGGAGGGGTCCCAATATCCCGATTTTTGTATGACGTCATATCTTGACAACCCCATATAGACTGTCCGATCGATTTTTTTTTTTAAAAACCTTTCATTTTTTGAATGAAAGAAATAATGTATCATAAATGAAGCTTACAGTTGAAGAATAAATTTCTTGTTGGTGATGGGATAAATCTTTTATTGATGTAGTATAATTGATATAAGTTTTGCACATATGTTTTACATGATTAAATTCTTCACACATTTCCATATGCACTTCTATGGATTCAAAAACCCATTTTTGTAATGCATTTATAAATAATGTGCAAATAAAACACTGAAAAAAAGAATTTTAATTATTAATAATTACACCAGAATTACTTTTTTTGAGGAAAACACTTTTTAAGAAAAAAAATATAGGAGTCAACTTTCTTCTTTTGTAACCAAGGCCGTATTTAGCGGGGGGGGGGGGGGGGGTTCGGCACCTGTGCCCCCCGAAATTGAGGAATTTCCTTTGATCTTTTGCCGCTTCGTGCTGGCGGCGGCAAAAGATCAAAGGTGTGCCCTCCGAAATTTTTTTCTGTATACGGCCTTGTGTGTAATTGATTCAACGGCAAAAAACAAAGGTCTTTGCAAAAATCTGAAAATTTTTTTGACCGTTGCAAAGGTCAAAGAAATTTTTAGATTTTTGAAAAGGTTGCGTGTTTTCAATGCTTGAATCAGATTTGGTTCTTCAAAATACAAACAATTTGACAAAAAAAGAACCAGACAAAGAAATTTTGAATTATTTGGCTAAATTAATTTCTGTTTTGGTGTATACGACGTATGCCATACGTACACTGAAATGTTACCCTTACCCATACGTCTTTTCTTGAAATATGCGTGACGGGAGCAATAAACATAAAATAGAAACATTGAAATAAAAGATAAATTAACACAAATGCCGCATAAAAGCAATCCATAATTAAATCACATTCTTTATATTTCGGATAATAATGTAACACAAAATCATATTTCCAAAAAATTCGAATTTTTGTAATTTTTTCAAAATAACCATAAAATGCTCCGAGGGTCATAACGAAAATAAAAAATCCAATTGTTACGGGCAAAGGATCTTTAGCTAAAAAAGATATTATTTTTACAAATTTTGGTTATTTTTGGTCATTGAGAGTTAACCTCATAATACTTCTTTGGTTTTATAAAATACTAAAACGCTAATTAATTATTAAATGTAATAAATTGTTGACCCAAAAAATATATTAAACAGGTTGATTTTGCCGGGCCGGCCCTGGCAGGCCTTTTATTTTTTTTCATTAAATTTGTCTTGGTCCCTCCCCCCCCCCCCCTTTGCGTTTTTTTTTCGAAAATATCAAAATTCTCGGCTCCTTTTCGCTTATTAAATGACTTTCAGTTCCCGAAAATTTTTATATAGAAATATAAATTTTTACATTAAAATTATTTAAAAATGGTTATTTTTGCTTTTAAAAACAATTTAAGAGTCCTAACACAGCCGAGTCCCTTCAACAGCCTTCATGCAGTCTTCAGCAGGATGTCATGAAGACTTTATGAAAGCAATTGCATGGAAGACTGTTGGGTTAATATTTTTGAGAAGGGAAGGTAAAAATTAGTTAATTAACATCATTAATACCCTGCTTTCACAAAAATGTTAAACCAACAGTCTTCCCTGCAACTGCCTTCATTCAGTTTTCATGCAGGGGCACAATCTTTATGACATACTGCTAAAGACTGCATGAAGGTTGTTGAAGGGAAAAAAATCGAATCAGGGGAAAGGAAATTCGATTTTTTTTAACCCTTGTTGCAACCAATTCCTTTAGATATTTGCAGAATTTTATAATATTTTACCACTTTTGGCATTTCCGGATAATTAATCCATACACCTGAATAAATCAGCTAATAAAACCGAAAAATAATTCACGGATGAATTTTTTGACCAAACCGCCCCCTCCCCTTCTTCTTTTTTCTTCAATTCCAAATTCCAACCTTTTTTTGAATCAATTGGTTTTAATTTGCACCAAATATAAAGTATTCGGATAAAAGAAATAATCATCAATACAGCTCCAAATGTTGCAAATATTCGATCCAAATGTAAAGCAGTTTCACCATCGCCAAAAAAATGTAATCCAATTGCGGCAACAGAACCTAATATTTCGAAAATACAGCATAAACCAATAAAAACATTTGTAATCCTAAAAAATAGCTTTTTAATAAGTTTTGTACTCTTGACAAGTTTTTTAAACCGCCGATCTTATAAGCGCTTACCATTTCTCTCTTTTATCTTCGGCTGCTGCAGGTGTCTCATCTCTATTATCTTCGGCTTCTGCTGGTGTCTCCTCTCTATTATCTTCGGCTGCTGCAAGTGTCTCATCTCTATTATCTTCGGCTGCTGCAGGTGTCTCATCTAGTAATTGAAGATATCTAGGAGCATTCATTTAAAGAAAAGAAAAATGTTGTCTTCAATGAAATAAAGTAAAGTATTTAAAGCATAAAAATAATTAATTGTTGATCAACAGAATTTTCTTGAATAATAAGATAAAATTTCTTTTGTTTCCCAAAACATAAAAGGCGGTAAAATGCTTCCATGACCACATCTGATAAAAGCCTTTTTTTCTGTTTTAATGTTTGCACAATTAACAACAACTTTTTATGCCATAAAGTTGTTTATTTTTGTGCAAAAAATGATTATAATCTTCTTTTATACATATATTTTTTGTGTGTCTGATAAGACCGCAATACATGTATTATCATTGATTAGGCTAGCCTAAGATAATTTATCAAGGAAGACGCTCAAAATACATTTCTAATGGGGCCACCGGCATAAAAAATATGTTCAAAGTGGTTTTTGAGATGTATGCAGGGTTTAGTATTTTGGATTCAAACTAATTCCTGCATTGATTGAGGAGTC
Source organism: Panagrolaimus superbus (assembly GCA_964035985.1). Lineage (NCBI taxonomy): Eukaryota > Metazoa > Nematoda > Chromadorea > Rhabditida > Panagrolaimidae > Panagrolaimus > Panagrolaimus superbus. The sequence continues at coordinate 13,864,467 of OZ038357.1, forward strand.
TAATCCCAGAATTTTAGCAAAATGAAGCGGCAAAAAATAATAGAAATTTATAAAACATTGTGTATCGGTAAATCAACCCCAAGGAAGGCGATACCCGTATTATTTTCATCGGGATTTTTTTGTAGGAGGGATCCCAAAATCCCGATTTTCGTATGACGTCATTTCTGGACAGCCCCTAAAAAAATTCATTCTGACATTCTCAATTTTTGCACTATAATATTTGTTTTAATTTTACCATTCATCATTGTTTATGTTTTATGTCTCCGTTACTGTAATGTTTATATATTAATTAATTAATGATATAAAAAAGTTACGCCTTTTTGTCTCCATATCTTTTTGTGGCTACTTGAGAAGGTTGCCAAAGTTACCACAAAAATTAGTTTGTTTTTGGAAAATCAACCCTTTTTTTACTTTCTTTCTTTTTCACATTTATTTGCTTGTCTTGTACAATTATACAATTGTAAATACACAAACTACAAATTATTGATTTTGGTACAACCTTGTTTTTTTTATTATAATTCTTATTATTGAATAGACGGAATGTCCTTATCGGATGATATATCGGTAGAAATTATATTGCTTTCATTTTTTTTTCTCATTTGTTTAATTTAACTTTAAAGTTTAATCATTAAAATCTGTCTGTATTTCTTTTTTCAGGAAACAATGACTTCAATTTTACGATGGATATTTTCGCTAACTGAAAAAGAATTAATTATTTATTTAGCTTTTGCAATGATAATTAGTGGAATTATAACATTTTTATATATGACTGTTACCGGACAACGTGCAACATATGGTCGATATGGAAATGAAGCATTTTTGAATCAAGTTTGTTTTTTTGAAGATTAAAGATATACAATTAATGGGTTTATTTTAGTTTGCTGTAAATCCTCGTGTTGCATGGTTCTTACAAGAAGCTCCATCTTTGATTCTTCCAATGATTGCATTGTCATATTTTGGTGAAAATCTTACAATTGCAAAGTTTATCGCTTTTGCAATGTTTGTTGGACATTATTGGAACAGGTAAATAAAAGGCATTTTAACAAGGAGGATTACTTTCGGATATATATAATCCAAATGTATGCTTGTATTATTTCAGAACTTTAATCTTTCCATTTTTAATTAATGGTGGTAAACCAACTCCACCACATTTATGGATTATGGGAGTTGTATTTTGTCTTTGGAATGGATATATTCAAGGTTTTTATCATATCAAATATGCTGACTTCTCGCCTCATCATCCTCGAGATTTATTATCTCAACTTGGAATTGCTTTATTCTTTACTGGAATGTTTATAAATATTCATTCGGATTCAATTTTACGTAATCTTCGAAAACCTGGTGAAACTGGCTATAAAATTCCTCAAGGTTTGTTTATTTACTTTTGCGTTACTGTATATCTTACATTATCTAATCTCATTGCATTGCTTCAGGTGGAATGTTTGAATTTGTTTCTGGCGCAAATTTTTTGGGTGAAATTCTTGAATGGTCGGGATATGCTTTATATTGTCGAACAATTCCAGCTTTAGCTTTTGCCGTTTTTACTGCATCAAATATTGGTCCCCGTGCTGTTCATCATCATCGGTATATTTTCTATTAATTTTTTTCAAATCATTCCATCAAAAATATATTTATTTTTCAGATGGTATCAAACAAAGTTTGAAGATTATCCAAAAGATCGAACAGCGGTTATTCCACTTTTAATCTAAAAAACATTCTTACATTTAATCTTACGGCATTTATATACTTCAAATTGTTCGATTAATAAGGTTTATATCTCTGTAAATTATTTAGGGTTACTGTAACTTTTATTTTGATTAATGCATTTATTAATTTTTAATTATTTAGAGATTAACTTTAACTGTGATATATAATAAAACTTTTCAATATTTTATATATGTGGATTACGGTAGCTACAGTATTCCTTTTTCAAACTTCTTTCGATTTTTGCAAAAGATTTTAATTAACCCCTCAAAAATAGTATTTGTTTATTTATATATTTTTTTTCATTATTTACAGACTTTTTTCAGTGAACCTTTTTCTTTTAACGTCAAATTTTGGCTGCAGCTTTTTATTTTTCATCAAATTTTGACGGATAAAATTAAATTTGAAGCTTTAAAAAACAAACTGAGACATTTATGTATTTCTTTCTTTCTTCTTCTTATGGATATGTGTCATTGTAAGGCTTTTTTTATATCCATCTAAAAAATCTCAGTCAATGAATGGCACACAAAAAAAAGAAAAAAAGTCGTTTCCAAAAATTTAAAGAAAATTTTCTTATGCCGAAACGCCTGCAAAAAAAAGCAGCAGCAGCAAAAAATGGCGCTGACATAAAAGAAAAAAAAAAGCACCGGCATATTTTTTTTCTGCTGCTTCTTTTTTTTTTGCTAATAAAAATCTTTAACTTTTTTCGTTTCCTTCGTGTTTTTTGCTTTAACTTTTTTATATGCCATTGGCAAAGATGATGATACCCTTTTGATTTTTTTATATCTTGGTTTTTTTGAAAGTCAAACAAAGAAAAAATTGGTGAGTGTTTTTGGTGTTGCAAAAAATATATATATATATCAGTCATTTAAAAAAAATGCAATCAACGCAACATCAAAAAAAAAAGTTTGTGGCCAAAAACTAAATAAAAAAAACGCCGATGATTTTATATTTTTTTTGTTGTTCCATCTTCATCTTCTTTGTTCAAGACTGGACAGACAGGAAGGAATTTTTTTTCCTTCTTATTTTTTTTACCTTTGTGTTCATAAACCTTTTTTTCATTCGTTCATCTCTTTTCCGCCCTTCTTCTTCATATAATAATACACATTCCATTCATTCGTTTCCCGTGGCAGTGCTTTTTCTTTGGCAAAAAAAAGAGATTAAAGACATACGTAAAAAAAAGACGAGGGAAAGAAAGTTTGTTAAAATATACCTCTTCTTGAATGAATGAATAAATGATAGACGTGGCATGCTTGATATCTTTTTTTCAAGTCAAACATAGATATATCCATCCCTATCTCATTATCAGCTGATGAAAAGATTTGTTTTTTTAAATCATCTTTATTCTTTCTCTCGCGAACATGTAAAATGTACGTACATTTTTTTCACATTGATTGATCTCAAATTTTTTTTCGTTACGAGTTTTTTTTATCATCATCTTTATTTATTATCTGCAACAAAAAATAATCCATTGCTTGATTTTTAGTAGTTTTTTTATTATTAATATCATCCTATAAAAACCGCCAAACTGTTTGCCGGAGCTTCAAAAACGCTGAGTCAGTCATCTGACAAAGGCAAAAAGAAGGAATCTTCAAAGGTAATGAAACTTTTTTTATATTCATTTTTTATGACTAATTCAATAATTTTTTAAGCCTGATAAAGAGAAAAAAGATAAGAAAAAGGATGATCCATCAACTTCAACAGCAACCTCATCAGCATCATCGAATGGGGGGGAAAGACTTGTGCCATCAATAAAAACAGAAGATGTTGATCAAAATAAGGATGAAGAAGTTCCACCAGATGCTCCACCACCCGCAGCATTAAAGAAGCCAGCATATGTTATGGGACCAGTATCACCACAAAAATCTCGACGACATTCAAGTTCTTTGTTTAATATTAGTGCAAATAGAGAGCTACAAAAATTGCCATCTTTATCTGGTTTGTTTTCAATTATTTTTTTTATTGAACTTTTATTAATGAATATATTATTTATAGAAGCAGATCCAAATGCAAAAGAAGAATTATTCCTTGAAAAAATTCGTCAATGCTGCGTTGTTTTTGACTTTTCTGCCGATCCACTTTCTGATCTCAAATATAAAGAAGTTAAACGTTCTGCATTGAATGAAGTAATTGATCATGTTTCAAATAATCATAATGTTATAACCGAAGTAATTTATCCGGAAGCAGTAAGAATGTTTTCATTAAATATTTTTCGAGTTTTATCTCCTCCATCAAATCCTTCTGGTGCTGAATATGATCCCGACGAAGATGAGCCATCATTAGAAGCAGCTTGGCCACATTTACAACTTGTTTATGAATTTTTCTTAAGATTTTTGGAATCACCAGATTTTCAAGCAAATATCGCAAAAAGATATATTGATCAAAAATTTATTATCAAAGTTGGTTAATCCCTCCTTTAATTATTACTATAGTGTAAAATACATATTTTTAGTTACTCGATTTGTTTGATAGTGAAGATCCACGTGAAAGAGATTTCCTTAAAACAACTTTACATCGATGTTATGGAAAATTTTTGGGTCTTCGATCATTTATTCGAAAACAAATCAATAATATTTTTTATACATTTATATATGAAACTGAACGGCATAATGGTATAGCAGAATTACTTGAAATTCTTGGCTCAATTATTAATGGATTCGCGATGCCATTGAAAGAAGAACATAAAACTTTTCTTCTTCGGGTGCTTCTTCCACTTCATAAAGCTAAATCTTTATCAGTTTATCATCCGCAACTTGCATATTGTGTTGTACAATTTCTTGATAAAGATTCAAGTTTAACGGAACCTGTGGTACATAGCTTACTAAAATATTGGCCAAAAGTTCATTCACCAAAAGAAGTAATGTTTTTGAATGAATTGGAAGAAATCTTAGATGTAATGGAATCAAATGAATTTAAAAAGGTTATGGTACCAATGTTTCATCAAATTGCGCGATGTGTTGCATCTCCACATTTTCAAGTTGCTGAACGAGCATTGTATTATTGGAATAATGAATATGTTATGACACAAATTAATGAAAATGCATCTGTAATTCTTCCAATAATGTTTCCAGCTTTATATAAAAATTCTAAAAATCATTGGAATAAGTAAGTCCTTTGGATATTGTTAAAAGTTTTTGATTAAACATACATATGACATTTTTAGAACTATTACTGGTTTAATATATAATGCTTTAAAATTATTTATGGAAGAAAATCAAAAGTTATTTGATACATGTACACAAAATTATAATAAAAATCGTGAACATGAAAAAAAGCATCAACATGAAAAGCAAAGAAAATGGGAGGTCCTTGAAAGACAAGCAAGAAATAATTCAAAATATGACGAAGTTCAACGAGAATTTCAAGGAACTGATACGGGTGGACTTTTTGCTAATTTTGATGATGATAATAATGGTGGTGATATTACAATGAAACCTGAAATGATTAAACAACATTCTTTACCATTTGTAAGTTATTTTCACAATATAAAGTTACTGTTGCTTTCATTTTTTAATATTTACTGTAGCTATGATTTGTAACATTTTTACATTTGGGTACTGTAGCTTTTTTAATACTAGATATATGATTACTGTAGCTCCACTATTGATCTATATAGCTAATGTTATGATATTGTTTTAGAATTCTGCAGAAGCGACGAAAGATCGAAATGTAATTAAAAGATCTGAAGTCCCACATGATCCTCGAACCGATAAAGCTCTGGATGAATATAAGCGACACGATAGTTATTTGAAAACTGTATCAAATGCAAACGACTAAACTTTCTTTTCTTTTTTCCTATTTAAACTTTTTTATTATTATTTACGTTCCGACTTACGATTTGCAGTTATTCTTACCTGTTTTTCTTCCTCACAACATTATTTCTGGCCATAATTTTATTTTTTCTCTTTCCCAGATTCTCCTTTTATTTCTTTCAAACTTATTTTTCTTTAATTTTTGTATGTACAATTTTTAATACTAACTGTCTTTTTCTTCTTCTTCCCTCAATTCGAACTTTTTAGTATTGTTTTTATTGTTATCGTTTTTTCTTTGTTTTTTTGGCGAGCGAGTATTCTTTTTTTTTGTTTTAACCTTTTCGTTGTTGTAGAAGTAAATTCTTGAAAATGGTTACGAAAAAAATAAAAATATTTTTGTGTTAAATTTTCTATATTTAGATGCAATTGAATCTTACAATTAATATAATCCTAAAATTCTGGGAAGTTTGAAATTGTTTTTATTGGAATTCCGAAAATTTCGGCAGAAACTGAAAGAAGAAAAACTTTTTTTTTGTAAATTTTCTGATTTCTTTTTTAGACACGCATTTCAGCAGATCTGAATTTTTTTAGACGCAGTCTATGAGAAAATCAAAATATCTCAAAGGAGGGCGGCACAGCCCAAAATTTGTTTTTCCTGAAACTTTGCTATAAAGTAAAGTGACCCCGGAGAAACCGATTCCACGGAGTAAAAAAGTTTAAAAAAATTTCATACTGTAGTTACAGTAATTTTTATGTAAATTTTACCAAAATTTAAAATTAATCGCAAATTAAAGTTGTTTATTTTTTTGCCTAATTCGGAGGGGTAATAGGTTTTCGAGGTCGGGGAATCCGAATATCTACTTTTTGGAAGTTCAAAATATCATGATCACTGATTTTTTGTTATCACCTATCATATCACAATGATAAAAAATCGCGAGAAAAAAAGATAGGGCTGAAATAACTTCATTTTCTAAAAATTTGGACCTTTTTTTATAATAGAAATAAAATACCTAAAAGAAACGTTCGCCTTTTATTGGTTTTTAAAATTATTGAAAGTTTGAGGTACAAAAAAATGTCTCTTTGAACAGGAATAAAAGGTGTAAAATTTTTTTTTTAAAAAAACGGCCTTTATTTTCGGATTCCCCATCGTCGAAACCATATACACGCCAAAAATTAGTTTAATTGGAGATAAAAAAAATTTTGATGTCGCCCACCGGGATCGAACCTGTTCATGCATGTATACATGTGTTATAGTTTTGGAGTCAGCCTTAGACACATTATGGTACAGGTTCGATCCCGGTGGGCGACATCAAAATTATTTTTATCTCCGATTTTTTTTTTAAGAAACTGAAGTTATTTCAGCCCTATCTTTTTTTCTCGCGATTTTTTATCATTGTGATATGATAGGTGACAACAAAAAATCAGTGATCATGATATTTTGAACTTCCAAAAAGTAGATATTCGGATTCCCCGACCTCGAAAACCTATTACCCCTCCGAATAAGGCAAAAAAAATAAACAACTTTAATTTGCGATTAAAATTAAATTTTGGTAAAATTTACATAAAAATTACTGTAACTACAGTATGAAATTTTTTAAAACTTTTTTTTACTCCGTGGAATCGCTTTCTCCGGGGTCACTTTACTTTATAGCAAAGTTTCAGGAAAAACAAATTTTGGGCTGTGCCGCGGGTTTTTGATTTTCTCACAGACTGCGTCTTAAATGCAATAAAAATTTTATCAAAAATAATAGTTTTATCTCTAACTTTAACAAACAAGAATAAATATTAAATAATAAAAAGTAGTGTTATTTACAGAGTATCACACATATTACAAGTTGAAGGGCACATTCGTTGCATTAAATTTGTATAAGATTTATGGGAACAAAGGGTTCGCTTTTCAATACAATCAATTCCAACGTCAAGACACGTCGATGATGTTTGTCTCACTTTTGTTCGATTTTTTGGACTTGGACGAGAAGAATAAGGATCTGGGCGATTAATAATTTTATGCTTTTTAAAAGTATTTTTTTCATTACAAAAATTGCAAGATTTTTGACAAAATTTTTCCATAATTGCTGAATAAAATGTTGAAGAACACAGTCGAAGCTTTGTGCCACAATCACTTGCCAAATCTCGACAAATTCGCCTCGCTCGAAGCTTTTTTGTTCGTCGAGAAGTATTTGGTGCTGTTGTTGCTTTATCCATGGCAGCAGCAGATTCAATATCAATGATATGATTTTCTGCAGATCCAACTAATTGTGTTAAAGATATTGAAGGGGTGGATTCATGGGATTCTGGGGATTCGGGGGACAAAGTTGGAGGGGGTAAAGTTGAAAACATTGTTGTTGGTTTTGAAGTTTGTGGAAGTGGGGCGGGTGGTAAGTCTGGGAATGTATAATCTTCTTCTTCTTCTCCAGAATTAATTGTGGGAGATGGAACTGTTCGACGACTGATAAGTTCTTTGCAAAGATTACATGTTCGAGGGCATCGTTCAAGCATTGTTTCATGGAAGGCAGGATTTTGGCAAAAATGTTCACGTTCTTCGCAATCATTTGAAATATCTGAAAATATTACGGTATTTAATACTTTAAAAATATACGGTATTTTTAAAACAATTTTTATCAAAAATTATTTTATTGGAAAATTAATAAATTTAAAGAAACTGTGATAAAAATTATCAAATAATTTCAACGAAAAATATTACTGTTTTAAAATATTACAACAGTAATTGTGTTTGAAAATGTTTAATAAAAAAAGTGTTAATATAACTGGTAAAAATCAAATACCCTACCAACACAATATGCATCAATTGCTTCTTCATCAAAATCTTCCATTGGACTAAATACTCCAGGATCATTTTCATTATTATTATTTATATTACTACTTTCAACATTTTGTTGAAATGTTAATGGCATTCCATCAGAATATGTACTGTTATTATCATTGATAGTCGTATTAACAGTATTCTCTGGTAAACAATTAATAAAATTAATAATAAAAATTAAAAACAAAACAACTTTTTTCATTGCTTACAGAAACAATGATCTCTAAAGAATTTTTTCTATCTCCAAATTTGAAAGAAGAAAAGAAAGAAAGGAATATCGAAAGAATAACTATAAGAAGAAGAAGAAGAAGCAGCAGCAATTTAAAACCATTCCACCCCCAAAAATATGTTATTTGAGAGGAGAGAGAAAAAAAAGAAGCAACAAACAAATAAAAAAAAAGGTTAGATACAAAAAAAGAAGAAGTTAGTAACCCCCGTATTTGACCCCCTCACTTATTTGATGAATTTTGATTGTCCATCTTCAGAAGACAGACAGACGGGTGGTAGCAAAGCGTCAACACTCCAAAAAAATAAAGTAGAAAGTAGCCATTGACAAGTTACCCCCGCCAAGTAATGTAACTCAATTATATTCTTCAAAAAGTTAACTTAAATATTATTCCCACCTTATTCTTTTTCTTTCTTTTTCATCATCTTCAAAAATCATAATATCTTCTTCTTCTTCTTTTTCTTTTCTCACGGAAAACATGCTGCTGCTGCTCCTCTCTTTTTTCTTCTTCTTCTTCTTTAATAAATTTTTATCGCTGCTAATGGATTGGATAAATATAGAGATAGATAGATAGAAAAAAAAAGTGAATTGTAAACAATTCATTTATTTTGGAGTCAAAAAAAAGGTTAACACACTTGAATCTCTCTCTCTTATTTTTTTTGCGAGGGAGTAAAACACGAATGATTGAATACAAAAAAAAAAGAGAAAAAGAGAGTCTTTTAATGGGATTTAAAAAAAGATGTTAAAGTTTTTTAAATGATTTTTTTCCGAAAAAAAAGTTTCAATGAATAAAAAAAAAGGTCAGAGATGTTTTTAAAAAGAAAAGTAACCCTTGAAAATGTTACAATAAAAAATGGTTTTGCACTTTTCATTTTTTTGGATACATTCAATGTACTACATTGCCAATTGGTTTCAAGTAAAAGGGATTGTCCAAATCTGATGTCAGCACTGTCATGGATGGGTGCAGACTCTGATGCGACTTTGAAGTGTGGCATAAGATCAAAGAAAAAAAAATCTGATGATAAGAAAAGACGGGTTCCAGAATTTCGAGGTTTTTTGCTGACATCTGATAATCCCATTAGTTACAGTAATAACTTGAATAAAAACTTATAATTTATTTATGTTTGAAAAAAATAAAACGTTTTTAAAACTGTTTATTTACAACAAAAAAATTTGTAAAAAGCTTTTATTGCCGGATAATATCAGATAACTGTTATATAACAAAAAACAATTCTCTGATTTTTTTAAGTTTCAAAAACAGTACGGTATCCGATCATCACAAAAAATTATTGAAAAATTCTCTTTAAAAAGAGTAAAAAATTTGAATATCCAACAATAAGAATGCAAAAGAAGATAGAATGAATCGCGAAAATTTACATATCGAAAAAAAATTACAACCCAAACAATTAGAATTTTCGCATAACTAAGTCACTGATGAGTTCCGATATTCTTCAAGCTTCTCTATTTTATTTTTTACAAATTCGAGTTGAAAAAAAGCGTCATCATAAAATTCCGCCGGATGTTGTGGCAATTGGAAAGAAAGAAATTGCAGTAATCAAAAAACGTCGTTTGATGAAAGAAGAAAATATCCCACAATTGAAATCAATTTTAGTCAAACCTGATCGAAGCGAAAGAACAACAATTAAATGTGCAAAAAATAAAAAAACCAATTTTACTGGGAGCAATGAAAATCAAAAAACTGATGGAAGTTTAAAATCCAAGAAAGTAAAGGTGAGATAATACTGTAGATTTTATATAATTAAACATATTTTTAAAATTCTTTCTTTATAGCTCAATGAACCAGCTATCGAAGTTCCAATCCAGTCAGATATCCATAATTTATCTCGTTTATTTCCAGTATCAAAAGGTAGAAGAAGTCGTTCAAGAACACGTTATCCCATGAAAAAAAAAAGAATGCCAAAATCTAATTTTTTTTAAATATGTAATTTTGTTATCATTGATTTTAAAAGAAGAAAATTAATAAACTGTGTCTTTTTTATCGTTACAGTACTTCCGACGGCAAAATTAATTTCTGTTCTAGAAAATACTGTAACGATTTAATTTCGAAGAGGAACAAAAAAGATTGAAACTCAAGAAAAATGCCAGTGCTTTTTATGTGAAAATAGTTAAACTCAACAAAAATATACCAAAATAATATTTCATGAAACACTTCATAAAATTAATCAGAATCAGACTCAGGTTCAGTCTTTATTTCAGCTTCTGTTGGTAAATCTGTATCAGTATCATTCAATGTCACAGTTTCATTTGGATCAACTTTTCCACCTTCTTCTTCTTTCTTAACTTCTTTACCAGGTGGTGCAGTCATTGGAACACGAATCTTTAAATGTTGAGAAAGGGGTGGTCGAGTTGGTTCTGGAACAAGTGATACTTTCTTCACAGGCTTCTTAGCAGTGGCTTTCTTTGCATCTGCTTCAAGTTGTAATTGTCGTTCAGCAACGGTATTGAAAAGTTGAGTAACACCTCTGAAACATATTATATTAAACTGTAATATAAATGATAGAATATAGTAATTTACTTTGTAGCAATATGAGCAAGTTTACGTTCTTTTTCTCGATCAGCAACAAGATCAGGTTTAACCATAGCAAGTTTAATATGTGCAGCATGTTGCTTCATCTTCTTTGCTCTATCAACACGAGTCAACTTCTTTTTCTGTTTTCTTGTCAACTAAAATTTCAATAAAAGTTATACATTTATCACAAAATTAAAGCTTTAAAAAATGCTTACCTTTGTTGCTCCCGTTTTTTGTTCTTCTTTTTCTGGTTTAGCATTAATATCAACACCAAATTCTTTAATAGGCTTTAAAGCCGTTGGATTATGATCACTTTCATCTTCATCACTGTCGGAGGTTTCAGAAAGTGAATCTTCTTCTTCTGAATTTGAAGACGACGAAGCAGCAGCTTCTTGAAGCTTTTTTCGTTTAATACTTTCAGTTTTAACAATGAGTTTATCACCGCTTGTTGGTCGTTTAGAAGCCATTAAAGTCATAATAAAAATACAATTAAAAACTGAAACAATTAATTTAGAAAAAAAATCGAGGGCAAATTTTTTTATCGTGAAAAAAGTTAACCATGTTGGCGTTGACACACATTTTGCCAAATTTTAAAATTGTTCAAAAAAATTTTTGTGTTGTTAAAAAAAAAGATACAGTATTTTTTTAAAATAAATTTATTTCGTCCATAAAATATCCTTTACAGTTTCACCATGTATTATCCTCCAAATTAACGCAAAAACCCCAAGAAACAATAACATAAAAAATAATAAAAGTGCCGAGCCAAGTGTAATCCAGAACCAAAATAAAGGTTTTTCTTCTTTAATTTTTGGTGGCACAACAGATGTTAAAAATACGTTCATTTTTGGAGTCGTTGAATTGTTATCAGCCTGTAATAAAGCAAACGTTTCGTCGTTGTCTGCTTCTTCAACATAATTTGGTGATGACGACTGATATCTTTCAAGTGGATTTGATATATCCATTTTTTCTTTAAGTGGATTTGATATATCCATTTTTTCTTTAAGTTTTGATAAAGATGAAGGCAGTTTCGTTGGAGCTAAAAAATATGAATAAATTAATCAGTTTTGTATGTTTTTTGTTTGCGGATATATGGAATCCCCTATCCTCAAAAAACAAAAACAAACCTGAGATTTTATTAGTAAAAAATATTAAATTTAGTAGTAATAATATTGTAATTCTTTGACACATTAACACCATTATATCTGCAGCAAATATCACCTCTTTTTGAATCAGTTTAATCGATTCAAAGTCTCGATTGCATTTTTCTCTTTATTGAAATTTGCATATTTGTGAACCAAAACAATTTCTTTGTCTGTCAATTCTTTACAAGAAAAATATCTAAATCCATTTACATTTGTAAACCATGTCAAATTCAACCATAGATTATCAATGTTTGGCGGAAAAAGAAAAATATATTAAAGAGATTGAAGTGGATTATGCGGCATTTTTTCCACTTTTTGCGTATGCTTTTTTTCCTTGTTATTTTTAACGTTTTGCCGTTTTTTTTTTAGATTTTCATTATTTTTGGCTGCTTTCCTTGGCTTTGTTTCATCGTATTTTGTTTCAGTTTTATATTTTTATAAAAAGAAAAAAGAAAAATTTGATCGAGAAGTTGAAAATGATATTAAGGTTGGTTATTTTATAAGCTGTTTTTGATATCAGTAATACTGATAAGCTGATAATTTGTGATTTATATTTCTGAGAAATTATTTCATCAAAACTTTTAAAGAGCAAAAATACGTAATTTAATATTTCAATTTCAAGTTTTGAAATATTTGATTTTGGAAAAATTTATTAAATTTTATAAATTTTGAGAATCATCAATCCTTACTTTTAAATGCTAAAGTAAAGTACAGTTATTTAATTTTCAGAAAAATACTTTCAAAGATATCCATGATAGTTCAAGTGCTCCAAAAAAAGTTCGAAAACAAGATACTGTACCGGCGGCTGCGGATGCTGAAAACATTTCTACCGTACCTTTAATTCCTGCTGAAACACCTCCTCCAACTCCATCTGCTCCAAATAATAATAATAAAAAGTAGTAATAATAATTTTGTTAAAATATTTTATTATTAAAAAAATAAAAACAAAAGTGATAAAAATTATATATGTACAAACATTTATAAAAAAAAGCATTACTGTAAAATTATAAAATTTTAAATCGATTTTTAAAAGTTTTAAAAGAACCCGAATTTTTAAGTTTTTATTAAAAAAAGGCAGCTTTTAAAAATCTTTTCGTTTTCCATAAAAGTCAGGTTTTGGAGTTGAACAGGATACATCGGAAACGGTTGCAATATTTTGATCTCGACCACAACAATTTGTTGAAGTTGCATTTCCATCAGAATCTGAGTGAAGGAATGGTTGAACGTAGCAGGGAACTTTGAATTGAGTGGTTGAAAGTTCATTGATTGCCGAATATGTTGCAGCTGCGCCACCAATGATTCCAATAGCTGAAAAAAAAGAGAGAGAGAAATGATTGAATTGATAAGAAATCAGTGTTAACCGGACATGAAGGAAAATGATGGAACAAAAAATGCTCTTTTAAATTAAACTTTATAAAAATCATATTACAGAGATGATGGCTTAATTTTTCCCACAACGAAAATGCACAATCGCGCATATTATCGTGTTAAGACTTTTTTAAAGATGCTTAAAAATAAAAAATACTTACCAGCTATAATTGCAGAAACAATTAATGCAACTTTTGGAGTTTCTCGTAACATTTCACCAAAGCTCAACGGTTCAAAATCACTTTCTTCATTGTATCCCCTTGAAATTTTCTTTTTTTCTGCTCTTTTTTCTCCGGCCAAAAGATAAACATAAAATAATGGAGGCAAAATTAGACATGTAAGAGCTAGCGTTGTTCCACCCATTAAATCTATAAAATATATGTTATTCCAAAGATTACTGTAACTACAGATTTATAGAACAAACCTAACAAGGGACCAAAAGTTGGAACTGATTCTGCCACAAATGCAACTGCCACCATCATTCCTGTTCGAACAAGTACCCGTTTAATTCCAAATTCTATAATATATAAAATATATATTCCAAAGATAATATCTAAAATGGAACAAACCTTGTGGAACATGAAGCAAATCTTCAACTTCTTGATTTAATGGATTAAAAATAATTGTAAGAGTTAAAATGCAATGAATTGTAATTAAAAGATTTACAGCTTGTTGAATCCATTGTGTTTGAATTGAATTAATTACAGAATCTCGAAGGGAATCTCCATATGTGATATATCCCATAATACAAACTGGCGCATACATGCATAATAAAACTAAACATTTTTACAGTTACAGTAAATTTAATTTAATTTAATAAAAACTAACTTGAAAATGCCAAAACTGTAGATCTTGAAAATTCAATTGGTCGTTTCATATCATGTTGAATGGTTGGAAAAGCTGAATGTCCACCATACGAAAAAAGAAGAGTACCAAGACCAAGAAACATATTGGTTAATTTAAAATCACACAGTGCGACGCTTTCCCTTTCTTTGGTCACTTTTGCAAAAAAAGAGACAAAAAAAGGCAGAAAAAGGTGCGTGTTTCAAAAAAAAGATACATTACAAAGAAAATATTATTTTTACAATATTTCGGTCACAAATGAAAGTAGAAGACCTGGGGAATCTAGCGATACCAAATTTGTAATTTTTGATAAAGTTTTTTCAGTAATTTTTTCATGTGGTAAAATGCGATTTTACCACTTAAATTAAACGATAACCTTGCACAAAATGATATATTTTAAGCTTGCATCGTGTTCAGCATGTCAAAATCTATTAGAATTTGGGTTTTTGTAAAAAAAAAATGGTGTAAAAATTTTTTATTTCATTTTGAATATTTTTTTGTATGGGAAAATTACTGTAAAATATAATTACAAAAAAACAGGACCTTAATTAAACAAACATATACCAACATCGGATTCACCATCCTTGAAAGTACCTGAGGGCAAATAACTGAATTTTTAAACAATGTATTCGCAAAGTTATTGAAACTTTTTATTTTTGTATGGAAAACTCTATCTCCAACATCGTTAAATATTCATATCTTTTGAAATATGTCATGAAACTGTTTCCGGTGACTTGCATTATCAATTATAATGATATTAGTGTATTTTGGACAACTTTCACCTCTCTTGCATTAAGTTTTTATTACTCTTCTTCATCAGCTACAGTACGAAAATAGAAAAAATTTAAAAATCGGTACTGTGTGAGAAACATTATTATTATGGTTTTTTCACTAGAAATTGGTAAAAATAAAGTTAAGGAATAGTTGCTGACAGTTTTACAGCTAAATCCATCATTTTTCAAAAAGTTGTCATTTTTTCCGGTAAGTTGGTATACTGTAGAATCAGTTGTAGTTGTCAGATAAAAAATTTGTGATCTAGCTATTATAAAACAATTGTTAGGGGACGATGAAAATTCATATTTGGATTAATTACGTCTGATAGAATCATTTTATTACATGTCTAACAAAATATGTTAGACAGCATTATTGTTCAATTTATGTATTTAAAGTTGATCCCAAATTATGTGTTTTTTTGCGCAAGAGAGGTGAAAGTTGTCCAAAATACACTAATATCATTATAATTGATAATGCAAGTCACCGGAAACAGTTTCATGACATATTTCAAAAGATATGAATATTTAACGATGTTGGAGATAGAGTTTTCCATACAAAAATAAAAAGTTTCAATAACTTTGCGAATACATTGTTTAAAAATTCAGTTATTTGCCCTCAGGTACTTTCAAGGATGGTGAATCCGATGTTGGTATATGTTTGTTTAATTAAGGTCCTGTTTTTTTGTAATTATATTTTACAGTAATTTTCCCATACAAAAAAATATTCAAAATGAAATAAAAAATTTTTACACCATTTTTTTTTTACAAAAACCCAAATTCTAATAGATTTTGACATGCTGAACACGATGCAAGCTTAAAATATATCATTTTGTGCAAGGTTATCGTTTAATTTAAGTGGTAAAATCGCATTTTACCACATGAAAAAATTACTGAAAAAACTTTATCAAAAATTACAAATTTGGTATCGCTAGATTCCCCAGGTCTTCTACTTTCATTTGTGACCGAAATATTGTAAAAATAATATTTTCTTTGTAATGTATCTTTTTTTTGAAACACGCACCTTTTTCTGCCTTTTTTTGTCTCTTTTTTTGCAAAAGTGACCACGCGTCGCACTGTGAAATCAGGAAGATGATGAGATTTATGACATTCACCATAATCAATGCCTGAGCCAATTACAATAAGAATAATGGCACAACAGGTTGTAAACATTGCCAAAACTACTGCCCACCTAAAATTTTGAAAAAATTAAAAAAGTACGAAATTTTTAAAATGAACCGAAAGAAAGATTTTCGTTCAAAGAAAAAAAAAACAATATCAGAAATTTCAGGGTTAAAAAATTACTCACCAAAAATCTTGTGGAGATTTCAAAAATAAAATTGGCATTAAACAAACAGCAACAATTAAAATGACATAACAAAAGCTGATATCCGCATCTGAGAAAGATTTAATGGCATCATGAATGTTTTTTGCCGAAAGTAACAAATATACAACAGCAATTCCAAATTGTGTTAAATCTATACACAATGACACCAAAGTCTTGCAAAGAGGTCCCATGGCACGATATGCCATTTCAGGATATGGCTAAAAACAAAATCCATCACTACAAAATTTGCATATTTGTTAAAATAAAAACCTACTTTTCGACAATGTGATCGATATTCGGGCCACCTTCGAATAAGAATATTCCAACACGCTCCAAGCATAAATGATGTTAACATTGTAATTAAATTCATAATTAAAGAAAAAGTAATTCCAAAAATTATTCCAAGTTGGATCATTGCTGAAAGAAATTTCCATTAAGCTTTAGAATTTTAATTTAAATAAAAACCTGTCGGAAGTGCCACCAATCCTCCCCCCGCCATATCTCCCACAACAAAAAGACCTGTAATAGGCCATGAAAGACCTTTCTTCTTTTCAAAAATTCCATTCTCAAATGTATATTCAGAAGTTTCAGAGGATTCTGATGGACGCTTCTTTACTGGAGAATCAAAGTCTTCAAGATCTGATGGAAGATATCCAGATTTTTCAGTTGATGAAAATGGGGTTGAAGTATTTCGAATTCTGTATTTTCCAACGTCCATGGTTTCACTAAAAATGTTTTTCTTTACAATATTAATATGTAATAAAATAAGAAAACACAAACCACGAAATAGTGTTATAAAAAAAGTCACGAAAATTAAATAACCAAAAACAAAAAGGATTCAATTGAATAAAAAACATTAAAAAAACTTTAATGTAAATTTTTGGCAAAACGTTTCATTTTTTTTTCAAATGGATATAAACAATTTTGAGAGAAAGAATGAACGGCCATGGATGGCGCAGTGGTTAGAAGTTCGCTTCTAGTTCCACACTGACGGGGTTCAATCCCAGTCAGAGTCACCGAATATCCATGGCCACAACAAAAGCAACTACAACTACAACTAAAAAAACAAAACCCCCAAAATTTTTTCTATTTTTATAATTTTTTTTTCTATATTTTAGCTTTAAATTTTGATTTTAAATTAAACAAATAATTATTATATTTACTGGCTTTTCTATTTATGTGCATGTAAAAAAACAACGCTACATAAAAATAGAACAATTTTACTTTTTTTTCCAAAAATACTTTTTTTTCTTTGTTCAAAATTATCACCGCAAAGCCTCAAAATTCAAGCAATATAAAAACAAAGCTATTTTCTGCTGTTAATCGTCTGATACTTTTATAGATAATTCTTTGTATACTTTCAACAAAACCTTTCTTCAGCTTCTTCTTATCATTGATTACCTTTTTTTACAAGGAAGTTTATATCGATCTTGGAAGACGGGAGGGATGATAATAAAAAGGGAAAATCAAAAATAATTTTCATTGTCAAAAAAAAAAAACAGAAAGAAGCATCCGAATAAAAAGCAAAGTTTAAAAAAGAGATTAGAAAAAAAGCTGTTATCAATTTTGAAGGAATCCGGTAAAAAGTGAAGAAACATTTGATGATTTAAATATGATGCATTTTTTGGAGAAGAAACTGGTGGTTTAAGAATTTTTGCATTTTGTTTAAATAGGTAGCTGCTGCAAAAGGACATCATGGTGATGATGATGATAAAAAATGATATCTTTTTAAAAGATAGAGGGTTAAAAGGGGCAGTAAAAGATATTTATTTCTCATCATAATTAATTATATCAGAATGATGCCAATGAAAATTAGAATTGTGGGTTGACAATTCCATGGGTAAAAAAAATTGAAAACTTTTTTGGGTTTTTTTCCAATTTCATAAATGTATACTGTAATTTCTGAATTTTCTCATGTTTGACAATTTTAGCTATTTTTAAAGGAATAATTTCACAATTGCACTTTTAGCGTTAAAAAACATGGAAAAAAAGCTTCTAAAATTTAAAGGGGGAGTCGCAGTTAACATAAATCTTTTCTTATAACCAATCGTGAAAAGCAGGGAGAAAAAAGAGAAAAGACGCACTATTTCTTTTCTTTGACTCGGCAGCGATGTCTCTTTTTCTCTGCTCCCTCTTATAAAAAGTTTGTGTGAAGTGCGACTCCCCCTTTAACCAAAAAATTCAAACAAAAAAGCTTATCAAAACAAAACACAAAAAAAGATTTAATCATTTTATCGGCCGATTATCAACTATAAAACTTGAGAATGATGTAAGCTTTGTAGAATTAATTTTATTTTAAATTTTTGGAGAAAAAAACATATTTGACTTAACAATTTTATAGCTTTTGAAGTCATTAAAATAAAATTTATTTGAGTTTTATCACAAAAAAATAAAGCAAACTTTATCCCAGAAATTTAAAGCCACAACAATTGCTACATTTTTTTTTGGAGAAAATTCTAATGTTTATAAAGAAGGTATTGTCTCAGTTAAAAACACAAAAAAATGAATGAAAATTCTGGTTTTAAGGAGGCGAGCGATTAAATACCTTTTTTGCGAGATCCTGATAATCAGGCTTTTTTGTTATTAATCGTTGTGGGACCCAAAACATAAAAAGATGCTTAACAGTTTGCTGTCTTTAAAAAAACCGAAAACAACATGTTTTAAGGGTATTTATAAAAAATTAATTACAAAAATTGATCAAAAAATAAGATAAAAAGATACGATACATGTTAATCAAGGGTCAGTGAATGAATATTTGTTGATTAAATTTTTTAAAGTTAGAACGAAAATAGAAGCAAAAACATATTTATATTCTAATATTTCTGGGTCTCACATAAAATCAACTTTAAAATTTTTTCGATAATTTTTTGTCCACTTAAAAAAGTGGTTGAAAAAGAAGAACACAAAAATTATGCAAAAACATAAGTGAAAAAAAGCGAAGATTGAATAAAAAAAAGTATATTAAAAATGTCAAAAATCGCTTTTTTTTGTGTGTTTTAAATTTATTCGAAGTATTTTTACTTTTTTTGATTTTGTCAAATTTAAACGAGACTGCTGAATTTTAAAATGAATAATTCAAAAACAAACAAAGCGTCAAAAAAAAAGTTTTTTGCTTCGATCGAAGGATATACAATATCCAAACCCGCAAAGAAATGCAACGTTTTTAAGCCTCAAAACACTTGAGCTGAAGCTTTTGTACAAAAATGTACATTTAAAGTCAAAATTTGGGTTTACTTTCAAAATTTCATAGATCACCCTTTTTTTCCTCAAACAACGAAAAAAATGTAACAAAAAATATTGAATTTTTATGGGTGCACAAAAACACACAAATAAATTTGTTAAATAAATAAACAATTATATTTTTTAAAGATTAATAAAAAAAAGGATGTTATTATCACTGATAAATAAATTATCATCACACAGAAACAAGATCAAAAAAAGAAACAAAAACAACTTATTTTTTTCTTTTAAAATACACGCTTTCAATGATCCATCGTTTTTTTCGGACATTCTTTTTTTTCAAAAACAACTTTAAAGAAACGAAAAAAAAGAATCCTGATTTTTGTTGTTATTTTTTTTAAATAAAAACATACTTTTTTCTATTTTTTTTCGGTACGATTCATCGTTTTTTGACGGAGTCTGTTGTTGTTTCTTTTTGCTGAAATGTTTTTGACACAAAAAAAGTCTTCTATTTATAGAGAGAGATCAGAGAGATTTTTCTTCAGCTGAAAAAAATAAATTGTAAAAACATCCTTTTTTTTGTGTATTTAAAAATAAACAATGGTAGTAATCAGGTCGCAGACGGGGATCACAGATAGAGAATTGAAAATTTCGATTTTTGTCCGAAATCCGAAATTGATTTTTGTTTTCTTATCTACTTTATAAACACATCCATTTTTGTTTTTTGATATCTCTGTTACTCGAAAAAATGCTTCAAAAACCTGTTGGAACGTTTTAAAAGTTTAGATTTTCGACTTCAACAATGAAAAAAATTATTTTTTATTCCAGATAGCTTTGACAAAGCTTCAATCTAAAAATTACTACTTTCTAAAAGAACACCACAGAAAAAATATTACTATTAATACAACAGTTGATTAATGATTAAATAAAAATGATATTATTACTACTAATTTTATTTGTTGTCTCAGTAAAAAAACTTGATTGCAACAACAAAAAAAATAAAACGATTAAATCTGAAGATTAACAATAGAAGCAACAACAAAAAAAAAACAAGAACAAGATTCAGGGGGGGGGGGGGAGGCGTGACTCACGTGAGCGACAAAAAAAGTAATAATGAAAGCTTTAATTTTTGAGAAGCAATAAAATAAAATAAACAAAAGATTCGCAAACAAAAACCGTAAAAAAAAACAAAATCGTATTTTTTAATTATTTATTTTTTAATTAACGAATCTGAAGCTTAAAAATTGTTGTATTTTGACAAAGCTTCAATCCAAAAAAGTGTTTAATTAATATAATTCGATGAAAGCAAAGAAGTTTGATAAAAAATCTAAAACATACAAATAAATTCTTTCATTAAAAATTTATTGCTTTTTTAAACAAAAATCTTTTGTGAAAAAACTTTTTCGAAAACCAAAATTAAATCAAAAAAACAAGGAAGGAAATAAAAAAAGAGGCGTAAAAATAAATATCTCGAAATTTAAATTTTTTTTATTGGCATACTATTTTTTATACTTGTTTTTTGATACATTTAAGAGAAAATAAATAAGGATTTTCTTTCAAAAAAAATTGAAATAAATAAACTAAAAAACATGAAAAACTTGTTTTTGGTTTAAAATTTATACAGTAAAAATCCCTCCATTACTGTAATGTTGGATTTTTTCAAGAAAGAAAATGGTGCTGTATAAATAAATTTTTTTGCTTAGTTTTTTTACAGTCTTTATTTATGATCAAAAATAAATAATAAACTTTTGAAGATATGTGTGAAACATGTTTTTTAATGAAATTTCTCACGCATCTCAAAAAATCAAAGCGTTTATGTATGCTGAAAAAAAGATATATTTTTACAAAAAGTTTTTCTTTAGTTTGCTTCTGTCACTAAAATAATACACATACACATAAAAAGCAGCAACGTTTTACAGAATTTTATACAGTTTCACAAAAATTGGAAAGCATACAAAATAATATATGCTTTCCAATTTTTTGTGTATATGATTTAATTTTATGTTTTACCACACTCTCTCACACATTAAATATAGCTGCTAAAATAAAAAAAATATTAATAAACAGTTTATTTAGAAAAAATTACAAAAAAAATTCTATTCTTTTTTACTTTTCTTAAATTTTCCAAATCCAAGAATGCTACAAATTTTACGAACAATTAAAGCCAATAATTTCCAAACAATAAACAAAGTAACTGAAATTACGGTAGCTACAGTAGCATAGACATCTAAATTGTAATAAGTTATGGCATCCAATTTTGCTCCAATAGGTCTCAAATTTTCCAATGTTTGAAATTCTGCAAGAAATTCTGTCCATCGAATTAAAAGTGTCTCAGGGGGAATTGGCTTTTGTAAAACCATTCGATTCATTGTTTTTACGGCTTCCAAATATTTTGGATTATCAAGAAGTTTTTCAAGGGCTTCAACGATATTCTCTTCAGTTATCTCTGGCTTCGTTAAAACAATTCCAAATCCATGCTTTTCTGCAATTCTGGCATTTCTAAATTGATCTCCCATCAATGGAAGAACTAAAAGGGGGCGGGCAGAAAGGATTGCTTCTTGAAGACCATTGAATCCACCATGGGTAATAAATCCACGCGTTTTTGGGTGCTCTATAAAAAAATAAGTTAAAAATTATGATTTTATTTTAAAAATTAAATAAAACTTTTTTTGTAACAAAAAATTTTGGGGGGACGGTCCATCATGTGTTGTTAACGTCATGAATATTCGGCGACTCTAACGGGGGGATGGAACCTCGTCAGCGTGGAACTAGAACCAAGCTTCTAACTACCACTGCACCATCCATGACGGATCAATTCTTCTCTCAAAAGTGCTTACCATCACTGATTCGAGTTCTTTTTTTTGACAACCAAGCGCAGAAGAGACCGGCCAGAGAAAAATAAAAATTATGGCGGGGCTCCTTTTTTTGTCTCTCTCTCGCGTGAGAGACACCTGAAAAAGAGAGACCAAAAAGGGTGCCTTAGAAGGGCTGTCCAGAAGTTATGTAATACAAAAATCTTAATTTTTTGACCCCCCCTCCCTCCTTCTCCCCAATTAGGTAATGAAATATCAAAGCTTTTTGCCGACAAAATCAAAGAGGCATAATAATTAGCAACCCCCCCCTATGAATTGTATTAAGTAAAATCTGGACAGCCCCCTTATGACAAAAAAACATTTTGCCAAAAATTTTTATTGGTTCTTTAATTAAATCTGTTTTGGGAGCTTTTCCGAAGGACTGCAAAAATATTTTTCAAAGTTCCAAAAAACAAATTTGAGCCGAAAAATGATTTAATTTAGGCAAAAAGAGTTAAAAAGTTTGGGGGTTTTTTTAGGACTTCTGGTAGTTCTATGGGACATGGGTTTCAGGTGACTCTGACAGGAATCGAACCCCCATCCGAATCGAAAACACTGTCAGTAGTGGCAAGCTTCTATCCACTGCACCACCCATGACCCATTCTATGCATTTTCAAAATTGTTTATGTTCATTTAGAAAGAATGAAGCAAAAATTTGAATCATTTTTGCAAAGTTTCAAATATAATTCAAATTTTCTTTGTATGAAAAAAACTTACGAAGTAGGTCAATTTGTGGCAACCATTTTGATAGATGAACATTCGCAGGGGCCTTTAAATCATTTCCTTCGTACCGAAAAAAGAATTGCGTTTTTGGGAATTTCGCAAAAGCATTCATAAATGCAGTCTTCCATTTTGATGGCATTTGGGTGGAATTTGCAGCTGAACCAAATGTAAAAACTATAACATTTTCAGCTTTTTCAACTTTTTCGGCATATTCTTTTGCCAAGGGCTTTGCCGAAGCTGCTTTCATTCCAAGTCCACCAATATTAACAATTTTATGCAAAGTTGGCCGCGGAAGATCATACAATTCATTGCTGTTCACAAAAACCAATGGAGCAGTTTTTGCAAGTTCTAATAAATCTGGAAAATCTTCTCCAAAATGCTTTCTGAATATCTTATTTTCAGTATCCAAATTAATTTTTTTAACAAAATATGGAGTAATTGTATGACCGATAATGGATTTAAATCGTTGTCCAAATGTTAGAACATCCCCGGCATCGGCCATCATTGGGGCAACATAGCTGGGTGGCATTGGCACACCCATTGAATGTCCAACATAATCCATTAATGCACCTAAAAATGGTATGTTTAAATATGATATGCAAAACTGTGAAAAAAGGCATTTTTTGACGAAAAATGTTTTACCCCTACTGTACAAAGGAAAAGTTTTTTTTGGTGTAAAATTGTAGCATGACTTTGCTTTTTATCACTGATAAGCTATTTCAAAATATGTGTTATATTACCTGAATTAAGCCATACCCAACTTTTAGGCTTTGCTAAATGAATCATCCCAATTGGACAGAAATTATACATATGTGAAAAAACAACATCAAAATTTGCAGCTTTAAAACGTTCAATAAATTCTTTATCACTTATCATTTCTAAATGTCATTTATATATTTTTTTAAATCTTTTTTTTTTGTTAAAAACTTACGTTCACATGTATCATGAATAATACTCATCATTTTTGTTGTATTTGCCCATTTATCGGGTTTTAAATGTGACAACATTGATTCATCACTAAAAACCATAGAAGCTTGTTGTTCTTGAATAAATTCTTGATCAATATTTGGTGGCATTCCATTGACATTCCATTCTGTCAGTCCTGGCTTTGAAGTAATTTCAAGCTTTTTTCCATAATCATTCATTTTTAAACGAATTAATGTTACATTATGTCCAGCATCAGCAAGCACTTCTCCGACACGTAAATTAAAAAGAAACTAAAATTTTTTGAGTTTCTTTTTAATAAAAAATGATAATAATTGAAATTTTCTTCATGTTTGTCTATTTTCAAAAAAAAAATTATTTATTTTCTAATTTTATTAAATGTTTTTTGCCTGTCCTAATTTATTTATTCAAAATTCAAAAAAAAAATAAAAAATAATAATTTAAAAAATTTTGGGGTATCTTTCGGAACAATCAAAAAAAAAAAAAAAAACAAAAACATTACAAAATTTAACAAATAATATAAAAAATATATATTCATTTCGGTGCCCGAATGGGGTATCTTTCGGAACAGTCAACGTCATCGGTATCCGGCAACTCTGACGGGGGATTGAACCCCGCCAGTGTGGAACTAGAAGCGAACTTCTAACCACTGCACCACCGTGACGCATTTTCTTTGCTTTCAAAATCGCTTATAAATGTTTTATGATTTTTTGGCAAAGCGTTCTTTAAAAATATGTTTGTAACTTTTTTCGGATTCTCTATTTTTATGATCTCCGAAAAAGCTGTGTGATAAAAGATTTGCACTGTTTTTAGTTTATGCAAATTAATCATTTTAATGATTGATCAAATATTTTAAACATATAAAACTTACTTGACTTCCTGCAATATCCGGTACTAATATCCCTATTTTATATCCATTAATAGATGATGCAAAATACAATAAAAAGGTTAAAGAAATTGCAAACATTCTTGTCCAACTTTAATTGCAGCAGAAAAAAGAGGGAGACAAAAAAATTTGTGCATCATTGATTTTATTTGAGTTACTTTTATACTGATTGCAAAAAGATAAGAAAGAAAGACAGAGGTTTTGTAGTGCAACAAGAAAAAAACCTTTGTGCATGTAAACGTTTATTCTTTCGAAATTTTGGTGATGTTTGTTTTCTTTCTTCATTTTTTACAGACTATATTCAAAGATTGTTCAAAAAAGAAAGCAAAAAATCACATTTTAAATTACTTTTTAACACATCGATGACACAAAACTTAAAGAGAACAAATGTGAAATGATCAATCTTTGGATCAGCGTTAAAAAAAGGTTGATTTCGAAATTTTGCCAGCACGTATCAAAAATATTTTGCATCTTATCAAAAATAAGAAATTTTACAACAACAAGAAAAATGTGTTTAAATTGAAACTTAAAAAGATTTAAACAAAAAAAGATTTTTTACAGTAATATGATAACAAATAAAGTAAAAAACAAAAACATTACAAAATTTAACAAATAATACAAAAAAAATATATATTCATTTCGGTGCCCGAGTAATTGGTAAACATTTTGGAAATCCCATTCTTTTTTTTAATTTCATTAAAGACATTTTTTCATGCTTCTGTAAAGTTAAATATGCCGCTTCAGAAAGTGATAAAATTCGAGAAACAAATGTGACCATTTCATTTGAAGAATCATCTGTAACAAAAAAGTATTCATTTGTAATTAATATTTCACGGGATTTGTATGGATTAAAAGATGGAATTTTTTTTGCATTTAATAATCTAAAAATATATACAAAATATTACTGTAAAAATTTAACAAAAAACATACGTGAATCGATTGTTTTCAGATTTGTAAGAAAAATTGATATTATAACATTTATATGTTTCATCCAATATAAAACATTTGAAGATATTTCCAACAGAATATAGATTAATTTTTGAACAATCATTGAGTTGCGGCAAATCTGATAATTCATCAAAATCAAACCATGTTTCAGTGTATTCATTGTCATCAGCTGAAATTTTATTGATTAAATTTTGTATAAATTAAGATCCCCGAAATAAGACTATTTACTATAATTTAAAATATCAAAAAAAAAGATGAAAGAGCAAAATACAATTTACGTCAGAAAAAAAGATAAAACAAAACTTACATTTAAATTCTGTGCATAACATTTTGTTGCCACCAATTACCGCTACAACCCCCACAGAATTAATTGCAACATTACTAACTTCGTTTTCAAAAATTTCAGAAACACTAAATTTAATTTCACGTCGAGCAATTGTACCTTCCAAAAAATCAATTTCAAAAGTCATTGTAGTTAAATATTCACCAAAATGCGTTAAAATAAAGGAAGTTTCATCGGAATTTCGGCAAGAAATTTGTGAATTTTGACATGCCATGCAAATTTCTGATAAATGTTCAATAAAAAAATCAGTATCTTCAAAATTGCAAACTATTTCAGTTGCTTGAACAGTTTTCAAATCCAATTTAATAAGTTTGAAGATAATTTTTGAATATGTTCCAGTGCCATAAAAGATCAGAATAGAATTTGTTGAAAGACCAAAAACTAAAATTCCATCTTCACAATCGAAGCGGCATTTTTTTGATTCAAGAAGTTTAACGGGTTTTGACCAAATTAGTTTCCAATCTCCGGTATTAATAATTTCTTTTTTGTAAATTCGAATCTGATTTTTGGTATCAGAAATTGCATAAATATAATTATCAAAAACTCCAATTAATTGTGCCGTTGTAACTGGCAAAGAACTGATGAAACCCTTTTCTTTTAAATCCATTTTTGAATATAAATTTAATAAGGTATTCTTGAAATATATTTGATTAAATTAATGAAGAACCAATAACAAAAACAGAGAGAGAGATTTACCAGTAAGCAGCAAGCAAGCGATAAATAAATTTTTTTTTACAAAAATGTTTTGAGTCTCTCTTTTTTGGCGGGTTCTTGCAACTCTTTTTTTTCTTCATATAAAATCGATTGTTTTCGAATAATATTGCTTCGATTTTTGAAATGACAAAAAGGATTTCAGAGAAAAAAACATCAATGATTTAAAAAGCAGTTTAATCAAAGCTGATTCATTAAATCAATTTTATTTTTAAAGTTGATAACATTTCATTTTTTGTTCTGAAATTTTAATATTTTTGTTTATTATTTACGACTGGTAATTTCTTGATTTAAAATTATGCATGTTTAAAATTTAAAAAAATCACATTATTGATTTTTGTGATTTTAGATATTATAATGAAACAAGTATACTGTAAATTTTGTAAAAAAAAGTTTTGTTAAATTTTTCCAGATTATTTAAATAAAAAATTAGCAATAATAAATAAATTACATAAAAGAGTGTACAAATTCAATACTTTTACAAAGGAAAAAGAGTTATTTCATTTCATAGGCTTTTTGTCGGGAAGTTGTAAGATCATCAAAAATTGGATCATTGATTTGATTTAAACGAGTCAAAGATTTTGAGTGATCACTATTGACGGAGTCAACACTTGGAAGTCTCATAATATTAAGTTGTTGAAAGGTTCGAATAAGGGTGGCTGGGTGCTTTTTTGCCGCCGCCGCCGTAGAAGCTTTAAGCAAATCTCCAGCGGATCTCGTCTTTCCAATATCCCCTAACATCTTTTTAGCTTTTCCTTTTCCACATTTTTTTGGTAAATCTTCCAAAGAATCAAATTCTTCCGCCATTTCAGGATAGGATTGCGTGGAAGAATGAGATTTTTGGCTGCCATTTGTTTGTTGACTGTCAGTTCTTTCAAGCTTTGATTGATTTTGAAATGATGGCATTGTTCGGGAGGCAAGAAGTTCATGCTCCGATGAATGCCGAATTGAATTGGAAACTATATATTTTAAAAATATTATTAATTAATTAATTAAATGCTTTCAAAAAAAGAGGGCGTTAAAAAACTAAAAATTATTGAACCAAAAATTGGTTTTTAAATTGTTTTTTGAGTATTAAATTAAAATTAATGCAAATATTCAAATATTTTTGTACTTTTAAAGACAAAAAGAAACTTACACAATTTTGAAGTTGGTTCAATTAAAATTTCGCGAGCTTTGGAACTGAAACCACGATGGGGAGCTGGATTTTTAATTGAGGGGGAGCGATTTGTTGAACTAATTTCTGTCATATTTTTTTTGCTTTAAATGTCTAAAAAATTAATATAATTTATAAAAATTGTTTAATTACAAAAAAACAAAATGCCACGATTAAAACAAATATTATGCCTCATTCAAGAGTATCAGCAATGGTCGGTCAAAAGTATAAACTTTATTTTCATATAAATTCAAATTCCATATCTTAAATATATGGAATTTGAATTTATAAAACTTTAACATTTTTTAACTTTTTTACAAAATTGTAAAAAATAAAAATACTAATAAATGTAAAGCTTTTTGAAAAACAACTTTTTATCTTTTTATCCGCCCTCAAAAAAAGGGAACAAAGCATTTGTTGCATAAAAATTACCACACTTTTTTTTCACAACTTTTTGTTAATTCAAAATTCATTCAACTTTTTTATTTACCACAAAAAATTTTTGCAACAATTACATGGTGTAAAAATTACTACTCCAATTCTTTGAAATTTTATACAAATCCAGAAAAAAAATAAGAATTTTATTAACTTTTTTTTTCTTCATTACAACCTTTTTCTTTCTATTTCTTTTTTTGTAATGATTAACTCATGATTAAAAAAAAAGATGTTAAAGCAAAACTGAAAATTTAAAAGAGAAAAAACGTCAAAAAGTGCTTATTATTAATTTTAAAAAATAATATAAAAAAAAGATGACGCTTTTTGAGAGAGGAAAAAAAAAGATGAATAATACTTTTTTTGTGTATGTGTATTTTTTCAGCGTACATCATTTTCATGTTTTTATAACCTTTTTTTTAAATAAAAAGGGAAGGGATTTTGATATTTAAAATAATGAGACAAAAATAATAATAAGAATATATATATTTTTTTTCACAATAATCAAGGGGATTAAAATTATTTGTGTTTTAACAATAAAATCTCTAAGGTAAATTTGAAAAAAATAATAATTAAATGTTAAAAAATATATTGTGTTAAACTTAATAATTTTAAAATAACAATAACCATATTATTTTAAAAGCTTACCTAAAAAATTCTAAAGGATTCAGGGATGAAAAATTCGGCACTTGTGTATATACCCCCCGGTAAAAAAAAAATTAAAATTCATTATTTTTTTTGTTACCCATTTTCGATAAATCAAGAATGTTGCCTGGATGGCAATTTTTTTTGAAAATTGGTTGCTTTTGTGAATGAAAAATTCAAGGGGGGGGGACCAAAGAAGTACCGGATGGCTCAACTGGTAGTCCACTTGACTTTAAGACAAGGTTGAAAAGTTCAAGCCAAACGGTCCGGAAAATAAAAAATGGAGGGTAAAAAAAGCCGAGAAATTCTCGGCACAGCAATGTATTTTTTAATTTTTGATATAAAAAACAAAGGATTTTTCAAAATATATTTGCCAGCCAAGGTCTGTCGGCCCCATTTTTTTCATCCCTAAAAGCATTCAAAATAAGAATGCGGTGGCTTGTCATAAAACACCAAAACCTTATAGCTCCTCTCTTATATTACTTTGATAGTTTTTATCATATCACATAAATGTAAGCCATTAATAAAAAATAATAATGTAGTGAATAACTGATTAACAGAAAATATCGAAATTTTAGTCAACTAAAACTATGACAAGCCACCAGAGCCATGCTTAATTCAAAAATGCAAAAAATAGGTTTCTTTCTAAGAAGAAATTTCTTTTAAAATATATTTACCTAAC
The DNA here is from genome assembly GCA_964035985.1 of Panagrolaimus superbus. Lineage (NCBI taxonomy): Eukaryota > Metazoa > Nematoda > Chromadorea > Rhabditida > Panagrolaimidae > Panagrolaimus > Panagrolaimus superbus. The sequence goes on from OZ038357.1 coordinate 13,894,456, forward strand.
AAGATTTCTCAAAATCGTATATTCACAGCTTTTCAGTAAACTTGGCAAATTGCCAATAAAAATGCAGGGATGGACAAATGCTGAGCGTCAAAAGGGTTGATTTTTTCAGTCGCAAATAAATGCGACGATCTTTTTTCTATGTTCGAACGATGCGCTGAATTTTGTTTGTCGTTTGTCTATCCCTGGTTGTTCCTTTCTTTCTTTTTTTCAAACAAACTTTTTTTTAAACAATTTTCGAAGGATTGCTTATGTCTGTTTGAAAGAACGAATGAACGGCCATGGGTGGCGCAGTGGTTAGAAGCTCGTTTCTAAGTCCATACTGGCGGGGTTCCACTCCCCCGTCAGAGTCGCCGAATACCCATGGCCAGAACGTGAAATCTGCAACGTGAAATCTAGAACGTGAAATCTGCAACGTGAAACCTAGAACGTGAAACCCCAAAATTTTTTTTAAATTTTCTATATTTATCTTAAAAGATGGAGTCAAAATCAATTTTTTTTGCCTACTACTAAGCTTTGGTTCTGTATCAAAAAAGATAAAAATAAAGTAAGATTTATTCTAATTTTTTCTTACAATTGTTGGTTTTTGAATTGTAAAATCATTTTTTAAACCAAAAATTAGTGTCGTCAACTCGAAGATTGCCCCTAAAAATAAAAATATAAGTTTTTTTAAAAAGATTTAAAAAAATGGTTACTGAAAAGAAACTTTAACATTTATTTTTTACGAATTTGAATTATCAACAATTGATGTCAAATTTGAGAGATTAAAGATTCTTTAAAAAGAAAAGAATTTAATCTGGCATTTTTTTTTCAAAATAAATTTAAAATTCCTCACATCATCAAAGAGTCAAAGAAAAAAAAACTGAATCCCCAAGAATTAAAAAAAGGAAGTTATTTTATAGGAAAAAAATAGTGATGTGCTGCAGAAGCCACAAATATAATCATTGAAATTTGTTTTTTTACAAAAAAAAGGTTAATACTGAGTTTGTATCCAAAAAAGAAAGAAAAGTACACAGTATTTATTTTTGGGGAGGAAAACATTTATTTATCTCCCAAAAGGGAAATCTTTGTACAGCAAACAAAAAACATAGTTTTGTTTTAATTTTTTAAATAACTTTAAAAAAATGCCAGATTAAATTATTTTCTTTTAAAGAATCTTTAATCTCTCAAATTTGACATCAATTGTTGATAATTCAAATTCGTAAAAAATAAATGTTAAAGTTTCTTTTCAGTAACCATTTTTTTAAATCTTTTTAAAAAAACTTATATTTTTATTTTTAGGGGCAATCTTCGAGTTGACGACACTAATTTTTGGTTTAAAAAATGATTTTACAATTCAAAAATTTACAATTGTAAGAAAAAATTAGAATAAATCTTACTTTATTTTTATCTTTTTTGATACAGAACCAAAGCTTAGTAGTCTGGTAAAAAATTGATTTTGATTTCATCTTTTAAAACTAACTATAAATTCAGTCATAAATATAGAAAATTTAAAAAAAATTTTGGGGTTTTAACTACAGCGTTGGCCATGGGTATTCGGCGACTCTGACGGGGGGATGGAACCCCGCCAGTATGGACTTAGAAACGAGCTTCTAACCACTGCGCCACCCATGGCAATAATTAGTTCTTTCAAAGAAACATAAGCAATCTTTCGAAAATTTTTTAATTTTGTTTGAAAAAAAGGAAAGGAACAAACAGGGAATGGACAAACGCCAACAAAATTTAGCGCATCTTTCGAACATAGAAAAAAGATCGTCGCATTTATTTGCGACTGAAAAAATCAACCCTTTTGACGCTCGGCAGCAAAAGTGCCGAAAATTAATATTCTTTTTTAATGTATAAAATAAATTAAAAAATTCTTAACCTTTTGTCTATTTGAAAAACAATTAAAAGAAATGAATAAATTACTTTCATTATTAAATATATATATAATATTTTTTTTTCTGAATGATAAAAAGGAAATGACTGACTTTGATAGACACTAAAGGGAAGAAGAAGGTAAATCTCTTTTTGCTTTCAAAGAGAAGAAAACGAAAACGGAAATGATACATTTAAAGAATAAAAGTGTCAGTCAAGCGTTTGATTAAAAACAGGAATGACTCCGTCTGTCTCGATTAATAATATTCATTTCGTCATTTTCGTCAACTAAAAATGAATACTACAGAAATTAATATTTATATTATTATTATTTAAGTTTTTTAATTTTAAAAACACCAAAAACAATCAAAATTAGTTTAAAAATTTTAAAAAAACAAGTCCAATTTGAAAATTTTTTAAAGAATTTTTTAAACGTTTAATAATTGAAAAAATAAATGTTTTTATTACTACAAAATTACAGCAAAACAAAAAATGGAAGTCTTTCTTTCTTTCAACCACCCCCGCCGTTTTTTTCTTGTTTCTTAATTTTTGAATTAAAGGGTTTCGCGAAAATCATAGAGTGCCAAAGATGGAACCTTTAAATGCTCCAGATTAATGGAAATTAAAAAATTCATTTTTCTAATTTTGGTTTATTTTTATCAGCAAAAAAGGGCTTACAGTAATAATTTAACCTGGATTTGTGAAAACATTTTTGTTACATGACTAACAAACATAGATGCACACCTACAAAAGTGTAGTGAAAAAAGAGAGAAAAATATCAAAAATATCTCATGGGAAAAAATGTTTTTCAAATAAAAAAGTGCAAAAAAATAGCCAAAAGTCAAATGACAATAATCCTAAATTTGGAATACTTTTTCATTTTTAAAAAATGACAAAAGTTTAATCTCAAAAGACAGACAAAAAACGATAAAGTTTTTAAAATTAACTTTAAAATAACAAAATAACAGAGCCTATATCCACCTGACTGCCTGATAATTATCAGACTTTGGACCAGAAAATTTAAATTGCCGAAAAAAACGAGAGAGAGAGAGAGCAAAGACGTCAGACAAATTAAAGTTTAAAAAAAAAAGAAATTAATTTTTTGCCATCTTTTAATAATAATAATAATAATTTCGGAATTATTAAAATATATATATATTTTACCAAAATTATTATAGTTATAAAAAAGAAAAATCGTAAAAAGATATGAATATTTTATTTATAAAAACATTTATATTTTAAAAAATGGAAGCATCAAAAAAAAACAAACGACGTAATTATTACCCGACTTTCTTTTGAGAAAAGACAAAATTCAGAAAAAAATGGGAGGAGGATTAAATGCAATCTTAAAATATCCTCTTTTTTAAATGCTTTTTGAAAGTCTATTTTTGGCCCAAATTTTACGTTTGAATAATGCTTGTTTATTTGAGCTAAAAATAGTGTTGACGCAAATATATGAAATTTTGTGAGTGTGTAATAATTATTGGTTTGGAAAATTATTGTCGTATCTTTGATAAATGAGAGTTTAAATAGTGTATTTTATCATTTTAACTCCATTTTTGTAAAAAAAAGAAAACAGTTACATAGATTCAAATGCATCTTTGTCTTTACACTTGTAAATTTTACTCTTATTAGAAACGCGAAATTGTTTTTACACTAATAAAAAAAAACATTTTTACATAAAAAAAAATTCGGCACTTGGGTATATACCCCCCGTAATTAAAAAAAATTAAAATTCATCATATTTTTTGTTACCCTTTTTTTGAAAAATCAAGAATGTTGCCTGGTTGGCTCAACTGGTAGCCCACAATACAAGGTTGAAAAGTTCAAGCAAAACGGTCCGGAAAATGTGATATAAATACTACATTTGGAAGCAAAAAATTTAATTTGTCAACAATTTCGGCTTCTACAGTATACAGCAACCAGAAATTAATTACCAAAAAAGCTTTATGTTATCAGAAACATTATTTTTATGTCATTTTACTATCAGAAACATAATTATAATGTTTTGTGAAGTAAAAACAGCAATAATTGCTTGAAAAAATGACTGTTTAGGGAATTTTGTGTCATTTTTGGTTCTATCAGAGGGGGATACGGTAGATGATTAATATCAGTAGTATGTTGATTTTATCAACTTATATTGATACATAAAATTTGTGGGAATAATGTTTAATAGTTCAACGTTTGATTCCATGGTTTTCTGATAAGTTATGACATTTTTATCAGACACTAAAAAAAGTCATATACCCCAACATCATTGTTTGAATTCAGGATACTGTAGCATACGTATAAGACATCAGATAGTCATTTTTTGATTTAATTGTGATAAAGCAACTATATTGGAATGAAAATAGTTTATTTATAACATCATGGAAGCCAAAACAAAGTCAGGGGAATTTTTTTTCCAAAAGTGCCATTTTCTACTGTAAAATAGCTAAATTCGAGATGAAAACACATTTTTCGCTATAAGGAAAGATTACCATCAAATTCCCCATGCTCGAAAACCTATAAATCCAAGAAATAAGCCAAAACGAGTTAAAATTCGATTTTTCGTAGTTGACCGAAATTCTTGAAATTACAGTATGCGATATTCAAATATTTATAAAACATCGGGCCTGCCTAGTTATCTGACGGTCATTCCCACCCCGGGGTAAAAAACTGCGGGGAATCCAATGGTGTAAATAACTAGTCTGACAAAATTATTCCTGACACCATTTTATGCAAATTTTTGGGGTCAATATGCCAAAATTGGGCCCCAGCACGAAAATTTTAAAATGCTGATTCTATATTCGGATTCGGATTCCCCATGGTCGATAACCCACAAGGGTGCAATGATAGCAAAAACTATCTCCAGGAAAAAATATAACAGATAAAAGAAAAAATGTCAATTTTGGCATTCTCGATAGCATAAATCCGGCATTTGGTCGAGTTTCAGCATAAAAGTATTTTTTTCAGCCTTGTTAAGCATAGCCAAAAACATAGTAACAAAAGAAAAATTTTGATTTTTTACTGGTGCCACTTTTGTCAAAATTTTAGAAAAAATTCACGGAATGCGTTTTAAGCGGTTTTTCGCCTAGGATAAATTTTAACGATAAATTTTTCTATCAAACGTCATCTCATAGTCCCCTGAACATTTCCTGAAATGTGCGTGAAAAAAATTTTTTTTCGAAAATTTCGATTTTATTTCACAGAGCCTCTGAGGGGACCACGTTGAATTTTTTCGTTTTTTAAAATTAATCTTTTAAAGAAAAACTTTGTTTTATTGGTTTTGTTTAACTTAAATCGTACTAACACCAAAATGATGTTGGGGGTATTGTGAAAATCGTTCTGTTGGAAAATTTTTTCATTGTTTTTTTTTCGGCTTCAATTATTAATCCAGTCTTATTAAAGTTTAATAAGATTGGATATTACTAAATCAAGGTCGGCGAACAATATTAAAGCCTTTCAAGCGTCGAAAGCTATCGTAAAATATTGTTTTTGATGTTGGGGGTATTGTAGCACACGATAACGACTAAAATGAATAGAAGTCGGGAATAAATGAACCTATATGGTTCTTTTTGGTATTAATATAATCCTTATGTGATTTTTAAAAAATCACAAAGACGGATTTTTGATTAAAGGCTTCTTTAAATTGTTACATCCTATTGAAAAATTTGCCAATTTTATACGCCAACATCGAAAAAACTATAGAAGTCGAGAATCAGTTGCACAATACTAATGCCAATGGTTTTGTTTTGATCTTAACAATATTTTAAAAAAATCATAAAGAGGGATTTCTGATTCGAGATCTGTTTCCCATTTGCCTTCAGGGCAAATTTTGGTTTTTGGAAAAAACGGTAAAAAATGGGTCTTCTTCAAAGGCCAATAATTTTTTTATATTATTGTTTATGGTAATAAGACTTTTTCTAATACATTTATATGACTCATAAGAATAAAAAATGATGTTGGCGAAGACCACTTTCTGAGGAAATGCACCCAGGAAATTCGAAAAACTGTTTTTCGACCCCCTTTTTGAGCAAAAATCAGCATGTCACAAAGGCCAATTTTTTTTTATTAAGCTAGTGTATTAATGTTTCGTTCACTGAATGTTGTCAGGGACATGCATGGGCACAAAAAATGATGGTGTCGGAGACAACTTTATGTGGTGATACGAGAATGGCACCATAAAAAGTGCCAAAAATAGGTGTTTTTGGCCATTTTGGTTTTTCTAACATCACACCTCCAAATCGACTCAGATATCATTCCAATGTTATTTTTTAGTGTCCCTAAGCTATTTGGCATCATTTAAGACCAAAACACCCTAAATATACGTTTTTTTTTATCAAAAAATGAGCCCGTGGCACAGCAATGTATTTTTTAATTTTTGATAAAAAAAACAAAGGATTTTTCAAAATATATTTGCCAGCCAAGGCCTGTCGGCCCCATTTTTTCATCCGTAAAAGCATTTAAAATAAGAACGCGGTGGCTTGTCATAAAACACCAAAACCTTAAAGCCCCTCTCTTATATAACTTTGATAGTTTTTATCATATCACATACAGGGCCGCAAATTGGTCAAAAGTAAGGGGGTGGAACTTCCTTATAAAAAACCAAAAAAATCTCAATTTATCTAGTATGAATTCAATTTTTCCCCTTATTTTTGGTCGGCAAGGGGGGGGGAACTTTCCCCAGTTCCGCCCCCCTATTTGCGGCCCTGATCACATAAATGAAAGCCATTAATAAAAAATAATAACGCAGTGAATCAGGGCCGTATACAGAAAAAAATTTTAGGGGGGGGCACGCCTTTGATCTTTTGCCGCCGCCAACACTAAGCGGCAAAAGATCAAAGAAATTTCCTCAATTTCGGGGGGGGGGGGGCACACTGAAAAAAATGGGCGCTAATATCGCCCAAATTAGGACGATATTTACGCTTAAAAGGCGTAAATATAGATCTATTTTTGCTTAGGGGGAGACAATTTTTATACCCATTTAACAAAGGTTAGCATTTACCCATTAAAAGAAGATATTTACGCCTTTTAAGCGTAAATATCATCTTATCTTGTTTAGGGGGAGACAACTTTTGCACCCTTTTTTTTCAGTGCACGGGCCCCCAGTACCCCCTCCCCCCCTTAAATACGGCGCTGCAGTGAATAAATGATTAACAGAAAATATCGAAATTTTAGTCAACTAAAACTATGACAAGCCACCAGAGTCATGCTTAATTCAAAAATAGGTTTTTTTTCAAGAAGAAATTTCTTTCAAAGATTTTTCAAAAACTTGAAGATTTCTCAAAATCGTTTATTCACAGCTTTTTAGTGAAACTTGGCAAATTGCCAATAAAAATGCAGGGATGGACAAATGCCGAGCGTTAAAAGGGTTGATTTTTTCAGTCGCAAATAAATGCGACGATCTTTTTTCTATGTTCGAACGATGCGCTGAATTTTGTTGGTCGTTTGTCCATCTCCTGTTTGTTCCTTTCTTTTTTTCAAACAAACTTAAAAAATTTTCGAAATATTGCTTATGTTTCTTTGAAAGAACTAATTATTGCCATGGGTGGCGCAGTGGTTAGAAGCTCGTTTCTAAGTCCATACTGGCGGGGTTCCATCCCCCCATCAGAGTCGCCGAATACCCATGGATACTCCGTAGTTGAAACCCCAAAATTTTTTTAAATTTTATATATTTATGATTGAATTTATAGTTAGTTTTAAAAGATGGAGTCAAAATCAATCTTATACCGTACTTACTAAGCTTTGGTTCCGTATCAAAAAAAGATTAAAATAAATTGCAAAATCATTTTTTAAAGGAGCCCAGTCAGATAGCACAACTCACTCTCTCAACATAGGGAGCAGAGAAAAAGAGACATTCTTTTTCCAGTGAGAGAAAAGAAATAGTGCGCACTCACTCTTTTTTTCCCTGATTTTGTCGTCTTGATGAAAACGAGAGCGTTGTGCTATCTGACCGGGCTCCTTTAAACTCAAAATTTCTGTCATCAACTTGAAGATTGCTTCTAAGACAAATTATAATTTGTCTAAGGCTGACTCCAAAACTATAACACATGTATAGATGCATGAACAGGTTCGATCCCGGTGGGCGACATCAAAATTATTTTTATCTCCGATTAAGCTAATTTTTGGCATGTATATGCTTTCGACGATGGGGAATCCGAAAATAAAGGCCGTTTTTTTTTTAAAAAATTTTTACACTTTTTTTTCCTGTTCAAAGACGGTGAACGGAGAAAATAAAAACGACCGAAAAAAAACGGAGGTTTTTAAAAAAAAAAGACGGAGATTTTTAAAACAGTATTTTTTTAAAACAGTATTTTTTTAAAACGTATTTTTTTAAAACCATACATTTTTCAAAACGGATGATTTTAAAACTCATTTTTAAAAAACGGAGATTTTTAAAACTTATAATTATATGGGGTAAATAAACCCTCAAAGAATATTTTGGCATATTTGCGAAGAACTTGTTCAAATTAAACTATTAAAATTGCTCAAGCAATAGGTTCTGCTTCTGATACTTTAAGAACTGCCGGTCTTGGCCAACATTTAGCAAGAGTTATTCGACATAGAAGACAAATAACTCGTGTTGAACCTCCAGTTCCAACAACTTGGAATTTTGATATTCCAGAAATGTTTGTATGAAATAATGACTTAAAAATTGCACTTCATCTTCACATGCTTACGACTATATATAATATGATTCAAGGAAAATTTGGTGACCAACTAGATGCTTTTCTCGATTACTTTGAGGGTACTTTTATTGGAAGACCTGATGCAAATGGAGAACGTCGTGATCCACGTATTCCTAAATCACATTGAAATTTGTATATGAGAGTTGTTTTGGATCTTCCTCGAACCTCAAATTCACTCGAAGCTTGGCATCGTGCTCTAAAAAATTCTCTTCAGCTGAACATCCATCAATTTGGCGATTTTCCGAAGTTATGAAAGAAGAAATTGTTCTTTCAATGAATCATTCAGCTGCTGTTGATCTGAATGCCACTCAAAGTCCAAAATATATGAAAATTAGTGCTGATATACAAAGATAACAAAGATATCAACAAAAATTTATGGCCGGAACAACTTCAGTGATTCATTTTTCAACTCAATGTTCTAATAAAATCAAATTTGGTAGAAATTAACTTATGTATTTTTATTTTTAATTTTTTAAAATTTTGTTTTTATTTGTACAAAGTTTTAAAATTCTCCGTTTTAAAAAAAGTATGGTTTTAAAAATCTACCGTTTTAAAAAATGCCGTTTTAAAAGTTTTTTTTAAAATTCTCCGTTTTTATTTTTGCGGTTTTAAAAATCTCATGTCGCCTTCAAAGACACATTGTTTTTTACCTCAAACTTTTAATAATTTTAAAAACCGATTTAAGGCGAGCATTTCTTTTAGGTATTTTATTTTTTTGATAAAAAAAGGTTTAAATTTTAAGAAAATTAAGTCATTTGACTCCGAATTCGATTTCTCGCGATTTTTTATCAGGGTGATATGATAGGTGATAAGAAAAAATTGGTGTTGTAGATATTTTAAAGTTCCAAAAAGTACATATTCGGATTCCCCGACCTTGAAAACCTATTTCCCCTCCGAATTAGGCAAAAAAAATAATTTCCTTTAATTTGCCATCAATTTGAAATTTTGGTAAAATTTACATTAAAATTACTGTAACTACAGTATGAAATTTTTTTAAACTTTTTTACTACGCGGAATCGGTTTCTCCGGGGTCACTTTACTTTATAGCAAAGTTTTAGGAAAAACAAATTTTGGGCTGTGCCGCGGGTTTTTGATTTTCTCATAGACTGCGTCTTAAAAACATGCAAAAATATATTACAATATTTTAACGTGCTTGGGATTATGAAATCTTATATTATTAAAACCATAACAGTGGCATGTTTTACATTAATATTGAATTTATTATTAAATCTAACATTAATGTAAACCACGTTCAACGTTGATTTTGAATTGAAAAAAGCCCATTCAAAAAAGTTGTTTTTGTTCGGAGAACACTCAGTTGTTTCTCGTTATATGCTTTTGTCGTGCAAGGGAACACTTTTGCTGCTGTGTCAAAATAAATAAGTTCATTTTTTAAAAAAAAGCTTTTAAATTTAACTTTTGCTAAATAATTTCTACCATAATTACTTCAATATATATGTTTTTTATTAATGAATAAAGCTTTATTAAGCAGTACAGTTCATCTTTCAAGATTGTCAACAATAAGATGTGTATCATATGTTCCAAGGTAAACTGCTTTATTTATTTCAAAATGTATTTGTTATATTTTTTTAGAAAAAGAAACTATTATGAAGTATTAGGAATTGAAAAGACAGCAACATTAGATGAAATAAAGCATGCTTTTGCTGCAGAATCTCGAAAAGTATATTTACATGATTGTAAAATGTATAATTAATTTGATGCAATTTTTTTCAGTTACATCCTGATTCAAGAGATGCTAAAACTGCTGCTCATAATTCAACAGAAAAATTTATGGAGTTGAAAGAAGCCTATGACTTTTTAAGGAAGCCACAAAAACGAATAGAATATGATCGAGAATTGGAATTCTCTCGTAAAGTTTCAAGAGAAATGTTTTATGAAAATGTTTGTTAAAGTTTATTATCTTTTTTCTATATAAATGAGAAGCGTTTAGCCTGGCTCTGATTACGAAACAATTAATTTAAATGTTCGTGGACCTGGTGGTGGTTTACATCGAAGTCCTCCAATAAAGTCTTCAAGATTTGGACATTTCTTTGATCCAACAAAAGAGATGGAGCGAGAAAAACAAAATGATAGATTCTGGTGGACATTTGGTGCAGCAGTTTTGTTAATTATTTTAGGGAATATTTTTTATGTTTCATTTTTTATGAAAAAGAAGAAAAAGATAGATAGGGAATTGACATTCGGGTAAAATAAAGTTTTAATTAGGATTTATTTGTGTAACATTATTATTTAAAAACGGTTCTTTACCGATTACTGTAACTTTGTTGATTATGTTTTTACTTTAATTTTGTTCATCTACACACATGGGCAAATGGTCCGAAATGGTCCGAAAAACGGACCATGGGTAGCGCGTAGCGCAAGAAAAAAGCGCTGGGTGGCGCAAAAAAGGAAAATTAAGACAGGGGAGACTCTTTGGTGTTAATTTCGGTAATTTTTTTCGAAAAATTTCGCAAAGGGGGTACCCTATGGATTTTTCAGGTGGCGCAAAAACAATTTTTCGTTCGGACCACCTTGCCCATGTGTGTTCATCTAGCTTTAATGCAGAGATTAGTTCGATGTTATTCTACATCCAGACAGACATACTATGAAGTCCTTGGATTACCAAAAACTGCTACTGCTGCTGAAATAAAGAAAGCTTTTTATACTTTATCGAAAAAAGTTTGTTGATTATGTTTCATTCTAATATATTTATTTTTCGCTTTTTTTAGTATCACCCGGATATTACTGGTGCAAATGAAGCTGCAACAAAGAAGTTTGTGGCGGTTAAAGAAGCATACGATACTTTAAAAGACACTGATAAAAGACAAGCGTATGATAATCAAATGTCGGGCGGGTTTTCGGCTTATGGAAATCCAAATCAATCAAATCCTTATCAATCTAGTGCAAATCCATTTCAAGGTGGAAATCCTTTTCAAAATAATAATCAATTTGAACAAAAATGGAAAAATGGTCGGTGGGAATTTACCTATAGAAAAAATAATCCAACTGGTCAAACATTCACCCAAGATGATTTTGAACGAGTGTGTTTTTGATTTGTTTACGGTAATATTAAATAAAACATATGTTTTAGATTTGGAGAGAATTTCAAAGAAAAACTCAAGATCCTCGAAATGCTTCTTATGATCAAATGTTTAAAGAACATCGTCAAAGAGTTTGGGATGATTTTTCTAAATCAAGAGCGGAAGCATGGAGAAAAAGATCTGAAGAGCATGCAAAAAAGTAAGTTATCATTTTTGTTATCAATATTATAAATGAATTTAAGATATCCATTTGATAATATGCGATTTAATCCATCACTTTATATTAATTGGGAAAAAGTAAATAAATATCTGATTATTTATGTAATGATATTCTTTATTATTGGTGTATTACAATCAGTGTGGAAAGGGTTCGTGATTATTGCTTTTTGCAGTGTTTTAATCGTCTTTGATATTTTAGTGATAGTGAAAATGAATCGAAACAGAAGAGAAGAGTTGTGTATACTGAAAATCCACCCGAAAAAACTGCAAGAGAAAGACTTGAAGAAATGATAAATCGTCCGCCGCCATCAGAAGCAACTCGAGAATGGTATGATGATCGACCACCTGGCAGATTTTGATAATTTAGGATTTATTCTTCTGGTTTTTTTAGTGTTTGTAGTTTTTAAGCTAATGTTTGTAATTAGTTTTTAAAAATAAAAATGCCAATTTTATTATTTGAGTAGATTCTCATTTACACAGTATCTATGCAAATGTTATAGGTCATATTCGAATTCGTTTTCGCTGAGAGAAATCACCAAAATTGAAATTAGACAAACTGATTTTACTATTATAACAACAACAGATAAATTTTATAGTCAAAAACAACAAAAATCTCGCGAAATTAAAACTTTTAATTTAATTTAAAAGTGATATGCTTTTTCACATCACTTTTAAAAAATTTTTAAATCTCAAATTCAAATAGTTTTTAAAAATGTGTTTCTGCAGCATAAAATTCTTTTAGCATATTTTCATCATCAGGTATAATTTTCGTCAATGATTTTCTTTTTAAATAGATGAATCCGAATGCAATTGTAATAAAAGAGAATAAAAGGAAAATAAGGCAATATAATATCCAAAAATGATTGAAAGTACATTCAAGTGGTAGAGAAACATTTGCTAAAATTGTTTAAGTTGTTTCAAAAAATTTGCGACCATTGTTTATGTTTATTTACACAAAAAAAGATTCATGTGTCGTTCAAAAGGGAACGGTTTTGACATTGTACAATGTCAAAACCGTATGGGATTTCGATTTCAGTTCAAAAAAAATATTTAAAAATTCATGTGATCGTAAGATTTTAGATGTAAATATTTTTGTTGAGCAATTCTAGAACAATTTTTAGAATTTGGAGTCGACTCCACTGACTAGGGTTGCGCATAAACGCAAAAAAGTTATCTTTAACTTTTTTTCTGTTTTATTTCTATAAGGTTTTTAAGCATAAAAAAATCAACATTTTGAGACTAAGTTTGTCTGTAAAAACTTTCTGTAAGCTGAGATTTTTGAAAAAGTTTTAATTTTATGCGCAACCCTATGTGGCACTGACTTTTAAAGGACCGTCTAGAGGTGACGTCATCACTTCTATGGGGGGTAAATCAAAAGTGACGCTCTTGCTAAAAAGCGACAAAGATCAAAGGGCAAAGCGTGACGGAAGGGTGGGTGGGGTGGGGTTCGAGATTTGGGGATTTTTGATGACATCACCTCTGGACGCTCCCTTACTCCGACAACAAAGTTTTTAATAAAAGTTATTTTATAATCGCAAATTTTTTAAAAAAAGCAACCTAATAATTGATTTTGAAGATTTGACGGGAAAACACAGGAAATATTGTTAAAATTTTCGAGTACTACGGTATTTAAAAAGTAATTTGTTGAATTACTTTTTATTTCATCAATTAGCCATTTAATTGAGCAGTTACAATTAATTGGATTATTATCAATTTTAATTTCATGTAAATATTTCCATGGCAATAAATTTATAGGTAAAATTGAGATATTGCAAGATTTAATATCAAACCATAACAAAGTTATCGGCTTCTTCTTCATCACCGATGATAATTGTGTTGTCATTCCACCAAATGCATTTTCATTAATATATGAAAGTTTTGGACAATAATTCATTTGTAAATTTCTCAAATTTGGAAAATTGCAAAATGCACAATCTTGAATATCTGTCAATTCTTTTAAAGCATCCAAAAATAATATTTTTAAAGTGTTACTGTATACACTTTTAATATTCGACAATGAAGAAATATTTGTTTCAGAAAGTTCTAACCAGCTTAATTGTGGTAAAATATTTATCGCTTCCGGAATTGAAGTTAAAGGGTTTCCAATTAATGACAGATGACTCAAAATTCTGAAATTTAAAAGTGGTGGATTCTTTTTTTTTTGCAAGAGAACCTGAAAATCAGGGACTCGTGCCCCCCGAGGTTTTGTCGTGTACGTTGCGCTCTCACATAAAAAAAAGCAAAGCGTCCGCCTCCTTTAAAAGTGTTGTAGAGTTGTTCAATAAGTCTGTATTTAAAATTCCCTAACATTTAATAATTTCAAAAGATTAAAAAAATGTAGCAATTCTATGAATATTTTTGACGGATATTTCGGTGAAAAGAATTATTGAAACACCTCCATAAGAAAAAAATAGAGATGTTTTTTTCAAGCATTTTATTTGTTTAAACTATGGTACTTTAATTCGCTTCGAAAATGCGGACGCCGATCCGAAACACAGATTGACGGATTGGGAAATTCTATTCTCGCTATGTCTAAAGACAGAGCGAATCGGCGATCCAATCCGCCGGAGCAGAATGTACTGTAGTTTTAACTGATCAAAAGAGAAAAAAAGTTTTTGATATTAAATTACCGCAAATCTGAGCCAGAGTAAAAATATGATGGGTCCCATGCAAGGCCGTATACAGAAAAAAATTTCGGAGGGGGCACCGACCGTTCGGGGGGGGGCACACCTTTGATCTTTTGCCGCTGCCAACACGAAGCGGCAAAAGATCAAAGGAAATTCCTCAGTTTCGGGGGGGGGGGCACAGGTCCCGATTCCCCCACCCTAAATACGGCCTTGGTCCCATGTCAGGCGAAATGTTTTTAATGCCATGTGGAAGAAAAAAAAACCGTTTTTTCCTCGTTTTTCAATTTTTCTTGTCACATGGCATTGAAAAACATTTTGCCAGACATCTCACTACAAAATTGGACGTTGAATTCGAGGTGTAACACCAAAAATGCTTACGTTAGATTAACAAAAATATCATTGTTTAATGTTGTAATATTGCAGTAATTTAAATGTAACCATATTAAATTTTTTAATGCATCAACAAATATTCTGTTTTCATTAATATACTTTCCAAGATTAATATTACCACTAAGATGGAGATTAGTAAGTTTATTCATATATTTAAAGGTGTCAGAAGTCAGATTTGAAAATTTATTATTTTCTAGATTCAAACTTTTGAGAGTTAATCCAAGTTTTGGAGTTAAAATATTTTCGTTAATATTGAAAAGATTTGTTTTAACAAAAGTAATTTTTTGAAGTGAATTAAAAGAGTCAAACATTTTATCATCAATTTTTTCGATAGAATTATTGTAAAAATGTATTGCTTTAATATGTTTTTCCATTCCTTTCAAAAGATGACCCTAAAATTTTTCATGTTGTAATTATTTTTCAAGGAATTTTTGCAAAATTTTATCAAAGCTAAAGCAATTTGTTGAAGAATTTATTCTTCAACAAATTGCCTTTTTTAATACTTTTGGGAAAACTTTTAAATGTATAAAAACATCCGTAAAATAAAAGTCATTTGGTAAAGCATCAAGTAATTTAAATTTTTTTCCAAAATATCTTCGATTTGTCGTATCACATCTTAAATCATTTCCATCAACAAAACAATTACCAACTAAAATGTATTTTATAAAGCAAAGTATACGGTAGCTTTTAACTCAACTATTTTTTTGCAGTATAATTGCCCCCTAATTAAAAAAGATCAAGAAAAAATCAAAAAATCAACATTTTATAAAAAAATAATAAAAATATGGGAGGGTAGAATGCAGTGTTTTCGTGCCGTCGCCGTCTGACGGCAAACGACGGTGTTTGAAAAGTGTTGACGGCGCCGTCAGATTTTTGCCTTAGTCCCCCCTGTTAAAAAAGTCGAAAGTGATATAGAACTAATTTTGACCATTTTCCGCCCCTTTTTCTAAAACTCAGTTTCTATGGACGGTTCTTGACGGCGCTGACGGCGCCGTTAGTGCCGTCGCCGTCAGACGGCGACGGCGTTTTTTCAAATAATCAAAAACACTGGTAGAATGAGAGGTTGCAGCTTTTGTGAATGAAAAAAAATGTGGGAGGTAAACTGAACAAGTACCATTTATTTATTTAAAAAATCATTACCGATAGAAATATTATCATAAATCCATTGATTTAAAGATGTATTTGTTGTATTGTTGATATTTCCGCCACCAAATTTAAATAAAAAAAATACAAAAATATATAAAACTTTTAAAATCATATTTTCATTTTTTATAAATTTTCTTCTTACGAACTATTTTTTTGACAAACGGCAAAAAAAGTGGCACAATGTTATTTAAATTGTGCTGGCTCAACCGTTCCCCGCAAAAACTATTGATCCCTTTTTGTGGCAAAATATATGTAATTGCAATGGACATACTACATGTACACATGGATAGGGGAAGAAAGAATGCAAAAAAAAAACAGTGATTTTTTGTTCATTGCACAACGCGGCAAAATATTGGGAGCAAAAATTGAAAGAAAAAATAAACTAAAAAAAGGAACACAGATCGATATTTTAACCCCCCCCCCCCCTAAATCATCAGATTTGGCTTCAACCCCTTTTCTCAATTACAGTTATTCTAGGTTTCTGATTCTGGGACAGGGCTTAGGGAAATCGAAAACAAAATTTTAGGGTTTGTCGGAAATCAAAACTTTATTCGAAACTGAAATCCCTGATTTTGTAAAATGTATTAAATACCATTTAGTTTTGAGCCATTAATAAAAAGATTTGAAATGTTAGGAAGCGTAAAGATTCAAAAGGCATCAGATTTTGGCTGAGCCCTCTCCCTCTCTTAAAAAACCGACTTCAGAGAATATGCATCACCATGTTCAGATAAGCATGTGTGTTTTTTTCCAGGTAGGTACTGAAAAAAGCAGCGTACTGAAAAAATTTTATCCACAGGTGTGGGAAATCTGGAAGGCGCAAAAAAATTTTTTTGGTCGCATATTATAATTCAATTTAATAATCGCCGAAAATCGAAATTATTAGTCAAAATACTTCAATACTAAAATTTGTTAATTAATAAACTAATTTTACTGCCCGAATAAATAAAACAGATTAATTTTAGTGCCAAACAAAATAAAAATCTTGCAAAAATAAAAGTAATGTAAGTGTCATTTTTTGTTGCTGCAAGTCCTAAAAAAATAGTATCTTTTGTTTCGTTTTTTTTTGAATACTTTTCTGCCAAAGATGCAAATGATTTATTGTTGTTAAAAATTATTTCAATCAAAAACCAAAGAAGAAATAATTTTCAAAAAAAACGATTTTTTTGTTGTTGTCAGGTTATGGATGGAGATAATTGACTAAAACATGAACTTCAACATCTGCTGGATGTGGTGGTGGTGGTAATGCAGTTGTAGGTTGAGTGGTAGGGGAAGGGGTAGTAGTAAAAATTTGAACAGTATTATCTTTTTCACTGCAAAGTTGATAAGTGCTTTTAGGAGATGTTCCAACCAAAGCGGCATGAACTGTTGAAATGCTATTTTCGGTGGTGGCTGAGTGAAATTGTTCAGATGAAAAAAAAATTTGGGCAGGAGATTCAATTGTCGAATTTGCCGAAAAGTCATAATCAACTGACGATGGTAAACGAGAAATCTGAGAAAGATAAATTTCTGTAGATCCATCATTCATATGAAGCTTAATCGTACTTCCAGTATTTGGATCAACAGGAATTTGATAAAAGATGTATTGATTTTCTTCAATGGATCCTGTAAACATACTTTTTAGTGAGAGAGGTATTTAAAAAATACATTTTATTGTTTGTTATTATTATTTTGGGCTTTTACCATTTAGACAGTAATCAGTTGAAGGAATTTTAATTGATACTTCACAAATTTGAGATTCTAATAATTCAGGAAAGGCATTTGCAAGTTCATCGTAGTTGTTAAGAGTATAATAAAACATGCAATGTGGTTCAGATGCTGAAAACGTAGAAAGAATAATAATCAGGAACAGTGTATTTGTGCCGTCAACAGCGCCGTCGCCGTCGACGGCGGTGTTTGAAAAGTGTTGACGACGCCGTCAAACTTTTTGCCTTGGTCCCCCCTGTTAAAAAAGTCGAGAAAAAAGTCAAAATTTCAATTTCGGAGGAAAACGTTTCTAAACTTATTCTGAATCATTTCTAAGTGATACTAATTTTGGCCATTTTCCGCCCCTTTTTCCAAAACTCAGTTTCTATGGACGCTTCTTGACGGCGATGTTTCAAAAAATCGAATACACTGATTTAGGATTTAGATTATCGGAAAAATGGTAGTGTTGCAACTTGGGCCGAAATCTTTTGTGTTGCTCCATCTTGATCGTCGGTGATAAGTGATGTGACTCTATGCCTATTTTTTTTCATGTTTACTAGTCATAACAAAATTATTTTTACCCAAAATTCACGTGTTGCGTTTATTACGAACTCAAAATTCTGTGGGGTGACGCTAAGGATGGACGAGGGCCTGGAAAATGAGGATCGGGGCCGGGCCTTTTCAGTTTTTTGAAAAAAATTTAAAAACTCCACAGGGGGGACCAAGACAAAATTTACAAAAAATCTTGGCCCGGGCCGGGTCAGGGCTTTTTTTATATTTATAAGGGCCAGGGCCGGGTCCGGGCATGAAAATGGGTGACGCGTCACCCTTAACGCCCCCTATTGGCAGCGACGGCCGGATGGTCGGGCCGAAATCTTTTGAGCAAGAAAAAACTTTGTCTATCTTGGGCACACCCTTTATTACAGTTTCAATACGAAATACGAAATTGTAAGGAAAACTCTTACACCATTTTAGTAAATCATGTGTAGCACCATTTCCAATTCCAACAGTAAATAAATTTACTCCCATATTTTTGAGATTGTCTGCAACAGCAGAAGCATCTCCACCGTGACCGTCGGTGATAAGTACGGCGACCATTGGAAAATCATGTCGTCCATATTGTTTGAATTGTTGATATGCCATTTCTAAACCTTTATAAATTATAGTGCCACCATTTGTGTAAGGAAGATTTTGAGATGTTTTATATGCCATAGTCAAGTCATTGGTAATGTTTAGGTCAAGATATGCTTCATTACTAAATCGTACAATTCCAATCCTATTAGCTTGATTTGTTTGCAAACTACTGATAATTGTGGTTAAGAAAGTTCGGACATTTTGAAAAACATCGGGACCAATACTGCTAGAATCATCGACGACAAAAATTAAATCCATGCCAGGAGGTTTGCATTTTGGCATATTTTCTGCAGCTTCAATAAATCGTTTTGTAGTACCCGAGGGGTTGTAACTTTTAACCTAAAAATTGATTTTGATTTCTTTGAGTATATTCGATGCAAAAGCTACTACAGTGGAATTTTTTAGCATCAAAAACAAAAAATAAAGTTACAGCTTTTACAGACATTTTTTAGCAGTTGTTACTTTTTTATTCCTTAAACTTGGCCAATGTCTCTTCTTCGAGCTGTTTTCTATTAAAAAAAATTTTATTTATGTCTATTGGCCGGCCAGCTGGCAGCATAGCCGCCCGAAAAAGACGCGCGATCACATTATTGTTAAATTAAACCTTTGCAGTCATATTTTTGAATTTGCAAATTTCAGCTTGCAATTTTTAGTCATATAAACATTTTTAATTTCAATTGTGGTATACTGGAAATAATGCGGCTGACAATTGTGAGTTTAAACTGATTGAAAAAAAAGTGAATTTTTAAGCTAATTTCGAATTTTCACTGTGCAGGGTTGTGCTACTGAGAAACAAATATATTTTGACTTTGAATGTAACTATTAGTTTTCAAAAAAAAAACGAAAAAAGTCGATAATTAGAGATTTTAATTGATGTTTTAATTTCAATACAGATTTCTGTAATTTTGCCAAGCCCTGACACGCGGTTTATACAAAAAAGGGAAACAACAAAGACCTACCCAATAATCGGCTTGTGCATCAATGGCAAGTGGAATATCGGACTGCTTTAAATTTGCATAATGTCGGGCAATAATCACATCATTCAATGGAATTCCAAGATCACCATTCGACCAAGTTAATTCATTTACAGCAATACCAAAATGCTTTTCAATTTCAGTATGATTTTTATCTTTTTGAACTTCAGAAAGCATTGCAGAAGTTGTTTGCCAAATTCCATTTTTACCCTTGCCGCTGTTCCATAAACTTCTGCAAAAATACTTTTTACAATAAGGATACAATTTAAAGACTTACTTCAAAGTATTACCATCTTGACTTTCAACATATGCCAATCGTCGTAAAAATAGCAAATCATTCGGAAAAATGCATGTATCTTGAACTTTTCGGATTGAAGCAATTACAACTTCACTTCCAATGGCATATTGGGTATGGGTTGCATCTTTGCCGTAACCAAAGACGAAAAAAGTTGTTACATAAACGAATAAACTTAATAAAAGTTTATTATTCTTCATTTTTTTCTCTTTTTAAGAAGAAAAAAAATGTTGCAAAACTTTTTCTTAAAAGTAAAATGTATCAAATTTTGTTGAATTGCTTATTTATAATCGATTTGTTGCCATTGTCTCCGCCTTTGAAATTCTTAATTAAACAAAAATTTAAAAATTCTTTACATCAAAATAATAATGATTCTGTTTCATTAAATAAATATGATCACTAACAACATTTTTTCTTATTTTTAAAAACATTACGTTCTTTTTCAATGAATAATGAATGTTCAATAAAAATTTACTAAGATATTTTTTTCTTTAATAAAAAACAAATTATTAAAGAAGTTTAAAAATTTTTTCATTATTATTATTTTTCATTTTTTAAAAACACGTAAAAGCTTGTTCAGCAAAAAAAGAAGAGTAAAAAAACAAATCTTTTTGAAAACAGCCAAAAAATAGAAAAATGTACATATTTTTAAGTATGTCATTATGGGCAGTAAATTTAATTCAAAAAAGTCAGCAAATATATATATATTTTCATGAGATTTCTAATATGTACCCATCACACTAATCCATTTCAAGGCCGTATATAGAAAAAAATTTCGGAGGGGGCACAGCGATTTTGGGGGGGGGGCACGCCTTTGATCTTTTGCCACCGCCAACACAAAGCGGCAAAAGATCAAAGGAAATTCTGAAAATCAGGTTTATCCATGTTCTAAGGTTTTGTCGAGTGAATTGCATAATCGCTGTAACAGGAATACCAAAAGGCAAAAATGAATGTGTTTATAAAAAATGGAAAAAACAAATTTCGGAATTTGAATAAAAATCGAAAACGAAATCATAAAGTTTTTTAAAATTGAAATCGACATTTTTCGGATTTCGTTGAATCGTGCTCCGGGATAATCCTTTATGGAGAATTGGAACATGAAAGAAATGTGTTTTGCACGTTTTTCATTTAAATTTCAATCATTTTTACAACTACTTTTTTTTGCAAAAATAATCTTTTTTTTTTACTGATAAGCTGCAACATTTTAGGGTTGCAGGAAATTCCATTATTTTTTTGATTTGAATGTACCTTTTTTGTTTGTTTTGTCATTTTTTTTTGTGGTGTGTAATCAAAACTAAAAAGTGCATTGGAAACACAAATTTAAAACAATCACATGAAAAATAAATCTTATCAGTTTTTTTCTTTCTCCTTCTTAATTGTTGGGCTCAAAGTTGCTGAAAAAAAGGAGGAAATTCATTGTTGAGCTTTTTTGGGGAAAAAAATTATGTATATAAATGCTAATTAATGAATTGCATCAGTTGTAAGAGTAATAAATTGTTTTTAGAAAAATACTTCTTTTGATTTTATTGGACCCAGGGTTGTGTGATACTGATATTTTTTTCATATTATGATACCGACGATATTTCAAAATTCGATATTTTTCAAAAACAAGTTCGATACCATTTAAACTATTGTCGAAATTTTGATACAATACCGAAAAACATATCATTTTCATTTTTTGATAATTTTTATAAAATAATATCAGCTTGGTTATCAGAATTTTATATTTTTTTTCTGGCAATTTTTAAGAAACCGTTATTTCAATAGTATATTCCAGTATCGCCCATCCTTGATTGAAATTAACTGAAATAATTACCCATTTTGAATTTGTCCTTTTTTTAAGAGTAATATATTCTACACATCTTTTTTAAATATCGTTCGTTTTTTATGTGATTTGTTTTATTTTAAATTTATTTGATCATACATATGTTTTTAAGGTTTATGCCAAAAATGCGTTCATTTCTGCATATTCTTATTTTTGTTGTATTTTGTTTTAAATGTTTTGTTGCATCGTCATTTTTGGAGGATTTAAAGAAAGGAGTCATAGATGGCACAGTTCCAAGTAGAGGAGTAAATATTGGGGGATGGTTAGTTGCAGAGAGATGGATGACGGGAGGTTCACCCGCATGGAAGGGAGTCCCAGATGATATTGCCAATGAAGGAGAATGGTCAACAATGCAATATCTTGGACATGAAAAAGGTGATCCACAATTTGATGAACATCGTCGAACATTTATTACGGAAGAGGATTTTCAAAATATCTCTGATGTTGGATTAAATACTGTTCGAATTCCAATTGGATATTGGATTGTTGGATTTGATTATACTTGGGGCAATCAAACTGATTCATGGAAGGCATATGCCCCCGGGGCTTTGGGCTATCTTGATAAAGCTATTCGTGAATGGGCCCCGGCACATAATATTTTAGTTTTAATATCTTTTCATGCGGCAAAGGGAAGTCAAAATGGCAATGATAATAGTTCCCCAGAAGCCCTGGGAGAAACCAATTGGTTTGCCCATCAAGAAAATATTAATAATACTTTGGATGCCGTGGAATTTTTAGCAAATCGATACAAAAATGAAGCAGCTTTTTTGGGTCAGTTTCTTTTTTTTGGAAGTGAAATATTATGATCAGGGCTCGACGAAATCGATAATATCGGTTACAATTTTGGAAAAAAATATATCATTTTCGATTTTTGTTTGAAATCCAAAATCAAAAAAAAAATGTTTCACGAAATTGTGAACCAATTTTTTTAAAACTATCTTTTTTTTGATTCAAAAGTCCTTTTTTTTCTCAACGAACAAATTTTTCAATCAATTAAATAGGAAAAATCTTAATTTTTTTCAGGAATTGGATTGCTAAATGAGCCACAAAGTAATGCTTCGGATATTCCAATTCTTCAACAATATTACAAAGATGCGTATGTAAGAATTCGTCAAAATGTTGGCTCTGATTGTTTGCTGACAGTTATGCCAATGTTATGGCAGCAAGGACCATATGACGGAAATTGGGCCACATTTATGTTAGCACCAGATTATTATAATATGCGACATGAATGGCATGATTATCATGTTTGGGGATTTGGGGCAGATAAATGGACCCCCGATAAAATAATTACTTGGATTAATTCCGTGGAAACAAAATATTATGATGAATGGAAGGGTAATGGATTATTTGTTGGAGAATGGTGTATTGCTTCCCAATTTAATATGGATGATAAAACCCTTAAACGTTTTGCCGATGCCCAAATAAAGATGTTTAAAAAAGCTGTTGGAGGTTGGACGTATTGGACGTGGAAATATTATGAATATCCTTTAACAGTTGACACAAAAAGGGAATGGAGTATGAAAGCAATGATTCAAAGAGGTATGCTTCAATGGTAAAGATATAAAACCTATATAATATCATCAACATCTATCTCTTCAAAAAAGATTTACAAACTATCATTTATTATTCTTTAATTTTTGCAGCTTAAATTATTGTTTAATTAATTCAAAAAATAAATCAACAAAATTTCACGAAATTTCTAAAATGTCGAAAATAAAATAAATCTTTGTTTTTTTTTGTATTTTTAATAATGGATTTCTTTCGAGTTTTTGTCGAAATTACAACATAGTTTTTTGTTATAAAACAATATCAGCTTGGTTATCATAATTTTATACCTTTTTTTTTGGCACTTTTTAAGTCCTTTTTGTGTGATTTTAACAAAATCCGAGCCTTTTTAATCAAAATACCGTATCCGATACCAAATTCTATCTCCCAAAACTGACACACTTAAAAACCCTTTTAATTAAAACGTAATAAAACGTAATAAAAAAAATTAAATATTTTAAAATTCCTAAAAAAAGACAGACAAAAAACATTTGTTTAACGATTAACAAAACAAAACAAAACAAAAATAGAAATAAAAATAAAATTTTCGTTTTCAAAAAATTGTTTGAGCTCATTTTAAAGATGGATTGTTTCTTTCTTTTTTTTCTTTGTTTGTATCGTATTCCTTTGATATTTTAGCCGGTTTGCTTTTTTACATGTATTTTCTCAATTTTACTGTACCTTCATACAATATTTTTTTCCCTAATCTATCGTTAATTTTTTATCGATAAAAAAATATCTCATAATTTAAAAAATTTAAGCCGCAACTAAGGATGGACAAGGGCCAAGGGCTTTTTTGTGGCCCCGGGGGAGGGCCAAGGCAAAAGATTTTGGCCCTGGTCCATCCTTTAGCCGCAACATGTGAATATTGTTGTTTTGTAATAAAAATAAACATTTCAGAAAAATCTTTTCTTAAAAATATGACTGGGCGCCCTTTTTTTTCTACTCTCTCATTGCAGAGGTCTCCTAGTTTTTTTTCCTTTGTTTTGCCCGACTGCAAAAGATGGATTGGTTTTGCTTGACGTTGACAATCCCTTTAACTTCAATGGCAGCTGTTGGAAAACGGTTGTCAAAAACAACCAAAAGCATTTTAATCATCGATTTTGCTTTTGGTTTAAAAATGATAAAAGCTCGAATTTATTCTATTATTTTTATCGTAAAAAACTTTGTTTGAATATTTTAATAAAAAAATTAAAGGGAATTCATTACCGCAGAATTAAATATACTTTTTTCAGAGAAAAGTGTAATTAATTTTGCAAATTTTTTGTTTTTGCTGGTGTCATTAAAGCAAAATAATCAAAAGATATAAAGCCATCCAATATCTGTATAACCATAACCGACCGCAATCTCTACTTAGCGACTAAAGAGGTCATGGAAGCAGACTTTGAGGGAGCTGGAATGAGAACAGCAAAAAATGTGGTCATGTATGTTGGAACCTGAAGAATTGAAACATCAAAATATTCTTACACATTGTCCTAAACCATCCACCACAGAAGCTTATTCTGACAATACCACACGTGAAAGAATATCAAATGACCTCATGAACCCTGAAAATATTTAAACAAAATTTTTTACGATGAAAATAATAAAATAAATTCGAGCTTTTATGCTTTTAAACCAAAAAAAAAAGCATAAGAAGAAATTATATAGATTAACACCTCACATTTTCCATCCTAATTACACATTATCCTCTGATAACTCCCAAATAAATTAGCAATGTTTGACAACCTTACCCAAAAATTTTACAGTATTTCAAACTTTTTATTCATAAAAAACATTTAATTACAGTAATAAACATGCAGGTCGAGTACACCGACAATCATGAAACGTTGAAGAGCAAGCATAAATATAGCCGCGAAAAAAAAAATTTTTTTTTTAAATACGGATTATAAAGTATTGTAAATTGAATTTTTTAAAATTAAGTGTAAAAAAAAAGGTTATAAATATCAGTAAATTTTAATTTAAGGTATTCAGTATGCGGCCCGGAGGGCCGCCCTTGGCCTAGTAAAATTTAAATTAAATTAAATTTTCTGTATTGCCCTTATCATATGCTTATGTCACGGATACTGTAGCTGCTTTTGGATATTAAAAAAACACAAATTTATTAAAAAAATATTTTCTTTATTTTATATAACACAAATTCAAAGATTTAAAAGATTAAAATCCATTTGTTTCAGCATATAATTTTTCGATAGTTTTTTCATATTTTTGTCGCATTTGTTGCCGTTTAATTTTCAGAGTTGGAGTTAAAAGCCCCGATTCAACGGTAAATTCTTCTGAAATAATTTCTGCCGCTTTAATTTGCTCCAAAGTATTTAATCCTTTTGAAGCTCCAAAAATTCTTAATTCTTGTACAACAAATTCTCGAACATATTGATTATCCAAAAAATCCGGTTCTTTATCCACCAAAGCTTTATATCGAATATTTGAAGGCTTTCCAAGTTCAGCCTCCAAAGCTTTATCATTTACAACAATAATTGCAATTAAAAAGCTTTCAGTTGTTTTTCCATCAACAAATATTTGATTAACAAGTTCATGCTGGCTATATACATTTTCAACTTGTTCTGGGGAAACAAAATCACCTTGGGCAAGTTTAAAAAAGTTATTTTTTCGATCTATAATTCGAAGAGACCCATTTGGAAGCCATTGTCTAAATGTGATTGTATGAAAAATGTATTAAAACTTTAAATTTTTAACAGAGTTACAGTAATCACAGATTTTGGAGATTACAGTAACCCATGCATACCCAATATCCCCAGTATGAAGCCATCCATCTGAATCAATGGCTTTTGCGGTAAGTTCAGGTTCACGAAAATATCCAGACATTACAGCTGACCCTCGAAAACAGACTTCACCCTTATCATCAGCAGAAAAATAATTTAATTCTTCAACATCTGATAATTTTACTTGTGCCCATGCCGCTGGACCTCCAACATGCCCATTTCCAGTATCCGAAATCATTGAAACTGTTCCAGCTGCTGAACATTCAGATTGTCCATATCTAAAATATTTAAATATTTAAAATGCATGGGGTACGGTCAAGGCCGTATTTAGGGGGGGGGGATTCGGCACCTGTGCCCCCCGAAACTGAGGAATTTCCTTTGATCTTTTGCCGCTTAGTGTTGGCGGCGGCAAAAGATCAAAGGCGTGCCCCCCCCCTCCGAAATTTTTTTCTGTATTGGGCTTTGGGTACGGTAGTTTTGAATTTAAGTAATCGTTGCGAGACCTCCTCCAAAAAAACATACCCTTCAACAAGTGGAGCGCCATAAATAATTTTAGAAAAATTCATAACTTTTGCAGTAATTGGAGCTCCGCCACTTGTAACCAATCTTAAATTCCCACCAAACATTCGTCGAATTGGATTCAGAATCCAACGATCCCAAAAAGTATTGTATGAAAGATTTCCCTGTTTTAAATGTCGAATTTTGGCATTTATTGCAAAACGAAATAATATCCTTTTTATCCAATTTGCTTGTAAAACTTTTGCCCAAATTGAATCATGAAATTTATTCAAAAGTCGTGGAACAAGGGAAACAATGGTCGGCTTTAAAATTTGCATATCATCCAGAAGTTTTGCAATATTCCCAGAATAAAGTCCCAACTTTGCACCATTATAAATTATAAATGCCTAAATTTTGTTATTTATTGTTACAGAAATAATAAAAGTAGGGGGGCTATTATTACTTGCATAAGTTGTTCATAGACATGTGCAGGAGATAAAAATGATAAATAGATATCATCTTTATCAAAAATCATACAATTTGGATCAATACACCATTGATGATAAAGGCCCCCCATGGCTGTTAAAATTGCTTTATGTGATAATTGAACACCTTTTGGTCGTCCTAAAAAAAAGAGTGATAAGAAAAATTAAAAAAAAGACAGTAATTCAAAAAATTTTTAAACCTTTCATATTTGTATTACTGTCTTCAAAAAAATATATATTCGTTGCAAAACAGCGAAAAAAAAGGTTACTGTACCTGTAGTTCCAGAAGTATTACAAATAATATAAACATCATCTGGCTCGGGGGGAGAAACCGGTGATAAATTATTTTCACCAAGTTTTAACAAATAATCCCATTCAATTAATTCCACGGCACCTTTGTTAGTTTTGCCATTGGCAAAAAGTGGTTTATCAGTATGAAAAATGATAATCTTTTTTAGGGATGGCATTTTAGAGGATGCATTTTGAAAGGTTAAAGCTCTTTCAAGATTATCACAAAAGATAACTTCAAGTTCACAATTGTTTACAATTTCTCTAAAAAAAATGGATTTTATATATCCCCTATATCAGTGATAAAGCAAGCTTACATAAGGGCTTCAAATTTATAATTTTGATATAATGGAACATTAATCATTGAATATGAAACTAATGCAAAAGTTGCCGTTAAATATTCGGAAGAATTAATTCCAGCAATTCCAACTCGACTTTCCGCACAAGCTTTTACTCCTAACGCGATAAGCCCGGATCCAATTAATTGAGAATTTGTTGCCATTTGTTGATATCGTAACCATGTATATTCTTTATTTGGACCTTTTCGTTCCCCAACAAATTCTCCATTTCCACTTACACGAATTCCACGTTGAAGTAAATCAAAAAGAGTTTTAACAGATTCATCGGCGGGACCTTTGAGAAGTTTTCCTTCCGGGACCAACACCGATTCATGAATTCGTTCTTCACCAGGTAAAATTCGAGAATAATTCTCAAATTTTGGATGTTTCGGATAAGTTGGAACTATTTTGGAAGCAGCAGCAGGCATTTTTTTCTGAAAAAAAGTTATGGAACTTAAAAAATGCAACAAATTTTTTTAAAATTTTAGTAAAAAAAATGTCTGAAATGAATTGAACGACCTTCAAAATCCTTTCAATAAACATTGTATTTTTTGCTTAATTATTTTTATACAAAATATCTTTTAATAAATTTTCAAGGACAGCCAAAAATTGGCCTCAAAAAAAACTTGAAAGAATGGAAAAAAAAGAGTTTTGGCCAAACTCAGAAAATTATGCAGCCAAAAAATGAGGTTGATTTTCTGGTATGTTTTTGAAAAAATTATTAAAAATGCAGATTAAAAAAACTAAGAAAATCTTATCAAAATCTATTCAGGGAACAATCTTATCAGTTGTAAGAATTTTCCCTGAAGGAGTTTTTCAAGGCTCATATTTTTTAAATAACAAATTTTAAGGTCATAAAGATAACCAAGTTTTTTACAGGTTTATATAAAAAAATCAAATTTATTATGCATTTTATAAAAAATGTGGGAACAATTGTAATTTCCAGCCTAATGTTTTCAAAGAAATAAAAAATGAGCTCCAAATTCCAAAAAAGTGATACAAATAAATAAAAAAAACGCATAAAATCAAAAAGAAAGTTGTTAATTAATTTTTTTAAACAAAAAAACCAGGAGCCATATAAATCATTGACTTGTGGTTTTTATCAATTAGAAAATGATAACTACAAAAAATATATATGTGATATTTACTCGGGGGGGGGGGGGGTAGGGTACAAAAAAAAAGATAAGGGAAGAAAAAATGTGACAGAAAAATATATTCTTTTTTCCAATAAAAAAAAGGCCGTACAAAAAATAAATTAAAAGGGATCAATCAATTGGCATATTAATTCATTTTTTCTATCCATTTTAAAGTAACCCTACCAAAAAAAGAAGACGAGAAATGATAAACTTTTTTATTTATTGATATTCATAGTAATATGAAATTATTTTTTTTCGCAAATTTATATATTTTTTGATGTATGTTTTTTCTAATCTCATTAATTCTTCAATATCTTTTTATTTTTCTGTTTCTTCTTTTTCAATTCTCCCCCCCCCCCCCCCCCCTTTTTATCTATGCCGGTTTTGTTTGCGGTTTTTTAAAAATAAAACATCTTTAAAATATTTTTGTGGATAAAAAAAAGTAGCCGACGATATAAGAAGGGGGGGGGGGGGGGGGATGGCAAGAATCTTGTTTAAAGAGAGAGGAGAAAAAAAAGTGACCCATTTTGATTGAAAAACTTTTTTTAAAGGAGCCTTCTTCTTATTTTTTTTTTTGAGAAGAATAAAAATCACGTATTTAAAACACGATTTAAAAAAATATAAAGAAAAGGGTGTTTTGAATTTGAATTGTTTTTCTTTTTTCATATTTTTTCAAAGGTCGAACAAATAAATTAATTCTGCCAAAGTTTGTGTATATAAAAAAGTGTTTTGACAAAAACACAAGATTTTATTTAAAAAGCAAAAGTGTCATTAATTAAATTAAAATAAAATACAAATCAATAACACAATATTTTTACATTTAAAAACAGAGATCAAAAGGAAAAAGGAAAAAGAAGAAGTACATTTGGAAAAGGACCAAAGGTGTCGAAATTATTGTTTCGGTTATACCATTCCAGGGAATCCACCACCTCCGAAGCCGCCTTGTTCGCCACCAGCACCACCTCCTCCTCGACCTCCACCGCCGCCACCACCACGGCCACCACCTTGTCCACCTCTACCGCCGCCACGGCCTCCAGCGCCACCTTGTTGTTGGCCGCCTCCAAAGCTTCCTTCATCTCCACCAAATCCGCCATCTTGTCCACCAAAGCCGCCACCGCCTTGTCCTCCACGGCCTCCACCTTGTCCGCCACCGCCTCTTCCACCGCCACCGCCACCTCCACGGCCACCGCCTCCAAATCCGCCATCTTCATCACCAAATCCACCGCCGCCTTGTTGGCCGCCACGACCACCAAAGCCGCCGCCTCCACCTTGTCCTCCACGGCCGCCAAAGCCGCCTTCATTGTCGTCACGGCCTTGGCCACCAAATCCACCGCCACCTCTTCCACCTCCGCCTCCGCCTCCACGACCTCCAAAGCCGCCATCATGACCACCACCACCACGGCCGTTAAATCCACCACGATAATCCCATCCATGATGATGTCTCCGGCCACCCCATGGAGGAGGGTATCCACCACCCCATTGGCCCCATTGTGCATCAGTTGCAACAATGGCAAGGGTAACAACAAGAAGAGATAAAATAATAGATTTCATATTTTTTAAATATTTATATTTATTTATTTATCAAATAATTGATTACAAACAAATTTGATAAAATTTTAGTTTTCGAGACAATCTTTTATACCTTTTTTTCTCCATCAAAAAAACTTTTTCATGGTCAAAACAAAAGAAAAAAGGAGAAGAAAAAAATAGTGTAATATTTTTTCTCTCTCATTTTTTTTACACTATTTTTTTTATTGTTCGTCATCGGTTAAAGGAAAGGAAGTGATTTCTTCTCTTCTCTTTTCTTTCATCTTTGATAAACCCAAATAAAAACACGTAATTAAACGCACCAAAATCAAATAATACCGAAAAAAAGTTTAAAAAAATAAGCGGAAATTAATTAACTTTTCTTTGATCGATTCAATAAAAAAATGATAATATGAATGACAAAGTTGTGACAAAATAAAATTTAATTTGGCGGATAATTATTAGTATACTTTTTAACTTTTTTTGAATGAATGAATCATGGTTTAATCAATTGAAAAGATGATACAATGTTTGATAAATTTTAATTAAATTTGTTTGGATTTTCTGTTGCAATTTGATGCCTGTCAAAATATTCGTTCCTGGAATCAATGATAAAAAGTTTGCCGATGCTTTTTATTTTTCAATATTAATCTTAAAATATTTCAACCATTTCTTACTGATAATTTGTGAAATTTAATGTAAATTTGACTTGCAATTTTTTGGTAACATGGTATTTTGAGCAGAAAAATGTTTTTTAGGCATTTTTTATTTCTTTTAAAAAATCCAATCAACGCTAATGTTTTCTTTTATTGATTTAATTCCATCCAATTGTTTTATGTCAAGTGGTGGCATGCAAACTTTTTTTGCCATTGCAACATGGCAAAAATTGCATAAAATATTTATTTAGTTTCATTTTGTTTCATTTATTTTTATTAAAAAAATGACTCAATACAGCAAAGAATTAAACTGGTATTTTAGCCATCAAACTTTTGTAATCCCAGATTCTGTCATATTTTATATCACCAAAAATCCATCAATTCCGAAAGTTTATCAAAAAAAAATGCCGTCGGGATGGATTAAATTGCAATGAACATCAATGCTCTATATTTTTAAAAGTGCCATTAAAACGGGGATTTTTTGATATCCAAAAACAATGATGCAAAACCATAAATATCTTTTTCTTTGATGAAAATTCAATTAATCAAGTTTTTGAAGGGTGTCAGACAAAAAGAATTTATTTTTGTAGTTGCATCTGAAAAAAAAAACAAAGATAAATATATCTCTTTTTTATCATTGTAAAACAACGGCTTCTTTGATCCGTCACTGATTTTCAGAAACGTTGTTTAAAATTATTCAAATTTTTTCAACAAAAATTTTTGGATACAATTTTCATTAATTAAAAAAATAAGAATTTTTATATATTTTTAACTGAATTTTGTTTTTGAAAAAGAAAAAAAGTGATAACTTTTTCCTTATTTTACTTTAATCACAGCATTTTCCATGTTAGAGTACTGTATTTTTTGATGTTAAAATAATAACTTTGATTTTAGAAAAAAAATTAAATTTTGAGTATGACATAAACAAACAAATTCATTTATTTTATCTTAAAATATTTTAGCGATTAACAATTTCGTTTTTTAGCACAAATTATCAAAAACTGAATTTTGCTTCGAAAAAATTTTTTAACAATTTCTTTTACGATAAATATTTCAAAAGTTACAGTATTTTTATAAAAAAAAGTTGCTGCGATAGATTGAAAATTTTCAAGATATTTTGGTAATATTAATTTTAATCAATTTTTATAGCCCAACAAAAAAAGTAATTTTAAAGAATCTTACATTTTGAGATACCAGAAAGAATCCATTAAATTTTTAATTATCTTTTACTGTAAAAATTGCAACAGAGCCATCATAATTTTTTTTCAAAAAAGAAGAAAAAATTTTGTTAATATTTCTAAAAAATATATTGGATACTGTAATCGTTAAACAAAAAAATATGATTGAAAAATCAAAAAAAAGGAAATCAAAGCTTTTTGTGATCGATAAGAAAGAAAGAAAAAAGAAAAAAGCACTCAAAAAAGTTCAGCCGATTCCTTTTTTTTGAAAGTTGCAACAAAAAAAGTAAACCCATCAATCACTATTTTTATTTTAAACGACCTTTTTTCTTCCTCAATATCTTTTTTTTTCACGAGTTTTGATATAAATTTGATAAACTTTTTAAGCTTTTTTTTGACAGATTCTGGCGCCACTTCTAATAACCCTTTTTTTATTGCAGAAAAAATAGAAATGGACTTCGATGCTGCTGCTGATTAAAGAAGTCCTTCGCCGATTTTTTTGCCACATCCATCAACGTGATGATGAAGAAAGAGTGAAAGAGAAATGGCGACTGATAAGAAAAATTCTTTCTTTTTAGGCGCCTCAGATTTTGGAAGCTGTCACTCATCTGCAGCTTACTTTTTGAGTATAAAATTGCTTACAAAAATGAAAAAAAGATGTCACATTTTTTCTCAACAACAGTTTCAAGTATTTTTGCTGAAAAAATAGGTGTTCTTCTTTCTTGCAGCAATTAGCTTTTTTTTTGTTTCATTAAAAAGCTTTAATCAAAATGTTTGCCAAAGGCATTTTGGTGCTTTTATGCGCCAGCCTTTTGGCACTTGCTCTTGCTGGAAGTCGAGATGAGCCAAGACATTCATATCGTGCTGGACATGAATATTCATATGATTATAATGGTCAAATTGCTTCAAGTATGTCAAATGGAGAACAATATTCTGCTTCCCGTTTCCGTGCTCTTGTAAAGGTAAGCATTAATATTACCGTAACCAAAGCATTAAAACATCTTCTTCTTTTTTCTTAGCTTTACTTTGTCTCTGATAAAACTGTTACCGTTCAACTTGAACATCCACAAATGGGTCAATGGAATGAACATCTTGAAACTCCTCAAGAACTTCATAAATTTGATAAATTTGAACGTGTCCAAATTACCGCAGAACATCTTGAAAAGCTTAATCTTCCATTCCAAATTCGGTGAGTTTTCTTTTAAAGCCTTTTAATTTTTACAAATAAAACAATATTTTACATTTTTAGTTTCACAAATGGCAAAATTTCTGATATCAAATTTGCTTCAGGAGATTTAACATTCTCAGAAAATATTAAACGTGCCATCATCAATACTCTTCAAGTTCAACTTGAAAATCCATCTGAATCTTCTGAAGTTGCCACTGTTAAAGAAGAAATTGATGGATATGGCTTCCGTCTTAATGAAACCACAATTGAAGGTGACTGTGAATCCCTTTACAATGTCCGAAAAGTTAATCTTGAATCATCTGAAAGCAACAACGTTGATACCTACAATGTTACAAAATCTGTTGACTTCAGTCAATGCCAATATCGCCCAGAATTCCGTTACAATTATTTCCGATATGCTGAACCAAAAGAAATTATTCGTGCCAATATTGATGAAAAAACAGCTCAAAAATTAATCCATAGTAATCCAGCTTTAGATATTTCATCCGTTTATGACTTTGTTCTTAATGGTGATCGCCGACAATTTATTGTTAAAGAAAGCAAAGTTCTTAGTCGATACACTTATGAAATGTTAGATGGTCAACGAGTTCGAATGGATACATATGCCATTGCACAATCAACCCTTAAAGTAAGCATTTTTTTAAAGAAAAGCTTAAAAGCATCCACATTTTTTGGCTACATTTTTATCCTGCTTCTGAACTTTACTATTTTTCTAAAAAAAGGAAACAATATCAGTTTGAAAAAAATAAAAAAATAAATATCAGCACTGATATCGACATTTTGGCAAAATACGTCGGATCGCCATTTTAAACCTCAAATTCAAAACTACAGTATCACTTTTAAACATTTTTATTATCCTTTTTAGAATGTTGAACGCAAAGAAGCTTCATCTGATTCAATGCCATCCACAAAATCCGCTGAAACTCTTGTATATTCTGATGAATTTGATGTTCTTCGTGAAAGATTTATTGCAGAAGGAGATGATACATATCTTAAACAAAGCCCATACATGAAAATGACCAATGCTGTTTCAGTTGTTTCAACAATTATGAAACGACTTCTTGAATCTTCAACAAAAATATCCGTTGAAGGTATCGATGAACAATCTACCCGATATTTTACTCAACTTGTTTCAACTCTTCGACTTTGTACCAAAAATGATATTGAAAATATTCATCAAAAACTTTTTGAAAATGATGAACATGATGGAATTCAAAAGACATTCATGCAAGGCATTCTCTCTGATGCCATGGCCGTTGCTGGCACAAAACATACCATTGATCATCTCTTCAAAAAAATTCAAAATGGAGAAATTAGCAGTGTTAAAGCCGCCTATACTCTTTCACAACTTATGAATCTTCGACTTGTCTCTACTGAAACAATTAACAATTTAGAAAATCTTTGTCAAGAATCTCGTGTTAAAGAATCTGAAATGTTAAAACGTACTTGTATGCTTACCTATGGTGCATTGGTAAATGCCATGTGCAAAGTTGGCAGTCCTTTCAAACATTCTGATAAATATACCACCACTGTAATGAAAAGATATTGTTCTTCTTCAACCAAAGCTGAAATCTCCACAAACATTATTAACTTCTACAACTCAGCTTCATCTCGTCGCGACAAAATTCTTGCTTTAAAAACAATGGGAAATATGGGTCTTGAAAATACTGTAACATTTTTGGAAACAATTATCCAAGATTGGAATATTGAAAAAGTTCTTCGAATTCAAGCAATTGATTCCCTTCGACAAATGCGTAAAGAAATTCCTCGGAAAATTCAACGCATCCTTCTTCCAATCTTCCAAAATCGTCGAGAACATCCTGAAATTCGTATGAATGCTCTCTATCAACTTGTTCATTCTCGCCCAGAAAAAGCTGTTTTGGATATGATTATGACTGAAATGATCCGAGAACCAAATGCTCATGTTAAATCTTTCCTTAATCAACTTGTTTATCAAATGACAAAATATAGTCATGAACTTTATGATCGTGAAACGTAAGCTTTTTAAATTAAAAAAAAACTTAATTAAACATTTAAAACTTCTTTTTTTTTGCAGTGCCATGACTCTTCGATCAATGCTTAAACATTTCCGACTTTATTCTGAAGAAGAAAAAACTCCATTATTTACTTCCAAATTTTATTCCACCGTTGTTGCCGTAGAACATAATCAAATTCATGAACTTGCTACACAACTTAATTTTGCTGCTCTCTTTAGCAATGATTCAAGTTTCCCAAAAGAAATTATGACAACCATGAATCTTCTTGCCAATAATCGAATGATCCCAAATACATATCAACTTGGAATGCATACACAAAATGCTGAACATTTTATTGAAAGACTTTATAATTCCATGAATGAAAAAGATCTTGATCAACTTCTTGTTCGTGGTCGTCGGTCAATTGCTGAAGAATCTGTAAACTTCCTTAAAGGTCTTTATAATCGAATGAAAATTGCAACTCGTCGTTTTTCAAGTGAAGAAATTGCTCCAATGGTTCTTCTCTATTCTCGTTTCCAAGATATGGATACCTTCTTCTGTCTCACCGATGAAGAATCCCTTCCAGAACTTGTCAAAACTTTTATCGTTGATGGACAGGTTGATGTTTCACGATGGGAACTTGATAATTTCAAATTTTCATGGGCTTCAGCTTCATATCAACATGAACAAAAAATTAAGATGCCAACCATTGCTGGCCTTCCCCTTCTTACCACCATCCGAATTCCAACCCTTACAGTTGTTGATGGTTCAATAACCACAAACTTCAATGATAAACAACAAGAAGAAAGTTCAGTTCGATCTGCACGAATTCATCTTAAAGTTGAACCTAAAATTGCTACAACTGTTATCATCAAGATGGAAGTCTTCTCTCCACTTTTCACTTCTGGAATTAAAACTTTACATTCTGCTCAACTTCGTCTTCCCCTCAATCTTGTTGGAAAAGTTCATGCCCCACATTGGACTCCAGAAATTGAAATTATTATGCCAACTGAAGAAGTTCGAGTCCTTCACCTTCAAACTCGTCCCGTTACATTCTTCCGAACATGGCCCGCCAAGAGTGGAGTCTTTGTTGAAGCAACAGAAAAAACTTTGATCGTTGAAAGTGCCACAACTCCATTGAAAGAAAAGCGATACAACTATGTTGATCCCTTCCTTGGCTTAAATGTAAATGTTGATGCACATTGGCATGCAAGTCCATTAATGGCTTCTGAAAAACTTTTTGGAGATTGGCTTCTCTCTGGTGAAAATGCTTTTGAACTTAAAATTCAACCAACTGCCGATTCCTCCAAAGCTCTTAAACTTTCCTTCAAAGCTACTGGAAAAAAATCCAAGGAAATTCCAGATGTTAAAATTCCAAACTTTTCAAACTTCTATGGAGCTCAAACCAATGAAATGCTTTCTGATGCCCATCGAGATGAAGAAAAGCTTATTCATGAACAATTAAAAGTTGCTTCTGGAAAACTTCATAATTTCCATCATTTTGTCATTAAAGCTGAAACCATTAAAGGT
The DNA here is from genome assembly GCA_964035985.1 of Panagrolaimus superbus. Taxonomy (NCBI): domain Eukaryota; kingdom Metazoa; phylum Nematoda; class Chromadorea; order Rhabditida; family Panagrolaimidae; genus Panagrolaimus; species Panagrolaimus superbus. Next base: position 13,931,387 of record OZ038357.1, read on the forward strand.
GCCCGCCCACATGTTGCAAAATATGATCTTACAACACTTTGTGATAATCGAATGATTCTTTGCATTGCTCGACAAAATATTGATATTGATTCTGAATGGACTTCTAAAAGTACTGTAGAACTTGGCATGCCAGAACTTCGTGGAGTTGTTGATGGATTCCCAAGTCAACATTTCATTGCTAAAATTGATACTGTATTTGGTTCAACAGAAAAATCTCAAATTACATTAAATATTTATGGTCGTCCATCGGCACAAAAAATTGAAATGGTTAAACGTTTCGTAAATATTCGAGATGAAAAGAATGTTGAATATGATATTGAAGGAACATTTAATCGGGCTCCAGAAGTTTTAAAACCAAATGATTACAAATTAATTGTTGAAAATAAACTCTCCCCAAAACTTAATCATCATTTGCGAAGCATCTATGCCTTCCTTGCTGCAACTCAATTTGTAAATATGCCACAGCCAGAACTTGTTGAACAAGAAATTAAAAAATCATCTCAAATTATCATGTCCCGTTTTATTCTTGATCAAAATAACTGCAATATGACCATTTCAATGCCAGATAATCGAAAATATCAAATGAATTGGGATAATAATGATGATGCAACAGATTCAAATCAAGCCTATGGCCTCTTTGATGTTATTCGTCGTAGTTCAAATTCAGAAAAAGTTGAATGCACAATTAAAAATGGTAAATTTGTTAAAACTTTTGATGGAAAAACTATGAAACTTCCTATGACCACCTGTTACACCGTTATCGCAAAAGATTGCACCGCTGAATCTGAATTTGTTTTAATGGCAAAGAAGCGTGAAGGTGAAGAACTTGAGCTTAAAATGGTTACCCGTACAAAAACATATGAATTATATGAAAAGAATAAGAAGATGGTCCTTGAAGTAAATGGTTACAAAATTGAAGAAAAAGATTTTGAAGAAAATGGCATTTATAAGGTTGCAAATCGGGAAGGACTTTATGAAATCCGTTGCAAAGATACTGGAGCATCAGCAAGATTTGATGGAAAAAATATTATTGCACGAATTGGAACAGAATATGCTAATCGACAATGTGGCATCTGTGGACATATGAATTTTGATAAATCTGATGATCTTCGAAAAGCTGATAATCAAGAAGCTGAAAATCTTCGAGATTTCCATAAATCTTATCTTTATCGCGATTCTGAATGTGATCAATCTGTTATTGAAGCAATTGAAAAAGATTCATCTGAAGAAGGCCGCGAAGAAGAATACCGTGAAGATGTTGATTATGAAGATTCTGAAAATCAAGATGAAAATATTGGTAAGCCTTTTTTTTCAAAATATACATATCTTTTACTTTAATCACATTATTTTTAGCCCCAATCCATAAAACTATTGTTGTTGAAGAAGATGTAGGAAAGATTTGCCTCTCTAAAGCTTCCCACTTCCAATGCCCAAAAGGTTCTCGAAGTACTTCTGGTGACCTTGAAGAAATTGAATTTGCATGTATGAAACGTCATCAACATAAAGCACAAAAAATGCTTCGACAACTTCGTTCCCATCGTGTTCTCTCCCTTCCAGAAGATATTCAAGATTATAGTGAAGCCGAAAGTCGAATGATTGAAATTCCATCCAAATGTGTTTCAATTAATTCTTCTGAAAATCGTCCCCGAAAAAATCAAAATGACCAACAACAAAAAATCTTTCTTTAAAGATTTTTTAAACTTTTAAAAAAGTTCAACAGCTTCCCCCCCCCCTTTTATTTTTAAAAATTAATTTGTAACCCCTTTTTTTATTTAAAAAAGATCAGTTAAATGTAGTTCTTTGAGGCAAATATAATATTTTTTTAAGCAAAACCAATATTAATTTCATTTTTTATTATTGTTTTGTTTTGCCCCCAAAATTAGCAATAAAAAAATTTTCTTCGGATTTTATTTTCAAAATTTTCGCTACACACAAAAAAATACCTAAAATTCAAATTTAAAAATTTGAAAAAAAATAAAAGTTTTAAAAAAAAAATTAAATTTGCATTTAAAAATATGCAAATTTAATTTTGTTTTAGGGAACTTTTCAGTTTACGTTTTCCGTTCTTCAAATATTTTTTTTACAGCTAAACAAATACCATTTTTTTTGGGTTTTAAAAAATTTGGAAGCTTTTTTAAAAGCTTTTGAAAGTTAAACAAAATTCTGAAGAATAAATTATCATCTGAATTAACCTCGTTTAAATATCCACCCAACAAACACATAATTAGCTTCTATAAAAGCAAGCGTAAATCTTTTTTAAATTCACTTTTTTTAAACATCCTAAAAAATTTCTTCCAGGATGAAATTTGCAGCACTCATTTTTTGTATTATTTTTGTTGTTGCTACAGTAATTCCATTTGTTTATACACAAATGTGTTGTGATGGAAGTGCAGCAACGGGTCGTAAGTTTTTTGAAACAGAATTTACATATTTTATGCATACATACATATCTTCTAAACCCCCCTTTTTAAGCTTGCATCAATGGGGCATGTCCAACAACAAAAATGTGCCAAAATGGAATGTGTTGTAAGTTTTACAGCTTAATTTAATTTTTTTTACAGTAATATTTTACCAACTTTGCTTTTTAAAGGCACATGCCGAGATACTTGCTATGATTGCTACCTTTACATTGGATACTGTAATAATACATATTATGCAAATTGCATGTCCGGATGTCAATACACTTGTGGCAAATGCCATTATTAAAAATAAAACCTTTTAATACCTTTTTAAGTATCTTTTATATATATTTATTTTTTTAAAAATTGGTTGATTTTTTTATTTATTTTTGCTGCTGACACAACGGTTTTTCTTCAAATTTTTGGGTGGTTTTTATGGGTAATAATTTTAATCAATAAATAAATAAACAAATATTATTTTATTATTCAACATTAAAATTAAAATTTAAAAAAGTTAATTAACAAAAATAATTATAAAAATTTTCATAAAAATTAGATTGTATAAAATGGTCAAATTTTAAAGAATATCAATCAAAAAAAATTTCAATGTTTTGACTTTGATAAAAGTAGTGTTGTTGAGGCTCCGCTTTAACCCAGTTCTGGGCAGCGACGATTTATCTCCTCTGCCTCTGGAGGCATGGAGGAAATAAAAAATGTCCGGCATAACACTGGATAAAGAATATAGTAGGAAGTTAAAGTACTATTGAACAATGAATAATCATAATCAATCATTTCGTGTACGGGGATATGTTAAATTAAGTCTTTTAATTCTGGAGAACTGCGGCAATTTCTTGAGTTTTTTGACAGTTTCTTTACAAATGTATTTAGAAGAAACACTAAAAAATAATTAAATATAAATATAAAATATACACATATGTATTTAAATTACTTACTGTTTTAAATAATTTACATTTGGAAGAAGTTCAACAAGCTTTTCAATGGGAACATCCGAGTCATCAGAATATTTAACAGAGCCAATTTCAGCCCATTCAACATATTTTGAACAAAGCACTTTAAAATGTTCAAATGATATCGTCGAAAAAGAAAAATAAAGTTCTTTAATTTCGCATCGAAAAATTTTAGAAATAAATAAATCCATTTTTTGTTTATCAGTATTGATAATTTCAAGGTGATCATACATCCAAAATTTTGCTGCAATTTCATTGAATGGAATCAGAGTTGCATTATATAAATTTAAGCATTCTTCCAACAATATTCTTCCACCTTCACATTCACCATTAATACCATGCTCCATTGAGTGAATCAGTAAAATGGGATTCTGTAAAAACATATATTTGCATGTTTTTACCATCTTTAAATAGCCTTCTGTATTCTTTGGATTCGAATAAATATATGACATCACTGTTTTGGGAAACGGAATATCTTTTTGCGGTTGACAGGAATCAAGAAATAGTTGTCGAATTGGAAAATCACCCTTGTAATGCTCTTTCATAAGATTACAATAATCCATTTTTAAGAACAAAAAATCAGCATTCAATTTTGTCTTTATAATCAAAACATTTTAACCAAGAAATACGCAAAAATAAAAATTTCTTAATTTTGTCACAAAATTGAAAAAAATGTTGCGCTTTCGTTCAAAGTACAAACTATATTTTTTTGTTCCACAAAATCCCGGTTGTTTTTTTTTCTTCGTTATTTGAAGTAACTTATTTCCCAGAAAATTATCTTTAAGCTTTTTTCTTCAAATTGTAAAAAGTATTATATTTTATATTTTTATAAACTTCACTATTAAATGAGAAAATCAAAGCATGTAAATAAAAACAGACACAAAAAAAAGAAACACAATTCTTTTTTAAACAAAAATAAAAAACAGAACAATCACTGTCGGCTAATTAGTAAAACACAAACCCAACAAATCAAAAAACCACAACAAACCAAAAGCCAGTTTTGTGGTTTGTTGGTTTGTGTTTTACTAATAACCCCACTGTCAACTTCAATTTTACAATAATTGGTCATAACAAAGTCATTTTCAGCTTTCAATTCAGCAAGCAAATAATAAGAACTATGGAGACAACTTCGATGAACAACACCTATCTGTCCAGCAGAAAAATAAAATAAATACCATTGAGTTTCTTTTTTTGCTTTAATTGAACTTAGTTCTTTAGGAATTTGAAATTTTGGCGTCCACGAGCAATAATTACTATTTGATGAATTATTAATCAATAACTTCAAAGATTTGATACTATTCATGACTGATTTGTTTGGTATAACATTTCCAGATAATGTTTGTCCATTTGAATTTGTAATTTTTACTAAAAACTATACTGTAACAAAAATTATACACATAATTATCAAACCTTTAAAACCAAAAGTTTCTTCATTTTGATTGCATAAAATTTCGCTTAATTCAGAGAAAGATGAAAAAATAAAGCCTCGAGCAACTGAAAAACGTAATTTTTTCAAAATTCAGAGCAAGAAAAATATAAAAAACTCTTACCAACAAATTCATGCAAAAAAGTTAATTTCATACCTTTAAAATCAATGAAAGGAAGAAAGTCAGCGATTTCGGATTTGATTGCATCATTTTTGTTTGAATTTTCACATTTATCCATCGCTTGTTTTTCCGCCCATTTATATACCTAAAATATAACCCAAATTTATCAAAAATAATTCAAACTTTAGAAATCCAAAGACATACAAGTTTAAATAAATGTTCAGGCCGAGTTTTATCTTTGCAGATAACAACAAAATATTGAATGATAGATTTCTTCAATGTAAGCATTATTTCAGAATTAATGAATTTTTCAATGTTAGTTGATATGTAAGTTTGAAGAGCAGGTTTGGATTGAATCAAAGAATATTTTTCTGTTAATTCCAAAATTTGAATGGCATTTTCTTCGGTGATTTTCGTTTTTGATAAAAATTCATCGCAGTAATTTTTGAAGCAATTAATTTGGTAAAATTCAGCGATATCAACCATGGAATAAATATTATCATTTGTAAGTTCACATTCACCAGAATACAAAAAAGTGATAAATTGATAAAATTCATCAAAAGTGTAGCCTTCAATTTTGATGGGTTCATTTTTGGAAGTCCATCTTTCGGAGAGCATTAAATCAAAAGTATCCGAAACCAAATTCAAAATATTTTTATGAGCATAGAGGAGCTAAAAATTGTTTTTAACTCTAATCTGTAACAAAATAATCACCAACCTTTTCACCAAGCTCAAAAGTAACATCAAAACGACCAATTTCAGGATCTTGAGATTTGAATAAATCAAATTTAATGCGTTGTAATTCAATTACATTTTTAGCTGCAGCCATTTTCGTTTATAAAAAAATGAATGAATGAAAAAATATAAATGGAAGTAAGACAATTTTGTCTTAAAAAAGCAATCGATTTTTTAAGTCCAATATGAATGGGCCGAAACCGGATAAAAAAAGGTCAATCAATTGACTGATTTTCCTTTATACTAGGCCTCGCAGCAACTGGAAAAATTCTTCCAGTTAGGTAGAATGGCCTCCAGTAAGGTGAATTTAAAAATAACAAAATTTCTTAAAGGGAGCGTCCACCTTAGTTAAAACGGCATGTGTGAGAATATTTTACTTGTCATTTTAATTTCATAACAAGTAAAATATTTTTGTCTCATTACCAAAAAATTTGTTTTCCCAGTTGATACTAATTGGAACAAGGTTTAAAAATTTGTATCGTTTACATTTTTATCATATTTTTCAATGCGATTTTTTTAACTTTGAATATTTCACTACTTGAAAAAAAATCTCAATTTTCGGTGGAGAGATAGCCTGAAACATCCAAAAAGTGCCCCAGGATCTCAGCATTTAAGTTATATATGATTCTTATCATGAGGGAATGAATTTAGCGATTCCTAAACAAAATACTTTTCTCAACAACAACTATAACATCGAATAATAAAGATATTTCGTGAATGGGGACAGATATCGACTTCCGGTAACTTGCATTATGAAATATCATGTCAGGGGAGCATTCTGGGACAGTTTCAACAATTTTGGTTACGATTTCGAAATATGCGACCCATTTGAAAATCCAAAATTTAACCCCATAGAAATATCGCAAAAACTCGGTTTTTTCTTTCATAATAAAGTCAAATATGCATTATAATTGTAAAATACATGTAACAACACCAAAATAAATTGATAAAAAATGACGGGGGGTCAAAATCGATTTTTTATGATTTTTTCAATTTTGCTTATTTTTGATCAATTTTCGAGATACCAAAATTTTGGGAATATCGAAGTATCTTAACCATTTGAGATTTTCTAGTTAAAATATAGCTTATTTAAGATTTTTGGGCAACAATACGTATATATCCATTAAAATCATTAATCAGCTAAGATTGAATTTTGTGGAAGAAAAAGGCTCATTTTTGCCTGTGTTTCAAATTAAAATGTTAAAATCTTTTAAAAAAATAAACCCAAAAAATAGTTTTTTTAAAACTACCGTATTACAGTGCCATAAAGAGACATAGTTCAACAAAAAAAAACTGCAGCAAAAAAAATTTATGTTTAAAATATTAATAAAATATGCAATAATTTTTATAACCTAAAGGTGGTACCTATTAAAGATGTATCGATTTATGCTTTCTAATAAAAAAAACTTACGCTTGTAAATATGCCACATTTTACGCTTGCTTAAATTTAATCCTGTTTCAAAAAAATTTATTCAAGCAAAAAAATAATAATTTTATTCAAGCATTTTTTAGGACAAAAAAATTATTTTTTGCATTTTATAATTTTTTGTGCATAAAATTATGTCAGATCCAGAATCTTCAAGAGCTGTTGTAACATTTTGTTCGGATAATGTTGAAGATGAAGTAAAATATATTTTTTTTCTGTTTTAAAACCTAATTAATTTCCATCATTTTCAGAATCCAAAAACCTTTGAATCCCTTCTTCGAAATCATAAATCTCTTAAATCCAAGCACGAATTTGATACTCATGAATTTAAAAATGTATATATTTTTTGTAAAAAAACTATGCAGCTTCAAGATTCTGAAGTTCGAAGGCTTGAAGAATTTATTGAAGAAAATGAAAAATGCCAAAATGATAAATTTGTGCATATTCAACAACAAGCAAAAATCGAAATTGATCAACTTCAATTAGAACTTGAAAGGATGAAAAGTGAAAATTTATTAATGTGTAAGCATAGTTTTTAAAACAAATATAAATTAATTAAGATTTCCATTTTTAAGTGACACAAATCGGAAATCAACAACAAATTGAGCTTGAAATGGCGGATATGAGAAAAGAGATGAAAGAGATGAAGCATGAAATGGCATTAAAAGATGAAAAAATGAATAAACGAGAATTGAGGGAACGGGAGATTGCCCTTATCACAGAGCAAAGAGTCCGAAAAGAAGTTGAAAAAGAATTTAATTCTGAAATTGAAAAAATTGCCAAAGAATTAAGAATTCAAAATGCTGCAAAAATTGAAGCAAATAATCATGTAAGTATTTTTTTTTTAAATAAGAATTCCGATCGGAATTTAGACTGTATTTTCGTGGTAAAAAATTTTTTCCATTTCAGACACACAGTTTAAATAAAGCTTTAGATTTTAAAAATTATTCTAAATTACGTCATTAAATATGATGATAAAACAATATAAAAAATTAAAAGTCTTTATTTTTTTTTAAATCCAAAAATTTATAACTAATCTAAAAAAGCTAAACTCTTAATTTTAGATAATTAACAAACTCAACAAAGAAATTTTGAATGATAAAACACAAATTGAAACAACAAAATTTAAATTAAATGAAACAACCGAAGAATTAATACTGATAAAAAAAGATAATGCCATGCTTGAAGGTGATAAAAAGAGATTGGAGGAACATTTAAATAAAGCAAGTCAACAGGAAAGTTTTAAAATATTATTATTGTTTTATAAAAATTAAGATTTTAGACTGAAAAACTTTTAAAAGATACTCGAAAACAGTTGGAAGATTTTGAAAAACTTCGAACAAAAGAAACAACAAAAAATGCCGAAATAATTAATGGATTCAAAAAAGAGATTTTTGAATTTAAAAAAGCGATTAAAGAAAAAGATGAAATTATTGCACAAAAAAATGAGACACTTAAAATTGAAAAAGTTAGTTTTTTTTTGAAGGAGGATTACGGTAGAAATATTTACAAAAACAAGTGTGATTTTTTCAGGAATTGCGTGAAAGTACCCTTTCAAAACATTCTGATCAAAATGAAAAATTACAAGATTTAAAGTCTTTTCTTAAAATTATTTTGGAGGATAACAATGATGATTATGTTGATGCAATGTTGGGGGAAAATAGAATTGCAGTTTTTGAAAAATTATCACTTTTATTACAACGAATTCCATTTGTACAATAATAAATATGTTTTACAGATGTAATTACATAAACCCAATACAGTAATTTTACAAATAATAACTGTAAAATTACTACATATCATGTAAAAATTGAAAAACATTCAATTAAATATTCTTTTTCGATTTTGCCACCGAATCTAAATCAAATAAAAATTTTAAAAAGATTCAGAAGCTTTATTTTTATCATACAAATTTACACAAAAAAAACAAACTTTCATTTTTTTAATGATTAAAAACGCATTCTGTTAAAACTTACATCAGAAAGTTACAGTATATATATATATAATTCCATCAGTAGAAGAAATACTGAAATCGTGAAATTAGCTGAGTTAACATTTTTGATACTTACATTTATCCTTGGATAGCATTGTTCTGTGTTATTAAGCTTTCATATAACACGTTTGGATGAGTTTTGTGGAATTTTATTGATTTCTTTATGTTGAAGATGCTGATGAGTTTGATAGCTTTTGCGGCGAATATTTTGAGTTTTATGAGGTTTCTTTTGATTACAATCCATGAAGGAAGTCGATTGAAGGTTATTTAGAGTGAATCCTAAAAAAATATTTTAAAAATATAAGATAGAAAATATCAAAATTACGGTATTTCACATAATTCACGTGATTTATCTGTAAATAACTGATGACAATTAAAATAAACCAGCTATCACTAATCTTTGGGATGATGGTGATAAGCCTTAATTAGTAAAAAATTATAAGAATCGGGCAAAAAAATCTTATTCAAAAACAAAGTATCACTCAAAATAGAGCAAAAACGAAGAATCGACCGCATTTCTCCGCTATTGCATTTTTAAATGCAAACGGTGACTTTAATACGCATTTTTTTTCAACTTCGAGCAAAAAAGAGAAATTCGTTCATCGACACTTTTTTAAAAAGATCGTATGGACTTAAAAACTTCATCATAGGGTAATATTGGTCCAAAAATACGATTGGTAAGGGTTACAAGTCATGAAAACTCCCCGAAATTTCGATACCGTAACCCAGCTACAGTATATCTTGAAAAATCGAAACTTTCAGATTCTTCCAAATTTGTATAAAGAATCGATTAAGGGACCCATTTTGAGCCTAAATAAATAATTTCAGATTTTTTGATCTTCTAGAATTTATTTGCCATCACTTTAAAATTAACAAAAATTTATATTCATGAAGAAAAATTTTTTGTGGGTTTTTGGCGGAGCTGAAAAGTACCTCATTAAATGCGCTATTGTCTAACATGTTTTTTGGTATATGATTTACTACGATAAATGAGGGGGAGCATTTTTGTTTTTTTGAAAAACCGTTAAAATTAACATCTTCGACATCAACAAAGGGTCATAACTTTCGAATTAAGTAAGATATTGACTTCCGGTGACTTGCATTATGGTATACCATGTATGTGGAGCGTCCTGGAAAAGTTTGAGCATTTTTAGTAGCGATTTCGAAATGTGGGAACTATGCAAAGTTTGAAAATTGAGTAACATAGAAATATCGCTAAAATTCAGTTTTTCCTGGGCGAATAAAAGCAAACGTGTATTATTAATGTTAAATACATGTAACGACATCAATATAAATTGGTAAAAACTGACGGGGGTCGAAATTGATTTTTCCGATTTTTTGAATTTTACTCATTTTTGATCAATTTTCGAGATATTAAAAACTTATGAATATTGATAGATATCAACTTTTTGAGACTTTCAAGACGAAATCAGGCATGTCAATGATTTCTGGGCACCATTTCAACCTTTTTGGGTGACTAATTTTCATTTGCTGATCATTTGAAAACGGGGCTAAAATACTAATGAAAATATTCTGAAAATCAATGTTTTTCATTAAAGACATCACTAAAAATGCTTTTTTATGACTAAAAAGAGATATTTCATCACTTTGGGTCCGATATTTTCATCAATCAATACAAAATAAATAAAATAGAAATTTGAAAAAATCGAAAATTTCGAATTTCCAGTGTTGAGAAAAAATGACATATTGGCGTTTCGTAATAATAGAATTAGTCATTACAAGTCATAAAAAAGCATTTTTAGTGATGTCTTTAATGAAAAACATTGATTTTCAGAATATTTTCATTAGTATTTTAGTCCCGTTTTCAAATGATCAGCAAATGAAAAGTAGTCACCCAAAAAGGTTGAAATGGTGCCCAAAAATCATAGACATGCCGGATTTCATCTTAAAAGTCTCAAAAAGTTGATATCTATCAATATTCATAAGTTTTTAATATCTCGAAAATTGATCAAAAATTAGTAAAATTCAAAAAATCGGAAAAACTCAGTCACCGGAAGTCAATATCTTACTTAAAGGAGGCGGACTCTTTGCTACTTTTTGTCAAATAATTGCTTTTTGAATTTCGCGCGCCATAGTCGGGTATCAAGAGAACCTGATTTCCTGCATTCTAACACGAAAATATTTCCACGAGGAAATTTTTTTTCTATTGAAATTTTTTATGGATATATGAAAGCTATGCATTTTTGTTCTAAAGGTCGCTTTTTTATCCTTTTTTTTGTTATTTTTGATCGCGAAATTGTTCTAGTAATATCTTTGTTGTTTTTGTGTATAATAAAAGTTATCTTCGTGGTTCGATTTTAAAATGTTTCGCGTTGTCTGTTTCACTGTTTAGGATCTGGTGGCAGTAATGAACGGGTGAATCAGGTAAGTTTCGTATAACAGGTCAGTTGAACTATGTATTTTATTAATTTTGAACTAATGATGTCTCTTTTTAGATCTCTGATGCTGAAAAAAGAAGTGATGGAGAAGTTGCTGAAGAAAAGATCTGTTGTAGATCGTTGTGAATATATAATTTTTTGAAATTTTTGTTGTTATAATTTAATTTTTTTGTTTAATAATAAAGTTTTTTTAGAACGCTAGATTTCATTGCAGTTTTTTTGGGTGTGACAATATTGGGGATGAGTTTATGCTATATGTGATTTAAAAGTGGATGAAGCTTGAAATATCAGATTATTCAGTGATATGAAAATAGAACAATTAGTAAAGCTGAGCCTTGCCAGGTTTTACAGACTAAAAACAATATAAATGATTTTTTCAGGTGTAAAAAGTTAGTGCTGGCCGAAAAAAGAGTGTGTCGTTTGAAGTGTTTGGTTATAGAGTTTTATTTCTTTCGACTCATTGGTTAAAATTTTCTGCTCCAAACTTTATTTTGGAGTTATATTTTGCATGGTGCTTTCATTTTTTTAATGCTTTGACGACGAATCTGGTACGAATAACATATAGTCCGGTTATTCCCTATGCACACCATGAAGACTAATATAGATGTCATTAATAACTTTTTCGAACATACTGGCCGTAAACATCAAACAAATTGAATGAAAGTGATGGAAATCAGATTTATGTTCTAAAAAAACTTTATTATTAAACAAAAAAATTAAATTATAACAACAAAAATTTCAAAAAATTATATATTCACAACGATCTACAACAGATCTTTTCTTCAGCAACTTCTCCATCACTTCTTTTTTCAGCATCAGAGATCTAAAAAGAAACATCATTAGTTCAAAATTAATAAAATACATAGTTCAACTGACCTGTTATACGAAACTTACCTGATTCACCCGTTCATTACTGCCACCAGATCCTAAACAGTGAAACAGACAACGCGAAACATTTTATAATCGAACCACGAAGATAACTTTTATTATACACAAAAACAACAAAGATATTACTAGAACAATTTCGCGATCAAAAATAACAAAAAAAAGGATAAAAAAGCGACCTTTAGAACAAAAATGCATAGCTTTCATATATCCATAAAAAATTTCAATAGAAAAAAAATTTCCTCGTGGAAATATTTTCGTGTTAGAATGCAGGAAATCAGGTTCTCTTGATACCCGACTATGGCGCGCGAAATTCAAAAAGCAATTATTTGACAAAAAGTAGCAAAGAGTCCGCCTCCTTTAATTCGAAAGTTATGACCCCTTGTTGATGTCGAAGATGTTAATTTTAACGGTTTTTCAAAAAAACAAAAATGTTCCCCCTCATTTATCGTAGTAAATCATATACCAAAAAACATGTTAGACAATAGCGCATTTAATGAGGTACTTTTCAGCTCCGCCAAAAACCCACAAAAAATTTTTCTTCATGAATATAAATTTTTGTTAATTTGAAAGTGATGGCAAATAAATTCTAGAAGATCAAAAAATCTGAAATTATTTATTTAGGCTCAAATTGTTGCTTTACTGTGATTGTCGACTTGCTCCGTGTTTTTATATACAGTGCTGGACATAATTATACGGCCACCCTGTTTTGAAGTGATTATGCAAAAAATAGCTGACAGGTATTAAATCTGATATTACAATATTTTTTAGCATGGTCGAAAACCCTTAACCCCCATTTTTGGTCCCCGGTCTCTTTCAGGTTTTCGTTGCGGGACCAAAAACTCAAAAAATGCGTTGGACATAATTATACGGCCACCTAAAAAAAATTCGCATGCGATATGTTTTATAGTAACCACTATTTAGAGGTTGTTAAACATGCTTATTAAAGCTCATTGGTAAAGAAAAAATCAAAAAATATTCAGTGGCATCGATTTGCGTGGTGTTGAGAATCGCATTTTTGCTGTTTTTGGCACTTTTTCGGTGCCAGTGTAGCGGCGGTGTAAAGGTTTTGGAAGAAACCGCGTGTCACATTTTGTAGCCCTATCTAACCTTAACATGTCTACAAAGTTTCATAACTCCATATCTAATACACGCCTTGAGCCACGGCTCCAAACTTTCCGAAAAACGTCGAAAAAAAGCAAAAACTGTCAAAAAACAGTAATTTTTCAAATCTTTGGAGCTGTGGCTCAAGGCGTGTATTAGATATGGAGTTATGAAACTTTGTAGACATGTTAAGGTTAGATAGGGCTACAAAATGTGACACGCGGTTTCTTCCAAAACCTTTACACCGCCGCTACACTGGCACCGAAAAAGTGCCAAAAACAGCAAAAATGCGATTCTCAACACCACGCAAATCGATGCCACTGAATATTTTTTGATTTTTTCTTTACCAATGAGCTTTAATAAGCATGTTTAACAACCTCTAAATAGTGGTTACTATAAAACATATCGCATGCGAATTTTTTTTAGGTGGCCGTATAATTATGTCCAACGCATTTTTTGAGTTTTTGGTCCCGCAACGAAAACCTGAAAGAGACCGGGGACCAAAAATGGGGGTTAAGGGTTTTCGACCATGCTAAAAAATATTGTAATATCAGATTTAATACCTGTCAGCTATCTTTTGCATAATCACTTCATTATGCAAAAGATAGCTGATAGGTATTAAATTTGTGTGGCCGTATAATTATGTCCAGCACTGTAGTTGTTTTACTATTTTTTTTGTTGTGTTTCTTTTTTTTATTAAATAATAAATTTTTTTCACATTTGTTGTATTATTAAAAAGTTATCAGTATCCTTAATCACCAATACAGTATTTACTGTAGCGGATGAAATTCCTTTAATATTATTTATTTTGCTTGTTAATTGGTTGGTTGGATATATCGTTTTCAGATCAAATGAGTCAATTTTAAGCAAATTTTCTAAAATTCAATAAATATATTTATCAAGTTCAACCTTTTCAATTTCTGCTAATTTATTTCAAATGAATCAAATTCAATTTACTTATAATTATATTTGCAGATGGGCCTGGTGGATGTGGAAAATCTTATATTTTTAATGCATTACGAAAAATTGCCCTTGGTTATAGTAAAAAGGTTATGGTAATGGCCTGGAGTGGAATTGCAGCTTCACTTTATCCTTTGGGAAGAACATACCATAATGCCATAAAACTTGAATTTCCGTTTGAAAATGATAGTAATAAAAAAAAATAAAATAAAAAAAAACTTGATAAATATAACTGTCTTATTATAATCAGTCGGGGCAGAGCTGACTAAAGTAAGTCAAGGCCGTATTTAGAAGGAAGGGTGGATTCGGGAACTGTGCCCCCCCCCCTCCAAACAATCGGTGCCCTTAAAATCCTCAATAGATTTTCAGTGCCCCCTCGGAATTTTTTTTCTGTATACGGCCTTGCAGTATCCTAGTCTTTAATCGATGAATGACAATTTAAGTGGTCAATACGTAGGCACAAACCAGTCAATTGATTGACCTTTTTTTATTCGTTAACGGCACGGCACATTCATATTGGACTTAAAAAATCGATTGCTTTTGCAGAACAAAATTTTCTTACTTCCATTTATATTTTTTCATTCATTCATTTTTTTATAAACGAAAATGGCTGCAGCTAAAAATATAATTGAATTACAACTTGTAAAATTTAATTTATTTCAATCTCAAGATCCTGAAACTGGTCGTTTTGATGTGACTTTTGAACTTGGTGGAAAGGTTGGTGATTATTTTGTTACAGATTAGCTTTTATAAAACAATTTTTAGCTCCTCTATGCTCATAAAAAAATTTTGAATTTACTTTCGGAAACTTCTGATTTAATGCTTTCTGAAAGATGGACTTCCAAAAATGAATCCATTAAAATTGAAAATTACACCTTTGATGAATTTTATCAATTTATCACTTTTTTGTATTCTGGTCAATGTGAACTTACAGATGATAATATTTATTCCATGATTGATATCGCTGAATTTTATCAAATAAATTGCTTCAAAAATTATTGTGACGGATTTTTATCAAAGATGGAAATTACTGAAAAAAATGTTTTTCAAATTTTGGATTTAACTGATAAATATTCTTTGATTCAACTCAAAGCTTCTCTTCAAACTTTTATTTTAAACAATTTTGAAAAAATTCTAAATTCTGAAACAATGCTTACATTGAAGAAATCCATGATTCAAAATATTGTTGTTTCCAGCAAAGATAAAGTCCAACCTGAACATTTATTTCAACTTGTATGTTTTAAAATACTTTTTTAAATTTTATATTACATTTTAGGTATATAAATGGGCAGAAAATCAAGCAACTAATAAATGTGAAAGTTCAAATAACAATGATGCAATCAAATCCGAAATCGCTGATTTTCTTCCTTTTATTGATTTTAAACGTATGAAACTGAATTTTTTGAGTAAATTTGTTGGTAAGAGTTTTTTATATTTTTCACGGAAAGATTCGAAAGAAATCTTTAAAATGTTATTTTTAGTTTCACGTGGTTTTATTTTTTCATCTCTCTCTGAATTAAGCGAAATTTTATGCAGCCGATATCAAGAAATTTGTGAATTGAGAGCTGAAAATGAATTTGTTATGACAGATAATTGTAAAATTGAAGTTTGCAGTGATTTTTAAATGTTTCGTTTTTTGCTTTAATTTTTTTATAAACATTGTGTTTCATTATTTTTTGTCTGTTTACATAAAAGGAGGATATGTAAAGTTTTTTGAATCGCACGGAGAATCGAACGCTAAGAAAACTTTTCAGTGAGAAATTTTGAGAGAACCAACACATTCAAGGAGATTCGTTAGTTGATGCATTGCGAAGTTTTGTCTTTTTCAAATTATAAGGCGTTTCCCGCATTTTTATCGGGTGCAAGAAACCTTTTGAGATTTCGCAATGCATCAGCTAATGAATCTTCTTTAATCTTTACACACTTATAAAATTTAAAAAAATGGGTTCAAATTCCGTCGGATTCAGAATCCTGAAAAAATATTCTCCAAATTTTACAAAATTACTCTCATTCGATTCGTCTTGATCAGTAGAATACACTAAACGTAAAAGCAAGCGTTTTTCAGAAAGCTAAACCAAAAAAGTTTATGGAAAATAACATTTTTTGATTTAGAATTTTAAGAATTTTTATTATTTATCAAAAATATTCAATAAACAGGAAAATTAGAATCAACATCTTTTCTCCATGAATCATATCCACCAATAACATCAACAACGTCAAGAGATTTATCACCATAGAATCTTGCTTTTAATAGCAGCAGCACCCGATATGAATCATTTCCTCGGCGACAAATTAAATAACCTAAAAATATATACCAAATACAGTAATCCAAAATATATACATAAAAAATATATACATTTGCTTGGAGGTTCTTCATCACTTTTTTTGCATAAATGCATCACAGTTTGAAGTCCCCCATTTTCATAGCTGAATTCATTGACTGGAATATTTGTTGCACGAGGATGATGAGCAATTTTAAATTCATTTATCGGCCGAACATCAATTACCACAGCATCTGGATCATTTTTAAGGCTTTCACGAAATTCAAAAGTTGTTACACGATATTCTTCAGGATTATTCCAGATAATGGCTAAAATATGCTTTCCATATAAAAAGTTTCAGCCATTTCTGAGACAAGATTTTTTTCCCTACTGCTTTAAATGCAAAGAACAAAAGATTGTCAAATAGTTCGTCTAAATGTGTTTATTTACGATAACATTACTTTTTTAAGAATTTTTATGTTAATCGATCGATTGAGGATTTCATAAAATCAAATTGTAAAAAACTTGATAAATCAATGATATATAATCAGCTGATAGTATAAAACGTCTTAAAAGAGAGAGAGAAAGAGTTAAAAGGGAAATAAAAAGAAGAATTAAAAATTTTAAGAAGTACATTTACCATTGTCTTATTTCATCATCTTTTATGACTCATAAAAGATGATGAAATAAATTATGAGACAAAAACAAATAATTTTAGGCAGCCGAACATTATAAATTTGGGTACGGTGCTGTAAAAAAGCAATTTGGAGGAAAATAAATTGGTTAGTCTTTTGGATAATTTAAAGGGGGAGTCCCACCTCAAACAACTTTTCTTACGACCTTTTTTGTCAACGCACAATGAAAAAGAATGCAAAGCGTGCGTAACTCCGCACTCACTTTTTCATTCTTTTTCATTGTGCGTTGACAAAAAAGGTCGTAAGAAAAGTTGTTTGAGGTGGGACTCCCCCTTTAAATAAGCTTGATCCTAAAGCTGTCATGCAGGGATTTACCAAAAGATTGTATTATTAAAGAGATTTTGGTAAGCAAAGTCGAGGTGTTAAAAAATGCTCTCCAACGTTCGTGTTCCCCTCTCCTTGCTGCATTTTTCTCCATCTTTTTTATGTTTCACATTTAAAAAATCTTTGATCTTAATTATTTTTGTGTGTTTTAATACTTTATATATGATTTCTGTTAAACATATGTATTGTGAAAGTAGTTTAAGGTTTGCTAAAACCTTCAGAAAAAGCTGACTTACATGTTTTTGGAACTAACGATAAGTTTTCTTTGTATTTGTATATAAATTTGTCTAATATTTCTTTAGTTTTATAGGATATCAATTCAATGTATATCATGGAGGTGTTGGAGAAATGTCAAATAAGAAATTTTTGGAAAAAATTTTATAATGTAAAAAAAAAAAAAAAAAAAGTCTTTTTTTCAATATTGATTGATCTATGAGTAAAAGAAAAATAATTTCAACTGGATCTTCACCAATTATTCCCCGAAAAGCACCAAAAATGCCTTCAAATGAATTAGCAATTTCTACTGCTACTGATCTCTTGCTTGAACTTCAAAACTGTGAGAACACTAAACTCAATGCTAAAACTCAAATGGCTTTAAAGCTTCTTCTAAACGACCTCAACATGCTCAAAAAACTTCTTGATTCAAAGGATGAAATAATTGCAGCAAAGAATGATATAATCACTGTTCAAACTTTACGGATTGAAGAAATGCAACAAAAAAATGATCAAGTTCAACCATGTTTTGAATTGCCATATTCTGATTCACGTGCCCAACCTTCTTCTTTTTCTACTACTAATATGGAAGTAACTCCTCCACAATCAAATATTCCTGTTGGACCAACCCTTATTCAAAGTGGTACTATTGGTGTTGTTAAATTTTTCAATTATGGAAAAAATTACGGTATTATTAATTTTAAAACAAATGATAATGGCAATGAAAATTTAAAAGAAGCTTTTATTCATGCAACAAATATTGCAAAATCAAAAGGCGGTATAACAATAAAAGACTCATTTTTTAAGATGTAACATTTAAACATTATTATTAAAAGATGATACATATAAAGATTATTCATTAAAGATTTTAAAAAAAAGATGTGACATTTAAAGATTTTTGAGAAAAGAAATTCTGTTAAAGATGTAACATTTAAAGATTTTTTGGTAAAGATTATATTTTTAAGATGTAACTTTTTATCATGTTACTTTTAAAGATTTTTCTTTAAAGATTTTAAAAAAAAGATGTGACATTTAAAGATTTTTGTGAAAAGAATTTTTTTTAAAGATGTAACATTTAAAGATTTTTTATTAAAGATTGCAATTTTAAGATGTAACTTTTTATCATGTTACTTTTAAAGATTTTTCTTTAAAGGTTTAAAGAAAAAGATGTGACATTTTAAGATTCAGAAAATGTGCAATTTGCGGTCAATTTTATTCATTAAGAAGTTCATAGCTGTCATTTGTTTTAAATGACTGGTATTTGCATTCATGATCTGAAAAAATTTGATGAAAACTCTTTAAAAGTAACATGATAAAAAAAGTTGAATCTTAAAATTACAATCTTTAGTAAAAAATCTTTAAATGTTACATCTTTAAAAAAATTTCTTTTCACAAAAATCTTTAAATGTCACATCTTTTTTTTTGAACCTTTAAAGAAAAATCTTTAAAAGTAACATGATAAAAAGTTACATCTTAAAAATATAATCTTTACCAAAAAATCTTTGAATGTTACATCTTTAACAGAATTTCTTTTCACAAAAATCTTTAAATGTCACATCTTTTTTTTAAAATCTTTAAAGAAAAATCTTTAAAAGTAACATGATAAAAAGTTACATCTTAAAAATATAATCTTTACCAAATAATCTTTGAATGTTACATCTTTAACAGAATTTCTTTTAATAATAATGTTTAAATGTTACATCTTAAAAAATGAGTCTTTTATTGTTTCACCGCCAATCAAAAATCGAAAAACCAGAAATCCGTAATTTACAACAAGATGAAGCAGTTGTATTTGATTTATATGATATTGGAAATAAGAAATTTATCGCAAAAAATGTTACTGGCCCAAATGATTCCAATGTTCAAGGTGTTTATGTTGTAAGAATCCCAAATCAACGCCAACCTCAAATCAATTACCGTAATCAACATCATCCAAGAAGTCAATCTCGTTCTCGTTCTCAATCTCGTCCTCGCTCCAAATCAGTCCGACGCATTCAAAATCAATATGATCAAAGACAAAATTATCACCAAAATGATTTTCAAAAAGTTGGCCAAAAACGTATTTTTCGTTCCCAACGACAATATTAAAAAACAACTTAAATGTATCATGTTTAATGCACAATCGGCCCGGAACAAACTTCACATCATATCGGATCTCCTCTCGTCTTCTTCCTTTCAATTATTTTTTATTACCGAAACATTTTTAAAAGAAAAAAATACTGATTTTTCAATTATTGGCAATGCCCCATATTCTATTCTACGCAATGACCGTCAGTTCGAACTTGGCACTTCTTGAATGGTATCAAAAATCTTAACATCTCAAATTTCTCCTCAAAGAAGCATTTTAAACAATATTTATCAAATGCCGAAACAGAAAATTATTATTCCTAAATACTTTTTATATAATTTATTCCTTTTTCTGTTTTTTTATTTATTTATTTTCTTTCTTTTCTTTGTATTTATTTTTTTGCCTCATTTTACTACCAGCAATGGTATGTCAAAATGTATAAATCTTATCTTATCTTAATGTGATGGATATTGGATGATGGGTTACGGTAAGTTTTTCTCCGACTCTTTGTCTTCATATACATATTCATTATTTAAATGTTGTTTTAGATTCAAAATATCAAATATGAAGTGAAAGAGTGATGTTGCTGCAGAATGTTCAGATATGTTTTATGTGATATATATTTTGTGTAATTTTATATGTTTCAATAAAGTTTTTTACAGTAATTTGTTTGTTCTTGTTGTTTCTGACACTTTTTTAAATTATTATTATTCCACACAGGAATTTTGTGCAACAATCTATAAACGTCTTTAGTCATTTGTTGGTAAGAATTTTAATAGAATATAAAATTCTTACCAACAAATTCATGCAAAAATTTTAATTTCATACGTTTAAAATCAATAAAAGGAAGAAAAACAGCGATTTCGGATTTAATTGCATCATTTTTATTTGAATTTTTACATTTATCCATCGCTTGCTTTTCTGCCCATTTATATACCTAAAATATAACACAAATTTATCAAAGATAATTGTTTTAAATACTTACAAGTTGAAATAAATGTTCAGGTGGAGTTTTATCTTTGCTGGAAACAACAATATTTTGAATTATGGATTTCTTAGATAAATGCATTGTTTCAGAATTCAGAATATTTTCAAAATTGTTTAAAAAAACGTTTGAAGAGAATCTTTTGGTTGAATAAAAGAATATTTATCAGTTAAATCCAAAATTTGGAAAACATTTTCTTCGGTGATTTTCATTTTTGATAAAAATTCATCGCAATAATTTTTGAAGCAATTTATTTGATAAAATTCAGCGATATCAACCATGGAATAAATGTTATCATCTGTAAGTTTACATTCACCAGAATACAAAAAAGTGATAAATTGATAAAATTCATCAAAAGTGTAATCTTCAATTTTGATGTGTTCATTTTTCGAATTCCATCTTTCTGAGAGCATTGAATCAAAAGTATCCGAAACCAAATTCAAAATATTTTTGTGAGCATAAAGTAACTAAAAACTGCTTCATTAAACTAATATGTAACAAAATAATCACCAACCTTTTCACCTAGCTCAAAAGTCACATCAAAACGACCAATTTCAGGATCTTGAGATTTGAATAAATCAAATTTAATGCGTTGTAATTCAATTATATTTTTAGCAGCAGCCATTTTCGTTTATAAAAAAATTAATGAATGAAAAAATATAAATAGAAGTAAGAAAATTTTGTAATGAAAACTGTATAAATACTGATTTCACTAAACAGAATTAGTTCATATTCTTCTCCTTTTTTCTGTCATCACTTCACCCGTCCAGACTAGGGAACGGATACCGTACCGTTTTTCGAAAATTGCGGTAACGGTAAAATACCGTTTTTGTAAATTGTCACGGTACGGTATGACCGTTCATTGTAACATGTCCCCAAATATATACCAAATTCAATTGTATTAATTTAATTTAATTTAATACTATTAAAGCTATATTAGACATCGACCACAAAATCAACTGAGTTTTTATGAAAAACAATAAACTTTAGATTTATTAAATTTTTTATGCCATTAAATTAAAACAATGTAACAAAATGTACTACTTTAGTGGTAAACAGATTGACCTTTTTCTAAAGAATAATTTTTCTTTCCAAATTAAAAAAAAACGTTTTTTTGTGACAGTTTTTGGCGACTTTTATAAGGGAATGAAACGATAGCACTACAACGCGTTCCACGGGCTCATTGGATGTTCGGTAAAGACGGATTTTGAGTTAAAGGGGTGGGATATGGTTATTTTTACTCCCAAACCACCCTAAAACCATAAAAAAATGATTTAGGAGATGTCGGGACCGAAAATCGAAATTTCGAAATTTTCGATATTTTTCACAGGGGGGACCAAGACAAAAATTTTTTAAAAAAATTTTTCAGAAAAAATTTGTTTTGCTTTAAAATCATCAAAATATGTCCGAAATAATATAATAACACTATAAAAACCATTTAAATGATACAAAACAATCAAATATTGAAGATATATCATTTCAATGATGTTGGGGGTATTGTGAAAAAACTTTCGTCAAGAAAAAAAATTTTTTTGTTCTTATCTTCGACTTTGATATGATTGGGTCTTACTAAATCAAGGTCAGGGAGTTTAATTAAAGCATTTTCAGGCGTTTAAACTCATTTCTAATTACAGCTTTTGTTCTTGGTGGCTTTTACAGGCGTATTTTGAGCTAAAAAGGAGAGATCGGTGTCTTCCAGATAAGATAGAAGCACGCTTTTTATTTTAAAATGATCATTAGGTTATTTGTAAAAAAATTACTCGAGCTTTTTATTGCCGGGTGAATATTTCTCATTTGCCAGCTATTTGAAAATTTCCGTTGTATATACCCCAACATCGTTGAAAGGAGAGAACTCATGTAAAACAGATATCCAGATAATTCCTGTTGTTTTTTTTTTGATTGTCACAACCATATGGAAAAAATTACACGAGCTTTTGAGTATATCTTATCGGGAACCCAAAAATTTTTGGACTTTACTATATTTATAGGTAAAATGGACTATTTAGAAGCTTGCGAGTTTTTTTTTTGCTTTGATTTGAGCCCAAATCTTTTATAACAGTGTTGTAGCCCACAAAATTTCCAATATATCTGCTTGTGATTTTTTGTTTAAATGACCTAGTATCCATTTCCCCAGGAAAAAACTGAATTATGGCTGCTTATTTTGTGCAAAATTGACAAAAGAAGCTTGCGAGTTTTTTTTTTGCTTTGATTTGAGCCCAAATCTTTTATAACAGTGTTGTAGCCCACAACATTTCCAATATATCTGCTTGTGATTTTTTGTTTAAATGACCTAGTATCCATTTCCCCAGGAAAAAAGTGCCAAAATTCGCTGTTTTATGCAAATTTCGTTTTTTGGACCTGACAACCCCAAAATATGATATGAAGACCCCCAATATCATTTTTTTATGGTTTTTAGGTGTGTTTAACGTAATTTTAAAAGGACGCCTGTACCGTACAATTTTGGCCCCAAAATGAGCCCGTGGTTCTACACGATTTTGCTCAGTCGTTTTTGCAAGTTGCGCGCAACTTTGCAAAAAAAGGAAAATTTTTAACAAAATTTACTGATTTTTAACATTAATTTCAGAAGTTGTATGTACATAAATGGTAATAATTTTTTATAACATTAAAACATACATTCTTTGCTATTAAAAAAAAAAAACCAAGCAAAGACATTTGACAAAATATCATATGAAAAATCCAAGGTGTTCAATTATACCTCATTTTAGACCTTAAAGGAGATTCGTCATTTTACTCTTTTTTGTGATTTCGCAAAAAAATTGCGAAAGCGTAATAGATTGATAATCAGGATTTTCGCGCCGAGAACGGCATACTGTAAATTTCATTTTTGTTTTGAAAAAAAAAACGAAAAAGATATTTTGAAATCGTTGTTTTATTTTTTATATTTGCGTTTTTGCAGCAGTTTTTTTGTTTTTTTTGTGTTTAATTGTAATTTATTATATGTATATTGGTTAATAAAGTACTTTTTCATTGTGTCTGCGATAACTGAAGGTCTCACCTTATTTATTTTTTGATAACATTGTGTATTTTTGAATAAATTTTATAAGAATTGTAATTTTATTGATTGGTTTTAACAAAAGTTTTGGTACATTGTAATTGTTATAAAGAGTGACCTTCTATGAATTTTTTCTGTTGTACTTTTTATTACATATTCCGGTTTCGATGATATTGTCCAAACTGTACGTCAAAAAAAAATGGAATTACATAAAGAAGCTGATGAAAGTTCTTGAAAACAACAGGAATCGTTTGACAGATAAATGGTTTTAAAAATTTTTTTTTGTTTTTCAGTTTTTTCATTACGAAAAAAACACAAACATACAATCGTATCAATTTTTAAAGTTTTTTTGATTCAAAAAGCTCTAATTTTTATCAGATATAGCCGACTTACTCCTTTTTTTCAAAGATCAAATAATTTGGAGGTGTTTAAGAGACGGTGCACCAGATTATTTGAATTTTTGGAATAAAAGCGTTACATCAAAATTTTGTTTTCAATTCTTTTATAGCCATTTGATAAAACTAGGTGGAAAAACGTTATTCCTGGAGTTTTGGAGCATTCTACCGTGTGAAACCGATTTCGCAGATTTTCAAAGATTGACTAGAACCGAAAATACAAAAAATCGGGAAAAATCAGGAATGCAACCAATCAAAAAGTTGTGCCCCATGATTGTACACATAAGTAAGGGCTATAAAATGGCTATCACAAAAAAAATTTATTCGACCTCTAATGTCGAAATTTCGATATCTGTAACTTTCGACCCTTGTAAAAAAATGGCAATATCTCTCGCGTGAAGCTAAATAATGCACCGTTTGATGGCCCAGCATGTGGGGATTCCGAAAATATATGCCTTGAACCCATAGCGCGTCAGGCCTGCGATTCCAAAATTGAAAAGTGCGCGCAACCAACATCTCCAGCATCAATCTGGAGGTATAACTTTGGTATTTCGTAACATATCGACTTCCGGTGACTTGCATTATGTAATATTATGTCAGTGGAGCATCCTGGGACAGTTTCAATATTTTTGGTAACGGTTTCGAAATATGGGATCACTTTGAAATTCCAAAATTTAGCAACATAGAAATATTGCCAAAACTCAGGTTTTTTCTGTCATAATAAAATCAAATATGTATTATAATTGTAAAATACATGTAACAATACTGATATAAGGTGATAAGAAATGACGGGGGGTCAAAATCGATTTTTTTAAATTTTTTGAAATTTACTAATTTTTGATCAATTTTCGAGATACCAAAATATTGGAAATATCGGACTATATGAACTTTCCGATATTTTTGGGTTAAAATATAGCTTATTTAAGATTTTTGGGGCATATTTCAACATCCTGGAATCACTAGTTTTCATTTTCCATTTAATCGAAAAGGGGCTGTCCAGATATCACGTGATAGAGGTGATGGGTGGGTGGGGTAAACGGACTATCACGCCGCTTTGTAGTTGGCGGCAAAAAGCTTTGATGTTTCATCACCAAATGGGTGGGTGGGGTAAAAAAAGCCGATTTTCATATCACGTGATATCTGGACAGCCCCAAATACGGTAAAATATCAGGGAAAAATATCCAAAAATATTAAAGTTTTTCCTATACAAACATACTAAAAACTTTTTTTTCAGTTTAAATGACAATATTTCATCACTTTGACAGTGATTTCAATACCAAATATTATCAAATGAATTTTTTGAAATTTTGAAAAATCAGTAAATTTCGAAAACCTTATAATTATCTGAAATGGCTTTTAAACACTTCAGTACATTAAAATTAATCATAATTAATCCGAAAAAAAAGTTTTTAGTATGTTTGTATAGGAAAAACTTTAATATATATTTTTTTTTTTTTTAAATAAGCTATATTTTAACCCAAAAATATCGGAAAGTTGATATAGTCCGATATTTCCAATATTTTGGTATCTCGAAAATTGATCAAAAATTAGTAAATTTAAAAAAATTTAAAAAAATCGATTTTGACCCCCCGTCATTTCTTATCACCTTATATCAGTATTGTTACATGTATTTTACAATTATAATACATATTTGATTTTATTATGACAGAAAAAACCTGAGTTTTGGCAATATTTCTATGTTGCTAAATTTTGGAATTTCAAAGTGATCCCATATTTCGAAACCGTTACCAAAAATATTGAAACTGTCCCAGGATGCTCCACTGACATAATATTACATAATGCAAGTCACCGGAAGTCGATATGTTACGAAATACCAAAGTTATACCTCCAGATTGATGCTGGAGATGTTGGTTGCGCGCACTTTTCAATTTTGGAATCGCAGGCCTGACGCGCTATGGGTTCAAGGCATATATTTTCGGAATCCCCACATGCTGGGCCATCAAACGGTGCATTATTTAGCTTCACGCGAGAGATATTGCCATTTTTTTACAAGGGTCGAAAGTTACAGATATCGAAATTTCGACATTAGAGGTCGAATAAATTTTTTTTGTGATAGCCATTTTATAGCCCTTACTTATGTGTACAATCATGGGGCACAACTTTTTGATTGGTTGCATTCCTGATTTTTCCCGATTTTTCGTATTTTCGGTTATAGTCAATCTTTGAAAATCTGCGAAATCAGTTTCACACGGTAGAATGCTCCAAAACTCCAGGAATAACGTTTTTCCACCTAGTTTTATCAAATGGCTATAAAAGAATTGAAAACAAAATTTTGATGTAACACTCGATTTAAAAAATGTGGTGCATCGTCTCTTAAAGCAAAAATTAATTTTTTCAAATAAATAATACTTTCTTGATAGCAACAGCTTCCATTTTCATCCAATCTCTTTTTGACAATTTTAGGTATGTGTGCTAGTAATAATTTTTGTTTGCTTTCGTGTTGTCCTTTTCTTGTTAGGTTTAAATCATTTCTGCTCCAGATATGACCGATCCTTTTTCCACTTATGCATCTTTTTCTGGATAATTCAATATTCTAACACAACTTGCCTTCAAATCAAATATTTTCCATCAGCAGTGTCCAAAAAGCAATTACTTTGTTGCCACAATGTTTCTGAACATCACACTCTGGCAAAATTTCGAATTTATGAACATTCGAAAAACAAATATTCTCGAATTTACAAAACAAAGTAAAAAAAATATATAAAACATCAAAACTTTTATTAAAACCAATCAATAAAATTACAATTCTTATAAAATTTATTCAAAAATACACAATGTTATCAAAAAATAAATAAGGTGAGACCTTCAGTTATCGCAGACACAATGAAAAAGTACTTTATTAACCAATATACATATAATAAATAACAATTAAACACAAAAAAAAACAAAAAAACTGCTGCAAAAATGCAAATATAAAAAATAAAACAACGATTTCAAAATATCTTTTTCGTTTTTTTTTTCAAAACAAAAATGAAATTTACAGTATGCCGTTCTCGGCGCGAAAATCCTGATTATCAATCTATTACGCTTTCGCAATTTTTTTGCGAAATCACAAAAAAGAGTAAAATGACGAATCTCCTTTAACCTCATGGAAAAAATTTTTGTTTTTTGATAAATTTTTTATTTTATTGCTTTATTATAATGCCCATAGGGTCTAAAAAATTGGTGAAAAGTTCCGAAAAGTTTCATCCTTTTGTTTTCTCTGAATCTCGAATTTTCGATTTTCATCTTGTACTACATCTCCAACATCATTATTTTTTTAAATATTGTACTGTCCGTATTCAAAACATATATAAATAAATAATCGCGATAGTGATGAACAAATAAAACAAACGTTTATACATGACATTAAAAGAATATTAATTATTTATTCAATGTTTGACTTTGATAAAAAAATACAGTAGGAAGCAATAAATGTCAAAGTAATATTCAACAGTGCATAATCATATTCATACAAATCGCGTCGGAGGATTTGATAAATCAAGTCTTTTAATTCGGGAAAACTGAGGTAGTTTCTTGAGTTTTTTGATAGTTTCTTTAGAAACATATTTAGGAAAAATGCTAAAAAGAGAATATATTATATACAGGGTGCTTCAAGAAAAAGTGACCCCTTTCTTTTGTCTGGCAAATTTTTTATATTAATTTTAAACGAAAACGGACTTCACAGTTGTTTTTAGCATCACATAGGACATCGTTTTCATTAAAAAACAGAAAAAAAAATTTTTTCGAAAAAAACGTTTTTTTCAAAGGGTCCCCCCTGTCGAATTTAACACCAAAAATTTTTTTTCAAATTTTTTTATTTTTTACACGTAACGGTGAAAGCGTTGAATCTCGTTAAGTTAAAAAGTGTTGTTGGATTTTTTGTTGTTGTTTAGAAAAAATGAAAAAAATTTTTTGGTGTTAAATTCGACAGGGGGGACCCTTTGAAAAAAACGTTTTTTTCGAAAAAAATTTTTTTTCTGTTTTTTAATGAAAACGATGTCCTATGTGATGCTAAAAACAACTGTGAAGTCCGTTTTCGTTTAAAATTAATATAAAAAATTTGCCAGACAAAAGAAAGGGGTCACAATTTCTTGAAGCACCCTGTATATAAAAAAAAACTTTAAATATAATAAAACGGACTATTCCAAAAAATTTACATTTGGAAGAAGTTCAACAAGCTTTTCAATGGGAACATCCGAGTCATCAGAATATTTAACAGAGCCAATTTCAGCCCATTCAACATATTTTGAACAAAGCACTTTAAAATGTTCAAATGATATCGTCGAAAAAGAAAAATAAAGTTCTTTAATTTCGCATCGAAAAATTTTAGAAATAAATAAATCCATTTTTTGTTTATCAGTATTGATAATTTCAAGGTGATCATACATCCAAAATTTTGCTGCAATTTTATTGAATGGAATCAGAGTTGCATTATATAAATTTAAGCATTCTTCCAACAATATTCTTCCACCTTCACATTCACCATTAATACTATGCTCCATTGAGTGAATCAGTAAAATGGGATTCTGTAAAAACATATATTTGCATGTTTTTACCATCTTCAAATAACCTTCTGTATTCTTTGGATTCGAATAAATATATGAAATCACTGTTTTGGGAAACGAAATATCTTTTTGCGGTTGACAGGAATCAAGAAATACTTGTCGAATTGGAAAATCACCCTTGTAATGCTCTTTCATAAGATTACAATAATCCATTTTTAATAACAAAAAATCAGCATTCAATTTTGTCTTTATAATCAAAACATTTTAACCAAGAAATACGCAAAAATAAAAAAAAATTTCTTAATTTTGTCACAAAATGAAGAAAAAAATGTTGCGCTTTCGTTCAAAGTACAAACTATATTTTTTTGTTTCACCAAGTTTTTTTTTCTTTTTTGCTTTTTAAAATTTTGTTCCATTATTTCGCAGAAAATTAATTTTTAGCTTTTTTCCTTCAAATTCTAAAAAGTGTTATATTTTTATAAATTAATATATTTAAGTTTAAAGGACGTTTTTTCTAACAATCCAGTATTTTACTGCAAAACCGAAATTTTTTTGTCTCAGATTTAAACCAAACTTTTTTTCTGGGGTAATATGGGTCCAAAAACACCAAATTCATTATCAGTTTTGAGATTCATGAAGTCATTTTTGAGTTACAGTATACCGGATTCAGAATCCGGATTCTGGAGGCAAGTTATCAGATAGCTCTAAAAGTGGTATCGTTGGATAGCCCTGGACGAGTTGAGTCTAGGAGACCCAGAAACATCCATATTTATGACATTTAAAGTGGTTTTTCATCCAATTGAATGTCCAAAAACGTCAAAAATTACAGTAATCCAGCTACAAAATCCACCAGTATCCAAAATTACTGAGTTTCTATTTTTTTCCATATACTTTAGGATACGGGGCATCTAAAAATACCAGAACTTTGAGAAAAAAAAGGGGTCCCAATTACTTTTTTTTTGCCAAAGCTGACTCACCAATATCTTCAACATCATTAAAAATTCATAACTTCTGAAATATGTTATGAAAAGTGTTCCGGTGTTTTTTATTATCAAATGTAATGTTGTTGGAACATTTCGGGTAAGTTTCAGCCGCCTGGTATATAATTTGGCCATTTGGCATCAACTTGAATATCAAATTCCGTCCAATATGGTCAACATCAAATAAAATGGTTTTTTGATGATCAATTCAATCAAAAACATTTTTTTAATGAATAATACATACAAAAATACTAAAATGAAGTATTGGGAAATGACGGAAATTCAAAATCAATTTTTTTGAATTTTTTAAAATTTACTTATTTTCGATCAATTTTCAAAAAAATATAATTTTATTAAAAATAAAAGATATCAGTTTTTTAATATGTTTGTGATAAAATATAGCTCGTTTAAGACTTTTGGGCCAAGTTTCAACATTCTGGGATCACTACTTTTCATTTTTCACCAGATTGGAAAAATGGTGAAAAATGAGAGAACAAAACGTCTAAAAATCAGTGTTTTTTCAATACATTAAAACAAGTTTTTTTTTGTCATAACTAATTTTGATAGAGCAAAGTGTTTCGAAACCATTATATACAATTTTAAGATTTTTCAAAAATCACTGATTTTTTCAAAATTTGAAAAAAACTGATTTGACATTATTTGGTATTGAAGTCACTCACAAAGTGATAAAATAGTGACATTTTAATAAATAAAATTTTTTTTAGTAATAATGTATTGAAAAAAGAGTGATTTTTAGATGTTTTGTTCTCTTATTTTTCACCATTTTTACATTTTGGTGAAAAATGAAAAGTACTGATCCCAGGATGTTGAAACATGGCCCAAAAATCTTAAACGAGCTATATTTTATCACAAACATATTAAAAAACTGATATCTTTTATTTTTAATAAAATTATATTTTTTTGAAAATTGATCGAAAATAAATAGATTTTAAAAAATTCTAAAAAATTGATTTTGAACCCCCGTCATTTCCCAATACTTTATTTTAGTATTTTTGTATGTATTATTCATTAAAAAAATGTTTTTGATTGAATTGATCATCAAAAACCATTTTATTTGATGTTGACCATATTGGACGGAATTTGATATTCAAGTTGATGCCAAATGGCCAAATTATATACCAGGCGGCTGAAACTTACCCGAAATGTTCCAACAACATTACATTTGATAATAAAAAACACCGGAACACTTTTCATAACATATTTCAGAAGTTATGAATTTTTAATGATGTTGAAGATATTGGTGAGTCAGCTTTGGCAAAAAAAAAAGTAATTGGGACCCCTTTTTTTTCTCAAAGTTCTGGTATTTTTAGATGCCCCGTATCCTAAAGTATATGGAAAAAAATAGAAACTCAGTAATTTTGGATACTGGTGGATTTTGTAGCTGGATTACTGTAATTTTTGACGTTTTTGGACATTCAATTGGATGAAAAACCACTTTAAATGTCATAAATATGGATGTTTCTGGGTCTCCTAGACTCAACTCGTCCAGGGCTATCCAACGATACCACTTTTAGAGCTATCTGATAACTTGCCTCCAGAATCCGGATTCTGAATCCGGTATACTGTAACTCAAAAATGACTTCATGAATCTCAAAACTGATAATGAATTTGGTGTTTTTGGACCCATATTACCCCAGAAAAAAAGTTTGGTTTAAATCTGAGACAAAAAAATTTCGGTTTTGCAGTAAAATCGTCAAAAATACTGGATTGTTAGAAAAAACGTCCTTTAAATATACATTTTATAGTTAAACTTAATCTTCACTTAAAAAAAGCTTATAAAAAACCCAAAAAATAGTTCTTTTAAAACTACCGTATTACAGTACCACAAATTGGAGACATATTTCCCAATTTCAGCCACAAAAAACTTGAGCGAAAAAATATTTAATTTTTAAAATACTATAAAATATGCAATAATTTTTATAGCCTATTAAAGATGTATCGATTTGTGCTTTCTAAAAAAAACTTACGCTAAATATGCCACATTTTACGCTTGCTTAAATTTAATCCTGTTTCAAAAAAATTTATTCAAGCAAAAAAATAATAATTTTATTCAAGCATTTTTTAGGACAAAAAAATTATTTTTTGCATTTTATAATTTTTTGTGCATAAAATTATGTCAGATCCAGAATCTTCAAGAGCTGTTGTAACATTTTGTTCGGATAATGTTGAAGATGAAGTAAAATATATTTTTTTTCTGTTTTAAAACCTAATTAATTTCCATCATTTTCAGAATCCAAAAACCTTTGAATCCCTTCTTCGAAATCATAAATCTCTTAAATCGAAGCACGAATTGGATACCCATGAATTTAAAAATGTATATATTTTTTGTAAAAAAACTATGCAGCTTCAAGATTCTGAAGTTCGAAGGCTTGAAGAATTTATTGAAGAAAATGAAAAATGCCAAAATGATAAACTTGCTCATATTCAACAACAAGCAAAAATCGAAATTGATCAACTTAAATTAGAACTTGAAAGGATGAAAAGTGAAAATTTATTAATGTGTAAGCATAGTTTTTAAAATAAATATAAATAAATTAAGATTTCCATTTTTAAGTGACACAAATCGGAAATCAACAACAAATTGAGCTTGAAATGGCGGATATGAGAAAAGAGATGAAAGAGATGAAGCATGAAATGGCATTAAAAGATGAAAAAATGAATAAACGAGAATTGAGGGAACGGGAAATTGCCCTTATCACAGAGCAAAGAGTCCGAAAAGAAGTTGAAAAAGAATTAAATTCTGAAATTGAAAAAATTGCCAAAGAATTAAGAATTCAAAATGCTGCAAAAATTGAAGCAAATAATCATGTAAGTATTTTTTTTTAAATGAGAATTCCGATCGGAATTCAGACTGTATTTTTGTGGTAAAAAATTTTTTCCATTTCAGACCTACAGTTTAAATAAAGCTTTAGATTTTAAAAATTATTCTAAATTACGTCATTAAATATGATGATAAAACAATATAAAAAATTAAAACTCTTTAATTTTTTTTAAATCCAAAAATTTATAGCTAATCTAAAAAAGCTAAACTCTTAATTTTAGATAATTAACAAACTCAACAAAGAAATTTTGAATGATAAAACACAGATTGAAACAACAAAATTTAAATTAAATGAAACAACCGAAGAATTAATACTGATAAAAAAAGATAATGCCATGCTTGAAGGTGATAAAAAGAGATTGGAGGAACATTTAAATAAAGCAAGTCAACAGGAAAGTTTTAAAATATTATTTTCGTTATTTAAAAATTAAATAGAAACAAAGATTTTAGACTGAAAAACTTTTAAAAGATACTCGAAAACAGTTGGAAGATTTTGAAAAACTTCGAACAAAAGAAACAACAAAAAATGCCGCAATAAATAATGGATTCAAAAAAGAAATTTTTGAATTTAAAAAAGCGATTAAAGAAAAAGATGAAATTATTGCACAAAAAAATGAGACACTTAAAATTGAAAAAGTTAGTTTTTTTTTGAAGGAGGATTACGGTAGAAATATTTACAAAAACAAGTGTGATTTTTGCAGGAATTACGTGAAAGTACCCTTTCAAAACATTCTGATCAAAATGAAAAATTACAAGATTTAAAATCTTTTCTTAAAATTATTTTGGAGGATAACAATGATGATTATGTTGATGCAATGTTGGGGGAAAATAGAATTGCAGTTTTTGAAAAATTATCACTTTTATTACAACGAATTCCATTTGTACAATAATAAATATGTTTTACAGATGTAATTACATAAACCCAATACAGTAATTTTACAAATAATAACTGTAAAATTACTACATATCATGTAAAAATTGAAAAACATTCAATTAAATATTCTTTTTCGATTTTGCCACCGAATCTAAATCAAATAAAAATTTTAAAAAGATTCAGAAGCTTTATTTTTATCATACAAATTTACACAAAAAAAACAAACTTTCATTTTTTTAATGATTAAAAACGCATTATGTTTCTTGAAAATTGTGAGATTATTTCCAATACCTAATTAATCCAAATTTTTTTCAGGCATTCAAGTTGATCATCATTAGATAAAATTTCTAAACTTTTTTTCTAAATAACTTTAACAAATAAAGAGTTGCTTGCATTTTTCCATTCATTCGATTACGATTACTGTATAACGAAGTTGCAGGGCTGAAGAAAACGTTCAGAATCGATGCTTGAAAAAGATGCAATTAATAATTGTTTTGCAGCTTTTGGCAAATATGAAAGGCAATTGTTGAGAAATCTCAAGAGGATCACGCGTTCGATCAAGTTTAGAAAAAACTGATAAAAAAATGACGGATCATAATTCTTTAACGGATTGTCTGATTGTAAAATTTTAACAGATCGGATTGACGGATCAATCCGTCAGGTTGATTATTTGATAATTATATATTAAAAATAAAGATTGGTTCAAAAATACAAAATGCGGTTTTGGAAAACCTCATCCAACAAAAATAAATATGTCAATTTTCATTTTTCAAAAATGAGTAACACCCTTTTTTTAACATTTTCGTTTCTTCTTTGATTTGTTAGACTAAAGATGGAGAATAAACAAATCGAAAAATATTTTTGTTAAATCTACATCCAAAAAAATATTTTATCTGTTAAAATTAATTAGCTAATTAATAAATGAGAAAATCAAAACATTTATATAAAAACGAACACAAAAATGAAACACAATATTTATAAACATAAATCAAAAAAACAGAACATTTAAAAATCACTGTAAACTTCAATTTTACAATTATTTGTCATAACAAACCCATTTTCAGCTTTCAATTCAGCAAGCAAATAATTTGAAAGTGGGAGAAAACTTCGATGAACAACGCCTAATCGTCCAGATGAATAATAAATTAAATACCATTCAATTTCCATTTTTTCTTTCAATGGACTTGGTTCTGCAGGAATTTGAAATTCAGGCGTCCACCAGCAATAACTATTATTTGATGGAATATTAATCGATAACTTCAAAGATTTGATATTATTCAAGACTGATTCGTTTGGTATAACATTTCCAGATAATGTTTGTCCATTTGAATTTGTTATTTTTACTAAAAACTATAATGTAACAAAAATTATATACGTAATTATCAAACCTTTATAACCAAAAGTTTTTTCCTGATATCGATTGCATAAAATTTCGCTTAATTCGGTGAAAGATGAAAAAATAAAGCCTCGAGGAACTGAAAAGGGTAAATTTTTTAAATTTGAAAACAAGAAAAATATAAAATTCTTACCAACAAATTCAAGCAAAAAAGTCATTTTCATACTTTTAAAAGCAATAAAAGGAAGAAAATCAGCGATTTCGGATTTGATTGCATCATTTTTATTTGAATTCTCACATTTATTAGTTGCTTGTTTTTCTGCCCATTTATATACCTAAAATGTAATATAAAATTTAAAAAAGTATTTTAAAACATACAAGTTGAAATAAATGTTCAGGTTGAGTTTTATCTTTGTAAGAAACAACAATGTTTTGCATCACAGATTTCTTTAAACCAAGCATTCTTTCAGAATTTAAAATCTTTTCGAAATTGATTAAAATAAAAGTTTGAAGATTAGCTTTGGATTGAGTCAAAGAATATTTTGCTGTTAAATCCAAAATTTGAAATATATTTTCTTCAGTAATTTCCATCTTTGATAAAAATTCATCACAATAATTTTTGAAGCAATTTATTTGATAAAATTCAGCGATATCAATCATGGAATAAATATTATCATCTGTAAGTTCACATTGACCAGAATACAAAAAAGTGATAAATTGATAAAATTCGTCGAAAGTGTAATCTTCAATTTTGATGGATTTATTTTTGGAAGTCCATCTTTCAGAGAGCATTGAATCAAAAGTATCCGAAACCAAATTCAAAATATTTTTGTGAGCATAAAGTAACTAAAAGCTGCTTCATAAAAACTAATTTGTAACGAAATAATCACCAACCTTTCCACCAAGCTCAAAAGTCACATCAAAACGACCAGTTTCAGGATCTTGAGATTTGAATAAATCAAATTTAATGCGTTGTAATTCAATTATATTTTTAGCTGCAGCCATTTTCGTTTATAAAAAAATGAACGAATGAAAAAATATAAATGGAAGTAAGAAAATTTCCAAAAGCAATGAATTTTTTAAGTTCAATATGAATGTGCCGTGCCGTTACCGAATAAAAAAAGGTCAATCAATTGACTGGTTTGTGCCTACGTATTGACCACTTAAATGGTCATTCATCGATTAAAGACTAGGATACTTCAAGGCCGTATACAGAAAAAAAATTCCGAGGGGGCACTGAAAATCGATTGAGGATTTTAAGGGCACCGACCGTTTGAAGGGGGGGCACAGTTCATGAATCCCCCTTCCTTCTAAATACGGCCTTGACTTACTTTAGTGAGCTCTGCCCCGACTGATAAGACAGTTATATTTATCAAGTTTTTTCCCTTGACAAAACGTTCTTGCACAGGTAAAAACTTTTGGAAACGACCTGATTTATTTTTTGTTCCATTTTTATTCTTCCCAAAACGATTCTTCAAGAAAGATTATTTGAAGAATATTTGGAATACAAGTTACAACTTTTAATTAAACAGACGTTAAATTACCACCATGCATTTCATAATTTTTTTGTACAGGTGCCAGTTTTTCTAAACTGATCCAATTTCAGACCTTCGATTGTCCCAGATAAGCCATATAAAAAGTTTCAGCCATTTCTGAGACAAACTTTTTTTCCCTACTGCTTTAAATGCAAAGAACAAAAGATTGTCAAATAGTTCGTCTAAATGTGTTTATTTACGATAACATTACTTTTTTAAAGAATTTTTATGTTAATCGATCAATTGAGGATTTCATAAAATTAAATTGTAAAAAACTTGATAAATCAAAGATATAATCAGCTGATTGTATAAAACGTCTTAAAAGAGAGAGAGAAAGAGTTAAAAGGGAAATAAAAAGAAGAATTAACAATTTTAAGAAGTACATTTACCATTGTCTTATTTCATCATCTTTTATGACTCATAAAAGATGATGAAATAAATTATGAGACAAAAACAAAAAATTTGAGGCAGCCGAACATTACAAATTTGGGTACGGTGCTGTAAAAAAGCAATTTGGAGGAAAATAAATTGGTTAAAAACTTTTCGGGATTAATATTTTATTTTCCAAAACTGTTGCTTCAACCACTATAAAAAAGTTCAAAATAACAGTTTTGCAATCCTAAGTTATATCCTACAATCTGCAAAAATAATCCCCGCGGATCAAATCCATAAATTAAAGTTTAACGAAATATAAAAAAAATGGATTTTACCAATTTTTTCCTAGTGGTTACAACAACAAATGTTGAAAATTTAAAAGAAAAATAAAAACACAAAAAAAGTTATGGCAAATTTTCAAAAACTTGCGCGGAAGAGATTGCCGTTCCCTATTGCAAATACACTTTCAACAATAACGAACATTTTAGCGATAACATGGTTGAATAAAAGAGCGAAAACCCAAAGCAGATATTTATCGATAGTAAAAAGATAAGAATAAAAATAAAAAAGTTATTGCAATTAATTACTGTACTTTGTTTATATAATTCATTCGGTAAATACAATTTTGTTTTTTCACCTTTATGTACTTAAAATCGTGATCGTTGAGCAATCCATCATTAAGTGGATCAATTGGTAAATGCAATTTATTTGGCGAAAATTCTGTGCATCAATGTGTAAAGGTCTTGATTCTAGAAGATTACTTTCCTTCACTGTTTTGTGATAAGTTGCTGTGTATCTCTTCGAAGGTTGAATGATTACAAATAATAACAATTTATTAAGCGCTTTAACAATGGAGCACAACCGGTATAACAATAAGAATAAGCTCTGTGGATCAGCCAGGGTCGACAGCGACTGAGAGTTTCCCAGCGCCTTAAATACTAAATCAAATGGTAAGAGAAAAGAGCCAAGGTCCTTGCATTAAAAGAGGAAGTAAAATGTTTCTCTTCTTCCTTCTTGGTCGGGAAAGGGGCTCTTGCAAGAGACTGCTGCTGACCATCAAAGACTCTTGCACACTTTGCAAGAGGTTGTTGCTTCCCATAAAAGAGTCTTGCATACTTTGCAAGAGACTGTTGCTACTTGTAAAAGAGTGTTGTATACTCTGCAAGAACCAACATTGGTCAATGGAACGTGAATAGTCGTTGCATGATTGGTGTGTTCGAAGAGAGAGAGAAAATTGTTGATTGCATTGCTTTTAGTGAGCATATGGCCAGCTGGCTGCCATGATGCGTCATGATTAAAGTGAGTGGTGGCTTGCAGCTATTTGCAAAAAGGAATGATGAAATTCCACCGATCAATGATCATAATGATTGCATGATGACCGTAGTTTCACGAGATTGCGCTCAGAATACTGTAACACTGGTTGCCGCGAGCGTCTAATCCTTTACAAATGTGCAATCCTTTTTTT
Source organism: Panagrolaimus superbus (assembly GCA_964035985.1). NCBI lineage: Eukaryota > Metazoa > Nematoda > Chromadorea > Rhabditida > Panagrolaimidae > Panagrolaimus > Panagrolaimus superbus. The sequence continues at coordinate 13,969,672 of OZ038357.1, forward strand.
TAAGCTGAATTAAGGTTTTGGCGAATGTTTATGGCACGTATCAGTGCGTGCCGTAAGGCTAATTTTATTTATATGACATGGAAACCCATTTTTATGAAAAAATGCCAAATGTTGAAATTTTTATTTCAACAAATTTGCACTTTCTCACACCCTTCATTGATGCATAAAATTTCAAAAAAAAATGACTGAATAATTTTGAATAAACATCAAAGAATAATTTAAATTTGTATTTCATAGCTTACAAAGGGCATACATCACAATTTATGATTGTGCCTTTTGTAGTCAAAAAAATTTCAAGTTTCTTCTCTTTTTTAATTATTACATTTTATTTCCATTTTTAAAAAGTACAATTAAAAGAGATAAAAGTAAAGGTAAAAATTAAAACTTTTAAGAAACCTTATTAAAAATAATATTTTCTCCGTAAATGTCGCTGTTTTTTAGAATTTGTTACAGCATTAATCTTATTTTGGCTATTTTATGCTTTTTTACAATGATTTTAGTTATAAAAAAGTTTAAAAATCGATATCAAAATATTCCCCGAGAAATTAAGTAAGGGAAAATGAAACAGGGAATCAGGGAAGGGAAATTTAGCCGGACGGAACTTTTTTCAGGTCGTACTTTTCGGCCGACTGTACTTTTAAGGCCGGATTTTTCATCTCAGTGTTTTTTACTACTGTAACTCATATGTTTTTTTTAGATTGTATTTTTTATTCGGTTTTTTGCCCTTTGTTGTTGGAATTAATTTTTTTTCAATATTCTATGGAATTTTTTATTTAATTTCTGAATCAGAAGATCATCTCTCCTTTACTTTGATAAGATCAGTGTTAGCCCTGTGCTCTCAACAAATTCGAACTTGTCTTCTTTTTATTGTCATTGAAAGAGTGGTGGCAACAATTTTCCCTGAAAAATATCATTCAAAAAGTCTGCTAAAGAAGTTTGCCATTTGTTCATACATTATGACAGCAATTTATATGGGAATTACAAGTTTGTGTAAGATTTATATAATTTTTTAAAGGAAAAGGGTTAACTTTTTTGAGTCTCAAAACGATAAATAAATAGTTTTTTTCCTTCTCCACACACACAATTCATATTAAAAACTATATATATTTTAGTTGTTTATGTTGCCAATTTATTGCAATACGGCCAATATACTTCATGGTTTATGCTTTTGGTTCAATTTACAACAATGATAATTTGCGCAGTTTTGTATATTTTGAATAAAAAAATGTATAATTTACTTGCATATCAAATTACTCTACAAAAAAGATATCAGGTAAAAACTTTAATTATTTAAATTAATATTAAATATCTAACGTACATAAAACAAGCCCGTAGTCAGGCGATTAAAGGGTCTGTAATATAGTCTTGAGACGAATCAGGCAAAATACTTTTTTTATCACTTTTGTATTCGCTTCTTCAAAACTAATATTTCTTAACGTTAAGTAACCGAATTAACTTTGAAAATTGTTTTGCCTGATTCGTTTGAAGACCTTTGGAAAATGTTGTGGCGTGACCATTTTTGGAGGCACAAATTTAGGGATTGCGTTTTTGGGGACGGAACACCAATTTTGTTCAAGAAAATAGCTAGAGTTTTTGAGATGAGTGTTATTTAAAATTCTTCAGATTCGAAATTGAAATCAAATTTTGATCTTTTAATTTTTTGCTATTTTTTTAGATTTGTGAAAATGTTAAAGTTTTATCGTTTATTTTTCCGACGGCATTCATTTTTACTTTAATTGGACCTATTGGAATTCTGATCGGTCTTTTTGCAACCGCATACTCTTTTAAAATTCCATATTGTACAAATTATATCGTATGTTTAAAATAATATTGCTTTTTAAAATCAAATAATTATGGTACCTATTTTAGTGCATTAATTTTGCATTTATTCTAATTTTTTTACAACACACTCAAATCAAGGATATTATTTCATCATCCAAAAATGTAAATACAGTTACAAATGCATTTGGAAAAGAATTACCAAAAATTATTTCACAAGAAACATATTTTAAGCAACTAAAAAATCAATGGAGTTGAAAAAAGTGTTAATTTAATTTACTACTGTATGCAAATTTATAGTTCTAATTTTTGTGAGAAAAATAAGAACAAAAAAAAATACAGAGAACAAAAATTATTTATAAAAAGATGCAAGTGAAATCTTCGTTTAAAGTCAATTTCTAACACATTTCCACGTAAGTTTCTTTATAAATTACAGTAAGATGGGGATACATGTGTGTCAAAAACTCACAAATCAATTTATCATTTGTTTCAATGCTTTCTATATCATTAATAGTAAAATGTAAAGGTGTCAAAAAATTTTGCACAGATGCATTTATATCATTAAAAAGTGGCCTGAACTTTTTGGAATATTTAATTAAAATTAGTAAAAAAGCGAAACCTTACAAATTATGAAAATTTACATTTCCATTATTTTCCATAAATTTAATTGTATCTATCATATCCATTTTAATATTAGAATAATTTTGTGAATTTATTTTTTTTCCATTTATATTTTCAAATAAAGTAATATTCAAATGTGTGGAACTTTGATAAACCTTTAAAAACATGTTTTGATGCCGTGTTCCATCACCCTGTAATAATTCATCGTCAATTTCATCTTGATTAATTTCAAAATTTGGAATTTGATTTTTATTTGCTTCTGGAACTTTCGAAAAAATTCGGGCAAACATCAAAGCGGCATTTGAATAAAAGTATAAATGATTGTCGCTGGATTTTGGAAGTTTAAAAGTTTTTACATTCCAACAGGGAAATAATTTTGAAATTGTTTTCTTCGAAATTTCGGCATCCAAAAATGTTTGTTCCATCGGAATTTGGTGATTCAAAACTTGATCAAAAATATTTTGTGTTAAATTTTCAATATTCTTTTTTACAACCCTTTTTTTGAGGATTACAGTATTCTGTTCAACTTTTTCCCAAATAAAATATATAATATCAATTTCAGATAAAAATATTTTTGCTAAATTTTCAATGAAAATTCTTTGGTGACCATCAAAAATTCTTTCAGGTTTTTGTAACTGTTTTTGAACAACAAAAAAAAAATCACCAATTTGAATATCTTCCATGGATTTTAAGTTTTGTGCCATTGCACCCATGCCTAATATAATATGACATCTGGGGAAATTAAAGAAATTACACCAAAATCCCTTCTTTCGCCATTTGCAAATTCTTTTTCATAAATTTGTTTGTATTGTTTTGATACACAAACTACCGTATAATTGATCACAAGAGTATCTTCCAACAATGATGAAATCTTTTTAAAAAGTGAATTAAAAGAAAATGGATTGCTTCGTTCAACGGTAAAAATAGATCCTTTTTTATTTTCTGTATTGTACGTTGAAACTCTTCCCTCTTCATTTAATATTCCAATTAAAAACATATTTTTAGCTGAAAATTTATTATGGTAAAAAAACGACAGATCATAATTCTTTACGGATCGGATTATCGGATTGCAAAATTTGAATGGATCGAATTGATGCCATTTACTTTATACAAATTTTCATCTTAAATTGCCAAAACTTTTACTTTTAACCATAAGCCTCTCAGGATTTTCTCCAAGAATACATTTTAAAGTGGCAGAAATAAATAATTAATCCAAATTTTGTTCAGGCATTCAGGTTCATCATCATAAAATAAAATTTCTGGGCTTTTTTTCAAAATAACTTTAACAAATAAACGTTTGTTTGCATTTCCGATTAGCCTGCTTAATTTGGCCTGGGCTACTTTCGGTACACTTTTTTTTAAAAGTAAAATCAATGAGAAAAAATGCAAAAAAGGTCAACGAATAAAAAATCAATGATTTGCAAAAAAATGCAATAGTTGGCGCTCAAAAAAGAAAAGCATAAATTTACAAAAAAGTAAAGCATAAATTTATAATAAATATTATATGTACAAAGTAAAATAAAAAAGCAAAAAAACATAGTAACATTAACAAAAAAACATTAAAAACGTGGACGATATTCGAGGTTCGAGGACCATCAGTATCATAATAATTGATATATTCAAGTTTTTCTCTCCATTGATTCTTATGATATTCAATAAAAGTGGCCATATATGGTTGCAGCAATTCATGTAATTCTGGAGGATTGTCAAGAAGATAATCAACAACTCCAGTCATCCATTCTAACGGCAGAAAGCTGGATCCAATAAGTTGATTTAGCCATCGTTGAAAATTTTTATCAGTTGCTAAATGGTTGCTGCACTTTTTTGATCTGGCATAATCTTTAAGATTCTTGGGGTAATGCCAAAAACATAAAATAATTTTTGCATCAGGAAATATTATTTTTGCTCCATTAATTGCAGCAAGTTCATGATCAAAACCTAAATATATATATATAATATTTAATTTACAAAAAAGGATAAAATTATTACCGAATTCTTTGGGTCCAATATCTTCACCAACTAAATCTTTTAGTTTTTGGAAAAGTCTTTCATAAGCAACAGTATCTTTTTCTTTGGCAAATACAGTTCCACAAATGAACGCACTGAAAAAAAAGTGGAAACTCTTTAACACTTCCCACAATGCTTTAGGGGATGTCTTTCCCCGATTTTTGGTGGAAAATAAAAAAATTTCCACCATTTCGGTGGAAACGTTTCCATTATTTTCGGGGTTCAAATAGCCTCATTATTTTAGTATAAAAAAGAACCCATATGGTAGAAAATTTTCCACCATTTTGGTGGAAAACTGTCCACCTTTTTAGGGGAAAAAAAAATATAAAAAATATTAAGTGCAAAGAAAGTGCGTTTCTTTCGTTGTCTGTCGCAAGGATCAACCTCTTTTCGCAGTCTCACTCGCGCATGCACTTAAAATGTCAATTTTATTTCTTTTTTTGGTTTTTACCCAACAAGCTTTTGAGTCGTGTGGCGGGGGTCGCGTCCCTGCTCCGTCAAAAATTTTAAATTTTGGATTCATTTGCATTTATGTAAATTGGCTCTCTGAGCTAATTTGCATAAAATTAAAATTTTCTTTAAAACACTTCAATATTTAAATTTTAACTAATTAAAAAACCTTTATTTAATTTTCTCCCAAAATAATGGAAATAGTTCCACCAAAATAATGGAAATAGTTCCACCAAAAATGGTAGAAATAATTCCACCAAAAATGGTGGAAAATTTTCCACCATTTTTGAGATAAGTTTTTCCCCCAAAGAATAGTGGAAATATTTTCCACCATTTTTGGTGGAAAATTTTCCACCATTTGATGGAAATTACAACCACTAAAGAAAATAGGAGAATTCCGTACCCTAGCCACCATTTTGGTGGAAAAATTTTCCACCATTTGGTGGTTGTGTCTTCCACTCTTTTTTTTCAGTGCGATTTTTGCCTTTCTGGATAATCACAAAATACAGCAAATATGGTGTAGACTTGAGCAAATCCAGGTGGTCTTTTCATCGAATTTCCAATATTGAGCTTTCTTCAAAATTCCAATTCCTTTATCTTCCATCAAAAAAACGAAATCTTCATCGTTTATGCGGACAATGTCAGATCCATTGGAAAAAGATGATTTCTAAAAATTGTTAAAATATTAAAAAAATTAAAAAGTTATAAGGCATGACTTAGCAACTGTTGGAATTTTCTAGGCTGGGCGAAAATCGGTACATTTTTTAGTTTATCGAATATTTAGAAAAGTGTACCGAAAGTAGACGGAACCGCTTAATTTTATATAACAAAGTTGCAGGGCTAAAAAAACGTTCAAAATCGATGCTTGAAGGGGATAACAAAGTAATCACCAACCTTTTCATCAAGCTCAATATGTCAATTTTCATTTTTCAAAAATGATTAACGCCCTTTTTTTAACATTTTCATTTCTTTTCTGATTTTTTAGACTAAAGATGTAGAACAAACAAATCAAAAAATATTTTAGTCTGCATCCAAAAAAATATTTTATCTGTTAAAATTAAGTAGTTACGTAAAAATTGAATATATTTAATGAGAAACTCAAAACATTTATATAAAAACGATCACAAAAATGAAACACAATATTTATAAAAAGAAAGCAAAAATACAGAACATTTAAAAATCACTGTAAACTTCAATTTTACAATTATCTGTCGCAACAAATTCATTTTCAGCTCTCAATTCAGCAAGCAAATAACTTGAACGTGGGAGAAAACTTTGATGAACAACACCTATTTGTCCAGATGAATAATAAATTAAATACCATTCAATTTCCATTTTTTCTTTCAATGGACTTGGTTCTGCAGGAATTTGAAATTTAGGCGTCCACCAGCAATAACTATTATTTGATGGAATATTAATCGATAACTTCAAAGATTTGATATTATTCAAGACTGATTCGTTTGGTATAATATTTCCAGATAATGTTTGTCCATTTGAATTTGTTATTTTTACTAAAAACTATACAGTAACAAAAATTATACACAGAAATATCAAACCTTTATAACCAAAATTTTCTTCTTTTTGATTGCACAAAATTTCGTTTAATTCGGTAAAAGATGAAAAAATAAAGCTTCGAGGAACTGAAAAGGGTAAATTTTTTAAATTTCAAACAAGAAAAATATAAGATTCTTACCAACAAATTCAAGCAAAAAAGTCATTTTCATACTTTTAAAAGCAATAAAAGGAAGAAAATCAGCGATTTCGGATTTGATTGCATCATTTTTATTTGAATTTTCACATTTATCCATCGCTTGCTTTTCTGCCCATTTATATACCTAAAATGTAGCATAAAATTATCAAAGATAATTCAAACTTTAGAAATCCAAAGACTTACAAGTTGAAACAAATGTTTAGGCGGAGTTTTATCTTTGCTGGAAACAACAATATTTCGAATCATGGATTTCTTCAATGTAAGCATTGTTTCAGAATTTAGAATTTTTTCAAAATTGTTTAAAATAAAAGTTTGAAGAGTAGTTTTGGATTCAATCAAAGGATATTTATCAGTTAACTCCAAAATTTGAAAGACATTTTCTTCGTTGATTTTCATTCTTGATAAAAATCCGTCACAATAATTTTTGAAGCAATTTATTTGATAAAATTCAGCGATATCAATCATGGAATAAATATTATCATCTGTAAGTTCACATTGACCAGAATACAAAAAAGTGACAAATTGATAAAATTCATCAAAAGTGTAATCTTCAATTTTGATGTGTTCATTTTTCGAATTCCATCTTTCTGAGAGCATTGAATCAAAAGTATCCGAAACCAAATTCAAAATATTTTTATGAGCATAAAGTAACTAAAAGCTGCTTCATAAAAACTAATTTGTAACGAAATAATCACCAACCTTTTCACCAAGCTCAAAAGTAACATCAAAACGACCAATTTCAGGATCTTGAGATTTGAATAAATCAAATTTAATGCGTTGTAATTCAATTACATTTTTAGCAGCAGCCATTTTCGTTTATAAAAAAATGAATGAATGAAGGAAAAATATAAATAGATATAAGAAAATTTTGTCATGCAAAATTGCAACATTTTGAAAAAAAAAATTGTTCATTTTATTTTTAAAATTCAACAGTTGGCGTTTTATGAATAAGCGCAAATAAGGTTTTCGAAATAATCAACGCTCGGCGGATCCGCCCACTTTTCATTTCTATTTCCAAAAAATTCCGCAGTGAAAAGCAATCGATTTCGAAATAATCAACGCTAGTAGTAATCCCCCGGTAATAACGTCAAAAAGGGGAGGAGCCTATTTTTCCTTTCCTCCGATTTTTTAGCCAGTCGCACATTGTGTGTCCCTTTTTCGGAGGATTAATAAATAGTGTCTTAAAACAAAAGTTCCAGAATTTTTTTTGCCAAAACATTTTCTTTTAAACATTTGCATAAAATATTTTTTAAATTTAAAATTTAAAATTTAAATTTTAAAATTTAAATTTTTTAAAAATGAAAAAAGTCGAATCATATATCAATCGACTCGTCTCAATCCCCTCTTTAAATCCCCCCAGGTCTAAGAAATAGATCGCCAACATTTTTATTAAAAAATTAATTAAACAAGTAAATAAAATTAAAAAATTCAAGTGAAAAAAGTTTTCAGAAAAAATGATTTAAAAAAGAAAATGATTTGATTGTAAGATTAAAATGTTTTACAATAAAGTTTTGTGAAGGGGAAATTACAGTAAATAAAAAGACAACGTATTTGGAAAGTATCAAAAGTTTTTAGAGCTGAAATTACAGTAAATAAAAAGACAACGTATTTGGAAAGTATCAAAAGTTTTTCCTTTAAATAAATACAGTAATTTTTGATGGCTTTAAATTTCTTCTTCATCTGATTCGACAATAATTTGGCGAACTTTTTTTGCTTTTGGAGCATCGGGGCATGTTGCAGTTTTTCTTGGTTGTTGTGGTGTTGTTGGGAAACGAATAGTTTCTTCATCATCATCAACAAAGGCTTCATTTTCCATTCCTGATGGGCGCTTCCATTGATTTTTGAGCGCATTGATTTCACCAATTGAATAATTGGTTTTTCTTGTTGCCTCTTCTTTCTCTGCATCCTTTAATGGAATTCGAGTATCTGAAGAAAGAAAATCTTTAGAGATTGAAAAAAAAAAAAAGAAATCCCCTAGGAAAAGAATTTTTAAACACTTACCAAAAACTTCACCAGCATCAATATTTCGGCGCACACAGGCTTTGCAAAGAACAATTGTTACCGATGTCATACCGGTTTCAAAATTTGTGGAAATATTGAAATTGCCGCTTTTGAATTGAGCCTTACGGCAATCTCCGCATAGGGAAAACATGATAATGAATTTAGATTGAATCAATCGAAATGCTTTTCTTAAAGACATATCAAATAATATAAAAATAAATTCAGTTGAAAAATAAATAAACCTAAAAAATAAATTGTTTTAAACATTTGCATTAAAAAATGTATTAGAAAAATAAATTAAAGAGCGAAAAAAGAAAGTAAAAACCGAAGCATAAAAAAATTATGCAAATGAAGATTTTTCTTTTACCCTAATGTTTTGGCTATGTCCATAAAAAATGCGCATCGGATTAAGGTAACAGAAGTGCTAAATATGTGTTTAATTTACTTCAAAAACAGACGCGCATTTTTTCACAACACAAAACAAAAGAAAAACAAATTGTAATTAATAGCTGTAACAATAATTTTACTCCCCGGATTAAAGCTTTCAATATGGTTTTTTTATTCATTGTTTCAATTATTGAGTTCGAGAGTGACATATTTTTTTCTCAAAAATGGCTCCAGTACAGTAAGTTTTAACAAAATCAATTATTAACTAATTGTAAAAAATTTTTGTTACAGTATCCAAATTTATAAAAGATTCACCATGGAAGAAAAGGATGGTTGTTTAAATGGTATAGTTGTTGGTGATTATAAAAATAATAAGCATGAAGGAGATATTTTTGTTCAGGCAGTAAAAAATTCAATTACCAGAGCAATTAATTTTTTGCATGTTGATCTTGATGAAAGAGGAATTTTTCGGTAATCATTTCTTCTTCTTTGTTTTTACCGTTACATAAAACGTTTTTACTTTTAAGATATATTATTAGAAGTGAGCTTCTTAAACAACCATTTCCCATGCAAACACCATTATTTTATCCGATGGAAGCAGATGAAATGTTCCGTAGAATCATGGAATTAACAAAGTCTGCAAATGCCGAACAAATATTTCGCAATAAAATTTTGTTTGAAATTTTATATTCACCCCGTGAAGAAAGAGATGGTGATTTAAATGTTGAAGATTGATTATTTTTTAAATATTAAAAATGTAATTTTTTCGTAATTTTTATGAATATTTAAAAAACATTAATATTAAAGTAATTGCTTTAAAAAAATACTGTAACAAAAAAAATGTTTGATTTAATTAAACAAAAAAAAGTTTTGATTGTTGTTTTTTTGCTTTTCGTCGTGCGGTAATTCTTTTTTTGTCAAAATAAAATGATTCTCTGACGTACTTTGCCATGAGTTCATTCATATCAGGGGGGAGACTATCTTCACTTTTAATTCCATATTCATCTGTAAAAAATATTTTTTAATGCAAATGTTTAAAACAATATTTTTACACATATGTTTAAAAAAGATACTACCTTTTTCTTCAAGAGATGATGATTTAAATGTTGGAGATAACGGAGGGGAGGAACTTTCTGTAAAACAGAAAAGTTATTTTTGTTTTTTAATGAAATAATTTACCGTTTTCTTTATCTTCGGGGGAACTTTCGTTTTTTTCATCCTTTTCCAACAGTTGCATATTATCTTCTTCATCACATTCATTTTGTTCATCCTTTTCCAAAACTTGGTCATCGAGGGCACTCAAATCTCCAAAAACTTAATAAAAATAATTGGTATAAATAATTAAATATATGGTATAAAACCTACAATTTTCAATATCATCATCACCTTCTAACGGTGATATATCATTAATCCAATTTTCCATGTTTTGATTGGATTCTTCAATTTCTTTTTCGGTTATTTGATAAGCCATTTTGCCTAAAAAAATATTTAAATTATATAATTTTTCGTTACAAATAAAAATTAATGAATGTCCTCCACTAAACTTTTGACACTTTTTGCCGAAAAACAGCACTTTATTTTTTAGTGTCAAAAAATTTTTATCGGATAAAAAGAAAAAACATCTTTTGATTCAATAAAAAATGCCGCTGACCTCACAAAATATATTTGGTCAATTAGCGTTCAAAAAAGAAAAGAAACTTATGTCACTCATAAAATTATGTAAATATTGTGTTAAAACAGACGCGCACCTATCTTTTTTGTTAAAAAACAATAGAAAAATATTTTGATTGACAGGTGCAATAAACTTGTGTTTAAAAAGTATCACAACAATGAAAAAATTCTTATTTCTTTACTTTTTTTCTTGAAAAAAAAAAAAAGAAATGATTTTTTGTAACGAAATAATTTTTAAAATTCTAAAATCAATCCCTGATCCTGGAGATCGTTTAAATTTTGCTCGTACCACTAAACAACATTTAAAATGTTATCGCACCTTATTTAATACATTTACATTTGATGAAAATGATAGGACAAAGGTAAAATAAAAATACCGTAACTTTTTTAATATTTTTGTTGTCCTTTTAGACAGCTGTTTGTATACCGTCTGATCAATCAAAATTCAATCATCGTTTTAAAGGATATTACTCGGATAGTGAATATCTTTATTATCATTTTCCTCGACATATAATTTTCAAATATATTTCTAGTGTATATTTTTCAAATGCCTTTAATGCCATAAAAAAATATCAAAAATGGAATGATTTAAATGAATTATCTCTTCATCATGTTATTATTGACACAGATGTTGTAAAAATAATTGAATCCATTGTTATTATTAACAAAATCAGTGTTACTGAATGTTATATTAATGTTGAATTCAATGAATTGCTTGATTTATTTAGTTGCGCATATCGATTTATGTAAGTTTTTAAAACAATAATGATTTATGTGCCCATGAAAAATATTTTTGTAGTTTTGATTGCCCCTCATTTGTTTACCCTCCCGATGCGGGGTACATTATTGCATCAAAGAAAGATTTTCCACTCCGACGATCCTTAATTGTTATGCGCCATATCCCCTTTGCAATTGAAGTGGATTCCTTTATTCATTCTTTTAAGGTATAATTTAAGTGCCTTTCTCTTAAAAAATATTTTGAACCGTTTTTGACGTTTTCAGAAAAATCTTTCAAAAATCCGTCATCAACTAATTCTTTCATTATCAAAGACATGTAACACAGACGAAAAAGCTGAACTCAAACAACAACTTTATCTTGCCAGCAAAAAATACCATATACGTATATTTTTGCCAAAATAACTTTTTTTCTTTGTCGATATCCTTCGGTATGCATAAAGAATAAAGACAAAACTTTTTGTTTATTTAATAAATTACATCATCAAAAGATTATGTAAAGAGCGGCTTTTTTGTTCTGCTTTTTATAAAAACATTAGAAAAATAATTTGGTTGCCAGATGGGACAAACTTGTGTTTAAAAATTTGTATCAAACAGAAAAATGTCATTGTTCATTACTAATTTTATCCTCCAAAACTAACGTTTTTCTTTTTTCATCTGTTATCGAAATGGTCACTTTTTCTAATGATTTTCAAGATTCCTTGATTCATTATCTTTGGGAAAAATGCACATTGAAAACAGCGATAAAATTAGGATGTAGTACTGCTATGATAAAGAAATATCGAAATACTTTTTGGAACATTATTTCAAAACGTGCTGACGGATTTGTAAGCTTACAAATATTTTTATGAATCCCCTATCTAATATTTTTATAGATATCATGCATTTTAAAGAAACGTCAGGGTTTTATTGTAAAAAAAGTTGTTCCCGAATCATCCAAATGGATCTTTAAAGATTATGATTTTGCCTTAAATGTAAATATTCTTCAATATTTGGCTACAATCTTACCAGCTGGATATAATATCAATTGTATTATATTTAAAAATTGTGTTTTTAATGAATCAACAATTCGTTTATTAAAAAAAATTGTTGTGAAAGAACTTAATTTTAAATCCTGTCGATATCATGGAGATTTCAGTATTTTCATCACCTCTTTATCCGTTACTTCATCTTTAGTGTATGTTTTCTATATTTTCTTTTCATATTTTCCCTGTCAAAAACATTTATAGTTTCAATTCACCCTCATTTGTTATCCCCAAATCAATAGGGAAATTATTGATTGAAAAGAAATGGTTAGAACCACTCCGTGAATTATCTCTACATCATTTGTGTTCAATTCCATATTTCAAGAGTTTAAGTCAATTTCAAGATGAAATGATGACTGAGCCCCAATATGGCACCAATGATGGTATCCATCTCTCCATGAAACGAAATGCCAAAAAGAAACTTTGTGATCGTCTTTCTGATCAAACAGAAAAATATGGCATGTGGTGTACTTCATTGTATTAATATGACCGAATCCCCCCCCTGTTTAAAGCACTATTATGTCCCCATGTTTAAAGCACTATTATGTCCCTATGTTTAAAACACTATTATATCCCCATGTTTAAAAAATTTTAATTTAATAAACTGATTAATTACATTTTTTCTGAAATCTTTTTTTCGTTATTACTGTATTTCTTTTAAAATAATTTTTCGTTTTATTTATATCAATAAAAAATACTGTAAATAAAATTAAGTTCCTTCACAACAATGGAATTCAGGAAGTTATGGAATGTCGACAAAAAAGAAGGAAAAAGAATCAATGAATTTTGAAAAAACATTTGCAAAAAATACTGTAAATAAAATTAAGTTCCTTCACAACAATGGAATTCAGGAAGTTATGGAATGTCGACAAAAAAGAAGGAAAAAGAATCAATGAATTTTGAAAAAACATTTGCAAAAAATACTGTAAATAAAATTAAGTTCCTTCACAACAATGGAATTCAGGAAGTTAGGGAATGTCGACAAAAAAGAAGGAAAAAGAATCAAGGAATTTTGAAAAATTAAAAATACAGTAAAAAAATTGACTTCAAACCCGGAAATATGGAAAACGCTTGAAAAAGCGGTTAAAAAATATTTGGATAAAAATATCTCTGAAAAGAAATATTTATAAACACTTTTTAATTTTTAAAAGCATTTAAAAAATATTTTTTTTCATGGATATTTTTATCCAAATATTTTTTAACCGCTTTTTCAAGCGTTTTCCGCATTTGGGATTTGGGGCGGGAAAAACGGCTTGCCGTTTTTAAATCCCTACCATAACCCTGTTCGGTTAGATATTTTTCATATCTAACCGATGTTATGGTAGGGATTTTATTCCCTTGACCATTTGACTTGACGAATTTCCTGAAAAAATAATATATATTTTTTATAAACAAACATGAAAAAAGAAAAAGCTTACATGTAATTATTCAGCATTATCGAAATTAATTCATTTCGTTTTTTAAATGTGATTCTTTCTTTACCGCTATAATAGAATATATATATATATAAAAAATATATATTTTAAAAGAAAAACCAAACTCACATTTTTCCCAAAATAACTTTTTTTTCTTTTTCGAGATTATCAATTTTTTCCAAAATTGTCTCGAGTTGTTGTTTTAGATTATCAGCTTCAACATTTTGAAATGAACTATTTGAAGATGATGGATTTTCAAAAGAAGAATTTGAAGGTTCACGAGTTGGCGATGGTGACTTTGAAGGTTCACGAGTTGGAGATTGTACAGTTGAAGGTCCACGAGTTGGCGATGGTGACTTTGAAGGTTCACGAGTTGGAGATTGTACAGTTGAAGGTCCACGAGTTGGCGATGGTGACTTTGAAGGTTCACGAGTTGGAGATGGTGACTTTGAAGGTTCACGAGTTGGAGATGGTGACTTTGAAGGTTCACGAGTTGGAGATGGTGACTTTGATTCGACTGAAAAATAATTTTAAAAAATTTAATATAATTATATATATATATATTTATATGTGCTAAAAAATACTTACATTCATCATCTGAAATAACAATAATTTCATGCTCTACAACAATTGGCTCGCTTGGTAAAGTTTCAAATTGTTCCATATAGTTTTTAATTTCGTTATAGGCGTTGATTATTTTCTAAAAAATATATTTTTTATCAGATTTTTTATACAAACGTATAAAAAATGCTTACTTGAGCATCGCCAACAAGCCCGCCTTTATCAGGATGAGCTTTTTTGACTAATTTATAATATTGTCTTTTTATTTCATCAAATGAAGCATGTTCATTAACTTGTAATACCTTCAGCCCTTTTTTGTATGCACGACGCATTTCATGGTAATCATACGCTTCATCATCATCATAATAATCCATGATTAAAGAGGCTTCTTCCAAAAGAGCTAAAAAATATTAAAAATTATATATTTCTTTAAATCTATTTTTTTCGTTTTACACAAATGAAAAATAAATTTATGTGTTGTATTTTTGGGGTTATGCATGAAACTCCTCCTTAAAAAACATGTTTAACAAATGCTTTTCCTCTAAGAGGGTTTTTATCTGAAGATAGTGGATCATACTCAAGTCAGCATGAGACTTTTATTTGATATAGCAGTAGTCACTTTTCAAAAATTTGAGTGTTTTTGAGACTTTCTTTTTTAGGGATGATTTACTCCGCATGTCTTTTTTTATATTCAAATTTTGTCTCTTTTAAAATATCCTTGTAAGGCATATACGCTAAAATAATGATCAAAGAAAAAAATTATTGCATTAGTATTTATTTAAAAAAGATTGATACAAAAAAGTGAATAAATGATTGAATAAATGAATGAAAAAATGGACGATTAAAAATTGAATGATTAAAAATTGAAAAAAATGGATGATTAAAAAATTGAATATTTTGTTGTAGCATCAATCATAGAAAAATCGGCACCATAACATCTAAAATAAAATCGAATTTAAAAAACAGTGAGATAAAAATATAATAAATTAACTTACTAAAGACATCTTTTAATGAGAAAAAGGATAACAATAAATGCTGTAAAGCAAATAAAAAGAATAATATAAAGATCAACCAGATTATATTCTGTTGAAAAGTTATATATATTAACTTCAAAACCATTGAAACAATAGTTAATAGATTGATGGTTGAGATTCATTATTAAAAAGATGCTAAAAATATATATATATAATATTAATATTTTTTAAAAAGCATAAAGTATCATCAAAGTTTAATAACTTATATTACTAGAAACAAAAAAGTTAGTTTTTTGAAAAAGTTATGTTATTTATTTACAGAAAAAAAAGAATAAATGCATGAAAAAAATGTACAAAAAGTTATAAAAAGTAATAAAAAAAAGTAATTAAATCTGCAACAACTCCATCAGCGAATAAAATACGCCATTGCCATTGCAATTTGTGTGGCAGCAATAACAACAAGAGCAGCAGCAGCAACTTGATAAACACGAAATTGATCAGGAACAATTCTGATTGGAAGTTCAACACCAAGTTGATTATCATCTGGACGTGGATCATCTTCTTCTTCACCAATCTCTAGAGCAACATCACGTTCTGGAGGCGTTGGATACTAAAATATATTAATGTTAAAACATGAATTGTAATAAAAAATAAAAACTTACAAAGAAATTAAGCATATTTATAACAAATGGAAGTTAAAAAAAGTTTAGCAGAAAAATCAAACAATTCGTAACAGAAGAAAATTATATTTTTTCAGAATTGATGATTTTAAATAAAATTAATTTCGAAAGATATTTCGAAATTAATTTGTTCGAAGCAATTCGAAACATTTTTTTCTCATAAAAAAAGGAAATTTTCGTGCTAATCTCTTTTAAAATTAAATCGAGTGACTCCCTTTTTTGAGGTCATCGACATTTTTCAGTTCAATTTATTCTCTTATTACTGTTTCTTTTTAACAATGATTTCAGGATTAGTTTTTGTAATTTTTATCCTTGGTAAGTTAATTTTATTACAAAACTGTTCACTAATTTTATCATTTTTTAGTTACCTATTTATTTAATTTTGGATTTATTATGATAATCGCTACTTCTATGGCATTTGGAATCTGTAAGTAAAATTTTTGTAACAATTATTATTTTCAATTTCAAAATATTTTTTATTTTTAGATTGGGGATTTAAAATTATTCACCAAAGAAATCAATATCTTAATTGGATAGTATATTTAAGAAATATGGAAATGCAGCAAATGCAGAATGATTTAATTAAATATAAAAAAGGAATGCAAATAAATGTGGTTAAATTTATTAAATTTATGACAAGTAAACGTAAGATTCTCATTTTATATTAATATATATTATATTCATATTATTTTTACAGGTCAAATTGCAAAAAAGCTTAATAAAATTAGAAATAGATTAAATCGTTAATGTAAGTTATTTTCTTATATTTTTATCTCACTGTTTAAAATTCGATTTTATTTTAGCTCCTCGGTTTTCAAATAATGTTTTCTTTTTCTTCAAATAAAAATTTTAATCATTCAATTTTTAATCGTCCATTTTTTCTTTCATTTATTCAATCATTTATTCACTTTTTTGTATCAATCTTTTATAAATAAATAATTATTCTTTAACTACTAAAAAGAATGCAACACAAAATAAAACACATTTTTATTAATTAAATGAAAAATATTATTCCACATAAAAATCTTTGGGTATCTTTCTGTTGCCGAAAACACAACTAAAGCTTTCTTTTATTCCTATAACTTAAGCATTGAAAAGAGGGTCAAAAGGGCGACTGTCAGATGTTTAAAATATGCTTTTGTGTTGTGAAAAATTCCCCGCTTTTTACACTAATCTTTTGCGCGAAAAAAGAGCAACTGCTGTTTTTTCTTTTACCGTATATCTTTTTGATGAGAGAGAGAGAGAGAGAGAGAGAAAATAAAAAAGAAAATGTATGACCTCAAAAAATGAGATATGCTTGTCTGTCTTTCTTTTTTTATAGGTCATCATTAAAAGTCAATACCTTTCCTCTGATTTTTTTTATCATTTAATTATTTTTAATGACGATGCTATTGCTCTCTCTTTTTTTTTTGAATTTTTTATAAATATTTTATTTAATTCATTTTTGTGTAATTTGATATATATATATTTTTTTAATCTTGCCCCATGTTGATGGAAATTAGAGTCATATATATTTTTATGTTGTCAGTGTATCAAAACTTGAGGCACTAAAAAACAATTCGTGTAATTTGTATTCTTCAGAAGATTCAGAACCTTTTGAAATGGATATTAAAGAAATATATAAACGAATAAAATTTAAAATCTCGTTTATCTGTAATGATTAACAAAATCAAATAAATGACACAGTTCAAATTTTTTACACTTGGACACATAAATCATTATTTTAAGAATTTGATGATCTTTCGCGCGCATTTTTTGTGATAAAATGACGCTCTTTTTTAACTATAAAATCGTAGCGAAAATCCCTGAAAGAAAGGGGGGATATTTTTTACTTTTGAAAAATAATATAAAAAGGGATAAAAATGAATTTAGGTTCATTTGTTAACAGAGTTATAGCTATGGAGCAGTCGCATTTAAATATTAGCTCTGAAATAATTTTAAATCGTGAAGATTTTTGTTTCTTTTCCCCGAGTTCGATTATGCTCTCAGGGCCTTCGTCTTCAGGGAAGACAACCCTTTTAAAATCCTTTATTGAACATCGCGAATCCATGTTTTTGCCTAAAATTGCCTCATGCCTTTATTGCTACGGGGAGTATCATGAATATGTAGATGAATTAAAGGAAAAACAAATAAATACAAATTTTGGAGTCCCTAGTGATGATTTAATAGACTCTTTGCCAAAACCTTTATTGCTTGTCCTTGATGATTTAATTAGCGAAATGAATTCTGAGTTTTTGGACACTCTATTTTTAAAAAAGGGTCATCATCGAAATATTAACACTATTTTATTAACTCAATCTATTTTTTTACCCAAATTAAAAACGCCCCGAATTAATTCCCATTATATTATTACAATGAGATCTCCTGCTTATCGCCTCCAAATCCGCAACTTGGGAGTTCAGCTTTTTCCAGGCAAAGTTAAAGAATTTTTGAGCGCTTATGATGACAGTACAAGTCTTCCGTGGGGATATCTTGTTATTAATTTGCATACTAAATCAAATCCCCTTCTTGCTTTAACCACTTCCATTTTACCAGATCAAAATCCGCTTATTTACAAGCTCAACTAATGGATCAATATAAGCTTTTAAAGACTCTTTCCAAGATGAAGTCAATGAATGTCATTCACAAACTCACCCCTGATCAAATTATGTTCATTTCACAAGTTTTCCATCATTTTTTAACTAATAAATTTCCTGTTGCCCCTGTTTACCGTAATCGACTCAAAGATTATGCTCAAATTATCCGCAAAATAGCCAAAGCTAGAACTTTAAAAGCAGCTAAAAAGATTTCCAAGACAGTTCCAATTACGGTTTACTCCAGTATTGCTCGATGGGCACTCAACTTTTTCAAAAATAAATGATTTAAAAAATATGTTTAAAAAATATGTTTTTTCTCATATATGATTTTCTTTTTTGCATTACTGTAAAACTTTGAATAAAAATGTGTAATCAAAAAATGCTTTTTTAAAAGGGGACAAAAAATGAGAGGGGTTAAATTTCCATAAACGTGAATATGTACAGTAATCCGTGATTATAAAATTTAATAATTTAATACCAATTTTTAATAAAGTTTGAAAAAAGATTTAGATGCAAAAACTTATTGTCCTTCCAATGACCCGATACAATAATTTGATTGAAAAAGAAAAAGGCCAGTCGGGTTTAAGTCAAACAGTAAATGCTGTTATGAAAAATGCTGAAAATGAAGAGTTACTTCAAAGAAACCGGCATTTTGAAGTGGCACATGAAAAGCTTCCTGAAACTCATAACAAAAAAATTCATCAACATGCAATTACGTGGGTCCCTCCTCCACCGATCGACAAAATTCGAGCATATAAACGAAAACAGCCCATGACAAAAAAACATAAAGCTGTGAAAAAAACAAAAGCCCCAAAGCTTTCAAAAAAGAAAAAGTCCGCCAAAAAGTCGGTTGTTGCTCCTACTTTTTCTTTACCGTTAACAAAAAAGTGGAAACTTTAAACTGTTGTCATTTATTGATTTTGTACCATTTGTTGATCGGTCCAAATTTGAATTTTGTGTTATATTTTTAAATAAAATTTTACATAAAAAATGGATTTTTTGTTAAAAAGACTTTACACAGATCCTAAAACTTCTTCTGCCGCTTTTTCTGGGATTGATAATTTATTGCGGGAAGCAAAAAAAGCAGATCCTTCAATTACAAGACAAAATGTAATTGATTTTTTACATAAATCAAGAACTTATACTTTACAAAAACCTATTCGACATCATTTTCCTCGTCGAAAAACATTAGCTTTTGGGCGATTAGAAAATTTACAATGCGACTTGGCCGATATGCAAAAATTATCAGCTTCAAACACTGGACATACTTTTATTTTAGTTGTCACTGATGTTTTATCTAAATTTTGTTGGGCAGAACCCGTAAAAAATAAAGGTACAATAGAAGTCCAAAAAGCCTTTGATAAAATCTTTAGTCAAATGGATCGTTTGCCTGTAATGATATACAGTGATAGAGGTATTGTTTTAAACACCGGGATAAAAATAATGTTTTAAACACTGGGATAAAAATAATGTTTTAAACACCGGGATAAAAATAATGTTTTAAACATTTGCATTAAAAAAATCTGAGAAAAAATATATTTAGGATTGGAATTTGAAAGTCCTGCAATGCAAAAATATTTTAAATCAAAGAATATTAAAAAATTCAGTTCAAATGATGGGGATCAAAAGGCTGCCGTTGTTGAAAGAATGATAAGAACCCTTAAAGGTCGCTTATTCAGGTGCTGACTTTTTAGAGGGTTAAAATTATATATTAAAAATTATGTTTTTTAGATATTTAAATGAACATGGAACGAAAAAATATACTAATATATTGCCGGCGATTGTCAAAGGCATAAATGAAAGTAAATCACGCGTAACTAAAATGAGGGCTTGTGATGTCACTGATGAAAATACCCCCCAAATTTTTGAAAGAGTTTTTGCTCCCTCATTATTGGCAAAGCGAGACAAACCAAAATTTTCCGTTGGAGATACAGTACGTGTACGTCAAAAAAAGGCAACTTTTCAAACAGGATATCAGATCGGATGGAGCGATCGTATTTGGAAAGTATCAAAAGTTTTACCCTCAAAGCCTACAGTATATAATTTGGTTGATGATAAAAATAAACAAGTTCATTCAAGATATTATAATCAGGAGCTAGGATATTTTGATAGTACCAATCCTGAAGCAGAATATCGAATTGAAATATTAAAAACAAGAAAGCGTAAAGGTCATGTTGAACATTTTGTGCATTGGATTGGAGAACCAGAAGAGAGCAATTCATGGATTCAAGCCAAAGATTTAGCAAATTAAAAAAGAGGGAATTTTTATTAAGTCTTTTTTGGCGGGAATCTATTTTTTTAAAATTAAAATTTAGGCGTCTTTTTTTGGCGGGAAAAATATTTCTTTTTTAAACTTTTTAAAATATGTTGTAAAATTATTCATTCATTATATTTATTTTAATAGAGTATAGTTGCGTTTGTTTTTTACTCTGATATTTTTTTAATGTTTTTAGTACCTGTTGATTTTGATAAAATCGATTTTCGTTCATTTTTTGATAATAAAGCAGTATTTGAAAAAGTAATTGAATCTCCTTCAGAGAGTGAACAAAAACCCGCAGAGGAATTAAAAGATAAAGATCATAGTGTTATTGTTCCAGCTAGCGTTCAAAAGCTTGAAACAACTCCTGAATCTTCACTTCGAGATCCTGTAATTGTTAAACCTCCACTTAAAAGAAAATTTAAAGATATTTTTGCGTAAATATGCAACGACTTGATCCTCAAAGTGTCGATAAAATCCCAGATTCCATTGATTTTTTCAATGCAAAACCTACAATTGTTGCTTATCAAAGTAGTGCAAGCGTTGAATATCTTCCTTTGACTCCTATTGGGACTTGGCCCCTCCATTTTCGTGTAAACAGTGGTCAAGCTTATCTTGATCTTTCCCGCTGTTATTTAGTAACAAGTTTTCGTATCACCAAAAAAGATGGAGATAAAAATGTTCCAATTACTGCTGCAGATCCAATTAGCTTTATAAATGGATTTGGTTCCACGTTCATCAAAAATCTTAAAGTTTCATTTAATGGACGTCAAGTTTATAACTCAAATGATTTATTTGCATATAATGCTTATCTCCGTAGACGTTTATGTATTGGAACAAATAAAAATGAAGAAGAACTTCAAGTTGGTGGATATGTTGAAGATGGACTTTCACATATGTCAGGTCCTGGCTTTGAAGGTCGACGATCATTTTTTGAAAATGATGCAACTTTTGAAACTGTTTGTTCCCTTGACGTTGATATTTTTCGGCAAAATACTTTACTTTTAAATGAAATGACAATTGATATTGAAATTACTCCTCACAATAACTTTTTTACTTTATTGTCAACAGGAAAAGCTGAATATCAGTATCATTTGGTTGATTGCAAATTTTATGCAAAACAACATTTATTACTTCCACAACTTAATTTTGCAATTCAAGAAAAACTTAATGGAAATGCAGTTGCCAAATATAGTTTTAATCGAAATATAATGAAAAATTTCTTTATTTCTCCTGGTCGTTATGATTTTAATGCTAATCTCTTTAGTGATTATTTACCTAAACGGGTATTTTGTGGATTAGTTGATGCTAAAGCTTTTAATGGGCACATTGGAATGTCTCCCTTTGAATTTGCTCCATTTAATCTTGAATCTGTACGTTTAATTACAAATGGCTGCCATACACCTGCATATCCTTACAAATTAAATTGGCAAAAGAAACAATTTGGAAGAGCTTTTAAAGATTTGATTGATGCAACTAGAACAACCCACGGTATCAATACACAAAAATATGTTGCAAATTCATGCCTTTATGGCTTTGATCTTCAAGCATATCAAAATAATAATTATATTGAACTTCAACAAATTGGAAGCACAATGATTTCCCTGAATTTCAATGTTCCCGTTCCAACCAATGGCCTTCAACTTGTTGTCTTTGGTGAATTCGATTCGATTTTGGCACTCGATAAAACTCGTACAGTGACTACTGCAATGTCCATTTAAATCATTATCCCCTCGTGGCATATTTAAAATGCAGTCGCTTTTTTATTTATTCTTATTTTTATTTATTAGTTGTGCCCTTGCCGTTGAAGAAACAACTCAATCCATTATTGGTGAAGAAGCAAAACCAAGAATCATGGCTTGCAGTTTCCCTGATGCCGTAAATGCCCCTCCTCCGACAACTCTTTTACCCACAAATCCTTCAGTAGCAGAAGTCATTGTTTTTATTTCTGGATGGGTTGCATGGATATCATACATGTTGTACCGTATCTTTTCAACACGATAATAATTTTAATTTAACTTTATTTTTAATTTTGTTTTTAAACTTTTCTTTTTTTAAATTTTATTTGTATTTTTTGCATATGTTTTTTCTTATGCTTCATGTGTAAGATTTTTTAATGCTTTTAAAAATAAATAATCAAAACCCAAAAATACTTTGTTGGAATTATAAAAACATGTTTTATATATATAAATCATGATTATTACTTGAGCTTTTTACATTTTAAAAATTATTAATATTATATATATATATATTTTTTGATGGAGCACGTTGCAATCCCTTTTACGCTCAATAAAACTAATAAAATTAGTATTCAACTTGACGGAGGCATGAAATTTGTTGGGGATAATTGGTTTTGTGCATTAAAAGAATTTTCCCTCGAAAAAAATTGGTCTTTGATGAATGAAAAAATTACCATAATTTACACAAATGGTTACAAATCAGTTTTAACTCCCGAAACAAATTTCCCTATTGCTCAAATCGAAACCATAATTGAAGAAATGTTCCCTGGAGAAAGAGCAAAAAGAAATGATCTATTTAATGAAATTACTTTTAATGATACTTTTGATAAGTCGAGTCAAGAAACTATAGTAAAAAAAGCTAAAGTTTCTGTTGAAAAAAGTACTTTGCCCGAATACGCCCCCTCCGAAAAAATTATTTTGCCCGAATATAAGTCCACTGAAAAAAATAAAAAAGAAGAAAAGGAAAAAAGGGATACTGATTTGTTTGAAGAAATGACATACGCCCCTCCAAAAAAAGAAAAACAACGCAAAAAAAGTGTAACGCCGCCTCCTTCATTACTGCCAATGGATGTTCCGCGCAAAACAGAAGAAAATGACAACAGACCCGAAACGCCGCCGCCTGTTCCTCCTCCTTCATTGCTTCCCTTAAGTCCACCTTTAAAACAAACAGAAATAAATGACGATCAACGAATGGTTGTCACTTTTCCAACAGATGTACCACATGAAAGGGGATTAAAAAATTATATTGTTTTTAAAAATCTTAAAGATGCATTTTATTACGATCCAGAGTTACCTGTCACTTTAAATCATTTTACGCGCCATGCGCACGCTTCGATTCAATTTTTACTTAATCCGTCAAATGGCAAATATACGCTCAATTTTGATGACCGGCATGTGCGTGCCGTCCATCTTTCAAAAGGATTTGCGCATTATCTTGGTTTTCCGGGGGAATGGGCGATTATTAAAAACAATACAATGGCGCCAAAAAAACCTTCGACCCATCCTTTTTTTACGCACATTTGCTTACATATCGCTGATCTCTTTTGTCCAATTTATTATGGAGAAAAAAGAGACGGGGTAATCGCTATCATTTCTCTAACAAAAGGAGATGACCCATTGAATTTTTATGCAGCTAAGCCAAATTTTTTACGATTAAATCGCACCCAGTTGAATATGATTAATCTGGAACTTAAAGACACTAAAGGAGATCCGATCGTATGTGAAACAGCCAATGGGCATATTATGTTAGAATTTAAACAAAAATAAAATCTTTTTTGTTTATTTTATAAACATGTGTTACATATCTATAACTTTAATCAAAAATGAAAAACAAAAATCAAAGCTTGCGCAAAAATATTTTCATTCTTCCATTTTTTGGATTTGAAGTATGCCTTTTCCTTTTTCACTTGTAAGTTTCTCTAAAAAATTTTTTTCTCTTGAACTTTTTATAACTTTTTTCATTTTTTTAAGAAGAAAAAATCTACTCCAGCTCCAATGTCTCGTCCCATTATTCGTAAAACCCTTTCAAAAGCTCCTGAACTTGCTCCAATTTATGAAGACACCGTTACCAATGTCCCACCTCGTCCCGTTACTGTTGACATGCCAACTCATCCACCAGTTCCAGTTAAAGTTGTTGAGCCTGGTGTCTTCCATGTTTTGATCCGGTTCAGTCAACGTGATGAACGTATTCTTAAAATTATGGCTGCATCTCTTTTCACCTTCGCCTTCATTTCATTCATGAATTGGATTATGCGTTTGTTCTAAATTTTAAAAATTATTTTTCTGAAAAAGTTTTTAATCATTTGTTTGTTTTTTTAATTCTTTTTTTTAAAATTATTTTTCTGAAAACTTTCTTTTCTTTTTTTTAAAAATTATTTTTCTGAAAACTTTCTTTTCTTTTTTTTAAAAATTATTTTTCTGAAAACTTTCTTTTCTTTTTTGCTAAACTTATTAATATTATTTTGATGAAAACTTTTTGCTAAACTTTTATTACGAATAAAAAATATATTTTTTTAAATTTATTATTTTAAAAGAATTTGCACGATAAAAAAATATAACACGGGGAAAAAACAATAATATTTAACAATATATATATATACAATTAAACATTACTAGAAGAACCGGTAAAATTATAATCAAAGACAAAGGGACGAACACTGAAATTATCAACATCATTATCAAGACGAAGACAATATCCTCGTTTGCCAAATTTCCATCCATAGGGATACATATAATGACCATGTAAAATTCCTTTCTTGCAAACTAAAAAATAAGTCACTGTTTAAAACACTATTATATCCCCATGTTTAAAACAATATTATGTCCTTGTGTTTAAAACAATATTATGTCCCCATGTTTAA
Source organism: Panagrolaimus superbus (assembly GCA_964035985.1). NCBI lineage: Eukaryota > Metazoa > Nematoda > Chromadorea > Rhabditida > Panagrolaimidae > Panagrolaimus > Panagrolaimus superbus. The sequence goes on from OZ038357.1 coordinate 13,995,122, forward strand.
AACACTATTATATCCCCCTGTTTAAAACACTATTATATCCCCCTGTTTAAAACAATATTATGGCCCTGTGTTTAAAACACTATTATATCCCCATGTTTAAAACAATATTATGGCCCTGTGTTTAAAACAATAAATCATACCAGTTCGATAAATTTTAGTTGAGTTTGTTGTTAAAACTGATAAATTGTTGGATGGGCCAATTCTGGTAGTTTCAAGTATCACTGTTTTATTTGGATTGTAGTCAAAAGTAGATTTTTTAATTAGTTTTTCTGTTTCCGCATTTGACACAATTCCACGAATTTTGGTGCATGTACTTATAACACCATCTTTGTCAGCAAGTTCAAGATGATACTAAAAAATTAAAACGTATGTCATAAAAAACTTTTTAAAAATAAATTACTTGTTTAGCGCCTGCCGAACGATAACTGATTATCTCTTTGTCCGGATATTCATCCGTCATTTCCCCCAGGAGTTCCCCCGAAGTTAAAGGGTTAAAATTCCAGGGGTGCATGTAGATGATGGAGTCGGTATCTGAAATTTAAAAAGGTTTAAAAAGAAAAAAAGAGGAAGATTATTTCTTACCAGTATATAATAGTCGACAACCAGGACTTAAATGAATAAGTTTCATGAACTTGTATAAATGCAGCTTTGCTAAAAATAAAATGTTTTTATCGCGATAGAAACTTTAAAACAAACCTGCTGCAGTGGTCCATAAAGACAACATAACATTAACATTTCTACCAGTTACATAATTATGATCCCTTTTAAAACGGATCATTCTGGTGCCATCGGATAAATAATGGGATGAGAGATCAAATATTGTGGGATCCCTAACATAAGAGTAATATTCTTCGGTCGAAACAATCTTCTTTTCTTCATGAACATTGAGGGCAAAGCGACCCCTACAAAAAATATTAATTACAGTGGATCAAAATAAATAAAAAAGTTAAACTAACCAAAGGGAATTAAGACATAATTTTGCAATAAAACGACGACCTTTATTCAATTTACATTCATCAAGATCAATATCATATATATCTTTGTAGAGCTTTTCAAATTTTTTTCTTTCTGTAGGATCAGAATAATTTGGTGGTGGTTCTGAAGCCTCGATCTTAAAAACAGAATTCATTAAAATGTTATTGCAATTCATCAAAGACTCGCCTTCTGTTTCAAAAAAGATCTTACATATCCTTTGAAAATGTTATCAGAGCCCTCTTTATATTCCAAAACATGATAAATTTTTTTGAGTTCATAACCTTGATGCATGGCATATAAGAGTTCCTGACTCGTGATAGTAGTTACAAATTCACGACCTTCATCATTATGAGGACACGACTGGGGTCCTTCATTTTTATCATAATATAATTCTGGGCATCTCCCTAAAATTTAAACCAATGCATAAAAATATTATATCCCCGTGTTTAAAACACTATTATATCCCCATGTTTAAAACACTATTATATCCCCATGTTTAAAAAAAACTAACCACAAATAGGGAAAATCAACTGGCTCCGGAATTTCATTGGTAAAATGGGGAGTTCCATATTCTCCGGAGCCAGAACTTTACATTTAATAATAGCCATTTCAGGGATGTCCGTGGGATATTCATACACTGGAACATTATGCTTTATTTCAGGATGTCCAATGGGGTATTTTGTTACAAAATTAATATATCTGCAAATTATTTTTATCATTATTAATTAAACATCTTTAATAAACTTACGGATATAAACTGCAAATATCATAGTAACTAATTTTTCTAACACCTTCAATAGCATCTGCTTTCATTCGTATAGGACCAGTTCTACCTCCATTCAATGCCTAAAAATATATTTTATGACATAAAACATTATTTTTAAACATACTTTTCTAAGATCAATATTTGAAAGATCTTCAGTATTATTGATGAATTTAAACATTTTATCATCCATATTCATTTCCCTTCGAATATCACATTCCCATACCACTTTAACTTGGGAATAATCATCGTTACCATCAATAGCTTCATCCAATCGTTTTGCCTTTTCAACAGTTGATGCATAAAAATCACCAGCAGTTTTACCATCAATAAGAATTTTTGTGCGATCTGGATAACATCGGGGGCAACCATGCCTAAAAAATAAATATTGAACTATATTTTTTTAAGACGTATCCTTTAACACTCACCACAGACATCCATGAACTTGAATTATTTCTTTGGTATCGATGTTGTAACCATCAACAGAAATTTTACCAATTTTATGTTCTCCAATGTTGTTGGCATGTTGGATAAAATTATTTTGCTTCTTCATTAGCCAATCCAAATAACCAATAGCGATTTTGCTTTGATTTGTTTTATCGGTATATCCCGTTTCCGGGATCAAAGCAACTTCATTTAGAGGCATATAACATAACCGGTACACATAAAGACAAAGGGATGCTACAGAAATACCCTTCAGAATCACATCATAATATTGCTTATTGGCATTTCCACGAAGTTTAGAAATGTCAACTAAAAATAAAACATTTGTATAAAAAATTTTTAAACATCTGAATTAAAAAAATTTACCTTCATCAACTTTTTCTTTTACTTGTTCATTAAAACCTTTTCGAAATACCACAAATCCTTCATAAAGAATATTGACATCTTGTTTGCAATATTTATGCAATTCCACCGGCAATAAATATTTTGATCCATTTTCTTCCATTTTTTTACATTCAGCATCATATTTCAAATCAAATTTTGCTTTTTCTGCTTTCTTCATATTTGAATAACCAAAAAATTCTTTATCAGGAAGAGTATCCAACTGATTTTCATAGAATTCTTCTCTATTATAAAAATGAGGAAAGCTAAAAAATATATATATATATATATATAATTATATCAAATTTTTTAAATAAAGACTTACTCAAACTTATATAAAAGTTCAGCTAATGAAAATGATTCTTGAAATGCCCGAAGGGCCACCGGAATTATTGTATACGTATCGCGAAAATGAAGTGATTTTTCGATACCTTGACCAGAAGAAATTGTAGCTTCAATGATTGAGTTTCCTTTTTGAATGAACTGAGATGTTGTGTAATTCCTATCAGTAAATGCCTTTAAAACCAAATGGGAGTCAAAACGTGCTGCATTATGAGCATAGAGATAAACGGCCGAATAATCAGAACTTTGAGAAAGTGTTAATAAATATTCCATAAAAGCACCAGTAACATCTTCATCATAAACAATATTTTCATCAGATGAAGAAGGGAGTAAACGTTCGGGAATTGAAGTAAAAGTACTGCTTTGTCGATGACAATAAGTGCAATAACGATCTTTTGATGTATCATCAATACAGTCACTGCATCTGATCAAAGAATGCAACATATTAGCAAAATGTTCCAAATGAGAAGCTCCTTTGATTATGGATAAGATTTCACGTTGCATTTCTTCATCTACTTCTCGAGAAAGAATACCATCTTCATCAGCATCTTCATGGTCCTCAATTAGAGTTGATGAATATATAGGATCAGCTAAAAATTAGAGCATATATATATATATATATCAGTGAAAGATGTAGTAAAAGTTTTCTCACCTATTTCAGGGATAGCATGATCCATATTTGTAGCATGCATTATACCAGAATCTTCTAGACAAGAAGGATTACTTTCAGATTGATGAGAACAACATGCAACAGGTTCATCTTCAGAAGGATCAGATTGATGAGAACAACCTGCAACAGGTTCATCTTCAGAGGGTTCAACTCGTGCTCTTTTGTTAGAAGTTGAAGGTTCAGAACAGGAATTTGCACCTAAAAATATATTAAAATTATTAAAGTTTTATGACATAATTTAAAACATACGTTTACCCAGTCGTTTAAGAACTTTTTGAATGGTTTCAATGTCATAAAAAACATAAAGCACTCGAAGAAAATCTTTGGGATGAATTTTAGCTTTTTGAATATAACAATAATTCTTTCCCAAAGCACGATTATTTGGAGGATGATGCTGATTACATTGGTAACAATATGAATTTCCACAGACATGTTGAATGGCACTACCACGATGAATTTGATAAGTATGATTGCAAAGCTTACATTTCTTTTGATTAGCACAAGCTGATTTTAGATGTTGCTCATGACACTGTACACTTTTGAAAGATAAATTGCATTTGTCACATTTAATCCACGTTCCATCAGCTAATTCTTGTTGACATGGAAAATCTGGACCTTTTCCAAAACATGATGAACAGCTGTACTTACACCGTAGGGCGTGATCCCTTTGATGATCATAACCAACTTTACAATAAACACAATACATATTTTTCCCACAAAATAAATTCATTTTTGTTGACATACCATAAGTGCCAGCATTCCATCTGATAATCATTAAATTAATTACATGGACCTCTTCCGTTGTTGAATAGTAAGGAGCTGGGTCATTCTCTTTATATAAACGTCCACAGAGTTGTCTTCCTTCTTTTTCAAAAATAAAATCACAAAATTTTTTAATTTGACTTTTATCATCCATTAAAGTTCCATCATCTTTTGTAACAAAAGCGGTAATAATTTCAGCAGACTGCCAAATTAATAATGAATTAGCTTCAGGGATTGGAATATTTTGAATTATTGAAACCAAATATGACAACATCTTCTTCTAAAAAAAAAAAAAAAAGAAAAAATTATTTTTATAAACTTTAATTAACTTTTTAAAAAATGACTTACTTCAATTTTTAGCTCACGTATTTTATTGTCATTTTTATCAGAAGTTGTTTGATACCAATAGGAGCGAAATGCATTCACAATTGGAGAAATGCCAGTGTAAGCATCTTTTTTAAATGTTAAAATATGGCGACGAGTATCTACTTCTTTATCACGGATTTTAGTTTTTTTAGCTTTAGCTTTGACTTGTTGAGCCATTATTAAATTCTGAAAAAATAAAAATTTAAATAGAAAAAAGATAAAAGCGATGTTAAATTGTTTGAAGAAATGACACAGTGATCATAAAAGAAAAAAGCGACTATTAAAATACAGGCGCGAGGTCTTTTTCTTTTTTCGACACCTCCGCGATGACCTCAAAAAGAAGAGGCCATGTTGTGCTGTCTTTTTCTTTCGTCGGCACCTCCGCGTTGACCTCATAAATGCAATGGCATGTTGTGTTGTCTTTTTTAATGTTAGAAAAGTGAATCGATTGGACATTTTTTTGCGTCACCTCCGCAATGGCATAAAAAAAAGAATGGCACGCTGTGTCGTCTTTTTTCTTTTTGGCGGGAATCTATTAAACAATTTTTCATTGACAAATATTTTTTTAGAATGCGTTGAATTTAATAAAGTTTATTAATTTTTCAGGAGGGATAATACTTTATTGGAAAAACTAAAGTTAAAAGAAAAAAATAAAATAGAAGCTACAACACAAAAAAAATATTTACTGTAATTTCTCCTTCACAAAACTTTTTAAATCATTTTTTCTGAAAACTTTATGCCCTTGATCTTTTTAATTTTATTTACTTGTTTAATTAATTTTTTAATAAAAATGTTGGCGATCTATTTCTTAGACCTGGGGGGATTTAAAGAGGGGATTGAGACGAGTCGATTGATATATGATTCGATTTTTTTCATTTTTAAAAAATTTAAATTTTAAATTTTAAATTTTAAATTTAAAAAATATTTTATGCAAATGTTTAAAAGAAAATGTTTTGGCAAAAAAAATTCTGGAACTTTTGTTTTAAGACACTATTTATTAATCCTCCGAAAAAGGGACACACAATGTGCGACTGGCTAAAAAATCGGAGGAAAGGAAAAATAGGCTCCTCCCCTTTTTGACGTTATTACCGGGGGATTACTACTAACGCTCGGCGGATTTCAAAAAATTCCGCAGTGAAAAGCACGTGCAACGAAAACGCGAGTGTTCCATCTCTTTTTTTTCGTCCAAAAAAAAGTGAAGAGAGGCATAATGTAGATTTTTTATATTTTTTTGTGAAATTTCATTTTTATCCTTCTAGATGTAAAAAATACGGAGATTCCAAAAATGCAACTTTTAAGAGACTGTCTATCAGAAAATCTTAAAATTTCACATATGGAGCGGACCACACAATTTTTTTTTTCAATTTTTTTTAATTTTTTGGTAGAACCTGGTCCAAAAACGTTATTTATAGTGCTAGTTTTGGACTGGCACGATGCCAAAGGTCATAATTGAGCAAAATTGCCTGACAAGTAAAATATTTTTGTTTCTTAACCAAAAAATTTGAAGTTTTCCCAGTTGATACTAGTTGGAACAAGGTTTAAAAATATGTATCGTTTACATTTTTATCGGTATTCGGAACTTTGACCGAAAAAACTTTGACCGACAGAACTTTGACCGAAAGAACTTTGACCGAAAAGGAACTTTGACCGACAGAACTTTGACCGACAGCACTTTAACCGAAAAGGAACTTTGAGCGAAAATGAACTTTGGCCGAAAGCACTTTGGCCGACAGAGAACTTCGGCCGAAAGCACTTTGACCGACAGAGAACTACGGCCGAAAGCACTTTGACCGACAAAGTTATTCTGACCGACAAAACAAAAAAAATTTATTCAAAAATTTAATTTATTCAAAAATTTTCTACAATAAAATAAAAACACATTACAAAAAAGTTACAAATACCAATCTCTAACTTTCATCAATAATTTTCCCAAATAATTTTCTCCCCACAAGTTACAATTCATTAAACGAGCATCATTAAAACCTATTCCAATACCCCAGAATTTATCCCCAGGTGAAACTTCAGTTAAATGCAAATTTGACGTTTTCATTAGTTTTAACTTTAAGCCTGGATTTTGAGAAAATTTTGAAATTAAACATATTCCATTGTTTGAATTCGTTGAAAATTTAACCATTTTTTATTTAACCAGCTTTTAAATATTGGTAAAGTTGTTCACCGCTAATAAAAAGTTTCCCTTGATAATAAATATTTGACTGATAAAAATTACTTAAAAAATAATGGCGACCATAAAAGAATCCATAATTTCCGATGTTTATAGGATCTCACATTTTTAAAATTTCAAATTTTAAAAATAAAAAAAAATTTTTGAATTTTTGAATTTTTTTAATTTTGTACTTTTTATTGAAATGAATAAGTGTGAATTTGACCGAAAGTTTCTCCTTTGAGTGCAACAAAATTTTCACACTTATAGGAGAGTATATGACCTAATGAAATTTTTTTGCGCCAAAAAATAGTATAAAAGCAAAGCATGCCATTAAAAAACTCATCATTTCGGTGCCATCGTTTTCGCAATGCTGCTTCCGTTTTTTCTTTCGCTGTTTTTTTATATTTCATTTTTTATCAACGCTATTGGTGAGAATGCTGATTTTATGGGTGGCGGCGCTGACGATGATCTTGCAGAATATGGAACTTTATCAAAATCTTCTCATGTAAGTTCAAAGGAAGGGTATGGCTTTTTATTAAATTTTGAAGGCGCAATTTTTAAGTTAGATAAAAAAAGGCAACTAAAAAGCGGCGTTGTAAACTTTTACTGGAAATGTTCAACCAAAGATTGCAAGCGTAGGGTTACAACAAATGCAGTTTCTGATTTTAATCATAAAATTTGTGCCAAATCTGATACCGAGCATTGCCACAATGTTAACGGAATTGTTACTGCTGCAAAATTAGCCAGAAGTGAAATTGCAAATCGCGCTAGAGCTACCAATGATCGAATAAATGAAATTGTTTCAAATATTCAAAGCGCACTTCCTGCACCAGTTTTAATCGCTTTAAAAGAAAAAGACACTGAAAAACTGACCGGTACGTTTTTACACAGCCGTTTGTTAAACGGGTAGTGAACCGTATGGTTGCGGCATGTTTACGAACCGAACGTGTGTCTTGTTTAACGACCGATTTGTTTTGGCAGGTTTTCGGCACGGATGAGGTATAAAAACGGGCTGGTTACGGTCGAAACATGTTCAGTCGGTTTTTGGATGCAAACGGTCGGGAGAAAACAGGATGGAAAAGTCCGAATTCAAAACTTGAAAGGATAGAAAAGTCCGAATTCAAAACCTTTTAAACAGAAGTTCAAATCTTTGGCTTCGACAGACTTTTAGATTTATTTTTCAAAGGGTTTTTGTTCTGTAAATAGACACAAGGTTTATTTTTTTTTCAAAAAGCATTTATTTTTATATCCAAAGACAAACGCAACAAAAAATTACAACATGGGTAAATTTTCAGATTTTCAAAGGATTTTATTGTCTTTCAATGGTGATAAATTCCTGGGCAATTGGGATTGATCTCCGTGATTTGAATCCAAAGATAAAGGTCTTACTGTCTTCTTGTTTCTTCCAAATTATAACATAAAACATTATTAAGTTTGTTTAAATCGTTACCAATAAAGTAACATAGCGGCCGTTAACCATTATTTCAAGGGCATTGACATCATCTCCACGGGTAAATTTGGCAGCCAGCATCAAGGCTAAAATGATAATAATTTTATTTGGCAAACGAACAGTGAAACCAAACTTACGTAATAAATGTTGCAGCATCAGGAATAAAACCACACATTTCTCATTGCAGGATCCAGCTAAGAAAGAAATAAAGTAAATAAAATGTATAAATTTATAACAAACAGTTAATTAAGAAAGGAGTAACTTACAGCATCGAAAAGGGCGCGGGATGTAGCACGGGCATTATCTTCTCCGCCTTTGCCTCCAACATTTCCATCATTACTACCGTTATACATTGTTGATTAATAATCTGTAATTGAAATACAAAAGTAAAAAAATGTTATTATTTCAACAGTAAAAATCGCGCAATCAAAAAATATAGAGAAAAAAGAAGTAAGCAAAAAAAAGGATTAACATCTTCAAATTATTTCTGCAATAAAAATCGCGCAATCAAAAAATAGGGACAGAAAAAAAATAGTGAGCAAAAAAAGGGTTAACATTTTCGTGTCAAGAGATGTATTCAAATTTTGTATGCGCAGCTTTTTAGAAATTGTGTTTTAAAAAAACAACTTTGCAAAATTTGCAACTCCTTGGTAGCTACCGCCGATAAATTTTAAAAATGTAGAAAATTAGTTGATTTTTGCATGTTCCCGTGATTTTATGCTTTCCCTATGTTTTCCCTCTGATTTTTTTATATTTGTTAACCCTGGAATAAAAAGAAATGTGTTTTTTTTAATTATCCTAATTAATTTAATATTTATTTAAGATTGAGATTTATTGGCGGTGACGGTCAAGGATTTGAAAAATTGTTTAACGACTTTTTTTAAAAGTTGATTTCAAAAAACCGCGCAAAAACAAATTTGTATAGAATTCTTAACATGAAAATTTCCATTTCATTTTCGATGACTGATTTTTTTTACTCTTCTCATTTTTACATTACGTGTTTTTTATTTGTAATCATATCATTTTCATTGATTAATTTTTTTAAATCTACTCTTTTTTTATTACGTGATCTATATTTTTGCAATAACATTTATAGCTCAAAAATGTCTAATGCAAATAATGGACGTCAAGGCGCCGATGATGATGCCTGTGCTAATTCCCGTGCTCTTTTCGATGCCGTAAGTTATTTTTATGCTCATCAATTTTTTTTAAGACGTATATTTAATTACATCATATTTCCATCATTTATTTTTAGCTGGATTCAGCAATGAGAAGTTTATTAATTGAAGAAGCCCGGCGTCGTGATGCACCACGACCTTCTCCCTGGAATGAATAGAATTGGGAAAATGATCAACCTTCTACTTCCCGTGGTAATTACCTACCTACACGTTCCCGTGATAATTATCAACGTTCAACTTCCCGTGGAAATGATGGACGCCGAGAAAGCAATGATGATCCACCTGCCGCGGTTGTTTTGATTTTCAACCTCCAACTTCCCGTGGATTTTTGCGACCTTCTCCTTCCCGTGGTGATGTTCAACCTTCAACTTCCCGTGGAAATTTTCAAAAAAAAATCTTGGAATACCTTGGTTACCGAGAAAATATGGAGCGGCTTTCTGGATTTCACTAAAAGGAACATTTGAATATTTCGGCAGTGGATAAAAACAAGCCCTGGTTATCCTGCTGGATGGAATTTACAAAATGTCCCTGGGAAATTAACTGAGCTGTTGCAAGTAGGTTTTATAAACTATTTTGTTGTAGTTTTTGATCGAAAATTATTCTAAAAGATTGGACTTATTTAATTCTATTTTTAGGATACATCACCAATTTATGGAGTATCAACTTCAAATTGTTATGCCAGTAAACTTGGAACTTGGAGTGTGGCCCATTTTTATTTACAGCTGCCGTGGAAAGTTTAGATGCTGATATGGAATATTGGAATAGTATTTTCTCCTCTGAAGAAGTATGGAATGAAGAATTTGGTGTTCATTCGGATTACCGTATCCAATCCCTTGATTGGTCTACTAGAAATTTTAAATGCTTTAATTGTAACTGTATTTCAGTTTTTTGTTTATATCATTTGCCCTTGTAATAAAATTTAAGTTTTTTACACATTTTGATTGCGATCAGGACTATAAGTTTTACATTCTTATTGTATTTGCTTAAAATAAGGGGAATAACATTGTATTTTTCCTTTCTAGCATGTACCCATGTACTTTATGTGAAATAATTTGTGATAACAAAAAAAAGTTTCTGAAGCACATTCGTGAATTGCACGAATTGGAATTTCGAATAAAGTGCCCTTTTTGCCCATCCCTTTACACCTACGGTAGTCTTCAAAATCATTTGAATAATAATCATGTTGTGGATCCTGCCCAGAGACAAAATAATGCCATTGCCAATGAACCTATTGATCTTGATTACGATGATTACAATGTGCCCGAACCCATGGAATTCGAAGAGAATAATGAAGAAGAAGTGGAAGATGATGAAGAAGTGGAAGATGAGGAAGATATTATAGTTACGCCAGCAGAAGGTTTTCCAAATGATTCAAACCTGTCACCTATGGAACAAATGAGAAAGAATTGTGAAACCTTTGGAGAAAAATGCTTTGAAAAATGGTTGCAATTTTCGGCTCATCCTGATGCCACTATAAAATCTGCAAGTTTATCTTGTGATTTTATGATGGCCGCTGCAATGGATGTCATCGAAATTTGTAAACCATTACTTGGAGAACAGACAGCTGCCCTGGTTTTAAACAGTATTAATAATGCTACAACGCCTATGAAATCTCAGAAACAACGAATGAATTATTTGAAATCCCTGGGATATTTCGTGGAACCAAAATCTTATGTTATTGATTACGAAAACGTAGACGTCAGAACGCATGAAGGTGTACATCTCGATCAAAGAAAGGCAACAATTGCAATGCCATCGATCAAAGAATCCTTGTTGGCTGTTTTAAATAATGAAGAAATTTCAAATGCCCTGGTAATGCCATCAGATTTTACAAATGCTACTGAAATGAATCATCCATTTTGTGGTACCAGAACCCAGGACTGTCTTGCTGTAAGTTTTAGTATAGTTTTTTTTTTAAATTTTATTTGTTTTACTCTAGGCTCTGGGAGAAGATTTTCTGGCTTTGCAGTTGTTTATGGACGAATTCACAAGCACCTGTCCCATTGGTTCAAAATCAACGTGTTACAAAATGGCTGGATGTTATGTTCGTTTATTAAACCTTCCCGTGGATTTATTATCAAAATTAGATCACGTATTCCTTTGTTTTATTGCTCATGCCTCGGAAATGATGGCAGAACTTCAAATTCAGTTATCGAAGACTGTAATTGTCGAACTCAAAAATTTAGAAACCCATGGTATTACTGTCAATTACCGCGGGAACCAAAGACATTTCAAAGTGATTCTCTCAACCCTTGCCGCGGACAATCTTGGAATCCATCAACTTGGTGGTTTGATTTTGTCTTTTTCATCGCACAATGTTTGTCGAATGTGCACTGTTACTGCTGAATCTCTCAAAGGAATGCATACCCTTGATCCAAATGAAGAAAAGACAGCTGCAAAGTACGATGCAGTGATTCAAGATATCGATAACCAATGGGAATACGGTATCAGACAGGAATGTTCTTTCAATTCCCTGGAAAATTTTCATATTATTTCCAATGTTACAGTGGATATTATGCATGATTTGTTGGAAGGACATTTTCAACGTATGGTACCTATGGTCGTCCGAGATGCAATGGCAAATGGATTTCCCTTGAGAAGTATCAATAATGCAATAAAAGCTTTTCAATTTCTCGGACCAGATAAAGAAAACCCGCCAAATACAATATCATTACCTGCCCGTGCCCCGGATAATGGAGACACCATAAAAATGGGAGCGAATGAAATGATGACTTTAGTCAAATTATTACCATTGATCTTTCGTTTTGCTGGATTTAGACTTAACACACCTATCTGGCAGTTATTTTTGAAACTTCAAAGAATTATAGATATTATTTGGGCCCATGTTATCGATGAAAATACAACGGCAATGTTGGATCAACTTATTCAAAATTACCTTAGAGATTTTCATGCCTTGGGAGGAAATATGACTATTAAAGCTCATTTACCGTTGCATTATCCTCGGGTAATTCGAGAAATGGGGCCTTTGAGATATCTTTCATCCATGAGATTCGAAGCAAAACATCGACCTTTCAAACAATATGCGAAAGTCAATAGATGTCACAAGAATTTACCCATGACCTTGGCATCGAAGTCAACTATTATGTTTGCTAATTTATTGCATCAAATGAAGAAAGGTAAATTTTAACGGGTTTTTTATTTTTTCATTATAATTTTTAGGCAATTACATTTCTTCTTTGAGAAAATCCAGATCCCAGGGAAAATATAAAAGAGGTCTCGCTGTTGTTTATGGAATTAATCAAGAAACCCGTGAGCCTGTGTTTGGAGAAATTCAATTTTTGGTAGACGGAACTATGCTACAACTAATTTGCTTAACCCTTGAAGAATTTGACGAAAGAAGCCATTGTTATGTTATCCGAGGAACTTCAAATAGAACCCAAGTACAAATTGGTGATCTTAAATATCCAGATCCTGTGCCAATTTATACCCATGAACGCAGATACATTCGTCTGCGTGAACATTTATTATAAATACTATCATTGAATTTTATCGGCGGTGGCAGCCAACAATTAAAAGTAAGTTTTTTTTTCAAATTTCAAGATTTTGTTTTTTTTTCAAATTTCCCTCTTAAAAAACTCTCGAAACGAAAATATATAAAAAAGGCGCGCAAGTTCCTAAACGTTGGACTTTGTGTTTTGCTGATTTTTTTGTGTTCTATTTTTTTCTTAGCTCAGATTATTTTATTTTTTTATGTTTAATTTTACTTTACTTTTTATTTTTTTTAGAGATGCTTCTTTCTGCTACTGCTATACTTCGTGCTGCTTGTGACTCCGTCACACATCTGGATGGACAGATGCTGCCATATACTTTTGAAAAAAATGCCTGTGCCCGGGACTTGGTGGAATTTGTCGCTGATGAATGTGCCCTTGATAGTGGTTATATGTTTCAACTAAAATGCAAAACACTTGATATTAATGGACAGCAAAAAATAACAACCTTGGTACCCGTTTCTCCTGTTAATGATGGAGAAACTTACTTTTTGATTATCAGTTTGTCTTGTTTTCTTTGCTTATTCCATAACTACTCGACTTTTTAGGTACCCTGGATGAATGCGAAACTGAAATAAACCCCTCACAAATGGTTCCTCAATCTCCTATGGCTCCTCAATCTTCTATGACTCCTCGTACTTCGCAGCAACATCGATGTATCTTTGGCGAAATCTCTTCACCTTCCAGAAGTTTTTCTGCTTTGTCTTTCCATAATTCTCCATCTGAAGTTCATGGTTTCCCTGGAAACCAAACATCTCAATACATGGACCCAAATGTTTACAATACCACTCCTCGGGCATCAACACATCACATGCGACGAAGAATTACCCCCACCATTGAAATCTCCGCACCTTTGGTAAGTTATTCATTCCTTTTTAAAAAATACAAGTTAAATTACTGAAAATAGGTTACTTCTGCCGTTTCTCAACCTCAAAATAGACCAGTTCTTGCTCCAGTCGTTGAAGAAGCTGCTGCTTTTAGAGAATCACATGATGGTGTTGCCTCTGTACATGTTCCAACTGTCCCTGTTTCCTCTGTAAGTGCTTTTACTTTGTAACAATTATTAACCTATTTTTTTACTAGGAAGCATCTACATCTGCTGGTGGTTTACGATCAACAGAAACAGCTGCTATGGGAAAAAGAAGACTTTCACATCCCTTGAACTATATCCCTGGCGTCAATAAAGGCAAATTCCTTGGCCTGATTTACTCTCAAAATAAATCTGTTATGGACGAAGCCTTTGAAACTATGACAAGGGAACATTTTCTATTTTATGATGTAAGTTTTTGTGTATTTGCCGACAGAAATTTTATATTAAAATTTTTCCTAGATTAATATCAATGAAAGGATGAGAATTCCCAGGATTACTGCTGCCTTTGTTTTACTGGGCCCATTTGGGTTCGCTGATTATGATATTCGAATTGGTCAACTTGCCCGGGATGTTACTCAAAAGTTTATTGTCGATCTTGTCATGGAAAAAAAGAAAAGGTCAGTTAAATGCTTTTATCGCCGGACGCAGCAAAGATTTATTTACATTGCTTTTCAGTAATCCAATGACCCGTGATACTGTTGGACCCTTGGTAAAGCATTTAAATGCAATTACCCAGGGTAACTTCTTTGATTACCTAATCACAGCAGATGGACCTTTGTTTGCCGCAATCAGAAAACGTGAATACCGGGAATCAGCTAGCAATGGCTTCATTCCTGCCAAGAAACTCAAGTTCATGGTTCAAGATATGCCAATGGAAGATGTAGAAAAAGCCGCAAATGCAGCCGCTACAGCTCAAACCCAAGAGGAAGTTGCAGCTGTCTTAAAAAATTCAAGGCAAGTTTTTTTACACTTTTCAGCTTTTAATAACATTATTGTAGCTCCGCGCGATGCCTATGGATTGCAAAGATGGTCAAAGAAGATAAAGCAAAGATACCCGAGATAGTTGTTGCCAAGTTTCCTATGTTCAAAACCAACGCAGCATGGGTACGTTTTTATACTTCAATGCAATTAGTGTAGTTAGATTTCAGCTTCAACATGACTTTGCTTATACCTTGGAAAACATTTACAACCTTCCCATGTTCAATGTTTCTACAACCTTGGAAAAATTTGCTCCAGCGATTGCCGCTCTGGCCCGTGAATATAACATTTTATCTTCCGGTGATCAAGCAGAAGCCCCCATCGATCTTCTTCGAACAACTGAACTTCTCCTTCAACTTCTTGGAATTTACTTCAAAAAAAAGGGAACTGGCACCATTGATCGCCTTGTCATCTCATCCCAGGTATGTTGAAAAACTTTTATTAAGTCACTACAGTTCAACATTTAAGGAACTCCCAAGTGTCGATGAAATGATTGACCGACGTCGTGCTATCAAACAAATTGCTCCCATGATCTTTATTATCGAAAGTGCCCATGGAAATGAATACTTTGTTTCAACGGATGATTTTGCATTGAAAGTATGTTTTCTAGTTTATCAATTTTTCTATAAAAACTACGATTTTTAGGTACATGGAAACTTTGGAGATGCTTTACATTGTCTTACTGCTATTCATTACGTCTTGTATATCGAATATGCCAAGGAACTACTTCACTTCAACGTTCTCCTGGAAAACCTTTGCGGAATTCATACAAACAAGATGCCAAGGGGCAGACTGAATTTGAAAATGGATTTGGAAAAAAAAATGCAAAGTAGGTTTAATTATCTCTGAACAGATTAATTAAGAGTTTTGTTTATTTTTTAGTCATTTCCCAAGAAACCCAGTGATATGATCCAATGCGTTTGAATTCTCTCAAGCATGATTTTCTCTTGTTTCAAATGCTTTATTACTCTTGCTCCCGTGAATACTTCAAATTCTGCCCTGGTTAGCCTTTTTTTAAATTTTTTTATTTGTTAGACTTATTTATTGTTATTTGTTTTTTGGTAATAAATTTTTCACGTTTCTATATTTCTGTGTACCAGGGGACAGGGAAGGCAAAAACGGATTATTCTGAAGTAAGGGCAAAACAAAGGGCATTAAAGGACAATATAACAACCTATAAGGGACGATCTAACAAACTGTATACATCCGTAAAACCGATCACAAAAGGTATGCATACACACTATTAATGTCCGAAAAACCATCCTTTACCGGTTCATATAACATTTCCTTTCCGTCCTGTTTTTCTACAGCCCCTTTACAATGTGTAAACACCCTTGTGGAAAATCGGGCCGTCAACGGACGATCGAACGGTCTGTTTACGGTACGTATAAGTACCGTTTGGGTTTTCAGTGGAAACACTTTTGCGCGGCGCTCGAAAAGTAAGAAATCAAGCTAATGGTCATCCTGCAGACCCCGCAAGTTTAGGTTCTCTTGAAATTCCAAATGAATATAAATTTATTACCATGCGAGATCAAAATGGGGGTAGAGATCGTGAATCTGACTTTATTGTTTACGATTCAGGTGCTGCGGATGGGGAAAATCGTTTTATTTGTTTTTCGTGTGATACGCTGCTTGAGCTTTTAGAAAATTCAGCTAATTGGTTTATAGATGCAACTTTTAAAGTAACTCCAAAATTTACATATCAGCTTTTGGTCATTCATGCACAATGGCGAAATACTCATGAAACTATTCCTTGCGCTTACTTTTTGCTTAATCGAAAAAATCAAGAAACTTACGAACGCGCTTTTGAGGCTTTAAAAACTCTAGTTAACAATTCTCCTGAAACGGTTATGGTTGATTTTGAAAAAGCACTTCATAATGCCATTGGCCAAGCTTTCCCTACTGCAGACATTTCTGGATGCTTTTTTCATTTCTGCCAATCAATTCGCCGCAAATTGGATGAGCTTGGTTTAAAAGTTGTTTTACGCGAAAATTTTCAATTAGCTACATCCATGACGATGTTCCGCGCATTAGCTTTTTTACCTGCACAATATGTTGTTCGAGCTTTCGTTTTGCTTAAAAATCACCTTGCTGCAAATTTTGAAGAACTTCCAGAATATCCACAAATTCAAGCTTTTACTGAATATTTTGAAGAAACTTACGTTGGAAGAATTGCTCGTAACAATCGCGCTGGTCCCCCATTATTTGAACGCGATTTATGGAATATGCATGATCGAACTATTGAAGGCGCACAAATAATAATGTCGAAGGTGCTCATAACAAATTACATTCTTTTTTTAATTGCGATAAGCCTGGCTTTTTTAAATTTGCTGATCTTCTTCGAAAATTTTTAAAAACAGTTGAAACCGATGTTTTCAATTTACGCGCTGCTAAACCGCCAAAAAAACTTTCTGATGCATGGCGCTTACTTGAACAACGCAAACAAACCGCTCTTGAAATGTTTGATGCTAATGATATAATTGGATTTTTACAAACGATGGCATCGATCTTGATCAGAGGTTAAAAACCTAATAATAATATTTTTTCGGATTTTTTTATTTATTCTTTTTCGGTTTCGACTCATTAATTCAAAAACATTTTTCGGATTCATTATTTAACCCTTTTTCGGTTCGAGTCATATTATTACAAAAACATTTTTCTAATTTTTAATTTTTTTTCGGTTAGTTCAAAAGTCATATAATCACCTTTTTAAATGAGAAAACAAAAAAAAAGCTCTTCTATTACTGTTGCCTCCACGTGGCGAAGAGCGGAAATAAAAAGGGTTAACTTTGCCAAAAAGCATGTATAAAGTTCACCCTTTTTAGCTAAAGACAGTAAAGTGGGAATTCTTTTGTCGGTCAGAATAACTTTGTCGGTCAAAGTGCTTTCGGCCGAAGTTCTCTGTCGGCCAAAATACTTTCGGCCGAAGTTCTCTGTCGGCCAAAGTGCTTTCGGCCAAAGTTCAGTTTCGCTCAAAGTGCTTTCGGTCATAGTTCCCTGTCGGTCAAAATTCCATGTCGGCCAAAGTTCTTTCGGTCATCGTTCTTTCGGTCAAAGTTCTTTCGGTCAAAGTTTTTTCGGTCAAAGTTCCGGGATTCATTTTTATCATGTTTTTGAATACGATTTTTTTCACTTTGAATATTTCACCTCCAGAAAAAAAATCTTAATTTTCGTCGGAGGGATAGCCTGACACGGGCTCATTTGGCGTAGGGTTAAGGTGGCTTTCGCGTAGGATGATTTTAAACGATTAATTTTTCTATCAAACGTCTTCTTATAGTCCCCTGAACATTCCCTGAAATGTGTGTCGAAAAAACAATTTCGAATTTTTCGGATTTTTTTTACAGGGGGGACCGAGGCAAAAAAAACGAAAAATTTTTTTTCTATTTTTTTTTTGCTATTTTTATAAATAAAAGTTTATTTTATGTTTTTTTATGCTTAGAAAGATAAAAAAAGCAATTTTGAGCTTCAAAAATAGTTAAAATTAAAAATTTTTGATGTTGGGGTACATGTAGCACACCATAATTGTAAAAACTATGAGAAGACTATTGTTTTTTGTAGCACACCGTAATTGCATTTTAAATAGTTTAGACATGTCCAGAATGTCTAAAAAATACTATATAAACCGTTTACGGCGTTTTAATAAGTCAAATATTGGAGTTTTAGCACCAAAAACGATGTTGGGGGTATTGTGAAAAATCTTGTCACTTAGAAAAAAAATTTTATTTGTTTTGATTAATTATGACCAAATCAATTATGGAGAATCTGAAAATAGCATTAACAGACATTAAGAAATAGAAAAAAAAATTTTTTTGGATGTTGGGGGTATTGGAGCCCATTATAATGACAAAAATTGGAACTAGTCTTTGAAAAATGACGTTAAACGGTTTCTTCAGTTTTTAATATTTTTTTAGCTAATTCTACAAAAAATGACGAGATTTTTTTTTCAAATTTATTATTCATTGAAAAATTGGCCATTTTTGTACCTCAAAATCAAAAAATTGGAACTAGTTTCTCAAAAGTGTCATAATAATTGGAGAAGTAGACACTTCGTTATGAGGACACTTCGTTACGGACAGTTCGTTATCGTTATGGATAGTTCGTTATGGACACTTCGTAATAATGTACACTTCGTTATTATAGACACTTTGTTATGGACAGTTCGTTATTATTTTATCTATATTGCAAGTTTGCTTCATACAAAACCTTTATATCATTAAACATTCATTTTTTTTTGATTTTTAGATAACAAGGAACCGCACGACATGATATTTGAGTTAAGACACTTCAGATAGTTTAAACCACTATCTGGGGTATCAATGGAGGGCAGAAACAAACCCCAAAAAATATTACGTGCCTTGATAAGGTTACGATACTTTTTTGGCACTTCAAAGATGCGCGATTTGACTTGGTCCCAAAAATGACAAATAAAATTGATTTTATTAAATTCTTCAAATTTACACCTAAATTAAATGGTTTAAACTATGTGGGATGTCATAACTCAAATATCATGTCGTGCGGTTCCATTGTAAAGTGCGTTGCATAATTATAAGGGCACCTCAAATTTTATGATTCTAAACGCGCAAATAATGTATGTCCAAATTTCGGTACTAATTCTGCTTAGAAAAGAAAGGTATAGAAAATATAGAGTATTGAAAACTATTAGGCCACTTTGGTCTATTTAAATAGTATCAACATGGAAAACTTCAATTTTTTGATAAAAGAGTCCTCAGGGGGTTTAGGCAAGCCTAAATCCGGCATGAGATCACCGCCGGGCAGGTGAACTTAACATTTTTTTAAAATATGTTTTACTTGTCATGTAATTTTGCTCAATTATGAATTTAGAATAAAATTTTTGGTCCGCTCCTACATGAAATTTTAAGATTTTCTGGTAGATAGTATCTTGGGTATTCAGAATCTTAAAATTTTAACTTTATTTTATTCTATTATTCTAATTAAATTAAAATAAAATGTTTTATTTAAAGGGATAACGAAGTGTCCACAATAACGAATAGTCCATAACGAATAGTCCATAACGAAGTGGCCATAACGAAGTGTACGCTGGTCTAATAATTGTTCCAGTGTTTTTTTTTCTTTTACAACTACATAAAGAAAAACTTGTTGGGATTTGTTTTTCAATTTAAAGCTTCATTTTCGAATTTTTTAGATTCAAAAATTAATATTTCAAAAAATCGCTAAAAAATGACATTTTTTCAATTAGTAGCCCCGTTGAAACTAGAGCACGTAGGAATATTCTGGTTATATAGTTATATCGAGAAAACCATAAGGAACAAAGTTGCAGTGGGGTTTTACCCCTTCACGATGTAATTTGGATTTGGCATGGCAAAAACTGCCAAAAAATGGCCAAAAATGGACATTTTGCCAAATTTCGTATTCCTAACGGCACACCCCCAAATCAAGCCAGATATCATTCTGAAGGTATTTTTTGGTCATTCTAGGTTATTTGGCACCGTTTGACACCAAAACATCCTAACGTAAGATTTTTTGCCAAAAAATGAGCCCGTGATGGGACCACTTTGAAAATTTCATATTGGATATTGTGCCGTGCCGTTACCGAATAAAAAAAGGTCAATCAATTGACTGATTTGTGCCTACGTATTGACCACTTAAATTGTCATTCATCGATTTAAGACTAGGATACTGCAGGCCGTATACAGAAAAAAAATTCCGAGGGGGCACTGAAAATCGATTGAGGATTTTAAGGGCACCGACCGTTTGGGGGGGGGGGCACACCTTTGATATTTTGCCGCCGCCAACACGAAGCGGCAAAAGATCAAAAAAAATTCCTCAATTTCGGGGGCACAGTTCCCGAATCCCCCCCTTTGTCTTTTTTGTCAAGTATTCAAAGACAAGAAAATTGTTGAAAAATTTTTTTGTTTACGTTAAAGCTGATTTTTGGCATATATAGGCTTTCAACCATGGGGAATTTAATGACACCATTTGTTTTTCTTTAAAAAATCAGCAAATTCGATTTCATAAAAGTATATCTGTGTTTTTTTATCCGAGTATGCAAAAAGATTTGTTTCCAACTTGAAGTTGATGCTGCGCTACCATCACTTACAACATCAATTTTGCATCAAAAAATGTTTTGTGTCTTATTTATGCTTAAGTCAAATAATTATTATCAACAACAAATGTCATAATCATCCAGAACAACTATTAACTCAAAACATTCACTAAAACTACATTCAAAGTCATCAACATCCTCAACATCAAAAAATCAATAAAGATGGACAAAAATTATCAAACAATGATTCCTGAAAAACTGAAAAAGTTATACGGAGCTGTTCCAACTTATGAGTAAGTATTTTCAACGTAAATTGATATTCATTTTGCTTTTTTAGATTGATTTATGCTTGCCAACGAAGATGCACATATACTGTATTTTTTCAAAGTTATGGATGACTGTTTTTTTCTGACAAATTTGCGTTGCTTTTGTTAATTTATATATATTTAAACCTTATTATGATTATGACATTTGTTGTTGATAATAATTATTTGACTTAAGCATAAATAAGACACATAAAGCATTTTTTGATGCAAAATTGATGTTGTAAGTGATGGTAGCGCAGCATCAACTTCAAGTTGGAAACAAATTTTTTTGTATACTCGGATAAAAAAACACAGATATACTTTTATGAAATCGAATTTGGTGATTTTTTTAAAGATAATAAAAAGACGAAAAAACTGTGAAAAAAAAGTTTTTCTACTAAGGGTCATTTATAACAGGTCTAAAAAAGCCTAAAATTTCATATTTTTGGGTATATTATAGATGGAAAAATCAGATTTTTCATTCTTTTTTACCCTAGATACAATAAAAATGTAATTTGGGTTTATAGAAATTAAATTAGAGCAAAAACAAAAACTCTCTTTTTTTGCAAAAAAAATTTTGGTGTTTTTTAAAAAAAAATAGACTGAGTCTATCAAAGAAATTTCTAAAATCAAAATATTTTATTATTTATATTTATTGTATTTTTGGGATAATAAAAAAAATTCCCAAAATTAACTCGTCCAAAACTTTGTGATAAAAATAATTTAAAAAATCAGTAAATTTTTCATTTTTCAACTTATAAGCCTGAACTGCCGTGTCTTTTTCCTATCTTCATTTCTTCGTTCCCGTATTTTTATCAATCAAAAAACACATAAAATTTTGCAAAACAATCTTCGATTTTTGTTTTTTTCAACGAAAAAAATGATTGTCTTTTTTGGAAAATAACCACAATTTATGTAAGAAAAACAACAAAAATATTATCTTTATTACTTCAACAAACAAAAAACATTTATTGATTATATTTCCCTAAAACATTGATAAAAGACTAAAAAAGCCCTAAAAAAGATTTAAATAAGTTGAACAGTAACATCACGATTTTGTGGAATGCCGGGGTGTTGTTCAATAACAACAATATCTTCAACCGGCTGATAAAGTTGATATTGATTGTGCCGTTGAGCTTCAAAAATTTGCCACAAAATTATTGCATCAAATGGAATACAAATTGCACATAAAAGTGAAGGTAAATGCATCAAAAAATAATTTCCAGAATTATTTTGATCAACTTGAAAAATGATGCAAGCAATGTGCAAAAGATTTGCCAAAATTGAGAGCCCAAATAATGTGGGAGATAAAAAGTCGGCATTTTTTAAGATGGCATTTTGTCGGCATTGATGATATCGTCCAATTGCATAAAATCCGGCAGCAATTAGGGAAAGGGTATAAGCTAAAATGGTTGAGTGTGATTAGCTCAAATTTAGTTAATTTCAATGTTAGAGATATATGAAATCCCGGATTTAACTGATTATTTAAAAATAGAAAAGGTTGTTCTCGGATATTTTTAATTTGGGTTAAATTCTTTGAGTTTGGTCAGATATTTTAATCCAAGAGTCTTGACCCTTATTAAACTACCGTATACCAATCCTTCTTCCTATCAGTTCAAAATCAGAAGTCCACTTTTTTTACAAACAATGTTTTTATAATTCTGGTGTTGGAATCAAATGTTTAAAAAAACGCACCAATAATGACCAAATAATGCAACGGAATTGTTGATACCGTTTCAGAAGTTTCAGCAAAATTCTGTGAATTAAAACCTGTGAAATTTTGTTGAAAAAAGATTGTTCCAAAAATTATTGCAGGAATTTGAATATTTCTTCCTGCAAACAAAAACAAATTAATTATATTAAAATAATAATATTTTTTACTTGGATCATTTGCAGGACCATATTTTGCAAGTTGTAATAAAAGAATAAAATCAGGAAAAAGATAAAATATTGCAAGCATTTTTACGACTGTCACTTGTTCCGTCAAAATTACAACCATTAGATTTAACAAATCTCCAATAATCCTAAACATTTAAATTAAAATTAATTAAATATTTAACGATTCATAAAATTTACCAACAACCAATAAAGGTTACGGTAAAAGCTCCAGAATGTTTATTTTTAATATTTAGCATAATTTGAGGAGTTAAAGCTATAAACCAAATAAATAATTCAATTAGGCCAAGAATGAAGCCTGTTTTCATCCAAATTGTATCAATGCATTCATCAAACCACTAAAAAAAGTTGTATTTTAATTAGTTTTAGGAATTTGGCCTTACATTGAGCGGAAATTCCCAACCATTTGGACATGTTGCATTGGATTCCATAAATCTTTTTGTAAAAGAATATAATGGCGAATACATTTTTCAAATCTATTTTTTCGATGGATGCTGCAAAAGTAAAAAATAAATCAAATAAAATTCTTTGGTCTTTTTTATATCAATTGATAAGCAACGGTGACCATTGATTAAAACTGTTGTTGTAAAAAAATATTGGTGATCAAGCATTAAATTTTATAAAAAAGGTGAAAAACCAAATAAAGAAATTAAAGCCAAATTTTTTTACAATTTTTACTTTTTTTAATCATTTATATTTTAATGTACAGTATAAAGGTTACAAAACAAAAACCAATATGTGTAACTTTCAATTTTTACAACTTTAAAAAATACAATAAATATATGTATTTACATTTTATTTCTACAATATCTTTGCTGCAATTTTAGATTTGCAAAAGCTTCAAAAAAAAGTAAAATTACGGTATTTAAAATTGACAAAATTGGAACAAATTTTATATTAATGGATTCTCCATAATTTTCTGTATCCAAAACTATAAAAATCTTTAAAAATTTTATGCAAAATTTCCATAATTTCATTAAATTTATTAAATTTTTGCAAAAAATGGATGCATTTTTTTGTCAAAAAATTCGTCTTTTTCCTTTCCTTCGAATTAAAAATGTCAGTGGTCGCGGGGTGCTGTGGCGAGCACTTGTAAAGCAGGAGAGAGGAGATTTCTTGCTCGCATGGTTTGGCGGATGAACTGAGAGATGGAGTTTCTTCTGTTAGAAAAAAGCTGCGGTGATGCGTCCGTCCGAGTCAAGCGTTGCGTCGACAGGGTGTGTGTGAGGGAGCTCATATTCACCCGGTTGTTCAAAGAGAGATGAACCGCCCCAGGTCCGAAAGGAAGCAGGGAAAAGTCTCCGCGGAATGACAGTGACCGGATAGCGGATGTGAGTAGTTTACTAATAGTTGCCATCTCAATACGTTGAGACCCAAATCTTTTTCATTTTTTTTAAATTTTATAAAGTTACTGTTTAGTTTTAGTTAAATCTTGAATAATTTTTTTTAAACACAAGTTAAGTTTTAAAAAAGACAAAAATGTGCAACTTTTTGCAAAACAAAAAATGTTGTTGCAAAAAAGGTGAACATTTTTGCCTTTTTTTTAAATCAAGAGAGGAGATAGTAATTTTTAATTTTATATTTTTAATGTAGTTAATTCAGCACAAGAATATAATATTCCAGATTGTCAGAAAAACAATATAAACAAATTTGTATTTTGAAAAATATTTATAAAACGAATCAATGAAATTTTTCTGCTTTTTATTCTTTTGCAACAAAAAAGGCAAAAATGTTCTTTAAGATAAAAAAAAAGATTGTCATTGGTCGTAATTAAATTGTGACATGTTACAAAACCTTTTTTCCTGTATTTTGTATCTTCTATTTTAGACGAAAACTATTTCCATAATATTTTTTTCATCGAAGACAGAGTGTGTTTTAAAATTCAGATGTTGTTCTATTTTTTTTTAATTAAAGCAAATAAAATTTTTCAGTTGAAAGACGATGCAAATTACTGACATCTTCTGAAGAATTTTAATGTCAAAGTAAGCCAAAAAAGCTTTCACAGTAAAATACATTTTGCAAATATAAATGGTGGTATTTGCCATCCGGTAAACCCCGAATAGCTTTATCCAAAAATTTAAGATTTAAAAAATCTTTCATTATTCACATACCTTTAACGAGGTTGTAAAAAACCAAAGAAAAATATTTAAAAGGAAATAAATAGGGGAAAAAGAAAGCAGCCTCCAAAGCAAAGTCCTGGCCCAAACAGAGAAGCAAAGAAATGCACACTTTTTAATCCATTTCTTTTTGGTTGCCTATTTTGGTTGTTTGCATTTTTTGGTGACAAACTTTGACATACAGGGTGATTCAAGAAAAAGTCCGATTTTCAAATGGCTGGCAAATGGTTTCTGTTCCATTTAAACGAAATATAATGGAGCAGCGATACTCAGCACCAGTTACCATTTAGTTTTTTACAATAAAAAATTTTTTGAAAAAAGTCGAAATTTTCGAAATTTCGACTTGGTCCCCCCTGTAAAAACAAAAAAAACCAAAATTAAATGGTAAGCCACGGTGAGTATCGCTGTTCCATTATCTTTCGTTTAAATGGAACAGAAACCATTTGCCAGCCATTTGAAAATCGGACTTTTTCTTGAATCACCCTGTATTTGTTTTACATACAATTTGCATATTACAATCGTTTGAGAATGACAAAATGCATACAATAACTGCATTAATCTTTCAAATCACTTTTATTTCATTCATTTCTCGGCTTTTCATTGTCTCTTGAAGTGTTGCTTCATTTTCTCTTCGTCACTGCTTTCACATCAATCAACAATCAAAAATGACTGATTTTGGTCTTAAATTGGAACCTGCCGAACGTGTTGTTATTGCAAATAAAAAATTGGGAGAAGAACCAGCTCATACAACCCTAAAAATTACAAATTCTGGCAAAGATCGATGTGCTTTCAAAGTCAAATGTACAAGTAATGAACTTTTTCGCATTCGTCCACCACTTGGAATTCTTCGAAATGGTGATTCTACATCTGTTGATGTAAGTTTTTCTTTTTGGTCTTACTGTAATATAATATAAGCTTATATTATATCAGGTCGTTCCAAAAGTTTTTGCGTTTGGTTTTTTCACTGGCAAATGAAACTGGGTGCATCAAAAAATCTGAAATTTTGCATGAAGGTAGCCGGGGATGTGGGCCAGATGGTGTGATGTTGATTTTTTGTGGTATCTAAAATCTTCATAGGATTCTGGAGCATTTTCTGTGCGAGACCATGGATTTTCGCGGTTCTCGTGGAATGAGCTTCTGGAAAATTCGAGTTTGAGAGTTTTATAGGTTAAAATGACATGTACGGATACCCAGGACATTGTTCTAACAGAATTTCAAGATTTTAGGATTTTCTGAGTTTTTCTGGAATTTTCCGGAATTTTTAAAGTTGGAATACGGTACACATAGAAAAAAAATTCCCATGACTTTATTTTTGCCTCCAAAATGTTCAAAATGGACTATTTCTATTCCAGATGAGTTGTTTTATCAATATCAAGCCACAAAAAAATTATCAGACATCTGTAGCTAATTCTACAGTATCCCAAAGTCAATTTTTTATGTTGCAGTATTTGGGTGTAAATTCAAAAAATTGTAACTTTTGAAATAAAGATAGAAATATATTTTAAACTGTTCAGAATTATTCCATAACATTATTTTTAATAATTCCAAGTGATGGAAAGTGCATATTGCTCGTTATCACTACCTACAGTATACCCAACTGATATGCCTATAAAATGTATTCAAACTTCACGTTAAATTCTTTTTTTAAAGTAAATATGATATTTCTAATCTAAAAAAATTAAGTTATATGTTCTTGATACTAAAATAACATTTAAAAAGCAAAAAACTACAATTTTCGAATATTTCCATTTTTACCGTATACTTGAAGCAGACGATGAAAAGTCAAAACATGGTTTTTTCTTCCAGTTTGTTCACTTAACGTCCAAAATAAGTTGTTATGATTACGGAAAATTCCAGAAAAACTCAGAAAATCCTAAAATCTTGAAATTCTGTTAGAACAATGTCCTGGGTATCCGTACATGTCATTTTAACCTATAAAACTCTCAAACTCGAATTTTCCAGAAGCTCATTCCACGAGAACCGCGAAAATCCATGGTCTCGCACAGAAAATGCTCCAGAATCCTATGAAGATTTTAGATACCACAAAAAATCAACATCACACCATCTGGCCCACATCCCCGGCTACCTTCATGCAAAATTTCAGATTTTTTGATGCACCCAGTTTCATTTGCCAGTGAAAAAACCAAACGCAAAAACTTTTGGAACGACCTGATATAATATAAGCTTATATATAATCACTTAATTGATTGAGTAAAGTTACTAAATTATTTATATGTACATTTTAGCTAACATTCAATGGTGGTAAAACTGTGCCAGAAAGTAATAAACATTATGTTGCAATTTATTACATCAAAGTTGGAGATGATAAAAAAACTGCTCGTCAGTTTTGGCAAGATCACAAGGGTGACCCAACTGGAACAAAGAGGCTTTATGTTGATTTCAAAAAGGAAGATGCTGCTGCTGCTGCTGATGCTAATAATAATGAAAAGGATAAGAAGGAAGAAAAGAAAGATGATGAAAAGAAAGATGAAAAGGAAAAGAAGGATGATAAAGAAAAGAAGGAAGATGAAAAGAAAGATGAAGGTGGAGATAAAAAGGATGACGAAAAGAAAGATGATGATAAAAAGGTAATGCTTTATATCACTGCTTTGATAAATCTTTTATAACTGTAACACTTTTTTAGGATGACAAAAAAGATGATGACAAGAAAGAAGATGAGAAAAAAGATGACGAGAAGAAGGAAGATGATAAGAAAGATGATAAAAAAGAATAAACTTCTTTTTACTCAACACCTGATATCAAATTTTTTTTTGCTAACAAAGTTGTAATTATACTGGTATAAATTAATGTTTTTATAATGCTTGTCTTAGAAACCAAACATTTTATTTACTAGAAAAGAGGTGCTTTCAGTGATAAGCAGTGCTCCACCGAAATTTTTCGGTTTCGGTGGACCGGTCCGATACTTGTTTTTTTGTTTCAATTTTTCTGAAATATGTTCGTTTTTTGTCGTAATTTCGTCAATAGATACATGATTCGAGCGATTTTTATGACAATTTATTGATAGATCAGTGAAAAATTTCTGGCCGGACCGAAAACCGCCAGCACTGGTGACGAGATGGACATTCTTTCAATTTAGCTTACAGTATACATTTTTTTCTGAGCTTTTAGTTTTTCTCAGTTGGATCGCAATCATAAATTAACAAAAGTTGTAAAAGATTTAAAGGATGTGAACAATTAACTTTTCAGGTTTATCAACTAAAATTATTTCTGGGGCATACATGCAAAGGACGTCTGGGAAAAAATTTTTTGTCAAATGTATCAAGGGCATTTTCAATTGTTTTTTTAACAGAAAAAGTTTTGGCTTTTTTGAAAAATGTATCCAATCGTCCAGACCCTCTAAAAATAGCTAAACATTTCCTTGATACAAATTCCCATCGAATCAATAGTAGCTTTCACTTATAAAAAGTATATAACCAAAAAAGTTTATTTGAATCTTTTCATTTTTCTATCCATTATCTTAGAAAATATTGTTTATGGCAGCAACATGTTTGTTGCGAATATTTTTTGAATTTTTTAAAAATGTGAAAAATAAATGTTTTAGATGACAACAATGTCGTCGTTATTAAAAGATAAACATCGATCTGATGGAAATTTTAATACATATAAAAATAATCATCGATATGCTGACCTTAATATGAACAAAAATTGTACATTAAAAAAATTTGCAGAATTCTTTTGATCGATCTGATGGAAATTTTAATACAATAAAAAATTTGCAGAATCCTCCACAGCAAGAAGATGAACCACCACGGCCAATCATTATGCAATTTAAAGCATCCCAGCGATTGTTTAATCCTAGTGATCCCCTTGAACCTGTTAATAATCAACCACAAGCAACTGATGCACAAGGTATTGAAGACAATTAAAATATCGAAGAACTTGGTGATGATGCAGAAGAAGACAGCTTTCTGTATGAAAATTATTTTGAAAGAAAGAAATCTATTAACAAAAAGAAAAAATTAGCAACAAAAAAGGCTACATCATCTGATCTTGGATTTACTGGTGAACTTGTTAATACTTCACAGTCGACATATGCAAGGCCGTATACTGAAAAAAAATTTCGGAGGGGGCACAGCGATATTGGGGGGGGGGCACGCCTTTGATCTTTTGTCGCCGCCAACACGAAGCGACAAAAGATCAAAGGGAAATTCATCAATTTCAGGGGGGCACGGGCCCAAGTGCCCCCCCCCCTAAATACGGCCTTGGACATATGTGTGAGAGAGATTCAATATTTTCCAAGATAATGGATATAAAAAAATGAAAAAATCCGAATAAACTTTTTTATTTATACACTTTTTTTTTTATTTGCATAAAAATCAAACATCAAAGCGTCCTCATCATTTTTGTGTTTTTCACTTTTTTGCGTGCATTTTGTTTGGGGTTACTTGGTTCGGCCAATTTCTTATTAGTGAATAAAAAATCACATTTAGTTAAAATAAAATAAAAATAAAATTGTTTATGGCAGCAACTGGTTTGCTACGAATATTTTTTGAATTTTTTAGAAATATTTTTAAGAGTGGCTCAGATAGAAGATTTTTTACTTCTATCTGAAGTGAGCCCCAGTAAAATGAATGCAGTCAAGTCATGACTTGACTGCATGAAATTGATTTAACTTCAAACTTTTGATCATGGCTGAAGTAGCAGGATGTTCGATTTTTTTGACTAATAAGAAATTGGCCGAACCAAGTAACCCCAAACAAAATGCACGCAAAAAAGTGAAAAACACAAAAATGATGAGGACGCTTTGATGTTTGATTTTTATGCAAATAAAAAAAAAAGTGTATAAATAAAAAAGTTTATTCGGATTTTTTCATTTTTTTATATCCATTATCTTGGAAAATATTGAATCTCTCTCACACATATGTCCAAGGCCGTATTTAGGGGGGGGGGGGGCACTTGGGCCCGTGCCCCCCTGAAATTGATGAATTTCCCTTTGATCTTTTGTCGCTTCGTGTTGGCGGCGCACATCCTTTAAATCTTTTACAACTTTTGTTAATTTATGATTGCGATCCAACTGAGAAAAACTAAAAGCTCAGAAAAAAATGTATACTGTAAGCTCAATTGAAAGAATGTCCATCTCGTCACCAGTGCTGGCGGTTTTCGGTCCGGCCAGAAATTTTTCACTGATCTATCAATAAATTGTCATAAAAATCGCTCGAATCATGTATCTATTGACGAAATTACGACAAAAAACGAACATATTTCAGAAAAATTGAAACAAAAAAACAAGTATCGGACCGGTCCACCGAAACCGAAAAATTTCGGTGGAGCACTGCTTATCACTGAAAGCACCTCTTTTCTAGTAAATAAAATGTTTGGTTTCTAAGACAAGCATTATAAAAACATTAATTTATACCAGTATAATTACAACTTTGTTAGCAAAAAAAAATTTGATATCAGGTGTTGAGTAAAAAGAAGTTTATTCTTTTTTATCATCTTTCTTATCATCTTCCTTCTTCTCGTCATCTTTTTTCTCATCTTCTTTCTTGTCATCATCTTTTTTGTCATCCTAAAAAAGTGTTACAGTTATAAAAGATTTATCAAAGCAGTGATATAAAGCATTACCTTTTTATCATCATCTTTCTTTTCGTCATCCTTTTTATCTCCACCTTCATCTTTCTTTTCATCTTCCTTCTTTTCTTTATCATCCTTCTTTTCCTTTTCATCTTTCTTTTCATCATCTTTCTTTTCTTCCTTCTTATCCTTTTCATTATTATTAGCATCAGCAGCAGCAGCAGCATCTTCCTTTTTGAAATCAACATAAAGCCTCTTTGTTCCAGTTGGGTCACCCTTGTGATCTTGCCAAAACTGACGAGCAGTTTTTTTATCATCTCCAACTTTGATGTAATAAATTGCAACATAATGTTTATTACTTTCTGGCACAGTTTTACCACCATTGAATGTTAGCTAAAATGTACATATAAATAATTTAGTAACTTTACTCAATCAATTAAGTGATAATATATAAGCTTATATTATATTACAGTAAGACCAAAAAGAAAAACTTACATCAACAGATGTAGAATCACCATTTCGAAGAATTCCAAGTGGTGGACGAATGCGAAAAAGTTCATTACTTGTACATTTGACTTTGAAAGCACATCGATCTTTGCCAGAATTTGTAATTTTTAGGGTTGTATGAGCTGGTTCTTCTCCCAATTTTTTATTTGCAATAACAACACGTTCGGCAGGTTCCAATTTAAGACCAAAATCAGTCATTTTTGATTGTTGATTGATGTGAAAGCAGTGACGAAGAGAAAATGAAGCAACACTTCAAGAGACAATGAAAAGCCGAGAAATGAATGAAATAAAAGTGATTTGAAAGATTAATGCAGTTATTGTATGCATTTTGTCATTCTCAAACGATTGTAATATGCAAATTGTATGTAAAACAAATATGTCAAAGTTTGTCACCAAAAAATGCAAACAACCAAAATAGGCAACCAAAAAGAAATGGATTAAAAAGTGTGCATTTCTTTGCTTCTCTGTTTGGGCCAGGACTTTGCTTTGGAGGCTGCTTTCTTTTTCCCCTATTTATTTCCTTTTAAATATTTTTCTTTGGTTTTTTACAACCTCGTTAAAGGTATGTGAATAATGAAAGATTTTTTAAATCTTAAATTTTTGGATAAAGCTATTCGGGGTTTACCGGATGGCAAATACCACCATTTATATTTGCAAAATGTATTTTACTGTGAAAGCTTTTTTGGCTTACTTTGACATTAAAATTCTTCAGAAGATGTCAGTAATTTGCATCGTCTTTCAACTGAAAAATTTTATTTGCTTTAATTAAAAAAAAATAGAACAACATCTGAATTTTAAAACACACTCTGTCTTCGATGAAAAAAATATTATGGAAATAGTTTTCGTCTAAAATAGAAGATACAAAATACAGGAAAAAAGGTTTTGTAACATGTCACAATTTAATTACGACCAATGACAATCTTTTTTTTTATCTTAAAGAACATTTTTGCCTTTTTTGTTGCAAAAGAATAAAAAGCAGAAAAATTTCATTGATTCGTTTTATAAATATTTTTCAAAATACAAATTTGTTTATATTGTTTTTCTGACAATCTGGAATATTATATTCTTGTGCTGAATTAACTACATTAAAAATATAAAATTAAAAATTACTATCTCCTCTCTTGATTTAAAAAAAAGGCAAAAATGTTCACCTTTTTTGCAACAACATTTTTTGTTTTGCAAAAAGTTGCACATTTTTGTCTTTTTTAAAACTTAACTTGTGTTTAAAAAAAATTATTCAAGATTTAACTAAAACTAAACAGTAACTTTATAAAATTTTTGAAAAAGATTTGGGTCTCAACGTATTGAGATGGCAACTATTAGTAAACTACTCACATCCGCTATCCGGTCACTGTCATTCCGCGGAGACTTTTCCCTGCTTCCTTTCGGACCTGGGGCGGTTCATCTCTCTTTGAACAACCGGGTGAATATGAGCTCCCTCACACACACCCTGTCGACGCAACGCTTGACTCGGACGGACGCATCACCGCAGCTTTTTTCTAACAGAAGAAACTCCATCTCTCAGTTCATCCGCCAAACCATGCGAGCAAGAAACTGCTTTACAAGTGCTCGCCACAGCACCCCGCGACCACTGACATTTTTAATTCGAAGGAAAGGAAAAAGACGGTTTTTTTGACAAAAAAATGCATCCATTTTTTGCACAAATTTAACGAATTTAATGAAATTATGGAAATTTTGCATAAAATTTTTAAAGATTTTTATAGTTTTGGATACAGAAAATTATGGAGAATCCATTAATATAAAATTTGTTCCAATTTTGTCAATTTTAAATACCGTAATTTTACTTTTTTGGAAGTTTTTGCAAATCTAAAATTACATCAATTTGTAGAAATAAAATAAAAATAGATATATTTATTGTATTTTTTAAAGTTGAAAAAATTGAAAGTTACACATATTGGTTTTTGTTTCGTAACTTTTATACTGTACATTAAAATATTAATGATTAAAAAAAGTAAAAATTGTAAAAAAATCTGCCTTTAATTTCTTTATTTGTTTTTTTCACCTTTTTTATAAAATTTTATGCTTGATCACCAATATTTTTTTACAACAACAATTTTAATCAATGGTCACAGTTGCTTATATCTTTGATCTTTTTCAAATAAACGCCTGCTATATTATGTTAAAGTGTGAAATCAAAATTAATTTGTTGTCATCTTATTAAGAGTTTAATAATTGGACCGTTTTTATTTATTTGTTTCTTCTTCCTTTTTTTGAAACCGGTCGTTAATTGTCGCATTTTTGAAACAATAAAAAAAACAGAAAGACTTTTCTTTATCCCCTTTTTTTGATGTCACTTTGAATCAAAAAAAAATATCCCCCCGCGTTTTTTGTTGTTGTCCTTGAAGGCGATGAAGCAGCAAAAAAAGTAGTAGCAGCGGCCAAAAAAAAGAAGGGAAGAAAAGGTGATTTCGCAGAATTAAAAAAAGAAGATGGAATTGATTCATTTACTTTATTTTTGGACATTCGTTGAATCAAATAAAATCAAATGAATGTCCCAAAAATAAAAAATCATTGTTTAAACATGCAAGGATTGCCGCTTCTA
This sequence comes from Panagrolaimus superbus, assembly GCA_964035985.1. Lineage (NCBI taxonomy): Eukaryota > Metazoa > Nematoda > Chromadorea > Rhabditida > Panagrolaimidae > Panagrolaimus > Panagrolaimus superbus. The sequence goes on from OZ038357.1 coordinate 14,028,923, forward strand.
ATTATCTTTGCTTTTATGCAAATTTCTGTTGTTGCATTTGATGATGCCCAAACTTTGGATCCAAATATTCCAACTCAATCTCCCCATGAAGCTCCAACTTCTGATTCCTGTGTTGGACAATGTGCTTTTCAATTTATTGATGAACTTTCAACGGATTTAGGTCCCGGAAAAGCTGCCGGATTATTAAATTTGAATTACAATGATTTTTTAACTTCTTTTTCAAATAAAACTTTCTTTGAAACTTTTTGCAAGTAAGCCTATTTGTGGAGAGTTACTGTAGCAATTTTAGGATTACTTTCACTTTTTTTCGTTGTGAGAAATTTCTTTTTGTTGCATTACTGTAACAGTTCTTTTATTTTTTTTCATTATTCTTTTCTTAAAAAAGTTTTATCAGATTTTATACTGTATATTTCTTTTATTTCTAGATTATATCATGGCTTTCAATTTTGTTACACAAAATGTTCTGCTGGATATATGCAAGAATTATTACAACGAAGCGCAGAAATAATTGATCATTTTTGTGTTTATAATTATCAAGGTTTACCTTTTTTTTAAATCAAATTTAATTTAAAACTTAAAATATTACATGAGTTTACATGAAAGTTGTTTAATTTTATGATTTTTTGAGTTATTTAAAAATACTTTGTTTTTTAAAAAATTCTACCGTAATCTCGGGAGAAAGAAATGTTTTAGATTTTTGTAGCTAGCTATTAATTTCCAAAATTTTTCAGCAATTCAACAAAAATTCCCATGTTTATCCCAAATAGATAAAGACGTTTCGAGACAATGCCTGAAAGGCTGCACGTCCCAGCATGAAGCTGTTTTATCAATGTTACAAAATTTTAAACATTTGGCCCTTAATGGAGATTCCACTGAAGCTGAAGCATATCTTTCAAAGTCTTGTGAATATGTAATTTGTACTTTGCATTGTGATGTTCCAGCAATTGCACATAAATGTGATTTTGAAACTGCCGATCTTGTAATAAATTTAACTCGAAAATCTTTTGCTTCAATGGAACGCTTGGCATTGGATACTGGAGCAGTTTCAAAATGGCCAACAATGTGTTCTGATATTAAAACATATCGATTACCAAAACCTGGGGATATCAAAGATCAACCTCTTCCTCCAACTTCTATTGATGAAATTGCTGCTTCAGGACCAATACATCAGGCAAGAGCTGCGGCAACTGCAACAAGCAGCTCTGAAGCAATTGCTGAAACAACAACAACAATCTCTCAAAAATCTGATGCCACAAAAATTAGCGGAAATACAAATTTGCTTAGTTTTATCTTGTTCTTAGTTGCCTTGATTTTTGTTAATTAGAAAAAGTACAGTAATGTAAAATGTTTGCGTATATTTGTATCAAAAATAAAGCTTTAACAACTTTTTCTAAAAATCAGAATGCAGCAAAAAATCAGAATAGAATCAATTTCCATTTTGTAAAAAAAAATTTTTTGATTGCAATAACACAAAATTTCAAAACATTCTTATCAATTATTAACAAAAATATTCAATAAACAGGAAAATTAGAATCAACATCTTTTCTCCATGAATCATATCCACCAATAACATCAACAACGTCAAGAGATTTATCACCATAAAATCTTGCTTTTAATAGCAGCAGCACCCGATATGAATCATTTCCTCGACGACAAATTAAATAACCTAAAAATATATACTAAATACAGTAATCCAAAATATATACATAAAAATATATACATTTGCTTGGAGGTTCTTCATCACTTTTTTTGCATAAATGCATCACAGTTTGAAGTCCCCCATTTTCATAGCTGAATTCATTGACTGGAATATTTGTTGCACGAGGATGATGAGCAATTTTAAATTCATTTATTGGTCGAACATCAATTACCACAGCATCTGGATCATTTTTCAGGCTTTCACGAAATTCAAAAGTTGTTACACGATATTCTTCAGGGATTATTTCAGATAATGGCTAAAATATGCTTTCCATATAACTACAACAAAATACATTAAAATGCTTACAGTTTCTCCAGCAATTCGATCACAAAGCATTTGATAATCATTCACTTGCGTTAATCCAACAATACAAGATTCACAATTTGGTGATTTTGGTCGAAGTTTTACATTAAAAAATCTTCCATCAAATGCATCATAATTATACATGACATCAGAATATGAGGCTGAAAAAAATGTATTTTTCTTTATGCAGTTTAAAACAAAAAGGAAACATACATTCACCAAAAGCACAAAATTTCATAATTTCTATTGCTTGAATATTTCCAACTATTCCAACCACCGGTCCCATAATACCTTTTTCATTACAGCTCATATTTATTGTATTTTTTGATGGATTTGGATATAAGCAACGATAACATGGTCCAGCCTTTAAAAAGTTAATTGTATATAATTTTAATGTAGATAAAAACTAACAGGATTAATATGATAAAATGTAAATTGTCCGGCCCATCCAACGGCACTTCCCATTGCCAATGGAGTATGAGTTAGAAAGCATGCCTCATTTACCGTATACCTTGTTGGCATATTATCTGAACAATCTGCCACCACCGTATATTCTTTAATAATTTCCATTGCATTATCTTTGTTAAAAAATGTATCATAAATTTCAACTTCAACATTTGGATTCCTTCTAAACTGTTAAATCTTAAACTTATATAAATATATATGAAAAAGTAACTAACGCTAATATAGCATTCTTCAAAGTTTCAGTCTTTTTCTTTCCAACATCATCAATTGTAAAACCAATTTGTCGATGAATATTACTGATATCAATTGTATCAAAATCCACAAGTCCAAGCTTTCCAATTCCTGCTCCAGCTAAATATAATGCAACTGGATTCCCCAATCCTCCACATCCAACAATTAATACTGCAGAATTTTTCAATTTTTCTTGATCTAAAATTATAAGCTTTAAAATTAGTCAAATGTAAGAAAGGAAAAACATACGTCTAACATCAAAATCAGCAGTAATCATTTGTCGACCATATCTTGAAATTTCTTCATCCGTTAAATTATGATCTTTATAGAAATCACTCATGACTTTTTAAAATCTGATAAAACAGAGGAATACGGTATTTTTAAAATTAAAATATAATTTCGAAAACCAAAAAAAGTTTTTACGCAAAAATTTTTTGTGTTGTTTTGCGACGTGGAACATTTTGCCAAAAGTTTTTAAAAATGTTGGACGCTGCGATTTTTGCGGACCCATATTTGAGGACAAGAATTTTAAGGATTTATTTTTGAGGACAACATTTTTGGGGATACTATGTTTGGGGACTGATTTTTACGGATTTATTTTTGAGAAATGAAATTTGGGGAATGATTTTTGCAGACGCTATTTTTAGGGATTGAAATTTAAGGATGCATTTTTGGGGAAACGATTTTTGAGAACTCATATTTGAGGATTTTTTATTGAGGATTTATTTTTGCGGACGCGACATTTGAGGACGGAGTTTTTGCGGACGCGACATTTGAGGACTGAAATTTGCGGACGCGACATTTGAGGACTGACCAGCTTAAAGCGTTGTTTTTTCAACAAAAATGTTATAAAAACACAAAAAAAATTTTTGTAACATTTTTGTTGAAAAAAACAACGCTTTAGCTGGTCAGTCCTCAAATGTCGCGTCCGCAAAAACTCCGTCCTCAAATGTCGCGTCCGCAAAAATAAATCCTCAAACAAAAATCCTCAAAAAGCGATCCTAAAATTTCAGTCCTCAAAAATCGCGCCCGCAAAAATAAATCTCTAAAAAAATATCCTGATAAATGTCATCCTCAAATTTCAGTTCTCAAAAATAAATCCGCAAAAATTAGTCCGCAAACATAGTATCCCCAAAAATGTTGTCCTCAAAAATAAATCCTTAAAATTCTTGTCCTCAAATATGGGTCCGCAAAAATCGCAGCGTCAAATGTTGAGATTTAAAAAAAGCATGATTCATTTTAAACTTTTATTTTTCTCATCTGAAAGTATTTGTTTATGGTTTTTTAGACTCAAAATTTATGTAAAATTACAATTTGGATTGATCAAAATCTAATTATTGTAGTTTTTTTGTTTTAGGTTAAAAGTTTTATGAATTTTGGTTACGGTAGTTTTGATTTTCTGTGTGGACGATTTTTGAAATGCCTTCAAAGCAAATTGAACTTTTTAAATTTCGTTATCTCTGTTAATTCAGTATTAAAGAGCCGTAAATTAAGTGGTCAAAATGCCTTTGAAGTTGTTTTAATTTTTGTGATTTTTTATGTGTTTTTTCTTTCCATTGTTCTTTTTTCCTCCTCTCAAAAAATGCCATTAATCTTAATTTCCTTCTTTATATTTCTGTTTTGCAGTAAATCAACCTCGAAAAAATTAACCTTTTTAAAACACAGCCGATTGTTTCGATTAAAAAATTTATAATACGTTTTTTAAAAGGCAGACAAAAAAAAAGAATTTTACTCAAATAAAAAAAAGCAAGCGATAGAAAATAGAAAAAATTGACTCATATTTCAGGTGTGAATTTGAGCAATTTTTTTTGCTATCTTTACGGAAGCAAAACCTTTTTTTTCAAAAAAAACACTAACATACTTTTTTTTGTTGGAAAAAAAGAAAGACGAATTTTTTTGCCTAAAACTTTCGACAAATATATATTACATATATATATATAAAATTGTGTATCCATTGATATCCCTTTACAAGGATTATTGCTGCTGTTGCCTCTAACCTTTTTTTTCTTCTAACAAGTCAACAACCTGCCAGTCAGCTGTCGTTGTCGTTGTTGATTTGAAAAAAAGCTGCCGAAAAAGAAGCACCTCCGCCTTTTAACAAACTTTTTTTTTGCTATTTCTTTTTTTTTTTCTGAAATCATTTTTCGGCAATTTTTTTTTTCAAAAATCATTGCCACTTTTTTTACTTTGCTCTTTTTTTTGCGATAATAAATGCAAAGTACCCGAAAATTAATTTTTTTAGTTTTTTTATTGCTGCTTTTTTTTTAAATTTTTAAAACCCAAAAAAAACTCAGAAACAAAAAATAATTTTTATTCGTTAAAAGTTAAAACTCTTCTGCTTTTTTTTGGATGGGAAAGTAAAAACCTCGTGGAAAAAAAATTGAATAATGATGACATTAAAAAATATATAAATTGATTATTCCTGGTTTAAAAAAAGTATTGTTTCATTTATTTTCTCCCCCTTTTTTTGGATTTTTATTATGCATGAATTTGTTTTTTTCCATGACACATAAAAAATTTATCAAATATAAATATATTTTTTAAATGAAACAAACAAAAAACGAAATTTATCATGTGTGAAATGATATCAAAAATGAAAAAATTCGAATCATTTTTTCTTATTTTGGGCTAAATAAAAACCCTTTTTTTCCGTTTTAAAAAAATGGTGATAAATTCATTTTTTAGGCTTAATTTTTTCTCTCTTTAAAATTTTCATTCGCGATTTTTGTCTTTGTAAAAATATATATGTGTTGCTTTTTTTTCTCTGTTGCATTTAAAACCTTAAATTTTTTAAACAACCATTTAAAAGTAAATACCCTATTTATTTTTTTTTGGAAGAATTCTTTGAAGCTTCTATTTTCTTAAATGTTTTTTTTAAAATGCATGCTTACTTGTTAGATAAATAAATAATCACAAGAAGGACCTTTTTTAAAAAGTTCTTGTAAATTTAATCAATTGTAGCATTTTTGTGCAATTTTGTAATTCAATGTAATATTTGAATCTTTAGAATACCGTAACCTTACCGATATTTTAGGTACATTTAAATGATGAAAGTTGGGTTGAATTTCTTTATAAATTTAACAGACAAGGTTACGGTATATCCTAAAGATTAAAATACTACATTGAATTACAAAATTCCGCCACTACAATTGATTAAATTAACAAAAACTTTTAAAAAAAGGTTTATCTTATCCTTCTTGTGGTTATTTATTTATCCAACAAGTAAGCATGCATTAAAAAAAGAAAGTAGAATCTTTAATGAATTTTTCTAAAAAGGGTCTTTTTTATTTTTGCAAATATTCAAATTTTTTAAGAGATTCTGCAAGCTTGCTTTATAGTCCAAAAATCAAGCATAGAAACGATTTACCGACTAATCTGACCACACCTTTCTCTTTTTCTAACAAGAGTCTCAAACTTTCTCCTATTTAAGTTAAGTACCCTTTTTAACCTTTTTCTATTAATATTATTATTGTTTCTGTTTTTGCTCTTGTTTACGCTAAAAATCTTCGGTGTTTTACCCCTTCTTTTTCTATTTTCATCTTTTTTTTAAAAAGCTAACCATTTTAACTTTTGTCATATTTTTCTCCCCCCTTTCATTTTTTCTCTCTCGAATCTCTTTCTATCGATCCTCTCAACAAAAAAAATACTTATTCATAGGTTAAAAGCGTGAGTTGCGGCAGCAGCAAAAACAAAAATAATAAAAAAATGACTCCTTTATTTTTATTTTTATTGCTTTTATTTTTGCTTGCACAGCTTTTTTTTTTCTTACAAGCCCTTTTTTTAATTGTTCATTGTTTTTTTTTATCGTTATTAATGTTTTAAATAAATTTAAGCCGCTTTTTCTTTGTCCTAAAAATTTTTTTAGACTGATTCAAAAATCCTTATATTTTTTTAGCAGCAGCAACAAGCTTCCCTGACATCCATCCCATCCCATTCATCCCATCCCATCTACATCTACAATTATCCATTTTGTGCCTTTTTTATTTTTTGCTAAATTTGTAATATGAGCCGCTCAACTTCTCCTGTTCGAGTAAATTTTATGGTATGTTTTACTCTCTTTTTTCTTTTCAAGACTTTTTATTAGCCTAAAATATAAAAAAATATATCTTTTTACAATCAAATGTGCCATGGCACGTAGATTCTGTGTGGCAAAAAAAAGGATACTTTAAAATTTTTAGCTCTTAAAAACATTTAAGAAAATTAAAAGGGAAAACTGATGGAAGCCAGATGGTTTCAATCAAATCTGGAGCAATAAAAAATTTTCTTATTTTTGAGACCCTTTTTGCAAGTTAAAAATGCTGCAGCAAAAATAAGCTTTAGCATTTAGAATATTGCTTTCGTAAATTTATTGAACACTTTTGTTTTAGCATTTTTTGGTTCCATCTTTTTTTAGAGATGAATCATTTGCGATAAAAAAAAGGAGTCGTTGAAAAATGGACAGTCTTATTTATTTTTAAGTTTTTAAATCATAAAGTTTCAATCACCGACAAATATTTAAAAATTTGAACGCCTCAAAAATTGATTCTATATTTTGATACACCGATCGGTGCACCAAAGAGAGAGAGAGAGAAAAAAGTACAAAAGTGTCTGTCTCCTTTTTTTCAGTAGCGATATACTTATTTTGTGTTGTAACATTCTTGGCATTCTTTTTTTTTGGTTGTCCAAAAGCTGGCACAAAAAAAAGGGATGCAAAAAAAAAGTGTCGTACAATTTTGTACAAGGTCGGTCGATGGCGATCAGTCGTTTTTATAATAAAAAAAGAAAAACCGCGAAAAATTGAAACCAAAAAAAAAAAGATCAACAAAAAACGATTAGTCAGTCTTCCCCCCTCTGTGGCAGCGGCTTTAATCTATGTGTATGAAATGTGTGTTGAAATCGGATAAAAACAATTTTGCGCAAATAAATAAATTTTCGCTGCTTCCGTTTTTTTTTCTGCGTGAAAGGTTCGGTGATTCTCTTTTTTTTAAATCGGAAATGATGGTTAAAACAAGAGTGATCTTTTTGGTATCTCTCGGTTTTCAAAAAAAAAACAGTGAATCAACATTGTTTTTCTTTTTTAAAGCTTGTTTAACAGATCATTCATTTTTTTGAAGAGGTTAATCATTTTTCCAAGCTGAAACTGCTGTTGCAAAAAAAGCAAAGGAAACCTTTGCTTTCAAAAACCTCATTTTTTCTTTCACGTTTTGTTTTCCTCAATCAATGAGGCTCAATATTATTATTTTTGATGTTGCGTATGTATGTTTGGGTGGTTGCAACCTTGGTCATCAACAAAAACAACTCTTTCTTTTTTTTCAAAAGGAGTTTTTTAACACGCATGCTGCGCGCACAAACATTGTTTTTTGCGTTGCTTTCAAACATTTTTTCCGCTTTTCACTTTGTCCGTCTCTTTCCCGATCTGATTATAAAAATGATGATGGTGATGAGTGATGATACCTTCTTGTTTATTCAATTTCTTGCAAAAATTACTTTATTTGTTTTGTTTCAAAATTTAAGTGTTTTTACTTTTTTCGATATTTTACTTACTTACTTTACCTTCTTAGGAAACCCTATTTTTCAGTTTTTCGCTTTTATATATATTTTATGAATAAAAAAATGAAAAGATATGATGATTCATTGACTTTTTGCCTTCTTTTATTTTTATCCATGCTTTGAATTTTTCCGCCACAACAAAAAAAAAATATATTTTAGCTTCTTTTTTTTCATTTTTTGATGACTAATCTTGCTAGACAAAACCCATATATATATATATATTCTTGTTGTTGCTGCAATGCTTTTAGGATTAATTCATTTTTTGCTTTTAATGTTTTAGGATATCTCTTGGTTTTATCTAATTTATATTTGTTGAAGCTGTGTTTTTTTATTGTTAAAAACATTTGTGGTTTTTTTCTTTGCCCTAAAACAAATATATTTCCTGTCGGATGGAGAGGGAAAAAAATGGGATTCATTAGCGGCTCTTCTTCTTTTTGTTCAAAAAAAGAACCTTTTAAGTTTGGGTTAAAATAAAAAAAATGCAACCAATTTTCTTTTTTTTTTGGAGGAGGAGGAGAACGATGAAAAGTCGAGTTGCCCTTTTTTAGAGAAGCAGCAGGAAAATAGCTATATATATTTTTTTACTGCGTAATTGAAACTAAAGTTTAGTTTGCGTGTTTTTAGCATTTTTCTGGATGCATTTAAAAAGTTTGCATTTTTATTGATTACATAATTTATTAATGTTATATATTACTCGTTTTTTCGTTGCTTTTTTAAATGATAACAATCAATACTTCAAAAACAGATTATGAAAGCTTTGACAAAAAATGAACAACCTTTTTTCCTCTTCTTCTTCCTTGAGTTGTTGTTGTTGTTGTGTTTGATGTCCACGCTCTTATACATTTATTTTTCATGACATGCTTCTCTTTTTTTGCACTCTCCTTTTTAAACATGCTTTTTATTTGGCTTTGACTCTTTTTTTGTTGAGATATCATTTATTTTACTAAAGTGTCCTTTTCACTTTTATTTGCGACGACAATTTATTACTTTTTTTTGATACGAGAAAAAAAGGTTAGTAATGTTTGATTTATTATACCCCAAAAAATGTGATATATTTTTGATGTAATTTATTATGATGTAACTTTCTTTTGTTTGTTTCCATGTCAAATGACAATCAAAAGAATGCGCGCAGTTTTTTGGATTCTGCGGTTTATTGAAAAAGTTTTGCAGGTTTTTTGTCGGTGAAAGGTCATGTTGCTGCATGACTTGCTAGTTAAAATTTACGATTATCTCATCCTTTTTTGGCAACTTTTTATCGTTTTTTTTAAAGCTTAAACGGTTCTTCCATTATTCCTCCTATGTTGATGTGTTTCTTCACGTGTTTTCCATGTTTCGTCCACAAAAAGAGCAATAAAACTGTACCTATTTGGACACATTTTAGCTTATTTTTTTTTCTTTCTTCTTGATAACTTTTTTGAAAAGCGTTGAATCACATTTTTTGAACGGAAGCATGTTTTGATAATGATGATAAAAAAAATACTGAATCATTATTTAGCATTTAAGGGTTTGCGTGGATGACTAGCTTCTAAAATATGCTCATTCGCTCGTGCTTAAATTCTTGAATTTCTTTTGTTTTTAATCAATAATTTTTAGAGTGATTCTGACGGTGAAGAAATGAATTCTGAAGACGTATTAAATGATTTATCAACAAAAATTGTTAATGATGTACTACCTCCAGAAAAAGAATCTGATCTTGTAAGTTCTTATCTTATCTTTTTCCATTCTTTGCTCTTTTTAATCCAATTATTTTTAGGCTATGAATAAAAATAGTGTTGTAGCTGAAGTTGAACATGATACGGATGATATTTCAAAGAAAGCTCAACAAACACTTGAAAATTTAAAAGAACAAGCTGGTGATATTATGAATAATCTCAAAGATATTACAAATGAAGTTGGATCACATGAAAATTCGCCAAGTCATACCGTTGTTGAAGGATTAAAGAGTATGGCAGAACAAGCTCAAGAAAAAGCTGACGAAGTTTCTGGTATGTTTTTAAATTTATTATCGTATTTTTTTAATAGTTGCTTTTTTAGAATGGGCCAAAGAAAAGGTTGAAGAAGTTAAATCAAGCTTCGAACAACATCCAGATGCTCCGAAAGAAGAAGATAATACTATTATTGGTGATTTGAAAGAAGCCGCAGGAAAAGCTCAACAAAAGTTTGAAGAAGTTGTTGTACAATCTGAAAAACTAATTAATGAGCATGAATCATCTCCTGAAGAAGAAAATAAAAGTGAACATTTTAAAGTTGAGCGTGTTCTTGATTCACCTTTAAAGACTGAAACTGGTGTTCCAAATGCTGAGGCTGATCCATATACAACAATTAAAGATCAACATGATGAAGTACATTTTGAAAAGCATGGTCATGAAGCTCATTCATCTGAAATTTCATTTGTTGGAAAGGATTCTGCTGAAGCTTCATCAGATATTCGAGAACATCGTCCATCACCTGAAGATATCACTGCTGATGAAAAGCATGGTGAACATGTTGAACTTCCTGTTATCAATGATCCCATTGAAGGTATCGCTGGTAACGATGAAAATGCTCCAGAAGTTCCAGCAATTGATGGACGAAGTGTTTCTCCACATGGTGAACATTTAATTGTTGGAGAAGATGATCATAAATTCCATGATGAAGAACACACTGAAGAAACTCCTGTTCATGAATCATCTGAATCAAAAGAAGAAGTTCTTCTTGAAACTTATGAAGAACCTTCACCACAAAAAGAAACAACACCACCTGTTGAAATTGAAATTAAGGATAATGCTGGAGAAAATGATATTACAAAAGTTATTAATCCTGAAACAACTGTTGCATTTGATGGAGCCGAAGGAGTCTCTCATGATATTCATATTTCGGATGTCGTTGAACAAGCATTACATGAACAATCACCTATTCAAATTCATGCTGATGAACCTCTTCCACCACCTGATACTGAAGCACCAGCTCCAATGATTGATAATGTTCCAACACAAATTTTAATTGAAAATACTGAGTTTACTCATCATATTGAAGATGATGAACATGAACAACCGCCATCACCTCCACAATTGGCTTCACGTGAACATAGTCCACAACCTAAATATGATGAAGTTGAACTTGAACGTAAAAAGCGATCTATTGAAGAATATCCAAAAGAACCTTCTCCACCTTTTGAATCTGATAAAGAAGGTACTCCAGTATCTGCTGATATTCCCGTTGAAAAAACTGAATTCTCTCATATTGAAGCTGATGCATTTGCAAAGGATACTGTACCTGTTCAAATTGAATCTCAACAAGTTTTACCTCCATTAAATGTTGAAAGAGAATCTTCTCCACCAGCATTAAATGAACAATCACATACTGAAATTTTGCATGATACTTCAATTGCATCTCATCATAAAGAATCAACACCCCCACCTGTACCAAAAATTACAACAAAACCACCAACTCCACCGTCCTCTCCAACTGCTGAAGATAAAGCTGACGAAGAAGTTATTATTCCAAAAATTGTTGCCCCTGAAACAAAAGAAGAAAAAAAGACAACAGTTAAGGAAACTTCAACAACTTATCATCATGAACCTCATCATCATGTTAAACCTATTGATATTACTCCATTACCTGAAGATGAACCAATTCCCGTTGGAATTCCTGAAGTCCGAACTGTTGAAACTGTTAAAGAAGAAAAAGAAAAAACCAAGAAAGATCAAAAAGGATCAACTTCATCAGAAGATGATAAAGCTGCTGCACCAAGACGTCAAGAAGGTGGATTTGTTGGAAATATTCGTCGTCGATGCTGCATTCTTTAATTAATTTTTATCAAAGCCTTATTTCCACGTATTTTAATTTTTTTGATTCTGTTTTTCATGACCATGATCTTGCCTTTTTTTTTAAATTCTTTTTTATATAGTTTTCATCTTTGTTTTTTGCAAATTTTACTGTTTTATTAGATCTGTTTTTATCCGTAAATAATATATATAAATGTTTGTTAATTATAAAAAATTTTTGAATAAATTTTTGAAATATTAAATTTTGTTTTTTAACCTTTAAATTACGGTAATTGTGGGGAAAAAAGAGAGAAACTATTTAAAATGGGAAAATATTAATTTTATCCCAAAATTTTAATGACTTGACCCAAAAATATTTCAGTACCCAAAATATTAATTAAATTTACCCAAAAATATTTCAGTACCCAAAATATTAATTAAATTTACCCAAAAATATTTCAGTACCCAAAATATTAATTAAATTTACCCAAAAATATTTCAGTACCCAAAATATTAATTAAATTTACCCAAAAATATATAATACCCAAAATGTTATAAAATGTTAATTTAAATGACCCAAAAAAGACATAAAAGGTGTTAATAAAATTTTTTTAAAATGAAATTTATTTTTTATTTTTTTATTCTTTATTTATTTGTTGTCATCAATTTTTAAATCATGGAATTTGTTCACATTGATTTGGGAAATTCCGAAGAAAGTTCATCATCTGAAGATGAAGAAGTTGTTGCTGAACCTGCAGCAAAGAAAAAACGCGGCAAATATACCAAATATGTTTATGTGGAAGAACTTGATTCTCTCGAAGATGTTCTTCAAAAAAATTGCATTATTACCAACTTCACTTCAAGTTCGAAATTATGTTCAAAACAAAAAAAAGAAGCTTGTGCCTAATGCAAGTTTGAACTTTGCTGATGTTGAAGCTATGGTTACTGATATGGAAGAAGAACAATCTCAATTAGTGCAATTTAAGTGTGAAATCAATGAAGAAGATCCTTCAAAAACTTATTTTGCTATGATTATGACATGCAAAAAATTAATGGATGAACAAAGAAGTCAAAAACATATAAATATTGATGGAACGTGGAAACTTATTTATAAAAATTTTCCTGTTATTGTTTGGGGATATTCAGATATAAATCGACATGTTCATCCAACTGGTATGTTTTTGTTTTTTTTGTTGTTAATATAATTTTTTGAGGAAAAACGTTTTAGGCGTAGCGATAGTTAGCTCTGAAACTGCTCAAGTATTTAAATGGATATTTAATAATGCAATGGAAGCAACAAACAAATGGATCAAAAGAGATTTTATTGATCGTCGTCTTTCATTAACGCAAGCTATTGTTAATTTAAAATTATGGCTTTTCAAATGTGTCACAAAAAATTACGGAAATCAAGATGTTCGAGTTTCTGATAAAGAATGGATTACTGCCCATGATCTCAAAAGAATTACAAAAGTAAATTATTTAAATGGAAATTATTTTATAAGAAGATCAAAATCAGAACTTGACAATGATGAATTTGATTAATTAAATTTTTTTACTGTTTTTTGTTATTTTATTGTTTAAATGTCTTGTTATTATTTACATAAACGTTTTATGTTTTTTGGGTGATTTAAATTAATATTTTGGGTATTATATATTTTTGGGTAAATTTAATTAATATTTTGGGTACTGAAATATTTTTGGGTAAATTTAATTAATATTTTGGGTACTGAAATATTTTTGGGTCAAGTCATTAAAATTTTGGGATAAAAATAATACTATGCCATTTAAAATAGTTTGTTTTAATTTTGTTTTGGGAGAGATTATCCTTTATTGATTAAACAAAAATGATGCTATCATTTTTTTTACCCTTCCTCCATTTTTCACGTAATACATTTTTTCAATAATAACGAAAAATCAATATAGACAAGGAAAAAAGAAATAGATAAGCTACATTTTTGTTTGAACATGTGTGTCATCATTATTTTTAAATTTATTTTTACATAAAAATTTAAAATACTTTTTGCTTGGGCTAATAATTTTGATGGAGTATTTAGAAATTTTTCGGATATTTAAAAAAATAAAATTTTTGTTTTGTTTTATTCTTCTAACAATAGTTTTTAAAACGTTGAACTTGAATGAATGAATGCTTCTTCCATCGGACAAATGTATCCAAGGAAACATTTGTCGCAAAAATATTTTATTGTTTTTGTTTTTTGTTTGTTTTAAATAAAACTTTTGTAGTAAAAAAATATTATATTTTTTATATATATAATAATAATATTAAATAATTTTACAGTAATTTTTAATGAAATTATTAATAATATTTTTTAAACAAATGTCATCATTTTCTTAATTAAATGCTTTAAAAAACAATGCTTCATCGTGGTTTAATTATTTTTGCTGTAATTTTTGTTGCAATTTTTATTTTATATCAATGGAAAAGATTTGGGAATATTTTTGATGATGAAGAAATGATATATTCTACAGTAGATTCATTTTATTTTAACAAAACCGAAACATTTATCGAAAAAGTTTTGGAAAGAAAATATATTACTTGTAGTGTTTACGAGGCTGGAGGATTTGGAAATCAGGTATTTAAATTTTTAAATATTTGTTTTATACAACTACCGTACTCTGGTAAAATATTTATTTAATATTTTTAGATTTGGAGATTTGCATCCCTGTATGGTTTGGGAAGATTTACCGGACGAGAGCCATATTTTGAAATTCTTCCATTTCAAACTGCTTTTACAAAGTATATATATTATCACTACCGTATTCCGTAAAAATATATGATATATTTTAGAACAGATTTGCATTTAATGGATTTATCCGAGATTGGACAAGTTTTTCCATTAATGCATGAAATTTTGCATATAAAAAATCCCGCAGCTTCAATAACCAAAGGAATAAATTTTGCACCAAATTGTTGTAAATTTGATTATCCTAAAAAGTTAGTATTTTTCAATTCTATGAATTTTCGTGTTGAGACTAGCCCTGTCAAGCGTTGTCAAAAAAGCGAACGCGTTGTGAGTTGTACAGAAATCCCTCATGGCGTTGATGAACATTTTTCCAAAAAGTCTGTTTTTCTAAGAACTGACAACGCTTGACAGGGATAGTTGAGACAAATGATAATAATATATCCTTTTCCCAGGCTTTTAGATATCCCAGAAAAATACCTAAAAATTAGTGGAGATTATTTACAATCATATAAATTTTTTCATTCATACCGAAATGAGATTAAACAAATCTTAGAATGTGGTCCAACAATTTTATCAGCTTTGGAAAGCTTTGCAAATGCTTTATTTCAAAATGATAAAAATTTTAAACTTTGTGTTCACATTCGACGCGGAGATTTTTTGAATGATATTTTGTTGGAATCAAAGGAAGAATTTGTTGTTCCTTCAATTGAATATGCTTTTAAAAATTTAACTTCCAAAGGTCATAAAAATATTTCATTGCTTTTTATTGGAAATGATTTACCATTTGTTAAAGGGCTGAAAATTGATAATTTGGTAAGAAGAGGTGGGGGGGGGGTTTAATGTCATCGAAATTTGATAAAAATATACTTTATTTATTTTTATTAAATTTCGACCCCTTCCTTATAGGTTATTGTTTTAAAAGATTGTCCGAACGTGACGTCACGAAAAAATCCGAAATTGTTGAATCCACCCACTCTTATCGTTATATTTTTTCCTAATGCCACATTTCAAAGCGGCGTCACATTTTATTAAACCCCACCTCTAAAATGCGTGACGTCACATCTGGACAATCCCTTTAAGATAACATTGTATCAGACAAATTCCAAAATACAAATTTCTTTTCAGGGTTTCAATAAAATATATATGCCTGAAGCCAATCGAAGTCGAGGAGAAGATATGTGTTTAGGAATAAATTATTGTGATTCAATAATTCTGACGGCATCCGGTTCAACATTTTCATGGTGGATGGCATATTTATTGAAAAGTAATGGCCCAATATTTTATAATTCACAAACCACTGATCCTGGAACGGAATCAAAAGATATTCATGATTTTGATCTTTTTTTACCTGAATGGAATATGCTGACACTTGGAAAAAATGGAAAAGTTTTTAAAGAATCTCAATGGTGGCATCAACGAAAAGGTATTCCCCCAGATTTACCGTAATCTTTTAATATGTTGAATTTTACATATCCTTGTTTAATTATTTTTAATATAATATTAATGAATTTTATTTTGAAAATAAAAACATGTAATTATTTGTTGCAATTTTTTCATTTCACTCCTTCTTTAATCTCTACTAGTGACTTACAACAACTAGTTTTCCACTTATTTCGCTTTTGTGTGTGTGTGTGTCAATGTCGCTCATAAAGCATATGTGCGGTCTTTGTATACAACTACGTATTGTTTTTTTTCTTCGCATTTCTCACAAAGTTTATTTTCAGCAATTTTTGTTGCAAAAAAACTTTTTGAAATGCGCTTTTTTTGCTTTAAAGATACGCTGATAATCAGTATTGTTTTCTTTCTGTATTTTTTGTAAAATTGAGAAATATTTTATATTTTACTATCTTTATTTAGTTGATTGCCATAATAAAATAAATCTTTTTCGTTCATTTATTGTCGTTGAATATGCGAATCATATACTTTTAAATTTGCAGCTTTTATTCTTAATTTTACTGCCCAATTTTTTGTATTAAAGGAGATTCGTCAGTTGATGCATTGCGAAATCTCAAAAAGTTTCTACACCCGATAAAAATGCGGGAAACGCCTTATAATTTGAAAAAGAGAAAATTTCGCAATGCATCAACTAACGAATCTCCTTTAACTAACGGTCTTTATAATTAAATGATATATTCTTTTTTTTCTTCAAAGCTAACAAAACATAAAGGTAAAAGTTATTTATTTTAGGTTATTATGGACAATTTTTTGCCAATTTCTCAAACATCCTCTTCTGTATTAATTGCTCAAACACAATTTGCATTTGATTTACTTCGTGAAGCTGGACTAAACAAATCGGTCATGGTTGCGCCTTCTTCTATTTCTATTGCATTAGGAGCAGTTTTATATGGAGCAAAACATGATACATACAAACAACTCCAAAATGCTTTTGCAAGAGGTATGTATTTAGTATTTTTTTGAGTTGAACTCTTTTTACTCGTTTTTTATTATAGATGTTGACGATGAAGAAATTCACAAACATTTGTCAAACATCTTATTTTCTATCACACACAAAAATATTTTTCTACCCAACAGTAATGCAATAAAATTAGCGAATAAAGTTTATTTTGCAAAAAATTTGCAACTTTTGGAGTCATATAAAACAGCAATTCAAAAACTTTATTGTGGTAATTTTGAGTTCATTGACTTTACTGATTATCATCAAACTGTTAAGGTGAGTTCTTTTTGGTAAACAATAACAACCAAAATAATATTATAAAAATTTTTGGTGCGAGATACGCTAGCTGTAAAAAATAATGTCATATTCTAGGAAATAAATAAATTTGTCTCAGATTCTGTTGATAATGAAATACAGAATATTGTGATTCCTGACATGTTTGAAGCAACTGCCCAAATTATTCTCATCAATGCCATCAGCTTTGAAAAAAAATGGGATATACTTTTTGAAACGAATGCATCTAAATCAAAGTTTTATTCAAATCCAAATACAACAAATGAAGTATAGTGTTTTTGTTGATTTTTATGCACATGGTTAAACATAAATAAGCATAGCCAGTCTCAGTATTTTCTGACATATTCAAATAATGTTTTTAAATAAGTGCCAGAAGAGAAACAGAACCATTTAAAAAAAACTGTAAATAAAGATTTATCAAAAAAATTTATAGATTTTGATGATGGAAGGTGTTACATTTTCTCGGTATTCAAATAATGAACTTTATGAGTGTGTTCAAATTCCATTTCAAGATCAAATCTTCAGTATGTATATTATTCTTTCACATGAAAAATATGGATTATCTGAAATTTTAAAAAACATTAATGTTATTAAAATATTGGAATTTATGGAAACATCAGAGCGACAAAAAGGAAAAATCATACTTCCAAAATTTCAAAAATTAGAATCAAATTTTCATCTTTCGGGAGATGACGAAATATTAAAACATTTAAAAATAGAAGATGCGTTTGATAAAAATCGTGCAGATTTTTCTGGAATATCAATGGATAACAATCTTCATATTTCAAAACTTATTCATCGAGCAGTTGTTAAAGTAAGTTGTTTCAATAGTAGTGTGTGTCGATGTTATATCAACATCAGATGCCCGAATCAACGATTTCTATGATAATATCACAGGACCCAATAAAAAAGCAAATGATCGTGGTGGAAGACACATTACGAAAAACCCAATATCACTGAATTAATTTTTAGACCTTTCAATTAGAAGCACCTCCACCAGCCAAAGAAATGATATATGTTCGAATAATACAACAACCAATTACTTTTACATTTATTGCTGATCATTCGTTCTTGTATTTTATTGCTGATAAAGCAAGAAATGTTCATTTTATTGGAACTTATTATGATTAGATTTTTTTGTAACAGTTTAATAAAGGTTAATTTTTTGGCTTAAAAAGGCAGGGTTGTCCGTAATTATCCTGGGGATGTGCGAAGTCAAAATTGATATTTATTTTTTTATTCATCCAGTTACAATAAATTTTATGTTGAATATCGAAAAGTCGTATAATAACTATCAGATATTGAACCAACAAAGCTGATTAATTTTAGATAAATTAAAGAAAAAATACCGATTTCGATTTCTATATAGCAATCGCTTTACGATAACATTGTATCAGACAAATTCCAAAATACAAATTTTCTTTTCAGGGTTTCAATAAAATATATATGCCTGAAGCCAATCGAAGTCGAGGAGAAGATATGTGTTTAGGAATTAATTATTGTGATTCAATAATTCTGACGGCATCCGGTTCAACATTTTCATGGTGGATGGCATATTTATTGAAAAGTAATGGCCCAATATTTTATAATTCACAAACCACTGATCCTGGAACGGAATCAAAAGATATTCATGATTTTGATCTGTTTTTACCTGAATGGAATATGCTGACACTTGGAAAAAATGGAAAAGTTTTTAAAGAATCTCAATGGTGGCATCAACGAAAAGGTATTCCCCCAGATTTACCGTAATCTTTTAATATGTTGAATTTTACATATCCTTGTTTAATTATTTTTTATATAATATTAATGAATTTTGTTTTGAAAATAAAAACATGTAATTATTTGTTGCAATTTTTTCATTTCACTAAATTTCACAGAATTTTGGCGCCATCTCATTTTAGTACCGCTCATTTGAATACCGTTTATTTGAGTACCAGTTTAGGCTTAAAGGTTTAAATGGGCTCTTTTTAACACATAATCTGTTTGGGGGTGTACAGATGACCTAGTAAATACACTTTACACCAGTAATACTGATTTTTTTTACATTCGAATCTGGGACTGGTACTCAAATGTTACATTTTTGGTACTCAAATGAGATGGCGCCAGAATTTTCCGTTGCAAAATTTGTAATCTTAGTTTAAAAAGATTCAGAAGCGACAGTGTTATTCAGTGCTTTCCTGATTCAGATTCTTGATTCGGATTCTGATTCCAATTCTTTTATAAATAATCGGAAAATAACGGAATCTGAAAAACATATGTGTTAATATTACAGTATTTTGTAATTTTTATTGTCAAATTTTATCATACCCTTTTTAAAACATTTTTAGAATTTATTATTTTTGTTTCAAAACTTTTTAAAAGATTCACAAAAAATTATGCCATTTCTTTTGTTTTTTGGTTTTAAATTATAACAAAAAAATTTCTTAGCAACCGTATTTTTGTGAATAGAGCTTTTTGTTAAGAAAGAAACGGAAAAATTAAGAAAAAAGTTTGCAAACAAAGAAATTGTCAAAAAATATTTGTTCCGTAAACTTTCAAATTCATTTAAAAAGTACAAAGTTACAAATAAATGAATGATGGCATTTTCCAAGAATAGTTGGATTTTGATTATTTTTGTAATAATTTTAAATTTAAATTCAATTTTATCTGTGACCAAGAATGAAACATGTACCTGTGACATCACAACTGCAATAACAAATGGCGAAGATTGTTTGGTTCAGGTTTGTGTTGTTTAAAAAGGACAGGATTACTGTAGTAATATTATTATTATGTTTTTAGATTGTTGATGATTATCCTGTAACGGTTAGCGGATGTAACTGTTTAAATTCTGAAAATTATGCGTTGTCAGAAGTAGATCAAACAGGGGGATATACGATTGCATGTTTTGCAACTACCACCACTTCCACCACTACCACCACAACCCTTCCACCAACAACGACAGAACCTCGTAAGCTGCCTTCTTCTTCTTTTTCGTTGTTGAGATTTCTGATTTTTGAGAGATAATTTATATTTTACAAAAATTTAAAAATTTCTTGATGGTAGAAAAAATTTGAATTTTTAACGGCAAATCTTTTTCAGTAATCTCTAAAAACAAAAATGGTTTTTTCTATCAAAATTAAGAATAATGTTATAAAAAATTGGGAAAACGGGTTTCTTATTCATTTTTCTTAAATTTTAATTACATTTACAGCAAAAACGCATTTTCTAAGTGCTTGAATTAAAATAAATTTAATTAATGCCACAAAAATATACAATATTAAAGACTTTTTTTTAATATAAAAAGATATGAAAAAACCTTAACTAATTGTTAAAAGTATACTGTAATAACAACTCTCATTTTTTTTCTAGCATTTATTGGTGCATGTAGTGTGGTGAAATTGACAGGAGATCAAAATAAATATTTTAAAGCCTGTTTTTGGTTGGGTGGTTTTTGGGTTGTTTTATGGACTTTGATAACACTGATTACAAATATAGCTTGCAAGTAAGGGCATTTATGCAAATTTAATAATTACATGATTACCGTAATCCGTTTAACATTTAAAATTTTCCAGATCATGGGGACAACATCGCTTCCTTTACATTTTACAAGAATTTGCAGTAATTTTTTGTTTCATCCTTTTGGGATATTTTACAACCGATTCTTTTGATTCAGAGGTAAATTTGCATAAAAAAAGGATATATAAAATCCATTTTTTTAGATGATCTGTAAAGGCACAACAATTGCATTACATTTTTGTATTGTTTTTATTCTTGGCCTTTCTGTAATGGAAGCAGCTTTTGCAAAATCGTATGTTTTTATATCCGAATATCCATGTTAAAACTGATATATTATATCTCCTTTTTATAGAATTGTTTGTGGTAAAAGTGCCAAAAATGGAAGCTGTAATATAATAATTAACATTTTGTTGCCATTAATTTTGGCATGTGCCACCGCGGGTGCAACATATTATTTCCTCAAAAAATATTATGCTTTGGGACTTCATTGTTTTATTACCGTAACCTCGGATCTACTTTGGCCATTTGTTTTTCCATCTTGGGCATTACTAATTTTATCAATTTTTATTGGGCAACTTGGCTTTCTTGCTTGTACAAAGTCGTTGAAAGATGCCGAGAAAGGACAACTTTTTTGGGCTTTGTAAGTAAATTATTTACTTTTTAACAGTGCTTTTTGGGATTACTGCATTTTTCAACCCTGATTACGGTAATCGCAAATGTGTTATAAATGTGTTTTCTTTAGTAAAACGTGTAAATCTTTGCCATTATTTTCAATATTTTTGATAAGCTGCTTTTTTATGGCTGCTTTTGCATTGGATTTTCAGAAGCTTTGGTTGGCAGGCGTATTTACCGGATGTTCACTCATTTTTGGTCCATTAATTTTTGTTACGCATACTTTTAATTTTGAACCGGTATGCTTTTTTTTCTTTTAAAATTTAAAGGGAGCGGACGGTTTGCGACTTTTTTGCACTCGGGAAATGCAAGATCCTGACAATCAGGATCTTGCATGCTCCAGTGTTTTGTCGGACATTTTTTTAATCGTTGCGAGACCCAAATAATGAAAAAAGTCGCAAAACGTCCGCCCCCTTTAAAGAAAGTAATATTATTATGATTTAAAAAAATGGTGTCCCAAAAAAAATAAAATTGCCACGAAAAAAACCTTTTCACACTGTTTTTTTCGAGTAATTATTAGTCGAAAAGATTTTTTTTTTTTTTAAAAGTACTGTAACAAATATATATGCAAACATGTTTATGTTTATGTTGTTATGGAGACACTCTGGTATATTTTTCAAAAAAGCTTTCGTAAAACAATGCTACAAAAAATTGTTATTTTATATTTGTGTGTTGTAACTATTACATTGCTACAATACTCCCCCCCCCAACCCGGAACCCAAAAAAAAACAATTCCTTAGCAACAAAATCGACAGAATTTTAAATTAAATACTCCATTATTATTTTTTATTATTTATAGACAGCAAAAAAGTTATGGAAAAAAACAAGTATTTCATTTTATCGACCTTGTCTTCCTGAAGACGAGAAGAAACCCTTGGCACCATCACCTTCAGAAGTAATACCTCCTCCGCCACAAGAAGAAATGTATCCAAATCCGTATTATTATCCCCCACAACAAAATGATCCAACAAAACCTCCACCACAATATTATCCTCAACCAAGTGGATATCCTCCACAAGCTCCTCCCCAACCACCGGCTAGACCAGTAAGTTATTTTTTTTAAATTTCCAATCGGAATGACAGAAATAAGAATTTGGATTAAAATAAAGTTGAGGATAAGTTAAATATGTACAGTAGGGTAAAATTTGTATAGTTTTTATCCGAATCTTCTCTGTTTTATATTGTCATGTTTTGCAGAAATATTTTATAAACAAATGTTTTTAAGGACCCAACTCCAACTTCATCTCAACCATTCTATAATTGGTTAACAGATCGAAATCCAACAAATTTGCATAAAACTGAAGATATCCTATTCCGACCTCAACCTTCTTAAAAAAGTACTTTTTTTGAAATTATTTAAAATAATTTATTGCTTTGAAATAAAACAAGTAAATAAATAAATAAGGCAAAATTAATTACAATTTTTTAAGAACAATAACTTTTTCTTTAAAATCAAAAACTGGATACGGTAATGGAAGAGTTTTAAATTTGCGATATTTAACTCGATGAAATCCTTCTGTTGCAAAATATTCTTTGTGAGATTTGGAGAAATTTGCCATCAATTCATTTCGAAGATATTCGGTTGTTGTATTTCCAAAAAGGAGATAATCAAAACGGATCAAATCTTGGGGGGAGAGATTCTCAGTTTTGTTGTATCTAAAAAAAGGATTTAGAAAAGGGGATATATGAAATCTTTTCAAAATTAATTTCAACAATGTTTTTTATGCATTTCAAAACATGAATAAAACTTACTCCCATGCATTAAAAATTTGCCCAAATCTTGAAATTCCATTTTCTAAAATTGCATCATTCTTACGTAACTTTTTGCGCCAAATAAATTAAATCCTTACCAGCACAAAATGGATCAATATGTACGGCAATTGGTTTATCCCTCAAAAATCTATGCTTAAATTGCAAATGAGATAGAGCAGATCCGCCAGGATAATTCGATGAACTTGCATAAAGGGATGCCACAGAATATAAGCCATTGGCAGTTAAATGTCCAAGAATGGCAAGTGCCAACAAAAATCGAATAACTGATTTTGATTTATTTATCCATCTAAAAATGGCATATGTTTAATGCTCTTTTTAAAATAAATATGTATTTTACATTCGAGCACAAAAAACTGCTGCTGGAAGAGATAAAATTGGGAATGAATAAATGATGAATCGAAGCTCTTTGTGTGGAAGGAAGGAATAGAAGAAGATATATGCCAGAATTGGAAGAAAAAGTCGAAAAGTTCTTTTGTCAAAACATAGTCCAAATGGGATAAGAATTGTTGAAGCGGCTAAAGCCTTTGGGATTGCTCTGGTAAAATACCATAGAAATGGTAAAGTCTAAAAATGGCAATATGAATGAATATTTTATTGTTGGTAAAGGGCAAATGTTCAAAAAATGCCATTGGAGGAGGCAATGATGAAAACACAATTTTTACAGTTAAACGTTGGCATTTTTAAAAAGAACTTAATGGTAAACAATTGTTGTAAAAGTTTAAAAATGCAAAAATAATGCCATGGCATTTTGCCACTTTAGATAAAAGAGCTTTGACTTAGTTAATTACACATATATGCCATATTTGACAATCGTCAATTGTTGCATGCATGGCATGGGATTATTTTAGCATAATATATTATGCCGGATATATCAAAGCTCTGTTTTGAAACTACAATATCCCAAATGTATATATCTATAAAATACTTACCCCATAATTATGACTTTTATTTTCTATGACATTAAAATATATCACTTCCCCCTCTGGCCATACCCATCTCTGCCAAAGCAATGAATCAATGGGTACTGTAATGGCTAAAGTAATTGCCAGCGTTAAAATTCCAGTTTTAACAGCTTTTAAAATTGGCAGCTTTCTTTCAATTAAAGGAATAACAAAAATTGGACCAAATAATAAAATTAATTCAAATCGAAGCAAAAATACTGCGATTGTTGAAATTTTAACACCTTTCAAATATTTTTCATCCAAAAAAAGTTGAAAAACCCAAAGTACCAAAATTAGGGCAAATGTATTTGGGAGGGGTCTGGAGCAATAAAACATAAAATGAAATTGTGATGCAACAATTAAACGAAGGAATAAAGCTGATTCTCGGCCAAAATGTTTTTCAATAGCTCGAGCAAAATTGCAAAAGGAAATTATCACGGATCCACCAAGGATTAATCGGGCTAAAAATGAAGGGAGGGATATATATATATATTAAGAGGCATATATCCTATTTATAGAGATATTATGTCTAACGTTAATCACATGGGAAAGATAGAAAGGTTTGATGGAATTTCAATAGGCTTAATTGGATATACATTTTTGCTAAATATAAACTTTAAAAAAGTTTTAACACCAAATTCGCCCCTACTGCAAATAGGGTTGCCGTCCCCCCCCCTAAAGTCGGGGATCCCCGGGGATATCCCCGACGGGGACGTCCCCGGTTCCCCGTCCCCGACAAATTTTGAATTTCGGGGATCCCCGGTTCCCCGTCCCCGACACCTTTATTCCCCGAAAAATAATTCCATAAATTTAAATTTTTTTAAATTCAGCAAAAAAGATGAAAATTCGCAAAAATTCCAACCAATTCTATGCCCAATCCCAAAAAACGATACAATATCAGCCATTTGTATTTTCATTATTGGAAAATTAAGGAAATTTTTCGAAAAATTTACCCCTCCCCGGGATATTTTCGGGGAACGGGGATCCCCGTCCCCGACTACTTTCTTCCCCGGCCGGGGAAGTCGGGGAGGGAAAAATCGAAAGTCGGGGATTCCCCGTCCCCGACTTTTTCGATTTTCGGGGGGGGGGGGACGGCAACCCTAACTGCAAATACTAAATGTATTTTAGCATATTTTAATTAATGACAACAATAATTAATGTTTAACTATTGTTGCCCTAATTTGCACATCCTATTTATTCCTAAATGACTAATTATTAAAAAAAGTATATATTTACCAAAGATAAAAAGCAGTTCTTTGCTTGAATCAAAAAAGCTTAAAAACCACGAAAGTGGCTTTAAAATTGTTGCAATAAAAATTGGCCCAGCAAATGTTCGAGGTACAACTCCCGGAAACTCCAAGTGATCATACTAAAAAAATAATATATATAAATAAAACAAAAAGCAAAGAAACAAAACCTTGGATAAATTAAATCCATGAAAAGTTAAATCATGGATAGCTTGAACGCTAAAACTTTCTTCAACTTTTGTAAAAATTGCCAAAATTAAATGTATCATCATTATCATAAATATGAACCATTCTGATGATCGGATATTATCCATTTTTATTTCAGCTTTTAAACATTGAAGAGTAATAAAAACAAAGTCAAAAAGGTTTTATTAAAGTTTTTGGTTGCAAAAATTTGGAGAAAGAAAAAATGAGCAAAGAAAAAAAGGGAGTCACAGAATGCAAAATTGGCGCGCTTTAAATGAATCGATTTTGATTGGAATGTAGCTATTTTTTGACTACCTTACACTTCGTTGCCTGTACCCTTCGTTGCCTTTACACTTCGTTTCACTTTTTTAAAATGGTCACTCCTGTGGAATTTTAAAAAAGTGAAAAAGCACGATCCGGGTCCGGCCCCACAGCGATTCGAATGTTGATTTTTTGGCAATGAGTCAAAAAAATTTTTTCAAAAAAGAGCACTTTTGTAAAAAAAATTATTTTAGTGAATTAAAATAATTTTTTTTTGTTTCTAGGGTAAAAAAGGATGAAAAATCTGATTTTTCCATCTATAATATACCCAAAAATATCAAATTTAAGGGTTTTTTGGACCTGTTGAAAATGACCCTTAATTAGAAAATCTATTAACTCTTTTTTTTTGCTATTTTTATTTTCACCCATACCCTTAAAATGTTCAGCAGGTCCTGTTTCATAAAACTATATTTAATTTTTTTTATCCGAGTATACAAAAAAATTTGCCGTCAACTTGAAGGTGATGCATGCGCCAACAACATGTCCGACATCAATTTTGTTCAATAAAATGCTTTATGTGTTCAATTTATGCTTAAATCAACTAATTATTATCAAAAGAAAATGTTATAATCATCTGGAAGACCTATCAACTCAATACATTCACTAAAACTACATTCAAAGTCGTCAACACCCCCAACATCAAAAAATCAATAAAAACGGAGAAATATCATCAAACAATGATTCCTGAAAGATTGCAAAAGTTATATGGAGCTGTTCCAACATATAAGTAAGTTTTTTAAACATATGTTTATATTCATTTTGCTTTTTTAGATTGATCTTTGCTTGCTAAGGAATATGTATATATACTGTATTTTTCCAAAGTCATGAATGACTCTTTTTTTCTGACAAATTTGTGTTTCTGTCGCAACTTATATATATTTAAATGTTGTTTGAGCTTTCATATGTTGTTATCAATTATTTGAAAAAATATCCAGTATACTGCAGTCAAAATTTAGTAAAATAGTCGAACATGCATTTTAAAAGAATACAGCTTCAAAGTACTTTAAATATCTTGAATATCATTCATTATATGCTTAATTATCCATAAAAACATTGTGTACCATATTCTGATATAACTGAGAAGCATCATAATTTTTAAAAAAAATACAGTATATATACATATTCCTTAGCAAGCAAAGATCAATCTAAAAAAGCAAAATGAATATAAACATATGTTTAAAAAACTTACTTATATGTTGGAACAGCTCCATATAACTTTTGCAATCTTTCAGGAATCATTGTTTGATGATATTTCTCCGTTTTTATTGATTTTTTGATGTTGGGGGTGTTGACGACTTTGAATGTAGTTTTAGTGAATGTATTGAGTTGATAGGTCTTCCAGATGATTATAACATTTTCTTTTGATAATAATTAGTTGATTTAAGCATAAATTGAACACATAAAGCATTTTATTGAACAAAATTGATGTCGGACATGTTGTTGGCGCATGCATCACCTTCAAGTTGACGGCAAATTTTTTTGTATACTCGGATAAAAAAAATTAAATATACTTTTATGAAACAGGACCTGCTGAACATTTTAAGGGTATGGGTGAAAATAAAAATAGCAAAAAAAAAAGAGTTAATAGATTTTCTAATTAAGGGTCATTTTCAACAGGTCCAAAAAACCCTTAAATTTGATATTTTTGGGTATATTATAGATGGAAAAATCAGATTTTTCATCCTTTTTTACCCTAGAAATAATAAAAATGTAACTTCAGTTTACAGAAATTAAATCAGAGCAAAAACAAAAACTCTCTTTTTTTGCAAAAAAAAAATTTTTGGCGTTTTTTCAAAAATCAACACGACAGTGTATTTTCGTTTCGCTGTGCGGCCCTTGTACGTCGGGGAGTTTAAATATAGCATTTACTAGTGGGTTGAAGCATTAAAAAAGTAAAACCCGAAATTTTTGAAGGCCTTGGCCGTCCGGAAAATTTTAGAAAATTCTTTCTTTTTACCATACATAAAATCTTAACCGGCCCGGCTTTGATTTTTTCGGCCGCGGCAGCAGCCGTACTTTTCGGCCGGATTTCTCACCCCTGAGCAAACCTCCTTTCCACACAAAAAAATAGCGTTGCCCTACACTTCGTTGCCTTTACAAAATCATCTTAATTTCATTGCTATACTCCATCGAATTCCCTAAGGGCGCCCTACGGGCGCCTCCTAAGCCTAAGCTAAGGCTAAGCCTAAGGCTAAGGCTTAGGCCCATCGGATAGCCTAATGAGGTAGGATCTAGCCTAAAAAGATAGGATCTAAGTGGATAACAGTGTAAAGGCAACGAAGTGTAAATTAGCCGAATTTTGTCGGGTACGAATCAACCAGGCAGTATAGAATGTTTTAACAATATCTAAAGGAATTGTTTTTATCAGTGATAAGACTGTGAATTTCAAAATTTTTTTGATATAGTAACCCCCCCCCCATGTTGACGTGATGAAAGAATTTTATTAGTTTCGGATACAATAAAATAATTACAACTATTTTAAAACAAATGCTGCAAATAATGAAAAAAATGACGAGTATTGACAAAAATTAAAGAAAACGAAAGTTTAATGAACTAAAATTGAAATCTTTAACAAAAAATAAAAATTATTGCTTCAAAAAAAGTCGAAAAATAATATTTAACAATTTTAAACTTCTTTGAGTTTTCAGGAATTTTGTTAAGTTTAATCCTTAACATTTTTAGGACGAGTTGACAAATTTGTCCACTGTGGTAGATAACGTGTGCTTCTTGAGATAAAAAAGTGCTTGTTTTTAATTTTTTTAGCTTCTTTATGATTTTAAAAACCTTTTTTTATTATTAATATGCCATTTTTATCAACTCAAAATGTTAAAACTTAAAAACCAAGTCATTTTTATATCTCAAGTAGGAAGATATATTGCCCACCAAAGTGGGTGAATTTGTCAACTCGTGCTCAGCACGGCATTTGATGTTCAAAAAATTAGCAACTAAAAATATGGAAAATTTAGAAAAAGAAATATGTCTGACGAACTAAATAAAATGTTTTTTCTAGCCTTAATTGATTTAGTAAATCCCCGTGTTGAAATGCACTTGAAATTGATGAATAAATTTTATTTTTTTTGAATATAATAAAATAATTACAAAAACAATTATTTTAATACATTTTTCGGGCGGCATTTGCAAAGATTTTTTACCATTTGAATTGATACAATACATATCTTAAAAGATAGATAGATGTCTGTTCAATTTATTTTGAGCATTATATCCCATATTATGCTCTAGTTTAGTATTCGCGTCCATAAAAGTTTTTGAAAATCTTTATGGGCGCGAATATTAGATTAGAGCCATCTCTTCATTTCCGGATAAATACGGCTTCCCAAAATTATCGCTTTTTTTCGATTTTCTCGGGGATAATAAATACAAATCTGCGTAAAATCAGGCATAGAAATCAAATCATCAATAATATTGTCAAGAATATTTTTGAAGGGATCAGAAATCGGTGAAATAAATGTTAAAAATGTTTTAATACTCTTTTTCTAAAAATTGAAAACATAAAATATTTAATGTTTTTTGTGATTAAAAATACCTTTAAAAATCCATAAAATGCTTTAATGTCAAAAGTTTCCGACAGATCCCACAATTGTAAATGCTTGAGATTATGCAAATGTGGCAGCTTTAAAAGTTTTCTTACTGTATCTGATGAAATATACATGGAATTATTTGTATCATCTTTCATCCTAAAAAGAAATGTTGTAATAATTAAATAAAATAGTAAAAAAGATCAATGAATAAATTTCAATGGCATCTTTTTTTAACGTCGAGGGGATATAAGATATATTCTTTTTGATGTTCCCCCGGATGATAGCCATCACATAAAGGGGGAGACGCATCTCTAACAAATTTTTTGTTTGACATTGACTGGAAGTCTCGAAGCGAATCAACGCTCATTGGAGCTGCTTTTTTTATTCATTAGAGCTGCAAAAAAAGCAGCTCCAATGAACCCTGAACAAAAAATTTGTTAGAGGTGCGTCTCCCCCTTCAATATCCAAATTTAAATTATAATAGATATCCACAACAAATGATGCCAAAATGCGCAAAAAATGTAAAAATTTAGATATGTTTAACAATTTTTTGAAAAATGTTTCACATAATTTAAATGACAATTAATGACTCACTGTTCTTCGTATGTTTCTATTTTTGGAAGATTTGCAATAATTTTTTCCAAAGGAATTATTGATCCATCTTCTGAAAGAATGCATACTCTATCAAAGTGACATGAATTGACATTAGAAGATAAAAATAAAAATTCTTTGAAAGATAAAATTTGTTTGGAAATGGATAAAGATGTTGCATCACATTTGTAAAGTTTTGGAATTACTTCAGAAATCTTTAAAATTGGTGGTTGCAAAGATAAATCTTTTGCAACCAATGAAAGATACAATGCCAGGCCTTCAGTTATCCAAATTTTGGGCATTTTTTGTTTTGATGCATCAAAATTGAATTCTGTAGGAGTACAACAACGGCAAAAATTGTTTTCAATCAAACATTTTTCTGCGTCCACAGAAAAAATGCCAGCAAAAATTATTGGATTTCTGATAAAAAAATATTTGCAACTTTGTGCCAATTTTTGATATATTTTAATTGAAGCTGAATTTTTTGCTAAATAATATGCCATTGATTCCGGGATTGAGAATATTTGAGGACGGCATGAAGCATGGAAGGAATTAAAAGTTGGAAATTTAAAAATATTATTTTTTTCCAAACAGTTCATTATTAATAAATTCCAAAAAACTCAACGCAATAAATTCTGAAAATATATAAATTAGCTTTTTTTAGGGACTCATTAAAAGTTGGCAGTCAATTGAGTTTAGTCAAAATGGGGAGAAAAACCTGCGAAAACAAAAATGTGATTATTTATACTTCTTTTTTCTTTAATTAATGTAGGTTATGTGGCACCACCAAATATGAACTAAGAAAAAGAGGAAAGCAAAGTAACGATTAATGGATCAATTAAAAGAGAACTTGGTCATTCATTTATGCACCATCTTTATTATTAAAGAAAGAAAGACTTTCATTCCTTTTTAATCCAACAAAAAAGAAAATCGATCACATATAATTTAATCAACTCTTTTTGTATCATTTTGCCACAATCTTTCACTGATATATTATACTTCTGTTTTTTTTTTCAGCAGAGCCCTGCAAAATCAAAAATAATAAAAATCGACAAAATTTTGTAATAATCGAAATGGAAATTTTTCCGAAATCGAAATTAAGAGACACTCTACCAGATTATTTGAATTTTTTTAGACTTAACTGCACATTGAAATTTTGTTTTCAATTCTTTTATAGCCATTCGATAAAACAAGGTGAAAAAACGTTATTTTGAAAGTTTTGGAGCATTCTACCGTGTAAAACCCATTTCGCGTTAATTCAAATATTGATTATAACCAAAAATTCAAAAAATCGAGAAAAATCGGGAATGCAACCAAACAAAAAGTTGTGCCCCAGAATTGTACACATAAGTAAGGGCTATAAAATGGCTATCACAAAAAAAAATTATCTGACCTCTAATGTCGAAATTTTGATATTTGTAATTTTCGACCACTGTAAAAAAATGGCAATACTAACTTGGGAAAGCTAAGTAATACGGCATTTAATAGCCCAATATGTTGGGATTCCAAAAATACATAGACTGTTACCGCACGGCGCCTAGTTAGCGACTGCTAAATAAAAGAGTGCGCGCAACCAACATCTCCAACATCATCTCAATGATATAACTTTTGTATTTCTAAATATATCGACTTGCGGTGACTTGCATTATGAAATATAATGGTGTTAGAGCATCCTGGGAAAGTTTGAACGTCTTCGGTAACGATTTCGAAATATGGGACCTCTTTGAAAATCCAAATTTCAGCAACATAGTAATATCCCAAAAACTCGGTTTTTTCTCTGCAGATAAAGTTGAATATGCATTGGAAATGTAAAATACATGTAACAACACCAATATAAATTGGTAAAAACTGACGGGGGGTCGAAATCGATTTTTTATGATTTTTTGAATTTTGCTTATTTTTGACCAATTTTCGAGATGCCAAAATATTGGGAATGTCGGAATATATCAACTATTTGATATTTTCAGGTTGAAATATAGCTTGTGAAAGATTTTTGGGGCATATTTCAACATCCTGGAATCACTGGTTTTCGTTTCCCATTAAAATGAAAATACGGTAAAAGATCAGGGAAAAATCTACGAAAAATCTGTGTTTTTCCAATAGAATATCGTTAGAAAGATTTATTTTGGCCTTAATGTCATTATGTCATCACTTCGGGGTGATTTCAATACCAAATATTATCAAATCAAATTTTTCAAATTTTGAAAAATCAGTTATTTTAAAAAATCTTATAATTCTAAAAAATGACTTCCAAACACTTCACACTACTAAAATAAACTATGAAAATGCCAAACAAATTGTTTCTAGCGATATTCTATTGGAAAAACACAGATTTTTCGTAGATTTTTCCCTGATCTTTTACCGTATTTTCATTTTAATGGGAAACGAAAACCAGTGATTCCAGGATGTTGAAATATGCCCCAAAAATCTTTCACAAGCTATATTTCAACCTGAAAATATCAAATAGTTGATATATTCCGACATTCCCAATATTTTGGCATCTCGAAAATTGGTCAAAAATAAGCAAAATTCAAAAAATCATAAAAAATCGATTTCGACCCCCCGTCAGTTTTTACCAATTTATATTGGTGTTGTTACATGTATTTTACATTTCCAATGCATATTCAACTTTATCTGCAGAGAAAAAACCGAGTTTTTGGGATATTACTATGTTGCTGAAATTTGGATTTTCAAAGAGGTCCCATATTTCGAAATCGTTACCGAAGACGTTCAAACTTTCCCAGGATGCTCTAACACCATTATATTTCATAATGCAAGTCACCGCAAGTCGATATATTTAGAAATACAAAAGTTATATCATTGAGATGATGTTGGAGATGTTGGTTGCGCGCACTCTTTTATTTAGCAGTCGCTAACTAGGCGCCGTGCGGTAACAGTCTATGTATTTTTGGAATCCCAACATATTGGGCTATTAAATGCCGTATTACTTAGCTTTCCCAAGTTAGTATTGCCATTTTTTTACAGTGGTCGAAAATTACAAATATCAAAATTTCGACATTAGAGGTCAGATAATTTTTTTTTGTGATAGCCATTTTATAGCCCTTACTTATGTGTACAATTCTGGGGCACAACTTTTTGTTTGGTTGCATTCCCGATTTTTCTCGATTTTT
This sequence comes from Panagrolaimus superbus, assembly GCA_964035985.1. Lineage (NCBI taxonomy): Eukaryota > Metazoa > Nematoda > Chromadorea > Rhabditida > Panagrolaimidae > Panagrolaimus > Panagrolaimus superbus. The sequence goes on from OZ038357.1 coordinate 14,062,183, forward strand.
TGAATTTTTGGTTATAATCAATATTTGAATTAACGCGAAATGGGTTTTACACGGTAGAATGCTCCAAAACTTTCAAAATAACGTTTTTTCACCTTGTTTTATCGAATGGCTATAAAAGAATTGAAAACAAAATTTCAATGTGCATTTCGATTAAAATACTGTCGTAAAGTCTCTCTTAAGACGCAGTCTGTGAGAAAATCAAAAAACCGCGGCACAGGCCAAAATTAGTTTTCCCTGAAACTTTGCTATATAGTAAAATAACCCTGGAGAAACCGATCCCGCGTGGTAAAAAAAAATTTCATCCTGTAGTTACAGTATTCTTTATGTAAATTTACCAAAACTTTAAGTTGATGGCAAATTAAAGCTATTTATTTTTTTTGCCTAATTCGGGGGTTTTATAGGTTTTCGGGGTCAGGGAATCCGAATAACTACTTTTTGGAACTTCAAAATATCTGTATCAATGATTTTTTGTTATCATCTATCATATCACCCTGATAAAAAATCACGAAACATTCCGATCTGGATAGAATAATCTAATATTACTAAAATTCGGGTATTTTTTTATAAGAAAAATAAAATATGCAAACAAAATCGTTGCCGTACATAGATTTTTACATTCGTCGAAAGCTAGACTGTAGCGGTGAAACGCGCATGCGTTGCACGCCGGCTGTCACTGGATCGATTCCCGTTTGTGGAAAAACCACTTAAAGGGGGAGACCCACCTTGAACAATTTTTTGTTCACGGTTCATTAGAGCTGCTTTTTTTTAAAACCATTTGCAGCTCCAATGAATAAAAAAAGCAGCTCCAATGAGTCTGCGATCGCGTCGAGATCATCAAGAAAATTGCAGCAAAAAATTGTTCAAGGTGGGTCTCCCCCTTTAAAGTTTTTTTTGTATTTTCTTTGTATTCCTTTCAAATTGAAAGGAAACGAAAAACCGCTTATAAAAAAATCTAGGTCACAAGTTTGATCCCGGTGGGCGACACCGATTTTGTTTGCATAATTTATTTTTCTTATAAAAAAATACCCGAAATTTAGTAATATTAGATTATTCTATCCCGCTCGCAATTTTTCGTGATTTTTTATCAGGGTGATATGATAGGTGATAACAAAAAATCATTGATACAGATATTTTGAAATTCCAAAAAGTAGATATTCGGATTCCCTGACCTCGAAAACCTATAAAACCCCCGAATTAGGCAAAAAAAATAAATAGCTTTAATTTGCCATCAACTTAAAGTTTTGGTAAATTTACATAAAGAATACTGTAACTACAGGAAGAAATTTTTTTAGGTACCTTTTTTACTTTATTCCCCCCCCCCTTTTTTTGTCTGCCCTTTCGGGCTTTTACAGAAGTTACAGGATTCTGATGTTTTTTAAAAAGCCCACGACCTCCTGGTGAAAAAAATGGAAAAACTTTTGTTTTTGTTTTTTTTCCAAATTGTTCAAAACACTTTTTTAAGCAATAAAATTGATGCTTTTGAGTTTTTGAGGCATCTGAAGCCATCTTTTGACTTCAGGATTCTGAAGCCCCGTATACGAAAAAATTCGATTTTTACTTATTTCTTCTAATTTTCGGTGTTTATATGTTTTCGACAACGAGGAATTCAATGGTGAACTTGATTTTTTTTATTAAAAATTATTAAAAAAATTTAAAAAAAAGAGAGGGGAACTTGTTCCAAATGTACGTGGAACTTCGAATAACAAAATCAAAATATGTAAGCAAGCATTGAGCTAACAAATAATAAACTGCTTCTTCTTCAATCATTATTTTTATCAACAAAGCATATAACTGCAATTATTTAAGTTGAAACAACTTACGGGATAATTCTTTACAAAAAGTTAATTTTTGTCAAATATAAATATCGCCACTAAATTCCCCGTAGTTGAAAACCTACAAATACGAGAAACCAGAAAATATTAGTTAAATCTGGATTTTATCTGTTGCACTGAAATTTGTGACTTCAGATTCTTTTAGAAATAGAATCTATGCACGAAAATCTGATATTAAATAAAAACCAAGTTTACCATTGAATTTCTCGTTGTCGAAAACATATAAACACAGGAAATTAGAAGAAATAAGTAAAAATTGAATTTTTTCGTATTCAGGGTTTCAGAATCCTGAAGTCGAAAAATGGGAAGATTTTTATACCCTTTTTACCCTTGACCCTTGAAGAGATACCTTCTTTCTCGACACTATGAGAAAGCAAGCTCATGGCTGTTAGGCTTAAAACGAAAAAGTAGTTGTAAAATTACAAATTATAACAAAAAAACCCAAAATAAATTATTTATTTGCTTTTTAACGTTTGCTTTTAGCGGGAATACGATGTCATTCCCCGGCAAAATCGAGGAATTCCCCGGGAATGGGGTATGGACAACCCTAAACACGACATGTTTCCCAAAAAAAACTTTAGCACTGCAGAAAATTTTGTATCTATATTTTTGTCTTACCTAAAAAATTCAATAATTTTGTGAAATTCTTTTTCACAAAACATATCCAATTTAATAACTTGTCCTTTATGACAGAGCTTCAACAATGTTTTTTCTGTAATTTTTTTTGATACGTTTTTAATACTACTACTTAAAAAATTTACCTAAGCTTCAAATTTGAAAATGAAGGGTGTTATTAAAAGCTGGCAGTTGAATTTAAAAAGTAATACGTATACCTCGATGTTTTTATCAATGAAACTCATGTTTCTTATGTTTTTATCAGTAGAAATCTATAATTCATTGTTTGTTATTATCAAAATACAATTTAGAATCATTTTATCAATAAAACTTATTTTAACTGCCAACTTTTATGTACCAGATTTTAAATTTATCCGAAAGTGAATCATAAAGAATTAAAAATTTTGATATTTTTATCCGCAAAAATTGAAAGAGTTAATCCTAAAACTGATTTACATGCTTTATTATTTATAAAATAAAAATTTTTTTAAATTTTTTATAACAAGTTTAAATAAATAAACAAATTTTTTTAACACAAAACGCTATTTTTTAAATCGCATACAATTGTTTTTAAGAGAGTTGGGCAAGTGCGAAAAAAATTTTAGTTTTTTTGCACACAGTCGTTTAACTACATGGCGTTCGCGAACACTTTGCCAGAGTTGGGCAAGTGCGAAAAATTTTGCACACAGTTTGCACACAAGTTGGGCAAATGCGTAAAAGCCCAAAAATGTTTGAAGCACAGAAATCAAAAGTTCGAACCCCAGGTGCCTCGAAAGTGAGGCAAAATGAAATTTTGTTTCAAAAATGCCTCAACTTTCAAAGTAAAAAAATTAGTAAAAAATTAATAAAAAATCCTCTTATTTATTAAAATGAGTAAAATAATGTTAAAAAATAATTTTTGCCTAAATGAGGAAAATTCATCGTTTTTTCCATTTATTTTTATTTATCAAATATTTTTAAAGTCAGCGTTTTATATAATTGTTTTTTTAGTTTTGCGTAATGTCAGAGGCTTATAAGCCTCTGACATTACATAAACGCTTATGGGGGATTATTAAAATTATTAAAAACCGAAAAATATTTTACAAAAAATGCTTCAATAATAAAACTTTTATTTCACAAAGAATTCAACAAAAATACAGAAAAACAAGAATAAAAAAATATGTTAAACTATTTCAAACCAAACGGGAGTTCGTCAGAGTCAAGACTTTCAAGTTGTGCATCCAATTCTTTCCATTGTTGTTCACCATCTGGAAGACCATTAGGAAAAACAGAAGTAAAAAGTTTTTGAAGTTTAGGTGAAAGAGGTTCATGAAGAGACATAACAAATTTGACAGCACATCGAACAAATTCACCTAAAATATATAGTAAAAAGATAAAGTTAAACAAATAAAACAACAAAAATTACCGCGAACATCAAATTCTGTTGCATCAAAAGTTTCAGGGATATGAACATTAGATAATTTATTAAAATGATCACAGATCTCATCTGCTTCAACCACAGTTTCAGCTTGATCTACTTTAACAGCATAAAAGGCTTCAACAAGATCCAATCCAAGTCCAATAAAATATTCTGAATTTTCGGGTCTAAAAATAGTCAATTAAAGTTCATACTACAGTAAGAAAAACGAACCTGACATAACCACGACGAAACATTTGAATAATACCAATAATAATGTATCGCTTTTCTGCAACGTTTGTTGCATATTTTGAATCTTTTGCACCATCAGATATAATAACTTCTTGATATGCCTTTTCAAATATCCCTTGTTGAATATTATTCAAAACTTCTTCAAATTTCTTTGGTCCACGAATAGCAATGTAACGCATCCAGAATACAAATAAATGTTGTACAAAGTAATTAGTTCTAACATTTTCTGGGCGTTGAAGAATGGTAAAGAAGATATCACGAGAACGCACAGTGCGACGCTTTCCCTTTCTTTGGTCACTTTTGTAAAAAAAAGCGTCAAAAAAAAGGAAAAAAAGGTGCGTGTTTCAAAAAAAAGATTAAATAGATAAATAATTTTTTTATTATAAAATTTTGGTCACAAATTAAAGTAGAAGACCTGGGGAATACACCGATACCAAATTTATAATTTTTGGTAAAATTTTTACAGTAATTTTTTCATGTGGTAAAATGCGATTTTACCAGTCTGATAAAATGATAATGCTCTTATAAAAATAAAATATTATGCTTGCATCGTGTTCAGCATGTTAAAATCTATTAGAATTTGAATTTTTGTAGACAAATATCGATTACAAATTTTTTTATTTCATTTTGAATAATTTTTTATATGGAAAAATTACTTGTAAAAAAAATTACCAAAACACCAGAACTTTTTTTTTAAAAAACTTTGGATTAACGGATTCAGCATCCTTAAAAGTACATATGGGGAAATAACGGGTTTTTTAAACAAAATATTCGCAAAGTTATTGAAACTTTTTATTTTTGTATGGAAAACTCTATCTCCAACATCGTCAAAAATTCATATCTTCTGAAATATGTCATGAAACTCCTTCCGATGACTTGCATTATCAAATATTATGATATTAGTGCATTCTGGGCACCTTTCATTCACCACGTATTAAACTTTCGTTATAGTCTAATTCATCAGCTACAGTATGAAAATAGAAAACAATAAAAAAATCTTTATCTTGTGGTAACCAATAATATGATGGTTTTCTCACATGAAATTGATAAGAATAATGTTTGGGAACAATTTTTGTTAATTTAACATTTAATTCCATCATTTTTAGAAAAAGTTATTTTTTTGGTTTTCTCTGGTAAAATGCAACATCATTTGTTAATTTTGGTATACTGTAGGATTAGCTGTAGACGCCAGACAATAATTTTTTAATTTAACAATGATAAAACAATTATCGGGGAACAATAATAATTCATATTGAAATTAATTACACTTAAAAAATTCATTTTATTCGATGTTTGACATATTGCTCAATTTTAGTTGTTTTAGGTGATCACAAATTGAGAGTTTTGATACATGGTGAACAACACTTGCCCAGAATGCACTAATATCATAATATTTGATAATGCAAGTCATCGGAAGGAGTTTCATGACATATTTCAGAAGATATGAATTTTTGACGATGTTGGAGATAGAGTTTTCCATACAAAAATAAAAAGTTTCAATAACTTTGCGAATATTTTGTTTAAAAAACCCGTTATTTCCCCATATGTACTTTTAAGGATGCTGAATCCGTTAATCCAAAGTTTTTTAAAAAAAAAGTTCTGGTGTTTTGGTAATTTTTTTTACAAGTAATTTTTCCATATAAAAAATTATTCAAAATGAAATAAAAAAATTTGTAATCGATATTTGTCTACAAAAATTCAAATTCTAATAGATTTTAACATGCTGAACACGATGCAAGCATAATATTTTATTTTTATAAGAGCATTATCATTTTATCAGACTGGTAAAATCGCATTTTACCACATGAAAAAATTACTGTAAAAATTTTACCAAAAATTATAAATTTGGTATCGGTGTATTCCCCAGGTCTTCTACTTTAATTTGTGACCAAAATTTTATAATAAAAAAATTATTTATCTATTTAATCTTTTTTTTGAAACACGCACCTTTTTTTCCTTTTTTTTGACGCTTTTTTTTACAAAAGTGACCACTCGTCGCACTGTGAGAACGCAATCCGTTAACTCTCTAAAGAATGCCAAATAAAAAATCAACAAAAACACAAAAAAACTTACATCCAAATATCGAATAAGTTGACATGCAAGTAAAAATGCATGTTGATCATTAAGCTCTGAACTGATAAACTTTGTAGTGAATTTTCCGATAGCAGTAGCATTTTCTCCAGACAATGCGATTCTTGGTAGCCTTCGAAGATATGAACGTAAAACCATTACAAATGCCGGAACATTTACACCACTATCCGCAATATTTGAATTGATAAGATTGCCAAAGAATGCTTCATAATCATCTGTAGGAATTCTATCGTTACCCTGTTCAATTTCATGCCCATATTGTTCAACCAAAGCACAAGCAAGTTGAAGAGCATATGGTACAAAATCACGATTTTCAGACTTTAAAAGATTGTAAATAGTTTCAAAAACATATGAATGATAAAATTGATAGGGTGAACCATTTGGAAGAATATAAGCCTAAAATATTGTAGGATAGGATATATTTTATATGTACTGTAATCAAAAAAATTACCTTTTTGATAAACCAGCAAATCGTCTCAAAACCAAAATGAACTGCAAGAGTATCAACCAAAATAGTCTTTTTCAAAGCAACTTCAATAAGACTTTGCACAATTTCAGTAAATGCCAGGCATTTGCTTGCAATAGTTTCTGGTTGAAGATATGTAATGCATCGATAGAGGCATTTCAGGACATAACAGTTATCACAACTCATTGGTTGACTCAAACTAGCAATAAGATTATCAGAAATAATAAGAAGATATTGATTGAGTGAAGCTTTCTAAAAAATAATAATGATCGTAAAACGATAGATACAAAAAAAACTTACGTTATCTCGAATAAATGGAGAACTCAGAAATTTTTCAAAGATGGATGACATTATATTAAGATTCGTTATCCTTGAAGTATCCATTGGTGTTCCATTTGAATAAGCCACAAAAAGTTTAGTTAGTGGCATAAAAATCTATAAAACTAAGATTAATTAAAATTCAAGTGATATAAAATAAATCACAAACCTTATCAAGTAAAAGCTTAATCTCTAAAAGTTGATTTGATTTGAGTTCATGGCGATATTTCATACATAAATCATCAACAATTGATAAACAAGATAAAAGTCGATCAGAATCATCAGCACGTTGTTGCATTGCAGCAGCAAGATTATCAATAAGTTCTGTCCAAACATCAGGAAAATCAGAACATGATATACTTAAAAGTTTTTGTGATGCAGCAGTTTTGATGTGTAATCGAAGATCAAGTTCTTCCATAAAGATGATTCTCAAGAGTTCTTTAGCATATCCCGATTCACGAGAATATTGAAAGAGGAGTTGTTCAGCCTCCTTTCGTTTAGCATTGTTATTGGATAATGTATTTTGGAGTACATCAATCAGATTATTCATTTTTTAAATTAACAGGTATATTGAAGTTGTAACACAAATGATGAAAAACAAAACAACCAAAAATAACTCTTTCTCGTGTTTTTTTTTGCGGAAGCAAATGGAAGAGGCCAAAAGAGAGAGTGAGCTTTTATGAACGAAAAAATTCAAAACAAAAAAAAGTTTCGAGCGAGATCCCAAAGCGCGACGACTTTTACAAAAAAGGGACAAAAAAGGAAGAAAAAGGTGTGCGTTTCAAAAAAAATATTAAATATATAAATAATTTTTTTATTACAATGTTTTGGTCACAAATTAAAGTAGAAAACCTGGGAAATTCAATGGTATCAAATTTGTAACTTTTAGTAAAGTTTTTACAGTAATTTTTTCGTGTGATAAAATGCGATTTTACCAGTCAAGTAATACAATAACCTTGATTTTTTTTTAAAAATAACATTTCCATCATATTCAGCATGTAAAAGTGTGCCAGGAAATGGGTTTTTGTGGAAAGAAAATCGTTGAATTTTTTTAAATTTCATTTTGAATATTTTTTTTATGGGAAAATTACAAAAAAAAACCAGGACCAAATTTTGAAAAAGGCTCTAGGATTCGGAATCAGTATTCTCGAATGGGTTTTTAAACAAAGCATTCGCAAAGTTATTAAAATTTTTCGTTTTTGTATGGAAAACTCTACCTCCAACATCTACAAAAATTCAGAACTTCAGAAATATGTCCTGAAAATTCTCCCGGTGACTTGCATTATCAAATATTATGATATTACTGCATTCTGGACAAAACTTTGAAAAATATACATAAATCTTTCGAAATCCATCTTTGTTACAGTAATTTTCTTACGGTAGAATTTATTTAATTGTATTTACAGTTCATACATGTTTAACTACAAAAATAAGCAACAAAATAATAAAATTACGAAACATTTTAATGTAATTCCGTTCATTTTTTCACTGCCATTTCTTGGAGAAACAAGCGCCGAAGCTTTAAACTCATTTTTTGGTTTCAATTCCGCCAAAACTTTTGCAATTTTTTCTTCAATTAATTCTTCTTTTTGTTTTTCCGCCTTTTCTTGAGCTTCCAAATCCTTAATTTTTTGAGCTTTTAAATATTCCGTTAATTCCGCCTTTGTTTTTTCCCATTTTTCAATTTCCGCTTTTTCGACGGCCGTTAATTCTTCGGAATTTCGAAGTTCCAAAATGGGAGTCCCAATTGTAATAGCAATATTTCCACAAATTGCATAATGATAATATTTTTCCATTCCATTACTGTATATTCCACTTTTATCATTTCCCATCAAATTACAGTATCCCTCATTTTTGCATCCAAAAATTATTTGATTTTTTAAAACATTTTTTAGTTTTCCTTTTTCCCCATTTTCATCAACCTCTTCATCAACGACCACTTTGCTACTATTTTGATTTAATTGTTTAAAAGAAAATTTTGGATAAAATGCATAAATTTTCCAACCACTGTAATTTTCTTTAAAATATCGATTTTTGCTGATTACTGTAAAATCCGAAATTTCACGGGTAAGAAAAAAGTCAATATTGTTTCTGTAAAAAAATGAAAGTACTGTAATTATTGAATTTTAACTTAAAATAGACAAACATGTTGGATGAAGATTTTGCATTTTGGCATAATTTTGTGCCAATTTTTTCGTACAATGATGCATTATTATTTTTTAAATCTGCTACAGTATATCTTTTTTCGGTGTTTAAAGTATTTGCAAATATTTTATTTAAATGAAATTTTGTTTGAACTTCCTTAAATTTAGATTAATTAATTATTACTACCGTAATCTCCTGTAAAAGCAAAAAACCAACCATTCTTTGTTTTTTAATATAAAACTCAATTTTTTTTGCCATAAAAAATCCGACACTTTTTTGAATTTCGAAGGAAGAATCAAAATGCCGAATTTGAAGGCAGACAGATTGGGCAAAAATTAATTGTTTAATCATTAAAATAATGCCTTTCTCAAGTTTGCCAAAAATTTCTGGATTTAAATCACTTTGTTGAATTAAAAAGTTATCTTTTAACATTGTTTCGAGCGTCTAAAATTGGCATTTTTGAAAAACTGTATTTTCTAAATTATTTTAACAAACTTTAAGGATAGAATTTGGAAGGGATTTTGTGCAAGTAATTCGAAGATCCTCTTCTGAAGCATTTGAAGGATATGAAATAAATTGTTCCAAATGAAGAATTAAAGATTCTACGGGAAATTGAATGTGCTAAAAAAAAGAGTACTTTAATTTATTTTTTTACTACAGTATACTTTCACAGAATATAGTTGTTGTAAAAGTTATGTATATTTATTCTGTAAAAAAACATACAGTTTTAAAATGTTGATCTCTCATTAAAGATTTGACAGATTTAAAAGAAGCTTTCATTCTTTCATTTGTTTGTTTAATTATTTCAGAAACTTGAAACAATTCTGCCTAAAATACACTGCTTAAAATTGAAATACAAAAATTATCACAAACTTTTATATCGGATTCTGAATCTTCGATGATCGAAGTTGAAACCATTACTTTGGTTTCCTTTTCTATCGTAACATTTAAATTCATTTTTTCAGAATCAGAATCCTTGAATCCAACATCTTTGGGATCATCTTTAATTTTAATCAATTTTTCACCAATCATTTTTGCGATATCAGCAATGAATGAAATACTTTCAGTGATTACGGTAGTGGCGAATATTTTTTTACAAACTGCTCCCAACGCGATTTCGGCAATAACGGCATTTGTTAAAAGTGGAAACAAAAACAATAAAAAAATTGGGTGAAAAATTTTCATTTTTGAATATTTTTGGGACGGATCCAAATTTAGGACAAAAAATGAAGAATAATGAAAAAATGCTTCCAAACTTCCAAGCTTTTTATATCAGTTTAATCATCCCCCGGAAATTATGTTATCAAAATTTTAACATTATTTTTTGAGTAAACAAATCAGAACTTTTTTATGCAAAAAAAACAATCCCATTTTTAAAGAATAAAAAAAATTGAGTCGAATTTTTTTAGCTTTTTTTCAAAAAAAATATTAGTCATCAGTCACTGATAATCAGTGATAATAAAAAAAAGAAAGTAGCAGGCGTTAAAATATTTTTTGCACAAAAATTACTTTATATAAATTTATTTTTTTCAAGAAAAACATATAAAAACACTCATCTTTTTTTCATTTAAAAAATACGAACAATAATTGAAAAAGTAAAAATACTGACTCATTTTTGAAATAATAATAACCGTAGAAATAATGCTAAATACAATATCTAATGAAATCAAGAAGTTGTGTTATTTCCAAAATTCTTACAAATAATATAAGCTTTATGAGGTGCATTATCATCACCGTTAATGTTTTACAACTTGCAACATCAGTTGATATTTATTCATTTAAAGTTCCAGTTTCTCCTTTCTTTTTTCTTTCACAAAGTTGCTAATTTGTTTAACTGCGACGAAAATACCTATGTACATACACATATGTGTATTTGCCAAAATTTCATATTCAGTTTTAAAAATTATTTTTGTAATAATGGCTTTGTAGCGTTTTTCATGCAAATTTTTAAAAAATTTTATTAACAGTTCCTTTAACAATAAATTTGATTTGGCGAAATGTTCCACAAAAAACATTCGCGTTAAGAATTTTGTTTTCACAAAATAGAAATACGATTTTTAAAGGGTTTAAAAGGAGTATTTTTATCGCTTAAAAAACTGATATATTTTGGACCAAGACGACGAACATCGTTGTTGCTGGATTTATTTAAGAATGTTACAGATAAACTTTTGATGTAACCAAATTCGCGAATCCATTTAACCAAAAATTGTTCCATATAATTTCCATCATAAAAGCAATCAAAATAAATTCTAAAATTGTTTTATCATATTAATTCTTAAAGGAGATTCGTCATTTTATTCTTTTTGCGATTTCGCAAAAAAATTCCGAAAGCGTAATAGATTGATAATCAGGCTTTTTCGTGTCGAGAACGGCATACTGTAAATTGATTTTTTGTTTTGCAAAAAAAACAAAAAAAAGAGATTTTTAAATCGCAATTTTTTGCGAAATCGCACAGCGGGTTCATTTTGAAAAAAACGAAATTTCAATTGAGAATCAGAATTTTAGAATACTTTTTTCGGACTAAAAAAATAGTAGTCGCTATTGAGGATGATAAGGGCAATAGCGACTACTATTTTTTTAGTCCGAAAAAAGTATTCTAAAATTCTGATTCTCAATTGAAATTTCGTTTTTTTCAAAATGAACCCGCTGTGAAATCGCAAAAAGAATAAAATGACGAATCTCCTTTAATTAAATTTTAACAAATAAATATTTAAACTCACCGAATGTTAGAAATTCCAGAGATGCATCGAAAAAGATGATCCAAAAAAGTTTTATTATTTCTATCAATTTTATTTTTTAATTGTAATCGAATAAAATCAAGATTTTTAAGCCTTTTAATAAGCAACAAATCGTTTTGATTTAAAATTGAATGAACAATTTCGAGTCTCGAAATATTTGAAAGATTACAATTTTTGTAAATCATTGAAAAATTTCGGAGCGAAAGTGAAGAAAAAAATGCATATTTTCGTGGAATTATTTTTTGCAGTTCCGGGATTCTGTTTTTCAAATTCCCAGCTTTCATAAATCTCAAAAATAGATGATCAAAAGGTTGACATAAATTTTGAAAATATAATTCGTCGTCAGCCGCCCAATCAGGTTCTAAACTTAAACTTCTCAAAGATTCATAATATTCCCCACGATTACAGTAATGCTTTAAATCCATTTGAAAGCTATCCACCAAAATTTTTTGCATTTCAAACAACCATTTTTGTGGATTTGCTTCAAAAAAGTGAATTCGATTTGCGGGTGTCTGAAGTTGGAAAAATCGATATTGTATCGTTAATGGAAGATTCTGGAATTCTACTGTTTCGGTAAATTTTGATTTTTGATGAAATTGTTTTTTGGCATCCAAAATGAAATCGTCCCAAAACCAAATAAATGGAGCAAAAAAATTCAAAAATTTAAGTAAAATTTTAGCAGGGATCAAAAATCTCGGATTTCTGTGCCATGGCGGATTACAGTATTCCTTTTTGACTAAATACCATTTTACCCATTTTTGATTTGGGTTTTCTTTGATAAAAGTTTGAAATTTTTTATCACATAATGGAAGCGTTAACAAAAGATAAACTAAAAATATTGCGAACGGAAAAATAAAAATATTTCCAAAAAACATGCACCAACAAAAATACTCTATTTTAAGGGATTGGCAAATATATACAAGTATTAAATTTAAGTAGGCAGTAAATAAAATTGTTAGGTGCTGAAATTCTCTACATTTTATATATCTTTTAAAATTGGTAAAAAACATTTTGATAAAAAAATGTTTTTACCAATTTTAAAAGATATTTGTCATAAAAAAAACTGATGGAATGCATTTTTGTCGAGATAATCAATATTATTATTTTCCCAGAGAGAAATTCCCTCAAAACTTAATTATTATTCAGCAAAAAAAGGGGGAAGTCTCATTTCGGGACTGGGTAATTTGCTGGAGGGAATGCGTAAGGGAGGGAAGGTATTTTAAATAATATATTCAAGGCCGTATACAGAAAAAAATTTCGGCGGGGGCACGCCTTTGATCTTTTACCGCCGCCAACACTAAGCGGCAAAAGATCAAAGGAAATTCCTCAATTTCGGGGGGGGGGGGGGGGCACAGGTGCCGAACCCCCCCCCCCCCCCTAAATACGGCCTTAAATATATCACTCATAATTTCTGTTATGTTTTAACAAAATATCGTATAAAACGTATAAGAAAAACAATTTATTATCACCCCTCTATAAATAATGATAAAATTATAAATTTGAAAAAAAATTTGATTTTGGCATTCTTGCTTGTGATAAAGCATAATTTGCCCTTGAACGATCTTTTTTGTCTTTTGGCACTGAAACCAAACGAGATGGATCACGAGCATCTGATTGTATTGGAACTTCAAAGGCTTGTTTAATGAACTAAAAATGTAATAATAAAAATATTAATTAATTAATTTTAAAGCTACAATATTTATTTACCTCACCTTTACGCTTCGAGATTTTGTACTTCCATCAATTGGACTGCCACCACCGGCTCCGGGACAATTTTTCCTTCTTCTTTTTGCCCGTTTTGTCGTTGTTGTTGTTGTTGTTGTTGTTGTAATTGTTTCAATTCGATTTTCAGATTTAATTAAAATTGATTTCAACTTTGGTATATTTTCTTTAAGAAGAAGACGTTGTTTGATAATTCCAATTTCAGTTCTTCCAATTTCCACAACATCCGCCGAAACTTTTGGATCACGATTTTTATCATATCGAATTTGTCGAACTGATACCGCTGCCTCCGGTTTAATCCTTTCAACAATCGTTGAAGCATATCCTTCAATTAATAAAGATTTTTTGAGTAATAATTTTGTGGCATCTTTTGTTGTAACTCTTTCACCATTTACATCAATTACAATATCTCCAACTTCATAACATTGCTCCGCCATTGAATGACATTCAACTTTTGTCACAATTACACGAGAATTTTCACCTGTCTGAAAAAATAAAAAATATAATTCAGAAGCTACAAATTTGCGAGCTAATTTTTGAGGATGAGAGTTTTGCAGATACTATTTTTGGAGACGTGATTTTTGAGAGCGAAATAAAACAACAAATTTTTGCTATAAATCTTCGAAAATTCTCGTTCCCGAAATATAGGTTCCCAAAATTCGCAGCCCGAAAAAGAAAGAAAAAATTGATGGAAACTGATATTTTTAAAATTAAAAAAATCTATACTTTTTAGGCTACAGTAATCCTTTTGATGCAATTTTCCTGTCAAAACATTTTATGATTAATGTATTTCCCAAAATCCCTCTGAGTCATTTTTTTGCTTATTTAACATTAATTTAATTAAACAACTTAAAATTACGTTTAAAACTTTCATCAAAAATAAGTATGTCTCAAATGGAATTTTGATTTTATCAAACCAATCAAAATCCCATTTAAATATTTAAGCTAAAGAACTCACTTTAACAGAAAGACCAAGTTGCATTCCATGAAGTTTGCTTAAATGGGCAATAAAATAATCACATGTATCAAAATTTGGCTCAAAATTTGTTTGTTTTATTCTTTCTTCGGTTAACATTGTTTTAAGCAATTTTCTTTCAACAACAATCAAAATTTGTGGATGCATTTTTTTAATTAACTAAAAAAAATGTTTTTAAACATATATATTATTAATCCACAGCTATTAAATATCCTCAATTTCTAAAATATGTATATTTAAAAAACACTTACATGATAAAACATATCGGTATCTTTAATCAATCGGCCATTCATTGAAATAATTCTATCACCAATTTTTAATTTTCCATCTGCTCGAGTATCTTTTTGAATATGTGTTATAATAATTTCATCATTTAAAATAATTCCTATTAAATCACCTTCTTCATAATCAATGATAACTTTCGTTATTTCGGTTGGTGCAACACCACCACCACCACAACCATTTAAACATTGCATTGTTGGTGCAGGTGTCGGTGTAGCAGCTGGAGGAGGTGGTGAAGATAATCGAAGACTTGTTGCATTTCCATCATTTGATTCTCCAGCTTCAAATGTTGTCGTTGTGGTAGATACAGTACGCTTTTGTAGCTGTTGTTGCTGCTGCTTCTTTTCATCATTTGAAGGCATTTTTTCATTTGAATAAATAAAATAAATATCCTCCCTGCTTTTTTTTCTTTTTATTATGAATTAGTATAGTTTTGTAAATACAAAAAACATTTAAAATTGGCCAAATATAGATTTGAAGAAAAAAAAATAACCAAACAATACTGAGAATAAAAAAATGAAAATGAAATGAAATTTTGAAAGAAAAATTTGTATATTGATGCAAAAAAAAGGCAAACATTGTTCATCATTTTTTTTTATATTGTTTATTCCAAATATATTTAAAGCCTTGATTCTTTTGAAGACCACTATAAAAAGGCCTAAAATTCTGTGGTTCTTTCTACAGTATCATCCAAGTTTGGCAATAATATTTACAACGAAAAATGTCTAACATTTCATTCTTCTTTTTTGCGGCTGCTGCTATTTTTTGTTTCCATTGTTTCTTGGTAGAACCGGTATCAGCATGTGCCCCAATAGAATTGCATTATCCAAATGGAACTGTTGCAGCTCGAAGTCGTCGAAGTATTGGAAATGTAGAAGTTGAATTTCCGATTACCTTAACAATTTTAACCGAATATTTATTTGATGATGCAAAAGTAAATCAAAAAAATGTTGATATTATTGAAAAAGAGGTTATTTTTTGCTACAGTAATATTTTTGGTAATACAGTAGTTTTATTGTTTATAGATTCAAACCATGGTTAAACTTGATAATCCTGGGAAAATCAAATTTGATGTTAATGAACGAGTTATCACTGAAAATGAGAATGGTCATTTGTACATTTCATTTACATTCTTTCAAGGACCTTTGGCATGTGGCAATATTGCAGAATCTTTTGAAATTACCATTTTACCAATTTCTAAAATTACTGAAGCAAAAATTGTGTGCGAAAATGAAACTTTCTTTATCAGAGCTACAAAATCAATGAAGAAAAATTGAAAAAAAGATTTACACTGAATTAACTAAACTTTTTTAAATATTTAATGCTTTAATGTTTAATTCAAATATATATTATGCTTTTTTTTTAAATAAATTCTTTTTAAATTTTACTGTGAAAATTGAAAAATTGAAATCAAAAAAACTGTTTTAACAATAACATTTTGTTCAAATTCTTCTTCTGAATCAGATTCTTCTCTTTCTTGATTAATTTAATCAGCATTTGCAACATTTCTTTTTTTACATTTTACTCTTATTTGAAGAAGTTTTTGAGCTGAATCAGGGGATAAACGGTAATTTATATCCACGGTACGGTAAGACGGTAATTTTCACGGTAATGAACTCGTCACGGTACTGTAACAAAACACTACGCGCACCACCTTGGTCGATAGAATCTTAAAATCAGAGTGATACTATTTATTCACTTTTGCCTCGATTGAGATATTTGTAAAGAATAATTTAAATAAGATACAGCTTTTTTATTTGCTCTACCGTAATTTAAGAAAAGAAAATTTCCAAAACTACAAAATTATGTTTTTCTAAAAAGTGTTAAAATTTATTTATCACAAAGCTTTTAAAAGGTTACAAAAGTGAAAAAATGTTTTAAAATCCGGTTTAATACGAACTTTGAATCCAATATCATCCATTTTTTTAATTATCCGGAAATTCAATTCCAAAATGTCTTTGGTAATTGTTATTTATTGTTTGGGATCAGTGTTTTCCAGACTCCGATTCCTTATAAGGGGATCGGTGGAATCGGATAGGAGTCGGAAAAAAATTTGAAATCAGGAAAACACTGTTTGGGATACTGTAGATGTACGATTATATTTTAGAGTGTGAATTTCAAATATTTGTTTTACTATACAAATTTTGGTAAACAGAACCATTAAAAACTAAAAATAGAAAAAAAACTATAAATTACAAAAATGGGATACAATTTGCAGTATTGACGATTTTTGAAAAAATATTAATTGTATTTGTTTTTTTATATACAAAGCATTGTCATACTTCAAACAAATGACCAAAAAATGGCTAATATATAAAGCTGCCCCGTTTTTGAAATCCTTGAAATATTTCAGTCAGTCTGATTAAAAGTTAAAAAGTTGGAACAAAAATGATGCATATTTCATTCTTTATTTTTGGAACTCTTGCCTGCCTTTTTATTATCACTTTTGAACCGGTGTCATCTTGTTCCCCAACTGTTTTAACAATGGTTACAACACCGCCTCCAGGACGTCGTCGTCGAAGTATTAATAATGATGAAATCCCAAATTCTTTAAATATTTTAACAAAATATGAATTTGATCAAAAAAATAATGATAAAAATGCTAATCTTTTAGAAGCTCAAGTTTGTTCTTGGATTTTTTAAAAAAAGTGTTTAAAATTCATTTTTTTAGTTCAAAAAACTTGTTCAAAATGAAAAATATAATGGTTCAGAGCTTCAAAATCGTACAATCTCTGATGATGATGGATATTTGCATATTTCATATTCATTCCCTCCAAATTCTGAAAAATACTGCTATGAAATTCAAGATTTATATGAAACTGCTTTTTACAAAATTGATCAAGCTGCGCAAGCTTTGATAACTTGTGAAGTTTAAAAAGAATTTCTTTTAAAGTTGTAACATTTAAAAACAGTTTTTATATAACAAATTTTTTATTGTAACATATATGCGTAAATTGTGACGAAATAAATGATAGCTAAACTAATTTCTAAGCATTTGATAAGAATTCCGTTTTGTGCTCTTAAAAAGATAATGTATCCTAAATTTCGAAATTATAAAATGTTTAAAAACGAAATAAATTTGCATTTTTATCGGAAAAACAAAACCTTAAATCTTCGATTCCAGAATAAAAAATGAATACAAATCTAAAATGTATCCAAAAAAGTCAAAACAAATTTGAAAACAAAAACTTTGCAAATCTAAAAAAAACATTAGTTAAAATAAAATCAGTCAAAATTTAAAGCTAAACAACATTTTTTTGTGCCACACTTCTGCTTTAGGATTACTTTGTTGCTGTAAAAAACATAGATTTTAATTTAAAAACTTGCCAAAATTATAAAAAAAGACAAAAATTTTTTGCAATAAGTTTATTTTGAAGCATTATTTTGGTCAGGCATGGCACGAATGGGTGAGCCTTTTCATTAACCAATATGTTTTAATTTAGCGACAATGCTGTTTCAGAAAGTGATAAAATTATTTCAAGTCGTTGATAAATTCTTTTTTTTATGGAACTTTCAAAATTTTATTAAATTTTTTGAAAAAAAAGATATTCAAATTTGCCGAAAAACATAAGTAAAGATGCTTTAAAAAAGACAAACAAATTTTTCAAAAAATCATTTTTTATGGCTTGCGAAGTTCCACGATCCGAAAAATTTCAGTCCCAGTGGAATCGGTCCGGTGCCATGTCTAATTATGATTGATACAGCTTTCAAACACCAAAAAACATTGAAAATTTCGTAAAAAAAAAGTTCTATCATTTTTTTACAATCTCAAAAAAATTTATGATTATTTGTTTAGGGCACAGGTGAAAATGCATAAATTATAGTGGTCAAAAATATGGCCACGGTCAGACAAATAAAAAAGATGACGTAAAAAAAGTAAAATGAATTGTTCATTGAAAAGTAATAAAACAAACAATATATATATTGTATTTTCTCATTGTATGACAAATATTGGTGATTAAAAATAATTGTTTTTGCTTTGGTATAAAAGGAAGCCAACGTCCAGAAAAATGGATATCGAACTTTCGAAGCTTTTACAAAACTTTCAACTTTGAAAAAAAATGAAAACTGTTTTCTTTTTTGCTGTTGCTTGCTTTTTAATAATTTTGGAATCTGTAAATGCATGTTCCCCAACTGGAGGTGTTACAGCTCCACCTGTTATTACTACAACTGTTGCTACACGTAGACGTCGAGAAATTAAAACTATTATTACTCCAGATGAAGAAACTGCTGCTGCAGCTGCTCCATTACCCGCAATGATTTCAGCATTAACATATTTCAAATTTAATGAAGCTAAAAATAAAGAAAATGCTGAAAGTGTTGAAGAACAGGTATCCCTTTTTTTATCGATTAAAATTGTAAAAATTTACATATTTTATCACATCTATCCATTTTGTGTAAACAAGTTTATGTCTCAAAAATGCACCATCAAATTAGCTCAAAACTAATTCAAAATTTTCAGCTCAAAGAATTTGTTTCCGTTGAACAAATCAATGAATCAAAATTTGGAAAATCTGAACGAATTCTTGGTGATGATAAAGGATATTTGCGAGTTTCATACACTCTTTCAAAAGGATCACAATTTTGCGGGGAACTTGTTCAATTGGCAACAAAAGCCATCAATCTTGCTGATAATGTTGTTGAAGGTGATATAATTTGTAAAAATGAAAAAATTGAAATTAAAAAAATTGAATAATTTTAATTTTGAGAAAATTTTTTGGGCAAAAATTGTTTGTAATTATATTTGGGATCTTTTTTTTGGTGTTTTTTAAATTTTGAATAAAAAATAATGCTTTATTTTTGTAAAAAGTGTTTTGAAAATATATATGTGTGATGAAATTCAAAATATATGCAAATTTAATTCAAAATTTTGATGGCACTTTTTTTACTACTACTTGTAAGTTGGATTAGGAGTAACTTGCCAACGTTCAAGAAAATCCATATCAAGTGATAACTGATGATTTAAGCTATCAATTTCACTTTGTTGTTTTTGACGTTTTCGAGTTCGCTGTTCTGTGGCAACTTGTTGAATGGCATCCAATAATTCTTTCGAAGAAAGTAAACCACTTTTTCGAACTTTTGTTACTAAATTATATATATCCATTTGTTCAAAATTTAATTTTGGTTTTATATCTGTTAAAAGTCTTTGAATATTTGCCACTGTTGAATTAACTTTTCGACGGTGGCATTCTTTTCGAGACCATGCAATGACCTAAAAACGTAATACATATTTGTGATATTCCGATATCACGGTGCTCAAACTTGATCAAAAAATAAATTTTCATTATCCCGAATACAATGTTCAGCAATTTCAACAAGTAATTCAGGGCTAATTTTAAGGAAGGCTTCTGTGGTGATAACGTAATCATAAGAATTATTGATAATTTCCCAACATTTTTTCATTATCATTGAATTTTTATCATAAATTAAAGCCTTTTGAGAATACTCCAAAACATTACATTTATTTACAGATTCACAAATATATTTAAGGCATTTTTCAACCAAAAGTGAAATATCGTATGTATCACCTAAAAATTCATTTATAAGTATACTGTAGTTATTTTCAACACAACTTTTTACCCATATTTAACATTTCCCAAACATTCCCACTATCAATTTCACAATCATCGGTGTAAAGAAAACAAAGCATTGTTTTAAAATTGGATACGGTAATGGTGGAATTTGAAAGAGTTATTACAGTTTTTTCAAAATTCGATGTGGACTCTGATATCAGAGTTCTAAAAAATGGGGAACACGAACAAAGAATTACTTTGTGTGCTTTTATTTTCTAAAAAAAAACGAAATGTAAAAATGCTTTCAAAAGCTGCTGCGAAAAAAGGCAATTTTAAAGCAACGAAGAAACATATAATTTTAACTTCTTTTTTGAAAGGTAATAAATCCGAATAAATTGAAAATCTGATATCTTCAAGAAAGAAAAAAGGTCTTGACAAAGTTGGTTTTTTAGAGGGCAAAAATATTGACTATTTTTTTAGTACAATTTTCAAAATGGACTTTTAAAAAACAGTTATTGTTTATTTTTTAAATTTATTAAAAATTTTAATTTAAAAAAATAATCCAAAATCTACAAATATTTAACTTTTGACAGTTGTAGTTCTCAAAAAAACAATATTTTGTTGCGAAAAATTAAAAGTTGAAAAAACAAGTAACAATTTCAAAAAGACAGTAACAAAAATATTTTAATTTCAGTTTTTGTTGTTACTATACTTTGACAGTAACGTTACTGTCAAAGTATAGTAATCATAAAAATTGTGATTTCTGCATTTTGATGTTACTTTCACTGCAAGAAATATAAAAAATTGATATCAAATATGTATGACATTAATAAATAGAAAACTTGCCTCTCCTTGAACAATAATTGTAATATCCGTAAATTCGTCATTTTCATAAAGTTTTTTAAAAGTTTGAGATAAAGATTTATATTTCCAATTTTTGATAGACATGATTCAATCCGACCCAAATCAAACAACACAAAATGATATCATTTGGGAAAGAAAGATTTTTTTAAACTTTACAATTTTTTGCAGAAAAAAACACGGATATTTAATGTTGCACTTTGCACTTTTTTGGTTCCCTTTTATTTGTGTCTGCTTGAACCAAAAAAAAATCATTTGTTAAAGAAATATATATATATAAAAATATTAATTATTTAACATAAAAATTAAAAAATAAATTTGCTTTGTCTGACTGAAAAAAATGAACACCAAAAAACAGATTCTTTGTTTCTATTGTTTTTTAAAAATAATTATTTTTGTTAAATACAAAAGTATTGATTTTAAATAAAAGTTTATGAAGTTAATATATCTTCATTGGAGAGTACTTTTTTTTAAGTTTGCAAATAAATATCATAAAAAAACAGCAGATAAGATTTGATGCACTAATTGTAATCGAGATTAAAAATTATCATTTTTAAATTTTAAAAGATTTAAAAAAAGAATTTTAAAACTTTGTCAATTCCTTTTGTTTAAACCCGCCAAAGAAAAGTATCCAAAAATTATTTTGTATTTTTGTTGTTACTATACTTTGATATTAACGTTACTGTCAAAGTACAGTAACAAAAAAAGAGAAAATTAAAATATGTTTGTTACTGTCTTTTTAAAATTGTTGTTGTAATTTAATTTTGTTGAGATAAGAAGTTCCGCAAAGAACCACCTCCATATCCACCGTAACCCCATTGACATTTTACACGTGGACTAAAAAAATTAATTTTTAGCTTGAGTTTCTAAAATATGCAAATTTTACCTTTCATGGTCATCAGCTTCTTCAATTGAAACATCACGTTTTGGACGCTCTTCAATGCTGAACCATCGTATTAGTTTATTTATGTGTAATTTCATTAGCAAAATTAATGGAATCCATTGTGGTTTTTAGTTTCAGGAAGAATGTTTTGAAGGCACTGAGAAATTTATATCTTAAAACATTTTTTAAATTGTGCGGTTCTTCCGACAAAACAGTGGAGCATAAGCAAACCTGAAAATCAGGTTTGCTTGTAAAAAAGTAGCAAATAAACCGCCTCCTTTAAACAAATTTTGGCAAAAAAATAAATAAATTCTTTCATAGCAAAAGTTTAACTTTAACTAAAAATGTAACAAAAAAAAGAGAGCGATCAAATCAAAGAAAAAAAAGAAAAAAAATTAATCAGTTGGCAAAAAATTTTGAAAGAAAACAAAATTTAAAAAAATGCTTGACGTTATGGGAGCAAAGGTAAAGAAGTGTCTCGATTCATAATTACTAAATTTGAAAATAAGCAGCTGATATTTTGAGGAACTTGAACACGTTTTGAACTAGGATGCCAGTAGTCTTCTATATGCGCATGTTCCCATTGTCCATTTTCATTACAAAGAAATAGTCCAAAAGTTGAATTCCTATACGAATCAAAAAATTTTGGGATTTTCTTTTTTCCCTTGTCAATACTTTCTTTTATTCCCATGCCACTAGTTGATGCATCAATTGTATCCGAATAAACTTCAGCATACGTGTAAACATATTGATACTTGTTAGTTGAACAAGAAATTAATGCTTTCATGCAAATTTTATTTGACCAATAAGTGTCATAATATATACTATGTGAACCGCAAGGTACAGGCTTTTTCTCTGCAACAGCAAATCCTGCAGCATGTTCAGCATCAATAATACCGCAAATCTGATTTACATATAATTCAGGACATTGCATACACTCTAAAAAATCATGTTTAAAAAACTCACACTCAATATTTGTAAAATATTATCATACTTTGTATATTTATTTTTTGAATTATTTGAAGGGCGTATGGGATTCCCGATTGGGCCACAACAAAAAGTTCAATAAGACCATAAAAAATAAAAATCAACATTATTCTTAAACACTTTACTAAATATTCGCAGCAAATGGTCTAAGACTTGTCGCGAATAAGATATGATATGTGAAACTAGTTTTTGTTTCTTATGAAAAAATGATTAAATGACGTGACCCTTCTCTTTCTTTCTGCTCAGCAACCAAAATATTAAATGCGGCGGGATAATACATATATTATCCCGCCGCATAACCACTGAAGGTCATCAGTGCAACGAATAAATGTTATGAGTTCATGTCAATGATTAAAAAAAGAAAAATGAGATAAAACTCGGTTGGTGACTGATTGGAGAAAAAGATAACATAAAAGTGTATTTCCAAAAAGAGACAGTAAGTATAGAAAGTTATTCTAGATAAAACGTCAAATCGTTAAAAAAAACTAAACAAAATAGAATACATAAAATTTATTGTAAGTTATGACAGTGTTTCGCTCAACATTTTTTATGTTCTTACCTAGTTACCGTACTCTTTTTTAATGTATATCAGAAATCACCGAAAAAAGCAACAGAGTTTTTTAAACAAACAATAAACTTTGGCTTTCGCAAAATTATTGAATAGCACTTTTTACACTAATAAATGGTTATGAATCAAAAAAAAAGATGATGTTTCCTTTAAAATTATTGAACATCTATAATTTTTTTTTTTTTTATTTACACAAGTAAATAATCTCACGTAATACAGTGAGGAACAGATATAAAAAGTAAAACAATATGTACAGAAAAGACAATAAAATTTGTGAATAAAAAATTTTTAACAAAATAAAAAGCAGAATAAAGATAGAAACTCTAAACTATGAAAAATACAAAAAAGAAAAACTAAACTTAGATAATATTTTGTTTCTTTTTGACGGTGAGATCAATTGTCGAAAGATAGATTTTGAGATCATTAATTGTTTTGTAGTTGTGAAGTTTAATTTTGAAATTGTTGAGTAATGAAGAAATCCGTGTTGAAAAATGGGTTTTTGAATATTTTCCAACAACATAAGTTTTTGGTCGATAATATCCAGTACTTCGGAGTGATTTGTGTTCAAGTGAGAAGAATTGTAAATCAAAAGCAGAATAAGGATTTGCAATAAGTAGATCATATGCCATTAAAATATCAGCAACATTTCTTCTTTGATGAAGTGATTCCATTTCATATAATTTTAATCTTTCTTGGTGAGATGGGATTACTTTAGTATTTGGATTATTTCTTCTGAACTTGTGAATAAGCTTTGGCTTTTTTCGAGTTGTTCAATAATATTTTCTTGTGGAATATTAAATATTTGACTTCCGTATTCAATAATTGGTCGAATATAAATATTATAAATTTTCTTGAGAATTTCTGGATCACTTGTAACAATTTTGTTTAAAATAGAAAACATTTTCTTGTTTGCATTTGATGTAATGATATCCAAATGTTCATTAATAGACCAATCATTTTTGATTTAGAATCCAAGATCCCGAGTACAATCTTTTTGAACAATTTCATCACCGTTTAATGAATAATTTACAGATTTTGCAGGTCCAAATTGAACAAGAAATGTTTTGGTTGGAGTAACAGCCATAGAATTTGAGGTACACCATTCCGAAATTGCAGATAAAGCTTTTGGGATTACTGTAGCATCATAATTTTCATGTGAATATGTGTAAACAATTTTTAGATCATCAGCAAATTTGAAGTGAATAATATTTTTGATTCCATTTAATATTTTGCTTATATAACTTCATCGCAAATCTCTATTTTTGATTAAGAAGGGCTGAAAATTGTCCGGAAGACTCATACAACATTATTTTTTATCATAAAAGTCACCGGAGCATTTTATATAAGATATTTGAAAAGTTATGAATTTTTAATGATGTTGGAGATATTGTGAAGACAAAAGTCGCCCAAGAAAAATTTTTCCCAATCCCTCTACCTTACCAATGTTATGATATATTTTGATGCCCCATAACTTGAAGTTCATAAAAACATGAGGACCTCCGGCGGGTTCCGGGGGGGGGGGGGGGGGGTGGAACACCATGTAGAGAAGTTTTGATGCACTAATTGTATCGAGATAAAAAATTATCATTTTTAAATTTTAAAAGATTTAAAAAAAGAATTTTAAAACTTTGTCAATTCCTTTTGTTTAAACCCGCCAAAGAAAAGTATCCAAAAATTATTTTGTATTTTTGTTGTTACTGTACAGGGTGTCCAAACGAAATTCCCGGTTTTCATTTGCCCGGCAAATTTTTTCTGTTGAAGTTATCCAAAAATGGACTTCACAGTTGTACTTGATAAATCATAGGATTTTTTATGATATGCAAATTCTTCAATTCCAAATATGCAAATTTTTTGTGGAGGGAGAGTAACAAAAATTTCACGTTTTTGTTTTTTTCGGTTACTATCACTTTTTTTGTTGGAACGGTTTTTTGTAAAATGATAGTAACCGAAAAACTTTTTTTGAGAAATTTGATGTTACTGTCAAAATTGAAAAAACCGCTCCAATGAAAAAGAGTGATAGTAACAAAAACATTCCACATTTATTTTTTAGCATTACTATCACGATTTTTACTGGAGAATATGCAAATTTCTGGGAATTCAGATTAATTTTATCTCAAAAAAAATCCTATCCTATGCTCAACTTAACTGCGCAATCCGTTTTGGAATAACTTCAACAGAAAAAATTTGCCGGGCAAATGAAAACCGGGAATTTCGTTTGGACACCCTGTACTTTGATAGTAACGTTACTGTCAAAGTACAGTAACAAAAAAAGAGAAAATTAAAATATTTTTGTTACTGTCTTTTTAAAATTGTTGCTGTAATTTTATTTTTTTCCAACATTTTTTATAAATATTTCGAAACAAAAAATGTTTTTTTGAAAGAACAATATTTTTGTACATTTGATCTGTGTAATTTTGTAGCGGAGTTAATTTTTTGTTGAGATAAGAAGTTCCGCAAAGATTATTAGCGTCAAAGGCAACGATGAAGGCAACAATAATATTTTACCAGAAATCATTAATTTTTGAGTGATAAGGGATTGGAAAGAAAAGTCATATAAAAAGAGGGAAGTTGAAAGAAATAAGGTATTCCCAAAACAAAAGAGAAAAAAGATGTTTGTTAAACAAGCAATTGTTTTGATTTTAGTTGGTAAGTCGTTGTGTTGAAAAAAAATAGATTGGAATTAGAATAAAATATATATTTTTTTAGTCTTCACGGCCGTTGAAGCTACATCATGTTTAAGATGTATTTGTGATCATGAATCTGGATGTAAAGCAATTGGCTGTCATATGGATGTTGGAAGTCTTTCCTGCGGATTTTATCAAATTAAACTTCCCTATTATGAAGATTGTGGGGAACCTGGAAAGAGGGCCGGAGAATCTGTAACAACGGCATGGAAGAGATGTGCAGATGATTATAATTGTGCCACCGGATGTGTTGAAAAGTATATTAAACGATATTCTGGAAATTGTGGTGGAGTTGGAGAATGTCAACGTATGTCACGTCTTCATAACGGTGGTCCATCTGGATGTAAGTGTTTTTTTAATCTTTGATAAATTTTATTTAAATTAAATTAAACACACATTTTTAGGCAAATATGCTGGTACTGTAGGATATTGGCATGCCATTGAAAAATGTTGTCATTGCTCTTAAATTCGTTCATTGCAATCAATATTGAAGTTCAGTAATTATTATGTTTAAAATATTTTTTGATATGTTTTGTAAAATTATAAATAAAGGTTTTTAGCAAAAATATTTTTGAAAAAAATTGCAAATGAAATTCCAGATTTTATTTATGTTAACAGATTTCACATAATTTTAGATATTTTTTAAACTTTAAAGAAACATTAAACAAGAGTTTTTTTTATCGAAGTTTCATTTTTTTAAGAAAATTAAAGGTTTATGAGTTTATTTTTCTTCTAGAAAAATCACTGACACATTTTTTTAACACTGCTAATTCAGCACTTGTTGATGATCCAATTGATAAAGAAAATAGACTATACTTTTGCCTTATCAGAAATCTACAAAAATTGAAAAAAAGCATTCTAAAAAAGCTACCTTTGTCCTTTTGTTGAAAACAATCCTTTTTATTCACATTAGAACCACTGCCACTTCCACTGTTTTTGTGCATTCTTGGCATTAATGCCGGCATTGTGTCCGTAACAATTTTTTAAAATCTCTTTTTACGATTTAATTGTTTTAACGCTCTCTGCTATAAGATTCAGAATTTTTTGCTGATTTTGAATATATATGACTCAAAGCATAACAATTTGATTTGAGTTTAGGATCCATTGAAAAAGGTTTTTTTTGAATGGGAATATCCATTTTTTTTCTTCAACTATTTGGTTTTTAGCGTTTAAATGAGATCTGATATTTCCCAACGTGCTCTGCTATCTGATAGAGCTTTTTTTGCTGATTTTAAATATGTAAGAATATTAAAATAAAAGTTTAATTGAAAGTTAGCATCCACCGAGCCGCCGAGAAAGCTGGTTAAAACCCCCCGAATGTCTGTTTGATTCCAACGTGTATTGTAGCCCAAAAATGGGAAGAAATAAAAAAAAACAAACCTTTCGACTTTGAATGAACTTTCGAAGATTAGGTAATTACAGCAACGACAACAGCAGAAAAATTGAAGGAAGAAAGGAAGGAAAAAAAAGGAATGCGGACTTTTTTTCTGTCGGAAATAAAAAGATAAAAAAAATTGAGGAACAAAAAAGAGTGTTCAATATTTTTTGTGACCTTAAAATTTCATATACTGTAGAATTTTAAAATGAATCATCTATGCTTTTAACTAAAATTAAACATTATCGAAAAAATTTTGTGATATCTCATTTTTACAAATTAGATTTTAAAAAGGTGACAAATTTGACTTTTTTTTTTTATTCAAACCAAAAAACCAATAATCAAACATGGTTCAGTTTTATAAAAAGCAAAAAAAGAACAACAGCAGTAATAATAATAATAATATGTATGTAAGAAAGAAAGAAAGAAAAATCACCTTCTTTTGTTCTGTTATGCATGATTGCATCCTTCTTTTTTTCTTTCACTATTTTTTTCAATTCCAAAAAAAGCTGCTGTAACGAACGAAGTCGGCAAAAAAAGAAATTATGATCGTCGTAGTTTTTCCTTTTTCCTTCCCGAATTGTTGTTGTTATAAAAAAACATAACAACAAACAGGTCAAAGAAAGAAAAAAGACTTGTTCTCAGCAGGGGCATCACTTTTTTTCTTTTACAGAAATTTCTTTTTGGACAGATTTATAGCACATCCGAAGTTAGAAATCTGTAAAAAAAAATGAATTTTGATATAAAAGTTTTAGTTTTTTTGACAATTTTTACAATCCTTTGAAAAAGCGTAAAATTTGGCAAAATTTTGTAATTGATTTGTTTTCGTTTTTTTTGTTTCCATCCTAAAAGCTTTTTTCGTTTCTTTTTTGTTTTGTTTGAAGCCCTTTAAATATTATTTATTCAAAATCCGCCGATCCGATCCACTTGAAACCTCAAGAATGAATGAAAATAAAAAAGCATCATTAGCAGACAAACATAAAGGAGGAGAAAAAAGAGGGGGACAAGGATAAAGCAGTCAGTACCAGCTTGCTGGGTTTTAAAAAAAAATAAGAGAGAGATGCGCGGGAAAAAAAAGTACCAACCTTTTTAATTTTGTTGTTCCATATTTTTTTTGCAGTGTCCAAACTGCTCTCATTTTTCTTCTATTGATCCTTAAATCCTTGCTTCCTTCCATTTTAAATCGATTCTAATACTTTTTTAGCAAAAATCTTCAAATGCCATGAATAAATTTTTGTTTGTTATTTTTATATTTTTTGAAATAACAAATGTTTACGGTTATTCAAAATGTTATAAATGTGCATCACAACATCTTCAATTGGTAAACAAATTCTTTAAATAAAAGATCAAAGTAAATAAATATTATAGAATTGGGGACATTATATGCCAATGCATGCAGATTCTGAAAGACAAATTGAATTAAAAGGAGCGAAATGTGCGAGTGATAATTTACCTGAAACCGGTGTAAACTGTAATGGGCCATGTATGAGTATAAATGTTACCGGAACATTTAATGATAAACCTGCATTTTTTGGTTCGTTTTTATTTTGGCTTTAAAAAAAACAGTGATTGCATTGAAAAATTTTAAAAACTCAAAAAAGACAGTAACAAAAATATTTCAATTTTCTTTTTTTCTATTACTGTACTTTGAGAGTAACGCGTTGAGAGGTTACTGTCAGGGCCGCAAATTGGTCAAAAGTAAGGGGGTGGAACTTCCTTATAAAAACCAAAAAAATCTCAATTTATCTAGTATGAATTCAAATTTTCCCTTTATTTTCGGTCGACAAGGGTTTACTGTCAAAAGCTAAAAACATTATTTTAAATGTTTTTTTCATAGAAATGTTATTTATTTTGACAGCAAAAAGTAAACAAACTATTATTAATTGTTGTTTGCCCATAAAAGCGTTAAAAATTTAAATTTTTTTCAAGAATATTGGTGTCCCAAATATCTATGATATCTAACAATCAATTATAAAAATATAATTATGTCCAATTTTAGGAACCCTTCGAGATTGTTATTCTCATCATCATAAATCTTCCAAGCATCTCAACAATGATCGAGAATGTCATGTTGAAGAAATAAAGATTAAAGGAAAAAGTTATGATGCAGAATATTGTTATTGTGCCGGAGATTACTGTAATGGAAATCCCCCAATTAAAGCTTCCTCTCGACGAGCCCTTATTTCTGCAACTTCATTTTCCCCTACCATAAATTTTAGTTTAATTTCATCATTTTTGTTGCATCTATTAAATTTTATCATTATTTTTTATTAAAAAAACCAAAAAATAAAAAAATATTTTATAAAATAAAAACCCGTAAATTTATTTTTTCTTTTCTTCTCCTCCAGTTTTTTGTTCTTGAGTTTTATCCAAAACTGGTTCAGCTAAATTCGTTTTTGGGGCTGCATCATTTGATCCCGTGGCGGCTGCTCCAGGTGCTGCTTCATTTGTCGTTGAAGGTATTGATGGAATTGATGGTATCGTATTTGGATCAACTGCAACTAAAAAATTAAAAGATTTTCGTTGTGAGAAAAAAAAATGTGAAAAATCGAAATTCCGTTTGAGATATTTCGATGTTACATTATCCCACAAGATTTACAGACTTTTTTAATTTAAAAAAATTGGATAAAGTTTAAAGCAGAATGTCTCAAACAGAAATTCTTACAATAATCCCCAAATGGCGGCCTGACGCACTATCCCAAAAAATTGATAACTGAAGTTAAAAAAATGGATTCTGATGTAGGATCAAAAATGTAGCGTTGTACGTCAGGCTGCCAAAAAGATGGAAGCTTCCCAAAAAAAGTCCCAAAAAAGTCCCAAAAAAAACTTACGTGCAACTCTTTTTGGTGGCCTAAGCTTCTCCAAATATTCTCGTGTTAAAACCAATTTTGGTGGAGTTTCTTTTACTCGATGATATTTGAGTTTTGTTCGAGTTTCAAAAACTATCAAAATGCTTACAGCAATTATTCCCAGAACATTAAATATTATCAAAACTGCAACAATCTAAAAAAGTTTAAATTAAATTATTTATATTTTTAAAAAAGCCCCCTTTAAAAAATTTAAAAAAGGCCAACAACTTACAACCGGAAAAGTCGCATCTTCAGCCAATTCTTCGTCAGATGTTAGACAAAATTTTGTTGTTGACATTTAAAAATGAATGAAATCTTTTTTTTTCTTCCTTTTTTGGATATTAAAAAAACAAAAAAGTGCGGTTTCTTTTCAAATCAGAAGAAAAAAGGTTGTCGCCGAAGATGTAAATGCCATCTGTGAAAAAAAAGAAGAAGAAGAAACAAATGAAAATTATTGGAAAATGAAAAATATCGTAAAAAATTTGCATTGCAAAAAAGTAATTTTTCATTTTCTCACTTTCAAAAGGTCAGTTTAAAAAAAAGGGAGACGGCTCTATTTTTTTTGTTAAAGAAATTTGCAATGTTTTGAAATACAGTGTTTTTGCTTACAAATATGAGTGAGTGTCGTTGCCGTCTGTTTATGACATGGAAAATGGAATTCTGACCATTTGGGAAATATATTTATGTACAAAAAAAAAGCAGTGTCCTGCTTCCAATCTTTGATCTTTGTTATTCACTGTTTAAAAAATACTTTTGCAGCTTTACACATCGAATCCAGTGTGCTTTTTTTTGGTCCGATGTTTGGCAAAGTGTTTGTTTTGGAAACGCGAATTGCGGGATTTTCAAATTTTTTGTTGGAGCAAAATGCTGATTATTTCTTTGGCAGTTTTTTTTAAACAAAAACTAATGGCACTATTAAATTCTCCATGGCCGAAAGCCTATATATGCCAAAAATTAGCTTAAACGGAAACAAAAAATTTTTTCAGTGTTTTTCATTTTTCAAATTTTCTTCAAAAGTTGGAACACACAGAAATTGCTGAAAAATATTTTTCGCACTATTTAAGTGGATTCTTGGCATATATAGGCTTTCGACCATGCAGAATTTAATGGTGCCATTAGTTTTTCTTTTAAAAAAAGTGCCAAAGAAATAATCAACATTTTGCTCCAAGAAAAAATTTGAAAATCCCGCAATTCGCGTTTCCAAAACAAACACTTTGCCAAACATCGGACCAAAAAAAGCACGCTTTCGTTGCTTTGGATTCGATGTGAAAGCGCTTTGTGTACCTAATTTTTTACCTTTAAAAACACTCATAATATTTTTTATTCTATTATTTAAAAATTTTTGTTGTTTTATCGTTTGTTTTTCCTTGATTTATTTAGTAAAGCAATGGTTACTAAATTTTTTCGTCTGATTTCTCTTTTTTGGTCTAGGTCTATTATAAAATTGTCTTGGCACAATTCTATTCAATTTTTATGTTGTTAAAAGTTATTGTTTGAAGGCACATTCCTTTGTTTTTAAAAATATATAAATTTTTTTGGCAATTTTAGCTCTTGAATTTTTATTACAGTATTCGTTTTTTTTTGTAAATCCATAATCTTTGCCTTTGTTTTTTTTCGAAAATAGCGCAGCTTTGATTTTTATGGTTATCAAAAAAAATAAACAAATAAGTTTTTTTGCCATCCTTTTGACGGTTCATCTTTATTTTTTACGGTCTATCTTCTTTTCATTAATCTTTTCTTCTTTTTTATTCTCCACACTTTGCTGTAAATCATTTGCATCACCATTTTTTCTTTTATCGAAGCATCTCTGTGAAACACTTGAAAAAAGAAGAACAAAGGATGTTGGCACTTTCTTCTTTTCTTTTTGGCAGATGATGATGATATTATATACATACAATCTATCCATCCCATCCCATTTATTCCATCAGTCATCATTCAATCAGTTTCTTCAACAACAAAAAAATGCAAATGTTTTTATATTTCTCTCTTTTTTCACTCCTCTATTTTTTACACAACACCTTTTTTTCAATGCTTTTCCTGGCGCCATTAGCTCTGTTTTTTGTAATTCAAAAAGGTCAAAAAAACGAAGATATTTTGTAATAAAAATTTGTAATTTGAACCTTTTTTTAGGATTAAAAATGAATATATTTATAGGTTTTTGTACACTAAAATTTGTTACATCACATTACATAAAATTTATCTCTCTATATTTTTTAAAACTACTAATCTATGCTTTAATCCAAAAAAAAGAAAGAGTTTAACTAAAACAGTTCATTTATTCCATTCTTTGACCATTTTGCTGCTTCTACTTTTAAATTTGTTGATCCGTTAAACTTGTTGTTTATGCGTAAAGATATCCCCCCATTTATTATCCATAAAAGCCCATCGAAACCATTCTGCGATCACACTTAAGCCATTAAGAATTGATTGAAAAAATGATAAATGATTTTTTTGTTGTTGAATAATTTTTTGTGAATCATCACTTTCTTTTTCTTTTTGAATTTCTAAAAATGTTGGAGGCTCTTCAAAACCTTCAACAACAATTGTTGTCGTTGAAGAAGAAGTAACAGGGATTCCAGAAATTGGCGAGGGTGGAGGTGATCGAGGTGGAGAAATTTGTAAAACAATTTCTGATGGAGGAGTTGGAGTTTTTTCATGATCATTTATTGAAGCATGGGAAGATTGTTTTGAAGAAATTAGTTCGTAATCATCTTGGGATGTGGTCATCTGAAAAAAGGGATATCCATGGGATTAGATTTAAAACAGATGGAGTTGGAATTTTAAAAAGTTTTTTGCAAAGATACTTTTTTATTTCTAATTTATTATTGATTTTGGTCAATTGTTGGTGGTACCAATTTGCACCATGACATAAAAAAAAAGATGGATGGCGAAAGATTTTAAGAATTTTTTCGGATACAGTACCCTTTAGACTCTAAAAAAGTTTAGAGTTGTTTTTAAAATTATTTTAGCAAACAAAAATTATCAAAGAGCGGAGGGAGATCTTTTTGAGTGGCCAAAAAATTATTTTTCCTTCCCATCTTATTGCCTATGTGTGATTGATTATCAGTGGGTGATAGCCGCTATAATTTTTCAAAATCTTTCAGTTTTGCATAAAAATCAAAAAATTAAAATTTGAATGCCATCTTTAAGCTTAATTTTTTAACCCAAAATTTTTAAAATTTTTCAGTTTTTTGTTTTTTGTTTTATCCTAAAATATAATAGCATTTGGTTACTGTAGCCTTGGTGCAATAAAAAAAAGGATTTGTTTTGGCTCCAAAAGTTGATCCTTTTTTTTAAGTTTTTAACTTTAATATTTTTTCCATCCAATAAACTTAATTTTATTCCCCACAATAATATTCTTGAAAAAAACCAAACCTGTCTCTGATTTTCTTCCGATTCATAATTTTCATTACCACCATCATTTCGATTTTGAAGCTTTACTTCTTCTCCAATTTCATTCTCTCCCGTTACGTCATTTCCTATTTCTTGATTGCCATAATTATTATCATTTTCAAGTTTAACTTCTTCTTCTTCTTCTGCTGCACTTAAAACAGGAATAATTATTTGCTCTTCTTCCAATGGAGCTTCTTCTTCTTTTTCCTAAAATCCGTATTTTTTTAAATATATATTTAAAAATTTGTTTTAATTCAAACCATTTCACCATGAAAACTCATAATTTAAAAATCTGTAATTTTTAAAAAATATATTAAAAAAAAGTAGTAAAATCTCTGACTTTAAATCTTTTACTTCTCGTTTACTCTTTTTTATTAAAATCGATTTGAACAAAAAAATTCTTTACTCTTTCCTCTATGTTTTTTAAACAGTTGTTGTTTGTCGGATGAGAGCGTTTAAGATCATTAAAAAAAGGGAGAGAGAGGAGGAAAAGCCTCGGGTTTTTTTACATGCTTCATAAACTTTTTTTGTCAACACTGAAAAAAAGAAAGAAATTTTCGGTTTTTTTGCTGTTTACTGATTTTATGTTTTAAAAGTGTCATGGATCTGCGACTACGACTGCGGCTTATCAAAATTGTCAAACGCAAAGCAAAAAAAATTGATATAAACAAAAAATGGATACTGTAGAAAATAATGTGTAATTTACAATCACATAATTATTTTTTGAAGTTTTTTAATTAATAATAAATCAAAAAATAATACCCGTTACAGTATGCTTTCAAAGCTTTATAATATTGATTTTGAAAAATAGCATCTTAACTTTTAAGCATCTTTGATAGCAAAAAAAAACTGATGAATCATCAATTTTTGTTGTCTGCAATTGCAGGCTTATAAAAAAAGGGGAAAAAAAGATTTATTTCTTTTCACACTATTAATTGACAGCTTTTTTTGATGCTCAACCAACTAAAACATCAAACCCCAAAATTGTTCTTTTAATTTTGTCATAATTTGTAATTATTTATATAAAATAGTTTTAAAAAATTAAAGGTTCTGTTTAAAAATTATACACGCTTCTTTTTTTAATAATTTCACTTTTTTAAAAAATTTTTTTTAAATTTTTCATTTTCACGTTTGATTTTGGCAATGTGTTCTTTTCCGCCGGCGATGAAAAAAACAAATTTTTTGGAAAAAAATAAATTTTTTAAATTTCAACTTTTTTAGCGCAATCTGAATATATTTTTTTGGCTTTTGATAACATGTATTTTATTCGCTATTAATGTAAACATAATCACTTTGTATCTTTATTACTATTTATAGGTTAATACGTGTTATATTGCTTATTACGTGTATATCTTTTTTTACAGTTACATATATAATTTCTATCATTTTTAGAGCTCAACAATGGCAGATTATCGACCTCGTGGAGGAACTGTAAATCAAGATTTCGGTGGAAGAGGTGGTGGAGGATATACAAGAGGCGGGAGTACCAGAGGTGCCGCTTTTTCTGGAAGCCAGCCTTTTGATCGAGATGAAAATGATCGACAAAGAAGAGAACCTCGTCAAGAATCTTATGGAGCTCCAAATCGTAATGAATTTGATAATGGTCGTTCAAGTCGTGGTGGTGATCAAAATGGAGATGGACCAAGAGGTGGGGGAGGATATACAAGAGGCGGAAATGCCAGAGGCGCCGCTTTTTCTGGAAGCCAGCCTTTTGATCGAGATGAAAATGATCGACAAAGACGAGAACCTCGTCAAGAAAGTTATGGAGCTCCAACAAGAGGCGGAAGAAATCCTGGTGGCTTTGATAATCAAACAAATGGTAATGAGTTTTGCCGTGATCAACGTTCAAATGGATTTGATAATGATCGTCCAAATCGTGATGGATTTGATAATAATCGTGGCAGTAGACCTCGTGAAGGAGCTTCAAATCAAGATTTTGGTGGAAGAGGCGGTGGCAACGGATATACAAGAGGCGGAAGTGCCAGAGGCGCTGCTTTTTCTGGAAGCCAGCCTTTTGATCGAGATGAAAATGATCGACAAAGACGAGAACCTCGTCAAGAAAGTTATGGAGCTCCTACAAGAGGCGGGAGAAATCCTGGTGGCCTTGATAATCAAACAAATGGTAATGAATTTCGCCGTGATCAACGTTCAAATGGATTTGATAATGATCGTCCAAATCGTGATGGATTTGATAATAGTCGTGGCAGTAGACCTCGTGAAGGAGCTTCAAATCAAGATTTCGGTGGAATAGGCGGTGGCAGCGGATATACAAGAGGCGGAAGTGCCAGAGGCGCCGCTTTTTCTGGGAGCCAACCGTTTGATCGTGATGAAAATGATCGACAAAGACGAGAACCTCGTCAAGAAAATTATGGAGCTCCAACAAGAGGAGGGAGAAATCCTGGCGGTTTTGATAATCAAACAAGTGCCAATGAGTTTCGCCGTGATCAACGTTCAAATGGATTTGATAATCGTGATGAATTTAATAATGGTCGTTCAAGTCGTGGTGGAGATGGACCAAGAGGTGGTGGCAGCGGAGGATATTCAAGAGGTGGTGGTAACTTTGCTAGAGGATCTGATTTTTCTGGAAATCAACCTTTTGGTAGAGATGAAAATGACCGGCAAAGAAGAGAACAGCATCAAGACACCTTTGGCGCTCCCACACGGGGTACCACACATAATTACGGTAATCGTGGTGACACTTTTGGCGCTCCCACACGGGGTACCACACATAATTATGGTAATCGTGGTAATTCATCTTTTAATGATGAATTTCGTCGTGATGAACGTTCTAATGGAAATGATTATACTCGTTCTAATTTTGGTCCTCCTCGAGGTGGAGGTGGTTCTTTTTCAAGTGGTCGTAATGCAGGTGGTGGCGGAAGATATGAAGATCGTCGCGGTGATGAAAATGCTTCCAAGGGATACGGCGGTATTGGTGGATATTCTGGTTACGGTCAATTTGAAGATGGAAGTATGTTGTTTTTTTATATTTTAACGTTTTTTTTACATATTTATATTTTTAGGAAAAGAATTTACTGAAGAAAATCATGCACCTCGGGATTTTAAACCAACAGAACGGAATGTCGACGAAATTTTTAATGAAGATAAAGAAGATGTTCAAAAGAATAATGCCACAATTTTTGATGACGATGCTGATGTTTTGATTGAAGAAACTACTGAACAGTTGCATTGCGAGTGAGAATAAAATTTTTTTTGTGTTTTTTTTATTAAAGCTTAATCATTTACATTTGTAGTAATTGGAAAGAAATGAATCTTCATGAAACTTTAATGGCTAATATTGTTGCTTCTGATTATATTCGACCCCGCAAGATTCAGCAGAAAACAATTCCATACGTTTTGGAAGGTAAGATCGAGATTAAAATTTTTTTTTGAAACATAAGATTTTAGGATTTGATGTAAAATGCCAAGGAGAAACTGGAAGTGGAAAAACTGCAGCATTTCTAATTCCGATTATTCAAAAGTTAATTGAACAAAGTCATGAAGGACAGCTTCCTCGATCAAATCCTATCTGTTTGATTAGTGAGTTTTTGCTTGTTCATCGCTTTTAAATATTTATTTAATAATTTGATGAATTTAGTTGCCCCAACGAGAGAACTTGTTGCACAAATTTTTGATCAGGCTAGAAAGTTCTGTAATAGTAAGTTTCAGATTAATAATTTTTATTAGTAATATCATGCATTTTCTTTTAGAAACTGGTATCACTGTTGCTCGGGCTTATGGTGAATATGCTGTTCGACAAAATCTTGCAGATATTCGAAATGGGTGTAATATCCTTTGCGCTTGTATTGGTAATAATAATTTAAAAAAAGAGTTATTATTTATGAATAAATTTTAGGTCGACTAATGCAATTTGTTAGAAATGGTGATGTTCAATTACGTGATGTAAAATATTTGGTTCTCGATGAGGCAGATAGGTTATTAATGGATAATTTCAACAGTGATGTTTTACAATTATTCCAATGGCCTGAAATGCCAAATGTTGAAGATCGACAAACTTTGTTATTTTCTGCCACTTTACAAGATCCTGTGGTTATGGATTTGATAAAAGATTATATTAAAAAGAAATGTGTTTTGATAACTGTCAAATGTCAATCTAACAAAAGAGTTCACTATACTGTTTTTGCTGTTCCAAATAATGCTTCCAAGTTTAAATATTTGGTTAAATATATGAAACGTATTACCGAAGAAAACGGTGGTGTTGTTCCAAGAACTTTGATTTTTGTTAATCGAAAGGTGGGTGAATTTATATATTTGTTTTTGACTTTTAAAATTGTTCTTTTGTTTTAGCTTAACACGGATCGTGTTGCCATTGAATGCACTTCTAATAAATTCCCTGCCACAACAATTCATGGTGATCGTGGACAACATTTACGTGAAGAAGCTCTTGCATCATTTAGATCTGGAAAAACAAGATGCTTGGTTGCCACTGATGTCTGTGCTCGAGGGGTTGATATTAAAGATATGGATCATGTTTGTTTTTCGTTTGTTTCTTTCTTTTACTTAATTAAATTTAATAATTTTAGGTTATCAATTATGATTTACCAAGTGAAAAAGATAATTTTGTTCAACGATGTGGTCGTACTGGTAGAGTAAAAAATGGTATTGCCATGAGCTTTTATTTGGAAGATGAAGATCGTGGACTCGCGTCATTGATTGCTACAGTTATTCAGCAAAATGGTCAAGAAGCTCCTGGATTTTTAAATGGTATCGTTTCATCAACCGATTACAATTTTGGGGAAGGTGAAACTCAAGAAGAACAACCATCATCATATGGAAATACTGATGAAAATAGAAGTCGTTCAAATTCCGCTGTCCCTCCTTATCATGCTGATGCTTCTGCTGCTCGTTCACGACAAGAAACTCCACAACCAACTGAAATCAATGATATAACAGGCGATGATGGATGGGATTAATCTTAATGTTGTTGGTTTCGGAAGTCTACTATTGTCTTGCCTGCTCTCACTTTTATATCTGTTTTTCTGTAATTTGCTTTAATTTATGTTTTTTATTTTACTGGATTTTTATGTTTCTTTTTCTCTTACTGATAGATTTTTTGGGTAAAAAAATGTGTTTGGTTTTATTATGAAAAAAATAATTGAAAGTTATCAGATCTTTGTTCTTGTATTTTAAATCTCATTTTTTTACAGTATAACTTTGTGTTTTTTACCATTGTCTAAGAATAAATTTTAAAAAATAAACTTAGCGTCGTAAGTTTTTTACACTACAGTAATTAATTTTTGAAACTAAAATATTTTTCATATTAATTACGCAAAAAGATACTGTAATAATTATTTTAAATATAAAAAACAGAGCACACACGTGATAAATGAAAAATAATTGTTTATTAATATTTTTTGTGTTTTAATTCTACCAAACCCTATTCAAAAAAATGATTCAAAAACATTATTCATCAAATTTGGTTTTAATTTTGTTTTTTTTCTTTTTGATAGTTTTTTGCACCGTTAAATTCGGGGCTGCTTTATTATTTGTTAGTTTCAAATAACGGAAAAGGGTCTTTTTTTTAAATTTTTTTGTACATCTAAGAATCGTTCACAAAAATGTATATTTATATTTTGTTAAAATAATTGTTTTTTAAAAAATTTAATGCCATTTTTATTTATTATTGGCTGGTGCCATTTTGAAAAAATGCGTGGGAAGCAAACAATGAGTGAATTAAATATACGGTATTTGGGTTACGGTAGATTTTTCTTGAAAATTATTTATTGCTTTTTAAATTTGAAAATACATAAATTTTGGCATTAGAATTGTATATTACGTCAATTTTGGCTGAACTCAAATTTCTCTCACTTTTTTTATATCAGCAAATTTAAAAACAAAATTTTAAAAATTTTTCAAAAACAGAAATTTTAAACCAAAAAAAAGAAAGGAAAAAAACTTTAAAAAAAAATATATTTGTTTTTTTGTCTGAATTATTTTTTCTTTCTCAAATTGCAGAAGCAAAAAAAATAATACAAAGATCGAAAAAAAAAAGAGAGACAACAGTTTATTTAATTTCTTTTGAAATTATGCTTTTTTTTATTGCCAATTTTAAAAATTTTCACACATTTTAATTGTGAGAAACTCTATTTTTTCCTTTCTTTTTTGCGCTTTTTTTGCCGTATGTTTTTTTCAGAATTTTGACAGATGTTTTGGTATTTTTCTTTTTGAATAAGAACGGAGGCGGGTGCATTTTCAGTTCATTAAATTTTAATCAATGACAAAAAAAATTATTGAAGCTTTTTTTAAATCAAATGAAAAAAAAAAGCTTTGAAAAAAAAGCATAAAATATTTTTAAATTTTAAAAAATTGCGAAAAAAGTCTTTCAAAAAAAGGCTAAAGTCTGAAACTTTAATCTTTCTTTTTTCTTTGTTGATTCTAATTTCTTTCTTTTTTTCTTTTTTTTCAGCTAAAAATAAAACAAAAAAAAAGTTTATTGAATATTTTTTTAAAAAAAGCAAGCTTTTTTTTCACTTTTTTTATTCAAAAACAAAAGAAAAAAGACTTTTATCAGTCTTTTTTTGCTTTGAAAGGGGGGTGTTATGAGGCAAACATGATTTTTGATAACTTTTTTATGTTTGTTTCCCCGGGTACATTAATACCCCCCTTTTTTTACAACACTCATTTCCTTCATTTTTAAAAAGCCTTTTTTTTGATTTCAACGAAATTTAAGCAATAAATTTTTGGATTCTTTTTTAAAAAATTTTTTTTGCTGATTCCTCTTTCATTTTTTTCTTTCAACAAAAATATATATCAGCTTTGTTTTTGAAAGCATTTTTGTTTGTTTTTTGATGCATTATTGGACATTAAAGGACACTGATTGATTGTAGCTACTTTTATAGTTACTGATAAAAATATAAAAATAATATATTTTTCATTGAATATAATATTTGATAATCTTTAACAACATACATATTTTCAGCAGGTACATGTATATGTACTAACATTGATTTTATTGTTACAGAATATGATGGTAATCATGCCGTAATCGGGTTTGAATTCTGAAGGCAGAATTTTGATTTTAGGGAATAGAAAAATGCCATTGATCTTTTGCCGGCAAATAAAAAAATCAAAAAAATTTATTTGGAACTATTTGTACAGTAGGGTATTTAACCGTATACGCGTAATAATAGTGCTTCAAGTATTAATAAAAACTGTTAAAAGCTTTTGTTTAAAGTTTGTCAATTTCCGATGTAAAAGAATTTCCATAAAATCTCATCATTTCCGGATATCATTGGAAAAAAGAAACAAAACCTAAATTTAGCTTTTTTTCTATTATATTTTTTTCCATCCCAAAAAAATAAAGTGAAACAAAAAACGACAAAATTTATCCGTTCCGTTTTTTTTCTTCTTTTTTTGCTGCTAAAAATTTTAGCCTAAAATGCTTGGATTATTATATTTTTTTACTTTTCATTCAAAAATTGGAAAAAAAATTAATTTTTTACTTTTGTTTTAATTTTGCCAACAGAACTTTGGGTACTAGTGCACTACATTTGCTCATTTTTGTTTGGGGGGAGCAAAACTGCACAAGTCCCGAACTTTGTTGGAATGAATTCTACCAGAATAGAATCAAGTCTCAAATATAAAATTAAAAATTAATTTTAAAAATTCTTCTATTTTTAAATAGTCGCAAAACGCCTTTGAAAATATTTGAGTTTTTTCGCTGCGATTTTTTCTTCCTTCCTTTATTTTCTTTTTTTTTTCGATGATTCATTTAACTCACCTTTTTTGAGGGGGGGGGGCTCTTATTTTGTTTGATGATTTAACAAAACTTCAGTGGTTTCTTAAAATACTTGATGTATTTTAAGAAAGCAAAAAAAGAGAACATTGTTGGTTTAAATTTTTTGACGAAAGTACCATTCTATTTTATTTTTGTTGGATTTTCTAGTTTTTAAAAATTGGTGAGTGACTTTTTTCCTCCGAGAAAAAATGTTTTGTTTTTTTTTTGAAATACGTAAAAAATTCTTACTGCTACTTTTTGAGCATTTTGAATGCAATTAATTATTGTTAGCTGCAATTCTTTGTTAGGCATGGCTTTGGCGGCTTGTCATAGTACGCCAAAATTTGGATAATTTTCGTTAATTAATTTGTTTTTTGGGCATTGACATTAATGGGTTACAGTTGTGTGATATGATAAGAAATATCTAGATTAGTTATAGGATTTTGGCGTTTTATGACAAGCCGCTAAAAGATGAACATCCGCCATGCATGCATGGGCATCAAACTAATATTAGGTCATTGTGACGTAATACAATATTGTCTTTTCTAGGCTCATTTGCATTTTTCTAATGTTACCCCGACTGCTCCAAATGTTAACCATAAAAATACATATTCTAATATTCTAATTAACTTATTTAAGATTTGAATTTGAAATTAATCAAATCCCAAAAATCTTCACATTTCCCAAAACTTTTCTTTTTTTAAATTTTTTTGACAGTTTTTTAACTGATATTTTTTCCCCATTTTTTCTGCATATTTTAGTTTAGTTTCTTTTTTACCAATTTCCGGTTATCTTTTCCTTTTTTTGCTTGTCAGTTTTTTTTTCAAAAAGAGTTGTTTCTAGTTTTCTTTCTTTTTTTGACGACGACGATGTTCCACAAAAAAACCGTTTTTTTTTTCTTATTGCAAAACTTACTTTTTTTCAATCCTTTGCTGACGCAATTTATTACTTTTTTACCTTTCGGAAACATAGAAAAAAAGAGGAAGTCTAAAAAAAACTATAGTCATTTTTTGCAGCTGCAATATTTTTTTATGTTAAAAATTTATTACCTAATTTTTTAGAAGGCGTTTTAGGGTATTTAAAATTTTGATAATAAATAGTTTTTTTATTTTGTCCAGACAAAATTAAAAAAATTTATGACACTTTCGTTTTCCTTCCTTTTTTTTAAAAAAAAATTGTTTGTAGTTTAAAAAAAGAGGGAACACATTCATTTTTGAAAAATGTAATCAACGTACACAAACAAACACGGACGTTTTAGCAGTGCATCAGAGCAGCAGATAAGTGCATATAATACTCTTTCATTCTTTTTTGTTGCTGCTTAGCTTTAACATTTTTGACTTTTGCTGCTTTGACTTTTCGTTGTCGTCTTTTTCTCTTCGATCATCGTTTTCTTCTTTTCCCTTTTCTTGAATCATTTCATTTCATTGAGAACAAGAAAAAAAAAGTGTTTTAAAAAAGGTTCTCAATGGGACGGCACCACGGTATTTAGGGGGTTCAAAATATGGTTGCTTTTATTTAGAGGGGGGCGGGGGGGAGTAAACCTGCACTAGCATCCGGCACACTTCTTCTTTTGGGGCAAAGAAAAAAAAACGGACATCATTATAATATAAAAATAACGATGGTGGTGGTTTTTGAAGAAAAAAAAGTGATGAAAACCAATTGTAATCAATCACTTTCTATCACCATTAAAGTTTTTAAAGTTAAAGTTTTCCCAATAATTTTGACAATGACGGATCTCTTTTTTCTCCTCTTTTAAATCATTTTTATCAAACTTTTTCACGTGATTCTTTTTAGAAGCTACTATTTTCGGTCATTCATCAAAATCATTTTCGAAGTCATATATATATATAAAAAGGTTTCATCTTAGATTTATTGTACAACAGTTTGTTTTTTGCTATCAGTAAAAGTAATCAAAAAACTTGAAATTGAAAAGTTTCAGTTTTTGTTCTGCAAAATGGGTACTGTAGCTCTGTTTTTTTAAACATTTTTGCAACTTCTTATATGTGGTGACGAATGATGATGACCTTTTGAAAAATGCGTCATTGATAAAAATTGATGATAGCTTCGATTTTGCTTTTTTTTTGCTTCAATCTTCCAAATTGCCAACATCTTTTTTTTTACACAAATTTTTCTTCCTTCAAAAAAGCTGAGCAAAAAAATGTAATATTTTTTTTTGGAAAAAAAGAAACAACTTTGAAATTTGTTTGGATGAAAAAAAAGATGTTTTTCAAAGTGCTAATGCACTGCCCTGATTAAAAATAATGATAAAGCATCGTTTAAAGACCAATTGCCAGATCAAGGAATGGAAAGAAAATGTCTATTTAAATGATAGGAGACTGATTGATTATTCTTGAATGAAATCATTAATGTATGATAGTCTTAAATGGAAAATTTTTAAAACCTTATATTTTGGACAATTTTACCGTTTTTTGAGGACTGAAATTTGGGGAATTCTGAATAAGGAATTTTGGGGTTTTTTATTTTTTGGTTTTACGGGGCTGTCATTTTTTCCCCCAAAATTTCTCCCGCGAAAAATTGTCCCTAAAATTAACAACCACACCATATTTTAATCTGTATTTGGATATTTAAAAGCATCAAACAATAATTAGAACAAAACGAAAACTTAAAATTTTTGACTGTAACAATAATCTTTCTTTGTTACAGTTATATACAAAAAAACACTGTTGGATTACTGTAACATGCTGTATATATATTTTCATCTAATAGATTCCCAATTAATTCAAAGATCACTCTTTAAAAGTTTAAAAACCATTTCAAGCCTAAAATTCTTAAACTTTGAACATCCACCATTTATTATAAAAGTTTATCCAATTTTTCCAATTTTCCAATTTTCATGCTTATTTGATTCTTCCATCATTATTTTTTACTTCCT
Source organism: Panagrolaimus superbus (assembly GCA_964035985.1). NCBI lineage: Eukaryota > Metazoa > Nematoda > Chromadorea > Rhabditida > Panagrolaimidae > Panagrolaimus > Panagrolaimus superbus. Next base: position 14,106,760 of record OZ038357.1, read on the forward strand.
TTTTTCTTTTTCTTTTTCTTGATTTTTCTCCCTCAAATATTCCATTTTTTTATTTTTGGGAAAATTTCTCTTCTTTTTTTTGATTGATAGATAAAAACCAAACACAAGAAAAAATAAACAGATGCTTTGTTTTTTTTTCAATTTTTGTTAAGAAATTTTCAGTCGGTTTTTTTGCTTTTCATTTCATTTTATTTTATTTATCTCTTCCTTGTTCAAAATCTTTTTTGCGTGAAAAAAAATATATATGTTTTTTTTCAATTTTTTCAAGCGTCTCAAATTTTTATTGGAGGCGTTTTTTCCTTTTTTTAAAAAAAAAAGGAAAAAACTCTGTTTTTTTGTTGTGTAAATAAAAAAAAAATAAATGTAAGTGACACGATTTTTTCTAGGTTTTATTTAATTTATTACTATTATTATTAGTTTTCGGGTCTTTAAAAGAGAAAAGATATTTTTTTCGGTGTTTTTGCTGCCTGCGTAAAAGATAAAGGGAATTTTTAAAACATATCCGAAAAATTCACCCATTTTTTTCATTGAATCAATTTTCTTTGAATCAAAAGTTTTTAATTGCATTTTAGATTTTATACTTGCCTCTTTTTTCTGGTTTAATGCATGTTTTTTATCAGATTTCATTGCATTGATGACAAATTGATTGATTGATTTTTTGGGGAGTTAAAAATTTTAATTTTAAGTTTTTCCAGCTTTAATCAATTCGAGACAGACAGGTCGTACTCAATTTTGCACTTTTATTTATCTCTTTTTTTGGCAAACAGCAGTTTAAAAAAGGAAGCTAAAAAGTGCAACGATCAAAATAAAATATCTCTCTTAATCATCGCCATTTTTTTTACGATTTCTTCTTTTTTTCTTTACTTTAAACTTGGAAGATTTCAACAAATAAAATATAACAGCGCTGTCGCCGAGCGCTGTTATTAACAGCACTCAATTTCATTCCTTTTTTTTAACGACACGAAAAAAGATAAAAGGGATGACTGAATATTTTTTTGGAAGGGGGGGGGGGGATTTCCCGTTATGAAACAGCTGAAAGAAAGAAAAAACAATCACTAGCTGAGTCATACTTTTTATTGTTTAATAGAAAAAAATGTGTAAAAAAAATGTTTAAAAAACATGTCCCGGAATTTTCCGCATTTTCTTTGTTATTTTTTTGAGTGCCACAATTTTATTATTTCAAAAAAAAAACTATTTTAAATCGTCCAAAGAACAAATTTTCGCAGGTTTGATTAAAAACATAATATTTTTTTGGCATTAAAATTTTATTAAACATCTTACTTTTTTTATTTTTAACGTTTAAATTTTATGAAATTTTAACACAAATCCAATTAATATTTTTTGCTTTTTCATGGGTTTTTTGCCCTTGCAAATTTCATACATGTTCGATTTAAAACCGCCCTCCTTTTATTTTTTTTAGGTACCGTTAAACCCTGTCAATCATTTTTATTTTATTTGAATGAAAAAAAGCAGACAGACACCCCGTTTTTTTTTTCATAAAAAGAAAAACAAATATTATTATTAAATTTCAATCACTTTTATGATTGAAATTTAATAAAAAAAATGTCTGTTTTAAAACTTGTTTTCACTCTTTTTTTTTCATTGAGGTTAAAAAAAAGGAAAAAAATATAAAACCATTGTTTGCTAAAACTGTTTACCAAAAAATATTGAATTTATTTTTTGACGTACGTAAAAAAACTATGAAATTTTACACCATTTTTTTTATTAAAAATGAAGGAACACTTTTTTAAAACATTAAAAATTAAAAATGTTTTATTTACTTTTTTTTCTTCGTGCCCTCCAGGCAGGGGTGTAAATGCCATAAAAAGGGGGACTTTCGAGCCATAAATAAATGTTACTTGGTTAATTTAAATTACATTTTTGTATTACTGTTTTTAGTAGTTATACTTGTTGGCATTTTTGTTTTGGCACGTCTACAAAAATTTATTGTTTTTGTTTTTTTTAGTCATCGTGGTTGTGGTTGTTGTTGTCTGCTACAACTTTTTTTGAGGGGATTAATATATATTATTTCATTATTTTATTTTAACTTGAATGAAACAAGTATAATCTTTGATTCTTTAAGCCACCCTTAAACTTTTATTTTATTTTTAAGCCTCTCTCTCTCAAAACAACTTTCGTCTATTTGGAAGCAGCTTAAAAAAGAAAAGCGTTAAAAAGCGTTCATTTTTACGATTGTTTTTAAACTTTTTTCAATTGAATTTTACCCCCCCCCCCCCCCCCCAGCCGACTGATTGTTCGTTGCTATACGATTTTTTTTTAAATTTATTAAACATTTTTAAAATCAAAACTGCGTTCTGTTTCTGAATTTTCCCATCCCTAAAAAATATATCAGTGTAAAAAAAAGTTAATTAAAACTAAAATGCCTTTTTTCATTAATAACAATAATAATATAGCAGACAAAAAAAGTAGTTTCATAAAATTGTTTCAAATCAAGGTTGTATTTTTTATTTTATTTTTTTATTTTTTAAAAGGTCAATCAGTCATTCATGATTTTTTGAAACCTTCTTTTTCAAGGACTTTCTTTCAGAAGAAAAAAAAAGAGACCAACGTGGAAGTTGTTCTTTTTCTTTTTTTCTCCTAAAGTTTTTTTTTTGGTACAAATAAAAAAGTTTTTTCTTCGTTTTTGAATGTCGAAATTTGAGTGTAATTGACTTTTTTTTCTTCAATTTTTTTCAGATTTCTTTTTTTTTCTTTCAAAAAGCATTTTGTGACCACCGCGAATTTTGACCTCATTTTTTTATGTATTATTATTACATAAAAAAAGGGTTACAAAAAAAACGTGAAATTTGAAAAAAAAAATTTTGTATTAAAACAATTTTTTTTAAATGTCGAAGAAAAAACTCTTTGTATTTCTTTTATTCTTTTTTTTAGCGATGATTTTGCGTTAGCCTAAAAATTTAAGGAGTAAATTTACGGTATTACGGTTACTGTATCAAAACTTTCGTTGCAAGACATTCCTAAAAAATTGTTGTCAATCTTTTTCGATCGCTGATTAAATTCAAATTTTTGCAAATTTTATTACACTTTTTTGCCCTTTTAAACCCCCCCCCCTTTTTTTTAAACAATGCCAATTTTCTATTTTTCTTTTTTTTTTGAATCAGTTTAAACTCTTTTTTTAAAAACATTTATTTAAACGAGCTTTAAAAAAAGAAGAGAGACATGTCATTTGCCATTTGACATTTCCGGATGTTAAATTTTTTTTCATAAAAAAAGTTTGGTTCATTTCATTTTAAAATAACGACAACACAGAAAAGAAAAAAAACATTTTCTAATAAAAAAATTAATGTTTTTAAACACTGCTTAATTGTATATTTAATTAATTCATTTTATATTTCATTTATGTTTAAAAAATTAACATTTTGAGGACTGTTTTTGGGTGTAAATTTTCGATATTTAAAAAAAATACCCTTAAAAAAAGCTTCATGTTGGCACCAAAAAATTATATATATACGTTTTTTGGCTTTGAAAATAAATATTTCTGTTTTTTTTGCCAAAAAAGTCTGCCTTTTCATCCATCTTGTTGAACAAAAAAATAAATTGTGTATATGTGTAAATGTATATGTATGTATGTATGTGTGTGGTAATGCGTTTGCAAATTTTTTTTTCTTTTTTACACAACATAAACACGGAGCGGCGAAAAATTTATTTAGAGTGGAAAAAAAAGGGAAGATGACAGCCGACAATGACAACAACAACAGCAGCAGAAGAAGAAGAAAAAAGAAGACGACAAATTTTCGGACACTGAAAAAAGAGAGAGAGATTTTTCACGGGGCTGCCTCATTCGTTCGTTCCTTCCTTCGTTCATTTCATTTCATTTTCATTGCGACTGCTGCCACTCGTTTGGTTTTCATTGATTGAAAAAAAAAATTCTTTTTTAGCAAAAATATAAACGAGCCAGTCGCCAATGAGCCCCCCTTTTAAATGAAAAAAAAAGTGAAGGCAGTCAGTCTCTAAAATAAAGCAGCGCTTTCTTTCTATGTCGTTTTGCTTGTTGAAATTATTGGGGAGAGTTTTTTTTTGGGAGGCTATAACCGAAACGGCTGACTGCTACTACTACTGCTGCTGCTGCATTGGACAACGAAAATTTAACAACATTTTTCTGTCTTTCTTTTTTAGCCGCTGACTTTCCTATGCTTTTTATTGAACAAAATGGATGTGAGAGAGTAGCATTGCATTGCTTGCTGCCAGCCTTTAACAGCATTCAGTCAGTCAGTCAGTTAGTCAGTTAGACAGTCATTTTAACCCCATTGCTTTCTCCCCTTTTTTTGCTGCTTCCCCCCGAAAAAGCGTAAACGTTGTCCCCCAAAAAAAAGCAAGCTCCGTGTTCAAAAAAAAGAAAAACTCTGTCTCTCTCTTTATTTTTTTTCTTTGCAGTTTGAAAAAATATTAGTTAACAGTAAAAAAAAACTATGCTTCTTCTTTTTTCTCCCCAAAAAAGTCACCAAAAAAATACAAACAATAAATTATTACTTTTCTTTTTGAATATCTGTCAATTTTTATTATTATTAAAATAACAAAAGTCAGCGTTCGGTTGTCATTAAATTAGATTTTGTCAAAAAAAACATGTTAGCTCTCCTTTTTGCTTCGTCACGTTTCAAAATCAATAATTTTTTAAATCAATTTTTATCCATAATAATCCCATTTTTTTATATTTTAAAAACAAAATTTAAATATTTCATAATCCCTGCAAGACCAAATATATATTTTTGGTGATTTCGAAATTGCTTTTTTTCCAAACGTATTTTTTCCCCAAAAAATTATTTAATTTTCAAAAAAATTTGTTTTATTTCATTTTTCTGAAATCCCAAATATTGATGACTTTAAAAACAATATTTACAAAGTTATTTATTTATTTTCCAAGTGTGTATGTATTAGATGGTATTTCTCTGACCACCTTTCAAATTTCCTTTCAAGGGAACAACAAAAACGTTACTTGAAACTTTTTTTTTGTTTAATTTTATCCATTTCCCATAATTCTTTCTTTCTTTTCCATGTTTGCTTTTTTCGGACTCCTTTTTTTTGCTGTTCTTCAATTTTTATCCCCCACAAAAAATTTTTTTGCAAACATTCAATTTTTTTATTTTATTTCAACGATTTTGCTTTCTCAATTTTCACAATTTTTTTAGTGCTTTTCAGGAAATAAAAAAAAATAATTTTTATTCGATACGCTTCCTTCCTTTCTTTCTTCTTCGTTGTTCTTTTTTGCATTTTTTGGCATTTACGTCATATATTTACTATGCTTCTCTCAAATGTTTTAATTATTAAAAATCGAAATTTGTTTTTTTTTAAAACAGAGCACTTCTTTTTCACGTGCAAAAAAAAAGAAATTACCGGTTTGTCATTTTTGACTTTTTTTTTATTTTAAAAAAAATAAACATTAATTGTGTGAAAAAAAAGTAGAAACAGAAGCAGTCTTCTTTCTCCAAACTGGCCCTAAATAATATACATAAATATATATTATTGACAATAAAGCTTTAATCTTTTTTTTCTCTGACAGTACCCCCCCCCCCCCTCCCCGCCCCACATATACAATTAACTGTATAGTCTTTAATTTTTATTTACAAAAATGAATTGTTTCAATCAATTTTTTACAGCAAGTTGCTACAAAAAAGAAAGATTGTTGCTAAACTTACTTTTTTCAACGACAAAACCATCTTTTTTTTTATAAAATTCTGTACAAAAACTCAATTCAAAAGTTTAAAAACAATTACTATTCTCTCTTTTATGATTACCGAAAGTATTATTATTTGCCTTCCCCCCCCCCCCCCCCCCCCAAAAAATAAATAAATAAAACTAATATTTAAATAAGAACCACTTTCGTGACGAGACTTTAAGACGCTGCTGCATCTCTCTCTTTGTAAATACGTACGTACGTCAAAAAAAATAAAATAAAATACAGCTCAAAAATTCATGAAAATGTTTTTTTTTTCTATTGTACTTGTGTTCTTCCCTCTTTATCTCCCTCCCTTTAAATGAACAGATAGTTTGTTATTTTGTTTCTTCTATGATATTTTGGTACAAAATTTATGCTTAATTTTTTAAACAAAAAAATTTCATTTTTTAAGTGTATTCACACGTGTATATTTTTCACGTTTTTTTAACTTTAAACAATAATGTCCTATTATTTATGAGACACTTTCGTTGCTTCTTTGTGAGAGAATATTATCTATCATCTGAGTAATTAAATATTCTTCAACAGAGCATACTGTAATTTTTTTTCCAATAAATATATTTTCTAGTTTTATGCTAATTAGTTCATGCCCTATGAATTTTAATATTGTTTAAAAATTTATTTTTGTATATTTTTTAGAAATTTTCCTTTATTGCGTCATTTTTATCAATCTTTAAAAACATTTTTTTTTTCGAATCTTTAATACCCCATAATTATCAAATGTATGTTTCTAATTCTACGACAGATAATTTCTTTTAATCTGTTAAAAGCTTTTATAAACTTTGATTTTCTGCGTGTAAAAATATATTTTCGTTAATGCTTTCCAATTTTAAAACAAAAAAATTTCGATTATTTAAAATTTATTTTTCAGCGCCGAGGGCGTTTCCCCGGCAGCCATTACCGAAAAAGTATATAAAAATATAATTATTGTTTCAAAAATTGAATGATTTCAACTTTTTATATATTCAATAATATTTTATCAACTTTTCAAAAAGCTGTATCAAATCAATTGATTGATTGATTATCAGTTATTAATTATCAATTAATTTACATTTTATCAAATATTAACGATATTCTCCGGATTATATATTTTCCGGGGTGAAATTATTGAAGTGAAAAAAAAAGATTTATTTAAAAACGGCGTCTCAAAATTCATCTTCTAATTCTTCGTCATCATCTTCATCATCATTAAATATAAGCAGTATTGGAATAAAAACAAATCTGGCTTCAATTGTTTTATCCCCACCTTCGGTTGTTCCCCCAACAACAACCCCAACAACAGCATCCGCAACAACACCATCAACAACTGAAATGATGGCAATCTTTGATGCCTCACCTCCTCCAAAAGATACTTCTGGAGATTCAGGATCCCATAAAAGTGGCGGGGATACTGTATCTACAACATCTTCAAATGTTTCAGGTGGAAATGGAAAATCTTCCCCCGATTCTGATAGTATTGTTGAAGACAGTTTATCGGTATGTCATTTCTTTTTATATATTTAAAAATCTATGGTTCTTTAAAACAAAATCCCAAAATGATAGTAACACATTTTTGGTTTTTTGAGACAAAACGGATTACTGTCAAAAGATAGTAATCTCGGATTGCCTTACTATCTTTGTACAGTAAAGCCGATTTTGAAAAGTAAACTTTTTTTAATTACTATAAAAATAGATTAGCTCTACAATAATTGTAAAATTATCTGATTTTGTTGTTACTGTAAAAGTTTATTTTGAGTCGGCATTTGTACATTTAAATTTTATATTTTTCAAATTCGGAACTAAATTTGCCAAAAAAAACAAATATAATTATTTTTTTCAAAATGTTAGACTTTTAAGTTACAGTAATCACTAAAAAAAACCAAATTGCTGCTGAATTTTTTAATTTTATAGTATTAAATAAAAGTTCCTGGTATTCAAAAAAAATTATATACAAAATATAAATATATTTTTGCAAACATTTTGATTCTAATAATTCTTTTTTTTTATTACAGACTCCACCAAGAACATCATCAAGTGGCGGCGGGACAATAACCCCAACAACGGCCCAAACATCTGCGACAATTCCTTCGCTCATTTCCCCTTCACCTATTGCAGCAACAGCAGCAGCAACAACAACAACTGCAGCTTCACAATTAGCTGCCCAACTTCAACATGCTCATCTTCCAGCTGTAACAACTTCTCCAACACATCATATTGCTCCTGCAACGGTAGCAGCGGCACATCCAATTCCATCTTTTCAACCTGATAGCTATCAACTTGCTGCCCTTCTTGCAACACAAACTCCCGGCCATACCATTGCTCCTGTAACCTCTACCACCATTGTTCCACCTTCAACTGCCTCAGCAACTGGAACTGGAGCTGGAGCAGGGGGTGGTGCAGTTCGACAATTTCGATATACTGCTCCTGTAGCCGCCCATTTACCAACAAGTGGACATCGATATCCTCAACAAGTACAACATCATCCACAAGTAGCTGCAAATATTCTTGCTGCTCAACAACAACAACAAGCTGCTGCTGCTGCTGCATCTGGACATCATCATCATCATAATCGACATCATGGTACACCATCAAGTAGTGGAACAACTGCAACCGTCCCGTAAGTTTAATATCTCATTGATGTACCTTTACAGCAAGGGTAATCCTACACCAAATTCATATCAAAAAAAGCTTATTATGTACTATCGCTTGTGATCAAAAACAAATTTTTTTGGCTCTTCAAATCTCCCTCTCTCTCTCTCTTACTCAATTCTCTTACCCCAGTAAAAAAAAAGGTCTTACATAATAAGTTCTTTCTTCATCATTTTTTCTTTATTCACGTTCAAAACTCCCTTTTCTTTTAAAACATAAAATTAGGTCAATTTTTTTTGTTTTATATAAAATTTTGTGCCTTGTCTCTTTAATCGTGTTAGAAGTCCCCCCTTTTTTTTCTTTGTCACTTTTTAAATTCTAAAAAAACCGTTTTCTCTTTTTCTTTCTTTTCCTTCCGGTCTCGTTTTTTGCTTTTGTTTTAAACCCTTTTTTAAAAAATGCAATGTGAAACCTGCAATTTTTTTGCTTAAAAAATGGATGCGTTTATATAATTATCGGCTGTCATAAATTCAAGCAATTTATGGATTATTAAAGGTTATATTATATTTTATTTATTTATAACCCTTCACAACTGCTTTCTCTCCAATTTCTATATATATATATATATTTATTTATTGGTCATTTAAAACATTAGTTGGTTTTAACTTGCTTTCCCCCTTCTTTTTTTTCGGTAGAAGCAATGGCGCCCCGCATTAGTATTTTCATCGTCGTTGTTAGCGGTGGTAGAAATAGAAATGGGGAAATGACAACAATTAAAATCCCCCCGACCTCCTCCCCCCGTTCTTTCTTCTTTCTCTCCTTTTGCTGCTTGGCTGGCTTACTTCTTTTTTTTTCTATTTTGGCTGCCCATATAATTTTACTTTATTTTTAAAAACATACACACATATATATATGTATATATATATATATACAGAGAGATATAACAACAAACAACAAAAAAAGAATCCCCCGGCTGACGCTTTTCTTTCTTTTCTTTTTTTACTTGTTCACACTCAGGTGGTAGTAAAGGTTGTAGTAGTAGCATCCCCCCCCCCCCCTTTCCTTTTTTTCTTCAGCCTTGTCTTGTCGCGTTCTTTAAAGTTCTTTTTACAAATTAATCTCTTTCTTCTTCTTCTTTTATTTCTTTTTTGTCTTAATTCATTTATATCATAAATGAAAATGTATATATCGCCCAAATATAATCATCCTTTTGTTTCTTCCAATCGAATTTTTTAATTATTTAAAAAACTAAAATACATATCGCGACGACGACTACTAAAAAAGCATATTTAAAAAATGTTTTGCACGTGCATTAAATTTAATATTGTCCAGCTGACGTTGCTTAGCTTAGCTAATGACCACTCACTCTATTTTGACTTTCTTTTTGGGGAATAAAAAGAAGAAGCAACATTGTCGCTCGTTAAAATGACAACACCTTTTTATCCCACCCCACCACACATCTCCAAAAATTCATCCCCCCCCCCCCTCCACCTCTCCACCTGTCAACAGCTGACTTTAAACTATAAACCAAAAAAAGAATTAAGAAAAAGAAAGATTCCTAAAAATTTTATAATTTGATTTCAACAAATCAATATCAAAAATTTATTTTTGGATGTTTGGTCGAAAAAAAATGTTTTTTTTACCTGTATTCCCTAAAAAAAGTGAATCATTTTGTAATTATCTATCAATCATCATCATCTGAATTTTTGTGAAACAACTTTTAAAAAAAAAACGAAATTCAAAAGATGAAGAGGACGGGACTTGTTTCGAATTGAATCATTTTCACGTCATCGTCTCATTTTTCAACTCTTGTATTATTTTTGTGTTATTACAATTGACCATATATTTTTTTTCTTTTTTCCCTCCTCTTCTCTTCATCATCTTGTTCTTATTCATTCATTCAACTTTCGCTTTTTTTACAAAATTTTTTTTTGCTCTTTAATTTTATTTGGGCCAGAAAAGTTTTTCTCCTTCTTCATCATTTTACTACAACAGCGGAGAAGAAAGAGAAGAAAAACCTGAATTAAAATAAAATAAAAGAAGATAATTTTTTGTTATTATATAAAAAATTCAATCAATTATTATTTTGCAGAAAAAAGGAGAAGCCAACAAAGGAAGAAGATTCTAAACGAATGAAAGTCCTTCAACAAAGACCCTTGTAAGGACTTTTTTTTTCTTTTAAATAAAAGAGACATTAAGAGGAAGAAGAAAAAAAGTTGGTCGTGTTTGTGTTAAATATGAAAGAAAAATTTTTGACGAGCATAACACTGTACACGTAAAGTTGTTAAATCTAATCATTCATCAAAAAATTACCTGTAAATTATCCAATATGGTTAATTTGCAAGTAATATTTTCGATGATCGAATAGATTCAAAAACTTTGTATACCAACATAGAACTTATAATTTTTACTTCCTTTTCTTGGTATTGTTATTTTTAGTTTTTGGTTCGTTGTGTTTAGAAACGTGATTGATTCTTTCTTCTTTTTTTTTACCATTAACAAACAACCAAAAAACGCCTCTCTTTTTATTCATTTTCACTTTTTTTGGTTATTTTCCTGTAACTATATACTTTGTGCCTTTTCCTTAAAAAATAATAATGTCAAAAAATTTTAAAAAATTATTTAAAATTAAAAATAATACAATTAAAAAAAGGTACAGTTTTATTTTCCTTTTTCTTCTTTCCTTTCTTTCCCGTTCCCCAAAGCCATGGATACTATTTACTTTTTTTGTGTCTGTCGTTGTTGTTGTTATCTCTTTTGATTATCTCAAGATGAAGCAGCAAAAGTAAAAGTATAAAACATATAAATACTACTTCAAAAGCAAACGCAAAATGTTTTCCCCCTTGTGTTTATTTTTATCCAAAACGTTCTTCTTAGAATTTAAAACTGACGTTAGAGAAAAAAATGTAGATTCATTTTTATCTTAATTTGATCAAAAATCAGTTTAATGAACGAAAGAAACGGGCCTGCAACAGCTCCATTAATTAACGAAAAAAAACAGCCGTTGGTTATTATTGATTTTTATTTTTTCAATTCTAACAAGAAAAAATTTTATGTCCGTTAAAAATTTTTTTGGAACATACGCTTTTCTTTTGCTTCGCTTCATTTTTAATTCCTAGAAGATTTGATTAGGAGCAAAAAGAAGAGAGAAAAAACTAAAACTTGTCAGTCAAGAAGCCGAATAATGCAAACTGATTAAGCTTTCTCAAAGAAGGCTGCTTCTTCAAAGCTTCAAAAGAAAAAAAGAACTTTGTTTTTCAAAGACATGAAACTTTTAGAGTTTGGCATTTTAAAGGTTTTTTTTTCATGTAAAAAAGAGCAAAAGTCAGAAGCTTCATTAAAATTCTATTTAACTTTATTCGAAGTTTACTGTAGCAGCAACGATTCAATCGATTACAACAAATATATTTTGTGTAGCCTTTTTAAACTTGCTCCAAGCGATTGAATTCTTTTTTGGTTTTTGTTGTAAAATAAAAACAAAATTTAGCGATCTAAAATTTTTGCAGCCAAAAAATTGAACATCAAAAAATTGCAGCCATTTTTTTAAAAACATTTTTCACATTTTGCCAAGCCCATTTTGAGAAAAATCAAAGGTTTCTTTTTTTTCTCCGATAATTTTTTTTCCTTTTCACATTTCCGAAATCAAAAAAAAAAGAAAAACGAACAACTTTCTTCTTTTCTTTTTTTTTTCGAATTTCATTGATTGATTTTTTTTTCTTCTTCTTTGTATTTGTGTTCTATCCAAGAAATATAATACAAAAAAATAGTGTAAATATAGTAATAATATATATATCTGTAAATTCTTTATCCCTTTTTTATGGATGCATAAATTAATGTAAGACTTTTTTACTTTTCTTTCTTTTTTTTGAGGGGAATAATGTTACAGATATTGATTGATTGATACAATACACTATATATATATATTTAATTCTAGTTCTTCACAATCCCACCATCATGCGGGTGGAAGTTCCTCACATCGAAGCGGAATGAGTTCATCAAGTCGTATCACCGGTTCTTCTTCATCAAGAAGAAATGATGATCATATCGGAAAATATAAATTACTTAAAACAATTGGAAAAGGAAATTTTGCAAAGGTTAAACTTGCAAAACATATTCCAACTGGTATGGAAGTTGCAATTAAGATTATTGATAAAACTGCCTTGAATCAATCTTCACTTCAAAAGGTTTGTTATACTTTTAATATTTTTTACCATATTTAATTAATATATATACTTTTTAGTTATTCCGTGAAGTAAGAATAATGAAACAATTGGATCATCCAAATATTGTTAAACTTTATCAAGTCATGGAGACAGAGCAAACTTTATACCTTGTTATGGAATATGCCTCTGGTGGTGAAGTATTTGATTACTTGGTTGCCCATGGAAGAATGAAAGAAAAAGAAGCTCGAGCAAAATTCCGTCAAATTGTTTCAGCTGTGCAATATTTGCATTCAAAAAATATTATTCACAGAGATTTAAAAGCTGAAAATTTACTATTAGATTCTGCAATGAATATTAAAATTGCTGATTTTGGATTCTCTAATAATTTTTCCGTGGGATCCAAACTTGACAGTAAGTTTTACCTCTAGCTTTATTTAAATTGCGCCGACGAGAAAAAAGTTTTGGAGCTTCATTTGAATAAATTTTATAAGCAAATAATTTCAGCCTTTTGTGGTAGTCCTCCATATGCCGCTCCAGAATTATTCCAAGGCAAGAGATATGATGGTCCAGAAGTTGATGTTTGGTCACTTGGAGTTATATTGTATACTTTGGTGTCGGGCTCTTTACCATTTGATGGTGCAAATCTTAAGGTAATTCATTTGTAAACATTGATATAACAGTTTTAAACTTAATGATTGTTTAGGAACTTCGTGAAAGAGTTCTTCGTGGAAAATACCGTATACCATTTTATATGTCAACAGATTGTGAAAATTTGCTTAAAAAATTTCTTGTTTTAAATCCTGCACGTCGTGGAACATTAGAGCAAATAATGAAAGACAGGTTCGGGATTTATTTTATGTCTTTTCCTTATTTTTTGTGTGTTTCAAAAATAACAACTTTAACTATGCTAGTTTTCCCCTATAGTTCATATTAACATGTCTCATTAAACTTTTTTCCCTTAGCTTATTTTTCAGCGTTTTAAAAGAGAACGTTTATTTATTGTCCTAATTATAGATTCCTTTATAGATGGATGAATATTGGATATGAAGATGATGAACTTAAACCATATATTGAACAGCCCAAAGATCAAAGAGATGATAGAAGGATACTTAAACTTCAAGCTATGGGTTTTACGGCTCAACAAATTCATGATGCATTAGATAAAGAAAGATTTGAAGATGTACATGCAACATATTTATTATTGGGTGAAAAGACTGCACAAACGGAAGCAACAAAACTTCCCGAATCTGCTTCCGCAACAGTACAATCAACTTCATCATCATCTCATCAACAGCAGCAACAATCTGCATCAACAACTTCAACCGAGCAACAACCTCAGTTGACACAAAATCCTAATACAATCAATATTATACCTAATAGTCAATCATCTGCTCAAAGATCATATACTCCAAGATCAAATTCTGCACAAGTTCAAAATAATATTCGTCCATCTCGTCGTGCTTCACATATTGATTCAACTGCTTCACCTTCAAATCAAGCGGTTCAACAACCTGCTACAATTACTGCTGCCACAGCTGGTTTAAGTTTAACTCCCCGAACAAATCCATCTCCACAACAAGCAAGTATTTTACCTTCAAGTGTTGTATTCAGACAAGGTGGTCCATTTTCTTCAAGACAACCTGTGCTAAGTGTACAAACACCTGGAAGTCATTCAAGTAAGATTATTTGATTTTTAAATCTATGTACATTTGTTTTATATTTTAGATACAGCCTATGTGCATCAAGTTCCAAATCGACAAGCTGCTACAATTTCACAATCAGGTGTTCGTAAAGGTAGCACCCCTGGAAGAGTACCACTGCCAAATGTTGGCCCACTTCGATATGGTCCAATTTCTTCTTCTCGACCATCTTCTGGTTCATCATCTGCTCGTGGAACACCATATACAACTCCATCAACCCTGTTACAAGCTGCTGCAGCTTCACCAGTTCAAATTCCACAATCTGCAAAACTTGCGCAACAACCAAAACAACCCATTACAACAACAAATGGTGGAGCAGCAAATTTTGCAATTACTGCTCAACTACAAAAATCTACTTCTGTATCCCATGCTCCCCGAGAACCATCAATTAAAGAAGATGAAGATGAAAGTGAAGCACATCCTCCTCAACAACAACCAACATCACAATTTTATCCTTTTACGCAGAGTGGCAGTGCTAGATCAAATGGCAGTAGCAATAGCGGTGTCACGGATAATTCGGCTACTGTAATATTGAATGGTTTAGAGCATGATAGAGCTCAAACTCCACAAGCATCTGGATCATCTGAACCAAGGCCAACTTTACATCAATCACCATCAATGCCACCAACAACAATGATGAAAACATTAAATTTGGATTCAAATGATCAACAAAAAATGACAAAATCTGCTACCGGTACTCAAATTTCTACCACAACAACAACATTCGCTCCTTCAACAAATACGACAACAATTACAACAGCTCCTGGAATTTCAATAAATGCACAAAATAATCAAAATTTAACTCGTGGAACTAGAAATCGTCAGACATTTCACGGAAAAACTGAAAATTCCAATAAGGTTTGTTCATTTGATGGTATACTGTAATCGTATATATGTATCATTTTTTAGGGAGCCAATGAAGAAGATGTCCCAGAACATGATATGACCCATGGGGGACGTGATACAGCTCAAAAAGGGTTTTTATCTAAAATTGCAAAATTTACCAAGCGTACTTCTGATACTGGTCCACATGCTTTAATCACTGGTGCAACACCACCAACAAAAACTCCTGGGCATGGTGTTGGAAGGACAGCAACAATTGGGCCATCAGCTGGTGCACAAATTGCACAATTTCAACAACAACAGCAGCAACAACAAAATCAATCATATATTTCTGCCCCAAATACTCCAAATTCTCTTGCATCTAATTCGGCTGGTACCGCAGGATCACAGGGAACTGGATCAGGAGATGAAGTGAAACCAAGATCGTTAAGATTTACATGGTCTATGAAAACAACTTCTTCTCTCGCACCTGATGATATGATGAAGTAATATTTTAATATATAATAAAATAACTTTAATAATAATTTGGAATTTTTTTAGAGAAATTCGTAAAGTTTTGGATTCAAATAATTGTGATTATGAACAACGTGAAAGATATCTATTGTTATGTGTACATGGTGACCCAAATTCAGATTCATTGGTACAATTTGAGATGGAAGTAAGTGTTGCTATCAACATAAATATTATAGTATTGTAATCGATTTCTTCTTTTTTTAGGTATGCAAATTGCCTCGTTTATCTCTTAATGGTGTTCGATTTAAAAGAATTTCGGGTACTTCAATAGGATTTAAAAATATTGCATCTAAAATTGCACAAGAATTAAATTTGTAAATTTACGTCAACAATTTTATGATTCAAATTAAAGCATGAAAAAGAAAAGAACACATATTTTCAAAAACAAAGTGCCAAAATTAAATCAACATTTGTCAAAAATTCTTTTGGTCTTCTGTTTTTTTATCTTATATTTTTTTACGGGGCTTTATTATTTTTTGCACTTTTTTAAATTCAAACAATTCTTTTTCGGGATTTTTAAATTTATTTTTTGCCAAAAAAATCTTTGTCTCTTTTTTTTGGCATCTCCTTCCATGATACGGGTTGTTGGCATCCAATATTTTTCCTCCTTCTTTTTTATATTTCATGTTTTTTTTGTAATCAATCTTTGCTGACAAAAATGCCTTCAACTTGTTTTTCTGCACTTTTTTTCAAAAATGATTAATTTTTATCATTATTCCTTTTTGCACAAAATCCCTCTCTCATTTGTCTTCAAAGATTTGTTTTTTGTAAATCCAAATATATCTCTTCTCTCCTCTCTACCTTTCTTCTTCATTTTATTATTGTTTTTTGGTTTTTTGTTTGTAATTGTTATAAAAAGATTTGCCTTTTTTAAAGAAAAGGTTTTTTTATTAAGAAAAAAAGATAAATATAAATTGTTTCTTTTTAAATTTTTTTTACTATAAAATATTATTAAAAACTTTAACTTTCATTGCTTTTTTTTCGTTGGAAAAATTACGGTGATTTTTTTATAAAACTTTTGTGTCGTCTTAAAAAAAATGTTATGTCCCAAATGCAAATGATGAATCTGGGGGCTGTTTTTGTACTTGCTTTTCTTCTTTTTAAAAAAATGTGGTTTTTTTTGTCATTTCTAATCAATTTCTATGTTTTTCAAATGTGTTTCTTTTTCATAGGTATTTTTAAAATAAATACTTTCGTGTTTCGATTAATTCTCTTTTTGAAAGCAAAAAAGTAGAACATATAACATTTTTATCATCTTATATTGAATTCTACAGTATATTAAAAGTTAAAATTTTAATGTTCAGTACAGTATCCCTCAAAGATGTGTTGCCCCTTTAAAAAACACAAAGTTTGGTGGTTTTTCTTTTTTATTTTTTTCTAGCAACAAAAACATAAAAATCAAAGCAAGCAAAAGTAATAGTATAATAATAAAATTTAAAAAAAGATATTAAAAAAAGTATTTTTTTCCCACCATTTTCAATGAAAGTATTTTAATTCCATCCATCATCAACGTCATTGTCAGCAATATTTGTTTGTTCATCGTAAGGTGAATTATTGCGGGAAAAACCTGAATCAGGTTCCACAGTTGATGGAGAGCGATCATCTTCTTGACGATTAGAAGAATTATTTTTAGGTTCATATACAAAATCTTCATCTCTTACACCATTTCGAAGAAATTCAGGACTAACTTGGCCAGCATCATTTATAATTCCATCAATGATTTGTGCCATATTTATATCATTTGCTTCACAATAAAGGCTCATTGCAACTCCTCTATGAGTTCTGCCAGTTCTTCCGCAGCGTTGAACGAATCCTGTTCGATTTTCAGGCAAGTCATAGTTAATAACCTATAAAAAGAAAAAGCAAATATAAAAAAAAACAAAGGTAATAGAAAACATACGTAATCCATATCCTTGATATCAACCCCTCGAGCACAGACATCAGTGGCAACCAAGCATCTTGTTTTTCCAGATTTGAAAGATGCAAGTGCTTCTTCACGTAAATCTTGTCCACGTTCTCCATGAATTGTAGTAGCGGGGAAGCCACCATTTGTAATATCAATTGCAACACGATCAACGTTAATCTAATATAAAAATACTTTTTACATCACAAACACAAGAAATAAAATAACCAAACCTTTCGATTAACAAAAACCAAAACTCTTGGACATTCATTATTTTCAGCAGCTATTTCTTTTAAATATTCCATCAAATAACGGAATTTTGCAGGTACCGTTGGAACGGCCAAAATCTGGTATTTGATTCGAACATTTGATTCATTTTTTGCAATTATAAATACCTGCTTGAAATCATCAATATATTCATCTGCCAATTGTTCGACAATAGGATCTTTGAGGGTTGCACTGAATAAACAAGTTTGTCGATCTTCTTTCTAAAAATGGTATACATTATTCTAAAGAAAAACAAAATAAAAATGGCGTACTTTTGGGAGTTGAGGATAATTCAATAATTTTAAAATACCGTTATTATCTTCTCTGTTATCCATAAGTCGATCTGCTTCATCAATAACAAGATATTTGACGTAATTCAAAGTAATATGTGAAGATTCAACAAAATCCATTAGACGACCCAAGGTTGCACATAAAATATTACATCCACGACGGATATCATGTAAATTCTTGGCGGTATCAATTTGACCATAGGCATAAGAAACAGTTATGCCAGTTCCTAAAAGTTACAGTATAAATTTAACGATAAAAGAAGAAGAAAAAAAGCTAACCATCAGCAAATTTTTTAGCTTGTTCATAAAGTTGAAATGCTAATTCTCTTGTCGGTAAAATAATAAGACAGACAGGTCCATCAGTTGGAAGATTTTTTTCACGCTTTTCTTTAATCAAATTATCAACGATTGGAATTAAAAATGCTGCAGTCTTTCCAGATCCGGTTTCTGATTGACACTTGATGTTGTAATCTAAAAAAGTTGTAATGCTTATTCATATCATACAAAAAAAAGTACAAAAAACTTACGCTCTTGGATATATGGAATAACAAATTGTTGAATGTTACGAGGTCTACGGTATTCTGATTTTTGAATATTGTTGAGTAATTGAGCATCTAAATGCATATCATCCCAACGTCTAAAAATATTTAAATAAACAAATATGAAAGAAATGATAAACAAAGCATACTCGCAACGCTGTGGAACAGGCTCACCCAACACTTCAATTTCAGCATCACCATCAAAAATTGTATTTGCGTGACGATTAACATCTTCTGAATCCTCATTGAAAATTTCTTCAACGTTTCTGTTGCACGGAACATAATTTCTTGGAGCACGTGTTCGATTGGTTGATTCTACAAAAGAAGCATGTAAGAAAAGTTTAAAGTAAAAAAAAATAAAACATACGAGCATCAAGTTGCTGAAAGCCCCCATATCCTGTAGAAGCTGGGGCATCATAATTTCTTCTATCATCATACCGATTGTTTCTTGGTGCATCATTGAATCCACCTCTAGCATTACTGGCTATATTGAAATCTGCACGAGTATTTCCAACAACAGTACCACCACGGCCGCTACCGGAGAATCCACCTCGAGCATTTGTAACACCGTTAAATCCCCCACGGCCACTTCCAACAATACCATTATATCCACCACGAATTGAATGAACGCTTGTTGGAGGAGGTTGTGAAATAACGTTCCTTTCTTGAAATTCTTGATTAAAAGATTCTTGCCCACGACGTTGTTGACTATAAAAGTCATCATTTGGCATTGGCGGTTCAGGAGGTCTTGGAGTCCGAGGTGGAGCTTCAAAATAATTGTGAAAATCAAGTCGATTTTCTTGTTCATGAACAATGTTTGTTACTGCAGGGCGCGAACGCATTGAAGGTACAGGTGATGGAGCTGTATTATTACGATAATCATGTGGAAGACGATAATGAGAAGGAGGTTCTCTTTCATATGGCATTTCACGAGGATCAGGAAAGGTAGATCTCATATGTTGTGTTGAAGGTGGTCGACGACGATCTTCATGTTCAGGAAAATTAGATCTAACATTTTGTGTTGAAGGTGGTGGTGGTCGACGATCTTCATGTTCAGGAAAATTAGATCTAACATTTTGTGTTGAAGGTGGTGGTGGTCGACGATCTTCATGTTCAGGAAAGGTAGATCTAACATTTTGTGTTGAAGGTGGTGGTGGTCGACGATTTTCATGTTGAAGAAAAGTAGATCTAGTATTTGGTGTTGAAGATGTTGGTAGAGGTCGACGATCTTGCTCATATAATGGTGGAGGTTCACGGCGATCTTGTCCATGTGGTGGCGGAGAAGATCGACGAAGATCATTATATCGAAGACCGGGTGGAGGAGATGGAAGTTGAGGACGGATACGATCATATTCTCGGCTTTCATTAAATGATGAAAGCTGCGGCATTTGATTGTGCGTAGGATTATAATCATAAAGACGTTGAGAAGCATTAGATTGTTGAGTTGGAGGCGGTCGAACCCTATCAAAATGTGGTACACCTTGACGAGGGGTAGCCGGAAGTACATATGAATCATTTAAAGGTGGACCTCTGGGAGATCCACGAGGATCAAGGCGTCTTTCAGGATGATATGATGGAGGCGGATGTGCAGCCGGCTCATCCGAAGATAAAATATCAAATCTTCGAACAGGATTATTTGGTGGTGGACGAGCAAAATGAGGAGGTGGTGGATTATACTGTGCAGCAGGAACTAAAAAAATATTTCATTGGTAAAAAAAAGTTATAAATCAAAGAAAAGCAAAATAAAGGTAATGTAAAAAAACACTTACAAGCAGGACCGCGATTCATTCCATTTCGGAGTGACATGGTTGAAAAGCAATTAATTTAGAAAATGAATTTTCTTTCAATACAATCAATCTATAGATTAAATTCAATATCTAAATTTGAATAATTTCAGATTTTTTTAGAAACATATCAAACAAAAGACATTCAACAACAAAAGAAAATTTCGGAGGCAAAAAAAATAAGCAAGCGTCAGCTAAAACTTTGCTGCACGCATGTTGCACGCAAATGAAATCATGTGATAGAATAAATTTCAAAAATTGAAAAATTGAAAAAAGATATTGGCGCAAAAAATTGATTTACCATTATTACTGTATGCTGCATTCAAAAAAAGTTTAAAAGAGTTTTTTTGTGTTTTGTGAAAGAGAACAAAAAAGGAACGCAAAAATTTAGATGAAAAAAAAGATAAGCAAAAAAAATGAAGGTTTCGTTCCCCATTGATGATGGTCAAAAATGGGGAACAAAAAATTCTTCGTTTTTTTTTCTAAAAGATTTAAATAAACAGAAGAATATCATCAATGAGAGTCTTTTGGGAAAAGGTCAAACGGGTTTTTAAGGGAAGATATTGGACTTTTTTTCAGATTTTAATCTTTAATTTTTTATAATTTAAAAAATTAACTCCCTTAAATCAGAAATAAAAATAAGTGTCAAAGTTGCAACGCCACGGGAGGGGGAGCGTTATTTTCTGAGAACAAAAATTTTGAAAATGCTGCAAACCAGTGTATTCCCGCTACCACCTTTTAGCGCTATCGCTCCGCTACCGCTATTTAAAAATTGCCGCTACCGCTACCGCTCCGCTACGCCGCTATCTGCAGGCGCTACCGCTACAGTAGCGCTACAAGCTACCGCTACTGCTATCGCTACTGCTACCGCTATTTTCCAACAACATTTTGGCAAAAAAATGTCTTTCATCAAAATTCTGTTCTTTTTTAATGCGTTTGCACCTTTTTGCTACATTTTGATCTTGCTTTTGAATATTGCGTCAAATTTTCCTTTCATAAATTAGGTCAAAATGGATATAAATGGACGCAAAAAGCAAATAAATATTTTTTTGGGCAAAAAGTCAGAAACAGAAAGAAAGCAAATAGCCCCGCTACTTTTTCAACCGCTACTGCTCCGCTACACCGCTATTTGCAACCGATACCGCTATTTACCGCTATTCACAAAAGTAGCGGTAGCGGTAGCAGTAGCAGTAGCGGGAATACACTGCTGCAAACGCAAATTCGAGCAAAAAGAAACAAAAAAGAAGAATGATTTATGTTTAGAGTTTTTTTCCGGCAATGATTTCGAAATTCGCAGCTTGGATGGCGCAGAAAAAAAAAGACAGATGGCGCAAAAGTTGGAAAATTTTTACAGGATGAAGGAAGCATGCCATTGACCCTGTGGTGCCATTAAAGATATTTTCCTCGTCAAAAAAAGGCAGCGAAGACTCTTTGTATTTTTTTACATCACGTTAAAACATATTTTGTTCATTTTAATATCAACAAAAAAATAGGTTTATTATAGCTAGATATCTTACCCATTTTTTAATAAAGAAAAATGTTGGTACTTTTTTTATTATTCCCAAATTTTGTTTGTCAAAAATGAAAAAAAAGAGAGGGCAAGATAAATGATTAATTTATTTGAATTAATTAAAGTTTAACAAAGCACCTCACTTTTTTACATACATTTTTTGGTGGAAGAAAGAAAAAAGAGCTGTCAATCAAGTGTCACTTTTTGAAACATTTTTTTTTTCAAAAAAGGTAAGGAAAAATATAAATGTTTCATCACAAACAAATGAAAGATCACGTGAAATGAAAAATTTAAAAGGTTGAAAAAAGCAACAATTGTTTAAAACTAAATGTTTTTTATATAATGGTTTTTTTTGCAACAAAAAAGTTTCATTCAATTTCATTCAATTTATTAAAAACATGAAAAAAAACTGCAACGAAGAATAAAAAAATGATTGTTTATAGAAATTTTTTCAAAACATAAACGGAAAAAACGAAGAAAAACTCGGACAGCTTTTTCAGAAAAAAAGATAAAAGTGTCAAAAAAATGTGTAATATAAAAATGGTATGAAAATGATGGCTAATAATAATATTTTGTTCTGTACAATTAAATACGGCTGATCACACAAGGATAACATTTTTTTGCAACTGAAATATTCTCTCATGTTTGATTCAACCAAAAAAATAAGAAACGGGAAAAATCAAAATTTGTTTTGACAAATCTCGAAAAAAAATGCTAAAGTTTTATCTGATCAGTGATTTTAAAGCAAATTTTTGTTGTTACTTTTTGACATTTTAAATTAAATTAAAATTTTTAATGGACAAAAAAATGTTGAAAAAAATAGCTGTATCTTATAAAACAGCATTGAACGAAGTAATTGTTAAAGAAATATTTGTGCATCTAAAAATTTAAAAGAAAAAAATATCGGCCAAATTATTTATGTAATTAATCAAATTTAATTATGAGCTTTGTTTGTTTTTCTAAAAAAAACTGTAATACATGTAAATGTTAAATTGAACTTGTGGATATTTTTTGATTTTTCAGATTAAAGTTAATAATTTTTAAAAGAAAATAAATTTGTTTTAAACAATTTTACACAGATAAATGATGACGTAAAAACATGTATATCAGAAATCAGATTTAAAAATTGCAACAATAATCGAAGCATTGTTTTTTTTCATAAAAACAAATTTGCAAAGTTTCACTTTTTTTTGTTCTTCAAAAAATTATGAATCACAATTTTTTACATAGATCCAAATTAAAGGTATGTTATTTGGAATTATTTATTGGAAGCAACAAAAATGATAAGAATTTTTTATATAAGTTTTTAATTTTAAAAAATTGATGTTAAAAAATGTTGTTTTAATGGTTACTGTACTTTAACAAAATCCATTTATGTTTTTTCTGGAGCAAATTTCGAAGCAGATTGAAAAAGTAATAGAGGAAGAACCATGCGTAATTTGCATATTTTTCGGATTTATTTTATTTTTAAAATGGCATTATTTAGAAGTGCCATAAAATTTTGTTGTTAAAAAAATATATTTATTTTTGGGTTTACTGTATTTTTTGTTTACACTAAAACTGTTCTTTAAATGTACTTTAAATAACCCTAAAAAGTTGTTATTCAATGAATGCACTTTTGTTAAAAATTAATTCAGTAATAAAACTCGAAATTAAGAGACAGATCAATTCACGACAAATCCCTTATATCCCTTATTATTTATTTGATCATTTAAAATTTTTTAAATCCATTTTTGTTTTCGTCGTTCCTTTTTTTTTAAGTGCTAAATTTAAAAATTCAACGCCATTTTAGTGGGTTTTTTTTGTTTAAACAGAAGCAAAAAAAGGAAAGGAAGAAAGTCATTGACATTTAAATTTAGCTCTTCCATACATATATATTTTTTTTTTAAAAAATCGAGTTTAATGTGATTCATTTAAATTTTTAGCACCCTTTAAACTGCCGCTGCCATCCATTTTTTTTTGTTGTGTAAAAAATTGATTTTTTTGTTTACAAAATATTTTTTACGTAATTTGTTTTTTTAAAAATTGGTTTCTAAGCAGCCTTTTTTTTTCAGGTATTTACATTTTTTTGCTTAACAACGATCCCTTTTTTTTCTCTTCGCTTTCTTCTTTGGCGGTAACCGGGTGGCACGAAAAAAATAATAAAATGATGAAAGGACCAAATGGCATTGTAATAACAATATTTGCATTTATATCTGCCGTATATTTTGTTTATATTTTTGGTGGATTTAATACTGCTATTTTTGAAAATGTACGATCAAAGTTAGAATCTCCAAACCTCAAATTTCCACCACATTTATATACAAAAACCCGACAAATTCAAACAAATAATTTATGCTCAAATTTAAATTCTCAAGATTTTAATTCATCTTTTGGAATTTTAAATTCTAAAATTGCAATTGTTCTTGCAGTTTTAACACAAAATGATTACGGTGATTACATGATTTCAATAAATACAACTCAATGCTATGCAAAACATTTTGGATATCAAATGCATTTTATTAATATGACAGAAAATTCAAAGATTCAGAAATTTTGTAATCACACTGATGTATGTTTATAAAATACAAATTTAAATATTTTGAATATTGCTTATATTCATTTCCGTTGCCACCGGCGGCACCAACATTGGTGTCGTGTATAGATTTTTTAATTTTCTTTGATAGTAATTTTTTAATGAATTACTTTCAAAGTACAGTAACACAAAAAGAATCAATTCAAATATCTTTGTTACTATCAGTGTTTTCCCGATTCCACTTTTTTCCGATTCCGATCCGGAATCGATTCCATTTTGTTTTTCCGATTCCGATTCCAATTCCAATTCCATCGATTCTCAATTCCGATTCCGATTCCATCGATTCCGATCCTCCTTTTTTGCTAAATCGTCTTTTACCAAAAAATTTACTTATTTTCTGAATACGGAAGCAAAAAAAAAGTGACAAAAACACATGAAAAATCCAAATTCGAAAAGTTGGCCTTTTTTATAAATATTAAAGGAATAAATTGTGCTTTAAAAGTCATTATTCTCAATTAGGAAGAGAATCCACTTCTACGTTTTACGTAAAAAATATATTCTATTTTAGTTTTCATTACCAAAGTGGGAATCGATTCCTTTGATTCCGATTCCACCGATTCTCGATTCCGATTCTATTCCCTTATAAGGAATCGGAATCGGGATCGGAATCGGGAAAACACTGGTTACTATCTTTCTAAATTTGTTATTAAAAACTTCAAAAATTTAGGTATTTTTTAAACGTCATTGTGCCTTGGCATTATTTATGGAAGAAAACAAAGAAACAATTGAATATGTTTTGTATATTGATGCAGATATGGGAGTGATTAATCCATGCCATAGAATACAAGATTATCTTGATCATAAAAATGAAAAAGTTGAAATAATTTTTTATGAAAGATATTATGATCATGAAATTGCAGCGGGAAGTTATCTCGTTAGGTAATAAAATTATTTTATTTTTATAAAAAATGTTCAATAAATTATTTTTTAGGAATTCAGAATATTCAAGAAAATTTATACATTTTTGGGCAGATTATTTTTATCGACTTCCACAAAGTTTTCATGGAACTGATAATGGTGCAATTCATGTAAGTAATTTTAATCACTCCATGGTTTTTTTCGTGTGATCAACCTAATTTTTAAGCAGCATTTTTACACAAAGATAATTCCGTGATTACGGTAATGAGAGAAAAAACGATATCAACAAAATTTGATAAGATATTGAAAAGAGATTTATTAAATCCGAAATCCCCTAAAATCCCCAAAATTTCAGCAAGTTTTCATGGAACTTAATTTTGCCAACATTGAATCAAAAATGCAATGCTATAATTTATGGAATAAATCAAGGGGATATGATGATTTATTTGCCTATCAAGCTTGTACAAAACATGCCCTCTCATTTTCCAATACTTCTTTATTTGTTAATGATACGGTAAAATTGATAAGAAAAATGACACCTGGATGGGTTCGAGATGGATGGTTAACGGAAACCAAATGGTCTCCACAAGATTTTATGTTTCATGGATGGAAGCAATCAAAACTTGGAGGGGAATGGCAATGGCCATTTTCAAATCAATTTGATATGCAAAAATGCCATTTTCATGATCCATCATTTCCTAATTTTAAGCATTTGCCACAATTTATTTCAACAAATGATCAAATTAATTTACAGTTAAAAAACAAAGTCAAAAGTGTCGAAATTGATTATATTAGAATTTTAAAAAATTTAAAACTTATTTGTGAAAATGGATTTGAAGCAATCAATGAAAAGTGCAGCTGAAAGAGTTAAACAATTTATTTCCTAAAACAAATGTAATAATTTACGGGTTTAAATAAATTAAATTTATTTAGAGACGGGCGGGTTGAAAAAAAAAGTTGAAAAAAATGAAATTTTTTGTTTTATTATAGTACTTTTAGACCTGAATAAAAATAATATAAAAACAAAAAAGTTAAAAAATTAAGTTAAAGTGCCGAAAATATCATCTGAAAATTTGGAAAAGCAAAATTTTTTGGTCGAAGGGAACACATTTGTTTGACACTTTTTCTTTCCTTTTTTTGCGACAAAAAAATGCATTTCCTTTATGCTTTTGAGGGACGCGTTGCCAAAAACACCTTTTTTAGCCAATTTTGTATGGAAAAATGGCGGTTTTTGGGATATTTCATTTTTGGGGTCTTTGGGGGGCATTGGAAAAAAATACTACCATATTCAGAATCGAATTTTCTATCGAATTATATAAAATTTAGAGTTAAACCGAGTTAAACCCGCTTTTTGTAGTTAAAACGATACAGTAATTTGGCATTTTCGGCGCTTTGTCCTCAGTAAAAAATTTTTTAAGTTGCATTTTCGGAATCAGCGTAAAAAATAACATCTAGTAGGTTTGATAATTAGTTTTGAAGTAAAAATTAAATTTTTCATACTGTAACCAAAAAAGTGTCAAAGAAAAGAAAGGAAAAAAGTGTTCCCGCCAGGGCTCTGCGATATCGATATTCAGAAAGTCGATATCGATATTTTCGATATTCGATATTTAAAAAAATTTCCGATATCGATATTTTCGATATTCGATATTTCTAAAATTTACCGATATCGATATTTTCGATATTCGATATTTTAAAAAACTTTCGATATCGATATTTTCGATATTTTTTTCTAAAATTTTGCAGTTATAAATTTTATCTAAATTTTTTTAATCTGCAATTTTATTTTATTATGTGTGTTTTTTTTAACTCGTTCATTATCAGTAATAATTCTCACGATGCCAGATAAATGGCAAAATTTCGATATTTAAAAAAATTTCCGATATCGATATTTTCGATATTCGATATTCTTAAAATTTACCGATATCGATATTTTCGATATTCGATATTTTAAAAAACTTTCGATATCGATATTTTCGATATATCGTATCGGTTTTTTCGATATTTCGATATCGATATATCGATATCGCAGAGCCCTGGTTCCCGCCCGTCTCTAAATTTATTTAAAAAATATTACAAAACATTTGTGTTTTTTTTCAACACAATAAAAAAAATTAAACAAACAACAAAGTTGAGAAATTCTTTCCCAGGAGCAATTCAAGCAAGCCTCCGCGGATTCACGAAAATAATAAACAAAGAAAAAAAGTGCAAAACCCCCTTCACAAAAGTAGTCGGAATTTGCATAACTAATTTGATGAGTCCTTATTTTTAAAAATAAATGTTGCAAAATTTGAGTGTATCTTTCTTCAAAAATACTATTTTTAAAAAATTTTGTCCTTCAAGAAGTACTTTTTTTACAGTTTTTTGTTTCTTTAAACTTTTTTGTCGGTTCGTGGGGTAATTTTTCGGTAATTTTTTGGTGGTATTTTAAAGTATAACAATTTTTAATACTGCTACAATTATTTACTTTTTTTTTGGCAGAAATGTCATTTAATGTAAAAGATCAAAAATTCGCCCAACTTATTTTAATTATTGAAAAAATGTAATAAAATTTTTGAGACAAATTTCAAAAGTTTCGAAATATTTTTCTTTTGAAAGTAATTTTTTGATTTATTACTTTCAAAGTATAGTAACAAAAAAATTGTTGTTTTGATTTCTTTTGTTACTGTCTTTTTTATTCTTTCATTCATTAATAATAAAATGTAATGATTTTCAAGGGATTCAGAGCAATAGTTATAAAGATTGTCGATAAACTTTTGTAACCGGAGCCGAAACATTTTTATTATCAAAAATAGTTGTTTTTTTCAAAAAGTGATACGGTAATAACTTTTTTGATATTATCAAAAAAGTTCAAAAACCAAAAATCTCTTTTTTAAAAACCCTTTTTCGTTCATCATTTTCATTTTAGATTCCTTGTAACATCCTTTTCAAATCCCCAAATATAAATATATTGAATTAAATTAACATGTAACAGAATTTATGAATATCAGTTCTTCTAAAAAGGGCACATCATTGAAGTAAGAAAGTCGCCAAAAGAAGCTTCTTTTCTGTCATCTCTCTTCTCATCTGTTTTTTTTTTGATAATGAACTACAAACAAAAGTCAAAACTCATTTTTCTCTCTTTCTTTTTTTTACCATCATTAAAAAAGGCTGAAGCCGATTCAGGAATGCCAAAAATGAAATTGGTGAATGATGTGCCTTCCTTTTTTTTTGCCTTTTTACCCCCCTCTTTCTTCCTTCAATATTTTGCGTGCAAGTTAAATTATCGCCTTTTGATGAATATTGATGAAGACTAGACCCTTTCTGAAATTTTTGTTTTGCATCATCATTCCATTCCATTCCCCCCCCCCCCCATTTTTATTCTTTTTTGGCAAAAGTAAACTTCTTTTTTTGGGTTAAAAGTTTATATTTTCATTTCCGTTTCTCCTCTTCACTGTTTTTTTATTTATTGTTACTAAAACGAGTAAAAGAGCTTACGGTTGGGTTCTCTTTTATTTTTTTTTCGGCACACTTTTTTATCGTTTTATCTTTAATGACTCGGAAGAAGTGTCCCCCCCCCCCTTTTTTTCTCTTCTCTTTGTTTGTTAACAATTTATTTTTTCTAAGCACAAAGATTATCGTCGTCGTTTAAAGGGGGAGTCCCACCTCAAACAACTTTTCTTACGACCTTTTTTGTCAACGCACAATGAAAAAGAATGCAAAGCGTGCGTAACACCGCACTCACTTTTTCATTCTTTTTCATTGTGCGTTGACAAAAAAGGTCGTAAGAAAAGTTGTTTGAGGTGGGACTCCCCCTTTAAAATGTTACATTTCTTTTTTCATTCATGTTAACTTTCAAAACAAAGAAAAAATAACTGACGGTTAAATTGCCGAATTTTCATTTGACATTTTCAAAAAATGATAGTAACAATTTTCTCTTTTACCGTCCAAGTACAGTAACACTTTTATCCCCAAATATGCAAATTGTAGTTACTATACTTTAAAGGAAATTTTTACTTTAATTAACAGGATTATTTATTAGTTTTAATTATTATTGTGATTTTCCGCCATTCTTCTAATTTTTACTTTTGGCTCATTACTGTATTTTTTTTGCACTCTCATTATCATAATTTATAAAAATTATTATTTTATTTTATTCTATTATAATTTGTGTAAGTAAAGTTTTTACTGGATTAGTAAATGGTTTTGAGTATATTTTAATTTCCCCAACATTTGTTTAATTTTATTAAAATTAGTTTGGAAATAAATTTACCTAGTGACAGTAATTTTAAAAATTTTCTTGCTCACTCTGAAATGAGTCACAAATGTGTTTAATAATATTTGGTTAATATCATGTTTTTAAATGATAACTGATAAAACTAATACTGATGTTGTTTTTTACTTTTTTTCGATATTATTCAAATCTGTGTTTAATTGTCAAAGTACAGTAACACTTTTATTAAAAATTTGCAAATTTTTGTTACTATACTTTGACAGTAACGGATATTTAAGTTACTTTCTTCCTGTGCCAAAAATAATATTCCAATAAATATTTGCCCTTTTTTCACTAACCTAACTACCGTAATCTTTCTTCTAGCAATTGATGGTTTTAAAATATCTTAAAATAGTTATTCTAAGAAATTCTTTTCCTTCCTTCATTCAAGCTTTCTTTCTTTTACCTCTCTCTTTCATCTGATAAAAAAAATTTCTATTAAAAATGCAACAGTTTTTTTTGCAGTTTATTCTTTTTTTTCCGTGTGCAATTACCCATCTTCTTTATCGTTTATTTTCCCAAAAAAAGAGAGAGACCCCTGACAATTTTTCAACAGTCAAAAAAAAAGTGCCATTTGCTTCCAAAAAAAAAAAGAGAAGCCGCTCGTTTTCTAATTTTTTTGCATGAATATTATTATTATGCATCGTTAACTTTTCAATTTCTATCTTCTTTATTTTTGCAGAAAAAAAAGAGAAAGAGAAAGGAAAGAAGCAGTTTTATTTATTTTCTTCCCCAAAAATACAACCAACTCAACATCACCCAAACAGCACCCCCCCCCCCCTTTTTTTTTGCATTCATAATTTTTATTTTCGTCATTTAAAGAGAAAAAAGAAAGAATTGTGTCATCTTCATTTAAGTCACATTTTTATTTAAATATTAAAAATGATTGTATTAATTGCTGATATTATGATTATATGGCAATTAGGTTTATGCTAATGAAATCATACAACAACGTTTTAAAAAAAGAAAAAAACGAAGGCGAAAAAGAAAAAGGCATCATTTTTTTTTAAAAGGAAAAAAGGCAGAGGTGGAAGAAAAGGGAGGAATCTATCTCCTACGACATTTAAAAAAAAGGCTTACCGGAAGTGCGAAGATTTTTGTTGTTTTTTTTAAAAAATCTCAAATCCCAAATTTGAAGTCAAAGCTGAAACTGAAGAAAAAAAAGTTTTATGAATGACGAAAAAATAATAATAATAATGAATGAAAAAATAACGTCAAAAAGAAAGGCCGGAATGAAACAGCAACAACAATTATCTTCCGGATCTGCTGGTAGTAATAATAATAATAAGTCAAAGAAATTTGAGAATATAAAACCCGAAACATTTATTCAAAATTGCTCTTCTGCCACTTCTTCTTCTTCTTCTACAACTACAACCACTTCAACAAAGATGGTAGTTTTAGCTGATAGCACATCAGTAATATATCATCCAAGTTTAATAAATAAAATTAAAAAACGAACATTATTTTTTATTTTTATTCCTGCAATACCTGTAATATTAATATTTTTATGCTTTTTATTATTAATTGATCAAAAAGTTTTATTTGATTCTTCAAACAAGCATTCTCCAGAACCCCAACAATCTCCTCCTCCCTCACAAATATTATCCCCAAAAATTCCACCAATGATTCAACGACTTCCAATGACTTTAATTCCATCTTTGTATATTTTAACGGTAATTTTTTACAGTAATTTTTAGATGATTAAAAAATCGTTTTAATTATATACAATCAAGGCCGTATTTAGGGGGGGGGGGATTCGGGACCTGTGCCCCCCCCGAAACTGATGAATTTCCTTTGATCTTTTGCCGCTTCGTGTTGGCGGCGGCAAAAGATCAAAGGCGTGCCCCCCCCAAAATCGCTGTGCCCCCTCCGAAATTTTTTTCTGTATACGGCCTTGTATACAATACTTTTTGATAAAACTTTTTTTAAAATTAAATCCAGTACTTTTTTTGATGATAAAAAAACGATAATTTTTAGTTGCAAGTATTTCTACCGTATAAACCTGGGGTAGATTTTGGGGCATTAAATCAAACGGTTGTTGGATCAGTGATAATTAATTTTGAATGCCGACAAGATACAAATATTATTTTACTAAATGTTAATGATATTTTGATTAAAAATGATTCCCTAAAATTGGGTGATCAAGATAGTAATAAAAGTTTGGAGGTTGAAGTTGAAATGATTGATAATTTGGCGAATATTTTAAAGCTTCATACTAATCCCCCCTTGGAAAAAGGTCGAAATTATACTTTGTTAATACATTACGGTACCAGAATAAGAGCTCCAAATGATGGCGGATTATTTTTGGCTAGTTATGAACAAAATGGTGAAAAACGGTAATCATTTTGGGTAGTTTGTTGGAAATGATTACGGTACATTTTTTGCAGATATCATGTTGTATCACAAATGCAACCAATTGAAAGTCGAAGAGTTTTTCCATGCTTTGATGAGCCAAGTTTTAAAGCCCGGTTTCAAATAAATATTATTCATCCAACTGGTAAGCTTTCTTTCTTTTAGAGAATAAAATATGATACTAAACTGTTAATGTAAAAAACAAACAAGGAAAGGTTATTCCTTCAAAAACCAAATGTATCAAAAAAATTTATGTGTCAAACAACCATACCAAAAATAATAAAATTATCCACAATTTAGGTACCACGGCAATCAGTAATACAGAAGCTGTTGATCGACTCGAACATAAAACGTATGATATCAGTGTGGAACCATTTTTGGGGACAGAAAATTGGAGATGGGAATTTTAGGGATGGGATTTTGGGGATTTTCCGTTTTTTGGAGTTACGGGGGGATTTTGTTATTTTTTTGCATTATTAAATTCCCCCCAAATTTCTAGCCTCCAAAAACGGGTCACACCATGATATAATTTTATTTTTGAAAAAAATAATGAATTTTAAATTAAAATTTAGAAATTGGACAAAAACAGAATTTGATGTAACCCCAATTATGTCAACATATTTATTGGCCATTGCAATTACAGATTTTGAATACATTGAAACTACATACAGGGATATCAGAGTAAAAAAATTTAAAATCAAACTATTTTTTATTTATTAATTATTCGTTTTTTAAGCTTCGAATATGGGCTCAACCAAAACTTTTAAATGACACCAAAATTGCATTAAATTTACTTCCAAAAGGTAACTTTTCTAAAAATTTCAATCTCGTTCGTTATCGGAATTAACCAGAATCCACGAACTAAAAACGGCTATGCACCACCATGCACCGAAATCATGAAAAAGGTATCAATTTGTCTAAAAGTAAATTTTTAGGTTTACACTTTTATGAAGATTATTTTAATATCAGTTATCCATTGTCAAAACTTGGTAAAAAAACAATTACAGTAATAAAATATAATTTAATGATGAAATTTATTTAGATTATTATGCCGTACAAGAATTGCGGGTGGCAGCAATGGAAAATTGGGGTTTAATTACAATCCAAGAATCTTCTGTTGTTTATAATCCCGAAATTGGATCCTTAAATTCATTTTCAAATGTTGCAATGACTGTTTTACATGAAATGGCACATATGGTAATTTTTAAATCAGTTTTGGTTTTAAATACTATAATGTATATTTTTAGTGGTTTGGTAATTTGATAACAATGAGATGGTGGAATGATTTATGGTGTATGATTTACTTTTAATCATCTTTTAAACACAGTATATATATTTTTTTTTAGTAAATGAAGGATTTGCATGTCATATGAGTTACAAAGCTATGAGAAAGATAACTCCAGAACTTGACGTTGTACGTTCTTTTTAATACTTTTTAAAATGCCACCGTATCCTTCTTTTTTTAAAAAAAATATTAATTAAAATTTATTCATTTTTTCTTAGAATTTTATTTTTCAATATGCAACATTTGCTGTTCAAATTAGTGAAGAAAAACATAAATGGTCACCATTGAGTTCAAATGTGACAGTAAATTCAGATATTTATAGTGCGTTTAATAAAATTAATTACAATAAAGTGAGTGAAATAAAAAAATAAATATTTTAATTGCATCAAAAAATTATAAATTTTAAGGGTGCTGCAGTTATTCATATGTTTGAATCGGTTGTTGGAGAAGATGTTTTTCGTCTGTCTTTGCAATCTTTTATCAAGCATCACTTTTATGATAATGCAATCAGTGCCGATTTTGCTCGAAGTATTGGAAGGTTTGAAATAATTTTGAAATATAAGTATTACATCAACATATTTTATAGAACAATGAAAGATTTGAATAGTTCAAATCCATTTGGAAATATGGGTGTTGTAGGAGCATTAAAATCATGGACTCGAAATTCTGGTTTCCCCCAACTAACTGTAAAAAGAATAAATGAAACAACTGTCGAAATTTCCCAACAGCCATGTTATACCCCTGATATCTTTAAAATAACATCACATTTTCGATACAGTGTTCCAATTGTTTATACAACAACAAATAATACTAATACTGCATTATCCATCATAAATAATAATGAAACATGTAAGAGATTCAAGGGAAAAAAGAAAGTGACAGTAACAATTTTGAGACGTTACTGTCAAAGGATAGTAACAAATAAAATGCAAATACAAATTTTGATGTTACTGTCTTTTTAAAGTTTAACGCATTTTTTTAATTACTTTCAAATCACAAAATGATATAAAAACATTATAGTGAAAATCAATGATCTAGCTCTTATTGATCCATATGCAATGTGTTATTGCAAAATTTTATATGATGATCAAACATGGCTTAAAATTGCTCAAAAACTTCAACAAAATCATACTTTAATTCCAACGGAAAGCAGAGCCCGATTAATTTATGAAAGCAATAGTTTTGCAAGTTTAGAAAAATTAAATATAACAATAAGTTTTGAATTGGGAAAATATATCAAAAATGAAATTGAACCTGGTCCGATTCAAACTTTTTTACTCCACATGGATTCATATACATACATATTTTTTGGGAATGAAACAAAACCAATGCTAAGGGTAAGTTTTGAAAATGGATTTCTTTGAACAAAACATTTTTTCAAGTTACAGTAATTTAATTTATTAGAGGGTTACTGTGACACAAAAAATTTGAGTTCAAATTAATTATTCTTATTTTTTTTAAATTTGGAAGTATTTTAAAATTCTATTCTAATTTTGAATATTTTTTTCAGAAATATATTTCCTCATTATTAATTCCTATCTTTAAACGGGTAATTTCAGAGGGTCAAAAAATAAATGAGTAAGTGTCCTCTTTTTCCCCCCATCAATCAACCCAAAAAGTGAATGTCAAACATCCCATTTTTTTAGACAAGTAAAACGTTTAACAATTTTAAAATTATGTTTATTAAATTATCACGTAAGTTATATTTAAATAATATATAAATAATATAGTTTCGGCAGCTAAAAAAATTCATTTTTATAAAAGATTTCAATTTCAGCCATGCATTGATTATGCAAAAAATATTTTTTCACAAGTTGTCAAAAATTGTAAAACTTCATTACTTAGTAATCCTTCATGCAATAAGTAAGTTATATTTATTTTTTGCAACAAAAAATAATAATTCTAGAATTGATGTTGGCTATCGTAGTACAATTTATGCTATAGCTGTAAAATATGGCAATAAAGAAATCTTTGAATTTGTATGGCAAAAATATTTAAGTGAAACTGAAAAAGTTGAAAAAGAAAGCCTTTTGCAAGGATTAGCTTCAACGCAGGACTATGGATTAGCTAAAAGGTTTGTCAATAAATTTAATCCCGATCTCGGGCAAAAAATATCCTTTCAAACGAAAGAATTGTATAAATTTTTGGATAAATTCTTTTTTGCGTTACTGTCAAAGTACAGTAAACAAAACATTGATTTTCATCTTTATTTTGTTATTGTCTTTCTTAAAAAATGTTTTTAGCAACCTTTTTTTTAAATGTTTCCAACTAAAATATACCGTATCTATTATTTTAGGGTAATTGAATATCATATTGAAAATGCCACACATGTATCACAATTTTGTGTATTTTATTATAATGCAAATACTTTAAAACAATTACGGCCATATTTAATGAATAATTTAGCATATTTAGTTAAAAAGTAAGAACTCAAATTTTAGAAATAATATAAATTTAATAAATTTAAGGACAAAAGGAACAAAATTTTTGGCAACATGCTTTCATGCAATTTATAGATTTCCACAAAAAGAAAATTTGGTGAAAGAAGTATGGCGCTTTTTTTATATAAAATTACTGTAATACTTTTATTATTTAGGTAAAAGATTTTGAAATTACAAATAAAGAAATAATAAAGGGAGCCGGGGGATATGTTGCTGGGGCAATAGCTGGAAGAAGGAAAGGTAATGCTCAAGATTATAAAGTACAAAAAAATTATGCTCAAACACTTAATTCTTTTTTGTACCAATATGTTTCAACTTTGCCATCGAAAGATTAAAAAAAGTATAATATTTGTATTTTGTAGCTTTTTTTTAAATAGTGTATGTAAAAAAAAGAATGTTTAAAAAATTGTATATTTAAATGTGTAAAGATATGTATTATATATTATTATTTATTATTAAATTGTTTATTATAAGGTACACCCGAAAAAAGATAAAACCATCTAAAAAATATTACGGTATTTTTTCCATTTTTGGTTCTTTTATCAGTCTCTTTTGAGATTCTGATAATAAAATCAGTTTATTGATTGACAAGTTTCAGCCGTACGAGATAAAAAATAGCCGTCTGGATTTCTGACGATTTCACTGAGAAAACTCAAATTGATGAAATTTTGGTATACGGTAGTTTCAGTTTTAAGTGAAAAACTTTTGTATTTTTTTTAAATCGTGCATTTTTAAAACAGTAACAAAGGTATTATTTATAAACAAAAACAACAATAATTTTGTGGAGAACATTAAATTACGTTTTAACAACCCTTTTGGCAAGCTTTTCACAAGATTCCGTATATTTTGAATAAAAGATAGCACCAAAAACCAAAAATAAACCAATGAAACCCGAAAAACCAATTGGATGGGAAAAATAAAATGAAGAAAGAATAATTGAAAGAATTTGACGCAATGTCATAATTATAGCTAATACTTCAGGACTAAATTGCTTTAAAATTGCATAAATAAAAACCTAAAATTGGATTTGTGGAGTTTAAATAACTTGAATTGAGAACATTGAGTATTCAAAAAAATGACAGTAATTATTTTTAGCATTAGAACCAAAAAACAGTAATCGAAAATGCAAAAAATAAAGTTTTGTGTTACTGTACTTTGATAGTAACTCATTTTGATGTTACTGTCATTGACATTTTCAAAAGAAAAATCAAATAAATTAATAATATTTTTCTTAATTAATTAGAAAAGCACTTACTTGTCCACAGGCTCCAGATAATGATAACAAGAAGGCATCTCTTACAAAACCATCATGGGTAAGTGCAAAATTAATTGACGAAAACAGTGTTCTTTGTTCCAATAATGATACAAGGCAAAGAAGTGCACTAAATGAATTCACTCCAAACATCATCTAAAATTTGAAAATTAAAAGATATTACTGTAATACATACATATAAATCATACTTGTGTTTTTGAAACAGCTGGTTTACAATCAAGAAGTTTTTTCTGCCAATTTGGAGTAAATGAATCAAAAGCTAAATATCCAATCATAAGAATAACTCCTGACATGGTTGTAACCTTATTTGAAGCATTAAATGTATGAGATGAAAGAAAGAAGGTACATGCACCGGCGACAAGAATTATCGCAATACCGTATTCTCTTGTTGAATAACTTTTATTTCTGATTAAACGACCCATAAGCATTGTTGGAATAAGTTTTGAAGCTTTACAAACAGTCTAAAAATAATATCTGGTTTAAAAACAGAAATATACAAGGAAATCCAACCATTGACGGAAAAGATACAAATTTCAATGATTCATATTGGCACCAGGTTGAAAGGGTATTTGAGATTGAGCATAATGAATATTTATAAAAAGCTGGGACATGATATGGTTGACTAAAAAATCAGATATTTTAGAAAACTTATTTGACATTAATTATGGAAACGTGAAAAATCCTTTTTTTAAACAATTTTTTTAGAAAAGACAGTAACAAAATAAAACCAAAAAACAATTTTTTCTGTTACTGTACTTTGACAGTAATGTGTAAAATTCAGAACAAAACCACTAAAACTAAAATAAAAGTAAAACAAACCTTCGATAATCATAAACAAGATAAATTCCACAAAGTAATAAAGCAACAATTCGATTAATTAATACCAAAAATTGTGCATCACCAAATTTATCCATAACAAAAATATCTTCGGATTTTGGATATCCCTGAGTAATAATTCTTTCTTGAAAAAATCCCATTGCAACATGATTCAATTGAATTCCGACAAAATAAAATATCAACAAAAATCCTTCACGTTTAAAAAATTCTGTAGATTTTTCAGAGCTGTTTAATTCGGTATGTTTTGATTCAATGGGAACAATCTGATAATCAGGTCTTCCAATTGCAAATAGAATTAAAGATTTTATGAGACATCCATGACGAAAATCATAATTTGATCCTAAAATCAAGCATAACAAAAAATATGTAAAAATATTACAAACCTTGATACTTTCTTTTAATATACCAAATTAAAGCACATCCTGGTAAAATTACTGTAGAATACCCAAAAAGTATATATATTAATCGAATTGGCCAATAATCATATGGATTAAATTCTAGGGTAATTGAAAAATCTGTTTCTGGAATATTTGCAATTTCTTCATTCATTGAAATACCTAAAAAAATATATCAAAGTTTAACAAATATTTTCCAAAACAATGGTTCCTTTTTTCAAAGAATAAAGAAAAGTTTGTAAACTACAGATGATAATCTTTATCTGGTTTATATCATCTCATTGTTCTTCTTCAAAAGACAAAAGAAATGAAATGAAATCAAAAGATAATGAAAAACAAAAAAAACTTGTAACTTTTATTTTTTTACACCAAAATTTATTCAAAAAAACCCCGTAAAAATTGCATTCTTTGTTTCACAAAAAAAAAGTAAATCTGAAATCAATTTAAATTGTTAAAAATAAAATAAAGTAAAAGTAGAGAGAAAGAGATAAAAGTGAAAGTGAGCAAGAGAAGGGAAGGAGATTTATAAAGATCAACGACAGAAAAAAGGTTATGGGGTAATAACTTTTAATGCACTTCCTGTCTGTTGCAAAAGATTACTGAATAAAATGTGAATGAAATTTAAAAAAAATTAAAATATTTAACCGAAAAGATCAATTCAATTAAAGCTACAGTAAGATATCATTAGGTAAAAGCTACAGTATATGTATACTTTAGGTTAAAAAATTTGATTTGATCATAGGGTTTTAAGCAACGAAGTATTAGAGTTAAGAAAATGTAAATTTCAAAAAAAAAGATTATAAAAATAACAGAAATTATAGCTGCTACAGTAATCGGGTTACTGCAGAAAAAGGCACTGTTACAAATTTAGCTCAGAAATATAGGTTAAAAATAAATCTTACTTGAAATTCAAATTCCTGGAAGTTAAGCCAGAAATGAATCAGAAGAAAAATATAGTTTCAAATAAAAGTAATAATATTCGTTGCTGCAGATGTTGCTTAAAAAAAGCCTGATTGATTCCCTTCTTTCACAAATAAGCATTTGAGCTCAACTTCCAAATTCAGAAACCAAAATCAACAAAAAAAAAGAGATCACAAATATAAAATGAATGAATAAAATTATCAGAAAATGAATATTTTAAGTAATAACTGATATGGCTTTTTTGGAAGACTTGTAATAGATCAAGCAGCAACCATAATTTTTGATATGATAAATTAGCACCAAAATTAATTAATCGCTGAAAAATGAATGTATTTGAGCATGATAATGTGATAAAAGAAACAATATAAACAATAATAATGGTGATAAATATTCGGAGAGCAGAAACAAAATAATACTTTTAAAAAAGCGATCACGCAGATGTTTAAACAAAAAAAGGGAAAATGCAAAATAAGCATGCATATATTATATTTATTTTTCCTGTTTTCATGGGTTATGTTTGAGCCATCATTATGTTTAACAAAAAAAAGTATCATATTTTTAGCATATTTTTGAAGTGTTAAATGTTCCAAATTGTCGATTGCGAAAAACAAAACATATTCGTTGAAACACAAAAGTTTTACAATCAAATAACAAATGTTAAAATGCAAGATTTAAGCAACCGAATATCTGTTATCATTACTGCCAAACATAAATTTAATTTTTCAGTAATAAACAATTACAGTATCATTGTTAAACAAAGGAAGGTTTTGTAGTTTTGTAAAATTCAATTTTTACTTGCTCTCTTTTTTTCGTGTTGAGATTTTTCTGCGAAGAAAATTTGTCGATTTTTTTTGAAAATTAAATTTGGTAATTTTTTTTCGGCATTTTTTGCCGTGTTTTGCTCTATTTTTGCTTATAAATCTGTGCCATTCTTAGACGTCTATAGTGGCAATTATCTTTTCTTCATTAAAGTGGGTTTAATTTTGTTTTTCTTTATACATATCACGTTTCTATGGGATACAATTTGTTACCAATTTTATTACCCTTTTTTTTCTACGAAAATAGAAGCAAAATTAT
Source organism: Panagrolaimus superbus (assembly GCA_964035985.1). Classification (NCBI taxonomy): domain Eukaryota; kingdom Metazoa; phylum Nematoda; class Chromadorea; order Rhabditida; family Panagrolaimidae; genus Panagrolaimus; species Panagrolaimus superbus. The sequence goes on from OZ038357.1 coordinate 14,146,795, forward strand.
ATATAATTTGAAAAAAAAAGATTTATTGTTTTTAATCACATATTTTATAATTCTTAAAAAAAGATACTTTAAAAATCCCGCTGGATTTTGTTTACGGTAGTATCAAACATTATATTATATATAAATAAACGAAGCTGTTGTTGCTGCTGCTGTTGTTGATGATGCAAAATGAAAAGAAGAAAAAAATAGTAGGCAAAAAAATGGAGGGGAATTGACAACAAAAAAAAGAGATGAAATATTTTTTTTGGTTGAACACACATATAGGATATTTTCTTTCTTAAATTTTCTCGTTCGTCGGTACTTCCATCTTCCCCCCCTCTGCTCAACTCTCATATATTAAGGCACTGAAAATCGCGTTTTTTAACTGAAATTTTTTCGTTTTTGTGCGTGTATATTTTTTTGTTTTTCGAGGGAGCGAAGTAAAAGGAAGAAGGAAAAGGGGGTCGACGACGTGATGATGGCGTGTATATAATAATAATAGTAGTGGAAAGTATCTGTGTTGTTGCGAGCAATGAGAAGCAAAAAAAAAAGAAAAAAAATTGGGGGGATGGACTTTTAATGCTGCGTTTTTTTTTGCGTATATATTTTTCGTTGTTTATCGTCCTGAAAATGGGCGTGTCTTCTATTTTTTTCAACGTGGTAAAAAGAAGTGTATTGCTTTCCCGTCAAGTTCAATTTTGGCTCATAGCCAAAATTTCTAAGGCTCCCTTTGATTATATATATACACATATATACAGCATGCAAATTCGCTTTTACCAATTTTTCCCCAAGATATGATAATAATGCACGTTTTTAATATAAGAAATAGACAGCAAATACAATACAATGCATTTGTTTACAGATGAAAATTTTCACAGTGTAACGTTGCTTTTCTTCTTCAACAACATTAAACTTAAATAAATCTTATTTATTAATTACCCTTTCGTCTTTCTCAATTATATCAAAGAAGAAAAAAATGGATCCATATGGTGCAAGTTCATCTTCTTCAAGTTCAAACGACCTTCCAGGAAGAATTCGAAAACGTCGATATAGCACTGCAAGAATACAACCGGTGAGTTATTACTATTTATTTTGACAAATGTTTATATGCAAATTTACATTCATTATAGACACGAATTAAAAAGGTTATGCAAAGTGATGAAGATATTGGAAGAATGGTGTCAAGTGTGCCAGTGGCAATTGGATCTGCGATGGAACATTTTTGTGAAAAGTTGCTTGAAAATGCTCAAGATGTTATGCATAAAAGTGCTTCAAAAACCCTTGCTCCAGCTCATATGTATGTTTTCTTAAAAATGTTGTGCATATTCAAGCTAACCTAAAAATCTTTTTAGTTTTACAGCAATAAATCGAACAGAATATCTCAAAAGTTTTCTTGAACCTGTTATCAATAATTTTGGTGGTGGTGCAACTTCTTCGTCACCCGTTACAACTCCAACAAATGGCCTAATTGGAAAGCCATTTGAAAATTTATCATCCATTTTATCACCAATGGAAGAAAGGTTTGATTTAAATCAAATTATGAGAGATACAGCAAAATCTCATCTTGCTTCAAATATTGCTGCAGGTGCTTCAACATCGGATGAAGGAAAAAGAAGACGTGGACGCCCAAAGAAAGATGAAAAAGAAAAGTAAGCTAGCTTTTATTCTATCAAAAAAAAATACTAATACACCTGCTATTTTAGACCTAAAGCAATCATCACAATTTTATCACCACCAAATGGACAAGACTTTCTTTCTTCTTCTTCTACAGTATCTTTAAATGGTATTTCAACAAAAGCTGATCTCGATCGAGTGTTAATGCCACCCCCACTTTTGGTTCCACAACGTAAAATTCAACCTCAAAAGGTTATTATACCTAAAACTTTGATCTCCAATAATATTACGTCATCATCATCACCCAATAATACTTCTTCATCAACAACAACACAATCATCGACGACAATGGTATCATCCAATTCAACTGATCAAATTTCAGCATGAAGTTTTTGATCAGTGATAATAATAGAAGTAATAATATTCTTTTTTAAGAAAAAGTCTGCAGGGATTTTTGTTTTTGTTTTATTTTTCTTCGTTGTTTTTTTTTCTGTTTGTTCTTTCACCCCAGCAATATAATAATTTTTATAAAACATTTTTCTAACCTTTTTTTAAATATGTGTCGTCTTTGTTCGTTGCTCTAAAATCTCTCTCATTCATTCTTGGTCTTTATCATATATTTTTATTGGATACCATTTTTTTTGTGATTCTCATTTTCATTTTCTCATTTTGTTGATATTACGTGTTATATTTATCTTTCCCCTTTTTTTGATATTATATATTTCTTCTTAATTTAAGCTTTAAATTAAGTTCGTTTCTTTCTTTATAATATAGAAAATCAACAACATAATAATAACAAATGTTCAAAAAACACAATTCAAAACCAATCAGTATACTGTAGTACTTACCATAATCACTTTTAACGATCAAGTTGGATGACCCATTCAAAATGAGTTGTTAATGGAAACATATCAACAGGTTGAATGGAAGTTACGGTAAAAGGTGAACCTTCATATTTTTTCGATTTTGGACGACAAAGATCAATGATATTTTTTAATGCAGCATTTGGATCACATGAGACATAGACAAGACGCTTCATTTCTTCCAATTTTCGACATCCAATAATCACTTTATCATTCATACCAGCTCGAGGTGGATCAAGAACACCTACAATTTCACCAGCTTTCAGTTCAGGATTCGTTGAATTTTCTTTAAAACAATCTGGAGCAAAATAATTTAATGAAGAGAAAATTGCTTCAGCTTTGCCAGGAATGTATCGAAAACTAAAAAGAGCAAAAATATTACGATATGGTAAGGTACATATAAAACCAACGTATTAGATTTAAGATGATTATCTCTTGCATTCAATTCCGCATCAATAACTGCTTCATTAATCAATTCAACACCAAGTAATCCAAAAATCCCATTAAATTTTCCTTGTGCTGTTGCTTTTTCAACTCTTTTAGCTAACGATAATCCAATTGTTCCAGCTCCACAACAAATATCTAGCAAAAGAATACGTTTTTTTGTTGGTTCTTCAGCTGTGTTTTCTTCTTTGATTTCTGTTTCTGCTACTTCCACATTTTCTTCAACCGCATTCCCATTTTTTCCTTGTTCGCTTTCATTATTAGTTTCAATTTTTGGTTTTTTAGCAACAGGTTCTTCGCCATCATTTGTTGAAGATTTTTCTTTTTCTTTTGCTGACAAAATAAATCCTTTTCCAGCATCTTTATTATCCCCAACAACGACAGGTAGACGAACAAGTGGCTCAGGTTTTGGAAGTCCAAGTGCATCCCCAATTGCTGTATAAAGTACTTCAGTTGTTACAGTATTTGTTTGAAAAAATGTATTTGGGGAAATTCGAAATTTAATATTAAATAATCTTTCATAAACATATGGAGTACCTAAAAATAAATTCAAATGGTAAAAACGTACGCTTTAGAACACAAAAAAAACACCTGCAAGCTTTTCCAATTTTGATTCATCAGATGCATTTTTTTGAACGGCAATATACAATGACGTAACACGAAAGTCTTTTGTTGAAATTGGTTCAGACGGCATAAAAACTTCAATCAATTCTTTCTTGACTTTTTCAAAAAGTTCTTGATCTTCGAATGGAAACACATTAACAACAACCATACAATCAGCAAGAAAATCACGAATTAATAAAGATCGCCAAAAACCTTTCCGATCAAATTCGTGGAAGGGTGGAAGGCCTAAAAAAGTTTTACTGCATTTATGTTTAATTCAGCAGCAAGGAAAAAGTTGACCTGATTTTCGAATATATTCTTCAAATGCTTGATTAACCTTTAAAGTATTCTTTCTTAAATGGGGACAATCATATATTGGAACTGTTGTTAGCTGTTTATCTTGAAGTCGTGTAGCAACAAATCCAACACAAATATCACCATTAACATCATATGCGCATGTATGTTCAGCTTTATTACGGTAATGTTCTTGGACGGGAGATGGAAGAATCTAAAATATTGGTTACAAAGAAGAGTCTAAAATGCGGTAAAAGGATACGTCTTTAACTAAATTTTCAACAACCCATTGTCTTGCTGAATAAATACCATTCGAAATACATTGTTTCTTTAAATTTAAAGCAACTTTAATCGAAGTGTTTTGTTTTTGTTCCAATTGTTGATCATATGGAAGATCTGCCAATGGAGTTGTAAGTTCTTTAGCGGTTTTTAAAGGTTTTGGTGATTGAGGTTTTCTTTCCTAAAATAAAAGACAAGTTAGCTTTATTCAAATCTAAAGCACACCTTACCACAATAGATTCTTCAGGGACATGCTTTGTTGACAATGTTTTACCCTTAATTTCAAACCCATCAAAAATCTTTAAAGCTTCTTGTAATCCTTCAACATTTAAAAATGAAACATATGCATTATCTTCACAAATTTTGAGCTTCCGATATTGAATTGATGGAAGATGTCTATAAAAAAATATGTAAGAGTAAAACGGATTTTAGGATTAAATTCTTACTTATGTAAAATCTTTTTAAGTTGTTGAAATTGCAAAAACTTTGGTAAATTTTTGATTTGCATACGTAAAGATTCTTCTAGAGCTTCTAAAAATGCATAATTCTTAATTTTTTTTTAATAATGAAAAATAACAACAAACTTGTTTTTTCAGCAATATTTGTTGAAAAATTTTCTTCAGTTGCTAGTTTGGTTTTTTGTTGACTTTCCAAAAGTTTTTCTTCTTCTGGAGCACCACCTTCAACATTTTTAGATTCCATTATTGTTGACGGCCAAAATGATTATGATTTGATATACTTTGCAAAAAATCAAATCTTAAAATTTTAAGTTAAAAAAACAGCGAATTTTAGTTTGCGTTCGGTAATAAAATGCCAATTATGAGATGATCATTTTCATTTTCTACATTTTTGTAACAGTAAATTTTGTTTAGGAATATCGAAAAAGAATCATTCAACTGAGTTGACAGAAGTTGAATCATTTTCAACATTTTTGTAACAGTAAATTTAGTTTAGGAATATCGAAAAAGAACCATTCAACTGAGTTGACAGGAGTTGAATCATTTTCAACATTTTTGTCGAAGTAAACTTTGTTCAGGAATATCGAAAAAGGGGATGTCCAGATATGACGTCATACAAAGAGGGGGGAGGGGGGTTAGCCAATTATGACGCTCTTTGTTCTTTATGCCGCCCATCAAAGGCGGCACCTTTGATGACGCCGCAGAGGGGGGGGGGTCCAAAAATCCCGATTTTTGTATGACGTCATATCTTGACAACCCCAAAGAGTCATTAAACTGAGTTGACAGGAGTTGAATCATTTTCAACATTTCTGTAACAGCAAATTTAGTTTTGGAACTCAGGCTACCATCAAAATCACAAATACCTCCAAAGATCGATGTGCCTTCAAAGTCAAATTTACGAACAACTCTTATTTTCGAATTCAACGTCGAGTGGGTTTCCTTAAACATGAAGAATCTGAAATTCTTTTCTTTTTAGAGCTTAGCATTAGGTTTGATATATACTGTGGTCATAAACACTATATAATTTATCAGTTATTTATATGTTTATATTTTAGATTACATATACTGGTCCAAAATCTCCCGGTAATGGACATCGCCTCAAAATTGTATACGCCACAGCCAGCTACAAAGAAGATTTATCTCCACGAGAATATTGGGATTCAAAAAAACGTGGCCATGGTTCCAGTAAGAAGCTAAACATTGACTTTGATGATGAAGATAAAACTGTGTTTGAGCCAATAAGGACCGAGCGGAAACCATGCCTTACTCCAAGTAAGTTTTTTTTTTTCACTGCTCTCTGATTCTTTTATATTTTTAGTGTCATCTAACGAAAAAATACAAAATTTCCGTCGAAAAGCTCCAAAAACTTCTGGTGAAAGAATTAAAACAGTAACAATCAATGAAACTGAAGCAACTGTCGTCGGAAATTTGTATGCTGATAAAGTTACAACTAACACTGTAAAGAATTATACGGTAACTAAATTTGTTACTAATCAATAAATAAATTATATTTTTTTCAAACGCCTTTTCTTGCCATTTGGGTATTCCTCTTAACAGGGTCGCAAATATAGGGGGGAAGTGGAGAGAATTGAGATCCAAATTTTTTGAAAATTTGACTAAAATAAAAAATAACAAAACCTGTGAAAGCATTTTTTTATATAAAATTTAATTTAAATAAGAGAAACGAAAGAGAAAAATGAAAAACTAGTCATACTTTTTTGTGCTCCATTATGGTTCGAATTTTCGCTAATTTTTACTGTCATATTACTGCTGTTAAACTTTAAATGAGCAAAAGACCTTTTTCTAACAGCAAAATAATAATTCATTTAATAATTTAATAAACCTCTTCACGGTAGTCGCCTTAAAGGGAGTGTCGGAGATAGTGAAAAACTTTTTACGACCGTTTTCCGTCATTCCAAGTGATGGGGAATGCATTCATTGCGTGCGGGCGGACAAACTTCTTCATTCCCCATCACTTGGAATGACGGAAAACGGTCATAAAAAGTTTTTCACTATCTCCGACACTCCCTTTAACGTGGCGAAGAGGCTTAAGTCGCATAATACGACAACTAAGACTACCAAAAAAGTAAAGGCTCCGAAATTTTTTTTCAAACTCCCCCTTTGATGCAACCTATTTGCGGTCCTGCCTCTTAAGGATAGTTTAGTTTCAGTTCCAAAATAAGAAAAACGGTCTTCGAAAATTTACCACAATGTTCGACACCCAATAAATTATCACTTTATCATTCATACCAGCTCGAGGTGGATCAAGAATACCTACAATTTCACCAGATTTTGGTTCAGGATTCGTTGAATTTTCTTTAAAAAAATCCGGAGCGAAATAATTTAATGAAGAGAAAATTGCTTCAGCTTTGCCAGGAATGTACCGAAAACTAAAAAAAGTTTTTGTTTTACGGTATGTCGAAAGTATAAAACCAACGTATTAAATTTAAGATGGTTATCTCTTGCATTCATAATCATCTTAAATTTAATAATTCAAAAAACGGTACGGTATCCGATCACTACAGTATACCGACATTTCCATTTTAGGCCAATTTCGATTTTCGTTGTGAGAACACCGGAGATTTAAATTAGCCAAAACGCTGAAACATGTCAGTTGACAAACTGATTTTACTATCAGAATCTTTTTACACATCAAAAAATGACCTCATAACAATATTTTTCTGGAAAAATTAAGAGTGTCCGTAAACTTTTGTGGAGCATTGTAGACGAAATAAAAATTTTAAACGGAAAACTAATTGTTCAATTCTGTTTTTTAAATAAAATATAATCAACAATTTTTTATTTATTTTGTATTAATTAGTTTATATACAATCAAATCTATCTACATACATAAAAATTGCAGCAATTTCAGAACAAATAAACAAATATATAAATAACATAATTTTTGGTAACTCATAAAATGTCAACCAACTTTTTGCACGTCAAATATTTAATAAACACACAATATTATTAGGGGAATTACGCATTACTACTTTCACCTTCTTCTTCACCATTTTGTTCTTCTTCCTCTTCATTTCTTCCATGACTTGTATCACTATCTTGTTGGGTTGTATCTGAAGACATTGTAATATTGCTGCTTGTACTGGTATCTGTGGTGTCACTAATATCTTCGATAAATTCATTTAAAGGAGATTCTTCAGGGCTTGTTGCAATATCATATCGAAATTGCTCTTCATCACTATTTAACATATCTATGTCATCATTATTAAACAATATATCACCATTTTCATCATCATCATTGTCTTCAGATTCTTCATCATCACTATCAGAAATATCACCACGTAAATCAAAACTTGGGCTATGTACAAGTTGTTGCAAAATTTCACGAATAAATCCAGCACCATCTCGAAATCGATTTCTTTCAGGAAGTTCATTACGAAATATTGGTGGTGCAATTTCTTGCGTAGAAGATCCTCGACGTTCTCCATCAATTTCATATGCTTCATTTGAACCTTCACTTCTCATCTTAAAATCAAACATCTTTATCCCTATATGTATAATAAATAGAATACTTACATATTGATCAAATAATCGTAAAGTATTCAAATCTTCACCTTCATCAGAATCTTCATCATAATCATTTTCTTCCTCTATCATTTCATTGTCATCTTCATCTTCAATATCATTGATAATAAATGGTTCTCTTCTTGGACGATCCCGAAATGATGTTGATAGCTTTGCTCCACTCCATAATTTAACAATTTTTTCTACTCCACAACTTAAAATAATATCATCAGTTTTTGAGTACCGACAATGATTCACAATTGAACGATGTCCTTCAAAAGTTGTATAAGATTGTGCCGTATCTGGATGCGTTGCATATAATTTTCCCTCTTCAACTTTATCATCTAAAAATTACATATGTAAAATAGATACATTTATTTAAAAAGAAATTACCGTAATCTTTTGGAATTTTCCAACAATAAATATCCCATTTATCAGAACCCGTAATTGCATAATTATTTCCAACAAAATCACATGATTTTATTGTAATACTGTTACGGTAATTGTCATCTTTACAAATTAATGGAACTTGTTTTTTAGTCTAAAATTAAAATTATTCTGATATAAATTAAATAAATATTTATAAAAATACGTACATCCAAATATACCGGAAGTTTACCCGAACGAATACAAAATAACCCGTCTCCCGATTCATTCCAAGATGCATAAATTGCTTCTTTTGTTGAAGGACCCGCGCGAACACAAAAATCATCATTACCAGCTCTGATATCAATAACCGATAAACCTTTGGATTTATTGCAGATTGCCATCATATAAGGAATTTTTTGATTAAAATTTACACAAAAATTTTCGCCACTTTCTCGAAGGCATTGAACAGGTTCACCCGGAGGAGCCCGAATATCATAGAGATATATTCGGCTGTTATCTGTTGCAGCCGCAACAATATTATCATTATCTCCCTGAAGAAAAAAATGTGTAAATAATTGTTTAAACATCCATTTAATAATAGCTTACATGTACGGAAAGACAATAATATGTTGATCCCCGATATGAATGAATCAATTTACCAGTTTGAATATCATGAACATAAAATCTATCATCATTTCCTGCAGACATAACTTTTTGAGAATCATGCGTAAAAGCTAAAGCAAAAATATTTGAGTCATGTTTTGTATTCATAATTGTAAAAGGTTTTGGTTTTTCATCTGTTAAAGCATTTGAAACTCTCCATAAAAGTACACGAAGATCATCACCACCTGAAAATATATATATATGTTTAAAATCAAAACGCACATGTAAACAGACCAGTAGCAAATAAATCTTCAGATTTATTAAATTCTACAGCATTTACACAACTTGTATGAGATTTAAGATCACGCTGCCATGCATGTGTTTCCTTATTTAAAGCACATAAATCAATATGCCATGTTGTTGGAAGACCAAATCTTGCTCGGGTATCATTATGTTTAATATCAATTGTTGAAAATTTTGCTAAAAATCAATCAATTATTATTGTGTAACAATAATTTTTAAAGAAAAACGTACAATAATTTTGCGAATGAAATGCATTGTTTTTTGTCAAATAAGATGGAAGTTGAAAATGGGAGACCATAGTTGGTTATATAAAAATATATTGCAATATAATAACTAAATAAACATTTGATTCTTGTATAACACTAAAAATATATATATTATGTTAAATTATTACATGTTCAACACATAACAATATCGCAACACGAGGTATTCTTTTTTTTTATGTAAAAAACAACAACAACAAAAATTATTTCCAGCTTGAACCGCTCGCTCTCTCTCTCTTTTTGTGTATGTGTGTGTAAAAATATGTGGGGGAATACAGCTGATGATGAGTTTGTTGTTGGAGCTCCTTACTTTGCTTTCTTTGTTGATGTTCATTTTCTTTTTTCTCCTTTTAAAAATTGGTTATTTTTTAAACAACGTTTTGCCAAAACTTTTAAATGAAAAAGATGTCCAAGTTTTTTTTGGTAAAAGTTTTGACAAATTTCTTACTGTAGCCTTCGTAAAAATAGCTTTTAATGACCCAAACTTTTTGTATTGTTTACAAGAAAATATGTATTGAATTCTATGTAAAATCAAAAACGAACTAAAAAACAACTGCAACCCTTTTTAAACTTAAAAGTTTTGAAAAAATATACTGTATTTTTTACAGTAATCTATCTCGATAAACACTCCTTTATTTTACTAATTTTTAAAACTTTTTTTAAAAATTTGTTGCTAAAATTGTTGTAAAAGTTTTTGAAATAAATTTATGTCCATTTTAATCAATTTTATTAAAAACAAATGAAAATTCAAAAATTTAATAAATTTCTAAGTCTTTGCTCTCCACAAAATTCGTCATAAATTGATGTAACAATTATTGAAACAATTAATGGTTTAAATGACCAAAATATTAGATCCAAAGTATGATAAGAAATGAAAGATATAAAATTAAAGAGATATGATAAACTGATTGATAAGAAAGCAAAAAAGTATGAAAGTGATAAAATGATGAAATTTTTTAAACTGATTAAAAGATACTGTATCGCAAATAAAATGTATGCTACCGTATTATAAATGCCTGATAAAAGATATTTAATTCCAATAAAAATATATGAAAAGAGATAATAAATGAAGTACAATAGATCATTAATTAAGGCATGGAATAAATTAAACAAAAATTTTACCAAGTAATATGGTGATTTCAGTGCCATCATTAAAGACGAAGAAGATTTTGTTTTAGAATTTTTCTTTTGTTTTTTATGAGCACAAGGTTGTGGAATTTGAGTATTCAAAGATTTCTAAAATGCTAAATATTGAAATTTTAAAGAAAAAAAAGTTATATAGAAATTACTTTAAGTGTTTTAACTTGTTTCAAAAGCATTGATCGAATTTCTTCAACAAATTTTAAAGTTGTTAATCGATAACTTTTATTTTCACCACTATCACCGTATCTCATTTCAATGCAAAAACTTTGTGAAATTATCATTTGTTTTATCAAATTTTCAATAAATTGTTCAACTCCATCTACCGTATCTTTATCGTAATCAGAATCTTTAAATTTATTTAATATCCATTGCTTTTGTAAAAGTAATGATAAATTCTGTAAGAGTATACTGTAGAATAAAGAATTATAACCTTTTAAAAACATACACTTAAAATATCATTTGGTGAATATCGTTTTGAGCAAGCTTCAAAAAGTTCATTCTCAGAAATTAAAGTTGGATTTGAAATGTATGTGGTTACGTGACGAAATAAAGCAAATGTTGGAAGTTCGATGTGCTGCAAAAAAAGTGTTCTTTTTTAAAGAAGCAAAATAACGAACTTCAATTTTGAAGAATATTAAGTTGATAATTAAATACTGATTTATAATACTTTTAAATTACAGTAACAATTGTTTTTCACGAAAAAGTCGATAATTTTGATTACTGTACTTTGATAGTAACAAAAAAAGAAAGGTATTCAAATATTTTTGTTAATGTCACGCATGAAAATTATCAGTAAATTTTTAAACTAAAAAAAAGCTTTTGAAACAAAGAATTCTTATTGAAAAATATATGTGTATTAAAGTCGTTTTATAAAACAGGTTTAATCTCTGGGCAAAATTTGCGTTAAAAATTTCATTAAAAAAAATTTAAAAAGTCTTACAGTTTGAAAATGATGATCCAATAATATTTGTTTTGTCTCTTTTAAAGATGCTTGCATGTTTTTATCTAACATTGATAATTCTTTCGTAAACTTGTTAAAATTGGGCTAAAATTATTATGATCATTTTAAATTTTGAAAAAAACTAGCTTTTTGTTATCTCACTTTAACCTCTCCATCACGCATACCACTTTTGATATCTTTAATCAATCGATAAATGTTTTTACTCCAATAAAATGCGGTATTAACATTTTTAATAAAATCATTGCTTGAAATTGCTGAAGAAATAAATGTTCCAAGAGTTAATTCTATGCTACAGTATGAAAAGCTTAAATTAACAATAAAAAATAGAGCTAAATTGATAATATTCATTTAAAAAGAAGGAAGAAATTTATCGAAACATGTTGGTCAAAATTGACGTAAAAAAGACTGCGTTGAAGGAAAAAAAAAGAAATTCGTCAAAATCCGGTTTTGTTTCCTTTATGGTTTTGGTGGTGGTCTGTTCTTTTTTGAAGAATGTTGATCGAAAATTTTTTTTGTGTCCTCTTTTGGGCAATACATTATTTTATGGAACATTTTTTTAGGGCTTCTAATTTTTTGCTAAATACAAATGTAAAATATTAGAGTTTTTTGTGACAGTAATTATTTTTCCAGAAAATGTTGATTTTAAGAATTACTATACTTTGACAGTAACGTTACTATCAAAGTACAGTAACAACAAAAATGTTAAATATTTTTATTACTGTACTTTGACAATCGACTGATTTGTGAATACTAATATTTTTTATTTGAATGCCATTTTCCGTGGCAGTTTATGTTAGTGCCAAAAAAGACCATATGAAGTGAATTGGCAAATGTTAAAAGCTTTTACAGAATGTTCAAAATTTTATTTAAATTTATAGAGTACCAGTTAAAAAATGCATTTATATAAAAAAGATATTTAAATACAAAAACTTTTAAATTAATCTTCTTTTTGTGTTCGATCAACCCCGGGTGACTTCGGAACAGATTGCTTTTTTGGGGTTGCTGCAGCAGCAGCTTCTTTCCGAATTGACATCTTTTTGCTAGCTTCTTTTCGAATGGATGCTTTTTTACTTGCTTCTTTCTTTTCTTCAGCAATATTATTATTTGGAACCGGAGTTGCAGCTTTTTCAGCTGCAATCGCTTCAATGGCTTCATTTCTTTGCTCCAAAATAACATCAAATTCACGTTTAAGCGAAACGGCACCAGTTTCATCATTTGGTAAATTTTCACAAATTCTAAAAATAAACACAAAAATTATGGCGACTGATAACAAAAAGTCTCTTACTTTGTAACATCTTTCATTAAAAATTCTTCAAGTTTTAAAAGCATTTTAGGATTAATTTTATTCCATGATTTTAGGTATGATTTTGCGGCAAGATCTTTGAAACTCTAAAAAAATTAAATTTAACCACAAAATCATTTCTCATCGATAAAACGGTGCTACAAATTTCGGGGATCCATTTTCGGGGACAGCAATTATAAGGGTTTATTTTTGAGGACAAAAGTTTCAGGATTTAGGGACAAATTTTAGGATTAAACTTTGCGGGCGACTTAATTTATTATATCAAGATATCTGTTAAGGGCTTCATTTTTGCGGACGCAATTTTGTGGAACTAACAATAGAAAAATTTGTTGTTATTTAGTCCCCAAAATTTTGGTCCGCAAAAAATGGGTCCCCGAAATTCGCAGCACCAATAAAACAAACTTCATAATCAGGCATATCACTTTCGGCCATACGATATTTAAGTTTAATATCCAAAAATATTGCTTTAAGTTTTTTATCTCGAAGCATTAAAGTTCTTTGCTTTTCAGTTTTATACCACATCTAAAAAATTACAGTAATTAAAAACTAAAAGTATAATTATATGTCAAATTTGTAAAAAGATAAAATATACCTTTCGTAACATTTGATCCATAATTAATGCATGAACTCGAACACTTTTTGCACGTTTAATAACATCTAAAAAAATAGTATCATCAAATTACGGTAATTTCAGAAACGTTAAAATTTCAACTTTATAACAATACACGTACCATTAACTTTTCGAGATAAATGTTGAATTGGGAGACGTTCCAATTCTTTAAAAAGATCAGCATAATCATCTTTGAAAAGATTTAAAACTTCACTATTCTAAAAATAGAAATTACGAAAATTATTTATGCAAAAAAACAAACCTTAGTATTTTTATTTGGAATTGAAAAAGATCCAATAAAAACTTTTGGAACTTCTGGAGTTGTCATAATTTTTGAAAGGGACCACATTAAAGCCCCTCGAACCCGTACCAATTCTCCAGGATCTACACAATCGGCTTTATTTAAAACAATTTTAATCTAAATTTTTTGCAGTTAATATAGTTGATTTTTGATGAAACAAATTAAATTTGATTAAAATCGAACCTTTTCTTCATTACCCTTGAGATGTTGTAAAACTAATTTATATTCATCACTAATATCCAATTTACTGGTATCAAATAACATAATTATCATATCAACCTAAAACATTTTTGATAATTTTATCAATTTATTTATGCACTGTTCATATTTAAATAAACAACTTTGGATTACGGTAGTTATGAAAATTACGGTAATCCAAAGTTGTTTCACATTTTTTAAATGTAGCTATCATTTCCTATCGTAGTTAAACTAGTTTCAACATACATACCTTATCAGCCATAAATCGAACAACACTTGCAAAATCATATTCTCTTGAAATTGTTTGTTTTTGTCCAGATAAAATTCCAGGTGTATCAATTAAATAAACATGTTTTAACATATTTACAGGTAATGAAGCTCCACGAAGATGTGTCAAAAATGATGAACCAAATTGATTAAGGGATTGAAAGGGCATATTTGAATCAGCAGCTAAGGTGGTACCCATAATTGTTCGAATTGCATCATTATGATGAACAACAATAAAGCAATCAGTTGTTGGTTCAGGGCCTATTTGTGCTCCCGGATATTCTTGTCCACCCATTAAATATTTAATCATTGTTGTTTTTCCAACAGAATACTGTATTAAAAAAAAGGTTGAATTATAAAAGTGAAAAAAAAAAAAAAAAAAAAAACAATGACAGTAACAGCGAAAATATAGTTTTTCAGTTACTATCACTTTGATATTAACAGTAATATATTAAAACTATAGAATTATGCAAAATCATAAAGTTTTTGAATCCAATGTTGGTAAAAGCACAAAAATGTATCAATCCCAAAAAACGAACCTGTCCAAGAAAAAGTACCATTGGTTTAGAATTAAATTCTGGAGCAAGCAACGGTGGAGTATGAAATGCTTCAAAAGCATGCAATCTTTCAAATGGAGCAATTTTTTGTTCATAACAAAGTTGTAAAACATTTGCAACATTCTAAAAAAAATTTTTTAATCCAAGATTAAAGTAAAGAAGTGCCGGATAATTAAACAGTAATCACTGCAGCTGCAGTGATGCATCTATCTCCAAATGCTATGTCACGTGAAATAGCTTTTAGGGACAACACTTGTTTTTTTTGTCAATTTTGTTCATTTTTGGTTATTATTAAAGAGTAAAAAATATTTTTAATACTGAACCAGTTGATAAATTTTACCGTTTTCAGTAATTTCGATTTTCGGTGGTTACGTTGCGAAAATATTCAATTTGGTATACGGTAATTTTGAAATGTTTTGTTCCCATTTAATAAACCATGTTTTCCATAATCTAAACCCCAAACATCAAAATTTCAAATCATTGTCTCTCTCCAGGTCAACAAGGCCGTATTTAGGGGGGGGGGATTCGGGATCTGTGCCCCCCCGAAACTGAAGAATTTCCTTTGATCTTTTGCCGCTTCGTGTTGGCGGCGGCAAAAGATCAAAGGCGTGCCCCCCCCCCGAAAATCGCTGTGCCCCCCCTGAAATTTTTTTCTGTATACGGCCTTGCAGGTCAAAGAAACAAAGTTGCTACACTTTTTTTTACTTTTCGGCGCTGGCTTTCTTTTACAAAATTCCTCGGTTTGAAAAAATGTGGAGATATGAAATTCTAAAATATGGGGGTCGATATTATGTAGGCCACAGTTTGTAAAACAAAAAATTTCAAAATTACCGTATACCAAAGTGAAAATTTTCGCTGCGTAATCATCGAAAATCGAAATTAACGACAATGGTGAAAATCTTCAACTAACTAAAAAATGCTTTTAGTATTAAAATCATTTTTACTGTTGACAAAAAATCAACAAAATATACAGAAAAAATGTGTTGTTACCGAAGCTATGAAAGGAGGCGGGCTCTACTTTTTTTGGATAAATTTGAAAATCAGGTTTATCCATGTTCCGAGGCAAAATCGCTGTGAGACCTTCCAAATAAAATTTAGAGCCCCACTTCCTTTAATTTTTATGTAAATTAATGAAAAATATACTAACCTCTTGTGTAACTGCAGGAATTGGAGGTTCCTCTGGAGGCTTCTTTGAACAAATTCCCATCTTCTTATTTTTATTTCAGCAACAACGACAGAGCAGAAGCAGCAACTTTGATTTTGAATAGAAAAAAATGAAAAACGTCAACAATAAAAATAAATGCAGACAAAAATTATCATGTGAAACAAAAAGTTTTACATTATTTTTAAAAATTTGCATAATGTACTTGTTAGGTCAACAGGGCCGCAAATAGGGGGGTGGAACTGGGGAAAGTTCCCCCCCCCCCCTTGCCGACCAAATATAAGGGGAAAAATTCAATTCATACTAGATAAAATGAGATTTTTTTGGTTTTTTATAAGGAAGTTCCACCCCCTTACTGTTAGTTCCACCCCCTTACGTTTGACCAATTTGCGGCCCTGTAGGTCAATTTTGCATTTGCCATCATCATTATTATTGATGCAAACCACGGGCTCATTTTGAGGCCAAAAATGTCCTGTAGAGGCGGCATTTTAAAATTAGGTTAAACACACTTAAAAACCATGGAAAAATGATATTGGGGGTTTTCATATCATATTTTGGAGTTGTGCAGTCCCAAAAACGAAAATAGCCAAAAATGCCGTTTTTTGCTACTTTTTTGCACGGCAAATGGAAATCTGCCTATAGAACCCTCTAAATCATCGCATTTTTTCGGCCTACTTACGGGACACACCCCTAACATAGCAGTTATGACCAAAATTCAAAGAAAAAAAATGCCCAGATAAGGAAAATGTGTTCATTTTACCTATAAGTCCGAAAATTTTTGGGTTTTCGATAAGATAAACGTTACCCTTTCCGGGCGTTTATTCCCTGCTATCTTGTGATAAGAAAAAACTCAACTGGAGGCTTATAACTATCTATTTTTGATACGATCTTACATGTCTACCATGTTGAGGTAGTTATGGATGATTTTTTCAAATAGTTGGTAAATAAAAAGTATTAACCGAGTGGTGCTGCTGATCCGGGCGATTGTTATAATTGATGCACTGGTTATTTTAAGACCAAAATCAAGCGTCTAGGTAATCGGAACCAGGGTTGCACGAAACTAGGTTTTGCAAAACGAAACGAAACGAAACGAAATGAAATTTTTGTTTCGCTAGCGCGAAACGAAACGAAACCTAAAAAAACCGCGAAAGTTTCGCAAAACGAAACGAAACGAAACGAAAGTTCAAAAAATTTTTTTATTAAGGGGCTGTCCAGATGTCACGTGACCATGAGTAGGGGGAGAGGGGGTACGCCAAATGGTCACGAAAAATCACGAGGGGAGGGGTGGGGGTCGATCGTTTGTCACGTGATCACTTTTCAACGTAACTTTGTTTTTTGTTCACAAAATAAAATTAGGTTTTATAGGAAAATGAGTCAAAATGTTTCACCAAGTTTGTTTATTTATTTAACTAAATTTTGATAATGTTGATAAAATTGTTAAAAAAAGACACTGCATAAAAATTAATCGATGCTTCAACAGATCCTTATTCTTATATTAATGTTTTTCAGAATTTTGAAATTTAATTTGCTTTTTGAAAAAATAAAATATTTGTATTTTTAAAATTTTTGGTCACGCGAGGGAGGGAGGGGGTAAACAAAATAATCACGGCTGATCACAAGGGGGGGAGGGGGTCAAAAAAGGCAATTTTTTTGGTCACGTGACATGTGGACAGCCCCTAATGGCAAAATGGCAAAATGCATAACAACAGCAACATCGTTAGAGAAAATTTTTCCAAAAAAGCGCCAAAATTAAACTCTAAAAACAAATTATGATTTTATTTTCGACTTGGTTGTCACTCATTTTTCTCCAAAAGTTTTGGGTTTTTACATCATTCTTAGCACATCGTTTTCACGAAACTTTCAGGCTTTGTTTCGCGAAACACGAAACGAAACGAAACCCTAAAAAACCGCGAAAGTTTCGCAAAAACGAAACGAAACGAAACTTTCGTGCAACCCTGATCGGAACGATGACGATGTCTATGTTTTTGCAGAAAATACGCCTAAAAAAAGCAGTGATGTGACTCGGCCCGCCCCAACATCCCCCCGAGCGCCCCGGGGCGGGGCGGTGGACGGGGCGGAAAATTCAAAACGCCAGAACGCGGGGCGGTGGACGGGGCGGGTTTTTAAAAGTGGCGGGGCGAAGTCGGGGCGAAATGAAAATTTTTTCATTTTTTAAACAAAATTTCAAATATTACAATGGGTATTAAAACTTTCCGTCATTTTTTTGCATGTTTTTGCATGTTTTTGCATGTTTTTACATGTTTTTGCATGTTTTTATATTTTAGCTTATTTTCACTCAAAAAAGCTGTTTTTGGTCTTAAAAAGTGTGTAGTAAATACAGATTAACATTATGGATGAATAAAAAATGTAATTTTTAAAGGATTCTGAATCCGTTTGAGGATTCTAAGTCGGATTCGGACGAAAAAAAATTTTTTTTTACATTTACCATTTTTTGGGGTAAAAAAATGCGTGGGATCCGAAAGTAAAGGCCGTTTTTTGATAAAAGGATTCTGAAGGCAGATTCTAGACGGATTCTGATATCAAAACTTGTTTTTCACATTTAATTATCATCTGGGTCCATTTTCTGCGCTGATCACGAAAATAGAAACGGTTTTTAGATTTGAAGATTCTGAAGTCAGATTCTGAAAAGATCTTGACGCCAAAATTATTTTTTAGCATTTAGTAATGTTCCAAGTTCATTTTTTGCGCTGATCACAATAATATAGATCGTTTTTGATTAGTAATTTGTAATATGTGGTAAAATGTTAAAATTGTCACAACATGGGGGTTTTTTTTGTTAAAATTGTCACAACACGCAAAATTATTCGTCATTCTATCAATAATATTAAAAAGAGTTACGATGGTTTATATCATGAAAAAGATAAGCCTAGAGATACCCTTTACCAAAAATAATTTCATTTGATGTTAACTGCTATCAAAGAATTGAATATATTAATCAGAACAAGACATATTTTTTTTGTATTAGAGCTTTATCAATTTTTCTTTTCGTTTAAATCTAAAATATTACTTTATTCTTTATTAACCCCGTATTACAGAATAACAACAAACAAAAATTTGCTTTGTTACCGCATTTGTTGCATAAAACTATACAAAAAAAACCCCCATGTTGTGACAATTTTAACATTTTACCACATATTACAAATTACTAATCAAAAACGATCTATATTATTGTGATCAGCGCAAAAAATGAACTTGGAACATTACTAAATGCTAAAAAATAATTTTGGCGTCAAGATCTTTTCAGAATCTGACTTCAGAATCTTCAAATCTAAAAACCGTTTCTATTTTCGTGATCAGCGCAGAAAATGGACCCAGATGATAATTAAATGTGAAAAACAAGTTTTGATATCAGAATCCGTCTAGAATCTGCCTTCAGAATCCTTTTATCAAAAAACGGCCTTTACTTTCGGATCCCACGCATTTTTTTACCCCAAAAAATGGTAAATGTAAAAAAAAATTTTTTTTCGTCCGAATCCGACTTAGAATCCTCAAACGGATTCAGAATCCTTTAAAAATTACATTTTTTATTCATCCATAATGTTAATCTGTATTTACTACACACTTTTTAAGACCAAAAACAGCTTTTTTGAGTGAAAATAAGCTAAAATATAAAAACATGCAAAAACATGTAAAAACATGCAAAAACATGCAAAAACATGCAAAAAAATGACGGAAAGTTTTAATACCCATTGTAAATTTTAACTGCTATAAATTACTAAATAATGATTGAAATCCGTTAATAATTATAAAAGAAAATTTAAAAAATCACTTTTTTCGTTTTTTTATAGCAGAAATAAATTTTTTAGAAAAATAATTTCGGGGCGATTCGGAGCGAAAAAGGAGCACGGCGCGGGGCGAACTTTCAAAAAAGCCTGGGCGCGGGGCGGGGGATGGGGCGTGTTTTTAAAAGTGGTGGGGGATGGGGCAGGGCCGGGGCGACAAAATAGTCAAGTCACACTGAAAAAAAGCCGTTACGAATTCATCACTGGTCGGTGATGAATCCGACACTGCTGCAGTGACTTAAAATTCCTCACTGAAAACCAGTCAAAAATCACAGTGATGTGTTGTTTCACATAATATGTGAAACAAAAAGTTTTACATTATTTTTAAAAATTTGCATAGTGTACTTGTGTTAATTTTGCATTTTCCATCATCATCATTATTGATGCAAACGATTGATTCATTTCATTTTGAACGTTTGCAAAAAGGTTGTGGTTGGATTTGAAATGATGAAGATTTTTGTTCTTTTATTTTTTGCATCTCTATTTTTTCAATTTTCAATTCAAGTTTCTGTGAAAGAGTTGGGGGCATGCTTTCCAAATAAATATGGTAATGATGCAGAATGTTATCATCGAATAACTGGAAATAAAAATAAAAGATATAATTATCTTGATGCTATAGATGCATGTGAAGATCCTGACAATATGTTTGCAAAAAGTTTAAATGCACATTTACCTGGACCTGTAGATGAAGAAGAATTGCTGACTTTACGAAGACTACTTTTTTGGCAAAATATTGATGGACCAATTTATTTGCAACATCCAAACGACAATGCAGCATTGAAGCAAATATATACTAAATATTTAAGAGGAGGTGACATTAATTCAAGATATCCTGCTTATGTATATGATTGGCTAACGAATAGAATTCAAGTTTCTGATGGATATGAGTATGTTTTTCTTTGATTTTTCGGGCTCTCTAGATAGTATGACGTCATTACAAGGGAAGGAAGGCCCATTCCTGGAGGGGGTTTATAACCGTGTCGCCTGTGCACACATGTAATGTAGAGGAGATATATGTTAAAAGAGTTTATGTATGACGTCATTTCTCGACAGCCCTTTTTTTATTTTCTTTATGCCTTTTTTTAGTAAAATTTTATCATTATGTCAACGGAAAAGAACAGCAAAAGTTTTTTGTCAAGAAAATTTTCATTTATTTCCAAATTCTCAAGCTTGTTTTGCACATTTTGGAAGCTATCAACATGATGGTAAACCCAATCATCAAGTCCGTAAGTCTTTTTACAGTTTTATTTATTATAATTTATACTAGTTGATATATGTAATTTATTACAGGCTATTATTTCAATGAATGTATAGAAAAGTGCAAAAACCAAAGCAGTCAAGTTGCAACATTTGACAGTGTTGAAGAAGAGCGCCTTCTGAAACGTGAGTTGAAGCAATTACATAAATACATGTAACTGATTAAAATTTATTTAATAAATTTTGTTATAGAAATTGGACACATTACGAGTAGATTTTCCAAGAAAAAGGAAGAACATTTATTATCAATAGCTCCTGCTTTTGGCAGTTGGATTGGAATTCGATTACCTGCATCCTATGAGACAAGTTGGAGAGCCGATAATAATACGAAGCCTGTAGATGCTGCATATTATATGGATGGAAGTAATGTAAAACTTTCGAAAGATGAATTTAAATCATTTTGGGCAGCAGGTGAACCTTCAAATGGTGATGGTTTATCTCATATTTCCAATATTTTAACTGGGACGGAAATTGCTGAGCACTGTGTAGAACTTTTTCCACATCATAAACGGTATATTTTACCTGTTTTGGCGTAATATCTATTTAACTTTATTTTTTAGAGGATGGAATGATGAACAATGTGATAAAGCACTTGAAGGTTGTGCTTGTCGTGCTATGGCTGATCGTTTTTAAACAAGTTTTGAATTTCTTTATTGCATTAGTTATTTTATAAATATATTATAAAAATCTGATGTTTGATATTTTTCCAACTAGGAAAGGTGTATATCAAATTTGACACGGCATTTTTTACATTAAATAATATACTGTAAGTATAGATAAAAAAAAATCTGAAAGAAAACTTATTTCAAATCTCACAAAAAACGCGACTGATAATCAAACAGAAATCAGTGTTAAAGTTCATTTTTATAAATGATTGCTTTTTATTTTGCAAGAAAAATATTATTATTTTAAAAAGTTTATTGAACAGAACAATAAGATATAAAAAATCAACAAAAATAACAACAAAATGAATTGATCTATTCACCTTTCTTTACGACGCGATAAGCAGCAACGACCATAGCCTGAAATTTATAAAAATTAGATTTAAATTTTACATTTTTTTTGTTTTACATGATCTCTTTCATATGGTTCGAGGGTAACTTGTTCTTTAGCTTTGAATTTTTCAGCCTTTAATTTATTGATTTCCTGAGCAAAAACAACTTCTGGAGCAGCGGTAGAATCGATACAGTTGGCTTTGATTGAAATAACGCAATGACCACCATTTTTAAGAAAATATTGAGCATTGTAGGCAACAATACGAGCTTGATCAGGTTGAGCAACATCAGAGAAAATAACATCTACCATACCAACAAGCATACGATATTTTAGTGGATGACGGGCATCTTCAACAATTGGAATAATATTTGGGCGCTTTTTCGCAACATTAATGAGATCACGACCAGATCGATGACTGAATTCGACAGCATATACAAGACCTTCCTAAAATAAGTAAATTACAAAAATTTTAAAATAATGTTTAATAAAAACTAACAGGTCCAACCATATCAGAAACATGTGAAACGGTGGTTCCGGATGCGGCCCCCAAATAAAGAACTTTTGCACCTGGTTTAATATGAATATTTTCAAGACCAGCCATCATGCCTGCAGCAAGCTTAGATCGGAAGGGATTCCATACTCTGTATTCAATTTTATTTTCAGCTTCTTCAACAGAGACGCGTTTTTCACCATAAACTGATTCACCAACGACGAGATTCTTTGTTGCAAGAGCATCTTCTTTACCTTTGACAATGAAAGCTCCTAAAAAATGCATAATTATTTATGGTTAAAAATTTATACAAACATACCTTCAAAACGATGAGGTTCGACAATAACCTATACAAAAAAAATAGAAATAAAATTTAAGTTTATTGTTTTATTCATCAAACTTACGGTTCTTCCACCACGCATTCCTCCGGCTCCACCGCGTCCGCCGCCTCTAGGAGAACCTCGACCTCTTGGTGATCCTCTTCCACCAAATCCACCTCTTGGTGAACCTCTTCCACCACGGTCGCCGAAGCCACCTCTTCCACCACCACGGCCACCGCCTCTTCCTCCACGGTCCCCACCAAATCCTCCACGATCACCGCCAAATCCTCCACGGAATCCACCTCCTCGGCCACCTTAAATCAAAAACAATTGTATAAAAATAAACTATATTTTTTGAATTTATTATCAATAATAATAAGAAATGTTAAACTTACCACGATCTCCGAAACCACCGCCTCGGCCGCCACGATCTACACCTCTTCCGCCACGGAATCCTCCACCTAAAAAATAGAGAAACATTATAAATCCAATTGCTCAAAAAATAATATTCAACTTACCACGATCACCACCGCCACCGCGTGCAACGAATCTGCCCATTTTGTTTGTATAAACTCTAAAAGATGTATAATTTATAATAATAAGTAAAAATTAATTAATTAATAACAAGTTTAACGAAAATAATGGCAAAAAAATAATCAGAAAAAAGGGACATAAAAAATGTTGGGACTCATCCAAATCAGTCTCCTGCCCGCCTTTCAGCTTTTTAGGGAGAAATTCGTTGCAAGAGTTTCACTGAACTTGAACATTTTTCAAAAAAAATTGCTTCCAATTTTGTTTTTGAAAAAGAAAAGAGTCTTTTTGTTGCCCTCGGGATAATCTTGTTCTACTGCGTTTTGATATATTCAACAATATGGGTTTTGCTGTGTTGAAAGATGAAGACAATGATATTATTGCACAATATGCTTTAGAAATAAAAGAAAAAAAGAAATCCATCCTTCAATTCATTGAAACTCTAAAGTTTGTATCTTATTGGATCTTGCTTGTTTTAATTATCACTTTTCAGGGAAGATTTTTCAAACATTGATACTCAAGAATACGGATTGACAAAACTTTTTTATGTTTTACAAAAACTTTCTAATGATTGCTTGGAAGAAGACGAAGGTTTTTGCTATCATTCTTTTTATCAGCTTTTAACAGATTTTTTAGTTGGATCTTTGCTAGAATTCTTTTTAACAAGATTAGAAGGATCAGCTTTAAGAAATGGTTGCGTTGTTACTGGTATTCATCATTTGGTAACTTTGGCATCTTTTGCTGATTTTCTTTGTTACCGTAATTTATAGATTATACATTCAAAAAATCTTCCAGCTGGTTGTGAAGTCCCTATTTTTCAATCCATTTATTCTGAAAGTACTGTTCAGTGCTTTACTCAACCAGTTAGAACTGAATTGTTTGAAATTTTGGATTTCTTTTTAAAGCATCGACGACAAGGTTATTATACTTTCCTTTTGGTTAATAATGAATTTTTGGGGTAACAAATTTAGGTTTAAAATCATTGGGAAGTGAATTTATCTTATGTTTTATGAGAGCTGCAAATGGTGAAAGAGATCCAAGATGTCTTTTACAAATTTTCCAACTTTATTTAGACGTTGTTAAAGATTTTGATTTAGGTAAAAAATTATTTATTTTTTCAGACATAATATATATATTTTTAGGTGTTTACTGTGAAGACTTTTTTGAACTTTTGGCTGTTTATTTTCCGTTAGAATATACTCCTGTTGGTTTATTTTTTTTGTAAGAATACTTTTATAATCAATTTTTCAGACAGATACATTCAAAATAAGCCGTGAAATGCTTTCCAGTGGACTTGAAAGCTGTCTATTAAGTCATAAATCATTTAGTTTTTATTGCTTCCAATTAATTTCTTCTAAATTATTTGAAGAAGAAACAGAAGAAGACATGAAAGTTGAAATTTGCGGTTTTCTTGTTAGTTTTTTTTCTCCGTTGAGGTTACTGTAATATATCGTTTTAGGCAAAAGCTGCTGGAACATTTCCATCTGCACCTATGAAACCTTTCTTGGACGATTTCTTAACAGTTTTTCGTCGACTTTGCTTAAATCCATCTGATAAAACTTCAAATGAAATTCCTGCAAAAATTCAAGATGCTATTATGAGCACATTAAAAGCTTTTGACAAAGACGTAGAAACAATCAAAAGTATTGCAAATACAATGGCTGAAAGTATAACTTTTACTTTTTAACTAAGTTATTATAGCTATAAATTTAGATTGTGAACCATTTATTCTTCAAGCTGAAATGGGGCTTACTGGCAAAGCATTGTCGGTTTTAAGTGTTGTTTCCAAAGGCTCTAAAATTGCCGCAGAAATAATTTTACCACAAATTATGTTTTGGTTAGGAAATTTGATTAACGGTAATTTTTTGCTTTCTTGTTTTAGGATAGTTAAAACATAAGATTTTAGCTGATACTGTAAATGCACCCCAAAATCGTCAAGAAATAATTATTGAAGCAATAAATTTTCTTCCTGATTGGTTGACTTTGTCTATTGATTGTGAATGTACGCCAGTTGTTCGTGATGCTTTACCCGGATTTATTGAAAGTTTAAAAAGAACTGAAGAACAGTTTGGAGGTGTGGTATATCCAGTAGAATATAAGATATCAGAAGTTTGCATATTTATTTATGTATTCTAATTTCATGTGTTACACGTTTTTTAGATTCTTTTAAGGCAATCATTAAAATTTAAAGGGGTTGCTTTGCCTACTAAAGAGTTGTATGAAAAACTTGTATGGCGATCCGTTACTGATTTGAAAAAAAATGATTCAAAATTACGGTAATTTCGGTAGTGGAAAATTTTATTACAACTAATATTTTACAGAATTGCAATTCAGAATTTTATTATTGCTTTTACAAAATCTGATTTTCAAACACTGGCCACTTTGATTGATAAAGAGATAGCATCTCGTGAAATGGATTCAAGTTTGTTGGAACTTATTTCTCTGGCTATTTTTGATGAAGCATCTATGAATAAATTTGGTACTGTTATTGTAGAAGCTTTAAAAGATGGTTTGTTTTAAATTAATTATTATAAATTTAATGTTTTTATTTATATTTTAGACATTGATTTTGATTTATCTCGATGCATCATTGAAACTATTGAACGTAATAAAGGCAATAAAGATGTAACTGAAAAATTGACGGATAGTTTAATTTCCTCTTTCATTGAAGGATTGCAAATTAATGAAGAAATATGTATTGAAGATGCGAGAATAAAAGCTGAGTTGCTTCAACAAATTGTTTTGAAATTGGATCAAAGGTTTGCCATTTTTAAACAAGTGGAATGTTTTGTAATGAAATATTGTTTTTAGTAAAGTTGACGAATTAGCTGATAGTTTTGTTGCTAAATGGGAAGCAACTGATGGAATCCATCGTGAAAAATTAATAAATGTAACTGCTTTGAGTATTCTTCAAACAAAGGTTTGTTTGTTGTTGTTTTTGAATTATAAAAAAAAGTTACGTTTTAGAAAATTGATATTCTTGAAAAAGCATTAATTCTTACAAAGTCAACCCCAAATTTTGAAGAAGTGTCAAATTATCTTGCATTTGCTTTATGCATTTACAAACAAGAGTCAGCAGAACAATGGATTTCAGTCAAATCTGGTCTTTTACTTAATCGACCAAATGCTCTTCAAAATCTTGAAAATTTTCTCCAAAAATTTATTTTTTCATCTGATATTTCGACTTCCCACCTTTCGGCTCTTTTTGATTTTGATTCTGCTGGTTTTAATCCAACAATGAATAGATATCCAGTATCAGTTTTATGGCGTCAAAGAATTCTTTGTCAATTTATTCCTATTTATGTAAAATATTTTTCTCAAATTCCTCCATCAGATAATGTTCATAGAAGTGCTTTCTTTGAACTTTTAAGGCCAATTCTGGGAAATGCTCAAAAACTTACAGTACCTTTATCAACAGAATTACTTCAAATTTTACCAATTTTAACCGAAGCTTTGGAACTTTTAGCTGAAGAAGAATCTCCATTACTGGATATGGCTGTTGAAAGTTTTGTTCAATTATTGAAACAGGCTTCATTGGATTCTATTTCCCATGAAGAATTAGAAAAAAACATTAAAAGTTTACAAAGAATTTTAATTAAACCAAATGCTAAAATAGTAAACCTTTTATTTGTTTTTAGCATTGAAAGTATTTATAAATTCATTTTTTTAGTCTACCGTAATCAAGGTTTTGGAAGCATTGGAATTATTAGGCAAAAATGCTCCATCTGAAATTATTCTGCCTGCGTATTCGGGTATTATTGGTGCTTTAATGAATGCAACATTGTCAAAGAAAAGAATTGTTCGACAAAAAGCTGCTGCAGTTAGAAATCAATGGGAATTAGCCATGTCCTAAATAATTAGCATTATTTCTACGGTTATTATTATTTCAAAAATGAGTCAGTATTTTTACTTTTTCAATTGTTGTTGGTATTTTTTAAATGAAAAAAAGATGAGTGTTTTTTTATGTTTTATTTTTGAATAAAATAAATTTATTTAAAGTAATTTTTGTGCAAAAAATATTTTAACGCCTGCTACTTTCTTTTTTTTTTATCACTGATTATCAGTGACTGATGACTAATACTTTTTTTGAAAAAAAGCAAAAAAAATTCGACTCAATTTTTTTATTCTTTAAAAATGGGATTGTTTTTTTGCATAAAAAAAGTTCCGATTTGTTTTCTCAAAAAATACTGTTAAAATTTTGATAACATAATTTCCGGGGGATGATTAAACTGATATAAAAAGCTTGAAAGTTTGGAAGCATTTTTTCATTATTCTTCATTTTTTGTCCTTAATTTGGGCCCGTCCCAAAAATATTCAAAAATGAAAATTTTTCACCCAATTTTTTTATTGTTTTTGTTTCCACTTTTATCAAATGCCGTTATTGCCGAAATTGCGTTGGGAGCAGTTTGTAAAAAAATATTCGCCACTACCGTAATCACTGAAAGTATTTCATTCATTGCTGATATCGCAAAAATGATTGGTGAAAAATTGATTAAAATTAAAGATGATCCCAAAGATGTTGGATTCAAGGATTCTGATTCTGAAAAAATGAATTTAAATGTTACGATAGAAAAGGAAACCAAAGTAATGGTTTCAACTTCGATAATCGAAGATTCAGAATCCGATTTAAAAGTAAGTGATAATTTTTGTATTTCAATTTTAAGCAGTGTATTTTAGGCAGAATTGTTTCAAGTTTCTGAAATAATTAAACAAACAAATGAAAGAATGAAAGCTTCTTTTAATTCTGTCAAATCTTTAATGAGAGATCAACATTTTAAAAGTGTATGTTTTTTTACTGAATAAATATACAAAACTTTTACAACAAATAGATTCTGTGAAAGTATACTGTATCAAAAAATAAATTAAAGTACTCTTTTTTTAGCACATTCAATTTCCCGTAGAATCCTTAATTCTTCATTTGGAACAATTTATTTCATATCCTTCAAATGCTTCAGAAGAGGATCTTCGAATTACTTGCACAAAATCCCTTCCAAATTCTATCCTAAAAGTTTGTTATAATAATTTACAAAATAATACAGTAATCCTCACCTATTCAAAATGCCAATTTTAGACGCTCGAAACAATGTTAAAAGATAACTTTTTAATTCAACAAAGTGATTTAAATCCAGAAATTTTTGGTAAACTTGAGAAAGGCATTATTTTAATGATTAAACAATTAATTTTTACCCAATCTGTCTGCCTTCAAATTCGGCATTTTGATTCTTCCTTCGAAATTCAAAAAAGTGTCGGATTTTTTATGGCAAAAAAAATTGAATTTTATATTAAAAAACAAAGAATGGTTGGTTTTTACTTTTACAGGAGATTACGGTAGTAATAATTAATTAATCTAAATTTAAGGAAGTTCAAACAAAATTTCATTTAAATAAAATATTTGCAAATACTTTAAACACCGAAAAAAGATATACTGTAGCAGATTTAAAAAATAATAATGCATCATTGTACGAAAAAATTGGCACAAAATTATGCCAAAATGCAAAATCTTCATCCAACATGTTTGTCTATTTTAAATTAAAATTTAATAATTACAGTACTTTCATTTTTTTACAGAAACAAAATTGACTTTTTTCTTACCCGTGAAATTTCGGATTTTACAGTAATCAGCAAAAATCGATATTTTAAAGAAAGTTACAATGGTTGGAAAATTTATGCATTTTATCCAAAATTTTTTTTTAAACAATTAAATCAAAATAGTAGCAAAGTGGTCGTTGATGAAGAGGTTGATGAAAATGGGGAAAAAGGAAAACCAAAAAATGTTTTAAAAAATCAAATAATTTTTGGATGCAAAAATGAGGGATACTGTAATTTGATGGGAAATGATAAAAGTGGAATGTACAGTAATGGAATGGAAAAATATTATCATTATGCAATTTGTGGAAATATTGCTGTTACAATTGGGACTCCCATTTTGGAACTTCGAAATTCCGAAGAATTAACGGCCGTCGAAAAAGCGGAAATTGAAAAATGGGAAAAAACAAAGGCGGAATTAACGGAATATTTAAAAGCTCAAAAAATTAAGAATTTGGAAGCTCAAGAAAAGGCGGAAAAACAAAAAGAAGAATTAATTGAAGAAAAAATTGCAAAAGTTTTGGCAGAATTAAAACCAAAAAATGAGTTTAAAGCTTCGGCGCTTGTTTCGCCAAAAAATGGCAGTGAAAAAATGAATGGAATTACATTAAAATGTTTGATAATTTTATTATTTTGTTGCTTATTTTTGTAATTAAACATGTATGAACTGTAAATACAATCAAATAAAGTAAGGAAAATAGCTGTAACAAAGATGGATTTCGAAACATTCGTGTATTTTTTTCAAAGTTTTGTTACTTTTTGCAAAGCTTTTTACACATGTTTCCATAAAGTGAATGATGTTTAATTAATTGTAGCCTAAAAATTGTTGTTAAATTCGTTTGAGAATTTGGTGAAAAAAATATCCGTTTAGGAATTTTTGCCACATTTAAAAAAAATTTATACAAGCTCATTTTGAGGGATAATTTCGATTTTGAAAAAAATTGTTTCGGGTTTTCGTAGTCAAACAATGCAAAAGCTGAATTGTCTTTGCACGAACACAATTTTTCCCTTGTGACACTTAGGTTGTGCATTTGACTGGTCAATTTTGCAGGGCTCTGCTCTGCTAAAAAAAAGAAGTATAATATATTAGTGAAAGATTATGGCAAAGTGATACAAAAAGAGTTGATTAAATTATATGTGATCAATTTTCTTTTTTGTTGGATTAAAAAGGAATGAAAGTCTTTCTTTCTTTAATAATAAAATGGTGCATAAATGAATGACCAAGTTCTCTTTTAATTAATCCATTAATCGTTACTTTGCTTTCCTTTTTTTCTTAGTTCATATTTGGTGGTGCCACATAACCTACATTAATTAAAGAAAAAAGAAGTATAGATAATCAAATTTTTGTTTTCAGAGGTTTTTCTCCCCATTTTGACTAAACTCAATTGACTGCCAACTTTTAATGAGTCCCTAAAAAAAAGCTCATTTATATATTTTCAGAATTTATTGCGTTGAGTTTTTTGGAATTTATTAATAATGAACTGTTTGGAAAAAAATAATATTTTTAAATTTCCAACTTTTAATTCCTTCCATGCTTCATGCCGTCCTCAGATATTCTCAATTCCGGAATCAATGGCATATTATTTAGCAAAAAATTCAGCTTCAATTAAAATATATCAAAAATTGGCACAAAGTTGCAAATATTTTTTTATCAAAAATCCAATCATTTTTGCTGGTATTTTTTCTGTGGACGCAGAAAAATGTTTGATTGAAAATAATTTTTGCCGTTATTGTACTCCAACAGAATTCAATTTTGATGCATCAAAACAAAAAATGCCCAAAATTTGGATAACTGAAGGCCTTGCATTGTATCTTTATTTTTATTCGGAACCACCAATTTTAAAAATTTCTGAAGTAATTCCAAAACTTTACAAATGTGATGCAACATATTTATCCCTTTTCGAACAAATTTTATCTTTCAAAGAATTTTTATTTTTATCTTCTAAGGTCAATTCATGTCACTTTGATAGAGTATGCATACTTTCAAAAGATGGATCAATAATTCCTTTGGAAAAAATTATTGCAAATCTTCCAAAAATAGAAACATACGAAGAACAGTGAGTCATTAATTGTCATTTAAATTATGTGAAACATTTTTCAAAGATTTGTTAAACAAATTTGAATTTTCACATTTTTTGCGCATTTTGGCATTAACTTGGCGTTTTGTTGTGGATATCTATTATAATTTATAGTTTTATATTACGTGATATATCCAGTATCCGGGGGAACATCAAAAATAATATAACTTATATACCCTGGACGTTAAAAAAAGATGCCATTGAAATTTTTCATTGATCTTTTTTACTATTTTATTTAATTATTACAACATTTCTTTTTAGGATGAAAGATGATACAAATAATTCCATGTATATTTCATCAGATACAGTAAGAAAACTTTTAAAGCTGCCACATTTGCATAATCTCAAGCATTTACAATTGTTGGATCTTCGGGAAACTTTTGACATTAAAGCATTTTATGGATTTTTAAAGGTATTTTTAATCACAAAAAATATTAAACATTTTATGTTTTCAATTTTTAGAAAAAATGCATAAAAACATTTTTAACATTTATTTCACCGATTTCTGATCCCTCTAAAAATATTCTTGATAATATTATTGACGATTTGATTTCTATGCCTGATTTTACGCAGATTTGTATTTATTATCCCCGACAAAATCGAAAAAAAGCGATAATTTTGGGAAGCCGTTTTTATCCGGAAATGAAGAGATGGCTCTAATCTAATATTCGCGTCCATAAAGATTTTCAAAAACTTTTACGGACGCAAATATTTTTCAAAAACTTTTATGGACGCGAATACTAAACTAGAGCATAATATGGGATATAATGCTCAAAATAAAGTGATCTTAATATGTATTGTATCAATTCAAATGGAAAAAAATCTTTGCAAATGCCGCCGAAAATCTTTAAATTACATAAAAGTCTTTAAATTACATAAACTAAATGCCAATTTAAACTATTAAACTGTTTTAAATAATTAAAAAATTAATATTTGAAATTAAAAAATTGTTTTAAAAAATTTTTAACTTTTTTTAAGGCATTTTAATTTAAAACAATCCATTAGTAACTTTTTTTCATAACTTTGCGTTACTTTTTGTTTTTTTAAGAAGGAGGCCCATCTTTAACAACTTTTTTTGCCAACACACAATGAAAAAAAATGCAAAGAGATAACTTGAGGCTTTTTGCAAATTCTAATTAATTACTTGGACTATAATAACAGATCTTCATTGGTATCATTTGAAAAAAAGAAAATGATCGATTTTTTTTGCTGCCATTTATTGAATAAAATATTAAAGGTCATGCACCCATGTATGCCATATTTTGGTGGTTAATTTTAAAAAAATTATAAAAAAATTTGTATATTATTTTTTCATTCTTCATTCGCTCTCTCTGTCTGTTGAAAAATAAAAATATTTGAAATTTTCAGTTATCATTGCTTATCTTTAACAAGAAAGGTACAAGAATAATGGCTGAAATAAATCCAAATATTTCATATGCTTCAATTGCTTCTGGAAATTTCAAAATAAAAGATTTATCTCGATTTCCTTTGCTTCCATTAAAGAATTATACATTTTCTTCACCATTTCAACAATTTTTTCCATTTCCATATTTTATTATGAATTATCTTCTCAAGAATCCAAAGTCTCCTGATACTTTACTAAAATTATATAAAAGCTGCAAATATTTTTATTTAAAACAACAAATTTTAATTGTTTCTGGTGAATTTATTCCTGGTGATAATGGAACTTCTCTAACGTATAAAGCAGAACTAAAAAAAGATATTTCAAAGCTTAAAAAAGTACACATTTGGTTGAATAATGATATGATGTTACGAAATAGTCTTTCACGTTTCAATTTTTCTCAGATTTATCGCTCTACCATCAAATATTTATGTTTACATGAGATGACTCTGCAAATGAATGAATTCAAATTATTGGTTGCCGAAAATTGTGTTGAAAAAACTATTTTGTACAAAAGTGATGTCAAAGATGCCAATGCTCAAAATGTTTCAATTGATGTCATTCTTCAACTTTTGCCGAATCTTCAAAATCTTCTTTATATAAATGAAAATGAAAAATTTGGATTGGAAACTCTTCAAAAACTCAAACAAATTAAATTTAATCAAAAATTTCATAAAATTGCTGTTCAACTCAGAAATGTATCCGAAACTTTTGATTCAAAATTATTCTTTCAATTTATTCTACAAAATGTCTCTTCTGAAGCGTGCAAAATATATTTCAACTTTTCTGGCGAAAATTCTGATGAAATTAAAAGCAATGTAAAAGCAGCAGCAAATGAAATGGTTCCAACCGAAAAAGGAATTAAAAGCTTGAAAGTTTATTATAATATGCGAAATGGCTTTGAATAAGACCTTTTTTTATGTAATTTTATTTTATATTATTGTGTTTTTTTGTAAAAAATGAAAATTTTTATAACTATTTTTTGAAGATAATTACGATAATATCATTCTAATACATGCACCGTTTTGAGATAACTTGTAGGTACAAATTTTATACGACAAAAAAAGTTGTTACGGCAATATAATTTTTTTATCTTGAAAAAGAATAAGATCGAGAAAAATAAATAAATGGCTTTCTCGTCTACAGTTTTGCCCAGGTTCGATGTAATCAGGCAAAAATGGGAGTTCGCCAGCGTCAAGACTGTCAAAAAAAAGCGTGCCAATTCTTTAACCCAAAAATAGATGACAAATTTAATACAGCAATCACAACAAAATACGGACCTTGAAGCAAAACATAACGTTCAACAAAAAAATATGCAAAAATAAAACTTTTATTTCACAAAGAATTCAACAAAATACAGAAAAACAAGAATAAAAAAATAGGTTAAACTATTTCAAACCAAACGGGAGTTCGTCAGAGTCAAGACTTTCAAGTTGTGCATCCAATTCTTGCCATTGTTGTTCACCATCTGGAAGACCTTTTGGAAAGGCAAAAGTAAAAACTTTTTGAAGAGATTCTTGAAGTTTAGGTGAAAGAGGTTCATGAAGAGACATAACAAATTTGACAGCACATCGAACAAATTCACCTAAAATATACAGTAAAAGATAAAGTTAAACAAATAAAACAATAAAAATTACCGCGAACATCAAATTCTGTTGCATCAAAAGTTTCAGGGATATGAACATTAGATAATTTATTAAAATGATCACCAGTATCAGTTACTTCAACCACGGTTTCAGCTTGATCTACTTTAACAGCATAAAAGGCTTCAACAAGATCCAATCCAAGTCCAATAAAATATTCTGAATTTTCGGGTCTAAAAATAGTCAATTAAAGTTCATACTACAGTAAGAAAAACGAACCTGACATAACCACGACGAAACATTTGAATAATACCAATAATAATGTATCGCTTTTCTGCAACGTTTGTTGCATATTTTGAATCCTTTCCACCATCAGATATAATAACTTTTTGATATGCATTTTCAAATATCCCTTGTTGAATATTATTCAAAGCTTCTTCAAATTTCTTTGGTCCACGAATAGCAATGTAACGCATC
Source organism: Panagrolaimus superbus (assembly GCA_964035985.1). Lineage (NCBI taxonomy): Eukaryota > Metazoa > Nematoda > Chromadorea > Rhabditida > Panagrolaimidae > Panagrolaimus > Panagrolaimus superbus. The sequence goes on from OZ038357.1 coordinate 14,181,417, forward strand.
CAAAATACAAATAAATGTCGAACAAATTTAGAAGTTCTAGCAGTTGTAAGGCGTTGAAGAATGGTAAAGAAGATATCACGAGAAGACAATCCGTTAACTCTCTAAAAAAAGTAAAATAAAAAATCAACAAAAACACAAAAAAAACTTACATCCAAATATCGAATAAGTTGAGATGCAAGTAAAAATCCATGTTGATCATTAAGCTTTGAACTGATAAATTTTGTAGTGAATTTTCCGATAGCAGTAGCATTTTCTCCAGACAATGCGATTCGTGGTAGTCTTCGAAGATATGAACGTAAAACCATTACAAATGCCGGAACATTTACACCACTATCCGCAATATTTGAATTGATAAGATTGCCAAAGAATGCTTCATAATCATCTGTAGGAATTCTATCGTTACCCTGTTCAATTTCATGCCCATATTGTTCAACCAAAGCACAAGCAAGTTGAAGAGCATACGGTACAAAATCACGATTTTCAGACTTTAAAAGATTGTATATAGTTTCAAAAACATATGAATGATAAAATTGATAGCGTGAACCATTTGGAAGAATATAAGCCTAAAATATTGTAGGATATACATATTTTATATATACTGTAATCAAAAAAATTACCTTTTTAATAAACCAGCAAATCGTCTCAAAACCAAAATGAACTGCAAGAGTATCAACCAGGATAGTCTTCTTTAAAGCAACATCAATAAGACTTTGCATAATTTCAGTAAATGCCAGGCATTTGCTTGCAATAGTTTCTGGTTGAAGATATGTAATGCATCGATAGAGACATTTCAAGACATAACAGTTATCACAACTCATTGGTTGACTCAAACTAGCAATAAGATTATCAGAAAAGGTAAGAAGATATTGATTGAGTGAAGCTTTCTAAAAAATAATAATGATCGTAAAACGATAGATACAAAAAAAACTTACGTTATCTCGAATAATCTTAACTGTCAATAATCTTTCAATTGCAAATGCAGCATAAAGACGTAAAATAGGATTTTCAGCTCCAGTTGGTTTTAAATATTTATCAGCAACACTTTCAATAAAGAAATAATTAAGAATTTCAGGTGAAAGTTGATTACGAAAAGTAACAATGAATTTAAAAGCATCCGCAACAATCAACAAATGATTTTGGTCTTTTCGAAGCTCCGGAAGGATAATTGATGTGCAAAAATCGTCGACTTTTATCTAAAAATACAATGTTCATTTCATAAGGACACATTTGAGGAGCTTACCAAAGAAGAAACATTTGTGGCACCATATTTTTGTGTTTCAGTTTTTGAACAAATTGCAACAATTGTAGAACACACCGCATTCATGCTTCGCCAATTAGCAGCAGGATTTTGTTCATACTTTTGAACTTCAGAATTTATAACCGGTGTTGTAATTGCGACAACTTTTTCTTCAAATCTTGAAGATAATGCTCGAAGCAATTCAACAGCAGCTCCGCGAACAGTTTCTTTATCAAATCCATCCAAATCATGTTTAAAGAATGCAACAGGATCATCTTCCAAAAGATCTCTATCTTCATCGGAATAAGATATATTCGGCCAAATAACATTTCCAAGAAGCATTTCAATAATGCCTTCTCCAACAAAAAGATCTTGATAATGTGGACGTACTGCAAGTGTTGCAATGAAAAGTAATCCAGATTTCGTAAACTGTCCACTTCTAAATCAATTTTTTATAATAATAAATTCGAAGAAGAGAAAGAACAAACCCTTTGGTATCTTTTGAGGCATTTAAAGCATCCCATATTAATGTGATCATCGCTTGCATATACGGTTGAATTTCTTCTTCATATCTTTGCGCATAAACTGTAATAACTATACACATTTCATCCCATAAAGCATCTAACAAAGAACCATCGTCTTTTTGTAAATCAGGTAAGGAAAAGAGTTTTGTAAAAGTGTTGATCCATGGCTTTAAGTTATCTTCAACAACTTCAGGCAAATCTTGTGAAAGGAGAGAATGATAAATGGAAACCATTTTAGTAAGATTCGTTATCCTTGAAGTATCCATTGGTGTCCCATTTGAATAAGCCACAAAAAGTTCAGTTAGCGGCATAAAAATCTATAAAACTAAGATTAATTAAAATTCAAGAGATAGAAAATCAATCACAAACCTTGTCAAGTACAAGCTTAATCTCTAACCAAAGTTGATTTGATTTGAGTTCATGGCGATATTTCATACATAAATCATCAACAATTGTTAAGCAAGAAAAAAGTCGATCAGAATCACCAGCATATTGTTGCATTGCAGCAGCAAGATTATCAATAAGTTCTGTCCAAACATCAGGAAAATCAGAACATGATATAATTCTTAGAGCTTCTGTAAGTTGCTTTGCTAGTGCTGCAGGAGCAGTAAACATAGCGTCAAAAGTTTGCTGACGAATAATCCTTCGATCATCTTCTGATAGTCGAGATTCACCTTCTTCTTTCCAAACAAATTTAATGAAATTCTTTAATGACGTAACAGCTGCAAATCGAATGGACATATCAAGATTTTCCATAAAGATGATACTGAAGAGTTGAGTGGGATAAGAAGATTCTTGAGAATATTGAAAGAGGACTTGTTCAGCATTCTTTCGTTCTTCATTGTTATTGGATAATGTATTTTGGAGTACATTAATCAGATTATTCATTTTTTCTAAAAATAACAGATTATTAATATTGAAGTTGTAACAGAAATGTTGAAAAACAAAACAACCAAAAATAGTTTTTTCTCGTGTTTATTTTTGCTGAAGCAAAAAATTTTTATTTGCAAAAAAAGAACAAAAAAATTTGAAAAAAGGCGCTTTCATATTTTGCAATATGGAACAAAATGCCAAAAAAAGGAAAAGGTTTAAAAATTGTGAAACTCTTTTTTTTCGTCGATGATCGATGCATAAAAACAACTTTTAAATAAGTATAATAACTCTGGTATAAAATAAATGATTGCTGTATTTTTGATACAAATATTTGAACAAACAAACTCTTGCAATATACTTAATTACAGTTTCTTACCAAATAATACTGTTATATTATCGTACCTGCAAAAACTTTTAGGCGGCGCCTTCTGATTCTGGCGACTTTTTAAGGTATAAAATTTTATCCCAAATTTTACCTTTAAAAATTAATATGTTAAAATCAATCTCGCTTTCTCTAGAAAATATTTGTAGCAATTTTCAAAGGATTCGGATTCTGAACTTAATTTTATTTGGAATTTTAGTAAATTGTTTTGTATAATTTTATCCTCCTCTTTTTTTATTGTTTTAAAGGCTCAGTTTTAGCTTACTCCCTTATTTACAGTAATTAAAAGAATGGAAGAAAAATGTGTTTTTGTTTGTTACTAAAAATAGAGTTTTCCTTTTTTCAAAGATTAAAAATGTTACTTCCGTTGAATAAAATTCTTTGAAACTTTAGAATATTTTAATTTACAAACAACTCTAATAAAAATTTTTCTTATCATTTTTGACACATTTTCATTGTTTTGATTTTATTATCAGTTTTTGCGCTGCACCTGCTTCAAAATGTTTGCTCTTTTTTTTCTTCCAAAAAATATATGCATTGTTTTTCGATGTTTTCAAAAAAAGGTAAAAACTGATTTTACGAAAAAAAATTAAAAATAAAAGAGAGTTTATAAATATGCAGTTTTTAAATAACAATGATAATAACTTTTTATTTTAACAACTTTTTCATCATGATTAAATGTGACAGTAATCAAAAGTGATAATTTATTGTTGTTGATTTAAATTATCTGGTGGTGAATTTAATGGTTGATTGTTTGGGGCATCTGGTTCTCCAGCATCTGAAGGACGGCCTAAAAAGTTTTTTTGAGATTACGGTAATATCACAGTAATATTTTTAAATGAAATGGTAATTAATTGAATCATAAACAGTTTGCTAAAATATAATTACTTAAAAAATACTACAGTATCCATTTATTTTTTATAAATAATGGTAGCTTTTACTTTCTAAATTTTTAAAATGTGTAAAAGCTACTGTAACTGGGAGCAAATGCTTTTGCAATAATTTTTTCCCCTTTTATATTTAATGATGGTAAAATTAAACAGTTAAAAAAAGCTTACGAGTGGTCTCAGGTGGAACAGAATTATTGAAATTCATATTTTTTACAATCAGTAATTACAGTACTCTTATACCGAATAAAATATATATACCAGCTGATACTTATTAATATTCTATTTATACAAAACTTGAAAAGTTAAATTAATTTTTACCTTTTTTTTTCAACTCCACCTCCTTCTTTTCATCTCTTCTTTTTTTACCTTTTACCTGAAGCAATGCCCATTGATGACGGCAACGAAAAAAAAAGAAGAGTCTTTTGTTTTTTTTTAAAATGCTAAAAATAGCTAAAAATAAATTTCTAATAGTTTTTTTCCTGTTATCTTTGTATATATATTTTTTTGTCCATGCAAAGAATACATCCGGAGAAAAAAATTATGATGCAAAAAAATAGATATTTCATTTTTTCAGATCACCGCCTTCATTTCTTACTTTTTTCAGCTCATTTTTGATACACTTTTCTTTTTATCAGTGATAATTATTTATATACATACATAATATGTTTCCCTTTTTTTCACACTTTTATTTTAGAAAGAATTAAAAATGACGTTAATTGTTGAAGGTGGCGGAATAATATTACTGATAAAAAAGAGAGGGAGAGAGAGAGGGAGGAAAGGGTATACGTGTGAAAGAAAAGGACTTTTTAAAAATAGAAATAGATAACCCACACATGTTGATTATTGCAAAATTTGTTAAGTTTGAATTTTTACTAAAAAAAGATATCAAATTTTTTTTACTAAATTTGAATTAAAAACATTATTTTATTGAAAAAACTGCAGTTGTTTTGAATGAGCACGGATGAAAAAAGCAATTAACTCGTTCCAATCAAAAAGAACTTTTAAATTAAAATTAAAATAACTTTCTACAATTTTAAAGAAAAATGAAAATTTTAGTGTTTCGTCATTACCCTAATATTTTTTAGAATTTTTAAAAAATAAATACGAGGCCAACCCAAGAATCTTTCGCCTGCCAAAAATTCCGGTTGTCATTTTTGGCTGAATTTTTCGTCCCTTTTAAATCGGGTTATTTGTAAATTTAAACTTTCAAACAGCCATAAAAAATTATGTAAAGTATAGTGATAATTATTACTAAAAAAGCTTTCCCTCAATTGTCTGAGAAAAGTCCTTCGCTGAATTTTTATTGTTTTCAGTTTCTTTGTCACGGTTAACAAAATTACTGCTTAAATTGGTGATAAAAAAATGTTTTTAAAAACCATAAAAAATGAAAAAAGGGTTCTGAAAATTAATTAAAAGGTTTGCTAACACTTTGGGGGGCTTTTTTTGCAATCCTAAAAGCACTGTTAATAATCAAAAATCTTTAATTTTTGTTCTTTTTTGTTTTGTAATGGCCACGTTTTTTTTGTGAACAAAAAAGTTAATCAAGTTTAGACAAATCAGTGATAGTATTATTTTCTTATCAGTTCTTCCGACTTTTTAACTTTAAACTTTTTGCAACAAAAATAGAAAAAAAAAGATAAATTAAAAAATTTATTTGTGAATTTTTAAAAAAATGGATTTACAATAACTTTGTAAATTAGATCGTACATAGTACAAAACAAAACAAAACAAAACAATGTAATAATAATAATAATAATAAATTAAAACATTACAAAATGTTAAAAATATGCTAATATAGCAAAACAATATTTAATTGTCAATCATATTTTTATAGCTGATTAACAGGTCGAACATTGAAAGAAGAGGAATTGAATCAGTGACTCCAAGTGTGATGGTGATTATAATGAAAGATCAAAGTCATTTCTGTCCAAACGTTCATCAGAGAGAATTTCAGTGCCTATAACAAAAAAATATTTGAAATGTTTTAAAAGGGATTTCTGGAATTCAAAGTTTATTGTCGTCAGATTTGTCTGAGATGATGAAAAATTAATTCCATTTTTCTATATGTAAAAATGTATAAATATTACTTACCATCTAATTCAACTTTAGTGTTACCAGAATTTCCATTAATCATTTTTGGATACAATATTGAAGGAAAGAAATTTTAAACAAATGTATTAAAGAATCAAGACAAGCTTGTGAATGCCATTTTCTGTCATCTTCAACTCTTTTATATTCATTTAAAATAAGGAAGTGAGGGCGGGCCATCTCTTCCCGGGCCACCCTCATCAATTCCTGTTTATTATTATTATTATTTTTAAAAAAAGTTTGATAATATAAAATTGACGTAGATTTAAATTCACTTTCTTTTTTCAAGTTCTCGTTTTTTTTAAAAGTTACTTTTTTTACTTTTTTCTTCTTCTTGATTCCAGGATGTCCCCCTTTTCCGGTACATGGTGTCGGGAGAAGAGAGATAAATAAAAGATACGAGAAAAAAACACACACACACACGTACGCGTACGTATACACATGAAACGAAAAATATATTTCATTTTTTTTTGAAAAAGCAAGTTTCTAGCCATTTTTTTGCCTCTCTCTCCTTCTCTCTTTGAATCAAATCAACAAAAAACCCTTATCACTAAAAAAAACCACCAAGGTTCCGTGGTGTCCATGACGCCAAAAATATGGAAAAAAACTGTTTAAAATAGAAAAAAGACTTAAAAATAGAATCAACAGTTTTAACTGAAAAAAAAGCAGGTAAAATAAATTGATTAAAGATTAAAGAAACATTTAATGAAGCTTTTGATTAACCTTAAAAATTAAATTAATCTAAAATGGTACTGTAAAATAGCAATTTTGTAAAAAAAATTAAAAAAATTATATTGAGTAAAGCAAATTGTGATTATTCATTTTTCATTGTTATCAGTGATAAAAAGGTAACAAAAATGTCTCAAATGATTTAATCTTTAAACTCTTTTTTGAATTTCGTTAATGAATTTTAATTAATTATATATCAGATATTTAAAAATTTTGTTGATAAAAAATTGGTAAAACCCAAAAAGTTTAACATGTTAAATAAAATTTATTAATTTCGAAAAATGAACGAAAACTTTTTAATAAAAATGTTTTAAAATTTTTGTTGAAATCATTTCAAAAATCCTCTGTTTTTACACGGCTTGTTAAAAAATAGGGATAAATAATTTAAAGTTTTAAAACATTTAAAATAAATTTAAGCAAAAAAAAATAGAAGATACAAAGAAAAGCTTTGAAAGATTTATGCAAAAATAAAAAATTTTTGACAACACTTTTCTTATGGGAATAACAGCTGAAATTGTAGCAGCAGTTTTGTTGAGCATACAATTTGGTTGTAATGGCATTGCATTGCATTGATAATCCATCAAAATAAAAAAACACATTTTATTCTTTAAAAAAAACATGAGAGTTGTTGTTTCAAAATATTTTTTTTACAAACTTGTTGCATTTTTTAAAGGTGCTAAAATATTGTGTTTTAATATTAGATTACTGTAGTTGAAATGAACAAATGGCTACAGTAATCCAACAAGGTTTTGTCACATTTTTGAAGCTGTAAAAATATATTATGCTCAAAAAGTGACCTATGAATTATTAAATCATATTTTTTTTTAAATTTTGCTTCAAATGTATCTCTTTAAAAATAGCATATTTTAGTTTTAGATTTGTTTATTTGCGTGTAATTTTATGTTTAATAATATTTTTTTTATAAATAAATAAAAAAAAAAAACATCATTTTTAATTTGTGTCCATTTTTGTTCAAAGATTTTTAGTTAAATTTTTCTTTTAATGAAACAAAACTGTATTTTTTTCGAACATTTCTTTTTAAATTTTCCCACGGTTATTTTCTTTCAATTTGTGTCATCTCTTTTTTTGGAATATTTTTTTACAGATTTCAAAAACCTCCAAAGGCCCAATTTTATTGAAGCATGCCTTGCTGCAATATGAGATTCAGAAGTCGAAGCTCAAAATTCGACTTTTGGTCCTTTTTTTCTTTACCGGAAAGAATCTTTAATCAAAAATGATGAGAATTAACTTTTTTTGTTTGTCTTTTTTTTGGCATTAAAAAAAAAGTTTTGCCCTTCTTCTCAAAGTTAAAGCTTATTTTTTGCCGCTCTTCATCCCTCCCTCTTTTTTTTATGGCACTCTAAAGCATCTCATTTTTTGGCAATTTTTTTCTTTTGCAAAAAAAGTGTCGCCGATTTTATGGCTGTTTTTTTTTTCGCTTTTTTTGAAAAAAAGAGAGCCATTTTTGACTTATTTTTTTTGTCAAAGCTCAAAAAAAAGAAGGGAGTCTATCAGAAGAAAAAAACACGCAAAATAAAAAAACAAACGGATGGCTTTGCTTTTTTTTCGGCTTCAAAGAAAAAACTGAAACTTCTTTTTTTTTTGAACGTCTTCATCTTTTTTTTTCTTCTTCTTCTTCAAAAACAGAAAAGCAGCGATTGTCAAAAAATATATGTATATTTTCTCGATGGTTAAAGAAAAGCAGCTTCAAAAAGTCATCGTCGTAGTCTTTTCAGGATGCCTTTTAAAAAAAGGAATTGAGTCCAACAACAACAATTCCTTCCTTCTTCTCCCCCCCCCCCCCTTTTTTTTTGTTAAATCTCAGCATTTTTTAAAGGCGCCCTTCTCATTTTTTTTACGACATCATTTGTTGCTTTATTTTTTTTAAACAATTGCTTTTAAACAAAATAAAAAAAAGGGACTTCACTGGTTTTTTTTTTTGTTTCGCTTGCTTTTTGACTTTTTTTCATTGTTTTTTTTTAAAAGTGTTCATGACTTTTTTTTCTTTTTCTTATTTTTTTGGCTTTTGAACAATAATATTTTGGGGGATAACAAAAAAATGAATGGTGACTCTTTTGTTCTGGGGTTTAAAAAACAGAGGCAAAATATCCCGGTTGGCAACAATGTGTTTATTAAGATTCTAATTCTATAAATAAAAGCTTGAAATTTAATAAGTTGGGTAGTGATAAAAATTTTTCTGTGATATTTTTCCATTATTATTATCACTGATAATGGAAGAATAAACATTGTCATAGATGATAAAAAATGATTGGATTTCAAACCTTTTAATTATAAAAAAATTATCATTTTAGAATAAAGAAGTTTTTGAAGTGTTTGCGATCAACTGTAATCCTTGAACAATGTGTTTTGCATTTTTATTACTGTAAATTAATGTCAGAAATAAATTTTTTTTCTTTCAATTCCCTCCCTTTTCCGATATTACTATAGTTTTTTTTTCATGTTACCGTATCCCTTCGCATTAGTGATCGGATCCCGTCCCGTTCCCGCCGGGAATCCCGGCGGGAACGGGAACGGGATTCCCGTGTTTCCCGTCCCGTGCCGATTTTCAAAAAACGGGAATCCCGTGTTCCCGTTCCCGTGCCATTTTCATAAAACGGGAATGCCATATATAGCTAAAGTTGCAAAATATTGTTTTTTAACAACTTCAAGCTCTGATTAATCTGAAAGCTTTTCTTCTGATGCTACTTTAATATATGGAAACAAACAAAAAAATAGATTATCTGCAGATTCTGCTCAAAAATTACTTAAAATTTTTGGATATTACATGTTACAAGTTTCCGACGGGAATCACGGGATTCCCGCGGGATTCCCGTAATTCCCGTCCCGTGTCCATTTTCAAAAAACGGGAATTCCCGTTTCCCGGGTTTTACCGAAAACGGGACGGGATCCGATCCCTACTTCGCATACGGCAAAGCTATCATTTTATTTTCCAAAAAAAAGCAAACATAAAATATATTTTTGCTTCCATCGTTTTTTCCAACATCGCCAAAAAAAACAATGAAAATGCAAACAAAAAAGAGGTCATTAAAGTTCATCTTTTTTTTGGTTTTTTTCATTATTGCTTTTTAAAAAAGGAATATACTTTTTTGACGCTTTTTAATTAACCCATTTTTTCGTTGCTTTTGATAGTTTTTCTTTTTCCAAAAAGAAATGGAATGCCTTTTTTTCTGCCCTCTCCAAAATGGCTCTGTCCTATAAAAGAATTACGAAATTTTTAGATTCTATTTTTTTCATATTTTTTTTCGTTGATTTGTTTTTTCTCGGGTGCTTTCGTGTCGAGACTTTTTGAAAAAAAGAAAAAGTTAGAATCAAGAAAAAAATGCAAGAATCAAAAATAGAATCTAACGAAAAATGGTAAAAACTGTATTTTTTCTTAAATATTTTTTTAAAAAATAAAAAAATATAGTTTTTACCATTTTTCGTTAGATTCTATTTTTGATTCTTGCATTTTTTTCTTGATTCTAACTTTTTCTTTTTTCAAAAGGTCTCGACACGAAAGCACCCGAGAAAAAACAAATCAACGAAAAAAAATATGAAAAAAATAGAATCTAAAAATTTCGTAATTCTTTTATAGGACAGAGCCAATGGAAAATTAAATGCTTAATTTTATTTTTACTTTTTTTTCCGGTGCCTTTTTTAAACACAAAAAAAGAAGCAATGAATCACACTTTTGTGATGAAATTTAAAATTTAAAAAGAACTATAAAAATTTGTAAAACACTTTTTTTATCAGTGAATTTATTTTTTTTATGTAAAACGGAAAAAGAAAGAGAGTTTTGGAAAAACAGTAAAAAAGTTAAAAAATAAAAGTGATTAATTATTACTGATTTCGAAACCTTTTTTTAAACGTGGCAAAATGTGACATTTATTAATCAAAGACCAAAGCATATTTATTTATTGAAGAGCTACAGTATATTTTTCATTTTTAAATTTCTGTTTTTTGGTGTCTTACAACGACACAATCCCACTTAAAATTTTGTACATTGTGTCTTTTTGGCCTATAAAAAATGTAACTTTTTACACTATTTACTTAACACATTGTTTAATCGCTGTTTTTAAAAAAATGATTTTAAATTGATCTTTTTTTTTCTATTTAAGATTTGTCACTTATATTTTACCCTGATACTTCAGACCCAACATTTTTTATTATTATTATTTATTGATTCATTATGTCAAAAACTCAAAAAAGAGGTAAAAAATTATAAAAATGCAATTTTTTTAAAAGCATTAAATATTTAAACAAATTTTTAGGAGCCGGAGGGCCACATAATCCATCCCCGTATATGCGAAGATTTCAACTTCCTTCTTTAACATTTAAAGATTCCACTGATTACGATGAACTTTTATCCCCGTTAGAAACCGAAGCAAAGCAACAATTGATGGATGAAAAGAATTCCCAGCTAAGAAATTATTTTGCAGATAGTATTGGGACAAGTTCAAATGGCATCTCAAAAATGGCACAAAAAGAACCTCACTCCCATCAACAAAAAGAACCTCATTCAAGTAATGGATTCAGAACAACAACAACAACGAAAATAGATTCTGAATCAAAACTTTATGAAGATCCATTTGAGCCACATTCAATCGATTTTCATCTTCTTCGAAAAAAGAAGCTTCCAGAATCACAAAGTTTTGAACACAAAAAATCTCTGCCAAACGTAGAAACAACAACAACAAATGTGCCATCAAAAGTCGTCGCAGATATCCCTCCCCCAATTCCACCACATCGTCCAAATCCTCGTCAAAAAATTGTTGAAATAGAAAAATATCGAATGTGTAAAGAAATTTTAGAGCTTGAAAGACGTTCCCGTGAAATGTATGATATTTTAATGTCCCCTCCGGCATCAAACAAGCCAATAAATAAATAAATTAATAATATATAACCTTGTAATTAAGGATGGACAAGGGCCATCTTTGGATTCTTATGAGGGATCAAGAGCCATAATTTTATGAAAGTAAATTTTAAAAATGTTTAAATTTACTTTCATAAAATACTAACTATTCTATAACAAATTGTTAGGGCTATCTATTGAGGTTTCGAGGGCCAGAAATTTTACATATTTTTGGTCCAAGGCCCAAAGTCATGGCCAAAATTATGCAAAAATTCAGGAAAACCGCTAAAAGTTTATCCCTTACTTTGGGGACCCGGACGATTGGGTGATACCTTTTTTTACCTCTTTTCCAGAATTTTTGCATAATTTTGGCACTGATTTTAGGCCCAAGTACCAAATATTTATTAATTTTTGACCCTCGATCCCTCTAATAGATATCCCTAACAATTTGCTATAGAATAATTTTTATCAACATTTTAAAAATTACTTTCAAAAAAGTATGGCCTTTTGGATGACCCCAAAAAGTCCAAAAATTGGCGCTTTTCCATCCCAACTTTTAATCACAAATTTTTTTCAAGGGTTAAATTTTGCGCTGAAAAAAACGGGTTCATTTATTTTTTTAAAACTTTTGTCATTTTTTTTATCCATTTTATATTTTTTTTCATGTGTGTATTTATTTATTTTTAAATAAAATTTATCAACAAAAATCTCTTTAGGAAAAAAAGAACTCCATTCTATTTTTTTTGGCTGTTTTGTTTTGTTTTTTTTTGATGGAATAAATTGATATAATTTTTTTTAAAAAGCTGTCAAATCTTTTTTCTTTTTAAAAAAAGAGATTTTGCAAAATGATAAGATGTTCGTAAAAAAATGTCGTCTTTGAAAATTTATAAAAACAAAAAGAGATGAACACTGCTCGGAATAAAAAGGCAGGGAGGGCAATAATTGTTTCAATGGAGATCCCCAAAAACAAAATATTTTTTCTTTGGGATCTCTTGGGACCATTTATTTTGAACTTTTTGAGAATGGTTTTGTTTTGTTTTAAGATTTTTTGAAAAAAGACAAAATGGACCAAAATCCAACAAGAGCTCATTTGCATATTTGTTTAAAAAAATTTATAAAATTTTGTCACAACATTTTTTTTTGCTACAGTATGACATTGTAAAACTACAGTACCCCAAACTTTAAAAAAATACTTTCTTTATTGCTCTTTATATTTACAAAATTGAGGCTCGTAACATGTCGAAATAAAACAAAATTTTGATAGGGGAAAAAAAGGGTGAAATGTATAAAAACGTTTTTTAAAACTACAGTATTATTAAAAGAGAAGGATTAGTTTAAACTTTAAAAACCGCAGAAAATGAAACAATTTTATTAATGTGCAATAGCATAGGCGCAAATAGCACTGAAAAGAGCAGCAAAAGCTGAAAGTGAAGTCGTTGAAGCTCCATTAGGATTATATTGTCGGTTATTATTATATCCATATCCGGTTGTTGTACCGTATCCATTATTGGTACCGTATCCACTGTTGTAACCTTGATTTGTTCCATATTGCTGAAAAAAAGTTTTATTTTATTTAATTCTAAAAAAAAGAAAAACAAATATTAATTTAAACTTAAATTTAGAAATACTTTTTTTTTCAAAAAAATAAATTCAAGTGTTTCTTAGGTTTTTTATTTGTTGAAGAAAGAAAACTGTTTTCGTTATTTTTTTCTGAGACTTTTTACGTAATGAAATGCTTATTTTTGAAAATTTGAGAGTTTAAATCCGCAAACAATGCAAAAAAAGTGTAAGAAAATAGCAAAGAAGGTTGTGAACTTTGACGCGCAAAAAAAAGAGAAATATCCCAAATTTTTGTAAACAAAAAACAGTTTTTTTTTGCAGCAAAAATATTAAAATTTGGAATTACAGTAATCTTGAAAAATAGCAAGATTCTATGATATCCTTGCAAAAAAAATCAGTTTTAATTAAAAATTTCTGTTCACAACTTTTTTTTACTTCAATTTCAAAGTCCCTTTTTAGAAACATGTTTAAAAGAAATTTTGTAAAATTACAGTACTTTTTTAAGTTTGACAATAAAGTTTATTTATTGAATAAACTTACATGCATTTGTTGGCCATTTTCAGATGTTGGAGAAGGTTGTGGAACTTGTTGAGCAACGGCAAGAGCGATTAAGCAAAGAGCAATAACAACAACAAAGGAACGCATTTTTAAAGATATAAATATATTATTCTGAAAAAATTAGATAAATAATAATTATTAGGGTAAATTTAATACAACAATATCGCAGAAAAAAAGGCAACAGAATTTGGTATATTTTTTTTCCACGACCTTTCCTCCCAAATCTCTTCCCTTCCAAAACATCATAAACTAAATCATTGCCTTGAAATTTGATTTCTTTTTAAAACATTTGTTTCTTCAAATAACGCCAAGGAAAAAAAAGAGAAAAGCGAAGAAAGGCGGTCCTGAAACTTAACAACTTTTTTTGTTCCCTTCTTCATTCTTGACTTTGACTTAACGGTACACAAGAAAAAAGTAAGTAAGTAAGCAGGAGAAGAGAGAGAATGTAAAAAGTAAACAAAACAATTTTTTTCTAACGTACACGCAAGGATCAGCAGCAGCATCTGAAGGATCAAAAAAGAAAGGAAAGAGCCCAAAAAATTCAACCCCAAGAATGAAGGTTGGAAGGTTGGAAGGAAAGAGAAAAAAGTAATAGCAATAATGATCGGCTAAAGAATAATAAATAAAAAAAAGTAAAAGGAAGAAAGAAAGGAAGCCGAAGAAAAAACAAAAGTAAGTAATGAAGCGTGTACTCTACTCCGTGGATGCTTTTCCGTCCTTCCGAAACTTCTTTTTTAATAACATCCGTAAAAAAATGAGTAACTTTAAAAATCTAAAGTTAGCTTAGCTTTAACGAGAATAGCCAGCTTTAAGAAGGAAAGAGAGAGAGAATATTGTTTGTTGTTGTTGCGGGCAATGTTCCCCTTCAACCCCGATCTCTCATTCTTTTTTTTCACAAAAGATAAATAACAGAAGCATATGAGTCAAAAAAATGTTATTTTTTTTAGTTCAAAGTTTGTGAATCGGATCTAAAGAAAGAATGAAAAAGGAGGGATAAGATTCTTAAGAAGAAGAAGAAGATCCTGTGACGACGTTACTACTACCCCTTGCTTCTGCTTTGCTTTCACAAATAATTCTCTTGAGTTAAAAAAAGAAAACTTTAGCAACAGCAGCAGCAGCAGCAACTCGATGAAAACAAACAACAAAAATACACACTCTATTTTTCACAAAAAATAAAATACAATTTCTAAACAAAAGTTTCAAATTTCTACAATGGAAAAAAACTGTTTTTGATGATATATTTTAATCTTGGATTGGATTTGAGGGGAAAAGAAAGAAAGAAGATCAAATCTCAATTTTTGTTGTTCCAAAAAAAAAAATGCAAAAGAAACAAACATTTTTGTGTGTTTTTTTTTTGAATGATCAATTCAAGCTTCAGACTGAATTAAATATTTAAAATGTTTTTGGTTCTTTTTTTATAGCAATTTTGCCAATAGCAACAACAACAACAATGAAATATCCCTCCCTGCTTTGTAACTAACTCCCGTAACAGGTCGTGTTTGTTTACTTTACAAAGGCATTGTTTCATCATAGTTTGAATTTTATTTTCCAGGAAAAAATATAACAGTTTTTTTAGGACAAATATTTGGTTGCTTTAAAAGTTTCTAAATAAAAAAACATTTTTTAAATGTTTTTTCAGGGAACATTGATTTATTTTTCGCCGATTAAATAACATTTAAAAGTGATTTTTTCAAAGGACAGTAACACTTTAGCCGGTTACTTTCAAATGATAGTAATCAAAAAATGGAAAAAATGCAATTTCGTGTTACTGTATTTTGAAAGTAACAAGTTGGAATGTAACAAAAAATTGTAAATTTTAGCATACAAAAATTCTAAATGTATAAAAATTACGTTTCTTCTTTAATCTCGTCTAAAAGTATACTGTAGCATAAAATACCAAAAAACGTTTGCCCAAACAATTTTTTAGCGTAATTTAAAACAAGTTTTTATAACTGTAATTTAATTTAATGCTGTTCTTCTGTTTATTTACTACTCTCTAAATTTATTTACGATTTTATTATGTTTTCATTAAAGAAAATCATTTTCGAGTATCTTCATGTGATTTTCGCATCGCATTCTTTTATCTCCTTGAATCCAAGCCCTTGACATTCATTATAATTTCCGGTATTTGTTTTAAAGTTTTTATCTTCTTTAAAATAGAAATTACAAAAGAAAAGGAAGAAAAAAACTAGTCAATTAATAGCACTTTTATCAAAAAGTGAAAAATAAATGTGTCTAGGAAAAAGCGTGTCCCGCGCGCGCGCGTTTGCTTACTTGCTTGTTTTTCATGGATGTACTTACATACACTTTATTGTTGTTTAACACACATACACTCAATCCATCTAACTTATGACAAACAACCACATTCTTTTCTTTTTGCATATAATAATATTATGTAAACAAAATTTATATTTGTTAGATGGATCACAAAAAGTGAAAGAACAAAAACGATCAAGTTCAAGATTAAAGGGAAAAAACGTAATAATATTTAATCCCAAAAAACGGAAAATTAATTACATCAAAACTATTGCCGTTCCATGACAAGCAAGAATTTTAACGTTCTCTGAATTTTGTCTTGATTAAACACCTTTTTTCAAAAGTACAGTAACACAAAATGCATTTTTTGCCAAAATTTGTTTACTCTCATTTGATAGTAATGAAGTCAAAGATTACTATCCTTCAAAAATAAATCCAATTTCAAAAACAAAAAAATCAAAATCAAATTTATTACAAATACATTATTATTTTATTATTATCTATTTTTTAATAGGTTGATTTTCAACATACTTAATTTCATCATATAAAATATCTTCAGCTTCTGTTTGATCGGCATCATACATTTTATATGGTAATGTGCCATTTGGTAAAAGTAATGTACCATAATATGTATTCACTTTTGTTGGTCTATATGAATATGCAACATTTTTAAGATCATTTTTTGACTAAATAAGATATGAAAAAGATAGAAATCAATAAAAAAAAACTAAAACTTACAAAATAAAAAGGATCTGGACCGGCGCTCCCGGTGCAACTATTATAATCCATTTGAACAAGAACATCTTCAATTTCAATATTTGATGGATTTGTATTTTGTTCATATAAATCAAAGCCTGGAATTGTAGCAATTTGTGGAATAACAAAAAATTGAGCATTTTCATTTGGAATTTCTCCAAGAGATTGCAAGACCCCCTAAAAAATAAATTCATAATTATACAGTATATAAAATAAATAAAAAAGTACAAAAATTTTTATTATTCTCCACAGCGGAATTCTTCGGAAATAGAAATGAAAAAAGTTCAAACTTTTGGTGCCATTTTTTCAGTTTTAGCCCATTTCGCCCAAAATTTTGGCAATATATTCTATTTTTTTTGGTCTCATATCGACATTTTAGGATTTAATTACAGAAGTAATGCGGCTAATTGAAAAACGCAATTTTTCATTCCTATTTCTAAATTCTTCTGCAATTCGGTTATGGTCAGATTAAAATGGACATACCATTTTAGTATTAAATTGTAGCTGTAAAAATCCTTCAGATGCCATTCTTTTAATGGTTGCCACTTGTGCGTCATAAGCCATTCCATTATTTCCCGTTGTTTTAACAGTAATTTCATAATATGTAATATTTCGATTACCATTTGAAACAAGTTTAGTTTTTTCAACAGAAGAAATACAAATTTTTTGTAGACCAAATCTGCTACCCAAATGTCCTTGATGAATTTTTTTGTATTTTTCATTATTTTCTTTAAAAAAACCATCATAAATTGTTTTAGTTTCCATATCCAAATTTCGACGACAATGAGCACCGATAAGACTTGGAGCACTTTTAATTTGAGTATCAGCAGTATCATAATTTTCAAAGATTGTTTTTTCTTTTGGTGAAAGTTGTTTTTTTAGTTGTTCAGCCGGTGGAGCATTAAACCCCCAATAACAGATACAATCTCCACTAAAAAATTGATTTAATAAAAGCTGTACATGGTTACTTTAATATCAGTGATGTGACTTGAACATTTAACTGCCCCATCCCCCCAGCACTTTAAAAAAAGCTGCTCCGACACCACACTATGCCCCAAAAACTATGAAATTTCACCCGATTTTCATCATAAATCACCCCGATACTTTTACAATCCCTTGGCCCGCCGCAGCTCTTCAAAAAATCCGCCCCATTAATCGCCCCGCACCAGCTGTGGAGCACTCCAGGGGGATGTTGGGGTGATGGAAGTCACATCAATGTTTAATTTTTTTTAAAAATGAAGTGATCTAAACTTACTGCGGGTATGTTTGACGATCACATTGTTTTCTGGCAAGAGTTTGAAAATCGACATAAATAAAATATGGATTTTCGAATAATCGAAAATCCGTTTGACTTGCTTCAGTTATCTGTTCAAGATCAATTGGAACATTACTAAAAATTATATATTATTAAAAATTAATGATTAAAATAAAATATAAAGTTTAAAAAACTTACTAAGCAAAAGTAAGATTTAAACTTCCAAAAAACCACCATAAAAATAACAATTCATAAAACATTTTTGATTAACAGCTTTCTTCTTTGTCGTCACAAAAAACACACACAACTGAAAAAAATTGGATGACGAATTTCAAATTATGCAAATTTTTGTCTTAAAAAATTTATTCAAAAAAAGAACAATGGATAATGAAGTCTATCAAAATTTTTTTTATTTTTGGAAAGTTTACCATACTTTTACAGTAACACACACACTATTATTACAAATTTTGTTTCTTTAATAATTAATTAAAGTTTAATTAGTCGAAACTTGAAAAGCATTGTTTTTTATGTATAAAAATTAATTATTTTTAAATGATTTCAGATATTTGCTCGTAAACAACTGTTTTGAAAGTGTGCTTGAATTAACTTCTTTTTTAAGGGATTAATTGTTTTTCGTCAGTTAATCCATTAATTATTAATTATCTTGTTTGACAAGTTATTTTTAAAAAAGTAATAAAATTATCAAAAATACTGTTAATTTTGATTTGAAATAATTAAATAAAGCTATTAAAAAGAGCTTCGATGTTTAAAGATAATAAAATTTTTGTAAAAAAGCGACATTGAAAAAACTGGTTTAATGAGAAAAAAAATTAGCAGAAGATTTTATTTACGAAAAAAGTATGCATTTATTCAAGTACATTTTTGCGAACTAAAAACATGAAAGTTTTTAAAAAGAATTTAACATGGAATTTGTTAATCATCTTTAGTATTTGCGTATTTTTAGATTTTATTTCAATTCCACAAGAAAAATGTGTAAAACAACAAAAAGAAATTGGATATAATTTAAAGGTACTGTAATGAGATTTTACCATTTATTGTAAAGGGAACGGTTGCTTGTGACAAAAGCAACCGTTCCCTCCCCCCCCCCCTTTTTTTTAAATTCCAATACAATACTTAATATTTGTATGCAAATTTGGGAATGAAAAAAGTGATGGGGCACAAACTCAAGAAGTGTCCCCTCATTTTAAAATTTCAGCATCATCGCCAATTGTTTTTTGAACACCTTTTATGTTTTTTCTTTGTTTACTGTCGAAAGACAGTAAAGAATTCAATGTTACTGTACAAGTACAGTAACGTATTTTATGCAATTTCATTATTCCAGATTACTGTCAAAAATATTTTAGCCTATATTTCTGAACGATTCAACAATTAATAATGTTGATATCTCGCTTACACCAATTCCCTGGCCAAAAATTGTAATTGCACCATCAAACTTTTCTGAAAATTTGAATTTTGTTTTAATCGTTCATTCAGCCATAGAAAATTTTGAAAGACGAAACATTCTTCGACAACAGTTTTCTGTAAATCATCAAAAAATGTTTAAATTTAGAATTATATTTGCTATTGGTCGCTCCGAAATTGATCAAATTCAAAAACAAAGCAAGAAAGAAGCAGTGATTTTTGGAGATATTTTATTAAATTATTCTATTGATTTTTACAAACATTTAACTATTAAGGTACGGGTAAAAGTAGGGGGTAATTAATGGGAAATTTCCCATTTTTGACGCGAAATAACTTTCGTTTCCCGAAAGTGTAACTGTACAAATAAATAATTACGGATAAACTTTTATTATTTTTGTAAAAATAAGGCTTTTTGGCTATTAAAAGTTCAAAATCAACTAATTTTATTGTTTAATTGTTCATTTAATAATAATTTTGGATATCACAATAGTTAAATCGCCAAAATCGATTTTCCCAGGAAATGACGGGAAAGTTGCTGCTTTAGGTGGAACGTTAAAATTGTTAGTATTTTTTCGTACGAAATTTCTTTTAAAATTAAAATTTACAAAATTAATATTTTAAAAAATCTGCTCAAATCAATTCAATTTTTTGAAAATAATAAAAAAATTATTTAGGCAGTTTCTTGGATAAAATTTATTTCACAGTATTGGTCAAATTTAAATTATATTGTTAAAATTGATGATGACGTTTCTGTGAATTTTGAAATGTTACTTCAATTTCTTAATCAACAAAGTGATAAAAAACACTCTCTTTTTTGTTCACCAATGAAACAAATTGCGGATCGAAGAAAAGATAGTAAATGGTATCATTTTATCAAATAATTGAATAATATTAACCAAAATATATTAAGGCATTTGTCATACAATGAATTTCGATATCGAAATTTGGGAATTTTTTGTGCAGGATTAGCATACATTTTTACGTCCGATTTACTTCCATTAATGCAAGAAAATATTGAAACGAGAAGATTTGTTTGGGTATTATTTTAATTAATTTTTACATTTGTCATAAAATTGAAGAAATGTATTTTTAGTTAGATGATTGGTACGTCACGCATGCATTATTGAATAATGTTGATTTTACATTATATAATACAGGTACAAAATTAAAAATATTCTGTTTATTATTTAAAATGTAATTTTTAGATGATTTATATTTTACATCTGAAAAATCTTCAATGGCATTTCGTAAACTTCGTCAAATAATGACTTTTCAAAAACCTATTCCAATTTTTACACATTTACGTCCTCGAACATTTTTGGATACAAAAAAACAAAAACAACTTTGGAAATTTTCGCAGCCATGTAAAAAATAAAAATAAATCGTTTTTTCTTCCTTCAAATTTTCAATCACGAAATCGACCGTTCCCCCACCATTTTTTTGATTTTGTAATACAAACTCGCAGTTTTTTATATGCAAATTTGAAGGGGGGGGGGGGGAGCCAACACGAAAAAAGTGCCGTTATTTTTATTTCGATTTTTCGATGTTTAATCAAAATTTGCAATAAAATCAAACTATTTTTCGCTGACATTTTTTCTTTAAAGATCAAAGTCATACAAATAATTATCGAAGATCATGTGCTATCAGTATCAATCCAAAAAAAGGGGGGTCATAATTGTTTTGATAAGATTCTTTGGGCTTTCTTCTTTTCTTCTTCCTTTTTTGTTTTGCTTTTATTGAATCATATTTTTGTCGTCCTTTTTAAAAAACACTATTTTTCTTCAAAATATCGTTTTTTAGCAAACATTTGTTTTTTTGAATCAATTTTTTTTCGAAAAATGAAATGCTGTTTTTTAAAAACTGTTATTTTTCCAATTCTTTTATTATTTTTCGCAAAAGTTTTTTGTGAAAGAGAATATTTGCCAAAGAATCGAAAGCCGCATTGGAAAACAGAAAATTTAAATCATGGACCATTTTTTGGACAACCTGAACAAGTTCATCTTTCATATGGTGGAGATCCAACAAAACAAATTGTAACTTGGATAACTTTTGATGATACGGTAGATTCAATAGTTGAATATGGAATTGGAAGGCTAGATTTAACGGTTCAAGGAAATGCTTCATTATTTGTTGATGGTGGAAAATCTAAAACCACAAGATTAATACATCGAGCTATTTTAACTGGAATTCTTCCAGGTGAAAGATATTGTAAGTTTTTTAAAGGTTTTAAACAATTACCGTGTACCAGTATTAATGTATTTAAAATGTTTTTAAGTTTATCGAGTTGGATCAGAATATGGTTGGAGTAGTGTCTTTACATTTGTGGGACTTAAAGAACGACAACAAAATGATGGCTTTCGATTTGCTGTTTATGGGGATATGGGAAATATAAATGCTCGATCACTTGGAAAAATTCAGAGATTAGCACAAGATGGTGATTTTGATATGATATTACACATTGGAGATCTTGCATATAATTTGGATACTGTAATTTATCTCATATCTGATAATTATATGATACAAGTATTTTTATAGAAAGATGGAACATATGGAGATGTTTTTATGAGACAAATAGAGCCGGCTGCGGCATATGTTCCATATATGACTGTTGTTGGAAATCATGAAGAAAAATATAATTTTACACATTTTATTAATCGATATACCATGCCAAATTCTGATCATAATCTTTTTTACAGGTAATAAATATATGTTTAATTATGAAAAGTATACTGTAGATATATTTTTTCTAGTTTTGATATTGGAAAAACTCATTTTATTGCATTTTCCACGGAATTCTATTTCTTTTTAAATTACGGTACTGTACAAATTAAAAATCAATATGAATGGCTTAAAAAAGATTTGGAAGTAATCTTGCTTTTTTTGTTTAAGAATTAATTTAGCAAAGAAAAGAGTTTTTTCAGAAAGCAAATAAAAATCGAAAAAGTGTGCCATGGATAATTGTAATGGGACATCGTCCAATGTATTGCTCAGATCTGGAAAGTCTTGAATGTACAAAATATGAATCACCTGTAAATGTTTTTTCATATATAATATTTTATAATTAATAATTAATTTAGATCAGAGTTGGATTAAATGGAAGTTATGCGCTGGAAAAGTTGTTTTATAAAAATGGCGTGGATCTTGAAATTTTTGCTCATCAACATAGCTTTGAAAGATTATATCCGGTATATAATCGAACGGTTTACAATGGCACAAATAATCCATATCATAATCCCCCGGCACCTGTTCATATTGTTTCAGGTTCAGCAGGATGCCAAGAAAATACTGAAACCTTTGTCAAACATCCACATCCATGGAGTGCATTTCGATCTTCAAATTATGGATTTTCTCGTATGCAAATTTTTAATGATACCCATTTATATTTTGAACAAACTGCTGCTGCTACAGTATGACGTTTTTTTGTGTTACTGAATTTATTTATATAAAATATTTTTTAGAATAAAATTGAAGATAGTTTTTGGTTGATTAAAGATTCTCATAAACCTTATGATCTTCATGATTTAAAGAAATTAAAAAAGCACGGCATTCATGTTCCATACAGTTATGTTCAACATTCTATTCATCATCATCATCACCAACAGAAGCAACAAAATATAAACAATTTTTATGAATATTAATTAAATATTCATGTATTATAATAAAAATGTAAATATATTTTATGCATCTGTCTAAACATTGGACTAAACTCTCCTAAATTCTGGGCTCGCAAAAAGTTTTATTTAAAAGGTTTACACTCAAAACACATTTATAAATCTTTTTGAACATGTTTTTTTTACCCCGGTCCAGGGTTAAGTGTTTTGAGTTAAGGATTTAGACAGTTCAGTCCCAGTGTTTAGACAAAATCCATACTTTGTATTCGATATATTAATGAAATACAAAAAATATTATAGCTATATTATTTGTTCAAACAAAAATGTTGGTCATCAAAAATGACGAAAAAAGAGAAAAGATCATTTGTTATACCTTGTTCCAAATACTGGAAAAAACTCAACTTTTTGGGTAAAGGAATAAAAAACATTTTTCAGGGCATGAAAATTTGCTCATTAATAATTATTATAATAACACTATGCATTGGTGATAATTGTGAGCGATGAAAGCAAATTTCTTCGTGGTACTCTCCTGCGTCTTTTTGTCTCTCCCTCCCTCACGCAAATAGAAGAGAGAGAAAGCGGGAAATTAGACATAAAGTTTGACAACCCGCGGGTTGCAACCTAATTTGCTATATTCTGAATCTTTATTTTTTAATCAAGAAAACTAAAATCATTTCAGTTAATAAATCTGTTGGAGTGCCTGTCATTTTATTGCATAAAGTTAATAGAGAAAAAAATTGCATCAAACAAAATCAAAAAATTAAAATATTGGAAAAATTTTGATAACTGTAAACTACAGTACGCCGATGATGGAAACAATTATACATATTTTTTTTTCAAAAATTTTTAAAATTGAATTTATAAAACTTTATTTTTGTTCTTCTCTTCGATTTCTTATCCACTATCGTTTCATTCCCTTATAAAAGTCGCCAAAAAGTGTCACAAGGAAAAAAAATATTTGCGTGCAAAGAAAAATCCCCCCTCGCCTTTGACAACTTTTTTGCAACCTTTCAAAGGCGAGGACCGATTTTTCTTTGCGCGAAATTAAATTATCCGTTGTGACACTTTTTGGCGACTGTGAAACGATAGTGTATCTCTCTAATTTAGCGCGCGGAAAATTTATTGCATTTCTTTGTTTTTTCTTTGGCCTCTTTTTGAAAGTGTTTTTTCAGCACTTCCAGTGCCATTTTGTTGCCTTTTGTTGTTTTCTATTCCCAATTTTTGAGGTGATCTAATATTTGATTGGCTGTTTTCTTATTTCTATCAATCTTTGATTTCAAAAGTTGGTTCATTCCATACTCTTCTCTCTCGTTCTTTCAATTTAAATTTTATTAATACAAAATGGATGTAAGAAATTGTGAAAAAATGTTTCAACGATCCCGACAATTTCATCAACAACAAAATACTTTTCCATCAATGAATTTTTGTTGTCCCCCATCATTAGCAATGCAATGTCAAGATGCACAATTACAACAACATTATCACCATCAACAACAATTATCAATGATGAATTCAACATTTAATAATCCATTTTTATCAATGTCAACACCATTTGGAATGAATTTTGGGAATCAAAATAATTATGGAAATCATTTTATGGGAAATCGTCATCATCAACATCAACAACAACAATTTCATCAACGAAATATCAATAATTTTCAACAATATTCTCCACCGCCATCTTTTGGTCTTCCATCAGCCCTTCCATCAATGCCTCCATTCCTTAATCAAAATTCAATGATGTCAAATCCAACAAATTCTCCACTTTCTCTTTCATCCGATGGAAGCACAAAAGAAGAAACAAAACGTGAAATATTTTTTCGAACTTTATCTGCGTAAGTTTTTTTCTTTTTTCTTTAATTAATAACAATATCTTTTTTTAGATCCCTTAAAGAAGCAAATAAATTTTATTCTGGAAAAACTACATCTTGGAAGAATCCATTTCTTTATAAAACAACAATTTGCGAAAATTACAGTAATCGATCATATTGTCGTTTTGGAGTTAATTGTTGGTATGCTCATGGCCCACATGAACTTCGTTGTATTCCTGAAGTAAGTTTCATTCTACTACTTTTTACCACATATAATGTATTTATTTTTAGTCTGAAGATCTTCCGGATCAATCTTTCATTTCTCAATATCTTTCATTCCTTGGTCTTCCATCTCAAACTCTTCATCAAATTATTGAACATTCATATTATGTTGCAAATCTTCTTTCATCATCTGAATCGTCATGGTTTACATCATCTAAAAAATCTGCATCTGATCTTCCATCATTTGGTTCAACTCGATGTGTATCTGCTTCAAATTCTCCAATTAATAATAAAAATGAACATGTTCAACTTTCTTCTGATCCCGTTAATCTTTTGAATACTCCAAAACCAAAGAATGATAAATTTTTTTCTTCATATACATCAAATGGTGGATGGGGTGAAATTGAATCGGCAATCAATGGAATTGTTGATCAAAATGTTTCTGGAATTTCTGGAAATAATGATTTTGGTAAAAGTTTTCGTCTTTTTGGTGATAGCTTTAATCATCAAAAACGTTGGTAATTTCTTGGAAGAAATAATTCTGTGCAAATAAATTTGATCTTAATTTATTTTATTTAATCTACTTTTATCTTTTTATGTTACTGTTACTCTTTTGTTATTTTTTAAAACTTTTTTTCTGTTATCGTTGCAAATATTATATTTATCCCAGTTTTTTAATGTGTTTTTTTTGCAATAAAATTGGATATTCTTAATTTTTGTTAACACAACACGACAAAAATTCATGTATACACAGTGAGGGCACTTTATGCTACAGTAATTTTTGTTTAGGTAAATAAAAGTAATTTATGAGATTTTATTTTTTTGGAAACTTTCACCTTGATAGTAACAAAAAAAAGAGTTTTTTTCATTTTCATCGTTACTATACATTGACAGTAACGACACTATTCATTACTGTCATCTATTATTAAACCCAGCTGCTAATGAAAAAATCAAGTAAATCCAAAAGCATATAATTTTGATCTGACATTTACTTGCTGCACTAAAATATCAGTGTTAAGCATAGTATGCAAATTTAATTCAATTATGAAAACTTTCAATTTTTCATTCCATTTTCTGCAAAACTTATTTCATTCATCGCTTTTCTATGGTATGCAATTAACTTAAACAATCTATATCATTTATCTGATCCTTTATTCATTGATTTTATTTTTTATACATTTTAATATTCCCATATAATACTTAAACAACAAATTTCAACATGGTGTAAGTTTACTTTTTCAAAGAATTTGATAATTTTAATTTTAAACTTGATTTTAGTTTTGGAAGTAAAAAGAAAAATAAATCAGAACAATCAAAAGAATGCGTTTCAAAATCAAAAACCTCCAAATCTTCTCAATCAAAAGAACCTACAACAGCTCTTTCAAATGTGCCACAATCAAAAGAGCCCGTATCAAATATGAAAACGGCAACTTCGCAATCTTCAAAAGTTAAAGATAAAGGTGAAACAGAAGATGTAATGCTTAAAGGTTGGTTATATTTGAAATATTACTTTACCTTTTTTAAATAGGTTTTTTTAAAGTTATGGGAAAAGCTTTGACACATAATCATTGGTTTCATGGTATGTTTTTAATTTATGTTACTTTAACTACAGTATCCTTTTTTTTGTAGGTTTAATGCCTCGTGATGAAATTGAAGATTTGTTAAAGAATGAAGGAGATTTTTTGATGCGAAAAACTGAAGTTGATCGAAAACCAAGATATGCAATTTCGGTATGTCGAAAAGGTGTTATCAAACATATTTTACTCAGTTATAAAAGTGGAATGTGGTCAATGAGAGATGTAAGTTTGGTTCTTCTTTTTGAATTTTTGAATTTAATTTGAGCTTTAATATTATGAACCATGATATTTCTTTGAGAAAAAATCAAAATTTGGGTTCTTGCATGTTTTTAAAAAATAAAATGTTGTTACTATCAAAGTACAGTAACAATAAAAAATAAAATTTACTTTTTTGGGTTACTGTCACGTCAAAGTAACTGAAAATAGAGTTTCTATCATTAACTAATACCTTTTTTCAGTGCAAAAAAGCAACACTAACTGATTTAATTCATACTCATGTAAATGAAAAAATACCTGTGATGAGTGATGGTAAGATTTTACTGCTTTTTTGAATTTAAATATTATATTTTTAATTTTAGGCACATTATTGATTAACGGTGTCTCACGTCCTGAATTTTATATTTTGCATGAACATCTTGATTTAAAGAAAAAGCTTGGAAGTGGTGCATTTGGTGAAGTATGTTTTTGCGTATATTTTGATAAGATAAAATGTATTTTTTTAGGTGTACGTTGGAACCTGGAAAAAATCAGATTCTGAAACCATTGATGTTGCAATAAAAAAGTTGAAAGGAATGATGCATAAAAAGGAAAGAATTGAATTTGTTAAAGAAGCAAAATTAATGAGACGATTTGATCATCAAAATATTGTTAAAGTTTTTGGTGTTGCACCACAGGTAATAATAGATTGAGAGTATTGAATAAAATATATGCAAATATTTTAGGAAGAACCAATGATGATAATTCTTGAATTTGCAAGTGGTGGATCTCTACAATCAAAATTAAAAAATACTTCTGATGTTAGCAATGATCAATTATTGAATTATTGTAAAGATGGGGCCCGGGGAATGTGTTATCTTGCTGGTCGACAAGTTATTCATCGAGGTAAAACAGTTTTAATGTTTCATTTTAATTATGCTTTAATTAATATTTAAGATATTGCTGCAAGAAATTGTTTGCTGGGAAAAAATGATGAATTAAAGATTAGTGATTTTGGATTATCTGTTGCGGATCGATCATTGATAAAATTGGAAAAGCTTAAAAGTATGCCTGTAAAATGGTTGGCACCGGAAACCTTACGGAAAGGGGAATTTTCAAAGAAATCTGATGTTTGGAGTTTTGGGGTTCGTTAAGACTTTTAAAAGATGAATGTAAAATAATTGAATATTTTTAGGTTTTAATGTGGGAAATTTTTACGCGTTGCAAAACAGATCCTTATCCCGGTGATACAAATCAAGAAGCGAAGAAAAAAGTAAGTTTTATAATAATTATGATTATACGATTGTTATTATTGAATGACAGACAATAACAAAAAGAGCTGCATTTTTGTTTTTTTGGTTACTATCTTTTGACAGTAACGAAGAATGCAATTACTGTATTCAAAGAATTTTTTAAAATTTAATTTTTTCATTTAATTTTTTAAATTTTTAGATTTTATCTGGTACTCATTCATTAAAAGCGCCTGAAGGAACACCTTCCACTGCTGTGACTGTAATGGAAATGTGTTTTATTCAAGTAAAAAATTTTGTATAATTTTAATAAAAACATGTTTAACAATAATCGTTTCAGGATACAAAAGATCGTCCAGAATTTGAAGGAATTTTCAAAATTTTGTCACCAAATGAAAAGCCTCCAATGAATGTTGATAACATGTTTGAAACATATGCCCCTTAATTTATTGTATGTAATGATAAAGACTGATAAAGATTTACTAATATTGATTGTGTCAAGTTTTTGAAAAATTAAAAATACATAATTATTCTTTGTGTTTCCGATGACATTGTCTATACTAGTTTAGGTATATCTGTCTTTCAACAGTAACAAAAAAACGATGCATTCTGTGTTTCTGTAGTTTGACACTAAGAAAAAGCTATTACTATCCTTTACAATTTAGGTTTTTGACAAAGCTATCAATATTAATTTGTTATTGTCAAAAAAAGTACTGTAACAAGAGCAAACTTCAAAAAATATTTTTTTTATTTTCTCAATTTATTATCAGTTAAAAGTAAGTATATATTAAATACAAGTTTATTCGAGTTTTGATGAAACAGGTGCTTCAGTTTCAAGTGGTGATACAGTAGAATCCAAGCCATCCCGACGAAGGGGTGTCTAAAATTTGGTATCATCATTTATTGGTAAAGGTAAAGAAAAAAAGAACTTACAGTATAACTTTTTGAAGTTACAACAGTTTTAACATTAGATTTGGATTTATTTTTCATGAAATATAGATATCCAATTATAGAACCAGTACCAATAATACATCCTCTGAAAAAAAGGAAGTATTTTAAACAGTTTTAATTATCTTTTTAAGATTCTTTCAGAAATTATGGTATTGAAACTCAAAAAATTTTTTAAAGAGCATTTGTGTGACAAAAAATTTGAATAACTTACAAAAGAAATCCACCAATACCAAGTGCTACAGCTACTCCAACATTTGCCCCAGCAGTTTCTGGCGGGGAAGGACTTTCCACTTTTATAGTTGTTGAAAAATATTTTAAAGTTGTTGAAAATTCTGCATTTTTTAAAGGTGCAATAGTTTTAACGGTTGAATCTTCTGATTCTGTGGAATTTGAAGTAGGATCATAATATTTGATAAAATTATTCTAAAACATCATTAATTCAATAACTTTAAAAAAAAACCAACATACCCAAGTAATATTCATATCAGTTGGATGTTGTTCATTGTTATCAATTAATACATCAATTACATCGGTATCTTTATCCAAAAGCATCCATTCAATTCCACATTTCATTGTAACTACCGTACCATTAAAATATAATTGATTATCAAAATATGAAATTTCAATTTTTTCTTCAACATTTTTTAAATCAATTCGTATTTCTTCTCCTTCATAATCACCGTATTTGTTTAAAGCAATTGATAAAATATTTGTATCTATATCAAATTGCAATTTAAATACACAAGGTTTTTCATTTCCAACAACAAAATGAAAGCTAAAAAAAAAAGATCATTGAATGATAACAAAAATAGAATGGATCATTAGATCGTATTCCTATATCATTTATAATTCATTGTTAAACAATAAAAAAATGACTTACAAGCCGGCACGATTCTTATTTGAAGTTGTAACAAAATTCATTGTAAAACTTAATTCTCCTTTATTGGGATGTTGTAATTGATAATAACTTCGTCCCAATGGTGGCACCAATCCTTCACTAAAATTAAATATTAATAAAAAATCAAAAAAAGATAAGATTTACCTATTAATCAAAATCAAAAAAGATGCTAAAATAATAAAATATTGAAGCCACATCTTTCTTTTTAGTCAATCACAAACAAATATAATAAATATATGTTTTTGATTCAAAATGATGAATAAAAAAAAGATATCGAAACATTTTCATTCATTTTTATGCAAATTTTTTAAGATTATTCAAAGTTGTGATTACCGTAGTTTATAAAAATGAATTTATCGGAACAAATATGGCACAGTTTTGATCTTTTGAAAATGTTTTAATTAATTTTTCAAAATTTTTGTAAAACGATAAAATTTGTATTTATGATTTCACTATAATAAAAAAATGCACTGTTAAATCTGAAGTTTAAAAGAAAAATTAACCGAAACATTGGTTTTAAGAAAAATGAATATTTTATTTTTGTGTTTATTATTTATATTTAGAAAAATTTTTCTGTGATTTTAGTTTTTAATATTAATAATTTCATTGGGATAAAAAAGTGTACTGTAAAATCGATTTTTTAATAGTATTTTTATCTTTTAAATAACATCACTCAAGGTTAATTTCATTTATTAAAGATTAGCTTAAATGTTGTTTGTTTAAAAAAAAATAAGAAAAATTACAAAATTACAAATGCAAAAAACACCAACTTTTATGATTCATCAATGGTTTTTCCTTTTCTTTGTAGTTTGTGTTCGAGGCAGCCAACTAAAAAACTCTCTCCCTTTCTACGTATGTTTTTTTTGAGTCGTTCCAACATTGTGCAATATTGTGTTGGTTTTGAAAGAGAAAACAGAGAAATGGTATAAAAAGATAAACCAAAAAATATAAATTATGCCATTTTTTAAGGCAAAAAATTCTCCCCAAAGATAATTTGTAAAAAGAATGTCGTATTCAAAAAGTGGATGTTCCAGAAATGGAAAAATCCATTCAAAATTATCTTTTAAAGCTCCGAAATCTCAAAAATTTTCAACTTTACAAAAAATTATTTTTGGTGAAAATAAACTTTCAAAGGTAAAAATATTTTTGTGTTTTTAGGTGTTTTTTAAAAAATCTATTGTTCCATTTTTAGAAGGATAAGCTTGCTTTAAAAGCATCAAAGAATGGAAATTTAATTCCAAATATTTGTTATTCATTAAATAAATGTGGACGATGGGATGCCCTTGGATCACTGGAAAATATTGTGGAAAAATTAGCAGAAAATGATAAGGATATGGGATTTTCAATTGCAGCGATCAAATGTGAAAATGAGAATTGGATAAAATCTTGTAAGCGAATTATTAAAGTTGGAAAAAATGGTGGAATTCAAAGTTATAAAGTTAAATCAAAGCGTGGCGCTCCATTTATTTCATTGTTGAATCGGGATTCAGAAGTGTCAAAAAAGAAGGAAAAAGGTAAAAAAGAATCAATGAAAGAGAAGTTGGAAGAAGCGCCTTTAATTATGTATAAAATCAATGAATGGCAGTCAAAGGATTCTGAAGAATCTCGTCCACAAAAGGTTGGAAAAAAAGCAAAAAAAGTTCGAAAAATCGCGGATTTTGATGAAAATGATTTTTTGCATTATGCTGATGTTGAATCGGAGGAATCTGAATATGATGACCAAGAAGAAATGGAGGAAGACATGCTTGTTGCCGCCACAACTTCAAAGTTAACAATCGGGGATTGCATAATTGTAAAAACTCCAAAAACTCGAAAACGAAAAAGCATCAATTTTGATATGATTGATGATGAAATTGATAAAATAAAAATGCCATCAAATATTTCAACAAAAATGAATACTATTCCAGATGAATTGGCAACAATGGGAGATGAATTTGTTGCAACTTTTAATCGAATTTGTGACATTCAAGTTAAGGTAAAATTATTTTTACAAATCATACTGCAACTTTTTTTAAATAATAAACTTTAGGGATTTTTCAATTTTCCAAGTTTTATTTCTTTTGAAGAATTCAATGAAATTAAATTTATGTATGATTTTCATTGGTTAAACACAGATGCAACAAATAAGCGTTGTTTATTTACAATTCCAAAAGCGGATAAAAATGAAATTTCTAATTTTGATTCATCTATCAAATTGGAATGTATTCAAATTAATCCTAAAAATAGACATATTCGGTAAGTATAATTTTTGGAATCTTATAACTTAAACATGGTGGTCCGTCACATTTAGCCAAAACGTCGATATCAAATCCTTTTTTTCCAAAATTTGATATCATAGATATCATAGAATCAGCTAAAGCTAAAAAATACTTCAACAAATGATTTATTAAAGTCATAATCCACTTTAGCTGTTTTATAATGGGCCACCAAAAAGGTGTTATGTTTCCTCTAAAAATTATATAAATTTGCCTAAAAACTTTTTTGTTTTTCAGAATTACAATTAATTCCACCCATGATTTTGATGTAACTGCATTAATGTCAAAAACAAAAGATTTAACTTTGACAGAAAAAATAATTAAAATAATTACAAATATTTACAACACTTCTTTAAAGAATTCTGTGCCATTCAATGTTAAACCATCCATGACCATCTCAAATCCTTCCCTTACAGCTTCAACATATCCGATTGGAGATTTTGAACTTCTTTATCAATGCCAAAATTCATCCCTTTCAAACAATGAAAATATGGAAGAAGAATTTGAAATAATTTCTTTAAATGAAAAATGTAATTTTTGTTACAAAACTAAAAAGTATGATTTAACGCTACTTCAATGTGGCCATCATTTTTGCAATGAATGTTCAACAAAATCTATTCGAAAACAAATTCGAAATTGTTCAAATATTTTATCATGTGAAATTTGTGAAACTCCATTTGATCCATTATTCATTCTTTCCTCAACTCCCCTACTTTTACTTCAATATTATTTAAGAATTATTAAATCGGATAATAATGACAGTATTGTGTGTCCATCATGTCAAGGGGTGCTGATAATTGAAAAAGATAAAATTAAATTTGGAAATATTCAATGTAAAAAATGTGGAATTTCATTTTGTGTCAGCTGTAAAGACTCCCCACATTTTCCTTTAACATGTGATCAAATGAAAATTTGGACAAGTAAAATTTTGCATGAAGGTAAGCTCCCCGTCTCATGGCTCTGTGAAATCGAAATAATTTTTTTTATGATTGAAAATTTCCGAAATCGACATTTTTGATTTCTGGAGAGTCCTGCCTACCCCCTTCCATTTTCCAACAATAATTTTTTCATCATTTAATTTTTAGCATGGTTCACAAAAAATGGTCAAATTCAATGCTACTGTGATACAATGCTTTCAATTCCATCAAATTTAGAATCCAATACAGAGTTGGAATGTTCAGAATGTGCCCGAAAATATCAAGTTATGTGGAATGATCCAGATTATTATAATAAAATGAATCGATGGTGGTGGAAAATAAATGTTAATGTTCTACCGTATTCTGATGAATTTACTCCAAATATTATAACAAAAAAGATTAAAAATATTTGTCTTGATGCACATTTTAAAAGTTTGGATACAGCAGCTTCACATGGTTCAATGGCAAAAAGGATTTCAAAGTTGGGAATTTTGGATATTGTTGAAGCTAGAATTCTTTATACTACCGTAAGATTTACATTTACATTTACCAAAAACAATTCAAAACAAAATATTTTAGACTTTGCATTTTATGGAATTTGGATATGCATGGTTATATTTAAACAAAAAATCAAAAACTGATAAAAAATCGTTGATTCAAAAATGCTTGAAAGAACTTCGAGGAATTTTGTCAGAATTTGAAAATCGAGATTTCCAAGAAAATGATGTAATTGGATGTGAAAAATTAAAACAATGGAAATCTTTGACCAACAAAGTTTTAAATAATTTGTTATAATCCATTTCAAATTCGTATAATTTGGCACCTTTTTTAATATTAAGTTTAATTTAATTGTTTTATCTTTTAGTTCTTATTTAACTTCTTATTTTTTTATAATAAATATTTTTGTGCCATACAAACTAAATTTTTGGAATACAAAAGTTGAATACAGTGGACATCAAGGCCGTATTTAGGGGGGGGGGGGGGGATTCTTCAAAATCTGTGCCCCCCAAAATTGAAGAATTCCCTTTGATCTTTTGCCGCTTCGTGTTCCCTCCGCCCCCCAAAATCCGATGTGCCCCCTCCGAAATTCTTTTCTGTATACGGCCTTGGTGGACATTACAAAAACTATATTTTTGTAATGGCCAAGATAAAGCTAGATTTGAAAAAAATAGCATTTTATGGGAAACCCATTTTGCAGTGTATAAACTGAATATCCCATAGTCAGACAGAGTTTTAAACTTTTAAATCCCCCCCCCCCCCCCCCCCCCCGAGAATGTGCATAATTCTGGCTTTTTTTTCATCATCGAACGCT
The DNA here is from genome assembly GCA_964035985.1 of Panagrolaimus superbus. NCBI lineage: Eukaryota > Metazoa > Nematoda > Chromadorea > Rhabditida > Panagrolaimidae > Panagrolaimus > Panagrolaimus superbus. The sequence continues at coordinate 14,215,798 of OZ038357.1, forward strand.
TTGCTGAGTGGTTGTTCCACTGAGCTCTCTCGCACTTTTCAAACTCTTTTTTCTCGAAGTTTTGACGAGTTTCAATCTCAACTTGTCAAAACTTTGAAAATATTTTCAAAAATAGGGGGGGAATTCGATAAAAGTACCCATATTGGAATACTACAAAAATAATAGTAATAATTATTTTACTTCAACTATATGGTGATTTAAAGGCTCCTTAAGACGAGTTCTCTGAATTTATCTGCAGGCCACCGTACAAAAAATTCAAAGTGGTCGGGGGGACGTGATTTTTCGTCCTATAGGGTAATTTTTGATGCTGAGTCCGTTTTTTTTTGTTTCAGCGCGAAAAATTTGGTCGTTCAAAAGTTATCGTGGCGGGACCACCAAAATTTCGAAAATACGGTAAAAATTCGGATTCAGCAGTCGAAAACCTATATGGGTGGGAAATTAGAGAAAACTAACAAATTTCGAATTTTTACCGTATTTTCGAAATTTTGGTGGTCCCGCCACGATAACTTTTGAACGACCAAATTTTTCGCGCTGAAACCAAAAAAAACGGACTCAGCATCAAAAATTACCCTATAGGACGAAAAATCACGTCCCCCCGACCACTTTGAATTTTTTGTACTGAAATCGTGAGGAAGGGAAAAAAACCTCAGAGAACTCGTCTTAAACAATCATAGTTACTTTCAAAATGTATAGTAACAATAAAAATAAAAATGCCGAAAATTTTGTTACTTTCAAATGATAGTAACAAAATGTTTCAGTTACTTTCCGAAGATTAACTTAACCAACCAAAAGTAAAAAAAGAAACCACCAAAAAATGGAAAATCTTACTTGATTCCAAAATTTTAAAAATTGTTTATGTCAAAACAAACTTCAGTTTTAAATATAATTGTGCAAAAATACATGTTTTGAAATGCTCAATTTATTTATATAAAATTTTACAAAAGAAATTTCACATACGAACTATATTTATAAAATGTGAAAGATTTCAAGAATGTGCTTTTATATATGATATGTTTAATGGTGTTCGGCTCCATGAGGCTTGGCGTGTCCATGTCCCTTGTCATCATGGTGGGCTTCGTGACTAAAAAAAGTAAGTAAATACAAATAAGAATGATGCAATTAAAACAATTAATTACCCTTCATGTTTGTCGTGGCATTCTTTGTCATGCTTATGTTTATCATCATGATGTTCACTGGTATGCTTTTCATGATGTTCAGCGTGATGTTCTTTGGTATGAACTTTATCTCCATGACCTCCAGTTTGGTGGGTTTCTTCGTGGCTAAAATAAATAGAATTTTGAAGTTATATCCATCTTTAAAACAAATATGTAACTTACTGTTCTTCGTGATGGGAAGACATGTTTTTGGATTAGCAGTTGTTGTTAAAAGTGAAGAAAAAGTAGAAAATTAAAGAAGCAACTCAGCAAACTTCAATATTTTTTTTCAAAGTTTAAAGCTTCCTTTTAAAGCAATTCAAAAAATTTGAAGTCCCTCCTAAACATCAAATTTAGTAGTAATAATTGACTCCGCCTTTTTTGGCCCAAATGTGATCTTTCTTGTTTTTTATTGCTTTTTTTTAACGGAAAAAAGTTGTTTCTTATCTTTTAATTCAACATAGAAAAGAAAGAGGTAAGGATAGTTTTTCAACAAAATAAAATGTCCACGCGCTTAAAATTCTTTCTTTTGTGATTCTTGAAACAAACAAAGTGAAAAAAAATCTTGGAAGATGAAAGAATATTGAAGCATGACTCTTTGAAAAAAAAATTTACAGCTGATGGAGTTTCCTTCTGCTACCTGTATCTACTATCATCAGCTGATTTGATATACTTTTTACTTTTTATATGTTTTTATCAGAAGAAAATACCATTAAAAAAACTTTCAACTGTGATTTCTCAAAATTTTTTACAGATTTGTTTTTGAAGAATTTGTTTTTGAAGAATTTTAAGCTTATAATCTTTAACTATGAAGATTATCATCTCTTCAAAAACATAATTGTAAATTTTGCAATTTTTTTGTGCGGACTTAAATATTTTGAAAATTTAATTTTTAAAAGTTTCAACAAATTTCCAAAAAAAGTGTATTGAGTTTGTTTGAATTAAAGTTGTTAAAATCCGCCCATCAAAAGGTGTGTTTCAATTTTGCTAAAAATATTTTTTTTCTAAGTTAAACCTAAAAGTGCTAAAAAATAAATGTTTGTTTATTTTTTGGAGCTATAAAAGGCGTTTTAAAATGGTTTTTGAAAAAGTTGTGTAAATAAAGGTGAACTTGTTTTTCAAATACAGTCAAACCCTAAAACCTTGAAATCAACGAAGTTCGGTCCTACCCTGAAAAAATTCATTAAAAGTTCTGAATTTATTTTAATATTGATAAATTTTAATTTTAAAGTGCTTCAAATATTTCATCATCAAATTTTTAAATTTGTTTTTCGGATTTTTCTTTGTAAATATAAATAAAAACTTAAGAAAAATATTCTCTATCAAGTTATAGTTATTTATTTAATTAATTTACGTGTTGAATCTGATATTAAAAACATTAGTATGTCATTCGAATTATTATCAGAAAAAATATAACAAATATAAGTCGTTGAGTTTCGACAGTAACGTTACTTTCAAAGTATAGTAATAAGAAAACAAAAAATCGTATTTTTTTGTTACTTTCATTCAAAAGCAAAACAGCAAAAATTACTTTTTCTCATTTTTGGAAATATTTAATCATTAAACTAAATTTTAATGCTTGAGGAAAGCGACAAAAAATTGAGCTTTGCATTTATACTTTTTTTATTCTGTCTAAAATTATCTTCGAGATTAAGACAAAAAATGTGATGAATTTTTTAAAATGTACTGCAAAGCAAAAATCAAATGCATTTTTCAAATTGAATGCATCTCGACCAGGGCTGGACGAAAGTTTCGTTTCGTTTCGTTTTGGCGAAACTTTCGCACTTTTTTAGGGTTTCGTTTCGTTTCGTGTTTCGCGAAACAAAGCGTAAAAGTTTCGTGAAAACGATGTGCAAAGAATGATGTAAAAATGCAAAACTTATGGAGAAAAATGAGCGGCAACAAAGTCGAAAATAAAATAATACTTGCTTTTTGAGTTTAATTTTGGCGCTTTTTGGAAAAATTTTCTCTAACAATGTTGCTGTTATTTATGCATTTTGCCAAGACGTTGATTTTACACAAAAAATCTTTATAAATATTTTTAAAATCTCTTTGATTCATTTTAATCTTAAGAGACACTCTACCAGATTATTTGAATTTTTGAAACAAAAGCGTTACATCAAAATTTCTTTTTCATTTCTTTTATAGCCATTCGATAGATATAGGTAAAAAAACGTTATTTTGAGAGTTTTGGAGTATTCTACCGTGTGAAATCGATTTCGCGTGGATTCAAATATTGAATATAACCAAAAATTTAAAAATTCGGGAAAAATCAGGAATTAAAGATACCAAAAAGTTACTGCCTACAATTGTATTCTTGGATAAGAGCTATTAAATGACTATAACAAAAAAAATTTATCTGGCCGAAAATGTTGAAATTTCGATTTTCGAAATTTTCGACCCATGTAAAAAAATTTTTATATGCCGAGGAGAAAGCTAAATAGTACATCGTATAATGGCCCAATGTGTAGGGATTTTAAAAATATATACCTTGTTTCCATAAGTGGAGTACTTTGCGATTCCCAAATCAAAAAGAGAACGCAACCAACATCTCCAACATCAATCTGGAGTTATAACTTTTGTATTCGGCAAGGTATTGACATTCGGTGACTTGCGTTATGAAATATCATGGTAGTGGAGTATTCTGGGACAGTTTGAACATTTTTGGTAACGATTTCGAAATATGGGATCACTTTGAAAATCCAAAATTTAACAACATAGATATATCGCAAAAACTCGGGTTTTTCTTGCATAATAAATTCAAATATGCATTAGGAATGTTAAATAGATGTAACAACACCAATGTAAATTGGTAAAAGCTGACGGGGGGTCAAAATCAATTTTTAACAATTTTTTCAATTTTGCTTATTTTTGATCAATTTTGGTGATACCGATATATGATGAATATCGAAATATATCACTGTTTTGAGATTTCTGGCTTAAAATATAGTTTATTTAAGGGTTTTGGGCCATATATCAACTGCCTGGAATCACTACTTTTCATTTCCCGCTTTATTGAAACTAGGGTAAAAATATCTAGGAACAATCACTCAAAAATCATTGTTTTTCCAATACAACATTGCTGAAAATAGTTTTTTTAGAATTTACTATAATTTTTTTGAGAGTAGTGACGTGTTTGAACATCATTTTAGATAATTCTAAGGTTTTCGAAAATTATAGATTTTTTAAAATTTGAAAAAACTAATTTCTAAACTTTCGATGTTGAAATTAATCATAAAGTGATGAAATAGTGGCAGTTAAGCCAAAAAAACTATTTTCAGCAATGTTGTATTGGAAAAACAATGATTTTTGAGTGATTGTTCCTAGATATTTTTACCCTAGTTTCAATAAAGCGGGAAATGAAAAGTAGTGATTCCAGGCAGTTGATATATGGCCCAAAACCCTTAAATAAACTATATTTTAAGCCAGAAATCTCAAAACAGTGATATATTTCGATATTCATCATATATCGGTATCACCAAAATTGATCAAAAATAAGCAAAATTGAAAAAATTGTTAAAAATTGATTTTGACCCCCCGTCAGCTTTTACCAATTTACATTGGTGTTGTTACATCTATTTAACATTCCTAATGCATATTTGAATTTATTATGCAAGAAAAACCCGAGTTTTTGCGATATATCTATGTTGTTAAATTTTGGATTTTCAAAGTGATCCCATATTTCGAAATCGTTACCAAAAATGTTCAAACTGTCCCAGAATACTCCACTACCATGATATTTCATAACGCAAGTCACCGAATGTCAATACCTTGCCGAATACAAAAGTTATAACTCCAGATTGATGTTGGAGATGTTGGTTGCGTTCTCTTTTTGATTTGGGAATCGCAAAGTACTCCACTTATGGAAACAAGGTATATATTTTTAAAATCCCTACACATTGGGCCATTATACGATGTACTATTTAGCTTTCTCCTCGGCATATAAAAATTTTTTTACATGGGTCGAAAATTTCGAAAATCGAAATTTCAACATTTTCGGCCAGATAAATTTTTTTTGTTATAGTCATTTAATAGCTCTTATCCAAGAATACAATTGTAGGCAGTAACTTTTTGGTATCTTTAATTCCTGATTTTTCCCGAATTTTTAAATTTTTGGTTATATTCAATATTTGAATCCACGCGAAATCGATTTCACACGGTAGAATACTCCAAAACTCTCAAAATAACGTTTTTTTACCTATATCTATCGAATGGCTATAAAAGAAATGAAAAAGAAATTTTGATGTAACACTCGATTTAAAAAATCTGGTAGAGTGTCTCTTAAAATGTCGTCATTAATAATTATTTTGCAAAAATAATTTTATCATCAAAACTTAATCAATGGAAATGCAAACTATGCACATACACTATGCACATTGGAAGTGAAACATGTGAGATTTTGTATGAAACAAACTTTAAAATTTGTTTTTTTATACGAACTAATTGGTTGTCTTCATGAACCAACAATTAGTCGTGATTTAACTGCTGGAAGTTATTGGAAAATCAATTCTAGCCGATTTCCTTATTTGTCGAAATTATACTGCAAACATGCAACAGTCCCTGCAACAAGTGCTGAAGCTGAGAGACTTTTTTCAATTGCTGGTTTGGTCCTTGATGTAATGCCAAAGAGTTTAAAAGATGAAGCCATTAAAAAGTTACTGTTTTTGAACTGTAATTTGAAGCTACTTAATTATGACTATTGAAAACTGTTTTTGTTTTGTTGATTTTTTTAACATTATTAATAAAAAAAAATTATAACTTTCGTTTCGTTTCGTTTTAGCGAAAGTTTCGCACTTTTTTTGGGTTTCGTTTCGTTTCGCGCCAGCGAAACTAAGTTTTTGTTTCGTTTCGTTTCGTTTCGTTTTGCAAAACTCAGTTTCGTCCAGCCCTTATCTCGACGCGATTGGTATTGATGAATAAAGTTGTGCTCTCTGACCGGGCTCCTTTAAATTAATTTGTTCAATTGTTTTTTTCCGAGTGCTCGGAAAAAAACAATTACTCGAGTATTTCCATCTTCGAGTTAAATTTTACTTTTACTTTTAAGCTACTTCTACTTTCAAAGTAAAGAATTTCTTGGAAAGTGATTAGATAAAGTGATTACAACAATTAATTGGTCAGTTTTACCAGTTTTTTTATTTGTTCATAAACTTCGATCATTGCTTTAATGGAGTTTTAATTTAAATATTATTGGTTAATTTTCATTTTAAGGTGAAAGCTTTTTTACAGAAATAATCTTTGACTGTTCAAAGCTTTTTATTACAAAAACATGATTTTTACATATTAAAAGTACAGACATCCCAAAATACATACATCTCTGTCACTTCATGGTACAATATTATCTTAAATCTTCAAAAATATCAAAAATTAGCTTTTGGTTTTGGTTTTACGTAAAAAAACAAATATAAAAATATGAGATTTAAAAAGAAATACTTCTTTCATTTTTAGCCGAATTTTGAAAGATATAATCGGGATTTAGAAGACCACCTTCGATCAAATATTTTTTTTTTGCTTTAAAGAAAAAAAACTGATTGTACGATTATGGACTTAAATGTTTTGATAAGAACAGATTAAAAGTATGTAAAGTCATATTTTAAATAATTAAAATATTTAAAAATTTTTTTTGCATGTTTTTTTAAATTAAATCTGTACTTTCAATTTTTTTTAATACTGAAAAAGTTAGCTAATCTTTACTTTTGCTTTTTTTTGCTACATTAAAACTACAAACTTTATGTTCTAAAACGTACAAATTTTGAGTCAATTTTGATTCAAGATTGCATTTTTAATGATGAAAACAGCAAAAAAGAAGCCGTTATCACTATCACCGCCGGAGCCTGATTGCTTCTTTCTTCTTCGATTAAGCGGACATTGTTTTTCTTCGATTAATTTACTACATTTTTTATTTTATTTTCTTTTATTTTTGAACTTTATCGCATTTTTTTTGTTTACCACGTGAGGAGGTAATTTGCTTACTTGGCGTAATAATAATGATAACACAAAATGCATTTCAATTTTTTTATGGAAAAAAAATCTTTTTTTTTCCATGTGATCTTTGATTGTGTGATTATTTTAACAGGAATCGTTAAAATGTTGTAAAAATTAGAAGCAATTAAAACAGCAAATGTCAAACAAAGAGTCCTTTGTCAATCCAAAATAGAAAACAAAAGATCATAAAAGACACTATAACAAGATTACTTCTGAGTAACTGATAAATCAATGCAAAATAATTGGAAAAAATAAAATGTAGTTTAAAATAATTTTTATTTTTATTTTTACAACAAATAAGCATGATGAAATATTAATGTTAAAATTATCGTTGAAAAATAGTTTTAAAATGAGAAATTTTTTGATTAAATGCAATTACATCTTCATCGAAAGTAACCAGATATCTCACAAATTTTAAATTTTTATTACTATCTTTTGACAGTAACGTTACTGTCCAAGTATAGTAAAAAGAAAAAATGAAAATCATACTTTTTTTGTTACTGTCATTTGAATAGTTGCAAATAAAGTTGCAAATTTCCTTGGAAATCAGAAAAAATTTTCCCCGCATTTCCGGTAAATCTAATTTAGTCGATTTAACTATTATAATACCCAAAAAAGTTAAACGCTTATTAATGGACATTTAAACGTCAAATTATATCAATTTTAGATTTTTAATAGCTAAAAGGACCTTCTTTTTACAAAAATATTCCAAATTTATTCAAATTCTAAAAAAAATTTCAACCAACATTTTTATCAAGTTCTTAAAGGGTGGACATTTCATTATTTGGGTCTAAAAAATTGTCCGACAAAACACTGGATTCCATGCAAGATCCTGAAAATCAATTTCTTGCATTTTCCGAGTCTAAAAACAGTCGGGAAACTGTCCGCTCCCTTTAACTGTGTTTTTTCCTGCTGAAAAAACGGCACAAATAATTAACTGTTTTTTTCAAGTCTTTTGGTAAAATACTCAAATTGTTTTATTCATCTTTTTTTATTGCAGTACTAGCAATTTTTTTTCCTCAAACGTTTTCTTTCAAATAAAAAACACACATTTCAGAAATCGAAAAAGAAAATTTAATTCGACAAGGGTCATTAACATTTGGCCATTTATTATTGCTTTGTCGCACGCACACAAAGAGACCGGGTGGCCCCGACACAACAAAGGGAGAAAAAAAACTGCATTTTGAAAAAAAAAATATATATATAAAAAATGCCTGACATGTAGACCCACAAAGCCGCTGGCCGGCACGAGTGTGTGACAATACAAATTATCCTTTCAATTTATCCTTGCAAAAAAACAGCTTGGCTTTAAAAGTCTTAAAAAAAAGAAGAGAAAATGATGGGAATAAAAAAAACCTACAAAAAAGGGTGGTCTAAAAAATGAGATGAAAAAAATGAACAACGAAAAAAAAACCAAACATAGATGACCACATTTTGCATTTGAAATTGAAGAAGAAAGAATTACAAAACTGTTGGAAACTGAAAGTTGGTTGCAGAAAAAAATAATTATTGTTCAATCTTTGATGAAACAATGACGGTAAGTGAATAAATGCTTTTTCCCCCTAAAATTTCATTCCTAATCATGTCATTCATGTAGTTTTACATTGAAAGTGACTAAAGTTTGCAAAAATAAATATCCAAAATTCGTTGAATTTTAAGAATTTTCGGTGAAATGTTTATTAAAATTTTGATAGTGAAAGAGAGCCTCTACCTTAGTTAAAATGGAAGTTTGCAACGTTCAACATTTTTCTTAACATGGATGTCTGTCAACAATGATAGGGATTGAAATTGTTCGTGCTTTTTGTCAATCATTGACTACGTCTTAAAATACATTTCCCTAAGTTACTGTAGAAAATAGTAACAAAAAGAAAGAAAAATCAAATTTTTTACTTACTGTCAAAGTACAGTAACAGGAAAAAAAATGTTTTTTTTGTTACTCTCCCACAAATAGTTTGCGAATATTAATTTGTACGTTGTTATAGCAATATTAACCATCTGAATTTCTTCCATGGTTTTAACATTCTGTTCACCTTTAGTTTTATTTAATATCAATATCGGTTTTTTTTTGAAAAATTTTATTGATAAAATTGTAAAAATTAATGTAAGATTTCATGATAAACACAAAGTTTCATCTTTGTTTTTAATTCAAATAAGAGAGATAACAAAAAAAGAGAACCCCTAAAAACACTTGTTATTACATTTTTAAAATCATTCTTTCTTCTTCTTTTTTGTTTTTGAAGTTCAAAGAGGCATACGTTTAACACCTTTTTCAAATTTTTACTATGCTTCTGTGTATTTTTTTTACAGAAAATCAAAGAAAAATCAAAGTCAAAATCCGACAACCATAAAAAGAGGGACGGCATTCAATTTGATGTTGTTCAAAAATGTACAATAAATTTAAATTTGCCCAAACACTCAAGCTTTAAGATTATCCCTTTTAGGCATTTTTTACACGCGCATTTAACAACAAAAAAAGTTATTCCCCCTTTCTTTCTTTCCTAAAAGTCTGCCAACAATAAAAAAAATCTCTTTCATTTTTCAATCACTTTTTTTTGTTACCATTATTTTTTTTTGTTAATCACTTTTAAAAAACTCATTCCGATTTGCTTTCTTCTTCGACCATCACCTCTTTTTTTGAAAGTAATTATCTTTTTTTTTATGTTTAAGTAGTTATTGAAAAAAAATATATATTTTTAAATATAAATAATTTCTAATTTAATTTATTTTTCTGCTTTCATCATAAAATCGTTAAATCACAGATGTTAATTGCCTTTCTTCTTTCTTTTCAACTTCCTTTGTCTCGTTTTGATATTATTTAATCATTTTTTTTTCAATTTTTAGTGCCATTTTTATAAATGAATATTGAACAACTGTTACCAGAATTGCAGTTTTCATCGACGCCGACGCCGACAACGACAACAAAAAATCATAATCATCTTTCTTCTTCTTCAACCTCAAAAATTTATACATGCCAAAAGTGTTTAAATCATAATTTAAGCGTTGCAAGAAAAAATCATAAATTTCGTTGCCCATTTCTTCATTGCTTTTGTGAAAAGTGCCAGGTTTGTCGCTTTTGTTTCCATGTGTTTTGGGAATTTTGGTGGGGTAACTACAGTATGACTCATGCATACTTTTGAACACCTTGGGAAATGTTTTTAAACGGGAAAAAAATAGAGGAAGAAGAAAATTGAGAGATTTCTCTGAATTTTTATTTTCCTGTTTGTCTTTTTAGTTTTTTCGTAAAAAAAATGCCACAAATGTGTTTTTGAGCAAGTTTAAAAGAGGGCAATTTTGGTTTTTTACTCTCAAAATTATTTAAAAAAAAGCTACACTTAACATGCAATTTTTTCAACATTTTAGCTACAGTATACTTTAAAAAAAAATAATGTTAAAATTTTTATTAAAATTAAATTGCTTTTAAAGTTTTAAAAGTCGAAAATAAATTGAATAAACATTTTGCGCGTTTTCTTGGATAAAGGTTTTTAATTTTTTTTAAATGCCTTCAATTCACAATGCCACCGAAAAAGCCAAACGCAAAAACTTTCTGAATGATCTGATATACTACATTATGCACAGTATTAAAAAACGTTACAAAAGATGCAATTTCTTTGTGTTTTTGCAGAAATTTATATTTTGCAACTCACTTGGAATTTTCAAATTAAAATGGGCAAAAATAAAAAGAGAATCCAATATTGATACAAATAATGACAAAAACTTGTAATATAAAAAAATGAGTAAAAAACTTAAATTCCAGAATTGATGGACTCTATTTTCTTTTATTTTTCAGGTTTGAAAAATTAATTTAAACATTAATAGTTACGCCCAGAATTCAATAATTTCTTAATTTTTCTTAATTATTTAAGCGTTTATATTTTTTTCGACTTTCGACAACCAATTTCCCCCCGTAAAAATGTTTTTTATTAGAACAGCAACAAAACTTCTTCTTTTTGCAATCTCCCCCATTTCATTTTTTGCTCATTCAACAGTTATACACTTTAAAATCACATAAAAAAATCTCTGAAACTCTTTATATATTTTTTTGTGTTTTTGCAAATTTTTGCCGGTGGTCTCTTTTTTTTTTATTTTTGGAAATAAGGGTGGGGTGCTTAAAATGAACACAAGATTGAAAAAAAAAGTAAGTGAATAAAAAAGAGAGATAAACGGTTGATTGTTTCTTCAAAAAAGCAAAAAAACAGCCGCATCAAATGCTTAAAAAAACGACTATTATTGGTCTCAATTCAATTGCTTTTTGGGGAGAAAGAAGAAGAAAAAAATGCCTAAGATTTAAAGAAAAATGGTTTTTTTTGGCTCTCTCTCTCTTTTCTGAAACATATAAATAAATATATCTGCCATTGCTGTTTTGCTTTTTTTCATTTCCTTTTTGATACTTTGCTCTTTTTTTAAAGTTTCGGCTATTTTATTTGGGGTAACTAAAAAATGTTTTATAAAATTATAATAATAATAATAAAAATATACAATTTCAGTTGGTTGACAGAAGGAGATCATTGAACGCTGAATTAGCACAAGTAAAAGCAATGGAAGAAACAATGCCATTACTTTCACCAATAATGCTGTCAGGACATGATGTTAATAAGGGTAAGTTGCTTTATTTATTTTCCTTAATTGTGTTAACAAACAAGTTTTTGACAAAATTATCGCTGTCCACAGTCAAAAAATAATCGAAAATGTGCTAAATATTGACATTTTTTATTTTAATATAAAAAATGTCAAAATCTATCAAAAAATTTAACATTTACCGTGCCTAATTTTTTGAATAAATTTAAAAAAAGCAGAAATATAAGATGTTTAAAACTTTATGATTAAACATGATGATGCTCTTAAAGAGACCCACGAACGTGTAGTACGAAAAATTAAATCAGTTCAGTTGCAAAAAGGTTGCAACAGAAATCTATTACATTTTAAATATTGCGGATGTTATATAAGGATGGACGAGGGCCCGAATTTTCAGGCCCGGGCCCGGATCGGGCCCTCAAAATTTTGAAAAACCCGGCCCGGCCCTGGCCCTTATAAATATAAAAAAAGCCCTGGCCCGGCCCGGGCCCTGCTTTTAAAAATTTTTGTAAATTTTGTCTTGGTCCCCCCTGTGGAATTTTTAAAATTTTTTTCAAAAAATTGAAAAGGCCCGGCCCTGATCCTCAATTTCCAGGCCCGGCCCTAGGGCTTTGCCGGGCCGGGCCCGGGCTTTTCAAAAGCCCTAGGCCCTCGTCCATCCTTAATGTTATATATCGACAAATATACCGATGATATACCCAAAAAATGAATCCGCAATATTTATTATATAACTTTTTTGCAACTGAATTGAGTAAATTTTGCATACTGAAAGTTTGCGTGTCCCTTTAATTATTAAAGTTAGAGTGTTTCAAATCGTTCTTTAGGATCCCTGCCATGAATTTTTGTGGTTTTTTATAATATTGGACTCAATTGAGATTAATTTAAGAATTCATACTTATCCAAATCTTTTTAGAACGCCTTCCACATTGTCAAAGATGTGCACAACATAATTTAATGAATCGTTTAAAAGGTGAGTCGGAAAAAAAACACTTTTTTATAATTATTCCTTTCAACAAAAACCTCTTCCATAAAAAATATGTATACATTACAGGACATAAACGATATTGTCCATTTCGAGCTTGTACATGTCCAAAATGTAAAGTTGTTGCAGAACGTCAAAGATTGATGGCAGATCAAATAAAACTTCGCCGAAAACAAAAAAAACAAAAAACAATTAACATCTTTCATCATCACAATCAAAATGAATTAAAATTGCAACAAGAACAAACAAGTCATGAAATTTCTTCATTTTCTCCAACTCCGTCACAAATGTCGTCGTCTTCAACAACAACAACAACAACGACAAATGAAAAAAAGACTTCCAAAATTTGTAAAAATAATATAAATAATGAAAGCCAAAATTTATTACGTAAGATTCTTTTGTCAAATGTTTTTCAAAAGTTTTTTTAATTCATTTTGTTTTATAGCTTTAACCTTTTTACCTTCCCATCAACAACAAATACCGTCCCAATTTTCACATATACCTTTTCCATCCTTCCCTTTTCAACCTCTTGATTGGAGGCTTGCATTTGCATTTTGTGCTTTAAAGCATCAACAGCAACAACAAAACCAACAACAACAAATATTTCCACAAAGTTTTTCATTCTTCAAAAATGAATCAACAAATTCGCCGTGAGAGAAAGCTCTCTCAAAAAAAATATATTTCAAATATAATGAATGTCATACTGTAGTTATGACTCTAAAAACTTTACTACTCTAATACATTCCAATATCTTTATTTTTTGTAAAAAAAGTGTAATAATATTATTTTTTATATATTTTTTTTGATACAATTTTGCAATGAAAGAAAAAAGTAAACTACCGTATCCCTTCTTTTTCAAAATTTAACCTTTTTTAAATAAACAAACAATAAAATGTGGGTTTCGAATACAAAAAAATGAATTTAAATTCAATTCAAGTTTAAAAAATGTCATTGTTATTCTGCAAAAAATGTCTGTTTTACTTTTTTATGTATTTCAAAAAAAAATTTAATACTAATAATTTTATTTTTTTTGTGCCACCCGAAAAAAAACCAAAGCAATCAAAATTTAACATGCTTAAAACCAATAAAAAAAACGTTTAAAATTGAAAAAGGAAATCAGCAAAAAAAAGGTTTATTATTTTTTATGCCACTAAAAAAAGTCCATGAAAAAAAGACAGACTTTGTTTTTTTAGGATAAAAAACAATCTGTGGGTCTCAAAATCAGCCTTATAAAAGTGCAATGTTTTAAAAAAGATTTCTCTTTCTTTTTTTTCTTTATCCATAAAGAATTGAGAGAAGAAAAGAAGCTAAAAATGGAAATTGCATGCTAAAACAAAAATAACTAATTTTAATCCTCGGGCTATGATTTTAAAATGTCAATTTATTATAATAATAAAAAAATGTCTGTCGCTTAACAATTTGAAAAATAAAATTACGGTATTCAAAAAAGTTTTGAATAAAAAACTATTTTTTTTCTTAAATGATCAGACATTTATCATTTTTGTATTTTTCTTATTTTTTTTTATAAAATTATTAATCTTTAGTTTTTTTAAAAAAAGGGTTGTAGTCATTTAATAATAAGAATGGATTTATTTATTTCTTTATTGTTACGTATATTTTTCAGTAACTATTTTGTAACAAAAATGTGCTGCCCCCCCCCCCCCCCCCGATGGAAGATTATTACAAAAAATTGCAAAATAAATAATTTTTGTTGTTTTTTTTATTTTTAATTTTGTATCTTTAATGTACAGAATGGTAAAGCTGCTATGGTCTTTTAATAATAATACATTTTGTACTTTTATTTTTTTAAAGAAAAATGCGTCACTGTAAAAGATGGACTGTAGCGTTGAACATTGAAGAATGTGAACAGTAAAGTCCCAAAATTGAAATGGAATTTACACATGCCAATTATGTGTAAGCATGTTTAAAGGTAAGAATGAATGGCATTTATGATATCATATTTTTTATAATTGTCTTGTTGTTTGTACATAAAAATTTTGAACATTTCTTTCATAGTGTGTAAATTAGCACTTTCAAATTAGACCTCAAAAAAGCAAAATAAAAGTTTTGAATACTTTCATAGTAACATAAACAGTTTATTTGTTGTGAAATTTAATAATAATAATCTCAAAATTAAACCTTCAATGAAAAACAGTACTGCAGTGATAGCCACCAACCAAAAAAATATGAAGTGCTGTCACATTTAATGTCACTATTTTTATTGGAAAATATGCAAATTTCTAACAGTTAAGAGATAAAATTCCCATCGAATGTTTAATGAGCACCGCAACGCTATTCATTTTTGTTTAAACAGAACAGAAACAATTTTCCAGGTAAATAAAAAGGGTTTTTATTGGTGTATAGTAATTCGAAAACAAAAAATTCATTTTTTTGTGTTAGGGAACATCCAGACGTGACGTCACGGCAAAATCCAAAATTTTGACCTCCTCCCCCCCCCCCCAATCACATTACCGTCACTTTTGGCTTACCCCCCTCCCCCCCCACCGTCACAAAAATCGTCACATTTTCCAAAAATGCATAAAAAATTCAAATTGCTTTAAAATTTTGTTTATAACGACAACAAACAAAACAATTAAATTTTAAGATGTTCAAAAACATTGACATATGCATCAGGATCAGTTGAAGGATCAATAATAGGTAAACCACCAGGATCATTGTTGTTGTCTTCGTCCATTTCTTCATCACTTTCTTCTGCTTCAGATTCGCTATCCAAAAGATAGTCATCCGATTTCTTGCAGACTTGACTTTTTCGATGAGATAATTTTGCTTTTTTTGTAGCAAAGTATTTGCCACAATCATCACATGTTCTTGACTTTTTTTATTTTTTTTTAAAACTTTAGAGAAAAAATTTAGTAAAATTTAATTCAATAACATTGCAAAAATGATCAATTTCCGTGACGTCACTTTTGGCTTTGACCCCCCCCCCCCCCCCCATCACAAATCGTCACTTTTTGCTTACCCCCCTCCCCCCCCCCTAAAGCCGTGACGTCACGTCTGGACAGTCCCTTACTATCAATGTACAGTAACAAGATTAGAAAATATTTTTGTTACTCTCAAATATAAAAGGATATTAAAAATTCAAAAACAGCAACAAAATTTTACGTAAAAATTTATCCTCCACATTTTCGACAGTCATGTAACCTACGCATAAGTTCATTATTTTTTCAGTTTTTTAATATTTAAAGCCTTGTGGGACTCATTAATAAATTAATTTTTTGCACATTTTACAAATTTTTAGTGTTTTAAATCTCCGTTTAAACCCACAGAGAGTTTAAATGAGTACAAGATAAATACTGAATTCGACAGAATATATTGACAAAAATGATTATTCAAAATTCATTCATAAACTTCGGTAATGAGTGTATTTGAAATTAACTGTTAACTGTTTTTTCCAAAAAATTAACGAGATTAGAAAAAAAATATTGGAATAATATAAATATCAGCAATCAAAGATATTTATTTCTTTTAATGAAGAAATTTTTAAATTGTTTTAATAGGATCAGGGATGAAAAATCTGGTTGACTTTTTTTTGGCAAAAACAAAGAATTTTATAAAGTTTTTCGACCGGCCCGCGGGCCGCATTTATCATCGTTGAATAGGATGGAACGCGTTTTACGCGGTTTTGCTATTTTGTCAGAGAAAAAAAAACAGAGAAAACAGAGAGAGAGAGAGCAGAGTTTCGAAAATATTCGAAACGCTGCTCTCACGCTTTTTCACTTGTCTTTTTTTTTCTCTAACAAAAAAGCAAAACCGCGTAAAACGCGTTGTAGTGTGAATAGGATGGAACGTTGCTTGTCAAAAATAGGAAAGCTATGTTTTTAAACTGTTATCATTTCTACGTAGACACAGGTACTGTAGCTACAGTACCACGGAAAATGAAAATGCTTATTTTAGTCACAGTTTAAAGGTTTCTAAACCACAAAATAATTCTTTTAAACATTTCTCCATCTTTTCAACTTACATGTCCATTTTTTACAAAGACGAATTCTTCCGACTGTAGTGAGCGGCCTTTATCATTACACGAGTTATTTTAAAATTTCTGAAAAAATTATAATTTCTGATATTTGGTTCTTTTTAAAAAAAAAACGTTTTTTAGCAAAGAAATACATCATGAACAATAATATCGAAAACAAAATTTTTGTAGCTGCACTTTTGTGACAGTGTGTTACCCCCTTTTTTCCAACTTTGATCTTTGATAATGCACTTCTTCATTTTGTTGCTTACCCAATTTGTACATAAAAAAAGGCCCTTTGTCCCCAATTCTGGAGGGTAATAATAACTGAGTAAGAGACAAGAATTAATGACAAATAAAAATAATAATAAACAAAATTTTTGTGTTATAAGAAAAAGTGCAGCCGTACTTTTTCTCCTTGTTTAAAAAAGAGGTTACAGAAAAAAGTGGTAACAATTTTAAGGAAAGCACCTTTTATAACTTTTAAGTATGTAAATGTTAAACAAAAGTGCATATTTCAATGAAATAAAGCAACTAACCTTTAATGAAAGCAGCATATATCTTTTTTTGCAGCAACGGCAAAGCAACAATAATAACTTGTGACTTTTTTTTGAGTTAAGTTCGAATGCTCAAAAAAGTTTTTTCTTTTTTGGATTCTGTTTATTATTTTGCTTTTTTGCTTTAACTTTTATTGTTTCGTTTATGATTCATTTTTTGAAGAAAACTATATATATTCTGGTGTTCTTAAAAGCGCACCAGATTCCTTCTTTTTTTATTGTCTATGTTGTCCCAAATGGAAAGAATTCTGTTTGCTATTGTTTGGGGATTTCTAAAGGAAGAAATTACAGATAATAAAAATACCCACCTCTAACAAGCTTTTTGATTCTCTCGCCACGAATCCGGCAAAAAAGGTTTTAACATTTTGTTTTGCGGTCAAAAATGAGTCTCAAAAAAACAAGGCAGGCAGTAAAAAGTGTTTTTGACCTACATTCCCTGATTCGCATTGAAAGCATCAATAAATATTAATGAAAAAATTTGTTACTCCCCCAATGTATTGAAACGTTAAGTTTTAAAAAACTTAACGTTTCAATACATTATAAAGTCATATTTGTTACATTTGTTAGTGTCGAAGTATAGTAATATTAAAAATAATAAAAAAAACAAATTTGTTTGGTTACTCTCAAAAATGAGTTTATGAATAAGTTGAAAGACAGTTATATTTGTAGATTTGCTTCACAAAGTGCCTTTTAAATGATAGCAACTTTAAGCTTTTAATTATACAAATTTTTATACATTCCGTGATGTCGAAAATTTTGTAAAATATATTGTGACAGTAAACAGATTATTGTATTTTAAATTCTTTTGTTACTATCCAAAAAATGCCACACAAAAAAAATCATTTGAAAAAAAATGTGTCAAAAATTACTCATTTTAAAAAATTTGTCAGATAGACAAATCTGTTAATTAAATACTCCGATTTTTAAATTAATAAGAAAAAACTAATAAAATTTGTTGTTTACCGTAATTTTGTTTTTTAACAATGAAGTGCATAAATTAATTACCTGAATTAAAATACGCAATATCCTACATTTTATTTAATTAAATTAAATAAAGTTAAGTAATAAAAAGATTCGTTTCCTTAAAAAATTGGATTATTTAATGAACTATTGTTTTTAAGATATTGGTGTTGTTTTTACTGCATTAAATTATGGAAGACAGTAACACAAAATATTTTTTTACAAAAACTATGTTACTGTCAAATGAAAGTAACAAAATTTGAAATTATTTTTTTTGACTTTTTATTTTTTATTTTCCTCACTCTAATTTCAGACTGTGGTTTAAAAAATATATTGAAAGAAGGAAATAAAAGTTAAAAATAGAGATGAAGGAATTGTCCTTTAAAAAAAAGGTGACAATTTTTCTGTGAAATTGCTTATTTAAATTCAATTTTTCCCGAATTGCGTCGCATTCAAGTAATAATTTGAACTTTTTTAAAAGAAATATTTTTGTATTCTTTACCTTCAAAAACTTTATCCATATGACCACTTTTTTTATATAAATCTTTATTTAAAAGACATTTTTTGATAACAAAAGAAAAAAAAGAGTTGCGTGTTGAATGACGAAGAATGGAAATGAAAAATGTTCAAAAAAGTACAGTTGAACTGGATCACACGCAATTTTTGTGTTATTCCTTTAAAGGAAAAAAATAAATTCTTAATTTACTTAAAAGTACTTTTGGACAAATTTTTTTTTCACTGTTGAAATGATATATTTATTGTTTAAAAGATTTGCAAAATGTTAGGTGTACTTTTTTTCGGATAAAAGTGTGCAACTGTTACTGTTTTACAGAATATTTGAGAAGGTGGTTCAAAACAGGCTTTTTTTTTTTTTTTTTTTTTTTTAAAGTTGTCACATGTATGTTATTTGTTTAACCATATTTTTTCAACACTGCTCAAAATTTGTTGATAAAAAGTGCATAAAAACCTTTTTCAAAATGGTTTTATTACACTGTAGTCTATAATTTATTCATAAAAAAAACAAATTATAACACTTGTTTGCATTGAACTTCAAAGCCTCTCTAAAAGTGCAAAGAATATCAAATGCTCAAATTTTAAGTGTTATAATATCAATTATTTTTATTTAAGAATTAATGCAAAATTTGGAGCCCCGAAAAACAACTTATAATATACCATAAAATTATTAAATTGCCATCAAAACTCATTCATATTAACAAAAATTATAAAACAAATTTAAAATAATAATGGTATATGGCTAAATTATTTCTTAGAATTTTCAAGAAAAGTTGTTTTGCAACAAAATGCATAAAGATTAAAAATGGAGAAGGTTATGGAAATGAATGGAAAAAAATCGTTTAATCTAAAAATTACCAAAATAAACACTTGGAAAGTTATAAAATCTTCAAAATTTATACCCCCAAATTTAATAAAAAATATTCTCAATGATTTGAAAAAAAGATTAAAGCAGAAAAGCTACAAAAAAGTTATTTAAAAAACATAATTAAAACATTTCCGCGTTCAAAATACTGTTTAATAGTTTAAACAAAACAAAATAAAAATTGCTGTACTTTGTTATCTCTGTCGTCAACGTAAATATTAAAAAAAATGTGTCTCTTCTTTTAAATTCCGTAGTTTACAGAATTAACGAGTAGGCGATAGGGGGTTTAATGTCCAGGGAATTTTACGTAAATGTTTGACTTTTATTCTTGCATTCCAAACATTTTTTTCAATGAATTATACATACTTTAATTGATAAAATTTTGAGAGTTTATTAAAGTTTATAAAATGTGGTAAATCAAGGATACTGTAATGAAACGAATATGAATTTTTTTATTCTTCGAAAAATAAAATAAATGAATTTAGTTTTTTTTAAGTATAAATAACTGTTCTTGGCATCAATTTATTTAAACAGCAATTTTAATATCAGGTTGCTTTATGCTTTTAAAAAATTAATGTAAAAATGTTTAAAAACTTTAATTTAATAATTTAAGATAATTAATTTAAATATGTAAAAAGGACGGAAAATTTGGTATTTTAAAGCTAAAATTTTTATGATTATTACGTCGAATCGTAATCTCATTTGCATACGTTTGTGATAAAACTACACTTTTTGCATTTTTATAAAATTTCTATGAAATTTGGATGATTTATGTGATTTATTTCTTATACGGATAATAATGCTTGGTAAAAAATTTATACAGTTATATCTGTATAAATTGTGTTTCGATACAGAAGAATTTGATTGGAAATGTTACATTAGTATTATTAATTTTTATCAAATTGCAATGATTTCTATAAAACCTAAAACATAAAGTTTGCAAGTTTTTCAAAAATTTATCAAAAAAGTGAAAATATTTTTTTGCAAAAGCTGTGTCGGTACATGCAAGGATAAAAAAATTGGAGAAAAGTCGGAGGTACCATGTCTGGAATATCACACACGAAAATTGAAAAAAAAGTAACAAATTGTAGATTTGAAAGTTGCCACAAAAAAACAAACCACCTCCAAATTTTTGTTTTTTATAATCCTAGAAAGTTTTAATTAAAACTCGTTATCACTTTTTTTTCCAAAACATTGAAACACCTTTGATTTTTGGCCTTGCCCATCTTCAAAATTATTTGGATTTTTATTTCTGTAAGTTTCTCTCACTCTTAATTCCCATTTGAGACCACTTTTTTTTCTTCTACGACGAAAATATATTTATTACAGTTTCTTCCTTCTTCCTTCGGTGTGTGTGTAAGTATTTTTTTTCTATTTTGTACTGGTGTTACATTTCTCTAGAGTCATATATCTTGCACTTTTATACACTTTTAAAGTAAAAGGATTTATTAAATCCAAGTTAAAAAAAACAAAGTAAGGGTGTTCTTTGTTAAGCTTCTTGAGAAACTCCGCCCATTCTTGGGGTTACTTTCTCTCTATATATTTTTTTATCTCGTTTTCGTTGGTTAACCTAAAAAAAAGAGGTGGGATAAATTTGTTTTTTGCACTTGAAGCAGAAAAAAAAGAGGTATATATAAAAAGGCAACGGATAATCGGCTCATATCCTTATTAAAGCACATTTATATATATTCAAATATTTTGTTTTAAAACAAAATTATTTTTTATTTAATTATATTTTTATAACTTACTGATAAAGAAGTTTGTAAAAAAACAATGCAAAAATTATATCTTTTTATATCATTTATTTTACATTTTATATTTGTTTCTTCTCGTTCTATAATATTATCAGATGATGAATGTAAAGCACAATATATATCAAGTTTTAATAAAGTCTGCACAGGAATATCTTTTCAAACTCCATGCTTTTCAAATACTACTTTTAATTCGGATACTTGTAAGTTTAAAACAAATTAATTTTTATAAAAACCTTAATTAATCTATCTTCATTTTTTAGTTACAATTGAACAAGTAAAAGATATTTCTTTGGATTTGATAGCAGGATTTTGTTGTCAATCATCTCAAAATCATTGCAATCTTAATTTTATTTCAACACAAATATGTTGTAGCGGCGGAAAAAATTGTAATGAACAATGTTACGGAATTAATCCACCCTATTCAATACAGACATTTGATGATATTAAAAAATGGAAAGTTATTAAAAATCGTGGCATGAAACCTCCAAAATCTTTATATCAATCAATATTCCCCAAAATTCCCTAAAAATTCTTAAATTTATTTTTTATAAATATATAGATTTAGTAAATCGCCAATAGTGATAATAATTGTCTTATTTGACTTTAAAAATTAATATTTATTTATTTCAATTTTTGCCATAAAATACAGCTTTATAAAAGCCATAAAGAAAAAAAGAACATGTCTAAAATTTTGCCATAGACTTTCTTTTTTTTCTTCTCTTTTTTTCTGATACCTTTTGTCTTTCTTTTTTTCTTTGTATATTAAAATTATTCTAATTTATTTTATATATTTTTGTTTTCCTTAAAGGGAGTGTCGAAGGCAGACAAAAAAGTTCTTTCTTTTGTAACCAAATCTTGACGCGAAAGCAATATATTATCAGCCAACTTTTCATTAAAACATTTTTTTAAATTTAACTTTTTTAAATTTAAATAAAAGTTGCTTGAAAATATATTGTTTTCGCGTCAAGATTTGGTCACCAAAGAAAAAGTTTTTTTGTCGGTCCTTCGACACTCCCTTTAAAACAATTTTTATATGTGTACAAAAAACATAATAATACTGGTATGTAATAATAATAAAAACTTTATTTTTTTTTCTAACATATAATTTTGTCAAGACCAAATAATCAAAAAAATAGTGATACCACAAATATTTTTTGATGCACTTTTTTTTCTTTAAAAATAAATAAATATACTTTATGAAATAATAAAAGCGGAGGATATAATAATACAGGGTTGTCTTTACTGACTTGTATAATTTCAACTTTTTCTTTCTTTCTTTCTTCTTTCTTTTTAAAAGTGCAAACTCTAAAGAAATTTCAATTTCGATAAAAAGAAAGTGACGTTTACTTTTCCTCTCCTTTCCCTTTTTT
This sequence comes from Panagrolaimus superbus, assembly GCA_964035985.1. Taxonomy (NCBI): domain Eukaryota; kingdom Metazoa; phylum Nematoda; class Chromadorea; order Rhabditida; family Panagrolaimidae; genus Panagrolaimus; species Panagrolaimus superbus. The sequence goes on from OZ038357.1 coordinate 14,238,480, forward strand.
TGTAGATTAATAATATGCGTTAGCAGCCTAAAAAATGGATTGTTAATTCAATTTAAAATAAAAGACACGTTTTTTTGGGATTGATTGTATTTTTGTATTTTATATAATCTTCTTTTTCTTCGAATAATCAACTAAAAATGTGTGTATATGTGTTTGAGCTAAAATTGGAATACTTTTATATTTTTGCCAAAAAAAGGTCCTTTGATATACAAATATAAAATAAAATACAATATAAATCTTTCTTTCTTTCAAAAACCTTTTTAAGGAGAATAGGATTAAATCAATGTGTTGTTAGTCATTGTTTATTTGTGTTGTTTTCTGAATGATGTAGAAATTTATAAAGGCTTGAATTAAAAGTAAATATTTTGTTATTTTTGCATACTTTTTGCACAAAAGTTGTTGTATAGTTCAAATAATCAAACGATAATTTTAAAAGGGCAGTTAAAGCAATTGATGTTTTACAAAAAAATCATTAAATCTATCTTTCCCATAAATGACATTAACATTTCAGTGCGACAAGAAAGAGTAAAGCGTTACTGTCAAAGTACAGTAACAATAAAAAGCAAAATTTAAATGTTTTTGTTACTTTCTTTTGAAAATTAGTACGATACTTTTAAATAAAATGAAATACAAAAATTCTCTGAAAATGTAAATATCACATTGTTGGCATAGTTGTTTATGTTTTGTATCGTGTTTTGGGCTGATATTTTTTTTCTTCGAAGTAAACTTGATTGATTTTTAAAAAAAATTAAATTTATTTATATATACGTATTGCGTGTAAAAATATATACACCACAATACGTATATATAAATCTCTTACAGATAATCTTTTTTTGTTTCCTTTCTTTAAAATTCAAAAATTAAGCAGACATTAATTTATTAAAGATTACACCATTAACGAAATGTTTTAAAATATTGCATTTTATACGATGTATTTTTATCTGAACACTTCGGTACCAGACATTTACTTGCCACAACACAAAATGTTTAAACTAAAATTACGAAGTTAAAGACGCATACTGTAGTTACGACTATCACAAAAAATACCTTCATGTAGGTTAATGCTCTTAAAAAAATTTTGTTAAATACATTTTAAGACAGCAAATTGTTAGTAATACATAAATATTTACATTATTCAATACATTACCTCAAAATGCAGATGCAAATATCAGGGTGTTCGATAAGTCCTGTCGGGTGTTTGATCGACTGGCAAATTTTTAGTTTTTAATGAAAGTCGTTAATTTCTTTTTTAAAAGATGTTCATGGGCAAGGACGTCACCAGGGGGGGGGGCACGAGGGGCACGTGCCCCCCCCCCCCAAAATGGATTCGAAAAATTTTTTTCTCCTACCACCTTTTGAAAAATAGCAAAAAAAATTTATTTTTTGCTATTGGAGGGGGTCGTGCCCCCCCCCCCCCCGAAAAAAATTTCTGCTGACGTCCTTGTTCATGGGTATTGAAATTTATGGTTCAAAGGCTTTCTGGCGAGATTTTATTTTTGGCGGATTTACAGGGGATATACGGGGATTAACCCGGATTTATAAGTATTTTGCACAGAAAAGTAACAAAAAAGTGAATAAAAAGTTGAAAAATTTACATAAAAATGAAGAATGGATTGTTGGCGACCAGATATAACACTGCTTGCCAAAGTTTATTGTGCCGGATTTAATTTATGCAAATTTTTCTGGATATACGGTAATTTTTGAGTTTTTAAACTTTTTTATATTATTTTTTGACTGCATTGTAACAAAAATGATAAAAAATAATAATTAAAGGTTCTGTGGATCAAATGGTATGTTTTGGTACCATTAAAAATTTTTTTTTACATTTTTTAACCTTCATGGAAAAGTTACAGTAGGCGCTCCACTTCATTGAGCTCCAAAATGGTGATGAACTAATTTTTGTGTAAAAATCTTCCACAGAGAAGTCAAACACATTCAAAATTATCGATTTATATCAAAAAAACAAAAAAAAAATTTTTCGAAAATTTCGGCATTTTGCTTGGTACCCCCTGTGAAACGTCAAAATTTTCGAAAAATTTTTTTTTTGTTTTTTTGATATAAATCGATAATTTTGAATGTGTTTGACTTCTCTGTGGAAGATTTTTACACAAAAATTAGTTCATCACCATTTTGGAGCTCAATGAAGTGGAGCGCCTATTGTAACTTTTCCATGAAGGTTAAAAAATGTAAAAAAAATTTTTTAATGGTACCAAAACATACCATTTGATCCACAGAACCTGTAATTATTATTTTTTATCATTTTTGTTACAATGCAGTCAAAAAATAATATAAAAAAGTTTAAAAACTCAAAAATTACCGTATATCCAGAAAAATTTGCATAAATTAAATCCGGCACAATAAACTTTGGCAAGCAGTGTTATATCTGGTCGCCAAAAATCCATTCTTCATTTTTATGTAAATTTTTCAACTTTTTATTCACTTTTTTGTTACTTTTCTGTGCAAAATACTTATAAATCCGGGTTAATCCCCGTATATCCCCTGTAAATCCGCCAAAAATAAAATCTCGCCAGAAAGCCTTTGAACCATAAATTTCAATACCCATGAACATCTTTTAAAAAAGAAATTAACGACTTTCATTAAAAACTAAAAATTTGCCAGTCGATCAAACACCCGACAGGACTTATCGAACAACCTGATAGACAAAAAGCAGTGTCTCCAAAGTTCCACTTTTTTTTGGAACGCGTTCCGTTCCGTTCCATTTTAGGCCGTATCCGTTCCGTCCGTTCCGTTCTCTTTTTTTAATGAACCCGTTCCGTCCGTTCCGTTCCAAAATCTTCAGGAACGCGTTCCGTACCAATTCCGTTCCCGTTCTTACAAAATTTTCTAAAAATTAATAAAATTCATTTTTTTAAATTCGATAATGTTTCTTTGCTATGTTTTAAAAAGTAAAGGTGTGTGTTTAATAGTAAAACAGAAAATTCAACAGCAAAAATTGAGTTTTAAAAATTTTTCCCGATCGAAAAATTGCAATTTTACCCTATTTTTTAAGAAAAAAGGGCAAAAAAATGAGAAAGAACGGGAACGTCTAAATCCCAAAAAGGAACGCGTTCCGTTCCGTTCTTTTTGGAATTTTACCCGTTCCGTCCGTTCCGTTCCTAAATTCCACCAGTTCCCCTTCCGTTCCGTTCTGGAACGGGAACGGAACGGAAGAACGGACGTTCCAGAACGGAACGGTGGAGACACTGACAAAAAGTAACATTTTTCAAGTAATAGTAATAAAAATTATAAATTTTCATGTTTTTTTTGTTACTATATTTTGATAGTAACGTTACTGTCGAAAGAGAGTAACATCAAAAATTAAAATTGAATTTTTTTTGTTACTATCAGTTCAAAGTTTGCAGATGTTTTGCATTATTTGGTTTAATAAAAATTTTTATACCAAAGTTTGAAAAAAATAAGTGGTTAATTTCTAAACTATGCCAAAAACATAACACAAAACGGCTTAATTCCCCATAGTTTTTGACGTCCATTTTTTATTTAAATTTTTATATTTTTTTCCTTCTGATCACTTAAATGGTTTCTGGTTAGGGGTAAACATATAACCTAAAATTAGTGCCTTACTACAAAATAATTTTGCTTTTATAATTTCATAAATTCAGGTCTAATATTGTTTTTTGTTTTTTTGTTTAAATATTTAAGTATCTATTATATTTTAAAATTGGCATAACATCCCACCAGATGTCTTTAAAATAATAATAAGTTGTTATTATTATTATTTTTGATTTGCAGTTGCAAAGTTTTTAATTTTATTTATTTTTTTGTCAAAGACTACACTTTTGAAGTAACGCAGAGGGTAAAATGGAAGGAATTAAAAATCAAAAGAAATGTGTAAAAAATTAATTTGCGTTGAAATTAATTTTGATAGTGAATATATATTCCCGAGATGGTTTATTAAAAATTCTCTGTAGACATTTGAGTGGTGAAAAAAAAGAGTAAATAAAAATTGCACTTTTGTAACACTCCTCTGCCTTTTTTTTTCTTCTCTCTCTATTCTATGAAAATCCCATCGGAGGTCTGAAGGCTTTTTCATTCTTTGAGCATTTCGAACTCTTTTGTCAAAAGTGTGTATCTTGGATTTTGGTATTTGTATAAAATTCATAAGATTAATAAGATTGACATTTTATTAATTGGATTGAAAGGGAAGATTAAGTCTTTGATGGTAGTAGTCTCTCTTGAATGACTTATTTGCAAAAAAAGTTGTTTGCAAAATTTTACGACATCAAAAAGTAATCTATTGGGAATATAAAAAACAGAATATTATTTCTGAAAATTACTTATAAGAAACAGTTTTACTTTATTATTTCCAAGGGTTTTTGCGAAAACGAAAAATCAAAAACAAATATGTTTTTGTAGTACTACAGTAATCTATGCAGTCTAACAGTACGATTACTGTCAAAGTACAGTAGCATAAAAATGATAAAATCAAGTTTATTTGTTACTGTCGAAGAAAAGTTTACTTTTGCAGAGGTACTGTAGTAATTTAAAATTTGTTTGTTTTAAAAGTCAAGACGAATAAGAAGAAACAAAAGTAACACATCTGCACTTTAAGACAGTCATATTTTGTTTACATTCTAAAAAATTTTATTCCTTCTGAGAAATAATTAGTAATGTTTAAAAATCCGACTTTACAAGAGTAACAAAACCAATACAAATACAAATATAATCGGTTGGCTATTTTTTAAGATCAGTTTACTTTTTTTCTTCTTCGGTTTTCAGTGTGAAACAGCGTTAATAACTTTTTCATAGCTTACAGTATTCATTCATGTTTGTTAAAAATGGATTAAAACAGCCTTGTTTTGTTTACTCACAAAAATAAGAAGGAAAGGAAAGAAATGTAAGCAATCCTTTTCTTTTTTCAAAAATAGAAGTTTTGCAAAAAATAAATAAATAATAAGGAATGAATGACAGAGTTTAAAACGCTAAACTACAAGTATTTTGTAAGCAAAAAAAGGTAAAATAATCAAACACTGAATGGTACCCGCGGAGATAAAATGAGTAATCGTAAGTAATAATATGCATTTAAAAGTGCAAAAGATTTCAAAAGTTTAGGTTCAGTTTTCATATCACACAAACAAAATGGACTCCAAATTTGTATTTAAATATTAATAAATAAAAATGAAATTACAATGAACAGTATTTTTTTTAATTTAATAAAACTTTTGAAAAATCAAGATTTTATAAATCCAGGAAGGTTTAATTTGTATTAAATAATCAAAATACAAAAAAATCAGCTGAAAATGATGGAAAAAAAATTTGAATAATCAAAATACAAGCACAAAAAAACGAAAAGACTTTTTCCAGACGATTCTTTTTTTTAATTAAATAAATTAAACTCTTTATTTTTTATAAGCTTTTTTTGACAAATAAAAATACGATTCTTTATTTTGTAAGTCACGTTAATATTCAATTTTAATAGCTGAAAACTGAATATATATATTTTTTTTAAATATTTTTGTATTTTGTTCCAACACCTTTTTTCATGACGAAATAAAAATATTACATGTTTTAATACATTTCAAAATCATGTTGTTGTTGTGGCCGCAACACGGCCAATACCCTTATCCCGGGGTATTCTGTTATTTGTGTGTATTCTTAGTTGTTTTTTGCTTTTAAAAATTTTCTTCCAAAATTTAAAGATACAAATATCTTTTTAAAAATTTTGATTTGATAGCTTGTAATCTTTTTTTAACAAAATGTAGGAGGAAAATTTAATTATATAAAATTATTATTTTTAGCTCCCAAGGATTACCTTTATCTTTTTCAAATCCTGTTAAGATATTTTTTTTACTCTTTTTTTATATTTTTTTTGCTTTTTTTTGTTTTTCTTCCAGAGAAAAAAAATGATCTTCAGAAATGCAAATGCGTAAGGAAAAAAAGGAGACAAATACAAAAAAATAAATTATTTGAATGGCGACGGCATTGCCAAAAAACCATTTTTTGAACATTAATCACAAACAATGGAAGATGAAGAAAAAAAAGTAGTGCACTTTTATTATTTTTTTTCTAAACAATGGCGTATATATTTCCAAGAGTGTGAAAAAATATATTTATTCTGGATAAATATTAATGCCAAAAGGGCAATAATGACAGTAATATTAAAGAAAAAGAATAATATAGAAAAAAAGGCGCACGTAATAATCTCATTCTTTTTTTTCATAGCTTAAAGTTCATGAAAAAAAAGGAAAGCAAAACATTTTCGATCTGGAACTCCATGCTACTAAATTAAGGCCCTTTTTTGGAAAGCTGGAAAAAAAGCATAAACAATTTTTTTGCAGCAGCAGCAACAACAACATGAGAAGCACATGAGATTATTATTAATACCCAAATATAGTTACGTAATAAACAAAAAAAATTATTAAACATTTCTTTTTACTCTCACTCAAGTCCCACGTCAGTGAGAAAAAAGAAATGAAATTATTATGGTTTTTGAATAATTGACGGAATAAAATAATAATGGCATTTTCGAGAGAGATTTTCTATTGTTATTTTGCTGGAAACATGAAAGAATGCTTAATAATTGTATTCATCCATGAAAAAAAATGACGAAAAGTCTTTTAAGAAACAGTGGCGGCAGACGTGCAAAAAAACAAAACATTAAAGAATTTTGACCCCCAGAATTGAATGAATACGTGATTTAATTCTGCGGGGGGTTCATTTTTTAGAATAAAATATGCAAAAATTGAAGTGTATAGAAATTACTGTAGCCAAAAAGTTGTAATATGAAATTTTAAAACAAAATTACAGTATATAACAAAAATATATATGGCACAAATGAATTAGTTTTGATTAACCAAAAATATAGAATTGAAGATGTTTTGGAAAATAAGGTCAAAAAGTTGTTTTTTTCTTTTTTGAATCCTGCATTTTTAGCGATAAAACAGAAGAAGTTATTGGGAACTCGACAATTTTTATAGGTTCCAGCTCCGGTGTGGTAGGAACCGTAGCCGGTGCAACACCGTTAGGATTATGGATTTAAAAAATTTCGCAATTTTCAACGAGTTTTTTTTATATAGTATTATATGTTTGATCATAAGCTTTTGTTAGCTTTATATTCTTTGCACTCTAAATTTTTTTTTGTCATTCAAACTTTAAAAAAGCTTTAAATTTTTAGGTATACCTTTTTCGGGGGGGGGGGGGAGGTTAAAAATCCTTTGCATTTTTTGAATATTAATCCACTTTTTTTTCGATGATTCAAACAAAAGATAAAAAAATCAAGTGGAATCTGAAAGAAGAAAAGTCAACAGTGTCAACAACAAAAAAGAAAGTCGTCGACGACAACGAGGAGATGAGGAAAGAGACACCCCCCCCCTTCATTTTATTTATTCTTTCATTTTTTCGGCAATTGTTGTTATAAGTATAAAAAACGCCGATAATCATCATCGCCATCGCCATCACCCAGTATCGAGACGCGCCAATGTATTTTTTACAAACAAAGAGGCAAAAAGAATTCGGTCAATTCACAGCAAGACAAAAATCAAGCAAAAGAAAAGAAAGACAGGCATCTCTCACTCACATTTTTTCAATCTTATGTCCGATAGAATCGTGTGAACAAACATCAAAGAAAAAAGTGACTACACTATTCGGCAAGACGCCAAAGTGAATTCATTTCAATTCAAAATAATATTATAGAAAAAGATGATGGTCATTGCTTTTTTCTTCTTTTTCTTTTTTTGTATTTTTTTTAAACGTGTGTTTGTCCGTTATTTGATTATATTGTCCAAGGCCAAGAAAAAGTCAAAGGGTGAGTGACTGAGGCAAAGAAGGAAATACATAAAACAAAACGACAAAAAAAAAACAAGGACCGCACACAAATATTTTTTTTGTCGAAAAAAAAACGCAAATTCGCGACCTCTCTTTTTTTTGCTGCTTTCCTCCATCGCCTGTCACTCTTGACCAATCGATTCAACCCCCCCCCCCCTTTTTTTTTTTACTGTCCACTCAAATCACAATGTCCTTTTTTTGTTTAAACTCAGACTTTTTTTTTGCTGATTCAAAGCTTACACAATTCTTTTCATCAAAAAAAATCGACTGCTTTTAAAGTCATTTTTTACAAAAAAAAGTTTTATTTGGATCGAAAAAGTTTGCTGACTGGAATGCATTCATTCAACTTTGACTTTGATGATTCATTTATTTTTTTGTCGTCGTCGTTGCTGCTGCTGCCCCCCTTCTCTCCTTATTTTATTTCTTATCCTTCATTGGAAGAAATAGAATCGATTTCAAACTTTTATTTATTGTCTCTTTCTTTTTATTTTTCTTCCTACCTTCTTTAAAGGTGCTATGATTCAATGACTTTTTTTCTTTTCTCTCTTTTTTGAAACTTGTCTTTCTTTTTTTGTTTTTTCAAACTCTGACTCAACATGCTTGTTCCATCCTTTCTCTCCTTTTTAAACAAAAAATGAATTTGATGAATTCTTTTTTTTTTGTTTATTTTTCGCAATTTCTTGGAAGATTTTTCTTTTCCCTCTCTCAAAAAATTGGCATTGAAGCACCTTTTTTTAGTTTCTTTTTTACTTTTGTTTAAAAAAATTCCCGCCAGTTTTGTTTCAGCGTTGAAGGAAATGTTGATTAAAAATGATTTTTTTAACATTAAACTAGTTTCTTGAGTCTGAAATTATTTTGACAGTAACGTTATTATCAAAGGACAGTAACAACAAAACTGATTTTTAAATATTTTTGTTACTATCGAAGTATAGTAACAAAGAAAAATAAAATTGAAATGTTTTTATTACTATCATTCATTTTTTCTCTGTCTTTAATATTGATCTGTAAATATAAAGTCTGTAAAGCAAATCCAATAAACTTTTAATTATTTCTAAACAAACCCCACCAGGAATAAACAATACTTTTAATCTTCCAATATCCCATCGCTGCTATCCCTTTTTCCATTTCCTTTTATTAAACCACAAAACCCCTCTTGAAAAGTAAGTCCATTTAAAGCTTTAAAGCACTATTTAGTAGTCCTCAAGAAAAAAGGAGAGAAGAATGAAGAAGAGTGTCCATTTTTTTTCTTTGCTCCTAATTTGGAATATAAATGGGGCTTTTCCATCTTTTTTTCTTCTTCCACTTAAGTAAGCAGGCAAGCAAGTAGCAGTCCCCCCCCCCATTTTTGAAACATGCAAAAATTGTTTAAAACCTTGTTTTTTCTTTTTCTATTTTTTTCGCTTCATTGAATTTATTCCTCATATAAATGCAGCTCTTCCTTCCTTTTTTTTCTCACATATTTATTCATTGTAAAACACGGGAAAAAAACTATATTTTTGCTCCGAAAATGTAAAAGTTTTGGAATTTTTTATTATTATTTTTTTCACCGAAAAAAAAAGATAAGACGCTAAAATTTTGCTTTTCCATTTTTTTGAATAGAAACAATTTTCTTTTTTTGCGTGATTAGATTATATTTTTGATGCTCTCTATTATGTTCATAGTTATAACTCAACACAAATACGTGGCACATTTTTTTATTATCATTTAAATTGCCTCTCTATTTTTCTTTGCTTATGTTTGGTTAAATGTAGTTTTTTGCAGCAAAACAAAAAGTAGTGGAAAAAAGCTTAAAAGTGATTGATTAAAGTCTTTTCTTGAAAAGATTTTATTTTTTTTGGCATATTGCCGCCAAATTTGGTTAACTCAAAAAAAAATATGCATCAACAGCACCACGATGATATACTTCCATTTGGTGAAGATGATATTAAAACAAAGACAATTGAAAAAATTATCAGACCTATGGTGTTATTGGTAAGTTTTTTAAAGATATATATATATTTTGAAATTATTATCAGTGAAAAAATTCTTGTCAAGCACATATATATCCGTATATGTGGGATATATCCAATAACAAAAATTTGCATAAATTATTGCAAAGTTTCCATTTTTGTATAATATTGAGATATATCCTGATCCCTTTATCCCTCTATTTTTACAGGTAACATCCCTTGATGGAGAATATTGGAGGAATCGAGCTCGAACAAAAGATGCTCCAGCATTATTTCATCGATGTAAACTTGAATGTGGAAGATTAATTACAATTGGAAATAATGCCATTGAAAAACTTTCTGAAGTTATCACAGATAAATCAAGGGAAACAATTCGAGCTTCCCTTCGTTCCGTACAATTTACAGCATCAGATTTTCTTAAAACTGCCGAAGATTTTATGCAAGATCCATCAAATCGTGAAAAAAGGCATGTATTAAAAAAAGATTAAAGATTTATTCGAAATATATATCTATAAATAATTATTCAATACAGTACCATTTTAATCAGAATAAATGATTAAACTAAATTTTTATAGGATACGAACTTCAGAAGCTGGAAGAATTTTATTGATGAATGTTGCGAGATTTTTGATAGATGCAGATATGCTTGAAATTCAAAAAATTATGGATAAAACAGATCGAGTTAAAAATTTAATTGATCGAATTTCAAAAGCTCGAACCGCAGATGAGCTAACAGAAATTGTGAAAGATTTGCATTTAGAGATGCAAGAATTAACAGAGTTAACAAAAAAGCGATTAAAAGATATGAAAAGTGATTCAGAGAAAGATGATTTACAAGTTGCAATGGCATTATTAAAAATTACAACCCCAATTATGATTGCTTCCAGCAAGGTAAAGAATAAAAAAACAGATACATATATCCATCCTCTTTTTTAGGCATATATTCATCATCCAGAATTACGTGAAGCAGAATATAATCGCAATTATGCCATGACCGAAATGCGGGATGCTTTAATGGGAGTTAAATGTGCTTTAAATGGTGAAGAAGTACCGTCACATATTGGTATCAGTCAAAAAGGATATTTAAATGATTTGGTTAATAATTTGGAACTTTTTGATGTAAGATACAGAAATTAGATATATCCCCCTTTTAAACATTGATAAATATTATATTTTAGAGAAAAATTTACATTCCACATAAAAGTTATCAAGAAAATACAAATCGGCCACAACTTGAAGAATTACTTGAAAAGATTGTTTCGGGAGCTGCCCGGATTGCTGATTTTTCGGATACTCGACATTCTCGAAAAGGACAAATTGTTGATGCAACAAATAATCTTCGAGATGCCCTTCAACGCCTTCTAAATGAATATGAACAAAATGTTAGATTATCAGAGCCATCAGATGATCTTGGATATTGTATTGAAAATGTTGTTCTTAAAACTCGAGATCTTCGACGACATCTTCGTCGAGCAATTGCTGATCTTGTTAGTGATGCATTTTTGGTAAGTAATATTATATTATAAAAAGGTCATAAAAACATATATAAATATAAAAGATTTGCCAACAACAAAATTCAGAAAGACACGATAAAATTTAAAAAAATCAGACTCCTTAGAATCAAATTTGTATTATGTATTGTTTCAATTTATAGGATACAAAAACTCCAATTCGAATGTTAATTGAAGCTGCTTCAACCGGGAATGAAGATATAACAATACAACAGGCGCATTTCTTTAAAGAACATGCTGATCGAATGGTTGAAGTTCGTTTATTATTAGCTAAAAATTTGCATATTAAAAATTATTTTCTTTGTTTCAGGTTGCACAAAGAATATGTGAAATGTCAACGGATCAAGATGCAAATCGTGTTGTAAGATATGCAGCCCTATGTTGTGAAAGGCTAATCCCACAAGTAATTCATGCTGCCAAATTACTTTGTGAAAAGAAAGATTCTCCGTTTACCCAAGAAAATATGGCAGTTTTTAAATCAACATGGGAGGATCGAGTAAATCTTTTAACAATGGCTGCAGATCGAATGATTTCTGTCGTTGATTTTCTCGCTGTTAGTGAAGCCCATATTCAAGAAGATACAAAACAAGCGATTCAAGGCATTGTTGAAAAAGATCCAGATACCATTGATCGAGCTGCTGGAGCAATTCGGGGTCGATCCCTTCGAGTTTGTGAATTTGTTGATTCTGAAATGGATTCATATCCTCCATGTGCATATGCGGATAATGTTCGAATGGCAACTCGAATCCTTCGAGATTCTGTTCTTCCAACATTTGTTAGTAAAGGTAAGGTAATTTTATATTATTTTAATCATAAAAAGAGAAACTGAAAATAAAGATATAAAAATATCGAAAGTTGAAATAAATTTAAATTTTTTTTAAGCTACAAAAGTTGTAAATGCCGTTTCGCATCATGCTTCCGAGATGTCTCCAGAAGAAACGGAACGAGAAACCGATGAAATGATATCAGCGTGTGAGCTAATTGATAATGCAGTAAAAGATATTCGAACTGCAGTTCTACGAAATCGAAATCCTGAAGATGTGGATTCTGATAATGAATATATTGAAGATGGTGGAACAACTGCAATTGATAATATGTCACAAATTTCTGATAATGAATCAGATAATCAACAATTAATCCTTCGAAAACTTCCTGAAGAATCTAAACAAATTATTCAAAAACAAATTGATGTCTTTAAAACAACGCAAAGATATTTTGATCAAGAAGTTGGAAAATGGGATGAAAATGGTAATGATTTAATTTCAATTGCAAAACGAATGTGTTTAATGTGTGATGATATGACGCAGGTAAAATAATGATTTTTTAATTTCTGTTCGAGATCCAACTTTTACCTAAAATCTTTGATTCAAAAAATATTAAAATTACAAAAAATGGGTCTCGTATGGAAGTCAAAATATTCAAATTTTTTAACAATTAAACCTTTTTTAGTTTACCAAAGGTCGAGGCCCTCTAAAACGTACGAAAGATGTAATAGAAACGGCACAAGAAATAGCAGATTGTGGAAAAAAGTTGAATTCATTGGCAAAACAAATAGGTTCAGAATCGGTAAAAAGTGCCACCCAAAATGATGTCTATTCATATGCGGAACAAGTAAATATGTATTCACATCAGCTTACAATTGTTAGTAAAGTAAAAGCGGATATTCAAGTGGTTGGAGATGAATTTAAAGTGACCGGGTTGGAATCAATTACAACTTTAATTCAAAATGTTAAAAATTTATTAAATGCTGTAATTCAATGTGTTCGAAGTGCATATATTGCAAGTACAAAGGTATCTATCTATCTATCTATATATCTATAGTATTTTATGTAAAATACATGTATTTTTAGTACCGTAAACCAACAAGTGATGCCCTTCCAAGAGTTCAATGGGTTCTTGCACCCCCGGATAAACAACCCCTTTTCCGTCCTGAAACAAAAATGAATTCATCGGTAATTCGACGAGCCTCTGAACGACGGCCACAACCTTTGCAAGCTTTGAATGAATTTCATGGCCCCAATTTTTAAAGAATCTATTTTTTATTATTATTTTCAAAGATATCAAACATCCTAAATTATTATTATTACTTTACATTTTATATTGATTGTACATGTCCTATTTTGAGCTACATAACTTATCTATCTCTATCTCTCTCTTTTTTGCCAACAAAAAAACCTATTGTTTATTTATTTTTTTTATTTAGCAAAAAAACAAAAAATGTTAATAAAAATTTTTAAAAACTTTATTCAAATTTTATTCTCTTGAAGGTTTCAACGATTTTGTTTTGAATCAAAAAATGGCATAAATAAGTGGCACATAAAAATGAAATGATCATTAAAGTGCAAAAGTTTTTCTGTGACATAAAGCTTTATTATTAATGTAACGATATATTTGCATATTATTAGGGAGAGTCAAGATCCGACTTTGGCACTTTTAAGGTTTATGAATGGATGGGGGTAAACAAAATATGACCATAGTTTTGCTGATATATGGGATTTTGCCGATTTGATGGGTGGAAGAATTTAAAAATTTTGATTTTTTTCCGACGTCGGAGGTCGGACACTCCCTTATCCGGGCTTGAAATGGTGGCCTTAATACACTTCGCCACAACAAAGATATCATTTTTAATATTAATTTTTATCTTTACCTTTTTTTAGGTAATACCGTTTTTTGGCATTGTTTTCTGAAGAATCAAAAGAAAGAATTCTGAAGCATAATCAAAAATGTAGAATACTCCAAAAGATGAAAGCTTTCAAGCTGCTCTGATGATTATGCCACTTACAACAATTGTTAATTTGAGATAAAAAATAGTTGTTGTACTTTAAGGTGCAAACTTTATTTAATTAAATATAAAAAAAGAAAAAGTGTTAATCTGTTGGTTATTAAAAGCAAACAACAATCAAAAATCAAAAATTAATTGTCGCTGAAGTAAATGAAAAAAAGTTAAATTAAAACATTTTTTTGCACCTTTAAAAATTATTTGAAAAATCTTGAAAATTAAAACCTCGCTTTTTTTATTTTTCAAATTGCTACTTTTGGGATAAAAAAAAAGTGCTTTCACCCCCTTAATTTTTTTCTCCTCCGTTTTTTTTCTTCTTCTGAAATGTTGCAGTTGTCTTTTAAGATGATGATATCCTTTAATTGCACAGCTGCAAAAAACTGCTAAACTTTAAAAAAATAAAAAATTGCGTAAATCTGTTTTATCAACTTTTTTTTCAGCTGTCTTTGTAAATGTTAAAAATTATTCGATAAATATTTATTGGTTTTTTACTTTTTCCTACTGTAATTCTGCAGATGTATTTGGGATGTGAAAAAGTAAGTATAGTTCAATTTAAAAATATATACAAATTTGGTTGCGTTGAACTTACAAAAACTTATTTATATATTTTTGTTAAAAGATTTTAATTTAAAAAAAGACTACGTTTTACAAACTTTAAGAAATTTCGTAACAAATTCTGATACTTTTATAAATGCAATTAAAGGAGAAAAATAATACGATAAAATTTTTTCCTTTGCTTTTACTTTTTTTTATTGTTTTTTGGTTTTATATTTTCAGAAATAATAAAATTATAGCTTTTTTTCCGATTTTAATGGTGTCATTTTTTATTTTTACAAATTTTTTTACCATGTTTTTTAACAATTTTTTGGTAAACTTTTATATGCATTACTTTTTTTAGCTGCAAATAATTGTTGTTGTCAATGATTTTTCGTAGCAAATTGTAATGTTTGATTTTGGATTTTTATCAAATATTACATACACTTTGGATAACAATTACGAAACTTTTAACAAATTTTATTTAAATTTTCAACTTGGATTATGTGGATTAACATTTTTATTTATTCCATTTACCCTCCCCCTTCCATATCTTGCATGGAAATATCCACAATTTCATATTAATTTATGCATTTTATTTGCAAATTTGGGGGCTTGTTATGCATGCTTAACAGTTGGAAGACAAATTACATTTTTTAAAGTCTTTTTTTGTCTTGATAAAAATGATTGTAAGTTTTAACAAAGTATTTTCTAAATATTTTATTACCTGTGTTTTCTGATAGTTATTTTATTTTTATAATCGCTTGAAAAAGAAGCACCTTTTACACATTTTGAAGCGAGTGACAGTAATTCCAAAAATTTCATTTCCATTTTTTGACTTACTATCACATTGACAGTAAACAAAACATTTTTTTTCAATTTTTTAGTTTACTTTCACTTTCCTATTTTTGGTTCTTTAGAAAATTTACAAGTTTAAACGGAACGTAATATTGTACTTTTCTTTAAAAAAACTATTTTTGTGATTTGTAAACAAATACATTGTGCATTTCTTATTTTTTACATATATTTTAATTACTTTTATAAAAATAGAAAATTAAATTTTAATAATTTTATTTTTGTTTACCAAAGTTTATGCATCATCAAAAGATAATAGGCTAAAAATTAGGTGTTAAAGTTTATCTTTTAAACCTTAAACTTTATAAAAAATATTCTATAAAAATGTTAAAAAAAATTGATGACAATGATAAAGAAATTGATATGATTAAAAAAGAAGCGTTTAAAAAAACTTTTTTTGGCACATTCAAAATCAAATTTGTAAATTTCAGGTTACTTTTCTGAACTTTTTATGATTAAAACTGCCTTATTTCCTGAATATTTAAAATATGCTTCTGTTGTGGCTTATTTTGTTGCCTCGAATTGGATTATCATTGAACGAGTTTGGGCGATAATTTATTTAAAAGGTTACGAAAATAAAAAAGATTACAAATTTATTATTTTTGCAATTATATTTCAATGGACAATTTCGGTTGGAGGGTATTGGTTTACCCATAAAGGTTAGATTTATTTAAAAATAATAAATATTAATTTGAATATAAATTTATTTTTAAGGTTATCTCCCAAATTCTTTATTCATTTTTTTGGGATTTTTAATAACATTTGGAAATTTTTTTGTAAGAAATTTATTTATTACTGTAATTTTTGTTAATAAAAACTTTCAGCTTTTTCGTTATATGGATGCCAAAAATACCCGGCGATATCGGCTATCAAAAAGTGTTGGAAATGCTTATACCTTAACAGAGCGATATCAGTTATCAGAGAATATCAAAACTTCGCCATTGATAAGATCAATGACAAATTTTCATATTGTTATGCATCCAATTCTTTTACTTGTAAGTACTGTAAATAATGATAATTACTGATTAAATTTTTTAGACTTTTACATTGTTATATTACTGTAATACTGTAATACAAAAACAAATTGCAAAAATGTGTTTTGATTTTTTATTAACAATTTATTGTCCGATTATGTGTTTATTTATAATAAATGCCGTTAAAAAATGGAAATATATTTGTTTTCGGTATATATCTTTTTATTAATTATTTAAAAAATTTTAATGCAATGAAAAATATTATATTTTAGATTATTTATTAATAATAGAGTTCACAAAATATCTCCAAGAGATAGTAACAACAGCAATAATAATAACAATACGGCCGCTGCCAAAAATTCTTTAATTAGGACACCCCAAATGGAAACAGATATTTATTTTCAACAATTACATAAATTTTGGAATTAATTTTCTATTTTAATTCAAAGTAAAATGTGTTTGATTGTGTTAAACAGCTATGGTTTTGGTTTTAAATAAATAATAATGTTGCAATTTTGAATTTTAAAGAAAAAACTAATATAAAATTCTCTCAAAATTCTGTCATTTTATTAAATTTGTGTTGTGACAGTAATTTCAAAATACAGCAGACTAAAAATACATTTTGACCACAATTTTCTTCCTTTACAGTTTTCGTTAATCCAAATAAAGGATGTCTGCATAAAAAATCGGATTAGAAAGAATCTAAGTTCTGCTTTTTTATTTTCATTTTTTCTTCATTTTCATCGCATTTTTTTCTCATCGCATTTTTTTCTTTTGATTTTGATCAATATTGATTGATCGATGAGTAAAAGAAAAATAAATTCAACTGGATCTTCACCAATTATTCCCCGAAAAGCACCAAGAATGCCTTCAAATGAATTAGCAATTTCTACTGCTACTGATCTCTTGCTTGAACTTCAAAACTGTGAGAACACTGAACTCAATGCTAAAACTCAAATGGCTTTAAATCTTCTCTTAAACGACCTCAATATGCTCAAAGAACTTCTTGATTCAAAGGATGAAACAATTGCAGCAAAGAATGATATAATCACTGGTCAAACTTTACGGATTGAAGAAATGCAACAAAAAAATGATCAAATTCAACAAATAATTGATGCTCCAAAGATTGCAGAACATCGTCGTTCTATTGTGATCCAAAATTTTCAAGAATCCAAATTCAAATCCGCTGATGAAAGTATTCAAGATGATACAATCAAAGTTCAACAACTTATTTCTGATATTGGAGCATATGCAAAAGTTGTTGCATGCTACCGTATGGGATCCAAAAATGAAAAAGAAGATGATCAAAGGAATCAAAAGAAAAATTTCAATCGACTTATGAAAGTGCAACTTCAAACGTCATCGCAAGCTCGTGATATTTTATCAAATGCTAAAAATCTCAAAGGAAAAGTTACTTATGAAGGAATCTCAATTAGAAGATCAATGACAAATGAAGAAAGAAGTATTCAAAGTAATCAATTTCAAGATATGAAGAATCGTATTGATGAACTCAAGAAACAAAACGCTGGAGTCAATTACTGTATTTTCCGTAACAAGATTTGCACCAAATACCTTGACGGAAGAACACCAACGGCAGTTGTAAATGAAAAATTGAATGCCAATGTCTCTGGAGCAAATTCAACACCTCTCAATCCTAGACAATTTCCAACAACTTCACCGATGTCCATGTAAGCTTTTCATTTGTAAATATTGTAATTTTACTGAGAATGTTAGGACTTTTAACTTTTTTAACTTAAATTTTAAACTAATCAATGCTAGAAGCCTTAAAAACAAGGACAAATTTTTGAACCAATTTTTGAATACTTATAAGGATACTGTAATTTGTTTTACTGAAACTTGGTTGAATGGTTCATTCGACGACCCCCTTCTCGTTGGGGACACAAACTTCATCATCATTAGACATGATCGTGTAAAAGCGAAAAAGTCTACTGGTGGTGGGGTTTGTGTCTTCATTCCAAAACATTACCCTTTTACAGTAAGAGATACTCCCCGCACTCGGGGCATCGAATCTCTTACTGTAGATATTTTTTTCGGTTCTTTCTCATTTACCCTAACCCTTTCATACCTTCCTCCTGACGTTCATGTTGATCGTGTTAGGGATTACTGTGAAGTAATCACTAACATTATCACCAACTCTAAAACCTCCCAACACATTTTATTGGGCGATTTTAATTTTCCGGATATTTCTTGGGATAACTTAAGCTGTAGCACCCCAAAATCTACACTTTTTACGGATTTTCTTAAATCTTATGACCTTTCAAATGTGGTGCTAAAGCCAACTCGTATGCAAAATATACTTGATTTAGTTATCTCAAGCAATCCGGAAAGTATTTCTAACGTTTCAATTGAGCATCCCTTTGTTAATTCTGATCATAATATCGTTAATTTTTCATTAGCTTTAAACAATCCTCCACCGTCCGCTCCGACATACTCTTTTAAAAACTTTAAAAATGCAAACTATTTTGCAATGAATCTTTTTTTTCTAAATTACACATGGAGTTTTCTTTCTCAACAAGGTTCATTTGATATTAATGCTGCGTATACTGAATTTTTTCAAGTTATCAATCAGGCTATCCTTTTATTTGTTAAAGTAGTCACTCCTTCATCGTCTGCTTGTTTTCCTCCAAACGTTAAAAAGATGATTGCACATCGAAATAATATACCTTTATTGCCACAAAACTTTAAGAAAATCTCCCTAATTTCAAAAAGAATTTTAACTTTATCTTCTAAAGCAAAACGTCAAAGAGAAAAAGATATTCTTAAAACTTGTGGCATTAAAGGTATGTTCAATCATCTTGGTAAACTTTTAAAATGCCACAATACTCTACCCTCTCTCAAGATGAATGATCAAACTATCTTTTTGGACCAAGATAAAGCTTCTGCTTTTGCAAAAAACTTTTTTGATTATTATCATCCCAACAAATCTTCTTTTGATACTTTTACTTCTGATGACAATTCTTTAAAATCTCTTACGGAAGCTGAAGTGCTTGAGCTATTAAAATCTCTTCCGTCTAAATGCAACACATCTCCCGATGGCATTCCTTACATAATCCTAAAAAAATGTGCGCTGACACTTGTAAAACCCATAACTACACTTCTAAATTTTTCGTTATTACAAGGTTCAGTGCCGGATTTTTGGAAGGAATCTATTGTAATTCCAATTTTTAAGAAAGGGGAAAAACATTTTCCATCAAATTATAGGCCCATATCTTTAAACTGTTCTCTCTCTGCGGTACCTCAGCAAATCATCATAAGTTTTTTAACTGATTTTTTCGAAAAAAACCACATTCTTCCATCTTGTCAACATGGATTTACTAAATCAAAAAATGTTGCAACACAACTCTTAGAAGTTCATGACTTTATCACTCAAAAAGCTGATAAAGGAATTCCTGTTGACATTATATTTTTCGACTTTTTAAAGGCTTTTGACAGACTTAAACACCATTTACTTTTTAAAAAACTAAAAGCTGCAAAAGTTCCAAATTCTGTAATTGCTTGGATTCAAGCATTTTTGACTAATCGAAAATTTAGAGTTAAAATTGGTGAATGTTTTTCTGAATTTTATGATGTTAATTCTGGGGTACCACAAGGTTCAAAATTGGGTCCTATTCTTTTTGCTTTCTTTATTGCTGATCTCATATCTTTTTGTGAAACAGTGGGAGTTTTGCTTGAACTTTTTGCTGACGACTTAAAAGCTATCTCTGCTATACTTCGTTCTGAAAATTCTCCTCTTCATTCTTTTCTAAAAAAATTGGAAGTTTGGGTAGCTGAAAATGAACTTGAAGTTGCCATAAACAAATGTAATGTGTTGCATTGTTTACCTAACAAAAACCCTTCATTTTCCTACTTTTTAAATGGCAGTAAGCTCCCAAACAACCAATCTTCTGTTCGAGATTTAGGATTAATTGTATCTGATGATTTGAGTTGGGATAAACATGTTGACAACATTTCCAAAAAAGCTTTAGGGCGTTCTTTTATGTTGTTTAAGGGTCTTAAATCTACTTCTCCTAATCTACTATATCATATGTATACAACTTATGTTAGACCACTTGTTGAATTTTCTACTCCGGTATTCAATCCAACTAAGATAAAATTGATTGATAAACTTGAAAAAGTCCAGCGAGTAGCCATTAGAAATATTTTTTTACGTTGCAAAAATTTAAGAGAATTTTCAAATGAACCCTACGAGGATAAATTAATCAGGCTTGGAGAGCTAATTGATGTTAAAATTGAAACGTTAGAATCTAGGAGGAATAAGTATGACTTACAATTTCTTAATGATTACCTTAATGGTAGTTTAAATTTCAAAACTTGTCTTTCTAAAAGGGTTTCCATTACAAGGGGATCAAACCAAAAAATATCTATACCAAGGGGAAAGTCAACCATTCGAACAAGTTTCTTTACTTTCAAAACCACTTCAAAATATCTCAAATTACCTAGAAAAATCCAATATACTAGTCATAATGAGTTCAAAAATTACCTACTAACACTTTAAGTTTAAATTTCAAAAGTTAAATAGTTAAAAGTTCCTAAATTATTATTTCTTCTTTCTCTCATTTGCATTGTTTCTTTCTTCTATATTTTTCTTCTCTTCTTTAATCTCATAAAATGTTCAATTTAATTTGTAAATTTTATATTGTATCCTTGTGATGAAAAAATGTGAAAGTTTATTTATTAATGTAATTGTATTTTAATTATTTTTAATTGTACTGTTTTAATTGTACTGTAATTCATTTATTTGTTTGTTTATCAGCATGTGTTCGGGCATGCAAATAAAATAATAATAATAATAATAATAATGTCTGCATAAAAAATCGGATTAGAAAGAATCTAAGTTCTGCTTTTTTATTTTCATTTTTTCTTCATCATTTTTGTCTGCCTGATTAACGATGAAGGGTGTTACTTGTTTGTCGTCAAGACTCCGTTTAAAGCCAAAAAGGGCATAATAAAATTAAAATATGATTAAGAATAGCTAACGTGTCGTGCCGCTCATAAAGTGGCTACAAAATGTGTACTTTTAAGCTAAAAAAATAGTTTTTATGAAAGCTTAAAAGCTACCTTCCACAAAAGTTTGTGGATCGAAAAACTAAAGGAAAAACCATTTGTTCACTATGGTTTCAGAGTCTCATAAAATTTTGATCGACTAAACTTGAATTGTCGTGTTAAGAAAAATAGAACCGCAGTTAAAAATTTCTTTGAAAAAAAATGAAAATTTTTTTACTGCGGTTTGGTTTTTCTTAACACGACAATTCATGTTTTGCCGATCAAAGATTTATAAGACTTTTATAAGGGAGTGAAACCATAGTGTGTTAGGGGCAGCGCTGTCTGTTTTGGCAATGTGCTCTCTTTTCTTTCTCTCTCTTTCTTTGTCCACCTTTTGAGTTTATATATATTTTATATTTGTATTGTGTTTGCTGAGCAGTTGAGCTGCTGCTCATTATTTATTAAAGTTATTAATATAATCTAACCCGTTCTTACATTCAACACAATTAACGCATTAATATAAATAAAAGAGCCTTTTATTTATAGCATATTGGTGACGAGCGATTCGAATTCCAGCCGAGCTGGATTGGTGGACCAAATCGGAAGAATCAAGAAGTTCTTTGAGCATATTGAGGTCTAAACTTAACGGTTTTAAAAATATGCCTGCTCCTGAAAATGTAAAGCAACTGGAAGCTTTCATTGGATTTGTGAATTATTATGGACGTTTTGTTAAAGATTTTTCGACTTTAGCGGCACCATTAAATGATTTGCGAAAAAAGGAAGCAAAATGGATATGGGATGGAAGGCATCAGCAAGCTTTTGATGAAATCAAAGCAAGATTGTTAAAAGGGGACCTTTTAACTCATTATGACCCTTCGAAGAAGTTGGTTTTGGCGACTGATGCTAGTGAATACGGTATCGGGGCTGTGATTTACCACAGAGAAACTGATGGTACAGAAAAAGTAATATCCAATGCATCGAGAAAATTAACTTCAGCAGAAAGGAATTATGCTCAGATTGAAAAAGAAGCGTTGGGAATCATTTTTGGAGTAAAAAAATTTGCCACTTATCTTTTGGGACGTCATTTTTTGCTACTTACAGATCATCAACCTCTGTTAAAAATTTTCGGGCCGAAAGCCGGTGAAAATTCAATTGCAATTAAACGATTAGCTCGGTGGGCAATCATTTTGATGAATTATGATTACAGTATCGAATACCGTAAAACTGGAGATTTTGCTAATGCAGACGGATTGTCTCGACTTCCAGATCCTTCTGAAGATCCAAGCGCCGAAATGTTGGACGGCGAAGATGATTTTGAAAAACTTTTTGCCATTGATGAAGCAAAATCCCCATTAAATTTGGATTCAATTATGGAAGCAACGTTGGAAGATAAAACTTTGCAGCAAATTATGAATTATGTAAAAAATGGTTGGCCAAACTCAGCTGAAAAAGATCTGAAATCGTGGTGGAGTAGAAAAGAAGATTTATCTTGTAGAAGAGGATATTTGTTATTTAAAGATCGACCTGTTATTCCTAAAAAATTGCAGTTAGAGGTGTTAAAAATCCTTCATGAAGCTCATGTAGGAAGGAATAGGATGCTCCTTTTGGCGAAAGATAATTTCTGGTTTCCAAAATTGAATGATGCAATTACACAAATTGCAAAATCTTGTGAAATCTGTAATGGCGATTTTAAAGGTCAAAAAGAAAGACTTCATGCCTGGGAGGAAGCTGCTGAATTTTGGGATCGAGTACATATCGATCATGCACAATTTCGTGGAAAGCTTTGGTTAATAGTAGTTGATTCAAAGACAAATTGGATTGAAGTTTTACCAGCTGTTAGCACGGATACAAAAACTACAATTAAATTACTAAAAAGCTTATTTTCAAGATATGGATTATGCAAGATTTTAGTTTCGGATAATGGTACCGGATTCACCAGTGGTGATTTTGAAGAATTTTGCAAAAGTAGAGGAATTGTCCATACAAAATCTCCGCCATTTCATCCTCAAAGCAACGGTGTTGCTGAAAGAGCAGTCAGGACTTTTAAAGAGTTTACAGAAAAACATATTAAAGCTGGTCATTCATTGGAAGAAGCAGTAGCAAATGCTTTACTAATTCATCGTTCCACCAGAGGTGTTAGCGATAAATTATCTCCTGCTGAAGCAGCTTTTGGAAGAAAGCTCCGAACAAGGATGACGATTCACCAGGTGCATTTATTAATGCAAGGGGAGGAAAAGGTTGAAGACTTTGACGTTCAGGATAAAGTATGGGTTCGTTGTTATTCAGCTGGACCTCGTTGGAGACCTGGATACATCCGATCCGTTAAAAGTAAATGTACGTTTATTGTGGAATGTGGTGGTGAACTTTTGTTCCGGCATCGAGATCAATTGCGCAAAGCTTGTGAGTCAATTTTTGGAAAAAGTGGAAAAGCTGTGGAAGAAATGCAACAAGGAAAAAAGGATTGCACGCACACTGGGGCAACAAGTGATGAGTCTCGAAATGTTTGTCCACCAAACGTTGTTGCTGAAAAAAGGAAAAAAGAAAAACAAAATTTGCAACCAACAAGAGCGTCATCGAGGATTCGTAAAACAAATCAAAAATATTCGTCCAATTTATATATTAACTGCCTTAAGATGGATAGAGTTCGTCCATACTCCGGTGGAGGTGGTCGAGCAGAATTCATTGGTCGTGCAATTCAAACTAATAGCGATGAAGCAAAGATTCGAGCAAAGATGAAATGCAATAAAGTTGATTTAGTTGATATTGGGAGAATCATTGATAAATTTATGAATAAAAAAGAGGAAGCTGAACTTGAAAAAATTCCAATTGCATTAAAGATGGCTGAAGATATTGCAGAAGGTAAGGTAGCCGATGCTAAAGATGTTGAAGAATTTCAAATGATTAAAGCCAAGGTCAAAAAATTTGAAGTGGATATTGCCAAGTATAAAGAGGAACGATCAGAGATCAGTCATGATGGATTCTTATTGCGTGAAGAGTTGAAAGATTTGTTATCTGATGAACGTCGTCGTCAAGCAATAAAACGTCGTGTTGGGCAGTTGCATTCAGCGGATGTTAAACTGAAAGGGTATCGCGTAGCACGTGAAAGGTATCAAGATGGGAAGATGGATCCCAAAGATTACCGTACTCGTCCCCCCATTTCCTATTCTGCACGTCCTCGTATTTCTTATGAAAGCAGCTCTGAAGCTGAAATTGATAAAGAGAATCATAAAAATTACTCTCGTAAATATCGTTAAATGTTATCAATTCAGCTAGGGGAGGTGTTAGGGGCAGCGCTGTCTGTTTTGGCAATGTGCTCTCTTTTCTTTCTCTCTCTTTCTTTGTCCACCTTTTGAGTTTATATATATTTTATATTTGTATTGTGTTTGCTGAGCAGTTGAGCTGCTGCTCATTATTTATTAAAGTTATTAATATAATCTAACCCGTTCTTACATTCAACACAATTAACGCATTAATATAAATAAAAGAGCCTTTTATTTATAGCATATTGGTGACGAGCGATTCGAATTCCAGCCGAGCTGGATTGGTGGACCAAATCGGAGCCCGATTGGTTGCACATTTTCGACGAAAATAAACCTTTTAGCACAAACAACATGAGTACAAATGCACAGAACATATGGCCTCCTCCAGCATTCAATGGAACAGTAAGATTTGAAACATGGGAGTTACAATTGGATATGTACATGTCTTCGAGAAAGATTACTGATGATGGTGAAAAAGCTTTGGCATTGCTTCAATATATTGGAATGGAAATGTTGGAAAAGATTATGGACTGGTGCTATCCGAATAAACCAAATACATTTTCATATGTTGATTTAGTAAAATTGGTTAAAAGCCAATGTTCAGCGGGTCCAAACCTCTTTGCAAGACGTGTAAGACTTTTCAATGAAAAGCAACAATCCGATCAAAGTGTGCAAGAATACTTTTCACATATGCGCCAGCTGTTGGGGCAATGTGAAATGAAGAACATGACTCCACAAGAGTACGGTGTACTGGCAGCTTTGCGGGGACTTCGAAGTGATGAACTGAGACAGTTTCTCATGAGTCCCGCCAATGATATTTCTGATATGGAAAAAGCTCAAGCTTTAGCTGTAAGCTATGATCAGAGTCGTCTTGCTGCAAGAGATATAAAACCTAAAGAAGATAAATTTAAACCATTGAGTATGAATGTCGTGGGGAAAGGTTATAAATGTGGCTACTGTGGTGGAACTCATCCCAAAGGAAAAGACAGATGTCCAGCAAAAGGTGCAACATGTAACAAGTGTAAAAGGAAGGATCATTTTGCAAAAGCATGCCGAAGTAAAGTTGAAAATTCTGATGGACAAAAAAGTAAGGGTAATTTTTCCAAAAGACAAAATCTGGTGGAAGAGGAAGATGAAGCTGAAGTAATTAACATGAATGGATTATATGGTGTTCTGAAGCTTACAACAGATCCCAATCTTGAAATTCCACCTCCAATTATGATAAAAGCAAAATTGAACGGAAGTTTCGTCAATTTTCAACATGATAGTGGAGCAGCCACTACCGTAATCAATGAAGGAACGTGGAAAAGAATAGGATCACCTGAACTTCAAGCAACAAAGATAAAACTTCGAGGCTATAATTCCATCATTCAAGTTTTGGGAATTTGTGAGGTTACTGTTGAAGTCGAAGATAAACGTAAGATTTTATGGGTTATTATTGTCAAAGAAGGTGAAGCTTTACTTGGCCGCAATTGGATTCGAGCATTGAAATTGAGAGCCGAAGAGGAATTGTATGAATCATGTAATCAAGTCGAAGCAGTTGATCGTTTAAAATTAATTCTGGAGAAACATGAAGAAGTGTTTAAAGATGAACTTGGAACTTGTAAAGAAAAAGTTTCGTTGAAACTTATTGATAATGCAAAACCAGCTTTTATTAAAGCAAGGAATATACCGTATGCATATAGGGGACCTATATCCGAGCAATTAAAAAAACGAGTTGAAACTGGGGTGATGAAGAAGGTTCAACATTCTGATTGGGGTACTCCTGCTGTAATTGTAAAAAAGTCAAATAATGATCTTAGAATTTGCGGCAACTACAAATTAACATTAAATCCACAACTGGACGTTGATCAGCATCCACTACCTCGAACTGAAGATGTATTTCATGAACTGAATGGATGTAAGGTATTTTCTAAGTTGGATTTAAAGGATGCTTACCATCAGTTGGAACTGGATGAAGAATCTCAAAAATTAACAACAATTACAACTCATGAAGGATTGTTCCAATATCGTCGATTGCCTTTTGGAGTTGCATCAGCGGTAGCAATGTTCCAAGAAAAGATGGAAAAAATATTGCAAGGAATTCCAGGTGTCATTAAATTTCTCGACGACGTCGAAATTGGTGGTTCAACAATTGAAGAAAATTTAGATCGAGTCGATCAAGTTTTACAAAGATTGAAGGATTACGGTATGCGGCTTAAAAGAGAAAAGTGTGAATTTTTGAAGAGCAAAATTGAATTTTTGGGTCACGAAATTGATGGCACGGGTATCCGACCTTCCCCAACTAAACTTAACGGTTTTAAAAATATGCCTGCTCCTGAAAATGTAAAGCAACTGGAAGCTTTCATTGGATTTGTGAATTATTATGGACGTTTTGTTAAAGATTTTTCGACTTTAGCGGCACCATTAAATGATTTGCGAAAAAAGGAAGCAAAATGGATATGGGATGGAAGGCATCAGCAAGCTTTTGATGAAATCAAAGCAAGATTGTTAAAAGGGGACCTTTTAACTCATTATGACCCTTCGAAGAAGTTGGTTTTGGCGACTGATGCTAGTGAATACGGTATCGGGGCTGTGATTTACCACAGAGAAACTGATGGTACAGAAAAAGTAATATCCAATGCATCGAGAAAATTAACTTCAGCAGAAAGGAATTATGCTCAGATTGAAAAAGAAGCGTTGGGAATCATTTTTGGAGTAAAAAAATTTGCCACTTATCTTTTGGGACGTCATTTTTTGCTACTTACAGATCATCAACCTCTGTTAAAAATTTTCGGGCCGAAAGCCGGTGAAAATTCAATTGCAATTAAACGATTAGCTCGGTGGGCAATCATTTTGATGAATTATGATTACAGTATCGAATACCGTAAAACTGGAGATTTTGCTAATGCAGACGGATTGTCTCGACTTCCAGATCCTTCTGAAGATCCAAGCGCCGAAATGTTGGACGGCGAAGATGATTTTGAAAAACTTTTTGCCATTGATGAAGCAAAATCCCCATTAAATTTGGATTCAATTATGGAAGCAACGTTGGAAGATAAAACTTTGCAGCAAATTATGAATTATGTAAAAAATGGTTGGCCAAACTCAGCTGAAAAAGATCTGAAATCGTGGTGGAGTAGAAAAGAAGATTTATCTTGTAGAAGAGGATATTTGTTATTTAAAGATCGACCTGTTATTCCTAAAAAATTGCAGTTAGAGGTGTTAAAAATCCTTCATGAAGCTCATGTAGGAAGGAATAGGATGCTCCTTTTGGCGAAAGATAATTTCTGGTTTCCAAAATTGAATGATGCAATTACACAAATTGCAAAATCTTGTGAAATCTGTAATGGCGATTTTAAAGGTCAAAAAGAAAGACTTCATGCCTGGGAGGAAGCTGCTGAATTTTGGGATCGAGTACATATCGATCATGCACAATTTCGTGGAAAGCTTTGGTTAATAGTAGTTGATTCAAAGACAAATTGGATTGAAGTTTTACCAGCTGTTAGCACGGATACAAAAACTACAATTAAATTACTAAAAAGCTTATTTTCAAGATATGGATTATGCAAGATTTTAGTTTCGGATAATGGTACCGGATTCACCAGTGGTGATTTTGAAGAATTTTGCAAAAGTAGAGGAATTGTCCATACAAAATCTCCGCCATTTCATCCTCAAAGCAACGGTGTTGCTGAAAGAGCAGTCAGGACTTTTAAAGAGTTTACAGAAAAACATATTAAAGCTGGTCATTCATTGGAAGAAGCAGTAGCAAATGCTTTACTAATTCATCGTTCCACCAGAGGTGTTAGCGATAAATTATCTCCTGCTGAAGCAGCTTTTGGAAGAAAGCTCCGAACAAGGATGACGATTCACCAGGTGCATTTATTAATGCAAGGGGAGGAAAAGGTTGAAGACTTTGACGTTCAGGATAAAGTATGGGTTCGTTGTTATTCAGCTGGACCTCGTTGGAGACCTGGATACATCCGATCCGTTAAAAGTAAATGTACGTTTATTGTGGAATGTGGTGGTGAACTTTTGTTCCGGCATCGAGATCAATTGCGCAAAGCTTGTGAGTCAATTTTTGGAAAAAGTGGAAAAGCTGTGGAAGAAATGCAACAAGGAAAAAAGGATTGCACGCACACTGGGGCAACAAGTGATGAGTCTCGAAATGTTTGTCCACCAAACGTTGTTGCTGAAAAAAGGAAAAAAGAAAAACAAAATTTGCAACCAACAAGAGCGTCATCGAGGATTCGTAAAACAAATCAAAAATATTCGTCCAATTTATATATTAACTGCCTTAAGATGGATAGAGTTCGTCCATACTCCGGTGGAGGTGGTCGAGCAGAATTCATTGGTCGTGCAATTCAAACTAATAGCGATGAAGCAAAGATTCGAGCAAAGATGAAATGCAATAAAGTTGATTTAGTTGATATTGGGAGAATCATTGATAAATTTATGAATAAAAAAGAGGAAGCTGAACTTGAAAAAATTCCAATTGCATTAAAGATGGCTGAAGATATTGCAGAAGGTAAGGTAGCCGATGCTAAAGATGTTGAAGAATTTCAAATGATTAAAGCCAAGGTCAAAAAATTTGAAGTGGATATTGCCAAGTATAAAGAGGAACGATCAGAGATCAGTCATGATGGATTCTTATTGCGTGAAGAGTTGAAAGATTTGTTATCTGATGAACGTCGTCGTCAAGCAATAAAACGTCGTGTTGGGCAGTTGCATTCAGCGGATGTTAAACTGAAAGGGTATCGCGTAGCACGTGAAAGGTATCAAGATGGGAAGATGGATCCCAAAGATTACCGTACTCGTCCCCCCATTTCCTATTCTGCACGTCCTCGTATTTCTTATGAAAGCAGCTCTGAAGCTGAAATTGATAAAGAGAATCATAAAAATTACTCTCGTAAATATCGTTAAATGTTATCAATTCAGCTAGGGGAGGTGTTAGGGGCAGCGCTGTCTGTTTTGGCAATGTGCTCTCTTTTCTTTCTCTCTCTTTCTTTGTCCACCTTTTGAGTTTATATATATTTTATATTTGTATTGTGTTTGCTGAGCAGTTGAGCTGCTGCTCATTATTTATTAAAGTTATTAATATAATCTAACCCGTTCTTACATTCAACACAATTAACGCATTAATATAAATAAAAGAGCCTTTTATTTATAGCATATTGGTGACGAGCGATTCGAATTCCAGCCGAGCTGGATTGGTGGACCAAATCGGAGCCCGATTGGTTGCACATTTTCGACGAAAATAAACCTTTTAGCACAAACAACATGAGTACAAATGCACAGAACATATGGCCTCCTCCAGCATTCAATGGAACAGTAAGATTTGAAACATGGGAGTTACAATTGGATATGTACATGTCTTCGAGAAAGATTACTGATGATGGTGAAAAAGCTTTGGCATTGCTTCAATATATTGGAATGGAAATGTTGGAAAAGATTATGGACTGGTGCTATCCGAATAAACCAAATACATTTTCATATGTTGATTTAGTAAAATTGGTTAAAAGCCAATGTTCAGCGGGTCCAAACCTCTTTGCAAGACGTGTAAGACTTTTCAATGAAAAGCAACAATCCGATCAAAGTGTGCAAGAATACTTTTCACATATGCGCCAGCTGTTGGGGCAATGTGAAATGAAGAACATGACTCCACAAGAGTACGGTGTACTGGCAGCTTTGCGGGGACTTCGAAGTGATGAACTGAGACAGTTTCTCATGAGTCCCGCCAATGATATTTCTGATATGGAAAAAGCTCAAGCTTTAGCTGTAAGCTATGATCAGAGTCGTCTTGCTGCAAGAGATATAAAACCTAAAGAAGATAAATTTAAACCATTGAGTATGAATGTCGTGGGGAAAGGTTATAAATGTGGCTACTGTGGTGGAACTCATCCCAAAGGAAAAGACAGATGTCCAGCAAAAGGTGCAACATGTAACAAGTGTAAAAGGAAGGATCATTTTGCAAAAGCATGCCGAAGTAAAGTTGAAAATTCTGATGGACAAAAAAGTAAGGGTAATTTTTCCAAAAGACAAAATCTGGTGGAAGAGGAAGATGAAGCTGAAGTAATTAACATGAATGGATTATATGGTGTTCTGAAGCTTACAACAGATCCCAATCTTGAAATTCCACCTCCAATTATGATAAAAGCAAAATTGAACGGAAGTTTCGTCAATTTTCAACATGATAGTGGAGCAGCCACTACCGTAATCAATGAAGGAACGTGGAAAAGAATAGGATCACCTGAACTTCAAGCAACAAAGATAAAACTTCGAGGCTATAATTCCATCATTCAAGTTTTGGGAATTTGTGAGGTTACTGTTGAAGTCGAAGATAAACGTAAGATTTTATGGGTTATTATTGTCAAAGAAGGTGAAGCTTTACTTGGCCGCAATTGGATTCGAGCATTGAAATTGAGAGCCGAAGAGGAATTGTATGAATCATGTAATCAAGTCGAAGCAGTTGATCGTTTAAAATTAATTCTGGAGAAACATGAAGAAGTGTTTAAAGATGAACTTGGAACTTGTAAAGAAAAAGTTTCGTTGAAACTTATTGATAATGCAAAACCAGCTTTTATTAAAGCAAGGAATATACCGTATGCATATAGGGGACCTATATCCGAGCAATTAAAAAAACGAGTTGAAACTGGGGTGATGAAGAAGGTTCAACATTCTGATTGGGGTACTCCTGCTGTAATTGTAAAAAAGTCAAATAATGATCTTAGAATTTGCGGCAACTACAAATTAACATTAAATCCACAACTGGACGTTGATCAGCATCCACTACCTCGAACTGAAGATGTATTTCATGAACTGAATGGATGTAAGGTATTTTCTAAGTTGGATTTAAAGGATGCTTACCATCAGTTGGAACTGGATGAAGAATCTCAAAAATTAACAACAATTACAACTCATGAAGGATTGTTCCAATATCGTCGATTGCCTTTTGGAGTTGCATCAGCGGTAGCAATGTTCCAAGAAAAGATGGAAAAAATATTGCAAGGAATTCCAGGTGTCATTAAATTTCTCGACGACGTCGAAATTGGTGGTTCAACAATTGAAGAAAATTTAGATCGAGTCGATCAAGTTTTACAAAGATTGAAGGATTACGGTATGCGGCTTAAAAGAGAAAAGTGTGAATTTTTGAAGAGCAAAATTGAATTTTTGGGTCACGAAATTGATGGCACGGGTATCCGACCTTCCCCAACTAAACTTAACGGTTTTAAAAATATGCCTGCTCCTGAAAATGTAAAGCAACTGGAAGCTTTCATTGGATTTGTGAATTATTATGGACGTTTTGTTAAAGATTTTTCGACTTTAGCGGCACCATTAAATGATTTGCGAAAAAAGGAAGCAAAATGGATATGGGATGGAAGGCATCAGCAAGCTTTTGATGAAATCAAAGCAAGATTGTTAAAAGGGGACCTTTTAACTCATTATGACCCTTCGAAGAAGTTGGTTTTGGCGACTGATGCTAGTGAATACGGTATCGGGGCTGTGATTTACCACAGAGAAACTGATGGTACAGAAAAAGTAATATCCAATGCATCGAGAAAATTAACTTCAGCAGAAAGGAATTATGCTCAGATTGAAAAAGAAGCGTTGGGAATCATTTTTGGAGTAAAAAAATTTGCCACTTATCTTTTGGGACGTCATTTTTTGCTACTTACAGATCATCAACCTCTGTTAAAAATTTTCGGGCCGAAAGCCGGTGAAAATTCAATTGCAATTAAACGATTAGCTCGGTGGGCAATCATTTTGATGAATTATGATTACAGTATCGAATACCGTAAAACTGGAGATTTTGCTAATGCAGACGGATTGTCTCGACTTCCAGATCCTTCTGAAGATCCAAGCGCCGAAATGTTGGACGGCGAAGATGATTTTGAAAAACTTTTTGCCATTGATGAAGCAAAATCCCCATTAAATTTGGATTCAATTATGGAAGCAACGTTGGAAGATAAAACTTTGCAGCAAATTATGAATTATGTAAAAAATGGTTGGCCAAACTCAGCTGAAAAAGATCTGAAATCGTGGTGGAGTAGAAAAGAAGATTTATCTTGTAGAAGAGGATATTTGTTATTTAAAGATCGACCTGTTATTCCTAAAAAATTGCAGTTAGAGGTGTTAAAAATCCTTCATGAAGCTCATGTAGGAAGGAATAGGATGCTCCTTTTGGCGAAAGATAATTTCTGGTTTCCAAAATTGAATGATGCAATTACACAAATTGCAAAATCTTGTGAAATCTGTAATGGCGATTTTAAAGGTCAAAAAGAAAGACTTCATGCCTGGGAGGAAGCTGCTGAATTTTGGGATCGAGTACATATCGATCATGCACAATTTCGTGGAAAGCTTTGGTTAATAGTAGTTGATTCAAAGACAAATTGGATTGAAGTTTTACCAGCTGTTAGCACGGATACAAAAACTACAATTAAATTACTAAAAAGCTTATTTTCAAGATATGGATTATGCAAGATTTTAGTTTCGGATAATGGTACCGGATTCACCAGTGGTGATTTTGAAGAATTTTGCAAAAGTAGAGGAATTGTCCATACAAAATCTCCGCCATTTCATCCTCAAAGCAACGGTGTTGCTGAAAGAGCAGTCAGGACTTTTAAAGAGTTTACAGAAAAACATATTAAAGCTGGTCATTCATTGGAAGAAGCAGTAGCAAATGCTTTACTAATTCATCGTTCCACCAGAGGTGTTAGCGATAAATTATCTCCTGCTGAAGCAGCTTTTGGAAGAAAGCTCCGAACAAGGATGACGATTCACCAGGTGCATTTATTAATGCAAGGGGAGGAAAAGGTTGAAGACTTTGACGTTCAGGATAAAGTATGGGTTCGTTGTTATTCAGCTGGACCTCGTTGGAGACCTGGATACATCCGATCCGTTAAAAGTAAATGTACGTTTATTGTGGAATGTGGTGGTGAACTTTTGTTCCGGCATCGAGATCAATTGCGCAAAGCTTGTGAGTCAATTTTTGGAAAAAGTGGAAAAGCTGTGGAAGAAATGCAACAAGGAAAAAAGGATTGCACGCACACTGGGGCAACAAGTGATGAGTCTCGAAATGTTTGTCCACCAAACGTTGTTGCTGAAAAAAGGAAAAAAGAAAAACAAAATTTGCAACCAACAAGAGCGTCATCGAGGATTCGTAAAACAAATCAAAAATATTCGTCCAATTTATATATTAACTGCCTTAAGATGGATAGAGTTCGTCCATACTCCGGTGGAGGTGGTCGAGCAGAATTCATTGGTCGTGCAATTCAAACTAATAGCGATGAAGCAAAGATTCGAGCAAAGATGAAATGCAATAAAGTTGATTTAGTTGATATTGGGAGAATCATTGATAAATTTATGAATAAAAAAGAGGAAGCTGAACTTGAAAAAATTCCAATTGCATTAAAGATGGCTGAAGATATTGCAGAAGGTAAGGTAGCCGATGCTAAAGATGTTGAAGAATTTCAAATGATTAAAGCCAAGGTCAAAAAATTTGAAGTGGATATTGCCAAGTATAAAGAGGAACGATCAGAGATCAGTCATGATGGATTCTTATTGCGTGAAGAGTTGAAAGATTTGTTATCTGATGAACGTCGTCGTCAAGCAATAAAACGTCGTGTTGGGCAGTTGCATTCAGCGGATGTTAAACTGAAAGGGTATCGCGTAGCACGTGAAAGGTATCAAGATGGGAAGATGGATCCCAAAGATTACCGTACTCGTCCCCCCATTTCCTATTCTGCACGTCCTCGTATTTCTTATGAAAGCAGCTCTGAAGCTGAAATTGATAAAGAGAATCATAAAAATTACTCTCGTAAATATCGTTAAATGTTATCAATTCAGCTAGGGGAGGTGTTAGGGGCAGCGCTGTCTGTTTTGGCAATGTGCTCTCTTTTCTTTCTCTCTCTTTCTTTGTCCACCTTTTGAGTTTATATATATTTTATATTTGTATTGTGTTTGCTGAGCAGTTGAGCTGCTGCTCATTATTTATTAAAGTTATTAATATAATCTAACCCGTTCTTACATTCAACACAATTAACGCATTAATATAAATAAAAGAGCCTTTTATTTATAGCACCATTTATCGCTAAATTTTTTTTTTATGCAAATTTTGTGTTTTTATTCTTTTTTTTCCGAATGAATAATAATGAGATCAGGTAAAAAAATAATGAAAGGACAAAAAAGATAACAGAAAAAACGGTGTGAACAATGTTTTATTTCTATTTTTGTATGTTTGTATTTTTTGCAAAATTAACTTTTATTTATGGATACAATAAACCGGTAAGTTTTATTTTTTGTGTCATAGTAGTTTTTTGTAAAAATTCAGAATTTTAACATTAGTCTTATATTTCAGCGTATCGGAAATGGTGAAATTACTCCAGAAAATTTATTTCAATTTGTTGTTAACATTGAGAATCAAAAAAAATGGTGCTCAGCTACAATAATTTCAAAACGACATATTCTCACTGCTGCACATTGTGTTATTGCAGCAGAATCTTCAAAAATTGAATTTGACACTTACAAGTAAGTTCCCATTTCCATAAAAAAAACAAATGTGTAGTTTCAGGATCATTGTAATCGAGTAATCTAGCATTAGCACAATAGGAGGAAGGTTTCCGCTTCGAATTCAGCTTATATTGAATCCAAAGCAAGGTAACGGTCCAATTTTGTCATCCGATATCGGGCAAAATGTTTTTCAATGCCATTTGACAAAAAAGTTTTCTAATTTTTCATAGTTTTTTAAAAAAGGAAACAAGGAGGGAAACATTTTTTGTTTTCCTGCATGGCATTGAGAAACATTTTGCCAGACCATAAAAGTGCACGCTGAAATTCGATGTGAATTTTTTTTAAAAAAAAAAATGACGCAATTGAACCAAAAAAAACTTTTTATTTTTCAAGTATTTTTGGATGTTATCTTCCTGTCGTTTTTTGATTTCTTAAGTACGACAGCAAGCTGATGTTTCAACGGTAATGGAAAGGATTAATTCGGTTGGAAGTTCCTGTTAAGTTGAGACTTTTCTTCTCGTCTCATTTTCCTATATTAAAAGCACATTAAAATCCAACATTTTTAGCCCAAGACTGTTTGTTAAAGTTTCCTGAAAGCTGAGATTTTTTGAAAAAATTTAATTTTTATGAGCCACCTTTGTGTCAGGAAATCCTATAACAAAAGTTAAATTATTGGATAATAAAGAATTTCTAAGGGAGCGTCGGTGTTAGGTAATAGAAGTCCGGCTTGACATCACTTAAATGACTTAAGTAAAAAATTGTAATTTATCATTTATGAATTTCGCAAAATTGGTGACAATCATATAAGCTAATAAATAACATTTTAAAATGATAAAGCATAAAATCAAACAAAGTAAAAAAGTTTCTTGAATTGAAACTTTTTAAAATTGTTTTTTCAGAGAGTATCCGGAAGTTGCATATTGGGTTCATTTTCGAAGTCGATCTGTTGATAATAGACAATTTCGACCCCCAAAATTATATCTTCCAAGAACATATACATTGCCGGGAGCACATGATATTGCAATTATCGAGTATGGAGAAGAAAGAGATTTTGGGATTGAACCGGTGAAACTTACAAAAGATTATATTGAAAAAGAGGGGGATGAAGCGTATATTGCTGGATATGGATTATGGTTCACAAATGGTAAATTTTTAAAGACAAATTTAGCGTCATTCATTTCATTTACATTTCAGATGACCCAACACCTGTAAAGTCAACTGTATTACGGCACACAAAAATTTCAATGATCGAAAATTGTTTTGGGGAACTAAAAATTTGTGGCGGAAATTTAACTCACCTAGCATTAAGTGGTGATAGTGGTGGCCCAATGATGATTTATCGAAATAATCAATGGTATCAAATTGGTGTTAGTGCATCAACAGGGAGCTACGGTATATTTTTTTTATTGCACATCTTTTGCTATTTCCATTCATTTAACCCCTACTTATCTTCTTTAATTTTATGTAATTAATTAATCTTTTGAAAAATGCTATTTTGGAAATGTCCAGATCAGGGCTGTATGTAACAAATAACTAACTAACTGATTATTGTAAAACGAAACTCCTCATAAACCCTTTAAATTTTAATTTTTTAAAGAGAGTGTCGGAGATAGTGAAAAAATTTTTACGACAGTTTTCCGTCGTTCCAAGTGATGGGGAATGAAAAAGTTTGTCCGCCCGCACGCAACAAATGCATTCTCCATCACTTGGAATGACGGAAAACTGTCGAAAAAATTTTTTCACTATCTCCGACACTCCCTTTAAATTAAAAGATTTTTCTTTTTTCTCCGCTTCGACTTCCGCAAAACGAAACGTCAAAAAACACTAAACTTTTGCGAAACGGAAGTTTCGTCTTGCGTGCCCGTGGTCCAGAGATACGAAAAAATCCAAAATTCTTAAACCCCCTCCCTCCTTAGGGTGATAGAATGCAGTATTTGAAAGTTGCGTCACATTTTATTAACAAACAACCCATAAAATTTGAGTCACAATTAACATATATATATTACATTTAGATATGCGTACTCGAATATCATCATACTGTAATTTTATTGAAGACTCAACAAAAAATGAAGTCAAATGTGAATCAATTTTTCCTGAACTCATTCAAAAAATCCCTCCACAATTTCCACCTATCTATAAAGGCCAAGAAACTCCATTAAATCTATTCAACTTTGTTATTCCACTTTACAATTATTTTTACAACTTCGGATGCACCGCTACAGTAATTTCAAAGCGACATCTTTTAACGACCTCATTTTGTACCTATCAAAATTGGAGGACAAAAGATTCTGAATTAACTTTTTTCAATTCATACAAGTAAGTATTTATTATTTTAACTTTTAACTTTTACTGATAATAATAATTATTATCTACATTTTAGATCTTTCTCTGGCAAATTCTTTCCTGATTTTCGTTCAAAGAGTATTAATTCAAATATTGTTGAACCTGTAAATGCTATCGTATATATTCCATTAAATTTAAATTGGCCAGGGGAACATAATCTTGTTGTAATTGAATTTCCAGAAGGAACTGATTTTGGTGTTGAACCAATTACTTTGGCAAAAGATCATGTTCAAACTTATTTGGAAAATTTAATTGTTGTTGGATATGGAAAATATGAATTTAAAAGTGAGTTTTTCGTATTCATTGCTTTCATTTGGCCATTTTTATCCCCTTTCCCCCGGTGGAGGGTTTAAAAGGAGATTCCCGGTGGATAAAAGAGATGTGGGTCCTGTGATTTTCAAAATTCGGGAGTCCACTCCGCTGATCGTATTTCAGAAATATTGAATCCATTCTTTAGAAAATATGCATATTGATGAAACACCACCACAGATGCGACATACAAATGTTCCGTTTCAAAGGGACCGTTATTTTGATGAAAAAGGTATGTAATTTTTATATATCAATAATTTTTAAAATTATCGTAATTTTTAGTTGCTCTCGAAAATGAATTTTTTGCCAAAGATGAAGGTGGTCCAACTTTGACTGAAAAAAATGGAAAATGGTATCAAATTACTATGAATTTTATAGAGGGTACTCCAAATGGTAAATATTTTATTTTTTTATAGTTTTTTACGTACATATAAATATGTACATGTGTAATTTACATGTTTATATCCATTTTATCTTTAGGTTCTCATACAGTTATTTCACCTGACTGTAATTTTATTGAAGAAGCAACAAAAAATGAAGTCAAATGTGAATCTGTTGCACCAATCTATGAAGAACCTTATCAACCAGCAACAACAACAACAACAATGACAACATCTTTGGCAACACAAACTTCAACAAAAAATCAAGAAAATGAAATTTCTGTTAATTCAAAACCCGAAAATAATGCTTCAACAATTGAATTTCAATGGATATTATTGATTTTTTTGTTTACAGTATTTTGTTTTTAGTTATCTTAATTTTAAGCGAAAACGTTTTTTTTAGTAAAGCAAATTTTGGCATTTTTGATACATGCAGGTGTTTTATAAATTATGACTAGTAAAATTTATTGCAGCAAAAAAATTTTATTTTTCAAAATGGATATTGCAGCTTTAAAAAAAATTAGAATTTTAAAAAGGATTTTAAAAACCATTACACAGTGTTATCATTTTATCAGTAAATGTGTTTTTTATAGGCATATATTGTTTTCGTTATTTTATGTCTCTGATATGATTATTATTTTTTAATCACTACAGTAATATCAGATTTAAAATTTCTAAAACGAATAAATGACGCATCGATCAAAACCAGAAAAATTCTTTTAAAAAAGGGGTGAGTCTAGGGTTGTTCATTTCCATTTCCCGGGAAATTCCCGGGAAATTTCCCAGGCAATTTCCCGGGAAATTTCCCGATTTTTGCGGGAAATGATTTCCATTTCCCGAAAATTTTTGTATAGAAACAGAAATTTTTTATGTTTAATTTATTTAAAAATAGAAATTTGAGCTTTTAAAACAGTTTATTAATCTGAGAATGCTTTAATTTGAAGTTTAATACTGAAAATAAAAGTTTTTAGTATTTTTGGACATTAAATTAGTGAAATTGCCAAAATCAAAATTTCGGGAAATGGCGGGAAATTTCCCGGGCATTTCCCGGGAATTTCCCGGGAAATTCCCGCCTTTTTTACGATTTCCCGGGAAATGAACAACCCTACTCACGGTGAGTCACATTTCTAGGGTTGACCATTTCCCGTTCCCGGGAAATTCCCGGGAAATTTCCCGGGAAATTTCCCGGGAGATTTCCCGATGTTTGCGGGAATTTCCCGGGAAAAAGTTGTTCAGCTAAAATGTTTTACGAATACTTTGCTGCTTTTTTATTAATATTAATAAATAATTGCGTTTGTTTTTTTAAAAAGCATTTCATAAGTTTGTTTCTATCTATTTGTTTAATTATTTGAAAGCTGTTTAGTCGAAGTGTTTTAGAAAAATGCTTTAAAAAAATTCGTTTGGGCAGATGAATCTCTTTTATTATCAATTTTTTAATCACAGGTTTCACCATTATTGTCATAAATCTTTAAATAAAATCTCAAAAAAGCTAAAGATTACTTAAAAAACATAAAAGTATTGTTTTTGCGAAGAAACATAGTTGAAAAAACCAAAATTGCGTTTCCGGGAAATTGGCGGGAAATTTCCCGGGAAATTCCTGGGAAATTCCCGGGAAATTTCCCGCTTTTCTTCGATTTCCCGGGAAATGGTCAACCCTACACATTTCTAACAAAAAAAAAGTGTGTTAGAAATGAGACTCTTTCTTTAACGATTAATTTTTTTTCATTTCATTTAAATTTTTAATGCTAATATTTGTTTTAAATTTACAGGTGTTTAAAAAAGGAATTTCAAAAGCTTTTGGTTTAAAGGGGGACCCCACCTTAAACAATTTTTTGTTCAGGGTTCATTGGAGCTGCTTTTTTTAAAACCTTTTGCAGCTCGGATGAATAAAAAAAGCAGCTCCAATGAGTCTGCGATCGCGTCGAGACCATCAAAAAAATTGCAGCAAAAAATTGTTCAAGGTGGGTCTCCCTCCCCACATTGGGGGAGTGAATTTCTTAGCACGAAAGTTTTTTTTCCAGTTTTGTATTTTTTACTTTTTGGACCCGTAAATATTACTGTTAAAGATAGTATATACTGTTTTGATTTTTTTCCCTTATTTTTTTTCATGAAAAATGCTACAAAATGATATATGGTTTTCCCCGATTGGAGCATGGGAAGTATGAAATTCACTATAGGTGTAGATACAAACCCAAGTTTCCTGAAGTCAGCTTCTGCTCGATTTTTCTGATTTCTTTTTTTAAATGTAGAGTACATGCCAGCGGAGATAAATACGAGCCACTTTTTTGATTTATGCCCTTATCACAAAATGCCATCGAAAAAAGTGCCGAAATTTGTAAATTAACATCTACAACAACATTTGT
Organism: Panagrolaimus superbus; assembly: GCA_964035985.1. Taxonomy (NCBI): domain Eukaryota; kingdom Metazoa; phylum Nematoda; class Chromadorea; order Rhabditida; family Panagrolaimidae; genus Panagrolaimus; species Panagrolaimus superbus. Next base: position 14,279,011 of record OZ038357.1, read on the forward strand.
TTTTCATATTTTTTTCAGCTATTACTAAAATCAGGTTTTTATGGCAAACTGAATGAATAAAAATCCACCAAAATGCTTCTTTTCTCGAAATGTATATACAAATATATATACAAAATCATCAATACCTCCAACATCATTAAATCAACGGAAATCATTTGTTAATATGATTTGAAAAGCTGTAATAGATTAATAATGCAATTATAACATAAAAGGAAATATTAAAACTATTTATTTAAATGTGTTTCTCAATTTCAGATTGTTTTGCATTACAACAAAAATGCATATATGCTGTCATATTTGTACTCCACAAAAACCATTGAAATATAATTTCTTTTGCATCTGTCATGTTTTTTATATATACTATTCCACTTACAATAACTTTGTTCCAACATTTAGGGTGAATTTGTAAGAGTTTCCGTTGATTTAATGATGTTGGAGGTATTGATGATTTTGTATATATATTTGTATATACATTTCGAGAAAAGAAGCATTTTGGTGGATTTTTATTCATTCAGTTTGCCATAAAAACCTGATTTTAGTAATAGCTGAAAAAAATATGAAAAACAAATGTTGTTGTAGATGTTAATTTACAAATTTCGGCACTTTTTTCGATGGCATTTTGTGATAAGGGCATAAATCAAAAAAGTGGCTCGTATTTATCTCCGCTGGCATGTACTCTACATTTAAAAAAAGAAATCAGAAAAATCGAGCAGAAGCTGACTTCAGGAAACTTGGGTTTGTATCTACACCTATAGTGAATTTCATACTTCCCATGCTCCAATCGGGGAAAACCATATATCATTTTGTAGCATTTTTCATGAAAAAAAATAAGGAAAAAAAATCAAAACATTATATATTATCTTTAACAGTAATATTTACGGGTCCAAAAAGTAAAAAATACAAAACTGGAAAAAAAACTTTCGTGCTAAGAAATTCACTCCCCCAATGTGCCTCCCCCTTTAAAGAATTCATCATTTTGTATTAAATTTCAAAAAAAACATAATTTTCGAAATACGCAAGTATTTTTTAAATCAGAAATCAAAAGATTGTAATACCAAAAAGTTATTACTGATAAAATAGTTATTTTTTCATTTTTGTATTCATTCAAATGTGTTGGTGTTGCACTTCTTCACTTTACCTCCCCCTTTGATCACCAAAAAAATGAAAAAATATTTTTATTCAAATTTGTAAAAAAAAGAATAAAAATGAAAATTTCAATATTAAAAAGTTTTTCAAAAAACGAGGGGAAGAAAAAGTAATGAAGTGCCGTTCGTTTAATTTGCAACAAAATTCATAGGGGTCATATTTTACTTAACATTCACCTGTTCAAGTTCAATAAGAATGTCATTTTAAAAAAATAAAATAATGTCATCATAGATATGGGATTTTTATCAAATTCAACATTTACCTTGGATAAAAATTATGAAACGTTTAATCAATTTTATTTATGGTCTGAAATTGCAATGTTTTTTTTAACATTTTTATTTTCTCCCTTGGTTTTTCTCCTTTTATATCTAATATTCAAATTTCCACAATTTCATATTAATTTGGTTATCTTAATTGCAAATATGTTTATCAGCTACGGTAGTCTTACTGTAGCAAGACAAATTTTGTTTATCCAAGTTTATTTTTGTGGTGATCAAAGTGATTGTAAGTTACCGTAATCAGTTTAACAAAATATCAAACATCAATTTTAAGGTTACATAAATGAATTATTTATGGTCAAAAATGCCATGTATGCTGAACAAATAAAATTTACTTCAATCGTTGCCTATTTTGTTTCAACCAATTGGGTTATCATTGAACGGATTTGGGCTATAATAAATCTTAAAGGATATGAAACAAAAAAGGATTATAAATTAATTATTGTTATCGTTTTTCTTCAATGGATTATCTCAGCTGTAGGATATTGGTTGGCACAAGAAGGTGCCGGCATTTTCGACCGATTTTATAAAATTAAATTTTTGATTATAGGTTTTTTACCGGTAATGGTATTCATTTTTCCTGGTATTATTCTTACAATTGCTTCTGTATTGGTAAGAGTTGTTTTTGACTTTTCAATATCAGACACATAAGCTTTTTTAAATGATAACTAAAATATCTACAAAAAATTAGAAAATTTAAAAGGATGATAGTAACGTAAAAAAGGAAAATGAAATGTTTTGTTTACTATCACTATAATAGTAAGTCCAAAAATTGGAAATGAAATTTTTGGAATTACTGTCACTCGCTAAAAAAATGCTAAAAACGCCATAATTTTTTTGAATTAACAACAAAATAATTACCAAAGGCTACTACTTGAAAACGGTTTACTACTAAAACACAAAATTGTCACAATTTATAGCTGAGATACAGGGTGTCCCAACATAATTGACCCTTTTGAGATGCTCGGCAAATTTTTTCTGTCGAAGTTATTCAAAAATTGACTTCACAGTTGTGTTCAGCATGGGATAGGGTTTTTTTTGACATAAAATTTATCTTAATTGTTTAAAGATTTTAAAAAATTTGCATATTCTCCAATAAAAATCGTGATAGTAATGACAAAAAATAAATTCCGAATATTTTTGTTACTATCACTCTTTTTCATTGGAGCGGTTTTTTCAATTTTGGCAGTAACATCAAATTTCTCAAATAATTTTTTTTGTTTACTATCGATTCACAAAAAAACGCTCCAACAAAAAATGTGACAGTAAAATAAAATTACAAAAAAATAATTTTTTGCTTACTATCCCTCCACAAAAATTTGTATATCTGAAATGATGAAATTTTTATCAAAAACAAAACCCTATGATTTATCAAACATAACTGCGCTATCCGTTTTAGCATAACTTCAACAGAAAAAATTTGCCGGGCAAGTCAAAAGGGTCAATTATGTTGGGACACCCTGTACATTTCTCTGATAATATGTAAATTTACAGGTTTATCGTTATATGGATGATAAAAATAAGCGAAGATATCGGTTATCAAAAAGTGTAGGAAATGCTTATACTTTAACAGAGCGATATCAACTAGCTGAAAATATTAAAACTTCGCCGTTGGTAAAAGTAATGATTAATGTGAATATAACTATGAATACAACTGCATTTGTTGTAAGTTTGTTTTGTAAAATTAATTATATATTTTTTTAAATTCTTTTTAGGCATTAATTTTTATGTTTTACAGTGAAACAGTTTTTTATAAACAAATTACAAAATTAATATTTGACTTAGTGTTAACATTTTATTGTCCTGCAATTTGTTTATCAGCTATAAAATCTTTCAAAAAATGGAGACATGTTTGTATTGAGTAGGGCACATTTTAGACATATATGTTTTATCACAAAATGTTTGATTTCAGATTCTTCATAAAGCCTGTTCATAAAGTTGTTCCAATGAAAAGTAATACTGTTACAGGCGTAAATAATAATAATAATAATAGTATTGTAATGCCACAAAAAATGGAAGCCGATGTTTATTTTCAACAATTAAATTCTCATTGGGCATAAGTTTTGTTTAAACAGAACTTTGATTGAATAAAAATCATACTGTAATTAATATTATTTTTTTTGTTTTTGTAATTTAAAAACAAAATTATATGTTCCAATAAAAAATAAACACGCTTTTTTACACCAAAACAAAAATTAATACTTCAAGCTAATTATTAGTATTTATTAAATGTAAAATGTTTGTGTTTTTGCACCTGACCTCTTAATTTCGGGGTGCCAGACAGTGAAATAAATTTCAAATTTTCTGAACTCATTTTAAATTTTAAAAAAAATATCTTTTTGCGTATGTTTAAATGTTTAAATTCTTAGAGTAATGACCTTTTTCAAAAAAATAAATAATTTACAGTTGTAAAAAAAGGAACCTGATTCATTGCTTTCCACATAAAGCACATTTGTTTTCTTTATTGGCATTTTTTGTATTGAAATATTTTTGTCATTTCTAAAATATGTTTGATATTGGATTTTTGACAAATCTAACATTTACTTTGAATGAAAGAAATGAAACATTTAACAAATTTTATATATTTTTTGAAATGTCACTATTTTTTACAACTTTACTTTTTACTCCTTTAACGGCAATGGCATTGTATTTAATGTGGAAATTTCCCCAATTTCATATTAATTTAATAATTTTATATTCAAGTTTATTTTTTGCATATGCATTTTTGACGATCGGAAGATTAATTACATTTGCACAAATTTATCATTGTGGTGATAAAAGTGATTGTGAGTATAATTACTTTTTTTTCTTATCATACTATTTTAATCAGTGTTATCTTATCAAATAATTTTATCTTTTTCAAGCGCAATTAATTTTATCATTTAACCTTGTTTTTAGGTTATATAACTCAGATATTCTTAATTAAAGATGCATTTTTTGCAGAATTTCTAAAATTTACATCTTTGGTTGCCTATTTTGTTGCTTCAAATTGTATTATTACGGAAAGAATTTGGGCAATTCTTTATTTAAAAGGATATGAAAATAAAAAAGATTACAAATTTATTATTGTTTTTATTATTTTCCAATGGATTGTATCTGCAATCGGATTTTGGTTAACTGTTAAAGGTTTGTATACTTTACATTTTATCAATTATCAGTAATTATCAGTTATTGATTTATAGGATATGTACCAACTATAATATTCATTTTTTTTGCAATGTTTTATATATTTGTGACAGTATTAGTTTTTCGGCACATGGATGCCAAAAATCAGCAAAAATATCAGCAATCAAAAACTATCGGAAATTCTTATACTTTAACAGAGCGATATCAGTTAGCTGAAAATAATAAAACTTCGCCATTGATAAGAACAATGATAAATGGAAATCTTGTAATCACTAATTTAATACTTATCGTAAGTATACTTACGATATTATATAATCACTTAAAAAAATTTTCTAACAAATGATAAAATTTTAGGCATTCGTTTTTATATTTTACAGTCAAACAATTTTTAAAAAACAGATTTCAAAAATTGTTTTTGATTTTTTGATAACAGTTCATTCTCCAATTCTTTCAACATCATTTATTTTATCAATGAAAAAATGGAGAAATGTTTGTAAAGGGTTTGTTAAATTATTTAAAAGTGAAATTTGTTGCCCCAAAAATATTACACATTTTTTTGTATTACAGAATATTCAAAAAACCGCCCGTTCATAAAATTACTCCTAGAATTGATACTGTAACATACAACAATAATAATATTAATACCAACAATAATAATAATAGTATTGTAATGCCACAAAAAATGGAAGCGGATATCTATTTTCAACAATTAAATTCTCATTGGGCTTAATTTAAATTTGATAGAATCCGTGCGTGCCATTTAGGATTTTCACTTTTTGGGACGGGACGGAACAAACTTATTTAAAAGAAATTTCGAAATCTCAATATTCCGTCCAAATTAGTCTGATTCCATTCTGTCCCGTATTGTTCCAAAATGTGATAACTTGTTACTGGTATGCTAATTATGTTTTACAGTTCTTTTATTTATTTGTGTCTTTATTTTCTGTTTTCTTGCCAAATTTTTTTTCTCAATAAATGTAACTTTTTTTTGATAAATCTTTTATTTTTTGTATTTATAAATAATTATTTAAAAGAATTTGAAAAAATATTAAAGCATTTTTAATTTTTGTTTTAAAATTGAGCAAAGAATTTTTTTTGGGGTTGTTTTTATACATTTCGTGCCCTGTGCCGCCGTGCATTCCTGCCAAGAATAATACTTTTAAAAGCCCGTCGAAATTCTGTATTAAATATTGTATAAATTACTGGATTCATAAATGAATTCATATATCCAATCCATGTCTAAAGTATTTAAAAAATGTTAATTTGAAGTTGTCAAAGACACAAAGTTTTACCGCATAAAAGAATGGCCCAAATCCAACTTGGCATGATGGCTCATCTAATTTAACACAAACGGCATTTAAAATATTAATGGTAAAAAATGGGACCCAACAAATGAGAAATATACCTAAAAAGTTTGGCAATAAAACATATTTTGCCAAATTTCCCCTCGGCTTTGGCAAAATGAGATTAAATGCCAAAAAAACTTTTTTTCTGCTTCTGTAAAATGCTTACCAACGACAATTCCCAAAGTTTTTGTTGCTCGTCTTTCTTTTCGTTGAGCTTTTGTGACTTTTCTTTTAAGGCTTGATTCTTTTCGATGCATTGTTCGTTTAACTATTCTAACAGCTAATGCCGTGGAAGACCCGTTAATTTTTGAATTTCCTAATAACTTTTTTTTTGCTTCATTTTTTGCTACAGAACTTGAAATGCTTGGATTTGAGTCAATTGATTGTTGAGATTTTGAAGGCTTTGTTCGTTGTTTAATAAACATTCGATTTTTAAAACCTGGAATACTTGCATCTAAAAAAAAGGTTAACTTTCGTGGTAAGATTTTAAACAATGGGAATATTTACTTACCAGATGAAATCATATTACTTGAGACACTTGAAGGTAGTCCAATGGATTCACTCAATTTATTTGATTCTGACCACGTTTCCATGCAAGATGAAGATCGACGTCGATTATTTCGTTCAAATGGCATTGTTGTTGCTGCTGCGGAAGATGTCGTGGCAATTCCTTCTCTTCCACCGAAAAAAGTTTTTCCTGCAATGTTGAAAGAGACTGACGGCGACCCACATTCATCTCGATTTTGTAAATGTTTTATCCTTCTATTCTCAATTGGATGATGCTTTGGAGTTTCATCTTTGGCATTTTCATTTTCAATTATCAAATCAAGTTTGCCACTGGCATCTGTAGTTGCAACTGTCGCACTGCAATCAATCAGAAGTTCTTGATTTTCATCAATTGAAGCATTTCTTTCAAAGAATACTGTAATAATAGTAAATGAAAGGAATTGTTAATTTGCATAATATATGTGCCCAAGGCCGTATTTAGGTGGGGGGGGGGGGGGTTCGGGACCTGTGCCCCCCCGAAACTGGGGAATTTCCTTTGATATTTCGCCGCTTAGTGTTGGCGGCGGCAAAATATCAAAGGTGTGCCCCCTCCGAAATTTTTTTCTGTATACGGCCTTGTATGTGCCAATGATAAAACTTACATTGTCGTGCCACAGACGCTGTTGCATATTTTTGTTCACTTAATGGACTTCTACTTATTATTGCACCCTGTGGCATTATTATTGGTGGCGAAGGTGTTGCATTTTCCATGGCATTTGTCTTTCCAACAGCGGAAGCTGTTTCGGTGTCAGTTGTTGAAGGAATTAATTGATCCATTTCTTCTTCTGCAATTTTTTATCATTTTTATATTATCTTAGGTTTGGCGCCGGGAATATCAATCCCATTTAGTCCCGGTCTGTCCCTGGACGGGACTTGATTTTTTTGATTTGAAAAAAAGTCGAACAGGGATACCAAAACAAAATGGGAACAAATTCGGGACCGGGACGGGACCAGCTTTAAGGGGGGCAGGATCGGGACCTAACTTCCTTAATTTTTTATAAATTCTTACCTGTATTTGCATCTCCATATCTTCGATTATTGCCATGTTTTCGAAGGGATTCTGGAGTTCTTGTATCATTATTTTCAATGATTACCGCTTCTTCGGGAACTGGCTTTGAAATATCTCCCATTGGAGTTCGAGAAACTTTTGTAAATGGACTTTCTCTTGAATATACATTTTTTCGACCGGAATTTTGTTTTATCGGTGATGTTGCACCACGAAAAAGTCGTGGAGAACGTTTTGATAATTGTCGAAGAAAAGCTGGAATGAAAGGACTTCGAGATGGCGTAACTGAAGCGGATCGGGGATGTCCAAATTTTGGATCAAAATCTGGCATTGTTGATGAACGTCGATGAAAATAGAAAGTACTTTGAAGATGTTTTCTAAAGAAAAAAATATTTATAATTAAGATATGCAACTTTTGATGCGAAAATTAAACGAACGATTTTCTCTTTTGTTCACTTATTGCTGATCTTTCTGATCGATCATTGAGATTCGAAGAATTGAAAGATGACATGGTATTATTTGCAAAAGATGAATCAAAATCTGATGATTTTCTATAACTTAAAAATTACAGTAACCCACAATTAAATACCAATAAATATTTCTTACCTTGACATTGAGGTTGGACCTTCTGATATAAAATCATTTGTAACAATATTCACATTTTCTGATAAGGAATCAGTGCTAGATCTTGGTGTTAAACTTCCAGCTAAATCATGATCATCTAAATATTACAAAATTTAAATTAGTGATTATTCTTATCAATTTTCTAGCAGGACGTTTCACATCACAACTTTATGGAACTAAACTAGTGATAAAAAATTAAATAAAATCCCAAAAATAAAAAACGGTGAACGTGGAAGCCAAGGGTTCTCAAGCAAAATAAAAATTTGTAAAAAAAACAAACAAACAAATGTGAAGCGTCTGAAAAATGCCAAAAAGAATTATTTTCAAAGAAGGAACAAAAACAACACCAATGAAAAAATTGAAACAGAAAATTAAAAAATAAAATTTAGGACAGAGGAAAAAAACTAAAAATATTAAACTTAAATTTCAAATAAATATTTATAGAAATTATAATTATATATATATATTAAAATAGCTTTTTTGTCATGGAAATTATGCCACATTTTGGTTGAATTAGATCATGTGTTATGTGTAAAACTACAGTATCTTTTAACAAAAAGTTACAGTAGTTTTAACATATAAAAAAAGGTGTTACCAACACCCCCCGATAATTTTACATATAAACAGTTAGTTGATAAAAAATAAATTGTTATTTAACTGATATATAAATGATAAGAACCAAAAATGATATATAAACAAAAGGAAATAAAAGGTTATATAAAATTTATAAATATATTTAAATTTTTTAGTATTAACAAATATATTTTTCCACCACTATCACGTACTTTTTTTATCACCTCCACCTCCACCTCTTGGAGTATGAAGTGGCTCTTTCATTATTGAATCAATATTCAACTTTTGTACATCCAAAGTTTCAATTCCATAATCATTTGCTGGATCCAACATAAATCTTCTCAACATTAATGGAGATTTTGAATCTAACATTGGTGGACCAGATTTTGAACGAAAAAAATTTGCACGTCTTTCCCAAATTTGTTCCCGTAAATGTTTGGTTGTTAAATGTTGATCAGAAAGATTTTTTTCAATACAAAACAATGGCAATGACTGATCGATAGTTAAAGAAGTTTGATTATTATAATTATCACCAAAAGAAGCAATATTATCAATAGTGATATCAGTAGGTATAGAAGTAGAGGAAGGAGGAAGTCTAGAAGTAGAAGGAAGAGAGAGAGGCTCAAAAGGTTTAAATTTTGGTATTTCTGGTTTTCGAATTGCTATTGCTGATCTTCGACGAGGTCGTCCAACATTAGCTGTGGCAGTGCCAAGAATTGGAAGAAAGCTTGAAAGGCATAAAGCTTGTGGGGTGGCATTTGTTTTATTTTTTCCATTTTTAGTTGCAATTGCTGCTGCTACCAAAGAATCAGCGCCTGAAGAAGTAATTCTTCGTTTTCGTCGTCGTCGTCGATGTTGACGATGATGTTGATGTTGATGAGGATGTAAGGGAGGAGGATGTCCTCTAATTAAATGTTTTCGTTTCCCTCCATCAATCCCAGAATCCACCGCTGAATCATCAGTTATCCCAGAGCCATGTAAATCTTCTTCTGAATCAATGATATCATCATTATCATATTCACTATCATCTTCTTCTTCTTCATCATCGTCTTCATCATCTTCATCACCTGAGAACCCTTGTAGAACTCTACCACCATTACCACCATCCTCATCCTCTTCTTCTAACACCTCATCATCCTCTTCAATTTCTTCTTCCTCACCCGCATTTTCTACTGCAGCTTTATGACGCTCATATCGGCGAATTCGTTTTGTCATTGATGGCAGCGCCAACATCATCACATTTACAGCTAGAATATTAATTAATCTCTTTTTTTTTGAAAAACACAATCAAATTACCCCCTTTATTCTTAGAAACAAAAAACTTAAAATAATTTCATTGCTTTTTTTAAATCATCAAAAAATATGTAAATTTTTATGTTTACTTCCTCTGCCCCCCCCCCCCTTTCCCTCCTGTTATTATTCTTCATTTTTCAAGGTATACCAAAAATGATTAAGTTTAAAAAAATTACAAAACGGCAAAAAAATAGCAAAAAATGGCACAGCAAAAAAAACTCTATCTTTTCTTTTTGCACTTCAAAAATGTCAATCAAAAAAACGGCACAAAAAAACTTGAAAAGCAAGAAAGAAAAAAAAGAGGTGACTCACCGGGTCCTGCAACGATTTGCCCTGCTTCATCATCCAGTAAATCACCCTTTTTTTCGCTGTAAAATATTTTTGGATTAATTTCAAAGCAATAAAAATGTTGGGGTTAAAAAAGTTGTGGGAAGGTTGAACCAAAGACACAAATCTGTGTATCGTTCGTTCATTGTTGGTCATATGATAGATGTGATGCAATACTTACCCATCCGAATGTGAATTTGCATTTCGTCGTGCTTTTGCCGCTTTTTCTCGTTTTCGAAGGGCCATCATAATTCGAATATACACAAATAAAACAATAAAACATGGAATGACAAAACTAACAAAAGAGCTCATTATTGAAAATTCTGGATTGTAAAATCTACACTCGTATGGATTTGCATCTGGTGGACGATAATTTATTCCTAAAATATTAATATATTAATATATTAAAGATTAAAGAATATATGCAAATTACCAAAAACAATTGGAGATGCAAGTAAAATAGAAATAAGCCAAATGGCAATTAAAATAAAAACAACCCGTTGAATATTTTGTGACTGTCTGGAATATTGGATTGGACGACTTACTGCTCGATATCTTAAAAAAGATATGAGTGGTAAAAAGGGAAATATATATATATACTTACCTATCGAAACTGATAACAGCTAAAAGTAATATTGATGCAGTACTGCATGCAACATCGGATGCCGAATAGATATCACACATTAAATTTCCTAAGAACCAATATCCTCCTTGTACCTGTAATATTACATATGTGTTATAAAAATGTATTAAATCCATATCAAAATTTTAAAGTTTTTTAATGTCAAACTTGTGATTTTAGAAAATGATAGCAACCAATTTTTATTTTAATGTCAAAGTACAGTAACATTTATTTTTCAATTCTTACAAAAATGTATCATTTTCTTTTGAGAGTAATCAATTTTTCCGTTACTGTCAAAGTACAGTAACATTTTTATTCCAAATTTTTGAAATATTGTTACTATACTTTCAGAGTTATAAATCCTTTAATGGATATTTGCACCTTTAATGCAAAATTTGTGAAAATTATAATTAAAAAGAGTGCAAAAAATTTAAATTTACATAAACTAAGACAGCATATGGCATAACCAAAAAAGCCACCAATAAATCCGCAACAGCTAATCCAAGAATTAAAAAATTAATTGCTGAATGTAAGGCTTTAAATCGGAGAACTGAAACAATCACCAATAAATTTCCCAATAAAGTTGCAATTGGAATTAAAATTAAACAAAATCCATAAATGTATACAGTTGCATGGGCATTTATTTCTGGGGGTGCAATTATTGTTGTTGTTGTAGTTGTTGCAGGTATTGATGGATATGGAAATGATGCCCCCACCAATGTTGATCCATTGGAATTTGTAATTCCATTGAATGATGAGGTGCCTTTAAGGGTTGCATTAGTTGAGGTATAATCAAAGAGGGATGCCGCAGTTGCATAATAATCTGGAGGAATAATTGTTGATGGCATATTAATGATGATATCACAAAATATAACAATATTATTATTATTATGCCATTTAAATAATTTTTTAATAACTTTTTAGTAAGCATTCCTATTCAAAGATTTAAAAGAAAATGCATTACATTAACACCAGCCAAAGCACCAGCAGCAGCAGCAGAAATGGCATTCAGTTGAATATAAAAATTTAAATAAAATAACATTTTTTTCTTTTTAAAATATACGGTAAAATAAAATAATAATAATGCATAAAAATAGAAAAAAAGGATTTGATTGTCCTGAAAAAAATGAAGGAAAGTTGAGATAAATGATATATCCAAAAATGAGATACAAAACGCCTCTCACAAAAAAAATATCCACGGATAATAGAGAATTTAAATTCCAAAAGAAATTCTCGAAGAAAAAAAAAATTGGGCGAGAACAAAAACGTTTTTGATATTAAAAAAAAATGCGTCAAAAAAAACCATGAAAAAAAAATGTGCCAAAGCGAATCAGCCATCAAGGCATTTAATCGAGCATAAAATTTGCTTCCGGACTTATACTTGTGAACAATGAAAATAAAAAAAAATAGTGGGGGTATTATATGTATATTCCGGGGGCACTACGGCGCGTTTAGCACACTTTTGCTCTTTCGTTTTTGCAAGTTGCGCGCAATTTTGCAAAAAAAGAAAATTTTTTACCAATTTACTGTATTAAATTAAACAGATTTCTGCACTTATATCACAATTATTTTTTTATAACGTTAAAATATCGAGTATTAGCTACTCAAAAATATCAAACAATCACATTTTATGAAACTGTATGTATGAAATCTAAGGATTTTAACTTTACCTATTTTTACAACTTCACCTAAAGTAAAAAAAATTTGTCTATTGTTAATTTTTAAATGTTTTTGATGGATAAGGCTCTCAATAGGGTCTAAAAACATGGAGAAAAGTTTCAACCGTTGCGATGCGCGAATTTTCTCACAATCTGCATAATTAGATTTTCACCTTATACTTCATCTCCAACATCATTTATTTCTTATATTTTCTTCAAATATTACTCAAAATATCTACAAATCAACTTTCTATCATCAATAACAAATATTATAATCAATGGAATAACTGTATAACTCGAAATAATCGCTAAAAAAGCAGTCAAATCTGTCAACATGTCCAATATCGAAAAATTAGCAAAATTACTCAAAAATCCTCAAACAATGATATCTGAAAGAGTCTAATAGATTAGCAATGTTGAACAAGCATAAATGTAAGTATTAAATATATAAACTTAAATAATTTTGTTATTTTAGGAAACTTTTTGATCAACATCAATATTGCATATATACTGTAAATTTTGAATGTATGTTTTTACACTGTTTTTTTTCTGTTTTCAGCTATTTTCTTTATTGAATACATGTTTTGAGCTTGTTTTAGGGAGCTGAAATAATTAAAAGTTTTTTTATTGAGAAAAAGTTTACTTGAATTATGACAAAATAGCACGTTTTTATTGTATGTTGCAGATGCACAATTGTATCCAAATGATCCCAAAAATTGATTTAATATATTAAAACAGATTCAGAATAGCTTTAGCAAGCTACGTCATCATACACGAAGCAAAAAATCAGCGTGTTCAAGCTTTTTTTCTTGAGATCAAAATTTACAGTATATATGCAATATTGATGTTGATCAAAAAGTTTCCTAAAATAACAAAATTATTTAAGTTTATATATTTAATACTTACATTTATGCTTGTTCAACATTGCTAATCTATTAGACTCTTTCAGATATCATTGTTTGAGGATTTTTGAGTAATTTTGCTAATTTTTCGATATTGGACATGTTGACAGATTTGACTGCTTTTTTAGCGATTATTTCGAGTTATACAGTTATTCCATTGATTATAATATTTGTTATTGATGATAGAAAGTTGATTTGTAGATATTTTGAGTAATATTTGAAGAAAATATAAGAAATAAATGATGTTGGAGATGAAGTATAAGGTGAAAATCTAATTATGCAGATTGTGAGAAAATTCGCGCATCGCAACGGTTGAAACTTTTCTCCATGTTTTTAGACCCTATTGAGAGCCTTATCCATCAAAAACATTTAAAAATTAACAATAGACAAATTTTTTTTACTTTAGGTGAAGTTGTAAAAATAGGTAAAGTTAAAATCCTTAGATTTCATACATACAGTTTCATAAAATGTGATTGTTTGATATTTTTGAGTAGCTAATACTCGATATTTTAACGTTATAAAAAAATAATTGTGATATAAGTGCAGAAATCTGTTTAATTTAATACAGTAAATTGGTAAAAAATTTTCTTTTTTTGCAAAATTGCGCGCAACTTGCAAAAACGAAAGAGCAAAAGTGTGCTAAACGCGCCGTAGTGCGGGGGGGGGGGGGGGGGCTAAAGTGGCACACGTATATATCAAACACAAAAAATATATATATAAAATAAAATAAAAGTGAAAAGCAATAAAAAAAAGGTGGCGATGATGGTGATGTTGTTGAAAGGAAAGAAAAAAAAGGGAAGATACGCAAATGGAATATTTTTTTAAAAAATGAGAAAGAAATGTCTGAAACAGAAGCATAGAAAATACAGAATTTATACACTTTTTTTTTGTTTAAGAGAAATTTAAATTATTTAAAAATATGTTAAAAAAGCGTTTTTTTTTCAATTATCTCCAACAAACCGGAAGTTTGGATATATAAAAATTATGGAAGAAGAAAGGGAAAGGATAAAAAAATGAAGATCTTTGAAAAACTCATTGAACCTTACAGTAAAACATTCATCCGAAAAATGAAGGTCAAAGTCATTCGGGCAAAAAGTAATTTAAAAAAATAAAGTGTAAAAGCTTAACAATGAAAATCAGTTGTAAATTTTTCTTGAATAACAATTTTTACTATAAAAATGTTGCAAAATATAAAAATGTTGTAGTCCTTAAAGGGGTATATCTAAAATATTTTTGACACGTTTAAAATCTGATTCTGAAAATATTCTAAAGTTTAAATGAAACTTTAAAAAGCTTAAACATTTATTTGAAGCGATAGAAAATACCATAGCTTGCGCTCAAATATTATTAAAATAAAGTATTAATCAAGAATTTTGATTTATAAGAATCAACAAAAAACGAAATTTGTGCAACTGTAATCCAAGTAAATTTAAATTTTCAAGTATTTTAAAATACATCCGAATCTCTGCCGAGAACAAAAATGAGAGGCCTGCTCTACAAGCAACTCAAATTTCAATTAAATTTATCAATAAAACAATATTTCTTTTTTATTATGCTCAGATTTACGCAATTTTCAAAATGTTTCAACTTTAAACATTTTGAAAATTATGCAAATTAGTATCTGTAAAAGGTTAAGCGAAAATCTGGGATTAAAAAAAACGTATTATTTAGTGATAGTTTGTTAAATATTAAGTTGAAATGATTTTAAACCCAAAATTTGATATCAGTTTTAAAATGATAGTAAAGGTTTATTCTGTTAATGTCAAAGGAGAGTAACATTTTTTTCCAAATTTTCAAAAATATTATTACTATCCTTTGATAGTAACACATTTGGAAGTTACTGTCACAAATAAAAAGGTATTATTTTTGAAACATAAAGGAAAGGTGAAAACAAAAATCTTTTCTCGATAGTAAAAATTACAAAACTTATCAAATTCTGAATTATTGACAATGAAAGAATATCTATTTTGTCACCATTATAATAGACATGCAATACAGTAAAAATGAAGTAAACATGCTTAAATTTGCGCCTGTAAATACAAACTGCTAAAAACTTATTTAAAATATGAAAGTAATAACAATAATTCATTGAACATGAAAAAAAAATGTTTTAAAAAGCCATAAAATAAGGTCGTTTAAAAAGTAGTCATTCAATTGAGCTCAGAATTGATAAAATGATAACTTTGACAAAGATGTATGACTTTATTTATGTATATTTTGCTAACTTTTTTAAATATTTAATGCATGCAATGCTTTTAAATAAAATAATTCTTTTTGTTTTTCTTTCTGAAGTTTGAAAAAAATAAATATGGTTAAAAAAAGAGGCATCAAATTGCATAAAATTATGCCAAATAAAAGATTAAAAGTTAGAATTATTCAACTTCTTTTTAAAAAAGAAAATCGAGTAAATTGAGTCAGCAATAATTAAGGCTAGATTTAGGATAGGCAAGAATTGAAAAAGAGTTTATTGACAAAAAAAATGTTTGTTTTGAAAGTGGTGGTACTTGAAAAAAGGGGGGCTTTGTTGAGATTTCATATATCCGATATCTTTGATTATTGATTATTTTTTGAGTGTTTCTTAAAAATTAAAATGAGATCAAATAGTATGGATTGTTAAATCAATAACAGAGATATCGGATATATAAAATCTATATACTAAGAAGATTTTTGAAAATATTTTGAATATTAAAATATATTTCAAAATTCGTGAATTTAAAATTTAAATTTTAAAAATTTCAGCTATTTTTTGCACAAATAAAAAATAAAAAACATCAAAAAATTTCAGGTCAATGCCTGAAAGATCTCTGTCCTTTTTAGAGAATTAGTCTTTTCTTTTAAAAAGAGATCAAACTAAAATGAAGAGATATTTAAACAAAAGCCCAAGGGGATTAAGGGAAAGCATAACTGATAATAAACGATAAAAGCCAATGCTACTTAAAATATTTCAATTCAACGAAAAAAGTTATTTTTTAATATTTTTAAATTTATAAATAAAATTTCCAAGAATTTATTCAATTTTTTTGAGTCAAAAAAACAGCAAAAATTTTTTAAAAAAGTGAAGAAGTCACGGTTCAAAAAGTCCGTCAGAAGCAAAAAAATATTAAGGAAATATATATAAATATAAAAATGGGGAACTCAAGAGGAGCCACTTTTTTTTACTACTACTTAACTTTTTTTGCTTCGTTTTCATTTTTTGTTTTTTGCTTATGTCATTGACACACTCAAACCATTCATCTTCTTTTTTTTAGGAAACTTTGTTCCATTTTTTTTCTATTTTTTTATCCCTAAACGAAAATAAGAGAGAAGAAGTGATTCCTTGTTGGGGGGTTAAAGGGGAGAGAGAGAGATGGGACACCAAAAGTTTCCTCCCTCCCGAAATTAAAGAATTAAACCTTTTTTTAGGGAAGAGAGAGAGAGAGAGTTTGTTAATTCCTTTTTTCTCCCAAAACTATTATTATGGAAGAATCTCAGACAGAAAAAATAATATTATTATGTTTTTTGTAAGAAGCAAAAAAAGAGTTAAGTTTTTAAAAAAAACATTTAAAGAACAAAAAACAGAATGCATGTCAAAAAAAGGATTTTGAAGGATTTTTATTGGCAAGAGACAGGGAAAAAAAGGAGAAATGAGACAGAGACTTTTTGCAAAAATTCAGAAATGGTCAGAAAAAGGAACTGTGCCATTTTGGAAATAGAAAAAGAAAATATTTTTTTTTTGAATTTCTTAAATCCTCTGACAAAGAAAAAAGGAACGGTGAGATTTATGAATAATTCAAAATCTATATTCTAATTTTTTTAGAACATTGGAATTTTCGTTTCAAAAATTACTAAAAATATATTGCAAAACATTTTTCCAAGTTTTTATCATAATGTGATTTTGATAAAAACATTTTAATTTTTTGGATCATTATCTTTTTTAGTAGCTTATTATTTTTATCCGAATTTTGTTGTTTCCGTATATTAAAATATTTACTTAAAAACGCGTAAAATGTGAACTCATTTTAAAAATTTATCTGAAGGATTAATAGTTAATCTCATAAATTATTAAATGTTTTTCGTCTGGTCAAATCTTATATAACTAAGAACTTAAAGCCTGATTACATCCTCGGATCTCATATATCCATATCTAAAATAGCAGCCAAAATAGAGCGATTACAGTACTCTTAAAAATTTGCATACAGCCGAAAAAAAAAGTTTTGAAACATTTTTTCCATAATAAATTTTTGATAATCTTTTTCTTCTCTATTTTTCGATCTTCAAAGAAATCATTTTTTTATATTATTATTATTTTTAACGGTTTTATTCCAGGGCATCGAAAAAAACAAAAGGCTTCCAAAAAAAGGGGGAGCCGTGAAACGGAAATTGAATTTGTTAATGGTGGTGAATTGAGGCAAACAAAATTTCTTCTTTTTTTTCTGCTTTTCTTTTTTTTATTGCTTCCATGAACGAACGGAGCTGAAAAAAAGGGGGGGAAATTAAGAGAAACAAAATGAATAAAAAAAAACATTTTTTTAGGATGGATATTATATGTTGCGCAGAATTTGAAAGAAGAGCCACATGTGTTGTCATCGTCAAATATATAAAAAGTAGATAGAAAGTAGTAATAGCAACAAAAAAGAGAAGAATGAGAGAAATGGATAAACTAAACTAAAATAAAATAAAAGCATGAAACATCGGTGGCAAAGCAAGAAAAACGACGTCGTCGACAGCTTTTTTTAGTTTGTTAGTTAGTAATTTTGCAGGATTCATATTATACAAACTCAACACAAAAAAAAAAAATTTATATATAAATGTAAAAGGAAATTTTAACACATTCCGCGTGATAGCAAAAAAAAATGAAAAGTTGCAACAAAAAAGTTTCTTAAATAATGAAAAAAAACGAAAAAGTTTATTATAAAAAATTCTGACAAAAGGGTCAAAGCTCGGAAAAAAGAGTATTTTGAAGTTAAAAAAGGGTCATTGTTGTCGTCAAAAAAAAAAGTAGAAGAAGAAGAAAAAGAAATTGCGCAAAATTTGATTTTTTAAAATATGAATAACTTTATTTTATTTTATTTTAGCTCTTTTTTGGAAAGAATGAATTTACAGCCCCGAAAAATTTATGATTCTTGAAAACAATTAGGATAATCAAAGAGAGATTTTTTTGACGTTGCAAATATCTGTGAATTTAGTTTTTTTTTAGGCTAAAGAAGACAAATATAAACTTAAATTTATCCAAAAAGATTTAAATTTACAAAAATTTGAAAATTACTCAAAATTTTAAAATTTTACAAAAGCTTTTAAAAAAACAATATTAAAAAAATTTAATTTAAAAAACTCAAAAATTTTTGCAAAAATACTTAAAAACTTTAATTTCGAAAACACGCAAACAATTATTATTTAAGTATTTTCACTTTTAAAACTTTTTTTTTCGATAAAACAATTTCAAACAAAAGAAAAGAGATGAAATAATAAAAGCAATTTTTAATGGCACTTATCAAACACACGAAACTTCCACATTCTTGTGTAACTACTTTTTTTAGGGCCAGACAAAAAAATAAGATTGTATAAATTTACTACAATTTTATAAAATAAATTAAACATTTTTAAGTTTGTATTTATTCAAATTTAACAAAAGATTTTTCAAAGTACAGTTTCCATAGTATATAATTTTCAAAACACGAAATGATCTTGGACAAAAAAATAATAATAATAAAAACCATTAGTTCAAATTTATTAAAACCTTCTTATTTTCAAGAGAAAAAATTTTTGAACTCTTTTTTTTACGTCACACAAAAACTTGAACAATCAACAAAAAAATCAAAGACGCCACTATTTTGTTTTTCAATTGGTTTAAAAAAAACAAAAACTCGAACACTTTTTTTTTGTTCTGCTAAAATTTGAAAAATGTTTAAAGTCAAAAATACTATTTTTCAAAATTATCAGCAATTTTTTAAAAATAAATTTAAAGTAAAAAATTTTTAAATGCAACAAAAAATATTTGCAAAAAAAATGAGTGTTAAAAAAAGCAGCAAAAAAAAGGAAGAGGCAAAGATATAAATAAAAATGTTTGAAAGTTGAACAATCGTTGAAAAAAAAAATTGATGACCCATTGATTGATTAAAAGACAAAAAGGCACCTCTCCTCTTTTATTTCATTTCATTCCATTCATCATCGATGCTACTACCCTCATTTTTTGTTATTATTTAGCATGACTTTTGGGATGACTAAAAAAGTTTTCTTTTCTTCCTTCAATATTTTTAAATATATTTATATTTTTTTTGTATTACTATTATTGTTTTTTTAAAACAAAAAGGTAGGAAAAAAAGCAACAAAAAAGAAGTCTCTGTAAAATGAATGACCTCCTGCAGCGAAAAATGTGAAACAAAACACAATTGTTTCATTTTTTCCTCAAATTTTTTAGACAAAATCAAAAAAAACAAGTTAGACTAAAAAGAGAGAAAATATTCATAAATTTGTTTTTTATTAATGAATGTTACAAATTTTTCAAAATTTTTAATAAAACAATAACCTTTTTCTTGTCTCGAAGAGAAAATTTCGTCTAAAAATTAAAAATTTTTGACACGGAAATATTTTTTTAAATTAAAAATTATCTTTAAAAAATTAACCAAAAATTATCTTTAAAAAATTAACCAAAAATCATTTTTTTATATATTTTTAAACAAAATGGAGGAGTTAAAATTCAAAATTCAAATCTCCTTATCATTTATTTTTTGTATTTTATAAATCCTAAAAAAAGATATCTTTAGCTCCTCTGACTACATTCGTTCGTTCAAAAAATAATTTCAACATTGGTCAGTTGAAAAAAAAGAAGAAGTGTGATAACTTTTTGCTTGCTTTATATTTTTTTTGCTTAAGTGAAAACTTTTTGAAGAATAAAAGCCGTGAATAAAAAAGAAAAAGAAGGTAGCAATGCTTTATTCTTCCAAAAAAAATATATATTTGTCAGCAAAAAAATAAAAGAAGATTAACCAACAAATATAAATGGCAGCAGCATCAGCAGCCTTAAATTAAATCAATCAAGGCAGGTAAAAAGAAAAGTATTTTTTTCTTCAATTTTTTCCCCTTTTTTTCAATCAAGTGTATATACTTTTTTTTAAACTTTTTTATTTTTATAAATCGGCTTTTTTTAGATTTTTTTTGTTTCAAATCATTTTTCAAAAAAAACACGCTACATTCCGTTACTCTTTTTTCGTGATAGGAAAGATATTTTGATTTTAAAGGGGGAGAACCACAGCGAACTGAATTTCCCTTTGACTGTTGATTTTTTGACAGAACGCCAAAATTCAAAAGACGAAAAAATAGGTGTTTTGGTTTTTACTTTTAAATTATTTTTAGCAAATGTATACACTATTTTTTTGTCTCTAGGATAAAAAACGATGTAAAATCTGATTTTTCCATGTACGATATACCTAAAACAAGTGAATAAAAGGGTTTTTTGAAGGTGTTGAAAAGTATCTATTTTTGGAGACTTAATTCCTCATATTTCCTACCAATATTTTTTTTCACCAATATTACCATCTTGTTCAGCATGTCCGATTTAGTAAAATGTCAGGTCATTTTATTTAAATCACTGATTGTTTTTGAAATTTCTCAAAAATACTGACTTTTACCTTATTTTTGCGTATAATTAAGTTCATACACTTATATTAATGACGTATTTTTCATCAAAAACAGTTCAAAAGTAATGCAAAATATATAAATAAACTCAACTTAACAAATAGGTTGGATTAATATTTCTAAAAAAGCTTTACATTATCTATATCATCACTATGAAGTCAAAAACTGTCAATCGTTAAGTTATATTCTTGGAAAAAAACTTTTCTGCTTAACTCAATTAAATGCATTTATTTAACAAAGAGCTTGTTAAAAAAACTATAAAACCGATCCTATTGATTTGCAGAACAGATTTATGTGTTTAAGACTTAAACTTTAAGTCATAGATGTTGCAACTGTAAATTGTTAAACTGGGAATTTTACCTTTTTAAATATACCAGCTGACACTGTTTTTATACAATAAACAGAAATGTTATAAATTCATAACCTACATTAAGTGGCAACAATCATGGCTTTTTGCAGCAAAAAGATGGTAAACATCAGTATTTCTGTTGTTATAGATAATGTAAAGTTTCGAAGTGTTTTTTTAGATGTATTAATCCATCCTATTTGTTGAGTTGAGTTTATTTATATATTTAGCATTACTTTTGAACTGTTTTTGATGAAAAATACATCATTAATATAAGTGTATGAACTTAATTATACGCAAAAATAAGGTAAAAGTCAGTATTTTTGAGAAATTTCAAAAACTATCAGTGATTTAAATAAAATGACCTGACATTTTACTAAATCGGACATGCTGAA
This sequence comes from Panagrolaimus superbus, assembly GCA_964035985.1. Lineage (NCBI taxonomy): Eukaryota > Metazoa > Nematoda > Chromadorea > Rhabditida > Panagrolaimidae > Panagrolaimus > Panagrolaimus superbus. The sequence goes on from OZ038357.1 coordinate 14,300,813, forward strand.
CAAGATGGTAATATTGGTGAAAAAAAATATTGGTAGGAAATATGAGGAATTAAGTCTCCAAAAATAGATACTTTTCAACACCTTCAAAAAACCCTTTTATTCACTTGTTTTAGGTATATCGTACATGGAAAAATCAGATTTTACATCGTTTTTTATCCTAGAGACAAAAAAATAGTGTATACATTTGCTAAAAATAATTTAAAAGTAAAAACCAAAACACCTATTTTTTCGTCTTTTGAATTTTGGCGTTCTGTCAAAAAATCAACAGTCAGTTCGCTGTGGAGAACCACCTTGAACAATTTTTTGCTGCAATTTTCTTGATGGTCTCGACACGATCGCAGACTCATTGGAGCTGCTTTTTTTATTCGTTGGAGCTGCAAAAAGTTTTAAAAAAAGCAGCTCCAATGAACCCTGAACAAAAAATTGTTCAAGGTGGGTCTCCCCCTTTAAAATGGGAGAAAAAAAGGTATTAATGGAAAACAATTAATTAATTCAAGAAAAAGTATAATGATACACGGGCTCATTGGATGTCCTGTAGAGACGGATTTTGAGTTAAAGGGCTGGAATAGAGTAATTATTACTCAAAAATGACTGAAAAATGATTAAAAAATGATTTGGGAAATGTAGGGGCCGAAAAAAAAATTTCGATTTTTTCGATTTTTTTTTCACAGGGGGGACCAAGACAAAAATATTTTTCACAGGGGGGACCAAGACAAAAAAAAATTTTTGAGAAAAAATTTTTTTTGCTTTAAAATCATCAAAATATGTCCGAAATAATATAATAACACTATAAAAACCATTTAAATGATACAAAACAATCAAATATTGAAGATATATCATTTCAATGATGTTGGGGGTATTGTGAAAAAACTTTCGTCAAGAAAAAAAATTTTTTTGTGCTTATCTTCGACTTTGATATGATTGGATAATACTAAATTGAGGTCGGGCAATCTAAATACAGCATTTTTAAACGTTTAAATACATTATAAAGTGTAGTTTTTGGTGATGAGGGTGCATTTTTACGTTTTTAACCTAAAAAAGGAGAGATCGTCATCTTTCCGGTTAGCTAGGCGCTTGATTTTGGTCTTAAAATGAACACAGCTATGTTTAAAAAATTTGAATAGAGAGTTTTCAAAATTCTGATAGAAACTTTTCATTTCTCAAGCACTTAAAAAAATGGACCACAACTACCCCAACATCTTGTAATCCAGAGATCGTATCAAAAATAGTTAGCCAGAAACCCCCGGTCGGGTTTTTTCTTTCACCAACATATATAGAAAGATTTGAATAGAATAATATTTTGTATTTCTCTATTGGAACTCAAAAATTTTTGGACTTTCGCTCTATCTATAGGTAAAAAGGACTCTTTACTCTAATCCAAATGTCTATTTAAAAAAATGAAGTTTGGGCAAATCTGTTACGACAGAGTTGTGTCCCACAGTCAAGCCGACAAACGTACGTTCATTTAGAGGAATCTGTCGTCTGGTTTTCATTTGCCGAGCAAAAAAGTGCCAAAAATCGCTGTTTTATGCAAATTTCGTTTTTAGGGCCCTACATCGCCAAAATATGATATGAAAACCCCCAATATCATTTTTCTATGCTTTTTTAGTGTGTTTAAACTAATTTTACAAGGCCGCCTCTACGGGACAATTTTGGCCCCAAAATGAGCCCGTGGATACATATATGGCATAAATCTGATTACAGATGAACAAGGCCGTATACAGAAAAAAATTTCAGGGGGGGCACAGCGATTTTCGGGGGGGGGGGGGGGGCACGCCTTTGATCTTTTGCCGCCGCCAACACTAAGCGGCAAAAGATCAAAGGAAATTTCTCAGTTTTAGGGGGCACAGAACCCGAATCCCCCCCCCCTCGCAACGGCCTTGCAGATGAATATAATCGCGTGAAAAAAGGGTGGCACACCTCTAACAAATTTGTTTTTTCAGGATTTATTGTAGTTGCATTTTTTTAATATTTTGCAGCTCCAATAAAAAAAAACTGATTGGAGCAAAAAAAGGCGTTCCAATAAGTCTTTGATCGCGTCGAGACCTCCAATCTTTTGCCAACTTTGATTTTTAAATAAACTTTTAAGTTTTATCTTTTTTTTTTAATTATTCTACCTTAATTACATCATCATCATCTTTGTTATTGTTGGTGGTAACTTCGATGATATCAGTTTAAATAATCTACAGTATCCTCCCCCCCCCCCTCAAAAAAAAGAAAGGCCGCAAAAACACCTATTTTCTCATTTTTCTTTTGTGTCTAAAAATATCTCTCAAATTTAAAATTTCAACAACAAAGGGCATTGTTGTTGTTTGTAAAATCTTTCATTCACACTTCTCCATTTTCTATTTTTTCTCCAACCTCATAAAAGAAAAAAAATGTCCGTTCAAAAAAAGAAACAGAAAATAATAGGAAAAAAATTAAACTGACAAATGCAAAAAAAAATACGTGTTTAAAATTACAGGTATAATTGTAACATAAAAATGCCTAAATAATATTTATTATTTCAAAAATGAACAATGGCATAAAACATACGCCATTGTCTGAAATATATAAATATATTTTTCGCAGAAAAAAATGCCAAAAATTTCGGCGAAAAAAATAAAAGAAATAAAATGAAGTGTAATCGGTGCCATTTTTATGTTGGCCCAAAAAAAGAGGAAAAAGAAAAAATGCCGGAAGTTTAGGAAAAGCAAAAAGAAAATAAAAGAAAGTAAAAAGATAGGGCATTTTTTTTTGAAAGGTTCAAAACATTTTTATATATTTTCTTTGACGGCATCTTTTAAGGGAGGCAACTATAAATATTTGTTAGAGGAGGGAGAATTCGCTAAAATGATGATTACTTGAAACAAATATATCTACGAAAAAGTGGCAGCAGATTTTGTAATTTTACACATACATCATAAATATCAATCTATGGCATTTATAAAATACAGAGATGGTAAAGTACAGTAAAAAAGTGATCTCAAATTAATTTTAGTAAATTTGTACAAATTGTGCCAAATTTACTTAATTACCATTTTTAAAATGCCATTGAACTTTAATAACTTTTGTCACACATATATTCCATGAATGAATAAGTTTAAATCCATTTTCATGGCAAAAAAAAAAGTCAAAAACAAAGACAAAAAATACAAAAGTCACTCAATTAATTTTCCACAAAAAAACCCATATTACTCATAAAATACAATATCAACAAAGAAAAAAAATTAATTAATTAAAACCAATTGTTTTTTTTTGAACGAATATGTCATTTTATTTTTTTAAATGAGTAAGTAATAATTCGGATTATTCTGGATAAAATCTGAGTGAGAGAGAGAAAGATTAGAAGGAGAGTCATATAAAATAATAAAAAACTACTATTATTATTATAAAAATTTTATGCAAAAAAAGACCGCAAACTTTCTTTCCTCTCTTTTTTTTCAAAGTTTAAGAATTTTAATTATTAAACTATAATTTTTTTAAAAATTAATGATTCAATTTTTAAATTTATGAGAAAATTATGTCTCCAAAAAAAGCGAAAAATTATGATACATAGTTTTTTAAACTATTAAAGGGGGAGACCCACCTTGAACAATTTTTTGTTCAGGGTTCATTGGAGCTGCTTTTTTTAAAACCTTTTGCAGCTCCAACGAATAAAAAAAGCAGCTCCAATGAGTCTGCGATCGCGTCGAGACCATCAAGAAAATTGCAGCAAAAAATTGTTCAAGGTGGGTCTCCCCCTTTAAGATTTAATCATAAAATTAATAAAATGCAATAACAGTTTTTTTTAAAGTGCAAAAAAAAGATAGCAGTTAAAATTTCTCTTTAAAGCTTCTTTTGAAATCTGTTTGAGAGACATCTGCTTTTTTCACAGAATTAAATGAATCTCTACAAAAAGCATATTATTTAAAATTTCTTTAAAGTTTTGCTAAATCACTAAAAACTAATTTTTGAAAAGAATTTTTTAAAACTGATTGTTTTTGTTGAACGATAAAATTCTCGAAGCGACTAAAAATACGGTAGTAGTTTTTGTATTTTTACAAAAATCCAAATAAAACATATCTAAAAAAATAACGTGTTCACCTAATTTTCAACAAAAAAAGCTGCCAAAAAACCAAAAAATGTTGGATTTTATTTTTTTGCGGTTGGCAAAAGAAAAGCAAAGTAAAAAAGTGGTGTTGATGAAGCTGGCAGGCAGTTGTCAACCATCAAACCGATACAAATATGATTAAACTTTAAAACAAAAAAAAAGCAGAAGAAAAAAGTATATAACGGAAAAAAAACAAACTTTTAAATTTAGTTTCTGCTCCTTTTTTTATCAGAATCAAAAATAAAATCATTGATTTTATATTTAAGGATAAAAAACAAATTTAATAAAAAAGCAGCATGCAAAAATAGGGAAGCATTTTTTGGCAATAGCAAACAAAGAATTAACAATTATTTAAGACTTTTTTTTCGAAAGTTTAAACGAAGAAAGTAAGCTGCTAAAAAAGTCAGGCAATAAAAAATATATCCAAAAACAAAAACACAAAAAAAAGAAGACGGAAGATTCTGTTTTTTTTTCTTTTTCTTCTTCTGAATGATAGCATCTAAGTTCAATAAACATTTTATTTTAAAAAAAATATATAGCAAAAATGGTTATTAAAAATATATGTTTTTTAATTACATTAAAAAAGATAGCTTTCATTTTTAAAATAAAAAAAGTTGCGAAAAACAATCATTTTTTTGTTGTTCCACTTTAAAATTGATAAAATAAATAAATAAATCAGAAGTTTGGTCTTTAAAGTTTAAAAATATTTTTTATTCTGGATTTTTGATTTGAAACATGCAAAAAAATTATAATAAAAAACGTTTGAAAGTAAAAATAGAATATTTGATGGAGGAGGAAAAAAAGAAAACGTCACAATTAATAAGGAAGAAGAAATATGATTAATGATGTGACAGGGGGGGGGGACATAATAAGTTGTTGGTTAAACTACATGAATAAAAATTTTGAAGTTTTATAAAAGTAATGATAGTGCCAAAACACAAAAATCATTATTTTATCAGATGATTTTTTGATATCAAAATCAGATATACAATAATAAATGCCAAAATAAATCTGTTTATCAAAGCAATATTGTAAATAGCTGATTTGGTTAAATTTAGGAAAAAACTCAATTTCGTAGAATAAACATATTTATTGTTAAAAGTAAAAAATGGAAACTAAAACTTTTCACTTCAATTTATTTTTATATATATATCAATTGTGCCGTCAGAAGTAAATAGACTCTTCCAAGAAATTACCCCTAAAAATTAAAATTCAAATCACACAATTTTATATTTAAATTTAAAAATGAAGAAAAAAGTAAAAAGACAAAAAATCATGCGTTGAATATTTTTTATTTATTTAAATTTAAAAACAACAAATTAATTATCTTTTTTCAACAAAAAAGAAAAAGAAAGGCACAATCTTTCATTCAATTAATTTGACCTCCCTAAAGTCCCGACCAGCGGGGTGACTAGACAAAAATATTTCATTTCATGCCCTTCCGAAGCTTCGAAAAAGTAGAATGACTTCAAGAAAAAAAAAATGCCATTTAAAAAAAAAGTAGCAGACAAGAAAGAAACATTTCTCAGTCAACTAACTTTTTGCAACTTTGAATTTAATTTTTGCATAAAAAAAAGTTTGGTAATAAAAAAGAGAGATAAAAAAGTTGTTCAAAAATGACGACAAAAAAAGAATTGAAAAAAAACTTTCCAAAATTTATTTTTAAAACATGAAAAAAATACGACGTCAAAAATATTAATTATTTTCAAAGTTTAAAAAAAAGTAAGAGTTTCAACGATAGAAAAATACATTATTATTTATGAAAGAAATTAGAGCAAATTCAAGGACAAAAATACAGTAGTAGCAAGTGGTTGAAAATGAAGAACATATTTGTATGTAAGTGATTTGTTGTATCAGTAGTTACTATATTATTATTATTCAAATATGAAATGTTGTGACAGAGAGAGATTCGATAAATTTCAAGAAATCCATCAAAAAAATTTTCAAAACAATACTTTTTTAAAAAATGAAAAATGCAAAGCAGTAGTTTATTTAAAAGAAGCCGATTTGTAAAATCGGAATTGAGAAATCGAAATAAATTTAAGGAAATTTTTGCTATTTGAAAAACAAGAATTACGCAAAAATCCCTTATTTTAAGAAAAAAATGTTATTTTCTTCGTTGATTTTTTTAGTAAAAAAGTCAAAAATAACAGTTTCGATTTCGAACAAAAAATCCGAAATCGAAATCTTTTTTTTCAGTCGACATCGAAATCAACATTTTCGATTTCGTAGAGCCCTGAAGCCGACTCATTCATATTATTTTGTAAAAAGAAAAAAGAGAATCTGATGCCGCCTAATTTTTTTGTGTTTTAATCGAAAAATATCTTCTTTTGCGTGAGGTTTTTTCTAAATAATCAATCTAATAAATACTTGTCACATCTCAAATGATCGGGTGTCATTAAATATAATATCTCATTGTTTCTTATCATCAAAATACAATTTTGAATCATTTTTTCAATAAAACTTATTTTAACTGCCAGCTTTTCTGTGCCAGATTTTAAATTTCCCCAAAATGATGGTTCTAAAATTGAAACAACCGCTTTTTTGAAATTTCCCCCCAGATCTTTGGAAATACACAAAAAAGTTATCCTTTCCCCTAAAAAAAGTTTTTCTAATTAAGAATCTCAAAAACTTTGATTTAATTTTTTACCGAAAAACACTGATTTTTATAAAATCCTTGAATCTTTAAATTCTTGTAAAATATAACTCTTTCAGCGCAGCAAAAGTTCAAGTACTTTTTTTTTGTTAATTCTTGCAACAAAAAAGGCAGTTAAGCGTTGTTGTCTTTTTCAATTTGTTTATCCAATTAAGGAGGCATCAGGGAAAGAAAAAAGCTCGAAAATATTTTTTTAGTTAACGTGTAAAACTCGGAAGAGCGATTCTTTCTCTCTCTTCTTTTTGCGCCCTTCGTTTTTTTGGCACTTTTTTTTGCAGCAGCAGCATTTCTTTTATATTTATTTTTTCAAGTATTTTGTTTTCATTTTTGTTTTTTCTCAACAAATTATCAAAGTTAAATTTTTTGAAGCAAAAAAATTGTGAAAATGGATAGGCATCTATCTTTTTTTGATGCCTCAAAAGTTACTTCTTTTTTTTAAAAAAACTAAAGCACAAAAAAATTTAGGCAAAAGTCATCGAAAAATAAAATAGATAAAAGATTGAAAATGAAAAACAAAAATAAATTCAAAATTTTTATAAAACATATCTATCATAGATATGCATGAAAATGTTGATTTTATATGATAAACGATTTGAAAAGCAAAATTTAACGTTTAATGGGCTAACTTTTAGGGGTTAGAAGGTCGCTTCTAAGTCCATACTGTCGGGGTTCATTGCTCCGTTGGAGTCGCCGAATACTCGTTTATTTTTGGCACTGTAAAAAAGTTTTACCAAAATCAAAGCCGGCATAGTTATTGCCATTGGGAATGTAGCTCCTAATAAAAATACTCAAAATATACTTATTTCCTAATCCAATTAATGTACTGTTTAAATTAGATTTTTCATTCAAAATTTAACTTTTAAAGGAGGTATTAAAACACCCTTTGCCGGACTCCGGTTTGAGCCCGGCAAAGGGGCAGTTTAAAAATGAGTATGCGTACCCGTGCCTGTGCTCCTGCGGGCTAAGCAAGAGATCCTCAGGGGGTTTAGGCAAGCATAAATCCGGCCTGAGATCACCACCGGGTTGGTGAACTTAACCCTCCAAAGTTGCGGTACTAATTTTAACAATAAAACTATAGCTGATTTTTTAAATAAATACAATATCTCCAAAATCCTCTAAACATCTTCCATCAAAATAATTCTCCTTTATTTCTACGAAAATCATGGAAAGTATTCCGTCATTTTGGAATAGAAAAAAAATGTTTTCATTGATGTTTCTGTTGGTGGTTGACTCGATGACATCTTCAAAACTATGAACTTTTAAGTTTAAGTTGTTCTTTACAATATTTTCTATTCTATTGGCCCTACCGAAAACTCCGACTACCAAAAAAACTTCGCTTGGAAGGAGGGGAGAGAAAGCAGCTTTTGGGGCAATCTCTTGTCTTTCTTCTTTTGCTTTTTTCTTCTCTTATTTTTGAACACGCATGTTTCCCGGTGGAATTAAAAAAAACATTTCAAATTTCGGTCAACTCAATTTTCACATAAAAACCCAAAAAAAAGAAGATAAAAGTTATGTGTAAAAAGTTTTTTTTGTTGTTAAAACTGCTGCAATTTTTTGAAGCTGCAACAAACTCATAAATGATGCCATCCGCAGCGATAAAATAAATTCATAATATTAAAGTTTAAATAACAGAGACAAAAAAAGCAACAACAATTGCATGATTCAAATCAATTCAAAAAAAAGCAAATACGGTAGCAAAAAAAAACATTAAATAAATTATTTCTTTTCTTTCTTCTTCTTATTTTCTTCATCAATCGGAGCAGGTTTAACAAATGGAATTTTTTCACGATACTTTTCTGGCATAAATTCTTTTAATGCTTTCGGAACAATAATACCATCTTCAACTTGATTATTTTCAAGAATTGCACATAATACTCGAGTTGTTGCACACATTGTTGCATTTAGCATATGAACGAATGGAGTCTACAATATATACCGTAATTTTTAAAAGCATACTTTGCGAATAACAACTTACATCTTCATTAAGTTTTTTCGTTTGACCATAACGAACTTTAAGACGACGAGCTTGATAATCCAAACAATTTGAACACGAAACCAATTCACGGAATGCCCCACTTGCAGGAAACCACGCTTCTAAATCAAGCTTTTTTGCTGCAGCATTATTTAATTCACCAGAGACAATTGCAACAACATGATATGGTAGTTCAAGAGCTTGACAATATTCTTCTGCATTTGCAATCATCTAAAATTTATAATTAAATTATATTAATATTTTTACAGTAATTTCACTTCAACATACTTCATCAAAATGCGTCCATGATTCATTTTCTAATGGAGAACAAATAACAAATTGTTCAATTTTTTCAAATTGATGAACACGAAAGATACCACGAGTATCACGACCATGACTTCCAACTTCTTGACGGAAACACGTTGAAACTCCAGCATATTTTAGGGGTAAATCAGCCGGATTTAACCATTCATTACGGTGATAAGCAGCAATTGGTTGTTCGGATGTAGCAATAAGATATTTTTCATCAACCGCTTCATCACCAGCAATTTCAGATGATTTTCCACTAACCTAAAATAATAAAAACTGATACATTGCAATAAATATTAGCAGAAAGATACGCACTTTATAAAGTTCATCATCAAATTGACTAAGTTGTGCAACTTCTTGCATAGCATCTTTTCGCATAAAGAATGGAGTATATAATGGAGTAAAATCTTTCTTTAACAAAATTCTTAGGGCAAGCTGAATGCAAGCTTGTTCCAAAAATACCAAAGCACCTTTCAAAAAATATCCACGTCCTCCAGCAACCGCTGTTCCACGTTCCCCATCAAATCCATCAATCATAACAACCAAATCAACATGGGAATACTTTTTACGAGATTTAATATCACCAAATGTTCGTTCAACACGATTATTATCTTCATTATCACTAATAGGAACAGATTCATGAAGAAGATTTCCAATAAGTGCAAGCTTAGAATTTCGATCATTTTCAACTTGCTCAACACGTTCCTTTGACTTTGTAATATTTTCTTCAATTGTTGCACGAGCAGTAAGAATTTGGGAAATTTGAAGTGACTAAAATAAATCAGTTGTTAAGTTTAATAAATGCAATATTATATCAACCTTTAAATCCTCAATTGTAAGTTTATCTAATTTTTCAACCAAGTCATTCGGCACCGTTGTATTCGTTCCATCAGATTCCTTCTTCTTTTTCTTTTCACCAATTGCTTTATTACAAACATTTCTCATACGATTCCATGTATCAAGATGAAAACGTTCTAAAAAATGCCACCGTTAAACAAAACCATATACAATAAAATGTTTACCTTTAACCCATTCTTCATCCAAATTTATAACTGTATCAACAAGGGTAACATCAGCAAATCGATCCTTTTGTGACTTTCTTACAATATCAGGATTACCAGATGGTTTTGCTACACGAAATAAATCAATATCTAACACCATATTTAAAGGTTAAGCTGAAAGAGAAGGATTAAATAGAATATTTGGTAAATGATGCAATATGAAAGGGGGCGGCGAAAGAATTATTATAAAATGGAATAACAAATCGCAAAATATCACGGCTTTTTACAAATGAATCAAAGTATAAGTTTCCAGATACACAAATCTGGAAACTTATACTTTTTTAGGAATTTATTAGCTAAAAATAAGGTAATAATTTTTGAGAAAAATATATAAAAGAATTGAGGTAAACCTTTGGGGGAAAAAAAGGGAAAAACCAAAGCCGTTGCAGCGTGGAAGTCAATCAAAATGGCAACAAGACACATTTCGCCAAAGCTAAATTTTGCTTTCAATTTTTTTTCACGTTTTTAAAATTTTTCAAAGCTTTGCGTTTTTTTGTGCTATCTTTTTTTCCAAAATTTATTCTTCAATATTTTATTGCAACTTCGACAAATCTAAATTGTATTCAAATAATATACTAGGTTAAAGATGTTTCAACGATTCGCATAATAAAAATGCGGTAAAATACAGTAACCAAAATAATAAAAGTAATACAGTAATTTTTATTGAAAATAGATTTAATTTTACAAAAATAAGGCAATATTATTTATTTTGCGGAATCTTTCTTTGCTTTCATTGCAGCAGTTTTCATAAACACACTTTTTTGATAAGAAAATTGATCACCAATTTCAACGCGAAGAGATCTTTCAGCTTCTGGGCTTTCAAGTAAATGTAATAAAGAATCCAAAGCTAAAAATGTTTTAAAATATATATTTAATTTAGTTTACAGTAACCCTCAACTTATAACTTTTTTCGAAATTTCATGTATACTGTAACTTTCAACTTGTTAAACTTATAACTACCGTAACGCTTATTTAAAAAACAGTTAATAAAAACAAACCTGTTGCAACCGTAGTTCCAGCCTTCCAATTATCCATTTGAAGAATAGAAAGACAAAAACGACCTTTTTCATCAAAATTTGGATGATAAATAGGAGTAAGAAATTGCATTCGTGGTGGCTTAAATGGATATTCATGATGAAGATCAATTTTAACTTTGAAAACACCATATTTATATGGATAATATCTCTAAAAGTATTCAATTAAATTTCTTTAAATATTTAACGGATAAGCTTACAGGTTTAATATGAATAATCCATTTTCGAATATCTTTTGAATCAACAGTAAAATTTACAAGATAAAAAGGTGGCTCCATTTTAAAATGTTCAATTTCACGCATTATTCGTTTCATTGAAACAACTTTTAATTGGGTTGGTGATTGTGAAGATGCTGTTGGACGAGTTGGTGATGATGGTGGTGGTGGTGATGCTTGTGGAGCACCAGCTTCTGACATGGTTGAAATTCACAAAAGAAAAATATACAAACAATTTTTGGAAACAAAAAAAGGTAAAAATGAAAAATGGCATTTTTATTAAAAAAAGATGAATAAATTATGCAAATTCACACATTTATACAACGTTTTAGGATCTTCAGATATTTTATGATTAAACTTTTAAACATGTTTTGGGAACTTTAGAATTTCATGAATTAAAATATTTGCTTGCAGCGATTACGGTATAAAAGAATTTTGGTAAAAATTAAAATACGGTATACTGTAACCAAAAAAGTATAATTTGGTGCTATTATTTTTTCATTTTTGTCTAAACTTTTAAATGCAAATTTGCATAATTTTAGTAATGAATAAAAAAAAAGTTCAACTAATTACGGTAATTTTTTGCGAATGAAAATTATGTTTTTCAAATTTTATTTTGTGTTTTTAAAAAAAACTTGTCATTTTGCTGCAAAATTTTTGCAACAAAAAATGCAGCTTTTTTGTTTGATTGTTTTGGCTTTGTAAGTTTTAGTTTTTTTTCTATTAAAAACTCATTTTATTCATTGGCATTTTTAGGGTTATTACTTTTGTTAATGGTAGAGCCGCACCAATTCAAAGTCAAGAATGCACATTTACAAAATCAAAACAACATTCTTGTTTATATTTTGTTATCAGAGAAGATAAAGATCATGCTGAAGCAGCCGATTACTGTTTTTCTGAATTTAATGGTGGTCTTCCTGGCATTTATGAATCCTATGAAGAAGCAGAAGAAGTAATGAAAAGATATTTTTGGTGGTCAAAAAGTAATATGAGTATTCCAAGATTTCGTTTTGGTGCAACACGCAGATATCCACGTTTGCCATATATATATGATTACACATATTATAATCCACTTGATCATGATGGTGTTGCTGTTGATATGGATATATGGTATGTGTGTTTAAAGATATACCTCGCTCCGCAAATGTATATAGTATTGATTTTTTGACGTTTGTGGCTCTTTAATTAATTCGGCACCAGTGACCCCCAAAACTGAGAAATTTCCTTTGATCTTTTGCCGCTTCGTGTTGGCGGCGGCAAAAAATCAAAGGTGTGCCCCCTCTGAAATTTTTTTCTGTATACGACCTTGGCGCAGTGTAAAATGATACATCTTTGTTTTTTAGGAATAGAAGTTTTCCTGAAAATAGAAATGTAACTTTAGATAAAGCTTTGTACGACTTAACTTTTGATGAAAACGATGTGTAAGTAAAGCTCAATTATTTTTACAATATTTTAAATATATAAATATTTTAGATTTGGAACTGGTTATAATAAAGACTTCCAATATATGTCCTTAAAACCGCAACCACATGAAAATCATTTTAATTGGTCAAATGCAAATTTTGTTCGAAAAATTCCATTTATCTGTGAAGTTCCAAGATTTCCAAAAGCTTTTTGTGCACCTGATTGGAGTTTACATATTAAATCTCGATCCTGTTTTTTTATCAGTACTCTAGAATTAAATTTTCATAATGCTGCAATGAAGTGCCGGGACTTGGGCGCAAATTTAGCTTCCATAAATGATGCAACTGAAAATGATTTGGCTCTTAGTAAGTTTTGTTGCAATTCATTTTGACAGGGGTCTGCCTTTACCGTGGACTGGACTCCTAAACCCCTGGGCCGACATAAAAAATAAAATTATTAGACTGCGGTAAAAGTATAGAAGTACCAAATTTATGCCCCTCCAGGGTTTAGTATTATTTTAAATCCAAGGTTTAGGCAATCGACATATATTCTTTCCAAACATCAAAAAATAATTTTCTCGATTTAAAAAAAGTTGCACACAGAGTACAAAATTGAAGAATAAGCCAAAGCCTTGACCCTTGTCCATCCTTATACTTGCGTAAAAAAAAAAGAAAAATTTTGTGCAACGTCCGAATGCAAGCTTGGATGAAATCTATGACAATGCCTTTGTACAGGGTGATTCAAGAAAAAGTCCGATTTTCAAATGGCTGGCAAATGGTTTCTGGTATCTGTTCCATTTAAATAAAAAGTAATAAAGCAGCGATACTCACCGTGGCTTACCATTTAATTTTGGTTTTTTTTGTTTTTACAGGGGGACCAAGTCGAAATTTCGAAAATTTCGACTTTTTTCAAAGAATTTTTTATTATGAGAAACTAAATGGTAACCGATGCTGAGTATCGCTGCTCCATTATTTTCGTTTAAATGCAACAGAAACCATTTGCCAGCCATTTGAAAATCGGACTTTTTCTTGAATCACCCTGTATATATAAATATATAATATTTAATTTTAGAAATGATGGAGAAGGTTGATAAAAGTAAACATGTTTGGTTTGGTCTTCGATGGAATGCAGCACTGTCAAATGATTCCGCAATTCCCCTAAAAACTCCATATGATAAATTTGTATGTTTTGAAATTTTTGGAAAAAAACTAAATTAGAATATTTTAGTACAAATATTTTGTTGATAAAATGGCATATAATGTTGATGGAACACCGGTAACATATTTTCAGGATTTTGATAAAAAGACACAACAACCCGATGGATGGAAACAAACTTCCCCTGGAACCATTACAGTTGAAAATTGTGTTTTGTGTGAAGCAGACACTAGAAAGTGGCACGATTATAATTGCGACACTACAACTGGATTTTCACTTTGTCGAAAAATGGCATCAACTCAACCTGATTAAAGTCGAAATTCATTGTTGTATTTTTTTTAAATGTACTAATATATTTGCAATGAGTTTACTGTAATCTAAATTATGTTATTAAAAAATTGATAGTATCAAAAAATTACAGTTGAAAAAAAAAGTTAAATATTTCGTTCACACTTTTAAGAAATGTTAAATTTTGAAATATTTGAATATTGTAAAGAGTTTATTCAAAATTGAAACACAACAAAATAATATTTACACTTTTAAAAACATAGATAAAAAACAAATAAAAGATATATATTAAAGCAACAAATAAAACAGAAATAATTAAAACTTAAAATTTGTAACCATTTTTGGTACAAGTTCGACAGCAGAATTTTCCATATCGAACATTTGAGCAAAGTCCAGTTTTACGAATAAGTTCACAAGTTGTTGGAGTACCTTTATCAAGACAAAATTCTTTTGGTGGTGGATCTAAAATTAATTAATTACATTAGAATCTTTTTTTTTTGAGAAAAAGTAAAGTATACCTTTAACTTGGATATCTTCTTGTTGAGACAAAATTCCCATTGCCCCTGCAGCACATGAAAATTTTCCAGAATCTTCTTTTTGAATATTTTGAATTTTTAAAATATCTTTTTTATCACTAAATATAAATCTTTGATTGCCCAAAGTTTCATCAATTTGTGCATTATTTTTAAACCATCCAAATTCATTTGTATTATTTGTTTCAACAATACATCGAAGTTCAACCATTGTTCCAGCAATAAATGGTCCAGGATTGACTAATCGAAGTTTTGGGGGTAAAACTTGTGTATTATCGGTTACGGTAATTGCACGGCGATGTGGGCGACTAAAATTAAAAATAGGTTATATCTTTATGCAAATATGCTTACCATGAATTAACACATTCTTCTTCAGAATCAAAACGATTCTCATTTCCACTACAGCCTGTATATGCAAATGTGCGGCATTCTTCATCACTTGAATCAAAGAACCATTTAATTTCATTTCCTTCACAATGTCCCACCGCGAAAGGAAGCTTACAAATTTCTGTGTGATGAAGTTTTAAAGCTTGAAATTTAGGTTGACATTTTTGGGTGCATTCTTCTTTGCTATTAAATCGATTTTCATTTCCCCGGCAACCACCAAATGTAAAAATTCGGCATTCTTTATCTTTTTTATCAAAATACCATTGCTTTAAAGCATCCGTACATGGTCCAACATCTCGATCTAAATTACAGATATCTTTTTCATCTGGTTGAACTTTAATTTCTTGATGGCATAAATGTTGACATTCAGCTTTTGATGAAAATCGATTTCCATTTCCTCCACATCCAGACCTATAATGATTAATTAATTAATTAATTAAATGATTGTAAAAATACCAGAAAAACATTTGACATTCATTTGATTCTTCATTAAAATGCCATCGAGAAACTCGTTGATGGCATTGTCCGGTTTCTTTAGGTTGTCGGCAAACATCAATAGTTCGATATTTTCCACATGCCCTTTCACAAGTTTCTTCCGAAGTAAAATAATTTGCATTATGTTTACATCCACTATACATAAAAGTAACACATGATCGAGCTTCAGAATCAAATCTCCAACTAAGTTGTTCACCAAAACATGTTCCACGATCTTCAGCAAGAGTACAAAGCTCGGGTAAAGCTGATCTAACTTGGGGAAAATAGAATTCTTCAGTAGAATCAGATGCAGAAGCAGATGTGGAAATGGTAGAATTTGGTCTTAACTCTTCAGGAATGCCTTCATTGGCTTCTGCTTCATCAATGGCATCATAGATTTGTCCCTCTTCACGTTCTTCAGCATCTACATAATCTCCACTTTGAAATTCTTGATATACTTCCGGATTTACAGGCAATGTCAAAGCCTGCAGCAACTAGATTTGCAAAAAAAAGAAAAGTGTTTTAAAACAAAAATGTTAGTGAAAAAAATAAAAAATTAATTAAACAAAACAAAAGTGTCACCAAACTAAAAGGATGGAAAAGGGCAAAAAGATTTTTTAAAGTAAAAATTCGTAATTAAAAAAAACTGACGCAAAAAAGCTTAAAAAAAATTTCACACATGTTTGATTAATTGGGCTAACATAATTTTATGCAAATTTGCATAAAATATCGTCGAAATTACTTTGATTTTTACTGTTTTTCTTATTTTTTAAAATTAATGAAACTACACGAGACCAGGGACAAATCAAAAAAAAGTCCTGGCTCATGGGATTTTAGAAAGGCCTTTATCCATCCTTATCACACAACGAAAACAGATATATACATGTACAAAAAAAGCACTTACTTGTTGTCGAGCCTTGCTTCCACAATATGATTCACAATCATCAAAACTATCAAATTTGTTGTCATTTCCCCCACAACCACCATAATAAAAGATGTCACATTTTTTTGTTTCTTGATTATAATAAAACATTCGAATTGCGGCTCGACAATATCCTATTTCTTTTGGATATTCACACCGATTCTTGATTACGGTCACTTCAGATGAAGATGGAAAAGTCAGACGGGCTAATTGAGGCTCTGAAAAATGGACACATGGACATCAAACAAAAATAAAAATAAAATAAAAAGAAAGAAAAAAAAGCAAACAAATGACATCCCAAATTTTTGTTGTGTTACATTTTAGGCTTTAATTTTTGTAAAGTGTTGCAAAAAAAACTGTCGTTGCAAGAGCATGTAACACAATAATTAAATTAAGAAAAATTAAACAGACATTTTTAATTCTGTCGCATTTGTGATAATTTTGGAAATTTTTAAAATATTGAAAAAGTGTCACAGATTGTTACACAAACTTTGTCACAATATTTCACAAATGTAACACAACCAAAAAATTATGAAACACTTCTGTCACATTTGTGATACATGTATTTTTTTGAAAATTTAGTGACACAATTTTTGTCACAAATTTTGTTGAAAATGTTTCACAAATGTAACAGAATCAAAATATAATAAACAAAGATAGAAAACACACTAAAACACACTAAAACAGACACAAAACACGAAACAAATTTAAAATTAAATCTCTCAAAAAACAGAAAAGACTTTAAACAAAAAATAACTAAAGACAGACAGACACAACATATAAAACTGTTTTTTCCATTTTTGGAATACTGTAATATTTGTATAAAAAAAAGGATAAATTTATATAAAAATTTTATTCTTTATTATTCTGAGCTTTGAGCATTAATTAATTAATAACAACTTTTAGCAAAATTTCTTTTCTTTTTTTTGAAAATTTAAAAGAAAAAAAGAAACTCAAAACTGTGGAATTTTAACAAGATTTTATAAAAAGAAAAGAGATGAAACAACTAAAATTAAAAATGATAAAATAAAAAAGATAGGAGAAAAATTTTATCATTTTTTTTGAACAGAAAAAAAGATAAAAAACGGGCAGTATTTTTTTTCAGAGACAAGGTTTTAAATATTTTTAAAGCCAGGAAATTTAGAAAAGATAAAGCTTAAGTTTGGAATAATAATATATATTTTAAAAAAAAGTAAAATATTTTAGGCTAATCTCAGAAAAGTGTAACGGCAAGAAATTGTTTTTGAATAATAATAATAATGGGAAAAGAATTTTAGATTTAAAGAAAAAGAAATGGTTATTTTTGTTTTAAATAAACTGACGATTTCCACCACATCGAGCTTCACATTCTTCAATGGTTCGGAAATTATTATTATTTCCAAGACAGCCACCAAATGTGAAAGATTCACAGATTTTTGTTGCGGTATTAAAGAAGAATCTTTCATTCTTTCCTGCACATGGACCACTAACTTTTGGAAGATGACAAGTATCTAAAAAAATTTAGAGATTAAAGGATTTTATATATCCCTTTTGAAAAATTATCTTACCAATGTAATCACCACATTTATTTCTGCATTCTTGTTCATTTTCGAATCGATTGGAATTACCTTAAATTGAATTAATTAATTAATTATATGTAAATTTTGAGGGAATAAATATTACCTTCACATCCACCATAATGGAATCGATTACATGTGCCATCGCCCTTATTAAAATACCATTTTGTTACAAATCGATTACATGGTCCTGTATCCTTTGGATGTTCACAGGATTGTTGATCACCATTATTATTACCATTTCCATCTAAAATATTATTACTTTATATTATCAAATATAATAAATTATATACAAACTTTGTGAAAGACCACCCGGATGGGTTGGAACTTGTTCAACTCGTCCAGCTCCTGCTAATCCAATTCTAATTGGAACATTATGATTTCTTAAGCAAAGATTTTCGCATTGATCTTTTGAATGGAATCTATTTGCATTTCCTCCACATCCACTATATTCAAATTGTTGACATGAGCCTGTTGCAACTTCATAATAGAAAGCTTGGAAATGTCCGGAGCATCGACCAACATCCATTCGAAGATTACATACTTCACGAGATTTTGCTAAAAATTAGAAGCATTCATGAAAATGCAAAATAAATAATGTTGGAAAACTTAATGATAGATTTGAAGAATATTTTATAAATAACTTAGGAATAGAAAAATATAATAATAATTAATATTAGTAAAGAAAAACAAGTTAGAACATAAAAATGTTAAAAAAAGATATACAAAGCATAGGATTAGTAGTACACACAGATATATGTATTATATATATATACTTACACCCAGAATACCTCCCAACAACACCAGCAACAATAGCTCCAACATTATTTTTTCTTAATGTTGGAGGTGTTTGATGAGCTACAATTTATTACAACACAATAAATTACCATAACTGTTAAAAAAGATAGCTATTTATTATTTTTTACCTCCTGACGAAATAAAAGCAGCTGGTTGAAGTCTTCCACATTTAAGCTCACATTCATCTTTTGTTTTATATCTATTTAAATTTCCACCGCATCCAGAATAGATAAAACTATGACATTTTTTTGAAAATGTATCAAAGTACCAAGCATCTTCAAAATCACTACATGTTCCAGAATCAACTGTTAAATCACAATTTGGGTCATCTCGATATCGAGAAGATGAAGCTGCTAAAGTTACAGTAAAGTTTATAAGCAAAAAGGAAGACTGTTAAAGAAGCAATGAAGTGAAAATTTAATGGGACAAAGTGTATTAATAAAGTGCACGTTTAAGGATTCAGATCATTTAATTATTATTTATACTCTCTAACAACTTCTTTTTTAAAACTTAAACATACGTTGTTGACCAGCTTGTTGCCGAGGATCAGGTTGTTGTTGTGGTTGTTGCTGTTGTTGTTGAACTTGTTGAGTGCGTGGATCTGGTTGTTGGGGTTGGGGCTGTTGAGGAGCTTGTTGTTGTTGTTGTTGTTGTTGTCGGGGATCAAGTTGTTGAGGAGCTCCTCCTGACTGTTGCTGTTGTTGTTGTTGTTGTTGTTCAACACCTGTTTGAGTGGGTTGATATTGTTGTGGCTGATATTGTTGGGGTTGTTGTTGAGGTTGTTGTTGGGGATGAAGTTGTTGTTGAGCAAATACTTGAACAGGTTCTTGTTGATCGGGTTGATTAACAGGTTGAACCCGGCCATTTTCAATGCTAAATTCTGGGGCATTTGTTGGTTGATAAACATATGGAAGTTGTCCGGAGGCAGGAGCTGGGGTAGTTGGAGGCTGAACATCAATGGGGCCAACATTGCTACACTAAAATTAATTAAAAATTACGTTTAATTAAATTATTAAAAAATTTGCATACGAAAGTTTGACATGATTCCCATGTATCAAAGTTATTAGCATTTCCCATGCAACCTCTCCACCAAAATGCTGCACATTGTTTGGTAGAATAATCATACCAATATCGGGCAACAAGTTGATTACATCTTTGTGGGCCTTCAACTTTAGGCAAATAGCATCGACCGGTATTTGGTGGTTCAACACAAATAGTTTCGCACATTTCTTTTGTAGCAAATTTATTTTCATTTCCTCCACATCCACCATACCAAAATTGTGAGCATCGACCTTCACTGGCATCATAGAACCATACAAGTTTATATCCGACATGGCAGACATTTCCTTGATCTTGTGGTTGACTACATGCAATAATCTTTGAAGGGGCTACAGTACCCCCAAGAAGGAAGGGAGCAAGAGTTGTAGAAGGGCATCCCTGATATTCTGATCCAAGAGCTTTAGATTCACCATCTGGACAACATCCATATTTTGCATATCGACAATCATCACATCCATCTTCATTTGGTCCAAGGGCAGTTGTTTCACCATCTGGACAACATCCATAACGAGTGTATTGGCATGGGCAACCTTCTTTATTACTTCCACGAGCAGCAGTTTTGCCATCGGGACAACAACCATATTGTGATTGAGCGCAAGTATTTGGACATCCATAAAAGCTTGCACCTTTTGCTGCCGATTTACCATCGGGACAACATCCAAATTGTGCAAATTCACATCCACATCCTTCATTTGAAAGTCCCTTTGAAACGGTAACACCATCGGGGCAACACCCATATTTTGTGACAAGACAATTGGCTCCACATCCGGTATTATTCTTTCCAAGGGCAGCTGTTTCACCATCGGGGCAACATCCATATTGTGAAAGTTCACATGGGAATGAAGATCTTTCACATCCAGCATAATGAGGTCCAAAGGCAATGGTCTTTCGATCTTTACAACAACCAAAGAGGGATGCTGCACATGATGGTTCCCCGCAACCTTCAAGATTTGGTCCACGGGCAAGGGTAACATCATCAGGACAACAACCATATTGTGTTTCATTGCATGCTCCCAAAATGAATTCTGGACATCCTTCTTTATTTGAGCCTTCAGCTGGAGTATACCAATCTGGACAACAACCAAATTCAGTTTTTGAGCAATGAATTGTTGCATTTTCATCGGTATCATTTGATAAGAAAAGATCCAACGCATCAACCGTTGCATTTCCAGCTGCATCAGCGCATGAAATTTTAACTGTTTCACCCGTTTGTTCATTTGTAACTTCACATTCTTCAGGTGATTCTGTTGTGGCTCCTGCTGCTTTATCTTCTTCCCCGGATCCTTCAACTTCAACATATTCTGGGCAGCCTTGTTTGTTGGGGCCTGTAGCTTCAGTGATATTATCATTGCAACACCCAAAATCAGAAATTGAACAATTTGAACATCCTTCAAAGAAGTCTCCTTGTGCAAATGTGACATTATCAGGGCAACAACCAAAGTCACTTTCAAAGCAAGCTAAAATTTTGATTAATTTTAATTTAAAATTTTATCAATACATGTAACAGAACTGGGCGAAATTAACATTATGAAAATCGAAATTTTTTTTCAGCCGAAATTCCGAAATTTTTTAATTTAAAAAAGCTGAATGGTTTTAAAAGCATTTTTCCAGAAAACAGAAATACAAAAAAAAGCAGAAAAAATTTGTTTTAAAAAAGATAAAAAAATGATTTCTGACAAAAATCAAAATAATTTTCTTTGGGTCAAAATTGAAATAATTTTTATCAAAAAATTTTATTTTGAATTTTTTTTTCAAAATCGAAATTGACATTTTTAATTTCGCATAGCCCGGATATGTACTGTAGCTACAACTGTTTTTTAAAAGCTTACTTGGACATGGATCAGTATTACATTCTTGTTCTTCATCAGGTTTTTCAGATTCATCACACCATTCTGGGACAGGTTGTCGATCATAGTTTAAACAAACAACAAAACGATTTTGTGTTCCACCTCCACATTTTTCGGTACAATTCGTCCATGGACTACTAAAGTATGTTCCAGTACATTTTTCTTCATTTGTACAATTTGTTTTAGTTTCAGGTTTTTCAGCTTGACAAAGTCCTTCATCAACAACCTTAATTTGTCCAAGCTCTGCAATGGCACAATTAACTCGACGAGTTTTATGTCCATGCCCACATTCGGTAGAACATTTTGACCATTCTGATGCATGCCATTCATAATTGCATGGTTGTACGGTTGCACAGGCGCGAGTATCAATTGGAACATTTGTAGTATTTTCATTTAAACATTTTTCAAGTTGATATTGTCGACCCGTTTTATCTTTGCATGTAACATTTCGAGTTTCTTCGGTATCATTACATTTTTCACAAAGTTTCCATTCTGATGTAAAAAAGGTGAGACCTTCACAAGGTCCAAGATTACAATCACGTTCAGAAGAAATTTTTTCAGTTTCATTACATCGATCAGCGGGAAGAAGTTTACCTTCTTCACCTTCTTTTTCACTTCGACATGTCACAGATCGATATTGTTTGGCATCCCCACATTTCTCAGAACATGCCGACCATGGACCAGCTTGCCATTCAGGACAATGAAAACGATTACATGATTGTTTAACTTCAGGTCGACCACTTTCCGTACAATTATCATCATCAACAGTCATTCGACGGCCATCTTTATATACTTTATGGCAATAGACAACTCGATATTGAAAGCCTTGATTTCCACATGTTTGAGAACATTCTTCCCATTCACCTTCATACCATTCTGCTTCACAATCTACAGTTTCACATGGCTTCTCAACTTCTGGCTTTGTTGAATTATTTTCATCACAAAGCTCATCAGAAACACGATTTTGATTTGTTGTATCAACACAATATGGTGTACGAGTTTGTACCCCTTTTCCACATGTGACAGAGCAAGATGACCATTCCCCAGGTTTATAAAGATATGGAACATCTTGTTCAATTGGAACAGAAAATTCATATTTTATTGCACTATCTTTACTTCCCCCACCTCGTTGAAACAGTAATGCAACCGTAACTTCTTCCTCCAAAGGTCCTTTAGCTGTTAGACGTTCCGTTGAATCAGTCTTTTGTTTTTCATATTTGAATCGAGTTCCCGCAACTTCAACATCTTTATCCAACACTTCAATTTGATAATTTCCATTTAAGAAAAAGTAATCACTTGAATTTTTAAGGGCCAAAGAATTAAGGGTTGGTCGCATCTCTTCAATTTTAATTGCGGTTGCACCAGCGGGAAGAAGGATAATATTGTGATAACCCGGAGAAAGATTTCTTTCATCAAAAATTCCATCCACCGTTTTACACGTTGAACCATCTCCACCACAAACTCCACATTTATCAGATTTTTTTGCAGATCCAAGTTTTCCATCACATCCAAGTGGAAGACAAACTCCTTCAACACATATATCATCGGATGAATGATCACATTTTGTTCCATCCACAACTTTATCCGCCCATTTATAATAGAAGTTTGCAGTATCTGGTTTACAGGTAAGTTCACATTTATTTTTTCCTGTATATGGTAGCCACTATAATTTAACAAAATATATTATTTCTTTAGGAAATAGATATGATTTAAAAAAGGTATACCTTGAAATAATTTCCATCTAATGGATCATCATTATGTTGGGAACATTGTTCAGCTCGAAAATCTTTTGAACCTGATTCACATGGTTCAATGTTGCAAGAGACATATCTCACCGAGGGACCACTACATTGACCACTAAAAATTTGAATAATAATTTTTATTAATTGTTGTAAAAATAATCGTTGCGCAAAAAGAATTGTTAAAGTATTATGCAAATTTTTCAAAAGTAGTATAGTAAAATATGCAAATTTCAAAACTTATAACTTACTTGCATTGACGTTTTTCAATTAAAACTCCGCCACCGCATGTTCTGGAACATTCTCGATCTTTTGTCCATTGTCCCCAGACACCAGATTCTTGTTGACCCCCTTTATCTACGGAAATTGAAGTATCCCCGCCCACGTAAACTTGATATGCTTGTCGCTTTATCCGTTCAGGAGAAGCTTCTTTTGGGGATAATGGATGTAAATAAATTTCTCCATTAATTACCTAAAAAATAAAATGTAAAGTTTAAATATATTTTTTTGAAACAAAAAACTTACTTCTGAATTTGAAAAAAGATTATTAAAATTCCAAGCAAATGCTGGCGCAAAAAGCGCTATCAGCAGAAATACGCCGCCGTAACGCATTCTTTTGTTCTGTTTACCCTAAAAAAATTTATGAATGGTGGATTACTGTAGAAATAGGAAAAAAATGGTTTCAACACGAAAACGAAATTTCGAGGTAAAAATATTATTTAAAATTCTTTGAAGCAATTTTATTTCTGCAAAAATTAGTTTTTCAAGAAGCTTCGAAAATCTTTTTTTTTATTCCTCCAAAATTCTAACAAAAACAATCCATCTTAAATCTCTTTTTCTCAAAAATAAAAAAAAGCAATAACAAAAACAAAAAAATCTTTGTTGCAAAAAAACTGCCAAAACTTTAAGAAGGAAGAAAAAAGGCAACGACACATTGGAGGCAAAAAAAGAAGAGGGGGGGGGGGGGGGAAGGGGTTAATTTTTAAAATGCTTTAAAACCGCCAAAAAGATGATGCATCAAAAAAAGAAAATATAAACTATCTCTCTCTTTTTTTTGCGCAATTCCTTCCCTGTCTTCTACAAAGCTATAATAGATCAGATTTCTCACAGATGCAAGAATTGCAACAGCAAAGAAAGAAAAAAGTTTCAATAAACTCTGTCGTTTTTTTTGGTATAAACCAAAAAAAAGTGTGTCTCGACGCCTATTTTTGGGACAAAATTAAGAATTTTGCTGCAAAAAAAAGCAGCTTTGAAATTTAGAAAAGTGAAAAATTTAAAATTCCCCAAATAAAGCAAAACTCGACATGCAAAAAAAAGAGTAAACAAAATCAATCATTTAAAATCAAGCAAGCACTTATTCCGTTTTTGACCTTTGTTCTTTCATTTTTAGGCTGCTTTAAGTTTAAATAAAACTTGAGTCTATTTTTGTCAAAAATTATTTTTAAAAACAAATCTTAATAATGTGAAAAGAATGACCTTAAGAGACGGTGCACCAGATTATTTGAATTTTTGGAATAAAAGCGTTACATCAAAATTTTGTTTTCAATTCTTTTATAGCCATTCGATAAAACTAGATGAAACAACGTTATTCCTGGAGTTTTGGAGCATTCTACCGTGTGAAACCGATTTCGCAGATTTTCAAAGATTGAATATAACCAAAAATTCAAAAAATCGGGAAAAATCAGGAATGCAACCAATCAAAAAGTTGTGCCCCAGGATTGTACATATAAGTGAGGGCTATAAAATGGCTATCACAAAAAAAATTTATCTGACCTCTAATGCCGAAATTTTGATATCTGTAATTTTCGACCCTTGTAAAAAAATGGCAATATCCCTCGCGTTAAGCTAAATAATGCACCGTTTGATGGCCCAGCATGTTGGGATTCCGAAAATATATGCCCTGGAACCATAGCGCGTGAAACCTGCAATTGTAAAATTGAAAAGTACACGCAACTAACATCTCCAACATCAATCCGGAGGTATAACTTTTGTATTTCGTAATATATCGACTTCCGGTGACTTGCGTTATGAAATATAATAGTGTTGGAGCATCCAGGGACAGTTTCAACCTTTTTGGTAACGGTTTCGAAATATGGCGGATGATTGAAATTTCGAAATTCCACAACATAAAAATATCAAGGAAAATCGGGTTTTTTCTGGCATAATGAAATGGATTATGCATCCTAAATGTCAAATAGATGTAACAACACTGATATAAGGTGATAAAAAATGACGGGGGGTCAAAATCGGTTTTGTAGGATTTTTTAAATTTTGCTTGTTTTTGATCAATTTTCGAGATACCAAAATATTGGGAATATCGGAATATATCAACTGTCTGATATTTTCGGGTTAAAATATAGCTTGTTTAAGATTTTTGGGTCTCATTTCAACATCCTGGAATCACTAGTTTTCGTTTTCCATTTAATCGAAAATGCGGTAAAATATCAGCGGAAAATAACTGAAAATATTACAGTTTTCCCTATACAAACTCACTAAAAACTTTTTTTTCGGATTAATTATGATTAATTTTAATGAAGTGAAGTGTTTAAGAGCCATTTCAGATAATTATAAGGTTTTCGAAAATTACTGATTTTTCAAAATTTCAAAAATTTGATCTGATAATATTTGGTGTTGAAATCACTGTCAAAGTGATGAAATATTGTCATTTAAACTGAAAAAAAAAGTTTTTAGTATGTTTGTATAGGGAAAACTGTAATATTTTCAGTTATTTTCCGCTGATATTTTACCGCATTTTCGATTAAATGGAAAACGAAAACTAGTGATTCCAGGATGTTGAAATGAGACCCAAAAATCTTAAACAAGCTATATTTTAACCCGAAAATATCAGACAGTTGATATATTCCGATATTCCCAATATTTTGGTATCTCGAAAATTGATCAAAAACAAACAAAATTTAAAAAATCCTACAAAACCGATTTTGACCCCCCGTCATTTTTTATCACCTTATATCAGTGTTGTTACATCTATTTGACATTTAGGATGCATAATCCATTTCATTATGCCAGAAAAAACCCGATTTTCCTTGATATTTTTATGTTGTGGAATTTCGAAATTTCAATCATCCGCCATATTTCGAAACCGTTACCAAAAAGGTTGAAACTGTCCCTGGATGCTCCAACACTATTATATTTCATAACGCAAGTCACCGGAAGTCGATATATTACGAAATACAAAAGTTATACCTCCGGATTGATGTTGGAGATGTTAGTTGCGTGTACTTTTCAATTTTACAATTGCAGGTTTCACGCGCTATGGTTCCAGGGCATATATTTTCGGAATCCCAACATGCTGGGCCATCAAACGGTGCATTATTTAGCTTAACGCGAGGGATATTGCCATTTTTTTACAAGGGTCGAAAATTACAGATATCAAAATTTCGGCATTAGAGGTCAGATAAATTTTTTTTGTGATAGCCATTTTATAGCCCTCACTTATATGTACAATCCTGGGGCACAACTTTTTGATTGGTTGCATTCCTGATTTTTCCCGATTTTTTGAATTTTTGGTTATATTCAATCTTTGAAAATCTGCGAAATCGGTTTCACACGGTAGAATGCTCCAAAACTCCAGGAATAACGTTTTTTCATCTAGTTTTATCGAATGGCTATAAAAGAATTGAAAACAAAATTTTGATGTAACACTCGATTTAAAAAATGTGGTGCATCGTCTCTTAAATCAAAAATCTATCAATAAATAATTCTTTAAAAAACCCCCTTAGCAAAACACAAATATATATAAATCAAAGAAATATTTAAAATTGCTCAAAGCTCACACTTGTTTCATTTTTCGAAAAAAATCTATGGCACTCTTTAACGCTAATTTTCTTTCCCTCCTTCTTTTTTTTCTTTGCCAGAAAAAAAAGGTAGCAAAAGGTTTTTGTTGCCCCATCATCATCTTCAACAAGACAATTGTGTTTTTGCTTCCCCCTTTTTTTACCTTCCTTCTTTTTTTGATCAAAATAATTTTCTTTGTTTTTTATATGTTTTTCCTCCTCCTTTGTCCCGCCCCCTTTTCCCTTCTTCTTCTATCCCTTTAATTCCTTGACCGTTTAAAAAAAATAAGCCCCATGAATAAATAAATGAATGAATAAATGTGCAACAACGCAACAAACCTGTGCCATGAAAAAAACACACTTGCAAATTTACCGCGCAAAAAAATATGAGCAATGATCAATTTTTGGGAAGAAAAACAATAAAAAGAGTGTTGCGCAGAAAGGAATTTCTAAAAAAATAAACGGCTGGGAAAAAATGAAAAAATGTTGTTAAGCTTATGCTTGCTTGCTTTATGCAGATTTTATCGTTTTTTTATCGGAGAAAAAAATATGCTTTTAAAAAGAAGTTTTTCCAAAAAAAATGATGCATCTGTTACAAAAATTCTTTTTAGAATTCCCCAAAGGAAGAGCAAAGGTTTTAAGGAAAAATGGACTACGGTTGGGGCCAATATTGCAGGGCCAGATTTTCTAGATTTGGAAAATACAGAAGCCATTTTTTTGCCCCGTGTCCACCCTTAAATTTCAACGAAAAAGAAATTCAAAAAGTTCAATTTTTAGAGATCGTGTCTTTTTCCCAAAAATATTGTTTAAAAAACAACCGAAAAAAAAGTGTCTGGACCTAAAAAAAGCCATCGAAAAAAATACACTTTTTTGGCGACGTCTCCAAAGTTTAGTTCCAAACCATTTTTTTTTGCAAAAAAGATAAACACAAAATTTTAGGCAATTGTTTTTTTAAAATGATAAAAAGAAACTCAGACATTAATATTATTAGCTTAAATTACAGAATTTTTTTTATAAAATTGCAACAAAAATCAAAGATCGACTAAAAAGTGCAGGGAAAAAAACAAATTTATGCTCCCCAAAAAATCCTAAATTTTTATTACCACAAGAGATCAGACTTAATTAAAACAATAAATAACGTCAAGTTTTTTTATCATTAAAAAAAAGTAGAATGTGTAGTTTTTTGAGTTTCAGTGCTTGGCACTTTTTTTTGTATACTCTGAAAAAAATATGTTTAAAGACAACATTTGTTTTCAGCGAAATATATTTTTTGATTTGAAAAAGATAAAGTTTGCATATAAATAATTGGCACAAAAAGAGTTTTATTGATTAAGAAAGAAAAAAGAGAGACAGAGAATGAAAGGGGGGGGGAAGAACTTGATGATGTTTACACTTTTGATATCAGTGGATAATTAATTGATAGACATTATTTTCGTAAAAAACATCTTTTTAGTTGTAGTACAAGGTTTTAAAGAATAGTTAATTTAACTGATCAAAGATAAATGGAATTTAAATTTAATGTAAACAAATAAAATGAAATTTTAAATTGATAGTAATGTTTTTGCTTGTTACTATCAAAGTACAGTAACAAGAAAAATAAAAATTTCAAATTTTTTGTTACTGTTCTTTGACAGTAATCGTTCAGAAAATTACTGTAAAATATATTTTTGTTTTATTAAACTCGAAAAACGGACTAATTTTGAGGAATTTGAGTGTTTCATTGATTTTTGTTCTACTTTCCTATTTATTTTTAATAACAAATCAAATCTATTGTTAAAAGCAACATAAACCTTTTAGGACAAATACATTATTGAATGCACATTTTCGGCATTTTTTTGATCAATATTCGGTAAATCTTTGCTTTAAGGGAGCGACACACAATTAATGAAAGGGGGGATATCCTTCAGGTGAAAAACAAATCTGTTTTTGGGAAACAAAGACCCAGCAATATCTATATCCTTAAAGGGCATCTTCAAATGGTTCTTTTTTTTGCTGCAAAAAATCAAATAAAAAAAAGCTACCGTTTTTGTATGTTTAAATTTACAAAAAATGATCGTTTTTTTGACCGAAAAAAAACACAGCAACAAATGCCCAAGATTCAATGAAAAAAAAATTGTAATACCAACGTCATATTTTTGTTTTCCTTCTTTTAACATTCAAATTTCAATCTAAACAACACTTTTTTTTGCTTTCTTCAATTCTTTTTTTCTTTTTTCTTTTTTGATGGTCACTTTTCAAAATTTTATGAAGTTAATAAAAACAAAAGAGAGAAAGAAACATGAAAAAAAAATGTTTTATTGCCAAAACATTCCACACCTTTGAAAAAAATGGAAGGGATATTTATTGAAAGACGAATATTTATTTATTAAAAAAAGAGCGATGGACGCCAAAGAGGAAATAATAAAAAGAAAAGAGAGGAGTGCCAAATGTTTTTGAAAGGGTAAAAAAAAATATATTTTAGGCTTAAAAACAGCAAGGAGATTTTTTTGTTTCAAAAAATACATATATAAAAAATCTGTTAGCATTTTTTACGACTGCCTCTAATAAAAAAAATCATTTTTAACCTTTGAGCTGGCAAAAAAGAGAGGTCAAATGTGAAACAGAAAATTGGAGAGGGAAAGAGAGGGCCAAAAGGGATAAAAACAAGATTTACGGGTTTAAAAAAGCTGGCTGGGAGAGTGAATGAATAAAAGAATAAAAGAATGGAAAGAAACAAATGTTTTTATACTTAATTTTTCTTTCTTTCTTCTTTTTGTTGATCTTTTTTTTCTTCGACATCTAATGCTTTTTGAAAGGGAGGGAGGGAGGGAAGGGGATGGTTTTAAAACTTAAAAATGAAAAAAGGGAAGACAAAAATGTTTGGCACTGTTTTTGAAAAAAAAAGCCAAAAGCGAGATAACAGACGATACTACTGCAGCAGCAGCATAAATAGAAATATAGAAAAGCCTCACGATTTATGACTCAAAGTTTTTAAAAGCGACAAAAGAATGGCACAAAGAGAGGGAGAGAGATATGACTCATTCATTTTCGGCATTTTGTAATAAAAACTTTTGTCTAGTTTCTTTCTGTTGATTAAAAACAAGAGAGAAAAACAATTAATCTTTTGTGAGTGTGCCGATTTTTTCCCGATAGTTAAGATGAATTTTTTTTTGCAAATGTTTTATCCTGCTTTAAGGTAAAATAAATTAAATGTACTAAAAATGTGAATGAGAAGAAGAAGAGTAAAGATTAGAAAAAAAAGAAAGAAGAAAAACTGAAAAAGCAACTTTTAAAAAAATTTTTGCACTTTTTTCAAGTTGAATTTGAATGAATCCTGATCAATCTGTAACAGGCTTCTAAAATTCTGAACAAATAATTTATGCAAAAATTTTAATTTGGTAGAAAATAGAAAAAAATAATTAATCTTGATTTTTAACGTTCAAATGACAGTAACAAAATATTTAAATATAATTAAACCATTAAGGGGGAGACCTAAATTTAACAAATTTTTTGCTAGATATTTCCTGATAGTCTTTAAGCGATCGAAGACTTATTGGAGCTGCTTTTTATTGCTGATTGGAGCTGCAAAATGTCAAAAACAAAACAACTCCAATGAACCTTGAAAAAATAATTTGCCAAAGTTGAGGCTTCCCCTTTAATCAAAAATGAACAAAAACAGTAAACAAATATTCTCTTTATTTATTTTTATCATTGCAAAAATGTTTCTATTAATAGTTAGTTATTGTATTTGCGTCAGTTTTTTTATATAGATCTAAAAAAATCCTTCAATAATTTTGTTCAAACTGTGTAAATTATGTATGTACAATATTTGAATCTCTGTCCCGTACTTCAATATCCTAATTATTTCAAGCAACTATAGTACCAGCAATAATAAGTTATTTTCTATTAATTAAAATGCCATAAAAATGACCACAAAAACCTGTTTGACTTTTTGTTTGTTAACGGTTACAACCAGCGCCGTATTTAAGGGAGGGGAGAGGCACTGGGGGACCGGCAAAAAATCAAAGATGTGCCCCCCCCCCTATAACTGTTTTCTGTATACTGGCCCTGGTTACAACTACATAAACTTGACTCTCATTGGCAATTTGACATATTAAAATGTTTTTAATTTTTAAATAATATTTTTGATTACAAAGATGTAAAAAATTACTGAAATACTTAATTTCTTAAAACACTGAGTTTGGTTGAAATTTCATACTTTTCAAACAAACATTGTGACAAAAAATGATAAGGCAAAACGTGATCAATCAATAAAGGCGTAATCAAAAGGCGTTTTTTTTTGAGATAAGAGCCTTTATAGATGGATGTAAAAAAATGAGAGAGAAAGAAAAACACTTTTACATTCAGTTTTAAAATTTTCAAGTTTGTGATGGTTACAAAAATAGAAGGCAGTTTTCGAGCCTTCTATCTTTTATTTCTTACTTTAACAGACGTATTTTTATTATTAATAATTCCTTGTATGTTTTATTTTTTGATTAAAAATAATTCAAATTTTTGTCTTCCTTAAACACAATAACATGGTTTCACAGTGAAATGCAAAAATATAATTCACTTCAAAATTAATCCTTTAATTAATTTGTTTTGTAATTTTTATAGTTTTTTTGGTTGACATGTTTCAGCGTTTTTTTTCAAATTCGATTTTCGGTGGTTTTGTAGCGAAAACCGAAAATGACCAAAATAAACCGCGGGCAATCCATGGATACACGTATTCAGTGTGGGCATAAAAGAAATTTTGAAACTACCGCATATCGAAATTTCAATTTTGGACCATTTTCTGTTTTGGCTGCGAAATCACGAAATTTGCAAAATAATTAACGAAAAACCCTTAAAGAATCATAACTGTATAATATCACCAAACAGAGATTTGATAGATATCAATTTTAATTTTCAATTTTCAGCAATTGGCTTACAATGTTATGCATCAGATAGCAAATTTTTGGATTATGTTTCATTCTTTCTGTTTATTGGTGCCGCCTTTTTAGTTGCAGTTTCATACTTTTTATTTTTCCGCCATCTCAAAGCTCCTGATGAAACTCCAAAATTTTTGTATTTATCAACACTTTTTACAACTTTGGCATGGATAACATTTCACATAATTTTTATGCCACCAATTTTCAATGAAATAATTGATTCGGAAAAAAACAATTATTTTATTTGTTTATTTTTGTTGGGATATTTTTCATCTGCTATTTCATTTATTCTTGCCTGCATTTTGGTTAAATTTGCTGCAAAAAGAGAAAAGCAAAGAAGACAAATTTTACAAAATCCTCCTTCTTCACCTTCTTCACCAACTTTCATTTCTTCGAATGTTTTAATATTTCCAAATCAAGAAATCTTATCAATTGATAAAACAGATTTTATCCAAATTGAAGCACCAGAATTACCGTCAAAACTTGAATTACCTGATTAATTAATTAATTAATTAAATTGTATTTGTAAGATGCTACAACAATAAAAATATGTAAAAAAGAATAATTAGTAAAAATACAAAAGAAAAAAATTTTTAGACAGCAACACGGTAACGTTACTGTCAAAGTACAGTAACAAAAAAATAGAAGAATCACATTTTAGTGTTACTGTCATTCAGTTAATTATTGATTTTGGTATTGTAAAAGTGCAGAAAATACATACAATCTGTATATTTTTTGATATTTTTAGTACAATTTCTAATTTTTAATGCATTTATACAGTTTTAACATTTTTTTTTATCAATTTTTAGCTCCCTGATATTTGTTGCATAAAATATCTTTATATTTTTCCTTAACAATTTGTTTTTCTCAAATGTGAAAAACAAGATTTGAGGGTTTTGAAACAAGTTTAAAGGTTTAAAACCCAATTTTATAACTTTGATTGATCAACCGCGATTTTATTGTTTTTATGCCACACTGAAAAGACAATTGTGAAATGTCATAAAAAAGTTTTTAAAGTTTCTTCAAAAAAGAAAACCGACAAATTTTTTGTTGTAAAATTTGAGTCATTTGACAAATTCTCTTTAATGAATGAAAATGTCAAAGGTTTATTGGAGGTATAATTTGGTTTTGGATAAAAAAAGTTGTAACATTTTTCTTTGGTGGTTTTTGGAAGCTCAAAAAATAATTTCTTTAAGTTTATAAATTTTTAATAGCTTTTTGGACCAGTGATTTGAACAAAAAATTTAACTGTTAAATTTAAAGTTAAGTTGATTAATTTAATAAAATGTATTTAAAAAAGTAAAAAATAATTAAAATGTTTATAATTCAAAGTATTAAAAATTATTACTGTACCTCGTTACTATCAAAGTACAGTAACAAAAAAATAAGAAATCAACATTTTTGGTTACTATCATTTTATTTTTTTCTGAGATTCGTAAAAAATTTGTTGACAATTTGCTTTTAACATAAAAAGTGCCAAAAATGAATGGTGCTGCTTTAGCATTACACAAATATCCTTCATAATTCCACTAACAACCAACAAATTAGCTCATGAATGAAAAATTATTAATATTTTTTATGACAAATTAACATGATTGATATATCAGTATATCTTTTTCTGTGCCCTTTTTCTTCCATTAAAATGATTGATGGAATTTTGTTTTTAACTTTTTTTAAAAAATAAAATCATGAAAAACTATTGTTATTTTCGAAACATATCTATCTCAATGGCACGCACATCTTTAAACAATTTTCTACCAAATAAATTTTCATTTTATTTTTAAAATGCATATTTTTGGAAGCGGTGGTGGCGGCGGCAAAATGTGTTTTTGATTAAAGCTTTGATGAATTTGATTGATGATTTTTTGAAAAGCAATAATTTTTCCATTATATCTTTTTTGGATATTACGCCACTTTTATAAAATCGCATTTATTTGTTAACTGATCAAAAAGATGGTGGAAGTGAAGAAGAAGGTGGTGGTGGTTTAAAAGTGGCATAAAAGACGTTTTGTTCGGGATTGGGTTTGAAATTAAACTTTTCAAACTTTTGAATGGTGTCAATTAAGTCATCATTTTTCTTTCAATTTTTATTAATAATTTTTGAAATGAATTTGAAATTGTTTGTTTAATTGACAGCTTTTCTTGTGATGATGATGGTAGTGGTGGTGGTGGTTGAGATGATGACGCGTTACTGAAAGTTAGTCGTTTAACGAAAATCTTTTATTGGTTTATTTTAAAAATAATAATGAAAAAATTTTTCAGAATTTTCATTTAAAATTTTAACCCTTTGTTGAATAATTGGATAAAAAAATTTTTTTTGATATACTTTTTTTGCAAATTCCTTATATTTGCAATTCAACTATGGCAAAAAAAACATTTTTAAGCCATAAATATTAAGATATATTCATTTTATTTCTTAAAATTTTAATTATTATATTTTTTTGGGGCTACAATTATATTTTTTGTTTAGTTTTTTTTAGTTGTTACTGAACAACAGGAATAGGAATAAAAAGCATCTGATGCCCAAATTTTAGAGTCATAAATGTTTTTTCTTTTACCTTTTTGAGTAAAAAGTAAACACAAAAAAAATTATCACTGATAAGCTGATATATATATATATTTTTCATTATTTGCAGCCATTTTTAGGAACTGAATTTTACTTTTTTCGGCTTCCATTTTTTACTGTTTTTTTTTAAATTTTGAACAAAAAAAATCAGCTTTGAACAAAGAAATATAAACATCACATTTTTTCTTCCTTTCTCCTGTTTTTTTTGGAGGGGGGGGGGGGGGGGCATTTCGAAAGAGAGAATAACAATATTATTTTTTACTATATTATTTTTTTGGATTTTTTCCAACGCATTTTTCTTCAGCTTTTTTTGTGACAATAATTTTTGTCTGTAAAAAAACTGTCAAAAATATCTCTGACGTTTTCTGTCAAAAAAATTGCGCAAAAATTATTCAATCAAAAAAAAAGATGGATTTTAGCTTTCAAAAATTTTAATTTAAAACAAAAATGTTTTACTTTTTATAATATTTTTTAAAGGATATTATTATTATTACATTTCGTTAATCCTCATCTTTTGTAATCTCTCCTTTTTTTGATCATTTGATCAATTTGATTGGATATATATATATATATTTTTTGTTTAAATCCGTTGAATTCTTTTATTTATTTTGTCCTCCTTCCTTTTATATTTTTTTAAGTGTCCCCTTTTTTTCTACAAAATATTTTTTTTGTGTCAAAATGGATTCTTTTTCATTGAATTGAATACAATTGAATTTGAAACAATGAAAAAAAAACACAGGTACACTTTTTTTATTTCATTTCATTTTCAATCAATACGGGTTTGTTTTTTTTTCGAAAATCGACTGTCTGTTTTTAAAACCTCAACAAACAAAAGGTTTTCCTGGGGAAAAAAGTGTGTTTATTTTTATTGCTGCTTTTCAAAAGGGTTTTGTTTAAGTTTTTGGATAATGTATCTTT
Organism: Panagrolaimus superbus; assembly: GCA_964035985.1. Taxonomy (NCBI): domain Eukaryota; kingdom Metazoa; phylum Nematoda; class Chromadorea; order Rhabditida; family Panagrolaimidae; genus Panagrolaimus; species Panagrolaimus superbus. The sequence goes on from OZ038357.1 coordinate 14,336,482, forward strand.
TATTAGGCAGCATTGTTTTGGTGTTGATTTTTTAAAGGTCCAGAAATTAATTAATTTCATATCTGTTTTTTTTTACATATCGTGATTTAATTTTTTATCACCACTTTAACTTCACGAAGTATTTTTTGTGATCCAAAATATATACTTACTAATTTCAATTAAATTAATTCAGAGCTAAAATATCTTTTTTTAAATTATTTTTATCCAAAATCTTTTTTTGAAATTCTCAGTCACGAAACATTTTTCCGTATATGTTCGTGTTTATTGCCAAATCTATCTATCTTTTATCTCTCTCGGTTATGTGTTTTTTTTTCTTGCCACTTTTTTTACGTTCTTCAAAGAACTCTAAAAACTTTTTTTTGTTTTATATATTTTGAGCAAAGATGGCTTAAAATATGTTTTAAATATGCTGCTGCAAGAAAATAAGAAAAAAAAGGGGGGGGAGATAATGATGACCAAAGCATATTTTGAAATTGAGGCTATTTTACTTTCTTTCTTCTAAAATTGAGAGAGACGAAAAATGGATGGGATAAAATATTTTTTTTTTAAAAAAGAGAAGAGCCATAAAAAAAAGTGTTGTTGTTGGTTGCCGAGGTAGCGAACGCCGTTGGCAAATAATAATGTTTCCATCCATCTGTGTTCGGTCAAAGCAAGCAAGCAAGCAGCCGGTCGAACGAATGGTCGATGATGGCGATGGCAAGGATGATGATGATGGGGAACATTTTTGTCGGAGGTCTCTTTTTATGCTGTTGCCTTTGTCCTATTGTCACCCTTGTTCATCTCCCCCCCCCCCTTTTTTTAATGTTCTCTGTTGTGGTCAATTTTTTTATGAGGCTTTTGCTTAAAGCATCGACGGCATCGGCGGCACCGTAAAAACAAAAAAAAGAGAGCATATGGTTTTGTCAACAAATAATCGGAAAAAAAGGAAAGAGGCTTGTCACTTATTAAATATTGTTCATTAACATGTTTTACAAGAAAGATTATCATAAATATTGGTAATTATCATTGTTACTTTAACTACTTTTATAATCTTCTATTATATTTTAAATTGTTTTAAAATTTAATTTTGAACACTTTCATGAAACAAAAATTTCGTTCATTAATTATTTTTCAAAAATTATTCACGCTTAATTAAACTATATCTCTTTTATTTTGCTTCGGGGAGATTTTTATTGTTTGTTTCCATTGATTAAATTTAAACATTTTTTCAAAGTTTTTAAAGGATGGTCAAATGTGGTTAGATCAGTGATAAAAAAAGTTTTTTGTCTTATTAGATAAACTTTTTCCTGGTTTTTTTTCACCTTAAAGGCTTTATTAATTCTAGAATCTTTACCTAAAATGATATAAAGGCATAGACATATTTTTAGCCCATTATGTCACTTTTTTATTGAATCTTCTTTAATTATCTGTGCCAAAAAACATATAAATCAAATGCCATTATTTTAGTGTAAACTCCATTACTTCTAAACAATTTTGTCATTTTTTAAGTTCTTCCAATTTATTTTCATCGTTTTCCATAAAAAAAATATATTCAAATTACCCTTCTTTTTCTTTTTTATCCAACTTTTGTCACCTGCTTTTTGCTTCTTAGAAACCAAAATATATTTTTTTCCTATTTTGCTTTGAACCTTTTTTTTGAAGCCATTCCATCCATCTTTTAACCCTCCAACTTTTGATTCATTGCAAAAATTGGAAAAAATATTTTGTTCAATGGAGTTTACATTTTTAAAAAAGAAAGACTGTTTCCAAGTGGTACAACAAAAAAATATAAATAAATAAATATAAATCATTTCTTAATTGCCATTTTTGACGGATTTTTTTGGGAAGAAAAAAATTTAAAGTATTTTTTTAAACTGAATTTAAAAAACGACAAATTTGATAGATTTTCTGAAAATAGATGGAATAAAAATAAAATTTACGGCTGTCAGTAGTTTTTTTAAACTTTTTAAAGAAAGAAAAAAAAGTTTCAAGGGTCAGTTTTAATTTAAAATTGAACGCTTTTAAACTAACTTTTTTCTATTTTTTTTTTCAAATTTTAAATTTTTCAGCACTTTTTTTTTCAAGGTTAAAAACAGATTTTTTTGAGTGGCAAGAAAAAAGGCAGCAGCAGCAGCGGAAAAATCTGTCCGATCGTTCGATCATCGCTGAAATGAGATAAGACTTTTTTTTGGTTGACAAAAAAAAAGAAGTTGAAGGAAGCCCGCGCATTTCCGATCTATCTTTTTTTTCAAAAAAAAAATATTGAGCGTCTTTTTAAAATTTTTAAAATCAAACTTGAAACAATGGATCGAGAGAAGGGAAAAAGGAAAGGGGAAAGGGGGATCTCATGTTTGTAAAACATTTCTTTTTTTGAAGAGAGATAGTAATGATAGTTTTTGTGGTGAGCGAAAAAAAAGAAAGTTAACCCAAACTTTTTTTTCTTAATTATGAGAAGGGAAAAAGGAAAGGGGAAAGGGGGATCTCATGTTCTGATTTTAATAAAAAGTGACAGAAATAAAACTTTTTGGTTTCGGGTGAAAGTGATTAAACGCTAAATCTGGCAATTATTTGTTTTTATTTTATTTTTCCCAATATCAGTTTTATCAAACCTTTCAAATCGTAAAACTTTTGTTTTTATAAGCGATTTTTTGTAAGAATCGAATTTTTTCGCTATTTTTTGGCATTCTGAAAAACACAAATTTAAAAGTTGAAGGCTAAATCGCCCGTTTTAGACCAAATCGAGGTCGCTGATATATAAATATATTTCAAATTGTTTGCATTGTTTTTATTTTCTACCCTTATGATTGCTTAAATAATTAATTTCGTTAAAAAGTCAAAGTATTTAGCAATAGCCCCTGGCGACAGTAATTTTTCCTTCTTTACTTTCCTTTGACAGTAATAAAAAAATGAAACTTCCTTCTTTCCTTGTTACTATACTTTGAAAGTAACAAACAAAATTGTTACTCTCAAAACATTTGTAAAAAAATATTAAACATATTTTTTTGAAGTACTCAGAATTTATCAGCATTTGCTGCATCTCATCTCTAAACATTTATAATACAAAAACAACAGAGAAAACAATACAGCAAAAGTTTTCTTCATTTCTCTTTTCTCTATCTCCCTCCATCTTCTTGAATATTTTTGTAATCTAAAATCAACATCAAAGATAATCGTACAATTTTTATGAACCGTATCTTTTTGAATTATCTAAAAGTAGTTTTTTTTGTTTCGATTTTCTTTCATTTTTTTCTTCAAACAGCTTTAAATTTTAATCTTTTCTGATTTTTATTTAGTATCAAAAAAGTTTCAATGATTTTAATTTAATTAATTAAATATTCATTACTTGATGGACATTTGACCATGGAATGAATTATTTCACGGAAGCAAATGCGTAAATCAAAGGGGGGAGAAAAAAAGGAACGCGGGGTGTGTGGCAACAAATCTTTCATTAATTTCTTTCTTTCTTTCTTTTTTTGCTGCAAAATGGAAATCAAACATGTCAAATCTAATTTGCCTCATTTGTTTTCTTATCTTCTTTTTTGTTTTAAGGTTTTCTGCATTCGGTAATAATGAGAGAGAAATAGTTTATGTTCTCTGAAATTCAGTGGTAATTATTTTTTTGATACTTATTTGTCTTTTATTGGTTATTTTTGAACGAAGATTATTTCACCATTTTTTGTCTTTTAAGGTTATTTTGGGATAGCAGCAGTTTTAAAGTTTTCACTGGCGTATAATTCATTTCAATTCCTATGAAAATATTTGTACAGTAATCCTTTGATTGCTTACTTTCACTTGACAGTAACAAAAAAATGCCAATTTCCAATTTTCTTGTTACTGTACTTTGAAAGTAACGAAGAAAAACGTTACTTTCAATCTTTTTCTACCCTATTTGTTTGCTTATTTCTACAGATTAGTTTCAAAACACTGTTGATGAAATTAATTTGGACATTTTTACAGAAGCAAATACATATCTCGAGAAATGTCACATATTTGTGACAATTTTATAAGATTTTTTTCTGTTGATTTTTACACACGTTTTTTCACACGAGGTACAAATAAATATAAACATTGTCCTTTCATTTTTCCCCTTTTCTCTTGCCAATATTACAGCAACACTGACCATCGAATTTCGAAATTTTTCTTTCCCTAAAATAAATAGCTGTGATTCATAGCTGCATTCTTTTTTGACTCAAAAATGGCACGCTTGCTTTTTTTACAAAGAATTGTACCTCCTGCTGACCTTCCTCTTTCTCTGTTTTTTTTTCAATTTCCCTCTTGACTTAGTTGTAACATCTTTTCCGACTTATTTTTTGTTTCTCATATTTATTATCATTTTTTTGGGGGCACTCCTCAAAAATCTGGAAAGAAAAATAGTTAAGAGTGAATGAATGATGATTCGCGCAGATGTTTTCCATTCAATGAAAATGTACTTTTTTGAATATTTTTGCGCATTACATTTTTTTACAGATGGAGTTTTCTTTTCCTATTTTTTAGTTCATCTGGAAACCAGATTCTTTTCTTCTTTTTTTATCTCGAATCAGTCAATTTCTTTTTGAAAATAGAAAAATATAAAACAATGGTTTATGACTTTGTATTATTATTCTTATTTATTCTTTTTTTTCTTGGCATTTTCTAATTTTTTTAGGGTGTGATCCTTCAACGATTAGTTTCAATAATACCCATAAAGAATTATCGTAATTCTTTTTTTTGCAATCATTGTTGTTTTTTTGCTTTCCCTTTGGTCATAAATTAAAAATCTTTTTTTTCTTTCCAACTCCCCGAGAACCCGAGAAGTAATTAATTTTATGTTTTTTTTATCATATCTTTTTTTTTCTCTCCATGTTATTTTGTATCAAACAATTCTATTTTTTCCACTTTAAGTTAGATCGATTTATCATTGCTCCACTTTTTTTTACGTTGAAAAAACTGATTATCGGCGTCGCACTTTTCTTTCTCTGTTTTTTTTTCTTCTTGGGAGAAACAAAAAAAATGGTGGAATGTTGTGATTCTTTTGCAAGCATATTTTTTTTTTCTTGTTTCTTCCTAAAAAAAATTATATTCTTTTTTTATTGCTTCTTTTTTTATGGTTTTTATCATGCTTACCTAATATGTATAATATACATATACATATTATAATGGACATGTTTTTGATATTTTTTGAAAAAAAAAAGGTTTCGAAGTTTTTAATGAGGGAATTTTAATTGTTTTTTTTTTTGCGAAGTTATACCTTTTTCGTTTTCTAAAATGGTAGACATGATTTTTTTGAAGTATAAATTTGACAATTTTTTTAAAATAACTTTCAATTTTGCCGCCAAAATTGACTAATTTTTTTAAATTTCTTGAGGACCTCAAGTTGAAGTGCTTCAATTTTGCTGAATTTTTAACGCTGATCAAGCCTGTATTTTGCCAAATTTTGCATGAAATTATTTGCCATTGTTTTTTTGAAGCAACGCTTTCAAATATAAAAGTTTTATTGGCATTTTTGAATTCTAAAAAAGTGCTCTTTTTGAGATTTTTTTTGCACTTTTTCTTTTTCTTTTCTTTTTTTTCTGATGAAATTTTTTAATGTAGAAATTTAATGTTTTGATTTTGTTTTGATTTTTTTATTTCTTCGCCAACGCTTTCTTTTTTTCCAATAAAGCAGCTTTAAAGCCAGTGCAAAAAAACACAGACGTATTTGGCAAAGTTTATCAATTTTAAAAATCTGTTTTTCCCCCACTTCCGTCGCTACCGTAACTTTTCTTTTTATACATATTTTTTGAACACTTTTTTTTCGTCACGAACCCTTTTGTTATTTGCAAAAAATATCCATCATGTGATTACTTTTTTTAATATTTGTTTATTTTTTCATACAAAAAACTTTTATTACCACAAAAAAAATTACTATCTAAAAACTTGTCTCCTTTAATTTGATTTGACTTTTATGATTTATTTTCTGTGACGAAAATCTTCTTCTTTTTTTTCAAAAACAACAATCTTATTTTTTTTCAATTTATACAAAAATTGTCATTGATTCTTTCCGTTTCCTTCTTCTGTAAAAATTTGTTTAAACAAAGTTTTTTTTTCTTTCATTTTTTTAATCCAAAAACTTGTTAAGCTTCAAGGCTTTTTTGGGGAAACCATTTTTTTTGTTAGAGGTTATGAAAAGAGAGAGGACAAAAAAGGAAGGAAGGAAAAAATAGAAATTATTTTTGGCTGTTTATTTCCTATTTTTTCGTCTGACTTTCATTCAAATTTTTTATGAATGGAAAAAGGAAATGGATTTCAAAGGGAAAAAAGCTTGTTTTTGGAAAATGGTTTATCTCTGAATAGTTTTGTTACTTTTAAAAAATAAACTAGGAAAACCCTCAAATTTAATACTGTAACCTAAATTCTGTTAATTTTATTGTAAAAATTTTGATAAAAATTTACATAATTTGATTTCCTTTAAATAGCTTTAAACAGGGAGACCCCCTCTAACAAATTTTTTGCTCAGGGTTCATTAGAGCTGCTTTTTTTAAAACCTTTTACAGCTCCGATCGAAAAATTTGTTAGAGGTGGGCCTCTCCCTTTAACATCGGCGCCAAAAAAACAACAATATAATTTTTAAACTAATCCAACTTTGTTTTTCCTGCAATATCGAAATTGCATCAACACTTTTTTACAACGCTTTTTTTGTGTCCATAAATTATTTGCCACATTTAACTACTTGCCTGTGAATCTGCTAATATCTTTTTTTTTAAACACCCAATTTCAAACAACTGCCATTTTTGACGCTTTGTTTGCAAACAATTATTTATCCTTCTTCTTTTTTCGACCACCGTTTTACCTTTATTATTTTTTTCTTTCCCATTGTTTATCAGTATTTTGATCAATTTTCCATCTTGTCAATTGTCATCTTTCCGCTTTTTTGCCTGTTCAAAAGCAACAACTACTTTTTCAAAAAAGAAAAAGAAAGATGCAACTTTGCAATTGTTCCAAAAACAAACCCTTTTTCTTGATTGAACTTTTTTGACAAAATTAAAAACTTTTTTTTTCGAAAAACAAGACAAATTCAACCATTTTTGTTGTTGTTCGCCGTTATAATATTGTTTTTGCTTATGCCTTTTTTTTTTCTCGCCCTTTTTTTTGAATGAAAGAAAGAAAAGATGCAATTGCAAAGGGTCAAGTGGATTTCCCTTTATTTCTTTTCTTTCAATTTTCAACATTCAATAATCCCCCCCTTTTTTTTCCCCGTTCTTCGAGCCTCGAAAAGTTCGAGGTTCAAACGCGAGGGAAGGAAGGAACACAAAACCCAACAACATTCTTTCTTCTATCGTTTTTGCCTTATCTTACTTTATTGCCACCCATCTGGCGTGAAAAAAAATTTACATATTAAAGCTTAAAAGCAAATTTGTTTTTGAACGCTGTTTTTTTTTGTTAATGCCAAAATCACGGATTTTTAACACCACAAATAAATATCTGTAAATTGTTTTACGTAATTTTCGTGGCGAGATTTTTATTTCAATTTTAATATTATTGGCACATCAAATTCAACGTGGCATTTTGCAGGCTGATATCTGGCAAAATGTTTTTCAATGCCATGTGGGAAAAAAAACAAAAACTTCTTTTTCTCCCACATGGCAGTAAAAAATTATTTTGCAAAGACCACAAATTTGCACCGTTTCTTTGCTTTAGTTTTGTTACCGTTGAATATCTTTAATTAAATACTGTGCTTTTTTTTTCAGGCCTCCCTTCTCAAAAGTATCACCATCCGAGGACCTCTTTTATTTTCGAAAAAATATAAAATTTCTTTTTCCAATTTTGTTTCAATCAAAATTGGTAAATTTTAATCATGTTCTGCATCTTTGATTAAGTTTCATCTTTGAAGCTTTCAACACAAAACAAAAGTTGCATTTCATCAATTCTCCCACCCCCCTTCTTTTCATCAACTCTTCCATCAACCCAATTCAATCAATAAAATATATTTCTTCAAAAAACAACTTCCCTCAAATTTTATTTTTTAAATTTATTCGTTAGGGAAGCCGTTATTTTTAAAACTTTTATTCAAAAGTTTTATTAAATAATTTATTTTTGTTAAAATTTACATTCGTGTGAAGACAACCCCCCTTCTTTTGAAAGAAATAGAGAAAAAATAGAAGAAAAGAGATGGAACAACTTCAAAGTCGCCGATCTTCTCAAGAAATAGAAGGAGAAGAAATGGAAAAGAGTTTAAAATTAAATGAATCGCTGTATTCTGAATTCTCTCAAGTAATTTGTGATAATAATTCAATGGAATTAAGTCAAATTAGTGGTTGGAGTGCGGTCAATGCAAAATGGGATATTTCTTTACCATTAGATTTAAATTTTGATGACGAAAATAACTCGGATGGAAATTTATCTCTTTGTGAAAATGAAAGACAAGTAAGGCTTTTCTTTTCTTTTCTTTTATCATATGATATGATTATATCAGTGGTCATTTTTAACATCTTCTCTTCTTTTTTTATTTTGTGAAAAATTAAAAATTAAAAGGTTAATAAGATTAAGTTTTTTTATTTAGTGAAAAGTAGCTGCCGATAATGGTGAGTGAATAAATTTAAGGTTTAATAGTTTTAAAAACACAACAGAGCTTAATTTTTTTTAAATTTTTTAAGCAGAATTACTTTTAAAAAAGTACAGTAATCAAAAAATTATGATTTTTAAATTTCGAGTTACTATCCTTTCGCTGTAGGAACTAATTTCTGATTTCCGTGTGAAATTTGTATAATTGCCGCTAATCATGAACCTCTGTTTAGTTTTTAACTCATCACTTTCATTTTTCAATATATCCGAAATAATAGTGAAAAATAAGTAATTTTTCCGACCCAAATCAAATTATTTTACCACCAAAAAAAGTTTTACGTTTTTTCCCATGGAATAAAATCTTCTTCTTTTTTCTGTCTCTCCATAAGGGGTCAATCAAGCGAGGGTAAATTGATGATGGCACTTTTTTCCTTCTTCTTCTTCTTTTTTCCACCAAAAACAAGACCTTGTATATTGCGGGATATATATTCCAATAGAATAGATTCCTGCTGTGTTTTCTTGCATGTTATTGTACCTTTTAAAAATAAAATAAAAAGGTTATCTTCATCGAAAAAAATCGTTTTTTTTGACGCCTTAGAATGAAAAAATAAAAGATGGCAGCAATAAAAAAAACTGCGACAAAAAAGACCTCACTTTTTTTCTTTGCGGTATAAAAAATGGTTAAAAATTTGAAAGAAAAGTTAGAAATTAGTGAAATATTGTTTTTTTTCTGTGGTATTGCACAGTTTCAAGGTTTTAAAAAAAGGATAGTAATTCAAAGTTTTAGAAATACTATTTTTGTGTTACTGTGCTTTTTTGAAACACTTTCTTCAAAAAAGATAATAACCAAAATTTGCTAAATTTGCTTTTTCGTTTACTGTCCCTAAGTTTTGTAAGCAAAAAACTGTTTTACTATTTTTTTTGACCATTGTACAATATAATATTGTTTTCACCTAATGTATTATATCTTTCTTTTTCCCCTTTAAAGCCACTTAAAAGCTCGTTAAAGCGTAACATTTTTCTCATATCTTTTTTTTTTGCGCATCACTTTTCACTTTAAAGTCGGCTCAAAAACGTGAATAAACAAAAGCGATGAGAGATAATGAGGCAGAATAACTGACTGGACTGGCCTGACTTGGGGCCAGAGCTTCTTTACATATATTCCCTCGATCCAAATATTGATGAAAATGATATTTTTATATTTTTTTTCAGGAAGCAATTCATTCAGCAGAAAAGGCATCAATTCACGATATATTTGTTGAAGAATGTTGTCATCTTTATAACGATATTCTTAACGCCATTGACGAGCTTGAGTTTGAAGAACAGGTTTGTTTTTATTATATATTTTTTTTAAATTTAATATTTTTTCTTTAAAATTTTTAAATCGTTAAATTTTTTGGCGCCGAAAAAAAATATGTAAAATGAATTGGATTTTTTGAACATAGAAAAAAAACAAAAGTAAACAGCATATTTTTTTTCCAATTTTTTGTTACCAAACAATTGGAGCAAAAATTTCTAAACGTTTTTTTTTATATTTTCAATGTTTTTTTGTAGAGCGGAAGGGAACCGGGTCATATTTAGAGGGCTCATATAAGGGGAGGAGATATCTGACAAAGATTTTTTTTTTGCATTTTTAATATTTAAGCTTTTAAAGCACTAAAAAAAGATTCATAAACTGTGGACTTCTGTTTAGGTAAAGTTTGAAACATTTCGTTGTGGGACAATTTTTTTTGAATTTCGTGGTGCGACAAAATAAATGATAGTAACATAAAAATCCTAAAATTTTGTTACTATCATTTATTTAAAAGTCATTTTTTCTACAAAATTTGTGCTAATTTTAAATACTAAAACTAATATAGACGATTTTTTGTGAACAAATTTCCCACATTTGAGAATATTACAACTTCCCATAGCATTAAATGGCACCCATTGTGTTAATTTTTTTTGTGTCGATCTCTCCCTCTATTTTTTTACAAACTTTTTACAAAGCAAAAACGCCGACCTCAATTCTCTCTCTTTTTTTTCTCTCTTCCGATGCTCGTTATTTTTTTCTTTTCCTTCTTTCTTCTCAAGTGTTATTTAAAAATTCCCATTTTTATGCAAATTTTTATGCCCTTTTTGAGAGTCTTTATCTTTTCCCAACACCCAGCAGACAACCAAAAAAAAGAGGAAATGTATACAAACAAAACCAAAACCAAAAAAATAGTTTCCTTCCAAAAAAAAGCAACTAAAATTTTTGATTTTTTATTTTTTTAAATATAATTTTATAATTTTAATTATAAAATGGTTTTATTTCTTTCTCTCTTTTTTTGGATTTTCATGTAACAGATTGTAATTTAATCCTTTGTTTGAGAAATAGCCAAAAATAAAGAGATCGGAAGCTTCAAAGAAGAAAGCAGAGTTTAAGAAGAATAAAAAAGGAGGGGGGGTCAAGCATTGGTTTTGGTTGCATTTTTGGCAATCTTATTTTTCATCGATGAAAAATTAAAGAAGCTTAGAGTTTTTTTTTTCGCTTAAGGATGCAAGCTTTGTTGGATGCTTTTAAAAAGTTTTGTTTCGACAAATTGCATTTTGCTAATTTTGAAATTTTCATAAATTTACTGTTAACCTAAAAACGATAGTAACCGCAAATATTCTAAAGTCATTACTATCGCGTTACTATCATTTTTCATAATTTTCGCGTCAAAACACCTTTCAAATTTTTGAGTTATGTTTTATCTATGTTATTGTCCGAGCGATGGATATAAATGTTCAAAATATAAAAGTATATAATAATGTCCACAATTAAATCTTCAGTTGTCTCTCTCTCTCCAAAAAAGATCCATCTTTTTTACAACCAATAAAAATCTTATTTTCCCAAAGAATCAGCTATATTTTTTTTGTTAATTACCCAATTTTTCAATCTTTTAATCTTTAAAACTTTACAATGCTAAAACTTTTCTCTCTCTTTTTTTTACTGCCATTTTTCCATCACATTTTTCTTCCATTTTAAAAGCGATTTTTTGTAAAAATCGAACATTGCTTGGCATTCTGAAAAAAATAAATTTAAAGGTTGAAGGCTAAATCGCTCGTTTTAGACCAAATCGAGGTCGCTGATCATGAAAATGAGCCTTATTTCGCTCAAAAAGGTCTGAGTGCCGAGTTATAGGGTAGTGCGCTGATACCCCCGAAAAAAAATTATTTTTTAAAAAAAGTCTTGAGAATGCATATGGATCGACTCCACTCATCCCAGTGACCAATAATAAAACCATTTTGGCCTTGCAAAGTGGTTTTTTTGATGGGTTTTTACTAATTAAAGTTGGAGGTGTACGGTAATGGCATACCAACCTCCAAGATTTGAACCACGGGCATAGGTTTTTTTGGTCTTAAAAGACGTCCCACATGATTTTACATATATATAGACCGGTTTGACAAAAAAATCCGCGGGGTCTGATACTTTTATTTTTAATTGAACGTCAAAGGTACATCTCCAGCACCATTTGGATAGTAAAACTCCATGGATATGAAAGATATTGACATGCGGTCACTTTTGTGATATAATCCTATGCTATACGAGTTATCCTGGCAAGTGGGAACGTTTTTGGTAACAATTTCGAAATATGGGATCACTTTGGAAATCCAAAATTTAACAACATGGAAATATTGCAAAAATTCCGGTTTTTTCTTTCATAATAAAACCAAATGTGCTTTCTAAATGTAAAATACATGTAATAACAGCAATATAAATAGGTAGAAATTGACGCGGGTCAAAATCGATGTTTTTAAATTTTTTGAATTATATACTTCGATATTACTAATTTTTCAAAACTTGAAATTATTGATTTATTAATTCTGGATACTCAAATCATTCACAAAGTGATAAAAAATTGACAATAAAGCCGAAAAAGATGTTTTTAACAATATCGTGTTGAAAAAACACTGATTTCTGTGTTTTTTTCTATAACTTATGAGCGTATTTTTACTAAGGGGGGAAATGGGAACTAGTGATTCCAGGAGGTTGAAATATAGCCCAAAAGTTAAAAATAAGATATATTTTATCCCAAAAATATCAAAACATTTACATTTATCGATATTCGTAATATTTTGATATCTTGAAAATTGATCAAAAACAAGCAAAAATTCAAAAAATTTAAAAACATCGATTTTGACCCGCGTCAATTTCTACCTATTTATATTGCTGTTATTACATGTATTTTACATTTAGAAAGCACATTTGGTTTTATTATGAAAGAAAAAACCGGAATTTTTGCAATATTTCCATGTTGTTAAATTTTGGATTTCCAAAGTGATCCCATATTTCGAAATTGTTACCAAAAACGTTCCCACTTGCCAGGATAACTCGTATAGCATAGGATTATATCACAAAAGTGACCGCATGTCAATATCTTTCATATCCATGGAGTTTTACTATCCAAATGGTGCTGGAGATGTACCTTTGACGTTCAATTAAAAATAAAAGTATCAGACCCCGCGGATTTTTTTGTCAAACCGGTCTATATATATGTAAAATCATGTGGGACGTCTTTTAAGACCAAAAAAACCTATGCCCGTGGTTCAAATCTTGGAGGTTGGTATGCCATTACCGTACACCTCCAACTTTAATTAGTAAAAACCCATCAAAAAAACCACTTTGCAAGGCCAAAATGGTTTTATTATTGGTCACTGGGATGAGTGGAGTCGATCCATATGCATTCTCAAGACTTTTTTTAAAAAATAATTTTTTTTCGGGGGTATCAGCGCACTACCCTATAACTCGGCACTCAGACCTTTTTGAGCGAAATAAGGCTCATTTTCATGATCAGCGACCTCGATTTGGTCTAAAACGAGCGATTTAGCCTTCAACCTTTAAATTTATTTTTTTCAGAATGCCAAAAAATGCAGAAAAAGTTCGATTCTTACAAAAAATCGCTTTTAATGTGTTTTAAAAAAGCTTGTAACTCCTTTAACTTAAGTGAACAAACTTAAAAGCATTTTCGTATAATTAATGGCATCCCTCTTTTCTTTCTATTACTTTTTACTGCTGCCCGCCAGGCAATCCTTGGATGCCCTCCTTCAGCCTTGTTTGTAACCAACCTTCAATGGTCAGCAGCAAAATTACAACAGCAGCCATCAGACAGGCAGCAGCCAGCATGTAGAAAAATTCGCTGATTAATGGGTCATTTTTGGGGGAAATTTGCCCGAGAGGGAGAAGGAAAATACTTGCGTAAAAATAAAATAAATGCCAACCAAGATTTTTTATTGTCGGATGTTTCTTTTAAGTTTTTCCATTTTGGACAAAAATAATTTTTTTAAGGATGGATTCCAAAAAAAGCTTTAATTGAAATTATTAATTATTTTTTTCTTTCAAAATTATTCATAAAAATCTCAGCATCATTTTTGTTGAGAGACATCTTCCATCTTTTTTTTGCCATTCTTTGACCCATCGTTAAATGAGCGAGCGGAGAGAGAGTCCCAAGAGGAGGGTGCCAAACTCCGCCAAAAAAAGTGGCCACAAGTTAAGGACTTTTTTTTTGGGGTCCTCAAAAACATGCTTTATTTCTTCCCTTCTATTTTTGATGCATCTTTGCCTAATCAAGTATTTTGAGTCAAGAAAAGAAAGAAAATTGAAGCTTTTGACGATTTTTACGAGTCTCTGACCCCCCCTTTTTTTCTTGCTTCCTTCATCGTTGACCAAAACAAAAAATAATAATAGAAAAAGAAGAAAATTAAAAAGAAACATTTGTTATCTCGTATGACCTCATTAGCCCCGGCTGACTCCAATGTTGTCCTTTTTTTGGTACCAAAAAAAATGAGAAACAGAAAGAAATGAGTCTAATAAATCTTTATTTTTTACAATCTAACACTTTTTTTCTTTCTATTTTTAAGCTTTTTATTGTTGTTGTAAAAAAAGAATTGTAATTTTTCACAGTTTTTTGGAATCATATAAACTTTTGAAAACTTTTTAAATAAGGGATTGGTAAGGTTAAACAAGCTTTTTTGGCAAAATAAAATCATAAATTTTTATTAAATTCAGCTTTTAAAAAAAATTTAAAAAATTTAAGGATCAACATTTTTAGTTACAACTTGAATAAATTTTGAAATTTTACAATCTTTTTTTTGAAGAATTTTTCTGTGATTATTTTTTTTTAATGTTGTTACTTTTTTTGTGAACCCAGCTTTTAAATATTTTTTGGCTTTTTTTTATTTGAACAAATTTAAATTTAAAATTTTTTAACGGTATCTAAAATTTTCTAAAAAATATTGTTTAATTTTTCAAATTTTAATTATTACTTTTTTACCAATTTTAAAGTTAGCTTGTAAAATTATACAGTATCCCCCCAGGGAAAAAAATACTTTTTACATTTGTTTCCAATTTTTTGTGCCAAAAACTACTGCCATTCTTTTTGCCAAAAAAAATGATAAACTTCTTTTTCTTTGTTCTTTTTAAATATTAATGGATTTTTTTAAAAATCTCAATGGTTCAAAAATTGTAAAAATGTAAAAATGTAAAAAACCATATACGTTTGTTTTTTTGGCACTGCTTTGAATTTTCTCATGCTTTTAAAAAAAAGTGTGTAAAATTTGTAGTTACATTTATATGCATTTTTATGGCATTTGATAATAGTTAGTACCTGGCACAAAACCATTTACCAGAATCTTTTTCAAACATTTACTGTTTTATTACTTAAAATAACTTTTTTTAGTCGTTAAAATACTTTATTTTTTTTTCAAAACTTTATAAAATTTGTAATTTAAATAAATTTAAATAATAATTTTTGATTCCTTTCATTTTTTCAGATTCCATGCATCGAAAAACTTGAAAATCGACAAAGAAATTTGGGAGAAAAGTCTCGGCTTTTAGCTGAAACAGCATCAGAATTTTGTGATATCGTTTTTTTAAGAATGCAAACAATTGATCGTGCCATGGAACAATTGAAGCTTCGGCATGACGTTGAATCTGCGCGTTCTTCGTCACGAGAGAATCCACATTCTCCAACATATCAACTTCGAAAATGGCTACAAAATATTGAATCAAAATTGGAAGCATTTCGTTCAAATATTTCTTTAACAAAACATTTGGGTGACCTTCAACGACTTTGCGCTGATCAACAAGTAAGAGATTTTTTACATACGTACATACGTTTTGGATTTGTTATATCCGATTTCATATTAGTTTTTCTGTCTATCATTTTTACAATAAGTTTTAATACATCTCATATATATATATCCCTTTTTCTAATCCAATTCCATCTGTGTGTGTTTTTTTGTTACAAAATGACCTTTTTACCTTTCCCTCTTTCTTTCTTTTCTTTTTATGATTGAACGATAATAAAAAAGAAAGAAAGAAAGCAATAAATGGCATCTTCTTCCGTTCAACCATAAACGAAAAAAAAAGGTTTTACAATCGCTGTCACAAATTTTCGGCTCTGATATGTCTTTTTTGTTTGTAAGTAATTGATAGAAAATATCTTTATTATCAGACTTTAGTCAAGTGATATTTCTAATTTTGCAGAAATTTGCTTAACATTTATACATTTTTGAGATGCCCTTTTTTGTGACAATTTTAATTTAATTTAATTTAATTTAATTTAATTTAATTTAATTTAATACCCTTGAATTCTATTTGCTCAAAATTTGCTAGAAACATACTATTTTTTAAGCGAAAAATTTAAAACCATCATTTTACTACTGTAAAGGAAACATCTAGTAAGCAAAAAATGCAAAATTTTGAACCCCACCCACCGATATCGTAACATTTTTTTCCTTTGATCTTTACTGCTTTTAATAGGCTGCATAAGATTTGGCAAATCCCCATCCACCCATAAAACCGTTTACGTAAAATCTGGATGTTCCCAAAAACAGGCACAGAAAAATGATTGCAATTTTAAACGTCGTTTTTAATCTCGCATTTTCGGATTTAGCGAGATTCCATCCAGTGCTGAAGCCAGCATTTGGCAAAGTGTCAATGAATCCCATTTGGATTCAGAAGAACTCTAAAGAAGATTCGTTAGTTGATGCGTTGCGTAATGCCAAAAAGATAAAAATGCGGGAAAAACCTTATAATTTGAAAAAAAAAACTTTCGCAATGCATCAAAAAAGTTAAGCTTTTTTAAACGGTTTTTATGGATACAATAAATATTGGATGTTTATTGAAGAAGGGCAAAAATCCTTGTAGAAGTTTCAGAAATGTTTTTCCAAATTACACTAAAGCATTTAAAAATCAAAAATTTCGATTTTTGAGACTTTTAGCAAAAATCGAAAAAGTGGTTGCATTTCGTTATCGTTTTTCTGCACCGTTTTTGAAGGACTTTTAAAAAATGCGTAGCTATGTTTTGAAACACATTTTTATTATAATTTTATGTATTACTATAATACAGTAATTTAGTGGTTACATACCTTTTTGCATAAACCCTTAATTAATAATTCTCTTTTAAAAAACATCGTTTGCTGCCAATTTAATATAGAATCGAAAATATAAAACATGATTCATTTTTTAATTATTCAACTTTTTTTTCATTTTATTCTTTCCCGCAAAATGCAAAATTGCTATTTATAAATAATATTTATGCCAACAATTAACCTCGACATTGCACGCAATTTCTCTCTTTCAATCTACCCCCCTTCCAAAACCCAAAACCAATATACCAAAACCGAAGCAACAAACAATAAACAACCTGTTACGCTTTATTTTCATTTTTTGATTTTTTACAACATTAACCAAAAATGGGAAGGTGGAAGAAAGGGAAGGAAGGTGGTTTCCCTGTCAACAAACAATTCATTAGTCTCTGCCACTTTTTTTTTCTTCGACAGCGATCGTTTTTTTTCTTTCATTTTTTTTTCGGCGCTTTTTTTTCCATGAATTGCTTTTTCTTTTTTTCTTTAAAAATAAATAAAAAAAATGTTATGTTTTTTTTTTCATTCATTCATTTTTGCTGCCATTCTTTTTTCTTTCTCACTTTCAATGATTTTTTGATTTCATTGTTTTTGATATATTTTTTGGCATTTTTTGACACAAAATAAAGAAAAATAAATATATCAGTGACAATCAATCATTATTATTTGTTTAATTATTTCTCCTATGCTTTTATTTTTTTCTTTCATTTTTCAGCTTTTACAACTTCAAATAGAAACTGAAGGACAATCCCTTCTAAATTTTGCAAAAAAACATTTACAAACGAGGCCTTTAACGGAAGGAAAAAAATCTGAACGAGCTCAACGATCTCTGCAACAATTGGAGCAAAGACTTTTAGCAGCGTGGATTAGAAGTTTAGAAAATTTGGAACGACTTGGCACAAAACAACAACAGGTAAGGCTATTTTTACATAAATATACATATACAATTTATTTATTGCTTTAATATTTGTTTGTTTTTGGGCAACACCAGATGGTTTTAAATTTAAATGTATGCATTTATGCATCCGTTTTGGATATAAAAAAAACGGAAAAAATTTGCTATTTTTTGAGACTTTTTTAAAGAAAACGGATTAACAGTAACATTTTTAAATGTCTTTCATTTTCGGCACAAAAAATGCTTGTTTTAAATTGTTTTTTACACTTTTATTTTTAATTCAACTTTTTTCGACGACATTTTTTTAAAAATCTTACTGTATTTCCATGTCTTTTAAAGTAGCCGTTTACGGCTATCCAAAAATCTTATATATTTATTTGTAGTCAGTCAAACTATTAAAAAGTAGGCGGACGGGTGTTTACCTGATAACGATAATCAGATGAATTGGATAAAGTGCTTTTAATCGCTGAGAGACCCAAAAACACGTAAACTGCTGCTCTCAAATATGATTTTTTTAAATAAAATACTTTGAACATTTTTGTAACTCTAAAAACCATTTTTATAAAAAATTTTGCCCCCTATAATTTATTCAATTCAAAAAAAGTTTAAAAGTAATTCCATTTTTTTGGAAAGTCCCAACAAAAAAAACTCTTTGTTTCAAACACACGTTTTTAATTCATTTCAAAAACATTTGTCCTTTGATTCTTTCCCTTATTTCCATTTTGATTTCGATTATTTCAATTTCCATCTGTCAGCTGTATCTTCTCCTCTTTTGTCTCTCTCTCCCCCCCCCCCCCCTCTCTTATGTTGTCATAACTGTTTTGCCTCATTTCAATTCAATTTTTTTTGGACTTTTATTTCTAAAAATGATAAACATTATTTTTAAATGCATGTTTTTGTTCAACGCTTTTGTAACAAAAAAACATTTATAATTTCCTTTTCCTCCCTAAAAAATTTTTTTCTTCAATTTATCGGTCATAAAAAAGGGGGGGGGGGGGGGGGGAAAGGAAATTATCCGCAATTTTCCTTTCTTTTTTAAAAAATTATCGCGCAAAAATACTTTTTTCCCTCCATTTTTTTCCTTTCTTTCAAATTTGTTTTAAAAACTTGCAAATTTGCAAAAAAATCTTATTAAAAATCATTTTTAAAAATAAATGTTGGATTTTATTGCATTTTTATATAACATTTTTTTTCGGGGGCATTGACATCTTTGACGGCGTTGTTCTTTCTTAATTTTGCTGCTGCTGTTAATAAATATCCTATTAACAAATTTCATTCATAAATCCCATTTATAAGTTTTTATCCCATTTGGCAAAAAGAAGAATCGAACAAAAAGTTTAAAAGGTTCTTTTTTGTCGTTAGCAATGAAATAAAAGAATTATTATTATTATTTGTGTCACCTTTTATATTTTTGTTAAAACAAAAAAAAGATGCTTTCATTTTTCATTCCATCATAACTTTTTTTGTTGTCTTTCATTTTCGTTTTTGCAAAAACACAAAAAGCAAAAAGGGCACACAGCTGGCAGCAACAGCGACAACAGCAGTCTTCCCTGACAGATTCACAAGCAAGCAAGCAAGCAAAATGTTTCATTTATGGCTCAAGTCAAAAAAGTGACCAAAAACTTTTTTTTCGGTCACTTTTTTCCCTGAAAAAAAAAACGAAGGTGCAGCAGCATCACCAAAAAAAAAGTATGGAACGACTTTATTTGTGCTTGGTTACTTACTTTGTTGCAAATATATTTTTTTCATGTTTGCATAATGGAACTCTTTTCTTCACACTTTATTCTTCTTTCTTTTTTTTGTTATACATATACTGAGATAAACCGGATTTTTATAGTTAAATTTGTGGGAACACACTTATTAAAGACTCTTTTAAGAGTTTTTTTTACCACTTTTTTTTGTTTAATTTGCGTGTATTTTTTTAGGGGAAAAGGCTTACAATGGATTATTTTTTGTAGAAAAGGAAGGAAGGTGATTGTGTTTGAGTTTGAGATTATTACTTTTGACACTTGGGTTTTTTTTGGTACAGTTTTTGATTTTTTTGGTGAGAAATAGAAATAGATGTAGGGTGTGATTTTGGTGACGATTGGTTAGAATGTGTGATTGGAATTTGGTAAGATTTTTTTACAATTTTTATTTAAATCACTGATCTTTAAAAAATGATCTTAGATCAGTCTTGAAAGGATCAGTTAACATTGAGAGTTTAATCATTTTTTAATTTGCTACTGATAAATTTTGAGATAAACACTTTTTCACAGCAGTTTTAACACCAATTTTTAATGATTGAAAAACATCTGTTTCATTTTTTTTATTTATTAATCCATTAAAGCTTTTCATTTATATACATAAAAATATTGGTTTATGCTTGAACCATTTTTGTTGCTTTTTGCTTTTTTCTTGTACCGCTTTTTGTTTATGCTAATTTTCTTTCTTTTATTTTTGCGCTAAAAGGTTCCAAAAATTCTTTCAATCTTTTTCCTTCTCCTAAAAAGCAGCAGATTTCCCCATTTTCCATTTTCATTAATGATCAAAAACAACAACAAAAAAAGGTATTGTCTCTGTCTCTGTCTGTATATCTATTAAAGCTTAACGGGGAGTAAAAGATACTTGACCCTTATACATTTTTTTGTTTCAATTTTTAAGTTTTTAACATTTAACAGACAAAAAAAGAAAGGAAAAAAGAAGCAATTCCTTCTCTCCTTTTTAAGTGTATTCTTTATAAAAAAATCGGAGCAAGTTTTTGTTTCAAATCTTTTTAAGCTTCTTTCTTTTTTTGTTCAAAAAAATACAAAGAATTAAACAAAAATCTTTTTTCCTTTCCTTTCTTTTGTAAAAAATGTTTCTTTGATTCAAAGTTTGTATTACAACTTTTTTTAAGTTTTAAGGAAAAAAAATTAAAGACGTGGAAAAAAGAGAGAGAGAGAATACTTTTTTTGTTCAAATGTCTGTCTTTAAGGATGTCTTTTTTCGTTCCTATCAAACTTTAAAAACTTTAAGTAACGCGCCAAAATAAAAAATCCGTCATTATTCCATCCTTTTTTTTTACTGCGCAAACACATGTCTCAAAATTTATTTTATTTATTTCATTTTATTATTTTTTAGCAGATGTGATGGTTGGGAAGGGGGGATATTGTTGGATAAGAGAGAGATATGCAAAAAGAGAGAGATAGAAAACTCTAAAGAACAAAAGGCAACCCCGCTTCTTTTAAAGCAATGCCATTGTCTTTTCCTCTCATATTTATTTGTTTATTAAAAAAAGGCCCTTTGATTTGTTGCTTTTAAAAACCACTTGGGAAAATAAATGTTTGTTGTTTGACAAAAAAAAAGTTAAAAAATTTTTTTTTTGGTGACATTCCGTACGGATATATTTTTGCAAGGGTTAAAAAAAGTAACTATTGTTTTTTACGGTTTTTTTTAGTTTAGTTTTTGGGCATTGATGGATGGGGGAAGCTTAAAGTTTGTCATATTTTTAGTTGTTGTTGTTAAGGAGTGACCAAAAATAGCGGAATTATACATGGTTACAAAAACTCAATTTTGGTCAATTTTTTGTGGCTATTTTGGAATGAATAAGATTTGTAAGAGCTAAAACTGCTAAAAATAACGATTATTTATTGATTAATAATTTAAATGTGATGAAAAATGTGTGACACATTTGTTTACAGGTACTTTAACCGTCTGGTCTTTCTTTTGGGGCCAAAACTGACATCATCATTTGATGTATCGAAATTTGTTACTAAATTACAAAATAAATATTATTTTTGGTGATGATGTATCACTGATCTTCAGGGATGTGCGATATTTTATCGGTATAAGATCAACGAAATATTGGTATCGGCCAAATTTTGAAAAATATGGTATCGAATGAGATCTTTGTCCTACACCGATAAAATATCTTGTGTATAGCCCTGTTGTTTTTTGAGTTGTTTTTTGTCTTCCTTTTTTTGTCTTTGCTAAATTTTCTCTCCTTTCAATTGTCAAAAGTTCATCAACTTTCACTCCGCCATTTTAGTAGAAATATTTTAGCTGCAATCAAAATATAATTTTCTATATTTCAACAGTTTTTTCTCGTCTTTTGCATATCCAATTACAAAATGTGATGTGAAATCACTTTTTGATTATTGTTACCATCACATTTTTTCCCTCCAATTTTTGAATACCTTTTTTTTACTATTTTTCGTAAATCGAAATTTGATACTTTTTTTCAGTCAAAAAAAAAGTAAGTACATCAGCAACCAAGAAAAAGAACCCCATTTTTGCGCTTATTTTTCAATAAATACTTTCTTTTATTTTTTCCTTCCTTCCATCTTCCATCAGCAGCAGCAGCAGCAGTCTTCAGCCAATAACAGCAACAGCATCCGCCATCAATTTTTTCTTTGTCGTCGTCGTTTTCGTTGTTGACGGGGTTGTTCAACGTGAAAAATGAAGAAGAAGAAGGTGGTGGTGGAAGTGGAAGTTGATGGACCTTTTCTATACTCCTTTCTTTTATAATGTGTATTTTAAAAGAAATCGCCCTTCACGCTTTTATGAATTTTTATATATTTATTTTTTGTTGATTTTGAATCATGAAATTTTTTTTATTTGAAAAATTCTTGCAAGAAATAATATTTTTTTTGTTGCCCATGAAATTTTTTTTAAGATTTTTGACCAAGGTTAAAAAGAGGAGGGTTGAAGAAAATTGAAATTTTTTTATTGGTTTAAACCAAAATTTTTAATTTGATTAAAATTCTTTAAGGGTTTTTCTTAAAAGTAGTTGTTGAAAATAAAATGGGGGTACTTACAAGACTGAATTTTTGAATAATTCTTTGAAGTTTAGTTTTTTCTTTCCTTTTTTTGTGAAGTTTCGAAAAAATTGATATCATAGAAATCAGTGATTGAAGAAATTTTGATTATAAATTTAAAACCTTTTAAATCAGTTTCCATTTACTTTTATCATTTCAAGGGTTAAATTTCAAAAAATTTCCAAATTATCGTCTGTTAATTTTAATTCGCTTTCTTTCTTTTAATTAATTAAATTTCTTTTTTTTTTAATTTCGGATCTTTAATTTAACCTTAAATTTATTTATTCAACTATTTTATTTTCCTAATTTACTTAAAATTAACTTTTGTAAAACCCTTTACGGTTTTTTTATTTTTTTCAAAAACCATTCTGGCTCCAAAAAAAACTATTATAAAACCAAGACTGAATTTTTTGTAATTTTCATCATTTTTCTTTTTTACTTTTTTAGTATTTTTCGTAAAAATGTGTTTCCTTTCCACGTTTTTCATCACTCATTTTTATATTACTCATAACTCTTTTTCTTCTTTTTTTTGGATTTTTAAATCAAAATATTTTTTAAAAAAGAAATAAATTTAAAAACAGACAGTTTCAATGGCTACCTTTTTATTTTTGCTGCTTTTTTTTACTATTTTATCGTTTTTTTTTCTCAAATGCCCCACCACCATCACTTTGACGCCAGTCAGTCGTCGGATGAATGAATGAATGCTTTTTTGAAATTCAGTTTTATAAAAATGATTTTGTAATTAAACCTGGAAAAAAATTGTAAACAGAAAAATCTCAATCCTTGTTGTTTTAAAAATAAGAATTTTGACGATTTTGAGTGAAAAATGAGAAAGAAAAAATGAAAGAAGAAAAAAAGAGAGATAATAGTTTAACTACTTTTTTTTACCCATTCTCAGTTGTCGTCAGCAATTGAAAATTGTCTTCTTCTTTTTTTGGATTGTTCTTCTTCTTCTTGTTCTTGTTAGGGATGATGATGATGACACCACTCCTTTTTTTTCCTCCTCTGACTCAATCGCTCACTTTTTTTTTCTTTCTGTTGTTGAACGGCAGCGAAAAAAAGGGAAAGAAAAAGGAAAACAGCAATCGGGAAAAATATCGTTTACTCTCTTTGTTTTTATTCTTCTATATTAGCTTAATTTTTTGAGTTCAATACTTTTTTTTCTTCAACCTTTTTTGGTCACTGTTGCTTGCTTACTTTCTGCTATTTTCTGCTTCACATCTTTGTTGTTTCCTTTTGGGCCCCCCTTTTTCTCCTTTTTTCCGCTGATGATCTTTCTTTTTTCCTATTTCCTTTTGGTTTTTAAATTTTTTAGGAAGGAAACTATCAAAAGCTGTTTTTGTTTTTTGTCCTTTTTAAAAAAAACCAATCATTGATTTTTTTGAGGCAAAAAGCAAGCAATCAGTGTTGTTAAAAGTTATTGCAAATTCACATCAAATTTTGTCAATCATTTTCATCTTTTTTTTTCTTCTTTCTTCTTTAAAAACAAGTCATTATTTTTTTTATCCAAAAAATATTGTGAAAAAATCTGGCTGCAATTAGCGATATATATATCCTCGGTCAATTCTTTTTAGGTTAGGGTTATATTGTTGCCACCCGACTGACTGCACAGATTTTTCTCAGCTTTTTTTACTTTTTTTTTTTTTTGGACTTCGCATGACCGAAAAATAAAAAATGATGGCCTTTTGAGGTTGACCGCCAACAATTTTTCTTCTTTTTTCCTCCTCCTTGTATCCCCCCCCCCCCCCCCCAAAACACTCAAACACAGTGTTGCGTTGATTCAGTTGCGAATAAAAATTCTCTTTTTTTTTGTTGGCTTTATTATTTCGTATATACATGGCTTTTTTTTTGTGTTGACTGACCAAATACTATATAGATTTTAAAAGAAATTTTTTTATTTGTATTTACCGTACGGCAAACCTTTCTTTTCTTTTTTTATGGGACACTTTGCCAAATAAATTATTTTTTGAGATACATTTTGCCAAATATTGAGCATATTATACAAAACTTTATTACAGTATTTTTTTAATTTTCAGGGAACAGACACTCCAGCTGAAAGTGTTTCGGAAGACGAAGAACCATTGCATAAAAGACGCCGAACAACATCCTCTTCTTCAATCACAACAAATTTTTTGCCTTCCATCCCATATTCTCGAACATCAACAGATGTTTTATTAATTCCATCTTCGACGGAGTCTGAATGTGCAACTGAAGAGGATCCGGATATTATTCCATTTACACCAGGTGATTACGAATCATATACAAAAGAGATGCCGGAACTTTTGCTTTCATCACCCCCAAGTTCTCCGCCAGGACTTGAAGAGCTTTGCTCCGCCTCATCTCGACAATTACACGATGTTGGATATTCATCGGGGGAATCAATTCATCAAGAATCAACCAATCATCTTATTGCATTTGATTTTGATGATAAAGAGCGAAGAATGCGATTAAAATTAACTCCAACAAAAGGCTTTTATAAAACTGTTCCATTGGATGATGCTGGGATTACCGATAATGAAGGATATCAACTTCCCTCTGATGGATCAAATGATATTGAATTACCTGGTGATGATCAACAAATATTAAGTGAATCAATGATTGTACAAGCAGATCTTCAATCCTCAATGGCTTTACCAGATGATTATCAAGAAGTTATGGAAATGATGGATGATGACTTTGAAGCACGAATTAATCAACTTCAAAAAGGTACTCAATGGAAAGAACTTAAACCTAAACGAATTTCAACCCCTAAAAGAAGTTCAAAGCCTTCCTCAGAATCCAGTAAACAAAGGGATACAGATTTTTCATGTGAAGCAAGTTCTGAAGAAAGTGATTCAGGAAAAGATAAATCTCGACAATCTCTCTATGATCCTGCTGCCCTTCCACCAATTCCACCCCAACAAAGAAAAAGAAGATTTAAAAAAGCTGTTCGAAATTATCATGCTGCTTCACATGGATCAACAACACATCACATGAAAAATTCTCTTACAAATATTGAAATGGTAAGTTAACACAAAAAAAAGGATACTGTATTGTGATTATAAAATATTGCAGGATGAATCCATTTATATCTTTCCTGAAAATCCAATGTCCCAATCATTATCCGCTTCATTCTTTGGCTCCAAAACTCCATTTTCATCATCCAAAAGAAAGCATGAAAAACAAAGAATTCATCGATCTGCATCAGATTATGTTAATCTTTCATGGAATCTTGAAAGTAAGCAAACTTTTTATAATTTTTGAAAAAATGTTCTTGGAATTTAATTCTTTACAAGACAGCGAAGTTACAGTAATTTCAAAACTGGTTACTGTAATTATCAAATTTTTTAAACTAAAAAAGTACTATTTTCGGATTTTCTTTATTTAAAATTACTGTAAAAAAATAATTAATTTAAAATTATTTTATACAGTAATTGTAATAAAAAAGTTACTGGGATTACGGTATTTTTATCTCAACATTTTTAGATATTTCAAATTCATTTCATTCATTTGCAAGTTTTGAGCCATTAATGACTTCAACATTAAAACGTGGTGAACGTCAAAGTGGCCCAAAAATGAATCGTCGGCCATCCGTTGAATCTTTTGCTTCAACAACTTCATCTGGGACTGTTCAAGAAACAGGTGATGCCCATTATGAATGGGATGATTATAGAGTAAGTCAAACAAAAAAAAAGATTTGTTGCTAATATCCTCCTCTAATCCGTTCATCATTATCCTTCTTCTATCCTTCCATCTGGCTTTAAAGAATTTCTTTTTTCCGAAGCCAAGTCAAAGCAAAGCACATGACTTTTTCTTGTTTTTTATGACTGACTTTCGCGCGTTATTTTTTACACCACCCATTTTTGCAACAAAAAGAATTGAAATAGTCTATTCTATTTTTCTGTATCGACACAGGAGGGGAAAATGGGAGAAGAAAAAAGATGGGAGGCTTCAGGCGTGTACTACTTTTTTTTCAAACTTTTTTGAAGGAGGAGAAAAAGAATAGCAGCAAACATTTATGCATGTTTCTTTTTTTTTGTTGTTCTTCAACTGACGCATTTTTTGAAGAAAAAAAAACATTTTTTTTTCGAATTAAACAAAAAAAAAGTATTTCTTTTTTCTTTCTGCGAAAAAAAAGTGAATTGGCGATGGAAAAAAATAAAGAAGAATACAATAATATACTTTTCCACTTTGAAATTTGTGTTTGTTTTCGCTTTTCCTTTTTTCCCTTCCCTTCATCGAGATGGGTATCATTTTGCTTAAACTCCATGAGAAAAAAGGAAGATGAAGAAGAAGAAGAGAAGGATATGTAACCTTAGTAACGGGTTTTTCTTTCGTGTTTTTCAAAGAAGCCTTAAATAACTCATTTTTTTGATTAAAAATGTCTGCCATCAAAAGTAGAAATTTAGAAGCCAGATGTCTTTTCTTTCGATGATAGTTTTTCATAATCGATAGAAAGAGATATTACTTTAAAGAGATATTCTTTCCGTTTATACTTTATATTTATATTTGTTAGAAAAAGGAACGGCAGGTGGAAGTAATAATACAATTTTGTTTACCCAGATGTTAAATGTTTACTTTTTTTTATGAGGCGGAGCTTCTTCTTTTTTTGAACTTTTACCACAAAAAAATCGAGGAAGCTTTTCGAAGTGTTAATTGTGCATGCTTTTAAGAAATAAATGTAGTTTAAAATTATGTAAAAATTGTAGCTATTGTTTAAATTCATTGTTTTAAAAAGTTTTTTAAATTTTTAAAGACGCGCCAAAAAAATGTCTCTCACAACGAAACCAACACTACCAAATTCTTGATTACCTAAATCTGCTTTGCCAAAATTTTCTTTTTTCTTACTGTATTCTTCAAAACTAATTTTTTGTTATCTTATTTTAGGATCCCCCATCACTTTCTGAAATTATGCCAACAATTGTTCCACTTGATGATGCTTCCACTTCATCCATTCTTGACAATACAATTATTGATGAAGATTTTCAAACACAAATTCCATTTGATGATGACATTGGCTCAACCCTTCATGAATGTCAACAAAGCTATTTTCAAGTTCGTCGAATTATGAATGATTATGATCCAATGGCAGAAGAGCATAAAGATGTTCGAAAAGCTCTAAGAATTAGTGCAAAAGAAAATGTTAAAAAGCTTACAGCAATTGTAAAAGCTTTACCAAGAAATTTGAATATGGTAGGTTTCTGCGGTACTTTTTTACTTTATTCCCCCCCCCCTTTTTTTGCCTTTTTTACATACTTTTTTCATTCAAAAATCCATGAAAAATGATAAACATTGGAAAATAAATAATGGAAAATATTTATTTTTACCTATGTTTCATTCAAATTTTATCCCAAATTTAAAAAAAACAAGGAAAAAAAGGGGGGGGGGGAATAAAGTAAAAGAGTGCCGGTTTCTGCCACTTTCAACGAGAATAACTTCAACATTTTTTAGGATCAAATTAATGAAGTTGATATCCTTCAAAAAGATTGGAAAGCAACTTTAGAGGAACTTGGACATGCTGATGAAGATGAAGTAGATCCTGATGAACAGATGGAAATTGATGAATCTACAGTAAATGAAATAAAGATTCAACTTGCTGAAATGAAAGCTGCCTTAAAGCAACTTTTAATCTCTGATGTTGAAAAGATGAGAATTGCAGATTTGGAAGGATTTATTATGGAACGTAAACAAATCTGGGATAATCTTATGAAAAGAAAATCAAGTTTGAAGGCACTTGCAGAACAGCCAGGAAATCGATATAATAATGGTGAACTTGTTACATTGTTAAATATTGTTGATCAATCACTTTATACAATTGGAGATTCTACCCTTCAACTTCAAGAATCAATGACAAAATTTCATTCAATGGGAAATTTAGCAGAATCTTTGGAAACTTTAAAAGGAAAACTTGGAACAAATGAAGTAATTGGAAGTAAAAAAGCAGAAGGAATTAAAATGGAGCTTGAATTATGTCAAGAAAGAATGGATGCATTGGAAACGGTGTGTAATGGTTTAACAACACAATTAGGAGATTTGGCAGCTTTGAATGGGAATCGAAAACCAGGAAAACAAGCGAAATTTTGGAAAGAATTAAATCAATATAAAAATAATTTAAAGCAATTGAAAGAAAAGTAAGTTTTAAAATTATCTGGGAACAACAAAATTTTAACATTATTCGATTTCTTTCAGATTCGCAAAAGCTCCAATCAAACCTCCATCACCACAACAAATTCGTAAACGTAAAACAAAAGAAATTTCAACCAATACTTCTACAGTATCCACGACTTCAATCTCTACCACAACAACAACTCCATCACATCGTGCAACACCAATAGAATCATTTCCGCGTCGAATTGTTCAAACTTTCAATGATTCTCGGGCTCTTCAATTCCTTCTTGGAGCAACTGCTCTTCTCTTACTTGGTCTTGTTCTGATTTCATGCTTTGTTGATGATACACCACAAAATAATTGGCGTAAAATGTTTGGCCCTCAACTTGATTATGTTAATGGCGCCCCTCCATCTTAATCCATAAAAAAAAAGAATATATACAGTAACCCTTATCAGAAATATGTTTTTTATCTTTGTTATTGTTTAACTTTTTTTGTTTTTAATCATTTTTTTATATTTCCAAAAAAAATACCAAAAAAGGTCTCAATTTTTTTTTCATTAAACTCTTTTTTTCCCACATTTAATCGTTCTTTTTTTATCTTTTTTTGTTGTATAATCAACAAAAATTAGTAGTAATAATCTTACCCGATGCTCAAGAAAAATAATTGTATGTTTTTATGAAAAAAAACTATATATATCTCTCTCTCTTATCTCTGTTGTTTACTCATTTACTATTATTGTTATTTGTCATTTATTTTGTTGGGTTTCTATTTTTATTAGAAACACAAAACAAAAAGAATTTAAAATAATTTGATAAAAAAATTCAATAAAAATTATAAAATTTCAAAATGATGGAAGGATTTTTTGCATAGATATTATCATAATAAAATTATTCGATTCTGATAATATTCAAGTTTAAAAAAATTAAATGGCAGATTAAACCAGAGTTTTTTTGGCAAAGTTTTTTCTATTTTTCAAAAGAATGTCACATTTATTAAAAATTAACATTAAGACAAGTTAACAGAAAATGCAAAAAAGAAATTAAAAAATTAGCACAATGAATTACCCTTACCATTTGCAGCGGAATTGTTACGACTAAGTTGTTCACCCTCCAAAAACTAAAAAATGTGGTATCATTAGATTCCCCTCATCAAGGCGATTCAGAAAAAACCAAATATAGCTGAAAAAATATAATAGGGTGAAAAATAATGCCATTTAAAGTAGCTGATTTTCGGTTTTTTGGAAATATGTCCTTTAAAACCACGGACATGGAAAAAAATGGATGACAGATTCGGAATCAACGTGTATTTTTACCCCAGGAGGGTCTGAAATATCATAAGTACCGTGGTCCCATCACGCACAAAAAATGGGACAAACATCTCAAAATCAACATCTATAGCATCGAATAATATATATATTTCATGAATGGGGGCAGGTATCGACTTCCGGTGACTTGCATTATGTAATACCATGTCAGTGGAGCATCCAAGAACAGTTTGAACATGTTTGGTAACGATTTCGAAATATGGGACCCCTTTGAAAATCCAAAATTTAACCCCATAGAATTATCCCAAAAACTTTGTTTTTTCTATCATAATAAAATCAAATATGCATTATAATTGTAAAATATATGAAAAAACATCAATATAACATGATAAAAAATGACGGGGGGTCAAAATCGATTTTTTATGATTTTTTCAATTTTGCTTGTTTTTGATCAATTTTAAGATACCAAAATATTACGAATATCGAAATATACCAACTATCTGATACTTTCGGGTTAAAATATAGCTTTTTTAAGATTTTTGGGCAATATTTCGACATCCTGGAATTACTAGTTTTCGTTTTCCACGTAACTGAAAACATGCTCAAAAATTTGAGAAAAAACATCTGGAAATCAGTGTTTTTCCGATACCACATCGTTAAAAACATTTTTTTTTGCTTAAATGTCAATATTTTAACACTTTCTGAATGATTTCAACATAAAATAAAATAAAAATTTTTTTCAAATTTTGAAAATCAGTAATTTTTGAAAATCTTAAAATTGTTCAAAATGATTTTAAAACACTTCATTTTACTAAAGTAAATTATAATAAATCTTGCGTTTTAATTAACTTAACAAATATTGCTCTTTGAACATTTCAATCATTCTGAACTGTGAAATCACTTTAAACAAAGCTTTGTTTCTTTCAAAAATTTTTGATTTTAAAAATTATTTTATTTTAATACAAAAAAGTCAAACAATAATATTTTTAAATTACGGCACAATTAATAAAAAAAGATATTAATTCTTCTTATCATTACATTTACAATATGTACTACATTCTTTTTTATCTTTGAATTCCGCAGGTTTATAAACTTCTGACAAAGTTGCATTTTCAAAAAGAAGTCCATTAGCATATGCTAATCCATACTAAAAAGAACAAAATATATTAAATAATGAATCATGTTTTTATGGGCATCAATCATTTGAAAGCATGCAACAAATAAAAGATATATTCCATGCCCTCTACCAGCAACATTTAAAGGGTATAAAAAACTAAAACTTACAAAATCAATACGAGCACAATTATCATTACTTGTTGGAAAATAAATTTCCAAAGCATTAACAGTAAAATTTCTATTAAATGGATACATCTTTTTAAAAGTTGGTGGGGCACCTTTAACTGCTTCAGTTGTAAAGAAGAAAGTGTGATTAATATTTTTAACATATCTTTCTTTCACATTTAACATATGTAAACCACCACCAAGATAATTTGTTCCAGTAACAGATGTTTCATTATTCTGTAAAATAGCAAAATAAAGCTTTAAAAAAAATTGCAAAGAAAAAACAAACCTCAAATTTGACATGAATTGATTCAATTTTATCTGGAACAACTGCATCATCAGCATCTCGAAGTTGCATAGCTTCAGATGTTACACCGTCTGAAGTTGTATATGTTGCACTATATTCACCCGGAGTTTCTCTTTGACAAAAATGTGCCATAGGTTTATCATCACATATTGGATTATTGGCAGTTGCAGCAGAGGAAGTATAACAAACACAAGATTTTGGTAGAGCACTAAAAGAATATAATGGATTAATATTTACAAGGTAGAATATAACATGGGGACCACATATATAGCAACTACAATACTGTATGTATATATTACAAGCAAAAGAGATACATACTCAATTTTTAGGCCTACAAATTTGGTTTATTAGTGCTCACTTTTATAGCTGAAAGCACGCAGTGATAGATGCATACGGTCAACAATAAGACTGAACACAGGACTAAACACGGTTTATAGTGCGGCAACAATGCTTTTGTGTTGTTCTCCAACACACTGTCGTGGCTGTTGCTGTAGATTAAACTACAAAAAGATAAACAATCAAAAGGGGGTACCAAAAAAACTCCATATCTTATATATTCTAAATATACATACCTAAACCTCTTTTCTCCTTCCCAATATATGTATGAACAGATAAAAAAAACTTACAATTTATTTTGTTTACAATCACGACTATCAACACGAAAATATACCAAATTTTCTTTTGTAACCAAATAATAACCATTTGCACCAATTGCAGTTCCATTATCAATATTATCTTGACGATTATATCCCCAAAAAACTTCTGGATCAAAGAAATAATCATATGTTGGGGAGCGAGCTGGGCTCATCCCATATTCACTTTTTTCAGCAAAAGATGGATCATCATGATATTCATCATAAATAATAGCATTGCAAAAAGTAGTAGCAAGTAATACCAAAAGTGTTAAAGCAACAACTTTTCGTAACATTGTAGTTTTTTAGATGATGATGATGACGACAACAAAATGATTGAATGAACGCCAAAATGACGATATTATTTTTTTTAGTAAAATGATTATGAATGATTTGAACACTTGCGTTGACGTA
This sequence comes from Panagrolaimus superbus, assembly GCA_964035985.1. Classification (NCBI taxonomy): domain Eukaryota; kingdom Metazoa; phylum Nematoda; class Chromadorea; order Rhabditida; family Panagrolaimidae; genus Panagrolaimus; species Panagrolaimus superbus. The sequence continues at coordinate 14,369,015 of OZ038357.1, forward strand.
AACAACACAATCATAAAAAAATTTGCATAATTTTCGTTGTTGGCTTATTGTTTTGAAGAAAAAAATCTACATTGCAAAAATTTGGATAATTTCTTGTTAGCAAAATAATTGTATATCATTGAATTCATGAATCCTTTTTACAAAGAATGTAATTCAGAATGTTTTCGCAAAAAAATGAATAACAAAAAAAATATAATCAAAGTTCGACAGTTTTTTTTTAAGCGGAAATGCTTTTTTGGCAAACTGTTCTTTTCTAATTTTTTCAAACGCTGATAAACAATTTTGAAAGCAAAGTTGAACGGCCAGGGTGGCGCAGTGGTTAGAAGCTCGCTTCTAAGTCCATACTGATGGGTTCGTTCCCCGTCGGAGTCGCCAGTTACCCACGGCCGCGAAACGCGATAATTTCCGGGTCCTTAATTGTTCTCCTATAAACCGTTACTTGTTAAAAAAAAACCCCCAAAATTTTTAGTTTTTCTTTACTTCGTATATAATTTTTTTTGTCACTGTAATAATAATAATCTATAAGAAACACAGCGCGACGAGTGGTCACTTTTGCAAAAAAAGTGACAAAAAAGGAAGAAAAAGGTGCGTTTTTCAAAAAAAAGATTTAATATATAAATAATATTTTTATTACGACATTTTGGTCACAAATTAAAGTAAAAGACATGGGGGATACACGATACCAAATTTATAATTTTTGGTAAAATTTTTACAGTAATTTTTTCTTGTGGTAAAATGCGATTTTACCAGTTGAATATTACAAAAACCTTGCCTTTTCTTAAAAAAATAACATTTCCATTGTGTTCAGCATGTTAAAGTGTGTTCAGCATGTTAAAGTGTGCTAGGAATTAGGTTATTGTAGCAAAAAAAGGTTAAATTTTTTTTAAATTTCATTTTGAATATTTTTTATATGGGAAAATTACTTGTAAAATAAATTACAAAAAACCAGGACCTAATTAAAAAATAGCCCCAAATGATACGAACGAGCATCCTCGAAAGTACCTGGGGGCAAATAACTGGATATTTAAAACGCATTCCGTGAATATTTTCTAAAATTTTCAAGAAAATTGCACAGGTAAAAAATCGAAATTTTTTTAATATTACCCATGTTTTCGACCTTGCTTAACAAGCTGGAAAAAAATACTTTCAGAGCGAAACGTGGCAAAATGCCGGTTTTATCGTATTTTAAATGCCAAAATTGACATTTTTTCTTTTAACTATAATTTTTCAATCCGGAATTATTTTTTTCTATTATTGCATCCTTATAGGTTTTCGACCATGGGGAATCCGAATATAGAATCAGCGTTTTAAAATTTTCGTGCTGGGACCCATTTTTGGCCTATCGACCCCAGAAATTTGCATAAAATGGGGTTAAAAAAAAGATTCCAGATTCAATTTTATCACCATTGAATTCCCCGGGTTTTTTTTTTGGGAAAGACCGCCAACACTGCTGGGATCACAGTTTAATAACCCTTAAAAAATCCATCTAAATCTCTAAAGGGAGGGCGGGGTGGCCCAGTGGTTAGTGCGCTCGTCTCTCAAAAAAAAATCCGGGAGATTTCCCGATGTTTGCGGGAATTTCCCGGGAAAATGTTTTTCAGTTAAAATATTTTACGAATACTTTGCTGCTTTTTTATTAATATTAATAAATAATTGTGTTTGTTTTTTTAAAAAGCATTTCAAAAGTTTGTTTTTATCTATTTATTTAATTATTTGAAAGCTGTTTAGTCGAAGTATTTTGGAAAAATGATTACTGAAAGATATTTAAAATTTGTTTGGGCAGATGAATCTCTTTTATTATCAATTTTTTAATCACATGTTTTACCATTATTGTCATAAATCTTTAAATAAAATCTCAAAAAAGCTAAAGATTACTTAAAAAACATAAAAGTACTTTTTTTGCAAAGAAACATAGTTAGCTACGTGCACGGTTTTTTCAACGATTTCCAAATGTAGTAAATTTAGTATCATTAGATGCGGAACAAAAATATTGTTGGATATAAAAAAAGAAAAAGTTTAAAAAAGATAATTTATAAAGTTTAATTACTCTTTTAAGAATCAGAAAAAGTAGTTTTTTTTCAGTCGGAGAACACAATTCTTTTATAAATATTTTCGTGTCGCGTTTCAAAAAATGCACTTTTTTTGCAGCAAATAAAATTTATTTGATTTTTTTGCGGTTTTTGAAATTTGCTATTTATGGTTATTATTAATTATTTGTCATACATATAATATGTATAAAAATATGTAACATATATTTTTAGAGAGTAATAAAAAATAAAAATGGGAATAAAAATTTTGAAAAAAAAAAAAATGTTACATAGTTGAAAAAACCAAAATTGCGTTTCCGGGAAATTCGCGGGAAATTTCCCGGGAAATTCCTGGGAAATTCCCAGCTTTTCTTCGATTTCCCGGGAAATGGTCAACCCTACTCATCCCCCGTCCTCCATTCCACTTCATGGTTGCGCTTGCGGACACGTATGAATCAATGCGAATAAAAGCGCCTGTTTATTTTTTTCAACGGGCGGGCGTCTTTTGCACAACACGTTTGTCTCAGTTGAGAGCGCGTCGGAGTGCAAGGCAAAAATGATGCGCAGGTTCGAATCCACCTCGGGTAAAAAAATGAAAAAATGCGCAAATTTTAATTTAAAAAATATTGTAAACAAAATGCAATAAATAAAAAAATTTATAAATCGTGATTTTAGTGTAAAAAAATGTTATGATGTTACAGAATTGTCTTACTGTAATTGTTTTCCAGTTACAATTTTTTTATTACTACTAAATTAAACGATGTTTTCTTTTTTTCTTGTCTTTTTTAAACAATAAAAAATCTTTATGGCTGACTCAATATTACCAAGTTTAACTTCATATTGAATCAGTCAAAAAATGTTTATAAACTTATTATTCACAAGTTATCAGTGATTAATTATCCTTTAAATTTTTCCATTCTTGGCTATCGTATTAACATTTGCATTTTTTCAAGATTTGCAGATAACTGAAGCTAAACAGACACGTATAACTGTTTAATGAATTTTATGGAGTTGTGTCTTTTTTTAAACCTGTTTATTGAGATTTCGAATTTTTTAATGATTTTAAATTTTTCTGGTGCTGCTGCATCTTTATCATTCCTTTGCCAGGGAAGTTCAAAGAATTATCAAATAAACGCGCAACTATGGGACGTTTGTTGTAACATTCGAGAATTCTGCAGCATAATTTGTAATCAAAAAACAAAAATAAAAAAATTCACTCAAAAGTAGTGTTTTTCTAGTACAACATCACTGAAAACTTTTTTTGGCTTAATTATAACGTATTTTAATGAAGAAAGAAAAAAAGATTCATTTTTTAGAATTTGAAATTTTCAAAAATTGATTTGTTAATTTTTGGGGTCGAAATCGCTCACAAATTGTTTAAACAGTGACATTCACAACAAAAATTGTTTTATTGAAAAAAATACTGATTTTTATGTGATTTTTTCAATGATTTTTCACCATGGTTTCAATTTGGTGGATGATTTTTCACCATGTATTCATCCCAGAATGTTAAAACGCTGCTCAAAAAATTTAAACAAGCTATATTTTACCCAAAATATCAGAATATCTTTCAATTAATAATATTAAGATATTATCTTGAAAATTGAAAAAAATAGACAATCTTGTACAATTCATTGGTGTATACTTTTTTCACAGTATTTCCGAGAAAAAATTAAACTATTAATTTTTTTGATCTTTTAAATCAAAACGTTAAAAAATGTGTTTAAATTAATTTTGGAAAAAATTCATTGAAATTTTATATTAATATAATTAATTTTGTACTTCATAAAAAATTACAGTAAGACAAGAACTTTTTCTGTAACATCATAACGTTTTTTTACACTAAAATCACGATTTATAAATTTTTTATTTATTGCATTTTGTTTACAATATTTTTTAAATTAAAATTTGCGTATTTTTTCATTTTTTTACCCGAGGTGGATTCGAACCTGCGCATCATTTTTGCCTTGCACTCCGACGCGCTCTCAACTGAGACAAACGTGTTGTGCAAAAGACGCCCGCCCGTTGAAAAAAATAAACAGGCGCTTGATTCATACGCGCGGAATGTATGCAAATTTGGTGAACATGATCTATTTCAGCTCAACTTCCTCAACGTGTGCGACCAATCTTTCGATTCTGTCAAACAAGGTTTCTCTTAGGATTGTAATTGTTGTATTGTAATTGTATTGTAACGTTTACCCCTCCTCATGACCTGTGTGCCTTGATAAGGAGTAATAAATAAATAAATAAACGAAAGCACAAGAAAAATAATGACAAAGTAAACACTGAGGTAATTCCTTTCATTCTGCTTGTTCGAATTAATTTTTTTTGTCGTTTGGCAAAATGTGATTGAATACTTTCACGTTTTTACACTGCAATTTTTTTTGAAAAATTTTTTTGTAAGAAAAAAGGTGAAAGAAAACTGTTCCTTTTCATTCAACGACGCAAGGACGTCACCAGGGGGGGGGGGCACGAGGGGCACGTGCCCCCCCCCCCCCCGAAATGGATTCGAAAAATTTTATATTGCTTTTTCTCCCATATGGGAGAAAAATGGCCATTCCCTTTTGAAAAATAGCAAAAAATTTTATTCGGGAGGGGGTCGTGCCCCCCCCCCCCCCCCCCGAAAAAAATTCCTGCTGACGTCCTTGCAACGACGACGAAAAATTTTTGTTTTCTGGAATTTTCAGAAGGCATTTTCAGCACTTCCAATAAGTTTATTTTATTTTTTTTTTATTTTTAAAAACGACAAGACAAAATTTTTTTTAACACATTTTAGTTTTTGGCTGCCGATCTCTAATAATGATATTCTTTTTTTTGCAAATAAAATATGATGAAAGTTCGACGAACTTTTTTTTGACGCTGAAAACGCTTTTTCAGCAAAATGCTCTTCTTTTTTTCAAAAAACAAGCATAAACGATTTTGAAAGCAAAGATGAGCGGCCATGGGTGGCGCAGTGGTTAGAAGTTCGCTTCTAAGTCCATACTGACGAGGTTCGCCCCCCTCCATCAGAGTCGCCGGATGCCCATGGCCGCTAATATGCGTCTGTGTTTGTTAAATTGTGCTATGTAAAGGTCAATACCCCAAAATTTTTAGTTTTTTCTTCTTTTAAGAACGTATAACTTTTTGTCTTTGTAATTATTAACAAAATACTTGTTTTTCCCTCTAATTCATTTAATAGTTTAACAAAAAAACTTAATTTAAACAATGAAAAAGATTTCATTTAATTTTTTCAATATTTTTGTATTCAATTAATTATAAGGACTATAATTAATTATTTAATAACAATGCAAAAGATGTTTTTTGATGAAAGGATTACATTTTTTATCGTTAAAATAATGATCCGTCATTATGTTTCTATGGTTCGTAAAAGCTTCTTTTTCATCATTTTTTTATCACATATGAAATGATACACATGTTTTAAAATGTGTTAGATTCTTAATCTTCATGGATAAGTTTTGACACCATACATGAAGATGATTCAATTGATTTATTTTAAAAATTATATTAAAAATCCAAAAAATAAGCAAATGAAAAAATACATTTGATTTTTGTTTCATATAAATTTAGACACTGGCAAGCAACATTTTTTCCTTTCCTTTTTTTGTCATTTTTTTCGTTACAGTATGAAAAAATAAATTTTTTGTTACAAACTAATAATCAAACCTTCTAGATGTAACTTTTTACGCTGATTCCAAAAATGCAACTTAAAAATTTTTTTAGTGAGGACAAAGCGCCGAAATTGCCAAAAAACTGTGTCGATTCAACTACAAAAAAAAAGTATATTGAGGTGTATTTTTGATATTAATATATGTTGTGCAGAATTTAATTCTGAATTCAATGGTATTTGTCTCCAATGAGCGAATATGAGCGAAAAAAATTGGCAGCCTAAAAACCCCGATTTTTTCACAAAAAATTGGATGAAAAAGGTGTTTTTGGCGACGCGTCTTTCAAACGCATAAAAGAAATGCATTTTTTTGTTTCAAAAAAAGGAAAGAAAAAGTGTCTTTTTTTCAACCAAAAAATTTTGCTTTTTGGAATTTTCAGATGGCATTTTCGGCGCTTTAACTCTATTTTTTTGCTTTTTTGTTTTTATATTATTCTTATTCAGGCCTAAAAGTACTATAATAAAGCAAAATTTTTTATTTTTTCGAAAAATTTTTTTTCACTTTCACATATAAATTTGATCTTTCTATTTTTGAAATTTTTTATCATTTTTAAATTTAAAAATTTTAGAATCAGCTTTAAACTTTTCAATAATTTATTCAAAAAAAACACAAAATAAATAAATATACAAAATTAAAACAAAACCAAAACCCTTATTTTATTATTCTTTTTTAGTTTCTTCAGACTTGTTATTTGTTGCTTCGATTTCTTTTGGTTTCATTCCAATTTTAATTGATTTCTTTTCAGAATCTTTAATTTCATGTTTTTTGCCATAAACTTCAAGGGCTCGATTCTTTTCATCAAAATCACATTTAATTGTTTCAAGATCAATATTTTCAGGGATTGTAAAGCGACGGATAAATTGTTTTTCAAGGATTCCATGTTCGTCTTCAGATTTATGATTTCCGCTTACAATAAGGTCATGACCTTCAACATTTATCTAAAATTAAGCAAAGTGATTGTGTGGATAAAATTATTTTGGGATATTGGAGGAGGATTTGTTTATATAAAATAAAACATTTTTAAAATGCCAAAAGAAAAAGTGCCATTTTTTGATTTTAGCTGACTTGTTTCAAATCTGATAATTAAAAACTTACCTTAAGCTCTTCAGGTTTATAATCTTGAATATCAAAAGCAAATTTAAATTGTCCATTTTCATTTAATGTGAATCGACTTCGTGGAACTCTGACATCAGAAGTCGATAAACCATCAACTAAAGCACTCACAAGATCTAACGCATCTTGAACTTGGGCTGGAGATGATAATGTATATCCACTATATGGAGAATATCCGTGACGATGATGATGACGTAAATGCTGTTGATGTGGATGTTGATGGGCAATATCGGAATTGGAATATCGGGGATAAACGTAAAAAGCCATTTTTTAACACAAAAAATTAGTTGTTTTTGCACCAATGAATAATAGTAGAAAAAAATGAAGTTGCTTGAAAAAAAATGTCTATTTTGAACGCATTTTTATATGGGCTCTTTTTAGCGAAAAAAGAAATTTCCAGAAAACTCGGTTCTTTTCTTTCGCTTTTTTTTTCTCCATCATCGCTGCCTGCCTGCAATATTGCGTTGTTTGTTTCTCGCAAAAAAAGGGGGGTTTGTTTTTCGCGAAATTTCTTTCTTTTTCCAGCACCTATTGAAAAAAGAGAGTATAAAAAGCAGAAATTTTCTTTCGCAAAAAAACAATTTTAAAAAAAATAAAGAAGCGAAAAAAAAGTGATGTATCTTCCGATTGTGTTTGAAACTGTTGCCGTTCCTCGAAAACGGCCAATAATTGATTTGGCGGATTTTGTTGAAGATATTTTACCCCTTAAAACTCCTCGACTTTCATCATCAAAATCTCCGGCAAAAAAAGATTCAAATTTATTTGCAAAAATTAATGTTGAAGGTTTTTCTCGGAACGAATTAAAAGTAAGTTTACTGTAGTTTTATTTTTATAAAACACAACATTTTTACCGTAACCCATTTTTTAGGTTAGTGTTGATGGAAATGAACTTTTTGTTGAAGGAAAGCATTTGGAATCGGATGAAAAAATAGGAACTTTGGAAAAAAGCTTCACTCGAAAAATTCCAATTCCCGACGAAATTGAACAACAAAGTTTTAAATCTGATTTATCAGTTGATGGCAAATATCTTTTAATCCGGGCAAATCAAAAACAGCATGAACCCCCAAAAAGAATTACAATTTCAATTGGAATTAAAACTTCTTCATCCTCTCCTGTTCCGTCTTCTGAATCCAATACCCAAAAAGAAATAAACAAAAATGGTTGTAATTGTAACAATGAAAAAGAAAAAACTTCAGAAAAATCTGATAAAAATGATCTCAACAATTTTTCATGAAATTTTTATTGAATAATTTTTTTTTAAATTTTGTGTATATTTTCAATTTTGAGTTTTTTACGAACAAATAAATTTTTTCGTTAAATTTTTCAACGCTGGGAAATAAACAACTTATGAACTGTTTAAAAAAAATAATATTTTACAAATTAAGATTTCTGAGCTTTAAATTTAGAATTGCGTTTGTAGGGGGAGTAGTGTTCTGTTACCCTACCGTGACGGTTTCATTACCGTGAAATTATCGTCTTACCGCATCGTGGATATAAATTACCGTTTATCCCCTGATTCTGCTCAAAGACTTTTTTAAATAAGAGTAAAATAAAATGTGCATTTTACTGTAAAATGCACAAAAAAAATGTTGCAAATGCTGAAAAAATTAATCAAGAAAGAGAAGAATCTGAAGAAGAATTTAAACAAAATTTTATTGATTAACTGTTGTTGATTTTAATTTTTTAATTTTTCACGGTAATTACGGTATTACCGTGGTAACATCATGATTACCGTACCGTAGCTATTTTAAAAAACACGGTAATTACCGTTACCGCGTTTTTATTTGAAAACGGTATGGTAACGGAGAACTACGGGGGAGTGAAACCTTTACACTTTTTTTTCACTTTACAAAATAGAAAAATATGACCGTTTTCATTGTTATTAATATGTTTGAACAATTTTTTTTGGCAATGTTAAAAATTATATAAAATTTACAACATAAAAATTTTTTCAACCATAAAAAATCTTTGAAAAAAACACATTTGAAAAGCAAAAAAAGAAAGCTTTTTCCAACATTTTTTGCTTTTCATTTTTAAACAAAAAAGTAATAAAATGAGTCAAAGAACGGCGGCGGCTTCCGCAAAACCTTCAAATTCAACCCAGCGGCCATCTCGACGTCAAATCAATGGAGGCTCTGTAAAACCGCCTCCAAAAAGTAATGCTGTATCTCTTGAAAAGAAAAGATCAACAAGTTTTGGCCCAAAACAAACATCTCGACAAAAATTGGTGATGGAACAGACGGCACTTGCCACCCAACTTGCTGCTGCTGCAGCTGCGGCATCTGGAACCGAGCAACAAAAGAATGAAGAAAAAGAAGTTTGAATTTTCTTGTAAATATTTTTGGATTACTGTAATTTTTTTTATCTCAGATTGATCAAGAAACATTGGATATTTTTCATCGAGTTTTTACGGGACATTTTTATGATATTCCACAACCAATGTCAAAATTGGTTCGAGTTTTTACTTCTTCAACATTTACCGATACCACTCTTGAACGGAATGCTTTAATGGAAGATGTATATCCGGCTTTAAAAATGTATTGCCGAGAAACGCATGGATTAGATTTTCAAGTTGTGGATATGCGATGGGGGGTCAGAGATGAAGCAACAGATGATCGTGAGCGACAAAAAGCATTTTTTCTTTAATCATTTTTGGATATCAATTCTTTTTTAGATATGACAACAAATTTATGCATCAATGAAATTCATAATTGTAAAAAAGTTAGTTATTCTACCGTAATTTTTTTATCGTATTAGTTGGGAAAACTTTTTAAATGTACAAAAAAGAACATCTAAACATTGATGCTTTTGGCTCAAAATTTAAATTACTTTATTGACCATTGGAATTTTCACCAATAACAATATTCAGTTTGTCATGCAAAAAATAATATTTTTTGTTGCCATCTAAAAATCTTAATAACAATGTTTATGGCCGTAATATTGTTCTAAAAAGACAAGCAAAAATCCGCAAATAATACAGCAAAAATGAATTTTTTTCGAAACAATTATTTTTAAGTTATAAAAAATTATTTAATTTATGACCACTTTTGTCTTTACATCTTTTAAAAAGGTCACATTTAACGGATTTTTAAAAAGGTTCTTTTTAGCTAAAAAAATAGCACACAAAAATGAAATTAAATTAGAATAAGAATGATGATAGCGAATTTTGTAAATCTTCTGAAATTTCAGCAATCAATGGGACCAAATTTTGTTGTATTTTTGTGCCAAAAATATGGTTATCGACCATTACCGTCTGAAATATTTGCAAATGAATTTGAACTTTTAAAAAGAACTTTAAAAGAGCAATCAGAAAATATTCAAATTTTGGATATTTGGTATATTGAAGATTTAAATTCTGTCCCTTCCCAAGTTATTCTACAACCAATTAGTTCAATTTTAATAAATTTTAATAATAAAGTTTGTATTTTTTTTTGCTTAAATTTTTTAAATAATTTCTTTTTTATTTAAAGCGAATTCCAAAACTTCAAGAACAAGATGCCCGAGCCTGGTGGGCAGTGGAGAGTGAAATTCAGCAGCTGCTAAGAAAAGGCTCAAAATTTTGTTATGAAAAGGGCTATTTTACTTACGAACAAATGCACAATTATTTTATGTCAGGTTTGTTCGCAAAAAGTTTTTTTTGAATATGTCATATTTGATGATGGAAAAAAAGATATGGTAGCAAAAAGACATTTTTTTTATGTTGAAACAATATTGCATAAAATTGCAAGAACTAATTACAGTCACAAAAGTAAGATACAGTGAATCCAAAAAAAACAAAAATTTGTTGCACAAACTTTTTTATTTCTTTGTTTTTTTGTGCACAAAAATAGTGTCTCTTTGTTTCTCTGTCACAGCCGCGACTTTATTTTGTCTGCTGTTTTTCGTTTCCTTTTTCCTTGCTAGTTTGGTTTTTTACAACCTCGTTAAAGGTTTGTAAATTTAATAATAATGAAAGATTTTTTTAAATCTTCAATTTTTGGATAAATAAATGGGAAAAAAAAGGAAGGAAAAGTACAATACCTGTTTCTAAAAGATTATTGTTGAAGAAAAAGAAGTTGCTGTTTCGCCTTGGATACAACTAGACAGCTACGAATCTTTAATTTATACATCATTTTTGTTTAAAATAGGCTCATCAGTAGTTGAGTGAAAAAACAAAATAAATAAATTGAGTCAGTTTTTTTGGAAGTGAATGATTATTCTCTCTTTTTTTTGGTTCTGTTTCAATAATTAAATGACCTCTTTTTATTTATTGATTAAATTCTCTTTTGGTAAATTATTGTTTTTGTGTATTTCTTTTATTGATTTATTATTATATCCCCGAAGGGGATTTAATGTTCTGTTTAAAAGTGTTTTAGGCTTACTTTTGTAAGCATTTTATGAAAAAGTTTTTCAGGATAATTTACTTCTTGTAACTCTTTTTTAAGTGTTATAATTCTTTCTTTAAAATAAACTGTATCTGATGATGCTCTCTTTATTCTAAGAATCTCTCCAAAAACAATAGCGTTTTTAATGTTTACTGGCATGAACGATGAATAGTCAGTTATCCGTATTACTTTAAAGTTGTAATCATCTGTTTTATTGTATAGTTTGGTTATGATACCCTGTTGAGTAACTTCCAGTTTTAAATCCAGATAATTTGATGTTACTGGATTTTGATTTGTTTGTTCAAAGTGCAGTTCCTCTCCATATATCTCTTTTAATTTATGTGGCATAAAATTATCATCGATAAATAAATTTAGATCATCCATGTATCTAGATCCCAAAAATATTCCTAATTTTTTAATTTCATTTTTTAGTAAATATTTATATTCTTTCCATCCAAGAGTAAGGTCAGCTATTTGTGGTGATGCATTACCCCCTTGTGGGATTCCCTTTATCTGTTTAAAAATCCAAAACCCATATGTTGTGTAGCTTTCTTTTAAGATGAATTTAACAAGTTCAATTACGTCATATTGGTCAAGACTTATCCCATCCTTTTTATCGCTATACCAACATCTGTCACCATTAACATTTAAGTATCGCTTTTTGGAGTTATCAAACATTTTGAGAATGAATTCAGTCATTTCTTTAAGTACAGTGTCATGTGGCAAATTAGTAAACAAACTTGAAAAATCAGCAGTGTATATTTTCAAATTTTTCTTTTTTAAATATTTAACTTTATTTAAGAATTCATAGCTTCCGTTGATTGACCAATATAAAGTTTTGTTTGAATGTGTAAATGCTTTTTCACAATATTTTTTAAACTGAACGGACATATGATTGAGAACTTTTTGAAGTAAGCATGCTAATTTTTTAGTTGAACAATTGTTAGCAGCAGTTATAAATAGGAACTGGCAGGGAACACTTTTTCCTTTCCTTTCATTCACATTTTTTTCGTTACAGTATGAAAAATTAAATTTTAATTAACAGCTTAATTATCAGACCTACTAGATGTTATTTTTTACGCTGATTCCGAATATGCAACGTTTAAATTTTTTTGTCGAGGACAAAGTGCCGAAAATGCCAGATTACTGTATCGGTTTAACTACAAAAAAAAAGTATATCGAGGTATAAATCTGAATTTAATATAGTTCGATAGAGAATTTAATTCTAAATCCAATGATATTTATTTCCAATGCACATGTATGCACACAAAAATTTGGCACTTAAAATTTTGATCAAAAATGTTAAAAAATCGAAGGAAAAAAATAAAAATGCATTGTTTTGGCAATGTGTCTTTCATCGCTATGCGACAATTTCAAAAAAAGGAAAGGAAAAAAGTGTTCTCTTTCTTTTTTTTTCGACGAAAATTTTTTGCTTTCTTCAATTTTCAGATGCCATTTTCACCACTTCAAATTAATTTTTTTAATTTTTTGTTTTTATTTTATTCTTAGTTAGGCCGGAAAGTACTATAATTTACCAAAAAAATTAATTTTTTCGAACATTTTTTTTTGACTTGCCGGTCCCTAGTTATAAATCTGAATTTCACTGGATTTTTATGTAATTTAGGGATGCCATAAATAATTGGTAATTTATTAATATCATAGATTGTTTTTGCGAAATATCTGTGTTCCAATCTATTGTGTTTTAAAATAATATTTTCAATCATTTCGTTGGTTGGTTCATATGTGTCATTACCCTTTGCTACAAAAGTATTTTTCTCGCTTACAGTAACACCCATTTCTTTATTCATAATTTCAATATAAAGCTTTTTACACGTAAAGGTATAGTTATTAGTCGCTTTATCTGTACTGCTTATAATATAATTATTTTGTAATTCATTCAACTTTTTAAAGTCTAGATATTCGTAATTGTTTGTTTTATTACAGCACTTTAATTTATTAAATGTTTCTTCGATTTTATCCATAATATCGTTGTATACATCGAGAAATAATAGGTTTGTTCGCAAAAAGTTTTTTTTGAATATGTCATATTTGATGATGGAAAAAAAGATATGGTAGCAAAAAGACATTTTTTTTATGTTGAAACAATATTGCATAAAATTGCAAGAACTAATTACAGTCACAAAAGTAAGATACAGTGAATCCAAAAAAAACAAAAATTTGTTGCACAAACTTTTTTATTTCTTTGTTTTTTTGTGCACAAAAATAGTGTCTCTTTGCTTCTCTGTCACAGCCACGACTTTGTTTTGTCTGCTGCTTTTCTTTTCCTTTTTTCTTTCTTTATTGGTTTCTTTCATTGGTTTTTTACAACCTCGTTAAAGGTTTGTAAATTTAATAATAATGAAAGATTTTTTTAAATCTTCAATTTTTGGATAAAGCCATTCGGGGAAATCCGGATGGCAAATATATGTAACTTCAATAAAAAAGATTCTGAATGTAACGTGTATGTATAATTACAATAGGATAGATAGGAAAATCATATTGCATTAAAAACAAAAAGTTGGCATTGAAAAAATAAAATCTTTCAAATTTGCACATTTGTTTTCAAATTGACTGTTAAACTTTTTGGATATTTCACAAGTAAATTTTTTATCAATCTATTTTCCGAGTGATTGTTAAATAAGAATTTTCCAGTTAATTTTAAAATGCTTTTAAAAAGAAAGATATATCAACATCCATTATTTACGGAATATAGATATAACGTAAATAAAGGATGTCGTCAGATGTCATCATCAATTAAATAACTAAAAAACATCTTCTGGATCTTTTTTAAAATGAACGTTGTATTATTTTAATATTACCTTCAATGTTGAATACCTTTTTCTGACCTATAAAATTGTCAATTTCAAAATATTCCGGCAATTTTGCCCTTTAATTGTTTTTTTAAAAAGGTATTCAAAAATTGTCAGCAATAACGAAATCTTGGCAAAAACAATGAACATCTTTTTTTTAAAAATGCTTTAAAGGTTTTACATTCTAAATTACAGTAACTGAACGAGAAGTAATTCATGGCATTTTAAAAGCTCCTAATCCAAATGAGCATTGTCTTTGTTATGTTCGGCATATCCAAAATATTAATATTAATCAAACGAATACTGCTTCAAAATTTACTGATATCGTTCACAAACAAGTTTGCAACACTTTCATTCTAAATAGAAATCCAAATATAACTTTTTTTAGGTAAATATTGAAGCACAAAAACTTTTGGCAAATTTACGTGATGAAAGAGTTCCATCAAAACTTTGTCCAAAAAATATTCGTCGAAGTACAATTGGTCCGTTTCTTAATTAAAATTACTGTATTAAAAAAATATTTTTTAGAATGGACGGGCAGGGAAGGAATGGATGTTCATGCGCATGCCGAATATCTAAAAGAATTTTGTCGAGATTTTTATTCAAGTATTACAACACAGGTATTTTTTACATTTTTCTAGGATACTGTAGTAATATATAAAAGAAATATTTAAGGTTGATAATGCAATGAGAAAATATGATAAATTTCGGGATGATTTATTTGCAGAAATTCAACAGCATTTATCCAATGGAAAAAGTGGAGCCGAAATGTTTTTTGGAAGAAATCAAGAATTGTTGCATGCAAAAGAATATTTAATTTCAGAAAATAATTTACCCCTAATTTTTCATGTACGCTACCTTTTTTAACAGTAACAACAAAAGTTTTATCAAAAAAATATGTGTGCTAAAAGTTTTATATTTATGCAAATATCAATTATCAAATTTACATATATCTGCAATTTTAAGGGCGAAAATGGTTGCGGAAAAACTTCAATAATGGCAAAAATTGCTACAGAATGCCGAGGCTGGCTTACAGATGCTGCAGAACCAATTTTAATTTTAAGATTTTTGGGTACAAGTCCTGACAGCTCTAGCATTTCTCCATTATTAAATAGTTTATGCCAACAGGTCACTGTTTAAATGGATTTACAAAATATGCCACGAAAAATGTTATTTTTTTATAGATTGCCCATAATTATAGTCCAATTTTAAAAACTCAATGTCCCACGGAAGTCTCAAAATTGTTTTTACATTACAAAAAAATGATGAGTTTAGCAACAAAAGAAAAGCCATTGGTGAGTTTATTTATTTTATAAAATTTACAAAAACTTCAACGATAAAAATCTCTCTAGCACATTTTTTACCACATTTTCAGAGAAAAAAAAAGGATCCAAAATTTTTTCAACGCTTTTTGCGCCGCCCGCCGCACGCTCTTTTTTGACAAGCTGCTCTTTTCTTTTTTTTCAAAAAACAAGCATAAACGATTTTGAAAGCAAACTTGAACGGCCAGGGTGGTGCAGTGGTTAGAAGCTCGCTTCTAAGTCCATACTGATGGGTTCGTTCCCCCCTCAGAGTCGCCAAATGCCCCACGGCCAAATTGTCAGCAACGATCGGTTTAATTGTCAGAGCTTCTCGGCGGAAATTGTCAGCAATCATTTGTCACATCTGAAATTGTCAGAAAACCCAAAATTTTTTATATTTTTTCTTTTTCTATTTGTTTCAAGTTTTTATATTAAATAATAACTGATTTCAAGTGGATAAAAAAAACATTAAAAATTTTTTTTAAAAAGTAATTTTTTTAGATAATGATCTTGGATTCCTTGGATCAACTATCAAAAATAGATTCAGCTGAAGAACTTTTATGGTTTCCTCCTCAACTTCCATCCTTTGTAAAAGTGATCGTTTCATTCAGTTCAAATACAACAATTGAAGGAAATATGAATAAATTAGTGGAACATAAAAATCAATATATTCTTGTTCCATCACTTGGACATGAACTTGGTCTTGAAGTAATTCAAAGATGGCTAAAATCAATTGGTCGAACCCTTACAAATCGACAATATGAAATTGTTAAAAAAGCTTTAAATCATTGCACTTTACCACTTTTTGTTAAACTTGTTTATGCAACAGTAGCTCGATGGAAAAGTTATTCAAAGCCACAAGATACAATCCTTTTTAAATCTGTTCAACAATCTGTTCATGCATTATTTGATCGAACTGAATCTCATCATGGAAAACTTTTAGTTTCACATGGTAGGAGGATATATCAAATCCGATATATCAGTAATTAAATATTTTAGCTTTATCATATATTACTGCAGCAAGATCTGGGCTATCAGATTCTGAATTGGAAGATTTGATATCATTAGATGACAAAGTTTTGGATGATATTTATCAATATCATTTACCACCAGTTCGTCGGTAAGAGATTTATCAAATCTGATCGATCACTAATCTAACAATTAAAGAATTCCACCACTTTTATGGTCTCGAATTAGAGCCGATTTACCCGGATATCTCTCGGAACGAGCTGCTGATGGTGTAATCGTTCTAAATTGGTATCATGAACAATTTCGATCATCTGCTGAAGAAAGATATTTTAAAAATTTGAATCATCTTCAAAATACTCATTCTGCAATTGCTGATTATTTTCTTGGAATTTGGGGTGGCGTGGCAAAACCTTATCAATACACCGATCTTCAAAAACAAAGATTTGGTGTAATTGAAAATGAAGGATTAGCGGATCGAAAAGTTCCAAAACAAACTAATATCTTTTGGGGAAAAGATAATCAGGTATGAAAAGAGATCAAAGGATTTGGATAAACTTTATATAAATGATAATTACAGATAAGATTCAATTCTCGAAAATTGAATGAACTTCCATTTCATTTATTAAGAGCTCGAAGAATTGATGAATTATTTAATATTTGTTTATTTAATTTTGAATTTTTGCAAGCAAAGGTTTGTGCTTTTTTTTTCAAAAAAAGTGCTTTGAAAAAAGTGAAGAAAAAATACCGCAAAAAGATTGTTGCTTTTTTGTGCACAAAAATAGTGTCTCTTTGCTTCTCTGTCACAGCCGCGACTTTGTTTTGTCTGCTGCTTTTCTTTTCCTTTTTCCTTGCTAGTTTGGTATTTTTCATTGGTTTTTTACAATCTCGTTAAAGGTTTGTAAATTAATAATAATGAAAGATTTTTTTAAATCTTCAATTTTTGGATAAAGCTATCCGGGGAAATCCGGATGGCAAATAATTAAAATAAAAGTGCCAATTTTATGCCACAGTTATAATTAAAATGATTCAACAACATTTTAAACGCTTCTGAAGCAACCTGTGCGAATTATAATTGATACAAAAGTTTTTGTTCGAATTTTAAAAATCACATTTTCAGTTATGTTCATTTCCGCTTCAAGCAATTATTGCTGATTATGATGAAGCACTTGGAAGAATTGATGATCCGGATTCTGTGAGACAATTGAGACTGGTGATGGATGGTTTACGATTATCCGCAAGTCTTTTAAGGTTTTTTAAGTCATGGGATTACTGTACATGAAAAAAAATCTATTTTAGTCGATATCCATTTATGCTTGCATTTGAACTTGTTGGTCATTTTTGTTTAATCAATTTATATTCAATTTTTTCTTTATTTATAGATTGGTCGTTTACTGCCTTTAGCGTCTGATAATCCACATTTAAAAGAACTTTTAAAAGGGTGTGATTTGGAAGCCGCACAATTTAATTGCTTTTTACCCGTTCATCATTGCTTTCATTCCCCGGGTGGTCCATTAAGATTTTCATTAGAAGTAAATTTTATAGCTTTTATGCAAATTTAGCTCTGAAATAAATATCCATTTTTTAGGAACATCCATTTGCAGTTTTTGGAATGGAATTAACTTCAGATAATAAAACTCTTGCATCCACTTCTAATCAATTAATTGTTTGGGATATTCGAACAGGGGATCGAACTCGAGCCATTAATCCAAATATTGAAGGAATCTTTCTTGGAATGGCTGTAAGCAAAGATGATAAATATGCCGTGGCATATTCAAACAATAATCAGGTTTGTTAAAAAAAAGGTTACAACATTTTTATGACTTCCGTATCCCAAATATACAATATCTGTAAAAAGCATTTAAGATTGTTGTCATGTCAATGATCTCTGGGGAGCATCGATCAATTGAACCTGATGGAATGGAAAATCAAATGGAAATTGGAAAAATTATTTTTACCCTAGATTCACAAATATTAGTTTGGTCAAATTCTCAATTTTATCTTTATGATGTTGAAGGGAAACTTTTGCATCGGGAACGGATTAGCACTGATCAAGAACAAAATGTAAATTTTTAAATGCCACATTTGAAAAAATGCCAAAATAACACTTTTTAGAAGTTGATAGAAGTTTTTTTTAAATCAAAAAAATCTGTTCGAACTTTAACTTGGACCGGAGAAAGGGATGATTGGATGGTGAAACTTTCGGGCCGAGAAGAAGGCCAAAATTTTGAAGCAATGATTTTTTGTGCATCTTTGGCATTTTGGGATTCATCATATACGTCTGGGATTTGTTGTATTCAACAAAATATCCTTAAAGAATCTAATTTTGGTAAGCTTTTAAAATATTTTTAAAAGAATGCCACTTTTTATGGGGATTTTATAAATTCATTTATCCGCCAGATATACCAAATCCCTTTTTTTCTCTAGATGGTCATGACCTTGAAGGCTCATATGCCATTGTAGAATTTGAATATGATCCTGCCAAAAAAGTTTTTAAAGTTATCAATAGTATTGCCGAAAATATTGATGAAAAAGTTAATGCATTATTTATTTGGCATCGAAAGCAAAGAGTTAATGGAATTGAAATGTGTTGGATTGTTGCCGTTACCGTGGATGTATGTCTTTAATCAATATTTTCATGCCATGGCATATTTTTTTAGGGTTTTCTTCTATGCCAAAATTTTGGGGTTTATTACAAAAAAATTAATTTAACCCTTCCCGTAGAAGTTCGAAATATTCCAATTCGACCGATGCATACCACTTCAACTTTGGCCATGTGTTGTAACGATACAATTTTCGTTGCAGGAGTTCGAAAAAATTTGTATATATTTAATGTTGCTTCTACACAGGTTTGGATACTGTAGATTTGATTTTTGATAAAAATGAAAATTTATTATAGTTGGTTCGAGTTGTTGATGCACATTTTGGCAGAATTTTAAATTTAAAAAGTGTTGCAATGCAAGGACAAAATTTATTAATTTCATCGAGCATTGATCGATCGGTTAAAGTATGTTTACTTTTTTAATAAACAAATTTAATAAAAAAAATTAATGTAAGATTTGATATATCTGATATTTGACCTTTATCGGATATATCCAATATCCAAGTATGCCAAAAACGATAATCATTTCAAAATTTGAAATTACCAATTAATTATCAGTTTTTGGCGGATTTCGATTGAAAGAGGCTATGTAAAAACGGATTTCATATATCCCTTTTTTATTATTTTTAGATTTGGAATATGGAAAATATTTTTGAAAAATCTTTTGCTGTTGTAAATATGGATCAACCGATTGAAAAAATTCTACTTGCAAAAGAACGGCCTGGATTAGCTGTAACACAAACACGAAAATATATTGGTGTTTGGGATATTCGGTAGCTTTCATATATCCACCTTTTTTAATCTTATCTTAGATTTCAGTTCTCATCGATTTATTACAACTTTAGTAACAAATATTTATGGATCTGTTGTGACAGACTGCTTAATTTCATCCAATGGTCGTACGGTAGTTTGCATTGAATCTGATACTTTATTACTTTGGGATTTAAAAACTCAATCTGTTCGACTTCGACAACCTGCAATTGCTGTACATCAAATAATTTGGTGTTGTAATGAAACGATGATTGCAGTGGTAATTCGGCATTTGGATACCCCTGAACAAAAGCTTGCACGATTTACCGTATATTCTGTAGAAGATTTTTCAATTCATTATACCCATGAATTCAGTTGTCGAATGTTTCGAGATGTTGCCGTTTTAAAAGATACCGAAAATGTTGTAATTGTTGTACTTTTTAAAGGAAGGGATAGCTTACATTTGGTGAATATTCCAGAAAAAATTGTTAAACATAAATGGAGGTCTGTTCATGGGTGGATTAGGATTTGATATATCCGTTAAAAGGAGATATATGAAATCCTTAAAATATTAAAAGTTTTATATTTCTATTATTTAGGCCACGTTTGGTAAAGAATCAAAAGAAAGATGTAATTGTTCATCGTCTAATTCCAATGCCACATAATGCAAATCAGCTTGTTGTGATGGATGGAGAAAATCGTGGATCTGTTTGGGATATCCGACATGTAAAATTACTTCGAAGTTTACCTACTTTTGGTGGAGATATTACAGAAGATGGAAAACTTGGTTTACATGCCCCAAATAAGGGAGGTCTTCATGTAAGTCAAAAAAACCTAGGATATATGAAATCTACAATACAAAAATTTTTTTTATAGATAATCGATATGAAAACAGGTGCAATTGTTCGAACTTTGATTGGATATGTTGCTGAAGGGGTAAATGATGTCAGAGCAGAATTTACACCAAATGGTAAGCATGTCCTATATTACCATAATGGACATCAAACACTTCGAGCTTTTCGTGTCAGTGATGGAAAATTAATTGGAACTCTTCGACCCCATGCCCAAATAACTACTTGGATTTGTGATAATAAAGGTTTAATTATTATTGGTATGCTTAACAATCAGTTGTTAATTAATAATGTTAAAAAATATATGAAATTTTCAGGCGGTCAAGATGGATCTTTGCTTACTGCAATGCTTTTTGATTCCTCCACAGATTCTGAAGCTCTTCATTCACTTGGTTGTTTACCTTCAAGAAGATATCTCGCTGAACATTTAAAAATTCCGGCGGAAGAATTAGATACAGAAGAAAATTTAGATATCCGAAATTTGGCATTAATTACAAAAGCAGCAGCAAAATTCAAGCAATCAATTGGAAAAAAATCAAAAAATTCTGTAATTTGTTCAATAATGTAACGTGATTGTGTGAATTTGAATACAGTAAATAATTAAAGTAAAATGAAGCCTATCTGCTATTTTTTACTTCAAAAGGTTTCAAAAATGAGGTTTTGCGCTGAACTTTTTTTTAAATTTTAACAAATTTTTAAAAACATTAATGTCAATTGACTATTTTCTGTCATTTTTAAAGGTATCAAAGCTTCGATTAAAAATGACAGAATTGATCAAAGAGGAGACAATATCTTAGAACACGTGTTAGAAGTGATAAAAAATTTGCATATTACCACGGTAGAATTATATAGGCTGCAGTCCTAAAGAAAAATCAAGACTTAAAGTAACGAATGACCATTGTAAATTCCAAATTCAATATAAGTACGGTCCAAAAAAGTTTTAGAAAATTTTATCTCTATTACATATTTTTTGATGAGCAATTACAAAATGAAGTGAAAAAAAAAGTGGAATCGGAAAAAATGGAATTGGGGAAACACTGTCCCAGGCATAATGAAGCAACTAATTTTAGGCCTTTAGGAATATATATAATAGCGTTATATAGTTTACAAATTGTTAGATGATCTAAATTTACACATACAAGAGGAACATGCTCGACAATGGATATATATATATGTCTAACAAACAGTGTTTTGATCTAGAAAGTTTCCTTTAGCTTTCTTTATGCTTTTTCATCAAATATCACTGAAAAAAATAATTAAATGTGTTAATTTATTTATACAGTAAGTGGAAAATATCAAATTTAAAAAGGAAGAAGCATTCTTTGGCAAATTCCGAACAACAATCTCATTTGAGTATTTGTGTGCTTTTTTAGCACTGCTTACGCAGTGACACTCAGTCAACGTCTTTCCTCTTCGTTTTGCTGCGGCAGTCAGTCGAGGCGTTTGACACTTTTTCGCTCCCTGTGGTAGGGTTGCGCATAAAATTAAAACTTTTTCAAAAATCTCAGCTTACAGAAAGTTTTTACAGACAAACTTAGTCTCAAAATGTTGATTTTTTTATGCTTAAAAACCTTACAGAAATAAAATAGAAAAAAAGTTAAAGATAACTTTAAGAAATCGGAGATTCTGATTCGTATTTTTTTGCTCAAATTTTTTTCCTTCGCAAAGTTGCGCGCACTATGCACCATTACTGACGAAGTGACAAACGTCTTTCATTTTTGATGCTGAAGATGAACTTTTTTAGCAAAAAATGTGAAAAACAGTAATTTAACGTTTAGTATTATTTATATTATTTTTTTCATTAAAAAAAGTAATAAGCAGTACAAAAAAATGGTTTTCAAAAAAAACAAAAGTTGAATTTTTGCAATTTCACCTCATTTTTCCAACTTTTTTCGGATTAACTTGGATAAGTTTATTTTACTATTAAAAGATGCATTTTTAAATGAGCAATCTGAGTATAGTAAAATCTAAGCCTGGCCGTGACTGGCCCACATACTTTTCCTCACATTTGTACAAATATCATGAAAAATCGTGAAAAATTGACATTCATTTAGATGGCAAATTGTTCGGATAAACTTGGATAAGTTTAATTTACGCCTAAAAGATGTATTTTTTAATGGGGAATCTGAATATATCAAAAGCTAAGCCTGGCCCGGACTGGCCCGTATACTTTTTTTCACATTTATATACACCACCATTTGACTTTTTTGCTTCATTGTCATTTTATGCATTCAAATGGTGTTTCGAATTGCTTTTTGCTCTATAAACACTTCTAGTATTATATTTTTGACCTTTCGTAATATATAAATAATATAATTAAAGATTATTTAAAGATATTTTAAACAATTTTAATCAAACAAATTGTTTATCTTCAATATCAACTGAAAAAAACTCCCGCAACGAACACAAATGTTTTTCTTTTTCAACTTTTGCAAAAAAGAAAAAAAGAATACCTTTTTTTTGCGTTTATGCGCAACCCTACCCTGTGGGCCAACTTTGCCCTTTTATTTATTATTGTTTTGTATTTAGAAATCACCCATTAAGTATATTTGTTTGTTTCGCGAATATTTTTCATGTCTTAGTAAATGTACCCGTGTTGTGAATGATCAAAATTGTAGTGTAAAATATCTACATTTTTATTTGTTAAAATCTTTGTTACTTTTTATGACTTTTATCACATACTCTTTTTTAAAATTCAATTTTATAATTTGCTTTTTTTAGGTAAATCAACAATATCAAATATGCCACGCGAAGTCAAAGAAGTTAAAGAACTTCTCGTATTATCTCGTCGAAAAGATGCAAAGAGTATTGTCGTAAAACAAAATCGTGACAATGTAAAATTCAAGCTTCGCTGCAGTAAATACCTTTATACACTTGTTCTTAAAGTAAGCAAAATTTCTAAAATTATAAAACTTTCAACTATTTTCATTTTTTCAGGATAAAGAAAAAGCTGGCAAAGTTCAATCATCTCTTCCAACAACTCTTACAATAAAAAATATTAAATAAAATTTTTAAACGTAATTTGTTTGTTGATTTTGTTAAAAAGTTTAAATAAAGTGGTTTTTTTAATGATGAAGCAGAAATATTTGTATAGGGCATTTGATTATGTACATAAACCACAATGTTTCTTGCCATTGAACAATACATGAAATCAAGCGGAATAAATCAGAAAGAAACCAAAGAGATTTTTTTCACCTTTTTATCATGTAAGGATGGACAAGGGCCAAAAAAGAGCTCTCAGGGGCCTTGGGAAGGGCCAAGTTTTTTTAAAAGTCAGATAAAAATCGATATATTTATTTCTTTTATGAGTAAATATCGTCCTTTTTTTTAGTGTAACGATCGCTAAAAAAGTGCAATCTTAAAGCCACCTTTCATTGCTTCAACAACTTTTATTCAAGTGTGGTATCATCACTGACGGTGATGCTCCGGTAACGAATTCGTTACCGACGGTAATGAAAAAGTGACGGTCCTATCACCGAAGCATCACCATCAGTGGTGATGCGTCCCCGGTGAGGGTTTTTTCATTACCCCTTTTTTTCCATAGGTGAAATTATCTCCATTTATTATAATATAAGAATTTTATTTTCTGATGAACAACGTGTACTAACGGAGTGAAACGGTTCATTTAAAAGATTACATTTAAATATCAACTCGAATATTTTGAAAAATATCTTTTTCACCATTTGTTACGAATTCACCAAAAGAATACTTTTTGTCCGATGTGACGCCGCCATCGCATTCAACATGGACATTGAGATAGGGCTTAAATTTAAAAAAACTTTTGCCGCTCCACGTGAAAACGTATGTTGATGTGTCATGAGGTTCAAAGGTATGAAGCACTTGATCGGGTGAAACTAAAAAAGATGGGGGGAAAATATAAATTTCGTACAACTTACGCGAAAATTCATTCATTAATTCAATTTTAGCATGTCTAATTACCGAACATAGGGATCCCCCAGAAATCTGAAATTTTTGGTGAAATCCAAAACGAAGAAATGTGAAAAGTTTTAAAAAAAAGTTATTTCAATACTTTCTGCGAAGACATTACCTCTTTATAACAACAAAAAATACGTCCGGAAATAGTTAAACGTCGTTCAGCTTCAATGCCAGCAGCAAACGCAAAATAATATAATCCAATAATAAATAATTGTTTCATTTTAACAATAACTTAGAAAAGTAACAAATGGTTTAATTTTGTTGATTTCTGTCGCAAACATATATCGACTTTTTAGTGCGTGGTTAGATCTGTGTTTTATGATTCTCACTTCACTATTTGTAGTGAACCAAAAATTTTTATGTGCCGACTCGGCACTGCCGAGATCGTTTTGTTTTTAAAAGGTCAAATAGATGGCAGCAAAGTTTGTGCTGCACTGAAAAAAAGGGTGTAAGCTGAGCGTCTACTCTGATTTCAAAAAGGTGAAAACTTGTTCCTAAAGTGGGGGGCATTTTTAGGTTTGCTACTAAAAATAGTAGTAGAATTATCCTGCTGCAAAAAGTGGAGCATATATAACGCTATTATAAAGTGGGGTAAAGGGTTAAAAATGTACTTCGAGGTGTATTTACCCCTATTTCAGAAAAGGGTTTTCTAGAATATAGATATTTAAAAGATAAAATAAAGTTTATTGAAAATTGTTACAAAAGAAAATAAAGTTAATTTTTTCAAATCTCATTTCTTTTTTATTTGGAACAAATTAAATTCTTTCAAAAAGTTTTACTCATACAAGGATACTGTAGGTAACATTATCATATTTAAAAAATCAAAATTATTTTTTCTCACGATGTAATTTCACAATTTTGCTATTTTTCAACGGCAAAAATATTTATTCTTTGAAAAAAAAAGAAATATATTTTCAAAAGATTTTGCCGCAAAATTTTTAAATCATTGCAAAATGATACTGTAGATGCCATTTTCGTATTTATTTTGCCGATGATGTTTGAAAATGTCGCAGTTTTGCAAAATATTTTTTTTTGTTGAAAAAAGTTTTTTTTTGTTGAAACTCCGCTTGTATTTTACGAAAAATCCGCCAATTTTAGTGATTCTTTCATTGATCTCTTATTTTTTTGGTTGTCTCACGTGAACTCCCAAAATTTTTCTTTTAAAGGGCCGCAGAATATCTGTTTTAAAAATAAGTATTTGTAGAATATTTGTGTTTTCCTTTTTTTATTATCGCTTGCGGTACCGCGTTCTTTTTCTGGTTTCATACACATATCAACAAAAAAAAACGCTTTTTGGATTGTCCATACTCAATTTTTAAGTTTCCCCTTTAAAAAATTTATTGAGCATTTTTTAACATTACCGTAATACCTGACCCCATTTTTGAAAAATTTACGAAAAATAAAATTTTTGGGTAAAAATTTCTTAAAAGTCTGGATCACATGTCAAAAATACGAATCTCACATGTGATTCACATCTGCAATCAAAAAAAGAGAAAAAAATTGTTCCAGTCCAGTTGCAGCAAATTCACATAATCGAGAAAGAGCAGATGAAAGAAAATGGAAAAACCCAAAACCTTCATTTACCCGTTCAAAGGATGTCATTGAAGTTAGTTTTTGTAAATTAATGAGATTCCTATTTTAATTTTTTACAGAATCTTTTTGAATTTCCAAGACAACAAGAAAATGAAAAAACTAAAACCCCCGAAGTTGCACAATTCAAAGCATCTCAAAAATTACTCAATCCTAACAAATCAGATTTAATACGACGAGATTATTATCTTTTATTATTATTTTTAGCTTAAATCTAAACAGCAACGTCTTTAAACTTGAGAATGAAATCTTCGATGTTTTTGCACTGTTTAAGAGCTTTTTAGTTTTTCGCGGGATTTAATTATATTATTTGAATCCCCAAAATTATCATTTCCAAAAAAGCAATCCCTAAAATTATCGTCCCCAAAAAATGATCACACTTTATGCATCTTAAAAATGTTAGAATTTGTGATCTTGTTTTCTCTTTTCATTGTCGACATTCTCTGTAGGCTAGAGACCAAGGCTTGAAAATGAGGCCGTCAATCTGAGCCGGGCTGGGGCCGAAGCCGAAACTATTGCGGCCCGGTCGGCCTGAGGTCGCCAAATTTTGTTTTTTTTGTATGGCAAAGTAAAAGAATTTTCCTAAAATCCTCGGCCCGGCCGGCCGCATTTTCAAGCTCTGTTAGAGACTGTAGCGGTATAGAATTAAGAAGGCAAAGCCAAATTTGTAGTTGCGTAAGGGCTGCAAAATTTAAATTGTTTTTTAAAAAGTCTTGCAACGAAAACCATCTGTTCTGAAAACACTTTTTTTCCAGATTCGAAAATTTATATCTAAACTGCGATTCCAATTTAATTGATCAACTCTAAAATAAGCATCGGTTTTAGAAAAAATGCCTGGTGGTCTTAAATTAACAAAAAAACTTGCATCAAACTTTTCTTCATCCGAACCAGCAGCACCATCACCTTTATCATCAAGAATTCCTTTGACACCTTCTAGCAAAGATAAACTTGAAGATTCAATTAAAATTGGTGGTAAATTTCTTCATCGATGGAATGATGGATATTTTTATTATGAAGCAAAAATCACAAAAATTGATGAGAAAAGTGATCCTGTGAAATACAATCTCCATTATAATGTAAGTTTTTTTGGAGGATATATGTATCCATTTGACTGCATATATACCTAAAAAGATCTTTTGACAATTTGTATTTTTATATATTTTTGAATTTTTAGAAATGGGCAAGCAGTTTTGATACCAAGCTTACACGAGATGAAATACTTAGCACATGTCGAATTTGGACAAAAGAAGAAGCTGAAAAAGCTGCAGTATGTTTTATTTATATTCCCTATTTGTCTTTTAATGCTAGATATTTTTGTAGAAAGAAGTTGCAGCTGCACAAAAAGATTTATCGAAAAGTGGAAGTAAATCTCAAAAATCCAGACGAACTGCATTAAGTTTGTGATGATTCAATGTTACTTAATGAATACTATAATCTTTATTTTTAGATGTCAGTGAAGACAGATCAGTAAGTAATGAAACACCTTCAGCCAAACGAATGAAAACTCCACCATTTGATCTTATTATAAAGAAAGAAGGTGAAATTCAAATTTCTCCAAAACTTGAGCAACTTTGTAATCTCGAATGTGTTTTTCCTCCAAAGTTTACCATTGATAAAGCTTTTAAGATGGGATGTACTAGTTTTTTATATATTCATTAATGGTGTCATTTTTAGTATAGTGAAAAGTTAACAACAAAACAAAAAAGTCCATGTCCTCCTCATAGTGTTGAAAAGGCAATAGAATTCTTGAAATTAATGCAGGATGATTGCAATGATCACTTTCCTGAATTATTAACAAAGAATGAAGTTCCTGAATATATAAAAATTTTGAATGAAAAGCGTGCTGTTCTTGATCTTTCTGCTCTTGATGAAAATGATTATCTTGATAATGATGATGACGATGATGAAGAAAAGGAAAATGAAAACAAGACTCCTGTTTCACAAATTGTTCTTCCAGTCCATGAAAGTTTTGATATCATTTATTTTCTTCGATTTGTTAAACATTTTAATGAAAAAACTGAAGAAAATCAACTTGGAATACAATTTTATCGTCCACTTTTTGATGATTTCCTTAACTTTATTGATGGTAAAATTACCACGGAAATGTATGACGATGAAATGGAATGAATTCTTTGGTGATTTTATCTCAAGATTGTTTTAAATTTATTACAGTAATAATTTTTTCGTTGTTTTGTTTTTACTGTTTTTTATAAAAAACGTTTTTTTATTCTGATATTTTGTGTACGGTAATTTGTTGACATTTACAAACTAAAAAAATAACTAATTTTTTTCTTCAATTTAATCCTTAAAGGAGGAAGTAAAAGTTTATCGTAAAGTATTTAAATTTTAGAATTTTAAATATTTTACAAAATAACGAAACTCGTTTATTACAGTCAAAGTTTTTTATATTTTTCAACTTCCAAGGTGAAAAAAATATTTTTGGATTATTTACGTAAAAAATGCAATAAATTAATTACAATTATATTTGAGTCACCCCTGTTTTTGGCGGCACTTCCTTGGAATCCAATGATAAAATTTTTAAGCATAAATTATCTCATATAATAAAAAATCTCGGGCTGTCTTTCATTGGTAGGAAGGATGATGGCTAAGCTTTTTAAATGTTAAAAGAAATTTGAAACATTTTTTATTGTTTTATATTTACCCTCTCTTTATACCCCAAAAAGTTTATAATGTAGTAGTAAGAGTAAATTATCATCACATAAATAATTTATTGATTAACTAATTTATTTTTTAAACATTTTGTGGCCGACGTGAATGACTTTGTCCAGTTGGATCAATCCAAAGTTTTCCATCTTTAACATCATGAATTTTGTTGTCATATCCTATGACGACCCCACTTCCAGAAACAACTTCATAGGCATCAGCAATTTTTTCAATTTTACCTTTAAAAAAATGTTGTTTTTAAATAATATATATATATTTATATTTTGTTTACCAGTAATAATATCATGAGAAAATACAGTAACAAATACTTTTTCATTGGAATTTGCTCGAGGATTAAAACCTTCAAAAGCACCGGACCGAATTTGCATAAATGGAATGGAAGTTGGAAGTTCGGGCATTTGCCAATTTGCTGAAAATTTTAGTTTTTGGAGATTTAATTTAATCAAACAATATAGTCATTAAATATCAGAGAAAATGTTAATTACATTGTTAAAAACTGATACACCTAAAATGATACTGTATTTTTCACCTCGATACAGGTTCATTATCTGTCATTTCTGATAATACGAAAAAAATATTTTAATAAAACGCTATTTATATTTCAAGGAAGAGACAATTTTTTATTTTTTGGGTCTTTCAACGATTAAACAAAAACATACAAAATCCTAAAAATTAGAACTTTGCCTCAAATGTTTGTGGGATGAATTGATTAATCGCTGCAAGACCCCCCAAAAAAATGTACCGTTAGTCACCCTTTAAAAATATTTCCTTTCAATTTTTGACCAAATATAATCTAACTTACATTTTGCAGCAATATCAAAAAATCTTTTGGTCACATTTTTAAGAAATTCTTTATTTCTTTCTACCATCGCATATACCGTATACTTTCCACCATTTGCAACATGAGTAATATCACCTAAATTTTATTTTCTCATTAAATATATTTAATTAATAAAAGAGAGATACTGTACTTTTTGGATTAATTTCATCATCTTCATAAATTTCTGGAATTAAATTTGACATTGTTAAATTTGTTTCAATTAAACTTTCATTTGAATTCATCAATTTAATATTCAAAGGTTGTTGTAAAACAAAATGAAAAACTTTTTTATTTTCAAATCCAAAAATTTCACCATTTTCATGTAAAACAATTATCATTTTATCAGTCGCTGCTGCTTCACGTTTGGTAACTTTTTTATTTTGTTGAAATTTAAATAAATTTGATAAATTTAAGCAGTTAACTGTTGTAATAAAAAATGATAAAATTAATATTTTATTAATAAACAACATTTTTTTTAAATATAAAAATATTGGTTCGTATTTTTAAACTATTATATTTTCTAAATTCTTTGAAAATAAACTGTAAACTTTTTATATGTTTTAACACACAAGTAAAACAACGTCGAAGAAGAAAGAATAAATATACCAGAAAAAGAAGGATTAAGCAGGGGAAAAACAGTTATTTACTTAAACTCAAAACTTTTAAACATAAAAACTTTTTTGAATGAACAAAAAAAACTGAGAGGCGTTAAAACAGATTAATGTAAATAAGAAACGTAGGTCAAAAAAAATATTTTGAAAAAAGGAATGTAGTTTAAATAAAAAAAGCAATAAATTCTTTAAATTTTTTGTAAAAAAACATTTAATCAAATTTAGTTATAACTCAAAGTTTTAAGAATAAAAAAAGACTCCTAAAACAAAAGGAAAATAATGGAATAATATTATTTCCTACCCAAAAATCATCTTAATTTTTTAAGATGAATTTTGAGTAAAATTATATTATAATTTTACTCAAAATTCATCTTAAAAAATTAAGATGATTTTTGGGTAGGAAATAATATTATTCCAAAAATAATAATGTAGTAAAAACTTTTTTTCAAATTTACGATATTTATAAACAACGCCTAAGAATGGACAAGGGCCTTTTGAAAGCCCCGAGGGTCCTGGCCGGAACGTAGTAGTGTCAAACCGAATTATTTTCTTAATGCTAAACTTGTTTACGGTCATTGAATTTTCGGATATTCAAAACAAAGAAGCAGGAAATCTTTCGTTCATTTCCTAAATTAAAAATTGTTTTCAACGTTTCAAAACATCTAAATTGGATTTTGAGTGCATGTTTTGGAATTATTTTTTAAATTTTATTCTTTGTTTTTAAGTTTTTTCTTGCTTTGGATTTTGACATTTTGGTTACTGTAACAGTTTTGTTCAAATAATTTGTTTCACAGCCACACATACCATAAAATTTCATATTTTGTTTTTCAACTCCTTAGGGGTTGAGAATAGAGGCTCCGCCTCGGTTTGCGGACATTTCACCGAAAGACTTTTCACCGAAAGAGGCTTTTCACCGAAAGAGGCTTTTCACCGAAAAGGATATTTCACCGAAAATATATATTTTATACTGTTTTTAGATTTTATACTTACATTAGCAATCGAAACTTCAGTTTTTGTTTTTTTTACCGGCTAAAAGGGCTAAAAACCTTAAGGATCGCTAACTAAGCCGATCAGTAACCATCCCCTTTGGCATTTTGACTGAGGAAACCCTGAAGAAACCCTATGAAATACTAAGGAAGTTCAAATTCAGAATCACTGTAGATTTTTTTAAGCCCGTAACATTTAAGCTAAGTTAGTAATATACTTGACTTAGCTTCCGTGATTTAACGTCTCCGACTCCCATATACTTAGGCTTATGCGATTTAGCACCCCAAACCCCCATGTACTAAGGGTTCTTAGGGTTTCTTAGGGTTTCCTCAGGATTTCTTAGTGTTTCCTCAGCGTTGTTTCCTCAGTCAAAATGCCGAAGGGGATGGTTACTGATCGGCTTAGTTAGTGATCCTTAAGGTTTTTAGCACTTTTAGCCGGTAAAATGTCTTAGTTAAAACAAAAACTGAAGTTTCGATTGCTAATGTAAGTATAAAATCTAAAAACAGTATAAAATATATATTTTCGGTTAAAAACCTTTTTCGGTGAAAAAATTTTCGGTGAAATATCCTTTTCGGTGAAAAATCTTTCGGTGAAAAGTCTTTCGGTGAAAAGCTTTTCGGTGAAATGTCATACATTCTCCGCCTCCAGGACCACACCATCCCTATTCTTAATGGCTACTTTACAATTTTAGCAAAAATTTTCAAAAAAACTGGTTTTAAATAATTTTTGTACATAACTAAGGAACTATAACAACTATAATAAACTAAAAATAAATTCAGGCATTTTCTTTTTTAGCTTTTGATAATTTATTTGGTAAATGTACCCTAAATTTTGCAAATTGATCATCATTCATTAGGACGTCAACAATTAAATGCCGACCATCTTCAGATGGAATTGGAGGAGATTGAGGCGAAATAAAATGATTTTTGTAGAGATACGGTAATGAAGGAGAATCTGGGCGAAGTTTAAAGCGACGTAATCGAGCACCAGTTTTTTCTTGAACTTTCTAAAAAAAATTCAAATTTAAAAAGTTAAATCCTCGCAAAAAAAGTTGTTTTACCAAATCAATTTCATTAATAAGTTTATCAATGCCATTTCCAGTTTCACAAGAAATTAATCTCATACTTTCATCTCCAAGGGAATCTTTCATTTCTGCTGGATTATTTTCCATTTTATCAATTTTATTTCCAACTGATATCATTGTATTGATAAGATTTTGTTGAACACCAAGTCCTTGAAGAGTTTCAAAGACATTATCTCGTTGAGTTGCAATATTTGGATGTGAAAGATCTTGAATATGTATTAATAAATCCTAAAAAGATATTATTATTGTTATTTTATGTAAAAGATGGAAGAGACATACAGCATTAATTACATGCTTTAAAGTTGCTTGAAATGATGCAAATAATTGAACTGGAAGATTCGAAATAAATCCAATAGTATCTGCAAAAACTACATGACATCCAGATGGAAGGAGGGCAGCATGTACAGTTGTATCCAAAGTTGCAAAAAGTCTATCTTCACCATAAATATGTTTAGCACCTGTTAATCTGAAAAACGATTGATGTACTAAGACTTAATTGGATATATTAAATCCACAAATTGTAATATGTAACTTAATTTCCAAAACATATACATTCAAAAACATACTAACTTTTTAACCAATGTAGTTTTTCCAGCATTCGTATATCCAATTACAGCGATTACTGTGGTGGCATGAGGACCCTTTTCAATTCGATTCTCTAATTCTGTTTGTTTTGATTCAATAACAGCTTTTAACTTTTTTCTTAGTGTATGCTCTCGTAGCCTTAAAACTTCATATTTATCTGCTTTTCCATGTGATAAAGAATTAACAGCTTGATTAACATGTAATGCATCTGGGGATACTGTATTTTCGACATCCATATATTTTAGTCGATGTCTAAAAAACAAACATTAAAAACACATCCGATAATGTAAAAATATCAAACCTGATATATGGAATTTCAGCTAATGAAATTTGTAAATGTGCTTCTTTAGTTTTTGCATAAAGTTTAAAAATCAACAATACAATATTGTATCGATCATATACAGGTACACCAAATACAGAAGTTAGTTCAGACTAAAATATCAACAGCATAAAAAAATAAGTACATATATGCATAATATAAGACAACCTGTTGAATAGGAGTTAACATATCAACATTTACCATTACTGCTGTTACACTATTCCTATGTTTATGCTCTAATAAAGCATCAATTCTTCCAGCTCCCCATATAAGCTTTTTCTTTGTATTATAATCTGTTCCAACAATTGCTGATCTAAAAGATAGCTGTATTATTAATTCCAAAAGCTTTAAAGACAAACATACGTAACTACATTAAAACCAGGTAACGTTCGAATAAGTGTTACAGCTTCTTCCAACTGTAACTCCGGGGTAGTATTTGCAGGGGCAGACTTTGAACCCCAACGAATTTTTGGATGAATAACAAAAATATTTTGTCCTCGTAAAGTTTTTGATGTTGTTGTTGTTGCAGTTGAAGAACCAATAAATGATGAACCTTGTGGAAGTTTCAGAGAGACCCCAGTTTCATTCACAATCTTTTCATATTCTTCATCTGAATCTTCTTCTATTACTGTTGACGAAGAAGATGTAAATTCATTAAAATGTATAATTGAACGAGAAAAAGTTCTTTTTGATATCTTTGAAAAATGTACAACATTGGTAATTTTTGGTAAAAAATTTATAAAAAATTTGTTCAATTGCATCTTTAAAAGTAGTTTATAAAATGATACTGTAGAAACGTGAATAATAACAACAATAAATTAAGGTGTTGGAACCATAAAAGTGGCACATAATAAAATAATGGCTTATTCTCACTTGCCCCGCTTTTTTTCACACACTGTGTGAAGTTTGCGCACTTGCCCCGTTTTTTCAGTGACACAATGCCAAACTGTGTGAAAAAAATCTTTTTCTTCACAGTTTTTTTGTGTTATACTTTTATTTGTATGATATTTATTTTTCTCTTATCAAAACAATTATTAAAATTAACAATCTTATAATTATCTTGATTTAAAAAAAAGGTTAAAAATCTGATTAAAATATCGAAAATACATACATCAAAAATTTCAATTTACGATATCTTAAATTTTTTGTCAAGTTTGTGTGTTTTAGCTGCATACTTTATTGAAAATATTTTTATTTTAATAAACACGAACAAAAATTATACACTAATAATAGGAACAAAATGATTCTTAATTACCCAATCTGTTTTCTATCCTACAAATGTTTATTGATGCCCCTCATTTTTTATGGTTTGTTGAATCAACTTACAAGATATCCGAACTAGCACACTGAAAAAAATGGGTGCAAAAATTGTCTCCTCCTAAACAAGATAAGACGAAAATTACGCTTAAAAGGCGTAAATATCGTCTTTTAATGGGTAAATGTTAACCTTTTTTAAATGTGTATAAAAATTGTCTCCCCTAAACGGAAATAGATCTATATTTACGCCTTTTAAGCGTAAATATCGTCCTAATTTGAGTATTTTTAGCACACTTTTTTTTCAGTGCAACGAAGGCGGAAAAATGGCAAATGAATCCCGATAAAAGGCGTAACATGATAAGGGATTGTCCAGAAATCACATGACCAAAAAAATGCCTTTTTTGACCCCATCCCCCCCACCTTTGTGATCACCCGTGACTTTTTTGTTTATCCCCTCCCTCCCTCCCTCCGTGACCCAAAAACATGACTAAATTTTGAAAAATTTGTTATTTCACAAAGCTATTAAATTAAAAGATTTTCAAAAAACTTTTAAAAGATGCTTTTTTCGTTATTATTAATAATGATTAATGCTGTTATGAAAAAAAGGATGCAATAAATGAATAGCTCAAAAAATGATATTGACGCATAAGGGATCGGCTTTAAAAAGACAAATCTAGCTTTTTATTAATTCAACTAGCTGACCATTATAGAAATATTATATACAAAAAATAGCAGTAATTTTCAGAAATCCAGCCTAAAATATACTTTGTTTGTTGCGCATTTCATTTGGGCAAATCTAATGTCAAATATCATTTTAGCGAATTTTCCGTTTTTTACCTCAAAAAATTTAAAATAAACTTCATTTGGGCCAAAACTAAATAAGCAATTTTTGAGAAATTTTTTTTGGCGTAACGCAAAAATGATATGTTTTATATAAAACTCAATTTAATTTTGTGAACAAAACACAAAAACACGTTGAATAGTGATCAAGTGACCAGCGATCAACCCCCCCCCCATGATTTTTCGTGACATATTCGCCTACCCCCCCCCCCCCCATCTCGTGGTCACGTGATTTCTGGACAGTCCCCAAAATGCCATTTTCGTAATTTCCAATTTGTCATGTTACGCGTTCTTTTATTTTTTTATCGGGGTACTTTATGAAATTGTGCACGAACTTGAACTCTTTCCAATGAATGTTTCCTGTAGCTATATATCTGCTTCTCATATGCACTCAGTAGACTTCACGATTGTATGCTTTGTAGAATTCAATATTTTCTTTGAAAAGTTTTTCACAATTTTATCACTATGGTATATTATTATGTTTGTTTTTAATTTCGTTCACTGGTTCTTCTATTCAATTTGGTTATTCTTCCCTAAAAACAGAGAACGATTCATTGTGAAACGCTTTTTATACTGGAGTTTAAAGGGCTGAAACACAGGTTATCATCATAATAAGTGAATAATATAAAAACTCAAAAAGCTAAGTTTTTGTAATTTAATATTTTATAAGATTTTAGTTTTTTTGAAATCTCAGAAGATGTCTTAAAAAAACCGAAATTCATCAAAGTCCTTGGATGGGATGGTTATATCATTAAAGTTAGAAGAAAGATTTAGTTATCAATTTTTGACAAAGTTTTTAACTGCATTAAAAACTGAACTCATCTCTTTTCAATAAAGTCTTTTATCATTATTGTAAAAACATTTTTTACCGAATTCCGCATGGATAAAAATATTAATAAGATTGGAACAAATGATAATAAATATTTTAAACAAAATAAAATAAAAAACATTGCTATTTATAGCAAAAAAGAGTTTTTCACACAGTTTGGCATTGTGTCACTGAAAAAACGGGGCAAGTGCGCAAACTTCACACAGTGTGTGAAAAAAAGCGGGGCAAGTGAGGATCAACCAAAATAATTATAACAGATTTTTAAAAGTATTTTAAATATTTAATTATTTTTTAAATTAAAATGGGTCAACAAAAAACAAGGTAAAATTTAACACAGAAAAAAAGAGACAGAGATTTTGTTTGGCAAAATGTAACTCAAAAATATCGTAGTTTTTAAAGAAATTTGAAAATTTGAGAAAACTCACAAAAAATATTATTCATTCATCACTAGTGATCACTTCCCCTCCCGTTTTCGGTAAAACCCGGGAAACCGGAATTCCCGTTTTTTGAAAAGGGGCACGGGACGGGAATTACGGGAATCCCGTGATTCCCGTCGGAAACTTGTAACATGTAATATCCAAAAATTTTAAGTAATTTTTGAGCAGAATCTGCAGATAATCTATTTTTTTGTTTGTTTCCATATATTAAAGTATCATCAGAAGAAAAGCTTTCAGATTAATCATAGCTTGAAGTTGTTAAGAAACAATATTTTGCCACTTAAGCTATATATGGCATTCCCGTTTTATGAAAAATAGACACGGGACGGGAATACGGGATTCCCGTTTTTTGAAAATCGCCACGGGACAGGAACCGGAAAAATCCCGTTCCCGCCGGGATTCCCGGCGGGAACGGGACGGGAAGTGATCACTATTCATCACAGTGCGACGCTTTCCCTTTCTTTGGTCACTTTTGCAAAAAAAGAGACAAAAAAAGACAGAAAAATTGGGGATGTGCCGTTAGGAAAACAAAATTTGCCAAAAAGGCACTTTTTTGGCACATTTGATGGTGCCATTCACGTTTCACTTGTAAAAAAGTTGTTTGGTAACGAAGTTTTCTATGCACTAGGGTGTCGCTGACATTATTTAATTAATGAAACAGTCATAGCATCACTTATGGTAGACTTTTTAAGGTATGCGTGATGCTCATTTTTGCCCAAAAATGGAGTAAAAAAACAGTTTTTTGCATGCCCTGAGTGCCTTGTGAGGTAAACTATTCAACAATTACGAAGTTTTCTGTCGGCATTGATCATATAAATGCATTAGTAAATGCCTTTTATCGTAATCAATCAACCAAAAATTTTTTTTAAGGTATTTCCGTTACCCATTTTTTGCCCGTTTCTTCAAAAAGTAAAATTTGACATCTTGGCATTTGGGAAGGAGGCTTCCAATCAAAAATCCCTCTTTCAAATTTTTTAATAATATTGTTAGGATTAAAATAAAACCATTGGCAGAAGTATCATGCACCTGATTCTCGAGTTCTATAGTTTTTTCGATGTTGGGGTATAAAATTGGCATATTTTTCAATTGGACATAACAATTTAAAGAAGCCTTTAATCAAAAATCTGACTTTCAAATTTTTTATAAATCACATAAGGATTATATTAATACCAAAAGGAACCATATAGGTTCATTTGTTCCCGACTTCTATTCATTTTAGTCATTATCGTGTGCTACAATATCCCCAACATCAAAAACAATATCTTACAATAGCTTTCGACGCTTGAAAAGGCTATTGTTCCCCAACTTTGAATGAGTAATATCCAATCTTATGAAAATCGAAAAAAAAAGAATGTAAAAAATTTTTCCAACAGAACGATTTTTCACAATACCCACGGTGCGTCGAACGCTAAGAAAAATGTCCAGTGAGAAAAATTGGCACTCTTTTACTTTATTCCCCCCCCCCTTTTTCTTTGTTTTTTTTAAATTTTTCATGACATTGTGATGAAATTTGAAAGAAACATAGGTAAATATTTTCCATTATTTATTTTCAAATGTTTTTCATTTTTCATGGATTTTTGAATGCAAAAAGTATGTTAAAAAAGTGAAAAAGGGGGGGGGGGGTAATAAAGTAAAAAAGTACCGAAAAATTGAGAGAACACTTTTCTTTACATTTTTTCCACATTAAATCTTAAAACCTAGATTCTGAGCGAATGAATTTCGTTAAACGTTTTCTGTAAAAGGGAAAATAAGGGTTAACATATTGTTAATGAGTGGGTGTAGGGAAAAGAAAAAATATGGATTCTGAATCCGACGGATTCAGAATCTATGAAAAAATTTTCTCCAAATTCTACAAATTAAATATCATTCGATTCGCCTTAATGCGTAGATTACGATGAATGTAAAATTTATACTTGGCAAGGATTCTGAAGACGCAGAATATAAATAGACACTGGCAAGTGAAAAATAAATTTTCGAAAAAATAAAATTTTTTGCTTTATTATAGTACTTTTAGACCTGAATAAGAATAATATAAAAACAAAAAATTAAAAAAATTAAGTCAAAGCGCCGAAAATGCCATCTGAAAATTCCAAAAAGCAAAATTTTTTGGTTGAAAAAAAGACACTTTTTCTTTCCTTTTTTTGCAACAAAAAAATGCATTTCCTTTATGCTTTTGAAGGACGCGTTGCCAAAAACACGTTTTTCAACCGATTTTGTATGGAAAAATGGAAGTTTTTTGGGATATACCATTTTCGGCTCGTTGATGCGCATTGGTGATAAAAATCTCGGTAATCAGAAAAAAATTCTCTATCGAATTATATAAAATCCAGATTCAAACCTTCTCAAACCCGTGTTTTGTAGTTGAAACGATACAGTAATTTGGCATTTTCGGCGCTTTGTCCTCAGTAAAAAAATTTTTAAGTTGCATTTTTGGAATCAGCGTAAAAAATTACATCTAGAAGGTCTGATTATTAGGCCTTAACAAAAAATTTAATTTTTCATACTGTAACGAAAAAAATGACAAAAAAAGGAAAGAAAAAATTGTTGCTTGCCAGTCTCTAAATATAAAAAGAAAAAATTGTAAAATAAAAGTTTTTAAATTCTGAATCTTTTTTTCTGAATCCTTGCCAACTATAAATTTTACATTCATCGTAATCTACGCATTAAGGCGAATCGAACGATATTTAATTTGTAGAATTTGGAGAAAATTATTTCATAGATTCTGAATCCGTCGGATTCAGAATCCATATTTTTTCTTTTCCCTGCACCCACTCATTAACAATATGTTAACCCTTATTTTCCCTTTTACAGAAAACGTTTAACGAAATTCATTCGCTCAGAATCTAGGTTTTGAGATTTAATGTGGAAATTTTTTCGGGGGAACACTTCTTCACTGGGCAGTTCAGCGCACCGTGTACCCCCAACATCATTTTGGTGCTATAACTCCAATATGTGACTTATAATAACCCTGTAAACGGTTAATATAGTATTTTTTAGACATTCTGGACATGTGTGAACTATTTTAAAAAAAGTTATTTTTTTTTAGAATTTTTCTAGTTTTTTTTGTCTTGGTCCCCCCTGTGAAAAAAAAATCGAAATTTTCTTTTTCGACGCACATTTCAGGGAATGTTCAGGGGACTATTAGAAGACGTTTGATAGAACAATTAATCGTTTAAAATCATCCTCCGCCAAAAACCACTTAACCGAACGCCAAATGAGCCCGTGGCATATCAAAATCTATTAGAATTTGGGTTTTTGTATAAAAAAATGGTGTAAAAATTTTTTATTTCATTTTGAATATTTTTTTGTATGGGAAAATTACTGTAAAATATAATTACAAAAAAACAGGACTTTAATTAAACAAACATAGATCAACATCGGATTCACCATCCTTGAAAGTACCTGGGGGCAAATAACTGAATTTTTAAACAATGTATTCGCAAAGTTATTGAAAATTTTTGTATGGAAAACTCTATCTCCAACATCGTTAAAAATTCATAACTTTTGAAATCTGTCATAAAACTCTTTCCGGTGACTTGCATTATCAATTATAATGATATTAGTGTATTTTGGACAACTTTCACCTCTCTTACATCAAGTTTTAATTATACTCTTCTACATCAGCTACAGTACAAAAACAGAAAAAATTTAAAAATCTGTACTGCGTGAGAAACATTATTATTATGGTTTTATCACTAGAAATTGGTAAAAATAAAGTTAATTGACAGTTTTACAGTTAAATCCATCATTTTTCAAAAAGTTGTCATTTTTCTGTTAATTTTGGTATACTGTAGAATCAGTTGTAGTTGTCAGATAAAAAATTTCTGATCTAGCTATTATAAAACAATTATTAGGGGACGAAGAAAATCCATATTTGGATTAATTACTTCTGACAGAATCATTTTATTACATGTCGAACAAAATATGTTAGACAACATTATTGTTCAATTTATGTATTTGAAGTTGATCCCAAATTATGTGTTTTTTTATGCAAGAGAGGTGAAAGTTGTCCAAAATACACTAATATCATTATAATTGATAATGCAAGTCACCGGAA
This sequence comes from Panagrolaimus superbus, assembly GCA_964035985.1. Taxonomy (NCBI): domain Eukaryota; kingdom Metazoa; phylum Nematoda; class Chromadorea; order Rhabditida; family Panagrolaimidae; genus Panagrolaimus; species Panagrolaimus superbus. The sequence continues at coordinate 14,409,504 of OZ038357.1, forward strand.
AGAGTTTCATGACATATTTCAAAAGTTATGAATTTTTATCCCTCCACCTTCCCCTTAGCTCGGGAAAAGAGCTCGCGAGCCCTTTGACAGATATTTTAATATCATTCAAAGGGCTCTAAAAATTTTAAAATAACAATTTTATTTTTCAAACGTGTGTTATCAACTTTCTTCTGTTTGTATTTCTTTATTATTTTTCAATAAATTCATTTCCTAAAAAACATTTTCTTTTCAATCTTGAAGGAATTAATTATATCAGATTTTTATTCAAAAAATAAAATCTCTCAATAATATTATTATGATCAAATCCAGTTTTGAGTTATCATTAAATATGACAAAAAATTTCATGGATTATGCAATTGTAACAAAAAAAACGTTAAAAAACATAATGAACAAATAAATAAAACAAAATTAAAACTGGATTTATCTTTCTTTCTTTTTTTCTCGACAATTTTTTTTCTTCGTCAAATTTAATTTAAAACTCCAAACATTTATTTTTTAACTGATCAACATAATTTAGAGATGATAAATGATAAGAACGATCAACAACTAATATCATCTCTTTTTTTATAAATCTTAATCTCATTCACATTGAGCTTTAACAAAAATATAGGATATCAATTATTTATGTTTGTTTGCTTCATTGATTCAGAACATTTATCCGATAACTTTCACTTTAATGGCCATCCCAAAAGCCCTAAAAAGAAATCATTGAATTCAAAAAAAAAGATATTGGCCCAAAAATCATTTTGTTTGCTTTTTTTTTGAATCAAAAGAAGCATAACGATCTCTTTTTTTTGGAATAACATAAAAAAAACACGTTAAAATCCGGTCATTTTTTTCTTTATATATTTTTTTTCGCGAACAAGTTTGTAACAAACAAAAAAAGGAAGATTTCTTATTTTTTTTCATCAAATCCCATTGATAGGACTAATAACAATAAAAGTGTTTTTGAGTTTTGTTAAAATTTTAATAAAAATAAGTATTTTTTTAAATTGTATTAATTTTCAGGAGCACTGGTAAAAAATGAAATTATATTTAATAATATTTGTATTTTCTACTTTTATTGCTTTTATTAATGCACAGGTTTGTTTGTTCTTTGATTTTTAAAAACCAAAACAACAACCAAAAATTTAAAAAAAAACCTTAAAGGGGGAGACGCATCTCTAATAAATTTTTTATCAGGGTTCATTGGAGCTGTTTTTTGTTTAACGTTTTTCAGCTCCAATGAATAAAAAAAGCAGCTCCATTGAGCGCTGATTCACGTCGAGATCTCCAATCAATGTCAAACAAAAAAATTTGATAGAGGTGCGTCTCCCCCTTTAAATTTAAATACCGTATCTTAGTAAATTAAATTAAGGATGGACAAGGGTCTTTGCAAGGACCAAAAACAGAGCTTTGGTATTTTCTTCAATGGCCCTCACATTTTGGCCCAGGGCCCCCGGGGCTTCAAAAAGGTCGTTGTTCATCCTTTAATTAAACCATAATTGACGTTTAGTTTGCCCCCCCCCCTCTAAATTTTTATTCACAAAAGCAACCACCCGCTATTTTTAATTTTCAACCAAAATTCAACATTTTTATGCAAATTTATTTATGTTAAAAAGATTTTTTCGGGGGAGTTATTATCGAATTCAACTTGTTACCAAAGAAGTACCCCATAATTTTTTTCTGTTATTTAAATGAATTTCATTGATTAAAAATTGTTTGAATTCCATCAACTTTGACAATAATTTGCTTATGCTCTATTCTCCTGATTCCCCAAAAAAACATAAAGAATAAAAATATCAAAAAAAAAGATTTTTAGGCAAAAAGAATTCCAACAACAAAAGAAATTGAAGATTACGATGATCCAGTGTTACGAGAAATATTTAAAAAGAATATTCCCCCAAATCCTGAGCTTTTAGCTAATAATGGCTATCAACAACAACAACAACAAAATTATAATTCAAATGGATATCAAGGTGGTCAAGTTCAACCATATTCTCAAATTCCCCAAAGCGGAGGCTATCAACAACAACCCTCCCAATCCCGATATCAATCACAACAAACATTTTCACAAAATCCAAATCAAGGAAATCGATATATTCAACAATATGCAAATTCTGAATCTGGACAAGCTTTTACAAATCTTGCTGCCACCGGAGCTCAAAACTTTTATACTGGAGCTCAAACCGTTTCAAATGCCTTTGGCCTTCCACAATATGAATCCCCTTTCATTTCATCTGCGGCATCACTTTTTGGTAGATAAAAAAAAGACATTTTTTTTTGTTATATATTTTGTTGTTTCTATGCATATCTTTGTAAATATACCTACTATAAACTAAAGTTTTAAACTACAGTATTTTCTTCAACTATCAAAAATTTCAACTCGAAATCCTTTTATTATCAGCACCTGATACTTTACATACTGTCTATATTGTTTTAAATCCCAAATTATTCATTCATTCGTTCATTCATGAAAAAAGATATTCATCAAAAAATCAATCTGATCTGATGACCTAAGAGAGAAGGATATTATGCACCTTTGAAAAACAACACTCAATCAGTGCAATATTTTTTTATTTTGCATGCATCCCCCCACCATTTTTTTTTTTATTCTTTGGTCAATTTTAGAAAATCTTTTAAAGAAATATGAAAGTCTTTCCTTGCAGAATAAAAAAGGAAAGGTAGAGAGATGATGGTTAAGATAATTGGGAAGAGATAGCATGTGGACGGCACGGGATATGATTGACCTAAGTACGCTCAACATTTAAAAAAGAAAAGAGGCGGAGTTGCATTAGTTTTTTTTGGCATTTATTTAAAGGTTTGCATCATTTCATGCAAATTCCTCATTCATTCATTCATTTATTAAGGAAAAAAAGAAATTGTTATTTTTTTGGCGGCATATTTTTCGACAACCAACAGGTCAGGTCAGACAAAAATAAAATATATAATTTGCGATTTTTGTGCCAATGAATTTACTTCTCTCATTGCAATGGCATTTTTTTCCACGACATTTATAGATTTAATGAAATATGTCTGTCTTTTCAATGGCATTTAAATATTTTGATTAGTCCTTTCAGTTTTTGTTGTTTTAAAAGATGTTTACCCATTTTTATAATATTTTAATTTTTCATAACCCTAATATACCTTGCCAAAATTACTGTACCTCCCAAAACAACTTTTCTAACTTTCTCATCATTTAATCATAGATTAAGATATACAACATCTTTTTTTTTTAATTAAAAAGATTTTCCCCAAAACTTTCCCCTTCATTTTTTGGCAATCAAAAAAACCTTTTTTTTTATCATTTTTCAATCAAAATTTAATCAATCATAATTTTCAATTTTTTTTTATTTCTAATATTCGGCTATTTCAAATAATTGCGTAATCATAAGTATCTCTCATTGACCTTAAACTGGTTCGTTGAAGAAAACTTTCTAAAAGCTAAATAAAAACGACAAAAATATTTTTCAATAATATTTTTTTTGTCGTTCATGTGAAGAAAGAGCTAAAATCACGGGCATTTGTATGTTATAATCATTTTAAATAACACTAAATTAAGTAAACATATAATTAAAAAGCTCAGTCTTGTAAGAATTATATAAAGTGTTTTATGGATTTTTTAAAATTTAAAATTAGTAATTATAATTAACTACAGTCAAGGCCGTATTTAGGGATATATGACACTTCGTTACAAAGACAATTCGTTACCAACGTGAGCTGGGTTCAATGACACTTCGTTACAGTTGGTAACGAATTGTCTTTGTAACGAAGTGTCGATCTTCCGTATTTAGGGGGGGGGGGGGGGTTCGGCACCTGTGCCCCCCGAAACTGAGGAATTTCCTTTGATCTTTTGCCGCTTAGTGTTGGCGACGGGAAAAGATCAAAGGTGTGCCCTCTCCCAAAATCGCTGTGCCCCCTCCGAAATTTTTTTCTGTATACGGCTTTAACTACAGTAAACCATAAAATTTTTATTGCTTTAAAAATGGCAACAAAACTATTTTTTTTAACAAAAAAGAAAAAAAAAAGAAAATTTGTGTTTTGTTTCCTCAAGTGCTATCTCATTTTTCCTACATTGCTAATATTTAGTTGTTATCCTCTCAGACTCAAGGATCACCTCTCTCTCTTTCATCCAAATCGGGAAAAAAAGTAGCAATTTTAAAGTTTTCCCTTTTTGTTTAAAAACCACTTAAATGCATCATTTTTGTTTCATGCATCTTTTTTACCTATTAACTTTCAAAAAGTTGAAATTAAAAAATCCAACCCCCTTTTTTTCGATTACGCGATAATAGATGTATAAAAGGTTCAAAATTTAGAAACAAAATATTATAAAAAAAATTTAGAAAATTTAAAAAAATGAAATTCATCATTTTCGCCGTTATTTTATTTTCCGTCCTTCAAATCAGTACCCAATTTGCATTCCGAAATGATTTTGAAGATGATGATATTGTTGAAGTTTATGAACGACATGTCCGGGATACTGCGGCTACCGTAACCGCTGAAACTATTGAAGCTAGTGGTGAAGAGGTACAGTATAGCTAAATATTTAAAGATTAAATAATTTTGCAAAAATCTTTTTAGCCCCTTCCAAAAAAGACTGTTGTAAAACGAGATAAACCTGAAACAGAAATTGAAGCCTCTGGACATTCGGAAGAATCATCAGAAGAAAAAGAAGAAGAACATCGCCCAAAACGTTCTACCATTGAAACAGAAGCCATTGAAGGATCTGGTGAAGATAAAATTGATGCTGGACGTCAACGTCGTGTTGCTGGTGAAGAAGTTATTGAAGCTTCTGGTGAAGAAGCAACCACCATCGTTGCTGCTTAATTGTTTTGAATCTCCCTTTCTTTCATTTTTGTATCATTTATTATCTCAGGGAAATTTGAATAATCATAAAAAAAAGTAGCCTGGTTTTTGCCATTGACAATGAACTTTTCCCCCCAATTTTTTATGATATTTTTTTGATTTTTGCTATTTTATGAAATAAAAGAAAAAACTTCTATAATTTTTATCAAAACAAAGGAAAAAAAAACTCAACAAACAAACATAGATTATTCTTCCATGGCATCATCATCTTTTTCATCTTTCAGTTGACCAATATTTTCAACAGTTTTAAGCCATTTTTCTTTTACTTCATCTTCAACTCTTGCAATAATTTCTGCAACTTTTCTTGCACAACTTTTGATAAGTTGTTGACATCTTGAATGATTAACTTCTTTCATTCGATATTGAATACGATGGATGTCAGCTTTTTTGAAAGATGCTTCAACCGTTTCAACATATTTAACAAAAACTTGTGTTAAAAATCCAATTTCCCATCGCGTTAAACTTTGATATTGCATTGTTGTAATTACCCATGAATGAAAATTATGCCGATGACAAAGTTCTAATGCTCCAGTTGAAAGTGAAACCATTTTTTGCAATAAATAAAAGATATACGTCATTGTCATTTTATCACCAAATGGACTTGCAAGCATTGATAAACAAAGTGAAGGACCACCTCTGAAAAATAATGGAGTTTAATCACAGTATACACTTAAGCTACGGTAGAAAAACTCACACGTTGTTAAAGATTTTATAATCATTTGATGAAAGCATGGAAGTTGCAGCTAAATCTAAAGTCCAGATTCTTTCATTTTTGAAAGTTTCAGTTGAAGTTGAAAGAAGCATCCGAAGAAATTCTGGTACATCATCAAATTTAAAATCAGGTTTTACAGTTAAAAATGTAACAATTTTGTTGTAAACTGGATTTTCAGGTTGTAAAAAAAGCTTAAAAACTTTTGCAAAGAAATGAGAAGAAGCTAAAAATTTTAATAACACTAATCAGTCAGTTACGGTAATCTTTAAACAAACCATTTCCAATTTTTAGGTTTGACTTTTTCAAGTTGTCTTTCAAATAAGTCAATGTATAAATAAACAAAGATTTTTCAAAAAATGCTTCAGAAGAAATATCTTGAATTTTTAGCAAAAAATCCGAAAGAATTGCATAACCATAAATTCGAATATTATCAAGTGGATGAGAAAGTAAAAAGGCAGCAAAAGATAATGCATTTCTTTCAACAAATAATCTCAAAGTTAAATCTGCTCCTGCTTCAACCATTCCAAGCAGCAACATACTAACATATCGTGGATCATAATGCAATGGATTCTTTTGTTCAATATCATCGGGATTAAAAAGTGATGAATTGATTCCAGTTTCCCATAAAATGTCTGCATTTAAACCTTGTAAAACTTCATCCGGTTTAGGACAGATATGAACCGCTCGACCAAGTTTTACAAGATTTGCATAATGTGATTCTGTATTTGGACCACAGACAAGTGGAAGTAATGGCCTAAAAATTTGAATATTACAACAACGTTTAGAAACAACAAATAGAAACAACAAAAGTTTTACTTGAAATTAAATTTTACAGTTCTTTCATAAAACTTTAAAATATCAAAAATAACCAAATCCGATGATGTTTGAGTTCCAGAATAAGTGATCAAAAGTTTAGAAATAAATTCATGATCAGTATGATTTGCAAGGGAGAGTAAAATTTCTTCCTATAATTTAGGGATATAAATTTTATCAAAAACCAATATAAAACTTACATTATCCTTTTTATCAGTCAAGAAGTTTTTCAATTCAACAAATTTTGATTTTTTTGGCTTTGATTTTATAGCATCTTTAATAGCTGTATATTCATCAATAATTTTGTTTTCATATTCATATTCGGCGCGGCTTTTCGATTTTATAACATCTTTAACAGCTTCTTCACCAACTTGATCAAAACGTCGTTTCTTCTTTTTTGGTGGATTTATTAAACCCATGGTTAAAAATAGAGATTTTAAAATTGATCGTTTAAAAAAGAAGAACTCGAAAAACACAGAAAATTAGAGAGATACTCAAATGAGATTGTTGTTCGGACTTTGCCAAACAATGCTGCTTTTTTTAAATTTTCTATTTTCAAACTACTGTAATATATTAAAACAGGTCAAACTTGATATATTTAATTATTTTTTTGGTAGATGTATGTTAAAGCATAAAGAAAGTTAAAGAAGAACCTGTCAGATAAAAACCGTGCTCGTTGGATATGTAGGGTGCTTCAAGAGTAAGGCCTATTTTGAGGTGGCTCCTAAATAATTTTTGTTTCATTAGAGCGAAAATGGATGGCACCGTAAAACTATGTATTTTCGGGTTTTGTTGTTTCACAGCGGCCGCTGCAGCGGAATCTTTCAGAAATAGAAATAAAAAAAGTTCAAACACTTTTGCAGTTATTTTTTTAAGCTCCCAAAAAAATTTCTTGCAACGAAAATATATCTAAAAACTGTTAAATTTTCAACTTTAATTTTCGGAGTAATTTTTTTACAAACAATTAATCCATTTTTGATCCTTTTTCATCTGATTTTTTTTAGCTTGAAGTCAACATGTGTGATGCTTATGTTGGTGCTGCAACGGGTGCTTTCAAGTGTAAATTTTTTGTTCTCTTTATTTCTTTTCCAAAAAGTTTTTTCGTTTTTAGGTGTTAGTTTTAAAGATGGAAAAATTACAAATGCAAATACGATTGCTGAACTGATCCCAAAAGAAACAGAAATTACCGCAATGTGCTATGGGGATACGGAACAGGTGTTTTTATTCTATATTTTTATCTTTTACGTTAACCTAGTTTTTTACAGACTGAAGTGATTGCATGTCAAGCAAATCGTAAAATAAAATTATATAATTCCATCACAAATTTATATTCTGAATTATTTACGGTTGAAGGATGTGAAGGAAAAATTGTTGGCTTATCAATGTTGGCAGCAGATAAAATTATTACTGCAGCTTCATCAGGTCATCTTCAAATTTGGACTCCTGAAGGAAAGCTATTAACCTCAGATAATTGGAATGCTGGAAATGATATTTTTGCTTTTGATAAAAAACCATCTTCATCCTCCATTATTGCAACAGCGGGAAAAGAAAATTTGTTAAAAGTTTGGGATGTTGAAACTCATCAAACAACTTGGTCGGCAAGAAGCGTCAAACATGATAAACTAAATCTTCGAGTACCAATTTTGGATAATGCATTACGATTTTTGAATGAAAACGAAATTGTTACTGTAACTGGAACAAGTCATATTCGAATTTATGATCCTCGAACACAAAGAAAACCAATTCATGAATTGAAATATATGGATACTCCAATAACAGCTTTATCACTTTGTCATCGTGAAAATCATATTATTGCTTCAAATACTACTGGAGAAATGGGCTTGTTTGATCTTCGAGGAGGAGGTTATATCTTTTTTTTTATATATTATACGTTTTTTTAATACAAAATTTAGTTAAACTTCTTTATAAATTTCGTGGATTTTCTGGTGCTGTTCGATCTATTTCTGCTCATCCTACTGAGCCCTTTGTTATTTCTGTTGGAATTGATCGACATATACGGCTTCATAATATTGATACAAAAAAAATGGTTAAAAAAGTAAAGATTTCAATTTTTATCTTTTAAAATACCGTAACCCTTTTTAGATTTATGCAAAAGTCCGAATGAATTGTTGCTTAATTAAAAATCAAAATGAATGTGCCCTTGTCAAAGTTGAAAAATAAGTGTTTGTTTTTCTAATTGAATATTATTGTTGAGTTTTATTGTTTTTATTAATAAAAAATTTATTATTTTTTAACAACTCCAACAATCATCAAATTTTCTGGTGATACATTTACATCAATATATTCCAGAAGGCGACAATCAAACCCGCAAACTTTTCTTAAATATAAAACTCTTCCAAATTCAATCAAAGCTTTTGCTTTTCTTCCAAGAATTAATTTCTTTTCGTAACTCCAGAATTTGAAATTTTCTCCATCATCAATTGCTTCAACAAAAGCTGTTTCGCTGACAGGAGGACCACACGTTGCCCAAGATGCAATCAGTCGTAGAGAACTTATCAACTGTGGCGAATCAATTTTGATAGCTTTGAGGTAATCATGACCAACATATTGAGAAATTGTAATTCGATGATGACAGCATCTAAAAACTTTTGTTTATTATTATACTGTAACTTGTAAAATAACAATTTTTTCTTACGGAGCAAGACAAAAGCCATTGATTGGAACATTATTGAACATTGCATTTGTGATACAATTAATACCGTAATCTGTTGCAGATCCACAAAAATGTTTACATACAGCTGAGACGGAAGTTGAAGAAGTTAGAGAAGGAATCTTTGAAGCATCAACATGTTCAATGGGGCATCGAATTCTTTTGATATCAACAGCATTCTTCTAAAAAGTTTTTTTGTATCATTTAATTGTGTACAATTTCTTAGACAAATAAAACTTACATTTTTAACTTTATTATCTGCTTTATGCTTAATCCCAGAATAATCAACCAAAATATATTTTGTTTCTGGAGCTTGTGAAGCCATATAAAATGCAAGTTGTCCCCGGCCAACTCCCAATTCGAATACAGCTTTGGAAGGATCGTTTTCCAGAAGTTTGTTTTTCATCAAATGGCCTAAAAATGTAAAATTTTTATTGATAAAAATTTATTTAAACAAACCAATAATAGAGCTTATCTGCTTCAAATGTTTAACTTTTCCAATCTTTTCTTTCTTCAAGTCAGTTTCAACAATTTCAGCCTCTTCATATTCAATCAAAATTTCGGATTTGATCTTTTCGTATTCAGTTTCAACAATTTCAGAAACCTTAGCAATTTCTTTTGTTAAATCTTCAAATGTTTCTTCTTCATCCGGGATATTCTTTTTGTTGATATTTTGAACGACCCATTCATCTTCAGGAATACGAGCGCAACATTTTGATAAATGATCCTTCAAAAATCGCTTATCAACAGTATGCTTGGGATTATTCGGACATGGAATACGATGCTAGAAGATATTTATTTAAATAAATTTACAGGCAAGAAAAGTTTACACGAAAAAAAAACTCACAACATTTGATTCATCAAAAACTGCATGTTCACCACAATAGGCTAAACCTTTCTTAACAATCATTTTACAAGATCTATTTTTTCGAGGTATTATATATGCACATCTTTGAAAGGTTTCAGGTATTGCAGATGAAATGGTAGATACATTCGACATATATAATTAAATATTGCAGAAGCAAAGATTTTGGAAAAAGATTAAAAAAATCAGTTACATTTTTTTGGTTCATATTTTCATTGTGTCAACTCTTTGCCAAATAACATAAAAAAAATACGGTATTAATACCAAAAAATTTTTTTATTTGTAAAAAAACTTTAAATTTTTGTTAATTACCAAAACAAAAAAAAACATATTTTTGAAAAAAAATATAATAAAAAAATAATAAAATAAATTTTTTTTTTTGAATGTCAGCATCATTTGGAATTGGTTGATCACGAGGAATTTCTTGACGTTGTTCAGGCATATTTGAAGTGGCATTGACTTGATTGTGTTGAATGTTAATTTGATTTTTTGAATGAAACAGACGTTTTTAGTACGTTAATTAAAGGGGGAGAATAGAGTTACTCATTTACCGGGAAATCCTAAAAAAGGCGGGAATTTCAAAATTGGCAATTTTACGAATTTAATGTCAAAAAAGCTCAAAACTATTTTTTCTCAGTGTTAAACATTAAATTATTTTTGGACTCTTAAATTTTTTAAAAGCTGAAATAACCATTTAAATAAATTTAATTCAAAAATTTTTGGGAAATGCAAGTCATTCCTCGCAAAAATCGGGAAATTTCCCGGGAAATGGAAATGATGAGTCCTAGGGGAGATCCGCCTCTAACTAATTTTTTGTTAAATTTTTCTTGATGGTCTCAACGCTAATCAGGGAACAACAAAACCAAAAACATTTTTTTTGTCATGCTATGATAACTCATTTTAAAAACGCAAAACAAAATGGTTTAACATTTTTTCGCCTGATTCGTGTTGAGACAATCAAGAAATATCTAGCAAAAAAATTTGTTTGAGGTGTTCTCCCCCTTTAAATAAACAAATATTTACAGATTTTTTCTTGCTTTATCTCCAATTTTTACTGCTGATTTTAAACGTAAAGGTGTATTTGTAATTCTTACTTGGAACTATTGTTGGTTTAACCTTTTTCTGTGTATCAATGATTTGCAAAAAAAGCTTTATTAAAATATTTAAAAAATCTTAAAAAATTTAAAAGAAAGAAAAAACTAGCAGTCATCATTTTTTGCCATATACAAGATCGAGCGCTAACGTTTGGACATTAATGTCGACGAACGATGATGAATGCAAAAAGACAAGAAAACATTTCTTTCATCGCTTTCGTTATTTTTTAACATCCAAATGTAAACGCTCTGGAAATGTTTTTTCACACTTTGGGTTTATCGATTAATTTATTTTTTTATTTACAAGCATGATAAATGTAATTTTTGATGTCAACCAAAGGCTATTGTTTTTCTTTTTTAAAAATAATAAAAATGTCTTTTTTTGATATAACTATATCACAATACAACAATCTAAATTTGAAAAAAATCTAATTATCAAAAAACAATGTTGTGCTTAAAAAGTGTTACAACCAGGCAGCAGAAAAAGTTTAAAATAAACGCAAAATGCAAACGCCAAGAAAAAAGTTTACAAGTTTAGCGCAAACAAAAGGTTTATAAAAAAGGTTTATTTTTCAAAAAATAAACCTTTTTTATAAACCTTGACTGCTGACAAGGGAACGAACCGCGGGAGATGATCACCGAGTTAAAACATCCCACATAGTTTAAACCATTCATTGGGCGTCAGAAACAAACCCCAAAAAATATTTCGCCCCACTTTTAAGTTTTACCCATTTTTCGGCATTTTAAAGATGCGCAATTTGCCTTGGTCCCCCCTGTTAGACACGTGCACTAATATTTTTCTTTTAGCAAAATTTTAGCGTACACGCTGTTTTATAAAGCTATCTTGAGCTCAAAATGTTGGATTTGTCAAGCTTAAAAACCTTAGTAAGAAAAAATTTGACAAAAAGTCAATTTGAATTCAGAAATTAAAAGAATCAGGGGCACTTGTGCAGTTTTGCACCCAATTTGTTTTTGTTGAAAGATTCACTTGGAAATTTGCATAAAAACATTGAGTTTGCATTGTGAATTTGAAAGGGTGGGTGGGCGGGTTGAGTGGACGGTTGCTTTTGTGAATGAAAAAACAAATTGGGTGCAAAACTGCAGAAGTGCCGAATCAGGTTCAGACCTTTTATTCTATCAAAAAAAGCTAAAAAATGTTATGTTTCACATTGCCAAAAAAAGTTTTTAGGAAAAAAATTTTCTATACAAAATTCTTTCGTAACTTTAACATTTTTTAAACAAAAAAGTAAAAATAATATGTTTAATTTTTCAACTGCTTATTTTATATTATCATCAATTCCACTATTTTATTAAAAAAAAATCAGAAAAACAAAAGTTTTAGGTTCATTACTGAACATGCACCACCTTCAATAGAAAATGTGTCAGAACTATATCTCGGATTCCTCGGGGAAAGTTAGTTTTGGTATTAAAATACGTGGAATAGGTCCAGTAACAATTTATCCGAGAAACTTAAGACGCATCGGGGCGCACCCGGGGGTTTTTTGAAGATTTCCTAAATCTTGTACTTTTTGGTTTTTCACAAAAATGCATTTTGTGCATTCCTAAAAGCGAATTACCCTTTTTTTCTGTCATCACCTGTTTCAGCAGGTTCTGTTCTATATATATAAAACGAGGAAAAGAAAAAGTTTTCACTTTTTAAAAAAAAAACCTCAAACCCTGCTTAAAATGTAACTTTCAAGTTACATAAAATCAACTTTTTTCGTTTGCTAGCTTATTATGTAACTTTTTTAGAAAAAATCAGATATTCTTGAATTTATGTAACTTTTCGTTACATTTTTCGCTGGTTAAGGTAGACACTGGCAAGCGAAAAAATAATTTTCGAAAAAATAAAAAAAATTTGCTTTATTATAGTACTTTTGGGCCTGAATAAGAATAATATAAAAACAAAAAAGTAAAAAAATAAAGTTAAAGCGTCAAAAATGCCATCTGAAAATTTAAAAAAGCAAAATTTTTTGGTTGAAGGGAACACATTTGCACAGGTACTCAAACGAGATTGTTTTGTTTGAGGGAAGATTTGAGCATTTTGAGAAACTATCAAACCATGAAAATTTCCATATATATGTAAAACGAGTAGGAAAAAATAATTATCGAGGCGGATTTTTTAAATAAAGTATTTTAAAACGAGATTCTGTAAAAAAAGAGCTCAAAAATTGTTTCTGGCAAAGCGCGAATAATCTCGTTTGAAGGGAGTGTCGGAGATAGTGAAAAACTTTTTACGACCGTTTTCCGTCGTTCCAAGTGATGGAGAATGCATTCGTTGCGTGCGGGCGGACAAACTTTTTCATTCCCCATCACTTGGAACGACGGAAAACGTTCATAAAAAGTTTTTCACTATCTCCGACACTCCCTTTGAGTACCTGTGGCATTTGTTTGACACTTTTTCTTTCCTTTTTTTGCAACAAAAAAATGCATTTCCTACCAATAAACGGTGATTGTTGGTTTGTTGGTTGGTTGGTCCGTTTTTATTTTGAACAAGCGCGTTTTCTGGCAAAGCGCACAGCGAACTGAATTTCCCTTTGCTTGTTGATTTTTTGACAGAACGCCAAAATTCAAAAAACGAAAAAATAGGTGTTTTGGTTTTTACTTTTAAATTATTTTTAGCAAATGTATACATTATTTTTTTGTTTCTAGGGTAAAAAACGATGAAAAATCTGATTTTTCCATGTATGACATACCCAAAAAAGTGAATAAACGGGGTTTTTGAAGGCGTTGAAAAGTATCTATTTTTGTAGACTTAATTTCTCATATTTCCTGCCAATATTTTTTTTCACCGATATTACCATCTTGTTCAGCATGTCCGATTTAGTAAAATGTCAGGTCATTTTATTTAAATCACTGATAGTTTTTGAAATTTCTCAAAAATACTGATTTTTACCTTATTTTTGCGTATAATTAAGTTCATACACTTATATTAATGATGTATTTTTCATCAAAAACAGCTCAAAAGTAATGCAAAATATATAAATAAACTCTACTTAACAAATAGAATGGATTAATATTTCTAAAAAAAGCTTTACATTATCTATATCATCACTATGAAGTCAAAAACTATCAATCTTTAGCTGTATATTCTTGAAAATGAACTTTTCTGCTTATCTCAAATAAATGCGTTTATTTAACAGAGAGCTTTTTAAAAAAATTATAAAACCGATCCTATTGATTTGCAGAACAGATTTATGTGTTTAAGACTTAAACTTTAAGTCATAGATGTTGCAACTGTAAATTGTTAAACTGGGAATTTTACCTTTTTAAATATACCAGCTGACACTGTTTTTATACAATAAACAGAAATGTTATAAATTCATAACCTACATTAAGTGGCAACAATCATGGCTTTTTGCAGCAAAAAAGGTGGTAAACATCAGTATTTTTGTTGTTATAGATAATGTAAAGTTTCGAAGTGTTTTTTTAGAAATATTAATCCACACACATGGGCAGATGGGTGCGACAATATCCTCAAAAATCCGCGACCCTTTTTAGGCACAGGGGGGAGTACGTTGAATTTTTCGCAAAAAAATTTTTCGTTTTGTAGCACATCTAGTCTTAATTATACGTGTTTATTAAGCGGTTAAAAAAATCATGGATTTAAAAATAAACAAGGGCCAAAATTTGTGGCACCGGCCCTCACATTTTAACCCGGTCCAGGGCCTTTGCAAGGGCCAAACCAAGGCTTTGATATTTTCTTCGGGTTTTGCCTTGGTGCCCAGTGTACCCGCTAGGGTTGCGCATAAACGCAAAAACAAGGAATATTTTTTTTCAAAAGTTGAAAAAGAAATTTTTTTTCGTTGCAAGAACATTTTTTTCGCTGGTATTGAAGATATACTTTTTTAACGTTTGTAACCTTGAAAAATCTTTTTTAATCGTTTTAATTTTGCAATATCAATAATGTTTGTGATGAAAAAAATACCTAACATCATACTAAAAGTGATTATAATGCAAAAAAGAACAAACAGAACACTTTTTGTTTAAAAAATTGGCAATATAGCAAATAATAGAGTTTCACCTATTCAAAAAAATTATAACTGTGCCTTTGTGTCACCTCGTGACAGTCTAACCTTTATATATTATTATTCCCCATAAAAAATTGCATATGTTGGTAAAAATTAGAAGTTGTCCAGAGCTGTTCACAAAAAGTTATTTATCAAATTTTGTCAAAAATGAGCGTTTTTGCCTATGTTACACATATTTTCCGTAATGCTGCTTTTATGCCACCTCATGACAGTCTGCCCTTTATATATTATTGTTCCCCATAAAAAATTACATATATAAGTAACAATTTAAAGTTGTCCAGAGTAATCCAAAAAAAGTTATTTATCAAATTTTGTCAAAAATTAGCGTTTTTGCTTATGTTATACATATTATCCTCAGCGGTGCTTTTGTGCCACCTCCTATTAATCTACCTTTTATATATTATTGTTCCCCATAAAAAATTACATATGTTGGTAAAAATTAGAAGTTGTCCAGAACTGTTCACGAAAAGTTATATTCCAAAATTAGCGTTTTTTGTCTATTGCAGTGACAAGCATCATAATGCTACACATGTTATTAATTTTTGGTACTAAAATAATTGAATTGTGCTTTATAAAATACAGAATTTAACAACTCATGTTATAATCATATTTATGAATCCAAATAAAATAATAAATAAATAGGAGAAATGAGATATTACAGCATTAAACGGAGTTTTGAAACTATTATGGAATGCTGGAAAATGAAAGATTTGTGATACTGGACAGCATTCAACGTGATCAGCAGAAGATTGATAAAGATGCCACAAGAGAGAACTTTGGATACATAGAGTTCGGCCACCTGTACCCATTTGAGATTTCTAAAAATGGTAAATCATAAAACGATAGCAGCATCAAATTTTACAAACCTGACGATTTATATTACCAATATAAACATATAGAAGATTTCCGTTATCACTAAAAGTCTATTTTGAATGATCCTTTGAACTTGAAAATGCATAATCAACATCAATTTTGACTGATCGAAGACTGAAAATCAAAAATATTTCTTTAGCATTTTCTAAAATAGAGGACAAACTTGCTTTATAGCTGTTGTTACAGTAACTCAGCAAATCACCAGATTCAGTAAACCACGTTTTAACATAGAATGATGACTTGAATTCTGTAGCTACGAGATCACCACATAAATCTGCAATATTCTATAGTAAAATTTTTTATCTTACAGTAATTTTTACATACCTTTTCCATATTTTTATGCAATAAAAGACTACTAAATTTGAGAAAATAAAGTTGAGTTCCAATTTGTGATAAAGTCGAAACTGCAAAGGTTACAAAACAAATTGATTGTCCATTTCGTATTCCAATTTTTGGCTTTGATAAATCCACGTAATTTGGTACATAATGAATCATCCAAAATCCACGAAAAATCATAAAATAATAATACAACTTTCATATGTATACAGTTATGACAAATTTAAAGAATTAATTACAAAAATTGTTTTCAAAAAAAATAATAAATATTTTGTAATAAAAAAATATTGTGAAAAATTCTCACAAAAAGTGACGGTTTTCTTTGCCGACAAAAATAATGCACGTTGCGCGCAACTTTGCAGAAAAAAATTTTTTGGAAAAAAAATACTATTCAGATTCTTGGAATTATTGATGTTGCTTTTACTTAAATTCCTTTTTTCTTTATATTTTATTTTATGCTATACAAAATCCAGCATTTTAAGCTCAAATTTGTCCCGAAATACTTTCTGGATGCCGAGATCTTCAAAAATTTAAAAAATATATGCGCAACCCTACTACCCGCGCCCCAACAAACACCGCCGCCGCCGCTTTTCAATCTTTTAAGCATTGAAATTAGGCTATATAGTTTATTTTTCTTAAAAAACATCAAATTAATCAAAAGCAATTATAAAAAAATTAAAAAACAATTTAGCTTAAGAGATAAACGAAGAACTTTTGGTTTGCAAAAAAACAAAAAAGTTAAAAATCAATTTTTTGTCATTAAATGACAACAAAGTTTTTGCTTCCGAATACGGTGGCTTAGCATTACACTTAAGTCCACCGGAATGGAGAGTTGTTTGTGAAAAAAGTCGTTCAACTGAGCGCCCTGTTGCTGGAATTCCAAGTAAATAGTTGTAAACTTTGAACATCCGAGGAAATTGGTATTTAGCACAGTGTCAATATTCTGGCGTATTAGCAATATTCTTAGACTTTACATCTTGTTCATATTGATAAAATTCATCAAAAAAAACTTTTCTTGGGGTAACAATAGGATCAGAAAAAAAGAAAATCATGTAAAAAATAAGAACAAACTAATCAAAATATCGCCGCCGCCCCCAAAAACATCACCGCCGCCGCCAGCGATGGCTGCGCGAGTACACTGTTGGTGCCCCGTGTGCAACTTTTTTTCTAATCGAAAAAGTTTGCCCCTGTCCTTTTCTCAACCTTGGGTGGATTTTACAATTTACAATTTTTTTTTTGTATTACAAAGACTCTTCTGCCTTATTATGTTGGCACTTTTTAGATCGATGAAAAGCTGCAGGCATTTAGCACATTTTTAGATAAAAAATAACAAATAATGGCTTAAAAATGACAAAAACAGATGTGATTCAATTCAGCGATCTGAAGAGCTCGTTAGATGCTTAAAAATAAAAAAGAAATTTGTCAAAATCATTTTTGGGCACACTATGTTTGGGGACAAATTTTTGGCAATTGAAATTTAAGGAATGATCCTTGCGGAGGCTAGTGTACGTGAATCCGACCCGACTTCGACTTTTCGAAAAAAATATATGCCGCTACCCTGACATTCAAAAAATTTTTAAATATAATATATAAAAGTTACAAAACTGTCTTAGCCCTAATAATAAAATTAAACACAATATGTTGGTTCAATTTTTTCTAGGGGTCGCGATTGTCTCACAAAAATGAGTAATTATATTAAATAATAATAATTATATGTAATAATTATCTTTTCCATTTTTTCTTACGTTCACTTAGTTTTAACTATATTATTGGGATTTTCATCGTCTCTTTTTTATCATCAGAATTCAACAATTTTTAAATTTATGCTTAGCTTGATGCCACTTTTGATTATTCGAGAAAAGGGTTGCGACCCTTTATTTCTAAACTGTAAAAAACAATAAATTGGGGAAATATTTACTTTTCCATTGGGTATCTCAAAATATTTATCCTTTTTCCATTTCAAACTATCTATCGTTCACAAAATAAATGGTCGCGACCCTATCATTCACATCTGTAAAAAGTAATAATTTTGATCAAATTAACTTTTCCACGAGGGTCGCGACCCCTTTTTAGTCTCCCATCATTTTAAATGAGTCTTTTAAACAATTAATAAAGAACAGTTATAAACCTTAAACAAATTTCAACTAACATTTCTTTGATTAATTATTATAAATTCTTTCTTAAAAAATGCTGAATATAGGGTCGCGGCTGCAAAGCAGCCGCGACCCCTAGCGCACACATTGCCCAAGTGTGTTAATCCATTCTATTTGTTAAGTAGAGTTTATTTATATATTTTGCATTACTTTTGAACTGTTTTTGATGAAAAATACATCATTAATATAAGTGTATGAACTTAAGTATACGCAAAAATAAGGTAAAAATCAGTATTTTTGAGAAATTTCAAAAACTATCAGTGATTTAAATAAAATGACCTGACATTTTACTAAATCGGACATGCTGAACAAGATGGTAATATCGGTGAAAAAAAATATTGGCAGGAAATATGAGAAATTAAGTCTACAAAAATAGATACTTTTCAACGCCTTCAAAAACCCCGTTTATTCACTTTTTTGGGTATGTCATACATGGAAAAATCAGATTTTTCATCGTTTTTTACCCTAGAAACAAAAAAATAATGTATACATTTGCTAAAAATAATTTAAAAGTAAAAACCAAAACACCTATTTTTTCGTTTTTTGAATTTTGGCGTTCTGTCAAAAAATCAACAGTCAGTTCGCTGTGGTGTTCCCCAAGTTTTTGCGCATCTGAATCTGCTGACTCCATCAAATTAAGCTTAAATCTTCTGTTTTATGTCTTAAAACTAGAGACCGGCAGGCAAAAATAAAAAATTGAGAGAAAAAAATTTTGTGTGGATATTCTAGTGCTTTCAACCCTAAATAAAACGAAAATAAAAACAAAAAGTAAAAAAAGTGATCCAGAAGCGACAAAAATGCCATCTGAAAATTAAAGAAAGCAAAAAGTTTTCGTCGAAAAAAAAGAAAAGAGAACACTTTTTTCCTTTCCTTTTTTTGAAATTGTCGCATAGCGATGAAAGGACGTATTGCCAAAACAATGCATTCCTTCAATTTTTTAACGTTTTTGATCAAAATCTAGCTCTGCGATTGCTCCCTATTTTTTCCCTTGCTTTCCCTTGCTTTATATTTTTTATATAAATGTATTTTTTTAAGGGCTATCGAACTTTGCCACCAGTTATGCTTACTTGGGCTTACCTAGGGGTCAAAAGTCGAAAAAACATGCTATTTTTGAGTTTTCCACCCTTTGTCCTATGGGAAAATTTTTTTAAATACCATATTCAGAATCAGCGCAAAAAATAACATCTAGTAGCTATGATTATTAGTTTGTAAATCAAAATTTTATTTTTCATACTGTAACGAAAAAAATGTCAAAGAAAGGAAAGGAAAAACTGTTCCCTGCCGGTCTCTATTTTAAACTAATATATTCCAGACTAAGCTGCATTGTAAATGCACGACTGCATGAAGACAACTTTTTTGCATTGAGTTCGCACTGACTGCTTAGCAATGCACTCAGTGCATAGATCATGCAGTCAGTGTATTAGGCAGCTAGTCGAGTCTGGGAAGGATGGATTAGGGTTTTTGAAAAGCCCGGGCCAGGCCCCAAAGCCGGGCCTGGAAAATAAGGGTCGGGGCTGAAAAAAAATTGAAAAATTCCACAGGGGGGACCAAGACAAAATTTACAAAAATTTTAAAAATCAGAGCGCGGGCCGGACAGGGCTTTTTTAATATTTATAAGGGGCCGGGTTTTCTGAAATTTTGAGGGCCCGGGCCTGAAAATTCGGGCCTTTGTCCATCCTTAAAAATTTTCTACAAAAAAAAATTTTTTTTGACTGTATGCAAATTTTAAAAAGAAGAATGACAATTTACAAAAGGATAAAATGTTCATTATTTTATGTCATTTTGCAGTGATGATGATGACGATATGGCGATGGTGTTTTGTTGTTTTGGCAGGGTAAGTGTTTCTTTCCTTTAAAAAATAACTTTTAATTTTTCCCTTTTTCTTTTAGATTAATAAATGTAGCATTGGTTTATGGTGACGCACAAAGTACAGAATGTACTTTTACAGAATCGAAACGACATTCTTGTCTTTATTTTACTATTAGAAATGATAAAGATCATTCAGACTCAGCGTCTTATTGTTGGGATACATTTAATGGTGCCCTTCCTGGAATTTATCAATCGTATGAAGAAGCAAAAGATGTTATGAAACGATATTTTTGGTGGGCACAAAGTGATATGAATGTTGAACGGATTCATTTTGGAATGCTATATATTTCTGGAAATATTTATACTCAAACATGGATTAATCCTACTGATACTGGGGGAGTGGCTGTTGATATGGATTTATGGCAAGTTCTTTTTAATAAAATAGTTACACGGAAAACGTATATGGCTAGCAGTGTTGGCGGTCCTTCGGTCCGGTCAGCCCGGTTCGGTCGACCGAGACCGAAGATCGGAAATTTTCGGCTTGATCGCCAACATTGATGGCGAGCATGGCGACAGGCAGATCATAATATTTGTTAGGCATTGAATAATCGATTTTTTTTAATTATCTGAACAGCCTCTCTGTACACTGCTAAGTATTTTTTCCGTGTACATAAGATTTAAATACTCATGATTATTGTAATTATTTTTATAGGAGAAGAAGCTTTGGCAAAAGAATTAATATAACTTTAAGAGAAGATTTGTATGACGTTGCTTTTCCTCGACATGATTTGTAAGTAAAAATTATGCAAAGAGCTTTTACATCAAAACTGTTAATAATTACATATTCTAGGGACGCTATGTTACCTCTTCAGTATATGGCAGTAACACCCAAAAATTTTAAATGGTCAAATGCAAAGTGGGATAAAATGATTCCATTTATCTGTGAAGTTCCAAGATATCCAAAAGCTTTTTGTGAACCTGGCTGGACTTTACATATGAAATCTCGATCTTGTCTTTATCTAAATAACGTAACTTTAAATTTTCCTGCTGCTGCAATGAAATGCCGGGAATTGGGTTCAAATGTAGCTTCAATAAATGATGAAACTGAAAATGAATTGGCTCTCAGTAAGTTAAAAAAGATATATTTTTTGTAATTAAAAAACATGATTATAGATATGATTAAAAAAGATACATCTATGAAACAGAAGGTTTGGATTGGCCTTCGATGGGATGCAGCAAGGTCAAATATTGCAGATATTCCTGGAAAAAATCCTTATGAAACTTTTGTATGTTTTCACATTTTAAAGGAGGCTGCTTCTTTGATACTGTTTTGCCTGATTTTTCTTTGTTTTAACACGAAAATAGCTTCTTTTGTCGAACTTTTTTAATGTCCTTTAGAACGTTTGAGAATACAATAGAAGCTATTTACGTGTTTAAAGGGAGTGTCGAAGATAGTGAAAAACTTTTTTTGAACGTTTTCCGTCGTTCCAAGTGATGGGGAATGAAAAAGTTTGTCCGCCCGCACGCAACGAATGCATTCCCCATCACTTGGAATGACGGAAAAAAGTTTTTCACTATCTTCGACACTCCCTTTAAAGGGAGTGTCGAAGATAGTGAAAAACTTTTTATGAACGTTTTCCGTCATTCCAAGTGATGGGGAATGAAAAAGTTTGTCCGCCCGCACGCAACGAATGCATTCCCCATCACTTGGAATGACGGAAAAAAGTTTTTCACTATCTTCGACACTCCCTTTAACCAAAGAAAAATTAGACAAAATTTTATCCCTTTTGATAGTATCAAAGAAGCAACTTCCTTGAAACATTTTTTCAAAAAACTAATTTTAAGAATTTTTTTAGTACAAATATTTTGTTGAAAATATGGCGTATAATGTTGATGGAACACCTGTATCACGAACTTATCATCATTTTCGTACTACGAATCAACCTGATGGATTTAAAGACGTTAATACTGGAGGTACAACAGTTAAAAAAACTGAAAATTGTATTTTGTATGAATCTAATGATCGACTTTGGGATGATTATGATTGTTTATCTACACAAGCATGGTCATTATGTCGAAAAATGGCTGAAACTCAACCATATCCGTAAACTAAAAGATATATGAATACAGTAATTTTTTAAATGTGGTTATTTTGTACATAATAATATATATAATTTTACCGAAATTTTTGTTAATAAAAGATTTTACGACATAAATTCCTTCAACCAACGCCGTATTTAGGGGGGAGGGGCACTTGGGGCACATGCCCCCCCCCCGAAATTTAAGAATTTCTTTTGATCTTTTGTCGCTTCGTGTTAGCGGCGGCAAAAGATCAAAGGTGTGCCCCCCCCCCCCGAAACGGTCCAAAATTATTTTCTGTATATGGCCCTGCCTTCAACATAGACGGATTACCGGGAAGAAAAATACGGTGCATTTAAATCAAAATGGATGTTTGATTAAAGATCAAACTTTTAACGCTGGGAAGGAATACTGTATCTTTTTTTTCAAAATTGAGAATTGGCATTTTACTTTTATAAAACGTTTTGGCCCTCCCAAAAATGTTTTTTAAATTGTAAAAAATCTCTTTGACACCAAATGTGTAATATACGTATATATTTTCGTGAATTTTCGCATAAATAAATCTTTTTAAAGCCTAAGCTTTAAAAAAGATTACGGTATTTAAAATAAAATTCAAACAATTTTTTTGGGAGAGTAACTTTGCAATGTTTGCAAAAGTCGGAAAATTACGGTAATTTAATTATCCACAAAATTCTAGAGAAAAAGAAAATTTTAATTTTGAAAACAAAAAATAAATTATATTTAACACGAATTTTATTGTTTTTCTTTTTTCGTTGCTAACAACTAATAATATTGTACGTTTTGCCTGTCATCGAAACTTCCCACTACATGGATTTTTGCATTTTTACAATGGGCGATTAAAACGCTTTCCGTCAAATTGTTATAATTTTGGTAGGGATGCAATTCTTTTAAATATGTTTTTTCAATGCTTTTTAAAAAGAACAGCAACAATAAATTTTGAAAAGTTTGATTCTATTTTACTTAAACGAAAAGGATATATAAAAAACATTCGGTAATTGTAATTTCTATTTTTTCCGAGTTTTTAAATCTCTTCATTAAAGGGAGTGTCGAAGCCTCTGAAAAAACGCACTACGACGATAAGGGCGTCACGGCAATGATAGGGAATGAAAAGTTTGTAAAAATTCATCCGTCAAACCGATGTGAATGAATGACAAAAAAACAAACTTTTCATTCCCCATCATTGCCGTGACGCCCTTATCGTCGTAGTGCGTTTTTTCAGAGGCTTCGACGATCCCTTTAAAAATGCTTTAAAAAATGATTGCATTTTTGGTATCAGTTGTAACACTTTTTGAGCACAACATTGTTTTTTGATAATTTGATTTTTTTTCAAATTTAGATTGTTGTATTGTGATATAGTTAGGGAGCGTCCAGACGTGACGTCACGGTAAAATCTTAAATTTCAAACCCCACCCACCCATCTGTCACACTGCGTCACATTTGGCTAAGACCCACCCACCCATCCCGTCACGAAAAACGTCACATTTTTTACAAAAATGCAATAAAAAATAAAATTCGCAATTTTCGACGCTGCGATTTTTGCGGACCCATATTTGCGGACTAATTTTTGCGGATTTATTTTTGAGAAATGAAATTTGAGGACGACATTTATCAGGATATTTTTTTAGGGATTTATGTTTGCGGGCGCGATTTTTGGGGACTGAAATTTTAGGATCGCTTTTTGAGGATTTTTGTTTGAGGATTTATTTTTGCGGACGAGACATTTGAGGATTGACCAGCTTAAAGCGTTGTTTTTTCAACAAAAATGTTACAAAAATTTTTTTTGTGTTTTTATAACATTTTTGTTGAAAAAACAACGCTTTAAGCTGGTCAGTCCTCAAATGTCGCGTCCGCAAAAACACTATGCGTTCACAAAACTCTTACCACGAACAATTTAAAGAAATTTTCAAAAAAAAATTTTTTTCGAAAATATTTAATAATTTATAGTTTTATTATTATATTTTTCTAACAATGCTTTTAATTAAATTATTATTGTTTAAAAAACATAGAGAAACTTCTTAGGAACAAATATATACCAAATTTAGCATACAAAGTTTGTTGCTCGCATCATGCTGAACCGTGGAAGAAGTTGCACTAAAAAAATATCAGCTTAAAAACAGATAGAAATAGTTGTTTCTATATTTATTTCTTTAGTTTATGTCTTAACTCATGCGCAATAATGTGTTTTATGATTCTATCACAAAAAATTCCGACCCCTGTCTTTTCGATTGGAAATTTTTATCATTTTGTAAAATATCAAAATCCACAGGGGGGACCAAGACAAAATTTTAAAAAATAAAAAAAATTATTTTTTGTTAAATATCTGGAATATGTTAAAAATCGCTAAAAAACATAATTGTGATATTCTGTGATTGTTTTTACTATTTTTACTATATTTTTACCGCTCGAACTTCAATTTTCAAGTATACTGTATTTTGTGGTTATTAATTCATTATAATTTATTTTTATCAGTCACAGAATAGCACAATTATGTTTTTTAGCGATTTTTAACATATTCCAGATATTTAACAAAAACAAAATTTTTTTTATTTTTTAAAATTTTGTCTTGGTCCCCCCTGTGGATTTTGATATTTTACAAAATGATAAAAATTTCCAATCGAAAAGACAGGAGTCGGAATTTTTTGTGATAGAATCATAAAACACATTATTGCGCATGAGTTAAGACATAAACTAAAGAAATAAATATAGAAACAACTATTTCTATCTGTTTTTAAGCTGATATTTTTTTAGTGCAACTTCTTCCACGGTTCAGCATGATGCGAGCAACAAACTTTGTATGCTAAATTTGGTATATATTTGTTCCTAAGAAGTTTCTCTATGTTTTTTAAACAATAATAATTTAATTAAAAGCATTGTTAGAAAAATATATAAAAAGTAAAAGATTTAAAAAAATTTATAAAAATTATTTTTTTTAAAGTCTTGGCAAGGTGTCGTGAAAGTGATGAGCGCATAGTGCAAAAATAAATCCTCAAACAAAAATCCTCAAATATGAGTTCTCAAAAATCGTTTCCCCAAAAATACATCCTTAAATTTCAATCCCTAAAAAAAGCGTCTGCAAAAATCATTCCCCAAATATGTTGTCCTCAAAAATAAATCCTTAAAATTCTTGTCCTCAAATATAGGTCTGCAAAAATCGCAGCGTCCAATTTTCTCAAATGCAAATTATTGATTAATATTTTTTTTGATTTTTGTATAGTTAGCAAAAGCGAAAAAACAAATGAGAAATTTTTCTTGTTAACTTTTTTTAGTGCAAAATCTTTTGCAATAAAAAGATTTGATTATGTGTTTTTTATGTTTTAAATGATTAAAAAACAGGTAAGTCAGCATAAATATTTCGTGTTAAGATTTCGTACTTATTAGAAAGAATTTAATTTTGAAGACTAATTTTTATGATTTTTGCCTTAAAAAGTGTGATTTTAGTGACGTCACATTTGGCTTAAACCCATCCACCCGTCACAGTCACATTCCGTCACGTTTAGCTTACCCCCCCCCCCCCCCCCCACCCATAAAACCCGTGACGTCACGTCTGGACGCTCCCTTATATCAAAAAAATACATTTTTCTTATTTTTAAAAGAGATAAAACAATAATCTTTGGTTGACATCTAAAATTACATTTATCATGCTTGTAAACAAAAAATAAATTAATAGATAAACCCAAAGTGTGAAAAAACATTTACACTGCCAGAGCGCTTGGACGTTAAAAAATAGCGAAAGCGATGAAAGAAATGTTTTTTTGTCCCTTTGCATTCATCATCGTTCGTCCACATGTCCAAACGTTAGCGCTCGATCTTGTATATAGCAAAAAATGATGACTGCTAGTTTTTTCTTTCTTTTTAATTTTTTAAGATTTTTTAAATATTTTAATAAATTTTTTTTGCAAATTAAAAACGGTGATGTAAATACATCTTAAAAGATCGAAGGAAAGGTTCAACCTACAATAGTTCCAAGTAATTGCTAAATTTAGTCAAGAAACGCTCTTATCGAGTAAGAACTAAATTAATGCCAAATCGTGAAAGAAGTATTTCAAATACAGCACTTCGTTCAAAGTCTGCTGTGCTGCGTCCAAAAACATTTTGATCCACCGACTTTTTGCTTTAAGAAATAAATTAATCGATAAGGGGCTGTCCAGATATCACGTAATAGAAAAATTGGCTTTTTTTGCCCACCCTTCCATTTGGTGATGGAACATCAAAACTTTTTGCCGCCAACTACAAAGCGGCGTGATAATCCGTTTTCCCCACTCACCCATCACCTCTATCACGTGATATCTGGACAGCCCCTAAATCCAAAGTGTGAAAAAACATTGCCGAGCGTTTACATTTGGACGTTAAAAAATAACGAAAGCAATGAAAGAAATGTTTATTTTTGTCCCTTTGCATTCATCGTCGTTTGTCGTCATCAGTGTTAGGACTGCTAGTTTTTTCTTTTTTTTAAATTTTACCACTTATTCGAAGACATAAGAATGATGCAACGTTAGCGCTCGATCTTGTATATGGCAAAAAATGATGACTGCTACTTTTTTCTTTCTTTTAAATTTTTTAATATTTTTTAAATATTTTAATAAAGCTTTTTTGCAAATCATTATTTAATTATGAATGTTTGTTAAAATGGACAACAGTGTTTTCCCGATTCCGATCCCGATTCCGATTCCTCGATTCCGATTCCGATTCCGATTCCTTATAAGGGAATCGAATAGAATCGGAATCGGAATTGAGAATCGGTGGAATCGGATCGGAATCGGAAACAAAGGAATCGATTCCCACTTTGGTAATGAAAACTAAAATAGAATATATTTTTTACGAAAAACATAGAAGTGGATTCTCTTCCTAATTGAGAATAATGATTTTCAAAACACAATTTATTCCTGTAAAAGAGGCCAACTTTTTTGAATTTGGATTTTTCATGTGTTTTTGTCACTTTTTTTTGCTTCCTTATCCAAAAAATAAGTAAAATTTTTTGGTAAATGACGATTTAGAAAAAAAGGAGGAATCGGAATTGAGAATCGATGGGATCGGAATTGGAATCGGAATCGGAAAAACAAGATGGGATCGATTCCGGATCGGAATCGGAAAAAAGTGGAATCGGGAAAACACTGATGGACAAGATAAAACAAAGTCAAAAAAATCTGATTAACATTCAACAAAATCAAGTTACTGCCACTTCAAATATGCCTGAACAACATCAAGAACTTCCTCGTGATCAACCAATTCCAAATGATGCTCAAAAAAAATAATTTATTTTATTATGTTTTTTTTCAAAAATATGTTAATTAACAACAATTTGTAGTTTTTTTACAAATAAAAAAAATTTTTTTGGTATTAATACCGTAATTTTTTTATGTTATTTGGCAAAGAGTTGACACAATGAAAATATGAACCAAACAAAAATGTAACTAATTTTTTATATAACCTGAAATCCGACTTTTTCCTTGCATTTTTTTGATGATTTTTGCCTGATTAACTACAAGCTCGATATATATTTTTTTTGCTTGACACTCCCTTTAAGTAAATTTGCAATTTTTTTATTTATTAAAAAATTTAATTTTCTTCTAAAAATGGCATTTTCACATCCATCTTGGTTAAAGCATCATTCTTTGATTTTTTGTTGAATAAATGATTGCATTTTTGTTACTTGTATTTTTTATTTAGTCCAATAGCCTTTGGTTGACATCAAAAATTACATTTATCATGCTTGTAAATAAAAAAATAAATTAATCGATAAGGGGCTGTCCAGATATCACGTAATAGAAAAATTGGCTTTTTTTACCCCACCCACCCATTTGGTGATGGAACATCAAAGCTTTTTGCCGCCAACTACAAAGCGGCGTGATAATCCGTTTTCCCCACCCACCCATCACCTCTATCACGTGATATCTGGACAGCCCCTAAATCTAAAATGTGAAAAAACATTGCCGAGCGTTTACATTTGGACGTTAAAAAATAACGAAAGCGATGAAAGAAATGTTTTTTTTGTCCCTTTGCATTTATCGTCGTTCGTCGACATTAATGTCCAAACGTTAGGACTGCTAGTTTTTTCTTTTTTTTAAATTTTACCACTTATTCGAAGACATAAGAATGATGCAATATTGCAAAAAATGAAACGTAGCTTTTAGCTTTTTTTTTTAAGCACAAAAAGTCGTAAGAAAAGTTGTTAGAGGTAGGACTCCTCCTTTAAAAAATCCTAATAAAAATCTTATTTTATAAAATTATGATCCGACATCAACTTACTGCAATACACTATCGGTTTTATGTTTAATATGCAAATTTAATTAAATTATGAAAACTTTCAATTTTTCATTCATTTTCAGCAAACATTATTTCATTCATCGCTTTTCTTTTTCTATGGTAAGCAATTAACTTAAACACTCTATCTTTTATTCACTGATATTTTATACTGATTGAATTTTATATAAATTTTGATCACCACATATTACTTAAACAACAAATTATTTCAACATGGAGTAAGTTTATTTTTTCAATGAATTAGATAATTTTAATTTTAAACTTGTATTTTAGTTTTGGAAGTAAAAAGAAAAATAAATCTGAACAATCAAAAGAATGCATGTCAAAATCAAAAGTCTCAAAATCTTCTCAATCCAAAGAACCTACAACAGCTCTTTCAAATGTGCCACAATCAAAAGAGCCCGTATCAAATATGAAAACAGCAACTTCGCAATCTTCAAAAGTTAATGATAAAGGTGAAACAGAAGATGTAATGCTTAAAGGTTTGTTATCTTTGAAAAATTACTTTATCTTTTTAAAATAGGTTTTTTTTAAGTTATGGGAAAAGCTTTGACACAAAATCATTAGTTTCATGGAACCAAATTACCAATACCATATTTTAAAAATATAGAAATTTATGGTTAGATTTAAATAAAAAAAATGAAGGGAGGGGGGGGAGGGTGTTGAAAAATATTTTTGGTGCAATGTTGGGGTTTTTTGAGACAAAAAAAAGTTTCCAAATAGTAATGTGTTGCTTTCTTTTGCATGAAATTAAGAGACTGTCTACCATACTATAAATTAATAATTTAATGTTTGCTAAATTTAGTCAAAAGGCGTGTTAGAAGGCAATCTCGCAAGTTATTACCTCCTGCTTCATCAATTAACATTACCAATATTAAAATTCGCTCAAAAACCGTTGGCGCATCAACTCGACGTTCTCATGGTAATAAAAGGTAAGTACTGGTTTTTCTTCTTTTATTTTTTTAATATTCATGTACTAATAATGTCTATTTTAGCGGTAATGTTACATCAATTATCGAAATCTCCATTTGATGAATCATATGTAAGATTTTATTTTAATTCAAACTGTAGTTTTTTTTGCAAAATAAAAGAATACCGTAATTTTTTTATGTTATTTGGCAAAGAGTTGACACAATGAAAATATGAACCAAACAAAAATGTAACTGATTTTTTATATAACCTGAAATCCGACTTTTTCCTTGCATTTTTTTGATGATTTTTGCCTGATTAACTACAAGCTCGATATATATTTTTTTTGCTTGACACTCCCTTTAAGTAAATTTGCAATTTTTTTATTTATTAAAAAATTTAATTTTCTTCTAAAAATGGCATTTTCACATCCATCTTGGTTAAAGCATCATTCTTTGATTTTTTGTTGAATAAATGATTGCATTTTTGTTACTTGTATTTTTTATTTAGTCCAATAGCCTTTGGTTGACATCAAAAATTACATTTATCATGCTTGTAAATAAAAAGATAAATTAATCGATAAACCCAAAGTGTGAAAAAACATTGCCAGAGCGTTTACATTTGGACGTTAAAAAATAACGAAAGCAATGAAAGAAATGTTTTTTTTATCCCTTTGCATTTATCGTCGTTCGTCGACATTAATGTCCAAACGTTAGCGCTCGATCTTGTATATGGCAAAAAATGATGACTGCTACTTTTTTCTTTCTTTTAAATTTTTTAATATTTTTTAAGTATTTTTATAAAGCATTTTTGCAAATCATTATTTAATTATGAATGTTTGTTAAAATGGATAAGATAAAACATTGGCAATGCTAGCATCAAAGCAATATTTCATGTAAAGAAACGGCAAAAACAAGTGCAAATGGAGAATTGCTTGTAAATGAATCAAATTGGAAGCACACATGCGGATTTCAACAGTAATCATAAAAAAATTTCGAAAAACCGCCATCACTGGATATAGCCTGAAATCCGAATTTTATTCCTTCATTTTTTTGATGATTTTTGCCTGATAAACTACAAGCTCGATATATATTTTTTTTGCTCGACACTCCCTTTTAAGTAAATTTGCAATTTTTTTAATTACGAAATTATTTTATTTATTAAAAAAGTTAATTTTCATCTAATAAAGGCACTTTCGCATCCATCTTGGACAAATCATCATTTATTGATTTTTTGTTGACGTCATCATAATTCTTTTGAATTTCTTTTTCCTTTAAAATTTTTACGTCTGCTTTTTGAGGTATACTGTGCTAAAAGTGAACGTTTTTCTTTGCTAACTGTTGTTAATGATCAAACCTGCATGTCCTCTGTTAACAAATTGTTTAAGTTTAAATTTGATGGAATCATAAAAGCTTCTTTCCTATTTTTCACAAAACTATAAAAATATTGTTTTTAATAAAATATATTTTTAAAGATCGCAATTTTACTTTTTATCTTCAATGAATTCCTTCATTGGTAACACAGTTTTATGAGATTTGGTAAATCTTTTGTATGGCGAAATATTTAAATTATCCCAGAATGCATCTTTCTGCGCCGATGGAATGGCTTTTCCACCTTTATCAACTAACGATAAACCAGTAATCAGGTTTTTATCAATAATATAATTACATTCAAGATTATCAAATTCTTGACCAAGTGGATGTAGCATATCCTCTGCAACCTTTAACCAGCCCCTAAAAAAATCGTATGATTTTTTAGGCCCTCAAAAAGATAATTGAACATGTTTTATATTTTTATCCATTCGATTCCAATTCTTTAACGGGAATTATCCGATATTTTAAGACTTAAATCGAATTTATATTACTCGAACAGCATAACACTGTTATTTTTGGTTTTAACAAAACTCCAAAAAACAGATTAATTAAACTTACATATAAACGACAAATTCAATGATGGTTGGTAAAGGAAACCAAAAAAATGGTGATTCTGGTAATCCAGCATCATTCGATTTAATAATTTGTCGAGTAAATAAGCATATAAAAAAATATAATCTCACACAAAACGCAACCAGCTGTGGGTACACTAAAGGTATTGGAAATCGAGCGAATTTTAATAAATTTTGTAGTTGTGAACGAAAATCATCAATATGTAGGGCCATTTTTTCTGCAATAAAATCACTTGAAATTTTTCCTTGCTTTCTTGCTTCAAATAATATTTCTTCTGCCCAAATTATTGGAACCCAAAATTGACTGTAACTATCTTTTGTTTCTTCAAGGAGTGCCCGCTCTTCCGAATTTATCAAATTTGCTTCTTCAATTTCGTTAAGGCTTGGAAAACGTTTTTGAACTTGTACACTGACATTTCGCAATACATATGTTTGTGAGAGAACCAAATATCTGATTATTCTACGGCGCATTATTCGAGTTTCGTCATCCGAGCCTCGGATGTATGTTGTTAGCGCGACTGCGGTACTAAAAAAATTGAATTAGTTTTATTTATTGACAACCACATCACTATGAATTATTCAAAAATTCAAACTCGAACAACTTTTTGATGGGACATTCTAAACGGTGGATGGGCGGGTCCGATGGATCGGAGTATTAAACGGGGGATGGATTTTATTTGTATAAAAAAATGTGAAAATTTTAGGAGAATAAATCCGAAAGAATTCTGATAAGAATAACGAAAAAATAGAAAAAATAAATTTGACTTTTTTTAAAAAAAATTCAAAAAGTCCATCCACCGTTTAGAATGGCTGCTTTTTGATTTTAGGCAAATTCTGAGAGAAAATCATCAATATGTCAATTAATAAATATTTTCGGGGACAGTGAAAAATTATGGGGATCCCCGGGGTGAACGGTAATCTTAATTTATCTGCCCATAATATTATTGTTTTTTTTCTATAAAATTCAAACTTTGCAAATCCAAAATTAAAAATTTACCCATCAATCCAGCACATATTTTGTAAACATTTTTGCCATCTTCCTAGCATCGATGA
This sequence comes from Panagrolaimus superbus, assembly GCA_964035985.1. Taxonomy (NCBI): domain Eukaryota; kingdom Metazoa; phylum Nematoda; class Chromadorea; order Rhabditida; family Panagrolaimidae; genus Panagrolaimus; species Panagrolaimus superbus. The sequence goes on from OZ038357.1 coordinate 14,441,974, forward strand.
AACAAAGAAGCCCAAAATGAAAGTCATTGGAATAAATGTATCAATTCGATGCTCCAAAACATCCACAACTTTATCAAATATCCTAAAACAGTTGATCAAAAAAATTAAAACCATTCAAAAACTAACAATTTATCATAGGATCGAAGCAGAAAATAATATATACAAAAAATACAATAATATGCAATTAACCAAAAACATAATGGAAATAGCACAGCTTTCCATAAACTTCCTCGCCATCGAAAAAGCATTGATAGAATACCATTAAAATGTGTATATGGAACATCAAGGTCGTATGAGATTGGCATTGTTTAATATTATTACAAAAATATATCAAATATTTTGAATTTAAAATCAAAAAATTGGTACTTTTAAAAGATAAAACCCAATTAAAACGTTTTTTTACCGCAGTGAATCAGTTTTTTTATTCAGTTTTAAAAGCGATTGTAAACATTAACGTTAACTGAAAAATGCGCTGATTTATTGTTCTTTGATTTATTTGATGGTTGTTCATTTTTAGAGATAACAATTTGAGACAAACGGGTGCATGTTAAGCAAAAAAGAAAGAAAATAAAAACAGCCGCTAAAAATGCATTTCTCGAAAAATTTTGTTTGTTGTTGTTTTTAAGGTTTTTTAAGAGACCAATAAAATTATTTTTTCATTTATATGAATCCAAATGATTTGGACGGATTCTTTTTTTGGCATAAGCAAAAAAAAGCTGCCATTTTATCAATGACAGTAATTTATTTCCATTCAATTCCCAAACTTTCCAGCAAAGCGATTGCAGGTCTTGCGCAGGAAATTTTGCAGTCCTCTTGGTAGGTTTGAGAATGTGTTTGTTTGTTTGTTTGTCTGTCTGTTTGTTACATTATTGTTTTTCATATCGGTGTTTGGTATTAAAATGTTGAAAAAATTATGGAGGTAATGCTAAAATAGGTTAAGTTCTCCGGAGGCTGCCGGAACTTTGAGTTTCGGGGCTTTAAAGATCCGAAAAAATGGAGAATGAAAAAGTTAATGCAAATTGTTGGGGAATAAAGAAATGTGAATGAATATTGAAAAAAGAATGAGGAAAGAATGAATAGAATGATTTTTGCATAGAATTAAGTGATCAGAATGTAATAGCTATTGTGCAAAAAAGTGGTTGTCAGAAGTGGCGTTTTACTTAGAGTTAATGTCCGGGCGCCCGCAGGGCGCCTCATTTCATAATAATGGCACACCAAATTTGCAAAAAACAATGACAATGTTAAAAATAATGCAAAAAATTTTGGACGTAAAGGTTTAAAAGCTCACGTAACTTCAGACAATTTCGGTAGCTTTTTAACCAAATGCTTAAAATAGATAATTGGGTATAAATAATTTAGGAAGTTTGTAACAACTTATTTATTAGCTGCATTTTGAACTTTTTAGAAAAAATTCGCGGAGCTTTTGAAAAAATTAATGCTATTAAATTACGGCCCAAAAAAAGATTCAGAAGAAACTGGCTGTTTCACACTGCTGTAAAAATCTATGCCATTTTGGACAAAAAACTTTAAAAACACTGAAAAAAAGACGGAGTGAAGATGATTTGCATAGAAATTAATTGATCAGAGTAAATTAGACTTCCCATTTTTAAGTTAAATATGATAAATGCGGGTTCTAAATAGACTCCAGTGACTTGGCGCCCGCAGGGCGCCTCATGTTATATTTATGTTTAAAACATTGGATAATAACTCTTTTGGCCGTTTCTTTGCTCCAGAAAAAAATGCAAAAAATTTAGAATTTGAAATTTGGTATTTTTTTGTGCTGGAATGGATTTTTAAACAATTGTTTTTCTTTTTTACATTATATAATTTATATAATATGCAATTTTTTTCTGATTTAATTAAAAATGGTTTTTGCGCGAGTTTAAAGATAATTATGGATAATAAAAAAGTGCTGCATAAGCACATGTAACTTCGAATTACTACTTAATCCAACCAAGTGCCTAAAATTAGCGTGTAATTAAATTAAGGTACTGTGCAAAAACGAATAATAAATTATTAACTGCTGTTTGGCTTTTTTTGAGAAAAATTTAAGAAGATGTTAAATTTTTTAACTAACAATCAAAAATTAATGCTACTTAATTTTGAGGTTTAATTAAAGACAAAAAAATCAGAGGTTTCTGTAAAAGCCTATGCCATTGTGATTTAAAACTAAAAAATGCTGATAATCCATGAGTTCAGCAGCGAGAAAAACATGTAATTAATTAAGAACAGTTTGCAAAAAAATTATTATTAGCTGCTTATTAAACTTTTAAAAAGAATCAAAAGGTTTTTTTGAAAAATATGCAAATTTTTGTGTTTAATTTAATTATTTTAAATTTTTCAATAATGTTAATTTTAAAAAATAGAGTGTATGCAAATGTTCGTGAAATGGATAAAATATGCATAATAAGGTTTTTTAATCAAGTTAATTAGCATAATGCTGCTAAAAAGAGCGTGGAATTTGTGAAAAGCTTTGCGAAACATTGCAAATCCAATGTCATGCCTTTGATCAAGACCAGTGCAATACCCCATGTAAAACTTTTGTTTGCGAGCTCCGGCTTTAGCCGGAGCGACTCTTGTCCCTTGGCAGATTTGTGTTTTTTTCTGCGCAGCACCTTCAAAAAAACGTTTTCCATAAACTCCTCCTATCGTTCGATTTTTGTATATGTTATCGCCTGTATTGTGAGCCAGTCTTTTTTGTGAACGACTAGTCCATATTGTGAAAGGGTCGCCGATTTTGTGAATAAGTTGTATTCGGAACTTCGAGGAGCGAAACTGAACTCTGGCCAAAAGCACTTTGACCGACAAAGCATTTCTGACCGACATAATAAAATAAATTTATTCAATCAAAAACTTTCGACAATAAAAACTCATTGTACAAAAAGATACAGTATTCCTTACCAGCGTAAAAAGTTTGATCTTTAAAGGGAGTGTCGGAGATAGTGAAAAACTTTTTACGACCGTTTTCCGTCATTCCAAGTGATGGGGAATGCATTCGTTGCGTGCGGGCAGACAAACTTTTTCATTCCCCATCACTTGGAATGACGGAAAACGGTCGTAAAAAGTTTTTCACTATCTCCGACACTCCCTTTAATCAAACATCCATTTCTATTTTGATTTAAATTTACCGTATTTTTTTCCCCGGTAATCCGTCTATGTTGAAGGAATTTATGTCGTAAAATCTTTTATTAACAAAAATTTAGTATAATTATCATAATATAATATGCTTCTGTTGTTGATTATTATTATTATGTACAAAATTAACACATTTAAAAAATTACTGTGTTCATATATCTTTTAGATTACGGATAACGTTGTGTTTCAGCCATTTTTCGACATAATGACCATGCTTGTGTAACTAAACAATCATAATCATCCCAAAGTCGATCATCTTTTTCATACAAAATACAATTTTCTGATGTTGTACCTCCATTGTCCAGTTCTCTAAATCCATTCGGTTGATTCGTAGTACGAAAATGATGATAAGTAGGTGATACAGGTGTTCCATCAACATTATACGCCATATTTTCAACAAAATATTTATACTAAAAAAAGTGTTTAATTTAGTTTTTTGAAAAAATTATTTAATAAAAACATACAAAAGTTTCATAAGGATTTTTTCCAGGAATATCTGCAATATTTGACCTTGCTGCATCCCATCGAAGACCAATCCAAACTTGTTCATTAGATCCAGCTTTATTAATCATTTCTAAAATCATGTTTTTTAATCACAAAAAAATATATCTTTTTAAACTTACTGAGAGCCAATTCATTTTCAGTTTCATCATTTATTGAAGCTACATTTGAACCCAATTCCCGACATTTCATTGCAGCCGTGGGAAAGTTCGAAACTATTTTATTTAGATAAAGACAAGATCGAGATTTCATATGTAAAATCCAGCCAGGTTCACAAAAAGCTTTTGGAAATCTTGGAACTTCACAGATAAATGGAATCATTTTACCCCAGTTTGAATTTGACCATTTAAAATTTTTGGGTGTTACTGCCATATATTGGTTAAAATGAGACCCGCTGAAATATGTATTATTTTATAGTGAAGCTCTTTGCCTAATTTTTACTTACAAATCACGTCGAGGAAAAGCAACATCATACAAATCTTCTCTTAAAGTTATGTTAGTTCTATTGGGAAAGCTTCTTGTCCTAAAAAGAAATTAAATTAATGATGAGTATTTAAATCTTATGTACACGAAAAAAAAGTACTTTTCTGTATCCGTTCAGAAAAACGATAAAAATCGTTAAAGAGATTTTTATCATTTTTTTAGCGTCTTTTACGGATTTTGGCATTTAACTGCGCCCATTGGCATTTAAGATTCACTTTTTTTTTGTTATGGGAAAATATTAATTTTATCCCAAAATTTTAATGACTTGATCCAAAAATATTTCGATACCCCAGATGTTAATTTAATTGACCCAAAAAAAGACATAAAAGGTGTTGATAAAATTTTAAAAATTAATTAAAATGAGATTTACCATATTTTAAATTTGAACTTCGTTGATGTTGAAGCTATGAATAATACTATGAAAGAAGAACAACGCCGTATACAGAAAAAAATTTCGGAGGGGGGGCACGCCTTTGATCTTTTGCCAACACAAAGCGGCTCAATTTCGGGGAAGGGGCACAGGTCCCAAATCATCCACTCTAAATACAGCCTTTTGAAGAAGAATAATCTGAATTAGTATAATTTAAGTGTACAAATCAATGAAGAAGATCTTTATTTTTATAATTTTGCTATGATAATAACATGCAAAAAGTTATCGAATGATTAGTGCTGCTCAAAATGAAGTTTTTACTGATGTTAATCGAAGGAATTGGTTTGCACATCTTTGTACAAATGCCGATAAAAATTCAAAGAATTTTATATCAATAAAGAAGCAGGAAATAAAATTCGCGCTCAAATTGATATTCTAGCCAACCATGCATTTGAAAATCATTTCAATCTAGGTATAACACGGCCCGTCAGATCTTCGGCTCGCCCGGGCTGCTTTAATTTTTGCCGGGCCGGCGGCCTTTGATTTTTTTTTGCATTTTTTTGAAAATATCAAAATTTTGCCGGGCCAGCATGAGGTATCAAAAGTGCAAACAGTGGTCAAAAATTGACAAAAATTCAAAACAACAGCTATTTTTTCAACTTTGATACCTCGGCCTGAAAATATGCTTAGATGTAAAATCTTAAAACTTGGGATATACCAATAACAACTAAAATTTGATAAAATTAAGAGTGTTTCCATATTTTTTTGGAGCACTGTAGCCAGCGCCGTATTTAAGGGGGGGGGGGGGGGGGGGGGGCATTGGGGGCCCGTGCCTTTCATCTTTTGCCGCTTCGCGTTGGTGGCGGCAAAAGATCAAAAGCGATCCGGATACCTGGTCGTGCATAAATAAGTGCGTAAATAATCTTAAAGAACGAATTGAGCAGCGAACGTTTCGCACGAATGAGTTCAGAAGGAAATTTGTTGAAATTGACGTATTATATATTTAGCAGTCGCATTTTAATTGCAAGCTGGCATAAACGTTTTCAGTGAATTTTTTTATTAAAAAGAACTTGCCATAAATCCATATCAACAGCCACTCCATCATTTTCAACAGGATTGATCCATGTTTGAGTATAAATATTTCCACCCGTATATAGCACTCCAAAATGAATCCGTTCAACATTCATATCACTTTGTGCCCACCAAAAATATCGTTTCATAACATCTTTTGCTTCTTCATATGATTGATATATTCCAGGAAGGGCACCATTAAATGTTTTCCAACAATAAGACGCAGATGCTGGATGATCTTTATCATTTCTAATAACAAAATAAAGGCAAGAATGTCGTTTTGATTCTGTAAAAGTACATTCTTTACTTTGTGCGTCACCATAAACCAATGCAACATTTATTAATCTAAAAGAAAAAGGGAAAAATTAAAAATCATTTTTTAAAAGAAAGAAACACTTACCCTGCCAAAACAACAAAACACCATCGCCACATCATCATTATCATCACCACTGCAAAATGACATAAAATAATAATAAACAGTTTATCTTTTGTTAACCGCAACAACATCCATCGACAAATTTGCATATTGTATACAACAATCTCTGCAAAAAATATTTGAATATATTCATGCCGGCCACAACGCCGTCTTTTATAATTTGCATAAACTTTGGGACCTATCTTCTCTGTGAGATAAAAAGATTTTAAACACCCAAAGTTGTTGGAGAGATGTTATTTTCCGTTCCCAGGGGTAATCTTTTTTATTTGATGCAAGAAAGCAAGGAAAAACACATTTCTCATCCCTGAAGTAGACGGGGACGGCGTTACTACAGATCTTTTGCAGCTTTATAATATCTTAACATTAGCTTTATATCAATAGAAGAGTAACATTAACACTATATAAAATGTTTTAACACGTAGCTATATTCTTAAAAGAATATACATAGCTACTGTAAATAATTTAATTTAATTTATTGAAAACATTAAACCTTTACTATACAACAAAAATTGTTTACAACACATCTACAAAGTCACAATACTAAAACTTTTTTTTAAAAATTGGTGAAACTTCTAATATCAGTAATAAAAGGGGAAAAAAAGGTAAAAGAAAGAAAATTTTTTAGTGTTTTTAAATAAATATGATCTTAGACGGGTCAGAGAAAGAATGAAGAAGAAAGAAAGAGAAAGAGAGATAGACAGGAAGGCATAAAAGAAATATGATTCATAAGAAAATCATCACAGATCAGTGACAACATATAAAAATGTGCTAAAATGTAAAGCTGGAATGGGTCTAAACTTTGAACATTTTACGGCAAAAAAAATTTTTCTATACAGTATTTTTTTTACAATATTTTTTAAAATACTGGAATACATTTTTTTTTCATTTATACATTTTTTACCTATAAATTATATAGTCTGTTATAAAATGACTTTTAGTTGTATCCTTTATTTAAGATTGCCTCTTTATTTATTTTGTATCCTAGTTTTGCTTGTTTCTTTCAAAAATCTTGCTTTCTTAAAAATTTTATGATTCACCTTTATTTTGTTCATATTTTCTTTGTGTCTTTTTTTTGGGAAAAGAAAACGCGCCAATTTTAGTGCCAGTCTGGAATGATTTGCGCAAGCTTCCGCAATCGCTCTCTATGGCTCGACTCTCTCTTTGTTGGCTTTTCTCTAAATTATGGTCAGGAGAGGCAATTTGAGCGGACAGCCCTCGATCTGAGAGTGCATACACATTGCCGCAGAAAAGATCGGGTTAGGCGGAGCTTGGTCTGGCAACAGCTTTTGGGTTGCGTTGGCCCTTTAAAAGGAGCCCCAGTTCAGCAAAACTTGGTCACTAAATCAGTGGAGGAAAAATCTTTACGGGGTCGTCTTCTTTTCTTGGGGGTTATTTTAAATAATGTTTCTTTTTTTGTGGCCTAAAATATGTCTTATTTAGGTTGTCTCTCGTTTATTTAATTTGGGGTTTTCGGGGTTTCAATAAAGTTTTCAAATGGAAAAGGGATTGAGGGACAAAGCGAATATGGAAAAGGGACACCGGGACATTTAGATGAAAGAAAATATACGATTTTTCTTCATAATCTCTAATAATAAAATAAATCTTACAATGTTAGATGATAAATAATATTCTCCCTTTGATAATAGATACGTTATCAGCACTTTGTATTTTTTTAGTAGTAAAATTGCTTAAAAAATGATGGCATACCAGGGCCGCAAATAGGGGGGTGGAACTGGGGAAAGTTCCCCCCCCCCCCCCTTTGCCCGCCAAATGTAATGGGAAAAATTGAATTCATACTAGATAAAATGAGATTTTTTTAATTTTTTATAACGCGTTAACGAAGTTCCACCCCCTTACTTTGGACCAATTTGCGGCCCTGTGGCATACTGTAATAATATATTTTGCATTTTTATAAAAGTTTTCTTCTATTTGTCAAAATGAAAAAAGTTTTGCCACGCCCAGCGCCGTATTTAAAGGGGGGGGGGCATCGGGGGTCCGTGCCCCCCTGAAATTGGAGAATTTCCTTTGATCTTTTGCCGCTTCGTGTTGGTGGCGGCAAAAAATCAAAAACGTGCCCCCCCCCCCAAAATCGCTGTGCCCCCTCCTGAAATTTTTTTCTGTATATGGTTCTGGCCACGCCCAAATTTAAAAAGAATACTTAATCATTTATAAAAAAATTTTGTAAAAAAAATTTGCAGAAAAGTTATTGATTTTGTAGCCTTCCAAGAAACTGTAAGATGTGCCTTTGACCGCATCAAATCGATGATCATCTTTATATGAAACATCTTTGTTTATGTTTACGTTCTTTCGAGCTTCCTCTCTCTCTTTTTCTCTCCTTCTCCAGACTGTTATTTCCTTCTTATTCACTGAAAAAAAAGTGGAAACTCTTTAACACTTCCCACAATGCTTTAGGGGATGTCTTTCCCCGATTTTTGGTGGAAAATAAAAAAATTTCCACCATTTCGGTGGAAACGTTTCCATTATTTTCGGGGTTAAAATAGCCTCATTATTTTAGTATAAAAAAGAACCCATATGGTAGAAAATTTTCCACCATTTTGGTGGAAAACTGTCCACCTTTTTAGGGGAAAATGCAAAAAGTATATTACAGGTAATAGATGTTGTTTTTTTTATGCAAAGAAAGTGCGTTTCTTTCGTTGTCTGTCGCAAGGATCAACCTCTTTTCGCAGTCTCACTCGCGCATGCACTTAAAATGTCAATTTTATTTCTTTTTTGGTTTTTACCCAACAAGCTTTTGAGTCGTGTGGCGGGGGTCGCGTCCCTGCTCCGTCAAAAATTTTAAATTTTGGATTCATTTGCATTTATGTAAATTGGCTCTCTGAGCTAATTTGCATAAAATTAAAATTTTCTTTAAAACACTTCAATATTTAAATTTTAACTAATTAAAAAACCTTTATTTAATTAGACACTGGCAGGGAACACTTTTTCCTTTCCTTTCTTTGACATTTTTTTCGTTACAGTATGAAAAATTAAATTTTAATTTACAAACTAATAATCAGAGCTACTAGATGTAATTTTTTACGCTGATTCCAAAAATGCAACTTAAAATTTTTTTTACTGAGGACAAAGCGCCGAAAATGCTAAATTACGGTATCGTTTCAACTACAAAACACGGGTTTGAGAAGGTTTGAATCTGGATTTTATATAATTCGATAGAGAATTTTTTTCTGATTACCGAGATTTTTATCACCAATGCGCATCAACGAGCCCAAAAATGTTATATCCCAAAAACCTCCATTTTTTCATACAAAATTGGTTGAAAAAGGTGTTTTTGGCGACGCGTCCTTCAAAAGCATAAAGGAAATGCATTTTTTGGTTGCAAAAAAAGGAAAGAAAAAGCGTTTTTTTTCTACCAAAAAATTTTACTTTTTTAAATTTTCAGATGGCATTTTTGACGCTTTTACTTAATTTTTTTACTTTTTTGTTTTTAAATTATTCTTATTCAGGTCTGAAAATACTATAATCAAACAAAATTTTTTATTTTTTCGAAAGTTATTTTTTCGCTTGCCAGTGTCTATATTTAATTTTCTCCCAAAATAATGGAAATAGTTCCACCAAAATAGTGGAAATAATTCCACCAAAAATGGTAGAAATAATTCCACCAAAAATGGTGGAAAATTTTCCACCATTTTTGAGATAAGTTTTTCCCCCAAAGAATAGTGGAAATATTTTCCACCATTTTTGGTGGAAAATTTTCCACCATTTGATGGAAATTACAACCACTAAAGAAAATAGGAGAATTCCGTACCCTAGCCACCATTTTGGTGGAAAAATTTTCCACCATTTGGTGGTTGTATCTTCCACTCTTTTTTTTCAGTGTTGTACCGCCCCTCAGAATTGGTACGCGAAAAAAACCCCTCAAAAGTCTTGTATAAAAGAAACTGAAAATAAACATTCTTTTCCTTACTTTTTCTTTTTTCCTTATTTTGTTTACAGCCTGTCTGTTGCAACGGGAATATTGATGTATTATTGATTTGTTAAATTCATTTTGGTTTATATTTCCCCTTTTTTTTCTTCTTATTTAACCCCTATTTTTTTAATGACATCCCTAAATTTGCCTTACGTAAGACGTGACATACTAGGGATAAATCCCTATCTATCCCAAGCCATGCCTACGTGTGATCAATGACAATTGTATGAATAACTTGTTTTTGTATTAAAATGTCACAATTAATTTTATGTAATCTGAAGCATCAAAAAAAAATCTTTCAATAAAAAACAAAAATTGGCAAAACGTCTTTTTTCGATTTACGCGTTTTTGATTCAAATTTTGAAGTTTAAATTTGTGATTCAACAAAAATTATTTTAACGTATTTTTTAGAATTATATATATTTATTTACTAACAATAATGCCAAAATCTGTTGAATACTCTGCCCCCGAGTATTCGGATGATGAAGAACCTGTAGTGAAGCCAAAAGTAAGTACACTTTGTTCTCGTCTCTAGTTTTAAACTATAAATGTATAAAAGTACATTTTTTAGGAAAAAAAAGCTGTTAAAGAATCAAAAAATGATGAAAAGATAATACTCCCATCACAAATGGGATATAAACCAAAGGAACGATTTTCATTAAACCCTCCACCTAATCCATCTGATCGAATATCTGATAATAAGCCACTACAATTCCGTGGACGGCCTCCGCCAAGACGTGTAAAAAGAAATGAAAGAAATGGAGAAAATTCTCGTGAATCAAGAAGATATGAAAAATTTCGAGGAGCAGAAAACGGAAGAACAATGATATCAACGAATCTTCGTCCTGTCCGTGAAGGTACTGAATTTGTTAATGATCAAATTCATATTTTGTATCAAAGTTCGCCATCCGTTAAGGTGGTTGAATCGTCTATTGGTTCAAATGAAACTTTTCAAAGTTTTTCCAAATCTCAAAGTAATCCAGAATCTCGTGGCTTCTTAGATTCAACACTTGTTCGAAATTTGGGTGATAAAGAAATTAATAAAATTCGTCCAATTCAAGCTGCAATGATGACTGCAGTTTTTACATATCCCCGTGAAAATCCTGAAACTTCAAAAGCTGATATTCTTGCAACCTCAAAAACAGGATCCGGTAAAACGTTGGCATTTTTAATTCCAATTCTTCAAAAAGCTATTGAACGTCGAGATATTCAACCAAATAAAGATGCACGACTTCCAATGGCATTGATTTTTGTGAATACCACTGAACTTGCGATGAATTTTTATCATGTTGTTAGTGAACTTTGGCGTGGTCTTCGTTTAAAAGTTGTTGTAATGGCAGGATCCTTAAATTTTCTTGATGATCCAAATTTTGATATTGCAATTTGTACAAGTGGTCGCTTCCAAAATCATTTTTATCATACTTCAACATTTGACAATAGAGCTGTTACATTGGATTTACGAGAATTGGAATATATTGTAATTGATGAAGTGGATAATATGGTATCCGATTTTAAATTTTCAGATGTTTTGGACAAATTAAAAGCTGGACCGGTATATTTTTATTATTTATTTTAACACTATTACCGTATTCTTATTTTAGAGCAAGCCTCGAATATTTGGTTTTTCTGCCACTATTGATATTATGACAACTGAAATTTTCCGAAATTCAAGTTTCTTTCAAATAAAATGTGGTCAACATAGTATGTTTTTATATATTATCTATTACAGTAACCCTCCAACATTGCAGATGCTGTTCCATCAAATATTAACCAATTTTTTTGGGAAGTAAAATTCAATTCTGTTTCTTGTGTCTCTCGTACTGATGAAGGAACAGGTGCGTTTCGTACACTTGTAAAATGGCCTGGACCTCCTCATCCCTTTGATGTGTTATACAAAGCTATAACTGAAGTACCACTTCTTAAAGGAAAAAGAATTTTGGTTTTTGTTAAACATACTCGAATAGTTGATTACATTGCTGCTCGTCTTCGAATATACGGTATTATGGCGGTGCCAATTCATAAGTATGTTTTTTATTTTATTTTTTTTTCAGATAAGCCATTTAACTGTTTTTTAGAAAACTTGCACATCTTCAAATTCTAATTGATATGTTTAATAAAGGTGAAGCTAATATTGCAATTGCAACACAATATTTTACTCGTGGAATTGATACTGAAATAGATGTTGTAATTAATTTCGATTTACCAGTTATTCCTACAGATTATATTCATCGTTGTGGAAGAACTGGTAGAAATGGTAATAGTGGAATTGTAATTACTTTTATTGATTTTTTGGATCCTGGAAATTATAATCCTGAAGTTATTCATCTAATTATTAAGGTATGTTTTTTGTCTTTGAGTTGTTGAGGAAATGTTTGTTAAAAGATTATTATTAGTTTATTATGTTTATGTTGTAATAACTTTTTGGGCTTTATGAAAAAGTAGCTGAAGGTACAGTATCATTGTATTTATTGAATGTTTGTAATTTTTAGGCATTAGCGGAAAATGAAAATGCTGTAATTCCATTATTTTTAAAGCAGCGTGTTGCTGAATACAAAGAATATTTCATGCCGGAATAAAGACTTAACTCATGCATACTATATCTTTTTTATATTGTTTTACTTTGTACATTCTATATTTTTATATTTTTAAATCGTTTTTTATTTGAATCAATAAAATATAACAAAAAAATAAAATAAAAACAATTATTCTTCAAAAATGAAGATACGGTATTTCATAAATGGTTGAAAACATTTATTTTTCTTGACACGAATGAATCGAAAATAGAATTAATTCTAAAATTTTTAACGATTACTGTAATCCATTTTTAATATATAACTGTACCTGATCATTTTGTATGATTAAATTCATTATTAAATTTTGGATTAATCTTTTCTGCTTTAATTACATTTGAAGATTTATTTGGTTTTTCTTTAGGAAAAATAGCAGCAGGATTTTTAGCAATTTTTTGATTACCTTTTTGTGCTTCCAATAAAGCTTTGACATCATCCTCAGAAACGGAATCAGCTAACATTTGTTGAGCTCTTTCAATCCAAGATTCCAATTTACCTGAATCAACATTTTGGTCATAAAATAAATTTTGTAATAATAATTCCGTGAATGGACTCATTTTTCGTTTTTGAAAATATGCATTTTTGTTGCGACTACTTTGACTTTTACCACTACCATTGAACAACATCGTATCAATAACAACTTTACCATTACCATTATTATTATTATTATTATTATTACTGTTAATATCATTTTGTAAAAACATGTTAGTGTTATTATTATCATTGTTATTGGTATCCTCCTTATCACCATTATTATTACTATCTTTCATAAATTTTTGTTTCATCTGTTGTTGTTGTTGTTGATGTTGTTGATGATGAAGATGAGCCGAAGTAATAATATATGGATATGGTTCACCGGTTAGTAATGTGGTACCAGGGGGTGGTGGTGGAAGGATTGCACCAAGGGATGGTGGTGGTGGTGAAAGAATTAGGGATGATGGATGTTGTGATAATGATGCCGATGTCGTCAATGATGGTGATAATAGGGCAGTCTCAGCAGATTGCCGAAAAGCTGTCCATGAACGATTTATACCTCGTCTTAAATCATTCCAAGTTGATTCAAGTTGTGTTGACATTTGTCTTACATCATCTTGAACACCGGTTCGATCCAGGGATGCCTTGAATTTTCTTACAACATCTTTTATCGCTGAGATTAATTCGGCATTTGGCTAAAAAAGAAATTTGTGATAATTTTGAGGGATAAGCTTTTTGGGAGAGGATTAAAAAATTACTGTAAAAAAAAGTTGTTAAAAAAACACCACCAAAAATGTTAATATCCGCCAAAGCGTGCTTATCTTATCCCGAAATTATTAAAAATCGTGTTAGGAATATTTTTTTTCAAAAAAATCGTGTTAAGAATTTCCCCGAAAAAAAAAATAGTCGTGCAAGGAGTGCTAAAAAGTGCTAACACAATTTTTGATTTTTCTTTCAACAATTTTTACTCTTTTCTTTTTTCTTTCTGGAGCAATTAAATGATAGATTTCATCTTCATAACTGGCTGGAACTTCCGTTACAATAACCTCTTTTCGCTTTAACTTTCGTTCTGGGACAAATTTTTCAACTTTTGTAATAAATTCTTCTGTAATCCATGGCTTATTTTTAAAATCTTCACGAATTTTTCGCATCTCTTCATCATATTCTAATGCGGAATTTGTTAATTCAGCTTCAAGAAGTTGATAAATTCTGGATGCAACAACTTGAAGTGGAAGTGTGGGCTTAAGTGGTGCAATGGTGCTCTGGAAAAAGAGCAAAAAAGAAATTTCCATTTTGAGTCTGTGTTTATGTGTGGGATTGTGAGTGGGATTGTTAAAAAAGTGGATACCGTAATGTGTTAAAAAAAGAACATAAATATTTTTGGGGGAAAAGTGAAAAAACGCAAAATCATTTTGGGATAAGAGAAGCTTGAAAAATTAGATAAAATGATAAATTGAATTAAAAATAATATTAGCATTGATAAGCAAGTGATAGTAAGTATTGATAAGCAAGTGATAGCAAACATTGATTATAAGCAATATTAATTCAGCAATTTTGGCATTACCGTATTTTAGCGATAAAAGCAGTCTCAAAGCGAAATCAAAAAGCGAAGCATTATATTTTTTTTTGTGACAAAACTCACGTCCGCAGCAGAATTTTGTGGTTTTTGAGTATTACTTTTACACTGGAAAAATATGCATTTTCATTGAATTCTTACTTCTTTTTTCGATATTATTCAAAAAAAATGGAATACAAAAAAGAAAGATCAAATTTCTTTTTCTTCTTTTTTTTTCTTACGCAGTTTTGCAATAAAAATGAATGACGCAAAACAAAAGGGGGGGATCATTTTTTTTGTTAGAAAAATAGTTAGATCGATTCAATAATTTCTTTGATTTAAAATAAACAAACAAAATATGTGAGCTTCTAGTATCTATCTATTATATTATATGTGTTTGAACAATAACAAAAGAAAAGTAGTAAAATAAAAGTTGTTCAAATGAATAAAAAAGAAGAGAGATGTTACATAAGAGACACAACATACAAATACGGTTATAGCTTCTTCTTCAACAAAAAAAAAGTAAAGTGCATTTGTGAAGTTATTCTTGATTTGGGATTAATTAAATTGTTGTAAAATTAATCGATATTATTTTACACACATCTTTTTTTTTGTCAGTTTTTTTTAAATCTAAATTTTTACTAACCCATAAAAGACTGTACGGAAAATCTATAGATTTTGAAGTTGTTTCAATTGATGATGTAAGAGTTGATGGAAGCGTTGATGAAGAAGTTGATGGAATATTTGTTGAAAAAGTTTTTGGTTTAAAAGTTGTGAAAGGGGTTACCTTAATTAGACTCAAAGGTTTAAAAGTTTTTTGTGTTATTATTTTTGGTCTAATTTCTCTTCTTTTTGTAACTTCTGTTATCAGCTTTTTAGCTGTAGTGGAAGTGGAAGTAGGGGTGGTGATAGTTGAAGGTGAATTTGTTGTTGTTGTTGATAAAACTTTTGGCGTTGTTGTGGTTGATTTAGTTGTTGTTGGAGGTACTGTAGATGAAGGGGTTAAAGTTGTTGATGGAGTTGATTTTGTAATTTTTCCAGCAGATTCAGATGTTGGTGATATAGTTACAACTGTTACAGTAGCTGATGGCAAAGTGTTTGGTAAAATTGTTGAAACTTTAACAATTTTTCTATTACTTTGTTTATGCCGCGGCCGAAATGTATACGGTTTTACACTGGCAAGTTTTATTCCTTCAACAGTTGCAAAAGTTTTGTAATTAACATTTTCTGGTCTTAAAGTTGTTGTTGTCGTCAGTTTATTTTGCTTCTTATTTGGCCGAATCATTTTTGTTCTTCCACCGCTTTTTATCATCGGCTTTAAAGTAGATAAACGAGGACACGGCTTTTTTACACATTTCCATGTCTCAATTAATGGCCGACGAGGCTTTAAAGTTTTCATCACACTTGCAGCATTTGGTAGAGTTGAAGGTGTTGAAGCAAAGATTTTTGGGGGAAAAGTTGTTTGTCGTTTTCGACTTCCAAAAGTATTCAAATTTCCTCCAGAAATAATATTTTTTTTATTATTGCTATTATTTATCCGCTTTCTTCCAAGAAGTGGAAAATATCGATCAATGGCACTTATTTGATAAGTCTGTGGATATTAATTAATGGATTTTGCTTTTTTTAAAAAAGGCTTTTTAAGACAAAAAAAAGGAAAAAAAAGTCTTTATCGAAGTTGCAAAAATTTCAAAAAAAAACAACAACAAAAAAATATACAATAATTTTGAATACAATAAAAAAGTATGTATTTTTTAAAAATATATTTTGCAACTTCGATTTTTGACTTTGATAAAAACAAACAAAAACTTAACAATTAATTAATACTGATTTTGTTTAAAGATGATATAAGAATGATGAAAGAGATGTGACCAGATTATACAATTTTAGGAATAATAATTATTAATACTGTTAATGATAATGATAAAAAAAAGGAAGATTAAACCCGTTTTTTAGCTAAATCCAAATATTTCAATGATCCCCACCAAATCCAATCTTTCCATTCATATAATTTTCGAACCACTCCAACAAAGGCATTGATTTGATCATCCATTAATTTATCCATTTGTGGGGGAGAAAGTTTTAGAAGGGGGGAACGCGTGACCGCAGTTTTTCGAAGCAATGAACTTAATGATCGAAGATCTGCGGCACGTTCTCGAATTCCAACATATTCTGATGATGATGACGATGATGAAATATCTGATGATGATGTAAGTGATGGGGGTATAGTAGTAGTAGTTGTTGTAGTGGTGGTGGTGATAAAAAATGGATGACTTGGATAATGCCCATAATGTTGGAATGAAGTTTTTGTTGCTGTTGAAGATGGTGTTGGAGAAGTTGGATATCGTCGAAGTAAAGATTGTCGAATATTTATTGTTGGATATTGTAAAAGAGTTGTAGCATTTCCAGAAGACAACGAAGAAAAGATTGGAATAAGCTTATTTGGAGGTGACAAATAATTTGATGAATATGGTAAAATTCCCGAAGAAATATATGGTGCTCGAATTTGAGGCCCCAAAAGTGAGGAAGAAGAAGAAGAGGGAGACCCGATAGAATTTTTTTGTACAGTCGAAAAAGATACAGTACTTTTTTGGGGAATATAAGAATTTGAAACAATTGGATGATGAGAAGGAGAAGGAGGAGAAGAAGAAGAAGGATGAAAACTTACGTCTTGAGTATTTGAAGCAGGAATATAATATCCTGCAGCAGCAGCCTTTCGACCCGATGGAACCATATTATTTGTTACAGCTGTTTCAGGATAATAATCCGGGCTACGAGAATATGGTCGTGGATATCCAGCATATTGGGATGCCGCCGCCGACGCGGCAACAGCTCGCTCATATGCCGTTGGAGGATATGCTGCAGCACCTTGGGGCATTTGATACCATGCTGCATATTCACGTGGTTCTAAAATAAAATATAAATGTTTGTGCAAAAAAAAGGTGGCATCGAACCTTCTCGAGCAACAATTGGCCCACGATGATGTTCCCATCCTGTTGAAACGGCGGCAATGAATGAGATGATGACAAAATTGATGAAAAATGAGAAAGTCATCGTTCTAAAAAATATATTTTCCAAATGCCAAAAATGGACAAATATGATCGAATTTTACAATTTTACAACCGTGCATAAATAAGATGGGAATAATTAAAGAAAGCAAAAAATAAAATAAAATTTTAACGCATAAATCATTTTTTTTGAACTGCGCAAATACGGAGGGAATTATGTAAACATTTTTTTAGCTATCCGTTTTTTGTTCGTCAAAAATTAAAGGGATTAAAAAAAGAGGAAATCGGAGAAAAAGATGTTTTTTAAACGGAGAATGTAAAACAAAAATTTATTAAATTTTTGTTACGTTGGATACCGTATTTTGATCATTTAAAACATTGAAATCGAAAATAGGAGTACTGTAGCGAGATTAAAAAAGTACATCATTTTAGGGAGAATAAAAAATGATAGAGAACATCTTTTTTTTTTGTTGCCGATAATAAAATGAATGAATTCCATTAAAATTCTTTCTCTTTTATCCATCTTTTTTTAATCCCAAAAATTTATCAAAAATAAAAAATACACTCCAAAAATAAACCCTTTTTTTATTACAACACAAGAAAAAAAAACGATGATGAACAAAAGTCTTGATGGTTTTTTATTTGAAGATTTTTAAAGAGTTTGTTTTCACGTCTTTTAAATGATTTCTCTCATTTTTGTAATGGCTTCTTTTTATTGTCAAAATAAAAGTTGATGAGACCCCGCCTAAAGCACCATTAAAGGGAGGGGGAAAAAAAGGAGGAGATCTTGAAGCAGTAGCAGAAAAAAAAGAGATGAAGAAGATCTTCTTCTTTTTTTTTGTCAGGTCAGGTCAACAAAGGACGTGACAAGGTGCGAAAAAGGTAGCCACCAAAAAAAGAAGAAAAAAGAAGACTCAAGTCCAAAATTTAAAAAAAAAGAGTCTTTATTATTGTATTGAGAGAATTGTCACGATTGCGTACGTATACACAAAAAAAACTATTTTAATTTTTTTTTGTTGTCAGAAAAAAAAATGCTCAAATATGGGTGATCTAACTATAAGATATCTCTCTCGTTTTCCCTCGGGACCCGCGGAGGAGAGCGTCAATTCGCGGGGGGAGAAAAAAAATGGTATGAGTGAAGAAAGAAGTTTTAAACAGTTTCTTCTTTTTTTTGACGTCTCTTTTTTTGAATGAAAAAGATTTTTTTGATTGTCTCCATTGTCTTTGTTAAATTTTAAAAATTTTAAAAAAAGCAAAAAAGACTGTGTTGTTTTTTTTGTTTGCAAATAATTAATTGTCCGTTTTTCACTTTTTTTTGAAAATGTTTTTTTATATAATTTTTGACAGTTTTGAACAAAGTTAAACAAATCTTTAAAAAAAAAGAGGAGAGAGGTGACAAAGGAATGTGAGAATAAATACTTTTTTTGGAGATTTGTGAAATTTCGCACCAGCTATTTTTGGAATTATTGACGTTTGCACCGTGAACAAAAAAAATCAAAAAAGAAAAAGTATACTGTAGAATATATGGAGGACAAACTGATTGATAAGCTATCAGTAGCAACTGATAAGTAACTCTCTTTTTGAAATCATTTCCTTCTTTTTTTGATGTCCCTCAAATAATCCGATTAACAAATTTGTGTTAGTTAATTTTCCCTCCGATTTTTTTGTTAATCGTTTTTTAAATGACCTCTATCTTTGTACCCTCAAAAGCTAATTCTAAACCATTTCAAGCTACAATTAATTTAATTTTTGATTAAAACATATTTTGTCCCCATTTTTGGATATCTCAAATCCAAGTAAATAATTTTTGAAAAAAATACTGTATTAAAATTTCGGAAAACAAAATTTTTATATAAAAAAATAAATTAAAAATAATCATAATTTAAAACATCAATCATTTATTTTTTTACAGATTCCATCTTGGTTGAGGAGCTGGAGGTGGGAAAAGGGGTTGTTGGGGTTGACCTAAAAGGTTATTTTGTCCAAAAAGAGTATTAAATGGTTGTGGCATTTGTAAAAGAGGAGATTGTTGGGGTTGGGGTAAGAGAAGATTGGGTTGTGGATGTTGGGGCAGCAAAAAGTTTGTTGGTTGGGGTTGTTGGAGTTGTGGCTGGGGTAACAAAAAGTTTTGTTGGGGTTGTTGGGGCACGGGATTATATAAGTTTTGTTGTTGTTGTTGTTGGTGAACAGGGGCAGGTTGAGAAGAATTTCCAGCACCTGCACCAGCCCCAGCAGTTTGTGGTAACTGTTGAAGGCAATATGGTGCACATCGATTCATATTATCGCACCACTAAAATAACATTTAATTTTTGATAAAAAAATGATAAAATATATTTTCTACTTACTCGACATGTTGCATCAATGGGAGACCAAAATTTGCATTCAATTTCAGGATATTGTGCTAAAAATAAGAAAATTATTTTTGTCATGTATTCTGTAGTACTGAATATAGATTAATTAATTGAATAAATTTGAATAATATCAAAAAAAAAGTTTAATAAAATTACCACAATATTCAAATGTTGCGGGTCGACCAAATCCAGGATGGGCATTAATTACGTCAAAAGTGCCAATCAAAAATGCCACCAATAAAATCAAAGATTTCATAATTTATTTTTATTCCCTAAAAAAATTTAAATCAATTTATTTTTTAAGTTTTTATTTTAAAAATAAAATCGGAAAAAAGGAGAAAATATTTAAAAAAATGTGAAAAACAGAAATTCGGAAATTTTGTTTAAATAATTAATTTTATAAAAAAATGGGAAAAAAGATAGACAAAGAAAGTTTTCGGATATATTTTTTAAAAAAACTTGT
Organism: Panagrolaimus superbus; assembly: GCA_964035985.1. Taxonomy (NCBI): domain Eukaryota; kingdom Metazoa; phylum Nematoda; class Chromadorea; order Rhabditida; family Panagrolaimidae; genus Panagrolaimus; species Panagrolaimus superbus. The sequence continues at coordinate 14,462,316 of OZ038357.1, forward strand.
TTTATCTCTTTCATTCCCTATCAAAATTTGAAAAAGATTCCTTCAGTTTCAGTGTGGAGGGGGGTGACGTGACGTGAGGGGGGGGGGGGGGTATTGACCTGTTCCGATGCTGCTATTTATCCGTTGAAAGAAAAAAAAGGATATTCGCTTTTTTCTCTTTTCACTTTTCACAAGATTGCAGAAAAAAATAAGAAGTTCTTGGAATTATTAATTTGAAAAATATTCGACATTTTTGAATTTGCTTTAAAAATTTGAGACCATGAAGGAAGGAAGAAATTTGGAGGAAGGCATGTATGATCACGGCCGCAAATTAGTCAAAAGTAAGGGGGTGGAACTCGCTTATAAAAAACCAAAAAAATCTGATTCCTTCAAGTATGAATTAAATTTTCCCCTTATATTTGGTCGATAAGGGAGGGGGGACTTTCCCCAGTTCCACCCCCATATTTGCGACCCTGGATATAAAAACGACACAAAAATTTTATGGACAACGAAAATAGGATATATATTAATATTCTATTTTAACAATAATTATATTTGTTAAAGTTGTAAACTTCCTTCTTCCCTGCTAAATGTCTCAGATGGAAAATATCTTTGGTGGTTTAAAAAAAATGGAGGCACTGTAAATAAAAAAATACAATGGGTGTCAAAAAACTGCAGCCGCCTTTTACTGCTCGACAATGCTGATTTTAAATACTATTAATTGATGTAAAAAACCGTTTTGAACTCTAAAATGTTTCAATAAATTTTAGTTAATGTTAAATCTGTTTTTATAAATAAGTAATCTTTTTTTGTATAACAAAGTTTATGCATTAATTCAGCCCAAATTTGGCGAGTTTTCAACCTTTACATCGATCTGTACTCGAAAAGGCTTAACATCATCCAACACTGATTCAGCCATATCAAATATTAGCTGCTGCAAAAATATATAATCATTTATTCTTGGGTAACAATGCGAAACTTTTTAATTTTCAAATAAATTTGCATAATTTTTGCATTTACTGAAAAAAAATTTATGTATAAAAAGGAATGAAATACAATTTTTATTCTTCATTTTTCTCTTTCGTCTTTGTTGAATTTTATTTTTATTTTTTATGTTGATTATTATTGCTGTTGGTTTTATTGTGGTCGTAATCATCTTGGCTTGTTCAGGGTTAGTTCATTAAATTTTAAAATATGTTATAAAATTACAGTATTTTTAGATTTTGGGGACACCGATATTGGAAACAAACATTGTTGAAAGTTACTGGCGCAAAACATGAAAAAGTTGTGGAAGAAAAGAAAAAGTATGGTGAATATCTGATCTTTACTCCAAAGAAGAAAACTATTGAAGTACAAGAAGACACGCCTTCAAATGATCAAATTGTTGAAGTATATGATACAGTAACAAATCCACCATCAATTATTCTATTTGCTTTCACAACTGTTTCTGTTTCAAAGGCACAAATCTATTCATTTCGATCACATAGATTCAAGCGACATTTGGAAAGTTTCAAGTTTGGACGCATTAATTCTCATCCTGGACGTCATGAATGGAAAATGAAATACATGGTCGAAAATCCAATGGAAGCACATGAACATCAAAACCTGATTCTTTTCATCAAAGAAATGCACATAAAAAACTTGGTGAGAATCTTTTTCCACTTTCTGAGCAAAAAGATGGTGGAAGTTCCCAGTAAGTTTTAATTATCTTCAATACTCAGTAGTATTTTAAATATTTTAAAATTTTCAGCAGATGAACCTATTGCTACAAGAACTGAAAAAGCAGTTAAGGACTCAATGAAAGATGATCGAGGAAAGAAAGGTAAGCTTTTTATAAGCCTTTTACTATAAATTAATAATTTAATGTTTGCTTAATTTAGTTAAGAAGCGCTCATCTCGAGTAAGACGCAACAATTCAAACAATATAATCAATGTTCAAGCAAAAGGAAGCACAACTCGACAATCTCATGGAAATATCTCGTAAGTACTGGTTTTTCTTCTTTTATTTTTTTTAATATTCATGTACTAATAACGTCTATTTTAGAGGTAATGTTACAGCAATTATGCAAATTTCTACTGCGGACCTTCAAATTCCTCCTCAACAACGTCGTGAAAATCCAGCAAAAGATGTGCAATGAATTGTTAACACATATGAAAATCAACCAGATAAACTTCAATTTGTCAAGGATATTGCTGCCACTTTAATTTAAAAAAATTATCATTCATAATTTTTTGTTTAACTTATTATTTTTAATTATTTGTATGTTTAAAAAAATAATAAAAGATTTTACTGTAATTCAAACTGTAGTTTTTTTGCAAAATAAAAGAATACGGTATTTTTTTTATGTTATTTGGCAAAGAGTTGACACAATGAAAATATGAACCAAACAAAAACGTAACCGATTTTTTAAAACTTTTTCCAAAATTTTGGCTTCTGCAATATTTAATTATATATGTCGAATGTATCTACCATTTCATCTGCAATACCTGAAACCTTTCAAAGATGTGCTTATATAATACCTCGAAAGAATAGATCTTGTAAAATGACTGTTAAGAAAGGTTTAGCCTATTGTGGTGAACATGCAGTTTTTGATGAATCAAATGTTGTGAGTTTTTTTTCGTGTAAACTTTTCTTGCCTGTAAATTTATTTAAATAAATATCTTCTAGCATCGTATTCCATGTCCGAATAATCCCAAGCATACTGTTGATAAGCGATTTTTGAAGGATCATTTATCAAAATGTTGCGCTCGTATTCCTGAAGATGAATGGGTCGTTCAAAATATCAACAAAAAGAATATCCCGGATGAAGAAGAAAAACTTGAAGATTTAACAAAAGAAATTGCTAAGGTATCTGAAATTGTTGAAACTGAATACGAAAAGATCAAATCTGAAATTTTGGTGGAATATGAAGAAGCTGAAATTGTTGAAACCGACTTGAAGAAAGAAAAGATTGGAAAAGTTAAACATTTGAAGCAGATAAGCTCTATTATTGGTTTGTTTAAATAAATTTTTATCAATAAAAATTTTACATTTTTAGGCCATTTGATGAAAAACAAACTTCTGGAAAACGATCCTTCCAAAGCTGTATTCGAATTGGGAGTTGGCCGGGGACAACTTGCATTTTATATGGCTTCACAAGCTCCAGAAACAAAATATATTTTGGTTGATTATTCTGGGATTAAGCATAAAGCAGATAATAAAGTTAAAAATGTAAGTTTTATTTGTTTAAGAAATTGTACACAATTAAATGATCAAAATTACTTTTTAGAAGAATGCTGTTGATATCAAAAGAATTCGATGCCCCATTGAACATGTTGATGCTTCAAAGATTCCTTCTCTAACTTCTTCAACTTCCGTCTCAGCTGTATGTAAACATTTTTGTGGATCTGCAACAGATTACGGTATTAATTGTATCACAAATGCAATGTTCAATAATGTTCCAATCAATGGCTTTTGTCTTGCTCCGTAAGAAAAAATTGTTACAGTATAATAATAAACAAAAGCTTTTAGATGCTGTCATCATCGAATTACAATTTCTCAATATGTTGGTCATGATTACCTCAAAGCTATCAAAATTGATTCGCCACAATTGATAAGTTCTCTACGACTGATTGCATCTTGGGCAACGTGTGGTCCTCCTGTCAGCGAAACAGCTTTTGTTGAAGCAATTGATGATGGAGAAAATTTCAAATTCTGGAGTTACGAAAAGAAATTAATTCTTGGAAGAAAAGCAAAAGCTTTGATTGAATTTGGAAGAGTTTTATATTTAAGAAAAGTTTGCGGGTTTGATTGTCGCCTTCTGGAATATATTGATGTAAATGTATCACCAGAAAATTTGATGATTGTTGGAGTTGTTAAAAAATAATAAATTTTTTATTAATAAAAACAATAAAACTCAACAATAATATTCAATTAGAAAAAAGAACAAATATATTTGTTCTTTTTTGATTAAAGAAAGGAACGAAAAAATGTTGTCATTTTTCAAACAAAAAAAGATTTATGGCACCTCCGAGTTTTATCTCCTGTTCTTAAATACACGCTTTTGCTGTTGAAAAAAAGCATTTGCCTTAATTTTAAATGTATTTTTTTGCTTAAAAAATGTTCGGATTTTTATTAATTCTTTTTATTTCACAAATAATTTCTTTAAGCTTTTGTCAATGTAAAATTGGGACATTCATTTTTGAAAATAATGAACATTGGATGCAAAATAAATATTTTAATGTTACATGCCAAAGAGGACGAATTCAAGTAAGTTTAATTTTTTTAAGGATATATGATATCCCAAAAGGGATTTTATGGCGAGGGGGGGGATATATGAGACCCCAATAAGTTTATGTGAGATAAGTCTTAAAAGAAGTTGTTATTCAAAGATACCTAAAATCCTAAACGTGGCAATAAGGGATATATGAAATCCCCCATGCATAATGACGACTTTTATAGGTCCTAAATTGTGTGACGGATCGTGGGACAGTTCTTCCCGTTGGAACCCTACCATTTATTGAAGATGGAATAAAATATACTTGTGATCCGGCGGAAGATTCGCAAGATCATTCAGATTATCCAGAAAATCCATTTGAAGGTTCCGGAGAAACTGAAATTGTTGGAGATTGTGAAAATGGAAATTTGGAATATGAATTTCATGGTTTTTTAGTTTCATGTATTACAAATAAAATTTTGGGTTGTGTAAATCCAAAAGGTCAGCTAATCCGGCATGGATATTTTGTTGTGAAAGATAAACTGCTGAAATTTTGTAAAGTTTATGCAAATGGCCGAAAAGCAAGAATTGAAAATAAAGGTTTGCAAATACCATTATTATATCTAAAAACATCTCTTTAAAGGTTGTTTCAATGGATCTTTGATTGATTCTGTGGCAAATCAAATATATCATGTCCCAAAATATACCATTTGGTCTGAGGGTCGACTTCAACTTCGATGTGGTGATAATGGAATTCAAATATATAAATGCCCTTTAAAGGATGGCAAAACAATTCATACTGGTTCTGCGTGGTTGGATGAAAATAATGTTTTAAATGTTTGTCGTTAATTTTATCTTTTTTTTAAATGTTTGTCAATGTTTAAAAAAATTGTTGTAACAAAGTAACCAAAAAAATGAAATGCAAAAAAAAGTATTGTAACAGTAACCAAAATACAAAAAATACAAATGCTATTATTAATTGACAAAGGGTTCGTCTAAAAAATATTATTAATCAATATTTAATGAGATTTTTAACAACTTTCATTTAATTCAAGGGAATTCAGCGATCGTAAAATTAATTTTTCTCGGCGGATTTTGAAAAAAAATTTGTCACAAATTGTTGCTTAAAGGGAGTGTCGGAGATAGTGAAAAACTTTTTACGACAGTTTTCCGTCGTTCCAAGCGATGGGGAATGGAGTTGTTGCGTGCGAGCGAACAAACTTTTTCATTCTCCATCACTTGGAACGACGGAAAACTGTCGTAAAAAGTTTTTCACTATCTCCGACACTCCCTTTAAAAAAAGTTTTATAAAATTCTAAGAATTCTTATAATTTTGTTTCCATGTTTAAAAAATAATTAAATATTGTTAGCAACAATATTTAATTATTTTGAAATTAAATTAAGAATAAAATGCAAAAAATAAGGTTTAAAGTGATTAATGAAAATTGGTAAACAAAATGATTGAATTTTTCCCATAAAAATGCTATTAAACTTTTCTTTCTTCCCTGAATTGTGTAATTTTTTTAATTTTGTTTAAAATATCAAAGAAATTCCACGGACAATTTTTTTTTATTTAATAAAATTTTTTTTAAATGTTTTTTTGTCACAATCCACAAGATTCGTTAATTGATGTATTACAAAATCACAAAAAGTTTTTAGTATCGACCCAAAAAGTGCGGGAAAAATCTTAGAAATTTGAAAAAAAGAAAAAAATTTCGTATTGCATCATCCTCATTTAAAATTTATTTTTAAAGTTTAAATTACAAAAAGTCAAATTTTCTAAAATACAAAATAAAAAAATTTACGTTAAAAAAAAGAAATTAAATTTAAAGCTACAAATCTTTTTTTTTGCATAATTACTACATTTTCAATATAAGACGCGGAATTATAAAATAATTTTAAACCCCTTCAAAAAATGACCTCAAAAAACAAAAATGGCATTTTTTTTAAAAATTGGCATTTTTTGAAAATCTGCCTCACCGACACTTTTCATACAGTGAAATCGGCCATTGATGAATAAGAATCTCACTGATTTCTTCCATATGCAATTTTTGATGAATTTGTAAAATTTATCTCACCGATACTTTTCATACAAAGAAATCGATCGGATGTGAAAAATAATCTCACTGATTTCTTCCACGTACAATTTTTGAGAAATTCGTAAAATTATCCTAAATTTTTTTTTCACCTCTCGATTTTTGGACTTTCAGAAAAAGCCTAAAAAAAGTGAGGCAAAAAGTCGCATTTGCATAATTTTTCAGTACGAAATTTCGCCAAACAAGGTTTTCCGCTATTTTTGTTGTTTTCCTCAAAAGTGTCATTTTTTTGAGCCTGGCTCAAAAAATGAGATTTTTGAGCCTGACTCAAAAAGTGAGATTTTTGAGCCTGACTCAAAAAGTGAGATTTTTGAGCCTGACTCAAAAAATGAGATTTTTGAGCCTGACTCAAAAAATGAGATTTTTGAGCCTGACTCAAAAAGTGAGATTTTTGAGCCTGACTCAAAAAGTGAGATTTTTGAGCCTGACTCAAAAAATGAGATTTTTGAGCCTGACTCAAAAAGTGAGATTTTTGAGCCTGACTCAAAAAATGAGATTTTTGAGCCTGACTCAAAAAATGAGATTTTCCACCAAAAATGACTGTTTTATTGTGAGATCAACATGACAATAATTTTTTTTAATTAACTGTATATCTGTTTCACTGTCTAAAGAGTCATTTGCTTCATCCGTAGGATCTTCATTATCATCCTTTTCTACGAGCAATAAATGTTCAATTTCTTTTTAGCATTGTTTATCTGCCGTAACATGAACTTTATGAAAGAGCTATAAATTTTATAATAAAATAAATAATAAATAAATAATAAATAATAATAAAGCGAATTAAAACAAAACCGCTGCACAAAAAAAGTAATGCAGCAAAAAAAAATTGAAGCTTGTTGGCAGTAATTTGCTTTTCGCCAAGAAATCTCCAAACGAAAAATCGAGCTTCAATTTTTTTGCTGCATTACTTTTTTTGTGCAGCGGTTTTGTTTTAATTCGCTTTATTATTATTTATTATTTATTTATTATTTATTTTATTATAAAATTTATAGCTCTTTCATAAAGTTCATGTTACGGCAGATAAACAATGCCAAAAAGAAATTGAACATTTATTGCTCGTAGAAAACGATGATAATGAAGATCTACGGATGAAGCAAATGACTCTTTAGACAGTGAAACAGATATACAGTTTATTTAAAAAAATTATTGTCATATTGATCTCACAATAAAATAGTCATTTTTGGTGGAAAATCTCATTTTTTGAGTCAGGCTCAAAAATCTCACTTTTTGAGTCAGGCTCAAAAATCTCATTTTTTAAGTCAGGCTCAAAAAAAGAAATTATTTTCACAAACGTGCCGATTTCTCAGCATGAGCTTTTTTGGACCCCAAAAAATGCCTCCTACAGACAAAAATGGCATTTTTAAAAAAAATCAAGGTTTTCTTAAAATTGGTCTTAAATTTTGAGATTCTTTTTACAAAAGACAGGATTTTTCAAAGTGACAAAAAATGGCTGAGATTATTTTCATTAAACAACCAAAATCAGATGTTGAAAAAAAATGTGAGATAAATTTTTCAATTTCTCTGAAAACCTTGTACGAAGAAAAGCTATGAGATGCTTTTTATGATTTTCTCAAAATCGGTAACTGAAAAAATATCTGAGTTTTATTTCAATAAAACACCAAAAATTGATGGTGAAACGGGCCTGATATTATTTTTCAAAAAAGCCATTTTCTGTAGTGGTTTTAAAAATATTTTATAATTCCGCGTCTTATATTATGGACTCCATAAAAAACATAACATAATTTGAAAAGGCTTAAAAGAGGTGGACAATTAAATATATATATTTTTTTTAATTTACCTAAAATAATGGGGCACTTAAAAAGTACTAAAAATACTAAATTGAATTTTAAAAAAAACTTTTATAAATAAATTTTTTTCCATTTTAATTTTTTCAGTCTTTAGTTTATCGGACAATTTTTTTAAATTATTTCGAAATTATTTTTTTTCTCAAAAAAAATGTCATATTCTGAACACATTTATACCAAAGAAGAATTTTTTGAATACGGTAATCGATTACATTTTAATACTGTAATTGATATTATTGTAAATAGTTTTGCGGCATTTATTGTTTTAAAATATTCAACAAAAGCCATGGGATTTTACAAATATTATATTTTATCAACAATTTTTTGCGCATTTTTAATGGATTTTCATATAAGTTTTATTTTTGGACCTTTTGTAATGCTTCCATCACCAATTTTATGCGGGGCAGGATTTATTTGTCGGCATTTGGATTTTTTTTGGGGGCAATATATTCAATATGCAAGTTTTTCGGGGAATTTTAAAGGAAGTGGACATTTACGTACTTTTTTTTAATCTTTTTTGGGTCTCACAACGATTGTGTAGTTCCTATTTTTTTGACTTTTCTTAAAATTTGGTAAAAAAAGATTAAAATTTTGCTACAATTCCGGCCAATTCCATGTCCAATCCTAAAAAATGATACAAAATTAGCTATGGGGATTTCCAGAAATCACGTGATAGAGGTGGTGGGTGGGTGGGGTAAACGGATTATCACGCCGGATGTTTCATCACCATTTGGGGGGGGGGGGGGGGGTGGGGGTAAAAAGGCCAAATTTTCTATCTCGTGATATCTGGACAGCCCCTGTTCCAATTTTGAGCTTTTGCAAATTTAAACATTAATTTATTACATATTTTTACAGGGAATAATGCATATAACAATTAGCTGTGTTGGAGGTTCATTAATTGCCGGATTTTTTTATCAATTATTTTCTTTGAATGGAAACATTGAATTTTTTCATTCCATTAAAGGTATTGCCATAATTCTTTTAACAATGATTTTATATCCTTTACCATCATATATGATTCTATTATCAGCATATGATTATGATGCCACAATTACATGGGTTCAAAATAATTATAATAATTCTTTTAATCTTTTTATTTCAACTCCATCATGTTTTTCATTGATCTTAGATTTTAAAGGAAAATTTCATTACGGATTTTTGGCTCTTCAAGTTTGTCTTGCATGCATTATTGCAAGTATTGTTGCTTTAAAAATTCATCGAAAATTAGCTTCCATGAAAAATGTGTTATCTCCGGGAACGCTTAAAGCTCGCCGACAATTGCTTACAGCTTTATGCTTTCAAATAACAATTCCATCATTATTAATTGCATTTCCGCTGATTCTTATGCTAATTTGTATTATTGCTGGAATAAAACAAATTAATAGTATGTTTTAAAAGAATCTTTTTACTTATTAAGATGTTGTGCTTAAAACCCTGATCAGGCAAAAAAAATGTGTGTCTCGCAAAGAAAATATTGATTTTTTACCCAAATACAAATTATCCGACACCCGACTATTTCAAAATTCTTTTTCTTTAACCTCCTTCAACTTTATCATTTGTGTGCTTCGTATTTTTGATATCTTATCATTTTTTTCAGTGATATCAAATATTGCTATGCCTATCATAGCTTGTCATTCATTGGTTAATGCCTTATCAGTGATGTATATTATAACACCATATCGAAAAGCAATTATTAATGGATTCAAAAAGGTTTTTAAAATTAAAGAAAAATCTACCCAAATTTTTACAGAAAACGCTACAACATCATATTCTCCAAATCCGAGAAATCAAAATTCCGGAAATGTTTTGTAACAAAAATAAATAATTTTTGCAACTGTCAAAAATGTTTTAAATTTAAATAAATAAATCTCTTAAATTTTAAATTGTTACAAACTTTTAGAAAAAAAAATACTGACTGAATGCAAAAGGTTTAATTTTTTCTTCAACACTACCGTATCTACACGGGCTCATTTTTTGGGGAAAAACGTAGGGTTAAGGCGGCTTGGACCTAAAATGGTGCCAATAGGTCCAAAAACACTAAAAAAAGGCTTTTGGTTGATATCTGGGTCGACAGGGTTATGTGCCATCAAAATCGCGAAATCACGAAAAATGGCCATTTTTGGCACTTTTTTGCATGCGATATCCGTATTTCCAGGAAAAGTGGTCTTTGACCCAATGATTTTTTTTAAGCTGATGTTTTGTGGATGTAATGAGACTATTTCCACACTCCTTACTACCCTATTGCAAAAGTTCCAAGTAATTGAAAATTAGTGATTTTTGCACTTTTTTTAAAATTAAATTTTTGAAACGCTATAAATCAGCAATGAGATATTTTAAAGAAAAATTGTCACCTATTTTTGTTCTTCATGTAGTGGCGAGTAGAAAAACATCTATGGAATAACTTGGATGTCACTCTTATGCGAGTTCTATTCTTTGGCAGATGATAAGGTAAAAAAAGGGCAAATTTTTCAACAACGTAAAAAATGAAGAGAAATTGAAATAAACGAAAAAGCTTACCTAACTTTGTTCCCGATTTCCTAAAGATTAAAATAAAACCATAAGATATCGTATACACCCATTTAGAACCGACTTCTATTCTTTTTTGTTAATTTCGCGCTCACCTATACCCTCAACATCAAAAAACTGTATTTAATAATATATTTCAATGCTTGGAAATGTTATTTTCAGATTCTCCATGCTTGATTTAGTCATAATTAATTAAAACCAAGCAAAAAAACAACAGAATTAAATTTTTTTTCTAAGTGAGAAAATTTTTCACAATACCCCCAACATCAAAAAAAGTATTTAATAATATTTTCCAATGCTTGTATATATGATATTCAGATTCTCCATACTTAATTTAATCATAATTAATCAAACCAAAGCAATAAAACAACAAAATAAAAATTTTTTTCTATGTGAGAAGATTTTTCACAATACCCCCAACATCATTTTTGGTGCTATAACTCCAATATTTGACTTATTATAAAGCCGTAAACAGTTTATATAGTATTTTTTAGATATCCTGGACATGTCTAAACTATTTAAAATGCAATTACGGTGTGATACAAAAAAGAATAGTCTTCTATTAGTTTTTACGATTATGGTGTGCTACATATACCCCAACATCAAAAATTTTTAATTTTAACTATTTTTGAAGCTCAAAATTGCTTTATTTATCTTTCTAAGCATAAAAAAACATAAAAAAAACTTTTATTTATAAAAATAGCAAAAAAAACAAAAAATAATAGAAAAAATAATTTTTCGTTTTTTTTACCTTGGTCCCCCCTGTGAAAAAAATTCGAAAAATTCGAAAAAATTTTTTTCGACGCACATTTCAGGAAATGTTCAGGGGACTATAAGAAGACGTTTGATAGAAAAATTAATCGTTTAAAATCATCCTACGCGAAATCCACCTTAACCCTACGCCAAATGAGCCCGTGATCTAACAATGAAAAATTACTAAAATGAAAATTTATTTCTTATCATTTCTAAATTATCATACAGTATCCTGAACAGAAAGTACTGTATTGCCAAATCAATTTAAATATTTAAAAATACTATCAAAAATGCAAAAATTTATTATTTTAATTACCGTAGTAAAAACGTATTAAAAAATTAATTTAATAAATATAAAAACATATATGACCAGACAACAACCAATAAATTAATAATAATAAGTTAACAATTAAATTTGCACAACAAAAGTTATATCTTTCATAAAGTTTGTAAATATAAATTACTGCAGATATGATCCCATACAAATTTTGAATCCAAAAACAATATTATTACTCTCTACGAACAGCTTGACGCTTTTTAGGAGGAATTGGTGCTTTGGCTTTTGGAACTTTTTCAAATCCATCTTCTTCTTCCCCGCTTGCATCAGGTGTTTCTTTTTTTGCTTTTAAAGGTTCAACAGAAGCAGCATCAGCAGCAGATTTACTTCTTCGAGATGAATCTAATCCATCTAAGAAAAGTGCCAAAAATACAATAATTGTTCCAATTTTTTGATTTTGATTTAGGGGATTTGAGAAAAGAATAACTGATAGAACAACACTGATAAGCTTTCGAGATGTTGTAATGATTGAAAGTGTTAATGGACCAAAATCTGATACAGTTTTGAAGATAAATACCTAAAAAAATTAAACATAAAATTGTATAATCACATATATGCCAAAAACTACAGTACTCCCAAAACTCATTCATTCAACTTACTTGTCCACATGCTCCAGCAATTGATAAAAGGGCAATCCGTTGAAGAACAAATGGATATCTTTGAACAAAATCAATAAATTTAAATAAATCATGCGAAAATACAATTGAACCAGAAAGAAGGACACCAGAAAAAAAGTTCATGTAAAACATCATACTGTATTTTTCAGTTTTATATCCACTTCTCATTCGTTCTTGTACCGTACCAGTTACACCATCCATAAACAATGATAATAACTAAACAGAATTGCATTAACCTTCCAAACATTTGTTTTATTAACATACCAATAAAGCTTCACCAGTACCAAAATTCAAGACATCAAATTTGCCTGAATGTTTTGGTTTATACATAAAAATTGCCATTCCAGCAACGATTAAAGTAATATACAAAAATTTTCTCCAATGATAACGTTTAGAAGCAAATAGGACGCCAAAAAGAAGAACCGGCAACGGTTTACAAGATTTACATAGAACCTAAAATAGAAGGTTATCGTTTGTTATTTTAACACAAAAACTAAAACAAACCTGTGTTGGATATGGCACAAATTTTAACGCCGAATTACTTGAAACCATTGCAGTTGTATATGAAGCTGCAGCAATGGCATAATAATACCATGGAACAGATTCTTTAATTTGACTTCCACGAGGTTTACAAAGAAATGCCACAAAACAATATGCTAAACATTGAACAAATACCAGCTCTTGCATGTATATAAATTTTTCTTTTTTTGGTCCATATGTATCTCGAGTACTGTAATTATGATATAATTATAAAGAAAAATTGTAAAATGAAAGGCTTACATTTCTTCTTGAAGAATAGAAAAAACGGTGTATGAAAAAACCACGCCACCACCAGAAATTAAAGCATTTAAAACTTGTTTCATAAAGCTTTCATTTGCAACTGCAACAGTCGCAGCAACCATGGTGAGTAAAGCTTATAGATAGAGAGATATAATAAAAATACAAAATGGAATAAAGTTTTCTTCTTTTAAATTACACGTCACACAATGACTTTACAGACTGCTTTTTTTGACGTTAAACAAATTCAACAACTAAAAAGTAAGCCGCCGCAAATTTGGCAAAATGTCCAATTTTATTTTGCAGCAAAAAAATTCAATGTTTTTTTTGCAAAAAAAAAGTTTATCAAAAATTTTAAAAATGTTTTTACTTTTTTTGTTTTATTATTATTATTTCCGGGGAAAACCTTTATTTTTTTAATGTTTATATATTTTTCTGCTGCTGATAAAATGAAGCAGTTAAAAATACAACCGGAAATCTTTAAAAAAATTATCAAAAGTGGTTGGGTTTTTTTTGCAGTCTTGTTGAAAAAAAATGGAACCACTCAACAAAAAAAAATACTTTGAAGAGGGATTTCTTCTATTCTTTTTTTTATTGTATTGTCAGAGCATTATAACGATCGGACAAATATATCGCCGTTTTTGTCATTCGAACTTTTTTTTCTTTATTGCATTATATATATTTTTTGTGTCAGAGTGTGTCAATGGTAAAGCATAAGAAGACTATTTGCGGCCCTTTTTTTCTTCTATTTTCTCTGTGCCAATGTCCATTTTGTTAAAAAAAAACTCTTTAAAAAAGAGCTTTTTGACGGGGCCCATTTTTTTCTACTTTTCTTCCAGCTGCTTTTCTTCTTTACAACCCCATTTTCTCTCTGGTTGTTTGTTGTTGGAAGATGGCAGCGGAACAAAAAAAAAAGCGAAACCAAAAATGAAGCAGCTTTTTCCCGTCTCTTACGCGGTTAGCGTGTTTGTCCATTTTATATTATATATATTTATATATCTTGTCCAAAAAAAGTCGAACTAGAAAAAACTGGGAGCTCAGCAGGCGTCCCCCCCCCCCCCTTCTCTTTTCACTCATCATCATCATCTCCGGTTTTATTTTATCCCTAACAACAAAAAAAAGAGAAGATAACGAGTAAAAGAAAATGTTCAATTTTTTGAAAAATTTATTTTTTGGTTTTAGTTGGCTCCAATTCTTTCATCAATATATATTTTTTAAACACGGGAAAAAACTAAAAAAATCTTAAAAAACAATACACAGAAAAAATATCCGAATTTTTTTTCTCTCTCTCTCATGTGAGTCGTTTAAGCGGAAATGGAAAAGTTATATTTTTTGATTGCTTTTTTTCGAAAACATAGAATTGTAGGGTGGTAGAGGTCACGTTTCTTCTGGTCACCAGATGAGCGACGACACATATGATCAATAAACTTTGCATTTTTAAACAAATGGGTAAAACTGGGATGTTAGGATGAATTTTTAAGTTGAATGTGTTTTTGCCAATGTTTACAATTCTTCCTTTTTTAGTTCCAAAAAAAGAAGAATTGTTTGCGTTTGCAATTACTCATCCCTAAAATTGCACCCTTGATTTTTTCCTTCCTTTTTTGGATGAATATAGTAAACCTATTTTTTTGTCTATCTTCCTTTCTTTCGGCTGCTTTTTTATAAATTTTTTTTCGACGGTGTTTGTTTCAGTTTTCTTCTTTCTGAATCACCTAAAAAAACGAAATCCTCCGTTTTTTTCTCTTTTTCTTTTATATTTTTCAAAAAAAACTTCATGAATGACAATTTTTTTATATTGATTTATGATTCGTTTTCTTATATTTTTTTTTTTCATCGAGTCTTTGATTCCTTCCCGCTTCTTTTTGATTTTGAAATTAATCACTAAAATTTTTTTTGACCGTTTTGCGTGTTTTTTTGCTTTTGGCTATTTTTCGTTCTCTCATTTTACACTCAGCTTTGCTTCTTCATTTATTTTTTTGTACTAATTTTTGGCGAGCGGACATTTCACTAACTTCAAAGTGAAAAATAAAAATAACGTGTGAAACGTCATTGAAAATCATCAAATGATCGATTGAGTTATTATTGCAGAAAAAAAAGAAGTGTAAAAAAGTTATTATTATTTTTAAGGGTGGTCAAAAAGAAAAGCAACTCCATTCAACGTCATATTTTAAAGAGTATTTCAGTTGTGCATAAATTTTGATTGCATCAATTATTTGATGCATCAAAATTTTTGCAAACCTGCCTCCTTTACGTGCTATGCATGCGGCTTATATCAGCCAAACTGAACCAACAAATGATTATGAATTACTTCAAAGAGTTGGTTGCGGTTCATTTGGTGAAGTTTTCAAAGCTAGACATGTCAGGTATGTATCATTTTTGATAGGAAGTTATTGTTATTAGACAAAGGGATTAAGAGCAGCTGATTTTGACATCATAATTTTAGTTTTAAAATTAACTTTTTTTATTTTTAGAAATGGATCTTTAGCTGCAATTAAAGTTGTAAAATTAGAGGGCGATGAAAATTTTGTACATATTCAACAAGAAATTATAGTACTGAAAGATTGTCAACATCCAAATATCATTTCATATTTTTCAAGTTATTTAAAGCGTGAGAAATTATGGATTGTTATGGAATATTGTTCTGGTGGAAGTTTACAAGATATTTATCAAAGTAAGATTTATTTTTGCTTTTTGGATATATTGTAATGTCTAAATTTTAGTGTCTGGACCCTTGCTTGAACTTCAAATTGCTTTTGTTTGTCGTGAAACTCTTAAAGGACTACAATATCTTCATAGAAGAGGCAAAATCCATAGAGATATAAAAGGGGCAAATATTTTATTAACTCATACTGGTGACGTCAAATTAGCCGACTTTGGTGTTGCAGCTCAAATAACGGCAACAATTGGCAAAAGAAAATCATTCATTGGAACTCCTTATTGGTAATATACATATAATATTTATAATACCTACTTTTAAAATTAATTTTTTAAAGGATGGCTCCAGAAGTTGCATCTGTTGAAAGATTAGGCGGATATGGGGTTTGTTTGCTTTTTTAATTGCTTAAATTAACTTAAACTGTTTAAGTTTGAATGTGACATTTGGGCAGTTGGCATTACTGCCATTGAATTGGCAGAACTTCAACCACCACTTTTTGATTTACATCCAATGGCTGTCCTTCAACTTATGACCCGATCCGGATATAAATCTCCAAGGTTGAAAGATAAACAAAAATGGTCATCAACAATGCATGATTTTGTTAAATGTTGTTTAACAAAAAGTCCTAAAAAGCGTCCAACTCCTGATAAACTTTTAAATGTTTGTTTTTTATACTTAAATTTTTAATAATGCTGATTTATTACATTTTAGACTCATCCATTTGTTAAAGGTGCTTTAAGTTCAAGATTAACTCGTGATTTATTAGATAAATTAAATAATCTTGGGCGTGAAACTCCTCGAGAAGAATCGTCTACTCCAACACCTGATGATGAACTTTCTATAAGCAATTCTGGTAAATTATTTTTGTACTTCATATACTATATTTAATATGATTTTTATAGAAAACAATGATCTCAATCTTCATGATCTTTATTTCCGTAAACAATCTGTAACCTCTTCTTCAACATCTGGAGATTCCCCAGTAAATGGAAATGAAAAACTTTTTATTTCAAAAAAGCTCCCACCATTTCCACATTCAAAATCAACTGCAAATGGATTTGAGGATGTACAAGATGAAGCGATGAAAGATGGCTCAGCCGCAACAATAACATGTCCCACTCTTCGAACATCAACAAGTGAACAAGGTCTTTTGTCGGAAGCTTCTGCAATTTCTGCTCCACAAATTCCAATGAATAATGAAAAATCAAGATTTAAAATTGAGAATGCTTTAAGGTTTCCGGGAAATTCTTTTAAACAAAAAGCTCATCGAACTTCATCTCTTGAAAGTCCATATTCAATTCGATCAGAAAAAGTTGCCTCACCACAAGTGAAACATCGACAAGTAAACGAAAATGATCAACCATTATCAGATCGTCCGGTAACATGTTATGGACTTCCTCCAACTCCAAAAGTTCCACTTGGGGCATGTTTCTTTTCAATTTTTCATAATGCTGAATTTGCGATTAATTGTTGTTAGTTTTTTTTTACATTTATTAAACAAAGTTTCTTTCTTTACAAACATCTTTTTTTTAGCTACGACATGGGTGCATCCAACAAATAATCATCAATATGCAATTTTTGGTGCTGAAGAAGGAATTTATATGGTGAGGCTTTTTTTGGTGCTTTCAAAAATAATCACAATGATTAGTTTAGTTAGATTTATATGAGCTTCATGAATCACAACTTATTCAAATTTATCAATCAAAATGTACATGGATTTATATCGTTGATAATGTTATGATGTCACTGCAAGGTAAAACTCCATATCTCTATCGTCATGATTTATTACAACTTGTTCAACAAGAAATTCTTACCACAAAAATTACAAAGAAAATTAATAAAGTTCCAGAAAAATTAAAACCAAAAATGTTTATGTCGACCGTTAGACTTCCTGAAACAAAAGATTGTATTCAATGCTGTGTTCGACAATCAATATTCAATGATAATCTTTATCTTTGTTGTGCCGTACCAGGTGCCATGCTTTTATATCAATGGTATAAACCTCAAGCAAAATTTGTTTTATTGAAGAAGCATGAAATGGAAAGACAACCTAAAAATCCATTAATGAAACCATTTGATCTTATTTTTGGTAATGGACATGGAAATGATTATCCTCAACTTTGTTACGGTATTTATGAAAAACAAGGATCTAAAGATGGATTTGATTTACAAATGGTTAATTTTAATGACCATGGAAAGTTGGAAGATTTTTTGGCAAATTCACATAATCTTGATTTTATGGATACTGAAACATTAAAACCATTTACAAATAAAAGGCTCAAATTTGATTTATTGCTAAAATTGAAAGTTGTTAGTCTTCAGCAACTTGAAAAAGATACGATTATGGTGGCGTATGATAACAAAATTGAGCTGATATCAATTGATGGAGCAAAAAAGAAATCTGATTTAATGATGACTTCATTTGAATTTGATTTTAATATTGATTTTGCAATTGGTTTACCCGATTCTGTCCTAGCTTTTCATAAACATGGAATTGAAGGTCGTTCATTCTTTAATGGCGCAAAAACTCAAGACTTACTTGATCGTTCAAAAGCTTATGAAGTAATTGGAACTGAACCGTAAAGTTTTATTCGATTACTGTAGCATTATATTTTAACATGTGATTTATTTTAGAATAATAATTTTAAAATCTCACCCTTTCAAAGGTTCAATACTTCAAAAGCATTCAATTGAAGATTATTCTCGTGCTTCGACATTAATCTATGAAACATTAAAGCCTTCAGTTCTTGCCGATGAAACTTCATCATCTTCACCATCAATTCGGCAACCAACTCCTCAACCATCATTCAAACCTGGTGTTGATTTATGTATTTTAACTGGGCATGTTTCAACAATGGAAAATTAATAGGACTTTTGTAAAATCAATCATCTCTTGTTTTTTTGCAGCTCATTCTTTTTTGTAAGCAATAATTTATTCCATCTTTTTTCTTTAAAAATTTTAAGGGTTCTTTTTTAATGCTTTTTTTTGCCTTTATTTTGAGCTTCTTTCTTAATCCAAAATTATTTTTCTAAAAAAATAGTATTTTAAATATTCACTTTTTTATATTACTTTTGTATATTTTTTTGTAAAAAAGAATTTTGTCTTTCTGTTAATTCCGTCCGATTTTCTCTCATTCACTCTCTTTTTTTGTTATTTTTTCTCAAAGTTATTGTTATATATTTGTTTCTTTTGCCAAAATATGTTTCTCTCGTGTATAAATTTTTCTGATTTATTATGAAAAAAATGCCCATTGCTTTTGTTTTATAAAGAGATTTTACTAAAAAAAGAGAGATGAACAAATTGTTGAAACTTTGAAGAGGAGGCTGTCGGCGTGTGTTTAATGTAGAACTGTAAAACTTTGTGGACATGGTAAGTTTAATTAGGGCTACAAAATAGGATATGTGGCTTCTTCTATAATTGTTGCTCCGTAGCTGCACCGGCCCCGAAAAAATTCCAAAAAATGCGATTTTCGATACCCCGGAAAATCGATGTCATTGCATATTTTTTAAGATTTTCTTTAAATTTTAGTTTAAAGAAGCATGCTGAATAACCCCTAAATGATATTTTAGCCACATCAATTAAAATGAACAAAATCCAATGGTGTCCCATATTTTTGTGGAAGCAAATTTCGTCAATTTTTGAGAGTTTGGGCTTATTCTGCCGATTTATAGGTTTTTTAACATGCTGAATCCGAATCTGAAACAACAGAAGCGATCCGGCTTCTTGAAATTTCTGAATTGAAAAAAAAAATGCGCATCGCTTTCTTGTTTTGCTAAAAACATTGTTTTAAGGGAATATACAGATCTTACGTAAGCAGTTTTATGGGAGGGTGGGGATCTGCCAAATCTTACGCAGCCTATTAAAAGCGGCAAAGATCAAAGGAAAAAAATCTTACAGTATGGGTGGGTGGGGTTCAAAATTTTGCATTTTTTGCTTACATAAGACTTTATAAAGAGATTTTACTAAATGATACAACATTTTGGGGGTACTGTAGTATGCATAAAAAATATACTTTAGCTATGATAATATTATTATCATAGCTACAGTATATTTTCATTTTAATAAAAACTTTACAAACAATTTTAATAACAATATTTTTAGTTTTTAGTTCAGAGATGAGAGATTTAAAAAAAGGGATATATGGCTTCTTTCATCATTAAGCTTTTATTCATTAAAATCGATTTTATGCTTTTTTAAAAAGCCTTTTTATTTAAAAGTAATCCATTTAAAAATAATGGTTTTATTTTGGTTTTTCTTTTTCCAAAAAATGCTTCAAATTTTAGCTTAAAAGCATTTTTTTTAGAAGAAAAAGAAAGATTAATTTGCAGCAAAAAAAGATGTTTTTCAAGAATTTCTTACAAATTTTTAAAACAAAACTTTTGTTTGTTTTAAATTTTAAATTTGTTTGTTGATTTCAATTCTGAACTTTTTAAAAATATTTTTATTTTTTTTCATCTTAAACGATCGAGATGGATGTTTAAAAAAACAATTTCAAGCGTGTTTTTAAAAAAAAGAGGGGATCAAATTGTAAAAAAAGAAGAAGAATCATTGGATAATCCCTTTTAATTTCTTTTTTCATTTTTGTATTTTTATTGTTACTTTTTACTTTGTTTACTTTACTTAGATCATCATCATCATCATCATCATCAGCGGCGGCGGCAAGAAGGCAGCTGTAATATTTGTATTTAAACATTGTCTTTGAAAAAAAAGTGACAGGGCAGTAAAAAAACCAGTAATATGTAATATAATAAAATGTCTTCTTTATTAAACTTATTTGCTTCATTTTTTTGCAGTTTTGCAAGCTTTCCTCCTCCGGCCTTCTGCTGCTGCTTCTTTCTGTATTTTGATAGAAAAAAAATTTGATAGAAAATTGTGATTTCTGATGTTGATGTTGATGTTGGAAGTTGACAGAGAGAGAAAATGCAGGAGAAAAATGAGAGATGATCGATGACTTGTTTTTTTTTTACTTTCACTTTCGCTTTTTTTTCTATCTGTTGCAAAATTTGCCAATAAGAGAAATAGAAACGCGTGCGCGCGCGGGAGCAACAAAGAACCAAATGGGATTAAAAAAATTGAAAAAAATATAATTGTGTAATATTTTTTTTACTTTTATTTACTTTTTTTTACGTTTTGTTTTGTTTAGGGACCAAGGACCTTCTCCATTCTCTCTTTCTCTCTCTCTTTCTATTTTTCGATGTTTGTAAAACTAATTCAAAAAAGAAAAAAAAGTGAAAGTATAAAAAGAAGAAGAAAATGAAACAAACAAAAAAGTGTTCCACGATTATTTTTATTATTATCATTGTTTTGTTGTTTTTGATTTTCTTCTGTTTTTTTGCTTTTTTATTATCAAAAATTTCTGATCAAAAAGTTGTTTGTGTATAAAAATTGTGATAAAAACGTGGTTAAAAATGATACACTCTTAAATAGGCTCCATTTCACTATTAAAGTCCATATATTTTTTATGGGCAGTAAGAAAAATGTTGTTGTTTATGAACGGTGGTAATTAACAAGAGCTAAAAAGTTGCAACTGTAAAAACTACAGTATACCTGAATTTTTTAAAACCTTTTTAAAACACATATTTTTCTACCTTATTCAATTTTGGGTTACCTCAATGTTTTTGTGTCAAAATAAACATCTTTTTTTTCGTTTTTTATCAGAAGTAAAAGCATACTGTATATTGTGTATTTCATTTACAGTATGCCTTCATTATATTTTTAATAATATTTTGTCGAAAGACAGTTAGTAACAACTTTTTGGGCCTTTTCTGGAAAGCATTTGTTTCAAATTTGTTTTTTAAGCTTTTCTTTTTATGATTCAATTTTCTCCGACACCAATAATCATATATTTTTTTTCAAAATTTTTAATGATTAATATTCCTATAAATAAATAAATTTTTTTTTTCAATGTCGCCTTTAATAAAGAAAAATGTTTGAAGAGCTGCTGCCATTTTTAAATTATTTATTTCATAATTTTTGCGTGTGCTTAAAATTTTTAAAAAACAAACAAAAATTTCATCTATTAAAAAATAGAAAAAAAACCAATGTTTTTGATTTTTTTCGGGACTTAAAAAGGGATGATGCGTTAGTTGGTTGAGAAAAAAAAACACATTTGAATCACAAACTTTTAACCCTCTTTTTTTTGTCGTTAATATTTTTCTCAAAATTTTGTTTTTAACAAAAAAAATTGTTGCGTAAATCTTGAATGCTTTAAATAAAAAAATTTTTTAAAATTTAGAATTTTAGAAAAAAAATGATAAATTACAAATCTGTAATAATAGCTATTGCTTGTATATTTTCATTGGCAGCTGCTGCGGATGGTAAGCTTTTTACTTTTTTTGGCCCAGGGATACTGTAGAAATTTTTCTTGCAAGATGGAAAAAAATAAGATTCCGAAAAAAGCCTTTTTTATAATAATAATTCCATCCAAAAACAATTTTAGTCACAAAAGCTCGAGCAATGATTTACAGAGCCATGGATGACTTCAAACCAGATTCAAATCAATTTGTTGGAACAATTGATTTTATTCAATTAGATAATAATGCTGGAATTAAGGTATGTAATTGTATTGTTTAAAATTAGTGATATGGATAAAAATATTAAATTTTTTGTTGGTCATGTTTCAAGAAAATTGGCCGTTTTGCGACGCACATTTTATGCTGTAACACTATATAAAAACGGCCATTTTTCTTGAAACACCCTGTACTTTAACTGTAAAAACAACAATTTTTTAAGGTAATTGCAAATATTAGTGGTGCAACAGCTGGAAAGCATGGCTTCCATGTTCATGATAAATCAGATTTATCCAAAAAATGTGTTAATACTGGCCCACATTTTAATCCATTCAAAAAGGATCATGGCGCCCCCGAAGATGTTGATAGACATGTTGGAGACTTGGGAAATATTGTAATTGTAGATGCAAGCAAACCAACAATTTGGGAAATTACTGATAAAATTATTAGCTTTTCTGGAGATGCAAATATTATTGGAAAAGGTTTTGTCATTCATGAAGGTGAAGATGATCTTGGAAAAGGTGGTCACGAAGATTCAAAGACAACCGGTACGTAATACATTACATCTAATTAAATTTATGCAAATTTTTTAGGTCATGCTGGTGCAAGATGGGCATGTGGTGTTATAGGTAAACATGAATAAATAATTTGTGTGCTATACTTCTATCTTTCTTTTTCCTACTGTATTTTTTCTAATAATATGTGTGTACTGTAACTTTTCATACTGTAACTTTTCCTACTGTAACTTTTCATACTGTAACTTTTTCATGCTGTAACTTTTCCTACTGTAACTTTTCATACTGTAACTTTTTCATGCTGTAATTTTATATACCCTTTTTCCTACTGTAATAACAAAAAAAAGAACTTTTGCTTCATCAAAAAATCTTTTCTTTATGCAAATTTTTAGAAGTCACTAGTTCTTCAAATGGTCAATGGTTCAGCTTTGGAAGTTTATTCTTTGCGATTTTGGTATTTACAGTATTTAATCAATAAATTTTATTCGGGCACTACTTTGGTATATCCTTCTTTCCTTTTTTCTTTAAATTGTTTTGCACATATTTGAACATTCCTATATTTAATCAATCGAAAATTAGCAAAATAAATAAATATATATAGATACAGTAACCCTTTTGGAAAAAATAGATACAACATTTTAATATTTCATTCAAAAACACATTACATTTATACAAATAATAATGAATACACATATATCAGTTTTTTAAAAGAATAAAATTTTACTTTCCAAAAGCATATTCAGAATTATTTTTAGATTTTGTTGGGCCAAGATGTAATGATCGAATTGAGATATCAGATTTTGGAGCAGGTGATTGTTTGATTGTTGATGCAAATTGTTGTTGTTGTTGTTTTTTTGTTGAAACATTTTTTGTTGCAGTTTCTTGATTTTGATTTTCAAAACGTGCATCTCCCAAACTAAAAAAGAGAAAAACTTTTAAAAATTCAAGCCAAAAATTTTCAAAACGTGTTCCAGCCGATCTTAAAAAAATTAATACAAAAAAATAAATTTGAATAAAAATTCTTACCCAATTGGTTTCGTCCATGCCGGGGACGGAGGTTCATCAACAAAAGATGGATAACCACGAAGTTCAAAAACTTCTGAAGGAGAACGAATAAGATGATCACGTTTAAGAAGAGTTGTAGAATTATACGGTAAATCAACATCTCGTTCACTTCCAGCAGCAGAGGCAGCAGATACATCAGAAGGTGATTTTGCAGTTGAAACAGAATAACTTCTTTGATATGATAATGATGGTTCTGCAGCAGTTGAAGTTGATGAACTACTATCAGCATTTTTCGCAGTTAATTGATTATTATTATTCTTATTCAAAGATGATGATGATTGAAAAGGAGGAGGAGGTTGTTGCTGTTGTTGAAAAACATTTGGAATATTTCCCAATTCTTCAATTGTTGAATTAGAAAGTTGTGCGCCACGACTTTGACTTCCATTTTTATACGGAATTCCAGCGGCAGAAGTATAACTTCCATCACTTGAATAACTTAAATCTGGTGGAGTTTGAACTGGAGGCTTGAAGGAAGTGACACGGCGATCAGCATCAAATTGGTTTTGTTGTTGTTGTTGTTGAGATGGGCGACGACTTGGCAGTTTTTTGAAATCTTTTTCTTTTCCAAAATAACTATTATCAGATCCAGAAATATTACTTCCATTACTTGAAAAACTTAAATCTGGTTGAATTTGAGCAGGAGCTTCAAAGCGGCCCCGACGTCCAACATTACGTTGTTGTTGTTTTGCCGGAGGATGACGACGATCAATTTGTTGTTGTTCATTTTGACGTTGATTTTCAACACAATCATAAAAATCATTTGAATATTTTCTATAAGTTTGAGCATTTGTTTCTTTCATAGATCCCGGAACAATACTTCCATCACTTGAAAAACTTAAATCTGGTGGAGTTTGAGCGGGAGCTTCGAAGCGGCCTGAGCCCCGACGTTCCGCATTTGATTGTTGTTTTAAAGTACGACGGCTTAACAATTTTTGAGAGCTTTGACCAGTTTCTTTTCGAGCATAATCATTTTCAGATCCAGAAACATAATTTCCATCATTTAAATATAATGGAGTTTGAGCAAAGCCACGTTGTTGACGTTGATAAGGACGACGATCAATCTGTTGTTGTTGATGTTGTGGTTGATGTTGAAGATGAGATGCTTTAAAAAGAATTGCATTTTCATCTTGAAGTTTAAGCATTGAATTTTGAAGATTCCCAATTTGAATATCTTTTTGATTTAATTGTTGATTAAGAAGATCAATTTGTTTTTTCATAAAATCAATTACAAAATCTGATGATGAAGATGGGGTAGTAACATTTTGAGCAGAAGATTGTTGTTGATTATTTTGTCGTTGATGTGAACGTTGATGATGATTTGGTCGACGAAATACATTATAATTACCAGCAGAAAAGCCATCCGAAGAAGAAGCTGATGGAGGAGGAGTAAGCATATTTATTTTTGGAATTCAGATTTCACAAAAATATTTCTCCAATTTTTTATTTTTGAACAAAAACAAATCAACTTGAGAAAGGGCGAAAACCGCGATTTCACTTTTGTTGATTGAAAACAAACAAGAATGATTTAAAAATAAAGTTTCATTTTCAAATATTTTCAACGCTATACAAATTAGTTATGCAAATTTGCAAAAAATGTTTAACACGTGTCCTTTCGCATTATCAGCGGAAAAAATTTATAGAATCATATTGTTTGTTGTAATTATTTGGTATTAATAAAATTGTCAGAAATGCAAAACACTTTTTAACAGTTAAATATGCTTCAGATTATTATTGGTGATTAATGTTATTAATTGTAAGGGAATATCCAGATCTTAAGTAAGCAAAAAATCCAAAATTTCGGACCCCACCCACCCATATTGTAATATTTTTTCCTTTGATCTTTGCCGCTGCGTATGATTTGGGCTAACCCCCACCCTCCCATAAAATTGCTTACGTAAGATCTGTATATTCCCTAACACAGTGCAAGAATGTTTTATTTTTTCATTTACAAGAGCGGGTCTGCCGATCACGAAATTGCGAAAAAAAAGGTTTATTTGAAAAGCAGAATGGGAGAAGCGAAAAAGATATATTGCCTCTCCTTTTCAATGATTCATTCAGACAATCGATGATTAGAAAAGCCCATTTTGATGACCAAAAACCGCGACAACGAATTTTTTTGCAATATTGATGAAATCCATTTTTGCAATTCTTGTTTTTCGTTTGGTTAAAAGCTTTGAATAAAATATTTTTTAGTGATGGAAAAAAATATGATTGGTGTTCTATTTTTTTAGTTTTACATATACCCTTGATTTTTATAAGCGTCCATTAAAAAAATCTGAGATTACCGTAACTGCAGCACGCATGGTCGAGTGGTAAAGGACGCTTATAAGTGTGGGATTTATAAGGATAAATCCCACGACCAGGAGACCTTACAGGTTCGAATCCATGTCTAAAAGTTTGATATATTTTATATCTGACATGTTTTAACTTTAATGGATATTTTTTCAAAGTTAAAACATTTTAATTATTGTAACTTTTACCAAAGATTTTTTTAGTTAATTAACAGGCTATTTCGTTATCAAACAAAGAAAATTTGTTAATTTTCGTTTAAAATCGAAATTAACTTTTAAAAAAATTTTTAAATTCGCACATTTTGTTCTTTTTTCATTTTTGACCTATTAAAAAAATGCACCCATTTTTCTGTTTTGTTCAAAAATTTTTAACGGATAAAATTTAAATCCGAAAATAAATATTTTTATTTCTCCGTCATTTCGTTTTTTTAGAAACAAATCTTTTGCTGCTGCTGCAAAAATTTCAAAATTGTTTATTTATTTTACTTTTTTGGTAAAAAAAATGGATATTATTGAAAGAATTTTTCAACAAAAAATAAATTCAACAACAAAAAAGTGTCAAATGCCAAACCGTGATGAATTTCTTGCTTCCTATATTCAAAGTCAAAGATTTTCGATACCAAATTCAATCATTTATTATATTGCCAGAAATCCATTCTCACCGCAATCATATCAAAAATGGATAAAAATTTGTAAATATTTTTTTATTAAAAATCCTATTTTGGTTATTTATTCTTTATGTTTTACTTCGGCGGAACTTTCAAGAATCTTTTATTCTTTAAATTCAAAGAATACAAAGTTATGGATTACCGGTGGATTTGTAATTCCATCACCTCCTCCTCCTTCTTCTTCAACTTCAACTTCTTCAAATGAATCATCATTTCAAGGATTATTTTGTTCAATTATTTCAAAATTATATTATAAATGTGAAATTGCAAGATTATATCTCTATGATATTTCGCTTACTTTAAATGAATTTATCTTTCTTTCTTCTTCAGCTGAAAATGTTATCTTAAATAATGTCTCAATTAAATACTGTAATGGTGAAGAAGTAGAACTTGAAAAACTTGTTCAATTTTGTTCCAAAGCTGTAAAATTTGAATAGTAAGTTCTTTTTTTTAAACATTTTTTGTTAACTTACATTAAATATATTTTTAGCGCATTTTTATCAAATGCTACAAATTTTTCATCAAAGACTATCAAAAATCTTATCAAAATTCCACATTTTTTTATGTTAAAAAAATTTCGTTTAATCAATATTCCTGATATCTTTGATATTAAACCTCTTCTTTCATTCTTAAAAGTAAGTCTTTTTTATTATTACAGTTTTAAAAATAATAAATATGCAAATTTTGCAGAAAACAAATTTATATGTATGCCTTGATTTTTGTGAAAATTTATCAGAAGATTATCGAAATCAATTAAATGATATTATTGTTGAAATTCTTGATGAAACTGATAACGCTTATCTTTTTGGACCACCATCATTGAAAATTCCTGGCATCAATTTTGAAACTCAACTTGCATTATTTCGAAAAGCCCGATATTCTGAAATATAATTGTTTTTGTTTAAAATTGTTAATGTTTTTGTTTATAGTTTTTTATAAATTTGTGTAAAAATTTACAATTATCAGAAAACATTTTTATTTTATGGATTACTGTAGCTCTGTGATAAATGTTTATTTTACCGCTACAGTATCCTTTCAAGTTCAGTTATAAAAAATCAAATTTTATACAAACATTAAGCCAAAAATTCCATAACACATAAATAATAAAAGTATAAATTAAAATTTCTTATCAAGTTTTGGCTTTTTAGCTGATGAAGTTTCAAGTTTTTGGGCAGGTGGTTTAAAATTTGCACCACGGAAAGGTTCCAATCTTTTAGTTTTTTTCTGAACAAATGTACGCCATGAACTACTTCGAACATCTCGAGTTTCTTCATAATTTTTCTTAAATTCTTCTTCCAATTTTCGCTTTTCTTGAGCGGCTTGAATTTCTTCAGCAAATTTACGCTTTTCTTCCATTGTTCTTTCTTCCAACATTTTACGCTTCTTTTCTCTATCAGCAAATACCTAAAGTAATAAACATTAGACTAACTTTGTATATATATGGAAAAACAAACTTTAGTAACAGTTGCCCATAAAGCTTTTCCATACCCTTGTGGTTCATCTTCTGGAATTTTATCTGATTGTCCATCTTTACGAAGTTTCCGCTTCTTTTCACTCATTACAATTGCTAATCGTGCTCGAGCTTCTTCATACATTTCTCGACATCTCGCAACTTCATCTGGATCTTCTAAAGTTTCCATAGCTTTTTTAACAATTTCAAAAGCTCTTTTAGCTCTTTCACTATCATCCAAATTTCTGTCAGGATGGATAAGAAGCGACATCTTTTTGTATTTCTTTTTAATTGCATCAATATCAGTATCAGGATCAACTTGTAAAACTTCAAATGGATTTAAATTTAAAAAGGTAGCACCAGGTCGAAGTAGCCGTTCAATTTGTTGTGATGGAGTAAGGGTAGCATCTTGAGCTTCGGTAGTTTTGAGATCACTGTAAAATGCATCAAATTCAGACATCTAAAAAGTATATTATAATAAACTAAAGAAAATTGCTTATTAAATTTGCTTAGAATTAAAAAATAATTTAAAAAAGCAAAAAAAATATTACAAAACTAATTTTATAAAATTTGTAAAAACAATCGCGCAAACTCTTAAATCAACTTTTTGATAACCAAAAACTGATAAAACGAAAAAGAATGTGAAAAATTATCAACAAAAAAAGCAAGATGTAAAAAGAACAGTGTATTTTTATAAAATTAGAGATGTTTTACTTTATCAAAAAAGAGCTAAAAATTTTTTACTCGCTTTCATTCAACACAGCGGGGCCACATGTTGAGACACATAATGCCAACATCAAGTTTTTCAACATCTTTAACATTGAATTGATAATGTTTAACATAACCTATTATCAATAACTGTTACTATTTTAGGTTTCTTATCTGCTTTTTAAAAGAAGAAATATATAAAGTTAAAGTTTTATTTCACAGTTTGTGTTTAAATGCAATAGCGGCGATTTGTGAGCGATTTGAAATTTTTGCTCTAGTTTTTTGATGTTTTATTTTTTGAATCAAATTTTTTTCAACGCTCATTAAAGAAATTTGTTATTTAAAACATATTTCTATGACCCTATATATATATATATATGCTATATTATTTGTATTATCGTTAGATAGTTTTAACATTTTTGCGTGATATTTGTATAATACCGTATTTTTGTGCATAAAATCTCATTTTTTTAAATGTAATTTTTAGGATGAACTCAAAATAGCTATAAATCAACTTCTTATGATCAATTAAATGAGTTGGTATACTAAAATTTATTTTTTAATCTACAGCTAATACATTTCATTTTAAAAGCTACGTTTCATTTTTTGCAATATTGCATCATTCTTATGTCTTCGAATAAGTGGTAAAATTTAAAAAAAAGAAAAAACTAGCAGTCCTAACGTTTGGACATTAATGTCGATGAACGACGATGAATGCAAAGGGACAAAAATAAACATTTCTTTCATCGCTTTCGTTATTTTTTAACGTCCAAATGTAAATACTCGGCAATGTTTTTTCACACTTTGGATTTAGGGGCTATCCAGATATCACGTGATAGAGGTGATGGGTGGGTGAGGAAACGGATTATCACGCCGCTTTGTAGTTGGCGGCAAAAAGCTTTGATGTTCCATCACCAAATGGAAGGGTGGGGTAAAAAAAGCCAATTTTTCTATCACGTGATATCTGGACAGCCCCTTATCGATTAATTTACTTCTTAAAGCAAAAAGTCGGTGGATCAAAATGTTCCGCGTTGTAGGACGCAGCACATCAGACTTTGAACGAGGTGCTGTATTTGTAATACTTCTTTTACGATTTGGCATTAATTTAGTTCTAACTCGATGCGAGCGTTTCTTGACTAAATTTAGCAATTACTTGGAACTATTGTAGGTTGAACCTTTCCTTCGATCTTTTAAGATGTATTTACATCACCGTTTTTAATTTGCAAAAAAAATTAATTAAAATATTTAAAAAATCTTAAAAAATTTAAAAGAAAGAAAAAACTAGCAGTCATCATTTTTTGCTATATACAAGATCGAGCGCTAACGTTTGGACATTAATGTCGACGAACGATGATAAATGCAAAAAGACAAAAAAACATTTCTTTCATCGATTTCGTTATTTTTTAACGTCCAAATGTAAGCGCTCTAGAGCGCTTACATTTGGACGTTAAGCGCGCTCTGGCAATGTTTTTTCACACTTTGGGTTTATCGATTAATTTATCTTTTTATTTACAAGCATGATAAATGTAATTTTTGATGTCAACGAAAGATTACTGTTTTATCTCTTTTAAAAATAAGAAAAATGTATTTTTTTGATATAACTATATCACAATACAACAATCTAAATTTGAAAAAAAAATCAAATTATCAAAAAATAATGTTGTGCTCAAAAAAATGTTACAACTGATACCAAAAAGGAATAAAATATTAAAATACAAGTTGCAATCATTTTTTTAAAGCATTACGGCCGAAAAAAATAGAAATTACAACAATACTTTTTCATAAAACATTTTTGGTGCGGCAGAATAAAATTATTTTTGCAGTTTTGTGCATTCTAATGATTTGAATGGATTTATTTTTTGGCATATGCAATTAAAAGCTACCATTTTTTATATAACAAAATTTCAATCTATTCAAATCATTTGAACAAATACATTTCCATAAACATTTTTTTTTTGATGCAGAATAATGTAATACAATGTAATATAAATTAAAAATATTTATTTATTATATCAAAAATAGAAATTATATACATTATTAACGTTTTTTGTTTCTGTGGAAATTTTATTTCCAATTGCATTTACGCAGCTCGATGATCTAAAATTGAAAAAAGATAAATTTATCAAATTTAGCCAACCGTTACCTGTTCCCATTTCCATTTATGCGGGATGAAGATTTAAAATCATTATGTGATTTTAAAGCTGTTTCAACAGATGATCTAGGCTTTTTTCCTATAATAAATATCTATATTTTTTTTATAAGATAAGTTCTGGAATCCCAAAAAGACGCTTATTTTAGCCCTCCAAACCAAAAAATTTATTTTTTCGAAAAATTTTTTTTCACTTGCCAGCGTTGTTTGAAAAGTGTTGACGGCGCCGTACTTTTTTTTTCCCCCTGTTAAAAAAGTCGAAAAAATTCAAAATTTCAATTTCGGAGGAAAACTTTTCTAAACTTATTCTGAATCATTTATAAGTGATATAGAACTAATTTTGGCCATTTTCCGCCCCTTTTTTTTTTTTTTTTTTCAGTTTCTATGGACGGTTCTTGACGGCGCTGAAGGCGGCGACGGTGGTGTTTCAAAAAATCGAAAACACTGCTTGCTAGTGTCTACATATATAATTAAATATTGCAGAAGCAAAGATTTTCAGTTACATTTTTGTTTGGTTCATATTTTCATTGTGTCAACTCTTTGCCAAATAACATAAAAAAATACCGTATTCTGTTATTTTGCAAAAAAACTACAGTTTGAATTACAGTAAAATCTTTTATTACTTTTTTAAACATACAAATAATTAAAAATAATAAGTTAAACAAAAAATTATGAATGATAATTTTTTTTAATTAAAGTGGCAGCAATATCCTTGACAAATTGAAGTTTATCTGGTTGATTTTCATATGTGTTAACAATTCATTGCACATCTTTTGCTGGATTTTCACGACGTTGTTGAGGAGGAATTTCAAGGTCCGCAGTAGGGATTTGCATAATTGCTGTGACGTTACCGCTAAAATAGACGTTATTATTACATGAATATTAAAAAAAATAAAAGAAGAAAAGCCAGTACTTACGAGATATTTCCATGAGATTGTAGAGTTGTGCTTCCTTTTGCTTGAACATTGATTAAATTGTTTGAATTGTTGCGTTGTACTCGAGAGGAGCGCTTCTTAGCTAAATTAAGCAAACATTAAATTATTAATTTATAGTAAAATGCTTATAAAAAGCTTACCGCGTTTATTTTCATTTTCAAACTACTGCAAATTATTAAAATATGTTAAACTTGATATATTTAATTTTTTTTTTTGGTAGATGTATGTTAAAGCATAAAGAAAGCTAAAGAAAACCTTTCAAGTATTCAGAGCACATTCATTTTGCATTCTGGCAAAATGTATTTGAACGCAATCATAAAATCACAAATTTATAACTTTTTTCTGTTAAAGGGAGTGTCGGAGATAGTGAAAAACTTTTTACGACCGTTTTCCGTCATTCCAAGTGATGGGGAATGAAAAAGTTTGTCTGCCCGCACGCAACGAATGCATTCCCCATCACTTGGAATGACGGAAAACTGTCGTAAAAATTTTTTCACTATCTTCGACACTCCCTTTAAAATTTAAACATAATTAGCTTTAAATGCAAATCATTTGACATTTTTTATTATATTATAAGCACAAAAATACTGTATAATATAGAAATCAAGCAAAAATTTTCAAACTAACATTTTTTTGCTTGGTAATATAGCACTCATTTATCTTTAGGATCATATAAATGTAATCGGAATACTAAAACCTTTGAATTGAGGTTCAAAAAAAAGTTATTGAAGAAATAAAATATCAAAAAAATTGAGCAAAAATTTCAAATTGACCGCAAGTCTCCGCTATTGCATTTAAATGCAATCAGTGAAGGACAACTTAATTATTAGTTATTCCGTGTTATAAAAAATAAAAGTAATTATAAGAGCGATTAAAAAATTGTAGAAACAAATTAAAAATAAAATTCTTCGACCTTTTGTTAAATTTTTGTAAAAGTTCATGAAATATATACATAAAAATCTTGTGAAACTTAGTAGTAACAAAGAAGCATACCGGATATGGTAAATATCGTACACGATAAATGGAAGAATATTCCTAATAATAATAAATTGGATAATTTTCAATGTAGTTCATGACTTTCTTACTATAATTTCCAAATGTAGATTTATATGCATATGGAAGAATTACATGGGTTCAAAATAATTATAATAATTCTTTTAATCTTTTTATTTCAACTCCATCATGTTTTTCATTGATCTTAGATTTTAAAGGAAAATTACATTATGGTTTTTTGGCACTTCAAGTTTGTCTTGCATGGATTATTGCAAGTATTGTTGCTTTAAAAATTCATCGAAAATTAGCTTCCATGAAAAATGTGTTATCTCCGGGAACGCTTAAAGCTCGCCGACAATTGCTTACAGCTTTATGCTTTCAAATAACAATTCCATCATTATTAATTGCATTTCCGCTGATTTTTATGCTAATTTGTATTATTGCTGGAATAAAACAAATTAATAGTATGTTTTAAAAGAATCTTTTTATTCATTTAGATTTTGTGCTTAAAACCCTGATCAGGCAAAAAAAAATGTGTGTCTCGCAAAGAAAATATTGATTTTTTACCCAAATAAAAATTATCCGACACCCGACTATTTCAAAATTCTTTTTCTTTAACCTCCTTCAACTTTATCATTTGTGTGCTTCGTATTTTTGATATCTTATCATTTTTTTCAGTGATATCAAATATTGCTATGCCTATCATAGCTTGTCATTCATTGGTTAATGCCTTATCAGTGATGTATATTATAACACCATATCGAAAAGCAATTATTAATGGATTCAAAAAGGTTTTTAAAATTAAAGAAAAATCTATCCAAATTTTTACAGAAAACACTACAACATCATATTCTCCAAATCCGAGAAATCAAAATTCCGGAAATGTTTTGTAACAAAAATAAATAAATTTTGCAACTATGAAAAATGTTTTAAATTTAAATCTCTTATATTTTAAATTGTTACAAACTTTTGGAAAAAAAAATACTGACTGAATGCAAACGGTTTAATTTTTCCTTCAACACTACCGTATCTAACAATGAAAAATTACTACAATAAAAATTAATTTTTTAACATTTCTAAATCATCATACAGTATCCTGAACAGAAAGTATTGCCAAATCAATTTAAATATTTAAAAATACTATAAAAAATGCAAAAATTTATTATTACTAAAAACGTATTAAAAAATTAATTTAATAAATATAAAAACATATATGAACAGACAACAACCAATAAATTAATAATAATAAGTTAACAATAAAAAATAAATTTGCACAACAAAAGTTATATCTTTCAAAAAGTTTGTAAATATAAATTACTGTAGATATGATCCCATACAAATTTTGAATCCAAAAACAATATTATTACTCTCTACGAACAGCTTGACGCTTTTTAGGAGGAGTTGGTGCTTTGGCTTTTGGAACTTTTTCAAATCCATCTTCTTCTTCCCCGCTTGCATCAGGTGTTTCTTTTTTTGCTTTTAAAGGTTCAACAGAAGCAGTGGCAGCAGCGGATTTACGAGGAGGAATTTCAAAGTCTGCAGTGTTGATTCGGATAATTGTTGTAACATCGCCGCTAAAATAGACGTTATTAATACATGAATATTAAAAAAAATAAAAGAAGAAAAACCAGTACTTACGAAGTATTTCCATGAGATTGTCGAGTTGATGCGCCAACGGTTTTTGAGCGAATATTAATATTCGTTGTATTATTTGATGGAGCAGGTGGCAATGAATTGCGAGCTTTGGCTTTTGGGACTTTTTCAAATCCATCTTCTTCTTCCCCGCTTGCATCAGGTGTTTCTTTTTTTGCTTTTAAAAGTTCAACAGAAGCAGCATCAGCAGCGGATTTACGAGGAGGAATTTCAAAGTCTGCAGTGTTGATTTCGATAATTGATGTAACATTACCGCTAAAATAGACGTTATTAGTACATGAATATTAAAAAAATAAAAGAAGAAAAACCAGTACTTACCTTTTATTACCATGAGAACATCGAGTTGATGCGCCAACGGTTTTTGAGCGAATATTAATATTCGTTGTATTATTTGATGGAGCAGGTGGCGATGAATTGCGAGATTGTCTTTTGCCTAAATTTAGAAAACATTAAATTATCAATTTATAGTAAAAATTTTTCATGATCATCTTTCAACGATTCAGCTTGTTGCGTTCAAACTGCATTGTGACTTTTTGTCTTTTTTCTACCATCTTTTTGCTCTGAAAGTGGAAAAAGATTCTCATCACGTTTTTGTAAAAATAACTCGCTAATATACTATCCTTTTATTCCTTTAAGTCACAAACAGGGCTCTAAGACTTCTGGCAGATTTCGGGTCCGAGTGGGGGGATGTAATAAAAAAATTTTTTTCCGACCCCCCTAATCATGTATGTATACTGCCAAAAAATAAAAAAAAAATGGTGTGTTCCCATCATATATGAAATTTTAAGATTTTCTGGTAGACAGTATTTCATGCAAAAGAAAGCAACACATTACAATTTGGAAACTTTTTTTTTGTCTCAAAAAACTAAGGATGGACGAGGGCCCAAATTTTTCGGCCCGGCCCGGCCCTGGCCCTGAAAAATTTTGAAAAGCCCGGCCCGGCCCTGGCCCTCATAAATATAAAAAAAGCCCTGGCCTCATTTTTAAAATGTTTGTAAATTTTGTCTTGGTCCCCCTGTGGAATTTTTAAAACTTTTTTCAAAAAAGTGAAAAAGCCCGGCCCGGGCCCGGCCCCGATCTTCATTTCCCAGGCCCCAGGAACTGGCCGGGCTTTTTAAAAGCCCTAGGCCCTCATCCATCCTTAAAAAAACCCCAACATTGCACCAAAAATATTTTTCAACACCCCCCCCCTTCATTTTTTTATTTAAATCTAACCATAAATTTCTATATTTTTAAAATATGGTATTGGTAATTTGGTTCCATAAAACTAATGATTTTGCGTCAAAGCTTTTCCCATAACTTAAAAAAAACCTATTTTAAAAAGATAAAGTAATTTTTCAAAGATAACAAACCTTTAAGCATTACATCTTCTGTTTCACCTTTATCATTAACTTTTGAAGATTGCGAAGTTGCTGTTTTCATATTTGATACGGGCTCTTTTGATTGTGGCACATTTGAAAGAGCTGTTGTAGGTTCTTTGGATTGAGAAGATTTTGAGACTTTTGATTTTGACACGCATTCTTTTGATTCTTTTGATTGTTCAGATTTATTTTCCTTTTTACTTTCAAAACTAAAATACAAGTTAAAAATTAAAATTATCCAATTCATTGAAAAAATAAACTTACTCCATGTTGAAATAATTTGTTGTTTAAGTAATATGTGGTGATCAAAATGTATAAAATTCAAGCAGTATAAAATATCAATGAATAAAGGATTGAATAAAAGATAGAGTGTTTAAGTAAATTGCTTACCATAGAAAAAGAAAAGCGATGAATGAAATAATGTTTGCTGAAAATGGAATGAAAAATTGAAAGTTTTCATAATTTAATTAAATTTGCATATTAAACATTAAACCGATAGTGTATTGCAGTAAGTTGATGTCGGATCATAATTTTATAAAATAAGATTTTTATTAGGGTTTTTTAAAGGAGGAGTCCTACCTCTAACAACTTTTCTTACGACTTTTTTTGCCAACGCACAATGAAAAAGAATGCAAAGCGTGCGTAACACCGCACTCACTTTTTCACTTTTTTTCATTGTGCGTCGGCAAAAAAAGTCGTAAAAAAAAGTTGTTAGAGGTGGGACTCCCCCTTTAAGCATTTAATAGGACCCTTTTAAACGGTGGATGGACGGGTTCGGTGGACGGAGTACTAAACGGTGGATGGGTTTTTTAAAAAAAGGCCAATTCTTTTTGTTGTATCCGCGAGATTAAGAAATATTAAAACGACTATTTATTACTGACAATAAATATAAACAACAAACAATAGTAAATGGATATAAGGATATATCCGAGAAAGAAGACAGCGAGCGGAGCTGTGTAAGTAATAAGCCAAGAATGAAGAACGCAACAAAGCCAAGAGAGAAGAGGAGAGTTGGCTGAGCGTTACTGCGTAGACAGTGTAAAGAGGAAACAACGAAAGATTACGTTGGCAAAGAGAGGCGAAGAAACAGAGAGAAACAATACCCCGCGTACCCTGAAACATGGGTATTATACCCGTGTTTCAGGGTATATACAATAAAGATAAGATCCCAACACTTTTTTTCCACCTTTTTTGTTATTCTTATCTAAGCATGGCTCGGGCCGACTTTTTTGCCGGCCCGGGCCCGGCCCGGCCCGGCCCGTTCACAATAGGGCCAGCCTGGGCCCGATCGGGCCGGGCCGAGACCCGGCCCGGGCCCTTTCCAAAAATTTTGAAAAATTTTTTTCAAAGTTAGATTAAAAAATTTTTCCAAAAATCCTTTTTTTAATTGATTTTTTCCATTAACTACTATTTCTTTATTGTTGGTAATTAAAAAAAACAAAAATCACGTTGCAAAAAAACGTTTTTCTTTAAAAATGATTTAAAAATAAATTTTCTACGGCCCGTGGGCCGAGTTTTTTGGGCCCGGGCCCGGCCCGGCCCGGCCCACTGACTTCTCGGCCAGCCCGGCCCGGGCCGGGCCTGGCCGGGCCCTCTCAAAGCCCGGGCCGAGTCGGCCCGCTGCCATGCTTATTCTTATCTAGAGACTGGCAAGCAACAATTTTTTCTTTCCTTTTTTGTCATTTTTTTCGTTACAGTATGAAAAAATAAAGTTTTTGTTAAGGCCTAATTATCAGACCTTCTAGATGTAACTTTTTACGCTGATTCTAAAAATGCAACTTAAAATTTTTTCCGCCTAGGACAAAGTGCCGAAAATGCCAAATTACTGTATCGTATTAACTACAAAAAGCGAGCTTGAATCTGCCTTTTTCCTAATTTTATATAATTCGCTTTGTACTGCGTTGCGTAGAAATTTCCAGAAAAAAAATGCAATCAATCGCTTCAAGCAGGGCCGCAACTGCCTTAGGGACATGTCCCCCCCTCGGTGCCATAATT
Source organism: Panagrolaimus superbus (assembly GCA_964035985.1). Classification (NCBI taxonomy): domain Eukaryota; kingdom Metazoa; phylum Nematoda; class Chromadorea; order Rhabditida; family Panagrolaimidae; genus Panagrolaimus; species Panagrolaimus superbus. The sequence continues at coordinate 14,500,351 of OZ038357.1, forward strand.
TACCTTGAAAAATTAAATTCATACTATATAAAATGAGATTTTTTCGGCCTCTTGTAAGGAATCTCCCCTCCCTTACTTGGAACCTATTTGCGGCCCTGGCTTCAAGAACCAAAAATGTTTAAATTTTGTCAAAAAAATGCGTTTTTTTATATTTTTTTATGAATGATAACTTTATAATTTGCTTTTAAACATTATTTGTTGTTTGCATTAACATCAGTGTAAAAATTAGCAAAAACGTATACATTGATGCTAATATTTTTGCCGCCGGCGGCGCTGCCAAAAATATTATTTCACGCTTTGATAAATCGGTAATGTATTTTTTTCGTGAATTTTGGGTTTTATTGAAATATGTATTCTTTATTCACTTAAAAGAACATGAAAAATGAGACAAAAAAATTATATTCAAATTACATTATAAAAATTTTTTTATCCGAGTATATTTGTATGTGATAATATATTTTTTCCTTCAATTTATAAATAAATCTAGTAAAAAATAATAATTATCACATACAAATATACTCTACTAAAAATAGCCCTGTTTGTCATTGAATCATAGCATTGTCTCCCGAGAGGCACGATTCTTAACAAAAGAATTGCTTGGTTAAATCATTGTTGCCATAATTTGAATCAACTACAAAATATCCTTGAACGTTGCCAAAACAATAAGCTCCCGAAAGCCATATCAGTTTCTATAAGAAATAGAAGATATGTAATACGTAAGAAAATTCAGAAATTTATAATACCAAATTTAAAATTTTTAGTTTTTATCGATTTTAACATTATCGCATTCTAACGATAAAATCCAGAGTGTATCTTCTCCATAGATTATATATGTATGGATCTATCTATCGACCTTTAGCAAAACCTTACGATGTTTTAATAAACGGCACCGTTGCCTACTTCATTCTTTAATCATTTCATCGTTTTCTGATGTTTGAAAAGAAATGATGTAACAATTTTGTTTGAAGTTACGATCAAAAGTAAATTGAATTGCAGAAGGCAATAAATAAATGTATCTTCGTGATTTTCCTCTCTCCAATATTTTAGAAATGTTTGTATTCCATCAAGTCGTTTAGTCTAGTAGTTTACGAATTTTAGTTGCAGCCTTCCAAAATAATTTTAACAAATTAAATTTGGATAGCAGCATTTAAATGTATCTTTATAAAGTCCGTACATTAATACATCTTTATATTTAATCGCATGTGTTCAATTTTTTAAAGCACTATAGTGTATAGTTGCAATATTCTTTCATAAAAGTTGGCGAAATAATTTTATAAAGGTGATTCACTCTTTAAAGGAGTTTTTGTGTTCCTTAACACTATCCTCACTTCTAACTTTATCTATAAAATTTTCCTTCTTCCATTTTTTCATTGACATGTGACAAGCAATGGAAAGATTTAGCAAGAGTTTCCACTTCTCGCTTTGTGTATGCAAAATTTCCCCATGGCAAATACAATGCGAACGGGTAACATGGAGACACTTTTTGGGAAGGAACGGGTAACGAACGGGCACGGTTTCACACTGTTCGTTACTCGTTCGTTACCCGTTCGTTCCCAAAAAGTGTCTCCATGTTACCCGTTCGCATTGTACACTAGTTCCATGTATTTCTCCAAAATAAAAACAATGTTATCAATCCATCCTAATTCTCTTCAAATGTAATTTACGTAACGCATAATGTGTAGTTGTGAATTCAAACATGTTTTAGCATTTCAAAAAAAACTACTAAACAAAAAAAGATTTATAAAATAAATAAACAAAGCAAAAATCAAAATAATAGGATAAAAGAAAAAATCAGTACGACAAAAAGAAGATAAATGAGAAACTGAACAAAGATCTTAGTAAGTTAGAAGGGAGATTTCAAAGTTTAATATGGACGATGACGATCACCCCCGCGATCACCCCCACGATCTCCGCCATTTCTTGGTGGGCCACGCATTGCTCCGCCACCAGAATGTGGTGCTCCACCACCATCTGCACGAGGAGCTTGACATGAGTTGCATTGTTGACGGAAGGCAAAGTTTACATTTCCACATACACAAGTCCAATCATTTGGGCGAGCTTCACTTCCACCTCGTCCACCTCCGCGTCCGCCACCTTAAATTAAAAAGTGTTTAGAAAAAATATATTTGGAAATAAAACAAAATAATTACCTCCAAATCCACCACCTCGGCCGCCTCCATCACGTCCACCGCCACGGCCTCCATCTCTTCCACCAAAGCCGCCACCGCCACGTCCACCATCTCGACTACCAAAGCCACCGCCGTCTCTTCTATCACCGCCAAAGCCACCTCTTCCACGGTCACCTAAATATTTAAAATGTTTAAAGAAATTCTTGTTTGAAAAAATTATATACCTCCAAAGCCACCACGGCCACCACCACCTCTTCGATCAAAGCCGCCATCTCGACCTCCACGATCGCCGCCATAACTGCCACGGCCACCGCGATCGCCACCAAATCCACCACGTCGATCACCGCCACGATCTCCACCAAATCCACCTCTTCGATCACCATATCCTCCGCGATCTCCTCTATCACGATCACCGCCATATCCACCACCGCCGCCACCTCTTCTATCACCATATCCACCGCGATCTCGATCACCTCTATCCCGATCTCCACGATCACCATATCCACCGCCGCCACCACCACCACGGCTTCCTCCACGACGATCACCTCCAAATCCACCACCGCGACTTCCTCCACGATCACCGCCTCGGCTTCCAGTGGATGGGAATTTGGCATAACTAATATCCATAATATTTTGAGTACCAGGGAAATTTTGACCTAAACAAAGATCATTGAAATTATTTCTAAAATTGTTTAAGAAAAATGCCAAACCATTATAATTTTGAATGGCTGCAGATGCAGAATCTTCAGTTCGGAAAGTAATTGTACATTCACCTTTAGGAATTCCACGATCACTATAGATTTTAATCATTGCTTTTCCGCTATCATATGCATCAATTTGTCCTTGTCCACCAAAAACATCATTAATAAAAGTTTCATTGACACTAAAAATGAATTTAAAAACATCCTGTAGAAAATAAAGCAGCAATGAAACCATACGTTTGTGGAAGACCAGAAATAAAAATCATACGCTTATTTTCAACTTCTCCGCCACCACCGCCTTCACGAGATGTACTTCGATCTCCGCCTCCAGGGGGTCCACGTGAATCGTATCGATCTAAAATATAAATAAAATTTATTTATTGTTCTAAATTTTTATCAGTTTGTTTTTTTTATCATTCCCTCCCAAATACAGTACTCTGATTAACGAATAAAAGATTGAATAAAAAAATTTCTTTAAAAAAACAGTAGTTTTCGAGCATAGTGAGATTTTCTGATATGCCAAAATTTAAAGAAAAAAAACTTTCAGGGAACACATTTCTCAAGAACTAACTTTCAGATAAATTAGGATTGAGTAATCTTTGGGATGCTTTAAATTGTGCAATTTCTGGCTCAGTGCTTTCATATTCTTGTTGCCGAGGAAATTCAAATGGATTCTATAAACATCGTCTTTTTTGAAAGAACTATTTTAAAAACTATTTTGATTAAATTACTTGAAAAACTGTTGTTGAATCAATGAAAGAATTTTTTGCATTTCTCCATTTTTTAATTAAACCTGATTTATCGTTTTTCATTTTTTAAAGCTTCACTAAATTCAGAATCAAATTTAAATAAAAACTACAAATGCTTGTCAGTGGATACAGTAGGCTCAAAAAATATTCAGCTTATTAAAATTTAGTAAAATCTTTTAACTAAATAATTTATACAAATTCAGCGAATTTGAGAAGTTGTAAAGCGATAAATCAGGTTTAATTAAAAATTGAAAAATAGCAAAACAAACTTTTACTGGTGCATCATCATCAGTTTATTCAAACATTGTTTATAAAGTCCATTTGAAATTCCTGGACAACAGAAAACCTCCAAACTTAAAGGCAAAAATAAACTAAAAATTACTCAATCTTAAATTAATTTGAAAAAGTATATATAAACTTTTCCAAATTAATTTTGCACTATTTTTTTCTATCAAAAAATTCTACTTGTTTTTTGGGACCTTTTGTTTTCGGTAAAACAAAATTAAAAAGTATTTTTTGACTTTTAAATAATTAAACACTTTTAAATTACAGTAATCCTCAGAGGCCAATAAAAACAGTTCACAGAAAATAAAATCCAAAATGCTTAACCGAAAAGCAAGATTAAATTTTCTCCCTGCAAGGATGGAAAACATCATTGGAAATTATAAAACTCTGCTGAAATCTAATTAATTTCAACTCTAATATAAAAACATATTTTTTTTCAATTTTGTATTGAAAAATTAATGACCACATATAAAAATAATAATATATAACAACCGATTTTTAAAAATACCTCGATTAAATCCTCCATCACCGGGACCACCATTACCCGGTCTGAAAATGTAATAAAACTTGAGATAATGTTGTTAATAAATGACACAAATATATGTTCAAGACGGACTGGGAAGTATACATATATATATATATGCGTTGCTGTTACAGTACCCACAAAATTTTGATAATATAAAAAAATCCCTTTAAATTTTTTGACTTTAGCAAAAAGGCAATTTTGAGTTTCGAAAATTATATATAAATATATCCCCCAAAAAACAGCATTGATAAATACACGAGGTTCACTTCTGACACTTTTAAAACCGTTTGATATAACACCGAGATAAAATCGACGACCTGAATTTTGACTTTCACTTCATTAAATGAAGATTAAATTATATAAGAATAGTAACACAACACAATAGAAGTAAAACCTGTGATTTTTTGATGACTCGGATTGACTCAACTCTCTTTTGATATACCCTTTGACATTTTCATTTCAAGAAGATTCATAGCGCTTTAAGTTTGAACTATTGGTAAAAAGGAGGAAAATCTTACCGTGAACTACGATCATATCGATCACCACCACCACTTCGTCGATCATCACTTCCATATCCACCTCCAGCAGAGCCACTTCTCCAATCCGAACTTGGGGGAGGTTGTTGAGGTGGTTGTCCATAGGGAGCACCGCCGCCACCAGATTGATCATAATACGGTGGTGGAACACTATTCAATGGTTGGGGAGGAACTCCAGGTCCACCAGGAGGAGGAGGGCCACCTCCAACAGCATTAAATTGTTGCCAGGCATGATATTGAGCAGCCATAACCTATTAAAGTGAGGAAATTATAGTAAATATATGTAAGTAAAAATTGCTTTTATCATACTTGTGGATCAACAGAAGGATCTCCAGGAGGCCCACCAGGAGGAGGAGGACCACCGTAAGATTGATAAACTAAAATAATATAATACAATTAATTTATTAAATATTTTAAATAAAAAACTTTTTTTTCATACCATTAGGTTGAGACATTCTTTGGCTTAAATAGCAAGGATAAAATAATTTGAGAGGATTAAATAAATCTCAACAAACTGATAGCTTTTACGATTGCAAGAATGCAATTATAAAAAAAAACGGGGGGAAAAATTGGCAAAAAAATGAGGAAAATCGATCAATAAAAAAACTCTTGCAACGATAGATTGTAAGTCTTTTAACAAAAAAAACGAAGGTCGTAAAATTTCACAACATTTTTTTTAACAAAGGAAAAAAACGTTGAAAAAAACATTTTTTGATATTTTTATCAAGTGAAATCTGAATAATTTTGTGTTTAAATTTGTCAATTTTGTACGTTTCTTTTTGTTGATATACGTGTTTGTGTATACTTTGTTGAATAAACTTTTTTTTCCTTTGAATTTTTGTATAAAAGCAGCATACCATCATCACAAAGACATTTTGTTTGCTTCCAACAAAAAAAAAACAATCGATAAAAATTGTTTAAGATGTAACCTTTATTCATTAGCATAATTTTTAGGATTCAAAATGAGTGGATATCGAACAATTAATCGTAATAAATATGGTGGGCGACGTGATGCTAAAGAAATATCAAAAACGAGGAAAGAAATCTTTGCCATTGATTCAGATATTGTTGGACGTGGTGATGATCTTGACGATGATGACGTAAGCATTATTAATATAAATAAATCTGTGCACATTTACTCAAAATCTATTTTTTAAGGTTGAACAATCTCGTGCTCCTCGACGTGGTATCACCGAAGGTGTTAGAATTGCAAATAATCTTGCAGCTCGTCAAGCCAATCAAATTATACATGGTGCGGCTGGAAGATCAAATCGTAATTTAATTTGTACAATAGTAACCGTGCGACATTCTGCATCATCTGGTCTTAAACATGTTTTGGAGTCAATTGCAAAATACCTTGATACTTTTCGCCCAATTGCGCCACAAATTCGTGAACAAGATGTTGAATTTTATGTTACTGATGATAAAGTAAGTTTTGTGTTTTAGTTGTTTTACATTTATTTTATATTGTTTTTTATAGGAAGCTGAAGCAATTAGAGCGTTAAGTCGTCGAATTTGTGATAAACGAAATCGTAATAGTCGTTTCACGATTCAAACTCGTAAAACTTCTGCTCCATGGACTTTACTTGATCGAAGAATTCGTGATATTATGGTCAATGTCTTGGCTAAAAGATATAATAAAGCTTATAATTCACTAGATCTTAGCGATTTTGGTGCTGATAAAGGTAAATATTTTATTTTAATTATTTCATTTATCATTTTCGTTTTTAGATTTCACTTCAAACAAAATAATCGTTAGTTTAACAAGAAATGATGTATTGGTTGCACTTTTTGATATGATTGAAAAAGATTACTGTAATATCACTCAACTCAGTTTAAAAGATAATCGTCTTCGTTCATTCGTTTTTCTTTCTACACTAGTATTTCGATGCAAAAATGTTAATCAATTGGATATTTCAAGCAATGAAGTAAGCTATATATTTTATTAAATTGTGTGTTATGTTATTTATCTTTATTTTAGTTTAAAAATATTGAAGATCTTGAGAGAATTTCATTTTGGAATATTGAAAAACTGCTTTTGGAAAATAATCCATTTTGCACAAATTACACGGATGCTGAAACATATACAAGGTGCAGTGATGGTTTTAGAATCAAAGAATCTTCTTTCGGACTTCCGAATCTTCTTGGTGTTACTTGATTGTTAAATTAAAGGCTTTTCAACAAATCTTTTCAAGCTTTAGCTTTTTCTTTCAATGAACAAGGGCTCGTTCGTTCGAAGGATTTTGGTTCCTTGTTTTCATTTTTTTATTTCCTTTTTTTCGTTATATTGGTAAGTTTGTCATGGAAATGTTGTCTTTTTTAGGGATGTTCATAAATATTTACCTACTGTCAGCTATTTGGTAAGTTGCTTTTGTTTTATTTTTTTATAAAAGATTATATTTTTGATATTTTTAGGATGGAATAAATGTTACTCCAAGTGCTGTAAAGACTGAAGATAGATCTGCTTTGCTACCAAAACCACGGGTATGTGTGTGTTTATTTTATTAATAGAATTTGTTTTTGTACGTTCGAATTTCCAATGATGTTATCCATCCTTGCGGGGAGAAAATTTAATCTTGCTTTTCGGTTAAGCATTTTGTATTATATTTTCTGTGAACTGTTTTTATTGGCCTCTGAGGATTACTGTAGTTAAATGTGTATAGTATATATATGATATATGTTTTATATCATCTTTAAACATTTATTTTAGTTGAGCTATTGTGATAGCGATGCAGTTCGACGAGTTGTTGAAAAATTTTTACAAGAATATGTTCAACTATATGATACTACTGAACCTGAAACTGTTCGAAAACAACTTATTGCTGCTTATGATGATAATGCTGAATTCTCTTATTCAATAAATACGTTGGAACATCATACACAATCCCGTGGGGATATGTAAGTTGTTGTTTAATAATGAATTTTGATTATTAAAAGTTTTATTTTAGTGAAACATATTCAACTTATATGCGTGGTTCTCGTAATATTATTTTTGAAGATCGCTGGGTAGGAAATCCTGATCGGGTCCGATACAAGGGCTCCATGGATATTGTCGTTCAACTTTCTAAATTACCATCAACAAAACATTTGGTAGAAACTTTCTTGCTTGATATTGACTTTTACATTGTAAGTTTCTTAAAAAATTTTTCAAAAAATTTATTGTCTTTCATTTTTTAGGATAACTTATGTGGATTTACACTTCGTGGTCTTTTTATTGATGGTGCTGAACAAAATTCTCCAAAACCTCATTATAAATTATTTATGAGAAATTTCTTAGTCGTTTCAACTGGTGAAGGGTCAGTTTTTTTTGATTTTTATCCAAACATTTTACCGTGACTTTTTTAGCACAATGGCAATTTTATGTGATACATTACAAATTTGTCCAATTACTGACATGGCTGCTGATTCATATCGTGATATGCTTACATCTGCGGCATTAGAAGCAAATGATCTTCCTGGTCCATCAGGTGTAAATCAACCAATTCATGCAAATATTACTGGAAGTAATAATGTTCCATCAATAGTTGTAACAGCACCACCACCAACTCCACAACCAATTGATCCAAGTATTAAACGACAAATGGTCGAACAATTTGCTGCGCAAACTGGTATGAATCTTGCGTATTCTGAACGGTGCCTTGAAGATAATAACTTTGATTTTGAAGTAAGTTTTTAAATTGTTTTTGTTTCCGTACTGTAACTATTTGATTTTAGGCTTCTGGTCGTCGTTTCTTGGAAATACGTTCACAAATTCCTCCAGAAGCTTTTCAACCATAATCAATGACAACAATATATGATATTTTATAGTATTTTTATTTGTTTTTTTATTATAATAAGTATTGTCTATGTTGTATGTGTAAAAGGTAAGTCACTTTTACTTCTCAAGCAAACGGAGGAATCTCTTTTTTATTAGAAAAATGCAGGTTTTTGCTTTTTCTTTTTATCTTCCAACTTGAATATTTTATTCTTTTTATTTTACTCTTTCAAGCATTGTAATTCTTTTGTGAGTCTAAAAAACTTTTACATCTTCAAGTCACTTCGGATTCCATCACCGACGAAGTTCTGTTGAGTTCAGCTCACACCTTCAACGTTTATATCAATCTTGCTTCATTTTAATTCAACAAAAGATTTAATAAACAGTGACAATTCTTCAAAAAAGTTTTTTTGTTCTTACTCAAGTCTGCATTGCTTTGTAAGTTGTATTTAAAAGGGATTGAATGTTTGAGATGGTTGATTTAAAGGAATTGTTAAAAACTTGCATTGTAAAAAATTTAAAACTAAAAATGAAAAACAAATAATTTCTCCAAGGTTTGCTTGAAAAAAAGTATAGTGACAAATCTTCTTCTTTTTGAAAACTTTTTATTGTGTGTTTTCTTTTTTGATTCTGATTCTTCCTTCTTTTTTTTGAATGTGTTTTTTTAAGATATTATTTGATTGAGAATGCTTCTTTCTTTTTTCTTTGTGTTTTGGTATGTATTGTATGCGTTTTTTGAAAAAAAAAATAGAATAAAATTTAAATCACACATTTTTGATCCAAAACGAAAATGATTGGGGCAAAAAAAAAACAAGCAAAGATTAATCTTTGATCGATGAAGGAAAAAAAGGGGCTATCAAATAATTGTATCTGAGAAAATAATTTTCTTGGAAAACTTTTTTTAAAAATATTTTTAGAAATGTTGTTTTACATAATGTAGAGGGTTGCTGAAGCAGCATTACTGTAAATTTTTACAAAATTAATATAATAAAAAATACAATGTGGGAAAAATAATTTCTAGAATCCTGTGTTCAAGAAAAACTTTTACTGAAAGTTCACACTGCCTCGCACTTCGATAAAGGTGCCAAATTTAAATTTTTGATGAGAAATCGCTTTAAAATAAAAAATATTTTGCAAGTCTTAAATTTTTCATACAACATAAAAACAAAATTAACCGTTTATATAAACGTTAATTTTAGTTTTTAGCTAAACGCGTTTAGCTTTAATATACTGAAAACATGGCAGCAAAATGAAATATTTCACATTTAAAAAACAACTGTTTACACTCGGTCCTACACAGTCTGGTCCAGACCTAATCTTCTTAATATGCAAGACAAAATACTTTACTTATGCTCTATGTATCAGTTTATGTTAACAATATATGTACATATATTTTGATGGTTTCTATCTCAGTTTCAGCTTCAAATCAGGATAAAAAAATTATTGTATGTACAATCCAAAATATTTTTTTAAGTGCCGATCACGAAGTTATCGTTTGTGCTCGTATTTCAATAAAATATGTACTTTTTTGATTCCAGTCCTCTTCCGACAGGTATTGTCTTCTTATCTTATCAGAGAATAAAAACTATAATAATCAAATTTTTTTTTGCTTAGTTCAATGTTGAAAAAGTGAAATCAAAGAATAAAATGGGTGCCTGTTTGGACGATAAAATAACGAATGAATGCTTTAAGTTATTTGAAAATTTTTCAGAAGTCTCAGAGGCAGAAGAAGCGATTATTCAAGGTTTGTTGTGTTTAAATCACATCCCTAATGGAGGGGGGGGGGGTCACAAAATACCTCGCAGCTTTGACTTTGTTGGTAAAAGCTTTTGATGTTTAGTGACTTAATGGCGGGGTTTCTAACAATATGTCAAGACCGTTTGGGTAATTAAAGATAAAGACAACATCCCGTTTAAAGCAATTAAAGATAATATATTTTTTACAGGTGAACTGCCACCTTGGCTAAACGTCACTCTTCTGAGAAATGGCCCTGGAATGTTCAAAGTTGGGGATCACTCTTTTGCTCATTGGTTTGATGGACTTGCTTTTATGCAGCGTTTTAGTTTCAGAAATGGCAAAATGAAATATTCTGCTCGGTATCTTCAAAGTGAAGCATATGAATTTCATAAATTCAATGAAAGAGTTGTAATTGATAAACAGGGATATATCAAAAAGCTTCCAGATCCATGCAAAATTGCCTTAGGACCCCTTTCCACCCAACTTCTTGAAAATGGAATCTATGATAATTCTAGCATTAATTTCATGACCGTTGGAGATACTGTCTGGGCGGTTTCTGAAAGCACTAAACTGCATCAAATTGATCCAGAAACATTGGAAACTATTGGAAAAGTTTGTTTTTTGTTCTATCATACTGTTCTTCTTCTAGCTGGCTAATAATAATTCTTCGCTTATTTGCTGGTAAAAATAGACTCTCGAACTTTATTCTCTCGAAATAATTTATAACAAGCTTCATAATTTAGGCAGACCTTGGAAAAATCGTTACCCTCAATTCTTTTACCGCTCATCAACAATACGACTACGATGGAAATATTTATCATATTGGAGTCATTTATGGACTCCAAACAACTTATGTATTTGCGGTTACAAAAAATCCAAAGAAATCTCAAAGTGATTTTTTTTTAAATTTTAAAAAGGACTTGAACCTTGTTTACCCTTTTTGAAAGGGGCTCTGACGGCGGCATTTTCAGGGATAGAAGGGGTCCGTAGAAATAGCTTTGAAAGGGTTTCAAAGAAAAAATTGCTCAGCGTTGAATCTGGACTAGGAGTGCGCGATGGAGACCTCCTGCGGGAGGTCTTCTGGAAACCTTCCCACTTTTTGTGTGGACCAATTTTGCAAGAAAAAACAGTTATAAGTAAAATAAATCATTTTTGAAAATCGGGTGAGAAACCTCGAGCCGTTTTTAAATTTGCCGGACACCGGGCAACCCTAATCTGCACCATACCCAAGTGTGTCATACATTGTGTAAAAACTAGTACATTATTACTAATAATTGTTAAAATCAATTTTAAATTACTTGTGGTTTAGGCCTTATATAATGCAGGCCCTTTTAAAGTTGTTATTTATTTCAGCTGAAAATCTTGATAATCCCTTTACTGAAACAAGCATTATTGGAACCATGCAAGCTACAGATGAACCATGTTATTTTCATTCTTTTGGAATGACTGAAAATTATCTTATTGTCTTCGAGGCACCCCTGAGACTAAATTTGCAGTCAGATGGTAAAGAAGATATAATTTGTTACCTAACTGAAGCTAAAATTTTCAGATTTCTCAAATCTCGATTGTTTATTTTGGAAAAAAGACACTCCAGTTTTTGTTCGAATTTTGGACAAAAGAAGCGGAAAAGAAGTTGAACAACAATTTCGTCATGCTCCATTTTTTGTGTTTCATCACACAAATGCCTTTGAAAAAGATGGATGTCTTGTCGTTGATTACTGTCAATTTCCGGATCCAGATTTGCACGTCTTTGATTTGAAGAATTTGAGGAGAGGAAGTCTTGCTGCTCAATCAGGGGGAAAATTGTCATTTGGTTCAAGAATGGTTATCCCAATCGAAATTGAAATAGGCAATTTCAAAGCTGGAGATGATCTCTTGGATGGTAAAACTTTTAATTATAGCTGCAAAGCTGTTTTGAAAGAGGGTGGAGAAATTTGGCTCCAACAGAAGAAGTTAAGTGATATCGGTGAGTGTGAGATTGGTGTAAAATGTAGAAATTAAAAAAAAAAATTGAACTGTGGAAAAGTGAAATTAACTAAAAGCAATTTCTACTTTTTGGAACTTGACAAATTGTCATCTTTTACTGGCGTTGTTCCGTCTGGCAGAATACTGCTTTTTGCAAATCAAAACAAATGAAGAAATTTTTTTGATGGCCTTTCACATTTTTCCCATTCATAATTTTTTTCCACTAATCATAAATTTTTGTAGGATTTGAATTTCCGCGTTACAACCTCAACTATAACCTAAAACCTTACAAATTTATCTATGGCTCGATTCTTCTTGGATTACCAGAATCTCTTTGTGGTTTAATCAAAGTCAACGCTGATACCGGTGAAATCATTACATGGAAACGAGATCACAAAAAACAAATTGCAACTGAGCCTGTTTTTATTCCACACCCTGAAGCAAAAGACGAAGATGATGGTGATTGATTGATATATATCTAAAATAACAATTACAAATAATTTTTTAGGATTGATCTTGGCTCCCGTCATAACTTTTGAAGATGAAGATTTTCCCTTTGTAATTGTTTTGGATGCAAAAAGTTTTGCAGAAATTGCCCGATGTAAAATTAATCATCCTTTGGCGCTGTCTTTTCATGCACAATTTTATCCAAATTAGAAACACATATCATATTATATCTGTATTTTTAAAGCATTCTTTAAAATAATGACAGAATTTGCTTTTTATTTGTAAAGGACCAATTTACAGTACATTTAATTTTTTCCACCTTTATGCACGTAGTGTTATTAATATATTTTTATAAATAAAAAATGTCACGATTTTTTAAAGTTTCGAATCAATGAAATATTCAAACTCTTTTAAAGGCATGTTTAAAATATCTTTGAGTTTTGAAGACAACAAATTAGGTTGGTTTATGGCAAAAATCTCCATGCCCTGGCAAATTGATGTTGTTTTTTTTTATAAACATGCCACACAACCTCCAAATGATATTTTAGCATGGAGAAACATTCAGGGGTGATGCCATGGCGCTATTTTTGTGAACGGCATTTTTCAAACTTTTTAGAAAAAATGTTGAGAAAAAAGAAAAAAAAGAAAAAGAAGTTCTGTTGAGTTCAGCTCACACCTTCAACGTTTATATCAATCTTGCTTCATTTTAATTCAACAAAAGATTTAATAAACAGTGACAATTCTTCAAAAAAGCTTTTTTATTCTTACTCAAGTCTGCATTGCTTTGTAAGTTGTATTTAAAAGGGATTGAATGTTTGAGGTGGTTGATTTAAAGGAATTGTTAAAAACTTGCATTGTAAAAAATTTAAAACTAAAAATGAAAAACAAATAATTTCTCCAAGGTTTGCTTGAAAAAAAGTATAGTGACAAATCTTCTTCTTTTTGAAAACTTTTTATTGTGTGTTTTCTTTTTTGATTCTGATTCTTCCTTCTTTTTTTTGAATGTGTTTTTTTAAGATATTATTTGATTGAGAATGCTTCTTTCTTTTTTCTTTGTGTTTTGGTATGTATTGTATGCGTTTTTTGAAAAAAAAAATAGAATAAAATTTAAATCACACATTTTTGATCCAAAACGAAAATGATTGGGGCAAAAAAAACAAGCAAAGATTAATCTTTGATCGATGAAGGAAAATAAAGGGGGGATGGATGGATAATGATGCCGACTAAAAGATAATCAAATGAAGAGAAAAAAAAAGATTGGCACTTTTTTTTGTGAGAAAAGATTTCAAGAATGGCATGTTCATTTTCAACAAAGATAAACATTTATGATTTGAAAATGATAAAATATTTTTGAGGATACAGGAACGGAAAGTGAAAGAAGAAGAATATTTTTTAAATGTTTTGTTTTTGCAAGAAAAAAAAGGAGGGAGGAAGAAAAAAAATTTGGTAAATGAACTCTTATAGCTTTTTTTGCTGCAACGTTGCTGCTGCTGCAGCTGCACCCTTTTATTTTTCTTTCTTTTTTTAATTTTTTTTTCATTGTACGTATGTATGTGTGATTTGTTGTTATTGTTTAACAAACAATGATTCAACATTCATCATGAATTTATACCCTTATGTATGTATGACTCAATAGTTAGTTATTTTTCCTGATTCTTTTAATTTATCTCATGTAATTACAACCCATTTTTTGAGATAGAAAAGACTTGTTTGTTTGTTTTTTTGGGATGATTAAAGATGAAAAAAAGTTTTCAATTGAATTTAAAATTGCTTATATTTTTTGGAATAAGTTTTTTGAGTATATATATATTTTGAGAGGGATAATAAATTACTATACATTTAAAGCATCAATCTAAAAAATTTTTTACAGTAATTCACTGGTCGACAAATTTAAAAAAACGGCAAAACGACTTTCTCAAAAAAGTTTTATTCCGTTTGGGACCATCTTTGAGCTTCATTATTTTTCTGAATCTTAAAAGTCTTTTTCTGAGCTTTTGAGCTTAACAATGTTATATTTTTCTTTTATAATAATAATCAGCACAAAAAATACTACAAAACTATGTATCGCCAGGTTATAAAATTGTTTAGATGGGATTTAATTGTGAAAAAACGATTTTTATGTAGGTCCAAGGTGGGGAATATTAGCAAAATTTTAAAGTCTTTTTCTGAGACTTTGAGAAGTTCTTGTAAAAACATTCTTTTATATTATTAATTAGGAGATCATGGGCTACAAAACTATGTATTATTGAGTCGTAATATTGGCTAGATATAAAAAATTAATATTAAAAATTCACTTAGTCGGGTGAAAATTTGTACATTTTGCCAAAAACTTTTGGCGTTAAAAAAAGTCTCTTTTTTGTTTTTATCGACCAGTGAATTATAAGTTTTTTAAACAGAAAAAATGATCAAAGATGAAAAATTTTATTGTTGCTAAAAATGAATTTTGAAAAATCATGTGTGAGAATAAAATGAATAGCAATTAACAGACTTAATCTTGATTCTGAAATATATAAAAAATTTGTTAAAAATACATCGTTTTTTCAATGACAGTAATCCAAAATCATCAACTTTTAACATCTTTTTTTGGGTTACTATCCCCTTCACTCTCTCCCACCCCGAAAATCACGCGAATTTTTTTGTGTCTGCTGTTTTTTTTAAAAAAACTTCAAAAGCTTTCATTGTTATTATTTTTCTTATGCTTAAATTTTTGATGAAACAATATTTAAAAAAAAGACAATCATATGTTTGATCTTTAAAATTTTATTTTCCTCCCCCCCTCCGCGAATGGTCTTTTTTCCCTTCTTTTTTTTTTCTCTTTCCTCTTTTTTTCATTTGTTTTTCATTCATCTAAAAAAAGTTGCTCAAAATATTTTAAAGGGATTTAAAAAAAGTTAAAAGTAAAAAATAATAATTATCAAAATCTATTTTTTTGTTGTTTCAAATTTCACGTTTTTCAATTTTTTTTGAAGTTTTGCGAATTTAATTTGAAGCGTGGGAAACCTTTTTTCAGTATCCGTTAATTTTAATTTGCATAAAATTCTTACTTTTTAATATTTTGGCATTTTTTGAAAATTACTTAAATTTTTTTGAAGTCTTTTTATGTCTTCTTTTGATCAATTTTTTCTAATAATCACCCAAAATAATGTACAGTAAGAAAAGTTAATTTATTTCAGTGTTTTAATTTAGGAAAAAGAACAAATCTTCCCAGTGCTTATTTTAAATAAAAATAATGTGTGGCATTAAAATTATAATTTGCAAACATAAAAGTTCGGCGAAAATTTAAAAGTTTTTTCAAGTTTACTGTAACTTTTTATTTTTTTATGCCAACATTTGGTAACTTAAGCTTAGTTGAACCCAAAATGTTTTTACAAAAAAAAGGTTTTTAGCTTTTTTCTGTTTTTTGCTCATTGAACTCAAAAAATACGTCTAAAAAGACATATTTCAACTAATCACAATTGCAAACATTCTTTCAAGTTCAGTTAATGTTTTTTTTTGAATTTTTTTCAACAATTCAAAGAAAAAACAGTAACAAATTTTTATCTTTAGTAACACAGAAACTTTATTTTTATTCAAAATTGTAACGAAAAGAAATCAAAGATTGATTTTACAGTATTTTTGTGGTTCTACTTTTTTAAATTTAAATTTTAAAATCAATCTAAAATTCTTTGATATACATTTTTGACGATATTTTTTTTATATTAATCTAAAAGTTTAACCTTTAAAGAGGTATTAATTAATTAAGTTTTTTTTCTATCTTTTTCATAGGATTTTAGTATAAACTTAGGACAACGAATACGCTCTGAATTATATAATTTTGTTAATTAATTGATTAAATATTAATCCCAATCGGCCAAAAAGGAACAGGCATGGTTTTTAAAAAAAAACAAACAAATTTTAATCTCATCCTCATTCAACGATTAAATAGTTGATCCGACAAAAAAACGATGGAGAATGGATAACCCTGAAAATCAGGTTCATCCAAAAAAAAGTAATTTGTAGAATTTTAGAAAAACAATATTTTCTTTTCTATTTTTATAAAGTTCCTTCTCTTTCATTTTTAACTTTCAAAATTTGTATGTTTTCTTGAATTTTCTTCTATTTTCTTTTTATTTATTGCTTTCATCGTAGCTTTCTTTTAAATTTTGACAACATTAAATCCGTTTATTTTAAATTGAAATCCTTCAATGTTGTTTTTTTCCACATATTATTTCTTTCTTTTTTTGGCGACACTCTTGTTTATTTATCCATGAATGAGAGAGAAAGAAAAGGAATGAATTACGACGTTTTTTAAAAGAGATTTAAAAATTTTTAAAATGGGAGTGTCAGAAATTTTAATAACCATTTTTTGGTGACAACAAAAAATTTATATGTATAAAATTTTGTTTTTTGTTACCTCATCAAAAAAGAAACGGAGATAAAACTCTTTTTTCTAAAAATAATATTTTTTAAAAAAAATGAGATAAAATTAAATTTTACATTGGATTAAAATCGGCACTTTTTTATTCTTTTTTGGAATCTGACATTAATGGTTTTAAACAAAAATAGTAATTTTTATTACAAAATATATTTTAAACTTGCAAAAAAAAAGAGAAGCAAAATTATGTGTTTACAAAAAAGAAGTTTATTTTTAGCAAAAAATAGGTTACTGTAGAAAAAATGGGGGAATGAATAATCGCTGTTTTTCTTTCTCTCTCGAAACGAAAAATACGTGAAAATGCGTGAAAAATGTGTAAAACAACACGTTGTTTTTTTGAAAAGAAGAAGAATCACAAGTGATTATAATGATGAGCAAAAAAATGAGATAAATAAAAACAATTACTTAATTTCCGGATAAATTAAAAGTGTTAAAAATGAGTGTGATATGATATCAGACACCGGAGGAGTATTGCTTTTTTTTACATTTCTTCCATTTTTTTTATTACAATTTTTAAGAGTTGTTTTTTTTGTTGTTCGTTGAAAATTTTATGACAAAAGATTTTTGGTCTTTTTTGTTCATCTCCTCCATTTTCTTCTATTTTTTATTGGTGTCAACGTCTAAAAAAACAATAACTTTTTTTCTAAAAAGAATACTGATAATTGGCATCCATTATTTTTTTTCTTTTTTTGATAGTGGTGGTGGAATAAATGCATTTATTCCACCGGTTGGGTCAACAAAACGCCAAAACAGTGTTTTTTGGTGTTAAAATTTTTCATTTAATACTGTTTAACAGTAAGTATCACATGTAAATACTGTTATTAAAAATATTTTATATATTTATTTACAACAAAAAATATATGGGGATTATATTGTTTTTCACCGTTTGCTTTTAAATGCAATCGCAGTGATTTGCGATCGATTTGAAGATGTTGCTCACTTTTGAGTAATTACTTATTTTTTACAGAAAAATTTTTTCAATGCTTCTTATAGGAATTTATTATTAAGAATATATTATAACAACCTTAAGGATATATGAGACCTATTTTGTTTTTATTTTCGCCTGGTAATTATAAAATTTTTGCGTGATTTCTATATTCTACAGTATTTTTGTGTTTTGAATCTCATATTTTTTAATATATTATTTTAGGATTCACTCAAAATTACTATAAATCAACTTGCTATGATCAACTACATGGATTGTAATCAACAGGATCACCATACAACTCCAAATATTGCCTGCTAAAGCTATCAAACACATCAACACCTCCAACATCAAAAACTTCACAAAAATCAGCAAATAGTGTTATCTGATAACCTGAAATCAATAAATAATGTTATTCAAGCACAAAAGTAAGTATTAAAAGCATTGACTCAACTAATTGTGTTATTTTAGGTTATTTTTTTATATGTGGATATTGTATATATACTGTAACTTTCTGTTTGATGAATTTGCACCTTTTCAATCAATGTTTCATGTTTTACTTGTTTATTTTTCATGCTAAAACATTGTTTTAGCTTGCTGATACCTTTTGCAGACTTTTGATGAAGGTTTTGAGCACTTGGAAATTACACTATTCCATACATTTTGACCAAATTTGGGTAATCTTGAACATGTTTAACCTTCATCAAAAGTCTGCAAAAGGTATCACCAAGCTAAAACAATGTTGTAACATGAAATACAAATTAGTAAAACTTGAAACATTGACAAAAAAAGTATAAAAACTTGCATTTATAAGTTACAGTATATATACAATATCCACATATAAAAAAATAACCTAAAATAACACAATTAGTTGAGTCAATGCTTTTAATACTTACTTTTGTGCTTGAATAACATTATTTATTGATTTCAGGTTATCAGATAACACTATTTGCTGATTTTTGTGAAGTTTTTGATGTTGGAGGTGTTGATGTGTTTGATAGCTTTAGCAGGCAATATTTGGAGTTGTATGGTGATCCTGTTGATTACAATCCATGTAGTTGATCATAGCAAGTTGATTTATAGTAATTTTGAGTGAATCCTAAAATAATATATTAAAAAATATGAGATTCAAAACACAAAAATACTGTAGAATATAGAAATCACGCAAAAATTTTATAATTACCAGGCGAAAATAAAAACAAAATAGGTCTCATATATCCTTAAGGTTGTTATAATATATTCTTAATAATAAATTCCTATAAGAAGCATTGAAAAAATTTTTCTGTAAAAAATAAGTAATTACTCAAAAGTGAGCAACATCTTCAAATCGATCGCAAATCACTGCGATTGCATTTAAAAGCAAACGGTGAAAAACAATATAATCCCCATATATTTTTTGTTGTAAATAAATATATAAAATATTTTTAATAACAGTATTTACATGTGATACTTACTGTTAAACAGTATTAAATGAAAAATTTTAACACCAAAAAACACTGTTTTGGCGTTTTGTTGACCCAACCGGTGGACGTGTAGTGTAAATGTGGGATCATTTTTTCAAACAAATGCATCAAAAAAATTGGTAGTTTTTGTGGTTTCTATTTTTTTCAGACAGTTTTAAAAAAATGTAAAACGTGAAAATTTTTATTAAGAAAAAAAAGTAATTTTAGTCTTGTTTTTTGAACACTCTTTTTTTACATTATTTTTACTTTTTTTGATTTTTTAGAAAACTTTTAAACTAAATTTTGATGTTTATCATTTTTTTAAGATCAATTTTTGCATTTTTATCAATGATAATTTTGCACAAAATTTATTTATTTATTTTTTCTTAATTTTTGGCACATTTTTGTCTCCATCTAATTTTTAAGCTTTAAACTTTTGCACTCCCATAAAATTAATTAATTAATACATTTATTACTTTTTTTTCCTTTTTAGTGTTTTTTTTGAAGTAGTATTATTCCAAAACACTAAAAATCTTACAACCTTATCATTTATCGAAAAAAAGGGCAACAGAAAACACAATTTTTCAAATTTTTGCTTTTAAACTTTTGTATCCTTTTTTTTTTCTTGAATCTTTCCGCCGCCAAGTTTTATAACAGAATTTGACATTTTTTGGTTATTTTCCTTCAAAAAAAAGTACTTTTTAGCAATGATTATGATTTCATCCATTCATTTTATGCAAATCTTTAAATAACAAAAGTTTCAACATTTACCAAATCCCCCCGAACAAGCTTTTGCTGCAAATCTTTCATATCCGGTTGCTTCAAAAATAAAATACAAATTTTTGATGAAACATGTTTTTTTAGCTGCAAAAAATAAAATAATTTTAGTTTTAAGAAAAATTCGTAAAAAAATGAAGCAAAGATACAATTTTTTTTTTTTTTTTTTTTTTGCTACAAAATTTTCGCAACTAAAAACGAAGAACAACTTTTTCGTAATTTTTTTTAGTTTTTTTTGCTTCTGTTTTTAGCAATATTTTTTTTCATTTTCGAATGTGAGAGCCTCGGTTTTTTTAAAAAAGGAATACTGTAATATGACGCTTGATGCCCTTGGCTTTGATGATAAAAAAAGGAATCGTTTTAAGAATTCAAAAATATCAGAAAACATACTTTTTCGAGCTATAATCTTTAAATGGCACAAAAATAATATTAAATTGCTGGTACACAACAAAATCCATTAAAATGTTGTGTAACCATAAATAACATAGCTAAATGGTAACGAAAAAGCGATTTAAAAAAGTAATAAAATGCAAAAATATTTTGTATTTTAACAGAAGTTAAACAATTTCATATAATTTAGTCTTGAAATATTGTTGTACAACTTTGTTTTTCTATTTTTTTCTTAAAGTTATTTGTCTTTGAGAAATTTAAATTCACCTCGAATCTGTTAAAAGCATTTGAAACACATAAGCTTGGTTTGTATCTACTTTTTGGCGGGATGTCATAAAACGCCAAAATTCAATATAACACATCTCGAATAAATTTTTGATTTATTTATCATATCAGTCATTAATATTATTTTTTATATTTTTTTTATATTTATTATATTATTTATGTCCAAATAAATAATAAAGCAAGAACAAATCAATTAATGGAAGTTATTCTCATTTTGGCGTACTATGACAAAACGCCAGAACTTTTCTTAGCTCCAACAATTGTTCCTTCCCCGGAAACGCTTTTGTTGTTAAAAAATAGGTCAAAGTGCTAATTTTTATTTTTCTGTAAAAAGCAAAGGTTCTGGAATATTATCACGTATTACTTTCTGTTTTTAATTCTCGTATCACCTTATTATCATTTTTATCACTTACTCAATTTTTGCGCTCAGTTTTTGCGCTGTTAAAAACAATAATATTTTAACTTTTTTTAAATTAAAATTTGAATTTTTCATTAATGCGATTCAGACATTTTTAAAACAAAATTTGACGTTTTAAATTTAATCTTTTTTTGAAAAATATCAAAAATAAAATAAAATAAAAGTAATACAGGGTGTGCAAAAAAAAAGTGGAATTCAATTTTTAAAAAGAGACAAAGGGTCCCAGAAACCTAGTAATAGGTGGAATATAAACTTGGAGGGAGGACACATTTAACCCTACAGTATGACCTCTCCAACATTTTCGCTTCGGGAGTTCTGGGTCCGCCAACTTTTGAAACCCATGTTTTTTGGACTTTTTGTAGAACAAAGTTCCTATGAGAACCACTGATGGCGGGAAAAATCTGATAGGTGATTAAGATAGCCCATGGATGGAACTCGTCGGTAGACAAAAGTTTGGGTTGAAATAACTTTCGTGTCGAGACAGCCGAGAAAAAGAAAAAATCGATTTTCATTTTTTTCGATTTTGGGTCTATTTTGATTCATCGGTGTAGTCTCAAGGAAGGGAGATAAGAGTTAATATTTGTTTACAATAAACTTCAGTCCATTAGTGACCTACTGGTAAAGTACGGGTCAAATCTGGAAAAAGTGGCATTTAAGCAGCCATAATTCGACGTTTAAAGTAGCAGGCGATGAAAATTAAATACGATTTATCAATATAAAAAAGGGTCAAAATGACTTTAAATGTATATTAAAGTTACAAATAACACAAAAATAAATGTTTTATGGCAAAAAACCGTATTTTGATATTTCGACCCTAATACCGTATACGTCGAAAACCCATTTTTGAATATCGAAAAAAAAAATTTGTTTCAAATTTCAAAATTTTTGTGTGGAACAGGTCACTAATGGACTGAAGTTTATTGTAAACAAATATTAACTCTTATCTCCCTTCCTTGAGACTACACCGATGAATCAAAATAGACCCAAAATCGAAAAAAATGAAAATCGATTTTTTCTTTTTCTCGGCTGTCTCGACACGAAAGTTATTTCAACCCAAACTTTTGTCTACCGACGAGTTCCATCCATGGGCTATCTTAATCACCTATCAGATTTTTCCCGCCATCAGTGGTTCTCATAGGAACTTTGTTCTACAAAAAGTCCAAAAAACATGGGTTTCAAAAGTTGGCGGACCCAGAACTCCCGAAGCGAAAATGTTGGAGAGGTCATACTGTAGGGTTAAATGTGTCCTCCCTCCAAGTTTATATTCCACCTATTACTAGGTTTCTGGGACCCTTTGTCTCTTTTTAAAAATTGAATTCCACTTTTTTTTTGCACACCCTGTATTTGTTTTAAATTAAAATTCACGCTCGAAGCCTTTTAAAAATTTATTTTAAAAAAAACGTATCAGATTTTTTTATTTTTTTAAAACATTTAACTACAATTATTTATTTATTTATCTATTTCATTTTTTTTTATCACACATATCTTTGTCAGAGATTAAAAGAAATTGTTTGTCTTCACTTTTTGATGATGTAAAAAAAGGGGTTACGGTAGTTGTTAAAAAAGATGTAAACAAATTTGCAATTTTTTTTTGAATATTAATTTTTAAATGTCAATTTTGTTCTTTTTTGTATTTTGAATGGGATTTTGGCACCTCCGTTTTTTTGAATGGCATTTAAAAAAAATGTGGCATATATTTATATAGTTTCGTTTTGGTTTCGTTTTATTTTTTGATGATAAAATATGTGTGTGGAAATGTGGGGGCAGAAAAAAAGGGTTTTAAAAAAGAAAAAATACAAAATTAAAAAAAGT
Source organism: Panagrolaimus superbus (assembly GCA_964035985.1). Taxonomy (NCBI): domain Eukaryota; kingdom Metazoa; phylum Nematoda; class Chromadorea; order Rhabditida; family Panagrolaimidae; genus Panagrolaimus; species Panagrolaimus superbus. The sequence goes on from OZ038357.1 coordinate 14,523,643, forward strand.
TCTAATTTGGCATTGCCGATAAAGGAACTCATGAGAAAAAGTTTTTTTAAAGAGCACCCAAAAGGTTACAGTTAAAAATTAATGAGGGAAAACAATTCGACAAAGTTTTTAAAAGTTTTTGAAAAAATTTGTGCCTTAATGATAAAATGCCGAAATGATCAGATCGATCCAGATTTTATTTCGGCATTTTTCTTGTGCCAAATTATGAATCTCCCCTTTTCATCACATTTTTCCCTTTGATCTTTTGTCGCGCTTTAAAGTCGCATCAAATTTGACATCACTTTAATTTTTCCATTTTATTATATTTTAAATATTATTATTTTCGTGATAATATCTGATTAACAAAAAAGTAATCAAAAAACTGTGAAAAAAAAGTTTGTATTTTGGACAGAAAATATATATATATATATAAATATATATATTTATATAGACTGCTATAATTCTGTGATTGTAGCAAAAATGCCATGGCATTTTGCAATATAAAATTCATTTTTGAGATTTTTTTGTAAAAGATTTCTAAAAGATCGTGTTTAAGCATCAACAACAAATACAGTATATTTTTTATAAGATTCAAACAACAACAAATTAAATATACTCATTTATGCCTAAAATAATTACTTAAAAATTTTGTAAAGAAAAACAAATTACAAAATCTGTCTGGGAATTGTTTTTATTTTATGTCTGCAAAAATTTTGTTGGCACTTTTTTCAAATTTGTGCCATCGATGAAAAAAATTTGCATGAAATTTTAGGTATTTTTTAATTTTTAAAAGTGTTTTATCATTTTTAGGAAACATTTAAAAAAATTAATAAAAAACACATTTTTAATGTTTGAGTTTTTTTAAAAAAAAGATTTAAAATAATGAAATTCCTTATTTAAAAGCACTTTTAAAAATGAATTTTTGTTATCAAATGTAATCCCACTGATAAAATGATAAAAAAAGAAGTTGAACAAATGCGGATTAGTGTTAAAAAAACTGTAAAGATTCAAAAAAAAAAATGGAAACAATCAAAATACAATTTTCCTGTGCATCCATCTTTTAGATTAAATTATCTTCCGTATCTTTGTTTCGTTTCAAGACCATATTTTGTTTCATCATTACATAGATATACGATTAAAGCATAATACTTTTTTTTACTTTGCTACTTTTTTTGTCGTTATTAAAAAACTTTGTAGTTTTTGAGGATAAAAAAAATATTGATAGGGAATTACTCATTTAATCATCATCATTAAATAAAAAAGAGTAGTGTTTAAGTGTAAAAAGTCAAAAGGTCAGGCACCCTGAATTTTATTAATTCAAAAAAAGTAAAAGCTATGTTTAAAAAAAATAGAGTGATCAAAGAGTAGCAAAAAAATGTATACACATGTATATGTGCCACAAGGATTCTAAGAAACATTTTTTTTCCAAAAAAAGACAGTAACATTTTTTTTGAATTTTTGCAAAATTCTGATTACTGTAAAAAATGACAGTAACAAAAAATTAAACATTTTTTAATAAAAAATATTACTGTCAAAAAATATGTATTTCTTAACAGGAGTTTTAAGGTTTTAGTTGCTTTTTTCAAATTTTTCAATCATACATTTGACTAATAATAAGCAATTACTAATAGTCCACTACAGCAAAAAAAATGCCATAATTGTTATTTTTTTTCAACAAAATTTTTTGGGGCAAATGAGTGTAAAAATTTTACGGAGGTGCAAATTTGTTTTTATTAAAACCATTTAAATGAAAATAACCCCCTTTGGTTAAAAACGGAAGAAGGAAGGATACTGTAGTTTTAAAAATTTATAATTTCATATTTTTATATAAAATTAAAGTCTTTAAGCCCTTCCAAAGGTGGCAAAAAAAGGTCTTTTAGGTGGTCATTAAAGTTGGCAATTTTAATTTTTGTCCTATGTTGAAACAAAATATATATCTCTGTGTAGATGTGCTCATGTAAGCCCCCACAACATTTTGAAATTATATACCCCCCTAATTTAAGCAACATTTTACAAAAACAATAATTTAAAAAAAAGAAAAGAAGGAAGTTAAAAATTATTTAATTAATTAATTTTTTTTATTTTCCCTCCATTTTTTGGAAATTTCTTGTTTTTTTGCGGTTGTCTAAATTTCAAAATTTGAGCTGCGTTAATTAAATTACAATAAATAGGATTTTGAAAAGCCTAAAACCTACAAAAATAATTTCAAAGTATTTTTGTAGCGTGATTTTTTAGACTTTTTTGAAAAATTTACGTATGTTAAAAAACAAGACAAGAACAAGAAAATACTCAATTAATACAAAAATGAAATACAAAAACAAGGAAGATCATCTTCCCTTCCTTGTTTTTTTTTTGAAATACTTTCAAAAATCTCGAAAAAAATTTGTAATTTTGCAGCTGTAGTCTTGTATAAAAAATTTGAACAAAAGATGAAAGAAAAACATATTTTTTGGATGGGATTTTTTATGAAATATTTTTTGTTCAAAAAGTAAAAATTTGAAATTCATGTTTTTTGGCTCCAGAATTTGTATTTCTTTTTTTGTTTGTTGAAAATTACAGTATGCTTAAAGTTTCACAATAAAAAATTGCTTTTATGCTTGAATGAAATTGCGTCAATTACAATATTTATGGCACACATTTTTTCAATATTGCAAAATGTTGAATGATGTTTTTTTAATTAATTAATTTGACGAATAAGAGCTTTTTTTAGCTCAAAAAACGTAAGAAATTTTTAACGCATTAAATTTATTAAATAAAAAAGGTTACAAAATTTGTTAATCTTGAATTTTAGCTTCTTTGGGCACGGGTTACATTGTGTAGTTATTAGTTTCGAAAACAATCGCTTCGAAACAACAAAAAATATTAATATGCTCTTATTTTAATCCAACATTTTAATACAGTAATTTTCTTTGGCATTTTTGCTCTTCTGAACTTTTGCTTTCATAAGAGCAAAAAAGCAGGAATTTTATTATTTTAAAACATTTTTTTTAACATTCTTACTGTAGAAAATGACAGTAAAAAAATTGCTTAGTTTTTAGGTAAAAAAAAAAGATTACTGCCAAACATTTTTTTAACGCTAAACTTTCGATTTTGTTTTAATTTTTCGGAGTAATATTGGAGCAATTAAGAATATAATGTTAAAGCCATACTTACTTTTAAAATTATTCTTTTATTTCTGAGATTTTAAACTTTTAATTTTATATTTAATAAATTAAAAATGTTGATTAAAAATAATATTGTATAAATTTCACTCTTTTTTTGGTTTCCACAAAAAGTTTATTAATAATTTTTTGTAAGGAGAAATTTCAAATGCTTCTAATTTATTTTGTTTTTGATTATTTTTGATTTAGGGAGCGTCCAGACGTGACGTCACGGTAAAATCTTAAATTTCAAACCCCACCCACCCATCTGTCACACTGCGTCACATTTGGCTAAGACCCACCCACCCATTCCGTCACGAAAAATGTCACATTTTTTACAAAATTGCAATAAAAAATAAAATTCGCAATTTTCTCAAATGCAAATTATTGATTAATATTTTTTTTGATTTTTGTATAGTTAGCAAAAGCGAAAAAACAAATGAGAAAATTGTTTTGTTAACTTTTTTATTGCATAATCTTTTAATCTAAAAACAACGATGTTTAAACGCGGCAAAATATTTCGTGTTAAGATATATCGTACTTATTAGAAAGAATTTAATTTTTAAGACTAATTTTTTTATGATTTTTGCCTTAAAAAATGTAATTTTTGTGACGTCACATTTAGCTTAAACCCATCCACCCATCACAGTCACATTCCGTCACGTTTAGCTTACCCCCCACCCACCCATAAAACCCGTGACGTCACGTCTGGACGCTCCCTTACCAGAATTCATTCTATCAATTAAAAAATTAAACAGTAAATTTGTGATGAAATTTTCCATGAAATCTTTGCTTTCATTTTTTTAAACAAAACTAAAATTAGCCTTTTTTAGAAAAAAGTATACCCTTTTTTTAAAATAACAGTTTTTGTTTATAAAAATTTTTTTCAAGTGTTGCTATTTTTATTTTTGAAGCCTTACCAGAATTATTTTGTAAAATACAATATTTAATTTTTGCGGTGGATAAAAAAAATTATAGACTTCAAAAAAAATACACGATGTCCCCCCTTATTTTTCTAAGACGTTTGACGTAACATCGATATCTTTCTTTCTTAAAAAAGTTAAATAGGATTATTATTTATCTACGGCATTTTAAGCTTGAGAACCCATAGATCTGTGACTGAAAATATTTATATTTATGTAAGTTTGTCAATGAACAACAAATAAATCTGTAGTCGGAAATTAGGATACTGTAGAAAAAGTATTAGTGCAAGTTCGATGAATTATCTTCTTTTGGATTTCCGTTCGAGACTTTTCTTTTTTCTTCTTTTTGATGACGATCAAAAACGTAAAAGTAAATGTATATATATTTTTTTGAGGGATATAAAATTCAACTTTTTTTTACATTTTTGCAAAATCTTCTTTCTAATACATGGAAATCATTTTTTTCTATGAATGAAACGTCTGACCTTTTCGTCCATTTTTTAAAAAGTTGTTGGATAAATGTAAAAAGTTCATCCCGGAATTCCCGTGCAACATGTTAAATCTAGTGTCTTGACGCGATTAACCGGAAATTTAAAAAATTAATAAAAAATATAATAAATAAAACGAATAATATAAGTTTGTTTAAGATTAATTTTTGATACATAATATGTAATAATATGTGTATATATTTGTGTATTCCAAAAAGTCCCCCTTTTTTTATTACTGATGATGCATTAATAAAAAGTTTTAGAGCGGAGATTAGCTGTCGTCGTCATCGTCGTTGCTGCTGTTACTGTAGTTTTATCTCTTTCTTTTTTTTTGCAAAGGAAGAAGAAAAAAAGGCTTTTTAACAAGCTCAGCGTAAGCAGGGTCGTCACCATCAATAAAAACATGTTAGATGCCAACAAACAAACAAACACAAATATCTATTTTTTTGTACCATTTTTAAGAAAAATATACAAAAATAAAATAAATTTCACCATCAATAATGATTTATAAAAATAGATAAAGCTAAAATGTAGTCTCACAAAATGCCATGGCATCACCACAAAAATACATTTATTTTTGTTGTATTTTTTTGCGTCAACGGTTTTAAACGGAGGTGGAAAAAAGTGTTATTTTTTAGCTCCCAAACGATGAAAGTAATCTTAATTTTTTTTGTATTATTTTTAGATATATAAAAGATTAATCAAAAACTCTGTAGTCATTATTATTATTATTGATGGATACTGTATTTACAAAATATTAGCTTTTAAGATTCTTAGAATGAAAGATAGAAAGGGAGAAAGAAAAAAGTAATTAAAAGTGAGTAGATATTCTCGAGTAGTAGTGATTGAGAGAGAGAGAGAGAGATTTTAGACATTCTCAAAAGTTTACAAAATACATTATTATTATTATTGCTGCTGCTGCTGTTGTAATTATTTTCATAGATTAATCGTAGCAAAGAGATAAGTCGCATCAAATCTGATCAAAAATTGTAAAAGTTTTTTTGTGTGGAAAAGATATGAACAAGAAAAGAAGATTTTAAAGAATAAATGTCAACGACATTCAATAAATAGGTTAAGTAGCTTCCGCATTCAATTGTTCAAACTTTTGAGATTGTACCATTTTGTGGTGCTTTGCAGACACTAATATTGCTAATAATAATAATATTTTTAAAAAATGCCATGGCATTATTGTTTTTTGGTATGAACTTTTACAACGATTTAAATTTGATTTTTAATTTGTTAAAAAGCATACGGTAATAATAAAATAAATTTCTTCAAAATTGTTTAGAATTGTCTCAAAGGGAAAAAATTTTGAGGATTACTGTAGATTTTAAAATACTACAGTAATAACATTTTTGCTATTCATACATTTTTCCTAAAAATGTTGTTTCAGAAAGAAATTTCAAGAAAAATTTGCATATTCTTTGAAGTTTGTTTACTTAATAAAAAGTTTCGCTTTGTATTGTTTGAGAATGTGTCTGTTTGTTTGTCTGTTACATCTGTGATTTTTATATCTGTGTTTGGTATTAAAATGTTGATAATAATATGGCGGTAATTGTAAAATTAGTGGGATGCTTCGGAGGTTCTCGGAACTTTGATTTTGGGGCCCTTGAAGTTGAGATCCGAATGAAAAATGAAGAAAGAAAATGCAAATTGTTGGGGAATAAAAAAGTGTGAATGAATATTGAAAAAGGAATGAAAAAAAGGAAATAATGGGACACGGTGTGTCGAACGCGACCAAAGCTGGCCCATGAGAGAACAGTTTTCTTCACATCTTTTCCATATTAAATTTTTAAACCTAGATTCTGAGCGACTGAATCAAGTTAAACGTTTTCTGTAAAAGGGAAAAAAATAATAACCATATTCTTAAAATGTGTGACCACTCAAAACAAAAAAAAGGATTCTGAATCTTCAGGATTCTGAATCCATGATAAAAATTTTCTTCAAATTTTACAAAATTAGTGTCATTCGAAACGTATTCTTCATTCCCATGGGAATGAAGAATAGGATTTTTTTTTGATTTTTTGTTATTAATAAAACTATGTTTACAATTTGCTATCAAAATGCTGGTAGAAAAAGTTAAAAAGACCGGGGCGACCGCAGGGAGCCCCGGTCTTTTTAACTTTTTTCTAAAATTTTTTAAACTATTTTTAAAACTTAGATGAAGGGTGTTACTGAGTTTACCTTCCAAAAAAATGATGAATATTTTTAATTTATATAATAATAAAAAACACCCGGCGACCGAAGGGAGCCCCTGTTTTATGTAAGGACAATTTTATGATAATTTGTGAATTGAAAAGTATATGTAATGTACTTAAATGTTATGTAGGATTTTTGCTATTGAAACTTATTCTGCAATTCACTGTCAAATATGGTGACAACAAAATCATGGGCTCATTTGGCGTAGGGTTAAGGTGGCTTTCGCGTAGGATGATTTGAAACGATTAATTTATCTATCAAACGTCTTCAGGGGTGTATAAATAGTCTCATTATGTCCACCTAACATCAGTTTACAATAAAACTGAGGGTCAAAGACCACTTTCTCTGGAAATACGGATATGGCATGCAAAAAAGTGCCAAAAACGGGCGTTTTTCGCGGTTTCGCGATTTTGACGGCACATAACCCTGTCGACCCAGATATCAACCAAAAGCCTTTTTTTAGTGTTTTTGGTCCTATTGGCACCATTTTAGGTCCAAGCCGCCTTAACCCTACGTTTTTCACCAAAAAATGAGCCCGTGAAAATGATACCTCAGGGAGCCCGGTCTTTTTTATTTCAGTTGTGATCTTAAAAGGGGACCCCACCTCTAACAAAATTTTTTTAAACAATTTTCCTTGATGCTCTCGATGGGTCTATGCACCAACGCTTTTTCAACAGATTTTTTCTTTTCTTTTTTCTCCCACTAAACTTTCGTTTCAAGAATTTTAACAGTGGAAAAAAACGATCTTATAGATATAGTTGAGTGTACAAAAGTTACAAAAACAAAGCAATTAGGGTTTTAAATAATGTTGTTTCTTTTGCATAATATAGTAAACTATATGCTTGACGATATTTGATCTTTTTAATAGATGAAAAACATCACATTATTCGTAAAATACTGTTTTTAACAAAAAACGAGAAATTTGCCATTCACTATTTTTGGTAGTACATAAAAGGGCCAGCGAGGGCCGCTCTAATATTTTAACATGTTATTTCTAACATAACAGCGGATATATATGCAAATGGAGAAGTTGTCCGAACGCGTCCGACAAAAGTTACAGCATAAAATGTGAGAATTTTTAGCGTTGTTTGATATTTGTTACAAAATTTGAAACTTTTTATCATATTTTTGTATTATTATTGGCTTTAATAACAAGTTTATTGTTCTTAAGACATTTTATGAATATAATAATAGCCAAAAAATGAAGATTAACGCTGTAGTTTGTGAAAGTTTATATATAATAAATACACAGCTTCATCGTTGTTTACACTCTTCTTTTCCTTGGCCACAACGTTAAAACTTTATTTTTATTATTTTTCATAGCTGGACTATTACTGACAGATGATGTCCATAATCGAAAAACCAATAATAGGTGTATTTAACAGAGTTTTAATATTTAAACTGAAGATGCTTAGCAAAAGTAGCAGGCGAAGCACTCCAAAAAAAACAAATTTGCGCAAGTTTTGGCAAAGTGAAAATGAATGCCCCGTGGGGCAAAAATGTTCAACGTTAAAAAGTCATTCTGAATCAGAATTACATAATTTAATCACCTTTCCTAACTTCTTTTTTTATGTTTTTTATTCTAAGGTTATTAAGTATAGAAAATCCAATATTCTGAGATATTGCTTGCTCTTTAATAATTTCTATGAGCTGAAATTTTTGTAAAAAACAAAAAAATGTGCATAGACCTAGGCTCTCGACACGAATTTGCGTGATAAAAATGAGTTCCCATTGCAGAACAACAAAAAAGTGTTTTTAGCTTTGGCATTCTGTGATTTACGTAGAGAGCATCAAGGAAAGTTGTTCAACCTCTAATAAAAATGAATAAAACTATACAAGACTATCACATTCTGATATAAAAAAAATTATTTCTTAAACAAAGAACTTAATATTTTGGAGGTTACCTTAATAAGATAAAGCTTTTAATGTTATTATAGTAAACATGTTTTTGATAATTTGTTCAAGTAAAGTACCCGCGTAGCGGGGACTTTGCTTGTTTTACTTAATTTTTGATGCAAAAAAAAGTGATGCAAAATAAATAAATCTTTTTTGTCCCTTTAATTTTCATTTTCGATCAATGATGAGTGATGTCTTTTTTTTGAAGCGAAAAAAACCCCAAAAAATTCAAAACAGCTAACTTTTTTATTGTACTATCGTAAATCTCCTTACAAAGATTAATAATATCTTTTTATTGCAAAAAAAGGGATATATTGCACAAAAAAAGTTAGCAACCCAAAAAATTAATCGTTTATTTTGATATTGTTATTCTTTTCTTTCATTAAAAGCCAATCTTTCGTTGTAAGAGAGAGAGAGACACAAAAACAATAATTCTGAATACTAATTTTTTTTTGAATGAACAACAGTTTTTGTTTTTCAAAATGATTAATTATATTTGCTTATCAAAAAAAGAGAAGTTAAAAATGTACTTTTTACAAACATGTTTTTTTAATAACAAACGTTATTCCATATTTCTTTCTTTCTTTAAATATGTTTTCGTCACAAGAGTGAAATGGGGGGGGGGGGAAAGAGAGAATGAATCATTCCAAAAATCAGAATACAGTATTTTTTTTACTAATTCTTTTATTTATGTCCTTTAATGAACTTTTTTTATCTTTTAAGAAAAAGATAATAATAATATTTTTGAGCAAAAATGACAAAAATCTTTTTATTTAAAATTAAGTTAGATTATCCGATCCCACAAAATGAGTAAATGGTAAACAGTTTTGAAACTTGTTTTGCAAAAAAAAAGATTTTTGTTACAAATTCCACTTTGTTTTCATTGTTTTTTGAACCATTAAAAGTAAATAGCCAAAAGTATAAGGGGAAAAAACCATGCAAATCAGGCAAAAAAAGCTAAGAAATCCGATCAGAAACATTAATTTTGATAGACGTTTTTTGAGGATATCACATTTTTCGCTTTAATAATAATCACAAAATATTAAAAGTTAAGCGATTCTGGACACATTTAATTTTTTTCTGTCATAAAACACTTAAATAATAATGTTTTTGATAAGCCTCTTTCGATTGTTGGCTCAAACATTTCAAAATTTGCATAAAAAACGCAGATTTTTTTAAATCAAAAAAACTTATAACTCTATATGTCCAAAACACCCTAACACCTGTTTATCCCTAATAAGGGATATAACACTATACCCATGAGTTCCGAAAAGTGAGAACTAAGTTTCAGAATTTCTAAGATGTGGTTAATTATTTATTCCTCGGATCAACCGAGCATTGTCATGAATTATTCTTCGGACGGCATAGAACCTGTAGGATATCAGGTTGAAAGCCCCTCGCGCTAACCACTCGACCATTGAGTCAGCATAAAAAAAGTTGAAATTTTTTAATATTTTTTTTATTAGTTTTAGAAAAAAAGATGTTAAAACTTTTTTTTACTAAAAATTACTTGGCATAAAAATTCGTCATTTAATTTACTTTAGTTTAGTTTAAAATTGAAACTTCGAACACTTGGCCAAAGAAAATGAACAACTTCAAAAATGTCGTCATTTTTTTTATGTTTCTTTAATAAAATAAGATTTTTTGATAAAAATATACATTTTTAATTTCATTGCTTTCATTGCCTGAAACCCTTCAAATCCACCCCTGCCATTTTGGATAGTTTTGAAGAAAGACAAAAAAATAATAATCATTTTTTTATGGCTTTGTTTTTGCAAAAAAAAGAAATGACAAAGTTTAAAGGAACCTAAATTTTTTTGTTGATAAATAAAAAAAATATATTACATTAAATGACTCATTTCAATTTTTTTTGGAAGCACCCAAACATCATTGAATGACTTTATTCGTAAAAAATTTATAAAAAAATTATAATTTAATTAATTATTAACTTTTATTCTAATTAGGTGCCCTTTAAACTTTAAAAAATGTAATATAAATTAATATTTTAAAAATTAAATAAATTGAAAAAAAATTAGTGATATATTTTTAGCTCTGACGTTTCGGCGGCAGTAATCTTTCAAAATCAGATTTTTGGAAGGCACTTTTTTTTTGCTTTTCCACTTCACTGAAAATTGAAAAAGTATTTAAATATTTATTTAAGTAATTTCACGTAAGATGTACAAGATAAACATGTAAAACAGTGAAAAAAAGGAATTTTGATGTTTTTACGTAATAATTGGGCTATAATTAGAACTTTTATATATGATAGTAAGAAAAAATGATGATATATTGTTCAAAAATGATTACTGTCATTTTTGAAACTTCAGGACATTACGCCAAAATGGTTATATAGAAATGTTTTTAAAAACTTGTTTTTCCGTATAAATTCACGTTTAATTTCAAACAAATTACAGTAAAAATTATTATTTATTTATTTAATAATAATTTTTACTGTAATTTGTTTTTGAAATTTATGATTGACAGTAATCACTATTTGTTCAAAAAATAATTACTGTCATTTTTGATTAATTTTTGTAAAAATCTATGTTTAAATTAATCAACGTTTACAACGTTCATTGAACATATTACGGTAATATTTAGATCGGTATCAAAGATTACCAACACGTAATAAACTTGTTTACAATTGTTCATTGTACAACAATAATTACCAGTTTTATTACAAAAAAAATTACTTACAACCAAATTAAGAAGTTAATAAATTTGCAAAAGCTATTATTTTTATTACTTTCCAATAATAATAAAATATCTTCAATAATCAAGGATTATTGGTGGATAAAAAAAAGACGCTAAAAATCAAATTTTGATTTCTCTCTTTTTTTGGAGCAGTTAAATTTTTGAAGCTGCTCCAAGGATTTGCATCTGTAAGCTTTTGTTGTACGTACATTTTAAAGAGAAAAAAAATTTATTTTGTAAATAATTAAAAATTAATAAAATTCAAATCTCTTTCAGAAATTCATTTTTTTTCTCGTCGATTATTTTTTTTAAGTGCCATTATCTTTTTTTGCATCACAAAAAAATAGGAAAATTTTTTATTATCTTTTTTTAATCTATGAAAAATAATATTGCTTAAAGTAAAAGACAAGGGGGGGGGGATAATCAAAAAAGTATAGATACCTTTTTTTGGGGATAATACAATATTTCTTCGGAGATAATACAAGCAAGCGTATGTACTTAAACGAGTATGTATGTGTGTAGAAGTGAAAGATTTAGATTTTGTGCATATTAGTATAATTATCTGATCATCATCATCATCATCATCAAAAAAAGATTTTTGGCCATTAATTTCCACTTTTTTGTTTATACTTTTTTTTTAATGGAAAGTAATTTATTGAAGGTACAAAGCGATGATCTCAAAAAATTGTAACGAATATAAAATTTCTTTTTATTTCGCCTTTAATTTAATAGCATTATTAAACGCGTAATTTTAAATTAAGTGAGTGTTTCTTTGTAGGTTAATCATTGAGATATTATTATCGATGATGATGAATATATTGGATTACTTATTGTAGCAAAAAATAATAAAGTGATACAAACACTTACATTTTAACAGCTAAAAGTTCACAGCGTTCCCGTTTTGCATTTTTGTGGCCAATGGAAAGTATTATGTCCCTCAATGCCAACGCAATTTTTGCATTTTTTTAAAAAAAATTTAAACAACAATTACTGTTAAAAAATTACGGAAAAGTTTATTTTTGTTTGTTTTTACCTATTTATTTAAAAAGGTATACTTATAAGGATCATTTTTATATAAGGGTTTAATAGGATCTGAAAAAGATTTTGACACAAATTTTAGCAAAAACGATGTTGATGCGCGAGTTGTTAGTGCTAAAAAAAGCATCATCTTTTTTTCTACATATCAGAACTATACCTTAGTATGTTTTTTACAATCTTTAAAAGGTTTAGATTGATTATTATCGGTTTTAGTTCATCAAGTTTTGAAGAAATTTAGAGATTTTAATCAAAAACTATATTCACACTTTTAATGTACTAATTTTTATATTTTTTAGGCTTCTATGGTATATTCATGTCTCAATTATCGTTAAGAAGATTCAACTCAACCATTGCAATTAAAAGAAACCCAAAAAAACTGATGAAAAAGAAATTCTTGGTGTTGCATATATGCTGGTGGACTATAAGTACGGTAAGTCAGTTTTTATAAAAATGTTTCTGTTAATGCATCAGTATCATATATTATTGTTGAATCATGTATTTAGATGTTAATGGAAGCTATTTTGAAGGATAATTTTTTATTTAGACTGAATTAAGGAACTTCGAGTTGTTTGGGCGTATGCTGAACATGGAGTATATAAACAATTCCACGAAAAAGTTAAATTGGTTCACGATGGACGTCTATAAACCTTCAAATAACATCTAAATACATGATTCAACAATAATATATGATACTGATGCATTAACAGAAACATTTTTATAAAAACTGACTTACCGTACTTATAGTCCACCAGCATATATGCAACACCAAGAATTTCTTTTTCATCAGTTTTTTTGGGTTTCTTTTAATTGCAATGGTTGAGTTGAATCTTCTTAACGATAATTGAGACATGAATATACCATAGAAGCCTAAAAAATATAAAAATTAGTACATTAAAAGTGTGAATATAGTTTTTGATTAAAATCTCTAAATTTCTTCAAAACTTGATGAACTAAAACCGATAATAATCAATCTAAACCTTTTAAAGATTGTAAAAAACATACTAAGGTATAGTTCTGATATGTAGAAAAAAAGATGATGCTTTTTTTAGCACTAACAACTCGCGCATCAACATCGTTTTTGCTAAAATTTGTGTCAAAATCTTTTTCAGATCCTATTAAACCCTTATATAAAAATGATCCTTATAAGTATACCTTTTTAAATAAATAGGTAAAAACAAACAAAAATAAACTTTTCCGTAATTTTTTAACAGTAATTGTTGTTTAAATTTTTTTTAAAAAAATGCAAAAATTGCGTTGGCATTGAGGGACATAATACTTTCCATTGGCCACAAAAATGCAAAACGGGAACGCTGTGAAAGTTTCAAAGATAAAAAAAATTTGAATAAAGATTCCTGAAACGAAAATATTAAGATATCAATTACATGTAATTTATTTTTTGAATAAGACAATGTATCAAAACACTTTGCCAAATGCAAACTGTGCAGAATAATTTAGTACAGAACACTTTGCCAAGAAGAAAGTGCACCGAATAATACTTCTGTGCAGAATATTTTGACAAATGCAAATTGCTGGATCATCCATGGATCCATTCAGCAGCATTTTTTTCAAAAATAAATATCGAACAACTTTTTTTCGTAGTAAAAAGCCAGCTTTGAGAATGTAAACACATTTCATAAAATTTTTGTAGTTTGTTTATTTCTGTTTTTTTACAACTTTATTTTTTTCTCTCAGACATACACATTCCTACTGTATTTCCACATTTCTAAATGCAGCATAAATTTGAAACTGTTTTTTCATTTTCTTAAAAACAAGCTATAATATATCCTATTTCTCCCTATTTTTGAATTAAATGGTCTATGAACTTTTCGCCATATTTTTAAAAAAGATTCAGTTAAATGCCATTTTTTGTTTTTTTACTCCTCATTTTTTGGTTCCGACAAATTTCTTTTTAAATATTTGTAAAATAAGGAATTTCTTTAATGTCATTTGATTTTTTTATATCCGAAAAAAGAGACAAAGAAGATTTTTGAAATCCCACGTGTTTTTTATTTCATTTATTTTTGTTGCTGTTTTTCTTTTGTTAAAGAAAAGAAGAATCAGACGGCAAATTTTGAATGTTATTGTTTTTTAAAAATTATCAAAATTTTTCAAACTGAAGGGAGACTGTATTTTTAAGAGGGGTGGAGTTGTTTTTCCCTTCTATCAAAAAATAAATATGCCAAAGATAATAATCCCGCCGTGCACATACCCATACGGTTCATATACATACATATGAACATGCCATCAAAGGACAACATACATTTTTATGCACAAATTTTAAAAAATAAAGGTGTCTCGTCTTCTTTCTTTTTTTGAAGCCCAACGATCGTTTTTTTCTCCTTCCTTCTTTTTTTTTGCCCCTTTTTTCTAAGCTCCGCCCATTAGCTTGCTTCTTTTTCAAAAGAAGGACGTCTTTTTTTGACGACGACGACGCCGAAAAGCTTTTAAGCTTTTACAAAGCTCAAAAAAGGGGGAAGGAAAAAAGGGGGAAGTAAGAGTATATAAAGGCATTTAAAAAACCAACCGTATATTTCATTTTTGCATATCAATGTTAAAATTTTTATTATTTTTATAAAAATTTTTCCGTGATTTGATATACCTTTTTATTTTCTGTATTACTATTGTTATTACTGTATCTGTTAAAAAAACAATTTATATTACCATATTCCAGGGTATATAAATTCTAAATTCTAAATATTAAATTAATTTTAACAAAAAACTTAAAATGGTTTTATTAATTTTAACAACAATTTTTCCATTAATTTTTGCGTTACCCGCTTCATTCCCCGATAAAATGCCACCATCACCAGATCGCCCGAATATTGTTGTTTTAATGGTTGATGATCTTGGTAAGTCATTATTTTGTTTTTTTCGTTATAGGACCAAATGCGAGACAAATATATATTTTGTCTTGCAACAATGTGTTTCTTTTTTTCGTTTTAAGAAATATTTATTTTATTATTTTATTTTTTTGGGAAATTCCATAAAAACAGTTTTTTTAACATATATTTTTTTGTTATTTTTGCCAAAAATAATAATACTTTGAAATCTGAGAAATATATTTGTTGTTATTTTTAAACGGACGGCGAAAAAAAAAGAGGGGCACAGTTGTCCCCGAAAATTTTGACCGATAAAATGAATGATCAATTTTCTTTTCCTCTTCTTTGCCATCTTTTTTTTTGTGTTCTTTAATGGCTTAGAAAAATCTTTTTTTTTTAAAACAAAAAAAAAGATGTAGGGATATTTTTACGTGCAATAATAAAGAGAGAAAGAGCAAAGGGAGGGATGCAAAAGATGAGTACATTACAACAACACCACCATCATCGATAACAACAAGAACATTAGATAGATAAATAGATAAATAGATATTTGACATTCATTCATATCATTCAATCATTTATTTATTTATGCATCTTTTTTTTTGCAGGATATGGAGATATACAAAGTTATGGAAATCCAACACAAGAATGGAATGAAGTAGATCGAATGATTGCAGAAGGAACAAAATTCACAAATGCATATTCAGCTGATTCAATGTGTTCCCCGTCAAGGGCTGGCTTTATGACGGGTCGACTTCCAATTCGTCTTGGAATAACTGGTGGAGCAAGAGTTTTTCTTCCACATGATAAAGGAGCTTTACCAAAAGATGAGCCAACAATTGCTGAAATGTTAAAGGAAGCTGGATATGTGACAGGAATGATTGGAAAATGGCATTTAGGAATTAATGAACATAATTCTACTGATGGCAATCATCTCCCCTCTCGACGTGGCTTTGATTTTGTGGGACTTAATTTACCATGGACAAATGCATGGCAATGTGATACAACAAAGGTATGTATACTGTAAAAAATTATCCTAAAAAGATTTGTACTTGGCTAGAAAAACTTTAACATTACGGTAGCATTATCTTTTCTTTATCCCCCCATGTTTGATGTTTTAAGTGATAAAAAAAATATTAATGAACGGTATTTGCCTTTCCTTTTTTAATGTTTGATGCCATTGAAGAAGTTTAAATCCTACTATAAGCCCCCCTCCCTTTCTTTAAGGATAAATAAAAATCAAATGTACAAAAGGTTAATTCCTATTTGTTATTATTATTATTATTTTCTTCTTTTTTATAGGAATATTATCCTGATGAACCAGTACAAGATTTTTGCTTTTTATACAATGGTGATCATATTGTTCAACAACCAATTAAATTTGATCATATCACGGAAGATTTAGTCAATGATTGGAATCGTTTCTTGGATGATCGAATTGCCACAGATCAACACAAAAAGCCTTTCTTCTTTTACTTTTCCTTTCCACATGTTCATTCGACCCAGTTCGCCAATGAATTCTTTAAAGGTTCAAGCAATCGAGGACTTTTTGGTGATAATGTAAATGAAATGGCATGGGCAACTGGAGAAGTTTTAAATTCGTTAAAGAAGCATGGAATTGATAAAAATACTTTGGTCATCTTTATGTCGGATCATGGCCCACATCAAGAGCTTTGCAATAATGGAGGCTCGACGGCAGGCTTAAAAGGTGGAAAATCAAATTCTTTTGAAGGTGGATTCAGAATCCCATTTGTTACATGGATGCCTGGGACTGTTAAAGCGGGCACCGTTTCACAAGAAGTAATTTCATCACTTGATTTATTTCCAACCTTTAAAAAGATTGCCTTTGGAAATTCACATCCTCTTGGACATCCAGGTCGTCGAGTCTTGGATGGCATAAATATTTGGCCGGAGCTTCAAGGATATTCCGCAATGAATGGTGATCGATTTAATGATGTCAAACATTTCCTTTCCAAGCCCCTTGCCGAAAGACGACCAATCTATTTTTATTGTAATAAAAATTTAATGGCTGTTCGATTTGGTGATTACAAAGTTCATTTTAAAACATCTCCAATCTTTCGAAATTTTTCTGCTGATCCAAAATTGGAAGAATTCTGCCCTGGTGGAAAACCTGTTGATGATTGGTAAGTTCCTCGGATTACTGTAATTTTGAACAAATATTAAATAAATAATCTTTTTTTTAGGTATGTATCTCAAACATGTCCCGAGGGTCAACTAATCACCCATAATCCTCCCCTCGTCTATGACGTCACCGCAGATCCCTATGAATTATATCCCCTTGCAAATGAAGGTCTTAACAAGAAGATTATCAAAAAAGTTCGACAACTTGTTAAAGAACATCTTGACTCCATTGAAGATGTAATCCAACAACTTGGAACCTATGTCAATGAATTAATTCCATGCTGCTCTGGAAATCGTTCCAATTGTGCCTGTGATATGATAACATCTGATTTAGAAGTGGTTCAGCGACGAGCCTTCACTCAATGGCCTGCAAATCTTCCCCGAAATCGTTCATCAATAATTGGAGGCGGTAAAGCCATGTATGAATTTATTCCTGCTGATACAACAACTCCCACACGACCGGTAATGACTCGTCGCCGATCTTTGTATAAAACCAATCCAAAACCCACCAAACCTGTCAATTAAAAATACTTACTTCTCTTTAAAACAATAATATTCCAATTTTTACGATTAGAGATCTCTCCCCCAAAAGTGTCTTACAAAAAAAAGCGAAAAAAAAAACAACAAAAAATTTAAATATTTATTTTTTGATTTCAAAGAAAAAAAAGATATCCACAAAAAACGCTGCTTGCTTTTTTCTTAAAAATGACAAAAAAAACTTTAATTAATTCAAATTCCACCACCTTTTTTTTATAAAATATATATATTTTTTATTGTGTTTATATAATTATAACTGATAACTGATAACGGGTTTTTATATCACAACTTTTATTTATTTATTTATATATATTTGTATTTTTAATTGTTATATCATAATATAAACATAATCCACTTTTTTTTTTATCATCACTCAAGTCTAGCTACGTGCACGGTTTTTTCAACGATTTCCAAATGTAGTAAATTTGGTATCATTAGATGCGCGACAAAAATATTGTTGGATATAAAAAAAGAAAAAGTTAAAAAAAGATAATTTATAAAGTTTAATTACTCTTTTAAGAATCAGAAAAAGTAGTTTTTTTTCAGTCGGGGAACACAATTCTTTTATAAATATTTTCGTGTCGCGTTTCAAAAAATGCAGTTTTTTTGCAGCAAAAAAATTTATTTGATTTTTTTGCGGTTTTTGAAATTTGCTATTTATAAAAAATATTAAATATATATATAAACTTTTAACATATTTTTTAAATCTTTACTTAAAGAAAAGGAAGAAAGAGCTGTAAACGGAAATAATTGCATAGAGTAAGATTAATGTGTTTTTTTAGCCAAAGAAGAGTCATCAAAAGACTAGTGAGAAGAACGATATTATTTGTAATAGTTAAACGTGTTTCAGCAAAGAAAGAAGAATAATTAGCTATGTAACATATATTTTTAGAGAGTAATAAAAAATAAAATTTGAAACAAAAATTTTTAAAAAATTTTTCATGGAATCGAACTTGCCCACTTGGAGCGATAGACAAACGCCGTTTACCGCTGCGACAAAAGGCCAACGCTTTTCGTGCGCACTTTTTTGTTCTTAAAACTTTCGAAAAAAAAGTCAGTTCAAAATGGAAAAAATGAGTTGTACCAAAACGGGGTGATCCGGGGTGATTTCTAAAAATATGGTCTTGTAGTAAATGAAACGCTCTATCGCTATGATATAATTTCGAGCTGGAACTCGCCAGAGTGCAATACATATTTTTTTAAAAAACGTAAAAAAAGCGATTTTTTAGACTTTTCTCAGATTTTTTGTATTAAAGTGATATCCAAAAGTTGGATTTTCGGAATCTCCGTCAAATTTTACATCTAGGTGGTTAAATAAAAACTTTGTAAAAAAAAGTTTTAATTTCTACAGTATACCTCTCTTTCATTTTCTTTTGACTGAAAAAAAATGAAGGGGAACACTCGCGTTTGAGTTGCGCGTGCACGTAGCTACTCAAGTCTTACCACGAAATTATAACTTATTTTTATACATAATTATTACTGTAGTTTTTAGGAAATTTTTAATTTTTGGCATTTTGTGACAGAAAAAAAAAGCTTTTTTGTCTCATCTTTGCTCCTTTTTTTTCTTCTTTGTTTAAAATATAATTTTGGGCTTTACTATTGTTTTTAAAATATAATAATATTAAATAATTAAATAATAATAATAATAATTTATTTTTTTCTTTTTTGTTTAATTGTAAAAGCCTTTTTTTGCGGATAAATACGGTTTATTTAAACTTTTATTTTTGATTGATTGAAATTTTATATTACTTTTGATGTTTGAGCACATAACGCCAAAAAAGCGCCAAATTACAAAAATTGCAACAATTTAAAAGAAAAAGGGAATTAGAATTTAGGGTTAATAAAATCAAAAAAAGTAAATTAAATTTTACAAGAAAAAAACCCAATAATATACAGTATTTTTGGTAAAATATTACTGTAATCATTTTCTTCTTAGAAGGTGTGGTAATTTTATTTATTTATTTTATATTAAATTAAAGATAAGAAAAAGTGATAACACAATTTGTTTTTGGAACGAAATTTAATAAACAAAAATATCCTTTGATCTTGTCTGATAAAATGTAAATTAAATATAAATAAAATTATATTTACAGTAATTTTAGAAGAAGGTGAGAAAATCAAATTATCAGTATTTTTCGGTGAATATATTTTGATACTCTAACCAATTTCTGTTCCCTCCCAACTTTTTATTTACTTAACTTTAAAAATTGTGGGACTATAATTGTGTTAAAAAATAATATTAAGGACCAAAAAATGTTTTGTACAAATTTGTTAAAACAATTTTAAATATACCGTATTTATTCGTGGAAAACTAAAAGCGCAAAAAACTCAAGTTTTGAAAAACTAATTCTTTGTTTTTGTTCTCCAAATTTTTACTACTGCAAAATGAGACTACTTTAACAGCAGCAAAAAAACCGCCAGTCAAAACATATTTCAAAAAAATAAGCAAAAATGGCTAAATTTGTAAGAAAAATAATAAGAAAAAAAAGCTTGTTAGTAATGTAATAAAATGTTCAAAATGTGTTTTCTAATCTTTGTTCTCGTTTTCTTCAATTGTTTTTGAAAAAAAAAATTTAATTTTAAGTCCCAAAAGAGCCATCCGTTGAAAAAGATAAAAATAATTTTTGGGATGGATATCTGAATTTTGGAAGGATTTTTGTGTTTTTTTTATTTTGTCTTTCATCGTTTGCAAATGTAAATGAAAGATCAAAGAGAATTACCGATTTTGAGGGCATAGGTGTTTTTCGATTCATCTCTTCTAAGTACGACGCATTCGAAATTTGCATAAACTTTGTGGCATCCCCTCTTTTTGGCATCAAAATTTTTCTGTAATTTTTTTAATAAAAAATATAGAAAATAAAATTTTGGGATATTTTGCATAAAAAAAGTTGCAGACAAGTATTAGTGCCAAAAAGAGGAGATGGCACAAAGGCATTTGTGGCATCTCCTCAAAGTTTATGCAAATTTGAATTAACGGCTTTGTTCATTGAAATATTTAAATGAAATAGTTTTGAGCTTTAAATTTTCAAATATTTTCCAAAAATGTTAAGCTTTTTTTCCTTTCAGAAGCTTACACAAATTCCACGGAGGGAAGGAAGTATTTATTTTATCTTTCAATGTTAAGACTTAAAAAAATAATATCCATATTATTACCATTCACAAATATTTTAAAGGAATTTTTAATTTCATCAGAGAATTTGATTCTATGACCTACTACAATCGGTGACAAAAGTTTCTGTACACTTTTAGTTGAGAAAAGTCGAGGAAAGTCGAGATTAGTCCTCAAATCAAAAAAGTGCCTCTATTTTTAGATTTTCCGCATTCTTTTACCCCAAAAACACTTCAAGGCAAAAAAAATTTTTTGGAGTCAGAATCCGCTAAGAATTGTCACAGAATCCATGAAAATATCAGAATCTTCGTAATACTTGATTTCTTATACTCCCAAAAATTTATTACCGCAAATTTTACAAAAAATTACTAAATTTAATGCAAAAATAAATAAATTTGATAATCTCGACTTTCCTCGACTTCGCTCGACTAAAAGTGTACAGAAACTTTTGTCACCGATTGTAATAACTTTAGTTTTTAATTGTAAAAAACCAAATTACTCAATTTATATTTTTACAATTAAAAATTAATTTTTTATGGATTGTAAAAATTAAAAGTTAAAACTGAAAAAAACTATGAATAAATTTGTTGCAACACTTTAGGATTTCAGATTTAATGATTACAGCCTTCAAAAAAAAAGCTATACTTTTTTTAAAACTATAAAAAAATGACGCCATTATTTTTTTTTTAAATTGTATGAAAAAGTTCATTGAAAAGTTGTTTCTTATCACTAATTTTTTGTTGTCTTTGTTGTATGCTCAAATAATCGTCTTAAAAATTTTTTTAATGTTTTTTGTCATTTTTGGTAAAAACTTAAAAGCTGATTTATGTTTTTAAAATGTGGGAGGCTTTTTCCTTCTTTTGTTTCTTGAAATTAAAGTCTTTAAAAAGCCCGTTATCAATTATCAGTTATCAATTACCACAATTTTAAAGTTTAAACTTTGTCTTCTTAATTTTTTTCTTTATATTTAAACATAGTAATTTTTAAAAAATATACATATTCATTTTTTCAGATTGAATTATTTTTTCAAGCAACAAAAACCATGGTTTCATTTTCTTCTTCATCAGCTTCAGCTTCCTCGTCATCATTTTTCTTACATGGACATGGACAAAGTCCTTGCAATGATGATCTTATCTCTCGACCGGATTCTCTTTAATCATTTTATTTCAATCCCCACCACCACAACAACTCTAAATTTTCATTATCTTCCCCCCTCTATCTCCACCTCCATCTCCAACACCAACTTACCAAGGTCTTTCATAATGCCATGGCATGGCTTCATTAAAAGTTTTTACAATACTTCGAAAAATATTTTTATCCAAAATCAAAGATATAATATATATATATTTGTAAATATATTTAAATTTTAAATGCCTTAAAAAAAGTTAGTAATATTTTTATTTGTTTTGTTTGTAGTCAATGAATAATAATTTTTACAGTAATAAAAATTAGTTATTATTATTGTTGTTTTGGATTAAAAAATGTTCCCTAAAAAAGGTTAAAATACGAAAAATTAATTTGGACATTAAACTTTAATTTAAATAGTTTTTTCTCTCATTCAAAGAACCCTACCTACCTAATAGACCGTAAAAAAAAGGGGGGGGGGCAATGTAGTCTTTAGAAGAAAAAATAACAGATATATATTTAAAACACAATTTTTAAATACAAAAATAATATTCATTTGTATTTTGATTCAGGGATCTCAAACTATGAGCTCATTTTTTTGGAAAGTACTACATCTGTTATCTTTGGGATATATTTAGGATATGAAAAATTTGCATCCGTTTTGTTTTTAGCAATGATAATCCAAACAATATTAATCCAAAATGCAAAAAAAAGATATTTGAACAATGCAAATAAATTCTTTTGTATTTTTTTCATCAATTTTTGTTTTAAATGTAGCAATAATATTTTGATTAATTTACATAAAACTACAACCTAAAAAAAGATAATACGGTGGCAAATTCCGCTCAAAATTGGTTCAACAAAGCAAAATATAAAAATACCAAAACTTCAGTATTTTTAGCTTCAAAATTGTAGTTTAAAAACACTGACCGACGACAAGCAAAAAAAGTTGATTGCAACTCTCAACAGGAAAGTGCTTCAGAATCCGAATCAAAAAATTTTAATGATTTTTTCTTTCTTTGCATTTTTTTCTGATCCCAAAATTGGTGTCCACAAAAAAATTGGTTGGATAGCATCCGAGTTCCGAGTTTATCATTTTTTTGATGATTTTTTTGCCTGATTAACTACAGATACAGATTTTTTTGCTTGTCGTCGACACTCCCTTTAACATTTTTGTCACACTGCTCAAATTTTTGGACTGAATTGAGCGCTGGATTCCGCTGCCTAAATCTTGGCGTCGCATATTATCTAATACTTACTTCTATACTCCAAAAAAATTTAAAAATCTCAGAAACCTTGTTTAATTTTATCTAAGCATCATATTAATTGTTATCCATAAAACTACTGAATTTTACCCATAATATCCTTCTTACTCCACAGAACGATTTCTATACTCCCCACGATTCCCTACGAGCGCTTCCTAAGTCTAAGGCTAAGGCTTAAGCCCATCGGCTAGCCTAAATAGGTAGGATCTAGAGATATTTTATGAGATTATGGGTAAAATTCAGTAGTTTTATGGGTAACGATAAATATTTGCCTTTTATCTAGGATTTACTATTTTGAATCTAAGATTTAGGCAGTTGAGTTTAGTGCTCAGTAAAGTCCAGAGTTTTGGCTATAATTAACTGCATTTTTTAAAGTTCAAATTTTGCCAAAAACTTTTGCCAAAAAAACTGCCAAACTTTTATTCGAATAATAAATAAAAACGGGGGTGATACAGGATAATGAAAATGTTTGCTGTATTGTGCCAAAAGGGTACTGTAGCTATGACATATTCATTTTTAAAAGCATACTGTAGTAATCTTACCGTAATCTAATAATGTATTTTTTAGTCTTGTTTTATTTATTTAATTTTTAGAAAAAATACTTTTTTTTTCCAATTTTCGCTTTTTCTTTTTCCAATTATAACAAAATTGATCAAAAAAGCAACTAAAAAATAATTTATTTATATATTTTTTATTATATTTTTGTTTATTATAAATTTTATGCATTAACTATTCTCAAAATTTTCAACAAGTTTTTCAGTGTTTTCTATTATTTTAATAAATTATATATAAGTGCTGCTAAAAAATAAATAATTTTTGATTTTGGACAATAACCTTTGAAAAAAAGAAAGAAAGAAAGCATAAAAAAATATAAATAAATATAATTTTTAAAAATCATTTAATTTTCGAAAACTTAATTTTTGTTCACCTGTTTTTATTTATTTATTTTTACTGTTTTTAAATGTATCCAAAAATATGGTTTTTTTTAAATAATTTAATTTTTATGTTTTTGCAAATTTGAGTTACAGTAATCTGGTAAAAATATATATATATATTACGGGGGTTTTATTTTTTGGGCAATCATTTTTGATGGATAAATAAAATGTTGTTTTGCAAAAAAAAAGCATGGCATCCAAAAGTGGCATCATATAAATGGTACAAACACTTTTAATAAAAAACGTGTTTTTTGACGTCAAAAAAAGTCAAGTAATTACTATAAGTAATAATCGTGGTGGGAGGAAAGAAAGATTTATTGTTTTTTTTGTACGAAAAATGAACGTAATTTCATAAAAGTATTTATTTTTTGGAGAGCAGCTTTTCTTATTTATCAAAAAAGATTTTATCAAAAGATTATAGATAAAAAGATATCAGAGATTATTTTAGAAAGTTGTAATCTCTTTAGATTTGGCAAACGATCCCCCACCCAAAAATAAATGAGATTATTCCCAAAAAAGGGGGTGGTTGTATTAATGAAGAATCAAATACCAAAAAAATTATGCCAAAAAATATAGTAAAAATAAAATAAAAAAAATATATTATTTACGCAAAAACACCAAAAATGCAAAAAAAAACCGAAAGCGGATAAAAAATGTGATCATGATTAATTTTTTTAACGAAAAAATAATATTATAGAAAAAACTCGAATATCTTTTTTATTATCCGTCGAAAAAAAAAATGTTAAAAAAAAGCAAGAATCGGCACTTTCGAAATTAAAATGAATAATATTTTTGGTCTTTGCACTTCTTTCTTTTCTTTTTCGTCGTAAGACTTTTCTTTCACACACATGGTTTTGGATTTGGATGAATTTTGTCGGCTGCCATTTTTTAAAAAGCAAACATAAACAAAGCAAATTCTTTTCTTGTGCTTTTTTTAATGCGTAATAGATTTTATTTAAATACAAATCTTTTGTTTTATGAACTTTATTTATAATATATATTTTTATAGATAAAAAAAATTTATTGCACCAAAAATGAAAGACTTTCTTTGTGAGACCAAGAAAATAATTTTTACAGAAAATGAAAGAAAAAAAGAGCAGACGACAAAAATAATAATAACAAACAAACAAGAAACATATTGTATATTATGCAAATATTATGCAAATATGATGATGTAAATATGATGTAGTAGTTGTACCATGGTGGTTGAATTAAAAAGCCATTTTAAGATGCTTGTCGGAACATTAAACATGTAATGCCATTCTTTTCGGTTTCACAATAAAGTTCTGTATTTACAATATATGAAAAAACTCCGGATGAACAAATTACATCAATTTTTCCGCCAATTTCTGCGGCACCTTTCTTTTGAATTTGTCGTTTTGCAACAGAAGTTTTTTCATGAATATTTTCAAGAATTATTGTTCGCATTAATTCAGAATTACATTTTGGATCAGCTTTTGTGGTTGGAGCAGCGAGGGCCTTTTTCTTGTTATTATTATATCCTCGATCAATTTCTGGATATGGTTCTTTAACATCTCCAACACCAGGATTTGCTCCAACATCTTCATATGCAGCATCTTCCTAAAATTTTATTTTTAAAGGATTAAGGGATTTATTAAAGCCGAGAGCTTACAGATGCTGGAGGAACTTGTTGACCAGAGGGTTGTTGAGTTTGGGGTTGTTGAGTTTGAGGTTGTTGTTGTTGTTGTTGTTGTTGTTGACCGTATCCTTCACTCTCTTCTTCAGGATAGACTTGTGAAGGAGAAGCTGTAAATTTAAACGATTTACTGATATTAAAATTTGCGCAATAATGTTTACCTTCTTGATTGTTGTTACCAGCTTGTTCAGCAGCAGGTTGATATTGTTGTTGGGGAGCTATAAGAAAATAAGAGATAATTTCAAAAATTTAAAACAAATGTTTGTTACCTTGTTGTTGTTGTTGTTGGGGTTGTTGCTGTTGGGGTTGTTGTTGCTGTTGTTGGAGTGCAGGTGCTTGTTGTTGATACTGTTGTGGAGCTGGACCTTGTTGTTGTTGTTGTTGTTGTGGTTGGACTTGTTGTGGTGCAAATTGTTGTTGTTGTTGTTGTTGCTGTTGAGGGCCTTGTTGATATCCACCACCTTGAGGACCACCTTGTTGAACAGGTTGTGGAGGAATATATTGTTGTTGAGGGGATTGAATTGGTAAACTTAATGATGGTAAAGCAATTTGTTGTTGTTGTTGTTGTTGTGGAGCTTTAACATATCCTTGTGGGCCAGTAGCACCTTGTAAGATTGGGGCTTGTTGTTGTGGGGCATATCCACCACCACCATATGATTGTCCACCACCATATGATTGTCCGCCACCATATGATGGAGATGCATATGCACCACCACCACCACCACAAGATGGTGGAGGTGGACATGCTGAGGGGGCAACGGCAACGGGGCAAACCGGTGCAGGAGGTGGAGCACATGCTGGGGGAGGACTACAAAAGTTAGTTAATATTTAAAAGGCTTTATTATTACTTACGCGCAACCACATCCACCGCCGCCACCACCAGATGGAGGAAATAAGAATGCCTATAAATAATTTTTAAACAACTAATTTTGGATACTGTAGCTTTTATTCGCCAATCTTACCTGTACTACAACAGCACACGACAAAAACACTACAACTTTGAACATTTTAATTCACTTTTTTGAATAAACAACTAAAAAAATGAAATATAAAAATAATAATAATAGAAAAAAAGCTTTAAGAAATCTGAAATTAAAAAAAAGAATGGAACTAATTATGAGCAAAAATAATTTACATTATTTTCGATTTATAGACAGCAAAAAAATGACCAAAGAAAAAAAAAACTCCGCCTTTAAAAATTTTTTTAAAACTTGTTGGATTACTTCAAAGTAAAAAAAAGAGAGGGGGAAGGGATGATACCCGCAGGGTCAAGTTTTCCTGAAATAAAATGTGCTTTTCCGGGATATATAAAATCCCGCAGGGGATAAAATTATATAGATATTTATCCCTTTCATCTTTTACCCTTGACTTCAAGAAATAAATGTTGAATGTATCGTCGATCCGTCGATTTAAAGGTCACCTCAACACCATCACCACCAAAAAATATATTCATCGGAAAAAAGAAAAATGTTTATCTCTTTTTTATAGAAACTCGTTTTCATCAAATTTTAAGTGAATCAAGAAACAAAACTTTGTCTTCTTTTTTTTTGAGTAATCCTGTTTAATTTTATTTTTTTTTATTCTTGATGACCACGGCGATTGGCGGTGGTTGCGGTTTTTTCATTTCAAATTTCTTGATTAGCTTTTTTTCATCATCCTTTTTTTTTGTCGTACATCTTTTTTTTATCGTTGTTAATTTTAGTCAAAATTAAACCTAATATAAAAACGGGAAAAACATAAAAAAGAAGAAGATGAAACAATTATTTGAGTGGAACTTTTTTGATTTTTCTGTTAATTTTTAGAAAATAAAAATACATAAATTTCCTGATTCAATTTTTATTTTAATTTCCTGATTCTGTTTTTTAATTCATAAAAGAAAAAAAGCAACAATGTTAAAATTTTTAGAAAAAAATAATTATCTTTTGTGTTTTGGTTTTATTAAAAAAAGGGTATCTAAATTAACAGTAAAACAGTGGTGTGTGCCGGACATTTTACATTGACTCCGACTCCAATGACTTCGGACCCCGGGATCGGAGGCGCAAAAAGCCTGATAAAAAAAAACAATGGCAAAGAAAAAAAACATTCAATAATTTTTTACTTTACTTTCACCGAAAAAACTTTTTTGTCAAACTACGGTAGTTTTTTACGGTTCACAAATTATGGATTTGTTTTTCTTCCTTCGGTGGTACTTGATTAAGGGGATTAATAATCTAAATTTAATTTTTCATCCCGAAAAACCCTCGAAAAATTTTATCCAAAAAATTGAAGATTTTAAAAATCTTATTTTTTATTAAACAAAAAAAAAGCTGACAATTAATTTGGGAAAATATTAATTTTATCCCAAAATTTTAATGACTTGACCCAAAAATATTTCAGTACCCAAAATATTAATTAAATTTACCCAAAAATATTTCAGTACCCAAAATATTAATTAAATTTACCCAAAAATATTTCAGTACCCAAAATATTAATTAAATTTACCCAAAAATATATAATACCCAAAATGTTATAAAATGTTAATTTAAATGACCCAAAAAAGACATAAAAGGTGTTAATAAAATTTTTTTAAAATGAAATTTATTTTTTATTTTTTTATTCTTTATTTATTTGTTGTCATCAATTTTTAAATCATGGAATTTGTTCACATTGATTTGGGAAATTCCGAAGAAAGTTCATCATCTGAAGATGAAGAAGTTGTTGCTGAACCTGCAGCAAAGAAAAAACGCGGCAAATATACCAAATATGTTTATGTGGAAGAACTTGATTCTCTCGAAGATGTTCTTCAAAAAGCAAAGATGGCTAGTTTAAAACTGTAAGTACAATTTCTTTTTTATACTTTTTTATTTAAATATCAATTTCAGTCATGATCAAAATGATGGGCATCTCTACTTTGATTGTAAAGAATCATCTTGCTGTTATAAATGGAAAGCAAATGTATCTGATGGTTTAAAGTATCTTATTTTTGAAACAAAATGTGATCATAATCATGGAACTCGAGAACGAAAATATGGCTTAACAAATCAAATGAAAGCAATCGTCGATCAAAGAATTCTTGGAAATGAAAAGATTAATGCAGAAGCAATATTGCAAGCATTTCGAAATGAACAAATTGCATTATTACCAACTTCACTTCAAGTTCGAAATTATGTTCAAAACAAAAAAAAGAAGCTTGTGCCTAATGCAAGTTTGAACTTTGCTGATGTTGAACGAAGAAATTGTTTTGCACATCTGTGTATGAATGTTGATAAGAAATTTAAAGAATTTCATGTCAATAAAGAAGAAGGAAAGAATATAAGAAATCAAAAAAAAAAAAATTTACGAAAATCAAGATGTTCGAGTTTCTGATAAAGAATAAATTACTGCCCATGATCTCAAAAGAATTACAAAAGTAAATTATTTAAATGGAAATTATTTTATAAGGAGATCAAAATCAGAACTTGACAATGATGAATTTGATAATTTGATTAGAAAAGATGGATATAGTGCTGCAGGTAAGCTTTTATTTTTATAATTATATATATGTATATAAAGATGTAATTTATATTTTAGAAGTTAAACTTTTCCAAGAAAATGTTGCTGTTGTTGGTCTTTCAACTTTATTTGAAAATAAATTTACTTGCAATTGTCCAATCGGTGCTCGAAGAATACTTTGCAAACATGTTATTCTTATTGAAGTATATAGAAATCAAAGACAATGGCCTCGAATGGAAACAATTCGCCAACAAATCGGTGATTGTGCAAGAAATCGTCCTGGAAGACCAAGAAAACGTGGTTCAGCATTACATGTTACAATTAATTAAATTTTTTTACTGTTTTTTTGTTATTTTATTGTTTAAATGTCTTGTTATTATTTACATAAACGTTTTATGTTTTTTGGGTGATTTAAATTAATATTTTGGGTATTATATATTTTTGGGTAAATTTAATTAATATTTTGGGTACTGAAATATTTTTGGGTAAATTTAATTAATATTTTGGGTACTGAAATATTTTTGGGTCAAGTCATTAAAATTTTGGGATAAAAATAATACTATGCCAATTAATTTCTGCAAATTAAATGCGTATTATTTTTTCAAAATCTGACTCACATCTGACAACTGTTATTTTTCCCCCTCTTCACTTTAATGGTTATTTTTCTTTTTTATCAAAAGTATTTGGTTTTTTGAGAAACTCAATTCTTACTCAGATTTCTTTTGTTTTACGTCAAAAAAAAAAGCAATGTGTAGTGTAATTTTCTCAAAAAGATGGTTTCTTATCAGTTAATGATGGGGGACTAATTTAGGGTATATAAAGTTACCAAAAATAAAAGCAAAACTTCACTCTCCATTTTTCAACTCCAAAATATTCCAACACTTTTATTTTTACATTATTCAAAAAATAACAATGGTTTCAAATCAATCTTTCAAAAATGTTATCCAACAACAATGTAAACCTGGTGATGATGATAATCTGATTCAACGACCCATATCACTTTAAATTCATAGTGTTCCATCAATATTTATCATCTTTGATAACCACATTTTTACTTTCTAATCTTTTTAAAACTTTAAAAAAATGTATCCCAAATCTACTGTAGTTTCAAATAAACTCAAAATATTGTTTTTATTAAATTCTTTAAATTATTATTTTTGCTTTTATTTTTGAGATTAATAAAGTTTTCTAATTTTTTTTCTCTCATTTTTTTGCAAAAGCATCAAAAAATTTACAGTACTCAATTAAAAAAATAAATTGATATAATTCGATGAATTTTTTTAATATAAGAAAGATCAAAGGAATATCCTCAATTTCGAGGAACACATGTCCCAAACCACCCCCCCCTCCCTCTAAATACGCTCTTGTTTATCACCACTAGATCTGAGCTATTAATTGTTAACAAAGTTATTAGCAATCTTAAATTCGACAAACATTTGTTACATTTAGTTTTGTCACAACATTTCTGAACCATTGTCTTTTTTAGAGATGAAAAATCTGAAAATAAAAGTGTTGGAATATTTTTGGGTCGAAAAATGTAACGTTTTAGCTTACTTCTATTTTCCTCCTATATGAAAAAAGTAGTTTTTGCAAAATAAAAACACAAATAATTTTAAAATCACAATTTTATTAAAACAAAACAAAAATAAATAAATAAATAATAATACCCAACACTTTTTATTTTGGAATACATTTAACAAGAATTTTTTTGACATTCGTTGTTTTACAATCTAATTGTATAAGAAGTCCATCAATTGGGAAGTAATCTCCATTATATTTGTATTCGAGACATTCCGATTCATTTTCAGGTGTTTGAGTTCCATTTTGAAAAAGAGAAATGGTTTTTACCTAAAATTTATTGGCTTAAATATGACAAAATTAATTCTAGAAATAACTTACTTTAACACCATCTGTAAAAAGTTGAAATCTAAGAAATAGTTCACGAATTCCGGTCTAAAAAATTGTTTTTAATATTCTTTTATTTTGAAAATTTTAAAACCCTGTTAAAATAAAATTTATAAAGCTTACTTTATTTATTTCATACACAAATATCTCTGGCTGCTGATTATTACTTACTTTTTCCTGAGAAGTTAAAATTACTCGAGCATCTAATTTTCCATCTTCAGAAACAGAATTCAATTGCAAAATCATTTCTTTTAAAAATCCATGTGGAATTTCTTCTGCTCCAGCTCCAGTTAAGTAGTCATGCCCATATATATATCCATCTTTCTTTAGAGCCCAACCAGTAAAATTAATATATCGATCACGAGCTAATACTGCATGAATTTCGGTATCAGAAATAGGGAACATAGATGTGTCATTACAATTACGACCAAATGCATCAGCAACAAATAAAAATAAAACAATTGCAGCAAAAACCACAAAAGTAGAAGACGACGACATTTTCTCCAACGCAACAAAAAAAGAAGAAATGATTTGAAAAAACAAAATTATTTTAATGCAGCGTCATTCGTCAAATATGCAAATTTTTTATTGCCTCTACTTTTTGTTAAACGTGTTTGGGAATAACAAATTTCTTGGAACGAAAATGTGATAATAAAAAAATGACAAAAAATAGTGGCAAAAATAGGTTATTTTTTGCAACAAAAAAAACCGACTAAAAAGCTCTCATAAGTTATGGGCCATAACATTATAAAAAATGAAATCCCAAAATTTCGTATCCCCAAAAAATTCCCAAATTTCTCGTAATCAAAAATTGCCAAGCCACAATTTGACGTTGATTGTTGGATACCATTTATCAGTGTTTTAAACTGTGAAGTTCCAAACATCGGTCGACAAAAACACTTTTGTTTTTTTTTAAACTTAAAGGGAGTGTCGACGACAAGCAAAAAAAATTTTTGGCAACAAGTATGTTTTTACACGAAGAAGACATTTTTCTATGCTATTTCTTTTCTCTAACTCAATTTCGTGTTAAAACATACTTGTTGTCCACACAAAATTTTTTTTGCTTGTCGTCGACACTCCCTTTAAAAGTGTTTTTCGATTTTTTTCACAAAGAAAATTTGCAAACAGTAAAATTTAGTTATTTATAAAAAACGTTTTTTTGCTGGGATTGTAAAAGATTTTTACAAAAGTGTTGCAACATTTATTTTATATTTGTAATTCTAACTCATATACTTTTATTAAAAATATTAATCTTGGAATTATTTTGCGATAATTTACAAAGTATAATTTAAATTGTTTTATTTAAAACTAAACATTATTTTTACAATTAACAAAGTAAAAAATAAATGTGACACATACAAGAAAGTGTACAAACGTTTATCTGCCAAAAACAGCCTTGGATAATTTTGATTAAAAAAAATAAGGATTTGACTAATTATTAGCCATTTAAAACCATTGATAAAAGTTTACAGTTTCAGGTTTAAAGATTAAATTTTAAAGTGAAGTGGGTCGATGAAGAAGATTATCATCATCACCAGGTTTACATTGTTGTTGGATAACATTTTTGAAAGATTGAATTAAAACCATTGTTATTTTTTAGAGATGTAAGAATGAAGCAGTTGAAAACTTGAAGGTATCCATCACATTTTCAGATGGTCACCTTATATAGCCCCAAAAATGATCGCTGTAGTACAAAAGTGATAAGAGTTTATTGTTATTTATTTTGTTCCCATTTTTGAAAATAAATTTAATCTTCTTTTGTGACTAAGAATTTCATTTATTTATTGTTTTCCAAAAAAACAAAACAAAGCGGCGGTTACCAAAAAAAGAGAGAAAGAAAAGAATTATCACTGATAAAAAAGATAAAAAAGAACCGAAAAAAGTGTAACCTTTAACACTGATCAATTATGACTCAGAATTTCAAAGTGTAATTAACGAATTAATTTTTTGGAATTAAAACTTTGGTAAAAAATTTTTGTTTGGGATCATACCGCAGTGAAAACACGCCGTCCCCTCCAAGTTTTAAATTTTTTTAAAAAAAATCAAAGAAAGATTTAATCAAAAATGAATAATATTTTTTTTAAAAATCAATAAACTCAAATTTAATTGCGCAAAATAAAACAATGCTTTTTATTTTAAATAAAAAAAGAAACATTTGTAAATGGGTGATCTTTTTGAAAATATAAAAAATTGATTTTTCTAGAGTTGAAAAATTGTTGTAAAAAGTTCAAAAAAATGCGATTTCGAAGACAGAGTTTTAGCTTTAAAAAAGTTTTAATAATTATTTTTGGAATTTTTACAGTAATATTTGGAATCTACCATTTTTTCACAAAAGTAAGTATGTTCATAAAAAAATGGAATTTTTTGTAAAAAGGGAAACTTTAATATTTTTAAAGTTTTTTTTGTTTGAAATTTTTACAAAAAGTTGCAACAAAAAATATTTAATCAAAATATTTTTAATTTTTGACCAGAGCAGTGTTTATCCGAATATTTAAACATTCAAATTTAATTTATAGAATCCAACAATCAAAGGAAATATTATTGTTACAAGTTTAACGTATTACAATATCTCAAAATTGTATGTTTAATTAATTAACAATGAAATATACTAAAGGATTGTAAGATTAGCGGATTTTAGGTATCCCCCAAATACGGCAACATTATTATTCCGTGGAAATTATGATTTATCACAAAAACCATTTTTAAAATGTATTTCAAAAAATAGAAACGGGGAAATCGTTGAAAGTGTTACAGCTCCAAAATCTGCATATACATTAGTTTGGCCCTGTAAAATGCATACTTTTATTGCCACCTGTAAAACTGCTCCAAATCCAACACAATTTTATTTATCAACAATTGATGCCACAAAAATGGCAGCAAAAATTCCGATCAGATATGCCATTCAAGAAAAGCTGCCAATTGTGAGCTGTTTAAATCCAATATTTTTTGCAGAAAAATGGCAAATAATTGCATTAAGTATTGAATGGTATTCATATTTTGGAGTTAATCGACAAATATATTATTTTATCAGTGCTTTAAAAGGGATATATGATATGCTAAAGGTATGTCACTTGATAAAATGGGATATCTGAAATCCATTGATATCTTGTTTTGCGGAAAACCCTATAATTACTAACTGATAATCCAAACTAGGGTTGCCGTCCCCCCCCGAAAATCGAAAAAGTCGGGGACGGGGAATCCCCGACTTTCGATATTTACCTCCCCGGTTTCCCCGGCCGGGGAAGAAAGTAGTCGGGGACGGGGAACGGGGATCCCCATTCCCGGAAAATATCTCGGGGAGGGGTAAATTTTTGGAAAAATTTCCTTATTTTTCCAATAATGAAAATACAAATGGCCTATTCTGTATTGTTTTTAGGGATTGACCATAACATTGGTCGTAATTATCGCGAATTTTTATCTTTTTCATCGAATTTAAAAAAATGTAAAACTAAAGAATTTTTTTTCGGAGAAGAAAGATGTCGGGGACGGGGAACCGGGGATCCCCGAAATTCAAAATTGGCCGGGGACGGGGAACCGGGGACGTCCCCGTCGGGGATATCCCCGGGGATCCCCGACTTTAGGGGGGGGACGGCAACCCTAATCCAAACAATAATTTTAATAGAAAAATATTACAATTTAAATTTTAAACTGAACTTTAAAAGTGAGCAATAAAAAATAGACGCAAAAAACCATTTGCAAAAAAAGATTTCAAAAAAGTGCGCCTCTTTCGTTGTCTGTCGCCCGGGTCTCCCTTGCTTTGCATTCTCTTTCCTTTTTGTTTATTTGTTTTTTCTTTCTACCATTTTATTGGTTGTATTGCAAACCTCTATTTATAAAGGTATGTAATAATAATATTAAAGATTTTTTTTATCTTTTAATTTTTGGATAAAGCTATTCGGGGAAATCCGGATAGCAAATAAAAATTAAAGTATGAACAATTTGTAAAAATCTAGCAAAAAATAAAAACCGATTTATCAAATCCCTCTGTTGTTCTAAAAGTAATACAATCATTAAAAAAAGTTAAACCCATTTAAAAATTACAGGTTTATGAAAAGGAAAAGTTAATTGCCATTGAATATTTTACTGTTCCAAATATTAAAGAAGCAGATTCCCGCTTACAACTTGATTATCATGATCAAGCTGGAGCTTTCAATGATTGTTATTTAAATTATCGAGAATCCGCAGATTTCATTATCATTCATGATTCGGATGATTTAATTTATTTAAATGGAAACAAATTTTATCAATTTTTTACACAAACTTGGATCTTTCAACCTCAAACTGCTTTCATTCATTTTATTTCAACATTTGCAGAAGTTTATGCAAATAAAACTTTGGCCAATTTTGATATAAATTTTACTTTGAAATCATTAAATTTTTTGCCGATCACAGATCGAGGAAAATCTGTTTATAATACTTCTTTGATTGAAACAGTTTGGTCCCATCATTCAACAAATTATGCTTCAAAATTAACACCAAAAATTATTCAAGATTCTGAAGGCATGCAAATTCATGCCAGATATTTTTATGATGTTAATGAAACATTTACAGATAATATTGTAAGTTTAACGCTACAGTATCCCAAAATTAATTAATTAAAAGCTTTAGTCCCTAATTTCAACACCTTTAACAACAGACATTCTGCAAATCAATGAAAAATTTATTGAACGGAAACGACTTCTTTCTGTTCATTCAAGCATTGCAAAAATGGAATCAAGTAATCGATATTATACCGTTATTGATAAATGTGTTCAAAGTATTGGGGGTGATAATGCCGAAATATATGGATGTCGAACACATTATGCATGCAAAATTCTAAGATTTTATAATCTTCATTGCATTGAAGCTCGACAAACTTTTCAAAAATATCCTATCTCTAATCAATTCAACATTTTTGTCGCAAAAACTCCCTCAAAACCCGTCCTAAATTTAAATGGATGTAGTCTATAATTACAGTATACCAAAAGCTATTAACTTGTTCAACCATCAAAACAAAACAATAAAGAATCAAAACATTTATAAAAAATTATAACAGTAAAAAAAGAAATTAACAATTTCAATGGATTAGAATAATTCAATAACTCCAGTAGTTTTACGAGGACCAGTATTAACAGAAGCAGTAGGATATTCAATAACAAGTTCTTCAACAGGAGATACAGAATTTTCAAGAAAAGAATCATTGATTACAAGTTCTTGTTCTTCCTTTTTAACATCTTTTTCAGGGAATTTTTTGAACCAATCGGCACGTCCAATATTGACGTAATCAAATGAAATTTGTTCATCAGAATCTTTATAAAATTGATAATAATGTTCTGCTTCCATTTTATTTAAAGTTTTAATAAATGGAAATGCTTCTTTTTGTAAAATTCCATCAAATTGAGGGCTCAATTCTGGAAGCTATAAAATAAAGTTATAAATTGAAAGAGTTGAAAAATAAAAGTTTACATACCCAATACAAATTGTTGGAACCACGACTAACAGCCACAATTTGCCAATCATTATCACGAGGAAATGTATATTGTGGACGAGCAAAACAAACCTTAATTGAAAAAAGATATAAAATTATAACCTTCAAAAAAGCTGTTGAAAAGCAAATACCTACCTCAACAACTTCTTTTTGAGCAAAACCACAGTAAAGAGGAACATGAATTTTGTGAAGAAGAGGGTGTTGAACAATTTGGATATCTTCTTTAAATCGATTTACTGTAACAAAAGGAATTTTAATAAAGTCACGACACTAAAATTAACCATTAAATTAAAAATATTTTTTTTTATATATAAGTTATATGTGAGTTATATAATATAACTCACCAAAACCAAAGTCTTTTGTTTTCCATCTATGGGATCAGTATATTTATGAGTGTGAGTTTGAACAGGTTGTCCTTCATGAGGTTGAATAGAGCAGCATTTTTGAACAATCCGAGGATTATATTGACATACATACCATTTTCCAAGTTCAATTGTTTTGTTTTTCTATAAAAACAAGTTCAGAAAACTTAATACAACGAATTAAAAACATACTTCAATTGGAATAATACCATTATATGTCATCAAACAATCTACTCGATGTGAACAAAGTGCATATGTGGGAGTTACTTTACAACCATCAAGTCGTTGTGGAAGGTATTGTTGATAACTTGGAAGAGAACCTGTTGGATTATAAGCAACAGAATCTTGTGGACTTTGATCATTAGAAAAGAACCAGAGAACTGAAGAATCAAATTTTTTAAGATCTGCAGGATCAACAAGTTCACGACTAAAAAAAGCAATATAAAACAACATAGAAAAACCAAAAAAATATTTTCTTACGGTACAATATACATATATTCAAAGCAAGGACCATTATAAAGTGAGCCAATCTTTGGAAAATATTTTGATGAACTAAAGTCACCAACTTCAAATGGAGCACTACGATACGTTACTTTAACAGGAATCTAAAAGTATATATTTATTATGTATATTCCAGTAGTAATAAAAAACATACCGCAAAGTCATAATGTCGAAATGTGTATTTTCCTTCATCTACAGTAAAGCGCCATTTGAGAACTGGTTGAAGTTGACCTTCAATCATTTCATTGCATTTATGTTGCCAAGCGAATGCCCCAATCTGAAAAAAGGTAGATATAAAATATATGAATGCAAATGTAAAAATAAAACAAAAACTTACAGGCATTTCCATATCAGGAATGTTGAAAACTTCAAGGGCATCTATCTTTCGAACGAGTGTACCTTCCTGTGTTCGCGCAATAACCACTGAATGATTGATAAAAGTTTGACGAAGTTCCAAATTGTTTGTTTCATTAAGGAGATGAGCGTGAGCATCCATTGCTACGAATGAGAAAGATAAAGATGATAAAAGATTAATGAAAGATTAATTTGTAAAAAATGATTTTTAAAAAAAATCAGAAAAAAAGTACAAGAACAAGAACGAAAAAAACAGTGTTCAACACAATTTTCGTTCGCAACAAAAAGCTGTTCATTTTTGTAGCAATCAATCGTTGCAGGATTTATTTTGAATTTAAAAAAACGAAATTTTTTAAAGCAGTCAAAAAGCCTGTAATAATCGCAAATTTATGCTTATTGTTTGGTATATTTTTTTAAAAAAAACTTTATTTTTGCGTATTTTTTCCGGATGTTAACTTCCTCTCCCGTAAAAGTCAACACTGAAATTTGGGGCGGCGGCGGTTGAAGCTTGTTTTTTTTTGCCAATCTCATTCATCTAAATTTTTTTGACTTTCATCCCATTGTTATATATGTATTCAAAAATGTTATATATTTATTTGTATTTCTTTTTTCTGCTCTATTTTCTTTTCTTTTTTTTGAATGCTTGATATTTTTACTACAATTACAATTACTTCTTATTAGTTGTATATATTATATATATATAATATATATATTCTTTCTATATTATTTTCAGAGAGGTCACCAAAATTTTTTTTCCACGGTTTCCCGAAAAGCAGTCACCCCCAAATATAGTTGTTATCCCTGGAGGGGAAAAAATGCCCAAATTATCATATTTTTTTTCTTCGTCTACTGTTTTTGTGCCGTTTTAAATTAGTCTTTTCTATTTCCTTTATGGAGGAGAAGGGCATCTTTTTGGGTATGCATATATATTTTTTTTGAAACAAAAAGAAAAAGTTAAAAATTTGTTGATGACAACATTTAAGGTTATTGGCATTCTTAAAGACAAAGTTAAATTACTTTGTTATTATTTTTGTGGTTCATGTTTTACTACTTTTGTTCATCCAATATATATATATATTTAAGTGAATAGAGTTCGTTTTTGGGCTTTCAACTTGTTTCTTTTGTTCTGTTCTGTTCTGTAAAGAAGGGAAGGAAGAAAGATGCATAACTTTCGTCGACATTTTCTTCTTCATCTATTTTGCTTCAGTTTCAATGTCCAACTAGAAAAAAAAATGAATAGAAAAGACTAATTAAATGCTCAAGGCACCTGACTTGGTAACTGTCATTTGTGTTTTTTAAAAAAAAATTGAAAGAAGCAAGTAAAAAAAGTTTTCCTTCTCTCTCGCTTGGCTTTCAACAATTTTAAAGGCGGGGCGGAGCTTTCAACTTCAGCTGCTGCTGCATTATTTTAGAAGCTCGAAATTCTGAATATACATTTTTTTTATATTTTCTCTCCTCTTTTTTTTTGCAACAATAAACGGCAGAAAAATGCCGTCAAAAGCTTTTACCTCCTTCTTTTTCTTTGTTGTTGTTGTTAAATTACATTTGATTAAGAAATAATAGTTTTTGGAACTTATGATTTTATGGGTTCTTTAATTTAAATTAGATTGAGTGATATGATCTGAAAATATAACTTCAGTATTGGTCATAATTTGGAATGATTTTGGTTTAAAATCTTGAAACAATTTTCATTTTAGGACATTTTATGTTTCAAAATTTTGTTTTTTAAATGCCAAATATCGTACTTTGCTCGATTTTTTAGCATTTTTCTGGTTTATTGTATTTTTGCCGCTCTTTAAATTTGTATTCATTTTTTGAATTTTGCAGTACAATATTTTTATGCAAATTAATGGATGAAAGTTTGAAGGAGGCACGAAAAAAGCGCCCGATTTGGGGCATCTCGACTTTTTGTATTTTACATTTTGATCAATGCCTCGATCTTTATTTTTTGCGTGATTAACATTTTTCTTGTTTTATTATATATCTCAATCAACGTTTAGTTAAAACCAAATCGGTTCCCCCTCTATTTAAATTCTATCATCAAATGTAAAACAATTTCGTTGCTTTCTTGCAAGCCATATTCTATATGTCAAAATTTGGCATTCGACAAAGTATTATTTTTGTCATATTTTTATTACTTACACTTAATTTTCCACTTGAAAGTATGTTTTGCAAACAATTCTTTAAAAATATACTTTTTTTATTTATCTTAAATTTTAGCAAATTCTTTAACGTGTTTTGACGGTTCACGGTGTGAGCATCATTGTAATGAATGTGAAGGAGTTGCATGTCTTCGAATCATAAGGTAAGTAAGTCAGAGAAGAAAAATGTGCCATAGTCACAAATTCAAAAACTGCAATGACCAAAAAAATATTTTACACATGAATTACTAATTCTCTCTCTCTTCCCTTCTTCCCTATTTCTATCTTCTTTTTTTTTAATACATTTAAGATACTTTTTTTTCTCTTCATTTTGTATTTTTGCTGCTTTTTTTTCTATCAAAAAAAAGTCTCAAAAAATACAATTAGTGCCTAACAAGCAAGACTCCAAAAATGAAAGAAAAAAAAATAAGAATAGAAAAAAATAGGCTTTCAATTCTTACTTTTTTTGCCCCCCTTTTTTCATACTTCATTAAGAAACAAATTGTTTGCGACAGTTTTTCTTTCATCTCTTTTTTTTCAAATAATTTTAAATTTAAAAATATTTTTAGTATTTTAAGATCGGAGTTTTTTGGTTGCTTTTAAAAAAATTAGAAGGGAAAAATTAGAATTTCCAAAATTGGCAGGTGTATTAATTTCAGCAAAAGTAACAAAATTCATTAAAGGGAGCGTCGGGGATTGACAAAGTGTTTTCTTGGGACCGGTGCTTTTAGCACGAAAGTTGCACTGATGGAGGATGCATTTGTTTGTGTTTTTTTTGTCAAATAAATATACTGT
This sequence comes from Panagrolaimus superbus, assembly GCA_964035985.1. Lineage (NCBI taxonomy): Eukaryota > Metazoa > Nematoda > Chromadorea > Rhabditida > Panagrolaimidae > Panagrolaimus > Panagrolaimus superbus. The sequence goes on from OZ038357.1 coordinate 14,564,585, forward strand.
AGATTTGAGTTGATTTTTATTTTAAAATTTTATTAATGCCTAAAATTATAGAAAACCAAATTTCAATTTTGAACAACTTTTTAAATTTTAAAATTTGCATATTAAAAGGCATACTGTATTTATATAAACTAACTTCGAAAACTGCAATTAAATAGTTACTGATAGGGCCATGGCATAATATCAAAAAATATCGTTTTAAGTATTTGTTTCAACAAAAACGATATTTTTCGATATTATAACAGTTTCTTTTTTTTATAAGTTTTGATTTGATATCAATGAGTTAAAATTCTAACCTTTTATTTTATTTCTTCATTGATATCAGAGTTGTAGCAGCAGCAGCTAAGACTACAATGCATATATATATATTATTTTTTAAAGAGTTAACAAAAAAAAGTGAAAACAACAACAACAAAGTCATTTTTGCCATAAAAATTTCACTATTTTTTTTATGCCCGACTGCGCGTATGAAACAACTTTCCTTCCAACCCAGTTTTATATATAGTTTTTTTTGTTCAAAAACATTATTAACTGACAGAAAAAAAATGAGGAAAACAAAAAAAAAGAGGCAAAGAATAAAAGAAGCGCAAAGGATCTTTCTCTTTCTCTTTTATTTTTGGTTAACGGTTTATGCGTATATGTATATGGATGTATATATGTATGTATGTATGTATGTATGAATGAATGGGGTAAATTAAAATTGGATTTTGGAAAGCATTTTTGAAAAAAAGAGAGAGGAAAGAAAAGAAAAAAGAGGAAAGAGCAAAAAAGTTGCAACAAAATTAATTCATGAATGATTTTAGACTTTTTAGTTGTTTAACATTTTTGGAGTTTTTTTAAAGATGCAAGAAAAAATTTGAATAATGCTAGATTTAATAGGGGCGTTGAAATGGCTTTAGCGCGAATTATAAAAGTTTTATGTCACATAAATTATGTGACTTTAAAATCGTACAATGGCAGCTAAAATTTGGAAATGCTTTAATTTTTTTTGCAGAAATTTGACCAGTTTTTGGCACTTTTTAATAATAGCTTAAAATTCTGATAGTATCATTTAACAGTTTATCAGGTCAAATATTTTTTTAAACTTTTAATTTCCGGTGATCTCAAAGCGAAAATGCAAAATAGCCTAAAAACAGACTTTTTTAGATTTCACCTTTTTTTTCAAAAACAATTTTTTATCATAAAAATTTAAGATTTAAACATTTGCTATCATTTTTATCACCATTATCACTTTATAAAACATTTTTTTATTTGATAAAAAAAGTATTTTAAATGTGAGAAATACATTTTTGAAAGAAGCATTAAACTTTTAATTGCATTTCTTTTATTTTATATTTTTTTTGTTGCAATGAAACTTGATCATTAGCATAATTGTTTTAAAATAGACTTTTAAAAAATTTGAATATAAAAAAGGAAGCAAAAGAAGCAAGCGTGAGAAGAATGGAATACGAGAGATTTTTTCTTCTTTTAAGTGTGAGAAAATCTCTTCTTTTATTTTTCCTTAAATTTTGATGCGCCATCTTTTTTTTTGTGGATAAAAGTTAAAATAAATAAATCATTTATTTTTGTTTAAAAAAATAAAATTTTGTTTTAAAATTCAAATTTAAAGTGCATCAAAATATGTATTACAGTAGTATGAGAAAAATAGGTTTGGGTACGGTAGTAATTTTTTGTTTTTGGCTAAATTTTTAAATGCTGAACATTGAATCCCAAAGTAAAGAAACGGTTCAATTTTTTTGGGTGCGATTATTGGAAAAAAATTGAAAATAAGTTTCGCCAATATGGCACCGAAAAACATTTTGTCAGACATCGGTTCGGAATGCTGCATTTTCCTTTCAAGCCATTTTACAAAATTGTTTCTTAATGCAAATGTAATAATTAAAATTAAATTTAAGCACAGAAAAACGAAACAAAATTAATAAAAAACAAAATTCAGGGTCTCAAAAGGATTTTGATTTTTGACAATTTTCAACTTAAACCTACAATATTTTTTGTCCCACAACAAAAAATTAAAACTTTTAGGCAACCCCATTCAAATTCAGATTATTTTTATCCAACAACAAAATCAAAATCTTCATCAATAATTTCATCTGAAGAAGGCGGGGATATTGCAATGACCTGCCTACCATCAGATACCCGAACCTTTGACCTTGAACCTGCTGGATGTCGAACAAATCCAATCAATAACGTTCGAACATGTGTATGTTACAGTCATGACTATTGCAATATTGCATCATTTCCATCATCTTCAAAAATTTCCATCATTTTTGCCTTAATTTTTACAACACTTTTTAATTTACTACGGTGAAAAGATTTTTTAGAAAAACAAAAATTTTATATTTTAAAAAAAATTGTCATATCTTTGTTAATTTTTAAGTTTTTTAAATTTTTAAATTTTTTTACAAAAATTAGTTTGAATTTTGTCGCTATTTTAAATAAAAAATTGTTCGCTTAAAATTGAAAAAAAAATTTTAAAAATGCATTTTCTATTTTTTTGCAACAAAAACACAAAAAATGATTAATGCTTTAAAGAAATGCAACAAAAAAAAGCGTTTCTAATTTATGCAACATTTTCAAGTTTCGTTAAAAGTTTGAAGAAAATTTCATTCATTAATTAAAAAATGTAAAAGATACTGTATTAATATTTAAATTTTTTCAAGCTACATTTAAAAATAAAAACAATTTTTTTATTTAATGACTATTTTCATTTAAAGGGATGTTTGGTAAGAAAAAAACATGCAACGTTTTAGTTTTTAGTTTTTTTTTCAAAAATAAAAAAAATTTGTTAAAAATTCAAATAAAGAAAAAAACCAAATGTATACATTTTTGGAAAGACTTTCTTTCATTTCCGATCGATCAATGCCGATTTTCGCAAAAAAAAGCAAAAAGAAAAACTTTTTTGCAGACGAAAAAAGACAAATTTCCAAATCTTTGCAAAAAAAGACTTAAAAACAAGTTTTAAAGAATAAAAATACGGTCCCAAAAATGTTTGTTTTGTCTGCTTTGAATTTTTAAGTAAAAAAATAATTTAAAATATTAAGATGATTTTTAAATTTAAATAAAGTCAAAAATGTTTAAAAAGAATCAGGTAATATTTTATTTATGGCACAGAACAAAGTTATTTTGGACAATTTAAAACTTAATTTCAAATGACAAATGTGTTTCTGTTTTATTTTATATTTATTTATTTAATGACTTCATTAAGATCAGTTTTTGTATAGCATTTTTTGGACTATTAATCGATGAAATGAAACATAAAGTTCCTGTAAAATATGTTTTAAAGATTGAAAGTTTATATTTTTTTTTAAATATTTGCAAAAAATTCAAAACAGTGACAAAAAAGCAGTGTTCAAAAAAAAATTTTTCACTGACATTTTTTGTTTTCATTTTTTTCACAAAATGTCTTTTTTTAAACTAAATGGAAAAAAGACAGACATAAACAAAATTAAAAATTGAAAGAATCAAAGAGAAAGCAAAAATGTGATCGGAAAACAGCGCCATTTTTCATTGCTATCTTTTTTTCTATTTTTTTGAATTTTTAATAAACACTTTTAAAAAATGTATTTTAAACTAAAAAAATTACTTTTATTTCTTTTAAACTATTCATGGAAACAAGCACTGAAAATTTTTGGTTAGCATTAATAATTAAATTAAATTAATGATTAATTTAACAATTGTGGATTCTGCTTTAAAAAATCCAGAGAAAAATGGAGATCTTTGGAAAAATATTGACGGATAATATTCGGCAATATTTAAAAGGGTTATCGGAATTCGAAGAAGAATTGAAACAACCGTTTTTAAAATACCGTTGATTTCTGCATTGTTATTCTCCATTTACGCTATTTTCGCACATTTTTTATTCGAAATTTAACAAAACTGGAAACCGTTGAAAATTGGTCCAAAACCTGGAAAAATGTATCAGTTTATTGAATCGGAGAATCACGTGTACCTAAAAAGCATGAGATACAACTTTTATTGTACCATATTTTAATTTATTTAAATGAAAATAGTTTCCTTTTTTTATATTCAATATAACTGTAATTTACAAAAAAAAATATCTTTTTTAAAACAAACATATGATAATTGTTTAATAAAAAAGCTATTTGTTTTTATTATTGTGAGCATATCGAAACTTTGATCAGTCTTTAAAATTTACCATATTGCACTGCATTTTTTGGGGAAAAAATTTCACAACTTTTTTTAAAATCAAATTAGTTTTTATTCAATATTCAAAAAATTTTATTTAATTACAAAATATTCAAAAAATTAATAAAAATTATATTTTCAAATCATTTATAATGTAAGACGCCTATAGATAAAACTTTTTTCAAACAGCTAAAAAAAAGGAGAAAATAAGATATTTTTGCTAGTAAATTTTGAAAAAACAATATTTCTCCTACATTTGCTAACGTTTTGTAAAACTATGTTTGAGTTACAAAAAACACTGTTTTTACAACAAATAAGCTTATGAAAAAAACCTTTAGCATAAAAAGCTAAAAATGATTGATTTTTTGTCCGAAAATTTTGACTTCAAGAAACTTTTATTTTTATAGCAATATTTTATAGAAAATCCATTTATCTCTATTTTTTGCTATTTTTTTAAAGTTTGAAGTTCTTTGATTTTTAGCAAAATTTTTCATCTTTTTTTTTTGCTAATTCTATCTTTTTCATTTTAGCAAATTTTAAACCCTATTTTTTTTGCTAATTTTTTTCCGCCCGAAGGCTTTTTCCAAAAATTTATGGGATTTGAACCATCGAGTGATCGCTTTGTGTTTTTTTGTGTTAACCATTGAGCCAAATAAACATTGAAATCTTCGTGTTAATTTTGCCTTTTAAGCAAAATAAGCAAATTTCGAAATGCGCAAGAAGAAGGAAATTGACCTAGATTCTTTTGTGTTCTTTTTTAAAAATCTAGGTCAATTTTCTTCTTCTTGCGCATTTCGAAACTTGCTTACTATGCTTAAAAGGCAAAATTAACACGAAGATTTCAATGTTTATTTGGCTCAATGGTTAACACAAAAAAACACAAAGCGATCAGTCGATGGTTCGAATCCCATAAATTTTTGGAAAAAGCCTTCGGGCGGAAAAAAATTAGCAAAAAAAATAGGGTTTAAAATTTGCTAAAATGAAAAAGATAGAATTAGCAAAAAAAAAAGATGAAAAATTTTGCTAAAAATCAAAGAACTTCAAACTTTAAAAAAATAGCAAAAAATAGAGATAAATGGATTTTCTATAAAATATTGCTATAAAAATAAAGGTTTCTTGAAGTCAAAATTTTCGGACAAAAAATCAATCATTTTTAGGTGTTTATGCTAAAGGTTTTTGACCTTTGTCATCTTATTGAAAAACGTTGCATTTTCATGAGTTCTACCATTTTACTTAAGACTGTTGATATATTTTGTAAAAACACTGGTTTTTTCAACTCAAAAATACATCAGCAAAAATATCTCTTTTTCACCTTTTTTTTTAGCTGTTGAAAAAAGTTTTATCTATAGGCGTCTTATGTGTTGAAATATTTGTGTTTTTAGGTTCTAAAAATTTGTTCATTAAGAAAGGAAATCAAAAATCGGCCGATCAATTTTTTGTTTTTAATTTGGGCTTTTTTGCTGTAATAAGTTCATTGAAAAAATGGGGAAAAAAACCCTTTTTTTAGATTCCAAATAATTTTAAATTTCCAAACATTTTTGCATCGGCGTTTTTTGGTTGCTTAAAAATGAGAAGATAAAATTAGAATTGCTAAAATTGGCAAATGTATCAGTTTCAACAGAAGCGAAAAATTCATTAAATTAGTTTGTTTTTCTCAAAACATGGATTACTTTTTACCCAAAAATAATTAATTTTAAAGTGCCAACAGTTTTGAACCCAAGATAAGTTGATGACTAGTTTTGATCACTTTAAAAAAAATATACTGTAGATTTGAGTTGATTTTTATTTTAAAAAAAATTAGTATTACCCAAAATTATGGAGATTGAGAGCCAAATTTTCCATTTAAAATTTGCATTTTACCAAGGTATACTGTATTTAGTATGCTTTAAACGAATTTTCAAAACTACAGCGAAAAAGTTGTTATTATCAGTTTTCTTATTTCGAAATATCAAGAAACTTTTAAACTTAAAAGCTGCAGAATATTTTAGCAGTGTCTGCATTTTAATTAAAAGTTTTTTTTAAAATGCTCTGTATGACAGATCTGCATTTAATGAAATATTCAGACAGACTCCATTAACAGCACCTTAAGTGCTGGGGTGTATGAAATATGTTTGTTAAATTTGCGCTGCTTTTAATTTTCATTTGTCTGCTTTCATTTTAAAATGAATTAATGTAAAAATTTTAGTATAAATATTTGAAATTTTGATAAAAAATTTCATATTTTTCATTAAAAATGATGAAACTTTTAATTCTTTTTGCTTTGTTTGGGTTTACAGCAACCGCGGGAGTTTTTCAACAACAAATTTATAGAGCTGAAAATGAAAAAATACAGCCGAGAAAGAAAGAAGGAGGTTTGTATCTTCTTCTTTTTTAAAAATTAATTTTAATAAAAATATATTTTTCAGGAAAAGCAGATCCACAAGAAATAAATAATTTTGATGGATATCTCGCAAATGTCACCGTTGGAACACCCCCTCAAACATTCATTGTTTCGGTTGAAATTGGAATATCAGAATTTTGGATTCCTGATTATACATGTTCAACACCAAAATGTTCAAGCTCATGTCGTAGCGCTTGGGCTTGTACAGCAATTTGTTCTGAAGAATGTTGTAATGAAAATGCTACTACTACAATTAATACAAATGATAATTCTACAATCGATGATAATTGTTCAGGAAAGAATTTGTTAAAATCTGCAACCTCAAAAACTTATGTTAAAAATGATGCTAAAAATTGGGCAATTCAATATGAGTTTGGATTATGTATTGGTTTTCAAGGCGAGGATACTGTTACATTAGGTAATCTCATAGTTCCAAAATGTACCGTTGGACAAGTATTTGAAATGCCTCCAGGTCTTGCAAATTTTGAATATGATGGTCTTCTTGGCTTAGGTTTATCTACCGAAGGAAAAGCAGCCCCGGTTCTTTATACTGCGGAACAACAAAAATTATTAAAACAGCCAATTTTTACCGTATTCCTTAATAATACTTCTCAAGGTTTTATCACTTATGGAGGATTAGATGAAAAATATTGTAGCCCGGATGTTGAATATGTAAATATTACTTCTGATATATGGTATCAATTTAAAATGGATTCTTTTTCAATGGGAGCTGAAAATTCTTCAGATGGATGGGAAGTTATTTCAGAACTTAATTCAAAAAAGATCTTAGCTCCCGAAGCTATTAGTACCCAATTGCTTCAAGCTGCAGGGGCATCCGAGAATGGAACAATTGATTGTAATGCAACTTTTGAAGACTTAAAGCTAATCATTAATGCCAAAGAATATGTTATTCCTTCAAAGTATTTAATCTTAAAAAATAATAATGAATGCATGTTTGCGGTTGGTGGCAGAAATACCACTAATTCCAATTGGATTCTTGGTGAACCATTTATTCGTTCTTACTGTAACATTTATGGATTCAAAGATAAAACCATTGGCTTTGCTAAAGCTATTGCACAATTTGCATAATTACTTTGTGTTTAATATTCTAAAGTGTTTTTTAATTAAATAAATTTAATTCAAAAAATAAACATAAATTTTGAGAAAATATTCATTAAAAATTGAAAAGCCAGACAAAAAGCTAATGTAAAAAGAATTAATTTTTGTGGGAAAAAAAAGCGATGATTTTTTTTTATAAATTTTTAATGTATTTGAAAGATCAAAAATGAATGTATTACAACTTTTTGTGCAAAGCTTTCGAAATTATTTTTTGTGTTTTTACGTTCGCAAAAAAAATATTTTGTTTACACTTTTTCGCCTGAAATTTTGCACGAAAAAAGTCAAAATTTGGCATTTAAAAAAATAAATGCATTTATTTTTAGAGTGATTTTTTTGAACTTTTGATTTATAATTCCCAATAAAATTTAAAATTCAAGAAAGATAAAGAATGATAAGCCGGCTCTGATGTATTTTGGACAAGCAATAAAAAAACTGAACATTTTTCATCAATGCTTCATTAAATAAATTAATACTTTTAAAACATGTATAAAATGTATTACAATGCTCGTCGTTGGTTTTATAAAGAATTACAATAAATGACTTATTGTTGGCACCTAAAACTGGGTATTGTAATTTAAAAAAATCTCTGCTCCCACCGTTATCAGTAATTGGAACCTTTATTAGATTTCATGAATTTTAAGCGCAAGCTTTTAAAATAAAGATTGAAAAAAGAATATAGTTAAAAGCTTTCAAGAAAAATGTTGACAATGGAAAAAATCTTTTTGCATTGAATACAAAAATTTGCAAAATGTTATCAGGTCCGATATTTTTTCTGACGATACCGATATCCTACTACTCCATATCCACAAAAATTTTATCGATACCGATTTTTCGATATTCCAATATTGCACAGCCCTGATTCACTATCCAGAAGTTACAGATTTTTGTATTTTATAGGCACTTACATCATATGCATTGTTTCTATTTTTTTTAAATTAATTTAAAATACGTAAAACATTTTTTTGTTTGTCAAATTAAATCAATCAAAACATTTGATCTTATTTTTTATCGCGTCAGTTTTTAAATGCAAAAAAGACATAAAAGAAAGGGCGTTAATTACTTTTTATTGTAAAATAACAATAATCTTGCTATTTTACAATAAAATGATCAGAATCTTGCTTAAGCTCCAACATTAGTTTAATTGCTAAATCGCTACAAGACCCAAAAACTAAAAAAGCACGTAACCATCCACTCCTTTTAATCAATTAATCAATCAGTCATCGGTAATTTCTAACAAACTTTTTTTTTATAAAAATTATGGCTCTATTGAATTTTCCCTGTTCATAAATATTTTAGCCGTCCATAAATTTTTTACGGGTAAAATATTTATGGTCGGGGAAAATGCAACAGAGCCACTTATATTACAGATCAATGAAACCAAAATTTTTTTCCCTTTCTTTTCTGTATTTTTTTTTGTTGTTCTTTGATTAAAGACAAAATAAAATTGATGTGGGGGAGGAAAGAGAGAGAAAAAAATGTTTGTCAAATTAATCAATTAATCAGTCAGTCAGTCAGTCTCAGACCATTTTATCATTTTATTTACCTTTTTTTGGGAGAAACTTTAATTTTTAGTTTTTGATTATTTTTATTATTCAATCAACCTTAAACGGTTTAATTAAAGTTTAATTATTAAAAATGAATAAAGAAGATCGAATTGGTCGATGGTATTTTGGTGGATTAGCAGCATCTGGAGCAGCATGTTGTACCCATCCGTTAGATCTGCTAAAAGTACATTTACAAACTCAACAAACTGGAAAAATTACTCTTCCCCAGACAGTTGCAAAAATTTTTAAAAGTGATGGAATTTTGGGATTTTATAATGGCTTATCAGCATCCCTTCTTCGACAACTGACATATTCAACAACTCGATTTGGGATATATGAAACCCTTAAAAAGCAATTCCCCGCTGATCAAGTTTTACCATTTTATCAGAAAGCTGCATTGGCAGGACTTTCAGGAGCTTTTGGGGGTTTTGTTGGAACTCCCGGGGATCTGGTAAATGTTCGAATGCAAAATGATATTAAACTTCCGCCTTCTGAAAGACGAAATTACAAGCATGCTTTGGATGGAGTATTTCGAATTATTCGAGAAGAAGGCTTCACCAAAATATTTAGTGGTGCCACAATGGCAACTACTCGGGCCATTGTTATGACAATTGGACAGCTATCTTTTTATGATCAAATTAAACAAATGATTATTGAGCATGGTTACGGTCGAGATAATTTATACACACATTTCTTTTCATCTTTTTGTGCCGCTTCAATTGCAACAATGGTATGTATGTTAAAAAAGGATTTTTTTAAAAAGGGGTAGTCAAAATTTTTGATCAAAAAAACTTGTGTTTTTTTTTCATAGCAATTAATTAACTTTATATTTGAATGACAGTAACCAAAACATAAAAAAAGTTAAAAATTTTAGATTACTGTACTTTGATAGTAACGTTACTATCAAAGTACAATAACAACGAAAAATTTGTTACAGTATACAGTTACCGTAATCTCTTTTTTTTTATTTTTAGCTTACCCAACCTTTGGATGTTATGAAAACGAGAATGATGAATTCAAATTTTAAAAGTATTGGAGAATGTTTTGTTTATACCGCAAAGCTTGGACCCATGGGTTTCTTTAAAGGTAAATTATTATTTTAATAATAGAATTCATTAATATTGTTGTATAACAGCAATATTTAAATTATTTAAAAGGTTGTAATAAATGTTTTGTAGGATTCTTTCCTGCTTGGGTAAGATTGGCGCCGCATACAGTTTTAATGTTCATTTTCTTGGAACAACTTCGAATGAATTTTGGTTATTTAAAGCAACAAAAAAACGATTAATAAATGTTCAAAATAAACATTATGTGTTTTAATAAAAATTAAAGTAGAAAAATTGTTGTTTGCTGCTGCAATTAAACTTTTTGAATCCTTTTTGGTATATTTATAAAAAGTTATTTCTTTAAATTAATATATTTAAAAGCAAAATACTGCTAACATAAAAATCAATAATATCCATCGAAATGCAATTAGTGAAGCATTGTTTGAGGGATTTGAATTATCAGAGATTTCTTCTTTTTGATTTTGTGTTGAAATTGTTGTTGTTGATTGATAAGGTTCTTCATAAATTGGTGCAACAGATTCACATTTGACTTCATTCTTTGTTACTTCTTCAATAAAATTACAGTCGCGTGAAATAATAGTACGAGAACCTAAACATAAAATATAAAAAATATAAAAGATGTATGATACCAGTATATTCGCGCCGCTAGTGTTGGCGGCATGGCGGCGCCTTCGTGGCGGTGACTTTTTGAAAAAGATCATAAAGTTTTGCCGCGGATCAAAGGATGCCGCTGGCGGTGATGTTTCTTGGGGCACGAATACACTGTATGATACACATGTATATGTTGTATATACAGGGTGCTTCAAGAAATTCCCCCAACGTTTTTTTTTCGAAAATTTTTTTCCTTTGTTTTTCCTTTGTCAAACATTTTTCGAGAAAAAACGTTGGGGGAATTTCTTGAAGCACCCTGTATATATATATATGTATGTATGTAAAAAATTATAAATAATTTACCATTTGGAGTACCCTCTCTAAAGTTTACAGTAATTTGATACAGTTTTCCATTTCTTTCAATTAAAGTTGGACCACCTTCATCATGATTTAATACTTTATTTTGAAGAAAAACTAAAAAGATTACAGTAATTTATAATTTATTTAGAGACCGGCAAGTCAAAAAAATTCTTTAAAATAAAAAATTTGGCTTTTCGGAATTTTCTGATGGCATTTTTGGCGCTTCAACTTAATTTTTTTACTTTTTTGTTTTTATATTATTCTTTTTCAAGCCTAAAAGTACTACAGTGCTGAGGGATATATGACACTTCGTTACCAACGTGAGCTAGGTTCAAAGACACTTCGTTACAGTTGGTAACGAAGTGTCGATCTTCCGTGCTGAGTGTTGAGCAAAAATATAGAAACTCTTAAAATTTGCGGATTCTGACAGAGAGTAAATTAAAATTTAATTTTTCATACTGTAACCAAAAAAAATGACAAAAAAGAAAAGGAAAAAATGTTGATTGCCAGTGTCTAAATTTATTGTAATAAAAACAACATACCACTGTCATCATAATATCGATCAATTTGAAATGGGACATTTGTATGTTGCAATTTGGGTGGTGTTCCATTAATATGCATATCATCTGAAAAAAAACGAAAATTGATTTAATATTTCTGAAATACGATTAGGGGCTGTCTAGATGTCACGTGAAGCATTTTAATGGAGGGAGGGTCAGAAGGGATATCGTGCAGCTCTGATTTTGTCGGCAAATGCTTTGATGTTTGTTCATCAAAGGAAGCGGGGGGGGGGGGGGGGGGGTAAAAAAGATCGATTTTTGTGTCCGGTGACATCTGGGCAGCCTCTTACTTACTTTTGAATTCATATTTTCCATATCCAACAACAATTAAATCTTCCATATAAGTTTGAACATGATCTTTGGCCAAAGTAATTGGTTCAACACCAAAATCAGTTCCTTCTGAAAATTCAATTACAACAAGATTATGCTCCCTTGGCCATATTAACTTTAATGGAATATATACAATAGCATTTACAGGTTCAACAATATTTGTATGAATACTCTTTGAACGAAAATCAGGAAAGAACTTGCTTGAGAAAGATCTAAAAATTTAGTACCTCTTTGGCAGTTATTCCGTCCCCCCCCCCCCCCCCCCCCCAAATTTTTTTGTTTGAAATTTGCATAAAAAACAGTGAATTTGAAAAAACAAATCAAAAGGGTGGTTGGGTGGATTAAAAAGTGGTTGCTTTTGTGTAGCAACCGGCGTGTGAAAAAAAAATTTTGGATTTTGCTATTAATTTTTATACCATCAGATAGATCTGGATTTTCGTCATTTATGAGCAAAAGACAAAAGTTTTGTGAATGAAAAATTTTTTTTTGGGGGGGGGGGGGGGACGGAAAAGTACCCAATTTTTTTTTATCATTAAAAGTAAAAATAATAAATACTTGTATGAATTGAAAAAAGTTAATTCGGAATCTTTTGTCCACCCTTTTTGGTAGGTACAATATGCAGATGTTAAAAGATGTCGCTTTGAGATTACTGTAGCAGTGCAACCATAGAAATAATTAAAATGGTAAAGTGGAATAACAAAATCGAATAACTTTAATGGAGTTTCTTGGCCTTTATAGATCGGTGGAAATTGTGGAGGGATTTTCTGGTTGAGTTCAGGAAAAATTGATTCGCATTTGACTTCATTTTTTGTTACTTCTTCAATAAAATTACAGTATGATGACACCCGAGCACGATAATCTAAATGTATAATATATATGTTATAGCCGAATTTAAGAGACTGTCTACCAGAAAATCTTAAAATTTCATATATGAGCGGAACACACCATCTCAGATTTCAATTATTTTTTGTATGTTGGTAGAATATGGTCTAAAAACGTAATTCTGAAAGTATTACCAGTTCTTATAGTCCTAGTTTTGGATTGGCACGATGCCAAAGGTCATAATTGGCCAAAATTGCCTGACAAGTAAAATATTTTTGTTTCTTAACCGAATAATTTGATGTTTTCCCAGTTGATACTAGTTGAGACAAGGTTTAAAAATATGTATTGTTTACATTTCTATCATATTTTTGAATACGATTTTTTTCGCTTTGAATATTTCGCCCCCTGAAAAAAAATTGCATTTTTCGTTGGGGAGCTTAGTGAATATCACCAGTAATTGCCTCAGAATCTCAGCTTTCTGATAATATGTGACTTTTACAAAAATGAGGTGTACTTAGCGATTCCCAACCAAAAAACTTTTGTCGAACAACATCTATAACATGGAATAATATATATATTTCATGAATGGGGGCAGGTATCGACTTCCGGTGACTTGCATTATGGAATATCAATGTTGTGGAGCATCCAAGAACAGTTTGAACATTTTTGGTAACGATTTCGAAATATGGGACCCCTTTGAAAATCAAAAATTTTACAACTTAGAAATATCGCAAAAACTCGGTTTTTTCTTTCATAATAAAATCAAATACGCATTATAATTGTAAAATACATGCAACAACATCAATATAGCATGATAAAAAATGACGGGGGGTCAAAATCGATTTTTTATGATTTTTTGAATTTTGCATATTTTCGATCAATTTTCGAGATACCAAAATATTGGGTATATCGAAATATGTCAATGTTTTGATACTTTCGGGTTAAAATATAGCTTGTTTAAGATTTTTGGGTAATATTTCGACATCCTGGAATTACTAGTTTTCATTTTCCACGTTGCTGAAAACATGCTCAAAAATTTGGGTAAAAACATCTGGAAATCAGTGTTTTTCCGATACAAGATCATTAAAAACATTTTTTAAAGATTTATTATAATTTACTTTGGTGGGGTGAAGTGTTTTGAAATCATTTTGAACAATTTTAAGATTTTCAAAAATTACTGATTTTTCAAAATTTGAAAAAAATTACTTTATTTTATTTTGTGTTGAAATCATTCAGAAAGTGTTAAAATATTGACATTTAAGCCAAAAAAAACGTTTTTAGTGATCTTGTATCAGAAAAACACTGATTTCCAGATGTTTTTACCCAAATTTTTGAGCATGTTTTCAGCAACGTGGAAAATGAAAACTAGTAATTCCAGGATGTCGAAATATTACCCAAAAATCTTAAACAAGCTATATTTTAACCCGAAAGTATCAAAACATTGACATATTTCGATATACCCAATATTTTGGTATCTCGAAAATTGATCGAAAATATGCAAAATTCAAAAAATCATAAAAAATCGATTTTGACCCCCCGTCATTTTTTATCATGCTATATTGATGTTGTTGCATGTATTTTACAATTATAATGCGTATTTGATTTTATTATGAAAGAAAAAACCGAGTTTTTGCGATATTTCTAAGTTGTAAAATTTTTGATTTTCAAAGGGGTCCCATATTTCGAAATCGTTACCAAAAATGTTCAAACTGTTCTTGGATGCTCCACAACATTGATATTCCATAATGCAAGTCACCGGAAGTCGATACCTGCCCCCATTCATGAAATATATATATTATTCCATGTTATAGATGTTGTTCGACAAAAGTTTTTTGGTTGGGAATCGCTAAGTACACCTCATTTTTGTAAAAGTCACATATTATCAGAAAGCTGAGATTCTGAGGCAATTACTGGTGATATTCACTAAGCTCCCCAACGAAAAATGCAATTTTTTTTCAGGGGGCGAAATATTCAAAGCGAAAAAAATCGTATTCAAAAATATGATAGAAATGTAAACAATACATATTTTTAAACCTTGTCTCAACTAGTATCAACTGGGAAAACATCAAATTATTCGGTTAAGAAACAAAAATATTTTACTTGTCAGGCAATTTTGGCCAATTATGACCTTTGGCATCGTGCCAATCCAAAACTAGGACTATAAGAACTGGTAATACTTTCAGAATTACGTTTTTAGACCATATTCTACCAACATACAAAAAATAATTGAAATCTGAGATGGTGTGTTCCGCTCGATTTTAAAAATCTGGTAGACAGTCTCTTAAGTTTCAGCCAAATTTGAAAATTATACTATTTAAATCTAAAACGCATTTTAGTTCAACTTCGAGCCCTATGGGGGATTTGAAATTTCAAAGTTGTTTAAAAAAGCTGATTTTTTGCATGCAGACTCCTTAGGTATTCATTAGAGAGGTCTATACCAGGGCTGGACGAAAGTTTCGTAGACCGCATTACGAAACAAGCGCGAAAGTAGAGGAAAATTTCTCCCTGAACTTTTTTTTAAACAACTAAACAGTGTAAAATGACCCAATAAATCATTTAAAAAATGTAAAATATATTCAACTAAAAATTTTTCCTCTATTATAAGCCTTTAAAGACAAAAAATGTCAAAAAAATGGCAGTTTCGCGGAAATTACGAAACCCCTGCGAAACTAGGGTAAAACCTTTAGATGAATAAAAGTTTCCTCTATTTTTCTGTTCCCCCTGCCTGAATCTATAGTAAATGAATTTGAAAAAACGTTCATCGTTAAATTTTTCTTCTATTACTGCGCGCTGAAAGTTGTGATGAAATAGTTTCGTCCAGCCCTGGTCTATACTTGCTTTTTCGTTCAAAATGCCCTCAGGGGATTATCCGGATTTGGAATATCCCAAAAACGCGTTTAAATAAAATATATCACCAGTATACTATTGAGGGGGGGGGGGGGGGTAAATAAAAGAGTCACGGCCGATCACAAGGGTAAAGGGGTCACAAAGACGATTTTTTAGTCACGTGATTTTTGGACAATCCCTTTTTGCCGCGGCAAAAGGAAAGATGTTCGAAAAACGAGTTTCTGATAACTCTTTTTTTCACCTTTTTTAGATAAAAATTTTACTGAAGTAACCTTAAAAAATAACAAAAGAACACCATAATTTTAAACTTTAAAGGAAGTGTCGAAGCATCTGAAAAAACGCACTACGACGGTAAGGGCGTCACGGCAATGATGGGGAATGAAAAGTTTGTTTTTTTGTCATTCATTCACATCGGTTTGACGGATGAATTTTTACAAAATTTTCATTCCCTATCATTGCCGTGACGCCCTTACCGTCGTAGTGCGTTTTTTCAGAGATTTTGATACTAACTTTAATATTGAATTATTGAATTTTAAACAATCAAAAATATTTTTCGTAATTTGATGATAGCGAAAAATAAATTTTCTCAAAAATATTAATATTTTAACTATTTATTACTAATTATTACTAATTATGTTGAACTTCTTGGAATGGATCAGATTCCACGATTCCATTGGTAGAATCAGAATCGGGAAAACACTGAAGTAGATAAGTGAAGGGAAGAAGTAAAGCATGAAAAATAAATACAAACCATAGTTTCCAGTTTTTGCACTGACACCAATTTCATACCATTGATTATTTCGATGAATCATCATTGGACCACCACTGTCACCAATCATTGCTCGATGTGTTACATTTCCGCCACAAATTTTTAGTTGTCCAAAACAATGTTCGACCATTGAAATTTTTGTATGCCGTAATACTTTTGTCTCTTTTGGTGTTGGATCATCTAAAAAAAATATTAAAAACCTTTTTTGTGCATAAAATTTACCATTTGTGAACCATACTCCAAATCCAGCAATATACGCTTCATCCCCCTCTTTTTCGGTGTAATCTTTTGCAAGTTTCACCGGTTCAATTTCAAAATCAGTTCCTTCTGGAAATTCTAAAATTGCAATATCATTCCATGGCAACTGCGGCCGTGTAAATGATTTTGGAAGATATGCTGTTGTGGTCATTGGAAGTTTTGATATATCGACCCCATCAGTTATTGGTCGAACTTCTGCCGAATATGAAATATTTGAATAAAGTCTGAAAAAAAATCTCATCTTTTTTAAATGTGTGTGGGCACAAACTTTTTACGTTCCCGAAAATCGCGTCAGTTAAAATCTGTCCGCACAAATAAATTGATATACACTACCCACCCACCCACAGTGTCGCCAAAATCGTCCATAAAATTAACTTACTTATAAGTGTCAAATTCAACTTTCACTGATTCTTTATCATTAATACAATGTGCAGCGGTAAGAATATGTCGTTTTGAAATTATTGTACCTGTACACATACTTCTCGCAGAATGAAGTTTAACAATAAATTGAAATAAATCTGATGGAGTAATTTCACCATTTCCGATACGCTGAAATATGAGAATCATGATATAAAAAAAAATAAAACTTACTGGTTGATTGAATCCATAAATAAAAGTCGTTTTTGCGAAAATTGCAAACATAAAATAATAGTAGCAATACATTTTGAACTTTTTTGGTTTTTTCTTAGCATAAAAATGGAAGTGAGTGAATTTGTCAATTCCGATATGCTAATGTCAGAATAGATGAAACATTTTAAATGTAAAAAAATGTTTATATGCAAATTTTAGCTATCAATGATGTGCTTTACATGTACATATGATCGTTTATATTCTCTTCGATCGTTGATTCTTACTCATTTGTGTAGTACACTATAGTAGACACAATCGTAACAAAAGCACTTGCTCGTCAACATTGTTATTCGCAGGGGATTACGGTAGATATTGAAAAGATGATTGCTGATTGTTATGAATGTATTCAATCATCAAATGCTCTTACCAAAGCCATACCTGTCATCGTGGTCTGTTTCTTACTGTACTCGTATCGCCTGCTTAGCTTCTTCTTTCATTTTTAATTGTAAAATTTGAACTCGGTTACGGTATAGTGTTTGATAGTTTCAAGTGTGTAATATTTATTTAAAAATTTCTAGTAAAAAAATACTGTAATTAATATTAATGATGATATGTGTAAAAATATTTAAAAAGCATCAAAAAACTATAAAAGAATTATTTTTTATCTTTTTCTTTTGCTTGAAATTTATGAGCTTTTACAAGTGTTTTGACATCTTTTCGATGAAGGATTGAATCTTTTGTTAAAGCTTCTATGGCCGCCGTTGCAACAGCTTCTTGTCGACGTTGTTGTAAGGCTTCTCGATATTGCACTAAAATCAAAATAAATTGTATTAATTATAACATAGGGTATATATATACTGTAATAAACATACTTGAATGAATTGTAATTAAGCCTCCCCAAGCAATTGACCAAAACCATCCAACAAATAAAAAAGTTATTGTAAAAAATTGACTTATTCCAACAAGAAAATTTACAATTAATGTTAACAATTTTCGGCCTTCCTAAAAAATGTGTATTTATGCAGTTTTGAAAACACATGGTTTGGTTTAAAATGTTTAACAAAAAAGTTTTAAAGGTGGCGGGCTCTTTGATATTATTTCGATAAAATGGATGAACCTGATTTTTTTTTGTTTTAACACGAAGAAAATAACTTTTTTCAATGTTCTTTAGAAAGTTCGAGAAGACAAAAGAAGCTATTTTCGTGTTAAAACAAAAAAAATCAGGTTCATCCATTTTTTCGAAATAATATCAAAGAGTCCGCCTCCTTTAAATATGAGATGTTTTATAAATTAAATATCTTGTGACTACAGTACTTTTGGATCATTGTTAAAAATAAAAAGATGAAAACAAACCTTAAAATTTATTCTTGGTTGTCCCATGCATAAAGCACTTAACCCGCTTAAAATAGTTCCAGAACCAGGAAGAAAGACATTTAAAAATAGGCAAAGTAATGCAACCGGAACTGGAAGAAATGGAATTGCTGAAAAAATGCAAAGATATGTAATTTGATGATGTCATCCTCGAAATAAACTACACATTGAACAAAAAAATATGAGTTTTCACAAAAGATTTTTTAAAACTATTCTTAGTTTTTTTTCTCAAAAAAGATTTAATGAAGTGTAAAATAAATTTTCCTAAAAAATACCTTCATGCATAATTGTTAGATCATTCGTTGGAAGATTTACTTTATCCCCGGATTTACTCTCTTTTGTATTTTGAGCTTCTAAATTTTCTTGTGCTGCAAGGACAAGCCCAGTAATATTAAAGGTAGGTTGCTGAAATAAAATACTAATTATTATTACGGTATTATTTTGGTAATTAAAAGTCTATATACGGTAGGTTTTAATGCAATGAGATTACGGTAGTTTAAAAAAAGTAATTAAAGAACAAAGATGTGTCATAGTTCTTTTAAAAGGGTTAGAAAATTTAATAATATTTTCATTATTGATTGTTCACAAATTTAAATAAATGCCTATTGTAATAGATACATTTAATCGAAATTTTTAAAACAAAAATTTGAATGCCTTTTTTAAAGGCACAAATATGGAATTAAAATTTTAAAATTACAAAATTCATTTAATTAAGACAGAATTTAAATATTATGTAAACTAACTTGTTCTCGAATTTGTAAAATTCCTTCACTTAAACCATATTCAATAATTCGAGGAAGGCATTTTTGTACAAGTTTCCATCCCCTAAAAAATTCCAAAATTAAATTTGCATAAATTTCATTAAATTAGCTTTAACAAATGTAAAAATATAAATTTTATGCCAAAAATTACCCTACCTCGGCCGATCAACGATGAAACTGCTCACCCCGGTTGTAACCGTAGAAATCATTTGCCAACGTTTTTGTTCATCAGATTTTTCCAAGCCCATTTTTGGATATTTTTTTTAAAACAACATAAATAACAACAAAAAAATGTAAGAATTTTGAAAAACTTGGCAAAAATATATCCGACATTTTTCTCTTTTTTTTATTTCATCGAAAAAAAAGCAAAAATGTATCACTCTTTTTTCATCAAAAATTGATGACAACAAAATTTGATGGAAACAAAAAACAACGCTTCTTTACATTCAAAAAATTCTAGATGGAAGAATATAAAAACTTAAAGGTACGGATAAAAAAAATATTATTTATATATAAAAAAAAAAGTTTTAAAGAATGGAAAAAAAGCATTTATAAAAGAACGAAAAAAGTATTCCGGAAGTCACCAAACAATTTTTTTGCTGCTTCGATTTTTTTCTTTGTCAACGCTTTTTTTTCAGCTTTCGAAGAATTTCTTTTTTGCCAAAAAATTTGCATTTTCAAAAAGTGCCCATTCAAATGTGGTCAAAAAAAGCAGCTGGACTTGTTTTTTTTGGAGCTTTCATTGCCATGGGAGATGGTCATTTTTTGAAAGGTGGAAATGTGCTGCTTTTTTTTCAAACCTTTGTACTTTCATTAAACTCGATGAAAAGCAGCAAACCGTGCTTCCTGATGTGGCACACTTGTTTTTTTGGCAAGAAAGCAAAACATGTTTTTTTGGCAGACACGTGTTTTGCTTACAGTATCCTTCAAAAATGAATACATAAATTTATATATAAAAACTTTGAAAAAAATGGCACATTCTGGCAATTAATATCTGTTAAACAAAATCAAAAAAATACTGTAATAATAGCATATTTTTAATAAAATCTATTTTTTATAAACTCTAATAGCTTTCCCACAAAGCCCCGACAATTCTCCATCATTTTCATTTTGTTTTGGGGGAAGTTGGAAAGAAGAAGATCGACGAGAATCTGGAATATTTAATTGCAAATTGCTTTCTTTCAATGATGAATATTTCCATAATGCAGGATGCCTAAAATTTATATATATAAGCTACAGTATCCCCTAAAATAAATACTTACTTGCTTTTTCCTTGATATGCAATCAAAAATAGCTCATTTTCAGCAATGCCAGCAGAGGCTGAATCTTTTTGTTCAAATTTTATCTTTTGATTATTTTTATCCATTTCTTCATTTTCAACTTCAGAAGTTTCGTATAAAAAGTATCCAACAATTGCAGCCCAATGTGCACCTTCACCATTTTGATTCATTGGTTCAAAATTTTTGTCACAATCATACGGTATCAAAAACACTTTTCCTTCATTAATTTCTTTAATAAAATCATTCACAGATGGAAATGGCACAGGTTCAAAGGCACCAAAATGATAAAATTCTTTTCCAATTCTTGAAAGCCATTCTGCTAAAAGATGTTGTTGTTGAATACTGTAGTTTGGTTGATAATAAACAAACCCGAAAACATTTCCCCCGCTTTTGTAAATTGGCACATTTTTGCCCATGCCATTACTTCAGTGATATCAACTTGATCCTTTTCTTCTGGTTCAAGACCAACAGCTCGAGCAGCTAAAATTAAAGCAACAAATCCACAAGTTGGTCCTTTTTGTAGATGAGCTTCTGCATGATGAAAGTATATCCGACCTCTTGCTGTTTCACCTTTTGCTTCAATGGCACATTCAAGTCTAAACAAAATACCTACAGCATTTTAAAGAAGAATTTTATATTCAACGCACCGTGTCCAAAGTAATGGGCCACATTTTTCCATGTCTGTCGTTACTACCGGAATATCTGCCATTTTTCTATCCTAACAATTTCAAACGTCAAATCTGCGCCAAATGAAATGAAAAATAATTTTTATATCGGTACTCAAACCGTTGATAAATAAAATAACAAAATAACCACAATTGTAAAAAAGGGGAGGTATACATATAATAATAAAAAAAAACATTGTTTGAATAAAAGTGAAAAATAAATGGGATTCAAAACATAACAAAAAAGGGGAAATAATCATAAAAAACACATCAATATTGTTTTTATCCAATTAATTAACATTTCATTTTTCATCAACAGGTGAACCGCTTCGTGAACGGGATGGTGGAGGAGGACTTCGAGTACGGCTACGAGAAGCAGAACGAGCTGAGCGGGAACGCGATTTGCTTCGTGGAGAACGACTACGTGGTGAACGGCTGGAATTAAAACATTTAAAGAAAAAAATAAAATCAAAGAACAAACCTTCTAGATTCACGACCACCGCCGCCACCAGCACTACCACTTCCAGATTGAGAGTCATCAGTAAGTTTGATACGACGTCCATTAATATCTTTGCCTTGAAATTTATCAATTGCACGCTTTAAATCTGATGCAGAAGAAAAACAGACAACACTAAAAAGAATACTGTATTAAGAAAAACTATTAGACAAAACTTACGCATGATTAGGTTCTTTCTTGTGAGCGTCAGCATATGAAACTTCGCCAGCTTGTCGCATAAGATCTTTCAAATCCTAAAGATGAAAGTATTTCAATCAATTCCCCTCATGATGAACCGTCTGGGCAACAACAACAAGATGCATAGAAACATAATACTTTATAACTGCATCCTGTCTTCGAAAGAAACGTCATCCTCACAACATTTCACTCCTCCGATAATTTTTTATGGATGTTTGATGAGCTTTTTCAAAGTTTATATATTTTCTTTTTCAAGAGTCCGTCAGAAAGTCTATCGCAAAAACAAGTAAGCCATGTTCTTTTTCATCAAAACCCTCTTGCGCGCTCATCCTTCTTTAAGAGTTCAAACTTCCGAAAGTAGACATCTCTTCCTCCTCATGTCCTTAAACTTGGGATAGTAAATATACATTCGATAAGAAAAACCCAAGTTTTAGATAAACCAAAGACTGTGAACCATGCTTAAGGTAACCCAAACCAAAAGATAAAAATGTAATTACCTGCCAAGAGCATCGTGTAGAAAGATTATCAACAAGAAGACGATAACGAGTCTGAACTGGAGGACCATATCTAAAAATTTAATATGTTGAAATGTGTTTTTAAAATTTACAATTCTCACTTTTCACGTTTAGATTGACGTCCACCACGATCGCGATCATCACGTCTTCCACCACCACCACCACGATCATCACGACCATTACGTCTTGATAATTCAATTTTAACTCGATCACCACATAAATCTCTTCCATTTAAATCTTCAACTGCATCAGCAGCATCTCGGCTATCATCAAATTCCTGCAAATATTCTAATTATTGCTGCTAAATTTCTGTGTATTAAAACTTACAACAAATCCAAAACCAGATTTTAAAATTACATCACGTATTTTTCCATAACCTCGAAAGAAATCTATAAAAAAATAAATTAATAATAAAAAAAAATCGCTAAAAAAGACAGCAACCTACCTTCAACATCTCTTTCAGAAGCACGAGAGCTTAAATTTCCAATATAAACTCTGCTTGACATAATAATTGTTGAAAATATTATAGATAATTAATAAATGCACAAGAAAATGTTAAAATAATAATAATATTAGTCGAAATCAATGATTTGTAGCAATGGCAACAACGAACCACACAAAAAAGAATGACGACCACAAAAAAACAGCAGCAACAGCAGCAGCGGGAAAAAAATGTTCGCGAAAAGAATGTTTAAAAGTGCGCCAAATTTGAAAATTGTAAAGCAGCAAAATTTTAAAAAATTGCAAAAATAAGTTTTTTTGTTACACTCATTTTTAACATTAAATTTACCAATAAAATTACTGTAAATGAACAAATTAATCTTTAAGAGATTCTTTAGCATTCATTCTGTGAAAAGGCCAATAGTTTTGGGAATTGAAACAAGGTAAATTTTATCTTTTTTTGCTGCACATTTTTTACCTATTATTTTAGTTGTGATGATACTGCGATCGCAATTGTTTCAGCTGATAAAAAAGTGTTAAATTCAAAAGTTTTTGTAAATCGAATTGATCAACAAAGAATTGGTGGAATTTCTCCCGCACTTTCAGCGATGCAAGTAAGAAAAAAGTTTATTAAATTTTCAAAGAATTTTGATTTAGTTTTACAGCATCGAATGTTTATTGATAATTTAATTGAAGATTGTTTGGATGAAATTTCATGTCGATTAGCACATTTAGATGCTATAGCTGTTACATCGTGTCCAGGCTTGGTAATTTGTTTAAAAGTTGGACTTGAACGTGCAATTTCTTTGTCAAGGTTTGTTATTTTACAGTATATAAATAAATAAATATATTGTTTAGGATATCTAAAGTACCATTGATTCAAGTACATCATATGCGTGCTCATGCTCTATCTTCTCGACTTATTGATGATTCTGTTGAATATCCATTTCTATCTCTGCTAATCTCGGGTGGACATTGTTTGTTGGTTTTAGTTAAAAATCCATCAGAATTTGATATTATTGGAATAGATTCTACTACTTCTCCAGGAGAATGTTTAGATAAAGTTGCTCGTGAAATTGGATTAAAAAGTAAAGATCGACATTTGGGGGCGGAAGTTGAAAGACTTGCAAGGTTTTGGGTTTTTGTAATTTCTGATATCATTGATGAAACCGAAACAATTTCAGGCTAAGTGATGATGATGGTTGTTTAAAAATTTCAATAAAACCACCCTCAACTTCTGGAGCAGATTTTCATTTTGCATCTATCAAAAATTCTTTTTTAAATTTGATTCAACAAGGAAAACTCGATAAATTATCACAGACGGATACTGTAGATTTATGCGCATCTCTTCAGGTTTGTTTTTTCCCCCATTGTTTTATTATTTGTAAATTTTGTTTACAGTTTCAAGTAACATCTCATTTATGTCGAAAACTTCATCTCGCTTTCGAATATGTGCAATCCAAGGATATCCTGCAAAGTCAATCCAAAACTTTAGTTTTATCTGGTGGTGTTGCAGCTAATAAATTTATTTTTAAAGCTATTGAAAAGCTTACAAATTTTTACAATTACAAGTTAATTGTTCCACCTGGTCGACTTTGCACTGATAATGCTGAAATGATTGCATGGACTGGAATTGAAATGATGGAAGAAAAGTAAAAAATATTACTGTAAAACTTTTGCGTTATATAAAGTTTTTACATTTTAGTCCAAATGTTGCAATTCCATGGACATCTTTACCCTCATCAATCTATGCTCATGATCGATATCCAATTGGAACTTCTATTTTAAGAGATGAAATTCAAGCATCAAAGTTTAAACCAACAAGAAAGTTAAAGCTACAGTCATTATTACAAGATCAAATTTATTTTACGGGTAAACCATTACAGTAGTAATAAATTGCAATATTAGATTTGTAAAATTATTTGAATAAAAATTGACCAAAAAGTTTTTAAACTACATCTGAAAATTAAAAGTGTTACGGTAGCAAAATAAATGATTTTAAAAAAATACTTACATTTTTTCAGCTTTAAATTTTTGAATTATTTTTCTGATTTCATTTTTTTTGATGAAATTGATTTATTTTCTTTATCAGTAGCATGTGAACTTGTTAAATTACCATTAATATTTGGTTGAGATTTTTGTGATTCTTTATCAGTAAAGTTTCCAATTTCAAGAGTTTCATATGGACTTCTCAAATTTCCCATAATATCAGGATAAAGCTTTGGTGTAGATTTTTTAATAGCAGCTTTATTTTCTTTATCAACATTTTTTCCAATTGATATTGTTTTATGAGGACTTGGTTTTTCACCATTTGGATATAGTTTTATATTTGAAGGATCAGCAATAAGTTTCAATTCTTTATCAGAGTTTTGTGGATGATTAACTGAAAGTTGAAGAGCCTTTGGATTACTGTCTTCTTCAATATCTGAAGGTTTTGCAGGACGTTGAGAAGCATCTTTTTTAATTTCAATAATATCTGGAATTATTGCTTCTTGAGAAGTTAAAGATAAAGAATCATTTTTGTTGGATCGAGAAAAGCAAAGACATTTTAAAATCCATGATACTAAAGCAATTGAAAATATTAATAAAGTAAAAAATCCTATTCCAAATATAACTAAAATAAAATATATGAAATTCTTTTTAGATACTGTAATTTTTAAAATCTTACCAACCAAAACAGTCATCCATGTTGGAATATATGAAACTGGAGGCGGAGTTGATTGAACATTTTCAATTCCAAATAATTCAATAACAAAAATTCCAAAAAAAATCAGTAATAATTTAATGAAAGTAACCATGGTTCGCGTGATTTGGAATGATGAAATATTTTTTTGTGTAATTTTGTCAAAAATGAAAGAGCTAAATTTGCATATTAGAAGTCACACATGGGCAAGTTGGAGGCAACCGGGCGCAACGCGCCCGGTGGTGCGCTCATCGCTCAAGCAAAAAGGTGCCGTCGCTCATAAAATTCGAAAAAAGTAAAAAAAAAGAGAAAAAAAAGTAAAAGGAAAAAGGAAAGAAAAAAAAAGAAAAAGGGAAAAAGAGAGAGAAAAAGAAAAGAGGGAAAAACGAAAGGAAAAGGGTCCCTTAACAGTGTTGTCCCGATTCCACTTTTTTCCGATTCAGATCCGATTCCGATTCCACCCGATTCCATTTTTTTCCGATCCCTTATAAGGAAATCGATTCCAGAATCGGAATCGATGGAATCGCGATTTCGATCCCTTATAAAGAATTGGAATCGGAATCGGGAAAACACTGTCCCTTAAAGGAGACTCGTTAGTTGCTGCATTGCGAAATCTCAAAAAGTTTCTAGCACCCGATAAAAATGCGGGAAACGCCTTAGAATTTGAAAAAGAGAAAATTTCGCAATGCATCAACTAACGAATCTCCTTTAAGCAGTGTGTTTTGAGTAAAAATGTTTTACAACTTTTATTAAGGAATAGAAAGGGGTATATTTTTGATATTTTACAAAGAAAAATTTGGAAAAAAATCAACAGGAGGGACCCTTACGTGTAAAAGGTTCGCTCAAAATTTGAAAATCCGCCTCCGACCGTGCCCATGTGTGTTAGAAGTTCCCAAAAATGTTGGCGAATCAAAGTTTAAATAACAGTATTCTAAAAATTCCTGAATTATTGTGTTCTAAATAAAATTAGACTAATTCCACCAATCTTCTTCAAACGGAATCTGGTATTATGTGTAAATTTATAATTATTTCTAAAAAATTACAATAAATTAATGGAATTTTTTTGCACATTTTATTAGCACTTTATGAGCGATTTATGAGCTTTTTATTTTGTGTTGCAAAAGTAACTGTAACACAAAAAACAGATTTTATTTTTTTATAGATGCTTTTTCCAAGATTAATTTTTACCTCCTTTTTGGGTAAATTTTTTCGAAAATTTTCTTTTTACGTCTGCTATTTTTTTTGGCAAAATAATTTAGCTTTGTTGTAATTGTAACATTTGTTTGTAAAAAATTATTCGTTCTTTTTATTCTTCATTAAAAAATAGCGAATCTTTCTTTCCAAAATTAAACCAAATTTTGCATGAAAAAATTATACAGACTTAATTTGATAAATTTTAAAGCAATTATATCTTTATTATCACTAAAATATTATATATATTTAAACACTTAATTATTACTACTAAGAAACCAGTCTCCCTTTTTTTTCTTTCATTCTATTTTTTTTGTTGCTATGGAAATTTTTGTTTGAAAAGAAACTATGCACTTTTTTTCAAAGCCAAAATTTTTAGTAGTAATTTTCTCTTTTTTAAAAAAAGAAAAATAATACTAAAAAGCAAAAAATTTTTATGATTGTTTTTACTGTAAAATTTTTGATTTTATAAAAAAGTACTTTTGTTGACGGATTACGGTAGTTTTTTTATTCGATGATGTTTTAAGTTTGGCAATTTTAATGAACTTTTAAAATTTTTGAATCCCATTTTTTTGAAAAAAAGTGGCAACAAAAAATAATTTTTTTCTTTAAAATTGCTACATGTAGCAAGAAAAAAAAATGTATTGTTTGAAAAATGTTTTATGATTTTTGACGTCACAAAAATGTTTGAATTTTGGTTGGAAAAGTTTTTTGTCATGAGTTTTGGCAACAAAATTTGTTGTTTTTTTAAAATTTTACTTGAATAAAAACAAGTTAATTGCTTTTTATTGAAAGTTTTGTTGAGTTTTGTCACTGTTTGATAATTGTTTTTTGATAAAATGACATAAATTTTTGCTCATTTTTGGCACAGCTTATTTTTTTTTCTAAATTGCAGCTTGAAAGAGCAGAAAAATTTTTATTGCTTTTTTTATCGAAAAATCCTTTAATTAATATTGAATCTCTAATATTACTGTATTTTTAATCCATATTTGTAACTTTAAATAAATAAATAAAATTAAGTTCCAAAAAACTGCTTATTTAAATTCCATTTTTAAAACTTAATTAATCATTTTTGTCACCCTTGGGGTTCAATAATCTGTCATAGATTTTATTATTCTTTTTAAAGGTTTAAAATACTTCATTGCTTCTGAGAACTCCTATTTTTTTCATCATCTTATCAGTGGGGAGATGATGATGAAATTTTTTTTTTCACAGATCATATTTTTTCTCCTCTAAAATTAAACTGTTCCTTTTTGTTTTTAGAAAAAAGAAACACATTTTCTTTTTATTTCGTACTTTTTTAAAATTACTCGTTTAAACTTTAAAGCTTTTTTTAATGAATACATTTATAAATATTTAATATTACACAAAAATTATCGAATTTTTAAAAGGACTTTTTTTGTGTCTGTTTTTTGTTGCTTACTTTAAAAAAACAAATTTTTTAAAAAAATGGCAAGGAAGCCATGAAAATTTGGGGCAACTCTCATGAATGCATTTTTTCGGAAACATGTAAAAAAAGGAAAAAAAACATAAACGTAAAAAAATGAAGGGTGTAAATGACGTTTTTGATATGAATTTACGTCCGCCTAAAAAATGCCAAAAATAAAATTTGAGATTGTTTTACACCGATATCATCAGAAGCTTTTTTGATTAAACTTTAAGCATTATAAAAAATTCGAACAAATGACTTAAATATTGGAAAGTCAGCTTCTTATCAGCATAAAATTACATTTTTATTTTGATAAAAGTGACAACAAAATATTTTTGTGAGATAAATTCAAGTTTTACACGATTGTATAAAAATTTAGTCATTTTTAAATATTTTTGAACGTCACTTTTTTATTTAAAAAAAAATAATAACAACCTTTAGCCTCGGATATCCGCATCTTGAGAGGAAGAAAGCATATAAATCATGTGTAAAATTTCTTTTTATTTTCTCTTTTTCCACAAAGTATCTTTAAAAAGTGCTGTTTTATATCTGTGTGTTTCATTCAGTGCCAGTCACGAAAAACATTTGTGCCATTGCTTTTTGAACCACAAAGTTCAGACATTTTTTTTGGGAATCATTTTTGGAGGAAAATTTATTCAAGCTTAAAATTTGTTTTTTCTTTTTTTGTCTACACTTTTTTTTTTGCTTTCTTTCAGATTTTAAAAGCTTTTATTTTTGATTATTCACTCAAATTTTTTTTGCTGAACCATATTATTTTGATTTTAAACAAAAAACACACAAATTTTAAGTATAAATATTTTCAAAAATAATACATTTCAAAATTACAATTTTATAGTAACTTTTTGGTTTAATTTAAATTTAGTCACATCAAAAAATGTAAATATTTTCCGTTCCCTTTTTTTTCCTATTTAAAAAATATTATTTCCATGACGACAATTTTGTTGTCATCTTTTTTTTATTAAAAAAATTCGCGTCGTTTGAAAAAAATTATGTGTATTTTTATTGAAAATTATTAAAATTATTAAATAGATATTTTTTCCGTTCTAGAAAATTCCCAAAATTCTTTCATGGATAAATACGAAAAACTTGGAAAAATTGGTGAAGGATCTTATGGTATGTTTATTGAAATTAATTAAAAAGGGGGGCTATGATTAAAGTGCCAAAATTGATATTTTATAAAAACCATCGAAATTAAAATTTTCGAATTTGTCTTTACCAATTTTTGTGCCGAAATTCATCACTAAAAAATATTGATAAAAATTTGCATATTTTTGATTCGATAATTTTAATCCCTATTTTTGATTTTTTTGGCTAATTTTCAATTAATTAATTTTTTAGGAGTTGTATTTAAATGCCGAAATCGTGAAAATGGTTCTATTGTTGCAATAAAAAAGTTTATGGAAACTGAAGAAGATCCGGCAATTAAAAAGATTGCGTTAAGGGAGATTCGAATGTTAAAGGTATGAAAAAAACTATTCTTCAATCAATAATTAATCAATACAACTTTTTTTGCAGCAATTAAAGCATCCAAATCTCGTAAATTTAATTGAAGTTTTTCGTCGAAATAAAAAACTTCATTTGGTTTTTGAGCATTGTGACAGGACGGTGCTGGATGACTTGGAAAAATATCCAACAGGATGTCCAGAATTTTTAACAAAAAAAGTTGTCTATCAACTTTTAAATGCCATTCAATTTTGTCATTCCCATAATTGTATTCATCGAGGTTTGTTCATTCTTTTGATCTATCAAGCGATTAAGCGTATGATTAGTGATAAGATTAAAAGTTTTTAGTGGTACTGTAGGTGTTGTAGTTAGATTTAAATTTAAATTTGATTTTGATAAAAATAAAATGAATTATTGCATATTAACTGATTATCAGCTTTACGGTATTATCATAAAATTGCTATCATTGATATCAAAATTAAAAATTGATCTATTTCGTACAGTGTTATCGTACCATTGTCACCTGTGGCGACTTTTTTGAAAAGATCAAAAGCATTTTGCCGACGACCAAAAGACGCCACTTGAGATGGAGCAAGATAACACTGGCTTCGAAGCAGCAAAATTAAAAATATATTATTGCTGATAATAATTTTAATTAAAAAAATTATTGTACCTACTTTTATATCTTTTTTTCAGATGTTAAACCAGAAAATATATTTTTAACTGTTCATGATGTTCTAAAATTAGGAGATTTTGGATTTGCAAGAATAATAAATACGAATGAATTATATACGGATTATGTTGCAACTCGATGGTATCGTAGTCCAGGTACTCTTTAATCAATTGGTAATCCCTTCTAAATCGGTCATTTTTTTGTAGAGCTTCTAGTTGGTGATACTCAATATGGTCCACCTGTAGATGTTTGGGCGATTGCATGTTGCTTTGCGGAAATGTCAACGGGTGATGCAATTTGGCCTGGTCGATCTGATGTTGATCAATTATATTTAATTATGAAAACTATTGGTAATTTTAACACAGTTTTTTTTTTGAAAATATTGTAGTTAAAACAAATATATTTTTTTAGGAAATATAATTCCAAGGCATATTCAAATTTTTCGTTCAAATCAATTTTTTCGTGGTGTTGCTTTTCCGGAAGCTGAAGATACAATGGGATTACGAAAAAAGCTTCCAAATATTTCTCCAATTATTGTTGACTTTTTACAGGTAAAAATTTTTTTAAAAATGGATTAAAAAATTGTAAAAAAATGCTGAGGATTTGGAGATATCGCTGATAGTTCACTTCTATTTCGCAGCCTCGGTAGCGCAGTAGGCAGCGCGTCAGTCTCATAATCTGAAGGCCGTGAGTTCGAGCCTCACCCGGGGCAATCTTTTTTTTTGCGTTTTTTTTTCAAATTTATGTTAAAAATTAAAAATTAATTATTGATTTTTTTAGAAATGTTTTGATCCAAATCCAGATATGCGATGGTCTTGTACGGAACTGTTACAACATGAATATTTCCGAGATTTTACTTTTCGGTTTCCAGAAGATATTCTTTCACCTGGAATTAAAAAAGTAATTTTAACAATAATATTTTTTTAAAACAGAATTTATTTATTCATTTTAGTTTCCATCATCATCATCAGGATATTTACCAATTTTGGATACAGCAGATAAATCTTCAATGGTAAAACAAAAAATTGGTGTTCAAGGAATGGAAACAAGGGCATTTTTGCCGTCAATTGCATAAATATTTGTATATTAATTCTTCAAATATTTTTTAGTTTTGTTTTATTTTTTGAAAAAAAAGAGTGATGATAAACGGATATTTTTTTATTGATTTTTTATTATTCATCATTTTTTTGTGGTTTACAAAAAATGTGATGGAAACAAATCATTTTTGCTAAAAAAAGCAGGAAAAAATGAGAAAATATTATTTTTATTTCCGTTTTAGCTAATTTTTGGCACTTTCGACCATGGAGAATTCAATGGCGCCATTAGTTTTTCTTTAAAAAAAGTGCCAAAGATTTGCTGCAAGAAAAAATTTGAAAATCCCGCAATTCGCGCGCAAAAAATACACTTTGCCAAACATCGGTCCATAAAAATGAACAGTTTTCTTACTTTCGATTCGACGTGCAAAATCCATTTTATTTTAAAAATCGATCGGTATTATAACAATTTGTATTTCTTTGGATAACTTCTAACCTAACTCAAAAATTCAATGCAAAAATGAGATTATTACTTCTGTTTCTGTATTAAACAGAAAAAAAATTTTGGTTCTAAATATATCTAAATAGGCCATCGGTATCAGGCGACTCTGACGGGGCTTGAACCCAGACAGTGCGGAACAAGAGCCTTAAGCTCTTACCACTGCGCCACCGTGGACATTTACGCGTCCTTTCAAAAATTTTAATCAAACAAGTATTTTTTTCAATCGTCTGCAAAACTGTCAAAATTTAATTTTATCGTAATATTAGCTGGATTTATTTATCAAATAAAACTTACCAAATTCAGCAGTCTGTCGAGCATTACAATTTCTGATAATTTTACACAACTGCCGAAATTTTTGCTTGCTTTTTTTTCGAAGCATCTCACAGCGGAATTTACAGGAAATAAAAATGAAAAAAGTTCACACTTTTGTTGCCATTTTTTCAGTTAGAAACCATTTCGCTCAAAACTTTGCCAATATCTTCTCTAAAGTGTTATCCATTGTTTAGGTTTCACACCAGTTAATTGGAAGCATATCAGTAAAGTTATACCAGATTAAAGGGGCGCGATCGACTTTTTGACGAAATTATCTTTTGCTGCCATATTTTCAAATTTGCATATTTTAGCTTGACTTTTTCCTGGCATGTTCCTGATAGCCTTATCAACATTTTTTATTTTAATCAAAGCATTTGGAAGTAATGCAACTGAGTTTGAGCCGATCGAAAAACATAATATTTCATTTCGATTTCCAGATTCTCCTTTTCATTCGCGCGACTTTAATGTTTGTTAGATAATTAAAACTATGATTGTAAAAATTTCATCATCGCATGAAAAAAACGAAAAAGTTGATAATATACTGTCAGTTTATTTCATTTCTGTTATTATATTGTCAAATATGTGTACATAAAACTATATAACCATAGATAGAAAGAGTTCACAGCAAATCTTGAAAAAGTTTGTTGGGAATTAAGTAATTAATAACCGGCTTTCTGTTGTTTGTTTAAATATACAGATTTTACCCAACAATGAAAACTTTTTGTTTCAGGGTTACGGTAGTTTTTAAAACCCACCCCCCTTTCGTTTAACAAGTTTACCCCCCCCCCCCCCCCAATTCTCTGTATATTTAATAACTAATACAAAACTGTTAAAAATAAAAGACAAAAATTTTTTTAAATTAAACAAAACGACAAAAAAACAAAATACAATTATTCATTGTTCGAACGAGGTGGCCGTTCACTATCAGGATCATTAACACGGATATCAAAATATTGCCAACCACCTTCAATTCCAAGAATATCGCCGACGAATTCACGTGACATGACGCAACGATGTTCAGCAGCATTATGAGTATGTTTAGAAATAACATAATCAATCATATCATTATAGAGGAACCGACGAAAACTTTGCGTACTGGTTGCATTAGGAACTTCAATTTGAATAGTTGTACCATAGCATGTTTGAAGTTCAATATGAGTATCATCAACTACGCAATTTTCTTGGCCAAGATGAGAAAAATGTGCGAATATCGACGGTTTAATATAAGTCATTGGAGCTTTCTATAATATATAATAATACTAACACATTGTTTACATCGAAAAAAATAGAAATTTGAACTTACAAAATTACCAGGTTCATATTCATAGGCTCGGAAATATACACCAACTGCAGCTTCTTGTGGAACAAAACGAGTTTCTGAACGAATTTTAAACCGACTTTCTTCTTCATCAGCATATGGTGGCATATAATTCTCCAAGGTGAAACGATGTCCAAAGCCTGCAGTCATAGCTGCTAAAAAGTTTTATTTTAAAAACAAATGTAAAACCAACAACCAAAAAAGTTAACGTACCAATAACCAAGGTTTTACAATCTTTAATATCCTGTAAATAAGGATTTCGATTAGCAACATTAGCATTATAAAACATTCTTTTATCATTAAGATAATAACCGACAGGAATACATTTCATTCTAATAAATGCATTACAAATTCGTTCAAGGGTTTTATCAACATTTCTGACAACAGCAGGACGAAAAACTTCATCCAAATAATTACAATATTGCTGATCTTTAAAATTAAGGTGATCACGATTAATATTTCGCCACCAAAACATTGTTTTCATCATTTGATAAAGCGACCAATGTTCAGAATGTTTGAGATGAGCCCATTTTTTTTGATAAAATGCACCGACACTTATTTTTCTTTGAGATTTTACAACTATAAAAAAGCTATTTAAAAAAATCATGAAACATTAACTTACGAAGCTCATCACCATGCATTGCGGCAACGATATAAGCAACTGGCTCCAGAACATTAAAGTAATATCCCCAGATAAGAGCAATGGCTTCTTCAGGAGTACAAAACGAAAAATTTTGAATCAGTTCACCGTAAACTGTAAGTCCATAATCAGGTGGGGGCGTCATAATTCTTTTAACGGACAATGACCGTACAACGTGATTTTGAAGTTGTTGTGATGGTGGAAATAAATAATTCATAAAACCATTACAGAATTCACCAGAATGTTTTCCCCAAATTGTTACCGACTAAAATGTAAAAGATAAAATTAAGAAAATGCTTAAAAAATGAAGATCAAAATTACCTCCACAATATTGCTGTCAAGGGCACGTTCAGCAGGCTGAATTTTCATCCATTCATAATGGGATACAGCTAGCATTATAACATAAAAACCATCACAAGTTCGTCCAGTTCTTCCCATTCTTTGCAAAACAGTTCCTTCATTACCAAAGAACTGTTGAAGTTTATACTTTCCAGCAGCACTGTATTCGCTATGCTTTTTATGCATTCCACAATCAATGACTAAACCGACGTTTGGAACATTGACACCTTCCACTTCAGTAACTATGAACTACACAAAACGATTAGTTAGATAAAAGGGAACTATAACAAAGCAAACTTACGATTTTTAAATCATCGTTTGGATCCAATTCATTAAAATCCCAATCTTCGTTTTTACAAATCAGTACAATCTTATATCTTCCGAGTAAGGGATTTTGAAGCATTCTTTCACGAGATTTTATGTTAACCGCTTTGATCATAGACATTCCAGAACAGATGATTACAACATTTCTTTGATGCTCAGTAATATCAACACTATTATAACCATTAGACAAATATTTTTCGACAGTTTCAACAGTATTTGTTGCAAATTTTGTATCACTGAGTTGTTGTGTTGGTTGAATAGGATTAACATATTGAAGAGGTTGAAAATTCTCATCAACAACACGAATGTTATATCTGCGTTGAACATCTACTTCAAAGATAATAGGCTCACTAAAATAAGTAACACATCTTTCCTGAAGTGCTGCATCAACTGTAGCAGATAAACAAAAAGTTTTTAGCGATTGTTTCCAGGCATATTCGATAATTTGATATGAAATAGCATCATTATGATGAAAATCATCAATGACGATATGGGTGAAATTATGTTCTTTACCGATCAAATGAAGAGCCATACCATTTGAGCAGTAAATAATGCCAGGAGCTTTTTCTGTTTTAGCATAATCTGCAGTTAAGTAACCGACTTGTGGATCATCTTCAGCCAAATATGGAGCAACACTCATAACGGCAAGTTTTGAAGCACAACTGATAAGAACTTTTGCAGCAGGTTGATGTTCTTTAATCATTCGACCGACCTAAAAATATATATATATTGACATATGCTAAAATAACTCCCATTTTTAAGGATATTTGAAAAAGAAAAAATATAAATGTAACTTACACAAACAGTTTTTCCACAACCTGTTGTAGCTTTAACAATTACAGGATAACCATCATGAAGAGCGGTATCAATAAATCTTTGCCGTTGAGACCAGAAAGCAGTTTGAGTGTAGCATACAGGTGTTGGACCGACTTCTCTTGATGGAATCATTACTGCAGTTTCTGAGACAATGTCTCTCAAACCACCTCTAATTATTCCAATTCGATTCCCTTCTTCCATTTTGAAATCATCACCACCATAGCTTCTATGAGCACGAAGTGTAGATAACATGACGACGCTAAAAATGAGATATTAAAATGTAACGGAAAATAATAATCAGGAAAGCACGAGGAAGGAATGCTCTAAGCCCGTCTCCTTCTTTGAAGGGACACGCGAACTTTCAGTACGAAAAATTTAGCCAGTTCAATTGCAAAAAGGTTGCAATAAGAAACTATATGTTTATAAATATTGCGAGTATGCTTAATCGATAAAATTACCGGAAATATATCTGAAGAAAGTATCCGCAATATTTATAAAAATATAGGTTTTTATTGCAACCTTTTCGCAACTGAACTGGCTAAATTTTTCATACTGAAAGTTTCCGTGTCCCTTTGAGAGAGCAGCGGTCATTTTCGTTTTTGACGGAAGAGAGCAGTCGCTCACCAGCTCGCAGGAAGAATAAAAGGAATGAATGACCGCTTTGCTGCTGCTCACTTGCAAATGGGAAGAAATGAACTGGCTGCTCGCATACAGTATGTTTGCGCACTCGCGGGAAATTCAAAAATTTTCAAAAATTGGTGATGATTTTTCGTAAATCGCATTTTTTTATATGGTTATCTTAAAAAAACGGTAATTATTTTTTACAGTTTAAAATCTTTTTGTCAAAAACTTTTAAAATGTATAAATTTTTTACTGTTTTTAAAATTAAAAGACCTTTTGGCTTTTTTTGTCTAAATTTGCTATTCTGTGTATTTAAGGACAATTCAACATTC
Source organism: Panagrolaimus superbus (assembly GCA_964035985.1). Taxonomy (NCBI): domain Eukaryota; kingdom Metazoa; phylum Nematoda; class Chromadorea; order Rhabditida; family Panagrolaimidae; genus Panagrolaimus; species Panagrolaimus superbus. The sequence continues at coordinate 14,601,350 of OZ038357.1, forward strand.
TAGCTATACATTTTTTGTGTTATTGAGTAAATAATATTTTTCAGCCAAATTAGACTAGAATATCGAAGAAGAGCAAAAAAATTGACGACGAAAAAACAACGCTTGCAAAATTATTATATCAGTTTTACAACAATATCAAAAATTTATCCATGCTGGAAAAAACAATTTTTTTAACTTACAACAATTGGACCATCGAGTTTAGAAAAAATATAATTTAAAAAAATTACTTCAAAAATGCAAACGTAAAAAAACAAAACGACCTTTTCAAACGTTTTTTTGCAAAAAAAACCTGATCTTCTGTTATTAACAATTCCACAATTTTTTGCGAAATCGTAGCAATGCGCTAAATGACGAATCTCTGTTAAAAGTTGAATCTTTGATGGTTGGGTAGTTATGTTGGTCAAGTACCGTAACCATGCATTCTTTGTATTTTTACCAATCAATAGAAAACCGGTTATTAATTACTTAATTCACAACAAACTTTTTCAAGATTTGCTGTAAACTATTTTTATCTATGGTTCTAAGGTTTTATGTATTTATATTTGACAGTATACTAACATAAATTGAATAAATTGACAGTATATTATCAGTTGCTTTGTTTTTTTCATTCAATGATGATATTTTTACAATCACATTTTTAATTATCCTCCAACATTGAAGTCACGTGAATGAAAAAAAATTCGTTGATATTTAATATTTAATTTTTTACCATAACCACAAATACATAATACGGCAAAAGCAACTGGAAGGAAAAATGATTTATTATCAACATATCAACAGAACTCCCAGGAAATGTCGAAAAATATGAAACCTTCAAAAATCATGTTGTTAATTGTACTCAGTCAAAAATCGAAAGATGTTTTGAGATGTCCGAAGAATACAATGAACGTCGGCCTCAACATATTGCTCGGGATTAAGCATGGCTCGGGCCGACTTTTTTGCCGGCCCGGGCCCTTTCCAAAAATTTTGAGAAATTTTTTTCAAAGTTAGATTAAAAAATTTTTCCAAAAATCCTTTTTTTAATTGATTTTTTCCATTAACTACTATTTCTTTATTGTTGGTAATTAAAAAAAACAAAAACCATGTTGCAAAAAAACGTTTTTCTTTAAAAGTGATTTAAAAATAGTTTAAAAATAAATTTTCTACGGCCCGTGGGCCGAGTTTTTTGGGCCCGGGCCCGGCCCGGCCTACTGACTTCTCGGCCAGCCCGGCCCGGGCCGTGCCTGGCCGTGCCCTCTCAAAGCCCGGGCCGAGTCGGCCCGCTGCCATGCTTACTCGGGAACAGAACATGGTTTCGATCTGTTTTTTTTAAATGTTATTTTTAATTTTTAACTTTTGTCTTTCATTTTTAATTTCTATGTATTGTTTCAAACTTTCTTTTTCTAAAGAATTACTTAATTTTTAATAATTCTGTTGAAAAACTTTGATTTTTAATTTTATTCAGTATTTGACACCAAAAGGGTTTGCATTAAAAAAAGGATACTTTCAAATGATAGACAACATTTGTTTTTTAAGAAAGCTCTTTAAAAAAAGTTTTCTTTGTTGATACATTGCGAAATTTCCTCTTTTTCGAATTATAGAGCTTTTTCCGCATTTTTAGCGGACATTAGAAATTTTTTGTGTTTCAACTAACGAGAGAAAAACGAGGGCGAATTTGTTTGTTTCCGATAAATGGCAAATATATTTAATAATTATTATTATTAAAACTTTGTACCATAATTTAGAAAACATAATATTAAAATAAATATGGTGGTGATAAAAGGAAAGCCAAATATTAGAGAGTAGGAGTTTGCAAACTTTTTACACACTTTTTTTTTATATAATACTAAGATAACATAAAAAAATAATTAGGTTGAAACATATTTTTAAAAAGTTATGACGAAATATTATCGTTTAATATTTTGTCCAAATTAAGATTTAATATTTTTAAATAAATAATTTACATAATTTTGATACGGTTTTACAGAATACAACAGCGCACACGAATCAGCAATTAAATGTATTGTACTTATTGGAATACCTAAATTTCCGATGAAACTACTGTAGGCAGAAGATTGGGTTAAAAATCCGGCAGCAATTAAAATGCATGGAAATGCAACAAAAAATGTAAAATCAATTACTTGAATTATTATTGCTCTAAAAATGTTTATGTTTGAAATTATTACTGTATTTTTAAACTTGAAAAAATTTTGAAACAGCATAAAAAACCGAAATTTCGATTTTCAAAATTTCGGTTTTTGAAAATAATTGCCATTAAACTCATCAGTCCTTAATCTCATACCTATGTAACATTTTATGCAAATTAAAAGTTGATTTTGAAATAATATTTCGCAGTTTTCGAAGTTGGTAAATAATAATAAAATTTAAAATAAAAAAAACTATCAAAAACATGATAAGCCAAAATAATGAAATGCTGATAAATGCGATCATATAATTATTGATTAGATTTGAAGATAATATAAAAGTATTTGGAATTTGCAGTTTTAAAGTTGCAAGAGATGGAACAATTTTTTCCATGGATTTTTGATTTTCTTCAAGATTTTTCGATGCCATACATAATGGGGCTATAATTTAGATATATGCAAATTAAAGCATGTAAATTTTGTGTTTGGAATTTAAAAAAAATTAAAATTTCAAATTTCAATTTTCGATTTTTCAAAACTTCGAAATAATTTCAATTTCGACGTTTTAATTCCAAATTTTTTATGCAAATTTCCTACCAATTATTGAAGCCCATACAAATACAGTAATAAAAATGTAAACAAAAATCCACAAAAAATAATATTTTAGTTTTTTGGAAATAATTTTAAGTAAATGTAAGCCGGCGATCACTCGATTAAAAACTGAAAATAATACTGCAATTACAGCGGCAATCACAGGAAAAATTAAAATTCCAATTACAAATAAAAATTCTTCATTTTTAATTACAAAAAATTTTGAGGAAAAACTTATCGCTGCAAATGGAAGCGAAAAAGTTGGATTAAAAATATATGCAAATATTTCCCATAAAAAATTAAATGAAATTTGTATTAAAATATTATATTTAAACGTTTTCATCTTTTTTGGAGATTTTTTGAAAACAATAAAAACAGTAAAAATATAAAAAATGAAGGATAAAATTAGTGTTGCATCCATGAATAATCGAAGCCAATGATGAAATGTTGGGGGATGAATTTGTTCAACGGTAATATTTTTAAACTTTTCAAATGTTATCATTTTTATTTTGTTTCTACAGTAAACTGTAGCCTTAATCAGTAAACAAAAATTTCAGAAACTTTTTTTAAAAACAAATTTATTTTTTTTCTTTGAAAAAAAGTCAAAAAATTGGAAATTTTAAGCTTTTTTTTATAATTATATATTTTAAAACACATTTTATTTACAAAAATTAATGGGTTGTTAAAATAAAGTTTTTTTTAAAAATTAAATTGAATTTTTTCGTTTTCAAGAAATAAGCAAATGCGGAAGGTTATAATTTCATGTTTTTTGTTGTTGTGAGTAATTTTTTCGTTAAGGGTCCTTAATTACGAAATAAATTTTATTTATACATTGACTCGGGTAGGCTCGGATACAATGACACCGACCTATTGTTAGACCCTCCCCCCCCCTTACAAACTTAAATCATTGTGACGAAGATAAGTCACCTAAAAATAAATGCATTTATTTGAAAATTTTTAATTGAAAAGATTTTTGCAAACTTTGGTACTATGAAATAAAAATTTAAAAAATTAAAATATCGGCAGTTCTATTTTGCTGTTTTTAAAACTTAAAAGAGTTTTTGAACTCGAAATATCGAAACTCCAAATTAATTTCGTAATTAAAGTGGTCGAAATAAAAATGCCGAAATCCGAAATAAATTTTACGTTCACGAAATATCGATATTTCGGTTTTCTCAAAATTGAATTTTCGATTTGCCAAAGCTTTATTTCATCATCCAATTTTTATCTTTTAATTTTGCAATACATCCATTTTTTGGAATCCAGCTTAAAAAATTAAATTTCACAAGACTAGAATAAAGTGTCAAAATATTGTTCATTAAAATGATGGGAATTTTTCTTTCTTATCAATTTTGAGCTTAATTTAACCGTACATCATTGTTGTCTATGAACAAAAATTGATCAAAGTTGTTAAGCTTTTTCCCTTTTCTTTCTTGGTTCATTGAAGTATGAAAAAACGGGAAAAAAATAGCGGTGATCACTGATAAACACAAAAACAATGCAAAAACTACGTTAAAGTCACAAACAAAATTTTAGTACTTAAAGAAAAAAGATTGATTTTGAGGGTTGTAATTTTTTTGTTGCACAAAAAATTTTAAAGTTAAAACACTTTTTTTTTAGATAAATGAAATTTTTACTGAATATTATTTTGTTTACGTCTGTAATATGTGGTTTCACAAATGCCTACAAAATTGGCATTCTTATTCCAGATATTTCTCGATCACAAGTATGCTTCATTTTTTTGGATTTCATATATCCCCTTTAATCCATTATTTTTCATTTTTAAGCTTTTATTTAATCAACGTATGGGTGAAGTATTAGCTGATGCCGGACACAATGTAACTTTAATCCGATTACAAACTTTGGAAAATGATGGAAAAAATTTGAATATTGCAACAAAAGTTGGAATGGAAGAATGGATTGTTGATGGACATCTTGCAGATGTGGATTATGAATGGATTAAGCAGAAGCAAGCAGAATCCGCATTTCAAGATGACAGTATTTGGACGTTATTTCTTGGAGAAAAGCGAAAAGTTATGGCAACAATGTTTAAAACTTTTACAGATGCATGTGAAAGTACGCTAATTTTTTTAATCTAGTTGGATTACTGTAACTTTTAAATTTTTGCAGAAATAATTACGGATAAAGAATTTATGGCTAAATTTGAAGCGGCTGAATTTGATGTTGTTTTTACGCATATGTATGAATTTTGCCCAATTGGAATGCAATTTCAAGGAAAGGCAAAAACTTGGGTATGGGTAAATTCTGGAGCGTTATGGGATTATGTGGCATATTTTATGGGGCTCCCAGTGCCACCAAGTTATGCCGCACGTAAGTTATATATTAACATTTTAATATAATAAATGCTTTGTTTATCTCATCTAAAATATTGCATCATTCTGATGCAAAAAAACATTTTGCGTGAAAATGATGCAATTGAGAATATTTTTAATGAATTTATAATACTTCAAAATATTTTGAGTTCAATTTTAACACGAATATTTTGAATTCATTTTTTACCAAATGAATTCAAAATATATCATTTTATCTTAATTAGAATCGGATTTATCAAACCCCAACACTGAACCTTTTGACCAACTTTTAATATTTTACAAAAAAACAAATTTTTTTAGCGCAAATGGCTGACGCTGGTGATTCTCTCACATTTGTTCAAAGATTGAAATCCATTATTGGTCACACACTTACCCCCCTTTTTGTGTCCCGATTTACCGCAGGTCCCCAAACAGAAATATTTCGAAAACATTTTGGTCCAAATTTTCCACATTTAACCGAAATTGCCAAAGATGCCCCCCTTGTCTTTGTAAATAGCAATGAATTATATGATCTTCCGAGGCCAACTTTGCATAAAATTGTAAATATTGGCGGACTTGGAATGAAAGCAGCTTCGACAAAGCCCCTTCCAAAAGAATACTCAGAATTAATTGAAAAAGTTGAAAGTGTTGTAGTTTTTTCATTTGGATCTGTGGCAAATGCCACTTTAATGCCAATGGAATGGAAGCAAGCATTTATGGGAGCATTTTCAAAATTCCCAAATACTCAATTCTTTCTTCGTTATGAAGGCGGGGATATTAAAGCACCAAAAAATGTACATTTTAGTCATTGGCTTCCACAAGTTGATCTTTTACGTAAGTTTTTGTCTTTTTTTTTTAAAACCTCATTCTTTGGGTAATCTTAACAGTTTACCTGCTACCGTATACTTTGTTACAGTAATTGTAATCTATTTTAATTACTGTAGTTTTTGTATCAACTTCTTTAAAGAGAGACTTTTATTTAAATATTGAAAATCAGGGAAAATCTTTTGCTCTTTTTTTTATTCCTACTAAAAATCGTTAAAAAATTTTATAAAAGTGAATTTCTCTGAATTCTATCACTAATGTAATCGTTTTTTGGATTACAGTATACCCCTTCAAAATAAATCGAAATTGTTTTTTTTTATAAAATAAACTACGGTAGTTTATTTACTTAAAATATTTAAATATATTTTTTCGAAAAAACTCAATTAAAATGTCTTACAAACTATATATTTTTAGAGCACCCAAAAACTCGTGCCTTTATTACCCATGGGGGATTTAATAGTTTGCAAGAAGCCATTCTCGCGTCACAACCAATAATTTCGATTCCACTTTTTGGTGATCAATTTCGAAATGGAAGAATTGCAGAAAAGCATGGATTTGGAATTGTTTTATCAAAATCTGAGATCAATGAAAATGCAATTTCTGAAGCGTTGGAAAAGATTTTATCCGATAAAAAATATTCAGAATCTGTAAAAAGAATGAATAAAATGGTTTTGCATAAACCGGTTTCCCCCGAAACATTGCTGGTAAAATGGACGGAATTTGTTGCAGAATTTAAAACCTTGGATAATTTAAAGCCAATGGGGGCAAAATTGGATGCAATTACATATTACAATTTAGATGTCTATGCTACGGTAGCTACCGTAACCGCAGTAATTTTATTTGTAATTTGGAAAACATTGAAATTTGTTGTTTGTAAAATTGGAAGTTTATTCGGATTTTTTAAATCTTCTTCGACGAAAAATGTTAAAAAATCTAAAAAAGTTGATTAAATCTGTGTTTTAATTATTTTTGTTGTTTTAAATAAAAAATATTATAAAAAAAGTTGCAATGGAACAATTTGACATGTATTTTTGGGGATCCGTTTTCGTTTAATTCTAACTGAAACAATTTCGGCGCTTCTTTTTATCTTTCCCCCTAATACATTTTCATTCACAAATTTGCATAAAGATATAAATATTATTGAGTTTTGTGTTGCAATTTGAAAGGAAGAGTGATGGGGGGGGGGGGGGGGTTAAGAAGTACCTAATTTATTTATCAGCTGTTCAAATTGTTTATGTGCCTTAAAAATTACAGAATGAAATTTCTTGAATCACTTTGTATTTTTTAAGGCTTTTTTATTGGAAGAATATCTTTTTCGAACGCGTGTAACAAAAAGTACATTTAATAAAAAATTTGCATACGAATGACAACGCATCAAATTTTTTGATGATAAAAATATTTTTTTCTTTCAAACCATTCCTTTTTTTTTGATAAACTTGAAAAAATGTCGTCTTCTACTTTTGTCTTTATTGCTGCATTATTTTTATTTGTTGATGTTGCATTTGGTGGTGGTATTTGTAATGAATCCGATATTGTATTCCCTAATCCGAAGGCCGAAATTCATGCTTTATTAGCTCGTGATCGATATATTAATTTTACTGGTTGGACTTCTCCCAAAAAAGATTCACTTCCAGATGTTCCATCTCATTATTTAACTGGAGCTGGAGCAGAAGAAATTCCACATGGATTTTTAAAAGAAATGATTTTGAATTTGAATTTTGTTTCAGAAGATCATTATTTAGGTGCTCGAGTAATTTTAACTTCAGGACAAAACGAAATATTTGTATATGGAATTTGGCATAAGGTAAGTGTTTAAAGAGTTTTAACAGGGTTTTAAACTTTTGAAAATAAAAGACTGTTAAAAAACATGTTTTTTAGGCTGGAATTCGTGAATTATTTCTTAGATTTCAACTTTTTACAGATGGTGTTAAAGTAAGTTATTTCTAGAATTAATTTTGTCATATTTAAACCATTAAATTTTAGGTAAAAACCATTTATATTTTTCAAAATGGAACTCAAACACCTGAAAATGAATCGGAATGTCTCAAATACTTCGGATTAGATCCAAAATACTTCCCAATGGATGGCCTTCTTATTCAATTAAATTGTGAAACAACGAATGTCAAAAAAATTCTTGTTAAATGTATTCCAAAAAGCAGTGTTGATTAATATTATTTAATTATTTATTTTTGTTTTGTTTTAATAAAATTATGTTTTTAAAGTTTTTCATGTTTTTCATTTTGCAAAAACTACTTTTTTCATATAGGAGGAAAAATTACAAAGAGTTTATTGATATTTTTAATTATAGTCAAACCAAATAATTACTATCATTGATTGCTGAACACTCTTGCCAAATATTTTAACGACATTAATGTTGTAAACTTTTTTGATAGACACTTTGTAAAACCGTTTGTGTTTATTTTGGAAAGAAAAAATAGCAAATTTTTAAGATAAAGAAAAAAAATCTTCGCTCCTTTTGTTTATTTTTGACCTTTAAAAAAATGAATTGAAAAAAATATTTGAGGTTTTTTGCTTCCATTTCTTTCATTCAATCTCTCATTTTATAAATACATATATTTTTTCATTCAAATCAATTTGCTTCGTTTTTTGGCATTTTTCTATTTTTGGCACTCTCTTCAATTTTATTTCATTTAAAATTTGTTTTCTGTTATTTCGTTATTATATTTTTTTGCTAAAAATGGATGTTCGAAATTATCAAAAAATGTTTTCATCTCCTCCACCATTTTATCAATCACAACAAAATTCAATTCCATCAATGAATTTTTGTTGTCCACCACCACCATCATTTCATCGACATCATCATCAACACCTTCATCAACAACAACAACAATATTATCAGCAACAACAACAATTATCAATGATGAATTCAACATTTAATAACCCATTTTTGACAATGACAAAACCATCAACAATGAATTTTGGATATCAAAATTATAACAATAATCGTTTTATGAGTAGTCATTTTCAACACCAACAACAACTTCAACAACGAACAATCAGCAATTTTCAACTTCCATCTCCACCAACTTTTAATCTTCCATCCACGTCTTCATTTGATCCTGCTTCAATCACAAATTCTTCACCTTCCCTTACACTTTCAACTGACGATGGAAGTATAAAAGAAGAAACAGCTCGAGAAATATTTTTCCGAACTTTATCCGCGTAAGTTTTTCTTTCTTCTTTCTTTAATTAAATACAATCTCTTTTTTAGATCTCTTAAAGAAGCAAATAAATTTTATTCTGGAAAAACAACAACTTGGAAGAATCCATTTCTTTATAAAACACATTTATGCGAAAATCACTGTAAAAAATTATATTGTCGTTTTGGAGTTAATTGTTGGTATGCTCATGGTCCACATGAACTTCGATGTATTCCTGAAGTAAGTTTTTACCTTATCATTTGATTATTATTAAATTTACTATATACATTTTAGTCTGATGATCTTCCGGATCCAGTTTTTATCAATCAATATCTTTCATTTCTTGGCCTTCCAAAACAAACTCTTGATCAAATTATTCAATATGCATTTTATGTTGCCAATCTTCTAACTTCTTCTTCTTCTTCTGAATCATCTCTCAAATCTTCAACCCTTCCATCTTTTGATTCTACGCCTTCTGTTTTACTTTCTCCAATCAAAAATGAAAATGATCAATTTTCTACTGATAACGTTAATCAAATGAATACTCCAAAACCAAACAATAATTATGCAAAATTCCTTTCTTCTCTTACATCAAATGGTGGCTGGGGTGAAATTGAATCTGCAATTAATGGAACTATCAATGTTGAAACTGAAAATACTGAAAATAATGCAAATTTTGGTAAAAGTTTCCATCTCTTTGGGGATAGTTTTAATCAATCTCAAAACCATTAAGAATTTTAACCAAATTTATTCTTAAAATTTTTGGCTTTAAACTGAATTTTAAAATTGTTTAACATTTTACCGTAATCTCGTTTTGCTTTTATATTTTATTTATCCATTTGTTATATTTTATGTTTTTGAAATAAATTTCTTCTACAATACCGTTTTTTTGCGAGCAATTATACGGTATCAAAAAACATTTTTTCGTTAATCCATGTTTCAATTCTTTTTCATTTAAAAAAATAACTTTGCCACAGCAGATTCACTGCATTGATATCAGGGACATGCCAAAAAAATTCATGCTGAAATATGTAAATTTGTAAATATGGCAGCAAAACGTAAATTCGTGAAAAACTCGATCGTGCTCCTTTTTTTGGCTATAACTTTACGGATATGCTTCCAATAAACTTGAGTGAAACCTAATCTATAAACAACATCTTAGAGAAATTTTTTGGCAAAGTTTTGGGCGAAATGGCAACAAAAGTTGGAAATTTTTTCATTTCTGTTTCTGATAAAATTCTGCTGTGTTGCCTGAAAAAATTAGAAGTACCTCCACATAATCCATTTAGGGCATTTATTTTGGGGCATCATTTGAATTTGTAAGAGAATTATTTTTGTGTTTCCCTATTTTTTTCTCTGCACACTCACTTTTCATTAAAGAGAGAGTGTCCGCATCTCTTCTTACTTACAGGGTAACAAACAATTGATTGGAAAATTATTTAGATTAAAAGCTTTAACCAAAAAAATTTGCTCACTCTACCTTCTTATATTTAATAAAGATTGTTGTTTTCTCAAAAACTGGTTAATCATTTTTAAATTAATTATATTAATTTTTTGTTAAAAACATGACGTCTCAAAGATTTATTCTTAAATCAAATTACGATGGCACAACATTTGAAGTGGATATAAATGTGATCAATTCTTCTGTGTTACTTAAAAATTTATTTGGTTAATTAATTAATTAATTATTCATTTTTAATATCAAAGAAACAACTTTTAGAATTTACTACCGTAACCTCTGATAATCCCATCAGCATTGATTGTTTTGGAAGCACTTTAAAAGTCTTTATTGAATTGATTGAAATACATGAAAATGCCAAAGATGATTTGGAAAAGAGCAATTTGGAAGGTGAACTCTTCAAGCATTTTATCGATGATACAACTTTAACAAAATTCATAAATGATATTTGCATTTTGGATTCAGATATTTTATTAAATGCTTTAGCAGATATCATTCTTGAGAAGCTTAAAGATATGACACAAATAGAAATGAATGAATATCTTGAAATTGAAAATAATTTTACTGTTGCTGAACGAGAATGGCAAAATCAAAATATGCTACAATATTTCATTTCTCTCAATGAACCTTTCTCTCCATTACAATTTCCACTTTCTTCGTGCCAGTCTTTTTATTCTTTAAAAACAAAATTTTTCTCTCCATTAAATGTACTACTTTCAAGAATTTGCCAACGAGCAGATGAAAATATTAGCTTTTATTTATCTCTCTGTTCCAAAGCCCTCAAAAATGAATGTGATCGACATCCAATAAAGGTCTCAAAAGTGAACTTTGCAAATTTTGAATGGTTTTTTTGCATTGAAAAATTAAATTTTAAATGGAGTATTCGTGAAAAAAATGATAAATATTTTGATGCATTTTCTAAGAGAAAAGTAATGGCATGGAATGATAACGTTGACATTTCATGCAAACTTTCACCTTCTTGGGAGACTCAATTTAATATATTTAAACAATATTTAACTCTTGAATGGATGATTCCACATAAAAATATTAAGGAAATTAAGGTGTCTTTTAGTGATTGCAAAATATTTTTGTCCTTTTTTGACGTCAAAAAATTCCCCTTTTCTCATATTTATTTTTATCTCAAATTGTATGACGAAATAACACACTTTGAATTTATTTATAATCATTTTATTGCAAAAGATTTATCAAAAAAAGTGAAGTAAGTTTTTTTTTAATAGTTTTCCGGATAAAAAAAAAGAGAGAGAGAATTATTTAAGATTACATTGCAATCTTCAAATTTTTCCACAATATAAAACAACTATATGTTTGTACAAGAATCCAAATGCTGCCAAATTTTTTAAATGTTTTTATCATGATCTTGATAAAAAACCTCCACATCCGAAGCTTAAAACCTTTTTAATGGTAACTCTATTTTTAAAGATATTATTTTTCATTTTATCTCTTTGTTCAAATTTAGAAGTACTTGGAAACTGACGCAGACTTTGTTTTTTTTATTCCTTTTCCCAATATTCCTGATCATATAATTAATTCATGCCCTAAATCATATTCGCTAAAATATTGTCTTGTATCCGATTTGATAAAATATTTATAGATAATATTGATTTGATAAAGAGTACAAACAAATTGTTACAGTTTTATTATTACCGACTTACAAGGGAACCGCCAGAGATGATCATGGCAACCAAATATAGTTTATACCAGGTATCAGAAACAAACCCCAAAAAATATTGCGTGCCAATTTTAAGTTTTACGCTTTTTTGGCACTTCAAAGATGCGCGATTTGCCTTGTTTCCTCCGCCTTTGCTTCCAACAATGACAAAAAAAATAAAGTTTTTAAATTTTACAAATTTACGCCCAAAATGTTCCTTCAAGTCATTAATATGCGTGCACATAAAAATATTCATTTATCAGCCAGCAAAAATAGCTTACCCGGAACAAGACCGTAGCGAGGACTGAATTTTGGAGGGGGCATTTTCGATTGTAGGGGGGCACGCCTTTGATCTTTTGCTGCAAGCGGCAAAAGATCAAAGGATTTTCTCAATTTTGGGGGGGGGGCACAGAAATGAGGAACCATAGTTATCACTTTTATATTTAAAGGAGTCGCATTTTTCATAAACTTTTTATTAGAGGGAGCTGAGAAAAAGAGCCAGCGCTGCCGAGTCAAAGAAAAGAAATAGTGCGTCTTTCATACATCGAGAAGGGGTCATTTTAATGACCCCCACCGACCGACCGACCGACGAGAAATTTTCAAAAAGTCGCAAAGGGGGGAGTAAGCTGATTTCGACCAAAATCTGGAAGAAAAAACAAAGAAAAATTTAGAAATTTTTCGGTGTTTTTCAGAATGTATGACTTTTCACCGAAAGACTTTTCACCCAAAAGGATATTTCACCGAAAATTTTTTCACCGAAAAAGGTTTTTCGCCAAAAATATATATTTCATAGTGTTTTTTTGATTTTATACTTAGGGGATGTCCAGATATGACGTCATACAAAGAGGGGGGGAGGGGGGTCAGCCAATTATGACGCTCTTTGTTCTTATGCCGCTCAACAAAGGCGGCACCTTTGATGACGCCGCAGAGAGGGGGGGAGGAGGTCCGAAAATCCCGATTTTTGTATGACGTCATATCTGGACAACCCTTTACATCAGCAATCGAAACTTCTGTTTTTGTTTTAACTAAGACATTTTACCGGCTAAAAGTTAAAAAACATAGAAACACTTAAACAAAATTTAAGAAATACTAAAAACCTTAAGAATCTAACTAAACCGATCAGTAACCATCCTCTTTGGCATTTTGACTAAGAAAACCTGAGGAAACCCTATGAACTCATAGTTTAGTACATGGGGGTTTGGGGTAAATCACATAAGATATGTATGTCACTGAAAAAAAACAAGGGCATTTCCGATCCTCAAGTGGGCTTTCGTTTTTTTTCGAAAGTTCTTTTCCACACAAAAAAACGAAAGCCCACTTGAGGATCGGAAATGTCCCTGTTTTTTTTCAGTGGTGGGAGTCGGGGACGTTAAATCATAGAAGCCAAATCAAGTTAATTACTAACTTGGCTTAAATGTTACAGGCTTAAAAAAATCTACAGTAATTCTGAATTTGAACTTCCTTAGTGTTTCATAGGATTTCCTCAGGGTTTCTTAGTTAACATGCCAAAGGGGATGGTTACTGATCGGTTTAGTTAGTGATTCTTAAGGTTTTTAGTATTTCTTAAATTTTCTTTAAGTGTTTCTACGTTGTTTAACTTTTAGCCGGTAAAATGTCTTAGTTAAAACAAAAACAGAAGTTTCAATTGCCAATGCAAGTATAAAATCTAAAAACACTATATAATATATATTTTTCGGTGAAAAGTCCGCAAACCGTTTTTCATTAAAATCGCTAATATTTTGTTGTCTCTCGTGGAAAAAACAAAGAAAAAGTTTAAAATTGTTAAAAAAACTTGAACATTTTTCCCTCGAAATCGTCAACATTTAAATTTTTATATTTTTCTTTCTTTCTTTATTATTTTTTCTATCCAAAACAGATTTTACAAAATTCAAATTGACCAAGTGGTCGCTTAGATCATCACAAAAATGACTAAATTCAGATAACACAATTTTGTGACGATCTAAGCAACCACTTGGTCAATTTGAATTTTGTAAAATGCATTTTGCATAGAAAAAATAATAAAGAAAGAAAAAATAAAGAAAATAAGAAAAATATATACAGTTTGCCATTGGCGTTGTGGAAGGGGGTGCCCGGATACAGCCCTAATACCCCACAATTCATAATAAATGCACCTTTGAAAACTTTTCCAAAAAGTTTTTTAGGATAAGCAAAATGAAAAAACATTTTTAATATTCATACAATAGTATAGTAAAAGATTTAAACAAATGCGCGGAAAACACTGAATATCATGCTTCGCGTATAGTCAGAAACATAAACATATGTTACAATTTAAAAAATCCTTTGATCTTGCGCCGAAGGCGGTAAAAGATGAAAGGAAATACGCTCTAATAATAGGATTTTGGCATCTAATGTATTGTTCCCAGCAGGCGCTTCGCGCCTGCTGGGAACAATATAGGGCCATGTAAACAGGGACCGACGGCGGCCGCGGAGCGGCCGCCGAAAAATTTAGGGTCATGCTGAGAGGGACCGGATAGCAAATTTTAAAAAAATGACCCCCTTCTCGACGTATGGCGTCTTTTCTCTTTTTCCCCATGATTTTCAATAATTTTTATAAGAAAAGATTTAAGAGAACTGTGAATCCAACTTTAAATAAAAATTACTGTATAATTTATAAAATATATCACATATTTTGCATAACTAAACGCAGAACCTTCAGTAGTTGATCAATTTTTACATTTTCGGGCTTGAACAATGGCATCTCCAACATTTTCATGGGTATCAAATTTGAATTCTTTTTTGAATGCATTATAGAGGAGTTGATTATCGAAGCAATATAAGGCACCTGCTCTCATTGAGTTATCTGTCTAAAAACGTTTAATTGTATTTGCAAATATTTTGAAGACACTGCTATTTATTGATTTATAAGAGAGCATAAAATCATACAAATTTTGCTTTTAGTTGTGTAAGTTTTATGTTGTTGGTATACATCCCAGAATCCTAAAAATTGTTTTTTCAACATTTTTTGTAACAGATATCTCGAAAAAAATCATTGTTTGATCTTTGCAACTTCCTGCATAAATGTGTTTTAGAAGATGACAATTTATTTTTAATCATTAATAGTGGAGTTTGTGTGATATAGTAATGACACTTGGATGCGCAACATGCTGTTCGATAAGTGCTGTCGGGTGTTTGAATCTTTGGTATAGTTTTAAGTGTATAATATTAATTTCATTTTTAAAAGGTGCTCAGATCAGGGATGTGCGGAAGTAACTTTTCTAAACGGAAGCGAAACCGGAACAAAAGTTAATTCCCCTTCCGCTAAGCGAAAGCGGAAATAAAAAAAGGCGGAATTCCGTATTTTACGGAAGCGGAATTCCGCACATCCCTGGCTCAGATGAGGAAAACATTCATTAGTATCTATTTGCGGTACTTTTTTACTTTATTTATTATTATTGCACACCTCTGATTGGGATTCCAAGTGAAATCTGAAAAAAAAACATTTATGGAGATCTGGGAAATATGCCAACAACATATTATAACGCATTTTTTTCAAACTCGAACACTTTTCAAAGATTTTGTCAACACGAATTTTTTAAAGTGGTGGTATGGGCTTGTAAACTTGCATATAGGGTAATATAGGTCCAAAAATAAGATTGGTAAGGGTTACAAGCCTTGAAAATTCCCCGAAATTTCGATACCGTAACCCGGCTACCGTATACCCCAAAAAATCGAAAATATCAGATCCTTCCAAATTTGTATAGGGAATCGATTAAGGGACTCAATTTGAGTCTAAATTAATAATTTTAGATTTTTGACCCTGTAGAATTAATTTGCCATCAGTTTGAAATTAACAAAAATTTATATCCTTTTAAAATTCAGCATGCTTAAGATTTTTGGGCAACATTTCAACATTTTGGGGTTACCACTTTTCATTTGCTGATTATTTGAAAACAAGGCTAAAATGTTAAGAAAAATATTCTAAAAATTAATGTTTTTCATTAAGGATATCACTAAAAATGCTTTTTTGTGCCATTTGATGACTAATTCTATTATTACGAAACTCCAATCAATACTCGAAATTCGAAATTTTCGCTTTTTTTCAAATTTTTGACTTTATTGATTTCTTATCGACTGATAAAAATATCGGCTCCAAAGTGACGAAATATTTCTTTTCAGGCACAAAAAAGCATTTTTAGTGATGTTCTTTATGAAAAACATCAATTTTTAGTATATTTTTCTTTGCATTTTAGCCTTGTTTTCAAATAATCAGCAAATGAAAAGTGGTAACCCCAAAATGTTGAAATGTTGCCCAAAAATCTTAAGCATGCTGAATTTTATCCTAAAAGTCTCAAAAAGTTGATATCTATCAATATTCATAAGTATTTAATGCCTTGAAAATTGGTCAAAAATGATTAAAATTTCATAAATCGGGTAAAATCGAAATTGACCCCCCGTCAATTTCTATTGGCTTATTTTAGTGTTGTTGCATGTATCTGTCATACGTGTTTGCCTTTATTTCTCCAGAAAAAACCGAATTTAAGCGATATTTCTGTATTACTCAATTTTCAAACTTCACATTCATCCCATATTTCGAAATCACTATCAAAAATGCTCAAAATTTCCCTGGATGATCCACAGGCATGGGATACCATGATGCAAGTCACCGCAAGTCGATATCTTACTAAATTTGAAAGTTATGACCCTTGGTTTATGTCGAAGATGTTAATTTTGATAGTTTTTCAAAAAAAAAACTGTCCCCCCTCATTTATCGGAGTAAATCATATACCAAAAAAAGTGTTAAACAATAGCACATTTTATGAGGTACTTTCCAGCGCCGGCAAAAACCCACAAAAAATTTTTCATCAGGGATGTAAATTTTTGTTAATTTCAAACTGATGGCAAATTAATTCTACAGGGTCAAAAAATCTAAAATTATTAATTTAGACTCAAATTGAGTCCCTTAATCGATTCCCTATACAAATTTGGAAGGATCTGATATTTTCGATTTTTGGGGTATACGGTAGCCGGGTTACGGTATCGAAATTTCGGGGAATTTTCAAGGCTTGTAACCCTTACCAATCTTATTTTTGGACCTATATTACCCTATATGCAAGTTTACAAGCCCATACCACCACTTTAAAAAATTCGTGTTGACCATAGGTCTTCGACTTTGAAAAAAAATGCGTTTTATAGTTTGAAAGTAACCACCAAACTTTTTTTGAAATTTTGCTCTCTTATATGGCAAATAGTTTAGCAAGAATAAGGATGGACGAGGGCCTAGGGCTTTTGAAAAGCCCGGGCGGGGCCGGGTCTGGAAAATGAGAATCGGGGCCGGGCCTTTTCAATTTCTAAAAAAAGTTTAAAAATTCCTCAGGGGGGACCAAGACAAAATTTACAAAAATTTTAAAAATCAGGGCCCGGACCGGGCGGGGCCAGGGCTTTTTTTATATTTATAAGGGCCAGGGCCGGGCCTTTCGAAATTTCGAAAGGCCCGGCCCTCGTCCATCCTTAAGCAAGAATGTGTCTCGGTATAAACTTACGACAAAATTAAGATCACCAAAACAGAGAGTCGGTGAAGCTGAATCACGAGAAATTCCCATCTTTGAATGATCTTTTGTGTAAGACCAAGTCATTTCTTCACTTTCATCATTTACTTCTGATGTGGTAAAGAGATTGGCATAATATGGATATTCTTTTGAATAATTGATTGGAACAGTTCTTCCAGTTAGCCATGAAGTTATCCAGAATTCTGTTGATGAATGTTGCTTCGATAATAAATTGAAGACAACTTTATCGGATTCTCTACTTTTGTAAAAAGCATTAATAACAACGCTATCTTTAATTTCAATAGTTTCTACTTCTTCCACTATTCCTTCCATAAATGTCTCGCCTCTTATCTTTTCAAGCCAATCGGAAGAGAAAATACGATCAGGATCGGGGAAAAAACGGCTATAAAAATTTGGGCGAATTGTATACCAAACTTTAAATAAAGAATCAGCTTCAGTGAGACTTAAACTGACACACAAAAAATGTTGAGCATTTTTTGGAGCACCAGTCGCAAAAGCTCCTTCTCGAGGCGGAAATCCAGGCCAAGAATGCTGGATAAAGTAACAATCATCGCCTTTACAATGTAAAACTCCCTTTGCATGTGCAGCATTATGTGAACCACGTTCATTCACAAGAGCAGTAGGGACTTTATCGTTATACATAATTGAGATAAATTCATTTTCATTACCATAAAATTGTTCCAAAGTATTTTTCAGTGCCTATAAAACGTCACAGCATTATTCCCATGAAAATTAAGAGAATCAATACCGATTTTGAACCAATATCATCATAATGTGTCATACGATCGCCGGTGTTTCCACTGTGATATGACCTGTATGCCATTCCATCAGGCATTTTGAAATGCACAAACCATTTTACTCGATCACCTTTTTCATTTACGCAGGATACTTTTACAGTCTCTTTGGCATTTTCCTAAATAATAACTGTTTTAGTTAACAGAAACATATGTCTGTTGTTTTTAAAGGTTTTTAAATTGTTCTTGAATTCGTTATTTTCCTAAAATTTAAAGCATTTCTGTGCTTCCTTTCATATTTTTAATGTCCCGGTCCAAACTGTATCCCCTTTTTTAATTTTTAGATGGATCTTCCGGGGCTTTCCCCCTTAAATATTATTTTTCATTAGACTCCTAAAGTTCTTTTTTTTTCATTTTTTGTTTTAAAAAGACTTCAAACATTTTTTATAACCTTTTTTTACAGCATGCGGTTTTTCGATAGTGTTATGTAAAAAAATCTGTAGTATCTAAAAGTGCCAAAAAAATTCCATTTTTTCGTCTAAAGATCCCCCTTTCGACCCCCTATTTTTTTCGTCTCCTCCCTAAACTGTTTCCCCCGTTTCCTTTCCCCCTAACAGTCCTCCCTCAGGGGATACATCTCTATTCGGAACAGTCCAAGATAAGCAAATTTTTTTTGTTTTTATGCTCCTTCTCAGAAAAAAATGCATTCTTTTTCTTGTAATTATTTTTCAGTTGCGAATGCATTTCAAAAAATGTAATCAATTATCATTCAATTTTTATACGGCTTGAACATGGCTTCTGTAGTGTAGCGGTTAAAAAATAAATAATGAGTTTCATGCCGGGATTTCTCACATGGGTTCGAATTCCCCTCGAGCAAACTTTTTTCATTTTTTTTAAAACTTTGTATTTAGATATGCTTTGACGTTTAAGAGGAAACTGAAGTCTGGTTTTGCAGTTCAAAATTTTTTCATCTGCTTTAATTTCAGTTTTAGAAAACATTGTCGTAATTTTAATAAGAAAGCACCCACCGATTTTTTTGTCCCATCTGCAACATCAACTTTATCTTTTTTGCTTGGGCTTTGACCAGTACTAAAAATATTTTTAGGAATTTTATACCTTTTTGATCAAACTCTTACTCTGTATTTTGGCTTGCAAGTCGTTTTGCAGGATTGATAATTGGACCAGGAAATAAATTGGTTGTACCCGTTTGTGCTGCTTTTGAATCATTTGAATCAACTTGATAATTTTGGAATTGATACAAATAAATATGTTGCTTTTTATATTCACCTTTATTCTACAAATTGATAATTTATTTTTTAAGAATGTTTTAATTGCTAAACGGCTGTTCCATGATTTCTTTCGGTGAGTCAATTTTTAATAATTTTAAAATTAACACTACAACATGGGGTAAATATTTACATAGTGGTAGCCTAGGGAGTTGTCCAAAGGAGGTTAAGATGGATATTAATGAGATTTGGATTTTCTTGCAATTTTGGAATTTCGGGAATTGACCAGGATTTTTAGGTTTTTTAAAAGGAAAATGGCATTTCTTTACAGTTTTTCTATAAAAGATGATTGATTTAAATCCAAAAAAGCACACCAGAGTTTGCCATGGACTTCTACTGTAAAGAAATTTCTGAAACTTTTGTGGAATCCCACAAAAATTCATCAAAATAACTGTTTTGATTAATCAATCGTCTTTTATTGAAAACAATTTATAATGCTTAAAAATTGCGGTAAATTTTTAGAAAATTTCTCAGAATTCTATGAAAATCCAAATCTCATCAAAACCCCTTGGGAGAACTCCCTAATCTACCACTATGTAAAATTTCACCCCATGTTGTAGTGTTAATTTTAAAATTTTTAAAAATTGACTCACGGAACGAAATTATGGAGCCAGTTTATATTGACTTACATAAATACGGTTTGACAAAATTATAAATAAAATAAATAGAACATTAACAGAGGGATATTTTGGAAATATCATATTTGAGACGGATTTCTTTGAATTTAACAGTGACAATGATTTATGATTTTGGAAATAAAAACGTAATTTACTTTATGCAAATTATTTTTCTCGATGTGAATGATATACGTTAATCAGATACACATTTTTCTGTTATTTGTTTGTTTTTTAATTATGTGAAGCATTCAAGTATATGTGCCTTTATACAGTAATTAATACAGTAATTCTGTGAAACTGATTTTACGAAATTAGGCATTGTTTGCTTTATTTACTTCCATTTGAATTTACTTTGTATATTTTAAAAGCAAATTCTGCTTTTCAAAATGTTTAAACGAAAAAAAAAGAGACTGCGCATTGGCATTAGGGATCGGATACCGTACCGTTACTGCGATAATTTACCGCGGTAACGGTACGGTATTTTACCGTGTTACCGTACCGCGAAGGTTTCAGTACCATCAAAAATATCGCAATACAGTACCGTGAACTTTTTTTATGAAAGTTTGTTTTTTTGATACACAATTTGGAAAGACGTTTCGATGAATTATTCTTTAGAAAAAGGTCAATCAGTTTGCCACTAAAATAGTCTTTTTCAGAAAAAAAGAAAAGCGTTTTTTTTCATAAAAACTGAGTTGCTTTTCTAATATAGCTTTAATACAATAAAACTTGGTATTTATTTGGGGACATGTTACAATGGACGGTATTGTAAGAGAGCATAAAAGCTGGGGGAAGTTTTCTGCACAAGGTACATTTAGAAAATGGATTTAAAAAGCACAGTTTAACACCTTTATTTTAGCACTTGAAGCCAGTCATCATGTAAAAAATGTATCAGATACCCGATTACAAGGAAAAACCCCATTAGCAAAAAGCAAGCAAATGGATTACTATATGAATCAGCAAATGCTTATTAATTATTTTATCAATGCAGATGCATAATGTAATTTTTCTTTTTGTATTATTTTGACTTATTTAATTAATAAAACTTATTTTTGAAGCGCGTTGAACTTCTTAGGCAAAAAATAACACTCCGAATAAGTATCTCACAGAAACATAGATGAAATTTTGTTAAAAAATACTCGAAAAAAAATGTACTCAATCTTATTTTTTCTAAATATGTTGATAAACATTAATCGAATAAAAAATTGGACATTGGCAGTTGCATCTTCATTTTTTAAGGGTTTAAAGTTTAGATTTAATATCATGAACAACTTTGAACGCTGCGCATATTGCGCGCACTTTATAAATCTTGATATCTTTAGTCTCTTTTTGTTCCTTTTTTTGTTCTCTATCATCTTAAATGAATGAAAAAAAGTACATTTTAAAGAATATTGTTGAAAATTAATGTGATTTATACTTTACTTTAAATTTTTTAAACTTTAAAAAGTTTTCGTTGTAAGAATTTTAATAACTCATAGTGCTACAATACATTCTAAGTATCCAAAGTTAAAAATCGATGTTGGGGTATATGAGTGAAAAATAAAATTCTATATCATTGTTTAAAATGATCACAACAGACAGAAAACTGTTTAAAGTTGTACACTAACAATATTTTTATCAATACATATTGAAAAAAAAACAATATATAATTTTGGGTTTGAAGGCTCAATCGCCGTTTTTAGACCAAATCGAGGCCGGAGATCACGATTTTGAACTCTGTTTTGTTCGAAAGGGCGTGCGCGCTATTTAATTATTATTTTTTACTAGATTTATTTATAAATTGAAGGAAAAAATATAGTATCACATATAAATATACTCTATAGTTGGGTTATCAACAAAATGTTTAAGGATTTTGCTGCAGTTAGGGCCATTATATTCTGAACGTCCTGGACATAATTGGACATTAATATTTTCAATTTCAGCAAGAAGTCTAAAGTTTAAAATAAGATTTTTACAGTATATTTTTTGTCACTTACACTGATGCCAATTCAGGACGTTTTTTGCAATTATTCAATATTAATATGAAAAGCCTATATTAATATGAACTGCCTCAGGGACAAATCGGGAAATAGATATTGCAGTAAGCAAAGGAGTTGCAGTAACAGAGTTATGTTGTTGTTTTAATGCTCTTAATTTTACTACAGATAAATTGCTATCTTCTTCAGCTTTTTCAATAATTGCACCTGCTTTTTGAATGTCTTCGATTTTCCTTTGTGCAGGAATAATGTCGAGTCTCAACCACTCACTGCTTGGAATAATACAGTGCTCCAAAAAAATATAGGACACCCCTCAAATTTGCAAATTCTGTAACTTCCAAATGCTGAATCGTTCCAAATCTTTCATATTCGGATTCAGCGTGCTTGAAAACCTATAAACCCACAAAATTGTCCAAAGTTCTCAAAAAATTAGATTATTTCATAATAAAATGTTAAAAATGACTTCCAAAAAAAATATAGGAAACTTTTGGTTAAAATCGGTTTAAATAAGATTTTAATGGTTTCTATATTCATAATATGTAATATCAACATTATTAAGCATTTTTCTAAGCTTGGGACACAAATTTTGAGTGTATCCATTGATTTTTCTCACAAAAATTAATAGAGATAAAGAGTACTGTAGATAGTGATAACAAATGCAAAAAAAACATTTTTTTGAGCGGAATAATGAATGCAATTGATTGTTTTATGTTTAACTAACTTATATTAACAATACTGAAACCTTTTTAGCACATTAACACAAAAATATGACTATTTTCAAAAAAATTTTGATGTTGGGGTATATGTGGAGAACAACATTTTGTGAAAAAATATTTGTACCAGCAGCGTTGAAAATAGGATTTAGTCTTACTTTAATTGCTTTTATCACAAAAAAGTAGAAAAATTACAAAGAAGCTGAAAAAACTTTGTCTTCTGCTTGATTGTGACCGATTACTTTGCATGTTAAAAGGGTACTGTAATGACAAAAATTCAAAATTGTTTTTAAAAGACCTAAAATAGTTTATTTTTGATTAAGTCATGCTAAATCCGTTTATTTTAGGTTAAATTTATAATATAAACTTAGGAAATACAATATCTGATTCATTACAAATACCCGCATTAACATTGATCATCAATAAAAAGATAATAATAGCAACAAAAAACATAATTAAAGAAGAAGAAGACATTTTTAAAGTTTATCAAAAAAAAATGGTTTGAAACAAAAAAATATTCATTAAAAAATTTGATGCGTTGTCATTCGAGAATATGCAAAATTTTTTGTCAAATGTACTTTTTGTTACACGCATTGGAAAAACGTATTTTTATGTCAACAAAAAAGAGTATAAATATTTCTTCCAACAATTGGTTCATTTTTAATGTTTGTGACAATTTTATTTGATGCAGGTTTTTAAAACAATAAAATGAGCAATTTTTCTTTCAACACTTTTTACGGTTTTCATTGTAACTAATTTTATAATATTTTTTATTTAAAGCAACGAAAATAAATACTTAAAACACAGATTTAATTAACTTTTTTAGATTTTTTAACATTTTTTGTTGGTGAAGATTTGAAAAATCCGAATAAATTTGCAATTTTACAAACGACAAATTTCAATGTTTTCCAAATTATAAATAAAATTACTGCGGTTACGGTAGCTACCGTAGCATAAACATCTAAATTGTAATATGTAATTGCATCCAACTTTGCCCCCATTGGCTTTAAATTATCCAAGTTTTTAAATTCTGCAACAAATTCGGTCCATTTCACCAGCAGCGTTTCGGGGGAAACTGGTTTATGCAAAACCATTTTATTCATTCTTTTTACAAATTCTGAATTTTTTTTATCAGATAATATCTTTTCCAAGGCTTCAGAAATTGCATTTTCATTTATCTCAGATTTTGATAAAACAATTCCAAATCCATGCTTTTCTGCAATTCTTCCATTTCGAAATTGATCACCAAAAAGTGGAATCGAAATAATTGGTTGTGACGCGAGAATGGCTTCTTGCAAACTATTAAATCCCCCATGGGTAATAAAGGCACGAGTTTTTGGGTGCTCTAAAAATATTGTTTTATTTTTGTGAAAAAAGTTTAAGTGGGTTTTTGAAAAACTATAATTACTTAAATTAAATAAATTACGGCAGTTTATTTTATCAAAAAATGTTATAAACGATAATTTTTGTTAGGAATTACTGTGATCCAAAAAGTAATCTGTGAAAAGAAAGTGTTCAGTTTTTTTTGATTTCATTTTAATTTTTAATTAATTTTTGGTTATGAAAAATATTGAAAATCACGCAAAAGCTTTTGTTTTTTTTCAATCACATTTAAATGTCAATATTTTAACCCTTTCTGAATGATTTCAACATAAAATAAAATAAAATAATTTTTTTCAAATTTTTAAAAATCAGTAATTCTTGAAAATCTTAAAATTGTTCAAAATGATTTCAAAACACTTCATCCCACCAAAGTAAGTTATAATAAATATAAAAAAAACATTATTAGTGATCTTATATCGAAAAAACACCGATTTCCAGATGTTTTTTCTCAAATTTTGGAGCATGTTTTTAATTACGTGGAAAACGAAAACTAGTAATTCTAGGATGTCGAAATGTTGCCCAAAAATCTTAAATTAGCTGTATTTTAACCCGAAAGTATCAGATAGTTGATGTATTTTGATATTCGTAATATTTTGGTATCTCGAAAATTGATCACAAAAAAATCAAAATTGAAAAAATTATAAAAAATCGATTTTGACCCCCCGACATTTTTTACCAGGTTATATTGATGTCGTTACATCTATTTTACAATTATAATGCATATTTGATTTTATTATGAAAGAAAAAACCCGAGTTTTTGCGAAATTTTAATTTTGTTAAATTTTGGTTTTACAAATTGGTCCCATATTTCGAAATCATTACCATGAAATATATTTATTAATCGATGTTATAGATGTTGTTCGACAACAGTATTTTGGTTGGCAATCGCTAAGTACACCTCATTTTGGTAAAAGTCATATATTATTAGAAAGCTGAGATTCTGAGGCAAATTTTTTTTTTTTGGCTTTTTAAAGTTGTCCCATATTTCGAAATCGTTCTACCAACATACAAAAAATAATTGAAATCTGAGATGGTGTGTTCCGCTCTTATATGAAATTTTAAGATTTTCTGGTAGACAGTCTCTTAAATTTCAAGATTTTCTCGCAGAATGTGTTTTAAAGAGGTTGGATTATTGTAACTTTTTAAATAATTTACAGAAATAATTACGGATAAAGAATTTATGGCCAAATTTGAAGCCGCTGAATTTGATGTTGTTTTTACGCATATGTATGAATTTTGTCCAATTGGAATGCAATTTCAAGGAAATGCGAAAACATGGGTATGGGTAAATTCTGGAGCTTTATGGGATTATGTGGCATATTTTATGGGGCTCCCATTACCACCAAGTTATGCAGCACGTAAGTTAAACATAACCTTTTAATATTAAATACGCTTTGTTTATCCCATCTAAAATATTGCATCATTCTGATGCAAAAAACATTTTGCGTAAGAATGATGCAACTAAGGATGTTTTTAAAGAGTTTATTAAACTTTCAAAATATTGCGAGTTCAATTAGCTTACACACATCTAAATTTCATCAACTTATCATTTATCATAATTAGAATCAGATAAAGATGGATTTATCAAATCCGAACATTTACAGCTAAATTGAACTTTTCGCCAAATTTAAATAATTTACAAAAAACATCAAATTTTTTAGCGCAGATGGCTGACACTGGTGATTCTCTCACATTTGTTCAAAGATTAAAATCCATTATTGGTCACACACTTACCCCCCTTTTTGTTTACAAATTTACTGCAGGTCCACAAACAGAAATATTTCGAAAACATTTTGGTTCAAATTTTCCACATTTAACCGAAATTGCCAAAGATGCCCCCCTTGTCTTTGTAAATAGCAATGAATTATATGATCTTCCGAGGCCAACTTTGCATAAAATTGTAAATATTGGTGGACTTGGAATGAAACAAGCTTCTGCAAAACCCCTCCCAAAAGAATATTCAGAATTAATTGAAAAAGTTGAAAGTGTTGTAGTTTTTTCATTTGGATCTGTGGCAAATGCCACTTTAATGCCAATGGAATGGAAGCAAGCATTTATGGGAGCATTTTCAAAATTCCCAAATACTCAATTCTTTCTTCGTTATGAAGGCGGGGATATTAAAGCACCAAAAAATGTACATTTTAGTCCAATAAAGGTCTCAAAAGTGAACTTTGCAAATTTTGAATGGTTTTTTTGCATTGAAAAATTAAATTTTAAATGGAGTATTCGTGAAAAAAATGATAAATATTTTGATGCATTTTCTAAGAGAAAAGTAATGGCATGGAATGATAACGTTGACATTTCATGCAAACTTTCACCTTCTTGGGAGACTCAATTTAATATATTTAAACAATATTTAACTCTTGAATGGATGATTCCACATAAAAATATTAAGGAAATTAAGGTGTCTTTTAGTGATTGCAAAATATTTTTGTCCTTTTTTGACGTCAAAAAATTCCCCTTTTCTCATATTTATTTTTATCTCAAATTGTATGACGAAATAACACACTTTGAATTTATTTATAATCATTTTATTGCAAAAGATTTATCAAAAAAAGTGAAGTAAGTTTTTTTTTAATAGTTTTCCGGATAAAAAAAAAGAGAGAGAGAATTATTTAAGATTACATTGCAATCTTCAAATTTTTCCACAATATAAAACAACTATATGTTTGTACAAGAATCCAAATGCTGCCAAATTTTTTAAATGTTTTTATCATGATCTTGATAAAAAACCTCCACATCCGAAGCTTAAAACCTTTTTAATGGTAACTCTATTTTTAAAGATATTATTTTTCATTTTATCTCTTTGTTCAAATTTAGAAGTACTTGGAAACTGACGCAGACTTTGTTTTTTTTATTCCTTTTCCCAATATTCCTGATCATATAATTAATTCATGCCCTAAATCATATTCGCTAAAATATTGTCTTGTATCCGATTTGATAAAATATTTATAGATAATATTGATTTGATAAAGAGTACAAACAAATTGTTGCCTTTATTGAATCGTTATTTGGACCAGAAAATAAATAGTGATGAAATTGTGTGAACACTAATTATGTTTTAGTACGAAATTGAGTTAGAGAAAAAAATAGCACAGAAAAAAGTCTTTCGTGTTAAAAATTTTCTATTTTTTTGCTTGTCGTCGACACTCCCTTTAAGAGTTTCTTATTCTTCGGATTCAAAAAAGATATAATTTTTGTTGTTCTCCAACAATTTTTACCCAACGTTGTACAAACATTTTATGCAAGCTACAAAAAGTTAATACATTATTTTTTTTTGTTTTAAAACATTTTACTCAATTCTTTTACACAAAAATGCTGTTAAAGAAATGCGAGAAAAAAAGTGTAATTGATAAAAGTATTAAAAACACCATCCAACATAGTGAAAAACGGAACAAAAAAAAGATGTTAAACATTTTGTTGCATTAAATTTAATCTTTAAAGAAATAAAAAGTATTGTCGCAGTTGTTTTTGCTTCACACTTTATTTTATGTTCCGTATTTCAAACTAAAGAATTTATTACCCCCAAAAAATGTTATTGTATTTAACTTTAATCATAAATTTTTTGATACCCCATGTTTTTGGCTCATCAAAAATATATAATTGTACAAATGGCACTGTATTTTTAAAGTTTAATGAAATAGCATTTTATGAATCACCAAATTTTCCTTCTAAATTGGAAGACCCCGATATAAATGAATGTAATTTAACATTTATTTTATCAAATTTGACCACTACCGTAATACAAAATAATTAATTGTTTCATAACTTTTTACAGATTTAACTTTTTAGACAACAAAGATGTATACATCTTGTATCCATGCACAGGATATACCATATTACAATTTTTGGACAGCGAATCAATCATTTTTTAATATAAGGGATGCTTTAATTTTTGATAGTTCGCCTCAAAAAGGGATTATCATTTTTGAAGAAAATGATGAAAATCATTGTCCATTAGAATCGATTAGCAGAAAAATTCCATTAAAATTAAAAAATGAAAATGAAGTTATATATATTTTTTCAAATTATTATGAAAATAAAGCCCGAAAACATTCTTGCCTTTGGCGATTTGAAGCTCCTCAAGGATATGGCTTTAAATTGGTTATTCAAACCTTTATAGTTTCCCCTCAAACTTCTCTAAGAATAAGAAATTCAACTGATCTCTTAATAAAGTTAGTTTAATCATTTTTATCATTTTATCATACAGAATTTATAAAGCCATCATCAGCATATCATATATATCGAGATTATTACATCAGTCATCGGCAGTGTTGGCAGTCTTCGGTCAGCGGTGATTCGGTCATTTGGCAATAACTTTTTTATAACCTTCAGATCGGGAAGACCGGCTCAAGCCAAATTATCCGGAAAATTATTTTACATCTGTAAAGACCGAAAGTTAAACACAAAGACCGGACGAATGACCGAAATCAATCGTTAATTTTGGTCCGGTTTTTTACCATTAATTTTTCCATTTTTTGCATTTTTAAAAAGTATGATAATAAAGGTAAAATTGCCGTTAATAAAAAGTTTTTATCCATTGATAAAAGACGACTGGATATAAAAAACCAAAAACAGTTGCAATTAAATGACCGAAAAAATCGATAATCGCTGTCCGCCAACACTGGTCTACAATATCAAAAAATTCCAAGCTTACAGTATTTAAGCCTCTCTGCATTTTTTCGGGAAACACAAAATATGAAAATTTGTCAAAACGGTGATCAGAGTTCTGTGATATCGAAATCGATATATTAATATCGTAGAACCCTGATCCATGTCAACTTGAAACTGATTAAACTGGTTGCTTTAAATTTATCCCCCCCCCCCCCATTTTTAAGTGATTCTACATTGTTGAAGAGCATTATTGTCTCAACTAAAATATTTATAAAATTTTAGTGAAAGAAGTACCAAACTTAATTTTCCACATTACATGATTGATAATTATGTCGAAATAAATTTGTCAAAAGGAGATCCGAATTTTATCACCGATATTGAATTTGGAGCTTATATAAGTATTGTAAAGAAAAATGTCGAAAAAGAAGAAATTAATTGTTCAATTTCCATCAATAAAGATAATTCAATTAGCTGGAGCTATTTAAATTGGATACAAGAATATTCGAATGACATTCAATGCAGCTATAATTTTAACATTTCCAAAGGCTATTCTGTAGAAGCTTTTATTGCTTCTAAAAGTATTGAAGAAAATGCTGATTTTATTTTCTATAGCATCGATGGAAGCAATGAAACTAGG
The DNA here is from genome assembly GCA_964035985.1 of Panagrolaimus superbus. Classification (NCBI taxonomy): domain Eukaryota; kingdom Metazoa; phylum Nematoda; class Chromadorea; order Rhabditida; family Panagrolaimidae; genus Panagrolaimus; species Panagrolaimus superbus. The sequence continues at coordinate 14,630,975 of OZ038357.1, forward strand.
TTTGAATATTCATCTGTATTTGAATCGTATAAAAATGGTTCAGAAAAACACATTTCTTGGAGGTTTGTAAGCGATGGAAGTATAAATTTTAGGGGATTTGAAATACAATTTCAGTTTTATTGTAAGTTTTTTTCTACAAAATTTACAGAAATTTACCGTAAACGTTAACACATAACTGCAGTTGAAGAGTGTCCAAAATCAAAATTTTGAAATTTTGATTTCGATAAGATAAAAATAATTCCGATTTTATTTTCGAACGATTACGGTATTCAACGCTTTAGGATTTTTTTTTAAATTTTCAACAATAAATTTTGAAATTATATAATTGCAGTTTGTGAATGTAAAAATCGATTCATTGAATGTGGTTCTATAAATGTTCTTATGAATTATACAACCGATCGAGATTATTATTGTGGAAATATACAATGCAATTTTACTGTATAATATTTATATATTTTTAGAAAAATATCAGACAGCTTTTTAGATTGGGCCATGTTTAAGTAAATTGACATCTTTATCATTAAATTTTGGACCTGAAAGAGAAAATTACAATATTTTTCGGGTTATTTCAAACAATGAAACCGTGTTGGATATTAGAGAGCAAGATTATTCAAATTTTGAAGTATTTTTAAATTCTAAAAATTTGAATATTTTTCAAGTTATTACTTTTTCATCCTCACTGATGTCAACTCTGTCATTTAATACTGGGACTGTTGAAGGTAAAAGGATAATCCTTAAAAATCGCAGCAAAACTCATATCCGCAGAATTACGTCCGAAAATTTTCATCCCTCAAAATTTAATCCATAAATTTAATTTCTTCATAATTTAGCACCAGTGTTATGCTTCGCGCCGCGCTGGCGCGCGCTGGCGCGCGCCGGCGCGCGCCAGCAGCGCGTGGCGCGACCTTTTTAAATCCTCGGCGCGCAGCGCGGCGCGTGGCGCGACTTTTTAAAAGTTCCAAAAAAAGCATAACACTCCTCATAAATTTTGCTCTAATGCAAAGAAATTTAGTTTGTGTTTTAATTTCAACTGGTTTCCGGAAAAGCTGGATAGTCTTCAAATAATCTTCATTGTGTTGCCCATCGACTAGAATTAGTACGAAAGGATGTCTTTGAAAAGGAAGAGCTTTCTCGTGTAAGAAAAACCGTATTTGAAACAATAAGTCATTTTGCTCGTTCACATAAAGCAACTTCTGAACTCTATGAAAGATCAAAATCTCGATTATTGTTTCCTGCCGCAACAAGATGGTCAACATTAACTGTAACATATGAAAGAGTATTGAAGTTGAAAGATCACATTAATATTATTGCATTGCAAAATGGATGGCCAACTTTAAGTAAACAAACAACTGATGCAATGGAAAATATTATTCTTCTAACAAAAGATATGTCCGATTTTACAACTACCATTCAAAGCGATTCAAGCCCAACCATTTCATTACTTTATCCTGGTATTCATAATTTAAAAACGAATCTTTATCGAAAAAAATTTGAAGTAAAATCTCATCCAAAAATTGATTTTGAAGATGTTATCGATGATTTAATATCTGTTATTGATACCCGATTTGATGATGTACTTTCAACAAATAGTGAATATGGTGATCCATTATATGCTGCGTCAACTTTACTTGATTCTACAACAGCTTGTCTTTTTCCAGATCTTGAAGAATTAGATTTACATCAAACAAAGAAAATCTTTTATGCTATGGTTAGGTTTTCCTTTTAAAAAAAATTTGTAAACAACAATGTTTTAGGCAAAAAAGTTAAATATTAAATTTGATGAAGATGATAGCCAAAATGTTCCAACTCAAACATTGCAAAAGAATCGACTCGGATTTGCCATACAACATCCTCCAACTCAACTTTCTTCAACAAAGGCCAAATCATTTTCAAAAGAAATTACTGAATTTTATACAACTGTAAGAGAAGGAAACTGGAATTTTGATAAACCAATTGAAGCTTGGTTTTTACATGAAAAGACATATCCAAGGCTTTTTCAAATTGCAATGGCAGTTTTGGCTATTCCAGCTACTTCAGCAGCTGTAGAACGGATGTTTTCTCAACTCAAAATTCATACAGATGGCCACAAATGTAACTCTAAATCACATCTTACAATGCTTCGTGTTTTGCTTAGCTGTAATAAGTCATTATATGACATTCTTGTGCGTGAAAAATATTTATGATTTGCTTTTTTTTTGTTAAAAATATTAATAAATTTCGTATATACTTGTAACAAAAATGTGTTTTTTATTGACCGTAATTCATATAAAGCACTTCTTTATCTTCTTTAATTGGCAAAATGAAAAAAATTGCAAATTTTGTGCCTTTTTTAAAATTTACTGGCGCAGCGCGGCGCGTGGCGCGACTAAAGAAAATTCCCGGTGCGCGGCGCGGCGCGTGGCGCGACTTTTTAAAATCTTTGGCGCGCGGCGCGGCGCGACATAGGTAAAAAACAGAAAAGCATAACACTGTTTAGCACCCCTAAAAACACATCCCAAAATAAAATCCCCCAAATTTCTGTTTCCAAAAATCACAACTTCTAATATCCGGATAATCCCCAAAATGCAATTTATAGACCCAATATTTGATTCAACAATTATATTATCGGAAGATGTTACATTTGCGATAGTTAACACCCCTTCAGGCATTTTTACTTCCATTGAAATGACGAAATCAATGGTAAATTTTACCAAACTTTTTTCTTCGTCATTAATACTTTTTTACAGATGCAACAAGATGTTTTTTTCACAATATATTGCCTTGAACCACAAGCAATAACCTTATATAATAATAAAAGTTTGACAAAAACATTGGAAAATTGGTAAATTTATTTAAAGGAAATGTCGAAGCCTCTGAAAAAACGCACTACGACGGTACAGACTTCACGGCAATGATGGCGAATGAAAAAGTTGTTTTTTTTTGTCATTCATTCACACCGGTTTGATGGATGCATTTTTACAAACTTTTCATTCGCATCATTGCCGTGATACCCTTACCGTCGTAGTGCGTTTTTTCAGAGGCTTTGACACTCCCTTTAATTTAATAATGCTGTACAAATGCAATTTAATCTCTGAAATTCAGAGTTTAATTTTTGCAATGTGCTATAAAATGTGCAGTCTGTGCGGGGCGCAGCAAAAATTCTTGCTCTAGTGCACTATTCCCGTCCATAAAGATTTATCAACGTCCATTGAAAATATCCCCGTCCGTACACAGCACCTTTTTCTAGAAATGGACATGAATAATTTTTCAAAAAGTTATGGACGGGAATAGTGCACTAGAGCCGAAATTCTGGTCGAAATTGAACTTTTTTGAATAACCAAATATCGAAATATTGTATTGTCATTTTAGGCAGATATTCGATACGATACCTAATTAACAGTGAATAATTAGGGAATAGTAATCACTATTGTGTTAAAAGTTCAATAAAGAAGAGAGGGAGAAGATGACTAGGTTTTATGGCTAAAAAAGTGTAAGTGGCACTAAATTTGAATTTTCCCTCAACACAGTTTTAAAAAAGACCTTGTATCGTATCGAAATATCGTATATATATTCATTATTTATAAAATATACAATTTCGGTATCGTTTGAAAAAATACCGTACTACGTGGATGGCAGAACTTATTTCTGCATTGAATTATAATGGAAATACTGAAGAATTAACAACACTCTCAAAGACTTTTAAATACCTCATTTTAATACTTTCATTTCGTCACATCACTGGTTTTGTTGTACATGTTACAAATTAGGCTTATTTTTGTTATTCTGTTTGAAAGCTTGAAATTTTTTGAAATTCCTAACAAAATTTTTAGTTTTACAACATTTTCACCGTATAAATGTATCATTAAAGAAAGCAGTTTTGTTTTGTATCAATCGGATATCGCTATTTCGGCAATCGAATTATCAAGTAAAATAAAAAGGCATAAATTTTTGATATAATAATTTTTCTCCCAAATTTTAGGAGGATCAAAAAATTGTGTATTTAAAAATAGTATATTTGGTGTACATAATGTTGCCACATTTCCGATTTCTGCCCTTGCAAGCACGGAAGGGTCATGTCTGTTAACAGTTTTAATAGGTGTTGATGAATATATTATCTCACATCTATGGACAACATCAATAAAAGAGAATGTTAAAGTATTTGTTGGTAACGATCAAACAAAGCTATTTTTTGAATTTAAGTAAGCTTATTTTTTTTTCGTTTATTACTTTTCATAGCGGAATTTATTTTGGAAATGAAAAAAGTTCCATCTTTTGCAGCCATATTTTTTCAGTTTTAATCCATTTTTTCTGAAATTTTACAATCCCCCCTCCTCGTTTATTTCAGAATTTATTGTTGAAAAATCAAAAAAATTTCTAAAAAAAATACTGTAGACGTTTGAAAATGAAATCGAAATTGAGAATTTTGAAATCGGAACATTTTCTTTTTTAAATTTTATGATTGAAATCAAAATGGAAATTTTTCGGAAATAGAAACGAAAAAAGTTCCAACTTTTGTTGCCCTTTTTTCAGTTTGAAACCATTTCGCTCAAAATTTTGTCAATATCTTCTTTAAAGTGTTTTGCATAGTTGAGATTGCGCTCATATTTATTGGAAGCATAACCGTAAAGTTTGAGTTTTTTGCTAGTTTAACTTTTGCTGCCATAATTCCAAATTTGCATATTTCGGCTTGAAATTTTTTTTGGGCATGTTCCTGATAGCCTTATCAACATTTTTAGTCTCAATTACGGCATTTGAATGTAAAGCGGCTGAGTTCTAATCAACTAAAAAACGCAATTTTTCATTCTTTTTCCAAATTCTCCTGCACTGATTTTGTTTTACATATATTTTTATTTTACAGTTCAGAGACGAAGGATAAATGGAAAAATATTTTATTGACGTCAGTCGTGTACACAATACTGGTGCCAAAAGCTGCAACTTTATATATTACATTAAAATTTTTTTCTCAAGGTTTTCTTCTACCTCCATCATATCCATATTTATCCCTTTTTACTACCCCATTTTATGGTTGTTTCAAAGATTCCACTTTTGTGGAATTTTTAAGAATAATGTATCACATTAAAGAGAATCCAATCAAGTTTACTGTTCTTAATTACACATATTCTGAAGATAATTTAGTTTGGTATACAATTGGTGAGGATGATGATGATGATGCTGATATTGTACACAATTTGTACGGTTCACTAAAAAAAGAAGTGATATAAGATATGATAATTAAAAATATTTTTAAAATGGACGGAAAATGAAATTTCCTCAAAAATAATTTTGACTTCTTTTGTTTGGCAAAATGTCACTTTCGCCAGAAAGGTGGAACTTTTTCGAGAATATTTCATTTTTCTACTATGGGATTGTCCAGAAATCGCGTGACCAAGGCATGGGGGGAGGGGGTTATCAAAATTGTCACGAGCTTTGATGTTTTCGGTAAAATATTTTGATGTTGGTCACACAGGGGGGGGGTCCAAAAATCTTGATTTTTTGGTCACGTGATTTCTGGACGATTCCTATTTGCAAAATATTTTCAATAATCATATCTTTAATCCCATGAATTTAAACATTAGTCACTTTTTAGTATCAACAAAACCGGAGATTCTATGATATTTAAAAACCAAAATGTCACTTGGTGGTGTGTGGATGCGAATGGTAATCCCGAAAATGGAGCAATGTTTTTAATTGAAACATACAATTTCGATATCGAACAATGATCCTTCTTGGAAATTTAACGAATGTTTAAGTTTTATTTAATTTTTGTCATACTGTAGCTTCGAATTTTTCTTTTCTTGCCTGCAAAAAAAACATTGATTTAACTAAAATATTGTTTTTACTGTTTCAAATCATAGATAATATAAAATGTTAGCTCTCTGAGTGTGTTGTATCACTTTATCAAAAACGTTAAAGGGGGAGACCCACCTCTAACAAATTTTTTGTTCAGGATTTATTGGAGCTGCTTTTTTTAAAACTTTTTGTAGCTCCAACGAATAAAAAAAGCAGTCGATGGCAAGCAAGAAAATCCCTGATTAACGACAAGTTGCTGCCGCACATTCAGCAATGAGAAATGCATTGTGTTCTTTCTTTCGCGTCAAAACATACTTGTTTCAGTTGAAAATTTTTTTTGTTTGACGTCGATACTCCCTTTAAGAATTTCTTATGGTAAACGTGTTTCCGATATACAGGGTGATTCACGTCAGTTGCCGACTTGTTTTTATTTGGCTAATGGTCAGTATTGACTTCCAGGGGTTCATATTTTTAGGGAAGGGTCACCATTGGCACAGGTAACTTTTGCACTAAAAATTTTGGCATTTGGTGACACTTCGCCAAACGGCACAAAATTCAAATTTTTTATGTTAAACTACTATTTTAAACATATTACTATGGAAATCTAGCCTTTTTTACAGGAAAATGTGAAAAAATTAACCATTTAAGTTAAATACTGAATGAATGCCGAGGAACTGAAAAAATGGTCAAAATCACTAAATATTCGAATTTTTCGAATTCAGTTATTTTTTGACATTTTGTGTTGCTTAGCTATTGAAATAGTTGGAAATCGTGAAAAAACTGATGAAAACTGAAATAAAATTATTTTTTTCTAAAATTGACCATTTTTTCAACACCTCGGCATTCATTCAGTATTTAACTTAAATGGTTAATTTTTTCACAGTTTTCTGTCAAAAAGGCTAGATTTTCATAGTAATATATTTAAAATAGTAGTTTAACACAAAAAATTTGAATTTTGTGCCGTTTGGCGAAGTGTCATCAAATGCCAAAATTTTTAGTGCAAAAGTTACGTGTGCCAATGGAGCCCCTGCCCTAAAAATGTGAACCCCTAGAAGTCAATACTGACCATTTGCCAAATAAAAACAAGTCGGCAACTGACGTGAATCACCCTGTACAAGAAAAAGATTTGTTAAAAATGCGACTCCTCCTTTAAAAAGTAATTAAATAAATAAAGTTTATATCAACTTTTACAATTTTTTGAACAAATAAATAGTTACTAAATAGTAGTCAAATAATAATGAAATGTCAGTCATGATTATAATTGGTTAAAAGTTATAATTTTAGATATGTTAAGCAATACGGTGTCTTGATTTTTAGAAGATAAAACCAGTACCACGTTGAGTTTGGCGTTCATGACGAATAACTGCCATATACGTTGTCAATTTACAAAACGCTTCTTTGCTTCCACCAGGTTTATCAGGATGATCAAGCAGTAATCTTTGTCTATAAGCTGTTGTAAGAGCTGTATCAGAAGCTTGATTATGTATGTCAAGGTATTTGTATGCATCTTCTAGGATTTGTGTTCGAGGAAGATTAAAAATAAGAGAGAACAAATGGTTGGTTATACGATTTACAGTTTCACTTCCAAGTAATCCTCCAGCAATTCCACCAACCACTATCCCTGCAGGACCCAATGGTGCACCAATTGCACCTCCAACAGCAGCACCAAAAAATCCTGCAAAAGTTATTAATATTGTTTTTGTAATATCCCCTGCAACTCGTTTTCCAGAAATTTGACCATTCCACCATAAATAAATAGAGCGTCCAACTTCATATGCAATTGGAAGTGAAACAAGGGCAATACTGCAAACCATTCCGAGTTTTGCGTTTTCTGCAATTTTTTCAATTGCTTCACTCATTTTTGCGCGCTCTGGCATTGGAAATTTCAACATAAGTAAATTTTCTCCAATAGTTTGAGAAAATACAAAAATGCTTTCTTTTGCAGAAAGTGGGAGTTGGGACCATATTGCAACAGAAGTAGGAAGAATACGTTTTAAGAGTCCACGGTTTTTGTCCAAAGCTTTAATTGCCCAGTTTTCAGATAATTTCTGACAGCGCAAATCTCCAATAAGTGCGACAGCTCCTGACAAAATTTCAGCAGTATTATTACGTCGCATTTCATTAATATAAGAATCAGAACAAATCTTAAATGCCTAAAAGTGTTTTATGTATTCAGTGATTGATGCATCTGAGGCATGCGATGCAGGGATTTAATATAAACTTACCTCTCTTTGATTTACTAAATCTGCAAGAATATTCCAATGAGCCGAATTTTCTCTAGTATTTCTTTCTCCTTCTTCCTTAGCCAAATAATTCGTGATGAGAGTAAGACCTTCACCATCCCCATTATAAAGTTCACAAATAAGCTCCACAACTTTATCATATTTATTAATTCGAAAATAGTATTCTAGTAAAAGCTTATAACAAATAAATGTTGAAAATATGACTGACGAAGACAGAATGCCGAATGTCGAAAAAGATGAATTTTCAAGCTCTACCATTTTATAAATCTTGATTTCTTTGGCGATCACAATGAAAAAATAGAAAAGTAAAAACACTTTTAATCATGCAAGCAAAAGCATGATTTCTTATCAACTTATTTTTTTATCAAAAGCTTGTTTTATTCTTTCACACGCAAAATTAAGATGTGTTTCAACACGTGTTTAACATGTGCAAAAAAAAGTACAAGAACGATCGTTGTTTACATCTTTAATACAATGGGTGATAAAAGTTTCAAGTCATTTATATTAGGTAATATATTAATTTTTACCTATAAAATGATTGATTTTTTACTTACCTATAAGTTTTCCTCATATAAAAAATGTAGGAACTAACAAAAACAATATTAATTGGATTTTCGTTTGTCAAAATAATACTCAAGGAAAAAATATAATTTTTTTAACGTAAATTTGTTCTATTACGCCGTTTTAGAGTAAATTTTTTTAATTTGATTTTAGATGCATTTAAAGAGATCCGTAACAAATTTTATCAATGATGTGTTTTAGAATCAAAATCTCAAGAATTTACTTTGTACGAAAACGAAAACAAATGATTTTTTTCCATTTTTTTCCACTCTTTTAGAAACTTTTATCAAAAATTTTGTTTTTTGCAACAAAAAAATGCATTTCCATTATAATTGTTTTTGCAACAAAAATGCTTTTGACGCCAAAAACACCTTTTTTAGGCGATTTTGTATGGAAAAATGGGGGTTTTTGGGGTATTTAATTTTTTCGCTCATTTTCGATCATCGGAAAAAAATATCATAGAAATCAGAATCGAATTCTCTTTCGAATTATATAAAATTTAAGTTTGCCCCGCTAGGACCCTGCTTTTTGTAGTTAAAGCGATGCAGTAATTTAGCATTTTCGGCACTTTGTCCTATGCAAAGAAATATTTTAAGTTGCATTTTTGGGATTAGCGTAAAAAATAACATCTAGTAAGTCTGACTGTAAGTTGAAATTTAATTTTTCATACTGTAGCAAAAAAAATGACAAAATGTTGATTGCCAGTCTCTAAATTTATCTTTCATTTAATAAAAGTTTCATATATGAATTTTATTTTGGCTTAGTTATTCAGAAGATAAAAATTCTTGGATTCCCGAACCAAGCTGTGATGATCTTTTGATCTTATTGTTTGTTTGGTTTATTTGTTTGTTCTTGATTTTTCTATAATAAATATTTATACTTTATTTACTTGTAATTATAAAAAAAATTCGGTCGTATATATGTTTGGTAATCATTGAGTTTAGAATCCCGAACGATTTTTGAGATGTACTGAATACACTGAAATAAAAACAAAATCATTAGAACCTGCGGATTTTTTCATGAAACTAATAAATATTACTTTTAAGACGCATTCTCTGGAGTTTTTTTGAAGCCCCGGCACAAAAAACTCAAAGTTCTCCGAGAGCTGATATTTTCCGTCCCCTAGGGTAATTTTCGTCGTGGAATCCGAATTTTTTGGTCCTGAGACCGTATCTCTGCACAGTCGAAAGTTATCCAGTCGGGACCCTCGGAATTTCGAAAAATCCTAAAAAATCGAAATTTTTGCCATTTTGGCTTATTTCCTCGTTTTATAGGTTTTCGACCATGCTGATTCCGAATATAATATTTTCGGCTCGAAAAAACGGCAAAAAAGTGCCGAAATCGAAATTGTTCCCAAAAAATATGCAAATTTTCGGCATTTTGTCCCCCAGGATTTGCCGTGAGAAGACGGTTCTTTGCAGATTCGGAAAGAGCATGGTCGATTTGGTATATATCTTTTGATTATGTATTGTGGATCGTGCACATGCGAATACAGTAATTTTCGAAATCGAAATTCACCACAGGGGGGAGTACGTGAAGGTTTTCAAAATCCAAAAAAATTGAAAAAAATTTTTTTTTCAAAATTGTCTTATTTTTGTTTTTTATCATCCTAATAGACGTTAGAAATAATTTTGGTAATTTTTTACCAGTAATAAGTAATTTTTTGGTAAAATTTGTGGTAAAATTTGACTTTTTTTCACAAATACCGTATTTTTTTAAAAATTATTTTATTTTGTTGGAAATAATATTATTTGATATTAGAAATAATTTTGCTACCTTCTTTTGTTAGTATCATTAATAATTAATAATTGGTGGTACAAGATAAAAACTAAAATGTAGTTTTGATTAACCACTATACAACTTTTTGCTGGATTTATTTTTTTGTGGGTTTTTGTGGAACGCGTTATGTTTGAATTAACTTATTACTACCCAAAAATGCATAAAAATTATTTCTAATATCAAATAATATTATTTCCAACAAAAATAAAATAATTTTAAAAAAATACGGTATTTGTGAAAAAAAGTCAAATTTTACTACAAATTTTACCAAAAAATTACTTATTACTGGTAAAAAATTACCAAAATTATTTCTAACGTCTATTAGGATGATAAAAAACAAAAATAAGACAATTTTGAAAAAAAAATTTTTTTCAATTTTTTTGGATTTTGAAAACCTTCACGTACTCCCCCCTGTGGTGAATTTCGATTTCGAAAATTACTGTATTCGCATGTGCACGATTCACAATACATAATCTAAAGATATATACCAAATCGACCATGCTCTTTCCGAATCTGCGGAGAACCGTCTTCTCACGGCGAATCCTGGGGGACAAAATCCCAAAAATTTGCATATTTTTTCGGCACAATTTCGATTTCGGCACTTTTTCGCCATTTTTTCGAGCCGAAAATATTATATTCGGAATCAGCATGGTCGAAAACTTGTAAAACGAGGAAATCAGCCAAAATGGCAAAAATTTCGATTTTTTAGGATTTTTCGAAATTCCGAGGGTCCCGACTGGATAACTTTCGACTGTGCAGAGATACGATCTCAGGACCAAAAAATTCGGATTTTACGACGAAAATTACCCTAGGGGACGGAAAATATCAGCTCTCGGAGAACTTTGAGTTTTTTGTGCCGGGATTATTAGTCTTTGTGAAATTTCTCCAGAGAATGCGTCTTAAAAGACGCAGTCTGTGAGAAAATCAAAAACACGCGGCACAGGCCAAAATTACTTTTCCCTGAAACTTTGCTTTATAGTAAAGTGACCCTGGAGAAACCGATTCCACTTTGTAAAAAATTTAAAAAAAATTTCATACTGTAGTTACAGTAAATTTTATGTAAATTTTACCAAAATTTCAAGTTGATGACAAATAAAAGCAATTTATTTTTTTTGCCTAATTCGGGGGTGTTATAGGTTTTCGAGGTCGGGAAATCCGAATAACTACTTTTTGGAACTTCAAAATATCTGCATCACCGATTTTTTCTTATCACCTATCATATCACCCTGATAAAAAATCGTGGAAAATCCCGAGCGGGATAGAATATTCTAATATTATTAAAATTCGGGAATTTTCTTATAAGAAAAATATAATATGCATAAAAAATCGTTACCTTATAAATGTTTTAAAATTATTTGAAAATTTCAAGTATAATTTTTAAATATGGTCCCCAAGCGAAAAGTTTGGGAATTTTAATTGTAGAAAAAACTAATGGCACTGCTGAATTCCCCATGGTCGAAAGCATATATGTGCCAAAAATTAGAGAAATCGGGGCCAAACAAATTTTTATTGTCGCCCACCGGGGTCGAACCTGTGACATGGAATTTTTTTTACACAGAAATGAAATGAAAAAAACGCTTATCAAAAATATCCATGTGACAGGTTCGACCCCGGTGGGCGACAATAAAAATTTGTTTGGCCCCGATTTCTCTAATTTTTGGCACATATATGCTTTCGACCCTACAACTTTTTTACAAAAATTTTATTCGTCAGATACACCGGTGTCCCACGTCGTAACTCGGCGCGTACGCCTTATCAAGCAAAATCGAGTTCAAAATCGTGATTTGCGACTTCGATTTGGTCTAAAAATGGTGAATCAGCCTTTTTCAAACTATTGTTTTTTACACTCTAAAATTTGCATATTTAGATTGTAAAAAACAATTGTGTAATTTCATCATTTTTTTATTCCTAAAAAACATCAGTGTAAATTTCGAGCTTGTCAATGATCCCAACGGATTCCTAAAAGCGGTGTGAAATGTTTTACTTTCATTTTTTAATGTTTATAATTTTTGCAAAAACAACTGTTATTTATGGATTCAATCAACCAGTAAGTTATATTTTTTGAATCAAAGAAATCTTATTTTTTAAATCCAAGATTTTAACATTAACCTTATATTTTAGCGTATCGGAAATGGTGAAATTACTCCACCAGATTTATTTCAATTTATTGTTAAAGTTCATACGGCAGGCCTTTGTACAGGTACAATAATTTCAAAACGACATGTTCTCACTGCTGCACATTGTCTTAATGAAGCAGAATCTTCAGAAGTTCAATATGACACTTACAAGTAAGTTCCATATCACCAATGAAGTGCAGAAATTTGAGGACTCATTTTTGAGGACCGGGCCCCATTTGAGAATTTTTGGTGCGGACTGATTTTTGGGGGCGTAAAAACCGTGCAATTAGGAGGCGCAGCGTCATTCGAATAAAATACAAAACAAGTGGCGGCGAGAAAAAAAGGGGGATTTTACGTTGCCAACGCAGTATTTAATGAGGGGGGGGGGCGTGCTCCTCCCCCCGAAATTTAGGAATTTCATTTGATCTTTTGCCGCTTCGTGTTGGCGGCGGCAAAAAATCGAAGGTGTGCCCTCCCCAAACGGTCGGTGCCCCCTCCGAAATTTCTCTCACATTGCCGCACCTTGACGGTTGGCTGCGCGCGTTTAACCACTATGCTCCCGGGCCAACGTAAAACCTCCCATTTTTTTCGCCGCCATGAAAAACGTAAGCGCTCGTCGGAAATGCTTCAGAATTCTTAAACTACTGAAAATGAAAAAAAATTATTTTTTCACATGACAAAGATCCGGATCCAAATATATAAAATTCAGTAGCAAAATCCAAAATTTTTTTTCACTCTGCGATTTAATATTAATGAAACTATTTTTCAGAATTTTTTCGAATATTTCATATTCGGCAGAAGTTCGACCAATAACTGATGGGGCCGATAAATCAAAACTTCCAACAACCGCAACAGCATATCTTCCAAAATCATATACATCGGAACAATGGCCATGGAATGATATTGCAATTCTTGAATTTCCAGAAGGAACTGATTTTGGAATTGAACCGGTGAAACTTGCAAAAGATTACACCGAAAAAGAGGTGATGAAGCGTATATTTCTGGATTTGGAGTATGGTTCACAAATGGTAAATTTTATGCACAAAAAAGGTTTTTAATATTTTTTTTAGATGATCCAACACCAAAAGAGACAAAAGTATTACGGCACACAAAAATTTCAATGATCGAAAATTGTTTTGGTCAACTAAAAATTTGTGGCGGAAATGTAACGCATACAGCATTGGGTGGTGACAGTGGTGGTCCAATGATGATTAATCGAAATAATCAATGGTATCAAATTGGTGTCAGTTATGGAACTAATACTGCGCAGCCGACTCCCTTCGTACAACAAAGGAAAGTGACAAAAAAGAGAAATCGCATGTTGCGCGCATGCTTTTCTCACAAAATGTATGCAACTTCTCCAGAAGCTTCCATATGGTCATTTTTTCTGTTTTCTCTTAAAATACATTTATTTGGTCCGGAAAATAATAATGACACGAGCTTTTAGCGCTTAATCAAGTCTAAGAGGAGATATTTCGATTTTAAATTATAAGCAAAGTTTGAAGTTGAAATCTCTCGTCTTAGACTTAAAGGGGGAGGCGCATCTCTAACAAATTTTTTATCAGGGTTCATTTTAGCGCTGATTCGCGTCGAGATCTCCAATGAATGTCAAACAAAAAAATTTGTTAGAGGTGCGTCTCCCCCTTTAATTAAACGCTAAAAGCTCGTCTCATTATTATTTTCCCGGCCAATAAATGTATTTTAAGAGAAAACAGAAAAAATGACCATATGGAAGCTTCTGGAGAAGTTGCATACACTTTGTGGGAAAAGCATGCGCACAACATGCGATTTCTTTTTTTTTATCACTTTCCTTTTAGGTCTGCCGTGACTATTACCTATGGTTAGTATTTATTTTTCATGTTTTATCACTTTTATTCACTCCTTAAATGTCAGTTGACCGCTCCGTTTCTTACAAGAAATGTCAACTGAGAACGGATATTAGTTTTTGAGGACCCAAAAACTTATTGTTCTCAAAAACCGATATCCGATTTTGTGAAAATTGCATTTCGGTTTTTGAGAACGGATATTGGTTCCCGAGGACCGACGGTTCTCAAATATAATATAATACATTTAGATGTCCGTGCTCGAATATCATCATTCTGTAATTTTATTGAAGACGCCACGAATAATGAAGCAAAATGTGAATCAATTTTTCCTCAACTCAATCAAAAAATCCCTCCACAATTTCCACCTATCTATAAAGGCCAAGAAACTCCATTAAATCTATTCAACTTTGTTATTCCAATTTACAATGTTAATTACAATTACGGATACACCGCTACAGTAATCTCAAAGCGACATCTTTTAACGTCTGCATTTTTTTTCGTCCTAAATGGGTGGATCAAAGATTCTGAAGTAACTGTTTTCAATTCATACAAGTATTTACTTTTAACGTTTAATGATAAATAATTTATTAAATTTTTAGATCTTTCTCAAGCAAGTTCTTTCCTGATTTTCGTTCAAAGAGTATTCGTTCGAATATTGTTGAACCTGTAAATGCTACCGTATATATTCCATTAAATTTACAATATCCAATTGAACATAATCTTGTTGTAATTGAATTTCCAGAAGGAACTGATTTTGGAGTTGAACCAATTACTTTGGCGAAAGATCATATTCAAACTTATATGGAAAATTTAATCGCTGTTGGATATGGAAAATATGAATTCAAAAGTAAGTATTCCTATTTCAGAATAATTAAATCTATTATCTTTTTTTAGATAATATGCATATTAATGGAACACCACCAAAAATGCAACATACAAATGCTTCATTTCAAAGGGATCGATGTTATGACGGCAATGGTATGTTACTTTTATGACGATAAATTATAAATTACTGTAATCTCTTTAGATTTTTATGAAAACAAAGTATTATTTCAAGATGAAGGTGGTCCAACTTTAATTGAAAGAAATGGAAAATTGTATCAAATTACTGTAAACTATTATATGTATTCTCGAAGTGGTAAATTATTTATTTATATTTTTTACATACACATATATAAATATAACATGTGCATGTGTATTATACATCTTTTATATATCTTTTTTTTGTTTAGATTTTCGTACAGTTATTTCAAGTGACTGTAATTTTATTGAAGAAGTAACAAAAAATGAAGTTAAATGTGAATCTGTTGCACCAATTTATGAAGAACCTTATCAGTCAACAACAATCTCTTTGGCAGCAACTCAAAAAGAAGAAATCTCTGATAATTCAAATCCCTCAAACAATGCTTCACTAATTGCATTTCGATGGATATTATTGATTTTTATGTTAGCAGTATTTTGCCTTTAAAGAACCTTAGCAAACAAAATATTTTTATAATTTTTAATAGAAAAAGTTTTTGTAAGTTTTTATTAACGCAATTACAAAAAAAGATTTAAACATTTTTAAATTAATAAAATCCAAGAATCCCGATTTTTTGATCACTGATTTCTAAAGACTCCCAAATCGCTCAATTTTTTATTTATTTCTTTCATTGAAATGGGTGAAATTTGTATGATATTTGTTATTTATACAAAGAATAAACATTTGAACATTTAATTGAAGTGAAAAAAGTTAAACATATGGTTTTTTTTAATTTCATGAATATTCAAACTCGAAACAAAAAAAAATATATTCAAAATGACTATTTTTTGCAATATTTTTGCATACGGTATAATTTAAATTTTAAAAATTAGCCCCTGGTGTTTTATGTAAATATTTATTATAATAATTAAAAGATAATTTTATGCTTAGAAAAAAAATTAAAGAAGAAAAACAGAAGTACAGTACGAGATTTAATTATAAACAAAACTTTTAAGTTAAAAAGAATTACTCTTTAAAACATCGTATTTTTTATGTATTAAAATAATTAATTAAATAAATCGAAAAAGTGCAAAAAATATTGAAAATAAAATCGCCTGTAAAACACAGATAAAAATAAAGTAAATAATTTGCTTTACAAAAACTAAAGTTCGGAATGCTAATTTAAAAAAATGTTCGAACTCAAAAATAAAGAAAAATGTAAAATTTGAGTGCAAAAATAATAAAAAAATATAAAAATCGAGGATTTTAGAAAAACAGTGTAAAAAAAAGAAATAATTATTCCATTGAAATGATATTACAAAATTTGAAAATTGCAAAAAAGGAAATTATCTTTAAAAGTGCAAATTTATGCCGGGGCACTATTCATCCGTTTGAACAAACATGGTTTCGTTGTTGGCGAAGAAATTTGCATAAGAATTTCCCCATATTTTTCCTTCA
Source organism: Panagrolaimus superbus (assembly GCA_964035985.1). Lineage (NCBI taxonomy): Eukaryota > Metazoa > Nematoda > Chromadorea > Rhabditida > Panagrolaimidae > Panagrolaimus > Panagrolaimus superbus. The sequence continues at coordinate 14,647,689 of OZ038357.1, forward strand.
ATTTTAACAATTTTTCTTTATCCGCTTTCGAATCTTTGACAAAAAGTACATCAATTAATAAAGCATGTAGAAAAATATATTGAATTGGGCGTGGAATGGCGCCATTTCGTTGTTTTCGAAGTTTTATCAATCCCTGAAAAAATCAATATTTTAAAAATACATTTTCAAACATAATTTTAGAGTCTCAAACGAAAAAAGTAAAACAAGTCTTTAAAAAAACGCTTACATCTTTCATTGATTCCAATTGATTTTTAACAAATAATTCATAAAAAAATTGCCCGCCAATAAAAACTCCCGTTCGACCAATTCTGAAAGGAAATATATATAAAAAATGCCGGAAAAATATATGAAAAAATAAATACCCTTCAGAAGAATGCACAAGAATCGGTTGATTTGAAGCATCAGAAACAGCTATTTGGTATAAATATATCAATGGTTTGGTATCAGATGGAATGCCATGCTCTGGCCAATTTATATACTGATAATGAACAACTAATTTTTCAACATTAGAAATCCTAAAAATATGCAAATTTGGTATTAAAATAATTTTAAAAAACATGGATTTAAAAATATTTTGAAACAAACAAAATAAATCAGATTTCATAAAAATTGATAAGGATTTATGAAATCCATTTTTGAGAATTTTAAGTCAACAATAAAAAAAAATTTGAGAAAAAACTTACAAATTTGTAATTTGAAGCGTTCTTTGAATAATTGTTGCTTCAGTTTTGTTATGAATAAATATAATTTCATTAAAATCAACCATTTTAATATGGAAATTTGCAAGACTTTTCCGCCCAGTGATCGGAAAATATTGAAAGCATTTTACTTCCTCAGATTCAATGCATTCACTGAGCATTATAATTTTGCCAACATTCTTTTCAAAAATCATGGCATAAAAATCATTCACTGTTTCATCAGATGGAGCTTCAGCGGCAATAAAATTAATTCCTTCAGAATTAGAGCAAATTTCATTGAAATTAAAAGAAGAATTACATGCAGATGTTGAAGGCATTTCATAATTGTATCTGCAAAATGGGGGTTTTACAATAAATTCAATACAGTAATATTTAATTTAAAAACAAAAAGTTGACTTTTTTGATATCCAAAAATTAGAATAAAAGAAAATTTAAACTGTGATTGATTGCTTATCAGTGATGTGTGATAATATGATAGTTTTCATACGATATCAATATTTTTGAAATCACTTTAATACGATAGCTGATATTTGTTATCGATATTTCGATAGAAGACAAAATTTTGATTTTAAATAATTAATTTTTTTTAAATAAATTAGCATAATTTTTTTTCGGTCTTTTTGGGGGATAAATTAAAATCAAAATATCGTATCAGATATCAATTAATAATGACAGTATTCAATATTTCGATACCAATATTCAAGTATCACACAATCAATAAAAGAAAAAACTAAAAACATTTAATGATTCAAAATTTTCGGTGTTCAAAGAACGCTGTTTTTAGCCATTTTAAAGAAAAAATAGATACATGTTTTAATTAAAACTTACTGATTTCGTTGTTGATTAACAGCATCAAATGTTGTAATACTATTAAAATCAATAATTAATTCAGAAAGACTATTTTCTTCAAGCTTTTTCAAAAATTCATTTTGGGCATTGTTGGAATTAACTAAAAATATGCTAATTAATTAAATATAAAAACACTGTCAAAAAACTCTTTTACCTTTTTTCAAAACATTATTTTTAGCTCGATTAATAAAATCCATAGTTTTAACCGAAAATCTTCAACAAAAAATAAAGAATGATTCAATTTTCACTTAAAAATGAACAAAAATAAAATTGAAAGAAACCTCAAAAAACAGCAGACGATAAAAATCCGTCAAAGGCGGGTACCTTTTTTTTCCTTCGTTTCATTTTTGCTTCTTTTCTCTACCTTTGATGATTCATGCCAAAAAAGGAAGCTTCCATTTTTTAATCAATTTTGATCAAAGCTCATAAATGTAAAAACAAGAGTTGATTCAAAATGGTTTTAATTTTTTTTAAACTAAAGCTGGGAATTTCGGAGTTTATTCAATTAATATAAAACTTAAAACACATAAAACAAGGAAAAATTAAAAAATTTTACAACACTCTGTTTTACAAATTTTAGTTTCATTTAATTGACCACTTTAATGTAACATTAAAAAACATACTAATGCAGAATCATTATAAAAATTGCTTTTTTTAGGTGTTAAATAAAATATTATTATCTTTGTTGCATTTGTAAAAAAAATACAATATGGGTTGGTGGAGCTGGAAATTTTGGATTTTACCCTTGTGTAACGTCTTCATTCTTTAAAGGGAGTGTCGACGACAAGCAAAAAAAAATTTGTGTGGACAACAAGTATGTTTTAACACGAAAATGAGTTAGAGAAAAGAAATAGCATAGAAAAATGTCTTATTCGTGTAAAAACATACTTGTTGCCAAAAAAATTTTTTTTGCTTGTCGTCGACACTCCCTTTAAAAACAAAGTTTTGGCCTTAAAATAGGATTAGGCTTTGTTTTTTGTGCGTTTAAAAAAGAAGGAAAATATAAATTATTGCTGCTTTATCATTTCAAAAAATAAAAAGTTCAATAAGTATGAAAAATATTTAATTTAATGTAATCCAGAAAAAGGCTGACAAGGGAACAAGGGTACGAAATGATAATGGAATTTTGCTACGGTTTGAACCACTCATTGGTGGTCTGAAACAAATGAAAAACAGTGGTTGAAAAAGAAAAAATTCAACACTAATAAAATATTTCGAAATAAAGAAAAACAATTTTATCAAAAATATAATTATATAGAAAATTTTTTTAGTTTTGTACAATTGTAATTATGAAACACAGTACCAAAGTTGTAACTGTTTGAAATTTTGATGCCCCTGAACCTTCTCCAGGAGTCGGCTCAACAGCAGAATCAACAATTGTGTAAGTAATAAAAAAGCTGCTATTTGCTGAATTTTGTGCATACTTTAAATTTACATAACTGTTATACACTGTAATATTATCATTTTGGCGGAAACTAAAAAAACAATGATAAAGATTTTTCCCCAAAAAAACAATATGTTTTTATTACTCACAAATGAGAATTTCCATTTTAATCATTATATGTAACACTTTGATAATCTGTTGAATTAACTTTAAAATTTATGCCACAATTTCTTTTAATGCACGAAGTTGGATTAAATGAAAACAAGGTTCCAGGAAAAGATTGTAAAAATCCATTGTACGCAGGGGAAGCAACAATTCCTTTTTGCCCTTCAAAACTACTTGAAATCCACGTATCACCTAAAAATTACTTTTGAAGCATTTTTTATATTTATTTTAAAATTGTACCTTTATTACTTGAATCAAGTTGAACTTGAAGATATTGATTCGGTGGAATGACAATGCTTAAAGCTGGAGTATAAAGTTTAAAACTCTGCCATAAATTTAAACTATTTTTACTAAAAAGAAGTAATTTAAATGTTAAATATTAGCATAAATATTTCTTACTCAATTGTAACCAATGATTTTTGATTTATCCCACTTCGAAGAATAATTGAACCAGAATTTATATATCCAAAAGAGCTTATAGGAATTGCGGGATTTTGTAAATTTGAGGATAAAATAATTGTTTCACAGGAACCAGCCAAGGAAGCCAATGATGAAATGGTTGTTGCATATGATTGAACTTCAAAAACATTTGAACCAATACAATTTTTTGATTGAACTAAAAGATTATATTTATAGATTGAGGTGGGGGGGGGGGGTGAAATATATAATTTTTACCATCACGCATTCTGAAATATAATGTTACAGTAGAAGAATAAGTGACATTTTGAGCTTGTAAAGTAAAGCATCCAGAAGTTGATGAAATTTGTCTTGAACTATTTTGCACTATTGTTGATCCCAAACTAAATCAATCAATAAATAAATTGTAACGGATATTTGCATATTATAAAATCTTACGTTCCAATAAAGTTATAAATTATATTGGAGTCATACAAATTATAATAATCTAAAGTCACTTTAATATTTTGTGTAGCAAACATTTGTAAGGTATCAGAATTTGGAGAGCATACAGTAATAATATCAAGTGGCTGTAAATTGCTGAGCCAATATATATATGTTAGAGTTGCGGCATCAAGATTTATTACAGTATACTTGTTTACCGACGTTAAAGTATATTCAATAAGGAACCCAGAATTTGGTGTTACTATTTCTTCATACATTATCTCAAACGTCTTTCCAGTTGCCATATATTTTTCATTTTTGATTACTCTAAAACATTTTGTTTCTTTTAAAAAAATTCATTTTCACTTGTAAAAAAGCATTGGGAAAGAACTTTAAAAAATTGTAAAACATTTTGCATTGTTTAAAAAAAGTTTATTTATAATTTTTATTAATCCATAGGGTTTATTGCGACGCGCTTCAATGAACCCTATTTGACACTTTTCTACTACGATTTCACTCTCCCAGTCAAAGTCTTATTAAAACCTGGCAGTTGGCAGTTCATTTTGCACTTGGCAAAGTGTCCTGCCAGGTTTTTCTCCCCACTTTGACTGCCAGCTTTTAAAGGGACACCCGCGAACTTTCAGTAAGAAAAATTTAGCCAGTTCAGTTGCAAAAAGGTTACAACTAAAAACTATATCTTTTTAAATATTGCGGGAAAGGACGTCACCAGGGGGGGGGGCACGAGGGGCACGTGCCCCCCCCCGAAATGGATTCGAAAAATTACACGTGCCCCCCCCCCCCCCCCCCCCGAAATGGATTCGAAAAATTTTTTTCTCCCACCACCTTTTGAAAAATAGCAAAAAAATTTTATTTTTTGCTATTGGAGGGGGTCGTGCCCCCCCCCCCCCCCCCCGAAAAAAATTTCTGCTGACGTCTTTGATTGCGGGTATGCTTAATCGATAAAATTACCGGAAATATATCGCAAAAAAGTATCCGCAATATTCTTGTTGCAATATTCTTTTATTGCAACCTTTTCGCAACTGAACTGGCTAAATTTTTCATACTGAAATTTTCTGTTAGCTTTTGCAGTTTATTTTGTAAATCCTTATTTCATATTTCGAAATCCTTATTCTCAATTTGTAAATCATCTTAGCGCTAGTTAACGCCTCTTTTCTTTTGTCGCTTGCGCAACTTTTGCGCTAAGCAAAAGTTGGCATTTCGATCCAGCGACTCCATCTCTGGTCTCTCTTATTTTATTTTATTCTCTCAGTTTTGGCAAGAGGTGTGAGCAAAACTCCGCCTCGATGATTGCTGAAGCTGGCGCGAAACGAGATGCTATAAAAGCAGCTCGGTTCAAGCCAAACTTGTCATTTTTCTTAAAATTTTAATTTTGTTATCGCGTTTATTTTTCTTTCCTTTTTTGGCCTCTTTTTATTTCCCTTTTATATTTTATTTTGATCGTGATTTTGGCTACCGTACCTTTTAGGTCCCGTGGCCCATTTCGTTGTTTATTATTTGTTTTATTATTTGTTTTATTTTGAAATTATTTTATTTGGTTTAATTACCCAAGTTTGAGGTTCAATAAAAATATTGTTATATTATTGATCCCATCGCTTATTCATCATTCATCGAATATAACATTGGTGCCCATCCGTGATCAAATCTACGTCTACTTTCAAAAGAAAAAGATATTGAATCAAAAAGAAAACAAAATCAAGTGGTAAAGTAAAAACAACAAAGTGGTGAAGTCTTAAAGCGGTTGGTTTTGTTTGAATTTGGTACTGTGTCACCCCTTTGGGGATTGCCAGTACTTGGGGAGCTGGTAGATAAGCCGTAGAGATAAGGTCCTGGTGTAAGAAAAACACCAGAAGGATACGTTGAAAGGCCTGTTGAAGTACTGTAGTACCCAACAGTTGAAAGTCCTATTGGAGTACAACTGTGCTCAATAGTTGAGGTCCAAGCCGGTATTTGGTTTGAAGGGAAAGCCCACTGTGCAGGTGGAAGAATAGTTGGGTCTGCACAACCCAACTGGCCGTATCGTACTGGGGTAAGAAGATAGTTAAGAATAGGAAAAGGAATTGGTGAAAAGAATTGGCGGAAGTGAAGAACTTGGAACAACTTGAAATAATTATTGTGGAACTGGTGAAAAGTGAAAAGAATCATTTTCTGGTGATTGATCATCATGGAGGCGAAAAAGAAGCTTGAAGATCTTGAAAGAGATCTCAGGGCACTCTCCCGCAGTTTTGAAACTTTGCAAGCTCAACATCTTGGGATGAAAAAAGAGTATAATGATTTAATTGTTGCATTGGCACAAAAAGTTAAGAAGGAACAAACAACAATGAAACAAGAACTTGAAGATATTGTAAAGCAGGTTGCTCAGCATGGACAAGTTCAAACAACGGAGTTTAAAAATGAATTTACAAGTGCTTTGGAAACTCTTTTTGAAAAAATGGAAAAACATGAAGGACGGATTTCGACGGTTATGGAACAAATAAAGAGTTATATTGATACCAAAACAGCTGAAAATTTCCTTCACATCAAGAAATTGGAAGAAAGAATGTCAATATCAAATGAAAGAAAATTCATCTTCGAAAAGCAAAGGACTCCATTTCAGGCCCAGCCAGCCTTTCTTACAAGTATGCTTTCAAGTGAAGGGCGAAAGGATCAATTGGAATCCCTTCGGGATAAGCTTAGTCAACCGTCACAGTCAATGACAAAGCTTGAACTTCTCCTTCAGGAATCATCGTTAGAACCAAAAGAAGAAATTAAATTATCAACAACTGAACCTACTATTCAAGTGGAAGTTGCAAAAGATTCAACAGCTACAAGTGTTGATGCAACAGTGCGTTATTTTGAAGTGACTCCAGTTATTGATGTTAATTGCTTTTACATGGAAGGTGAAATGGAACAATTTACTGGTGACCCAACAAAGCCTTTTTTTGTCTGGGAAACGCAATTGCTCCTTTTTCTTGCAACTAAAGAAATTCCTCCAACTCCACAACAATCATTAGCACATTTAGTTCGACTTCTTAGCGGAACGGCAATAATATATTATCGATCTCTTCCTGGTGCAACATCCAACAATTTTCAAGCAACATTGGATGCTCTTCGTGATCACTTTCCTGGACGTCAAGCAAAGCAAGTAGCTGATCAACAATTAATGCATGCAAAGCAACGACAGGGTGAATCTGTACATGATTTCTCTACTAGACTTCTTCGTTTAGTAGAGGCGTCAATGATGAGTGAACCACCAAATATCGTTAATCATATGCTTAAACATTATTTGATCGTTAATTTATTACCAGAACTTCGACTTCAAGTTCAACGTACTCCGCTTGCAAATTATGAAGAAGCTTTAGCTAAGGCTTATGAAGCTGAAGCATTTCAACAAATGAAGAATGATCTTCAGATCAATATGCAAACACTTCGCATTGAAGCGTCTCCAGCAGATAGAGAACTTATTTGTTACTGGTGTCATGAACGGGGTCATATTAAACGTCGTTGCCCACAACTTCGAGAAAGACAAAGTTCAAGACATACTTCAAGGCCATTTGAAGACAGTCGTGGACGAAATGATAGATATTACCAACATCGAAATAAAAGTGGAGAAAGATATGATAATCGTGGAAATCAAGATTCTTATCATCGAGCACAATATGATCGTCGTGGAAATCAAGATTCTTATCATCGAGCACAATATGATCGTCGTGGAAATCAAGATTCTTATCATCGAGCACAATCTCCAAATTATCAAAGAGATTATTCAAGAAACAATAGTCGAGATCATCATCGTTCATCAACCCCTTACTATCAACGAGAAGGAGGATACCGTAATTCACGCAATAATTCAAATGAAAGACATCATTCTACTGAACGTTCATCATATAATTCTCAACAAAGCTCAAGAAATCATTCACGGGATAGATATGAAAGTCAACATCGTCTACCGGATCGCGAATCTCGGCATACTTCTCAAGAAAGAAGAAAGCCTGTTATTCGATTTGCTGATAATCGACCTAAAGATGCTGAAAGTCATTTTCTCCAAGCGGAAATGTTCATGGTTTCGGCAGAAAAGATACCAACAAAACGAGATAAAGCAAAATTTTTGAAGGAAAATCAACGACATCCACGAATTTTTGCACCAGAAATCGAAAAATCTAGTGAAGGACGTTCGAAAAGAGGTGCTGAAAGTATTATAAAAGAACAGAATCTTCAAGAAACTTTAAAAGTTCAAAAACAAGTGGAAAAGAAGAAGGAAGAAACGGAAAAAACTAAACAGCTTGAAATTGATCCTGGATTTCGTAAACATTTAAAACTTCGAAAACGAATGGCAAAGCAAAAAGCTCGCAAAAAAGCAGCAAATGCAATTAGAAGAAATAAACTTGAAGAACTTCCAAGGATGAAAATCCAAGTCGAAGAAGTTCAGGATAAGTCACAAAATCATAAAGGAAAAAGTGCAACAGAATCTTCAAAGAAGCATCGAAAACGAAAACGGGAACCTTCTCCACCAACACCAAAAAGAAAATCAGTGATCGGAAAAATTCTGAATTTTACGCCATTTTTAACTGTGATGTTATGCTTAACTCTTGCAGCCACTGGAGTTTCCGCTGAACCAATGATATGTCATTCTGATTCTCCTACAACTCTTATTCGACTTCCTAGTACTTCAATGTGTGTAAAAGCTCCATGGAAAGTTGAAGAAACACCACATCCTGCTTCAATGACGGTTTTTCGGAAGAATACGGTAAAATATGTGAAAGAAGCTGATCATTGTCATTGCACGTAAATTTCTGGAACTCATACAAGGACATTATTTGGGAATCATAAATCATCTCCTCTTGAATCAACACCGATTCCAGTATCAGCTCATGAATGTTACCAGATGATTAAAGATAAAGAATCTCCATATGGAAGACTTCAAAATTTTTCAAATTATTTTGCAACTCAAAATTCCTTAAATTTTCCTGATAGAATATGGCCATCGTGGTTGCAAACGGATTCAGCACAAGCTACAAATTGCTATTTGGCAAAGGCAACAATTTTTACACGTCATAATGTTACAACGATTGAAAAGCCTTTTGCTTCAATGGTAGAATGCCTTTATCAATCAGGAGTATGCCAAATGGAAAAGACTGGAATTCTTTTATGGGAACCGGATTCAACGCAATTATGCCAATACCTTTATATGAATGAACAAAATGGCAGTTTTGCTCAAAATGTTTGGATTGCTGATAGCAAAGAATTTGCATTATCTTTTGAAAAAAATGAGGTTTTACAAGAATGTAATCGCACATTAGCAATTTCGGATCAAGGTTTCGGAGTTTTATTAAAAGATTTGGAAAAAGCTCGCATTCAAAATTCGACTCGATTTCGTCGGGAAACTGGAATTGTTCTTTCTGAACAATTGGCGGCACAATTTACAGCTTTTGCTTCAAATATTAAAGATCTTACTGTTGGCATTTTTAAAGCAACTCTTGAATATGTTTGTTCTGGACTTGATGCTGTCGCCCAAGCAACTTTAGCTTTAGCTGCTGCCCAGCCAACACTGCTATCAAGGAAAATTTTGAATACTTCAAATATTGAAGCTCGTCTTGTAGGAGCAGATCTTCTCGAAATTCGACCTTGTGAAATTCTAAATCTTACTGAAATCGATTTTGTTTTTACTGGAGATTGCTATGATCGATTGCAAATCAACTTTACTTATCATCATCGAAGTTTAACTGGATTTTTGGATCCATGGACATACATTATTCATTCAACTGCTACTCAAGTATCATGTTTAAAAGGAGCAAATATTTTCATTGAAAGTGGTGGAAAACTTCGAAGGTATAACCAACAAACTGGACATGTTTCAATTGAACCACAACTTCCAACAACATCAAATTTTATGATGCTCGACTTTCCTCAGCTTAAAATGCATCATCATGCCGTATATCATAATATGCCTCTATCAAAATTAGGGGAATTCGATCATGCTACAGTAATGCTCCAGTCTTGGAGTAAAACAACTGCAATCATGGAATTAATGGATTCCGCTGGGGTTCAAGCACAACCAAAAATTGATAAGAAGGAACAATTTCAAAGCTTAGCTGAAACAGTGGTTTCAAAAGGAATCTTTGGATTTCTTTATGGAGGAATAATTTGTATATGGCAAATATGGATTTTTTCATGTTGTTGCTATACCACATATAAATTCATTGTCGAAATTTTTCTTCCATTAGCTTGGCAAGCAATTCTCACCCAAGGAAATATTCCATTAATGTTTACCAGAATAATCAATAGTCGTGTTCGCCGTCGTCAGCGACAAGAAGCTGAACGCCAACCACAACAAGCAGGAGATATGGGAATGAATGCATTAAATCGCCTATGGCCATCATCAAATGCCCTCAATATTAGTTCATATATGTTTTCGGCTGAAAGAATGAAACCGACTGTCCATATTCGTGGGACAATTAATCATCATCATGCTGATGTAATCTTTGACACGGGCTCTCCAAAATCAGTTCTTTCAAAATCCTTTGCTGATCAACATGGAATTCACATTAGACATGCTGAAGTTAATTATCGGCTTCATGGAATCTCCGGAAATTCAATTACAACCAATGGAGAAGCTGTTATTAATGTTACAATTTTCAATCGTCGAAAAAAGGTTGTTGTTCCAGTCCTCGAAGATGCCTTAGGAAAACTCGATTTTGATATCCTAATGGGAACTGATACATTGATTGAATGGTCGCCAATTTTGATGGATTTGGAGAAAAGAACGCTTAAAAGTCATAATGTAGAAGTTCAATGTTATAGCATTTCCTCTACACTTGCAGCCACTGCAACAAATCAAAATGAACAAGGACCAATTTTTGAATTTCCAACTCCTGATCTCACATCTGAAAATAAGAAAAAGCTTCTTGATGTTTTGTCTGAATATACTGATATCTTTTCAAAAGATGAATTCGATATTGGGAGCTGTCCCATCGTTGCTCCACCAATTGAACTTACAACAACAGAACCTCTTGCTGCAAAGCCATATCGAGTACCAGAAAAGATGAAAGGAGTTATTAACGAATTTATTTGTAAACTTCTTGCTGCAGGAATTATTATTAAATCCACAACAGCGTGGGTAAGCAACATTTTATTGGTAAAGAAATCAAATGGGAAAATGAGACCAGTTTGTGATTTTCGAAAATTAAATTCCGTTACTGTACCAGATAGATATCCACTTCAAAGAATTGATAAACTTTTACAAAAGGTTTCCGGATCACATTTTTTCTCAACAATTGATTTATCTCAAGGCTTTTTTCAACTCAAAGTCGACTCTGAATCAAGCAAAAAATTTGGTATCATTGTTGAAGATAATATTTATCAATTTGTTAAACTTCCAATGGGTCTTCGAAATTCTCCAGCAATCTTTAGTCGTACAATGCATGAAATCTTTGAAGGACTTGAAGATGTAGTTACAATTTATATGGATGATCTCATTATTACCACCAGATCGACTTCCTTTGATGATCATCTTGCAGCCATTAAAATTGTACTTGATCGCCTTCAGCAATATGAACTGAAAATTCGTCCTGAAAAAACTCAATTTGCAAAACGATCGGCTACATTTCTTGGGCATTATCTTGATGAAAAAGGAATACATCCAGCAAAAAAGCATGTTGAAGCACTTCAACAACGCAAACATCCAACTTCGAAGAAGGAAATTCAATCTTTCCTTGGATTGACAAATTATTTTCACAAGTTCATTGATGGCTACGCCAAGTTGGCTGAACCTCTTACTCGACTCTTAAGGAAGGAAGAACAATTTGAATGGCAAGAAGAGCAACAACAAGCGTTTGATTCCCTAATTAAAGCATTAACATCTGATCCTATCCTCGTTGCTCCGGATTACAATAAACCGTTTGTTGTTATTACTGATGCTTCAATTACTGCAATTGGAGGCACAATTCTGCAGAAAGGTGATGATGGTCAACTTCATCCAATTTCATTTTGTTCAAAGGTTCTCTCGGATGCAGAAAGGAATTATTCAACGATTGAACAAGAACTATATGCCATTGTCTTCACATTGAAATACCATAAACATATCTTATATGGATCAGAAATTTTTTTGCAAACGGATCATAAACCACTCATCTCTTTAATAACAAAGCCATCGACTTCAACAAGATTAAATCGTTGGCTTGTGGAACTTCAGGAATTTAATTTGGCTGAAATGAAGCATGTTCCAGGTCGTGATAATGTAATCGCAGATTTTTTATCTCGACCTCCAGTGGAAACTCAAATGTTAGCCATTCATGGTGAAACTGAACGAAATAGCAAAAGACTTCAAATGGCTACTGAAGAAGATAAAACGTTAAAAATGGTTCTTAAACAAATAAAAGAAGATTGGAAAAATGTTGATCTTACGCTACAACCCGAGCTTAAACCATATTATTATGTTCGAAAGGAACTAAAATATGATGAAGAAGCAAAGGTTTTGAAAAAGTCAAACCGAATAATCGTTCCTGAATCTCTTCAACCTGAATTATTGAAAATTCTTCATCGATCACACTTCGGTCAAGAACGAATGAAGCTTATGTGTCGTGAAATTTTATGGTGGCCACGAATTAATAGTCAAATTGAACAAATTGCTTCCACTTGTATTCCATGTAATCAACATCGAAATAAACTTTCACCTGGTCCTGTACATCCTTGGCCAAATGCTGATGGCCCTTGGCAACGAATTCATATTGATTTCTTTGGCGAGAAATGGAATTCCACATGGCTAGTTGTGGTTGACTCGTATACAAAATATCCTATCATTGTAAAAATGAAGAGTACCGATTCTGCAGCAACCATCAAAGCTCTTCAAACAATTTTCAATAATTTTGGGTACTGTAAAACCATTGTTAGCGATAATGGTCCACAATTGGTTTCAAATGAAATTAAAGAATATTATGCTTCAAAACAAATTCACCTTATGCCTAGTCCACCGTATCATCCTCAAAGTAATGGATTAGCAGAAAGAATGGTTGGAACAGCAAAGAAGTCAGCAACAAAAATTTTGGCAGCTAATCCAAAAATGACACCTGAAGCTGCCATTCAACAATTCCTTGATGATTATAGAGCAACGCCTCATAAAACGACGAAAAGAAGTCCCAATGAACTTATGTTCTGCACACCTCCTACTCATCTTTTATCAACATTTGTTCCTCGAAAAGATACTGAAAATGAACCCAAACCGCGTCCTACAAAATCAAAATTAAATTTTGCTCCTGGAGATCTTGTTTGGAAACGTGCTTTTCGAAAGAAAGTAAAATGGGAAGCAGGAACAGTTGTGCAACGTGAATCAAATTATATTTATGTCATTCAAGATGAATGGGGCTCAAATTCTCGTTTTCATGTTGATGATCTTCGTCATCGAAAACTTTTACAACGAAAAAGACAAGCTCAAATGATGCCAATTATTTCTCAATCATCAATTTTATCCACAGATGCTTTACCAATGGAAGCTGAACCAGTTACTCATGAAACTCCGTCACAAATGCCATGGGGATTGGTTACATATACAACACTTCCAACAGCTACATTCTTACATCCAAAAGCTCCGACCAGATTTCAACTTTTTCGGGAACATCGGGCAACTACATTTATTCATAAGCCTTTATCAAATTGGGAAAATATTACTCTTCGGGTATGTGGCCCTTTGAAAAACATTAGTAGTAATGGGGTGGTAAACCCGCCACTAAGGGGAGGAGCCTATTTTTCCTTTTCCCCGATTTTTGCGCATCTGTTCTGTTCTCTGATTGGTTCTTTCAAAAAAGGAGGGGCGAGATTTTATTGGCTGAATTTTATGCATATTTTTTTTTTTCAATTTTTTTTTTTCAAATTATTTTTTTAAATTTTAAAAATTTTTCAAAAAATTTAAATTTTTTTTAAAAGTCAATTTTTGTATTTTTTTGTCAAAACATTTTTTCCTTCAGATTAATTTTCCTTTAGATTTTTTTTTTATGATTCAGATTTTTTTTCTACAGTAATATTTTACCAGAGTAATTTTTTGGTCAAAAATCTTTAACTCACATATCTCAAGGTCATTTTTCCTGGAGATTTTAACAGTAATATTTCTACCGTAATATTTTCCTACTGTAATTTTCGCACTGTAATTTTTTATGCAGTGGTTTACTTGGGAGCTCCCTGAATCAGGAAAGGGCGGGAGATTTGAAGATTTTGAAAGGTAAAATAAATATTCTCTGAGAGGGGAAACGTTTTTGAATGAAATAAGTTTTTGAAGCAAAAAAGGAGTTAATAAATCATTTTTGTATTAAATATTGAAAGTTTTTTAGGAAAAAAGTATTTTTAAAGAAAAGTTCAACGTTTTTAACCGAAAGATGACCAAATTACGTGAAAATCCCAAAAAATACTACCGCAGAAAAAAATGTTCGACCAACCAAAAGTATTTTTAAGAAAAGAATTTCGATCGATCCTCTTTTTTTGTTACAAAAATCAACACCTCTTCGTGCCATCGCATTTATGAGGTCAACGCAAAAGTGCCAAAAAAAATCGGCGGCTGCTGTGTTTGTTTTGCAAATAATGCATAAAAAAATCTCGCGCCTGTTCTGTAACAAAAGAGGGACTGTTTTTCAAGCAATAATTTTATTCAAAGAAGTAAAAAGAGCATAATTTTAACAAATTAAACAAAATTATTTGGATTCAAAAGATCCATTTTCTTAAACTGAAAAGGTTGTTTGACAGGAGCAAGTGGAGGAATGTAGGAAATTTTGGGAACGACAACTTTTTTGACGGTCTTTTTCTTTGGAAGTTTAGGGGTCTTGATCTTTTTGACAATCTTTTTTGGTTTCAATTGTTTTCGTTTATATGCACGGATTTTATCAATTGGTGGAGGAGGAACCCATGTGTAAGCTGTTTGCCTGAGGGGTTTGTCGAGTGTTTCAGGGATTTCTTCATTGGCTTGCTTATAATGATACCGCCGTTGTAAAAGTTCTTGATTTTCAAGATTCTTCATTGTTGCCTTGACTGTGTCATCAAGTCCGCGGTCGGCCTTTTTTTCTCTTTCGACCAAAGATTTGTAGCGTGGCATTGGGAGAGCAATGAGTTTTCGCATCTAAAGTCTTCCAAAAGTTACAACAATCGTCAACGAAAAGTAGTGAATACGAACAAAACGTATAAAAGTAGTTCAAAAACAACATTGGGGCACTTTTTTTTATTACAAAAATTACAAACATTATAAATAGATAAATTGATAATTAGAAAAAAAGAAGGATTATTAATAAATAAATTGATAATTAGAAAAAATAGGAATTTTTATGTTGCAAAAGCCGTAGTGATTGTTCGTGTTTTATCCAATCCCAAAATTGAATCAAACTCTGCGAAAACAATTAATTGGAGACCATTTTCTTGAACAGGAGCACTAAAGTTGAGAGAAATCATTGTGCTGCCAATTTGTTGTATTTCAGCAAACTGATCGCTGTGACTCATTTGAAGATCAAATCCATAAATACAGGAGTTTGTAAGAAACTTTTGAACATTTATTCCATGTTGACCGCCTACGGCATCATTTAAATCTTTATAAGCTCTTCCAAATTGCTTTTTTGACCAATTAAGTTTATATGGATTAGAAGGAGTATGAACACCATTAGTAGTAAGACGAATGGATTCAAGATTAAATGGTGCAAATTGAAAGGGCGACATTCCAATATTACCGTAAAAAGCTTTTGCATCAACAAGTCCAACGAAGACACGATTTGGAAGAAAATCATTGAATAAAACAGCATTAAGATCATAACGACCAGGAGAAATAAAGATACTTTTCACGGTATTTCGATTATAGGCATATTTTGCAATAGCATTTGCATTGAGTTTTTCTTGGATGGAATAATCAAGCTGAGGAAGCAATAAATGTTGTCTGGCATAAAGCTTGCAATCAACCAAATGGTAATGGTATTCCGATTTTCCCTTGTTTAATAAGAGAGTAAAAGCACTGTTATGTGGAGTAATTTCAATATCGACGATCATTTGATTCAAAAGTAGCTTGTTTTGTCCAAAAATATCAACATCTAGTGGACAAACAGTTTCAAAAGTAGCATCATTTTCAAATAAAGCTCTTCTTGCTTCAAAAGCAGGACTAGACATCTGATCCAATCCATCTTCAATGTATCCAGATAATTCCGTTTGTTCACGTGAAAGACCTAATCGGCGACGAAGGTATGCATTGTAAGCATACAAATCATTTGAGTTATAAACTTGATGGTCATTGAAGGAAACTTTGAGACTTTTGATGAAAGTGGAACCAAATCCATTGATGAAACTAACATGATCAGCTGCAGTAATTGGCACATTTTTATCGGCATCTTTTTTTGTTATACGGAATGTTGTAGCAAGTTCGAACTTGGATAAATCAAGGTATGTTTGTCCGGAATTAATTCGAAAATGAATTGGTAATGTGTCCAAAGGGGAAATTGGAGGGTATTCGACAGTAGAAAATTGTTGAAATCCAACAAGAGTAGGCTTGGCATTGAAAAAATCAACGGAAGCAGGAGTTATTTCACGACTTTCATTGTCAAGTTTCTGCATATTTGTAACTTAATTGTATAAAACAATTTATAAAAGGTGATAAAAAAATAAGAAAAAACAAGACACGACTGATCAGGATTAAAATTTACTTAAAGAATGACAAGTTTTAAAAGAAACCTCCGAAATCCATTGTTATCGGATTAGTGACCATCTCGAACTTTCGAAACACTCACACCATTTGTATGTACATATGCATAAAAATACTTATTTTCCCGCCATTTTCCTTAAATATTGCTTAAATATGACACTTTACTATAGAAAATAGGGTCAAAATGACGCGGAATTAGAGGAAAGCGCGGAAAGAGCGACAATTTGACGACTTTTTTTGCGTTAAATATTTCTTAATTTATATACCTTAACCGTGTAAAACGTTGATTATTCGGCGACTTTTATTTTGTTAAATATTTCTTAACTTTTCCTTAAATATGCAAATTTTTTACAAAAAAAAGAACAGGTGCAATACTTTTCCCCGATTTTCCCGCGCGTTTTTGGACGCGTCTATTAGCAGAACGCATTTTATTAATCCATTGTTTTCACAAACAGAAGTACTAGCTGGTTGAGGGATGTCGCTTCCAGCTTTAAATGAACATTTATCTTATGGAAAAATTCCTGTTGAACATCGTCATAAAAGAGATGGTCTTCGTGATTTCTTTTCTCCAAACTGGCAAAAACTGACTGAGATCCCGAATTGGAGCAATATTAATTTACGTTCATTATCCGTTCGGACCGATCACACACGACTTATTGACGCTGAAATTACCTTTACAACAACTGCTGAACGCATTAGCCTTTATTATTATTACAAATGCAAAGGAAAAGAAGTTCGTATTCCAGGCTTTATTGTCAGAGATAATCATTCTGGTAATATATTTTTGCCTTCTAATTGTTTTGTATGCACTTAATTTGTTAAAAATCTTTCAAATCCTAATATTGTTGTTTAATTTGTTATGCTCTTTTTTCTACTTTAAATAAAAATATTTCTTGAAAAACAGTCCCTCTTTTGTTACAGAACAGGCGCTAGATTTTTTTATGCATTATTTGCAAAACAAACAAAATACACCAGACGCCGATTTTTTATTTCGGCACACGCCAGATGACCTCATAAATGCGATGGCACGCAGAGGTGTTGTTTTTTATGACAAAAAAAAAGAGGATTGATTGACATTCTTTTCTTAAAAATACTTTTTAGTTGGTCGAACATTTTTTTCTGCGGTATTATTTTTTGGGATTTTCACGTATTTTGGTCATTTTTCGGTTTAAAAAAGTTGAATTTTTCTTTAAAAATGTTTTTTTCACAAAAACTTTCAATATTTAAGTCAAAAATGATTTATCAACTCCTTTTTTTGCTTCAAAAACTTATTTAATTCCAAAACGTTTCCCCTCTCTTTATTTTTAACTTACAAAATATTCAAATCTCCCGCCCTTTCCTGAATAAAATTACTGTATAAAAAATTACAGTACGAAAATATACGGTAGAAAAATATTACTGTTAAAATCTCCAGGAAAAATGACCTTGAGATATGTGAGTTAAAGATTTTTGACCAAAAAATTACGCTGGTAAAATATTACTGTAGAAAAAAATCTGAAGTATAAAAAAATCGGAGAAGTGAAAAAAATCTGAAGTCTAAAAAAATCTGAAGTATAAAAAATCTGAAGTATAAAAAATCTGAAGGAAAAAATGTAGACCAACAAAAATACAAAAAATGACTTTTTGAAAAAATTTAAATTTTTAAAAAAATTTTTGAAATTTAAAAAAAAAATTTGAAAAAAATAATTGAAAATATTTTAAAAAATATGCATAAAATTCAGCCAATAAAATCTCGCCCCTCCTTTTTTGAAAGAACCAATCAGAGAACAGAACAGATGCGCAAAAATCGGAGGAAAGGAAAAATAGGCTCCTCCCCTTTGTGGCGCGATTACCGGGGGATTACTACTAACATTCAAGCATGTTGTAAAGCTATCTCTGAAATTGGGGTGAATATTTACATTGCTATTCTTGAATCAGCAATTAAAGCAACAGAATTTAATCTTGGATACTTGAAAAGAAAAATTCGAGATGCTCAAGCACCAGATCCAAAGGTTCGATTTATGGAAGCTCTTGATCTTCAAACTCCAAGAAAAAGTTTCGCACCAAAACATGCTGAAAAAACTGACTCGGAAACAACTTCAACTCCTGCACCAACTCCAACCAATACACAACTTCCACTTCGTACTCAAGACCGACCTCCATCAATTCATCAAACTCCAGAAGGGGGAGGGATTGTTGCTCCAGCAAGTGCTGAAACAACAGTAGTTGAAGAGACTTATCCGAAGCTCGTACAGGTTCCACAACCTGAAGGACTTCCGCGGTATCGGATTATTTTAAGAAAACCAGCAAAGCCAACAGATTCATCAACTGAAAGCAAGAAGAATCAATAAGAAGTCTGGGGGAGATATTTTTGAAAAAGGGGAGGGATGTTAGCTTTTGCAGTTTATTTTGTAAATCGTTATTTCTTTATTGTAAATCTTTATTTCTTTATTTTGTAAATCGTTATTTCTTTATTTTAAATCTTTATTTTTATTTCATATTTCGAAATCCTTATTCTCAATTTGTAAATCATCTTAGCGCTAGTTAACGCCTCTTTTCTTTTGTCGCTTGCGCAACTTTTGCGCTAAGCAAAAGTTGGCATTTCGATCCAGCGACTCCATCTCTGGTCTCTCTTATTTTATTTTATTCTCTCAGTTTTGGCAAGAGGTGTGAGCAAAACTCCGCCTCGATGATTGCTGAAGCTGGCGCGAAACGAGATGCTATAAAAGCAGCTCGGTTCAAGCCAAACTTGTCATTTTTCTTAAAATTTTAATTTTGTTATCGCGTTTATTTTTCTTTCCTTTTTTGGCCTCTTTTTATTTCCCTTTTATATTTTATTTTGATCGTGATTTTGGCTACCGTACCTTTTAGGTCCCGTGGCCCATTTCGTTGTTTATTATTTGTTTTATTATTTGTTTTATTTTGAAATTATTTTATTTGGTTTAATTACCCAAGTTTGAGGTTCAATAAAAATATTGTTATATTATTGATCCCATCGCTTATTCATCATTCATCGAATATAACAGTTTCCGTGTCCCTTTAATGAGCCCCCACAATGGAATCATAAGGGTTCAACTTCAGCAAGGGCTAATTCGCTTCAAAACATCCAATTATAATAGAATTTTGTGATGAAAAATAAAATGTTCATCATAAACCCCCCCCCCTTTTAACATGCCGAAACAAATCAATACTTTAAAGTGTTAACTTACGTATGATTTTGTTGATTATCACTATTTCTAATATAAACAAAACAATTTGGGTCCAAATTTTTTACAACAAAACTTGCTGCCATTTTGTATGTTATTCCTGCATAATTATTAAATTGATACAACATTTTTGAGCCAATTAGTCTTGTAGAAAATCCTGAATAACTTGGAGATGCCATAATTCCACGTTGATTAATTTTTTTATCTTTTGTTATTGAAGAATTTGCATGCGAAAGTTGAACCGAGATTTGCTGTGTTGAAATAATACTTAATGCGTTTGTGTAAATGACAAAATTACTCCAATTCGGTAAATCAGTGCTGCTAAAATATATAATTTATTTTTTAGCTTTAAAAGTACCGTAATCACTTACTTAATACTTGCCAAAGGCTTTCCATTGATAGCACTTTTGACAGTTATCAAACTGTTACCCGAAGACAAAATTGAATCAATTTGAATAATTGGAAGTTCTGATTTAGAAGCAAGAAAAATTGTTTCACATTTTCCACCATTTGTGTAATTGTTATAGGTCAAATAAGTAGCTGAATATACATCAATAATATTGTTATTATAACAATTTTTACTTCACAGGTCTCTGATTTTACGAAAAATTTACGAAAAAATACAAAAACTTATTTAAATAACTTTTTGTAATTTTTCGTAAGTTTGTGTGTTTTTTTTCGTAAATTTGTGTATTTTTTTTGCAAATTTTTTTTACGAATTTTTACACAAAATTTACGAAAAATTACACAAAGTTTAAAAAAGCTATATTTTTCATTTTATCAACCGCTGATTAAAACCAGCAAGTAGCCAAAATTTATAATCATTTGGCGGGGCAGGGACGTGACCCCCGCCACACGGCCCAAATATAGGTTTGTTTAAAACCGGCGAAAATGTAGAAAACGAAAACATAAGTAGCGGCATGAGAGTCCTATGGGAGCGCGTTTCTTCTGGCTGGCAGACAACGAAAGAAATGCACTTTTTTGTGCGATATTTTTCTCTTCGTTTCAAAGTAAAAGATTTTGCGTAAATTTTTGTAAAAAATTGTAAAAAAATTCATTTTGCGTAAAAAATTGTAACTTTGTGTAAAAATATTCATTTTTAGTAAAAGTTTGTAATTCCTAGTAGAAGATTGTATTTTTTCGTAGTTTTTTCGTAAAGTCAGAGACCTGTGTTTGTTGGTTGATTCTTCGAAATAGTAGTGTTGCAAGAGACGTTGTGGTGCCCCTTTTAACGATTGTAAAGCATTTCGACGTTGAGTTAATACTTCGAGGTCGTTTATCATCATTTGTGGAAATTTTATATGAAGATAAACTAAAATTATGGTTTCTTTTTATGGTTTACTACAAAATCTAAAACATACTCTCCAACATAGTTGTAAAATTCATTACTATCATACAAATTATAATTATATAAATAATTTCCAGATGTAACAAATAATTGCAAGTTATCATCATAATTCGAGCATACAGAAATATATTCATTGTCAGAGAGGTCATCTAACCAAAAAACATAATAGGGTTTTGTTGAATCCAATGTTACAGTTGCTACAGTTTTTTGAGTTGTTGGAATTGGTGATGTTTGTGTTGTTGTTGTCATAGTCATTAAAAAATTCGTTGTATATTTAATTAAGAAAGTGAAATTATTTGTATTTTGATAAAAAAGCTTAAAATTTGTGCCATTTT
The DNA here is from genome assembly GCA_964035985.1 of Panagrolaimus superbus. NCBI lineage: Eukaryota > Metazoa > Nematoda > Chromadorea > Rhabditida > Panagrolaimidae > Panagrolaimus > Panagrolaimus superbus. The sequence goes on from OZ038357.1 coordinate 14,669,145, forward strand.
GTGAAATTTTTTGATTTGGCTGAATTCTGCAATTATCATACATAATATTTAAAAGAGGATTCAAAATATGTTAGAAATCTATTGTCATATTTACTTACGTAACATTAATATTTGTATCTGTATTGTAAAAAATTAAAGTGCCATTCCCATCCATATATTGAACTTGAAGCTCCAGATTATATATCTGACTAATACTGTATAATGTGTATAAAGGCAACTCATCATATAATGATAAATCAAATCCTCCATAATTTGGAGATGCTAAAATTCCATTTTTTCCACTTTTTGTTAAGTAAATATTATTTGACATTTCAGCTGTAACATTAATGCTTTGATTTGGTGGTATTGTTATGGTTAATGCAGAATTATAAATTGTTGTGTCTTTCCAGACATCCGCATTTGTTGAACTAAAAAATGTTTATAATGTTAAAAAGTTAAGCTGATCCTAAGTGTGTAATGTCTTCTTACTTAGTAACAAAATATATTTTTTGATTTAATGCACTTGAAACTTTAAAAGTATCATTTGAAGATGGTTGAATTGTGTAAAATTGTATCGCATTTGAAAATCCTGCGGCAGCTAAAAGTATTATTTCACAAAAACCATTTCCATTTGCTGCTCCAGCAGCATTAGTGTAGCCATTTTGAACAATTGAAAAAACGTTATTTGTATCAATACAATTTTGTGAACGTGCTGTAATTTTTTTAGGTTTTTAGTTTAAAATAAAATAAATTTAAGTAAACATGCCATTTTGCATCCGAAAAAATAAATTTATATCATCGGGGCTGCTGCCCATGTAAATGCTGAAACATCCTGATGATGAGTTTATATGCCGAGGATATCGATCATCTGATGAAGCAATTAATGGAGAATCCAAGCTAAATTAAGTTAAATTAATTGGAAATAAAATGAAATATAAATGATGCTTCAAATTCAAGGGATTTTACAGATCGCAAGCTTTAACAGTCATGTCAGAAAAAAAAGCATATAAGTTCTTTTACAATATTGAATTTGTACTCAAAAATTTCAAAAATTTATACAAAACTTAATCCCTCCCCTAATTATTCTTTTTCATTCCGCCCCTCCCCCCTCGAGCAATTAATTGCAATTAATCCAATCACATTTTCTTGTTTGAAAATTCAAAAGGGCTGATACACCTTTTTGAAAATTATGCAAAGTTGTGAATGCAAACTTGAAGGGGGTGTCGAAACATGTAAAAATACTTGAAATAGTACCCAAAAATGACTTACTCTGCAATGAAATTATCCATATTTTTAGAATCATATAACGTATAAGATGACAAAGAAAACTGAGTAGCGGAGATATCGGGTATAAATAATTCCAAAGTATTATTTGGTTGAGAACAAATTACGAAGGCATCATTCTTATTCAAATATTTCATTTGTAAAGAATGATATGGCAAAGTATCGGTTAATTGAACAGTAGATAAAATGTTCGGCGCTGTGACTTCAGCGTTAATGCTCCAATAATGAGGAGTTTTGTGAATAAAAGTCGGAGGTTAATCAGATGTAAATTGTAATGAAACATTAGTATTCTTTGAAAAAATCCTGTCTTTATTGTCTGATGTCCAAGTAAATCTAAAAATAATTATTCTGCGAATTACTTTTTATAAATATTATTTACCTGTCGCTCATAACATTATTTGCATATAAAATTGCAACATCGTCGCCCATTAAATTGAAAATATTATGTAAAATAAAGTGACTTTCATTACAGCTTTTTTCGAGGTTTATCTGAATTAATTGTTTATGTAAATTTTTGCAGCAATATAAATTAAAATTTACTGTATAATCGCATGTCATATTACTGCAATAAGTACTTGAATTTGTTAAAGGTGTGATTTCAACCTCTTCAGTACAAGGTATTACAATATTTGATGGGGCACATTGGCAATCTTAAAATATACAAAATATATTTTAAAAATTAAAAACAATTTTTGGGAATGGTAACTCTTGGATTGTTAGTTTAAAGGTGAAAAATGAGGGATCAAACAATGCTGATAAAAAAAGCTTTAACTTATCAACAATGACCGACACATCATTGTATATTTCATCATCCGTTATTCAATATCGTAGCACACAATTAACAAGCTTTACTTTTATACTTACCCAAGATTGTTTGTCGAACTGTAAATCCAGCTTGTTCAGTGTTTCCATCAGCAGAAAACTCTAACTTTGCTCCATCTGCATTTGATGTAAGGTAATAAGTATTGGATCTATCTAACACGAAAGTTTGATCAATTTGATAATTAATCGTTAGCAAATCAACATTTTTTTCTGCTATTAATGTTTCAACATACAAAATTATTTCAGTATTTTGTGGAATTGGAATTTGGTAATTACAACTCTTAAACGGTTTCTACTTAAGTCATTTTTATTAAAATAATCTCTTACATCAAAGGCAGAATATCCAAAGGTGTAATTCAAATTTGAAATATATGTAATTAATCCTTCTGTATTTGATTGGCATATTGGTTTCGGTGTATTTGAATCAATTGGATTTCTATCAAGTACCGAAACTAGTGCGAAAAACCTTGTATATATATCGGTGTCATTTATATTATAGGATAACGTAAAAATGCCACTGTCGCTACCATAAGTATATATTTTGGGATTGTGACGGCCAATGGTAGCGTTTAAACTGAAAAAAAAAATATTTGTATTTATATTTAACGGGTCCGTGACGGCCGAAAGATAGCGTTAAAACTGATAAAAAATTTATGTTTGTGTCTATATTTTATCGCTTTACATCAACAAACAGTGTCGTATTTGGAGGGGGGACTATGCATTAAATCACCTCAAAAATTAAGAAATTCCTCTAAGATTTGGACAAGGTCCAAGGGCCTTTTTGTAGCCCACGGGCTAGGGCCGGGCCAGGGCCAAATTTTATCGATTTGAAAAAAATTTCTACAGGGGGGGACCAAGGTAAAATTGAAGAAAATGCCAGAGCCCTGGTTTGGTCCTGGCCCTCCTTCAGAATATTGTTTTTTTCAATACATCTTTAAAAAAAATGCCTTACACATCTGCATTGTGTCCATCAGTTTCAAGTTGAAGCACAGCTCTGTCAATTGAAAGGGTTTTAAAAACAATTTTTAAGGTTTGATTTGGGTTAATTGAAAATGTCCATTTACAGTTACTACTTGGATGGGTTGTAGTCAAATCATAGCTTGACGAAATTGGAATTACTCGATTACTTTCAAGTTTTGTAATTTGTTCCGAAAATGGACAAAGATTGTTGGCGGCTTAAAAAGTGAGATTATAAAAATTTATCATATTTTTTGATCCCCCAACAACTTACTGTAAGCATATACGATACCTTCAAAGGCAATCCAATCAGAATAATTGGAACTTTGTAAAAATTGAAATGTGATTGGAAAATATGAAGGTGCAAAAGTAAAAAAATCATTTTCACCAAAAGATCTGAATTTTTTTTCATTTTTAAAAAACATTTATCATAAATTTCTTTTTATTACTTCTTCATTTTATCTTCATAATCGTTGTAAATGTCGAAAGTGCCGGTCATGCCATTGAAAATAACAAACCATAATTTTGAATTTTGGGTTTCCTTTAAATTAAATTTTTTATACGTGCGTGCCAAAAAAGACGGCAAAGAAAAATTAACTTTTTTCAATAATTTTTCAAACCAATTCTTTTTAAAGCGGGAGGCGTACCTCTAACAATTTTTTTATCTGGGTTCATTTGAGCTGTTTTTTTGTCTAACATTTTGCAGCTCCAATGAATAAAAAAAGCAGCTCCATTGAGTTGTGATTCGCGTCGAGACCTCAAATACGTGTCAAACAAAAAAATGTGTTAGAGGTGCGTCTCTCCCTTTAACTTACAGTATCAAAACGAGCATTACAAAATAAAGAATCTTGTTGAATCAGAGATGAATTATACATAGTTGCGGGGAAATTTGGGGAACGAAAATACGTTACAGAATTGTGGTAAATATTGTAAAAATTGACATCATTTGTAACAGAACATGTGGCATCATCATTATATGTTAATTCAGTTAAGCCTAACTTAAATGTTAACAAAAATTGAAAAAGTATAGGAATAATTATCATTTTTGATAATTGCAGCAACCTAAAAACTAAAAAAATTGTTAGATTTTTGCACCCATTTTAAAGAGATGAGGAAGTTTTCAACTGTTTTCTTTTTGTCTATTTCGCATAGTTTTGAAAAATGAGATCACTAAAAAACGACAGAATCCTTGGCGTCGAGAATTTTATAATTTATAAATCAAAAAATTGGTGCAAAAATTCCTAGAATAGGACGATATTTACTCTTAAAAGGAGTGAATATAGCTCAATTTTTAGGAGTGTTATTATTGCACTCCTTTTTTACAGTGTAGAGAAATATTTTATTGCAAAAATAACAAAAAAGACCTTTTTTTCTAAGATAATAAAAAGGTCTTTGTCGTTTTCTATCACTGCATTTTTTGTATCCTTTCTTCTTTAACATTTTTTATAACAACTTTCTGTCTAACTTTGATTCACATTTTTCATCTTTCTAATGGCAATAAAATTTTCGGTAATAAAATTTTCTTTAAATAAACAAACATAAAAATGAAAGCTACATTTTTTGCAACATAACAAAGTTAGCCACACCTTCTGCTTGTATTCGTAAAAATAATATTATTTTAGGTTTGTCGGATACATTGTTTAATTTAAGCCCCAATAAAATTAAATGTTAAAGGGAGTGTCGAGTCTGTCGTGAATCAAACAAAAATCATGAAAAACATGAAAGTACAAACGTGGATCTCTGGTTTTATCCAACTAATTTTTTATGTAAGCACCATTTTTTGGATCAGAAAAATACACAAAGAAAGAAAAAACCGATTATAACTTTCTGATTAGGATTCTGAAGCACTTTCGCGTTGAGAGAATCAATCACATTTTAGTTGCTTGTCGTCAGCGGTCCCTTTAAAAAAGAAAGAACAAAAAAAGTTATTTAGATAAAGAATAATTGTTTTTCAAACAAAGGTAAAACAAATACATCATTTGTTTCATCATTTAATGGTGCTAAAGAATTTGCTTGGATAGAAAGAAAACTAATAAGAATAACATTTTCACAAAAACATTCATCAAAAAACAACATTAGAAAAAATTAAGAGGTTGTAGTTCTGTAAAGATTTTGTGTTCACTAATTTACTTTTAATGTACAGAAAAAAATTTTTTGCCATTAGTTTTATTAATAATAATAATGAATCAAAAAAAGCAGAGACAAAACAGTTTATTGAAAAATGAAAGTATATAAAATGAATAATGTTTAAAGAATATGGGTTAATGTGTATAAAGCAAATATTTCCAAGTATAAAATATTAAGAAATAAAAAAAATAAAGCGTATACGGGATTCCTTTAATGTGGCTCTTAATTAAACGGTCTAAATTAATTCAAAAATTAGGTTTGGTTCTGAATGTCAGATGTGGCCAATTATGCGTCTAACGACCACGACGATAAGATTCTCGACTTGAACCTCCACGGCCTCCAGAAAATTCAGAATCGGAATATCCGGGTGCAGCAGGATAACTATTTCCACCACCACGTGCATGGGACATTCCTCTTGCAGCACCACTGTAGCCATATCCTCCTCGATCTGAAGACGATCCATACATTCTTGATCCCACATTGCTATATTCACCACGTTCATGAGACATTTCAGATTCATAACTTCTTCTTGCCAGAAAACTGCTAAAAGTTTCACCAGCAAAATGAGCAGCAGCACCAGCTATTGGAGTCATACTTGTCACAAATTCCATAATCTGATTTCGACTTTCTTCACTATTATTTTTCTTTATCTTGTCTTCCAATTCTTTCTTTTCTTTCGCATGCTTTTCGGCTTCTTTATGTTTCTCCTTTTCATAATCTTCTTTTTCTTCTTTAAGTTTCCGTTCAAAATGCATCTTTTCGCAGTTTTGTTTTTCTATTAATTTTTTTTCTCGCTCTTCACTATCTTTTTTAAGTTTTTCCATTCTTTCTTTTTCATCGCAAAGACTTGCATGATAGATGTCTTGCTGCAGTTGACATTCTTCTTCGTGTTGAAGCCGTTCAACTTCTTTTTCAACAAGAAGATCATTTTTTTCGGTGTATTGTTTGTAGAGAGTTTTATGGGCATCTTCAAACTTTTTTAGAACATTATTACAAATATCTTTATCTAGAATCCGTTTGAATATATCAGCTTCAATTTGTGAGTATATTAAAACATCCATCAAATTCATTTTTTCTTCATTGAATCCAGTTTTGTTATCAGAAAATTCCTAAACAAAAACCGTTTATAAATTCATTCATAAAGTATTTTAAGTATCCGTAATAAGGGACTGATAAGATGCCTTTTGGGGGCTGATCAACTTTCAAAAACTAAATTGCCTTGATATATCTTGGGTGTCTCATGGTTTAGTGTTTTTTAAATTTCTAGTTTTGATTACGGTAGTCAGAATATATCGAAGCTTACCCCATTCATGAGTTCTTCATACTTTTGAGCTGCTCTTTTTACTTCTACACTGAGCATGAACTCGCGGTTAACAGCTTGAATTGCTTGTGGAGCAAATGTTTTGTTGTCATCAAAAGTTTGAACACAATTTTCAATATATTGTTGCATTTCCCCACAATGAATAAAAGTTGACCCTAATTTTTTTTTGTGAAGTGTTAAATCCGAAAATAGTGATAAAATCATTCTTTCAACAATTTCAACAAATAATTGATTAATTTCTGAAAAATGGCCAATTTACGGAAAAGCTAATAAACTTTATAATTTTTGTACCAGAAATTTTGGAAGTTTTTGTTCGCGCAACTTTATCACCTGGATGTGGAAATACAAATCCATGTTTTCGCTCATATGAATTATTTAAGGTATTTCGGACTTGTTGAAGTTGTGGCACTTCATTTGGGGCAAATACAGCGTCAAGATATTTGTTCCCGCCATTCCGATCTTCAATATATTCATAAAATTGGCAATCTCGAACGAGAAAAACTAAATCTTGAAATAATTTCCCACTACCCCCAAGATTATCATTTATTTTTTTGGCATATTCAATAAAGACAGCAAAAATATCAAGTTTATCTTCTTGAAGTTCATTGAAAACATTAAAGCACATGACACTTCCAAAGAGGCATGTCATACCAAAAATGATTGCAGAGTCTTCAAAAGTTGTGTTATTATCGAAGGTGCCTTGAGAGTCAATCTACAAAAAAGAGTGTTTTCTTTTAAAACAACTAATAAATGTCCCTTTTTTTAATCACTGTCAAAATTTTTGTTATAAAAAAGAGTTAAAATTTAACAAAAAAAACTGGTAGGGCGGGGGGGGGGGGGGGGGGGGGCGTGAAATGTATTTTCAATGCCGATTGGGTAGTTTTATACAGAAAAGATGACAATTATCTTTTTACCCACAGGAGCACAGGCCAATTTAATGGATTATGTGAATGAAAAAAAAATTTCCTGTTTTTTATGAACTTATTTTTTAGAAAAAACTCTCTCCATAATCTTAAAATTTTTACTTGTACTAAATTTTTAATCAGAATCTACTGATAATGATGAAACCCGAACAAATATTTTTCACCTACCAAAGAAACACCAATTTCAGTTCCATCACGTTGTTTAATAACAAAAACATGATTCCAAGCCCAAATTCCAACAGTTGTTCGTTTCATGCCTTCTTGGAATTCAAATCCTTCAAGCTTTGTATTTTCATCAAGTATCCATGGGACGCCAGAATCCATTTCCATATGAATGAAATAGCTGAGAAAAAAGTTGAGAAGAAAACTTTTCCCTTTTCGAGCCGCCCCCGCAATACATATAACAACTATAGGCAAATTTTTGACACGTTTGTTTCCAAAGATTTCTTCAATCACCCCATTTTTGGGTTTAAAACGTCCTTCAGAAACATGTTCAATGATTTGAACGGCACAATGACGACTCATAGCAGCCTAAAAAAATGACATTTTTAAAAACACAAGAAGGCACTTCTAAAGTGTTGAGAATAAAAAACAACAGACAAAAAGGAGAAAGAAAAATGAAAAAAAGTGAAAAACTTTAAAGGAAAGTTCATTCATTATATTTAGTGTTGAAATAAAAATCTGTTTTTTATCATGTAAGCATTGTTTTTTTCTCCATCGGATTTTTATTGAAGTTAAAGTAAACAAGTAGGAAAAACTTCATTGATAAGACAGCCTCGTTGAATGGATTTTTCCTCCCTGCACTTTTCCTTTAAAACTTCTCTTATCAGTATGCAACGATTTTGAAAGAAAAAATAAACAAAAAATATTTACAACAATTGAAAATATTTTTTAAATGCGAGTTTTCTTTGAAAAGATTAAAATTGCATGAAATCAAAATTCAACCCTTTATTTTTATAATATTTAACTGTAAAAATCTTTAATCATATTTTTTGCAACAATTTTAATGCCATTAATGTGATACTAGAACACTTCAAAATATTACAAAAAAATAAAACTTTTAATAATATAACAACTAAAAATGGTTTATTTTTTGCACAATTTTTGTATTCAAAATTTAGAGAATCCTTAAAATATTAAAGACAAATTTGAAAGCATTGAAATTATTTATTTGTGAAAAAAATGCAGACATCCGCATTATTTTCACAAATGTCTAGACACAAAAAACAAATAATATATATATATCACGTGACCAAAAAACTGTCTTTTTTTTTGACCCCCCCCCCCCCCCCCCCCGCCCCGATGAATAAGAAAAAAATAGATGTTGAATTTTCTCTAAAAAAGAAAAAATTTAATCGAAACATTTCACTTTTTTGCTCTGACACAAGTTTTTTTTAATATTTTGTAAATATTTTTAGAGTTTTAAATATATTATTATGAATCGATTAGGCACACGTCCATATATTTTAATTAATGTTACAACATGTTTGTCATCCATTAATTTGTCGAATATTGCTAACAATTATTTTGACATTAATTAATAATAGTATATCACAATACATTTCAGAATGAAGATCAAATATTTTTTGCAAAGAATTACAGTATTCGTAAAATCACGAAAAAATCTTTGTTAAATGATACACATATTCTCGATGGTATCAGACTCCAAATACTTAAACAAAATCTTGATGAATCTACCATTATTCAAGTAGAGCCGGGATATTTTCATCGTTTTTGCACAAATATCACTTCTGGAAACCTCGATTCTCCTGCTAATATCTTTAGAGGATATTGTCCGACCCCAACAAATAGCACAACAATTTTATAGTATTCAATCTGTTTTCATGTTCATTGGACGACATATGTGGTCGATTTAATTAACAAATGTGCTTATTATTACGACCCGATTGGAGATAATGATGGAGGTGTCGATGGGCCGAAGAGAAAAAGTTTAGCTGCTATTTTACAGTATAGATTTTCATGGCACTTCTTCAGTTTATCCCCCCCCCCTTTCATTTTTCGCATTTTTCATTCAAAATTTGCATAAAAATGTTGAGTTTTTACTGTGATTATAAAAGGGTGAGCGGGAGGGTGAACTGAGCGGTTGCTTTTGTGAATGAAAAATGTAAGGGGGGGGGGGGGGGGGGGATAAACTGAAGAAGTACCATTTATTTATTTATGACAAGTGCAAAAATATTTATTCGAAGCGTGGAAAAATAAATTGAAACTCTTAGTTAAAAAAATGATTTGATTTTAAATTTTAAACAATGAAAATGAAAATAATTGATTTTTAAAAAAATCAATGCTAAAAATAAATTTCAAAGTAAAAAATGTTTGTTCAAAAATGCTTGGGAATTTCAAACGTATTTTTCCAAGGATCTTTTTGTTTTAAAAATATATATTTTCTTTTTTTCGCAAATTGTTTGGTAATAAAATGTATTCATTCCTAAAAAAATGTTTTTGTATTTTAAAAAAACTCTCTTCGATTTCAGCGCAGTGCTAAAATTAATGTTGAAATTTGTTTCGCAAAGTTTCGAAAGAATGCGCCAATTTTTAACATTTAAAACGCATTCTCTGAATTTTTCAAACGAATTTGGACAATTCTGGCACAGGAAAAAAGTTTGTCCAAAAACCATTCCTATGTTTTCGCCTATGCTTAAAAAGACTAAAACCAAAATATTGGAGCTTAAATCCTACCGTAACCCTGATTTTTTGGTCCCGAAACGCAAAAATTCGTTTTTTAAAATTTGTAAACGGCTGCAGATATTGGGATAACTTTGTATGGATATAGGGTAATCGAGGTCGCTGATTCCGAAAATCGATACCGTAACCCGAAATTTTCGCGTCGGGACCCATTTTAGGCATTTTTTCGAATTTGACCTAGAAAAAGTGACTCCCATTTTTGCGGTCGCGATTAGCTTTTATCACCATTAGATTCAGCGCATTTTTTTACCCTAGGACGGGGAAAATGACGAAAAATGAACGGGCCCAAAAACGATTTTAAATTTTACAGTAATCCCTCTTTTTTCGAAATTTGTCATTTTTTACGCTTATTATATAGAGTCAAAATTGCTTAAAAATTATTTTAGAGTAGCAAGTATAACATTGTTTTATTATTTATAGCGAAAAACTGTAATTTAAAATTTTTACGATAATATCGTATACCTCAAGCAGAAATTTTTAATAGTCGAAAAAAAATTTTTTTTTCGGATTTCGATTTTCTTGAGTGGAACTGGTCACAAATATGACTAAGTTTATTGTAAACTAATTTCATCACTTCATATGCTCTAGAAAAGCCTGGCCGAAGGAAAATCTATGGTAATGACAATTTTAATTACCGTAACCAAATAAGGTATACTGTAGAGCAACGGATTGCGGCATGAAAACATGATTTTTAGTAAAAACAAAGCTTACCGTTGAATTCCTCATGTTCATAAACCTATAAAAACAGAAAATTGGAAAAAAAACGTAAAAAATGTCAAATTTCGGAAAAAAGGGGGTAACTATAGAATTCAGAATCGTTTTTGGGCCCGTTCAATTTCCGTCATTTTCCCCGTCCTAGGGTAAAAAAATGCACTGAATCCAATGGTGATAAAAGCTAATCGCGACCGCAAAAATGGGAGTCACTTTTTCTAGGTCAAAGTCGAAAAAATGCCGAAAATGGGTCCCGACGCGAAAATTTCGGGTTACGGTATCGATTTTCGGAATCAGCGACCTCGATTACCCTATATCCATACAAAGTTATCCCAATATCTGCAGCCGTTTACGAATTTAAAAAAACAAATTTTTGCGTTTCGGGACTAAAAAATCAAAGTTACGGTAGGATTTAAGCTCCAATATTTCGTTTTTAGGCTTTTTAAGCATAGGCGAAAACATAGGAATGGTTTCGCCTATGCTTACCAGCGTTTTTTGAAAAATTCAGAGAGTTTGTTTTAAGGAGTAAGAAAAAGTTTTTTTTGGGGGGGGGGGGGGGGGCAAAATGGATTGCGTTCAAATTTTTTTTTGCTATTTTTTTCTTTATTTATCGATTTTTTGGTTTTAAATTTTTTAGTAAAAGTTTTTTGTATATTTATAAAAAAAATAATTAATTACTTTAGAATAGACTTAATGGAAGAGTTAAATATTAATATAGCCGGTGTAATGCAATTCAAAGTTACAATTTCTCCAAAAAAGTACCAATATTTAAAAAAATTAGATGTCTTTATTTTTACAAAATTTTGTTCTATTTAAAGTATTTAATATTGCTTAAAAAATATTTGTGTAAAAAAATAGTTTAAAAAAGCATTAAAAAATCAAATATTCGCAATTTTTTTGAATAAAAAAAAGTTGCATTGATTGATTGCGATTTTAAAAGTCATAATTTTATTAAATAAAATGCTTCATAAAAAAACTGTCTGAAATGAATCATAGAAAGAAGGAAGCAATTTTTTTTATTGTTTCAATTTTTCCAATTTTTTCCATTTATTTTTTATTAAAAAATGGAAAAGCTTTGTTTAAAAATCGATATATTTTAAAAATTTCCAAATTTATACAGTAATTATATTTTTGTCGTGTTCCGTATCTTTTCTTTCGTTAAGTGATGCTAAAAATATATTTTTAGTGTTTATTTTAGATTCAAAAAAGTGTATTTTAATTTGCATAATTTGAAAAAATTTTAGATACCTTTTTTAAATATTTTAATCCCCAAAAACATGAGAAAATTTGCGGCAATTTTTGTTATTTTTATTTTTGCAGTTGAATCTGCTGCTTCATTTCAACTCTGCGGCGAAAATGAAGTTTTACAATTCAATTTTGATAAAGCAAGTCGCTGCGAACCAACTTGTGCAGATCCAGCCGTGGGTTTTGTTTGTTTTCTTAAAAGGGGAGTGTAGACGACAAGCAAAAAACCTTTTCAATTGCAACAAGTATGTTTTGACGCGAAAGAAAACACACAATGCATTCTTCATTGCTGAATCTGCATCATTTTTTTGCTTGCCGTCGACACTCCTCCCTTTAAAAGGGAATGCAAATTTCTAACAAATTTTTGGACAAACTTTTATCAAAAAAGTTCAACAACAGGCATGTCACGGAGCAGCTCCCGACACAACTCTGCCCCGTGCCATTCCCAATCTAAAAGTGCATTTTTATTCTTTTCACTTTTTTGGTCCAAAATTTGTTAGAAACCAGACCCTTTAAAGAATATTGTTTCATATTTTTGTATTAACTCCAGTAATGTTTTAAAGCCCATTATTTCGTGTACTGTAAAATGTCCATGGTTTTGTTGTGAATGCCAAAATGGATTTTTACGAAGCAATAATGGAAAATGTGTTGCCCCAAATGAATGCTAACGATTTTTTTCCCGCCAAGAAAAAATATGTTTTTTTAATTTTTGCCGTTTATTTTAATCTTTAATAATCAATAATAAATAATCAAATTACTGTAATATCTTTATTTGCGTTAAAAGTGGATCGAGCAGCAAGTACACATTTATGAGCCTAAAAAGAATTTTTACATTAAAAATCGCGTTATCTTCAAAAATGAATTACTTATAGGCAAAAAAGAAACTTACAAGAATTTTTTGTCATCAGCAACAATAACAACATCTTTGCCACTATCTTGTTCCCACAAACCCAAACACAAGGAATCAGCATGAAGACCAATTGAATCTTTTTTCGAAGCCTCATTCGTTTCAAACTTTAAAGTTCCTTCAATTTGAACAACCATAGAATCGTTGATAAAAAATCTTTTTTCAGGATCAAAAAGTTCTTCAAGTGGCCAACGAAAGACTTCATAATAGGTATCTTCAGTGAATAAATGGGTTGATCGATGAGAAAAATTTGCACTTTCAACAGAAAGAGTTAAATTTGCTTCAACAACGGTTTGTTTTGGATGATCTGACTTATATTCTTCATCAACACTAAAAAAATGCGAGCATGTTTGCCTTCTTCATTATGCTTTAATTCGTCTACAGAACGCTTTGTAATTGCAATACGATATTGAAAACCCAGTACATTTGAGACTTGAAAGGGTTCGCGTGGCCAACCTTTGTAATTATGTATATCATAAGCAGAAATTTGAAACTTGATTGCAATGATACCTTCGCGGTTCTAAAAACAAGAAAGTTAAGTAGATATTAATCGAACAATATAAAAAAATTACAGTTTTATTAACAGAAGCCATAATAAATTAGTGTAGATAAATTGAGCTAAAAATATAAATTATTAACTTATTAATTGTAAAAGAATTTCGGCGGATGGGAGATCCCGCTAAGTTATATAACCGGGATTTTCCGTTTTATGCAAAATATAATATTCAGGGGGAAATGAACATGAAAAAACAAACCGGGAGAGCCCCACAGCAAAGATTTTTATAGGACAATTTCGTTTCGAGAATCACAGATGACAACACCGGGGTATCCCGTTGAGAAAAACAATCAGTCGAAAAACAAACAACTTCTTCTTATTCACTGGTCGACAAATTTAAAAAAACGGCAAAACGACTTTCTCAGAAAAGTTTTATTCCGTTTGGGACCATCTTTGAGCTTCATTATTTTTCTGAATCTTAAAAGTCTTTTTCTGAGCTTTTGAGCTTAACAATGCTATATTTTTCTTTTATAATAATAATCAGCACAAAAAATACTACAAAACTATGTATCGCCAGGTTATAAAATTGTTTAGATGAGATTTAATTGTGAAAAAACGATTTTTATGTAAGTCCAAGGGGGGGAATATTAGCAAAATTTAAAACTCTTTTTCTGAGACTTTGAGAAGTTCTTGTAAAAATATTCTTTTATATTATTAATTAGGAGATCAAGGGCTACAAAACTATGTATTATTGAGTCGTAATATTGGCTAGATATAAAAAATTAATATTAAAAATTCACTTAGTCGGGTGAAAATTTGTACATTTTGCCAAAAACTTTTGGCGTTAAAAAAAGTCTCTTTGCCGCTTTTTTGTTTTTATCGACCAGTGTATTAATGGATTTTCCTTCAAAACTCGAGAAAAAGTCGGGGACGGGGAATCAGCATTTATATCGACAACGGTTTGAGGAATTCGAGGTTTTGTTGGGGATGGTTGAATCATTGATTCAATTTTTGCAATTTCTTCAGTCGTATTAATATTAGAAATGTTATGTTGATCTGTTTCATCTGGTTGCGGATGTCGAGTTAATATTGAACTGTATAGGTTTATCATTGCAATTCTAGCATTCTGTGACGAAAATCTCGGATCCTCAAACGTCCACATATTATTAATGCAATTAATAATAAATTGAGTGACAAATACTCCACAATTGACGCCTTCGGTTTGTTTCATGCAATATTGTGGAATAAAATGAATATAATTAAGATCTTCGAGAGGGAATGAAAATCTATACTGTAAAATAGCAGCTAAACTTTTTCTCTTCGGCCCATCGACACCTCCATCGTTATCTCCAATCGGGTCGTAATAATAAGCACATTTGTTAATTAAATCGACCACATATGTCGTCCAATGAACATGAAAACAGATTGAATACTATAAAATTGTTGTGCTATTTGTTGGGGTCGGACAATATCCTCTAAAGATATTAGCAGGAGTATCGAGGTTTCCAGAAGTGATATTTGTGCAAAAACGATGAAAATATCCCGGCTCTACTTGAATAATGGTAGATTCATTAAGTCTATTCTAAAGTAATTAATTTTTTTTATAAATATACAAAAAACTTTTACTAAAAAATTTAAAACCAAAAAATCGATAAATAAAGAAAAAATAGCAAAAAAAAATTTGAACGCAAACCATTTTGTCCCCCCCCCCCCCCATAAACTTTTTCTTACTCTTTAAAAATTTTAAAGTTTAAATGTTAAAAATTGGCGCATTCTTTCGAAACTTCGCGAAACAAATTTGACATTAATTTCAGCACTGCGCTGAAATCGAAGAGAGTTTTTTTAAAATACAAAAACATTTTTTTAGGAATGAATACATTTTATTACCAAACAATTTGCGAAAAAAAGAAAATATATATTTTTAAAACAAAAAGATCCTTGGAAAAATACGTTTGAAATTCCCAAGCATTTTTGAACAAACATTTTTTACTTTGAAATTTATTTTTAGCATTGATTTTTTTAAAAATCAATTATTTTCATTTTCATTGTTTAAAATTTAAAATCAAATCATTTTTTTAACTAAGAGTTTCAATTTATTTTTCCACGCTTCGAATAAATATTTTTGCACTTGTCATAAATAAATAAATGGTACTTCTTCAGTTTATCCCCCCCCCCCCCCCCTTACATTTTTCATTCACAAAAGCAACCGCTCAGTTCACCCTCCCGCTCACCCTTTTAAAATCACAGTAAAAACTCAACATTTTTATGCAAATTTTGAATGAAAAATGCGAAAAATGAAAGGGGGGGGATAAACTGAAGAAGTGCCAATTGTTGTTAAAATGTGATGTTTAAGATTTTGCCCATAAATGCATCATACATTTATGTGCAACATTCTCTAAAATTCATTGCATTCTGCCAAAGCCGCCTAAAAAAGGAATCGAACCCAGATGATGTTTGTACGTGGGCGAGCGCTCTAAACCACTCGACCACTGGGGCTCCACAACATGCAGCTGGAAAAACAAAAAAAATGTTCCTTTGCATTATAAAAACACGAATGATGTTGTTTCATTTTCGAACAGTCTGTTGTGTAGCCCCAGTGGTCGAGTATGATGCATTTATGCGCAAAATCTTAAACATCACATTTTAACAATAAATTCCCCATCCATGGTTAAAATGTGAGAAAATCACACAAATTAAGCTAGTATACCCTATACATGGTAAAAATGTGACAAATTTGCACACAAAAACAACAGTTTTGAGTTACTAGCAAAAAACAGCACAAATTAACCATGTTCAAGCAATACTAGGTAAAAATGTGCACCAAAAATCACATTTTTTGCTAGTATTTACTAATTTTTCAAAAAAACTGAAAACTTTTAGTTTTCCTCGTTTTATATGCAAATCAAAGACCAGAAAACCATTTTACTTTTTTCCTTTGAAAAATTCACCAAAAATTTCAATCATAGAAAAAAAATTTCCCAAATAATTTTTAAACCTCAAATGATTTTTTTTGAGTCAAATCAATAAAAAAGAAAAAATTACAAAAATGATTTGACCCAAAATTACTTTAATTTTTTTAATTTGACTTTTTCTATTTCATTGTTTTATTTGTTTTAACTTTTATACTAATTGCATCAACTTCGAAATTTCCAGCTTTAATTTTTAAATTAAAACCATTTTGAATCAACTCTTGTTTTTACATTTATGAGCTTTGATCAAAATTGATTAAAAAATGAAAGCTTCCTTCTCTGGCATGAATAATCAAAGGCAAAAAAGAAGCAAAAATGAAACGAAGGAAAAAAAGGTACCCGCCTTCGACGGATTTTTATCGTCTGCTGTTTTTTGAGGTTTCTTTCGATTTTATTTTTGTTCATTTTTAAGTGAAAATTGAATCATTCTTTATTTTATTTTTTCGTTGAATATTTTCTGATAAAACTATGGATTTTATTAATCGAGCTAAAAATAATGTTTTGAAAAAAGGTTAAAGAGTTGTTTGACAGTGTTTTTATATTTAATTAATTACTCATATTTTTAGTTACTTCCAACAATGCCCAAAATGAATTTTTGAAAAAGCTTGAAGAAAATAGTCTTTCTGAATTAATTATTGATTTTAATAGTATTACAACATTTGATGCTGTTAATCAACAACGAAATCAGTAAGTTTTAATTAAAACATATATCTATTCTTTCTTTAAATTTGCTAAAAATAGTGTTCTTTGAACACCTAAAAGTTATGAATCATTAAGACGAGTTCTCTGAGATTTTTTTTCTCTCCTGTTGGATTTCCGTACAAAAAATTCAAAGTGGTCGGAGAGACGTAATTTTTCGTCCTATAGGGTAATTTTTGGTATTTAAAAATGTTTTTGGTTTTTTCTTTTATTGATTGTGTGATACTAGAATATTGGTATCGAAATATTGAATACTGTCATTATTAATTGATATCTGATACAATATTTTGATTTTAATTTATTCCCAAAAAAGACCGAAAAAAACAATTATGCTAATTTATTAAAAAAAAATAAATTATTTAAAATCAAAATTTTGTCTTCTATCGAAATATATATAACAAATATCAGCTATCGTATTAAAGTGATTCCAAAAATATTGATATCGTATGAAAAATATCATATTATCACACATCACTGATAATTAATCAATCACCGTTAAATTTTTTTTTATTCTAATTTTTGGATATCAAAAAAGTCAACTTTTTGTTTTTCATTTAAATATTATTGTATTAAATTTATTGTGAAACCTCCATTTTTTAGATACAATTATGAAATGCCTTCAACATCGGCATGTAAATCTTCTATTAATTTCAATGAAATTTGCTCTAATTCTGAAGGAATTAATTTTATTGCCGCTGAAGCTCCATCTGAAGAAACAGTGAATGATTTTTATGCCATGATTTTTGAAAAGAATGTTGGCAAAATTATAATGCTCAGTGAATGCATTGAATCTGAGGAAGTAAAATGCTTCCAATATTTTCCAATCACTGGGCGGAAAAGTCTTGCAAATTTCAGTATTAAAATGGTTGATTTTAATGAAATTATATTTATTCATAACAAAACAGAGGCAACAATTATTCAAAGAAGTCTTCAAATTACAAATTTGTAAATTTTTTTTTTAAATTTAATAGTTGATTTAATATTTTCAAAAATGGATTTCATAAATCCTTATCAAGAATTTATGAAATCTGATTTATATTGTTCGTTTCGATTATTTAAAGCATTTCAAAATTCAAGTTTTTTTTAAATTACTTAATACCAAATTTGCATATTTTTAGGATTTCTAATGTTGAAAAAGTAATTGTTCATTATCAGTATATAAATTGGCCAGAGCATGGCATTCCATCGGATACGAAAGCATTAATTTTTTTATACCAAATTGCACTTTCTGGTGCTTCAAATCAACCGATTCTTGTGCATTCTTCTGAAGGGTATTTATTTTCCCATATATTTTTCCGGCATTTTTTTATATATATTTCTTTTTCAGAATTGGTCGAACAGGAGTTTTTATTGGCGGTCAATTTTTTTATGAATTGTTTGCTAAAAATCAATTGGAATCAATGAAAGATGTAAGCATTTTTTTAAAGACTTGTTTTACTTTTTTCGTTTGAGACTCTAAAATTATGTTTGAAAATGTATTTTTAAAATATTGATTTTTTTCAGGGTTTAATCAAACTTCGAAAACAACGAAATGGCGCCATTCCACGCCCAATTCAATATATTTTTCTGCATGCTTTATTAATTGATGTACTTTTTGTCAAAGATTCAAAGGCGGATAAAGAAAAGTTGTTAAAATTGAAGGAAAAATATGGGGAAATTCTTATGCAAATTTCTTCGCCAACAACGAAACCAAGTTTGTTTAAACGGATGAATAGTGCCCCGGCATAAATGTGCCACTTTTAAAGAGAATATCTTTTTTTGTAGTTTTCAAATTTTGTAATACCATTTTAATGGAACAATAATTTCTTGTTTTTAAACTGTTTTTCTAAAATCCTCGATTTTTATAGTTTTTTATTATTTTTACATTTTCCTTTATTTTGAGCTTCAACATTTTTTGTTAATTAACATTTTAAACTTTAATTTTTGTTAAAAAAATTGTTTTTTTAAATATTTTTATATATATTCGTCTAAAAGAAAGCAAATTTATGACTTTTAATGCTACACTTTTACAATATCACAGACAGGGCCGTATACAGAAAATAATTTTGGACCGTTTCGGGGGGGGAGGGGGACACACTTTTGATCTTTTGCCGCCTCCAACACGAAGTGGCAAAAGATCAAAGGAAATTCCTCAGTTTCGGGGGGGGGGGGGCACGGGCCCCAAGTGCCCCCCCCCTCTAAATACGGCGTTGATGACAGACAAATTGAATGTTAAAGTTTATAAAGCTATGTCAAAAAAATTATTGTTTTTTATTAAAAAGCTTTTGAAAAAGAGCATTTTGGTAACGGATCACTTTTACTTTTCTGAAAATCACAAAAATTAAAAGTAACTAACAGCACTTTCTTAAAACCTCCATTAACCAATATATATATAGCTCTCTCTCTCTCTTTAAAACCGTTACGGAAAAAATTTTGTCCTTCATCACATTTTGTAATGACCCAATCCTGAAGGGTCGTTGTGAATTTAATAAATCAATAAATTTAATAAACAAACAAAGAGAGTTCTTTTAAATTTTTTGCATCATTGATTGCATAAAATTATCCACGATGATTTTTTATTATAATTTTTCCTTCATTTTTCTATATTTAATTTACTGAAAAAAATATGGGTGCAAAAATTATCTCCCCCTAAACAAAAATAGATCTATATTTATACCTTTTTTAAAGCATAAATATCGTCCTATCTTGTTTAGGGGGAGACATTTTTTGCACCCATTTTTTTTTCAGTGAATTGTTTTTTCTTTGAATATTTTATATTTTTTTTTTGAAAAAGATTTTTTTGCAGAAGGAAAAGCTGTAATCACTTGTGATTATTCTCAGATTCTTCTAAAGGAAAAAGATTATTATGGTTGGAAAGACAATACTGAAAATTTAAAAAATGAATGGGATGTCCATGATTTGCAATACGAAATTGTTAAAAATGCAATAAAATATTACTACGGATTTCCTTTAAAAATTCATACTATAAAAGAAGCGTTTATGTTAATGGGATTTGGTGAATTCCATCAGGCTGAAAGCTTAAAGGCATTTTTTCTAATCGTTTCAATACAAGAACATTTTAGTTTGAAGTTGAAAATTTCGTAAAATCGATTATTTCTGCTGAAAATGTTTGCACAATATTAACATCATCATTTCAATCAGAATATTTGAGAAAATATTGCATTAATTTTATGGATGCATGTCAGAAGACAGGGATTACGGTGGTTGGATTTGATAATCTCGAATACGATTTGAAAAAACAAATATCTGATTATAACAAAACTGAAAATCTAGAATTTTAAAAACTTTTAATGTTTACTTAATTTGATTATTTTTATAAAAATCTACTTTTTAGTTATCTTTCTTTCACCAGAATGTTGTTAATTTTAAATTTTTCTAGTTTCGAAACTTTTTTCCTTTTTGTATGTCCCAATGCCAATCAACTATTTTTTTCAAACAAAAAAAAGCAATCAAGCAAAGAAAGCGTACCAGAAAAAATAAAAGAGCACAAAGTCCTTGGCTAAACTAATATATAAATTTTTTTAAATTTGTTCCAAGAGACCAAGGACGTCACCAGGGGGGGGGTCACGAGGGGCACGTGCCCCCCCGAAATGGATTCGAAAAATTTTTTTCTCCCACCACTTTTTGAAAAATAGCAAAAAATTTTATTTTTTGCTATTGGAGGGGGTCGTGCCCCCCCCCCCCCCCCGAATGTCGAAATGTGTATTTTCCTTCATCTACAGTAAAGCGCCATTTGAGAACTGGTTGAAGTTGACCTTCAATCATTTCATTGCATTTATGTTGCCAAGCAAATGCTCCAGTCTGAAATAAAGTAGGTATAAAGTATTTGAATGTAAACGTAAATGTAAAAGAAACATACAGGCATTTCCATATCAGGAATGTTGAAAACTTCAAGAGTAGTAATGCATCATGTAGCTTCACTAAACTCCGCCCCTTTTTTTGGGGGGAGGGGGGTGGGGTTAAAAATCCCCGGGCCATAAAAAAGGGAGGAGCTTGAGTCCAAAAGACTATTGGACCACTTTTTGCAGACCATTTAGGGCCACCTTTTTTTGCAGATCAACATCCAAAAGACTATTGGACCACTATTATCACTTACATATCATCACTGATAAGATTCTAAAGACTATTGGACCACCTTTTTGCAGACCAATATCGGCCCACCTTTTTATCAGTAGATTTTTTTCCTTTGTTTATCATCACTGATAAAATCCAAAAGACTATTGGACCACTTTTTATCAAATTTTCAGAGTGACCTATGATTGATCATGGTTTTTTTCACTGATTTAAAATCTCTTATCTCTTGTCAATTTCAATTTTTCGAGTGATACATGACTGATAAGGATTTTTAAACTCGAAGATCCCATTGGCTGTTTTATCCTTTATCACTAACTTCAACAAATTTTCACGTGAGATATTATAAAATCTCTTATCACTCTTTCAAAAAAATATTTTCATGTGAAACATCTTTGATCTTAATTTTTTGAAGTGATTAATAATTATCACCATTTATCTTCCTCCAAAATACCCTCCGGGTTTTCCAAAAACTTTTGCCCTTCTTCGTGGGCACGAATGCCTATGATAAATTGTATAATTTTTTGCGACCACGATGCGATACATAAAAATAAACTTTTTCAATGCTAAATTGTATACTTATTTTGCGGTAATTTTTTATCCTCATTAATTTACATTTCATCTTTTCCGGTAAATTGATGCATTTGTTTTTTTTAGTCCTCATTAATTTTTTCTTTTTTTGCCGTAGATCTGAGAGTCATTAAAAAGAAAAGAGAGAATGTCGAAAAAAGCGAAAGAAAAAATCGGGGACCAAAAAAAAGAAGAAAAGAGAGAAAGGCAACGAAAACTTAGGAATGAAAAGAAAATTCATAAAGTAATTATCTATTGTTCTATTTACAAAAAATGTTATTAACAATTAATCCTCGAAAATAATTACAAAAATATAAATTATAACGGAAAGTAGCAACATAATTAAAGGTCATACTTTTTTTGTACCATTCTGTACCAGCTGACGTCAGCAAATAAAGAAAACTTTTCAGAAATCTGAGTAAAAAAGACGACCGATTGTTTTTCATTCACAAAATGTGAAAAAAAAAATGAAAAAAAAACCCGAGTAAAAAAATGTGTGGGCGAAACGGAAAATGTGCCAATTATCCATGGTCAATCGTCATTTCCATCAATTACTACAAAGGTTGTTATTTTAATCCTCGTTGTAGCAGCATCAGAGCCAATCAAAGCTAATGAAATAGATGTCAATACAGTACCATCTGCTGCTGAAAATCATAAAAAAGTTGTAAGAATTTCTGCCGCATTTCTTTCTTTCTTATTAATAATAAGAAAGAATCTTAAAAACGTTGAACTGTTTTTATTAAAATTTTTTAGTCATCCATTAGTGCTTGAAATCAATGTGGTTTTCCTTCTTGGCTTTTTTCTTTGATTCAATAACTGACTGCTGTTGCTAGGTCAAACAAACACCTTTTTTTCCATTGTTTCACTTTTGCATTTAATGCTCCCCATCGTGGATACATATGATCTGTCTGTCTCCATCTTTGGTGAGCAACTCTCTTCTTTTTAATTGTATTTCAGCTGGGAGAAATTGTGTGCACAAATCTCCGCCTTATGAATGTCCAAGTTTGGCGCCAAAATTATTAGAGATATATAATAGCTGCTCAATTGCCATCTAAAAATTCATTTTTCATTCATTTTTTTTTGAATATTTTATTGTGTTTTTCCACAGATTAGTAATGACGTTACTTTTCGCTTATTAATTTTTAATTTTAATTTCTTTTTTAATTTTGGTTGAATACATCCTCAAAATGATGCATTCAACTCCTAAAAAAAATTATATTTCTCCAAGATCCTTCTTCAGAAGAAAAGAAGAAGAATATCTTAACCAAAAAAATTTTTTTTAAAAATGAGAAAAAAAATTTTTTTTCATAATATACCAAAGGAGTTTCTAAAAACACCTCCAAAACATTTAAACCTCCCCCGAACTTTATATTATAATGTTTATAATATAAACGATGAAAGTATACCATATAAACATCGGGTTTTCATGTTTAACCATAATATAGCGATCAAATCAAAAATTTTGATCACGCCTAAAAAAATTATAAAAAAAATCAAACCAATGAAAATAAATTGGGATATCTAAAAATTAATTTTGTTTAATATTCCACTAATTTAAACATTTTCTTTTTTCATGTTTTAAATTTCCTGTAATTTTCTTTTTTCATGTTTTGCGTTTAACTTTTGTATTTATGTTTTAAATTTCCTATAATTTTGATAATTTTGTGCATGGGGATGTGATTGTCAAGATGGATTTTTACGATCTACTGATAAAAAATGTGTCCGTCCAGAGGAATGTTAAGTTTTGCAGAAATTATTCTACAATTTGACTTTATACATTTTGTTTAAAAAGCAGCTCGTTTTATATATGTGACAGATAAACAGTTTTATTTAAAAAATCATAAAGTGAGAATTAAAAAATGTTATTCATTTAAATTGCATGGTCACAAAAATTGTTGGAATAAACAAAGTTGTTCAGGTAAAATTATCCGGCTTCTTGTTGGAAATAACTTTATTCTCCCAAAAAATGATGTTCGAATATAAAAATTTGTATTAATTTAGTAAAAAATTTCTTTTTTTGCTCTTTTAAATATTGATGCATGCATGCATATTTTAATTTTCTTCAACCATTGTTATTATTTTGAAAGAATGAAATTAAACGTGTAAAAAATGATTCATTTTTTGAAAATAATAACTATTCTAAAGAATCAATGCTTTTTTAACAATGATATAAAACCACAATAATATTATTTAAATTAAATGAAGTCTTGATTAAAGGGAGCGGACGATTTGCGACTTTTTTACAGGGGGAAACCTAATTTTGTAAGAATATTTTTTAATCGTTGCGAGACTTAAATAATGAAAAAAGTACTAAAACGTCCGCTTCCTTTAAACTTAAAAGCTACCTTAAATGCGTGTGATTGGGGTATTTTTGTCGGCATAAAATAATTAACAAAAAATTCAGTTTTTTAGCAGTGTTGTTGCGCCGCCAGTGTTGGCGGCGGCGGCGACTTTTTTAAAACTTCAAAAGCATTTTGCCGCAGATCAAAGGATGCCACTGGCGGCGGCGATGTTTCATTTTTTGCCTGGCGGCAGCGGTGGCGGCGGCGGCGATGTTTCTTGGGGCGCAACAACACTGTTTTTTAGTTTAAATGAAATCTGTTTTAATTGTTTTTTCAACAAAAAAATTAAATGAAAACTACACCTTTTTTATAATCGCAGTTTTTTGACTCAAAATTATTATACATTTTTTATTTATTTATTTTATTTTTCTGAAAAAAAGAGACACACAAAAAGATATTTGTTTAAAAAAAGAATCTTTCACAAAATTGTGCAATAAAAATATTTCTTTTTAAACGCATCAAACAAAAAAATTTTTCATTCAGTTTTTTTATATTTAAACGAATTTCTTTAACAAAACTGAAATATTTATCAAAAATGCCAGGGCTACATTTAAATCATCATGTTTGCTGGGATGATTTGTTGGAACTTTGTTATATCTATGAAGATCCTGGAATTAAATTACCTATTTGTGAATGTGATCGAATTGCAGCAAGCAATAAAAAAGTTCAACATCAAATTAAGAATCGAAAATATTTGGATGATAAAATTTGTACTTCTGAAAATTGTAAAATTGTTGGAGAAAAAATGTTTAGAAAAACTGAAAAAAGAAAGCTTGAAATTCCAGGAAATTTGCGGCGATTGGAGCGAAATCCGGATAAACCAAATGTTTCACGATTTGTTGATAAATTTTGTGCAGCTATAAAAGAATTTGCTGAAACTGAAAGGAAAAAGATTAAAGATCGAAATATAGTTGATTCAAATGAACTTGAAAAATACTGTAATGATATTGAAAAGAGATTACGGGACGAAGGAAAATGGTGAGCAAATTTCTTATCACTGATTACAGCAGTTTTAAAATAACTTTTATTTTAACTAATATTAGTTAAAATAAAAGTTATGTATTATATAATATGTACATATATTTTGAGGGATTTTGAATTTGAATGGTGGTCGCGTAATTACGGTTGTCATGATTCATGCAAATTATTTTTCATTTTTATTGAAACTGGAGATTCTGCAACACTACTTTCAATGCCAAATGAAATGATTGAAAAAGTTTTGCGATGTACCAAAGCAGATGAATATGAGGCTTATTACAATTATAGTTATCGTTTCTTTGCTCACCATATTATAGAAGTATATTTATGCACGAATTTAATTATTGCTGCTGGATTACAAGTAACTTTTTTTAAATATATATATATATTTATTCAAACGAATATAACACTCAAATATGGTAAAAAATCATAGAGTGAGTTAGTAAGACAATACGAAGTAAAAAAAAATATGATAGTAGAAAAGCGGGTACTGCGCAGTAACTGCAACAAAGCAGGTAGCGATATGGGATCTGGGTAATAATTTTTAAAAGTACTGTAATAATAAAAGTGTTTTTTAGGATAAACCTGAACAATGGGGCCCAATGAAACCTGATAAAAGAATTTTCAATTACTGTGGTCAATTGATGAAGGAAGGTGATGGCCAAATTTTTTTATATGGTTGTCGAAAATATTTGACTGATGAAATTTATATGAAAGACTTCGATGCAATGAAAGAAATGTGCAAAAAATGTTTTCAACTTTTTTATTTTTTGGAAATGCTTTCCAATGAAATTGGTGTTGAATCCAACTTTTTGTTGTATTAAAGTTCTTTTTTAAGTAGATTTTGAAAAAATTAATTGGGGATCGTCCAGAAATTACGTGACCAAAAAATCAAGATATTTGGACCCCCTCCCCCCTCTGTGACCAAACATCAAAGTATTTTACCGAAAACATCAAAGCTAGTGATGGGCGGTCAAATGACCGGTCAATTGACTGGTCAAATGACCGGTAAATTGACCAACAAATCTTTATTGACCGGTCAATTGCACACGGGGCGACAGAAATTTAATATTTTTTGCATTTTTTAATGCAATGAATCGGATTCATTTTTATTACGTTAATAAAGCCATATATTATTCATTTTCGTATTTTTATTACCAAAAAAAGTAACTTTAAAGGTTTTTTGAGCTTAATTACTAAATAGGATTTTACGGTCAATTGACTTGTCGACCGGTCAATTGACCGGTCAATTGACCAGTCAATTGGCCAAAAAAAATTTGACCGGTCAATTGCACAACACTAATCAAAGCTCGTGACAATTTGGGTAACCTCCTGCTCCTCTTGCCTTGGTCACGTGATTTCTGGTTGGTGATAACATGGTCAGCATTCTTTTTGGGAGATCATGGCAGCAAGGAAACTCTGACAATATTAAATTTTCAAAAAAAACTCACGTTATTTATTTACCAAATATTACTGTAATTTTGTTTAGAAGATTTTTTGGAAATATTTGATAAAAATATTACCATTTTTTTATTTTGTTCAAAACTTTATGTTAATTTTAGATTGGTAATTATCAATATTATACTTGTTAAACACTTTGTGACGAATAACGCAGATTAGAACTCATTTTTAATCATTCAAGTGATAAAAAAATTGTTGATTTCACTTTAAAAAAAATGATGACAATCCCATTTTTTTAAAGATTATAACGCTTGCACTTTTATCATTGATTTTATCAAAAAAATATTCAAAGCTTTTTATTCTATTTTTTTCCAAAATGAAATTATTACTTTTTTCATTTTATTTTATTTATTTATTTTCGACAATAAATTGTTTAAAGTGTAATAGTAGCAAAAATGTGAGTGAAGCTATTGTAACTTGCAGCAATCCATTTTGTTACAAACTTTTAATTATTGATTTTGGCATTGGAAATGGTGTAAAATATTTTGAAATTGAAGGTTGTGGAGCCGAAATTGAAGAAAGTGCAATTTTAAAACCCTTCAATGTTACTTGTAAAGTATGTTGGGGGCAAATAAAATGTTTAAATGGTTACCATATTTTTTAGGATGGAATTCAAAGTGGTAATAAAACTGTTTTTAATACCACCTTCAATGGCACACTGTATTGCTGTAAAACAGATTTATGTAATGCAGAAATCCCTGGGCTTATTCTTCCATCAACTATTACCCCACAAAATCCATCAACAAAAAATCCCCTCCCAAAGTAAGGATAAATAAAAAAAGATTATTTAATTTAAAATTTATTAAATATTTACATTTTTCCATTTTTAGTAACGGTATTATCGTATCACATCCAACATTTTTTGTGGTGGTTTTTGGTTCAATAATTTCGAGTTTTTTATATTAAAGCAAATTCTAAGTTGAAAGTTGAAAGTTTCAATTAACCAAACAATTCATTAATTTTTCCAAATTGAAAATATTGTTGCCAACATTCTGACTGTAAAAATAAACCGTGATAAAAAAAAGAAATAAAATTTTTGTTACCTTTTTTAAATTTTTTTAAATAATTTATTAATGAAAAGGTTATCTTCTGTTTGGTATTATTCTCCAACAAAATACTTAATTAAATTTAAATTTAATAAAGTTTTTTTCCCGATATTCTCTGTTAAAAAATATAAAACAATCAAATATTTATAAAAAATTAAAATCGATAATGAAAAAAGAGCAAATTTGTTGTTCAGATAAAAATATGCGTTTTTTTTTTAAATTTCTTATATTTTTTGATCGGAGCAGAAATATTTGCACATTTTTATTTTTGAATGTTTGGGCTCTTTCGAAATTTCAGCTCTACCGTTTCTCTCCCATTCTCTTCATCGAGCAAGATGCCTTCAAAAAAAGTGTAATCAAACATAAAATGGAAAGGGAGAACGCTAAAAATAGATGTCACAGACTTATTTCATTTTTTATTCCTTTGAAAAAAATGCGCGTCTAGGGTTGCGGCGGGCGATTCGCCCAGGCGAATTCGCCCGGGCGCGCCCGGGCGATTGACTTTTTCCGCCCGGGCGCGCCTTTTTTTTCGCCCGGTCAGTAAGAGAAAAATATATGATAAGTTGTACAAAGTTTCATATTTTTCATCATTTTCCGAAAACAAAAAATTTTGCTTTAAAATTCTTGCCGCGATTTTACATCTTTTCACTACTTTGAGCAGAATATTTCAAAAGCTTGTTTGACAAGTTTTTCTTTATGTTGCAAAAAATTTTTACACAACTTTTATACAAATTTCCGTAAACTTAGCTACATTATAATGGCAAAAGATCCTGTATGGGAACATTTTGAAGGTGATACAATTAAAGCTCGGTGCAAGTATTGGATGGACGAGCTAATAACTCTTATATTTCTTTAATTTCCTTACACGAGCTTTTAAAAAGATTTTAAAAAACAACTATGAATTTTTTACCATTTTTATGGTTGGGGCGAATTTTGCTGGGCTCGCCCGGGCGCGCCCGGGCGGGCGCGCCCGTTTTTTTCTGATTTTCGGGCGCGCCCGCAACCCTATGCGCGTCTTTCTTTTTTTTATTCTTTTATTTTTGAATATTTTATAAAAATTTAATAAACTTATTTAAAAAGTACCAATATTTTTCAAAAAAGCCACAAACATTTAACTTTTATAATTTTAGACAATCTGAATTAATCAAAACCCCCACGCTAGTAAAAAAGTCAACTTTGTAAAAACTTTAAAAGGCATCAACTTCAGAAGGAAAGTTATTTTTAAAAAAAACGTAACGTACTTTTGTTCTTCAAGGTAGACCCAATAAAAGTACGTTACGCTTTTTTTTAAAAAAACTATCTTTCTAGAGTTGATGTTTTTTAAAGTTTTTTCAAAATTGACTTTTTTACTAGCGTTAACTAGGGTTGCGCATAAACGCAAAAAAACGGTATTCTTTTTTTCTTTTTTTTGCTAAAAAAGAAAACCATTTATGTTCGCTGCGGGAGTTTTTTTCAGTTGATATTGAAGATAAACAATTTGTTTGATTAAAATTGTTTAAAATATCTTTAAATAATCTTTAATTATATTATTTATATATTACGAAAGGTCAAAAATATAATACTAAAAGTGTTTATAGAGAAAAAAGCAATTCGAAACACCATTTGAATGCATAAAATGACAATGAAGCAAAAAAGTCAAATGGTGGTGTATATAAATGTGAAAAAAAGTATACGGGCCAGTCCGGGCCAGGCTTAGCTTTTAATATATTCAGATTCCCCATTAAAAAATACATCTGTTAGGCGTAAATTAAACTTATCCAAGTTTATCCGAACAATATGACATCTAAATGAATGTCGATTTTTCACGATTTTTCATGATTTTTGTATAAATGTGAGGAAAAGTATGTGGGCCAGTCACGGCCAGGCTTAGATTTTACTATATTCAGATTCCTCATTTAAAAATGCATCTTTTAATAGTAAAATAAACTTAAACTTAGATCTTGGAACACTTCTAAAATCCCCAGTTGTTGCATAATATTCACCGCCTTCCAAAAATTGTGCAAATTTCTTTTTCACATATTCAACCAAATCTTCAGCTACAAATTCAATGGAATCATAAATTATTTCAGGATCAACAGGAGTTACTTCATCAAGATGGTAACGATGAGCTTTGCTACGATTTGTAACTTCTTCAGCCTCTTCAAAATCTTCAAAAGGGGCATATCCAATTAAAAAATGCATTGGTTCATTAATGGTATTTTCCCAAAATTCAACAAGACATTTAGCATGAGCACTGATGCTGTTGATATCTGGCGTATTTTCAATTACGCCAGATATCAACAGCATCAGTATCTTCTGTTTGGCATTGTTCTCCAACAAAAAAGTTAATTAAACTTAAATTTAATAAAGTTTTTTTCCCGCAATTCTCTGTTAAAAAATATATAACAATCAAATATTTATAAAAAATTAAAATCGATAATGAAAAAAGAGCAAATTTGTTGTTCAGATAAAAATATGCGTTTTTTTTTTAAATTTCTTATATTTTTTGATCGGAGCAGAAATATTTGCACATTTTTATTTTTGAATGTTTGGGCTCTTTCGAAATTTCAGCTCTACCGTTTCTCTCCCATTTCCTTCATCGAGCAAGATGCCTTCAAAAAAAGTGTAATCAAACATAAAATGGAAAGGGAGAACGCTAAAAATAGATGTCACAGACTTATTTCATTTTTTATTCCTTTGAAAAAAATGCGCGTCTTTCTTTTTTTTATTCTTTTATTTTTGAATATTTTATAAAAATTTAATAAACTTATTTAAAAAGTACCAATATTTTTCAAAAAAGCCACAAACATTTAACTTTTATAATTTTAGACTATCTGGATTAATAAAAGGCACAATAAAAAATACAATAATCTAAATGTTTAATTTCCTAAAATTTTCTTTCAATATTTTTGCTGAACGAATTGGTCTTTTTTTGTTGCTATTTTTCCTCATCATAATTACTTGCAGTCCTTTTGGGCAACATTCTATTATCAAAAGTTTTTTGTTTCACTACAATAAAAAATCCTTCTATTGCAAATAAGAAATCCGATGCCTTCGAAAACTTAACTTTAAAAAAATGACAATTTTTTTTGTTGGAGAATCAAAAAGAGATGGAAACTCGACATCAGAGTTTAATAAATTTGTTGCTTTTGATACTAGTGCAGTTTTGTTCCCCCCCCCCCCCCAAACCATATTTTGAATATTTGAACCTTGAAACAAATTTTTAAAAAAAAGGCCGCCGCGGCGACCGGCCGGGCAAACATAGAAATTTATCCCCCTTTTTTTCATCCACCGACAAAAAATACTTTTGAAAACATTTTTAAAAATTAAATAATGTCTTTTTTTGGTTAGTTTTGTTTAGAGACGTTCACCGTTTTTTCAAAGTTGTCCAAATGCGATAAATTTGGTACCATTAGATGCGCAACAATAATATTATAAGATATAAAAAAAGAAAAAGTAAAAAAAAATTAGTAATACCGAGTAATTAATTATTAAAAAATGGAAAAAGTTATTTTTTTTCGTCCGGGAACACTCTTGTTTTTGTTCAAAAAAGTGCGCGCATTTCAAATTTTGCTTGCTTTTTCAATAAAAAAAAAGTTGCAAAAAAAAGAGAGACAATTTTTGAGTTTTGGTGTTTTTTTTCATTATTTCTATAAAAATCGTTTTTTCATTTTTTGTTAATGGAAATGGTGCTGAGAGAGCATTAGATGAAGATTCAGTGAAAAAAATAGCCATAAGTTCATTAAATGATCTTTTGGATTCGAACCTGTGACCTCTGGCCCTTTGCGCAGCGTCTCTAACACTTGGCCACAGACGCAAACTTTTGACGGCGGCCTCGTGCGCAACTTTTGTTTATTCTATCAGATGCAGAAAAAAATTCTGCATCGAACTGTGGCAGTTCCATTTTCGCCGAAGAACTACCGCTGACCAACATTTTTTAAAAAACGTAAAAAAATGCTGTTTTTCGGGTTTTTCTCTAATTTTTTATATGAAATTGATATCCAAAAGTTTGGTTTTCGGAATCTCCGTATTTTTTTACATATATAAGGATAAAAATCAAAATTTTAAACAAAAGTTTTAATTCCTACAGTATACCTCTCTCTGTATTTTTTTTTGGACGAAAAAAAATGCAGGGAACACTCGCGTTTGAGTCGCTCGTGCACGTCTCTAGTTTTGTTTACATATTTTTTAGAACCAATTAATACAAAATCAATAATTTTATAAACATTTCTATTTTTTGCATTTTTTCAAATAAATTTTAAATATTCAAATGTTTTAAAAAGTGTTAAAATGTTTATATCTTTTTTTTGGGGGTCGATTTCAAAAAAAGATGTGACGAAAACGACTGACATAAAATATTTTTCTGTCAGCTGGCAAAAACAAAGCTCGCTCTTTTTTCTTTTTGCTTCGTATTTGTCATTGTAAAAAAATTGGTATTTTGTTGCTTGGAGAAAATGTCTTCTTCCTTCTTTTTAGCTTTTTAACTTTTTAATTTTCGAATTTTTTAAAACATTTGTAAAATGTCAGTGAAAGGAATACTGTAGTTTAGACAAATACATGTGTAATTGCTCTGTTTTAATATATCTTACTTTTGAACAGCTTGAAAACCCAACACGACGATTAAAAAAAAAATTTGTAATTTGTAAATCAAAAAATGAACGAAAAAAAAATTGATTTTTAAATCTTAAAGGGGGAGACGCACCTCTAACAAATTTTTTTGTTTGACATTCATTGGAGGTCTCGACGCGATCGGAGACTCATTGGAGCTGCTTTTTTTGTTCATTGGAGCTGCAAAATGTCAAACAAAAAAACAGCTCCAATAAACCCTGATAAAAAATTTGTTAGAGATGCGTCTCCCCCTTTAAAAGTCGAATGGAATTTGTTTTGTTTCCCATAAAATTGCTGCTGATTTAATTTTTTAAAGGTTTGCTGCTTTTCGAAATTGGAAAAACTTGTTTAAATAAAATTTTATATTTGAGGCTTTCATTCTTTGCTAATCACGCTGGGGTAGTGAATTTCTTAGCACGAAAGTTTTTTTTCCAGTTTTGTATTTTTTACTTTTTGGACCCGTAAATATTACTGTTAAAGTTAATATATACTGTTCTAATTTTTTGTTCTTATTTTTTTTCATGCAAAATGCTACAAAATGATATATGGTTTTCCACAATTGGATCATGGGAAGTATGAAATTCACTATAGGTGTATATACAAAACCAAAATTTTTGAAGCCGTTTTCTACTCCATCTTCTTGATTTCTTTTTTAAAATACAGAGTACATATCAGAGAAGATATGTACGAGCCATTTTTTTGATTTGAGGTCTTGTATCCAAATGCCATCAAAAATAGTGCCGAAATTTGTAAATTAGTATCTACAACATCATTTGTTTTTCATATTTTTTTCAGCCATTACTAAAATCAGTTTTTTTTGACTAACTGAATGAATTAAAATCCACCAAAATGCTTCTTTACTCGAAATGTATATACAAATACATATACAAAATCATCAATACCTCCAACATCACTAAATTAACAAAAATCATTCGTTAATGTGATTTGAAAAGCTGTAATAGATTAATAATGCAATTATAACATAAAAGGAAATATTAAAACTATATATTTAAATGTGTTTCGCATTTTTAGATTGTATTGTATTACTTCAAAAATGCATATATGCTGTCATATTTGTACTCCACAAAAACCATTGAAATATAATTTCTTTTGCATCTGTCATGTTTTTATATATACTATTCCAGTTACAATAACTTTGTTTCAACATCTAGAGTGAATATGTAAGAATTTTTGTTAATTTAGTGATGTTGGAGGTATTGATGATTTTGTATATGTATTTGTATATACATTTCGAGCAAAGAAGCATTTTGGTGGATTTTAATTCATTCAGTTAGTCAAAAAAAACTGATTTTAGTAATGGCTGAAAAAAATATGAAAAACAAATGATGTTGTAGATACTAATTTACAAATTTCGGCACTATTTTTGATGGCATTTAGATACAAGACCTCAAATCAAAAAAATGGCTCGTACATATCTTCTCTGATATGTACTCTGTATTTTAAAAAAGAAATCAAGAAGATGGAGTAGAAAACGGCTTCAAAAATTTTGGTTTTGTATATACACCTATAGTGAATTTCATACTTCCCATGATCCAATTGTGGAAAACCATATATCATTTTGTAGCATTTTGCATGAAAAAAAATAAGAACAAAAAATTAGAACAGTATATATTAACTTTAACAGTAATATTTACGGGTCCAAAAAGTAAAAAATACAAAACTGGAAAAAAAACTTTCGTGCTAAGAAATTCACTACCCCAGCGTGCTAATATCGCTTTTATCCAAAACAGTTATTTATAAAAATTTTTATTTTTCGTTTTATAAATTTCAAAAAAAAGTATACCGTAGCAGATTGAAAAAAAAACACACGCGATTATTTGGCTCTTTTTTATCCATCATTTTTTTTCATTTTAAATTTTTTAGAAAATTCTCCAAATTTTTATTATAATGGTTTTAAAAAAGTCAGCAATGATGTTACACAATTCTACTTGGCAAAGTGTGCATTTTGTAAACACTAACAAACATTAAAAAACACTAAATGTTCTTATTTCTCCCTTACAGCCGAGTTGAACATTTTGTCACCCATTGTACAATAATGAAAGAATCACCACAAAGTTTATTTTGTGCAGTTTTATATTGAAATCGAAAAAAGGTAAAATTTGTCGGTTAAATATCTTATTTTTTAAGCTATTTTTTATTATAGAATTGGATCGCCAAAATTTTTTTGCAGATAAAAACCGTGCAATACGATATTCATTTAAAACTAACAGAAACATTTTGACAGCCAAATGTCAAAATGTCGGAAAATTTCTTTTTTATATTTTCAAAAAAGATAACAATCAATAAAAACAAAATATTCAAAAGAAAAAGCAGAAAAATAACACATATTTAATAAACTTTAGTTTTTAATAAATATATATTAACGCCGCCAGCCAAGGCCGTATACAGAAAAAAATTTCGGAGGGGGCACAGCGATTTCGGGGGGGGGGGGCACGCCTTAGATCTTTTGCCGCCGCCAACACGAAGCGACAAAAGATCAAAGGAAATTCTTCAGTTTCGGGGGGGGGGGCACAGGTGCCGTATCCCCCCCCCCCTAAATACAGCCTTGCCGCCAGCATTGGCAGTCCCTCAAACTAATGCATTCTGAAAAAAATATTTTGTTTTAAAAAAGGCCAGAAAAAAACAGTGCCCGACAAAAACAATTTTTAGTAATTCAAAAGTTTTAAATTGCTTTTGAAAGAGCCAGGTGCTGTTCTATAAGAGTTTCCACATGTTCGGGGGATTACGAAATAAGAAGTTTTGCTTTAACTAAATTATTAAAAAAAAGAAGCAAATTTTGTAATGGAAAAAAGGCGGCTTTTTTCAAATTATTTTTGTTCTTTTTTTTCCTTTTTTTTTGCTATTTTTTTAAAATATTTTTTTCAGCCAAAAATATTTGAATTTTTAATTAATTACAAAGTTTCAAAGAAGGGCATAAATTTTAAGTCTCAATGTTCACAGTAATAATAAAATGTGTAAAATGTTTTTTTCAACAAATTTTTGAATGAAATAAATTAATAAGTACAAAATTAAAATAAATTTTTTTTTACTTAGGACCCATTATTTTCATCGTCTTATTTGCTAAACTTAGTGAAATGTTAAATCAAATTGATGGCATCATTCATTTCACCTTTGCTGATGATCTCAAGATAATTTATTCCTACCTTCTTCATGAATATGATGCATCAATTATGAATAATGCTCTTGCTACCGTAACCCAATGGTGCACAAATGAATCAATGGCTGTTGCCCCGACAAAATCCTTCCACGTTCAATTTGGTGCATCTTCAAATCCTCATGCAACTTATTCACTCAACAATGTTCTCCTACAAAAAAAAGAAATCACGCGTGAATTGGGTTTTTATATTAAAGATGATTGTTCCATCAATCAACACTTGGATATTATATCTGCAAATGCAAATAAAACATTTTTCTCAATACTTCGAAAAATTGTTACCAATGATGAAAAAATTCTTATTTATATCTTCAACACCTACATCCGTCCACATTATGAATATGGTTCATCTATCTTTAATATTTCTCAAAAAACTGTGATTGCTCAACTTGAACATATTCAAAAACTCTTCACAAGAATTTTATATAAAAGAAATAATCCATTTGATACAGTAATTCCATCTTATTTTGATCGACTAAAACTATATGAAATGGATTCTCTTCATCAACGTCGTATTGCAGCAGATATTTTGCTAGCCTATGATTTTCTTGTTGTGCATCGTGATCCTGATATTGATCTACAGTATATTTCCCTTGGTCATCGTTCAACTGGTTTCTATACATCAAAAAATGCTCCTAAAGGCAAATATTCAAAAACACATTTCTCTACTCGTGTGGCTTCAACTCTTCAAAAATTCAACATCAAACTTCACAACTTCTCTTCTTCTGATGATCTCCGACTTCACTTATCAACTATAAATCTTACGGGTCCGAAACCAAATGGTTCAAATGGTTTTGAGTCTACCGGAATATGTCAATTAGGATGTGAGGAACAAGTTAAAAAAGAAAAAAACATTCAAAATTTAATCCGGCTCCGGAAAAAAACTCCAGAAGTTGAGCTACTTTTTCATCAAAAAACTGTTTTTTGCAAAAAGTCAAATATAGTGATCCCGCATGGAAAGCACTTTTTTCATTTTTCTTTGAATGACGCTTTTTTTTATTTTGTCGGCTCGTGTTTCAAAAAAATTTCGTTTTTTTAAATTTCAAAATAAATCCTGCAACGATTGATTGCTACAAAAATAAACAACTTTTTTGTTGCGAAATAAAATTCAGTTGAGAACTTTTTTTTCGTTCTGCTTCTTGTACTTTTTTTCTGATTTTTTTTAAAAATCATTTTTTGCAAATTAATCTTTCATTAATCTTTTATCATCTTTATCTTTCTCAATCGTAGCAATGGATGCTCTCGCTCATCTCCTTAATGAAACAAACAATTTGGAACTTCGTCAAACTTTTATCAATCATTCAGTGGTTGTTGCGCGAACACAGGAAGGTACACTTGTTCGAAAGATAGATGCCCTTGAAGTTTTCAACATTCCTGATATGGAAATGCTTGTAAGTTTTTGTTTTATTTTTACATTTGCATTCATATATTTTATATCTACCTTTTTTTAGATTGGGGCATTTGCTTGGCAACATAAATGCAATGAAATGATTGAAGGTCAACTTCAACCAGTTCTCAAATGGCGCTTTACTGTAGATGAAGGAAAACACACATTTCGACATTATGACTTTGCGGTATGTTTTTTTTGATTAATAAAATATACATAATATATATATATATATATATACTTTTAGATTCCTGTTAAAGTAACGTATCGTAGTGCTCCATTTGAAGTTGGTGACTTTAGTTCATCAAAATATTTTCCAAAGATTGGCTCACTTTATAATGGTCCTTGCTTTGAATATATGTATATTGTACCGTAAGAATTTATTTTTTTGGTTTTTCTATGTTGTTTTACATTGCTGTTTTTAGTCGCGAACTTGTTGATCATGCAGATCTTAAAAAATTTGATTCTTCAGTTCTCTGGTTCTTTTCTAATGATCAAAGTCCACAAGATTCTGTAGCTTATAATCCAACAGGTTCTCATCCAAGTTATCAACAGTACCTTCCACAAAGACTTGATGGTTGTAAAGTCACTCCCACATATGCACTTTGTTCACATCGAGTAGATTGTTTGATGACATATAATGGTATTATTCCAATTGAAGTATGTTTTTAATTCGTTGTATTAAGTTTTCTCAACTTGTTTTTTTAGAACAATAAAAAAATTGAACTTGGAAAATGGTATGTATGTCAATATAATCCTAAGATTGTTCAAAAATGTTGCTCTATTCAACCTCATGGAGGACAACCTGTTCAAACGCACACTCATAAATATACTGATCCCATCGATGGAAAACAAAAGACTTTGGTTTTGGTGAGTTTTATATGAAAAAAATATTTTTAATTTAATGATTAATTTTAGTGTCGTGACTTTGTCAAAATTCCTTTTGTTACAGTAAATCGATTTAAAGAAGATATCCAAATTGTTCAACATCCTCTTCTTCACAAAATTCATGTTCCTCTTTACTGTGGTTTTGCTCAAAAAGAAGTTGTTGAGGTAAGTATTTGCTTTTCAACAGCTTTTTGAAGGTTATATTTTTATATCTTTTTCCAATTAAGGTTTGTTTTGCTCGTCCACAATATACAAGGTTTCGTGATAATGATTGGCAAATTGTGGCTGTTAGTCGTGGTTCCAACAATTTGTATTGGGTATTTATTCTTTTATTTTTCAACTCTTTTAATTTATAACTTTATTTTATAGCTTCCAGAATTGAGCCCTCAATTTGAAGGAATTTTACAAAAAGAAGCATTTCCATTTATTAAAACTCTAAATAAAATGGAAGCAGAACATTATTATCAATTTTATAAAGATTCTAATGGACACTTTTCATTTGATTTAGTCAATATTAAACGTGCCGATTGGTTCAAAAATTTCCCTGAAAAAGATGTTAAAAAGGAAGAACAAGAACTTGTAATCAATGATTCTTTTCTTGAAAATTCGGTATCTCCGGTTGAAGAACTTGTTATTGAATATCCTACTGCTTCTGTTAATACTGGTCCTCGTAAAACTACTGGAGTTATTGAATTATTCTGAGCCGTTGAAATTGTTAATTTCATTTTTTACTGTTAATATTTTTTATAAATGTTTTGATTGAATTATTGTTTTGTTTTGATGATTGTACAAGTTAATAGCTTTTAGTATACTGTAATTATAAACTACATCCATTTAAATTTAGGACGGGTTTTGAGGGAGTTTTTGCGACAAAAATGTTGAATTGATTAGAGATTGAATATTTTTGAAAAGTTTGTCGAGCTTCAATGCAATGAAGATTATAAAATCTTGGAATTTTGCATGCATAATGTGTCGACATCCATATATTTCAGCATTATCACCCCCAATACTTTGAACACATTTATCAATAACCGTATAATATCGATTACTTGATTCCATTTTCGCAATGCTTGAATGCACAGAAAGAAGTCGTTTCCGTTCAATAAATTGTTCATTGATTTGCATAATGTCTGTTGTTAATGGTGTTGAAATTAGCGACTAAAGCTTTGAATTAATTAATTTTGGGATACTGTAGCGTTAAACTTACAATATTATCTGTAAATGTTTCTTTAACATCGTAAAAATATCTGGCATGAATTTGCATGCCTTCAGAATCTTGAATAATTTTCGGTGTTAATGTCGGAGCATAATTTGTTGAATGATGGGACCCACAGCGGGTTCACATTTTGAAGCACTTTTCGCCAAAATCGTGTTTTTTGATGCTAAACATTTTCGTCTGATACTGTTTAACAGTAATTATTACAGTTAAATTGAATTATTTAAAATTTTTGTTCTATTTTTTTATTACACAGAATAACTAAACAGTATGTTGTCCTTCACTGATTACATTTAAATGCAATAGCGAAGATTTGCGGTCAATTTGAAGATTTTGCTCAATTTTTTTGATGTTTTCTTTTTTGAATCAGAATTTTTTGAACCTCAATTACAATGTTTCACTATTTGAAACATGTTTCTATGACCCTCAAGATTATTGACTACTATTTTATCAAAGGAAATGATGGTTAGTTATAAAGTTTTTGCGTGTTATATGTATTCTACAGTATTTTTGTGCTTATAATCTCATATTTTTAATATATTTTTTAGGATTCATTCAAACTAACTATAAATCAACTTTCTATGATCAATTACATGAGTTATAATCAACAGAAAAATTGTACAACTTCAAATAATCTCTACAAAAGCTATCAAGCTCATCAACATGTCCAACATTAAAAATTCCAAAAAACCAGCAAATATTGTTATCTAAAAAGCTGAAATCACTGAGTAATGTTACTCAAGCATAAATGTAAGTATTAAAAGTGTTAACTCAACTAATTGTGTTATTTTAGGTTATTTTTTTATATGTGGATATTGTATATATACTGTAACTTATAAATGCAAGTTTTTATACTTTTTTTTGTCAATGTTTCAAGTTTTACTAGTTTATATTTCATGTTACAACATTGTTTTGCTTGCTAATACTTTTTGCAGACTTTTGGTGAAGGTTTTGAACATGTTCCAGATTACTCAAATTTGGTCAAAATGTATGGAATAGTGTAATTTTCAAGTGCTCAAAACCTTCACCAAAAGTCTGCAAAAAGTATTAGCAAGCAAAACAATGTTGTAACATGAAATATAAACTAGTAAAACTTGAAACATTGACAAAAAAAAGTATAAAAACTTGCATTTATAAGTTACAGTATATATATACAATATCCACATATAAAAAAATAACCTAAAATAACACAATTAGTTGAGTTAACACTTTTAATACTTACATTTATGCTTGAGTAACATTACTCAGTGATTTCAGCTTTTTAGATAACAATATTTGCTGGTTTTTTGGAATTTTTAATGTTGGACATGTTGATGAGCTTGATAGCTTTTGTAGAGATTATTTGAAGTTGTACAATTTTTCTGTTGATTATAACTCATGTAATTGATCATAGAAAGTTGATTTATAGTTAGTTTGAATGAATCCTAAAAAATATATTAAAAATATGAGATTATAAGCACAAAAATACTGTAGAATACATATAACACGCAAAAACTTTATAACTAACCATCATTTCCTTTGATAAAATAGTAGTCAATAATCTTGAGGGTCATAGAAACATGTTTCAAATAATGAAACATTGTAATTGAGGTTCAAAAAATTCTGATTCAAAAAAGAAAACATCAAAAAAATTGAGCAAAATCTTCAAATTGACCGCAAATCTTCGCTATTGCATTTAAATGTAATCAGTGAAGGACAACATACTGTTTAGTTATTCTGTGTAATAAAAAAATAGAACAAAAATTTTAAATAATTCAATTTAACTGTAATAATTACTGTTAAACAGTATCAGACGAAAATGTTTAGCATCAAAAAACACGATTTTGGCGAAAAGTGCTTCAAAATGTGAACCCGCTGTGGGGACCAAACTGTTTCAATCAAAGAAGTATTATAAACAGATTTTCCTCGATCTGTGATCGGCAAAAAATTTAATGATTTCAAAGTTAAATTTATATCAAAATTGGCTACAGTTTTATTTGCATAAACTTCTGCAAATGTTGAAATAAAATGAATGAAAGCAGTTTGAGGTTGAAAGATCCAAGTTTGTGCAAAAAATTGATAAAATTTGTTTCCATTTAAATAAATTAAATCATCCAAATCATGAATGATAATGAAATCTGCGGCTTCTCGATAATTTAAATAACAATCATTGAAAGCTCCGGCTTGATCATGATAATCAAGTTGTAAGCGGGAATCTGCTTCCATAATATTTGGAACAGTAAAATATTCAATGGCAATTAACTTTTCCTTTTCATAAACCTGTAATTTTTAAATGGGTTTTACTTTTTTAAAGATTTTTTTACTTTTAGAATAACAGAGGGATTTGATAAAGCGGTTATTGTTTTTTGCTAGATTTTTAAAAATTGTTCATACTTTAATGTTTTATTTGCTATCCGGATTTCCCCGAATAGCTTTATCCAAAAATTCAAAGATAAAAAAAATCTTTTATATTATTATTACATACCTTTATAAATAGAGGTTTGCAATACAACCAATAAATTGGTAGAAAGAAAAAAACATATAAACAAAAATGAAAGAGAATGGAAAGCATGGGAGACTCGGGCGACAGACAACGAAAGAGGCGCACTTTTTGTGAAGTTTTTTTTGCAAATGGTTTTTTGCTTTTATTTTTTATTGCTCACTTTTAAAGTTCAGTTTAAAATTTAAAATGTAATATTTTTATTCATTGTTTTTTTTAAATTATTTTTTTGGATTATCAGTTGGGAGTTATAGGTTTTTCCGCAAAACAGGATATCAATGGATTTCAGATATCCCATTTTATCAAGTAACATACCTTCAACATATCATATATCCCCTTTAAAGCGCTAATAAAATAATATATTTGTCGATTAACTCCAAAATATGAATACCATTCAATACTTAATGCAAATATTTGCCATTTTTCTGCAAAAAATATCGGATTTAAACAGCTCACAATTGGCAGCTTTTCTTGAATGGCATATCTGATAGGTATTTTTGCTGCCATTTTTGTGGCACCAATTGTTGATAAATAAAATTGTGTTGGATTTGGAGCAGTTTTACAGGTGGCAATAAAAGTGTGCATTTTACAGGGCCAAACTAATGTATATGCAGATTTTGGAGCTGTAACACTTTCAACGATTTCCCCGTTTCTGTTTTTAGAAATACATTTTAAAAATGGTTTTTGGGATAAATCATAATTTCCACGGAATAATAATGTTGCCGTATTTGGGGGATATCTAAAATCCGTTGATCAGACAATTTTTTAGTATCAAATTTGTCAAAATTTCATTGTTAATTAAACATACAATTTTGAGATATTGTAATACGTTAAACTTGTAATAATGATATTTCCTTTGATTGTTGGATTCTATAAATTAAATTTGAGTGTTTAAAAATTCGGATAAACACTTCTCTGGTCAAAAATCCAAAATATTTTGATTAAATATTTTTTGCTGCAACTTTTTGTAAAAATTTCAAACAAAAAAAAAACTTTAAAACAATTAAAGTTTCACTTTTTACCAAAAATTACATTTTTATCGAACAGACTTACTATTGTGAAAAAATGGTAGATTCCAAATATTACTGTAAAAATTCCAACAATAATTATTAAAACTTTTTTATAACTAAAACTCTGTCTTCGAAACCCCATTTTTCTATTTACTCAAAATTTCAAAAAAAAATCCATATTTTTTAATTTTTATATTTTCAAAAAAAATCACCCGTTTTCAAATGTTTCTTTTTTTATTTAAAATAAAAAGCATTGTTTTATTTTGCGCAATTAAATTTGAGTTTATTGATTTTTTTAAAAAATTAATTCATTTTTAATTAAATCTTTCTTTGATTTTTTTAAAAAAAACTTAAAACAACAATTTTTTTACCAAAGTTTTAATTCCAAAAAATTAATTCGTTAATTACAATTTGAAATTCTGAGTCATAATTGATCAGTGTTAAAGGTTACACTTTTTTCGGTTCTTTTTTATCTTTTTTATCAGTGATAATTCTTTTCTTTCTCTCTTTTTTTGGTAACCGCCGCTTTGTTTTTTTGGAAAACAATAAATAAATGAAATTCTTAGTCACAAAAGAAGATTAAATTTATTTGGGTACAAAAATAACAATAAACTCTTATCACTTTTGTACTACACCGATCATTTTTGGGGCTATATAAGGTGACCATCTGAAAAGATGATAGATACCTTCAAGTTTTCAACTGCTTCATTTTTACATACACAGGTTTCTGACTTTGCAAAAAACTAGCAAAAAACTGAATTAAATCAGCAAAAAGTTGTGATTTGAAAAAAATCAACAACAAAATGATTTAAATCAGCAAAAACTTAAGATTCGAAAAAAATCAGCAAAAAAAGGATTTAAATCAGCAAAAAATTGAGATTTGAAAAAAATCTGCAAAAAACTGAATTAAATCAGCAAAAAATTGAGATTTGAAAAAAATCTGCAAAAAATGAATTAAATCAGCAAAAAGTTTTTAATACTCATTGGTGCACGCAAAAAGTGCGCTTCTTTCGTTCTCTGTCAACATTTTGAAATCTCTTTTCTGTCTTTCTTTTTGTTTCGCACAAATAAACGCTCTTTTCCTTTTTTCGTTGGCCTTCCCTTTTTTCTATCCCTATAATGCGCCTTT
Source organism: Panagrolaimus superbus (assembly GCA_964035985.1). Taxonomy (NCBI): domain Eukaryota; kingdom Metazoa; phylum Nematoda; class Chromadorea; order Rhabditida; family Panagrolaimidae; genus Panagrolaimus; species Panagrolaimus superbus. The sequence continues at coordinate 14,712,627 of OZ038357.1, forward strand.
GCCAATGGAGTTAAATCCTGAGGCATAATAAATTTTGGATATCACGGATGATATATATCATCGGTGTTTGAATATATATTTTATGTAAAATAAATAGAAATTACCCCAAAAAGCATATTTTAACTTTTTGCTGATTTAAATCATTTTTTGCTGATTTAAATCAAATTTTTTTGTCCCATTTTTGCAAAAAATCAACAACAAAATGAATTAAATCAGCAAAAAATGATTTAAATCAGCATTTGCTGATTTAATTCAGTTTTTTGCTGATTTTTTGCAAGTTCAGAGACCTGTGATTATTCAAAAAATAACAATGGTTTCAGTTCAATCTTTCAAAAATGTTATCCAACAACAATGTAAACCTGGTGATGATGATAATCTTGTTCATCGACCCACATCACTTTAATCTTTAAATCTGAAACTGTAAACTTTTATCAATGATTTTAAATGGCTAATAATTAGTCAAATCCTTATTTTTTTTAATCAAAATTATCCAAGGCTGTTTTTGGCAGATAAACGTTTGTACACTTTCTTGTTTGTATCACATTTATTTTTTACTTTGTTAATTGTAAAAATAATGTTTAGTTTTAAATAAAACAATTTAAATTTATACTTTATATTCCAAGATTAATATGTTTAATAACAGTATAAATTAAAATTGCAAATGCAAAATAAATGTTGCAACGCTTTTTCTAAAATCTTTTATAATCTTAAATGGTGGTATTTTTTACGTAAAAAACTACTCAAATTTTACCGTTTACAAATTTCCGTTGGGGGAAAAAATTGAAAATAGGTAAGAAATAAGGGTTCTAAAACACCTTTTTTGACATAAAAAGCTCTAATAGATTGTTTTAATTGCCTTGATAATAAGTTAAAAAAGTTTTTTAAAAAATTCTAAAAATTTTTAAAACAATTTTTTTTGTTTCAAATATTAATTTTTTAATTATTTAAAACAATTTAATAGGGTAAATTGACATTTAGAAAGCACTTTTATGTGTTTTAAAGAGAATTTTGAATTTTGAGTCGACTTCGGAGTCGACTCCATTGACTCCCACTTCGACTCCGGAGTCGACTCCATTGACTCCGACTCCGGAGTCGGAGTCGATAAAAAATGTCCGGCACATCACTGCCTGCTAAGAATGGCTTCAGAAATATATTATTGCGTTTATAAAAAATTTTAACAGCTATTTTCTCAAAAAAGTGTTAATTTTTTTAAACTTTTTTTCTTCTCATTTTCGTTCCAAGAAATTTGTCATTCCAAAACACTTCACACAAAAAGTATACTTTACTCTATAGAAACAAAACAAATTTGCATATTATTGAATGACGTTGCATTATCAAAATATTTGTTTTTTTCAAATCATTTCTTCTTTTTTTTGTTGCGTTGGAGAAAATGTCGTCGTCTTCTACTTTTGTGTTTTTTGCTGCAATTGTTTTATTTTTATTTGTTGCTGATGCATTTGGTGGCATTTGTAATGACACATCTATGTTCCCTATTTCCGATACCGAAATTCATGCTTTATTAGCTCGAGATCGATATATCAATTTTACTGATTGGAATCCAGAGAAAGATGCAAATATATCTGGCTATCATACTAAAAATGAAGCTGAAGAAATTCCCTATGGAAATTTAAAAGAAATGATTCTACATTTAAATTCTGTTTCTAAAAATGGTAATTTAAATGCTCGTGTATATTTAACTTTTTATCATGAACCAAATAAAATTATATCATTTTTGCATAAAATTAATGAGGTAAGTGTTTGATTTTAAAAATAAAAGAATGTTAAAACACATGTTTTTTAGACTGGAATTCGTGAATTATTTCTTAGATTTCAACTTTTTAATGATGGTGTTAAAGTAAGTTATTTCTAGAGTTAATTTTGTCATATAAGACGGCTAAACGAAATGTGATTTTCGGATCGAATAAATTTGTATCTTTTTTTCAATTTTGGTCCAAAATTTTTATTTAAAAGCGAATGCGGAAAATCGCCTCAAAAAAAATTAAAAAAATGTCAAACGGCTTTTAAAATGAAACCAGCCTCAAAAAAAATTTTTTTGAGGAGGATTTTGTTAGAGATGGTAAACGGCCTCACTTTTATTTTCCTTGAGGCGATTTTCCAGAAACAGCATGTTTTTTTTAAAAAAATTTTAAAATTTAAAATTTGTCTTTTTTTTCGTTGTTAGCCTCACTTTTGAGGCGAGTTTGGCTTTTTTTCTTTGTTAGCCTCACTTTTGAGGCGAGTTTGGCTTTTTTTTGAAGTCCGCCTCAAAAGTGAGGCTACTTTCAATTAAAAGGCCATTTATGTATTTGCTAAAAAAGTGAACTTTTTTTTCCCGAAAAAATAAGTTCAGCAAAAGTGAACTTTTTTTTCCCGAAAAAATAAGTTCAGCAAAAGTGAACTTTTTTTTCCCGAAAAAATAAGTTCAGCAAAAGTGAACTTTTTTTTCCCGAAAAAATAAGTTCAGCAAAAGTGAACTTTTTTTTCCCGAAAAAATAAGTTCAGCAAAAGTGAACTTTTTTTTTCGGGAAAAAAAAGTTCACTTTTTTAGCAAATACATAAATGGCCTTTTAATTGAAAGTAGCCTCACTTTTGAGGCGGACTTCAAAAAAAAGCCAAACTCGCCTCAAAAGTGAGGCTATAAGTGATAAAACTTCAATATAGCCTCACTTTTGAGGCAGACTTAGAAAAAACACTAAAACAGCCTCACTTTTGAGGCTGAAAATGAGAAAAACCGAAAAATTTCAATTTTCAAAATTTGAGAAATCAAAAACAGCGTTTTTGCGAAAATCGCCTCAAAAAAATGTTTTTTGAGGCTGTTTGTCAGAAAAAAGTAAAGAGTGGTTTTTTAAAATTTTGGTGAGGCTGTTTTGAGCAAAACCTGCATTTTACGTTTTAAAAAGACGATTGCAAAAATTGAAAAAAAGTGCACAAATTTATTCGATCCGAAAATCACAATTCGTTTAGCCGTCTTATATTTAAACCATTAAATTTTAGGTAAAAACCATTTCTATTTTTCAAAATGGAACTCAAACACCTGAAAATGAATCGGAATGTCTCGGATGGATATTTCCGCCTATTGTCATTGATGGACTTCTTATTGAAATAGATTGTGAAACAACAAATGTCAAAAAAATTCTTGTTAAATGTAATCCAAAAAAAAGTACTCCAAAATAATAACGTTGGGTAATCTTATTTAATTATTTGTTATAATAAAATTGTGTTTTTAAAGTTATTTGTGTTTTTCGTCTTCAACAAATTTTTCAAGTGGCTGAAATTTCGGTGAACACGTTAAAGGGTACTTAGTTTTTTTTTATTTTACCGAAGTGATCTCACGACTAGTGATCGGATCCCGTCCCGTTTTCGCTAAAACCCGGGAAACGGGAATTCCTGAAAGTCGCCGCAGGACGGGAAACGGGAAACGGGAAAATCCGGGATTCCCACTGGGAACGGGACGGGATCCGATCACTACTCACGACCAGTGCTGGCGGTTTTTCGGTCTACGGTTCGGTCTATCGGTCCGGTTTTTCGGTCCCCTGAGACCGTAGACCGAAAAATTTCGGTCCAGTCAGAAATTTTTCACTGATTTATCAATAAATTGTCATAAAAATCGCTCTTCTATCAAAGGTGAATCAACATTTTTAAAGGCAATGCATTGCTTTTGTTTTCAAGAAACAATGGTTTTGCATTGTTTCAACGCTGTAATTTTTTTGTATAAAAAAAGCAGGCTTCTTTGGGTCTGTGTAACGAAGAAATAAATATTTTATTCTCATGTCACATCTCTGTGGTCAACATAAAATTGCCAACAAGGCTATTTTACATTGAATCTAAATCAGGCGATACTTAAAATATCGAATTTCGGTATTCTCAGAAAGAAATATCGGGTATCACCCAGACCTGGTTTAAATAATTCAGTTCAATCATTTTTACACAATAATGGAGAAATATGGTGCAAAAAATATACTCTAAAATATTGCAAGGATTATGCAAATGATTTTGATTTTATTCTTTCTCATTGATCTTTTTTGGGTATAAATAAATACAAAATTTGAACTTTTAAACTATTTTTCTTTTTGTTTTAAAAAAACCAATCAATATTTAAACCATTTTTAGTATTTATGTGAACGAAAAAATATTGATATTTGTTTGTTGAAAACTAATTTTATTATTCCAGAAAAAAAAATGAAGCGGTTTTTTAAAACTAAAAATGTTTTTTCCGAAAAAGATTTGGCGAAACAGCCAAAGAAGATAGAATCATTTCAACCAGCAACTTTTCGACAAATGGTAAGATTTTATTTTTTATACATTCTGATCAAAATTATACTTACAAAAACAAATTCTTTTTTGTCTATCTTTCGAGTTGAAAAGTAGCGGGGGTGGTCGAGTGGTGTAGAGCGCTCAGCTTACGGACCGACCCTCGCAGGTTCGAGTCTAACTTTGTGCCCAACCACAATGCTACCAATTTGAAGGCAGTAGCACACTCGTAAATGCCCTAAGGACAAAAAGGGAGAGCTACCACTGGGTTGTGCCCATGAAAGATCCATAGGTCCCTAATGCCAATAGTGCCGTCTAAGTCTCCTTGGGTATACCCCCCCCCCTCTATTAATCTCAAAAATGATGTATTTTGATCTTTGTTAACCTTTGTAGCTCAGATATGCCACATATTTTGATTATTTTCTTTTATTTGGTGGCATTCTTGGTAGTATTATTGCTGGATGCCTTCAACCCGTTGGTGCATATATTATGATTGAAATTGATGGCTTAATGATGGATACCCATCAAGATATTATCAAAGGCAGAGAAGACTTGGATCTTGTAGTAACAAAAACATTACAAATTTGCATAAAACTTGTTATTAATGCATCTTGCATTTTTACAGCTTCATATTTATCGGTAAAATTTTATCAGTGATAATAATATTTGTAGCATATATCATTTTTAGATGACATGTTATTATTGTTTATGTGAAAGACAAATTGATATAATTCGAAAAAAATATTTTTATTCTATTTTAAATCAAGACATGGAATGGTTGGATGTAAATCAAGTTGGAGCATTAACACAAAAAATGTCAAGTGGAATTGATCGAATTAAAGATGGAATGTCTGATAAAATTGGTGTGATCTGTCATGCCGCAACTTCTATAATTAGTGGGACTTCATTGGCACTTTATTTAAAGTATGCAAATTTTTATGAATATACACTGCGAACGGGTAACGTGGAGACACTTTTTGGGAACGAACGGGTAACGAACGGGCACGGTTTCACACTGTTTGTTACTCGTTCGTTACCCGCTCGTTACTCGTTCGTTCCCAAAAAGTGTCTCCATGTTACCCGTTCGCATTGTACATATATAATAGTAGTTTATAGTTGGAAGATGACAGCTGTAATGTGGTGTGTGGCACCATTTTTAACGCTCTCTCTTTTTTTATCAGCAAATGCCATGAAAAAAGCGATTAAAATTGAAATGAATGCTTACAGTTTTGCGGGGTCAATTGCAACGGAAGTGATTTCTGGAATTCGAACAGTTATGTCTTTTAATGCACAAGCATTTGAAATTAATAGGTATCATTTTTTATCACAAAAATAATCATTTTAAAACATTACTGATAAATTGATAAGAGACAGTATTTAAATAATCACTTTATCATTTCATTGGCATAGTGGCAAAGTGATAAGGCATATCATTATCAACTTATCACTTTGATAAAAGGCTTATCAGTATCAAAATTATTACTTTATCATTTCAATGTCAAAGTGATAAGAGGCTTATCAGTATTAAAATAATCGTTTTATCAATTTTTTTCAGATATCACAGTTGTTTATTAATAGCTCAAAAGCTTGGAATTCGAAAAGCAAAAATTACCGCAACATTTTCGGCACTTTTTTCATTTTTTCAAAATTTTGCCATGGCCGTTGGATTTTATGCTGGTGCAATTTTGGTGTTTCGGGGTGAAATGATCAATGGTCAAGTAATTGGAGTATATTTTGCTGTGATAATGGGAGCGACAAGACTCGGACAAGCTGCTCCAAATTTAAATGCAATTTTATCTGCAAAACTTGCAGCCGGTGAAATTTTCAGCATCATTGATAAGGTAAAGTTATTTTTTGATATAATTTAACACTGATATAGCGATAAGTCTTATCAGGGATAAATTGAAGATATAAGGATTACTATCATAGAAAGATAAGGCTTATCGGTAAAATGAGGAATTTTATCAGTGATAAGAAATATGTCCACGAATAACCTCCTGATAAGTATTTATGCAAATTTTCACCTTTTTAGAAGCCAAAGTTTAATTGCACCACCAATGCCGGCTTTAAACTCGAAGATGTGAAAGGTGATATCGCTTTCAAAGATATCCATTTTTCATATCCTTCAAGGCCAACCATCCAAATTCTGAATGGTATAAGCTTTTCCGTCAAATCTGGGCAAAAAGTAGCATTAGTTGGACATTCGGGTTGCGGGAAATCTACAACAATTGGACTTCTGATGCGTTTCTATGAAGCTTCAAAAGGTTGCATAACTCTTGACGGCATTCCATTGGAAGATTTTAATATTTCATGGCTTCGAAAAACCATTGGAATTGTTTCACAAGAACCTGTTCTATTTGCCAAAAGTATTGAAGATAATTTAAAATTGGGCCAAGAAATTTCAATGAAAGAATTAGTAGAAGCTTGTCGAACGGCGAATGCCTATGATTTTATTATTAAACTTCCACAAGTATGACATTTATGCAAATTATTTCGATTACATTTAATTATTATTTCAGGGTTTTGAAACAATGATCGGTGAAGGTGGCATCAAACTTTCAGGAGGTCAAAAACAACGACTTGCAATTGCTCGAGCTCTTGTTTCTAATCCTAAAATTCTTCTTCTTGATGAAGCCACGTCTGCATTGGATACAGAATCTGAGAGACTCGTACAAGATGCTTTAGATCGAGCTTCAGAAGGTAGGCACTTTAAATTATTGTTAAACAATTCCATTCCCGAAAATCCCATTTATCCAATTCCGATTGTCTCAAGGATGTTGGATTCAAAATTGGATTACGGAATCTAACTTTTGGTATCTCTAAAATCAATCCGTTGAATGGCATTCAGAGCTCTAAGAAGTCGAAATAGAAAAATCGAAATAGAAATAGTTTTTCCTGATCAAAATGTCGAAATCGAAACTGTTCCAAAATCAATGTCAATGAAAATTGAAAACAATTTTTTCCAGTGAAATTGGCTTCTTAATCTTATTAGTATAATAATTCCTTTTTAGGCCGAACAACAATTACAATCGCGCATCGATTATCAACAATCAAAAATGCAGATTTAATAATAGTTTTTGAAAATGGCACAATCGTTGAAGAAGGAAGTCATGAAAGTTTGTTGGAAAAGAATGAAGCCTATGCAAAACTTGTTTCGGCACAAACGATCAACAAAAATAGTGACATTGGCATTGATGCCGATGAAAATGAAGGAGATTATGAATCGGCGGTGGAAGATGAATTATTTGTTAGAGGCATCCGAAGAAGTGCTTCTGAAAGTGCTGATGAAATTGACAGAAAAAAACGGGAAAGTATCCGACTTAGTAAATCCATTGCAAATGTTGGCACCGAAATTGTTGAAGATACAAAGTAAATTTTATGCAAATTTTTATACAATTACTTGTATTTAGTTTTAGTATTGAAAAAGCAAAAATTTCAACAACATTTTGTGACATTTTTAAATATGCCAAACCTGAACAAAGATATCTGATATCCGGATTAATTTGTTCAATTTTAACTGGATTTCGGTATCCAATTTTGGCAGCTTTAATGGGTTTATTTTTTGCAGTTTTGGCAAAATTACCAGAGGGGGAAGGCATGGATGAAGCGTTTTGGATTGGCATGGCATTTTTTGCCCTTGCTGTTGTTTCATGTCTAACAACATATTTCTCTGGATTCTTTTTAGGATCAGCGGGAGAAAAAATGGCAAGTCGGCTAAGAATGGCAGTTTTTACGGTTTGTATTTATGATAGTAAAAAAGCGGATATATAAAATCCGTTTCGAGATATATGAAATCCTATATGGGATATATGAAATCTCAGATTTGAGATATATGAAAATCCGACGTGGATATATGAAACCCCATTCGAAATATATAAAATCTCACATTTGATATAAATGAAATCCGATTTGAGATATATCAAATCCAATTTTTTTTAGAATATTATGCATCAAGATGGTTATTATTTTGACCAGACATCTCATTCAGTTGGAAAATTAACTTCTAGACTTGCATCAGATGCGCATCATGTTCAAGGTGCCATTGATCAACGGCTTGCAGAAGTTTTGGTTGGAATTACTTCCCTTGTTTCTGGGATACTTTTATGTATTTGGTGGGGACCATATGTTACAGCTGTATGTCTCATAGCCTCCATCATTTTTGTTACCTTCAAAATTGCAATGTCAAATTATCTCAAAAAGCGTGGATTAAAAGATTTACAAAGTGCCGAAGAATCTGCAAGGGTAAACTTCAAATTCAAATAAAAAGGGATTTCATTAGGGCTGTATCCCCCGGGGGATGCCTGTTAGGGGAGGGGAGGGGACGGGGCAACAGTTTAGGGGGGGGGGTTTAAAAGGGGGCCCAATAATTTTTAGAAAAAAATGGGGGACTTTAGGGGGGCCCCTAAAAAAGGGGGATTTTTAGGGGAATAATAAAAACATGCAAAAATTTTTGGAATATTTTATTGATATCTTAAATAATTTTTTTGAAATATAATACGGTAATATAAGAAGCAGAAATACTAATCTTTAAAAAGAATATCTGAAAAAAGTTTAAGAATACATTTATAGTTTTGACAAAATGTATTAATTTTTTTGTCAAAACTATTAGAAAGTATACAAATCATTTAAAACGGCGGTAGAAAAAAAAGTAATGGAGAAAAAATAATATTAAAAAAATGGGCAGAAAAAATTAGTTTAAATTAATTTATTCATTTCACATTGTTAAAAATTGGCAACTATTTTCAATAAAAATAAACGTCAAAAAAAAGGGGGAAATATTTTAGGGGGCCCCCCTAAAAATAATTTTTAGGGGGGGGGGGGGGGTAAAGGGGAGTGAAATTTTTAGGGGGCCCCCTAAAAATTCAAAGGGCGATACAGCCCTAGATTTCATATATCTGTTTTTTAAATTTTAGATAGCAAGCGAAGGAATTGAAAATGTTAAAACAATTCAAGCGCTAGCGAAGCAAGACAATATTTATGCAAATTTTTGTGCGGCTTCTGCAAAACCGCATCGTCGAGCACTAATCCGTGGATTTTTTCAATCTTCAATTTATTCATCCGGTTTATGCTTTGCCGGATTTAATTTTGCAATTTCATATTCAATTGGAATTTTTTTGGTTCGAGATCGTTACACTACTCCACAAATATTATTCCAGTAAGTATAAAAATTTGCATAAAAATATTTTTGATATGCAAATTTTCAGAGTCAGTGAAACTTTAACCGTTGCTGCAATTGTGATTATTGCTGCGGCAACATATTTTCCAGAATATTTACGAGCTCGTTTATCGGCACAAATAATGTTTGATATGATAAATGAAAAGCCAAAAATAGATGCCATGGATCAAAATGGTCTTACCCCGAATATTGATGGCAATATTGACCTTAAAAATGTTTCATTTTCATATCCAAATGGAAATCGAAAACATTTAACTCTCAACAATTTTTCCCTTTCAGTTTTACAAGGAAAAAATATTGCCCTTGTAGGACCCTCCGGATCGGGAAAATCTACAGTCGTTCAATTGTTGGAAAGATTCTATGATATTTTTAGTGGATTTATTGCTGTTGATAAAGTTGATATTCGACATTTAAATGTTCCATGGTTGAGAATGGCATCTTCGGTTGTCGGACAAGAACCAACTCTTTTCAACCTGACAATCAGGGAAAATATTTCATATGGAATGGATAAAGAAGAAGATGAAAATATTTTGATGATAAAAATTATTGAAGCTGCAAAATTGGCAAATATTCATACCTTTATTGAATCCTTGCCAGAAAAATATGAAACAAATATTGGAAATAAAGGCACACAACTTTCTGGGGGTCAGAGACAAAGAATTGCAATTGCCAGGGCAATAATTCGGAATCCAAAGATTTTGTTGTTGGATGAAGCAACTTCTGGTAAATTTTTTTAAAAAAAAAGTTTATATTTTGGCCAAGGCCGTACCCAAAAAAAATTTTCGAGGGGGGCTAATCGATTTTGGGGGGGGGGGCTAACCTTTGATCTTTTGCCGCCGCCAACACGAAGCGGCAAAATATTAAAGGAAATTCCTCAATTTCGGGGGGGGGGGGGGGGGGGGGCTGAAGCCCCCAAAGCCCCCCCCCCCCTAAATACGGGTTTGATTTTGGCACATCAAATTCAGCATTCAATTTCCCAGGCCGATGTTTGGCAAAATGTTTTTCAATGCCAAAAACACTTTGCCAAACAACTTTTTTTCAATCTTCTGTTAGAAATTTTTTTTTTTATTTTTCCAACAAAAAATTCCAAAAAAGAGAGTTTTTTTCTGCGTTATGGCATTGAAAAACATTTTGCCAGAAATCCCTTCATATCTTTGTTTTAGCCCTTGATACAGAATCTGAGCGAATTGTTCAAGAAGCCCTTGAACGAGCAAGTGAAGGTCGAACCTGTTTAACAATTGCTCATCGACTTTCAACAATTCAAAATGCCGATATTATTGTTGTTATTCGTGATGGAAAGGTTGTTGAATACGGTAATCATCAACAGCTACTTTCTCAAAAAGGATTATATAATCGAATGGTTCAAAAACAACATATGGATTAATTAATTAATTTATTTAAAAATTAAATAGTTGTAATTTAAATAAAATCTTTTATTTATACCCTTTTTCAAAGTACACGGCACGGTGATTAAAAATTTGCATAAATTTTGAGTCGTATCTTTTTAGGGCATTAAAACTTTTCTGTATATTTTTTTATACAAAATGTAGAAAATTAAATTTAAAATATTTAGTATAAAAAAATTAATACACAAAAGTTTTAATGCCAAAGAGAGGACGCACCTTGTTCATAGTTTATGCAAATGTTTTTATTTAAAGTTTTTGTAAAAATATAAAATATATAAAAATTTACAAAAATGAAATCAAAAAAACGGGGGCAAAAAAATGTTGGATTAAAAAAAAGTAATAAAATGTGCCATTGATCAGTCACGATTTCATCTTCTGTCATCTTCACGGGAAGTTTTATTTTTTGATGATTGATTGTCATTTTTATTTCTGGAATTTTCATTTGAATGACGATTTCTTTCATCATCCTTATTATTATTATTACGCTTATCTTCATTTGAATGCATGTTGGTTTGATTTTCTCGAGAATTTTTGGATGATCTTTGACGTTCATGAGATTTATCATTATCATTTTTCTTCTTTGATCTTTCTTCATCTGATTTATTATTTCTATTTTTATCTTCATTTGAATGTTTCGGTTTTTTTGTTGAAGAAGTTTTACGAGAATTTTTGCTGCGACTGCTCTTCCGAGAATTTTTGTTTTTTCTTCTTTTTTCATCAAATTTATCATTGTTATCGTTTTCTTCTTCAGAATCATATTTGTGCTGCTTTTGATGATTATGTTTTCGACGTTGTTGATGCTTTCTTCTTCGATGGTTTCGCTTCTTTTTTTCTTCTGATGAATCTGAATCACTGCTACTACTACTGCTATCGGATCGGGTTACTCGTAAAGCTCGATGTTCTGCAACAGTAATTTCTTCGTCCACAGATGTTTCATCCAATTTTCCCAAAAGATTTTCTGCAACGGCATTTAATACAGTTCCATTGCTGCTGACTCCTAAAAAGAAAAAACAGATAAATTCAAGAAAGTGTTCAAGTTAAACATTGTCAGACGATGGCCCATGTAAAATTTTTAAAAGTTTGAAAAGCAAAAAAAATGATTTACCTTATAAGGATATCAAATAACAAAGTGGAATGTAAAAAAATGCAATTTAAATGCTGCAATTTGTGAAATGTTCCAAAAAAAAATTGCTAAAAACTGGGCCAGTTGGTGGCATTTAAAATTCAGTTTTTTGCATTCCATTTGATTAATAGCCCTATCACTATGATATCAAATGATAATAAAAATTTATTCAAAAAATTTACATGGCCCGTCTGACGGCCCATGCCATGTATATTTCGAGTTAAAATAAGTTTTTAAAAATGAATATTCTCTTTTTTGGCACTTTTTTAGTTTGTGCCCCATCTCATTTGTCATTCACGAATTTGCATAAAAAAAATTGAGTTTAGTATTGTCATTTAAAAGGGCGGGTTGAGTGAACGGTTCCTTTTGTGAATGAAAATAAAAAATAAAAATGAGAGAGGGCACAAACTAAAGAAGTGCTGAAATACACATCATCATTTACGCAATTTTCTGTTGTTCTTGTCAAAATTTGCATAAAATACGTCGTAAAAAAGTTATTAGATTTGGGACTCCCCCCTTTAAACACTAAAAAGTTAATATTTAAAAGAAAAAGATATTTTCGGCAATATTTTGATAAAAATATTTCACAAAAAAAGTAAGTAAACAAAAACAAACCTGAATTATTTTTAACTTTTTCATCAGAATTTTTGCCATCAAAACAATTAATTCCATTCAAAAAAAGCAATAAAGCAAAAGATTGGCAAAAATATTGACCGTTTCATTTTTTATAAATTTGTTTTTTAAAATACTTTATTTTTTTCTTTTAAAAATACTTATTTATATTTGGTAATTTTTTGTGTCTTTTTTATATTTAAACGAAATGATTATTCAATCGAAGGTTCAATAAATATGTAATCAAAATGACATAAGTTTATAAATTTTTTGATTTTGTTCCAATTTTGTGTTCGGTTTTTAATAAAATCTTTGATAAACGATTTTTTGGCACTTCTTCAGTTTAGCGCCCCCCATTTTTTTCTAAAATTTTTTGATTTTTGAAAAAATTAGCATACAGAATGAAACCACTTTTTGCAGAAAAAAATTCAACATTTTTTTGCAAATTTTTTACAAAAAAAAAACAATAGTGGAGGCGCTAAACTGAAGAAGTGCACGAAAGCACTTCTTCAGTTTAGCGCCCCTCTCCAAAAATTTGCATGAGAATGTGTTCATTCTTCATGCAACGACCGTAGAAAACGGATAAAAGGACAAGACGTCCAATCATTCAAGCTTTTTCTTGACTTGTGCTTTCTTCATGGTTGGTTGTTCCATTTCTTCTACAAAACTTTCCAAGTTTTGTTCCATCAAAATATTTCAAGCTTTGGTTTAATGCTTGAAATATTTTGATGGTACAAAACTTGGAATGCTTTGTAGAAAAAAATGGGGGGGGGGGCGCTAAACTGAAGAAGTACCAATTTTTTTGATTGATTGATTAATTTGTTGACTGATTACGTGAATCATTAAACAACAAACAATAAAAAAAGAAGTTGTTTAAATGTCAAAAAAAAGATATTTCCGCTTTTATTATGAATCAAAAACAGTGATGTGCCGGACATTTTTTATCGACTCCGACTCCGGAGTCGGAGTCGGAATCACTGGAGTCGACTCCGGAGTCGACTCAAAATTCAAAATTTTCTTTAAAACACATAAAAGCGTTTTCTAAATATCAATTTACATTATTTAACTGTTTTAAATAATCAAAAAATAAATATTTGAAACAAAAAATTGTTTTTTAATTTTTAAAACTTTTTTTAAGGCAATTAAAACAATTTTATTAGAGCTTTTTATGCCGAAAAAGCTGTTTTAGAAACATTATTCTTCAGAATAAATAGTTTTTCAAAGTTTTTTAAAAAATTTCTCCCGGGGTCGATGCATCGACTCCACCTCATCGACTCCGGAGTCGGAGTGTCGGAGATAGTGAAAAAAATTTTATGAACCGGAGTCGGAGTCGCAACATCACTAATTCAAAAAGAGACATATATTTGTAACTTTTTGCCATGCCAAGGCATATTACAGAGATCACAAAGAAAAAGAAGATTATAGTTAGCTACAAAAATATCAAAAATAGGCTGCAAAAATCTTTAATAAAGAAAATTTAAATTTTTTTATTAAAGGAAAAATTGAATTAAAGTTTTTTATAGCAAATATTTTTGTAAATTTTATATAAATTTTTTTAAATTAAGTTTCATTTTAAACAACAATATTTTTCGAAAACAGGTTTTGGCACTAAAAATGCCGTAATAAAATTTTTCACAAATTTATATAAAAAATATTGGCAAAGATGTCTTCCTTTTCTGGTTACAATGCCGCAACATCATTTAATACTTTTCAAGAAATTTGTAATTCAACAAAAATTGGCAGCCCAAAAGCCAGCTATTTTTCCTGTCTTTTATTTGAGCTCCCTTTTAAACTCGAATTAATTGGATTTGGGTATATTTGTTGGAGCTTTGAAGCTTTAATAATTTTAATTTCTATTTTTGGTGGAATTACCGAAAAATACAAATTATTCATTTTAATCCAGGCTATCTGGGATTCCTTCATTATTTATGATTTTGTTTGTGAAAATCCGTCTGCAACAGATGGAAATCGTGGATATTGGGTTAATGGACATCAAACAAAAGGGCCATCTTGCTTTTATAATTCATTAAGTAAGTGGTTTTTCACATTTTTACAATATCCCTTTTTTGCTTAAGTTAAATAGGGGCTGTCCAGATGTCACGTGACCAAAAAAATTGCCTTTTTTGACCCCCTCCCCCCCTTGTGATCAACCGTGATTATTTTGTTTACCCCCTCCCTCCCTCGCGTGACCAAAAACGTGACCAAAAATTTTAAAATTTCCTGCCATTTGATTCAAAGATAAATTTTGGAGTGCTTTATTTTGGACATCTTCAAGACCTATAAATAACAGTTTTATAACAAAAGAAATTTTTATGCAGTGTCTTTTTTTAACAATTTTATCAACATTATCAAAATTTAGTTAAATAAATAAACAACCTTGACGAAACATTTTGACTCATTTTCCTATAAAACCTAATTTTATTTTGTGAACAAAAAACAAAGTTACGGTGAAAAGTGATCACATGACAAACAATCGACCCCCTCCCCTCCCCTCGTGATTTTTCGTGACCATTTGGCGTACCCCCTCCCCCCCTACTCATGGTCACGTGACATCTGGACAGCCCCATATTTTGTAAAGTTTCGATTTTTGGTCACCTGAGATTACTTGTCCCAAAATTCAAAATTTTGAAGTTTTATTAATTTTACATGCTTCAAAAATTACGAAAAATAATTTTAGGTTCACCAATAAAATATAAAATTATCAAAAATGTTATCCTTTATGTTTCATATTTGCCAGCATTTTTATTAACCTTCTCTCGATTTATTTGCGTATTTTTTAACAACTTTTATAAACGCCATACTTCAACCCTAAAAATAATTTTATTTGGATTTATTACAAATTTAATTTTTATTTTTTTAGTAATTATTGGTGTAATTCTTCGACTTTTAAGTGGTGGAAAATTTCAAGGCTTCGAAGACTACAGTGATAAAATTCTTCGATGTTATAATCTTTTTTGTCATCCAATCTGTAACAGTTCAGCCTTTGATCGATGCATGAAAGTTGAACTTGAAAATTATGTATATAATTTATTTGACTGTTTTCCAAAAATTTTTCCATCAATTTTTTTGGCATTTTCAACGGCATTTTCGTTATCACTGATTGCAAAAATTGGAACACAATTGAAATATCAATTTCAACACAAAAAAAATGGCCTACTTTTATCACTCAAAATTTCGATAATTTGTTTTTCGCAGGCAATTTTATTGGCGGGAATTTTTGGAATTTCACTTTTTTCAAAATTCCCTGAAATTTATGACCTTGGTGCAAATGGTGGGACAATGTGGACCGATGTAGACACCTTTTATAAAAGGATTCCACTTTGGTTAAACATTTTAAAAGAGCCTTTAACAGTGAAATGTTTGAATATTGTTCGAATTTTAATTGATTCAATTATGATTTTAGTTATTTTAAAAGGATATCGAAATTCTTGCAAATCAGTGGTGATTTGGGTGATAAAAACAATGAAAAATCCAATCAAATCTTTTCGTAATCTTTGTTGGAAATTTTCTAATAACAACAATGTTGTACATATTGCTTCAAGATTTTGATTAAAGGAAATTTTGACTCTACTGTGATATTAAAAGAAGCTAATTCTTGAAGTATTTTGTGTTTTTTAACACACAACAAAAATAGCTTCTATCCAACTTTTACATAAAAAACTTAAGAAAGTTCGGGAACGCAAAAGAAGCTATCATATTTTAGTTTAAAAATACAAGAAAATTCTCTTTTTCTTTTTAAAAAATAGCATCAAAAAGCCTGCCTCCTTTAATCTAAAATTTAATTTGAATATATTTATGCCATTCAATGAATGATTATTTGTAAATAATTGATTAGTAATTCAGAAATTTTTTAATTTATTTTTTTGTTAATAATTTTTATTACAAAATTTATCGGAATAAAATTTTTTAAATTTGAATATTATTGATTATAACCATGTAAAAATGTGATTTAAAAAATTGTAAATATTCTTAGGGGAAACACTTTTTTCTTTTAATTATTTTTAATGAAATATAAAATATTTTTGTCTTTTAATTTATTGATTATGTTGATTTAATGTAGGAGAGGCTTTTAAAATACCATATTTTGCAAGTTTTTTTATTTTCTTTTAAAAATAACACAAATCTAGATTTAAAAAATCTTTAATTTTTACATATCAAAAATTCAAAAGCAACAACAAATTTAAAAAATGTGTGTGGAAACGAATAAAATAAAAATGAACGAAAAATGTTCGATTTTATTTCGCATTTTTTTTCTTCGTTTTTAAACTTTAAAAAGTTAAAGGGAGCGTCGACGACAAGCAAAAAAAATTATTCGGCAACAAATACGAAAAAGACTTTTTTTTAGAATTTTTAAAACCTATTTTTAAGTCCCAAAATAACGACCAAAAATATTGATATAACTTTGGTAATAAATAAAAAAGATTCTTAACAAGATTTTTTACAAATGTATGTAAAATCGGCACGTAATAATGGATTGATTTTAAATGGTAAAAAAAGTACCAACTTTTTATGCCCTTTTGCTTCCTGTAAAAAATTTATAACTTTTCAACTATTAATTATGAATGCATCTTTAAATCCCATGATATAAGACGGCTAAGGAAACTGTGATTTGCAGGGACAAAAAAAATGATACTTTTTTCTGATTCTTAAAACACCTAATTTTAGGGAAAAAAAGTTGTCTCTTTTAAAAATCACCCTCAGGAAAATTTTGGTGAAAGCGATTATTGATTTTTCGAAAAACCTTCCTCATAAAAATTTTGGTGAACCAGTTTTTGATTTCTTTAACAAATCATCCTCACTGATGAGGGCGTTTTAAAGAAAAAACCGTTTTCTAGAACGAGAAAAAAAAATTTTGAAAAAAAACCATGTTTTATAAAAAACAAAAATTGATAATAAAAAATGTACTTTTTTTTGTAGTCTCCTCACATTTGAGGAAAGTGAGAAAAAATTTTCACAGTTTAATTCTCAAAAGTGAGATAAAAATTGTCACAATTTAATTCTCAAAAATGACAAAAAAATTGTCACAATTTAATTCTCAAAAGTGAGATAAAAATTGTCACAATTTAATTCTCATTCATGTTTTAATTGTAATATTATTATATTTTATATTATTTAAATAAAGTAATTTAAACAAAACACGAATAAATACATCTACAGCGATATATTGTTACAGTATATTAAATATCTATTTATTACGTTGTCTTTTATTAAGAGCATAATCAGGGTAAGTCGTTCTTTTTCTTAGTGTCGCAACACGTCCAGTTAGAGTTGGTGAACATTCACGTTGTACAGGATCCTAAGTAGTTTGAACATCAAATACTGAAGTTGTTGTATTATTTGAAGGTGATACATTTTCTTCATTTGAAGGAGCAGATTGAACATCAGCAAATATTTGATTTTCTGGAGGGATTTCTCTAACGGTATCTACAGCGCTTTGAATTATGTCGATATCAGCAACATGTCCATCTTCGACGATATCATTTAAATCCAGAGATTCGTCTGCAAGTGCTGTAGCAAAGGCACCAGACGTTTCAGGTGTGCGCCATGGTCTCCAAACTGTTGGATTATTCAAAAAGGCATTCAATTGTTCGTTTTCTGGATCAGCAACGTTGTTAAAAGCTGGGTCTTTTGTAAGAACTTTGCCTCTACAGCGTTGTAAAAGTGTTGAAAATGGTTCCGGTTGTTCTTTACTTTGGATAAACGCTGGTAAGGTAAGAAGCTCTTCAAATTGTTGTAAAGGAATGGCATGTTGGACTGAAGACGTAAGACGATTAAATTGTTCAATATTAAATGCACCAGCGATTGCTGGAATTGGAAGATTTTCAACGTCTGGCGTATTCTATAACAATTAATAAATGAAGGAATGCAATATACCGACAACAGACCTTGAAAAGATTAAAAACACTGCAAGATGACGGAGTTTTGTTTAGAAATTTTTCTGAACGAACAAATCTGGCAATCCTTACTACAGCGTCACCATTGGCATCTTTAGGAATTTCGAAAAGATGATTATTTTTGAGACTCTTGTTGTGATAAACGTTGGTTCCAACTACAGTGTCGAAGTCATAGACAGGTGGACTAATCGTATTTGTGACAACACCGTGCAAATGTTCACTCACAAAAACCTTTGAAAATCTGAAAAAGATAGTCAAAATTACCGATAATATCCAAAAACTAAATTACCAAATGGTGAATATACGGGCTTTCGTTTAAGCGGTCGAGCTAGGTCTATGCACAAACGCTTTTTCAACAGATTTTTTCTTTTCTTTTTTCTCCCACTAAACTTTCGTTTCAAGAATTTTAACAGTACCAAAAAACGATGTTATAGATATTGTTGAGTGTACAAAAGTTACAAAACCCAAGTAATTAGGATTTTAAATAATGTTTTGTCTTTTGCCTAATATTGTAAACTATTTGCTTAACGATATTTGATCCTTTTAATGGATGAAAAACATTACATTATTTGTAAAACATCGTTTTTAGCAACAATCAAGGAATTTGCGATTCACTATTTTTGTTGGTACAAAAAAGGGATTCCGAGTGCTTCTTAGATTTTTTCACGGATCATTTCTTACACAAATAGGAACATTCTGGAAAACAACCAAGTTGCCACCGGATGTCACGGCATATTTACAGCATCTTTTTCAACAAATTTTCGGCGTTGTTTGTTATTTGTTAAGGTTCACAGCGAACTGACAGTTGATTTTTTGACAGAACGCCAAAATTCAAAAAACGAAAAAATAGGTGTTTTGGTTTTTACTTTTAAATTATTTTTAGCAAATGTATACACTATTTTTTTGTTTCTAGAGTAAAAAACGATAAAAAATCTGATTTTTCCATGTATGACATACCCAAAAAAGTGAATAAACGGGGTTTTTGAAAGCGTTGAAAAGTATATATTTTTGTAGACTTAATTTCTCATATTTCCTGCCAATATTTTTTTTCACCGATATTACCATCTTGTTCAGCATGTCCAATTTAGTAAAATGTCAGGTCATTCTATTTAAATCACTGATAGTTTTTGAAATTTCTCAAAAATACTGATTTTTACCTTATTTTTGCGTATAATTAAGTTCATACACTTATATTAATGATGTATTTTTCATCAAAAACAGTTCAAAAGTAATGCAAAATATATAAATAAACTCTACTTAACAAATAGGATGAATTAATACATCTAAAAAAACACTTCGAAATTGTACATTATCTATAACAACAAAAGTTACTGATGTTTACCACCTTTTTGCTGCAAAAAGCCATGATTGTTGCCACTTAATGTAGGTTATGAATTTATAACATTTCTGTTTATTGTATAAAAACAGCTGGTATATTTAAAAAGGTGAAATTCCCAGTTAAACAATTTACAGTTGCAACATCTATGACTTAAAGTTTAAGTCTTAAACACATAAATCTGTTCTGTAAATCAATAGGATCGGTTTTATAGTTTTTTTAACAAGCTCTTTGTTAAATAAACGCATTTAATTGAGATAAGCAGAAAAGTTAATTTTCAAGAATATACAGCTAACGATTGACAGTTTTTGAATTCATAGTGATGATAAAGATAATGTAAAGCTTTTTTTAGAAATATTAATCCATCCTATTTGTTAAGTTGAGTTTATTCATATATTTTGCATTACTTTTGAACTGTTTTTGATGAAAAATACATCATTAATATAAGTGTATGAACTTAATTATACGCAAAAATAAGGTAAAAATCAGTATTTTTGAGAAATTTCAAAAACTATCAGTGATTTAAATAAAATGACCTGACATTTTACTAAATTGGACATGCTGAACAAGATGGTAATATCGGTGAAAAAAAATATTGGCAGGAAATATGAGAAATTAAGTCTACAAAAATAGATACTTTTCCACGCCTTCAAAAACCCCGTTTATTCACTTTTTTGGGTATGTCATACATGGAAAAATCAGATTATTCATCGTTTTTTACCCTAGAAACAAAAAAATAGTGTATACATTTGCTAAAAATAATTTAAAAGTAAAAACCAAAACACCTATTTTTTCGTTTTTTGAATTTTGGCGTTCTGTCAAAAAATCAACAAGCAAAGGGAAATTCAGTTCGCTGTGAAGGTTTTCATCAATAAGCATTGGTCAAAAAATGTTGAGTTACTTGTTTTTTATGTTTAATATCCTAGTTGAAATATATTTGAATGGTTTTGCCAAAATGTAAAGCTTTTGTTGATCGTTAAACAAAATTATATATGAAAGATAAAGAAGTTTTTCTATTCTCTGACCACAACGTTGAAAATTAATTCTTTGTATGTCTCATAGCTGAACTATTAGTAACAGATGATGGCCGTACTCGTAAAAACTATAATAAGTAAATATAATAAAGTTTCAATATTTAAACTGAAGATGTTTAGCAAAAGAAGCAGCCGAAGTGCTCCAAAAAAAACAAATTTGCGCAAGTTTTGGCAAAGTGAAAATGAATGACCTGTGGGAGAAAAAATGTTCAACGGTAAAAATGCATTCTGAATCTGAATTACATAATTTAATCTATTTTGCACACTTCTTTCTTTATTTTTTTTATTCTAAGGTTATTAAGTATAGAAAATCCAATATTCGAAGATACTGTTTGCGTTTTAATAATTTCTATGAGCTGAAATTTTAGTAAAAAACGAAAAAACGTGCATAGACCTAGGTCGAGCCAAACATCCAAAGTATCTATCCACGTCGTCATGGGTATGTCCCACTTCGGGGTAACACAAATATACCTGAAAAAGAATGATCAATAACAATAATAAAGAAAATATTTACTTTTGTGATTTCAGGAATCCATAACATCAACATACCAAAAGACCCCAACACCGTATAGCTTTTGTTGCTGGCACAATTATCAAGCTGAATTGAAATTTCAGTAGGAATATTTGAACAATGGCTTATCGTGTAATAAATCTGTGAAATCAAAACATTTGATTCGGATCCATGTATTTGTCCAACATTCCAAAAAGCATGAAGCTGGTCTTTGACATCTTTGTTATTTTCACTTCTCCCTACAGCGCTTTGTATGACAGGATCAGAAGTAGTATCTTCAGCGCCAACATGATTACTAAATTTTTTATGGACTACTGCCAAGTTCAGTGAACACATCATTTTGGTAGCATCAGTAAGAGTTTTTAATCGTTCATCCAACAAATGTGGAAACTTTGTTGCATCCTTTGAAAAGCCATTATGGGCATTTTAACAACAACAACAACAACAACAAACAGATCGTCAGAATTTCTTAAGCATTCCATTCTTGTGTAGTAATCACGTCTGTCAAGCTGTGTGTTGAGGTAATGGTTGTTGAGATGCATTTTGGCTTCAGCGACGAATTCTGGTTTGAACCGCTTTGAATTAAGATTAGCTTTATACTTCAAACATGTGCTACATTTTGTCATGTCATTATTCTAAAATTAAGAAATTATATTAATTGTTTTTTTGGGTAGATTAATAAAAACCTTTTGAAAATGAAATCTTCCAGATAAACGTGCAAGCTCTACAGATGGATTTAATTTCTTTGACTGCGTCGGAATACATAAATCAACAACATCCTTTAAATTAATTTATAATCGATATAGAACTTCAAATGTATAATACTTTTTTGTCATTGAAGACGGAAATTGATAACCCTTTCCATCAGGCCTTGGTTCCGATATGGTAGCTACAGCGTTAACTAAGAGACCAATTCGACGAAGGATGCTTTCAGATTCGCGACGATGACCAAGGTTACCATGTGGTGTTGGTTGTTCGAAGTTTAACATTAACTGATTACATAACCTTGTATATCTTCGTTCAGGGATACAAAAAACGCGTCGGAAAAGTTCTATACATACAGCAGTATTGCCAATTCTTGGTACTACAGCGACATCGATTGTGCATAATTTCATGAGAAAAAAATGCGTTCTGAGGATGGCATTAAAAGGTGAATCTTCTGAATTTAAATTTGTAGGAAATAGTAAATGCCATCGCATAATGCTATCTCTATAATAATACAATGTATAGTGGTAAGAGTAACTAAAAAACTTACGTGCTAAATTGGAAGCCCCATCAACATTATCGCCATCATGGCATGATGAAAGAAGAAGGCAAGAGACAAAAAAGAGAATGTAAAAATGCATATAAATTAAACCCAAACATTTTTAAATTTTGAAAGGAAAGAAACGTTTCTTTTCTTTCAAACTTTTTTTTCTCTTCTTCACTGATTCAGTAGTTTTGCTCCTGAATCAGTGCCCTTCTTCTTCCATCATAATCATCGCCATCATGGCATGATGAAAGAAGAAGGCAAGAGACAAAAAAGAGAAATGCAAAAATGCATATAAATTAAACCCAAACATTTTTAAATTTTGAAAGGAAAGAAACGTTTCATGAAAATTTTGGTGCAAAGCAGCTGGAATGTTAGTAGGAAATAAAATACGTTTTGTAAAAATGGGGTTACTTTTTGTTGCATTATTCAATTATTTGTGTTATAACTGGTAAACGTTTTATCTAATATAAACAAATGACATTATAGTGTATGGGGAGCATCCGGTGGCGGAGGAGTCTCCTGGAACTTGAGACGGATTTTCTGGTGGTGATTGTGGGGTAGCTGGTTTAATTTCTTCAGCAGGTAGCTTTGGAGCAACATGTCCTCGGGTAGTAGGCAAAAATCACACAGTGCAAACAAATGTCTTTTCTTTTGCACAATCTGCAGAAAACCAAAGCCTTTTTTCAATCCACTTAGCTCCACATTTATGTACTATATCATAATGTAGCGGATGACACACTTGCCATTATAGAAATCCCAATGCAAGATCATCTCGTCAAATCCATTGATATAAAACTGCGAAATCATTTGCTCCCAATCAAAGGCTCTTAAAAGCATATGGCGTAAGTCGACGATTTGTTTCATCTAAAAGAAGAACATTTCTTTTAATTTTAAATATTTTAAAGCATGTATCTCTCAAATATGTATTTGCTAAATCATTTTGGAACGCTCACCAATACCCCATTATGCCTCATACAAATATCCAATGCTCTGGGATAACTAATTCGTAAATCAAAAAATTTATAGCAATGAGAATGTATTAATGTAATAGGACGCGTTTGTCCAAATGCACCTAATCCAAAAGTAAAATTTTAAAACTTGTCAAATCGGGTAAAATGAGAGGATCTTTTTTAAATAACTCTGCAATAACAATACATTCATGATGGTAAACGTTTGAAACGATATCCTCGAGGAATGTGAATTGTTGTATGTTTTAAAACTTTGTAACTTTTATATATTGTGATTTGTATTTTTTTTGTAAAACTGGTATAATATAATAAATCTTGTCTTTCAAATAAATTTACTGTTTAAAAGATTAACAAACATTGAAAAAATAATCGGATATGTCTTTTGTTTAATTTTAAGTAAAGATTACAAAATTATATATCATTTATGGTGGATTTGGTGGAAACAGAGTTAGTTGTTTCTGTTATCTTTTGTTGTTCCCTTTTGGGCTTCGAGCAATTGAGAGTACCAAAGTGTTTGGCGAAGAAGGTGGTGGCAATTCAGCTGTTACTTCTAAAGTTTAATTCAAATTCTTCTTCACCACCAACTCACTCACCAACACCGCTCATTTCTTCTGCACCAGTTTCGACTTCAGCTGCACCAATAACATATAACTTTTACATCGGTGGTGGTCTAGAGGGTTTTTCAGTTGGAGATTTATAGAAATGAAGGTTAAAAAAGAGTGGGAGTAGTTAGAATGACAAACGAGTTTTATTTTTTCATTATAATATTATTTATGCAGCGTCTTGTAACACTCCTTGTTTTGAGGATACTGTATTAGCAACAAAACGTAGCAAGCGTATATTTTTGTAAAAAACAAAGCACCCACCTTGTGCATAACGTTTTTTTTATTCATAAGGATGTAAGTGATGAGAAATAAAGAGATTTTACATAGCAGCGATCAGTGCAACGCTTTTTTGAAGGATACTGTAATCTCATGCTATACAAGTTTGCATCAAAACGTAGCAAGCGTTTATTTTTGTAAAATGGGAATTTTTGAAAAGAAAATTTGGCAGCATATATGGTATGTATAAATTATGCAATAATGGAACTTTTGTTCATCACATAATATTTAAGGGCAGGGATAAATGTCAACCTTTTGAATCTGCTGCATGCTTTTGCTGGTTCATTTGATGCTGCAGCCACGACACCATTGGATGTAGTAAAAACTCGTATAATGCTGTATGAAGGTGTCAATCATCCTGCCATTTTATCAACGTTTGCCAAAATTTATCAAAATGAAGGAATTTCTACATTCTTTTCTGGAATTGTTCCACAAACATTATCGATGGGCATCGGTGGATATGTATTCTTCTTTGCCTATGAATTTTCTCTTCAAACTACTCATCGCTTTTTTTAAAAACGTATTAGGAAATAAATAGTTATTAACCCTACTACCGTATGATTTTTTCATTACAACAATTTTTTTGCTGCAACAATGAAAAACAAAATTTTAATATCTATTTCTTTATTTTACTAATAAACCTAAGCTTTCAAAGCCAGAGTATGATATAGTTTAACAAATACAAGTAATACAATGCAACTAATATATTTATTCAAATTTGATACCTTGTGCAAGAGGAAGTTCTTTACTATAATTAATGGTATGTACATGTTCAACGACGCATATATTGCTTCCATGAATCAGAGCCAGATTCACGTCCACCACCAGTTTCTTTTTCTCCACCGAAAGCACCACCAATTTCTGCACCATTTGTTGGGATATTAACATTAACAATTCCACAATCACTTCCTTCAGGTCCAAGCCATTTGAAAATGCTACCAATATTTTGAGTGAAAAGACTACTTGAAAGTCCTTCATTACGAACAAAATATCCAAATGTTTTTTGAAATTCTTCAATTCTATTTAATGAAGGATATCGTTCTTCCAATTCATTAAGCTTATTGAAATCTTTATCTTTAATCGCAAATAATGTTGCAGAATCATCCCATGATAAAAATTCATCTTTAGCCTTTTCAAATTCTATTGTCCTTCCTTCATCAACATCATACTACAAGTAATAACATATAAGACGAAAAATTACCGTAGAACAAACCTGTGAAAGGATATCATAACATTGCTGAAGAGTTACTAAACTTTGATATTTTTCTTTACGTTCAGTTTTTTCAATCATTTGAAGTTCTTTGAATGTTTGAGACCATAATATTTTTGCCTACATTATCAAATATTAGATAAATAATACGGAAAATGTACTTACTTTTAAAACTTGTACCAATGTATCCGTGCGTGATTTACAAGTATCAAATTCAAGGAAAGAATTTGTACACGACATTAAACATTCATTTAATTTCACAATACGTAACTCTGATTGCAATTTTACTTCAAGTCTTTCTGAAGTACGTCCAAGTTCATTAATACTTTCTGATCTGCAAAATAATTGCTTAATTGAGATAAAAAAAATGAAAGCTTACAAAGCATTTGGAGAAATGGCAGTACTACGATTTAATAATTCTGTTTGAACTTGTATTAATCTTTTATCAACAATTTGAAGAGCTTTTGCAGGATCATTTTTTATTACCTTTGAACTATTAAAATTTTTAACGGCATCGAAATGAGGTTGGATAAGAAGAGTATTCACTTCCTGAAAAGATTTTCAAATGTTATAAAATAGCATAAGAATGTCACACTTACTTCTTCCACAACATCCATCATTTACAGTTGTTTAAAGAAAGATATAAAAGTTTTAGAGATACTTTTCAGTGTTTAACTTTTATTCCACGTTATTTTTATATTTCTGGCGATTGTCGACCAGTTTTAATTTTGTTTCTCTTTATTTGGCGTAATGTGTTTAACAAAACGGCCGTTTTACTGTGATAACATTTTTAAAATATCTCACGCTTTACAAGTTTGCAACAAAAAGTTGCACGCGTATATTTTTGTAAAAACCAAGCGCCCGCCTTGTGCATAGAGTTTTTTTTTATTCATTATAATGTTAGTGATCAAAAAGGAAAAGATCTGAAAGAGCCGAACTTTATACAACAAGTTCTTTGAGGGCATAAGGTCACTTAAATAAAAAGTGTTTGTGTCATTCTTCTAAAACAATGCATTTTTACTTGATGTTATTTAATAATAAATAAGAGATTTTACATAGCAGCGTTCAATACAACGCTTTTTTGAAGGATACTGTAATCTCATGCTTTACAACATGCATCAAAAAGTTGGGAGCGTATATTTTTGTCAAAACAAAGCGCCACCCTTGTGCATAGAGTTTTTTTTTATTTATTATGATGTTAGTGATCAAAAAGGAATAGATTTGAAAGAGCCGCACTTTATACAACAAGTTCTTTGAGGGCATAAGGTCACTGAAATAAAAAGTATTTATGGCCATTCTTCTAAAACAATGTATTTTTACTCTTCTTTAAGATGTCTTTAAACATGTTTTTGGATACGGTGGTTTTGCGATGGAAACAAATGCGCCATCATTTTGAATGGTGGAAAAGATAGCAAAAGACAGGACTGTTTTGTAACAGGCCTTTGAATAATGATTCTGCATCTATTTTTTTTTAAAAAAACAGCAATTTAATTATTTCGTTATGCTCTACAAATTTTCTGCGGATACTGTAACTACTATTATCTTTGACATTTTTCACATGTCACTGCAGTAATAATTTTTGCTTAAAAGCAGTAAATTTATGTTTTTTTAAAAAATTATTTTTACTTTTCTAAAAACTTTCTTTGTCTTTTCCCCGGTTACGTGACTTCAAAAAAAATATATTTCTTATTTGTTTGTTTCGAGTTTCCGTGTAATTCTGAAACAAAAACTGTTGTAAAAATTGCTTAAACAAAATTCAAAGACGCT
Organism: Panagrolaimus superbus; assembly: GCA_964035985.1. Lineage (NCBI taxonomy): Eukaryota > Metazoa > Nematoda > Chromadorea > Rhabditida > Panagrolaimidae > Panagrolaimus > Panagrolaimus superbus. The sequence goes on from OZ038357.1 coordinate 14,740,048, forward strand.
TTATATTTTTTGCTTTTATCAACAAAAAAAAGATTCAAAATCATGGAATTGAAGAGATTCGACTTTTACACTATACGAAGCTATTTGTTCTACTACAGTATACTGTAGCATATATACAAGCAAGGGCAACATCAGGAATAAATTTGAACGGGATAAGCATAAAAAGATCAAAAGAATTAAGAAATTATGGACATTTTCCCCCTCCCCTCCTATTGCCGAGGGCGACACTCTCAAAGAACGTCTTTAATATATTTTTAGAATAAAAAGGAGATGTTTATCAGAAGAAATTGTGGCTAAAAAGTGACATTATATGCGAAAATTTTTAAGTCAGTATTGTCACTGCCTCTTTTTTTTGCAAAACAGAAGAAAGACGAACAAACATCCCGCTAAAAACATGTCCATCTCTCACTCACTCCTCAGTTTGATTGCATTCAAATCGATTGCAAAAAAAAGTATTTAGCTATTTTTTTAAAAAATCAGGATCGTTTTTTGGATTATTTTTGTGCTGAAAAAGAATGCTTTTTAAAACAGAAGTGGATGGATTAGCTTATATTCGGGCAGATCTGAAATCAAAAGTAAAAATTGGTAAAAATGAATTTACTGTTGTTCCTGAAATTATCGTAAATACAAACGTTAATCAAAAGAAATCATATGCTTTTCATGTACAAGATGAAAAGGGAGACTTTGAAATTGTAAAAGTTTCTTTGGGTTAGTTTTCGTAAATTCTTAAAAAGAAGATCCACTCTCTTTTTTTAGACAAAGGTTATCCTCGTGTACCATATGATGAAATCAATAAACGGTTCACTCATTCTGATGCTGGCACTTTTGTCTTCACTATTTTAACAGACGTTGAATTTGAAAAGACAGATAAGAAAGAGAACTTTGTAAAAATTCCATGTCGTCTTTTTGTTTCATCCGATTTTATGAAAGCTTTAAAGCTGTATGAATATTGTGAAGATTATATTATTCTTCCATATCATGAAAATTTGAAGTTCAAATATTATATTAAAAAAGTTAAAGAAGAATCCGTTGAAGTTTGCATTGAAAATCCATTTGAAATTGAAATTGGCGGCGACTATGAAAAAGGTGGCTCTTTAGGAAAAAAAGAAGATTATAAAGTAATGGTTACAAATATATCACAAAATTTTGAGCTGAACTTTCCAACTTTCCCAAGATTCATTACGGTCATAAGGCTCTTGCATATATCCACCTGCTAACATCATCGGTATCACACTCTGAACCAACGGCTCAGACTCACTCGATTCAGTTGAAGATTCTTCCACGACTTTCTTGGTTTTATTTCTTGTTCGATCAACAATGTTCATAAGAATGAGCAGCAACTTCGATAGCCAACGGCTTTGTTGAATCACGGCACTCTCGTCACCAAGTTGCTATAGTAAAACTATAGTGATGATCGAACCCACGCCCCAAGAGAAGAGATCCTTTATTCTTTTTTGTAGCCTTTATGCAAATTTCTTCAGCTTTACGTAATTGATCACGATGTCGAAAATGCAAACAACCGTTGCATTCGACAGTAAAAGTTACAGTACTCATAATATTCCTGATCCACCCGGGTCTCCAACGGAAACCTTCAGAATACATTCTAACCCAAACTTTTTCACCAACAGAAAATTCTGGTGAAACTAATTTTATTTCATGTACCGTAAACAGAGTCCTCAATCGTCTTCCAAATGCTTCTTCTGCCGGAGAAAGTCTATGAGTAGATGTTCGAGTCGATCGATGTTGAAGAAGTAAATTTCTATATGTAAATTTTCTTATTGTAATTCTCTATATAAGCTTTTGTGCGTACAAATAAATAACCTCACTCTTACTAAACTTTCCTACAGCATTTGGTGACGAGAGTGGGATTCGAACCCACGCCCCCGAAGAGACTGATGAGTAGATGTTCGAGTCGAAACAACTGGAATTCGCCCATCACCTGAAAAACTTGAAGGGTTAACTGAAATGCCAGCTCCTATAAATGTCAAAGAAATTGAAGCGTTTGTTGGTTTGGTAAATTATTATGGTAAATTTGTAAAGAACTTAGCAAACTTGGCTGCGCCTTTGAATGATCTTCGAAAACAAAATGCCAAATGGCTATGGACAAAAAGGCATCAAAAATCTTTTGAAGAAATTAAGCAACGTTTGTTGCAAGCCGATTTATTAACACATTATGACCCAACGAAAGAATTGATACTAGCAACAGATGCAAGTGAATATGGCATAGGAGCTGTATTATCCCACCGCGAAAAAGATGGGAAGGAGAAAGTAATAGCGTATGCTTCAAGAAAAATGATTCCAGCTGAGTTAAATTATGCACAAATTGAAAAAGAAGCGTTAGCTATCATCTTTGGAGTTGAAAAATTTAATCAGTATTTGTTGGGCCGTCAATTTGTTTTGCAAACAGATCATATGCCATTGTTAAGAATATTTGGAAATAAAAGTGGTATTGGCTCAGTGGCAATAAAACGTCTAGCTCGTTGGGCAATAATTTTAATGAATTATAATTATACAATTGAATATCGGAAAACCACTGAATTCGGTAATGCCGATAGCCTATCACGACTTCCAAATCCAGCATCAACTCCTTCGATAAATCTGACTGACATTGAAGAAAGTGTTATTGCTACTAATCAAATGGAAGAGGAGCTTTCACCATTAAATTTTGATTTGTTAAGATCTGAAACTTTGTCAGATATTGAACTTTCAACAATAAAAACATGGGTAAAAACTGGATGGCCGGAAAAAATGGAATCCCGCTGGTCAACTTGGGAAAGTCGGAAAGATCAAATAACATTGGGTAATGGATATTTACTATTTCGAGATAAACCAATTATTCCTTCATCATTAAAACCAAATATTCTGAAAATGCTTCATTCCTTGCATGTCGGACGAGATCGTATGTTGATGTTAGCTCGCGATAATTTCTGGTTTCCTGGAATGACTACAGTAATCACAAAATTAGCAAAAGCTTGTGAAACATGTAATGGTTTAGCCAAAGGTCAGCAAGAAAGGTTGCATCCGTGGGAACAACCCAAAGATTTTTGGGATCGTATTCATATCGATTATGCAGGGCCTTTTTACAATTATATGTGGACTTTTTCACCAACAGAAAATTCTGGTGAAACTAATTTTATTTCATGTACCGTAAACAGAGTCCTCAATCGTCTTCCAAATGCTTCTTCTGCCGGAGAAAGTTTCACCAACAGAAAATTCTGTTTTAATGATGAAGGAATAAAAACATTTTTACCTTTTCTTTTGAGTTCATCACCATGTGCGTCGACTTTTGCAAATTCTACTTCTCTTCCATTTTCTCGCATTGTATCAGCCTTTTTCTTCAATGAAGCATAAATACCAGAACCACATTTTTTATCGCATTTAATTACGGCACACAAATCTAATACCATAAAAACAGCTTGAATTTCGGCATGTTGATAATTTTTCATTCACCACACAAAACCTTTGAATATTTGATGTTTCTCTTTAATTTCTCCATTAATATATTCCAATGGCACTTCCGGTTCACCGCCGTCGACGAATTGCGCATCCTAAAAATTAGAAATAAAACGCGTAGATATAATTTTTTAAGATATCAAAAACTTTAATCCAAAAGACTTTTCTCTTTCTTTTTAATTATAATTTTGTAATTTATTCACTGTATTTATATTTGTTTAAAATCAATAAAATATCTTAATAACTTTTTGCTTATTTTTACAAGTTATTGTTTTTAAAAGGGAGACTAGAGTTGCACATAAATAGGGACCGGTCACTATCGTTTCTTTTTCCAAAAAATCTCTGATTGAATCAAAAAAAACTGTCGTGTCAAGAATTTTGACATTGCTTTGATTGCTCTCTTTTTTTGACAAAAATTGTATTTAATACTTGAGTTAAGTTTAACTCATTTTTAATATGAACAATATTTTATATTTTATCAAAAAAATAAAAAATGATTGCATCAGACATTGTGTAAATTTTGCATTTTGTAAAATAAATTTTTGTCAAAAAAAAAGAGCAATCAAAGCAATGTAAAAACTCTTGACACGACAGTTTTCTTTGATTCAATCAGAGATTTTTTGGAATTTTATAAGGGAAGGAAACCATAGTGCGGTAGGGAACACTTGTGATTTCTCTTCTTTTTTTTTTCTTCGTTACAGTATGATATAAAATCATAAACAATTCGTCCACAAATAATTCTTCTCAATTTCAATCAAATCTGCTTTTTTTGTACTTTTTGTGTTTTTTAACTTTTACTGTTTTCAGTTTTGTATTTTTAAATTTTATTTTTCTCTATCGTTTTTCTTTTTATCTAAGGGATCTCAAGTGCTTTTGTTTAAAGGTGTTAAACCCAAAGAGCCATAATACCAAAAAATTTTTGCCGCATCTCATTTCAAGTGTTACCCGTGGTACGAATCTCATTGACAACAACAACTACTGGGTCATTTTCTCAAAAACATTTATTTTGTGTTATTCTTTTTTTTACTTGTATCAGTGGTCAACCTCAAAGCATAGCTCTTCTTATTTAATCGCTTGTTAAAATGTCTACCGAAAAATCATGTAAAAATGCGTTTAGAGCTGGAAAAACTTTTTATGATTATATAAAACCTCAAGAATTTTCGCTTCCTGTTACTGTTATGAAATATTTATGGCAAACTCCTTCAAATCCTGAAGGGCACGAAAAACTGATCCAAACTTGCAAATTATTTTTTGCCAAAAATCGGGTTTTGAGTTTTCCGTCTCTATGCATTCAAAGCGATTATTGGACTTATTGCCCGAAAAAGGATTGCAAATGTTATGAAGGTGGATATTGCCCCTTTCGACAAAACATATGTTTGGAAAAAATGGAGTGTAAAATTTGGCCAACATTTGATTTATTTATTAACGTTCCGCATTTTCCAACAACATTAATGTCCAAACTTTATCGATCTGATGCAAAACAAATAATTTTGCATTCTAATATAAATTATCTCAAAGATATACTTCTTCTTGGTTCGTCTGCAGTGGACTTAACACTTGGTGCATGTGTCATTGGCGATAACGGTCAACACATTTTTGCTGAAGATTATATTGAATGTTTTCCTCTGCTTCAAGCGATCAGCCTGTATGTTTTTTTTAAACTTTTAAAATTACAGTTTTTTTTCATTGTTCCAATTATCTATCTTCCACAGACGAACTCTTCCACAGCATTCCAACAGTCATTGAAGACTGTCATCCTATATATGTTTTTTCCGACTAAAAAAGGAAATTCCGACAGTCTTCCTGCACTCTTCTAATAGTGAGTAATATAGGATGACAGTCTTCAAAGACTGTTGAATAGCTGTAGAAGAGGTCGTATGTGTACTATTATGGCAGCAGTCATTATTTGTAGTAATCTTGTGAATTCACAAGATATTACAGCAGCGCTCAAAAACTACATATAGACAAATATATCATCTTTTTTGAAACTGTAAAGTGATTCAGATAGTAAAAGCACTTTGCCAGTTGACATGTTCTACCGTTTTGGAGAATTTTGATTTTTCAGTGATTTCATTGCGAAAATGGCCTAAATTTCGGTATACAATAGTTTCGAAAATTTTTTGGTTGTCACCTGATAGCTCTTGACCTATATACCTATATACCATATTTTTCAAATTTCAGACATTTCTTCATATTCGAGAATTGAATTCGCAAAAAAAGGCAGAAATCGAAAAAACGAAGAGGCTATTACATGCCAATAAAAACATTTTCGAACCTACCGTATACCAAAATTTCGTTTTTAGGCCATTTTGCATTTTTGGTGGGAGATTGCTCATGGCAACAAGAGAAAAAAAAGTCTTTAAAAATTGTTATAGTGTGTCACTTTCATCACTGCAAAATTTTCAGCAACTGGGCAGCCGAAGGAAGTCCTCCTCCGTGTAAAAATTTTGAAAAACTCTTCACATTGCTACAAAAAAGAACTGACTTTTTTGAACTACAGTTGTTGGGATTACTAGATGATTTCAAGATTGAAACCGTTTTGGAATGTCTGAAGGTACGAGCTTTTGAAAACTAAAATATATTCCTTAACTTATCATTTATAATTTAAGCAAAAAAAAATTCAATTCAAAACAACTATTGCTTTCGAGGATGCTTCTTTGCCGGAAATTGTCAAGCGCTTAGAAAATATTGTTGATGAAATTATTGAAACAAAATATTATGACTATTGTCCACCTTTCATTTGGTCTTATTTCTTAAAAAAACAAAGGACACAAAAATTTATCGATATGGCTTCAAAAATTGACGGCTATCGTACAGGGAAGTTTAAAAAATGAAGACATTTCTTTTTTTGCATTTCATTATTTCATATGTCAGATACAAGACGCCGGCATAAAAAAAAGTCTTAACCATGGCAAAAAAAAACATCTCTTTTTTTTCCTTTTGCCACTATCTTCTTTTTATCTTGTTTTGTTTTTTTTTGAGAAATTTAACTGTCGTAAAAACATTTTTATATATCTGCATCTTATATGTTTTGCTTAAAACAAGGGATTAAATTTGACCAATATTTTATTCGTAGAGATTTCTTCTTTGTTGCTAAAAATTTCATTTTGTGTTTTCTTTTTTCATCAATTTTTTTTTTAAAATAAAGGAATAAAATTTTTTTAAAAAACCCAATTACAACATCAGCAGTTCATCTGTATCAGCTACTTTTAAGTTTGAACTTAAAACTTTATGAATTTAGTGAAAGTGTTTTTAAAACATTTGTTATTTTTTACACTTTATAAATTAATAATGACTTACTCCATTGCTTATAATATTAGTTTAAATGTTAATTTTATTAAAGCGTTGACTTGTATAAAAAAGTTTTATAAATCATTTCGATTTGTCGTTGTGAGAGTACATATATTGCTACTGTAGCGCTCTTTTTTCAATCGAAGCAATATTGGTGTTACAGTAATAAATGAAAATATTGTTGCATTTTTTGCACAAACGAGAATTTTAAAAAAGATTGAAAAATGTTGTCATTTTAACTTTGTTTAAAATCATTTTGTTATACTTTTTATGAGCTTTCCTCACGCAGTTTAAACATTTTATGCATTTACTCATTTCACTTTAACGCTTTTTATAGGAATTTGTGCTTCAATGAAAGAGAAAATTTTTATTTTATTACCATTGCTTTTTATGTTCCTCCTGTCTTTCGTAAATGCCAAAACTAGCTAATTTATTTCAGTTATTTTTTTCGTTTCTTTTTCAGTTTTCTTTGTCATTCTCCAACTTGGCCTTCTATGTTTGATGATGATGGTGAAAAGCTGCTGCTGTCGTTGTCTGTCAATCAATTCAAAACATTCGTTTTTTTGCCAAAACATTTGTTCATCACTTTCTTTTTCCTTCTCTTTTTTGCGTGTTTTTAAACAAAAAAATCTTTGTTATTTCGATATTTGTTTCCCCGCTTCTTTTTTTCTCACCTTTTTAAAAAAAATCAAATGTCACATTTTTACATTTCTTTCGTCTTTCTTTTATTACAAACAAAAAAAAATGAGAAGCAAAGTAACACCCGTTTTTTTTCTACTGCAACCCTTTTTTTGTGGTTTATTTTCGTCTTTTGCTTTTTCAAAATGTTTTGACATCTTTCAATCATTATACCTTTTTATCATTTATTATGACAAGTTGTTAAATTTTCAAATTGATGTTCCACTTAATAAAAGCTACTTTCTGTTTTAAAAATTAAAATCACGTACTAAATTTGACAAAACTTTATCCCCTTTGTGTGTTTTTTAGAAACGTTTTTTTGCCTGCTCTCATTTTTTACATTTTTGTGCCCTATAATTGTTAAACTATGATTTCACCGTTTCATAATAAATTCGCTTTTCCTCATAAAACTTTAAATTTGTAAATGTTCTTCGTTGCTTAAAATTGTTCTTACAGTTTACAAAGAAGGATACCATGTGGATTATGATTTGTTTTGGGCATCGCCGTAACTAAAGGTTTGTCTTTTTTTCTGCTGTTTTCTTTCTTTCGATCAATAATTTTGTTTTAAAAAAAACAAAAATGCAAAAAATCATCATCATCTGCTGTTGATATTTCATAGTTTTGTAAAAAAAAGATAGATGCTGATGTTCTTTTGTCATAAGATCTGCTTTTTGTTTCAAGTTTTTGTTTCAAACAATTTTAAAAAATTTGCAAATTTGCAAATGTAACATTTTTATTTTTAAAACTAAACTTTTAATTAAAGTTACTTCCAAACATTTATTTTTAATACAGTTTTATTTCCAAAAACTTTTTCTTAAGAATCACTGTCGTTTTTTTTCAAATATTTATTTTTCAGCTTATTTCTTTTTTTACAAGCTTAAAACCGTGTCATTTCTTGGGTGGAATCAAACCCGGAATTTGCAAAAAGAAAGAAATAAAGCTTTTTTCATTTTGGAAGGATGGAGTTTTTATTAAAAAACTTTTTATTGGCCCAGTTTTTATTATTTATTATTATTATTAATTATTCTACAGTATTTTGTCAAACATCATCAACAATTTATATTGATGGAGAAAATGATATGACGGTTCGGGTTTTAGTTTCGGGGTAGGGTTTTTCAAAGCTTTAAATATCCCTCTTTCGCCCTGATAATATTTTCTTGAAGGATTTTAAAATGTTTAAGTTTTTGTAAAGTACAAAAATACTGCTCAAGTTTTGTGCTGAAATTTCAAGTTTTACAATTTCAGTACAAAAACAAGAGCAATAATAAAACCAGCAACCTAAAAAGAAGTTAATTAAACAAAATACAATTTTTCAGAGCACAAATTAAAAAGATTCGAAGCCAAATGTTGGATGCATTTGGAATTCGTTCCCCATCCAGAAGCCTACAAGCCCCAGATAAATTTGTATCACGTTATATGACAAGTTTATATAAATTTCTTGGGCATACAAATGAAATTAATTTTAATCCATCATTTCGGTAAGTGTGTCTTCTTTTTTAAAAAATGTGAAAATCTTTTAAGTCGAATTAATCCAAATCCAAAACTTCTAACTTTCAGATATCTTGACAAAGATACAGGCACAACAGATTTTGATTTCAATAAAATTCTCTCGGATTCTGATCAATTTGATTCAATTGTTGGTTTTGTTCCAGAAAATATTACACCAAATTCTGAAATTTCAAAGTCAATTGGAAGCAATATTATTGAATATGATTTTAAAAGTGATTCAGATGATTCACTTTCAGATGACAGCCTTCGATTAGTTCATGCTGAATTATATTTTGCTGTTGAAAATGATACAATCCCCTTAGAATCCATAAAAGTTTATTTTTCAATTGGTGAAGAAGAATTTAAAGAAATTTCTGGAAGTCAAATTATTCGAATGAATAATACACAATTATTAGCAGTAAATGTAACAAAAATTGTTCAATCGTGGATTTTTTTTCCAAATTCAAATCGAAAACTTTATGTTAAAATTGATGGATCATCTTCGCCAGATTTGGGTAGGTTTTTTGATACAGTATTCGAAGGAAGCAATCATACAAGATTTTTTTAAAGATCTGTTTTTACCCCCTCTTCTAATTTAATATGAATTTTTTCAGATTTATTAAATTCAATTGAATCATTCATTCCTGATTTGCATTGTTTTGGAGTTGGATTTTTTGTTGAAATGGATGATGATGAATTTCCACCACTATTTTCATCACCCAATCGTATTCGACGAGATGCACCTGTTCCATCTGAGAATGGTATAAATAATGATAATGACGAAACACTTGAAGATGATGATAGCAATGATATCCCGGTATTTCCATCAACTTCATCATCTTCATCATCATCAAAAGCTCGAACATTTGATATTCTTGCAAAGCCAAGATCTGATAGTTGCCGGGTTCGAACACTTTTCATTGATTTTTCATCAATTGGTTGGGGTGAATTTGTTGTGGCACCATCAGGATATCGAGCAAATTATTGTGATGGCGGTTGTCCATTCCCATTAGATATGAAATTTAATCCATCCAATCATGCCACCGTTCAAACATTGATCCATTTAATTGATAAAAATAAAACTGGTGAAGCTCTTTGTGCCCCCTCATTAATGGATAAACCATTATCCTTTTTATTTATTGATAATAATCAAGTTAAAATTAAAAAATATTTGGATATGTCTGTTATTCAATGTGGTTGCCAATAATATAAAACTTAATAAAATATATTTGTAATCATTTCACGGTCTACAACTATTATTTTCTGTTCAGCTGAACAAAACCAACGATTTGTATCGGAGAAAATTTTTATTTTCAATTCAGCATCAATTTTTTTAAGATTTTTTCGGTCACGTTAATCAACAAAGTGGTAAACTAAATGCTGAACACACCGTATTCAGCTTTCTTTAAACATTGATTTCGCATGTCAAAGTATTGAGTGAATGCCAAAAGTAATCAATAAATTTGGATCTCTTTTCTCTCCTTTCTTTTCTCCATTTTGAACGCGTATTTTTTTATAAAATTTTTATAGCACTTTTTTCTTCTTCTTCATTTTGCGTGAAAATATTGTTTATGAAATTTATAATTAACGATTCATTTTTTAGTTGATTAACCATAGCAAAGGAAAATATGGCTTTAGAAGAATCCTTGGTTGAGGCAATATACATTTTAACATCAAAACCATTAACCTATCAACGCTTATCAGCTTTATATACATATTATGGTACAGAATGTTCTTTGGTTTTAGAAGTGTATCAGTGAGAGGAGGAGGTTCAAGATGCTTTGGCATGTTTTCGAGTAAATTTTTATACTTAAAATAGACTACAGCGTTTGAGTCATCCATCAAGGACGCAAATATTTGTTCAAAAACGTTAAGGTAAGAAGGATCTTCCAAATTAGACGAATCATCAACATTTTCTACAGCGTCTGCTCTTGGTTGTATTTCAGAAAATCCACTAAGATCGATTTCGAACAAAGACATCTAAAATCTTTATCTCACCATCACGGTTCAAAAATGATAAAGGTATTGAATTGCAACTAAATTGCATACATGTATAACCGGTTACGTAGTAATAGCGATAAAACATTTTATTTACAAACGTAAACAAGAATCAACAACATAATTAAAGAAAAAAAACAAAACAATAACAATTAAAAACAAAAATTCTACAGCGCTATAATGATAATAAAATTTCTTTATCAAGATTCTTGATGCCTTGAAGAAGTTTGAGCCATCTTTGCATTACTTCTACATATTCTTCTCGGGTCCGGCCCAAAACATTATTTCTACCAGATCCAACATTTGAAACTACAGCGCTAACTGTATGTTCTCCTTCCCTAAAAAAAGAGATATATTAATGTAAAATAATCGCGAGTGTAAACATACAATTTTTTACGAGGTCCAGCATCAGTCATGCTATGAGTTTTAAACGAAAATGTTGAGAGATAAAAACAAAATTCTTCAAAACCTTTTTCAACATCGCGTTGTCCAGCATCATTCATAAAACAAAGGAAAGCAACCGAAAAAAAAGAACTGAAAATTAACAATGAAATTTGAGAAAAAAAAACAAAGCTATAACCTCGAAAGACGCTCTTGTTGAACTTTAATTAGATTAAAGTGATCCATCAAAATTCTAACAGCAACAATGGTCATTCGATGATAAACTGAGAGATCGACAATTTTTTTAGCCAAAATTGAATTAGGCACATCCGAACAAACATCAAATGAACATGGTAAATCTTTCATACCATTTATTGCTTGGAAACATACGAGCTTTACCTAAAGACGGATGTTATGTCAAATAACTAGAATCTCAAAAGTTTAAACGAAACTTTAACTAACAAGAGATTTTGTAGCAAAAAGACCATTATACCCAAAAATCTATAAAATATTCAAAAATATATTGTTTTGCTGAAAAAGCATAGCTTATTCTTGCATCGTAAAAATCGTCAGACAAAAATCGAGCAATAACCTTTGCATTTTTTATTTTGTTTTGTTTAAGACAAAAAAATATTACACATGTGGTTGAAAAAAAAGCATAAAAATCAGTGAGACTTTTTTAAAAAATTATCGATTTTGCTTTCCTTTTTTTGCAGCAGCAAAAATGTTTACAAAACAGAGAAAAAAGAAAATCGTTAACCATATTTTTTCCTTCCAATTTTTTTTATAAATGTTAGAGCAATTTCAAATCAATGTTAGTCTTTGATGTATAAAAAAAAAGTCTTCTATTTTTAATATTTAATTTTTTTTTATAAAAATGTAATTGAAAGCAATTTCAATCAATGTATAATAAAATATTTAATTTTATAAAATGTAATTTATTAAAATGTAATTGAAACATGCTCTGAACGCATCTTTATTAAGTGGAATAAAGATTGTTAAGCCAGTTGTATCAAAAGCGGGTGGATTATTGGAAAAAATTAGAAGCAGCAGAACAAACATCAATACAACAAATTTAAATAAACAAATTTTTGTTTTCTTTGAATTTTATTTGAAATTTGTGTTAATTCGTGATAATATTTATCAAATGCAGTTCTTCTCAACAAATCATTAAATAAAATACATAAAAAGTGTTTTTAAATTTATTTTAAAATAACAGAGGCTAAATGAATATTTGCAAAGTTAAGCATTCCTTTTTTTTAAAAAAAAAAGGAATTTAAAAATTCAAATTTTATGATCATTTTAACATCAATAAATCTCTATTAAATTTTAAAGTAATCCATTTTTTTAAGTTTCAACAAAATTACTTAAAGGGAGTGTCGAAGATAGTGAAAAAATTTTTATGAACGTTTTCACTACGGCTCGTTTAGCACACTTTTGCTCTTTCGTTTTTGCAAGTTGCGCGCAATTTTGCAAAAAAAGAAATTTTTTTACCAATTTACTGTATTAATTTAAACAGATTCCTGTACATATATCATAATTATTTTTTTATAACATTAAAATATCGAGTATTAGCTACTCAAAAATATCAAACAATCACATTTTATGAAACTGTATGTAGGAAATCTAAGGATTTCAACTTTACCTATTTTTACAACATCACCTAAAGTAAAAAAAATTTGTCTATTGTTAATTTTTAAATGTTTTTGATGGTTAAGGCTCTCAATAGGGTCTAAAAACATGGAGAAAAGTTTCAAGCGGTGCGATGCGCGAATTTTCTCACAATCTGCATAATTCGATTTTCACCTTATACAACATCTCCAACATCATTTATTTCTTATATTTTCTTCAAATATTACTCAAAATATCTACAAATCAACTTGCTATCATCAATAACAAATATTATAATTAACAGAAATACTGTACAACTCGAAATAATTGCTAAAAAAGCATTCAAAGCTATCAACATGTCCAACACTAGAAAATCAACAAACTTCCTCAAAACTCATCAAATAATTGTATCTGAAAGTATCTTATGTATTAATAATGTTATACAAGCATAAATGTAAGTATTAAAAACATCAACTTATATAATTTTGTTATTTTAGGTTATTTTTTGATCAACATCGATATCGCATATATACTGTAATTTTTGATATAATGAAAAATAGCATAAATACGGCTGAATTTTGCTTTTTGTATGTTGATGTGGCTTGCTAAACTTATTCTCAGTCTTTTTTGACATACTGAACAATTTTTGGGGCAAATTTGAATACAACTGTGCATCTGCAACATACACTCAAAACATGCTATTTAGTCATAATTCAAGTGCACTTTTTCTGCATAAAAAAACTTTTAATCATTTCTGCGCCCTAAAACAAGATCAGAATATGTATTTAAGAAAAAATACAGCTGGAAATAAAAGAAAACAAGCGTAGAAACATACGTTCAAAAATTACAGTATATATGCGATATCGATGTTGATCAAAAAATAACCTAAAATAACAAAATTATATAAGTTGATGTTTTTAATACTTACATTTATGCTTGTATAACATTATTAATACATAAGATACTTTCAGATACAATTATTTGATGAGTTTTGAGGAAGTTTGTTGATTTTCTAGTGTTGGACATGTTGATAGCTTTGAATGCTTTTTTAGCAATTATTTCGAGTTGTACAGTATTTCTGTTAATTATAATATTTGTTATTGATGATAGCAAGTTGATTTGTAGATATTTTGAGTAATATTTGAAGAAAATATAAGAAATAAATGATGTTGGAGATGTTGTATAAGGTGAAAATCGAATTATGCAGATTGTGAGAAAATTCGCGCATCGCACCGCTTGAAACTTTTCTCCATGTTTTTAGACCCTATTGAGAGCCTTAACCATCAAAAACATTTAAAAATTAACAATAGACAAATTTTTTTTACTTTAGGTGATGTTGTAAAAATAGGTAAAGTTGAAATCCTTAGATTTCCTACATACAGTTTCATAAAATGTGATTGTTTGATATTTTTGAGTAGCTAATACTCGATATTTTAATGTTATAAAAAAATAATTATGATATATGTACAGGAATCTGTTTAAATTAATACAGTAAATTGGTAAAAAAATTTCTTTTTTTGCAAAATTGCGCGCAACTTGCAAAAACGAAAGAGCAAAAGTGTGCTAAACGAGCCGTAGTGCGTTTTCCGTCGTTCCAAGTGATGGGGAATCAAAAAGTTTGTCCGCCCGCACGCAACGAATGCATTCCCCATCACTTGGAACGACGGAAAAAAGTTTTTCACTATCTTCGACACTCCCTTTAATTTTGTTTTATTAAATTAACATTATGCATAATTTTGTTGAAACTTAAAAAAATTTTGTCAAAAAGTCTTTTTTTTTCAATAACAAACATATTAATTTAAATTAAATTCCATCACACGTTGAAAGAGTTTTATCAAAATTTTTCTAAGATTAAAGAAAAGCTTCAAATATTTTCAGTTTTTAAATAATTTAAAACATAATTATTACTATGGCTTTGTCCTATAAAAGAATTGCGAAATTTTTAGATTCTACTTTTTTCACATTTTTTTTCGTTGATTTGTTTTTTCTCGGGTGTATTCGTGTCGAGACCTTTTGAAAAAAGAAAAAGTTAGAATCAAGAAAAAAATGCAAGAATCAAAAATAGAATCTAACGAAAAATGGTAAAAACTATATTTTTTCTTTAATATTTTTTTACTAACATAATTTTTTATCAATAATCTTCGTTATTTATCACAAAATTCGGCTAGGATCCAACAGCTGTAACATAAACAATGATAAGATATAAACTAACGCATTCCTGCAGATTTAATATATCTTTGACCTCGGTCATTGACATAACAGTTAAAAAATGATGTCAGTAAAAAAATATTTAAGAAAAAATACAGTTTTTACCATTTTTCGTTAGATTCTATTTTTGATTCTTGCATTTTTTTCTTGATTCTAACTTTTTCTTTTTTCAAAAGGTCTCGACACGAAAGCACCCGAGAAAAAACAAATCAACGAAAAAAAATGTGAAAAAAGTAGAATCTAAAAATTTCGTAATTCTTTTATAGGACAGAGCCTATATTTAAGAATAGAAAAAAGTTTCTATTTTGAAAAACGTTTTCCTAAAAAAACTATTTCGGGCCTGACCGGGTCGAACAGAGTTAAGTTGTCTGCCTGCAGTGTCGTCGAGCCATCCCATGTCGGGCCAAAAAAGTCATCTCCTGCCAAATGCCTTTTACTTGAAAGTTAAAAACATTTTTGTCAAAAAAAAAGGATGACTTCATTTTCTTATTTTTGCCGTAGACTTCCATGCCGTCAAACATTAAGATTTCTGATGCTTAAACTACATAAAATGTATACATGCTTTTTTTCCTTATTTCCCGCTTTTTCAAAAATATTATTATTATCGAATGAAGACTGACTGACTGACGTCTTATTTTTAGTTATTTTTTTCCATGACGCATTTTTTTTTCTCTTTTTTTAAGATTTTGAAATTCAGTTATCTCTTTTTTTGAGTATAAAAAAGTTTTTCAGTTTTTTTCTTTAAAGTTTTTTTAAAAAGTTGATGAAAATATTTTATTTTGTTCATTTTTTAACATGGTGTAATTCTATTTCGTATGGATTTGGTAAGTTTGTTTTGAATGGGACACGTAAAAATATTGTTATAAATACTTTATACAATATCAGGGATATCTGCAATTTTTGGCACTTTTTTAAATTTTAAAGATATAAATTTTTCTACATTTTTGAAATGTAAATAATTTTTTTAGAAAGCAACAATGAAGAAAAAAAAGAAGATTGTGAAAAAATTTGTAAATTAATACCAAAATGCCATAAATTTGAATTTGAAAACAATGGAACCTGTGTTTTGATCCATGCTTCAAATGCATCTGAATTAATTACAGAACCTTCAAAGTTTATATCATTGAATAATATTTCTTCTTTCAACACCAACAACGACACCGCCATGGAATTTCTTCTTTTACGAATAAAAAGAAAAGGTGGAAGAGGCGGGGGTGGAAGGGGATCATCGGGTGCCAGATCCTCATCACGCTCATCGTCACGTTCCTCATCATCACGTTCAAGCAGCAGCAGCAGTCATTCATCTTATCGAAGCAGTAGTAGTAGCAGACATCATTATTATTACGGTAGTAGCAGCAGCAGTGGTGGTGGTTATGGATATGGTGGAGGCGGGATTATGAGAGATCCATATTTATCAAAAATTATCTTTATTTTTGTTATGTTTGGCATTTTAATTGTAATTTGGTGTATAATTAAAAGTGCAAATGAATATGATCAATCAAAAAATCAATTTCGTCCACCTCGGTGTTATCCTTCCCCACCGGAAAATACTGTTGCACCACCACCATTTTACAACATTTCATCATCTACCCAACGTCAACAATCCTTTTATCCCCCGCCCCCTTCTTATCCGACGGCGCCCTTTTCCGAAGAAGTCAAAAATTATAAAGTTTTTTAAAAAATTATTTTTATAGAAGTTTTTTTGTTGTTAATTTTTTGCAAAAATTACAGCATAAAATTGTTATTAATTTTGTTTTTTTTATAATTTTTTGATCACAAAAAAATGTTTAAATTTGAAAATGCCAATTAAATATGTTTTACTATAATACAATATTATCTTATCAATTATCACACAAATTAAACAAATCTGAAACTATTTTTTTGATTTCAAAACTTTAAGTTTTATTAAAATTATTAAACGAAACAATTGTCACACATAAATACCGCTGTTTTCAAAAATGGAAATTCTTCAATTGTTCTATCATTAAATTTATCAGTGAATTTTCGCTTCTTTTATTTCAAAAATTTTAAAAAAATTCGAAATAAAAAAAAAATATAAATCGTTTAATAAATAATTAAAAATAACAATGTTTCCAATTTTATTGCTTAAATAAAAAAATCAATAAAATAAAGTTTCTTATTAATTTTTTAAAGAAAAAATATTCAGTCTTTAACACACAAAAAATTTTAAAAAATTTAACATATATTACAGCTTTGCGAAATTGTGGATTTTCAATTTTTTTTAAAATATCGTCCATGTTTACTAAAAAACACATGTAAAAACATAATTCGTTTTCTAAAATAATAATAATATTATGCATAAATTTTATACTGTAATGGAAAAAAGTGGGGCCGCTGCCATGGCTCCGATAAAAAAATTCCAACAAATTTATTTTTACCCAAAAAGGAAAAATGTCTGTTTGTTGTTGGCGTTGTGTCTTTGAATGACTTTTGTTTTGCTGAAAAATTTTGTAACAAAAAAAAGCGAAGATCATTGAAAATTTGTATTACTGATAAATTTTGACGTTAGATTTTTATAACTTTTTATTAGAATGATTTTAAAAAAGTCACAACAACGTGTTCTCATAAACCTTTTTTCTTATAATGACAAAAGAGAAATGAATAATACTTTTTATTTACAGGATTAGTCATCAAAATCAATACCACTTTTTAAAAACTTGTTTCTTTTTCTTTCTATCAAATATTTTTGTATTGCATTGATTGAATTAATCATTTTTATATATATTTTGGGCACTTCTTTAGTTTGTGCCCCCTCTCATTTTTCATTCACAAATTTGCATAAAAATATTGAGTTTTGTATTGCGATTTAAAAGGGTGGGTGGGAGGGTTGAGTGAACGGTTGCTTTTGTGAATGAAAACACAAAATAAAAATGAGAGGGGGCACAAACTAAAGAAGTGCCATATTTTGGGCCAAAAATGCCAGGGCTACATTTAAATCATCATATTTCATGGGATGATTTGTTGGAACTTTGTTATATCTATGAAGATCCTGGAATTAAATTACCTATTTGTGAATGTAATCGAATTGCAGCAAGCGATAAAAAAGTTCAACATCAAATCAAAAATCGAAAATATTTGGATGATAAAATTTGTACTTCTGAAAATTGTAAAATTGTTGGAGAAAAAATGTTCAGAAAAACTGAAAAAAGAAAGCTTGAAATTCCGGAAAATTTGTGGCGATTGGAGCGAAATCCGGCTAAACCAAATGTTTCACGATTTATTGATAAATTTTGTGCAGCTATAAAAGAATTTGCTGTAACTGAAAGGAAAAAGATTGAAGAAAGAAAAATTGTTGATTCAAATGAAGTTAAAAATTACTGTAATGATATTAAAAAGAGATTACGGGACGAAGGAAAATGGCCAAAAGATGATGAATTGTCGTAAGTGTTTTTAGTATGTAAAATGGCTACAATTAATATATATACATATAATTTATAGGTGTCGTCATTGTGAATTATTTTCTGTTTTAATTGAAGCTGGAGAATCGCAAACACTATTGTCAATGCCAAATGAAATGATTGAAAAAGTTTTACAATGTACCCATGGGGGACAAGCAGTTGGAAATAATTTTCGGTTTCTAGCCCATAATGTTTTTCAAGTGTATATAAAAACGAATTTGATTGTTGCATGTAATTTACAAGTAAGTTTCCATTTTAAGTTTTACACTTTTTAACTTTTATTTTGTAGGATAAACCTGAACATTGGGGCCCAATGAAACCTGATAACCGTTATTTTCGTAGCTTTTTAATGTCTGATTGTGATGGGCAAACTTTTTTATATGGTTGTCGAAAATATTTGACTGATGAAATTTATATGAAAGACTTCGATGCAATGAAAGAAATGTGCAAAAAATGTTTTCAACTTTTTTATTTTATGGAAATGCTTTCCAATGAAATCGAAGGCAAATATTCAATAACTGAGAGTTTGTTTTAAGCATCTTTTTCTGTTTGTAAATTTTTAAACTTAAATTATATTTATTTTGGACATTTTTAATATTTATAATCTTGAACAATTTCTTTCTCACGGTAATTTTTTGTTAAACAATAAAAATCATATGTTTTGGTAAAGTAATCGTCTGGTTTTTTTTGTTTAAGAACCAACTTTTTAGCAAAGTTTGAGCCTTTGTTATAAATGTTAAAATTACCATTGAATGTAAAGTATTCATACAAACTGTCGTACAACTTGTAATTTGAAAATATTTACATAATATTCAAAGAAGGGCAAAAGTTGTGGCAAATAATTAAATGTAAACCATTGAACAAATTATAAAACAATGAAGCAAAATTCGTTTTTCTCCTCTCTTTTAACTTCCATTGGTGTTGGAGGTGAGGTGTACGGTAGTTGGAATGATTACCGTATCTGAGTCTTTTATAAAATGAAAATTTGGTACTAGTTCACTTTTGATCCTCCAAAAGACAAAAGCAACCAAATTGTTGAAAAAAGGGTGCAAAAACTTTCAGTCACTTTTTTTGCATGTTTTTCTAGCAATCTCGGCGTCATGCCTAGGGTTGGTTACTCATTTCCGGGGAAATCGAAGAAATTATTGGTGCAAGTAATGAAAAACATTGCAGGAAATATCGTCTTTTTTATCTGCAGTTTGTTGAAAAATTGTAAAGCATTAGGCCGTTTATCTTTTCAAAAAAAAATAAAACTTGAAGATGAAACAGAAGAATTGCGAAAAAATTTTGATGCTAAAATTCGTGAATATATTTTCGTTGTTTGGGTTTTTTTTTATTTTAATATTTTAATCGTATTTTATTTAATAATTTTTCTACAAATTTTTTTGTTTTTGAATTTTTGTTATTGTTTTTATCCATTTTTGTTTACAAGTCACCTTCATTTTTTTATTTCCAAATGGCATTAGGGGATGTGTCACACAAAGAGGGGGGGGGGGGGGGGGGGGTCAGCCAATTATGGCGCTCTTTGTTCTTAAGCCGCACATCAAAGGCGGCACCTTTGATGACGCCGCAGAGGGGGGCGGGGTCCCTAAATCCCGATTTTTGTATGACGTCATATCTGGACAACCCCTTAGCACTCATTTCGTTCAATGCCGAAATTAGCGCTAATCGTTTTCTTTGGGATTGTTCAGACGTGACGTCACTATAAAATCGAAAATTTTGAACCCCACCCATCCTTCGTCACGTTTTGCCCTTTGATCTTTGTCGGCTTTTTAGCAGGAGGGTCACGTTTAGCTTACCCCCCCCCCACCCATAAAACCCGTGACGTCACGTCTGGACGCTCCCTTTCAATTTCAAAATCATTACTATTAAAGCCAACGCTTTTAAAATAATTACGAAAGTCATAAATTTTACATTTTGATAAAATATTGTAGCCATTTACAATACCGAGCGCCAACGTTCGGACGTTAACGACGACGAACGACGACGAGCGCACTGGGAGAAATTTTTTTTTGTCCCAAGGCGTTCGTCGTCGTTCGTCGCCGTTGTGTCCGAACGTTGACGCTCGGTATTGTAATCCCAAATTGGGATTAATTGAAATTATATAAATTAACTTCATTGAATACTTACGCTATATGCTTGTAAAACATTGGTAATCTATGTACTTGTATTAGGGTCTTTTTAGGTACCATTTTTGAATATGAATAACTTTCAAACAGTGTTTCTATTAATTATAATATTGGTTTTTGATGATAGCAAGTTGGGGTTACAGCTATTTTGAGACATATTTAAAAAGGAAAAAATGATGTTGAAGCTTCAATATCATCTTCGAAGATGTTGTAGAGGACGAAAATTGAATTTTGCAGGTTCTGAAAAAATTGTTGAGAATTTACCCCAAGTTTTTAGATCCTACTGAGAGCCATCAACAAAAGCTTTAAAAAGACAACTGCTTGAAATCAAAATCCATGGCACTTTCACCCAAAAAAAAATTTCGAGTTTAATTTAGATAATCAAAATTTTAAATCGATATTAGACTTTAAAATTGAAAGAAAATGAATAAGCAGAGCACTAATTGGAATTAGTGATGTGCCATTTGTAACAAAAATTGAAATCAAATCATTGTAGTGTGAATAAACATATATCGAATAAGTTTAAGCTTAAAAAAGCTATATTATTTATTCCATCTCAAAAACATGTACAAAACAAAATTATAAACAAAAATGGATAAAAACAATAACAAAAAATCAAAAACAAAAGAATTTGTAGAAAAATTATTAAATAAAATACAATTAAAATATTTTAAAAGCCTACAAAAACCCGTAACAATAAAAGTATAAAAACAGCGAAAAAAAACTTAACAACCAAAAAATGAGTTTATTGTGGAGGTAAATGATCATGATGAACTTGAATATAAACCCAAGATGGAACAAGAGCACCATACAAATTAATCCAAATTGCAAGGAAAATGAATAAATAAAGGAAAAACAACAAAAAAGTTGAAAGAAATGAAGAAGAATGTCGACGAATGGAAAATTCTCGGTGATTTGGAATTCCAACTTCTCTTGTTTTTGAAATTTGACCATTTTCATCATCATTATCGGCAGAAGAATCATCTTTTTCATCATCAAATGGTTCCGACATAACGTCACTCATAATTTCTTCATCAGGTAAACCATTAAAGGTTGTTCGAAAACCTTCTTCATGAAGAGATGGAGTTCGACTTCTTTCTCGAGAACTTATTTCATCTTGTAACGTTTCAAGTTGATTCGTAAGGGAAATATTGTGAAGACGTTCAGCAACAAAATCATTTAAAAGAACATTCAAATTAGCCAACTAAAAAATATTATATATAAAATAAAAGTATTTTAAAAGACAATTCAACTTACAGTAACACCATTTTCAACAACAACACTTTCAAAGAAATCTTTAAATGCATCCAATTCTTCATGAATTTCATCTTTCATTATATGAAAGCTACGAAGTTGTTGCAAAACATGACGAAATTCAGCGAGAACTCTTGAAAAAAGTTGTTTTGCTTCATTCAATTCCATAGTTTTTGAATCCAGTGCTTGTTGGAGAACTTGCTTTTCTTCTTCAAGTTTTTCTACAGTTCTTGTTTTACGATTTACAGCTTTTTCCAATTTTTCATTTTCTTCTTTCAAGCATTCATTTTCAACAAAATTTTTGTTCAACTCATCATTGCACAAATCATATTTCATTTGAAGGCTATTTATAACACCAGTCAAAGATTCAATTTCATTAACAATAACATTTAATTCGGCTTCTTTTTGGATAATAATATTGTTGGATTCTGACAATTCATTTTTCTTTTTGTTTAAATCTTGTTGAAGATAGCGGTTTTCTTCAGCAATTTCAACATTTTGTTTATTAACATCACCAATTTCAAGTCGTTTTTCTGCAAGTTCACGTCGTAAAACATTGTTTTCTTTTACAAGTTTTTCTGCAGTTCCTGTTTTACGATTTACAGCTTTTTCCAATTCTTCATTTTCTTCTTTCAAGCAATTACTTTCAACAATATTTTTGCTCAATTCATCATTGCACAAATCATATTTCATTTGAAGGCTATTTATAACACCAGTCAAAGATTCAATTTCATTAACAATAAATTTCATTTCGGCTTCTTTTTGGATAATAAGATTGTTGGCTTCTGATAATTCATTTTTCTTTTTGTTCAAATCTTGTTGAAGATAGCGGTTTTCTTCAACAATTTCAACATTTTGTTTATTAACATCACCAATTTCAAGTCGTTTTTCTGCAAGTTCACGTTGTAAAACATTGTTTTCTTTTTCAAGTTTTTCTTCATCCATTACATGACTGCTTACAACAACTTTTAATTCACCAATTTCTTTTTTGAGAAATTCATTTTGAGCGTTTTTTTCATGTGCAGATACTTGGACATTTGGAGTAATGTTTAAAGAAGGTAAACTAGGTGTATCAAATGAACGATTTGGAGATGAATGAAATGGCAATGGAGATGAATGAGACATTTCCTAAAAATAAACGAATTTAGAAACGACCAAAAAATTATGGCACTCTTTTACTTTATTTTCATTAAACACTCTATTCTTAAAATCTTCATTATCACCATGAAAAATTTCTTTAAAAAGTTTGCAGAAACATTCATGAACTTCTTTAGCCATTGATTGTTTGAAGGTAAGATTTGGAGAATTTTCTTTTTCATCAGCAATCCATTCAGAAACAAACAAAAGAACAAGCATAAATAAATTACGAGCTTCAATTTCATCTTCATTTGCTAAAATAGCAAATAATTAAACAAAGGATAAACTTAATAAAGAGACATACCCAGTTTTTCAGCACGTAATATAAAATGAGTAGTAATCCGAAGATTAATTCTGCTTTCACAAATTTCAAAAATTGAACGATGAATAGAATCAAATGCACTGATATCATCAGAAACATTTACCGGTGGAACAATATCAAATTCAGCACATCTAAAAATCAATAAATATAAAACACATATTTTATGAATCATCAACTTACTTCATTAACAAAAGCCAATAACGAGCAAAAAATTCTTTAGTGAACTCAGCACGAATTTTAACATTTTTGAGTCCAGAAAGTTTAGCATAATGATCTGTTAACTAAAAAAGATAACCAAAATTAACAAAGAAAAAAGAAGCCTTTTTCAATCGTACACTTTCAAATCAAACATTGAATGTCATTCAAGATTCTAAAACATTATAAATTAAACTTACAGTTTGAAGTAAATAATCAAAGAATTCTGTGTCTTTGAGAATGTCGAGATCATCCATTCCAATCAATTGAACTTCATGAGTGCCTGAAACAAAAGAAAACATAGAGAAAATTAGTATCCAATAACACAATTTTTATCGCTCGAAAAAGTTGAAATAATCAGTTATTTTTTTACCGTTGAAAAGTGTTGTCTGTTTTTTCTTGCAGCGAAAATGCTACGAAAAAACACGAAATATTTTTTAAATATTTTTTGAATAAAAAATAATTTCTAACTTATTTAAAAATCAAACCTTCTGTTTCTGCATTTAGAATATCTCCATTATCATTTTCTTTTTTCGTTGTCATGGCAAATAGGAATGAAGCGGATGTGATCATGAATACACCAAATTTCACAAAAATGAAATCAGTTTCTTTTTGAATTGACTTTGAAATTGCTAAAAATTAAATATTTTAATTTTCAATAATAGCAAATAATGCCAAATAAACTTACGCGCCAATGATAACTTTTGAACTGCTAATCGAGGAATCAATGATTCAGATTTTGGGGTAAATTTAATTAAATTTGTTCTAAAAAGTTTGTGTTTACAAAAATTCAAACGAAAAACAGAAAAAAGACAAACTTTTTAATTATGGGATTTATTAAAGCCAAATTTTTTTTGAAACAATTTTTGATTAAAAAGTGTCGAATAGGATATCCTCGTGGAAGGACCATCAACGAAGCTGAAAAAAAGAAGCTAATATCACTGATATTTTTTAATACACGTATCCGAAATAAAAACACGCTGCATCAAAAATAAACCGCAAAATTCGAAGGAAAAAAAGTTAAAACTGAATTTCTGCGCATTTTTTGCGCGCTCAAAAACAAATTTATTGATTTGATTTCTTCATTTCTCTTTTTTTGGCATTTTTTGTTTTTGCATTTTGTGTGGCATTTTTTTTCAACAATTGCTCAAGGGCAAATGAAGGAAAAAATGTCGGAAAACTATGTAAATTGCGCAAACTTTTTTTGAATTTTTGTGTGATGAAATTGTTTAACTCTTTTTGCTTTTTAGCAATCAATTCCTCCCTACTAAAGTAGAGTGTTAGTTTCTCCGGTTTCCGTTACATGTCAAATAAAAGTATCGGTGTTTAGTATTAAAATATAGATAATATAATGGGGATAACAAAATGAATATTGGCTAATTCCGGAGGTAGCCATTTGAAAAAGTTACGGGGCTTCAAAGTCAAGATCCAAAAAAAGAATGAATAAAATAATGCAAATTGTTGGGGAATAAAAAAATGTGAATGAAAAAAATGAAATGCTTGAAAAAATGGGAATAAACAATACAGAATTTGTATAAGACATGTATGTTATTGAAAATAAGAATTTTTACATTCATATTTTCAATAGTTTTTTTATGGAAGGTCGCTTGAAGCTTTTGCTGAAAGTTTACCTATTTGTTACATCTGAGTGACAAGTTGGCTTTAGCTAATAAAATTTTGTTTTTATACGCAGTCTTGTGGGGTAAAACTCATTTTAGACGGAGGGTGAGCGTTCAAGTCACCCCTAACTCACAGTCTACTTTGGTAGCTCTGAGAACTACCTCCTTTGGGAGCATTTATTTTTATCGAATTTGTTTTTTAATAAATATTGGTATTTGTTAAATTTTTTAATAGATTTTTATTACATTAAGTATGGCAGTAAATTCCAATGAAATTATCACACTTGATGACACTGATGATGCAAGACTGGATGTAGTCGCACAGAATGCTGTACAGATACCATTGACGCTTCATAGTTTAAATAAAGTTGTTAATAAAGAATGGATTGATGATGATACAATTAATTCTGTGATTTATAAAGATGTTATTGAGAGTCACGACGACAGAATATTAGTAAGCGCTGTTGTTTGGAATCAAACAACAATTGAAAGTTGGGGTGCTGAAAGAAGAACCCCCCATCGACTACCAACAATGCCGCGTTACAATGAAACATTTACAAAAGCTGTTATACCTATAAACAGTAATAATATGCATTGGAGTTTAGCAATTTTAGATAAAAATACAAAAATTTGTACATATTATGATACCATGAGAGGCAGCCTTGGACCAAAATTGCAAAAACTAAAACTCATTTGTCGTTTATTATGCCAAGGAGAAGAATGTGAAGTTGTTGACGCTTCAACAGGTTCCTTTTTATTACAATACGATGATTATAATTGTGGACCAATGATTTGCATGCTCACGTATAGAATTTTAAATAATCTAAGTTTATTTTTTGGAACAGAAGAAGCAAATGCTTGGAGAGAAGATGTTTATAGTTATTATAGACCTTTTGTTGTCGATAGTAATGCTTCTTCATGTAATCGTCATGATAATGATATTGAGATTATTGCAGATGCTAAAAATGCAATAAACAAACATGCTGTAAAAAGAAAAACACAAATAATTGAAGAATCTTCAGTTGCACCAAAATTTGCTAAAATTTCTCAATCTGTTAAAAGTGATGAGGAAAATATGATGTCGTTATCAGATGAAAAACTAATGCTTGAAAATGAAGTAAATGAAAATTTTATTGCTTACTGTAAAAGAAAGGTACTTCAGAAAAATAAACTATCAAGATCCCAATTTAATTCTGAAAAAGCAATCATAAATACGAGACTTGAAAATATAAGTCGTTTAATAGAAATAATTCGTGTTGGAAATCAAGATAGTGGTATTGCGAATGATTTTGAAAATGTTGAAGTATCGAAGAGAGTTGAAGTTGAAGCCGAACAAAAAGAATTTAAAAAAAGTTTTGATAAAGATGAAGTTCAAAAACAGTTAAAAGAAACTTTTAGTCAATTTTGTAAAAGAAAAAGAATATCAACAAAGACACTTAAGTCAAAAAATTTGTATTTATCTGTAGTGCAATCTGCAGAGCAAAAATTAGCTGAAAATATTAGACTTAAAGAAGCAATGAGAATTTCAAGAGCTAGCATTTCAAAAGTAGAAAAAGAAGCTGAAAATGAAAAAGATCGGAATCGTAAAAAAGATAAGAATGCACAATTTTCACAAGTTAAAATTGACAACCGAAATGAAATTCGGAAAGAAAAAAGAGCTAATCTAAGTGAAACAGAAAAAACTATAGAAAACAAAAAAGCATGTAAACGCAAAAAAGAACATTATAAAACTTTAGCTGATGCGGATAAAGCAAGTAAACGCAATCAAGCTAAAAATAATGCAAAAGTTAAAAGATCAGCTTTATCTGGAGCAGAAAAGATCGTTGAACGTAACAAAGCAAAACAAGGAATGCAAAAGACACGTAATCCAAAAAATCTTTTTGGAGCAGGGGGCAAAGAAATTGATGACCTTTTAGAATCCCATTATCTTGGGCTAATGGATCAAATTTGTTCCAATGAAAATTGTAAAGCAAAACATTTTAAAGATGAAAAAGTTCAAGGAAAAACAACGTTTTATGGTTGCTGCCAACATGGAAAAACTGTTTTACCAAATCAAAAACCGTATCCAGAAGCATTAAAAAAGCTCTTTAATCTTCGTGAATTTCGAGATAATATTCGACCATTAAATAATGTTCACAGTTTTGCATCATTAAATGCCGATACTGTTAATTTTGGCATACATAGACCAGGCCCTTATTCTTATGTTGTTCAAGGACAAATTTATTATCAAATTAACACAGCTTTAAAAAATCCTGATGATGTATCTAAATCATTTGGCCAACTGTATATTATTGATCCAAATGAAGCTGTTGAAACACGTTTAAATACTTTTTCAAATCTAAATAAAGATATTACAAAAACTATTAGTGAAACTTTGGTTCAAATTAATTGCCATGCAAAAGCATTTCAAATGTTGCATGAACAGCATGAAATTCAACAAAAATTAGCAGAACAAAATGGAACTCCACCTTTAAATCTTTCATTGCATTTTAGTCTTAAAAAAGGAGTTGATCCACGTAGATTTAATTTGCAAGCTTCGAATGAAGTTGCTGCTGTTTTTGCTACAACCGATGACGGTGAAATTCCAGATTCATATGTAACAATTTATGATAAAGAAGGCAGATTACTTAAAACTGTAAATGCATTAGATAAAAATGTTGAACCATGGCTTTATCCTATATTTTTTCCACATGGAGAACCAATTTGGCATCACGAAATGAAAAACTTATTTAACCAAAACATTACACGTATGGCTTATGCTAAGTTTCAAATTGCAATCAGAGATGGAGAATTTAATGCAATTTTGCACGGAGGAAGGCTTTTTCAACAATGGTTAGTCGATACAGCTTTAAAAATAATTAAAGAAAGAGTTGAATACCTCAGGAAACACCAAAATGAAATTTACAGAGATAATTATGCCAATATTGATGCGTTTATGCAAAAATACAAAATTGATAATAATGCAACATCAGTTGGAACGAAAATTATCCTTCCATCAACTCATACAGGTTCTCCAAGATTTATGGAACAAATTTATCAGGATGCAATGGCTTTAGTTCGAAAGCTTGGGAAGCCTGATTTGTTTATAACAATCACATGTAATCCCAATTGCCGAGAAATTCTTGAAAATCTTCTTCATGGACAGACACCCGCTGATCGCCCCGATTTAGTTGCTCGAGTTTTTAAACAAAAATTGGATTTCATTGTTGATTTGATTGAAAAAAAAGGATATTTTGGAGGTTGTAAAGCTTTTGTGTATACTGTAGAATTTCAAAAAAGAGGTCTTCCTCATGCACATTTATTAGTAACTTTGCTTTCAGATTACAAAATGAGAACTGCTGAAGTTATTGATCGCTATATTAGCGCACAACTTCCAGATCCTGAACTTTACCCAAATTTATTTAATTTAGTTTCAACACATATGATTCATGGTCCATGTGGTCCAAGATGTGAAAAAGACGGAAAATGTTCAAAAGGTTTTCCTAAAAAGTTTCAAGAAGAAACAACGCTTGATGAAGATGCATATCCAACATATGCAAGGCCAGATAATGGCAGATCAGTAACAAAAAGTTCAGGTTTCGTTGCTGATAATCGATATGTTGTCCCACATTGCCCAAATCTTTTACTTTTAATGAACTGCCATATTAACGTTGAAGTTGTTTCATCCATAAAAGCTGTAAAGTATCTTTATAAATATATTTTTAAAGGTCATGATTCAGCGGCATTTAAAATTGTTGATGGCGTTGTTCATTACGATGAATGTGAATCATATTTAAATAGCCGATATATGGGTGCTGCCGAAGCATGTTGGCGGATTTTTGGTTTTGAACTTCATAAACAAAGTCATTCAATTAGTCGATTGCCACTTCACTTGCCAAATGAACAAACAATAAATTTTACAGATGCAGAAAATATTGAAGATTTACAAGCAGCAATGGATTCAAAAAATAAATTTTTGGATTGGTTCGAACTTAATAAAAGAGATTCAAAGGCGAAAGTTTATTTTTATCATGAAATCCCTGAGCATTATACTTGGGCACCAATTCCTAATCAGAAATTAACAAATGCCGATGGCACAAAAAATAAAAAACAATATCAATGGAAGCCACGTGAAGCTCATTTTAAAGTTATTGGAAGAATGTATTCCGCAAGCCCAACAAATCAAGAACTTTTCCATCTTCGTATTCTTCTAAATCATGTTAAAGGTGCAACAAGCTATGAAGACTTAAAACGTGTTGATGGCAATATTTGTCAAACTTTTTCACAAACATGCCTTGAATTAGGATTAATTGAAGATGACAAAGAATGGGGACGAGTTTTAAAAGAAGCAGATGTTTCTTTGCTCCCATACCAAATGAGAAATCTATTTGTTCGACTTCTTATTCATTGTCATCCAATTGCACCACATGACCTGTGGGAAGAATTTAAAGAAGCAATGTCAGCTGATTTTGCTTTAAATTTTTCAAAAGATATTGCAATTAAAAAAGCTTATCGAGAAATTTGTCGGTTACTTGAAAATGAAGATAAAGATATTACGGAATTTCCAACAATGCCACAAGAGTTAGGATGTGATGAAGACTATGACATTTATGACCCAATCCATGATGAAATTATCGGCAATCAAATGCGTTCTGTTGCAAATCCCGAACAAGAAAATATTATCAAAAAAGTTTTAAAAGTTGCGTGTGATAAAACTGCACAAGAAAATGGAGGAAAATGTTTCTATATTGATGGCCCTGGGGGTTCAGGAAAGACTTATATATATAAAACTTTATGGCATTTATTGCGATCTTTGGATAAAAAAGTTTCAACAATGGCATTTACTGGAATTGCAGCAATTTTGCTTCCTGAAGGGAAAACAAATCATAAAACTTTGGGATTACCTGTTCCAATTTATGCTGATTCAAATTCAAGCATTAAACCAAATACAAAACAAGCAAAAAATTTAATTGAAACAGATGTATTTATTTGGGATGAAGCCCCAATGGCACCAAAATATGCTCTTGAAATAATGGATAGGCTTCTGCGAGATTTAACAAAAACTGAAGAACCATTTGGAGGTAAAATTCTTCTCCTTGGAGGAGATTTTAGACAACTTTTGCCAGTACGAAGAAATGGAACACGATCAGAATGTGTTAGTCTTTCTATCAAATACAGTAATCTTTGGGGCCTCTTTGAAACTTTTAAACTTTTTAAAAATATGCGAGCTGACGCAAATGAAATTGAATTTGCAAAATATCTTTTGGAAATCGGGGAAGGCAAAATAAATGATGAAAACGATAACATGGAATTTCCCGAAGAATTCACTGTTGAAACTGATTTGGTTCAAGAAGTTTATGGTACTTTAATTGAACAAAATCGATTCGAAGAAGTATCGAATTCTGCCATTCTATCAGCAAGAAATGCCGACGTTGATGAATTAAATAAAGAAGTTGTTGAAAAACTCGATCCTTCAAACGAAAGAGTTTACACAAGTATTGATAGTGCTATTGATGGTGAAGCGTTGCAAGAATTAATAACACAGGAATACCTTAATAGCTTAAATCCAGCATCGTTACCGCCTCATGAGCTTCGTCTTCGAAAAAATACAGTAATCATGCTCATTCGTAACCTTAGTAAAAATGAAGGGCTCTGCAACGGCACAAGATTATTAGTTATCGGATTATTAAACAATACTTTACAATGCAAAATTTTAACAGGAGATAAAAAAAGCGATATTGTTTTTATTCATCGAATTCTTCTTTATAACGAAGAAAATTATCCCTTTACTCTTGCAAGACGCCAATTTCCCGTTAAAGTTGCTTTTGCAATGACCGTCAATAAAAGCCAAGGGCAGTCTTTCGAAAAAATGGGACTGGATTTGAGAAAAGATGTATTTAATCATGGACAATTGTATGTTGCTTGCTCAAGGGTAAAGCGTCCGTCCGCACTTAAGATTTATTTAGGCAAACAACGCACAAATGCAAAAGTTAAAAATTACGTTTACAAAGAAATTCTTGGATAAAATTGAAATATAATGTGGGGAAAAAGGGTGGGGGTGGATGGGAGGGGAAGCGGAGAAGAAAAACTTTTTTAAAAAATATAAAGAAAAAGTTTCGTTTTAAAAAAAATAATTATTATTCTTTTGCTCCCCGTTCCCTTTTTTATTTCAATTTCTTGACTACCTTCGCTGGAGAACTAACCCTAATAGGGAATGGTTTTATGTTTGGGACTTATTATATGGTACAAAAAGTAAGTTTTTTTATATATTTTTTAAAAGATATTAAATTTTTTTAAATTTAGGCTTGGAAGGTATTGGTCGATGCTTTGACTTTTTCAAATTCATATATTCAAATAATCCTTTCTATTACAATTCTTAATCAAGGATAATATAATCATGAATAATTTGCTGTAAAATGGATTCTCATAATCTTAGTAAGTCTTTTTATATATTTTCTGTAAAATATATAATTTTTTAAATTTAAGATTTGAAGAAGCTGTTCGATGCTTTGAATTTTTTAATCATTATCAAATCCAACTGAATCTATATATTAAAATTCTTAATTAATCGATCATATTACAAAGTTTGGAACAGATTTGCTGCAAAATGTGATTCTCACAAATTCAGTAAGTTTTTTAATATTTTAAATTTTAATTTTAATATGTGCGTATAAAATTTCAGCGGAAATCAATCAAAAAGCGTGATCAGCTATTCCAAGAATCTGATAATAATATCTTCAGCACCAAAAATCAGTGCCTCAATTCAAATCGAATCAAAGCTTGGTACCAAAAATTGAAATGATGTTTTATTTTATTATTATTTTTTAATTTTTCATTAGCTTTATTGTATGATTACTGTAAATAAACTTTTAAAGAAAATTAAATTAAGAAATCGGTTACAATAATAACTAAATTAAATAAAATATCTAAGTTGTTATTTCCGTCAAAGTTTTTTTTTTTTTTAAAGATTTTTGTTACGAAAAAAAATGAAAACAATTCGAAATCGGCCAAGCGTTATCTCAAAAGTTGTAAATTCATTGAATAATTGTGAAAGCTATCTCCCCCCAGTCATTATGCTTTGTTTTTTTCTTTCTAATTATAATGAGCACAACAAAAATCATATTGTAGTTTTTAAATAATTAAATAAATTTCTTAAATTTTGTTTCAAAATAATTTATTTAAATCTCACTTTCATAGAAAAACATTGATTTTAATTGGGCTACAGTATCCCTCACCCTTCTATGAGTCAATCAAAAAATGTCACACAAACTTTTTTCAATAAAAATTGCTTTTTAAAAATTTATCTAATTTTTTTAAAATGTATATATTATTTTTTTTTAAATGTATGCCTCCGATGGAAATCCAGTTCGGCATTCCATTCTCAATTTAGCCGCTGAAGAAGTCATTCCAGAATTGTTACAAGCAATGGCGGAAGAGGTTCGTGTTATTTTTATATAAAATAGAAAAAATTAATGAAATCTCACAAAAAGTGACAGCTATTTTTTGATTTCAAGCTTTCAAAAAAAAGGACCAAAATTGTGTTTTTTGATTTAAAACAAAATTTGAGGGTTTAAAAAAAGGTGATGGGAAAAGGGAGATAAATAAATGCCTCTGGCCAAAAACATGTTTTAAAAAAAAGTTGATAGAGTCAAAGATCCATCAACTCTTTTAATAGTCTGTATATAATATAATAGATAATCAAAAGTAAAAAAAAAAAAATTATGCAAATTTTTTGAAATTTCATTTTCGTCGACTTCAAAAACGTATATAAGCAATGAATAATCACAAAAAAAACATATTTGTCAGCGAATCGCTGCCAGCCGTTTCAACGTTGTTTTGGTTTTTTTTCATCTTTCAAAAATGTCTATCAAAATCTCAAAAGTATCTGAAGCATTATCAATTAAGAAAAATAACCGCCGTAGGTATGTTTTTTTTTTACTTTTAGTTGTTGGAGTAAAATTAAAAGGGTTTTATTTTTAGTGCACAAGATTTGGTTTGTCAAGTAGCTACTGTATCCAAACCAAATGTCGATTATCAATTCTTCAATTGTTATGTAGCAAGTGATGAGTGTGATGAAATTCTCAAAAAGTTCTCTTTGAAAATTACTCCTGAATATTTTGCAAAAACTGCTACGGTTGTCAAGGGTGATATCTTGCGGATATGTAAGCCATTAAGAAATTCAACAGGAAGGCGTTCATCAAATGGTTATGTTTTTACTTCTCAAGATCTTGACTTGCAGCTTTATGTTGGTAAAGAAACAACTATTGAAATTCTATCTTCTCAAGCTACTGGAGTGATTGATAATTATAATTTTATCAATGATACACGAACAAATGCAACTGTATGTGGAATTATCGAAAGTGGACCTACATTTGATGGAACTATTTGGTATCTCATGCTCAATGATGATTACGGTAATGTTTTAGAAGTAATTTTACCATCTTATTTTGAAATTGGGACTGGTGAAAGATGTATTATCAAAGGTGATATTAAAAAACAAGGTAATGATTTCATTTTTAACATACATATATATATTTAAATATATCTTATAGACGGTATCTTTGTTGTTCATGCTAAGGAAGTTGCACAACAAACTGAAAGTGCTGAAGGAGAACATGTAGCAGGTGGAGGACAAGGTGGAGGTCAAGGAGCAGGTGGAGCACAAGGAGCAGGTGGAGCACAAGGAGCAGGTGGAGCACAGGCAGCAGGTGGAGCACGTGGAGCAGGTGGAGCACGTGGAGCAGGTGGAGCACATGGAGCAGGTGGAGCACATGGAGCAGGTGGAGCACATGGAGCAGATGGAGCACAAGAAGCACGTGGAGCACAAGAAGCACGTGGAGCACAAGGTGCAGGTGGAGCACATGGAGCAGGTGGAGCACATGGAGCAGGTGGAGCAGATGGAGCACAAGGTGCAGGTGGAGCACATGAAGCGGATGGAGCACAAGCAGCACAAGCAGCAGGTGGAGCACGTGGAGCAGGTGGAGCACGTGGAGCAGGTGGATCACAAGGTGCAGGTGGAGCACGTGGAGCAGGTGGAGCACAAGGTGGAGGTGGAGCAGGTGGAGAATCAGGGCAAAACGGAGAAGAAAATCAAAGTGGAGGTGGTCGAAAATAAAGAGTTGGTTGAAATAAAGAAAGCGAGAAAGAGATAAGCAAAAATATTATTTTTTAAATGTGTTTGTATTTATATGTTCGTCAAATAAAGTTCAAACATATTTTCGTAAACTTAAAATTATAAAATATTTCGTATGCGGCCCGGAGGGCCGCCCTTGGCCTAGTAATCGATTATTGAAAAGCGCAAATTTCGAATGTTTTTTTGCGATTTGTTGCTGAGGAAAATATATTTGGCTGATTGCTTCTTTTTTTTTACAGAATTTTGCGGATATTAAATTTTCGGCAGGGATGGGCAAACGCCATACGAAATTTAACACAAAAAAAGTCATCGCCTTTTTTTTGGCGACTGGAAAAATCCAACGCCTTTTGACGCCAGGCGTTTGCCGACAAAAATGTTTCAAGAATACAAACATTTTTTTGCATTAATTTATATTTTTCCATCTTTGATACTGTATTTAATTATTTTATATGTAATTTTTTTTGAAAAACAACAAAAATTTTCATCAATTTTTTATAGAATTTTTGGATTTTCTGCTATCATTTATATCATTCATGCTTTAATCTATTATTTTCTTATCAGATTTCCAACCATTCCTTTCCTCCATGATTTAATGATAAAATTACCAAAACAAAATTTTTGTTATCCATTTTTATTTTGGTTACTGTATTACAGTGGACATGCAGTACATTTTTGTAATTTTTTTACAGCTTTTAACAGATTTACAATTTTTGTGCTAAAATTTAAATACAATATTTTTTGGAAAAAATAAAAAAAAAATGGGATTTTCTTCAGCTTAGCGGGCAACTATTTTTTTCAATGTTTTTGACTTTCAAACCGTTGATCAAATGTCAGATTTCAAACCCGAAAAGTTCAAAATCTGACATTTGGTCAACCGCTTGAAAGCCAAAAACTTTGAAAAAACGCAACCTATCTTCAAGTTGCAAAACCGGAAGAATGCTCGAGAAAATGAAACATTTCTTTCTTTTATACTGTTTTTGAGGAAATGAAGTTAGATTTGCATAAATTTTAGCATTCTAATTTTTGCCCGCTAAAGTGAAGAAGCGCGATAGTCGCACTTCTTCACTTTAGCGGGCAAAAATTTTGAATTCTTAGACCAAAACAGTGGTATACAGTCATTTTCATTTTGATAGATAAAAATACATAAATTTGCATCACTTTATGACATTTTTTTTTATTTTGAGAATGAAAACGTAAAATAAAAAACTTTGCAAAAAATGGAAAAAAATTTGCCCGCTAAACTGAAGAAGACCCAAAAAATGAATTTTATTATTTTGTATTTTTGGTCCTGTAACGCTTGTTTGGAATGTTCCATTTATAAAAGTTGAAAATATTGAAGTAAAATCTCGGCCATTTTTTATTGAACAAACAATTGTTTGGCCATTTTGGATGAATAAAGCTTTAAAGGAGATTCGTCAGTTTGCGCATTTTTGCGATTTCGCAAGAAATTGCGAAATTGTAAATAAGTGATAATCAGGTTTTTTCGTGTCGAGAACGGCATACTGTAAATTGATTTTTTCTTTTGCAAAAAACAAAAAAGAAATTTCGAAATCATCGCTTTGTTTTTTTATAAATGCATTTTTGCAGTGTTTTTTTAAAATTTTATTCTTTTTGCGTATAAATGTTTTAATTTTTATGTTTATTGATAAATAAAGTTGTTTTTCTTTGTATTTGTGCATAATTAAAGGTTTACACATTTTTTTTGACAATTTTTGGTGTTATGGTTTAGACATTTGTTGATTTGTTTTAATAAAAATTTTATTGGTGTCTTTATGCATAAATTTATGTTATAATGTTATAAATAACGACAGGCTTAATCCTTATAGATTTATATTCTGTTTTTCTTAATTTTTTCTCACACATTTTGCGATAATTTTGCTGAATAAAGGTAATGTTTTTCATTTCTTGCCTTTGGCAAATAAATGGCTGTGGTTTTTAAAATATGATTTTTACACTAGTAAAACTACGTATTTTTATTTTAAAAATTTGAAGGAATTCATATGTATGAATGTAAATTCGTTTTCCTCTCATAGAATGTAATGAACCATTTATATCTGTCAATAAATTATAAAACGGTTTTACCGAAATGTTTGTATAGAATTTAGAGGCACCTTTTTTTATAAAGCTGTAAGTTTTGTTTGAAATGCAAAATTTTATAATTCTGAGAAACAGAATTGATGGATGATAAAGGTGCTTTTTTATTTGCATTTTTGTGGCAAGTAGATAATAAATCTTTTATCAACAAAAATCTTCCAAATATTATACTTCAAACATGGCCAATCCATTCTAGACATACACAGGCTTTACGGATGATTTGCCTCCGAAAACTGTAAATAAGAAAAATAATTAATGCGAACTTATTGGTTTAGAATTAAGTTCCATCCCCTTTCACATCCTTATTATTGTAGTTGTTCTATAAAAGAAGAAGTTTGCTACCACGTTTAGTCTCAATCTCTGTCCAAAGTAAAACTTCCCTTCAAATTCAGAAAATTGTTTTTTCAGCAAAATATATAATATAAAAATGAGACAATGCATGAACTAAAGAAGTGCTAATATTAAAATTGACGTCAGACGATTAGAAAAGACTGCTGTCAAACGTTTAGATGATTCAAGTCTGAATGATGGAGAATGATCAGTTTATGAAGATTCATCTGTCAAAGAAAGGGCTGTGAATAAATGCCAAAAAGCATAAAAGATGTGTTTCCCAATCGCAGTTGCAATTGTTGTTTTGTCTTCGTCAATATTTTTGCTTGCAGTCGACATCTCATTCAAAATTGGTCAAAAAATATAAAACATTCAAAAACACCAAAAATTGTCAAAAAAAATGTGTAAACCTTTAATTATGCACAAATACAAAGAAAAACAACTTTATTTATCAATAAACATAAAAATTAAAACATTTATACGCAAAAAGAATAAAATATTAAAAAAACACTGCAAAAATGCATTTATAAAAAAACATAACGACGATTTCGAAATTTCTTTTTTGTTTTTTGCAAAAGAAAAAATCAATTTACAGTATGCCGTTCTCGACACGAAAAAACCTGATTATCACTTATTTACAATTTCGCAATTTCTTGCGAAATCGCAAAAATGCGCAAACTGACGAATCTCCTTTAAATCTTACAATTGAAATCTTTTTTGCTGCCACGGCATCATTTTTTATGAATTTTTATTTTATTTTTTGTTTAATTAATCGAAGAATTTATGGTAGCAAAAATTTTGTTGCAGTACAAAAAATTTCGTCCCAAGACATTCAACTATTTCTTTATACATTTTTAATTTTTTTAACAGAATTTTTGAGTGCTTTTACTCAGGTAAATATATTATTTAATTCAGATTTAATTTAGTCATCTTTAACAAACTTTTGTGCTTTGATGGTCCCGGAAGGAATTTAGCTGATGCCTACATTTTTTATCCAGATGTATATCAGCGGATATATAATATCCATTTTTATTAATCAAAACAAAACTGAACATTTTTGCCAAATTCTTTTTGAGACCATCAAAGAATTATTTTGCCACTTTAAATAAGTCCTTAATTTTCCATTTTAGGCATTGCTGGTAATTGATGAAAACACATTTGCACCAATTATTTTAGAAAATCAATATATTATTGCTGATTTAATTGCTTTGGCACCCGTTTGGTTCATTTTAATTTCAGATAATCTTTTAAGGAAAGAAGTTTGGAACATGCTAATTTGCATAAAACCATGTCGGGGCTCGGTGCACAATAATATTCAAATTGTTGGAAGTAATACTTCTTAAAGCAATTATTTTGGTGTTACATATGAAAATATGAAGTGTTTATGCTCCTTTTATTTGTATTTCTTTGTCTAGACACTGGCAAACAAAAAAAAAATTTTCGAAAAAAAAAAAAATTTTGCTTTATTATAGTACTTTTGGGTCTCAATAAGAATAATATAAAAACAAAAAAGTAAAAAAATTAAGTTAAAGCGCCGAAAATGCCATCGGAAAATTTAAAAAAGCAAAATTTTTTGGTTGAAAAAATGACACTTTTTCTTTCCTTTTTTTGCAACAAAAAAATGCATTTCCTTTATGCTTTTGACGCGTCGCCAAAAACACCTTTTTCAACCAATTTTGTATGAAAAAATCGAGGTTTTTGGGATATAACATTTTTTGGCTCGTTGGTGCGCATTGGTGATAAAAATCTCGGTAATCAGAAAAAAATTCTCTATCGAATTATATAAAATCCAGATTCAAACCTTCTCAAACCCGAGTTTTGTAGTTGAAACGATATAGTTTTTTAGCATTTACGTCGCTTTGTCCTCCGTAAAAAAATTTTTAAGTTGCATTTTTGGAATCAGCGTAAAAAATTACATCTAGTAGGTCTGATTATTAGACAGTAAATTAAAATTTAATTTTTCATACTGTAACGAAAAAAATGACAAAAAAAGGAAAGGAAAAAGTGTTCCCTGCCAGTGTCTATCTTTGTCGCCCATAATTTAAAATTGTATTTCACATTTTTACCTTTTATTTTTAAATTTGTAAGCAAAAAATGTCGTTGAACTTGATATTTTAATTAAAGATTTAATTAAAGAAATTCGTTTTTGTTGCAAATTTAACAACAAAAGTATTTTATAATTATTAGCAAAAACAAAAAAAATTCAAATTTTAATAAATTAAAAAAAGTATTTTTTCTATTTTATTTTTGAATCTGACCAAAGCTTGAAACGGCAGCCCGACGCACTACGCCAAAGCAGAGATATAATTTTTGATAGGGATCGTTCAGAAATCACGTGACCAAAAAAAACAAAATTTTTGGACACCCTCCCCCCTCTGTGACCAAACATCAAAATATTTTACCGAAAACATCAAAGCTAGTGACAATTTGGGTAACTCCCTCCCCCCCCCCTTGCCTTGGTCACGTGATTTCTGGACAGTCCCATATCATTTTTTAAATTTTTATTTGATATGCAAATTTTGCATTTTTGACAAGTTACTGAAGTAATAAAAAAAAATATTTAAAAGAATTCTGAAGCAGAATAAAAACGTAGTCTTGTGCAGCCAAAAAGTGGAATTCTTTCAAGCATAAAATTAATACATAAAATAATTAATAATATATTACAATCTGACGTTATCGTTCCCTTTATGCAACAACTGCTGTTGATGTTGTTGTTGCCATGGCATTTCTTTTCGTTGTAACATTTTGAGTTGTGGATGAAATAATTACAGTATTTATTTGTTTACAAAAATAAAATTGCAAATATTTTTGACGTGTTGTGCCACTATAATATGTAAATACAAATTATAGTTTAAAGGGAGTGTCGAAGATAGTGAAAAACTTTTTTCCGTCGTTCCAAGTGATGAAGAATGCATTCGTTGCGTGCGGGCGGACAAACTTTTTCATTCCCCATCACTTGGAATGACGGAAAACGTTCATAAAAAGTTTTTCACTATCTTCGACACTCCCTTTAAATAGAGACGTGCACGCGCGACTCAAACGCGAGTGTTCCCCTTCACTTTTTTTCGTCCAAAGGAAAAACGAAGAGAGGCATACTGTAGATTTTTGATCTTTTTTTTACAAATGTGATTTTTATCCTTCTAGATGTAAAAAAATACGGAGATTCCAAAAATGCAACTTTTAAATATCACTTCCGTATAAAAAATCTGAGAAAAGTCTAAAAAATCGCTTTTTTTCACGTTTTTGAGAAAGTGATACATTACGCTCAGTCACGCTCACCTAAGCCACCACAGCAGTTAAATAGAGCTTCTCATTCTCTATATTACCATATTATTAGAAATTACAGGAAATTACAGGAAAAAATAAAAACTCATTTTTTCTAATTTTCAGCTTAGCTTTTTCTCAAAAGTTAGATGGTTGCAAAAAAGTGACTCGCTGCGCTTGCATGCTTGTCGCAGTGGAGAAGACGGTGGAGCATGAGGCAAGTGTGCGCAGGTTCAAACCCGTCATCGGGTTAAATGCAAAAAAAAGTTCAATTTGCAATTGCAACAGGAAAATATTGAAGAAAGAAATGTGTTCCCCGACCGAAAAAAAAAATAATTTTGCTATTTTCCAACAATAAATTAAGCTGCAATATTAATTTCTTTTTTATTTTTCTTTTTTTATATCTACTAATTTTTTTGCGGCGAATCTAATGGTACCAAATTTATTGCGACTTGAGAACTTTGAAAATCACGTGAACGTCTCTACCTTTAAAGAAATAAAACAAACCTCAAAATTATCAGAGATATACTGCCGGACCATGCAAGAATGTCATATAACAATGGCAAAATTATTGCCAAAACTGATATTATTGTTGGATCAGCTGTGAAAAGTTTTATGACAACGTATGTGCAGCGTAAAAGTTGTGCAAAAAATATCGTTAATGAAACAACTGGAAAAAATATAAATTATTATTTCAAAGTTGTCTAGATAAAAACTGTCCGAAATCGAAAAAAATCAAAAGTCGAAATTTTGATTTCGAATTTTTTAAATTTTTTAAAAATGAAAATATGAACATCCAAATCAAAATTTCGACTTTGAAATTTCAGCGTTTTTCGAAATCAATATCAGAGTTTTGTGATAAATCGAAAAATGTGGTTTTTATTGGAATATATAGATACCGATTTGGCAATTTGTTCGAAACAAAAACGATATTTTCGATATATCGCAA
The DNA here is from genome assembly GCA_964035985.1 of Panagrolaimus superbus. Lineage (NCBI taxonomy): Eukaryota > Metazoa > Nematoda > Chromadorea > Rhabditida > Panagrolaimidae > Panagrolaimus > Panagrolaimus superbus. The sequence goes on from OZ038357.1 coordinate 14,780,980, forward strand.
AGCTCTGTTGTTGACTTCGAAAAATGCCAAAATTTCAAAGTCAAAATTTCGATTTGGACGTTCATATTTTCAATTTTAAAAAACTGATAAAAATACCAAAATTAACCTTGAATTTTTGGCAAAATATTTTTTTTTTTTATTTTGCGTATTTATAGCTAAAAAAGGATTGCGAAATCGATGGAAATGTCAAATAATTGTTTGCACCCCCCTGATTTCACAATAGTGTTTTTTTTTCCGTTTTATCTCCAAGTTATATATGTATTATATGGATTTAACATTGTGGAACACGAATTTCACATTTTTAAGTGCCCTTATAAAGCTCGTTTTTGAGATTTTTTGATTTATATACAAAAATCACTTGGAAAACTTTTCAGAAAATCCGAGTAAAAAAGACGACCGATCATTGAGAAGCAAAAACATCGAAAAGAAACCAAATAAAGTGACAGTCAAGCCTTTTATTCATTTTCAATGGTTGTAATTTACATGAGTTTAAATTTTATAACTGACTTTCTCAATTTTTCAAGCAAAAATGAAAAACAGCGGCAAATCGAAAATTTCAAAACAGTTTTTGCGATTTGAACTTTGGCAGGAAGATTCCTTAAAGCACCAAGGGTGGACGAATGTTTTTATTTTTTTGGTCCGGTGCACCGCTGCTCCGGTCCGGTGCCTGGGTTTTTGGGTGGGCCAAAAATTTTGAAAGTGGTATATTCTTGTAGCCCTGAGTCAGGGCTACAACTTATATTTGGCACTTTTTAATTTTAAGGTCCTTACACGAAATTACTAAATTTCGAAATTTCCGATTTGGCGAAAACCCCAAAAATCGCCGGGTCCGGAAAAAGTTTTTGGTACTAATTAATGCCCTATTACATGGGATTTATTAATATAGAAACAAAATATACGAAATCAAAAAGCGCGATATCATTCATATGCCAAAACTGAAATCGGCATTGAAACTTAATTTTTTAGTGAACGCACTTTTCGCAAATCAAACCACTGACGTCTGTGGTCAAGTGGTAGCACGCGCCGCGTTCATTTTTTGTCTCAGGTTCGAATCCCCCTCCAAGCAAAAAAAAATTTTTAATTAATTTTTTTTGCATTTTTTTATTTAAAAGTTAAATTTGTTAATGTTTTAAATTCAGTTGCTTTTTTGGCACAAATTTAAATAATGTGTGAAAAAAACAATATCAAAAAAAAACAAAGCTGGTAAAAAGTCGGAATATTATATTTTTAAGATTTCTTTGTTTTTTCATACTTGTATGATAAAATAATGTTTATCATATTATGATACACATAAATTAACTATTTTGTTAACAAAAAAAATTAATTAAAAATTTTTTTTTGCTTGGAGGGGGATTCGAACCTGAGACAAAAAATGAACGCGGCGCGTGCTACCACTTGACCACAGACGTCAGTGGTTTGATTTGCGAAAAGTGCGTTCACTAAAAAATTAAGTTTCAATGCCGATTTCAGTTTTGGCATATGAATGATATCGCGCTTTTTGATTTCGTATATTTTGTTTCTATATTAATAAATCCCATGTAATAGGGCATTAATTAGTACCAAAAACTTTTTCCGGACCCGGCGATTTTTGGGGTTTTCGCCAAATCGGAAATTTCGAAATTTAGTAATTTCGTGTAAGGACCTTAAAATTAAAAAGTTCCAAATATAAGTTGTAGCCCTGACTCAGGGCTACAAGAATATACCACTTTCAAAATTTTTGGCCCACCCAAAAACCCAGGCACCGGACCGGAGCAGCGGTGCACCGGACCAAAAAAATAAAAACATTCGTCCACCCTTGGTGCTTTAAGGAATCTTCCTGCCAAAGTTCAACTCGCAAAAACTGTTTTGAAATTTTCGATTTGCCGCCCTTTTCTTGAGAAATTGAGAAAGTCAGTTTTATGCAAAATCATATGTATAGCTTTATTATAGCTAAAAAAAAGAAAAAAAAGAAGAATGTCCAATAAAAAAAGTGAAAAAAAATTTATTACTGTAGAATTTGAATATTTTTTTTGTTTTTCATTCACAAAATGTGAAAAAAAAAATGAAAAAAAATCCGAGTAAAAAAATGTGTGGGCGAAACGGAAAATGTGCCAACTTGCCTCCCCCATTTTAAAATAATTCAAAAAATTCTTACACAACAAACTTTTTTCATTTCCTTGAATATTTTGGGATATTTTTTTATGAAAATAAAATTTTACAAATGTCATTCCACTGAGAATTGCCGCCAAAACAGTTGTAACAATGTAAATAGAAGTTTGTATTTTATAATACAAATTTCCAATATTTCCATCTACCATTGCCGTTACAACACTATTATCATCATAAAAAACAAATTTAATTGATTGATTAATTTTCCATAAATAATGTAATAATGCAAGACCCAATAAAAGAAAAATATACCAACATTTTTTCCAAATTTTTTTTTGTAAAACTGGAAACCATAGAAGCGTAAACCGATTTAATGCCATAAGGGCATGCCCAAAAAATTGTATTGCTGAAGAGCACGAAAAATCTGTAAATAATAGATAGGCGATGGCATCGGCATTTTTTAAAAATGGTTGAATTGTTGGAATTTGTGAAAGTTTATTTTGAACAACCAGCTATAAAAAAGGGGAGAAGATTTGATAGTTTTTGAAAGATAGCTACCGTATTTCACAAAACTTGGAAAATAAGACTAGAGACCGGCAAGTGAAAAAAATTTTTTCGAAAAAATAAATTTTTTGGTTTTATTATAGTACTTTTAGACGTGAATAAGAATAATTTAAAATTAAAAAAATTAAGTAAAAGCACCGAAAATGCCATCTGAAAATTCAAAAAAGCAAAATTTTTTAGTTGAAAAAAAGACGTTTTTTTCTCCTTTTTTTGCAACAAAAAAATGCATTTCCTTTATGCGTTTGAAGGACGCGTCGCCAAAACAATGCATTCCTTCGATTTTTTAACGTTTTTGATCAAAATCTAGCTCTGCGAATGCTCCCTATTTTTTTCGTGTGCTTTTGCGTGCTTTATATTTTTGCCATAGACGTATTTTTTTAAGGCTATCGAACTGTGCCACCAGTTATGCTTACTTGGGCTTACTAAGGGGTCAAAAGTCGAAAAAACATGTATTTTTTGAGTTTTCCACCCTTTGTCTTATGGGAAATTTTTTTTAAATACCATATTCGGAATCAGCATAAAAAATAACATCTAGTAGCTCTGATTATTAGGGAGTAAATTAAAATTTAATTTTTCATACTGTAACGAAAAAAATGTCAAAGAAAAGAAAGGAAAAATGTTTGCTTGCCGGTCTCGAAATATGACTCATCACTTTTTAATTTGATATACAAAAATTTTTCAAAATTCGAAAATTCTAGATTAGAGTTTTTTCCTGTATTTTTTTTTTAATATTTTAATGATATAAAAAACAGTTTGATAAAACAAATTTGCATATTTCTATTTTCGGCTATCCCACAGATAAAACTCAGACATTATAAAAATCTAAATGCTGAAACATATTGTTGTCAACTGATAAACTGATTTTACTATCAATAATATCCCTTTTCATTACAACAAAAATTATTGCAAATTAAAGTGAGACTTATTTTTAGTTTTGTGAAACACTGTAATCTGCATACAAACCCCCATATATGCAAATAAATCAGCCACAAGTACAATTCTAAAAATACTGTAAAATGGTCCAAGAAAGCCATTATTTCTTTTTACTATCAATAAAATTAACAGAGACAAATGAAATGTATATAATGGCACTTCAATTAATGTCAAAATTAAAAGATAAACACTTAAACCCATTTTTTATTTATCAAAATGTTTTTCAGTGACGTAAAAGTTAGAAAAATAATTCTAAAAAATAAATAAAAACTAATATAAATAAAGTTAAAGTTTTCATGTTTTATACAACAATAATTTCTTGATGCCTCAATAATTTTGATGATAAAAGCTCAAGAACTTTAAAAAGTTAATTAAATTTTTAAGGAAAACGTAAATAATTTTTTTGTATCCATTTTTTTGGCAGGCATAAATAAATGGATACAGTATAATTAAAGTAAAAAAAAGCTTATAAACAATGACTGATAAGGGCATTTAAGAGGAAATAATTAATTCGTGTTAAAAAAAATGTTTGTTCCGTATAAAAAAAAGTGTTGTTTAATTTTGTACTTATATGGATAGTATATGTTACGTCACGTGTCTTTGTTAGTAATAAAAATTATAAAATGAACCTTGGTTATATATTTTTGAAGAAAAAAAATTAAATAATTTGATTTTAAAAATACAGTAACAAAAGAAGCAAGCGTTTTTATAATTTAAAAAAAAACTGAAAAAAATTTCTTCATTGAACAAAAGCATCTTTGCTGATTTAGCGAGGGTCTCACATGGAAAATCCCAACAAAATCCTGGAGCTTGCATAAATTGGAGAGAAGTTTCTTAATTCATTGTTTCTTGTCACTGCTACTTTCAGATCTGGAAAGTTTGAATTCTAAAAAAATGAATTTATTGTTATCAAAACTGCTTATATAGTTCCATATTGCATCATTCTTGTAACTTTTTAAAACGGTTGCAAAATGCAAGCAAAAAAAATTTGTATGGAAAACAAGTATGTTTTAGCACGAAATAGAGTTAGAAAATAGCATGGAAAAAAGTCTTTTTCGTGTAAAAACATACTTATTGCCGCATAATTTGTCGTCGACAAGCAAAAAAAAATTATTCGTCGACTCCCTTTAAAAGTTTTGTAAGTTTTTGCAAATTTAATTTTATTTCAAAATCTTTTGTTTTTTGCTTAATTTCATAAATTATGACATTTGCTTTTTTTTCTGTTTTTCTGCGCACTTTTTCTACGATATTTTTTCTTTGTTTGTTCTTTCAAAATTTTAACATTTTATTTATCCGGATGATTCTCACAGCCTTTCTTTCTCTCCCTTTTTTCCTTTGATCAATGCCGCTTTCCCAGAATTATTTCGAAACATAAAACATATTCTTCTCCGAATTTTGTCTAGAATTATCTATGGATTACTGTAGTTTAATTAAAATCTATCTTTTTTTCGCCATAAAGTTTTAAAAAATAGAAAAAAAGCGGCGATAACACTTTTTTTTTTCTTTGTTTCGAAAAAGTGTGAATGCGCAAAAAATAATTTCGTAACAACACCAATTTTGGGACTTTTACATTTTATTTATTTTTCCTTTTTTTCTTTTACTTTTGAATTTAAAAATGTTTACGAAAGTTTCTGCCTTTTTTTGTTCTTTTTCTTTTTAATCATCTTTTTTTGGGACACTTTAGTTTTCGAATTCTTCCATGTCCAGGATTACTGTATTTAAATAATATTTATAATAAATTTTCATGTTTTTTTGTTTATTTCGCCGTGAGACATTTTTTTTGTGTGCCACAACAAATATTAAAAGAGGAAGTGCCGCCTGGAACAAGTTTTTTTTAACCAACAATCCTTGATGGTCTCGACACGAAAATACTTTTTTTTGCTATCGTTCCTTGAGAACCCATTTTTCCATCCAAAAAATATATCAAATTCTTTCTTCTTAATTCGGGTCAAGATCATTGCGAAATTTTGTTCAAAAAATTTGTTAAAGGTGGTCCTGGAGGATATATGACACTTCGTTACAGATGGTACCGATATGAAAATACTTTTTTCGTGTCGAGACTTCCTTTGATCTGCCCCTTTCAAAGTAAAACAGGGTTCCCTTTTTTGACTTTAAGTATTTTTAGATGGATACAAAAGAAGATTTTTGTTTGCCTTTTAAAGAAAAGCAAGATATTGTTATTAATGGTTCATCAAATGATCAATACAGAAATCTCAACTTGAATCAAAAACAACAATGTTCAAATGTATTTTCTGTAAAATCAAAAAATGTTGAAAATGATGGAAAAAAAGGTCAAGGATACGGTAAAAACAAACTCAGCGATGCAGTCCTTTTTTATCACCCCCTTTTTTTCTCTCAATTCTCATAAATCTATGAGGGAGATAGAAAATTGACAAATTTAAATCGGAACCAACTTGAACATTTCCATCTTTTGGCGGCCTGAAATATAATGCTACATTTCTGCTTCTGAATTTTAATATTTTTTAAATATTTCTTTAAAAAAAAAGGATGTCAAAAAAACGGTATCAATCTGCAAAAAAATAACAAAAATAAATATCAGAACTGATATTGAGATTTTGGCGGAGTGTGTCAGGTCGCCATTTTAAGCTTTGATCGATCGGAAATTGGCGATTTAGATCCCAAATTTTTATTTTTTTATAAAAGCGAAACTTATCTTGGAAGAGAACTTTTTCGAGATAGCAAAACTAAGGATGGACAAGGGCCAAGGGCTTTTTGATGGCCCCGGGGCCAGGGCCGGGCCAGGGCTTCATGTGTTGGCCCTGCTTTGGCCCTGGCCCTAGCCCTGGCATATTTAAAAAACTGATCGGCTGTTTGAAAAATTGCACAGGTCTTCAAATTTAGAGGAAACTGATAGGCCAAACCAGGGCCAGGGCCAAATATTTTTTTTTATAGTTTTAAAGGGGGGAGACCCACCTCTAACAATTTTTTGTTCAGGGTTCATTGGAGCTGCTTTTTTTAAAACCTTTTGCAGCTCCAATGAGTCTGCGATCGTGTCGAGACTAAGGATGGACGAGGGCCCGAATTTTCAGGCCCGGGCCCGGCCCGGCCCCTCAAAATTTCGAAAAGCCCGGCCCGGTCCTGGCCCTTACAACTAAAAAAAAAGCCCTGGCCCGGCCCGGGCCCTGATTTTAAAAATTTTTGAAAATTTTGTCATGGTCCCCCCTGTGGAATTTTTAAAATTTTTTTCAAAAAATTTAAAAAGCCCGGCCCGGGCCCGGCCCCGACCCTCAGTTTCCAGGCCCTGCCCGGCCCGGGCTTTTCAAAAGCCCTAGGCCCTCGTCCATCCTTAGTCGATACCATCAAGAAAATTGCAGCAAAATAATTGTTCAAGGTGGGTCTCCCCCTTTAAAAAGCATTTATTAAAAAAGGACTGCAGCAATATCGAATGTGTCAGATTTTGAAACTTTTGATTATTCGAAGCCAAGAAAAGATTCAAATTATTGGAACAAATCCAGCAAAAATCATTTATCATCAAATATTTTAAATCTTAATCGTGATTCCGAATCAAAGTCAAAAGGAAAAGCAAAGGATTTAAAAAGTGCCAACAGCAGTACTCTTTCCCTTCATATTGCTGCTTATGAAAATTCCGTTGAAGTTTCAAATTATGATGGTACAACAAAAGATGAAGGTTCATTAAAGAAATGGGAAATTCCAAAACATCTTTTTCCTGGCTCATTTTCAAATACTCAAGTAAGTTTGAGAATTCAAAAAATATTGAATAATACTATTTTTTACTCAAAATTCATTTTAATTTTATCCATAAAATCTTCCTTACTCCACAAAATAACTTCCAACTCCACACATTTCCTGAGGGCGCCTACTAAGCCTAAGGCTAAAGGGTGCTAAAAATTCCTAAAATAAGAAGATATTTACGCTTAAAAGGAGTAAATATAGCTCTATTTTTGCGTAGGAGAAGCCATTTTTGGTACCCATTGGCTAGCCTAAAAAGCAAGCATAAATATATTACGACTGTAATATATTTATATGATTTAACAAAAAAATAAGATTATGGGGAAAATTAAATTGAATTATGGATATTTAAAAAAATATTTTTGTAAATTTTGATTATTTACAGAATCCTTTTGAATTTCCTCGACAACAAGAAAATGGAGAAGCTACAAAACCGGAAACTATGCAATTTAAAGCATCTCAAAAATTACTTAATCCTAATGAAATGGATGCAACAAATCAATCATCATCAATGCCTTCCAGCGATATGGTTAGTTTATTTTTGATGTCAAGAAATAGCACAAAAATACACAATCATTATTTTTTAAATATTTAAGCGATTAATTTTATAGGAAATGGAAACTCGTGCTTGCTGTGGTCGTACTGCTCAAATTGGTGGTTTATATGATATTCGAACTGAACAAGTTCTTGATGGTTTGAATATTTTTACTCAGTGAGTTTTTACAATTTTTAAAAAATTTTTAAATAACGCTTAATATTAAATGTCGGACCTCTTTTGTTTCATCATTTACCCTAAAATTTTACTTATATTTTGTTAAACCCTCGTCAGATATTAACACAAGTTTATTATCAATTAACAATAAATCACAAACGCGACACAATATATTTCTTAAACAATCTAGCAAGAATAAGTGAAACTAAAGGCCAAATACAGCTGAGCTCGAGAGAGCTGGAATTCGAATTGTGAGAAAATCAGCTTTCCTTTTATTCTGTTTCTGTTCTCTCTCCTTTTCCGCTTTATCCATGACCACTATTTCGAAATGTGTTATTGATAATGGCACCTTTCTTTTGTTCTATGACTCATCTCTGGAATGTGTTGTTTATGAAAGTCTTATCGAATGATGAAATATCTCGCACTTTTACTTTTATGTTTCTTTTCCATACTGTACTTGCACTTTTATGCTTATCCAGCTGCTGCAGTTTGCACTTACCATGTTTTCAACCGTACTTGGCGCTTTGCCAAATCCCTTTCTTTCATTTCCCTTTGCTTATGATTTCACTGGCCACTGCCTTGCGTCTTCAAGATCTTAACATTAGCTGATATCGTGCATCAAAATCAAAAACTGCACTAAGAAATAGTTAAAAATTAAACAAAAATGGACCAAGAAATCTGAAACCCAGAATCGAAACATTGTTTTTTGTCTTCGTCTTTCTACAGTTATTTTTCTAAAAAAAAATTATCAGAAAAAACTTTTTTTTTGCAAATATTTTTTCTTTTTTTGAAAAAAAATGGAAAATGAGCTTTCCGCGCGAGATTATCTTTTTTGCAATTTTTTGTGTTTTTTGAAGGCTCGTGAATAGTTCAAAACTGAAAAAATATGGTCGATCAGAATCCGACCAAAATTGAGGATTTCAGAAGGCTTGAATGAAAAGTACTTCCATTAAGCATATCCCAAAATTTTGGAAAAAGAATATATATATATTTTTAAAGGAGCCCAGTCAGCCAGCACAACACAGCGAACTGACTGTTGATTTTTAACATTTTGCCAAAAAACATTTTTTGGAAAAAATGGCTCTTTTTCTTTTGATCCTTAAAGGAGATTCGTCAGTTTGCGCATTTTTGCGATTTCGCAAGAAATTGCGAAATTGTAAATAAGTGATAATCAGGTTTTTTCGTGTCGAGAACGGCATACTGTAAATTGATTTTTTCTTTTGCAAAAAACAAAAAAGAAATTTCGAAATCATCGCTTTGTTTTTTTATAAATGCATTTTTGCAGTGTTTTTTTAAAATTTTATTCTTTTTGCGTATAAATGTTTTAATTTTTATGTTTATTGATAAATAAAGTTGTTTTTCTTTGTATTTGTGCATAATTAAAGGTTTACACATTTTTTTTGACAATTTTTGGTGTTATGGTTTAGACATTTGTTGATTTGTTTTAATAAAAATTTTATTGGTGTCTTTATGCATAAATTTATGTTATAATGTTATAAATAACGACAGGCTTAATCCTTATAGATTTATATTCTGTTTTTCTTAATTTTTTCTCACACATTTTGCGATAATTTTGCTGAATAAAGGTAATGTTTTTCATTTCTTGCCTTTGGCAAATAAATGGCTGTGGTTTTTAAAATATGATTTTTACACTAGTAAAACTACGTATTTTTATTTTAAAAATTTGAAGGAATTCATATGTATGAATGTAAATTCGTTTTCCTCTCATAGAATGTAATGAACCATTTATATCTGTCAATAAATTATAAAACGGTTTTACCGAAATGTTTGTATAGAATTTAGAGGCACCTTTTTTTATAAAGCTGTAAGTTTTGTTTGAAATGCAAAATTTTATAATTCTGAGAAACAGAATTGATGGATGATAAAGGTGCTTTTTTATTTGCATTTTTGTGGCAAGTAGATAATAAATCTTTTATCAACAAAAATCTTCCAAATATTATACTTCAAACATGGCCAATCCATTCTAGACATACACAGGCTTTACGGATGATTTGCCTCCGAAAACTGTAAATAAGAAAAATAATTAATGCGAACTTATTGGTTTAGAATTAAGTTCCATCCCCTTTCACATCCTTATTATTGTAGTTGTTCTATAAAAGAAGAAGTTTGCTACCACGTTTAGTCTCAATCTCTGTCCAAAGTAAAACTTCCCTTCAAATTCAGAAAATTGTTTTTTCAGCAAAATATATAATATAAAAATGAGACAATGCATGAACTAAAGAAGTGCTAATATTAAAATTGACGTCAGACGATTAGAAAAGACTGCTGTCAAACGTTTAGATGATTCAAGTCTGAATGATGGAGAATGATCAGTTTATGAAGATTCATCTGTCAAAGAAAGGGCTGTGAATAAATGCCAAAAAGCATAAAAGATGTGTTTCCCAATCGCAGTTGCAATTGTTGTTTTGTCTTCGTCAATATATTTGCTTGCAGTCGACATCTCATTCAAAATTGGTCAAAAAATATAAAACATTCAAAAACACCAAAAATTGTCAAAAAAAATGTGTAAACCTTTAATTATGCACAAATACAAAGAAAAACAACTTTATTTATCAATAAACATAAAAATTAAAACATTTATACGCAAAAAGAATAAAATATTAAAAAAACACTGCAAAAATGCATTTATAAAAAAACATAACGACGATTTCGAAATTTCTTTTTTGTTTTTTGCAAAAGAAAAAATCAATTTACAGTATGCCGTTCTCGACACGAAAAAACCTGATTATCACTTATTTACAATTTCGCAATTTCTTGCGAAATCGCAAAAATGCGCAAACTGACGAATCTCCTTTAAATAATTTCTGTAAATCCAAATTACTTTTTTATTGTTTCTGGGGTAAAAAAATATGAAAAATCTGATAAAAAAATATGTGATTTGTTGAAAAATATGAAAAATAAGGGTTTTTGGACATGTTGAAAAAAGGGTATTTTAGAAAAGTTAAAAACGTGGCGTGGCCTTTTTTCGGGATTTTTTTTTGAGAATCAGTTTTTTTGGGATTTTTTTTTGAGGATTTATTTTTTGGGGATCTATTTTTTGGGGATTTTTATTTGGGAATCTATTTTTTGGGGATCAGTTTTTTTGGGATTTTTCTTTGGGGATCAATTTTATAGGGACTTTTGTTTGAGGAATAACTTTTTGGGATTTTTTTTTCGGGATTTATTTTTTGGGGATCCATTTTTTTGGGATTTTTATTTGGGAATCTATTTTTTGGGGATATATTTTATTGGGACTTTTCTTTGGGGATTATTTCTTAGGGATTTTTTTTTCGGGATTTTTTTATGAGGATCAGTCATTTGGGGACGAGGAGTCCTAGCGCGAAAATTTCATCAAATTTTTTAAAATTTTTTCAAAATTTTTCTTTTTCATCATACGGGATTCGAACTTCTGGCATTTTGTTCGTTATTTTTTCTCCTTACCATTCGGCCACAGAACTTTCATAACTTTCTTTTCTTTTTGATACTTATTGCAAAACATAATTTAGCGCGCATTTTTTTCTTTTTTCGCAGCTTTGTTTTTTATATTATTTATATTTTTTTAGAATATTTATAAAAGAGAATCTGGGTTTTTGAGTGAGAGGAGTCGGGAAATAAAATCACTTTTTGACTTCTGGATTCTGAATTCGGGATTTTAATCAGATTCTAGTGTTAAAAATTATTTTTCCATTTTAGAACCTTTTAAGGTTAATTTTTCACGCTGATTCTGAAAATAAAAGCCGTTTTTGCTTTTTCTATTAATCAAAACCATTGCCTTTACTTTTTTTTAAAATTTTTATTATTGATTAAATATATTTTTTTTATAAATATATAAAATATATAAAATATATTTTTAGAAATATGTGTGTATAATAATAATAATTAATTTATCATAAATTAATTATTTAATTTATTGAACCATTTTGATGAATGGAATAAAGGTTATATTTTTTTCCATAAATGTATATTATTTATTTAAAGTTTATAAAAAACAAAGCTGCGAAAAAAGAAAAAAATGCGCGCTAAATTATGTTTTGCAATAAGTATCAAAAAGAAAAGAAAGTTATGAAAGTTCTGTGGCCGAATGGTAAGGAGAAAAAATAACGAACAAAATGCCAGAAGTTCGAATCCCGTATGATGAAAAAGAAAAATTTTGAAAAAATTTTAAAAAATTTGATGAAATTTTCGCGCTAGGACTCCTCGTCCCCAAATGACTGATCCTCAAAAAAAAATCCCGAAAAAAAAATCCCTAAGAAATAATCCCCAAAGAAAAGTCCCAATAAAATAAATCCCCAAAAAATAGATTCCCAAATAAAAATCCCAAAAAAATGGATCCCCAAAAAATAAATCCCGAAAAAAAAATCCCAAAAAAACTGATCCTCAAAATAAAATCCCTAAAAAATAATCCCCAAAGAAAAGTCCCAAAAAAACTGATCCTCAAAAAATAGATTCCCAAATAAAAATCCCCAAAAAATAGATCCCCAAAAAATAAATCCTCAAAAAAAAATCCCAAAAAAACTGATCCTCAAAAAAAAATCCCGAAAAAAGGCCACGCCAAAAACGTATAATTTTTATGTTTTTTTTTCTCTCTAAATAAGTTTAAAATGTTCAGCAGATTCCGTTTTATAAAAGTAGGGCTCAGATTTTTTTTTTACTCTATACAAAAAAATTTGCCGCCAAAATGAAGTTGATGCGCGCGCCAGCATCATGTCCAACATCAATTTAGTGTCAGAAAATGTTTTATGTGTCTAATTTATGCTTAAATCAACTAATTATTATCAACAACACAATGTTATAATCATTTGGAACAACTATCAACTCTTCACATTCACTACAATTATATTCAAAGCCATCAACATCCTCAACATCAAAAATTTGATAAAAATGGAGAAATAGCTTCAAACAATGATCCCTCAAAGAATGCAGTAGTTATATAAAGCTGTTCCAACTTATAAGTAAGTGTTTTAAGCATAAATTTATATTTATTTTGTTATTTTAGACAGATTTCTGTTAACTAACGAAGTTGTATATATACTGTAGTTTTAAAAAATCACCATGCTTCTCAATTATACCGAAATATGGTGTAACTTCTTTCCAGATTTGTTTTATGAATAATTGAACATATAGTCAACATATTTAAACTACTTAGGAACAATATTCTTGTAAAATGCGCTTATGCGAAATCTGCGTTCTAACTACAATACAAAATTGGTAAACATAGATTAAAAAATTCATAACATCACATAAAATCTCAAACAAGGTTTAAATATATATAAATTAACAACAGCAATTCAAAATTGTTTAAAAAAAGAGTCATCCGTGAATTTGAAGAATTACATCATATATACAACTTCGTTAGTAAGCAGAAATCAATCTAAAATAACAAAATAAATATAAATTTATGCTTAAAACACTTACTTATAAGTTGGAACAGCTTTATATAACTACTGCATTCTTTGAGGGATCATTGTTTGAAGCTATTTCTCCATTTTTATCAAATTTTTGATGTTGAGGATGTTGATGGCTTTGAATATAATTGTAGTGAATGTGAAGAGTTGATAGTTGTTCCAAATGATTATAACATTGTGTTGTTGATAATAATTAGTTGATTTAAGCATAAATTAGACACATAAAACATTTTCTGACACTAAATTGATGTTGGACATGATGCTGGCGCGCGCATCAACTTCATTTTGGCGGCAAATTTTTTTGTATAGAGTAAAAAAAAATCTGAGCCCTACTTTTATAAAACGGAATCTGCTGAACATTTTAAACTTATTTAGAGAGAAAAAAAAACATAAAAATTATACGTTTTTAACTTTTCTAAAATACCCTTTTTTCAACATGTCCAAAAACCCTTATTTTTCATATTTTTCAACAAATCACATATTTTTTTATCAGATTTTTCATATTTTTTTACCCCAGAAACAATAAAAAAGTAATTTGGATTTACAGAAATTATTTAAGGATCAAAAGAAAAAGAGCCATTTTTTCCAAAAAATGTTTTTTGGCAAAATGTTAAAAATCAACGCGCCCCTTACTTTTCGTTTCGCTGTGGCACAATTCTCTCGTTTTTGTCAAGACGATAAAATCAAGCAAAAAAAGAAAGAGTGCGCACTATTTCTTTTCTCTGACGGGAAAAGGAATGTCTCTTTTTCTCTGCTCCCTCTGTTGAGAGAGTTGTGCTGGCTGACTGGGCTCCTTTAAAAGCTTTTAAATAATAAAAAATTTCTAAAATATAAAATAATTTTTAAAAAGTAATAAAAAAATGTATACAACATGCATTATTTGTGCCGTTTGACAGGGCCGTATACAGAAAAAGATTTCAGGGGGGCACTGTGAGTTTGGGGGGGGGGGCAACCTTTTGATCTTTTGCCGCCACCGTACCCAGCGGCAAAAGACCAAAGGAATTTCCTCAATTTCGGGGGGGGGGGGGGCACGGGCCTCCCTTAAATACGGCGCTGCCGTTTGAGAATTTTGAGAATCATTGAGAGGGCTGGTAAAATGAGGAATAGAAATTTTTACTTTACTAATAATTAAAAATCGGCAAAAAATAAACGTATTCTGACATAGCTTTTTATTAAATAAGTAAGTTTTTAGAAAACTTTCTGATGATATCATTAGCCGAGAATTTAATCCCGATTTATCAACTGATTTTACTTTCTCAAATAAAAAGTATGATAAACTTGAAAAGCTTGGTATTGATGGTGAAATGAAAGCAAGTATTTTGCTTGGTATGATTCAAGGTTCTGGTTCCATTAAATATATTAATGATAAATTTGATGCTAAAGAATCTGTTCAATTTTCATTTATTCAAAAAATTCGTACCTTTGATGAAAGTATTAATCTTAATGATAGCCGATTAAAAAGTATTCTTGCTCCAAATATTGGCAAATATGGTACTCATGTCATCGTTGGAATTCAATATGGTGCAAATATTGCTACAACAATGACCTGTGAAATCTCCGAGACTGAAAAAAAATCTCAAATTGAAGGAGAATTAAATGCATTTTGTAAAAATTTGAAATTTTCAATTGAAGGCAAAGGTGATATTTCTTCCGCTGAAAATGAAAAGAACTTGGAAAATAAAATTTCATTGAAAATTCATGCTGATATGCTTCCCACTGGCATGGAAACTCCAACAACTTTGGAAGATGGAATAAAATTTATTAAAAATATTGCTAAAGATTTTGCTGAAACAAATACAAAAGGAAAGCAACTTAAATTTCGACTTATTCCAATATCAATGGTTCTTGAAATTTTGGGTTTGGAATTAGCATATGATCGAGTATTACATCAAATGAAAAATGGTGCTATGATTCGGCTTGAATATTTTCTCCATGATATTGATGAAGTTTCAGCAGAATGGGAAAGCTTCGAACGATTGATTAAAGATTATCAAGATGATATTTCTGTTAAAAGCAAGAAAGAAATTAAAGAAAAATATAGAAAGTTTAAAATTTCTGAAGGTAATATGCATAGCTGTTTGATTACTTTATTGACTGAAGTACGATCTGGGAAAAAGGATGAAAATGAAAATGAAATTGAAAAAGTTGTTGTAAATTTTGAAAACGCAACTGATTTTGATCCTCCAAATTTGGCACTTGATTCTTTTGAACTTATTGAAGGGAAAATAGATTTTATTAAAAGATGTCGAAATGAAAAAGTAATTGTTATTTCAAAAAATGGTGAATTTGCTAAAACAAAAAATATGAGTCGAGATAAAGAAGTTTTCTTCCTTTTTTTTGCTTTCAATTCTGATTATTTAAAACCAAGATGGAACGAAACTGTTCCCTTATTGTTTGATTTGAAAAGATATCTTGATGATGCTATTTTTGCAGTTATTGATACTGATATTTTACCAAATATTGCTAAAAATGAAGGATTTGAAGGTGGTATTTACTTGGCAAAATGCTTCAATAATCGGTATTCTTATTTCGAAAATTTCGATTTTTTAAAAAAAAAAAAATTTTAAAAAATTTAATTTTTTTTTAAATAGTTCAGACATGTCCTTTTTGTTTGTTTCTTTTGTTACTTTATTCTTTGATGTTTTTGGTTTTAGCGATGTATCACAAATAAAACCAAAATTTCAAAAAATCATTCCTTACTGATTTTTTCCGACACCATTTTCACAAACACATGCAACAACAAAATAATTTAATAATAATTGAGACAAAATTTTATTAATTTTTGCAAACAAAATTATTTTGATTTTTCTTTAATTAAATATTTCAAAGATTTCCCAAATTATTAAATAAATGAATGTTTTTGATTCTTAAAAATGAATGAAAGATTTGGCTGAGAAGCCGGCTCCATTGACACCGCCTACAATGGCTCCGCAGCTGGAGTCAGAGCCCGATAAAAAATGTCCGGCGCAATACAGATAAATTTTGGTGGTGGCGATATGAAAGTGGTTTGAAAAACGTTTATTTTATACCCCCCATAATTAAAGAAACCAAAATTTATAACTTTTCTTTGTTATCCATTTTCAAAAAATCAAGAATGTTGCCAGGTTGGCTCAACTGGTAGCACCCTTGAATTTAAGACAAGGTTGAAAAGTTCAAGCCAAAGAATCCGAAAAACAAAAACTAGTACACAAAGTACACAAAGTACCTAAAGCTGTTGTTGTTATTATATCTATTGATCAAATATTATTCATTCCCCTTCTAATATCAATTCATTTTTCCGCTCTTGTTTACTATATACCCCCCATCAGTTAGTTTTAAAAAATGGTTTTTAATTATTAAATATTATTATGAGTCAAATATTTACAAGAAACACTTTCTCATAATTTATAGAACCTTTCACTGTATTATCCTGATTGCGCCTCAAGCCCAACATACCGAAAAATAAAAAACAATAAATGGAGGGTATATAGTACATAAGTGCCCAGCTTTATATATCTAGTTTATTGATTGAAAAGCTTTCCAAAAATGCAAATGAATATCAAGATAAAAATCAAATGAAACAATCTTTTTGAGCTTGACCATTGATGAAAAATCCGACCGGAAACCGCTGAGCTCAGTCGGTCTGCAGCAAAAAAGCACAAAAAGACTTGGACGGCATTTTTGCCATAAAAAATTTTTTATGGAAATGGAACTGCCCCTTAAATAACACATTTAAAAACATCTTTTATTTTTTCAGAATTTTTAATTTTGAACATCAAACTTTATTTTTGTCGATCCTTCCTAAAAGTGAATTTAATGTAAAACTGCCGAAATTTGAATATCTCAAAATTAAAGAAAATTCTGATAGAAGGGCTTCGAAAATAAACAAAGACATCCAAATTGAAGTTAATGAAGAATGTGGCATGCTCAATGGCAGCATACCTGTTGTACCTGTAATAAATGGTGCCATTAGTAATATTTCTTATCAAACTTATCAATATGAAAATCAGATGAAACTAGTGTTCATTAACCCGACTAGGGCTGTATCCCCCGGGGGATGCTTCTTAGGGGAGGGGAGGGGACGGGGGCAACAGTTTAGGGGGGGGGGGGGGGTTTAAAAGGGGGCCCCCTAATTTTTAGAAAAAAAGGGGGGGATTTAGGGGACCCCTAAAAAAGGGGGATTTTTAGGGGAATAACAAAAAAAAACCAAAATTTGTTTAGTTTTGAAAAATTTTTCGTTGAAATCTATAATGTATATTTTGATATAAAAAAACTTAAGAACTCTGCATTAATTAAAATTATGTGATAAATAAAACAATTTTTTTAATTTTTTTAATTGTTTGTAATACTTTTACAAATCATTTAAAACGGCAGTAGAAAAAAAAGTAATGGAGAAAAAAATAATAACAAAAAAATAAAATTTAAAAAAATAGACTAAAAAAATAATTTAGATTTATTTATTCGTTTCACTTAGGATGGGCGAGGGCCCAAATTTTTAGGCCCGGCCCTGGCCCTGAAAAATTTTGAAAAGCCCGAGTCGGGCTCGTTTTTTAAAATTTTTTCAAAAAATTGAAAAAGCCTGGTCCTCGTATTGCTTTCTCGGCCCTGGGGCTTTTGCAGGGCTTTGGAAAAGCCAAGGACCCTCGTCCATCCTTACGTTTCACATTGTTAAAAAATCAATTTTTATCTTTTATATTTTTCTTTCACCTTTTGAAACATGGCCCTGACATTAAACAATAAATGCTGATGATTTCAAAAAATTATTATTTCAGTCAACTATTTTCAATAGAAATAGATGTCAAAAAAAAGGGGGAAATATTTTAGGGGGGGGGGGATTTTAGGGGGCCCCCTAAAAAATAATTTTTAGGGGGGGGGGGGAGGGGAGTAAAGGGGAGTAAAATTTTTAGGGGGCCCCCTAAAAATTCAAAGGGCGATACAGCCCTAAACCCGACCCGACCCGTAACCCGACCAACCCGACTTGACGAGTTGACCCGATTGACCCGACCCGACGAAATTTTCAACCCGGTTTTCAACCCGACAACCCGACCCGACCGATTTTCTGACCCGACATTTTTTTGTGAAGAATTTAACGTTTGAAATTTTTTCGCTGTGGGTTTTTTTGAAACAAAAAGTAACCAAATGTCAAAGCTCTGTCAAACAAAGTTTGGCGCTTTTGAGCATTTTTTCTTCTGCTGAAAAATATTGATCTTTTTTATATTGATTTTTTCAATGATGGCTCCTTCTCCGGTTTGGAATGTTTTCAAAAAGGTAGCAAATGAAAGAGTTACATGTCAGGAAAATACATAGCAATGTGGACAATCATATGTGTATAAAAATAAAGAAACTTCTAATAAGAAAGATCACATTAAAAAGAAGCATCCTGAAACTTAAGCAGGGCCGAAGCAAAAAATTTAGGCCCTAGTCCTCTTTATCGAAATAAACAAAGAAACAGATTGGGTGCTGATGCTGCTTCTAAACTGGTTATTGTTTTTGTAGTTAAAACATAAAATTTTAAGAAAATTTTACTTTTTTGTTTTTCAACCCGACCCGACGAGTTGACCCGACGAACCCGACTTGACGGGTTGACCCGACCAACCCGACCCGACGAAATTCTCAACCCGGCTTTTAACCCGACTGACCCGACCCGACCGATTTTCTGACCTGAAACGTAACCCGTGACCCGGTTTTTTTGATTTCAAGTCGGGTTGATGAACACTAGATGAAACAAAAAACTTCAAATTTCGAAAGAATGGAAACGAGCTTTTGAAGAACTCAATGAAAGAATTACAATGATTGAATATTTTATGGATATTGAAAGTAAATCTGTTGTAAAAAATGTTTTTAGCAGTAATTATAATTGGAGTGAATACTATCAAAAAAATATTTACCCTTTTATTGATTATCATATCATTGATATATCATCTTCTGTTCAAAGTTGTACCAATGATAGCCTTGAAATTTTACATCAAGTAATTGGTGGTAGTAATCTTCAAAATTTTTCGATATGTAAAGTAATTATGTTAATTTTTTGATTCAAATGCTGAAATTATGTAATTTTTTAGTTTTTCATACTTGGCTCAATTCAAGACGAAAAATATGTTACTCCATTAATTGAACAAAATTTTATTAAATATAATGAAAAATGGGCTATCATTGATAAATTACAGTGTTGGAAAAAGGTAAAATATTTAAACACAAAAATTAGTTACATTTGTTTAAACAAAAATATAATAATATTTAAGAATGCCAAAGAAGAATGTACAATTAATGCCTTGCAATTCCCCTCTTGCAATCCCAGCAACATTTCTTTCTGTCAAATTAGCATAGAAAAAATGGATGAAAATTTTTTTAAATTTGTTGAAGTTGAAGATTCTATACAATTTGTTACCAAAATTCCGGTATGAAAATTAACACTTTTTTATACAAAAAAATATAATTTCGGCAAGTTTTGATATGGCATTAAATATAAAATTCTTTTAAGCTTACAAGCTTTGGATATGCCTAAAAAATGAAAGAATTTTAGATTTTTCAAATCAAAAATGAAAACGGTTTTTTCTCCAAATTTATTGTGCCATCAAATGGAAAAGTTACTGTAACATTGGCAAAAAATGAGCAATTATTTATTGGAAACAACACTTTTTTCGGCAAAAGTGATGCCCCTTCAAAGATAACATTTCATACAGTAAGATTTTTAATCTAAAAAAAACTTTAATGGCAAATATTTATATTTATTAAATTTTAGTCAGAACAAAATCCAAATATTACTGAAGCATTAAGAAAATGGAGTGGTAAAATGAATGATGCTTCAAAGATTGAAAATGAATATATTAAAGAAAGCCAAATTGATTCATCATTATTTGAAACAATTTATAATTTTATCATTGAACATATTTTTGCTATTTTAGTATCGATTTTTGTTTTTGTGGCATTCATTATTTGTTGTTGTTGTATTTATAGATGGTGTTACAGGCCATTTTGAAACAAATTCTTGATAGATTATTGTTCCTTTTTTTTATCATATTTAAATTTTAAAAAACCACAAAACACTGTTAAAAAATATAGTTTAGTCAGCTCCATTATATTCAGAATTACCCCCCCCCCCCCCAACAACGACCAAGAATTAAAATGCATGTAAATATTTGAAGACAACACTAACTCTCCCAAATAAGATTTTCCACCCACAAAGTATGTTCAGTAGTATTTTAATCGTTGCATTTACAGTTTGGATCAGATTTGAAATATAAATTTAATTCCGGATGAGTCGAAACGCTAAAAACTTTATTACATACTTTTTTGGCACATTTTTATCGCTGCATTGGGGGGGGGGATTCCGGCCTGAAACTGTACAGCGGATGAAAAAGCTCATATTAACTTATAGCTACATAGACTATTGGCAAAATAAAACCAATGTGAAAATAGGAAAAAATCCATGTATACATCAAATTAATGGTGTTCTCTCCTTGAATTTCGATATAAATTGTTGGAAATGAACTTTTTGTGGGGCTCAAGTTTCCATTTAAAATGATATAAAAGTGATCAACTAAATAGATTATTTCAATTTTGCAAAAAGTCATTTATTATGAAGCAGATTGTTCAGATCAAAAAACCAATACAGTCATAGTCAAAAAACAAAGACAAAAAACCATAAAGTTAACCTCTTCGAGCAAGAAGAGCTGCAATCAAAATGAAAATGATGGGAGCATTTGCATAAACGGGAAAGAGTTCATCACGGATTTCAACAGGAAGTAATTTTTTCATTTCAGTGATTTTAGCCTTTTTATCACTTTGAGAAATGTTGCGATCATCGAAAACTTTCTACAAAAATGTTAATTTTTAATCTTATTTCACTTTTAAAGGTACCTCAATGTCATTGGCAATTTTTTGTAAAGATTGTGGCATTTCTGCAATTCTTTCAAGTCTAAAAGCTTTTTCTTCTTGTACTGATAATTGTTGGCGTTCTTTGATAATTTTGTACCATCCCTTAAAAAATGTAATATTACTAAATATTTTCTAACAATTACAAACTTGTTGGGTGTCATTTAGGGTATTTATAAATCCATCAATTTTGTCGTCAGCTTGTTGCTCAGATAAACTAGAATCAGAAAGAATTGCCAAAAATTGTTTTCTTTGAACTTCGGTCAGACTTTGATCAAAGAGATTAATTTCATTGCGGCGAGTTTGCTCTCCTGGCGTAGCAGCAAGAACAGTCCCATAAAGGATGAAACACACAAAAATTGTGAAAGATTGAACCATTGTAGAAAATAGTAATGTTTAAATTAATAAATGTAAACAACTAATTGAGTGTTAATTATCGTTTATTTTAAAATTGCTTATATACTGTTTTAAAAAGAGGCCCACATTGTGCAATCCAAACATTTTTGAACAGCTGGAAAAATAGACACCTAATAAATTCCCTTATTATCTAAAATTCGTACCAGACGTTACTCGGGTCAAAAAATAATTTTCGTCTGACCAAATAATAAAGAGAGACAACGTTTACTTTTTTTTAAAATAGCAAAATTCGACAGTCTAATTTGATACATGCCTGTTTGTTCAACTGTAAATTTTCACACAAATTATGCGAAATTGCATTCTTTTTCCGAAATATATTTTTTAAACAAAACATGTTATCCGGATGGATAACCACAGAAAAAACAGTTTTTTAAAAGATTTTTACAATTTTCAATTTATGGTACAGTACTTTTGATGGAAAGATATAAAATTCCCTGTTGCCATGAAGTTTACTGTACTTTTTACTGATTATCATTGTTTCAGGCCCAAAAAAGCATTACATTTTTATTTTTGTTGTTGAAAATTCTAACATATTTAATGACCCCCCTTCAAAAAAAGAGTGCAAAAATGTTGCAATTGCAACAACAAAAAAGACTCTAAAATAAATAAATAAATAACTGATTTTATCTCATTTCATTCTTCTTCTTTTTTTCCATTCAGCTTATTCCCCTTCAAAAGAATTTCCTCATTTTTAGGGTTCATCTGTTTTGCACATCTTTATTTCGTTGTCTCCAAAAAAATTGCTTTTTGGAACAACAAAAAATTTAAAGCAAAAAAGGGGGTATAAAAAAATAGGGGAGATGCATTTCATCAATCTTTTTTCTTCTTTCTTTACTTCTTTCTTTGTCAAATGCCTTGTAATTCCTCAACATTTTGGGGCCATTTTTTGAAATAAAATATGCCATTCAAAAAAAGATGCCAAAAGTCACATACAAAAAGAGAGACAATAAATGAACTCGTTGCTGCAAAATATGTTAATCTACAGCATTTACTCATGGATTACAAATATTTGAAGAAAATTTTTCATTAAAGTTTTAAAATATTTTTTCTGCAAACTTTTATTTCAAATTTTTAATTAAAAATTGTTTATTATTTGTGTTCCATTTCCATTTAATTTAAAATTTAAGGCATAAAATTTATTCGGCAAAATACTTAAGTTTTTTCATTAAAAACGACATCTCAAGTGGTTTTGAAACATAAAGTGGATTTTTTTAAGATGTTAGATACATTTCAATTTTTAAAAGCTTTAAACAACTCTTTTTTTTTGCATTTTTGATCAAATTTATGGTCCCTTTTTTTTGCAAGTTTAATGTAGTCTCGGTAGCGCAGTTGGCAGCGCGTCAGTCTCATAATCTGAAGGCCGTGAGTTCGAGCCTCACCCGGGGCAATCTTTTTTTTCAACATTTTTTCTCGAACTTGTTTTTACAAATTCTATCTCTCTCATTTTTTCCCCAGCTGTATCCCAAGTGCATCTTTTTTTAAAAGCATCTATTAAGCAAAAAAAGTAATCTCATCAGACACATTTTTGTGTCTTTAAAGAAAAAGTCCTTTTTGTTCGAGTTGAAACAATTAGTTTTAAAACTAAAAACAAGGAAATATAAGACAGTCGTCTGCCACTTTTTCACACCACCCCCCCCCCCCCCCCCAACCAAAACCCCTTAAATGCCGTTCGTTTAAAGAAAAAGAAAAACACTTTTTTTGGAGGGGGAACACAAAAGAGAGATGGAGGAAAGTGTTGAAATATACATATATAAATTGTATGTTTGAGAAAAAAAAGTGTTCATCTTTCTTGGACCTCTTTCTTTTCCTTTTTTTTCCTCGACCAAAAAATGTCAGTTATTTTGGCATAGAAAAAAAACAGCAGCATTCATCCATGTTTTTTTCCACTCCGTCTCTGCCATCTTTTTCGTTAAAAAAGAACTTTTTTAACCAAAAATGGCACAAAAAAAAGAGAGAAGATAAGCTGCTTTTGAGAAAAAAAAGAGTCTTCCAACAACGAAAAAAATGCATTTTTGAAAGACTTCCAAAAAATTTTCTTTTCATCTTTTTTTCCCCCAACTTCCTTTAAAGGCACCCAAAAAGAAAAAAAAAGAGATGGCAAAAAAAGCTGTTGTTTTTCTTTCCTCTTTTTTTGTTGCTTTTGAGTCGTCCCTTTTTCTTATTCATCGAGAATTCCGAGAGTATATATATATTTTTTTTTGTATATTTGGTGTCCTCCTCTTTCTTTTTTTTATATAAACGATGAAAAAAGAAAATAGAAGGAAGAAATATTTTACTGGAAGAAAAAAAGAGAAAAAAGTAAAATCTGTTATTACTTGTTAGCTTTTTTTGAAATCGTTTTTTTTGCTCAAAATTGCTTTTTACTAATATTTGAAAGACAAAATTCTTTCCTCTGTAATTTATTTGTTTTTTCTTTTTGTTATTTTTTTGAATTTATCTCAAAATTTGGGGTTACAATTTCTTGTTTACAAATGCTTTAATTAGGTCTTAAATTTTGTAAATAATGCACTGATATCAATGTCATGATAAAAAAAGAACATTTTTACGTTTATTTCTAAAATATAATATTTTTTGCCGACAAAAAATTGAAAAACTTTTTTCCATAGTTTTAAGATTTTAAAAAAAACAATATATTGTTTTAAAGCATAGTTACCGTCTTCCGTTAAACCTCATTTTGTTAATTTATACAATTTTTAAAGCAATAATTTAATAAATTTTAGTTTAAAAAAATTTCCGAAAAAACTTTATTTTAATTTCCCAAAATTGTATGGTTACAATTATCGATAAAAAAACAAGTTTAATATTTACAAACCAATAATTTGTTGGATAAATCTTTTATTTTGAATCGGCTGTTCGGATCAGGGCTCTTTGAAATGAAAAATTTCGCTTTCGAAAAAAATTTCGGTTTCGATTTTGCTTTTCTCCCACGGGCTCATTTTTTGGCAAAAACTGTTACGTTAGGATGTTTTGGTGTCAATCGGTGCCAAATAACCTAGAATGACCAAAAAATAGCTTCAGAGTGATACCTGGCTTGATTTGGGGGAGTGCCGTTAGGAATACGAAATTTGGCAAAATGTCCATTTTTGGCCATTTTTTGGCAGTTTTTGCCATGCCAAATCCAAATTACATCGTGAAGGGGTAAAACCCCACTGCAACTTTGTTCCTTATGGGTTTCTCGATATAACTATATGACCAGAATATTCCTACGTGCTCTAGTTTCGACGACGCTACTAATTGAAAAAATGTCATTTTTTAGCAATTTTTTGAAAAATTAATTTTTGAATCTAAAAAATTCGAAAATGAGGCTTTAAATTGAAAAACAAATCCCAACAAGTTTTTCTTTATGTAGTTGTAAAAGAAAAAAAAACACTGGAACAATTATTATGACACTTTTGAGAAACTAGTTCCAATTTTTTGATGTTGAGGTACAAAAATGGTCAATTTTTCATTGAATCATAATTTTGAAAAAAAAGCTTAATTTGAAAAACAAATCCCAACAAATTATGTAGAATTAGCTTAAAAAAATATTAAAAACAAAAGAAACCGTTTAACGTCATTTCTCAAAGACTAGTTACAATTTTTGTCATTATAATGTGCTACAATACCCCCAACATCAAAAAACTGTGTTTAATAATATTTTTCAATGTCTGAAAATGCTATTTTCAGATTCTCCATATTTGATTTAGCCATAATTAATCAAAACTAAGCAAAAAAACAACAGAATAAAATTTTTTTTCTAAGTGACAAGATTTTTCACAATACCCCCAACATCATTTTGGTGTTATAACTCCAATATTTGACTTATTAAAACCCCGTAAACGGTTTATATAGTATTTTTTAGACATTCTGGACATATCTGAACTATTTAAAAAAATTTAAATTTTTTTTAAAATTTTTCGATTTTTTTTTGCCATGGTCCCCCCTGTGAAAAAAAATCGAAATTTTCGAAATTTTTTTTTTCGACGCACATTTCAGGTAATGTTGAGGGGACTATTAGAAGACGTTTGATAGAAAAATTAATCGTTTAAAATCATCCTACGCGAAAACCACTTTAACGTAACGCCAAATGAGCCCGTGCTCCGTTTCGATTTCGCAGAGTCCTTCTTCTTTCTTCTCTCAAAACATTTTTTTTAATAATTGTAATATTTTTTATTATTATCTTCTTTTTTATTTGCAACTATAAAACTTTCTTCTTTTTTAATCAAAGTTGAATAAATTTCAACATTATTTTTTAATCCGCAGAATAAAAAAAAACAATGTGTATTGACTATCATATTTTTAAAGGATGCATCTTTCAGTTTTTCCTCATTGAACATTTTCTTCTTTCATTTCTTTTTCTGCCCCAAAAAAAGCTTTGGGTCGGCTATTTCCCTTGAGAAAAAAAAGAGAATTTTTTCTTTCTTTCTTTGCAAAAACCCAATCGAAAAAAAAAACAACAACGAACAAACCCCAGACGTTTTGGAATGGAAGGCCACAAAAGAAAGAAGAAGGAAGAAGCTTAGTAAGCTTAGCTTACAATAAAATATCCATGGAAATGAAAAAATAAAAAAGGAAAAGAGAAGAATGAGAGAAAATGAGGATGGCGACTTTTTTATATTTGTTTAAATTTGGACAAAAACATTTTCTTTTTTTTCCAATTGTAGAAGGAGGCGCGGGCAGTAGCTTAAGACTATCTGTTTTTAGGAGGGATTTCAGGGAGAGAGAATTGTGAGTTGACAGACAACAACATTCTTTTAGAACTAAATTTTTTGTCATCTTCTAAAAAAGAAGACTCAGATGGACATTAACAACAAAAAAAAGAGAAGAAAAGAAAATGAGAAAATTAGGGTAAATGAATTTTAAAAATGGAAAATTGATTATAGTTTTTTTGACCGAGTTCTTTATTTATAAAATTTTGTTTGTATCGCAATATTGATAAAACTATACAGTATAATTTTATCAATATTTCTTGGAATAATTTTCTTTCTGAGACCAATAGCAGGTAAATATTGATAACATTTTTTGGTAGTAAAATTTAATATTTAAATATTTAAAATTTTTATTGATTATTTTTGTAGCTCCTTTTTATTGTCTAAAAGAAAAGATGTGAATATCCGCCATTTAATTGATCAAAAATCCATCTAAAATTAGCTTTATTTTTTTTAATAAAATATTTCGAAAATACTCTTAAAGAGTGACTCTTTCAATGTTTTTTAACATTTTTTTAAATGAATTCTTTTGAAATTTTTTTGAAAACATTTTATGTTTTTTTTTCCTTCTCGATTACTCATCCCAAATGATTTTCCAAGAAATCTTACAAATACAAAATTTATTGTTTTATCTCTGAGATATGTATTTAAATTTATAAATTCTACAGTAATCACTTGAATAAAACCATTCATTAAATTTGTTATTCAAAAAAGCCGAACGGAAACGGTTTTGCACCCAACATTTTATTCATACTTTTTATTACTTTTTTTGATTTAAAAATATGTTTATTTTTTAAAAAAAGATGCAAATTTTGGTTGCTTTGGTAACCGTAACCTTTACCGTTTTTCATTAATTTTTTTCATGTTTTTAATTTAAAAATTTGTAAAAATTTGATTAAATTTTGCATAAAAATAAAGGGTTTCTTTTTTTAATTTTCGTAATTGGGTTTTTTTTCTGACCTAAAATGTCTATTTTCTAGGGTTATTAACCTAAATTTTTGTAGCTATTTATTTTTGCCTTACAAAAATCACACATTTGGGAATAACATTTTGCATAAACAAATTTTTGCTTTTAAAATCCGTTATCCCCCGATCGGATCCGATATCTATATTTTAGCTTTAAGCCCATCAAAAAAACTTTTAAATGTAAAAATGTATTTGTTTTTAAAAACATGTTTAAAGCTTTTTATTTTGAAAAAAACAATTGTCCCATTAAAAAAGTTATTGTTTTTCAACTTCTTTTCTTCAAAAAAACACGTTAAAAACCCTTTTAGTAGACTTTAAAAAAAAAAGCTATTGTTTACTTTAAAGTCAAAGTCAAAGAAGTCAAAGAAAAAAAACATAAGTATCCAATATCAATGGATTTAAAAATGTGTTTTTTCTTCTTCTTCCCTATCACTCTCTTGAGAAAAAAAAAACGGAAGAAATTTTTAAATTTAAATGTATTATTTTAAACTTAACTATTTTTATGTGACTTTAAAGTTAAGTTTAACTTTTTGTAAACTGATACACTTTTTTGAAAGAATCAAAAAATTTGCATCACACATATGTGAGTGATGTGACGGATGTCAAGATGTTTTTAAAGAATGCTTTATTTTTGTTAGATAGAATTCAAAAGCATCTGATCAGCTGTATTTTTATTTTTTAAAAGTAGATTTTTGAAAATCTGTTTTGGATTAAGTAATTTTGTTGTAGTTAACAAGGGAATAATCATACACGTGATTTTTGGGATTTACTTCAAAACATTATTTTATCACTTTCCATTTGGGTATTCAAACGCATTCTAAACATTTTTTAGTGGCATTTTTATTTTTTGGCATTTTTTTATATCAAACGAGTAGCACACGATATCGTTAGCTACTTATATCGAAAAAAAACTGTTTTTTTATGGTTTCCATAGTTTCTAAAAAGGTTTAAAAACGTCAAAATAACAGTGGAAAATAAACAATTAATCATTTTTAAATTCAAAACGCAAAAATAAGCAGTTTTTTGATATAGGTAGCTAGTGATATCGTATCCTACTCATATAAAAAATGCTAAAAAATAAAAGTGCCACTAAAAAAAAGTACTTTTTTTTTATTAAAATACGTTTGAATACCAAAATGGAAAATAGTAAAATATGTTTTGAGATGAAATCCGAAATCACATTTCAGACAGTTTCCCCGTTAGGAAATCTTTATCATAAAAATATCTTCAAACTTAATATAAAAAAATATAAACTATTTCAAATTCAAAAAATGCTTTATTTAAATTTTGTTAAATATAAAAACATTACTTACCACTTGATTTTTGCACGTTTAAAAACGTACGAAAGTCAACTTAAAAGTACAACAGTTGTAAATCAAAGTATCCCTCTTATCTTTATCCAATTTTCTCCCCATCCAATTCTATGTTGTATTACATAAGAGCTAACAATTTTAGCTAACATTTTTTAATATTCGAAAAAAAACTCGCGTATCCTCTTTCAATTTTAATACTTTTTCATTTTCAATATTTGTATATATTTTTTTGTGCTGCGCGAAAAACGAGAAAAACGAGCAATTGTAAAAAAAAAATATTGAAAAGAAGGAAAAAAAGTGAGGTGACTGTTTTTGTTGCTGCATTCAATGTTGCTTTTTTTCCCGAACAAAAAAGAAAGAAAGAAAAAAGTATTGATTTAGCTTATTTTCGGGTTTATAAAAAGCTGTAGAAAAAAAGGGGGGTCTCCCTTTTTCAAAGCTTTTAGCTTCCTTATTTGTCAATAATAAAAATAAATCTCCTACAAAAAAGAAAGAATTAAAACCGTTAATAAGTTTCATTGAAACTTTAATATATATATTTTTTAATAAACTTTTAAAATTCCAATTTTTAAAGTTTTTAGTTTAGTTTTTGATTTTAGAATTATTTAAAAAAAGTTTTTGGGCAGTTTTTTGGAGAGTTATTTCTTGGAAACTAATTGAACACGGCATTTTTGGTTTTTTACTCTAGAATGCCACTTTTTATTTTTATTTTTGAGTCTACTTTTGTTTTAAACTTTTTATAAAGCTCTAAAAATTGTCTTGAAAAAATTGTTGTTTTTCAGCAATTTTTACAAGTATTTTTTTTGTTAAAATTTTTATCATAGTTAGTTTTGTAATTTTTCAAATTTCTTACAGTTTTTTTATCAGTTGAAGTTTAGAGCCTTCAAAAAAGTTACTGATATTAATCTATAATTCTTTTTGACCTCTATTTTTCATTCCTTTTTTACTTCTTTCCTGCCTCTTTTTTTCAAAACAAATTTGTCACCAAAACAATTTTAAAAGAAAAAAAACTAGCTGTTATTTTTATAAAAGTATTTTTTTAAAACAAAAAAAAACTGAACGCTTCTTTTGTTTTTTTTTATAAGAAACATCTTTTTTTTCTGTCCGCCTTTTTTGAATTCTTTTTGAAGCATCTCTTTTTTTTGAAAGAATGTTTTTTAGGGAAAAAAATTTCAAAGACGTGAAAAAATAGAAGTTTTTACGTTTATTACTTTCTTTTGCTATCAATTGTTGAAAAACATTTTTGACCAATTTTTGTTTTTGCAAAATAAAATCCATCTGTAATTTTTGTTGCAAATTTTTGTTGTAAGCTTTTTTTGCAAATTTTTAAGGTTTTTTTCTGTGATTCAATTTTTTCCTCTCTTTTTGTTGTCCGGCAAAAAATGAAAAATATAAAAAAAATTGCAAAAATTTCGAAATTGAATGTTTTTCCTTTTTCTCTCTCGAGTATATTATTTAGAGACGGGCGGGAACACTTTTTCCCTTTCTTTTCTTTGACACTTTTTTGGTTACAGTATGAAAAATTTAATTTTTATTTAAAACCTAATTACCAAACCTACTAGATGTTATTTTTTACGCTGATTCCGAAAATGCAACTTAAAAATTTTTTTGGCCTGGAAAAATTGCCGAAAATGCTAAATTACTGTATCGTTTTAACTACAAAAAGCGGGTTTAACTCGGTTTAACTCTAAATTTTATATAATTCGATAGAGAATTCGATTCTGAATATGGTAGTATTTTTTTCCAATGACCATGTATGCCCACAAAAATGAAATACCCCAAAAACCGCCATTTTTTCATACAAAATTGGTTGAAAAACGTGTCTTTGGCGACGCGTCCTTCAAAAGCATAAAGGAAATGCATTTTTTTGTTGCAAAAAAAGGAAAGAAAAAGTGTCAAACAAATGTGTTCCCTTCGGCCAAAAAATTTTGCTTTTCTAAATTTTCAGATGATATTTTCGGCACTTTAACTTAATTTTTTAACTTTTTTGTTTTTATATTATTTTTATTCAGGTCTAATAAAAATAATATAAAAAACAAAAAAGTTTTTTTTTCGATCAATTTCGATATTTTTCTTATCCTCGATTTTATGTATTTTTTTTGTAATTGTTTTATATTTTTATTATAATTACGTTTTTTTTACTATTTTATATTTTTGTTGCTTTTTTTCATCCGTTTTTTGCTACCACATTTTCTGTAAAACATTTTCCAAAAACAGATGTATTTGCGTTGAAAAAAAATTAATAATCACATAAATATTTGATTATTTTTGTGTTATTTTTGTTGCAACACTTTTTTGTGGATAAAAAAAAGTAGAGATAAAGAAAATCCTTTCTTTTTTTCAATAATAATAATATAAAATAATTTCCCACATTTTTTTGTGTTGTTTACAATCTATCTCCCCCTTCCTTGTTGTTTTTCTGATGTCCCCCAATTCCCTTTTTTTTCTTTCCATTATGTCATTTTTTTGGTTGGCTTTAGTCAACTGCGATAATCGCCCTCTCTCTCTCTCACTTTTTGCTCAATCCCCACCACCACCACTTGAGAGAGAGAATTTTCTCCCCCCCCCCTTTTTTTCCATAACAGGGAAAAAGAGAGAGATAGGGGGGAAAAAAGCTAAGCAGCATAGTTTTTTTTCTAAATTGTATTCATTCATGGAAACCAACAACCATGGGCAAAATAGAAAAAGAAAAAAAAATTATGTATTCTGTTAGTTTTTTTTGCATTTTTTTTTTGAAAAACTGCACTCAGCAAACATTCTTTTCCAGATTTTTTTATATTGCTTTCGATTTCCGATTTTGAAGGATTTGCATATTTTAAAGGATCGGATTTGTGGGATTTAAGTTTATAGTAATCCGTGGCTTTAAAAGTCTTGAAGCAACTTTTGTTTTGGTCCTGGCTGGAATTTTGATTTTGTCCTGAATTTTGACTTTGTTTTCAATTTTCGAGATTTTTACTTTATTTCAACTTTTCATTAATAAATTAAAAGTTTTTATTTTTGTTCATTAAAAATGTCTTAAACGGAATTTTAATATTTATAAAGGCGCAACAAAACCACTTGACTTTACAAAAACAACAAGACATTTTCTTAACTCTTTTCCCCAGAAAGTTTGATCTCCTCACAATTCCATTCCATTTAATATATATATATTTTTTCTCATTCATCCATGACTGCTCCCCTTTCTTTTTTTCCCCGCATTTTTCAAGGCCAACCCAAAAAAATCTTTTCTAAAATTGGCCTTGGCGTCCCCCATTTTCTTTGCAGCTCACATTTTTTGAGTGGTTTTTTATAACACTTAAAAAATATTGACACCTTTTTTTTCTGTTAATACTTCATTCTTGATATTTTTTAAAAAACAAAATTCTATTATTTTTCCACTCGAGATCGCCAAAATATTATTTAAATTTTAAACAACTATTTTTTATTGATTGATAAAAATATTAGTTGTTTTTTTAAAGAAATTTATATTATGACAAACGCCGGAAGCATGAAAGCTATTTTTACTCAAAAAAATGAATCACAATTTTTAAAGTTATTTTTTATTGAGCTAAAAAAGCGAACGCTGCAGGTTACCATTCCATTTGGTCGAGATGGTTTTCGCCGCCTCGGTAGCGCAGTAGGCAGCGCGTCAGTCTCATAATCTGAAGGCCGTGAGTTCGAGCCTCACCCGGGGCAATCTTTTTTTTTTCTTTTACATTGCTTGTTTGTTATCTTTGATTATTTTCTACTTAAAAATTTAACCCCCATCTTTTTTTATTCATGAATCAAAATTTTTATGACTCGATTTTTTTAAAAAAAAAGTGATTTTTTATGAGGCGTCAATTTTTTTAGCTATAAAAAAAGCATTGATTTTTACTACTTTTTTTCGTGATTTTTTTATGTGTTATATAATTTTGATGATAATTTTATCAATCATTTTGAATAAAAAATTTTCTTATTTTTTTTTCAGGG
Organism: Panagrolaimus superbus; assembly: GCA_964035985.1. Lineage (NCBI taxonomy): Eukaryota > Metazoa > Nematoda > Chromadorea > Rhabditida > Panagrolaimidae > Panagrolaimus > Panagrolaimus superbus. The sequence continues at coordinate 14,813,582 of OZ038357.1, forward strand.
TTTATAACTTTTTCAACCTCTTCAACACCAATCAACCAACAAACTGCAAAGAACAGCAGTTTTGGGTCTTTGACCAAAGTTTTGAGAAAAGTCAAGTGGATCACTACTTTAAACTTTTTTTTTGCCAGCTTTCTTGCTTGCTTTGGGGATCTTGTAAATCCCCTCTTTAAAGCGACACAACAATCAATTGTTACAACATATTTTTATTTTTATTTTCGTCCATCCTCTTTTTTTTGAAAGAAAAAAAGTCCACGAAAAAGTTTTTTCTTCAAAAAAAAATTATTAAAACATCTTTTTTTTGACTGAAAAACAATTGTTTCCGGTGCCAATTCAAGAAGAAGAAAAAAAGACTTGCATGAATTTTGTTTTTGGCAGCAGAAAATAATCAAATACATATATTTTTTTTGATTGACATTTTATTTTTTTTATAATAACTTTTGTCCCCCTGCTTCTTCTTCTTCTATTGTGTCAGAGAGAGAGATATTTTTATTTTTGAAGAAATAAATCAATGGTTGCAGCTCACGACGCAATGGATGAAAAAGATATTGCAATTCCGGATGTGCCGTTGGCATGTTTTGATGATGAATTTGGTGATGATTTAACGGAGTAAGTTCTTTTTTTTTAAATCCTGATCTTTAACTTTGATGGAAAGGTTTTAATTTAAAATAAAGGCTTTTTCTTTTATTTTTTGTAGCATTTTTATCAAAATTTTTGTTGTGTCTCACGACGAAAATGACAGTAACCTTAAAATATAAAACTTAAGAATTTGAGTTTACTGTACTTTTTTTTCTAATCTTCATTTCTAATTTAATCCATCATAAATTTTTTCAAACATTTTTTTCTATTTTTCATTTTGCCCTTTTTTAAACCATCACTTTTAAGCCTTTTTTGTCCTCCAAAAAGTTTTCTAAAAATTGCGAACTTTGAACATATGTTTTTTTCGAGAATGGCTAATTTATCTCAAAAATAATTAATTGGCTTTTTTCTTTGCATTTTTCATTAACAACATTTTTATGTGTAAACAAAGAAAAGAAGAAATGCCAAAAATAAAAAAGTTTTTTCTGGCATAATCGCATGCATAATTTTATGCCATGGCAAAAAATTTTGGTATCAAAAAATAAATTTTGAGATTCTAATGGATTTTTAAAATTATCTTTTTATGATTAAACATTTATGACATAACCACATTTTTTTGGATTACGGTATTTAGAAATTCAGCTTATTTCAAAATTTGGAGTTTTTATTTGAAATCAATTTCGGATTTATGCCACTTTGAGCAAATCTAAAAATATCTTTCTTCCATTTTTGCCATTAAAGTTTATGCTCCAAAAAAAAGCCATGCTATTATAACTGCCCATTTAAATATTTTAATCCAAACAATAAAAGCTTAATCCAATATCCGTTTTATTTCAAAAGATATTTCTTCAATGCATGCCATGGCATTTCATTCCCTTATTTTTATTTTTCATTTTGCTTCTTTTTTATTGCATAAATAATACATATATAAAAAAAGCCATTTAACACAACAGCTTTTTTGGACAATAAAAAAGAAGAGCCCTAAGGCATCTATCTATCTATCTTTATCCTTCCTTCCTTCCTTCGTTCTTTCTTCAAAAAATTTTTTTTGATGAGAGTAAAAAAGCAAGCGTGACTCTAAAAAAAGAGAGATCCAATTTGTCCCCCCATCTTTTATATTTTCCGGATTTTTTTTTTCTTCTGCTTTTTTTAAAAGTTATTTTTGAGTCCAAAATTGGAAAGCAGCGAAAGCAAAAAAACATAAAGCTTTTTTTTGGGGTTGACTTTTTTTCATACCAAAAAAATGGGTGACATTGATTTTTCATTGTTTGGCAATTTTCTTTTTTTTTACTTTAAAAAGAAAAAAATTCGTTTTTTTGCCGTAGATTACTTTTTTTCTCCTTTTTTCGGCGGTTTTCAAAAACAATGGTTTAAATGGCATTTCGCAAGTATGGCACTTTTAGTGCTTTTGGACTGAAAGCTTCTTTTTTTTCAATAAAATGGCACAGTTTTAACGAAAAAAAACTACGGTATTTTCAAAAGTATTAATTTTAATATAAAATTTTTTGAAATAATATTCGTTTTGATTTAAGGGGATCATCACCAACAAAAAATTTATGGCACATTTATCCTTTAATTTTTGGGTTTTTGTCACATTTAAGATCATACTGTAGCTTTAAAAAAAAGTATCTTGCCATTGATCTCTCTCTCTATCTCTGAATACTAATCTAATAACTAAAAACTTATGTTTTTTTTCTTCAACTTTTATTACCCATCTCTTTTTTTCTGCCAACGGCAAAATTTAAGCCATCTGGCTTGCTTCAAACTTTTTTCTAACACTGAAAATCATCTCAAATTACAGCTTTATAATATCCTCGTTTTTTCTTTCTTTAAATGCCGCATATCTTTTCAAAGCCTTTATTCAAAAAAAACTTCAGACAATTCTAACTTTGATTTTAGCCTTTAAACTTTTAAATAAACATTTGTTTTTTGCCTTTGCAGAGAACAAATTGAAATTCAAGCAGAAAATGCAAAAGTTGTTTTAAATTTATTGCATGAAAGTGAAAGATCTGAAAATTTGTCGTCATCTTCTTCATCAACGTTGGAAGGGCTTTCAACATCCCTTGAAGATTTAGTTGGATGTTTTGATCAAAAAGTTAATCACATTTTAAAAGATTTGGGTGAATCAACAATTCAAATGGCACCGGTACAAATTCGAACCCAAGATGAAATTATGTCTGAAAGCCAGTAAGTTGCTTCTTAAATGCTTTATTAACTAAACATATATTTGTGAAAAGTTCAAATTCCTTTTTTGTGCCAGTTAAATCCTTTATGGGGGGAATATATATCCGTTCATGCAAATTTTGTTTACGTTCATTGTTGGTCACCGTAATCCTTTTCCGTATTCGCTTTTTAAGATCCAAAATTAACACACAAGTCCAAAGTTCAGGATATATCAAATCCATTAATCCATTTATGCTAATTTTGTAACACCAAAATCGCTGTTGGTTACTGTACCTTTTTGTTTTCGTTTCGAGATGATCCCTCAAGCTTAACACATTTTTTTTGTCAAACCTAACTTTTTTGATCAACCATTTTTTGGAAAACTAAAAAATGGACCCAAGTTTAAAAAAATTTTAGAGTATGGTACACAATTACCGGGAATTATGGAAATTTACCACCTCTTGACTTTCAAAAAACATACATTAGAAAAAATCAAATTGAATCTCTTAATCTTTCTTCTCCCAGAGACGAGGACGACAATATCGAGGATGCCGGATATGATGATCCACAACATGATGAAGAAGATTATCGACAAGCAATGGATTTACATCAGCTAATATCACATCAATTAAATCTACATGGTGAAAATCCTCCAATATCTGCGGATGAAGTAATTGAAGAAATAGATGAAATTATGCAAACATGTGATTTAATTCATTCAATGACAACTGATCGAACAAATGATTCTTCAGCTGATTCAATGTATTCCTCTATGCGATCCCCCTTTACTTCAACATCACAAAATACTGAATGTGATTATAAATTTAAGCATACGGCTGCTTTGAATGTTACCTCTGAGGAACTTTCAACTCTTCCCCAATCAAAGCTGCTAACATTAATGGCCGAAATGGAACAGCTTATTATGGTATATAATGCTGAACTTGTATCAGAGCTTGCGCATCGAGATGAAATGATTTATGAAAAAGAATGTAAAAATAAATTTGTTACTTTGCTAGTAAAAATTCAAGATCAACGACGAAAATTTCAAGGACAAGGAAAGAAAAAGAAGTTGTTATCAAAGTTGGAAGGAAGTCCCTCCCCACAATTTATGACAGCTTCAATTCCATTCGATGAAGAAAATACTGTATTAGATGTTCCAACCTTAGAATCAATGATTAAAAGTAAGGAATTTTACTGCTACAATAATTAATCCCCCCAAAGGATATATGATATCCTATCAAGATTTCATATATCCAAAATTTTAGTAGGATATCATATATCCTCCTAATCATTTTTGACATCACACTAATTCATATCCTCTTTTTTTTCAGTTCTAGATGCCATTAGTGAAGATAGTCAACAAGTACCAAATTTATTAACAGATTATATCCTAAATGGTAAGGATTTCATATATCTCCCCTTTCAATATCCCCCTTATTAATCTCTATTCAACTTTCAGTGGTATGTCCATCAACCGAGACATCTGTTATCGCTAATTAATTAAAATCTCATTTTCATTTTATCAAAACACACATTTTTTTCTCTCAAACCTTTCTTCTTTCGATTTCCGGCCGAAATTTTTTAATACCCGTTGCTAAAAAAATTTTATTTGTTTTTAAAAATTTTTTATATCTCTTTCTTTTTTGGCACTCTTTTCAATCAATCAAAAAAACAAGCCATCTTTTTTGTTATCAGAAAAAAAAGAATTTTTTTTGCTGCCATTGTTTATTATTGTTTTTAGTTCAATTGCTTTACTCTATTTTTTTGTATTTTTTAAAATTTTAGAAGAAAAAACATTCCACAAAGAATTTTTTTGTGCGTTTCAATGAAACTTTTTTGCTTTTCTTGTTTTACAACAAAGTTTTTAATATAAAAATACGATTTTATCAACACAAAATGTGTATCAAAAAGAGTACCCTTTAACAAAGAAAACTTATTAAAACTGGAAAATTACTTCCAGAAAGAAATACCGTAATTCGGTACTACGATATTATATAAATTACATCAAAGATAAAAATTAAAAACATCTAACAAATATATACACAACGAGGCTACAGTAACCTAGTAACATTGATCGTCAAAATAAAAACAACTTTTTTATTAAATTAAAACAAAACTCAACAACAAAATACTTAATCCATTTAAATAAACTCAAAATTGTATATAAATAAATTTAAAACTAAAATTCCTATCATTTCTAAACCATCAGCAAAGAATTTCATAGCAAACCATAACGTTCTTTAATCTTTTCTTGTGATTTTAAAACTTCTTTATAATTAATATTTTCACAAAGATGTGACATATTTGCTTTGATACATTCATTTCCATTTTCATCTTTAATAACGTAGGCCTTTCTTTTAACATTATGTGGATCCCTTTCACAACCCAAACAAATATAAGAATGTGAAGTTGCTGTAGTACGAAAATATTCATATACTTTAGATTTGGTAACAAATATAATTAACCTTCCATTTGCAGCACCTCTTCCATTTAACAGAAATTTGAAATTCGGAGTTTTAAAAATTTGAAGTTGACCAGCAATGTCTTTGAAAGAATCTTGTTGAGCTTTAATTCCTTTGTATGGTCTTGGCTTACATCGATGAGCATTTGAAGCTTCAACATATTCAATACCATTTTTATCTTTCTTAATTCTTGCTGATACAAATTTTGGATGACATTTTGTACATAAAAATACAGAATTTTTAACATTGAAAGAATATTCTCTGCAAAATTTACGATCACTATTTGGTTCAAAAATAATCAGTCTTTTCTTTGCATCAAAGTTTTGATTCATTCCATATTCAAATTCTTCTGGATAAAAAATTTGCAACTTTGTAATCCTTTCTTGTTCTTCCTTTGCTTTGGCATAACTTTGAAGGGAACATGAGTGATCTCGAAGAATTTTTACAGTATCCTTTGAAACATAAGCTTTTGCAATATGACATTTTAAACATTTATAATGCTTTTTGTTACAATCAATACCATATATTTGAACTTTATCACATTTTTCAGCTTCAAATACCATAAGCCTTGTTCTTGGAACCCCTCTTGCTGAGCATCCATATTCAAATTTCGAGGAATCTAATTCAATCCATTTGCTATAGCAGTTATATAATGATTAAATACAGTCCAAAGTAAAACAAAACTAACTTATCAGATTCACTTGTTGGTTTCTTCTTAGTTGTATTCTTCTTTGTCATTTGTTTCTTTCTAATAAAAGCAGCACTTACTACTTCTTCAGAGCTTGACGATGACGGATGAGGTTCTACAGTTTGACGTCGTTCATTGGCAATGGCATTGATCGGTTCCTTTGCAATCATTACAACATCCAAATATCTTTTTGGTGAACAAATATGAGAAAATGGTTCAAAAACTTTAAACATTAAGCCATCGATAGATAGCTTTGCTTTAACTTCTTGCTGCTTTGAATGACATTCAATACAACGATAATAATATTCTTCTGAAGTAGATTCATAAACTCGAACATATTGACGACTTTTATGTTCAAAAACTGCAATCCGTTGTGTTGAATCTTTCTTATTGTTATTACTATTTAACACTTTAAAGTTATCCCATGAATAATCTGTATGAAGCATATATCTAAAAACAAAAAAAAATGAAAGTAGGAAAAAAACAAAGAAAGATTATTGGACTTACTCTTCATCAAGTTCGGACATTTTAGTAGCATGTGTTAAAGGTTTTGTGATATGTAATTTGGTGATAAAACAGATAAAAAATGGAGATAATAGAGATTGAGAGAGAGAGATCTGATTACAAAATAGAGGACATCGAAGTTGTTAGAAAAGGTAACAAAGTTGTTGGTGACATTTTGCCAAACATTTGTTTCGATGAATTTTTTAAAAAACATTTTTTTTCAAATTCGAGGGTTTTTGGTAAAAGAATCTTGAATTGCATCAAAATCAAAATTAAATTCTCTAAAAATATGGTTTTATTAAAACATTGAAAATAGTGTTTAAAATAGTTTTTACCAACTAAAAAGTATCAGAATCATTTTTATAGGTGTTTATATAGGTAATGCAACAATTTTTAGGAAAAAAATTTTTTTTCGAAAATTTTGATTTGTCCCCTGTGAAAAGTTTTTCAAAATGATGTTTTTGCAAAAAAAAAATTGTTCCCCCCAAATCTAAAAATTTTCACCAAGGGGGATATGTTCAGTATGGGGATCAGGGTTGGACGAAAATTTCGTTTCGCGCTGTTTCGTAGTTTCGTTTTTGCGAAACAGATATCAAAAAAATTTTTCTGATAATTTTTGATAACGGGGATTAATAATATACCCAAAAACCAACCCAGATCCAAAATATTTATTTTTTTAGCAAAAATTTGCATACCTCTTTCGCGATTTTTCAAAAATTTCCTTTGATCTTATGCCGCTTTTTGCGAAAGAGGTATGCTAATTTTTGCTAAAAAAATAAACATTTTGGTTCTGGGTTGGTTTTTGGGTATATTATTAATCCCCGTTATCAAAAATTATAAGAAAAATTTTTTTGATATATGTTTCGCAAAAACGAAACCACGAAACAGCGCGAAACGAAATTTTCGTCCAACCCTGATGGGGATGGTAATCAATGATAAAAAATACAGCTTCGGCCCAAACCAAAAGTTTCGAGATTTTTGCCAAGAACCTATTTTGGCATATTTCAAATTAATGGCATTTCACTTCTACAAGACCAAATTCGAAATTGTTACTTTTTTTGATATGGAGCAAAAGTGACAAATTTTGTTGGGATTTATCATTTTATGAGATACGGTATTTATTGAAAAAAAATTTTTGTTAAAAATTTATTCCAAAAAAAATTTTTTTGGAATAAATTGATAAGGATTACTGTAGCCAACATTTTTTTCTTGTTTATTTTTCAATGTTATATGCGTAAAACAAAATAGTCATTGTGAAGAATTAAATCTGATAACTATTGATTCAGGTTTAGCTCAAGGATTGTTTTCCTAAATCGGCGAATAAGTTTCTTGCATAACGTTATCTCCAAATTGCAAATATCGTAAAGCTGCATCAAACTTCCAATTCTCTGTAGATACTAAAACAGCGAGAATTTCACGCATTGATATTGTAAATCCATCATATCGTCACGTGACTTTTGATACCATAGCAGTAACACGTGCCTAGAAAACTTATAAGTCTTTTGAAATGAACGAAAACTTATAAGCATTCTCGGGAATTTAAAAAAAATATAATTTTCTGCTGTTTTTGGGTGTAAAGACTTTTCGGGCAACAAAACGCACTTTTATCAAATGCACAAAATAGAATAGAAATTGTTTTCAAATACATTATGAATGAAGAGATCCCATATAGCTAAATACACTACCAAATTACATGATAAGCAATGCATCCTGTTGATACAAGTAAATCTGAAAAAAACATATATTTGCTATAAAATAAATAAAATATTCAAAAATTTATAAAAAAAGAGCATTTTTGTTTCATTTAAAAACGTTGAAATTTTTAAACAAAAAATTGGCGCTTTTTTCGTTAGTGTTAATTTGATTTTTTTGAAACAAAATTATTTCGAAACTCTGACACTTGAATAAAAAAAAATATGTCTTTCTTTTTTGATACGCCCCTTTTATTTTTCAGCGACCTTTTTTTAGCATTTGTTGAAAATTTTTTGTAAACTTTTTTGGCGCGAAAAAATAATTTCTTTATTTTTGTTGAAAAAAAAAGAAAATGTTAAAATAAAAAATTGGAATTACTGTATTTAAAAATTATTTAAAAGAGGTAAGCTATTTACAAATTCAGATTTAATGTAGAAATTTTTATTTAAAAAAACTTAATAATATTTAATTTTTTTTTAAATTTTTTGGTAAAAATTTTAAATTATCACATTGCTTTTTGATTTTTATAGAAGAGATTCTGCCTAATTTTGGGGTCTGCCCAGGAGGGGGCTCTGCGATATCGATATTTTTCAGTCATTGGAAATCAAACATTTTAAAGTAGATTTGTTTCTTTCTTTTTTTAAAAAGTTATAATATAGGATGCAGGGATCAAATATAACAAATATTACTTAAATCAATCAAGTTTTAACGCCGAGCCCTGCTGCCCAGACGCTGGACACAGCTGATTAATGCCTTCAAACAAAAAAATTTTGCTATGAATATTTTAATCCTTTATTATTTATGGGATGAGATACGGTATTTATTAAAAAATCATTTTTACAAAAAGCACAATATATTTGTTATGGAATAATTAATTAATAGGGATTACGGTAGCTGACATCTTTTTTTTGTATTTATTTTTCTTACAATGTTATTTCACAATTTCGCTATTTTACAAAGTCTCGAATATTCTTTTTTGTTAAACAAAAATACTTTTTTCCCGAAAGACTTTTGCTTTTGCCGCAGACAAAAACAAACAGGGGCTCTCGAAATATTTTGGGGATCATCGCTCCGCCTCCTATGATTTATATTTTATAAATTTTTTAGCTGCAATACTTTTCTTTTTCTATCAATTTTTTTTATTGTATCATTTTTTAGCTATCTGTTTTTCATGCTTTTTTAAAGGTCCCATGAAATAAATATCTTTTTTGTAATTTTGGAATGAAATTTCTTTTCTCGATTTGGGCTGTCTTTTAATCATAACTTTTTAGCATTTTATTTTCATTGATTTTTCGTCTGATTATTGACAACCTCGATTTTATAGGCCTTTTTAGTATTATCAGTTTTTAAACATACTAAAAAATTATAAAATATTATAATCAAACGACCGAAATTGGAACTTAAAACTTCAAAATTCTGCTGATTATACTATTTTAGTTTTTTGGTATTTTCGAAAACTGTAAATAAAATTCGTCTTTTTCTTTGCCAACTCTTTTCATAAAATTTTCCGCAATTCCGATAATATTAAATTAAATTTTATTTGTTTTTGATTATTAATGGTGCCATTTTTTATCTAAAAATAATAATATTAAAAATATTTTAGATGGAAAACTGCTTCTTTTCGAAATATAACAGTTATAACCTTGCTGGTGCAACTGATCAAACTTTAAATGATCAATTTAAAAATCTTAATTTAAATCAAAATTATAAAAAAAGCTTTTCAACATTTGATAATAAGAATTTAACGAAAAATGATGAAAATAAAAAGAGATCAAATTTTGGTAAAATTTTTTAATGCTGCAAATATCTTTTTGCATTATTAAAAATTTTGTTTTTAAAAGTAAAAAATTAATGTTGAAAAAATACTGTAAAACTTTTTTGTAAAAATAATATTTTTATGATATTTTTTTGAATCCAAATTAAAATTTCAAAGAATTGCAGCATTAAATAAATTATCAGATATAGTAATTGATAAAAGTGAAACAAAAACACAAAAAAGTTTTTGGAATAAAAATGATAGCAAAAGTTATTCAACAAGTTATTTGAATCTTATCAAAGATGCTTTTGATAAAGAAATTTTTGAAGAAGAAAAGATGCATTCCGAAGATGATGCCAACAGAAGCACCCTTTCCCTTTATATTGCTGCTTATGAAAATTCCAATGAAGTTTCAAATGAAGCTTTAAATGTTTTAAATGGATTAAATGAAGATAAAAAAGTAGGTTTTAAAAGGAAAACTATCATAAAAGTGAAATAAAATACAAAAATTATTCAAGATAATTTTTTAGACAAAGTTTTTTGTTAAAGTAATATTTCAAGCAAAAAAAAAGATGTTTTTTAGAATCCCTTTGAATTTCCTCGACAACAAGAAAGTCAAAAAAGTAAACCAGAAGTTGCACAATTTAAAGCATCCCAAAAATTACTCCTTCCTAATTTATCTGCAGAAAGTAAGTTCAACGATGCTGTAAAAAATTTTAAAATGTAGATGTTTGATAAAACTGATAAGCATTGTTAAATACTGTTTTATTAAAGTTTTATCAAAGTGGCATTGTAAGATGAAACAAAAAAGAAGCTTCAAGGAAAACAAGTTTTTAATTTTATTTACACTTACTTTAAAAAGACTATTTTTTGACCAATTAATAGAAACTCCAAGTTTTACCCCAAAATCTGAAAATTAGATAATATTAACTGTATTTATTTAATTACTTTTCAGTGCGAAATGCTGGCTCCCTTGGACTTAAACGACAACGCCGAAAACCAAAAAGAAATGCTGATCCAATCGGCTTTCAAGAATGGCAAGCAACAGATCGGGAATTTTGGAGATTTGTTACAAAAATTTTAAGAAATTGGAAAGCAACTGAACGACAATGTTCTGCAACTCGTCGACCAATTACCTTCTTTCAAGATATTAAATATAAAGTTAAAAGTGATCGAAAACTTTATCAAAGTGAATTAGATGCATATCGGCAAACAATGCGAGAATATTCTCCAATTCCAAATGGTGAAAGTTTTGATCTTCCATAAAATTTTTATATTTATTGATTGATTTTTGATGTTTGAAAGGCATACTGTATAACTAATTAATTAATTTTAATTTTTTTATAATTTGTTTTTCTCTAAAAATATATAATAAACTTTAAACGCTGCTTTTTGTTACGGAACAAAAATATTAGATTAATTGAAAACTTTAATGTTGATTTTTTGGATTTGATCTTCAGATTCCAGAGATCCATTTTAAAACATTTTGTTTTCCAAAAAAGCTTAAAAGGGATTTTAAAAAATTTTGTTAAATGAAAACAAAAAACAGAGTTTTAATTTTATTTCCGACAACTCAAAAATTTGACTTTTTTTCCATCATCATTGGTTTTTTTTCTTCTTTTTTTCCATCATTATTAAAAGCAGGTGATCAAACGTTTTGCGACAAAAAAAACAAAAAAGACGACTGCCAAAAATTTATGATAATAATTTAAAATTATTAGCATAAAATTTTGGGTGATTAATTAATATGCGTAAACTTTTAACCCCAAAAATTGCAGGAAAAAATGAGCAAACAAAATTTGGAATAAATTAAAGTTTTTGCTAAAAAAAGAATTTAAAAGGGTTAAATTTGCTGCATTTAATTTTCATTTGATTTCCGACTTTTGCGAAATCCTTCTGAAAAAAATGCTTTTCAAAGTTTTCTTCCTTTGTTTGTGTCTTTTTACAGTAAATAATGCTGAAACTTGTTTAAGTGTTGTCGGAGGTAGGGCGGATTACGGTAGTTTATAGATTTTGATATGAATAGTTAAATTTAAGCATGTATTGGTGGAATGTGTCCACCTGGAGAATCATGTATCAATGATGTTTGTTGCATCACCGCTGATTCACCATCAACTGTTGCACCATTAAGTACTTCTACACCATCACAAACTTGTTTAAGTATTGTTGGACGTAGGTTACAGTAATTATTTTAAAAAATTCTTAAACGGAGTTGACATTTAAGTACTTTTTTCATTATTTCGGTCTCGCAACGATTAAAAAAATGTCCCACAAAACACTGGAGCATGCAAGATCCTGATTGTAGGATCTTACATCTTCCGAGTTTAAAAAAGTGGCAAATAGTCCCATTCTTTTAATGCAATTTTGTTTATTTTAAGCATGCCTTGATGGACAGTGTGTTTCTGGAGAATCATGTATCAATGATGTTTGTTGCATCACCTCTGATTCACCATCATCAACTTATGCACCATCAAGTACTTCTACACCATCACAAACATGTTTAAGTATTGTTGGACGTAGGTTACAGTAATTCTTTTAAAAAATCCATAAAAAAATTTAATTTCTTTGTATATTTTAAGCATGCTTTGATGGAGAATGTGCTTCTGGATATTCATGTATCAATGATGTTTGTTGCACCACAACTGATGAAGAAACCTCTCCCCCAACTAATGCATTAACTGTTGCACCACAAGCATGTTTAACTATGATTGGATGTAGGTTATAGGAATCTTAAAGGGACACGCGAACTTTCAGTATGAAAAATTTAGCCAGTTCAGTTGCAAAAAGGTTGCAATAAAAGAGTATTGCAATAAGAATATTGCGGGTATGCTTAATCGATAAAATTACCGGAATTGTATCTGAAAAAAGTATCCGCAATATTCTTATTGCAATACTCTTTTATTGCAACCTTTTCGCAACTGAACTGGCTAAATTTTTCATACTGAAAGTTCGCGTGTCCCTTTAAAGGAATTTTTGATATAAAATGATTGGTAATTTTAAGATTGCCCGGATGGCCACTGTGCTTCTGGATATTCATGTGTCTACGGGTGGTGTTGCACCACCACTCATACAGAAAAACCAGAAACAAGTGTTGCACCAACAATTGCTTCAACGTAAATTTATCTTTTGATATCCGAAATTAGTGTTGTGCCAAACTTTTTTTATTGGCTCCAGCTCTGAGACTCCGAAATTCGGAGTCCGAATCCTGAAAAGTGACACTTATACATTTTGAAAACAGTCACTTCGGAGCCGGAGCCGCAACAACACTTTCAAATACCCAAAATATATTCTTATTTCTTATTTTTAGATGCTATGATCAAGTTGATGAAAATGGTGTTAGTGATTGTCCGGAACTTGCATATCTTTGTAATGATCAATCATATTTTGATCTTATGACACAACAATGCCCAAAAACTTGTAATCGTTGTTCCTCTTCTGCTTCCACCGCGACTACCGTATCCCCTGACAACTCTTGCATGGATAAAATCAATGAAGATGGAACCTCTGATTGTCCAGTACAAGCATATCTTTGCAACAATTCTGTAAGTTTTAAAAAAAAAGATTAATTATTCAAATATTATAGTAATCATGTTTTTTTAGCTTTACTACGATCTTATGACACAACAATGCCCAAAAACTTGTAATCGTTGTTAAATTTAATTTTTGAATGTTTAATTATTCATTTAAATAATAAACTAATAATTTTATTCTTCAAAATTGTTTGCAAAAATTTAACAAAAATAAAATTTTAATTTTAAAAGAAAAAATTGTCCGCCTCAATTTTTGTCAAAGACTTAAAATAAAAAAAAGTTATTTTTTCTTTGCTTCTCTGACTTTTTTCAGAGACGCGGCTTGCACTTTCCTCTCTTTTCTTTATAAAACCTTTTTAATTTCATCCATTAAATTTGTGCAAAAAATATTCTTTAACAGGGTCTCTTTTGAGTCCCCAAGTACAATTTTTGGATGGTCTTTTGGGTTTCCAAATGACTTATTTTTATACTAATACACTTTTTTGATGGCATAAAAAAAGATAAAAAAGATAATACTTTCAAAGTTTAAAATTTATTAATTTAATTAAATTTACATATATTATTTACATAGAGATACACTTATAAAAACCGTAGATTATAACGACCCAAATTTATTTTAACCAAAATAAATATAAGATTTTTGTTAAAAATTGCTTTTTTCAAGCAATTGAAAAACATTTATTCTTTTCTGAAAAGGATCGATGAAAAATTTGAGATTTGTGTTAATGGACCGGGACATGTCGGAGTCTGGGGTGATGGGGGTGGAAGTTCAGTAGAAATGAAAAATTGGAGATCAGAACAATGTTGAACTTGTTTAATGATAGGAGAATATGGAAGGGGATCATTGAAACCTGCAAAAATTGTTTTGTGGTAAAATGGGATACTGTAGTTTATTTTAGAAAAAAATGCAAACCTCGATCATCAAATTCATCATCAGGAATTTCAAAATTTTCAAAGCTATGAAAAATTCGATTATTTTTTGACTTTATTGAAAAACTTTCAACAATTTCGTTGCAAGAATCTAAAATTCCATGAAGTCCTGGAGGCATTGGAAAATCAGGAATCATTTTTCTTTTTTTCGGAGGTTTGTCTTTGAAGAAAGTTTGATAGAAGTGATTTTTTCTGAAACAAATTTTTGTCTTTAAATAGCTATTTTTTATTAAAGATTTCTTTAATGGAATTTATCGGTCGTGAAAAAAGAGAGAGAAACGGTTCCTCCTTTTTTTAATAAATTCTTTTAACACAAAAAAAATTATGTTTAAAATTATGCACGTTTATTTCTTTGAAATTTGATAAAAATAAACTATCAAAGATTACTGCTGAGAAAATGGAAAAAATGGCCCTAATTTAGAAAATTCTTTTAAAAAGCAGACGATAAAAATTTTTAGAAAAATTTTAGCAATTTTTTAACATCATTTTTTTGGGTTTTAAGCAGCTTTCACAGATATCACAGCTCAAAAACTCTATGCTGTTTAACTTTGAATTTTTGTCTTTTCTTTTTATCCTAAAAAAACAGCTACTTAGAGAGGTGGTCCCCTACAAAAATTTTATATTCCATCTAAAAAGATTTTAATAAATCCTTCAAATCCCGTTTGGTAATAAAAAAATAAAACTTCTGTGAAAATTCCATTATTTTTTCATCAGAAAAATACAACAACAAAATTAAGTCACAGATAAAAAAGGGATCTTAAAAGATTTTAGAACAACTTTAAAAAGGGCAGTCTTTTTTTGCAGAAACAATCTTCTTTTTTCCATCAAAAAAAACAGCTATAATTATGAAAGAAAATTTTTTTATTTTTAGAGTGTCATTTTTTTTGTTGGGACAATAATACAAAAAAAAATATTACAGATATTTTTTGGGTACTTTTTTTTGAAATACACTTTTGTCAAAAATAAATAATCTTTTTGTTGGATTATTTATTTTTGAAAGAAAAAAACATAATTATTTTTTCAAAAAAGAAATTTATCATTTGGTAAAAAAAGAAAAAATTGATACAAATAAATTAATAAATCAGTAAAGATAATTATAAGTACGGTAAATGTAGGAAAAATCGTGATCGAAATTTTGGTATTTTTCGGAAAAATCGCGTTTTACAGTAACCCTGATTTAAACAAAAAGTATTTGATAGAAACTTGTTTAAAAGCTTGCAGAAATAATTGATAGAAGAGTGCTGCGAATTTTAAGAGCCCTTATTTGGTGGCAAGAATTTTTCAAGGTTTTATTTTTGGGGAATAAAATTTAGGAACGTTATTTTCGAGGACAGAAATTCAGCAAAAATTTGTTGTTATTTTTGCTCCCAAAAATCCACGTCCGCAAAATCCTATCTCCAAAAATCAGCAATTTTATGGGAGAATTTTTTGCGTCAAAGCTTACATTTAAAAAAGGTTTTATCCATTTATCTCCTTTTTTATAATTTCTATTTTCTCAAACAATCAAAACACAAGTTTTATCAAAAAAACTGATAAAAACTAAAAAAAATTGTAAAATTAAACTTTAAAAGTTTGTTTTATTTTTGTCTTTTTATATCATTTTTTCGCCTGCTTTTTTAAAATTATTGCAAATTATCACTCATCATTATTAATCAGCAATCAGCAATCATCGTTTAATTGTTTAATCATCCAAAAAAAGTGTCATAAATGCCATTTCTATCTATTTTTTTCTTGAAAAAGTTATCTTTAAACTTTTTTGAAAAAGAAAAGAGAATCTTTGTTCTCTTTCAAAATATTGATAAAAATAATCACAAAAATGAATGATTTTTTAAAAAAAAGTGTGATTAAAATTCAGTGCTTGTTATTTTTATTTTTGCTGGATTTTTGAAGAAGAAAAAACAGACTAAAGAAAAAAAATCAAAGAAAAAAAAGCTTTTAAAAAATGCTTTATTTTTTTTTGGTTGTTGATTTTTATTTTTGACTTTTTGATAAAAAAATTTGTTGTTGTTTATTAACCAAAGAAAATATGTGACAAAGAATGTCTGACAAAAAATAGGAAAGAAATAATATCCGTAAATATTATTTTTGAAATTCTGGTAAATACAAAAAAATGTTATTAAAATTAAAACTTTTTTAGAAAAAAATTGGTGTTTAAAAAATGTCAATAAAAACAGCAGTTAACAATATCCCTGTGATTACGGTACTAATTAAAAATAATAAAATTTATGATTTATTATCTATGAAAAAAACTGTAGTACACAAGTAATAAAAAATTATTTTCCTGTAATTTTTGATAGCTGAATTCACTTTTTTACTGAAACTTTTTTCAAAAATTACAAAAATTACGGTATTTGAAAATTTCAAAAATGTCTGAAATAAAAAAATATTTAATTTATTTTAATTTTTGTTTACAAAAAACTGAAAAGATTTTTATGAAATTTATTAAGAATAATTTTGTTGTTGTTGTTCATGGAAGATAAATGTATGTAAAACAATGTTCTTTGAAAAGTATTTACAGATTTTTTTGCAGAATTTATATCTTTTTTCATACTGTATTAAACTAAAAGCTATCGAATAAAAACAACTATTTTTAATAGTTTCAATCTTTAGTTTTTTTGTTAGTTTTCCCATCTTCGTTTTTTTATAAATATTCATTATAACTTTTTAGGATTTTTTGAATAATTTGGTTTTTGTAAAAAAAACTTTCTCATTGATTTCAATTGTACATTTTTTGTTGAAGTAATTGTATTTTTTATTTGGATGTAAGACTTTTTTGTCATTAATACTTTAATTTATTTAATACAATAAAAGTGTGATTTTTATAACATTTTGTAGAATATTAATGACACAAAAATATAGAAAATATATATTTTTGTAGCAATAAAAAAAAAAGATTCACGTGAAAAAGAGCACCAACGCTGTTGCTGCTTTTCTTTCTATAAAAATTTTAAAAAAAAGCAAAAACTGAGGACACTTTTTTTGATGAACAAATTTTTTAAGGGCATCTTTTTAAAGAAAAAGCACATGAGAAAAAAAAGATCGATGAATCATAAAATAATAATCTATGGTAATCAGGAAGAAGAAAAAGAAAGAAAAAACGGTTTAAATTTTTGACAGAAAAAAAAGAAGTAAAAAATGTGAAGAATTTTTTAGGAAAAAATTCGATTTTAAAAATTTCGATAAACCAAAAATGAAACAAAGATTAATAAAAAATCTTTGTTTCATTTAATCACAACCAAAAATAATTGTGATTATTAAAAAAAATTTTTCCATCTACAGTATCCTCAAAACATGTTTTTTTATAACTTTAAAAATCAAAAGTTATAAAATTGATTAAAGAATTAAAAGAATGGTGACAACAATTCCGTTTCAAATATCGAAAAAACACACACAGAATTCCAAGTTTAAATAATAAAAAATAAATTTATATGAAAAAAATGAAAGAAAAATTAAATTTTAAAAAAAACAGTAAAAACTCGTTACAAAAAAAATGTTGAAATTCATTAAATAATATCTCCATTATCATTCGTTGAAAAAACACTTAAAAATCATAGGGAATATCATAAGAAATAACAGATGAAATAACAGAGGAAACAAGTGATGAACCAGAAGTTCGAGGAGGTCGATTTTTTTCATAATCAAGTTGCATTTGACGTTCTAATGCGACACCATAAAAATGTTCTGCAGCAGGATTTTCAAGGAATTCTCGAGCAAGTTCTTCCGTTTCAAAGGTTGCAAAAATACTTCCACGAAAACTTTGATTACTTTTGGCACGACGCATTACAAAGCTTGGAATATTTCCATAGAGAGCAAGATAATCATTTTTAATTTCATCAAATGTTGTATAACGTGGAAAATTACCCTAAAAATAGAAAATTCTTTGTTTATATATTGGGGCTAATATCGGATATCATATATATATCGATTAAGATATCCAACTTTGCCGCCGAGCGCTAAAGTTCGGATACACCGCCGACGATGAACATATTTGGAGAAATTTTTTATGCGTTCGTCGCCGTCGTTAATGTCCAAACATTAGCGCTCGGCATTGCAGATATCCAAACTAAAAAGATATGTTAAAAAATACTTACAATAAAAACAGAACGTCGCTTATAATCTGCCAAAACTTTGCCATGTTCACCTTCAGGTTTATCCCGGCGACGTCGAATAGATTCTTGATCATCCGAAAGTTCAACAAGTTCAGATTGATCTTTTATTGCAGCAATAATTTCATTTCGATCAGTTGTAATTTCTTGAAGATGTCTAAATGTCATCAAAATATCAATTGGAAGCCCTGAAATATATATATAATATATATGTGATAAGGCTTATCAGTGAAAGCTATTTTTAAAATAAACTTACATCCTTCAACACTTTCTTTATGAAATGCTTTCAAAAATCGATCTTTATAAAGATTAATATCACCAAAGTAATACTATAAAGTTATAAAAATTAGTAATACTTAAAAATTAGAATATTTAAAGATACAAAAAAACTTACTTCAACTTGTTGAACAATTTTTTTCTTGCGTTCTTCTTGTGGATTTACAATCGGATTTGCTTCCATTTTTAATAAAATTTTAATTAAAAACACTGAAAAAAAAATAAATTAGTATTACTAAAACCGATTGAAAAAAAAAGATAGAAAAAAAATATTTTGTAAATAAAAACCAAAGCCATAATTTCGAAATCGGGCGAACAAATGGCGCAAATCTTTCGTTGCAAGAATGTAAAACGGCTTTGAAGATTACGGTAATTAATTAATTTACCAAATTAAAACATTTTTTGCACTTCAAAATTTTAGCAAATTTGTTTAATCAAAACTACAGTAATACAAAGAGAGAAACCTTTATTTGATAAAAAACCTGAATCAAAAAAAAACATACAAAATTCAATAAATTACAAAGTTATAAAAAGCATCAGCGTTAAAAGCATATATCACAGTAAAAAAATACATATAATTGAAAAATGGTAACCTTAACATCATCACATGGCAAAAAAAACAATGAAAAATTTGGTATATATATTTTTGAAAAGCAACAAAATGGAAGAATAAAATTCTTATTTAAGTTCAAACTTTTGAACATTTAAATCACCAGTTATTGAAACAATATTTACTTCATTGAGATAAATGCCTGGTCGATAATTAAATGTAAAAATTCGTTGTCCATCAAGTTCAGCCTAAAAAATTTGACGGAGTAATGAGTAGTTGATTACGCTAATCAAAATTACTTACAGTTAAAAATTCTGATCCCAAAGATATTATTAGATCAAATGTTATCCCTTGTGTGAATGGAAATTTACTTATAACTCTTTCTTCAGATGCCCATCGATTATTAATGCAATGATTTCTGACCAGAGCTCCCTAAAATGCATACTTTGAAAGTTCATTAAAGTACAAAGAAGAAAGCTTACATTTGATTTACCATGATGTGGAAAGTCAACTCGTAAATGAAAGAAATAATCACCACTTTTCATTAAATTAAATGTAAAAATAGTTGCATGCATTTTTGGGGTAGCAGTAAGCGTAATAGTTTTTGTATGATTAAGTGAACCAGCTCGAAATGAATGAACAAATGGAACATCCTATAACTATTTTTCTTTATTATCTTTACCAAAAAATGTGAGTAGTTTAAATTACAGGTTTACGAATAATTGCATCTGCAGATGGACCAGTTGGGGATGCGGGGGTTGATGTACCTCCATGCCCGATTGCAATTGGTTCAGAATTTTCTGTTGGAGTAGAAGATTCATCAACGCTTCCTTCAAATTCAATTACATCAATTCTTGCTGCACCTTGAATGAATAAAGTGTTAATAGATGTGTATGGAATACGATGAACAAAATCTGCTAAATGCTTTCCATTTACAGCAATCTAAAATCTCCAATTAAATATTTAGCTTTATATATTTTATTAATTACCTTAAAATAACTTTGTAAAATTAAAATTCTAATTGTAAATGGTCCATCAGATCGTAAACAATTTCCTGTTCTTTCTTCAGCTCCCCATTTATTGTTAATCAATGAATTTAAAACAATATCTTCATCAGCAGAACCAAAAATACCTTTTTTCTTAATAAATCTTGGATTAAAATGTAGTGCTTTATTATCTTGATGATCCCCTTGTACCAATAAACCACAACATAAATCAATGGAAAATTGATGTGGATGAGCAGAAGATGATGAGCCACGAATGGTAATTGCTTTACCAGGAAAAATTCCACCTGGAATATTTGTTACAAATGGAAGAATCTATAAAAGTAAATTTGATAATGTGATAAAGATACATATATATATGTATATAAAATTCCTTACCGGATCACTAATAATTTCTGTCATCTTTTTGAAGGTTCTAAAAATTATATAAATTAATAAAAGCACGTGAAAAAAAGAATTTAATCAAAAAGTAAAATCGCGCGTTTTGAGTAATGACGTGTACCTGAAAACATGCAAAAAAAATGATATTTTTAACGCTGAAAAAAACAATAATTTATTAATCTTTTTAAGCATTTATAAGCTGGTAATCGATGATGATGACTTGTATGACATTAAAAGATTTAAAAAATTGAAAAAAAATTTATCATTGTCAAGCATGGGGTGTTCTTCGTCGTCATATAAAAAAAAGGAGTGACTCTGTTGCTGTAACTTGCAACACCCAACTATTTCCTATTTTTCTTGCTGTTGTTGCAGCAGCAGAAAAGGCAAAAAAAGAAGCGGTAAAGAAAAAAAGAGTGGTGGTTAGAAGGGGGTTTTTTGTACTTTGTGCACTTTGACTTTTGATGATTCATCAATTTTCGTTGCATTTTGTTTATCCGCTTTCAATCATTGTTTATATATTGTATTTTGTACAATACATCAACATCAGCTGCTTTGCAGCAAAATGGCAGGGAATAAATTTAAAAACTGGTTTAAGATTGAAACTTTATCTTCGAATCAAACGCAATGAATCAATTTGAACTTTACAAATAATCAAACAATTTTTGTAAGTACGGTAGAAATAGGATATATATCAGAGTACGGTAGGAAAATCATCCTACGACAGACATCTTCAAACCACATCTCAAGCTCATGCACATACAGTAAGATAAATATAAATAAAAAGCAATAATAACTTTTTTTTAAAAAAGGAAAATAATTTAAAAAAGTAAATAAAATTTATCGCAAAAGTAACACAAATAAAAAAGTAATCAGTTAAATTTAACAGATACATTTACATGTAACCGACAAAAATCAAGACTAGCTTTGTTGAAAGCAAGATAAATTATCCAAAGAATCTTTCCATCAATGATTTTCGGGATGGAGAATTAGGCGCTTTAAAAGCAAGTGAACGCATTTGAGTATTTGCAAGTGATTTTGGCCTAAAATTGATAAATAATGAAAACAAATGGCAGCAGCACAAAGGGCATAACTCACTTGACATTTTCAACATTATCATCATTAATGTTTTCATCTGATAAAGTTATTTCACCTACAAAATCTTCACAACGTTCTTTTGAATCATTTGAGCCATATGAAATATTTGGAGATTGAATAACACCAATAAAGTGATTACCAATTATATCACCATTTCGTTGAAGAGCTAAAATAATCAATATAAACAGGAGTGATACTTTTATGAAATGTATATACCTTGTTGAACATGAATTGGTGAGGAATATCGAAGATGAATCCAATTTCCTTCATTTCCAGGAGCAGGCTGAGAAGTTTTAACAATTGTTCCATGACGACCAAAAATTTTAATAATTGAATCTACATCTTTTGCTTCATCAAACCCAAAAACCGTTACCCAATAATCTTTTTCTTGTGGAGGTTTTGGTGAAGGTGGTGGAAGCATTGTTGATGAATTTTGGCAGTTTTTAGATTTTCGAAGAATAATCATTTCATTATTGATTGAACGCAAAGGTGGAGCATTAAGTCCAATAAATTTATCAATTCGTTGTTTTTTATTTGGTGGACATATTGAAGAAGAAGTAGAAGAAGAGGTATTGCTTTCATCAAAAAATGTTGAGGAATTAATTGAATTAAAAAACATCTTTTTGTATAAAACTAAAAAACAAAGAAAGATTGTAAAAAAAAATATCGAAAAAAATGCCGCAGAAAAAAAGTTAAATTCGTTTTTTAACGAAATAATAAAACGTCGGTGGTTCGATTCCCTGATGCAATCATTTTAAAATTCCGGGTATTTCCTGTACATAAAAAACTTTTTTAAAATTACTTTTAATAATCTTGTGTGAAAAATAATAACTCAAAAACGGAACAAATAAAAAAAATAAATACCGTAATTTAAAAAAACAAAAAAATCTTTCATTATTATACTGTAATTTATTGGAATGATCATATCGGTTAATTTTTTCACGCATTCAATAATTTTTGTGGAAAACTTCCATTTTTGGAAAATTTATAGATTACTTTATTTTTTAATTTTAAATATTAGTACATTATTATTGCACTTCAGAATCTGAAAAAAAATGAAGTTCAGATCCCTATTAATTTAACACTTTCCTGATAATTTTTGTAATTAATTATTTTTTTATTTTTTAATATTTTAAATTAACCTTATTCTCTTTTGTCGTTGCTAAACTACTTGGTGGACATTACATTGCAGTTTCCTTAGGAAAAAAATAAAAAGTGGTCGGTCTTTGAAGTGCTTTCTTTTTTTCATCCTCGAGGTTGCTGCTGCTGCTGCAGACGCGAAGTAGCTGACGTCAGTATAAAAAAAAAGGAAAGGGGTGAAAAAAACATTTAAAAAGAAGGTCTCTCAAAAAGTAGATGCTCGAATGTGCGGTCGCGTTGGTGCAGTGGTTAGATCAAACCATACCGAGCCAGTCCTTCTGAGTTCGGAGCCGCCGACAGACGCGGCCGCAAAAAACCGAACCAAACCAAACACAAAAAACAAACAAAAAACCTTTTTGATATTTTTTTTTAAAATGTTATTATTTACCTGATAATTCCGATTAAAATTATTAAAAAAAGCTATAAAATTCATTAATGTTTATTTTTGAAACCTTTGATAAAATATTTTTATCAAATTTTTACGAATCTTATAAAAATTTTGATGAATCTCTTCAAAAGTGCCAAAAATATATTATTTTCTGAAAATTTTTTAATTATACAAATCAGTAAATTAATTAAATTACGGTAAATTTATTGGGTTACTTGCACAATAATACCGATATTTTTCGCCCTGCTTTCATACCACTAAATTACCACAATGTAAAAAAAAAGATTTCAAAAAAAGTCTTTCAAAAATTAACTGCCAGAATAACAGGAGAATGCTGGTGCAGTGGTTTTGATCAAGCCATACCGACCCAGATGTTATGGGGTCGAAGTCACCCTGCGGCACATCTTCTTTTTATCAAAAATTACAAAAAAATCATTTTCAAAAAGTTTCTTTTTTACAAAAATGGAATAAATTAATTTATTGTAAAGCAACCCTCTTCTTTTTTTTTAACATTTTACTCCTACAAAACTACGTTTTACATCTTTTAAATTTCAGTTACGATACATTTTTATTGAAAATTATGCACAAAAATTACCGCATAAAAATGTATAATGGGAATATAAATATTTTTAGAAGATATTCATTTCAAACAGAATTTAGAGAAAAATTACACCATTTGGATTTTTCACAACATCGACAATAATGCAGTCATCATCTTCATCATCATTTGATGCCCTAAAAACATTGACATAATATAATATTATTTTGCTTTTAATTTAAATAAATCTACTTTGTATCAGCTCCAATATTTATTATAGGTGCAGGGTGTTTTACACCATTGTTAATTATATTAGAAACTTTTTTGTTTTCATTTGTTTTAATATCATCAGATGATGCATCAGTACCATCACCAAGTCGATATCCTTTTCCAGTGAAAAAAGAATCAATTTTTGATGTACTAGGTTTATCAGTTTTTCCTTTGGTATTCTTTGATTTTGGAGTTGCTGGTTTTTTAACTTTTACAGCTTTATTATTTTCTTTTTCAGTTTTAACTTCTTCTGTTCCATCACCAAGTCGATATCCTTTTCCAGAAAAGATTGAATCAATCTTTGAAGTACCAGGTTCATCAGCTTTTCGTTTTCTGCTATTTGGTTTTGGTTCAGGTTCTTTCACTTTTATGTATTTTCCTAAAACAATTGAGTTACAGCACACTAAGACCTTCACAAAATACAAACCCCCGCAATTCTGTTCATGTTGATTCCACCATGTATCATTTTTACTTGGCGCACGATTCATTGTTCTTTTAACCCAACCATAATATGGTGCCATTGATTGGCATCTTCCTTGACATCTCCACCAATGTTGTTTATATATTGCAACTTCAGCATGAAATGAATGAAAAATTGTAATACTTGTACCAGCAATACCATTAATTCGATGCATATGTGATTGAAATTCAGGACCATGACCATCTCGATCCCGATTACCACTTGTAAGGAATAAAAATGCATGAATCATTTCATGAAGTAAAGTTTCAACAAAATCTTTTCTTGGACGAAGTTTTAATAATGGAACTGAAAGTCGAATAGAACAATATCCACTACGAGGTTGAAAACTACAAAGCCCAGCACATCTGAAAAAAAGAATGAGATTACTGTAGACAAATTATATTCGTGAAAAAAAGCATACTGTGTCATCCGATTACTCCATGATACTTCACAACCAGCTAAAGCTCCATAAAAGAAAGTGTCATTAAATTGAATAAAAGATGCATGAAGATCAGGATTTGGATCAATTAGTTCATATGATGGATCAATCAAATTCATTATTCTTTGAATATATATAGATACCCAGTAACTACAAAAAAGTATATAAACAACAATAATACGGTAATCCAAGATTTTAAAGATATACAAATGTCAAAAAAACATATTTTTACAGTACAACAAAAAATGCATCAATAATCAAAAGTTTATTAAAGATATTATGTTATATACAAAAAAATCAAAAATTTGTCACGTATTTAGTGAACATAGTAGTTGGGTATCATTGTTGTTGCCTCGTATCAAAAACGGATCAGTTAAATTCGAATTTAGAAATGATTCTATCTAAAAATAATCTATCTTAACTTTCTAACTAAAAAAATATAAAACTTACACAATCATCCATTTTATTGTTTACCTCTAACGTAATCACATCACATAAATCAGCAATTGGACATAAACATGGTTTTGTATCTATTATTTCTTTACATGCAGCATTTTTTCGAAATCTTTCTGATGATGATTTAGTTTTATTACATGAAGACCATTCGGACCATTCCGTTGAAGCACAATCATAGTATCGTGGCATAAAATAATCAATAAAGCTTGGAGTCACGTGTAATACTGTATGATACAACGAACTAAAAATAGTTTGAAAGAAAATGAAACAAATACAATTAAAAATCTTACCAATATCGAACATAGATAGTCCAAATAGAAAAAGTTACAAGGAATGAACCTAGTATCATAGATATCAATGAAAGTATTCGAACAAAAAAATATAAATTCATTTGATATTTCTAAGAGCAGAAAAATAAACATGTAAAATAATCAGTCAAGGATGTAACAAAAGAAAGACAAAAAAAGGGAAGCTAATAATGTAAAATTTGCATAAATATTTATTCCTTTTTCATTCCAGCGACATCCATAATAAGTGGTCGATTTTTTAAAGATGAAAATGGTGGAAGATACAGTACTCGAGCACTAGATATATAAAAAGCACCTAAAAGTATCGTCATTAATATTCGTTTTTAAGCTGAATTAACTTACCAATAGACATTGCTCTCCAAAAAATTCTCATATTTTTTGTTGGATTTCGAGCCTTTGTTGAATTATAAAGCATATAACATCCTAAAGCAAATGCTCCAAGTGATCCAGTAACTTTACACTCAAAACAATCCGTAAAATCTGTTCTTTTAAGTTGTGGTGGAGAAAGGTTTTTATCAGCAGACATCCTAAAAGCTTATTATTCAATTCGATACTGTATCTCATTAAAAGCATAATAATTGGATAAAAGCCTTTGCAAATGATGATCGAAAAATACAAAAAGTGTAAAGTATTTTATAAAGTTTTTCTTTTCAAAATAGTATATTAGTTTAACACAAAAAATATAATACAAGTGGATGACAGAGAATAAAGAGGACCTAGAGAAGAGACTACAAAATCAATACATACGCAAACAATTAATGTTTATCTTTAGGAATTTCAGGATCTTTAAGTCCAATACCACTTAATCCAGGAACATTTTGTTTCAACCATCGAACATAAAATAATTCTGTACGTTCTCTTGGTGGCACTAGTGATGGATTGTTTTGAATGGCATAATATGCATAATGAATAGCTAAAAATTGTTTTTTTTCAATATAGACAAACATAATACGTTTTAGTTAAATTTATCATATGAATCAGAGATGTGACCAAGGTGGTTGGACTAATTCGATAGGTACCTCCTTCGAAATGAATGAAAATAACCTGTCCAACCTCCTTGAGAAATCACAGAAAAAAAAAGAAAATTAACAAACCACCAAAGAAAACAACAAATACTCCAAGTTCTTTTGCCGATCGACTAGAAAATCTCATTTTGAACAAATCTTAAAAATGATAAATTAGTATTTAAAAGTGATAAAACAGTGACAAAATAGTAGAATTATAAAGTAATTTGGTACATGTAAACTTGAAAGAAACGTGATTTTACTCGATTTCATATTTTTTTTTCATCATCATCATTGCAGCTGTCTTGAAATTTTTGAAATTTTTTTTAACTTCATTTTTTCGTGTTGAGAAAATGGGCACCGGTTTTCACTTTTTTCAAATTTTTTCATGTTTTTTATTAAAAAATCATCCAATGTTAAAAAACATTTATTATTTATTTCCAGATATATTTTCTGAGATATTTAATGGGTTTTATTTGTTTTGGTGCTTTAATGATATTTCTTATAAAGCTGCTACACAATGTTTTGATAATTTAATAGTTCTTTTTAGTATACTTTTAACACAGACATGTTTTTGATTGAAAAAAAATCAATAAATATTTTTAAAAAAAATTTGGTAATAATTTTGGGGGTCGGGCACTTTTTGTTATAAATTAATTAATTCTTGACAAAAATAGGTTAGCATTTTCACAGCTTATAAAATTTCTTTCTCGTTCATTCCAATTTTTGAAAACCGATATATTTAAATAACTAAAATATTTAGTTCAGCAATAATCGGATGTAATCATAATTTTCGAAAAAAAGCTCAAAAATTTTAATAACTTTTGTCTACTTATTTCATTTATCTCGTGATTTGTTGTTACTGTATATTCACGTACGCATTCATTGTAAATACGTGTCATACACTGCAAATAATACTGTAGGATAACATTTTTAGAACGAAATGCCTAGTGGAAATTATACATCAGATGATAGTGAAATATCATTTAAACAACCACGAAAACCACCTCCAGTTGTTTCATCTGTAAGTTGTTTTTATTGTTCCTTAGCATTTTTTAACTACTTTAATATTAAACTTTTTAGACACCTAAAGATTTTGCGGCATGCCGAACAATTAAAGCTGAAACTCTTCAACCTTTACTTGATTTATCTGAAGAAGATTTTAATAATAAATATGTATTAATAGATTGTCGATATCCATATGAATATGCTGGGGGACATATCAAATATGCTATTAACTTTCATGATTATTCAACAGTTCATGAATTATTTTTTCCTGCAAATACTGAAAAGTATGAAGAAATAAATAAGAAAATACCAATATTTTATTGTGAATTCTCTCAAGTTCGTGGTCCTAAAATGTAAGAAACGTTTTGTAAGAGTTATAAACACACAAATATAATAATTTTAGGGCTGCAGCGTTACGTCAAGTTGATCGGAAAAGGAATGAAGAAAGATATCCATTTCTTGATTACGACGAAATGTTTATACTTGAACGTGGATATAATAATTTTTATAAAACCTTTAAGAAAAAAGTTTGTGTTATTGTAATTGTATGGTTTAATTTATCTTATTTTTAGGGTTATTGTGTTCCTGATTATTATACTCCAATGAATGCTAAACGGTTTACTCATCATTTAAAGCAATTTACATTTCATCGTGCTCGTTCACAAGCTTCTCTCAAACCACAAACTCAAGCTACACGGGTTGCAGATCGACAATTTAAACGAAAAATTAAAAGTGATATGGCACTTTATTCACCACAAACTTCAACGCCAAGCAAAAAAGCTTCTGTTGCTCCATCATTGCTAGCACCAAAAACTTCAACGCCTAGCAAAAAAGCTGCTGCTCCATCATTACTAGATCAAGAACTTCAAAAATGGAGAGAAAATAAACGTCTTACATCTCTTGCATCAACATCTGAATGGGATTCAACAATTGATGGAAGCTTTGAAATTGAAAATTTATCACCAATTGGTAAATCTGCACATGAAGAAGTTAATTCAAATGATGAAGCAATTGAAAGTTTAGAAGCCTCAACCCCAAGTTCATATATATCACCTCCTGTACTACATAATAGCTACTGCAAACCTGTTCAACTTTCATTTAGTTGCGAATGATTCATGTTCTTTTTTTTGTCTGTTTTCTTTTTTTGTTTATTAGTTGTTAAACTCTTTCTCTTTTACATTATATCTTTATATATATATATATACTTATCTATTTGTGTTCGAATGTTTTGATTTTCTACAGTATTCCCATAATTGTTGTAAAATAAAAAAAAGTTTGTGAATTTTTAAAATGGTTTCGGGCGAAAAGTTTTTGTCATTTTAATATTTAATTTTTGAATTCTTTTTTATAATATTTTGATACGGTATATTGAGCACTTGTTTAAAACAAAGTTTAATATTTTCGGATATAATATTATTGTAAAGATTTATTTCGTAAAAATAATATGAGTTTGTATACAATAAAACAAATAACTCGTATATATATATCCTTTAAATTCTAAAGAAAAATTTAAACAGAATAATTTTGTGCTTCAAGAAATTCTTCATCTTCTTGTTTTTCATCTTCTTCTTCTTCATTTTCACCATTTTGATGCTTTCCATTTGAATGATTATTATTTCCATTTTCAGCTAATTGCCAAGATGGAATTGAATTTGTTTGCCATCGAACGGTTTTAGGTTGTTTTAAAACTCCATTTGTTGTTGTTGTTGTGGAATTTGCGGTTGGGGTTGTTGTTGAAGAAGGAGTTGGGGAAGATGGAATTGCAGGAAATTGATTTTGATTTAATAATAATGATTTAATAATTGAAACATCCGTTTGAAGTTTATTCATTTCATTGTCTGAAATGATAAAAAATGAGGGATTACATTGGAGGGGATTTGATATATCTTGGTAAAACTACAGTATCCTTGAGCTACTATTTTTTGAAAAGAAAGAATACTTTTTTAAAAAGCCTTACTACCGTATCCTTTACTTTTATTTAATGAGATTTTTTATAAACATGAAGTTGCTTTACTACAGTAATATTCTTACTTTTATTTCCACCATTATTATTTGACATTAATAATAGCGCTCGATTTAATTGTTCTTGTTGAGCTGAAACTGTTTGAAGGGTTTGTTCAACGCTATCCATAATAAATTTAGTTGAATTTTGTAAATCATTTACCTAAAATTTCTTATATTTATTTTATGATAATATTGTACTCTTTATTATTTACTTGATTCTGTAAATATTCTAATTTTTCATTTCCTGGTTCAGGAATATTAAAGAATTTTGGTAATACCCATGTCCTCATAACTTTATATGCCATATATGAGGCTCCACCAATTACAACCATTGATTGAGTAAATGAATATAATTTTCCTCCAAAACTTTGTGGTGGGGGTGGTTGTTGAAAATACATTTGTTGGGGGTATTGATTAGGTGGATATGGTAATACGGTAGTTGTTGAAGTTGAAGGATCAGGTGGTGGAAGCATTTTTACTGCTTCATCAATTTCTGCTTCTGTTAAACCTTTTTCAAGTAGAAATTTTTTTTGTTCATTAAATGGCGTATTTCGAACTTTTGGAGTTGACATAAATTGTCGGGCGGCTTCAACCATATCTGATCGATTTGCCGTTGATGAACAACCGTCCGAGAATGAGGTGGACGAATCGGTTGGATCTCCTGGCATCTTTTACTCTTTTCTTCTAAAAATATTTTTTCTGAAAATTTATAAGACCAAATTAATGTTAACAAAATCATACATTTTTCAGTCACTTTTTATAGGTAACTATGGGGAACAGTTATAGCCGACAAAACTCCCAAAAACGAAGAACAAAAAATTAAAAATGATAATCACGTACACCCGTTGAGAGAGAAAAAAAATCATGGATGAAGAAGATCGATAACAAATTAAATGAAAGAAGGCACGAATGCAGAAGAAATAAAGAAATAAAATAAAAGAAGAATTGTGGCTGCTGTAAAAAATGGAAACTGGAAAAAAACAAAAACACACATGTTTTTAAGAGAATACTTTTTTCGAACAAAATGCGTTATCTTTTGTTTTTAACAAAAATGTGGGTTAACAGCGTTAACGAAACTGCTAGATTTGAGAGTACTGTAACGTGATGGAAAGTTTTAAATATGGAAGATAGTATTGTTTATAATTATTGTACAAAAATAGAAAACAAAAATTTTGTGTAAAATCATTCAGGTTTGTACAGAATTCTTACAAACCTTAAAAACAACTTAAGTTGCAACTTGAATCTAAAAAATACGCTCAAAAATTTATCACAAAAATCAAAAATTGGTAGGAAACAAACTTCAAAGGTAAAAATAAAACAACTTTGATAAAATTAAAAGCAAACACAAATATATTTCTCCCCAAAATATTCATATCAAACTAGAATACACTTCTTCCTTTTTTCCAACTACTATTTCAACCATCCATCTTCAATCAATATCACACTACTATTTTTTTTTGATATCAAAGTCTTTTCTTTAAAAATAAATTTTTCGAGGGGAAAAAGAAATGCAAGTTTGGAACAACCACAATTTTTGTAGGCACTTTTTGTTTTTTTTACAAATTTGGAGGCGCATGCGTGCAACATAACGCAAAAATTTTTATAGTGTAAAAAATAGAAAATTATCAAGGTCAAGATCGATAAAGCCTTACACAAGAATTACATTTTCTGCCACTTCTTTTTTAGCAAAAAATGCCGCAGATGTCGTCGCATATTAATTAAAAAATCAAAATCAGCAACTTGCATGTTGACAAAAAAGTTGGTTAATAATTTTTATTTTAATTTTGCATAATTACAAACTCATAAAACGTAAATAAGGTTTTTTTTAAACAAAAATTTTCTGCTTACACCGACCCAATTTCAATATCAACTTTTTGAATCATTTCTTCCAACAATTGTAGGACAATCTTTTTTTCTGCTTCTTCTGCTGCTTTTGAGTTTTTATCAATAACACTTTCATCTTCTTGTGAAGTAGATGTCGAAGTTCCCAAAATAACATCAAAATCAAGTCGAGGATCACTACCATTTTTACGTCTCTTAAATCGAGTATTTTGAAACCATGTTTTTACCTAAAGAAATGAAAGATTATATTATCATTATTGATTTTGATATCGGAAATGTTGTCGTAACAATGAATCAACAATTCAATCCATTTAATTCATGATGATTCGATTTCGTGTATTGAAATGGTCACAAACAATACTGAGGATTTTACATTAGAGAAAAAGCTTACTTGTTTAGCAGCTAAACCAAATTCAGTCAATGATGTTCTTGTTTCTGTATTTAAATATGGATCTTGCTGAAACGCAGCTTCTAAAGCATCCAACTGTTCTTTATTGAAGGCTCTTTTCACCATCATAAATCAATAAAAAATAAAGAATCTAAAACAACAATAATCTAAAAACAATTGAAATTAATTACAATGTGACAACACGCTTTTATAAATATGGCACATTATACAGTAATCAAAGATGAACAATGATACAAGGTTGTATACATGAATAATACACAAAAGGCCTCATAAAACAACAATCAAAGTTGTCGTAGAAAAGATATAAATAGATAATCCATAGATCAACAACAAACAGACAAATAATAGAGGTATTGTTAAATTATTAAAACAATATCAACTGTAAAAGTGATACATGTGTAAAAACAAAAGTTTTACAAAAAAACAGCCGACGAATATTGAAAAGGCATACGATAACTTTTCAGCGGCTGTTTTTCTTTCTTTTCAAGAACCAAGCCATGTTTAAAATTGGTAAGCGATTTTTTTATGTCGCCTACTTTTTTTTAGAATTTTGCAGTAAAATTAAAAAGGATATACCCCAAAAATTCGAAATTTAATCTTTTTAAATTTCAAATTTTTGGAAGATAATGGATGATTTGTTTTCCACTATATATTTATAACTACTTTCATAGATTCATGAGTCTATGAAAGCTTTAAACTTGTATCTGAAATTGTCAAAAACAGATTAGATTCAAACTTTGAGTCTTTTCTGTTTCTGAATTCAGATGATGTTTCAGAGAATTTGAAAACTTATTAAATTTATTTTAAAATAACATGTAAACATAAGGGTTTCATAAAATAAAAATCTACAGTATACATTTTAAATCTACAAATTGTTTTTTTCTTAACAATCAAAAGCCAGTAATAAATAAAACTAAACAATACAGATGAAGCTATCTAACGAGGACACATTGCATGCCTTCCACCATCTACAGGTAATGTAACTCCAGTAATAAATGATGCAGCATCAGAAGCTAAAAATGCAATAGCATTTGCAACTTCTTTTGCTTCACCTGCTCTTCCAAGGGCATGAGTTGTCTTTGAATGTTCCAAAAACTTTTCATAATCCGCATTATTCATTCCACTTCGACGATGTAATTCTGTTACTGTAACACCAGGACTAAAAAGTTATATTATAGTAATTTATTGATAGTAAATGAAAAAAAAGAAGCATACTTAACAGAATTTACTCGAACACCTGCAGATGCAAGTTCAAGGGCAATACAACTTGTCATTTGATCAAGACCAGATTTACTTATATTATATGCCAAAACTCCAGGAAACTAAAAATTTGTACAACATCTATTAGTTTATCAAATCCGACCATATTCCCCCAAACCAACAACTTACAGATCGAATTCCATTAACACTCGAAACATTAACAATATTTCCCTTAGCTTCAATTAAACATTTTGCTGCTTTTTGAGTAATATTGTATTGAGCTCGAAGATTTAATCCTAATACTCTATCATATTGTTCCAAATTTGTTTCAAGAATACTTCCTTTTTCTAAGATTCCGGCATTGTTGACCTAAAAATTTATACATATAAAGGTAATGTTTGGTGGTGGAATTTCCACGTAGAAAAAAAGCTTCAAAAGTGTACCAAAATATCAAATTTTGAACCAAATTTTTGATGAACTGATTTAAAAAGTGCTTCGACTTCATCTTCTTTTGTAATATCAGCAGATACGGTATGAATGAATCCCTGTAAAACAAATAAATAACATAAGTTTAAAAAAGAAAAATAGCTTACATTAGTTTTAATCTTTTCACATTCTTCAGTTAAACTTTTTAAATGTTCAAGATTTCTTGCTACTGCAATTACAGATGCTCCGAGTTGTCGAAAAAGTATTGTCGTTGCTCTTCCAATCCCAACAGATGCACCTAAAAAGTTTTAATAGTGTAAAATTTATGAATGCTTGTTATAATTTTAAAATTATATAATAGCAACAACGTTGCATAAAGCGTGGCTTAATACAAACTACAGATACATATATAAAAGAAGAAGAAGAAGAGAATGAGAACACAAACCTGTGATAAGAGCAGATTTTCCGGTTAAATCAATTAAAGATGGAATCGTGGATGTCATTGTTCCTCTGAAATCAAAATTCAAACAAATATAAATAAATTATTTTTTTGTTTATAATTATTTTTAAGAAAAAAAACGCGCACAAAAATCATCATTGAACAAAGAATTTGACTTTCTTTTTTTAAAATTTAATTTTAAAATGTTGTAAACAGCGTTTTGTTTGTTGCGTGTTTTTTAAAAAAAACTTTACGCCAAAAAATTTTTCTCGAAAACCACTCATTTTGTTTTTGCTCAAATAAAGGCTTTATAAAGCTTATGTTAATTTTTTATGGGTTTTTATATGTTCTAGGGTAAAAAAAGACGGAAAATCTGATAAAACAATATAAAATTTGCCCAAAATGATATATTAAACTGATTTTTGAGGTGTTTGAAAAACAACCTATATTTTAAGCGATCAGATTTCTGAAAATTGACGATATTTTTTTCTATCTGATATTTTCATAATGATCAGCATGAACGAATTGATAAAACGTTACGAAGGAAATTCAAATTCGTGTTTGTAAAAATAAAAATTTTTGAGGTTAAAGTTACCTACCGTAACCTTATACTTCAACATCCTTTTTTGAGCTTTCTTTTTCATTTTTTGCATAAAGAATTTTTATTCTTAATTTTTTTAAATAAATTTTTTAAGATCTCAACAACTCGCATATTAAGAATGGCATCAAAGAAAAGTGGAAACTCTAAAAGATCATCGAAAAATAGAATTGTTGTAAAAGATTTAACTGAAGGCAAAGAACTCAACTTTCCAATTCCAGTTATCAATAATTATAATAATGAAATACCCACGTATGATACCGTTTTTTTCTTTCTTCAATTTTACTCTTTTTTAGGTTCGATTACGTTGCTCATAACTCTTTTACAACTGGAGTTGAATTTGAATCAAAAACCGATGAAGGAGAAGTTATACCACCTCAAGGATGTGGATGTGAATTTGATCATATTACTCAATCAATTTGTGGAAAAGATTGTCAATGTGAAAATGTATCATTGGTTGGCTTTGATCCAAAGGTAAATTTTATTATAATCATCTGTTTTTTCTTCTAAAATATCTTTTTTTAGAACAGAATTGTTGTTGATCCAATGTCCATTGACTTTTACCAAGAATTTTATGTTGAATGTGGAATGCATTGTGGATGTCAGGGAAAATGCCGCCGACGGATTTTTCCTGGTTCACATGCAGCAAAAAAGCTTCATGTTGAATATTTTCTTAATAAAGGTTTTGGAGTTGTTGTCGATCAACCTGTTGCAGCAGGTTTGTTTTATTATTGTTTTTGTTTTATATATATAAATATATATATATATGAGATTTTTAGGTATGCCTGTTTGTGAATATCGTGGATTGGTTTGCATTCGAGAAACTGATCTAATTCAACCAAGCCATTATCAACAAGATCTCTTATATGATGTAAGTTTTTAATATTATTATAAATAGAAATATAAAAAACCAGTACGTCTTTTTCCAAATGTCAATTTTGTGATGTCGGAATCTGAGAAAATGAATGACATGTATGTATGTATTTTTTAGAATGATGGCAACTTTTATGTCGTTGATGCGGTAAATGATGGAAGTGTTGCAAGATTTATAAATCATTCATGCTCAGCTAATCTTGTTCAAATCAATGTATATTCATCAATTCCATCACAAAAAAAAATTCCACCTCCTCCTCGTGTTGCACTTGTTGCATGTCGTGATATTCTTGCTGGCACGGAACTTACCTTCAATTATGGTGTGGCATATTTTCATGATCGACATCTTCGTTGTTTCTGCTATGAATTGTGTTGTCTTATACCTGCTGGTAAGCTTTTATTACATTTCAGCTAAGATAAGCCTGTTAAACTTCTTTTTTTAGATGATTGGGCATTGAAAACAAAGAATGAACGAGAAACCACTCAAGAAATTAATTTTGCCAAACGTCACATTGAAACCCATTTTGATGAAACCAAAGATGTTGAGCCTGAATGCATTGATCTTAGTGATTAGTGAATTTTTTTTTGAATTTTTTATGTTTGTTAATTTATAGAACTTTTGATCGATAATGTTCGAAAAAATTACTGTAAAACGAGACAAAGAAGAATTAAATTTTATTTTTTTAATTAAATTATAAAATTTATAATATTATAAGATTTATCAAATTTTTTTTAATCATTTCTAGGTTGAAATGGTGGAGGTATATCATAACCAGATCTTTCGGTATCAATATAATGATCTTGACTGGATCGAAGTTCCAATTGCCGATATCTTTCACTCTTTTTTCGGGCAATATAAATTTGTGCAATACACATTGAAATTAAAACTATCACCAAAAGTGCCATTGAAATTGCCAAAATTGGAATAAAAAGTTTTGCATGCCAAAGTAAATCATTAACACTTTTATCAAGATTTGATAATAATTGATCAATTGAATCCAAAATCTAAAATTAAATTATGTTATAATTATATATGGATTAATACTGTTAAAGCGGCTACAGTATACCTAGTAAAAAAAAGAATTCTTACCCTATCTAATGACATATTTTTAATGTTGTAAAACTAAAAATAAAAATTACTAATATTAAAAAAACGTTTCAAAAAATCAATAATTTTGGCAAAAAACCATTTTTTTAAACAAAAATAATTTTGTTAAAATATAAATTTGTTTATTTAATTATAATTACAACACCAAACTAAATTACGAAATCGTTGAAATATTGTTCGCTCCGATGCCTCCCGGGAATATGTAATCAAAATTTTATCCGAAAATAACGGATCTGTCCATTTTGTCTTTCGAAATTGTTGATATCGAAAACATTGCAAACAAGTACAACAACATAAAATTAGAATAATATTTAAACAAATTATCAGTAATTTTGCCCAAAATAATATTTCTGAAAGGCTTTGATCAAGAAGAATTAATTGAAGATCCAAGAGATCAAAAGACTAAAAAGTTTTTATTTTTTCGGGATACTGTAGAATTAAAAGTGGTAACTTACTTTTTCAATTTTTGACATTTTGGGGGATATAAAAATGTTAAAACTGTAAAACAAATTTGCATAAAACTTTTTTGAAAAAATCAGAAAAAAATGTCAGTGGCAAAAAACCATTATTAAAAATTTCGGCAAAAAATGCAAAATAAATTTTATTTAAAAAACACCTGAATTAAATTTACATTTACAAATTTTTCCGTTTTCGTTTCAGGATCACACGGCAATTCCATTTTGACTGCTGGGTTTCTGCCGCTGTTGAACATCAAACATTCGTTCGTCAATTTTTCTTTGAATAAAATCATCTTCCTTATTTTTATGGGTTAACCACATTTTAATATTCCAATAAATTAATAGTAAAATTAATAATGCACAAATAATTACAACATTACAAAGAATTGATTCAATAAAATTTAAAGTTATATTTACTTTTGCAATATTTAATGTCACATTGTAAAGGGTCTGAAAATATATATATATCTATGTAAATTTATGTTTATGTTTAAAAAATGTAGTATTTGTTAAAACTTTTTTAAAATTATTAAATTATTACTGTATTTTAAAGTACAGTAATCTCTTTTAGTTGTGATTAAACTTTTTTCTTAAAATTTCGAAAAGAAGAAAATTAAAAATTTGTTATAGATTAATTTTAAAACTTGGGTATTAGAGTATTATTTGTAAATGATTACTGTATTTTTACCAATGTAACAAATAATATTTAGTCAAAATTTTTATTAAAATTTGTAAAAAGTTTTTATAAAAATTTTGAATTAATATTTTTTGTAATTTTACATTGATAAAAATACAGTAATCATTATTTAAAATGTTTTATCATATTTTAATATTTCATCAAAAATCAAACGAAGAAAAAAATCATACTTGTGAGAGATCCTTAGAAATTTGTTTTGGTTCAAATGGAATATGTGTTGGATCCATAAAAGTTTCTGTCTCCTGAAACAATTATTTTTATTGATTACCCGATCACAAATAGTTCGGCTAAAATAGCCTGAATTCCAACAAACAAACAAATAAGCAACAAAAAAACTATAAATTCTTTTTTTTATATTTAAATCAATTTTTAAAAGCAAAAATTTTTTTTAATATTTTAGTTTTCTTTTTTTGATTCATTGTTTCTTTTTTCACTTCTGTTTCTCTTTCTTCCCTAAAAACAGCTAAAAAAAGTAAGAAAAAAGAAACAATGATTCTTTGCAAAAAATAAGAAAAAAAACTTTGAACCAAAAATGTTACAAATTTTTTTACATTTTAAAAAACTAAAATAAACAAAAGTTACAGTAATAATACTTACCAAAATTGTTTAAAAAATTAAATAAATAAATATAAAATTGCAACAAATTCTTTAAAAAGAAGTATCAATTAAAGTATAATCATTGATTAAAAATGTATATATATATTTTTTTTTCTTTGTCAATGTGCATACCTTTGATGTAAGCATTTTTTTTGCTTTGCCCATTTTTGCTTTGGCTGCTGATAAGAAAAATGTACAATCAGAAATAACAGAAAAACAATTTATTTGTGCAAAATGAATGTTTTAAAAAATTTTATACAATTTAAATCAAATTTTTTAAAGGCTTCACAAAAAAAATTTTTAACACATTTTTTAAAATGAATGAAAAACAATTAATTAATTAATTTTAAAATAAAAAGTAAGCATTAAAGCGATAATAATACTTTAGAAAGCAATAAATGTACTTCACTAATACTCTGGTAAAATTGATTAAAAAGTAAAAATTCATCACATTTTTGTACATATCTGTTAATAACTTTAATAACTTTGATAATTTGGCCCTGTAAAGATGAATTCATTAAAAAAAGTTACTATGTAGTGAACATCATGAAAATTTTTTCGAAACTACCGTACACCAAAATTTCGTCTTTTTTCGATTTCAACTCGGGGAAATTTTAATCTTTTTAGTTTAACGGAAAATCAAAATTTCCTCCAAACGCTAAAAAAAGTAAAATTAAGTAGCTGTTAAAATTAATAAACAGATTAATTAAAGGGCTAAAATAGCGAATTTTTAGGTGATACTGCATATTTTTGCTTATGCAGAAAAATGTTTTTAATAATGCAAGCTATGTTTTTTCATCCTAAAAAGATTAAAATTTTTCTTGCAAAAAATTACATTTTTAGTTTTTGACACGCTAAAAAAAGCGTTTCCGTAAACTGTCCAAAAAAAAAGTTTGAACTTTTACTCTTTTTTTTTTAACTTTGTTTGTTTTTTGTTAAAATAAATTTTTTTGCCCTTGTTTTTTTTGTTTCCACGCATTTTTATCCTCCGCCATGAAATCATGCCAAAATTTGTTTTTCAAGGCTTTTTATCAAAAATTAAGATCTCGGATATCACGTAATGTTTTTTGTTAGCTTTAAAAAGGGGGAAGACGACGAGAATAGCGGAAATTTGTTTAATTTTGAAAGAAGCTACATAAACCCCGCAAAATCTTTCAATTTTTTTCTTTTAAGGATTCCATTACCATATCCCCCCCTGAATAAAGTAAACTTCCTTTTTTTTCGCATCTCTTTTTTTTGCGCGTGGAAACCACGCATGTTTTTTTGTTTGTCTTTTTTTTGTTTAAAATAAAAACGTAAAATGTCAAAAAAAAAGTTTAAAAAGAAAAACTTCAAAAAAAGTTTCAAAATTGTACGTAAAAAATTATTTTTACCTTTTTTTGTAAAAGTTTTGTAACATAGTTTTGGGGTTCTAAAAATAACATTAACAAATAATGTCCCCAATTTTTGCAGTAAATACTTATTTTAAAAGCGGTAATTTTTTAAACGTAATTGAGTTTTTTTTTTCGAAATTAAATTTTGTTATTATGTATTATTTTTTTTTGCAATTTTCTAAAATTGGGTATTTTTAAAGCAGAAAAAAAAGTGTAGTTTGTTTGTAAAAAATTTGCTGTATTAACCGATTATTTTTTCTGAGTTCCGGAATGCCCTGGCATTTTTTAGAAGAAAAAAATGGAGAAAAAAAACTATTTCGAAATAACTTTTTTCTTTTTTAAGAGACGGTCTACGAGAAAATTTAAAAATTTTGAACAAATG
This sequence comes from Panagrolaimus superbus, assembly GCA_964035985.1. NCBI lineage: Eukaryota > Metazoa > Nematoda > Chromadorea > Rhabditida > Panagrolaimidae > Panagrolaimus > Panagrolaimus superbus. The sequence continues at coordinate 14,853,712 of OZ038357.1, forward strand.
TGTTACATTGAAATTTTGTTTTCGATTCTTTTGTAACCAGTCGATAAAACTACATAGTTGAAAAACCGTTATTTTGAGAGTTTTGGAGCATTCTACCGTGTGAAATCGATTTCGCTTATTTTCAAAGATTGAATGTAACCGAAAATTCTAAAAATTGAGAAAAATCAGGATTGCAACCAATCAAAAAGTTGTGCCTCAGGATTGTACACATAACTAAGGGCTATAAAATGGCTACCACAAAAAATTTTTATCTGACTTGAAACATTGATATTTTTATAACTGTAATTTTCTACCATAGAAAAAAAACTTTAGATCTCCAAGTCCAGAAGTAGCCAACCTCTTTTCTAATAGCCCACCATGTGTAGAATCAGAATATATATGACTTGTATCATAAAAGTGCCAGGCTTTTGATTCTCAGTCGAAAACCTTTTGCCTATCAAGTACTATAGGACCATTTTGGTACCATAACTCATGCAATATTCAAGATATTGACATGCGGTGACTTTTATAATGTAATTCTATGTAAATATACATATTTTGGTGAGTTTAAACACCCCTGGTTAAGATTTCGAAATATGGGACCTCTTTGAAAATCCAGAAAATAGCAACATAAAAATATCCAAAAAACTTGGGTTTTTTCTTCGTCAATAAAATCAAATATGTATTATAAATGTAAAATATATGTAACAACACTAATACAAATTGCTAAAAAATGACGGGGGTCAAAATCGATTTTTTAAAATTTTTTCAATTTTACTCATTTTTGATCAATTTTCGAGATATCAAAATGTTATGAATATTGTCATATATATATCAATATTTTGATATCTTTAAGTTAAAATATAGCTTGTTTAAGATTTTTAGGCCATTTTTCAACATCCTAGGATCTCTACTTTTCATTTTCCACCTAATTGAAAACATGCTGAAATATCAAAGTAAAATCACCCATAAAATATGTGTTTTTCCAGTCCAGCATCCCAAAAAACATTTTCTGAGTAATATTCTTAATTTATTTTTTCCAAAAATTACTGATTTTTTTAAATTTCAAAAAAATTTATTTCATAATATTTCATGATGAAATCACTCACATTGTGATAAAATATCGACATTTAATCCAAAAAAATGTTTTTTGGGATGCTGGACTGGAAAAACACATATTATATGGGTGATTTTACTTTGATATTTCAGCATGTTTTCAATTAGGTGGAAAATGAAAAGTAGAGATCCTAGGATGTTGAAAAATGGCCTAAAAATCTTAAACAAGCTATATTTTAACTTAAAGATATCAAAATATTGATATATATATGACAATATTCATAACATTTTGATATCTCGAAAATTGATCAAAAATGAGTAAAATTGAAAAAATTTTAAAAAATCGATTTTGACCCCCGTCATTTTTTAGCAATTTGTATTAGTGTTGTTACATATATTTTACATTTATAATACATATTTGATTTTATTGACGAAGAAAAAACCCAAGTTTTTTGGATATTTTTATGTTGCTATTTTCTGGATTTTCAAAGAGGTCCCATATTTCGAAATCTTAACCAGGGGTGTTTAAACTCACCAAAATATGTATATTTACATAGAATTACATTATAAAAGTCACCGCATGTCAATATCTTGAATATTGCATGAGTTATGGTACCAAAATGGTCCTATAGTACTTGATAGGCAAAAGGTTTTCGACTGAGAATCAAAAGCCTGGCACTTTTATGATACAAGTCATATATATTCTGATTCTACACATGGTGGGCTATTAGAAAAGAGGTTGGCTACTTCTGGACTTGGAGATCTAAAGTTTTTTTTCTATGGTAGAAAATTACAGTTATAAAAATATCAATGTTTCAAGTCAGATAAAAATTTTTTGTGGTAGCCATTTTATAGCCCTTAGTTATGTGTACAATCCTGAGGCACAACTTTTTGATTGGTTGCAATCCTGATTTTTCTCAATTTTTAGAATTTTCGGTTACATTCAATCTTTGAAAATAAGCGAAATCGATTTCACACGGTAGAATGCTCCAAAACTCTCAAAATAACGGTTTTTCAACTAGTTTTATCGACTGGTTACAAAAGAATCGAAAACAAAATTTCAATGTAACACTCGATTTTAATTTTCTCGTAGACCGTCTCTTAAAATGATGGCAAAATCTTTTTTTGAGGTATACTGTAATAGATTTTTTTTGCTGCTACAGTATACCGACAACATACTTGGCGACTTTTTTTTTGAATTTCATTTTTGAAAAAAAACATTTTATTTTTATTTAAAAATTACTTTTAATATTTTAAAAATGGCGGGATCTTTGAAATTTTTTTATTTGGGAGGTCTCGCAGCGATAATTCAACTTATTCAACAGAATCGTGGAATTTGGATAACCCTGATTTTCAGGTTCAAAAATAAAACTCCTTTAAAGGGGGAGTCGCACTTCACATAAATCTTTTCTTATAACAAATCGTGAAAATCAGGGAAATTATTAAAATACTTTTATGTTTCAAAAGATGTTATTAATGTTTGGCAAAATATATGGAAATAATTAATTTGTTTTTTACTGTCTAAATTGTTAAAGGGTCAAATTACTGGCAATGGACGGACGTCATTGATATTATTCTTTTTGAGAGAAAGAAACATGAAAATTATATGGAATTTATTAAGCAAAAAACTTGTTAATATAGTCTTTTAAAACTGAAAAGTTTATGTTTAAAAAGTTTTTAAACACAAATTTTTTCAATTTTTAGAAAAAAGCATAAATTTAAATAATTTTTATTGTTTAATCAAACTTTTTTTAAAATTACTTGGAATTTTACAAGTGTATTTTGGAAAATAAATTTCCTAACACATTTCAAGTTTTTAAAATCCTGGAAGTTTTTATAAACTTTTCAATCACGTGTATTTTTTGAGTGTAAAAATTAGTTTACTTTTTTTTGTGGAAGTTGTTAACACCAAAGTACTTACACACTCAATTCAAATAACCCAAAAAAGCCAATTACTGTGTTGTTTTTTTTGAATAAAACATCTTTTTTCAAGGGTTTTAACTTTTCTTCTTATTTTTAAACTTAAAAAATTAGCTTTTAGCAATGCTAAAAACTAACTTGTTTTTCCATCTCGTTTTTTCGAAATAAAAGAAAGGCATTCGTCATTTTCATTTTTGGCACATCAACAGCGGCGACGGTGGCGGCGGCAGAATTGAAGGATATGAAAATAGATGGGAAGAATATCGCCTACACTTTTTTGTCCGAACGAATTCAACAACAAATCATTTAGGCAACAAAAGATATTTTATAATACTTAAAATATGGATGTCAGAAAACAGGCTAGCACAGAACGCCAAAATCTGAATAAATTTAAATTCTGTGATTTTTTCTGTCTATCATTTTTTTAAAGATTGATATTAATGAGTTACACCTACGTAAAACGAAAAACATCAGTTAAATTAGTTATTTTATCAGTAATAAGAATTTTGGCGAAATGGGCAGGCCGCCAAAAGGTGGGACTTTGACATGTCTGACTTATTAAAGGGGGAGACCCACCTTGAACAATTTTTTGTTCAGGGTTCATTGGAGCTGCTTTTTTTAAAACCTTTTGCAGCTCCAACGAATAAAAAAGCAGCTCCAATGAGTCTGCGATCGCGTTGAGACCATCAAAAGAAAATTGCAGCAAAAAATTGTTCAAGGTGGGTCTCCCCCTTTAATTTAGTTTTTTTCTTCATTTTTGAAACATGGAACGTATTTGTATTGCTAAAATTCAAATTTTTTAAGTTTTTTATAATACAAAATTTCTTTACGTAATTTTTGTGGAAAAAAAAGTCTCACAACGAAAAGAGAGAGACATAGTAATAATTTCGGGATGGGAAAATGGGGCCTACTTTAATATAATGTTTGATTACTATAAATTTTGAATATTTTTTAATCACCTTTGAGATTTGTATATATTTTTTTTGCATGAATGAATGAATATTTATTTAACACAATGAAAAAATATAAAGTTGACAACCTTTTAAAGTTTCCAATTATTATTTTTTTTTGATGTCGCATAATATGCTTTTTCTTTTTTGTTATACAATTTGCAGCAGCAGAAATATCAACATTATTCACACTTTTGGGGGGGGGGGGGAATTAACTTTTTCATCTTCTTTGTTGGCACTCTTTTGAGAATATATTTCTTTGTTCCCTCGAAATAATAATGAGTTTTGGGTTCATTTTTTTAAAACGTATTTTGTTTTCTTTTAAATTCCCATGTCCCCAAAGAAAAAAAAGTTTCATTGCTTTTTTTTCGTTGGCAAAAAAAAAGTAAAGAAAAAAAATAAATGGGCGGAGTTTGATCTGAAACAAAAAATGTGATGAAAATTTTATTCTTTCTTTCTTTTTCTTTCCCCCATTAAAACATTTAAATGGGCTAGAAAATATGTTTAATATTTTTGTATTTTTATTTAACATTATTTTTTTTTTCAAAATTTTGTGTTTTTTCTCACTGTCACATTTTTTTTCTTACCGCGAAGATTTTTTTGCATTGATTTAAAACTTTCGTTTCAAGACAATTCTTTTATTTTTTTTTTAGTTTTAATCAAACTTTGGCACAAGAAGATCTTACAGTAATAAATAAATAAAATAAAAATATATATGAAATGTCTTTGTTCACAAGAAATCACAATTCAACTTTATTAAAATATATTTGTATATTTTTAATTATATTTGTTGATTTAAGTTTACAGTATACCCTCAGGCGTAAGTTTATCTTTTTTTTGGTGTTTTAACATTAAACTACTTTTTGTTGACGTCAAAAGTCTTAAATGAATTAAGTATCGCTTTGCAAATAACAACTTTTTTACTCATTTTTGTTTTTTAAAAAAACTAAAAAACATTGAAATATGACTACTTTTCTTATTAAGGATGAGCTAATCGGAAGTTAGTTGTCAGAAATATATTGTTTTGAGTGACTTTTATAAATAGGGGCGGCTTTATTTAAATAAACAAAAATTTTGTGTTCTTGAAACGAAAATGACAGTAACACTATTTTCGTAAAAGTCACGCATTTTGAATTACTATCATTTGTTTCAGCACATATTTTTGTTTTGTTTTTCTAAATAAAAATAACATCTTTCGTTACATCTCATAAAGTATTCAATGATCATTTATCATTTTTTAGCATCTTTTAACTTTCAACTTTTAAGTTTAGCTAAAAAAAAGTAATTAAAAGCTAATTTCCTTAAAAGCTTTGACCAAAAAAAATTCAATTTAAGTTCAAAATTTTATTACCCAAAATAAAAATACGGAAGTAAAGTGTCAAAAAATAAATGCAAGTGCAAATTTCCCAAATACTTTTTTTTGAAAGACATTATTTTCGAGGAAGTATGATCTCAGAAAAAAAAGAAAGAAGTTACATCACTTTTTAAAAATTTAAAAACAAATTTGTTAAGTTAAATTCGAAAATATCTTAAGCTTTTACTTATTTTTAGTAATAATCCTTCCGGCATTTAAGCTTTTTTGCTTTGATCTTTAAAAAAGGGTGACAAATCTTTGACCAAAAAAACTATTTTTAAAAACAATCAAAGTTCGAAGATTCCAGAATTTTTAGAATACTGTATTTTTTAGCTTCAATTTTTTCTCATAAAAAATGTATTTAAAAATATTCAAATTTTTATTAAATTTTTTAATCACAAAGTTTGTACAATTTTTTTCGCCTAATTTCAATAACTGTTTTTGTCGTTAAACAAATTCAAGAAAAAGTTTAACATTTTTAAACATTTTTCACATTCAAAGTTGAATGTACTTTTTTTTACCACTCATTTTTCCCCCAAAATTAATCACACACAAATTGACGAAAATTTAATTTTAATGTACAAAAACTTTTTATTTTGTATCTAATTTTCTCAACTTTTTTGCTGACGTAAAAGTGTTAAAAAAATACAAATATAAAAGTGTATACGGTAGCTGCAGCAGGAACAAAGGTAATATAATTTTATGTTTTGGTCACACATTTTTTTTATTTTCTGAAAAAAAAGAAAGAAAAAACGTGGATTTGGATTTAAACAAATAAAAAAAAAGAAGAAAAAAAGTAATTATATATTTGTCATTTGTAATCTTCAAGAATCTCTTAATCGGATTACAGATATCTCATTTTTTTTAAACAAAAAAATTAATCTTTGAAAATGACACAAAAGATGGAAAAAAAATTCATTTTATTTTTGGAATGTTGTTTTTTTATGGAGGAGTAAAAATTTTTTGAGATTTTTGAGATAAACATTTTTTAATACCATTTTGCAAAAAAAAAATAATGAAAAGAATTATTTATGAAAAAAAAATAACAGCAAAAAAATATCAATTTTTTGATAGACTTGAAAGGGGGGGGGGAGACGATAAAGCGTGGGAAATAAGAGAGAAAAACGAATTTTGAATGAATGAGAAAAGTTTTGTTGTACTAAAATATGAGTTACTAATTTATCAAATGTTTTTTAAAGCAATTTAAAAATTAAGGATAAAGTTTTTTTTAAAAAATTTTGACATTTTATTGCATTTTTGAGTGAGTAGTAATGACGCAGAAAAAAGTTTTTTTAAATTAAATTTCGTATAGTTAAAAACAAAAGATACTTTTTTGATACAATTGAAATATATTTGAAGCTGTCAAAAATTTTTATTTTTTAAATAGTCCAAATACAAATATACAAATTTTGCAAAAAGGATTTATCATAAAAAAAGTAATAAAAGCAAAAAGTCCCAAACAGATTTATCATTTTTTAAAAAAAATTTTGTTGTGTCTCTGTAGCTCAGTGGTTAGCATGCCAGAATGGTAACTTTTGGTCGTGGGTTCGATTCCCTGTTGCAGAAAAACAGCTACAATTTTTTTGTTGTTTATTTTTAGTTCCATTTGCTTCTTTTTGGAACACATTTAATGAGTTTTAATTTCTTAGTTTCTTAGTACAAATATTTTAATCCACAAAAAAGAAGAAAGAACTTAATCCATGAAGTCTATTTTGGCATATCCTTTTCCCTCCCTTTGTTCTTTTGTCTCTTTTATCCAACATTTATATATTTAATTTTTATCCGCCTACAACCTTTTTTTTTAATAGTTTCTATTTTTGCAACAAAAACTTAAAATATACTTTTTTTCTTCTTTTCTTTGTAGTCGAAAATATGCAATTTTTTGCAGAAAAAAAAGAGGAGAACTAAAAATAGTAGCAAAGAATTACTTTACGCATTTTATAAATACCCCCCATCTTTTAAAATATATATTTATATATCTGTCACTTTTTTTCTTCCTCTTTTTTTTGTTTTTCCAAAAAAAAAACAAATTTATAAAAGAAATTAGCCAAATTTATTCTGCATTTTTTTACTGACATATTTGAAAAAAAAATAATATGCAAAAAAGCCTTCCATTTTTTTTCTTAAAAAAATAAACAAAAAAATATTTTTATTTTATTTATTACAGTATCCCCGTCAACCGAAAACGCCTACATTGTTCCATCTCGGCAGCGACGAAATATGCTAATGTTCTCAAAATTTCATCGATCCATGTGGCCATATGAGCAAGAAATTGCCCCAAAAAGATTTGTTGCAATGGATTCAGATCCATATTTTGAATATTAATTAATGAAATTACAAAACAAAAATGTTTATCTCTGTTTTTTATGGAAAAACAAAAAAGGAAAAAAATAAGAAAATGTTTGTGTTTAATGGTTTTTAAAAAAAATATGTTATGTTGCTGTTTATTTTTATTTCTGTAAACTTTTGTCTTTTTTAAAGCTTTTTTTCTCCTTTGAAATTAATATTATTGTGATTTAAACAACAAAAATAGAAATTTACATAATACATTTATATAAAAATATCAAATATTAATAAAGTTTTGATTTGTAAAATTTTTATCACTTACAAATAAATGATAAAATAAAAACTGTTATCAAAAGATAAAAAAAGAGTTCAAATTGTTGAAAAGTCAAAAATGGAAACCCTTCTGAATCTTATCATGGCATTCATTCACACTTTGCCAAATTTTTTTGGAAAAATGTTTTAAATCAAATGCTACAGTACTTGACAAAACTGTTTTTGATTGATGCTAAATTTTGCCAGAATCCTTGTAAAAAATGATAATTTCAATGGAACATTGATAAACAAGTTTTAAAAATACTGTTTTATTGTTTTTGCTCCCCAAAAAATGTTTACTTCAAAAAATTAATTAATACTGTTTATTTTTAAAAAAACAAAGCAATAACAAATATATGAACAATGAAGATCAATCAAAAAATGATAACAAATAAATATATGTATGTGCAAATATGAGATTATATATTTTTTATAAAAAAAGCAGATGAATTGTAGCTTTATAAATTTATCAGTTACATCAAATCAAAATCGTCACATTTCATTTCAGTGACTTGTTTTTGGAAACAATCTTTTTCATTGATATACCAAAATTCTGATGGCAAAAATGGATGAATTGGATTTGAATCAGGATTTGATTCTACAATAAATTGTTGATAATTCTTATCAGTGTTGATCATATCAGTAAAAAGAATTTGTCTAATTGGTGGTGGATATAAACCTGGATAAGGATTGATAGGATCATGATCAATGATATCTAAAAAATATTTTTATATTGGATATCGGATACTGTAATTTTATTAAATATATACTTACCTTTATCTCCTTCAACGAAAATTTCTTCTTCAGGAAGATTAAATTTTTCAAAGTTATGATAAATTCGAGGCGATACTTTTGGCAAAATATCAATAAAATTGTTGCCATCAAAATTCACATAAGAATAAAAAAAGGGTGGCATCGGACCGATTGGAAAATCTGGAATCATTTTTTACAAAACTCAATTTTTTTCAAAGACACTGAAAAATAAAATTGTTTCTTTCAAAAAATCTGTGAATTTCTTGGTCAATTCTGTTTGCTTTTATATTTCTGTTTTTAAAGAATGGAATTTAACAATTCTTTGACTTTTTTTGATTTTAAAAAATATATAAAAATTTTTTTTAACAATAAAATTTGTAATTTATGCAGAAATTTTAGAAATCAAAAATCTTTTTCCCTCGAATTTAAAAAGAAAGATCATACGTTTTGGAAAAATAATAAAAATTCTTTACCTCAAAAATGTTTAAATTATTATTCTTTTTATTAATTGTCATGATTTTTTCGCATTTTTAGAATTTTTGTATAAGAATTTATTTTCTGAAATATTCATTATTAAAGGTATGCGTTTGAAAACGTTACAGTATGCTTTTAATAATCTTTAATCGCTTTTTATAATTATCTGTCTTTTTAAAAATTGTTTTAATTAAATTAAGCTAAAATGTTCGAAGGGGACGTTGTTAAGAATGCTAAATTTTGGGGATAAGAATTTTGCTAACTTTATTTTATTTTTCGAGAATTTTGCTTTTTGATTCCGTCCTTTACCATTTTGGTTTCAAAATCCGCAAAAAATTGTTTCCATTTTTTTCTGATTATTTTAAAAATAGATTTTTTTTGACCAATAATTCCAAAAAAAATCCTTCTATCTGTTCAGCCATCTGCTTTAATAGACCCGTCCATCCACCATTTATAATATCTCTTTCGTTAATTTCATTTAATAATTATAGCTTCATTATTTCTAGTGTATGTTTTCATTATACAATCAATCATTTGATGAAAAATTTAAAATACGACAAAAAAAATACATATTTTATTTAAAAACCAAAATTCTATACAAACTCTTTACAATTTCAATCAAATCAATCCCGCGAAAAAGTAACTTTATTTTGATTTTCCAGTAATCTTTTTAACAACTTCTAAAGCTGGCCATGGCACATCATGAGCAACCATATGTCCGGCACGAAGAATATAAAAGAATTTAAGATTTTTGTAACCTTTTTGGAAGCCCCAAACTTGACTTTGATCTGAAGGACCAAAAGAAGTTTTTGCGGAATTTAAAAAATTATCTCGATATTGCCATTGAAGTCTTTTAAGCCAGAGTTCAACGCCAAGGGTATTACAAATAAGATCAAGTTGTCCATTGAAAACTGTAACATTAACACCTCGAGCAAGAAGATTATCAACGGTATCATAATTGGGGGTCATAAAATCTCCCCATTGTTGATTAAAAACTGCACCAGATTGTGCTCCGAATCGAATATTATTTGGGATAGTTGAGCCAAACTTTTGTCGAATTTTTCCATTCATTAAATCATTCAATGCATCTGATTGTAAATGACCAATATGTCGATCAAAGGCACGTTGTTTGACAGAGAATTTTCGAATTTTATTTGTTTTCAATGAACTCATCTTCTTTGATGATGCCGCCGAGGATGACCAATCATCTGTTCCACCAGCTTTTAAAATATTGTACCAACTTACACCAGCTGTTAGCTGTCCAATCAAATCTTCCATCTCCCCCCAACACGTTGTAGCATCATACCATTTTTTATTATCAACAAGTTTTTGGCATTCGGCAGCTTTGGCATTTGCAGTATCTAATTGTTTTCCATCAAGATATGAAACAGAATAAAGATATTCAGGCCAAGTATTGACGAAATCCATTGATGAAATCCATGAATCTCCTAATGCAACCCCAGCAAGTTTAGCCTTAATTGTGCCATCATCAATGGCATCCTGTAATTGTTTTCCAAATTCGGCACTCATTTTTCCGCCATAACTAAAAGTGAAATAAAATTATATGGATAAATATTTGCTCAAAGGGATATATCAAATCCGTTCTGGATAAAATGTAAATGGATTAAGATACATTTAAAGGGTATATATCAAATGCATTTGAAGCTATTTAAATGGATAAATATTTGCTTAAAGGGATATATCAAAGCTTAAAGTCATTTATGCAAATTTGGTAAAGAAATGTGACAAACCTTTCACAAAAGATATAAAAGTCACGAGTTTGATATTCTGGATGCTTTTTGAAGAATGCCTTTGCCCATGTCATTAAATCTTGTCCAATTTGTTTAACATTTGTTGTAAAAGCTGAGGAAGAATCAACATAACTAAATCCTGCTCCAACTGGATTATCCACAAAGCTTAAAATATTTTTATAAATGAACCCTCATAATAAATGATAAACACTTACACCAAATCAGCCACTTGTAGCCATGTATTATTTCGATCTTGTAAATTGATATCTTTTGGACCAAGTTCTTCAATATTTCCAAATCCTGTAGAATCTGAACCTGGGCCACCTTGAAGCCAAAGAATTAGGGGCCGAGTTGGATCACTTTTAACAGTCATTAACCACCAAAATGTATGAGCATTTTGTCGTACAGTAACATATCCCCAATCTTCATCATATTTTAATAACCCCCCGGGAGTTTGTACAGTATCTTGGGAATGGCAAATGCCAAAGAACAAAGTTGTTACAAAAAAGAGATTTGTAACAAATTTCATGCTAAAAATTAATGATAGAAATGGGATTTAATTGACAAAATCATGATGATAACGAATAAAAATGTTCAATCAAAATCAGTATAGTATTTTCGATATCGAAAATATTGTCCTACAACGATAGTTGTAGGTTTCCAAAAATGGTAAAAAAAGAGCAATCTTTTTAGCGCAAAAAACTTTGTTTTAAATCGATCAATCGCAAATCTGCCAATTTTACTCCAGTTTTCAAATATTTAATCGAAAAAAATCTTTTAAATCACGGGCTTCATCCAAGAACTTTGGTCATTTTTTTAATTTTTTAATTTTGAACAGAAAAAACCGAAGCAAAATTGAAAAAAATAAAAATAAATGGGCACTTTTAAAAGGAAAAAAAATATATTTGCTTTGTTTTAAAACAAAAGTGTTTGCATTTATTCTTTTAAAAAGAAAAAACAGAAGACCAACGAAGAAAAAATATTTTGAGAGATAAAAAAATATATTTCGGACCATGGCTTTTTCTTTCTTTCTTCACTTTTTTTTTGATAAGACTTTTTATGGACCATAAAAAAAGTGTAAACAAAGAACTATAAATTATGGTTGCTGTTGGAGTTGTATAGAAACCTAAATCCGGTACACAACAAAAAAAATACTGATAAGAAGGAGAAGAAAAAAAAGTGATGACCATTTGATCAAATTTGACTATACTAAAAATTATTTTTATTTTTGTTGCCAAAAAAAGAACTTTTTTTTTGGAAATATCTGTTTTTTTTGTCATCAAAAAATATATGTTTTTAAAAGCTAAAAAAAAAGTAAAAGCAAAATGGAGGATTGAGAAAAAAAAGTGATGAAAAAATCAATTTTAAAAAAAAGTGACCAAAAGAAATATCTTTTTGCAATCAATTTTCGTTTGTTTTTTCTATTTTTTTTTTATTTGAAGGCCAAATAATTTCATCTCATTAATCAGGTCAACAGCCACTGCTGACAAACCACGTGAAATTTATTATTTTTAAAAAAAAATTAAATGTTTTGAAAAGCTATTGTTTTTTTCATTTAAAAGTTGTCCCCTTTGGCAGATTAGAAATGATCAGAAAATATATGTTATAATTGATTAAAATGATATCCTTACTGATAAGAGATGGGGTAGTTGTTGTTTAAAAGGTGCCATTTACTGTAAAATCCTGTGTTTATCACAGATAAAATGATTTTAACTGAAAAAATGGGCTCTTTTAATGAATAGCTGCCTTTTTCAAAAAATGATGGCCCGAAAAAGGGACCGTTATATTTTAGTGGTCCCGGATTCCTATATTTCAGATGCAGTAAGTTTAATGATCCGAAATCATAAAATGATAAATTTCGGAGCACTACAATTTTAATTAATCTAAAAATTTTGTAAAATTTAAAAAAATTATTTTTAAATAGTGTTTTAAATGTTAAATTTGGAAGCAACATCAATGACTAAGAAGAAAACATTTAATGATAGAGAATAAGCCTATTTTTTTATTTTATAAATCTGATAATTATATGTTTTATTTACACTTTACTAAAAATATTCAAACAAATTTATTCAGTTTTAAATAAAAAACGAAATTTTTTCTTTTTTTATCGTCGATATTTTGTTTGACAATTTTGCTGCTTTTCCCAAATCTGCCGCATTTTTTTGTTGTAACATTTCTACAATTTTTTTGGAGAATAAAAAAAGGCGTTACACTTTTTGTAAAGCTTCAAAAACGATTTTATCGGCGACACGGCTTTTCATCTAATAATCATTTCATCTAATAAAATTTTTCATCTAATAATCATTTCATCTAACAATCATTTCATCTAAAATTCATTTCCTCTAACAATCATTTCATCTAATAGCCTCTAAAAATCATTTCATCTAATAACAGTTCAGCTAAGCAAAAGCTATTGATTTATTAAAATTATAAGGCCAGTTCAATATTTTATTGCTTTGAGCTAAAGCGCTTTAGCTCAAATAAAGCTTACAAATTTCTTGTAAATAAAATGCGCCAAAAAAGCGTCAACAGATAAACAAATCAAATAGTTATTGTAAAAATCAGTGTATAATTTCATTTTTGTCATCAAATATATTGATAAAAACATTTGTCGCTTCTATCACTTTTGCTTGCTGCTTTTAATAAACGTCATAAAGTCTTTCTATTTGTTGTTACTTCAAGAAGAATTTTTTTTAAAAATATAAGTAGATCTTCAAAGCTATCTATGATCACAAACTGCTGAATTTTTGCCAAATTTTTCAATAACCAGCTAGTATTAAACGCCAGGTACTCAAAATAGAATGCAATGTTGCTGTCATAAATCAAATTCAAAGCTTTCTTCAGGTGACTACTGCTAATTTTTAATATAATGGTAAGTTTATATATATTGTTTGTACTTGTTGCATTATATCCACGTTGTTTTAGATCTCAAATAAATGTTTATTGTTTATCTTCAGTATTGCTTTTTATGTCAAAAGAATTATGATGAATCTGCAATGAACTATCCGACCTTAAGGTATCAACCGAATTATGCATATACAGATACTGTAGAATCAACTGCTCATACTGTTACTTCAATACGATCGAATGCTGCCGAACCTATTTTGATTGCATTACCATCACATGAAGCTTTGTCTCAAAAAATTCTTTATAATACTATTGATTTTGAAATTCCACCACATCTTAAAGTTTATGCACGAACAAATGATCAATTTGTCCGAGAATTAGTTTAATAATGAAACAACTGTGTCAGAAGAAGAAGAAGCAAACAACAACGCTACCTGCAAATTATGATGAATCAAAGTAAGTTAATGTTTTTATCATCATGTTCATTCCAGTTTTATCTTGTTTTAGAACAACTTTACCATGTTTATATATATTGCGGGAAAGAAAAACAAAAACAACTTTCACAAGAATGTTTAGAAAAGTAAAACAGTTTGTTGGAATTAATGTATCACCTCTTCATTATCTCTTTGATTTTCAGAAAGCACAAATGAACGCATTTCATCACATGGCAAAGTATTAGCTGATATTGTTCAACTTCTAATTGGAAAAAATCCTTGTCAAAAACAACGTGCTGAATGGAAAGAAAATGATGCTACAAAAAGAAGAATTGTTAACACATGTGAAAATCAGCCAGATAAACTTCAATTTGTCAAGGATATTGCTGCCACTTTATATTAATTAATTATACTTTTTACTTGTTTTTTTAACTTTAACTTTGTTACTTTGTATTAAATTTTAATAAAATTATTGTTTTTTACTTAAAATACATTCTTTTTTGTTCGTAAACTAAAGCTTAAATCAATAAAATACTGAAATGACCTTATAATTTTAATAAATCAATAGCTTTTGCTTAGCTGAACTGTTATTAGATGAAATGATTTTTAGAGGCTATTAGATGAAATGATTGTTAGAGGAAATGAATTTTAGATGAAATGATTGTTAGATGAAATGATTATTAGATGAAAAATTTTATTAGATGAAATGATTATTAGATGAAAAGCCGCCGCGCCGATTTTATCGCATTTTTCAATGTTTTAAAAATGTGTGTCCTTTTAAAAAAAATGCCAAAATTTAATTTTCTATCATCTCTAAATTTTGAGCTTTGAATGAAACCAAAATCGATTAAAGGGGGAGACCCACCTTGAACAATTTTTTGCTGCAATTTTCTTGATGGTCTCGACGCGATCGCAGACTCATTGGAGCTGCTTTTTTTATTCGTTGGAGCTGCAAAAGGTTTTAAAAAAAGCAGCTCCAATGAACCCTGAACAAAAAATTGTTCAAGGTGGGTCTCCCCCTTTAACATCAAAAAAAAGAGTAAAATGAATCAAAACACAATTTTAAAAATTGATTTATAAAAAGAAAAATGTAAACAATTTATTTTGTTAAAAAAAGAAGGCACAAATTTTTATTAAAAAGTGTTTACTTTTTTCTAATAATTAAACTTTTTATGGTGAAAATTGTTTGGATGCGTTTTGGAATATTACATATTTATTGGAGGAGTGGTATAAATTTGATAAAAAGCCTTTTCAACAAAGGGTTTTCTGTCATTATTATTTGTAATTTTTTTACCAAAATAATAAATAAAATTAATGAAACATTCAAACACAAAAAGGAATTGAAAAAAAGTGAAATTAAAAGCTTTTTTTTGTGTTGTTACATTTCACAATACTTTGTTTAAATATCATCATTTTTTCTTTCAATGTCTGTTTTCGATTTCGCACATCTGTGTTCGAAAAAAATTTTTTTTTTCGTAGTATTTTCACAATTTCAAAATAGCGCTGCGGAATTGTAATAATAATTTCAATAAAATTATAGCAACCGTTTTTATCGAGCTAATTTTGGATTTATAATAATTGTAAAGAAGTGGAAAGATTGGAACATATCGATTTTGGTCAAATATTAAATGAATGTTGAAATATTTACTTTTATACTTTATTACATTCAAATATATTTATTTTTTTAAAGATTTAAAAATAGAGAAAAAGATTTTTAATACAAAATATTTGTTGTTAAACGTTTTATTTAACAATGGCGACGAAAAAAATAATTTGTAATTCTCACAGGGGAAGATAGGAGAATTTGGAAATAGGAACGAAAAATTGTGTGTTTTCAGATCGGCTCAAACTCATCTACATTACATCCAAATGTTTTCATTGAAACTAAAAATGTTGACATGACTATCAGGAGGAAGATGCCAGAAAAAAATTCAAGCCAAAATACGCAAATTTGAAAATATGGCAGCAAAAGCTAAATTCGCCAAAATCTCGATCGCCTAACTTTTAATTGGTTATAATTTTGCGGTTATGCTTTCAATAAATTTAAATAAAACTTAAACTATAGAAAACACTTTACAATAATGGCTGGGACATAAGTTGAGGTTCCCTTGTTAGAGAAATTATTGGCATATTTTTGAGCGAAATGGGTTAAAACTGAAAAAATGGCTCCAAAAGTTTGACGTTTTTTCATTTCTATTTCCGAAAAGTTTCCCTGTTGCCACAGCTGTGTTGCACCGGCGCCGCGGTAGCAGTGTTTCCAGCCGTTCATAAATTCAATGCAAAAAAACAATGTAAAATCGATATCCCTTAAATAAATGAATAATAATTTTAACAAGATGATTTTTAGCGATTGAATAGATTTTCTGTAGAATATTATTTTATTTACATGTATCTTTTTATTAATCTTCTTTCTTTAAAGTTTAGTAAATACAAAAAAGTTTATAAAAAATTCAAAAATAAACAAAGAAAAAAAGCATTTTAAAATTAAAAAATAAATGATTTTTTTTAAATGTTTCTTTTTGTCTAAAAATTTTTTTTAAACTAAAAATCGTTAAAAATTTCGAAATTTTTGTGATGTAAAAACGTGACTAATCTTTGACAGGTCACTTTTTTGCTGTTGTTGTTGTTTAAAAATTTCGAAATTTTTAACGATTTTAGATGCAAAAAAAGATCAAAGGGAAGTGCCGCTTTTTGGAAATTAGTAAAAAAAATTGTGTTATTACTATTTTTTAAAATTTCAGATCATTGCAGCTTAATTTTCATGGATATAATTTATATAAAACGACTAAAAATAAAATAAAAACTATCAAAAAATAATATAAATGTTGCATAAAAACTTTTGTCAAAAATTAATTAATTAATTAATATTTATGGTAAAACATTATAAATTTCTCCAATGATATTACATTCACGACCATATTTTTTGCCGATATCTTCTTCAATCTTTTCTTTTAAATAAATTAATGCATTTGTAAGAAGTATAATTTGTTCTCGGGACTTTTTTGCCGCTTCTTGGGAGTCTTTCTGTTTTTGGGCACTAATTTCAGCTAATCGATAAAATTTATTTTCTTGTAGTTGCAACTTTTCAAGTTCTTCAACCAATTCATCAATGTATCTGTAAAAAGAAAAAATAATTGTGAAAAATTTTTGTCGAATGATATTAGATCTGAAGCTTGGCGAAATGTGTCAACAAAGATACGGTACAAGAAAAAAGTTTTGAATATATTTAAGATTCTGTTCGAGACATTTGACCTATCAAATTAAAGGTCAAATTTTTGGAAAAAGTTTCTATTTTTTTTCAGAAAATTTGTAGTTATCGAAAAATGTCTTAAACGGAATATTGATCGACAAACAAAATTGTCACAAAAATGTTCAACAGTTACAGTAACCTTTGAAACTAATATTTAAAATATAAATGTCTCAAACGGAATTCTAAAGAGAGAAACATGTTTCATTTCTATGACTACCGTATCCATCTATTATTGTTTTAAAAAAAAACTAACCCAGGAAAAGCTCGAGCTTTTAACAATTTTTTTGTTTGTTCATTATTTAATTTTTGTTGAATTGCATCAACCTTTTTCTTCCAATCCCAAATTTTTTCAGCTTTTATTGAAGAAATTGATGAATCTTTTTCTTCCAAGGCATTTAAATATACAGCAATTGGGGGAGGATTTGCTTCTTGCTGGTATCGGAATCGAAGAAAAATTTCAAGCTCCGAAAGTTCACCCTTTAAATCTCTCATTGAAATAGGATTCTCAAAAACATTTAATCCAAATTCTCCTCGAGCAATTCCTTCAATCACTGATGCATCAGTGATTTGATCAGTGGTGGTAACATCATCAATACCAAAATCAATTTCATCAGAGCCAAAATCAATTTCTGCTTCTTCCCCAAAATCTATGTCATCTTCATCCGCTTTTGTTTCATCATTATAAACAAGTTTTGGACGTTCAATTGATGTTGGAGATGAGCCATGAATATATTCATAATAGGTTACTTGTCCACCACTATTTTGAATTAATCCCAAAAGTGATAAACGATTAAAATCTTCAACTTGTGAACTAAAAAAAAGGATTTCATATATCTCATATCCCAATACTATTACCTTGTATATCGACTAAAATCTTTGTAATACTGTACTGCTGGAATTAAATCTACCAAATCATCAGTAATTTCATCAATCATTGGCACAACAGTTTCAGTTAATTCAATAATTTCTTTCCGGAAATTTTTTCCATCAATTCCCATCTTTGTTAATTCTTCATGATAAATTCGATCAGCTTGATGCGCATTTTTTTTATATTCTTCTTCCTTTTTTACATGATCCTAAATATAATATCATAAAAATCTCTTAAAAATCTGGATATATCAAATCCACCTCAAAAGAAGTTTCATCTTTAGTAATTTGTCGATTCATCGCTGGAATATCATATTGTACCAGGCGTTGAAGAAGTTGTGCGGCATCAGCAAGATAAATGTTATCTTTTTCATATAACTTTACAATTTCCTATAAATGAATTGTCTTTAAGCTTACGATGGATATATGATATCCTCCAAACCTGCCAATCTTTCATTCGCTGAGAAGAATAACTCCCAAAAATATTTTTTGTATCCTTTTCAGTTTCTTTTAAAATTTCAATAATTTCTTTGCAATGAAAATATGTGATATCTGAAAAATGGGTAGGATTGGATAAAAGTTTAAGGTGGGCATTAAGCTATATGGATAAAGGTTGATATTTATCTACATATATATATAAAAACGGCAAAATTCTTAAGCTTTTTGTTGTAATTGGTTTGAATCAGTGTTTTCCCGATTCCGATCCCGATTCCGATTCCTCGATTCCGATTCCGATTCCTTATAAGGGAATCGAATAGAATCGGAATCGGAATCGAGAATCGGTGGAATCGGATCGGAATCGGAAACAAAGGAATCGATTCCCACTTTCGTACTAAAAACTAAAATAGAATATATTTTTTACGAAAAACATAGAAGTGGATTCTCTTCCTAATTGAGAATAATGACTTTTAAAACACAATTTATTCTTCTAATATTTATAAAAAAGGCCAACTTTTTTGAATTTGGATTTTTCATGTGTT
Organism: Panagrolaimus superbus; assembly: GCA_964035985.1. Classification (NCBI taxonomy): domain Eukaryota; kingdom Metazoa; phylum Nematoda; class Chromadorea; order Rhabditida; family Panagrolaimidae; genus Panagrolaimus; species Panagrolaimus superbus. Next base: position 14,872,925 of record OZ038357.1, read on the forward strand.
TTTGTCACTTTTTTTTGGCTTCTTTATTCAGAAAATAAGTAAAATTTTTGGTAAAAGACGATTTAGAAAAAAAGGAGGAATCGGAATCGATGGAATCGGAATCGGAATTGAGAATCGATGGAATCGGAATCGGGATCGGAATCGGAAAAACCAGATGGAATCGATTCCGGATCGGAATCGGAAAAAAATGGAATCGGGAAAACACTGGTTTGAATGTAATATTGGCATAGTTCACCATTGAGTTAAATTAAGTATATCCAAATCAAAAAAAACTAACGTGATCCTTTTAAAAGTTGTAAAATTCTTTCATTTTCTGGCATATCAATAATTGCATGGGCAATCTTTTGCCGAATTGGCATTACTGCATTCACCCAATCATCTGTGCAATGACGACGAGATATAAGCCAGCCTGAAAATATTCATTTATCAACATTCAGTAATAACTTTTGGGAGCCAATTTTAAGATTAAACAAACTTTGAAGTTTGCCAGAATGAATATCAATTGGTAGTTTATCCATGTTGGAATGTGATTGTAATAACGGGAATTTAATTAAAAATAGTTTTAAAAATATAAAAATAGAGCAAAAATTGTGTAAGAAAAAAAACTTCCAACTAGATTAAATTTTTACAAAACAATTTTCATGCTGCACACGCGCCTGCATGTTGCGAGCAATATAATAATGAGGCATTCATCCTTGCTTTTTGAAATCAACCTTTTTAAAACAAGCATCCCAACTTTTTTTTTGCTTATTACATTTACATTTATTTTACATTAGTTATAATCATTAAATTCTATCCTATCAAGTTCGAGTAATTTTCCATTCCGGTAATCTTGCTGTATGACAATCATCATCATCTGCTTTCTTTCTTCTTCCCATTGTTGCTGCTGCGGCAGATGTTGTAGGTGGAGTTGAAACTTCTTGATGTGCAGGAATGTATCGACTTGATTTTGTTGTTGTTGTCGTTTTATCTGCAACAAAAAGAAAAATTGAGCCGAATTTAAAAAAAAAATTTTGTTTTTCAAGGTTAAAAAAAGAGGAGGAACAAACCATTATTAGTTTTTGCATTTATTGTTGAATGAGTTGAAAGTGACATGCCGAAATCTTCATGACCTTGATCATCTTCATGAAGAAGGTTGTCATGGGAGCTGAAATTTGAAGGTGAATGAAGTTGATCAGAAAAAAGAGTTTCAGTAATTTCAACTAAAAAAAATATTTTTCATTAGTTTTTTGGCGGTAAAAATGGTAGTTAAAGTTTTTTAACTATATAAAAAAACTTACTTCTTTTAACAGATGATTCAATAGGTTGTGTTCGATCAGATATCTCTGGAAATTCTTGTCTCATTTTCTTTTCCCATTCTTGTACTGCTCGTAAACTTGGTGAAATAAACGAATCTTCTTGAGTTCGTTCTTCAACCAATTGAATACTTTTCATTTTTGATTCACCTTTTTTTGTTGTCGTGGTTGTTGGCAAATGTGCCGTTTTAATTATTGAAGGTTCACGTTTTTCAATTTTTTTCATTTTTGAACGATTCTTTTTTATTTTTGATGTTTTTGATTTGTTAGTTGCCGCATTCTTAGATGGAGGCTTTTTACCGATAAGATTTTCTGGGGATCCTCTAATTGATTGAGTTGATTGGGTCTAAAATATATTGCAAAGTTTTACTTTTTTTAAATACAGTAATTCAAATTTTGTAAAGTCGAAACTTTTTTGTTACCGTACGACTGCCACTACGTGTCTACTTTTTGTATTTTTCAATTAAAAATTATGGGATATTAGAGGTCTCTAACAAAAATGTACTGTGATAAAAGTGTATCAGGTAGTGTATCAGGTATAAACGTTATTATCACCGTACATTTTTGACCTAAAATATCCCATAATTTTTAATTGAAAAATACAAAAAGTAGACAATAAACGCGCAGTGCCACAGTACCCTTCAAAAAAAAGTCTTACCACGAATAAATATCCCCTAAAAAGCCCAAAACTTACATTTTCAGCAAATTCCGATGGATTTTTAAGATTTTGAAAAATTCCCCCACTTGATAATGGTGTTGTTGTAGGAACTGAAGTAGAATTTTTTTGGGCAACATTATGTGGAGAAGATGGATTCAAAAGTGATGAAGGTGGTGGCTCTTTCTTTTTTCGACGAAAAGAACATTGAAGAAAAATTGTACAAGAAGATAAAAGAAATCCGAAGATCCAAATTCCATAAATCACTGATATCATTGACTCCATTTTTTATGATGCATTTCTTTTTGTAACAAAAAAAAAGTGTGCGAGAACTTTCAAAATCCAATAAAAATTTGCATATCTATGTATTTTTGCATTTTGCATCAAGTACATTTTTTTAAATAAATAATCAACTCAAACATTTCAATGAGCTTTTTGATTGATCATTCTCATCATTTTGTTTGATTTGTGTGAAGTGTTTTCTTCGTCTTCTCTCTCTTGTTTCTTTTTGATTGAATAATAATAATATTTGAAGTAAGTTTATCTTCTTTTTTTTTAAATCTTAGGTATTGGATATGGTATATCCATTTTGTGGATGAACATTACTGTGAAAGCATTGCACATATAAATATTTTTTTAGGACGATGGCTGCTCCTGCTGCACCACCTGCTGCTGCAAAATCTCAAGCTGCTCCACCCGCTGCACCACCAGCTGGGGCGCCACCTCCTTCTTCTCCTGCCGGAGCAAATCTTGGACAAAATAAAGAAAATGAACCACAATTTCAAATGAAACTTGAACCTGAATCAAAAGTTGTTTTTAAAGGTGATAAACTTGCTGAAAGTGAAGCCGTTGTTCCAGTAAAATTGACAAATACCACAAAAGCTCGTCAATGTTTCAAGGTTGGTGTTTTATTTAAATTTGTTGAAGATTGATAGATATATGAAATCTCCTTGGGGATTTATGATTATCACATTTTTAGGTTAAAACAACATCAAATGATATCTTTCGTGTTCGTCCACCACTTGGCTTTGTTGCCCCAAATGAAACGGTTACAATTAATATTGTATTTGCTGCAAAAGAAGTTCCAGCACCAAATCGTCATTTCTTTGCCTTCTATCATATTCCATGTAAAGATGATGACAAGAATCCAAGAGCTGTATGGGGGCCATCTGCAAAACCAGAAGGTGTTCGTCGAATTGTAACTGATTTTGTTAAAGAAGATGGAACAGCTGTAACTGCTGATAAGAATAATAATGCTGCTGCTTCACCAACTCCTCCTGCCGCCGCTCCTGCAGGTGGTGCACCTCCTCCTGCTGCCGCTGCCGGAGCTGCTCCAGCCGCTGCACCAGCAAAATCTGCAGCTGCTCCTCCTGCTGCTGCTCCACCTGCCGCTGCTCCAGCAGCAGCAGCTCCAGAAAAGAAATAAATATGATCTTATCAACAACGCTACATGATCAATGACTGAAGTATGCTCATCTAATTTTATCATCATCTTATATATATATATAAAAATTGGTTTGATTTATAAATATTATTATTGGTATTTGCTTTTATTTATAGTTTAAAGGAGGCGGGCTCTTTGATATTATTTCGAAAAAATGGATGAACCTGATTTGCCTGATTTTTGTTTTAACACGAAAATAGCTTCTTTTGTTTTCTCGAACTTTCAAAAGAACATTATCTCAGGAAAATCAGGTTCATCCATTTTTTTCGAAATAGACTGCCGCCTACTTTAAAGGAACAATGGTGATGACTAATTTGTACAATTACAGTATCCACATTAATATGCTTACATAACAGTATTGTTTCACGGTAACTTGAGTAATGGGTGGAGTATACTTTTGAATATTTTGAAATACATTTTTTCGAAAGAGGTTTCATATTTGCGGTCAAGTTACATATTTTTCTCTCTCTTTCACTCGATTTTTTAATTGTCGGTTTTTTTTATTCGTCTTTTCACACGATCGCGAATGATTCATCTCTCTTTTTTTTGCGCGCGCGACTACAACACGTTTTTTTTGTAGTTTTTTTGCATGTTTTGATTCGATCGATTACTTTTTAATTCTTTGCAGTTTTTACTATTATCCACATATGGCATCTTCCAACAATAACAATCTCCAAGATTCTGATAATCTCTCCTATGATTATGAAAATGATGATCACAGCAAATCTTCAACGTTACATGAAATTTTTTCATCAATAAATGAATTTTTTATTGCTTGTTTTCAATGTTGTTCATAGCATTGAAAAAATAATAATATTTTGTTGATAATCAATGCACTAAAAAATCAGCAACATTTTTTTTCCCTCTCTTATTTTTTTTTCTTTATATTTTTTAATGCTGAAAGTGAAAAAGAAGAAAAAAATGATTTTGTTGTTGTCCCAAAAAGTCTCCTAAAAATTATTTTTAAATATTGATTGATCTTATTATTTTTTTATTACTTTTTTAAATGTAAGTTTTATTTTTTGATTTTACAAAACTACCGTAACCTATGTGCCCCGAAAATCAAAATTTGGCAAATGCCCCGTTTTTATTTTTTTAATAACTTAGACTTTTTTTAATGCTTTCGTGTTTTTTATAAAACTTGTAACAATGGGAAAAAATTAACTAGTTTTTTCTTGGGTAGAAGCTTAGTTCCACCCAGATGTCACTGCTCCATGCTGTAAAAATCAATCAAAATCAATCAAAAAATTTTAACCGTAACTCTTTTTTTAGCATCATCATTTGTTATTTGTATATATTTATTTAAATTATTTCTACTTTTTTCCATTCTACCGTACCATATTAATATGCAATCCACCACAACATCTTTGCCCCCACAAACTGCTACTACATTAATTACCCAACAACCTGCTACTGCTGGTGCCGGAACACCCCAAGATTCTGTACTTTATGAAACTACAGAAGCTTGTTGCACGGGGTGTGCAAATTGTTGTCAAAGTTGTGGGGAAACTGGGGGAGGGTTATGTTGTCTGTGGTTTTGCTTTTAAAAATTCTTTTAAAATAAAAATTGTTTGTTACAAAATTACAAAGGAAACTTTTTCAAAGACAAAAAAAAGCATGCGATTTTTCTGAAAAAAGAAATATATTACAAATTTAGAAAGCAAAAAGGCAAGCATTGATTCATCAAAGAAAAACTTTTTTGGCCCCTTTTTTTTGTGCATAAAAAAATTTTTAAACAAAGCTATTTTTTTCTTGTGTAAAAACGAATTGAGTTTTGCCTTTTTTTTAGCTTTTATTTTTACAAACATTCCTTTGGGGATTTAGAAAAGAGAGATTTGAAGAAGCTTATCCCCCTGTTTTGGCATGCTTTTTGCTGGTTTTTAAAAATGTTGTCCTTTTTTAAAATTTTTTGTTTTGAAAATTGTCGTGAAAGTTCAAAAAAAGATATATAAAATCCCATTTTTCAGCAAGGTTACAGTAAACTTTTTCAAAGAAGATTCGTCATTTTGCTCTTTATTTCGGAATTTTGTAATAGATTAATTTTCAGGGATCTATGGTTATTTCTCGAAACAGTTTTTTCATTTGTTGAATTTCAAAATGTTAAAAAAAACAAAAATGCTTCGAAAAATAACAATAGATTCCTGAAAATTAACCTGCTACAAAATTGCGAAATAAAGAGAAAAATGACGAATCTTCTTGAAAAATCTTTACCATTTCCTAAAACTGAAATCAATGTCATTTTTGATTATTCCAAAATAAAGTTACTGGTGTTATTCCATAAAAAACAATTTTCAGCAAAAACTTTGATTCCGGATTTTTGCTGCTGCAATAAAAATATAAATAATCATCACAGACTTTTTTACTTTATATCTTTTTTGTAAAATATATAAATATTAAAAAAAACAGAAGCGTCAAAAATTGGAGCATTTTCTGAAAAAAAAGAAGACAGAAAAAAAAACTTGATTCACCAAAAAAACATTATATTTGATTTTTTGCACACTTCCAAAAAACAACAATTACTGCAACTTTTTGATTATCCTTGGTCTTTGGTATTGTTGTTGTTCAAAAAAAATGATCAACCTTCTTGTGTGGCAGTGATGATTTGTAATTTTCCGTCCCTTCCTTTTTAACACAGACGAATGAATGAATGAAGGAAGAAAGTCTGTCTCATTCTCGAACACGAACGAAAGAAACAAAAACAAATTGTTTTTTTCCTTTCTTCTTCTCAAAAACAGAAAAGAAGCAAAGCTGCGGAATCTTTTTTTTATATTAGTATTAATTTTTATTATTGATTTTTTCTGATGGTTTATCATTTTTAAAAAATATTTTTGAATTGATAAACCACTTAAAAAATGATACGCCGTTTCACAACAAAGAGATTTATACTTATCATTTTTATCGGAATTTTGACGCTTCTTTGTAGCGTATTTTATTTAAGTAATGTTCAAAACCAAAATTTTGTTAATCTTGTAAATGTTTATGTAAGTTCTTTTTCTGTTAAAAAAAGGCAGTTGATAAGGGATTTCATATATCCACATAATCACTACTTTGTTGATATCATATATCCATTAATTAATTATATATTGTCACATTTTTTAGGCTGAATTGAATTACTCTTCAGAATCAAATACTGAATGCAAATTTTATGTAAATCCATTTGATCCTAGAATTGCAGAATATATAAAGCCACCACATCCGCCTGCAAGTTGTCGATCACTTCAAGTTTGTTTACCCACTTTTTTCTGGACTTGCTACATTTACAAGTTTTTAGGCTCAAGAAACAACACTTATCAATGGAACTGTATCTCTCCTTGTTGATCCACAATCATTACAATGCCAATATCGATATTTTGGGCACAATTCTGGAGTTGATGATTTCTCAATTAAATATGATGAATGGCTTCCATTTAATTCAACAAATATTAAACTTGAAAAAGATTTTGTCGATATTTCATGTCAAAATAAATTAGGTCTTGAATATTATCGATATCAATGGGCTTCAGTTATACCTAAAAATATTTCATCTGAAAGCGGAAAGTAAGATATTATATACAATTTTTTATAGCAACAAAAAATGGTGGCAATAATTACATAATTCTAGGCCATTTCAGGATGAAGATGATGAACATTTAAGTGTGATTATGCTAGGATTTGATGGAATTTCAAGATCAAATTTTTTTCGGCAATTACCAAAAAGTAAAGCATTAATGGATAACCTTGGATTTATAACAATGGAAAAACATGCTAAAATCGCGGATAATACATTACCAAATTGGATTGGAATTTTATTGGGTCAACATATGTATGATTATGTAAGACTTTTTCCTTTGCTTATCAGTGATATGATAACACTTTAGGAATTCCCTTCAACGGTTGACAATCGGGAATATATTAATTATGATAATTGGACGAATTTACTTTGGAAAAGATTCGGACAAAATGGATATGCAACATTATTTTCTGAAGATGAACCAAAAATTGCTGCATTTAATTATGATAAACGTTCAAATGGATTTATTTCTCGTCCCCCAACAGATCATTATCTTCGTCCATGGTATTTAGCGTTAGATGAACATTTTCTTCGATCTCGAAGTTCAACCTATTGCTACAATGATATTCCAATTCATAAATTACAATTTAAATATTCTGAATCATTTTTAAAAGGATATCAAGGAAAAAGAAAATTTTTATGGCAATGGTTAATAGAAGTTTCACATGATTATTTAAATACGGCGGGAGTTGTTGATAAAGATTTTGAAGAATGGCTTTCAAGCATTCAACCGTATCTGAATAAATCAATTGTTATTGTCTTCTCAGATCATGGAAATCGATATGATTCAATTCGAAAAACTGTTATTGGTCGTCTAGAATCAAGGCTTCCATTTTTATCGATTAAATTGCCGAACTGGTTTTCAAAAAAATATCCCGAGATGACGGAAAATTTGAAAGCAAATAGCAAAGTTTTGACATCTCATTTTGATCTTCATGCTTTTCTTGTTCATATTCTTCAGGTTTGATTTATTTTAATTTCATGAATTAGACTAGATTACCGTAATCTGTAATCTAATCAAAATTTTATCATAAAATAGTTATAAAAATGTTTTCATATTAAGTACCGTAATCGGCTACCGTAATCGTATTTACCCTTGAGATGGATTAAACTTAATTGCTGTCATTAGTTTGAATACGGAATTTTTTTAATCTTGATTTTTTAGGCTAATTTTTCTTCTTCTCCTCCACCGAAATTGCCCCGTGGAACTTCCCTCTTTTCGTCAATTCCATCAAATCGATCTTGTTTTACCGCGGAAATTCCATCACAATTTTGTCCATGCTTTAAAGAATACGAAATTTCACCATCAAATGAAACAACAATTTTTGCTAATTTAATTCTGTCAAAAATTCATAATTATTTTAAAGAAAAGAATGTTTTGGTAAATATTTTTACAGGCGATTACTGTAATTTTACAAAGTAATATTGTTTTAGGATAAATGTGCAAAAATGGAATTGGATTCAATTAAAACTATTTCACTTTCACTTCCACCCTCAAAACTTTCTATAGATGAATTACAGCCAACATTTAAAGGTGATCTCTATCATTATCGAATTCAATTTACCGTTAAATCTCCATCAAATGCAATGTTTGAAGGAGTTGTAGTTAAAAATAAATTTACTGATGAAATGAATGTTTTAAATGATATTGAAAGAAATAATCGGTAAGTTGTTGGTGTAGCTTTTTTTTGTAAATTACTACCGTAACCCTACTTTACTTATTTTAGATACGGGAATACTTCAAATTGTGTTGATGATGCATTATTAAAGAAATTATGTTACTGTATTTAATATTTTAATTTATTATTGGCTCAAATGTTTTTCTTAAACACGGGTTTTTAAATTTCCGCATTTTGGTGTTTCCACTTTTTTTGATAAAAATAAATGTGTAAAAATGTAAGAAAAAACCAAAGCCCAAACTGCAAACTACAAAATCTGTGCAAAACTCTCAGAAAAATTTACTTCTTTTTAAAAAAAATAACTTTTTAAAAGAAACTTTGTAAGCTAAAATAATGCCTCGACCACAAATAATATTTATTGGTGGTGCAACGGCTTGTGGAAAAACAACAATATCCCAGGCTTTAGCAGATCGCCTAAATGGTGAATATGAAATTGCCGATGGCGATCATTATCACTCAAAAGAATCAATTCAAAAAATGGTTGATGGAATTCCTTTAACAGGTAATTAATTAATTTTTTTCTGAGATTACTGTAGTTTTAATATGGTTTTCGGGTATACTGTAGTTTTTAGGCTAAAAATTTGGATTTAATAAATCCCAAATTTATACCCTACTTTTTTTAGATAAAGATCGTGAAGCATGGCTTCGGCATTTATCTGAAATGGCATTGGATGGAAAAAAGCGAATAATTGCCTGTTCATCGTTGAAACGAAAATACAGAACTTTGTTGGCATCAAATTCTTTATCAGCTGTATTTTTTATGCTAATTCTTCCATTGGAAGTTTTAATGAAAAGAGTTGAAACAAGAAAGAATCATTTTGCAAAAGCAAATTTAATTCCTTCCCAACTTGCTGATCTAGAAATTCCAGGCGAGGATGAACCAAATGCCATTGTCATTGATGGCAATGCTCCACCAAATATTGTAGTTGATAGAATTGTTGAAAAATTAAATTTTATGAATTAAAAATCTGTTTTATATAAGACGGCTAAGGAAACTATGATTTGCCAGGACAAAAAAAATGATACTTTTTTCTGATTCTTAACACACCTAATTTTTAGGGAAATAAAGTTGTTTCTTTTAAAAATCACCCTCACGAAAATTTTGGTGAAAGAGATTTTTGATTTTTCGAAAAACCTTCCTCATGAAAATTTTACTGAAGCAGTTTTTGTTTTTTTTAACAAATCATCCTCACTGATGAGGGCGTTTTTAAGAAAAAACCGTTTTCTAGAACGTAAAAAAAGAATTTTGAAAAAAAACCATGTTTTATAAAAAACAAAAATTGATAATAAAAAATGTACTTTTTTTTGCAGTCTCCTCACCTTTGAGGAAAGTGAGAAAAAAATTGTCACAATTTAATTCTCAAAAATCAGAAAAAAATTGTCACAATTTAATTCTCAAAAATGAGAAACCAAATTGACGAGGACCAGTCATTGTTGAAAAATTCTATAAAAGAAAATTACTAATAATAAATAAATAAATGCATATAAAAAAGCAGATAAAAGATAAATATTACTTACTCGAGAGCCACCATGATTACCACCATTATTTACTACAGCGCTTCCACGGTCATCGAATTGATCCTAGAAAAGAAAATTATTAATAAATGCAAATAAAGAAACAGATAAAAGATAAATATTACTTACTCGAGAGCCACCAAAATTACCAAATTGACGAGGACCAGTCATTGTTGAAAAATTCTATAAAAGAAAAACATTAATAAATAAATAGAATCAGATAAAAAAATAGAAGATTATGCAAATAAAGAACGATAAAAAAATCATAAAAAAAACGACAAAGATTTTGATTTTGTAATTTAGCTGAAAAAATGAGATTGGCAAACGTCAACAAAACGCCAACGGGAGTTTGAAAATGTTTTTTTTATCGTTCTTTTTTTTCATAATCTTCTATTTTTTTATCTGATTCTATTTATTATTAATGTTTCTTTTATAGAATTTTTCAACAATGATTGGCCCTTATCAATCTGATAATCGTGCAAACGCTGTAGTAAGTAATGGAGATAATCGTGGTGGCTTTGGAGTAAATAATGGTGGTAATCGTGGAAACGCTGTAGTAAGTAATATTTACTTTTTATCTGCTTTTTTATATGCTTTTATTTGTTATTAATGTTTTTCTTTTCTAGGATTATTATGGTCGTCAACGTGGTCCTTATCAATTTGGTAATCGTGGAAACGCTGTAGTAAACAATGGGGATAATCGTGGTGGCTTTGGAGTAAGTAATGTTTACTTTTTATCTGACTTTTTGTTCGAACAATTCATAAAGAAAATGTTGAAATTTTTCGAACTCATGCAATTACTAATGTTGGTGCAGATCAAATAATGTTTGATACTCGTGAAGGTGGAAAAATATCTGTATTTGTTCAAATTTATGGCCAAATATCATTTCCAAAATATCCATGTGCAATAAAAAAGGTTGGCCCAAAATTAATGCATTTTCCTTTGGAATGTTTGGAAGTTCATCGTGGACAAAAGTTTCCCAAAGAAGAAATGATTGGAAACCAGGTAAAAAAAAGTTTTATATTTTTTTGGTGTATACGTGTATACTGTAACGATTTTATAGGGAAAAAACATGATTGGAAAAGCTCAACGTTTACCTCTCGATCTTTTGAGAGAAATAAAGCTACAAAAGCAACAGGCAAGCATCCATGATCATGATTCATATATTGCATCAGCAGGTGTTCGAGTATCTGAAGAAATGAATTCTGTCAATGCTGAAGTTTTGAATGCTCCATTAATAACATATAAAAATGAAAATATGCCTAAATAAGTTTGTGATGCTTTAACACAGACACAAAAAGTAGCCTTTAATTTTTGAAAAAAACTTCAAAGCTTCTGAATTTTATTTTTTTGACTGTGATTATAGCTTGGACTAAACATTTTTGAACATTTTTTTGTAAATTTATTCTAAAAAATATTGCAGAAAATAATACAATAATAGAATAAGAAAGAATACAGTGTAAAAAAATTAAGTAATAAAACCCTATACGATAATTAAAGCTAAAAATACGTAATACAAACCATAGTGCATAAACTCCTTTGTATCGAGTACATTTTAAAATGTTGAAAATATTTAAATCAATATTATTTAAAAAATATATATATATTTATGAAATTTATTGGGCTGAAGCATTAACTTTAATAGCTGCAGATTTTTTAAAAATATTAATAAAGAATTTTTTATATGGTTCAATGAGAGAAACGGTAATAAAAATGTCAAAAAGACAATATGAATTCATTACAAGTAAAAATAGTTTGGTATTTGATTGGGTTCTGATACTGTGATATATATGACACCACATATCACAAAGGTGACACCAAGCATTGAAAACATTCCAAAGAATTGAATAAATGTCATTCGAAGTAATGCTTTGTTATATTTTTGTAAATTTGTTGAATGGGCGGCTGAATTTAGATTTCTTGAAGAATAAAAATTTAAAAGAAGGACCATAAGAGCAAATAATAAATGGAAAAATCCATTTGCTACAACATATATAAAGGTTTGAGGTAAATTATTTTTTTGTGTGCCAGTTGAAATCGTCAAATATCGATAATCAATAATTCCAAAATCAACACTATTTTCGTTCATAAAATTAAGAATTTCAGTGTCATACAAAATAAATAAATTTCTAATAGATGGAGTAATAAAAAGTATTGTTGCAATTGTAAAAGTAATTAAATGTGTAATTAATAAAAATCGATAAATTCGTGATGGACTTTTTGAGATTGTTAAACTTTTTAATGCAAAAAATCTCTCCAATGCCATGGCAGTAAATGAAACAACAAGTGCTAACGCAGTATGAAAAGTTAAATTTAACAAAATGGTTGACCAAATTGGTGGCAATAATTTAATATATCCAAGTGGATAAAAGGTAAAATATGGATGAATGACAATCGGAGAATAAAGGGCTAAACAAATTTTCTAGCAACAAATTGAAACATGAATATGAAAGCAAATATGGCAAAAAACTATTCATCTGTTTTGGTGTTTGTGTGATAATCACTACTATTAAAATACTCGTAAATATAAGGGTGATCACAAAGTTCGTTTCGGTTTTTGTGGGGGACAGAACACTTTGCCTGCAATGCAGACAGCGAAACGAACTTTGTGATCACCCTTATATAATGGTCAAAAGAGATATACAATCAAATATTGGTAGAATTGTCGAAATTAATGCTTCATTATAAGTTTCAGAAAAATTTAATTTTTCAACCATTTTTTGACAAATATATTTCACTTAATCTATCAAAAAGTTAAGCTTTAAAACTGATTTTGTTTTAATGAAATAATTCACCTGGATTGCCCAACAAAAATTTGGCATTTTACTGCTGCCATTTACAGGTGGAAATAGAATAAATATTTGGTATAGTAATTTCTTATCTTATTAAATTTCTACAGCTTTGCAAATTTTAAAATAATACGGTAGGCTTATGTGGCCCAGCCCGTGATGAATTTTTAATGACATTGTTCGTTGGAATTCTTAAGCACAGCAAAAAAATTAATGTAACATATTTATAAACTTGGGAGGCGTGGATTTTTTTGCATTGAAGAAATGCTTTCATTTTTTTGTGTTTGGGAGTATAATATACTATTATGAACACGGAAATTTTATCTTAAAAAAAGTTCCGTGTGTTGTCGCAACAAAAAAAATGGTTAACAATACCGGTACTTAATTAATTTTTAAGCATTAATGGACTTTTTTAGAAATCCGGAAAAACTTTTTGATATTGCATGGACGACAGCTTTAAATTATGGATTTTCGGAACATGGAAAAGATAAATTGCAGAAGAATTGCCGAACTTTAAATATTTTTAATTTAATCCTTTAACGATATACGACGCGTATATTTAAAAATTTAAAATGTTTTTGATATGACAAGCAAAGTCCCCGGGTACTTTACATTTACTAAGCTCTGGAGTCGGAGTCGCAACATCACTGTTAAAAATCTTTGTTATAAAAAACTTTTTGTACAAATTTTATTTGCAAAACATTACGTTTTTTTAAAACAAATTTATTTCAAAAACATAAAATATACGTGTACAAAAAACAACATTAAAAAAATAAAAATGGATACAAAAATGATAAAAAACAATAAAATAAAAAACAATACGAGGTTACGGTAAATGTTAAAACAATTTTAAAATTCACTTTAAAGCCAAAAATTTTAAGCATAAATTTGGTTAAAATTTAAATTAGTAATTGTTTTGAGATTGATTAAAGCTGTTTCCAAAGAGATGGAAACTTTTACCAAAATTTGCCTTATTTTCTGAACTTTCAGTGTCAGCGATAGTTCCATTAATTGCAGATTCAATTTCACCCCAGCCACCATTTGATGTCAGAGAAGAAAGAAATTTGTTGGAATTATTATAATTGTTTGTTTTTGGAGAATTCATTTGATCAGCATTATCAATCTTTTGAACATTTTCATTTTTGATTGGAGAAAGTGAAACAGAAGGTGTTGAATCAAAGGATGGAAGAGTTGAAGATTTAAGAGATGATTCAGAAGCAGAAGAAGAAGTCATAAGATTGGAAACATAAAATGCATATTGAATAATTTGATCAAGAGTTTGTTTTGGAAGACCAAGAAATGAAAGATATTGGGAGATAAAAACTGGATCGGGAAGATCATCAGACTAAAAAATGTATATAAATTTAATAATAATCAAGTGATAAAGTAAAAACTTACTTCAGGAATACATCGAAGTTCATGTGGACCATGAGCATACCAACAATTAACTCCAAAACGACAATATAATTTTTTACAGTGATTTTCGCATAAATGTGTTTTATAAAGAAATGGATTCTTCCAAGTTGTTGTTTTTCCAGAATAAAATTTATTTGCTTCTTTAAGGGATCTAAAAAGAGATTGTTTTTAATTAAAGAAAGAAGAAAAAAACTTACGCAGATAAAGTTCTGAAAAATATTTCTCGAGCTGTTTCTTCTTTTGTACTTCCATCGTCAGTTGAAAGTGTAAGGGAAGGTGAAGAATTTGTGATTGAAGCAGGATCAAATGAAGACGTGGATGCAAGATTAAAAGTTGGTGGAGGTGGAAGTTGAAAATTGCTGATGGTTCGTTGTTGAAGTTGTTGTTGGTGTTGAAAATGACTACTCATAAAACGATTATTATTATAATTTTGATATCCAAAATTCATTGTTGATGGTTTTGTCATTGTCAAAAATGGATTATTAAATGTTGAATTCATCATTGATAATTGTTGTTGTTGCTGATAATATTGTTGTTGTTGTTGTTGTTGATGAAGGTGTTGATGATGATGTTGATGAAGGTGTTGATGATGATGTCGATGAAATGATGGCGGTGGTGGATAACAAAAATTCATTGATGGAATTGAATTTTGTTGTGATTGATAAAATGGTGGAGGAGATGGAAACATTTTTTGATAATTTCGAACATCCATTTTTTGCAAAAAAAAATATAATTCAATAGCAAATTTTTTTAAATAAAAATGAAGAGAGTGCCAAAAATTCAAAGATGGCAAAAAACCAAGCAAATTGATTTGAATGACAAAATATATGTATTTATAAAATGAGAGATTGAATGAAAGAAATGGAAGCAAAAAACCTCAATACATTTTTTTAAAGGTCAAAAATAAACAAAAGGAGCGAAGATTTTTTTTCGTTATCTAAAAATTTGCTGTTTTTTTCAAAATCAAAAAAGTAAAATAAAAGCAAAGTGTTCCCTGAAAGAAAAGTGTAGAAACATTAATACTGTTAAAGGTTATGCAATTATGGTCCAATAAAATATTGTTAATCGATTTTTGACAACATAAATTGTTCATAACCATTAACAGCAAATTAAAATTGAATCAAGGCCGTATTAAGGAGGGGGGGGGGGGGGGGGGAATTCGGGACATGTGCCCCCGAAATTGAGGAATTTCCTTTGATCTTTTGCCGCTTCGTGTTGGCGGTGGCAAAAGATCAAAGGCGTGCCCCCTCCGAAATTTTTTTCGGCATACGGCCTTGAACTGAATTAATTTAAATTTGGATTTTGCATATTTGAACTTATCCAGAAAAATTTTATTCTGAGAAAATAATGCCTAACCTTTGACATTTTAAAAATTTTTTAACAACGTTTTCCATAAGATTTTTGACATAAAAATATGTGACACGCTTGGATCCTTTTTACATTAATAAATTGAACAAACCCATCATTTATGCGTTCTTTGACACATGCTTATTATTAAGCTAAAATGTGAAAAAAGTATTGAAAAAATATCCATTGGAACTGATTTGCCGTTGTTCCCATTCACGTTGATTAAATCCACAAAGATTCATATCTGACATGTGCCGTGAGCCTCCACAGAAATCTTTTTGCACCATTTTTTTTTGAAATCCATTTCTATTACCGTAAATTTTTTTTGCTTCTGCCTTCCACACCGTATTCCGTAAAGCAAAAATGAATTCTATAAATCTTTGATTTTGAAACAGCTGAACATACTGTAGAATCATGCACTTCTCAAATTTGCATAAATATTACTTGTTTTCCATTCATTTGTGAGAAAAGACTTTTTGTTGCTTTTTTGTTTGTGCATTTTTTCTGGTGAAGCAAATATCGAACAGCAAAAAAATTAATTGAAAAAATGAAATATTTCCAACTTTTATTAATTTTCTTTTCTTTGTTTACTGCTTTAAATGGATTTTATTTTGAATTTAATTTTACAGAAATTACACGTCCACCGTAAGTTTTATATCTTTTTTACAATTAATTTGTGTATAAGGGTTACTGTAGACATATGGTCAATGGTCAATGACAGGGATGAAAGCCAAAGAAAATTACGACCTGTCATGATCATTGTTGCCAAAAACTAATCTAGAAATTTCGATACCGTAATTAAATTAATTTGGATGTTTTACTGGTATACTGTAACTGGATTGCGGTATCGAAATTTCTGGATTAATTTGAAACTTTCTCTTTCCAAATCTTATTTTTTAATCGATCTATTTGGAAATTTTTGAGTTTATACGTTTCTTTTAAAAAATTCAAATTTGGTAAAACCAATTTTTTAAATGCTTAAAATATTTTAGATGCCTTGATCGACTTCGATTTGTCTATTATATAAGTGATGATTATCCGAAAGGATTTGCAACAATTTATGATAATGATGAAAATCAAAATATGATGGGAATTTGCCAAAAGTATAATCTTTATTTAATTAATGTATCTATATTTATTTCATTTTTTAGCCTTGGATTTTATCAATCTAATTTTACCAATGTTGAAAATACAAAATTGGAAGAAATGAAAGTGAGTGTTTTTTTAAAAGCTAAAAATTTGTGAATGATTTTTTAGACAAATAAAAGCCTGATTGGATTGATAACAAAAGATAAGGCAATTTTTTATCATAATTCTGGAAATGGTACTATTTTTGGAGGATATGGATTTAATATTACTTTTTCGGATTTTGTACCAATTGATAATTCTAAAAGACTACGAAATCCATGCTGGATTCCACCTCCACCTCCGACAACAACTTCTAAGCCAACAACCAAACGACGAACAACAACCCCAAAGGCACCTCCATCAAAACAAACAATTGTGTCATCAAATAATAATAATAAAACTAAATGTGATATCCCAATTTGGGTTGCAATTGTAGTTGGAATTTTTGGAATTTTAACCATTCTTTCTTTTTCTGCAGCTATATGGTTTTGGTCTCTCAGTCATAAACTTCGAACTCAACTTCAATCTGTAAGTCTTTTTTTTGTTTGTTTTAAAAGTAGGAAATTACTGTATAATAGCTACCATATGCTACAGTATACTGTTAATAATTATAAAATGTGTCAAAAATCTCGAATTATTTTGTCGGGTTTTTCGTTTTTAAATCTTTTTTTTACGGTATTTTTACATCCTAATTTGAAATTAAAAAATATTTTTTTCTGATTAGAAGATCGTTGGATAAATAAAAGTTACCGTATGCTACAGTATATATATTATTATAAAATTTTAGATTAAAGATGTAAAAAAATCTCAACCTGTTATTCCTTCAACCGCAGCACCAGCAACAGCAGCAACAGCAACAGCCCCACAAAATTCAAATAAATCAAAAATCTTTTCTGAAACAAAGAATCCCCTTGAATCCGGTACTCAACCATCTTCAGCAACAGCAAATGAACCAATTGTATCAACAAAAATGGATGTGGCTGGAATTGTACCTCCTGGAACTGAAGAAGAAGCATTTCCAACTTCCACCAATAATGCAACAACTCCTGCATCTACTGCTGCTGCTCCTGCATCTGTAGCTGTGAGTTTTATATGATTTTTTACTCTAACTATGATATATTTTAAATATATTTTTAGAAAAATAAATCTGAAATTAATCCCTTCTCTGGTGCAAATGATGTCAAATCACAAATAAGCAAAAATAAAAGTGTTTTTCATTAATATATATATATTTTTTAAAAATACATGTAAAATAAATTTTTGATATTTGATGTGATTGATTAATTTAAAAACATGGATTTTTTTGTTGCAAAAAATTAAAACTTCAAATTTTTCTTATTTTTATTTGTTTTAAATGTATCTTTCGCATTTAATTAATTAATAATGCAACAAGATTCAATAGTGAGAGAAGATTTTTTAAAATTATTAATTTTTATAAGCTTACATCTTTCTATCATTTTATAGCCAAATTAAACAAATAAATAATTAAAATATTCAGAAATGCTTATTTTTGTCCAAAAATGACTGATTCACAAAAAGCAGCAGCAAAAAAAGCGAAAGAAAAATTTTTCGATGAAAATTTTTTACACTAATTTTTTTTTAAATTTTTTGTTTCGGTCACAGCGCCATCGAATTCGGACAAATTTGAAATAAAAATAAACGAAAGAAATTTGGACACCGCCTTTGTCCACAAATTTTCTTTTTTTAAAGATGTAGTTTTGCAACGAAAAATATGTAAAAAGCATTTATGAAAATGATGAAATAAATGATTCAAAAATGTTTTATATGTTTCGAAACACTGTCTATAAAATAAAATGAGACACCCATGGAAAAATTATAATTAATTTGTTACTTTTTTTTAACTTTGTGGTAAACAATATTATTGGGGGAGAAATGGTACATGATAGAGCAATGAAGAAAACATTTTTATGGTTACTGTTGATTTGGATTAAACAATACTTCAGAGTCTTTGAAAAACACAAATTCTACACAGTATAATTAAAAATGATATTTTTTTAAAATCTAATCTTGGAAAAAATTAATTAAATATTAAAAAAAAAAAGATGACAAAAAATGGTCGCTCGAAAAAAAATTTCAAAACACTAAAAAATAAAAACAAAATGAATGCAAAAAAATATTACACAGCGATCGATCGAAGCCGGAAAAAGAATAATAAAAGACACAAAAATTTGAAAACGACGATTTTTTATTTTTTAAATATTTTATTGATTTTTATTCTATTAAATGCTTATATTTTTTTAAATATTTATATCTATCCGAAAGTCCCTGTGCGAATAAATAAATACCGTCAAATTAAACATTTCAACAATTAAAATCATTAAAAATTGATATTTTTTTACATTTCCGTTACAGTATTTTTTTCATTTCCGATGGCTTTCTTCTTTTTATCTTTTTTTAAAGCCAAACCTTTATTTTTTACATAAAATTAAAAGTTTTTATTGTCTTTGTGACCCCCCTTTAATGAACCCCTTTTTATTCATTTTAATTTTTTTTTTGCTAAAAATAAAAAATAATTGAAAGAAAAAGTCCCAACCGGAAAAGAACTCAACAAAAAAAAGGAGTGGCGGGAAAATTCAAAGGTCTCTCAATTTTTTTTCTATCCTAAAGGTGTGGTAAAAAAAGGAAGAAGAATTGTTTTAAGCGGATTATCAATAGGTAAAAAAATATACCATGACGAAGCAACAACCCCTTATCAGTAATATATATTTTTTTCAAAGATTTCTATCACTGATAATCAACAAACAAAAATTTATGATGGTGTGGAGGAGGGAAAGGGGGGGGGGGGTTGAAAAAAAGTATTAAAAGCCTTTGAAAAAAAGGAAAGCAAAACATATTTAATTTTTTTGTTTGTTTTTTTACATTTAAAACAAAAAAATAATGTTTAAATTTCTGCTTTTATTTTTGCTATATTTAAATTTCGCGGTTGGAGATAATTCATGTCCGGAAAATTATAATTTATTTGATGATGGGTTTTGTTATCTGGTGAGTACGGCATATTTTTGTAAATATCTGTTTTTTTTAAAATTTGAACAAATTTAAATGTAAACAAAAAAATATTGACCGAAACATATTTATTAATTTAAATTTAAACCGAAGATTTCGAAAAGCTATCTTTTAACATTAAAAATGTCATCACCATAATATTTGATTTTTTTATGTGATATTTCCTGAATTTAGCAGTAATTTATTTAAATTAAAATTTTTTAAAATTTATTAAATATTCAAAAAAATGAGAAACAAACAGTTTCGTTTTTTTGAAGCAAAGATTTGCGATTATTTTGTTTTTAGTCGGAAAAAAAGCATTAAAAAATAAAAAGAAAAATTTTTAAAGAAAAGTGTAATATTTTTTAGCAGAATTTTGAGTGTTGCTGTTTTGTCACAAAAAAAATGCAAAAAACTTTGCGGCGTTTTTTTAGTAAAATTTTTGCACTTTTTTATTACCTGTAAAAAATTAAGGTGGTACTCTGGCCTGAATTTTTTATTTTAGGGGTACCGCCTTTGATCTTTTGCCAATTGCGGCTAAACATCAAAAGATTTTCGAATTTTCGGGCAACTCCATCACCCCCTTTCAATGTGTTTTTATCAACAAAAACACTGTCAAAATTTATTAATCACTCAAGGCAGTCGTCAAAACTGTTTCTGATAAAAACTATTCCATTTAAGCTTCTTCAAACGCCAGTTCGAAGGAATGAAGGCCAACAACGATGTCAAGCTGAAGGTGGAGTGCTTCCAAAAATTTCTGATCCATTACAAAATGCAATTGTTACAAAGATATCTTCTGATGCTTCCGTTGTTACCTGGCTTGGTTTAACATGTTCAAGCAATAATAATTGTATTTGGGATGATGGCACTGCTTTGAATTTTAATAATTTTGATTCTGGTTCAGCTGATATCAGTCGAGGAGATTGTGCTTTTATCAATGTTGCATCAGGAAAAGAAGGAAAATGGACGTCTGCAGATTGTCTCTCAGATTTTAAAGCAGTTATTTGTCAAAAAAGTCGTAAGTTTGTTCTTTTTTTGACATCTTAGAAGGCAATATTGAGCATGTTGCATGGCATAGTTGCGAGCAATATGCGGATAAAAATCAATAACAATTAAATGAATGTTGCATGCGATGGAAGTTTTTCTGTCTACACTGTTCAGAATTAGAAATCTAAGGATATCGCATAAGGCAAAAACTTTTTTCATTCTAAACATCAAAGAAACATTTGCCGCACATCAAAGGCGGCATATGCATTTTTTCGTTTTTTCAAAATTTTTGACTACCTAATTTGTTGACCCAAAATAACTTTTTCTTTTGGCTCTTTAATCCAAAGGATTTCATATATCCCTTTTAATCCATTTAACAATTTTAAGTTGCCCAACCAAATGTTACATGCCCTGATTCCTACATCAAAGGAAGCGATGATCGATGCTATTTTGCACCAAATATTAAACTACAATTTAATAATGCTGAAAATGTTTGCTCTGATACCTCTTCAGATACCCATCTAGTTTCAATTGGCAATGCTGCCGTAAGCTCTTACAAATCCATATATATTATATATAAATTATTGTAATAAAACAATTAATTGCAGGAAAATAGTGCCATTCAATTAATTTCTCAAGCTGCTCATTACACGAATATCTTTATTGGCCTTAAATTGGGCCCTAGTGGATATGTATGGATTGATGGAACTTCACACAATTATGATAACTTTGAAAATGGACAACCAAATCCTGGGCCAGGAAATTGTGTTGCAATGAATGTTACAACTGGAAAATGGCGAAGTGTTAGCTGTGATCAAACAACTTCATTTGTTTGCTTAAAACAATGTAAGTTTAAATATTGATTTAAATATGGGTAACAAAAACTTCCATTTTTACAATGTTACAGTAATTATACAATTTTATGTAAACTCATTTTCTTACGGCTACAGTAATCTCTCTTCCGAGAAAAAGGTTACGGTAGGATTACGGTAGTTTAAAACTAAAAAATAATTTCTGTATTTTAATTTAAAAACAGCGTTTAAAAGTATACTTTTTTGATATTTAAACATTTTGCTCTAAAAAAATAGTTTTAAATTTTTCAGATACCCTATACCCCGTTTCATCAACCCTTCCACCAACAACAACCGCAACAAATTCAGGATCTTCTTGTTCTCTTGATAATACTTTTACAGGTCCTGCAGCTGTAAGTCTTCCACTTTTCTATCAAACATTTTATTAAATAATTATTTAATTTTGAAGGTTGATTCACCAAATTATCCAAATTATTACGGTAGTTCTATCGAATGTGAATATCATTTAAGTGTGACAGTGGGAAATTTGTTAACAATAAAATTTCTTGAATTTTATTTAAAAAATTCTGATTATATTGATTTATTTGAAGGTGATAATGATGCAACACTTTTAATTCGTCTTCGCGGAACTGTTTCTTCTAATCAATGGTTTACAACAAATTATTCCAATCGTATGCTTGTTCGTTTTGTCAGTACTCCAGGATTTTCAAATGTCTCCGGATGGGTATTTTTTTTCAAAGCTCAAGCATTTGGTTAGTTTTTATTTTGGTAATTTTGTGGATGAAAAAGGGGGTAAACTATGGATGGAAAAAGACTAACAATTTTGGGGCCCTTGTAAAAATAGCGAAAATTAGAAAAGTATAAATTAGATAATTAATTAATTATTTATTAAAAATTATTTCAATAAACTGAAAAATTTGCATAAATCTTTTTAATTTTTATTGACGCTTTTCATTTTTCATTTAACTGATTTGCCATGTATTTTGGCAAGGCAAAGTTTTGAAAGCAAAGAAATAAATAATCACAAATTTATTTATTAAAGGGAGTGTCGGAGATAGTGAAAAAATTTTTACGACAGTTTTCCGTCGTTCCAAGTAATGGGGAATGAAAAAGTTTGTCCGCCCGCACGCAACGAATGCATTCCCCATCACTTGGAATGACGGAAAACGGTCGTAAAAAGTTTTTCACTATCTCCGACACTCCCTTTAATTCTCAATAATTAATTAATAAATCAAAGATTCAAAAAAGTGTCATCTATTTTTTGTTCAAAAAATAAAACGAAAAAAAAGATTGATGAAAAAATTTTTTACATTTATTTTTTTTTGAGCTCATTTTTTTAAAGCGATAAACATTGATTTCGTAATGAAAAAAAACTATGTATTTTTTTAGTCTTCTCTTTTTTTTCGAACGACACAAACAAAAGTCATTTTGTCGTTAATCAAACAAAAAATTGTTTTTTATCGATCAATAAAAACAACATAAATACAATTTTATTTTTATGAGCAACAAAATTTATATACAAACACATATTTTCAGGCATTACATCAACCCCTCCACCAACTATCCCAACAACAACCACAACTCAACCCGATAATACATATTACGGTAGTGGAACTGTAAGTATTTTACAGTTTATTTTTTGTTTACAAATAAATCAATAATTACAGATTACATCACCCGGATATCCAAGCTTATATCCAAGTAATTTAAATGCAACATATATCCTTCAAGCAAGTCCAGGAAAAATTGTTCGAATTACTTTTAATCGAATTAATACTGAACGGTGCTGTGACACTATTACTATTTATGATGGAGCATTTGAAAATGAAAAAAAAGTTATTACTACGTAAATATTTATTGATTTATTTTTAGGATGAATCGAATAGTTCGTGTCATTCTTTGCCAAGCAATTGGCAAAGTGTTCCTAGAAAATGCGAAACGGACTTTCTGATCACCCTTATTTTTAAACGAAATCAATTTTGAATCAAAATTTATTAAATATATTTAATAATTTCAGATTATCCGGAGATCATTCAACCCCAGAAACGTATCAATCAAATGGAACTTACATGACAATTCGATTTTTGACTGATGCCGTATTATCTGAAGATGGATTTACAGCTGATTTTGTTTCTTATACAAGTAAATTAAATTTTTAAATATACAAATTCCGGTCGAAACACTTCAAAGTTCCCGACACGATTATTTGAGATTTGCATAAACTTTGAAGCATATCTTTTTGGCATTAAAACTTTTCTATAATTTTTTTATACAAAATGTATAATATTAATGCCAAAGACTGATTTATGCAAATTTCAAATGACCGCGACATTAATTTTTTTAAAGCTACAAAAATTTCTTAAAAAAACTCCCGAACGGAAAATTTTAAAGACTTTTCAAAACCTTTCTAAAATCCTAAAAAAACTTTTTAGGCGGAACAATTCCAACTAAAAATTGTCAAGATGGCTGGATTCATGATCCTTCACAACAATATTGCTATAAATATTTTCCAAATGGTGGTCCATGGTCACAAAATTGGATAAATTGCAATAATTTAGGGGCAGAACTTTTAACAATTCATAATGTTCAACAAGAAACATATGTTGAAAGTAGGGGGGGCAACATTTTTTTAAATACATATATATTTAAAACATATTTTTTAGCTTTTATTTATAATGCCCAACTTGGAGGTCAAAGTAGTTTAGTTTGGATTGGATTACATTATCAATTTGAAGATTGGGGATGGAGTGATGGCACGGCACTAGGATATACTGATTGGATTTTGGGTAAATTTAAATAAATTTTATATTTAAATGTTTAATAATTCTCTCTTTTTTTTGCAGGTGAACCTTCAACGGCTGGCGATTGTGCCGCAATTCAAACGGGAAACAATAATAATAATGGAGATGGTTGGAAAGTTGCAGATTGTAATAAAGTGTTACCATATGTTTGTTATCATAATGCATTATCATTTTAAAAGTTTTTGAATAAATAAAACTGGTGATTATCTTTTTTGGTGAAATTCGAGCAAATAAAAGTTATAAAAAATCGAATTCGAAAGCAAAGAAACAATTCAATTTTCGGGACCAATGTCTGGCAAAATGCATTTTAATGCCATGTGGGAGAAAAAGGTTTTGTTCGTATTTTTTGCCGTAACAAAACGTTTTTTTCCCCATTTGGCATTGGAAAACACTTCGCCAAACACTAGCCCGAAAAAACTGAACGGTGATGTGAACTTCGATATCTTGTAAAAATTAGTTTGTTAAATAACATATTAATTCAAAATAATAGATACTGTTTAATGGCACATGTTATTTTAAAAAATAACATGTGCCATTAAAAAGTATGTATTACTTGACATTTTAAATTGAAAATTTTGTCATCATTTAAAAAGCTAAACAAAAAATAATGACATATATCAGAATTTTTTAGGTAAAGGTATAATAATACAGAGGTCCGAAAAATTAGTTGATTATAGAACTTACAAAAGCTGAATAAGCACATTTGAGAGCTCCTTATAATTTGTTGGAATACTGTAACAAAAAGGATTTATAATTTTTTGATTAAAACAAATTTTTTTGTTAATGCAAAAGCATTGAGTTCAATTTATTTATTTTTAAATTTTCAACATCAAAATTACAACATAAATAAATATTTTATTTAAAATTATGGTTTAAGATTTGAGGATAATGTTGCTACAGTTTTCCCAATTCTAAAATTTGACGAAATTCCATAAAATTTAAAGAAATCTTTCCGCACCTTTTTGCTTAAATTTATTTATTTATATTTTTTAATTATAATTAATGCAAAAAGTATATTACCTTATAATCAATAAAAATGGGGTGCCACAAAGGGCATAGATACTGGCGAATGGCAAAAAAATAATTTGAGCATATGTAAGCAATTGCATTAATTGTAAGACGGAACTTGTTAAAACCAATAAATGATAAATGCATCGAAAGACATAACAGACAAACATTACAGTTGAATGGACTAAAAATATATATATTATCCATGGTCGTACACAAACAAAAAAACTCAAGGAGGTACTGCGATGATTTTAGGGAGAGATCTTTGATCTTTCGCCGCAAGTGGAAAAAAGGATACAATGCTCCACGGAAATACAAGGCCATCAACTTATTTTTGCCAGATTTTGCATATTTTTGAGTACTTTTTTTAAGTATAACGTGATTCTGGTAGTAAAAATAGTTTGTTAGTTGACATGTTTCTGCGTTTTGGTCCATTTCGATTTTCGTTGATTTCGCAGCAAAAATGCAAAAAGGCCTAAAATCGAAAAGTCGGTATACTACAGTTTCGAAAATTTTTTAAAAGTGCATCTGATTGCCTGTGGCTTACATAGTCCATCTACCAAGTTTCAGAATTTTATATCGACTCATCTCTCCTGATTCAAGGGCTGAAGTTACCAAAAATGACCTAAAAATTGCAAAAATCGAAAAAACTGTCATTTTTGGTAACTTCAATCCTTGACAAAGATGGGTTGATAAAAAATTCTGAAACTTGGCAGATGGACTATATAAACCACAGGCAATCAGATGCACTTTTAAAAAATTTTTGAAACTACAGTATACCGAAATTTCGATTTTAGGTTATTTTGCATTTTCGCTGCGAAATCACCGAAAATCGAAATTGACCAAAACGCTGAAACATGTCAATTGACAAACTATTTTTACTTCCAGAATCAAGTTACACTTCAAAAAAATACTCAAAAATAAGCAAAATCTGGCAAAAATAAGTTGGTGGCCTTGTATTTCCGTGAGGCACTGTATCAAAGGAAATTGTATTTAATTTTTGACATATTTAAAACTTACAAAATAATTTAAATTCATTATTTAGGGTAAGAGTTGTAACGGTTTTAGCTTTTGAAAGTTTGTGATAATTGATAAATGTTAAAGTTGTCATAAAAATTTGAGGAGTAAGATTAAATATATCAAAAATTACTCCATATAAAAAAGCAAGCTAAAAATTTAGGGAAAGATATAATGGAAGGGTTGATAATTTTATATATATTATATGTTATACTTTATAAAAGATCCTGAAAATCAGGCAAAAATGCATTTATTTTTTTGACAGTACTCCACAAAAATGTTGGTCCATTATTTGGTATTCCAAATTACCACGATAACCGAGCACCAAAACTCGATGTAAATCGTTTGAAGAAGTCTGACAACAGCTTAAAAAAAATTACCTGTGAAATTTGTGAATTTACAAAAATATATGTAATTGTTCCATCTTCGCCAACCATAAAAATTGAAATACTAAAAAAGATAAATACCGAAGCAATAATTGCAACGACATAAATAAGCAAACTAAATAATTTACAAGTTTTTAGGGACCATCGATGTTTTTGTGAATGTGGTTTTTGAAGAACAATAAATCGATGAAAAGTAATAATTGTATGGGCAAAAACTTCAAAATTTGCACATGGCACTGTTAAAGCGTAACTAAAAGTGCCAATAAATGCACTTCCATTATAAAATGAATTGGGCCCAAAAAATGTTCCAAATTTAACCGAAATCAAATTCTGAAATATATTTTAATTTGGGAGGAAAGAAAGTGACAGAAGGTGTTACAAGGCATGATAAGGAAGCTTGGGCAAAATAGGGCATTCAGAATTTTTTGATTTATAGAAAGATATTATATAGCAATTTTTTAGACTTTTTGGTCTTATTCAGATGCAGGGCCGTATACAGAAAAAAAATTTCAGGGGGGCCACAGCGATTTTGGGAAGGGCACGCCTTTGATCTTTTGCCGTCACCAACAAGAAGCGGCAAAAGATCTTTTCCTCAGTTTCGGAGGGGGCGTGGGCCCCCAGTGCCCCCCCCCCCCTTAAATAAATATGGCGCTGTTCGGATGATTCAAAATATTTTTTTAATAAAAAAAAAATTAAACAACATACATTTAAAACATAAATAATATCAACAACGGCAACTTGGACATAAAAAAAATAAAATGGAGACATATAAGTTTGAATTTTTTGTTGGCGATTTTTTACAATAAACCAAATCATTGAAATATGTAATGAAATAAAAATCACTTCAAAGCCTACCATCAAAATATTATATCCAATTAATGGAGTCATTGTTTAACAAATTTAAATTTTAAAAAAATGCCTTTTAAAAAAGACAGTAACCGATGAAATTTATTTCTGATATTTCAATGATTTTGTTAAAAAATTGTGATGCCGTTAAAGTTATTGTATTAATGTATAATTTATTATTATTATTATAGCATTGATAAAAAAAATATGAAGAAGTACCTAATTTTTTTAATATTTGTTTAGAAATGTGGTACTTAAGTACCATGGAGACCAAAATGGCTGAAAAAAAGGGATGTAGAATTTTGGGGTAATTTATAATTTTAGAACTTTTTTTGTGTCACATTTTATTTAAAACGGTGTTCCGCATTTTGTGCCGACGACATTTGCGCCGATAAAACGGCAGTTGGCTACATATTTAGGCTAGCCGATGTACCCCGCAGCCTTAGCCTGGTTTTATTTTATCTACGCAAACCTTGCGGCGCATTGGTGGGTGTCGCGGTGTTGGAGCCATGAAATTTGCAAAAAAAAACAATTTTGACAAAAATGGAAATTTTCGGCCAGATATACTGTAACTCGAAAACTAACCGATAAATCTCAAAATTAACCATAAAAAATGTTCGCAAAGTTTCACAAAGATTAAGGCATCTGTAAAATCATCAAAATAATTCTGCATTTCTGTCAAATTTTTTTAAGGAAATTTCAAAATTTGACAGAAATAGTTATATAAAAAATATTTTTTGCTTACACCGCAAAAAAACAGTTGATGTAAAAACGGTTTTTTATGTGTAATTTTTTATTAAATAAAAATGGGTGAAAAGAAATCGATCAAATTTTAGAGAGACGACGTCGTTTTTTCAATTCAGCTTTCCGTGTTTTTTAGTCTTTTTATTTTGGAATATTTTATTGATTTTTGTAAATAATGAATGTTATAAAATATATGAATTATTGAGGATACACAATAAATTATGTTCAAAATGCCATAAAGAACGCTCACACAGTTATAACTTTTTAAATCTTTTTACTGCCACATATTTGGCGTTTATAAATATTTTTTACTAATATCCCTATTAGGGATCGGATACCGTACCGTTTTTGTAAATTGTCACGGTACGGTAATATCGCGGTATTACCGTCCATTGTAATATGTCCCCAAATAAATACCAAATTTTATTGTATTAAAGCTATATTAGAAATCGACCATAAAAGCAACTGAGTTTTTATGAAAAACAATAAACTTTAGATTTATTAATTTGTTTTTTTGATACACAATTTGGAAAGATGTTTCGATACATTATTCTTTAGAAAAAGGTCAATCAGTTTTGCCACTAAAATAGTCTTTTTCCGAGGAAACTATTGGCATAAAAATTTACGGTACGGTATTGCGATATTTTTGACGGTATAGAAACCTTCGCGGTACGGTATCCGATCCCTATTCCCTATTTTTCCAAAAAATCCTTCATTTTATTGATGCTTTTTGCCAGATTAACAACAAACTCGTTGCTTGTCGTCGACACTCCATAGAAAAAAGTTTTTTTTGAACCCAACAGTGGCACAGAAAACTGATAATAACAAAATGTTTATTTGAAATGTTTATCAATGGGTGTTATGATAAAGGGAACATTCATTAAAGAATTGTAGTAATTTCTTGAATTTATAAAACAGTGATGATTTGTTTAAAAAAATTTCAGCCTTTTTTACCTGTTTTTTACGTGTCATTGCCGTAAAATTTTATATTTTGTGATTAAAAAAACTTTTATACTTAATAAATGTATGCAGAAAATATTTTGTAAATCAGACAAATCGATAAATCTATCGGAGAAATTATTACAAAAAAATAGAAAAATCTACGCAAAAAATGGTGAAAATAAAAATTACACTTTTTTATCGGCAACTTTTTTTCATTTTAATTTTCTTTAATGTTTTGTAAATCTTCTTCTTTTTTGAATATTTTATTAATTCTTTATTAATTATTACTGTTAAATTTATTGAAATGCTATCAAAAATAAATGAATTAAATGTTGGCAGTTTAAAAAACAAATAACAAAAAAATCAGATCAACTTATCATAAATGATTTATAAACATTTTTTATGGAAAAATATCCAAAAATTTTGTCACTTTTTTCAAATTGAATTTAAATAAATTTTTAAATCATCCAAAATCCATATTTAAATAAATCTCCGCATAACTCTTTAAAAGTGGTATTTTGCAAAATAACCATTTTTTTATTAAATTTTTAATCAAGCAACTACAAACCCTGTAATATTTATTCAAATTGTAAATTTAGTGCCAATTTTTAATTTATTTTAATTTTACATTTGTTTCGAAAGAAATAAACGTTTAACAACTCTGCACTTTTTTTTCCATCAAAAAACAACGGTATTAATCGTTAAACTTTAGTGATCAAATTTTTAAATAATAGACTGTTAAATATTTTATTTTTTTGGGAAGATTAATCAAATATGCAATCAAATATCATTATCAGCAAAAAAAGAGGGGGACAAAAACCACATTTTTGTTTATCAAAATTTTCACGGTTTTTTTAACTGTTTTTACTTTTGTTTTTTGAGATTCTGCTTTTTTTTGTTTATTTACATTTTGGTGTTTGATCCTTTAAATAATAAACAAAAAAAGACACACGTGAAAAAAAAAAGTAAAATAAAAATTTTAAAAAAATGCAAAAAAAAAGATAAACAAGTTTTTTTTTCAAAAATTTAAAAATTCATTCATTTTTGACCACTATATTTAATCCTGTTTTTATCAAAAATATTAAATAAATCTATCTTTTGTTCTCTAACAAAAAAGATGATTAACAGCAAAAAAAGGCAGGAAAAAATTTCGAAATCATTTGGTCAACAAAAACTTTTTTTTGAATCATTGACGGAAATGACACGTTTTTTAATGGAAAAAAATGACTAAAGTTTTAAGTATGTGAAAAAAGAAAATGCTTGAAACTTTAGTCATTTTATTTTATTTGTTGTTCGTTTTCTTTAACAGATGATGCTTTTGATTATTATCACTAACTGCTGATGATGTTCTTGCTTATATTTTTGTTTTAAAACCAGCACTCACACACACACGTGAGAAAGAGAAAAGATTCAAAGAACAAAAGAAAAAAAAGAGTGAGAAAAATGGAACGTGAAAATTGTTGTTTTTTTCTCTCAATGCACAAAATAGAACCCTAAAACGGACAAACATATTTGATGCTTGAGCCCTTCTTTTAAAGGAGAGAAAACCTACCAGCAGCAGCACCAAGCCAGCCAGCAATTCGGCAAAGCAACAACAGCAGCAGCAAAGCAAGCACACGTAAAAGATCAAAGAAAAGAATGAATCAAAGTACACCATTCCAAAAAATAAGGCCCCTCCCCTTTTAACTAAAAAAAACAAAAACATGACCGCGTGAAATGTTGAAATCTTGTTTTTCTCTCCTGAAAAAAATGAGAGTATAAAAGTTGAAACAAAAATGAAAAATTCTTCACTTCCAAAAAAAATGTGTTCCAAAGAAAAATGTGTTTGGTGCTAAAAGAAAGAAAATATATATGGATGGGAACAACAAATGCTCAAATATTTTTTGCCTTATATTAAATAATTATTATTATTCTTCAGCTTTAATTTAATCTTTTATATCTCAACAATATTAATAATGATCTCAAAAAAATTTATATAATTACGGGTTTGGAAGTCTCAATTTACGGGTATTTATCTAACAACAACATAATTCCTCATTTAAAAAGTGCCTGGATCTCAAAGATATATATATATATATATTTATGCAAATATTTCATCATCATCATCATCTCAGGATATTCAACTACCTCTCAGCATTTATTCTCCACCCCAAAAATTCAATCAATTCATGTGCTTTCTGAATCTCTTCTTGCCTTTTAAACCTCTTCATCCCAAAAATGATCTCAAAATGCCGTTGTCAGCAGCAACTTCATATGTCTCCCTTATGGTCCCTAAATTTATCTCAAAAACATCCATAAGGTTGTAGCTAGAAGTTTAGCAAGTCCAACAGCAGCAGCAAAAAAAGAAGCAATCAGTGATAAAAAAAAAATGAATCTAGTCATTCATTACTTTCCCCATGTCTTTCAGCTTTTAAAGCTTTTTTTTAAATACTCAAATTAAATACGGGTTTCAACGTTTTCTACCTCACTTAATTTATTTGTACATAGATGTTTAAAGAGATTTTTATTGTATTGTTTGTAAATAATTGTAAATAATTGTAAATAGTTGTAAATAGTTGTTTTTGCCATTTTTAAAATTGTGCAATAATTTGTTTGTATATATTTGAAAAAAAAAATAAAAATGATTAAAAAAATATTTTTAAAAAAAGAGAATTTCAAACAAAAAAAAAGTAAAAATAAATAAATAAAAATTTTAAAAAAAGGCTTGAAAACCTTAAAAAAAAGATAAAAATTAAAAATTTTATAAAACATGTTTCTTTGTAAAAATACAGTAACCTCTGCAAATTTCAGATGCACCTCAATTTTGGAACTACACACATTTCAAAATATGAGCTATTTTTGGTTTGATGACTCAAAATGTTTCCAGCTATTTCGAAATTTTGCAAGAACTTGCTATGCACTCTTTTAACTGACATCATCAAAAGAAAGGGTGTACTGTAAGTGTTAAAGATGATGACAAAAATGTTTGTTTCGAAATTATTAATTAAAAATAAAATATATTATTTTAGTACAAATATTATTACATCATTGAAAAGTTACAGGTGATAAAGACAAGGAGATACATGAAGTTTCTGTTAAAACATTTATTTTGATGAAAATTGATCACAAAATTGTTTAATTGTTGTTTCTATCCATTCCCTATGTTCGCCCAAAAACTACAAATATTTTGGTTTTTGTTACCGAGTTTTAAAAATTTGCACTTTTAAACACAAAATTTAGAGTTTGCGTCAACAAAGAATTTTAATGATGACATTACTTTTGCTGCTCCTTTTTTTAGCAACATAACAAAAAAGATTAAAAATAGAAAATATGTAATATTTATCATAACAGGATTTATAGGGATATTTGAGAGCTAAAACTAAAACTGTCAAAACAAAAGCTTTTTTATTTGTTTTTATTTTTTGATGTTTAACTGTTTTGAAAAAATTTAATACAAAAACATTTCACTTTTTTTTAACACAAAAATAAAACAGTCAAAACAGATGTTCACCCAAAAGGTACATACATGCACATGAAGAGAAAAAAGAACGAAGGCAGAATCTTATGATACCACGCAAAAGAAAAATAAATAGGAGATTAAAGAAATGAATAGAAAAATAAAATTTGCCTTGTTTGTCGTTGTCGTCGCCGTCGTCGTTGATGGTGATGGTGATGTTCGCTCGCTCACGTTTATGTGAGAAAACAAAAAAGTGAATGTTGTCTGTCTGTTTGTCTTTCTCCATGAAAGCAAAAAAAAGGTTTCAACGCGAATTGATTTTTAACTTACTCGTTGCAAAAAAAAAAAGAAGAAAATAATCGGAGCGGATATCTCTTTTTTTATCTCTTTCTTATAATCAAATACAACACCTTCCAACAATTATAGTAATTTTTAGCACAAAAAAATTAATAAACTTTACAAACACTTTTTATGATAAATAAATAATTGCAATGACTGCCAAATATTCAAAAATATTTTCTCCTTTCTTGAAATTTCGTTGTTGAACAGTTTTTTATTTTTGCGCGTTGTTGTTTTTTTGTCACACGTTTTTAACCTTTTTTTACCGTTCAATAAATTATAATTACATTACATTATTGAAGTTTTTAGTACTGGGCACTGGTAGCATCAAATGCGGGGAATCAAATCTTCAATAATTCAATACTAAAGTTCTTCACATTCTTTGTTTATCCCGGATATTATATATTTCTCTTCATATATCAATATAATATGGGTGATAGAGATGCGACATCAGAGCTAATTCCACCGCCGCCACCACCATTAAATGCTCCACAATATGGCGTTTCACAGCCTATTTCAATGGAGCCACCAACAGCAGCAGAATTAGAATTAACAAAATCGGTATGTTTGTTTACAAGGATATAAATAATTATGGAGATTATCTTTTAGCTTGAATTTGAGTTACAAGCAAAAGGTGTTTATGAATCAGAACAAGAACTTGAAATACGTTTAGAGGTGTTGCGAAGAATTAATGCATTAGTTAAAGCGTGGGTCAAATATGTTTCTGTTGAAAAAGGAGTATGTTATTGTTGAATTTGCAACAGTTTATATATATGATTACTTCCTTTTAGCTTCCTCCTGATCAAGTTGAACGAGCTGGTGGTAAATTATTTACATTTGGATCATATCGACTTGGTGTATATACCAGAGGTGCTGATATTGATTCACTTTGTGTTGCTCCAAGACATGTGGAACGTTCAGATTTTTTTTCATCATTTTTTCAGATGCTTAAAGAAGTTTGTTTTACATGTGCATATGTGTAACAGCAGTACACGCTCTCTTTTAGGATTCAAATGTTACAGAGCTTCATGCCGTTGAAGAAGCCTTTGTCCCACTTATTAAACTTCGATATAACGGTATTGAACTTGATATCTTATTTGCCCGGTTAGCATTAAAAGAAGTTGGAGAAAATCAAAGACTTGATGATGATGGTCTTTTACGAAATTTAGATGAAAAATCTATTCGTTCATTAAATGGTTGTCGAGTTGCAGATGAAATTTTAAAATCCATTCCAAATCAAAAAACTTTTACTATTGCGCTACGAGCTGTAAAGCTTTGGGCAAAAAATCATTCAATATATTCAAATTCACTTGGTTTTCTTGGTGGAATTTCATGGGCTATTCTTGTTGCTCGCACCTGTCAATTATACCCTAATGCAACACCTGCAACAATTATTGAAAAATTCTTTCTTGTCTTTGGTACATGGGATTGGTATGGCGAATTTTTAATTAAAATATATATATTATAATCACTTTTTCAGGCCCCATCCTGTTTTCCTTAAAGACAGTGACACACAATCAAAGCGTGCTGATATTATTGTCTTAAATGATCTTGTATGGGATAATCTAAAATTTTAAAGCTAGTTTGTATTTATTTTTTTATAGGTTTGGGATCCAAGAAATCGAGTACAAGATCGATATCATCTTATGCCAATTATTACCCCTGCATATCCAGAACAAAATTCAACTTTTAATGTTACAAAATCAACTCGACATATTATTACCAATGAATTTCGAGATGGCTTACAAACAATGTTTGAGATTGTTAGCGGGGATAAAACTTGGCATAATCTCTTGGAGGAAGTTAACTTTTTTTCACGATATCGGCATTTTATTTGTTTAATTTGTGCAACAGAAGATGATGAAGATCATTTGGTATTTAGCAGTTTGGTGGAATCAAAAATTCGGCATTTAATTAGTTTTTTTGAAAATAATTCTTGTGTTAATCTTTGTCATATTTGTCCTCGACAATTTAAACCTCTTGCTTCATGTGATGTCGGAGTTGATTATAAGTAAGTTGTACACTTTTATTTCTTTTAGATTTATTTCTACATTATTATTATTATTTATTAATATAGGAATCCGGTTGTAACGCTATGGTTTGTTGGATTAGATTTGAATAAATCTATGAAGAAGAATATTGATTTAACATTGGAAATTCAACAATTCAGTGATGTTGTTCTTAAATCTGCGGGTTCAACAAAATCTTATAAATCAACGATGATTGTTCGACCATTCTATGTTAAAAGAAGTGATCTTGGTAAATGGATTGCAAAAGATGATTTAATGCGTGGAAGAAATTATGCTCGACATCGCTCCAGTGTTGTAAATATAAGTTCAATTAATCAAAAAGAAATTGCTGGTGATAAGAGTCGAAATATTATGGTATGTTGTTTCTTCTCAAAGAATGGTAAAAAAAATAAGTATTGGTTTAGTTAAAAGTTGATGATCTTGAAAATGGTGATGTTCCAAATGCTTCCGTTCAAATAACTTCCACCTCTCAACCATCATCACCATCTCGTAAAATTGATGAAAAAGATGTTTCACCATCTGATCCATTATGCATTCCAAATTTACTTCATTCAGTTTCAACGCCTAATCTTGAAGGCAAGTTTATGCACTTTTGTTTTACGCAAAAGCACACTTATACTTTTCCGTCTTATACCATTTCTGTGCCAAAAAAGAGATCTTATGCTGTTGTTGCTGCATCTCACACTATGTTATAAATTTATATAATTTATATATATATAAATCAACTTATTTTGTAATATCTTTTTCTTTGATCTAATTTTACATACATAAAAATAATGAAAGAGTTTAGAGGGAGGAAAAAATTGAGACATTGGTCCGACTTTATTTTCATAAAGGTTTTAATACATGTAATTTAATTGTATCTGTCTGCTTTGGCTCACTTTTTTCTTTCTCTAAACTCGCTTACTTATATTGTAATGATCCGACTGTCAACATGTGTATATATTTGTCTTACTGTAACTAACAATGATTTTTCACACTGTAACGTCAAAATATTGGATTGAAATAATCGACTACAAAATAATTTTGACAAAACTACTGTAGTTTATATTAGAATTTATATGGAGTGAAACACAGTATTATCTTCTTGTTTTTTGTTTTAGATATCTTTAAGCTTTAAATTAATGTCTTTGAGTTGAGCTACAGTATATTTACCTTTTTTATAAAATTATGCAAATTTTTTTTGAGATTTCTTTTTCTTTCTATTAGCCCACTTCCATCTTTGTCTTCCAAAAAATATGCAAATTTCCCTTTTTAAATTAATCATTTTTTTCAGCCGGCGCAACTGGTGATAAACAATCTGCTTCACAATTACCAATTGAAAATGCAACACTTTCAAATCCAACTGGTTTAATGAATGCTGAAAAGTAAGTTTTAAATATTTTTCTTAAATTAAAATTTTATTTTTTTAGTGGTTCAAGTTCGGCAAGTTCAACACCCTCACAATCCTCTGATCTACAACAGCAGCAAGAATCCAGAAAGCGTAAAGGTTTCTTTTCTCCCCCTACAATGTTAAATCAGACCCTTCTTGCTGCAGCTGCAGAAGCCGCCGCGGCGAATGCCACCTCACATTTACCTGCAGCAACCATGTCAACATCAAACGAGCAACAACAACAACCCCAAATTAAACGTCCAAAATTTAATTATTTATCTGCACCACAAAATGGTACTGTACATTGATTATGGTACTGTACATTGATTTATTGGTATGAAGTATCATGTATTTTTTTTGTTCTTTTTTTACTTCTGTAACCTAATTTTTTTGTTTCTTTTATACTACTTGTTTATTTTTGAATAAAGCAAAACGCAAAAAAAAATGTTTTGAAGGATTCGAGGGACAAATTAGGGGATAATGGAAGAAAAATTTTGATTGGTATTGTTAAAAATTTTGCAGTAATATTGTGAAAAGTTATAATTAGACTTCTGAAATCGCAATTGTGTAAATTTTTAATATTAATATTAATATTAAAAATTTACACAACCAACTTCAGTTTTGTTTCAATAGACGGGGTTAGGCGGTGCAGGAACCGATATAAATATCGCACAACTTTTTTCAATGCAAGTTGAAAAATGCTATTTTGGTTTCAATTTCGATTCCTTTTTGGCCGGAAATTTAATTTTAAATCCTGTATTTTATTCGACTGACTCCGGAGCCCCTGGTCTCAAAATATCAAAGAAAAAGTGCCACTTTTCAGGTTTTAAAACAGATAAAAAAATGCCCGGCACAACATCGTGATCAAAATTTCAATTTCTGCAAAATCGAAATTTTGATTTCATTGCAGCGCTTCGGGTTATTATAACAGAAGTGTTTTTTTTAATGTAATAAAATTCACAGAAATATATTAGCAAAGTTTCAATATTTAGTTATTAAAGGCATTAAAATAACATAACTTTTATGTCATTTTTGGTAATAATTTTAAGAAAAACTCTACAATATTGGCCAAGTTAAAATTTTTTGAGTGACACCAAAAAAATCGTTTATCAAAAAAGGTCGGGGGGAAATTTTAGCGCTGACAAAATGGTCCCCTGTTTTTCTGCGCAATTTTTTTCCTCCGCCTTTTTTTCCTTATTATTTTTTTCCGTTTGTGTTTTTTCTTGATTACTTTTTAATTTTTTGCATATCTTACTTTTAAGGGTTTAAAAAGTATGCCCTTTTCTTTTCATTAATCAATACTAAAATCAAATTGTTCATAAATTTTGCAATTAATTTTTACCTTTTTACCTCAATTGAACTTATTTGAGGAAAACCTTGAGGTTACAAAATTACTTAAAATCAGCTTATTTAAAAATTAATAATTTTATTTAAAAAAACTGTATTTATACTGTATTTTTAGAAATCTTTAAACAGACAATTATGACAAATGCTTCAGAATGGTCTGTCTCCAACCGTAAGCTTTTGAAAAATATTATTTGGGAAAAATAAAATTGTTTAATTGCTTATAGACTTGGACTTTCTTGGTCTTCGAATGGATGATTGTGATCGCTTTTTTAAGGATGTATGTTCTTATCACTTTTTTAAATTAGTATCCTAAAAACACCCATCTTTAGATGATCTCAAAATTATGTTCACCTGATCGTAAAAATGTTGCGGCACAATTATCACTGTTTGAAGATATTTCATCTTTAAATACAAGAATAGATTCACAAATTGAAAACATTCAAAAATTTATTAAGGAAGCTTCAACCGCTGTAAATAATGGGGACGCGGCAGATTTTAGTGTAATTGGAGAATGGGAAAAACGAATTGGAGTTTGGAAGAATGCGGTATCACAAATAGGAAACAGTTTACAAAAAGTTATTAATGGTGAACCCTCGGCTGAATATGAGATTGTTAATGCTGTGAAAGATGTAAATTATGAATATTTAGGAATGGAGAAACCAGATATTGATAAAAGTTTATTTGAACCTATCAGTAAGCTTTTTAAAGGTAGCAAAATACATTGTTACAAATATTTTTAGCATTCAATTACCTCAGAGAAAGATTTGATCATTGTTTAAGCTTATTGCAAAATGTAAGTTATCCATGTTCTAAATTTATTCTACAGTAACCCCCACCCCATTTAAAGATATTCTTGCATTTCTTTCGTAAAGATCTCGATCTTGAATCTGCTCAAGAGCTTCTACTACTTATTAAAGCATTTAATTCTGATTTTGAGCTACAAAAACAAAATATATCTCTCTATGAAAGTCAACTGTATGAAAATTTATCATTTCGCGATGATGGAAATATGTCGGTTGAAACAGAACTAAATCAGCTTTGTACGTTTACTGAAAATATTGAACTTTGGTCTCGTTTACCTCTTGATCAAATAAGTGGAATTGCAATTCAAAGACCTGATGCTGAAGTTGTAACCAATAATGGATTATATGATCAATTTAAACAAATTGATTTTATTTCTCTTGGACTTGAATCTCCATCAATCTCAGAATCAAATCGAATGAGATATAATTTGGCATTATTTCGACCTAAATTTGCAACAAGAAGATTAGCGTGGATGTGGATAAATAAATTAAAATTGAATGAAGGCAGCGAAGAAATTGATAATGAACCGGTGGTTGAAAAAAGTATCCCTGAAGATATGATCAATGAATGTAAGTTGTTTTAAAAATTTTTGTTTGTATACGGTAAAATGATTCCAGATTGCCAACAACTTCAACAATTTATGAGAGAAACAGAAGGTTCAATTGATTCTGTAAGTGTCTATAAAATATACAATAATATGATGTACATAATACATTTTTAGTATATTGAAGGCTTACTTACATGTAAAATTGATCGATCAGCTTTTGATGCACAATTTGCTGAATGTGAAAGACTTAAAACTGCGCTCCGAGCACAACGGGGACAAATGCGGGCCCTTCGAAATCAACTTACAACAATTCCAACCGATGATCATGAAGGCTTAATTGCATTAGCATCCCGATCTTATAATATTACAGAATGGATTCAAATGGTTGATGTTTGGTTGCGGGTTCTTCAATCTCTTACAAGTCTGCTAACACATATGGCCCGAACATCTGGGGATGGACCCCTTGATGATGCAGTTGAACTTCTTCGAGAAACAATTGAAAGAGATTTATTTATTCCTTCTTCGGCAACAACGTCAGCAGCAGCAACAACTGATAGTGGTAATCCTCCTCCTGCCAGTAATACACATACAATGGAACAATAATTATTCAATCCATTGTTTTATCTTTCTAAAATTCTTAAACCAACAATATTATTACTGTATTTTACCATATTTTATTATTATTTATATTAGTATTTGCCTTAAAAATTTTATATGTTTTTATTTGACGGGATTTGTGTATGTATTGGATATATATAAAAATTAAAATATGATTTAGATTTGGGATTACTGTATTTTTTTGCGTGTGCAAATTTTTGAATTAATTAAAAGTTTATAAAAGAAAGAAGATTAAATTGATTTGGTCAAAAAACGGAAATTAATTCCATGTGAAAAGTTCAATTCTTTTTTACAAATAATCATGTCTAAAAATTAAAAAAAGTGATAAACATTTGTTGCTTCAAAACAGCTGCTGCTTTAAAAATGTCCCAAAAACAAGTCTCGTGAATTTGATTTAAATAAAATGCTTTGTCATTGAATGATCAGTGACAATTAAAATTTAATTTTTAAATAAAAAAATGAAAACTTTTTCATTTATTTTTCAGATTTTTGCTGTAATTATTTTTTATGTTGAAGGTAACTTTTTTTAAAGATATTTTGTTTTTGAATGGATATATGAAATCCTTCTTTAAGCTCTTCGGGGTGGACGTGGTGGTGGTGGATTTGGTGGAGGCCGAAGCGGTGGTGGATTTAGAGGTTCAAGTTTCGGCACGTTCAACATCTTTTGGTGGGGGAAGAGGTTGGTTTAGTGGATGGTTTGGTGGTGGAAAATCAATTGCACCAGTTTCAACCAATTATGGATCCAAAGTTAGCCTTCCGTCTTCTTCTTCTTCTCAAAGCAGCTTAAATTCCATTGGAAGTGCTGGAAATGGTAAAAACAGTTATGGGAACAAAGTCAATTTAATCCCTGATAGTAGCAGCAGTTTAAATTCACGAGGATATGGTGGAGCAAAAACAGTTTCGCCTGGAAATACAGAAAAATCTTCTCCAATAAACTCTGTTGGTGCAGCAGGAGTTGCTGGAGCTGTTGGAGTAAATGGTGGTAGAAATGGAATGTATGTTGGTCATTATGGTTCAAATCATCACAACGGAGGCGGATATTATGCCTCACAAAATTCCCATCAAAATTCAACAAAACAAAATGATAAACAAATTAAATAACAGTTTTTTAAATACCTTTGTTTTATTTCTTCAATACCGTATCCAAAATGATTAAAACATTTTTTTAAAATAAAATTAACACTCAATTAAAAAAATATATTTAAATAAATTCACCGAATTTGTTTGTTGATAAACAAAATGTATATTTTAATATTTTAATTAAAAACATTTTCTTAATTAATTTTTATATTTGTAAACAAATAAAAATATAACGAAAAGATTTGTTTACAATGTTTTTTTTAAAATTAAATTTAAATTTTTAAATTAATGTTGAAAATTTTGTCATTTATCAATTATCAGCCGCAGGGATACTGTTGCTAGCTACAGTATCCCTTATCATTTTTTGAATTGTACTTTATTTTAACTAATCTATATTCATATTTTTGAAGAATGATAACAAAAATATTTGTGTTGATTAAAGTTTTTGGCGTTGATCTTTTGGGGGATTCATATATTTGAATGAATGCATCAAAGAACAACTACATACACATTTTTTTTGATAATTTCGGCAAATATCTTTAATCATCTCTCGTTTTTTTGTCTGAATTTCAGACTCTGAAATCAGAAAAAAATCTTTTTCGCATCATTCTTTTCTTTCTTTTTTTCTTTGTCAATTCGATCTTTTTTGAGTCATTCAAATATATCAAGAGTTCCCCGAATACAATTCCATTATATTTTTTATTCGATCTTGATCTATTCCATTCCATTTTCTCTTCTTTCTTCTTTTTTTTGTTTCAAATTTATATTTTTCTTTTTTTTCTCCAAAAGACGTCAATGAAAAACATCAATTTTATAAACAAAGGCAAAGATCATTACTCGAATAAAAATAAATAAAAGTTTTTTTACAAGGTTATTTCTTTTTCTTTCAAATTATTATTAAACCTGTTTAACCCCCCGTCTTTCTTTTTTTGGATGATTTGAAAAAAAAATAGATTTGTTCCGCCCCTTTTTGAAAAAAAAATTATAGTGAAACAATTTTTGATTTTTTAAAAACCGTATAAAAAGTTTTAAAATTTTCCAAGAAATTACACTTCTTTTTTTTATTTGCTTCTATTTCAAATATAATCAAAAGTATTTAAATATATATATTTAAAAAATGAATTTTTTAACAACTTTATTCTTTTTCATCGCTGCTTTAATGGCTGTTAATGCCCAATTTGGATTTGGATCTGGCATGGGTGGTGGCTTTGGTCGCGGATATGGTGGATATGGTGGAAGAGGATATGGCGGATATGGAGGCCGTGGTGGAATGTATGGTGGACGATATGGTGGTATGGGAATGTATGGCGGCCGTGGAATGTATGGTGGATTTGGTCGTTAAAAAATAATAATAATTTTCATCTTTCCTGTATATTACTCACTTTTGAGTGATCTCTTATCTTCCATTTTTATCCCTTTCAAATATTTAAAAACTAATT
Source organism: Panagrolaimus superbus (assembly GCA_964035985.1). Taxonomy (NCBI): domain Eukaryota; kingdom Metazoa; phylum Nematoda; class Chromadorea; order Rhabditida; family Panagrolaimidae; genus Panagrolaimus; species Panagrolaimus superbus. The sequence goes on from OZ038357.1 coordinate 14,915,302, forward strand.
TTTTTAATAATAAAATATTTAATTAAAAATATGATTTGTTTGTAAATTTAATTGTTATAATAAATCATTGCATTTTATCATCTTTTTTTTAAATCAGCAATAATCAAACATGAAAAAAATCAAGGCTACAAAAATCTTTTCTTCTTTCAAAAGAATTTTCATTTTTCAAAGAACAATTTTAATGAACAAACAAACAAATAAAAAGAAATCACCACCTTTTTTAATTATTATAAAAACGTGTTTTGTTCCAAAAAGTTCAACTTTATGTGATAAAATGAAACACCCAAAAGAAATTGAAAAAAATATTATAATAGTTTTTTCAACTAAAATTTGTCAAATATTTTTTAACCAAAATTTTTGCAAAGATACCCCTGCTTTTTTGAGACTACTGTAGTCAAAAGAGGTAGTTTATAGTTTTATAAAAAGTCTTTTTGGAAGTAAATTTAAAATTAAATAAATCAGACAAAATATTTTTTTCCAAAAAAATAAACTTTTTTTAGGTAACCTTGTTTTTTGCATTCTGTCTGTCTCCATAAATTTTTTATTTTCTGACAATAAACAAATAAAATATTTACACATTTATTTTAAAAAACCGGTATTAAAGACGACAAAACGAAATTACCTCGAAATAAAAATATATAAAATATATAAAAAATGTACAATCCTGTGCAAAAATCTAGCAAAACCTAAAACTTGCTGAATTTTGTCAATTTTGGCACTTTAATTAATGCGTTTTGGGATTCTGATAGTAAAATCAGTTTTGTTATGAAACATGATTTTAGAAATTTTGATTTTCAGCGAAAACCGAAAAATCTAAATTTGCCAAAATGCTGCAACATGTCTCCTAACAAACTGCTTCAACTACAAAAATTCTAACATAGATTAATCAGCACGTGTTAAAACTGAAAATTTCAGCGAATTTTTAGATGATGCTACATTTTTGTTTATCCGGGAAAATCCTTAAAGCTGGATTTGGATACTCAAAGATGGACTGGACAAATTCAAGTATTTCCGCTTATTAAATAGAACACACAAAATTTAAAAAATAATTACCTAATTTCTTTTTTATACATTTGGCTTCATTCATCCATCACTTTCATCCTCCAATTGTTCCCATTCATAATCTTCTTCTTCTTCTTGCTCCTCCTCCTCCTCCTCCACTTCTTCATCTTCAAACAAAAAAATTTGTGTTGGAGTTTTTAAAACATTTGCAGCAATCACAAACATTTCAAAAGAAAACATTGAAATATTTTTTATTGTTAATCGACCATTTTGGGATTCAATTTCAAAATTTGGTAACCGAGCACTTAAAATTTCAACATAATTTGGAAATCTCTCTGGTGCCAACTCTTCGGTGTCAATGACAATACTTAATAAAAGTTTTTGGGTTGGAAAATTCTAAAAAAGATTGAAATTAAAAAACGCTTCTTTTTTTTGTTGCCCATTTAAAGTATTACAGTAAAAAACGTACTTGACAAAAATTAATTAAAAATTCTTCAGGTGGAAGTTCAATAATAGATGCTTCATGGGAAGGATTCTGTAAAACAATTGAACAATTTGAATCACCTTTGTAAATCCATTTTTCAAATTGTGTCATAAAATCTGTGGTAAAATGGGGGGACATTAGCCTAAAAAAAGTTTAATGAAATTAGAAACGGTACTACTTTTACATGGATGAAAATAAATAGAAATATATTTATTTCAAAAGTTTTAATCTGACTACGGTAATCTTTATCAATATTAACTTTTTTTTCTGATTTATTAAAGTAATTTAATTATTGTCGAATTACCGTAATCCAAGACATTAAAATGTCGCTCAAAATTTGAAAACATAAAAAAAAGTTTAAAAAAAACAAACCAAATATTTTCAGCTTTTTCACATGACTTTAAAAATTGCCCTAGCGTGACGTCACGTGCAATATGTTCTGCACTGCACGCAAATGAATGATATTGAAATTGACACAATTCGGCTGCTAAATCTTCTGTAATTACAGCATTTTGGGTACAAATTAAATTTAATTCTTTCCATTTATCTTTAAATTTATTAATTAGATTACAGTAATCAATCAATACAGTAATAACAAGACTTACAAACGATTCCATTTTTAGTTTTTCTTTGAAGCGAACGAAACATTTCCATTAATTTTTCAATGTCATTTGGAAAAGATATCACAAGATTGACGACGTCATAGATGGCATTAGAATAAAAAAAATCTTCTAGATGAATTACAGAATATATTAATTGTCTGGACTGAAAAATAGAAAAAAAAACGTTTTTTACAAGGAATTTTGGGGATCTTAGAAAACTCAAATTATGCAAATACTATCATTTTGAGGTTATACAGTAATAAGACTTATTACTGTATTAATAAAAACATCTTTTTTGGCATGCCATGGTTGAATTTTTTTTTCTAAAAATTTCAACCGCGACATGCCAGGGCACGAATAAAATGAAATAATTAGTTATCAAAAAAACTGTAAAAATTATTAAACTTTTTTTCAAAATTTTGCTAATCTAAAAGATCATTTTCCGTAATTTACAGCTATAAAATTGTATCGGAGAGGTCCAAAATCTTCTACGATACAATTTTTTGATCATTCTTTATATATAAAGTTTTAAATCAATACTATCAACTTAAAATTTTTCGTTGATAAATAGATTTTTTACTCGAAATTGAAAAATTATGTTATAAACACTGATAAAAAAACAGATAATCCTGCTTACCGTTGAATGATAAACAGATTCAGCACGTCTTGAAACATTTCGTAATGTTAACATTTTAGCCGGGGGTCCACCAATGCAGGAATTAATCAGTGAAGCAAGTTTAAAATTAGTTTCAAAAAGCGTTCGAATATCTGAATAATTTAAATTTTTAAGAATATGCGTAAAGCAATCCATGTGCAATTCATCCAACAACATCCCTTTTTTTTAAACAATTAATTAATATTATACCACTATTTTTAATTTCGAAAAAATATTTGTTTTGATTATTTTTTCTCAAAAAAACAATTTCATCCTTTATCTTTTCAAGATTTTTTCTTTTTTAAAAAATTGTTATTTTTTTGTTGCAAGCTTAAGCAGCAGCGAGCAGCGGGTTTGTTGCTGCTTGTTTGTCTTCGATGAAGTGGATCAACGATCGGGAAATAAAAAAAGCTATAGCTTTTAACAATGTTATCCGAGGTGAAGAGACATTTTGCCAAAAAAACCTTTAATTTAACGAAATTTTAATTTATTCTTTTTAAAAGTTTATGCAAAAAATAATTGAAAAAATGAATGACAAAAAGGGATGATCCAGATGTGACATCCCACCCTTGCCGTCACATTTTTCCTTTGATCTTTTGCCGCATTTCAAAGCGGCGTCACACTTTATTAAACCCCCACCAAAACATAAAATGCGTGACGTCACATCTGGACAATCCAAAATTGTTTATAAATACTGACAAAAATCATGGGATAAATAAATGATATTATTATGGCTTAAAATCTCAACAAACAAAAAAGAAAGAATTATTACTGTAAAATATTGTTACACCGTTTCACAAAAATATATATGCCCTCATCCATAATCACCAAAAATAATTATTATTCATTTACGAACATATTTTCGAAGATTATCTTTTAATGAATTTGATGAAGATGTTGAATTAGAAGTATTTGGTATTACAGAAGCATCAGAAGAAGACGATTGATTTTCAATTTTTGAATTTAAAAGTGCAAAATGTTCTGACATTACTCGAAGTTGCTCCTCATAATTGTGTCGAGTTGTTTCAAGTTCATCTCGAAGGTCTTGACATTCATTTTCTCGTTCATTAATAATCTTTTTTGAGTCATTATGTTCAACATCCAAATTTTGTAAAACCATTGTTAAATCATCAATCTAAAAAAATTTATATATATAAATATTTTTACAACTACAGTAACCATATAAAATAAAACTCAAAAATAATGTAATTGCTCTGGGAAGGAATTACAGTACTCTTTTTTACCATACTACAGTACAAAAAACACACTTACATCTCTTCGATATCTTTGAACTTTTCCTTGAACATGATTTAGTTCTGTAACAACTTTATTGACTTGTTGTAAAAAATAAAATTCTAAAATTCTGTAATCTTCTAATCCATGAGATTTATCAACTTCGGCTCTCAACTTTTTGATATCTTCTGTAGAACCATTTAAAATTTCAATTTGTTTTGTAATAACAGAAATTTTATTTTCCAATTCTTCTATTTTGTAATCTTTTAACGCAACATTTTTTGATAAATCATTGACCTCTTTTTTAAAAGCTGTATTTTCATTTCGACATTCAGACAATTGAGCTTTTAAATCAGATAATTTTGACTAAAAAATGTTATTATACGTTACTATTTATATTTATACAGTAACCCACATTCGATTCTTCAATAATACTTGCTTGCTTTTGTAATGCTGACATCTTTTTCTGTGGTTCAAATCCATTTCCAATTTTTGATGATTGTGACATTTTTTTCACCAAAAATAAATCATTAAACCAATGAACTTTTTCTTTATCTTCAAAATAGCTTTGTAACTTTGTAATTCCTTGCACCAAATGCATTAAAGCTTTTTCAATTGATTCATTAAAATTTTTCAACTTTTTTGACGTAGTTGGAAGATGATTTTCAATGAATATTTTCTTCCCAAATATATCTCGAAAACGATGAAATAACTTTTTTAATTCAACCAAAGAATCATGAATATTTGAATCAGAATCAGATGAAAGTAAAAGAGATGAAAGACGGGTAAAAGATTTGATAAAAAGTTTTTCATATTGTCCATTTAATTCATCAAGATTTGAATTACACCATGGTGCATCACATTCTTTTCTTTGGCATGTTTTAAGTAATGGTTGAATTTCTTTCTATAAAAAAATGTATGTTATATTCAAAGATTCCACAATTTAAAAAAGATAGCTTACAATTGATGACACAAAAAGGTTTCCAAGTTTTTCACGAATTTCAGGTATCTTTGTTTTTAAATCATTAATTCCATCAATTTCTTTTAAATTTAATTGTAATGCTCCAATTTCACCTTTTACATCCAACAAAGCTTCAGCCATTTTTCCACATTCTAATCCAAATAAATGTATATCTTCTGGTACCGATTCAAGGGTGGCATCACATGGATATACAATTGAACGATTATCAATTTGTTCAAAAAATTTTGTCATTGCTTCCAATGACGTTGATAAACCAGAAAGTAAATCCGAAATAAAATTTGTAACATTTTCTTCGTGCTTATTCTTTTCTATTCCCCCACTACCATTTATAATTTCAGAATCTTCATTTTCGTCATTGCAATATCCATTTTTTGAATATTCATTCAAAGCTTTTTTCATTGCATCTTTTTCAGTTTCCAACTTTTTTACAATTACAGAAAATTCTGTTACAACTGTTTCATGCTGTTTTTCCATATCATATATTCTTGAATGAAGTTCAGCATTTTCGGCTAATTTTCTTTCCAATTCTTGCTCCAAAACTATTTTTGGATCATGTAGTGGCATATCTGTTGTACTTCCAGCTTCTAATTGTGCGGGACCAAATAATCGAAGATTTGCTTCTTTATGCTTTTTCTTTGCTTTTGCTTCTGCAAATCCATTTGTTGCCGAATCAAGATTTGCTTGCAAAGCTTCAATTCTTCGAAGAAGTTGCTCATTTCGAAATATTAATGATTCATTTTCTGAACGAGATTTTCGTAAATCAATATCATATATTCGAATTTCATCCTTAAAAACATACATATAACGTATATTTTTTCAAAGCCTTTAAAAATATCAAACCTTTAAAAGCTTATTCTTCTTTTTTTCTTCATCTAATTCATCTTTTAATGCTGGAATCTGATTTCTTAGCTAAAATATGAGAATGTAAAAAATGTTAAAAATAATAAAAATATTATACTATTTTACTGTAGCCAAAAATAGTAAAAAAACAAACCTTGGCAAATTCAACTGATAATTTTTGATATTTGTCATCTGTGATATTCTCGGATACTGTAGTCATTGACTGATAAATAAATTATTTTTTTAATATATTATTTATATACCGTATAAAGTAATCAAACTCTGTTGAAAAACTACAACAATTTAAAGGGAGTGTCGACGACAAGCAAAAAAAATTTTGTGTGGACAACAAGTATGTTTTAACACGAAAATGAGTTAGAGAAAAGAAATAGCATAGAAAAATGTCTTATTCGTGTAAAAACATACTTGTTGCCAAAAATTTTTTTTGCTTGTCGTCGACACTCCCTTTAAAAAAAGTTGTAACAGTATTTTCAAAAATATTTTGCGATATTTACGCTTTATACAGTAAAAACCGAAAAAGAATAAATTAAAGCAAAAGTGATTTTATTTTTAGGATGGAATAATACAAGTAATTGAGACCAAATACGTAAAATTGAAAAGTATTTCAAAATATAAAAAATAAACAAATAATTAATTAAAGCAAAATACAAATTTATGTACTGCAAAATTTATCACAAATCCAGGTTCCAGTTGGAGGATTTTTAAGTCCAAGACAAAATGTATGATATCCTCGATCGCATCGATCACAACACATCATTGCATCCTATAATATTTTAATACTGTGCTACTGAAACTAAAAATAATTTATATATGTACCTCATTATCAGGTTTCATACATTCAGTACATTTTTTACAATCAATACATGACCAAGAATATTGTCGAACCACTTGTACCATTGATGAAGACATTTCCAAACATTCTGGATGCATAAAATTTAAACATGTTACACATTGAATTACAGGTTGCTTTGATGCTGCTGTAGTAGTCTTTTTGCAAACGCTGCATGAAGTTAAGAACTATAAATAAAGAAAAATAGATAGATAGATATACATTTAAAAGAAAGTGCAACTTTTTAAAGGACATCAAAATTTTTGAATACAAAACTTTTATATATGTGTGCAAATTTACAATATCTAACAATTAACAAAAATGTGCAGGCAAAAAAAAGACTTGCGGTTTGAGCAATAAACAGTATTTTTTAAAATAAAAACTTATGGAAAACGAACAGCTGATTGTCGACGTGAAGATACCGCCTTTGGAGTTTTTGGTGATGGAGGTTCAAGAGTTGCATGCGAATTCTAAACGAGATTAAGTTATTGCAAATATTTAAAAAGTAAAATATAACAAACTTGTCGAAAAATTGGTGCTTTTTCTTTTGCATCATTCATTTTTTGTATTTCTATATCAGATATTACAACTGGAGGAGGAGAACGCCCACGAAGAAGTGGTGGAAAAAGGTCATCATTTTCGATTACAGTATTAAGTGGAAATTTTTTTAACTCTTCTGGAGTATATCGTTTATAAACATTTGTACGTTGTCCATCAATTAATGCAACAGGATATGGACATGGTCGAGTATATTCTGGTTTAAGCTTGTAAAAACGATTTTGTGGTACCATAATTAATTGAGTATGTTGCTCAAAAAATGATTTTCCTTTTCGTTGTTCATTAAAATCCTTATTATAATTTGAGCAATTCTTCAAGGCTGCAAGTCGAAGTTCAGCCAATTTATCTTTGTCATTTGCAAGCTAAAATAAAAGAGATATTTGTTTGCTACTTTAGGCTTAAGGATAAAACTAACAGCATCCAATTGTCGTTGCTTTTCAAGCAAATTGTTTCTTATTTTATCAGCGATTGATTTTTGATATTCAGAATAAATTTCAGCATATTGTGAGCTCATTAATTGATGTACTTCTGACGATTCTAATACGGTCATGCAATTCATTAAATGAAGAGGCATTGAATCTGCAAGCTTTAATTCCTCTACAAGATATTTTCTTTCATCTGCAGCTAAAGATCTCCTTGACAATTCTGGGAATTTCCTTTTAAATGATGTTACACCCAAAAGTTGAGCAATTTGCTCCTAAAACAAAGCATTATTATACGTAATCTATGAAATAATGAAAACAAACTTGAATAAAATATTTTTGTCCAGATTTAAGAGGCCATTCATATTCAATAATTTGGGATGGATGAATTTCAACGTGTAATACTTCAGCTGGTAATGGCCGAGTTCCCCATGATTTTTGTGATTTTCGTGATGATTCACCTATAAATGCAAAAAAAAATATATCAAAACAAATGAAACATAAACAAATGATGTAAAAAAAACAAACCAGTCGAACTTTGCACAGATCCTTGCGTATTTTCATCATCCAATTCAATCATTGATGACATTTGTGTTCCATCTTCTTCATCAACTGATGGATGGAAATCTTGTATTGTTGTTGTATCATTTTCAGTAGTAGGATTTATTAATGGTGTATCATTTACTACTTCAACTTCTTCTTCTTCAAATTGAATAATATCCATTTTGATAAAATGACGCAGCTCGGAAATTCCAAAATAAAAACTGACAATGCAAACGATAGACAAAAAATATTTTTGATTAAATTAAAGTTATTAGTTAATAAACTAGGATCTCTTTAAATCGGCTTAAATTCAATGTCAGATCTAAACAAAAAAAAAGACGCACATTTGAAAAAGGTTTCATTCGCGTTGAGACTAATAATATAACAGCATTAATTCAATTTTTATAAAAGTTTTAAAACAATTTTTAAAAATTGAAGTTTTCTAGAATTCTGCCATGAATTATTTGTAGGCTTTTTTAGATTCTCTGTTAATTTTAACATTTTTATTACAGAGCATTATTTCTGTAAGTCATATTTTAAAATACTATCAATTTTAAAACGAAACAAATTTTATTAAAATTGAAAAAATCATGGAAAAAAAACAATATATTGAAAACAAATAAAATAAATAAATGAATAAAGAGATCAATCTTCATCACTGCTCAAAATTTCGCCTTCAGAAAGTTCACTTTCATCAACAACTCGTTTAGGCTTCTTTGATTTTGAACTTGGTGATTTTTCAGGTTGTGCAGCAGGTTGCTGTTGAACTCCATGTTGTTGAGACGATGATTGTTGTTGTTGTTGATCTCGAGCTGGTGAAAAATTTCTGTATTGATTCTGTGGCTGCTGTTGTAACTGAGGAGGACCACGATAATTATTATAATTTCTGGCATTATTTCTTGAAGGTGAAGCAAAATTTCGATTTCGATTATTTCGGTCATCACGATCTCGCCTGTCACGGAAATTATTACTGCTTTGTGCGGAACCACCAAATCGATCATTATTTCCACGAAAATCATTTCTTTGTTGCGGATAAAGATTTTGTTGATTATTTGGAGCTGCATTTGAACGATCATAAAATCTTTGTTGAGGTGGTTGCTGCTGCTGTTGTTGGTGGTGATGTTGTAGCTGTGGGGGTGGTTGAGGTAATTGAGATTGAAGTTGTTGAAGTTGAGGTGGTTGTGGAAGATTAAATGCTTGAGGATTAAGATTCATTGGAAATTGTGGTTGTAGAATTTGTGGGGGTGGCATTTGTTGAAGAGGAGGAGGCATCTGCGATGGTGCTGGTGGCATTTGTGGGGGAAGTGGCATTGGTGGAGGAGGAGCAAATTCTTGTTTCGGCTAAAATTCCAATTTTAAAAAGGCTACTGTAAATAATATCAAAACCAACCTTATCTTCTTTTGGATCTTTATTAAATGATAAAATACAATTAACTTTATGTTTCATTTCAATTGCCTTTCTTTCATTTTCAATTAAAAGTTCATTGAGCTTTTTTGTAACTATTAATGCAGCCGAATATGCAAGACCTGGACCAGTACCTTTTATAGAATTAATAAGATTTTGTTTATCCTTCTTTAAATCATTTTCCAAAATTTTATTTGTTTTTTCATCATCTCTTAAAAATACTGGAAATCCCCGAAACGGTTTACGATATCCTTCAGAATTTTTTACAGCAAGAATTAAAGGATCTAAAATACCGTAATTCATAAAAAAAAAGTAAATATAACAACAAACCGGCCCAAGTTGAAGTAAAATTAATCTTTTTAATTGCTTTAAATGGTTTATCACAAACATAATTCTCCGTTGGAGAATCCGTTCCAAGTTTACTTTCAATTGGCATTGGTAAAATTTCATACTGTGATGGATAACATCCACCAAGGATAAATTGACGACGAAGTTCCATAAGAATTAATCCAAGGCGATTTCCTCCAACATATGGTGGCCGATATGCTTGTGGTTTTAAAAAGAATTCAACCAACTAAAACAAATATTAAGATTAAGGACAATATTAAAATAAAATAATAATTGTACCTCTCTCACATCAGATTGTGATTCTTGAAAAACGCTTCGAAAATCTCTTTCCCGTAAACCACAACATAATTCAGATTCAATTGTAGAAAATCTTGCACAATAAACTAATAAAGCATCTTCCGTTTCTAACAATACTCTTAAAACTGCTCGATGTTGTTGAAACATTAAAGCTAATGCAACTTTAATAAGTTTTTGACGTTCTGACATAAAATATGCTTTTAATTTATCAAAGGCAATATTTGTTTCAGTTTGAAGAAAAGAATTAAATCTTGACCACACTTCATATCCATCGGATAAATTCAATAACTCTTCTTCCAATGCAGGCTTTAATCCAAGAAATCTAAAAATATACATATATATATATACATGTAATGGAAAAATACATTCATATGACTCACCGACAAGAATACAATACAATATAATGAATTGGTGATGTTACAGTAAGCTCTTTGGTAACAACAATTGGAACAGGATAAAATGGATGAAAGATACTTTCTGGTGTAAAACATATAATATTATTTGAAAGGCCTAATCTTTGAATATTCATATCTGGTGGTGCAATAAATGGATATGGAACAAATGTGGCATTTGCATATTTTTGTCTTAATTCCATCAATAATATTCCAGTTTTATTTTGTCCAAGATGTTTTAAAGTTGGTGAAGGATCTTTTCGACGGCACATTATTTCAACAAGATATGCAGTATCTATCCCAGATTTTGTAAGTAAATGTTGTAGCTCATATTCATCAGTATTTACTGTCCAGACATCATCACCATAAGCTATAAACGTTATTGTTATTATATAAGTTAGTTACAATAAATGATATCAACTTACGATTTGTTTCAACAAGAAATGCATTCCCAGTATTTAAAAGCAATTGTCGTAAATCACCATTTTTAGAAATTTTATGTTTCATTGCTGTTTGACGATATCTATCAAGTTTTGCCATTTTATGCCTCCAATCTGGTTTTTCTCCTTCAAGTGATTCCAAAATCCTAATTCCAACCCTTGCAACATCAACTGGATATGGAACGGAACGAAGTTGTTGAACATAAATTTCATCAATTTTTAGCGATTCAAATAATCTTTCATATGCATAATGTTCAACGGATCGATAACTAATTTCTTTAACATCAAAAATACTTCTATAATAATTGCTTAAAGGTCGCAAAACTCCAGATAAACTAAGGATTTGACAATTTGCTGTTACGGTCATTGGATTTTCGTCAACGGTTGAAAGGCCTTCAAATGTAAATTCAGGATTCTTTAAACATTTAAATCTTTCAGCTTCTCGAAGTTCATGCCTTCGAAGCATAAGCATACAACCAAGAATATTTTGTCCAACAGCTTTTGGTCGTTGATATTCTTTTAACATCCAATCACTTAAATCTTGCATTTTATAACCATTTGCAGACCAAAATTCATAAAATGATTTGTCACTCATTCCAACCCCAAGCTCTGAATCCTTTTCATCACATACAATAAGTAAAGCATCTTTAGTTGAACATAAATTTGTTCGAAAATCTGCAAATAAATGGAATAAATTTGTTTACTCTTTTTAAACAAAGAAACTATACTTTCATCTTGTTCACTTCGTATTCGTAATCCTTGCATTAAATAATATTGCATTGTTTGACGAATAAATGCAGAAAATTGTGATAAATTTGCACCAGGATTTAACTTTTCTTCTAACATTTTATGCGCTTTTGCAATAACTTCCAAGACAGGCGTTGAAAGAATTTCAAAAACATGTTCTTCTTGAAGTTGAAAATGCAGTAATACCTTTGTATAAACGTAATGAAGAACACTTGGAAATCTGTAAATTAAGCTATTGGCTTTCTTTGATTTAATTAAAAGAATGACAAACCGTTTTCCTTCTTGTTTTAAAGTAAATGGATATCCGGCATGCAATATATCATCTGCATCTCCAACTAAAACAACTTTAGCTGCATCAAGCTCTCCTTTATCTGTCGGTGGATTCATTGCTAAAAATTTTAAATTTTAAAAAAGAAATTATTAAATTAAATTATGCTAAAATCAGCAACTCTCTTTTTTAAAATTTAAAACTTTTTGGCAAAATTTTGCATTTAATGTAAAAATTCGTGTCAAGACATTTTGTAGCAGTTTCCGTTGCAACTAATTTTATAATATTTTTTTATTTAAAACAACAAAAACAAATAATTAGAACACGGATTTAATCAACTTTTTTGGATTTTTTAACATTTTTTGTTGGTGAGGATTTAAAAAATCCGAATAAACTTCCAATTTTACAAACAATAAATTTCAATGTTTTCCAAATAATAAATAAAATTACTGCGGTTACGGTAGCTACCGTAGCATAGACATCTAAATTGTAATATGTAATTGCATCCAATTTTGCCCCCATTGGCTTTAAATTATCCAAGGTTTTAAATTCTGCAACAAATTCCGTCCATTTTACCAGCAATGTTTCGGGGGAAACCGGTTTATGCAAAACCATTTTATTCATTCTTTTTACCGATTCTGAATATTTTTTATCGGATAAAATCTTTTCCAACGCTTCAGAAATTGCATTTTCATTGATCTCAGATTTTGATAAAACAATTCCAAATCCATGCTTTTCTGCAGTTCTTCCATTTCGAAATTGATCACCAAAAAGTGGAATCGAAATTATTGGTTGTGACGCGAGAATGGCTTCTTGCAAACTATTAAATCCACCGTGGGTAATAAAGGCACGAGTTTTTGGGTGCTCTAAAAATATACATTTGTAAAACATTTTAATAGAGTTTTTTCGAAAAAATATATTTAATTATTTTAAGTAAATAAACTACCGTAGTTTATTTTATCAAAAAAACAATTTCAATTTATTTTGAAGGGGTTTACTGTAATCCAAAAAATGATTTGATTTCATGATAAAATAACGACTTTTAGCGGGGAAAAAGTGTTCCGTTTTTTTGGTTAAAAAAAAGTCTGTTGAATTTTTTGATAAGTTTTTTCTTTTAAAAAAATTTTTTGTGGGAATAAAAAAAAGAACAAAAGATTTTCCCTGATTTTCAATATTTAAATAAAAGTGCGAAGTCTATACAAAAAACTACAGTTATTAAAACTGATTACAATTACTGTAAGAAAGTATACGGTAGCAGGTAAATTGTAAAGATTACCCAAAGAATGAAGTGTTTTTAACTTACGTAAAAGATCAACTTGTGGAAGCCAATGACTAAAATATACATTTTTTGGTGGCTTAATATCGGCGCCTTCATAACGAACAAAGAATTGAGTATTTGGGAATTTTGAAAATGCTCCCATAAATGCTTGCTTCCATTCCGCTGGCATCAAAGTAGCATTTGCCACAGATCCAAATGAAAAAACTACAACACTTTCAACTTTTTCAATTAATTCTGAATATTCTTTTGGGAGGGGCTTCGTCGAAGCTGCTTTCATTCCAAGTCCACCAATATTTACAATTTTATGTAAAGTTGGCCTCGGAAGATCATATAATTCATTGCTGTTTACAAAGACAAGGGGGGCATCTTTGGCAATTTCGGTTAAATGTGGAAAATTTGGACCAAAATGTTTTTGAAATATTTCTGTTTGGGGATCAGCTAACATTTTTTTAGAGAATATTGGGGAAAGTGTATGGCCAAGAATTGATTTAAATCTTTGATAAAATGTTAAAGAATCATGGGCATCCGTCATCATTGCTAAAAAAACATTTTTATCTTTTAAAATATATTTAAATATCTTGAAGCCTTGCATCATTCTTATGCAAAATGTTTTTTTTGCGTAAGAATGATGCAATACATTTTAAATTAATTATGCAAATCTAATTGTATGGATTCAAAAATGCTAACTTACGTGCAGCATAACTTGGTGGAACTGGTAGCCCCATATAAAAGGCCACATAATCCATTAAAGCTCCAGAATTAACCCATACCCAAGTTTTTGCCTTTCCTTTAAATTGCATTCCAATTGGACAAAAGTCATACATATGCGTAAAAACAACATCAAATTCAGCCGCTTCAAATTTCGCCATAAATTCTTTATCAGTTATCATTTCTGTAAATATTTAAACGACTACAGTAATCCAATCAGTTTAAAAAATTTGCATACTTTCACATGCATCTGTAAAAGTTTTCATCCAAACAGATAAAAGATGCCGCTTTTCTTTCGAAAGAAATGTCCAAGCTGATTCATCTTTAAATGCCGATTCCGCTTGCTTCTCTTTAATCCATTCATAATCAACTCCTTCAACAAAACCATTAATTATCCATTCATCTATTGTTGGTCGTGACGAAAGTTTCAACCCTTTTCCATCATTTTCCAAAGTTTGTAATCGGATTAAAGTTACATTGTGTCCAGCATCAGCTAATACTTCACCCATTCGTTGATTAAATAAAAGCTTAAAAATGAAGGGATTAAAGGGGGAAATCCAAAAAAAAATGAACAAACTTGTGATCGAGAAATATCTGGAATAAGAATGCCAATTTTGTAGGCATTTGTAAAGCTACAAAATAATATTGCCAAAATCAAAAATAAATGAAAGCTTTTAAATTTCATTATTTTTTGAATACTTCAAAAAATTTATATCGTCTATTTTTTTACGGTTCTGTTAAAATTTATTCATTTTTCTTTTCTATTATATATAAGTAAAAAAGTTTGTGATTGTGACATTTGCGTATTTGTTGTAGCATTTTTATGTCTCCCCCTTTTTTCCCCTTTTCCCCCCCTGTTTTTCATTCCTTCCACTTTCTTTTCAACACAAATTTGACCACACTTTTTTTCATACATGAATATTTTTTGAGCACAAAAATTTTAGATAAGCACAAAAAAACGTCGTCAATGAAAAAGAAAAGAATCAAAGAAAACAAAGACTTTAATTTTACAGTCTGATGAAATATTTATTTGAGTACAAAAATTTTTAACTATTTTTTTTTGAGATGCACGTTTTTTCTCTTTCAATAAAAAAGGAAAGAAAGAAAAAAACAATTTGCAAATTAATTTGTCAACAAAATAAAGGGATATCTTGGAGTAAGGCTGCTAATTTCTTGTCGATATTTTCATTTTTGAATTTAAAATTTTCAACACTCAAAAATACTAAAATGTAAAATTCAGAGTAATTAATTAAAAAATTAAAGCATTTTTATGCTTTTAAATTGTTTTAAAACCAAAAATAGTCTTATTATTACGTTTAATGTAACATTTTGTAAATTAATGAATAAAAATTACGGGAAATGGAATTTGTTTAAAAATCGGGTAATTTCCCGGGAAAGGAAAATGATGAATCCTAGCCTCCAAGTTAAAAATTTATAAAACACAAAAATGCTTTGATTAAAGATAATTTTTTTAGTGTAAATCCTGTTTAAAAATACTAAAAAAGTAATAAAACTTATTAATAATAATTATATTTGAAAGTTTTGTTAAATTATTTTTTGTTATTTTTAAATTTTAAAAAAAAGTTTGCCAAATTTTCGACAAAACTCTTCGAAAGTGCCGAGAAAGATGTTTAAGCAACGTTAAAAAAAATAATTTTTCCTGGAAAAAAGAGATACCAAAAAGCAGAAATGAATAATATATTTATAAAACAGATAAAAAACAAATTTCGATTTCAGACAAAAATTGAAATATGATATTTCCTCATTGCTAAGAATCAGAGCATTGTCTACAGAATCCTACAAATGATCAAACAAATATTTCTTTGAGAAGCATTAAAAAATGTGTAACCAGAATTTTCTCAATACCCAATTTTTACAGTAATCAATATTTTTTCTTAATGATAATTATAAAAAGTAGAAATGATGAAATGATGAAATACCGCTGATAAAACGAGATAAAATAAAGTGAAATTTTCTTTTTAAATTTAAAGGAAATGTCGACGTCAAGCAAAAAAAAAATTCCCTGATTAACGACAAGTTGCTGCCGCACATTCAGCAATGAGGAATGCGTTGTGTGCTTTCTTTCGCGTTGAAACATACTTGTTGCAGTTTAAGTTTTTTTTTGCTTGACTTCGACACTCCCTTTAAAAAAAAGTTGCAATTACATTGTTTTTTGGGGTCTTTAAAGACTTTATTTACAAAAAAATAATACAACAGAAAAAATAAATATATAAACAAAAAAATAAATTAAAACAAATAAAAAAATTTAAATCTATCTAAAAATGTCGTCAACAAAATTTCTTTAATTTTTTCGAAATTTTTCCATTTTTTTACACCACACATTTTTGAGGTATGAACTTTTTTGTACCACCATTTTTTTTTAATTTTTGAAAGATTATTTACAGGAGAAATCTATGTAGAATAAATTTTATCCAAAAATTATCCAATTTTGCAGGATTTTGGATTAAAAATACTAACGTGATCAGATTCTTGAGCCCCTTTGAACTTTTTTAATTGATAATATGAAAATTTTTGAAATTCAAATTTTCGATCCTCTGCAACTTTAAGTTCAACAGTTTTAGTAATTTGAAGAGTTGGCTGTTGTAAAATAATTCGATTAAACCATGATGGACGAATTAACTCTTTTTGAGACTTTTTAATTATAACAAAATTTGTTTTTGTTTTTGGATTTGGATTTGAGATATCCGTGGGTTTTGGTATCTCTTTTTCTATGCTAATTGTTGTTGGACGTCGAGGACGTTTACATTCAAATGGCGGTAAAATATATTCGTGATAAGAAATTTGTTCACCAGTATTATATATTTGACTATGTCGGAGGGGTCGATTGGATATTTCATAGCTGGGAGCCGTGATATCATTGTGGGATAAAGTTGGATACATTTTTGTTGAAGAAGATATTGAAGAAGATCGTAATGGAATTGATAAATTTTGTTCGCTTTCATGCTTTTCAATTTCTGCTAATGTTGGAGCTGAAGAATATGGGGGTGGACTTGAGGAGGGTGGTGATGGTGATAACGAAGTTGATGAAGAAAAGGAAGATTTTATCGAAAGATTTTCATTTTCATCATTTGCATAACGGCAATCCAGTTGAATACGATTAAATTGACGCCGTTCTTCCTAAAAACGAAAATATAAAAATTTTTTAAAAATTTTTTTGTACATCCGGATTTCATATATCTCTCTCTCTAACTACAGTGATTTTGATGCAAATTGACAAATTTTTTTTGTTTCAACTTTTAAAAACTTTTTTCGATGCTAAAATATTTTTATTTTTGCTAAAAATAAAATATAGAATATAGCTTTTTTATGATTGACTCATTTGTTTGCACAGAAAAAAACTCATCATTAAAACTTCCGCTGCTTTTCTGTTATCAGTTATCAGTAAAAAATAAGCATACAAAAATCAATCAAAATTTATGGACTTATTTTTAGTTTTTATTTAAAAAATTTTGTAGCAAAAAAATAGAAAAAACAGTTTTTTTACAGTTTTTTTTACAGTTTTTATAGCCGAAATACGACATAAATTTATGTCACATAAATTTTGAAAAAAGATAAAAATTAAATAAATATAACAAAAAAGTTCCCACAGAATCAGTTTTTTATACTCAAAAATAAATAAAAAACTGTTTTATATACATAAAAAATTGTAGTTTTTATGTTTATTCAATGTAATATATGTATGAACACGCGTGGTCGAGTGGTGTAAAGCGCTGATCTCATGGCCCGACTCTTGCAGATTCGAGTCCATGTCTGTACCCCACCAAGTGCTACCAATTAAAATGCAACGGGTACACTCTTAAAGCTCTTATGGATAGTGGAAGGCTCCAAAAAGGGGAGCCACCACCTAGATGTGCGAGTAAAATGTTCTTATTGTTAAAAAAAATGCCGTCCCAAACTTCCTATACCCCAAGAATATATTTTTACCCTATTATAGAAAATTAAAGAAAAATCTATCAATCACAAACATAGCTACAAAAATAATTTTTATTAAAATACCTACCATTTGTTTTGCGCGTTCTTCTTTGAATTTTCGATAAACTCGTTTCATTTTCAAAAAAAGTGTAAAAACTTTTTCCTACAAAAAAATAATAGTTTTTTTAATTCACAAAAGTTTTTTCAACTGCCAACAAAAGAAAAGTAAAAACAGATAAGCCTTTTTTTTCTACTGAAAAAAAAGCTTTAAACAACTTTAATAAAAAAAGGCCTTTAAAAGGTAAAAAAAAGATGAATAAAGTTGAACGCCTTATATACCCTTTTTTAAAAATGTTTACATTAAAAAAAGAGGAGAGGAGAAAAGAAAGATGTGTCAGATTTTGATAAGTTCTTATCAAAATTATCATACATTCATACATTCGCTGATCCTAATAAAATGAATGCAACGTAATGAAGTTTATTTTTTTACTTTCAATTAAATAGCGTCACTCACCCTTCTTTTTTTTGGTAAATAAAATAACCGGAAATTATGTTTTGAAATATTTTTTTTTTGTATTTATTCAAAGATCTATTGTGCAATATTAAAGTAATCATTTTTAATTCAAAGTGAAAAAAAAATTGATATAAACTTTATAAGCATATTTGTGTAAAAATTAATTAGTCAACTCGACTCGAAATCCAAAAATATCGAGTTGTCGAGTCAAAAGTCAAGTCGTAACGTAACGAGGGTTGATTTTTTGGTTTTTGATTTTCTCAAAGACTACGTCTTAAAGTATTTTTTATCCTTTTTTTAACTAAATTTTGCCTTTTTCGAGGATAAATTTTAATCAAAGCATTTTATCGGATTTTCAGTATACACATTTTTAAGATAATTAAAAAGCAAAAGAAAAAAATCAATCAATTTTATTTATCACTTTTTGTGTACCCATTTTTTTTGTTGGATGAACAAAAGCATCGTTTGTTTTTTTTCTTTTTTTGTGTGTCCAACAAAGTTTTTTTCAATGTGTTAAAAAATCCTTTTTTTTTGTTTGTTCAAATTTCGATCATGTAATTTTTTATATTTTACTTAAAAAATATATTTTTTTTCTGTTCTGTTTTAATATTGGATTAAATAAAAAGAAATAAAATCATTGAAAAAATGCGAATATATTGTTTGTCAAAAGTTGAAGAAATTTCGCCCAAAAAAGATGTTGCTGAAAATATAGAACCTTATGAAGATGGCGCCGATGAAATAACAATAAAATTATTGGAAGAGCATCAAATTCCGACAAAAATTAAAAAGTATATTGGACGTTCGCAATTTTATGGATTAACTGAAATTTCTATCGGATATTTGGAAACACAACATCGAAAAATTTTTGTCATGTACATTTATCGAAATGGTTTTGGCATTCATCAAATTCGAATGATTGTATGTTTTGTTGTTTTTGTTTTTGTGGCTTTTTCGTGGTGGGAGAATATTTCAGGGGTGGTAGTTTTTAGGGAATGATTTTTTTGGGATCAAAATTTTGGAGATTTTTTTGAAATTTAATTTTGAGGATTCGCGGCAAAAGATCAAAGGTGTATCCTCCTGAAATTTTTTTCTGCATACGGCCCTGCTTCGGATTGACTAGCAATACAATGTACCATCTAAGAATTTTTTTTCGACAAAGTGTGATTTTTAACCAACAGATGGCAAATATACCCAAATTGTGATGTTAGTTAACCCGACCAGAAGTCCAAAAAAACGGGTTAAAAACTTTTATTTTATCGGGCTGACCAAGGCCGTATTTAGGGGGGGGGGGATTCGGGACCTGTGCCCCCCGAAACTGAGAAATTTCCTTTGATCTTTTGCCGCTTCGTGTTGGCGGCAAAAGATCAAAGGCGTGCCTCCCTCAAAATCGATGTGCCCCCTCCGAAATTTTTTTCTTTATACGGCCTTGGGGCTGACTATCAATAGTCTGATCACATAGCTACAAAAATTCATAAGTTTATAATTAAAAAAAACGCAAATTTCGCACCATTTTTAGCGTGGAGCTGTTCGATTAGAGCAAGTATCCGAAGATGTCTATGATCTCTATATTGCAAATTCAAAACTTTATCCATCAATTTTAAAGCATGATCTTCAAATCAGACTTCGTTGTGTAAATACTTTATACACCAAAAATTTGCATAAAAAATAAATATTTTAGATAAAAAATACTTCAACAAAAGGCATAATTTCGGAAGAAGAGGAAGCTCTGTATTATGAATATGAAAAACAAATTTTGGAATACTGTGATTTACAGCCAGGCAAAAAATCAATTTTATTTTTGTATTTAAAATTAATAGGTGTTTTTAGAGTTACAAGAAGAAGTTTTTGATAAATTTGAATTTACCAAACATAATACTTCCACAAAAAAAGTTTTTAAAGAACGAATTAGAAATTTAAATGAATTAATTAATTTACTATGTGATCCAAAAACTGGAAGATATCTAAACGTTCCAACATCAGATTCTAGGCTGTATCAAGAAGTTGAAAATTTATTGTATCAAAAATCTAGTTGTAAGTGTTTTCTTTGAATTTGTTTTCGCGGTCGAATGGTGTTGTTTTTAACACGGATTTTGGAGTCTATGGATTAACTTTGAGTTTTTTTGGCACCGAATGAAATCGATGAAAAAAATATGCCGCTTTGAACCAGATCCGACAACAAAAAATAACAATTGGCATAAAGCTGGTCTTGAAAAGGCACGCCGATTTTGGCCCGGGGCAATTACGCGCCGTAAAAAAATGACTTTTTAACGACATTTTTTAAAGAAAAATAATGCTTCACTGGTCGATAAAATCAAGAAAGCGGCAAAGAGTCTTTTTTTAACGCCAAAAGCTGTTGGCAAAATGTACAAATTTTCACCTGACTAAATGAATTTTTAATATTAATTTTTTATATATATCAAATATTAAGACTCCATAATACATAGTTTTGTAGCCCTTGATCTCCTAATTAATAATATAAAAGAATATTTTTACAAGAACTTCTCAAAGTCTCAGAAAAAGACTTTGAAATTTTGCTAATATTCCCCACCTTGGACCTACATAAAAATCGTTTTTTCACAATTAAATCTCAAGTAAACAATTTTATAACCTGGCGTTACATAGTTTTGTAGTATTTTTTGTGCTGATTATTATTATAAAAGAAAAATATAACATTGTTAAGCTCAAAAGCTCAGAAAAAGACTTTTAAGATTCAGAAAAACAATGAAGTTTAAAGATGGTCCCAAACGGAATAAAATTTTTTTGAGAAAGTCGTTTTGCCGTTTTTTTAAATTTGTCGACCAGTGGCTTAAGCTTGGAAAAAAATTATCTTGCCCCGGTCTTGAAGCGAAAAAAAAAATCATAAACTTTTTAGGGAACGTCCGAAAGCCACGACAAAAAGCCCTCGATAATCAAGCAAAAAATTTCCGAGATTGTACTTTGATTAATTGGTTAAAAGGTGAGATATATCCCTTTTACAAATTTTACACTTAAAAGCAATATTTTTAGCTGATCTTGACAAATTAACCTTCAAAGATGTAAACACAAAAAAACTTCGGACTCTTTATTTTGAAGAAGTTAATTTTTTTAATTCAAAAGGTAAAATTCAGCCATGCCTAAAATATTTTGATTTTTCTAATTTGGAAACGCTTTCACTTTGGCGCTGCAAAATTGTTCAACTTTCTGATGAATTTTTTGAAAAATTACCCGAAACTCTTTTAAATTTGGATGTCCGAGAAAATCGAATTGTTAAAATTTCGGAGAAAATTTCAAAATTGATTAATTTGAAAAAGTTAAATTTGTATAATAATTTGAATTTAAGTGATACCGGAATTCCATGGGAAAAATTGCCAACAAAAATTGGAGATTTGAATCTTGGATTTACAAATATTACCCAAATTCCATCGAATATTAAAAGGCTGACAGCTTTGGTCACTTTAAATGTAAGCAGTCAAAAGCTTACGGTAGGTTTTTAGATATTACGCAAATTCAAATTATGCAAATTTTTAGTATGTTGACTGGAAATCAATAAATTCAACAATTGAATGGTTACACATTGAAGGAGGTGGAAAAATGAATGATGTGGATTTAAGTGGAAAAAATTGTCTTCAAAGATTAGATATTAGTTATGCTGGATTAACTGTAAGTGATAACATTTTTAGAAAAACACATTAAAAATTATATAAAAAGGTTTAAAAAATGTTTCATTCAATGTTGAAACTCTGTCAAAAAGATCTTTATGGCGTTAAAAAACTTTTTGCCAACGTCTGTCCCAAGTTTTTCTCAGTTGATTCAATGGTCGAGTGGTTAGTGCAGGGGGCTTTCGACCAGATATCTCCCGGGTTCAAGCCCATCCGGAGAATAATTTAATAAAAACAAAAGGTGAAGAGAGGATGTTTGGGGGGTTGGAGGTTAAGAAAAATTCCATCTATGGAAACCAAGTCAAAAGGGAGCCACTTTTTAGAACTTAATTCTCACTTTTTGGCACTCAGGATTATACCACTCAATTTTTAGTTAAATTTTTTAAGTTTAACATATTTTTTTAGAATGTTGACTGTTCCTTCCTTCCGCCGTGCCTTGATGAATTACTTCTTTGCAACAATAAATTACAGAATTTTGATCCTGGACGGAATCTTCCAAATTTGAGTCAACTCGTTTTAAGTGATAACGAATTGAAAAAAATTGAATGGAAAAATATTTCATCAACAGTTAACTATTTAACCCTTGATAATAATCAACTTACATGCATCGAAAATATTTCACATTTAACAAATTTAATGGAATTAACAGTAAAATTCAATCAAATTAGCTCAATTTCAACAGAAATTCAATTTTTGAAAAGATTAATCATTTTTGAAGCAACAAAAAATCAAATTTCAGAATTACCAATTGGTTTTGAAAAATTAAAAAGTTTAAAATTTTTGGATTTAAGCCAAAATCATTTCAATTATTTGCAAAAAGATCTGGAAAAAGTTTTATGGGAAAGACTTCCACGGCAAAATTTTATTGAATGCATATATTTGAATAAAAATACTTTGGGGGCATTACCATGCCTATTAAAAGAAATTCCAATTGAAAATTTGCATGTTGAAGATTGCAAAATTAAATATATGTGTCCAAAAATATTTTCAAAGCTAAAAAATTTGCAAAATTCTCCACATTTAAATCTTCGATTTAATCCCATCCATTTTCTTCCATTTATACCCCAAGAAATCTTACAACCTTCTTCCCGGGAGCCTCCAACAAATGACATGTACCCTTTGGGATTCAATGAATCTCCACGATTTCATTTACGAATGGAAGATGAAAGATTTGTTGTAACTTCAAAATTTCCAATGGCATTTAAGAAACCAAAATATGATTTTAAAATTTTTGACGCAAAAATGAATACCGATGAAAAAGAACCAAATTTTTGTTGTAAATGTTGTGCAAAATGTGGAAAAAAAAGTGAAAATGCCATCAATCATTCTTCTTTAATTATTGAACAATTAATGGTCATGGATTATACGCTCTCATTTGATTTGGTGATAAATGAAAAGCCAAGAATTATTGCGGGTGTAAAAAAGAAAAGTAAGGAATTGTTAAAGGCTGAAAATCAAGATGTAAGCTTTCTTTTTGACATTTAAGGGGTGTCCAGATCTGATTTTGGCACTTTTTTGCAAATTTTGAATCGCCCCCTCCGATATTTTATTTTTCTTTGATCTTTTGTAGATCCGGCTTAACACCCCACCTTCTAAAAAATAGCCGATATCTGATCTGGAGAATCCCTTAAAAAAAGCAATTTAAGGTTGTCACGACAAAACAAAAATTTTATTGTCCTGGAAAATGGAAAACAACGGTAATTACCCGATTATGCGAAGATTGCATCATTCTTATGAAATCAGAAATTGATAAAGCATTTGAGATACACAAAAGTGGTCCAACTCCTGATGATATGATATCTCAGAAACGGATTAAAGAAGACGAAGAAGAAAAACAAGAAACAGCAAATGAATCAATGATATATCCCTCTCTAGATAATAATGCCACGGCACCTTCGGGTCTCTTATTGAGTAATGAGTCTGCGGTAGATTGTTTTTTGAATGTTGCAGTAAATGCCATTGCAACAATGGAAAATTTTAAAGATTCAATTTGTGCCAATATTGAATTTTCTGAATATAATTCAACCCATCGAAAACTTGTTGAAGTTTTACAACATCAAGTTTCACATGTTCGAGATCTTCGGCAAACTCTACAATCTTTTCACGGTAATCAACAAGAGGATGCGGTTGAAGCGTTTCTACAATTAATCAATTCAATTGATAATCAATCAAAAAAATTTATCAATTTTTCATATAAAACTATAATTGATTGTTCATGCCGTCAAACGATTCGTGAATGTAATGAATGTGCCATTCTAAATCTTACTGTCACCACTACACCAAATTCATCGCCATTCGTAAATACTTTTAATTCAATGCTTGAACAATGGCAATCCCAAAATGTTCGATGTTCAAATTGTTACAAAATGGGGATATCAAAACACTGGGTTGAAATTAATTTTGAGCAAGAATATTTAGTTGTTGAAATAAATTCATGGATTAAAAAAGAACAATCAAATTTGCAGATATCAATTTCAACAGAAAATTTTTGTGCTGAAATGCAAGAAATTTTTGGGAATCTTTGGGAATTAATTGGTGCCATTCAATACATTGGCACAGGGGCAGTTGGGCATTATTTATATTGGAAAAGAAGTAACAATGGAAAAATATGGGAAGTTATAAATGATGATAAACGAAGTTATGCAAATCAGATATTACCCGATTTAAAACATTACAAAATTTTGATATTCAAAAAATTCCCGCCGTTAGATATTGATTTTTGTGATTTTACGGTAGAAGAAAATGAACCAGATTTTTCAAATGCCATTCATCAAGGCGTTGTAATGCCATCGGAAGATGTTGTGCCATTACCGCCGCAAAATTATGCTATTTATTCCAGTCAACCAATATATTCTGAACCGTTGAATCATACTGTAACAGTTCAAGAACAATTTGAAAATGTACCTCAGATGCCTTACATTGATTACGGTAATGCACAATATAATGCACCATATCAACAAAATTTTGTTGATGATGATAATATTTATCAAATGTCATCACAACTTCATCAATATCAACATTTTCCGCCTATTGTCATCGAACAAAATAATATTTTGCCACATCAAAATATTTATCAATATCAACAATCACAACAACGCCCAGATCAGATTCAACAAGAATTTTCGCAATATTATCCGACATCAATTCAACAAACCTTAAATCAACAGCTTCAAGGAGAATACACATCTGCAGATTCCCAACATCCCCATCAATACATTCCACAAAATTTACAACCTCTTAATGATCAAAGTATTTCAACACAAAATGATCCGACACAAATGCCAACAATGCTTGAAACTTTTAATTTTCCAACTTCAGAAGAACAAAGAAATGAAAGATGGCAGGGAAAAGATTTGTGATATTCAAAAAAGAATAGCTTCATTCATTTTTTTTGAATATTTGATTTATATTCGCCCTTTTTTAATTTAACTGAAATAAAAATTAAAAAAATAAAAATTTTTTTGTTGCAATTTATTTTCTTAAAATTTGCATATTTCGTAATAAAGTGTGTAACATCAAGCATTTTTCATTTTTGCATTTTAAAATTTTTCATTTATATTTTGGCTTAAAATCAAAATGTGTCTTTTAGCATTTTGTAAATTAATTTGTGCTTTAATTTATGTAATTGTTTTGTTTGGACTTGTTTTTGAGCTTGGACTTCCACGTAAGTTTCCTTTTTTCGGTGAAAAAATATAATTTTTTTTTTGATTGAATAATGCTTTTTTAATCTTTTATTACTTTTAGATTGGAGATTATATGTAAATGAAACTGGTGAAGGACAGCTTCAAACGGGCATTCTTGGACAATGTGGACTTTTTGGACAAACTTTTTTAAAATTTAATGATTCTATGAATTTAATTGGGACAAAAGTTTGTGAAAAATGGATTGTTGTAAGTAATTTTTAGTGGGATAATACCAGATTGAATTAGTTATGGAAGGAAAAGATAAAAATTTCTCGGATATATGAAATCCCGCAAATAAACGGGATTTCATATATCCGTTATTTGGTGGATTTCATATATCTCGGATATACCAGATTTTGTTAAAAAACAGCACAAAGACTTATTTTTAGGAGCGTCCAACAACGGATTACATTGTATTATATTTTTTAATATCTACAGTAATCATTTTAATATTTAATTTGATTTGGACAACGTTATCATTTTTTCACTGTGGTTCTGATGATTGCTGTTTTTATGTTTTACCATGTACCTCAACGGTTGCCACAATATTCCTTCTTATTGCTGTTATAACTTTTAATCAAAATTATCAAAATGATGGGGATACTGGAATTTGTAAGTCTTTTATCATTCATTTTTTTAAAAATATTTATATTTTTGTAGCATCAAAATACATTCAAAAACATTCATCTTTTTATTCTATTATTTCAATGATATATCCAATGATCGGTTCAATCTTTGCTGCAATTTTTACATCATTTTTAAAAGATACTTTTTGTCATGTTGAAAAAATTGATTAAATATGTTTTTTTCGGGACTGTCATCGAAAATGGGGGTACTGTAATAATGATCTTCAACAATTTTTCAAAAGTTTAATAAAAAAAACACTTTGAAACCTTTTCTTTTTGATTAAATGCCATTCATTAAACATCTGTCATTTAAGAAAAAAAATGCCGACAGTCTTTAATTTTTTTTCTTAGCCAGCGCAAAAATAAAAAAAAGGTGTGTTGATATTTTTTTTGTTCGATCAAAATCGCGATCGAAAAAAAAGAAGTAAGCAATGTTGAAAACGCTTTTTTTCTCTTTTTATTCGATTTTGTAATTATTTTTATTACAAAATCGAATAAAAAGCAAGTAAATTGTTTAAAAGTTGCTAATTAATTATTTTGGAAATTAAATACTGCGAATTTCTTGGGATTAAATTTTAGCATTTAAATAATTAATTTAAACCTTTTTGGATTGCTTTAATACCAAGAACTACCGTATTTTTTACTTAAATTGGAGAATATTTTTTGCTATTTTGTAAATACGTGCGAAAAATAAAAATTATTTTTTCGGCGGAATTTTGGCGAGGAAAATAAATTCGGCGCTTCTGAATCTTTTTAAGCCAAAATTAATACTCTGTATTTTATAGATTCTCATTTGTTGATTTACAAAAAAATATGACGGAATCGGATAATTATTCGGAACCTGAATATTCTGATGATGATATTGAAAAGAAGCCAAGAGTAAGTGAATTTTGTTAGTTTTTTAAAATTTCGAGTTTCGGCATTAATTTTTTTTTAAAAACATGTTTAAGTTTTTGCTAATTTTTAGTCATTTTTGTAAAAAAATGATATTTGGAAAAAAACTAATTTAACTTTTATCGAGAAAAAAAGGTAATAATTTGGGTTGTTCATTTTCCGTTTTGGCGAATTTTCCGGAAAATTCCTCGATTTTCACCGGAAATGAGTCCGAAATTTTTGCATACAAAAAGAACTTTTACATATATTTTTTGCAAAAACTGGTTGTTTTTGCTTTTAAAACAGTTTATAAAAAGTCAAAAAACGTTTTAATTTGAGGGGAAACAAAAAAACTACTGTATTTTTGTAACATCGCCAAAATCAAAAGTTTGGGAATAATCTGAAAAATTCCCGAGGAGAAATTTCCCCCATTTTAATGATTTCCCCGGAAATGAACAACCGTTTTTATAGGGAGCGGACGGCTTGCGACTTTTTTGGAATCAAAAAATGCAAGATCCTGACAATCAGGATCTTCCATTCTCCAGTGTTTTATTTGGAGAGTTTTTTGATCGTTGTGAGACCCAAATAATGAAAAAAGTACTAAAACGTCCGCTCCCTATATATTTTGGATCATAATTATTAATAGTAAACATTTCATAATTTTTTTTTCAGAAAAAGAAACCTGTAAAAGAAGTTAAAGATGAAAAGATGATAATTCTTCCATCCCAAATGGGATATAAAACAAAAGATCAATTTGCATCAAAAATTCCGCCACCTCTAGATTTTTCGGAGAATCCACAATTTTGTGATGGAAAAAATGGAACAAGAAATGAAAGAGGAGAAGAATTTGGGGAATTTGAAAAGCCAAAAAAGATTGCTTCAACAATTGAAAAATCATGGAAAAATGAAAAATTTGGTGGCAGTGAAAAGGTTAAAGTAAAACATAAACCAATGGTATCATCAAATTTTCGGCCGGCCCTTCAAGGGACTGATTTTATCAATGATGATGATATAAAAATTTATTATCAAAATGTTAATTCTGCAATAAATATTAAGCCATGCTTTGATTTAAAAGAAACAGAAATATTTAAAAGTTTTTCAAAATCTCCAAGTGCTCCAGAATGCCGTCGATTCTTAGATTCAACACTTGTTCGAAATTTAAGTGATAAAGAAATTAACAAAATTCGTCCAATTCAAGCTGCAATGATGACTGCAGTTTTTACATATCCCCGTCAAAATCCTGATACTTCAAAAGCTGATATTCTTGCAACCTCCAAAACTGGATCTGGTAAAACTTTGGCATTTTTAATTCCACTCCTTCAAAAAGCTATTGAACGTCGAGATATTCAACCAAATAAAAATCAAAGAATTCCAATGGCATTAATCTTTGTAAATTCTACCGAACTTGCAATGAGCGTTTTTCATGTTCTTCGAGAACTTTTAAAAGGTCTTCGTTTAAAAGTTGTTGTAATGGCAGCATCCCTCAATTTTATTGAAGATACAAATTTTGATATTGGAATTTGTACAAATGGACGCTTTCAAAATCATTTTGGTCATACTTTAACACTTGGTGATAAAGCGGTTGCATTAGATTTACGAGAATTGGAATATATTGTTATTGATGAAGCAGATAAAATGGTTTCAGATCTTAAATTTGTAACTGTTTTAAAACAATTAAAAAAAGAACCTGTAAGTTTTTTTTAGTTTTGTACAAAAGTTTTAGGTCATTTTAAAATCAAAATGTCGTCGGGTAACATAATGCCAAAAAAAGTGGACAAAATATTTTTTGGAAAAAAATGACTTTAAAATTTTGTCACCAAACAAAATATATTTAAACATATTAATACAATATATTTCGCATTTTAGAGTAAACCACGAATTTTTGCCTTCACTGCTACCCTTGATGCTGATACGGCTCAAATTATGCGATATTCAAGTATTTTTCAAATTAAATGTGGTCAACATAGTATGTTTTAGATATATCCAACCTACAGTATCCATTTTATTATTGATTTTTTAGATGTTATTCCACCAAATATTAAACAATTTTTTTGGGAAGTTAAATTCAAAGCTGTTTCTCGTCTCTATCGTACGCGTGACGAAACAGTTGCATTTCATGAAATTGGAAATTATTGTGACCCTCCTCATCCCTTTGATGTTTTATACAAAGCTTTAACCGAAGCTCCACTTCTTCATAGAAAAAGAACTTTGGTTTTTGTTAAACGAACTTGTATCGCTGATTATATTGCTATTCGTCTTGATGCTTATGGTATTCCAGCAGTATCTATTCATCGGTATTTTATATATCTTTTTTTATCAAATTATCACAATTATTGATTGATTTTTTAGACAACTTGTTGATGTTCAAACTCCGATTGATATGTTTAATAAGGGTGAAGTTAATGTTGCAATTGTAACACAATATTTTACCCGTGGAATTGATACTGAAGTTGATGTGGTAATTAATTATGATTTACCAATTATTGCTGCAGATTTTATTCATCGATGTGGAAGAACTGGCCGAAATGGTAATATTGGAATTGCAATTACTTTTATTGATTTTTTGGATCCTGAAAATTATAATCCTGATGTTATTGAACAAATTATTGAGGTTTGATTTTTTATTGATTTTTTTTTGATTAATAGTTACAGTAACCTTCTGTATTTTGTTATTAGCGAAATCGAAAAAGTAAATTTCGATTTTCGAAACAATTTCGATTTCTCCTGAAAAGAAAATTATCTCGATGTGGATTTCGATTTCGTTGATCTCTGTTTGATAAGGGTTACATTTTGCTACAGTATCCTTATTTGACTGATTTAATTTTGTTTAATTCTTTTAAATTTAAACAATTCTTTTTAGTCAATGGCAAAACGAAAAGATATAAAAATTCCAACCTTTTTACAGCCTCGAGTTGATGCTTACAAAGAATGGAATTTACCAATGGAAAAATAATTTCATTTTTGTTTTTTATGCATTTTATTAATCTTATCTCTTGTAAACTTTTATTGTATCTGAAATTGAAAAAAAAAATTTTGCTGAAATTTTTTTTAATAAATTTTAAAATGTATTTTGATTTCTTTCTTTTTACTATGACTTTAAATAAAATATTTTTTAAACAAAACTAATATAAATAAAGTGGCCAACTGAACAAAAAAGAATGGCATAGTATTATTTTTATCCCAAATATTAATTAAATTTACCCAAAAATATTTGGGCATTAAATATTTTTGAGTCAAGTCATTAAAATTTTGGGATAAAATTAATATTTTCCCAAAAAGAATACGGTTTTTCAATTTAGGGAACTTCCAAAGCTTTGGCCAAAGTTGACGTCACTAACCCGAAAAACAATGTTTGCTATTTGCAAATCCGTTTATATCAAAAAAAAATTTAAAAGATGAAAAAAACAGTAACAAAAAAATTTAAACAAACAAAGTAAATATTAATCAATAACAATTTCATCCGGATATATTTGAATTTCACGACTCATTTGAATAATTTCTTCATCTGTTAATCGGCCTTTATCAGAAACAATTGCAACAGATTCTGAACTTCCACTTCTTTTATCAACCGCCGAAACATTCAGAATTGCATTTTCGTCAACTTTAAAAATAATTTCAATTTTAGGAATTCCGGGACGACCCGGACGAATATTCAATAAAGTAAAAGATCCCAATTTCTTATTCTTTGTTAACTCCTTTTCATCACCTTCATAAACAACAAAATCCATTTCATTTTGATCAGCGCTCAAAGTTGTGCATTCACTTTTTAATTCAAATGGAAAGGAGGTATTCCGTTTTGCAACAATATTAAAATATCCATTTTTGTCCTTTTTATTGACATATAAATCTGTTCCAAGTGATCGAGGAATAACATCGAGAAGGCGAATATTTTGAATACTTGTATCATAGGATTTTGAAAGATGTGCAGCTAAAATTGCAGCACCATTTGCAACGGCTTCATCCGGATTAATATCAAAATTTAAATTCTTATTATCAAAAAATTCAGCTAAAGTTGTTTGAATTGATGGGATTCGAGTTGAGCCACCAACAAGCAAAATATAATTAATATCAGATTTTTGAAGTTTTGCATCTTCCAATACTTTCTTTACGGGATCAAGAGTTTTTTGAATCAAATCTTTAGAAAGTTCATTGAATTCAGATTGATATATTTTGCACTCGAGATCTTCACCATCATAAAGTTCTTCAACTTCAATCGTAGCAAATTTATTTTTATTCAATAGTCTTTTTGCTTCTTCACATGCTGCTTTCAATTTACAAATTGCTCGAGAATCATTTGAAATATCAAATCCAGATTTCGCAATGGCATGTTTGACAAGAATATTATCAAAATCTTCACCACCCAAATGATCATCTCCATTTTTGGCCAAAACTTCACAACATCCTTCAGTAACTTTGATAATTGAAACATCAAAAGTGCCACCTCCAAGATCATAAACAAGTAAAGTGCCATTCTTCCATTTTTCTTTATATCCATATGCCAAAGCTGCAGCCGTCGGTTCATTAATTAATCGTAAAACATTTAATTTTGCCAATTTTGCTGCATCAATTGTTGCTTGTCGTTGGGAATCATTGAAATATGCTGGAATTGTAATTACAACATCTTCAACATGATAAGGGAGATATCCGTTTGCAGTTTTAACAAGATCACTCAAAATTAAAGCACAAATTTGTTCAGGTGTAAATACAGTAGGCTTTTTACAAAATTCTACTTCAACAGCAGCATTTCCATCTTTTGAAACAATTTTGAAAGGAAAATTTTTGATATCTTCTTGAACCTTTGGGTCATCGAATTTTCGTCCAATCAATCGTTTAATACAAAAAATCACATTTGCTGGTTTTGATGCCATTCGATCTTTTGCATATTTTCCAACAGGTTTCAAGCCACCATCAAAAAATCCAACAATTGATGGCGTTGTCTTTTTTCCTTGATTGTTTGAAAGAATTGTAACTTCTCCATTTTCAAATACACCTACGCATGAATTTGTTGTGCCAAGATCAATTCCAATTGCTTTTGCTGCAGGCATTTTTTTTGATGATAAATTTTGTCTGAAAAATATGTAAGAAATATATTTATAAATAAATTTATACGCGCAGAAACAAGGAAAAAAAAGCTTTATGAAAAAAATGGATCATCACAGACAAAAAAAAGGAAAATGTAGGGTCAAAATAATGGGGTAGGAAAAGGCAACCTAGAAAGCAGCAAAAAATAGTTTCATACATTTTGGATTGCAAATATCAAAGAATTTAAAGTTAATTAGATCAATAATCGATTGATAGAATGAAGAAGATTGACAAAAATAAAACAGTGGGTTTAAAAATTTATAAATACATATTTTGACCGGTCGTTTAAAAAAAATTTAAAATTTATTTTTAAAATTTGCTTGCTGTTTGTAGGCTTATTGCCAAAAAAAATACAAAAGACAGCGGAAATTTTTTTGACAAAAAGACGGGCCTTTTTTTTGAAGATAACTTGCAATAACATTTTTTGTATTATGTTTTTTACAATGATATTGTTTTGTTACAAGGACTTGCGCAAACATTATCGAAAAACAATTGATTATTTATTAAAATCAAGTTGGCGCAAAAAATCAAAAAATTTTCTTTGTTTTATTCAAAAATGTTGCTTTTCTTTTTGAACCCTAAATTTCTTCATCGATTTTTCTTTGTTTTTATTTTTCATATTTTATGCGTGTTTTTAAAGTTTAAACATAAAAAGTTCAATGTTTCTTTAGTAAATATTTTTTAACCATTAACTATTTTTAGGAAAAATCTTAAAAATGAATAAACCAAAAGCAATTGGAATTGATCTTGGAACCACATTTTCTTGTGTTGGCGTATTTGAAAATGGAAGATGTGAAATTATTGCAAATGATCAAGGTGAACGAACCACCCCATCTGTGGTTGGATTTATTGATGATCAAAAGATTGTTGGAGAATGGTCAAAACGACGAATTCATCGATATCCGTTGAATGTTATTTCATGTGCTAAACGATTAATTGGAAGGAAATTTGATGATCCAAATGTTCAAAAAGATATCGAAAATTTGCCATTTAAAATTGTTTCAAAAAATGGAAATGCTGCTGTTGAAATTCAATTTAATGGTGAAACAAAAATTTATACTCCAGAAGAAATTAGTGCTCTTGTTTTGGTTGATATTAAAAGAACTGCAATCCAATATCTTGGTGGTCAAATCACTGATACTGTAGGAGCAGTAATTACTATTCCAGCATATTTCAATGATTCCCAACGACAAGCAACAATTGATGCAGCAAAATTGGCAAAACTAAATGTTTTACGACTGATTAATGAACCGACGGCAGCAGCTTTGGCATATGGATATAAAGAAAAATGGAAGAATGGCACTTTACTTGTTTATGATCTTGGAGGTGGCACTTTTGATGTTTCAATTATCAAAGTTACTGAAGGATGTTGCGAAGTTTTGGCTGTTGATGGCGATGATCATTTGGGAGGTGAAGATTTTGATAATATTCTTGTCAAATATGCCATTGGAGAATTTCAACGTAAACGTGGTCATGATATTTCCAACAATGTTAAAGCAATTTGTCGATTAAAATCTGTATGTGAAGAAGCAAAAAGACTTTTAAGCAATAGTACATTTGCTCCTATCGAAGTTGAAGAACTTTTTAATGGTGATGACCTTCATTGCAAAATATATCAATCTCGTTTTAATGAACTTTGTAAAGATTTGATTCAAAAAACCCTTGATCCCGTAAAGAAAGTATTGGAAGATGCAAAACTTCAAAAATCTGATATTAATTATATTTTGCTTGTTGGTGGCTCAACTAGGGTTGCGGGCGCGCCCGAAAATCAGAAAAAAACGGGCGCGCCCGCCCGGGCGCGCCCGGGCGAGCCCAGCCGAATTCGCCCGAACCATAAAAATGGTAAAAAATTCATAGTTTTTTTTAAAAATCTTTTTAAAAGCTCGTGTAATGAAATTAAAGAAATATAAGAGTTATTAGCTCGTCCATCCAAAACTTGCACCGAGCTTTAATTGTATCACCTTCAAAATGTTCCCATACATGATCTTTTGCCATTTTAATGTAGCTAAGTTTACGGAAATTTGTATAAAAGTTGTGTAAAAATTTTTTGCAACATAAAGAAAAACTTGTCAAACAAGCTTTTGAAATATTCCGCTCAAAGTAGTGAAAAGATCATATATTTTTCTCTTACTGACCGGGCGAAAAAAAAGGCGCGCCCGGGCGGAAAAAGTCAATCGCCCGGGCGCGCCCAGGCGAATTCGCCTGGGCGAATCGCCCGCCGCAACCCTAGGCTCAACTCGAATTCCATCAATTCAAACAACTTTAGCTGAATTTTTTGATAATAAGAATTTGAATTTTGATATTAATCCGGATGAAGCTGTTGCAAATGGGGCTGCAATTTTAGCTGCACATCTTTCAAAATCTTATGATACTAGTATTAAAAATATCCGCCTTCTTGATGTTATTCCTCGATCACTTGGACATCATTCTGGTGCTAACGCTGATGATAAAGTTGGCTATTTTCATGTATTTTTTCCACGCAATTCTCGATTTCCATGTGAAAACAAGGGTGTATTTACAACTGTACGTCATAATCAAACTGAAATTACATTCAGAATTTATGAAGGTGAAGAGAGACTTGTTCAAAATAATAAACTTTTGGGAACTTTTATGCTTAAAAATATTACTCCTGCTCCTGCTGGTGTCCTTGAAATTGATGTTATTTCTCAAATTGATGAAAATGGAATTTTCACCGTTACAGCTGTTGATCAATCAAATGGAAATACAAATTCCGTCAAAATTCTTCCAGATAAAGGCCGATTAACTGAAGATGATCTGATTAAAATGGTTGATGAAATTTGTCCTCATATTATTAAAATGGAAATTGATAGTGATTAATTGCATTGTTTCTTGTTTTTAATAATATTACTTGTTACGTTTCATAAAATTTGCATCGATTAGTTTTTTTTGACCTTTCTTCGTTGTATTTTCGAAAAAAATATTTTTTTCACTATTTTCAAACTGAATTTCGACGAAAAGAAAATACTTTCTTCAAAAATTGGATCATTAAGTCGTAGCTGCTTTGAAATTCTTTTATTATTTTCGGTTTACTAAATTCATAATCAGTAATATTAAAATAAGCTCAAAATCCAATTTCATTTTTTTCAAAATCAGCAAGAGTAAATTAATCAGTTAAAATTCTTTTGCAGTTGATTTTTTATCAGTTGATGGGAGTTGCATAATGGAACTCTTGGTTGTATTTTTTTGTTCTTTCTCAAGTAAAACGCGCTTTTTTGATGCTACAGTATAACGAGGACTGTTCTTTCTTTATTGTATTTTCTAAATCTTCTGAGAAAAGCAGCAGTTAATGTGTGAGTTCTTTCGTTTGAAAATGATTGCAAATAAATACTGTTTATTTTTTTCAAAACTTAATTTATAAATAAATAAAAAATTGAAGGTTAATATCGAAATTTAATTATGTACAATTGCTGCTAAAACAATTTAGCACTGATTTGGACGAACACATTTTCCTGTTTGTGATCGTAGAAATCCTTCTTGACAATCACAACCTTGTCCGCACATTAATGTACAAATCATTGGCTTAAAAAATGATTTTTTGTAAAATCTTAAAAATAAATTATAATAATACCTTTGGAACGGCACAACTAGGTTCACATCGATTTGCTTTATTGGCACATTCTTTAAAGATTTCATTTTCTCCGCATTTCATCGGTTGTTGTTGACCGGGCCATGGAAATTGTGCCGCTGCAGAAATAATAAAAAAACCAATAAAAATAAGTGCAAATTTGTTCATTTTGTTAAACTAAAAATAGGTGGGTGCTTTAAATTAAATATAATATATATTTTAGCGAAGAAGTTTAATCACATTTTAATTTTTTGATGATTAAATAATGACGTCATATTTGTTTACACACGAAATTTAAAACAAATAAGCGATAATTTTGGTAACAAAAATAAATAGGAAAAAAAAGTAATGCACTTCCTCAAATGTGCAAAAAAAGAAAGAAAACAGTCAATAAAATTATTTTTAAAAAAAAAGTTGTTTCGAAAAAGCTGAAAAAATGTGATAATTTTAGGGATTAAAAAAATGTTTGACAAATTTCTAAAAATAAATTATGGGAAAAAAGATAAAAGCTACAATATTTAAAGTAATTAAATATAATAAATAAGAGTGAATTGTTGTAAAAAGAGGGCCTAATAAATTTATAATAATGAATGTACTGACATTTTTGCAGACAGCATACATATATGAATGCATATTTTACAGTAATACAGACACAAAAAAAGTATTTACAGCGGTTAAGAAACCACTTTCGAAGTGCAAAAAATATCAATCACTTCTTTATTTTATTTTATGTATATATGGCAAAATATTAATCAAATTTAAAAAAACACTCTAACATTTTGCACGTGGAACACATTGTCCTTGGCCGTTTCGGGCAGTGCCTTGAATGCATTGACATTTTGCAGGCATACACATTTGAATACACATTTGATCCTAAAATTATGATGTAATTAAAATTTAAATAATAAGATAAAATTCTTGCCTCGGGTTGACTGCACGATGCTTCACAAGCAGAAGCACATTCAGCCCATTTTTCATTTTTACCACATTTTTGTTGTTGAGCAGATGCTAAAAAATTTAGTAATAAAGCAGCTACAGTACCCCCCTTTTACAAAACAGTCTTACCTAAAGCAAATGCAGCAACAATTAAAGCAAAAATAAAAACAAAATTAAATTGCATTTTTAAATAAATTTTTTTAAATCAGAAAAAAAGTGACTAATTTTAGTTTAAAAATTTTGTTGCTTTTTTATACCCCACTTTTCTTCGATGGAAATCAAATGAATCAAAAAAACATGTTTTTTATTTAACCTTTGCTCAAATATTATTATGAAAAAGATGATAAATAAAAGGTATATTAAAAAAAAGTGATACACAATTTTTATGCTGCAAAAAAAATTGACGATGAAACGCTTATTTACGTTTTTTTGTTTGACAAATAACCCCCCCCCCCCCCCCCCACAAAAAATATGGGACAAAAAAAACGTTCATGGAAAAAACCCAACAGTTTTCAATCGCATTTTTGCGTTATTTTTTTAAAATAGCGAGGTTTTAAAAGTACAAATATTCAAAGCTCAAAAAATATAAGGATTTTATATAATATATTTGTTTTTGTTTTATCACTCGCAAAAAAAATGATGAATTTATATTTAAAAAACAAATCTGTTTAAATAAAATAAAATGTGAAAAATTAAAAATGCGTGATTTAAAAATCTGCAAAAACAAAACAAAAGTGTTTTAACTTTTTTTAGAATTGAAATATGGAATTCAATGATTTTTTTGGTACAACAATTGATAGACGTGGATTCGAATTTGAAAGATCTGAGCCGTAAAGGAAGAAGTTCTCCGATCCACTCAAGTCCACACTTGTTGATATCATTTAATTAATTACCTAAAAATTGGAATCACACTTTAAAAAACGTATAAATTAAAGCTATTAACTGACTGATAAGAGAAAATTAGAATATTTGTAAAGAAGGGGGGTATATTTTATTATACACAGTAATAAAATGTAAACACAAATATACTGAAAAAAAGCCGTTACGAATACATCACTGATCGATCAGTGATAAATTCAATACTACTGCAGTGACATAAAATTCCTCACTTAAAACTAGTCAAAAATCACAGTGATGTGATGCTGCTGTGACGAATTCAGTGACGGTGATGCATACGTAACTGAAAAGTAACCATCGCGGTGAAGTTTTGGTGATGATTTTTCACTTCCCCAATAATTTTTTTAACAAAACTTTTTATTGTCTTCCATTTTTTAGTTAAAAAAGTAAATTCAAATAAAACTATTTTTTCGACATGTATCTTTTAATTTATACCGTAACAACATTTTACAGTATAAACATATTTTTGAATTAATCATACATATACCGTATTCAATCAATACTTAATTTTTAAAGTATAAATATAAATATATAAAATTTTCAAAATTCTCTATTTTTTACTATTTCTCTTTTTTTAAGTGTTGAAGAATAATAAAAAAACTTTTTATGATTACTGTAGTAAAATCATCAAAATTAAAAATGCGAATCTTTTTTGTTGTTCAATTGTTCAACAAAATAATAGAGATCATTTTTTGATAATATCGGATTATATTCATTTATTTTTTGTTTTTCACACTTTTTGATTCGTGTTTTTTTATATAAATTATTTTTTGTTTATTTTAGGCGTTTTTCGAAATTGATGTAAACTATTTTTTTTGAAAGAAAAACGCGGAAAAAAAGGTATAAAAATAAAAAACGATCAAAAATAAAAAATCAGAGTTTTTGATCAAAAAAAACTTTTGCGTAAAAAATTAAAAATGAAAATTGTTATTTTTTCTTTTCTTTTTGCTGCAGTAATTTTTGTTTGTGCTTTTGGAGACGGTAATTTTTCAGTTTTTAAATTTTTTACATATTTAATTAATAAATGCTGGTTTAGTTGAAACTGATTCAGAAGCTCAAAAATGTCCAGCAAATTCAAAATGGAATGTTTGTGGAACTGCATGTCCAACAACTTGTAAACAACAAACTGTAACTTATTAAAACTTTTGCTTAAATATAATTTTTAAACATACTTTTTTAGCCTCCCCCTTGCACAAAACAATGCAATCCATCATGCCAATGTGAGAAGAATCGAGTTTGGGAAGATGATTCACATTCAAAATGTGTTCAAATTTCTGAATGCAATTCTGCAACTTCTTCTGCTCCAAGATTTTAAAGTTGTTTTACTTTAATATATTTATTTATATAATAAAATAAACTTTATTTAAAAATGTGTTACAAAAATAAAGGTATTAAATATTTAAAAAGAGAGATTAAAATCATTGATCAGAAATTTCATAAACTTAAAATAATTTTTAATTTTTTTAAAAATTTTATCTTTTAAAACTTACATTTTTCAATTTAACACTTAAAAGTGACTTTGGAATGTTTAATTATAAAGTTTGCAGAAACGTTAACAAAAACAGTATTTTTATAAAATTGAAAAACCGTTTTTGTCTTTTTACAAATTTTTTTTGCAAAATTCGTCTCTTATTTTTATTGATTCTTTTGCTGAACAACATCATTAAAAAATCTTTATTAAAATCGATCAAAGTAAAATTTTTTCCTCTCAAATTTTTACGCCTTTTATTAAGAATCATATTTTTTGTTTGTTGCAATAACTTAAAAATTTAATAGAAAGAAAAATGAAATGATTTTGTTTATTTACAAACTTTTTAAATTAAAAATCACATTTTTAAAGCCCATTTTTGCAGTGATTTTAGAGTTTGATTATAATCTGATATATCACCAAAAAAAATTTAACAATCTGCCCGTAAAATACATTTTCCTTCTTTACTTCGGACCATTCCTTTCATGCATTGACATTTTGGTGGATTACATTTTTTGTCACACATTTTTGACTAAAAATTAATTAATTAAACTTTTATATAATTTAACAATTAATTATTGTTTATATCTTACATCTGGTTGATCACAAGCTGGTTCACAAGATGATGCACATTGCTTAAATTTTTCAAATGCTCCACATTGAGGGGCTTGAGCAGAAACTAAAATTGAAATATTTTTACCAATCTTACAGTATACCCCCTACAGTAATCTCAAGTAGAAAAATTTTAAAAAACATACCCAAAGCAATGCTTAAAAAAATTAAAGCAAAAACCAAAAAAATATTAAATTTCATTATTTATTTTTTTTGTTGTTGTTTAAAAATATTTCTTTAAAGAGAGAGAGAACAAAAAAGAACTAAATGCTTTTAAAAAATGAAATGTGTCTGATTCATTTTATACTCCGTTCTTCTTCCCTCCTTTTTTTTCCCATTACAAATAAAAGTGATTCAATCAAAACATGTTTGTTTCGTGTCCTTTCCCTTTTTCATTTTTCACAGCAACCATATGGGTTTTTTGTGTGAGAAGCAGCAGCAAAAAAGATGCATTAAAATCAAAGAGCAATAAATAAAATAAACATTCATTTTTGTTCGATCGAGTTTCTTTTTTTCACGTTTTTTTGTTTTAAAAATAAACAATCACAGACATTTAAAGAATCAATGATGGATCAAAAGTCAGACGATAGCTTCCTAAAAACATCCGTGTTATCAACACAGATGTTTTAGAATGATAAGATTTTTAAAAAAATTTCTTTTTTCTTATCTTGGAAGATAAAAAATGTGAACAACTTTAAAAACGTTATCAAAAACTGTCCAAAGAGGGAAAAAGTAACTTAAAAATGCTTAGAAAACAATTTTGAAAATATTGTCAGTTTCTACCGTATATTTGAAAACTTTTTTATTTAAACTTTTTAACAAAATCAACAAATAAACTATGTTCAAAAAATTTATTTAATTTTTTTCATTGTAAGAGTCTTTGGAAAAGATGCTTGAACTTTAGCAGCTTTTTCTTTATCCTAAAAATTAAAATCGTTGAAAGCTTTATAATTTTAGAAATTTTACTTACCTTAAGAACAAGGGTATGAAGGTGTTTACTGCATCGAAGCTTGAATTTTACATTGTCAGGATTTTGTTTTACAACAACATACTTTGCATCCTTTCTACGAGATAATACAAGAAATTCTTTAACCTCTTTGACTTCGCGTGGCATATTTGATACTGTTGATTTATCTAAAAAGAAGCAAACTGTAATATTAAAAATCAAAAAATAATTTGTAACAAGCTGTAAAACGTAACAAAAATTTTAACAAATGTAAAAGGGGACATTTTAAAACAAAATTTTAATCAATTACAACACGAAGTACATATGTAGGCAGATTTACTAAGACATGAAACATATCCGCGAGATAAACAACCATAAATAGATGGATTTATAAAAGATAATAAATACAAAACAATAATAAATAAGATGACAATGTTTGCCAGAGGGCGAAAGAGTGGTAAACGCATGGCTGCTGCTGCAACAACAAAAGTCGTTGGCTGAGTGTCACTGCGTAGACAGTACAAAAAATGCACACAGACACTCAAATTAGATTGTTCGGACTTTGCCAAACATTGCTGCTTTTTTTAATTTTCTATATTCCAATTACTGTAATTTACCAAAATAGCCAAAACTTAATATATTTAATTATTTTTTGATTAATAAAAGATGAGGAAAAGCATAAAGAAAGCTAAAGAAAACTTGCTCGGTCAATTTACTGCTCTTTGGATATTTAAATTCCGTGCCAAGTATATTCCTCCGATAACCAAAAATTTTTCTTATCTAAAAGTTCTGGGTTGTTTTAAACATCAATTAATCATATTTTCTAAAGGCATATTTAGTAAGATTAAGGAAGCGACAAAAAAGTGACAAAAAAGCAGCGATAAAAGAAA
Organism: Panagrolaimus superbus; assembly: GCA_964035985.1. NCBI lineage: Eukaryota > Metazoa > Nematoda > Chromadorea > Rhabditida > Panagrolaimidae > Panagrolaimus > Panagrolaimus superbus. Next base: position 14,957,041 of record OZ038357.1, read on the forward strand.
CTTTTTTTCGCACCAGGCATATTTTGTACGGCATTTTTTTTTATCTTACTTTTTTGCTGAAAGGCATTTTATCAAAGACAAAAAAGTGCTTATATTTTTAGTTTATCCCTAAAAGGATACCCCTGAAATATTATATTTATCTGTTTTTAAAAAAGGCAATGTTTTTCTTTTTCTAACTTTCTTTTTTGTCGGCTGCTTTTTATTATTTTCGGGCATTCAAAGATCAAACAATTGAAAGAATTCTTTTTTTCGGTCTCCAAATATATTTTCATTCAAAATTTTTAAGGGACGGCAAAAATAGGAAAAACATTGAAAAAAAATATGAGAGTTTTGTTTGTTTTCATTTTTAAATGAAAAAAATTAATTGAAAAAAAAAGTTTTTTCGCCGATTCGGTAGAGTGCCGAAAATTAATGGATTTTTGTTGTTTTTATTCAACTTTAATTGATGGGAAAAAAAGGTGGAATATGCGTTCCGAAAATTGAATGCATTTTCACAAAACATTCAGAAATATTCTATTGTGTAAGATAAAAATTAGTGTAGACACTGGCAGGTCAAAAAAAAGTTTTCGAAAAAATAAAAAATTTTGCTTTATTATAGTACTCTTGGACCTGAATAATAATAATTTAAAAACAAAAAAGTAAAAAAATTAAGCTGAAGCGCCGAAAATGCCATCTGTAAATTTGAAAAAGCAAAATTTTTTGGTTGAAAAAAAGACACTTTTTCTTTCCTTTTTTTGCAACAAAAAAATGCATTTCCCTTATGCTTTTGAAGGACGCGTCGCCAAAAACACGATTTTCACCCAATTTTGTATGAAAAAATGGGGGTTTTTGGGGAATACCATTTGTTCGCTCTTGTTCGCGCATTCGAGATAAAAATCACGGTAATCAGAAAAAAATTCTCTATCGAATTATATAAAATTTGGAAATAAGCAGATTCAAGCCCGCTTTTTTTAGTTGAAACGATATAGCAATTTGGCATTTTCGGCACTTTATCCTCGGCAAAAAAAATTTTGAGTTGCATTTTTGGAATCAGCGCAAAAAATAACATCTAGTAGGTCTGATTATTAGGCTTTAACAGAAAATTTAATTTTTCATACTGTAACGAAAAAAATGACAAAAAAAGGAAAGGAAAAAATGTTCGCTGCCAGTCTCTAAATTAGTGCTCCATTTTTCGGTGAAATAAAATTTAAAAAATTTGTTAAAAATGTTACTTTTTTACAAGATATTTTGTTACAGTAATTTTGATATAATTCGAAAACTGAAAATATTTAATAGTGTGATGAAGGAATGAATGAACAAATGTGATTTGCTATTTAACCGCGATAATTTATTTATTTCTAAATTTCATTTTTGCCCTTTTTGTTATACAAAAATTTCAATCATCACATTTTTTGGCAGATGCCAAAATCGGATAATTTCATCGAAGAGATTAGCATAAACCCTTAAGGGCTAAATCTTGGATGTAAAAGAAAAGTTCAACAAAACTCCACAGGAGATTTTCTTTTGTTTTCTGGCATTTTTAAAACTTTCTCTGAGATATTGTAAATCCACAGGTGTCTTCCACATTGCCCTTTTTGGTCATTAATTATTCCCTAAAAACAAAACTGACACAAATTTGTTGTAATATTTTTGCTTTAAAAAAATATATAAAAAAACATTTTAAATGTAAAAATAATAAAAAATAAGAACTAATATTTCTCGAAGTTTTAGGCTTCTTTGTTTGAACATTTTTTTATTCATTTTTTTCTAAAATTTATCCGTTCCACTTATCTTTGACCTGAAAATTTTGTTCTCATAGCCGAAAAAAAGAAAGGGATTACTTTTTCACATCTTTGTTTTCTCTTTTTTCTTTGTCCAAATTTTTATGCTTTTTTAATTTTTGGTTTATTTTATTCCAAAATAAATTTAATATTTTTTTAAATCTCTATCAAATTTTTATTTTACAGTATTTTTTCCAGATTAAAAGAAAAAAATGTTTAATGTTTCAATGAATCCATTTCGGCGGCTTACAGAAAAACGACGGCAAAATTCAGAAATTGGAAGAAATTCATATTTTGGCATTTCAAAGAAACAACCAAAATTTGATGAACAAGATTTTTCGATCGATGGATTCCTTTCTCGACTTTCGACATTTCGCCAAAATCAAAATCAAACAACTTTTTTAATCAATGATAAACCAATTTTGCCACCAAAACCGACAAAAATCAAAGTCAAAAATGGAAACATTCTTTCAGCAAAATGTTTCGTCGAAATTTTTAAACGTCTTCCAGCAACGGATTTATTAAATCTCAGATATGTTTGCAAAGAATTTAATCAAATTATTCAAAATCATGCTTTGGAATTGGATACTATAGCTATGAATCAAATGGAAATTGCTGCTGAAACTTCAAGAAATTATTTTATTCGTTCTGGGACAAATCGAAATTTACCACAATTAATGTTGGAACACATTGATCGACCACTTCGACATTTAAAAACAAATGTTTTGGATTTAAATGGAATTACAGTATCCCAAAAAGTTATGAGATATCTTCTTCGATCATTTAAATATCACATTTCAACAATTAAATTTAATCAATGTGAATTTTTAATTACGTAAGTTTTCAATTTTTGATAAATGGGATATATGAAATCCATATATTTTTTTAGAGCTGATAAACTTGCTCGACTGATAAATCCATGGAAGCCAAAATCCCTCGAATTTTGCAATTGTTCTTGGAATCTTATCAGTGAAGAAACAAATTTTGATCAACTTTTTATTGATTTTTTCTTTTCAAGACATCAAAATTTGCATTCATTAATTATTGATTTTTCAAAAATGCCTCAACAAAAGTAAGTTTTAACTTTATTAATTACAGCAATAAAAAGTAGTAATTTTAGGCTTGAAATAACAGATAAAATTGCACAAATTTTTAATGATTCAACAAAACTTCCATCAAATTTAATATTGAAAAATTGTTTAACAAATATTACTGCTAAAACTCTTCACAATGCTATTTGGGTATATTTATTTTTATGCTACCGTAACTTTTAAATTTACATATATTTTAGTCATACATTGAAGCAATAAATTCTGAAACAACAAAATTCCTTCCAAATTCTTTTAATTGGTCATTTGGACAAATTTCTGATTCTGAGGATACTGTATTTTCAATGTTATCTCGATTCTCTGATTTTATTTTAATTGAAAAATGTGAAAAATCTCGACTGGAAATTATTTTTCAAGTGGATACAAATTTTCCAAAGCTTAATTTTTGTATCGAATTTGAATCTTTGGAAGAATTTAAAAATGAAGAAGAAGATTTATCAGAAATTGAATGGGATGAATCTTTGGATTCTGATGCCTTATATTTATCTTCAACTGATAAAAATGTTATTCAAAAACAAGTTATTTCGTAAAATTAGTATTTTATTTATTGTTTTAAATTTTGTTATGTACAAATAAATTATATATATTTTATGTAAATTTACCGAGTTGGTGGAAGTTGGGGTCCAACGGGTTCTTCTGGGAATGGCACAGCTTTAATTGGACATTTTTCAGGGGAAACACACAATTTGCCTGTTCATTTCGGACAAAACTTATTATAAAATTTGACACGATGGAACACAAACAGTCAAACAAAATGGGTAAAGTTCTTTTAAGATTACTGTAATTAATTAATTAAAAGAAGTTACTTTAAATTGGCAACACATTTTGGGGGACCACATTCATTCCGAATTTTATTTTCTTCACATTCCACTGAGAGTTTGAACAATTAAACACTCTTTTAAATTATTCATATCTTTTTTATAAATGTAAATATTGATTTTTTTGTGACAAATATGTTTTTTGAAAAACGATTATTCAAAACTGTTTTTGCACTTTTTTTAAGTCTTTTAAAAAACAAAAAACAGTTTTGCTGTTAGATTTTTCAAAACAGATCAATTGAGTCATCGTTTAAAGTGAATTGATTAAAATCAAAAATAGTTAATATTTTTACAAAAAAAGTGGTCAATTGAAAATAACTTTGAAATTCTACGATATAGGTTACGGTAGAATGGAAATTAAAATTATTTGGAGATCGTTGATAACAATTTAAACTCCCAGCAAACGTGTAATTTTCAGGAATTTCAATGAAATGAAAACCCATCATGAATTTGATTAATTAAAATTAATTTTCTTTCCAAGAAACAACCATCTAAATTCGGTCATTGCTTCATTTTTTAAATCACTAAATTTGTGATTAAAAGCAATATTTTGTAGAAAATTCATATTATTCAATAACAATATTTAATAAAAAAAACAAACAATTCATAAATTTCATTAAATATTAATTTGTAAACGAAATTTTTATTTAAAAAAATATTTTCAACGGCATTTAAAATAAAAAAGAAGATTTAATCAGGGCTATACTGACATTTTTTTTCTGACGATATAGATATTCGACACTCGATATTTCTCAAAATATTTTCGATTCCGATATTCTGAAACGATATTCTACTGTATCGCACAACCCAGCTGACATGAAACAGCGGCCGCAAATATCATGTTTGATAAAAACCGTTCTGTTTAATCAAATCTGTTTTTGATTAAAAAACTTGTATCAACAAATGAAACATTTTAAAATAAATAAATAACTTATGACAAGGATATTTTACAGAGAAAAAATTACTCACAAAAGTTTCTTAGTTTTGGCGAAAAAGTTTTTTGTTGACAATTTTTTTCTTTCTACAAAAATTTGCATTACTTTTTGTGTTTTTTGTTTTTCATTAAACTTTTTCAACTGCAATTTTTTCTTCTTCTTCATTTGATGTGTTGGCAAAAAACACAGTGGTGTTACATTGAATTTTCTGTTGAGAAAAGATAATAAATAAATATGAAGGTATGTATTTTTAAATAATTCAATTAATTTATATAAATATATAATGTTTAGAGAAATGTTGTGATTCTATTATTGCTTGTTTTTACGGTTTTAATATCTGGAGAATCGGAAGAAGTCTCAGTTGTTGGAAAATGGAAAAAATGCCAGGATTTAAACGCTTTTGCGAAAATAAATATTACCTTGACATGTAAGCTTTTATGTTTTTGAGAAACAAGAACGTCAGGAGAGGAAATTTTTTGAGGGTCGGGCTTCAGGGGCATGTTTAAAGACGATAGAACAATAATTAAGTTCTTAAAAGATATGTACATTCATGTGTACAACCCCGGTCCTAATTTTTCAAACCAGCTGTCATACTTCAGCAAGCATCAGCAGAATGTTGACGCGCGTCAACATTCTGCATGAAGAATGCTGATGTACTGTCCACTGTATTCGGGGAACACTTCAACATTCTGCTGATGCTTGCTGAAGTAAGACTGCTGTGTTCCGTTTACATAAGGATGGACGAGGGCCCAAATTTTCAGGCCCGGGCCCTCAAAATTTCAAAAAGCCCGGCCCGGCCCTGGCCCTTACAAATATAAAAAAAGCCCTGGCCCGGCCCGGGCCCTGATTTCAAAAATTTTTGTAAATTTTGTCTTGTTGGAATTTTTCAAAATTTTTTTTTAAAAATTAAAAAGGCCCGGCCCCGATCTTCAATTTCCAGGCCCGGCCCTAGGGCCTGGTCGGGCCGGGCCTAGGGCTTTTCAAAAGCCCTAGGCCCTCGTCCATCCTTACGTTTACAGCGGAAAAAAAAATTTTCGAAAATTTTCGTACATAATTTTTTTTACCTTGGCAACCGGAAAGGAACGGAAAGGTGTTCGAAAAATGAGGACCGGGATTGTATATGAAGAATGTTTGTTATTCGCATTTTGGTTTCTGATCAGTGACGTGACTTGACCTTTTAGCCTCTCCGCGCACCGCTTTATCCCCCAGCACTTTAAAAAAGCCGCCACCCATCGCCGATAGTAAACAAGTGCCCAAAAGAAACTCTGTTTTTTAAAAGAAATCTTTTATCGAATCGTATTCTTACCTTTTACTTTTTCACAGTTTGATATTCTGCATTTAAAAGTTCTGACATAAACTTCTATCTTTGTTTCCATCCTGATAATAATTTCTTCTTCATCTACCTCTAATTTATTTTATTTTTTAGATTTTTCTGAACATAGATATCGTCAAATAAAAGGTCGTTATGATGCTCTTCGTTTAAAAACAGATTTATCACGTGATGAAGAAAGATTCTTAACTTTATGTATTTGCCGTCCAAATGATAATGCTCAAAAGTTTTTTATTTCTCCATATGCTGTAACAAGGAATCGTGTTGTTGTTGAATTTCATGATGCAATTATTTTTTGTTTAATTGGTTATGAAAATTATGAATCCATGGGAATATATGATGAAAATGAACTTTTTGATGCACTTTTATTGAAAAGGAATGAAGCTGTTCCAAATTCTATTATTAATCCATTTGGTGTTGGAGAATATGAAGGACATAACGACAGTGAAACATATTGTTATGATTTTTATGGTTATCCAACTGTAAGTTTTTTTGTGTTACATTGAATATATGTCTTGTTAAAGTTTACTTTCTTTGAACCATCTTACTTTTTCAGAAAAATGTATTGGGTCAAAGAACATGTTTATTAGCCGTTGAAATGTCGCAAGAAAAAAAATACATATATTCTGGACCGTTAATGGGAAAGGCAATGATTATGGATTCTATGGCTTTTTGTTATTCTTTTGTTAATGATTCCATCGTATGTTTATTGGTGATGATTCATGCATAATTATATCTATATATTTTAGCTTTATGGTAAAGATTATTGTTTTACAAGAATTTCTTTAGAATCCGTTAAACTTCAATGTTGCTGTGCTCATGAACCACATTTATGCTCTCCTAAAGGTTTAACAACCAATGTAAATGATATAAAACTATTGTATTGTTTTTTTGGAGAAATCGAAAGTAATAGTTTCATTTTTCGTATAAGTTTAATTAGGATAATTTTTTAGTTATTGAATATGCTGAATATAAATATGATGTTGATCAAAAAAACTTTACCCTTACAGATTATTTTCAAGTAAAATCTTATTGTACAATGATTATTTATGCAGGATACTCTTCGAATGTAGGTGGTTATAATGTAAAAGTAACCTATGGTGCTCAAGATAGATGTATTAATGAAATAACATATAAAATTTATGACACTGCATATTGTGCATTCAAACCTGGCTTCCCAGATTTTGTAAGGATGACGAAATGCTGTAAAGATGGACATTTTTGTAATCAAAAGTGGAATCTTAAGAATATTCAACTTTTAAATGTGAGTTCTTTTTTATTTTTATTAATGTAGTTTCACAAAAATGTTATGTATTTTAGTGCCAGTATAAACCAGAATGGGCTGCATATTTGTCAGAAGGAGCAAAGTGTGAACTGTTTTTTGATATATGGTTAAATGAATCAGTTTTTGCTGCAATTATTTTCAATTACAATGCAAAAAATCCTGAAAATGAAAGAAAGTATGTTTTGTTTTTTTCATTTATTGTTGATTTCATCAAAAATTTAAGACATTACACCAATCGCTCTGATGTAGCTGAAGAATATTATACATATTATCAAATTATCAGAGCTGATTCAAACGATTGCAAATCACTTAAAAAATATAATTCAACAAATGTAAACCAATATCGGCCGTTTATACATTTTTGGTGCAAAAGTTCATCAACAACAGAATTTTGTGATTCAGACAATAAACCTGTTGCAAAATCATTTAAATGTGAAAAATTGGAACCGATGGTATTTGATAAAGCCCAAAACAGTTATCCAACCGAGACAACAACAACCAATGGATGGATGTGTTTTGTTGAAATTTATTATGATAATGATGCTCATAAAAATTATATTCGTGCTGGAGAAGTAAGTTTAATTTATTCAATTTAAAGTAGCATAAATTAATATTTCTTTAGTTGATGGATTTTACAAATCACGTGGATTGCCTTTCAAATGATAGAATAACTGAAAAATTTTGTTGTTCAGATGTTTTTTCGAAGCCACAAAATGGCACAAACTGTACGGTAGAAAAATTACTTGCTTTCAATAAAAATGCAAAAAACAATGATCCATCAAAATCTGGCTCTGGAAAAGGATATTATTTCTCAAATTGTTTTATCCGTGACCTTCCACTTGATAGCTGTTTATCCGAATCTGGATGCTTTGAAACCCGATTATTGGAGTATTCAAAAAATTCTGATTCTCTTGCAAGTTTTTTTTTTGCCAACATTTAATAACAATTATTTTTTTAGGAACCAGCTGGATGTGTTGACAATACCGAAAAATACATTGCTCAAGATATCTCGCTAGCCTCTTTATCCCTTGGATGTCGAGTTGGCGAAAATTCAAATCGATGTTCAGTTGTAAAAAGTGTTGATGGACATCAACGAATTCTTTGTTGCTGCAACGGAGAAGAATGTAAAAATAATGCAGCAAGTTTACCAAATCAAATTGGTAAAAAGATTTCGGATTTTAGAGAGCCGAAATAAATATTAAATTTTATTATTGTTGTTAAATTTGTTTGTTTGTTTAAAAAAATAAAATTGGGGATTTCTGCTGCAATTTCTTGTTTGTCTAATCTTGGATATAAAAAAAATAAAAACAAATTTCAAAGTATGAAATCTGTTGAAACAGTATTATGTAACAACATTCGATACATCAAAATGTTCAACAAAAGGTGAATTGGTGGATACCATATTAGACCATATTTGGATGTGGCATCTTTCCTTTTAAAAGAATCACGGGCAATATTTGGATCAAAGTTTTTTCTGGCACTTAATCGTGTGCAGTATGAATCAACAAAACAATAGCAACTTATAAGACAAATATAAAAAATGACATAATTTGTGACACAGATATAAATAATAAGGTTGCGTTTGAATTAATTATTGTCAAAAAAGCATTTTTGGTATCGCCGATAATCAGGATCATCCAAAACTGTTTGTAACCAAATTTTGTTTGTCGATGCTTGAATTTCTTGTTCATATTTTTCTTTAATTGCAAATGGCATTTCATTGTCTTCTTCAACAACAATTTTGAACATAATTTTCTAAAATGATATGATCATCAATAATAATTATATAATATGGCCCTTTTTTTGAATTATTTTTACATTTCTTACCGTATAATTTTTTTCTTTCTATGATGCAACAAACTTTTGATATGCTTCTGAATCATTTGCATTACATGGATTTGTGACAACAGGAGATCTTTCAATACCATAAGAAAAAAGCTGCTACTTTTTTGGCTTTATGCCAAAGCCAAAGAAACAGCTGCTGCCTTTGGCAGCAGCTGTTTCAGAGGTTGTTAGCTTTCTTTTTTTGTCGCTCCGTGTGGACAAAGAAAAACAAGTGGATGAGGACTTAGCAAACACATCGATGTATTTTGAAATGGAGGGTTGGTGCTAAAATGGCACTTAGTTTTAATGAAAAGGATAATTACATGTATTCTGAATTTGTATAATAACATTTTATAAAAACAATTTTTAAAAATTACAAAATATATTTAAAAATTATATAAAATTGCACGAAAATCTTCAAATTTGGAACCATAAAATAAATCGAACAATGTTATATTTTCCATTAATTCAAATGCCATTCGCTAAAATGTATTTTATAATTAATTAATTAATGTAAATTTTTTAAACAAACTTCAAAATTTAAAAGAAGCATTAAAAATCTTCCGCATCTTTCAAAGCCTTCCATTTTTGTGCCATCAACAAAACCTTTTTTTTCATTAAACATTTCAAAAACTTTTGATTTAATTTTTTCGGTTTTAAATTCTTTAAATTCACTGATTTCATCGATGCTTAATAAAGATAACATTTTTAAACACAAAAAATCTTGTGAATTTGATTTAAGTTTATTTAATTCCGGCATTATTTTTTGTTGTAAACGGCTTTCAAAATCAATTATATTTTCATGCCTAAAATATTTAAATATGTCTTTATTTTCGTGGTAGAACTCAGAAAAATTCAAAATTTGTTTTTTCACTTTTTTGAAATTAAAATTTTGATTTGCAGAGTTTTTTCTGATCATTTTCTTACCCATTTTCAAATTTTTTATCAAAAGAAGAATATTTTGAAGATATTTTTTCTGCAATAATTAATAAAGTAATAATGCATAATCTTTTTCGTAACAAATTTACGGCATCCATTTTCGGCACATTAAAGATATCACAAAATCTTCGAATCCATTCTGCTCCAAGTAAAAGATTTTTAAACAAAGCACTTTTTAAATCATTTTTTTCCCATTCTACAGTATCCCATTTAAAACAAATTCCAAAATTGTTAAAAAACATATTTAATAATTCCAAATTTACAGTATCCAAATTTTTTTGCTGAATTTTACTAAAATTAAAACACATTTATTTGGGAATTAAAAAAATCATACGAGCAAATTTAGTTTTGTCTTTAAAGTCGTTGTGAGACTTTTTGCTTCATCGTTTTTGTCCAAAAAAGTTTCGGGGATTAAAGATGGCAATGGCATTTCATCATTGTCATTAGAGGGATCAGAGGAAATGGAAGAAGATTTTTGGGAATGGCATGGCGTTATTTTTGAAGATGTTCGTTTTTCTCGTTCACTTTGAACTGCTAAAAAAAAGAAGTAAACTTAGATATAATTTTTTTTCGGCATCGATGGATCGGATCGGACTAAATTGATTTGCTCATCACAGAATTTCGGTATTCATTATAAAGGTTTGAGGCTTAAGAATTGCCAATCTGAATCCTGTAAATATATTTACTCACCGTTTGGATCAAGACCAACGGCCAAACATTTTGAAAGCCGACAGGAACGGCATCGATTTCGATATGCTTGAATAATTTTACATTCATTTTTATTTTGGCATTTATATTTTCGATTCTCCCAAATACTTCGTCGAAAAAATGATTTACATCTAAAATACATAAATTACTGTAGTATAATATATTTTTTAAAAAGGTATTACCCAAAACAAGCTCTGGCATTATAATGTTTTCCAGAATTTGGATCTCCACAAACTAAACAACATGGTGTTGTTGTAGCAGCAGCTACAGTATGATGAAATATTACTGTAGTCATTGAATTATTTTGGATTGTTGGAGTCATATTTAAAAAAAATATAAAACAGGATTATTTGATTTTAATTTTCTTCGAAAAAGAGATAATAAAAACCACGCGATTTCTTTGAAAAAAAAGAGATATATTTTATTCAAAGAAAAAAAAGGGGGGTTTCCCGTCCACAATTGTTGACTGATTGCTGCTACTGATAAAATAATAAAAGATAGACTGATGGACTGACTGACGCAAAATGTGTAGTATTTATATATATTTTTTATTTATTTTTGGGTATATTTTTTGTGTTGATTTTTAGGAGCATCGACGGTGACGGCGGCGGCGTTACAGCGTGATCTGAGATGAACTAAAAAAGAAGGAAAGAAATGAAATGATTTTTGGAGGGGACTCCCCCAAACTTTTTTTTCTTTTATGATGATAAGAATGATGATGATTTTTATCTATAATAAATAGAGCTATTTTCATTTTAGTTTTGTGTTTATTTTTGATTTTTAGATGACAAAAGTGCTAAATAACTTACTGTAATCAATAGGGGAAAAAACTCCTTAATTTTCAAAAGTTTTGAATCAAAGCTTCGCAAAAATCCAAAAAATCAATATATCCTTTTTTTGATAACTTTTTGGCATCAGATTTTATAAAGCCTTTATTATTTTAGTTTCCAAAAATGTTTCACAAAAATAAATACAAAGGCGGTAAATTAATTATTTATTGCATTTAAAAAAACGTGACACAAGTCTTTTTTTTATTAAAAAGCTAAAACCTGTTTTTAAATTTTTTTTATGCTTTTGTTTGTTTACAAATTCAGTTCAAAATTTTGCAAAAAAATTCTATTAATTTCATTTCAACGAAAGAATTTTTATTTTAAACTTTTTTAAATATCGAAAAAGCAGCAGCAACAATGTTCTTTTTCATGCATGACGCCACATTTTGAATTAACCAATATACCTCAAGATATTGCATTAGCTTGGATGACGAATTGATATTAACTTCATCACCAGACGATGATGACTTTTAACTCAACAATTAATCTTATCAGTCCAATGAAGCACCAAAAGCTCTTTTGGCACTTGTTTAGTTTATCCCCCCCCCAAATTTGCATAAAAATGTTGGGGGCTGGCTGAAATTTCAGAAGAGTATGCGGGCTGGGTAGGGTTTACAAATTGGAACTTTTGTGGATACAAATTTATGATAAAAACTTTTTTGGGGGAGGAAATAACTAAAGAAGTGTCGCATTTTTTGTAATTTTCAATAAAAAAAACAATTTGACCGCGCCATATGGCGACTCCGAACCAAGAACCTCTGGCTCGTTATGGCTTGATCAAAGCCACTGCGCCAACGCGGTCACACATTCGATTTGCCACTTTTTGAAAGACATTTTCTAGTCTTTTTTTTTGTACAACAGGCAGCGGCAGCTTTTTGAACTTTTAATTTGAATGCTGTTATCACGCATTTTTTCTTCGTAATTATTTTTTCGCAATTACCTTAAAAAAATTTTGTATTATTTTTTGATATAGATTTTTTGGATAATGTGAAAAAAAAGATATAAATATTTAATTTTTTTTAACTTGAAAAACATTTATTTACAGAAATTATTAATACACAAAAACAGTAAATTTTTAAGTAATTTTTTAAAACACGTCTTTTTTGCCTTTAACATTTATGTCTTGGAACACATTTTCCAATGCTATTTCGAAAATATCCGGGGGTACATTGACATGATGGAACACACATCATTACACATGGTCGTGGCTAAAAGATAAAGGATTGAAGGATAAGTTTTTTTGCAAAAAAAGATGCAAAAAAACAAACCTTAAATTTTCCGCACACTTTTGGACATGCAGGTCCACAGGTATTCCATTCTTCATGTTCTCCACATTGTTGGGGAGTTGTTGATTTTGTTGTTGTTTGAGCATTTCCTAAAAAAAGATATTAATGATAATTTATTCAAATATTTTCAAAAGCTTTGTTTAAAAGTTGTTGCCGCCTTTGATGTTTGACAACAATTTTGCCGCCTTTGATGCTCGACAAAAAGTTTATTAACAATTATTTTGCCGCCTTTGATGTTTGACAACAATTTTGCCGCCTTTTTTGATGTTGCCCAAGAAAAAAATAACTCACCAATAATATTAACGAATAAAATTGCAACAAAAATTAAAACTAATTGAACATTCATTTTCATTATTTTTAAATTAATTGAAACTGTTTCAAAATAAAGGAATCAAAAAAATAAAACTGATATCTCAAAGCTGAAACTGAAATCACTTTTATACACTTTATTTTTCAAGCATTTTTCCTTTTTTTAAATAAAAATCCAAAACATATTTTCGTAATCCGCCTTTTTTTTGTGAATCATATTTTTTTTTATTACTTACAAGTTTGCAAACATAGAAGCATTACAGGCAGATGTGCAAATAAATGGTTATTAATTAATACACTCATATTTTTTTTAGATCCACGACCCTTTTTTTTAAAAGCACTCATTTTTTTAGGAATCATTTATTTTTTGCAAAAACAATTTTTTTGGATTCTATTTTAAATTTTGAAATCCCATTTTTTTTTGCAAACGAACAATTTTTTTAAAACAACGAAAAAAAATGTGTTTTAGTTTAAAATTTTTAAAAAAAGGAACCAATTTATTTGTCAAAAAAAAGACGGAAGTGCATTGTTTTTGTTTCTTTGCTTAATTAAATTTAGGCCATTTGAAAAAAATTGTAAAATGTAAAAAAATGGTTCTGGAATTAATTGTAATAAATTTGCGATTATTTTTAATTTTTTGTTATTTTGAAATTTGACGAAAAATAAAAACAATAATATTTTTCATATTTGTATTGTTTAAAAAAGCAAAGAAAAGCTTCAAAAATATTGTTTTTAATTTTGACAAAAACATCAGCCCTAAATAAAATTGTTTTTTAACGTTTTTTGTGAAATTTGCTTTTGGATGGTTTTTGGTACGCTGATGAATAACAACTATTAATAATATATTGTCAAAAAATATTTTTTTGCAATAACTTTAAAAATATATAGATTTTATATATTTTATATACAAATGGAACCGGAGGTGATGGAGGGCATACAGTTATAAAAATGCATTAATTTTAATTGTTTAAAACACTTCCTGGATTGCCAGAAATGCTGAAACACAATATAAACCCTTGAGGTGGCTAAAATAATTTTACAGTAATTTTTTTTGTAAATTACTGTAAAAAATTACGGGTAGTTGATATTACAGATCTGTCGGACATCCACCTCCACAATCTGATATTCTGATAGAATCTTTTTACAACTGTTTTTTTTGTTTGACGCGAATTTTGTAATTTTTAAATGCAATTGTGTTTGTTTTTGTTCATCAAAATTTATGCAAAGTTTAAATTTAATTTTGGACAAAAAAAACATAGTTTTTTTTATCAAATTTTCTATCGAAATTATGAAATATAATAAATATGTAATAATTTAATGAACACTAATTATTTTTAATATGTACAATTTTTCAAATTTCAAATTTCATTGATTTTTCAAATTTTTTTCATTTTTGTTAAAATTGCATAAAAATGACTGTTTTTTAAATATAATTAATGTTTTAAATGAAATATTCCTCCATTTTATTATTACCGGCTATTTCCATAGTCAAATATTTAGAGTCTAAATTTTAGACGTTTAATGAAAAAAATAAGTTATTTGATTTTTTATAAATTTGAAATATTATTAAACTCAAAAATTCAAAAAGCAAAAAAATAGGAACATTTTGGTTTTGAAATGGCAAAAAAAGTGATTCTGTCTGAACTGAACGACATATCATATGTCACCACATATGTCTTTCTTTCATGTCGCGACATGAAAGAAACACTTTTATTTTTTTGCCACTTTTTTGTGTAATATTTTTTTCCAAGTTGCACAAAAAATATTCTTTGAAAAAAATGTTTTTCTTCGAAAAATACAACTATTTTCAGTGCTTGGTTTTTTTAAACATTTTTTAATTTTTTAGAGAACTCAAAAAATCTATTTTTTAAAAAAAAAAATGGAATTATTTATTATTTATTGTTTTTTAATCGGTAAAAAAAAAGTATTATCTGATTTTGAGAAGGATATTGTTGCTTTAATATAATTAAATACTTTTAAGCTTTAAAAAAGTGCCGTAAATTCAATTTTTATTTTATTTTAAATTTAAAAAGATTACAAAGAAAAAAGATGTTGTGTAGGATTAATTTTTTTAAATGACGTGGTCAAAAATGCCTTGATTGAAATTATTAATGTGCAATTATGTGGCGCATATAAAGGTTTTTCAGATTAAAATAATCTAAAATTTTACTCAATCAAACATTGTTTATTATAATTAAAATTGTTAAAGTTATTCAAAAAATTCAAACAAGGTTGCAACAAAAAAATTGTTGCAAAATTTACAAAAATGAAACAATTTTCGATCGACGTTTTTCCCTTTTTTTCAACGCATAATAAAAAATCAATATTTAAAGGAAAACAAAGTTTTATTTCATAACTAAATTTATTTATTTACACTTTTTACAAGTAATCTTTGATAAAAAAAATAGATTAATTATTTTAAACAAAAAAATTATTTTTTAAGTAGTAGTGGAGGTGCAGCAATACATTCCAAAACTGAAACACAAAATCCTGAAAATTCTTCTCGAACAAAACCAAGATTGCAAACACATGCTGGAACACAGGGTAATACACAAAGAGGTGGCTAAAAAAGCATATTAATTGGAAAATATAAAATGGAAAACATACAATTATTTGACTGCATGTTGCGGGACATGGAGTAGCACAAGTGCTCCAGATTTCATTAATCGGGCATATTTGGGCATGTACTGAAAAACAAATCACGTTTTATCATTCGTATTTGGATTGTATTTTTATAGAAAAAAAAAGAAATTGAAAAAAGTACATGACGGACCGACAATGGTACGCACATGCATGCTTGTACACACAAAAGTCTTGGCACGACTTTTATTTTACAATTTAACAAATTTTTGAACATTTTTTTAAATTTAACTTACCAACAGTTAAAACAATAAAAATAACGGAAAAAACAAAAATACAACTAACTTTCATCCTTTCAAATCTGGCCAAAAAAACAAGTTCTTTGTCCCCCAAAAATTTAACCTCTCTCTTTTTATATCATTTTTTGGACTCAAAATGATCCCATTTTATCGCTGATTTTTGGTGTTTTTATTAAAAATCATAAATTATTCAATGTTATTTTTATTATTTCAGGATAAACAATTGTTTTTTTATTCAAAAGAAAACTTTTTTTTTTTGCAAATAAACAAAATTCAAATTAAAAAAAGGATTTTGTAATCGAGAAAAAAACCCCCAATATTTGTGACACTGATATTACAAAATTATGTTTTAAAAAAACTAAAAAAAGGGATTTAAAAAGTCAGCAAATGGTTTTTTATTTGGAATAAATTTGATTGAATTTGTAAATATTTTTTATCAAAATTTTGAATTCCAAGTGAGACTACACTTTGACTACAGTGATCATAATCACACAGCACATTCATTTTGCACTTTGGCAAAATGTTTGTGAACTCAAACACAAAATTAAAAATTTTCAACTTTTTTCAGTTAAACTTTAAACATAAATATCTTTAAATGCAAATCATTTTTAATGACATTTTATATTGCAAAACCTCAAAAACTATGTGGACAGTAACCTTAGATAGCGAAAACCCCTTTAAAAAAGAATATCTCTAAGTAAAACGCGATTTTGTGAAGTTATAGTATCTGGAGGACCTCATATATTTTTGGCGCTATAAAAAATATGTCACTGAAAGTGGTGTTTTTTGGTTTAAATCAATTGCCAACAAGGTTAGCTAACTTTTAAATATCATTTGCATCGAAAACTATTGCTACGTTTTGTTTTTTTTGGAGAAATTAATGAAAAAAACTGGAGATGGAGTATTTTCTGAAGTATTTTATACTAAACACAATGCATCAAATTTTCCAGTAGCATTACAAAAGTTAAAAGTAAGTCGATTTTAGTTCAAAGAAAATATGTGTATTAAAGTTTTGTTACATTTAACATCATTTTTAGATAGAAATTTTAAGCGAAGATGAAATAAAAAGTTGCTTCAAAGAAATTCTTTTGCTTCTAATTAATTGTGAAAATGTTATGTGTTATTTCGGTGGATTAAAAGAATCAAATAATTATTGTATTTCTCTTGAATATGTTAATGCTGGTGATTTGGAAGATTTGCTGTAAGTTGCTTTAAATATTTAAGCAGAATATACTAAATAATTTATGTTCGGTTTCAGATGAAATGACAAAATAGAAGATTGTTTTCTGATCAATATGATTTTATTTTTTATCAAATTTGTGGTGGTATCGAAGCATTACATGCGAAACGGATTCTTCATCGAGGTTAGCAAATAATTTAAAGATAGATAAGCTTAAAAATTACTGTACTTTTTCAAATATATGTATTAATACTGTTATTTTTAGACCTTAAATCTACAAATATTTTTTAACAAGCACAGGAAAAGCAAAAATAGGTGATTTTGGTTTATCTCGCATCTTTATCTTAAAACTCAAAATTGCAAAGTCCATTGTTAGAACAGACTATTATCTTGCTTCAGAACGAAATTCCCGAGGTGGTTATCATTTTACACCTGATATGGGTCATTAGGCAGTATTTTAAATCTGATATTTGGTCAATGGGCAGGATTTTATATGAACTTTTTACAGAAAATGCTCCATCTCCAGTTTTTTTCATTAATTTCTCAAAAAAAACAAAACGTAGCAATAGTTTTCGATGCAAATGATATTTAAAAGTTAGCTAACCTTGTTGGCAATTGATTTAAACCAAAAAACACCACTTTCAGTGACATATTTTTTATAGCGCCAAAAATATATGAGGTCCTCCAGATACTATAACTTCACAAAATCGCGTTTTACTTAGAGATATTCTTTTTTAAAGGGGTTTTCGCTATCTAAGGTTACTGTCCACATAGTTTTTGAGGTTTTGCAATATAAAATGTCATTAAAAATGATTTGCATTTAAAGATATTTATGTTTAAAGTTTAACTGAAAAAAGTTGAAAATTTTTAATTTTGTGTTTGAGTTCACAAACATTTTGCCAAAGTGCAAAATGAATGTGCTGTGCAAAAAGTAGTCCCAATAATAAAGATTTCATTGCATTCATCTTCGTTACCGTAATAATTTTAAGCAAAAAATTTGCATAAATTGAAAATGTCTCCAAAAAAACGCGAACACGTCATTTATCAAAGATAGCAATTATCTAAAAGAGAAACAAAATGTTAGTTTGTATCTGTCTTCTATTATCTTTTTTATATATTAAAAGATTTCAGAATCAAATTATGGCAATTTTTTTGTTACTTTTTATTTCCATCCTTTCTTTTGGTTATGGTATTGAAAAGTTTGATGTTAGTCTTCGATGGGAAGGATGTTCATATTATTCGAATTTGAACCACAAAACTGTATATCTTGGTTGTAAGTTTTTACATTTTTTTCAAGCATATTCGGATGTTATCTTATTGATATCGATTGAATTTTTAAGTTCTTTTTGGCAAAGTGTTATTTTCGGATTTTTGGCAAAGTGTCATTTTTGCCATGAGTTACTTACTAGCTTGCTTTTTTGTAGTTACAAAAAGTTTCTTGAATTCAAACTTCTTTTAGATCTCTCCAAAACTTTTGTCAATAAATTTCAATGGAAAATTAACAATACCGAGGGACAATTACCTCCTCATGATCATATAGTAAAAGATTTATTATCAGTTTGTTTTTGTCGAAAATCTTATCCTCCATTATTTTTTATTATACCATATTCTGAGTCAAAAGGTGATGATATAATTGCTGTATGTGTTATTGGAAATGAAGTAGAAGAATTTTCATCGATAGGAGTCTATGATGATGAAGAATTATATGATTTATTAATTTTAAAACATCAACAACTAATTCCTCGCTCAATTATGAATCCATTAGTAGATTCTTCAACTTTAGATAGAATATGTTTTGATCTGTTTTTCAAGCCTGCAGTAAGCTTTGTTTTCTCTCTATTTTTTTAAAGAGTTTATTGTCGTTTGTTTTTAGAAAGATGTTATGGGGCAAAAAACTTGTTTATTTACAGCTGTTGCATCTTCTTCCTCCGTTCATTCTCTCTATGCTGGTCCATTGATGTCAATGCCATTACTTAGCTTTGAATTAGAAGATATGTTACGCTATTGTTACACAACTGTTGCAAATACGGTAATTGTCATTTGAAGTTTTCTAATCCTTTTAATACATGTACTCACTTTTAAGAATGTTAATTCAACAAAAATAGGAGATCATTGCTTTATTCAACATACACTAAATGAAAGTAAACTTGCATGTTGTTGTCCAGAGAAACCTTACTCATGTTATCCAAGACACCAGGAAGCTTCACTATATTGTTTTGCAGGAAATGTTAGTAATGGTAAGTGTTAGTGATACATAGTTAAAAAATAACATAAACATTTCAGACACAACAATTGCAATATTACCAGTTGAAGTATATATGAATAAATATTATCAACCATCATGCACTTTAACAATAACCGCTGAATATGTAGATGATGAAAAAAATGATATTCATTTGACATTATCTTATGGTGCTTCAGATGTTGCATGTCCTAAGGATAAGGATGATGTAATTTTCGTAGCCTCTTCAACATCCAAACCATACAAATTTTGTTCTGAAACAGATAACTCAAAATTAGTATTATCGATTACAAGATGTTGTAACAATGCTAATCTTTGTAATCATGATTTGGTTCCAAAAGAATTGCGACAAAGTGGTGAAACGAAAATTGAAAACATCGGCATTCCGGTTTGTTTTGATGTAAAAATTTTAAGTGTATATTTTATTGTATGTACTTTTTTAAGTGTGGATCAACATTCAGACCGGCATTGATTGAATATTTACATCCATTATGTGAACACTATTTTGATCTTCGAAATAATGTGCAACGAAATCTTTATCCTGGTTTTAATGCAAAAATTTTAGATAAATCTCGGTATATAATTAATTATAAAACTTTCATATTTATATATCAATAATTTTTAGGCGAATGCTTAATGGTACTTATACTTATGCAATTGCAAATATAACGAAAGAAGATTCGATTGAATGTGAAAATCAGCGTGTTTTTCAGGCTATAAATGTATATATTCCAATTATAATTTGTTTTGATGTTTCTTTGTGTACGGAAGAAGGAATTATTAAATCTAAAAGGAATTTTACTTGTCAATATCATTCTGAAAATCAATATCAAAATAAAATGGATTCATGGTTTTGTTATGTTCAAATAAAACTTTTGAAGAATAGCTTAACTACATATGAAATTGTAGCTGGACATGTAAGTGTTTTTTATGTTGAAAAACAACTTTTTGGGACAGAAATTTTGGGAATTTAATATTTTTAATGCTAAGTGTTGTTTAGTTTGTTTTATTTTCATTTTCTAAGCTGTTAATATCCTCAAAATTCATATCCCCGAAATTCTGTCCTCAAAAACTGCCACGCTGATTTTTGACATTTTAGTTTGAAATCAAAGATCCTTCATCTTGCTTTTCCGGAGATGTTTTGAATTCTACTTTCTGTTGTGTAAATGTATTTGAAAAGGATCAAATGGATTCAGAATGTACGATAAACAACTTAGAAATTGAATATAAAAAATATTTACGAGAAAAAACTGAAATTGGTCAAATTATTCATGGTCCTCCAACACAATGTGTAAATCGTGAAATTTTGGATGAACGAGAATGTCCAGGAACAGATGGATGTTTTGATATTCGAGCTATTGAAACTTCATCAACCTCGGAAGTTTCGGTACATAATTTATACAAAATCGTATCCAAAAATAATCATTTTTTCAGGAACCAGCAGGGTGTTTAGGATTTGCGGAAGAATATACCATGAAAGATTTATCTCTAGCAAGTTTATCCCTTGGATGTCGAGTCGAAAAAAATTCAAATAAATGTTCAATGGTTTATGGTCCCGATGGTCAGCAACGAGTTGTGTGTTGTTGTACAGATGTTGAAGAAGATGGGTACTGTAAAACAGAATCGGATAAACTTCCAAAACAAATTGGAAAACGTGTTTCGTCTTTCAAAGAATTGAAGCCTTAATTTGTTTGTTTTTTGTTTTAGTTTTTTATTAATAAAAGATTGTTATTGGAATTTTGATGCGGTTGTTTAAAGGTTTAAAAACCAAAATTATTTTAATTTTTATGTTACGAAATTTTTGATTACGGTAAAAAGTAATTATTATGATAATTAAAATTTGCATAAAAGTTTTATGATAGTTTTTAGATTTTTTTCATTATTGACGTTGTTTTTTTTTCGCTCACATCGACGACGAAATGAAGGTAATACTTTTGTTGAAAAAACTATTTGAAATTTGATAAATTTGGTTTTTTAGATTTTATTGCTTTTTTTATTGAATATTTTGAAGCTTGTGTTTTCTGATGGATCCTTTGAAAATCGACTTAATGACACCCGATGGAATGATTGTTTAAATTATTACAACAATCAAACAATTACAATCGCTTGTAAGTTTTTTTTACTCTGCATTCTTCATTTTCGATTAGTCTACGTGAATCAGATTCGATGAATCACCTTTTCTGATGTTTGATCCGACCGATTTTTTCCTTCCCATCCGATCCAAAATGCTGTCCGATTGGATTCACGTACATTATTTTCAACTATTATTTCTTCAATTTTAGATTTTTCTCAACAAAATATAATGAATTACAGCAGTTATACATCACAAGAAATTTATAAGTCTAGTTTTGCTCAAAATGAAACGAATTTTTTTTTGTTGCAGTGTCTTTGTGGATTAACGTCAAATCAAAGCTTTTATCTTTCACCATATTATGGGGGAAAACATAGAAAAAGGTCTTTTGAACAAGCTATTGTACTTTGCTTGAATAATTCTGACAGTTATAACACTTTTGGAATATATGATGAATATGAATTATTTGATACACTTTTGATGGTAATGATTGAAGCGGTTCCAAATTCTGTTATTAATCCATTTGTAAATGATGAATTGGGAAAAGAAACAGCATGTTATGATATTGATGGATTTCCTACTGTAAGTTTTATATTTATTCAACTTTGTAAACTTTATAAT
Organism: Panagrolaimus superbus; assembly: GCA_964035985.1. Taxonomy (NCBI): domain Eukaryota; kingdom Metazoa; phylum Nematoda; class Chromadorea; order Rhabditida; family Panagrolaimidae; genus Panagrolaimus; species Panagrolaimus superbus. Next base: position 14,979,167 of record OZ038357.1, read on the forward strand.
TTTTAGAAAGATGTATTAGGTCAAACAATATGTTTATTAACTGTTAAAATGACATGTATGGGAGAATATATATATATTGGACCATTATTGGGAAATTCTATGATAACTTTTAATGATGAATCTTACAATTATAAATTCGCAAATAATTGTTTTTCAACTGGAAATACTTCAGTATGTTTATGTATTATTTTTATTAATATTTTTTAACCTTAATATTTAAGCATTTTGTCAATAATGACGGATATTGTGCATATGAAAATAAAAATAGTTCCAGTAAACTTCAATGCTGTTTTACTCAAACACAATCACATTCACTTAAACTTAAACTTGAAAGTGATGCAAAGAATATGGATAAACAAAAACTTCTTTGTATTCCTGGTAAAATGGAGGAGAATATCACGATTACAGAAAAATTATCGTTGAAAGAATATACCGAAAAATACATCAATTATGCATGCTCTGTTACTCTTTTGATAGAAGTTGTAAAAGATGCAACGGAAATGTCTTTTAGTGCAACCTTTGGCTCTCTAGATAATGATTGCAATGATGAAACTACTCTTTTGAGTGGTTCTATTAATAACACTTACGATACTGACAATGTTGACAATCCTTATTTTTGTTCTTCATCAGTAGAGTCTAAGTTCTTTGTAGCAAAATTGAAGATGATAAAATGTTGTAAAGATGAACATTTTTGTAATCAAAAATTAATTCCTCTTCAAATTTATAGCTTAAAAGTAAGAAAATAATCTCTAAAATTAATTTTAATTTTTAAGTGTTTTTTATAGTGTGAATTTGGAACTCCACTTTCATATCTTTTATCTGGAACTTTATTATGTGAATATTTTTTTGATATTAAACAAAATGAAAATCTCCAAATTGTATTGGGTTATAATGCAATAAAACCTGAACAAAAAATGTAAGTTTCTTCTTTTACTTCTTTTTTGAAAATATTTTTTGTATGTATTTATAGACACATGGCTTCCATCGATGGTAAAACAATTTATTATGTTTATTTCAAAATAATTAAACTTGATTCAAATGACTGTAAGGATAGGGGCGAAAACGAGAACAGTGCCAGGGGTCTCCACATTATGAATGAATATCGACCATTTGAACACTTTTTTACGAAGAAAGGAGATGGTGCGGTTACGAATTCAGATATTGCTCGTTCATGTGAAACATTAAATAAAATAAAATTTGAAAATGTCAATATTTCAAGCAGTATTTCATATCCAAAGGGATGGATTTGTTATGTTGAAATTAAATTTGGTATTGATATTCAAAGTACTGTCATTCAAGCGGGTGAAGTAAGTTTCTGTAATGAATAAAAAAACAGATTTCTTTTTATAATTTTGTTTCAGCTTCTTGACATTTATAATCACACTGAATGTCTTCAAAATGATGATATGAAAAAAGATGGATCATTTTGTTGTTCACATGTTTTTGGCAAAATACGTCAAAATCAGACAATTTGTACGGTAGAAAAATTAATTACTAAATACAAAGAAGAAAATGTCGTCAAAACACAAAATGGTACATCTGAATATGGTCCTGGAAAAGGATATTTCTCAAATTGTTTCATTCGTGATCTTCCACATGATAGATGTTTATCCGAAGCTGGATGCTTTGAAACTCGATTATTAGAGTATTCTAAAAATTCTGATTCTGTTGTAAGTTTTTATATTTATATACTTAAAAGTAAGCAACAACAATCTTTTTAGGAACCAGCTGGATGTATTGGTAATACCGAAAAATATATAGCCCAAGATATCTCATTATCCTCTTTATCCCTTGGATGTCGAGTCGAAGAAAATTCGAATCGATGTTCAGTTGTAAGGAGTGTTGACGGACATCAACGAATTCTTTGTTGCTGTAACGGAGAAGAATGCAAAAATGAGGCAGCAAATTTACCAAATCAAATTGGTAAAAGAATTTCGTCTTTTAGAAGATTAGATTAGAATTTTTGTTTATTTTTTCAGTAACTTTAAATTAAATGTTAATAAATTATTGTGTTGTTCTTTTGTTGTATTTAATACAAGCATATCTCACCATGAAAACCTGATAAGGGAGGCTTCATTTAGGGATCAGTGATACCGATATACAGGAGACATATACATGGTTGCATCTCGATCTTGTCTGTGGTACGAAATTCCCTAAACTAAAAATATCCATCTCTACATTAATTCATCCCGCCATTCCTCCTGTTCAGTGTTTCCCGATTCCTGATCCCTAATAAGGGGATCTGTCGAGAAATGTGTCTCTCGATTTCTTTATTTTTTATAAAATGTTTTATCTTTCTATGTTTTGAATTTATTTTTATTCAAAACATTTATATCTTTCACTTTATTCATTTTTCTAAAACATTTTATTCTTTTCATTTTTTCTTTATCCATTTCTTTAAAACTTTAGCTTTAAAACTTGCTTTTTATAAAAATCATTTCTTTATTTTTCGTGCCTTTAAAATTATAACGCGAATTTTTTGTATGGTTTAATTACCCAAAGTTTGAGGTACATCAATAAATATTCAATCTCGTGTTATCAACCCCACACACATTTATACCACTAGAACAAGCTTTTTTACATGGGGACAAAGCAATCGAAGAACCATGTCTTACACGTCCTTGAAAACTGAAATGATTTATTCCGTGCAAAGAGCTGAAGACATTATTAGTAATCCTGCAAAAGCTCAAACTATTCCAACCTCACCACCCGATTTGGGGGATTATAACCATCAATTATTAGCCGATACAGTGCGATTGGAAGATGCAATTAAGCAGTGGTGCGTTTCACAAAGTGGAAAAAATTTTCCACTTTCCATTTTCCATGATGGAAAATTTTTTTTTGTGCGTTTTCAAAAAAAGGTCCTGACGCGATCATGGAAAGTGGAAAATTTTTTCCACTTTGTGAAACGCACCACAGATTGAACGTGTTCAAGATAAAATTACTGCATTTATTCAAGTGTGTGATAATCCCGATCAGTTAGCAAAACTTGATACTTTGGCCACAGGTTCAACCACTCAAAAATTGAAAGGTTATTTACAAACCTTACATGAAGCAAGGTCATTACTTGTGGACACTCAAATCACACAAAAGCAAGTTTTATCAAAAATTTCTGCTACTACTGCTGCTCCAACAACTGCATCAACTCCTGCTCCAACAACTACCGTATTCCAACATGATCAATATTTAATCTCCAAAATGAAATATGATCGATTTGAAGGTGGATTTGAAAAGTTTGATTACTTTTGGAGTAGGTATTCACATATTGATAAAAATCCATCATTATCCCCTGCTGATAAATTGAATATTTTGATGGGATTATTGGATGGTCCAGCGAAAGCAGCACTTTCACAGTACGATATTACTGATCGAAATTACCCCTTAGCCGTTGCAACTCTAAAGGACAAATTTGGAAAGCCTTCGGCCGTAATTGCTGCTTTGAATGATAAATTTTTAAATTTATATGCTGGTGATAATTCTGTTCCAGCTGTACGTGAAGCCTTTGATAAAGCTGAAATTATTCTTCGACAGATGGAAACTCATGGGCAAGACATTAATCATCAAACTTTACGTTCTTGGTGGTTGAAAATTATGCCTGCTTGGTTGCAAGAACCTTGTTTTTTTGAAAAAGGTTTGGATGCTTCTCTTACTGATCTTCGAAAAAGTGCTGAAAAAACTCTTACTGTAAAAGAAAAAGTTTATCAACCAGATCCTGTTCAACATTCCACCAAAGTCAATGTTGCAACAAAACCAGCTTTCAAAAACAAAAATGAAAGCAATAACAAAAAGAAAAAGCGACAACCGGATGATAAAAGCAATTCATCTCACGCTGATTCAAAGAAAGATAAAGGATTTGATAAATGCTTTCTCTGCAATGATTCTGATCATCGACCATCAAATTGCACAAGATATACTACAGTAACCGCAAGAAGAAATAGATGCAAAGAGTTATCAAAATGCTTAAAATGTTGCTCTGATAAGCACAAAACTGAAGATTGCCGAACTCCAAATTGCAGATTCTGCCACAAACGAGGACATTCTGTAGTTTTTTGTGAAGAAAAACTTCAAAAACAGCAATCAAATTCATCCCAAAAAACTACTGTAGCTGTTGCTGATGTTACAGAAGTTACTGAAATAAAAACTGTTGCTACTGCTTCAAAAGTTGAGGCAGATGATGTTGTTTTACCAGTTACAAAAGCTTCAATTGCACGAATTGAAGATAGAATTTTTACAACAACTGCAACATTACTTGATAGTGGATCAATGCTTTCTTATATCACAATTGGTCATGCAAATGCTTTGAATCTTCAACCCTTATCATATCAGGAACTCAATGTTGAAACGTTTATGAATCCTGAAGCTCAAAGAATTAAAGCCCCAATTTTTGAAATCATTGTTAGATGTATTAACGATGATGAAAAATCAATTTTGGTTCGTGGTGTAACACGTATCACCGATGATCTTCTGATGGCCAGTAAAAGAACATCTACTTCGAAGCTTTTATTTGAATCTGTTAAACCAAAATTATTGATTGGTTCTGATTATTTGTGGAAATTCCTTGACAGTGAAGAATTATCTTCTGGATTTTACCTTGTTAAAACTCAACTTGGAAATGTTATTTGTGGTCAAGGCCCTACCGTATCCCATGTTCATCCAAAAAATGTTCATGCATTTACTGTTGCTGCCAAATACAGTAATGATGATAAACTTTGTGATAAAGTTATTGAAGAACATATTCAATTGGATGTTGGTGGATTAAATGGTGATCCAAATTTAACTGAAAAAGAGATTGCCATACGACATTTTAATGAAACTTATTCACGTGCTGAAGATGGTACATTTATTGTGCGTCTTCCTTGGAGAACTGATGATCCAGATTTAAAATCCAACCTTCATTTAGCCTTCCATCGACTCCGATCAACTATGGCTGCGTTGCAAGCCAAAGGCAAAGCTTCCGCTTACGTAAAATTTTTTGATGTTCATAAACAACGAGGATTTATGGAAAGAGTTCCAAACGGCCTTGCTCCTGAACTTGAAAAATTAGTGCATAATTTATCTCATCATGCCGTTGAAAAAGAAAGTGCAACAACGCCTATACGTGCTGTATTTGATTGTTCTGCTAAACAACACAATAATGATAATCCCTTAATGATTTACTGTATGCTGGTCCACCCGACATGCCAGATTTAATCGGTATGGTTACCCGCTTTCGATGCTTTTGTATTGTTATTATTGCTGATATTGAAAAAGCATTTATGATGATGAAACTAGCTGAACCTGATCGAGACGTATTTCGATTTTTATTACCCATTGATCCTGAAAAACCAGTAACTTGGGATAACGTCGAAGTATGGCGTTATACCCGTCCATTATTTGGAGCCGCATCAAGCCCATTTCAACTTGCACAATGCATTGGAAAATTACTTGAAGGTGAACAGAATACTGTAGCTCCACAATTACAACCCAGTATTTTTGCCGAAGTATCCAAAGAATTAGAAGGAAATGTTTTCGTCGATAATACTCTTCTTGGTGCTCTTGATCCAGCCGAAGCCAAACTGAAAGCAAAAACTTCTGAACTTATTTTCAAAAAAGCTAATATGAATCTTCGTGATCACATCAGCAATTGTTCTGAAGTTAGTGAATTTATGAATTCCACAGTTCCCGATATTGCATCATTTTTGGGTGTTAAATGGAAGCCAAAAGAAGATGTAATTTTTATTAGTATTCCATATTCAAAAACTGTTAAAAAGATAACGAAAAGAACAGTATTATCATTTATTGCCAGTATTTTTGATCCAATGGGTATTCTTGCTCCTGTTGTATTTTCTGGTAAAGTGTTTCTTCACAGTCTTTGGGAAGCACGTAAGAAATGGGATACACCACTTGATGAAAATGAACTAAAACAGTGGAATAAATTCAAAGAATGTAATGAAGGTAAACAAGTTCAACTTAAACGTTATATGCTTACCAAAGAAGCTGTTGCTCGATATCTTCATGTTTTTGTTGATGCATCTGATCGCGGTATTGCTGCTGTTGCATTTGTTCGTGAAGAACTTGATAATGGTGAATTTCGGGTATCTTTGATTATTTGCAAAACCAGAATTGCACCACCAAATTATGCAACAACTCCACGATTGGAATTAATGGCAGCCGCGTTAGGAGCTGCTTTAATCAAATTTTTGCTAAAAGAACTACCATTTATTGTACATTCAATTACATTGTGGTCAGATTCTACCTGTGTTATTGGCTGGTTAATGTCCGATGAAAAACAGGGACGTTTTATTGAAAATCGAAAGAAGTTTATCCTTGAAGTTGTTGTTGATATTAGACATATTCGAGGCCCTGAAAATCCAGCTGATACTGCATCCAGAGGTTGCAAGATTGATGAACTTGCATCATTATCCAAATGGTGGCTTGGTCCAAAGTGGCTACAACTTAGCGAAGAATCCTGGCCACCACCAACGTTAAATCATCTTGCTCTTGAACAAGCTGTAACAAATCCATCTTATGAATATGCTGAACCAGTTGCTCCTGATTTGCCTCTTCTCTCTTCCGTTCCTAGAAAAAAAACTGTTGAATTAAATGAAAAAACAGTTACACCAATTCCTACCGTATCCACAGCTGCTGTTGCTCACGATCATTCCTTTGATCTTGGTATTGATGCTGAACGGGTAAATAAATGGCAAACACTTATCGGAGCTGTTGCTGCAATTTTATTTTTTATTAAAAAATGCGGAAAAAATACTTGTTCAACATTTCTAACTTTATTATTAAATGTTGTTGCTCCAACCTACCGTACACCTGCTATGCTTGCCTTTGCTGAAACCAGTGTTATTCGCCACATTCAACGTAAATATCCTCCAACTGCAAATATTCTTCGTGAATTAAAATTAAATGAAGATGGATTATATGTATGCAATCAACGTATTCCAATTACTGATGGTGCACCAGCGCTCATCTGGATCCCTGAATGTCGTGAATCAAATTTATTAATTTTGCATATTCATTCAAAATTAATGCATGCCGGCCCAAGACATACACTTAATGAACGGATACTAATTTTTTTTACTCCACAGAATTATTTTTTTACTCCACAAAAAACGTTTACTCCATAGAATTATTTTTTTTACTCCACAAAAAAAGTTTACTCCATAGAATTATTTTTTTTACTCCACAAAAAATGTTTACTCCACAGAATTTATTTAATCAAGACAACTCATAAAAGGATTTACTTTGTTTTCACATAAGTAATGGATACTAATTTTTTTTACTCCACAAAATTATTTTTTTACTCCACAAAAAACGTTTACTCCACAGAATTATTTTTTTTACTCCACAAAAAAAGTTTACTCCATAGAATTATTTTTTTTACTCCACAAAAAAAGTTTACTCCACAGAATTATTTTTTTTACTCCACAAAAAATTTTACTCCACAAAAAAAGTTTACTCCACAGAATTATTTTTTTTTACTCCACAAAATTATTTTAATCAAGACAACTCATAAAAGGATCTACTTTGTTTTCACATAAGTAATTAGTACTAGTAATAATAAAACGTGGTAAATGTTAAAATTTTTCAAATTTTGCTTTATAGTTTAATATAAAGAAGTTTATGAGTTAGAAACTGTTGGTTATAATCTTTGTTTTCCACTTAATTAATGCAAGCTTAGTGGTGTAAGTCGTAAATTTTTTTACTGATAAAAGCTATCATTGTTACACATCGATGATAAATAAACATTTATCTAGAATTTTTATTAAGAAAATCTTTCACTTTTTGCTTTAAAGTAATACTTAAATTTCAGGTAGAAAGAAATAAACCAAAAACCATTTTAATAAAATAAATTTTAAAGATCGACAAAGTAGTTCAAAAGCTAAAAAAGTTGTTGCATTAATGATGGACATATAACATTTTTCTGTCGATGTTAAAAGCATCTTTCTGTTGCATCTTGTTGCGTTGTGCGATCCTCGATGGTGCAACAGCTGCAAGCTATCTCTCTTTTCCCTAAGAATAAAAAAAGACTGGCTCGTTCACCATAACATTCGTCTTTATGATGAAATTGTCTGTCAATAAAACATCAAACTGTTGCCCAAAAAAGCACACATTTTTTTCGGCTTATTTGATTTTATTTTATAATTTAATCGATATATAGCTTCTAATTTTGTTTTTTTAAATTATTAAACATTTTCGTGTAATTTTTTAATAAAAAGTAATAAATAAAGTTCTTCAGCATGGTGAATATCAACAAATCAAATTATTCATTTAATCATCAACGGAATAAAGAATCTGTGAATCACAGAAGCACTGCTAAAGATCGGCAGCATCGCAGAAAGAAAAATCATGGTGCTTTATCGAGAACACAAAATGTTCCTAACAAAACTTATTATTATACGGTAAATTTCCGATCTCGTAATTCAATTACAATTTTGGATGCAACTATCTTGAGAAAAAGTTCAAAAGCTCAAAAAATACCAACAATTGAACTTTCAACAGAATCTGAAGTTTCTTCAGTTGAAGAAAAGTTACATAAAGCTGATGTCTTTGAAGTAAAAGCTATATGTAATAAAAAATTCAAGAACTTTGAAGTTCATCTCGACTGGTTAACAATTGTTTTAAAGTGCTATGTTGCAACTTGGTTAAACGTGGATCAAGGAGATTTTTATCTCAAACTCGGTGGCACATATTTAAATGATATGAAAGAAATTTCGTCTTACAAAATGTCGCCATCAGATGAAATTGATGTTTACTTTCGAGGAAAGGGTGGCCACCCTCCGCAAACAAAATGCTTAACCAGGAATACGAGTGCCATTTTTGGTGAAAAATCAATTGATCAATACAGTAATCTCAACTTGAATCAAAGTTATAAATGTTCGAATGCATTTGCTTTACAATCAAAAAGGTTAACAACAACTGATGACAAGAAAACCCGAAATTACGGTAAAACAAAGGATGCAGTCCTTTTAATAAAAATTATAAGAAGACAAATAATAATTATCAAGAATTGTAAATGTATTTATATAAATATCTTGTAATAAAATAGGGTGATATTGAGATTTAGCTTCACTAAACTTTATGAAATTACCATTAACCTTAAAAGGACTGCATTCTCACATAAAAATAGCAGAAAATTACGATAAAAAAGCTAAAGATTGTTGGAACAAGCCTGCCATTGGTTTATCATCAAATTTTTTGCGTATTGATCGTGACTCTGGTGAAAAAGATAAAATTGATAAAACAAAAAATACCAACAATAGCACCCTTTCCCTTCATATTGCTGCTTATGAAAATTCTGTTAAAGCAAATGATTCAGCTGATAATGATAAATCAAAACAAGTTTTACCAAAAAAAACAGTAATAACATATTTAAATTCGGTACAGTAGTATACGTAAAATTTTAGATAGCATATCACAAAACGTGGAAAGGTGTTAAAAGTTTTTTTACTGGTTCTTTGCCTATTAATAATTCAGAAATTCCTCGACAACAAGAAGACGCAAGAGTCAAAGAGCCAGAAATTATGCAATTTAAAGCATCCCAAAAATTGCTTAATCCGAACAACCATAAAATACCTTTTTCTTTTGAACCCGGTAAAAATGGGCTCACAAATGTTTCCACAAACCATTGCTATTATTGGTTCAAAAGGAGACTACTGATGGATATACATTATGCCGCGAAAAGATAGATCCACTCCAAAAGTTGTCGTTATTGAAGTGAGTAAGCAAATATCATCTTGTGAAATTAAAATTCGAATATCAAAAAACGTAAATTATCTACTGGAAATATTATTTCTGTAACATTTGGTAGATATAAGCTTTCTCACTCCAGCAAACGTAACGACAACTTTTGAAGTGTCTCTATCTTTTCTCCAAACTCTGCATATTTTAGATTTGGAAGATGAATTTCATGATGCCCTTGATTCAATGGAAGAGCCATATGATGATCCAAATATTGATGAAAACGTTGCCGCAAATCTTGTTGGTATGTGATAAAGATATTTTATCAGTCCGTCCTTCTCTCTTCTCTCTGTTTTTATCGTCTCGCGCTCTCTTTTTTTATTTTTTGAGTTTTTCACTGTTGGCTGAGCTGCGGACAGGTGGCTGCTGTTTTTATCAATAAATATGCTTGATTTATTTCACCACGTTTTTCACACGTTAACTTATTAACTTTATTAATGACAAACCACAGCCGGGCTGTTGGTTTATTAAAGTGTAATTTTGTTTGGCCGACAAAAAATATGTTTAACCTCGGGTTTTATTAACTTTAATAGGTTTTGTATTTTCTCACCACGAAACAAAACTTTTTTCTCAAACAAAATTAACAACAAACTCTTTTTAATTAAAGGAATTGCCTTCTTAATTATTAACATTTTTAGAAAACACAAATGGCACTTTTGGTAACCAAATTGAAGATCATAATCATGTTGTTGAAGCTGATGAAGCCAACGGTAATTAATTAAATATGCTTTTTGAAGTAATAATTTTATAAAACTTGATTGTAGTTAAATCTCTATCAAATCCACCGCCATATTTACTAAGTAAAGAAATAATTGACGATCATCTTCGGGATAAAGATTTATCTTATGATGAATCAGATTTATCTTCTGATGAATCAGATTTATCGTCTGATGAATCAGAATGTTATATTGAAAATTATCAACAACAAACGAGTGAAGATGGTGCCCCAGGTTATAATAAATCTATTAATTCGCTTTGTATCTGCATTATATGCTTTTTAGATTTTGGAACAGCTTTTGATCTTTCATCTGACGAATCTGAATTGAATTTAGAAGAGTCTTCGTTATCTGATGAAAATGTTAATTCTGAAGGTCCCCCAGCAAAGAAGCCAAAAGTTTTACATTCTTACCGACAAATACAAACTTTTACAACAAAGGCTGAATTAGAAGATTATAAAAATTCACTTCAAAATGAATTAACTTTTAAACGTCAGCATATTGGGTTGCGCCAAACTTCATTAACATATGAATGTAAGAAATTGAAATCTGGTTGCATGTATGCTGTTATGATTAAAGTCTCCAATGAATCTGAAAGATCAATTGTTACTGAACGTGACTGCGGTCATATGCATCAAGAAGAATTTAAAAAGTTAAAGAAGGAATTAAAAAGTTTTATGGCAGTTAATTCAAATCTTACTGCTGGGCAAATGCAAATGCGAATGCGAGTATGTTGTATTAAACATTAATGACTAAGATATAAGATGTCTACTTTAACACACATCGTTTTTAGGAATGTGGATTAGAAGTACTTCCAAATCGCCAAATTACAAATTTTTTGCAAAGATTGAAAAAGAAAAATGGCGATAATGGAACAATCAATGAATATGAATTGTTAAAAGAAGCTCAGAAATATCCCCGAGATGATAGTGAACCTCACAAGTGCTTTGTTATTTACACAAATCTGGGAATTGATCCAAGAACAAAAAAGCTTGTTTTTACGTTAATGTTTTCAACTCCTTATTTGATTCAAAAACAAACTGGCCAATTACTTTTAGCTGCAGATGTTTCTTTTAAAGTATCTTGGAAAGGATTTCCTTTATTAGTGACTGGATTCAGTGATATAAATAGAAAATTTCATCCCACTAGTGTCAGCATCATTTCATCTGAAAATTCATCAACATATAGCAGCGTTTTCCGGAATATTAAAAATTTTAATGAACTTGAATATATTCCTCGTGGAGTGATGGGTGACGGTGCATCATCATTAACAAAAGCTGTCAATGATACATTTGGAGACATCGATAGATACATGTGCTTTTTTCATCTAAAAGAAAAAGTTCTTCCAAAAATTAAGAAATTTTCGAAGGTACAACAAGAACTTATCCTCAGTGATATCAATCAATTAAAGCGTGCCGTTGATGAAGATGAATTTTTCACAGCTGGCGAACTGATGATTGAATCTTGGAAAGCAGAAGAAATTGATGAAGAATTTGTAGAATATTTTCGTCGAGAATGGCTTGATGGTCCACTTTGCAAATGGTATTCTGGATGCACAGAATTCGGTACAACAAATAATGGGTTAGAAAAAAAGAATTGCACTATCAAAGATACTGTAACTCTTCGGCAACGGCTACCAATTCGACAACTTTTCCAAAAGCTTGTTATTGCTGCTGAAGTATTTTCAGTTTCACCTGATTATTCAATTGAAGAACTGAAGATTTCCAATGAAGATTATAAATATGCTTATGATTTTAAACAATTAAAAGTAAAAAGTTTACATTTCAGCTATTTTTTATTATAATTAATTTTTGTCATTTTTAGCCTCTTATTAAAGTTTTTGATGGAGGAAGGGAATTCATTATACAATCTTCTAAAACATTCGAAAATTTTGAAGAAATGGTTATTTCTCGTCGTCTGATTAAATATGATAACTGGCAGCATTATGTTATTGTTTCAAATGGGTGTTACCTTATTCGACATTCTAAAGCTTTTCCTAATACTCTTGTTTGCTCCTGCTTCATTGGAGTCAAAAAGCATGTTTGCAAACATGCTCTTGTTTTATCTTGTAAACTTAAATATGCTCAATTTCCACCAAGCGTTACAAGTCTTGTTATTGAAGGTCCACGTAGTCCTGGAAGGCCAAGAATTGCAAAAGGTGGCACAGCTTTATCGCGCAAATAATTCGTTTTATTGTTCAAGAGCTTTTTACTGTTGTTGTTATTTGAAATTTAATTCACACAATTTTATTGTTCGAGAGCTTTTCATATTGTATCTTGAAGTTTAAACAAAATTTCTTTCACTTTTAGGGTTTATCTTTTTGTTATTATATTTTTTCGGGGTGTCAATTGTGAGGTTTCTTGATTAAATAAATTTTGTGGAGTTAACTTTTTTTGTGGAGTAAACTTTTTTTGTGGAGTAAAAAAAAATAATTCTGTGGAGTAAACTTTTTTTGTGGAGTAAAATTTTTTGTGGAGTAAAAAAAATAATTCTGTGGAGTAAACTTTTTTTGTGGAGTAAAAAAAATAATTCTATGGAGTAAACTTTTTTTGTGGAGTAAAAAAAATAATTCTGTGGAGTAAACTTTTTTTGTGGAGTAAAAAAAAGATTAATTCCATAAGTAATTAGTAATAGTAATAATAAAACGACTACCTTACATTTCGTTGCCATACCCTTCGTTACCCTACACTTTGTTGCCTTTACAACATTATCTTAATTTCACCCACAATATCTTTCTTACTCCTCAAAATCATTGGTATAATCCACCTAATTCCCTGAGGGCGCCCTTCGGGCGCCAGCTAAGTCTAAGCTAAGGGCGCCCTTCGGGCGCCTACTAAGGCTAAGGCTTAGGCCCATAGGATAGCCTAATGAGGTAGGATCTAGCCTAATGAGGTCGGATCTAGCCTAATGAGGTCGGATCTAGCCTAGTGAGGTCGGATCTAGCCTAATGAGGTCGGATCTAGCTTTTTTGGGGTGTGAATTCTGAGCTTTCCTGATTAAATAAATTTTGTGGAGTAAAAAAAATAAATTTTGTGGAGTAAAAAAAATAATTTTGTGGAGTAAAAAAAATAATTCTATGGAGTAAAGTTTTTTTGTGGAGTAAAAAAAATAATTCTGTGGAGTAAACGTTTTTTGTGGAGTAAAAAAATAATTTTGTGGAGTAAAAAAAAGATTAATTCTAATTTTTTTTACTCCACAGAATTATTTTTTTACTCCACAAAAAACGTTTACTCCATAGAATTATTTTTTTTACTCCACAAAAAAAGTTTACTCCATAGAATTATTTTTTTTACTCCACAAAAAAAGTTTACTCCATAGAATTATTTTTTTTACTCCACAAAAAATGTTTACTCCACAGAATTTATTTAATCAAGACAACTCATAAAAGGATTTACTTTGTTTTCACATAAGTAATTAGTAATAGTAATAATAAAACGACTACCTTACATTTCGTTGCCATACCCTTCGTTACCCTACACTTTGTTGCCTTTACAACATTATCTTAATTTCACCCACAATATCTTTCTTACTCCTCAAAATCATTGGTATAATCCACCTAATTCCCTGAGGGCGCCCTTCGGGCGCCAGCTAAGCCTAAGCTAAGGGCGCCCTTCGGGCGCCTACTAAGGCTAAGGCTTAGGCCCATAGGATAGCCTAATGAGGTAGGATCTAGCCTAATGAGGTCGGATCTAGCCTAATGAGGTCGGATCTAGCCTAGTGAGGTCGGATCTAGCCTAATGAGGTCGGATCTAGCTTTTTTGGGGTGTGAATTCTGAGCTTTCCTGATTAAATAAATTTTGTGGAGTAAAAAAAATAAATTTTGTGGAGTAAAAAAAATAATTTTGTGGAGTAAAAAAAATAATTCTATGGAGTAAAGTTTTTTTGTGGAGTAAAAAAAATAATTCTGTGGAGTAAACGTTTTTTGTGGAGTAAAAAAATAATTTTGTGGAGTAAAAAAAAGATTAATTCCTTAATGAACTCCGTGCCCGGTTTTGGATCTGCAAAGGAAAACAAGTCGTCAAAAAAGTTTTAAATAAACAATGCATCCATTGTCGTCGACTAAAGGTAAAACCTTATAAATTACCAGATATGCCTGATTTACCACGTGAACGTGTTGAAATGGCCCATCCATTCAAGTATTGTGGTGTTGATTACTGCGGTCCATTCACAGTAAAGGTTCAACAACAGCCCTATAAATATTGGATTTGTTTATTTACATGTATGGTTACCAGAAATATCCATTTGGAACTTTGTCCTGGACTTGATGGACATACCTTTGTTCTCGCCTTTCGACGCTTCGTAGCCCGCTACAGTAAACCCTCTCTTGTTCAAAGTGATAATGGCACAAATTTTGTTGCTGCCAAAAAATTCATTGAACCATGCTGGAACAATCCAAATGATCGTGCATTTTATGAATATATTTCTTCTGAAAAATTACGGTGGAATTTTATTAAAGAAAAATCACCGTGGAAAGGAGGAATTTGGGAGAGATTGATTGGGTTGGTTAAAATTTCATTATCTCATGCCATTGGTCGAAAAGTTCTTGACTTCCATGAATTTCATACTTTAATTTCTGAAGTTGAAACTATTATTAATACTCGTCCAATCTCGGCTGTTGATCCAGAATATAACCCAAATGCATCAAATGTTGCTCTAAGACCCATTGATTTTATCTCTCCACAAGTTACTGCAAATTATCCACCCAGCTATGATCCATCTGATTGCAATTGGTGTGATAAAGAATCCACTGAAGAAGCATTGAATAAATTATACCAATTTACGGCCCATATTCGTGATCAATTTTGGATAAAATTTGCACATGATTATTTAAATACTCTTCGTGAAGTTAATCGACATTTCCATCAACAATCAAAATTTACTGATACTTTACCTGAACCTGGAAATGTTGTTTTGGTTGAAGAAGAAAATATCCCATTAAATTGTTGGAAAGTTGGCATTATTACTGAACTAAACGTTAGTGATGATAAATGTATTCGAACTGCCAAAGTAAAAGTTCCAAGCGGTCGAATTCTTAACAGACCTCTATGCCAACTTTATCCTTTGGAAATCCAAATCGGTGATCCAAAAACAATTCAACCAAATCCTGCTAATTCAGAAGCTTCAACGACTGGTAATCAACCAGCTTCAATCGAACAACGCTATAATTTGCGTCCCCGCCAAAAAGTCTCCAAAAGCTTTTTTGTGCTTGCATTATGTGCCTGTTTTGTTCTTGGTGCAACTGCAACTGAATGCTTGTCAACTCAAGATTTGACTTTAATATATGCAGAAAACTGTACATCATCTGGATTTGCAGTTTTTCAACGGCCAAATGATTCTTATTGCTGGCAACATATTGATTGTGGAATTTATCACCTTAAAGATTATTCCAAGCTCCCAGGAAGTGATCACCATATTTGTTCTGATCCTTGTATTTGTCCAGCATGGGCCGATGATTGCACTTTTTATGAGTATTCCCTTGGTGATGCTGAGAAAAAGTCTTTGTTAAATTTAATCAATGATGAAGCACCCCACGAAAATGATGCTATTGTTTATCTTATTCAACTTCATGATGGAACTGATCATGTTATTAGGCAACTTCATTTAGTCAAAGAAGATGCTGTTGATGATATACTTTGTTTCGGCAATGGATCAACTTACAATGGTCCACCAACTTTTTGTGCCGCTAATCGAACTTGTGATGTTAATGCTTCTAAGCTTTGTTTTGTTCATCACCATGAAATTGTTTTTGCTGTAACTCAAAATGGCAAGATACCAATTAAAGCATGGAAAACAGTTGAACGTCCTGCATAAAAGCTTATTTTTCATCCACAATCACAGCTACCTGCAATTTGTGAAGATGGAAAAATTACACTTAATAATTCTGCCAATTTACGACGTGTTCAAATTCAATCTGGAAATTCATATACTGTATTTATGCCAAATACTAGCCAACTTATTATGGAATTACCTACTGCCCTTGTTTCTGCAAGCCGTGAATTTGAAATCACATATTGGAATAATCATGAAGCCCACAATATTACTCACGTTGTTTGTCCTGCAATTGATTACTGCCTTCAAATTAAACCTTGTTGGTTTTGTACAGCTGAATTTCTTAACCCTGAATGCCGGCCAGTTAAATATATTTTGATGGTTAGCAATTTGATTAGTTTACTGTATATTGTTTTACATAAACTTTGCAAAAGAAGAAGACGCCGTCGTTACTCTTTCATGGAACCTTCGTCATCTCTGCCATCCCTGTTCAAGCGAAAAAATTCTGATGATAGTGTTCTTGTTCGATATCGAAAATTATCAGCTGTAGCAGTTTCACCTTCAATTGCTATTTGTATTATTTGTGTTATTTTTCTTCCTGGAGTGATTGCTGAAGGCGAAGACTTAAGCCTCACTGCTAAAAGCCAAGAATGTACAGTAAATTCTCATGGATTTGCTTCCTGTAAAATCTCAGAAATCACACAATTTACTGCTAGTACTTCCCGAACTTCAACTTTGTTAATGAATTATGAAGGAAGACCTCTTGGCTCAATCAAAATTACTCCAGAAGTGCATTTAACGTGCCAAAAAATGACCCACCATTTCACACGGATCGTCAATATGAAGACAACATCAGTCAAGATTTGTGGTGGAAAATCCTTATGCTCCGGATATGATTGCGCCCAATCCACCACCCAAATTACCGTACCCTCCCTTGGTGTAGCAAATACCTTACCTGGCAACACCTTCTGTGTTGAATCGTGTGGAGGGTGGTTTTGTAAATGTTGGACAGCTGGAGAAGCTTGTATTTATTACCGAAATTTTGCAAGTCCAGCTGATCCCCGCCCAATTGAAATTTTTTCATGTGATGGTTGGCACACAAATTTAATTTTAAATGTTACAATCACCACTCAACAATCAACAACAAATCGGATTATTACCCTTCAAGAAGGTCATTCTGCTGAAATTAATAAGATAAAGATTTCTGCACTCGATGTTAATCCTGAAGTTACTCCACCAACAACAAATGAAGTATTCTTAAATACTGGTAAAACCATTGCTGTTTTAAATGATGTTGGTACAAGCGCAGCAAATTTATTTAAATGTGATAATCTTGCCGCAGCTAATAACTTCAATAATTGTTCCCTTGATGAAGCCTGCAAATGCCATCCAGCTGATGGAATTATTTCCTGCGCTTGTCTTGAAAATACGGTATTACTCAAGTTATTGAATGAAAATGCCCTTCCATTATTAAAAAATCAACGCTGGCTTCAGTCAACGTCCGACAACAATGTTATTTCAACAATTCCTGCTCATCCTCGACTTCAATTAACCATTCAAGAATTAACACTTTTTGCTGCCATCGACATGAATGCCTGTTCAGCTGAAGTACACAAGCTTGAAGGTTGCAGTTCTTGCCCAGAAGGTGCTGTTGCCGACATCACCTGCACCACCGATTTTGGTGCAGCCGAAGCACATGTTCTTTGTGATGACATGTCCTTCCCACTTCAATGCAGCAAAAACGGCCACTTTCAAAAAATAACGTTATTTTTCAATGAAGTTAATGTCAACATTGAATGCAGCCTTAAATGCCCCAGCAAAGCTACCAAAATTAAACTTGAAGCTACTTTGAAAAAGTCCACATTCATTAACACTTGGTCAAAAATTCAAACAGATGTTCAGGGTGAACCTCCACTGTTCCCAGCTCTTCTTCAAGCCGCCTCCCAATTCCTTCAGTCATCATACATTTACCTGCTCGTCACACTTGGCATTGCTGCAGTTATCGCAATATTACTTTTAAAGTTTTTAATTTAATTTTATTTGATTGTTAAACTTAAATTTTTTTTACTTTAAATTTTTTTGTTGTCTGGAGGTCTCTCAAAAAATTTAATTTTCGAAATTTTCTGTCGGGAGTGTCGAGAAATGTGTCTCTCGATTTCTTTATTTTTTATAAAATGTTTTATCTTTCTATGTTTTGAATTTATTTTTATTCAAAACATTTATATCTTTCACTTTATTCATTTTTCTAAAACATTTTATTCTTTTCATTTTTTCTTTATCCATTTCTTTAAAACTTTAGCTTTAAAACTTGCTTTTTATAAAAATCATTTCTTTATTTTTCGTGCCTTTAAAATTATAACGCGAATTTTTTTTATGGTTTAATTACCCAAAGTTTGAGGTACATCAATAAATATTCAATCTCGTGTTATCAACCCCACACACATTTATACCACTAGAACAAGCTTTTTTACAGGATCGGAATCGCGATTCCATCAATTCCGGAATCGGAAAAAAGTGGAATCGGGAAAACATTGCTCCTGTTGCACTATTGTTTGTTATCCGTTTTGTTTGCGTTTTTGTTTTTTAAATTTTTTTTATAAAATATATTTTTTTGAATGTATATTTTTGTCGAATTTTTTTATTATTAAAATATGCAAAATCGGATTAATCCAAAGCAAAAAAAATTAGAGAGAGGCACCTATTTTCAATGATCGATCGTTCTTTCATCTTTTTTTTCTGAAAAAAAAGGTTTTTTACGTTTAAAACCATTTTTAATATTATTATTTTTAGTTTTCATTTTTATTCTTCAACAACATCTCTCTCCTCTATCAACGCGCCAAACATGTCCTTTATTCGAGGTGAAGAAATTGATGATATAATTGAATTAGAAAATTTTCAACCCCAAGATTTTATCAATGATCCAACCCATGCCCTTCTTCTTCCAATTCTCTCTCATATTGATGCTGAAGCTGAAGATAAATCAATGGAAATGGAGCTTCGAGCAGAAGAAGAATTTCGAGCAGAAAAGCGTCGAATTGTTAAAGAAAATTGTGAAAAAATTGATAATTTTTATGAGCGAAAACGAAAACAAGTTGATATCGCTCATAAAGTGTATACTTCAAATAAATCAAATGAATCAAGGGTTTCATTGTTAATTGCTCGAGATCAACTTCTTCAAGATGTTTTACGAGAAGCTCAAGAGGAATTAAAGACTGTATCCGGGGATAAAGAAAAATATCCAAAAATTATTAAAGGTTTAATTTTGCAAGGAATTTTACAATTATTGGAGCCAGAAGTTGTTCTTCGATGCAGGTAAGGAAGCAAACACTTTCGTGGTAGGACCAAAAGGACAGTAAAAAAGTTTATAAAATTTTGAAATACTGTGACACATTTTTCCGATCCTAAAAATGTATTTAAAATTTTCGTTTTGAAACCACAAGGACAATTTCAACTTTTTCTTAGCACGAAAAAATGGCAGACAATTTTGAAAATTTGTTTTCAATTTCAAAAAAACAATTATTTTGTATATTTTTCGTGTTAAGAAAAATTTAAACTTGTCCATGATGATACAGTAACACTATTTAATATTAAATATTACTGTAACATATTTTCCACTCAAGACCAAAACTACAGTAATCCCACTTTTTTTTGTAGAAAAGAAGACGTTGAATTAATCGAAAGTGTCGTGGATGAAGTTACAGATGCCCAAGAAAAAATTGCTGGGTTTTCTACCAAGGTTACGGTAGATCCGAACAATTTTCTCTCTAATGAAATTGCTGGTGGTGTTGAACTTCTTTCTCGACAGGGAAGAATTTCGGTTTCATCAACCCTGGAATCAAGAATGAATTTAATTGCTGAACAAATTGTCCCACAAATTCGTACTGCACTTTTTGGCCCAAATCCAAATCGAGCTTTCTTTGATTAAAAGTTTTTGAAAGATGCTAAAAAAGAAAGAAAGGATTTGATGAGATTTGATATATCCGTGTGATAATTAATTTTTCGTGCATAATTAATCGATAATAAAAACGTGCTTTTGTTTAAATATTTTTTTGTAATAATTTTTTTTAAATAAATAAAATAAATTTTTAGTGTTTTTTTTCGCAAAAAATGGATGCCGAAACAGTCAAAAAAGAATGCGAAGTAATTATTGGGTTTGAACATAATTTTTTGGAAAAAGGTATTGCAGTTGTGCCATTGGTGCCATTTGTCAGAGCTGCAAAATTGTAAGATCTTTTTTATATTGATTCTTTTTTTAAAAATTACTGTAGTTTGTTTAAAAATTAATTAAATTTACTAAACTTTGATATGCGTGGAATTTTTAATAAGAATACTGTAAAAACTATGATATAATACCAAAAAATTTTTCAGTAATTTTTGACTTATTTCAATTTTCGACTAATTCTAATATTTGGCATCAAAACAAACTTATTTGAGTGGTCGTTTCTGGGGACAGAAATTTTAGAATCGGAATTTTAGGAATTCTCTATTGTCTTCGTGTTGACTAAAAACTCTCGTAGCGCCAAAAAACCGAAAATTCCCATCCTGAAAAAATAAAATTGCCCTCAAAAAAACATTTCCAATATTCCCGTCCCAAAAATAGCACTAAATTATTTTATTTTCCTTTCAAGACAAAAAAGTTTTAGTTTAACGATTGAAGGCCATCATGTTACAATTCCTTCAGGACATGTTGGAGTTGTTGCTGAAGTGCATTTTGGTGTAATCATTTCCAAAGAAGCTAATGAAATCTCCAAAGATCATGCCTTGGATTACGTCAATGGATATGTGGTTGCATTAAATTCAAGGCTTCGAGATGATGAATTTAAAAAAGCCGATGATTCAAAGTCGTCATTTGCAACAATTACTGATTTTAAAGACTCAGTTGTAATTTCAAATGTTATCACAAAAGAACTTTTACCTCATCCAAATGCTGCTACAGTAAGATTTTAAAATCAGGGATCAAAGATCAGCGAAATCAAAAAAGTTTTGATCAAAATTGAAATTTTCGATTTTGCAGAGTCCTGGCAAGAATACCTGTAATAATCACAATTATTTTACAGATTTGGGCATCTTTAAACGGGAAAGAATGCCAACGCGCAAATTTAACAGATGCTCGAATGTCCGTTCAAGAATTAATTGAAAAAGCTTCACAACTTAAAACTCTTCGAGCAGGAGATTTGGTCTTGAGTGGAACTCCGGCGGGATCATTTTATATCAAAAATGGGGATACTGTAGAAATTGGAATTGAAGATGTAATTCGTACGGAAATTTCTGTTCAAAAAGCTACAGAAGTTACAACCACAATTACGATGCAAGAACATGAATTTCGGCAAAAAGATAAAGAATTTCCATAAAAATTTTATTTTACAGTACTTTTGGATACTGTAATAATAATAATTGAAATTAAATATGTTTGGACTTCATTTTGTGACCAAAGTTTCCCTATTTTTACGTGCCAAAGATATTTCTGTTAAATATTATTTTTTGTTTTTAAATCATTTTTTTAAACTTGTTTCAATCATTTACATTTTTGGGTACTGTAATAATTACAATTAATAATTTTTTAAACAATAGTTTAACAACTTTTCATAATACCAAAGATGTTTATTATTATACAGTATTATCAGTAAATTCTTGAGTGGCACAAATTTCATTTTCACTATAATGAAAATTTGTTGTTGTATTTGAAGTTACAGATGTCGAAGATGCAGTTGCAGAAGTTGAAAATGGATTAATCAATTCCCAATCATATGGATCATCATAACACAGCTCAAGCTTTTCATGTTCTTTATCCAACAATGAATAAATCTAAAATACATGTAAAATAATTTAAAAATGAAGATTTTAAAAATATACTTACTTCCTGATAATCAGGTTTTGAATGAAATTCTAATGAATCATTTTTTTGAAAAATATTTGAAAAAACAGGTTTTGGTAAACGTCCTAAAAATGCAGGCATTTTTTCATTTTGCCTTATTTCAACTTTCATTAAATAAATATCTTGTCTTTGAAGCCTCGTAAATTTATGCCAAAGAAGTTTTGAATTTGCAAATTCTGAGCACATATACATCCAACATTCAATATCATCTTTTCTTCCTTGATCCTATAAAAAAAAGAAAATAATTAAAAGTTAAAAAAAAAGAGTTTAAAAAATTTCAACAAAAAAATGACACAAGTTTTTTTGCTCTCTCTTTTTTTTATTACCTTCAAAAAAATGAGCCAGCTGCTGTAAAATAGATGGCCGAGTGGTGTAACGCGGTCCCTTGGCACGCGAGAGTTCGCTAGATCGAATCTATCTCCGACTTGTGGTGACCAAAAATATCTTCAGTGATTTGTATATTCGAATCATGAATTCATTTCAAATTCGACAAATTACTGATAACATTTTTTATCATTTAAAAAAATTTTAAAAGATGCTTATCATTAAAAAGGTTAAAAAAGAACTTACTGTTCGCAAATGATTATTTAAAGAGCAATACCGAGCAGTTCCCCGAAAAGAACATTTTGATTTTGGAGGAAATATAAAATGTGTTTCAGCATCTTTAAAGCGTTTAGAAATTCCAAAATCAATCATATAAATAAGAGATTTTTGAGTTGATCGAGGTGATGAAACAAAATTTGATGGTTTTACATCTCTTGAAATATATCCACATTCATGTAATTCTTCAATGGCATTTAAAGTCTAAAAATTTTAAAAGTTTAAAAAATGTTGCAAAAATACAGTAACTCTGTTGACTGTATAATTCAACAATAAAGTACAATATTTCGATTTCCCCTTGAGACAAAAAAAATATATACTCACCTGCATTGCCACTCTGATAAGCGTTGAATCTTTAAAGCATTGACCATCACAAATTAGTTTTAACTCAGATAAACTAGGACCAAGTAAATCCATAACCAAAAAAGATAACTTTAAAGTTTTTGAATAACCTTCATCAAAAATTCGTCCAAAATGTTTACACTTTTTTTCTTCTGATTCTTTCATCACTGAAATTTCTAATGAAATTGCTGAAGATCGAGAAGTTTTTAAAGCAAAACAATTCATTTCTTGATCAATTACAGAATATACAATGCCATAACCTCCCCGGCCAATTGTTCTTTCAACGGTATAAATAATATTATTTTGAGATGTAAAAGTTTGAATTGGAATTGGTGATGGATTTTTGCTTTGAATTTGTCGCACTGGTGATCCTCGACTTCCCATTGGTGACGTTGAAGGAGAAAAAGAGATCATTCTTGTGATTTTACATTGTTTTTTTGATGAAAATTTAATCGGGGGCAAAAGATAAAGAGAATAATCTTTCTACGAATCTCATTGTGAATGACCTTTTCAAAATGATAAAATTTGCATAAAGTTGTCTTTGATGTCACAGATCAAGCGATTGCTTTTTTTTTAATAAAAATGCAAAAGAGAGGGACTACGGGTGCGTCGAACGCTAAGAAAAATGTCCATTCGATGGATTCAGAATCCATGAAAAAATGTTCACCAAATTCTACAAAATTATTATCATTTAATTCATCTTGATGAGTAGATTATATTAAATGTAAACATTATTGCTGAAAAGGATTCAGAAGTGATATATATATAACAATTCAATAAAATTGGAGACATTTTTTAAATAATCTGAAAATTGAAAAATATTTAATTTTTTCTTTACCATTGAATATATTTTTTATGTAATTATGGCAAAAAAATAATAACATTTTTATTTTATCCGTGACTAAAATATTCAAATATGAAAGAGCAAAAATGAATGAAAGGAATGATGACTATTTTTTTGCCTTTTTTTAAGCCAATTTTTTTGTTGAATTCATTTTTGCTCTAAAAAGATTTAATTTTTGTTGTGTGCGAAAAATACTTGTGTATTTTTTCGATCCGTAATAATCCCTTCCGATTTTTTCTTTCCGGTTTTTTGACTTTAAAAAACTTTTCCTATCTTTTTTGGACATCTTTCCTTTTTTTTCAGTCGATTGTGAAAAAATGACATTTTATTTTTGAAAAAAAGGGACACAAAAATTTTAAACATCTGTCACAGATGATCTGTGATGTAAAAATTGAAAAAATGATATCGAGGGGACTGGCGTAGCCAGGCCCCAAAGTGACTTGTCTCTCGTTAAAAACAAATACGTTTGAAAAAGAAATTCTACTCAGGCCCAAATATATAAAAATATTTGAATATTTCAACAAAAATTAACAAAAAAATTATTTTAACTGATAATTAAAATTTTCATTGTAAAAGGGGAGCAAAAGCTACACAAAAAAACACCATTTTTTAGCTCCAAATATTGCGCCCTGTATATGAACTATCGATCTTTTATTGGTTGACTTTTTTGCCTTCAAGACAACCTTTTTCTCTCTTTCACTGATTTTGGCATTTTGAAAAAGGTGTACCCAAATCGTCCGGACTCCATTGCGGAGCGCTAAGGGAACATCCAGACGTGACGTCACGGCAAAATCCAAAATTTTGACATCCTCCCCCCTAATCACAGTACCGTCACTTTTGGCTTACCCCCCTCCCCCCCCCACCGTCACAAAAATCGTCACATTTTCCAAAAATGCATAAAAAATTAAAATTAATTTAAAATTTTATTTGTAACAACAACAAACAAAATCTTTCATCAAGTCATTTTGTGGTTTTAGTAATCGAACTGGAGCACAATTAAAATGACGAAGCCCTTCAATAGTTCGTGAATCTCTTGGAAGCAATCTCGTATATAAAGTTGATCTTTATATACGAGATTGAATTTATGTTTTTCAATTTCAGATGTCCAAAAAGTCATTTTGAGTTTAATTTGAACAATATCCTTGTTTAATTCTTTCCATGCTTTTTCTCCAGCAAATTCTCTTGCAGATTTATCAAATCTTGTTTTGAGTTCAGCCTAGTTTCGAAAAAGGGCCATAAAAGAATTGTGTAAATCCGACATGTTTACAGGTTTATTTGGATTAATTAATTCTTTGGATGCCTCGAAGTTCATTACTTTGTAACGGGGTTGAAAGTTTTTAAAGCTTGTCCAAAAGAGCACTGCTAACACTGCTTTAGCAGTCTTTTTGCCGCGTTTTAATCATTCGCGTCAAGAGTTTTTTACTCTTTGAAAAAACTTTAGAGAAAAAATTTAGTAAAATTTAATTCAATAACATTGCAAAAATGATCAATTTCCGTGACGTCACTTTTGGCTTTGACCCCCCCCCCCTCCCCCATCACAAATCGTCATTTTTTGCTTACCCCCCCTCCCCCCCCCCCCCCCCCCTAAAGCCGTGACGTCACGTCTGGTCAGTCCCTAACATTCAGACGTTAACAACGACAAACAGCGGCGATGAAAGCATTGGAACAATAAAAAATTTCTACCAGTGCGTCCCCTTTTTTGTTTAAATGTGGTTCGTCGCCGTCCGTCGTTAACGTCAAAATGTTGTTAGCGCTCGGCAAAATAAGTCATTTTTTCTTCGTCTTTTTATTTTTTTCAGTTGCAGCAACTTTTTTTTTGAATATTTACTAAAAATAAATTTTTAATAAATATTTTGTTTGCAACCAACGGTCTGAATGAAATTGAACAATCATGTATTCGTCGATTCGTCCATTTTTCAACATCCGATAATACATCGAATATGCTACAGTACTCCACCATCCCTCTTCCAATGTTTCTTTCTGAAGCTCAAAATTATGATACTGTTATCACTGCAAAACTCAAATGGATCCAGATATTTTTGTAATAATGGGAAATTTACTTTCTGAAGTCTAAAATTATAATAAATTGCCTGAAAATCGTTTACGAAGTCATGATTTACATTTAAAAAAACTTAATCAAAAATCTGCATTCAACAAATCGCAATTCTTTAAGCTGATATTTAATTGATCGATGTAAAAATCGAATTAATTTTGATGTTACCGTAATCTCTGTTAAAGTTAATCGTTGAGTTTTTAAATGCCTCAAAGGTTTATCCATATTTTCAAGGATCAACGATTTACAGCAATTTCGAATTGGTTGAATTTTTTGTTTATCACCAGTTTTTGGATGGCACAAATTTATGGCATCAGTTTTAATTTTTGGCAATTCCAAAGCATGATTTTGAATAATTTCATTAAATCTTTTTGAAACTAATCTAAGATTTATTAAATCTTTTCCAGAATGGCACTTTAAGACATCAATAATAAATTTTGTGGGTAATAATTCTGTGACGGCACTTTTTTGTGCTAAGCATATTATTGTTTTTTGATTTTTTTGAATTAAGATTTTGCAAATGCAAAAAAAAATAAAACACAAGCTTCAGGCTTGTACACGCAGTCTCTGCTCACAGATCCCTGATCTGTTAAAAACTTCACTTGCAACTTATCAATCAAAACTAAGATAAGACTTAGGGGATCCGATTTTTATGATAAAACTTTACATTTAAATACTAAATAAAATCAAACATACAAAAGAATGTTACAAAAGGCGGAGCTTTTCAGCAAAAAGCTGAAAAAGCATCCTATTTATAATGAAAGTGATAAAAATGATAAAAAGCAAGAAATAAAATAAAATAACAAAAATGTCAAAAGACCGGAAACAGCTTTAATAGCTTTTAAACAGATAAATCAAATGATACAAAAGAAAGGAATTTAATAAAAGATTAAAGAAATAATAAAGCATTAAAATTAAATAAAGCAAGAGATTATCGGGACATCATTAAGCTATCAAGGCAAAAGACGGGAATTATCAATTCCCTAACATTGTTTTGAATACCAAATATGCATAAAATGCTATTGTTAAAGATGTTGCAAATTTTAACATCAACGTATCGTACAAGCAAAAATATTTAAAAGATTCAAATAAAATTGTAGAAACAAATCAAACTTTTTAAAAAGCAAATAATTTTTTCAACGCTGCGATGCATCTTTTATTATTTTTCTTACAACGGCAAGAAAAAAAATAAAAAAAGGAAGAAGCAGAAAAAAGAAGAGAGATTTTAAAAAGTGATACAAAAAATGATAACTAATAAAAAAGTGTTAAAACTTTCAAAAGCTTGCAAAAAGTGAAACAGAACTGAACAAAAAAAGGGGGGCATCGAAAAGCAAAAAAGAATGATAAAAAAAGAAAGAGATAGAAAAATGTTGTAAAAAAATAGTTTTTTAAAAGCAATTTTTTGTAAGAATCGATTTTTTTTTGAAATAAGTTAATGTGTTTCAGATTATCTTCTGGGTGGCACGCAAATAATAAAACGATAGCAAACAACAAAAAAAAAATAGAGGTTCTTTCGGCAAAAAAAAGAAGCGTAACGTGCAAACAATAAAACCAAAAATTTATTTTTTTTCGACGTAGATTTTTGAATAAAAAAGTTTACACAAAAAGGAAACACCCTATCTTTCGTGTTACCGCTTTTGACAAAAACTTCCATTATCGGAGTATTTCTTTGTAAGTTTTTTTACGGTAATCCAAAATTTGGAAATGCCAAAACATGTGTGGGGGCATTAAGCAGTTTTATTTTGAGTGCTTTTGTCAAAATACTGAACAACAAATCAAGTGGTTTTGTTTTGAATAAATCGGGCATATTTTCGTGGAGTTTTACAAACTGGTATCCAGTAATGTGTAAAATGTTATGGAATTTTACGGGGGGATTTAAAGAGAGTTTTTTTTATTGTTTTTTAAGAAAATGTGTTGTTTTATTGCGAAACATCGATAAAAATTAAAGTGAAAGTGGTTCAAGATTTGGAAAAATATCAATGGCAAAAGGAAAAAATTTTAAAATTGAAACATTTGAATTTTTGGTTTCACGAATGTATTTTAAATAATTACCTAATGACGCTTTAAAAATGCCATTTCCATAATTTAAATAAACTAATGCAGCATCGGATTCCCAATTTGTATTTGTTTTCAGCCGATCCTCAATCACCTTCATAGTGGCGCCATCAAAAAATGATGGTCACGTTTATTGTTCATATTTAGTTTTAATCTCAAAAATATTTAAAATATTCAAATAAATAAAATTGTAGAAAAAAATCATACTTTTTAAAAAGCTAAAAATGATGACAATTTTTTCGATGGTTGAAATTTGATGATTATTGATGCACATGTTGAGACACACAATGCCAAAACAAACTTTTTTTAATTTTAACTAGGGTGCGGAGCGATGTCTTTTTTTCAAAAAAAAAAAAAGTGAAACAGAATTGAAGGAAAAAAGGGGGGCATTGAAAAGCAAAAAAGAATGATAAAAAAAGAAAGAGATAGAAAACAGTTGTAAAAAAATATTTTTTTAAAAGCGATTTTTTGTAAGAATCGACTTTTTTTTCCATTTTTCTGGCATTGCGAAAAAATAAAATTTTGGGTTTGAAGGCTCATTTGCCGTTTTCAGACCAAATCGAGGTCGGAGATCATGATTTTGAACTCTGTTTCGCTCAAAAAGGCGTGCGCGCCGTTTTACCCGACAAAAAAAAATTGTAAAAAGATTCTATAAAATGCATATAGATCGATTCCCCTCAACCCAGTGAACAATATAAAATACATTTTGACCATTCAAATTGGTTTTTTCGATGGAAAACTCCTAATTGAAGTTGGTGGTATACTGTAATCCAGTATCAACAATAAAAATTTTCACCACGGGCAGGCATACTTTTTTTTTACGAAATTCGATTCCCCACATGATTCTGCATATGTATGGATCAATCTAAGAATGTTTTACGGGGGCCACCACGAAAAAAAAAATTTCGAAAATTTCGATTTTTTTTCACATGGGGGACCAAGGCAAAAAATTAAAAAAAAATTTTTTTTAAGAAAAACTTTTTTGGCTTTAAAATTAACAGAATATGTTCAAAATAATATATTAACACTATAAAAACCGTTTAAATGGATCAAAATGATAAAATATTGAAGTTATATCATAATAATGATGTTGGGGGTATTGTGAAAAATAATTCATCATAAAAATTTTTTTGTGCTTTTGTTAGACTTTAATATGATTGACTATTACTAAAACAAGTATGGGGAGTATAAATAAAACAGTAGCAAGCGTTTAAATGCTATATTAAAAACATTCTTTGCTGTTGGGGGTATTGTAGGACACGATAATGACTAAAATGAATAGAAGTCGGGAACAAAGTAACTTGAATGGTTCCTTTTGGTATAAATATAATCCCTGTGTGATAATAAACAAATTACAAAGATGGATTTTTGATTAAAGGCTTCTTTAAATTGTTATGTCCAATTGAAAAGTTTGCCAATTTTATACCCCAACATCTAAAAAACTATAGAAGTCGAGAATCAGTTGCACAATACTTATGCCAATGATTTTGTTTTGATCTTAACAATATTTTAAATAAATCACAAAGAGGGATTTTTGATTCGAGGTCTAATTCCCATTTGCCATCAGGTCAAATTTTATTTTTTGGAAAAAACGGCAAAAAATGGGTCTTCTTCAAAGGCCAATTATTTTTTTACGTTGTTGTTTATGGTAATAAGACTTTTTCTTATACATTTATATGACTCATAAGAATAAAAAATGATGTTGGCGAAGACCACTTTCTGAGGAAATGCACCCAGGACATTCGAAAAACCGTTTTTCGACCCCATTTTTGAGCTAAAATCAGCATGTTACAAAGGCCAAAAAAATTTAAGGAAGTGTATTAATGTTTCGCTGATTGAATGTTGTCAGGGACACGCATGGGCACAAAAAATGATGTTGTCGGAGACCACTTTACCTGGTGATATGAGAATGGCACCACAAAAAGTGCCAAAAATAGGTGTTTTTGGCCATTTTGGTTTTTCTAACCTCACACCTCCAAATCGACTCAGATATCATTCCAATGTTATTTTTTAGTGTCCCTAGGCTATTTGGCATCATTTAAGACCAAAACCCCTTAACCCTACGTTTTTTGCCAAAAAATGAGCCCGTGCCTTTGTGATGCATGATAGCAGTGTTGAAAATCGTGATTGTCTCGAAAAAACTGATTACTGTAACAATCCTAATTTTTCTCAACCTGTTTGAATGATCCCATTTTCGGACTTTCCTACCCCCAAATCAAGTAGCCAATGATATGCCTAGAACTTGAAATCCATATGAGGCATTGGCATCACGCTTTGAAAATTTCTCTTCCATCTGAACATCCTGGAATTTGGAGATTTTTTAAAGTTATTAAAGACTTACTCATTTTATCACGTAATGCTGCAACTGAAGTCGATCCTCTTGCTGGGAATACTGCAATCATCAGATTTCTTACGCAAATAAAATTAAAGTTAGAGGAAATTAAACTTTTTGTTACTTTTATCTTTTATCACACTTTTTATATAATTTTATATAAAGTGATTTTTTTGTCGGATTATGTTTTTGTCATAGTACCAGTTTATTATTAGTTTGGCATAAAGTTGTTTTTCTTCATTTTGACAAAGCAACAATCATAAAATTTTAAAGGTTAAAATCGAAAATTACTAAATCAATCTTTTTTTACCAAAAAAATATTTGCACCAAAAACAAAGAAATCCAAAAAAACCTTTCCAGTCTTTTTCTCATTGAAAATATATTTTTTTAGTTTTTCTCTTCGCTAATCAAGAAAAAAATTGCAGCAGTTGCATTAATCACTTTATTCTTTGGGGACTTTTAACGGTTATTGTTTAATAAATTTATTTAAAAAATTGGCATTGTTTTTTTTAATAACCGTTACTGCTGCTGCCATTCCATTTATTCCATCCTCAATTATTTGGAAAAAAAACAGTTGAAACTAAATTTTAGTTCCTAAATTTGAAGAAATATTTGTCTATTTTTATTTAAATTATTTAAAAATAATTATGTTTTCTCAATCAATAATTAAGAATGAAACTCTTCGAAGAAAAACAAAGAAAATTCGTGATACCGGACGTCGAATGACGGCAATTTATTCGGATTATTTCAATGTAAATTCTTCTCCAATTGTTTCAAAATTTCGTAAATCTAGTATTTTTCATCGTTCAACACTCTCCCCAAAAATTGTGCCATCTTCAAAAAATACCGACACAGAATTATTACCCACAAAATTTATTATTGATGTCTTAAAGTGCCATTCTGGAAAAGATTTATTAAATCTTAGATTAGTTTCAAAAAGATTTAATGAAATTATTCAAAATCATGCTTTGGAATTGCCAAAAATTAAAACCGATGCCTTAAATTTGTGCCATCCAAAAACTGGTGATAAACAAAAAATTCAACCAATTCGAAATTGCTGTAAATCGTTGATCCTTGAAAATATGGATAAACCTTTGAGGCATTTAAAAACTCAACGATTAACTTTAACAGAGATTACGGTAACATCAAAATTAATTCGATTTTTACATCGATCAATTAAATATCAGCTTAAAGAATTACGATTTGTTGAATGCAGATTTTTGATTAAGTTTGTTTTTTTGTTTTTGATAGGGATCTTTTCTTTTTCTAAAAAATTTGCATAAAAAAGTTTGTTTTCGAAAATGGCACTTTTGAAAATGCCACTTTCTCACATATCTGTTTTTTTGACATCCTTGTCCTCCAATTAAAACTTCTAAAACGGCTATAAAATATTTTATCATTTTATCAGTTCAACAAATCCCCGACATCCCGTAAAAATATTTACACCGGAATAAATTCAGTAATATTGCCATTTTTTATCGATCACGATCCCATATCAAAATATTCTTCTTTTTTAATGTTTTTCTAAAAATTATTTAATCCAATTTTTTGCAGATCAAATGAACTTGCAATTTTGATAAAACAATGGGAACCAAAATTCTTACATTTTAATAATTGTAAATGGATTTTAAATGGAAAAACTCCAATAATTTATGAAGAAGAAGAATATCAACAAAAATTTTTAAATGATTTATTTTTTTCAATGAATAAAACGTTTGATTTTCTTTGCGTTGATTTTTCAGCTTCTCCTCAACAACGGTAAGTGTTTCAACACTTATCATTTTATCACTTTTTATCATTTTTATCAATTTAGACTCGGATTTACTGATAAATTTTCAAACATTTTTACAAATTCATCAACCCTTCCATCAACGATAATATTCAATAATTGTTTAATAAATATTACTGCAAAAACCCTCGAAATTGCTATTGAGGTAATTTTTAAAGTTTTAAATTTTTTCCAAAAAAATTACTGTAACTTTTTTTAGAGTTACATAAATTTG
The DNA here is from genome assembly GCA_964035985.1 of Panagrolaimus superbus. NCBI lineage: Eukaryota > Metazoa > Nematoda > Chromadorea > Rhabditida > Panagrolaimidae > Panagrolaimus > Panagrolaimus superbus. The sequence goes on from OZ038357.1 coordinate 15,011,485, forward strand.
TCGAAACAACCTAATTCAAAATTACTCCCCCAACAATATCTATGGTCTTTTGGAACAATTACAGATACATACGGAAATATTCTTTCAACACTTTCAAACTTTGAAGAATTTGTTGTTTCTCAAAACAAAAATTTGAATTGTTTTGAATGCATTTTTCAAGTTAGCATTGAATCGCCACTTTTGTTTCTTTCCATCAAATTTCCGTCTTTAAATTTTTGGGAAAAAAAGTCATTCGAAAAAAAGAATGATTGCGAAATTTTGTGGGAAAAAAATAATAATGCCTTTGATTTTCCGCAAGGATTTTTGTAATTGTGTTTTTTTGATGGTGGATGTAATTAATGTAATATTTTTTTTCGTAAAAAGTTTTATTTTTTGATTAATAAATCAATTTATGTTTCATTGATGTTTTTTTGTGTAATTTTGCTTACCGTTTGCAATGAAAAATTTATTATTATTAACTGCAAAAATGTTGATTAAAATCGAGAAAACTCGAGTTTTGGATATATATTGATGTTGTTAATTTTTGAGATTTTACATCCCCACCATATTACCAAATCTGAACCGATAGTTCTCAAACTTGCCAGGATAACTCCAATAACATAGTTTTACATAATAAAAGTCACCGCATGTCCATACAAGGCCGTATACAGAAAAAGATTTCGGAGGGGGCACAGCGATTTTCAGGGGGGGGGCACGCCTTTGATCTTTTGCCGCCGCCAACACTAAGCGGCAAAAGATCAAAGGAAATTCTTCAGTTTCGGGGGGGCACAGGTCCCGAATCCCCCCCCCCTAAATACGGCCTTGTGTCGATATCATTCATAATCACTGAGTTTTGCTTCCAAAATGATGCTGGAGATGTACTTTTTACGTTCAAAGTGAGAAAATAAAATGGTGGCCCCCGTAAAACATTCTTAGATTGATCCATACATATGCAGAATCATGTGGGGAATCGAATTTCGTAAAAAAAAAGTATGCCTGCCCGTGGTGAAAATTTTTATTGTTGATACTGGATTACAGTATACCACCAACTTCAATTAGGAGTTTTCCATCGAAAAAACCAATTTGAATGGTCAAAATGTATTTTATATTGTTCACTGGGTTGAGGGGAATCGATCTATATGCATTTTATAGAATCTTTTTACAATTTTTTTTTGTCGGGTAAAACGGCGCGCACGCCTTTTTGAGCGAAACAGAGTTCAAAATCATGATCTCCGACCTCGATTTGGTCTGAAAACGGCAAATGAGCCTTCAAACCCAAAATTTTATTTTTTCGCAATGCCAGAAAAATGGAAAAAAAAGTCGATTCTTACAAAAAATCGCTTTTAAAAAAATATTTTTTTACAACAGTTTTCTATCTCTTTCTTTTTTTATCATTCTTTTTTGCTTTTCAATGCCCCCCTTTTTTCCTTCAATTCTGTTTCACTTTTTTTTTTTTTGAAAAAAAGACATCGCTCCGCACCCTAGTTAAAATTAAAAAAAGTTTGTTTTGGCATTGTGTGTCTCAACATGTGCATCAATAATCATCAAATTTCAACCATCGAAAAAATTGTCATCATTTTTAGCTTTTTAAAAAGTATGATTTTTTTCTACAATTTTATTTATTTGAATATTTTAAATATTTTTGAGATTAAAACTAAATATGAACAATAAACGTGACCATCATTTTTTGATGGCGCCACTATGAAGGTGATTGAGGATCGGCTGAAAACAAATACAAATTGGGAATCCGATGCTGCATTAGTTTATTTAAATTATGGAAATGGCATTTTTAAAGCGTCATTAGGTAATTATTTAAAATACATTCGTGAAACCAAAAATTCAAATGTTTCAATTTTAAAATTTTTTCCTTTTGCCATTGATATTTTTCCAAATCTTGAACCACTTTCACTTTAATTTTTATCGATGTTTCGCAATAAAACAACACATTTTCTTAAAAAACAATAAAAAAAACTCTCTTTAAATCCCCCCGTAAAATTCCATAACATTTTACACATTACTGGATACCAGTTTGTAAAATTCCACGATTGCAACATCTTTAACAATAGCATTTTATGCATATTTGGTATTCAAAACAATGTTAGGGAATTGATAATTCCCGTCTTTTGCCTTGATAGCTTTATGCTGTCCCGATAATCTCTTGCTTTATTTAATTTTAATGCTTTATTATTTCTTTTATTGTTCTTTAATCTTTTATTAAATTCCTTTCTTTTGTATCATTTGATTTATCTGTTTAAAAGCTATTTGAAGCTGTTTCAGGTCTTTTGACATTTTTGTTATTTTATTTTATTTCTTGCTTTTATCATTTTTATCACTTTCATTGTAAATAGGATGCTTTTTCAGCTTTTTGCTGAAAAGCTCCGCCTTTTGTAACATTCTTTTGTATGTTTGATTTTAGTATTTAAATATAAAGTTTTATCATAAAAATCGGATCCCCTAATCCAGTTGCATAAAATTTATGAAACAGTTGAATAAAATTTGAGATGTGCACCATTTTTTCAAAGTTACGCAAAAAATTTAATTTTTGTACCATAATTTGCAGAATCTTTTTACGAATAATAATGGATAAAAAAATTTAATAATTTTGGTTCTGATAAAAAAGATACCGTAGAAAGAAAAAATGAAAATACCGTAATTTTTTGGCCGATTTTTGCCGGAGTCCATCGGCGTTTGTTTTTTTATGCCTATCAGATGCAGAATTTTTTACTGAGTCCGATAAAATAAAAAAAAAGTCCGCAGAATTGCGCCGAAAAATTTTACTGTTTGAAAACATAAGGTCGCATATTGCGTGTGCACTAATGAAATTTCTTAAAATTTTTACAAGGCTTGTAAAAAATGCAGCTTTTTTTTCTTAAATAACCAATGACTTTTTCACTTTTCATTTATTTTAGGAGACATTTTTTTCAGTTTTTCAAATTAATCAGTTGTTTTCGAATTTACTGTAGCGAAAAAGAAACAATGATTAAAAAATATTAATTTTTAGTTAATAATTTTTAATCATGATCTCTTTCAGCTCAACTTCCTCAACGTGTGCGACCAATCTTTCGATTCTGTCAAACAAGGTTTCTCTTAGGATTGTAATTGTTGTATTGTAATTGTATTGTACGTTTACCCCTCCTCAGGACCTGTGTGCCTTGATAAGGAACAATAAATAAATAAATAAAATAAAATAAATATTCGATTAGAATGTATATTTTGTTTTGGATTTTATTATGAAATCCAAAAATACTTAATAATGAAAAACTTCAAAGGTACTGATTACATAAATACAGTAATCAAAAAAACATTATTGCAAGATATCCATTTTTAATTACTTCTGGATCCGACGAATCTGAAAAAAAACAAAATATTTATTAAGTATTTTTAAAAAAAACTTGCTGGAACTAACAAAAAAAAGAAGATGAAGAAAAAAAGAATTATTTTGCCGAGCTCTAACAACTATCGGACGTTAACGACGGAGAACGAACCACATTTAAACAAAAAATGGGACGCACTGGGAGAAAATTTTTTTCCGATGAATTAAAAAAAATTATTTTCAAAGAATCGATTGAAATTAAACTAATCCTTCTTAAACAAATCTCCGCAACTGCTTTCAGATGCATACTGTGACTTATATTATCTTTTGTACAGTAAAAAAATACAAATGCGTAATAAAATTTATTGACAAAAAAAGTATGAAACTTGAACAATTCAATATTGAAGATTTTAAAAAAAGCTCGATTTGGCATTGTGTGTCTCAATATGTGACCACGGTGTAATGCATCATCAATTTTAACCATCCAAAAAATTGCCATCATTTTTAGCTTTTTAAAGCGTATGATTTTTTTCTACAATTTTATTTGAATATTTTAAATATTTTTTGCTTCGACTATAAGTTGAAACTTTTTTACAAATTCATGAAAAGCTATTTTATGTTCTTTCATTGATCAATGTAAAGAAGTAATTAATTGTTGCGACGTTGAAATTGAATGCGTTAACAAACAGATGCATATTAATACATCACATTTTAGTAAGATTTATGAACAACGTAAATTCGATTGCCTTCGAGCTTATGAAGATTTGCAAGATTCACAGCTACCTTATAAGGTAGTTACAACATCATGGAAAAATTTGCAAATAATTATGCAAGAGGTTTCTAAAATTGGTGTTACGTCCTCTATTAATTTATCCATTGACAAAAATGCAACATTATCAGAACAATTGCGATCACAATTAACAAAGATTGTTACTGAAAAGTTCAACAAAAAGCTAAAAATTATCTTTTTCTTCATTCATGTATATCTCTTTGGTGTTTGAAGTAAAAACCCTTTTGCACATTCTTGAATGGCATCTCGGGTTCCATGCTAAACCGCATATTTAAGAAAATCATCGCAATTTTCAAAGAAGATTTGAATAACACTGCGAATAATATATATCTTTTTCTTCATTCATGTATATCTCTTAAGTTTGGTTGTTTATTTTACATGTATTTTTTTTTTGTATATTTTTGTTACATTTACTTGTTGTTATATATATTTGTTACATTTATCTATTTTGTATATATTATTATGTTTGGTTTTTTAAAATACGAAAAATAATAGAAAAAAAAAAGAAAAAAAAGAAAAAAAAAGATAAAAAAGATAAAGATAAAAATAAAAAAAAGGGCTGACGGCCGACTCTTACATGATCCTTGCCTTGACGTGGCGTAAGAGCTTAAAGGACGTTTTTTCTAACAATCCAGTATTTTTGACGATTTTCTGCAAAACCGAAAATTTTTTGTCACGGATTTGGTTCAAAATGTTTTTCTGGGGTAATATGGGTCCAAAAACACCAAATTCATCATCAGTTTTGAAATTCATGAAGTCATTTTTGAGTTACAGTATACTGGATTCAAAATCCGGATTCTGGAGCCAAGTTATCAGATAGCTCTAAAAGTGGTATCGCTGGATAGCCCTGGACGAGTTGAGTCTAGGAGACCCAGAAATATCCATATCTATCACATTTAAAGTGGTTTTTCATCCAATTGAATGTCCAAAAACGTCAAAAATTACAGTAATCCAGCTACAGAATCCACCAGGATCCATAATTACTGGGTTTCTATTTTTTTCCATATACTTTAGGGTATGGGGCATCTAAAAATACCAGAACTTCGGGAAAAAAAGGGGTCCCAATTGCTTTTTTTTGTCAAAACTCACTCACCAATATCTTTAACATCATTAAAAATTCATAACTTCTGAAATATGGTACGAAAAGTGTTCCGGTCTTTTTTAATATCAAATGTAATGTTGTTGGAACATTTCTAGTAAGTTCCAGCCGCCTGGTATATAATTTGGCCATTTGGCATCAACCTTAATATCAAATTCCGTCCAATATATTATGGTCAACATCAAATAAAATGGTTTTTTGATGACCAATTCAACCAAAAACATTTTTTTAATGAATAATACATACAAAAATACTAAAATAAAGTACTGGGAAATGACGGGGGTTCAAAATCAATTTTTTTGAATTTTTTAAAATTTACTTATTTTCGATCAATTTTCAATAAAATAAAATTTTATTAAAAATGAAAGATATCAGTTTTCTGATATTTTTGTGATAAAATGTAGCTCATTTAAGATTTTTGGGCCATGTTTCAACATCCTGGGATCACTACTTTTCATTTTTCACCAAATTGGAAAAATGGTGAAAAATCAGAGAACAAAACATCTAAAAATCAGTGTTTTTTCAATACATTATCACTAAAAACTTTTTTAAAAATTTTATTATAATTAATTTTGATAGAGCAAAGTGTTTCGAAACCGTTATATGCAATTTTAAGATTTTTCAACAATCACTCATTTTTTCAAAATTTGAAAAAACTGATTTGACATTATTTGGTATTGAAGTCACTCACAAAGTGATAAAATAGTTGTCAGTTCCAAAAAACGAAATTTGCATAAAATGCTGTTTTTTGGCACTGTTTCACCTGAGAAATGGAAACTAGGTCATTTAAACACAATAAAATCTCTGAGTTTTGTTGGAAATATTGTTGGCTACAAGAAAATATATAAAGATTTGGGTAAATCTCAAAAATAAAAAAAATCCATCCGGCCGACTAAAGTGTCCATTTTACCTATAGATATAGTACAAGTCCAAAAATTTTCGGATTCCCGATAAGATATACTCAAAAGCTCGAGTAATTTTTTTCATATGGTTGTGACAATCAAAGAAAACCAACAGGAATTATCTGGATATTTGTTTTGCATGAGTTCTCACTTTTCAACGATGTTGGGGTATAAACAAAGCAAATTTTCAAATAGCTGGCAAATGAGAAATATTCACCCGGCAACAAAAAGCGGGAGTAATTTTTTTACAAATAACCTAGTGATCATTTAAAAATAAAAAGCGTGCTTCTATCTTATCTGGAAAACACGGTCTCTACTTTTTAGTTCAAAATACGCCTGTAAAAGCCACCAAGAGCAAAAGCTATAATTAAAAATTAGTTTAAACGCCTGAAAATGCTTTAATTAAACTCCCTGACCTCGATTTAGTAAGACATAATCATATCAAAGTCGAAGATAAGCACAAAAAATTTTTTTTCTTGACGAAAATTTTTCCACAATACCCCCAACATCATTGAAATGATATATCTTCAATATTTGATCGTATTGTTTCATTTAAATGGTTTTTATAGTGTTATTATATTATTTCGCTCGTACTAACCGGTTGCTTTTTCTGTTGCTGGCGTTTTGTTAACTCGCTGCCAAAATTTAAAAAAGAAACTTCTTTATCCAACTTTTGGTTAACATGGCATCCAAGCTCGAAACACTTATTTCTCAAATTCAAAAAAATATTCCTGATGGTGAATTAAAAGCAACAATTATTTCAAGCTTCCAAAATCTGTGTAATGAAATTCAAGGCTTAAATTCTCAAGTTCAAAATTTAAATCATGAAAATAATTGTATGAAACAAATAAATACTTCCCAACAGCAACAAATTATTCTTTCAAATAAACTTATTGAAGCTCAAGAAAAACTTATTCAACAAAATTCTCCATGTTTTGATATGCCATATTCTGATTTACGTGCCCAACCTTCTTCTTTTTCTACTGCTAATATGGAAGTAACTCCTCCACAATCAAATATTCCTGTTGGACCAACCCTTATTCAAAATGGTATTACTGGTGTTGTTAAATTTTTTAATTATGAAAAAAATTACGGTATTTTTAGTTTTAAAACAAATGAAAATGGCAATGAAAATTTAAAAGAAGCTTTTATTCATGCAACAAATATTGCAAAATCAAAAATTGAAAAACCAGAAAACCGTAATTTACAACAAGATGAAGCAGTTGTATTTGATTTATATGATATTGGAAATAATAAATTTATCGCAAAAAATGTTACTGGCCCAAATGATTCCAATGTTCAAGGTGTTTATGTTGTTTACCAAAATAAAAATACACAAAATACAAGAATCCCAAATCAACGCCAACCTCAAATCAATTACCGTAATCAATATCATCCAAGAAGTCAATCTCGTTCTCGTTCTCAATCTCGTCCTCGCTCCCAATCAGTCCGACGCATTCAAAATCAATATAAAACGAGGAAATGTAAAATTTTTCAAAACGCTCGAAGAATTTGAAAACAAACGAAGAAATGGAAGGCGAGATTTTTTTTCAAATTCTCTTATCAAAATTCCATTTTGAGGGGTTTTTCAGAGATAAGTCAAAATTTGGAAATATTTTTTCCATTTTTCGAGGAATTTTACGTTTTTCAATTTTACTGTTCCATTTTATAGTTCCAAAATCAAAAGTCACATTTTTGGAACTTTTTTTGTATTTTTTTCCAAAAAGTCGAACCTTACACTCGCTTGAGTATAAGCGCTGCGCCCCCAACCACTCAGCCATGGGTGCTACGGAAGCTTACTTCATTTTGTTGCCCACGTGCTGGTTAGTCTTTTTTGGAGAGAAGAGAACGAAAAGAAAAAACATAGTTCGGCCAGCCATGAATCATTTCCATTCCTCAAACTCCGTAGCACCCATGGCTGAGTGGTTGGGGGCGCAGCGCTTATGCTCAAGCGAGTGTAAGGTTCGACTTTTTGGAAAAAAATACAAAAAAAGTTCCAAAAATGTGACTTTTGATTTTGGAACTAAAAAATGGAACAGTAAAATTGAAAAACGTAAAATTCCTCGAAAAATGGAAAAAATATTTCCAAAAATAGGCTGTTTTCTGCAGTTATATCAAAAATGGAAAAAAAAGTTCCATTCTTGATGCTTTAATTCCAATTGAAGAAAAAAAGTTCCAAAATGAGGCTTATTCTACAAGTAACCCAAATTTGGAACTCAAAAGTTCCATTTCTTTATTTATTTTCAAGTTCTTCGAGCGTTTTGAAAAATTTTACATTTCCTCGTTTTATATGATCAAAGACAAAATTATCACCAAAATGATTTTCAAAAAGTTGGCCAAAATCGTATTTTTCGTTCCCAACGACAATATTAAAAAAACAACTCAAATGTATCATGTTTAACGCACAATCGGCCCGGAACAAACTTCACATCATATCGGATCTCCTCTCGTCTTCTTCCTTTCAATTATTTTTTATTACCGAAACATTTTTAAAAGAAAAAAATACTGATTTTTCAATTATTGGCAATGCCCCATATTCTATTCTACGCAATGATCGTCTCAACATCTCAAATTTCTCCTCAAAGAAGCATTTTAAACAATATTTATCAAATGCCGAAATAGAAAATTATTATTCCTAAATTCTTTGTTTATAAATTATTCCTTTTTCTGTTTTTTGTATTTATTTATTTCTTTTTTTTTGTATTGTATTTATTTTTTTGCCTCATTTTACTACCAGCAATGGTATGTCAAAATGTATAAATCTTATCTTATATTATTGTTTCATTTAAATGGTTTTTATAGTGTTATTATATTATTTCGGACATATTTTGATGATTTTAAAGCAAGAAAAATTTTTTCTCCAAAATTTTTTTAAAAAATTTTTGTTTTGGTCCCCCCTGTGAAAAATATCGAAAATTTCGAAATTTCGATTTTCGGGCCCGACATCTCCCAAATCATTTTTTAATGATTTTAGGGTGGTTAGAAAGTAAAAATAACCATATCCCATCCCTTAAACTCAAAATCCGTCTCTACCGAACACCCAATGAGCCCGTGAATTTGCATAAAGCTATAAAAAAACATGTTTATTCATAGAAATTTACGCACAAAATAAAATAAATAAAACAAAAAAAGGAGGATTCGTTAGTTAGCGATGATTAACTTTCGAAAATCCTTCAAACATTGAATTATTAGAGTGAATTATTTGAACTGCATTTGAATTTTTTTTGAATCGCTTAAAACAGAATTGAAAGCCATCAAATATTACATTTCGATATCCTTTCAAAATAATTAAAAGTGTTAAAAAATCAAAGATAACAAATAGATGATATACGGTTTCGGGGATAGTAAGAGATATAACATAATAGTTATATTCTTTTCTCTCTTGTATATACAAATAAATATATTTTTGTATATCGGCAAAAAAAAGTTTTATGCCAAAAGTAGAAAATATTGAATTCAAAAAGGACGTTATTCCAGTTAACAAACAATAGAGAGATGCTCGAAATGCATCTCGTAAAGTTTGTTTTGTTGCATCAGATTTTGAAATAAGTTTTGATTGTTGACGAATTTTAAGGAAGAGAATCATCGAAAAAATTGTTGTAAAAATTGTTGCCAATAAAGGAATAAAATATTTTAAGACAGTATTAAATCTTGTTTCAATGAATTCATTAAAAAAGGTATCACAAATAAAAAGTAAGAAAATAATTGTTAAATCATAAATTAAAATAATAGCTAAAATAATTTTGCCATTATTTTCAATCTTTTCATACTTTGAATACGATAAAGATAAATATCGATGTAAGACCAATGGAAAAATGGTTGTAAATGATAAAAAATAAATATACTTGTTCAAGATTTCAACGATTAAAACATTATAAATAAATTGCGGCAAAATTAGAAAGAATGTCAGCAGAGAATGAATTCCATCAATTAAATAAAAGATGGTAGCATTAACAACAAAATATTTGTAATTTTGTTTTATTTTGTTACTAAATGATATTAAAATAATAATAATTCCAAGAAAAACCATAATAATCAAAAGTGGTAATGTTTCATACCAATATGCGTTGTATAAAGCTGAACAAATCTCTGGATAGTTATTCAAGTATAATGGAGGAATCAGTGATTCCATAGGAGTATAATATCTATCAATAAATGGATAGGCTAATTTAAATTTTGCTAATGAACTATTCAAAGGATGCATTCGAGATAAAATAAATTTACAATTTGTCAACGACATTTTCTTCTTCTTCTTAAAAAAAATGTTTTAAAAATTTGTATCAAATTTTATACCACTTTTTTAGAGTTTATAAATGTTCAAACTTTTTCTTTTGAAAACAGCTGAAAAATTTAAAAAATAGAAGAAAAAAAAGTCTCCTAAAATAAAAAAAAGTGAAAAAGTCATTGGTTTTTTAAGAAAAAAAACTGCATTTTTTACAAGCCTTGTAAAAATTTCATGAAATTTCAAATTTTATGCAGCTGGAACAAAAGTAAAATGTCAAGAAAAAAATTAATTCCTCGAAGAAACTTTTTCAAAAATGGTATTTTTTCGCATTTGGTCCAATTATTTTAATTCCGAAAAAACCATTTTTAAAAAAGTTTCTTCGAGGAATTAATTTTTTTCTTGACATTTTACTTTGGTTCCAGCTGCATAAAATTTATGAAACAATTTAATAAAATGGCTCCCAGACATTTTCGCCGACGACATTTGCGCCCATAAAAAGACATTTGCGCCGATATAATAAAACTACTGAATTTCACCCATAATATCTTCCTCAATCCACATAATGATTTTTATACTCTCCACGATTCCCTAAGGGCGCCCTACGGGCGCCTACTAAGCCTAAGCCTAAGGCTAAGGCTAAGGTTTAGGCCCGTGTGCTAGCCTAATGAGGTCGGATCTAGCCTAAAAAGTCTTATCGGCGCAGATGTCGTTTTATCGGCGCAATTGTCGTCAGCGCAAATGTCGTGGCGCAAACTGCTGAGCACCAATAAAATTAGAGATGTGCACCATTTTTTCAAAGTTTCGCAAAAAATATAATTTTGGTACCCTAATTTGCAGAATCTTTTTACGAATAATAATTGATAATAAAATTTAATAATTTTGGTTCTGATAAAAAAGATACCGTAGAAAGAAAAAATGAAAATACCGTAATTTTTCGGCCGATTTTTGCCGGAGTCCATCGGCATTTGTTTTTTTTATGCCTAACAGATGCAGAATTTTTTACTGAGTCCGATAAAATAAAAAAAAGTCCGCCGAATTGCGCCGAAAAATTTTACTGTAGGAAAACATAAGGTCGCAATTTGCCTGTGCACTAAATAAAATTTATGAAATTTCTTAAAATTTTTACGAGGCTTGTAAAAAATGCAGCTTTTTTTTCTTAAAAAACCAATGACTTTTTCACTTTTCATTTGTTTTAGGAGACACTTTTTTCAGTTTTTCAAATTAATCAGCTGTTTTCGAATTTACTGTAGCGCAAAAGAAACAATGATTAAAAATTATTAATTTTTAGTTAATAATTTTTAATCATGATCTCTTTCAGCTCAACTTCCTCAACGTGTGCGACCAATCTTTCGATTCTGTCAAACAAGGTTTCTCTTAGGATTGTAATTGTATTGTACGTTTACCCCTCCTCAGGACCTGTGTGCCTTGATAAGGAGCAATAAATAAATAAATAAAATAAAATAAATATTCGATTAGAATGTATATTTTATTTTGGATTTTATTATGAAATCCAAAAATACTTAATAATGAAAAACTTCAAAGGTACTGATTACATAAATACAGTAATCTAAAAAAACATTATCGCAAGATATCCATTTTTAATTACTTCTGGATCCGACGAATCCGAAAAAAACAAAATGTTTATTAAATATTCTAAAAAAAACTTGCTGGAACTAAAAAAAATAAAAAGATGAAGAAAAAATGAATTTTTTTGCCGAGCTCTAACAACTAACGGACGTTAACGACGGAGAACGAACCACATTTAAACAAAAAATGGGACGCACTGGGAGAAATTATTTTTCCAAAGAATTAAAAAAAATTATTTTAAAAGAATCGATTGAAATTAAACTAATCCTTCTTAAACAAATCTCTGCAACTGCTTTCAGATGCATACTGTGACTTATAATATCTTTTGTACAATAAAAAAAATACAAATGCAATAACAAAATTTATTGACAAAAAAAATTGTGAAAATTAATCAATTCAATATTGAAGATTTTAAAAAAAGCTCTATTTTGGCATTGTGTGTCTCAATATGTGACCACGGTGTGATGCATCATCAATTTTAACCATCCAAAAAATTGTCATCATTTTTAGCTTTTTAAAGCGTATGATTTTTTTCTACAATTTTATTTGAATATTTTAAATATTTTTTGCTTCGACTATAAGTTGGGATACTTTTAACAAAATCATGAAAAGGTATTGCAACCAACTAAGTTCTATCGTGTTTATACATATACGTTTAAGGCAATGCTTCCAGACGAATACATGCAAAAGTTTCAACTGAATAAAGAATTAATTAAAAGATCTTTTCAACCAGCGAATATTGCAGGAGTTACTATATTGACGCGGAACAAGATGGTTGTTCCTGGATTATATGAGTATATTCCACATTTTAGTAAAGACCGCAAAATTATAGGGGGGAAAAAATGATGCCAGATGCATGCCAGTCACCTTTGAATCACAAATGCATCCTTGCCGATGTTGAATTTTTTGATGAACTCGGTTTTCCTTACTGATTTGCCGAACAAAAGCCCGACTACATTACATATCTCACTGAATAAAATGCAAAGTTTTTTAATATGTTTTTAACTACTTTAATAAATTACAGGGCCCAGGAAAAAATTTTGGAGGGGGCTAATCGCGTTTTGGGGGGGGGGGGGGCTAACCTTTGATCTTTTGCCGCAAGCGGCAAAAGATCAAAGGATTTTCTCGATTTTGGGGGGGCTTGAGCACCAATAACCCGCCCCCCCCCTTCTTGGGTACGGCGCTGATAAATTACAAAAATTTCTATTGTGAGATAGGCATACATCAGTGACCAAACATCGGTTGAAACAACAACGAAAATCCCAAAAGATTCCTTGGGAATTCCACAAAAGCTCCAATCAATTCCTTGTAATTCCATTAAATTTCCACATTGAGCATTTTTAAGACTTTTTGTATTACTTTTTATTGAAAAAACAATGAAAATCCCAAAAAAATCCGTGAGAATTCCACCAAAATTCCATTAAAATTCCTTAAACTTTTCTTTAACAATTCCCAATTCCATTCCAAGCTTTTTTTAATGCTTAATCAGCCATTTTTCAATGAAAAGAATTTCAAAAACTTAAAAAATTCCACCAAGATTCTATTAAAATTCCGGCCAATTCCATTATTTGTACCAATTACATTGATCCCTATCCTTAGCTCTTCATCAGTGATATGATTTGACTATTTTGTCGCCCCGGCGCCGCCCCCACCACTTTCAAAAAAGCGCCCCAACGTTATATAATTAGAAATTTTTTTAAAAAAATGAAAAAATTTTCATTTCGCCCCGGCACTTTTAAAAACCCGCCCAGTCCACCGCCCCGCGCTCTGGCGTTTTGAATTTTTCGCTCTGTCCACCGCCCCGCTCCGGGGGATGTCGGGGCGGGGCCAGTCACATCACTGCTCTTCATACCACATCAAAAACCTTCATAATCCAAAAAATTTTAAACACTTTTGTGCATGTCACTTAAAAGCCCATTAAAATTCCTAAAATTCCTCTCAAATTCCACCAATTCCATAATTATGGTATTACCAGATCTCGATTATCATTAATTCATGCTTTTAAACTAAATTTTACGACATTTTTTATTCACTTTCATTTCAAAATACCTAAAAATCCAGAACGATTCCAGAAAATTCCTCAAAATTCCAATCCCAATCTCACCAAAATCCATGTTAACCCCCTTCTGAAAACTCCCTAGACTAACACTATGCAAAATTTTACCCCTTGTTGTTGTGTTAATTTTAAATTTATTAACAAATAAATCGCGGAACGAACTTTTCAATCACCCTTATAAAAAATTTGGTCTTGGCATTTTGTGTCTCAACATGTAATCAAACTTTGATGCATCATCAAAAAAATTAACCATCGAAAAAATTGTCATCATTTTTAGCTTTTTAAAAAGTATGATTTTTTTTCTACAATTTTATTTGAATTTTTTAAATATTTTTTGCGTAAAAAATGTCATAAATTGAACAAAATTTTAGGAAATATTAATCCCATTCAAGGCTTTGCACATGAAATTGATCAAGCTGTCGACGATAATCCAACAGTTGAAGAACTTATTCGACAAAAAGTCATCCTTCAAGCTAATCTTGAAAAAGGAAAACAGCAATATCAAGAACTTGAAAAGAAATTCACAAAAAATGAAGCCCATCTCAAAGAAATTGGCGCATTACTTGAAGAAATTCGAGATAAATCTCGAAAATCCAATATCATCTTGGTCAACTTTACATTTGGTAAGTTGACCAAGATGACACACCCATTCATGAATGAAAAATGAATGGATGTGTGCATACATTTCTAAATACCTTTTTTTTTTGTTTTTGTTTCAGCTTTTTATCTCATAATTGTCAAAATCCAACTTTTTTTGCCGATTTTTTGATCTTTGCTCGACTTTCAAAAAAAAATGTGTTTTTTTTACGGAAGTAACTTCGCTTTTTTTTAAGAAATACTTGACGCGATATTATTTTTATTTTAAACATGGACCAAAAAAAATATGAAAGGGAACCGCGCGCCAAAGGCCAAAAAAAAAAGCTAAATATATCGCATCAAAAAAAATCGAAACAACATTTAAACCCATAAAAAAAAAGAAAAAAAAGCCGAAAATATCAGAAGCAAAAATCAAAAAAAAATGATAGCCCAGCAAAAAAAACCACCAAGTGAATGGAGCTAAGGGAATGACATTAATTTTAGCGCAACATCGGAAAAAAAAGCAACTGAAAACTTTTTTGTTGTTGTTTACGCCTTCCAAAACAACAAAAACAAAATGAAGAAAGAATCAAAAAGAATACTTTCGAAAAAATGAAATATACTGCATTTTTTTACTTGTATTTTTTTGGGATAAAACAATGTTTCTGCAATAAAGGCATTGCAGCAAAAAAAAAGAAGGGATTAACGATTACGGTATTTCAGAAAAGAAGTTATTAAAACAAAGACCGTCCTACTTGAAAAGAGTATCTAAAATTTTAAAAGAATAAATGAAAAATAAAGATATTTAAAAATTTCTATTAAAGATTATGGTATTTCATCAAAAAAAGTTATTTGAAAGAAAAGCGTAACGGGCAAACAAAAGAAGCCCAAAAATATTAATTTAGAGACCAAAATATAAAATTGAATGTTTTAGATTCGTTTTTTTTGTGGTTTGAGTATTTTTAAAATATTCAAATAAATAAAATTGTAGAAAAAAATCATACTTTTTAAAAAGCTAAAAATGATGACAATTTTTTCGACGGTTGAAATTTGATGATTATTGATGCACCTGTTGATACACACAATGCCAAAGCAAACTTTTTTTAAATTTTAACTAGGGTGCGGAGCGATGTCTTTTTTTCAAAAAAAAAATGCATAACGAGTGTAGCTACGTGCACGGTTTTTTCATCGATTTCCAAATGTAGTAAATTTGGTATCATTAGATGCGCGACAAAAATATTGTTGGATATAAAAAAAGAAAAAGTTTAAAAAAGATAACTTATAAAGTTTAATAACTCTTTTAAGAATCAGAAAAAGTAGTTTTTTTTCAGTCGGGGAACACAATTCTTTTATAAATATTTTCGTGTCGCGTTTCAAAAAATGCACTTTTTTTGCAGCAAAAAAATTTATTTTGAAATTTGCTATTTATAAAAAATATAAAATATATATATATAAACTTTTAACATATCTTTTAAATCTTTACTTAAAGAAATGGAAGAAAGAGCTGTAGACGGAAATAATTGTATAGGGTAATATTAATGTGTTTTTTTAGCCAAAGAAGAGTCATCAAAAGAAGAATCTAGTGAGAAGAACGATATTATTTGTAATAGTTAAAGGTGTTTCAGCAAAGAAAGAAGAATAATTAGCTATGTAACATATATTTTTAGAGAGTAATAATAAATAAAATTTGAAACAAAAATTTTTAAAAAATTTTTCATGGAATTGAACTCGCCCCCTTGGAGTGATAGATAAACGCCGTTTACCACTGCGACAAAAGGCCAACGCTTTTCGTGCGCACTTTTTTGTTCTTAAAACTTTCGAAAAAAAAGTCAGTTCAAAATGGAAAAAATGAGTTGTACCAAAACGGGGTGATCCGGGGTGATTTCTAAAAATATGGTCTTATAGTAAATGAAACGCTCTATCGCTATGATATATTTTCGAGCTGGAACTCGCCAGAGTGCAATACATATTTTTTTTAAAAACGTAAAAAAAAGCGATTTTTTAGACTTTTCTCAGATTTTTTGTATTAAAGTGATGTCCAAAAGTTGGATTTTCGGAATCTCCGTCAAATTTTACATCTAGGTGGTTAAATAAAAACTTTGTAAAAAAAAGTTTTGATTTCTACAGTATACCTCTCTGTCATTTTTTTTGACTGAAAAAAAAATGAAGGGGAACACTCGCGTTTGAGTTGCGCGTGCACGTAGCTAAACGAGTGGCGGCGAAAAAAAAATGGACCGAAGGACCGAAACATGTTTAGTCGAGTGGGGAACGTGCATTGCTTGCAGCCAAAGTGAGAAAAAAGTCATCCATCGACCAATGTGCAGGTTCAATTCCCACCTCGCGTAAAAAAAATATTTTGTGTCAAATAAATAGTAAATTTTAATATAAAATAAATAGCGTTGAATCATCTCATTTGAGTACCGTTTATTTGAGTACCGCTCATTTGAGTACCGCTCATTTTAGTACCGCTCATTTGAGTACCGCTCATTTTAGTACCGCTCATTTTAGTACCGCTCATTTGAGTACCGCTCATTTGAGTACCAGTTTAGGCTTAAAGGGATATACAGATAACCTAGTAAATACCAGGTGAGAATCTCACTTTGGCTGCAAGCAATGTTATTTTGACGAAAATCAAGTGCTTCAGAACAATCAAATGATTTTTCCGAAATTGATGTTATTTGTGACTTTGTCCATATAAAGTATTGGAGATCATCAATAATAAATTGCATTCGATTCTTTAATAATTTTTTTAATTTGGCAGGTTGCACACCATCTGGAAACCAAAAGGGTTGCAAGTGTTCAATCATGTATTGGCCTTAAATTAAGAGATCAATTAATATATTAAAAGAAAAGGTATGTAACATACAAAATGGATGTTGAGGTGAAAGTGGTTCAAGATTTGGAAAAATATCGATGGCAAATGGAAAAAATTTTAAAATTGAAACATTTGAATTTTTGGTTTCACGGATGTATTTTAAATAATTATCTAATGACGCTTTAAAAATGCCGTTTCCATAATTTAGATAAACCAATGCAGCATCAGATTCCCAATTTGTATTTGTTTTCAGCCGATCCTCAATCAATTTCATAGTGGCTCTTGCACGGTCCAAAAATGATGATCAAGTTTATTGATCATATAAAAAAATCATACTTTTCAAAAAGCTAAAAATGTTGAACAGATCATAAAAACTTTTTTCTTTTTTTTTTTTAATACTCATTAAGAAATGCCAAACAAAGTATTATTTGTTAGATTTTTTTAAATTAAGGTTTTGTAAAAAAAAGCATAAAATTTGGATTAAATATTCTAGCCAATGTTAATGCATTTTAACAGAATAACAGAATAATATTACATAATATGTATTATTATGTGATTATCAAATTTTTTATAAAAAAATGTTGAAATTTGCGTTGACATAAAATGCATCATCATCATTATCACTATTTTGGTGTTTGTTATTGGTTTGGCTTTACTGTTTAAATTAAAAATTCTACGGCAAAAAAGGCATATGTCAAAATCCCATAAACATAGAAGGGGAACCGATGGCCAACCCAATGTTTGTAACGAATGCGAACATTTTTTATTTGCAGTTGAAAAAAAGACACAAAGGCCTTTTTAAAAAAGGCATATGTGACTGTTCTCTCTTCTTTTTTTGCAACTATTTTTTCGCAAAAAACTTATTTTATATTTTCAGACTATCGTTCTTTTTATTCTCTTCTTTTTTTGTTATTTAAAGTTTAGAAAGAAATTATTTTTGCAAAAAGTATCAATCAAGCTTGAAGTTAATTTGCATAAAGCTATAAAAAATATATTTATTCATAGAAATTTATGCACAAAATAAAATAAATAAAACAAAAAAAGGAGGATTCGTTAGCGATGATTAACTTTCGAAAATCCTTCAAACATTGAATTATTAGAGTGAATTATTTGAACTGAATTTGAATTTTTTTTGATTCAAATTCAGTTCAGAATTGAAAGCCATCAAATATTGCATTTCGATATCCTTTCAAAATAATTAAAAGTGTTAAAAAATCAAAGATAACAAATAGATGATATACGGTTTCGGGGATAGTAAGAGATATAACATAATAGTTATATTCTTTTCTCTCTTGTATATACAAATAAATATATTTTTGTATATCGGCAAAAAAAAGTTTTATGCCAAAAGTAGAAAATATTGAATTCAAAAAGGACGTTATTCCAGTTAACAAACAATAGAGAGATCCCAGCGTTTGATGCGTAGGTCATGCATTTACTGCGCATTTAATTTGCACACAAAAAAGCGCGCCGCATGCAGCGATGCTTTGTTTGTGTGCGCATTAAATGCATTTTAAGAGACTGTCTACCAGATTTTTCAAATCGAGCGGAACACACCATTTTATTTTTCAATTTTTTTTTTATTTTTTGGTAGAACCTGGTCTAAAAACGTTATTCTGAAAGTATTATCCGTTCTTATAGTGCTAGTTTTGGATTGGCACGATGCCAAAGTTCATAATTGAGCAAAATTTCATGACAAGTAAAATATTTTTGTTTCTTAACCAAAAAATTTAATGTTTTCCCAGATGATACTAGTTGGAACAAGGTTTAAAAATATGTATCGTTTACATTTTTATCACATCTTTGAATACGATTTTTTTCACTTTGAATATTTCACCCCCTAAAAAAAAATTCCATTTTTCGTGGGAGGGATAGCCTGAAACGTGCAAAAGTTGCCCCAGGATATCAGCATTCAAGTTATATATGATTCGTACCATAAGGGGATGAACTTAGCGATTCCTAAACAAATTACTTTTCTCAACAACATCTATAACATCGAATAATAAATATATTTCGGGAATGGGAGCAGGTATCGACTTCCGGTGACTTGCATTATGAAATATAATGGTATTAGAGCATCCCGGGACAGTTTCAACATTTTTGGTAACGATTTCGAAATACGGGACCACTTTGAAAATCCAAAATTTAACAACATTGAAATATTGCAAAAACTTGGGTTTTTCTTTCGTAATAAAATCAAATATGTATTTTAAATGTAAAGTATATGTAACAACACCAATCTAACATGATAAAAAATGACGGGGGGTCAAAATCGATTTTTTATGATTTTTTTAATTTTGCTTATTTTTGATCAATTTTCGAGATACCAAAATATTTGGAATATCGAAATATATCAACTATCTGATGCTTTCGGGTTAAAATAAAGCTTGTTTGAGATTTTTGGGCAACATTTCGACATCCTAAAATTACTAGTTTTTGTTTTCCACGTAACTGAAAATATGCTCTAAAATTTGAGAAAAAATATCTGGAAATCAATGTTTTACCGACACATGATATCTAAAAACATTTTTTTTAGATTTATAATAATTTACTCTGGTGGGGTGAATTGTTTTGAAATCATTTTGAACAATTTTAAGATTTTCAAAAATTACTGATTTTTCAAAATTTGAAAAAAATTATTTTATTTTATTTTGTGTTGAAATCATTCAGAAAGTGTTAAAATATTGACATGTGAGCCAAAAAAAACGTTTTTAATGATCTTGTATCGGAAAAACATTGATTTCCAGATGTTTTTTCTCAAATTTTTGAGCATGTTTTCAGTTACGTGGAAAACGAAAACTAGTAATTCCAGGATGTCGAAACATTGCCCAACAATCTTGAACAAGCTATATTTTAACCGGAAAGTATCAGATAGTTGATATATGTCGATATTCCCAATATTTTGGTATCTCGAAAATTGATCGAAAATAAGCAAAATTCAAAAAATCATAAAAAATCGATTTTGACCCCACGTCATTTTTTATCATGTTAGATTGGTGTTGTTACATATACTTTACATTTAAAATACATATTTGATTTTATTACGAAAGAAAAACCCAAGTTTTTGCAATATTTCTATGTTGTTAAATTTTGGATTTTCAAAGTGGTCCCGTATTTCGAAATCGTTACCAAAAATGTTGAAACTGTCCCGGGATGCTCTAATACCATTATATTTCATAATGCAAGTCACCGGAAGTCGATACCTGCTCCCATTCCCGAAATATATTTATTATTCGATGTTATAGATGTTGTTGAGAAAAGTAATTTGTTTAGGAATCGCTAAGTTCATCCCCTTATGGTACGAATCATATATAACTTGAATGCTGATATCCTGGGGCAACTTTTGCACGTTTCAGGCTATCCCTCCCACGAAAAATGGAATTTTTTTTCAGGGGGTGAAATATTCAAAGTGAAAAAAATCGTATTCAAAGATGTGATAAAAATGTAAACGATACATATTTTTAAACCTTGTTCCAACTAGTATCATCTGGGAAAACATTAAATTTTTTGGTTAAGAAACAAAAATATTTTACTTGTCATGAAATTTTGCTCAATTATGAACTTTGGCATCGTGCCAATCCAAAACTAGCACTATAAGAACGGATAATACTTTCAGAATAACGTTTTTAGACCAGGTTCTACCAAAAAATAAAAAAAAAATTGAAAAATAAAATGGTGTGTTCCGCTCATATGTGAAATTTTAAGATTTTCTGGTAGACAGTCTCTTAAGTGCGCATTTAATGCTTTTCAAAAGCATTTTATGCTTTTCTTCTTTTTCTTTTATGCATTTTAAATGCTTTTTGCAAAGCATTTTATTTTTTCTAGCACTTTTGATGCTCCATTTGCTCTAAATTTTTAGCTTGTATTCAACTAATTAAGCTTTTTCTGCCTAGACAAACAACTATATTATATAATAGAGGATTGTAAAGCCAGAAAAAACAAAAAGAGTTGAATATAAGCAAAAAATGAAGAGCAAATGAAGCATCAAAATATATATTACACATAAATAAAATAATAAATATAAAAGCAAATTCCTGCAACATACCAAACAGGAATTCCCTAAAATAAACTAAAATTAAAAAGAAAAATGTGCAACTCACAAACACAGATTCACCTGAAATTAAAAAGTTAAAAACAAATTGCTGGCAACCGAAGAGATATGGTTACGGATTCCAGTATACAGCAATAAATATAAATAAAAAACGTCCTTAAACTTACAAAACAGGACTTCCTGAAATAATATTCAATTAAAATCAAAAGTCTGGCAACCGAAAAAATATGGTTACGGATTCCAGCACTATTAATATAGCAAAAAAATAAACCCTTTAACTTACAAAAGGGATCCCTGAAATCATCATCAAATTAAAACAAAAACCTGGCAACCGAAAAGATATGGCTACGGATTCCAGTACAATCATACAAAAAAAGTAAAAAGTCTAATAAAAACCCTGGAACTTACAAACAGGGGTTCCTGAAAGCATTTAAATCATTAAAAACAATGCTACACATACCTATATATATATATACATTTAATATAGCAGGAAATATGCCCAACAAAAGGCACTAAAATAATATATAACTAAAGAAAGATAAAACCTGTAACTTACAAACAGGGTTCCTGAAATATTGTTTTGACAGAAAGCAAATATAAAATGTTCTGCAACATACCAACAGAAGCAACTAAAAAGTTTTAAAAAAAGCGTTAAACAAAAAAAAAACTGCAACACAACATTGCTAAAACAGCGATTAATAAAAACTTTAGATATCTGTTTCGTTTACATACAAAAACGAAACAGATATCAATGAAAAATAGTTTTAAAGAAGAAATAAAACCAACCTTTATTCTACAGTTAAAAAATAAGTTTATTCTATAAAAACAAAGTTAATTCAACAAAACAAATAATAATTAAAGTATAAGAGGTACTTTCATGTACAAATTTTATAGTAATTTTTTAATATCTAAGAAAAAATTGGTCGCTTCGAGAGAAATGCGTCACTATTTATAAACATCAAATGTTTCTATAAATTTATTAAAAAACGATTTAATTAAATCGTTTTTTAATTAAGTAACAACTTTCAATGTTTAGCAAAAATGAAGTGAATAAATTATTTATCGCGGATATAAAATGTTTAACTTGTCACTTTGTTATTTACATTATAATGTGTTAACAAAAATAGTTTACAGAAATGTGGATGAAAAGTGCGAAGCAACGTTTAAAAGAATATAAAATTATTAAAAGAGGAACTGGGCCTGCTGGTGGTGAATCCCACGAAACACCACAACATGATTATATACCAGATTTTGACCCATATGATGATATGGAAGTAGATGATGATAATTACAGTAATTTGTATAATAACGATGTTGATATGGAAGATGTTGAATTAGATTCTGAAGGGGAAGAGTCGGAAAACATTGATGAGCCATTGTACGAAAATTCTCCATATTCAGTTACTGAATTTTCTGTTACATTAATGGCAGTATTCCGTGATAAACATATAACTGATGCAGCAAGCACAGAAATTTTAAATTTGTTTCGTGTTTTCCTTCCTGCCTCAAACAAAGTTCCATCAACATTTGTAAAGCTTAAAACAATTATAACTTCCCTAACAGAAAAATCATTAATAACAGAAACTTGTGTATTTTGTTCTTCGTGCTTAAAAGAAATATGCACTTGCAAGGCTTTACAAAAAGCTGTGCTTTTAATATGTAACGTTATGTTACAACTAGAAAGCTTATTCTCAAGTAATCAAATAACAAAAAAAATTTTTTACCCAAATAATGCATTTATTACAGGGCATAAAGGGACGATGGAAGAATTCCGTATCCGGCAATTAGCAAAAAACGAACTTTCTGATATTCATCAAACTGTTTATTACCGTAGTGTAGTTGAAAAATCTCCATTTGTGATTCTTTTATCAATATACACTGATGGAGGACGCTACACTAAAAGCGGATCACATGAAGGGTGGCCTCTTGTTGCCTTTGCTCTTGATTTGCCTCTTAAACTGCGGCATAAGTACTCAAACATAATATTTTTTGGGTATTGGTATGGAAAAAATAAGCCAGACTGGAATTTTGTATTCAAAAAACTTGGTCGACTGTCGCAATTTACGTATGAGGGCGTAACATATCGTGTTAAATATCTTCAAGCTGTTGCAGACATTCCAGCAAGGCAACTGTGGTTGTCTATGGTAAATGTTCCTGGATATAATTGTTGCTTTAATTGCAATATTCATGGAGAATACAAGCAACGACGGTATGTATATTTGTAATATCAGCGTTAGCAAAAACGTCTCATCTTTAGGGTCATTTATCCATATGTTGAAACAAATCCTCGTGATCCCAACACATTTTTAAATAAAACTGATGGGGTAAATGGTATTAGTGAGCTTTATGAAATGCTTGAATCTTTTCCTGGTGGAATGGCAATTGATTCAATGCATACTGTATATAGAGGACCAGTTGAAGTAGATTTTAAAACTTTACTGCAAGGATTTCGACGTGATCCCAATGTACGTTCATTACTGAAATTAAGTAATAATGGTAAAGCATCGCTTGATATTTTATTGACAAAGTATGATTGTTTCAGCATTAATATGCAGGTTAAAACAATACAATTTAGGATGAAATTTCCCAAAGAATATCAAAGAAACAAACTAAGATCAATAAATGCTATGCCATCATGGAAAGCATCTGAGCTAAAACTTGTGTGTCTTTATGTTGTTCCAACAGTTTTGCTGCACATTGCTTCAACAGAAAGCACAAACATCGCTGAATTGATTGATAGTATGATACAGTATAGCGCAGCGATTCGTATTCTTAGTGAAGCAAAAATTAATGCAGAAATGATTGAACAATCAGATAAAATATTAAATTATTGGTCGAAAAATAGAGCAAGACTTTGGACAGAAACGGCAATGACATTCAAGGTTCATGAAAATCTTCATTTACCTCAACAAACATTAATGCATGGACCTCTGGCGACTTATTCAGCTTTTGCCGGCGAGTCGTGCATAGGCGAAATTGGAAAGGACGTGTCGTGTTACAATATTGAAGTTACTGTAAAGCAAATTGCCGAGAGATTAGAATTAAGACGTGCAAGTGTTTTATGGTTGGATAAACATGGGTCTTCAAAAGTAAAAAGTTATTTCAATTATGGTAATACCAATTCCAAGACAAAAATTCCCAAAATTACAGAAGAAATTGATCAATTTTTAAAGGATAATTTAAATACTTGGACACTTTGTGGTGAAATTACTGTAGCCGGCTTTGCGATAGCTCCGTTTTTTAAATCTGAAAGCGTAAATTGCTATATTTGTTTGAACGCAGAAAATGGGTGGAAAGCAACACTGAGAAAAAAAAGTAGACATTTAGTGAACATTTTGTGGTCACTTTTGTCTATACTTTGAATGTTCATCAAATGTCTACCTTTTATAGACATTTTAGACATGTAATCAAATTGTCTATATTTTTTGTAGACATTCGAAAATAGACATTTGAAGTCATATTTGTCTACATTATGTCTATTTTTTTATAGACATACAAAAATAATAGACATTTTTTCAATAGACTTTTTGTAGACATTTTACCTACATTTTATCAACAGTTTGATATTATTTTTTTTTCTTTTTTTTTTTATTTTTTTACTGTATTAATTACGAAAAGTATTTTAACATTTAAATATTTATTTTTAACAATTTAACAATATAAATTAATGATGTGATGATTAACAAAAAAAGTGAATGATAGAATGATTCGATGGATGTTTCATTGTCGATCATGCATGATTATAAGTTTCACATTTCTAGAACACGAAAAAAGCAACGATACCGAATTCTATTATAAGCTAAAATATATTGAAAATTAATTTTATTGAACAAAAATAAAAAATATGCAAAGAATGGATTAATCCCAACGCGATTATTTCTCAAAGAATATTTTGTCACACGGCGTTTATAGAGGATGCATAAAATGCAGTTATAAATACACGAAAATGTTCAATAAAAAAAGCGAACTTACTTCAATTTTTTAACGGTAAAAGAGAAGTCCAAATTTTCCAAGGGATACGATAGCGATCATCAACACCAAAATAATCGTTCCAAGCAGCTTTATCGAAGAAAAAGCAAAATTTAAAGCTATGAACATAAAAAGAGGAACTTTGACAGCACCATTCCATTATTCTATTAAATACAAATAATTAAATAGCCTAAAAATGTATATTGTAAGAAATAGTTAACATAAAAACGCAAAACTGAAAAGCACGCTTTGCTGCAATTTTGTGTATGCGTTATCGCCACGAATCACTTGTCACATGCAAATCGAAAATAATATGATTTTAGCTGTATTTTTCATATTTTACAAAATTTTTAAAGACATTTTAATTTAAAATTCCAAAAAAACACCTACCTTGGATAACCACGATCAAATGACTTTTACGGTAATGTCAACGATGGTGATTACTTCTGGAAAGAGCGTCTAAAACACTGGATTATCTTCAGCCAAAAGTGATATAGTATAAACATACAAGGAATTTCGCTAGCGTTTAGGGCGACATTGACAAATACGTGCAGCATTTTACCGAGAAAGAGGAGTTTGAAAATCCTAAAATATATTATTATATACAGATATGAACATTTTAAATAGCAACGTACTTCATGAGCTTTCCATACAGATGACACAAAATGAGCACAAGAAGAAAGCTTGAAGGATTAGATAAATGAATAACAACATCAGCAGCAACAACGAGAACTTTTCATATCTACAACAAATTAGAGTCGTTAAACAGTTATATATTCGGTGTATAAAAGATTTCACCTGTATTATTATAAATAATCCAATTTTTTAACGAGTGCGACAATTATTGTTGCAACGACGTAAAGCACGCAGAAAACATTTATTCGCATTTGCTTCATTTATACATCAATTAGATGCACACCCTCGATCCTAAAATATAATATTATATACAGATATCAACATTTTAAAGAGCAACACTATGATCCGCACACGTACCCAAGCAATATCGATAAGAAGAAGGTTTGGAGAGATAAAGGGACATCAACGTCAGCAGCAACAACGAGCACTTTTTGTTGGAAACATAAAAATAATTATAATAACATATCTTTTTTGTAAACTTTGGCTGTCATTTTTCTTAACACGAAAAAAACATAGATGTTTTTTGCTGCAATTAGATTTTTTTTTAAAAAAGTTGTCGATTTTTTTGACGATTTATTATTCAATTATTTACTTCAATTATTTATTTTAGAATTATATATTGCATGGAAGCAAAAGTATATGTTCCATCGGATGAAGAATTTCGAGAAAACGGGATTTTGTCGTTAATGGAAGTAGCAAGAAAAGAATTAAACGCTGACGATGAAAAGTTACCGATTTTTAAAGCAAGTTATCTTTTTGTTTTATTGTTTTCTATGCTTTGAATTTTAGATTCGTTCACCACAATGGTTCCGTGATTTCTTCGTCGTTAACAATTCAACGTTGCCTTTCTCAAAGTTCAAATTAAAGAAAGTTAGAGAAACAAGCTTTCATGTGGTCACTGATGGAATCGTTGCTATGAAGCTCGGTAATAAATCTTTTTCGTTGCAAAGAAATCATTTTGATGGTGTTATAAATACAATTGCCGAAGTGCAACATAACGTTACTAATAGTAATTATCGTCGTTTTTTTTCAAGTGAATCTTTATTAAAAAAAGCTCCAACAAAATATATGGAAAACTTTACTGGATCGTTTATGGACAACGTTTACAAAGTAAATACCCGACAGTTGCCAATGGGGTACTCATTGAATTCGTTAAATGGGGTTTTGAACACGATAATTCCGGTAAATTTGTAAATTATGTTAGATTTGTTATGAATTGTGATTTGTTTTCAGACAAGAATTCCTGGAATCACAAGATCGATGCTTTATATCGCTGAACGTGGAACTATGGCACCTATTCACATCGAAGACATTGCTATGATGTCAATAAATTATCATATTGCTGGTTATCCGAAGGTATGCCCTATTATTATTGTTGTTTTACTATTTGCATTTAACAAATGTTTTTTAAGGCCTGGATGGGTGTCCACCCTGATGATATGCATTTTGTAAACAAAATTATTCGTGAACATTACCGCTCTGATTGTATAACACCTCTGCTACATCGAGACATCGTTATTCCTGTTGAATTTTTGGAATCGAGAAATGTACGCTTTGTATATACGGTGCAACAACCCGGTGAGTTCGTCGTTACTCTTCCAATGGGCTGGCACCAGGTAGCCAACGATGGCTGTAATTTAAGCGAAGCTGTCAACGTTTACTGTGATGGTTGGCCGGTTATTGCTGGCAGACAAAACTATTGCAACTGTCATGATCGTGGAACAACTTACAACAGCGATGAATGGGACCCTGTCATTAATTGGCTTCAATATGGAGAACAACAAATGATGGCTGAACTTGCAGATGAACGTTTTGATGTCGAATCATTAGAAATACCTGACAAAGTTGGTGATCTCCTAGTTGAATACCGTGCCCAATCATTAGAAAGAATAATAGAACCTCATCGTTATGATAAACGAGCAAATAACCAAATATCAAGAAAGTCAGCTTCTCGGCGTTCGCCTAAAACATCTTTTACAATAAACGATTTATTAGAATCTGATTTGTCCTGTGATCGTTATGAAAAATTATTTGATCGTGCCAAAATTACAGATGATTCAAACGATAAGCCCACAGAAGTCGTTAATGAAGTAATCAAGATCGCTCCAACCAATCCACAAGAAGATTCAGATGTAGCAAGCGTTGATGAAAATAATGTCAATTCTCTCCAAGAATTATCTCAAAATGAAACTAACCCTTTTCGTGATCCTCAACAATTTAAACAGTTTATCAATAATTATTTTCGTCCTGATGAGAACAAAACTAACACACGTCGTGAAAAAATTGATCGTATTAAGAAAAACAAAGAAATTTATAAAAAATCTGCATCTTCAAGAAAACGATTTTCAGCAAAACGTGTCAAAACTCGTGATAATTATGAACGTACTCCTCTTGCAATTTATTTCCGTGATAAAATTAAAATTGCTAAACGTGCTATCAAAAACATCGATGCAAAAGTAGCTGACTATCATTCAATAGTCGATGCGCCACCATATATGTTAACTAGAAATAATAATGAAAAACGTGCTCAACGGGTGATTGAAGTCGATCATCTTACGAAGCGTCGGGATTTACATAATGTATTGCAAAAAGTATGGGGGCGAGAAAAGGTTTACAATTGCTTCGCAAAAGGCCACACTGAACTAACGGTTTTGAGAGATTACTTTAACAACAACGATGCCACCAACGTTGAATATTTTAAAGAATGCATGGGACTCGTTCCAGTAACTCATAAAGAATTTTGGGAATCATTATTGATCGATAAAGCTGCTTGGAACGATTATTTTGATGTTGATGATCGCTATCGTATCCCTTGGAAAATTTGGACTTCTCTTTTACCGTTAAAAAATTGAAGTAAGTTCGCTTTTTTTATTGAACATTTTCGTGTATTTATAACTGCATTTTATGTATCCTCTATAAACGCCGTGTGACAAAATATTCTTTGAGAAATAATCGCGTTGGGATTAATCCATTCTTTGCATATTTTTTATTTTTGTTCAATAAAATTAATTTTCAATATATTTTAGCTTATAATAGAATTCGGTATCGTTGCTTTTTTCGTGTTCTAGAAATGTGAAACTTATAATCATGCATGATCGACAATGAAACATCCATCGAATCATTCTATCATTCACTTTTTTTGTTAATCATCACATCATTAATTTATATTGTTAAATTGTTAAAAATAAATATTTAAATGTTAAAATACTTTTCGTAATTAATACAGTAAAAAAATAAAAAAAAAAAGAAAAAAAAATAATATCAAACTGTTGATAAAATGTAGGTAAAATGTCTACAAAAAGTCTATTGAAAAAATGTCTATTATTTTTGTATGTCTATAAAAAAATAGACATAATGTAGACAAATATGACTTCAAATGTCTATTTTCGAATGTCTACAAAAAATATAGACAATTTGATTACATGTCTAAAATGTCTATAAAAGGTAGACATTTGATGAACATTCAAAGTATAGACAAAAGTGACCACAAAATGTTCACTAAATGTCTACTTTTTTTTCTCAGTGAATGAAAGTGGTTGCTATTGCTCAAAAATCACCTGAAGAAATTTATTTTTGCGGCTATTTTCTAAAGGTTAAATCTTATTCAAATTTAATGCAAAAGGAAGGTTTCTTAGCTTCGCAAACATTTGCATATCAATATTGTTGTTATGGAGATAAAAATGATTTTCAAGAAGATTCTCTTTCGATTTGTAATGTTCAACGTTTTCTTGCAAAATATGTGTTTATTGTGGTTGATGATATTAATTTTTTAATGAAAATGCCTCATCCATATGAACATAATTAAAGTTTTAAAAAGGCGTTTCGGGTTAATTTAAAAATGAAAAATGTGTAATTTTATTGTATTAATGCTTTTCAGTTTTAATCCATTATTAATTTGTGAAGTTTGAATGTACCGTTATTATTAATCAACAGTTGATTGTTTTATTAAGTTAAATAAAATGCAGTAAGGGATTAAATGTGTTAAATTACAAAAAAAATTGGTTGAAATGCATTAACAAAAAAAAATTATTCAGAATGCTCAGAAGATTCATGGAAATCATCATCATTCCCGTCACCATCATCGCCATTAGCAACAGGAGCAACTTGTTGTTCATAATTAAGGCCTAATTGAATAGCCCAATTGTAAATTACAGCTGGATCTGTTGCAACTGTATCTCGTTCATTCACATAGTCATCTACAAGAGATTCATCTTCCAAAAAGCCAAAACCGTCATCATATGCTTTGACATCAAATTTTTTAGCTTTTGTTCGACCGTGCTTTTTCATGGTGTTTACATTTCGATTGATATAATCTCGACCTTTGGTAATAAAAGTCAATCTGTGATCCGGTGTAAATACATTTGCAATAACAAGATCCAGGGCAACTGAATGTTTAAAGGTTAAAAAAGGTCTTCAAAAATATTAATCTTACGGAAAAATGCGGAAGTTGCATGAAAGCTAAGACATGGCTTTCGTTGTCCAGCAATTGCTCTTGGGCCTTGTGAATAAAATGGAGTAGGTAAAAAAGCTTGTTTTGCTACTGTAGGTCCAAATAATAAATAATATACGGCACCAGCACAAGTATTGGCGTCATAATAATGTAAAATAAAAAATGCTTGATTTCTGTAAAGCATTTCTCTTAAATCTTGACGACTTTGGGATGGAATAGCTGAACTGCGGCCACGAAAAGCTAATATTTTAGCCATAAGTTCTGTGGTAATATCGGGAAGAGATGAAATAAGTTGAGGTATTCCTGCTATCATTGTTTGCCAAGTACTATTTGTTTCAACGGCTTTATGTCCTCCTTTTTTCTTCTTTCCTTCTAATTTTTTAACGCGACGTTCCAAATTTGTAAAAGAAGTTTTTGTTTCAGTTAAGGCACGGGTCAATGTTGCAATCAAATCTTCAGCCGCAGATAAACGTGCCAATGCCGTCTGAAGATGTTTTAAAAAATTATATACAGAATATTTTAATTTTTCATACCGATTCTTCAATGGGGTTAGTTGTTGGAATCTGTTCTAAATAAGTTTTAAGTTCATCTTCAGATCCTTTAAATATTAATGTTCCTTGAATAAGCTTATTATCATCGTCACTAAAAATTTACTCATTTTCTCTATTGTTTAGAATTGTTTGTAAGACTCACAAAAATGAAACGGGTGAGCCTTCTTCCAAATCAATCCTTTCTCCCAATGATAATGTATTGTTAAGCCATGCTTCACGATCATTTAAAGCAACTTCATGTAATGATCCATCAGGTTCTCTGATTAAAAAACGCATGGCGGCCATAATTTCCGTAATATTAACTACTGCACTGTTATCTCGTTTCTTTTTTTTTACTGGAGGAGGAGAGCCAAGTTGCGGGCGATTGCAATTTCGGGGCGGATGAGCACAAAGTCTTGGAGGATCACAGTGTCCGTGTGATTTAAGTGCATCAAAATTCATGCCTGAAGATATATTATCGTACAATATTATTTTAATATTTTAGTTCAATACTTACTTTGCTGGATTTTCGCTTCTATATCAATATTTTTACAAATATTTCGCGCTTTTCTTTTTTTAATTATTAATAAAACAATTACGGTAATTAAAAAACCAAATAATAATAATATAATCGAGCCACAAACAATCATTTTTTTCTTTGTTACCATATCGCTTCGTTGATTGCTTTAAAAAAATCTTCTTTTAAATTTCTATTTTTTTAAATTTTTATTTTGGGTACTGTAGTTATCCCCCTAGCATCCTCAATTTTTTTACATCAAAGGGTAAATGGTCTATTCTTGGTTTTTTAGCAGTTCATCTTATTTTCTATTTCTTTTATTTTATATTTTCAATATTTTGAGAAAATGAGCGAAAATTTTATGCAAAAAATCATGAAAAATATTCATGTTAAAAGGGAGGAATAAGAAAGTCCTTATTTTGTTCTTATCAACCTTGTCAGGAGAATTTTTTCATTTATGCTGCCCCGGTGGTTCACAAAAAAATCTATGATCCGGTGTAAATCTTTTGTTTAAAATAACAACTTTTGACAAAATTGTTTAAAAAATTGATATATTTCACTAAACGCTGGTAGAATTATAACAACCGGTAAAAATTTAATAATGGAAGTCGAAAAAAAGATTTTAAAAAACAAGTTATGCCAAAAGATGGTTCACAAAATATGTTTTGATGAAGAGAAGTGAAATAACAATAATAAACAGCTCTTCTCGTCGAACTTTGAATGATAGTCTAACACAAACATGTGTGAGATTTTGACCTCAAATTGTTTTGCCTTTATAAAATGGAGAGACATACTCTGTTTTATTGCGCAGTCTCTGTTACATAAATACGTCTGTCTGGTGCCTTCTATGAGAGAAACCAAGAAACTGATTTACTTACGATTGCCAACATAATCAAAACGAAGCAAAAACAACCCAGGGTCAAAATGATAACATTTGTTTTTCACAGACACCAAAAAATAAAAAAATATTTTTTGCGGTTCGACTTAAATTTTTGTTTTTGCACTCAAAGTCATTTTTTATTAATTTTTGTGGTACTTTTTTACTTTATCCCCCCCCCCTTTTTTTGCCTTTTTTACATACTTTTTTCATTCAAAAATCCATGAAAAATAATAAACATTGGAAAATAAATAATGGAAAACAACTATTTTTACCTCTGTTTCATTCAAATTTTATCCCAAATTTGAAAAAAAATCAAGGAAAAAAAGGGGGGGGGGAATAAAGTAAAAGAGTGCCATTTTTGTTAGCACCAAATTGTTGTTAAAGTTGTATGAACAGGTCTTTCATTTTCCATATAAACCAACATTTATTGCCCCATTTTTAAAATTATTTTTGAAAAAGCTTAAAAAAATAATAACATTTTTTGAAATCAGAGGTAAACTGCACAAAAATTTATGGCATTTGTCTCGGTTCATTTTTACCGGCTACGTAGCTCGTTAGGGGGGGGGGATAGGGGACGGGGGCAACAGCTTATGGGGGATTTGAAAGGGGTCCCCTAATTTTTAGAAAAAAAGTGGGGGCTTTAGGGGACCCCTAAAAAAGAGGGATTTTGGAGTATTTTATTGATATTTTAACTACATTTTTTACGGTAACATAAGAAACAGAAATAAGATATTTTTAAAAAGAATATTTTTTAGGGATTTTAAAGGGGGAGTCGCACTTCACACAAACTTTTTATTAGAGGGAGCAGAGAAAAAGAGACAACGCTGCCGAGTCAAAGAAAAGAAATAGTGCGTCTTTTCTCTTTTTTTCCCTGATTTTCACGATTGGTTATAAGAAAAGATTTATGTTAACTGCGACTCCCCCTTTAAAGAAATCACGTGACCGAAAAATTTTCTTTTTTGACCCCCTCCGTGACCAATTCTTGAAAAATTTGTTATTTCACAAAGCAGTTAAATTCGAAGCGTTTCGAAACACGAACCTCAAAAATTAATTTACTTTGTCATTTTGGTCAAATCTTTTATCTAAGAACCCATGAAAAATTTGAAAAAGAATCATTTGAGCCAAAACAAAATGAGCGCTTTTTGAGACAAAGGTTGGGCGTAGAGTTAAAAAAGCAAAATGCCATGTTTTCCCATAAAACTGAGGTTAACATTGTGAATAAAACACAAAGTTACGTTTAAAAGTGATCACGTGACAAACACTCTGCCCCCCCCCCCCCCAAACTATTTTCAATAAAAATAAACGTCAAAAAAGGGGGGAAAATATGTTAGGGGGCCCTTTAAAAAATAATTTTTAGGGGGGAAAGCCCCGGGGGGTTCCGGGTATTCCCCCTTAAATTGAAAGGGGGGTACAGCCCTAGTGACATTCAACAAATACAGTACTCATAAAACATTCGTATAAGCGACTGTCCAGACGTGACATCACGGAAAAATCTAAAATCTTGTAACCCACCTACCCCTCCCATCGCTATTTTTCCTTTGATCGTTGCCGCTTGTTAAAAATATGAAATTCTAGATTACATCTTTTTTCTTCATGAAAATGATCATGTTGTTTATTCTATTATTTTTTGTTAATTTTGCACGACTTGGTCACTGTAATAATTTGATGGAAACAAATTATGGAAATGCTATTTTTGGTGGAAACACAGAAACATGTAAATCAATTGTCGTCAACACAGTTGACAGCCTTAATGAATTGAGAAAGTTATGCCCCGACAATTTTATTCAAATGTTCAAATCAAATATCGATGAACATTGTCTGATGCATCTTGATTCTACAAAGTTTAAAGGAAATGTTTCAAATCAAATGCCAAATTTTGAACATGTTACAACTTCGTGGACATTAACAATGCTCGGTGCATTAATCCCCTTAATTACTCCTGTTTCAAATGTAAACATCCTTGTAAACATCGGCAAAGTTGAAGATAATTTAAATGAATGGTTCAATGAATCGCAAAATATTTTTCAAAATTTTGATAATCGCTTGCAAAACATTGAAAAAATCCAAGGAAAAGTAAAACGATTATTAGAAGAAGAAAAAATTTGTTCCAAAATTGTTAATAAAAACAAAGATTTATTAACACCAGGACCCATAAATAACGAAGATTACATTGCATTTGTAAGTTGGTTGAATAAAATTAATTGGGGTTAAAACACTTTCTTTTCCTGTCAAAGAGCTTAGATAACGAACTCATTGTAATATCAACTTTTTTGGTTCGCTATTTCCGCTGAAAAATATGAGTTAGTTTTCAGATATCAAAGACAGTAGTTCCAGTCGGCGAAAAAATTTTCAAGATGGCATCAAAATTTGAGCAATGCGTGGACGGTGATGTTACAATATCAACATGCATCACTTCTGGACGATATTACAAAATTCATAAACTAAAAAAGGTAATATAAATTTCTGCATAATTTGTTAATTAGTAAATAGAAATTTTTATTTTAGATTGTAACAAAATATGTAATGGATGAAAATTTTGAATATGCTATTAAGCCGTTGCTTCCACATTTGTTATATGTTTATATAAATAGCACATGGTATGGATTAAACACTGATGACTGTTTGATTACGAATGAAAATATTTCATGCAGCCACAAAGCTCTTACTTGGGATAAATGCAATCCTTCAAATTTGACTTTATGTCAAAGAGAAGTAACGAAGATCAAGGAAAATTTTCTGCTTTTTACAGAAGCAATTGAAAATAAGATACAAGCAATAACATCTTTGGATAGATATGAAATCCATTCAAATAATAAAAGTGAAATAATCTTCTTAAGAAAGCCCGAAATATTCATGCTTGATATAAAAAAAGGTGATTTTGTCACTTTCGGTCAGCACACATTCATGGGATCTGCAGAAACCACCGTTATTGTTCCTGAAATGAAAACGGTATGCATTAAAAATTGAGATTCATTGTTTGTTATTGCTTAAAAACTTTTAGATAAATATCACATTGGATGAAGAAACTGTAGAGCTATTGAAAAATAAGACAATTAAATTTGAAAGCGAAGAGTATATCAAAAAAATGAATGCTGATCATGAATTTAAATTTTTAGTTGCTGTTATTTCATTAGTTGTTTTCGTAGTATTTGTTTCTACTGCTCTTATATGCTGTATCTTATGTTGTTCGCAAAAACAGTGTACATGCAGTTTTGGATGAACCTAAATAACATTTTTTGAAACTGTTTTCTTGGCTCCCATTAATTTTTGTTTCTCATTTTTTTAAACCTTATTTTCATAAAAAATCTTTCGAAAAAGGACTGCAGTTTCAATACCGTAATTTAGAATCTTTGCCGAAAGACCAACAGTCAGTTCGCCATGCCCCTTGACCTCTGTTACGTAACTGTTTCTATTTTTTTTTCGTTTCTTCGGCAGCCATTGACCGTTGTGACTTTATTTCCTTTTTGTTTCTATGGCAGCCTGTTTGACATGGCTCTTTTTTATTCCTTTTTTTGTTTTTTTGACTGCGACTGACCTTTGCGACCTTTTCATTTTTTGTTTCTTTGGCGCCTTTGTTTCACAATTTTCTATTCCTTTTTTCGCCGTCAATGACCTTTGCAACATTGCTGTTTTTAATCCCCTTTCATTGTCTAAGCAAAATGGTCCACCTTATCCGATATTTGTGTTGAGAGTGTCATCATCGTATATTCATTCATTTATTCATTCATTTATTCATTCATTCATTCATTCATTCATTCATTCATTCATTCATTCATTCATTCTTTCGTTTGTTTTTATTTTATTTGTGAATTTTTCAACAGTATTTAAAAATAAAAATGATTTTGTTATTTATTTTTGCAACACTTGTTTTACAAGGTTTTTGCAGCGTAAGACTAGCACTTCAAAAACCACAACTATTAAAAAAAAATTATTTACTTTTGGAAATGGGCCAAATTGAATACCCCCAAAAAGAAATAAAAATGTGTTCCTCTGCCCTTGTCGATAAAGAATCATTTTTTATGCCTGCTTTAAATTTGACAGAGTATTCTTCCATTAGTTCAATTAAAAAGGAAATGCTCCATAATATTTATCAAGAATAAGTAGAGTTGGTAATGTATAACATTAACTCTCAAATAAACACAACTTGCCTGATTAATAAATATTCTGGCCTTGTTAGGCAAAAAAAAGCAATCCCATTAATAATAATTGGTTTTGGAATTCTTGTTGTATTTGCATTTAATGCAATTTCTTCCGTTGTGGCACACAGCCGTTTGAATTCTATTCAGGAGCAGTTTCAGCAATACAATCAACGGTTGACCTCTGATTTACACGTAAGCACTTTCTTTCAAATTCTTAAATAGTATTTAAACTATTCAATATTGTAGAATGTATCCAAACGAATATCTGAATTGGAAGATGTTACAGCTTTTTTATTGCAACAAGTGCAATTCAGAAGGAAGCTCCAAACCTTGGAACAAGATCGGATTCAGTTGCTCAAATCATTAATTACACCTGAATTGTCTCATCAACTCAGCTACAATTTTATGAAGAACCAAGTTTCTGCGAGCATCCCTGAAGGTTTTGATTATTTGGTCCTTCTCCGCTTTTCTGGAGTTAACTGTAGCCCAGAAAAAGAAATACGGGGCAATATTTGTTTAGACTGTAGGGAAGTGAAAAATGGTTTCACTGCTGCCCATGCCTCGGTAAATTTGACTACCAACTTCAATATATTCTCCTTTATGAAGCCGAGTTACCATAATTCCGGAAGAGGGCATTGTAACAGTTTGGCATTTTCCATTGCAGTAAATATAAGCCTTAAAATGAAACTTTTATGTGATAGGGTGGAAAAAAATTACTTCTTCTGTTGTTGCAATTTCAATTAAATCATTTCCAAGGCGATGAATACGAGTAAAGGGGGCTGAAATGTCGATTGTTTTTGAACGGCAGTGTTCAACATTGTTTGGAGAACATGATATATTACTGAAGGCAGTAATAGGGCAGCTGTATGCGGAAATCTAAAATCTGTTATTAGCGGTTTACATTTTTTTGAAAATTTACAATGTTAGCGCATTGCTTTATATCTACGCTTGCACCATCTGACATGAATAATACATCATGATCAATTTCAGGTGTTGTAAGGGAAGTAAAATCAGGAGAAAAATAACTGAATGGGATCAACTAAATATTATAAGACGTAAATAGTGTTTAAAATCATGAATATTGCATACCTTGTGAACAACAGAAGTTTGTTTATTCTTTCCATAGACTAATTTATTTCTTAAATAAATAGAATAAACACCTAATTATAGCCCCAACAACAATAACAATAATACAAAATCCGCAAAATCCGCAAAAATATATTATAAAATTATTTGAAGTATCAGTGGCATTTTGTTGAAAGCTATCGGTCGAAAAATTAGTTGCATGATCAGCGAAAGCAACATCATCAATTTTTAATTTTATCTATAAAGCAGTCGTTTCATTTTTAAACAATAATTACTTATTTTTACCGTGGGGTATTCAGGTTTAATAACAGACAATGTATGTAGAAGATTTGCTTCATTCATTACAGCACCAGCAAATATTGCAACATTAAAAAAAACAATGACAATCGCTAATTTCATTGAAACAAACTAAGACAAATAAAAATAGCAAATCCTATTCCACTTTTTTTTAGCAAAGCATAGATAAGTTTTTCAATCAATGTCATCGACAAAGTACGAACGGACCAAACAAATTGGCATGCACTGAACCACGACGTACAAAAAAGGGAGCGCAACTGGGTGCGACATGCCGTCGATCGACAAATGAATGACACGTTAAACTTTTTCATAAGAAAAACTAACCACTATTTTTCTTTGCCAACATTTATTTTCTTTCATTTGGCTTTATGCATAAAAATCAGGAACAAAACCTTTCAATGCGGAAAAAGCACAATCGTTAAAATATCTAACGGAAAACACCTATTTTTTCTTTCTTATTTTCAGTAACACAATTCAAAGGTTTCATTAAAATTGCCACCAAGAATAGAATTAGAAATCATTTTTCATCTTCAAAAACAAATACATCATTGTTTTACATCAACTTTATTTATAAAACAAACAAATATTAACAAACATTGTAATAAAAACGAATATAAAATTTAACTCAACATATTGTTTGCTTTTTTTAACGGATATTCAAAGGTAACATGCATTTTACTATCTAAAATTTTTTTTGTATAAGTAAAAAGCATTTAGTGCGCACTAAATGCAAAAAATGCAAAATGCTTTTGTAAATGCATTTTGCGCGCATTCAGTGCATTTACGCATTTAAATTAAGTTAAATGCATTTTGCATTTATTGGAGCCTGGGATGCTCGAAATGCATCTCGTAAAGTTTGTTTTGTTGCATCAGATTTTGAAATAAGTTTTGATTGTTGACGAATTTTAAGGAAGAGAATAATCGAAAAAAATGTTGTAAAAATTGCTGCAAATTTGCATATGCAAATTTTACAGCAATCTGATCAGATGCAGAATTTTTTACTGAGTCCGATAAAATAAAAAAAAAGTCCGCCGAATTGCGCCGAAAAATTTTACTGTTTGAAAACATAAGGTCGCAATTTGCCTGTGCACTAAATAAAATTTATGAAATTTCTTAAAATTTTTACAAGGCTTGTAAAAAATGCATTTTGTTTTCTTAAAAAACCAATGACTTTTTCACTTTTCATTTATTTTAGAAGACATTTTTTTTCAGTTCTTCAAATTAATCAGCTGTTTTCGAATTTACTGTAGCGCAAAAGAAACAATGATTAAAAATTATTAATTTTTAGTTATTATTCGATTAAAATGTATATTTTATTTTTGATTTTATTATGAAATCCAAAAATACTTAATAAATGAAAAAATTCAAAAGTATTACATAAATACAGTAAACATTTTTAAGGTAACGATTTTTTTTGCATATTATATTTTTCTTATAAGAAAATTCCCGAATTTTAATAATATTAGAATATTCTATCCCGCTCGGGATTTTCCACGATTTTTTATCAGGGTGATATGATAGGTGATAAGAAAAAATCGGTGTTGCAGATATTTTGAAGTTCCAAAAAGTAGTTATTCGGATTCCCCGACCTCGTATAACACCCCCGAATTAGGCAAAAAAAATAAATTGCTTTTATTTCCCATCAACTTGAAATTTTGGTAAAATTTACATAAAATTTACTGTAACTACAGTAGGAAATTTTTTAAAAATTTTTTAAAAAGTGGAATCGGTTTCTCCAGGGTCACTTTACTATAAAGCAAAGTTTCAGGGAAAAGTAATTTTGGCCTGTGCCGCGTGTTTTTGATTTTCTCACAGACTGCGTCTTAATAAATGAAAAACTCCAAAAGTACTAATTACATAAATACAGTATTCCAAAAAAAACATTATTGCAAGATATCCATCTTTAGTTATTTCTGGATCCGACGAATCCGAAAAAAAAACAAAATATTTATTAAATATTCTAAAAAAAGTTGCTGGAACTAAAAAATATAAAAAGATGAAAAAAAAGAATTATTTTGCCGAGCTCTAACAACTATCGGACGTTAACGACGGAGAACGAACCACATTTAAACAAAAAATGGGACGCA
Organism: Panagrolaimus superbus; assembly: GCA_964035985.1. Taxonomy (NCBI): domain Eukaryota; kingdom Metazoa; phylum Nematoda; class Chromadorea; order Rhabditida; family Panagrolaimidae; genus Panagrolaimus; species Panagrolaimus superbus. The sequence goes on from OZ038357.1 coordinate 15,051,469, forward strand.
CTGGGAGAAATTTTTTTTCCAATGAATTAAAAATAATTATTTTAAAAGAATCGATTGAAATTAAACTAATCCTTTATAAACAAATCTCCGCAACTGCTTTTAGATGCGTACTGTGACTTATAATATCTTTTGTACAATAAAAAAATACAAATGCAATAACAAAATTTATTGACAAAAAAAAAGGGTGAACCTCGATCAATTGAATATTGAAGATTTTAAAAAAAGCTCTACTTTGGCATTGTGTGTCTCTCAATATGTGACCACGGTGTGATGCATCAAAAAATTTAACCATCCAAAAAATTGTCATCATTTTTAGCTTTTTAAAACGTATGATTTTTTTCTACAATTTTATTTGAATATTTTAAATATTTTTTGCTTCGACTATAAACTTTTCTATAAACTTGAAGCGGCTGAAAAAACCTCAAAGAATCGAGTTCAAACGGAGTTGGTAGTAAGAGAATACACAAAGGCAATCATGGAAACATCCGCTAAACTCCAACTTGGTGCTGGAGCAACAGTGAGTTTGACTTGTAATCTTCTAATTGTTAAATAATTTTGCTTCATTTTAGGAAGCCGAAATTATCGTTTTGAAAGCGGAAGGAAAAGAAATGAACGAACCACCTTTCAAAAAACAAAAACGTACGTCTTCTGGTTCATCATCATCATCTGTTCCAATTGATAATCCTTGGGGACAATTGGATAGCTCTCTTTTTTTGGATTTTATTACTGATGATATAAGTGATGCGTTGTCAGTTTCATCTGCAGCATCGATGGCGTCCTCAATTAGAAGAGCGCGAATGGATTCAATTTGCCAAATTCGATCAACACAAATTAGTGCCATAAGTCAAGTTCAGGGATGTCAAATGCGGCCGGCCAGCCTCGGCCGGCCCACGGCCGGCCGGCCGTTATATTTTCGGCCGCAGGCCGGCCAGGCCGAAGATAAGGCCGGCCGGGGTCGGCCGCGTTTTTCAAAATTCTTTACAAATACCCTGAATTTGTACGCCAAACTTATAGAAAAAAGAATTATCATAATTTTCAAAGTAGTGAAAACTCGCCTAAATGTTAAAATAATAGTTGCAATCTTTTTTGATATCCAGCATTGCATATAAAAAATTACAGAAATTTTATGTACGTATGGTAAAATTTTTTACAAATTTAACGAGGCCGGCCGCGGCCGGCCTAAAAAAATACAGCCGCAGGCCGGCCGGGCCGTAAATTTTTAGGCCGCGGCCGCGGCCGGCCGACATTTTCGGCCGCATTTGACATCACTGGTCAAGTTTGGAAGTGAGTACCCATATTTTTCAATACTTTTACCCTTTTTTCTATTTTCAGGCGTCTTAGCATTGGAGAACAAAAAAATGGAAATCTTCAACTTCGAGTAAATTTTTAAAAGAAATTCATAAATTTTATCAAAATCAAGCTGTGTTGTGCTGTCCAATGAGTGAAAACTTTTTTTTACATTTTTCCATATTAAATTTTTAAACTTAGATTATGAGAGACTGAAGCAAGTTAAATGTTTTCTGTAAAAAGAAATAAAACGGTTACCACCACATTAATATGTGTGACTTAAAAAATTTGAAAAAAATGATTCAGAATCCACTGGATTCAGAATCTTGGAAAAAAATATTGTCCAAGTTCTTCAAAATTGCTATCATTCGATTTGTCTCGATGAGTTTATTACACTAAATGTAAAATCAAGTTTATATTTTAGAAGTCAGGAAAAAGATTCAAAGCTTTTAAAAATTTTATTTTTCATTTTTTCATTTTAATTTATTCTGCTTCTGAATTCTATATAACACTGAATTTTGCTTTTAGTGTAATCTACTCATCAAGACGATTCGAATGATAGCAATTTTGCAGAATTTGGACAATATTTTTCTCCAAGATTCTGAATCCAGCGGATTCTGAATCATTTTTTTCAAATTTTTTAAGTCACACATATTAATGTGGTGGTAACTGTTTTATTTCTTTTTACAGAAAACGTTTAACTTGCTTCAGTCTCTCAGAATCTATGTTTAAAAATTTAATATGGAAAAATGTAAAAAAAAGTTTTTTCTCATTGGACAGTTTTCTTTGCGTTCGACACATCGTGAAAATGAAGTAAATCCAAACAATGCTTATTCTGAAATTCAGTTTGTAAATGCTTTTGCAAACTCAAATCCTAAGCTTAGAAAAGCTGTGGAAGATGCAAGCAAAACATAAACTTTTCAATTTTTTACTTTTGTAATTCAAATCATAATCTCATTTATCCAATCTATCCTTTCTTTACTCTCTTCTTTTTATCAATTGTCTCAACATTTTTATAATTATCATTTGTTTTGCTATTATCATTTGCTTTAATAAAACTGGTATTTGTTGCATACAAAATTACTTTGTACGTTTGATGAATTTTTTCAAGTGTGCCACAAAAAAATGACAATTTTGCATAAAACAATGTACATATTCTAAACGAATATGTCGACATAAAAATGCTGAAAGGAGAATTTAAATAATACGAATAGAACCGTCGCAATGCACATTTTCGCGGAAATGGCTTAAAATATGTCGTTATTTTTTATTATCAATAAAAATTTTGCAAACTAAACAATCAAGATTGCTTAATAAATTGAATCCGTCGTGGAAAAAAAAGATTCCAAGATCTAGATGCAAAATAAAGGACAAAAATCTGACAAATAAAAATTTTCGACCCTTTAACTCGCAAAAAAAAAATAAACAGTCATTAAAAAACTATTCATTCTAAAAGGAATATGTACAGTAGGGTAAATGCATCCTTGCCGATGTTGAATTTTTTGATGAACTCGGTTTTCCTTACTGATTTGCCGAACAAAAGCCCGACTACATTACATATCTCACTGAATAAAATGCAAAGTTTTTTAATATGTTTTTAACTACTTTAATAAATTACAAAAATTTCTATTGTTACCTAGGCATCCATCAGTGACCAAACATCGGTTGAAAAAACAACGAAAATCCCAAAAGATTCCATGGGAATTCCACAAAAGCTCCAATCAATTTCTTGTAATTCCATTAAATTTCCACACTAAGCATTTTTAAGACTTTTTGTATTACTTTTTATTGAAAAAAATGAAAATCCCAAAAACAGTGCTCCAAAAAAATATGGAAACACCCCTAATTTCATCAAATTTTTGTTGTTTTTGGTTCTCTACAAAAATCGTCTGGTGATTCTGATAGTAAAATCAGTTTGTTAGTTGACATGTTTCAGCGTTTTTCGATTTTCGGTGATTTCGCAGCGAAAATGCGAAATAACCTAAAATCGAAAATTTTGGTGTACGGTAGCTTCGAAAATTTTTTTATGTCCACTAGATAGCCCATGTCTCATATAGTCTATGTCCCAAATTTTAGGATTTTACATCCAAGCATCTCTTCAGGCCGAGGTTGCAAAGTTGAAAAAAATAGCTGTTTTTTTGAGTTTTTGCCAATTTTTCACAATTTTTTTCAACTTTGCAACCTCGGCCTGAAGAGATTCTTGGATGTAAAATCCTAAAATTTGGGATATAGACTATATGAGACATGGGCTATCTAGTGGACATAAAAAAAAATTTCGAAACTACCGTATACCAAAATTTCGATTTTAGGCCTTTTTGCATTTTCGCTGCGAGAACACTGAAAATCGAAATTGGCCAAAAGTTGAAACATGTCAACTAACAAACTGATTTTACTATCAGAATCACCAGACGATTTTTGTAGAGAACCAAAAACAACAAAAATTTGATGAAATTAGGGGTGTTTCCATATTTTTTTGGAGCACTGAAAATCCATGAGAATTCCACCAAAATTACATTAAAATTCCTTAAATTTTTCTTTAACAATTCCCAATTCCATTCCAAGCTTTTTTAATGCCTTATCAGCCATTTTTCAATGAAAAGAATTTCAAAAACTTAAAAAATTCCACCAAGATTCTATTAAAATTCCGGCCAATTCCACTATTTGTACCAATTACATTGATCCCTATCCTTAGCTCTTCATCAGTGATATGACTTGACTATTTTGTCGCCCCGGCCACGACCCCTCCCCCACCACTTTCAAAAAAGCGCCCCAACCCCTGCCCCGGCTTTTTTGAAAGTTCGCCCCGAATTTCCCCGAAATTATGTTTTTAAAAAGTTATTTCTGCTATAAAAAACGAAAAAAGTTATTTTTTTTGTTTTCTTTTATGATTATTGTTGGAGAATAATTAGCATATCTTCATATATTTGCATGTACCTTTATTTTTGTATATAAACCTTTGTTGTGTCTAAATAAACGTTCAGTCTTGCCGATCTCTTCTCTTGGGGCGTGGGTTCGATCATCACTATAGTTTTACTATAGCAACTTGGTGACGAGAGTGCTGTGATTCAAAACTACTAAGCCGTTGGCTATCAAAGTGTGCTGATCAAAGTGGATGAACGTTGCTGACCGAACCAGAAGTAAAGCAAAGAAAATCGTGGAAGAATCTGCAGCTGAATCGAGTGTAGCTGAACCGTTGGTTCAACGTGTGGTGCCAATGATGTTTGCAAGCGGACAAATGCAGGAGGCTTATGATCGAAGTGAATCTTGGGAAGGATGGAAAGTTGAGTTTCGACTTTACATGAAAATCTTGAAGGTGTCGGTTGAAGAGCAAGCATTTTATCTGCTGAAAACTATTGGAAAAGAGAATCTGTTGTGTATTGTGGAGTGGGTGAAACCTAAAGTGCTTGAGGATATGCCGTTGGCAGAGCTGTGGGAAGTGTTGGATGAAAATTTTGGCTCTGTTGAGAGCGTGAGATTAAAGAGATTAAAGTTGATGCAAATTAAAAGAGTTCATGGTCAAAGTTGGAGTGAATTTTGCCGAAATCATGAAAGAGCCGTTGGTTCCTGTGAATTTGCTGAAACTGAAAATCCCCGTGAAGTTGTCGGAATTTTAACGTTGTTAAATTCCATTGATGATGAAACACTGAGGAGGAAACTGATTGAACCTGAAAGTGCTGGAAAGACCCTTAAAGAGTTGTACAACATTATACGGTGTTATGAAAACACGTCAGTGTCTTACCAACGTCCGTTGATAAACAATGAAATTAACAATATTAAAAGTGCATGTTATGCCTGTGGGGAAATTGGTCATCGAAAAGCTGAGTGTAAGCACAAAGAGGCGCGTTGCGCAAAGTGCAAAAAGCTTGGTCATCTTGAAAAAGCATGTTTTAAGAAACCACATCCTGTAAATCATCTTGACCTCAATACAGTGGAGTTAATTTGAGCTGTGTCCAACAGCTGGAAGGCGTGTTGGAGAATAATTAGCATATCTTCATATATTTGCATGTACCTTTATTTTTGTATATAAACCTTTGTTGTGTCTAAATAAACGTTCAGTCTTGCCGATCTCTTCTCTTGGGGCGTGGGTTCGATCATCACTATAGTTTTACTATAGCAATTATTAACGGATTTCAAATAAAAAAAAAGTCCGCCGAATTGCGTCGAAAAATTTTATTGTTTGAAAACATAAGGTCGCATATTGCGTGTGCACTAAATAAAATTTATGAAATTTCTTAAAATTTTTACAAGGCTTGTAAAAAATGCAGCTTTTTTTTCTTAAAAAACAAATGACTTTTTCACTTTTCATTTATTTTAGGAGACACTTTTTTTTCAGTTTTTCAAATTAATCAGCTCTTTTCGAATTTACTGTAGCGAAAAAGAAACAATGATTAAAAAATATTAATTTTTAGTTATTATTCAATTAGAATGTATATTTTATTTTTGATTTTATTATGAAATACAATAAAAAACATACAAATGCAATAACAAACTTTATTGACAAAAAAATTGTGAAACTTGATCAATTCAATATTGAAGATTTTAAAAAAAGCTCTATTTTGGCATTGTGTGTCTCAATATGTGACCACGGTGTGATGCATCATCAAAAAATTTAACCATCGCAAAAATTGTCATCATTTTTAGCTTTTTAAAACGTATGATTTTTTTCTTCTACAATTTTATTTGAATATTTTAAATATTTTTTGCTTCGACTATAAGGTGAAACTTTTTTACAAATTCGTCAAAAGCTATTGCAACCAACTAAGGGCTCAAATTTTGAAGCAAATTTTTGAGGACCGTGGTGGCCGGCGAAGCATGAGCGTCGTCGACTACTATCGTCATGTTCAAGATAATTCACTTGCTCGCGTTGTTGAAGAGGTTGGACGTGATGGTAATCGTAATTACAATCCTCGCAGTTAGTTAGTTCGAGAAAAATTCGTCCTTAAAGCAAATTTTTTAAAAAGGAAAGGAACAATACAAAGATTTTGAAAAAAAATTTGCACAAAATGAACCGCACATCAAGGAAATTATCGAATTAACTGCGGAAATTCGGGATAAATCTCGGAAAATCCAATATCATCTTGGTCAACTTTACATTTGGTAAGTTGACCAAGATGACACACAAATTCATGAATGAAAAATGAATGGATGTGTGCATACATTTCTAAATTTTTTTTATTTTTTTTTCAAATTCGAGGGCCATCGGCAAAAAAAAGTTGGATTTTGAGATAAAAAGCTGAAACTTAGCAAATATACTAATATTGGGCCAAAAATGATTTCGTTTAAAATGCCGTATCTGGATTTGGGATATATTTGGTAAGTTTCAGCTTTTTATCTCAAAATCCAACTTTTTTTTTGCCGATTTTTTGATCTTTGCTCGACTTTGAAAAAAAATGTGTTTTAAATACCTTTTTTTTGTTTTCTTAAATATCTTTTTTTTTGTCTCTTCGGATTTAAAGGACGTTTTTTGTAACATTCGAGATTTCTTTGGTACAATTTAATTTTTTTTGTCTCAGAATCGGCTGAAAACACTTTCTAGGGGTAATATAGGGCCAAAACCACTAAATTGGGCCTATTGGCACCTTTTTAGGTCCAAGCCGCCTTAACCCTACGTTTTTCCCCAAAAAATGAGCCCGTGCTTTATTTATGGAAAGATATCGTATTACTATTTATTTTGAACAGAAAAATACTTACTCAATTTCTTCAGTTACTTGAATTGAATCAATAATTTCATCGAATGTAGCACGAAAATGACATTCGAGTAAAATCATTTTTGATGCAGTTATTGTTCTTAGAAGAACAATTCCTTCGGTATCAAACATACAAGATTGAAACTTTATTTCTGGATGAACTTGGGGATTTGAACGAAGTTGACAAATGGATATTGAAAATAGGAAAAGGAACATAAAGTCTAAAACGATAGCACTATCGTTTCACTTCCTTATAAAAGTCGCAAAAATCGTCATAGACTAAAAAGATATTTTCGTGTGAAGAAAAATTAGCTCCGGCGTTGGAACGATTTTTTCAACTTTGTTTTGCAAATAGTGATCGGATCCCGTCCCGTTCCCGCCGGGAATCCCGGCGGGAACGGGAACGGGATTCCCGTGTTTCCCGTCCCGTGCCGATTTTCAAAAAACGGGAATCCCGTATTCCCGTTCCCGTGTCATTTTCATAAAACGGGAATGCCATATATAGCTTAAGTTGCAAAATATTGTTTTTTAACAACTTCAAGCTCTGATTAATCTGAAAGCTTTTCTTCTGATGATACTTTAATATATGGAAACAAACAAAAAAAATAGATTATCTGCAGATTCTGCTCAAAAATTACTTAAAATTTTTGGATATTACATGTTACAAGTTTCCGACGGGAATCACGGGATTCCCGCGGGAATCCCGTATTCCCGTCCCGTGTCCATTTTCAAAAAACGGGAATTCCCGTTTCCCGGGTTTTACCGAAAACGGGACGGGATCCGATCCCTATTTGCAAAAAAATGTAAAAAACAAGAAAAAATGAATTTTTTGTTCATTCAAATTTTGTCAAAAATGCAAAAACATTATTTTTTTCACGTTTTTTTACAAAAAAATTTGAAAAAATCGTTCCAACGACGGAGCTAATTTTTCTTCACACGAAAATATCTTTTTAGTCTATGACGATTTTTGCGACTGTGAAACGATAGTGATAGAGTTGTGGAAAATAATATTGAATTTGAAATATACTTTTCCACAACTCTCTGATCCTTAAAAAAATCTTAAATATTCAAATCGTTTGTTGGAAAAATAGAAAATGGAAAATATAAAAAAGAAATCCCAAGTCATATTTTTCAACGCGGAATTAATAGCTCTATTGTTTAGTAATTTCTCACCTTTTTCTTTTGTATTGGTTGACCTATTTTCTGTAAGCCTCAACCAAATACAAAAGAAAAACTCATTGATTTTGGTTTTTTTGTTTTTTGAAAAAGTTTACCCAATCGTTCAGACCCCAAAAAAAGAGCCAACTCAAATTTTTAGCAATTTGCTCGTTTTTCCCACCCATCGATAAATAGGTACGTATACGATTTGTACATTTTCTCTAAGAGGAAATGTACAAATCGTGAAGATTTTTTGAATTTTTGCCAAACACTTGAATTTTTTTTGGCCTTTGAGCTATTTCGCATTTTTTATGAGATGAATATTTATATTCATCTCTAATCGAAAATGGGCAAAACCCGAAGAAAATATCAAAGCCTTGGTTTGGACCTAGCAATTTGCAAGGCACGGGCTCATTTTTTGGGGAAAAACGTAGGGTTAAGGCGGCTTGGACCTAAAATGGTGCCAATAGGTCCAAAAACACTAAAAAAAGGCTTTTGGTTGATATCTGGGTCGTCAGGGTTATGTGCCGTCAAAATTCTGAAATCACGAAAAATGGCCTTTTTTGGCACTTTTCTGCATGCCATATCCGTATTTCCAGAGAAAGTTGTCTTTGACCCAATGTTTTTTTGTGGGCTGATGTTTTGTGGACATAATAAGGCTATTTCCACACCCCTGGCTACCCTCTTGCAAAAGTTCCTTCTAATTGAAAATCAGTGAATTTTTGCACTTTTTTTGAAATTAAATTTTTAAAACGCCATAAATCAGAAATGAGATATTTTAAAAAAATCTGGTACAAAATTTTGTTCTTCATGTAGTGGCGAGTAGAAAAACATCTGTAGAATGACTTGGATGTCACTCTTATGAGAGTTCTATTCTTTGGCGGATGATTAGTTAAAAAAAAGGCAAATTTTTACCAACTGAAAAAATGAAGAGAAATTGAAATAAACGAAAAATGGTACACAATTTTGTTCCCGATTTCCTGAAGTTTAAAATAAAAGCAAAAGAAACCATATATATCCATTTAGAACCGACTTCTATTCTTTTTTGTTAATTTCGCGCTCACCTATACCCTCAACATAAAAAAATGGTATTTAATAATATTTTTCAATGTTCGAAAATGTTATGTTCAGATTCTCCATGCTTGATTTAGTTGTAATTAATCAAAACAAAGCACGAGAACAACAGAAAAAAAATTTTTTTTAAATGACAAGATTTTTTCACAATACCCCCAACATCGTTTTTGGTGCTAAAACTCCAATATTTGACTTATTATAACCCCATAAACGGTTTATATAATATTTTCTAGATATTCTGCACGTTTTTAAACTATTTAAAATGCAATTACGGTGTGCTACAAAAAACAGTAGTCTTCTATTAGTTTTTACAATTATTGTGTGCTACATATAAGACGCGGAAATATAAAATGTTTTAAACCCCCTTTTGAAAATAGCATTTTTTGAAAATCTGTTTCAGTCCATTTTCACCCTGAGATTTTGAGCTTTTTGTAAAATAAATGTCATCACTTTTTCTCAAACAAGGTTTTATGCAAATTGTTTAAAAGCGTTACGACACTTTTTTTCATACGGGGTTTTCGAGAAATTTGGAAATTTCTTCTCACTGTTTTTTTCACTCATCGATTTTTCGATTTTGATGAAAATAATCTCCGCCCTTTTTTAAAAAATTGGAAATGTGTAGAAATAATCACACACCCCTGATTTTTAAAGGGAGTGTCGACGACAAGCAAAAAAAAATTTGTGTGGACAACAAGTATGTTTTAACACGAAAATGAGTTAGAGAAAAGAAATAGCATAGAAAAATGTCTTATTCGTGTAAAAACATACTTGTTGCCAAAAAATTTTTTTTTGCTTGTCGTCGACACTCCCTTTAAGAAAAATGTCATGGCTGGGAACAATTTTCAGATTTTCGTAATTTTTCAATGTGACTTTCGGTCAAACAGTGTTTTTCAATATTTTTGTTTTTTGACTCAAATTTTTCACTCTGAGTGAAATCTCACTTTTTTCACTCTGAGTGAAATATCACTTTTTTCACTCTGAGTGAAATATCACTTTTTTCACTCTGAGTGAAATATCACTTTTTTCACTCTGAGTGAAATATCACTTTTTTCACTCTGAGTGAAACATCACACCCCCTCACTTAATTGCCCCAAAAAGGAATCGAACCCAAGCTTGTACGTCAGCCCAACGCTTTAACCACTATGCCACAGGGGCAACAGAACACAGTGCTCAAAAATGCATCATCTTCATTCCCGCTTTTGAAATGGAAACGAAGGTCATTCATTTTTGAGCACTGTGTTCTGTTGCCCCTGTGGTATAGTGGTTAAAGCGTTGGGCTGACGTACAAGCTTGGGTTCGATTTTGTACTTTTAACGCCAACACCACGTGACTCTCTTTTTTTCTCTGTTTTCTGCTATTAAAAATCAAAAAATATGCAAATTAGTGTTATACCATATCTGAAAAGATATAGTATATCCATATTCCATTCACGTGAATTTATGAAAAGAAAAAATTGGTATTTCCGTTTCTCTCCTTCTCTATTTTTTGGACAAAATCTACCTACATCTAGCAAAAAAATAAACAAAAAAAAGATGGTGGTGGGGCATCAAAGGCATCAAATGCAAGGAAAGGCAGGCACCAAACCATAGAAACCTTTATTGTGTAACTTTAGAAGCGCCCCCCCCCCCCTTTTTTACCAAAAAATATTATAATTTAAAACTGAAGGCAAGATGACTTCTTTCTTTTTTACGGCAAAACATAAAGAAGTAAATATTCATGTGAGAAATAAAAAGTGATGCCTTAAAAAAGACAACAGAAAAAAAGAGGTAAAGGTAGGTCGGCACCAAAATAAATATTTTTTCCCTTTGTTTTATTCATTTTTTGGGGCAATTTTAGGGTTGCTTTCATTTTTAAAAATTTGAATGTACACCTTTTTTTTTTTTGGTGCTTAACAAAGAAGGCACACAAAAGTCCTTTAAAGCTTTTGAGAAAAAAAAGTTTAAAAATATTATTGTTTTGCAGCCGCGCCAAAGTAGGTAAGCAACAGTACCCTTATATATATATATTATACCTCAACATCAAAAATTTTTAATTTTAACTATTTTTGAAGTTCAAAGTTGCTTTTTTTATTTATCTTTCTAAGCATAAAAAAACATAAAAAAAATAGAAAAAACTTTTCTATTTTTTTGTGAAAAAAAAATCGAAATTTTCGAAAATTTTTTTCTCCACGCACATTTTAAGGAATGTTCAGTGGACTATAAGACAACATTTGATAGAGAAATTAATCGTTTAAAATCATCCTACGCGAAATCCACCTTAACCCTACGCCAAATGAGCCCGTGTAATACCTTTATTCTCTTCTGAAAGCATCCAGTAATTTAAAAGATTGCGGGAGATGACATGGAAACCTATAAATTTTTTATATATTGTGGTTTACTTATTTTTTCAATAAATAATATTTTAAACAAATATACAGTACCTCCCTCACGTCCGTTCAATTTTGGATGTTTAGCATCATCCCCAACGATCTCCTTGACATGTTCAAGTACATTTCCATCATCATATAAAGTTTTGCAAGAACCAATTGCAGGATATTTTCTAATATTCAAACTTTGAACATCTTCATCATGCACATTATTGATTTCAAGATAACGTTTTAAAGATGAAGGAAATGGATACCGAGAATTTGCTTCAAAACCGTCAACCACAACATTTCAATAAACACCTTCTGTATTCAATAAAACTTTTCCAAACATAATGCCATGCTGATTGAGCCAAAGATAATGAAGAAAAGAAAAGAGTGAAAACGATTTCAGTGAATTAAATCGTTTTTCTTTTTTTTTATTTGAATATTTTTTTTTTTTTTAAATATTCAAATAAATAAAATTGTAGAAAAAAATCATACTTTTTAAAAGCTAAAAATGATGACAATTTTTTCGACGGTTGAAATTTGATGATTATTGACGCACCTGTTGATACACACAATGCCAAAACAAACTTTTTTCAAATTTTTACTGGGGTGCGGAGCGATGTCTTTTTTTCAAAAAAAAATGCAAAACGAGTGGCGGCGAAAAAAAATGGACCGAAGGACCGAAACATGTTTAGTCGAGTGGGGAACGCGCATTGCTAGCAGCCAAAGTGAGAAAAAAGTCATCCAGTGTTCGATGTGCAGGTTCGATTCCCACCTCGCGCAAAAAAATATTTTGTGTCAAATAAATAATAAATTTTAAAGGGGGAGACCCACCTTGAACAATTTTTTGCTGCAATTTTCTTGATGGTCTCGACTAGGGTTGCGGCGGGCGATTCGCCCAGGCGAATTCGACCGGGCGCGCCCGGGCGATTGACTTTTTCCGCCCGGGCGCGCCTTTTTTTTCGCCCGGTCAGTAAGAGAAAAATATATGATAAGTTGTACAAAGTTTCATTTTTTTCATCATTTTCCGAAAACAAAAAATTTTGCTTTAAAATTCTTGCCGCGATTTTACATCTTTTCACTACTTTGAGCGGAATATTTCAAAAGCTTACAACAAGCTTGTTTGACAAGTTTTTCTTTATGTTGCAAAAAATTTTTACACAACTTTTATACAAATTTCCGTAAACTTAGCTACATTATAATGGCAAAAGATCCTGTATGTGAAAATTTTGAAGGTGATACAATTAAAGCTCGGTGCAAGTATTGGATGGACGAGCTAATAACTCTTAAATTTCTTAAATTTCCTTACACGAGCTTTTAAAAAGATTTTTTAAAAAAACTATGAATTTTTACCATTTTTATGGTTCGGGCGAATTCGGCTGGGCTCGCCCGGGCGCGCCCGCAACCCTACTCTCGACACGATCGCAGACTCATTGGAGCTGCTTTTTTTATTCGTTGCTGCAATTGCAAATCACACCGTTACAACCGCTAAAAAATCGTATTTTCAAATTGAAAATGAAGAAGCAAAGAAACAAGCTTATATTTCATCGTACGAAATTTTTTTAAATGCTGCTGGTGTCAAAAATATTAAAGCTTTAATAACTGGAAACATTAAAGATCTTGATTAACTTTTTTTTTTACATCTTATAATTTGTTTTTGTTTTTCGTGGTTTTTTCATAATATAAATATTTTTTAAAGCTTAAAATGTTTTTATATCGTTAGAAATCATTTTAAGCTCCATTATAGACGGTCACCGTCTATAGACGGGAGCCAAACTTGAGGCTTAAAATGATTTAAAAGTCTTGTAAAGTATTTTAAGCTTTCCCAGTTAATCCCTCAGACCTCAAAAGTTTCAAATTTAAAGTTAAATAAGTTTTATTTCAAGAAAAAACACGAATACATAATACATGCATGCAAAAAGAGGAAGTTGTTAGTTGTTGTTGTTAATTGTTAATCTCGACGATTCATTTGGAAAGTTCGATCAGCAGGATTTGTGAGGGAAGAAGCATCACTTCCGTCAAATGTAATCATATGTTTTTTATCAAACTCGCTACGGTAATAATGTTGTATGGGAGCATTTAAATTATGATGAGCAATTGGAATAGAATGATGGAAACAAACTTTTGAAAGATTGGCTAAAATAGAAGAGGAGATTAAAATGTTTTAAAGAAGCAACATATTATATTAAGCTCACTCACCAACATCAATTGTCATCATGCGTTGACTTCTTGCAGGTGATCGAATACGACGAGAGGATGATGATGGATTACGTTGTTGCGAAAGATTGTAATATTCAACGTATGCTTTAATTCGATGATTTCGGCAAGCAGGTTGAAAAAATGTTTGGCATTGCTGGCCATTTTCTTTATGAACACATTGGTATGCCGTTAAATTTCTTTTTTCAGTGGCATCAATATGTGTGGCAATATTTGGGTTTGAAGCAGTCATATTTAACAATTCCCCATCAGGAATACCAAAATTATCAATTTGTTCAGCATATAAACGACCTTCATCTTTACAAGAATTCATTGTGCTTTCATACAATTGTTGACGCTAAAAAGTAAAGCTTAAAATGATAAAAAGCTTTTATTAAGTATTTTAAGCTTACTTTTTCAGCCCTATTGGTTTTTGGACCTGTAGTTGTTGAAGTTTCAGATGTTTCAGATGGTGAATGTGGTCTTGGAGGAGGAGGAGGAGGAGGAGGCGTAGCTTAAAATACTAGTCATAGAAAAAAAAACAAATTAAGCTATAAACAAACCCATAAGTTCAACTTTTTTTCACGACTTGGTGGTGGTGGTGGTGTTGGAATTGGTGTTCTTTCATGACGTGAAGAAGATTGTTGAATTGGTGATTGAGTTTCTCCAGTGTTAATAGGTGAATCTTAAAATGGCGGAAATGTCAAAATATTCATTTTAAGCTTACAAACCTGGATATGTAAAATCATAATCATATGGCGACGATAATCTCGAAGGTACACGACCTGATGCTGTTGTATCATCATCAACACGTTCAATAGGCTAAATTAAAATGTTTTATCTTTATAAATAACAATTTTAAGCTTACGATAATATTTTGTTGATCCTCAAAACCAGCAACGGTATTTTTTTTTTTGGTGGTGAATTTGATATGTATGTGTTTCCCGTTGTACCACAAAATTTATTAGTTGTTATGGATTTAGAAGCAGCCTATATTAGACTTTTAAGTAATTTTTTATACTTTTTTTTGTTAGCATTGATAAATGAATTTTCAGAACAGAATGCAATTAAATTTAGCAAATACAATGCTAATAAAGCTAATGATTTTGGAAGATTTAATTCATCAATGATCGAAGCAATTGTAGAAAATCCACAACATGAACGTCGTCCTTGGCTTGTAACTGCTTTGAATCAACTAATGCAGCTAACTCTTGAACATGGTGATATCGTATAAAAGTAATATATAACTGTTGTTGAAGTTTTTTGAAGTAAATTGTCTGTACTCTTTTCAAAAGGAGTTTTTATATTGTTTCAAAAACTCCTTTTGTTTTTCTTTTAATTTTGTTTCTATTTTAAAATGTATACCACATGAGCATGGTCTCGTGTGCTATACATTTTAGTTTAAATAAACATTTCTTTTTAAATTCTGTTTTTTTTACCGTTTTTTCAATTTCGCAATTTTGCGCAAATGTTGCACGTTTAAATGATTTTACGCAAATGTAGCATTATTTAAAAAAATTTTGGCAAAAAATTTGCGCAAATGTATCATTTGAAAATAATTTTGCGCAAATGTTGCATATAAAACGCTGACTTTAAAAATATTTTTGACAAGTCAAAAAAAATGGAAAAAACGATGAATTTTCCTTGACATTGTGAAAAAAAAATAGTTTTTTATTAAAATGCCTATTTTTTCTATAATGAAGGATTTTTTATTAATTTTTTACTAATTTTTTACTTGAGGCATTTTTGAAACAAAATTTTATTTTTGCCTCACTTTTTTTGAGGCATTTTCATTTTGCCTCACTTTGAGGCAATTTCATTTTGCCTCACATTTTTTGAGGCAATTTCATTTTGCCTCACTTTTTTTGAGGCAATTTCATTTTGCCTCACTTTTTTTGAGGCAATTTCATTTTGCCTCACTTTGAGGCACCTGGGGTTCGAACTTTTGACTTCTGTGCTTCAAACTTTTTGTTTGAACCACTCGGCCATTGAAACAACAAGAACGCGCGTCAAAAAAGAAACGTAAGAAAAAGATGTTTTTTTTTCTCTTTCTTTGCACTTTTTTTGGTTGTTTTTTGTTTTTTATAGCATTTTTTCATTTTGTTATTGATTTTATCATTTTAGAATAAATGATATAGTAATATTTCATTATTAACACCAAATATATTTATTTACAAAAAATGTACAGGAAAAAATAATAAAATTTTTTTAGCAAAAAATAACATAATTACGAAGATTCATTATCGTTTTCCTTCTTTTTTTTCGGTGGTGGACTTGTCATAGAATGGACTATTGAACTTAAATTTTCATCACCAGTTACCGTTATTCCATTTTAATGATAACCATTTTTTTGAATTATCAAGAGATGCTGTTGGACGTGTCACTGTAAGAATTGCGCAATTTATTCGGTCTCAAGAATTTGTGATGAATCAGAAGAGCAAGACAGATGCATTTCGTCTTTTTAAAGTAATTTTTAAGCAAGTTTAAAGTTATCAATAACAACAAAAACTTATAGCCCCTGATTTAACAACTTATCCACCAATAATCCCATTATCTTCATTTAATGAAGAAAAACATAAAAGGTTATGCATGGATCTCGTGGAACAGTTCCTACGGAAAGTGTACAAAAATTAATTGATTTACCACAATTCTTACAAAATCTACCAAAACCTGAAACTCTTGAAGTACTTTTGAATCGATTTAGAAGCAAGGTTGCTGAACCAACAGCTGATGTATCACTCCCTCAAGATTTAGAAAATGAAAATTTAAAAGAATTTATGGCACGCATGGTTGAAAAAGCTTGGCCTAAACCAGCTACTTCTACTGAAATATCTCAAAAAAGCACTACACCACAATCAACTGCATCAAATTCATCAACAAATAGCAAAACACCTGCAAATCCTTTAGTTTTGAAATTAGAAAGAGCGAGGCCAGCAGAAGATGAAGTTCCCCTTGAAGCACCGGCCACAAAAAGACCAAGAAGAAGACGAAGAAATGTCATTCAACAATAAAAAACATTTTTTATTTTTTGCTAAAAAAATTTTATCTTTTTTTCCTGTACATTTTTTGTAAATAAATATATTTGGTGTTAATAATGAAATATTACTATATCATTTATTATTTATTTTTTAGAATAATTATTTTAGAATAATTATTCTAAAATGATAAAATCAATAACAAAATGAAAAAATGCTATAAAAAACAAAAAACGACCAAAAAAGTGCAAAGAAAGAGAAAAAAAAACATCTTTTTCTTACGTTTCCTTTTTGACGCGCGTTCTTGTTGTTTCAATGGCCGAGTGGTTCAAACAAAAAGTTTGAAGCACAGAAGTCAAAAGTTCAAACCCCAGGTGCCTCAAAGTGAGGCAAAATGAAATTGCCTCAAAAAAAGTGAGGCAAAATGAAATTGCCTCAAAAAAAGTGAGGCAAAATGAAAATGCCTCAAAAAAAGTGAGGCAAAAATAAAATTTTGTTTCAAAAATGCCTCAAGTAAAAAATTAGTAAATATTTAATAAAAAATCCTCTTATTTATTAAAATGAGTAAAATAATATAAAAAAATTATTTTTGCCTAAGTGAGTAAAATTCATCGTTTTTTCCATTTTTTTTGACTTGTCAGAAATATTTTTAAAGTCAGCGTTTTATATATAAAAAAACTCCTCTTCTAAAAATTTACGTAAATGTAGCATGTTTAAAAAGCGATGTTTACAAGAAAATATGTATTATTATGTAAATTAGCGTCGCATTTTCAAAAAACTCTGTTTTAATAATATTCAACAAATAATACTTTTTTTAAAATAATTTACAGACGTCTTACACCGCCTCGAAAGTTGTATATATCTACGGCAAAAAAAAACTTTTTTCAACGAAATAAAATTTTCGACTTTGCAAAACTGCAACATTTTGAAACAACATCGTCAAAATAAATACGAAAATGCCATCTACATTATCATTTGGCAATGATTTAAACAATTTACAGCGAAATCTTTTGAAAATATATTTCTTTTTTTTTTCAAATAATAAATATTTTTGTCGTTGCAGAATAGCAAAATAGTGAAATTACATCGTGAGAAAATAACAATTTCACTTTTTTTAAATATTTTTGTTTTGCAAAATGTTACAAAATAGTTTTTGATGAAAATGGATAAGTTTCTTCTTTGAAAAAAAAAAATATTACTAAAAACAAAATCTTTTTTTTCCTTCTTCACTTTTTTTCTTCTCAAAAAGATTCACTTCTTTGTCAAAGTTAATTTTTGGCATAATCCAGATTTTTTTTATTTGCCGTTAAAAACACTTTTCCTTCATGAAAAAAAAAATCTCTGGATGAATGTAAAAAATTTTTTTCGTCAGATTTTCGTAATGCTTTCCTTCAAAGATATTTGCAACTCACAAAAAAACTGTTTATAAAAGCAGTTTAAAAACAGTAGCAAAAATATTTTATTTAAAAAAAGCGATGATAAAATCTGAAAATATTTTGAGTTTTTCTGTTTTAATTGCAATTATTTCTGTAATTGTTTGTGTGATTGGACTTCCAAAAATAATTGAAAAGTTAAAAATATTAATCATCAATTGGCGGCGGATATTGATGAATTTAAAAGTATCTTTTCAGGGGTGCGCATCAAATTGAAATTTTTTTCTGAGATTTTTAAAGTCCCATTTTTACTGTTTGATTTTCGGGATTTTGATTTCCAAAAAAAAATGAAGTAACTTTTTTTTCAAATATATTTAGAGACGTTCACCGTTTTTTCAGAGTTGTCCAAATGCGATAACTTTGGTACCATTAGTTGCGCAACAATAATATATTATATATTAAGCGGAAATATGTTTATTTTTTTAGCGGAAACATTATGAGATTAAATTTGTCTGAAATTATCAGTGAAATAAACATTATGAGATTAAAAAGGACATATAGCTTGGATTGGTTGCACATCGGTTCCCGTTATCTTTGACAGATGTTAAATTGTTCGTAAATGCTAAAATAAACCAAAAAAAAGTGCTCAAGATGCAGCGAAAAAAATATTTTCGAAAAAAATAAAAAATTGTGCTTTATTACAGTACTTTTCGAAATTTTCAGCACTTAAAATTTTTCAAATTAAAGACGAAGATGAAGAGGATGGAGAAATTGTAGTGTTTTTAAACTAAAGAAAAAAAAACGCTAAATTTAAAACTTTTATGCATATTATTTTTTATGCATACCAATTAATTATATCTCAGTTTTTTAACTTCAAAAAAATCTATTAGTTCTTGAGTTTTTTATGGTTTTTAAAAAAAATGAGTCATTTTATTGCGAAATCGATAAAAAAGTAGAATTTAAAAAGAAATGTTTTATTTAACCCAAAATGTATAGCACACGAGACCATACTCATGTGCTATACATTTTAAAATAGACACAAAAAAAATGATATATAAAATAAAATAACTGATAACAAAAAATAATGAAAATGTAAAGAAAAATAATAACAAAAGAGATTCAAATAAAAAAGAGATACAAATAAAAGTAAAAGATTCAAATAAAAAAACAGATTCAACAAAAAACGTGGCAATTTATGCAACGATACGTTTGTTTCGGAAGAAGACCGAGGTATCATAGATCCAATTTTCAGCAATATCATCAGGATTTGGTGTTACACCAATCTTTTCCATTCCTCTATACATTTTCGTTCCCCGTTGAGCATAAGCAGAAGCAACATAAACCTGAAGAAAAAAAGAAGAATGTATAATTCAACTAAATGATTAAAAAAACTTACTGGAGACGGTAATGAAGTTGCAGAATTACCAATTCGATGACAAAAACAAAGATAATAAGTGATATGTTGAATGGCATCCATTCCGACATTTATATTATCATTATGAATGATAGTATATTTTGGAGTTCTTGCAGTTCCTTGAATTGCTGATTGAAAATTGAGATAGAATTCTAAAATGAATGATTAATTATAAATTATTTAACAGTGCCAAAAAAATACCATTAATTTTGAAATGAACAAGACCAGTACCAGCATGTGAAATATTAATTCTTTGGCGGATAATAACTGTTAAAGGAAGTTTATGACCAATAATACCAATCATCTTTTTGAAAACAAGCGGAATTTCAAATCTTTTAAGCTAAAAAACGACATAAATTTAATATACTTGAGTACTGTACTGATAAAAACTTACAATAAGAAAATCACCTTCGGATGAACCATTAAAATAGAGAAGCATTGAAGAAGGAAACATGTTACGATTTTGATGAAATTTATTGATGGTTGCTTGAATAATTCCAGGAATCAAATCAAGAATTTCAGAACGATGAGGATTATTTGGTAAATAATCACCAATAAATTCAAATGGATCAATTCCAGTATTTGCTGCATATCCAACAGCTGAAAGTGAAGTGGATTCAGCACCTCGAGCACGTTGTACATCATCAACAGCACCAGAGTGACTAAGAGAAACACCGATGATAAGACAATTCTTTCCAAATGCATCATCAATAAATTTTTGTTGATGTCGAATTGTATAATTTGTGCCACCAAGTTTAAGATTAGTTTTTTGAATAATATTTTCAAGGATTGCTCGTCCATGACCTATAGCTTTATTTGCAACATTAGCATTAATATTCTGTGTTGCAACTTCATAATGTCGTTCAAGGCATTTAAGTTCATCTATAAAAAAGGATACAATTATATATATGATACATATTCTTATCAATATCCATTACTAACCTTGGATATCAATACTTTTATCAGATATAACAACCAAAAATTCAACTTTTAAACGTTTAGCTTCTTGAAAGAAATATCTAAGTCCACGTTGATCAACTGTTCCAATCAAAATTGGACGTTCAGGAATTTCAACACCTTTGGAATTGCACATGTTGACATAATCGTTTTGAAATTTTCTCATTTTGACTTCAATCGAATTTCCATATCGGACAAGTCCCCATTCGGACGCTCCACCACAACGAATAAAACGACCAGAAGTTCTCCAAGTACCATTACTGAAAAAATGATATACTGTAAAAATGCTACGTCTTTTAAAAAATCTTACAAGGCAGGAGTAACTGAAAATCCTAAATCATATACAATTTGAGGATTTTGAATTATTCTATCAGTAATTGTTAAATGTGGACGCATTTGAGCACGTTGTAAAGTTAAACCATTGCCCAAAGATCCAATGAATGATTCCTTTGATTTTGATACAGTTCCAGATGCCATTTTTTATTCAAGAATAGAATCACCTCCAAATTACTGTAACTTTAAGAAGATTATTGGTAAATTTATAAATCTAGGCTTATAACTCGAACTCGATTTAAAATAATAAAATTAAAAGTATAAGCACTTTTGAAGAAATAAAAATTAAGCATACTGTAATTTAAAAAAACAGTATTCCACATCGAATTCAAAAAAATTGTGTTTTAACTCAACTTGATCCATTTTAAAGTAAAGTTAAAACAAAATTTAATGGCTACTTATCTCAACTTTGTGGATGGTATTCTAGTTAAACTGGATAAAAATTATTTTAAAAAATACCGTGTATCTAAAATTAAACAAAAAATTGAAATAATAAAACTTTTAGCACTTTTAAATAAAAATTCTTTCATTAATTAAAAATTTTCCTTTCATTAAAAATTCATCCAAAAACCGTTATACCGCACAAAGGGGAGTGAATCATTAGGATATTTAAATATTTAGATTAAAAATTACGGTATTTCACCAAAAAAAAAATTAATTGAAAAAAAAAGCGTAACGGGCAAACAAAAAAGGACAAAAAAATAGCAAATTTGTGACCAAAATATAAAATTCAATGTTTTACATTCGTTTTTTTGGTGGTTTGAGTATTTTTATATTTGTTTAAAAAATTTTTACATTTTAAAAGACTAAATGAAAAATATAAGGATATTTAAATATTTAGATTAAAAATTACGGTATCTCATCAAAAAAAGTTAATTGAAAGAAAAGCGTAACGGGCAAACAAAAAAAGGACAAAAAAAACAGCAAGTTTGAGATCAAAATATAAAATTCAATGTTTTAGATTCGTTTTTTTGGTGGTTTGAGTATTTTTTTTGGATTACGGTATTGTTTGGGTGAGCAAAAGTGCACTATTACCAATATTTGATAAAGTCAACATCTGATGTTAACGAAGAAAGTTTAAAAATATTTTTTTAGGCAAATTATTTTTGGAGGGAAACGTGCTACATTTTTCAGGATGAATGGAAAAAATTGTAGAACCGTCTACTGAAAAAAATGAAATGGCACTTGAACAACGAAAAAAAAAAAAAGAAGCAGTCTTCATCTGGTTTGACATTTAATAATCAAATGACAGCATCACCTTCATTTTTTTTTTAAAAATTCGATTCAATAAAACGGTGAAAATCAAGCCGCTAGTCAAAATAGATTAGGTTGAAAAAATATAAATTTTTTTGTGGTTTTTTTTGTTTGCACGATACGCTTCTTTTTTTTTTGCGGAAATAGATTAGATTCGTTTATTGTTTAAGAAATACTCGACGCGATAATTTTTTTTTAAAAAAATGGATCAAAAAAAATATGAAAGGAAACCGCGCGCCAAAAGGCCAAAAAAATCTAAATATAAAATAGCAGAAGGAAAAATCAAAAAAAAATGATAGCCCGGCAAAAAAAACATCAAGTGAATGGAGATAAAGAAATGACATTAATTTTAGCGCAACATCGGAAAAAATCGAGCAACTGAAAACTTTTTTTCTTGGTGTTTACGCCTTCCAAAACAGTAAAAAGCAAAATGAAGAAAGAATCAAAAAGAATAATTTCGAAAAAATTGAATATACTGAATTTTTTTTACTTGTATTTTTTGGGATAAAAGAATGTTTTTTTCCAACAAAGATACTGCAGTTTTTTTTCGTGGTTTGAGTATTTTTTTCGGGTTATTATGGAATTTTACGGGAGATTTTAAAGAGATCTTTTTTTATTGTTTTTAAGAAAATGTGTTGTTTTATTGCGAAATATCGATAAAAATGCAAAAAAAAACCAGTAGAAGCACAGCATGCAAGACCAAACTCGCGTGCTATACATTTTAAAATATCAAAAAAAGAAGGTTCTTTAAATGGAAATATTAAAAAAAAGACAGCATTTTTAATGAGCAAAAGATTTCAAATATTTCCAAGCATTGAGGATTTTCAATTTGGGACCAAGTGGAAGTTTTAATTCACTGAAATCAGTTTCACTCATTAACATGAAACTGCGTCCATCAATTTCTTCAGCTTTAAATTTATCAGCAATAGATTCATTTGATAAATATTTGATAAATTTTTCAATGTCAACAACCTAAAAAAAAACAGTTATTAATGTGTATAATGTTAAATGATATTCTTCAACATACGCTCCATGCAAAAACGTTTGAAGGGATAAGATTTAATTCGTTAAAGAAATCATATTCTTTTGTCGGCTGTGGTGGTGTTTCAGGTAATTGAATTGGCAAAATTATCGACGGGGCGGATAATTCAATCGATAAAATGTCAGATATTTTATCATTACCCGTTTTTTTGTAATGCAAAGATAGAGAAGCAGCAAGCACGATGTTGTGTTGCCGTTCAATACATTGATATTTCATCGCATTTGAAATTAATTGATGACATGCTAAAAATTGATGATGTATATGGAGGTATTTAAATTGTAAAAATATTGTCAAAAAATTACTTCGACATGCAAATTTCAAAGAATGTTGAGTATCATGATGAGTTTGTAAAGTATGGAATGGATTTTTGTCTGAGTTTGATAAGGAAACATCTGTGTTGCAAATTTTGCAACAAATTTGTTCTGAGGAATTGTGATCAGATGGATTTTGGAAAAATTCAAAATGTATGTCTTCCAAAAGAAGACCTGGGGATCCTGCGACTGCATCGATATCAGATTGTGCTAACGGAAGCAAAGATCCCAGTCTCACCCCAATTTCTGATGCCAATAAACAGAGTACCGCTCCTGAAAAAAAATTGGATAGTGTTTAAAGACGAAAAAAATTGATTTACGTTGCAATTCAAACGCAGATTGAGGTGGATTCATATTTAAAAGAGAATCAATATCCAATTCAGTTATTGCATAAACAGTGCGACCAATGGATGCTCTCTTATTTTCATAGAGTTTAACCATTTTACCAACTTGAGATTTTGATGAAGCCGTTTTGAGAAAAGCTTTATTCTCCGATGATTCATCTATAATAAAACGATAGCATTAGTTGTACAAAATTGATTTAAAATATAGAATACTAACCCCGATTACAGTTGTGGTAAACATTTTTACGGCAGTAAGAAGTTGGAGTCGATCTGCTTCATCATCATAACAATCGCGAGATGATTCTGATAAACCAGCGGAAAAATTTTTTTCCGCTTCGTGAAATTTGGACCTTCTTGAATAACTTGTTGCCAAAAATGCTTTCCATTCATCCAGATATTTTGTAATAGTATTGTTGCATTCAAAGAAAGTTTTAGGATCTAGTGATGGATTTGTTGCAACTATATAACAAAAGAACTTCATAACACTTCTTGTTCCGCCAGCAATCTAAAATGATGGTGCAATTAACGAGGGTCTGATATGCCAAGTCACGCCACTCGGACTGGGGAACGGTTGTGACGGCAGGGGAGGCATAGCAGTTGTTAATAAATAAACCGGACTTACGGAAGCTTCTCTGATGCTTAAAGGATATTCATTGCTAAATCCATTTCGTTGAATTTGATTAATTACAATATCATCGATTGCATTAATCCATTGTTCAAGGCACCGATCGATATCTTCGTTACTTGTTGAATCATCTGTTGAATCATTCAGAATTTTGCGAAATTCGTTTACCCAACTTGTTCCTTGTCTCAACAATCGAGTAAAGAATAGAACAATGGAAGCAACCTTTTGTGAATGGTGAAATCTTGGTGAATTGCCATGTAAATGTTCCAACGAGGTTGACAATACTAAAATGCGACATATTAAAAAAAAGGTTTTTAATTTTATCAAAAAAATTACAATCTTTAACTTCTGCTTCAGATTCTTTGGTATTCATCGATGCCGTACGTTCTGTGTACTTCCCGGATTTTAGCAAGACGTATATAAGTTCTCGCAATTGTTCTTTGTATTTTGCAAAGACTGCTGGTAAAATATTTAAATTTTTTTCAATATATTCCAAAATTGCATCGACGACATTTTCTGGTAACTCTTCTGCTTGACCAAAGAATTCTTCTTCATTTGCAGTATCCGCTGATATGTCAGAAATTGTTTCAGGTGTTCCAGTGAGTTGGTTTTTTTGAATATGATGTTTATCTTTAACACTTGATCTATTTGATATAAGTTTTTCTGGTAACAAATCTGGTATTTCTGATATATGAGGAGATGTCGGCATTACCTGAACCAAATCAAGTTTTTGTAATTATAAAAAACTTTTTAAAAAATATACCTTATTATTTGCAAGGTCTTTTACGACTCTCAAGTCTTTGACACTTTCGGCAGTAATTTGTCCACCACGAACCTTTGGACAAATATTAATTACCGAACCATATCGAAGTCTTTGATCGTGTAATGTTCCACGAGTTTTTATCCATCCAAAATTGACATCAACAAATCCAATATCATCCAGATTTTCTTCTAATTGTTCCAATTTCCAGTTTCTTGGGGCGTTTATCATGATATGATGACATCCATAAACTTTTAAAATGCCACAATACTTTACCCTCTCTCAAGATGAATGATCAAACTATCTTTTTGGACCAAGATAAAGCTTCTGCTTTTGCAAAAAACTTTTTTGATTATTATCATCCCAACAAATCTTCTTTTGATACTTTTACTTCTGATGACAATTCTTTAAAATCTCTTACGGAAGCTGAAGTGCTTGAGCTATTAAAATCTCTTCCATCTAAATGCAACACATCTCCCGATGGCATTCCTTACATAATCCTAAAAAAATGTGCGCTGACACTTGTAAAACCCATAACTACACTTCTAAATTTTTCGTTATTACAAGGTTCAGTGCCGGATTTTTGGAAGGAATCCATTGTAATTCCAATTTTTAAGAAAGGGGAAAAACATTTTCCATCAAATTATAGGCCCATATCTTTAAACTGTTCTCTCTCTGCGGTACCTCAGCAAATCATCATAAGTTTTTTAACTGATTTTTTCGAAAAAAACCACATTCTTCCATCTTGTCAACATGGATTTACTAAATCAAAAAATGTTGCAACACAACTCTTAGAAGTTCATGACTTTATCACTCAAAAAGCTGATAAAGGAATTCCTGTTGACATTATATTTTTCGACTTTTTAAAGGCTTTTGACAGACTTAAACACCATTTACTTTTTAAAAAACTAAAAGCTGCAAAAGTTCCAAATTCTGTAATTGCTTGGATTCAAGCATTTTTGACTAATCGAAAATTTAGAGTTAAAATTGGTGAATGTTTTTCTGAATTTTATGATGTTAATTCTGGGGTACCAAAATTGGGTCCTATTCTTTTTGCTTTCTTTATTGCTGATCTCATATCTTTTTGTGAAACAGTGGGAGTTTTGCTTGAACTTTTTGCTGACGACTTAAAAGCTATCTCTGCTATACTTCGTTCTGAAAATTCTCCTCTTCATTCTTTTCTAAAAAAATTGGAAGTTTGGGTAGCTGAAAATGAACTTGAAGTTGCCATAAACAAATGTAATGTGTTGCATTGTTTACCTAACAAAAACCCTTCATTTTCCTACTTTTTAAATGGCAGTAAGCTCCCAAACAACCAATCTTCTGTTCGAGATTTAGGATTAATTGTATCTGATGATTTGAGTTGGGATAAACATGTTGACAACATTTCCAAAAAAGCTTTAGGGCGTTCTTTTATGTTGTTTAAGGGTCTTAAATCTACTTCTCCTAATCTACTATATCATATGTATACAACTTATGTTAGACCACTTGTTGAATTTTCTACTCCGGTATTCAATCCAACTAAGATAAAATTGATTGATAAACTTGAAAAAGTCCAGCGAGTAGCCATTAGAAATATTTTTTTACGTTGCAAAAATTTAAGAGAATTTTCAAATGAACCCTACGAGGATAAATTAATCAGGCTTGGAGAGCTAATTGATGTTAAAATTGAAACGTTAGAATCTAGGAGGAATAAGTATGACTTACAATTTCTTAATGACTACCTTAATGGTAGTTTAAATTTCAAAACTTGTCTTTCTAAAAGGGTTTCCATTACAAGGGGATCAAACCAAAAAATATCTATACCAAGGGGAAAGTCAACCATTCGAACAAGTTTCTTTACTTTCAAAACCACTTCAAAATATCTCAAATTACCTAGAAAAATCCAATATACTAGTCATAATGAGTTCAAAAATTACCTACTAACACTTTAAGTTTAAATTTCAAAAGTTAAATAGTTAAAAGTTCCTAAATTTTTATTTCTTCTTTCTCTCATTTGCATTGTTTCCTTCTTCTATATTTTTCTTCTCTTCTTTAATCTCATAAAATGTTCAATTTAATTTGTAAATTTTATATTGTATCCTTGTGACGAAAAAATGGAAAGTTTATTTATTAATGTAATTGTATTTTAATTATTTTTAATTGTACTGTTTTAATTGTACTGTAATTCATTTATTTGTTTGTTTATCAGCATGTGTTCGGGCAGGCAAATAAAATAATAATAATAATAAAAAAATAATCCATAATTTAATTTTAAGAGAATAAAATCATGACTCTGTAAACGACTTTCAGGCAATTTATTATAATTTTCGACTTCAGAAAGTAAATTTTCCATTATTACAAAAATATCTGGATCCATTTGTGTTTTTGCAGTGATTACAGTATCATAATTTCGTCGACCCGTTAATCTTATTTTTGCAAATTGATCTTAAAAAAATTAAAACGTTGCAGTTATTTGCCAAAAAGAAGGAAAAAACAAATTACGTAAAAATGCATCCATTCTGGCAATTGAAGTGTAAAAGGGCCACATTCATAAAAGATATTATTAATTTGCAATAATAACTTTTTATCAATTTCTGCCGGAATGACCATTTCAATGCTCATATCCGGTTCAATGTTTTTTTGAATAAAACGACGAGCCCGGTGTTTCTTTTCCTTTTTAAGTTATGCGCAGGCATTGAGAACTTGATTGGAATCCATATTATGCTGAAAGGGGAATAAATAAATGTAAGAATTTGCAAGTCTTATACAATATGAAAGAATGGTAAAAAATCAAAGAATGCATGGAAAATATAACGTCGAAACAAGATGAATTTTTAGCTAATATTGTGTTTGAAAAAAAAACGAATTGCAAGAATTGGAATATACGATATAATTCTGTGATGTGAAAAATTTGGAAATCAGAACAAATTTACATGTATGTTACACGGTTAAAACCGGTAAAAAGCAAATTATTGAATTTTATTTTAAAAAAAAGAGAATTTATTTCGGGGTTAGATAATATATACAAAAGTAGACATAAAACAGTAAAAATTATTTCGAAATGTATCGTTGATACACTTCGGTTAAAAAAAATTTCCAATTAAAGGGAGTGTCGGAGATAGTGAAAAACTTTTTATGAACGTTTTCCGTCGTTCCAAGTGATGGGGAATGAAAAAGTTTGTCCGCCCGCACGCAACGAATGCATTCTTCATCACTTGGAATGACGGAAAAAAGTTTTTCACTATCTTCGACACTCCCTTTAAAATAAACCATAAACATTTATTTTTTGAATCGAACCCCATAAAGCCTGTAAATGAACGGAATTAGTGCAGATGAGATAAAAGTAAATAAAAAAAAAACAAACTTAAGAAATGAAAAAAGATTTTTAAAAAGGTAATAAAACTAAATTGGGAAAAAGGCGAGCAGGCTTAACCTTTAATGCTTTTCAGCAATACTTCAAAACACAAAAAAAAATTACAAAAAATAAAACAAACCAATAAAATAATAATAGGCCCACACTCCCCCCCTTCTATTTCTATTTGGCGAAAGCTACAGTAACCAATTTTACGGTTACTTACTACTGTTAAATGTAAATTAATAGTTTTAAATTACCCGATAAATGTCACCGTTTGTTTTTGTAAAAAAACGTTCTAATAATATTTAACAAAAAAACTTAAATAACTTTTAAAAACTTGGAATTAAAAATTTAAATTTACTCCAATAAATGTTCAAAAAAATTAACTACTCTTACGGATATTAAATAAAATAAATTTTAAACATTTGAAATTTTTTTTTTCAAATCACAACCTACATTAACCCCCCTTACAATCAATAAAAAAAATTGTCTAAAATTACTGAACCAGTTTTTTTTGGTAGTAATAAGAAATATAAGCGTGTCCCCATTTCGCTTAATTTTAAAAACGAAAAGTCCTTGTTGTAGTTTTTAAATGAAACAACGCGTAAATATCACTTAAAATGTTTGGATACCAAGAAAAAACGTAGTGCTCCGAAAAACTGAAATAACTTCATACTGCAGCAGTAAAAATTCTACATGATGTAGCAGTGATTCTCTAACAAACACAAAACCCCACAATAAAAATATAAAACTTGGCAAATATACCTGTACAGACCGTTTCCAGCACGGGACTTTTATTTCGCCATAGGTACAATTTCGACTCTTGAGGAGCACAAATATAAAAATCAAACATTACCACTGTACTTAAATGCTACCTAAGCCTATCTTAAATTCCCCGAAATTATTTAAATTTTCACTGCAACAAAATTTCTTCCATGCCTATAAAAGGACCCCATTACCAATCCATAATCTTAGACTTTCTACAGGTGATATTAAAAAATTATTACAATTTAAAAGTTTAAAACTGTTTAAATTATAATAATTAAATAAAATCAGTACAGTGGTAAAAAATGTTAAAACTTACAAAAATTTTGCAGCGTCAAAGCATCGTACCCTGGCAAGGACCATTGATGACCAACCATCCAACATTGAATATCAAATTAAATAATAAATTGGGCCGAGAAAATGGTAGAATAAAACTATAAATGGATGTATTTTGAATAATAAAATAGATAATAATTGAAGAAATCCATTTAATCTAAATTTTTTTTAAACTAATTAAATTACAAACGTACAAATAAAGCATTTAAATAAGTTTATATAAAATTTCATCGATTTAAAAAAAAACGAATCAAAAAAACCGCGATTTTAACAGAGTTTAGGTTTAAATTTAGAAAAATATTTCGTGTTATTTAAACACATTAATATAAGATTTGACAAGGCTTAAACGCATTTTTATTAAAATTGTAAAATTTGCCTAAATAAAAAATAAAAGAACTTCATACTGCAGCAGTAAATAGAAAGCGACTTGCTTCGACAAGAAAAACGATTAAAAATGAAGAAACTCGTTTTTCGCCATTGCTGGAAAATGAGGATCGGAGCCGGGCCTTATCAAATTTTTGAAAAAAATTTAAAAATTCCAAACAAAAATTTTTAATTTAACGACTCATTTGATTCACTAAAAAGTAAGTATTATGGAAGTAAAAAATCATTCTTTACAAACAAAAATGCATACCATGTTTTTTCTAGACTTAAAATATTGCTGAAAAAATATGCCATAATATTTTTGTTACAGAATTCAAAATAAATAAACATAATTTTAGTATTTAACACCTCATCGGTGTTATTAAAAAAAAGAGTTCCGGGCGGCATAAAATCCTCAATTATTAATTAAAAACTGTTAAATAAAGTAGATAAAATAGTTTGATAAATAAAAAATACTTTTTTTTGTAATAAAAAGTTGTAAAAAGAAGGAAAAAAATGGAACGTCAAGCAAGCAGGGAAAAAAAGAAGAAAAAAAATTGTGTCAATTCGTCGGCAAATTTTTTTAAAACCGATTTTTTTGGTGACTTTACAAATTGTTAAAAATGATGTAATATTATTTTGTAACAATTATAAACGAAAATAACATATTTTTAATTTAACGACTCATTTGATTCACTAAAAAGTAAGTATTATGGAAGTAAGTATTGTGGAAATAAAAAATCATTCTTTACAAACAAAAATGCATACCATGTTTTTTCTAAACTTTAAATATTGCTCAAAAAATATGCAATAATATGTTTTAAAAATGCTTTTTTTGTAATAAAAAGTTGTAAAAAGAAGGGAAAAACTTGAACGCCAAGCAAGCCGGCAAAAAAAAGAAGAAAAAAAATTGCGTCGATTAATATATATGTGTTCAAAAATAATTTTAATTCTTTTTAAAAGAAAAAATTAAAAAATATTAAAAACTAAAAAAGAGTCGGATCGCATTCAGGAATAGTGTTCCTGAATCCGATCCGAAACGGTGTCGGATCGGATAAGTCGGATGAATCCGATCGGATCGGATTGTCGGATTTTCGGATCGGATCGGATTCAGGAACACTATTCAGGAACACTATTCAGGAACACTATTCAGGAACACTACTCGAAATGCATCTCGTAAAGTTTGTTTTGTTGCATCAGATTTTGAAATAAGTTTTGATTGTTGACGAATTTTAAGGAAGAGAATAATCGAAAAAAATGTTGTCAATTAATGACTGAATCGATCGCCAAGGCAAATGCTTATCAACGTCAAGGTTGAACTGGACGATGAAGCGTTGGATTTTGCTTTCGGCTTTATGGTACTGAAGATTTTGAAGAATGAATATGAGCCAAACTCCAGATAAATGCAAACTTCTTCTTTGTATGGTGTTGTGCTGACTCCATGTACATTTACATTGAGTTTCCGGATAAAACAATATCCCCTTCCACAAAGATGTGATATCCAAAACACGATTGATTTGACGCAAAAAAAATTTCGAATATTTTATTTTTTGCCGTGTTTTGCTTCAAAATTTTGTCAAAAAAATCGTAGTAGCATTGAATTTTGTTTTATTTTTTTTGTGTATTTTTAGCTCATTTTTCCAAGTGAAAATTTTATTTTTAAGTTTTTTGCTGTATTCTTTTTTTATAAAAATTTTAACCGTTTTTTCTTTTTTTACAACTTTTTTATTTTCATCACATTTTTAGCTGACATTTATTAATCATAATTTAAAACAATTAATATTTTGGTTTTTGACATCTTTTTTTCCTGCAAATTTCTTTGTCTCTTTTTTTTGTTGTTGCTTTTTTTAAAAAATAGAAACATGTGCGCCACCGCTTTTTCTTCTTCAATTTTGCGCACTTTTTTTTCTTTCCTTCTTTTTTTTGCCATCAACACTTTTTTTGAAAAGAAAACAGTGTGAAAGAAAAAGGTCAGCAGGCGGTTATTTCGAAGGAACTATCATTGCACAAAAGTGCCCAATTGCAAGCAACTTGAAATGATACTTTTTTTTTGATGGCTCTCATTTTTATTTCTGTTACTTTTCCTTCTTCTGGGCAGTGCTGCCTGCCATTCTCTCTCTCTCTCTCTTTTCCTTTTTTAATTTATTGATTCTACTTTTTTGGCTTTTTTTAATTTGCAAAATCTCGTTAAAAATTAGTGTTTTAAAATTTTAGATTAATTTAGCCATTTTAAAACTTTTGCGCAAAATAAATATTTTTAAGTTTAACTCCAAAATAAAACTAAAAACTTATATTTTTTTAAGAAAAAAAAGTCGATAGAATTTTCTTTGATGACGTTTGAAAAGCAGCGCACAACTTTTTTCAAGCAGAGTTTACTTTTGTTGTTGCTTCCAAAATGCAAATTTATCGATTTCTCATATTTTTCTGCTTAAAAAACATTGTTTTTTTTACCAAAAATCTATCTAAATCAAGTTTCTTTTTTCTTCGATGTTATTACAACCAAACTTTCATTTTAACAAAAGTGCCATAATTTTGCGCTCATTTTCTTTACTTTTGCCATTAGCTTTTCATCCATTTTCTCCGTGGTTTTTGTTCTTTTTTTTATTTAAAAACAACGAAATCATTTAAAGGGAGTGTCTACGTTAGTTAAAATGGAAATTTTTACACCAACTATTTTTCTTAACACGATAACGTCTTTCACCAATGATGGGGAATGCAAAAGTTTGTTTTTTTATGTCAATCATTCACAACGCTTGCACAAACAAAAGCATTCTTCATCTCACACACGCTATTTTAACTAACGTAGACACTCCCTTTAAGAATGAACAAAAAGTTTGCAAAAAAAAATACCTTTTGATTTTCTTTGTTGACTTTTTCATGAGCCCCCTTCCTTCTCTCGTTTTTTTTTGACAATTTTTTCCTCCCTATTTTCTTTTCTTTGCTTCGCCTTTGTTCACAAATAAATCATCCCTTTTTTCAAGTCTGTCTGGCCGAGTGGTCTAAGGCGCTGGTTTCAGATACCAGTCTACGTATGTAGGCGCAGGTTCGAATCCTGCGGCAGACAATTGCTTTTTATCTGTGTTTTTTTTTATCATTAACCTTCCAAAAATAGAAGGGGGGCACCCTGTGATCTTTTGCCGCAAGCGGCAAAAGATCACCCGGTGCCCCGCTCCCCCCCCTTGAATTCAGCGCTGTTATTTATTGAATTTATGATTTTTATAAAGGTATTTTGTATCAATATATCCACTCATGATATCCTATTATTGCGCTTAAACATGTTTCGAGACTTTTGTGTTGTTCGATTGGTAATTAGTTTTTCATTTTTAGGACTTTTATATAAAAATTAATATAAAACAATTTCAGGTTAAATGGTCAACTTTCAAGTGTTACGTGTGTTGGGTTTAGAACGTTGTGAAACAGTTCGGTCACTATCTTTTATTGGCTTCAAAACTTCGTGAGACAGTTTGGTTTTTATCTTTTGAATGGAAAGTGTGATACAGAGAGTGGATCGGTTTCACCCGATGTTACTCTCTAAAAGAATATCACCCCATATGGATTTTGTTTTATATATGTATGTTGTAGCCGGTTTCTGGAACCAATATATGAAAAAATTATTTGGTTCAACAAAAACAACGATTGCAACATACATATATACAAATGAGTGACGTCGAAACCTACATTGATGTTGCTGCATCACCGGCAGTGATGTTGTGTTAGTGCTGAGTTGAACAAAGACAGTGTTGTTGGTGGTGATGGCATTTTCATGTGCTCGGCATTGATATCTTTTATGTCGGTGATGTTGGAACATCGGTAAAGGTTTTTGCAAAAAAAAATATTCTGTATATCTTCTCAAAAATACTTGAAATGGAGAAATACAATCTTCAAACAACTGCCCTTTTTTATTAAACACAATTCCAAATATTAAATAAATGTTTTTTTAATTTATTACCGAAACAATCTTGTCCCTTTTTTATCCGATTAACCTAAAAGCATTTTTTGGCACTATTTTATAACAAACACAAAAGAAAAACTTATTGCAAATGCCATACTTAAAAAGGCAAATGATAAAAATTATAAGCATTGTGAATCCAAAATCTATCAGGAATATTAATACAACCTAAAACATGTTACAAAACAGATTCAACCATATGGTTTTTTATGTCAACAACTACCAAAAAATGAAACAAAATTGTTTATTTCAAATTTCACAGAAAACATGATTCAAAAAAGTTTCACAGAAAAGGAAATTTAAACAGCCTCAAAAAAGTAAAAAGTCACAAAAGATACATAAAACATTTAACAAAATTAATCCAAAGAAAGTTTTGATGTGTCAATGGTATTTTTGGTTGCATTTCGAACAAGAGTTGTTAAAGCCCCAGAAGATTTAATTTTAGATTTTCCAATTTCTCCATGAAATTCTGCAAACGGAGCTACGGTGGATGAATCTTTTTTTTGTTGAATAATTGGATTTTTAAGTTGATTGGAAATAATTATTGGAATTGAACCGGTTGAAGAAAATGCCGTTGAAGTTCCAGTATATAATGCAACCTAAAACAAAATTTGCATATTTAACATAAATAAATATTATTTTTTCATACATAGATACTGTATTGTACAGTAATAATATTACATTTTGTAATTGTTGGCATTAAAGTTGGAATTGGAATTGTTCGTTCAAATGTAAATTTTCGTTTTCCAATATTCTAAAAAAATATTGCAATTTTTTTGTAGCCTAAAAATAATTAAAAAATCTTGCCATGTTTTTAATTTTTTCAACTTGAAATTTTCTTGTATGTGTATCAGACTTTGTTGATTTAATTAACATTTGACCCGTTTCTTCAGCGGTGTAAGTCGTTATACAACAAATTCCTGATTCAATCCATGAAATTTGAAGCTGTGAATCATTTATTATTTCTGCCGAAATCGAAATTTCTTCGTCATAGAAATATGCAATTTTTGGACATGATAACTAAAAAAACATTTTTAAAATTAATTTTAAACCTTTTCGAATGATTGTCTTTTTTGTTTTCTTCGCTTCGAGACCCAAAAAATAAAAAAGTACTTAAACTCCCGATCCCTTTAAATCACCTGCTACCGTAACGGAATTACTGTACGTGTATTTAAAAAATGTTCCAACGTTTTCATATAATTATTACAAAATTTATTTTGAAATGTACAGTAATTTTTTATCTGCAGTACAGGGGTTACTGTAATTTTATTTTAACAACTCTATTAAATTTAAATATTTTCCAAAAACGTTTTTCTTATCACGAAAAAGTTTTTATTGACAGTGCTACTTTTTGTTTTTACCCCCCAAAAGCCTACTATAATAGGATTACTGTAAAGAAAAAAATGGCCTTACCTTAACTCTTAAATCCGAGCTAGGATTTTTTCCAACAATAATTTCAATCTTTTTTCCCAAATTTGGTTTTGCAGTAAAATCAATAATTGGTCCAATCAGGAATCGTTGCTCGGCAGTTTTATCAAATCCCCATGGAACTGTAATTTCTGCTTTCAATTTGTATCGAATATGCCCATTTCGGCCTTCAAAACTTGGCGGACAATCTCCTGGAATTTCGATAGTAAATCGAAAACGAGATTCACCAATTGGAAGTTTTTCATCAGAATTTTTTGGTTTCCATAAAATTTGTTCTATTTTTAAATATGTTACATCACTTTTATATAATTCCAATTCATTGGTTTTGCAACGCTTTTCTTTCCAAAATGTTGAATATCCTCGTCCTTAAAAATTAAAAATGTTTTTTTTTGGAAAAAAGAAAAGGCAAAAAAAAATGGAAAATTTAATGAAAAATGATTTGATATTTAAAAAATTCCGTTTAGGACATCAAAATTTTTAAAAATGTTTTAATTTTAGCTTTTTACTAGTTTTAAAAATAGTACAGTATCCAAAATTATAAAGCAGGAAAACATTTCAGTTTTTGAGATTAAACAAATCCGAAAAATTTAAATACTTTTAAAAAAAGTGACTTTAAAAAATATTTCGATAAAATTGACAGTGAAAAAAAATCTTAACATTGATGATACTACAGTAATAACGTCGTCACGTCGTCACCATTGAAAGATCTTTTTATCACCCGTTTTTCTCGATATACGATAGCTTACCAGAAGCTCGAAGAGACATTTGTCTTGCTTTAACCATTTTTGAAGAGCATAAAATCACGTAACCAGAAATAATTGAATTTGGAACATACACACATCCAGGTGGAGGGGAATCTAATACAATTTGAAAAGTATCCATTTTTTAAATTTTTGATTACCCAAAAATAAAAAGATTTTTACATTCAAATGTATTTTTTTTACAAAAAACAAAAATGAAAAAAGTGAAAAAACTATGAAAACTATTTTGCATCAAAAAAATATGGGTAAATTACACCGTAGACATTTTAATTTTGCCATTGTTTGAGATTGGAAAAAAAAACAATTAGAATAAGAAATTTGATCCAACAACTTAAAAAAAATGGGAGAATCTCCGTAAAAAAGAATTTTTATTTTCTCACATTTAAAAGTCTTCTCCTCTTTTTTTTGTTGATAAAAGTTGTAAATGGAAGGAATTTGAGAAGTTCTTTTTTTAACAGACTTATTGCATCCGGCAACAATAATGGCATTTAACGAAAGTTTACAGAAAGTTTAAAGAAAAAAATGTTGCAAAAAATACACTGAATTTGAAAAAGATCTGGCAATAAAAAATTAAAATGAGTTGTATATTTCCTTTTGCTTGTGCCATTTAATGCCATCAAAATTAGGGTTGAAAGCAAGGCCGTATACAGAAAAAAATTTCGGAGGGGGCACCGACTATTTGGGGGGGGGGGGGTCACACCTTTGATCTTTTGCGGCCACCAACACCAAGCGGCAAAAGATCAAAGGGAATTCCTCAGTTTCGGGGGGCACAGGTTCCGATTCCCCCACCCTAAATACTGCCTTAGTTGAAAGTAAGCAAAACATTCGTCGTCAGACAATAAATTTTTCGATTTAAAAAAATGTCGAAATTCGTGAAAAATTTTAAAAAAATTTGATAAAAACCAAACCTGGCCCATTGGGCATTTAGAAATGCAGTTTTTTACACCACTTTTTGTTATTTGATAACTACAAATGCTATCACTAAATATGGCATTAAAAGTTTCTTTTAAATCCAAAAATTTACAGATTCTGACGACCCATTGAAGCCTAAAACTTGGAGGATTGCGCCATGCCTACTCTCGAAACTTATCAATGATAAAGAAACACCGTAATTTTTCTGATTAATTAATTTTCCATTTCTTTTGAGCTAATTTTTCACTTATATTTTACTAGAAATAATTCATAAAAGTTTCATACTGTATAATAATATGTGAAATATAGCCGCATTGAAATTTATTATATTTTTAAATCCCAAAATGTTGTTTATACATTTTAAATTTAATATAAATCATTTGCTTTTCCATTTTTGATGTCTTTAAAAAAATACTATTTTAATTTCTTTTTTTTAAAAGTGATAAACCATTTTTACTTTTTTTTAAAATAAAATGCAATAAACTTTAATGAAATATCAATTTGTCAAATATATAAAGTCCCTGACTCATTCATTCATATGTATGTAATTTGACAGATAAAAAAAAGGCCATCGAAGATGACAAATATTTGTTGTTTTTCCATTTTTTAATTCTCACCTTTCACAGACACAAACATACACCGGACGACACAAAACAAAAAAAGAAACACCAAAAAAAAGAGGTGGAAAAATAAAAAAGTAAAAAAAAACAGGTTAGTTCAAAGCAGCAAACGAGCGAGCAAGTGTTTGAACAAACTCATTTGCTCATAAATATATTTTTTTTAAAATCAATTTAAAAAACAACGAAAAAAATAAAGTGATTCGTGTTGTTTGTTTTTGTTCGATTTGTTAAAAATTTAATTAAAAATTGATTTTTGGTTAAAATTGTTTTACTTTTTCCAGAAAAATATATTATTATTAAATTTAATTAAAATTTTAGATAAAATAGAATGAAAATTTTTATTTTTATTCTTTTTGCTGCCTTCATTTTTATTTCTGAAGCTTGCAAATGCAAAGAGCAAAAAGCTAAAGAATCTTTCTGTAAAGCTCATTGGGGTAAGATTTTTTATAATTTATGCAAATTTTTTACTTCTAGCACAAGAAAAATAAGTTTTTGTAGCAGTCAAATAAAAAAAATATTTATTTTTGCGATAATTTTGTATGTTGAAATTGTTGCTACTAATATTGGCACTTTAAATAATTTTTTTAAAAAACATTTGTTGCTACAAAAAATGGTTTTTAGCAAAAATTGCCAAAAAAAAATCAGACTCAGAATTTACTTTAAAAGCTAAAAACGATTGACAATAAAAGGGTGTTCAGATTTGACTTTGGCATTTTTTGCCAAATTTTGAATCCCCCTATGTCAGATTTTATCTTTGATCTTTTGCCGCACTTCAAAGTCATATCAGATTTTGCTTATCCCCACCACCCCCCCCCCTCTTAAAATTGCCTGATCTCCCTAATTTAATGATTAATATTTTCTGAGTTTTGTTTTTTTTTATTTAATTTTGTTTAAATTTTAGTTGCTCATACAAAAGTTCAAATTCGTCAAACAAAAACTAAAATGCCAGAAAGTTCATCCCGAGTAGGATTAAATAATATTCGATACAATGTTGAATATGGCAAAATTTTTAAAGTAAAATTTTTATTTTCACTGATAATTTATTTATATATATAAATCCTTTTTTTAGTCTCCAGCCGATTTAAATGGCGAACTTCCAAAAGAAATTTATACGCCATCTGAGCGACCTGCCTGTGGACTTTTAATGGATGCTGGAAAAGAATATCTTTTAGCAGGTATGCAAATTTGACGATCAGAAAAAAAAGTTTCGCTTTTTGCACCGAGTAGTCTTGGAACGAAAATGCAGAACATTTAGGAACAGTGTTGTTACAGCGTCGGAGCCGACTCCGGAGTTGGAGCCGGAGTCAAAGGCGATATAAAAAATGACAGGCATAACATTATTTCGGAATCAAAAAATTCCGATAAAGTTTTTTTGTGTTGAAGTAAATTTTGACACTAAAAATGATAGATCTTCCAAAAATGAACTTGTTTTTTACAATTCTTTGGATTACTGTAATCTTGGTGATACGAGCAGGGTTCAGCGAAATCGAAAATTTCTATCATGAAAAAAATTATTTCAATTTCGATTTCTGCTTTTTTGGTATCTCTGTTAAAAGCTGTATGAACAATTTAAAAAGTTTCTTAGCATTTTTAACAAAAAAAAATTTAATTTCGAAATTTCGATTTTGATCATGAAAAAATTTATTTCAATTATTCTTTTTTTTCGCATAGCTCTGAAATCTGGAAAAAAACCTTTTTGCTTGATTCAAAAAAAAAAGTTTTTTCTTTAAAATTTGATTAAAGCTTAGGCTTAGGCTAAGCCTAAGCTTAAAAATAATCTCACAAAATTATAGGACGATATGAAAATGGCACAATGACCACCGTACTCTGTGGTCAAATACTTTCAGATGATCCAAATAAAGAAAGTTTTGAAAATGTTCTTGAATGGAAAAATGTACCAAATTCTCTTCGAAATCGACTTGATATTAAAGCTTTTGAGCCATGCAATTAAAAAATATTTGTGTAATTTTACAAAAACACACAAATATTTTTGATTTAAATCTCAGTATTATTATTAGCATTTTTAAATGCATTTTTTCTTTTGCAGTGTAAAATAATGACTGTTAAAATTATGTTTTTTTTCAATATTAAAAATTTGCATACAGTAAATAAAACTTATAATATTATTTTTTAATAAATAATTATTATTTTAATTAATTATAAGGACTCAATTTTTAATTTTTTAAAAAAACACAAAAGATTACTGTCACTTTGGCAAAATGTTACCAATAACTTTTTTCATTTTTTTTTTTTTTTTTTTTTTTTACATTGAAAAAATTTACACAGAAAAAGAAAAACGGGCTCATTAAAAAAGTTGAATATTTTGCGTGGATTTTATCCACTTTTTAGCTTGTTTTGCAGACTTTTTACGCAAAAATCATTGATTTTGCCAAAATAATGCTAAAATTTTGCAAAGTCTGCAAAATAAACTTTTTAGAAAGGCACGTAAAAAAGTACGAGTTGCACTTTTTGCGCACATTTTAGACATCACACATTTTTTAATTTTTCAGTTTCTCCTCACTCGTCGAATACCCACTTTTTTCGTGAGATTATATGCTCAAAAACGTGTTACCCTTTATTAACTTGTTACTCTTTTAAAATTTCTTAACTTAAATATTTTACAGAAATTAAAAACAGCCAAATATCAGCAATGAGTGATAATCGACTTGTAAAGCTTGGAGCATTGTTAGAATCAAAGAATAGAACAATAAGGTTTGTCTCTGGTCTAAATTCTCAAATTTATATAAATTTCAATTCCCTTTAAAGGCATGAAGCAGCTTCTGTTATTGGACAAATTCCATTTACAAATGTACATTTATTACCAACGTTAAGAAAATTTTTACAAAATAATTTATGGGATACTCGTGTAAGTGCTTCAGAAGCGCTAGCAAAAGTTTTACAAGCAATGCCTTCCTCGATTTCAACAAATGAACAAATAATGGATTTTAATTGTGGTGAAAAATTACAAAATATTAATGTTAAACAAATTATTGAACATTATCGACCATTATTGTGGTAAGTATACTTTTTTGATGGAATACCTGTAAATAAGGGATTTTATGTATATTCTAAAAGGTTGTTGGATTTATTGAAATGAATAATATTTTTATAGTTCTGAAGGTGAAGAAATGAATGCTCGAGGCGTTAAAGTCTCCAAACAGGAACAGCGGACACAAATTGATCAACATTTAAATATGGAATCACGAATTTATGGTTGTACAGCATTTTTACAAGATACTGATATTGATCCAACACTTTATCAACCTCCTGCGGATATATCAAATTCATCCGATCGAATTGTAAGCTTACAGCTTCTGTTTGATAATTCATTGTTTAAAATTTTTTTAGGAGCTTAAAGCAGATCTTGAAGTTACGGTTCTTGATGAAGAAGAAGAGATAGATCAAAATTTTCGTCAACTTATCGGTTGGATAATTCAAGATATTGCAGATCAAAAATGGCAAATTCGACATGGCGGATTTTTAGCTTGTCATAAAATTATTTCATATTCTTTTGAAAGGTTTTAAACTTTTTGGATTAACTATTTACAATAAATTAATGTATTTCAGGTTATCTTCTGGATGGATAGAAGCAATTTCTCAGCGAATTATTGAAGTGTTAGCATTGGATAGATTTGTTGATTTTGCCACGGGTTCAAATTCTGTGGCACCTGTCAGAGAGCAAGCAGCACAATGTCTTTGTGTTTTGCTTTGTAAACTTTCATTAAAATCAAAGCTTACAAATGCGATAATTAAACATTTGAGAGATTTATTACTTATTGATAATGAAAAGGTAAGCTGTTTTTACAGTATACTTTTTAATTTTTGCAATTTACTATATTTCTTCAATTCTACAATAAATTCATATTTTTAGCGATGGCAATGCCGACAAACTTCTTTAATTGTTTTAAAATATTATTTTGCTGCCATTGAACCAAATGAAAATTTTTATCAACTTGTTCGAGATGTTCTTGAACGAATGAATGATCAAAATGATGAAGTTGTTTCTGCTGCGATTGTTGCATTGGCATCACTATTTTCAAATTTAAAACTTGAAGATGCAAAACGTCGAGAACTTGCAAATTTAGTTATGACAAGTGTTTGGCAAAAGCTTAAACAACCAGAATGTTTGAGACAAGTTTGTGATGTTTTTGCTTATTATTACTGTATTTAATTTTTATTTTACAGCTTCGAGATGGTGTTGATTCAGTGCTAACAGATTTAATTGGAATTGTGGATGTTTATGCTCAAGTTGAACCAGAGACAAATCTTTCAGATTCAGAATTTCGAACATTTGTTGATTTATTAGATCCAAGATTAATTTTGAGAACTTTAAGAATTCTTAAATGTTTGCTTATCAGTTTATCAAAACCTATTACAATTTCAAATGAGGTATAACATTTTAATAACAGGCTTTTCAGTGATTACAGTAATCCTTTTTTCAGACATTTTATCAACTTTTAAAAATGCTTTACCGTTGTTGCTTATTTGCTTCACCCTCGGAAGGATCAGAATTGTTGGAATTTGCTTTAGTAATTTTGTTTAAACTTGTTGAAGTATTTTCAAATAGATTTGGAAGTCTTGAAGCACTTCATAATACAATTGGTTATTGGATCGGTTGTTTAATGGCAGATGATAAAAAAGCAGAAATTGGTAAAAATTGTTTTTGTTGTTTTTTTTTTGAAATTATGAGTTTCATATTGTTTCAGATGTCTTTAATTTATGTGTAAATGGTCCTACGTCATCAAATACAAATCCAATTGAACTTATTTGTGGTAATGAAATTTGTGCAATAACAGAAAATGAAAGACCAAAAATAATTATTGAAAGAAAAATAATTCTTGCAAGATTTTTATCTCCAATTGTTGATGCATTATATCATTCAGGGATGATTATTCGAGAGCAACCGGTATATATTTCAATTCAACTTATCTTTCAACCGTATCTTCGATCAACCGTTTTATCACAAAGGCTTGGAGCTGCATTAATGTTAAATTGTTGGGCGAGAATGTTTCGACGACAAGCATTACGGTAGTTATTTTGCTAAAAAAAGGCTTTAAACATTTTTAACGTTTACGATCATTTTAGAAATGATCTTCAAACTCCCCTTATTTTTCCAGAAGCTGCTGTTTCAGAAGCTGTAACAGCATTAAGCGCACAACCAGAAGTATTTAATGATGTAATAATATCAGTACAAAATTTAGCAACAGAATGTGATGAGTTTACGAAATATTGTCGTCGAAATGGTGCAAAAGAAGGTGATATGCCAGATTCTACAGCTGCAGAAGAATTGGAAGGATATACAAAAGCAGCGTATGAAGCATGCATGAAATTTTGTAAACCTCAAAATGTAACACTTGTCAATGCCCGATTTGAATATATTACAATGTTAATTAAATCTACAAAAGCAACCATTCGAATAAATGCAAATCGAGTCAATGCTTTAATAGGTTCTGCGCTTTTTTATTTCAATCATACTCCACCAAAATTAACACCAATGATTCGACCATTAATGGAATCCGCAGAAAATGAAGATCAAATTAAAATGGCTGAAGAAACACTTTTTGATTCAATTCCATTAATGTTACTTGTAACTAGCAATCGAGATCCTTGTCCCCATGCAAAAATTGTTAAACAAATATGTATTGGTCTTACAGTATCCCCAAATTA
Organism: Panagrolaimus superbus; assembly: GCA_964035985.1. NCBI lineage: Eukaryota > Metazoa > Nematoda > Chromadorea > Rhabditida > Panagrolaimidae > Panagrolaimus > Panagrolaimus superbus. The sequence continues at coordinate 15,094,747 of OZ038357.1, forward strand.
TACTCCATCAATTTCTGCATGGAATGAAGAAAAAGATTTAACTACCGTAATTACTCTGTTAAAGTTAGAGCCAGATGAAAAGGAATCAAGAGCAAAAAATTCTGAAATGATTTTAAATGCATGCTTTTCACAACTTGGTTCAGAAGTTTTAATAATTTGTAAAGAACTTGAAAAATATTTATCTCTTGACGTTGATTTTGATGATCTGGAAGGAACAATGCTAAATGTTGAAGTTGTTCGAACCGTTTTTAAACAATGGCAAAAATTTCCAACTTCTGAACAAGCTGCACAACTTTCAAAACTTCTAAAGAATTCAAATGCAGCAATCAGATTTCGAATATCTCGATGTATTCTTGAATTTGCAAAAGTTAATCTCTTTGAAACAATGAATCTTTTTTATGATGAAATTGCATCCTTTATTGGAGATATTGATAATGATTCTGCCAGAGCTGGAGCAGTTGAAATTTTGTTGCAATTAAGTGGACTTGAAGAAAAACTTGTTGGAGCCACTTCATTATTGGCCCCAATTGCATTTTCAGCAATTAGTGATAAAATTGAAACCATTCGAGAAACTGCTGCTACAGCATTTCGAAAAATGGTTACTATTTTGCCACTTGAAAAAGTAAGTTTATAAATATGTCAACTACAGTAACCCCAAGATTTATTTTTTAGGATGAACAATCTTTTATTTCATCATATTCTGCATCAGTCGCAACAAAATATCGACAAAATTTAAATTTTTTAAATGTTTTATCTTCACCTTCTTCCCTTCCACTGCTCACAAAATCTGATATCCCATATCTTAAACATGATGTTGATTTACGGTCTTATCAATATGAAGGTATTACATGGATGATGTTTTTACATAAATTTGGTCTTAATGGTATTCTTGCTGATGATATGGGCTTGGGAAAAACTCTGCAAACTCTTTGCCTACTTTCAAAAGTTCATAATGATAAAGATTTACAACAAGAAAATTGGTCACTAATTGTTTGCCCAAAAACTCTTGGAAATCATTGGTGTAATGAATGGAAAAAATATTTTCCATCAGAAAAGCCACTTCGTAGAACACAAGAACTTGGAGTTGAATTACAGGAATATTCTCCAATTGTTGTTGCATCATATGAAGAATTACGGCATCAACAAGCTTTAAGGTTTGCTAATTTTTTACATATACTGTAGATAGATAATTTTTTTAGGACAAAACGATGGAGATATGTTATTCTTGATGAAGGACATTGTATTCGAAATCATACAACACAATTATTTGAAGTTGTTTCAAATTTATTTTCTAAGCGTCGTTTAATCCTTTCTGGTACCCCTGTACAAAATACTCCGGCAGATTTATGGGCCTTATTCCGATTTCTTATGCCTGGGTATCTTTCAACTCGAGCATTATTTCATCAAAAATATATTAAGCCAATGCTTGCATGCAGAAATCCAAAAGCAACTGAACAACAAACTCGTGAAGGTGAAGAAGCATTAGGTCTTTTGCATCGACAAATTCTACCATTTTGTAAGTTTATTTGTTATTGCCAAATGTTCAGAAAATGTGTGATTTAATGCAATCACACATGGGCAGATGGGTGCGACAATATCCTGTAAAATCCGCGACCCTTTTCAGGCACAGGGGGGAGTACGTTGAATTTTTCGCAAAATTTTTTTTCGTTTTGTAGCACATCTAGTCTTAATAACACGTGTTTATTTAGCGGTTAAAAAAAGATGGATTTAAGAATGAACAAGGGCCAAAATTTTTGGCACTGGCCCTCACATTTTGGCCCCGCTCCAGGGCCCTTGCAAATTGCTAGGGCCAAACTAAGGCTTTGATATTTTCTTCGGGTTTTGCCTCGGTGCCCCATGTGCAACTTTTTTTCTAATCGAAAAAGTTTACCCCTGTCCTTTCTTCAACCTTGGGTGGATTTTACAATTTTTTATGGTTTACAATTAAAATCTAGGATATTTTAAGCCTACAGCAACACTCAAAAAAGACTCTTCTGCTTTATTGTGTTGGCACTTTTTAGATCAGGCATTTAGCACATTTTTAGATAAAAAATAACAAAGAATGGCTTAAAATTGACAAAAATAGATGTGATTCAATTCAGTGATCTGAAGAGCGCGTTGGATGCATAAAAATAAAAAAGAAAGTTGTTACAGTCATTTTAAGGCACACTATGTTTGGGGACTAATTTTTGACAATTGAAATTTAAGGAATGATTCTTGCGGAGGCTAGTGTACGTCAGTCCGATTCGACTTCGATTTTTCGAAAAAAATATCTGCCGCTACCCTGACATTTAAAAAATTTTTAAATATAATATATAAAAGCCACAAAACTGACTTAGCCCTAATAATAAAATTAAATACAGTATGTTCGTTCAATTTTTTCAAGGCGTCGCGATTGTCTCACAAAAATGAGTAATTATATGTAATAATAATCTTTTCCATTTTTTCTTATGTTCACTTAGTTTTAACTATATTACTGGGAATGTCTTCGTCTTTTTTTTATCATCAGAATTTTCAAGAGTTTTTAACTTTATACTTAGCTTGATACCATTTTTGATTATTCGAAAAAAGGGTCGCGACCTTTTAGATCTTCGTACAACTTATAATATTAAAATATTGTAAGCTTAACAAAACAATTATCAAAAAATATAAATATTTTTATATTCAAATCACATTCCACCTTTCAAAAAAGGGTCGCGACCTTCATATTCTAAGATTTATGAAATAATAAATTTGGACAAAGAGTTGATTGTTAAACTTCATGATTTGGAATCTAAACTCAGTTTTTTTCAAAAGCGTCGCGACTTGCATTTAAACAAATTCAGAATCCTCTTTTTTCTTAAATAAAGGGTCGCGACCCTTTATTTCTTAACTGTACCAAACAATAAATTTGATCAAATTAACTTTTCCACGAGGGTCGCGACCCCTTTTTAGTCTCCCATCATTTTAAATGAGTCTTTTAAATAATTAATAAAAAACAATAATAAAACTTCAAACAAATTTCAACTAACATTTCTTCCATTAATTATTATAACATTTTTCTTTAAAAAATGCAGAATTTAGGGTGGCGGCTGCTTCGCAGCCGCCTTCAAAATCCACCGCGACCCCGCTACCCTGGGTGCGATAATCGCACCCTAGCGCACACATTGCCCAAGTGTGAATGCAATATCCTTTTTTCATATTTTCATATATATTTTTATAGTGTTACGAAGATTAAAAACGGATGTTCTAAATGAATTACCAGAAAAGGTTGTACAAGATTGTCTTTGTCAACTTACAGATATTCAAAAATCAATGTATGCTGCAATTGTTGATAAATGTTCATTGAGTAGAGAAAAGGATAAAGAAAGTAAGTTCTAAAAACATTGGTAAAGAGCAATTATAATAATATATTTTTTTAGAAGATGAATTTTCGCTCTCAGCTTTACATACTCTTATTTCATTGAGAAAACTTGTTGATCATCCATTGCTCATTGCAGAAGTTCTTCAAAAATTAAAATTAAAAGATAGCTTTGATTTTCGAAAAAAAGCTAATCAAGTATGACTTATGATTTACCGTAATCCTAACAATTATTTATATTAAATTTTAGAGCTATGAACTTTCTGGTAAACTTGTTGCATTAAAAGAAATTCTTGAAGAATGTCAAATTGGTAAAGATAAATCCTCTGATGAAAATGATATTTTAAAAGATGGCGTTGAAGTTCCATCAATTAATTCTCATCGTGCTCTGATCTTTTGTCAATGGAGAGCTTCCGTGGATCTTTTAGCAAATTATTTTGATAATGGTGATTTAGGAACGGGAATTTCATATTTAAGATTAGATGGTACTGTACCACCCGCAGATCGACAAGCACTTGTTGATCAATTTAATCAAGATGAATCAATTGATTTAATGCTTCTAACAACTCATGCAAGTTTTATTTTGGCATCAATTAAAATTTTAATTATTTAAAATTTTTAGATCGGTGGTGTTGGTTTGAATTTAACTGGAGCAGATGTTGTGATTTTCTTAGATCATGATTGGAATCCTGTCAAAGATTTACAAGCAATTGATCGAGCACATCGTTTAGGACAAAAGAAAACTGTAAATGTTTATCGTTTAATTACTCAAGGATCAATTGAAGAAAAAATTATGAGATATCAAAAATTTAAATCGGATACTGCTAATGTAGGTTTATAAAAATTCGTCTAATAAAAGTAATAATCATTTTTTAGGTTCTTGTTGGTGCAGATAATCGTTCAATTGGTTCTATGGCAACTGATGAACTTCTAGAATTGTTTAGTCTTGAAGAAGGTGATACAAAATCCTCCAATGGCTCATCTGCAACTGAATCAGAAGGACCAAAAACTAAAAGACGTAAAACTGCAGCTTCGTCATCATCTGGTATTCCAGGAGTTGCAGGAGCTGCAGCAGGTAGCGGTGGAGAAAAATGGTGTGTTGAAGATCTTTGGGATAATTCACAATATGAAGAACAACATTCTATCGCGCAATTTTTACGTAAATCGAATCTCTAATGAATATACGGTAACATTATAGAGTTACTACGGGTTATCATTTTTTTAAATATTATTTATTTGTTATTTTATAATAATTTATTTTTGATCAATGTATGTAATAAAGTTTCTGCAAGAATATATGGGGAAATGGAAAAAAAGCTTTTAAAAATGCATTTAATATTTGTTAAAAATTGTTTGATCTTCTATAATAATGGCAGAGGGGTGGTTTTGCAAAACAAAATATATTAAAAAACGGATTAAACGTTGATAAAAAAATAGAGCAAAATTTGATCATTTTTTGGTTTAATTTTTTTTGTTCCTTTTTTTTCTCGTATGCATTTTTCAAACTGCCCGCATTTTTGTGTAAAGATAACATTTTGCCAAGCATATTGTTGCTGCTATTTTTTTGTCGGCCCAAAAAATGCAGCCTTTCGATTGACTCGCTTTTTTCCATCCTTTTTCTAATTTTTTACATGTTTTTACCAATTTTATCTTTAATTTTACCAATGTTGTATTATTTAAACACATTTTCAGCTTTCCATTGTATTTTCGTCCATAATATGTCATTTAATGCGTTGCGCGTTGTTTTTTTATATCTTTTTGTGAGATTAAACGATTTTCTCCCTTACTTTATCTTGTTCAATGGTTTTAACGTGTATATAATATATTATTTTTTGCAAAGATATCCAATAATTTAACTAACTTGTTCTTTTTGTAGGTAGTACTTTCAAGATGGCAGTCAAAGGTAACCAGATGCTTCCAGGAAATCATTTCCACAAGCATTGGCAACGTCGGATCAAGACTTGGTTTAATCAAGCTGCTCGCAAATACCGTAGACGTCAAAATCGTGTTACCAAAGCTAAAGCTGTTGCTCCAAGACCTGCTGGAGGTCTTCTTCGTCCTGCTGTTCGTTGTGCTTCCAACAAACACAACACCCGTGTTCGTCTTGGACGTGGTTTCACCCTTCAAGAACTTAAAGCCGCTGGTGTATCAGTAGTTGATGCTCGTGCTTTCGGTGTTGCTGTTGATTTCCGTCGTACTAATTTATCTGTTGAATCTCTTCAAGTAAGCTTTAACTTGACGTAAATTTTTTTATATAGATTCTTTTAGGAAAATGTTCGTCGTTTGAAAGAATATCGTTCAAGATTGATTGTATTCCCTAAGAAAGCTGGCAAAGCACGTAAAGGTGATGCTACTGAAGAAGAAGTCAAACTTGCTACTCAACTTCGTGGAACCATCTTACCACTTCATCCAGTTCAAAAGCGTGAAAAAGCTCAACCAATTACTGAAGCACTTCAGAAATTCGAAGTTTTCCGTCATTTGCGTCGTCTCCGCGCTGACAAGAAATACAAGGGCAAACGTGATAACAAAGCTAAACTTGCTGCCGAAGAAGGTATTGGTGGTGGACGTCGTTAAAAACTTTTTTTCTTATTGTTCGTTGTTTGTTTGCGTTTGGAGCATATGGTTGTTAAAATAAAACAATTTTTATTTGCTTGTTATAAATATTATTTGTTTATTAATCTTCTACAACGTATCCAAGTTTACTGTACAAATAATTGGCAAACAGATTAGGTTTAGCAGGTTGAAAAACTTTTGGGGAAAGAAGATTTTTATTGGTTACAGCTTTGTGAAGTTGAGAAGGTGTTGTACAAATTAAATGACCCAATTCAGCAAGGCGATCAGCTAATTCTGTTTGATGATTATCCATAAGTTTATCATTGACAACTGTGATCATTGGTTTACGAAGTTTAAGACTTTCTAAACATGTTCCAGCACCAGCATGACCAATAATCAATGTTGCAGATTGCATATTCTCTTGAATTGACTTTTTGTAACGGAAAAATTCAATCTATAAAAAATATATATGTTAAAAGCTCTTCAACAATATCAAAAGAAACCTTTAATCCACAGTCATCTTCAACAAAACATCCATTATCTTCATTTTTAAGTCCTTCAGGAACTAATGAACAAATTACTTTTCCAGCACCACATTGAATAACTAAATTTTCAATTCCAACTTTTTTCAACATTTTTTTAACTTCCAAACTTAAAACTGCCTGAATCAAGTCATCAAATTGTGTGCTTCCAACAGTAACAAAGCATTCACCAGCCATTGTTTTCAAAGTTGAAAAAGGTTTATTGAATTTAGAGTTTTTTTTTTATAAATTCTTTCTTACACGCTTTGTAATATTCGTGTCGGAAGTTTTTTGCGATTTGTTTATTAAATTTAGAAATTTTGGGTGAATACCAACTTCCGGAAAGTGCAACCGGCATGCCGGTTGCGACCGGCGGTTGCCGGTTGGACTTTCCGGAAGTGTTGGTCACTTTTTGCCAAACATTTGAAATATTTTTTCTATGAACTGTTCGAACTTTGAATACTTATAATAAATAAAAAGAATGTTTTAACATGCGTAATATTTATTATCTTAATAATTACGCTGTTATTGATTTAAGCACAACTGCTTAATAGTAAACTGAAGCTTGTGTAAAGCTTTGTTGTTTTTTAATTACTGAACAAATTAGTTAGCCTATTTATCGTGTTGCACCTTTTATTTAATAAACTGTGATAATCTTTGTAATATATTTTAGGTTATGTCCATCTGCTGTTGCAACAGCGAAGAATGCATCATCTTCAACTACATCAACACGACTGGTTCCATTAAGAAGTTCTGAGAAACCTGTTGAAAAAAGAAGATAATTAAAACTGCTGAATAGAATCAAAATATAAAACTACAGCTCGTGGTGTTGAATAGATCGTCATTATGGATTAATAGCAACAACTGGTAGCTTTATTTCTTCACATGTCTTTAAATATGTTCAAGATCGTATTAACAAAAATTTATTACCTAAACAATTTGCTATTTGGCCTCTATATGCACCGTGGAACAGAAAAAGCTTAATGTACTGAACTTGGTGGTGGTAAAGGTATATTATGTCACATATATTCATGCAAATCGTATTTTTCTTGCAGCACATATTAATTAATTAAGTAAGTTTATACATATTTTTTATCATTTTTTACTGTACTATGCTATACTTTTTAGGCTCGTGCTTATTTAACTTCTGTCTTCATTTTAAAATGCCAGTTAAATGTGTCAGTGAAGAAGTTCTGCAAGAACATCGACAAAAAGAAGCTGATATTGCAAATTATAATCAGTTTAATTTGGATAAAGTTAAGCCCTTCATAGCTTCTGTTGCAACATCAAAAAAAATGCATCACCTTCAACTGCAGAAACTGAACCTGTTGAACAATTAAGAAGTTGCTGAAAAACCTGTTGGAAAAAAGAAGAAGACTGAAGTTGTTGAATAAGTTTTGCATTGTTTTTTTTGTTGTTGATTTGAATATTTGAAGCTTGTGTTGTTCTTTAAAAATTGAATTTGAATATTTTTAATAAAAAATTAAGTACAAATATTAAATTTCTGTGATTTTAAGTTGGCGGTTTTGTCATTTATCGGTTTAAGCACATGATTGTTTAGTTATTTGGGTCGACGAAGAACTTATTCCGAACTTAATTTGAGAATGCTGTACAAATACCTTTCTACTCGTCTTTCAGTTTAGTTTTTGCAGTTTTTTCCATTGTGTTTATTTTGTCTTTGCCTTTGTTATTCAGTGATTTTTGTTGTTGATTTGAATATTTGAAGCTTGTGATGTTCTTCAAAAATCGAGCATTCTTCTGGTTTTGCATTTTAAAGCACGATTGCGCTTTTTCAAGGTTTTTGGCTTTCCAACGGTTGGTCAAATATCAGATTTTTAAACATTTCTCAGATTTTTTTTAAAAATTAAAGAAATTCAAAATGTCATTGAAAAATCTTTTTTTGAAAAGAAAAAAAAAGATGTTGAAGTTGATTGCTTGTACTTTGGTTCCTACGGACGGAAGTGAGCCATAAATGGATATTCTTTTTTATTAGCAAAAAGAAAAGGTGTGAAAGAAAGAGATACAAGTCTAGACCTTGCGCTTGAACAAAGCAGAGAAGATGGAACAAGATGTTTTAGCTAAGCTTCCTTGTATAGGCAATCAAAAGTCTTCCTAAAAAGGAAGTTCAATAAAACATTTTCAAGCATTAAGCAGTCTAGACTCTGTTCCTTCAACGTTATGAAGGCGGGATAACGTTGAAGTCTGTAAGAAGATGAAAAAATGATTTTAGGCCTAAAAAGGCGGCCCAAAGACACACTTATCTATAGCAAGAAACTAGACAAACTCTTATAATCTATTATATTTGTACTAATGCAAGACATACAGCTTCTTTGGTAGCATAAATGGTGAAGGGGCAAAATTGGGCAGAAACATTGGCGATTAGAGCTGGAGTAGTTGTTTCTTTCATCGGTTTTCTGGCCGACGTTTTTTTTATTCATAACCTTTGTGTCACTGCGTGTTATAATTTTATTAGATTTTACATTACTGTATGAACAAAAAAATTTAAAACTTTTTGAAAAACATAATTCTAGCTCGATAGTGTTTAGAATACCTTAAGTATGACACAGATGGCCACTGTTTTATGTTGTAATAGAGATCTAAACAAATATTTTATTGTAGTTTTTCTCATATTCCCTCCCTATCTTATTCGCGTCTTAAATATTTTTCTCCCTTTTCGGCACTTTAAAAAACTATAGAATACGAACATATTTATTATGGTATACTGCAAAGGCATAAAAGCAAGAAAAATATTTGATTATATTTTTATATTTGAGATTCATCAATAACTCTTTATTATCAGAGTGTTGTTTTTCTGAATTTAAGGGTAAACTTTTGGGTAAATTGATGTAAAAGTTGCGTAGTACATATTTATTAATAAGTTTGAACATGTTTATAAAGGTGCAAAGCAATGTTTTAAAAGCGGTTAGGGTAAACTGCAATTTATTTTTAATTGTAAGACGTAAACATATTTTAACTAACAAGAAATAATAAAATCCTTTAACATGAAATCATTGTTTTACATATAAATACAAATAAAAAAATCGTTTATTCATTTCTTTTCCAAATTAAAAAATAATTCATTTGTTAGATTACCTATTATCACAAATTATGTCGACAAAAGATTGTTGTTTGTCTAAAAACAAGCAACAAACTTATGATGGTGGTACCAATACTCATCAACACAACAATCTCAATTTAAATCAACATCATAAATGTGAAGGTTTAAAATTTGAGTCATCTGGAAAGACTTTATCAAACAACGATAAATACGGTAACGGTAAAGGACATGCTGCAATCCCTTTTCATCGGATCTTACAGATATTTTTGATATAAGCATAAGAATTTTTTGACAACAAAAACACAAATTTGTTAAAAATTATTTCCCGAAACTTATAAGTAAAAATTGAATAATGCTGATTTTTAGTGTGAAATAATATGATAAGAAATTTAGAAGAAGAAAAAAAAATGCCCCTTTAAAAGCCTCATTTAAACCAAAGTTTTTTGAAACTTAAATTCCCTTAAAACGAATTTTGGAAAACGGAATACAGTAATATTTTGGAAAACTGTTTTCAATTAGGTTTGGATAAATGGATTAAAAACTCTTTCTGATTTTAATGAATCGATTTTTTTGCAAAATAAATTTTTCCATTTGAAACAAGTTAAATTAGTTCCTAGGTATTTAAATGTATATCGTATTAAAAAGGGATTGCAGCATTTTCCAAAGCAAAAGGGGATGGTTCTGGTAATGCTTATGATAAGCTTCCAAAAGTTCGCTGTGATCCATGGATCAAAAATAATGTGATTAAACCGTTTGAAAAGTTAAATGCTGGAGATTCCGAATCAGATGAACATCAACCAAGGTGGAAAAAGAGAAATATCAAGGAACAAAATCAGTCCACCCTTTCTCTTCATATTGCAGCTTATGAAAATTCAACGCATTATGATGGTTCAGTCAAAGAAAGACATGTAAGATCAAAAAAAGTATGCTTATTAAAAATTAAAAAAAATAAAATTAACCTAAAAGATTATAGAGTAAAAATCGTAAAACATGGAAGAATATTAAATCTATTTTTTCAACTTCACCAAAACAAGTAAATTTTAAAAAACTATTCATAAACACTTTTTTATCGTAATATTTAGCAGACATATGAGATTCCACGACAACAAAATAATCAACCAGTGAAACCAGAACTGATGAAATTTAAAGCATCACAAAAATTATTGAATCCTAACGATTCTGGGGCTCAAGTAAGACTTCATTATAATTTTTTCTGAAAGAAGATTTTAATGCTCTATTGTTTTTCATTTAGACATCAAATGCACCAAAAATTTCCAGAAAAAGGTAAATTAAAATTCTTTTAAACTCAGAGAAATAGGGAATTAAAGGGGGACTTTCATTTCTAACAAATTTTTGGACAAACTTTACCAAAAAAGTGCAAAGAATAGTGTTTTATCAAAAAAGAATGAAAAAGTACGCATTTTTGCATTCTTATTCTTTGCATTTTTGGTAAAGTTTGTTCACACAAAAGCTCTATTAAATTATTTTAATTGTCTTAAAAATATTTTAAAAATTTATTTAAAAAATTCTAAAATTTTTAAAAAGTTCAAAACAAGTTTTTTATTTCAAATATATATATATAAACTTTTTAATTATTTAAAACAGTTTAATAGAGTAAATTGGCATTTAAAAAGCACTATTATGTGTGTTTAAAGAATATCTTGAATTTTGACTCCAGCTCCGGAGTCGGAGCTGGAGTCGATAAAAAATGTCTGGCACAACACTGTTAAGAAAGCATGGGGTAATTTAATTTGAAGAATGAAAAAATTATGCTTTTTTTGTTTGTGCAGCATGAAATTACTGATTAAATATACTGTAAGTAGTTGAAACTTTTAGAAAAAAACATAATTGGGAAAAACCTGAAGTTCAAATAATTCTTTGGAAGCATATCAATGAAAAGATACCAAAAAATCCTGCAGATGTTGCAAAACTTTTGGAACCATTTATGGGAAGTGTTCCAAGACAAACACTTGCTGATAAAATTACATCATTAGCTGGATCAGGACAAAAAGAAGCTGAAAAACAGGTAATTGTAAAAACAACTTACTTTAGCAAGAGAAATATACTATAAATCTTTTAGCCATTTCTTGAACAAGTTACCCCATTGGCAAAGGAGGGTGGTGAAAGTGACATTAATAAACGCCTTAATGATGTCATGCAAAAATATCAAAATTTGCAAAATACTGCACTTCAGAATTTAAAAGACGAATGTCAAGCCATTATTAATGCTTCAAGTCCAGTTGATTTGAATAATCCTGCGCCGTCATTTTCTGAACATCACATGGAACAATTTTCTGCTGATGCAGATTATGGCGGTAATGCAGATTACGATGGTGATTATGATGGTGATGCAGATTATGATGGTGATGCTGATTATGGCGCTGATGAAGATTATGATGGTGATATTGTAAGATAAATAATTTTAAGAAAATAATACAATAGTTTTATGCATTTTAAGGATGATCATTTCAAAAAAGCCAAGAATGAAGCCGCTGTAATTCCTGAAAGCCCAGTAAAGAAAAAGAAAAAACGTCAAGTTAAAGGGAAAGAAAGGATTACGGTAGTTTTAAAGTTACTTGAATAAAATAAAATACCTTTTTTCAGCATTACAAATTTGCGTTGAATGAACGGCTAGAGGAAAAGCTAATACATGTTCAAGTTGGTAATCACATGGCAGAATATGCACAAGATAGTAAAAAGAAGGGCAGAAGATATATTTTTTGCAATCAATGCCATGCCACCGGTGTTTTGTATGAAGATGATGATCTTTGGGTTTCTCCACATGTTGATGGATGCCAATTAAAGAGCAAAGAAGAAGCAGAAGCTGGACAAGCAGAACGTCGTGCAAAGGTTCTTGTAAGCAAAGGTGTTAAATCACAGCAAGCTTATGATATTTTCTATAATGAATGTGTTAAAAATGGCTGTGAAATTTATTACAAAGCTTTTTTTAAAATGAGAAAACAATTATCTCGAATTTATGGCAAAAAATTAGCAAACAGTACCCTGGGACAAACTGCAGCAGAATACTGTACTTTTGCTAATACAAGTACCCGATGGATGTTAAAAGAAACACCAGAATTTGCAGTTTTTGCCACCGATAATATGCTTCGAACAATGGCATCAGCATCAGTACTTGTTGTTGATGGAACATTTTCTATTCGACCAGCAGAAGCTAAAAAAGGACAGGTTTGTTAATTTTTAAATTTAAAAAAACTGTCAAAATTCAATTTAGATTTTAACATTCCATGCATTAGTTGCCACTGAAAATGGGGAAGAATGGGTACCGGTTGCTATGGCCGCTCTTACATCACATGATCAAGTACAGTATGAAGCTGTTGTAAATGCAATTAAAGAAAAATGGGATGAATTGGGAATCAAACCAACATTTGGCCGCATTCATTGTGATTATGAGCAAGGTTTAATGAATGCAATGAAATTATTGCAAACACCTGATCATGTTTATGGATGCCTCTTCCATTCTTCACAAGCGATTTATCGCAGTGTTGTTGAATGTAAACTTTTTAAATTTTATATGGATGGAAAAAAGAAGGGGCATCCTCATCACCGCATTCGCCAATGGATTCGTGATATCTTGGCCCTCCCTTTATTAAAAAAGGAAGACATTCAATGGTATTGGAATAATATTTTAAAAAATCCACCTGAAAATGTCGATGGTCTTGATTCATGGCCAGCTGAAGAAATGTTGAAATTCAGCAATTATATCCAAAATACCTGGATAAATAGAACAGATAATTCATGGTGCTTTTTTGGTTTAAAACGTGTTAGAAATACAAATAGAGCAGAATCATTTGACAGCTTTGGGAAGAAGCATTTCTCTCGCAGGCCGAAATACAAAGTATTTGCTTATGAGCAACGAGAATTCTACGCCCAGTGTGAAACTCGAATTGCTCAGTTGGCTATGGGGGACACTCCAAGAGGAAGAATTCCAAAGTATGAAAAGCTTGATGATCTTCTTCAAATGTTTGAAAAGGAATATAAAGAAGCTGTGAAAGAGGTACAGTAACTCCATAAATCTAAAAAAATTAAAATGTTATTTTTACAGCCAATTACTGAAAAAGAACGTGCCCGTATTCTTTGTCTCCATTTGCGTCGAGTTTCTCAACTTCTACATGACATCAGAAACAAATCAACAAATACTGTAAAATCTGGAAAATTAGCAAATGTTAAAAATGCCAAAAAAAGAATTCCTCTCACCGTACAACAACAAAAGGATTTAATTGATAAATCTGTAATGGAAGATGATAGTGATGATAATGAAGAAGAAGAAACTCAAGACTTACATGATTTGGAAATGTCAAAAGTATTTGAGAAAGTTACAAATGGAACAATTGATGATATTGAATATGAATCAGATGAATCAATCATGGATGGTATTGAATTATTGCTTCAACAACCATTGGAAAATTTAACAAAATATTCCTTTGATATTGATTGCGATTTTGAGCCAGTTACAGTATCAAAAGAAGAAAGAAAAAATGATAAACCTCAAAATTCTTCTGCTACCGTAACCCCCCAAAAGCAAAATATTTTTGGTGAATATGTTGGCACTTTTGTTCCGCATGGTAATAGCAATTATCATCGTCTTGAATTTCTTGAATCAGAAGAAGAAAATTCAGTTTCGCCGTCCATGGTTTCTGTGGAAATTGATACAACTGCTGCTGGTAAAACTGATGATAAATTACCTTTTGTTGTTGCTGCAAAGACATCAAAGATTACTGTAAAAGAAGAAAATCCACTACTTTTTGAAGCAGTTCATGATCATCCTCTTTTTAATAAATTCAGCAATCCGCCAACAGGAGAATGGTGTCGTGATGCATGTGAAAAACTTGGAATACCATTCAAACAAAATTTGCATTTAACGCAGAAAAAATTTAATCTTGCTCTTGCTATCCCAGATGATACTGTTGCAACAAGAGGTGATGGTAATTGCGGATATGAAACAGCTTCCATGTTATTTGCTGGTACTGGAATTCATCACGAAGCCATCCGAAATGCAATTGCTGACTATGTAATAAGCATGGAAATTGAAAATATAGGTTTATATAATAAATTTGGGGGTTTTTTTTTTAAATTAAAATTTTAGACGTTTTTCTACCTGGATCACGGGAAGCTGCAATTGCAAAGCGAGAAGTTGTAAATGAAGGTGTGCTAAAATTATGGGGAACTGGCCAACATCTTTGGTTTACAACTGATGATATGGCAATTTTATCATATATGTTGGATGTTAATATTCTTTGTTGGGATAGCACAAAGCAAATTTGGTGCTGGTATAATAAAATGCAGTTTATTACACAATATGCCTTCTTTTTTGATGAATCAAAACCTACAATTTTTATTAAGCAAGTTGGAGATGATCATTTCGAACCTGTGCTTTCACTTAAACATAAAAATGAATCTATGTTAAATGAAGTTTTAACACCAATTCATCAAAAATATGAAAATACTGGTATTATTATTGATTCATCCATTGTTGCAAATAGATCTGAAAAAGATAGCATTATTATTGAAGCTCAAATCAAAAAAACTAATCAAGAATTAAAGGATGCTCCACATCAACCATATCCATATCGGCCTCCAAATCGACAATGGTTAATGAAAAATTGTAAAAAGTTTGGTCTTCCTTTCAGAAATACAGTATTTAAAAAAACTGAATTTGTTGATGATGTTTATGGCTGGCTTCCTGATGAAACAATTTCAACAATGGGTGATGGTCACTGTGGATTCTCTTCAGTAGCAACGCTCATCACTGGAGACCCTAAAAATCATGGAATATTAAGAATAATAATTGCTCGTCATATTTTGGGAAATGTTAACACAAATTTATTATTCTTTGAAAATGCAAAAGAACTTGCAAATGCAGATTTACAAGTTGATGCCAACAAATCAACAGATCGGTGGATGAGAAGCGTTCATTTAGCAGCAGCAGCGGATCTCTTCAGTTGCAATATCCTCGTTAAAAGGAGCAGAAGTCATGGTTGGACTTGTTATAACTCCAGCACTTTCCGACGCGGACTGCAACAGACCACATATGTTCCAGAACTTCCATCAATGTTGCTTAATAATGTAGCCGACTGCCATTTTGAACCTGTGTTGACATTGAAGCGCATTGATTAATTGCACTTAATTTTGTAAATATTTTCCACAATTTCTTTGTTTTTAATAAAATTTGAAGAAAAATACTAAAAATTGGAACCCATTAGCTACTACATCAATACAAGAAAAGTATAAAAAATGACAAACTTTAATTAACACTGCATGTATTACAAAATTTTAATTTACAAATAAAATAATCAAACAAGTCGCAGCATTTTGTAATAGTTTTTTAAAGCACAGCTCTCTTATGGCTATCTGTATTATAATGCCAATACAGTATGATTAATTTAATTTATTTCAATACAGAAAAAGGCTGAGGGGGCAAAAAAAACAAAAATAAAATTATAGTTTAAAAAAAAAAGAATATAAAACTTTTGGATAGTTAAAATACCTAATATAAAAATCAATCTTTATATATTTCAAGTTATACATGGCACTAGACTTTTAGTTATTGGCTTATTAAATAATATTTACAATGCAAAATTTTAACAGGAGATAAAAAAGGCGATATTGTTTTTATTCATCGAATTCTTCTTTACAATGAAGAAAATTATCTATTTACACTGGCAAGACGTCATTTTCCTGTTAAAGTTGCTTTTGCAATGACCGTCGACAAAAACCAAGGCCAATCTTTTGAAAAAATGGGACTGGATTTGAGAAAAGGGACTGTCCAGAAGTCACGTGACCAAGGGAAGGGGGGAGGGGGTTAACCAAATTGTCACGAGCTTTGATGTTTTCGGCAAAAGACTTTGATGTTTGGTCACAGAGGGGGGGAGGGGGTCCGAAAATCTTCATTTTTTGGTCACGTGATTCCCAAAGATGTATTTAATCATGGACAATTGTATGTTGCTTACTCAAGAGTAGAGCGTCCATCAGCGCTTAAGATTTATTTGGACAAACAGCGCACAAATGCAAAAGTTAAAAATTATGTTTGCAAAAAAATTCTTGAACAAAATTGAAATATTAGTTTGGGAAAAGGATGGGGGCGGATGGGAGGGGAAGCGGAGCAGAAAACCTTTTTTTTAAAAATATTAAAAAGTTTCATTTAAAAAAAATAATTTTTATTCTTTTGCTCCCCGTTCCTCTTTTTTATTTCAATTTATTTTACTACCTCTGCTGGAGAACTAACCCTATTAGAAAATGGTTATATGTTTAGGGCTTATTTTATGGTACGAAAAGTAAGTTATTTTTTATATATTTTCTGTAAGATGATGGTTTTGATCTGAACGATCTGCCTCATTTTGGTTTATAATATT
The DNA here is from genome assembly GCA_964035985.1 of Panagrolaimus superbus. Lineage (NCBI taxonomy): Eukaryota > Metazoa > Nematoda > Chromadorea > Rhabditida > Panagrolaimidae > Panagrolaimus > Panagrolaimus superbus. The sequence goes on from OZ038357.1 coordinate 15,111,589, forward strand.
TTGTTTCTGTAAGATATTAATTTTTTTCAATTTAGACTTTCAAGAAAGTGGTTGATGCTTTGACTTTTTCAAATTTATACCAAATCCAAATAATCCTTTCTATTAAAGTTCTTAATCAAAAATTATGAAGTCAGGAATAAATTTGTTGCAAAAATGGATTTTCGTAATCGTAAGTCTTTTTATAAACTTTCTGTAAGATATATAATTTTTTTTATTTAGGCTTGGAAGAAATTTTTTGAGACTTTATCTTAATGATCCAATATGTACATTAGAATACTTAATTAATCAATCAAATTGAAGAATTTTACAAGATGGGATTCTGATAAATTCAGTAAGTTTTTTATAAAATTTAAATGTTAACATGTGTATATAAAATTTCAGCAGAAATCAAAGCAAAAAAATGTGATCAGCCATTCCAAGAATCTGACAATGACATCTTCAGCATCAAAAATCAATGCTAATGCCTCAAGCCAAACCGAATCAAAGCTTCGTACCAAAAATTGTAATACAAATGATTTATTATTTTTTATTTATGTTTATATTTATGTGGATGTCTTTTGTTTTATTAGCTATATTCCATGATTATTGTAAATTGAAGTGAAACATTTATCTCATAAATATGGGTTTTATTATTTTTTGAGTACAAGTATTATGTACATGGAAATTTAAAATTAATTATTCAGTTACAAAAATAAAATTTATTGCATGATATTTAATAAAATATGAATTATGAAAAGAAGTTCTTTAGTTTTGAGTAATAAATATATAATATGCGGCCCGGAAGGCCGCCCTTGGCCTAGTCTTTAATTATTTCAAGTTATATTACAGCCAAATACAAAATTATATAATAAGCTTACCACAAATGCAGAATATGCACATCTCAATGAAGGAGGAATAATTTGTCCACCACCACAATATAATGATTAACATATCTTATTCCCGAAAAAAGGTTATCTCATATATATCGAACAACAACGAAGTTACCGGCAAACTTAGAAGTAAATTACAATTACAAAAACATTATTCCGAAAAAAGGTTATTAAAGGATGATCCACATCAGCCATATCCATATATATATATGGATTGAAAGTAAATTAAGTTACAAAAACATTAAACATTTACCACAAATTCAAGCTTATAATATTACTGAACATGTTTTTTAATTTAAATAATTATTAAGTCAAAGCAATTTTGTTTAATTTTTTAAAATAAAATTTTCTTTGGCAATATATTACAAAACGCAAAAAATATTGTCCCAACTTCCGGAAAGTAAAAATTTTTTAACTTTCCGGAAGTTGTGGTCGGCCCGAAATTTTTACTGTATATTTAATTAATTTTTGTTTTTGTTAAGCCGAGAAGATATCGGATTAAAATAAAGTCTGAATCATTGTTTTGAATCTTCTGCAGTTATTCATTTTTTAACAATTTTCTAAAAAAACCGTAACCAAAAATCAAAACTGATCTGAGTTTTTCTTGACACGACATTTTTTTAAAATGGCTTTTTAAAAAAAATTTTTTGAAGGTTTTTGGGGGCAATGAAATATTTTAATTATTTAAAATTTAAATTTTAAATAAATGATAAGTATTAGGATTAAGTTAAACAAAAAACCCGATTTACTTTAAAAAACCACAAGACCTGATTTTAAGTCATGTTATGTCGTGCACTTTGCTAGCAGCTTTTTAGAGTTTCGTCGTAATTTAAGGCCTCACGAAGTTTGATCTTGCACTTGTTTCCTTCTTTGACTTTATCCCACTTTTACAGCCTTATCCTTTTAATATCAAGGCAATAGTAATGAGGCTTTTTAGCTTCGTTGATTGCCTGTGTTTGATGTCTTCATTATTAATTCTTAATATTTGTATAATATAAAGTTTTTTTAAAGCTGTAAATTTTTAGGAATCTCCAAAAATGGTTAAAAAGCCTATCAAAACTATTGATGATATTCAAAAATTGATGGAAGAAAAACAGCAACAAGCAGAAAGAAAGCGACATGAACAAATGGCTTCTGGTGATGCTCAACCAAATGGTGTTTCAGCTGCAGGTATGCCTTAAACATCTTTTAAACATTTTAAACAAGAAATAGTATTATAGAAATGTTAAATGGTCAAAGTAAAAGTGAAAGTCATCCAAATCCTAATGGAGTTTTAAATGGTTCGAATGAAATTAGTAATGGTTTTGGACTTTCCACAACCCCTCAGGTTGATAAAAAGATACCTGAAATTGAATTTAATATATCATTATTTTAGAAAAAGCGAAAAAATAAGAGAAAGAAGAACAAGAATAAAGCTAATGGTGGATATGATGGAACTTCAGCTGATGGTAAACATTTAATTTTTTAATTCTAAAGTTTAACCAAGTTTTTGTAGATAGTCGAATTTCTGAAAAAGATGAAGAAGTTGAAGTAAATCAATCAAATGGAAATGAACCAAAGGATAAGACTCACAAGAAAAAAGCTAAAATTCAACAACATGAACAAATGGAAACTGACGAAGTTGAACCAAATGGTATTTTATCCTCAGATATTTATCAAAGCTAATAAATTGTTTAATATTATAGAAGCTACAAATGGTCAAGAAGAAAGAACTAAAAATCAACGACGAAAAGATAAAAAGAAGCAACAAAAAGCTGCTGCTGCAGATAATGCTGAATCCAATCCTACAGAAAATGGTCATAATGGAAATCATATTGAAGATACACCTGCTCCAAATCCAAGAAAGCGTAAAGCTGCTCAACGGGCTGAAGCTAATTTAGCTATTGTTCCTCTTTCACAACGTAAAGATGATTCAGATGAAGATGATCAAGATTACATTGTTGAATCACCTGATGAAGATGGAAATCCTAAGCGATCAAAATTAGGTGAAAGTGATGAAGATGATAGTGATGAAGAGGATTGGTCACGTCAAACATTAGAACAACGAATTGCTGATATGCTTGGAGGTGGGGTATTTTATGATGATGATGAAGGTGAAGATGATAGTGAAGAGGAAGCAGAAAGTGATGAAGATGGTCCTATTTTCTTAACACATCACAATGATAATGAAGAAGAAGATGAAACTGAAGTTGAAATAAGTGATTCAGATGACGAAGTTGGAAGAATCGATATTGATGATGGTGAAAGTTCTGATGAAGAAGGAGAAGACGATGATGATGAAGAATTTGAAAATGATAGCTTTGATGAAAGTCAACTCTATACAAATGACTCAGATGAAGATGAAGAAATTATGAGCTTTGATGAAGATCGCCCACAAAATAGTGATGAAGAAATTGTTGATATTGTTAGTACATTTTCAACAAGAATCAGTTTTTCTTAATGAAAAATTTTTAATTATGATTTTTTAGGTTAGTACAATACGTCCAAAAAATGATGAATTATCTGTTCTTGATGACCTTTATTCTGCTGGTATTGGACATGGTTCATCCGATGATGAAGAAGATTCTATCATGGGACCCGTAGATGATTTGGATGAACTTGCTGAAGATGATGAAAATGATTTGTACGCTGAAGATTCTGATTTATCTGAGGATCTTGGAAACTTTATTGCTGCTCCTGGTGAATCAGATGAAGAAGATGAAGATGAGGATGAAATGGATGATTCTGAAGATGATATGGATATTGATCTTGGAGAAGATGAATACACAGATATTAGTCCAATGTTCCAAATGACAACAGATTACAAATTCAAAATTGATGGCTACCGTACTGCTAAAGAAAATGCCTTTTTATTAAAAGTTGAACGTACAACTGCTGGAAAAGCTCGAGGTGGTCCATTTACAACATTTAAATTCGGTCAAATTGCTGATACACATTCCGTTCAAATTGCTTTTGATGCTTTCAGTTGGATGATTGCACCAATTGAACGTGATGCATTCTTCAGTCATCTCTTTCAACGTCGTGTTCTTTTTGTTAAACGTCGAGATAAAAATTATTTCAAAGGAATTTTTTCCAGTGATGCTCTTCTTCGAATGGTTCAAGAAGTAATTGTTTTTTTAATTGTGCTGTTAACATAATTAATATCTTTCAGAATGATTTGGAATATGGTACTCATATCAATGTTGCTCATTATGATCGTGAAGGTGGACGTACAACTCATAATCCTGTTGGAAGAGTTTTTGCTCATCAACTTAAAACTTTTGTCAAAGCTGGAATGTCTCTTCAATGCATTAATCCACAATCATACAATGATGAAATTTGGTATATTTGTGAAATTCTTCAAGAACTTACGAATAGTTTTGTTGGAGCTAATACGTAAGTTACTGTATATTTTTGGAAAATAACTGATTATTTAATTTCTTTTAAGATATTTAACACCCGCAAATTCGGCTGGCTTTGCCCCACATTGGGATGAGGTTGATGCATTTATTCTTCAGCTTGAAGGCAAAAAATATTGGCGTGTTTGGTCACCTGCTGATGGAGATTCTGCACTTCCAGATGAATCAAGTCGAAATTTTACTGAAAAAGAAATGGCAGATAAAAATTTGGTATTCGAAGGTACATTGGAAGAAGGAGATATTTTATATGTTCCACGTGGATTTTATCATTCTGCTTCCACTGGAAAAGAACATTCTCTTCATGTTACAATTTCATTATGCCATAATGTAACATTTGCACATTTAATGAAAAATATTAGTAATGAAGTTTGGGATTCTATTCGTCAATCACGTCTTGTTGCCCGTCGTTCACTTCCCCCCGGTTTTCTTGAAATGGGTGGTGTTGCTGCTTTAGACTATGAAGAAGGTTTAAATGAACAGTAAGCTTTCTTTTTAAACATTTGTATTAATAGATAGCCTATTTCTTTTTAGTATTATGCCTGTGGTTAATACAATGCTTGAAGATGTTATTGAAACATATCGAGACGGAATGGCTTCTGCAATTGATAATATGGCACAAGGATTTTTCAAAACTGCTCTTCCACCAATGTTAACTCCAGAAGAACGGAATCTCAGCGTTCATGGTGGCGAAAATCTTGGAATGTTTGATGAAAATGAAGTAAAAGTTACTCGAATGAAAGAAATTCGATTTATTCGACAACATGCTCAACGACTTGTTTTTGAAAATGAAGAAACACCTTTCATTATTCATCGAATGTCTAATAGTCGAATCCTCTCTGAAAATACTGAACAAAAAACTGTTGCAGTTGAAATGAAAATGGTTGATGGAATTACCACATTATTCCGTGAATATCCACAATGGATTAAAGTTAAAGATCTGGGATGTGGTAAACAAGTAAATGTGAGTTTTAATAATTATTTTTGTATACTGTAGTTTCAAAAGTGTTATTTTAGGTTCAACTTGCTGAAATCCTTTATAATAATGGACTGATTATGATCCGAGATAAACCTGTTTAACTTTATTATTTTTTGTTATTTGGTTTTTCAAATTTCATTGTATTCGAGTCTGTATTTGATGTTCTTGTTTGTTAAGTTTAAAATGATTTTATTAAAAATTTATTTTTTTTATCATAGAAATGCATTTTAAAATGAAAAAAAGAGGAAAGCTTTATACAAAGTTGTTGGGGTAAACGAAATAATGTTTGAACACCGGTTTTTTGGTGAGTCATGAAAACAAATTAAAAAGAATTACAGTAATGTGACAATTATTGAAAATTACTGTATATTGGATAAAATTGCTACCATGTGTAAAAACATCAGTTTGTTGGGTAAAAAAAGAATCTTTAAAAAATATTATCATATAAAACGCGTAAATCTAAAGTTTTTCAAAACATGATTTTGTTTTCCAAAAGTGGACCAAAAATGGCAATAAAAATATTTTTTTTAAATCGACAAAAAAATTGCCGCTATTTTTGCGTTTTTCACATTTTGACGTTTTTTGGCAATTTTTTTGCCACTTTTTTCTGATTTTTGCAAATCGACGTTATTTGGCAATAATATTTCGATTGCACATTTTTGATGATCAAATTTGTGCAATGATTTTTTCGATTGCACATTTTTGATCATCAAATTTGTGCAATCTTTTTATGATTTGTAGCAAAAAGGAATCGAACTTCCCACCCACAGCGTCAGCGCCCCTAACCACTGCACCATGGATGCTACGTTGCTAGTGCGTTAGAAATAAAACATAACTAGCTGCTTCTTTTTATTTGCTTTTGTAAAAGAGAGAATGAAAAGCAACATTTGGCATATGTGCAACACAATGCAACTCTCTTTCGTAGCCTCCATGGTGCAGCGGTTAGGGTAGCTGACGCTGTGAGTAGGAAGTTCGATTCCTTTTTGCTCCGTATCATAAAAAGATTGCACAAATTTGATCATCAAAAATGTGCAATCAAAAAAAACGTTTAACAAAAAAATAAAAAAACTTTTCTAAATTTTCTAAAATCGACGAAATATGGCAATAAAATTGCCAGTAAAAAGCAGTTTTTCACAAATCGACAAAAAAATTGCCGCTATTTTCACATTTGTTTGAAATCGACGAAATATGGCAAAAAAAATTGCCATATTTCGTCGATTTCAGGAAAATGGCGTCATGTTTTGAAAAACTTTAGATTTACGCGTTTTATATATATACATGTTGTTTAAAAGATACAGAAACCAAATTAATTAATGGATTTACATCAATTTTTTGTGCAATTGTCACAGCGCCACGAGTGGTCATTTTTGCAATGGACAAATACCGGGTTAACCGGTTATATCACGGGTGAGAAATCCGGCCGCATTTCTCATCCCTGGGCAAGGCCGTATACAGAAAACAATTTCGGAGGGTGCACAGTGATTTTGGAGGGAGGGGGCACCCCTTTGATCTTTTGCCGCCGCCAACACTAAGCGGCAAAAGATTTCGGAGGGTGCACAGTGATTTTATATAATTCAATAGAGAATTTTTTTCTGATTACCAAGATTTTTATCACCAATGCGCACAAATGAGCACAAAAATGGTATTCCCCAAAAACCCCCATTTTTTCACACAAAATCGCCTAAAAAAGGTGTTTTTGGCGATGCGTCCTTCAAAAGCATAAAGGAAATGCATTTTTTTGTTGCAAAAAAAGGAAAGAAAAAGTGTCTTTTTTTCTACCAAAAAATTTTACTTTTTGGAATTTTCAGATGGCATTTTCGGCGCTTTAAATTAATTTTTTTAATTTTTTTAATTTTTTGTTTTTATATTATTCTTATTCAGGCCCAAAAGTATTATAATAAATCAAAATGTTATATTTTTTCGAAAATTTTTTTTTTATTTGCCGGTGTCTAAGTAAATTAAATGATTCATTTATGAAATAGGAAACTGTTTTTTTCGGCACAGTATATCTTCATTGGATTTATGTTTTTTAATAAAAAATCTTTTTTTAAAATTTTTATAGCTTTCTTTAAATGTATTAGTTTGGTTTATTTGACCAGAGTTGTGATGAGACATATATAATGTATTAGTTTAAAAAGTAGTTTCAAATTTTATTTTTTAAATCACAGTTGTATTTATTAAAAAAAGTGATAAACATTATTGTTTGATATAATTATATAAAAATGATAATTTGGGAACACAAAAAACTGTGAAAACCATTCAAGATCAGTCAATTTGATTCATCTGAAGAAAAAATTTTATGTTTTTTTGCAAAATTTATTAAATTTATTTAAAGCAATGACTAAATTTTTTAATTTTCACGTTAAATATTTATGCCATTAAAAAATGCCCGCTCACTGGGGATAAAGTCTTTAATAGGTAATACTTACGGTTTGATTATATCCTTTGATGAAGGCTTTATCCTTGGCGCTTTGTTCATCGGAAATGGATGAAGAGTCACTGGAAGAATCTGTATCCATTTTTATTTGTTGATTTATTGATCTCTAAAAATTATCATTCTTTATTTATTTATTTATTTATCAAAACTGAGAATATTTAATGAATTTTTAAAGTTTTCAAAAAGCACGAAGCAAAACAACTATTTTATTGTTAGCAATAATATAAAAAAGTGAAAAGTTTGAACTTAATTAATCTGAAAATATGAGAATTTTCAACAAAAATAGAAAAATTTAAAAAATTAGGCAAAATTCTTTTTTTGGTTAATCAATAGGATCTTTGTGTACTTTTTTATTTTTTAGGTCTCGCAACGATTAAACAATTCCCAACAAAATGTTTGGAAAATCATGATTTTCAGGATTTTTAAAAAACGGCATGTCCGCCGCCTCCTTTTAAATGACAAAACTTCAAGTTTTAAATTTTATAGTGAAGATTGAAAATTTATGCTAATATTTATACCGTCTTTTTTGGCTGTTATCTTTTCAAATAATCATATGATTGTTTTTAGTTTTATCAAAAAAATAGGCAAAGCATTAAAAAACACAAAATTTCTTTCTTGAGCAAAAATATGTTTGTTTTTTGGAAATTAAATACTTTTTTTTTGATAAAAAAAGCCTTTCATTTTAGCGGCCAAAACACTTTTTATTTAGAAAAATTGAATGTTTTTTAACATGAAAGTTTTAAGACGCAGTCTATGAGAAAATCAAAGAATCTTAGAAGAGAGCGGCACAGCTCAAAATTTGTTTTTCCTGAAACTTTGGAATAAAGTAAAATGACCCTGGAGAAACCGATTCCGCGTAGTAAAAAAGTTTTAAAAAATTTCATACTGTAGCTACAGTAATTTTTATGTAAATTTTACCAAAATTTCAAGTTGATGGCAAATTAAAGGAAATTATTTTTTTTGCTTAATTCGGAGGGGTAATAGGTTTTCGAGGTCGGGGAATCCGAATATATACTTTTTGGGACTTTAAAATATCTACAACACCAATTTTTTCTTATCAGCTATCATATCACCCTGATAAAAAATCGCGAGAAATTGGATTCCGAGTCAAATGACTTAATTTTCTTAAAATTCAAACCTTTTTTTATCCAAAAAATAAAATACCTAAAAGAAATGCTCGCCTTAAATCGGTTTTTAAAATTAATGAAAGTTTGAGGTACAAAACAATGTGTCTTTGAACAGGAAAAAAAGGTGTAAAATTTTTTTAAAAAAGAAAACGGCCTTTATTTTCGGATTCCCCATCGTCGAAAGCATATAAATACCAAAAATTAGCTTAATCGGAGATAAAAAACATTTTGATGTCGCCCACCGGGATCGAACCTGTACCATAATGTGTCTAAGGCTGACTCCAAAACTATTACACATGTATACATGCATGAACAGGTTCGACCCCGGTGGGCGACATCAAAATGTTTTTTATCTCCGATTAAGCTAATTTTTGGTATTTATATGCTTTCGACGATGGGGAATCCGAAAATAAAGGCCGTTTTCTTTTTTAAAAAAATTTTACACCTTTTTTTCCTGTTCAAAGACACATTGTTTTGTACCTCAAACTTTCATTAATTTTAAAAACCGATTTAAGGCGAGCATTTCTTTTAGGTATTTTATTTTTTGGATAAAAAAAGGTTTGAATTTTAAGAAAATTAAGTCATTTGACTCGGAATCCAATTTCTCGCGATTTTTTATCAGGGTGATATGATAGCTGATAAGAAAAAATTGGTGTTGTAGATATTTTAAAGTCCCAAAAAGTATATATTCGGATTCCCCGACCTCGAAAACCTATTACCCCTCCGAATTAAGCAAAAAAAATAATTTCCTTTAATTTGCCATCAACTTGAAATTTTGGTAAAATTTACATAAAAATTACTGTAGCTACAGTATGAAATTTTTTAAAACTTTTTTACTACGCGGAATCGGTTTCTCCAGGGTCATTTTACTTTATTCCAAAGTTTCAGGAAAAACAAATTTTGAGCTGTGCCGGGGTTTTTTGATTTTCTCATAGACTGCGTCTTAAGAGACTGTCTACCAGATTTTTCAAATCGAGCGGAACACACCATCTCAGATTTCAATTATTTTTTGTATGTTGGTAGAATATGGTCTAAAAACGTTATTCTGAAAGTATTACCAGTTCTTATAGTGCTAATTTTGGATTGGCACGATGCAAAAGGTCATAATTGACCAAAATTTCATGACAAGTAAAATATTTTTATTCCATTACCAAAAAATTTGAAGTTTTCCCAGGTGATACTAGTTGGAACAAGGTTTAAAAATATGTATCGTTTACATTTCTGTCATATTTTTGGATACGATTTTTTTCGCTTTGAATATTTCGCCCCCTGAAAAAAAATTTCATTTTTCGTGGGGGGACCCAAATGAAACATGCAAAAATTGCCCCAGGATCTCAACTTTTAAGTTTTATGTGCTTTGTGTCATACCGAGGGGAACTTATCGATTCCCAACCAAAAAACTTTTGTCGAACAACATCTATAGCATGGAATAATAAATATATTTCATGAATGGGGGCAGGTATCGACTTCCGGTGACTTGCACTATGTAATATCAATGTTGTCGAGCATTCTGGGACAGTTTCAACATTTTTAGTAGCGATTTCGAAATATGGGACCCCTTTGAAAATCAAAAATTTTACAACGTAGAAATATCGCAAAAACTCGGTTTTTTCTTTCATAATAAAATTAAATATACATTATAATTGTAAAATATATGTAACAACATCAATATAGCATGATAAAAAATGACGGGGGGTCAGAATCGATTTTTTATGATTTTTTGAATTTTGCTTATTTTCGATCAATTTTCGAGATACACAAATATTGGGAATATCGACATATATCAACTATCTGATACTTTCCGGTTAAAACATAGCTTGTTTAAGATTTTTGGGCAATATTTCGACATCCTGGAATTACTAGTTTTCGTTTTCCACGTAATTGAAAACATGCTCAAAAATTTGAGAAAAAACATCTGGAAATCAATGTTTTTGCGATACAAGATCACTAAAAACGTTTTTTTTGGCTTAAATGTTAATATTTTAACAGTTTCTGAATGATTTCAACACAAAATAAAATAAAATAATTTTTTTCAAATTTTGAAAAATCAGTAATTTTTTGAAAATCTTAAAATTGTTCAAAATAATTTCAAAACACTTCAACCTACCAAAGTGAATAATAATAAATTTTAATAAAATGTTTTTAGTGATCTTGTATCGCAAAAACATTGATTTCCAGATGTTTTTTCTTAAATTTTTGAGCATATTTTCAGTTACGTGGAAAACGAAAACTAGTAATTCCAGGAATCCTGGAAGCAGAAAAAGTTTAAAATAAACGCAAAATGCAAACGCCAAGAAAAAAGTTTATAAGTTTAGCGCAAACAAAAGGTTTATAAAAAAGGTTTATTTTTCAAAAAATAAACGCCTTGACTGCTGAGCATTGACATTTTGCCAAAGGGTAAATTTTTGCAAAAACTGTTGCTTTTTTCTCTGAATATATAACAGTATGGTAACTGTAGTTGAAGTATAAAATGAATTTACTCAGTAAATTTTACGGTTGAATTATTTCTTGATTTTGTTTAGTATTAATATTTTTGTTGTTTAATTGATCTTTGTTCCAACATGTTATACATATAATTTTTTTTCATTTATGTTTTACATTGTTTTATAGAACTGGTAGTCGAAATGTGGCAGTGGTAAATGTTAAAAGAAGTGATCTCAAACAACTGGACAACGAATGTTATTGATTATGCTTCATTATATTAAAGCTAATGGTGTTCGAGGTTAGTTTTCGATTCCTTTATTTACTGTTTATATAATATTATGTGTTGCAGCAAAAAAATAATGGTTTAAAGGAACTGAACAAGCTATAAGACGGCAACAACAAGAACATTGTATAGTTTTGCAATCAACTATTTGAGGTATTTTTTTACTAAATTGATAAGATATTGATTTATATTTATTTATCTTTGCAGCAAAACGATAACCTACTGGGGGACAAGGTGCTTTATCTTCAAAGAATCTAAATGTTGCAGTTGCTTCAATTATTAAAGAAAGTTTTTATGAATCTGAAATTGATAAAAATACAATCAACAAACAATGACGCATATTGTTATTGGAAATGCTATGGATATATCTTATATCTTTTTTCATGTTTTAATAACTTTTTTTGACTGTTGCTTGTTTTACTTATTGTTTTTATCAATTATTCTAATAATAAAAGATTTGTTTTAAAATATTTTATCGGACTTTTGAGAATTCAAAGCAAAAAGTTAACCGATTTCTTTTTTTTGTCTCTTTTTTTACGAAAACAAAAAAGAGTTTATTTTTAAAAAATATAAACGCCTTGGCAAAATGTTGTCCCAAAAATATAAACCTTTCGGTTTATTTTAAACTTTTTCTGCTTCCTGGACCAGGATGTCGAAATATTGCCCAAAAATCTTAAACAAGCTATATTTTAACCGGAAAGTATCAGATAGTTGATATATGTCGATATTCCCAATATTGTGTATTTCGAAAAATTGATCGAAAATAAGCAAAATTCAAAAAATCATAAAAAATCGATTCTGACCCCCCGTCATTTTTTATCATGCTATATTGATGTTGTTACATATATTTTACAATTATAATGTATATTTAATTTTATTATGAAAGAAAAAACCGAGTTTTTGCGATATTTCTACGTTGTAAAATTTTTGATTTTCAAAGGGGTCCCATATTTCGAAATCGCTACTAAAAATGTTGAAACTGTCCCAGAATGCTCGACAACATTGATATTACATAGTGCAAGTCACCGGAAGTCGATACCTGCCCCCATTCATGAAATATATTTATTATTCCATGCTATAGATGTTGTTCGACAAAAGTTTTTTGGTTGGGAATCGATAAGTTCCCCTCGGTATGACACAAAGCACATAAAACTTAAAAGTTGAGATCCTGGGGCAATTTTTGCATGTTTCATTTGGGTCCCCCCACGAAAAATGAAATTTTTTTTCAGGGGGCGAAATATTCAAAGCGAAAAAAATCGTATCCAAAAATATGACAGAAATGTAAACGATACATATTTTTAAACCTTGTTCCAACTAGTATCACCTGGGAAAACTTCAAATTTTTTGGTAATGGAATAAAAATATTTTACTTGTCATGAAATTTTGGTCAATTATGACCTTTTGCATCGTGCCAATCCAAAATTAGCACTATAAGAACTGGTAATACTTTCAGAATAACGTTTTTAGACCATATTCTACCAACATACAAAAAATAATTGAAATCTGAGATGGTGTGTTCCGCTCATATATGAAATTTTAAGATTTTCTGGTAGACAGTCTCTTAAAAAAAAATAATGGAAATCGAAGTAAACATATTTTTTTTGTCAAAAAGTATTTTTTAAACATTTATTATTTTAAGAAATGGAAAAATAATTTAGCTAGCAATATATTAAAATATTTCAATACTTATATGTATCATATTTCTTGGTGTCGCGGAGAAACGCGATCCTTTTCATTCTAATGCTAATTATCGGTAATTTGCATATAATTATCATTCATAACCTCTGTAATTGTATTTAAAGGGAGTGTCGAAGATAGTGAAAAACTTTTTATGAACGTTTTCCGTCGTTCCAAGTGATGGGGAATGAAAAAGTTTGTCCGCCCGCACGCAACGAATGCATTCTCCATCACTTGGAACGACGGAAAAAAGTTTTTCACTATCTTCGACACTCTCTTTAAGCTTTGTTGTACATTGTATTCTTTACCCATTCTTTCTGTCTTATCTCGTCATGTGAAGTCGTCTAATAAATTCTCTTTTCTTCTACACAAGTGTTTGGTCTTTTATCCTGTTGTGATGGTTTTTAAACCGATGCTGATAATCGTCACAACAAATGGTGCATAACAAAAAAAAAACAAAAACATCGATGCATGAATTAAATCTGTCAATTTTCGATGGATTAATCAATTAAATAATATTTTATTGTTTTTACAATAAAATATTATTTTTAAAAACCTGCACTTTGTGCTTGTGAAATATCTAACATTGTCACAATCTGGAAGTATAAGCACAAATTAAAATTTGGCAAATATATTGCAATTGCTTTAATTAACAGGTTGGTAAATTTTTTAAAAACAAATCAGTCTTTAACAAACATTACTGTAAAAATATTCCCAGTGAACTGTGTTCAATAATTTCTTGGTATTTGAGCTTTTTATACATGCTGGAATTAGAATATGATTGTTAAAAGATGTTATCTTTATTTTATCTTTATTAAAAACCTCAAAAATGTGTATTCTGGAATTTCGCAATAAAATTAACAAACGAGAGCTACACTTTGATATAAATTCAAATTATTTGTGTCAAAAGCAAACTCTCTTTTTACCTCTCCTGACCGAAGCGATTTATGCAAAAATAATAATGGCTTCGGCAGAATTCTGTAAATGTAATTTATTATTTTGGCCTCGTATTGGCCTTGTTTTTTTTGAAAGTAACTGTTCGTTTTTTAATTTCAAAAGAAATGAGGTGTCACTTTTTGTTACAAGAGAAGTGGGACCCTTCCTTATCAGTGCAAAATGTTTTCTTCTCCTGTTTTATTTCAAAACTGAAAAAATCTATTTGCTGCTATTTTTTAAATAAAAATTAATAGATTGATTTAAAATTTTTAAATAATATTGTTTCAGAAAAAAACAGCAAAGAAAATGAAAAAACTTCCAACTTGGCCCCCGCCAAGTGACTTCCCCTCCGATGTTATAAAATTAATGAAGAAAAATGCCAAACCAAAATTAGCAATCAAATTAATGCAAATTTGTAAATATTTTCAACATCAAAAATTTCCATATTTTATTATTCGAACGTTAAAATGGAATGAGAATTTTGGATGGCGCTATCAAGCCATGAATAAATCGGTGGGGGCAGGGCCAAACTTCCAAACAATCGATTTAGATATTTTCGACCAAAAATTATGGATATTAAAGGCCCTTAATATTTCACATCCAGATGATACCTCTTTGATAGATTCACTTATTCCAAAACTTGCTGTTTGTGATATTTATGAATTGAATCTTGATAATCAAGATATTAAGCATGAACATTTGTGCATTTTGACAAATTCTGGAAATATCCAATATTTAACTATACGGGATACATTTATAAAAGATACAAATGGCAGCAATATTCCACTTGAAGATATCTTTACCGCTGTCCCAAATGTCGAGCGTTTAATCATGTAAAAACACTTTTTTTTAACGGGAATTTATGACCACGGGACGGGATTTTCACGGGACTAAAATGGTCAATAAGGATGGAAGAGGGCCTAGGGCTTTTGAAAAACCCGGGCCGAGCCTGGAAAATGAGGATCGGGCCGGACCTTTTGAATTTTTTGGAAAAAAATTTAAAATTTCACAGGGGGGACCAAGACAAAATTTACAAAAATTTTAAAAATCAGGGCCCGGGCCGGGCCAGGGTCGGGCCGGGATTTTCGAAATTTAGAGGGCCGGGCCCGGGCCTGAAAATTCGGGCCGTCGTCCATCCTTAATGGTCACGGGACGGGATTACGGGATTTTCACGGGACTAAAATGGTCAAGGGACGGGACACGGGAAAATTCTGTTCGGGATTCCCGCGGGATCCCGTACGAGACGGGATCGGAACACTAGTCCGAACGTTGACGCTCAGGATTGTATTATAAAAGTTTGACATTTTGCGCAGTTTGGCAAAATGTTTTCAAATGACAAAATTTTTAATAAAAATATGCAGGGATGGGCCAAACGAAATTCAACGTGGCATTCGACCATAAAAAAATATCATCGCCATTTTTTTAACGACTGTCGCTTTTTTTTGGCGTTGCTTAGCCTTTTTTTGGCGACTGAAAAAAACCAACGCCTTTCAACGCCTGCCGTTTGCCCATCCCTGAACATATGCTAGCACACTCATTTGTTGTCGTCCCAGAAAATTAAAGCCATTAAGAAATTAAGCGAGGCAAAAACTTTTTGATTTTTTAAATGAATCATAAAAGTTTCGATTTTAAATATCGAATCTTTAAAATCTAAACTTTTAATGTTACACTGCCAAATTTTACAACCGCTAAATTTTTAGGGACAGTTCTGTAAATTCATTTATTTCATATTTGAAAGCAATAAAAAAGGTTCCATCAAGTCTACGTCAACTCATTCTGCATCAGATGGATGAGGATTTTAATTTTGATCAATGTTTTAAATTTATTCAGGTTAGTACGATAATAATTTTTGATTTTTTGAATATCTTTAAAAAGCTTAAAAGTTATAAATACAAAACCGTTTAGAATAAACAGGAAATAAATTTTCATTTTATTTCAATTCATCCATGGTGCAAAAAAGTTACAGAAGATGTGCAACGTTTGACCGACAATCTCATTCATACCTTTTTACCACAATTTAAGCCCCCTATCATTCATTTTACCGGACAAACTTTGGAATCCATGAAAAAAATTAACCAATTAAAGCTCGTTTACGAAAATAAAGCTACAAATATATAATTTAAAATGTAATATTTTTATTTGTCACGTCACTGATCTAAAACTTTTTACAATAAATGCGCTAAATTACAATTGCATGGGTACGTGAAAAAAGTGAAAATGAGAAATAAAAAGGAAGGGGGAAAGCAAAAATGTTTTATTTTGTTTATTGATAGCTAAAAAAGGATTGTGAAATCGATGGTAATATCAAATAATTGTTTGCACCCCCCTGATTTTGCTATAGTGTTTTTTTCCGTTTTATCTCCATGTTATATATGTATTATATGGATTTAACACTGTGGAACTCGAATTTCACATTTTTAAGTGCCTTTATAAAGCTCGTTTTTGAGATTTTTTGATTTATTGACTATGGCCGTGATTTTTGTATATATATTCCTGTAAGGATACGACACTAGGTTGTATTCAAAACCAAATTTGTAGCTGCTCTTAAATTATTAATTCGAAAAATTGATAAAAATTGATTATTTGATCTATGGATGGAAGAAATCTTTGATTCAATTTTCCACGAAAATTTAGAACTCTTTTTTTCAATTTGAGAAAGTACTTTATTTTTTTCGTTTGGGTTATTCCTCAGAACAAACAAATTACAAATAGTCCAATCCAGAGATTTTCCATCATTTGATCTCTAAAAGAAAGTACTCCAGGGCCCCCACGTTGTCGTCATTGAAAATCAACTAATCCAAATACTATCTTTCTCAAAAAAAAAAGAAAGAGCGGGAAAAAGTTTTCCAGCATTTTTGTTCCACTTTTTTTTTGCAAAACATGTATTTTTCTGGTGAAAATTAACCCATTTTTTAGTTATTATAAAAAAAAATGTCTTGCTTCTTTTGTGGCAGCTCTTTTCACATATCTGCATATTGTGACATTTATATTTCGGATGAATCTCGAAAAAATATTGCAGCATCAAAAAAATGTTGCTGTAATTGTTTGAGTGTAAATAGTAAAAATCCATGGAGGTCATGTGGAAAAAAATGTATATTACGTCAAAAATGTTACATTTGTTTTTCTAAAACTCATAAAATGGTATATTGTCCGGATAGATTTAATGGTAAGTTGAAATAAATGGCATTTGGCTGACTTCGTGATCAGTGTTGCGACTCGACCATTTTCATCCCCCTCCCCTCCCCCTTTCCCCGAACCCCGGGGGAGGGGAAAAAAGGGGGCCCTCTGGGGCGGGGAAAGGGTGGGGGAGTAACATCACTGGTCGTGATATCAGACCCCTTGCCACTGAAAAAAATGGGTGTAAAAAATGGCCACTCCTATACAAAATAGATCTATATTTACTCCTTTTAATAGTAAATATCGTCTTTTTCGGAGTAAATGTTAGTCCATGTTAAAGAGGTACAAAAATGGCTTCCCATAATCAAAAATAGAGCTATATTTACTCCTTTTAGGAGTAAATATAGCTATATTTTTAGGTGTATTTGGGATAACCTATAGGGCATCCAAAAAAAATTTCTGGCATTTTTGATTTCCCTGGAAATGCCCAATCCTATGTAAAGAGGTCGATGCCATATGGGGGGGGGCAGATGCAACGACCCCACTAAACAATTTTTAATTCATATAAAAAATAAAAATAATTTTAGTCTTTCACTTTCGCGTTCCTAACATTAATGAAGATTTATTTCCACGTTTTATGCAAATTTTGAATCTTGAAGAAAAATATTCCTTCGCATTTTTATCACCACTTTTTTATAATTTGATTGAACTCAAACATTTGACGGTTGTTGGCCAAGACAATGTCAACAACATTCGACAATCATATATTATGATTCAACAAATACCACTTTCAAATTTTGTGATAACTTATTCATTTCAACTTTTGGGGAAATTAAGAACCTTGGATAGGCAAACAATGCTTTTAAATTCACTAATTTTTAAATGTAGGAACATTGAAATTAAAGACACTACATTTACGTCTGAAGAAGAATTTATGAAGCTACTCTCTCCAAAAGTTTCACATTGTTCCTTTATAAACGTTTCTCTAACTTCTTCTTCCGTAAAAGTAAAATTCTCTAAAATAATTAAAGCTGCACCAAATATGGAAAGTATAAACTTTGAACGAACAAAGATTGATCCAGGTATTTCATGGCCCGATGATATCATTAAATGGAAGACAGGAAATGGATTGAAGCTTCTACGAATTCCACTCAACGACATAAATTTCAATGTTGAAAGTCTGGTTACAGTATTAAAGGTAGGCAAAAATATATACAAAAAAATTTTGTTAAATTGAAACAGAGGGCATTTTTCTTTCTTTCGTATACCTTAAAGGAGATTCGTTAGTTGATGCATTGCGAAATTCTGAAAAAATTTGAAAAAAAAATTTGCCGCATTTTTTTTCAAATTTTTTCAGAATTTCGCAATGCATCAACTAACGAATCTCCTTTAAGTGTTATATTCCTGAATTACTTTGGCAACCTTTTGGGAACGAAATAAATTTATAACGATAATAGGGGCTTGTCCGAGAATATGACGTCATACAAAAATCGCGATTTTTGGACCCCTCTCCCGTCATACTTTTTCCTTTGATCTTTTGCCGCACATGAAAGGCGGTCAAAAAAAATTATATATTTAGCAACATCAAAATAAGGATTTTTATTGTCACCCGGGCACTTTTCCCAAAATAATTCCGTAAAAATATTTCAGGAAAAATCTTCAATATATGTAAATATTTTTCTCGAAAAAATGAATGAAAAAATGTTTGAAAGTCCCGTAGCAGCATTTTGTAACAAATTTTCTAAAAAAATGTCGACACATTTTTTCAATGATAAATCATCACACAATAGTGGACCAATCGTCAGAGTATGTTTTCCAAATTCTACCATGAATGATTTATATTTTACTTTGAAGGATTTCAATGTTGAAAGTTTGTCATTTATCTAAAAGCAAATAAAGTTGTTTTTTTTTGTCTTCATCAATTTGATTTTCAAACATGGGAGGGGTTCCCAAACTTGCACGGCCACAACTGGGACATCAAAAAATTGGAGATATGAATTTTCGGGATTTAAATGGTGTGTCGACGACAAGTAAACAAGTAGAACTCCGTCCCTGAATCAGGGAAAAACGATCGAAAACAGAAAATAAAAACGTTGATCTCAGCTTCTATCCGACCAATTTTTTCTGTGGACACCATTTTTTGGAAATTAAAGTCAGAAAAATACACAAAAATAGAAAAAAAACTATTAGATTTTTTCGATTCGGATTCTGAAGCACTTTCATGTCGAGATAATCAATAACTGAAATTTGATGCGATTTTGAAGTGCGGCAAAAGATCAAAAGAATCAATTTGATGATAAGGGAGAACGATTTTTTCGAATTTTGGGCGTTTTTGCTTTGACGTCAGATCTGGACAATCACTTATTATTATAATTAAAACTGACTACATGCAGTTACGGAACCTACGGACAGGGTGTATTTTGAAACAAAAAGGGTTGTTTTTCCTCATTGCGTGAGTGACAGACAGAAATAGTTTTTTTAATACCTGTCGTGTGCGATGCACAGTAAACACGGTATATATTCCAATTTTTACATTTGTTTCAGAAATCATTTCTTGAATACAGAGTGTTTCAAGAAAAATGGTCGTTTTGTGACGCACATTTTATGATTTAACACTATGCAAATTACAAAAACGGCCATTTTTATTGAAAAACCCTGTATTTAACCTTTCTCGAGATTGATAAATCATTTTTTAAATATAAAAATAATACTAATTTACAAAAAAACACGTTTTTTTGATGTCGTCAAAAATTTATTTAAATTTAAACAAAACAAAATTCTCAGAATTCAAAAAAAAAAATCCCAAATTTTTATCTGGGTTTTTTGCCATTGTTTTAATTTTTTTCAAAACCTTTTTTCCCACGATGAGCTTACGGCATTTTGTAAAATACTAGTACTTTTGTATTTTTTCCCATTTTTTTAATCATTGCCAAATTTGTGTTTCTTTTGTTATTTTTTCAAATTTTTCACAAAGTTTTACACCTAAATTTTTTTGTTTATAGAATTTTCATTGTATTTGGTATTGTTCTTTTTTAAAATTTTCACACAAAAAAAGAGATATGATACGTTTGCAGCTGTTTTTTGGTGCTTAAAAAACAATAGATTATTTTCTTGGAAAAAAAGACTTCCAAATTCTCCCACCGGGGCGTTACTGTAATTTCATTGTTTAAATTTATTTATTTTGAAGGAGTTTTTATTAATTTTTCAAATATTTATATATATTTTTAACATTTTAAAATTATTTTTGAAGAACTGAAACTAAGATATTTTGGAAATATTTGGAGACCAAAAATTAGTTTTTTAAAAGTCAAAAAAATATATCATTAATTTTAAGAAAGTTACTATTTTTTAAATTTAGAAAACATAGAAGTCCTTAAATTTTGATGCATTAAAATTCTTTTATAATAAATAAAAAAGTTTTCAATTCTTTTTTTTGTAAAAAAGGTGTTAAAAATTTCCATATTTTACCGTTAAAGTTAATTTTCGATGAAAGATCAAAAGAACTTTTGCCTTATTTGCGACGAGTACTCTTACCATGAAAATATTTTGCATTTCAAAAGTAGCCCCCAAACAATTCTAAACCTTTTTTTATCTTTCTTTTTTTTGCACTTTATTTTGAAGCTGCCTACAATTACCAGAATATATTTCATTTTTAAGACTATTTATACTCAAATATATTGTATAGATGTTGTTAAATAATTGTTGCTTCATCAGTTATGTTATGTTATGTAAATACTCGTAGCTAATTACGCAATTTGTTTTTTTTGCTTCTTCTTTTTTTCTTTAATTCAACTTTTAACTTTTGCACATTTATTTATTTTTTGCTCAAATGCCTTTTTTCTATGAATAAAAATATTTCCTTTAAGACGCATTCTCTGAGTTCTTTTTAAAGCCCCGGCACAAAACACCCAAAGTTGTCGGGGAGATGCTATTTTCCGTCCCCTAGGGTAATTTTCGTCGTAGAATCCGAATTTTTTGGTTTTGAGACCCCATCTTGTACCTTTCGAAAGTTATCCACTCGGGACCCTCAAAATTTCGAAAAATCGCCAAAAATCGAAATTTATAGCAAATTGGCTAATTCCCCGGTTTTATAGGTTTTCGACCATGCAGATTCCGAATAAAATATCGGCGGCTCGAAAAAACGGCGAAAAAGTGCCGAAATCGGACTTGTGCCGAAAATTTTTTCGGTTTTTCCACGCTTTGTCCGCCTGAATTTGTCGTGCGCGATCGGTTCTCGACGGATTCGGAAAGAGCATGGTCGATTTGGTATATATCTTTTGATGACGTATTTCAAAGCTGTACCAACCGAATACAGTAAATTTCGAAATCGAAATTCACCACAGGGGGGAGTACGTGAAGATTTTCAGAATCGAAAAAATTTAAAAATTTGGCACTTCTTTACTTTTCCTCCCCCTTGTTTTTGAAAAACTTTGTAAAAATTAAAATGTTCACTTTTATTCATTTTCTCCCAAATTTGAATAAAAATACTTTTTCATTTTTTTGGTGATCAAAAGGGGAGGTAAAGTAAAGAAGTGTAACACAGCACTTCTTCACTTTTCCTCCCCTCATTCTATTCTTGTATATTTTATGTAAATTCGTTAAAAAAGCTGAAAAAGTGTATAAAAGGGTGAATGCGACGTGTTTTCGAGCTCTTTCTTCCTTTTTTCATTCCTGCTGGCCGGTCGTCTACATTTGTTCTCACAAAACTTTCTAAGTTTTTGTCTTGCAAAAAGTTCATCCCGACTTTTAGGGATGAACTTTTTGCAAGACAAAAACTTAGAAAGTTTTGCGAGAACGAAGGGGGAGGTAAAGTAAAGAAGTACCAAAAATTTTTTTTTTCCAAAACTGTCTCATTTTTGTTTCAAATCATCCCAATAGACATTAGAGATAATTTTGGCGAATATTTACTAGTAATAAGTAATAGTTTTGGTAAAATTTGTGGTAAAATTGAGTTTTTTTTTCAAATTACTGTATTTTATAAATAAAATATTTCAGTTTTGTTAGAAATAATATTATTTGATATCAGAAGTAACTTTGCAACATTTTCAGAGCAATAGTAAATTATTTTTAGAAAAAATACTGTAATTGGTAAAATAATTAATTTTTAACGCAAAATTTTACCAAAATATTACTTATTACTGTAAAAAATAGTAGCCAAAGTTTACTATTGCTCTGAAAATGTTGCAAAGTTATTTCTGATATCAAATAATATTATTTCTAACAAAACTGAAATATTTTATTTATAAAATACAGTAATTTGAAAAAAAAATTCAATTTTACCACAAATTTTACCAAAAGTATTACTTATTACTAGTAAATATTTGCCAAAATTATCTCTAATGTCTATTGGGATGATTTGAAACAAAAATGAGACAGTTTTGGAAAAAAAAAATTTTTAAATTTTTTCGATTCTGAAAATCTTCACGTACTCCCCCCTGTGGTGAATTTCGATTTCGAAATTTACTGTATTCGGTTGGTACAGCTTTGAAATACGTCATCAAAAGATATATACCAAATCGACCATGCTCTTTCCGAATCCGTCGAGAACCGATCGCGCACGACAAATTCAGGCGGACAAAGCGTGGAAAAACCGAAAAAATTTTCGGCACAAGTCCGATTTCGGCACTTTTTCGCCGTTTTTTCGAGCCGCCGATATTTTATTCGGAATCAGCATGGTCGAAAACCTATAAAACCGGGGAATTAGCCAATTTGCTATAAATTTCGATTTTTGGCGATTTTTCGAAATTTTGAGGGTCCCGAGGGGATAACTTTCGAAAGGTACAAGATGGGGTCTCAAAACCAAAAAATTCGGATTCTACGACGAAAATTACCCTAGGGGACGCAAAATAGCATCTCCCCGACAACTTTGGGTGTTTTGTGCCGGGACTATTAGCCTTTGTAAAATTTCTCCAGAGAATGCGTCTTAATTCTAATTTTAATTTTTCCAACTTATTTACTTCCCCCTTTTTTTCTAACAATACCCCAAAAAAAAACTTTGTATAAAAAAATTATTTAAAAAAAAATACAGAATTTTTACCATTAACTTGTGACTTTAAAAGAAGTTTGGCAACAATTTTATTATTATTTTTTTATACGCAACAATAATTAATTCCCGATGGAATATTTTTATTTTTTATTTTTTAGTCTTTTAAATTTCATGGGAATACTTTTGCTTACTTTTTTTAATGACAAATAAATATGATACTGTAGTTACCACATTTGGATATTACTATAGTACAATTGTGTTGATGTATATTTGTTAGAAAATCATTTTTTTCCAAGAAGCTTTAGCCCCCCAAGAGATTTTTTATGAAAGATATATATATCAAAATTTATTATTGTTATTTAAAAAATGCAAACATACTTTTATTTTTTTGTTGCGTTTTTTGTTGATATTATTTTATTACGGTAATTTAATATTTTATTAAAAATTTAAAAGAAAAATATATTAATATTTTATTTTATATAGAATTGATAATTAGGTGACAAAAAATTTGCATATTTGATATACTACATTTGACCTACTTTTCTGAAGTGGAAACTTATTTGACCTACTTCCTGAAGTAGAACAGAGCGCTGATCTACTTTTTGAAGTGGATAACTCTTGACCTACTTTCTGAGTTCGTATACACCTACATTCTGAAAACAAAGAACAAATGACTGTTGGAACGTTTAATACTGTGCGATGGATTATCACAATTTCTATCACACTTTTTCATTGCTCCGTAACATTTTTAATATTTTATTTACGAACAATAAAAAAACATAATATGTATCAATCAAAATTTTATCTTCTCTATTGTATGATATCTGTATCAGATATTGCAACAATTTGCATAAACTTTTATACTTCCAAAGTTGTTTTAATTGAAGCGTGGAAGCCTTGGTTCGTTGAAAATCCGGTGTATATTACAATTGGATGGCTAATGTCCGGATATTTAATATATTTTCAATCAATTATGCATGTTACAATTGCTTTAAATCGAACATGGATTGCTTTTGATATGCAAAAAAAGAATAATGATGCCTTTGAAAGATTTACAAAAATTGGGTTGTATCTTTTACCAATTTTACCATTTGCAATTTTATCCGTTCGTTTTGCCGGAACTACCGTATATCGCTTTGATGCAAGTGGAGAAATTTATGGGGTTTATGTTGAGGCGTATGTTGCAGCTGTAAGTTTTGGTTTTTTTAAACAGCTTTTTTATAGATTTTGTTTTTAAAATTTTTAAAATAGCCAAAGTCACAAATTGAATTCAAAGCAAAGAAAATATTCATTTTTCGAGGCCGATGTTTGGCAGAATGTTTTTCAATGCCACGTGACAAAATTTTTCGTTTTTTTTTGCATTTTGTTGAAAAAAACGATAACCTTTGAGAAAATTTTGCCACATATCGGCCCCGTTGAATTCGATGCGCGCAGATGATAAGGGATTGTCCATACGTGACGTCACGTAGTTTATAAGGGGCCTACCAAAATGTGACGTCGCTTTAAAATGCGGCATTAGATCAAAGGAGCTAAAGGGAGAGTGGATTCAAAAAGTTTGGATTTTTTCCGTGACGTCACATCTATACAATCCCTAATCATTTTGCCTGATTAATTGCATGTACTCTCGTCACGAAAACTATAGTAAATATA
Organism: Panagrolaimus superbus; assembly: GCA_964035985.1. Taxonomy (NCBI): domain Eukaryota; kingdom Metazoa; phylum Nematoda; class Chromadorea; order Rhabditida; family Panagrolaimidae; genus Panagrolaimus; species Panagrolaimus superbus. Next base: position 15,136,469 of record OZ038357.1, read on the forward strand.
TTTTAAAGGTTAAAAAACACTCTTTTAAATAATATATACTCGGGTTATTATTTCTGTAGGCAGCGATTTTGGAGTTAAGAAATTTAGAATAATTAAATTAAACTTTTCTGATTATGAATCCGTAGCATTTTCGTGTCAAGAGTACCTGCCGTTAAAAAGTAATTACTTCCTTAAACTTAACAACACCAGGATTTTTTAAAAGCACATTCACTTTTTCTGGCCACATTTTTACAGTATACCTATTTAAAATTATTTATTCATTTAAATAATTTAATATATATATATTTTTTTCAGTATCATTCAACGGCCGGTCCCGCGGTAGTTTTGACATCATCATCAATAAGTTTTATCCTTGCAATGACAACAATATTTCGATATCGATATTTATATAAATTATATAATACAATGTCATCATCAATGAAACGAGACATTCTATTATTCGCCCAAGCAATTGTAATTTTATTCTTTCAATTTGCTTTAGCTGCATATTATATTATGCGACTTTTCGCCCCAGCCTTAACCCCATTTGCATTAAAATATTTTGATTATGTTCTTGACGTTGGGAGTTTAGTAAATCCATTTGCATTATTAATTATCTCAAAATCTGTTCGAAGTGATTACATCAATTTTTTCCGTCGAAAACAATTAAAGATGATTACCGTAACCACCACATCAATAATTCGACCAACAAAAATTAATTGAAAAAACAATAAATAATTAATTAATTTTAAAACTGTAATATTGCAATGAAATTTTATTTTGAATTTTATTTTGAATTTTTTTTAAAATGTTTAATTTTATCTTTTAATTTTGTGTTTATTTAATTAATAAAAAAATAAAATAATTAAATTTAAAAATTATATAAAAATAATTTAAAAAAATGGTGGGCAAAAAAAACGTAATTTTAATAAATAATAATAAAAAATGGTGGGCAAAAATAAATAAACACACGTAATTTTATTTTATTCAAGTATGAATAATTAATTAATTAATTAATTAACAAAAACAAGTAAATTAAAAATCTTCAATGAAGGTCATACTTGAACTTGTTGATAAAAAATGTTATCACTATCAAAGCTATGCAAAATTGAAATTTTGAAAATCGAAATTATTTTTTTATGATGAAATTAAATTATCAAAGTTTTCAAATACAATTTTTGTTTAATTATAAAAAGATTCAGAACAATTCCCCATCACCATATTTTATTAAAATTTGTAATTGTAAATTGTGTTTTTTACAGTATGTAAAACTACCGTAATATTTTGAATTCAACGGCAAAAATCCCCCCAAAAACAGATATATAAAACATTTGTATTTAAAATAAAATAAAAAAATAAACAAAAAAAAAGTTAATTAATTTTGTCCTTTTTTTCAATTACATCATTTTCTTGGGGTAACATTGGAAGAGTTTGCATAAGTCCAGGTGTTCCAGCTATAACCGTTTTAGGAAGAAAAGTTTCAGATTTTACAATTTCTTTTGATCCAAGCTTTGTTTGTTGCTTCTCTTTATTACTTCCATTATTTTTGGCATTTTCTTTACTTCCATGTTTAATCAATTCTTTGCTAAGTTTTATTCCAGGAATTGCATCATTGTCAGGTAATTCTCCCGGTATTCTTCCACTTGAATCAGGATCCCCTGAACCTTTGCTATCATTTGATTGTAGAGCTGGAATTCCTTCCTCAACAGCTGGAAGGGATTCTGGAGTTGTAGCAGGTACTAAAGTTTGTGATGCAGTTACAATTGGTGTTCCTCCTGGTGCAGCATCTTCTTCAACGACAAGATGTTTTCGTTTTCTAAAATATAATTTTAACAGGCAAAATATTTAAATGATCGTAATCAAGATTATAGTTTTCTTCTAAGATGTCACTTTTTGGCGGCCTGTCATAAAACGCCAAAATCTCATAGGCTCTATCGGAAAATAGCCCACTTTTAAAAAAAAGGTGGCCCCCGGAAAATTTGATGGCCCTAAGCTTAAGGCAAAGGCTAAGACTAAGGCTAAGGCCCATGTGCTAGCCTAATGAGATAGGATCTAACCTAAGGATATAACTCGGGCCGTCAAATTTTCTTAGGGTCACCTTTTTTTCAAAAGTGGGCTATTTTCCGATAGTGCCGATAAATTTTGTCTATCCGTGACACTCACTTTATACCTTACAAAACAAAAATACTCACGTTTTAGAAATTGCAGGACGTCGAGCAGCTTTAACTTCTTCAAATTCAGTTGGTAAAAGTGAATTTTGTTCTTTCTTTTCTTTCTTTAAATGCTTCAAAGATCCTTGTTCCCCGGCGGGATGCTTCTTCTCTTTTTCACTTTCCTTTTTTTCATCTTTTTTTCCGGCCTTCTTTTGAGGAGGAGGATGATGATGATGGAGATGTTCTTTATCCTTGTCTTTTTGATGATGATGTTCTTTCATTGGTTTTTGTCTTGATCTTGCTGAGCCTTTTCTTTCTTTACTATTATCCGGCCGTTTATCCGCCGATCCTCCACCACCACCTTTTCCATGTTGATTATTATTATGTTTTCCAAAACTTTTTTTTGATGGAGTTGAAGTTGTATTTGATTGAGCTGATTTTGCATCTTCTGAAAAATAATAATATATATAAAAACTTTGTTTTAAAAAAAACTTACTACTCATTTTTTGATTCTCGAAATTCTCGTAAAAAATCAATCAACAGAAAACAAAACCCGAAGAAAAAATATCTGGAAGAATGAATATGTCTGACCATGCATTTATTAAAAATGACAAAAAAAATAGAATAAATGAAAAATTTGCATAAATTAAAAAAAACAAAAAGAAAAAAAAATTGCCCCGGGTGAGGCTCGAACTCACGGCCTTCAGATTATGAGACTGACGCGCTGCCTACTGCGCTACCGAGGCTTCGAAAAACTTTTGCACTTTTTTGTTCTTCTTCAAAAAGGACTTGTGAGACAACAAAAAAATGGATTTAGATTGATGTTTTTTTTTTGCAACATTTAAGCTAAATCTTTTATTTGTTTAATAAACAACAAAAAGTATTTATAACAAGAAATATATACAAATGGAAAACATATTTTTTTAATATCCAAAAACTCAACAATAAAATTAGTTTTAATCAAAATTTTATTTAATTTAAAAAAATAATTAATCTCATTTTTAAACTTTGAAATTAATAATTAAAAGGAAAAAAGTTATGGTTCTAGTGATTTTAAAATTCTCTTAATTTCATCAACCCTTTCATCAGCCTTTGATCGAAAAGCTTGACATCTAAGTTGAATTTGATTTAATTCTTGTCGATTTGCATGTTTTAGACGGGCTAACGCTTCCCGTTCAATTTCATCAATTGTTTCAATCAGTGCCAACTTTGAACAAAGTTCATCCACTAAAATCTCATAATATCCTTCTTTTTGTTCTTCCATTCTTTGTCCGGGAATTGGAATTGGGATTGTTGCATAATGTGTTTCAACTTCTTCAATTCCATGCTGAATTTCTTTCATCCTTTGTTCATCCAGCTCTTCGGCATTCTCAAATAATCTACAACTTTTTAAACATTTTCGACATTTTCCATGTATTTGTCGAGTTTCACAATCACAAAAATGTTCATAATGAATATCTTTGGCACGGCAAATGTAACAGGCAGTAGCCCCGCAGCGACAACTAAAAAAAAGTTGAATTTGTTGGAAAAAAATATATTTTCGCTTCAAAACCTCAAAGACAGTAATCAAAAATTGTCAAAAGTTATGAAATAAAAGTTACTGTACTTGAAAAATTTTTCAGTAAAAATTTATTTTTTTAGAAAAAGTAACAACTACTTCAAATTTTATTACTCTGATAAGAATAATTTCAAGAACTTACGTCATTTTATTACATCCATCTTGTTTAACATATTGGACATTACAACGATGACAAATTCGTACAACAATTTCGGATAATTTTGATTCCCTTAAAATTTGCAAAAATAAAAATAAAAATGTTAAATTTATTTAAATTTTTTAATTACAATTTATTACTATCTTTTTCTTCTTCATCCAATTCTTCGCAAGTTTTTCCTTCATGTTTTTCATCAAATGTTCGAGGACAATTTCGGCATTGTATTCTTCCACATTGGCATGTAAAATAATAATATACATCATCCACACAAGATTGCAACGAACATGACGAACAGCTTTAAAAAAATAAATATTGAAATTTGATAAAATGTTAAAAACTTACGTCACAAGATCCGATAATGATGCAGATGTAACACTTTCATGTTGCATTCGTTTCTCCAGACGTTCATGATCTTCAGGGCCCAAATAGAATTTAAAATCAGCTAAAATGTAAAAAATTAATATTTAAACAAAATTTTTTGATAGTAACAAATTTTGAGCAAAAATTTATGATTTTTTGAATTACTATCACCTACAGTAATCCAAAAATGCAAGAAAAATTGTAAAAACAATTACTATCTCTAAAATAAGAAGTAAATAAACTCACCAAAATGTAAAACATTTTTACAATTTGGATCTGGACACCTTAATCCAATACCCCCAGGTGCCAAAGCCATATCATCAATAGCCGCATGACAATGCCCTCGAATACAATCAATACAAAGTTTATGCGGGTCTCGCGGCGATGTAACTGCAGCTTCAAAAGGCTTACAAACAATAAATCCTTCTTGAGAGGGATAACTTTCAAAACAAATTACACATTGAAAATTTAGGGATTTCCCAAATCCCGGTGAAGTGGGAGGAGATCCAACAGAGTCTCGACTTTTACTTTCAAATCGACGCCGTAAACGAGCAATCATTTATCTTCCAACAAAAAAGAAATTTTAAAGTCTGAAAAAAAGAGTGAAACAATTTTTGCTTATTTTAAGGCCGAACAATGAAACAAAAAAAACTTTAAAAGCAAAAAAAAGGAGTGTGAAAAGCTTATCATTTGGTGACAAATTGTGCAAATAAAATATCCTGCTCTCCACGCCTCCATGATCTTTTTAAAAGCAGTGTTATCAAAAAAAAGAAGAAAACATTGATTTTTTTGGTCTTCTTCTTTCTTTTTTTTCAAGTTTGTTCGTCATTCAACTTCTTTAAATTTTTTTTTGTTCATTAATTTTGAAACATTAACAGTAGAATCTTTTTTTTGCTACTATCGAAATTATTTTTGTTTTCGTCATCAATGATAGTAACAAAAAAAGTGAGAACAATTTGAGATTGGTTGTTACTGTTACTTTATATTTTTTGATCAAAATACGGATTAAAATTTTGTTTCTATCTAAATTATCTTTGTCAATCACAAAATTCAATGATATCTTCTTTAAAATCGTTTTCATATCATTTTTCCCTTTATGAAAGTTATAACATAGCCAATACAGCCTTAAACGGCATTTTTTATTTAGCTGACAGGGTTGGGCATAGATGTGGATTCGAATCTGGAAGGTCTGGGTCGTGAGATCAGCGCTCCACACCACTCGACCACACGTGCAACTTTTCCCTTTAGTTTTGTGAAAAAAGAAAAGTTGCAAAAAAAAAACTAACAAAATCCTTCAATTTTTTATGGAAAAATTATTTCAACCAATCAATTAATTAATAAAACATCACCAAACATTGTTATATCTTTATTGTCTTTATTTTGTTTTAAAACTCTTTGAATCAAAACTATTTTTCAACACTTTTTTATAAATCTGCTTTTGACTAATTATTTTTCAATTTTGGAATTGAATGTTTCAATTTTAGTACTTTTTTAATATTTTAAAATTTTTTTATTTTTTATTTGTGTCGCCGAAACTTAAAAAAAACAAATTAACACAAAAATATACAACTTTTACTAAACATGTTTAAAAATATATATTTTAAAAAATGGATAAAGGATATCCCATGACTGTAATTGTTGTATTTTTAAAATTCTTCGTTTTTGATTACTTTTCCGTCAACGTTTTTGCAATCTTTTATCCAATTTTTAAATAATAAATTTTTAAAACATTTTTAAATTTTATAAAAAAATAAATTTAAACAATATTTTTTTCTAATCTCTTTTAAAAAAAAAGTAATGATAAAAAAACAACTAGGCAAAAATTATATATAATAAAAACTAATAAAACAAAAACCGGGGGCAGTTTTTTTCATTTTTTGATTATTTCGAATTTTAAAAAAAAATTTGTTGAAAGAAATATAATAAAATTATTGATTTTCTTTTGTTATTTATTGGCGGAGATAAAAAAGCTATGAATAATCTTCATGCATTTTATGCCAATCACTAAATCCAACTTTTCCCGGATAATAATATACTTCCATAATCCAATGTGAATATGAATCTCGAGATATTCTGGAAAATGGAAAAAAAAGAGATATAGTTTAATTAAAATAAAAAAATAAAAATTACATTTTCCTTGGAGATTTTGCATATCTTTCATCCGGAAATTCAACGAATAATGTCCAATACCCTTTTCGATTAACATCATAAGTTTTTGTAAAAATATTTCCTGGTGCAACATAAAAATCTGCAGTATTATCAACACCAACTAAACGAAAGAATCGGGCTTCTGTGACATTATGATTTCTGAAAATGAAGTTGGAAAATTAATAGGTAAAATACTACATATTCTAGTTTTGAAGTTGCGAATTTGCCCTTAAAAATTATTCAACAAAAAATTAAACAGACAGCAGCACGTGTGGTCGAGGGGTGCAACGCGCTCAGCTTACGACCCAGACCTTCAAGGTTCGAATCCCCGTCTATACCCAACCCAGATGGAACCGATTGGAAGGCAATAAGTGCATTCATAAAGCCCTCAGGGTCAATAGAAGCAAAAAAATTACTGCTAGTAAAATTTTTTAATTTAAATAATATCAAATATTTGCATACCGTATGGAAAGAGTTAGCTGATATTTTCGTGGACGATATCGATGATGCCTTCTATTTTCACATTCCGTAAAAAATATAAATAAAATAAAAAGTTTAAAATATTGCAAATTCATTGTCTGCTTTTTTTTTGTTCGCGGGAAAAACACACACTCTAAAATTTGTAATTTAAAACTCTGCACCAAAAAAAAGATGGACCACCAACGATTATTATTTTTCTTCTTTTTTCGGCAGTTTTTTTTTTCAAAAAAACAAAATCTTTAAAAACTTTCAATTTTTGAATTGAAACAATTTTCTTTTTGAAAAAAAATATATAGTTACGTTCCGGACATGATCTTTTTCAATCAAAAAAGTCAGCAAAAAAAGAAGAAGTTAAATTAAAATGTCACAAAAAAATATTGAAATGTCGAAAAAAAAAGTTTGACAGAAAACAGCTGAAAAAAACGTTGAAAAAAATTATTAAAAAAGCTTTTTTTTCTGAAATTTGAGTGAGGAAAAAAAAATGTTTGGAATCAATTTCACGTTTTCGTTTTTTGATGGAATCACGGGAAAATCACGGAAAAAAATATATAAACAAATCAGTCATTTAAAAAAAAAACTGACAGAAAATAAAAATTTTTAGCAGCGCAAAAAGATGCAAAAGATTGTATATTTAGAGAGGTTTTTTTATAAAAATTTAAACTTTGATTTAATTTTATATAATTTATGTACCTTTTTTTTATTGTTGTTGTCTTTGAGACAGATAGACAGAGAGACAGGACTGGAGAGAAGAAAAAAAGAGGGTATTCAAACATTTTAAAAAATGGAAAATAGAAACTAATAGGTTAATTGATACACATTTGGACGACCAAAAAATGGAAAAAAATAAATTAAGGAATTGTATTTAAAAAACGTTTTTGTTGAAAATTTTTTGAAAAGCATTAAAAATTTAGTAACGGCGTTAAAACTAAATTAATTAAATTGATTTGATCAAAAAAAAACCGGAGTAAATCGGTGCAAAACAAAAAAAAATATGGTTCTTAGGATTGTGCATTATTAGAATATTCTAACATCGGCAATAATTTAAACGGTATTATCGAATATTGTATCAAACTGATAATATCGAAATATTCGGTATCGCTGTGATTTAAAAAAATATAAAATATTCATTTCGGCCGGCAAGGCCGTATACAAAAAAAAATTTCGGATGGGGGCACTGATCATTTGGGGGGCACGCCTTTGATCTTTTTCCGCCGCCAATGCGAAGCGGCAAAAGATAAAAGAAAATTTCTCAATTTCGGGATACACAGGTCCCGAAAAAAAAGTTGAAGGATGCAACATTTATCCTGATTTTCAGGATCTTGCAAAAAAATAAGTACGTACCCGTCTGCCTTCTTTAAACAATAGCTTTTACAAATTATTTTACAGCTACCTAAACCTCTCCAAAAACACTCAAATAATGTCTGCAATAAAAAGTTTCTTTACTTTTTTGCTTAAAATAGTCTCTCTCATTTTTTTGGAAACAAAAAATAAACAAAATAAAACACCTAACCTCAACAAAAAAAGTAAAATAAAAAAAGCATCAAATTCCGTCAAAAAAATTTTATGTTTCATTTTTTTTATATAAAAAAAATCTCCAAATCCAAAATAAAACAGCAAAAAAAACAAAAGTAAATATTTGAAGAGATAAAAAAAGAACACAACTAAAGAAAATCTCTTTTTTTGGCACCCTAAAAAATGAAAATAAAATGTAAATTTTGAAGCCACATCGCTGATGGCATTTTTTTGCCAGGGCATTTTAAGGAGGAAAAAAAGAAGGAAAAAAGTTTGCAAACATTTATTTTTTTTAATAAAATTGTTTTTGGCATTTTTACTTTTTTATTTCCGTTCTTTTTTTAAAAAAAAAAAGTGCCGAAAAAAACAGCAGATATTTTTTTGGTTGAAGGTTAATGAAAAAAAGAAAGTAATAAAAAAAGTTTTTTGAAACAAATTTGAAACAAAAAAAAGTTGCGAAAAAGCAACAATAATCTGAAAAATAAATAACTTTTTTTACACAAAAATTTTAGATTCAAAAAAGAAAAGTTTTAAGGTGGCAGCTTTAATCACAAAAAAAATGTTTGATTGAAAAAAAATTGATTTTTAAGCTTTGACAAAAACTTTTTTTGTCTTAAAGAAAACTTTCAGCTGAAAAAAAAAATGTGTTTTCAACAAAAAAAATTATTGCCAAACTTTTTGTATATATTTAAAAATCATAAATCGCCCCTTTTTAAAAGTTCTTTCTTTTTTTTCTGCTGCTGCGGCAGATTTTGGTCAGTTATTAAATCATTCGACGGGGAAAGCCCATCCCAGCAAAAAAAGAAGAGGAGAGAAAAACATTTAAATAATGATGTCCATTTATGGGTTTAAGCAATGACCTCATTCAAATTTTCCCCTTTTTCCTTTTTTTTTGATTGATTCAAACACTAATAACAAAAATTGAATGCTGCAAATGTTGCGGAAAAATGTATTATGTAAAAATTATTATTAAAAATTTAATTTTTTAAAGCTCAAATTTCGATTACGTTTAATTATACCCTTACCTCTATTTATTTGGAAAACAATTCATTTTAATTGGATTTATTGAAAATAGCAGGGAGGAAAAAAGTGTGATCAAAGATTGAAAAAAAAGAGATAACAAAACAAGGGGAAAAAGTTTATTTTTAAGTTTTGAATTTCACATGGCAAAAAAAGACTATTATTTTTAATTATTTTTTTATATAAAATCAAATAAAATTTAAAAAAGTGCCATTTCAATCTTCAAAATTTGCGATCCATGATTTATATTTTAAAGGGAGCGTTCGGGGAATAGACATAGTTTTTTTTTCATTCCATCGCATGGGTCCTCTTAGCACGAAAATATGCCAAAATCTTTAAAAGCGAATATTGACCACATTTTCTTTTTTTACGATTAAAATTAAGCCTAGGACAATCTATTTTTAAAAAAAATATGATTTATATAAACTTTTTTTGAGAATATTTAACGGTTGTCAAAAATGTGTGAGTAATCAATAAAATATTCAAATTTCGTATTTTCCTTGATTGTTTCTTTTTGTGGGCACATGTTTTAGGGTTAATTTTAATTTTACAGACAGAAAAAATGGTCTAAATTCAGTAATATTCACTTTTAATGATTTTGGCATATTTTCGTGCTAAGAGGGTCCATCCGATGGAATCGAAAAAAACTTTGTCTATCCCTTTAAATTTTAAAGCATCAAAATTACTGTAAATAATAGAAAAATCAAAAAAATTCTTGTCAAGACCAAGGCCGTACACTGAAAAAAAGTTTCGGAGAGGGCACTGATCATTTGGGGGGCACACCTTTGATCTTTTGCCGCCACCAACACGAAGCGGCAAAAGATCAAAAAAAATTCCTCAACTACGGAGGGGAGGGGGGAGGGGGATTCACAGATTCCGAACCCCCCTCGCTAAATACTGCTTTGGTCGTTACAAATATTAAATTAAAAGAAATACATAAAAATGAATACGATCTGTAGCTACAATAATAGAAATGTCATAGCCCAAATTTTAATTTTTCCAAAGATTTAAAAGAAACGTTTCACAAATTAAAATCCAGATTAAACCAAAAAAGTTAAATCTTTTTTTAGATATCCTCTTTAGAGATAGCTTTGTAGAAGAAAAAAGTGATTATGCAAATTTTAAAATGAAATATGTTTTAAAATCAAACCTTTTCAAAAAAAAGAGATACAAAAAGAAAAAAAAATGCAACCTGCAGAGAGCAGCCGCAGTGACGAGTGTGACGATAAATGTTTGTTGGGTGACGCTAAAAAAAAAGAAGAAGAAAATAAGCCTCATTTTTTTCCTTCTTTTTTTTCAAATACACAATTTTATGTTTCAAAAACACGAAACACTTTTTTTTGGATTGAAAGAAAAAAAGAAATCGTCTTTCCTTTTTTTTCTAAAATTTAAATGCGCGAAAATATTTTAGTGTTCAAAAAATGCGATAAAATGCGATAATCTTTTTTTTAAATTCCATTCAGAAAAAAAAGAAGCGACAAAAACTGATAATTCGATTAATTCTTTTTTTTTCAAAGCTTACAAAAGTTTTGCGTTTTTTTCAGAAAACATTTTTTTTGATTCCAGGTTTTTTAAAGTTGCTTTTTTTGAAGCAAAAAATGAAAAAAAAATTAAAAACTTTTATTTATTATGCAAAAAAGTTGTTTTTAAAAATATTTTTAAACAATTAAAAATTCCTAACTTTAACAATCCTTTTTGGCGGTTTGTCACAAAACGCCAAAATCTGAGAACACATCTGATATATAATTTTAATATTCTTTTAAATCATATCACACATAATATCAATGTCCAAAAAAATAGACCAAGAAAAATTAATTAACAAAAGATATCATGATTTTGGCGTAGTGTGACAGGCTGCCAGAGCCTCGCTTATTTCAAAAACATAAGCTTGAATTTTCTTTTTGATTCATTGGAAATCAGATAAAATTGTAAAAATTTTTCCAAAACTGCAAAAGTTGAAACATTTTTTAAGCCTTTAAAAAAGATTTACAACTTTAAAAAGCAAGCAACCGAAAAAGGAGAGGAAAAAAAACAAATAAATAAATAAAGGTTTGTCGCTGCTGCATCAAAGGAGAAAAAACAAAAGACAGAAGACAGAAGAAGGGAAGATATCTTTCATGTATTAAAAATGAAATATGTTTAAATTTTGAAGTGCCTCTTTTTTGTTTTTGTTCTATCTCTTCATCAAAACTTAACTTCTTTTTTTTTGGAGGAAAGTGAAAAAAAAAGTCCCAACCAAAAAAAAGAAGAAGATAAAGATGATGCCAAAGCAGTAAAGGCCGCAGCAGCAGTAGGAGCAGGAGCAAATAAATGCCAAAGTCAAGGGAGTCATTTTTTATCCTACTTTTTTTTCGTTGACGTTTAAGGAATTCTTTTTTATTTTTGTTGTTTTTCAAAAATAAAAAAGTACGCGAGTTTTTTTGGGCGGAAAAAAACAAACAAAAGTTAAAAGCCTTTTTTTCGAAGAAAAAGAAAAGTGCCAAATTTTTTGATTGAATTTTTTGCCCCCAAAAAAAGTGTAAAACGTTTTTTGACTTTTAAATTTTTTTATTGTTTTTTTTTCAAAGTTTTTTTAGGGCCAACAAAAAAAGAAATAGAAAAACACAAACAAAAACAATGCAAAAAAAATTAAAGAAAGCCAATTTCAAAAAGGACGGAAAAGGAATTTTGATAGAATTTTAGTAGGGTTAAAAAAATTGATGGGATAAAGAAAGGAGAAAAAAACAAAATTAAATCATGGCTGTAAGTGGTTCTCCTTAAAAGAAATTCCTTGAAAAAGTCAGTTAAAAATAAAATAAAATAAAATGAAAAAAAGTGAAATCTTTAGGAAAAAAACATTTTTGGCATTATGCCAATGTTGTTTGTTTTTTTAAAAAACGTTTTTAAAATCTTCTGCTTATTAAAGAAAAAGGTCATGAGTTCTGTCATTTTAACAAGTAAAAAAGTTGAAAAAAAGATTAAAGGGCATAAAAAAAAGATGTTTGTAGTATTAAAAAGCTCAAAAAAAAACAAATATGAGGCATATTTCAAAGTAGTACAGGTTCTCTCAAAGGTTACGGCATCATACATTTGAAAAAAATTGTATTTTCAAATTCAAAGAAAAGTAACGGTGCAGTTTTGTGGCCAGATTTCTGGCAAAATGTTTTTCAATGCCATATTATTTTGTCGGAAAAAAACATTTTTTTCTCCTACATGGCAACGAAAAACATTTTGCCAAAAGTCAGACCATAAAATTTCTCACTCGATTCAATGTAATTTTATCAGTCCTTACAAAATCTCTAATCTATTTTATCAAAATTAAATTTCTAATATTTTTTTTGAAAGTTACTGTATTTTATTACTTCAAAATTATACAGACCACCCAAAAGAAAATTAAAAAAAATGAATTAAATGTATTATAATATTGGAACAATTGTTTAACACACTGATACTGATAAAGAAAAAAAAAGAAAGAAATGTTCCAATTATTATTTTTTTTTGTTGTTTTGTCACTTCATATCATTACTTTTCACTATCACTGATAAAATTAAACAAAAAAAAGAAAAAAAAAAGTATTAAACGATGAAACCGAAACCAACAAAGAAAAAGAAAAAAATTGATGGCTTTAATTTTTATATTTATATATAATTTTTTTTTAAAAAAAAAACTTGTTCGATTCATTACTTTTATTTTTCACATTTTCACATTTTTATTTACTCTTTTCTTTTAAATAATATTTTAGAGAATCAGAAACTGAAAATAAAAAAGAAGAAAATAAAAGATCTAAAAAAACGATGCACACCCGGGGTGTTAATTTATTGCGGCGGCAGAATTATTTGTTTCAAAAATCACTGCTGAAAATGATACCCCCCTTTTTTTCAGAAAACAAAAGGAAAATAAAAAAATTGCAAATATTTGTGGGTTTAAAAACGAAGCATCTTTTGAAGAAAAAAAAAGAAATCATAAATTAATGTTTTTTGAAGCATGAATAATTTTTATGGGGGTTTTTATCTAAAACACAATATTTAAATGAAAGAACAAAAAAAAATATTTTGAGGAGACACGAAAGAAAGAAGATTCGAAGAAAGCCAAAAAAAAAGCAGGTGGCATCTTCCTTCTTTTTTTTTCCTCAAATTTTAAGAGTAATTTATCCCTCGAGAATAATAAATATATCTTCTTCCCCCCCCCCCCCCCCCCCCCAATATTGGGGGGGGGGGGGGGGGGGGGGGGGAGATTTAAAAAATTCAAATTTTGGCAGTTAAAAATTCAAAATTCAAATTTTTAAATGGGGTTTTAACCGTAAATGAAAAAAATAGCAACTAAAACTGATCGTTTTCTGATTTCGGGATGCCGTGCTCCGGTTATGGTTCAATTAAATTTTTGATTTAAGTTTTAAAATTTAAATTTCCTGAAATTTAAATTTTTTTTAAAATTCTAATCGTTCTCACCCAAAAAGTTTTTTCGAAAAAATCCAACTCTTTTTTTTTATCATTTATCACTTTTTTAAATTAGATTTTTCGCCATTAAAAAATGCCATTTAATTTTTTATAGCCGTTTTTTAGTTTAATTATGGCAGTCTTGAGTCTCTTGATTCCATCATTTTCACACTTTCCAAAAAAAAAATCTGACGCGGCGCAATTTATCAAAAAATAATCAAAAGATAAAATCTAAAATTTTGAGTGATGATTGACAGCTTCAATTTTAATGTTTTTAAAAATCTTTAAATAAATTTTTTTAAACACATGAAACTAATTCAAAAAAGTTTTATCTGTTATTTTAAAATTGGTAAATAATGAGTTGTTACAGTATGTTACAGTAAATTGTAAGGAAGGTTAAAATAAAATAAATGAAAGCATAGTTTTTACCAAATAAAATTTTTTATTAACCTTTTTCAAAAAATCAAAAAAGTGAAAGAATAAAATAAAATAAAATATTGTATTAAAATCATTTAAAAAAGTTTAAAAAGAAATGAATCATAAATGCGTGATTCAAGAAAAAACTTAAAAAATGAAAATAGGCGTTTTTGCTCATTTATTTTTTTTGTTCGAACTTGTTCGAACTTGTTTTTACTTATTTTTGCTCCCAAAGTTGCAATTCATTTTTACGACAGCTTTTTGGACATTAGAAAACAGCAAAATAACACAGAAAAAAAATAATATAAAATAAATTAAATTAAAATTGCAAAAAAATTCTTATTTTTTTTTGATAGTCATTTTTTTGAATGTGATTTGAATCAAAAAATGGGATTGATTTGTTGGAAAATAAAATGGCAAAAATTGGAAATTTTTGATTTGACAAAAAAATGGTTTCATTTCACTTTTTTACTTTAATTTTGAGTACTGTTTTTAAATATTCCTTTGAAAAGTAATCAGCAAAAAAAATTTATAATTACAGTAATTTTCGAAAAATAGATAAAATAATGTTTCGTCGAAAAATAGATAAAATGCAACAAAAATTAATATTTAAATTTAAATTAAACCATGCATTTCATTTGGCATTTTCAAAATCGAAAAAAATAATTACTAAAAATTGTTGAATTTTGACGAAATTTAAATATTAAAATTAATTTTGATTCCCCTTAAATCTTACTACTACCATTTATTACGAATCAAAAATACCGCCCAAAAAAGTAAAACAATTCTTTCAAAAAAACCATGAATCATTTCTAAATGTTAAAATTCCTTTTTTTGTTAATCGACTTACTTTCCCGCACCTTTTATTTATTTATTTTTTCCCTTTTTCCCACTCCATCACCTTTTTAACCCCCCTAATTTCTCTAATTTCCCTCCTCCCAAAATTTAATTTTAAAAAACTCACTCTTTTTTTTCTAAAAATTTAAGTGTAAATTAAAGGTCAAATGTCAAGTTAAATTTCAAAGAGTGACAAGTTGTCATCGAGAAAATAAAGGTGAATTTTAAATTACCAGAAAAAAAGAGATTTGAATCATTTGTGGGCCCAACAAAAAAAAATAGAAGAGGGCTTCGAGAGAGAGAAAAAAAGAAAGAAAAAGGTGTTAAAAATGATTCATTCATTCAAGATAATTGAATCTCTCCTCTCTCTTTTTTCCACTCCATTTTTAGAGCGACCTTTTTTTTGGCTACAAATTTTTTGCGCACAAAAAAAGAGAGATGAATAAAATTCCGGATCCGTTGCGCAACATTTTTAAAAAAAAGGAGCAAAAAAAACTTGACGGTGGATCTCTCCTTTTTTTGGCGATGCTCCTGGCAGCGACAGCGGCGATGGCGGCGGCTGTTTGTCTGCGGAAGAGAAGAGAAAAACAGGATTTTCATTCATTGTATTTTCATTTTTTCCTTTTTTTATGGATGCAACAAACAAACAAAGTGAAAAAAAACACGAAAGAAAATACCAAAAACGGTTAAAGGAATTGACGCCTGCAGAAAAATAGAAAAAAAAGTTGCAGAAAAAAGCAAACGATTAAATTTGGGACAAAATAATGAGCTTCAAAATTTATAAAATTTTGATTAATTTTTAGGTTTACTTGAATCCTTTAATTGACTTTTCTCAATGATAAAAAAACGTTGTCCCGAAACAAAGCAACATTCAATAAAATATTTTTAATTTCTTTCAAAGGGTAAATCGTCTGCCATGGCTCAAACACCATGCCATGTAAAAATGTGGCTGCCCAGATCCGAGGTTTAAAAAAAAACCCTTTGAACTCTCTCAATTAAAATAATCAGATAAAGGCTTCTTGTGATCTATTATTATAATATACACTCTCATCATAATCTTTACCTTAAAATCTCAGCTAATCTTCGGGCTGGCAATCATAAAAAAAGATCTCATTTCATCAGAGCTTAAAGAAATTTGTAAAGAATTTCCGCCAAAAAAATCTTGGAATATTTAAATTTATTAAATTTATTTTTTTTATCATTTATATCAGAAACTGGTGCAACAACATCTATTTGAATATATTTTAACAGAGTAGTAAACAAATAAAAGTTATTTTAGTACAAATTTTTTAAATTACTTTTTTGAAAGGAAGAATTTTCTGTTAAAACAGTGATATCTGGAATTATTGCATCATTCTTATTATTTTTTAAATGAAAGCTGTAACAAAAATAAAAGCATCAAAAAAAACACCTGATAATTCCAAAAAAACTTTCTACTTTTTTTCATTAAATTAAAAAATGTTAAATTTTATTTTATACCATTTCATATTTAAAGTATAAAAATGCATGGATTTTTGTACAGGGTGTCCCAACATATTTCATGGTTTTCATTTGCCCCGCAAATTTTTTCTGTTGAAGTTATGCAAAAACGGATGGCGCAGTTGTTTTCGATAAATCATAGGATTTTTTATGAGATATAAATTTTTCGATTCCAAATATGCAAATTTTTTGCGGAGAGAAAGTAACAAAAATTTCACGTTTTTGTTTTTTTTGGTTACTATCACTTTTTTTGTTGGAACAGTTTTTTGTGAAATGATAGTAACCGAAAAACTTTTTTTGAGAAATTTGATGTTACTGTCAAAATTGAAAAAACCGCTCCAATGAAAAAGAGTGATAGTAACAAAAACATTCCGCATTTATTTTTTAGCATTACTATCCCCATATTCACAGTGCGACGCGTGGTCACTTTTGCAAAAAAAGAGACAAAAAAAGGCAGAAAAAGGTGCGTGTTTCAAAAAAAAGATACATTACAAAGAAAATATTATTTTTACAATATTTCGGTCACAAATGAAAGTAGAAGACCTGGGGAATCTAGCGATACCAAATTTGTAATTTTTGATAAAGTTTTTTCAGTAATTTTTTCATGTGGTAAAATGCGATTTTACCACTTAAATTAAACGATAACCTTGCACAAAATGATATATTTTAAGCTTGCATCGTGTTCAGCATGTCAAAATCTATTAGAATTTGGGTTTTTGTAAAAAAAAAATGGTGTAAAAATTTTTTATTTCATTTTGAATATTTTTTTGTATGGGAAAATTACTGTAAAATATAATTACAAAAAAACAGGACCTTAATTAAACAAACATATACCAACATCGGATTCACCATCCTTGAAAGTACCTGAGGGCAAATAACTGAATTTTTAAACAATGTATTCGCAAAGTTATTGAAACTTTTTATTTTTGTATGGAAAACTCTATCTCCAACATCGTTAAATATTCATATCTTTTGAAATATGTCATGAAACTGTTTCCGGTGACTTGCATTATCAATTATAATGATATTAGTGTATTTTGGACAACTTTCACCTCTCTTGCGCAAAAAAACACATAATTTGGGATCAACTTTAAATACATAAATTGAACAATAATGCTGTCTAACATATTTTGTTAGACATGTAATAAAATGATTCTATCAGACGTAATTAATCCAAATATGAATTTTCATCGTCCCCTAACAATTGTTTTATAATAGCTAGATCACAAATTTTTTATCTGACAACTACAACTGATTCTACAGTATACCAACTTACCGGAAAAAATGACAACTTTTTGAAAAATGATGGATTTAGCTGTAAAACTGTCAGCAACTATTCCTTAACTTTATTTTTACCAATTTCTAGTGAAAAAACCATAATAATAATGTTTCTCACACAGTACCGATTTTTAAATTTTTTCTATTTTCGTACTGTAGCTGATGAAGAAGAGTAATAAAAACTTAATGCAAGAGAGGTGAAAGTTGTCCAAAATACACTAATATCATTATAATTGATAATGCAAGTCACCGGAAACAGTTTCATGACATATTTCAAAAGATATGAATATTTAACGATGTTGGAGATAGAGTTTTCCATACAAAAATAAAAAGTTTCAATAACTTTGCGAATACATTGTTTAAAAATTCAGTTATTTGCCCTCAGGTACTTTCAAGGATGGTGAATCCGATGTTGGTATATGTTTGTTTAATTAAGGTCCTGTTTTTTTGTAATTATATTTTACAGTAATTTTCCCATACAAAAAAATATTCAAAATGAAATAAAAAATTTTTACACCATTTTTTTTTTACAAAAACCCAAATTCTAATAGATTTTGACATGCTGAACACGATGCAAGCTTAAAATATATCATTTTGTGCAAGGTTATCGTTTAATTTAAGTGGTAAAATCGCATTTTACCACATGAAAAAATTACTGAAAAAACTTTATCAAAAATTACAAATTTGGTATCGCTAGATTCCCCAGGTCTTCTACTTTCATTTGTGACCGAAATATTGTAAAAATAATATTTTCTTTGTAATGTATCTTTTTTTTGAAACACGCACCTTTTTCTGCCTTTTTTTGTCTCTTTTTTTGCAAAAGTGACCAAAGAAAGGGAAAGCGTCGCACTGTGCATATTTTATTGGAGGATATGCAAATTTCATGCAAATTTCAGGGAATTATGATAAATTTTATCTCATAAAAAATCCTATGATTTAACGAACACAACTGCCAGGGCCGTATACAGAAAAAAATTTCAGGGGGGGCACAGCGATTTTGGGGGGGGCACGCCTTTGATCTTTTGCCGCCGCCAACACGAAGCGGCAAAAGATCAAAGGAAATTCCTCAATTTCGGGGGGGAACACGGGCCCCCAGTGCCCCCCCCCCTTAAATACGGCGCTGACAACTGCGCTATCCGTTTTTGAATAATTTTAACGGTATCAATTTGCCGGGCAAATGAAAACCATGAAATATGTTGGGACACCCTGTATTACACAAATTATTTATGATAAATAAATAAATAAATGTTCGGACATTTTTATATCCCATAACTTTTTTCATTGATTGTAAAACATGGATTTTGGAAATGCATTATTGATGTGGTACCATATTTATCCTGCTATATTTCAAAAATCAAAGAATAATTTTATACAACACCATTGAATTCATTGATAAAATTTAAAATGTATTTTTGATGGTAAACATTTTAATATTGCATCAAAAGTAAAACATGGTCATTTTTGGGGGGACAGAAAAGTGTGAGAAAGGAATTTAGGGGGATAATTTTTCGAGAATTTTGAGTTTATTTTTGATGTTTTTATTTTCGTTCGTTATAATATCATTCCAAAAATCAAATCCCCAATATTCTCGACCGTAAATCTTTATCTCCAAAAATGACCGCACTGTGACGTGATTCTGTAAATTCAAAAAATCTTGGAATTAAAGTTCAAATTAAATTCATAATTTGATGTATAATAATTGAATCAGAAATTACAGGGGAATGATTGGATGTTTTAGAAGATTTCCGAATTTTCTAGAATCAATTGAATTAATCATTTAAGACCTTCTTTATTATCCAATTAAATATCTGATGAGCAATTTATTAAATTTTTCAACTTTTGTTGCGCAACCAAAACTTCGATTCAAAGTATTAAAGAGAGAGAGAGAGAAAGTATCAAAACAACAAAAAAAACCAGATTTATCTTTCATTTATAAATATATTTTTGATTGAAAGCCCAAAAAGTGACGCAAAAAAAGAGAAAAGTGTGATTTTAAACAGCACCAAAAAAAGAAGATCAAATATACTTTTTTCCAAAAAAAGTGGTGATTAAAAAAAGAAAAAACATGCAGCAAAAGCAGCCAAAACAAAAGCAGCTGAACGCAGCCGAAAAATAAATGAAGAAAAAGTTCAGTCTTGCAGAAAATTTGTAAACTACCACCCTTAGGGGCATATATGTATTTATGTTTTATTGAGCCCAGATCCAATTTGTCAAATGTTGAAGTTTGCTTGATGGCCAAAATATTTCATTAAACACTTCTTTTTTTTTACTTATTTGTTAGTTTTTATTGCAACAAATTATTATTGCTGAACTTTTTTTGAAGGGTTATTTTATTGATTTTTGATCAAAATTTTTTAAAATTAGAAGGTTAAAATACTCTATATCAAATATTAAGTCCTGGAAGAAGGTAGGCTTGGTAGCATTTCTGAACACTCTCGACGAGGACTTTATACCGGCGGTATTTTCACCCGTTTTAGGACCTTCCACTCATCCTGAGCAGTGTTTTACCGATTCCCCCTTTTTTCATACATTATTATTCCGATTCCGATTCCTTCTTTTTTCTCCATCTTTTTTTGGGAAAAAATTTTTACAATAAGCAAAAAACGATTACCTTGAGTTTTTCTACTTTAATTGTCAAAGTAGAAATCAATTAGAGATAGTGAAAATGACGTCTTCAAAAAAATATTTAATTTTTAATAAATTTCTAATAAAAAAACTACGATTTATGGAATCGATTTTTTTTCGGATTCCGATTCAATTCCATCGATTCCCAATTCCGATTCCGATTCTTTTATTTCCCTTAAAAGGAATCGTATAGACTTGAATCTACGAGGGTCGGGCTGAGCGCTCTGCACCACTTGACCACATATTTCGGCAATACAGTAACCAGGGTTTTTAAATCTCATTTCTTGTTTTACAAATTATCGTAATTTACCATTGATTATCATTATTAAATTTAAATAATTAATTTTGTAATTTATAATTAATTAATTTCAAAAACTTTTTCAGCTTTTCACAATGCAAACATCTCAAATTTTATCGATTACTGTAGATCATCCAAACCATGCTTTTTTAGTCCTTCCTTCAGAAGTCATTTCTTCAACAACAGCATCGACATCCCCATCTCCATCAACATTTTCGACAACCTCTGATAAACAACTTATCTCTCCTACAGTACTGTCCCAAAAACCTTTAATAAAATACAAAATTCTATTTTCAACAAATGTTCAATGGTTTTTCGCTTTCATTCTTGCTCCGCCACTTTTGGCACTTTTTATTTCATTTTTTATTGGTTTTACATTTGATTACGGTAATTTGGTAAATTATGAATGGACTTGTGGAGTAATAGTTTTTTTGTTGGTAAAATAACTTTTTTTGATGGAACACTTTTTTTTAGAAAGCATTTTTGCCATCCATTTCAAGAATAATAAATTTGCCAAAAGAAAGACTCCTATGGAATTTGGGATCTTTGGCACATTTAAGTCTTCGACCATTTTTAATATTTTTTCATTGCAAGTTTTTGAAATTTTTAATAAAATTCCGCGAAATTTTCGACTTTTTTAAAATCGTTTCAAGAAATTTTTCAAAACATATTTGAAATTGATACAGTAATCCAAATAATTTTTTCAACAAATTTTTGAAATTTTATTTTTATTAAAATTTTAATATTGATCTAATTTAAATTAAATATTTATGGAAATTTACATATTTAAAAATAAATTAATTTAATAATCCCAAAACTTTAATCGTTCCATTTTTGTTTCAGTTAAAACATGTTTCAATTCTGCCAAAATCCAAAATTCCGCCTTTCTTTTTCTAATCTCTTTCCTCATGTTATCCTCCGGATTTTGTGAGCTAATATTTACAGCAATTTTAACGGTCGTTGGTGAACGAGAAAATGGAATTTTACATATGATTTTTTTTATTTCATTTATTTCTTCCTGTATTATTTACTTTTCTACCGTAACCCTTTCAACACGATTACAAACAAATTATCATTTAAACAAAATTGTTTGTAATTTTAATTTTATTACTACCGTAATTTTATTTTAAAAACTTTTTTAGGCACAAAAATGTTATAAAATTAGACTTGGATTACTTTTAACAACGGTAATTTTAGTTCCAACAATTGGAATATTTTTTACACTTTATTGGAATTACTGTATTAAATTTGGTAAGGTTTTATTTATTTTGAGGGATTTCATATATCCGATAAATATATCTTTTAGCCTACAATGCCTTTGCAGTTTTTGAATACATCACTGTTTTAACAATTTTTGGATTTCATTCAATTATAATTTTAGAACTCAAAAATTTTGAAATATCTTTAATTTGTCCCAAAAAGAAATAGTTGAAAATTTTTGTAGTTGTTTTTATAAAATTAAAATAAATTTTTAAAAAATTATACAAAATTGTATTTTTTAATACACTAAAAAATTGTTCAAAAAAACGCGGAACAAGTGTTTTTTTTAAACAATGATAAAGAAAATGTTGTTGCATTTTGTGTGTTGTTTATTGATTTAAATCACGTTTTGTCTTCCATCACCCCCCCCCCCCCCCCCCTTTTTCCGTCAAAAGTTTATGTCAATTTTTTTTCGCGTGGTTTTTTTGTCTGAGAAAAAAAAGAAAGCAGAAAAGCAGCAACGCAGCAAATGTTTCCCAAGGAAAAAAGAAGAGCAAAAAAAAACGAGCATCTTTCATTTTTTTTAGGTTTGAAAAAAAAGTTTTAAAAAAACGATAAAGAAAAAAGATTGGCAAAAAGGAAGTTAAAAAAAAAGTTGGATTTGTTTCTTCTTTTTTTTACGTTTTTGCGTGATTTTCGTGATTTTTTGTTGATTAATTTTGTTTTTTTTTATTTCTCTTTTTTGGGAATCTTCCATAAACGTTTTAAAAAAAGAGAGAGAGTAAAGATCATAAATTCAATCAACAATTACAATAATAATATATTATGTTTTTTCAGTTATCTTTTCTTTCTTCTTTTTGATATTCTCCAGTTTTTGATACATATATATACATTTATTGGTGGTGGCGGCGGTGGTGGGGTTAGAAAAGTGGAAAGGAAAAAAAAAGTGATAAATATTGGCCTTGTTTCGTCTTCGATCACCTTCTTCAATCTTATGCATCTTTGACACCAACAAAAGAAAAAAAAATATTGCAAGTTTTTTTTTATTCAATTTAAAACATTCAATCTCTTTTTCTTTCTGCGGGTGATTATTTTTTGTTTAACAAAAAAAAGGTTAATCAATATTATTGATAATTTTTATTGTTATTATTATTTATTGATTAATAATTGGGATAAATTTTATCTAATTTTGGATGTGATTTATCTCTTTTTTTATCCCCTGTGATTATTTCTAGGTAAGTTTAATCACTGATATAAATTTTTATCAAAAATTGACCTTTGATATTTCTTTTTTGCTCTTAGGACCTAATCTTGATATCTAATGGGGGTCTAGACTAGGTCTAAATCATTGTTATGTTTTTTAAATTTTGATATAATTTTTTTTTAAACTTTATGCTTTTTTTAGGAATTAAACTTTTATTGTTGCAGTTTTATTTTTAATGCAAATTCAATCAAAGCCGAACTTTCATTGTCGTCACTGAAAAAAAAACATCAACAACAAACTTTTTTTATTTAAAGTTTATTATTTTGGTTATATTTAATTTAATTATATATATATTATATCATATTATCTGAACCGGTATTTTAAAGAATGTATCAAGATTTTGTTGCTGGATGGATTGCTGGTAAGTACTTTTATGGTTTAAAAAGTTGTATTCATTTTAAATATTGCAATTTGAAATAGATTCTTACCGTCATTGAACTTCAAATTGCAATATTTAAAATTTATATACTGTATAAAGTTGAATCTGTTTTCATTTTTAATAACATGAAAGTCACTTTTGAGGATTTTATTACTCAAAAGTGACTTTTTTTTATCAGATATACTGTAAAAGAATAGTTTTAAACCTTTAAAGATTAAAACATACATAATTGCTATTTTTAGGTGGAAGTGGACTTCTATTAGGTCATCCGCTTGATACTGTTAAAGCTCGACTTCAGACCATGCAAGGATATAATGGAATATATGATGTATGTATTAAAACATTTAAAAATGAATCAGTGAGTTACTTTTTTTTATCTTACATATTTTTTTCATCTGTCATTTTTTAAAATTTGTTATCAAAATTTTAGCTTATAGGCTTTTATAAAGGAATGTTTGCACCATTTATTTCTGTGGGATTATTGAATTCTTTACTTTTTTCTGGATATGGTTTAACTTTGAAATGGTTACATCCTAATGAACCAAATGTTGAGCATCGAAAGGGTTTACCAATGACTGAAATATTAACTGCATCCGTTATTGGAACATTATTTCAAATGGGCCCTGCAATCCCGGTTGAATTAGTTAAAACAAAGTTACAAGTAAGTGTGTGTCTGGTATATATGTACATACATATTTGATATAAATATATAAATAAATATATAATTAAGTTTTAGGTTCAAGCAACTGCAGATAAAGATCCAAAGACACGATTTCATGGTCCAATGGATTGTGTAAGAAAACTTTATAAAACTGGTGGAATTCGAGCATTATATCAAGGTGGCTCCATTATGACCTTTCGAGATATGTTTGGAAATTTATTTTATATTCCTGTTTATGAAATGCTTTATCGAAGACTACATAAATTAGAAATGAATGAAACTTTTGCACAGGTTTGTATTTTTTTTCTTCAAAAATGTAACTTTTGTGATGTGGGTTACTGTAATTAAAGATTACAGTAATCACTGATATTAAAAAATGCAAATTTTTATCAGTAGTTAAACTAATTTAAAATAGTTCGAAAAAGTTATAGACAGTTTTTATATAAAAACATTTTTAGATGCTTGCTGGTGGCACAGCTGGCTCAATTTCATGGTTATCAATATGCCCGGTGGAAGTTGTAAAAAATCGAATTCAAACTTCCTCAGATCAAAATGGAAAAAATGTTTTAAGATTAATTAAAAATATGACAAAAGAAGAAGGAATTCGAAGCTTTTATCGTGGAGGATTTGTGCTGGTTCTTCGAGGATTTCCTGTAAATGCATTAATTTTTGTTGTGTATGCTCGTGTAATGAAAGCTCTAGAAAATTTATAATTTTAGGCATTATTTTTTTTTTACTGATAGAATATATATATATGCGTGTTTTATATAATTATTTATATATTTCCTTATTTTTGTAAACGAGTAAATTCTTTTTCCTTTGTATTGTTTCTTTCTTTTTTTTTTTGCTCAATTTTTTCTTTGTTTTTTGGTTACTGTAGTTTTTTTTTCTACAGTATTCTTTCACTGCCATTTTTTTACAATGTTTTTTTTGTAAATCACTTTTTCTGTGATATGATTAAATAGGATTATAAAATAGTTTAGAGTTTTATCAATTACTTGAATTTTTTATACAAAAAATTTATGAATGAATTATGTAAGGGTATACTGTATCTATGATTTTTTTGGGAAAAAAATTTTAACATTTTTTGCAGCAAAAAGACTGAAACATTTTTAATAATTAGCTTAATTAGAAATAATTTAGCAAACTTTTTTTAAATACAATAAAATGTTTTTTTTGTAAAATCTTTTATTGTTTTAATTTGAAAAAATGCAACATTAATTAGCAGCTTTTTTTGGTTATTAAAAATATTACCAAAAATCTTTTTATAATTTTTCTAATTTTTTGTTAAATTTTATCAATGTTTGATTAATCTTTTATCGATGAAATAATATTTTTTTAACGTTTATCCTTTTTATGTTAAAAATCAAGAAAGAAAGAAAGATATCAAAGTACTTTTAAAACAAAAAACATATATATTTATTTAATTAGTTCTTGAAACTAACTATAATATAAAAAAAACAATATTTACTTTTGTATACTTGAGAAAAAAAATAACCAACGTTGAAATTTTTTAATCAAAAAAAAGAGAGAAGTTTTTTTCGTTCGTGTTTGTTTTATTCCGCTTTTTTATTCTTTGATTTTGTCCATACTTTTTTTGCCGAAAAAAAAAGTTTTTTTTATCATTTCTTATCAGCCCTAATCAGCTGCAGGCCGTCCCAAGTAGTACCCGTCTTGACAAAAATGAAAGTGCAAAAATAAAAAAAATGCCCATTTAAATTTATATCATTTTTTTAGTGAGGTGGTCAGTTTTAAGCAGCCGCAGCAAAAATGGTACAATTAAAAAATTTAATTGTCATTTTTGCATTTTTTGCCATTGTTGAATGCTTAAATAATGGCCTTGTTCGAACCCCTCCAATGGGATGGATGTCATGGACGAAAGTATGGCACTTTTTTTCCGAAATTATCAAAATTTTTGAAATTATCATTTTTAGTTTTATTGCGAAATTGATTGTATTAAACATCCGAAGGGCTGCATCAATGAAGATTTATATGCATCACAAGCGGATCGAATGGCAAAAGATGGATATAAAGATGTTGGATATGAATATATTCATATTGATGATTGTTGGATGTCAATGCAACGGGATCGTGCCGGTCGGTTAACTGCAAATGCAACACGATTTCCACATGGCATTAAATGGCTTGCTGATTATGTAAGGGCATCTTTTTTTCCTACATTTTTTGGGAATGCCATAATTTTGAATGGTACAAATTTATGCATATTTTTGTCTCGTTAAAATAATTTTAACATATTTTATGATAGAAATAGTTTAAAAATTTGGATGGCATTATTTTTTGACATGCCATCCACATATCGTATTTTTGGCACAACACAAATATGCCATTCTTATAGGTTCACAATCTTGGCCTAAAATTTGCCATCTATGAAGATTATGGCACAAAAACATGTGGAGGATATCCAGGTTCTTTAGGGCATCTTCAAACAGATGCCAATACTTTTGCTCAATGGGATGTTGATTATCTTAAACTTGATGGCTGTTATGCCGAAGAATCAGAAATGCCAAAAGGATATCCTGAAATGGAAAGAGATTTAAATGCCACTGGGCGACCAATTGTTTATGGTTTGTTTTTGAAATGTATCTCCAAAACGGATTTCATATATCTCTACATTTTTTATTATAGCATGTAGTTGGCCAGCTTATCTCATCTCTGAACAGGATAAAGTAAATTATACAGAAATTTCACAACATTGTAATCTTTGGAGAAATTTTGATGATATCAATCGATCATGGAAATCAATTTTATCAATTATTGATTGGTATAATCTATTTCAAGATAAAATGGCTGCAGTTCATGGCCCCGGGCAATGGAATGATCCGGATATGGTATATTATTTATTTGATTGATTGGATTTCGTATATCCGATTTTTTTAGATTATCGCTGGAAATAGTGAATTAACAGATGATCAAGCGAGGGCACAAATGACTATTTGGTCTATTTGGTCGGCCCCTTTGATCATGTCCAATGATTTAAGGGATATTACACCAAATCAAAAAGAAATTTTACAAAATAAAGAAGTTATTGCAATTGATCAAGATCCATTAGGGCATTTTGGTAAACTTATTGTAAATGTAAGTTATCCATTCATGTGGATATTCTAAATCCAAGGGGAGAAATTTTGGTACAAAGTTGTAAAAATTTTGAGATTTAAAAATGGCATGGCATTTAAAATGGCAGAAACAATTATGCCTTCGTTAAAAATGGCACAAAATGCCGAATTTTAAAAATTCTTTTTTAAACTTATTCTGTGTCATTAAATCTGTTGCAATAATTTTCAAAAATTTTTTTGGCATTTTTGTGCCATAATTTTGTTTGCAAAATTTTATTGTTAACGATAGAGTAATTATTTATTTAGTTTTAATACCAAATAAAATCCGGCATTGTTAACCAAGCAAACTACCGTAATCCTAAAATCTTATTTCTTATCAATTTTTCAGACAAGTGACGTCTATGTGTATGCCAAAAAGGTTACCCCCGTTGATTCATCCACTCATGAACATTCTTGGGCGATTGCAGTTTTAAATAAAGCAAATTTTACAGTTGTAAGTTTAAATTCAAATTAAACAGTTTAAAATCTTTTTCTATTTTTTTTTTCAGGGTGTCTCCGTGAAAGCTTCAATCCTTGGAATGACAAATCCAAGCGGATATAAACTTCGAGATTTATGGGCACATAAAAATATTGGATTTTTAAAAGGTTCTGAAGCTAAAATTGAAACAAAAGTTCCCGCAACTGGTGTAACATTTTATAAAGCAACAATTGCAAATAAATATAACTTTTAATATTCTAAAAAAGTTTTACGGTTACTGTAATATTTTTTAATAATTAATAAACGGATTAATTTTTCTTTAAATCAAAATTTGATTTGATTATCAAATTATTTATTGTTTAAATACACATACCGTAATTAATGAAAAACATTTTTGAAAAATTCTGCGACTATAATTTGAAAATATATATTAAATTTCTTTTAACTATTGATCGACAGTAACAACATGTTCAAATTGAAAGATATATAATTATAAGCTTTGCAGGGTGATAAGAAGCCATGGACATGCTAATTATTTTAAATCAAGAAAATTTTTATCATCAGCAAATATTAAAATTTTACAGAATCCATTTTCAACTTTTTTAAAAATTTCAAACAAGTCTTTCTTTTTTTGCTAAAACTCTTACCACGAAAATAAAGGATATAAGATTTCGCAAAAAAAAAATATTGAAAAAACTTAAATTTCTTCAACGCTTTTGTTATGATTGTTTTTTTTGTTATGTTTTACGTTTAAGCTATCATTTTGGTTACAATTTATGTAATTTTATAAGTGGCTTAATCTCCGCGACTGCTTACAAAGCACTAAAAATTTAATTAAGATTTTCGTTATGTTTTAATTTATTATTTTGTGTTTTTAACGAACTTTAACATCTATATATATATATTTTTCAGAATCAATCATGACTGACGAACCTCCAACAGATTCTCAAACAAGTGGATTTAAATCTTTTACATTAACAGTTCAAAAACGTACAACTATTGAAATTACTGCATTACCCGTGGATCATCATGATTCTGATGAAGATGGAACAGAAGAGCCGGAAATTAAACGATCAAAATTAACACATTTTGTTGATGGTGTTATGATTACGTAAGAATTCTTTATATTATTTAAAAAAATTTAATTTTATCATTTTTAGGGATGAAGTAAAACCAAAAGCTAAAGGACCATTGGTGATTAATCCAGTTATTAGCAAAGATTGGAGGCTGAAACAATTACAAGAAAAAGAAGAAAATGGAACAATTAATGAAGTTGAAAAAGCTCGGCTAGCGATTATGCTTGAAGCATGTGGGGATACTGTAAGTTTGCCACATCTATCTATTACTGATATAAATATTAAATTTCAGACTGATGGAACAAATGCTAAAGCAATTACCCTGGATTTAACAGATGAAATTCCTGAAGATGCTGATTATTCAAAAGTTTCAATTGAAGATTTTGGAATGGGTATTTTACGAGGACAAGGTTTTCAAGAAAGTGTTGGAATTGGAAAAACGAATAAACAAGTTGTAAATGTTAAGCGACAAGAAAGAAGAGTAAAAAATTTGGGACTTGGTGCAACCGTTGCTGCAGAAGAAGATTTAAAGAATTTAAAAGTTGGCTCAAAAGTTTTGATAACATCTGGATCATCTGCAGAAAAATATGGTATTATTGAAAGTATTGATGGTGATAATGTTTGTTGCTACATTAAACTTGCATTAACAAAGAATATTGTAAAAATTTCTCAACTTATTGTTAAACTTGTTTCATCAAAAGATTATGAACAAAATTCAAAAATTTTAAGTAAGTTTGGTTTTTAAATATTTAATTCTCCCAAAAATTTAAGTTTTACAGATAAAAAAGCTTTTGATGCTGCTCGAGAAAAGCAACAAATTTTATTAGAACAAGAACAAAAGGGTGAAAATGTTGATAGGAAACAACAGCAGCAAGGATCATATGATCGAAAGATTTATAAACGATCACCAAGTCGTTCCCTATCTCCATCCTCCAAACCATGGGCATCAGAAAATCTTCGAGTTCGAGTTATTAATAAAGAATATAAGCGTGGAGAATATTATAAATCTAAGATGGTTGTTATTGAAGCAAGTGATAGAAATAATTGTTTGTTACGAGATGAAGATGGTCGAAAGCATGGCAAGTTTGAATTTAATATTTAAATTTAATTAAAACAATATAATTTTTTAGAATTGAAAGAAAAATGGATTGAAACTGTAATACCAAAGGGAAAAGGTGGAAAAGTGATGGTATTAGCAGGAAAATATCGGGGAAGCGTTGGACGAATTATTGATCGTGATGATAAAAGGTACAAAGTATGGGTGGCGTTGCATGAATTAGATGATGTTGTAAAAGTTGATTTTGATGATGCCTGTGAATATGTTGGTTATGTTCAAGATCTCGATTTGCATGAAGATTAAAAATGTCATTGATTCTATGTTTTGGTATCAATTTTATGTATGTTTTCTTTTATTTTTTATGTAAAAATTTTTTTTTATGTTTTATAAAATTTTATTTTATTATTTAGATTTTTTTAAATAGATTACGGTAATCTACAAAAGTAAATTATTTTTCTTTTATGATTACTGTTGTGGTATACTGTAGCTTTTTGTCTTTTATCCAACTTTCATTTTTTTCTTGAAAACTTCATTTAATAATTCATTATAACAAAAAACAAATTAATTTTTATTACACCAAAAAAGATATAAAAAGAATTTTTAAACAATTTTTAGGAACAATTTTGATAAAAGAAAGAATGATTATATATATAATATAGCATGGATATAAAAAAAAGGGGGGGGGGGGGTCATAGATAAAAGTTATATAGCAAAAAATGACACAAATAAATTAACAAGATTCACGCGGATTTTGTTTTTGTTGTTTAAAAAAAAGGCAAAGAAAAAAAAAAGAAATTTTAATAAAAAAAAGCAGAAAGAAAAACTAGCGAAATATACTACTATATTATGATTACTTTTTTGTTTTGAATAATAATAGAATAGAAAAAAAACTGAATAATATACATAGGATAGATAGATAGTTGATAGATAGATAGATAGATTAAAGATATATATATATATATATATGTTTGAATATGCTAATATATAAAGTCTAGGTGATTACTAATGTTGTGAAACAAAAAATTATATATATAAATGCCATAGATTTTTAAAAAAAAAGGAGAGAGAGAAGATTAAATTGTTTTTAAAAAAATCGGTGCCAAAGAAAAAATATTGAAATGCATCGAAAAAAAGACACACGCATAATAAAAAAAGACTTACAAAAAACAAAACACTTAAAAAAAGAGATTCATAAAATACAGTAATAAAAAAAACTAATGTCAAAAATTACATATATGTATTTTTAAAAAAAAGGAGTATTATAAGTTAGAGCGTCTGAAAGCAAAAAGGCAGAAGTTTTTTTGTTTTTAAAAAAAAATAATAGTAAAAAATAAAATGTGTATGAAAGCACAACGGGGTCTCGGGTATTAAAAAAATTAAAAAAGGAATATATATATATATATTTATATTATTACAAAAGGCACTGGTTTTGAGTTTGAATTTTTAACCTTTTTTTCCTTATATATTTTTTTGATATAAAGAAAAAAAAATGAAAAGGCAATTTTATCATTTAAAAAAATAAATTTTCGTTTGATGCGAAATTTTTGTTTTGAGGACACTTGATTTACAACAGGTAATAAAAGTAATAATAATAATATTTTAGATTTAAAAAAGCCTTTTTCAAAATTGTATTATTTTTTTTTTAAAAAAAATATTAGGCAAAAAATTTTTTTCGAGGTTTCAAAAAAAAGAGAGATATAAAATTGAAAGACAGAAAAAAAATTAGATTTAATATAAAAAGGTAGAAATTAATTACATAAATTATAAATTGTACATTTAATAATAGAAAAAAAGGCTGTTTTCAATCTTTTGGTTTTTTTAAAAAAGAATTTCGAAAAAAAAATAATATTGTTCTTTTTGTTGGGTTTCAAGGAAGAAGGAGGAGGAGTACCCCGTCATATTAGAGAAAGATATATATATATATAGAAAACGGATGCTTTCAAAGAAAAAACTACTTTTTTAAAAAATAAATTACAAATTATTACTTAGACGCTCAAAAACTGGTAATCGGGCTGCGGCAGGTGAAATAATATTTGTGGATTTTGTTGATTCCCATGGATTATCAATTGGTGTTGTTGGAGTATGTGAGTGATGTTGTTGTTGATGATGATCACCAAAAGATAAAGATGATAAAGAATTGATAAGGGATGAATCCTTCCATGGATCATTAGCATTATTAAACATTCCACCACCAACAATATTTACAATATTTCCAGTGACTGCAGCACTGGAATTTGTTGTTGATATTGTTGTTGCGGGAGAAATGCCAGAAGTAGGGGACCATCGAGTTGTGGTAGTTGAAAGGGAACGACGGAATGATGTTGGAGAAAGTCGACAAAGAGATTCTTCAAGACCTGGTGAAAAACTTCCCAATGGTGATTCTGATCCTGAATCAGTTGATGATGGAATTGGGGATTCTCCATCAGAGCCAAGTTGCTTTTGTACAAAATATTGTTGTTGTTGAGGGGTTTGTGGCAGAGATGGCCGAGACCCAATTGGTAAAATTGTAGAATATTGTCGATGGCATTGTTGATGTTGATGTCCTTGATGATGGGGTTGTTGGGGGGTTGCAACGGTTGAAGGTGGAGCCGACATGGTTTGTTGTAAATTTAAATTTCTTGGTCGTTGTGCCAATGTTGGAGTTAAAGTTGGTGAAGAGTCTTCACTGCCAAGGGTGCCCATTGCCGCAGCATTTTGGGCAATCAATTGTTGCAAAAGTGCCGGATCTTCATTATGAATGAAATGGCATCGAGGCCCATATGGACAATATCCAGTTTTGTGATAACTTGAACATGCTTCAGTTTTATATTTTGGATGTCGTGGAATTTGTCGCTTTTCATCTGTTCCATGAGCATATTGGCATCTTTCACCATAATTGCAACGGCCATGATCCATCCATGAACGGCATAATTCAGTTTTGTATAATTTTGGATTTTTTGGAATTGAATTTTGGCTATTTGATCGATTTTGAAGTAATTGTGGATTTTCTATAGTTATATAAAAATTTATGATAAGAGATTATCACGGGCCATCAATTGACAAACCTTGATTAAGAAATCCTGTTGGTGAAGACATCAAAGGTGGGGGCCGACCAAGGGGATTTACAAATTGTGAAGTATTATTTGTTGCATTTAATAATGGGGATCGTCGATTTGGTTGTTGAGAATGTTGTCTAAAATGCAATGAAAAAGATATTAGTAAAAGATAATATGCAAATTTAAAAAATTTTAGGTACAGTAATCCTTTAAAAAGCATTTTGCATTTTTTGAATTACTGTCATTTTTTAATTATTTAAAAAATAGATAAAATTATGCAAATTTAACCTTTTAATAAATATTGTTAAATGTTTTCAAGTTTAGTATTTTGTTACAGTAATCCAAAAAATCAGTAACTTTGCTACTTTCAAATTACTGTCACATTTTCGTGTCAAGAGTTTTTTTCGATAAAAAAAATAGGGGGGGGGGGGAGGACAAACCTGGCAAAAGCATTATTTTGATTTTGTTGTCGAAGGGGTAAATTCGTCACAGATTGCGGACGATGACCTTGTATTAAATTAATATTTTCATAACCATTATTACTGTCATAATTATTTGATATCAAAGATGGCTGCTGTTGTTGTTGTTGTTGATAAGGTGAAAAAAAGTCCCCAAGTTTTGGGGGTTGCCTTGTTGGATCAATTGTTTGTGGGTGCGCGGAAACCATTTTTGTATATTCGAATATTTAATTTAATATTTTATTGTTGGGGGATGTAAAATAATTTTGATGGAATGCGCAAATTCCCAACAATAATTGCTTTAAAAAAAATACAGTAATAAATTTTGTAGGTTATTAATATTTGTGATAGTAAAATAATATATAATGCTACACGTCTGAAAAAAATAATAAGGTAATTATTATAAAATTATGTTTAAAGGTAATATATATATATATGTATATTTATATAAATATAATATAAACAAATAAAATGTGATCACGTAAAAAAAACGAAAGAAAGGAAAGAAAAAAAAGTCATTTTTCATGTTGTTTTTGCCAAGCAAGAAAAAAAAGATGATGGGGAGAAAAAACTTTTTTTTTCCTACCAGCTGACAAAAAATAAAGGTTGGGTGGGGGGAAGGAAAAAAGGGAGGGAAAAAAAGTAAAGAGCAAAAAAAAATATGCAACAATAGAAACACAAAAAGTAAGTACCCGACGAGACATGGAGAAAAAAAAACGCGGAAGGAAAAAAAAACTTTTTTAAAACAACGGATATTTCTTTTTTGAGTATCGATAATGAAAGGCAAAAAAAGAAAGAAGAAAGAAAAGAGTTGATTGTTGAAGCAGCAGTTGTCTGAGGCAATAACAACCCCGACAACAATCTATCTCCTCTCATCTCCTCCCATTCAATTTTCTCTTTGATTTTAAGAATAAAAAAGTTTAAGGAATTTAAGCAGCAGCAGCAGCAGCTGAAGAAAAAAAAGTGATAATAAATATAAATATATATATGTCTTTTTTTTTTAAAGTGCGTAAAAAATAGAGAGATATGTGCCATAGGGTCTACAACAATACACCTTTAAAGCAAAACAATTGAAAGAGAAAGAGAGAGAAAAAGTGATCCGTGAAACAAAAAAAAAGATGGAAAGAATTGTTTAAAAACAAGAAACTCCCAGGTAGCAGCAGCAGATAACATCTTTCCATTTTTTTTACATCAACTAAAAAAATAAAGGCATTTTAAAGGGATGTCTTATAGATCGAAAAAAAGGGGGGATGACTTGATTAGGTAATACCTTTTTTTTAAATAGACAACGACAAAAAAATGGCAACATTTCTTTTTCTATTTTATTTGGCTCAAACCAGCCTACTTTTATTTTAACTCTTTTTTATATTTTTGATGGGTTGAATTATATATATGTTTAAAAAAAGGGGGGAGAGAAAAAAAAACACGCTTGTGTTGTCATGCGAATAACCTGACAGATTGATGGACAAAAAAAAAAGTTGCCTCAGGCAACAACAATGGAAGAGAAAAAAACCTTTCTTTTTTTTAGGCCTGATACATGATTTTGATTAGGT
Organism: Panagrolaimus superbus; assembly: GCA_964035985.1. Taxonomy (NCBI): domain Eukaryota; kingdom Metazoa; phylum Nematoda; class Chromadorea; order Rhabditida; family Panagrolaimidae; genus Panagrolaimus; species Panagrolaimus superbus. Next base: position 15,171,420 of record OZ038357.1, read on the forward strand.
AATAATACTTTTTTTTTACACGTTGATACCCATAAACATGCATATATATATATATTAAAGTAGTAATAAAAAGAAGAAGAATAATCAAGAAATAAAAGAGGTGATCAGAAAAAAAAAATTTTGGATTGGATAAAAAAAAGCTTTGCCAAATCCATTCATTTTTTGGATGAACGAATATTTGAAAAGATGGGATTCAAGTTGAAAAGGAAGAAAAAAATATAATGGAATGAATGAATCAAAAATTACGAAGAAAGAAGAAGCAGCAGAAAAAAAATATGGTGGAAGTTGTATTAGTATTGACAAGGGGAATGATGTTGCTGAAGGACAGAAGGAAAGAAGGAAGGAAGAAGATGAAGATGATGAAGGAAGAGAAGCAGACGCCATAACCGGTTTTCTTCTCTTTGAATTTATTCTTCTTTTTTTTTGTTCAAAAAAAAGAACGAAACAGAAGAGTAAACGATTGCCAGCAGCAGCCGCCGCCGCCGATGATGATGATGACAACAATGACAATGACGACGACGGCGATATAGACACATGTGCGTGAAGAAGACGAAAAAATATATTTAAAGAACATCTTCTTCGTCGTCTTCCACAAAAGTTGTTGTAATAGAAGTTTGCAGCAACGGTAGTAGTAGTAGTAACAGCTGAGTAGGAGGGTATATTTTAAATGATAGAGAGAAAGAAAGAAAATTTTGAGACCCCCTAAGGCACATGAATGTAATATATACTTTTGCTGGCTGCTGCTGGCTGCATCGAGATTTAATCATTTATCCCCCCCTTAAAAAAATAAATCATTGCCGATCGCGTAATACCTCTTTATATCCATTTCTCTCCAAAAATATATATTTTAGAATCCGGTGTGCAGCAAACAAAAAAAAAGTAGAAGAAGAAAGACAAAGAAGGCCAATTACGTGATCAGAAGCCAAAAATTGAGCAATAAAAAAACATGAAAAATTTTTTTTTCAACGTCCATTTATTTTATTTTTTTTGCTGCAGCGTCTTTAACAACTTTTTTTGGAAAAAAATATATAATTTATAATCGAAGAAAACAGGCCCTTTTTTTCAAACGCCCTAAGGCGATTGCAATTTTATTTTTTTTTGGTTTTTTTTTTGTTTCATTGCAGGAAGAAAGAAAAGACTGATCAGCTGCAAAAGAAGAAGAAGAAGAAGCAATCCGATCGTAATAATACATATGTAGTGCACACACACGCCATATACATCCATACACAATCATCATCATCATCAAGGAGCATCAAGGAGCAATCCTTTTTCTTCTTTCAAGGAAATGCATTCTATTCATGTAATAATAGTATTAATAATAATTTCCTTCTTTCCCATTGTTCTATTCTTTTTTAGCTATTATTATTATTGTCCAGGCATTATTGAAACATGAATGAATGATATCATTTTTGAAGGAAAGAGATATTACATGAATGACCATTTCGCGCAATTCTGATTTTTTTTTTTGAAGAATAAATGTTTGAAGAAAAAAAAATGTTAACAAAAAAAGAAGAAGAAATGAGTGTTGTTTATTCTGCAAAAACGTAATAAACAAAAAAAAATTGTAGGAACGAAGAAAAGAAAGGCAACCCTCCCCCCTTAAGGAGAGATGGAAGAAAAAATAGAGGCATTCAAAAAACAAGAAGTTTTTTCTCCCCCTCCTTCTTTGATTCATTCAAATAATACAAAAAAAAACATAAAATATATAAAAAAAATTATTGTTTGTTTCAAAGTTGCGCAAGAACGAAAAAAAATGAAAGAAAAAAAAATGAAAGAAATAAATGAAACCCGTAAAACGCAAACTTAAGCTTTGAATACACAATCAAAGGAAAAAAAACCTCTTCAAAAAAAAGAGAGATTGTTCCTCCTTCCGTCATCTCCTCCTTCATCAACAACAGCAACAGGAGGAACATTAACTTCTAACTGAACCATCATCATCAGAGCAATAAATGAATGAAGTAACAACTGTCGTCGTCGCTCAACTTCTCTCTCTCCCTCTTCCAGGCCGGAAGAAGCTTCTTTTTCCAGCTGAAAAGTAAAGAAACGAAAAAACAGAAACTGGACTGATCAAAAAAAAAAAGTGAGTGTTGCTTGCGCAATTCTTTCTTCTTTTTTTTGTTAGCCTAAAGCACTGTCTCCCCTCTCTTCCGGTATATTATAATAAGAAACAAATAAGCGTCAAAGAAGTCCTTCTCCATTTTTTTTTTCAAGTGTTTGAGTTTTATTTTTTTTGGAGGCAAAGGTAAATAAACTATTTTTTTTGTGCTTTTTTTTTCTTTTCCTGAATCGCTTCACCATTTTTTTTTCTTGATGATATAAAGAAAATAGATGGAAGCAAAAGCATTGAAAAGAAATGTGGGGGAGGCGCATTGTCTACAAACACACATATATATATATATATATATTATTTTCACCTCAACTCAACTCAGCTCAAAGTAAGTTTTAAAAGTTAATGGAAAGGAAAGGTAGAAAAAGAAAGACGTGAGAATTGCTTCAAGGAATAGAAAAAAGGAGGAAGCTTGAAAGTCGATGGAAGAAAGTGGATGGGTAAACAACAATCGCTTCTTTCCGCCTCATTTTTTTTTGCTTGTTCAAAAAAATATATATACAAAGGTGTGAATTTTTTTGAACAAAAAAAAAAGAATTGAGTAAATAATAATATTATATACAAAAGTAACTAAAAATATATATTATTTTTGACAAAAAAATCAAAGATTATAATATTGCATCATTTTTAGGTACCAGTTTTCGTTGCAAGACTAATTTGTGTCTTGTAACGAACAAACACATATATTTCGTGGTGGAACCAAATTTATCATTTTTAATAAATTTATGACGAAAAAACTGCTGTTTAAAAAAGAGTCTTTAAAGCTCCCATCTTTAAAATTGGTCTTGCAACGAAAATCTGTATATTGTCTCTCACAACGAAAAATACATATATTTCGTGGTGGGACTAAATTTATCATTTTTAATACATCTATGACGACAAAATGGTTATTATTACAAAAAAAGATAATTTTTAAAAAGCTCCTTAACAAATAACTATGATGTTGTTGTTTTTCGAACATTCCAAAATATGCTCATCTCTACCTTTTTAAGGAGGTGTTAACTAAAAACAGAGATAAGACCACCCCAAAAATAGTTGTTAAACTTGTCAAGTGTGCAAAAACAAATACAAAAAAAATAGCTGTAAAATTTTTCGCATTATTTTTTTTTATAAAAATCTCAAAAATTTTTCTTTTATTTCAAAAGTTTAAAATTATTTTTTAAATATTATTTTGCAAAATCCAAAATACTGTTTTTTCAAAAAAATAAATTCAAAATCTTTTAGCAAAAAAAATAAACAAATACAAAAATTGTTTTTTAAAAAAAATATTTACAAAAAAAAGGATTAAAATGCAAATATTTAAAATTTTACAGTAACCTTTTGAACTAAACTATACTTTTTTATTAAATATAAAATTTAATCCGTTAATTTTGGAACAAATTCATTATGTTTTTTTTTGGTGCAGCAAAAAATGTTAAATGTTTTGTTTTAAAAAAATAGAAATTAAGAAAGTGTATTTTCTGATTTCAAAAAAAATATGAAAACTAATTTGAAGCTGAGCGCGCCGTACAAATAAACAAATACAAAAAACAAATTACAAAATTTCTGAATTTTTTTTAAAAAACATACTTTTTAAGTGTTTTTTACAGTAATATGAAAGTACAGTAAACAAAAAAGTGAAAGTTTTTTAAAAATGGATTACTGTATCCAAAATTGATCTCGCAACGAAAATCACTCAAATTTTTTCAAAAAAAAAAGTTGTTACACTTTTTTTGATAAAACAAAGTTTAACTTTTCTTTTTTTGCAACAACTTAAAGCTTTCACATCCGCCCTCAATTTAAAAAAAAAAAACTTTTATTTTTCTTCGAAGAATGCACACGCATTTTTTTAACTGCCCTGCCTGCTGCTGCTCCGATAATGAGAGAGAGAGATATATCCTTGGGATCTAAGAAATTTAGAAAAGACGTAAGAAAATTTTTGTTACAGCAAAAATAAAAAAGAGAAAGAATGCATAAAGGTTAAAAACAGGCAGCAGCTGAGGGAGGGGGGGGGGGGGTTTTCCATTTATTCGATCTCTTCACTTGCTTACTTGCTTGCCGTTGATTATATTCTTCCGTCAAACAAAAATATATATATATAAAAACTTATTTCTTTGAGGTTAAAAACGAAAGAATTGCAAACACACAACAACAAAAAAAAGAAGTTTTTGTTTGATAGATTAAAGAACAGCCAAATTTCAAATTTCGGAGCAGCGCCGAGGTTCAAAGTTTTTTGTTTTTTTTTCTCTATCAAAAAATACTACTTCTTTTTAGTATTATACTTTTTTTTCCCGCCTTTTTTTATTCTTTTTTTTTCTTGAAACAAACTTTTCTTCTTTTTTTTCTTCAACTTCAATTTCAAGAAAAGAATTGATTGAAAAAAACTGAAGGAATCAAAATTTTTTTTTGCCAAGAAACAGACATTTAAAAAAAAGAAAGAAATGCAGCAACAAAAAAAAGGGAGAGTCACGATTTGTACATTATTGATCGGTACGTACCAGTACGTACCGATCAATAATGTACAAATCGTGACTATATATTTACTCTAAGAGAAAATGTACAAAAAATCGAGAACGTACCAATAGAGAAAAACTTTCTTACAGAAAAAGAAAGATAGTATTAGTTTGTAAGTTAGCCTTTTTTTGTTAAACATTAAAGATCGTATTTTATAACATTCTCGAATTTTTCGGCACAATGAAAAATTTTAAGTCTAACCCGAAGGACTAGGAAGTCGTACGAAGGGAGTTAACGCAATCTTTAATGGGATTAGAACTTTCGCGGAATTTAGAAGAATTTTCTAGAATTGACTGCGATTTTCAGATAATATTAAATGACAAGGACATCCCGGATAAAGCCGGTGATTTGTTAGCATAGGTTTTACATTGGGGTCTTGCATGGGAATGATCAAAGACATTACATTAGTTTTTTTGCAAACTTTTGAAAAGCTTTTTACAAATTCTCAACACTTTTCAGCAACATTATGTTAATTTACTTTATCATAATGTTTCTTATACTTACATTATTGAAAAATTCCAAATCAAAATTAAATTAAATTAAACAAAGAGTTTTGCATGTTTTATTTAAAAAGACTAAAAAGCACCTAATAAGCTATTATCCGTTTTTGCACAGTACTTTAAATTAATTACACACTGTTATCTATTCTCAGCTCTCGGTCTTCCAACAGCTTTTGTCTCAAGTTACACGGGCTTTTGCAGCAGATTTTTTGAAAGTCTGCATTTTTTAATTTTCCAAATCTAAATTCGCATTTTAACAAATACTTTTTTTTACCATGGGTTACGGTTTTTGCATTTGTATACAAATCCAAAAAAATGAGTGGAAATTTGTTGTTAAAATTTCATAGACAGTAATATGACATGAGGCAAGTCATTGGGTTCTAATTTTTTAACCCAAAAATGGGAAGTTTTATTCATTCTGATCAATTAATTTTATACAAATCATTTTTTGCATAACCACCTTGGTTTTTCAGTGTTTTTAAATTTTTATCCAAAATGACATAAACTTTTACAGCAATTTCTTTTCAAAACTCCTGAATTTTTTTGGTGGAAATTTAATAGCATTAATAATTAACAAAAAAAAAAAACATTATTTTTAACTTTAACATTGAATTTTAAACAATAAAACAAAATATTTTTCGTTGTTTAATGTTACCAAAAACTAAATTTTCTCAAAAATATTAAGGTTTTAACTATTTATTACTAATTTTGTAGAACTTCTTGGAATCGATTCTTTTTTTTCCAAATTTCCGATTCCCTTATAAGGAATCGGAAGTCAGAGTCAGAATCGGGAAAACACTGGCCATAATATCACATATTGACAGCACTAATATTTAAAAAAAAATTAAGATTAATTATGCTTTATGCCTATTTGTTAATGTTACCTTTTTTATCTTTAATTTTTATTGTTTATTAAAGTATTTGTTCTTTTCAGTTATTAATTTATTAAAAATTTTTATTTCATTTATCTCCTGAAAAATGCAAAATAGCTCTAAGGCAAATATTCAAGTGTTTTGCAAAAAAAATCTTTCACGATTTGTACATTTCCTCTAAGAGAAAATGTACAAATCGTATACGTACCAAAAAAAACTATACACTTTTTTTTGATCAAAAAAAGTTTTGAAGCAAAAAATTTTAAGGGAAGAAAGAAGCGGAAACAGATATATATATATTTTTTTCAATGCTGCCCTGCGGCGATCAATTTTTATTTTATTTTTTATTTTAGAAAAATTGATAGGAGATCCGATGATGGCATTATTATATATTTTTTTTTTGAAGAAGAATGAATGAATTTGCTTTTTTTTGGGAATTGATGGAAAAAAATTTATATATAAATGTATGCCATAGATCAGCTGTTTTCGAAGAAGAAGAAAAAAAAAACGAAAAAAATCGTCGTCAAAAAAAAGAGCGCGGGTGGCAGCAGCAGCAGCCGAGGAAGCAAGCAAGTTGAGCAGGAAAGGGAAGGGCAGCCACAATAAACTCGCCATCAGCTGGCTGAAAAAAAAGAGTTTTTCTTTCTTTCTTTTGTCTTTTTGAAAGAAAAAAGAAATTGAAGGGACTCCAACCAAAACTAACTAAACCATTGTCATCGACACCGACGACGACGTCGACGACGATAATAAGAAAGAAAGAAAAAAGCAGTAGCAAAAAAAATATGAACAGTTGCCTCCACTTTTTTGCTTCTTGTCAAGTATTTTTTATAAAAAACAAAACTTTAACGATAATGACAAGGAAGAAAAGATTAAATTGTTAATTAATTTTTTGACAATGATTTCAAAGACAAAAAAGTTAAAAGACTATATTTTAAAAATGTGTAGTTTGTAACAAATTTTCGTATTTTTTATGTTTGATTTTTTTTATAATTAAAAAGGGTGTTCCCCCTTTTGAGGAAATAGTCTGAAAAATTCCAAAAAAAACATATAAATTTAATTTAGTTAAGTTTTTTAAAGCCCTTTAATTACTGTAAAAAAGCTTTAAATTTTAATACAGTAACAAAAAATTAAAGATAAAAATTAGAAAAAAATTTATAAAAATTGTTGAAAAATTTGTTTTAATTTTGAATAATTTTTTGTAAAACAAAATTAATTTGAAAAATTTGAAAACTAAAAATATTTTTGCCCGAAAATTTCTCCAGAGATTATTTTTAGCTGATTAAAAGTCAAATTAACCTTATGTAGTTGAAAAAAAAAAGAAATCTTTGGCACAACTAAAAGATATCTAACAAAAATGCCATTTTCTAAAATCTTAATCTTAATCTTAAACCAATACAAACGGATTAATCAAATAATCATATCAGCTGATGATGATATATCAGCAGTTAAATGCAGGAAAAAAAGTAAATTAAAATTTTGCAGTAAGATTAATGCCATTTTTGTAGGGTTCAAAAAAAGGGGTATAAAAATTTGACTTTAAAAAAACATGCGCGAAAAAATTAAAAAACACCAGAATTTTTTGGTTTTTTTTAAAAAATAATTTTAAAAAAACACAGAAAAAGTGTAAAGGTTGAAAATACAAAAAAAAAGAGAGAGGTATTTAAAAAATAATATAATCATATAAATATAATATGTATTAAATTTTTATAAAAATGATAGTGTATAAAAAAGTCCTTCTCTCTCTCAGCTGACTTTAATACTATTTAAAACTAAAAAAACTATTTTCATAGGGAAATTTTTCAATTTATTTTATTTTTTTTGGGTGAATGAAAGTCGAAGGAGAGAAAGAAAGAATAGGAAATGAGTTTGATGCTGTTGCGCGTGTGGCAAAAATAGAAAAATGGGGAAAGAAGAGATAGATAGATAGATAGATAGATAGATAGGGGGGGGGGGGGAGAGAATCATATGGGGGGACTCTTCTTTTTCATCACATTTTATTTTAAAAGGCTTAGTTCAATTCAGTTCAAAAAGAAGTATAATGGGTTAACAAAAAAGTTCCACTACTTTAATTTTCATGAAAAAAATCATGTTATTTTCATGGAACATAATGCCAAGAAAAAAAAATTTGGCATTATGTACCATTAAAAAACATGTTTTTTTTTCATGGAACATAATGCCAAATATCTTTTGAATGCATTTTTCTTGGCATTATGTTCCATGAAAAAAAACATGATTTTTTTCATGGAAAAAATAAGTGAAACCTTTGTCAACCATTTTTAGTATAAAATACTAACTTTTTTTGTCACAAATTTTCTACGTTTTTTAAAAAAAGAATTTAAAAATTGAGGGGAAAAAAGTTTCTGCTCTTTTTTTGTGGTCCCATAAATTTAAAAAGGAGACAAAAAAAGGAAAGAAAATAAACTTGTTTCACGAAAAAAAAAGTGGAAACAATAATTTTTGTTTTTTTCTTTCTTTTTTTTCTTTCGTCGTCTTGAGACGATAATCATTAGGCAGCTTCTTTCCCTCTATTTTTTTTGCCAAAACTAATTTTCGGGGTTTTTCCTTTTTAAAAAACTTTTTTAAAAGTAACAAAAAAACGTTAAAAAACACGAGTTTAAATAAAAAAAAAGAAGGAAAGAAAGTACGCGGTGATTGAAAGGTACAAAAATACAGCTGTATTGACTTTTATCAGTGATAAGAAAAATGAATGTTTTGAACAGATCAGTGAGAAAAAAGAAAAACATATGATCTTGTGATATAAAAAATAATTTATTGAAAACAACCCAAGTTGGTGTCAATCAACCACGACAAAAAAATTTTTAAAGTGATATTTACTTTGTTTTCGTGGCATGACCAAAAAAATGGGGTTACTGTAATGGAAAAAACAGTTGTTTTTAAACAACTTTTAAAATTAAAATTAAAGTGGAATTACTGTAACAAAAATGTGACAATAATTCTAATTATTAATTTTTTGCGCAACAAAGATGGATTACTGTAACAAATAAAATTAGAATACTTCGTTACATTCGTGGCAGAACCTGAAAAATTTTAAAGACTTCTTCAAACCTTTCGATTAACTTTTCATAGCTCATTTAAAGAAATATTTCACACCTATTCATCAAAGCTAAATTTTCTATTAAATGATTGAAAGAAAATCTTTGCAGCTTTCTTTACCTCAACTTTTTTTTTTCGTTGACGCCTTTGAAGCAAAAAAGAAGAAGACGTTTTTTATGACGTCAAGGCAAATATCAAACAATCAAACAAAAAACCCCCGAAGGTCCAGTCAAGGGAAAAAAAAGAGGAAAGTAGTCTGCTGCAAATCAGTCATTCATCGCCTAAGGGGGGTCCAAAAAAATGGAAGGATTTTTGTCTGATCAGAACAAACAAAAAAGAAGCTTAAATGCGCAAAAAAAAAAGAAAGAGGCTTTTTTTCTTCTTATTTCAGGGAAGAAGGAAGGAAGAATCAGAAGGAAGGGGAAGAGGAAGGGAGGGAGGGGAAAAAAATATTTAAGGACCCTAAAAATGTGTGATGCTTTTGAAACAAACACAGTTCGTTTTTTCCACTTTTTTTTTTCGATGGTGCAATGATCTTTTTTTTCTCCCCCCCCCCCCCCCCCCCTTTTTTTGCTGATGTTGTACCAAGAGAGAGAGACAAAAGTATAGAACAAAAAATATAATGGAAATGATTTAACTCTTTTTTTGTTTTGTTTGATCACTACTTCCGGTTTCCGGTGTCCCCCCTCCTCCTTCAAGGATTTTTAAATTCAAATATATTTTGCGGGACATTTTTTTGAAGAAAAAAAATAAATGAAGACAGTTAAAAAGAAAGACGAAGCAAAACTTGAAGCAAATATGTAAAAAATAAATATAATAATAATAATTTAAGTTTTTTGTTAGCTTTTGTTGACTGATTTCTGATGAAAAAAAAGGTGACAGAAAAAAAGAGAAGAAAAAGTGACCATTGTAAAACAAATAAAAGTATAATAAAAATTTTTTGGATTTCATTAATTGATAGATAAAATATGCAAATTTTGGGGGATTTCAGAAATCCGATTTTAAAACTCTTTGAAAATTTATCGTTTAAACAAAACTATTATTATTTTGCATTTCAAAAATTAGATTTTGACCTTTTTTATGCTAATTTTTTAGGGTTGACCATTTCCCGGGAACTCGACTATGTCTCGACGCGATTTCCCGGGAAATTTCCCGTTTCCCCCTTATAAATCGGGAAATTTCCCGGGAAATGGTCAACCCTATAATTTTTTGACCCTTTAATACAGGGTGTTTCAAGAAAAATGGCCGTTTTTATAATTTGCATAGTGTTAAAGCATAAAATGTGCGTCACAAAACGACCATTTTTCTTGAAACACCCTGTATAATCAAAATATGCAAAAAAAAATTTAAGTGCTTATAAATATGCAAATTTTCTTCTGGGTTTTATTTTTGTGATCTATCATTAATACCTTTAAACCATTCAACAAAAATGCTGTGATTTAAATGTTTCAAAAAAAATTAAGAACACACGTGAAAACTTTTTTCATTTCAAAATTATTTAATTCAATAAAACAAATAATTTTCTGTCCTTTTTTGAAAAATACAAAAAAAGTGATCATAGATTGAAAAAAGGAAACGTTCCAATCATACGTTTTTTGATTCTCCCAAAAAAAGCAATAAATTTTTTTTTAAAACTTTGAAACAAAAAAAAACTCACGTGTTTAAAAATGCAAAAAAGGCGGGTTTTTTAAAAGATGAAAAATTTTTTTGTCATTTTTGTTTTATTGTTCCGTCCCAAAAATGGCTCCTACCAGCTGACAAAAAAGAAAGCAGCAGAAGTAACAAAAAAGAAAATGTTTAAATGCATGAAAATATTATGTATATTATTATTGAACAACAAAAAAAGGGGGGACAACGACAAGGACACGGACTTTTATCTTGCCCTTGGACTGCCGGACTGCTGGCTGGCCGGCCCGGCTTGGACGCTGAGCTCAGCTGTTTTAATAGGGGAAAATGACTTGTTTTTATGTGGAAAATAGAAAAAAAAAGTGCAATGTCCGAAAAGTGTCTCACATATAAAAAAAAAGAATAATAATTATGCAACAACAAAAAATAAATAAATAAATAAAAAAGTAGTAAAAGTTTATGAGGGAAAAATAATAAAATATTAAAGAAAAAAAGGAAACAATAAAAAAATGAATTTTTAAATGTTTTGGAGTCATAAAAGAGTACAGTAATAAAAATGGATCAATTTTTAAAAAAAAGTTTATTTTTCTACAATTTTCGTGGTGAGACCAAACCATGAAGTCAAACAATCGCTGCAAGAGACGGCAAAAAGTTAAAAAATGTTTTAAAAAAGTGTGTTTTCATTAAATAATATTTAAAAAAAAAGCATTATAATCATTTTTTTAGAGATTTCTTTTCCGTGTCTAGAGAAAAAAAGTTGCAAAGGTTAATCCTCTTGTAAAGTGCCGCTTTTAATGAGATCACATTTTTTTGTGTTCAAATTTTCAGCTTTTAAAATCGTCTAAAATAAATGTTTTTTATTCTTAAAAATACAATTAGAAAAAAAGCTCAGACTTTTTTTTAATGAACATAAAAAAAGTGTATTCTGGCATTATTTTTTAATGCCAAAAAAATATTTGGCATTTTTTTTGGCAAAAAATTTGTTAAAGAAGTTTAAAAAATATTGTAACAAATTGTTACAAAACATTTAAAGACAAATTTTTTAAAATGAAAAAAGTTGTAAAAAATGCGGTAAAATAATTTTTTTGAAAAAAAGAAAAGAAGAATAAATGATGATTTTTTGCTACAACGGCATTGTAAATGAAAAAGGCCGTCGCAGCTGTCTTTCAAGAGGTTGATAATGATGATCATCACAGAGAGAATTAATTTATGGCAAAAATAATAAATATAAATTTTAAAAAAAAGATGGAAAAATGAAAAACAAAGAAATCGCGCAAATGAATCAAAAACATTTTTGAAAAGAAAGAAAAAAAGTGTAACAAAGAAACATAAAAAAAGCTATTTGATTTTGAAAAATTTTTGAATTGAAAAAGAGTTTTTTCAATGGAAAAACAAAAACTAACTTATTTTTCCAAAACGGAAGACAAAAAAAACCTTTTATATAAAAATGGAACAACGGCAAAAAAAACATATTTCCATTGAAAAAAAATAAAATTTCACGACTTTAAAATGGCACTTTTTTTAGAAAAAATTGAAAAAAAACCCTTTCGAAAATTACATCTTTTTTTTGACGGCATTTTTAGAGGATCAAAAAACTCTATGCAAGCTTAATGCTTCTGTTTTTTTTTGCCTCCTGACTCTTTTTTCTTTATAGCTGCAACTTTTTTTTTGGAAACGAATTTTTTTAAAAAAAGCGTGTAAAAAGTTGAAACAAAGTTTTCAATTCTCTTTTTTTTGTCGCCAAAAAAAAGCTCGCCGCCGCTTTTTTTGTTATTTTCGTGGTTGCCGTAAAAAAAAGTTGTTGTTGTTTTTTTTTCGGGGACAACTTTTTATCTATCCATTTAAAAACATTTTTCAAGCATTTTACCTCTCAAAAAAAAGTGAAAAACAGCTTCCCGGATAAATGTTTAAACAAAAATGGATATATTATATCTTTAAATATATTATCCAAAAAAAGAAGGAAGACAAAAAAAGTTAAGCTTTATTTAAAATAAAATAATTTTTGAATAAAAAGAAAAAATTATGTAAAAATTTCATCATCTTTGAACAAATATTTTTTAGAAAAAAAAGTGAGGGAGTCAAGAAAAAAACAGATATAAAGAAGAAGGAGAAGAGATTAAAAAAAGATGAATTCCATTTTGGATTATAACTTTTAATATTTAATTATTTGATTTCGAAAAAAATAAATAATAAATATATTTTTTGGAAAAGGTGGCAAATACAAAGTATTGTGTATTATATTTAAAGGTCAAGAAGGAATTTAATGGCATTTTTTTATAAAACAGAAATGAAAAAAATTGAAATTGTAGAGGGAGATTTGAAAAAAAGAGACACGGCATATTTTTCTTTGCACGAAATAGTAAAGAAAAAATTTTCGTGCTAAGAAAAAGTGGAACTTGCCATGAATAATACAGTAAGTTTGCTTTATAAAAATATTCTGATAAAAAATAGTTTATTGCTTTTCAAAATCCGTCGAAATTACATATCCATTTTAAATTTTTTTTTCATAAAATTTACAAATTTCAACAATTTGAAAAAACCCTAAAAACTGTTTTAACTTTTTGATTTTAATTAAAATAAATATTTTAACAATCCCTTCCAACAATTTCTTTTTTTACCAATAAAAGTCAAATCGCATTTAAAACTCAAATATCACCGGGGAAAAAAAGTTGTTAACCTTTATAAAAGTTAGAATTTCCCAAAAAAAGGTTATAAAAAACTTGATTCATGGCGTCGCTGTTTTTTTTTCTTTCTGAAAAAACCATTTAAAAAAAACCATGTGAGTGAAAAACAAAAGAAACAGTGATCAAAAAGTCAAAATAGAAACCTTTGATTCCAAAAGTTTATTACCTTTTTTTATTTATTTATTTGTATTTTCAACAAAGAACAAAAAACATTTTTGCTAAGATCTTTATTTTTTTTTAGATTTCTTTAAAAAAATTTACGTATTATTTTTTTTGTTGAAGTTGCCGCAGAAAAAAAGAATTTTTGTTGCAAAAAAATAATAGTACAAATTTTAATTTAAAAAAGTGTCGTAAAAAAGGAGATTTAAAAAGTGATAACATTTTGTAGTGCTTTTTTTATTGTTGTTCCCCATGTCTGAGTTTTTGTTTGTTTCTTTTCAAAATATTAAAGCATATTGAATCTATGGCAAAGAAAAGGTGCCATAGATTCAAAATCGGGGCCGATGTTTTTTGACAAAACGTTTTTCAATGCCAAAAAACATTTTTTTTCTGACATGGCATTGAAAAATACTTTGCCATGTATCGACCCGGAAAATTGAACACTGAATTCGATGTGAGAGCCAAAAAGTATTTTCCCGACATCTTTTTTCTTTCTTCGTTATCGGAAAAAAACAAAAAAATGTTGGTATCAGAATGAGGTTTCGCTTGCTTCTTGCTGCTGCTACTTTTATTTATTGTTGTTATTTCTTTTTGCTGCTTCGTGTAATATTTTTATTTATATATTGTTTTTTTTTATTGTTGTTGTTTTTGCTGCTTCAATGACAAAAGAAAAAAAACAAGGAAAGCAAAAAAAATCTCGTGGTTTTTGTTTTCTTTTTTTTGAATGTGCGCAAGAAAAAAAGTTGAATCACGCTGTTTTCTTTTTTTTTTCACACAAATAAATGTTAGATAATCACCACGGAAAATAAAAACAACATAATACATAAGAAAGAAGAAAGACGAAGGAAAAAAACCGGACATTTTCTTTTTCAAGTTTTTTTTTCGTTTCTGGGATTCTTAAAAAAAGGAAGGATGCGAAAAAAAAATATGTAATTGTAATTTGATTTTTTGATCGAAGATCGATGTTATGTGAGACTCGGGGGGGGGGGGGGGGGGGGGGGGGTGAGAATAAGATGGGAATGACGACGACCTTGGGCAAAATTCAAGTTTTTTTTTCATTCTTGACAAAACTGAATCGAAAAAATTGTAAAATGAATGGGAGGGGAAGAAATATCAGCTGATTAATATAATATTTTTTGGGGAAGTATAGCATAGAAAAAACAGAGCATAAATTGCATAAATTTTAATTAGAAATATAGCTCAAATTATATACTTTTTAATTTTAAAAACAATATCAAAAAATTAGACTTATTTGAGCGATAAAAATGTAAAATCTATAATTATAAGAATATTCATTTTTATAAATTATAAATTATAATACAGTAATACCAAAAACAATAAATTGCCAACTTTTTTTGGGGGTACTGTAAAAACTTTACAAAGATTAAAAACAAAGGAATCTTTAAAGTTTAAAAAATATTTGCAAAAAAAAGTGCATTGAGCTTAAGATTTTTGTTAATCTGTAGCTTAAAATTCGGATTTCCGTAATCCGGTATCGTAGTTTCGGCGGAATGTTTTGTAACAAAAAAAATTAAAGGGTAAAAATCAAAATAAAACATGTATTTCAAAGTTTAATAAAAAATTAGGAAAAATGCCGTAAAAAACTTATACTTGGATAATCGAGTGCCACAGTATGTGGCCTACAAAAATAAAAAATTATAAATATTTTTGATTACTGTAAAAATTTTGTTTTAAATAAAATTCAATTTTTGAGATCTCAAAGCGAAAAAAATTAAACATTAAAAATAAACAAATATTTTAAAAAACAAAAAATTGCCAGAAAAATTACTCTGTATTTTGAAGGCACGAATGTGATTATTAAAATCAGAAGTTGCAAAAATTTAAAAAAAGGTAATAAAAATGAGGAACAATTTTTAACAGAAAAAAAAACAAAAACAAAAAATACAAGCATGTAACAGTAAAAAAATAAAACGACAAAAAAAAGAGGTAGACAATGATGGAGGATGTTGATGAGGTAGTTGTTGAAGAGAATATACAACAACAAAGCAACAATTAAGTCGTTTAAGGTTTAGAATTTAAAAAAAAAAATTGATTGATTTTCTTGGATGTTATTTCTTTTTTCTTCGGAAAAGGAAGGAAGACGATCGGGAAGCTGCTGTTACTGCTGCTGTTGATGTTATTGTTGGCTGGCTGGGGATTTGGAGCTGCTGCAAAACAACTGGTTTAAAAGGAATGTAATTTTTTTTTTAAAAGATGGATGTAAGTAGGTACAAAATCTTCTTCTACTTATTTTGGGTGGGCCTATTTTTTTCTCTCTCTCTTGCTAGCTTGCTTTTGCTCTTTCTCTTTTTGATGAGTTAATTTTTTTTTCTTTCCGATAAAATCTGTCTCTTTTTTTAAAAAAAGTCTTTAAACTTTGAACAACTGTTTCATCGCACTTTTTTTTGGGACATCTCTTTTTTTGAAGATATCCCGTCTCGTCTCTCCTCCCCTCCCTTTGCTGCTGATGCTGTTTCCTTCAAATTCAAATTCAAAAAATTTCAAGGATTTCCCGCAAAAATCTCTTTCCTTTTTTTGCAAAAAAAATGACATGAAATTTTAAATTTATCGGAGCAAAAAAAGAATAATATATAATATATTTCCTGATCTTTGTTCTTGAAATATATTCTTGTTTGTCAATCATCTCTTTTTTTTGCTGTTAACAATTCATTTTGTTGCACTTAAAAACTTATTTTTTTTTTGTCCATTTTTATCGTCTGGTACCTACCTTTTTTTAGCAGACAATTGTCATCGAAAAAAGAATAAGTTGCGAAAAGAATTTTAGGCTGAACTTCTTCGTTGTTTTTCATTTTTCTCAGATGATTTTTTTTTTGTTGCATCAAAAACTATGGAAAAAAATGGAGCCATTTGATTCATTTTTCCCATCTTTTTCTTCTTCTTCCCAATGTTGTCCTTTTAAAAAAAAGTGCACAGACAAAGTTCATTGTCTGGCATCTTGCCCATTTATTTTTTCAAAACATTTGTAAAAAAATATAAATAAATATATTTTGGTAAGGGTTTGTCGGAAACGAAAAATTTGGCGGCCGTAAAAGACAATGTATTTTTGGGAAAAAAAGAAATGAAAGAAAAACAGGTTTTAAAAAAAATTTTTTTTTCAACAATGGACTTTTTACTGCCCCTTTTTTTTTGTTCAATTTCTGTTTTTGGCAAAATTGATCAAAAATTGACTTTGAAGTGGAAAAAATAAAAACAACAAAATTTTTTGATAAATGTTTTAAAATTTGGACATAGCAAAAAATGGCTTTCTTTAAAAACAAATAAATTTTAAAGGGGGAAAATTACAAAATTTTGTTAATTTTTTTTAAATTGTAAAGCAGCTGTAATTGATCAAACATTTTGTAATCAATAATCATCCATTTTTTGTAGTGGAACAGTCAATAAAAAAAGTAATAAAAAATGGCGCAAACACACATGTGATAAAAAAAAGTTTAATATTGTCACACCCAAAAAAGTTCTTTTTTTGTAAAATTTTATAAAACAAATATTGATTTTAACAATAATATACTGTAGCCAACCATTAAATTTTGAAAACAAGAATATTTGCAAAATAATATTAATAAAAAATTAATATTCAATAAAAACGCATGTTTGTAGTTTGGAAAAATATGTAAAAGAAAAAAATCAAAAATATTCAAGTTTTTTTTCTACCGTTAAAAAAGCGGATGTTGAAGCAGGGACGGGAAATGCGGCCTATCCCTGCTTCAACATCCGGCCGGAAAATTTTAGAAAATTCTGAGTTTTCATCATACAAAAAATTTTTATAGAGTCGGCCACAGGCCGGATTTTCTATCTCTGTGTTGAACAAGTTTTTTGCAAAAACATTGATCTTGAGGAATATTGTCTGAGAAATATATTATTTTTTAACAACTTAAGTAAAAATATAAATTAAAATACGTGTCTATATTTAACGGTTTAAGCTAAAATACATTTATACATTTTTTTTAACAAATTTATACTTCCTATCAAAAAAATGTTTCAACAAACTAGCGGATCGGGGTATCAGTACTATCAGTAAAAAATTTATATCTTTTTTTTTTCTTACTGTATTGCCGAAAAGGCATACCATCATCTCTGATAAAAAATCTCCCAATAATATCATCTCAGACAAAAGTTATGGCCATTACCGTAAAAAAGAGAAAAAAAAATAATTCCAAAAAGTATGGGATTGATCGGGCAGGTTGGCACTGATCGGGTTCAATGGCATTAATAGGAAACCTTAAAGTCGGGCGGGAGGGGCGAAAAGGGGGCGCGAGGGTCGCGGGAAAATGCCGTCGCCCTTCGGGCTCCGGCATTCCTCCTTACCCTCGCGCCCTCTTTTCGCCCCTCCCGCCCCCCATGGCATCGATCGGGTAGACTGGCACGATCACAATCAAAAGGCAAAAAAAGTAAAGGCGGCCTTCGGCCGCCTTTACATTTTTTCGGAGTTTACCACAAAATTTTACCACATATTACTTATTACTAAACATTTTTTATAGACACGATAACGATCGCAGAAAAATTCTGGATCGAATAAGCGGATAAAAAAATTTTACCACAAAAAAAAAATATAAATTAAAATACGTGTCTATATTTAACGGTTTAAGCTAAAATACATTTATACATTTTTTTAAACAAATTTATACTTCCTATCAAAAAAATGTTTCAACAAACACAATTCAGAAATAGTGATCGGATACCGTACCGTTACCGCGGTAATTTACCGCGTTACCGTACCGCGAAGGTTTCAGTACCGTCAAAAATATCGCAATACTGTACCGTGAACTTTTTTTATGAAAGTTTGTTTTTTTGTTACCCAATTTGAAAGATGTTTCAATGAATTATTTTTTAGAAAAAGATCAATCAGTTTGCCACTAAAATAGTATATTTTGTTACTTTGTTTTTTTTTTTTTTTTTTCATTCTTGACAAAACTGAATCGAAAAAATTGTAAAATGAATGGGAGGGGAAGAAATATCAGCTGATTAATATAATATTTTTTGGGGAAGTATAGCATAGAAAAAACAGAGCATAAATTGCATAAATTTTAATTAGAAATATAGCTCAAATTATATACTTTTTAATTTTAAAAACAATATCAAAAAATTAGACTTATTTGAGCGATAAAAATGTAAAATCTATAATTATAAGAATATTCATTTTTATAAATTATAAATTATAATACAGTAATACCAAAAACAATAAATTGCCAACTTTTTTTGGGGGTACTGTAAAAACTTTACAAAGATTAAAAACAAAGGAATCTTTAAAGTTTAAAAAATATTTGCAAAAAAAAGTGCATTGAGCTTAAGATTTTTGTTAATCTGTAGCTTAAAATTCGGATTTCCGTAATCCGGTATCGTAGTTTCGGCGGAATCACGGGCTCTTTTTCACCCCTATTTTGTCCGGTTAAGGCGGATTTTGCAAAGGGTGATCATACAGGGATGATTAAGGTACCAAAAGATAGCTAAATACTCACTGATAAATATCAGCAGGGTGCCTGCCGATTTTTAAAGAAAATACAGATTCTGGAGGAGGATTCAGAATCCAAAAAATTTTTTTTGGTTAAAATGAGAAAAAATATGTTTTTTGGCTAATTTTGGCACTGATATTAAAAAAGTATGTAACAACAGACATATTTTTATCATTTAAAAGCAAAAAATGTAAAAAAAAAATTTTTGATTTTTTAACTTTTTCACTTGGTCCCCCCTGTGCAGTAAAATCTAAAAAAATTTTTTTTAATTTTTGCACCAAAATTGGCCGAAAATGATGCCGTTAATGATTTTAAACGTTTTAAACGTAATAAAACCCAAAAAAAACTTTGCAGATATTTTATTCTCAAGAAGAAGTCCAAACCGCATATTAGTTCTTAGATGTTTATGCAAATTTTCAATATGCCTTGAAAACATTTTCTGTAAACTTTTTTTAACTCAGAACAATATTTGCTAAGATTTGGCAGGAGGAAATTTTAATTAGAGGTCTGGTTCTTATTTGGCAGTGATTTAAAGTTTATAGCGTCATTTTTTTCGAAAAAACGTGTCATACAATATGTTTATACAAATTTTCAATTTATGAGATAAAAACTCAATTACAACTTTTTTTTATACATGTATATATTAGCTAACTTTTGGCAGGAGGATTTTCCATAATTATGCGTTGTTCTTGAAATATAGCACATTAAAATTCTAGTAGTACTAAAACATCAAAAAAATGCATGTTTTTCAATCCGTTGAAAGTCATTTTTTTAGTATTAAAAAGGAGAAATTGTAAATGGAATTTGTAAAGTAGATCCTGAGCTTTAATTAGGCGCAACAGAATTTTATTTGAGGCTGTATTAAGGTCAGGATATGAAAAATAGTAAGAAAAAATCATTTTTTTAACAAGTTTTGAACATTTTCAGTCCGTTGAGACGTCACCAGTAATGGCATTATTTCAAACCTTTTACAACTAAAAGTTGATATATAGTTAGGACTTTAAAATGGCGCAAGGGTTTTTTTATATCTTGTCTCCTTCTATCGATTTCAGGTCAAAAACCACCAAAATCGACCATTTTTCATGATTTTTAGAATTTTGGAGCACCTTCATAAAACAACTTAAAATCAACTGGGATAATGTTTTTAATCATTTTTAAGCTATTTTGGATCATTTTGGGCCAAGGGCGCGTTAACCGGACACCCAAAGAGCCCGTGGAATGTTTTGTAACAAAAAAAATTAAAGGGTAAAAAAAAATTACCGTAAAAAAGAGAAAAAAAAATAATTCCAAAAAGTATGGGATTGATCGGGCAGGTTGGCACTGATCGGGAAGAATGGCACTGATCGGGTTCAATGGCATTAATAGGAAACCTTAAAGTCGGGCGGGAGGGGCGAAAAGGGGGCGCGAGGGTCGCGGGAAAATGCTGTTTCAATGAATTATTAATAATTCATTGAAACATCATTTTCCCGCGAGGGTCGCGGGAAAATGATGTTTCAATGAATTATTTTTTAGAAAAAGATCAATCAGTTTGCCACTAAAATAGTATATTTTGTTACTTTGTTTTGATCTATTGGCATAAATAATTTAATAAATTATTAATAAATCTAAAGTTTATTGTTTTTCATAAAAACTCTGTTGCTTTTTTGGTCGATTTCTAATAAAGCTTTAATACAATAAAACTTTGTATTTATTTGGGGACATGTTACAATACACGGTAATACCGCGATATTACTGCGGTATTACCGTAATACCGTACCGTGACAATTTACAAAAACGGTATTTTACCGTTACCGCATTTTTCGAAAAACGGTACGGTATCCGATCCCTATTCAGAAAATGTATTTTAAAAGGTTTAATTTTAATTAAAATTTTTAAAATGCATTTCAATTAATAATAATAATTAAAATTAAAACTATTTTTTAGTGCCTGCAAAAAACAGAAAAAAAATGTTTAAAAAATACACTGTAATATTTAATTGATTTTTTTGTATTTTAAAATATCTAAATTTTCGAGACTGTTTTAAATTAAGAAAACCATTATTATTACTTTGGAAAAATTGTTTTACGGATATTTTTAAAAATAAATAATAAAAAAGCCTTCTGAAGCAACAAAAAAATAGATTGGAATTAATAAAAAGCAATTTTGTGTGTTTTAAAAAAAATGACGCTGAAATTTAGTCTTCTTATTTTTATTTGTTTTTTAAATTTAACATTTGCCAATATCTTTTTTGAAGCGGATATCTTTGAATTATCACTGATGAAAGAAAGTTGCAGCAATGAAACCGTAGGATTATCATTTAAAAATATTATATATCATTTTTATTGTTACTGAAACTCTTAGAATAGAATAGATTCTTTGGGAATTAAAGTCCAAATTTTTTTGAGATCAAATAAAAATATGCCGCTTTTTTTGGAATAAAAATTCGTCGAATTCCCTTTTTATTGATTCGGGAATAATGAAAAGTAATCCGATCCCATTCGGATTGAGTCAATTGATCGGCTTTGTCATGTATGTTCTAACACTGATTGTAATAGTTTTTTGACGAAAAACTTACTAATTTTTGTCCGATCCGATACGACTAGATAATCCGATAATTCCATCCGATCGGATTGAGTTGATTGATCCGACCCTTATAACTTTTTTTAATCCGATTATTTAATCTGAAAACTCGATCCAACAGTATTTTTAATTTGAAAGCCGATATTTTGAAATTCATTATACAAAAGTAAAATTTAAAAAATTAATATCAACAATTTTCAAAAACAATTCTTTATTTAACTTGATTTATTCTAAAAAAATATGTCAAAAATAAACAATATCAAAATGAAGTGATTATCATCTTTTTAGATTATAAGCTGTGGAGGTGGATTAGCTGATCGGATCATACTTATTTGTAAACGTCCACTTTATAATGCTGCTTGTGGTTTGTTTTTTTATATTTATCTCCAAAAATCATAGAATAATGGTTTTTTTATGCAGATCTTCCAGGAAAATGTTGTCATGAGGGTGGATGCAGTGATTGTGAAATAAAAGCATGCTGTTAAAAATTAAAAAATAGCTAAATTAACAAAAAAATATTTCTGATAAATATACGGTTATATTTAAATTTAATTAAATGTGTGGTTTAAAAGTAAAAGTAATAAAACTTAAGTTTAAAATTTTATCAAAATAGTTTAACAATGGATATCTTTAAAAAGTCCATTCAACCAAGAGAGAGGGGATTTGAAAGCAAGATATGCCCATTTGCAAATTTGTCAAATTCTGTTCAGAAATTTTGGTGGTACGGTAATATGGTACTCCTGAAAAAAAATCTTATATTATGTGTCATAGAATACGGTAATTGAAACGTATTTATTTTGTTGTTTCAAAACTAAAATTGCCATATAACGCATTTTTTTTCAACTTCGAGCATCGTCTGTCATCGACACTTTTTTAAAATGATCGTATGGACTTAAAAACTTCATCATAGGGTAATATTGGTCCAAAAATACGATTGGTAAGGGTTACAAGTCATGAAAACTCCCCGAAATTTCGATACCGTAACCCAGCTACAGTATACCTCTAAAAATCGAAATTTCCAGATTCTTCCAAATTTGTATAGGGAATCGATTAAGGGATTTAATGTGAGTCTTAATTAATAATTTCAGATTTTTTGTCCTTCTAGAATTAATTTGCCATCACTTTAAAATTAACAAAAATTTATATTCCTGAAGAAAAATTTTTTCTGGGACTTTGGCGGAGCTGAAAAGTATTTCATAAAATGCGCTATTGTATAACTCTTTTTTTGGTATATGCTTTACTCCGATAAATGAGGGGGAACATTTTTGTTTTTTTGAAAAACCGTTAAAATTAACATCTTCGACATCAACAAAGTGGCATAACTTTCGAATTAAGTAAGATATTGACTTCCGGTGACTTGCATTATGGTATACCATGTCTGTGGAGCGTCCTGGGAAAGTTTGAGCATTTTTAGTAGCGATTTCGAAATATGGGAACTATGCAAAGTTTGAAAATTGAGTAACATAGAAATATCGCTAAAATTCAGTTTTTCCTGGGCGAATAAAAGCAAAAGTGTATTATTAATGTTAAATACATGTAACAACATCAATATAAATTGGTAAAAACTGACGGGGGGTCAAAATTGATTTTTTCTGATTTTTTGAATTTTACTCATTTTTGATCAGTTTTCGAGATACTAAAATCTTATGAATATTGATAGATTTCAACTTTTTGAGACTTTTAAGATGAAATCTGGCATGTTTATGATTTTTGGGCACCATTTCAACCTTTTTGGGTGACTACTTTTCATTTGCTGATCATTTGAAAACGGGGCTAAAATACTAATGAAAATATTCTGAAAATCAATGTTTTTCATTAAGAACATCACTAAAAATGCTTTTTTGTGACTTGTAATGACTAATTCTATTATTACAAAACGCCAATATGTCATTTTATCTCAACACTCGAAATTTGAAATTTTCGATTTTTTCAAATTTTGATTTTATTTATTTCGTATTGATTGATGAAAATATTGGACCCAAAGTGATGAAATATCTCTTTTTAGTCACAAAAAAGCATTTTTAGTGATGTTCTTAATGAAAAAAAAAGTCCCAGAAAAAATTTTTCTTCAGGAATATAAATTTTTGTTAATTTTAAAGTGATGGCAAATTAATTCTAGAAGGACAAAAAATCTGAAATTATTAATTAAGACTCACATTAAATCCCTTAATCGATTCCCTATACAAATTTGGAAGAATCTGGAAATTTCGATTTTTAGAGGTATACTGTAGCTGGGTTACGGTATCGAAATTTCGGGGAGTTTTCATGACTTGTAACCCTTACCAATCGTATTTTTGGACCAATATTACCCTATGATGAAGTTTTTAAGTCCATACGATCATTTTAAAAAAGTGTCGATGAACGAATTTCTCATTTTTGCTCGAAGTTGAAAAAAAATGCGTTATATAAATTATTTATTTATTTAAAAAATATCATTTTTTTATATACATAAAAATTTTTATACAAATAAAGCTTCATTTTTGTAATATATATCTGTAAAAAATATTATTTTACATTGTTTCAAGTGTAGGTAGTTGGGGTTGAATGGGTCTAATTGGAAGTGGAATTCTTCGACAATCTTTTGGTTCAACACATTTTCCATCAAAATTCCGGAGGAAACCTTTTACACATTGACAAGATGGATGGCACATTTTATTGCAAACGATTCGAGGGGACTAAAATTGTGGATATATATATTAAATACCGTAATACAACAAAATAATGTATTTTGGGAATTATCCAAAAATCATGTGACCAAAAAATCGTGATTTCTGAACACCCCCCCCCCCCACGTGATCAAAACATCAAAGACTTTTTCCGACAACGGAAAAGCTTGTGACAATTTCGTCAACCCCACTGAGAACTTGACTTTCTTTTAACGTAACACCCGAAAGATTTGGTGATTAATTCATCACACAAACATCACCAGTGACAGTTTTTGCGTCACCATTTTTTTTCAGTGCCCCCCCCCTTCGTGACTAAAACCATCAAAGAATTTTTCCGACAATGACAAAACTTGTGATAATTTCGTCACCCCCCCCCCCTTGGTCATGTGATTTCTGTACAATCAATTTTAAAACAAACCAAAAATTGTCGACGACCACATTTTGGTGGACACATTGTACCACATTCATTCCATTCTTCATTTTTGCCGCCACATTCTTTTTTTTCCGGATTCGAACTTACATTGCTCAAAGTTGAATCAGTTGTTGTTTGAGATGTTACTAAAAATTTGAATTTAAAATGAAATATTTTAAACATTTCCAATTTCAAACTTACCAACAACACTAAAAATTCCAATAAAAACTAAAATAATTTTAGCATTCATATTTTTTAAAATTTATTTTTTCGAAATTTAAAATACAATTTTGAATTGTTGTTTTTCGCTCAAAATTGAAATCTCTTTTATACGCTTTAATTTCAAACATTTGTTTAAAAAATAATAATAAAAACATGTTTTTGTTAAATAATTTTAAATAATTTTTCACACCTTTTTTTAAAACAAATATTTGAAAAGCTTGGAAAAAATATAAAGGATTAATCCAAACGGTTTTATTTTTTGGGGTCCTTTTTTAAAAATTGTTTAAAAACAAAAAAACAATTTTGAAGGTGTGTTTTTTCAAAAAAAATAATTCAGTGATCATTTAAACTAAAATAGGAAACAAAACAAATAATAAATATTTCAAAAGTATAACCTTTAAAAGTATTTAA
The DNA here is from genome assembly GCA_964035985.1 of Panagrolaimus superbus. Classification (NCBI taxonomy): domain Eukaryota; kingdom Metazoa; phylum Nematoda; class Chromadorea; order Rhabditida; family Panagrolaimidae; genus Panagrolaimus; species Panagrolaimus superbus. Next base: position 15,196,653 of record OZ038357.1, read on the forward strand.
TTTCTTTGACTTAATTAAATTTGAATAAAAATATAGCAAAATTTAACATATATTTTGCATTTTATAGGAGGCTGATGGTTACGTAAAATCTTTGCAAGATCCTGATAATCAGGGTTTTGCATGTTCAAACTTTTTGTTTGATTAATCGCTGCGGGACCCAAAAAATAAAAAATTACTTAAACACGTCCGATTCCTATGTATTCGAAATTTTTCAGCTATGTTTAAGGTAGAAAGAAAAAGAGGCAAACTGATCTTAATTATCCGGCGGATATATGATATATATATATAAATTAAAACATATTGAATGCGGAGAAATTACACACAATTTTTTGTAAAATAAAATGATTAATGGGATCTTTTTTCTTTAATCTTTTTTATATCAGATGAATATATTAATTTTAGTTTTTAAAACGATAAACAAACAAAAACTTTTTAAATCCAACTGATAAAGAAAAAAAAAGATATTGTATCGTTTTTGGCAAAACGTGACCGAATTTTTGGAGGTTTCTGCTATGACTTTTTCAGTGTTCCCAGACTCTCTAATCTGCTAGTAGCAGTGACTGCAAGCTAGCTGCATTTTGCCAGTCACTGCGCAGACAATTCGCAGTCACTGCGCAGTCACTGCTAATTTTAGCAGAGAGTTAGCAGTGACTGCGCAGTTACTGCCGGCAATCTGCTAAAATCAGCAGTGACTGCGCAGACAAGGCAGTAACTGCGCAGTGACTGCGAATTGTCTGCGCAGTGACTGCCAGCAGTCTGCATGCAAGCTGCTAAGCTAATCTGCCAACTGTCTGCGCAGTGACTGCTAGCACGTTGCAGAAAAGTCTGGGATTGTGCTTTTTTATTTTTGTCGCCTCCGGGTCGCCTCCGGTTCAAATATAAAAAATTTTGGAAATAAGCTATATTTTTTATAACTTTCGCAGGATTAAAAATTTAAAGCAAAAATATAACAATTTGATTATTTTACATTTATTTAAAAAAACAAAGGATATTTTAAAAAATTTTCAAAAAACTATTTGAAGTAAATCAATCAGCTCTGATTGGTTTTTATTAGCATAAATAATGAGAAATAATCAAATTTTCGATTAAAAATTAAAAATTGCATTAAAAACAAGGAGGCGCCTCCGACTATGCGCCTCCGCCTCCGCTTCCGGAGGCGGAGGCGCAACAACACTGGACTTTTTACAACCGTGTGAAAATCGTGCAGAATGACAGACAACAAATATGCAAATTTTCTTTTATTTTTTAGTTGTCAACAAATGATTTGTCACAAATGTTACTTTTTCATCATAAAGATATTTTATGTGCAACAAAAACGTACTCAAACTTTCAAATTGCTGCTGCTTGTTATTTTAAAAAATGAAGGTATATATTATATTTGTTTCCTGATCTTATATAAAATGAGAACGATTAACGCAGACACACTTTTTAGGAATGAACAGGCATGGTTTCACAATGTTTTTTGTTTTCCTTTTGTTCCTAAAAAAGAGTCTCCGCGTTAACCGTTCACATTGTATTTGTTTAACCATAGTTTATTTTTAGAAAAGATTACTATGTTTGGTTCTTTTTATGCTGCATTATTGTCGTTTTTGCACTTCTTCTGAAGAGAATCGCTATAAAAAATGTCTTGAAAACTCTTCATTAAAATCTGTTAATCTTTATTGTGAGTACTTTATTACTATTACTTGCTTTTAATATACCTAATTATATCACTGTGTTTTAGGGTCAAAATCCAGCATCAGCGGTAATCAAATTTTTCAACAAAAGGTATCTCTGAATGAAGAGATACTAAATTTATCTGTTGAATTAATGGTATCAACATGTATTTGTCGTGAAAAACTTTTGGAACCAATATTTTTTATATCTCCCTATTATGAAAATGATCACCTTGAAGATGTATATGTTTACTGCATTCCTGGAGAACCTGAATCGTTTGGAATATATGATGAATATGAAATCTTTGACAGTTTACTAATTCAACATGTTTTACAAATTCCAAATTCATTAATGATTCCATTATTGGATGAAAGTGTTATTGAAAAGGATACATGTTTGGATAAAGATGGATTTCCTACAGTATGTTTATAAAGACATGTATGTCGTATTCTTTAAAAATATTTTTTAGAAAAAGATTGCCAATCAAAAAGCATGTATGATAGCAATAAGGATGGAAACAAATAACGAAGTTGAACTATATTCTGGACCATTAACTTTGAGCATTTTGAAAGAATATAGTTTTGAAAAGCATGATCCAATTTTTAAAAAGTGCTATACATCTTTGAATGATACGGTATGCTTTCGTTACCGTTGGTGATAACCAGGGCCGCAACTGCCTTAGGGACATTGAGGACATGCCCCCCCCCCATCGGTGCCATAATTTACCTTGAAAAATTAAATTAATACTAGATAAAATGAGATTTTTTCTGTCTCTTGTAAGAAATCTCCCCTCCCTTAATTGGAACCTATTTGCGGCCCTGGTGATAACTTACACCACTTTTTCTTCTATCATATTAACTATATTTAAATTTTTAGACTTTTCAAAATGACGATAGCTGTGTTTACATTCTTCCAATTTCAACATTTCTTTGTTGTTGTGCTAAAGAACCTCAAAAATGTAGTTTTAATTACACTTCTGAAGTGAAAAACATGAATGGAAGGAATTTGTTTTGTGCGTCAAATGAAATTATGGGTGAGTTTTTGACTTTATTTAAATGCATTGGTTACTGTTTTGTTGTTGGAGCACCTGCTCTTAAAAAATTAAAAGAAAAATGCAGCTTTTCGGTACCGGCTCCGGAGCCAATAAAAATTTCTGGGGTATTACGTTGATTGCTTACTTCTCTAAAAACACTAATACAATCGAGACGACCGCTGTTTCCCGCCCGAGAATTAATTCATACGTTAATTTTGATTTTTTTATTCTTTTTTTTGAGTTCATTTTTGTGTAAAAGTTTTGCAGAAAATTTTTGATTCATTCCATTTTTTTCAACATGTTATGCAAATTTTGAAAAGTACATCGAAAAAATAAAATAAATTCGGAAACAGTACCAAGATATTAAGAAATATCAGAAAACTTCTATCTTTTTCTATAGACTTTAATTTTTTTGCGGCCCTACTGTATTTTACTGACATTGCAGAAAACAGAATATACACCTTTCTTCACCCATATGCTCCACTTTTCGCTGAAGAAAAAAAAGTAGCTGAAATTTCATTACAAGAATATTATAAACGTAGCGTTGGTAATTCATGTGGCATCAAAATTTACACAGAATTCAAAATAAATGATAAGACACAGAAAAATGAATCTGTGTTTAAAGTAGATTACTACGCTACAAATTCGTGTGAAGATGAAACAGTTGTAAATATTACAGCATCAAGTTATTGTGCATCAACAGAAACTGTTCTTGAAAACGTACAAATTTATAAATGCTGTAAAGATGGACATTTTTGTAATATAAATTTAACCAAAATTGATGTCAAAGATCCAATTGAAAATAATGTATGTTTATCTTTTTTTAAATTCAATATTTACCATTAAACATTTTTTAGTGCCATTACAAACCAGCCGTTCTTTTAGCTTTTGACAATCAAAGTAAGTTATTTTCATTTAATTATAATAAGATTAAATAATTAATCCTATATTTTTAAGATGTTTGTGAAGTATATTATGATTTAACTGAACACGTCAACGTTTATCTTTATCAACATTTTAACGTCGAAATTGTTTATGAAACAATGTAGGTTTTTTTTGCTTAAAGTTTCCATAATTAAACATAGTTTTGGTTTGATATTTTTTGAATACTTTCAATGGCATCTTAGCTGTTTTCATCGGTCAGATAGATTCGCCAGCTTTTTTACGATTTAAATTAATTATAATTTTAGATTAAAATATAGTAAATATTACTGCAGCTACGTATATGCCAAAATTATCAAAGCTGATTTTAAAAATTGTAGTGTTAAAATCTACAATGAAAATGCTTTAAAATCTTTAAGACCATTGATTCGTTGTGCCTGTACAGGAACAAAATGTGATAAAGATAAATGGGAGTTCTTAGAGAAAACGTTTAAATGTCAAAAATTTAAAGATCAAAGCTTTGGAGATAATTTTGAATCAGCGACGACAAGTAAAAGTTGGATTTGTTATATTGAAATTAAAGATTTCTATGAAGGCTCACAAATTAATGGCGGACATGTAAGTTTATTTGAATTTAATATAGCCGACAAACACTTTGCATCTTTGACTCATTTTATTATTTTTAGTTTGATGTAAATGCAGAAAGAAATCAAACAAAAGTTAAAGAATGCCATGATAATGGAATTTTTGATGATCCATTATTTTGCTGTGTAAATATTGTTAATAAGGATCAAAGATATTCAGAATGCACAAAAGAAAAACAGATTGATCGTTTTAAAGAATATAAAGCTAAATCCAAAGAACCTTCTGAATCTGGAAATTCAAATCAGAATTACAATCATGGAATGGATTCAAAACATATACATTGTTATTCAAAAGATATTGAAAATTCCGAAAGTGAACACTGTCCTTCAAGTGATGGCTGCTTTTCAACTCGAACTTTACAAACTTCTGAAACAAGTATTGCAAGTTTTCTTTTAATTGTTTATTATTTTAGCTTTATTAATACTGTCACTTTTGCAGGAACCAGCTGGATGTTTAGGATATGCAGAAGATTATACAATCAAAAATTTACATGCAACAAGTGTATCCCTTGGATGTCGAGTTGGTGAAAATTCCAATCGATGTTCGATTGTACAATCTCCAGATGGCCAACAACGAGTTGTTTGTTGCTGTAATCAAAATGATGAAAATGGTTTATGCAATACAAATTTGAATAAAGTCCCAGAAAAGATTGGTAAAAGTGTTTCCTCTTTTAAAAGTCTATCATAATTTTTGTTATTTATTTTTGTTTTAAAATTATATAAAGGTTTATTTGTCAATCTTTTTTTGCGAGATAGATAAACATAAAAATTTGAAAAATTAAAGGAGGCGGGCTCTTTGATACTATTTCGAAAAAATTGATGAACTTGATTTTTCTTAGTTTTAACACGAAAATAGATTCTTTTGTATTCTCGATCTTTCTAAAAAACATTAGAAAAAGTTCGAGAAAACTAAACAAGGTATTTTCGTGTTAGAACAAAGTAAATTGAGGCAATTCAGTTTCATCAATTTTTTCAAAATAGTATCAAAGAGCCCCTCCTTTAATTTACAAAGCTGCAGTTTTGTTGATTTACGTCGATTTTTTCCTTTAACGATCTTTTTTGTTCACTTCTCTGATACCAACAGTATATAAAGGAGATTCGACACTTTTTTCGCAGTTTCGTAATAGATTGATTTTCAGGGACCTATTGTTATGTCTTGAAACGGTCTTTTTTATTTCGAAATTCAATAAGAGAAAAAAACTGCTCCGAAATGTAACAATTGATCCCTGAAAATCAATCTATTAAAAAATTGTGAAACAAAATGTTTTATATTCTTTAAATGAATTTTTAGGAACATTTTTCATGTTCGAACATGTTTAATAAAAATGAAAGTAGGCGGCAAAATTGTCGGTTTTTTGGTGCTTTTATGACGAAACACAATTTTTTAAATTTTTTTATCATTAACCGCTGTTCATACAATGATATTACCGTTTCAACTCCAGTATCAGAGGTTAACGAAAGTCGTCGGCATAACTGGTAACTAAAAACTTGCCGTTCTTACAACGAAAACCTTCTTTTTCGCGCGCAAAATTAACAAAAAGGTATTGTGCGCGTTTTTTTGATGAACATTTTTTAAAGGGAGTGTCGACGACAAGCAAAAAAAAAATTTTTGGCAACAAGTATGTTTTTACACGAATAAGACATTTTTCTATGCTATTTCTTTTCTCTAACTCATTTTCGTGTTAAAACATACTTGTTGTCCACACAAATTTTTTTTGCTTGTCGTCGACACCCCCTTTAACAACGTTTTTTTTTCTATTTTGCTTCTTTTCTTTGCAGTCTTTTTTTATCAAAGCTTTTTAAAGTTTTAAAAAACCAGAAAAATCTTTCTAGATCTTTCGAAAGATGGATGCAAATCCTCGGGAAGAACGTTACAAAAAAATTGTTCAACAAGTTGAAGTAAGTTTTTTTAACTCATGTATTTTTTGTTTATTATTCATCAATTTTTTAAAGTATTATTTTGGTGACATTAATCTTTACAAAGATCGATTCTTGAAAGGATATGTTCAAAAATCGCCTGGAGGATGTAAGTTTGCTAATTATTATCGCCGTCGTTATCACTGATATGCCTTATCATTTTTTAGGGCTTCCAATTGACATTTTGATGACTTTTAATCATGTTAAAGAAATTTCTACTAATCGAGATGAAGTTATTCATGCAATTAAATATCGATCTCAACTTGTTGAACTTTCGGATGATCAAGAATCTCTTCGACGTCGCCGGGATAAACCTCAAGGTGAACATGACCAAGTTTTGGCAGAATATAAACGACGTTCAGTTTTTATTGTAAGTACTTATATATATATATTTCCATCCATTATATATATATACAATGTGTGACGACAATCTTTGGTGTGAACGGCGTTCAGGCGTTCACAAAATTTGCGTGCAGTGAAAAAAACAAAGAGTAAAAAAATTCTTTTTTTTCACTGCACACGGTGCGCTGAACTGTCCAGTGAAGAAGTGTTCCCCAAAAAATTTTTCCATACTAAAATCTTGAAACCTAAATTCTGAGACAATGAGAAAATTTAAACGTTTTCTGTAAAGGGGAAACATAAACTCATTACATTGTTAAAACGTCAATCCAGGGAAAAGTTAAAAAGTGGATTCTGAATCCGACGGATTCAGAATCCGTGAAAAAATGTTCTTCAAATTCTACAAAATTACTATCATTTGATTCGTCTCGATGAGTAGATTACATTAAATGTAAAAATAGTTGCTGTTAATGATTATGAATAAAGATTCAAAGTTTAAAAAAAAAATTTTTTCACTTTTTCTTTTTGGGTTTTACGGCTTCTGAATCCTTTCCAGTAATAATGTTTACATTTAATGTAATCAACTCATCGAGACGAATCAAATGATAGTAATTTTGTAGAATTTGAAGAACATTTTTTCACGGATTCTGAATCCGACGGATTCAGAATCCACTTTTTTACTTTTCCTTGCATTGACGTTTTAAAAATGAGGTAAGTTTATGTTTCCCCTTTACAGAAAACGTTTAAATTTTCTCATTGTCTCAGAATTTAGGTTTTAGATTTTGTATTGAAAAAATGTCAAGAAAAGTGTTCCCTCAAATTTTCTCACTGGACAATTTTCTTAGCGTTCGACGCACCGTGGCTGCACGCAAATTTTGTGAACGCCTGAACGCCGTTCACACCAAAGATTGTCGTCACACATTGTATATTGGATCCAACAAGATATCTTCATTATATTTTGTATGCTTTTAGGATAATATTCCTCTTGAAACAACATTTGATGAAATTAAAAATGATTATCTTGCTCTCTATGGAAATATTTCAAGCTTTGTAATGCGTCGTGATAGAATAACTCAAAGTTTTCGTGGAAGCATTTTTGCAACCTTTGAAACGGAAGAACTTGCTCGAGAATTCCTTGAAAATCCTGTTGCACAAATTTTTCGTTCTTCTTTTTTGAAGCGTCAAATGCAACTTGATCATGAAAAAAGCCGACCTCCTCGACCTTCTGCTCGCCGAATTCAAGAATTTTTGTTTGCTTTGTAATTTTCTTTTGATTTCTGAAACTGTTTTTCTTTTTTTGTATAAATTTTTTATATTTTTATTAATTATGATTATCGTTGTGCGAAATAGAACAAAGTTAAAAATACTTTTAAATACTTTAGTTTGGCTGCTTATAAACAAGTCAATTGGGAAACTTTATTTCTGAATGGTGTATGTGACAGATGTGGTATAATAGATACTGTAGGATATCATTTATGATTATTTTAATAGATTAGAATCTGGTGATACTCAATGGCGCAAAATAATTCAACATTAAGATTCTTTTAACGGAATTTTTATACCTTTAATAATGATGGAAGAATACAGCATAAACATGTATAACTTCAAAAAATCTTTTTATCAATTTGATTTGCAATTTTTGGAAGAATTTTAAATAAACGAAAATTACAGACGTCAAAAATGAACATCGGAAATTGTATAAATTTACCAAAAAATAATGCGTTTATTGTTGTTAAATGTAAACTAAATTATTTCATATCCAAGATAAAAACAAAGCATACTGTAACTTTTTAGACAAACAAAAAATTGCAGCAGTAAACCCCAATTTTATTTTTTTAAACAAACAAACAAACAAATTTAACAATAATAATAAAATTAAATATTTATTTCGGCTCTCTAAAATCCGAAATCTTTTTACCAATTTGATTTGGTAAACTTGCTGCATTATTTTTACATTCTTCTCCGTTGCAGCAACAAAGGATTCGTTGATGTCCATCAACACTTTTTACAACTGAACATCGATTTGAATTTTCGCCAACTCGACATCCAAGGGATAAAGAGGCTAGCGAGATATCTTGAGCAATGTATTTTTCGGTACTGTCAACACATCCAGCTGGTTCCTGAAACGATTATTATTGTTTAATTTTATCAAAAAAAACTTACAAGAGAATCAGAATTTTTTGAATACTCCAATAGTCGGGTTTCAAAGCATCCAGATTCGGATAAACAGCTATCAAGTGGAAGGTCACGGATAAAACAATTTGAGAAATATCCTTTTCCAGAGCCAGATTTTGAAGGATCATTGTTTTTTGCATTTTTATTGAATGCAAGTAATTTTTCTACCGTACAATTTGTGTTATGTTGTGGGTTCCAAAAAACATCTGAACAACAAAATTTTTCAGTTATTCTATCGTTTGAAAGGCAATCCACGTGATTTGTAAAATCCATCAGCTAAAAAAATATTAATTTTGTACAAAATTTTTTAAATTGAATAAATAAACTTACTTCTCCAGCACGAATATAATTTTTATGAGCATTATTATCATAATAAATTTCAACAAAACACATCCATCCTTTCGTTGTTGTTGTCTCGGTTGGATAACTGTTTTGGGCTTTATCAAATACCATCGGTTCCAATTTTTCACATTTAAATGATTTTGCAACAGGTAGTTTAACCTTTGAATCACATTTTGTTGTTGGTGAACTTTTGCACCAAAAATGTATAAACGGCCGATATTGATTTACATTTGTTGAATTATATTTTTTAAGTGATTTGCAATCGTTTGAATCAGCTCTGATAATTTGATAATATGTATAATACTGTTCAGCTACATCAGAGCGATGTCTTAAATTTTTTTGTGAAATTAAAAATAAATGAATAAAAACAAAAAACATACTTTCTTTCATTTTCAGGATTTTTTGCATTGTAATTGAAAATAATTGCAGCAAAAACTGATTTATTTAACCATATATCAAAAAACAGTTCACATTTTGGTTCTTCTGACAAATATGCAGCCCATTCTGGTTTATACTTGCACTAAAATACATAACATTTTTGTGAAACTATATTAATAAAAATAAAAAAGAAACTCACATTTAAAAGTTGAATATTCTTAAGATTCCACTTTTGATTACAAAAATGTCCATCTTTACAGCATTTAGTCATTATAATTTCTTCTGGATAGCCAAATTCGCATATACAAAACAGGATCGCGTATACTCCCTTTTCATAGGTTATTTCATTAATACATCTATCTTGAGCACCATAGGTTACTTTTACAAAATAATCACCTTCGAATGAATGGTATCCTGCTGAAACAGTCATTGTACAATAAGATTTAACGGATATATTAAAATAATCCGTAAGGGCAAAGTTTTGTTGATCAACATAGTTTGTATAATTAGCATATTCAATAACTAAAAAATTTCTCAATTTTAACTTATACGAAAAATGGAATATTACTGATGATTTCTCCAAAAAAACAATACAATTGTTTTATTTCATTTACATTGGTTGTTAAACCTTTAGGAGAGCATAAATGTGGTTCATGAGCACAGCAACATTGAAATTTAACGGATTTTAAAGAAATGCTTGTTAAACAATAATCTTCACCATAAAGCTAAAAATAGAGATATATACATGTATGAAATGCAATAAACAACACATAAACATACGAAAGAACCATTTACAAAAGAATAACAAAAAGCCATAGAATCCATAATCATTGCCTTTCCCATTAACGGTCCAGAATATATGTATTTTTTTTCTTGTGAAATTTCAACGGCTAATAAACATGTTCTTTGACCCAATACATTTTTCTGAAAAAGTAAGATGCTTCAAAGAAAGTAAACTTTAACAACACATATATTCAATGTAACACAAAAAAACTTACAGTTGGATAACCATAAAAATCATAACAATATGTTTCACTGCCCTTATGTCCTTCATATTCTTCAACACCAAATGGATTAATAATAGAATTTGGAACAGCTTCATTCCTTTTCAATAAAAGTGCATCAAAAAGTTCATTTTCATCATATATTCCCATGGATTCATAATTTTCATAACCAATCAAACAAAAAATAATTGCATCATGAAATTCAACAACACGAGTCCTTGTTACAGCATATGGAGAAATAAAAAACTTTTGAGCATTATCATTTAGACGGCAAATACATAAAGTTAAGAATCTATCTTCATCACGTGATAAATCTGTTTTTAAACGAAGAGCATCATAACGACCTTTTATTTGACGATATCTATGTTCAGAAAAATCTAAAAAATGCAATAAATTAGAGGTAGATGAAGAATAAATCATTATCAGGATGGAAACAAAGATAGAAGTTTATGTCAGAACTTTTAAATGCAGAATATCAAACTGTGAAAAAGTAAAGGGTAAGAATACGAATCGATAAAAGATTTCTTTACAGAGTTTTTTTTTGCACTCAGTGTTGTGCTTTTTTATTTTTGTCGCCTCCACCTCGGAGGCGACCCGGAGGCGCCTCCGGAGGCGCCTCTGGGTCGCCTCAGGTTCAAATATAAAAAATTTTGGAAATAAGCTATATTTTTTATAACTTTCGCAGGATTAAAAATTTAAAGCAAAAATATAACAATTTGATTATTTTACATTTATTTAAAGAAACAAAGGATATTTTAAAAAATTTTCAAAAAACTATTTGAAGTAAATCAATCAGCTCTGATTGGTTTATTATTAATATGTTAGTAAATAAAGCATTGATTTTGGTTTAAAATTAAAAAGTATAAAATTAAAAAAAATGAAATAATAAAAAATCCAAAAAAAATTTATTAGCATAAATAATGAGAAATAATCAAATTTTCGATTAAAAATTGCATTAAAAACAAGGAGGCGCCTCCGACCATGCGCCTCCACCTCCGCCTCCGCCTCCGGAGGCGGAGGCGACTTGGGAGGCGCCTCTTCGCCTCCGGAGGCGCAACAACACTGTTTGCACTTGTTTGCTATCGGCGATGGGTGGCGGCTTTTTTAAAGTGCTGGTGGATAAAACGGTGCGCGGAGCGGCAAAAAGGTCAAGTCACGTCACTGTTCAGAAACCAAAATGCAGATAACAAATATTCTTCATATACAATCCGGGTCCTCATTTTTCGAACACCTTTCCGTTCCTTTCCGGTTGCCAAGGTAAAAAAAATTATGTATAAAAATTTTCGAAAAGTTAATTTTCCGCGCTAAACGGAAAACAGCTGTCTTACTTCAGCAAGCATCAGCAGAATGTTGAAGTGTTCCCCGACTACAGTGGACAGTACATCAGCATTCTTCATGCAGAATGTTGACGCGCGTCAACATTCTGCTGATGCTTGCTGAAGTATGACAGCTGTGAAATGTGCTTGAAAAATTAGGACCGGGATTGTATACATATATGTACATATCTTTTAAGAACTTAATTAGTGTTCTATCACCTTTAAACATGCCCCTGAAAGCCCAACCCTCAAAATATTTTCTCTCCTGACGTTCTTGTTTCTCAAAAACATAAAAGCTTACATGTCAAGGTAATATTTATTTTCGCAAAAGCGTTTAAATCCTGGCATTTTTTCCATTTTCCAACAACTGAGACTTCTTTCGATTCTCCAGATAATAAAACCGTAAAAACAAGCAATAATAGAATCACAACATTTCTCTAAACATTATATTTATTATCATATATATATTAAATGAATTATTTGAAAATACATACCTTCATATTTATTTATTATCTTTTCTCAACAGAAAATTCAATGTAACACCACTGTGTTTTTTTGCCAACACATCAAATGAAGAAGAAGAAAAAAGTGCAGTTGAAAAAGTTTAACGAAAAACAATAAACAAAAAGTAATGCAAATTTTTGAAGAAAGAAAAAAATTGTCAACTAAAAACTATTTCGCCAAAACTAAGTAACTTTTTGTGAGTAATTTTTACTCTGTAAAATATCCTTATCATAATTTATATATTTATTTTAAAATGTTTCATTTGTTGATAGACGTTTTTTAATCAAAAACAGATTTGATTAAACAGAACGGTTTTTATCAAAAATGTTTTTTACGGCCGCTTATTTATGTCAGCTGGGTGGTGCGATACAATAGAATCAGGGCCGTATACAGAAAAAAATTTCAGGGGGGCACAGCGATTTTGGGGGGGGGGGGGCACGCCTTTGATCTTTTGCCGCCGCCAACACGAAGCGGCAAAAGATCAAAGGAAATTCTTCAGTTTCGGGGGCACGGCCCCCAATGCCCCCCCCCCCCTTAAATACGGCGCTGAATAGAATATCGTATCAAAATATCGGGATCGAAAAGATTTTGAGAAATATCGAGTGTCGAATATCTATATCGTCAGAAAAAAATGTCAGTATTGCATAGCCCTGATTAAATCTTTTTATTTATTTTAAATGCCGTTGAAAATATTTTTTTAAATAAAAATTTCGTTTACAAATTAATATTTAATGAAATTTATGAATTTTTTGTTTTTTTTATTAAATAGTGTTATTCAATAATATGAATTTTCTACAAAATATTGCTTTTAATCACAAATTTAGTGATTTAAAAAATGAAGCAATGACCGAATTTGGATGGCTGTTTCTTGGAAAGAAAATTAATTTTAATTAATCAATTTCATGATGAATTTTCATTGAAATTCCTGAAAATTACACGTTTGATAGGAGTTTAAGTTGTTATCAACGATCTCCAAATAATTTTAATTTCCATTCTACCGTAACTTATATCGTAGAATTTCACAAAGTTATTTTCAATTGACCACTTTTTTTGTGAAAATATTAACTATTTTTGATTTTAATCAATTCACTTTGAACGATCACTGAATTGATCTGTTTTGAAATTCAACAAAATTGTTTCTTTTTTAAAAGACTTAAAAAAAGTGCAAAAACAGTTTTGAATAATCCTTTTTCATAAAACATATTTGTCACAAAAAATCAATATTTACATTATTATTTAAGTTTGAACAATTAAATTTAATTGTTCAAATTCTGATAATTTAGTGGAATGTGGAGAAAATATAATTCGGAATGAATGTGGTTCTCCGTGTCCCCCAAAATGTGTGGCCAATTTAAAGTAACTTCTTTTAATTAATTACAGTAATCTTAAAAGAACTTTAATTTTTTGCGTCCAATTTGTTTGACTGTTTGTGTTCCATCGTGTCAAATTTTATAAAAGGTTTTGTCCGAAATGAACAGGCAAAATATGTGTTTTCCCCTGAAAAATGTCCTACTAAAGCTGTGCCATTCCCAGAAGAACCTGTTGGACCCCAACTTCCACCAACTCGGTAAATTTACATAAAATATATATAATTTATTTGTATACATAAAAAAATTTTAAAACAATAAATAAAACACTAATTTATGAAATAACTTGTTTTTGAATAACATTTTTATCAGTTGAAGATAAATATAAGGCATCAGAATCCAAAGATTCATCCCATTCAATTTCCGATAAATCTTCTTCTTCTTCATTTTTCAATTTTTGCAAAGATTCAAATTCGATACAAAAATTAAGCTTAGGAAAATTGGCATCCACTTGAAAAATAATTTCCAGTCGAGATTTTTCACATTTTTCAATTAATATAAAATCAGAGAATCGAGATAACATTGAAAGTACAGAATCCTCAGAATCAGAAATTTGTCCAAATGACCAATTAAAAGAATTTGGAAGGAATTTTGTTGTTTCAGAATTTATTGCTTCAATGTAGGACTAAAATATATGCAAATTTAAAAGTTACGGTAGCATAAAATTTAATATACCCAAATAGCATTGTGAAGAGTTTTAGCAGTAATATTTGTTAAACAATTTTTAAATATTAAATTTGATGGAAGTTTTGTTGAATCATTAAAAATTTGTGCAATTTTATCTGTTATTTCAAGCCTAAAATTACTAATTTTTATTACTGTAATTAATTAAATTATAACTAACTTTTGTTGTGACATTTTTGAAAAATCAATAATTAATGAATCCAAATTTTGATGTCTTGAAAAAAAAAAATCAATAAAAAGTTGATCAAAATTTGTTTCAATTTCTTCACTGATAAGATTCCAAGAACAATTGCAAAATTCCAGTGATTTTGGCTTCCATGGATTTATCAGTCGAGCAAGTTTATCAGCTCTAAAAAATATATATGGATTTCATATATCCCATTTATCAAAAATTGAAAACTTACGTAATTAAAAATTCACATTGATTAAATTTAATTGTTGAAATTTGATATTTAAATGATCGAAGAAGATATCTCATAACTTTTTGGGATACTGTAATTCCATTTAAATCCAAAATATTTGTTTTTAGATGTCGAAGCGGTCGATCGATATGTTCCAACATTAATTTTGGTAAATTTCGATTTGTCCCAGAACGAATAAAATAATTTCTTGAAGTTTCCGCAGCAATTTCCATTTGATTCAAAGCTACAGTATCCAATTCCAAAGCATGATTTTGAATAATTTGATTAAATTCTTTGCAAACATATCTGAGATTTAATAAATCCGTTGCTGGAAGACGTTTAAAAATTTCGACGAAACATTTTGCTGAAAGAATATTATCATTTTTGACTTTGATTTTTGTCGGTTTTGGTGGCAAAATTGGTTTATCATTGATTAAAAAAGTTGTTTGATTTTGATTTTGGCGAAATGTCGAAAGTCGAGAAAGAAATCCATCGATCGAAAAATCTTGTTCATCAAATTTCGGTTGTTTCTTTGAAATGCCAAAATATGAATTTCTTCCAATTTCTGAATTTTGCCGTCGTTTTTCTGTCAGCCGCCGAAATGGATTCATTGAAACATTAAACATTTTTTTCTTTCAATTTGGAAAAAATACTGTAAAATAAAAATTTGAGAGAGATTTAAAAAAACAATTTTCAGTTTAATTTTGGAATAAAATAAACCAAAAATTTAAAAAGCATAAAAATTTGGACAATGAAAAAAGAGAAAACAAAGATGTGAAAAAAATCCCTTTCTTTTTTTCGGCTATGAGAATAAAATTTTCAGGTCAAAGATAAGTGGAACGGATAAATTTTAGAAAAAAATGAATAAAAAAATGTTTAAACAAAGAAGCCTAAAACTTGGAGAAAAAATTGTTTATAGTTTTATTATATTAAAGTTGAAATTTCATTTTTTTCCATTTTTTACACATGCTTTTTAAAGCAAAAATATTAGAACAAATTTGTGTCAGTTTTATTTTTAGGGAATAATTAATGACCAAAAAGGGCAATGTGGAAGACACCTGTGGATTTACAATATCTCAGAGAAAGTTTTAAAAATGCCAGAAAACAAAAGAAAATCTCCTGTGGAGTTTTTCTTTTATATCCAAGATTTAGCCCTTAAGGGTTTATGCTAATCTCTTCGATGAAATTATCCGATTTTGGCATCTGCCAAAAAAGATGGTTTATTATTTTCATCAACAAAAAGGGCACAAATGAAATTTTGAAATAAATAAAATATCACTATTAAATATTTTCTGGTTTCGAATTATATCAAAATTACTGTAACAAAATATTTTGTAAAAAAAAAGTAAGATTTTTAACAAATTTTTTAAATTTAATTTCACTGAAAAATGGAGTACTACTTTTTATCTTACACAATATAATATTTGTTTTTGTGAAAATGCATTGAGTTTTCGGAACACATATTCCACCTTTTTTTCCCCATCATTTAAAGTTGAATAAAAACAACAAAAATCCATTAATTTTCGGCACTCTACCGAATCGGCGAAAAAACTTTTTTCAATTAATTTTTTTCATTCAAAAATGAAAACAAACAAAACTCTAATATTTTTTTTCAATGTTTTTCCTATTTTTTGCCGTCCTTTATAAAGTTAGAATGAAAATATATTTAGAGAGACCGAAAAAAAGAATTCTTTCTATTGTTTGATCTTTGAATGCCCGAAAATAATAAAAAGCAGCCGACAAAAAAGAAAGTTAGAAAAAGAAAAACATTGCATTTTTTAAAAACAGATAAATATAATATTTCAGGGGTATCCTTTTAGGGATAAATTAACTTTTTTTTCTTTGATTAAATGTTTATCAGCAAAAAAAAGTGATATAATTGATAAAAATTATTTTACAATTAACATTGTACAAGTTATTTAAAGTTTTTATCTGTTTTTGGGAATGAATTAATAAAAATTTTTACCTTGAAAATGGTATAAGTAGAAGAATGACAGCAAATTTACTGTCAATAAAAGAATAAAAAAATGATTTTCTTCTGTGATAAATGCATTTTTTTCACTTCAGCTGAAATTAGTTTTTTGGTCCATAAAATGGCAGCACATCCACCAAGTCAACCACTCTATGTATCTTTCAACCTCCAGATATTTTGGATCCAGCTCAACAACATCAACAGCAACAAAACATTCAACAACAGCCTCCGCCTCCAACTCCTACACCATCACCACCTCCTCAACCTGTCGTCTTACCCGGAATTGAAGAAGAATATGGTCCACTTATTGGTCAACATGGTCTTCCACCAGAAGGACAACAACAACAACAATTACCGCATTATTATGGTACCACCTTCTAAATTCGCTCAATTTTTTTTCAATTTTGGCTCTTAAAACCAATTTGTAAGTTCCCATTTTTCAAGAGTTTTGTAGATTTCGCTTTTTCGCCAACGCTTGACAGCGCTAGATTTCGCATCAAAAATAGTCTAAAAGCAAAATGTTGGTATACGGTAGTTTTGTCCAATGCATGCATATGTTAAAAAAGTGCCATAAAATTTATGATAAAAATGCTTTTTTCTGTCTCTTTTTCAATGCCCGAAGATATTTTTCTTTTTAAAATCAGTTTCATTGAAAGTCTAATTTGCAAATTTTTCCTGTTTTTTTTCGAAACATTTTGTGCCATCTAGATGAGATATCTCAAATTAGCCCATCTGTCGAACATTTTTTTTCTCACAAAAAAAAACGAATTTAAAAAATTGTAGCAAACAGCTTTTTTTATCAGCGTGCTGTAAATCTGCTAACAAAAAATTATATTTTGAAATTATTTTTTTGATCTTTTTTCTTTTATAAGAATGCTTTTTTAAGGGTTTGTCCACATGTGACGTCAGCAAAAATTCAAAATTTTTAAACTCCCCCGTCTTTCCATTCCTTTGATCTTTTGCCGCATTTGAAATCGGCGTCACATTTTTTTAACCCCCACTGATTCATAAAATGCATGACGTCACGTCTGGGCAATCCTTAATCACATTTTTGAAACCTTCCCTTTTTTATTGATTAACAAAAAAATTTTAGGCCAAAAAATATATTGTGAGTAGTAAAATCTGACCTTTTTTCTTCATAAAATAGTTTATTGATGCAATCGAGTATGTATGTATATATTTTTTCTAAGGGCTTGGTAGGTAGTAGAAGAAAAATATATTTGAAAGCAAGCAAAAAAAAAAATGTATATACATATTATTTCACAATAATAGCAATTGAAAGAGAAAAAAGATGCCCAAAGATTGCGCACTTTTTTTCTGCGGGAAAAAAAAGCAAAAATAACCAAGCTTTTTCTTTCCTTCTTCGCTGTCTTTTTTCTCTCTCCTTTGCCTATTTCAGTTTTTTTTATTTTGGGTTCACTTTTTTTCTTCAAGGAACAATATCATCTATTTTATTTTATTTTTTCAAATGATCTAACTTTGATTTTTGGTGTGATTTTTGTTTTGCTATATTTTTTTAAAACTATATATTATATTCACAAAGTCCTTTGCTGCCGGTTAAAAGTGTGTGTGTGTTTTTGATAATAAATTTGTTTAAAAATGGATTTTCAAAATTATCAAAAAATGTTTCCTTCTCCACAACAAATTCAGCAACAACAACAATTACAAAATACTTTTTCACCAATGAATTTTTGTCCTCCCCCACAATTTCATCATCATCATCATCAACAACCACAACAAAATTATCACCATCAATCATCAATGATGAATTCACCATTTAATAATCATCCATTTTCAACAATGTCAAAACCATCATCAATGAATTTTGGGCATCAAAATTATAATCATTTTATGCGAGGTCAATCACAACAACAATTTCAACGAAATTTTAATCCTTCTCCATCAACTTTCAATCTTCCATCAACTTCTTCGTTAGATTCTCCGTCAATGATGTTAACAAATTCTTCACAATCTTTTACACTTTCCACTGATGAATCTACTACTAAAGAAGAAACAGCTCGAGATATCTTTTTTAGAACTTTATCAGCGTAAGTTTTTATAGTTTTTATAAATCTTAGTTACATCTGAATCACTTTTAGATCCCTTAAAGAAGCAAATAAATTTTATTCTGGAAAAACAACAACTTGGAAGAATCCATTCCTTTACAAGACTAATTTATGCGATAATTACTCTAATCGTTTATATTGTCGTTATGGAGTTAATTGTTGGTATGCCCATGGTCCACATGAACTTCGATGTATTCCTGAAGTAAGTTTTATTTTATCACTTGATTATTGGTATTAAAGTTATATCTTTTTTTTTAGACTGAAGAACTTCCTGACCCAATTTTTATCTCCCAATATCTTTCATTCCTTGGCCTTCCAAAACAAACTCTTGAACAAATTATTCAATATGCATATACTGTTGCAAATCTTTTTTCTTCAACTGATAACCCTCAATGGTTTACATCATCTAAAAAATCTGCTGCAACAAATGATCTTCCATCTTTTGATTCAATTTCATCTCTCTCTGTTCCACTTTCACCAAACAAAAAAAATATTGAAAAAATTAATAATGATAAATCTGATCTTCCATTAATTGATTCAACAAAACCAATCAATATTATTCCAAAGCAACCAAACAATGAAAAATTTTTATCTTCTCTTACATCAAATGGTGGATGGGGGGAAATTGAATCTGCCCTCAATGATATTGTTGATGAAAATTCTGGAATTAATGAAAATTTTGATGATAAATTTTGTGCTAACAGTTATCGGCTTTTTGGTGATAGCTGCAACTCACAAAAACATTGGTAATTTTGATCTGAAAAATTGCAAAGAGAAATCTTAATCCTGCTTTAACCCATGGCTTTAAAAAAACAAAGTTTTAATTTAAAAAAATCCTTTTTAAAAACTCTTTTTTTAATCATTTTTTCTTTATTTTGTTGAAATTTTATTTTTGATTGTTTTTTAAAAAATTTATTGTTATTTTTTATGTTTTATGCTTTTTGTGTCTTATATTTTTGAATAAATTTTTCAAGTATTTTAAAAAAAAGATGATTCTGAATTCTATTTTTACTAAAAATGTTTTATTATACACTACAAATTGTAGTTACAGTATACCAAAAATTAAACAAACTAACTCTATCCTAAGGATGGACAAGGGCCAGGGCCAAAAATGGCCCTGGCAACAGAACGCCAAAACCTATTTTGTTTGATTAAACACCGGATTTTGATCAAATTTGAATTCTGACAACATTTAGTTGGGGTAGCACCCACTAAGGTATCTCCTTAAAAAAAAGCGAGCTGAAATAACGCTTTATTAAGAAATAAAATTTCTTGGCGTTTTGTTGCCAGGGCCATTTTTGGCCCTGGCCCTGGCCCTTGTCCATCCTTACTCTATCCTTTATAGTTACGGTAACAAAGGGTTACTGATACATTAAAATTTTATTAATTTTTCATAAAAACTCAACAAAAATAGAACAAACAAAATAACAACATCAACAAAAAAACTTTTATAAAGATAACCAATTTTTATCTTTAATCAGTCGAGGATCTTGTACAGCACAGTTTTCAAGCTTTTTAGCTCCCTTTGCAAATGAATGTTGAAAGATTTCTTCAGAAGTCGTTGGTCGAAGATCGGGATTAAAAGTAACTTTTAATTTTGATTCAGTAAATTCAACACGTTTTGTAACATCCTGACTCCAATGTCGAAAAATTGCTGCAACTTCCCAAAGAGATGATTCCATGGCATGACATTCTTTAAAATGTGCTTCTTCGATAAAAGGATCTTTTTCGAGATTTTCTAAAATAAATTTTACAATATTAGTTCCATACAATTACAGTAATCTTACCAATTTCTTCACGATGTAACATTTGTTTAACAACTTGATGATTGATAAACATATTTCTTAAAGTTTGAAGAAGCAATTCTAAAAGTTCAGCATGAGCAACAATACAAATTCGTGAAACACGTTTAGCAAATGCAGCAACAATATAAGCTGGAACATGTGACGATGACATGTACATATCAAAATCAGCAAGAAATTCAATAGCTTCAAATGATGGAAAAGTAATAATTGCTGGAAGCTTTACATATAAACTTTCATAGAAATTTGGATATGAGCTAAATAGATTAAACTTTAAAATCTTACAAAAGAGATGAAAAATATAAAACTTACAAATTCTTTTCAAACATTAATTTTGCAATTCCTTTCAAAGCAAAAATACCATAATTTGTGTCGCTTTTTTCGATGAATGTTGTAAGAAAGTCACCAACCAGATCAGAATTTGTAAAGCAATCCATGGATTCATTAGTAAGCTTTCGCAAAACTGGAACAACCATATTCTGCGCAATTCCACGATAAAGATGTTTCAACCAAGCTTTTTCATACAATGTAACCCGACGCTTTTCAGACATATCAAACTTTGAATAAAATTCAGATTCCAAAAGTGGATATAAATGTTCTGTAGGTAAGGGTAAAGCAACAAGAAATCGCCAAAGATTTTCTGTTTGATATTTTGCATTATCCAAGGCTGTAGGTTTTAATTCAAGCCAGCAAAAAAGAGCATTATACATTTCAGCAAATCGAAAAATATTTGTAATTAAAACTTCAGCAAGCTTTTCAAGGATCCTTTCAGCCGAACAAAATGTCGATAAAGCCTAAAAACTTTTTAAAGGTAAAGTAATGGAGACGATAATCTTAATCCTTACCTGTAGTAAATCAGTAACAACATCTGTAATATAAAGTTTACCAGAAGCATATCGTAAAGGTTCCGAGTTACGCATTTCATCTTTTAGTGATCGAATTGTCTGCAAAATTAACTATGAAAAGGAATAAAAAAACTGCAACAATTTACCTTAAGATCATTAGCTTTCAAAGCATCGAACCATTTTTTAGTATTTTTAGCTTCATCAAATTTGATTGCAACATCCATGACTTCAGAAGTTCTAAAAAAACTAAAAAAAGTGTTTAAAAAAATTTTTTTATTGAAAAGTAAGAAAATGTTTGACACACATTTTGCCAAAAAGTATAACTAGCAAAATTTGAAAAAATGGATAAAATTTTTATCCATTTTATAAAGCCCAATTCTACTGTAATTTATACATTTTTTTTGTACATACATAAGAATTGTGCAATCAATTTTAGCACTATCACTTTATCCTAGATAACTAAAAAAACTAGTTATAAGTTAAAAACCTAGGAATAAAATAATTATTTACATATGTCAATCAAAATTTCAACTAAACCGAAACCTTCATGTATTCAACCCTTTTATTAATAATTAATTATACATAATTTAAATTAAATAAAAAACAACAAAAATAAACAAAAACTATGATAGATTTTTAAAAGAAGAAATACTTTTACCAACTTTTTCTGGGACTTTATTCAAATTTGTATTGCATAAACCATTTTCATCATTTTGATTACAGCAACAAACAACTCGTTGTTGGCCATCTGGAGATTGTACAATCGAACATCGATTGGAATTTTCACCAACTCTACATCCAAGGGATACACTTGTTGCATGTAAATTTTTGACTGTATAATCTTCTGCATATCCTAAACATCCAGCTGGTTCCTAAAAACAGTATTAATAAAGCTCAAATAATAAACAATTAAAAGAAAACTTGCAATACTCGTTTCAGAAGTTTGTAAAGTTCGAGTTGAAAAACAGCCATCACTTGAAGGACAGTGTTCACTTTCGGAATTTTCAATATCTTTTGAAAAACAATGTATATGTTTTGAATCCATTCCATGATTGTAATTCTGATTTGAATTTCCAGATTCAGAAGGTTCTTTGGATTTAGCTTTATATTCTTTAAAACGAGCAATCTGTTTTTCTGTCGTGCATTCTGAAGAGCTTTGAAACTTATTAAAAATATTTACACAACAAAAAAATGGATCATCAAAAATTCCATTATCATGGCATTCTTTAACTTTTGTTTGATTTCTTTCTGCATTTACATCAAACTAAAAATAATAAAATATCAAAAACATTTAAATAAAAGAATTAAACTTACATGTCCAGCATCAATTTGTGAGCCTTCATTAAAATCATTAATTTTTATGTAACAAATCCAATTATCTTTTCTTTCTTCTTCTGTTCCAGTTATTTTTTCAAAGCTGCTATCTTTTAATTGTTGGCATTTAAATTTCAAAATAAAAACCCCTGGCACCTTATCACAATGGAATTCTTCGCAAGTACAACGATAAAATGTTCGTAATTTATTTAAAGCATTTTTATCATATAAAAAGTCATCTCTACAATCTGAGGAATCAGCTTTAAGAATTTTACCGTATACATAGCTGCATTTGTATGGTACACCATTATTATTTGTCATATATTTCCTAGAATTATAACTATATATCATGAAAAATATTTCAAGTTTCAATTTGTTAAGGTTTGTTTGCAAAATTTGCAGACAAAACATTTAAAATAAGTTAATCAATATCAAAAACTTACATTGTTTCATACCTAATTTCCACATTGAAATGTTGATGCAGATTTACAAATTGTCCAGCATTTAAATCAAAATATGATTCACAAACATCTTAAAAACGGGATTAATACTACTAATTTAATAGTTCAATCTTATTCTAATCAAATGAAAACAACTTACTTTGATTTCCAAAAGCTAAAAGAACGACTGGTTTGAAAAAGCACTAAAAAAATGTTTAATGGTAAACTTTAAATAAAAAAAAATTAAAAAAACCCTATTTTCAATTGAATTTTCGACATCAATTTTGGTTAAATTTATATTACAAAAATGTCCATCTTTACAGCATTTATAAATTTCTACGTTTTTAAGAACATTTTTTTTTGTTGCACAATACTTTGTTGTTGTAATATTTACAACTGTTTCATCTTCACACGAATTTGTAGCGTAGTAATCTACTTTAAACACAGATTCATTTTTCTGTGTCTTATCATTTATTTTGAATTCTGTGTAAATTTTGATGCCACATGAATTACCAACGCTACGTTTATAATATTCTTGTAATAACATTGGACCACCTTTTTTTCCGTTAATTTTACTATCTGAAAATTAATCAATCCACAAGAAAATATAGTATATCAAAAAAAATTTTCAATGAAGGTGACAAATTTTTTTTAAAATTGTTAAAATAAAATAAAGATACTCACTCATAATTTCATTTGAAGCACAAAACAAATTCTTCCCAGTTAAATGTTCCACCTCAGATGTGTAATTAAAGCTACATTTTTGAGGTTCTTTAGCACAACAACAAAGAAATGTTGAAGTTTGCTGAATATAAACACAGAAATCAGCAGTTTTATGTATCTAATAATTTTAATATATAATATATGGAATAAACTGTGGTAACAAATACTTACCGTATCATTCAAAGATGTATAACACTTTTCGAAAGTCTCAACGTCAAAATCATATTCTTTCAAAACGCTTACAGTTAACGGTCCAGAATATATTTCAATTTTATTATTTTCTTCAATATTTATTACTAACATACATGATTTCTGATTTGCAAGAATTTTCTAAAAAAACAATATTATAAAACGAATGTTTAATGCTCAAAAGAAGTTGTCCAGATATGACGTCATGCAAAGAGGGGGGGGGGGGGGGGGTATCAACCAATTATGACGATCTTTGTTCTTTATGCCGCCATTCAAATGCGGCACCTTTGATGGATGATACCGCAAAGAAGGTCCCAAAAATTCCGGTTTTTGCATGACGTCATATCTGGACAGTCCCAAAGCTTACTGTAGGAAATCCATCTTTATCCAAACATGTATCATTTGAAACAAGACTATCATCCAACAATGGAGTCATTAATGAATTTGGTATTTGTAGCATATATTGAAAAAGTAAATTATTGTAAATTTCATATTCATCATATATTCCAAACGATTCAGGTTCTCCGGGAATGCAGTAAACATATAGATCTTCAAGATAATCATTTTCATAATAGGGAGATATAAAAAATATTGGTTCCAAAGGGTTTTTACGGCAAATACACGTTGATACCATTAATAGGACAGAAAATGATGGTATCTCATCATATTTTAATGACACATATTCATGAACGAAATTATTGCTAGAATTAAACCCTAAAAAAGTGATTAATATTATATATATGTGTAGAATAAAAACACTTACAACAAAGATGAATAAAGCTTAAATTAGAATCTTTTTTGCATGCATCATAGCGTAGATGTGAGATACATTCATCAAATGATATATAGAGATATAACGTCAAAAACATAACCAAGCATCTTAATACTTTCTGAAAATTTTAGCAGATAAATACCAATCAAAGTAATAAATAAACAAACCATTTTTTGATAACATAGAATACAACTTCACTTTTCTTGTTTACTTCAACTAAGCACATAAAGTCATCAATCAATAACAAGAGTAAAAATGCAACACAACAAAAATTAGCATATTTATACACTTGAAAAAAATGAAGAAAAAAAAAGATTTAACAAATTTTTATTCGTTCATGTTTTTCGTCAATTTATTTATCCCATTCAAAGGTACTTCAAATGGAGTAAGTTCTTTTGATTTCATTAAATATTTAAATATAGCAATATTTGTTTTTTTTTATAGTTCAGCAGATAAAAGTTCAAAGAAAAGTAAAAAATCTGTGGTCGTAATTTCAACGTCCCAAAAAGTTCCACCCCTACAAACACCCGGAAATGGAGATTCTGCATCAGGAAAAAAGATAAAAATAAAGTAAGCTTTTTAATTATCATTTTTTTAAAACTATATTTGTATTTTTAGAGTTGCCCCAATTCGAAAGAAAAAAGCGGATGTTCCATCAGCAACAAAAAAATCGTCAAAGAAACTTTGTAAATCTGATGATAATATTGTTGAAAAGAAGGATCGATCTTCAAAGAGGGAACGAAAACGATCAAGTAATAAATTCAATGAAGGGGTGAGATTTTGTTTTTTGATGAAACTTTTATAAAATAATTATTTATTGATTTTTTGCTTCAATTTTTGTATTTTTTTGGGAACGAAAAAAAGAACTCGACAAGAAAAAGCAGTCTTGCAACGAAAATAATACAAAAAATAACTTTTTAAAAAAACTTAATAAAAAAAGTTTTTTTTAGAGTATAAAAGGTAAACCTTTACAACCTTTACCTGTGCAGCAACAACAACAACCATCTCCAAAAAAACCTGAAAAACATCGCCATCATCAAAAGAAGAAAGAAGAAGACAATGCTCCAGAAGATAAAGAAAGTGAAGAAGAAGAATCTGGAAAAGGTGGAAGTGGTCGAGGAGGAGGAGGAGGATCAAAAGGAAGTGGAACAAAACGTAAAAGAAAAAAGGATAATGGTGAAATAAAACTTGTTAAAGAGGCCGTTGCAGTTTTAAAACATTCTGCACAAGCTCGAGATGAAAATGAATTAAGTGATGTGGAAGCTGAACAACCCCGAAATAAACCTGATAAAACAATTGTTAAACGGGGAGGAAGGCTTGAAATTGGTGAATCAATTTATGAAATTATTGATGGATCTGTTTTGGGTGATTATGGAAATTGTAATGTTCGAGAAGCTGGAAAAGATGAATTATTAACATTCCGATATGAATCTATTTCAAGTAAATGTAAAAGGATTAAGGTTTGTTATTCAAACATATACTGGGGGGATGTAGTAGAATGTATTATTTTTAATAAGTTTTAAGTAAATTTTGAAGCACCGCTTTTTTAATTTTCTTTGTGTAGATTTCATATATCTGCAGGGTCGCCACTGCCTTTAGAACATTGGGAATATATCCCTTACCTTAAGTTCGGGAAAAGTAAAACGCGTTCCGGTCCAGTAAAACGCGTTCCGGTGCGACCTAGTAAAACGCGTTCCGGTCTAGTAAAATGCGTTCCGGTGCGGGCTAGTAAAACGCGTTCCGGTGCGGGCTAGTAAAACACGTCCCGGTCTTAATTTTTCTTCTAATTATGAATTATTACTTTTTATGCTATTAACCTTACAATAACTTAGGTCAATGCTTTTAAAAGTATTATGTTTTTGTTGGTAACATACATTTCACATTAAATCTTATAAATAACATTATCCCATATAAATAAACTCTACTAAAAATATAGAAGTCAGATGACTTGATTTACTTGGCAAAGGTCTTTTTTGTGTTCCAAAACACTACCCTTTTTTAACGCAAATTTTGTTTTTCGCGCCTTGTATCTGATAAAACATATGCACCAGATAACCACTAACCACAGGTCCACATCTTAGTCTGTATTATTTAAAGTTGCTCCGTACCAAAAAACACTAATTTAACACCCTTTAAAATAATCGAACTATGTTAAAGCTTTACGGCAATACCATAAATGCACTTTGATAATTTTCTCAAATAGTTTTTCTTTTTAGAAAACTATGTTTCCGACCATGTATATATAGGAAGGACAAATTCCGGTAATTGGATATTTTGTAATTGCATCTTCGGATGACTTAGTTTTCCTATCGAAAAAAAAATGAGCTTGTCCCGGAACAAATTTTTGAATAAAATATATTTTTCGTAATTATTTGCAATGTTCCGTAACGGGTAAAGTTAAAATCATTTACTGTGCTCGAAAAACATCTTTAAATATTGTAAAATAAATAAACCAGATAATTCAACCACCATTCAGAGGGAAGTTAAGACACATCATCTAACCTTTGTCAGTGCGTAAGGGGTTACTGTAGTTCGAAAAATTTTTACCCGAGCAAAAATAACTCAAGAGGAATTGGTGAACGTTTTATACGATCAATTATTTTAACTATGTTTCTGTACTTATATGCTTTTGTTCAGTGTATTTTTCAAGAGTCCGCGTGCTTCCCGAGAAGCTTGGTGTAATTTATTTACGACAGTTAGTAACACTCATTTTCTAAGTTATTGTTGTTTTTTTTTCAAACTATTTAGCTCCATAACAAGTTCTTTCAAAAGCCGGTTGAATAAATTTGTGCAGTTTTATATGTAGTTGTCAAAATAGCATAAAAACTTTTCAAACAGTTTACTTTCGCTGAATCTGCAGATTTCTGCAAATTACTTCAACAGGAAGATTATTGATGATGCTAAAAGCTGTGAAATCCAGCCAGTGTTTTCTTCCCGCAAAGAATTAATGTCGAGCATAAATCAAATACTTGTTTCTTATCCACGATCGACATTACATTAGGTATATTATTAGACATCTTGAGCATTAATATGTCTAATAATATACCCGAGGGTTATGTCATTAGCAACAATCATTTAATAAATAAAGTGATACGTCTTTTATTTTCATTATATTCCTACCATTCATAAAATATTGTAATTTTATCTTTTTAGGCAAACTAATCACTGATGCTGCTCTCCACGGGCTCATTTGGCGTAGGGTTAAGGTGGTTTTCGCGTAGGATGATTTTAAACGATTAATTTTTCTATCAAACGTCTAGTCCCCTGAAATGTGCTACCCAAAAACAAATTTCGAAAATTTCGATTTTTTTCACAGGGGGGACCAAGGCAAAAAAAATTGAAAAAATTAAAAAAAAAATTTTTTTAAATAGTTCTGACATGTCCAGAATGTCTAAAAAATACTATATAAACCGTTTAAGAGGTTATAATAAGTCAAACATTGCAGTTATATCATCAAAATGATGTTGGGGGTGTTGTGAAAAATTTTCTCGCTTTGAAAAAATAATTAATTCTCTTGTTTTTTAGCTTTGTTTTGGTTAAGGGAGCGTCCAGACGTGACGTCACGGGTTTTATGTGTGGGGGGGGGGGGGGGGGTAAGTCAAAAGTGACGCTCCTGCTAAAAAGCCGACAAAGATCAAAGGGCAAAGCGTGACGGAAGGGTGGGTGGGGTTCAAAATTTTCGATTTTATAATGACGTCACCCCTAGACGCTTCCTAATTATGATTAAATCAAGCATGGAAAATCTGAATATTACATTTTCAAACATTAAAAAATATTATTAAATACGGTTTTTTGATGTTGAGGGTATTGGAGCACACGATAATGATTAAAATGAATACAAGTCATGAAGAAATGAACCTATATGGTTAAAAGTACAAGAACAAATTTCCTTCTTAAATTAAATGAATTTAACAGCGTTCAGTCATTCCCGCGAATGTATTTTGTGTAAAATTAGGCTTTCGCCGTCTACGAAGACCATAAAGTCTATATCAACCGCGCGGGTTTAGAGACAATTAACTGTATCGTGAATCAATAGGTGTTGCGGCATTTCACAACCATTTCCCATATAAATATGGCAACACTGATATCGACACTGGCATTGTAATTTAAGTCAAAATTCCCATAATATCTTGCAAGAGCTAAAGTTGTCTCTGATGTGCTTTGTTCCATGCTTTTCGTGAAGCGAAAACAACACTAAGGTTGTCGAAAGAAAAAAAAACTTCATTCGTCACTTGAAATTTTACTGTCCTTTCTGTTGAAAATCCGATATTGAAATTTCATAAAAGAAAGAGACACCCTCAACAGTGCCAAGTCTAATGGGAAAGGGCCATTTTTAGTAGAGTATATAGAATCGTTCCTTTCGAGAGGCAATGCTGATTTATTGACAAACAGGACTATTTTTAGTAGAGTTTATTTATATGGGATAATGTTATTTATAAGATTTAATGTGAAATGTATGTTACCAACAAAAACATAATACTTTTAAAAGCATTGACCTAAGTTATTGTAAGGTTAATAGCATAAAAAGTAATAATTCATAATTAGAAGAAAAATTAAGACCGGGACGTGTTTTACTAGCCCGCACCGGAACGCGTTTTACTAGCCCGCACCGGAACGCATTTTACTAGACCGGAACGCGTTTTACTAGGTCGCACCGGAACGCGTTTTACTGGACCGGAACGCGTTTTACTAACACCCCCTTAAGTTTCAGCCCCTAATTTTATAATAGATAGATAAAATGACATTTTTTTGGTTTTATTAGGATATATTTACATGCTTTAATTAATTTGAGCCCATATCTGCTTTTGGGATTAACTGAATTGACTTTTTAGATCGAATGTACGGTACTTGTTTGTGCAGCAGCAACACAAAAAACTCATATGCTAAGGTTATTACTTCGTGGTACAATTGATAATTTTAAACTTCGATATCTTATTACTGATGCAGTAAGTTTACATCCATTTTTCTTCTAATATTAATTGTTTTTCTGATATTTTTAGCTTGGTTTATCCATTCCAGATTTGTTAAATCAACTTTCGATTAATAATTTTTCACTTTCATCTGCTTTAAGACTGGCATATGAAACATTTGAATCATTGGAAGAATTACACAAGGTTGGGGATTTGTTTAGATTATTACAGTAATATTTTGTTAATATTTTAGATAAATTTTATTCATCGAGATATCAAACCTGCAGCATTTGCGTTTGGTCTAAAATCGTTAAATACAAAATTATTTTTAACACATTTTGGATTAGCAAAAAAATTTCGTGGTTCTGCAGATGCAAAACTTTTGTAAGCTTTTTTAAAAACACGTAATTCTACAGTAATATTTATTTTTAGGGCTCCAAGAAAGACTGTACCATTTATGGGTACTGTAAAATATGCATCTCGAACAGTACATGAAAGAGGTGAAAGATCAAGAAAAGATGATATTGAAAGTTGGGTATATATGATTTCAGAACTTGTTGATGAAAAATCTTTATCTTGGAGAAAAATTGTTAATCGTGATGAAGTAAGTTTTGTGTTCATTACCGTAATCTTTTAAAATATATTTAATTTTCAAGATTTTAAAAGAAAAATGTATTTTTATGTCTGATGAAGGAATTTCACATTTATATTCAAAACATAAAAAAATTCCTGATGAATTTCGTCCTTTAATTCATTATGTAATGTCATTGGAATTTTCATCGTCTCCTGATTATTTGTATATAAAAAAAATTCTTCGAGAAGCGATGGAAAAGAGAAATGTTTCTGTGAGTTTTTTTTGCGAAATTTTTAATGCTACAGTATTCAAAAACTATGAAATTAGTGTTTTTTCGTTGGTATTGTTACAGTATTTTAAAGTACCAAAAAATGGAAAATTATTTGTTTGATGATACTCATTACAGTATCCCTTCATTCTCTTTTAATTCTTTTTATTTTTGTTATGCATATTGTTTTTTAGCAAAATGATCCATGGGAATGGGAAGGCCTTGAAGAAGCGAATGAAGAAGCAAAGAAGCGTAAAAATAATACATGTGATTCAACTCAACAAGTTCCAGAAGATTGAATGTTTAGTATTGTTTCATTTAAATTTGTATAGATTAGATAATTGAATAATAATATTGGAAAAAATATGACTGATTTATCAATTAAGAAAATGTAGTTCTTTTTTTAGCTTTATTTTTTTACGCGAGAATTTGATTACTGTAGTTAAATTTATTATTATTATTATGGAAATACTTTTACCAATTTTTTGTGGGACTTTATTCAAATTTGTATTGCATAAACCATTTTCATCATTTTGATTACAGCAACAAACAATTCGTTGTTGGCCATCTGGAGATTGTACAATCGAAAATCGATTGGAATTTTCATCAACTCGGCATCCAAGGGATACACTTGTTGCATGTAAATAATGTATAAATAGAAATTGTTTTATTTGGATAAGGTCACCCTTATTGCATCCTTTGTTCCCTTTTTGTATTTCATTGACAAATCTTAATTATTCAAAAAAAAAGAATTCAAATATGTTTTTTTATGAATGACAGGTGGAAGGGCATCACCACAAAAATCTGCTGCCATTCGTTTATGCCTTTCAGCAATTTTCACACTTTTAACTCATTTATTTACGCCCCCCGCCTTTTTTTAGTTGTTTCTTTTTTTCTGTCATTTAAATGATCAATCTTCTTTTTTTTTCTTCTCTTAATTGGTAGCTTTTTTTTTTATTTCGCTTATTTTATTTTTGATATTTTTATTTTGAAAATGTTAAAACCAATTGCTGCAATTCGTCGAAAAGCTTCATCATTTCGTGAGCAGCAGAGAAAACCTAAAATTAATTCAATAACAACAAAATTATCATCTCAAAAGCGTCGACCCTCCGTTGAATTAGATACCTATTTTTCAATTGATTCATTTTTATCTCGAATTAAACCAAATCGAAAACATTCTTCACCACCTGCACCAAATTCTCAAATTTCTGTAACAACAAATGCTTCAACATCTTTTCTTTCATTATCATCATCTGCTGCTGCAGCTGAAAATTATTGTTTATTAGATGAATTGCCTGAAGGATGTCTTGCAACGATTTTTACAAAACTTGAATCAAAAGATTTACAAAATCTTCGACTTACATGTAATATATTTGATTCAATTATTTCTAAATTAAATCAACGAAAATCAATCAATATTTTACAATTAAATGGAAATTCAAGGGGAAAAATTTATCGATTTTCTCATTCAAATGCTCCCATCTATGATCGATATGGATTTAATCAAAATGAAATTGATAAAGGTCTAAAATTGTTGTATGCAAAAAAGATTATTTTTGACAATGTTTTTATTGATGCTTCGGTTTCAAAAGCACTTTTACTTGGAATTGATTATTGTCTTGACGAGATTGTTTTTGATTTTTGTCATTTTCAATTATCGTAAGTTTTTAAAAACAATTATTATTATTATTAAAAATAACAATTTTAAGAGCAAATGCATTTTCACAATTAATTCAAAAATGGAAACCTAAAAGAATTTCAATAATTAATTGTGATTGGCGGGAAGCAGCTAATACTGCATTGATAAGTGATAGCATATTTTGTGATAATTCAAGATTAGAAAAATTTAAATTTTCAACTGTTGGATCAAAAAAGTACGTTACTTTTTTATTTTATTTCCAAAAAAAGGAATTGTTCTATTTTCGTTGTAGGATTCTTATCAGTGATGAAATATTTCATCATTTTTCAAATTTATATCTTCTTCCACAAACTCTTGAATTTATTGGTTGTGAAACAAAAATAACTTTGGAAGGAATTAAAAATGCCGTAACGGTAAGTTTTTTATAGAACAAAATATTTAAATAATTTTTATCACAAAGTTTTAGGCATATTTTATTTCCTGCCGTCAAGCCCTTAAAAATCCATCTTCATCAAATCGTTCGCTAAAATTTTCAGCATTTAAATGGCATTTTGGATGGTTATATTCAAATTCGGGAGAAATTTTATCAATTCTTGGTCCATTTTTATCACATGCAAAAGTGATAAAAAATGATTTTCCAAATTTTGAGATTCGTTTTCGACCAACAAAATCTTTGCCAATATTATCTTTATCTTTTATGTTTTTACATTTGGAACCTTCTGAACCATCTGATGATTCAACAATTTCTGATATTTCTTGGGATGATAGTGAAGAAGAATAACTGTATATAAAATTTCGTTGTAAGATATTTTTTTAACAGTATTACTGTATCAATATTTGTATATATTTTGTGAAAATTTTTTGATATATAAAATTTTATATTTATAATTTTAAAAAACAAACAACAAAAAATAACAAAGTTTGCTTTATAAATTATTTAAAGGAATTTTTTCTTTATCATTTTTTGCATGAAACATTTGTCCCTGATTTTCTGGTGCTACCGTAATTGCGGTTCGAGAAAGTGGTGGAATAATTTCAACAATTCTTATACATTTTCTCTGGAAAAAGTGACGTCTTATTTTTGTTGAAAACAATTTGAATTAGCAACTCTTTTTTAAGAAATATATATCCTACGAGAATTTCTCTCTCCTCATAATTTTTATCACTTACCTTTTCGGAATCATTCAAAGTGTTAAGTACATTTTGATGAGGCATCATTTTGATTGTTCTTGCACCATGTAAAAGACTAAAAAATATTTAAATAATAATTTAAATTAATTTCATTAACACAGAACTAACTTGACACCTGCGGCAGAACCAATCAATGGTGAAACATATCGTTTTGAAGTCGATTTTGTATATAATGGTGCAATTTGTGTTTCATCCCAAAATACATCTTTCTCCATTTCGGGTGGAGAAGATGAGCCCCTTTCAACGAGGGTTAAACCAGTGATAAGATTTTTATCAATTACATAATTGCATTCAAGATCATCATCATCATCTCCAAGCGGATTTAAAAGCATTTCAGCAACTTTCATCCAACCCCTAAAAAGGTAATCAATATCAAAGTTTAATCTATATGTATAAACAACCGTATACTAAAGTTAACATTTGATAGATACGGTAGTTTAACATTAATTTATTACTACATTTGAACAAATAAAACTTACATATAAACAACAAATTGTATCATAGTTGTAATAGGAATCCAAATATCAAACTAAAAAAAGTAAAATATTTTTTAAAAATTTAAAACTAAAACTCACAGAAGAATCTTTTAAAAATTGTCGACTAATTAAACATAAAATAAAATAAATTCGAACAGACATAAAAATTAATTGTGGATAGATTAACGGAACAGGAACCCAATCAAATTTGAGTAAAGTTGCTAAACCTTGTTGAAAGGTATGAACTTCTTGCAGCGTTCTACCCAATAAATTATCATTTACAATTTTTGCATCGGCTCTTGCTTTGCATAAATGTTGTTGACACCATTGCCTGAAATTTTTACAGTATCATTAAGATGTACCACTTAATTATGTTGCAAATGTAGTTACACAATCATACTGTATTTTATTTAATTAATTCGAGAAAAGCACAGTATCCTCAAAATATTGAGTCTTATATATTCCAGGGTTACTGTAGCTAATTTATAAAAAATATATATTTTTTATTATTTATATACAGTAACCTTGCATAAATAAATAAACAAAACTCAATATTTTGAGGATACTGTTCTTTTCTCGAATTAATTAAATAAAGTACAGTATGATTGTGGTAATACATAAGCAACATAATCAATAAAGATTACTGTATATTTTTAAATAAATAAAAACTTTAATTTTTTGAACCTTTTTTATATTTTTCAAAACGCATGTCTACAAACACAAACATTTCCATAATCTTCTGTTCACTTCTGACAAAAAAAACTTGTTTTAAAACTTACAAAACACTCAACAAAAAAAAAGTTTATTGAATTAGTCACTTACTTTTCAATGTCTTTTTTAAACAAATCATTCAAAAAGAAAACTACCAAAATAAAATAAATGACTAATTTTTAGTTTTCTTTTTAAAAAAAAAACTTTGTTAACTTACAACGGAACCCAATATCGTGAATAATGATCATTAATAGATTCAATTAATTTACATTCTGTCGAAGTTAATAGTCCAGCAGCAATTAAAGTTTCAAGAGTTGGAAATCTTTTTCTTACTTGCATAGATATATCTCGAAGTACTAAAGCTTGATTCAAAACCATATATCGTATAAGAGTTCGTCGAAGAAGTTTTGTCTTTTCATCATCTCCATGTATAAGTGCTGCAAATGCCATAGCAGAATTATCAATCCATCCAATTCCATTCAAAATTGCCAACCATCGACTTACAACAAATGTTACAAAAAACCCTAGCATAAAAGTTAATGGAAGAATCTAAATAAAAAGATATAGAAAAAAAAAGAATATTACGGTAGAAAAAAAAGTGATACAAACCTGATAAATATCTTTTGAAAGATATATTGCAAATTTATCAAAGATCCTAAAAAAAGGTTATTGGTTATTTATGTGTTTGTAGTGTTGCACCGGACAATTTTTATCGGCTCCAGCTCCGTGGGTGGCTCCGAAATCCAAAAAGCGGCATTTTTCCCTTTGATATTTTTGGGGTTGCGGCTAGATCAAAAAACAGGTAATATATTTGCAAAGTTGCAAAAAAAAACATACGCAAAAAATGTGTAAACTTTTCTAAGCTTCAAAAACTGGTAATAAACAAAAGAGATTAAAGTAATAAATTATTATACTTTGTTTTTTCCGGTTTTAAGCAAACCCGGATTTTGGGCCTAAATTTTTTAGCCGGCCTACGGTCAACTTTTTTATATTGTTTATTTGGGAAAAACATAAAATTTTTTTAGAATAATCTGCAGGCCTTATCTAAGCCAGCTGGCCGCATTTTTTATCCCTGAATGACATGCATATTTTTTAGGCTATAAAATTGTAACTAAATTTAAGCTCAAATTCCATCATATTATTTCTATCTATTTGCGCATATATTTTGTTTAACTCACATTTTGTGTTTCTTTTAACTAAAACCTTGAAAAAAAGCTACCTTTAATTTGCTCAAAACGCATAAAAATTTATGCGTTTTTTTAAAAATAAGCTTAAAAATAAAAAAAACCAAACTCTCCAAAATAATAACTATTTTAGACCCCCAAAAATAAAAAATAAAAAATAAAAGACTTACTTTTGAAGTTCATTTGTAAGAAGGAAGCGATAAATTAAGCTAATAATCATATATACAATTGTCCAAATAAAAAGTTGATGCAATATTGCCTTCCAAATTGATCCCCTCCATCGACATAATAATTTAAAGAAAGATTTTGTTGAAGAATATGAAACGTCCAAAGTATATGGAATTGTCATTGTTGCATTTATTTTAATGAAATAAGATTTATTTTGATGGAATAAGTAATCCAAAAATATTTAAAGTTGATCTTATTTGAGAATTATTGTTAAAAGTAATTAAAATATAAAAGATATGTATGTAATATCTTTGAGAATAATAAAATGGACGTGGTGTAAAAAAAAGCTTTGACAAAAAAAACAACACACAAAAAAAACAAGTACAAAAAACAAGCGCAATAAACAAGCAGCACAAAAACAGTGGCTGACGAATAAAATATATGTATTATTTTAAAAAAGTCTGCGGGGTGGGTTTTCTTTTTTTTTGTGTATGACTAACTTGATTTGTTTGAAAGTTTGAAACAGTCTTTCCTTCCTTTCTTTTTTCTGTAACTGTGTTTTTGTTCCCTCCCTCCCTTTCTTTCCTCATTTGCTTTCACCTCAAAAAATGCGTTGCTCTTCCCCCCTTTGAAATTTTGGTGTGCTGGTATTTGTGGTAGGTATATACATATATACCTTTAACAAACACAAATACAAAAGAAATTTCAATCCAAAAAAATTATATCTAAAAAGAACTTTTTCACGCATTATTTTTTTTTCAAAGGTAAACAAAAATGTTTCATTGGGTTTTAAGAGACTGTCTACCAGATTTTTCAAATCGAGCGGAACACACCATCTCAGATTTCAATTATTTTTTGTATGTTGGTAGAATATGGTCTAAAAACGTTATTCTGAAAGTATTACCAGTTCTTATAGTACTCGTTTTGGATTGGCACGATGCCAAAGGTCATAATTGACCAAAATTTCATGACAAGTAAAATATTTTTATTCCATTACCAAAAAATTTGAAGTTTTCCCAGGTGATACTAGTTGGAACAAGGTTTAAAAAAATGTATCGTTTACATTTCTGTCATATTTTTGAATACGATTTTTTTCACTTTGAATATTTCACCCCCTGAAAAAAAATTTCGTTTTTCGTGGGGGGACCCAAATGAAACATGCAAAAATTGCCCCAGGATCTCATCTTTTAAGTTTTATATGCTTTGCGTCATACCGAGGGGAACTTATCGATTCCCAACCAAAACACTTTTGTCGAACAACATCTATAACATGGAATAATAAATATATTTCATGAATGGAGGCAGGTATCGACTTTCGGTGACTTGCATTATGTAATACCATGTCAGGGGAGCATCCAAGAACAGTATGAACATTTTTAATAACGATTTCGAAATATGGGACCCCTTTGAAAATCCAAAATTTTATAAAATTAAAATATCGCAAAAACTCGGTTTTTTCTTTCATAATAAAATCAAATATGCATTTTTAATGTAAAAAAGATGTAACAACACCAATCTAACATGATAAAAAATGACGGGGGGTCAAAATCGATTTTTTATGATTTTTTGAATTTTGCTTCTTTTCGATCAATTTTCGAGATACCAAAATATTGGAAATATCGAAATATATCAACTATCTGATACTTTCGGGTTAAAATGTAGCTCGTTTAAGATTTTTGGGCAATATTTCGACAACCTGGAATTACTAGTTTTCGTTTACCGCGTAATTCAAAATATGCTCAGAAATTTGTTAAAAAACACCTGGAAATCAATGTTTTTTCGATACAGCATCACTAAAAACATTTTTTTAAGATTTATTGTAATGTACTTTGATGGTGTGAAGTGTTTTGAAATCATTTTGAACAATTTTAAGATTTTCAAAAATTACTGATTTTTCAAAATTTGAAAAAAATTATTTTATTTTATTTTTTGTTGAAGTCATTCAGAAACTGTTAAAATATTGACATTCAAGCCAAAAAAAATGTTTTTAGTGATGCTGTATCGAAAAAACATTGATTTCCAGGTGTTTTTTAACAAATTTCTGAGCATATTTTGAATTACGCGGTAAACGAAAACTAGTAATTCCAGGTTGTCGAAATATTGCCCAAAAATCTTAAACGAGCTACATTTTAACCCGAAAGTATCAGATAGTTGATATATTTCGATATTTCCAATATTTTGGTATCTCGAAAATTGATCGAAAAGAAGCAAAATTCAAAAAATCATAAAAAATCGATTTTGACCCCCCGTCATTTTTTATCATGTTAGATTGGTGTTGTTACATCTTTTTTACATTAAAAATGCATATTTGATTTTATTATGAAAGAAAAAACCGAGTTTTTGCGATATTTTAATTTTATAAAATTTTGGATTTTCAAAGGGGTCCCATATTTCGAAATCGTTATTAAAAATGTTCATACTGTTCTTGGATGCTCCCCTGACATGGTATTACATAATGCAAGTCACCGAAAGTCGATACCTGCCTCCATTCATGAAATATATTTATTATTCCATGTTATAGATGTTGTTCGACAAAAGTGTTTTGGTTGGGAATCGATAAGTTCCCCTCGGTATGACGCAAAGCATATAAAACTTAATAGATGAGATCCTGGGGCAATTTTTGCATGTTTCATTTGGGTCCCCCCACGAAAAACGAAATTTTTTTTCAGGGGGTGAAATATTCAAAGTGAAAAAAATCGTATTCAAAAATATGACAGAAATGTAAACGATACATTTTTTTAAACCTTGTTCCAACTAGTATCACCTGGGAAAACTTCAAATTTTTTGGTAATGGAATAAAAATATTTTACTTGTCATGAAATTTTGGTCAATTATGACCTTTGGCATCGTGCCAATCCAAAACGAGTACTATAAGAACTGGTAATACTTTCAGAATAACGTTTTTAGACCATATAAGACGCGGAAATATAAAATGTTTTAAAACCACCTTCAAAAATTTCTCCAAAAAACAAAAATGCCATTTTTAAAAAAAAATTGTGTTTTTTGAAAATCTGTCTCTTTGATTTTTCTCATACAGAGAAATCAGGTTTTTGTGAAAAACCATCTCCCAACTTTTTCTGAAACGGAGTTTTCGAGAAATGTGAAAATTTCTCCTCACCATTTTTCTCAAGCAACGATTTTTGGATTTTGAGAAAATCCAGCTCACGACTTTTTCTCAAACAGAGTTTTCGAGAAATTTGAACATTTGTCCTAACTGTTTTTCTCATGCACTGATTTTCAGATAATTTTCAAAAGTCCAAAAAAAGTGAGACAAACTTTCACATTTCCGTGATTTTTCAACATGACTTTTGTCCAAACAAGGTTTTTCAAGAATTTTGTTTTTTTCCCTCAAATCACTTTTTCAAACAGTTTAAAATATCTCACTTTTTCAAACAGTTTGAAATATCTCACTTTTTCAAACAGTTTGAAATATCTCACTTTTTCAAACAGTTTGAAAAATCTCATCTTCTAGACAAGTTTCCCTAAAAAGGAATCGAACCCAAGTATGCTTGTCCTTCAGCCCAACGTCCTAACCACTATACCATAGGTGCAACAGAACACAGCGCTCAAAAATGAGTGACATGCATTTGCATTTCAAAAGCGGGAATGAAGATGATACATTTTTGAGCACTGTGTTCTGTTGCACCTGTGGCATAGTGGTTAGGACGTTGGGCTGAAGGACAAGCATACTTGGGTTCGATTCTTTTTTAGGGAAACTTGTCTAGAAGGTGAGATTTTTCAAACTGTTTGAAAAAGTGAGATATTTCAAACTGTTTGAAAAAGTGAGATATTTCAAACTGTTTGAAAAAGTGAGATATTTCAAACTGTTTGAAAAAGTGAAATATTTCAAACTGTTTGAAAAAGTGAGATTAATTTCACGAATTTGCAAATTTCTCCATATGAGCTTTTTTCAACCTCAAAAAACGGCTTTAAAAAACAAAAATGACGTTTTTTGAAGAAATCATGGTTTTGTGAAGATTTATCCTAATTTCTGAGACAGATTAATAAAATCCCGTGATTTTCCAAGATGAGAAAAAAGTGCTGAGATTAATTTCATCATAATCCAAAAAATCGCTGCTGGAGAAAAATGGTGAGGAGAAATTTTCACATTTCTCGAAAACTCTGTTTGAGAAAAAGTGATGAGACACTTTTCCTCAATTTCCAAAAACCCTTGTATGAGAGAAAGTGATGAGATTTATTTTACACGGATCACGATTTCTGATGGTGAAAAAGGCTTGAGACAGATTTTCTAAAATGCAATTTTTTGAAGGGGTTTTAAAACATTTTATATTTCCGCGTCTTATATTCTACCAACATACAAAAAATAATTGAAATCTGAGATGGTGTGTTCCGCTCATATATGACATTTTAAGATTTTCTGGTAGACAGTCTCTTAATAAAAAAAATTATGGAAACATAAAAAAAAACGAAACACTGAAAAAATTCTTGAAGTTTATTTTATTAAGCTTCACCTTTTTTAAATATACTCCGTTTTTCGTTGCCCTTTTAAAAACAAGTTTGTTAAAATTTAACCCCCCTCTAACTTAATTTTTTTTATCGTTTTTGATTACAGTATTGAGAGATTGATTATTATTCAATTTTCCATACATCCGACTTTTTTTCAAAAATCCGATCCGACACAGTTTTGGATCGGATTCAGTAACACTAATCCGAATATCGCATTTTTGAATTTCGAAAGTCGCGTCGGGACCCAAAAGAATCGAAAAACGCCATTCTGAAGTCAGAGGATTTTACCATAGCGATTCCTAAAAAATACTATCAAATTCATCGTGTTTTTTAACCTTGGAAGGTGGAAATATCGTGGAAAAAAGTCGGAAGCTTATCAATGATATCATAATTATCATAACTTATCATTATCATTGACTTTTTTCCCTATCCTTGTTAATGAGCTTTTAAAATTTAATTTAAAAAGAAGAAAAAAGCAAAAATGGGCTCAATGAATGAATGCATCGTTGTGTATAGGGTTGGGCATTTATCGGTAAATTTATCCGGTAAAGGGTAAAATCGGAAACTTTAGTTAAAAATTGATAGATAAGTTATGGGAGAGCCCATGAAATTCGCCCAGAATCTTCCAAAAACATTAAATTTGATAATATAAAATCATAACATATTTCAGAAGTTGGTTAATGAGTTTTGACAAAAAAAAGCAATTGGGACCCCTTTTTTTTCCCGAAGTTCTGGTATTTTTAGATGCCCCATATCCTAGGGTATATGTAAAAAAATAGAAACCCAGTAATTTTGGATCCTGGTGGTTCTGTAGCTGGATTACTGTATTTTTTGACGTTTTGGGACATTCAACTGAATAAAAAACCACTTTAAATGTGATAGATATGGATATTTCTGGGTCCCCTAGACTCAACTCGTCCAGGGCTATCCAACGATACCACTTTTAGAGCTATCTGAAAACTTGGCTCCAGAATCCGGATTCTGAATTCGGTATACTGTAACTCAAAAACGACTTCATGAATCTCAAAAGTGATGATGAATTTGGTGTTTTGGACCCATGTTAACCCAGAAAAACATTTTGAGCCACATCCGTGATAAAAAAATTTCGGTTTTGCAGAAAATGTTCAAAAATACTGGATTGTTAGAAAAAACGTCCTATAAATAGAGACTAGAAAGCAACATTTTTTCCTTTCCTTTCTTTGACATTTTTTTCGTTACAGTATGAAAAATTAAATTTTAATTTACAACTTAATAATCAGACCTACAAGATGTTATTTTTTACGCAGATTTCGAATATAATATTTTAAAAAATTTTCCCATAAGACAAAGGGTAGAAAACTCAAAAAATACACGTTTTTTCGACTTTTGACCACCCCTAAGTAAAGCCCAAATAAGCATAACTGGTGGTGCCACCGACCAACCCTAGCTAGTTGTGTCTCTTCCATTTGGACATTGAAAAACTCTTAAAACGAAATTTTATAGTTGCAACTCAAAAAAAAAATTTTTTTCCCAACGTTTGCTTTTTTTTCCATTTTAACACAATTTCTTATTTTTGTCCAAGTTTCATATTTTTGTTTAATTTAATTATAGGTGACGAAAGAAAAATGTCACAACGTGATGAAAATCCAAATCATCCACAACGTGGCGGTTTCAATGCGAATGCTCCATCATTTGTACCAAATGCAAATGCGGTGCCATTTGTTCCTGGACAACGTTATACTCCACAGCAACATGGTCAACCACAATATTATCAACAACAACCATATTCTGGATATCCACCACAAATGTTTATGGGACAAGGTGGTAACCCAATGATGTATATGCAGCAACAACCACCACAGCATCAACCACAACATCAACAACCACTACCGCATCAACAACAACCACAGCATCAACAACAACCACAGCATCAACAACAGCAAATGCAACCTCCAATGCAAATTGGACAATGGCAACAACAACCTCCACCCCAGCAGCCGCAACCCTCGCATCCTCCTCAGCAACAACAAAAACCTCAGCAAGAACCTTTGTTACAACAACCTGCTGATTGTGAGCAAATTTTTTAATTTTACTTGATCTTAAAAAAGTTCTTCTAGCTTGGGATGATGGGGCTGAAGATCCAGTTTCAGAAAAGAAAGATCAAGTTAAGAAAGAAACTCCGGTAAAAGAACAAGAAGTTGTCCAAAAGGAACCGGCTGTTGCAAAAGTATTTTTTATAAAAGAATCCTTTATTTAATACATTTTATATTTTTAGCCACCTCCAAAAGAAGAAAAACCTAAAGAACCTAAACCACCGAAAGAAGAAGTTCACGCGGAAGAAGTTGTAAAACCATCGAAAGTACCTGCTGTTAATGTTGGTATGTATAATTTCATCTTCATTTTTCACGTTAGAAATGCATCCGCTAAAAGTAATGCTGTCGGGTCGCCTGTTACTCGGTTCCAATTGTTTTTCCAAAGACATAAGTTTTTGCACATCCGAATATCTTGATTTTCATCAAATTAAGCTTAAATCTTCTATTATTTACCTTAAAAAATCTCTGCTGAGAACCAAAAGGTTTTGAAATGGGTGGAGGGGAATGGTTACAATCAACAGGGCCGCAAATAGGGGGGTGGAACTGGGGAAAGTTCCCCCCCCTTGTCGGCCAAATGTAAGGGGAAAAATTGAATTCATACTAGATAAAATGAGATTTTTTTGGTTTTTATAAGGAAGTTCCACCCCCTTACTTTGGACCAATTTGCGGCCCTGACAATCAAGAGACAATCAGGGGACAAAAGAATGTTAAAAAAAACTCATTTTACTGTACCTTTTTATTTTCGCCTCGAATCAGTGCAAAAACGGTTACAGAGTTGGGAAGCCGAATTTTTTTTCTTATTTTGGATAATGGGAACAAAGCAACAAAAATGTTAATGAAACTTTCAAAGCAAAAATAAAAAGAAGGAAAAAATGAATTTCGGTTCACATTTTTTCGTCCCCTGAATGTGTCTCTTGAATATCACCGTTCCGCTCCACCCCTTTCCAAAAAACATTAACTTGTTACTGGTGCGGATTGTTATAATTAACCTAACAACGTCTGGCATTTTTAGAAGAGATGGAAAGAACTCATAAAGAACATTTAAATATTGTTTTTATTGGTCATGTCGATGCTGGTAAATCAACAATTGGTGGGCAACTTATGTATTTGACTGGAATGGTTGATAAACGTACACTTGAAAAATATGAACGGGAAGCAAAAGAAAAAGGTCGTGAAAGTTGGTATTTATCTTGGGCCTTGGATACAAATGATGAAGAGCGTGAAAAGGGTAAAACTGTTGAAGTGGGAAGAGCATATTTTGAGACAGAAAAGAAGCATTTTACAATTTTGGATGCTCCTGGACATAAAAGCTTTGTTCCTAATATGATTACTGGTGAAATATTTTTTTTTGTATTCTTGTAACTTTTTTTTAAAAATTTATAGGTGCTACTCAAGCTGATTTGGCTGTATTAGTTATTAGTGCACGTCGTGGTGAATTCGAAACAGGCTTCGATCGTGGAGGTCAAACACGTGAACATGCAATGCTCGTCAAAACTGCTGGAGTTAAACATCTTATTATCCTTGTAAATAAAATGGATGATCCTACTGTCAAATTTGATGAAGCGAGGTAAAAATATTGAGCAAAAATTTTATTCGATTTCATTATGGTTATTTTTAGATACATAGAAATTCAAGATAAGCTTACTCCATTTTTACGTAAATGTGGTTTTAATCCCAAAACAGATTTAACTTATATTCCATGTTCTGGTCTCACTGGTGCTTTCGTTAAAGATAGACCCGAAGGTGATGCTTTATGGTATACTGGTCCTTGCTTTTTGGAATTCATTGATGGATTGGCTAAAATTACAAGAGATTTTGGCGGACCTATTCGAATGATTGTTTCTGATAAATACAGTGTGAGTTATAACCTTCACTAAAACGGAACCACTAAAAGAGAGATCAAATTTTGACACAACTTCGATTAAAGTTTGATCAAAATTCCCAGGCCTTTTTGCCGACGGTGTATCTATCTGTTTTATCAATTTTGCAGTTGTTAATTTATTGATTTTTGTCTTTTTTAGGATATGGGAACAATTGTTATGGGGAAAATGGAATCTGGAGTAATCAACAAGGGTCAAAATGTTTTGTTAATGCCAAATCGTGTATGTTTCTCCTTAATATTGTTGTATTTCTCATTGATTTTTGGCAATTTAGGTTACATTACAAATTGTTCAATGTTTCTCAGATGAAGATGAAGTCGATCAAGTTGCTGCAGGGGATAATGTAAAATTAAAGCTAAAAGGTATTGAAGAAAATGAAATTATGTCTGGATTTGTTATTTGTTCAACAGATTAT
The DNA here is from genome assembly GCA_964035985.1 of Panagrolaimus superbus. Taxonomy (NCBI): domain Eukaryota; kingdom Metazoa; phylum Nematoda; class Chromadorea; order Rhabditida; family Panagrolaimidae; genus Panagrolaimus; species Panagrolaimus superbus. The sequence goes on from OZ038357.1 coordinate 15,241,373, forward strand.
CCATGTCGTGTTGGTAAAGTATTTGATGCTGAAGTCATGGTCTTAGAACTTAAATCAATTATGACATCTGGATACACATGTGTATTGCATTTACATTCTGCTGTTGAAGAAGTTACTGTTTCTGTGAGTTTTTTTCTTCCCTATAATTTCTCAAATTAAATTAATATCTTTTTTAGCGAATCATTTGTAAAATTGACAAGAAAACTCAACAAAAACAAAAGACAAAATTTGTTAAACAAGATGATAAATGTATTCTTCGCATTGAAGCATCTGAACCTTTCTGTTTGGATACATATAAAGAATTTCCGGTTATGGGTCGATTCACTCTTCGTGATGAAGGAAAAACAATTGGTATTGGAAAAGTTGTTAAAGTCGTTGAATAAATTATATCCGATTTCTTATCATTATTCTATTAATCGTTTTTAAATATTATTGTTGTTTTTTCTTGAATATTTAAAGTTTATTTAAATGGATTTTATTTCTGTGAATTTGTTTTCCATTTTTTTAAAAATAAATTTTTGTTTGAAAGCTTTTTGGTTTATTTTTTTTGTTGTTTTTGTTTTATAAAATTGGGGAAAAAACTTGACGGCAAACACATTTAGCAGAAAAACAAGTTTACAATCAATCTATCAAAAATTTCGATTACTTGTAGAAGAAAAAGAGATAATCTATTTTTGACATTATTTTGCAATAAAAGAAAGGAGATTAAGATAATTATATTTTACTAATTTGTATGTTTAAGCTTTGTATCAATTAATAAATATGTAGCAATATGTAGCTTACCAAGTTTATTTATTTATTTGAAATACAGTAGAATATTTTGTAACAAAAAAGATGCGCAAAAGTCCTGCCGCGATTTATATTTGATACTTTTTTGCACAAAATTTTGACTTTTTGTTGGGGCAATTGATATTTTTATTATCAAATGATTTGATATTTGCAAAGTTATAATCTTTATATATGTTTTAATCTAAAGTAAATGCTCGAGAGTTATCTGTATGTTACTGCTCTATTGTTATGTTATCAAAAATCAAATAATCATTTGGTGAATTAAACCGTGATCTTTATTTATATAAAATGTTAATGTAAACTTCTATTATTTTACATGTATTTAAAGCTTTTTCGTGCATTTAATTAAGGAAGAATTTGATGCTTTTATTTAACAATGCTTAAAATATTTCTTTTAGGAAAAATGGGAAAACCAAAGCCAAAAGGAAAAGAACAAAAATTAATTTCTAATAGTACTGCCTCGACATTGCATGCAGTAACGGGTGATGAAGCCTTGAAACTACCAGCAGGAAAAGATCCAAAATGGTGGGATATAGGAAATTTTTCAAAAGATGATAATCCAAATGGACTTGTTGAAGAATCATCATTTGCAACAATGTTTCCAAAATATCGTGAAAAATATATTAAAGAGGTATGGCCGCTAGTTCAAAAGGCATTGGAAGAACATTTTTTAAAAGCTGAACTTGATCTTATTGAAGGTTAAATATTTAATGTAGCTATTCTCTTTTAATCAACTAAATTTTTTAGGTACAATGGCAATTCGAACAACAAGAAAGACATGGGATCCATATGTTGTACTTAAAGCTCGAGATATGATTAAATTGCTTGCCCGTTCTGTTCCAATTGAACATGCCTTACGAGTATTACGAGATGATGTTTCATGTGAAATTATTAAAGTTGCTTCAATGGTTCGAAATAAAGAAAGATTTGTAAAACGTCGGGCAAGATTAGTTGGAAAAGATGGCGCAACTTTGAAGGCAATGGAATTACTAACAAATTGTTATGTTGTTATTCAAGGTAGGACCGCAAATAGGGGGGTGGAACTGGTGTTAGTTGCACCGCCCTTGGCTATGATTTTCTTTAATTTTAAATTATTTAAGGTGGTACCGTTGCGGCAGTTGGTCCATATCAAGGATTAAAAGATATTCGAAAAATTGTTGATGATTGTATGAAAAATATTCATCCAATTTATAATATTAAAAGTTTAATGATTAAAAAGGAATTGATGAGTAACAATGAATTAAAAGATGAAAATTGGGAAAGATTTTTGCCACAATTTACAAAAAAGGTTTGAGCGTTTTTCTTTGAATATTATTATTATTGATGGATTTAATGTGAATTTTTTTGTAGGTTCAAACTGCACAAGCAACAAAATTGGCAAAGAAAAAGAAGAAGGAACAATGGAAGAAGAAAGGCCCATACACGCCCTTCCCACCTCCACAACCAATGTCAAAGATTGATCAACAGCTTGAATCTGGTGAATATTTTATGACAGAAAAATTGAAAAAGAAGCAAAAGGTTGAAGAACGAAATGAAAAGCAATCTGAACGTACTCAACAGCGACAAGAAGAGCGAAAAGCAGTATATCAAGCACCAGAAGAAAAGCCACGGCTAAAGAAATCTCTTCCAATTGATTCAACTGATAAAGAAGTTGATTTAAAGAAATTAAAGAAAAAGGTTGCTAAAAAGGCATAAATTTTTGTTATATTTTTTTGTTGATTTTTTTAAAAAATAAAATGTTATAGTTTTTTTATTGGAAAGTATACGGTATTATTGGGTGTTAGGATTTGCAAATTTCAGAATACCGCTCCCAAATAAAAGAACTTTTATATTTACCTTTATCCGACTAATGAACATTCTAAAAAGCTCTTTATACCTTAATATAGTTAATTTTCTTTAAATTAACTATATGCTGAAACTATGTTCATACCTTTTCCCTAGTGTGCAATTAATTGAGAAGTTCCGTTGAGAAAAGTTATATTTTTATTAATATCAATAATTTTTGAATAACTTTTGCAATTTCTGCATGTCCATCTATTCTCATCAGGTATAATAATTTTCTTAAACATCTAACTAGTGTTTGGCGGTCATTTGACCAACAAATCTTATTGACCGGTCACTTTGGTACATAACTCTCAGTTTTTAGTTTTTCTTTATTTTTCAATTATTATTTTGTCTTGTTTTTTTTTTCATTTGTAAGTGCGGCAATGCTTTAATGTTTTGCATGTAACTCAGTAACAGTGATGTTGCGACTCCGACTCCGGAGCCGAGGAGACGACTCCGGAGTCGGAGTCGATGAGGTGGAGTCGATGCATCGACTCCGGAAGAAATTTTTTTTTAAAACTTTTAACATCTATTTATTCTGCAGAATAATAGTTCTAAAACAACCTTTTTTGACATAAAAGCTCTAATAGGTTGTTTTAATTGCCTTGAAAATAAGTTAAAAAGTTTTTTAAAAAATTCTGAAAATTTTTAAAACAATTTTTTTATTTCAAATATTAACTTTTTAATTATTTAAAACAGTTTAATAGTGTAAATTGATATCTAGAAAGCACTTTTATGTTTTAAAGCAAAATTTTGAATTTTGAGTCGACTCCGCAGTCAACTCCATTGACTCCGACTCCGGAGTCGGAGTCGATAAAAAATGTCCGGCACATCACTGCTCAGTAAACTGAAATTGGAATTGAAATAGGACTCAACTGCAACGATCCCATCTTTCTTCAATTTGATCTGCATGCAAATGAAAAGTTACTTCCTTTTGCGAGAAAGTTCAACATCTTGAACATTGTTTTTTTGACGTTTTATCAAACCAGATAAAAGTCTTTCGTCACGAAGAAAGAGTATTTATAGTCATGAAAAAATTAAAAATTAATTATCTTATTTTTTTGAGAATTATATGATGTTTATACTTTTTTTGCGCCGTATTAAGGTTGAAGAATAATATTTTTTTAAATATTTTTTTCATTAATTTTATATATCTTCTTTCAAAATTCTTTTGTTTGTTTCCCAATAATTTTTTCAACGCCTTTCTTATCAAATATATGTGCGCTACAAATAAACAAAAAATAATAACCTTTTTTACTGATATTTTATTTGGTATATAACACTTAATATCTTTTCACAAAAAAGTGTCGTTATACTTACCTTTTTACCTTATAACTTGATGTCAATGTTTGAGATTTTATTCAATATTTTAGGTTTTTTAAACCCCGCTGTCGCGTCGCCGTCGGTAGTATTTGATTTTGGTAAATCCTTTAGAAGTTTAAAAAAACGACGCTATTGACGGGAATATATTGGTTTTATATGCGGGTTATTTGTGTTTTTTCCAAATGAACAAAGCCTAAATTAATTTGTTATTTTTTCTCGCATTTTGATAAAGAAAAATTGCCATGCATTTCCGTCTAAAATGCTTTTATCTATAAAATGGGGCAACACTTTTTTATTTACCTCAGTACCATTTCTACCCTCCACGGCAAAAAATAAATCCCTTGCTTTTTTTTAGCAATAATAAAAATAATTTATTTTAAAAATTATGGTCAACAAAACCCATATTGCAAATGGATGTGATCGTGATATTTTTGCAATGACGGATATGGACCGCAATGTTCATACAAAAGAACTCAAGGCAGTTTCGGCTGGTTTTAAAGATCTTGGAAATATTGAAGCCAAAGAAGAAAGTAAATTTATTGAAAATAAAGTTACAAAAATTTACATTTATTTCAGGATGCAATCAAATCTTTCATATTGCAGAATCACGCGGATTTACGAAAATCCGTCCAGGTTTGTATTTGCCATTTGAACCATCTGGTGAAGGATGTGTTTACATTTCAATAGTTACACATAACGATGACGGTAATCTTCATGTTATTGCCAGTGCTTTTCCTCAAGGCCAAAATCATAGTGTCATCGTTGGGGATGATATACAAATTTATGCTGCTAAAATGGGTGAAATATGGATTGATGATAATGACAGAAAATTTGGTCCTGAAAAGTAATTTATGAGAACTGAAATTAAAAGTGTAAAAGTTATCATTTGTTGAAATTTTATTATATAACAATTTTAAACATTTATCTTTATAAAATTATTTTAATACTCCTTTTAATATTTTTTAAACAATTTTGTCAACACTCCAACAACTTGCTGGGTTGCTTGTATATTTCATACTTGTTAAGGGGTTCAGGACCCCCCAAAACGAATATCAGAAGCCTTAAATCTAAATAATTTGGGTTTCAAGGTTTTCGACCATGCACAAGAAAATGATAATAAAAGGTCTTTTAAATAGATACCAGTTAATGAATAATGTTTATAATTAAGTCCAGCAATGTATTTATGCTACTTACTTTCTCATTTTTCATTCCTGGTTAATTAAATAGAATGTTACAGTTGTATTTAAAGCATCCGATGAGGTTGCACGGTTTCAACGACGTGATCCAACAGTGGCCACACGGCGCGAAAAAAATATAGCCCAAACAAGGGAACCACGGCAGATGCTATTTGAGTTAAGACTTTCCACATATTTTTTAAACCATTAATTGGGGGTCAGAAACGAACCCCAAAAATTTTTTGGCTTCATTGTAAGCATAACACTACCGCTGCCGACATGAAAAAAATTTACACTTTTGATATAAAGATTAGCATGGCATACAGGTTGTTCAGAGAGTCCAGCATGACACCACCGCTGATCAAAAATTTAAAACCCGCCCTTTAACTAGTATGAATCTATTTGAAATTATTGTCTTACAGTACAATTAAATCCATATCGCGAAATCGATTTGTCATCGTAGATATCCCATCCCGATATAGACAAGATTAATTAGCTTTCAATTTAGCTTTGTTTAAAACTAAGAAAAATAATGCCAACTGTTTTTATTCGTTCTTTGTCCATTTTTTTTTTTGGTGGTGTAAAGAACGGCCAACAACGAAAGCTTAGAGTTTAAAAAAAGTGGAAGGGTTTTTTTGGATCAACATCAGTTTTTTTTGATCGAACAAAAGCAAGGAAAAAAAAATACGGCCGACCTCCTGCTGCTGTTGCTGCTGCTGGACATTATCCTCCCCAACATCTTTCCTTCTTTCTTTTTTTTTTCAATCTTAGACTTTTCATTCTTCGTATATTTTTTTTGCGCATTTTTATAAACACACTTTTTTTCTTCTTCGCTTTTTTTGCCATTGGCATTAAATTTTTGCTTCTCCTATTTTTTTTGCTTGCTTTCTTGCTTTCTTCAAATCGATTTATTTTGCAGATCCCTCTAAAAAATTATGTCGTTCTTAAAACTTTTTCAAATATTTATTTTAATTTTTTGTGTCAATTGTTTCGATGATAACAGTAACAATAAAAATGATCTCCAAAATCTTTATCCATCCATTTGTGTTACAATTGGAATTACGCATCATTCACACATTTTACCGTATTCAATGGGATTAATAGAAAATTTTAAATATCCTAAAAATCAAATTCAAATTTTATTTGTTAGCAATAATCAAAGTGATGAAGATACGATAAATTCGGCACAGTTGTAAGTTTTTTGAGCAGTGAAAAGGGGATATATGATATCCGATAGGGGGAAGGGATTTACGATATCTGTTATAACGGATTGGGGATATTCGTTGATCGTATAAATTTTTGGTTATCAGTGTGATTTGTTTTTACTTAATATTTATGAGATCTTTGCCCTTATAATAATCCTTATCACCAAATTCGAGAAAACAAATTAATTTAACTTTTTTAGATGGTCAGATAAAATGTCATCCCTCTATAAATCCACCGGATTAACAAAATCTCCAGATTCAAATTGGATGGAATTTTGCCTTCAATGGTCAAAATCCCAAAGTTGCAACTATCTTTTTATCACAAGCCCTGATAATTTATTAATGGAAAATTCATTAAAAAAATTGATAAATCTTAAATTTATTGCTGTTTCGCCATTATTGAATGGGCCATTTGGAAAATATTCAAATGTTTACAAACTTTTGGAATCAGATTTTATTGAACGTGAAAGAGTTGAAAGTCAACAGGTACGAACGGGGGGGGGGGGGGCGGATTTGATAAATCCAAAATTTTTATCAAAAAATATAAGCCATTTTTTAGGTTTATTATTTTAATCTTCCAATTTTAATTAATCTTGAAGCTCCTGAAATTCAAAAATTAACATTTAATGAAAAAAATGTTGAAAAATATGACAGAAAATCAACTGATCCTATTCAAATTTTTGCTTTTGCAGCTTATTCAAATCAAATTCCCCTTTTTGTTGATAATCATGAATTTTATGGATATATTTTGGATTCAAAATTTTTTTCTCAAAATTATCATCGAAAATTGGTATGTTTTTTTCCTTCATTTTTTAAGAAATGTATTAAAAAATGGTCAAAAATGTTTCTAGAAAGGGTACTGTAGCTCAGTTATTAAAAAAAAAGATTACTGTAACTTTTTTTTTGTTTTTTGATAAAAACTACAGTAATCCCTCTAAAATAATATTCGAAATACTACAGTAATCCCTTCGAAAAGTACAGTAACCCAAAAACTACAGTAACCCCTGATAAATTTTAGCTTGGATATTTTCTTGCCAACCAAATCTCTGAAAGTGGTCCAATGCCAATTCCGCATTCAACAGTTTTAGAGGCATGGTATCCGCCAACCTCAAAATTTGGATTTGATAAAATTTATTTAATAAATTTAAAACGCCGCCCAGAACGCCTTCAAAAAATGTCATCAATTATGCGGCATCTAGGAATTGAATTTGAAGTTTTTGAAGCCATTGATGGCACGGCGATATCCCCCACGGAGTTATCTGCCCTTCGCTTCCTACCCGGATATGAAGATCCATTTTCAAAGCGGCCAATGAAATTTGGTGAAATTGGATGCTTTTTAAGTCATTACAAAATTTGGGAAAATGTTGTAAAAAATGCCTTTAATCGTGTGCTAATCTTTGAAGATGATGTAAGATTTGCTGAAAATTCAACGATAGAACTTTCAAAAATGATTGAAGATATTATGAAAACTCATCTCGAATGGGATTTAATATATCTTGGACGAAAAAAGATGACCCCACATGGAGATGAATTTTTTGTTCCTGGACATCAATATTTGAGTACCCTAGCATATTCATATTGGACCCTTGGATATGCAATATCCCAAAATGGTGCCAAAAAATTAACTGATGCAAAACCTTTACAAAAATTGCTTGCATTAGATGAATTTTTGCCAATAATGTAATAATTTATCTTTTTTTTTAAATGGATACTGTAGCTGATATCATTGATGATAACACCACCCTTTTTTTAGGTATGATAAACATCCAAATCCACAATGGTCAAAATATTTTAATCCAAGAGATTTAAAAGCTTTTGCCCTTTGGCCCGTCATTGTTACCCCTGAACGATATACCCATGAAAGCGGATATGTTTCAGATACGGAAGCTTCAAATGTTATCACTCTTGTCACAAATCCATAAAATTTAAATTATAATCTGTTAATAATTTTAAATGTTAATAACTTTATTTTATTATTTACAAAAATAAATGCCAAAGTTTTTTACATCCACGGCAATTGTGCCAAAATCAGCGATGGCACAAAAATGCCACAAATCCATGAAAATATTTGTTTTGAAATTGCTTTTTTTAAGATTAATAAATTTATTTTTCAAAAAACGTAAATGCCAACATTTTGTATGTCTACGGCATTTGTGCCAAAATCACCAATGGCATAAAAATCATGAAGATTTATAAACAGAAAAAATAAATTAACGGTAATTTTTGGAAACACAAAAATGAATGTTTTCTAGTTTGGCATTTTTTTTGCCAAAGTCACCAACTAAATTTTTAAAAAATGCCAACCGTGGAACTTTTTTATCTAAGAATTATTTTAATCTACTGTATTTTACAGAGAAAAGCAAAAAAAAATTTTTTTTGTGCCATTGTTTGACTTTTTGCACACATTTGTTACTCATGATACTGTAGAAAAGCCTATTTAAAACATTTTTAAAGAAGATTTTTATGTAAATGCAAATATATAAAATGGCGATATTTTAATTAAAAGTGTATCGCAATTTTATATAAAAAATTTTTCCACTTTTCTCTTTAAAGGTATGCAAGATAAGAATTTTTTTTCTCTCTCTTATACCCCTTTTATCTGTCTCCACCTTCCCATCTTTTGCATCTTTTGCATCCGTCTCATCCTCGACATCAGTCGATCTACGCCCTTGCGTCACCGTGTGAAAATTGGGTGATAAAACATTTAAAGAAAAAATAAATGCATTTTTGGAAACTTTTAATTGCATTAAAACTCTTATCACTCAAATTGAAGTAAAATTTTTATTATTTAAAATAAAAAATTTTGGATTATTTACTTCATTGTTTCTTTCCATTTTAAGCATTTTAGCCTAAAATCTTTAAAATGATTTTGCTATGTTTTTCTTTGTGGGTCTTTTTCTTCGTATCTTCAAATGCTGCTGCTGATTCGATGATATGTAGAGAGGTTTTATTTGTTACACAAAATGACCCATATATAGTTTCTGCAACAATTAAAACATTTAATGAAGTAAACAATACTAATTATATTACACTTTCGGATGTATATTTTTTTGGAAACAATAGTGATGGAGGAAAAATTTGTGGTAATTCCGGATGCTGTGATGACTTTACCATACCATGCAATTTTACCAGCAATGACGCTGTATTTGGGTTATCTTTAAGATTTGAGAATTCCATGTATAGTTTGTGGCAAGGTTACATTGATGATGGAAATATTGCAGTTGATGGAGAGCTGTTAACTGTTGACAATGCATGTATGTATTCTCATTCCTTTATCTCTACTTGCTGCAAATCATTTACACCTGCCCCAATGGTGGTAGCTAAAAGTCCCCGCTGTAAAAATTTCTCAAATAATCTCTCTATTATAAATTCCGATAACAATAATAGCACTTTTGCAACTTTAAACGCAACTTTTACTTTAACTGAAGACAAACTTACTGTAACTGGAATATATAGCGGTCCGGACAATTCATCTATATATTTAACTGTAAACACCGGTATTATTGCAGCTGGAAGCAGGTTCGAATACTGATAAAGAATAATAATTATGTTTTAAACAAATATTTTAGTAATCCTGAATTCAATGGTTCTGCTAAAGATTTAAAAAATAATGATTACAAAATTATATTAAGTACTGATATACAAGTATCTTATCTTTTGTTACCATCTACATTTTCCGTAGATCTTGGACGAATTTTATTTCGAAATGATCAAACCCTGTTGAAAGAAGGAGTTCCATTCAGCCTCCAAAATAACTGTTTAAACATTACTCAAAAATTTTCAGTTACAAATCTTACAGATTCAACACTCATACATATGATATCATACAGTGAATTTTGTTGTCAAGAATTTGAAAGTGAAATTATTACATCATCTTCAACCACCAAAACCATCGGTACTTTATCAACCATGTCTTCAACCACCAATACTCCGTTATCCCCTAACAATAATGTTGGGACCACTGCTGATACAACGACACAAACCTCCAACTCTTTCAGAAACTCTTTCAATTATTTTTTCGTTTCACTTTTTTCGTTGTTTTCATTTGTTAAAATACTTCATTCGAAATCCGATTTTTTAAAACAATATATATCCCACAATATCCCAGATACTGTGGATATATATTTTTTACAGTAATGTTTAAAGTTATAAAAATAAATCAAACCTTTAAAATTTTGTTTTGAAACGAGTCCCTCAATCATCAAGAATAATATGTCAAAACAACTTGGGCAAAATATTGAAGCGATAACATTAATTTTTTCAGGATGTTTTACATTGCAGTATTCTGTCACAGGAAAATTTTCTTTTAGCTACTTTCCAACTTCCAATTTTCTTTGATGATTGAAGGACAAACAAAATTTTAAAGGTTTGATTTATTTTTATAACTTTAAACATTACTGTAAAAAATATATATCCACAGTATCCGGATATTGTGGGATATATATTGTTTAAAAAAATCGGACTGCAAATGAAGTATTTTAATACTTTCCAACTTCCAATTTTCTTTGATTTTTTAGTTTGCTTTGTAACATAAAAATCGGCAAAAAAAACAATAAAACAAACAGAAAAAAGAGAAATCATTCTGTGATCATTTTTTTCATAATCGAACGCTAAATTCGTGAAACTTTTTTGAATATTTTATTACAAAATTTTGTTAAAAGCTTTTTGTTAAAGGAGGCGGACTCTTTACTTTTTTCGTTTTTTTACGAATGGATGAACCTGATGATCAGGCAAAGAACAAAGGAAATTTCTATTGTGACAAAAATGAATGTTTTCTAGTTCGGCATTTTTTGCCAAAGTCAGCAACTAAATTTTAAAAAATGCCCACCGTGGAACTTTTTTATCTAAGAATAATTTTAATCTAATGTATTTTACAAAAAGCAAAAAAAATTTGTGCCATTTTGCACACATTTGTTACTCATGATACTGTAAAAAGGCCTATTTAAAACATTTTTAAAGAAGATTTTTATGTAAATGCAAAACATGTTACATTTCCACGAGTTGTTTCACAATATTGTTCCGCATAAATTGAATAACTAAAATCTCCTTGGGCACAAATAACATCAAATTTTAGGCCATTAAAAGAAATTTCAGTTGCCTTTCGAATAAGCCGTTTTGAAATTGAAATATCTGTTACAATTGACTAAAAAAGTAATAATTAATTTAATTAATAAATATTTATTTAAATAAAGTTTTTACAAACTTTTGCCATAATTCTTGCAAGCTTTTCATTGTTGCAAACATTTGAAGATGGAATTGGTAAACTTGGAGCAGAAAGTTGTCGAAGATGGCGATGCTAAATTAAAAAACATATATATATATATATTTGAATGTCCAAAATTTATTAATTTTACAGTAATTTTGGGTAATATTAAATTATTAAAGGCTTATTTGAAAATCAAAAACAAAGTTTAAAACAAACAAAAATTTGAAAAATTTGGCAATTTCGATATTTCGGTATTCAAGGCCGTACCCAGGATTGATTTTTGGGGGGGCACAACAAAAAATTTTTTTTCAAAATACTAATTTTTTTTTCTTTCAATTTTTTGCGTCGAATTGAACTGTTTTTTGCTATAAAATTTTTTTTTAAATTTCATTTTGGGGGGGGCCCGGGCCCCCAAAGCCCCCCCCCCTCGGTACGGCCTTGTCGGTATCGCACATCTCTGATTCCAATTTTTGGGGCATTTTTTAGATATTAAAATTATTTTAAAGTTATTTTTGCTTAAAATTTAAATCTATTTCTTTCAGAAAATTATTTAATATTAATAATAAAAAATCTACGTTTTAACTAACCCTTAAATTTTTCAACATTAAAAACCGCCTTTTAAAAATATCTGATGGATGTAATTCCTTTGATTCAGCGGAAACATCGGCGACTTTAAAATCTGGAGGTGGCTCATCATAGAAATCTTTATCCTTTTCATTTGAAGATGAATATCTTGCTAAAATTTATATATTTATATAAATAAATGATATAATAGGAATTAAATAATATATACTTTTAATACTTGAAGTTTTAAGGGGGGCTTGTGGTGCAGATGAAGCGGAAGTTAAATATGTTCCACCCGTCGGAGTAATATATGTCCCAGACGGTGTTGCTGGAATATATGAATTTGGAATTTGTGAAACTGGTATTGGTACCGATGAAGGGGCTGTAGCATAATATCCTCCAGCGGCAACGGGTTGTCCCCCAGAATATCCCCCTGAATAATATCCTCCTCCTCCTCCAACACTTTGGGCTAAAGGGCATGCTGGAATTTGTGGGCATGTTTGTGGGGGGCAAACTGGTGCAACAGGGGCAGCACAACCACCCCCGCATCCACATCCTCCTCCACCTCCTCCACCACCACCAAAAAATAATCCGCTACAGTATATTGGTAAAAAAATTATTAAAAAATATTTCAACATTTTTTGTATTTTTTTATGTGTAAAAATTCTGGAACGATAAAAATATTTTTCAGCTGAAAAATAAAACAACAAAAATATTTTTTTGTGGATAAAAAAAAGCGAAAAAAAAGAGAGAAGATAATCTGGGAGCTATAAAAAAATCCAGAGTAATCTTTTAATTGCAAATTTGATTCTTTATACTTTTTTTGTTGCAGCAATCAAAAAATAAATGTGTTTTATTTGTTTGAAAAAAATCATCATCATTTGTGATGTTAATGGAATGGAAGAAAAAAAGAGCAATTATTATGCGATCATCTCCCTCCCCCCCCCCCCTCCGGAGGAGCCCTGTTTTTTGATTCATTATTTCTGCGACTTCAAAAAAGAAATGGACATCCGAAGCGGCGGCGGCAGCGGCAGCGGCGACTGCGCAAAATTCCGGAACGGTTTTTTTTTCTTTATTTAACGTAAAATTACCATGTCCATTTTTAATATCCCTACTTTTTTTTTAATCTATGAATGAAAAAAAAGACAAAGTGAAAGTAGATACTTGAAAAATAAAAGAAGATTTTAGGGGTAATCGCTAAACTAGCTTTTTTTCAATTTCTATTTCTATTTCAATTACGTAATCCTGTTTATTATTATTTTTCATACAAAAAATCTTTTTTAATAATAAACAAAACCAAAAATTTGTCAACTGTGATTAAATTTACAGTAATCAATAATCAGATATAAATTATTCATACAATTCATGAAAAAATTCGTCGTTAAACCTATAAATTTTGTAAATGTGCCATATATTTTATTTCTCAAATAAATTATTTATTTTTAGTTTTAGTTTTGGTTTTTGCTGAAAGTTTATATTTCTTCATTTTATTCAAAGTATATAAAAAAATATGGAAGATTTCGATTTTCAATCAAAGCGTAATGAATTTCTTGCAACTTACCGTAATCAAACTTTTCATTACCAAAATCCATCATGTTTTATATCGCAAAAAATCCCCCGAATCAAGACACATATCATAAAATGGTTCAATGCTGCAAATATTTTTTCATCAAAAATCCAATTGTTCTTTTCAAAATTTTGAATTTAAAACGGTTGCCGACAATTTGTTATTCAAATAATTCAACCAAATTATGGGTTTCTGACGAATTTGCTGTTCCAGAGGCTCCATCAGGTGAATCTTATCAAAATTTATTTTCAAAAGTGATTTCAAAATTTTATCATAAATGGAATGTTGATAGGCTATTTCTCTATGATATTTCTCTTTCTTTTGATGAATATTTATTTCTTTCTTCATCAGCTACAGTCGTACAGCCTGATAATGTTTCAATTAAATACAGTAATGGTGACGAAGTTCAACTTTAAAAACTTGTTCAAGTTTGTCCGAAAGCTTCAGTTTTTGAGTAGTAAGTTTTTTAAATAAAAATTAATCTTTTGTAAGATATCTTTCTTTAGTGCATTCTCTTCAAATCCTTCAAATTTTTCATCCGAAACTATCAATGAATTGATCGAAATGCCACATTTTTTGAATATGTCTACTTTTGGTTTATACAGAATCCATGATTCCTTCGATGTTCGACCTTTAATCGAATTTTGGAAAGTAAGTTTTTAATAATGTTACTGTATCTTTAATAATTCATGTATTTTAGATGAAACGTGGGGATTTTAGAATCCATTTTTCTGAATCTATTTCTGATGATTACTGGAATCAAATCTATAAAATTGTGTTTGAAATCATTGCAACTGGTAATTTCATTTATGGACCTCCACGATTGACACTTCCTGGTTTATCAGAACAATATCAGAAAGCATTATATGATAAATCTAAAAAATAATTTTGTTTTTGTTTTTTTTATATAAAATAAATCCTGTCAAAATTTGTGATACAAATAATAAAAATAGCGTTCCTCATTTATAACTTTTTTATTAAACATTGGATATTTAAGAAAAATTAAAGATGAACCTTTTATCATTGATTTACATGACTGTATAAATTACAAATTCTCTGAAATATCTTATATTTATCCCCCCTCTCACATATTTATTCAAATTTACTTGTTTATTTTAAATTATCACATTAAAAATTAGTATCATCACATTTATAAATTTAGAGCAGTTATTTGTATATTTGAAAATTTCATTCAGAATTCAAATTTCATGGATGTCGAAGTTGTTTTTTCTTTTTAAGAAAGAATGGACGAGGTTGATTCCGTTTTGATATTTTCATTTTATCCCTTAAAAATTTTATCATTATTTAAATATTTTTTAAAATTAATGAATATATTTCAAAAACAGCTACAGTATACTATGAAACAATATTTAAACAAAAACATACTTGAAACCAATATTTGATTGATCAACTCGATCAAAGACCTTTAAATCAGGTGTTTCAGCCAAAAAAGCAGCAACAAAAAAGATAAGAAAAATAATAGCAATCAATTTCATTTTTGTAAATCATCAACCAAGTTTGAGCAAATCAATCAATCAAATGATAAAAAAAAAGAAAATAGAAAAAAAATTTTGAAAAAAAATTGAAAAATTTGCATTTATTTTTTTATCAAAACTGTTTTAAAAAATATAATACTGTTAAAAATTAATGGAATTAATACTGATTAAAAAAACATAATACATATAAATTAAATAAATACTGTACCGGAGATAATGGCATAAAAATACTGTATAGTAAAAAATAAAATTTAAAAACTAAAATTTGCCATTTTTAATTTTTTGAATAATTTCGACTTTTTCATCTTCTGGCAAGAAGCATGATTTTGCGGCATTTAATTGCTAAAAAAATTATTTATTTTATCCGGTTTTAAAGAAAAACAGTATGAAAAAACTTACACATTTTTTTAGTTGTTCCAAAGATAAACCAATTTCATTTTTAGCAATTCGAAGTTCTGTAACTACTGTATTATCAAAGCATGTGGGATCATCAGTGCTAATAGAAAAATTGACGCCATCTTTTTCCCATTTTTTAAGTGGATGCATTGGCCAATTGAGTGGAACTGCCCCCGTCATGACAGATGAATACGGGCATGCTTCAAAATGAATTTGTTCTTTAACGGCATATTTTTGATAGTTTTCTGTATCCTCTGTTAACCGATATCCATGTCCAATTCTTTCAGATTTCATTTCAACAATTGCATGTACAACAGATTTTGAACCAAAGCTTCCACTTTCCCCTGCATGTACAGTTCTATGAATTCCACGTTTTGCAGCTTCCTAAAAAAATTTTTCTTATTTTGATATCAAAAGATTTTTATAACTAACTTTAAACATGTTAACAATTTCAGGGCCATAACTTTCATCAGCACCTTTTGAACATCCAGCCACATCAATCCCAACAACACCGACGTCCTTCAAAGTTGTGGCTAAAAACAAACAAACAAACTACAGTAATACAAAGAAAAAAAAACTCAAACTTCTTTACCTAAATCTAAAACTTCATTTGCAAAATCTTCAAATCCACTAATACAGCATAAAATTGAACGAGCTTTAACACCAAAATCTTTTTCACCACGAATAAATCCACGATGAATTGCTTCAATGACATCTTTAGGAGATAATTTATCACCTTTATCAGAATCACATAATAAATGTGGACTATAACGAGCTTCAAAATATATTACACCAACTTTTGATTGATCTTCACAAGTTTCATATGCAACTCGTTCTAAAGCAGCCGCATCATTTTTAATTACAGGAAGAAAGATATCAAATGCAGCTAAAACTTTGGCCAAATTTGCAGGTTCATGAGTTACTAACAATTTTTTAACATCTTCAACCGATTTTGCACCTTGTAAATCTATTTTCTTTTTTCTAAATACATTTAAAGTTATAAAAAGTGAAAAGAGATTTCTATAAAAATATGACCTTTGCACTTTCTTTTAAAGGAAATACATATATAAAAAAGGTCAAGAATTGATTTCCCCAAAAATGAACAAAAACTTACTGTGCCAATTCAAATAGTGTTGAATGTCTAACAGCTCCATCCAAATGTAAATGCAATTCAATCTAGAATAATATATTTATATTTAATAATACAAAAAAAAATGATAAACACCAACTTTTGGAAAATTATATTCATCAGAGCTTGGAGACATTGAAGAAGAGCTCATTACTGAGATTGGAAAAGAACAAAACTTTTGTCCAAATTTTACAAAGGTTGAAAATAATCTACTTGCAACAGATCGCTTTTCTATTATCATTATGTTAATTTTTATATCGATGGATTCTTTTTTGGATAAAAAATTATTCAAGAATTTTTTCCCAAACTAATACAATTCTTGCAACGAAAAAAGAAAACATCCAGCTCGCGCTACAAAAACGGGGCGCGTATTTATAAATATAAATATATAATATAAGCTTATTAAAAAATGTTAAACTCTTCCCGTGAATATTACTAAGATTTATGTTTCATTTTGTCTAACTAATTCAACAATTTTTGACTCATATTTAAAGAATTTATGGGCATTTTCTTTGATTTCTTTTGTTGTTTTTTGACGTGGACTTTATTTGTATTCTAGAATATCACATTTTTATTTTATTAATGAAACAATTCAATATTGTTTAGATAATCAAACTATGGCCGCTGTACATTATCCAGTTGTTGGTCCAATGATGCAGCCTCAACCTAAAGAAGAAGGAGAAAATCCATGGTTTGTATAACTCTTTTCTCTTTACTTGACTCAACGGGTGCGTTTTAAGGACTCAAATGCTCGCTGAAATTGGTTCAAAACCTGGTTCAAATGACCACGGAAGTGTTGTTTTTCTTGGTGAAGAATTTTGTGGAAAAACTTCATTACTTCAACGAATGACAAAGAAAGAACGCCCATCATTTTCCTCTGCTTTGGAATATAGTTTCTTAAATATTCAATCTGATTACAAAGATGATTCTTACGCTTATCAACTTGGTAGCAGTGGTGCAGCAGCATTTGGTCCATCAGATTATGTCAATCTTCCAGTTTATTTGCTTAATGGCCGAACTGAGCATGCACCTTTGCTTAAATTTGCATTTCCTCAACATTTAAATAAATGTTGCATTGTTTTGATGGCTTCACTGCTGCCACCTGAAAATATTCTTCCATCTCTTGAAAAATGGTACAAAGTTATTGAAGAAAAAATTAATGAAATTTATGATGAAAAAGAAATTCTGGCCGGAAAGCAAGCTCGTAAATTAAATTTTGAGTTTTTTCGGCTTATAAAACTATATTGTTTCTTGTTTTTAGAAATTCGATTTTGGCAAGAATATGTGGAACCACTTGATACATCAATGCATAATGAACATACTTCTGTGGAATTAGATCCAACTCTTTTACCATTAGAATCTGATGTATTAACATATAATTGTGGTGTACCCATTGTTGTTGTTCTTTCAAAATGTGACCAATACAATGAATTTAATGATGATCAGCTTAATCGTATCCAATATCATGTTCGAAATTTTTGTATTAACCGTGGTGCTGCTTTGTTTTATACTTCAGCGAAAGATGATCGTAATACTCATTTGCTTTACAAATATCTCGCTCATCGTGTTTACAATCTTTCATTTACAACACCTGCCTATATTGTTGAACGTGATTCTGTTTTCATTCCATCTGGATGGGATTCAGTTCAAAAGCTTGAAATTGTTAAAGAAATGTTATCTGATTTATCATTACCTCAACCTACAAATGATGAAATTCGTAGTAATACTAACAAGGAATCTACCGTAACTACTGTGCTTAAAATTTTTCGATGTGTTTAACAAAAGGATTGATGATGGTTTTTTTTCTTTCTTTTTGTTTTTTGAGGTTTTTTAATATTATAAATTTATTAAAATCAGTATCAGCATTTGAGAAAATGGAGATTAACAATTCGAA
This sequence comes from Panagrolaimus superbus, assembly GCA_964035985.1. NCBI lineage: Eukaryota > Metazoa > Nematoda > Chromadorea > Rhabditida > Panagrolaimidae > Panagrolaimus > Panagrolaimus superbus. The sequence goes on from OZ038357.1 coordinate 15,259,941, forward strand.
TAATAAAATTAAATATTAAAATTTCTCAAAAATAAATCACGTTCTTTCAATTAAACGGCAGAAGAAAATGTTAATAATTGTTTACCAAAGTAAGGATACCGCCGAATAACACATTCTGATTTTGAACAAATGTAACTTTAAAAAAATATAAGGTGTTAAATAGTGTATAAAATTAAAAAACAAATGCGTTCTTTTTTTGAAGTGATCATTTTATTTTCTTTTAAAAACTGATAGATTTCAAAATGAACAATAACATGAGATTCTGTTAAATCTGTTGATTTCTTGTTGAAAGCACCATTACAAGTGGAACATTTTTAAGCATTTTTCATTTCTCTTAGTTTAACAACTTCAAATATATTACCATTCCAAAAACAAGGTATTTCATTTGGACGATTTTCACGAATGTATTTCCTGAAAATTAAATATAAATAATGGAAGAATAGTAAGCTACTTACCCAAGTGGAGTTTCTTCTGTATTCACAGTTGTTGTTCACAGGTTCGAATCCAACAACTGCATACTTTTTTTATAGAAAAAACTGATTATATTTTTGGATTCTCCATACTCGACAGCATATATGTACCAAAAATAAACTTAATCGGAGATAAAAATTATTTTTGTCTTTCAGCTGGGCATCGAACCTGCGTTATCGTCTTTGCAAAAAAAGTGTCGTTTGCAAACGCGCCACGAAAATATTTATAAAAAAAATGTGTTCCCCGACTGAAAAAAAATCACTTTTTACATTTTTTTAACAATTAATTACTCGGTATTATTAATTATTTTTTTGCTTTTTGTTTTTTTATATCTAATAATATTTTCATTGCGCATCTAATGGTACCAAAATTATAATACTTAGTGAACTTTGAAAAAACCGTGCACGTCTCTAGATATGAATCACATTTTGCTCATATAATATGATATTAGAAAAAAAAAACATATTATGTTTTCTTGACTAAAAAATATGTCAGCCAAATATCATTCGCATGTGAGTTTGCATTTTCTGTATATAAATGAAAAATAAATAAATTTTCTTTTATGTTTAAATAAATTTTGTTATACTACATCAGCATTGTCTCATTGATTAAAATTGTATTTTTAAAATTTTTCTTTGCACTCCTGAGGAATCGAACCTCTCACATTGCCGCACCTTTGGCTGTTGGCTGCGCGCGTTTCACCAGTATGCTTCCCGGGCAAAAGCAATTCCCCGAAATTTTTTTCGCTGCCACTCATTTTGCATTTTTTTGAACCCCCTAATGATAACTATAATTCTTTCCAGTAAGAAAGAGATGCTGCTGCAGCGTAAGAAAAAAGAGAGAACATAAAATATTGCATCATCTTATTTTTTTCGTCAAAGCTTATAATGTTTACTTTCTATTCTATTCTATTCTATTCTTTTTTTTTATTTTACGAAGTTTGATAGTTCAATTTTGTAAAAATTAAAGAGAATGCTTGTTGTTGAAGATTGACTTTCTTATATGTTCGCGTTTTGTTTGTTTTTTTGCGGCTGTGATAAAGTTGAAATTAAATCAATTTATGTTGTTGAAATTGTTTAATGTAATAAATGTAAGTCTGTATCACTAATTTTAGATGGCAACAAAAGATGATTGTTTGTCTTTTAAAAAAAGACAAAAAGGGTTTGTTGACAGTGGTGATCAATACAGTAACCTTAATTTAAATAATCAAAATCATGATTGTGTCTTCGAAGAAATTTTTCGTCCAAAAAATATTGCATTTGATAACAAAAAATCACAAAATTACGGTAGAAATTAGGCTGCAATACTTTTTATAATATTAAAAAATTATTAGAATTTATTATCATTGTTTTGATAATAGTTTTTGAAACTCTTTCAAAAGTATTGCAGCCATATCATAATTGTTAGATTTATCTCATTCAAAAGATTTACAATCTGAAACAAATTCATGGAATAAATTCAATAAACGTTCGTCAACGACTTTTTTGAATCTTAGTAATGATTTTGAAGCAAGAAATGAATTTAAAAAAGCAAAAAGTGTCAACAATAGCACTCTTTCCCTTCATATTGCAGCTTACGAAAATTCTACTGAAGTTGCAGCAAATTCACATAATCGAGAAAGAGCAGATGAAAGAAAATGGAAAAATCCAAAACCTTCATTTACAGGTTCAACGGATGTCATTGAAGTTAGTTTTTGTAAATTAATGAGATTCCTATTTTAATTTTTTACAGAATCTTTTTGAATTTCCAAGACAACAAGAAAATGAAAAAACTAAAACCCCCGAAGTTGCACAATTTAAAGCATCTCAAAAATTACTTAATCCTAACAAATCAGGTTTAATACGACAAGATCATTATTTTTTATTATTTTTATTTGCATTCCCGAACACATTCTGATAAACAAACAAAATAAATGAATTACAGTACAATTAAACAGTACAATAAAAAAATTATTAAATACAATTACATTAATAAATAAACCAGGGCCGCAAATAGGGGGGGGGGTGGAACTGGAGAAAGTTCCCCCCCCCCCCCTTGTCGACCAAAAATAAGGGGAAAAATTGAATTCATACTAGATAAAATGAGATTTTTTGTTTTTTTACAGGGAAGTTCCACCCCCTTACGTTTAGTTCCACCCCCTTACTTTTGACCAATTTGCGGCCCTGAAATAAATTTTCCAAACTTCGAACTTTAAACTTAAAGTGGTAATTTTTGAACTCAATATGACTATTATATTGCATTTTTTTTAGGTAATTTGAGATACTTTGAAGTGGTGTTGAAAGTAATGAAACTTGTTCGAATGGTTGACTTTCCCCTTGGTATAGATATTTTTTGGTTTGCTCCCCTTGTAATGGACACCCTTTTAGAAAGACAAGTTTTGAAATTTAAACTACCATTAAGGTAGTCATTAAGAAATTGTAAGTCATACTTATTCCTCCTAGATTCTAACGTTTCAATTTTAACATCAATTAGCTCTCCAAGCCTGATTAATTTATCCTCATAGGGTTCATTTGAAAATTCTCTTAAATTTTTGCAACGTAAAAAAATATTTCTAATGGCTACTCGCTGGACTTTTTCAAGTTTATCAATCAATTTTTTCGTAGTTGGATTGAATACCGGTGTAGAAAATTCAACAAGTGGTCTAACATAAGTTGTATACATATGATACAATAGATTAGGAGAAGTAGATTTAACACCTTTAAACAACATAAAAGAACGCCCTAAAGCTTTTTTGGGAAATGTTGTCCACATCCACATGTTTATCCCAACTCAAATTATCAGATACAATTAATCCTGAATCTCGAACAGAAGATTGGTTGTTAGATAAAGGTTTTTCATTTGACTCAGATATTATAAACATTTATAAATACACTTTTTAATCAATCAATCAAATCAACTAAACTGTTTATCTTTTTAAATAAAACATCACTGATATCATTTTTATTGTCACTGTTAAAGGGAGTGTCTACGTTAGTTAAAATAGCGTGTGTGAGATGAAGAATGCATTTGTTTGTGCAAGCGTTGTGAATGATTGACATAAAAAAACAAACTTTTGCATTCTCCATCATTGGTGAAAGACGTTTTCGTGTTAAGAAAAATAGTCACAGCGTTATTTTTTGAAAATAGAAATGGAAAAAGGGGCGGAGCTTAGAAATTTTAGAAATCGTTTTTGCGCATATTCATAAAACGCCAACTGTTGATTTTTTTAAATGTTGAACTAATTTTTGCAAAAACAATTTTTTTTCCTGTAATTACATGTACATTTATTTTAAAAGCAAAAGCAAAAGAAAAAACAATAGAAATATGTAATTTGTGACATGGGTGTCATTGCCCCATGATGTGTCGGTTATTTTGATAAGGGAATAATCTTCTGCAATCACATGAAAATTTGCAACTCCTCGATGAGTACTTCTTGTGACAGAATTCATGGCCAAACTGAAAATTACAAATTAACTTTACTATTTATTATATATATATATATCACAAACCTATGACGAATAATAGTTGAAATATTACAACAGAATTGAATAACTTGATTACGTGATTTCTTTTGACTTCTTTGATGTTTACAACTATTGATAATTTTTGAAACTATGTATGATGAAAAATAACAAAAAGAATGTGGTTAAAACAAGCAGTATATATATTTATAAAACAGACACACAGGATAATGTAAATAATATATTGATTATAGTCACTTTAAATTTGTTGTTGCTCATTGCATGGCAAAAAACCCCTTAGAGGGTACTTATGTACTTCAGCATTATGGATTTTTCTGCAAACTGACCTGCAAAAAACGCAACTGAAGGAAGGAAAAGAATAGTAAGGTCATTGATTTTATCTTCTTAAAAGATAATATAAAAATTTTAATCGCTAATATCACCAGCGACTGTAATTCAAACACATAAATGTGAAAAAAAAAAGAAAAAAAAGAAAATTGAATGCCAATTTTGCTAGCATTTTGTCAAATCTTTATATTTTTACTATTCCTTTAACCAAAAGCTTCGATTACTACTTATGTATACTCCCAGTTTCAATTTTATCATTTAAACACATACAAAAGTTGTACTGATTTTTTGAACATTAACATGCGCACATTTTACGTTTTTTTTACGTTTTTTTGAATGCCAACTTTGCTAGCATTTTGTCAAATCTCAATGATTTTGCATGAAACTTTCCCAAAAGCTTCTATCAACACTTATCTACACTCCTAGTTTCAATTTAATAATTTCGTTTTGATTTAGCAATTTGCCGGCCAAAAACATATGAAAAATCAAGCAAAAAATCTAAATTTTTCGTTTTTTATAGCTTTAGCAACAACTCCCGAAACGAAAACGTCCGTGTGAGTGGCGAAAGCAGCGTGCGTATGCCATTTTCTTTTGTTTCCATTTCTATTTTCATTTTGTCGGGGAAGAATAACGCTGTGTAGTAGGTGTAAAAAATTCCATTTTAACTAACGTAGACACTCCCTTTAAATAAGAATAAAAGATTAATTAATGTTAAAGTTTATAATGAGTTGGATATATTTATTCTTTCAATGTTGATCCACTGGATCAGTCTCACCATATTTCATTAAAAAATAGTTTGAAAATTTCTTTTCAGAAACGTCGTTAAAATAAATTTTATTTTTCAAAACTGTCTCTCAACATCAAGGTTCTGAAAAGAAATTTTCAAACTATTTTTTAATATATTTATTCTATTTACTCCTTCTATAAATCGATTGGCGAAACGTTCTTAAAACGGCAACAACTAGCGGGATGTGCAACCATTTTTTCGCGATTGCAACCGCCAAAAACGGTTGCACTTTCCGCTAGTTGGAACGAACCCAAAAATTTAACGAAGAAGCGTTCTCGACACGAAAACTCTTCTATAAAACAAAAAAAATTTAACGACCAAAGTGTGAAAGAGACTCATTATTTTTTCTTCCAAATTTTTGCTTTCCCATTCTCTTGGATTGCTTTTGAGATCTTTTTTTGACTTTGATAACTTGAAATCTGTTGAATGAAGTAGAGCTTCGAATAAATATTCCAAAGTTTTAAAAGAATGTTCTTCAATTAAGGGAATCAATTTATCAACTGGATACTTTTTATTGCTGATATCTTCTTTAATTTTGTTCCTGCATTCTATTGTTTGCGTTGATGCTGTATCAAATCCAAAACCAGCTTTTAATCTTGATGCAATGCCATATCTTTTGAAGAGAAAATTTCTTTGAGCGTTGGAAAACCAGGATTTAAGTTCTTCGTTTTCAGCGAATATTGAAAGATTCAACATTTCATCAATTGCAGCATCAAAATTTTTTCTTGTGAGTTCATCCACAGCTCCATTTGTATGAATGCCATGTGGATCAGTTGCACCAAAAATATGAACCGTTGCTAGATATTTATGTTCATCTGGAACTCGATCCAACAAATTTTCCACTTTATGAATTTTGCAAGTAATATGTTCGCAATATTCTGGATCGAAAATTGGAAGCTTTTGAAGTTGATCAAAGCCTCTATCACCATCACTCACAAGAGCTTTAAAACACAATGTTTAGGTCTGGTTTAGGTATGATTTAGGATGTTTAGGCGGTTTAGGAATTAGTAATAGCCAATATAATATAAGCTTATTAAAAATGTTAAACTCTTCCCGTGAATATTACTAAGATTTATGTTTCATTTTGTCTAACTAATTCAACAATTTTTGACTCATATTTAAAAAATTTATGGGCATTTTCTTTGATTTCTTTTGTTGTTTTTTGACGTGGACTTTATTTGTATTCCAGAATATCACATTTTTATTTTATTAATGAAACAATTCAATATTGTTTAGATAATCAAACTATGGCCGCTGTACATTATCCTGTTGTTGGTCCAATGATGCAGCCTCAACCTAAAGAAGAAGGAGAAAATCCATGGTTTGTATAACTCTTTTCTCTTTACTTGACTCAACGGGTGCGTTTTAAGGACTCAAATGCTCGCTGAAATTGGTTCAAAACCTGGTTCAAATGACCACGGAAGTGTTGTTTTTCTTGGTGAAGAATTTTGTGGAAAAACTTCATTACTTCAACGAATGACAAAGAAAGAACGCCCATCATTTTCCTCTGCTTTGGAATATAGTTTCTTAAATATTCAATCTGATTACAAAGATGATTCTTACGCTTATCAACTTGGTAGCAGTGGTGCAGCAGCATTTGGTCCATCAGATTATGTCAATCTTCCAGTTTATTTGCTTAATGGTCGAACTGAGCATGCACCTTTGCTTAAATTTGCATTTCCTCAACATTTAAATAAATGTTGCATTGTTTTGATGGCTTCACTGCTGCCACCTGAAAATATTCTTCCATCTCTTGAAAAATGGTACAAAGTTATTGAAGAAAAAATTAATGAAATTTATGATGAAAAAGAAATTCTGGCTGGAAAGCAAGCTCGTAAATTAAATTTTGAGTTTTTTCGGCTTATAAAACTATATTGTTTCTTGTTTTTAGAAATTCGATTTTGGCAAGAATATGTGGAACCACTTGATACATCAATGCATAATGAACATACTTCTGTGGAATTAGATCCAACTCTTTTACCATTAGAATCTGATGTATTAACATATAATTGTGGTGTACCCATTGTTGTTGTTCTTTCAAAATGTGACCAATACAATGAATTTAATGATGATCAACTTAATCGTATCCAATATCATGTTCGAAATTTTTGTATTAACCGTGGTGCTGCTTTGTTTTATACTTCAGCGAAAGATGATCGTAATACTCATTTGCTTTACAAATATCTCGCTCATCGTGTTTACAATCTTTCATTTACAACACCTGCCTATATTGTTGAACGTGATTCTGTTTTCATTCCATCTGGATGGGATTCAATTCAAAAGCTTGAAATTGTTAAAGAAATGTTATCTGATTTATCATTACCTCAACCTACAAATGATGAAATTCGTAGTAATACTAACAAGGAATCTACCGTAACTACTGAAGAAGACGAACAAACATTTTTAGCAAGGCTTCAATTATTGCTTAATGAACCTGTCAATGCTTCTCCAAAACGTGAACCAACAATTACAACAAAGCATTCTTTGACTCCACAAGCTGCATCCGTTGCTGCTCCACAAGATGCTGCAAGTCCTATTATGTCATTCTTTGGTAATTTAATGAAAACTCAGGGTATGTTTTCTTTTTTTTAAAACTGAATGTAGACATTTTATTTTTAAATTTGTAGGCAAAACCGCGTCATCTTCAACGTCAACTGTTGATCCATCAGCACATTTTCAAAAAATTCTCAATAATTCAAAACCAAAAAAAGCTCCTACTGCTGGCCTTGGCGGTGGTGATCAATCGCCGCGTACGGGTTTAACTGCGAATTCGTCTGCTAGTGCTCTTTCTGATCAAGATATGGATGATAATGAATCTGTTAAATCTAGTGATCCTAATTTAACTCCAACAATTGATTATGCAGGTGAATCTCAACCAAATTCTGCTCGTGATTAGCTTTTATGTATCATAAAATATTAATCAGTCATTGAATATTTATTATTTCTTATATTCTAATAAATTCGAATTTTTTTTTATATTTACATTTGTAAGCTAACTATAATATTTTCATATTTAAATGTAATTTACTTCTTGTAATTTTTCTACCGTAAGAATATTTTCGTCTTTAAATTGCATGAAAATATTTGATTAATTCAACTCACCTCCGGTAAAGGAAGGTTCTTTTTGGTATATTTTTTGTGATGTATAATATTTTATTAATTCAAAATTTTTAAAATAAATTCTAGCTAAAAACGACAGTACCTTTAATTTTTAAAAGTAAAATAAAAAACAGATCCTTGTAGATTACAATTATTACAAAAAAGAAAAAGCGAGCTGTAAATGCATCCGAAATACCTAAGCAAACAACAAATAGATTAAATTTATGGAAATCTTTCCATTTTATAAAATTGAAAATAAAGTAATGCTGTTTTGCAGAAATGGCATCATCAACTCCAACAGTATGAAGAGGAAATTTGCATACGAGGACCGGAGTAGAAATGAAAACTACTTCATTTCTCATATCCATGAAGCAATTGGACTAAAATTTTAGCTAAAATATTTAGAAATAGAATTTAAAAAAGATTTAATTAAAATAAAAATGATCATCAAATTCATAAATTTTTTCCAAAAATAAACTAAAATCAAAATGGTTCAAGGTTACACCAAAATTTGGACAGAAAATTTGATTTAATAAAATTTTGTTGGTTCAATTTAGAAAATCGGATAAATTTTATAAAAAAGATAAACTTCCCTAACGGGGAATCGAACCCCGGCCGCCTGGGTGAAAACCAGAAATCCTAACCACTAGACCATTAGGGAGGCGAAGATATACTTCGTTGATTGCAATGAGAGAAATGCAGGCGGCGGAGGGGTACTTTTTTTTCTAAAATTTGATCAATCTTGTAAGAAGGAAAGGGGGCCAAAAATCATGATTTTTCGATAATTAGTTTAAAATATTTGGGATATCTGCTTCTATTTTTCAATTTCTGTTTTCTGTTTTTTTTTCCCATGTATGCTCAACATTTGTAAACATTTTTTATACTTAAATTTATACTGTAAAATTCTCTGTTTTTTTCCTCAATATTTTTTGTAATTTTTTCCAATATATATCAGATAATTGATTCTTCACAACTTGACTTTTCCGGTGACTAATTTTTTTTTATAACAAATCTTTTTTTGTATTATTAAGTTCAAAACAGATTATTAAAACTGACAAAAAACAATTAAAAAAATCAAACGACATGTAATGTAGTAAAATTTATATATTACAGTAGTACAGTATTATTTCCAAAAAAGAGAAACAATAAAACAATAACAAAGAGTATTAATGTCGGGATCGCTTATTTGAATGATCATCATCTCTTCCAGTTCGTTTACGTGATGATGAATCCCCAATGAGATCATCAAGACCAAAAAGATCTTCATTGGGTTGTTGCTTTTCAAATTGTACAGGACCACTTCGAGCACCACCTTGTTCACCAGCTCCAGCAAAACCTTTTTCAGGTACAAATCTATTTGTTGTTATAATTCTATCCATATCTTCTGCCATTGCACTTTCATTATTCTTTGCTAAAAAAAAGACAATACAAAAAAATTACAATATGAAAAAAAGAACATACTTGGTCGATAAATTCTTTGAATATTTGTTTCTGGTCTCCATGGCTTATCATATGCACTATACGTTTCATCATCAATTCCACCACTATCAAGACCTTTTGATTGATCAAATAGACGAGAATCAAATAGTGTTTCACCATTTCGAGCACGAGAATCTGGTAAACCAAGAGCAATCTTTTCACTAACATCTCGGTCTTTATCATGACGAAGTTTTTCAAGTTTATCCGGACGACTTCTTGCAATGTTACGTTCACGTCGAATATTATCAAGTTGATCACGCCTAAAAATACAAACAACTAAATTAAAATATAAATTCTAATGAAGAAAAAAAACAAACCTAATTGCATCACGTTCACGAGCATCTTCATCAATTTCTTCTTTTGTACTTGACTTGTTCTTTGCACGTTCTTGTTTAGCTTGAAGAGCCATTTCACGCATTTTTTGTTCTTGTGCACTTTTATTCTTCAATGCAATACTCTTTTTCACTTGATTACGAGCTTCAACCGCATCCCGCGCACTTCTTTCTGCAAGATTTAAAGCTTCAGCAAATTTTGCAAAATTTTCATTAATATGAGTTTGTTGTAATCCACGGCCATCAGCTGCTAATCTTTTATCCAAAGCTACAGTATATCCCTTAGGATTCTTCCAATTTGAAATACATGGTGGAATTTTCCAATCTGATTGTTCTTGTGCAGAAACTCGACGAGGTGGTGAATGTAATACTGGAGCAGGTGGTGAAGGAGGAGGTCTTGGAATTTTTTGATTAATCTCTAAAAAATTTAAATTAAATGCAATATTTATTGTCAATGATATTTTAAACAAAAAAAACTTACTAAATTTTGGTGGTTCCATTGGATCAACTTGTTCTTCAACAACTCGAATAATTCTTTGTTGAGCTGGTTGTCCAGCTGCTTGTGTACTTGGCGTATAACGAATATATTGTGATTCTCCAACTTTTTTTGCATGCTGAACGGGTAAAGCAGAAGCAATTTTTGAGCTTACAATCTTTTCCAAGGCTGCTTTTGTTTCTTCCGTTGTTTCACGAATAGCATCTTCATCAGGCTTTTGTAAATCAGGATCTTCATCATCAATCATTTTAGATTTTGTATCAGTTAGACGAGTATGAACAATTTTGCTCTTATCATGTCCTTGTTTAACCAATGCATCAAATCTAAGCTTTCCACTTTCATCATACTGCAATGCGACCGTTTTGCTTCCAGCTGCACCACGTTGAGAATCTTTTCCCATTCCTAAAAAAGTATTTATATTCATAAAATTTGCTAATCAAAGTATGAAACGAACCAAGTGGGAATTGTGCAATATGAATTTCTGGAAAAGAACCGCCATCACCAAAATCCTGAAAAAGTGTATTTTATCAAATGTTTAAAAACATTTAACAAAATTAAACTAACCTCAGTGGCTCGAGGAAGAAAACCTGCACGTTTTCCATATGGTGGTGGTTGTTTTGATACTATTGCACTACTTTGTTTTGAAGCCTGAAAAGTAAAATCATAATCTTATTTAACAAGGCTGAAACTCACAGATTGCCCTTTAAACCAAGTATCTCTTGTTACTTCTGTATCCCATTGATCTTTTGCATTTGATGGAGCAGGAAGAACGCTGCAAACAAGTTTTTGTTTTTTTGAAGTTAAAATAATTTAAAAATTACTTACTCGCTAATCCTCACGGACATTTTTCCTTCTATTTAATACAGCAGAATAAATTGATAATCAAAAAAACTTAGCAAAAAGCAGTAATAATAAAATCTGCAGTAATTTCGCAAAAATGCGTGAGCAAAAAAATTTTGTAAAAGGGCATCTCGTTTCGTTGTGAGATTTTTTTGCAGCTCTGTTTTTTCTGTAAAAGAAATTTTTCATTACATTTTTGCTCCTTCGAAGTACGTCACCCACTATGTTATTTGGCAATATTCCTTTTTAGGTTTAACGGTACCGTGTGCTTTTTCGTAAAAGTTATTATTATTATTACATTCAAATAAGCGATCCCGACATTAATACTCTTTGTTTTTGTTTTATTGTTTCTCTTTTTTGGAAATAATACTGTACTACTGTAATATATAAATTTTACTACATTACATGTCGTTTGATTTTTTTAATTGTTTTTTGGTTTTGAACTTTTTTAACAGTTTCAAACGTTTCCGTCAGCTGTTTAGAAACTGACATGTCTCTGTGTTGAATTATCTCGTTCATGTTGTTTTGGATTGACGTAGGTCTTTTTTAAAAAAGCAGAAAATGAATAAACAACTGTTTAATTTGTTTTAACTGCTAATTCTTTCAAAGCTGTACACGTTTATTTTTACATTGTTTTTTTTTGTGTTTTTTAAATTCAAAAAAGTAACCGTAATATTGGCAAAAAAAGTGGAGAGAAATGGCAAAACTCGTAATAATACAAAAAAAGATTTGTTACAAAAAAAAGTTAGTCACCGGAAAAGTGTTTCTTTTAAAAAAAAATATATAATACATTTGTTTAGGTACTGTAGCTGAAAATTGATTCAGAGTTTGATGATGTTGATGTTGTTGTTGTAGCAGTCGTTGAGGCAATGGTATTGGGTTGTGACATATTGTAAAGATCTCGATTAAGGGTTTGGCCAAGAGTTGGAAGATTTTTGATTGAAGTTTTATATTGAATTAATGCTCTTGCAGCGAGAGTTTTTAAAGAGGCACAATAATCGAGGACATACATATCTGCAAGATCACAAAGGGTCCCAGGTCGTTTAGCTTTATCGGGCCTAAAAATGGGTTAATTCGGATTGGAATAATATATCGGTGGAAAAATTTGCTGAATAAAATAATTATTTTTTACTTTTCGGATTTAAGGTATATCATAAAGTGATTTCATATATCCGATTTAGGGAGCGTCCAGACGTGACGTCACGGTAAAATCTTAAATTTCAAAACCCACCCACCCATCTGTCACACTGCGTCACATTTGGCTAATACCCACCCACCCATCCCGTCACGAAAAACGTCACATTTTTTACAAAATTGCAATAAAAAATAAAATTCGCAATTTTCTCAAATGCAAATTATTGATTAATATTTTTTTTGATGTTTGTATAGTTAGCAAAAGCGAAAAAGCAACATTTGAAGAAGAAAGAACAGGAGCTTTAGCAAAAAAGCTTAAAACACTATTTTTTGAGTTATGTTGTTCAACATCAGAAGTCTATTTTGTCATTTGAAGTTTAATTTTTTTAACATCGTTATCAAATTCTTTCCATTTTTTACACCATACTCTTCTCGTTGAATTTTTGTATATTTTGTCTTAAGTTGAGCCCAATTTCGAAAAAGTTTCATGAAAGAGTTGTGCAGCTTTCGCATGTCAACTAATTCATTTGGATTAATTAATCCTTGCGAAGTTTCAAAATTCAGAGTTTTTGAAAAAATTATAGTAGAAGAGTTTATTTATATTAAAATCTTTTTTCAAAAATGTAAAAAATGGCGTCGCTAAAAACAACGCTGTTTAAACGCGGCAAAATATTTCGTGTTAAGATTTCGTACTTATAAGAAAGAATTTAATTTTTAAGACTAATTTTTATGATTTTTGCCTTAAAAAATGTGATTTTAGTGACGTCACATTTGGCTTAAACCCATCCACCCATCACAGTCACATTCCGTCACGTTTAGCTTACCCCCCACCAGTGTTGGCGGTCAACCGAAATTTTTCGGTTTTCGGTCTCGGTCGACCGTGACCGGACCGAAAAATTTCGGTCAACGGTCACGGTCGACCGGACCGGACCGGAATTTTTCGGTCATCGGTCTGGTACTTTTTTCTCAGTTTCAATTTTTTCCGCAGTTTTTCTTAAAATACGTTAATTTTTTATCGTAATTTCATCAATAGATGCATAATTTAAGCGATTTTTATGACAATTCATTGATAAATCAGTGAAAAATTTCTGACCGGACCGAAAAATTTTTGACCGGACCGAAAAATTTCTGACCGGACCGAAAAATTTCGGTCTTCGGTCACGGTCGACCGGACCGGACCGAAATTTTTCGGTCATCGGTCACGGTCGACCGAAAAACCTGACCGGACCGGACCGAAATGACCGAATGACCGGACCGATGACCGAAAGACCGCCAACACTGCCCCCCACCCACCCATAAAACCCGTGACGTCACGTCTGGACGCTCCCTTATTACATTTGATATACATGCTGCAAATTTTTTATGAGATTTCAGATATCCTTTTCAACACTGTTTGTTAAATAAATCAAATTTCTTTTTAAAATTTGTAAAAATCCGTATAACTTTTTGAATTTTAGGTATATCAAGGATTTCATATATCACATTTTTAAAATTTGGTATAAACGTTAAAAATATTTTTATGGGATTTGGTGTATTCAGTTCAACTTTTTTTGCAAAATAAATCAAATTGTTTTTTACAATTTTGGGATTTGATATATCCAAATAGATAAAACTTACATGGTACCACCAAAAATAAAAACTTTATTGTCAACAATTGCAGAGCATTGACGCCGACGAGGAGTTGGATGTTCACCATTTGGTTGAAGCTTAGTCCAAATTAATTTTTCAGTATCAAAAACATAAAAATCATTAAAGTGTATATCATTGATGCTATCATATCCTCCAAACAAATATAATTTTCCACGATATTCCCACATTGAATGAGATCGTCTTCCCGTTGGAAGATCTCCGAATGTTTCAAGTTCTTCCCAAATATTTGTTTTTAAATTAAATGCATACAATTTATCACAATATGTATCCACTAATGCCGAAGAAGATGATGTTGAAGTTGCAGATGCTGAATTCTCTTCATCATCACCTCGTCCACCAAAAATATACATTTTATCTTTAACAATTGCAGAAGCATGAAAATCTCGATGTGATGGAGCTTTTCCTTTTGTAGATAAATGTTCCCATGTTAAAGTTTTAAAATTAAATGCATACACCGAATTACTGTAGAGACGATGGGTATATTCAAATCCACCAAAAATATACATTTTTTCATCATATATATTTGAGCTATGTCCATCTCGGGCCGGTGGAATAATGCCTTTTGCTTCAACAGTTTTCCATTCAAATGTTACTAAAATTTATTAATTAATTTATTAATTACAGTAATATATTTAATGTTAAGTTTTATTTTTATATTATTTAATGTTTAAGTACAGTAACCCAATTTAAACAAGTTTTAGTTTTATTACTGTCTTTTACTTTTTAACTTTTTTTACAATTTTAAAATACAGTAATCCTAAATTAACAAAATTTGTTAAAGTTCAGGAATTCGTTGCAAGAGATTGTCACAAACAGTAATTCATTAATTTATTCAAATTTTTAGTCAACACATTTGCCTCTTTATCTTGTTCATTAACCATTATAGAAATAAAAGCAACCTTTGTGTTTTTCTTACAATTCTTTCTATTCAGTCATATGAGAGAATACAATTCTTATCAATTTTTGAACTCTTTGAATTCCTTATTACTTTTATATATTATAAGGACAAAGTATAATTCAATTTTCAACCATGTGGAGCTGATAGAAGTAACTGATAAGAATCATCAAAAAAAATCTGATCTTTTTTATGTTTCCTTAAAAATCTAATAAAAACAGACACACTCATAAAAATTGATTATTATTATTGAATAATAATGATGCAAACCAGAAATCAGAAATTATGAATCATTTCATTTCATTTTTTTAGGAAATAAAATGATTAATCAGGTCTATCTTCTTTTCTTTTGAATTATCAGTGAAAGTTGCGTAAATAAAAAATAATTTTTTAAAACAGGTTTTTTTTATGATTCAACGAAAAATGAAAATTTTTTTTTTGGATAAAAATTAGTTTTTGAAACCAATTTTTTGTTTGAAAAAAATTTTTAATTTGGTTTTGCAAATGAAAGTTATTTTAGTTTGCAAAAATTTCGGGTTACTGTATTTTAAAAATTTTCTTGGCACGAAAAATACAAAAAAATTTTTTGTTGCAATTTTTCTCCTAAAACAAAAAGAAATTAAAGAGGACGACGTACCAGGATCAAATTCATGAAGGGATGAATTTGCGCCATGTTCATCAGATCTTCCCCCAAAAAGATATGCTTTTCCATTATATCCTACTACCGTATGGCCATATCGTTGAAAGGGGACATCTTTTTTAACAATTGTATTATTTAATTCTGATGCAATTGTATGCAAATAATGTTCATCGTCTTGATTTTCATTATTATTTTCTTCTTCATCTTCTTCATCATCATCTAATATATTATTATCTTCATTAAGATTATATGAAAATCTTGATGAAATTGTTGTTGTTGTTGTTGATGGTGTCGTTGATGGTGGTGTCGTTGATGAAGGGGTTGTTGATGAAAGCTTAGATTTTAATGAAGAATTTCTTTTTCGATTTGATGTGGTTGTTATTTGATACCATCGATATGTGACTATAAAAAAGCAGAGGTATTTCATAAAAAATAATATATTAAAGAAAATTAATTAATTAAATTTTAAAAAATGTTTAAAAAAATTGTATAATTCAATTTTTATTTAAATTTTGTAATAAAAAAAAGTTGTGTCAAAAAAATGCATAAAGTTTTTCGATTTTTTGGGCCAAAGATTAAATTAATTAAATCAAAATATTTGCAATTTTATGGCTCCAATTTTGGCAAATTAGATTTTTAATGTTTTAAAAAAATTACTGTAAAAATTTGTTTACAGTAAATTTTTTTATTTCCTAAACTTCAAAAAGTTTCTTGCCACGAAAAATACCGAAAAATACATAATAAAAATGACGCAATTTTGAGACAGACAAATTTTTATGATTCAATTTTATAATATTTTTTCTGGAAAAAACATGTATTTTTCAAACTTCCCATTTTTCCCCCAACAAAAAAGAATATATTGCAAAATAGATGGATAAATGGCGTGACAAAATTTTCACATTTGTTAAACTTTTTTAAAAAAATACAAAAACTTTACAATGCTTTTTTTTTTGAAATCCGTGCTTTTTTTTATTTTGTCAAAGGTCATGGGGAATAAAAAAAAGTGATAAAGGAGCTGCTCACCAGTATCAAGAACAAAAACATCGATATCATTTTTGGAATTATAATTTGGACCAGAGCAATATCCTCCAAATGAATAAATTTTGTCGCCAATTGCAACGGCAGCATGATTAACCCGACGTGGACCACCATCTAAATGAATTGTCCACCACATAATTATTGACTTGTTTGTCTGGTTTTTGGAGAGGTGGACTTAATATAATTATAATAATAATAATATATGGAAATGTAAAAAAAAAATTTTTTTAGAAATCTAAAAAAATATAAAAACAATTAATTTTGGTTCAAAAAATTTATTCAAAAAAAAAACACGGGACAAAAAAAATAAGGGCTTTAAAGGCGGGCCAAAATAATGGTGTAAAAAACTTTATTTCAAAAACTAAAAATGACAGTAATCAAAATTTAAAAAAAATTTGAATAAAACTTAAATTTCAAATACACAAACAAATTATTTAAAAAAAAAGGGGGGGGGGGGTGATCATTCATTCATTCACTTTTAAGATAGAGAGAGAGAGAAAGGGTCCAAAGAATAGAAAGATAGAGATATTCAAGCAAGCAAGCAAGTAAGAATATTTATATATATATATTATTGTTCAATCAATTGACTGCTGTTGTGTTTATTTTTTTTGTTCTCGCGTCATCAACATCGACGGATGGAAAAGTGAGAAAGAAAGGGAAACAAAAAAGAAAGACGTAAAAGCAAAAGGCAAGAAAGACGTAAAAGCAAAAGGCAAGCAGGGCAATCGTTTCAACCATTTGAAAAAAAAAAGAATCAAAGCACTCAAAAAACTCTTTTTTTTTAAAAAAAATACTGACAAAATTTTTTTTAAATAATCCCTTTCAAAGCAGAAAAACAACAGAAATTATCAAAAATCAAATAAAAAAAATGATAATCAATGATAACCAAAACGATCAAACAAACAACAGAAAAAAACATTTTTAACAAACATTTGAAATTTGATCAAATATATACATATTTTTAATGATGATAAATTAATTGTTCTTAGATCATTTCAATTTCAATAATAACATCTTTCTTCTTCTTTCTTCTTTTTTTAAATATATGTACGTTCAAAGTAAACCCCCCCCCCCTTTTTTTTAAATATCTTCTTATTTTTGCAATTTTATCTGGTTTTTGTTTTTCATCTTTTTTATTTATATATATGTTTTTTTTATATTAGGCAAAATGGAAAAAAAAGGGGGGGGGGGATCATGACCAACATCAGCGATGATGATCATTTATGGACCTCCTCCATTCTTTTTTCAAAAAAAAAGGAGCAAAAACAAAGCAATGAAAAAAAAGGGACAACAAACGTGACTCTAGCATTTTTATATGTTTATCAAAAACTACTTCTTTTTTTTACTGCTGTACAATGTACAAAAAAAAGAGAGGGAACTTTAATTTTTGGCAGCAAAAAACAATAATTTTTGTGATAAGAATTGACAGAAAATAAGAAGGTAAGAAGCCAGGGAAAATGAATAAAAAATATGGGTTGGCTTCAAACTGGTTCGAATTGATTGCTTTTCAGTCAACCCGATTGGGCCGGGGCATTTGATTAGAAAGGAATGGAAAATGGGGGGAGACAAACATTCCTACAGAATACACATGGCGGCTTTGGCACATTACGCCAAATTTTGAGATATCTTCTGTTAATTAATTTTTCCTATTTTTATCAAATTTTGGCGTTTTATGACAGGCCGCCAAAAGGTCGACATCTACCATAACCAAGGTCGTATACATAAAACAATTTCAGAGGGGGCACAGCGACTTTTTTGGGGGGGGGGGGGGGGGGTACGTCTTTGATATTTTGCCGCCGCCAGCACAAAGCGGCAAAAAGATCAAAGGAAATTCCCCAATTTCGGGGGGGGGGGGTATAGGTCCCAAATAACCCCCCTCCCTAAATATTGACCATAACTGCAGAATAATCATCCCGCCAAATTTTTAAAGGGCACCTTATAAAAGCCCTGACAATATAAATATATTTAAAAGAAAAAAAGTGAATGAATAAATACATGTATTTTTTGATACTAAAAAAAATGTAGCGCAAAAAAATAAAGGAAAGTGATTAAACGATAAAATTTGTAATCTAATTTATAAATTTGATCAAAAAATGTGTCAAAAAAATGTCTTTTTTTTGGTATATTTTTCTTGATTAAATCTGTTATTTGAGAAAAAAACACGAAGAAAGATTGCAGCGATTAAAAGTGCTTCCAAAAGCAAAAAAAAACAAATTTGTAGTCAAATTTGACTTTATTTAAAATTAATTTTGATCAAAATAAAAAAAGTTATTTGAGATTTATTCAAGGTTAATTAAATAAAAAATAATAATAAAAAGTAGTTTAAATAAGAATTACTGTAGCTAAAAAACTTTTTTGCAAAAAAAATATTAAAATTTTTGAGTCAAAAAATAATTTTTTTACATTTCAAATATTTTTTTAAGTTTAAAACAGAAAGCTCAAAAGTTTTAATTTGAGTACTGTAGCCAAAAAAACTCTTTTTACAAAAATATTGTTTAAAAAAATTTTAAAATTTCAGTGTCAAAAAATAATTTTGATACATTTATAAATATTTTTTTAAGTTTAAAAAAACGAACACAAATTTAAAAAAAATATTTGCAAATACCAAAGCTTTGAATCATCTTTTTCACTACTTTTTTGTTTTGTCTTCCAACAAAAAAAATTTTAAATCAAACTACAAAAAAAAATTTTTTTTAAGCCACGAGCCGACAAATGAAAAAAAAGCGTCATTTAAAAAAAGAAGAAGAAAGTGTTTTCGTTGCAGGAACACCTCTTTTTCTTTTTCAATTTTTTTTACAAAAAAATGTTTTTTTTACTTTTTTGATACTCGACTTCTGGAGTTTTTATCTGAACTTCTGTATTTAATAATGTTAATTTTTTTTACCAATATCTGTTCCTAACATGCTAAATAACATATCTGGGTAGACTCAAAACATAAGAATTAATATAAGTAGATATTTCTGTTAAGCAAACTATCAAGCAAATCCGAGCTTGTTGTTTCCCGCAAATATATATGTATTTAAAGTTGAAAACTGTGGTAAAGCATTTAATATACTTGTATAAGCATGCAAAAAGAGTTTTAGCTTCATAAAAACGTTTAAAAAGATGTTTGAAATTTGACGACTAACTCCACCTCCAGCACCAAAATAGTCACAAAATTTGATTTTTATATATACAAACACTTCATTATTGCTTCATAAGCCTTATGGTACGTTAAAAATGGTATAAAAAAGGTTTTTGCGACAAAAAAAGATATTTTTGCAACATGTGGTATTACGGTAAGTAGCAGCCGTAGACCAATTTTAAGGTTTAAAATCAATATTTTTATTTCTTTTTGTTCAGTTAATGTCAAAGAACATTGTATAATGTTAAATAACTACATTTTACATCTTTGTTAAGCATTTTTAGTACTAATTATCAAGTTCGCTATAGAAAATAACGAATTTTTGGAAAAGAAAAATATCTGCTTATATTAATTCTTATGTTTTGAGTCTACCCAGCAGTGTTCGCAGGAAATGGACAGTTGGTGTCCATTGGAATGGACACCATATCCATTCAAATGGAAATTTTTTTTTTGCATTTTTTTTATCAATTATCATTAAAAAAGCTCTAAAAACAATTGTGGTAACATTTTTTTGTATTTAAAGTCATTTTAAAGTTTGTCCAGTCGAATGGATATGGTGTCCATTCACACTTGGGCAATGCGTGCGCTAGGGTGCGATTATCGCACCCAGGGTAGCGGGGTCGCGGTGGATTTTGAAGAAGGGTCGCGGCTGCGAAGCAGCCGCAATCCTAAATTCAGCATTTTTTTTAAAAATGGTTATAATAATTAATGAAAGAAATGTTAGTTGAAATTTGTTTGGGGTTGCTTTTTATAACTGTTCTTTATTAATTATTTAAAAGACTCATTTAAAATGACGGGAGACTAAAAAGGGGTCGCGACTCTCGTGAAAAAGTTAAAGGGAGTGTCGACGACAAGCAAGAAACGCACTACGACGGTAAGGGCGTCGCGCCAATGATGGGGAATAAAAAGTTTGCAAAAAATTCATCCGTCAAACCGATGTGAATGAATGACAAAAAACAAACTTTTCAGTCCCCATCATTGCCATGACGCCCTTACCATCGTAGTGCGTTTCTTGCTTGTCGTCGACACTCCCTTTAATTTGATAAAATTTATTACCTTTTAAAGATGTGAATAGGGTCGCGACCCTTTATTTTGTGAACGATAAGATGGTTTGAAATGGAAAAAGGGTAAATATTTTGAGATACACAGTGGAAAAGTAAATATTTCCCAAATTTATTGTTTGGTACAGTTTAGAAATAAAGGGTCGCGACCCTTTATTTAAGATTAAAAAAAAGGATTCAGGATTTGTTTAAATGCAGACAAAAATAAATGAGTAGGGTCGCGACCTTTAAAATTTATAAAGTTATATACGCAACGCGCTTTGAACAGTTTTATACGTCTCAGGTTCGATCCCGCTGGGGAACATCAGAAAAATTTTTATCTCCGGTTAAGCCAGTTTTTGGCACGTATGTGCTTTCGACTGGGCCGAAACTACCTTAGGGAACTTGGTGACAGTTCACCCCCCTTCGGCCCAAAAACAACGTGCAAAAATGAATTCATACTAGATAAAATGAGAATTTTTAAAAGTTTTATAAGGAAGTTCACCCCCCTTACTTTTGACCAATTTGCGGTCCTGGCTTTCGAGCATGGAGAATCCGAAAATAACGGCAGGTTTTTTTAAAGGGAGTGTCGACGACAAGCAAAAAAATTTTTTTTGGCAACAAGTATGTTTTTACACGAATAAGACATTTTTCTATGCTATTTTTTTTCTCTAACTCATTTTCGTGTTAAAACATACTTGTTGTCCACACAAATTTTTTTTTGCTTGTCGTCCACACTCCCTTTAAACAGATTTTTTCGATTTAAAAAAAATAAACTTTTGCCAAAATTAGAATCAGCATACCGTAACCAGCCGGGTCATTCGCCTACCCCTGATTATTTTACGGTATCTCCACCCCCAGGGGTAAAAAACCAAACCACAAATGACCAAAACATTTTGGCTTCCAGCTTTTTAAGCGTATTCGAAAACATAGGAAAAGTTTCAGAACTTTTTGTTTTTTACTGTGCCGAATTTTATTAAGTTTCAAGATTTTCTCGCAGAATGTGTTTTATACAAAACAAAAAAGACAATTATCACACACATACATTTATCAATATCTTTTTAAAAGAATTCATCATGATCATGGAATTCTCCAACAGTTAATGGTGGCAATTCAAAGGCATAACAGAAATGCCGCAGCTTTAGCTTCTCATGAATAAGTTATGTCTTCTAAATTAAAAAAAAAGTTAACAAAACTTTTAAGTATTACTTTAATCATAGTATTGTGAATTTGTGTGCAAAATATGAACTATTAATCAACGTTTTCTTTTGTTCACATACGTAAAATTAAGCCAAAAAATTAGGGTAAAATGACACTTCGTTATGATACTTTTTAGAACTATTAATTATAGCTATTTCAATTCAAGGAAAAGCTGCCAACCCTTCAGGATCCTCAAAATTGTGAATCCTTGGCTGTGTTTGGTAACTGGGAGATTATTTTGTAAGATACATACAAAATTTTTTTGAAAAAATACCACAGGTAGGTACCTGTGGTCAAAAAGGGTCGCGGTTTTTTAGGGAAATCCGCGCACCCACCTGCCCAAGTGTGTGTCCATTGGAATGGACATAGTGTCCATTCCAATGGACATGCGTCCATTCCAATGGACACTATGTCCATTCGACTGGACATAGTATCCATTCGAATGGAAAATTGCTAATTATCGTTTTAAACATTTTTTATAAGCTTAAAAAACATAAAAAGCTCAAAAGTGTTTGAATAAGGGTCAAAAAAGGCGAACAAAACATACGCAAATTTTTGCAAATTTATATGTAGTAAAATTATATTAATTGTTCTTTTAGGTGATGAAAACGAGTTTTTAACGTTTTAAATATCAAAAAAACACAAACTAATAATTATTTATACATTTTACTGTTCGAAGAACGAAGAAATGACAAAATTTTCAAAAAAAATTTTTGCTTATGTGAAAAAAAAACTATAAAAACCGAAATTCAAGCAAAATAAGTGAAAAATAATTATCTATATCAAGTAATATGAATAAAAATGTTTAAAACGATAATTAGCAATTTTCCATTCGAATGGATACTATGTCCAGTCGAATGCAGGGATGTCAAATGCAGACGGCCGCCGCCGCCGGCCGCATGCCGGCCGCGCCGGCGGCCGGCGGGCAAGGTTTTTTTCGCCGGCGGCTGGCACGGCCGACGATTTTTGTGAAATTCTTTGTTTTTCCCACACAAAAAAAGAAAAATATAGGCCGCGCGGCCGGCCGGCTAATAATTTTAGGCCGCGCGGCCGGCACGGCGGCCAATTTTTCGCCGGCGGCCGCGGCCGGCTATGTTTTCCCGCCGCATTTGACATCCCTGGTCGAATGGACATAGTGTCCATTGGAATGGACGCATGTCCATTGGAATGGACACTATGTCCATTCCAATGGACACCATATCCATTCGACTGGACAAACTTTAAAATGACTTTAAATACAAAAAAATGTTACCACAATTGTTTTTAGAGCTTTTTTAATGATAATTGATAAAAAAAATGCAAAAAAAAAATTCCATTTGAATGGATATGGTGTCCATTCCAATGGACACCAACTGTCCATTTCCTGCGAGCACTGCTACCCAGATATGTTATTTAACATGTTAGGAACAGATATTGGTAAAAAAAATTAACATTATTAAATACAGAAGTTCAGATAAAAACTCCAGAAGTCGAGTATCAAAAAAGTAAAAAAACATTTTTTTGTAAAAAAAATTGAAAAAGAAAAAGAGGTGTTCCTGCAACGAAAACACTTTCTTCTTCTTTTTTTAAATGACGCTTTTTTTTCATTTGTCGGCTCGTGGCTTAAAAAAAATTTTTTTTTGTAGTTTGATTTGATACATTTATAAATATTTTTTTAAGTTTAAAAAAACGAACACAAATTTAAAAAAAATATTTGCAAATACCAAAGCTTTGAATCATCTTTTTCACTACTTTTTTGTTTTGTCTTCCAACAAAAAAAATTTTAAATAAAAAAAATCAAACTACAAAAAAAAATTTTTTTTAAGCCACGAGCCGACAAATGAAAAAAAAGCGTCATTTAAAAAAAGAAGAAGAAAGTGTTTTCGTTGCAGGAACACCTCTTTTTCTTTTTCAATTTTTTTTACAAAAAAATGTTTTTTTACTTTTTTGATACTCGACTTCTGGAGTTTTTATCTGAACTTCTGTATTTAATAATGTTAATTTTTTTTACCAATATCTGTTCCTAACATGTTAAATAACATATCTGGGTAGCAGTGCTCGCAGGAAATGGACAGTTGGTGTCCATTGGAATGGACACCATATCCATTCAAATGGAATTTTTTTTTTGCATTTTTTTTATCAATTATCATTAAAAAAGCTCTAAAAACAATTGTGGTAACATTTTTTTGTATTTAAAGTCATTTTAAAGTTTGTCCAGTCGAATGGATATGGTGTCCATTGGAATGGACATAGTGTCCATTCCAATGGACATGCGTCCATTCCAATGGACACTATGTCCATTCGACCAGGGATGTCAAATGCGGCGGGAAAACATAGCCGGCCGCGGCCGCCGGCGAAAAATTGGCCGCCGTGCCGGCCGCGCGGCCTAAAATTATTAGCCGGCCGGCCGCGCGGCCTATATTTTTCTTTTTTTGTGTGGGAAAAACAAAGAATTTCACAAAAATCGTCGGCCGTGCCAGCCGCCGGCGAAAAAAACCTTGCCCGCCGGCCGCCGGCGCGGCCGGCATGCGGCCGGCGGCG
Source organism: Panagrolaimus superbus (assembly GCA_964035985.1). Classification (NCBI taxonomy): domain Eukaryota; kingdom Metazoa; phylum Nematoda; class Chromadorea; order Rhabditida; family Panagrolaimidae; genus Panagrolaimus; species Panagrolaimus superbus. The sequence goes on from OZ038357.1 coordinate 15,284,474, forward strand.
GCGGCCGTCTGCATTTGACATCCCTGCATTCGACTGGACATAGTATCCATTCGAATGGAAAATTGCTAATTATCGTTTTAAACATTTTTATTCATATTACTTGATATAGATAATTATTTTTCACTTATTTTGCTTGAATTTCGGTTTTTATAGTTTTTTTTTCACATAAGCAAAAATTTTTTTTGAAAATTTTGTCATTTCTTCGTTCTTCGAACAGTAAAATGTATAAATAATTATTAGTTTGTGTTTTTTTGATATTTAAAACGTTAAAAACTCGTTTTCATCACCTAAAAGAACAATTAATATAATTTTACTACATATAAATTTGCAAAAATTTGCGTATGTTTTGTTCGCCTTTTTTGACCCTTATTCAAACACTTTTGAGCTTTTTATGTTTTTTAATTAGTTTTTCACAATAAAAAAATTTTTGAAATAAGTCGAAATTTTCGAAATTTCGACTTGGTTCCCCCTGTAAAAACAAAAAAAACCAAAATTAAATGGTAAGCCACGGTGAGTATCGCTGCTCCATTACTTTTCGTTTAAATGGAACAGAACCCATTTGCCAGCCATTTGAAAATCGGACTTTTTCTTGAATCACCCTGTATATATATTTAAAAATTTAAAAATCCAAAACTGTCACTTTCTGATTTAAACTGTAAAAAAAAGAAGAAAGATCCTTTTTTTTAAACATTTCTCTTCTTTTTTTTGCACTTCAAAGAAGTATCATTGATAGAAAAAAAAAGTTTCGATGCTCTAAAAATACTTCTATATTGACAATGTAGGAAACATGGCAAGGGCCGAAAGTTTTTTTAATAAATTTTATCATTTAATTTAATGAAAATACTGTTTTAAATTATTGATAAAATGATAAAATGTTTAATGTTATTATTATCAGGTCGTTCCAAAAGTTTTTTCGTTTTTTTCTGTAGGAGTACATTTTGCCAATTTTTGTGCAAGTCTCGGCGCGAAAAATTTTTTAGTGTTACAAAAATAATTTATGCTACAGTAAACAATATTACAGTACTTTTGCAAAATAATTTTCAAAAATCTCAAAATTTAGTTCATTTTTAGCCTATAAAAGCTTAAAATGATAAAAAGTACAAAAAAAAATTCGTGCAAATTTGGAAATTTGGAAAAGGATATCAAAATACAGCCGCAATTTCAAAATTTTATTTTTAAAAAAAATAGCACACATACGTGTTAGATCCTGGGAAAAAGAACAAAAGGATCACTCTTTTTTTTTGATGTTGCAGCTGCTACGACTTCGACTTTTTATATTTATTGTTGTCGTTTGTTGTTTCTGCTGCTGCTGTTTCAGGAATAGTTTAAAACGGGATGGTCCCATTTTGTTTTTTTCAAAAGCAGCAGCAAAGAAAAATTGCAGCTTCAAACTGCACAGAAAAAAAATAAATGAATAAATGAATAAAAAAAGGATAGTGTTTTTTTTAATTAAAAGCAAAGAATTTTGATAATTTTGTTTAAAATTTTAAAAATGTTTTTTTAGCGGCAAATAAAAAAGAAAGAAAAAAAGCCAAATTTTTTTTTGAATTTTGAGAAAAATCAAAAATACCGACAAAGAATCTTTTTTTTCCAAACAGTTTAATTTCTAAAATCTTTTTTTAAAAAATTGATTCAAAAAAGATTTGAAAGCAAAGATGAAAGTGCGAAATTTTGTTGCAATTAATCAAGTTTTCTGCAAAAAAATTTAAATATTTTTTTTGCAGAAAATTAAAGAATATTATCTTTGATAAAAAGAATATATAAAATGGCAGCTTACTGTAACTAACTAACCTATATTGCTTAAAATTAACAGACCGAAGAAAAAAAAATTAATTTTTAACACCAAAAATAAATCTTTCATGCATTAACCAGTTTTAGAATACATTCAACCTTCCAAAAAAACACTTTTTCACTTTTTCATTTACAAACTCAAAATGGATTATTTCAAAAAAAAGTTGTAACATTTGGCATTTAAAAAGGCGTTTTTAAAAAAAGACTTTTCAAAGTTTAAAACTGTTTTTTTTATCTTCTTTCAAATTATCTCCGCCCCGCCTTAAACCGGTCATAAAAATTTTAGTAAGCTTGAAAGATTATGCAAAAAAAAAACAGAGAGAGAGAGAGGAAATTGGCCGTAATCTTAAACCCTTCCTTCCTCTATTTTTTTTTGATCTTCCCCATTTTTTAAGGAGATACAAAATCCAAAAAATAAAACTAGTTCTCCCCCCCCCCCCCCCATATATGATCTTTCCTTCTTTTTTTTCTTCACAGAAGACACACGTGTTTATTCATTTTTATTTTCAAAAACAAGATATCTCTCTCTCTCTCTTTAATATTATTATAGTCCAGATTTATATGAGTAAAATCAAGGTTGTTGCTCCGTATTAAATTGCATAATAGTTTCTTTTCTTTTTTTTTTCACTGCTTTCTTTTTAAATGTGATAATATTCTTTTAATAAAAAAAAGCCGGTTTTTTATTGCAATAAAAAAAAAAGAAAACTGAAATATCAAAGCTGAAAATCTATGATTTTTGCTTTTTTTTGGTGAAAACAAAAATACATCCATGTCAAAGATAGAGATGACTTTCAACAAGTTTTCTCTTTCATTCAATTGCGCAATAATAATAATAATAATATTAATTAAAAACAAAATGAAAAAGATTCTTATCATTTAATGATATATTATGTATGTGATCCTTTATTTTCAAATAATATATCTTTTTTTGTTATCAAAAAATAATAATAAAAAAAAATATTAAAAGATAGCCATTTTTTTAATGAACATTGAACAATAAAAAGATTTGAAAAAAAATATAACAGTTTTTCCTCTATGCTTTTTTTAACAAAATATTTTATGTCGCTGTATCCGAGTGGTTTACGGCGCTCGCTTATCAAAAAAAAGGAGCAGAAAAAAAATGACCAAAGTTTGTTAACCGAAAACGGTAATTTACCAGTGATAGAAATTTATGCGTGAAAAAAAATGATAGCAATTTGTCATAGTTACTCTGAGGGATACCATTTTTTTAAACCAAATTTTTCATATAAAAATTTTTTTTAAAAATATGTGTGATAAAAAAAAAGCTACAGTAAGTTTGTAAAAACTTTATTTAATTTAAAAAACAATATGAAAAAATTAAATAAGTTTTGCATTTTTCACTTCTTCCGCAAATTGTATTGCACATTCTTTGTATTTTCCTGGCATTTTGGCCTAAAAAAAAGTAGTTAATACTCAAAATAGTATCTATCTTATAAAAAAAAGTAATAAAAAAAACATACTCGAATATAATTAAGCACACATGTATGAATTAAAACATATTGAGATTCAGCTTCTGAAATGAACAAAAAAAGTTAAAAAACCATTGGAATGTTTATGAACTTACGAACTGCAGAAGCTCGTTGATTTCGTAAATTTTGAAACATATCTTTTACCTAAAATTAATTAAAAAAATGAATTAAAAAATGACAAAATGATAATTCAGTGTTGTGTCAGACATACAGTGTGTCCCAAAAGTATAGAAACACCATTATTTTTGACAGATTTTGCTTATTTTTGAGTATTTTTTTGAAGTGTAACTTGATTCTGGAAGTAAAAATAGTTTGTCAGTTGACATGTTTCACCGTTTTGGTCAATTTTGATTTTCGGTGATTTCGCAGCGAAAATGCAAAATGGCCTAAAATTGAAATTTCGGTATACTGTAATTTCGAAAAATTCAAAAAGTGCATCTGATAGCGTTTTTTTCGATTTTTGCCATTTTTGGAAATTTCAATCCCCAAATCTGGAGAGATGGGTTGATGAAAAATTCTGAAACTTGGCAGATCGAGTATTTAAACCACGGGCTATCAGATGCACTTTTTAAATTTTTCGAAAATACAGTATACCGAAATTTCGATTTTAAGCCATTTTGCATTTTCGCTGCGAATCATCAAAAATCGAAATTGGCCAAAACGCTGAAACATGTCAATTGACAAACTATTTTTACTTCCAGAATCAAGTTACACTTCAAAAAAATATACTCAAAAATAAGCAAAATCTGGCAAAAACAAGGGTGTTTCTATACTTTTGGGACACATTGTATTTTTATCGACTCCGGGAGTCGACTCCATGACTCCGGAGTTAAAACATCCCTGAAAATATTTGTGATATAAAAAAACTTACATTACAAGTTAATCCTTTTAAAAGTCGACTTATAATTGCATCAATCAAAATTACAGTACCCGTACGACCAACACCAGCTGAACAATGAATCTAAATTTGAAAAAAAATATGTTTACATTTAGAAAATATATACATATTAATATATGTAATTTAAAAACATACAATACAACGCCCAGATGGAACTGCTCGTAATAATCTTAGAATTGACATTGGTTTATCAGGTACTCCTAAATTTGTTAAATTATATATGTATATATACATATATTATAATAAAAGACAAACAAACCTCGATCAGGCCAATCATTCATTTGAAAAAGTTTAACCGTCGTTGAATTGCTACATCCATCGGGTAAAACTTCAATGGAATGAATAAAAAGTTTATCTTCAGTATTTTCAGTCTTTTTATTATTTACAAACATGCAACCATAATTTTTGTATGAATTTGCAGCAGGAAAATATTGCGCACATTTATTCTTTCCATCTTCAATACATTTACAAAGCATTACAATTGAGGTTGCAGATTCTTGATGAACAAGCCTCCAAAAATCTGATATTGTTGTTTCTAAAGGTCCTTGAGTAGCAATATATGATCGATCTAAGCCTTCAATCTTAATATTATTTGCATGAATATAATCAGAATCTGGCGGAACATTCAAATTTAATACCACTCGAGATGAATCCAAACATACAACATCTTTGTAACGATTTCGTAAAGTATTATTTGGAATTGAGAATGCTTCAAATTTATATTGCGGTGAAGTATAGATTTTTAGCTGGGCAAATTCTTTTCGTAATCCTGCAACACCTAAAAAATAATATTTTGTTAAAGTCAATTGAAAAAAACAGCAACAAAAAACATCGCTTTTTTTTCATTATTATTGGCGTGGCCGCCGTTTTTAAGGACAGAAATTTAGGGATGAGCAATTGGCGGATTATTTTATATGGATCAGAATTTTGGAGATTGAATTTTTGGAGATCGACATTTTGGGGATCTGAAAATTGGCGATTACTTATTTAGGAACGGAAATTTTGAGGATGGGAATTTTGGGAGTTTTCAGCTTTTCCGAAATTCCGGGTTTATTTATTTCTTTCATTGTTTAAATCCCGAAAATTCATATCTCAATATTTCCATCCCCAAAAACGCTATCACCAAAATTCTCGTCTTTAAAATTTCCGTCCTTAAATAAGTAATCACCAAAATTCCGGCCCCTAAAATTCATATTCTCAAAATTTATGTCCACAAAAACGACCATTATTAAATGTAATATAAAATTTAGCAAACCTTTGGACATAGTATTTTTAACAAAATCTGCCATTGCTGCTTCGACTTCTGGTGTTACAACATTCTTTCCATATATTATATTTGCTGCTGCTGCTGCTGCTGCTCCGGCGATAGGAGTTGATGATGGATTTGGAGGTGTTGTTGCAGGTTGAGATTGTGGAGGTGCTGGAGTATTCTTTCCATGTTGAGGTGTTGCTGCAGTTGGTGGTATTTGCATTGTTGGCGTTTGAATTGTTGTGGCTCCATGTCGATTTCGAAAATTAGTATTTGTTCCACCAATTTTTCTTTTACTTTTTGTATTCTTATTTCTTGCTGTTATTCCTCCACCCCCACCACCACCTTCATCATCCATTGTTGTTGGATCATCTTGAGTTTGTTCAGGATTACGCTTTTTTCGACGCCGTTGTTTTTGATTTCCGTCCGATTGTGTTTCAAGATTTGACTTCTTTCTATCCATTTTATTTTTTTTTTGGAATCAAATGTAAGGAGCAAGAATGCAAAACGCGAATATAACATAAATGCTTTTTTGTGAATGCATTTTTCTATATAAAATTATGCAAAAAATATATTTCAATTTTATTTTTGTAAACCAATGCAAACAGCGCCGTATTTAAGGGGGGGGGGGGGATTCGGGACCTGTGCCCCCCCCCCCCCCGAAATTGAGGAATTTCCTTTCATCTTTTGCCGCTTCGTGTTGGTGGCGGCAAAAGAATCAAAGGCGTGCCCCCCCCCCCCAAAATCGCTGTGCCCCCTCCGAAATTTTTTTCTGTATATGGCCTTGAATGCAATTATTTTTAGGTTAGACTTCAAAAAAAATTTACCGTAATCTTTTTTTTAAAAAAAGTAGCACTTTTCTTGCTCAAAATAATATCTAAATTCAGCATTCTTTTACACGGATGGTTAAACAAAAAAGTATATTGAAAATAACAGATGTTACAGAACCTTCCAGATTCTTAACATACAACAATAAAATGATAAAGCATTTATTTCAACATTGCAAAAAAATTTTCAAAAAAAAAAAAATAATATTTACATTTCTTCGGTAATTTTCATTTGTTTCAACAAAAACTCAATTTCATCAGCAGAAATTTTAAGAGATATTCGTCGAGAAATGAGACCATTTGATTTTACAATAATATATCCAATCCTAAAAAATCATTACAAAATACAGTAATCAAAAAACAGATATTACAGTAACCTACGTTTGAAGTGATGACAGTAATGCCGTAGCTGCGCACATTTCCATAGGCTCTTTTACCAAAGCTAAACAATTTCGACGATAACATTCATATAATAAAAAGAAATCCAATTCTTCTAAAGATGTTGCACGAATTTCTTGAATAATTGCACGAAGTAAAAATTCTTGATGTAATGAAAGAGATTTTGTGAATAATATTGGAAGTGATTGTAGTCCTTCTTTTACAGCAGCAGTAGCCTAAAAAAGGCAGCGATATTGAAAAAAAAAATGTACATAGTATACACTTTTTGATAATAACTTACATGTTCAAGTTCAAGAGTTTTTGAATCTTTATTAACAGCAATTTCAATTGATCTTCGAATAAATTCTAATGCTTTTCGAAGATCCCCAGAAACAGATGCAACTTTACGAGAAATGAATCCAAATGCACCTTTATTAAATGAAACCCCAGACTTTTTGATACGATATTCAAGAATGTGTGAAATTTCATCAAAAGTATATGGTTCAAATATTAACCGATTATAACCCTAAAAAAAGTTAAAGTAATCCAATATTTTATTAAATAAAACAAAATTAATTTTTACCATTCGACTCGAAACTCTTTGCTTCAAAACCCTTTCTGGAAGATCTAAAGTATTCGCAATTGCAATTACTGATATTCTAGCTTCAGAGGTTGAAGCCCAGTCAAAAATATCGTATATAACATCCTGAGATTTTGTACAAAGCATATCCAATTCATCAATCACCAATAAAATTGGTAATCTTTTTGAATCATCAAAAGTAAAAAGTTTTGAAAGTTTTTCCCGAGCTGTTTTTGATGATATTGATCGAGTTGAAGAAGAGGAAGAAGAAGGATAAAGAACTTTGTAAATTTCAACAAAAACATGTTCAGGCTTAATCATTTCTAATCCATTTACATATACATAACTAAATTTAATGATTGGTTTCTTTTGAGATTGCACTTTTTGAATCACTTTTGTAACGCATGCTGTTTTACCGGTTCCAGGAACACCAGAAATATAAATTGTACGATTATGAACAGAACTATTTGAAGCAACAGCTTGTTTAATAAATTTTTCAATTTCTTTGCATTGATTTTCACGTTTTAAAAGAACGTCTGGAAGTGCAGAAGTATGAAACAATGGATAAATTTTCATTAATGGATTTCTTTCATGCTTAAAAGTTATTAATTTAAACTTGAACTTAAAAAATTTTAGCTTACCTTGTGTTTCATTTCAGCATCCGCCAAAGCATCTTCCTGCATAACATCAAGTTCCAACGTTGATACAGCTTTGATGAGTAAATTAATTTCTGCTGTCTAAAAATTTTATATAGTAAAATATGTAGATAAGAAAATTATAAAACTACAATGTCCAACTCTTACATCAGGTTCTTCTTTAAAAGTTTCTACAGTATTCGTTTTAAGCGGTGCGGCAATACGATTTCCAAACAAAAAGCTACTTTCATCTGAATCATCAGATTCTTCATACTCTTGTTCTATTCCATAACAACATATTCCTTTTAAATCATCATCTCCACTGTCATATTCTTCTTCTAATCCATGCAGATTATTACTGAATTTTTCTTCTCCACTATCATATTCTTCTTCTAATCCTTGATAGTTTTTCTTAAGCATCTCATCTCCACTATCACATTCTTTTTCAAGTCCAAAAATTTTTAGAGGTAATAATTTTTTTATTTCCGGAGTTTTAGATCGAGAGGAAGATCTTCGAAGAATTAACTTTAATGGAGATTTTGATTCAATTGTCCAACTTTCAGTTTTTTCTTCAACGGCAACAGGCTTTTCATAAGCTCTGAGATTCTTTCTCAAAGTTAAACTTATTTCAGGTTTCGAGTAGCAGCTTTCATCTTCAATATCCATTTTTTCATGATTTTGTTCTGATGAAAAATTTGATAAAGGTTGCTTTTGTGGAATTACAGATATCTCAGCATCAACATTTGAACGCGGTGCAAATAAAATTTCATCTTTATTCAATTCTTCCAATGGCAGTCTTTTTCTTCCATTAACTTTCTGCTGCTTTTTTTTAATAATAACAATTCTTTCATTTTGATAATTTTCTTTATCTGATCCATTTGAAGGACTTATTGCACATCCCTTTCTCGTACTTGGAGATTTAATACTCAGCTAAATAGCACCTTTTTTTTAAATTTAAAGCATAAAAATGAAAAATTTACTTTATCAAATTTAACAGCCAATGGAGTTGAAATTTTGGTTATATTTTGCTTCTTTTTTGGGGTATTTAATTCGTTTAAAGCTTTAACCTTTGCTTTACGAGGCTTAAAGAAAAAGCTGGTAATTAATTAAAACACTTAATAAAAAACATACTGATCTATTTGTTGGTGACATTTTTAGTTAATAATATTCGCCACTTTTAGTTAATAGTAATAAAAATAAATTAAAGGAGAAAAAAAAAGATCCGTGAAAGTTAAAGTTTTAAAAAATATTGCGCGTTTTTGATACGAATATTTTTTTTAAAATTTTTTGTTGCCAAAAAGACATTGTTCTTGAAACGAATACTTTGGTATTTTTTTAGCTCTAATTTTTTGAATGAAAGTTCAGCTTTTGTAATTTGCATTGACTTATATACAATGGGTGCAAATTTACTGAGGCCGTCTCTTAGTTAAAAAATTGCTGCAAAAAGTTGCAAAATTCCATTTTTTGCAGCACACAAAAAATGGAATTTTTATTTTTTTAACGTTATTTTTGGCGAATTGTGTGCTGCAAAAAATGGAATTTTGCAACTTTTTGCAGCAATTTTTTAACTAAGAGACGGCCTCAGTAAATTTGCACCCATTGTATATAAGTCAATGCAAATTACAAAAGCTGAACTTTCATTCAAAAAATTAGAGCTAAAAAAATACCAAAGTATTCGTTTCAAGAACAATGTCTGTTTTTTTTTTTTTTTTTTTTTTTTACTTTGGTATTTTTTTAGCTCTAATTTTTTGAATGAAAGTTCAGCTTTTGTAATTTGCATTGACTTATATACAATGGAATTTTGCAACTTTTTGCAGCAATTTTTTAACTAAGAGACGGCCTCAGTAAATTGTCACCCATTGTACGTTTACATACATTTTATACATTTTTTACAAAACAAAACATTGCATTGCATTTAAAGTGAGTGTCGAAGCCTCTTAAAAAACGCACTACGACGGTAAGGTCGTCACGGCAATGATAGGGAATGGAAAGTTTGTTTTTTTGTTATTCATTCACATCGGTTTGACGGATGAATTTTTACAAACTTTTCATTCCCTATCATTGCCGTGACGCCCTTACCGTCGTAGTGCGTTTTTTCAGAGGCTTCGACACTCTCTTTAATTTTAATGAACGTAAACAAAAACCGCATTGCATTGTACGGCTGCATTTACCCGAAAAACCGAAACAACTGATGATTTGGAATATCTTATGGATTGTCGAGATCCAACGTCGGCAAAAACTTTGAATTTTTAAGCTCATTCACTCTTCCATCGTCTAACTTTGTTCTTTCTAATAAGGATGGAAGAGGGCCCAAATTTTTCGGCCCGGTCCGGCCCTGAAATGTTTCGAAAAGCCCGGCCCGGGCCCTGATTTTTAAAATGTTTGTAAATTTTGTCTTAATCCCCCTGTGGAATTTTTAAAACTTTTTGCAAAAAAGTGAAAAAGCCCGGCCCCGATCTTCATTTTGTTATTTCTTCTTTATTTTTATTTCTACCATGGTAATTGCAGTTATAGCAGGATTTATGGGACTTCTTCAGTTAATTTTCGTAAAAACGCTAGGTGGATAAGCAGGTGCTATTGTGATACACATTCACAACTTGTGAATAAAAAATGCAAGGGCGAGACAAACTCCAGAAGTACCGGATTTATTAACAAAAATAAAAAAACAATAACAAAATTATTTTTTAGATTTATCATATAATGCTTTCTGATATTGTTCTGATAAACCAGGAAGTGTCAATCGTGGAGGTCCATAAATGAAATTACCAGTTGCAATGATTTCAAACACAATTTTATAGATTTGATTCCAGTAATCATCAGAAATAGATTCAGAAAAATGGATTCTAAAATCCCCACGTTTCATCTAAAATACATGAATTATTAAAGATACAGTAACATTATTAAAAACTTACTTTCCAAAATTCGATTAAAGGTCGAACATCGAAAGAATCATGGATTCTGTATAAACCAAAAGTAGACATATTCAAAAAATGTGGCATTTCGATCAATTCATTGATAGTTTCGGATGAAAAATTTGAAGGATTTGAAGAGAATGCACTAAAAAAAGATATCTTACAAAAGATTAATTTTTATTTAAAAAACTTACTACTCAAAAGCTGAAGCTTTCGGACAAACTTGAACAAGTTTTTCAAGTTGAACTTCATCACCATTACTGTATTTAATTGAAACATTATCAGGCTGTACGAGTGTAGCTGATGAAGAAAGAAATAAATATTCATCAAAAGAAAGAGAAATATCATAGAGAAATAGCCTATCAACATTCCATTTATGATAAAATTTTGAAATCACTTTTGAAAATAAATTTTGATAAGATTCACCTGATGGAGCCTCTGGAACAGCAAATTCGTCAGAAACCCATAATTTGGTTGAATTATTTGAATAACAAATTGTCGGCAACCGTTTTAAATTCAAAATTTTGAAAAGAACAATTGGATTTTTGATGAAAAAATATTTGCAGCATTGAACCATTTCATGATATGTATCTTGATTCGGTGGATTTTTTGCGATATAAAACATGATGGACTTTGGTAATGAAAAGGTTTGATTACGGTAAGTTGCAAGAAATTTATCACGCTTTGATTGAAAATCGAAATCTTCCATATTTTTTTATATACTTTGAATAAAATGAAAAAATATAAACTTTCAGCAAAAACCAAAACCAAAACAAAAACTAAAAATAAATAATTTATTTGAGAAATAAAATATATGGCACATAAATCAATTTTGAGGTCAAAAATGAATAAAAACCGCGAATTATTGATTGCTAAAGAAAAAGTGTACACGCAATGAGGAAAAACAACCCTTTTTGATTAAAAAATAAACGCTCTTTGTCAGTGCCGCGTCTTGTATGTACATATATGCTGTCAGTATTAATTATAATAATGAAGGATTGTCCAGATCTGACGTCAAAGCAAAAACGCCCAAAATTCATAAACCCATTCTCCCTTATCGTCAGATTGATTCCTTTGACCTTTTGCCGCACTTCAAAGCCGCATCAGATTTCGCTTGACCCTACCCTCCGGTTAAAAATGCTGATGTCAGATGCGGACAATCCCTAAGCAAAATATACTGTACAAAATACAGTATATCTTGCTGACATATTAACAAATAATAGAAAAAAAGTACACAATTTCTTTTCTCCGTCTGAAAAAATGAAAACGTTTTTCACATGCGTTTTTTTGAATGGCAAATTGGAATCCTTTCTCAGAAATTATGTAAAAAATACTTCACAATTTATTTAAGTTTAAATAACTCAACCTTTAAAAGATTAAGCAAAAAAGATTGCTAAAAAATTTCTTTTCAACACGTTATTCTTTTCTCAAAATAGCGAGCTTTTTTAAATGCTTTCTTTTTTTACATGAGAATACTTTAGGGTACTGTTAATTATATACAACAAATTTATTATATCCGCTAAGAATGCAATAAAAAAATTTTACTAAAAATATTTCAGCATCGATTCTTTCGTTGCAAGAATCTTTGTTTTAGTCATAAAGAAAAGACTATTTTTTTGTGCCGTTCGAAAGAGCAGACATCTTTTTGTAAATCACATCTCATCTGATCTCTGTCATTTTGTTTATTTTCTTCGAATTCTAACTTTCATAGAATCAATGGAACCAGCAAAATGGTGCCTTCTTGGATTAGAAGAAAGCATTCATAGCATTGATGCCGCACAGAAACATTATGAAGTTTGCACTTTTCTATTTCTTTTTTTGATGATTTATTCTTTTAATTTTTTTTAGAAAAATCCATCAGATTCTCGAATTTTTAGTGATGTTAGAAAAAACATTATTGAAATTTTTGGTGGTTTAACTCAAAGAGTGGTCGAGCAATACAATATACAAAACTCCAAGCTTAAACAAATTAAAGATGCTTTTAATAGTAAAACAAATTTGGTAAGTTTTAGTAATTCATCACCATCTTTTTTGCATTTATTTATTTAATTAACAATGCTTTTAGAGTCCTGAACAACAATCGGCAAAAATACAAACTTTACAAACTGAAAATGATGAACTTCAAGTATCTCTTAAACGGGCTGATGAACAAATCACTGTAAGATTTTTTTGTATATATATTTTTTTATGTTACAATTAAATTATAGGGTTACCGAAAAGATTTAAAGAAAGTTGAAGAAAAGGTTAAACATTTATCTGCTGATGCTGCTCATAGCAAATGTGAACGATGTAAAAATAAGCCGGTAAGACTTTATCAATTACTTATAGTATACATGTAGTATAATATCTTATTTTTTAGAGAGATGTTTTATTTTTGCCATGTAACCACTTTATTACTTGTGAAGACTGCTCGAACGAACTTCGAAATTGCTTTTATTGTGATACTGCCATTACAGAATCAATTGTTGTTGAATATTAATGAAGAATAAGCTGCTTTACTGAATACGGATATTGTTAGGTCTTTAAGTTAAGGTGGAAGACGTTAAAACATGTTACCTTTTTGTTTTGTTCTTTATTATATATTGTTTATTTCTTGTTTTTATGATTTTTATTCTTTGTACTTTCTTACATTCATATTTTATATTATATAAATATTACTGTATTTTATGTCATTGCATTTATTAAATTCTTTTATGTTTTTAATCAACATTAAATATCGCTATCTTTTTTCTATCAAGTGCTTAAATTTTACTCTTATACATACGCTTACAGATATGAATGAAAGTTTTGCACAAAAAGCAAATAAAGGACGATGCTTAGCTTTTCCAGGATATTGCGATAAAACAATTGCAACATGTGATCTTGCACATCCATTGGTAAAACCTTTCTTTTATTTTCAGTTCGTGATTTATCTTTTTTTCTTCTTTATTTTTAAGGTAAATTGTGATCGATATCCTGCTTGTACAAATTCTAAATGTACATATCTGCATCCCGTATGTAATTATGATTGTAAAAAAGAATTATGTAAGAAGCCAATGTGTCGAGATTATCATCCTTGGAGAGATTCGTAAGTTATTTTTTATAAAGTTATTTTTAGGATTTAATAAAAAGAGTATATTTCAATTTTTAGGTACATGAAAAAAAAAGGAAAACGTCCAGATTCAAATGGATCAGATATTGATGAATATGCGGTAATTCCTGATTCCGCCATTGTAGCAGATTTAATTGCAAAATATCAAAAAGAATATGAAGTTAGTCATTTTCAACACAGTATTATTGTTATTCATCTCATTTTTTTCATTGAATAAAATACCATTTAGAGTCCATCAAATAATGAAAGAAGCCCATCAACGATTGCTGCATTGAAAACACAACAATCGGATTATCTGATTCAAGAAGAAATAATGAAAGTATGGGAGAGAATTGTACAGGTAAAATAATTGAAAAAAAAGGATATAACTATAAATCCTTTTCCTCATTTATTTCTCTTTTTTTCAGTTGAACTATCATGATACAATTCGAGATAGAGAATTTATGCGTGGAAAATGTTTTGATTGTAGAAATGCTCCAGCAACAATTATTTTACTAAGTTGTAGTCACCTCATCTTTTGTAATCAATGCTTTTTCAAATTTAAACGTAACCCAAAATGTCTTTTATGTGGAAAAATTTCTGAAGGGCATATTGATGTTTTTGAAAATTGATATATGTATCTTTTAAAATTTACCCTCTGATCTTTGCTTTATTCCTTAGAGTTCTATTTCTATTCTTTATCGATGGTGCTTTTCTTATTTTTAATTGCTCATATGTTTTTTTCTTCATTCAAATACTTGGTCATTAGATTACTGTAGTTTGCGTTGCTGACAAAAAAAATTTTTTCTAAAAGAGTTTTTTAATCTTTTTATTATTGCTGCCACTCTCATATTTTTCTGTTATTACTTCTTTTTAATTATTTTCTGTGTATTTAGAAATAAAACAACTGGAAAAAAGTTTTTTATAAAAATTATTTCCTTAGCAACGACCTTAATTTTTTTAAAAAAAAGTTATTAAATAAAAATTTTGAAGTTTACCAAACTTTTTTTTGTTTTAAAACTTTGAAATTTATTGAATTTTTGCGTGTTTTTTTAAACTTTTTAAATTTGAGATTTTTTTTTGCAGATTTTTATTAAACCAAAAAAATTTGTTGAAATGTTTGTAAAATTTTTTACAATTACAGTATTCTGTCAATATATTATTTTTAATTTTGTGTGTAAGTTTTTTAATTTTTTTAAAACTTGCTCTTTTGTAACATTAATGTTGTATGAAGCTACAGAATCCATGTTAAAAAAAGATATGTATGTAAATGGGATACTGTAATATTTTGTTTTACAGTATCCCTCAAACTTTTAATTATTTCACAAAAAATTACATCTTTTCAAAACATAAAAATAAATGATTTTTAATTATTAAAATAATGGTTCCTTTTTTTTTGAGTGTGTGCATCAATACGAAATTCAACAACAAGAACAACATCGGAGGATAATCTTTTTTTTACCACTTCAACAACCCCAAAATCAAATATAATACAACATTCAAATTCAAACTTTTCTCTTGCCCCTCAAACTGAAACAATTACCCATGGAACAACAATTAAACCAAATTTGATAACAAAAGGTTTGGCTTCAAAAAGTATTTAAAATTTAAAGATAATTCGAAATTTTGGTATTTATTTTGAAATTTGTAATTGATTGATTTTCAGGTATCCATTGTTATGTCTCGAAACAGGACTTTTGTTTTGTTAAATTTTTTTTTAAAAAAAGAAAAAAACTGTTTCGAGATATAACAATGGATTCCTGAAAATCAATCAATTACAAACTTCAAATATAAAGAGCAAAATGACAAATCTCCTTTAAAGGGAGTGTCGACGACAAGCAAATAACACTCCGTCCCTGAATCAGGGAAAAAAATAGAAAATAAAAATATGGACTTTGGCAAATATAAACCGATTTTTTTATACGGACACCATTTTTGGATCAGAAAAATACGTAAAGAAAAAAAATTAACGGAATTATTTGATTCGGATTTTGAAGCACTTTCGTGCCGAGAGAATCAATCACATTTTATTTGCTTGTCGTCGACACTCCCTTTTATAAGTATCAATTATTTTATATTATTATTATTACAGTAGAAACACCGGAAAAAATGTTACCAAAAAAAGTTGTTGTAAAACGTGAAAAAAAGGAAAAAATTGTTTCATCTGAGGAAGGAAGTAATTTGGTAACAATTGGAACACCAAATGATGAACTTGCAAATCAATTAAAAGAAAAATTTCAAGCAGCACAAAATCGAATTCAAGATGTTTTTAATAGTACGAAAGAGAGTAAGCTTCCATCCCCAAAAATGCATCAGGACTTTGCGAAATTTCGAAATATCGATCTCGAAAAAAACTAAAATATCAAAATCGAAAAATCGATAATAGAAATATTTTTTATTTCGAATATTTTCGAAATCCCAATTTTGATTTTTGAAATTTCAATTTCTTAATGGTTACTGTAAAATTAAAGAAAAAAATACATCTATTATTAATTTATAGGAATTCAAGCCCAAAATAAAAAATTACAACAAGAAATGGATGTTGGAAATAAATCTGAAATGCTTGGAGATTCAGAAGTAAAAAATACAGAAGCTACAATTGAAGTAAAAAAAGGTAAAAAATCAAAAAAATCTCTTTGAAATTACATTTTTTGGCATTTATCTTTCTTTAAACACTACCGTAATTTTGCTAAAAATTAAAAATTAACAATTCTGCTTTTTTTTAAATGAACCTTTACTTTTGGAAATGTCTTAGACGGAAAACTTTTCAATTTGTTTCCATCCAAGACATTAATAGCCTTTTTATTCAGATAAAAAGGAGGGTGGCACAAATGCCAAAGTTGCTGAAAATACATCACCTGCTTTTATGGCAGCAGCATCCATGCCAGTGCCAACTTTTTCCCCTTCAATCAATGAACCCTTAAAATCAGATTCTGGAGCAGGCGCTGAAACAATAAGCTTCACAAAAACCGTTGATCTTCCGCTTATCAATAAACCAAATGATAAACAAAATGTTTTTGTTGTTGGAGGTAAAAAAAAATTTTTATAAAATTAATTAATTAATAATTAATTTTTTTAGATAAAGGAAATGCAACATTTTCTCGAACTTTGAATTCCCTTTCCGTTGAAGCTCATAATATTCTCTAAAAAAGGATCAATTTTAACAATTTTTAACAGAAAATTTGATTATATTATTAATAAAATTACTGTATTTTGTATATCTGTTTTTTTGTTAAAATTAATTATATTTAAATATTTTTTTATAACATTTTTTTGGCTAAAAATTGCAACATTAAAAAAACAACAAACAAAAAATTGAGGATTTAAAAAAAACATTTTTAAGGCACAAAAAAATTGGAGATAAGAAATTGAGACATGTAAAATAAATCCGATGCCATTGGATTTTATATATTCGAAAGAAAAAAAAGAGAGATATTTGAGATCAGAAATTCTTTTTTTTAAAACAAAAATGTGTATTTTTTATTTATAAATCATCTGAATTTGTGTGTCCACCCACGCGTCGCTGGGACAATGTTGGAGGGGGAGAATAATGTCCATGACCACTTTGGGGTCGACCCCTTTCCGAGAATACTTGCCTCTGCAGGCTATCACTGTTTGGAGTTCGAAGGGGTGGCGGAGAAATTTGACGTTCAAGGGTTCCACGGGTTGGCGAGCCAGGATATGGTGGAAGTTGGCCTGCAAAAAGAGATTAAATTTAGGAAATTTATAAAAGTATTATCTATTAACACAAATACAAACAACAGCAAAAAGTCAAAACTTTCGTGTTAAGAAAAATTGTGATAATTTTGAAATTTGTAACAAAAAAATGTGACACTTTAAAAGCAGGTGTCAGTAACTTTTTTACAACAATTTCACAGTAATTTTAGAAAAACTATCCCATAAGAGTGTCACATATTTTTAAAAATGTTACATTTTAGTGTCACAAAATTTTCAAAAAGTGTCACACTTTTTGTCACGGCTCAAAATGCATCATTATTAATGTTTGTTAGTATTCAAAAGCCCACACACACCTGAATAAAAATTTTCAAGCTGATTAATTCTTCCTTCCCCCAGACTAAAATTCACAGGAGGATTGGAAGTTACAGATTTGTTTGGACTTGTGTTAGGAGTTGTTGACGTGTCACTACCTTTATCCATTAAAGCTTTCATCAAATCTCGAGGTGGTGAAACATTTGGGGGTGGAACAAGTCGTCGGCTTTCATCATAATCTTTAGATCGCTGATATCCCCCTCTTTGATAATAACTTTCATATCCACCTTTCTTTTCACCTCCGATTCCATCAATTCCAATCTTGGTTAAATCGGTTTCAGATTTACATTTTCTTGCAATTTCAATTCCATGATATGATGCCCAAAGGGCTTTAACTAAATCTGTTCCAAAGATTACCCCCGAATATGTTGATAACATTCGAATTGCAAACATTCCATCAGCTTTAAGATAATTTCGAACAAATTGTCGAATTTGTTTTCGAACTTCATAACCTAAAAAATGGAGGAATTTTTTGAAGGGCCCAAAAATGATAAAACTTTATCAGATAAAAACTGATAATAATAACATCAAAATGCCACTTACTATCAACTTCCACGGGATCCTCAGACATTTCGAGATGCCGAGCTAAACAAAACAAAAGTAAGTACAGTATATTAAAGAAGTTTATATTCAACGAACCGATATATCCAACATTATAACATGGGCAAAATGCCACAACCCACCAATAAATAAAACTTCCAAGTGTAAATAATAATAAAAATAAATACCAAAGATAAAGGAAAATAAAGATTTTCTAAAAATATTTCAAAATTATATACAGTAATAAATATTTTTTAAATACCGTACAAGTTTTTAATACGGTAATAAAAAAAGTTTATTGAAAGATTCGAAAATTTTTGCTCATTATATTTTTGGTACAATTTTATTTTATTATCTCAGAATTGGCTGAAAACGATTTTCAGGGATAATTTGCGGCCGATACTACGAAATTCATCAGTTTAACTTTTGAGAATTATGTGTTAGTTTTCGAGCTACCGTATACCTGACCTGAAATTTTGATTTCGGGTCGAAATTATCAACAAAATTCCAAAAGTGGTATAAATCGATAGCCCTAATCAAAGTAATTTTGTAAAAGCCAAAAACATTTATATTTACTACAGAAAAAATGATCTTGTATTTCTAAAAAGATCAAAAAATACTCAAAATTACAGTAATCCAGCTACAGTATCCACCAAAAAATGGGCGAAAATTTCTGACATGTTTCAAAAAAACTCCCTATAAAAATAGTTAAAAAAACAAACTTCATTAAAAATATTAATAACTAAAACGCATTGAATTGTATAATCTTGAATATTACCCATTACACGAACCTACAACAATTTTGAAAATAAATATTAATTGTACAAAATAAAATGTATCAAAACTTACAGTAAAATCGCATAGGGACACTCGTGGAAAGACTCCACTTTGTTCCCAAGAAGTGCCATTTAAAAGATCTCGAACGGCACCAAAACCATAAAATCGATATTTATCTGTTCCAAGGAAACTAAAAACAAAAATTAATCAAACAAAAAGTTGAAACTTAAATATTAATTAAGTAACAAAACTTTCTGATAGCAAAATCCCAAAATTTTGAAGCTACAAAAAGCAAAACTTTCGTGTCCAAAAAAAAATTAGCGGAAACTCAAAACTTAAAAAGTTCTTGCCACGAAAATAAAATAAAGATTTTCTTAATTACAATATATTCCCGCCACAAAAATTAAAACTTTCGTGTTGAGACATACCCACAATAAAATAAAAGCTTACTTATTCATTAACCAAAGTTGTAAAGCAACATTTAATAAAAATAAAAATTTAGTAAATAAATACATAATACAAACATAATAGGCACTATATTGAATATTAAACATTCGCATAACTCGATGCGGTTTAATATTACGTCGTTGAAGGCGTCGATGAAATCGAAGAGCTCCTTGAAGATGAACACAAAGTGCTCGAATATTTGCTGCTTTAATATCTGGTTTAATATTATTTGCATCTGAAGCAAGCTTAATAATTTGTTGAATTCGAATTCCAGAATAATCTGCAAAATGTTTCCATAAAAGTGATGGAAGACGAAAGCATGCCGCAGATATCAACAAAAAGAATGGCACCCATTGATAATATGATATTTTTCTTTCACGTTTTGCATTTTGATGCACATCCGCTACCGTTGAAGACATTGGAATATAATATGTATCACTCGCAAAACAATATTGTTCAGCATACTGTAAAATGATAAATGAAAAAGTGATAAGTGATAAAAAATTACAGTAAAAATGTTGAATGATAAGGACTGATAAGAGGCTATGATAAAAATACATTGATAGAAAGACACTACAAAAAAAATGATTGATGAAAAAAGAGATTTCATATATCCCTCCTTAGAAGGAATATACGAAATTCGAAATTTTGTTCAAGAAGCTACCATTTTTTTGTATCCTCGGATATATCAAATCTCTACTCCCATGGTGGCAATGCACAGCGCCGTTACAAAAAATGAATGATTGATGAAAAAAGAGATTTCATATATCCTTCCTTACAAGGGATATATGAAATCCCTTCCAAAAAAAGCGTGTAAAAAAATTTAACCTTGGATTTTGGGATGAAAATCTTGTACAAGAAATTACCACCTTTTTCGGGATATCTCAAATCCCTAATCTCATGATGGGAAGCAAACCTCTTCAGAGCCAATAAATGGCATAACATCGGGAGTTAAACATTCAATGGCGCGACCACTAAATTGTTTATATGATTGCACCAATGCCGCAGCAATTAAGCCATTCGTTGTTAACAAACTTAAAGTATCAACAAAATCAACTTTTGCGGCATTATCATCAATAAATCTTCCAGCAAAGATAACATTTGATAATGCATTCATCAATAAATAATTCCAACAAATATAACTTATTTATATCACTTTTTTATCAGTAAAATTAACAAAGTTTTTAGCGGCCCAAAAAAATTGAAATATGTTTAAACTTTTATTTTTTTTCTTCCAAAAATGATCAAATGTAAAAAAATATGGCAGCAACAGCAAAAAAGAAGAAGAAGTATGAAAATGGAAGAGACAAAAAAAAAGGGGGGGGGGGAGACGTACAGTTGCACTTCAATAAATATTTTTTTTTCTAAATGCTTGCTTCCTTCATATTTGTCATCAATGAAAAAAAAAGTGGGAAGAAAAAATGAAATGGAAAAAAAAAACCAATGTAAAAGCATTTACAAATATTTTACAAAAGCCTTTCTTTCTCCATTCCTTCAGATTTCTGATTCTCTCTCTCCAAAAAAAGAAGTTTCTCGGGGGGATTCTATAGAAGTTTGAAGTATAAAAAAAATGGGTTTCCATGAAATCAAAAAATGAAGGTGTCGTAAAAAAAGGTGCAGTTTTCATTGTTGCTTTCTCTCTCTCAAAAAAAAGTCCTTCTAACATTTACATAAAAATTATTTGTTATATATTTTTTTATTACTATTATTATTGAATGTTTGTAATTTATGATTTGTAAATATTTAAAATGGTAGATAGAATAAAAAAATGTCAAAAAAAATGTTGAGAGTTTAAACTTTAAAGAAGGAGGGAGGCAAACGGTTAATTTTTGCAAAATCCTGATAATCAGGTTCTTTTTTGTCGAATGAATTGCTTAATCGTTGCGAGACCCAAAAAAATAAAAAAGGTACTAAAAAATTTCGGCTCCCTTTAAAGGTTTCATGAAAAAAAAAGTTTTTAAAAAATATAATAACAAAAAAAGAGATACATTTTTTAAAAAAAATATGAAAAAAAGACGAAAAAAATATAACAAAATTTACTCACCTGTTCCCAGGCTCCACTAAATAAATCTGGTACAAGGCATTCCAAAGGCTTTCCACCAAATTGCTGAAAAAATATAGTTTAAAAGGTTTCAAAAATTGTTGGACAATGTTTTTTTAGAAAAAATTTTGATTTCGGTTTTCGTCCGAAATTGAAATTTGTTTTTTTTTAAATATATTCGTTTTTGCTTTTTTGTCCCGGAAAACGGCTTTAAAAAGCTCTTTGAACATTTAAATAAAATTTCGATGTCGAACGAAATTTCGAAATTTTAATATTTCGATATTTGGATTTTGCATATCTTTCTGGTTGGCACTACATTGATTGTTTGGCAAAAATATGTGATAAAAGATCGGATTTTTGTGCCAAATTTTGTTATTTGTTTAGAAATTTTTTTAGCACACTTTAAAAAAAGTTATTCTTTAATTGACCCCTCCCCCCCCCCCCCCCCCCCCCCCGGTGATTCGTGATGACGTCCACAAAAAACTCAATTAAAAGGTTTATATTTTGATTACTCATTTTAAAATATTGCATCATAAAATCATTTTATTAAATAAACAATTATAAAAAGATTTTATTTATAAAATTTAAAAGAATCAAATTTCAAAAATGATTGAATTTCGAAGCTTGATTTTTTTTTTCATCAAAGATCGGCAAAAAAGGGAATAACAAAAAAAGGCAAACAAAAAACATAAACTAAAAACCATAGCAAAAAAAATGTTTATCCTTTGTTTTTTTTGTTTCGAAAATAATCAAAAAATTTTGGAAAAATTCTTTCCGGGATCTCAGAATTTTTGTAGCAGTGTTTTTTGAGCGGCCTAAATTTATGCAAAAATTTCACTTAAAATTATATCAAAATTTTGACATGTAAAAATAATGCCACCAGCGCCGTATTTAAGGGGAAGGTGGGATTTGGAGCCTGTGCCCCCCGAAATTGAGGAATTTCCTTTCATCTTTTGCCGCTTCGTGTCGGTGGCGGCAAAAGATCAAAGGTGTGCTCTCCCCCGAAATCGCTTTGCCTCCTGAAATTTTTTTCTGCATATGGCCTTAAATGCCATAGATAAATTTATGCCGAAATTAGAATATTTTCAACCCCAAAATCCCCCCTAAAAATATGCAAATAATAATAAAAGCTTACTTTAAATGAAACTAATACAGATAAACCAATCAATAAATTAGTTGTAAAAGTTGCGTGCAATCGATCCACAAAATTTCGATCTTCACTTCCGGCAACATAATGAAGCATGGAAAGTGCCGTTGTAAGAGCCATCTTTTAATGCCGTTGCTTTTTTTTGTTTTGAAAATAATTAATTTAAAATAGCTTTAAAAATGGCACTGAAGAAATAAAATTTAGGAAAAATATATATAATAATTTCAGCAGCAATAATTTACATATACAAGAAATGTAAAAAATACATGTATATATATATTTAATTAATTATGAAAAAAGTTCAAACATCTAAAAAAATCAGCTTGATTTATATTAATGAAAAAAAAGGATTCTAAAAAAGAGGCGGTAAAAAAAGTGATTTAAAAACGCGTTTGAAAAAAAAAACAACAACGGAAATAGCAAAAAAAAAGAAACAAAAAGCATTCATTTACAAAAATGGAAAATCAAAAAAGAATGGGGGGTTTAAAAATATTATTTTTCGTTGATTCTTTTTAACATTAGAAAAAAGAGAAGGGAAAAAAACTGAATGAAAATGTTTTTAGAAAAAAAGAAATGTTTTATTATTTAAAAAATGACTAAGCAAAAAAACAATAATTATTTATTTGTTGCTGAACTTTTATGGATCGCCGATGGGGAAAGAAAATCAATTAATTTAATTTGTATTCTTAAGGATATTAAATTTTTGATAGCAACAATCTTTCAGAAGTCAGATCTCCAAATTTGTTGTCATTGTTGATTCTCGATAAAAAAATCAACTTTAAATCAGCCCCCTTTGATCTTTTGCCGCTGGCAAAAAAAAGATCAAAGGCGGGCTCTTTCTAAAACCTCGAATCCCTTTAGCCATCACTCTGGCGATCTGTCACACTGTGCCAAGATATCTACTATTAACTAATTTCTTCTGGCTTTATTATTTTTTGGATATTGATATTAACGGATTCACTACAACGCGTTCTACACGATTTTGCTCAGTCGTTTTTGCAAGTTGCGCGCAACTTTGCAAAAAAAGAAAAATTTTTAACAAAATTTACTGATTTTTAACATTAATTTCTGAAGTTGTATGTACATAAATGGTAATAATTTTTTTATAACATTAAAATATACATTCTTTGCTATTAAAACAAACCAAGCAAAGACATTTAACAGAATAGCATATGAAAAATCCAAGGTGTTCAATTGTACCTCATTTTGGAACTTAACCTCCTGGAAAAAATTTTTGTTTTTTGATAAATTTTTTATTTGTTTGCTTTATTATAATGCCCATAGGGTCTAAAAAATTGAGGAAAAGTTTCAAACAGTTTCATCCTTTTGTTTTCTCAGAATCTCGAATTTTCAATTTTCATCTTGTACTACATCTCCAACATCATTTATTCCTTATATATTCTTTAAATATTGCTCAAAATAGTAATAAATTAACTTGCTATCATCAATAACAAATGTTATAATTCTTACAAACACTGTGTAACTCGAAATAATCGCTACAAATGCAACCAAATCTGTCAACATGTCCAACATCACAAAATCAGCAAAATTACTCAATAATCGTCAAATAATGATATATGAAAGAATGTAATAGACTAACAATGTTAAACAAGCATATATGTAAGTATTTAAAATGTAACCTTTTACAATTTTATTATTTTAGGTCACTTTTCGATCAACATCAATATTGTATATATACTCTATTTTTTAAATGTATGTTTTTGCTTTTGTGTTCTTCTTTTTCCAGTTATATTCTTTATTAAATACATGTTTTGAGCTTGTTTTAGGGTGCAGTAATGATTACAAGCTAATTTATGCAGAAAAAGTGCACCTAAATTATGGCAAAATAGCATGTTTTGACTGAATGTTGCAGATGCACAATTGTATCCAAATGATCCCAAAAATTCCTTAAATATGTTAAAACAGACAGAGAATACATTCAGCAAGCCCCGTCAACACACAAGAAGCAAAAACAAGCCATGTTTAAGCAGTTTTTCTTAAGACCGAAAAATACAGTATATATACAATATTGATGTTGATCGAAAAGTGACCTAAAATAAAAAAATTGTAAAAGGTTACGTTTTAAATACTTACATATATGCTTGTTTAACATTGTTAGTCTATTACATTCTTTCATATATCATTATTTGACGATTATTGAGTAATTTTGCTGATTTTGTGATGTTGGACATGTTGACAGATTTGGTTGCATTTGTAGCGATTATTTCGAGTTACACAGTGTTTGTAAGAATTATAACATTTGTTATTGATGATAGCAAGTTAATTTATTACTATTTTGAGCAATATTTAAAGAATATATAAGGAATAAATGATGTTGGAGATGTAGTACAAGATGAAAATTGAAAATTCGAGATTCTGAGAAAACAAAAGGATGAAACTGTTTGAAACTTTTCCTCAATTTTTTAGACCCTATGGGCATTATAATAAAGCAAACAAATAAAAAATTTATCAAAAAACAAAAATTTTTTCCAGGAGATTAAGTTCCAAAATGAGGTACAATTGAACACCTTGGATTTTTCATATGCTATTCTGTTAAATGTCTTTGCTTGGTTTTTTTTAATAGCAAAGAATGTATATTTTAATGTTATAAAAAAATTATTACCATTTATGTACATACAACTTCAGAAATTAATGTTAAAAATCAGTAAATTTTGTTAAAAATTTTTCTTTTTTTGCAAAGTTGCGCGCAACTTGCAAAAACGACTGAGCAAAATCGTGTAGAACGCGTTGTAGTGCGGATTGATATGATAAAAAAATCAAAATTTTATAAAAAAAAGTTATCAGAATTTGGCGTTTTATGACAGGCCGCCAAAAAGGTGAACATGTCAGTCATGCTTAATCCGATCTCAAAAATTCAAATCCTGACCTTGTTAGTTGTTAATAGAAATACATTTCCGATAATAATAGAAACTGTTTTAAGCCAAAATGAAATTAGCATATCAGAGAGTCGACCCTTGAAAATTTAAAATAAAGCAAAAAACAAATATAAAAAACCGCAGAGAAATTTTGCAAAACTTAAAAATATATGTTTTTGCGCAACTGCAACAGAATTTGAAACAACCTTGAAAAATCATAGAAAAAAAGAAGAGGGAATTGCGTTTCAAAGTCATTAAAGCTTTTTTTACAAGTACAAAAAATGAATGAATAAATGTTGGAGCAAAAACAACAATAATAACAGCTGGAAGAAATTTAAAAAAAGAAGGAAAAAAAGCAATGACCAAAAACATTATAAAAAGATGGAGCAGCAGCATGCCCAACAAAAACGCTTCATTCATTTTCAACACTGCCAATGGCAAAAATATTTTTGCTGCTGCTACGAGCGAGCTGGCTGCACTTTTTTTTGCATTATTGATTGCTGCCATCTTTGAAAAAAAGGGGAAAAGGGAGAGAAAAAAAGTAGGCGAAAATAGTTCTTTTTTTTGCATAAAAGTTCTTCGACGAAAATAGTTTTGTTCGTTTTTTTGCTGTTTTTTTAAAAAAAAGTAAGAAAAACAACAATCTTTTTTTTGCTGCGCAATTTTTTACTTAAAAAAAAATTAAAGAAAAATAAACTTTAAAATTGAAAGCAGCATTTTAAACTTCAAAGTCAATTAATCTTTTTTTTTTAACTTCAAGCTTTTTAAAGCTTGAGTGGAAAAAATGGCATTTAAAAAAAATTCGGTCCTTGAGAAAAAAAAAATTAAAAATAAAATAAAAGTTTTGAAAAAAAGCATTTACAAATTTTTTAAAAACAAAAAAAAAGTTTATGCACGATTTTTGAATGAAAAAACAAAATTGGTTAAAGTTTCAAAGATTTTTTTAGGAAAGATTTTTTTATTGACAGCTTTGAAAAACAACAACGGTGAAAAAAAGGGAAATAAAAAATGTGTTTTGAGTAATCAAAAAAAATGCTGGTGGAAAAAATATAAATGAACAAAGACAAATTTATTTTGGCAGCAAAAAAAGATGTCGAAGAAAGTAAAAATATTGGAATTTTCAAAGAATTTTTTGATTTAAATTTTTAAAGGCAGAAAAAAAAGTTGAAAAAACATATTTTTAAAATCCTTTAAAAAAATTTGATTTGAAATAAATTGATAAAAAGACACATTTAAAGGTAAAAAATGGTTTCGGCACGAAAAAAATAAATTGAAAATTACAAATTTAAAAAAAACTATTACATTTTTAACACTAAAAAACTTTAAACTTAAAAAATGACCAACAATTTTTAAAAAAGATTTTCAAAACAATGTCAAAAAAAGCAAATGACGCAATTTTGAAAAAAAAGTGCCAGAAAAAGAGGGAGGCAAAAAAGTTTTAAAAATGAGTCATACTACATTTTTTCACATGCCCTTAGGCGATGATGAAATACTTCAGTGAAGAAAGTAATAAAATTTAATAAACTTTTATTCCTAAATTTTGATTAAATTTTCTTAAAAATTCCGTGTTTTTTCTAAAAAAACTCTGACATAAAATAATTTTATTTAATTCAAAAAAAATAGGATAGAATTTATTCAGGCATTTTCTGTTTAAGAGTAAAAAAAACCATCTTTGAAAAATATATTATTTAATGAAAAAAAAGAAAGCTTTTAAAGAAAGAATTTTAAAAAAAACGATGATATACATTTCGCAAAAAAAAATATATAAAGGAATATAAATAAATCTTTATTGTTTTAGCTTTTTTTTCGAAAATAAAAGATAGGCCGTCAGTCCGTCAGTCAATGTCTGTTAGTTAGTTAGTTAGTCATTGGAGAGATAAAGTTTATAAATATATACATGGGATGTGATATGGATATATAAATATATATATATATATATCCATCACATATCACATATATCTCCTTCAGTTAGGAAAGAGTGAATGCAAAAATAGATATTTATAAGCAAAAAAAATCTTTTGATGCTTGACTTGCTTGTTTGCCGCACTTGCAGCGCTTGCATAACATACATTTTTTTAAAGTCTTTTTTCTCTCTTTCTCTTCTTTTTTTTAGTTTCATTTTTATATTAGTTAGTCAGGTTTGTCAGTTAGTTAGTCAGTCAGTAAGGTAGGTAGGTAGGTAGAACCAACTAGCATCCAACTAACAACAAACAAGCCAGCTAACAATCAGTTTGTTATTGTTTCAATGTGTCAATATTGAAGTATTGTTTTTTAATTCCATTTTCTCCTAGTGAATTTAGGCTCAACCTTTTATTTTAAATTCAAATGATTTAAAATCTAAAAAACAAAAATTTCATAGACAGACAAAAAATGGCGGATAAATATAAAAATGTCAAATGATTAAAGCTTCTTCTTTTTTCAAATTGAATTAAAGCTTTGATGTTTGAACATTTTTCTTTCCTCAAATGATTTATTTTTTTTCTATTTTTAAAACAAAAAAAGAACGGATCATTTGATTGTTTTTATATATTATTTGATCAATGATAAAAACAAAAAGTGCCCTGATAATCAGGCACTTTACTGCTCGAAAACTTTAAGCGAAAAAACTTACTTAAATTAAATGTAAAAATTTTAATACAAAAACAACTTTTTCAGCTTTAATTTAAAAAATGAAAAGAAAAATGCGTCCTAACACTTTTGTTACGGTCTAATTTTATCAGTATCAGATAGAAAATTAAAAAAAATGATTACAAAAAAATGCAAAAAATTCAAGAAAAAATTTAAATTTATCAAAATTGCCATCATTTGTTGCAACAGAGCAGAACTTGAAAGCTTTCCAACGCTACATTTTTTATCCTCTTCAGAATTTTAACATATTTTTTAAATTTGTCTTCAAAAAAAGGGTGTCAAAACAATCTGCAAAAAAAAAATGATAAAAAAATAAATATTCGAATTGATATTTTAATATCTTAAAAGATTTTTGGCGTAGTGTATCAGGCTGCCATTTTAAGCCCTAGTTGCAACAATAATGTCAAAAGTGATAAATGTAAAATCAAAAATAATAATGGTTTTAAAAAATTGAATAAAAAAATGTGTTTCTCCAACTTTTTTTAAAAGTTTAAAACTGACAAACAATTCTTCAACTTTTTTTTTCAGCACTTTGAAAAAAAGGCGTTAAAACTAATACAAAAACAATTTCTTTTATTTTCCTTCACCGACAAACAAAAAGAACCCGGTAATCTTAAAAACAAAAAAAATATATAAAATAAATTTGCGCAAATTTTTTGAAGCAAAAAAGGTGAAAAAGAAGCGGAAACTATTTTTTTTCTTCTCTTTTCTCCTCGTATATCGCTGAATGCGATGTTGATGTTGTGGTTGTTGATGTTCTCGTTGCTGTGGTTGTTGTTGATGGGGAGGGAAAAAAAGTATTATTATTACTATTGTGGTCATTGAAAAAGAACAAAAAAAATCAATGTTTACTTTTTCTTTTTTAAAAAAAAGGTTTCATTATTTTTTCCGGTGCAAAAATATTTCAAATTTTTTTTTCAAACAAAAAATTTGAAATTTGAAAAAAAATGTTTTGTTACAAATTTGTTTTTCCTTTTTTCCCCATTTTTGTTGTCTTTTGATTTAAAAGTTCAAAGAAAGAAACGAAGAATAAAAAAGGGCACTTGATAATCTTTTATTTGATTCGGTTTCCGTCGTTTCTTTTTTTGGGGCTTTGAAAAAAAGAGAGGGAAAATAGTTGTTTAAAAATTTATTTATTTTTTTGGGCAGCAAAAAAAGAAAAAGCTTTGTCCTTTAAAAAAAGGGGGGGAACAGATGTTTCAAATATGGTGCCTTTCTTTTACAATTGTTTGAAAGATAAAAAAAGGGGAAAAAATTTCATGAATAATTAAGGATTGCGTTTTTGAGTTTTAAATCATCGAAAAAAATGCCAAAAATTGAAATTTTGCCATTTTTGAAGATTTGATGGAATTGAAATTGGTTGTTATTTTGTTGTTGCTGTTTAAAACTGCAAAATTTACATATGGAGCTCCAATCGAATCTGATTCTGTTGGGGCAGAAAAAGTATTGTTGAATGCTTTGAATGAAACGGTTGATGAAAGTGTTAATGAATTAAATGCCACCAAATTATTTAATGGTGATAAAATTGATGAAAAAAGTTTTAAAACCGGCAAAAATTCAGATTCTGTTTTTGAGAAATCTGGCAATGTTTCTGTTAAATCTGTAAATAAAATTGTATCAGAATTCAATGGCACCGAATTCATTCGCGACAAATTTGATGAAGAAAGACATTGGCCTTCTGAAGAAGAAACTTCAAACAACGTGGTGGATTCAGAAGATGCCATCAAAAATGCCGTCAACAAAACTGTTATTCTTGAAGCACCAATTTTGAATTTAACTGAATCTTTAAGTGTAGAATCTGATCAAAGAATTCTTAAATCTTCAAAAAATGCCAATGATAAAAGTGCCATCGAAACTACTTCTGGCGGAATAGCATCAAATTTAAATTTAACAGAATCCTTTGAAAAAAAATTTGATAAAAAACTTGGGAAAACATCCGTAAAAGCTTTAACAAATTTAAATGATAAAATTGTAACTGCTACCAAAAGTTTCAATAAAACATTACCTTCTTCAAAGACTTCTGAATCCGTGTTAAACAACAACAACAACAACTTTACAGAAGGAAATCCATTAGATGATTTATTGCATCCTGATACACTTTCTCCCACACTTTTACCCCCCAAAGCTGCAATTGATAATGGGGTAATTCTTCCAAATACAATTGAAGATAATGAAATTCTTCCAGAATGGTACACAAAAGATCGATATCAACCATCAAATTTGCCACCCACTGATAACAAAGTCTTCAATGAATTTATGCGACTTTCAAAGCTTACACAATATATGCTTTTAGATCCAAAATTTGCAGAAGATGTAAGCTAATCTCTGAGGCTAAAATTTGCATAAAAACAAATACAATTATTTCTTTTCAGTACCAAAAAGGTAATCTTACTTCGCTGACAAAAGTGTTGTTTGTTGTTTATGGGGATGCTGTAAAACATATTTTTTCTTCGCCTGCTTTAACTTTTTCTGGTCCCCCACAAAGAAAAAGCAGAATTCGATTCAGAATTAAAAGTTTAAATGATGAACCTCCAATGAGTGAGTTTTTTTCTTTTAAAGGGGGAGACCCCCCTTGAACAATTTTTTGTCCAGGGTTCATTGGAGCTGCTTTTTTTTAAACCGTTTGCAGCTCCAACGAATAAAAAAAGCAGCTGCAATGAGTCTGCGATCGCGTCGAGACCATCAAGAAAATTGCAGCAAAAAATTGTTCAAGGTGGGTCTCCCCCTTTAAGTTTTTAAGTTTTTTACAGTAATATATATTTTGAGCCACATTAATTTTGGGGAATACAGTAATTTGGGGCGCCGAGTCGAAGCAAATGATACACAAAATTTTAATTTTTTTCATTTTTGATTTATATTTTTGTGTATCGGAATCAGAGATATGCGAAATCGAAAGTGAAATAACTTTTTTTCGAAATCGAAAATTTGTGCCAAAACCATTTTTTTCTCTTTAAATGTTTTTTTATCAATTTATTTTAAATTAAATTTTTTTAAATAATTTTTTGTATTTTGAACTTTTTTCTGCCTTTATTAAAAATTTAAGTCAAAAAATGTCTTTGAAAATTCCAATATTTTTAAATTCTCCGAAATCTTTTTTTGCTGCCAAAATAAATTTGTCTTTGTTCATTTATTTTTTTTCCACCAACTTTTTTTTTATTACTCAAAACACATTTTTTATTTCCCTTTTTTTTCACCGTTGTTGTTTTTCAAAGCTGTCAATAAAAAAATCTTTCCTAAAAAATATATAAAAACTTTTTCAAAGCTGCTGCTGCAGTTGATCTTTTTAAATTTTTTGTTGATGGTTAAAAATTCGACCTGAAAGATAAAAAATAATTTTTTTCTTCTTTAATTTAAAAGAAGATTAAAGACAGAATTTTTAGGTTTCCTATATTAAATGTTTTTTGAAAATAAGTAAAAACTGTAAATCTTTATCTTTGGAATTTTCAGAATGCAGTGAAATGGGCCGTGAAACAGCTCGCCTCTTTTGCCCATTTTCATATGGATATCGATGGTGGGATTGTTTGATGCCGGATGAAGTCTGCGATGGAATTCCACATTGTGGACTTGGAGATGGTAAGAAGATCTTTATAATAATACGTACATCAATAATAGTGTTTGCTTGAGTTAAAGGGAGTGTCGAAGATAGTGTTGTTGCGCCGCCAGTGTTGGCGACGGCGGCGACTTTTTAAAAACTTCAAAAGCGTTTTGCCGCAGATCAAAGGATGCCGCTGGCGGCGGCGGCGATGTTTCTTGGGGCGCAACAACACTGGTCGAAGATAGTGAAAAACTTTTTATGAACGTTTTCCGTCATTCCAAGTGATGCAGAATACATTCATTGCGTGCGGGCGGACAAACTTTTTCAAAAAAAAACATAAGAATGATGCAATCTTTCATTTTTTAGATGAAGATCCAAAGATGTGCCTCTATTATAAAGCGGCACTTTCACAATTTCAACGAGCCCAGCGTACAATTGAAGCTGCCCAATCTCGACAACAACAATCTCGTCCAACTGGTCATAAAGTACTGATATATAATCCAGCTGATAAAAAATGAAAAACATTTATTTATTTATTTTTTAATAAAAACATTTAACAAAAAAATAACACGTAATAATTAAAGACAAAATTCAAACAAAAAAAAGCTAAAAAAATTAATTTTAATTTTCAGATTTTATGCAATTTTTATCTACAGTACACCAAATTTTACCATCCTAAAATTTTTATATATTTTTAATAATTACAGTATGCTTTTTTTTAAACTTACCCTGCATTGACACTGCTGACATCTTCCTTCGCTCCAAATTTCGCCGTCATCTCGAAGCTTCCCGAATTCGCTAACACAATTTTTTGTTGGTTTTTCCAAATTTTTATAAATATTATGTGATCTTCGCTTTCTGAAAAAATGTTTTAGGCAATTAATGAATATATAAAAATTTTCAACAGTGCCAAATTTTTGAATACAAACAAGTTTTTTTACAAATCTTTAAAAAGTGGGTTACTGTAACGACAGTAATTTTTAAACAAAACCATCTTAGTTTAGTCATAAAATTTGCATAATTTCTTAAAAAATCATAGTAAATCTTAAATAATACAAAAATTACTGTAGTTACAGTAAACCTTTTAGCACAAATTTGCGGTAAAATTTGCATAAATCCAATTTTTACACTTACCTAAGATTATTATCATTAACCCCGCCAAGCCCTGAACAACTTTGATCACAACATGACATCCACATTTTAAGAGAAATTTCTGGAATTAAATTGCAATCTTTGTACATATTTGGTTTATCTCCAGGATACATGAAAACATTATTCTAGAAAAAATCCAACATTTTTTAATCTAACTGTCTCTATAAAATATACGATACCTGAACATTATCAATATTATCACCATTATTGCATAAAACTTTTGATAAAGTAGTTTTCCTAAGTTGTTGAAGTTGAAGAGGTGTAAAAATGCCATCATTTTCATACCAAAATCGATCACCATCTCGAAGGCGACGAAATTGATCCCCAATAATACATGAAAATGTTGGACCCATTAAAGCATCGGGGAGTCGCTTCTCAAGTACTCCGCCAACCCATAAATCAAGATTTCCAGGATGTCCATAAATTTGTTGAAGTTTTGTTAAAATTGTTTTATCTTCAAGATCAAGGCGAAGTTGTTCCCATGTCTGTGGAACAGATAAATTACAGAATTTTCGATATTCAAGATATCCTGGAAGGCCATGATCTCGACCTCGTTGAATATTCATTGCTGCAAGATCAAGGGCAACATCGGTGGAACGATGGAAAAGTTTTTCGGTGAGTTCATTGTTGAGAAGTTGATTTGAAAGAGGTTTTTTAAGGGGAGAAGCAAAAAGGCCTCGAAGAAGGGGATCTATGCCACCTTCGGATAACATTCTTTCAGGGGCAAAGAAAGCTTCATGAAGAAGGATAGGTCCTGAAGGGATTGATTTAAAGTCATTTCCAAGTCTAAAAAAAGTAAAAATTATAAAAGTGTCGTAAGAATGATGCAATTCACTCTTCCGAGGTTTCCTTCCACGAAATTTCTGCGTATTTTGTGATCAAAAAAAGTATGCAAAAATTAGTATTCACATAATGTCGTAAGAATGACACTCTTGCGCGAAATCTCCTGGCACGAATATAGCTTTTCGTGTTGAGACAAAAAAATATAAATTTCTTACCTTTCAAGTCTTGGATTTATCAAAGTATGCCCAAATCGGAATGCAGCGGTAGCAAATTCATTTGACATTGATGGATTTACATTTGAGTCATATCCCTTATAATCTCCTATCCAACGATTATATCCATCTTGTCCCAAAATAAGTGGAAGCCAATGTTTATAAGTAATATGTTGCATCATGGCACCAATAATTTTTCGAGTTTCTTGATAAATTCTTTCTCCATCCCAATCTGTAATTTTTGGTAATTAAATTTTAGGAGAGTTACAATTTTATCAAAAAAATTGCGAAAAAAATGTTACTGTAGTGGTTTGAGGAAAAGGATAGTAACAAAATTTTGTGAAATTTTACAAAAAAAAGTTACTGTCAAAAATCAAAAAATTGATGAAAGTACATTATTTTTGTGATGTTTTTATGAAACCCGATATTACTAATAATCAGAGATCGGTGAAATCGAAATAATTGTGTTTTTAGTCGAAATAAATCTTTTCATGATCGAAATCAAAATATCGAAATTTTTTTCGAAATCGATAATTTCGATTTCACAGAGCTCTTTTAATAGTGATAAATAACGATACCTGCATTCATTTCCAACAACTTTCCAGCAATTCTATTATGCTCTCGAAACCAAAGGGTATGCATTGCAGTAAGGCCAAGCTGTTCATTGGCACGAAAATCTCCACTTAAAAAGCATCGAATTGGATTATCAATACTTCGATTTCGTCGACAATCCATTAAAGAATCTTTTTCAAATGGTAAATATGGTTTTTGATTCCCAGAAACAATATCAAATCGAAGAAGGCCATGATCACTGAAAAGATCTCGAAGATCTAAGGCATCAACTTCTGAGGAGCCATAAACATTTGAAGCATCAATGAATGACGTGATCTTCAAAAGTATACAAAATTAATGTAAGTAATTTTAAGATAGTAGCATTTTTATAAAAAAATTTGCGAAAATATTGTTACTGTACTTTAAAAAAAAGATAGTAACAAAATTTTTTTTTAATTTTTACTAAAAACTGTTACTATCAAAAAATTAACATAATTTTTCAACATAATAAAAATAGTGCCAAAACTTACAAGATTAACTTGTTCTCGATAGGTGACTTGATTAAAGATTAATGAAGTTTCCCCTGATCCACATACAGCTGCAGATCGCTCAAATTCAATGCATGGAAATTTCATATTTCGTCTAAAATAATTACTGTTTTCAAAAATCTTGAAAATTTAAAAAAACTTACGGTAGCTTTCGCTTTGGATCATTTAACGGCAAAGGAATATTAAAGCATGGATCAACATTTTCGCAAGTTTTATTACAAATTGCACCACCAGCATATGTTTGCCGTGCCAAAGCTGTTGCAAAAAATGTTATATCATGATCCAAAAATTGTCCCCTAAAAAAAAGAGAAAAATAACATCGAATTTGAAGGGTTCAATTTTCCAGATCGATTTTATATTTTTTACATCAAATCCTTAGCAAATGAACGGTGCATCCTACGGTGCTATTTTCCGGGCTGATGTTTGGCAAAATGTTTTTCAATGCCATATAGGAGAAAAAAACGAAAAGAAAACTTTTTGTTCCCACATGGCGTTGAAAACATTTTGCCAAATATCGGTCTGGAAAATTTAATCGTATCTATGCTCTGGATTCGATTAAAGCATGACATCGGGCAGGCGGCCGTCACACTTGGCCAAAATTTAATTTTTAGCTTTAAATAATTTTTTCTGTCTTAATTTTTTTATATAGTTCGACAAACTACATCAGCTAAAGTTAAAAAATGATATAATAAAGCCGTATACCACTTTAGGCTATTTTATGACGGGCTGCCAAAAAGTGGACAAGCGTCAATGTTTAATGTAAATGTAAAAAAAAAGAAAGATAGATACCATTGCATTAGCATTGAACTGTACATATGATGTGGAGTAATTTCTCGAGTTCCAATAAGTTCAAGGGAAACGGTTCTAGGATTAGGCTTTTTAAAGCCATAATAAAGTCGATCAGAATTCCATCCAACTGGTTGATTAAAGCCATTCTCATAAATAGGTGGAAGTAAACGATAGAAGGGAATTTGTGAGACTCCCCATGTTGGATGATCAAAATTATTGCATTGTCCGGTATAACTTCGAAATTTTGAATGAAAACACATATTTGTGCAAGCATCTTTAAATTGGCCATTCATGCATCCAGATAATTCCATAATTGTTTGAATGTGTGATACAGAGAGGACAGATTCAAAGGACATATTGGTAGGAAGTTCATGAACATTAAATCGAAGACCATGTTCAACATGTTTTTCAACGAGTCGTAAACTTTCTTCATAAATTTCTCGAGCTCGTGAAAGTTCTGTTGGACGTTTTAGGGCAAATTTAAAATGCCGAAGTAATTCATCCGGTGACGTCACGCCCTTCTTTAAATCGGTTTGTGTATTTGCAATTGCTTGATCAATATTTTTTGAAGCTTCTTGAACGATATTCTTTAAAACTTGTGAATTCAGAGATGAATCTAGCAAATCAAGTTGACTAGATTTTACATTTAATTGTGCCTCAGCTGTCATAGATCCAACGGCATTTCCAGCCATACATGAATATAAGCCATGATCGTGTCGAGAGATATGTGTTATTGTTAAATCTGTTTCATCATCAGAAACAGTAAAATGTCCACGAAGAATTGGAAGTTCAGAGCCATTGAAGAACCATGTAATAGAGGGTTTAGGCTCGCCCCGAGCAGTGCACCGAAAATGAACATTTTCACCTGGACGAACTTGAACACTTTTTGGTGCATCAATAATTACAGGGGGTGAACTATGAATAGCTTTAATATTTGCAGCAGATTCAATTCTACCATATTGATTAAAGGCTTCACATTTATATATTCCAACATCTTGATCTAAGAATGGATAAATTGTTAATTGAGTATTATCATTTTTCATTTCATGCTTTCGAGAAGCTTCTAAAAGATTCCCATTAAAACTCCAACGAATTGAAGGCCGTGGATTTCCAATCACTTCACAATTTAATTTTACTGCTGATCCTTCTCGATAACTTCGATCCCTTGGAGTATATGTAAATTGTGGTCTTCGATCATCTGTTATCGTTGATGTAGGAGTTGATGGATTCGTTGATGAATAACTTGATTGATGTCTTGGATGTTGTTGTTGTTGTTGTTGTTGTTGCTGAAATTGTTGATGATGACTTGGTGGTGGAGGATTTGGTAAAGAATTATGTTGTTGTTGGTGTTGTCGAAATTGTTGATGACCTCGATTATTATTATTATTATTATTATTATTAAGTTGTCGAGAATGCCGTAGCGGTGAAACAATATAATTTACGGCACATTTAAATTTTGTTGGATTAAATCTTTGCTGAATTGCAAGGGTTCCATTATCAATTATTTCGTAATCTTCAACAATTGAATAATCAAGAAGGATATTTCTAAAAAAAATATTTACGTTTCAAAATTGCGTTTTAAAAAACTTGTTTTAAAAAATTCAATTAAAATTTAAATTTAAAATGGCGTGAAATAGGTTTAACTTTTTTTTGAAAACAAACAAAAATAGTTTTTGTTTTTTTTGTCATAAAAAATGTTTAAAAAAAGTATAGTAACAAATTTTTAATTTAAGTTACAAAATTTGGATTACTGTACTTTTGCTATCTTTAAAAGTACAATAATAAATTTATATAATAGTAAAACAACTTTTATCGTTTAAAAAAAACTCACTCATAAATCCAATCAATACTTGCACCTTCATCAAAATTATTACAATTTAATAAATATCCGCCTTCAGTTTCAACGAAAGATGCCGAAAAACATTTAAGTTCATCTGTCTCAAGATCAACAAGTCGTTTGCCTTGTAAATTTTTTGGATGCATACATTTTGCATGATGATCTTTTTCTAATTCTGGATTCTTTTTTAATAATTTTACAATACTTGTAAGCCTAAAAAATTTAATTAATAGAGGGCGTTTACTGACAGCATCGAATTTGGCGTTAAATTTTCCTGGCAAAGGTTTGGCAAAATGTTTTTCAATGCCATGTGAGAGAGAAAAATCGTAAACTTTTTTCTGTTTTATGGCATTGAAAAACATTTTGCCAAACATCAGCCCCGAAAATTGCACTTGTTTGGGATTCGATGTGTGAGAAGTTTGCTCTTAAAATTCTTACCGACAATCACAATTCCATGGATTATGCGCCAAATTTAAAACTTTAAGATTTTTATTTTGATCAAAAATTCCATTTGGAAGTGTTTGAAGACTATTATGAATGAGATTAATAGATTCCAAATCCATTAAAGTATCAAAAGCATGGGGATCAATGGCGACAAGACGATTGGCATGAGCATCAAAAAGTCGAAGAGGTGAAGTTGGCCGAGATGCCAAAGGTGGAATTGACCGAAGATCATTTCGACCGGCATAAAATCTTCTCAAAGCTGGAAGGAGATCTAAGGTATTCTAAAAAAAAGATGGATGAAATTGGACGTTACTAACTACTATAGGGATATCGTATATTCCAATATACGATAGCGTGGAAAAGTAATAGGCCATTTGAGTTTTTGTTTATAACTTTGTTGTTAATTGGTCAACATTGAATAACTTCATACAGTTTTTAAACGTTCAAGTAGTTTTAAGAAATATTGATTAAGCAATTGCAATTTAAAAGCAGTTAATATAATTTTTAAATTGCAATTGTTTGATCAACATTTCTTAAAACTACTTGAACGTTAAAAAACTGTATGAAGTTATTCAATGTTAACAACAAAGTTATACACAAAAACCTAAGTGGCCCAATTACTTTTCCTCTCTACAGTAAATTTACATAAATATATTTGCTTACTTCTTCAAGCTGTCGAATTTTATTTGCTCCAAGAATAAGGGTATGCAAAAATGGAATCTTTTTAAGGGGATCAATTGGAACTCGATGAAGACTATTATGTCGTAAATCTAACAATTGTACATTTGTTGTTAGACCATCAGATGGAAATTGAGTTAATCCTTGAGAACTGCAATCAACCCGGGCATTATTTCCTGCTCCACATTCACATTTGCTTGGACATTCAAGATTTGCTGCTTTAACTCCCGAAAAGAAAATTAAAAGCAAAAACAGGACATTTTTTACTTTTGTCCCCATAACCGCTTTTAAAAAAAAGTGGTTATTGCTTTATTTAAAATACCTAAAATTGAAAAAGTACGGATACTGTAACTATCAAATGGTCTCAACACGAAAACAAAAAAGTGTAAAGTCCAAAGTTTTTGCAGCAACAATTTTTTTTCAATTCTTCAACAAACAAAAAAATGACCAAGAAAAAAAAGAGAGATGTCAATTTATAAGAATAAAGTCTTTAATCACGTTTAAAGTTAAAGAAAAGGCTTGAAAAAAAAGCTTAAATTCATGCAAAACCAAAAAAAAAATAAAATTCCCAGTGGATCCTTTTTCACACACACACACACCAGAGAGAAAAAGAAAAAAAAGTTAACTTTTTTAATGTCCATTTTTTTTTCTTTAAATTTTGTTTTTAACTTTTAAAATATATATTATAGGAGAGAAAAAAAAACTAGACAATTTCAAAAAAATTGAGAAAGAAAGAAATCAGAACGCAAAAAAAGGAGAGAAAAAAAGTCAGAGTCGATAATCAAAGTTAAA
The DNA here is from genome assembly GCA_964035985.1 of Panagrolaimus superbus. NCBI lineage: Eukaryota > Metazoa > Nematoda > Chromadorea > Rhabditida > Panagrolaimidae > Panagrolaimus > Panagrolaimus superbus. The sequence goes on from OZ038357.1 coordinate 15,324,132, forward strand.
AAAGTTTTACCTTTTTTTGCCAATGGAAAAGAAGAAGATGAGTTAAGATTGTAATTGAAATCAAAAATAGACGCCCTTCGAATAAAAAAAGGGGCATCAAGGCTTGCAGAAAAAATTTTAAACGTGTTTAATTTCGACTTAAAAAGGAGAAAGTTTTCCGTCTCTCGCACAGAAATAAATATTTTTCTGTAACTGTAAGCTAACTTTCCTATACCCTACAAAATTAGTTTAAGGCTTCCTATATGGTTCCTATAACCTTCCTATATATTTCCCACACGAAATATATGAAGGTTATAAAAACAATATAGGAATCCTTAAACTAATTTTATGGTATATAAGAAAGTGAGCTCCTGATTATAGAAAAACATATTTTTTATTGTGTCTATGATTGTAATTTTTGCCCGATAAACATAAGAACCAAAATTGGAGCCATAATCATGAATGAAAAAAGAAGAAAAATAACACTTTGAATGAATCAGTCAAAAGAAAAAAAGAAAGAAAGTTCCGCGCATTCAAACAAAAGCTTTTTTTTCAATTTCCCATAATCAGAAGAAGAAAAAAAGAATCGAAAGAAACTTGAAAGAAAATGTTTCAAACAACGCCCTTTTTTTCTGTTAAAGAGAAAAGAGGGAAAGCAACATTTGTTTTTTTCCCATTTCCTTTTATAAATGGTGATCACATTGAATGGACGGACCATTAACGGTCATCATCGGTTTTCGACAAAGAAAAAAATATGTAAACACTTTTTAAAGAAATGTAAGCAGAAAAAAAACTCTCTGTGTTTCGGCACGTTTTTTGTTGCTTTTGCTCTTTTTTTAATCTTAAAAGGTCAATTCTTGAGTAAACTTTGTCGTGTCCGCTTTTTCATCTTGAATTTTTTTTATAACCACTACAACAAAAAAAATAAATCTTAATCCTTTTTTTCCACGAGATCGATTAACAAAAAAAAACGATCAAACAAAATAAACCCAAACACAATTAATTAATCAATGAAATAAAAAAAATCTAGCCTTTTAAAAGTTTATTAGGTTAGAGTGATTCAAAGAAAACTTGCTGAAATAAAATAAATTAGTTTTTTTTCAAAACTACAGTAATCATTTTGAGATTTACAATAGGAAATGAATACATCCCAAAAATGAAATTAATGGCAACGAAATACCCTAGAAAAAACAACTTTTTCAACCCTTTTCAAAGACCTTTGAATCACTCTAATTAATAAAAATAAACCGCAAAACAAACTATTAAAAACAAATAAATCATGATTTTACTTCTTCAACTTTCCCAGTGATGGGAATCTTTTCTTCACCCTTCTTTCCCTTTCTTCCTTTTTCTTTTTCAGCAAAAAATGTATTTCGATCTTGTGGTTCAACATCATTTTCTTTTGCAAATGCAACCAAAGATCGCTTCATTGCATATGCATCTTCACCATCAGCATAATATTTTGGTTCAGTTTCATAAATTTCAAATCTTAGAGTATGTTTGTAAAGACTAAAGGCAGCACGATTTGATACACGAACATGAAGAGAGACATATCGAGCATTATAATTTTCAATCATTGCTCGAGCGGTATGATCCATAAGTTTTTGAGCTAAGCCAAGCCTGCGATATGTTCGTTTTACAGCAAGTGAAGTAATATGCCCATGTGGTTCATCATCAGATTCTTCTTCCATTTTTGCAAGAACATATCCAACAACTGTTCCCTAAAAACTGGTAATACTGGAAAAATATAAAGAAAATATATGTACTATATAGCGGAACTTATTGATTATGAGCTTAGCAACCGAAATCTAATGCTAAGAATAGGATTCCATATTAAATAAATGTATATCTTCAACTAAGTCAAGGGTGCAAATACTTTATCAAATTTGATCCAATCTAATTACACAGGCCCTTACCTTATTATCTTCAGCGACATAACTTAACAACGGCCAAGAAAGTGCATGATACATATAATATTTTAATTGATAATTTTCAGGAAGACATAACAAATTGCAAGCTTGAATCTTTTGCAAATCATTAACATTTGCAACACGAATATTCATATTTTACCCTAAAAAAAGCAATATTATCAAAAAGATAATGTTGGTGGATATTCGTAACAACAGGTACATAATTAACGTATCGAAGTCATTGTAAAAGAAAATATAAAAAGTAATGTAAAATGTTGATAAAAAAATTAATTAAACTTTGCAAAAATCAAAAAAAAATTTTATAAAAAAATCAACGTTGAATTTTCGTTTTGAGACTTTTTGAAAAAAAATGCAGCAACTTTCATTTTTTTTGCAGCAAAATTTTATTTGTTTTTTTAACAATTAAAATATTACAGTATCTTTATTTACTTGATGTTTTTAATCAACTTTTAACACAATTTTGGATTAAACAATGTTGGAAAAAACAGTTAATAATATAATTTAGCACTTTAGGTTTTTAAACTATTTTTTTCGGCTGTAGCTAAACTATAATTAAATTTGATGTTCTTTGTAGTCATTTCAGTTGTATTATTTTCTAATTTTTTAAAACTAATAAAATTAATGGAAACAAAATTGCACTATATTTAAATTATTTATGGCTTAATTGGTATAAAAACCTTACTAAAATAACACAAATTTCTTTTAGCAAAATTATACTTTGTAAACAATTTTCTTTTTAAAGTTTAAAAACCATTTTTAAACATAAAAATGGAAAATACGTTTTGCTAAAAATTCAATGCATTTTAGTTTACAAAACTTTCTTCAATTTTTGTTGTTGCATCAAAATTTATTTTATTATAGATGCAAAGATAAAAAGTACAGTATGCCTGTATAAAAAAGTTGTCAAATACTTTAATTAGTTTGTTAGGTATACTGTAATGATAATATTTATTAAAATAACAAAACAAAAAACTTAATATTACACGTATAACAATTTTTAAAGCTGAACTTCCGGACACATTGGAATCAAACGTACATTTTAAAAAATTGTAAATTTTCGTTGCAAGACTATTTGTCGGGTAGATTTTTAGGAACTTTGACGATGGATTCTGCTCTTATATTAATTTTTTAAGTTTCTCTGCTTCTATAATTAAAATCAGCGTAAAAAACTGAGTCGGATAACAGAGAGTTTTTTGAAAAATAATATCTGTGAAGCAAAATCAATATTGCATGTGAAATTGTCGGGTGATTTTTCCCATTTATTAGTTTTGGCAAAATGTTTTGCTCCGAGTCTAATCCATATTAACTCAACTAATCTTCTATTTGATGATGGATATATACTTTTCTCAACAAAATTATCATTTACTATAGCTTGATCAAATACCAGAGGATGTTGCTGAATCATCGTGGACATATAAAAAGTAAGTATTTTTAACTTTTGTACCTTATTTTATATGTAGGCTGCTTTATTTTTAATTCAGAACTATATTTTTCAATAATTATTACAATCATGTAGCACATTTTAGTCAAAGATGGTCACAATAAACGTCACGATTTTGTGTCGAAATCATGAAGAATCAAAATGTTAGTTTCCCACAGGAAAAGGTGTTAGCGTAACTTGATAACAGTTTGATAATTAATGTATTGAAAAATATAGTTCTGAATTAAAAATAAAGCAGCCTGAAAAAAATATATATAAAATAAGGTACAAAAGTTAAAAATACTTACTTTTTACATGTCCACGATGATTCAGCAACATCTTCTGATATTTGATCAAGCTATAGTAAATGATAATTTTGTTGAGAAAAGTATATATTTATCATCAAATAGAAGATTAGTTGAGTTAATATGGATTAGACTCGGAGCAAAACATTTTGCCAAAACTAATAAATGGGAAAAATCACCCGACAATTTCACATGCAATATTGATTTTGCTTCACAGATATTATTTTTCAAAAAACTCTCTGTTATCCGACTCAGTTTTTTACGCTGATTTTAATTATAGAAGCAGAGAAACTTAAAAAATTAATATAAGAGCAGAATCCATCGTCAAAGTTCCTAAAAATCTACCCGACAAATAGTCTTGCAACGAAAATTTACAATTTTTTAAAATGTACGTTTGATTCCAACGTGCGGAGCAATGATCAAAGAATGTTACACATTTTTGGGGCTATATTTTTTTAAAATTTGAAAAAATTTAAAGTTGTATTCCATTTTTAAAATTTATTCAAATTTCAGTTGTTTCAAAATTACCCAATCATTGGTTTAATGCCGTTCCTGGGCCATGAAAATCTTTCATAATACCATCGATTATCTAATTCTACGGCATTTTTTGTCCGATTTAATTCAAGCATATTCCATTCAGAAGGAAAAACATCAAAATCATAAAAATCTTTTGAATAATTTCGTTTTTTACTTATTTGTGAATTATAAAATATTTGAGATGATTCCTCCGGCATCAAATATCCAATCCACCATGCAAATGTTGACCCGGAAGCACTTAACAATAAAGTGTTACAATATCGTACCCCAAAATACATGTCTTCCGCACGAGATGCAAATTTTGGGTGATTAATTGATGTAAAAAAGCTTTGATTAAATTTAAGGGTTTTCGCAAAATCAAAATCTGTTCCAACAAAGATTAAAGAGATATTTGAAATTCCTTTTTGAGTTAAATTTTGACGAAGAAATTTTATGGCAGGTTCAATAAATTCTGCTCGAGATTCCAGCTGTTGATGTTTTAAGAAATCTCCGCGTCGAATATGAATGCAAAGTTTATGCGAATTATCATCTTCACTGAAAATTTTAGGGATTTTAACTGCATTTTTTCGAAATTTTGATTTTTTAGGTCCCGACGCGACTTTCAAAATTTAGAAATGCGATATTCGGATTTAGCGACTCCGATTTAGTTTATACCGAAACAAGTTAAGCCAATATCACCAATGGCATCGGAGATATAAAAATGCAGTTTTTAACTTCAAGGGCACAAAAAGTGCTATATTATATTAAAATATATTTTGGACAAAAATTTAAATAATTTTTTGATATCTTTCGGACACACATAAAACCAAAGCATCAACAAAGTTTGTTTTTCAACAACTTTTTTTTGTACATTTATGGGAAATAATAAAAAAAAAAAAAAAAGAAAGACTCCCACGTTTTAATTTTTTTCATTAAAATTTAAAAATATGGAAAAAAGTGTTGAAAAAAAAATATAAAATTCGATATTTTTTGTTTTAAAAAAACTTAAATATTAATGATTACTGTTTATTTTACTTTTTGGGATACTGTAAAACAAGTTTCTTCACCAAGAAAGTTTAGACAAAAATAAAAAGGATCAAAACTGGCTTGGTGCAGGAAGATGTTTTTCCGGTGTCCATTTTGGCGGTTTTATAAAACCACATATTTTATTATAATTATTTTAAATGTCATTCAGGTTTGTATTTTTTAAACACTGAATTCAGCGTTCAAGTTTTCCACGCCGATGTTTGGCAAAATGTCTTTCAATGCCATGTTGGAATTAAAAAAACAATAACTTTTTTTCCACACATGGCGTCGAAAACATTTTGCCAATGACGGGCTTGCTTGGAAAATTGAATCGTTTAAATTAAATTCGATGTGGGTTAAAATATTTGTGATTTTTTTTGAATATTTTAGCAGACAAATTCTTTGAAAAAAACTCACCCAAAAATTTTCTTTCCTTTTTCTTCCACCAATTTTTTAACATTTTTTCCAAAATCAAACAATTGCCGAATTTCTGCTTTTCGATCATTAAAATATTTATATGATTGCAAATAATTTCCATTTAAAATTAAATATTTTTCTGGAACATTATGCATTCTATAACTGTTTAATAGTCTTTAATTAAATAATATTAAAAAAACAAACATATTTGGATTTTGATATTCACAACAATCCAACCCAAAATCAGATTTCTTTGTATCATTTGGATCAGCGATTATCAATTTGATAGTATTAAAAAAGTTTGGAAACATTTCTTTTATTTCTGGCATTGTATTTTGTTGGCATTTATTTTCAGCTGGAAAGAAGGCACTTCGATTAAAGTGTCTCCCAATGCCATAGAGGGATGCAAAGCGGAACATCTAAAATGGAACAAAAAAATTTGGAACAAAAAATTGGCACATATTTTAGAAATCCATAAAACTTAAAGGAGGACTTCTAAAATTTGCATATCACAAAATTTTGGAATTTAGATATCTTAATGTCATAAAAGATCAAAGAAAATGTGCCGCATTTTTTAGAGCTACAGTATCTTTGATAAATAAAAATGTTTAAATTTTGATTGTTAAAAGACATACCTGATTTCCAATCCCAGAACAAGCTTTAAAAGTACAAGAAATATATTTATCAAAAATTGGAATTTCAATATTTTTTCCATCTCTTTTAGCCACCGGTGCACCGGCCGGTGCATGGTGCACCGTATTATTTTTTAAACTATCATTTTTTGGGTAATTTTTTACTTTAAAATTAATTCCTTTTTCTTCTCCATTTTCATAATTCCAAAAATTATCTGATAAATAATTTTTTACAATAATATTTGAATCAATTTTAAGGGTGAGCATTGAAGCTTTTGTAAAATCAATAATAATATAAAAAATTAAAGCCATAATAATTAGAATTCCAAGAATTGAAAAGAATTTTGATGGAGGCTTCAAAGACGACTTTTTTGAAATATTTAATAGCAGCAATTTTTTGTTTGAAAAAAAACTTTGATTCATTTTTGACATTTTTAAAAACAAAAAAAATCAACAAAAATTTTTGTAAATTTTAAAATATATTTTTGAAATTGTTGCTTATAAATATGGGCTAAAATTAATTTAAAAAATGTTTAAAAAACAAAAAAATATTTGTTTTCGCACTTTTTTTAATCAGTGATAAAAAAAGTTGAACGTGTTTTTTTTTCAAAGTCCACTGTTTATTTTTGGAATAATTTTGAATTTGTTTTTTTCAAAGGCTTTCTCCCTAATTTGCGTAATCCATATTTTTTAAGGATTTCACGGGGACATTTTTTATGGAAACGTTTCAAAATGGTGATCAATGATATGATAAAAAAACAGATCAAAAATGATTATTTTTTTGGAATTTGGGACAAATTATTTGTCTGTCTGCAGATTTTTATTTAAAGTTAGAAATAAGCCAGCAAACTTTGATCACCAAAAAATCATAAAAATCAGGTCAGAAATTCCGTTAAATAGTTTTAACAAAAACCAAAAAAACCAAAACAAGGAATTTAAAATTTGCATAATTAAACTTTAAAAGTTTCAAAAATCAAAAAGTATTTTTAAATTTCCGCGGAATTTAACATAAAAAATATAATTTAATACCAAAATTATGTAATTATACAAAACTTTGTTCAAACAATATTTTCTTCATAAAATTTTGAGAAAATAATTTTGAAAAAAAAATCCCAAAAAAAACTATAATTTTTAAAAATTTTTAGGAACGAAAACCAAAAGCTTTTTTTTGTCACACATTTTTCTGAGAACTTTGTTTTTGCTTTTTTTAGAAAGAAAAAAGTGAGTGATTGAAACAGTGACCGAAAAAGGTGTTTTTTAGAAAAAATATATAATGGAAAGCAGCAAAATATTATTTGTTCAGCTGAAAATGGATGGAATTTTTGAATGTAAAAATCTGATTTTTTTTTCTGATGATAATCGAAAGCGTTGTTTTGAAATTACAAAATCAGCAGCAAAATTTGGGGCAAATTTCAGGAGGGAGAAAATTCTTATAAAAAGATTTATAAAATCAATCTCATTTTACCATTGATTCATACTGTATAAAGAGATCTATCCATACATTTATGAATTCAATTTTCTCCGTATAATATTTGGCATTTCACTCAAATTAAATTTAATCAAATCTGTTTTTGATTAAAAAACGTCTATCAATTAATGCCACATTTTAATATAAACATATAAATTATGACAAGGATATTTTACAGAGTAAAAATTACTCACAAAAATTTCTTACAAGGGAACCACGGGAGATGATATTTGAGTTAAGACATCCCACATAGTTTAAAACATTCATTGTGGGTCAGGAACAAACCCCAAAAAATATTTCGCCCCACTTTTAAGTTTTACCCATTTTTCGGCACTTTAAAGATGCGCGATTTGCCTTGGTCCCCCCTTTGCTCCCAATAATGACAAAAAAGTTAAATTTTTTAAATTTTTCAAATTTACGCCCAAAATGTTCCTTATAGTCAGTAATATTCGTCTGCATAAAAGTATTTATTTAAAAGCCCTATTCACGCCAGTGAAAATGTTTTTTTCAACTTCATGTATAACAAGGTCCATGCTTGAAAAATGCTAAAAAGTAGGTTAAAGTTGTTTTGAGGCAAAAACATTTTATAGTTATCATTAGTAGACATAATACTAACATTCTAGCAAAAAATAAAAAAATCAGAAAAAAATTTTTTTCATCGTATTTTTTTCAAAGGGGGGACCATGTGCTCCAAGAGCGCGCGCATCTTTAAAGTGCCGAAAAATGGGTAAAACTTAAAAGTGGGGCGAAATAATTTTTGGGGTTTGTTTCTGACCCCCAATGAATAGTTTAAACTATGTGGGATGTTTTAACTCAAATATCATCTCCCGTGGTTCCCTTGTTAGTTTTGGCGAAAAAGGTTTTTGTTGACAATTTTTTTTTTCCACAAAAATTTGCATTACTTTTTGTTTTTTTGTTTTTCGTTAAACTTTTTCAACTGCACTTTTTTCTTCTTTCTCCATTTGATGTGTTGGCAAAAAACACAGTGGTGTTACATTGAATTTTCTGTTAAGAAAAGATAATAATAAATATGAAGGTATGTATTTTTTAAGTAATTCATTTAATATATATATAATAAATATAATGTTTAGAGAAATGTTGTGATTCTATTATTGCTCGTTTTTACGGTTTTAATATCTGTAGAATCGGAAGAAGTCTCATTTGATGGAAAATGGAAAGAATGCCTCGAAGGAAAAGATTATGACCACAAGATGGTATTTGCATGTAAGTTTTTACACATTTTTGCTGATCTTTTTTTCAACAAACACGCTCTTTGTTCCACATTTATATTAGAATATATGACAACGATGAATTGTTTGATGCACTTTTAGAGCCTGCCCAGATCAGTGTTGGCGGTCAACCGAAATTTTTCGGTCATCGGTGACGGTCGACCGAAAAACCTGACTCGACCGAAATGACCGAATGATAGGACCGAAGGCCGAAAGACCGCCAACACTGATCCAGATTAGTGTTCTGATCCCGTCCCATTTTCCGAAAAAAGCGGGAACGGGAAATCCCGTATTTTGAAAATTGCCACGGGCGGGAATCGCGAGATTCCCGTCGGAAAAAAAACAACCACAAAAAGGAGTGAATGTATGTAACGTAAAACTTTATTATTATTAAAATCAATAACAAAAAAGGGCAATTTTGGAAGGTAAACTTGTTAATCGTGAACAAATAGAGTTAAAGGGACAAAATTAATGAGCGTAAAGTCACGGACTATGGCAAATCAATATATTTACGGAAAGTTATGACCACGGGACGGGATTTTCACGGGACACAGGCATTTTTGTTAAATTTTCTGGTATTCAGACAGTTCTCCAAAAACCATTTCTCCAACTTCCGTTTCTCCAAACGACAGTTCTCCAACTTCCATTTCTCCAACTACTATTTCTCCAACTTTTGTAATTTTCAACAATTTTCGAAATATTATATAAAAACCCAGCCTTTGATGCATGGTTTTGCATTTGATGCGCATTAACTTTGCACAAAAGAAAACACGCCGTACGCATTTTACATTGCATTTACTGCGCATTCAATGCATTTTGAAAAAGTGTGTGCGCGCTGAATGCATTTTGGGTGCGCATAAAATGCAAAAAATATAAAATGCGCATTCAAAATGCATTCGGCGGGCATTCAATGCAAAAAGCATTTAAAATGAATTAGATGCTTTTTGCATTTAGTGAAGTCTGGGAAACGGTTTGCTGACTTTTCACCAAAAGGATTTTCGCCGGAAGATATTTCACCGAAAATTTTTTTTGTCTATTATTGGTGCGAGAACTTCCAGCTACAGTACGATCAAAAACATTCTATATTTCATGGGCAACGGAGGTCGACGACTGGAAATTTATTTTTGGTAGGAGCTTCTCCCTTTTATTCTTTTGGGGGCATTGAAATCGAATTAAGCAGCCCCAAATTGACAAATACAATGTTTCTTGGGAGGGAGGGGGGAATCAAATAATCTCGGCATTTTATTAATGCAAGTTCGTAACCATTTGGCTTATAGTTCGAATTCAGAATTACTGTAGTTTTTTTAAGCTCGTAACATTTAGTAGTAATTTACTTAACTTAGCTTCTGTGATTTAACGTCCCCGACTCCCACATACTTAGGCTTATGTGATTTAGCACCCCAAACCCCCATGTACTAAGGGTTCTTAGGGTTTCTTAGAGTTTCCTCAGGGTTTCTTAGCCAAAATGCCAAAGGGGATGGTTATTGAAAAAAAATTAGAGTTTTACAAGTTTCTAAGTCGTTTCCGGCAATATTATCATAAGTTGGAGAAAAAGTAGTTGGAGAAACGGCTCTTGGAGAAACGGTAGTTGTAGAAATGACATTAGTTGGAGAAATGGCAGTTGGAGAAACGGTAGTTGGAGAAATGGAAGTTGGAGAACTGTCATACAATCAAATTTTCTATCCATTTCTCTATCCGTTACATTTTTTTCCTGTCATCTTTTACCGGACTTCGAAAGCCGCATTAGAAAAAAAAATGCTGCGGCATTTTTATCCAAATTTTGTATCTACCTTCAAATTTTTCCTTTGATCTCTTGCCGCACATCGAAGCTTCATGAGATTTGTGGTAAGCATGCTCCCCTAAAAATTGCCGACATCAGACCTTGATAGTCCCCCTTATGTTGAAAAGAATTAAAGCTGTTCCAAATTCACACTCACCCAGCGGTTAACTCAACTCGTAATGAATGCTAAGCTTAGCATGCTAAGGAATTAGGAATAACGGTAAACATGTTATTCTCAATTCTCCCGCACTGAGAGGTTATTATTTGCGGCGAGTTGTCATACTACAATACCGAGCGTCAACGTTCGGACACAACGGCGACGAACGACGACGAACGCCTTGGGACAAAAAAAAATTTCTCCCAGTGCGCTCGTCGTCGTTAACGTCCGAACGTTGGCGCTCCGCATTGTAATTCATTTTTCACCGTTTCTTTTTATCATTTATTAAGTTCTGATACATTTTACAAATTATGTACTTGTTCAAGTCCCTTTAATCAGTTGTATATTTTAGATTATTCTGAACATGAATATCGCCTGATAAAAGTTAGTCATCATGCTGTACAATACTTGTCTAAAAGGAGCCTACAATTATCTCAAAAAGACCAAAGATTTTTATCACTATGTGTTTGTCGTTCAAATTATGATAGCCTAACATTTCTTATTTCTCCATATGCTGTAACAAGGAATGATAGTGATATTGTTGAATTTCATGATGCAATTATTCTTTGTTTACTTGGCTCTGATAAATATGAATCCATTGGAATATATGATGAAAATGAACTTTTTGATGCACTTTTATTGAAAAGGAATGAAGCTGTTTCAAATTCTATTATTAATCCATTTGGAGTTGGAGAATATGAAGGACATAACGGCAGTGAAACATATTGTTATGATTTTTATGGTTATCCAACTGTAAGTTTTTTTGTTTTACATTGAATATAAGTGTTGTTAAAGTTTACTTTCTTTGAAGCATCTTACTTTTTCAGAAAAATGTATTGGGACAAAGAACATGTTTATTAGCCGTTGAAATGTCGCAAGAAAAAAATTATATATATTCTGGACCGTTAATGGGAAAGGCAATGATTATGGATTCTATGGCTTTTTGTTATTCTTTTGTAAATGGTTCTTTCGTATGTTTATGTGTTGTTTATTGCATTTCATATATGTATATATCTCTATTTTTAGCTTTATGGTGAAGATTATTGTTTAACAAGCATTTCTTTAAAATCTGTTAAATTTCAATGTTGCTGTGCTCATGAACCACATTTTTGCTCTCCTAAAGGTTTAACAACCAATGTAAATGAAATAAAACAATTGTATTGTTTTTTTGGAGAAATCGAAAGTAATAGTTTCATTTTTCGTATAAGTTAAATTGAGAAAATTTTTAGTTATTGAAAGCGGTAATTATACAAATGATGTTGATCAACAAAACTTTACCCTTACAGATTATTTTTATAAATCAGTAAAATCTTATTGTACAATGACTGTTTCAGCAGGATACTTTTCGCATAAAGGTGATTATTTTGTACAAGTAACCTATGGCGCTCAAGATAGATGTATTAATGAAATAACTTATGAAATTTATTACATTGGATATTGTGCATCCAAACCTGGCTTCCCAAATTATATAGAAATGACGAAATGCTGTAAAGATGGACATTTTTGTAATCAAAAGTGGAATCTTAAGAATATTCAACTTTTAAATGTGAGTTTCTTTTTTATTTTTATTAATGTAGTTTCACAAAAATGTTATATATTTTAGTGCCAGTATAAACCAGAATGGGCTGCATATTTGTCAGAAGGAGCAAAGTGTGAACTGTTTTTTGATATATGGTTAAATAAATCAGTTGCTGCTGGAATTATTTTCAATTACAATGCAAAAAATCCTGAAAATGAAAGAAAGTATGTTTTTTTTTTCATTTATTTTTGATTTTATCAAAAATTTAAGACATCGTTCTGATGTAGCTGAACAATATTATACATATTATCAAATTATCAGAGCTGATCCAAATGATTGCACATCACTTAAAAAATATAATTCAACAAATGTAAACCAATATCGGCCGTTTATACATTTTTTGTGCAAAAGTTCACCAACAACAAAATGTGATTCAGACGATAAACTACCTGTTCCAAAACCATTTAAATGTGAAAAATTGGCTTCAATGGTATTTGATGAAGCCCAAAGCAGTTATTCAACCGAGACAACAACAACCAATGGATGGATGTGTTTTGTTGAAATTTATTATGATAATAATGCTCATAAAAATTATATTCGTGCTGGAGAAGTAAGTTTATTTATTCGATTTAAAGTAGCATAAAATTAGTATTTTTTTAGTTGATGGATTTTACAAATCACGTGGATTGCCTTTCACATGATACAATAAATGAAAAATTTTGTTGTTCAGATGTTTTTTGGAACCCACAAAATGGCACAAACTGTACGGTAGAAAAATTACTTGCTTTCAATAAAAATGCAAAAAACAATGATCCTTCAAAATCTGGCTCTGCAAAAGGATATTTCTCCAATTGTTTTATCCGTGACCTTCCACTTGATAGCTGTTTATCCGAATCTGGATGCTTTGAAACCCGATTATTGGAGTATTCAAAAAATTCTGATTCTCTTGTAAGTTTTTTTTTGCCAAAATTAAACAACAATAATCGTTTCAGGAACCATCAGGATGTGTTGACAATACCGAGAAATACATTGCTCAAGATATCTCGCTAGCCTCGTTATCCCTTGGATGTCGAGTTGGCGAAAATTCAAATCGATGTTCAGTTGTAAAAAGTGTTGATGGACATCAACGAATTCTTTGTTGCTGCAACGGAGAAGAATGCAAAAATAATGCAGCAAGTTTACCAAATCAAATTGGTAAAAAAATTTCGGATTTTAGAGAGCCGAAATAAATATTTAATTTTATTATTGTTGTTAAATTTGTTTGTTTATTTAAAAAAAATAAAATTGGGGTTTTCTGCTGCAATTTTTTGTTTGTCTAAAAAGTTACAGTATGCTTTCTTTTTATCTTATAAATGGATTTGAAGTAATTTGGTTACCATTTAACAACAATTAATACATTCTTGTTTGGCAAATTTATGCAATTTCCGGGGTTCATTTTAAATGTTTGAAAGTAGTTTGAATTGGAACGAAAATGATCTTCTGCTGTTTTTTGCGCAGAAATAGATGCAACTTTAGAAATTTTTAACTCTGTTCTTGGATGATTCATCTTTTTAAAAAATGTATAACAAAAATTTTCATGTTTTTTTGCGTCACTTTCTTTGTTTTTGAATTTCAAAGGGACCAAATTTTTTCGTTTTGAATTGAACTGCCAAAAGAAGATGAAGGAGGCCTGCCTCGATTTATTATTACACGGAAAACGTCAAAGTGCATGCGATTCCTATATAATTCGTATACCCTTCCCATATCCCATTGCTTTCCCATAAAACTCCCATGCGATTCGCATATGGCGTATGCGATTCCTATACCCTTCCCATAACACAGGAAAGGTATGCGATCGTTGTGGGAATCGTATACGAAAATGTTTTACATTATGCGATTTCCTATACCCTTCCCATCAATGTCCTATGCCAGGACATTGGCACTTTGAGACTTAGAAAATTTTTTCGAAAATTTTTTTCAATGGAATCGTATACGATTCCCATTGCACGTTCTCGACACGAAATGTCAAACTTGTTTGAAAAATCAAGATTTTGTGAATTTTTTTTATTTTAAAATTGTTGCTTTATTATTTTACTTTAAAAATTGATTCTTTAAAGTTTTTTCATCAATTTTTTTTGTAAAAATACTGAATTTGTATCCAGAATTACTTAATAACCGATAAAATAACTGTCTCATCAAATGAAACAAAAAGATGTGAAAAAGAAAAATATTATCATATGTACAGCAGAGCTCCAACAACAATTGCTTCATATTGTCAAGAGATTTGTGAATTTTTCAAATGCTTCAAATTGTGAAAATTTCTTCTTTAAACTTACAATCAACACAGATGGCTTTATTCCAAAGGGACATTCAAAGCGAGAATTTTGGCCGATTTTTATTCAGAATGCAAGTTTGCCTGCTTTTGCAAAATCAATGCATGAAAGTGTTGCTTTGGCTGCTGTAGTTGTTGATGACAAGAAGCCATCTGAATTTGCATGGGAAGCAGCTCTTTCTGATACAATTTTATGGTTACATGATCAAGGTGATGGATTGTCTTTAAATCTTCCCAACGGCATTAGAATCAATATGTTTTTCCAGATTAAAAATTTAAGCTGCGATCTAGCTGTAAGTTTAACTATTTTTAAATATTTTCTTTAAATTTGTATTTGTTAATCAGGGTGGGTGTCATATCTTTCGTTTCACAACATGGGCTTCATCGAATTGTTCTTGTTTTTTGTGTTACGTAGTTCCTCATAGAGCACATGGTGCTCATTCTTTCAGATGGTTCAACAAAATTTTACAAGGCTTCAGATTTTATTAAAGAAAAATTCTTGCTTTCTAATGATTTTCCACGTGTCTGCAGAAGCATTGAAAACTTTTCAACTGCTGTTATTTATTCTTTTTTGGATCAACCAGAACTAAAATCTGGAAAATGGACTTATGCTTTAAAAGGTAAACCTCGAAATTCAGAACTTGATGTTTTACTAAAAGATTTTGTTGCTGATGTTGTTTGTGGGTTTTTTAAATATCCTTTAACTATAAATAACTGTTAATTTTTTAGTTTGTGCTCTTGTCGGTGCAGGCTTTAATCTTTCTGCAGAAAACTGGTCCGCTGAAGACGAAGAAGGATTTGATGGGGCTGTTGCAATTGTTGGTACACGAGTTCAAAGTTATTTGTATGTTTTGATCTATTTTGTTACACATAATGATCTTATTTTTAGGTCTAAATCTGGAAAACGTAACGTCGACGTTTAACTTCTGATCCTCTTCCTGATGATGCAACGGATGGCGCAAATTTAAATAATGCAGCATCTGATGCAAACAATAGTAATAGTACTGATGCTCAATGATTTTGTTTATTTTTTTCATTTTTTTGTTCTTTAAATGAAATTGTTAAAGTTTTTGTTGTAACTGTTTTGTGAATAAACTGAAATTTATAATTTCCACTGTATCTTTCTTTCATTCTCCGTTTGATACGGTAGTTACATATTTGTTCTTAAATTATTTCTCAAAACTTTTGTTTCGATTGTTAATTTTTGTGTTGTTCTATAATCACTGATTTTTAGGGATCCCTATTTTGTGAGTTTAACGGTTTATTTTTATATTTTTTTGATACGCTAACTGTGCTGGAATCCGTACCCATATCTTTTCGGTTGCCAGACTGTTTTTTAATTTGTATAATATTTCAGAATTCTAGCTCAAATATTTTTTAACGTGAAACTTTAAAAGATGATAATATGAAAAATTTGTTGGAAAGTTATGGTGGTGAAGAACATCTTGATGCTCCTGCAAAAGAATTATTGCTTGCTCAAACAGAAAATTATGTTGAATATAATCGGCGTGGTAATGTTATTAAAGGTGAACAACGACCATTGTTGAAGTCAAAATATGAAGAGGATAAGTAAGTTTCTATTATCACAGTTTTTTGGAGTGAAAATAAAGTTTCTTTTGATTTTGTGAGATTTCTTGTGTTAACATGCGCTACTTTTAGACTGATTGGAAAGATGGACAATGGGGGTATCGATGCTGTCATTCATTTATGAAACATTCATATTGTGTTGGAGAAAAAGGTTATGCAAATGATAAAGAAACTGTTACAAGAACTTTACCAGCAGCAGCACCAACAACAACAAAAGCAACTCAAATTAAGCCAAAACAAGCTGAAGCTATTCAAGAGGCTGAAAAACCAGATATTACAGAAATTGTTGCAAAACAAGAAAGTGGTAAAAATAAAAGAAAAAGAGATGAATCTGAAAGTGAATCGTCATCAAAATCTGAAGAAGAAGAAAGTGAAACAGAAGTTGATGTGATTAAAGAAGTTGCTGAAGAAGAAAATGAAGAAAAGAAAAAGATGATGGAAGAAGAAATGAAACTTGAAAAAGAGAAAAGTAAATTTACAATATTTGTTATGGAGGGATTACGTGAATACACGTTAGTGGAATATTTTATAACTGATTCAAATTTCAGGAAAGAACATCAAAGACAAGTTAAACGTGATAAAAGAAAGCGGCAAAAATATCGAAAGCGTGAAAAGAAAGAAAAGGAAGGTAAAAAAAACGAAAGAGTAGACGATCCTCTTCATCATCATCTTCTTCGTCGTCATCCGATTCTGAACCAGATATTAAAAAGGCTAAAGGTGATCCAGAACTTCGAGCTGCAATCGAAAGAGCAAAAAAGACGTTGGCATTATCAGATTGTTCGATGAATTATCGAACAATCTGATAATTTTTTTGTTCATTTTCGTAGAAGTTTGCCAAAAATTGCAGAAAAATCAAATTTTTCACTAAAAATGCCAAAAAATTGCAAGTCCCCATTTTCCTATGCGATTCCCATAAAAAATATAAAATTTCAAGCAAAAACTTTCCTATACGAATCCTATAAATGAAAAATTTTCGCATAGGAATTGTATAGGAATCGCATAGAAAAGCGATAAAAATCGCATACGATTCCTAACACGATCGTATGCGATTCCCGTCTACGTCCTATGCCAGTTTGGACGACGGGCATAGGAAATAAATGGGAAGCGCATACGATTATACATTTTCCGTGTACAGATGCCTGCAAAAAACCGGTTTCAAAAATATTCAAATCAATAAACAAAAAAAGAGAAGAAGAAGAAAGACGTGAAATAAAAAGAAAAGAATTTTTTTTGTTCGAAAAAGTGACTGATGATCTCAGCAACGACCTTTTCGTTTTTCACGTCTTTGAAAAAAAGAAGGTTCATTTGAACAAAAAAGGTTATTTAAAAAACATTTTATTTTTTTAAAAATTTTTATTTGTTTGCTAAAACTTTTAAAAGCTTTCTGTATCAAAGATGTATAGCCCTGATATGATGGACTGTGAATCGGATATTCACTCCCTTCAAAGTATTCAAAGTCCTTCAAATATTTCCGCGCAAAGCCCCGCAACAATGGCCGCTCAAGTTGATACAAGTTTTGTGGCAAAGCATAATATTGCAGCTGAAGCATATCAGGTAAATATTATATTTTTTACTGATAATTTTAATCAAAATTTATGTGTGTTTTTTAGCTTTTTAAAGATGATATTGATTTAATTTTTTCTGGAAAAGTTGCCCTTCAAGATCAGCCTGCTTTATTAGCCGTGAGTTTTCAATTTTTTTTATATAACTCAAAAAGTCGAATGCATTTATGTTTGCTAGTCACAAAATAATTTTTCGGCATTTTTATTTAAGAGACGATGCACCACATTTTTTAAATCGAGCGTTACATCAAAATTTTGTTTTCAATTCTTTTATAGCCAATCGATAGATATAGGTGAAAAAACGTTATTCCTGGAGTTTTGGAGCATTTTACAGTGTGAAACCGATTTCGCAGATTTTCAAAGATTGAATATAACCAAAGTTTCAAAAAATCGGGAAAAATCAGGATTGCAACCAATCAAAAAGTTGTGCCCCAGGATTGTACACATAAGTAAGGGCTATAAAACGGCTATGACAAAAAAAATTTATCTGATCTCTAATGCCGAAATTTTGATAAATGTAACTTTCGACCCTTGTAAAAAAATGTCAATATCCCTTGCGTTAAGCTAAATAATGCACCGTTTAATGGCCTATCATGTGGGGATTCCGAAAATATATGCCTTGAAACCATAGCGCGTGAAATGTGCAATTGCAAAATTGAAAAGTACACGCAACTAACATCTCCAACATCAATCCGGAGGTATAACTTTTGTATTTCGTAATATATCGACTTCCGGTGACTTGCGTTATGAAATATAATAGTGTTGGAGCATCCACGGACAGTTTCAACCTTTTTGGTAACGGTTTCGAAATATGGCGGATGATTGAAATTCCGAAATTCGACAACATAAAAATATCAAAGAAAATCGAGTTTTTTCCGGCACAATGAAATGGATTATGCATTCTAAATGTCAAATAGATGTAACAACACTGATATAAGGTGATAAAAAATGACGGGGGGTCAAAATCGGTTTTGTAGGATTTTTTAAATTTTGCTTGTTTTTGATCAATTTTCGAGATACCAAAATATTGGGAATATCGGAATATATCAAATTTTTGATATTTTCGGGTTAAAATATAGCTTGTTTAAGATTTTTGGGGCTCATTTCAACATCCTAGAATCACTAGTTTTCGTTTTCCATTTACTTGAAAATACGGTAAAATATCAGGGAAAAATATCCGAAAATATTACAGTTTTTCCTATACAAACATACTAAAAACTTTTTTTTGGACTAAATGACAATATTTCATCACTTCGAAAGTGATTTCAGCACCAAATATTATCTGATCAAATTTTTGAAATTTTGAAATATCAGTAATTTTCGAAAACCTTGTAATTATCTGAAATGGCTTTTAAACACTTCAATTCATTAAAATTAATCATAATTAATCCGAAAAAAAAGTTTTTAGTATGTTTGTATAGGAAAAACTGTAATATTTTCGGATATTTTTCCCTGATATTTTACCGTATTTTCAAGTAAATGGAAAACGAAAACTAGTGATTCTAGGATGTTGAAATGAGCCCCAAAAATCTTAAACAAGCTATATTTTAACCCGAAAATATCAAAAATTTGATATATTCCGATATTCCCAATATTTTGGTATCTCGAAAATTGATCAAAAACAAGCAAAATTTAAAAAATCCTACAAAACCGATTTTGACCCCCCGTCATTTTTTATCACCTTATATCAGTGTTGTTACATCTATTTGACATTTAGAATGCATAATCCATTTCATTGTGCCGGAAAAAACTCGATTTTCTTTGATATTTTTATGTTGTCGAATTTCGGAATTTCAATCATCCGCCATATTTCGAAACCGTTACCAAAAAGGTTGAAACTGTCCGTGGATGCTCCAACACTATTATATTTCATAACGCAAGTCACCGGAAGTCGATATATAAGACGGCTAAACGAAATGTGATTTTCGGATCGAATAAATTTGTATCTTTTTTTCAATTTTGGTCCAAAATTTTTTTTTAAAAGCGAATGCGAAAAATCGCCTCAAAAAAAATTTAAAAAATGTCAAACGGCTTTTAAAATGAAACCAGCCTCAAAAAAAATTTTTTTGAGGAGGATTTTGTTAGAGATGGTAAACGGCCTCACTTTTATTTTCCTTGAGGCGATTTTCCAGAAACAGCATGTTTTTTTTATAAAAATTTTAAAATTTAAAATTTGTCTTTTTTTTCGTTTTTAGCCTCACTTTTGAAGCGAGTTTATCTTTTTTTCTTTGTTAGCCTCACTTTTGAGGCGAGTTTATCTTTTTTTCTTTGTTAGCCTCACTTTTGAGGCGAGTTTGGCTTTTTTTGAAGTCCGCCTCAAAAGTGAGGCTACTTTCATTTAAAAGGCCATTTTTGTATTTGCTAAAAAAGGGGAATTTTTTTTCTCGAAAAAATAAGTTCAGCAAAAAGTGAACTTTTTTTTCCCGAAAAAATAAGTTCACTTTTTTGTGAAATTTACAATAAAACCGAACATATAAATTGAACTAAATCATTAAAAAAATTATAATAAATTAACAACAACAACAAATAACCACAGCGTAAATTAACAGTTAAATTTTAAAAACATTATTTTTAATGTGTATTGATGAGACTTGATTTTTCAAACACGGGCGCAGCGAAAAACGCTTCTATTCCTTCTGTTAGAGCATATAAAGAAGCTTCACGCTGAAGAACATTGCACCTGAAAGCTTACAAATATATATAAATAAAGTAATGATAAAAATACCCATCAAAACAGTATTCTTCGAATAACTTTACAAATTAACAGTTTTGTCAGAAATTAATAAAAATATCACCAACAGCGGCACTTTGTTGATTTTCCATAATTGAACCTTAAAATGAAATGATATTAAAAATTGTGGTAAAAAATTACGAATAAACAAACAAATAAAAAAAATAAGAGCGCGAAAAAAGAGAGGAAAAAAATCAAGTTGCAAAAACAAAAGCAAGTGGCTTTTTGGCAAAATGTTTTTCAATGACAATTTGTTTTTTGATTAATTTTTTTTCAAATTTCCTCTCTTTTTTCGCGCTCTTATTTTTTTATTTGTTTGTTTATTTGTAATTTTTTACCACAATTTTTAATATCATTTCATTTTAAAGGGACCCAACGAGCATGAATAACAACATTCACCAGGGTTTTTCAGGCAAAAGCGCGCGAAATTTGAAATTTTCTTTGCTGTTCAAATATTTTTTTGCAACAATGAATTTTTTATTCTTTTTTCGACACAAATGTTGCATTTTTTCATTTATATATTCATTCTTTTTATTTTTGTGATTAATAATCCTTATTAAACGTGTCATGAACGTTTTTCATAAAATTATTGCAATTTTTTCGTGCAACTTTAGTGAAACCGTCGTTTTATCCATATTTTTAGGCGCTGTTCTGCTTATGGACGAGATGATATTTTTAGGAACAGGTAAGTTTATGTGATAAAGGGTTAGTTATTATGTTATTGTATATATATAATGACTAATATTTGCTTTTGTTTTAGATTGTGAAGCTGGCAGTAGTGCTTTTGCACTACTGTCAGCTTCAGCGGATGCTTCAATGATTGCTGTTGTTGGTGCAATGGATGCTGATGCTGCTTCAATGGCTGATGGTGGTGGTACTCCAATGGATGGTGGTTGCTGGTTCTTTAATGAGTGCTGTCGACGATGCTCTAATGGATGGTGGAGCTGATTCTTCTTCATTGAATGATGTTGGTTTGTGTAATAAAAGGTTAGTGTATTGTATCGATGTATATATATAAAGTCTGCTTTTGTTTTAGGTTGTGAAGCTGGCAGTGGTGCTTTTGCACTACTGTCAGCTTCGGAATCTGCTGCTTTAAATGAGTGCTGTTGGTGGTGCTCCAATGGATGGAGGTGATCCAATGGAATGTGGTGCTCTCAAGGATACTGGACCTGATGATTGTCTTTTGTAATTGATTTGTTATGTTTTATTAAATAAATAAAATAAATTTGTAGAAATTGAAATCATTATATATGTATAAAATTCTTGAATTCTATTTACGACGCATTCTAAAAATTGGTTTCAAAGGGGGAAATTTTGCTGTAGATAAATTTAGCAAAAACACGTAAAAATTAATTAGACAAAAAAGATAAAATGTAATATAATTACTATGGAAAAAATGGTTCAATTAACTATTCAGGGAAAAGAAAGCTGCAAATGCAACCTCCTCGTATCAAATAAAAAATATTTTGAATTATTGGTTTTCCAGCAAAGTTTTCTAATCTATGAAAGACACATTCTCTTTTTCTCAGTGATTTGGCTGTTGGAAAAAGTGAACCCAAATTTCCGGACACCAAAAAATGCTGACATGACGCTCGAAAGATTCACATATAAAAGCAAAAAATTCATACGTTTATTACAGAAGTAAGGAAAACAAACAATAACATAGCAAAATTACAAAACCTATGTGGTGATAAGGCAAACACAGATCAGCT
Source organism: Panagrolaimus superbus (assembly GCA_964035985.1). Taxonomy (NCBI): domain Eukaryota; kingdom Metazoa; phylum Nematoda; class Chromadorea; order Rhabditida; family Panagrolaimidae; genus Panagrolaimus; species Panagrolaimus superbus. Next base: position 15,346,414 of record OZ038357.1, read on the forward strand.
CCACTATCAGCATTCATTGAAGCAGCAGATCAATGTCATCCCGAAGCTGACAGTAGTGCAAAAGCACCACTGCCAGCTTCACAACCTAAAACAAAAGCAGACTTTATATATATACATCGATACAATACACTAACCTTTTATTACACAAACCAACATCATTCAATGAAGAAGAATCAGCTCCACCATCCATTAGAGCATCGTCGACAGCACTCATTAAAGAACCAGCAACCACCATCCATTGGAGTACCACCACCATCAGCCATTGAAGCAGCATCAGCATCCATTGCACCAACAACAGCAATCATTGAAGCATCCGCTGAAGCTGACAGTAGTGCAAAAGCACTACTGCCAGCTTCACAATCTAAAACAAAAGCAAATATTAGTCATTATATATATACAATAACATAATAACTAACCCTTTATCACATAAACTTACCTGTTCCTAAAAATATCATCTCGTCCATAAGCAGAACAGCGCCTAAAAATATGGATAAAACGACGGTTTCACTAAAGTTGCACGAAAAAATTGCAATAATTTTATGAAAAACGTTCATGACACGTTTAATAAGGATTATTAATCACAAAAATAAAAAGAATGAATATATAAATGAAAAAATGCAACATTTGTGTCGAAAAAAGAATAAAAAATTCATTGTTGCAAAAAAATATTTGAACAGCAAAGAAAATTTCAAATTTCGCGCGCTTTTGCCTGAAAAACCCTGGTGAATGTTGTTATTCATGCTCGTTGGGTCCCTTTAAGGTTCAATTATGGAAAATCAACAAAGTCTTGACGCTGTGGCCGCTGTTGGTGATCTTTTTATTAAATCAACAAAGTCTTAAAGCTGTTGGTGTTCTTTTTATTAATTTCTTACAAAACTGTTAATTTGTAAAGTTATTCGAAGAATACTGTTTTGATGGGTATTTTTATCATTACTTTATTTATTTATATATATTTGTAAGCTTTCAGGTGCAATGTTCTTCAGCGTGAAGCTTCTTTATATGCTCTAACAGAAGGAATAGAAGCGTTTTTCGCTGCGCCCGTGTTTGAAAAATCAAGTCTCATCAATACACATTAAAAATAATGTTTTTAAAATTTAACTGTTAATTTACGCTGTGGTTATTTGTTGTTGTTGTTAATTTATTATAATTTTTTTAATGATTTAGTTCAATTTATATGTTCGGTTTTATTGTAAATTTCACAAAAAAGTGAACTTATTTTTTCGGGAAAAAAAAGTTCACTTTTTGCTGAACTTATTTTTTCGGGAAAAAAAGTTCACTTTATGCTGAACTTATTTTTTCGGGAAAAAAAAGTTCACTTTTGCTGAACTTATTTTTTCGGGAAAAAAAAGTTCACTTTTTTCGCAAATACAAAAATGGCCTTTTAAATGAAAGTAGCCTCAAAATTGAGGCGAATTTTGAAAGAAAAGCAACCTAGCCTCACTTTTGAGGCTATAAGTGATAAAACTTCAATATAGCCTCACTTTTGAGGCAGACTTAGAAAAAACACTAAAACAGCCTCACTTTTGAGGCTGAAAATGAGAAAAACCGAAAAATTTCAATTTTCAAAATTTGAGAAATCAAAAACAGCGTTTTTGCGAAAATCGCCTCAAAAAAAATTTTTTTGAGGCTGTTTGTCAGAAAAAAGTAAAGAGTGGTTTTTTTAAATTTTAGTGAGGCTGTTTTGAGCAAAACCTGCATTTTACGTTTTAAAAAGACGATTGCAAAAATTGAAAAAAAGTGCACAAATTTATTCGATCCGAAAATCACAATTCGTTTAGCCGTCTTATATTACGAAATACAAAAGTTATACCTCCGGATTGATGTTGGAGATGTTAGTTGCGTGTACTTTTCAATTTTGCAATTGCACATTTCACGCGCTATGGTTTCAAGGCATATATTTTCGGAATCCCCACATGATAGGCCATTAAACGGTGCATTATTTAGCTTAACGCAAGGGATATTGACATTTTTTTACAAGGGTCGAAAGTTACATTTATCAAAATTTCGGCATTAGAGATCAGATAAATTTTTTTTGTCATAGCCGTTTTATAGCCCTTACTTATGTGTACAATCCTGGGGCACAACTTTTTGATTGGTTGCAATCCTGATTTTTCCCGATTTTTTGAAACTTTGGTTATATTCAATCTTTGAAAATCTGCGAAATCGGTTTCACACTGTAAAATGCTCCAAAACTCCAGGAATAACGTTTTTTCACCTATATCTATCGATTGGCTATAAAAGAATTGAAAACAAAATTTTGATGTAACGCTTTTTTTCCAAAAATTCAAATAATCTGGTGCACCGTCTCTTAACTTGCAGTAGTTGCTATTTTTTCATTTTCCGTTTTTTAAAATTATTTTTAATAATATTTAAAGTTCAGCCATATTTCGATTCCAACTCCAACGACTCCGGTTTCTGGAGTCGAAGTCGATTAAAACTTTGCGGGCACAAAACTGTTAAACTTAAAAATTTAATTGTTTAAAAACAATCCTGAAATTTGCAAATTTCATTTAAAAATGTTAAACAACAAAAACACGCAAATAAAATTGTTCGGTAAACAATTTTACTTTGATTTTTTGCCATAAAATTTTAACGATTCTAATAAAATTCTTCCAAAATTCCTTCTTCTATGACCCCTTACATTTTTTAGAGAATCCGAAATAATTGTGAAAATGCGATAGTTGCATTTGAAGCAGAAAAGCAATATTTAATGGGAGATGTACTTTGTGCATGGGCGATAAAACAACAAAAAATTACAATTGGTTCCGTTTGGACACAATTAATGCATTGGAATCAATTAAAAATTATTGATACACAATTTGAATATTTTGGTGAATTATTAGAGCAAACTTTAACGGGCTTGAAATTTCTTGTTGATGCATATCCAAAAAATGGTTTCGATGATACCCTTTCTCGAGTTCGGCATATTTCACATTATTTTCTTTTTTATTCTGTAATTGTTTCAAAGCAACCCCCCTCGGTTGTTGTAAAATGTGGGGAAGCAGAAAATCATCGAAGAAGTCGATTTTGGTTTAATACTGAAATTCGAGTCTTAGGTGGAAGGGCATTTGGAATAAATCAAGTGGGAGAAGGTGCTGCAATTCCATGCTATTTGATTACTGATGAAACGGCAAAAGTTGTATTAAGTAATGCATATCATGATGTTTTTGAAAATGAAGAATTTGTTATTGAACCTCCAACAGCTTTGATGAAAAATGATGATCATGGTCTTGCAGCGAAATTTGATGATATGGTATGTAGCTTAAATAGATAGAGAATTGAGATTGGGAATATACCCAAATGGCATCCGTGTCGTATTTTGCCAAAGTAAAGAAATGGTGAAATTTTCTCGGCCGATGTTTGGCAAAATGTTTTTCAATGCCGTGTTACAAGAAATACGTTTTTTCTTGACAGTAGGCATTGAAAAACATTTTGCCAGACATCGACCCATAAACGCTGCAATTCCATATGCATGCCCCATTTTGCCAAAAAATTTTTTTGGCATATTTCATATTATGCCAATTTTGGCGACAACACACACTTTGCCAAACCCTAACCTTTAACAACTTTCACAACTTTTCAGAGAGTTTCCAAGAAAGGCCCACTTAGACGTGATTCAGTTGCAACAAAACGATATTGCCTTTGTTATAATATCAGGATTTCTGCCAAACATGGCATTGATTTAATTGGCAAAAAAGTTTCTCTTCCATTTGCAATTTTAGTTGGACCAAAATCAGATGTTGAAGCGCGACTTTTTTTGGAAAGAAGTTTTGCGGATCTTGTTCGAAAGCCATTATCCGATATCCCTCCCTATACAACATACACAGCTATGGCGGATGCATTAGAAATGAAATTTCAAGTTTAAAATTTAATATCTTTAAAAAGTCCCACCACGAAATTATTTTTAATTTAGTCACTCATTGAAACCCCTCAAAAATCAACTGATACAATTCCAGCCATTCAACCCAAACCTTTTTCTCCACAAGCAAAGCATCACATTCTTCGAAGATTAAAACCTGATAATTCTGGAAAGATAACACTTGAAAATTTTATGAAACTTCCAGTTGCAGAAGACTTTTGTCTTAAAAAGAATTCTAAAACTGAAGGCGAATGGAAGTTGGTGGCATTCTTTGATTGGTACTTTAAAATTGCTGAATTGGTTAATAAAAATTTACTTCAAATGTGGAATGAAGGGTAAGTGGTTTTGTAAATTTCAAAGTCCCTTTGGGACCAAAAATTTGCATATTTAAAAAAAGGGTAGTTGATATCGTGTTATAACATAGCGTTGTAAAAGTTCAATTGAAAATGTGAAAAGAGTTTGATAAAAATATTGGTCAAAAAGATAAAAAAGCCTTGAAAAACAAATATTGCATCATTCTTATGAAATTTTTATTTATAGGCTAATCTTTGGCTTTTGTTCAAAAGATGAAGCGGAACATTTGCTTCGAGAAACTGAAAGACCAACATTGCTTATTCGATTTTCTGATATTGAATTTGGTAAACTTAAAGTTAGTGTGAAAGATCGAATGGGAGGTAATTTTAAACATATTTTCGCGTCAAAACCCTTTACTAATTTTACCACTTTACAGTAATCCGACATCATTGGTATGAATATAGTTCAACAAATATTATGTCAAGTCTTAGCCGAGAATTACTTTCAAATTCAAAATATTATGGTGTTGAATTTATCTATCCAAATATTGATTTTGCAAAAGCTTTAGGAGGCCGAACTTTAACCGTAAATGATAATTTTCGAAAACCCCGAAATCTTCAACCCACTCCTGTATATTTTGATAATCAAGAAGCAGCAATGACAACTTTTTGAAAGACGTTTTAAAAAATTTAATTTTAATTTTTATTCTAAATATTCCAAAAAAAATTAATGTATTTCTGTTCAAATTTATTTTTTAATGGTAAAACTGAACATTCGTTGTAAGACATTTTCGTGTTGAGAGTCAATCAATAGTAAAATGTAAAAAAAATTAGTTTTCCCAAAATTTTGCAGTATTTTTTTTATTGATTTCTCTGAGGTTCAAATATCTATTTAAAATACCCAAAATTTATTACTTTATTTTTTTCAAATTTAATTTTCAAATGTAAAATAAATATTTTCGTTGTGAGACATAATGGGATAATTTTCGTGGCAAGAGTCGAAATATGAGCACATCGAAAGTATTAAAGATAGCTAAATTCCAACAGTAATTTTTTTGCAAATTTTTGGTGATATTTCCAATTTTCAAATGTGAAATGGCTGTTTTCGCTGTGACACAATTTTTGAGTTGTTTTCACGGTGGGACCAATTGTAACTTTTAGTTTCTATGTTAAAATCTAAATAAAATCAAACAAATAATATTTATTACAAGGCTTTTAGGGGCGCCGCCTTAGCGGCGCCCTCATGCTCAAATTTTTGCATCGCCTTCTTTTCATACTTCATTTTTCATACCCTTTCATATCATACTAAACACTCCTTTCGTGCTTTTTTAGCATACCCATGTTGCATGCCATGCATTATTCTACCGTTAGAATAAAAATCAAACAAAACAATAAGTTTCCTTGTTTTAAAAAAAAACGATGTTGGTTCCTTCGAAACCAACGCGTTTTTTAACACAAAAATGCACCAGAAAATTTAATTTGATTTTTTTATCCTTCAATAAATTTAAAAAATCTAATTTTAATGCAAAACACAAAAACAAAAATTTTAAAAAAAAGTGTTGGTTCCTTTGGAACCAACGCATTTTTGTATTACAATTACTCAGTATTTCATTTGTCATCATTTTTTATCAAAAACTCTAAAATTATCACTTTTTTATTCAACAAAATTTACAGTAACTTTAATTCAATAAAAAAACATATCCATCCCACAAACTCCGAAACCACCACACTGCACCAAACATGCACCGAAAAATTTTATTCTTATATTTTTAATCCTTAAAAATTATACAGCATTCTCATTTTCAAGCAAAAAACAGCATTTTGCAAATTTGCATTTTTTATCCCGTAAAACCCCAAAACTGCACCAAGCATGCACCACAAAATTAATTAATGCATAGAGCAATCTAAACTTCAACTAAAAACCAACATTTGGCAAATTTTTATTTTTCATCCCAAACAATCCCAAAATTGCACCAAAAAATTCCAAAACATTTTTATCACATAATTTTAAGCATGCCTAAGTTTCCATGCTTTTTAAAAGTTTGATGTTCACATTTTTTCTGTTCACATTTTTTCATTTGCACCAGCTATGCACCAGAAAATTTAATTCTCATATTTTTCATACTTAAAAATCAAGTAGCAATCCCGTTTTAATGCAAAAAAAACCAATCATGAATTTTGCAAACTTTCATGTTTCATCCCCACATACCCCAAAACCCACACACTGCACCAACCATACACCAGGAAATTTGATATTTACTCCTTAAATGCATATAGCAATCACAATTTCAAGAAAAAACAAAAATATTGCAAACTTTCATTTTTCATCCCACATCCCCCAAAATTCCAACAATGCACCAAACATGCACCGAAATTTTAATCCTCATATTTTTAATCCTTAAAAATTATACAGCATTCTCATTTTCAAGCAAAAAACAGCATTTTGCAAATTTGCATTTTTTATCCCGTAAAACCCCAAAACTGCACCAAACATACACCAAACATTTTTTTCATGTCTTCACAAACATGACCAAACCCAAACAACCTGTTTTAAAGCATTTGCACTGAAAAAAATTCGAACCCACGACCTGCTGCACGCAAGCCATTCGCACACTCCACTGCGCCAAGCCTTTCAAGAGAAACATTTTTAAACAGTCGCGCGCGCATATAAAGCGATAAAATATAAAAGTTTTTCACTTTTGAGCAAAAAAAGCCAAAAAGTTCTTAAACTGTAAATTTTCCCTTACATTTTAAGACCTTTTTTGCAAAAACCCTTTAATCGGTAAATTTCAAAAAGGTTTTCCTCAAAAACCTTTTAAATTATAAATGCCACTTACACTTTAAAAGATTTTTGCCAGAAAGGTCTTAAAAGGTAAAAATTTTTAACACTTCAAAACCTTTTTGACAAAAACTTTTTAAACTGTAAAAAAATTTTACCATTTAAAAGGTTTTTGAGGAAAATCTTTGAAAGGGTAAATGCCTTTTTTCATTTACAAAAAATGACGATCAATTCTTGTAAATGCGATTTACAAAAAATCATCCTCATTTTTTGTAAATGCAATTTACAGAAATTGGCCATCATTTTTTGTAAATTTTTAAATTTCCCGCGAGTGCGCCCAGACACTGTATGCGTGCGGCCAGTCCATTTCTTCCCATTTGCAAGTGATCAGCAGCAAAGCGGTCATTCATTCCTTTTTTTCTTCCTGCGAGCTGGTGAGCGACCGCTCTCTTCCGTCCAAAATGAATAAAAATGACCGCTGCTCACTCAAAAAAGGGAGGAATGGGCTGCTCACTGGCCTACAGTATTCCTACGCACTCGCGGGAAATTCAAAAATTTACAAAAAATGACCATCAATTTTTGTAAATTGCATTTACAAAAAATGAGGATGATTTTTTGTAAATCGCATTTACAAGAATTAATCGTCATTTTTTGTAAATGAAAAAAGGCATTTACCCTTTCAAAGATTTTCCTCAAAAACCTTTTAAATGGTAAAATTTTTTTACAGTTTAAAAAGTTTTTGCCAAAAAGGTTTTAAAGTGTTAAAAATTTTTACCTTGTAAGACCTTTTTGGCAAAAACCTTTTAAACTGTTAAAAAACGCATACATTTTTGAAGGTTTTTGAGGAAAACCTTTTATTCGGTAAATTTTGAAAAGGTTTTTTTTTTAAAATCCTTATTTACAGAATAAAAGGTTTTTGACTTTTTTTGCTCAAAAGTGAAAAACTTTTATATTTTATCGCTTTATATCTCGCCCAAATGGCAACCTCCGGAGATCAGTTAAAAATTCTTCATACTCCCAAAAAAATGCGCAATCTTTTCATACCAAATATGACCACAAAAAAAACACGTGTAGCAATAAAGGAACATTCTCAAATAACATAGCGGGTGATTCCACCACATTTTTTTTGGCTTAAACTAATACAAAAACTTTAAAGAAACACAAAATTTAAAGAAAAAAAATAATTTAATTAACAAGAAACAGGATTAAAAAAGCATGGTGCATCTGCGGCATTTCGATGAACGGTATAATTTAAAATTTTATGCCTTCGTTGACGGGTTTGTTGTAGTGAAGAAATTTCATTTAACTGAAAAAAAATAGTAAGGTAAGAATGGGGATTATATTTTTCAAAAAATAAATGAAATGTGTGATAAGAGCTTTTTTTGTTAGCTTTTTTTGACGTCGACAACAACATTTTTTGACTTTTAACAGATTAAAAATATTTTTAATGATGAATTTATATCAGTCAGTGATTGTGAACTTGAGCACGATTAACATAAATTAAATCTATAAATAATGGCTCAGCATTTTTCCACCAAAGATTTCCGCAATATTAACAATTCGAGCGCTTTCGGTTGAACTGATGAAGAATATCCAGCATTTTTGTGTCATTTCTAAGGTTGAACAGAAGAACCTAAAAGTTAAATAATAGAAACATAGACATAATTTAAAATTGAAAAATAGTATTACCGGGAAGAAGTTTTTTAAGTCGAACATCTGCAGAATCAAGATTTCTATCTTTGTGTCTTTGACGGCGTTAATAAGCTAATAAATTTGTAGAATCGTGAGTAGTATAGTTGCATGTTTAAAACAGTAATAAAAGTTTTGCAATAAAATAGAAAGCGCACATAAAAATAGAGATGTGCACCATTTTTTCAAAGTTTCGCAAAAAATATAATTTCGGTATCATAATTTGCAGAATGTTTTTACGAATAATAATTGATAAAAAAATTTAATAATTTTGGTTCTGATAAAAAAGATACAGTAGAAAGAAAAAAAGAAAATACCGTAATTTTTTCGACCGATTTTTGCAGGCGTCTATCGGCGTTTGTTTTTTTATGCCTATCAGATGCAGAATTTTTTACTGAGCCCGATAAAATAAAAATATCGGGTCTTCTTCAGTTTAGCGGGCAAATTTTTTTCATTTTTTGCAAAGTTTTTTATTTTACGTTTTCATTCTCAAAATAAAAAACGTGCCATAAAATGGGTAAACGGAGAAAAAATAAACGGAGAAAAAATAAACCGGAGAAAAAATAAATTTATTTTTACTGCGGAGAAAAAATAAACGGAGAAAAAATAAACGGAGAAAAAATAAACTTTTAAAACCGAAAAAAAATAAATATTTTCTCCTAATGCTTTTTTAATAATAGCTGTGATAAATAAAGCTAATAAAAGGCCATGAGCTTTTTTAAAAAGTTTTTAAATAATTTTAACTCCGTTATTTTTAATTACAAATTGTTTCCACTGCTTTTTGAAAGTTGAATAATGGATGGTGAAAATATTCAAACTTTTGCTGTCGGCGATAAAATTCGAGTTTTTGAAAGCAGTTATCGCTGCTTGCTGGATTACGAGCAAGCAGCGATAACTGCTTTCAAAAATGTTTTTCCTGATATAAAAATTGACGGCTGTTTTTTTCATCTTGGTATGTTTACCCCTTTTTGACACATTTGTTTATATATATATATATTATATTCACTGTTTAGGTCAATGCGTATGGCGCGCTACTTGTGAAAAAGGATTAAAAATTGAATATTGCAACAATCCAGATTTTTCTCAACATATCCGTATGATTCCATGTTTGGCCTTTTTACCACAGGAACAAGTACCTTTCGGTTTTGCAACTCTTTCAAATGTTATTCGTGAAAAATTTGGAGATCAAATGGATGCATTATTGGATTATTTCGAAGAAAATTATGTTGGACGATTAAATGCTGATGGTTCTCGTCGCGCTCCTCGAATTCCTATTGCTCATTGGAATGTATTTATGCGTGTCGCAAATGATATGCCAAGAACTGGAAATTCATATGAAGCTTGGCATCGGGCTTTAAAAATTTCTCTTCCATCAGAACATCCTGGAATTTGGAGATTTTTAGAAGTCATGAAAGAAGAATTTATTTTATCAATTAATGCTGCAAGTGAAATCGATCCTCGAAATGCTCGATTGTCAAAATATCAACAAATTTCTGCAGATCTACAACGATATCAACAAGGTTTTATGGCTGGAAATATAGCAATTATTCGATTCCTTGCTCAATGTGCCCATAAAATTAAATTTGGATCAAATTAAATATTTTTTGTTTTTATTGTTTTTTTTTGTTCCGATAAATAAAGTTTATTTTTTCTCCGGTTTATTTTTTATCCGTTTATTTTTTATTTTTACTTTTTCTCCGTTTATTTTTTCTCCGTTTATTTTTTCTCCTAGTGCCATAAAATGATGCAAATTTATGCATTTTTATCTATCAAAATGAAAATGACTGTATACCACTGTTTTGGTCTAAGAATTCAAAATTTTTGCCCGCTAAAGTGAAGAAGTGCGACTATCGCGCTTCTTCACTTTAGCGGGCAAAAATTAGAATGCTGAGTTTTATGCAAATCTAAATTCATTTCCTCAGAAACTGTATAAAAGAAAAAAATGTTTCATTTTCTCGATCAGTGTTTTCCCGATTCCGATCCCGATTCCGATTCCTCGATTCCGATTCCGATTCCTTATAAGGGAATCGAATAGAATCGGAATCGGAATCGAGAATCGGTGGAATCGGATCGGAATCGGAAACCAAGGAATCGATTCCAGAATTTTTGATTTTTCTTCTAAAATTCACGAAAAATGTTATAACTTTGATAAAATTGTATTTTTTTTAATCATTAGACACTTTTTAAAAGTATTTTCCACCCATGTTATGATAAAAGTAATGCCATTTTTTCATATTTTTGGGCTTTTAAAAAAATTTTTTTCGAAAACAAAAAAATTCTATAATGAGAGGAATCGGAATCGATGGAATCGGAATCGGAACCGGGAATCGGTGGAATTGGAATCGGAATCGGGATCGGAAAAAAACGATGGAATCGATTCCGGATCGGAATCGGAAAAAAGTGGAATCGGGAAAACACTGTTCTCGATCATTCTTCCGGTTTTGCAACTTTAAGCGCGGTTGCGTTTTTTCAAAGTTTTTGGCTTTCAAGCGGTCGATCAAATGTCAGATTTTGGACTTTGCAGTTCAAAATCGGTTCCGTCTACTTTCGGTACACTTTTCTAAATATTCGATAAACTAAAAAATGTACCGATTTTCGCCCAGCCTAGAAAATTCCAACAGTTGCTAAGTCATGCCTTAATCTCATAAATTTTTTTATTGTTTCTTTATCTTTAAAGACAAAGAAATTTTTAAAAATTTTAAATAAATTTTAAATTTAAATAAACAATTAATTATTGATCAAATTTTAAAAAAGCACAATATAAAAATACAAATTTATTAAAAAATCGAAAAACTGAAACAATCCTAAATTATTTTTTTTTATTATATGTAAATTAAATATTAAAATTATTTTATGTAAATGTAAATTGTTATGTAAATTTAATATTTTGCAAATGGAATTTATTGGAGATCTTTCTGGAATTACTACAAGAAATAAACCAAATGCTACATATCAGTCGATGATTAATGGTGAAATGGTGTATAAATATGCAATTCATCGATATAATAAAAAGAAAACTAAAGCTTCTTTTCGATGTGCTGGTTGCCGATCTGCAATTGATGATGGGCGTAATCCAGAATTTAAAATTTACTATCTCAAAGGAGCTGTGGATTATGAATCAAAAATTGTCAGATTTGATGAAAATCCAGATTTGCGAAAGCCACAATTTTATCAACAATATTTTTATCGTCCAAGTTTTTAATGTTTTTTTGTTAATGCTACTATGTTTTTTTGCTTTTTTATTTTACCTTGTACATATAATATTTATTATAAATTTATGCTTTACTTTTTTGTAAATTTATGCTTTTCTTTTTTGAGCACCAACTATTGCATTTTTTGCAAATCATTGATTTTTTTTTAAAAAAAAAAGTGTACCGAAAGTAGCCCAGGCCTTCAAAATCTAACATCTGATTAGTGACACAGTGCGACGCGTGGTCACTTTTGCAAAAAAAGAGACAAAAAAAGGCAGAAAAAGGTGCGTGTTTCAAAAAAAAGATACATTACAAAGAAAATATTATTTTTACAATATTTCGGTCACAAATGAAAGTAGAAGACCTGGGGAATCTAGCGATACCAAATTTGTAATTTTTGATAAAGTTTTTTCAGTAATTTTTTCATGTGGTAAAATGCGATTTTACCACTTAAATTAAACGATAACCTTGCACAAAATGATATATTTTAAGCTTGCATCGTGTTCAGCATGTCAAAATCTATTAGAATTTGGGTTTTTGTAAAAAAAAAATGGTGTAAAAATTTTTTATTTCATTTTGAATATTTTTTTGTATGGGAAAATTACTGTAAAATATAATTACAAAAAAACAGGACCTTAATTAAACAAACATATACCAACATCGGATTCACCATCCTTGAAAGTACCTGAGGGCAAATAACTGAATTTTTAAACAATGTATTCGCAAAGTTATTGAAACTTTTTATTTTTGTATGGAAAACTCTATCTCCAACATCGTTAAATATTCATATCTTTTGAAATATGTCATGAAACTGTTTCCGGTGACTTGCATTATCAATTATAATGATATTAGTGTATTTTGGACAACTTTCACCTCTCTTGCGCAAAAAAACACATAATTTGGGATCAACTTTAAATACATAAATTGAACAATAATGCTGTCTAACATATTTTGTTAGACATGTAATAAAATGATTCTATCAGACGTAATTAATCCAAATATGAATTTTCATCGTCCCCTAACAATTGTTTTATAATAGCTAGATCACAAATTTTTTATCTGACAACTACAACTGATTCTACAGTATACCAACTTACCGGAAAAAATGACAACTTTTTGAAAAATGATGGATTTAGCTGTAAAACTGTCAGCAACTATTCCTTAACTTTATTTTTACCAATTTCTAGTGAAAAAACCATAATAATAATGTTTCTCACACAGTACCGATTTTTAAATTTTTTCTATTTTCGTACTGTAGCTGATGAAGAAGAGTAATAAAAACTTAATGCAAGAGAGGTGAAAGTTGTCCAAAATACACTAATATCATTATAATTGATAATGCAAGTCACCGGAAACAGTTTCATGACATATTTCAAAAGATATGAATATTTAACGATGTTGGAGATAGAGTTTTCCATACAAAAATAAAAAGTTTCAATAACTTTGCGAATACATTGTTTAAAAATTCAGTTATTTGCCCTCAGGTACTTTCAAGGATGGTGAATCCGATGTTGGTATATGTTTGTTTAATTAAGGTCCTGTTTTTTTGTAATTATATTTTACAGTAATTTTCCCATACAAAAAAATATTCAAAATGAAATAAAAAATTTTTACACCATTTTTTTTTTACAAAAACCCAAATTCTAATAGATTTTGACATGCTGAACACGATGCAAGCTTAAAATATATCATTTTGTGCAAGGTTATCGTTTAATTTAAGTGGTAAAATCGCATTTTACCACATGAAAAAATTACTGAAAAAACTTTATCAAAAATTACAAATTTGGTATCGCTAGATTCCCCAGGTCTTCTACTTTCATTTGTGACCGAAATATTGTAAAAATAATATTTTCTTTGTAATGTATCTTTTTTTTGAAACACGCACCTTTTTCTGCCTTTTTTTGTCTCTTTTTTTGCAAAAGTGACCAAAGAAAGGGAAAGCGTCGCACTGTGAGTGATGGGCGGTCAATTGACCGGTCAATTGACTGGTCAAATGACCGGTAAATTGACCAACAAATCCTTATTGACCGGTCAATTGCACATAGGGGCAGTGCACACGGGGCGACAGAAATTTAATATTTTTTGCATTTTCTAATGCAATGAATCGGATTCATTTTTATTACGGTAATAAAGCTATATCTTATTCATTTTCATATTTTTATTACCAAAAAAGTTACTTTAAAATTTTTTTCAGCTTAATTACTACTTTAGGATTTTACGGTCAATTGACTTGTCGACCGGTCATTTGACCGGTCAATTGCACAACACTACATCTGATCAACCGTTTCACTACAACGCGTTCTACACGATTTTGCTCAGTCGTCTTTGCAAGTTGCGCGCAACTTTGCAAAAAAAGAAAAATTTTTAACAAAATTTACTGATTTTTAACATTAATCAAGCCTGGGCAAGAACGGAGACGTTTTGAAAGGAAGGAGGGAAACGGAGCGTTCTCACTTCGCCAAGGATCCTTTGCAAAGGAGATTTTTTTTTCTCCTTTCGAACGGAGAAGTTCAAAACGGAGCTCCGTTTACTCCTTAAAAAAAAAGCGCTGAAAAAACGGAGACTATTTTTTCAGCGCTTTTTTTTAACCGTAAATTTACAGTAAAAATATTTTTTATTACTGTTAAACATTTTTTTAAATTTTTCATCGTTATTTTTGTTGTTTGTATTCACGACTATTATTATTTTTTGCGCTGTTTTTGTATTTTTTTGATAACTATTTATCGTTTTTAGAAAGTTCAACAGAAATATGCTTCGCAGCTTGTATGCTTTGGACGTCGAAATGAATATGATTATTAAGTTATGACATTACATACTTAAAAAGAATCTTTTTAAATTAAAGAAAGAACGCAATGGTGGAGTATTTTCTGTTGGTTGTGTTTCTCGTGTTGCTGTCTTATTATATAATATAGATTGGTTATTTTCATCGCGATATTGAACCTGCAAATATAGTTATGGCTTGAAAATTTGGGAAAATGGAGTTGTTAGACATCGAAAGAAAAGAGATTATATAATTCTTCGTGGAACTCATAGGTACAATGTGTGACGATAATGTTTGGTTCGATTATAATCATGCATGCGCGCAACATGCAAAAGCAAAGAAAAATTGTGAATCTTTTTGTTGCTTTTTTTTGCACCCAACTTTTTTTGCTTGCTTTTTATATTCTTTTAAAAAATTAAATTTATTTATTTTTCTGTTTTTTATTAACAAAAAATATATGATAATGGTAAAACAAAAGTTGAAAAATTTTATAAAAGTGGAGTTGTCATTATTGTTGGGGTTACAATTGATGAGGAAGACGTTGAAGGAGCAGATAAACTATCAAGATCTATTTTACAATTCGCAAATGTGCCTTGTCCTCCGCCTTTTTGTTGAAGAACTGATGAAAGCGTAAATGGAACAAAGGTTGTACCATCTGCGCTCATTGGCAACATAACTGGACAATTTTGATTTGAATTTAACTAAACAAAAGTAAGTTTTATACATTTTTTACAAAATATTTTAAATTAAAATTCTATACCTGAAATCCAGCAGGAATTGAAGTTGTACCATTTGAAAGTTGTAATAAACATTGCTGTTGTTGTTGTTGTTGATTTAGTTTTGAGGTAACAGTTAATGACATTTCACAGGCGAATATTTTTCTATCCAAACAAATATTATATAAGTGACGATGAAAAAAAAGATTATGGCGCCTATAAAAATAAATATATATATTATTTAAAAAAATGGAAGCTTGTTAAAAATGAAAAACAAATATTGATAAATCGCTCACGTAAAAAAAAGGAGACGGAATAAAACTTTTTGGATTTTCCAAAAGCTTTAAATTAAAGGTAATAAAAAATAACAACAATATAGTTATAAAAGAGCTACAACAAAAAACTTGGTATCCTAAAACTCGGGATATAAAAATGAATGTAAAAAAAAACGGGGATTAAAATTAGCATACAAAAATGTTAATGTACGAAAATGAATGTAAATTATAGTGAAAATGGTCGATAAAATAATTTTTTATCGAAGATTTTCCCGTTCTTCTGTGGCTGTTAAAATGATGAAATAACTGAAGTAAGTTGCATTTGGTTCTCTTGGTTCACAATATATGCAGTATTCAGGAATGTCACCATTTTCACCTTGAATGATTGGATATTGGTTAATGTCTGGAGATTGAGGCCAAAAAAATCTGTCTTCTGGAAGATTTGTTGGATAAAGTCGATTATCAATTCGTTGCAGTGTATAACATGCCCCACTTTCCAGTCCAACAGATGATCTGGTAATAGGATTGGCATTTGCAAGACGACGCAATCTGTTAGTTACTGATGTTACTCTAGCCTGTATAGCCCGTCTTATTGCATTTAAAATATTTTGTCTCCCTTCTCTTGTTTGAACCCCTTCATATATTCCTAAAAGATTCACACATTCAGTGATTTTTGTTTGATCCATTGGAAGTTTAATTAATTCAGCTTCTGTGAAAATTGCATCAATGAATCGACCAATAAGCACTTGTTGGCTGTAATTATTTTGAAATTCTTGTCTAAATCGAGCCAATTGATGACGATCAATTCCAAAAGTATAAGTTGGTTCTATAAAACATTTTTTTTAAATTTTAAAAACATTTTTTGGAGATTTTAAAAAATATTTCTAAAAATTTTCAATGGAACTCTGTTACATTAAAATTTCAGAAACTAATTTTAAAAACATTTTTACAAAAAATTTTCAAATTTTTATCCTGTTTCATTTCTTTGAAAATTAAAATTTTTAAAACTATCAAAAATACCTCCTTCTGCATTCTGATCTTGTTGTTGATTTTGTTGCTGTTGATTTTGTTGCTGTTGATTTTGTTGATTTTGATTTTGTTGCTGTTGATTTTGTTGATTTTGATTTTGATTTTGATTTTGATTTTGATTTTGATTTTGTTGGTGTTGATTTTGTTGTTGTGGCCCTATTCGTGCTAAAATAGTAGCAGAAAATCGTTGAAGTGCTTCTGCATTATCTCTTCGAATCCCTGCAGCTAATGCATTCATTTCGTCTCTCATAATTTGTTGTTGGGCATCAATATTTGGAGCTTGTGGAAATATTGTTTGTAAATTACCTTGGGCATCTTTGTATGTTACCATAAATCTCTAAAATATATATATATTTTTTCTTAAAAATTTATAATATAAAAATTACTTTATATTGACCCATTTCTCTTGCAAAATTAACTGCTTGATCTCGTGTATCAAAATAAGTGTGAAGAGTAAAATAATGTCTTAATCCATAAACTTCACTTTGTGGAATAATATCGCCATCCACATCAGATGAAGAACAAGCGATTACGGTATCAGCAGTATAACCGACAACAAAAACTTCGCGTTCAAAACGAACATTGCGACGAATGCCATTACGTTGACCTCTATGTCGTGGAGGAGATTGTCGATTATGATTTTGTTGTTGATTTTGCTGTTGTCTTGGAGGTGTTCGTGGTGGAGGTGTTCCTGGTGGAGGTGTTCCTGGTGGAGGTGTTCCTGGTGGAGGTGTTTGTGGTGGAGGTGTTTGTGGTGGAGGTGTTTGTGGTGGAGTTGAAGCATTACGATTTAAAAAATTTTGTGCTTGTTGCGCCCCATTTCTTCCTGCTTGATATCCTTGAAAAATATTTTTATTTATAATTTTACAAATTTTTATTTTGACTTACTTTGGCTGTTTGAGCTGTTTGTTGAGCCACTTGTTCTACTGTTGCTTGAACGGCTCCGGACTTGATGTCCTGCTCCAAGGGGATCATCTTCTTGATATCTTGCCGGACGTCTTGCATCACGACGAGATCTTTCCATTTAGATAATATTTAATTCACGAAAATTTTTTGAAAATGATTTTAATAAATTAATGGAAAAAACTTTTTTTAATGCTTTCTGATACAATTTCTAAAATCTTTTTATCCTTTTTGCACCTATTTTTTTGTTTTTTCTTTTTAACTTTAATTTCCCTCCTTTTTGTTTATTTATTTATACATATTTTATTACCTCTAAAAGAATCATTCTATCAGGTCATTCACTGAAATGATTTTATTGATCGAATAGTGAAACAAATCATAGATTTTCTTTGCATTAATCTTTTTTTATAATTCATTTCAAATATATTTGCCATTATTAAAAACTTGATTATTTATGCCGCCAAAACCTCAAATTAGTGCGGCCCAGCGTGCCCAAATAATTGAAATGAAACGAAATGGTTCAACATATAAAGAAATTTCAACAGCTCTTAACATCAGTTCGTCAACTGTTGGATATACAGTTAGAAGATTTCTAAATAATAATACTATTATCAATATTCCTCATTCTCGACATATTCCCAGAGATGTGGCAGCTTTAAGAATCATTGATAATTCAATTCGTAATGATTCTAATATCACTAGAAATGAAATTAGGCAGAATCTTCGACAACAAGATATACGGTAACTATTTTTGTATTGTACATAATTTTTTTGTAATTATTTAAATTGATAGACGATCTCAATCACAAGTATCCCGGCGAATTCATTACCAAGGTCGTGTATTGAGACGAGGAAGATATTCCCAAACTATCAGCTTTGAAAATATGCAAAAACGAATTCAATATCGTCATTTTATATTAACAACAAATCAATTTTTTCACCAACATGTTTTTGTTGATGAATGTATGGTATTATTAATGCCAAACAACACATTTGAATGGTGTTTTTTCGATGAACAACCTATTAAACAACAACGTTACAGAAATGCAACAGGCCTTTTAATATATGGTGGAATTTCTCGTCGAGGACGTACAGATTTTTTAACATATCCCAGCACAGTCAGAATCAACAGTGAAAATTACTGTAACATGGTTGGAGAAGTTATTTATCCATTTATGAAAAATAGATTCAATATGGATTGCAAAGTTGTCCAAGATAATGCACCTTGTCATAAATCCCTTCACACAATGGCATTTATGCATACAATGGGAATTCGTCTTGCTTGCTTTCCTCCAAATTCTCCTGATTTTAATCCAATAGAATATCTTTGGCGTGATTTAAAAAGATTCATAAGCCGCCAAAATCCTCGAAATATTCAAGATTTAAAATTAACAATACAAGAGTTTCTTCAAAATGATGTTACAATAACATATTGTAATAAACTTATAGATGCAGCTCGTATTAACATTTATCGTTCAACAGATGGTTTGAATCATGAAGGAAATAATCCAACCAATCGCCTTTACCATTAACATTTTTATATGCTAATTTTAATCCCCGTTTTTTTACATTCATTTTTATATCCAAAAAGTTTTATTCCGTCTCCTTTTTTTTACGTGAGCGATTTATCAATATTTGTTTTTCATTTTTAACAAGCTTCCATTTTTTTAAATAATATATATATTTATTTTTATAGGCGCCATAATCTTTTTTTTCATCGTCACTTATATAATATTTGTTTGGATAGAAAAATATTCGCCTGTGAAATGTCATTAACTGTTACCTCAAAACTAAATCAACAACAACAACAACAGCAATGTTTATTACAACTTTCAAATGGTACAACTTCAATTCCTGCTGGATTTCAGGTATAGAATTTTAATTTAAAATATTTTGTAAAAAATGTATAAAACTTACTTTTGTTTAGTTAAATTCAAATCAAAATTGTCCAGTTATGTTGCCAATGAGCGCAGATGGTACAACCTTTGTTCCATTTACGCTTTCATCAGTTCTTCAACAAAAAGGCGGAGGACAAGGCACATTTGCGAATTGTAAAATAGATCTTGATAGTTTATCTGCTCCTTCAACGTCTTCCTCATCAATTGTAACCCCAACAATAATGACAACTCCACTTTTATAAAATTTTTCAACTTTTGTTTTACCATTATCATATATTTTTTGTTAATAAAAAACAGAAAAATAAATAAATTTAATTTTTTAAAAGAATATAAAAAGCAAGCAAAAAAAGTTGGGTGCAAAAAAAAGCAACAAAAAGATTCACAATTTTTCTTTGCTTTTGCATGTTGCGCGCATGCATGATTATAATCGAACCAAACATTATCGTCACACATTGTATGTGCTTTTTTGAGGATAGATTATTCATACTTTTTAGCTGTTAGTTGTCAGACCGTCAAGATTATGGATTCCTTGTATGTTATTTTTTATTAAATCAAATTTTAAATACCATTCTTTTACACATTTTTGTAGATATTGTTCACCATTTGTTTATGGATAAATCGAAGATATGGCATTTTTCAATTCTTTATTCCTTGATCTTTCTTATTAGAACATTAGCATGGGTTGGAATTAACAGTGTATGTTTTTTGTTTTGTTTGTACGTTTTTTATTTTATGTCATAAATTTTTAAGAAGATGTTGTTGCAAAGAAGTTAATACCGATGATAAAGCTTACTTGATGGATGTTCCTGAATTGCTTGAAATACTGAAACATAGTCTCGTACACCATATGAACGATTTGATTCCAAATTTTTATATGGTTAATTTCGAACTACTGGTCGTTTAAAGGTCAATTTTACAAAGTTTACATGATTGGTATGATATTTTTATTTAAAAATGACGTGATCGATTCAAAGAAGTTTTAGAAAAAACCAAATAGAACTCAATCTCTTTTTCTCAAGGTGGTTCAGTGGAAAGAAAATTTAATTCAACGAATTGAAGCAAAAAGCCACTGGGATTAATTAAAGATGCATCACCAACACTTGCAGCTCCAGAATCAAATTAAATTCTTCATCCACAAAAAGAAAACGATCAAAGCAAGTAAAGAAGATAAAGAAACAAATATAAAGGAAGCATCTTCGCCTTTTTTTGTTGTTATCGTATATACTAAAATAAATATTGTTTTTTTAATATTTAAAAAGTGTTATGACATGTATTGCATTTTTTTCACAATACAATGATAAAAGAAATTTAGAACAAGTTTGAGCAGAAAGACCTAAAATGGTCAGAATTCAACATTCTTCTGATGTTATCATTTTCGGTATAAAACAATGAAAAAGAAGTAAATAACATATTGCATGATAAAAAAACAATAATTTTGATAAAAAATATATATAAAATTAATTAAAAATTAAATAGAAAAGAAAAAATATTTTAGCTTTCATTTTTTGTATTCTCCGTTTTCTCCGTTGCTCTCCGTAGCAACGTTCTCCGTTCAAACGGAGTCTCCGTTCTGAAGGAGAAAAAAATTCCGTTCAAAAGTTGGCAACGTGTGAACGGAGGCGCGCAAACTCCTTCAACTGTTGAAAGGAAGGAAATGCCCAGGCTTGACATTAATTTCTGAAGTTGTATGTACATAAATGGTAATAATTTTTTTATAACATTAAAATATACATTCTTTGCTATTAAAAAAACCAAGCAAAGACATTTAACAGAATAGCATATGAAAAATCCAAGGTGTTCAATTGTACCTCATTTTGGAACTTAACCTCCTGGAAAAAATTTTTGTTTTTTGATAAATTTTTTATTTTATTGCTTTATTATAATGCCCATAGGGTCTAAAAAATTGAGGAAAAGTTTCAAACAGTTTCATCCTTTTGTTTTCTCAGAATCTCGAATTTTCAATTTTCATCTTGTACTACATCTCCAACATCATTTATTCCTTATATATTCTTTAAATATTGCTCAAAATAGTAATAAATTAACTTGCTATCATCAATAACAAATGTTATAATTCTTACAAACACTGTGTAACTCGAAATAATCGCTACAAATGCAACCAAATCTGTCAACATGTCCAACATCACAAAATCAGCAAAATTACTCAATAATCGTCAAATAATGATATATGAAAGAATGTAATAGACTAACAATGTTAAACAAGCATATATGTAAGTATTTAAAACGTAACCTTTTACAATTTTATTATTTTAGGTCACTTTTCGATCAACATCAATATTGTATATATACTGTATTTTTCGGTCTTAAGAAAAACTGCTTAAACATGGCTTGTTTTTGCTTCTTGTGTGTTGATGGGGCTTGCTGAATGTATTCTCTGTCTGTTTTAACATATTTAAGGAATTTTTGGGATCATTTGGATACAATTGTGCATCTGCAACATTCAGTCAAAACATGCTATTTTGCCATAATTTAGGTGCACTTTTTCTGCATAAATTAGCTTGTAATCATTACTGCATCCTAAAACAAGCTCAAAACATGTATTTAATAAAGAATATAACTGGAAAAAGAAGAACACAAAAGCAAAAACATACATTTAAAAAATACAGTATATATACAATATTGATGTTGATCGAAAAGTGACCTAAAATAATAAAATTGTAAAAGGTTACGTTTTAAATACTTACATATATGCTTGTTTAACATTGTTAGTCTATTACATTCTTTCATGGCTATAACCCTATCAAAAACTTTCGCTGTGGGACCAAATGTTGTACATTATTGAAATACATTTCAATAATGTACAATACAGTAAGAAATTAAAACAAAATAAATGAATGCAACATTTTTTTCTTACTGTAAGTAAAACAAAGAACTCTAATTTTCATAAAAAAATTGCAAAAAAAAGGGGTTTAAAAAAAAATAATACAAAATTTCAGTAAGAGATTTAAATATTAAATCATTTTTGTACAGCATTTGGTCCCACCGCGAAAGTTTTTGATAGGGTTATAGTCAGTTTTAAGATCTTAAAAACTTCGAAAACAAGTGTTAAATACGTTGCAATATTTATCAGCATTAAAAATGCAATGCCATTAAGTATTAAGACACCAATAAACGTTCATCGTCTGCTACTTATCGTATATTCAAGTGTCCATTAAACGGTGGGGATTTGCATTCGGCAGCTAATTTTTTGTCACAATGTTTCTTTTACTCAGACGAGTTATTATGCAAAACATGAGCTTGAAACTCCGGATTGACCTGGGAACGTCTACGGTGAGCAAAATCGTGTAGAACGCGTTGTAGTGCTTAAAGGGAGTGTCTACGTTAGTTAAAATGGAAATTTTTTCACCAACTATTTTTCTTAACACGAAAACGTCTTTCACTAATGATGGGGAATGCAAAAGTTTGTATTTTTATGTCAATCATTCACAAGGATTGCACAAACAAATGCATTCCTCATCTCACACACGCCATTTTAACTAACGTAGACACTCCCTTTAACAAAACTCAAAAAAAAATTTTTCGGCGCCGGTACTTAATTATAAATGGATTTGAAGTAATTTGGTTACCATGAAACAACAATAAATACATTGTTGTTTGGCGAACAATAAATACATTGTTGTTTGGCGAATTTATGCAATTACCCGGGGTTCATTTTTAATGTTTGAAAGTAGTTTGAATTGGAACGAAGTTGATCTTCTGCTGTTTTGCGCAGAAATAGATGCAATTTTATAAATTTTTAACTTTGTTCTTGGATGATTCATCTTTTTAAAAAAATGTAAAGCAAAAATTTTCATGTTTTTTTGCGTCACTTTCTTTGTTTTTGAATTTCGAAGGGACCAAATTTTTTCGTTTTGAATTGAACTGCCAAAAAGAAGATAAAGACGAAGGAGGCCTGCCTCATTACAGATGCCTGCAAAATACCGGTTTCAAAAAATCTTCAAATCAATAAACAAAAAAAGAGAAGAAGAAGAAAGACGTGAAATGAAAAGAAAAGAATTTTTTTTGTTCGAAAAAGTGACTGATGATCTCAGCAGCGACCTTTTCGTTTTTCAAGTCTTTGAAAAAAGAAGGTTCATTTGAACAAAAAAGGTTATTTAAAAAACATTTTATTTTTTTTAAATATTATTATTTGTTGGCTAAAACTTTTAAAAGCTTTTTGTATCAAAGATGTATAGCCCTGATATGATGGACTGTGAATCGTATATTCACTCCCTTCAAAGTATTCAAAGTCCTTCAAATATTTCCGCGCAAAGCCCCGCAACAATGGCCGCTCAAGTTGATACAAGTTTTGTGGCAAAGCATAATATTGCAGCTGAAGCATATCAGGTAAATATTATATTTTTTACTGATAATTTTAATCAAAATTTATGTGTGTTTTTTAGCTTTTTAAAGATGATATTGATTTAATTTTTTCTGGAAAAGTTGCCCTTCAAGATCAGCCTGCTTTATTAGCTGTGAGTTTTCAAAGTAGTTTTTATGATATCATTTTATCAAATAAGTTTATATAACTCAAAAAATCGAATGCATTTGTTTTTGCTGATAACAAAACAATTTTTCGGCATTTTTATTTAGCTCGTAGTAGTTACTGTTTTTTTCGTTTTCCGTTTAGGACATCGAAATTTTTTGTTTTTACATTTTTAGTTTTTTTTAAAAATTATTTTAAATAATGTTTAAAGTAGGGGGCGCAGAGTGTAAAAAAAATTTTCGATTTTGTTACTGATTTTTATATATTCGGATAGCTCCAGATCTTCGTCATCTGATGAAATAATTTTTTTGAATTCATTTTCAGTTGTTTAAGAATTCTGAAGGGATACCATTTTTTTTGACTCTAAAAAACATTTTTTTTGACTCGAAGAAATAAGTTGACTCTAAAAAACATTTTTTTTGACTCTTAAAGAAAATGAACTCTTAAAACATTTTTTTGACTCTAACAAAATTTTTTTTTTCTAAAAACATTTTTTTTGATTTTAACAAAATAATTTATTATAAAAAGCACAGTAATTACAGTACTAAGTAATATGTGGTAAATGGTAGGAAAATATAAAAAATTAATGTTTTAATTTTGAAAAGATATTTATGGGTAGTTTTTTATGCTGATTACGAAAATAGAATTAATTTTTTAATCAGTATTAAGTAATATGTGGTAATTGGTAAAAAATGTTAAATTTTGGTGTTTTAATTTCAAAAGATACTTTTGGATAGTTTTTTATGCTGATTACGAAAATAGAAACATGTTTTATCAGTAATAAGTAATATGTGGTAAAATGTTAAATTCTTTAAAAAAATGTTTTTTATACTATTAATTAATTCATAAACGGCTTTTTTTGTGCAGAGTTTATTTTAAAACATAAAGCTGAAAGAAATAAAGCATTGATTCAAGAAAAACCGAAGCTGAATAAGAATTCAAATTACAAAAAAATGAAACACAAAAATACAAACAACATCAGCGAAATAACAAACAGATTTGAATAGTAGAAGACCAAAAGTAAGACTTTCAATTACGCTTTAATGCTTGACCTTTTTTTGCTGTTTTAGGCCGTCCACGTTGACGTGGTCCTTCAATTAAAATACTTGAAATATTATCCGGAAAAGATTGGAATTTCAGTGTACATGCAATAACAAGTGAATGTTTGCAAATTTGTTTCCTGGCACCAACACTACAAGTACAAAAAAGAACGTCATCAAAATCATCGGCTTTTCTAACAAAATAACATTCATCAACAACTTTCATATAATTCTGCCAATCATTGTAATTATTTTCAACACGTGCTTGAACAGCTTCATCAAATCCCTCTGACATATTTGAAGGTTGAAGATAAAAAACAGTTTTTGCAGCATTTGTTTTAACAAGTGGCTAAAAATGATATATTTTAAATGAAAACGATTTTTAAATAGATTAAGCCTTCTACCTTTAATTGTTTGTATTGATATGCAACACGAAAATCTTCTTGAGAAACTTTGAGACCAGAATTTGTGGTATAGTCAGGAGATTTTGAATAAACTTCCATTGCAACAAGAAGCTTTGCAAAAAGTTGCCGAACTGTTAATCTTTTGCGCAGAGTAACATTATCCTTTATGGTACAATTCTTTTTTTCAACGCCGTTATTTGTTGAACCAAAATCAGAACATCCAGTGTACCATTTATTGAGT
The DNA here is from genome assembly GCA_964035985.1 of Panagrolaimus superbus. NCBI lineage: Eukaryota > Metazoa > Nematoda > Chromadorea > Rhabditida > Panagrolaimidae > Panagrolaimus > Panagrolaimus superbus. The sequence continues at coordinate 15,371,975 of OZ038357.1, forward strand.
GGCCCATCAAGCCATTGCTTTTTAAAATATGCAATAAAAGTTGGATCAATGCCGTTTTCTTTCCAGCTTTCAATCATATGACCAGAAGCAACAGCAAATTCATCAGAACTAAATGCACGTTTAAGAAGATTGATATCTCGAATAATAATTTAATTGATGTGATGAAGAAAAATTTTTTTTTTTGGGCTTTGTTGATTCAAGTACATGAAAGAAGCACATAAGACGAGTTTTTTCACCAAACACTTCTTGCACAGCTTTTGAAAATGCTGTTGACCCATCACCCATCAAATATTCAGGAAAATATTCAGAATCTTTTTTAAAATGTTTAATTTTTGAAACACGCACAAAGTTGAAAAAAAGTCGACGAAAAAATCTAAATCGCTGAAAAACTAAAACATACCACATTTCAAAACTCCAAAACGACTGACTTAGCTTGAATTTCGCTGTCTTTTATAAAAGACAGCTTTAGGAAGATCGCACCGTGATGTTGTTTTTGTAAATTTTAAAAGGCGGAGAAATGCACAACAGGATGATAGAGTGTTGCTAAAGTAGAGAATTATTGACAGATGCAAAAAAAATATCGAGCAACGATGAGCCACTCTTCAAACAAACAGAAAATAAAAATGATGAAATATTTCACAAAAATGTAACGACTAAAAAATCAATATTTGATTTTGAAAGCATAAAGCCTGATTTGCGAAATTCGAAGAATTTTTACAAAACAAATTCAAACAAATTTATGTATATAAACCCAATGTAATGTAAACATGCTTTTAAACTTTTATGAATTGTTTCGGTTTTTCTTGAATCAATGCTTTATTTCTTTCAGCTTTATGTTTTAAAATAAACTCTGCACAAAAAAAGCCGTTTATGAATTAATTAATAGTATAAAAAACATTTTTTTAAAGAATTTAACATTTTACCACATATTACTTATTACTGATAAAACATGTTTCTATTTTCGTAATCAGCATAAAAAACTATCCAAAAGTATCTTTTGAAATTAAAACATTAATTTTTTATATTTTCCTACCATTTACCACATATTACTTAGTACTGTAATTACTGTGCTTTTTATAATAAATTATTTAAAATTGGTGAAACTTTATCAGATATTTTTGAGGCAACTTCTGGCGTACCACAGGGTTCAAAATTAGGTCCTCTTCTTTTCTTATTCTTTATATCTGACTTAATTTCATTTTGCGAAACCCCTGCAGTCTTACTAAAACTTTTTGCCGATGATTTAAAAGCTATTTCTGCTCAACTTTCTCATTCTGATTCACCTCTCCATCAGTTTCTTATTAAGCTTGAAGCCTGGACAATTGAAAATGAACTCGAAGTAGCTCCGGATAAGTGCAATGTTCTACATTGTTTGCCTCACAAAAACCCAAAAGTTTCATATTTTTTTAACGGTTTCAAACTACCTAACAATCAGTCAACCATTAGAGACTTGGGTCTAACAGTATCAGATGATTTAAGCTGGGAACCGCACATTAACAAAATTACAAAAAATGCTACCGTGCGCTTTTTCATCTTATTTAAAGCTTTAAGATCAACTTCTCCTAAGCTTCTTTTACACATGTATCACACTTACGTTAGGCCCCTTGTTGAATTTTCAACTCCGTTATTCAACCCATCTTTGAGAAAGCTCGTAAACAAAATTGAAAAAGTCCAACGAGTTGCAGTTAAGCTAATCTTTACCAGAGCTAAGGAATTAAGACCGTACTCCAATGCACCTTACGAAGAAAAACTTAATATGCTCGGTATTGAATCTCTTGAATCCAGGAGAAACAAATTTGATCTTTCTTTCCTCAATGATTATCTCTGTGGGGAAAAAAAGTTTCAGCTAAATCTAAAAATTATGTCCACCAGAAGTAGAGGGTCAAAAGAAAAATTTATCCAGCCAGCAGCCAAGAGTTCTATCAGGTCAAATTTCTTTTTGTTTCGCACCACTAAACAATATCGTAAGCTTCCGAGAGATATTCAATATACTAAATCCAAAACCTTTAAAGCTTATCTATCCACATTAAAGAACTTAAATTTTTAAAAAACTCTTAACTTCATCTTCCATTCTTTTAATTTTGTACTTTCTCTTTTTTACATTTGTAATCTTTTTTTTTCATAAAATCTCATTTTTTTAATTTGCTTTGTTCTTCTTTTCTTTTTTTTTTTCATATTGTGATAAAGTAGAGGGGTTTAAAAGTTATCATTTAATTGTATGTTTTATTTCGTTGTTTATATTTTTGTCTTGTGTTAATTTTATATTAAGTTTCATCATGCGTTAGGGCATGTAAATAAATAAATAAATAAATAAAAAATTTTGTTAAAATCAAAAAAAATGTTTTTAGAAAAAAAAAATTTTGTTAGAGTCAAAAAAATGTTTTAAGAGTTCATTTTCTTTAAGAGTCAAAAAAAATGTTTTTTAGAGTCAACTTTTTTCTTCGAGTCAAAAAAAATGTTTTTTAGAGTCAAAAAAAATTTTATTCTTCGATTCCCCTCCAGGGCAAAAAAAATATTAAAAAATGCAAATTAATAATTTGTGTTCTAATAATTTGTTTTGTACTACTTAAATATTGCCTCAATCATTAACGATTTTAATTTTTTTTGAATTTTTTTTGCCCTGGAGGGGAATCGAACCTGTCACATCTCCGCACATTGACTGTCGGCTGCGCGTGTTTCACCACTATGCTTCCGGGCCAACAGAAATTCCCCCATTTTTTTTTCGCTGCCACCCGTTTTGCATTTTTTTTGAAAAAAAGAATGACGCTGCGCCCCCTAGTTTAAAGTTCCAACTCCTGGATCGCTTTCACTCCAACGACTCCGGTTTCTGGAGTCGAAGTCGATTAAAACTTTCCGGGCACAAAACCAGTGTTGTTGCGCCCCAAGAAACATCGCCGCCGCCGCCACCGCCGCCGCCAGGCAAAAAATGAAACATCGCCGCCGACGCTGCCGCCGCCGCCAGCGGCATCCTTTGATCTGCGGCAGAATGCTTTTGAAGTTTTTAAAAAGTCGCCGCCGCCGCCGCCACTGCCACCGCCACCGCCGCCGCCGCCGCCACCGCCGGCGGCGCCGCCACGCCGCCAACACTGGCGGCGCAACAACACTGCACAAAACTGTTAAACTTAAAAATTTAATTGTTTAAAAACAATCCTAAAATTTGCAAATTTCATTTAAAGGGAGTGTCGGAGATAGTGAAAAACTTTTTATGAACGTTTTCCGTCGTTCCAAGTGATGGGGAATGAAAAAGTTTGTCCACCCGCATGCAACAAATGCATTCCCCATCACTTGGAATGACGGAAAAAAGTTTTTCACTATCTTCGACACTCCCTTTAAACAACAAAAACACGCAAATAAAATTGTTCGGTAAACATTTTTACTTTGATTTTTTGCCATAAAATTTTAACGATTCTAATAAAATTCTCCAAAATTCCTTCTTCCATGACCCCTTACAATTTTTAGAGAATCCGAAATAATTGTGAAAATGCGATAGTTGCATTTGAAGCAGAAAAACAATATTTAATGGGAGATGTACTTTGTGCATGGGCGATAAAACAACAAAAGATTACAATTGGTTCCGTTTGGACACAATTAATGCATTGGAATCAACTAAATATTATTGATACACAATTTGAATATTTTGGTGAATTATTAGAGCAAACTTTAACGGGCTTGGAATTTCTTGTTGATGCATATCCAAAAAATGGTTTCGATGATATCCTTTCTCGAGTTCGGCATATTTCACATTATTTTCTTTTTTATTCTGTAATTGTTTCAAAGCAACCCCCCTCGGTTGTTGTAAAATGTGGGGAAGCAGAAAATCATCGAAGAAGTCGATTTTGGTTTAATACTGAAATTCGAGTCTTAGGTGGAAGGGCATTTGGAATAAATCAAGTTGGACAAAGTGCTGCAATTCCATGCTATTTGATTACTGATGAAACGGCAAAAGTTGTATTAAGTAATGCATATCATGATGTTTTTGAAAATGAAGAATTTGTTATTGAACCTCCAACAGCTTGGATGAAAAATGATGAGCATGGTCTTGCAGCGAAATTTGATGATATGGTATGTAGCCTAAGTAGATAGAGTGAGATTGGGAATATACTCAAATGTCATCCGTGTCGTATTTTGCCAAAGGAAAGAAATGGTGCAATTTTTTGGGTCGATGTTTGGCAAAATGTTTTTCGATGCCATGTGACAAAAATATACGTTTTTTTCTCCTACCTGGCATTGAAAAACATTTTGCCAGCCATCGACCCAGAAAATTAAACGCTGGAATTCGTTATGCATGTCGCATTTTGCAAGAAAATTGGCAATGGGTCAATTTTGGCTACAACACACACTTTGCCAAACCCTAAACTTTAACAACTTTTCAGAGAGTTTCCAAGAAAGGCCCACTTAGACGTGATTCAGTTGCAACCAAACGATATTGCCTTTGTTACAATGTCAGAATTTCTGCCAAACATGGCATTGATTTTATTGGCAAAATAGTTTCTCTTCCATTTGCAATTTTAGTTGGACCAAAATCAGATGTTGAAGCGCGACTTTTTTTGGAAAGAAGTTTTGCGGATCTTGTTCGAAAGCCATTATCCGATATCCCTCCCTATACAACATACACAGCTATGGCGGATGCATTAGAAATGAAATTTCAAGTATAAAATTTAATATCTTTAAAAAGTCCCACCACGAAATTATTTTTAATTTAGTCACTCATTGAAACCCCTCAAAAATCAACTGATACAATTCCAGCCATTCAACCCAAACCTTTTTCTCCACAAGCAAAGCATCACATTCTTCGAAGATTAAAACCTGATAATTCTGGAAAGATAACACTTGAAAATTTTATGAAACTTCCAGTTGCAGAAGACTTTTGTCTTAAAAAGAATTCTAAAACTGAAGGCGAGTGGAAGTTGGTGGCATTCTTTGATTGGTACTTTAAAATTGCTGAATTGGTTAATAAAAATTTACTTCAAATGTGGAATGAAGGGTAAGTTTTTTTTTAAATTTCAAAGTCCCTTTGGGACCAAAAATTTGCATATTTAAAAAAAGATATTGTTGATATCGTGTTATAACATAGCGTTATAAAAGTTCAACTGAAACAATGCAAAAAGTTTGATAAAAATATTGGTCAATAAGATAAAAAAGCCTTGAAAAAACAAATATTGCATCATTCTTATGAAATTCTTTTTTATAGGCTAATCTTTGGCTTTTGTTCAAAAGATGAAGCGGAACATTTGCTTCGAGAAACTGAAAGACCAACATTGCTTATTCGATTTTCTGATATTGAATTTGGTAAACTTAAAGTCAGTGTTAAAGATCGAATGGGAGGTAATTTTAAACATATTTTCGCGTCAAAACCCTTTACTAATTTTACCACTTTACAGTAATCCGACATCATTGGTATGAATATAGTTCAACAAATATTATGTCAAGTCTTAGCCGAGAATTACTTTCAAATTCAAAATATTATGGTGTTGAATTTATATATCCAAATATTGATTTTGCAAAAGCTTTAGGAGGTCGAACTTTAACCGTAAATGATAATTTTCGAAAACCCCGAAATCTTCAACCAACTCCTGTATATTTTGATAATCAAGAAGCAGCAATGACAACTTTTTGAAAGACTTTTAATTTTTTTAGCATTTTTATTTTTATTCTAAATATTCGAAAAAAATTAATGTATTTCTGTTCAAATTTATTTTTTAATGGTATAACTGAACATTCGTTGTAAGACATTTTCGTGTTGAGAGTCAATCAATAGTAAAATGTAAAAAAATTAGTTTTCCCAAAATTTTACAGTATTTTTTTTATTGATTTCTCACAAGTTCAAAAATCTATTTAAAATACCCAAAATTTATTACTTTATTTTTTCAATTTTATTTTAAAATGTAAAATAAATATTTTCGTTGTCAGATAAAATGGGATAATTTTCGTGGCAAGAGTCAAAATATGAAAACACCGAATGTATTAAAAAGATAGCTGAATTTTAACAGTAACTTTTTTACAAATTTTTGTTGATATTTCCAATTTTCAAATGTGAAATGACTGTTTTCGCTGTGAGATAATTTTTGATTTGTTTTCGCGGTGAGAGCAATTGTAACTTTTAATTTCTGTGTTAAAATCAAAATCAAATCAAACAAATAATATTTATTATTCCACCACATTTTTTTGGCTTAAACTAATACAAAAACTTTTAAAAAAAACACAAAATTTTGAGAAAAAAAAAAAATTTAATTAACAAGAAACTGGATTAAAAAAGCATGGTGCATCTGCGGCATTTCGATGAACGGTATAATTTAAAATTTTATGCCTTCGTTGACGGGTTTGTTGTAGTGAAGAAATTTCATTTAACTGAAAAAAAATAGTAAGGTAAGAATGGGGATTATCTTTTTCAAAAAAAAATGAAATGTGTGATAAGAGCTTTTTTTGTTAGCTTTTTTTGACGTCGACAACAACATTTTTTGACTTTTAACAGATTAAAAATATTTTTAATGATGAATTTATATCAGTTAGTGATTGTGATAAGACATTACCACCACCACACATATATATCTAACACTAAAAAGCAAAAGGGCAAAGGTTCAAAAGGTGAATAAAGTTTAAACTATAATAATTACAGTATGACCATGCTTAAAATTTGTGTTAAAAAATGTAATCATAAAAAAGTGTTTTTAATTAAAGGTAAAAAAATTTATGGAATTTTTTTGATTATTTTTTTAATCAAAAAATAAATGGAAATTTAAATTTAATCCGCATTGTTTTACAACACTGAGAACATTCCCCAAAAAAATGATAATGATAAAGGTCAAAGATCTAATTTCGCTGCATTTTATCATCAAATTTTCAAACTTCAAGGTTTTTAAAATTCCAAAATTTCTTTTTTTAAAAAAGAATAAAGAAATTACATTGAATTCAGTGTTCAACTTTCGTGGCTGACGTTTGGCAAAATGTTCTTCAATGCCATGTGAGAAAAGTTGTTTTTATTTTTCCAACAAAAAAATGAAAACTTTTTGGCCACATGGCATTGAAAAACATTTTGCCAAACATCTGCCCCGAAAATTGAACCTTTTCTATGTTTTAGATTTTATGTGTAAATTTGAATAAAATTTCATTTTTCAAAAAATGATATAAGCTACAATTTTTAAAGTATTCTAATTTTAAACGGTATACTGTAGCCGAGATACTGTAACAAGTGTGGTTGCTGTCCAAAAGCCACGATTTTATTTTTTCTAATTTTAGCAAAAAAATTGCAAGTGATACAACAAACCTGTGAAAGTAATTCTTGCAAAATTTGAAATTTTGTTGATTCATTCTCCTTTTTTGCTCCAAGTATCTCCTCCCCAAATGATGATGCCGGTCTACACACGGCCTCCGAAATAAAAGAAATAAAAATTATTGCAAAAATTGAAATTTGAATTAAATATGCCATTTTTAAAGAAATTTCACCAAAATTTGTTTTACTAAAAAAATATTTAAATTAAAAATTGTATAAAAATTATTTTGGTCAAAAATAAATATATCAGAATGAAAAAAAAAATGGTTAAAAATGAAATGAATCTTTAAAGAAAGCAACAAAAAAAGAATGTTTTCCTGTTTTTTTTTTATATTTTAATTTTAATGAAGGAATTTTAAAACGTCGGCTTATCAATAAATAACGTGAAATTTAATTTTTTGTTTGTTGTAGCAAAAGACAAAAAAAGAATAGTGTAAAAAGTTGTCAATTGATGGAATTAGGAAAAATAAGGTTTGCCACTTTTATTTTATTTTTGGACATCAACAATTCTTTTTTCTGTTACAACGAAATCGCGGCAGGAGAAAATTTGGAAACAGAAATGAAAAATTGCGTTTTTTGATTGGCTAAAACTCAGGGGCATTATTTTTAGATGCTTTAATTAAAGCTAAAAATGTTGCTAGGGATATCAGGAAAATGCCGAAAAGGCATTTCAATCCGGAATATGCAAATTTAAAAATGTGGATCCAAAAGTTATTTTAGTCAAAAAAAACTTGATTGCGCACTTTTTTGATTATAATTTTACGGATATGCCTCCAATAAATTTGAATAAAACTATAGATAACATGTTGGAGAAGATATTGACAAAATTTCGGGCGAAATGGATTAAAACTTAAAAAATAGCTGGAAAAATTTGAACTTTTTTCATTTTTCAAAAAATTCTGTTTTTCTATGCTGCTTTTTTTTCTATGCTATTAAATGAAAAAAAGTCCACCAAAAAAATATACACATCTATCTATCAGAAGAAAGAAACAGAGAAAAAGAGTGTTTTAGGAAATTATCAAGTAATCATATCACACAAAAGACAGAGGAGAGGGGGGAAATTTCCATGTAATTGATTTAAAGCGGAGGGCGCCACATTTTTTTTTTATATTATGACTGTAAAATGCAAATATAATCAACAAAAGTCATCATAAAAAAGTGTAGTAGTTTTGAAAGAAGTTGTATTTTTTATATCAAGAAAATATTTAATCAGTTACAGTATAAAAATTAATTTTTTTAAGGCTTCTTTTTGCAGAATAAAATAAAGATAACATTTTTTTAAAAAGGTCTTTTTTGCATCAATCAAAATGTCAAAACTGAAAAAAAAGGAGTGCTTTTCACGATTTTTAGATTGTCAACGCTTTGTTTTTGCTTTCATTATAATGGAAGCATAATGGCCATTATCTTTATTCTTTCAAAATAGCTATACCATTTTTTTTCAATGAAAGTTACAGTATGCAAGATCACTGATAATTGGTTACAGAAATTCAATCTTTTATTGCGCATTTTGGAGCAGGTCTCTGGGGAATCGGAATTTATATAACTTTTTTAAATTTTCCAGAATTTAAAATTAAAACAAAATTTCGAAATTTTGGTTTTTCACCGAAATCAAAACCAAAATTTCGGTTTCGCAGAGCCCTATTATTTTTTCCTATATTTTGATTCAATTACTTTTGATTTTAAACAAAAGTATGTTTTTGCTTAGAATTAAAACTCAAACCTCCGGATCCGATCAAATAATTTTAATTTTTCTACTTTTTTCTAAAACTTTAAAACAAATTTTTACCTTTTCATATTTTTTTTGTTGCCACCAAAAATTTGAATAATAAAAGTATTAAAACAACAATAATTTTTTTGTTACCAAAAATTATCAAACTTTTTTTTTATCAACACAATTATTTTAAAGTTTTTAACAGAGTTTTTATATTTTTTAAATCAGAAAAAGCCCTTAAACTTTAAACACCGAATTTGATTGGTGCTTTTAAAATTTAAGGCGGAGCTTTCTTAAATTAAATTACTATTATTTATATTTCAATGAAAACAAAGAAGAACAAGTTTTTAAGTTCCATTCAAATTTCAAAGTTAAATAAATAAATCAAAGCTAAATATTACTTTCAAAGATATATTTAAATTTATTTATATATAAATATATAACAGTAATTTTATTTTTATTTTTACTAATTCTAAGAAATTAAATATTTGTGCAAAATTACAATCTCTGAATTTTTAGGGAAACAAAAAAAAAAGTAGGCGTTAAAGGTATATTTAATTGAATTTATATTTTTGGTCTTAAATTATATAATCTTTAAAAAGAAAGGAACAAAGAAAAATGGTTTAATTATAATTTATTAGTTTCCACCCTATTTTTTTTTCAGACGGTAGCGGTTTTTGAAATGTAAAGTTTTTGTTTTTCTAAAATTAATTGCAATGTTTTTAAATGTCAGAGGAAAAAAAACTTTAATTAAATATATATATAAAAATTGCAAATTTTGAAAGTACTGTAATCAAATATATCAACAGAATGAAAAGGAAAGAGTTGTGCCATCCTACAGTAAGCTAAAGAATAAATATGTTTTCCTATTTTTTTTATTACAACTTTTTTTAAAAACCAATTTTGTTAAAAAACTATAATATTTAAAACAACAAATTTTAAATTTTTTTGAATGAAAGTTTTGTTATTTGGGCAGAAAAAAAGTAAGTTATTTTAGGGATAATTTTCCAGCTGCAAAGTGGGATAAAAACTATTAAAATCAAATCCCGAAGAGAAATTCTCCAGCCATTTTAAGGAAAATCTAATTGGGGTTTAACCATTGTAAAAGGAGCATTCGGTATAGACAAAGTTTTTTTCCTTCCATCGCACGGGTTGACCCGATCCTCTTAGCACGAAAATATGCCAAAATCTTTAAAATAGTTAATATTACTAAATTTAGACAATTTTTTCTGTATTTACGATTAAAATTAACCCTGAAACATGTGCCCACAAAAAGAAACAATCCAGGAATTATACGAAATTTGAATATTTTATTGATTACTCACACATTTTTGACAACCGTTAAATATTCTCAAAAAAGTTTATATAAATCATATTTTTTTAAAAACAATTTGTCCTGGGCTTAATTTTAATCGTAAAGACAGAAAAAGTTGTCAAAATTTAGTAATATTCGATTTTAAAGATTTTGGGCATATATTCGTGCTAAGAGGACCCGTGAGATGGAATGAAAAAAACTTTGTCTATCCCCCGAACGCTCCTTTTAACACAAAAAAAGAATAAGTTTTTTTCAAGTCCAAAAAAGATTTTTCAGATCATTTTTGAACTTGTAATTATAAAAAAGGGTCATATTTATACTAAAAAAAACCCAACTTCATTCAAACTTGTTTATTTGTATAGTAAAATATTGTTGAGGAAATGAAAGCTTTATTTCACGACAACCCTAATGGCAATGGTAAATGATCCATCCTCAATTTATAGCCCCCCCTTTTTTCCACCCTTCTCATCACCCCCCCCCCCCCCCCCCCAAATTCTCAATGACCTAAAACAATCAAATTCGAACACCCATAAAAGATTTAAAAAGTTGTTTTAAATGTCAGAGAATAATGCCATCATAGCCTGAAAAGTGATATCCATGAAGTAAATCTAATACCCCCCTTCCCAAATTTGCATATATCATCAAAGTAAACACTATGTGTTTTTTAATGAAAAAAAAGAAAGCAATAATGATGTTTTTTATAGTGTCTTTAGAAGATATTTATATATATATGTTTTCAATGGCATTCTGAAAATATACGTACATATCCTTAATGAGTCAAAAAAGAACAATATAATAATAGCATTTCTTTTTTTCAGAACAAAAGTCAAAAAAGTAATTCAAAGAAAGATAAATAAATAAAAAAAAACAATGGAGCTAAAATACGCAACATTATTATTCATACAAAAAAAAAAGATGAGTTAATTAAAAGAAAAGTTTCTCTCTTTTTTTGGTGACGCTTTTTTTAGCTCAAAAAAATGAATAATAATAACAAAAAATTATAATATTATTATTATTTTTTGTTATTATTTTAGGCTAAAAATGAAAGATGACACCATCAAATTATGACAAAAATTTGTCTCCACTTTGGTCCCAAAATTTTTTCATTTTTCCATTTTTGGGCCCAAAAAAAGAAGGAACGAAAAAAAACAGTATATTTTTATCCGTTTTTTTTTAAAGTTACGAAAAACAAAGTACACTCAAATATTTTTTATTTATGGAAATTTTTGATAAAACTAAAATATTTTCAAAAAAAAAACCTTTAAATTTAAAAAAATATAAATATTTTTTCAGACACATCTGTCAAAAAAAAGAAGAAGAAATGTTTCATAGTTTTTGGGTTACTTTTAATTTATGCAAAAAAACAGGTGAAAAAAGTATTCGAAAAATAGGGGGTATATGTTTTTTTTTCGAATCAAATATACTGTAATTTTCGTGGAATTTTAAAATTTATAGTTTAAAATATTTTCTGTTTTAGTTTTTTTGACGTTGTTTTTGAAAAAAAGAGTTAAATTAAACCACAAAAATTACAGAACCATGACAAAAACAAGACAAATAATAATAATTTGTATTTACGCCTACTTTTTTAAAACACAGTTTTGTTTATACAATATTGTCGAAGGAAGATATAAAAGATACATTTATCAAATTTTGTTAACTTCAAAACTTTTTACGCAACGAAAAATGCGGCCTTACAGCGGAATTTTTCGGGAATAAAAGCAAAAAAAAGTTCTAACTTTTGGTGCCGTTTTCCAGTTTTAACCCATTTCGCCCAAAACTTTGCCAATATCTTCTCAAAGATATTATCTATCGATTAGGTTTCACTCAAGTTTATTGGAAAGTTATAACCAAAATAAAGGCGCGCGATCGAGTTTTCGGTGAAATTGATTTTTGGTGCCATATTTCCAAATTTGTATATTTCGGCTTAAAGTTTTTCTCGCATGTTCCTGATAGTAATATCAACATTATTATTTTCACACTAAGCAATGCGGCTGAGTTTGAGCCGTCCCCGAAAAACACGATGTTTCATTTCTATTTCCAAATTCTCATGTAACGATTTCGGTCTCTAGTTTTAAGGCCTAAATTTTTCGACCGGACTGTGACCGACCATGTATTTTTTTTTTTTTTTTGTAAAAAACGAAGACTTTTTCTAAAACCTAAAATGCTTAACCGGCCGGGCTGGAGAACTCAACTGTGGGGGGGGGGGGGGGGCGCATTTTTCATCCCGGACCGGACAAAGAGTAGAAAAAGTAAATCATATTTGCTACAATGCAATAAATATATCAAAATTATTGTAGAAAAATAATTCTTTGATTTTTCTTCCATAAAAAAAAGAACACTGATTAAAAAAATTGTTTTTTATTTGTTTACAACCGGAAATTATGATAAAAAAAGATAATAAAAAATTTAGCCCAAATTTATGCCTTCGCTTTTTTGCAGTTTTTATTTCCGGTAAAATAAAACACAACAAAAATTGCAAGCTTAAAATTAAACACTATTTTTAAAATCATTGAAAAAGTTTAAAAAAATTTGTTTGAATAAAATCAGTGTTTTAACTTTGTTCCAAAAATAGTGAAATTAAAACATAAAATTTAAAAAAGAATTATTTAAATACTTTACAGAGTTGTTTATTTGCTTACCAGAAGACGGTAGTTGTAAAAAAAAGCAATACAGATCATTTTTTAAAAAAAAAGCTTAAAAAACATTTTGCATTTTTTATCAAAATTTTAAAACCCGAAAAAAAATTATATAAAAAACATGTTTTTTAAAACATGTTTTTAAAAAAGGAATTTCGAATTTGATTACGGTAATTCCCCAAAAGAAGATTATATTTTAAATGTTTTCAAAAAGCTTTAATGAAAGAAACCCCATGTTTTTCAAAAAATTACGACAATTGCAAATTTAAAAACTTAAAAACAATTTTGAAAAAAATATTGGTAACAAAAATATTATTGTTTGAATACTGTAATTTGTAAAAAATATCAAATTATTTTTGCAATTAACTTTCAAAATTTTTGTTTTTCTATTTTAAATTGCAAATTTTTAAGAAATTCTGGAAAAACAACTTTTCATTTTTGTTATTGCAAATCTAAAACTTATCAAAAAATTTTGTTACTTGTAACTGACTGAAAAAAAAATAATTTGCTGACTCCACTTTTTTTTTGCTTTTCCGCTTTTTTTTGCAGCAAAAAAAGATCAGGAAAAAAAAGGGAAGAATTAAAAGTCATTGTTTTTTTATGATGCAATTTTATCAAAAAAAGAGGACAATTATTTTTTTTTTCATTAACGCTTAGATATTATTTAATCAAGAAAAATAATGAATGTATATATATTTTTTTTATTCGTTGTTCTTTGTTTCTTATAAAAAAATACATTTTTTACAAGAAAAAAAAGAGGACCATTAAAAGCAAAAAAACCTTTTTTGCGCTCAATTTGCAATTGGTGTTGTAAAAGAAAAGGACTAAAAAAGGTAAAAAAAGTGATAAGAAAAAAGAGGAAAAATCTTTTACATTCAAAACAGAAGAAAGAAAAAGAAAGTGAAAAACAAAACCACGCAAAAAAAAATGTTTGAGGGGCAAAAAACAAATGTAGTCAACTTTGGGGGGGAAAAATGATGGTGTTTTTTGATCATCATTTTTTTTGAACGGTTTTTAATTTTCAATTAATGCTTTCAAAAATAATAAAAATACTTGAAACTTCTGAGAAAAAGAAGAAAAAATAAATCAAAAAAAAATTATCTCTCAAATATCTGTTTTTTTTTTTTGATGGAAAAAAACACACTTTTAAAGGAAATTTAAGGAAATTTAAGCTGTGTTGCTATTAAATTTTTTAGACTAATGCAAATAAAACATTATTTTTTTTCCTATCTAAAATGACAAAACATGGAGAAACGTAGGCGAGATAAAAAAAATGGATTAAAATTAATGCGGAAAAAAACTGTTTGGATTTATGTTTTTCAAAGAACCGTTTTTTACTTTTTTCCATAAAAAAAAGTGTCATGGAACGAAAAAATCTCAATTTTCCACGCCCCTTCGAATTAAACGTTCAATTTTCCCCCCGGTTAATGTTTGGCAAAATGTTTTTCAATGCCAAAAGGGAAATCGTTCTTTTTCATTTTTTTTAGCAATAAAAAAAATCGAAAAAAACGAAAATCTTTTTTTTGTCATGAATAGACATTTTGCCAAACATCGGATGGGGAAAATTTGAACCTTTTTTGATTTGAATTCGATGCAAAAAGATTTCTTGGTTGAAAGATTGGTTGAACAATTGTTTTTTTGATCAGGACACTTTTTCAGACAATAAAAAAGTCCCTTAAACAATTCTTCTTCCTTCTTTTTTCCCACCAAAAAAAGCTCATAAAAAAATTTCAGTAGCTCCGGTTAAATTTGACCATTTACAACAACTTTTCTCGTTTCAGATTGCACCAAACGGGAAGTCCTTTTTTTATTCTACAATAAAAAGAAATCAGACAGATAAGAATTATTACGTATGTATGTCGTAGTAAAAAAAAAATCTGACAATTATGGTCATTCATTAATAGTTGATGACAGCAACTTTGCTACACAACTTTGAAAAGTTTTATTTATATCACCCACGTGCGCATTGATCATATCACATCTACCTGCATTATCAAATAATCAAAGAGTAAAAGAATAAAAGCATCAATCAGTCAACAAATAGGTAAGCACAAAAAATGGTGGTTTTGATAATAAAAAAAGAGAAGCCAAAAATTGAACATTTTTTTGTACATAAAACATGAAAGCACAATGAAAACACAAAAAGTGTTTGCTGGCACAAAATTAATTAATATTTTTAATTAAGATTAATTAAAAGGGGGTGGGATCTTGGTCCTGCAGCGATTGAACTTTTTATCCACTAAACGCTGGAACATAAGAAATCCTGATTTTTAGGTAATTATTTTAATCATAGTTCTCAAATTTTGTTTAAAAAAACGATTCAAAATAAGAAAAAATAAATTAATGATACTGTATTAAATTTATAGTTTGTAAATTAAATACTGTTTATAATTATTATTTTTAATGTCTAAAATGTTGATAATATAAA
Source organism: Panagrolaimus superbus (assembly GCA_964035985.1). Lineage (NCBI taxonomy): Eukaryota > Metazoa > Nematoda > Chromadorea > Rhabditida > Panagrolaimidae > Panagrolaimus > Panagrolaimus superbus. The sequence continues at coordinate 15,387,335 of OZ038357.1, forward strand.
AATATAATAATAATTTATAAAAAAAATTTTTTTGTAAAAAAATAATTATATGTTTTTTTATAAATTTAAAAGATTAGCATTTTTGGCATTAGAACACATTTAAATATATAAAATGGAGGGGGTCAAGAAAGTTTAAAATACTTTTTTTAAAAGTGGTAGTTTTTTAGGGGTAGTATTTTTCTTGTTTTTGGATCACTTTTTTATGTTTAAAGCTTAATTTTTTTCTCTCTCACAAATATATCACACAGATAGATAACCGAAAAGGGTGCCTTCATCTCTGAAAAAGCACACAGCAACTTTCAACGCGAAAAAAAAGAGACTCAAAAAAGTGATAAAAGACAATTAAGAAAAGAAAAAAGTGTGGTTTATTGCGGTCCGGTTTTATGCCCCCCAAAAAAATATATTTTCAAGTTTAAAAAACAATTTTTATTTGTCCCCCCAAAAAAAAACCCTTGTTTTTAGTTTGTTGTGTTCTATTTTTTTTTCTTGCTGTTTAACGATTATTTAATGATAATGATAAAATGATATCAAAAAAAAATTGATCAACTTTTGATTACTTTTAAAAATTTTCTGTTTAAGATTTCAAAATTTTAAGAAATAAATAAATATAAACAAATTTTTAGATTATTTTTAGATACTTTTGTGCAAAAAAAAACAACTTCCTTTTTTTCTAAAAAAAGTTTTGTTTTTCTTTTTTTTATACAAAATTATCAGTCATGAGACTCTGATAATTTACTTTTACTTTTATAAAAATAGTTAAACAATTCTTTTTTTGCATTGTTTTTTTGATTAAAAATCAACTGTTTTTTCCAAAATTAAAATCAACAAAAATATTTACTTTTTTTTATTAATAAAACAAAATTAGATCCAACAAAAAATAATAATAATTTAAAGCTTTTACAATTTTTAATATAAAAATAATATATATTTGGGATAAATTTTATGTGATTCAAAAATATAAAGCTTCTTGCAATAATAATAATAATAATAATTTTAAACCATTGATAAAAAAGTTGTTTTGGGTGATTCTTTTTTGGCAGTCAGTAAAAAGTGATAAATATGTATGAATATTGGAGTAAATAGTAAATAATCGTGGTGAGAGTATTGTATTGTAATGTAATATAGTGTTCATTGAATGAATATTGATTGATTACGGTAGTTTTGTAGTTTTGTAATTTCCAATAACAACTTTTTTTTTCTCGGCTTTTTTGATATTATATACTTTCCTAATATGCAAATAATTGGTGAAATATTAATAATAATAATAATATCGGGGGATTATTATTAACATGTAACTGGATGAAAATAGCAATCATCTTTATGACTTAAAGTTCGATGCCGACGAGCCCGTGATTGAACAGGTAAGGATTTATTTTCGAGCTGAAACAATAAAAGGTGGATTAAATTTTTGAATTTAAAATTAAAAAATTGTTGTTTACAGTTAATTGTTTTGAAAAAATGAATCGAAAAATATTAAAAGTTTAAAGTTTGAAATAAATTAAAAATTTTGTTTTGAGACATTTAAATTTTTAGTGTCTCAAAAAGAAATAATTTAAAATTTTCGAAAAAAACGCTTTTTTAAAAAACTTGTTTAAAAACAACAAACCTCAGTAAGTAATTCTCGAAGCATTCGAAGTTTATGCGTTTCATGTTTTATTTCAGCTTTTAACACTTCCCGTTCCGCCGAAATTGAAGGTCGACCAAAAACGGCATTATTAAAAAGACAAAAAATAATAATTGCAACAATTATGATACGGTAGATTGAAGACATTGTAAGTTTTAAAAGTAGTAATCTGAAAAAAAATTCTTTTTTAAAATTCACAAATATTTTTTTCACGTAATTTTTATACAAAAACACGTTTTTTAAAGAAGAATAATAAAAAGGTGAAAGAAGTTGATACAATTTTTTCAGAAACAAAATAATGCTATATATATATATATACATATATTTATGGGGGAAGGAAAAAGTATTTGGGCTTCATGAGTGAGGGGCAAAAAATTATCAGTAAATTTTTTATTTATCACGTCAATGATAGAGACAAAAAAGCAGTCGTCTTTGATTACATCTTTTCTATCCATTTTTTTAAGACTTTTTGACTCACCCAGAAAAAGAAAGGAAGAAAGAAAGAAAGAAAGGAAGAAAAATGACTTTTATTCTTTCTCTCCGCCTTTTATTTTTTTCAATTACTTGATTTTTCTTTTTTTACTTTTTTACGCGATTCTCAAAAAAATCTGACGTATCTTTTTTTTTAAAAGTTAATTTTCACGGAACAAAAAAAAGGGGGAGGAGGTTGGGAAAAAAACTACAATGAAAATAAAAATATCGTTGCAAAATTGTAACAGAAAAAAGAAAGTTATTATTATGGTGTCATTTGTCAAAGCATCAATGTACATTCACTTTTCTTTTTCATTTTGTGTGATAATACTTTTTTTTTGGTTGATTTTGAGACTTTCAAGATAGAAATTCCAAAACATAAAAAAAAGAAGATATATTTAAAATACAATTTTTTTATGGGATTGCCCGGGGGTCGGTGGTTGTTGAAATTGTTGTTGATAAAATTGATATTAAGAAATAATTACTGTCAAAAAATATCAAGTTTTTTTAAGTGGAGGGGGGTCAAAGGACACAATGGAATTGGCAATTGAGGTATCAAATGATAACTTTTTTCCCTTTTTCAACAACAACAATCTTTTGGATACAGTAATTTTTAGGACAAATATCGAAAGAGAAAAAAAAGGTTTTGATGAAAAATAATTTTTTTTATTCTCTATAATCAATTAAGAGGGTGTCAATGGTATACTGTAACTCCCAGGAAATCGAAAAAAGAGGGATATAAAAAAAAATATTAAGAAATAATTACTGTCAAAAATGGGTTATCAAATGAAAACTTGATATTTTTTGACAGTAATTATTTCTTAATATTTTTTTTTATATCCCTCTTTTTTCGATTTCCTGGGAGTTACAGTATACCATTGACACCCTTTTAATTGATTAAATAGAATAAAAAAAATTATTTTTCATCAAAACCTTTTTTTCTCTCTTTCGATATTTGTCCTAAAAATTACTGTATTCAAAAGACCTTTCCCGGGAAATTTTCCGCCATTTTATCGAAATTTCGATTTTGACAATTTCACAAATATAATGTCAAAAAAATAAAAACTATTTTCAGTATTAAACATTTAATTAAAGCATTTTCGGACCCTTAAACTATTTTAAAAGCTAACATAACTATTTTTAAATAACTTTTATGTAAAAATTTCTGTTTTATACAAAAATTTTCGGAAAATTTCCGTGAAAGAGAAATGGTCAACCCTAAACTTTACAAATAAAAAAGAAAAAGTTTAAACTAAATACAACTTTTTTTTGGATTGCGCAACAACAAAAACTACCGTATAACCTTTTTGACGACACTCTTTTTTACATTTAATTAAACACAAAAAGTTTGTTGTTGGCTTAAATGATTCATTAAAAAGCTTTACATATTTAATCAAAGGATTTAAAAAAAAGGAATATTTACGTAAAATATTTTGTAAATTTTTCAAAGGAATTCGTTTTTTAGGAATAAAGTCGTCATCCAACTTTTTTAAAAAAAGGGAGACAAACAAGAAAAAACTTTTTTGAAAATTAGAAAAAAGAAGAAAGGAACCAATCAAATATATTTGTTTCAAGGAAGGAAAAAGTGAGAAATGCTTTTTTTGGAATTTACGTAAATCTCAAATTTATTTTGCAAAAGTTGGATCCAAACTAAATTTTAAATCCCAAATTTTTGATAAAAAAAGATGGGAGACAAATTTTTGAAAGTATTAATTTAAACGGGAAATAAATTTCACAATTACAGTATTCTTCGTGGCTTTAAAAACACATTTTTTGCATAAAATTTAAATAAAACCGCCGTTGTTTGATTTTCAAAAAAAAGTGTGGATTTAAATGATGCCAAAAATTAGGTCATTTTGTTTGTTTTGTTATTTTAATGCTCATTTTTAATCCTAAAAATTAAAAAATCTGTTTCAAATTTGTTTTTTTTTTCAATTTTATATTTCAACATAGTTTTAGTGTTAATACAGTATGCCTAAAATTTAAAAATCGTAAAAAAGTTTAATTAAATTTTTTTTAATGCAAAAAATTCCCTAAAAATCGTGCGTCAAAAATACAATGGCAAACATGCCAAAATATAATGTAACATTTTTGCGTGTTTTGATTAATTAAAAAAATTTATTTATATTTTTACAGTAATACAAAAAAAAGTTTTTCTCAGAAATTTAGTTAAATATAAAATTTTTAACGGAAATTTTGCAAGAAAAAATATTTGTTTTTTGTGACTTTTTTGATACGTAAAAACACTATAAAAAACGGAAATATTTGTTTAAAATGAATACAAATTTTGAAAGCTTTCAAAGAAACAAAAAATGAAAAAAAACTAATACAATTTTTAAAAAACGTAATATTTTTTATTTGTAAACAAAAAATAGTAATATATTTTAAGACAGTAAAAATTTTTTAATGGTTTTTAAACCTTCAAAAAAATAACAAAAATTAATGGAAGCAGAAAAAATTGCAATAAACGAACTTTTTTTAGCGAAAATTTTAAACAAAAATTACGGTAGAAAAAAGCGAAACAACTTTTTTGTTTAAAAAATTTTTTAACGAAAAAAATTAAAAGTAGTAAAAAAAGGCGGCTGCAATAAATCAAAAAAGAATCAAAAAAAAGAATCAAAAAAAAGTTTGGCTGATTTAATTTTTTTTGCAAAAATTATTTCGAAATTTTTATTTTTTATTCTCGAAAAAAAGGTATACGGTAGAAATTTTAAATCAAGTAAAAAAAGAAATGAATGTTACAAGATAAAAAAGGTGGAAATCCGCAAAAAACAAAAACAAATATTATTCAAAATTGTGCAATTTTATATATATATTTTCTAAAAATATATAAATAATTCAACAAAAATAAATACCTATATTCATTTCCGCTCAATTAAAAATCAATGAAGGAAAAAATGAAATAAGTTTGTCGTTTTTTCTTATCTTATTTCCTCCAAAAAATCATATGTTTTTTAACATTTAAAAGTAGGCAGAAAAAGAAAACAACCAAAATTAGATCGCTTAAAAAAAGTTAAAAATAACTTTAAAATTGACAATTTTCCGTGTTTTTTTACTTCCTCCCACCTTTCTCTGATGATCAAAATCTGATCAAAAAATAATAATAAAATAATTGCCTCCATAAAAATGATGATCAGTGATAATCAGTCGCCCCCTTAAAAATTCAATACCAAATAATTTAAAGAAAAAATAGTTTCTAATGGTTTAAAATGTTTAATTAAATTTAAAGCATTCAGTAAGCAATATTCTTTCTAGTCGCGTTTCGCCAAAAATAAAGTTTTCTCTCAAAATTTAGGTTAAAATAAAAATTCCGACGTAAAAAGCTGAAAGTATAAATCATAATCTATCAACATTTCACAGCAAAATTTTGAAAGAACTTTATTTTTGGCAAAATGTGAATAGACAAAATATCACAAAATTCATAATATTTCATCATCGCAGCTCTCTCTAAACTTTAAAATCAAAAGTAATCCCACTTTTATGAAGCCATAGAAAAATAATTTTCTTTCAAAAACTGAAGCTACAGTCATTTGGGAAGCTTTGAATTATATAGGCTTGAAAAGTTTTTTGTCAACAAAGAAAAAAAAGAAAAGTAATCAAAATCATGCGTGGGGGGGGGGGGGGGGGGGGGGGTAATTTATCCGACGTCTCTCCCTTTACATTCTCTCATTTCATTCAATTAAGATCAAAAAAGTTTTTTTGATTGAAGCAAAAAAAATAAAAACAAATACAAAATCTATTAAAATATACAATGTCAAGATTAAATTTGAAAAATATGTCAAAAAAAGAGAGGGTGACTAAAAAATTAAATAAAGGAAATGACGTCCTTTTCTTAAATTTGTATTGTTTTTTTTATATTTGAGTGGAAAATATTCTAAACACAATGACAATAATAGTGATGATGGTGATAATTGTGATAATGGTGATTATAGTGACGGTGGTGATGGTGGGTACTTTTTTACTTTATTCCCCCCCCCCTTTTTTTTTTGCATTTTTTACATACTTTTTTCATTCAAAAATCCATGAAAAATAATAAACACTGGAAAATAAATAATGGAAAACATTTGTTTTTACCTATGTTTCATTCAAATTTTATCCCAAATTTAAAAAAAAACAAAGGAAAAAAAGGGGGGGGGGAATAAAGTAAAAGAGTGCCGTGATGGTGATGGTAAAGGTGATGATGGTGACGGTGGTGATGATAATATTGCTGATAGTGACGGTGGTGATGATGATAAAGGTGATGATTGTGATGATCACAGGGAAGATTGTTACAAAAACGTTAAAATACAAAACACGTATAAATAAGGAGGAGAGAAAAAATCTATCTATTGTTACAAAAATTAAGTGCTAACATAAATTAAATTCAAGAAAAAACTCCCTTAACACGAAAAAGATAGTAAACAAATTATGGTTAATATTGTTCCAAAAATGTTACTATCTTTGTTCAATTTTTTTCAAAAAAAAAGTTTTCAGGTTTTAAAAATGACACAAAAAATGCACTCAAAAATCCATATTTTTCACAAAATTTTTTAGACCATTAAAGGGAGCGTTCGGGGGATAGACAAAGTTTTTTTCATTCCATCGCACGGGTTCTCTTAGCACGAAAATATGTCAGAATCTTAAAAGCGAATATTACAGAATTTTGACCACATTTTCTGTATTTACGATTAAAATTAAGCCTAGGACTGTTGTATCCACAAAAGATAAACAAGTAATAAAATAATAAAGTTTATTAAAGAATAAACGTAGTTGCGTGAAAGCAAATAAAACAACAACAAAAAGAGGAAAGTTGCACAGCAACAGCAAAGCAACGGAAAATAGGAACGCTGCGGCAGCAACGGTTCCTAACACGAAAAGTGCGACCAGCGCAAAGACAAATCTTCAGCCGGTCACTGCACTCTTCCCCCCTTAGCTTTAAAAGTTGTTAAAAAATTATATAACATAAAAGAACTGTGGTGAAGAAAAGGAAGGTGTATGAATGAAAGAGTGTGGGGCACGGAACTTGATCAGGGCTGACACATTAATCAAGAACGGGACCACCTTTAAGCACTCAACCTTGCCGTTAACTTCAGTTCAAGTTATACAAAACAAAAATAAAAGAGCTAAGCAGAAGAGAGGGAACGAGTAACGAGCAGCACCGACAACAACAAATATACGAGACAATATAAGACAAAGACAAAAGGAAAAGAATATATAAAAAAAATTATACAGTTGATTTCTTTTTCGGACGATTGAACTTGAAGTGTTGTGGTGGAGCATGAGAATGTTGAGCAGGAGGTGGATGTTGAGCAGCAACATTTGATGAAGATTCACCAGCATGAAGAATTTCTTTAAAGCCAAGAGCAAGTGGAGAAAGTTCTTCCATAACATCACAAACATCGGAAGGTTCATGAAGCTGATGTGAATCAGGTGTGAGAACATGTTGAAGTTTCATTGGACATGCGTGGCTGATCCTTTCTTTTCCAGGCGGCGCGACATCTGTTGGAGATTCGGCATTTTGAAAAGAATCAGGTGTTGGAACATGAAGAGAAAGCGTGTAAGGAGTCACCGACGTTTCTTTCATACGACCAGGATCATCAGCATTCATATCTGAAAAACAACCGAAATTAATGACCGACATGCGCTTACCTTTATCTCGAAGTGTAGCAGTTACATCTTCAGCAAGAGCAGCATTAATTTCACCAGTCTCTTCGGGGGCGTGGGTTCGAATCCCACTCTCGTCACCAGAATTGTTGTATCCGAAAGATAAACAAGTAATAAAGTTTATTGAAGAATAAACGTAGTTGCGTGAAAGCAGGAGAACACCATAACAAAGCGAAGAGAGAAGGTTTGTCAAACCTTATATACGAGAAATGAGGAACAATAAATTAGCATGCAGTGGCAGTTTGCCAAGCAATAACAGTTGTGGAACTTAGGTTGCAACGGTCACTGCACTCCTCCCCCCTTAGCTTTAAAAGTTGTTAAAGAATTATATAACATAAAAGAACTGTGGTGAAGAAAAGGAAGGTGTATGAATGAAAGAGTGTGGGGCACGGAACTTGATCAGGGCTGACACATTAATCAAGAACGGGACCACCTTTAAGCACTCAACCTTGCCGTTAACTTCAGTTCAAGTTATACAAAACAAAAAATAAAAGAGCTAAGGAGAAGAGAGGGAAAGAGTAACGAGCAGCACCGACAACAACAAATATACGAGACAACATAAGACAAAGACAAAAGGAAAAGAATATATATAAAAAAAAATTATACAGTTGGTTTCTTTTTCGGACGATTGAACTTGAAATGTTGTCGTGGAGCATGAGAATGTTGAGCAGGAGGTGGATGTTGAGCAGCAACATTTGATGAAGATTCACCATCATGAAGAATTTCTTTAAAGCCATGAGCAAGAGGAGAAAGTTCTTCCATAAAATCAAAAAACATCGGAAGGTTCATGAAGTTGATGTGAATCAGGTGTGGGGACATGTTGAAGTTTCATTGCACATGCGTGGCTGATCCTTTCTTTTCCAGGCGGCGCGACATCTGTTGGAGATTCGGCATTTTGAAAAGAATCAGGTGTTGGAGCATGAAGAGAAAGCGTGTAAGGAGTCACCGACGTTTCTTTCATACGACCAGGATCATCAGCATTCATATCTGAAAAACAACCGAAATTAATGACCGACATGCGCTTACCTTTATCTCGAAGTGTAGCAGTTACATCTTCAGCAAGAGCAGCATTAATTTCATGAGCAGTTACAGGTGCTGTAACAATTGTGTTTATGCGGCGGGTCGATAAACATTCATCCATTCCGTCTTTAGCATCAGCAAATTGACCAAGAGCAGGTACAATCAATGGAGCAAGTTTTTTTTGAGTGTTATCAATCGGACGTTGACTAACAGCAGCAATAACTTTTGCAGATCCATTTGAAGCTAACGGTGGAGCAGCAGCAGATTCAGGTGGAATATTTTCTGTTGGTGAAGAAAAACATTGACCAGCTTTAGAATCATATTTGCTTTGAGGTTGAGTAACTTCTGCAGGCGGAGAAGAAACTATTGAAAAGCATTGTTTAACAAAAGGAGCAGCAGCTTCAATTGGAACATCAGAAACATTTTGACACAATAATACATCAGCGATTTGAAGATCAAAGCTATGCCAAAAATCCAGTCCAAGTAGCGCAGAAGCAACATCTGCAACATATATCTCCAAGGATTTTGTAGTACCACGAGCAGTAACGTCAGCTACAAAATATCCATCAAGTTCCAGCTTCATATTTCCGACAGCCTTGACTTTGATTTGAGGAGGAGATAATGTTGGAGCACCAAGTTTCTGATAATCATCACGAGTAATGATGGAAATATCAGATCCGCTATCAAGTTGAACAGAAAAAGCAACGTTACACATGGCTATTGGCATAAATAATCGACGACGTCGAGCCAAATTGGAAAAGTCTAACGAATAAACATTAACAGAACCTACATTTCGAGCATTCGATGAAGTTCCATCACCACGAGTATTTGAAGGAGTTGCAGAACCACGAGTTGCAGAACCAGCCTTCTTTTCAGATTTGCAAACTTTTGCAATATGTCCAACCTTATTGCAATTATAACAAGTTGCGTTGATCCATTTGCAATCTTTCTTCCAATGATTACCACCACAGCAAGGACAAGGTGTTTTAGGAGCGGATATCTTCTTCACAAAAGCAACGGAAATTTGTTCAGGCAATTTTTGATCACGTTGAGTCATAAGTGCATTATCAACCAGAGTTTCAAGAGCAGCAAGATCTTCCTTTGGCTTTGTAATAAGAGCATTTAAAACTAAGGATCGTATAGATTCAAGAGCAGGAGCTTTCATACCCATAAGAAAGCGAAGAGTAGCAACTTCATTTTCTGAAAAATCTTTAACAAAACATACGTTAGTTTCTCGAATGCGGGAGATATAATCGTGGATAGATTCATATTCTGGCCCACGCCATTCAATTTTGAAAGCATTGTATCGTTGAGCAAACATAGATTCACGGATATCAAATAGATTAACAAGATCATCTTTGAACTTCTTCCAATCAGCAAACGTTGTTATATCTGCAGGCAGCAAATGACGTGCAACACGTTTAAAAGTAACAGAATCAAGTGATGAAACAGCAAGACCAACCTTATCAGCATCTGTAAGATGAGCAAAGAAACGGAATTTTATTTCACATATTTGAAGCCATGTGGTTGCAGATTGAGGATCACTTGAATCAGGAACGAATTGAGGAAGTTGTGGATAAGATTTAGCAGCCATAGGTTGTGGTTGAGGATTTGTAGCAGCTTTTTGAGGAGTTCGAGTCATCAGGACTTGAGGAAGAGCAGATTCAATAATCCCACTCTCGTCACCAGATTTGTTGTATCCACAAAAGATAAACAAGTAATAAAATAATAAAGTTTATTAAAGAATAAACGTAGTTGCGTGAAAGCAAATAAAACAACAACAAAAAGAGGAAAGTTGCACAGCAACAGCAAAGCAACGGAAAATAGGAACGCTGCGGCAGCAACGGTTCCTAACACGAAAAGTGCGACCAGCGCAAAGACAAATCTTCAGCCGGTCACTGCAAGGACAAACTGTTTTTAAAAAAATATTATCTACGATATTTATGAAACCAGGGCCAGCGATTTCGGTTTTTTGAATAAAGTCATCTTTTTGAACGGCATTGACAATATTGGTTGCAACTTGGATTGGATTTCCACTGATGTTCACGGATTGGATTTCTGTTTTTGAAAAAAATTATAAAAAAAAAATTTATAAGATATCAGCTCGACGGGACTAAAAATAGCAAAAAAAAAAGCACGGGACGGGACTAAACGGGACTTGGTCTATATCTCTACAAATACTGGATTTAAAGTCACGGGGTCTTTTGAATCAGATAGCCCTAGCAAGGTTTCTGGGGGATCATAGTGGCCAAAAATAATTTTTAATTATAATTAAAAATGATATGGATGAAAAAATCGTCAAATTTTGACTTGTTTAAATATCAAAACATTTTCAAGACAAAAATTATTGCACCATCATTTTTAAAAGTTAAAAAAGAAGAAGAAACGGAAAACAAATTTTACGCGCATTAAAAAAAGATCAAATAAACAGTTTAAACAAAAAACTTTTAAATGAAGCATTTTTAAAAAAAATAAGACAAAAGGTTGCACCATCAACGAGGAAGAAGAATTGAAGATGTAAAAAAAGAATAAACAAAATTTCATGTTTGTTTGGAAGAGCCCGTTCAACCGGTAGCATTTATTGATTTGGTGCATTTCTAAAATTAAATCATTAATAATGTTTTCAGTTTCGTTTTGGGAAACGCTGTGACAAAATACGAGTTTTACTTGGTATCATTTTTGGCATTTATGTTGGAACTGCCATTGTTTTACCCTTTCTTCTTTTCGGCGCAACTTGCAAATGCCCTTATTTTGAAACGAAATGTAAGCATTTAAATATAAATTTAATTACTGTTTAAAGTATTCTAATTTTCTGATTCAATATTCCACATTTTTCTATCAAAATTGAAATAAAAAAATTTTTTTTCCCCATTTCAGGATACCAAATCTGATGAACTCCTCGATATCGGAATTTTTTATATTTCGATTGATCTTGGATTCGGTCTTGTAATTTTTATATCAGTTTTTTTCTGCAGTGTTATTTGTTAAAAGTTGCCTGCGCAAATATTGTTGAAAATTTTGAGAAAAGCATTTATGGAATCTTTGATCAAACAAGATGGTTAATTGTAAGTGAACAAAAATTTGGTGCAATTTTTGACAGTATATATGTTACCGGCTATCTTGTGAGGCCGTCCATCTTGTGAATGCCTAGGATATCTTGTGAAGGACTAGACCATCTTGTGAAAGGGCCGGGGCATTCACAAGGTAGCCGGTAACATACAATTTGCACAAAAAAATAAGAATGTTTTATTTTTTACATTTCTAAAATGAAATTTATTACATTGCAAAAACGTTAAAAAACGCTAGTTTTCTTTTTTTTGGGAAAATTTGCCTGATAAAACTGGAATTTTAAAATTGAACCGTTACAACAAATTTACCACAATATCCTTTAAAAATAATTTAATGCAGCTACAGTATTTATTAAACAATAGAAATGAAAAAATAAGCTGTGAAAAGTTGCAGAGAAAAAATGATTTTAAACAAAAGGTGTCAAAAAATATGCATATAATTGTATACAAAAAAGACAAAAGGGAAATTGGGTTGCTTTTGTTTTTTTGATTTGATTTTATCTTTTTTTCTGTGATTCAAAAAAGAGTGGAAAGAAAAAAGTCGGAAATTTATTAAATTTTAATTTATTTTTTTGTTAATTGCTTTGAAGCTGCAGTTTTTTTTGCGGATTTGGAATTTATTTGGATCCAAGAACAAAAAAGAGGTAAGTAATTTTTAAGATATTTTTAAAAATTTTAGGACAGTAACATAGATTTATATATTCTTTACATTTTTTGTGTTACTGTCACATTGAATTCAGCGTTTATAATTTCATAGGCGGATATCTGGCAAAATGTTTTTGAATGCCATTTAGGAGAAAAAAAAGTTTTTGTAATTTTGAAGGAAAAACAGTTTTTTTTTCTACCATTTGTTCAAAAAACATTTTGCCAATTCAAAAACATTTTGCCAAACATTGGAAAATTGAACGCTGAATTTAATGGTGATAATAATATATTTATTTACCAATTAATATTACTGTACTTTTTAGATAAATCAATTTTTCTGTCTCAAAAATGGTAATTTTTCAAATTGCATCGTGTCGGTATTGTATCAAACAAATTGGCTCTGAAAAAGCGGTACATCTTTCATGTGGACATTTATTTCATCTTTCCTGTGCTTTGGAATTCCTTCAACATGGTTACAAATGTTTCTTCTGCTCTTCAGAAGTTTCAAAAGAATATCAAATAATTAAAATGCGAAAACCTAAACGATGCTCGCCTCCACTTTCTTTACTTTCCTCAATTCCAGAAGAATCTGAATGGAAATTTTCAAAGTTTCATCTTTCAGATTTTGAAGAAATTTGTGAATCAAAACTTTGTCATTCATTTCCAGCAAATTTAATTCATCGAAAACCTCCAAAATCAATTATTAAAAGATGTCATAAATTATTTTGTTCGTGTCGAAATCAACTTTCAAAAAAGCCTGAACTTTCGCTACAAAATTCCCTTCAAATTTTATGGTTAATTAAAAATGTTCGAAAAAATTCTGATGAAATTGTTAAAGCTTCAGGGCAGTGTGAACGGGTTGCCAGATTCATCCTTGAACAAGCTCGAAATTCGTATGTTAAAATTCATTTTTCTTAAAATTGTATTTATTTCTTTGATTTTTTGTATTGTTTTTTGTTTGTATTACTTTGAAAAAAATAAATTTTAATATTTATTTTTAAAAAAGGGGGGATAAGGATGGACGAGGGCCTAGGGCTTTTGGAAAGCCCGAGCCAGGCCCGGCCCGGCCCTGGGGCCGGGCCGGGCCGGGCCTGGAAACTGAGGATCGGGGCCGGGCCCGGGCCGGGCCTTATGAATTTTTGAAAAAAAATTAAAAATTCCACAGGGGGGACCAAGACAAAATTTACAAAAATTTTAAAAATCAGGGCCCGGGCCGGGCCAGGGCTTTTTTTATATTTATCAGGGCCAGGGCCGGGCCGGGCTTTTCGAAATTTTGAGGGGCCGGGCCCGGGCCTGAAAATTCGGGCCCTCGTCCATCCTTAAGGGGGGATGGGATTGTCGAGAGACCGCTTTCGGTATTTTTATGGGTAGTACACACATGCCTGTGCACAGGTGCACATCCGATGATGTTTTAAAGTGCGGCAAAAGATCAAAGAAATTTATGCGATAAAAAGTTCGACGGTTTTTTCTTTGAGGATGATACTTTTGGGGATTTTGAGATATAATCCAAGGGGAAAACAAAAAAATATTTTTTACTATTTCGAATATGAAGAATCGATGGCACTTGTTATATGGATTGAAATGGATTCTGAAAACTTTTGCATACTTATTGTGTTTTTTTTGGGATAAGCGGGGGAGTCACAACAAGAATTAAAGATAACAAAAAAAAAGCAAAATTTTTCAGAATCTGAGATTCAGAATCCATATGAATCTAAGTGACAAGTGCCATCAGATTCTTCATATTAAAAAATGTATTTTTTTGTTTTCCCCTTGGATTTTATCTATCTCGAAATCAACACAAAAATGTCATCCCGTAACTTGGAATCCCTAAAATTGATATCCACATAGAAGAATCTGTATAAAAAACTTCGCCGGACGTCGGATTTGGCCGATCCGTAATCATAGAATATAGTGTTGCCGTCTTTGGTGTCACTAGGATTTTCAGAATTTTCTTGGTTACAATTTTCATTATTTCAATAACCAAAAAACGGCCACTCCAGAAAAATATACTTCCTTTTTTGGGTTACGGTACTTTCTTAATAGTTTTCTTTTATATTGGTTAATTTGCAATTTGTATATTTTTATTCATTTTCCAGTTTAATTGTTGTATTTGTGCAATTTATCGATTTTTTTAATGCCGCTTTAAAACAATAAACAATTTAACATTTTTAAGTTACTGTACTTTTTCTATCGCAAACAGGGCTTGAAAATAGGGCCGAAAATCTCGGCCGGCCTGGGGCCGAGGCCGGAAAAGTTACGGCCCGGCCGGCCTGAGGCCGAAAAAATCTCGGCCTGCCCGGCCTGCGGCCGGCCCGGGCCGGCCTCGTTTGGCCTCATTATTTTTTGAATTTTGAAAAATTATTTTTTTTATTCCAAAATTATAAAAAAATCCGCCATTTGGTCAAGGTTCTTTTTAATAATAGTATTATTAAAAGGATATAAATAAACATAATTATCAGCAAGTATAGAAAGTACACACAATATATTGTTCAAAAATATGTACTTTTACAAAGTGATAAATACATAAGGCCGGCCCGAGGCCTCGGAGGCTTCGGCCCGGCCGGCCTCGGGCCGAAAAATAATGAGCCGGCCTGGCCTGAGGCCGGCCGGCCCGGGGCCGGCCGAGGCCGGCCGGCCGCATTTTCAAGCCCTGATCGCAAATATTTGTTCAATGCAAAACTTTTGTTTTTGCTGACAAAAAAAAATGCCATGATTCATTCTATCAATAAAATTTTAGAACCTGCATTCAAAAAACGTCAAACATTTTTATTATCGTCACTTATTTTCAAGAGCTACAATAAAAATTGATTTTTATTTTGTTTACAAAAAAAGGTGCTTGCTTTTTTTTTCTCCCACAAAAAAACAAACAAACAAACATTTCACCTTTTTTTCGAAGCTTTGTTTTTTTTAAAGTTGTACTTTTTTTTAGCCGAAGAAAGTGCAGTGTTGCTTTTCATTTTTTTAACTCATTTTGTTTGTTTACTTTTTTTTTGTTTTTGTAGAAACTGAAAAAAGTTTTTCTTTAAAACGTAAAAAGATGCTTACAAGCAAAATTAAGCCTAAATTTGTTAAATAAGAATTTGAATTTGATGAAATTTTAATTTTATCAATCTTTTCCTGCTATCAAAATTAGATCAATTTTTCCATTTTTTGATAAAAATTAACAATTATCTTTTTAAGCATGGCTTTGGCGGTTTGTCACAGTACACCAAAATCCCGATATCTTTTGTTTCATTATTTTTTTGGACATTAATTTTAATGACTTACATCTAAGTGATATGATAAAAAAATTAAAAATTATATAGAGTTATCATTTTTTGGCGTTTTATGACAAACCGCCAAAAAGTAGACACCTGCCATGCTTAATTTTTTTAGTGACGCATTTGTTTGTTTTATAAAAAAGGGAAGGTAGCTATTTCAAAATACATCTTTTTTAGCTTTTTTTGCTCCAACATTTGCGCAAATGTAAAAAAAGTGACGTCTGTTTCCTCAAAAATTGCAAAAATTCCATTTTAAGGTTGCCGCCTTTGAACTTTTATATACAGGGTGTCCCAACGTATTTCATGGTTTTCATTTGCCCGGCAAATTTTTTCTGTTGAAGTTATTCAAAAACGGACTTCACAGTTGTAATCGATAAATCATAGGATTTTTTATGAGATACAAATTTCACGATTCCAGATATGCAAATTTTTTGTGGAGAGAGAGTAACAAAAATTTTGCGTTTTTGTTTTTTTTGGTTACTATCACTTTTTTTGTTGGAGCAGTTTTTTGTGAAATGATAGTAACCGAAAAACATTTTTTGAAAAATTTGATGTTACTGTCAAAATTGAAAAAACCGCTCCAATGAAAAAGAGTGATAGTAACAAAAACATTCAACATTTATTTTTTAGCATTACTATCACCATATTTTATTGGAGGATATGCAAATTTCATGCAAATTTCAAGGAATTAAGATAAATTTTATCTCAAAAAAAATCCTATCCCATGATGAACACAACTGCGCTATCCATTTTTGAATAACTTCAACAGAAAAAATTTGCCGGGCAAATGAAAACCATGAAATACGTTGGGACACCCTGTATATATATTTTTTATTATTTTTATCAAAAGCCATACAGATTAATTTTCTTGGAATTTCATCTCTCTGTTCTCTGATATACTCTTTTTTTTTTAAAAACGTAGTATAACTTGTTGTCATAGTTTCCATTCAATTTGAGCCATTTTCTTTTCAAAACCCCTCTTTTTTTCCAAGGTTTTTTTGTAGCTTCAATAAAAATAAAAATTTAAACTTTTCTGTTAAAGGGAGTGTCAGAGATAGTGAAAAAATTTTTACGACAGTTTTCCGTCAATCCAAGTGATGGGGAATGAAAAAGTTTGTCCGCCCGCACGCAACGAATGCATTCTCCATCACTTGGAGTGACGGAAAACTGTCGTATAAATTTTTTCACTATCTCTTTAACTCTTTTGAAAAAAAAATAAAAATGCCATTTATTTTGTGATAAAAAAAAATTTGAAATATTTAAGCTTCAATAATTAATTTAAAAAAAACCGATTAAAATTTCTGTTTTGAAGTTCAAAAATAAGAAAGTCTTGAAAAAATCATAGTTTTTTGAAAAAAAGATTTTTTAAAATTTTGAGCATTTTTGGTTTCTTTTTTGTTTGCACACCTTTTTTTATTGATTTTTTTTCCAAAAATAAGCCATATTTATTTTTTTAGCCTTTGTTTTTTTAAACATTTCTATTTTTTTCATATTAAATTTTCAGCTTTTTTGTTTTGCAAAGAAAATGCAAGATTTTCGAGTTTCACTAAATTCAACAACAAATGTATTTTTTGCAAATTCAGAAGTCCATGGAACCGTGTATCTCAAAACTGAAGAACCTTTAAAAGCTCGAAAAATAGAAGTTTCAATTATTGGCCGGGCCAAAGCGGCCTTCAATCAACTCCGGGGAAGTATATCATATTATTATTGTTTATCTCGGTCGTATATTGAAATTGAAGAAACTCTTTGGGAATCTGATGGAGATACAAATAAAATTGCAGCAGGAAATTATCAATTTCCATTTAAATTTGTTATTCCAATTAATTGTCCCCCAAATATTTCGGCCACCTATGGAAATATTAAATATTATGTGCAAGCAAAAATTGATGTGCCATGGGCATTTAACAAGAATTTCGTGGCAGGATTTTCTGTTTGTCCGTTTATTGATTTAAATATTGACAGTCGCCTCGCTTCTCCCGTAATTAATTATATTGAAAAAACTAAATTATTTTCTTCGAAAGCTGTTAAAGCTACAGTAAGATTTTGGGTTAAAAATTAAAAATAATTATTTTCGTTGAAAGAAATTTTGAAAAAAAAAATTCCGTTCGAGATTATCATCGGCTTTGCGGAATTGAAATTTCGATTTTCGGAAAAATTTCAATTTTACCTATGATATTTTTTAAATTTCGATTTCGATTTAAAAGAATTATTTAAATTTCATTCCCAATTTTAATTTTGAAAAAAAGAGTGAAAAAAAACTAATTCGACTTTTTTAAGTTTCGCTTTCGACTTAAATTTCCAATTTCGATTTCACAAAGCCCCAGAAACAATCTTCAATAAAAAAATGCTATTTCAGTTAAAAATGCCAAAAATGGGATATGTTTGTGGTGAAAAAATTCCATTACAAGTTTTAATCGAAAATGAATCCACTTCTGAAGTCACTTCCGTAGAATCCGGCATTGGAGCAACATATTTTTTTACGGCAAAACTTTGTGGCAGTAATGCCTATCCAAACAGTACTTTCATGAATCATACCGTTACGAAAGAGATATCAAAAAAATATGGTTTTGAGAATATTCCGTTATCAGTAATTTTTTTTCCATATCAATTTTTTGTTTTTTGATAAAATTTTTGGGGAATTTTTAGGTTGGAGTAAATCAAAATGCAGAATTTTCTCGAAATATCGAAATCCCTCCAATTCCATCAAGTTTTGATCATTGTGATATCATAAAATTACAATATCATATTTTTGTAAGTTGTTTTTTTACAGTAATATATGCATATATTTTCGTGGTAAGAGGCCTTGGGTTTTCAAAGTTCAACGAAATTTCAATTAAAACCATAAAAATTTTTTTGGCTAGAAGAATCAAAATTGAAAACATTTCATTCTTGAAATCTTTGAGTCGAAAAATTTGCTTATTTATTATTCTGACTCTAAAAATTTGCATATTTTTAGGTAAAAGTTCATACAAGTGCAATATTTTCCCGAGGTGCATCTGCTTCGATGCCAATCGTGATTGGCACAGTTCCCCTTCGACAAATGATTTCAACAGCCTCCGGGGAACCGAATTATGTTGGAGTAGAAGCATACATGCAACCCCCAGCCCCAACAGCTCCGCCACCAGATTACGATTTTCATGATGCAAATTTCCGTGACGGTGATCCCGAAGAGAAATCTGAAATTAAAGAAGATGACGAAGATTTTGCATTTCAACCTAAATTTGCATATTATTCAGATACAACTAAATTGCTTAATCCACGGCATTGAAATTTTTTTTTAAAATTTAACAAAGCAGTGATAATTTTTTGTATCAATTTTGTTTGTTAAAATTGTGATAAAATTAAATAATATTTAAATTTTTGTAAAATTAATTTTTTATTTTATTTAAAAAAACGGAAACTTGTGACTCATATATTTTGTTTTGTGTTTTAATGCTAAAATATTTTTTGTTTGATGATTGATTAACTGATAAGCAAAAACTTTGACGCCCGCCCTCCCACATAAAATTTATCTTTTTTTTGTTAAAAACAAGTTTTATGACTCCAAAATGGCACACCTTCTAAAAAAAAAAGTTTATTCAAACTAAAAAATTTAAGTATAAAAAAATAAGGTAAAAAAAAGCATTTAAATATTATTTTATAGTTTTATTTTTTTGGCCAAATTTTTATTTTAGTGCTTTTTTTCGCGGTGAAACTTTTTTGTTGAAAAAAAAATTATGACAAAGGTAAGGGTTATTTTTTTAATGTTAAAAATTTAGTTTTAAAAAAATACTTTTTAGATTCAAGATTGCCTACAATATTCAACTGAAAGTGAATTTTCGTTGGAAGAGTTGGAAATTTTGGAGAATGATTTTATTATTTACAATGAAAGAGCAACAAATTATTACAAAACTGTCGCGGATTTAGAAGATCAAACTCCAATTAATTTCAAATCTTTTGAAACTTCTTTGAACTTTAATATTACAAAAGTTCAAAAAAATGAAAAAACTGATAGTAATCCTACGGCACCAACAACTCCTACAACGAATGACAGTAATCCAAATTTAAACAAAATGAATGACAGTAATCCTGTAACTACAGTATTCAAAAAACCATATTTTAGCATATTTGAAATTTTTAATACTATAAAAAATATTTGTGACATTCTAATTTCAACAATTACACGTATTTCATCGGAAAAAAATAATAAAAACTGTAATTAATTAATTTAATTTTTATTTGGTCCTACCGTAATACTTTCATAAATTTTCACATATAAATTATTTAAATAATTATTAATAATGTTTAAAAAAATATTTGAATTTAAAGATGAAATAATAATGCCAAAAAATTAATTAAAAAACCCATTTGAAATCCAATTATTGACGGAGCAGCGGCAGCAGTTAAAGGTTCAGATTTGGCGTTATTTTCTTGATTCGGTTGTGGCAAAAATGTTGTTGATTCAAATGGCATTTCATAAATTGGTGCAGTTGATTCACATATAACTTCATTTTTTGTTACTTCTTGAATGAAATTGCAGTCTCCTGCAACATTGGCAGCAGCGCCTATAATATATTATATAATAATATTTACACAAAGAAAATGCAAAACTATACATACCATCAGGAGTACCATGGAGATAATTGACAGCAAATTGATAAAATTTTCCATTTTTTTCAATTAATGTTGCACTACCTTCAGTTAGGGAAATATTAGCTAAAATACAAAACATAAAAATAATCATAAAAAACATAATTGATTTTAAAAATTATACCATATATTAAATATTTCTCATGGTGCGGAGTTTCAAAGGAAGCACTGGAATGTTTCATTATTGGTGAAGATCCATTTATATGCATGTTTTCTAAAAAAAAAATAAATTTACATATTCCATAGTTTTAGATGTACAGGGTGGTCCAATATTTTTCGTTCAAATGGAACAAAATCAATTTTCCAGTCACGCGAAAAAACCTTTGATTTTTCCCCCAAAGATCAAAGGATACATCCTGTACTAAATAAAATTTACTTTTAATTTCATATTTTCCATATTCTGCAATAATTGCATAATCTAAATAAATTTGAATATAATCTTTTGCCAATGTAATTGGTTCAACTCCAAAATCAGTTCCTTCTGGGAATTCAACAACTGCAAGATTGTGCCTCCATGGCCAATCATAATTTAATGGAATATATGCAGTAACATTTACAGGTTCAACAATATTTGAATGAATACCACTTTTTGAACGAAAATCAGGAAAAAAGTTGCCGGAAATAGTCCTAAAAAATAATATATAAATGTAAAACAAATAAATAAATTACTTGTAGGTTGAAAATTGAGTTAGACGAGATTCTTCATTTGTTTGATGTACACAAAATGCTGAGGTTAATAGATACCGTTTTGAGATTACTGTAGCTGTGCATTCATGCCCAAAGTAATAACTATAAAATGGAATAACAAAATCGAATAATTTTATTGGAGTTTCTTGGCCTTTGTATAAAGGTGGAAATTGTTTAGGCGTTATATTATGATTATTATTTGGAAAAATAGATTCACATTTTGCTTCATTTTTTGTTACTTCTTCAATAAAATTACAGTATGATGATATTCGCGCACGGAAATCTGAAAAATTCTTCATTATAAAAACAATTTTGACGCCTAAAAAAATTGCAAAACAAGTGGCGGCAAAAAAAATCGACCAAAGGACCGCAACACGTTTAGTCAAGTGGGAGAACGCGCATTGGTACTTGTTCAGTTTACCCATCCTTTGATCTGCGGCAAAACCTTATGATCTTTTTCGAAAAGTCGCCACCGAAGCCGCCGGAGGCGACGCTAAGCAGCCAACACTGATGGCGCGAAAATACACTGGTCGCTCGGTAACTTTTTCATCACTTTGTCTGCAAGCAGTGCCATCGTAAAAAAAGAAGCACTCGTCTTATATGATTCGACGTTTTTACTAAAAACTTTTTAGGCTTCTGAATATATTAAAATATAAATTTCAGTTATAAATCACGAGCTATCCGAATATATAAAAATATAAAGCAAAATCGAAAATTTATTTGTCGCGCTGGGCACCCTAATGATAATAATATAAATGAAACAAAAAAAAACGAACCCATGCTTGCAGTTCCTGCACTAACACCAATTTGATACCATTGATTATTTCGATTAATTACCATTGGACCACCACTATCACCAACAAATGCTCGATGAGTTCGATTTCCACCACAAATTCTTAATGTTCCCCAACAATTTTCTACCATTGTGACTTTTGCATGCCGTAATACATCTGATCCACCACTTGTTACGCTTCCTACAAAAAATAATATTTAATGTAAGAGTTTTAAATAATATATATATATATACACATATATATATACAGGTATATTACCATTTTCCCACCATACTCCAAAACCAACAATATATGATTCATCACCTTCTTTTTCAAAATAATCTCTTGCAAGTTTCACTGGTTCAACTCCAAAATCTGTTCCTTCTGGAAATTCCAAAACAGCAATATCATCATATGTATTATTTGGAATTACATAATTTTTTGGAACATATACTTTTTTAGATACTGGAACAATAGACCGATTCACCCCTTCACGAGTTGAACGAACTTCAGCATAATATGGAGCATCCCAATAAATTCTGAAAAAATAATATATAAATATTTAAAATTGTATGCATCTGAATAATAATAAATGATAACAACTTACTTATACGTGTCATGCATTTCTATTCTTGTTTCTCCTCGAAATAAACAATGTGCAGCATCAAGAAGATGTCGTTTAGAAATTACTGAAGTTGTACATCCCCTAAGAAAGAAGTTACGTACTCTGACTGCCCCCAAAAATCTAATGTCACACACAAAAGGTTTGGCGCCGCCGCTAACTTTTGGCTTTTATAAAAGTGAAAACAGTTGAAAACGAAGTAGGAATTGGCAAGGCCACATTTCGGGGGGGGGGGGGGGGGTTGGGAAGTGTACACATAAATAAATAGGGAGGGACACTGGGGCTATTTTACTTGTGCCTATCTCCCTAGCCCCCAAAAATGGATACTGCCATGTTTTGGGCGACGCCAAGCCTCTCTCTCCAAAATGAATTGAGCCAGAGTACGTACGCTCTGATAGTAAATTGAAATAAATCAGGTGGTGTAATTTCACTGCCTCCAATTCTCTAAAAAATCCAATATTTTATAAATGATTCTGTAAAACATAATTTTTCATTAAATCTTGGAACGAAAAAAAGGACGTGTTCTCCTTTTTTGTTGACATGGTTGAGTGGTGTAACCAACAGCGCAAAAAGCAATCGGTCACAAGTTCGTTCCCTTTTACAAAATTCCCATATTTAAAACGAAACTGGGCATTTTTTTTGTAAAACGGAACTATCGATATTGATTAGAATTTTAACAGGTTCGAATATTGAATTAATTTTTGGAAAATATCGAAAATCAAAATATTGGTATCACAATGTTCCCCATTTTTAAATCCCATTTTAACCCCAAAAATCAAACTTACTTGTTCATTAAATCCATGGATCAAAGATAAATTTGCAAAAATGCCCAAAAATAAAAAATATTTCCACATTGCAAAATGCCGTTTCACTGTGAATGTGAAACTTTCACAATGTCTGCGGATTTTTTCGCAAGTTTAGAAAACAAAAATGCAAATTTTATCAATGAAAAAAAGCATTCCTTTTTTGAGCGTTGAAAAGAATTTCAGTGTTTCTCAATTTTCACGGTGTGTCGAACGCAAAGAAAACTGTCCAATGAGAGAAAACTTTTTTTTACATTTTTCCATATTAAATTTTTAAACCTAGATTCTGAGAGACTGAAGCAAGTTAAACGTTTTCTGTAAAAAGAAATAAAACAGTTACCACCACATTAATATGTGTGACTTAAAAAATTTGAAAAAAAGGATTCTGAATCCGCTGGATTCAGAATCTTGGAAAAAAATATCGTCCAAATCCTACAAATTTGCTATCATTCGAATCGTCTTGATGAGTAGATTACACTAAATGCAAAATCTAGTGTTGTATAGGATTCAGAAGCAGAATAAATTAAAATGAAAAAATGAAAAATAAAATTTTAAAAGCTATGAATCTTTTTCCCGACTTCATAAAAACACTTGATTTAACATTTAGTGCAATAAACTCATCGAGACGAATTGAATGATAGCAAATTTGTAGGATTTGGACAATATTTTTTTCCAAGATTCTGAATCTAGCGGATTCAGAATCCTTTTTTTCAAATTTTTTAAGTCACACATATTAATGTGGTGATAACTGTTTTATTTCTTTTTACAGAACACGTTTAACTTGCTTCAGTCCCTCAGAATCTAGGTTTAAAAATTTAATATGGAAAAATGTAAAAAAAAGTTTTCTCTCATTGGACAGCACAACACAGCGTGATTTTTTACATTTCAAATTTTTGGGTTTTTTAATAAGTATTTTTGTGTACGGTAGTTCTAACTTTTTTTAAAACGATATCACATAATCAGTGATAATAAAAAATTTATAAAATCATTTTTTCCTTCAAAATTTAATATAAATTTTTCAAAAAAGGAAGATTCTAAAAAAATGTATGTAATCCTAAAAAAATTTACTGATTTGATTAAAAATTTGCATATCCTAAGATCCCAACATACATCAATTTTTATTATATTTATAACAAATTTAGTTAGTTCACGTGATTTTCAAAGTTCTCGAGTCGCAATAAATTTGGTACCATTAGATTCGCCGCAAAAAAATTAGTAGATATAAAAAAAGAAAAATAAAAAAGAAATTAATATTGCAGCTTAATTTATTGTTGGAAAATAGCAAAATTATTTTTTTTTTCGGTCGGGGAACACATTTCTTTCTTCAATATTTTCGTGTTGCATTTGCAAATTGCACTTTTTTTGAATCGAATTCGAGGACGGGTTTGAACCTGCGCACACTTGCCTCATGCTCCACTGTCATCTCCACTGCGACAAGCATGCAAGCGGAGCGAGTCACTTTTTTGCAACCATTTAACTTTTGAGAAAAAGCTAAGCTGAAAATTAGAAAAAATGAGTTTTTATTTTTTCCTGTAATTTCCTGTAATTTCTAAAAATATGGTAATATAGAGAATGAGAAGCTCTATTTAACTGCTGTGGTGGCTTAGGTGAGCGTGACTGAGCGTAATGTATCACTTTCTCAAAAACGTGAAAAAAAGCGATTTTTTAGACTTTTCTCAGATTTTTTATACGGAAGTGATATTTAAAAGTTGCATTTTTGGAATCTCCGTATTTTTTTACATCTAGAAGGATAAAAATCATATTTGTAAAAAAAAGATCAAAAATCTACAGTATGCCTCTCTTCGTTTTTCCTTTGGACGAAAAAAAGTGAAGGGGAACACTCGCGTTTGAGTCGCGCGTGCACGTCTCTAAATTTAGTCACAAAAATCTTTATTTATTCAAATTTATAAATATATTTGACCCTCGAAAAAAAGGGGTGATAAAAATTTTCCCACATAAATTAATTTTGGACTGTCACTAAAAAACATTCCACTCCAAGTTCCAATCCACTCCACTAAAACCCATTCCACTCCACTAAAACACATTCCAGTCCACTAAAACCCATTCCACTCCACTAAAACACATTACACTCCACTAAAACCCAATCCACTCCACTAAAACACATTCCACTCCAAAATTTAAAAAAAAATCAATTTTTTCAAATTATCGTTCAAAAATCAATTTTAACTTTTTTTCAAAATTTATTTTTCATTCCCTAAACTCGAAAATTAGGTACTGAAAATCGAAAAGTATGCCTGTCCGTTTTTTCTTTTATTCCCAACGCGAAAAGAACGCAGAATGAATTTCAAAAGGAAACCAGACAACGAAAGAACTGCACTTTTTTCGCTGAAATAAAATTGCTGTTGAAAAAATTTTTAGTTAAAAAAGTGCAGTTCTTTCGTTGTCTGGTTTCCTTTTGAAATTCATTCTGCGTTCTTTTCGCGTTGGGAATAAAAGAAAAAACGGACAGGCATACTTTTCGATTTTCAGTACCTAATTTTCGAGTATAGGGAATGAAAAATAAATTTTGGAAAAAAGTTAAAATTGATTTTTGAAAGATAATTTGAAAAAATTGATTTTTTTTTAAATTTTGGAGTGGAATGTGTTTTAGTGGAGTGGATTGGGTTTTAGTGGAGTGGAATGTGTTTTAGTGGAGTGGAATGGGTTTTAGTGGAGTGGAATGTGTTTTAGTGGAGTGGAATGGGTTTTAGTGGAGTGGATTGGAACTTGGAGTGGAATGTTTTTTAGTGACAGTCTTAATTTTGGCCATCCAAAAATATACAAATAAATAAATAAAAATATATATATTTAAATCATTTGTATAAAATTTCTCTCAAATACAAATTTATGACCTTTTTTTATTTCATTTTTAGCACCAAACATTTTTCTTCTCTCCCTTTTTTTTTGACGCCGCTGCTGCGTTCCGCTTCTTTAATTTTTTCTTTCATCATTTTTTATAATCCACCTTCATTTTTTTTTATATGTTTGACCGATGTTTCATAAAAGGCAGTCTTAAAGAAAAAAAAGAAGAATCATCAAAAATTTTAATAGCTTTTTTTTGTGTTCAAAGTTTATTTAATTTTTTTTTGCATTATTTAATTTTTCATGGTGGTCTTTTTTTGAAATTTGTTTTTTTTTATGAATCTTGATTCTGATTTGATTCAAAAAAAAACATTATTTTACCTTTTTTTGAATGCCGCTGTTTTTTTGGTTAAAAAAATGGGGGAAAAAATGAATAAATCCAATGGTCCATAAAGCTTTTGCCATTGGCCAGAAAAATATATATATACTTTCCATTGACTCCGCCCCCTTTTTTTTCCCCCTTCCGACAACTTGTTTTTTTTTTGATCTTTTGAAGGAAGAAAAACTTGGGAGGTCGAAAATAAAAAATATAATTTAAAAGACAGCGGGCAAAAAAAGGAGGAAGAAAAAAAGGTCTGCGGTGGTCGGATTTTTTTTCTCTCAAAAAAAGTGTCACTTTTTTTGTCTTTTGAATGTAATTGTTTTTAATATTACTGTAATTTTTGATATTCTTTTTTTTTGTGGTGGTGAAGAATTGTATCTTCTTTTATTATTATTATTTCTTTTGTGTTTATTAAATATTATTATTAAAAAAATATATAAAAATGCCAAAAGAACAATATATGTGTCAACTTTGTGCAAATCATGGCATTTTTAATCAACCTAAAAAAGGTCACAAACAAAAATGCCCACATCGATTATGTCCGTAAGTATTTTAAACTTTTATCGATTAAAACTATTTTAAGTTTATCTCCTTTTTTTAAATGGGAGAGATTATCCTGATCCTGATGGCAGCATTTTTAAGCGAGGGTTGGGTAAAGCAAAGTACGGCATAAGATCAAAGAAAAAAATGTGCATGTAAGCGAGAGGTTTCAAATAAAGGAGGGGGGACGGTTACGCACTTTTTTTGCAAGATCCTGATTATCAGGATCTTTCAGGCTCCAACGTTTACTTGGATAAAATGCTACTCAATCGTTGCGAGATTTGCAAAATAAAAAAGTACTAAAACGTTAGCTTCCTTTAAATTCTATTTTTTTCAGTTGCATAATTCTTGTTGAATATCCAAAATCCATCTAAAAAATGTTTTTAAACGTTTGTCTTCGATTTGGCATTTGTGATAGCGAAAGAAATTTATTAATTTCTGCGAAAAAAGAAGTTTATAAATCTTAATTTTTTAAGAAAAATGCCTTTAACTGTTTGTTAAAGGCATTTAAAGCTTTCGAGTTGAGGCCCCAAAAAGCCTGACAAAACATTATTTGGCACTCCTAAAACGGACGAATTTTACCATTAATAAATTTGTTGATACATTTTAGGGGTGAATTTTAAAAAAAAATAAACTGAATTAGGAGTAAAATTCATCCATTTTAGGAGCCGCCCATTAATAATATGCCAAAAGTCCCCCATCGGCAAATTCAGAGAGAAAGAGAGAGTATTCTTCTTCTTCTGAATTATCGCTACAACATTCCCTAACTATAATATCCCTTTTTTAAAGACATATCCGATTTCGGATATATCAAATCCATATAATCCCATGAATGATTTGTCTAATGAATACACAACCCAAACTTGGCTGCAAAACAATCAGCTATGTTTAAAACAACTTTAAAATTTTAAATAATTACAAGATTCCCTAAGCTTAAATCTCGATTTTGGCATTATGTGTCTCAAAACAGAAATTATATAATAAGTTATATTTTGTTTAAAAACTCTATTTTTTCTTGACTGCTGCCTTCAAAGAAGAAAAACTTCTTTCATTTCAACTTACAGAATCCCTTTTTTTACGATCAGATTATCTTCCATCTTTTTTTTCTTGAAGTTGAATTTTAATGGAATTGCGTTTTAAGCATCAAAAAAAAGTATCGTTTTTTTCCATCTTCAAAAAAAGCCCTTCAAAAAAAACAACTGCAATTTTAAAAAAAATGTTGAAACGTTTCCCAATGGAATTACAGTTTTCTTCTGCCTTCTGAAATTTGCATACAAATTTAGTTTTAAGCTTTTCCAAAAAAACAGCTTTTAAAGTTTTTGAAAAAAAAAATGTTCAAAATTTTTTTGATCGAAAAAAAAATCTTTGATTCCAAAAAAAACCAATTTGTCGAAAATTGAAAAATCTTTCGTTCGTTTTTTTGTGTTTCACACAAATAAAAAATGAACAGAAAAGAAAGAAGCAACTGTTTTGAAAATAATATATATGTATTTTTATTGTTCCAAAAGCAAACTAGGGCCACACTTGTGTTTATAGACTTACTTAAAAAAAATTTTGGAAGATTTTTTGGTAAAAAAAAAGAAGGAAGAAGTGTCAAATAATATATTGCAATCATCAAAAAAAAATACATATAAAACACTTATTTTTCTTTGATGAAAGGAAAACCTTTGTGAAAAAAATAGGGGAAAACTTTTATTGCCCCAATTGAAAACGCGTGTGTTCTCTCTCTCAATTAACATTTTATGATCTCACTTCTTTTTTTTCTTCTTCTTCAAAGTTGCTCTCTTTTATCCCCTAAAAAAATAATAATAAAAAAAAGTTGAACTGTGACAGTTGTTTTTTTTCTTCTTCTTTTGCTTTAAGAGAGTAACAAGCAGCAGCTTTTAAATTTTTAAATAGACATTTCCCAAAATTTATTAACATGTTTTTTAGGTGTCCCCTTTGCGCGCTAAATACAAAACGGCGAAGACTTGATCAAATGGAACGACAGCTGCGAATTGTTGGTGGCTCTGAAGATGATGAAACCTGCAACAATAATAATAATAATTCTTCTATTTTTGATACCAATTTATCTGCAGCAACAGCAGCCGCTACAGTATCCATGGGAAATTGCAATGGAATGTTGTCGGCCGGAATTCCGGTCACATTATTTCAATCTTTTAATTTTCAAGGTTTGCCTTTTTTCTTGGAATAATATAAATTTTTCTAAAACAAATTTAAAAAGATACTGTAAAATAATTTAATGTAGGACAGTAATTCTTTTTGGTAAAAAATATCACCAAAAATGATTACTGTCATTTGTTAAAAATATACTAAAGCGTTACTGTAGCCTTTTTATAATTTTTTAAATTTTCCAAAAATTCATAAAAACAACTTTTCATTCGATACAGTATATATATATGTATATACATATCCGTTTAATTCACCCTAAATATTAACCAAAATTGATATGTCAATTTTGGCTAATATCATGGAAATGCTTCCTGTAACTTTTTATCCCATTTTTCAAAAAATAAAAAATAAAATTTTTTTCAAGGCCATTTTTATATCTTTTCATATATTTTTTTTCCTTCTCCATCCAATGTTGACATGCCACTTAATCAAAGCTCACCTGTGGGGGGGTCATAAAAAACATTTAACGACAAATTGGTTCTATTGTTCTTTCTTTGTCTTTTTTCCTTCCCTTCAGGGGGGGGGGGGGATAAAAAAGGAGCAACCAATTTTCAAAAATTGGAAGTAATAAATTCTCGCCTTTTTTTCATAATTTTTTTTTAAAACAAAGAAAATCTTTTTTAAAAAAAGACAAAATTTTGAGGGATTTCAAAAAAAAAATAGTTGCTTCAAAAAAGCGGTAAATTTTAAAAATATCTAAAATATAATTTTTTGTGACATTTTTTATTATTTTTTTGAAACCATTGAATTAATTTTTGACATTTCTGCTTTTTTTGGCAAATATGCCATGCCATTCTTTGATTGGGTTTTTTTCACACAGCTGTTTTTTTTCCAATTCAATTCAAAAAAAAACAGCTTTGTCGAAAATGTTTTTTTCCACCCAAAACTAAAAATTTTAATGTTGAAAAAGAAAAAAAAGTGTGAGAAGCGTTAATACTACTCTAAAAAATAAATCACTCAAATACACATTTGCATTTATATTTCATTTTTTTGCAGGGGGGGGGGGGGGTATAAAAATATCCCCCCCCCCCCCCCCTGCTGGGGTGGAGAGGAGAAATAAAAGAGTTTCTTCTAAAAATACTTTAAAAAACAAAACATTTTATTCTGTCACGTAAATTTGAGGCATAAAAAAACCGTAAAAAAACCGTTAAAAAAAGTCCTTGATTCTGTAAAAAAAGCAGCAAATCAAAAAACTAAAGGAAACCAAAAAAAAAAAGAGAATTTAAAAATTAAATAAAAAAGACTTTTGATTTAATGATGATTTTTTTGATGACATTTTTTTAGTAAAACAGGAAGATGAAATTTTTTCTTTGCCACCATCCCTGCACCGAAATACGGTAGAAAGTTTAAAAATAAAAATGGAAAGAAAAAATGTTCATGGAAAAGAAGGGCATCATCGGTAAGTTTAAATAAATGGCCATTAATAAAAAGGTTTAAAATTATCGATAAAAGTGGATAATTATTGTAATTAAATTATATGAGGGTGATAAGGAGTGCCATGGCACAGGGGTGAAAAATTCGACTGAAAACGACCAAACCGGTTGTTTCATCCATGCCATGGCATTCTTTAAAACTTCTTAAATATATTGATATTTCCAAATTTTTTGGTTTTAACTGATAAAAAAATTTTATGTTTTGAATGACCTAAAAAATTTGATATCAATTTTTTAAATTTTGAATTGGGTTTAAAAAAGTCATTTCTAAAATTCTTGATTAAACAACATTTTTATCAAACAAATCATAGAATATCTAAGCTGATAAGTGATTACCACAATATTTATATCAATATTGTTAAATTAATATTTTGTAGAAGCTTTTCATCATCCACATCTTCATTATCATTATCATCATCAGCTGCTGCTGCTTCTTCACCATATTGTGTTCCAATCCCAGCAACCTTAGCACAGCATCATTTTAAAACTCTTAAACGTTCCGCTGCTCCAATTTCTCCAGAACTTCAAGCAGAACGAAAACGTCGAGCAGAACTTTTTGAACAAACTTTAGCTCGAATAACTGCTACCACCAAAAAAACTTCTTCTCCAACAACAACAACACCTTCCATTTTTCATTCAGTTCAAATGTTAGCCGAACCTGGATGATAAAAATATTTAATCTACCCCCGGATTATGCCGTCTTTCAAATTTGTTTCAAAAACATACATTTTTAATTTTGGTTTTACAACGAAAAAAAAAGTAAGCTTTAAGCTTTTAAAAAATACTTTGTTTTTATAATTTAAATTATAATTTTATTATAAATAAATTTTTTTTTAAAAAATTCAACAATTAACAAAAAAAATGATAGCACTAAGCAAAACCAGAAAAATGATAAAATGATAAGAAAAAAAAGAGAGAGGATCTTTTCAAAAAATAAAAACGATTAAAAAATGTGACATAGAAAAAAAGTAACTTTAAAATACAGTAATTTTTTTAACATTAATATTATATTTTTAAATATATATATCTAAATTTGTTTTTTTAATTATTAATAAAGAAAGCACACACGATATCCGCATTTTGTCATACAACATGAAGGTTGAACGGTATTTTCTCGGCCAAGACAATCGGCATCAGTTTGACAGGCATCAGCATGGGCGAAAAGGCAATTAAGACCGGTATTGGCATTGTTGGGACAGGCAGGGGTTCCACGAATTCCTGCAAAAATTATGAAGCAAAGTTAGAAAAGCATAAATAAGATTCTGTTTGTTATTGAAAAAAGTTAAAAATTTCGAATTTATCGCAAATTTGACATTGTGTCTATCAATGCCAAAAGCTTTTTGGCATTGTGTCTATCAATGCCAAAAGCTATTTGGCAGAAAATAAAAATATTAATAAGTTTCAGTTATTCAAAAATTATAAAAATTTTGAATTTCTCGCAAATTTGGCATTGCGTCTATCAATGCCAAAAGCTATTTGGCATTGTGCATATCAATGCCAAAAGATTAATTAAAGCTTTGCAAAAAGTTAGTTTTGTCTTAAAAAGTTATTTTTAGTTAAAAATAAAGCTTTTAAAGCACAAATATTATGTTTTCGTGGCAAGACCAAAAATTCTTTTTATCTAACATTTCTATGATTTTTCGATAGAAAAAAAAATAATTATTGACCTGATCCAGAGCAAGTTGCTTGACAGCTTGCAAGAGATTGAAAGTTATTTGCATTTCCTCCACATCCACTATATTGAAAGGATCGGCATGCCCCAGATGAGGCATCATAATAATATCGAATTGAAGGAGCTGTACAAGATCCAACGGCCAAGGGTTGATTACAAATTGAATCACTACTAACTCCTTCAGGATCTCGACAAATTCTTGTTGCGGTATTTGTTACTGGATTAGGTTCAAGGCAGCACTTTTGAATTCCAGGACAATTTGCATCAAGCCAGCATCCGGTTGTTGTATCTTGTAACGCGCTAATTCCCAAAGGTTGTGGGCATCGACCTGGCTTTGAATTTATATGACTGACGGGGACACCTGCAAAAAAAGGTAAATAAAATAGTAATTCAATTTTGAACATTTATTTAACAAAAGACTGTAACTATTGTTAAACAATATACAAAAATTTGTTCCCAAAACAATCTGTTCAAGACATTTTGTTAGATTAAAAGCTTTTATATACTGTATTTTCGAACAAAGTTTTTGAACATTTTTAGTTTATTTTATTAACATAAATTACAGTACCTTTGTGGTAAATTTTAAAATTTATAAAAAGTTTAAAAGCTTTAAAAAATAACCAAAATTTTATCTCAGATTTTTTTAAGGATTACTGTAATTTAGTTAAAAATGAATGACAAAATTGATACCCATAAAACTTCCAAATAAAAAAAATAACTTAAAAAAACTAAAAAATCAGATAACCACATTTTCATTTATTTCTTGCTTTTTTTGGAACTCTTTCAACTTTTTTTCCCCCATTCCCGAAAGAAAATGAATAAATACACTTATTTCATTTCTTTTCTTTCCGATCTATACTTGACACAGAGACAACTACTTTTTTTCAAGTATCTTCATCCAAATAAATAAATTTGGAATTAAATATATTTTAAGTAAGAAAAAGGGGAGGATATATGAAATCCTCTTTGGGGGGGATATATGAAATCCTCTCTTTCTCTCTCTCTTGGTGGACATCAAAACAAACCAGCAGTAATTTCTTGACAACATTGTGAGCCATCTGATTGTACACAAATTTGTCCACTTTTTGGGCAATTATATGAATCTGAGGAGCATTCAACGAGGGGAGCATTAGAAGAACAACTTTGTAAAATTGGACGTGACGTTGTCGTGATTTCATTGATCGCTTCAATCGCTCTCATACATTCTGGATGTTCATCAAGTCTTCCCAATTTTGCATAATATTCACATAAATCTATTTTTGTACCAAGTGATGAAAATCGGTTTGATATTAATCTATTATTTTGATTTTGATTGATGTTCTGATTAAAGTTATGAATATTATTTATTCGACCACCTCGAAATCTCATTGCATATGAAAGTGTTGGCTATAATAAAAAAAATTGGATTAGGTATTAAAGTTTTCGTGGTAAGGGGCTGTCCAGATATGACGTCTTTAGGGGGGGGGGGGGGGGTCAAAACTTCACCGCCTTTGATGTGCGGCAAAAAGTGTCTTTGATGTGGAGCGGTAAGACAAATTTTTGCATGACGTCATATCTGGACAACCCCTAAGAGACAAAAAGATAAAAAAACAAACTTACGATAATAACAAAAATTAATAAATATCGCATTTTTATTTTTTTTAATTTAAAAATTGAGCAATGAAAGTGGCTTTTTTTTGTAATACCTGAAATATGAATAATTAATTATTAAAAAGATATTTTAAAAAATCTCGAAAATTAAGGTCTCGAAAAGAAATTTTAGAGATTTGATTTAATTTAATTTTTTAAAAAATTTTTAAACAAAATCAGGAAATTGAAAAACAAAATTATTTTACAATTTTGATCAAAATTGTAAAAATTCAAGCAAAATTTATTTAATCTGTTTCAAAAACAATAAAACATTGTTAAAGCTTTGTTAAAAAATAAAAAAAGAAAGACAATTTGCAACTGCTTTAAAGCTTTAACAAGAAATACAAATGATTCCTTATTTTTTCCTTCCCTCCCTCCAACTCCCTCCAGGATACCTCCCCAAAAAAAAGAAGCTGAAAAAAGAAAGAAAGAAAAAGAGTGTCGTCGATCAACACCTCCTCCTCCCCTTCTTTTTCTTCTTCTTCTACAACATCATCATCTTCAAGATTTCTTCCCAAAATTGAAAAATTGCTTTCTTGCTTAATTTGCATGAAAGAAGAAGTTCAGAAACCGGATTTACAATATCATCATCATCCTCCCCTCCCCTCCCCGTCCCAAACTAACTAACTAACTAACAATTCCAAGCCCCCCCCCCCCATTCACCTTCTTCTTCTTCTTCGTCTTCCAAGTCTCCAGAAAATCTGAGAGAAAAAAAGAAAGAAGAAACACTTTTCCAAAAAAAAACACTCTTGCAATCGTTTTTGCTGTTTTTGTTGTTCCTCGAAAAAAAAGATGAGATCGCCCCCCCCCCCCCCCCCTCCTTTTGTTTAGTTCTTAGTTTAGTTTTTGCGATAAAATGCAATTCAAAAAAATATATATAATAAAGTTCTTTTTTTTCCTCCTCCCGATTTGGTGGGACTTTTTATTTCAAAGAGAAGCAAGCGTCCAAAAAAAACAACACATTTTGTTTGAAACAAAAATGATTGAAAGCTTCAAGACACAAAAGAAGAAAGACAGAAGCAAAAAAAGTAAATTCATGGAAACAAAAAAAAAGTCTCGACTGTCATTGAAAAAAGTTTTTTTTTTGAAGAATAAAAACAATAAAGATTTTAAAACTTATATCTATCGGATAATAAATAATAAAATATGATGAATTTCTGTCAATTTTTTAGCTGTTTAAGCTGTTTCAGAAACAAACAAAAGATTGCATAATTTTTTGAAGTTTTTTAAAAATCTTCAAATTTTATTTTGATTGATTCAAACTTTCAAGGATTCAAGGATAATGAACATTTATTTTTGATATAATTCTTTAAACAAAAAAATGAAAGAAATTGTTAAAGGTCATGATTTTTTCAAATAAAAGTTTTATGGAAACAATTAAAACAGCTGTAACCAACATTTTTGGGTGTCTTTTTTAGGGAAGTTTTATAAAATTTAAAATTTAATAGTTGGGGGGGGGGGGGGGGGGGAATTATTCAAATCATTTTTTTTGCAAAAAAAATGTAAGTGCAATTCAGAGTTGTGGGACACCGTTATTTTTATGAAAAATATCGATATTTCGGTATTCAAAATTGTTTTTAAATGAATTCGATTCAATATTTTGATACCGTTTAAACTGTTGTTAACATCGATATTTCGGTATATTTATACCCAAAAATATCATTTTTATTTTTTAATAATTTGTTTTAAAAGCTTTTTCTTTTTTTTTATTTCACCGAAATGATCTCACGACAAGCCGAGGCTTCATGAGGAAATTAGGTCTATTTTTTCCTTTTTTATCCTGGTGAGGTCCTGGTCAGTTTTAACCCGAGTGAACCGGGGACGGGTGCGCATACTCATTTTTAAACTTCGACCTAGCGTGGATTCGAACCTGGGCATGCCTAATGTTAATCCAACGCTAGACCAGTCGACTACACGACCGTCTAACTACACGACCGTCACAAAGCTCATAATTATACTCTAAAAGTGCAAAAAAGTTGAACAATTTCGTTTTTTTTTCGAAGATAAATTTTAATCAAATCGAAGTATATCAGACATTAAAAAAATGCCGATACCGTTTAAAATATCTGTTGATACCGATTTTTCTACAGACAATATTTTAATATCTCGCAGCCCTGGTGCTATCATATTTTTTTACAAATTTATTTTAAAAATACATTTTTTTTCATTTATATATTTTTTTACTATTTTCACGGTGCGTCAAACGCTACGAAAACTGTCCAGTGAGAAATTTTGAGAGAACACTTTGCGAGACATTTTTTCCATACAAAATCTTAAAACCCAAATTCTGAGATAATGAAGCAATCTAAACGTTTTCTATAAAAGGGAATGTAACGGTTACCACCACGTTAATTTGTGTCACCGAAAAAATTTTAAAAAATGGATTCAGAATCCGTCGGATTCAGAATCTTAGAATAAAATATTCTCCAAATTCTACAAAATTACTTTCATTCGATTCGTCTTGATGAGTAGATTACTTTAAATATAAAATCAGGTGTTTTTCAGAAGTCAGGAAAAAGATTCACAGCTTTTAAAAATTTTATTTTTCATTTTTTTATTTTTATTTCTCCGGCTTCTGAATCCTTCACATCATCTGATTTTACATTTAAAGTAATCTATTCATCAAGACGAATCGAATGAGAGTAATTTTGTAAAATTTGGAGAATATTTTATTCTAAGATTCTGAATCCGACGGATTCTGAATCCATTTTTTAAAATTTTTTCGGTGACACAAATTAATGTGGTGGTAACCGTTACATTCCCTTTTATAGAAAACGTTTAGATTGCTTCAGTATCTCAGAATTTGGGTTTTAAGATTTTGTATTGAAAAAATGTCAAGAAAAGTGTTCTCTCACTGGACAGCTCAGCGCACCGTGTTTTATAAAAAATGTAATATTTTTTCTATGCTTCAAAAACTACAGTACCCATCCTTCCACTATTCAAACTACAACAACTTTCAAAACTTGTAACGGTTCAAAGGGCTTTAAATGCCATAAAAATATGCCCTTTTATTTCCGTTTTTTTAAACTTTTCACGCAAAAAAAAATTTGGCAGATGTATTTTTGTAGTCAAATTTATAAAAGCTAAAAATCAAAAATTTTCAGTTCTTTTTTTTCTTGCTTTTTAAAAATACATGAAAAAAAAACACTTCAAAAAACACATGTATTTTTTTTTCGGCCAAGTCGTCCCAAGATTCTTGTCTCCACTCCACTTTTTTAATTATTCTTTTCCTTTTTCCTTGTCAAGGATTTTTAACCAGAAATAACACAAAAATAATAATCAAAAGGTACTCTCACATCCGAGAGGCCCCTTATTCTTTCTATTTTTTTTACAATTGACTTGATTTATACTTACTTATTTATTTACTTACATCCATTTTTTTTAAACTCTTACAACTCTTTTTTTTTCAAGTCTCGGACATCTTTCTTTCTTTTTCCCCCCATCTTTTTCCTTAACTGTTACGGGTTTCAAGTGTATGTCCCCTCTCTCTCTCTCTCTCTCTGTGTTTGTAAAGTGTTTTTGGACGACAAAATAATCAAATCAAAAAACTTGTCTATGGTCAAAAAAACTGAAACTCAAATAAAATGAAACAGTTTATTTATTATTAAAGAAAAGAAAAAAAACATGTCCCAGGTTATACAAATATATTTTAATAAATATACAAAGAAGAAGAAATAAGTCAAACAAGTATGGACCCGGAAAAAAATCATAGAATAAAAATGAAACACAAAAATGCAAAAAGTACAACAAAAAAAAGAAGAAAAAAGTAAAGCACAAAAGGTGGCAAAATGGAAGAGAAAAAAATATTATGTGTGATTACTGTGGACAGAAATTTTGAATTTTGATAAATTTAAATTTAATACATTTATGCAATGACAAAAAAAAACAAGTTTAAACTTGAAAATGATGCAATATTTACTCATTTCATCACAAAAATGTCTTAAATGGAAATTTCCAAACAGTTTTCACTTTTTTTTCTCTCTCTCTTTCCTTGGCAGATGCATTTCAAAAATGCGACTATTATATTAATTAATAAAAAAAAGATATTTGTAAAATGAAGAAAAATATCAAGAGATCACAATAATAAATATAAGATAGTTTTAAACTTATATATCATCCCTTATCAATAGGTGACTGATAAAGTTAATATATACTGTAGCACCAACAACAACTTTTATTCAAATTTGTTGTTGACTTTTAAGTGAATCATCATCCATTTCCCGAAACGCCCAACCTCCACGACCATCAAGATGTAATTCAATATCATGAAAATGTCGAAGAGATCGTCGATGTGCTACACTAATATATGAAATTTTTTCATCTTGTAAAAGTTTATAAAGTTGTTGCTCCATTTCAAAACTTATTGCACTGGTTGATTCATCTAAGAAAGCAATTCGGGGTCGATGATACAGTACCCGACCAATTGAAAGTCGTTGTAATTCACCTGGTGATAATGTTTCATTCCTATAAAATGATATAATGGATTTCATATATCCACTTTAACCATCAACAGAAAAAATCTTACCAATCAAAATCAACAGGTGAATCAAAGCCATTACATCTTTGAAGAAGATATTCCATATTTAACCATGTCAAAATTTGTTCTAATCTTGAAACATCTTTTTCGACGGGTAATGCCTTTAAAGGATATACAAGCTGCTGCCTCAAAGTTAATCCACCATTAGGAAAATATGGTCGTTGTGGAAGGAAAAGAATGCATGAAGGACGAAGCTTCCAATGTCGCTCAATTTTACCCGTTACACATGTCCAAAGACCAGCTAATGCTCGAAGAATTGAAGTTTTTCCACTACTGCTATCACCAGTGATAAGAATATTTTTTCCTTGAATAATTTGGAATGATAAATCTGCAAAAAACAATGTGTATGTGTTTAGTAAGAATTTGAGAAATTTCCGTTTAAGACCAATTTAGTAAGAATTTTGGGAATTTTCGTTTGAGACCACTGCTGCGTCCTACAACGTGGAACATGTTTGTTCCACCAACTTTTTGTTCCACTGACTTTTTTTGTTCCACCAAAACCCAACTCCTCAAAGCAAATGTCTTACAACGACGAAAGCAAAAAGTCGGTGGAACAAAATGTTCCACGTTGTAGGACACAGCACAGTTATTTTTATGAGAATAAACTTAAAACTTTTCATGTACCTGCTCTAGCACACACTGATCCCTAAGTGGTCTGGATAACCTTGAGTTTCAAAAATGAGAACTAAGCTACCAAAACTTTTTATTAGGGGTACACTTTTAATCTGAGTCTCCTCGGATCCAGCAAGCATTTTTAGTGAATTAATTTCTGGACGGATTCGAACCTAGAAGGTACCGGGTCGAAACCCACTGCACTAACCACTCGACCATTGAGTCGACTAATAAAGTGATCCCATAAAAAAACTTACTGATAACAAGTGGAGAAGTTCGTTCATCGGGGAATGCCACCGTTGCAGAATCAATGGTCATTGCAATTCCATCATCCATCCATTCTTCATTATCTGTATCATCTCCTCCACATCCTCCACCACCTCCTCGAACTACACTAACACTTCGGCCTTCATTAAGATTCTTTAATGGAGCATGAGAAACTTGTCGAAGAGATCGTCGTTGAATTCTTGGTGCTCCAAGAAGATATGCAGCTTCTTCTTCATCCGATTCCAATTCAATTCCATATGCTTGTCGACCATGAAGTTCTTCAATGCGTTGAGTGCCATCCAAAGATTCTTCCGTTCTTGAAATACATCCAATACTATTCCCTTTTTTTTCATTCTCATTCCCTGAGGCTATCACTACCACCGTTGATGGCACCGTTGATGGTGGACGATCCATTTCAAGTCGATCTTGATGTAAACGATTTAATTCTTCAAAAAGTTCTATCACTCGATGTGTTACCCCTGCCATATCTCCAAATTTTTCTGATAATGCAATTAATTGCGTAAAACTATGAATTAAATATAAATAATAGAATGCATTTTCACTAATTACTCCATTCAAATCAGATCCCGAAAGTTCAGAATAATTTTTTTGATAAAATATTGCAATCGCCAAAATGAAATATGATAAAACGCCACCAAAATATCCAAAAAAGTTTGTTGAAACTGAAATTTAAAATTTTAATTCGCCGACTTTTCTACTTTAGAAAAAAGGATTACGGTAGCAGCATGTGTTTTAAATTACACTACTATTAAATTTCACAAAAATGTATATTCAAATTTGACAAACAAAAATTTCACATTTTTAAAAAAACTTTCCCAACTACCGTATAATCCTTTAACCAATAAAAATTTGCATAAATCGCTTACATCCAAGTGCAAATCTCCAATTAAACAACTTTTTTTGCGTTTTTAGCAAACTTCCAAGTTTTTGATTTGTAAAAACATTTTCAGTTAGCCCAGATTGATAAAAGGCAATGGATTCCGTATTTGATCGAACTTCAACATGTTTAAGCCGAAAATCTCCTTCTTTTTGTTCTTGCTCTGTTACAAGTTCAATTGTTGGAGATAATAAAAGTTTGTTGACAACTGTAGCAATAATAAAAAAGATATAAATTGTTATAGGGCCAAGGAAGCCACTTGAAATATATGTTAGATATGTAT
Source organism: Panagrolaimus superbus (assembly GCA_964035985.1). Taxonomy (NCBI): domain Eukaryota; kingdom Metazoa; phylum Nematoda; class Chromadorea; order Rhabditida; family Panagrolaimidae; genus Panagrolaimus; species Panagrolaimus superbus. The sequence continues at coordinate 15,427,807 of OZ038357.1, forward strand.
AATAACAAATTATAAAAGGTGCCATTAAAATTGGAGCTAACAATTCAGAAGTAAATATTCGACAACATTTTTCAACATCCTGGGTCATACGTTGATCACTGAAATAAAAAAAAATATATTGAACAATATAGGGGATAAAGATGGATATAAGGGGATATCATATATCCGAGAAAAAAAAAGAAAAGTTGAAGAATGGGTATAGTTGGATATTAAAAATTACAATACTTTGTAGACACTCTAAAAATCCATTTAAATCTATCTCCATCCAATCTCTTTTAATCGGATATATGAAATCCCAAAACCCCTGATATCCAAAAAACTTACGGATTATCTAAATTATTACTAAGAATATTTAATCTATAAAACCCGTGTCGCTTAAAATACAGCCGATGTAAAGTAAAATCACAAATTTCTCGGCATCTTAAATATAGCATTGATCCGGCATATTTTATTGCCGCCATTGTCTAAAAAAAAGCAACAATTTTTTCCTTTAAAACTTTGTTTAAATATGCTTACAAAAGCTTTTCCAATAACAATTCCAGCGGCCATTAAAATAAGCTTCTGAAATTCATGCTCTTCACGTTTTCCAAGAACAACATGGAATTCTAAAAATAAATTTTTGAATATGTTATACAACAGGGATTTCATATATATCCAGTTATCCGAACCTTTTGGCAATACCCCAACAAAATATGTTGCAATTTCATCAATAAAAGATATTAAAAGTACTGCAAACGCAAAAATAGTTGTTGAACATTTCCATCGAGGAAAAAATATTTTTAGTAATATCCAAAATCGCTTAAATAGCAGCAAATCCATACCAAATTTTGCCATATTTTTTATTAAAATAAATCTGGCAAGATTTTTTGTTGGATTAATTAAAAATAATAATATTTAAATCGAATTCATTCGTTTTTTTATAAATATATGCAACTTTTTTTAAAAAAAAGAAGAAAGTTGCTAATGCTGCTGCTGTTGCTGCTGCAGCTGGTGATGATGATGGTTGTTGGGGAGGTCTAAAAAAAACTTAGTTTGGCAATTTTAAAGCTTTTTAAAACTTTTGTTTCAAATATATATATTTCTTTTTTTCGTTGGTTAATGTTCACGTGAGAAGGGAGGGGAGGAGAAAAAAAAAGCGAGAGAGAGAAGAGCAAAAAGACATTTTTCATTAACTAAAATAAATAAATAAAATACATATATATAAAAAGAAGAAGAGCAGACATACAAGAAAATGAACACTGCTTCTGCTGTTGCTGCTGCTGCAAAAATAAAAAAAAAAAAAGAAGGGAACACTTTTTTTAAATTTCTTTTTATTAAATTAGCTATTAAAAAAGATAAATAAATAAAAATTCATGTGCAAAAATATATAAATTTAAAAAAATCAATGTTTTTTTCTTTCATTTTTGCGGTAAAAAAATTTTTTTGCACGTAAAAAAACTATTTTTTTTTGTTGATGGTCACAACAAAAAAAAATATTCCGCTCAAAATCAAATTTTTTTTCGAAGTATCGAAAAAAAAGAGAGAGGCAAGAAAAGGAAAAAAAATTATTGATTCAAAAAGTTGAAAGAATACATCATTTATTTGTATATTGGTACAACAATGAAAAAAAGGAGAGAGAGAGAAAAAACGGGAGTATTTTAAAAAATTTTTTGACCACCAAAAATGGTGGTGCGCAAAAAAAAAAAGAAAGCTAACAAACATTGGCATTTTTTTGCTTTGCTTGCTTTTTTTTGAGACTCTTAAAAAAATTTGTTTCAGTATTTTTTCATTGAAGCAGAAAAAAGGCTGCCATTTTTGTTTTTTTCATCGAAGAAAAAAAAATGAAGGAAGGAAGGAAAAAAATCGGATAAGGTTATTTTTTTTGTGTCTTTAATAGTCTTATTTTTTTTTCATTCATGAATAGAAAGAAAAAGAGTTGTGACGAAAAAAATGCATGTTTGCTTCAATGCTTTTTCAATTTTGATTCATTCATTCAAGGCACAACGCAAAAAAAATATATTAATAATATTTTTTAAAGAAAAAAAGTAAGTATAAATTGAAAAAATGAAAGATATAGTTGAATCTCAGATTTTCTTTCCCCCCATTTTTTTAATTTAAAATGAAACAGATTCATTTTTTTTCTCGTTAAAAACAGCTGCAACTCATTTTTCTTTTAAAAAGCAAGAATCTGCTGCTGTCAAAAAAAATCTATCAAAAAAATAAATATATAAATATTTGAGTGAAAATAATTTAAAGCAGATTTATTTTGAAAAGCTTAAAACCAATTTATTTTTAAAATATTACGAAAAAATAAAATTAAGAATCTGAAAATCACGTAAAAGTCAGAAAACAGATAATTATAAAAACACATCTGTCATTTAAAAAAGGATACTGTAGAACTTGCAAAAGTAATATTTAATTTTGATAAAAGTTTTATAGGTTGCTAAAAAAATGGCAACAAATAACTGAAATTTAAAAATAATAATAGTGAATTATTAAGAAAAATTATCTTTTAAAGAAAAAAAAAACTTTTTTTTGTGCAAAAAAGATAATCATAGCTTTAAGAAATTTGGGAAAAAACTTGGCAGATTTTATTATAAAAAATTTAAAAAGCAATGTCTTTTTTAGTGAAGCTTTTTTCCTTCAATTAAATCAACTTTTAATATATATATATTTTTTTCATGACAAACAATCACGCCATGCTTTTGAAAAATATCATTATACCTATTTTTATGTAAAACAAAAAAAACTGCACCCCTCCTATTTTTTCCTTTCCCCTTAAATCAATGATAATACTTTTTAATCAGGGAAAAGCTTTCTTTAAGCGCTTTTATCATTAATTCAAACAAGTTCTTAAAAAATTGAGAACTTTGAACGCAAAAAATTGCAGAAAAAAATACTTGAAAAAAAAGTAGCCGTGAAAAATTAGTTTTAGCAAATTTTTTTTGAAACAAAGAATCAGGACGATTTAAAATACTTTAAAAAAATTTAAACCTGCCAAATAAAAGAGGTATCATCAATCAATCAAAGTACTCTCTCTCTTTTTTTGCTTATCACATTTTTGTGACTCAATCGAAAAAATAATTTATTTAAAACGGAAACTTTTTTTCTGAGAAAAAAGAACCACCTTTTTTATATTACTCACAAATGAAAAAAATATGGGCAAAAATTTATTTGAGTCAAAATAAAATTGGTAAAAAATATTGATATTAAATAAAAAATATTGCAGTCCCGTCAAGGGGATCAGGGCGGGAACAGCTCTACGAGGCTAAGGGACAGGGATTTAACAAGTGGTCCCGAGCCATTCCTTGCTATCGTCAAATAAATGATTGTAAAATTTGTGATATCAAAAAGACAAATTTGAAATTTGATTTTATCTTTATTATTTTTTTGCAGACTGATACTGTTTTCTGACACACTTTTTTGAAGAAAAACAAAAAAATTAGTAAAATTCAGAAGCAGGATAAAAATGTAGCGTTATATGTTAGGCCGCCAAAAGGTGGAAGCTTTCAAGCCCTGATTAAAATAAATTAATGTTGGACATTTTTTATTGGCTCCGACCCCAGAAAAGCGGCACTTTTCCTTAGATATTTTGGGAGCAATGACTCCGGGGCCGCAATAACACCGAAAAATAAAAATTTTGTTTGTTTAAAACCTTCAAAAAACAAATCCTCGCTTCTTTTATATAAATTTCCTATTTGAAGAAAAAATATAAACTTCAAAACATCTCTGATACAACAAAAAAAACATAATCGGCTTTGAAAAAAGAAGACCAAGATTACTATCAAAAAAAAATAAAGAAGCACGCGATTTTTTTTAATAAACTTTGTAAATAATAAAAAAAACGAGCTGCTTATTTTTGTTTTAAAAAAACCAAAACAAACTTTCCAATATTTTTTTAAAAAGCATAAAAATCATAAAACAAAAAGTTGCTTTTTGTTTTGAAGAAATTTTTGCCCCCTGAGGGGATAAATATATATATATTTTTTTTGAGAGGCACTCTTTTTTTGGCACTCACACCAAAACTTAAAGTTTACAGCAAAAAAACAAATGAGTTATCACATTTTTTTTGTAAACAAATAAATAAATATATTATTCATAAACGCAGCAACTTGTAAAATTTCTTTCTCAATTGTTTAAAGGAAAAAGTTACAGTACCCCCCCCCCCCCCCCCAAACTTGTAAAAGTTACAAAAAAAAGATTTTTCTAAAATTTTTGAAAACATGTTTTTTAAATAGCAGAAAATTTTTCAATTTTTTCACACAGATTAGATTTTTAATTAATTTTCTCAAAACTGATTTTAACTAAAAAAATGAAACAAAATCTTAAAATAAAAATAAGTTTAAAAGTACTGTACCAGTTACAGTACTTTTATACTGATACAGTATACCCAAAAAACTAAAACATTTATAAAAAAATATAACAAAAATGTACAAAACTTTTAAAAAAATGGATACAAAAAAGTGGGTTAAAAATAAAAAAGTTAGTCATCAATATCATCACCAGAACTTTCATTATCATAAAATTTATCCATTAATTCAAATTTAGTATTCTCAAATTGAGAATTAAGTTTTACCATTCTTTCTTGAAATTGTTTTTCCAATTCTTGTAGATTTCTTTCTCTTTGATCTTGTATTGCACGAATTTTATGCAAAACTTTTGCAGCAAGAATATCTTTTGTATATTCTCGACAAATACAACATACGCGAAATTCTTCTAATAATTTTAATTGCTCCAAAGACATATTCTAAAACGATTAATAAAGATTTAAGAAACTTTAAAAATAAAACTTAAATAAGAAAAACTTACTGTAGAATTTTCTGTTAATAAAGATAAAACCTTTTCATTGCTAAATTCTGATGCCGCATATTTTTCTGTTTGTTCTTTTTCAAATGGAATTCGAAAATTTGAATAAAATTTTTGAGTTAAATCGTCACCATCTTGAAGATTTTCGTCCTCTTGTTCATTTTCTTTGGCATTGTTTTTATTGAAGTAAGATAATACCTCATTAATCTGTAAACAAAAAATATTATAATAAATGTAAAATGGGAAGATGCATCGATATTAGCTTACCCGATTTTGTAAAGCAGCACTATCATCATCGTCGTCATCACAATCATTTTCTGCAACTTCAATAACATCTACAACATCTTTATCAGCATCTATTTTAGAAGCTATTACAGCATTATTTCCAGAATCCATCTTTAAAGACTTATCAACAGTAGCAGCATCATTATCAGTGATTTTTAATGCAGATAAAGCAGCTTCAATATCTTCAATATTCCATTTTTCAGGATGAGTGTCAGCAGTATAAAAAGTAAGTTCATTGGAAGATTCAGAATTGTTGCCATGACTTTTGTTTTCAGCAGGACCATCAGTACGTTGTGTAACAATAACTTCTTTAACCTGAAATTAATTAAATATAAATAATTATACAAAAATGGTAATAAACATACAATTTGAACTTCATCATGTGAATCATTTGCAGAAGTGTAATCAGAAGCAGCAGAAATACTTGTATCGTTTATCAAATCATCAACAACGGATTCAACATCTTTTTGATAATCAGTAGCATTTTCTGGTGACATTGTTGGTTCTGTGAAGGTTAATTAACTAAAAAATTTATATTTATATATATTTAATTCCATAATTTTGAAAAATACATACCCGAAATAATGCAAAGTACTTACACAGAACAAACAATAAAAAAAATTAATAAAAGCTCTAATTTTCTTGGATTTAGTAAATCAAAAATCGCAGCTGCTTTTTTCTTAGATTTTTTTGAATATTCAAATTTTTTTGTTCAAAGAAAAACAAAAATTTTGTTAGGTAACAGAATGCCAAAAACAACAATTGAAAGAAAACATTTAAAAAAATACAGTACATTTAAAAATGGAAATAGATAAATATAAATTTATTTAATGAAATATTTATTGCAATATTATTTTTTTCAATTAATGCACCGTTTATTTCTCGTTTATTACTGTATTAAAATTTTACAAAATACAAATGTTTTATTTTCAATAATTTCAGATGCTTAATTTTAAACAAATTACATCAAAAATTTTTTTAAATTTGTTTTATTAATTTTTTTATACTTACATATTTAATATAAAAATGTAAACAAAAATATATCCCATAATATATGATTAAATTTCTACCGTATACCTGTAAAAGGTATACTACAAAAAATCCCGCAAAATTTTTTAAGCTACAAAAAAATTTAAAGTTTAAACCGGTTTTAAATAAATACAAAAAAAAAGCAGATGGAAGGAACGATTTTTGTGAGAGAAAAATTATTATTTTTTTAGAATTTTTGTTTGTAAATTTTTAAAAAATTAAAATTTGTACAAAAAAAATGAAAGAGTATCACAGATTTTTTTACAAAATTCATAAAAAAAAGAGTTGAAAGCAATTTTTTTGGGCAGTGTTGGATATTTTAGAGAGATAAAAATTTATTTGCGGAATGGCACTTTTTTTCAAACAATAAACGGCAATCCAGGAGATCGAATTTGTGACGATGAATTTGAGGATGCCGTTGAGGCATTGGAAGTTTTATATTTTATTGGCATTTTTGCAGGTGTTCGAAGCAATTTTTCAAATTCATACTAAAAAAAATGAAAAGAATTAATATTTTGAGTCTCGAATGGAAAAATTAAAGTTATTTTTAAAAATTTGTGCCAAAATTACTGCTAAAACTTTTATACCGTATCAGTGATAAGTTATCAGTTCTGTATAAAATATGATATTTTTAATCTCAAAATTCTCAGATTTCTTTGTCACATTTTTTTCTTCAAAGATCAAACATGTGACATGAAATTTAAGGGGCTACATTTTCATTCCCCCTATCAAATTTATCTTTACATTGCTCTTTCTCATCAGCTACAGTATCCCATAACAAAATTTTTTTAAACTGAATTTGTCAGTTCTATTTTTTTTGTCTAATATTTCACCAAAAGTAAATAATTTTTTAACCCTTCACTTTCTTTCCCCTCTTTTTTTTAAACTTTGTTTTGTAATTAAATATTTTATTTAAATAAGATTAAAAAATTTTCTTACTGTAACTTTACTTAATTTTGTTTTTACGTCAAATATTTTTTTTCGCTGCCAAAAAAATTAAAAACAACCAATTTTTTTATTGCAAAAATTAAATTTGTGACGTATAAAATGTTTTTTTACTTGTTTTCTTTCCAGAAAAAATTTTTTTATTTAAGTTTTGAGCTTACCAAATGTTGACTAACATCAATACTTATTGGTGGAAGGGAATATTTTGGATGTAAATAATCATTTTGAAATTTTGAAGATGGCGCAACAAGATTTGTACAACTGCTTCCATATTCATGTTGTTCATGCATAATTGAATATTTACGATTTAAATATTCTATTGATTGACTAAAAGTAAATATTATACTACTGTGATTTGTAAAAGATTAATATGAAGGAAAAAAGTCTCAACACGAAAATTCGTCAAAACATGTCTCAACACGAAAATTAGTCAAAACATGTCTCAACACGAAAATTTGTCAAAAAAATGTTTCAACACGAAAATTTGTTAAATCATGTTTCAACACGAAAATTCGTCAAAAAATGTTTCAACACGAAAATTTTCAAATCTTTTTCGTTCCAAGATTTTGTAAATATGAAATCAATCAAAAATAAGCATATTAATGAAAATTTTGTTTTCGTTTCGAGATCACCGATATAAGTCAAAAAAACGAACCTCGCTGATGAAACACTTTCAAGTTCAATAAATTTGGTATTCCTTCTTGGAGATTTTATTGAAGCAAGGGGAAGCTCCTTTTGCGCATAAAACATTGTTGAAGAAAGTGAACACCACCGAGCAAAAAATACGATTAATAATATCGTATATATGAATAAAATACAAATTGTTACAATGAGAAACATTAAATAATATTTATTTTAATAAAATATTGTTGCTGTATTATTATTATTATTATATTTAATAATAACAATACAACAACATTTCATTTGAATATTATATATATATTTTGTTGAATTTGATTAAGGGGGATATGATATATCCGATAAAAAATAAATTAATGGAATTTTATTTTAATTGGATATTTGAAATTTCTGAAATAAAATGAAAATAGTAAAAAATTTAAAATTCTTAACACGAAAGCACGAAGTTAAAATCTTGACACGAAAATTGCGCGCATAAAAATTTTCCTACCACGAAAACTTAAAAACTTTATGAATGAAAAATGTATATTATACATACTTTCGTAATAAAAAAAATTTAAAAGAAAGATTAATCCGATGATCAAAAACTTTTAATTTTATTTTATCTCAATCTATTATTTGACAAGACATCTCAAATGTCGTCAGCAAACATGCTTGCTTGCTTGCTGCTGCTGCCACTATTGTTGGCAGCTTTCTTTGCAAAAAAAACTTTTTTCTTTTTCATTTTGGATTAAGTTTATTTTAACGTGGCCACAAATAACAACTGTTTTTTTAAAAAAAAGAATTAAAACTTTTATTATTCCAACAATTGTGTGACAAGATTTTTTTATACTTAATTGCCTACGCAAAAAAAATAAAAACTCTTTTTTTTTCAGAAATTATACCAATTGTCAATCACCTGATTAGTCTTGCAACGAAAAAATAATATAAAAATTTTTTGGGGTCTCGTGCTGAGACACAATTATTTGAATTTAAAATTTTTTTACGCAAAAACAAATAAAATTATTTATGCATAAAAATTACAACTATTTTTTTGCACAAAAATAGCAGCCTAAAAAATGCGGCATATTTTTGCCGTGAATTTTTAATAAAAAAAAATGGCGGCGGCTTTTGTTACTTTTCTTTGAACTGAAAAATAAATTTAAAAAATTATATAAATTTTTTTTGAAGTCAAATTTTAAGATTGCTTTTATTTTGGTGATAACATTTTTTATGGGAAAAGGAAATGAATCAAATCCACGAGGCTTTAAAGATAATATTCATAAAAAATAATAATAATTTAAAAAATCGAGAAAAAATGGAAAATTCAGGAAACGCTTTTTTAGGGGTCTCACATGGAAAAAAACAAAACAAAACACAAAAAAAGAGAGAGGCTTTTTAAAAATAAAGGTCAACAAAAGTGATAATATGTAGTCCTTTGAGGATTATTACTGTAGAAGTCAATGATTAGTTCAAAAAAAATTTTTTTTAAAAAACAAATTTAAAATAAATTCTTTTGGGAGCATTAATTTACGAACTTTAAAAAAAAGTGAAATAATTAAAATAATTTTTGAATTTTTTTTTCAAGTGTTCCTAAACGCAATTTTATACAATTTTTTTGGTGACGAAAATGTGACGAAAAATAAATAAAACAATAAAAATTTGTAAATTGCAGAAATTTGAAACAAAAAATTATAAATTTTTTCTTCCGCTTTCAAATTTTTTTTTATCTTTTGCAAATACAATTTTATAATTTTTAAACAATACAAAAGAAAAAAATTGAAATTTGTTACTCTTATTTTAGTATTCCCTCAAAAAATTGTTACAGACGAAAAAAAAGTGCTGATTAAATATGAATGTAAAACAAATAATTCCAACGGAAATAAAAAAAATTGGAACACTAAAAAAAGAGATTTCCTAAAAAATTTATTTATATATATTTTTTTTTATTATTATTGTTTTTTGATTTATTGTTTTTTATTTAAAAAATATCATGTGCTACTTTTTATACTGGGTCTTGCACGGAAAAGAAAAGACAAAATAATATATATGTTTATATTTTGGTCTTAGAGGGAAAACGAAGAAAAAGGAAAAAGGTCAATTTAAAGGGGGAGACGTATCTCTAACAAATTTTTTGTCAGGGTTCATTAGAGCTGTTTTTCGTCTGACATTTTTGCAGCTCCAAAGAATAAAAAAAGCAGCTCCAATGAGCGTTGATTCGCATCGAGACCTCCAATCAATGTCAAACAAAAAAATTTGTTAGAGGTGCGTCTCCCCCTTTAAAGAAAAAATTTTAATCGTTTTCAAAGAAGAAAATTGAAATTTAGATTCTATTTAATGGGAGCATTCGGGGATAGACAAAGTTTTTTTTTATTCCATCGCACGGGTTCTCTTAGCACGAAAATATGCCAAAATTTTTAAAATAGTGAATATTACTGCATTTTGACCATTTTTTCTGTATTTACGATTAAAATTAACCCTACAGCATGTGCCCACAAAAAGAAACAATCCAGGAATTATACGAAATTTGAATATTTAATTGATTACTCACACATTTTTGACAACCGTTAAATATTCTCAAAAAAGTTTATATGGATCATATTTTTACAAAAACAGTTGGTCCTAGGGTTAATTTTAATCGTAAGAACAAATAAAGTGGTCAAAATTCAGTAATATTCACTATTTTAAAAATTTTGGCATATTTTCGTGCTAAGAGGACCCGTGCGATGGAATGACAAAAAACTTTCTCTACCTCCGAACGCTCTCTTTAAGTCGCAAAAAAATCTTCAAAAGTCACGAAAAAAAGAACGGCAAAAATTGAACATAAAAAAGAAAGAAAAACGATATCTTTAAAAAAAGCCGCTTTCTTTTTTATTCATTTCATTTCATTGCCTCCTCCTCTGTCATTCCACTTTAACTCCAGCTTAACCACACAAAATTGAAAAGGGATCATTCAAATTTAATCTTTTAAACGTTAACAATTTAAAAAAAAAGCCACGGCGAAAAACATTAAATGATCACATTTTTTTTCAAATCTTAAAAGAAGAAAAAAGCTTTTTAAATAAAACAAAATCCACGTAAGCCGGGCAGGCGCAAGCAAGAGCAAGAAAAAAAAGATGTTTGATTGTTTTTATTTCTTCCAAAAAATCCATGTCAAACAAAATAAATAATAAAAACAAAAGTGAAAAAAAAAGTTTTTTTGGAAGAAAAACAAAAACAGTAAATCATAAATCAAAATTTGAAAAAATGTTAAAAAGTGATAATAATGAAAGGTAATCAACAAAAAATAATCAAAATATTTTTTTAAAAATATCGAAATTTAAATTTGCCGAAAAATAATGAATTAATTTTTTCAAAAGTGTACTGTAGAAAAATTTTCGAAATTCAAAAAGAAAAAAAGAGCAATCATGGTTAAAATTTTGTAATTATAAAATATTTTACAATGGCATAATAAATTACAGTAATCCCAAAAAATTGATTAACTGTAAATAATCAAAACTTTAACGGTGATCACTCTTTTGGAGAAACAATTTTGCTACAGTAATTTTCTAAAATTCATATTTTTTTAATCAGTGATAATAAAAATGATAAAGCAACTAAACGCTTATATTATCATTGATAAAACTTCAAAATAAAATATTTTTCACAGCAGCTTTTAATCACAGACAGTAACACTATCAAAAAAATTTTGGATTACTATCAAATTTTTGATTTTTGAAATATTTTCAATTTTTTTTTACCTAAACTACAGTAACCCAATTTTTAAAAAAAAGAAAAATAATTTCAAAGTTTTTTAAGCTTAATCAAATTAAAACAATGCCCTTTTATATTCCAACTGATTTTTGTCCCAGACAGAAAAAAAAGCAAGAATCTGAATTCTCAAAAATAGCTCAAAGAGATTACTTTCCAAAATCCTTTTTTTTGGACAAAACAAAAAAAAGAAGTGTAACAAAATCCCTGTGTCACATTTTTGCAACGACAACAAAAAAAGCGGAAATTTTATAATTGACAGAAACACGCAAAACTTGAAATTTATTTATTTTAACAAAAATCTGAAAAATAAAATAATTTTAAAAAATGAAAGTTCTTTTTTTGGACGGCAAAAAAATTAAAAGCATGGCTTTGCTTTTTTCCGGCAAAGAAAAAAAACTGGGATCAAGTTTCGCCAAAAAAGAACAAAGAAAAGTTGAAGATATTTCAAAAACTTTTTTTTCGGCATGAAAAATTTGGAAATAAATATTTACAAATAAGTAAGCTTTTTTTTGAAAGGCACAAAAAAAATGAAAGAAAAAAACTTTTTTTGTTTAATTTTTTAACTTCTTTTTTTGTAAACCTCTTAAATTTCGACACTTTTATCAACAACAACAAATGCCATGGCATTTTTTATTGTGTTTTTTTCCAAACTTTTTTTGGCAAAAAACAAAAAACCTTTAATTTTTTTTTAAAAATTTGAAAACCACACATGTTTTTTTTAAAATCCAAATGTCAAATTTGCCGAAGAAAAAAAAGTGCCGATAAAAAAAGATATATATAGTTTTTTGTTAAAAAGTGCCAGACGAGAATAATAACAAATGTGAAAAAAGAAATCACCGATGTTGTTATTTTGAATGGAAAAAAATATTTTAAAACAAAAGCAGCAAAACTTTTTTGCTGTTGCAGCGGCAGCAGCAGAATTACGTATATAATTTGATTGATGAAAGATAAAACAAAAACAAAATCATTGCAATAAAATATATATTTTTAGTAACAGCAGTATCATCATCATCAAGAGCAGCAACAGCAGCAGCAAAGTTGAAAAAACATATATTTAATCGCAATTTTTTTTGCTGCTGGGGTACTTGGTGACAGCTTTAAAAAAAACAAATATTTTTATTCGAAAAAAAACAAATATTTGTGACAAAAAAATCTCTCAATGTTTTTGGTGTTGGTAAAAAGTAAAAAAAGTGATATACGTAGATGACTCTGTTGATGAAATCCACGAAGAGATGATTATTTGCAAACGGAAGAACAACAAAAAATGAATGCAAAAAAGTATATATTGGAATATATTTTTTTTGCAAAAATATATTTATTTTTAACCCGAAAAAAACAAATTTGATAGCAAAAAACGAAAAAGACAAATTGTTTTGATCCCCAAGTAATTATGCCAGAGATCAATCTCTCTCTCTCTTTGAACAACAAAAAGGATTTTGAAGTTTTAAATGATTGGAAGAACAGAGAGGAAAATCTAAATAAAAACACGATAAAGTTGTTCAACAAAAATATTTTGAACATGTTCAATATATTTTTGTTTTTTTTGGATCATTTTTTAAGAGTTAAAAAAGATACAAAAAAAGGACAAATAAAAAAAACCGAGTAAAAATTGTGTTTTAAGAGCTGTCTGCCTAATTTTTTCACTTCTATGTACCTCCAAAAAATTAAAGTGATAACCGCACAATCAATTATCATTGCAAAAAAAAATTTTTAAATACAGTAATCCGATCAGGAATGTGTGATGGTAAATATATTTATAATCAAAATGACGATAATCGACAACATGTTAAACATTATCGATTATCGTCATTTTTTGTTGAGTTTTGATATCGATACTTTGATTTAAAATTAATCCTCGAAAAAGGCCAGATTGTTTTAAAATCGCTTAAAAAGTATTTAAAAAGTTGCAAAGAAAGGTATCATATATAATTTTATAATTTTTGCGACGCCGGAGTAGAAAGAGTTGGAGCCGGAGTTGAAATCAAACATCAAAAAATGATTGAAAAATATTTTCTTTCAATTTTGTGACTCATATCATATCATTCAAAAGTCCTATCAAAAAAAGATGAAATTTTTAATCAATCAGTCATCCATGTTTTTTTGTCATATCAGTTCATCAGTTCATCGACGATGAAATGACAAACTCCGATATCCTTTCTTCATCTCTTCCCCCCCCCCCTTTAAAGCAACGGATTTCAGCAAAACGGCAACGGTGGCAATAAAACAAAAAAGTTGTTAAATGATTAACGACCAGATTTTTAGTCTTTTTTTAAAAAAAAAGATGAATCAAAACTATAGCATTGCGTTTTTTGCTGCTTCTGCAAAAAATAAAGAAGAAAGAACAAAACCTTTTGTCTCTTGACCATTTGGCGGCAAAAAATTAAAAGGGAGGTCTTCAATGCCATCTGGCACCACCGATATATTTATTGACACATTTATATATTATATACGCGTATTTTTTCCCATAAAATTACTTTTTTTATGTGTTGATCATTTACGTCATCTTTATAAATATATATATATCTTTTTTTTCTTGGACATTTGCTCAAAATAAAGGGAAAAAAGGATATATTATATCCCCTTGAGAGAAGGGAGAGGGAAAGAGTCCAACGACAACAACAACAACCTTCGAATTGGTCACTCTTTTAATTTTTTAAGGACCCAAATAAAACAAAGAAAAAGAGGGAGAGAGAGAGGGAGAAAAAAAAATGATGAAAATTACACCATTTTTTTAAAAAACAAAAACATCTTTTTTCTCTCTCTATTTTTGGCATTAAATTATAAATTTAAAATTTTAGTAGTATTAAATGAAAGAAGGTTGTATAAAAATAGATTTTAAGAAAATGATGTTATATTTTTAGGGATGATTTTTTACATAGCAATAATCAATGATCGATGATGAATTTGATACTACGGTAGTGGCACAAAATTCATCACAATCTAGTCAAATGTCACAGTGACGGTGATGAGGTTGTGACGAATTCAATGACGGTGATGCATACGCAGTTAAAAAGTTACCATCGAAGTCATAATTCATTGACATTTTGGTGATGGTTTTTCTCTTCCCCTGATAATTTTTAAACAAATTCAAAAAAGATAATTTTCTTTAAATTCAAATAATACTATTTTTTGACAGTTTTTTTTTAATTTATACCACACTGAACAAAATCGGTGACGAAAAAACCCTCACTAGCGATGTTAAGGTGATGAATTCATCACTTTTAGTCACGTATTCATCACCAAATCGTCACCAGTGAGGGTTTTTGCATCACCCCTTTTTCTCAGTGCATAACAAACTTTTACAGTATAAACATATTTTGAAATATTAAAAGAATGAAATTTATCGGAGGTAGTGGAAACTCATCACCAAAATGTCACTGAATGAACACTGTGATAGTAGCTATTCAGTTACATATGCATCACCGTCACTGGATTCGTCACAGCAACATCACGCTACCATTGCGTCACGAATAAAATCGTCACCAATATCTAGGGACCCTCAACGAAAAAAAATTTTTTTCCAAAAATAATAAAATTTATATATTCAGATACTCCAGGATTTTCTGAGTACAACCCTTCCATTTTTTTGAATTTAAATTTAGAAGCGCAAGAATGATGAATTTTCTCCGGCGAGCGCTTCCGTTTTTCATGGGATCAAAGAAAAAGCGCCGCCAAGCAGGCGATGCACTGGGCTCAGTGGTTAGCGCAGCGATGTTGCATGCAACCACTCACAGGATCAATTCCGCTGGGGTGAAAAAATGGTGGTTAGAATTAAATTTTATGTGGGATGTATTTAAAAACATTATGGGGGAACTGCAAATAAATAATAACACTGATTTATTTTTAAATTTCATTAATTTAACAATTTTTTATTTTTTCTCTGTATAAATATTAACCCAACGGCAGTGTATTAGTAATAACAAAAGTCTGCCCATGTTGATTTTTTTAAACGCCAGCAATAAATTTAAATTTAAAGTTTTGTTATAATATTTTCTGCTTGTTAAAACACTCACAAAATTAAAAATTATTTGTTAAAACAAACTGCCAACAACATCTATAACGACCCACGTTACATGTAACATTTTAAAGTTCTGCTATTTTAGCTTAATACTTTTTTAAAATAATTTATTTATAAGTATATATTGAAGAAAAAAAAACAAAAAAGTAAAGAAAAATATAAAAAATCATACTATCTTCTATTCTAGATGTACAGATGTTAAACATAAAAAAAGATAATGGTATATGTTGTTAAGAAAAAAAAGAACCAATTATTCACGGACATCGACATAGAACACCATGACCATATATTCTAGAAGACAGATCTTTAAATAACTTGAAGAACTCTTTGAACAAATTGATAAGATCATTATAAGCATCATCATATCGGATATTTGAAGATGGCGCTGCTTTCTTTCTGCATTAGAAGTATCTGAAATATAAAATAAGATATTATATATATATATATATGCAGTAAGACAAACACAAACCAGTAATTCAGCAAAATTGATATATCATCCTAACCATGTTATTTTTTCACATTTAACTTCAAGAAATGTGATATATACCATGAGTTGGGATAGATTCATTGTAGATTCTTATTTTCTTCATAATTCTTTTGACATAAAAAGCAACACTGATTTTTTGAGAGATCTAAAACAACGTGGATATAATGCAACTAGTAAAAAATATTAATGTATGTATATATACAAAAAAAACTTACCATTATACATCAAATCAGCAGCAGTCACTTGAAGAAAGCTTTGAGTTTGATTTAGGATAGAAAAAGTTTGTGATCAAAGCTTCGACGATGTTCTTTTTTTATAAAAATTGTTTCTTGAACAGCTTTTCTTGACGATTAGTTGATTCTTCTTCAAGCAGCAACAATTTAAAAACATTTATTAAAAGCAGCAAGCAAAATGTGATAGAAATGATGGAAGTGGCAAAAATGTTTAATAACTTCCTAATTTTCCACAATTTGTTTTTTATTGGAAAAACATTTCTCAAAAACAAGTTTCGGTGTAAAAATAAGCAAATTAATGAAATTTAAAAATAAATCAGTGTTATTATTTATTTGCAGTTCCCCCATAATGTTTTTAAATACATCCCACATAAAATTTAATTCTAACCACCATTTTTTCACCCCAGCGGAATTGATCCTGTGAGTGGTTGCATGCAACATCGCTGCGCTAACCACTGAGCCCAGTGCATCGCCTGCTTGGCGGCGCTTTTTCTTTGATCCCATGGGAAAGTTCCTTTTTTGTGAAAAAAAAATTTGTTGAGGGTCCCTACCAATATCTCACTCACTTTTTTTTGTCAGTGTATCCACCTTTTTGGCGCCCTGTCACAAAACAAGTTCAAACAAAATAAGTTAAAAAATAAAATTAAAGTAACCTAGTTTTTTAGCCTATTCTTTTTTGACATTTATTTTTGCTGATGATGCTCTAAGAAAAAAAATAGAAGAAAAATGATGAAAAAATTTGAAACAAATAAATTCACAGGGGGGTGGGTGATTAAAGACACTCATTTACTTCCTTTTAAGAGAGACATCCCAATTTTAGTCTTTCAACTGAAGCCGCGTAATTCCTCCCCTATTTTTTTTATCATTTTTATAATTAACAAATTACATTTTTTTTCTTCCAATTTAATTCTAATTTTTTAGATTTAAAGCCGCCAAAAAAAGTAACTATTTATAAAATTTAAATTAAATTTTAAGTTTAAAAAATTAATTTTGAAAAAAATGGGTTTTCTTCGAAAATGTTTTTTTTTTCAGCTGAAAATTGTTTAACCTTTTTTTTAAAGGTTACAAACTTTAAATTTAAATTTAATTAAATTTAATTCTAAATTTCAAAAAAATCAGCACAAAATTGACAGGTGATAAAAATTTGAAGAAAAAATGCCAAAAGTTTAAAGATAAAAAAATTGAAATGCATAAAAAATTGAGCACTTTTACTTTTTTTTTCTTCAAAAAATTCTTTTTTTAAAAATAGTTTTGAGAATTTTTGGAATTTTTTTGCAAACAAAAGTTGCAAAAAATTTGCAGAAAAAAAACAACAACTTTTTTTTACCATTTTTCAAAAAAAAGAAAAACAAAGTTGTGGCAAAGTTAAGAAATAATGGATCATCAAAAATGCATGGCAAGTATTTTGTTGTTGTGTCGTCTATCATAAGCAAGTAAGCAAAAATATATGAGACTGAATCCCTTAGCGTTTCTCTCTTCCTCATAGCTCCCACGGTCTTAAAAAACATGTTATGATTTTAGTGAAACCAAGTTTTGAATAACTTAATAAATTTGAACTAAATTTAAGTTAAGTTATGCAGCTTCATATTATTAAGTTAAATTCATACACAAAAGGCTATAATTGTTAATATTTATTCAAAATAGAATATTTTTGTTGTTTAACAATAAAAACAAAAAAAAAAGATCGCATAAAATGAGTAAAAACAAAGAAGAATACATTTTAAAGAGGTCCTTTTGTTCCGAGACGATGTGGATCTTGACTTGGATAATATACTTGTGGTTGATTTGATGAAGATGAACTTGATCCAGCTTTTGGCGCAACATTTGGAATGACAAGTTTTGGATTCTTAAAAGTTGGTCCAGCTTCTTCAGATGTAATAACTTCAGCATATGGTCGTTTGGATGATGAAGAAGGGCCAGCTTGATCAAATGCTGGAAGAGGAAGAGCACCAGGAAGATTTGGAACTTCACGAAATTTCTTCTTTTCTTCAACACCTTCAAATCGAGCAGTTTGTGCTTGAGGTCGTCCCCATCGAACACTAAGTTTTTGTCCATTAATTGTTGTTTGATTGAATGATCGTTCAGCAGCAAGTTCAGCACCTTCACGAGTTAAAAAGTCAATAAATGCACAAAATTTATTGGGTAAAACATGAATTTGTCGAATTTCACCAAATTGATAAAACTGATTTCTGAAAAAGAAAACTATATTACAGTAATTTTTATTTAAATCAACATACCTTAAATCTTGTTCAGAAACTACCAATTCTCCGTTACTTCCAAGATTACCAATATATAAAGTTGTAATAGATTGATCAGTTGGAACAACAAGTTTGGGAGCAGCTTTAGCTCTTGAAAGCAATTTTTCTGCAACTGGATCATTTGTACCATAAAAACGATCTTTCATGTTCTGAATTGAAAGCCTATCGTCAACCGGTTTTGGAGTTTCATGACTAAAAGTAAATTATATTATAAAACCATTAGGTTAAATCCAAAACTTACCGATATGGACATTCATCCCCACGTTTACATTCACCTTTAACAAAGAAAGAACATATATGTGGAGCATTTCGAGCATAATATGGTTCACGGCCACGTGTTGAAGCAAGTTTATTCAACATTTCATTATTACCAGCATTTGGGATTAGAGCAAGCTCACCATATGGTACTGTTCCATCTGTGTCAGCTAAAGCTCTTTCAGCATTTTGTACAAAGAAATCTCGATTTGCTCCTTGTTGTGGAAACTGTTCCTTAATTGATAAAGCTTGATCACGAACTTGTACAGGAAGGCCTACAAAGTAAAACTGTATTAAAGCAAAAAAGATACAGAATCTTACCATATTCAAGATCCAATAAACATGTTTGACAAACATTCTTCATTTTTGCGCAAGTTTGACATACTTCTGTCTTCTTAAAACGGGCACCATGACCAGGGCACCAACGAAATGACGTAAATGGTCGATTACATACTTTACATTCATCCCCATATTTATTCTTTTGCTAAAAACATTAAATTTATTTTATAAATAATACAAATAAATTAAAAGCTTACCATTCGAATATATGGATTTGGTCCAAGGCAAGTTTCACATAAAATTGGGAAATCCTGAAAAAAAGTATGTAATTTTGATATTAAAAAACGTGCAAAATAATTTACGCCATCTTCCCATTTTTTACGATTATATAACGAATCTTTTGAAGCCATTGATTAAGTTGTTTTAAATAACAAAGTAGCAGAAAATCAGATTTTAAAAAAAAATTCTTTAAAATTTTAAAGAAAAAAATTTGGATTACAAATTTGCTGCAACAAAAAAAAATGTGGCGAAAAAAAACAACGTTTTTAATTCTTGCGAAAATATGACACAACGCCAACACGTTGGGAAAACCATGGACAAACGTCCCTAACATTTTAATATTAAAGTTTATCAAATTTTCAGCTTTTCTATAAAAATCTGCATGAAAAACGCTACAAAACCATTATAAAAATAATTTTTAAAAAAATTTTTGAATATGAAATTTTGGCAAATATAAGTGCTACGACATCTTTCGGTCTCAGGATTTTGGTCATTTTCTATACGATTTGGATGAAACTTTCCGGGAAGCTTCCCAATATGCCGGAGAAGAAAAATACGGGAGCTTTTAGCTTTTACTACCCTCAATTTTATTTTCTCGGTCAATATGCCCCTAACCCGCTAATTTCAAAAGTTGACATTCTAAATGCGTGAAAATGTACACAGATGCTTTTAATAACCTATATTTTGTCCCCACAACTCATAAATATCAATATCACAAAAACTTAGTCATGTTTTATTAGAAGAAAAATTAGCAAAAAATGTTTAAAAACTGCTACCGTATCAAAAACCGATTTTTGGTTAAATTTGTTTGCACTAAAGTACAATATTGCTTAAATGTGATGTTTCTGTATGTATTTATCACAAAAAACCAAACTCCTATGTTATTTATATAAGAAAACTTGAAGTTTTTGGGTGATATTTATGTTGCTAATTTGGTGAACTTTAAATGTCCCCCATAAGTCAAATTGTTAACCACCATGGCTGAAACTTGTTCAAATTGCTATAATAACATGATTTTTAATGATGCAAGTTACCGGAAGTTCATATCTTATCAGGTTCACAAGATATAACTATCGGCTGATGCTGGAGATGTTCACTGATTTTTAGTAATTTCAAGTCGATGGCATTTCAGTTCCACATAGTCTAAAGTTCTAAAAAAATTTATGTAAACTCATATGGGGTCCCTTAATTGATTCCTAACACAAAACTTGAAGAAATTGTGAGTTTAGATTATTTCCTGGCACACAGGGTACTGTAGATATTAAATATCAAAATGTCAAAGGTTTAAAAATGTGTTAAGGGTCCAAAGCACTTTTATAGTATTTTTTAGCAATAATTTAAATAAAAAATTAAGTTTCAAGTCCAGACAATCAACTTTGAAGGTTTTCGGTGGGTTAAATCCCATTTTTTACTAAAAACTGAAACTTTTTGACCCAGAAAAAAGAATTGAGGGTAGTAAAAGCTAAAAGCTCCCGTATTTTTCTTCTACGACATATTGGGAAGCTCCCCTGAAAGTTTCATCCAAATCGTATAGAAAATGACCAAAATCCTGAGGGGTGAACATGTCGTAGTATCTAAAAATGCCATACATACGTATTCTAAAAATATGATCTTGGCATCGTTTTGTAGCATTTTTTATGCTGATTTTTACGGAAATAGAATCAGAAAACTAAAAAAAGTATTTCGAATAGGTTTTTTAGTTTTAAAGTTGTATTGGCGAAATGTTCCTCAAAAAACATTCGCTCTAAGAATCTTGTTTTCCCAACGTGCGCCAACGGATGAAATAAAAACTGTGAAAAAAAAATTCAAAACTTTTTTTTATGGCTGTCCTTGCACGTCTCTAGTTTATCAGCATGTGTTCGGGCATGCAAATAAAAATAATAATAATTCCAAAACTTATAAGTATACACACACAACATGATATATCATCATGGTTCTTTTTATTGCTTTAAATAGGGATACAGCCCTACTAACAACAACTTGCTCGATTTTTATACACCGTTTTAACGTATTTTGGACGCTTTTTGAGCAAAAATTATTCGGTTTGCCAAGAAATGCTAAAAAGTTTACAAAAAAAGCTTTTTAGAAGGGCAGTTAAAAAGTGCGAATTACACTTTTTGCGCACATTTTAGACACATTTTTAATTTTTCGATCCCCTCCCCCCCCGAATTCGATAAAAGCACCAATAATTTTGTATTATTTTTTATTATCATATAATGGGTCAAAAAAATGCCAATTTTTTACTTTGTTTTATTCTGAATAGAGACCTTTAAAATCTATTAAAAATGTTGTTAAAAATTTTTGAAACAGTTTAAAAACTGTAAATATGATATCAAAATTTTCATTTTTTTAAAATTTTTAACACACTTTTAATTAAAAGTACATAAATTGTGCGAAAAATGTTAAACAATACTGTCTGCTTTCACTTGACATTTAAAAAATTTAAATAAAAGATTGTAAAAGGTCTTTGTGAAATTTTATGACAACACTTTTTTCGGTTTCCCATCAAAAAATTACTACAAATTAAAACAAATTTGATTATTGTGAGAAAAAAAATGCTAGATTTTCTTTGTTTCTTTATTGTATTCAAATTTTTAATATTAGAAAAAAAATTAAAACACATTTTTGTCTTTGTGCGAAAATCCAAAAATTTTAAAAGATATTTTTAAAAAGGCTTAAATGAAGAACAATGGACCACCTATATACATATACGTACACAGGGTATATACATTTAATTACGGAGGGAACAATGAAAGTATAATTTACACGCCTCCGAAATGAGAGAGATAGAGTGTGTATTTAAGTGCCAACATTTGATGGCATTTTTAAAAAAGAAATTATTTTTCATTGTTGAAAAAAAAGTGTTTTTTAAAGAAGAAGCTATAGATAATGTCATATATACATTATGCAATATTATGCCAATTTTTAATTATTATAATTTCTTCAATTTTTTCTTTTTATGCTTCGGCATTTTTGTTATTTAAAAAACCTGAAAGCAAACTTCGAACTTCTCGAACACCAATAGTTTTTTTATACTTTTGTTTTACGGCATCTTCGTCCATCCTTTTATTAATATATTCTGGGTATACTGTAATTTGGTGGAGACCTTACCAAGTTTTCTATTTCCCAATGATATTATATTTCGTTGCAGGACTTCCAACAATTTATGCAAATTTAGTTCCAGTTGCAGATTTTTATCTTTGTCTTGATCGATGTTGTGCTTTTATATTTCCATTTATATTTAAAAACAAATTTAAAGCTGCCCTTGCCATGGCATTTTTTATCACAGATGTTTCAATTTTATTAATATATTTTTATATAACAAATTATTTTTCATTTTCCTCCCCCGATTCCAGCACGACTTCCTGCGTATATTATATTTGTCTTATATGGAAATTAAATTATCCGTTAATTATGACATATGTAAAATATATTTTTTGTGGGCTAACTTTTGTCGTAAGTGGGGCATTATTTGTGCTAAATTATTTACGAAAATCTTCAAAAATTTCTAATAAACTTAATAAACCTGTAATAATTATTTGTGCCATTCATCTTTTATTTGCATTTGCGCCAGGATTAATTTTGCCATTTCTTATTAATGTAAGTTATATAAATAAATACGGTAACAGCGCCGTATTTAAGGGGGGGGGCACTGGTGGCCCGTGCCCCCTTTTTTTGTTTGAGGAATGTCCTTTGATCTTTTGCGGCTTTGTGTTAGTGGCGGCAAAAGATCAAAGGCGTACCCTCCCCTGTAATTTTTTTCTGTATACGACCCTGTACGGTAACAATAATACTATACAACTGTTTTTTTTTTCAAATGATTGAACCAGAAATACCATTTACAGAAATTCTTGGAGATACAAATTTAACGTGCATTTGTGTCAGCAATGCTTTAAGCGTTCAAATATATTTTAAAGCTTTTAAAAAACATTTTTTAAAAGTCACCATCGTCGCTGAAACAACAACTTTTTAAAACCTCTTTTAATAAAATAATTTTTGAAAAATTTTAAATTTCATTAAATTTCATAAAATTTTGAAAAAAAAATTTAAAAAATCTTGTTCGAAAAATTTTTACAATTACGGTAGAGGAAATTAATATACAACGTCTTTTTTTAACATATTTGACATTTTTTGAAGAAAAAAATGTCGCCGCCTTTGATCTTTTGAAGTATATTAAATAAAAGAGAAAATGTATGATGGATGAAGGAAGAATAACAAGTGTAAAAATAGAAAAAATGTGCTGTTTCGCCTTTAAAACAACTAGACAGCTTTATGTTATGGATAAAAAGTAAAGAGGGATTAATTAAGGCTCATCAGTAGTTGATGAAAGATAAAAAGAATTTGGGATAAAATAGATTGAAAGAAAAATTAGAATGATGAATATAAATTAAAAGAGGAACAACTTTCTTTTTTTGGGAAAACTTTTTTGATTTGTTTTTTTCCAAAGGAAAGAGAGTCTATTTTCGTGTTAAGATTTTTATAGTGGAAAATTATTTGAATAAAAAAGTGTGTTATCTCTCTAAGTGGTTACTGTATAAAATCTTGTTGATGGAAAACATAAAATTAAATTACTAATGTTTTTTATCAAATTTGGTTTAATTAAATTTTAATTAAGTATGTTTTTAGTGAACCCCGTAGGGGTTAGTCAATCAATATATTTTTCTTGTACTTTTTTTATTGTTTTTTCGTAAGTTTTTTCTGTGTATCCAACCTCTAATAGTTCTTGTTTAAGTATTTCTGTTCTTTGTTGAAAGTGTTGTATTTGAGAAGAAGCTCTTTTGATTCTAAGTATTTCTCCAAACACTAATGAATTTTTAATGTTTTGGGGTGTATAACTTGAGTAATCTGTAATGCGTATTACTTTAAAATTATAATCGTCTGTTTTGTTGTATAGTTTGGTGTTAAGTTTATTGGATTCTGTTGTGACTGTTAGGTCTAAATAATTTGCGGAATTTGAATTTTGATTTGTTTGTTCATATTCTAGTTCGTTACCGTATATTTCTTTAAGTATCTCAGGGTTAAAGTTTATTAAGATTGAAACATTCAATCAAAAAAGAGCTTATAGGAATTGCCTAAACGTGACGTTTTTTTTCGACTTTTGGATCAGTGTTTTCCCGATTCCACTTTTTTCCGATTCCGATTCCACACGAGCCCATTTTTTTCCGATTCCTTATAAGGGAATCGATTCTGGAATTGGAATCGATGGAATCGCGATTCCGATCCCTTATAGAGAATCGGAATCAGAATCGATGGAATCGGAATTGGAATCGAAATCGGGAAAACACTGTTTTAGATGCTTTTTTGTATCAGGTCGTTCCAAAAGTTTTTGCGTTTAGTTTTTTATTGTGGCAAATGAAACTGGGTGAATCAAAAATTCTGAAATTTTGCATGAAGGTAGCCGAGGATGTGGGCTAAATAATGTGATGTCGATTATTGTGATATCTAAAATTTTCATAAGATTCTAGAGCATTTTTTGTGCGAGACCCGGTATTTTCGAGGTTCTCGTGGAACAAGCTTCTGGAAAATTCGATTTTGAGAGTTTTTTAGGTTACAATGACCTGTGATGTTACCTAAGACATTGTTACGTCGAAATATTTAATTTTTTCCAGATTTTGGGGATTCCGAATATGAAATTATGAGGAAGTTGAGATCATAAAACGTTTTTTCAAACATTTAACGGTTTCTGATATAACAAAAGCCCAGGAACTTCAAAAGAGTTAACAATGCGATATAAGCACAAATTTTTAGTGCCAAAATCATAAAGTCCCACAATTTGGTTTCTCAAAATACAGAATCAATAATAAAAAAGTTCAAAACCAAACCGTAAAACCGCCAGCAGTGTTTGTTTATAATTTTATGCAATTTCAAAAGTTTAGTAAAAGCTTCGAAAGTTTTCTTTAAAAAAAATAGCAAATAAAATTTAAATTAAAAACATATCCATTTATTCCATTTTTTTTGTTTATTTCAATAACACCTATTATTTCATGATGAATAACACCAATTATTTCAAAAAAGTAAGTGCACTTATCATGATAAAAAAAAATTTTAATATTGATTTTTAACAATTTAGGATGACATCAACCAGCTCAAACCCGATTATCAACGAATGATTCATCGAACACCAGAGATTCAAAGTGCTGATTCAATCAAATTCGGGATTGTTTTGATTTTTGCTTTTCTATTTATCCTTTGTATGTTGCCTTCAATTTACAACATCTACAGATGGTGTAAAAATAAATATGATACCAGCTTTTTCATGGTTTAACCAAAAATGGTCGTCTTGTTATCTTTGCTCACATCTCTGCTATCGCTGATTCCCGAAAACGTTCAATTCCAAATGAATTCAAACATAATAGTGCTTCTGAGGCCTATTATCTCTTTTTTTATCTTTTTTATAATTTTTTGCAACTTTTCCTTTGTAATTTTTTAATGTGTACATAAATTTTTATTGTTTGTTTCTATGGGAAAACTTTTAGCCCTGGCTACGCCAGTCCTCAATTTCGGGGGGGGGGGGGGGGGCACAGGTCTCGAATCCCCCCGTTAAATACGGTCTTGTATATATTTATTTATTATTGATTTCATTATTTTTTTGGCACAAAAACTTTGCAGCAACTAACAAAATTTTTTGGTTGCTTTATTAAAATCAATTCTTACGTTTTATTACTGCATTTTATTGAGAGCGTCCAAGAAACAACAAAAAACCTTTTCTTATTTTACAGACAAAGAAATGAGTCCTTCATCCTTGACCAGAAAAATATTGTCAATCTCCGGCACTTTCTTTAGTTGCAACTGTTTTATTAAATCATTTCATTTTTGTTCGGTTTTCTTCTTTTTTCTTACGTATTTATTTTATTTAATTCATATGTAATTACTTTGATAATCTTTTAATTGTTTTTTAAGCTATCATTTGATCTTTTGTAATCAAACATAGGCCTTCAAATGTCTTCACCAACATCAAATGATTCGATTTTAATTTATACATTTGCTTCACCACGTCCACAAAACTTTTTGCTTTCATATCCAATTATTAAATATATTTTTACAAAACCGAGTTCTGGAAAAGCATGGAAGAAACTGATTAAAACTTGCAAATATTTTTTTTCAAAGAATTCTATTTATCCTGTGAAATATTTACATCATGAATATGGTAGTAAGAAATGGGATGCTGATGGAGCAATGTTTGATGCAATGGAAAATATTGCTAAATTATGGGTTTATGATGAAATTCATGTTCGCTTTAGAATAACATCAACAACAATTTTATCTTCTTTAATCCCAAAAATTGTCAAATGCAATCTTCTTTCTATGAATATTTATTATCAAAATTTAACTTTTGATGAATATCAATTTTTAACTTTATCTGGTAATTTGAAACAGTTGTGGCTTACCTTCTGCACCATCTGTCATCCTGATGGAACTTTAGGTACATTTGATCAAATCTTTAAAAATGTTCCCAAACTTGAATGTTTTACTATGTAAGTTATTTTAAAATTACACTTTTATAAAAAAATATTTTCATTTTTGTAGTAATTGTGCCGAGAATTCTTCATCGATGTTTCAAGGTGATACTGATATTCTTCTATGTTTAAAAGAACTTTTTTATTTTGATCTTTATGGTTTAACAGAAGAATTTGATTTTGAATCAATCACGGATTTTCTTTTGGTTAATTTTCACTTTTTTGTATTTGTATTAACTTTTTAACATATTTTAGAAAAATGAAAAAAATTTGTTTATTACATTGACCTATAATCCATTTATTGCACTTTCTGATGCATATAAAGAAATTCTTGAAAGCTTTATTGCAAAAATTATTAAAACTCCACCGAAACGAATTCCTGATATTTATTTTCCTGGATTTCAAAATAGTATTTATTATAATGATTATCAAAAATTGTTTAAATTAAGAAAATAATTCTGTGAAATACATTTTTATGGTTTCTTATTTGACATGCCGTTTTTTTTGTTCGTTTTAAATAAATTTTGTTTTTATTTGTTTCCACAGAACTCGATTTTTTATCTTTTGTTTCGAATATACGACGTTTTACTTTTTTAAAAATGTCTCAGAAATCTTAATTTTGAAAAAAAAACTGTTTCATTAATCTTTTTTTAAATTTGTTTTCCACAGAATTAGCTTTAAATTGAATGAGTAAAAAATGTAGCAAAAAACAGTAAAAACAAATATACAAAACCTTTTTAAAATATAAAAACATTTTATTAATCTGAAAAAAAACATTGCCGCCTTTGATCTTTTAATGATCGAATCCAAAGTATATTTGATTGAAATAAAGTTTTCAGTCAAAGTTCCAATTATCTCATTTTAGCTCGTTCAAAAATTTACATTTTTTTAAATTTGCGTAAACTATGCAAATTTGTGGATTTTTTTACTACGTAGGAAAATATTTGTTTTGCATTCTTTTCATTTTATCAGCAAATCATCATTTTCATTCAATCATAATCATTCAGAAACTATTCTTCTCTCAAATTCAACATTTTCGTACCTTCTCTGTCTCATTGCATTAAATCAAATCAATAAATCAAATCAATAAAACATTAAATAATGCCAACTCCAGATGGATCAAAAGAAGCAATGGAACATCTTCGAAAAGTTCACGCAATGCAATGTTATCATGGTCTTCGATCAAGATCACATGTTGAAGAATCTTTGAAGGAAAAAGGTGATTATCTTATTCGAATGGTAAAAGCGAGAAAGAATGAAGTTGTGTTAAGTATTTGTTTGGGAGCAAATGTAGAACCTAAATATGCTCATCTTCCTGTCACCTATAATACAGCAGTAAAATTGTGGGAACTTCAAGTACTTTTTAGTAAAAGATGCCAGGGCACCAAAGTAAAAGGATCAAATCGTTCAGCCATGGAAGGACGCGGAACAGCTTCAGGAAATGCCAATCAAAATATGAATAAAAAAGCTTTACAATTTTCAACCATTGATGAATTGATTAAATTTTATCGAGTAAGTTTATTCTATGTTATCAAATAATCAAAGAACATTTTAGGATCGTCCATTACAATGTGGTGTATGTTTGAGAATGGCAATTCGACGTCCAAAATGGCTTATTTCAACTTCATCCCTTCGATATCATTTAAAAGATTTTCTTGGAAAAGGGCATTATTGTCAAGTGATAAAAGGAAAACTCCGTGGAAAACCTGATAAAATTGTTGCAATTAAAGTAAAGTAATTTATTATTAACGATATTTTTACATATATTTAACTGTGTTTTAGATGTTACATGATGATGAAAATGATCAAATAGCACAAAGTGATTTGGAAAAGGATGAAGGCCGAGATAGTATGTTTCAAGAAGCACAAATAATGGCAAAATGCAAGCATAAACATGTTATTACATTTTATGGTGTTCAATGTGATGTACCTCCGGTAATGATTGTAATGGAATATTGTACTGGTAAGTTGCACCTTTTTTTTGTTGGTTTATGACTTTATTAAATACACTTTTTTTAGGTGGAAGTTTGGATATTCATTTATTAAAAGAAAAGGAAAGCATTTCAGAGGGTGAAAGACTTGTATATTGTTATGAAGCAGCTCGGGGAATGCGATATCTTCATTATCATAAATTTATTCATCGGTAAAATATTTAACAATGTATATGTACATTTTTTATTATATATATATTTTTAGAGATCTTGCAGCTCGAAATTGTTTAATTTCAAAAAATGGTATTATAAAAATAAGTGATTTTGGTTTATCCCGTTCAAGTGATCGTGGAAATGGCGGTGATACAAGTATTAAAAATATTCCATTAAGGTTTGACTTTTTTTATTTTTTACATTGTTTTACATTTGTTTTCTTTCAGATGGATGGCACCAGAAACGTTATCCCGAACTCCAAACTTTTCATCAAAATCTGATATATGGGCATATGGAGTTTTGGCATATGAAATATATAATTTAGGAATAAAGCCATGGGTGGATGAAGAAAATCAAAAGAAAATTTGTCATATGATTAAACATGGCCCAATGCCAGATTTACCTGAAAGAACTCCAAATCCAATGAAAGATTTAATTCATCAATGTTGGTAAGAGATTTTGACCTAGTTTATTTTACCATTTTATTGTTTTATTGTTTTAAGGACTGAAATACCATCAGAACGTCCAGAATTTCGTGATATCGTAAAAGGAATTTGTAAAATGGTACATGACAATCCACAAATGAAATTTCCAAAACCTGCTGAATTTTCAGTAAATAAAATATCGGGAGTTTATCGGGAAGAAACGGGCTCAATAAGTACTGAAGAAGCATTGGGGGAGAAAAGTGTTATCTTTGTTAGTGATTTAAATACTCCACAAATGTTAACTTCTGAAGAATCCAAAGAAACTGCATCTCGAGAATCAAAAGGCTCCAGAGATTCTGCCGAAGATGTAACACGTGGAATTCGGATGACAAAAAAGAGCGCCAAAAGTGCCAATGAAAGAAAGAATTAAAATTGCTCTATTTTTTATTTAAATTTGTAATTTATAAACAAATAATTAAAGTTTAATAAATTTAATTAAAATAAGATAAATTTGGAACTACAAAGTTAGTTTATATTATTTGGTTTTTATCAGTTCATCAAATAATATTTTTTTTGTCAAATATTTATTTATTAATTTATAAATGATACCCTCCAGAATTTTTGTTTGCTGTTCCAAAAATCCAAATTATAAATTTCAGAAAATTCGCTTCACTTTGAATGCTTGATTTTCAGGTTTACTTATAAAAAATTTGAAACAGAAATTATTCTAAGGGAACGTCCAGATCCGACGTCAGACTTTTATGGGTGGGTGGGGGTAAGCGAAATACGACGTGGTTATAAAATTTCTTTGATCTTATGCCGCATTGTGCCGACAGAAGGGTGGGTGGGTATAAAAAATTTGAATTTTTGCCGACGTCGGATCTGGATGCTCCCTAATATCAAAGTAATAAAATATTTTTTGAATTTACCGTAATACCCATAATTCATTTTCTAGTTTTTTTATCGATTACTTCTTTGGCATCAATTTACTCTAAATGAAGTTATTAGTTACGTCTAAAAATATTAACACTATTGAAGAAATTTGCTAAAAAATATGTTTGGAAAAATTTTTATTTGATTTTTTTCTTTCAAAAAATTTGCATAGTTTTTGCAATCAAAAAACCGAAATGATTGAAAGTCATCATTTCAACTTGTTTTCTGACTTCAAACTTCAACTCCGTGATCAAATGGATACCTTTCCATATCTCAATGGATTTTTCTTAACAACCGAGGGAATTGTTGCTGCATTTGCAGCTGGAACAACTTGCTCCTTAAAAAGAGAAACTTATCACGGTAAAATGTATATTTTTTTATTAAGCTTTTTTATTAACTCAAGTTTTTTAGCATTTCTTTTGGTTGTTCATGATAATTCAAGATTTTCTTGGATTGAAAATTAAAATAATGATACTGTTTATTCATTATTGCGAATGGAGGTTGATATTGGTTTGGAATTTTTTCAAAAATTTTCTAAAACTTTTTGGTGTTACTGCAGTAAGTTTATTTCTTTTTTCTCATTTAAATTTCTTTAACTTAATTTAGAAATTATATTACCCATGGATGAGAGCTGATAAAAATCGAAGGAATTATGTATTAAAACAAGTTGAGCTTGATTCTAGCAAGATTGGTTCAACTGTATATGTAGGAACAGAAGCTGCCGAAAATTTTTTCTTAAAAGGAGTATTTGAGCAAGACGCAGAAGGAAATTATTACATTCAAAATTGTAAGTTCTTTTCATTTTGTTTATGATTTTTTATATAAGCTTTTTTAGGTCAATCGTACACTGGTGGATTAAATCATGGTTTTGCAGAATTTTGTCATCAATGGTACATCAAGTCCCACATTTTTATTGTTTATGAAGATGCTCGCCATTCTTTATCTGAAGGATTTTCTAATATTACTGATTTACGTAAGTTCTTATTAGAATTCTTTAAATATTGCGTTCATTTCAGGTACTCCTATTTGATAATACGGTATTTCTGTAACTTTTTTAATTTTAATGCCTGTGATTAAAATGTAGTTTCAAGTTAAAACAAATAAATTTTTATTCAATTATTTCAACTCTTATCAAAACAATAAACAGACGGTTAATTGAATCAAGAAGCATCAAAATATACATACCATTTGGTTGCATAATATTCCAGGGTAATTCGACTTTTAGCAGAATCATTTGTGAGGTACCAACCACGTTTCATTTTTTCACGAAATTTGTCACGAACACCTAAATTTGTTCTCCTCAAATCGAAGAATATTTTTAAATCTTCGTTTTTCTAAAATTTTGTCTATTTAATTGATATACTACTACAGTAGGAGGAACCCATCGAAATTCTTCAAGTCGTAACAAAAAACCATATTTTTATGAATTTTTAAAACTTACTATTAACAATGTTTTCAAATCATTTACGTCAAAATCCAGATGTTTCTCTCGCAGCGTAATTTCGATTCTAAAGAGGCTGACATTTCTTTTGGATTCCAAGAAATCTTTTATCCATGTTTTGGGAATATTCATGTCGCCAAAGAAAAAACTGTAAGCAAATGGAAATATATTTAAAAAATCTGGAAATACAACATCAGATTTGAACTGGCAATCTGTCGTCGATAAAATTATGGGATCAGATTTTGCAAGAATTTTCAAATCATTCATTGAAATATTATAATCACGTAATCCTACATAACCAAGATTGAAAAAGGCATGTTTTTCTTCTGCTAATTTGTTTATACTTTCCAACTCAAAATGCCATCCATTTTGAGATATATTAGAAAATTTATTAAATATTAGATTTGAATAGGGAGGGCCAAAATAATGAAAACGTTCATAAAGCTTTCGATCCAAGGGTAAAAGATTAAACAAATATTTGCAAGTTATTTGAAGTTTTATTTTGTCAATCGGATTACAAAGGAATAAGAATCTTTGAATAATAATATAATCTAATTTAAACAAAGGGAGAGGATTCACGGCTGAATTTTTAGAATACATTGGATGGAGTTTATCTAAAAATTCAGAATTTAATTTGATGCAGAAACTTGCGAAAAATCAAAATTATTCAAGTAATTGGCATTTCTTTTGTTTATCCCCGCCCTCCTAATTTTTTTTTTCAACTTTCATTCACAAAAGCAATAAACATTTTTATGCAAATTTATGATGAAAATTTTTGGGGAGCGGAGGGAAATAAAATAAAGAAGTGCCTAAGTAAGTTTAAAGGGGTCTGCCAAAAACCCGTCATTGGCAAAAAAGTGTGTTAAAAGTGATTTTTGAGGTGGTAAAAGTAAGCCCACAATTGTAACATGCCATCCCATAATTTAGTCAACAGAGTTCAGCGCTCGACCCAGTCCAGGATTTTCGGGCATATCCAAATTTAAAGTCAGAAAAAGGGTTTTTTACTGGCAAAAAAAATATAATTTTTGCTTTCGACATGTCTGTATTGTTAAAAAACTTTTTACCATATTTTATATACTGTATTTTTTTCATATATTTTGCCGCAAAAATACAGAATCTTTTTGCGCTTTATATCAAAATCAAACCAACCTCTTTTTGGGCAAACAGCAATATGATGATGTTGAAGGCATACATCACAGATAACTCGACATACACATTTTATTCTAAAGTATTGACTTTTATCTGTTTGTAATTCACACAAACATAATGTAAAAGGATAATTTAAAACAGAATATCGGCTTCTCAAAGTTGGAAAAATCTTACAATCTTCAGATTTATGAGTGTCGCCTTTGCAGAAATAGCAGAGCATTTTTTAGAAGCAAGTACCGAAAAAATGAATAAAACTAATATATAACTCAATTTTTGGGAAATATATTTTTTTTCATAATTGTCGATAAAAATCGATTTAAAAAAAGCTACTAGTCATATTCTTGAGTTTTTGGGTCATTCATTAAAGGATGAACAAGAGTGAAGACGCCTTTTTGAAGCTCAGGGGGCTCTGGTTCCGGATCCAAAATTTTGGGCCCTTGTGCATCCATAATTACTACTACTACGACTATTTATTTTTCGTGTTTATGACAAACACCTGGGAAAATTAATTTTCTATATCCTTCAAAAAAGAGATATTCAGATTGAAAAAATTTATTGTATTTTTTTTTTTTTTTTTTTTTGTATAGTAAAAAATAATTTAAAAAAACATAAAATGACAAAATTAATGGGGTTCTCCAGATATGACGTTATGCAAAGAGGAGGTTAGCCAATTATGACCTTCAAAGGCTGCATCCTTGGTGACGCTGCAAAAGGGGAGGGCGAGTCCCAAAAAATCTTGATCTTTGTCTGACGTCATATTTAGACAGCCCCAATCGCTGAAAGCAGCAATTTATTTGCTGTAAATTAATTTTATTATTTAAACATTGTTCATCGACTCCGCCTCCGGAGCTTCGGAGCCTCAAAAACACTGAATAATAGAGTGTTTGGAACAAAATTTTGACGATTTGAAATTTGGGGATTTTCTGTTTTTGTACGGGACTTTTAATTAATTTTTTCGGTATTTAAATAAAAAAATATTTTCACAATTTTGTCCCCCCAAAAAAAAGTAATTCCCAAATCCTATCACCCCCCAAATAAATTTCAGTCCTAAAACAACGATCTCACACACCTGCTTTGAGATAAGCAATATAATGGGTGGGGGGGGGGGGGGGGGGGGGGAGAGGGGGGGGGGGGGGTATCGTGGAATACTTTTTAAAAATATATAATATATAATATCTATGTTCATATTTACTGCGGACTCTTTAAACTTTGTGTCTGAAATTTTATCAAGCACGAATTAATTACAACTTTTGTGTCTCCTCTGAAATTTTTTACACCTTTTTCTTTAAAGAAATACATTTTTTGTACTTTAATTCGAATTTCTAGTTTATGGTCAAACAAAAAATATCACATAAAAAATATTTTCTTTTTATCGCCTATCTTTTTTCTTAAATTTTAGAACTATAAAAGCGGTAAAAAAACAAAACAATTTTTAAAAAATGTATTTATTTTTAATCATTTTTGTTTTGCTTTCTTATATCTTTTATCATTATTTGTAAGTTCTTTTTTTGCTGATATTTAAATTATATATAATTGTGCGTATTTTAGTAAATTAAAAAATTATTGGAAATTTCGCGGAATTCCTGGTCCTCCAACGACGTTTATTCTTGGAAATCTTCATGAACATTTAAATACCAAACGTGTAAATGTTTTACAATTACAAGAATGGACAAAAAAATATGGAAAAATTTATGGAATTTTGGAGGGCGAACGAAAGATGCTTGTTTCAACAGATTTAGATTTTTTACAAGAAATTTTTGTTAAAAAATCTCATATTTTTCATGGTCGTCGAGTAAGTTTTTAAAAAAAGGATGGAAGGATTTTGGAGAGAGCCAGGAATTTGGAACAGGGATATCAAAAAATTTTGTCCCGGAATGCAAAAATTTGAATAATTCTAAAAGGGATTGTCCAGACGTGACGTCACTATAGAATCGAAAATTTTGAACCCCACCCACCCTTCCGTCACGCTTTGCCCTTTGATCTTTGTCGGCTTTTTAGCAGGAGCGTCACGTTTAGCTTACCCCCCCCCCCCCCCCCCACCCACCCATAAAACCCGTGACGTCACGTCTGGACGCTCCCTAATAAGATTTTTGTCTTTTTAGACAATAATAACCCATATATAATGAAAATCATCTGTTAAATAAGCTATCAAATAAGTAATAAGGATTTTGGCGAAATGGGCCGGCTGCCAAGGGGTGGAACTTTGAAAAATCTTTAAGACAAAAAAATGAGATTTGGGAATTTTTTGAAAAGAAGGTTTATACTTTCAAAAATCTCATCTTTAAACCTTTTGAAAACTGTTAGGTTAAAAAATAATAATAGACATAACAAAATAGTTGTTACACTTTTAAATTTTTTAAATTTTCAAAACTGTTCAATAAAATATTAGAAGCTTTAGTATACATCCTTGGACATCTTGGGACAACTTTTTACTAACGAGGATGGAACATTTGATAGATCGCAGTCTTTAATTGTGAAAATTAATTAAAATTTTATTAAAGTTTATCGAAAATATAATTTTTTATAGCATTTTTTGTTATTATTTTGATAAATATTAAAAATTCAAAAATATTTTCATTGTTTTAATTTTAAAAAATGTTTCATTGATTTTTTTTTATTCAAAGTAGGTTTTTGGGGCAGTGAAGAAACTATGTTTTTTGTATCTTCAACTCTCTCTGCAGAGAAAATATAAAAAATAAAATTTTTGAAGATATCAAATATCCAGAAAGAGAGTTGAGATATCTTATCTCAATATTTTTAACCTTTTTTGGGGGGATTACAGTTGGCTATTCAGGGCCGTATACAGAAAAAAATTTCAGGGGGGGCACAGCGATTTTGGGGGGGCACGCCTTTGATCTTTTGCCGCCACCAACACGAAGCGGCAAAAGATCAAAGGAAATTCCTCAATTTCGGGGGGGCACGGGCCCCCAGTGCCCCCCCCCCCTCTTAAATACGGCGCTGTGGCTACTAAACTAATGAACAATAATTAGGTTAAAATTAATCAACTACCGTATCCCCATTGATTAATTTAATTTTAAAAATCAATTGCCAAAATAAAACCATTTAGAATCTACAGTAGGGCCGAAATTTTTTTTTCTGACGATATTCGATATTTTTCAAAATCTTTTTTGATGCCAAAATTTCGATATTTAATATTTTTTAAATTGTGATGGATATTTGATATCTTTAAAAATTTTTGTCGAATACCGATATTTCGATTCGATACTCGATATTCTCGTACCGCACACCTCTGAACTACAGTATCCCAAAACTCATTTAAAAAAAACATATTATATTTTGTTTTGTTTTTCAGTTAACCCCCCTCCTTGGTGACGTCGATGATCATTCAAATTTTGTTGTCAATGTATTTAATGCGCGTGGAAATCGATGGAAACGACTTCGAACCCTTGCAAATCCAAGTTTTAACGTTATAAATCTTCGCCAAATTCTTCCAACCATTCATGATTCGGTCAATGAAATTCTTAAATATCTTGAAGAAAATGAAGAGGGAAAAGCGATAAATGCATATCCGTATTTTCAAGAATTTACAATTGATGTAATTTCTCGAATTGCATTGGGACAAAACTCTTCAGCATTATTCAAAAATGAATATTTGGAAGTTGTTCGAGATTTTTTTGAGAAACGTGTTGAAACAGTTGTCGAACTTTCGGCATTAATATTTCCATTTTTGGCACCAATTTTTCGTAAAATTGCATTCTCTTTTAAACTTTCGTCTGCAAAATCTTTTACAAAAGCTTATGAAATTTTGAATAAAGCAGTTCGAGATCGAAAAAAGTTTCGAGAATCTCAAAATAAAGAAAATTTGGAATTTTTTGATGATTCACCAACGGCATCATCAACAACAACGGCAACGGAACTATCAACTCGAAAACGGATTGATTTTATTGATCTCTTTTTGGATCTTGAAAATCAAAATATTCAAGAAGAAAAAACAACTCAACATTTTGATAAAACTAAAATTAAGGTTAGTATTATTTATATCAGCTGATAAAACGTGATTATGGTAGTTTATAACTTTAGGTAGAAAAGAAGTTGTCAACTTATGAAGTGGTTGCCATGTGTTTTGTCTTCCTTTTTGCGGGCTACGATACTACAGGTAAAAAGTTTAAAAAAATATATAATTAGAGAGTTGCTCATTTCCCAGGAAATCCGAAAAAAATGGCGGGAATTTTCTCAAAATTTCGGCAATTTCGATTTTGGCACTTTTACGAATTTAATGTCGAAAAAATTAAAAACTCTTATTTTCAATTTTGAATGTTTAATTAGAAGCATTTGTGGACTCTTAAACTGCTTTAAAAAGACATTTCCCACAAAAATCGGAAAAATTCTCAGGAATTTCCCGGAAATAGATCAATCCTAAATTTTTTTCCAAAAAAAATGATAAAAATTAATTTAACAATTTTTTAGCCACTTCAATTGGATATCTTGTTTATCTTTTAGCAAAGAATCCTGAAGCACAAAAAAAGATTCAAGAAGAAATTGATTCAATTTGTCCAAATCATGTATGTTTAAAAAAATGTGATTTATATAAAGATAGGGGGGATTACTATATTTCTACAGTAATCCAAAAAAATAATCAAAAACTGTTATATTTAAAAATATTACTGTAGTTTTTAACAAACATAGTCAAAAATTTTTAAAACTTGAAACAAAATAATTTTTTCTTGTGCCAAAAAAAATTTTATGAAAACGTTTTTTCATTTTTTTCATTAAAATTTAAATTTTTTGCTATATTTTAGGAACCCACATATGATGATTTACAAAAATTTAAATATTTGGAAGCAGCAATAAAAGAATCCCTTCGATTATATCCTTTAGCAGCAAGGTATTTGAATTATTCTAATTAATTTATTCATATTTTTTGAAATTAATTAATTAATTGCTTTTTTTTTTGCAGAGCTGCCTCGCGGCAATGCATGGAAACAACAATTGTAAATGGAATAAAAATAGAAAAAGATGTTTTTGTTACCGCAGATGTCTTTACAATTCATTATAGTAAAGAAATATGGGGTGAAGATTCCCATGAATTTAAGCCTGAAAGATGGCTGACAATAATAGATGGTGAAAGACGCCAACATCCAATGGCATGGCTTCCATTTGGTGCAGGTCCAAGAATTTGTCTTGGCATGCGTCTGGCATATATGGAAGAAAAAGCATTTATGATTGGAATTTTGAAGAAATTTGATATTCAAACTACTTCAAGCACTCCAGAACATTTGAAACTTTATGGTGCCTTAGTTGTCGCTCCAGAATCTGTAAATGTTAAATTTGTTGGCAGATTTTGAATTCCTTTTTGCCAAAAAAACATTTTTCGTAATACAACTGTGTACCCAATGTTACGGTAATGAAGTTTATTGAATTTCAATAAAAACAAATAAATAATATTCAACCAAACAAGTAGTATACAAAAAAACTGATATACAAAAAAAAATTAAAGGATAATCATAAAAATGAGATTAATTAGTATTATCATCAACAGCCATTTCAGAAGGTCCAGGTTGTGGTTCAGCTTCAGAAGGAGCAACAGAAGCAGGCGGTGTTGCTGTGGGAGTAGCGGAAGAAGCAACAGTAGGAGCGGCGGCAGCGGCAGAAGCTTGACCTCTTATATTTTCCCAAACAGCGAATAAAATTTTAGAATCCCGATATATTTCAGAATCTTCCCTATTAAAAGTTTGAGCATTTTGACAAAGTAGTCGAATATCACTTCCAAGAGCATCTATTGTATCATAATTTCCTTTTTTAAGATTTTTTCGAATACGATGAAAGTCAATTGGTTGTGATACAACATCATAATATTGTGGCAGTTCCCGTTTTGAAGGTAATTGAATAAAATCTGTTGAAACTTGTCGACCATTACTAAAAATGAAATACTTTTATTACTACTATATCTCAATAATATCGTAAAACTTACAGATCTTTATATGCAATTAACGCTTCAAGCAATGAAGATAACTGAGCTTGAAAGTGATCATTACGTGGCTTCTTTTTTGGTGGCCCACGTCGTTCTTCATCTGATTCATCTTCTTCCTTAATCTTCTTTTTTCTTCCACGTTTTGCAGGCTCAGGTTTCTGGGGCTTGATTATATCTTCTTCTTCACCACCAGAATCTTCATCCAAAGTTTTAAGAAATTCTCTATCTGTCATCAAATCAGATGAATAATCAACCTTTTTACGGGCTCGTCGCACACCAGCTGCATCAGAATCATCGATAAACTTTTCAGGATTTTCTTCCATATCAGCAAAAGTTTTTGCACGTTCAATAAGATTTTCAGGGATTTCATTTTCTTGAATAAGACGTTCAAAATTCCGCTCCTTTTCTTCTTTTATACGTTCAATATCCATTTGTTGGAAAATTTCAAATTCTTCATCCCCACGTGCAATCATATTATTAATTGTTTCATCATCGGGCACTTCATCTTCATCATTATCATCACCACGAGTAATAATAGCTTCCAAAATTTGCCGTCGTTCTGCATCTGTTGAACGTTGATCAAATTTACCAGCTTGAATAACTTTTTCATCGATATTAAGCTTATACCGTGCAGCAGCAAGAATCTTTTCTTCAACAGAATTTACCGTAATCAATCGAAGAACTCGAACTTCCTTCTTTTGTCCAATACGATGTGCGCGATCTTGAGCTTGCATGTCTTGCTAAAAAAATTTAAAAAATTAATTGAATAAACTTTCAAAGTTTTAAAACATACATGAGGATTCCAATCAGAGTCGAAAATAATTACTGTATCAGCTGTCTAAAATCAGATAATTTAAATAGAAGATAATTTTATCATTTAATTAATCGTACCTGAAGATTAAGTCCAAGACCTCCTGCTCTCGTTGAAAGCATAAAAAGATTAAATTTTGATCCTGGTGCATTAAAAACTCTTAACAATTCACCACGTTCATCATGTTTGGTTGAACCATCAAGACGAAGATACAGATATCCTAAAATTTACAACTTTAATCAGAATATTTTTCTAACAAAGTTAAAAATTTACCTCGATGATTAAAGTAATCTTCCAAAATTGTCATTGTACTTGTCATTTGACAAAATATAAGAATTCGATGATCACATTTTTCAAACTTTGGCAAAATTCGATCAAGTAAATCAAATTTTCCTGCAACTCGACACAAATCAACACCATTTACATCACGATCCCAATATTTTCGACAATCATGTTCAACTGTTTCAAAAAGGAATGGATGATTACAAAGTTTTCTCAAATGCATAATTGTATTTTGAAGTGCTCGACGGCCATTTTTCACTGAACTATCAAGAAGTAAACCCTTTCGCATATGTTCATACATAAGTTTTTGAAGGCTTGTCATATTACATTTAATAACTTGTTCAGTCTTTTCAGGAAGTTGAGATTCTACTTCTTTTTTAAGTCGACGAAGCAAGAATGGCCGAAGAACTTTGTGAAGACGACGAATAATAAGCATTGCTTCTTCATGATTTAATTCAACTTTTTCACCGGTCGTTGCAAATGGAGCATTAAACCATTGATCAAAAGTACCACATGAGCTAAAGATTGATGGAAGGAGGAAATTTAAAAGTGCCCATAATTCTGGAAGTTTATTTTGAAGTGGTGTACCAGTAAGAAGGAGACGATGTTGAACAGAAAAATATGCATTTAATGTAATCGTAAGTTTACAAGTATGATTTTTCATACGATGCCCTTCATCAATAATCATATACTTCCATTTAATTTTACCAAGAAGATTCTTTTCTTTAATAACATATTCATAAGTTGTTAAAAGGACATTGAAGGCACCCTTTTTAACAATAATATCCATCTTTTTACGTGCTTCTTTTTCACCTTTGTAAACAACTTTTGCAACATGTGGAGACCATTTATCAAATTCCAAAACCCAATTTGAGATTGTTGAAAGCGGTACAATAACCAGATAGGGACCATTAACCTTTTTAACTTCCATTAAATAAGTAATTAATGCAACCGTTTGAATTGTTTTTCCAAGGCCCATTTCATCTGCCAAGATTCCATTAAGATTGTTGTTATACAAAGAAACCATCCATTCCAAACCTTTAATTTGATATGGTTTAAGTTGAAGAGTTGGATCCCCACCACCAAGGGAAGAATGTTGTTTTACAACTTTTTCTTTAATTTTATGCGCAGTTGCATAATATGATTCCATCTGAAGTCGAGTTCTTTGATCATATTCATCTTCTTCATTTCGGGCACGTTCAAGAATTCTTTTAGATCGTTGTTCTTCGTCTAATCCATCTAATTCATCATCCTTTTCTTCTACTACAACTTCTTTAGGTGCTTCTTCGCGT
Organism: Panagrolaimus superbus; assembly: GCA_964035985.1. Taxonomy (NCBI): domain Eukaryota; kingdom Metazoa; phylum Nematoda; class Chromadorea; order Rhabditida; family Panagrolaimidae; genus Panagrolaimus; species Panagrolaimus superbus. The sequence continues at coordinate 15,468,897 of OZ038357.1, forward strand.
TCATCATCATCATCAGAATCTGATGCAGCATTTCGAGAAACCATTTCATATCCAGGATTCATTTCAAGCCATGCTTCTAGTTCATCTTGCTTTGGAGTTTCTTCAGGTTTAAGAATGTCACCAGTAACACAATTTCGAATGATTACAGTAATCTCATCATCATCTAAAAAACAACTTTTTATATAAATTTATCCATGAACAGAAACATACTTTCAATAGATTTCATTGCATCATCACGTTCTTGCTTTTTACGTTTCTTTTCTGTTTGTTGATGTTGTCGTACGAGACCGGTTAAACTTTTAACATATTCATCTGTTTGTTCCAAAAGATATACCAATCTTTTATCTTTCTTTTCATCCAATAATTGACGATATCCTTCTTCATCTTCTGCCATAAGTTTCATCAAACGAAGTTTTTCATTCTTTTCTTTTTCTTTTTGACGTTCTTTTTCACTGTTGGCATGATAAGTTGCAATAGCTTTACGAGTTTTTGCCATAACAAGACGATTATTTTTATGGAAGTTTGCAAAATCTTTTGATGCTTGAATTACACTTTGTAAAAAGTCTGCATGACGAAGACGTCGACGACGCTCTTGTTCCATTTTTTGTTGCTTTTCAAGTTTTTCTGTAACACGGGCTTCACGTAATGTATGCTTTTTAACTCGACGATACGACTGTGCATTAAGTCCATGCTCGACGGTTGAACCAATTTTAAGACAATTTGTTACTTCATATCTTACTGCAGCTTGAAGATTGATAAGTCGAAGACCATGAAGTTGAATTGCAGCTTTAACGCGAATATGATCAGGTAAATCTGATGGAAGCTCCGAAAGTTCTTTAATTTTTGTCATAATTCGTGTTGAAATTCTAGAAAGACAAAAAATTTGGTAATCTAACATATAAAAACTATAAAATACAAACCTTTGTTCACGTTCTTTTGCAATAAGATTAGGATCAATTGATTTAGGTGTAGGTAAAGTTTGTGCACGTCTGGATGCAAGTGAAACCATCATAACATGAAGCTTTGCAATATCGTATGGTAGTTGTTGACCATCACCAAGTTCACATGGAATTTGAAATGGTGGAGGTAAACCATCAACTTTTGGTTTAACAGAAATTTGCGCAGTTGCTTGTGCAAGAATATTCGATGGAATTGCTTCACCGCTTCTTGTCATTCTGTATGCAGATACTTGTGCACGCAACTGAGCAACAAGCTTTTTACGTTGTTCAGATGTTGGTGGAACATTTTCATGTTGTTGTTGTGATCCAGGTGCAATTGGGAGTCTTCCTAAAAAATATTAGGAAATCTAATAAAGAAAAGCATAAAAGGAAATAATTAAATTACCTTGTAAGCGATCATGAAGTTCAGTCATCTTTTGATACCGTGGATCATGGGTTAAATTTTGATCCTCCAAAATTGCGATGGCATTTTGAACTTTTGCAATATGAACTTCTTGATTTGCTAAACCACCATTATTTGACATCGATATAGAATTTGAATAATCATTGGTTGACGAAACGTCACCACTTTGAGACGGCGCAGGAACAGTCATAAACGTTCCGGGGGTTGGCTCCATCTGAAAGTATCCCTCTTGTTTTATATAAAAATAGGAAGAAAAGTTTTTTTTAAAAAAAAGAATTAACACGAAGAAGTTATTTAGTAAAAGTCAAAAAATCAATAAATTTCTAAAGAAATCTTTAAAAAAGTAAATTTTTTATTAAAATTTTCAAGGGTATTATGGTAGATTTTGTTGGTAGGCGAAAGAAAGGATTCTGTAGCTTTAATAATCACATTTTTTTGAAGCACAAAAAAAAGGAAAAATTATTTTTCAATGGGTTTTTGCTTGATAGAAGAAAAAAAAACGCGGTTGTCTCTTTTCTTTCCTTTCCTTTTTTTTCCCCGGACTCGACAGCGACGAAAAAAAAAGAAATTTTTATTTTTCCGTCGTTTTTTTTGTGCGTCACAAAGAGACATAATGCCAAAAAGAATTTATACACCGACAAACATCTCTCTCTTTTTTTTGCTTGCTTGCTGCTATTTTCGCAGCAGCCCAGTAAAACATCAACAACATCGACGATAACCTTCTTTCTTTCCTTCCTTCGATGATGCGGGCTGACTGACGACGACTGAAGAAGAAGTTTTGAGCCTTGGTAGAAATTTTTTTTTGCGAAAGAGTCTTCTTTTTCTATATAATATATATATATATTTTTTGTGTTGGGTCTCTTTTTTAGTATGCAACAAAGCAAAAAATGCAGCAGCAGTTTTATAAAAGAAATTGCGAAAGAAAAAAATTGAAAAAAAAGGGGAACAAGGTTAGCAACCGCGACAGCAACATAAAAAAAAAGAGAGAGAAGAATTAAAAATGCGCGCATTTGTTTTTCTAAAAGAAAAGGATTCTGAAGATTTTTTAAAGTACCGTAATACGCTTGCATAAAAATAAAAAAAAATGTTGTGATAAAACAAAATAAATGTTAAAATAAAATTGATGTAAAAAGAGAAAGATGCAAGGATGGAATAATGTGTGTGTGTGGAGGTAAATGGTAAGAATAACGAATCAATAAATGATCAAACATCACCTTTTTAATATTATCCATTTCTACCGTATTACCACAGAATCGGGTAAAGCATAAATGTGAAAGAAAGTCTCTTATACACATCATTAATGATGATTTTTTTGGGATACGTACCACAAATAATAGGTACGGGCTAAAAATATGTCCCGCAAAAAATATTTTTAAAAAAAGTTGTTGTTCTTCAATTTCCTCGATACAGTATAGAAATAAGATTAAAAGTTGCCATAAATCTCAAAAATTAATTAAAATTACACCGAATATTTGCGGGATTTGATTATTCACGGTCATTCAAGATTTCTATTAATGCTTGAATATTTTTGATTGTAAGACACAATTAAGAATATTAAAGCAGTAATTATTAATCTTAAACTTTCAGGATATTTCTGTTTATATCTTTCATTGAATCAAATAAAAAGACATTATTTCTAACTGATTTTACTTTAAGTAAAAAAATCTCATCCAAATTCTTTTGCAAAACATTAAAGTATTCTAACACGTGTTTATGTATGTATTATTTGGTTACTGTAGATGCAGAATGGATAAACTGATACAAGATTTCATAAATCTGACCTTGGCAATTTTAAATGAAATCGAACAAAATTTGACGCAGCTTTGAAGGGCTGCAAAAGATCAAAGGAAAAAAATCAGCTCTAATCTCGCATCAGTGCCGTATTTAGGGGGGTTTGGAATCTATGCACCCCCGAAATTGAGGAATTTCCTTTGATCTTTTGGCGCTTCGTGTTGGTGGCGGCAAAATATCAAAGGCGTGTCTCCCCCAAAATCGCTGTGCCCCCTCCGAAATTTTTTTCTGTATACGGCCCTGTCTCGCATCCGCGAATCAATTTTTTTTTGAGGATTTAGTTTACACACCGCCGATTTTTTGAGTTTAATTATAGGTTTTAAATGATGTAATAATCCCCCAATAAGTAGCGTTAGATATATAATTAATTAATTCCAGAATCTAGTTATCATTATCTTCATTTTCGAATGTTATTAATGCAAGCATTTTCAAAAAATTTGCATATTTTTGCTAAAAAAAACAATGCTTCAATTTTTTTGCACCTTTATTTTACTGAATCGATCAAACTGATTTATTTACTGATTTCTCCTTTTTTCTGAATAAAAATAAAATGATAGATCCAGAAGTAGTTGCAAAACGAATGCTTTTGAATGGACCACATCGATACAATATTCCAGCAGAATTTATTTTAACTTTAATTGATCGAGTTGAACCATTATTTCGTCGTGAGCCAACTTTAATTCGTCTGCATTCTCCTATTTTTGCTGTTGGAGATTTACATGGACAATATTCTGATCTTTTAAGAGTTTTTAAGGTTGGCTTTTTTGGTTGTTGGGTTGATTTTATCATTTTATCATTAAATTTTTCCAGAGATGTGGCCTTCCATTTAGTGGTGAAAAATTTTTATTTTTGGGTGATATTGTTGATCGTGGAAAGCATTCCCTCGAATGTTTGGTTCTACTTTTATGTCTTAAAGCAAAATTTCCAAAACATATTTTAATTATTCGTGGAAATCATGAAATTCCTTCAGGTATGTATATATATATGTATATTACAGTATACTTTAACAATAATTTTTTTAGTAAATAAAACATATGGATTTTATGGAGAACTTCGTCAACGATATGCTCGAACAGGAGAATGGCAATTAATTTATGATCGAATAAATCGTTTATTTTCATATCTTCCCCTATCAGCTTTAATCAATTCAAAAATTCTTTGTCTTCATGGTGGCTTATCTCCAGAGCTGACATCTTTGTCACAAATTGAAGCAATTCGTCGACCTTTATATGAGCCTTCCGGATTAGCCGAATGTTTATTATGGTCTGATCCTGATTCAGAATGTACCGGATTTGCAACAAATAAATCTCGTGGTGTTGCATATATATTTGGAAAAGATGCCGTTGAAGAAAAATGTAAAAAACTTGGAGTTGAAAAAATTATTCGTGGCCATCAACTTGTTGATTATGGCTTTGATACATTTGCTGATGGAAAAGTGATCACAATTTTTACTGCTTCTTCATATCATGAAACAATAAATAATTATGGTGGAATTGCAGCAATTGATAGAAATGGAAATATTGAAATTTTACAACTTTCACCCCAATATCCAATGACTGATGATGAAACAAGTGATCCAATTGAAGGATAAAAAAATGGATTAATTAATTTATTGATTTATTCTGGTATATGTTACTTTGATTGATTTGAATAAATAAATTGATTATTATATTTGTAATTAATTGTTTTTTCGACGAATGAAAGTTTGAAATCTTCTTTAATCATTGCTAATCTCTTTTGTAAATACATACATTTTTGACACCTTTTTTTCTTCTGGAAAACGCAAATCTTTCTATTTTTTAAAGCAGCAATAAAATTACAGTAACCATTTTATTTTGGCACAAGACACAAATTTGTTAAACTTTTAGATTTTCTTTTCAGATGCGGCGGCAATCCCAAACAAAGTAATAAAAATCTAAATAAATAAAAGTACAAAATCGACTAACCTTTAACCGAAAAGTTCTTTTTTTTATAACAATCAAAATAAAAAGAGTTTAAGCGGTGACAATGATAAAAAAAAATTTTATTTGTTCGATTTTGGAATGTTTTTTTGCATTGTTAACATTCGATTTTTAAGAGGTAATAAAAAAATGATATGATTTTTTGAGATCAAAAAAGGTGAACCATAAGTGATAAGCTATAAAAATTTTGGATATAAAAGTGGGGACATAAATGATGGAAAAAAAACAATAATTATAAGCGGAGAATTTGCTTACATTTAAAAATTTGAGTGGTGACAATTATGGCATTTCTTCGATTTGGAATTGCATTTGTAATTTTAGTTGTGAATGTTAATGCTTTATTTTGTGGGCTTCAAACTACTTGCAAAGGATGTACTTCAAGTCTTGGATGCTTGTAAGTTTGAGAAGATTAGGATTAAGGATATCCATATATGGTATATATAACATTTTCGAATATCAAAATCTGGTGTCAGCACTTTTTTAAGGGATGGGGTCGGATAAAATCTGATATGGCTCTTAAAGGGATCGGACTTATTAGTATTTTTTTCATTATTTGGGTCTCGCAACGATTAAAAAATTGTCTAACAAATCAATTTCTTGCATTTTCCGAGTCCAAAAAAAAGTCGCAAACCGTTTGCTTCCTTTAAGTGCGGCATAGCATGAAAGGAATTAATCTGAGACTATATGGGTTGGTGAATTTGTGATTTTTTGATAACGTCAAATCTGGACATCTTCAAAGATGTAAAAAGTTATCGTAACCTTTTACTTTTTTGGCAAATCTAATTTGAGACACAGGATTTCATATATCCTTTCAGCAAATGTAACAACTTTTTAATTTTTTCCCCTTCCCCATTTTCAGCTATAATGCTGCTGAATCAAAATGTCAAGAATTAATTCAAGCTCCTTTCACCGATAAAATTAATGTTATAAATATTCCATATGATTGTCCAATTTCGCAACCCTCGGCTTTTCCATATTCTGATAACTTTGGCCGAAGTCGGGCTTTCCTCTTTTCTGCTGCTTCAAACGGAGAAAATTCAACTCAAATTCAAAAATGCCTTAATAAAATCAACGCCCAATTTCATTCTCAATACACAATTCCATGTGATTGGCTTAAAGTAAGTTATTGTGGGTCACATCGGATTTCATATATCCCTTTCCTTGACACATTTGCATATTTTTTTAGCAAAATTGTAGCGGATATATCGCTGTAAATCCAACTGAAAAAGCAATTGTTCTAACTTTTCGAGGCTCAAAAGGTTCAACACAATTTTATATTGAAGCTTTAAATCTTTTAACATATGGTAGTCGAAGAAGTTTATTAGTTGATGGAGAAGTATTTTTGTATTTTATTGATGCATTTGAAAAACTTTGGTCTTCTGGAATTAAAGCCGATCTTGAAGCGCTTCATATGGATTATCCAGATTATGAGCTTTGGACATTTGGACATTCTCTTGGTGGTTCATTAGGTAGGTAATCTCCCCCCACCCAGATTTCATATATCCCCTTAGGATAGATAAAATTTAAAAATAATATTGTTTTTTTAGCTTCCCTTGCTTCTGTGGCAGCAGTAAAAGGTGGCATCTTTGAAAAGGATAAAGTCAAATCTGTTACAATGGGACAACCTCGAACGGGTTCCCTTGAATTTGCTATTAGTCATGATACATATGTTCCAAACAGTTATCGAATTGTACATGCAACAGATTTAATTACAAAATTACCATTTAAAATTCTTCCCGGACAACCTAATGCTTATCATCATCGATTTGAAGTAAGATTCTTGTTTTTTTAAATATTTAAAAATGAAGGACAAAGGTTCAAAAAATGCGGGGGGGGGGGGGGAAGGTTTCGAAAAAGCGGGTCTTTGGGCCTATACAGTTTTTGACCGGCCCAAGCCTGCGGGCCGAAAACATACTGGCCTTCTGAAATCAGTCGATAACATTTTTAGTAAGGGAGAAATCTTTTCAAATCTTTAGATATTAGATTTATGTTCATAAATTTTGTAAAATTTCTTTAAAATGGTCTAAAAATGGCAAAAATCGAAAAAAAACGGTCATTTTTGGAAATTTCAATCCCCGAATCTGGAGAGATGGGTTGATGAAAAATTCTGAAACTTGGTCGATGATGAACTATATAAACCACGGGGTATCAGATGCACTTTTTAAAAATTTTCGAAACTACAGTATACCGAAATTTTGATTTTCGGTCATTTTGCATTTTCGCTTCGAATCACCGAAAAATCGAAATTTACCAAAACGCTAAAACATTTTAACTGACAAACTGTTTTCACGTTACACTTCAAAAAAATGCTAAAAAATAAGCAAAATTTGGCATAAATAAGGGTGGCACCTATATTTCCGTGGAGCACTGTAATCCATTATCGTTAAAAAATGCCAAAACCATTTAGTATATTTATTTGCCACATTTAAAACACAACTTTAAAGGGGGGAGTCACATTTCTAATAAATTTTTGGGCAAACTTTGCCTAAAAAAGTGCAAATGCCTGTTTTATCATTCTTTTTTTTAATAAAAGTATGCAAATTTGCATTTTTATTCTTTGCACTTTTTTTTGGCAAAATTTGTCCAAAAAAACTTGTTAGAAATGGAACTTTTATAAAAAGTAATAATATTTATTTACATAATTATATTTAAATTATCTAAAAGATTTTGTTTTCACAATTTTTTTTGACAAAAAAGCTTTAAAAAAGAGATGACAAAAATTTAATAATTTTTTTTTGCTTGCAGGTTTGGTACAACAATGACATGTCAGATGACTCTGAATTTATTGTAAATGAACGTGGAGATGATTGGTCCGGAGCAAATTCAGAATTTAATCTTCAAGATTCTTCACATTTGACATATTTCAATGAAGACATTGATAATTATTATCTTTTAAAATGTTAAAAATTTACTACCCCTCTTTTTTTTGAATGAATAGAAATTTAAATTTAAATAAAAATTTAATTTACCACAAATTCAATTTTTTTATATTTTACCATTTTTTTCAAACAATATAGTTCATTAAAATTACAACAACGATCCGTTTTTAGGTCTTGAAAAGAAAACATGCATTTTTTTAAAAAAATGGTGTAAATTTGTTGGACCCAATTTTAAAAAAATCTTTAAAAATATATACCATTCTCTTTTTTCTTCTGTGCCACGGCATTTGTTATCTAAAAAGTTTTTGTTAGGCTTTAAAAAAATGGAAACAAAATTTATTATTCAATTTGCCATTGAAGTAACATTTGGAAGTTTGCATATTTTTATGACGGCATTTTTAATTTCAATGCGAAAACGCCGAAAAGCAATGTATTCAACGGCATATTTTTTGATACAAATTTTTATTAATTTTGCGGATCTTGGAAATGTTATAAATGTAATTTTTGCAACTTTTTATAAATTCTTTTTTTGCCATTTTTAAATTTTAAATTAAATTAAATTAAATTAAAATTACAATATTTTAATTTTTAGGGATTTTTTTCATTAAAATTTTCAAACATTGTAATTTTTCGGGATTTTTATGTTGGAAATACAATATTTGCAACATTTTTATATGATTTTTCTGCGTATACTGCTCACTTTGAAGTTTTTGGGCATATTGGTAAGTGATTACAGTACCCCCCTACAAAGATGTTACATTCTTATCAGTGATAATAAATACTTTTATAGTGATTGCATTTAATCGATATGCAGTTTTTAAAAATTTAAATAATTCTGTTTGGAAAAATAATGGAAATTTGATATGGATAATTCTTGGATTAATTTTATCCCCTTTAATTACAATGGGATTTCGGCTACCATTTTTAGCTAATTTTGTTTTAACGAAAACCGGGCAAGTAAATATTATTTATATGAATACAAAAATTCAAGAATATGTTTCTTATTCAAGTATTGCTTTATTTGTTTCGGCATTTATTATTACCATTACAGTTTCAACTTTGGCATATTTGAGATATCAATCATTTATTAAATTAACGAATGCCCGAAAATCTGCTGTTTCAAGAGAAGTCAAACTTTTGGGTAAATTTTTATAAAAATCTAAAAAAATGTTGTTTATTAGAACTTTTTAAATATTAAAAAACATTGGCAAAAATTAAAATATTTTGTTTAAAAAGAGGGATTGTCCAGACGTGACGTCACGGATTGGCAAAGTGTGAATGAATGCCGCAAGGCTTTTAAATTAGTTGTTAAAGTTTTTTATAGAGACAATATAGGGGATTTATGGATTAGAAGGGGGGGGGGGGGGGTAAATATATTAAATCATGGAAAGACTTTTCTGAAATAAAAATAAGGGACTTCACAGAAATTACGTGACCGAGACTGAGGGGGGTTGACCAAATTGTCACAAGCTTTGACGTTGTCGAAAAAAATCATTGATCTTTGGTCACGGGAGGGGGGGGGGTCTAAAAACTGCGAATTTTTGTTTACGTGATTCATAAAAAAAATTTTGATTTTGCGTGACGTGACGTCAAAACAATCCTTAATTTCAGGTAATTAAAAAACAATTTTACACAATTTTTTTGTTTACATTATTTTTGAAAATTTTGTGATCCACAATAATAATATACGCAAAAACGGGCTGTCCAGATATGACGTCATACAAAGAGGGGGGGGGGGGGATCAACCATTAATGGCGTTTTTAGTTCTGTCAGTCGTCCTTTAAAGGCAGCACCTTAAGGGGGTCCTAAAAATTCCAATTTTTGCATGACGTCATAAGATATTATCTAGACCGCCCAAAGATGTAACACAAGTTTATTTATTTTTAATAAAAATAAACGCTGCTTATTTTATTTATTTACGTGATTTCTAAGAATATAATTTTGAAAAAAAAAAGTTTATTAATAATTATTTTTCAAAAATTTTAATGCTCTATAATTTTTTGAAGAAATGTTTTTTTTCCTGCTTTTTACAACTTTTGCTTTTTAATTCATTAATTTTTAAAGTTTCTTGAAAAAGTAATTTAAAAAATAAATTTATAATTTTTTACAGTACACAATTGTTGTATGCTGCTGTGTTTAAGCCTTCGAGTAATTTATCAGTTGGCACTTTTATATGCAACATTATTTAATTATCCTGGCTTAACAACTTTAGCTCAATCATTTTTGCCATTTATCAGTGCCATTTATTCTTTTTCAAGTTCGGTATTTTTGTTAATTATCAGGTAATATTTGGGAGGTTTAACAATTGTTGAAATAAAGGCTTAGGCTTAGGTTTGTGATTTTTAAATTAACTTTTTTTTAAACTTTTTTTTGGGGGGTAAAAGCTGGCAACAGCTTAAACGTCTGAAAATGACGTAAAATATTGGCCGGCATTAAGCAAAGGGCCGGCCGATGCCCGAATTTTTTTAAAATTTTTGTATGCGAAAAACAAAGTTTTTTTTAAAATGCTGAAAAAAAATTAAGCCGACCCTAATTTAAGGAACCGATCATACATTTAATCCAAAATTTATTTTTTGTTAATTTTAGTGAACACATTCGATATGATTTTTTAACATTTTATGGAATTTGGAGAGGTCCATCAAAAATTTCAAGAACCTCAATTTCTCATCTACCCCAAAATCAATCCCATCCTCCATCTTCACCTCCACGAAATAAATCCCCGCAATTATTCTTCTCAGCTTCATCATCAATTCTTCCCCAACCCCAGCCCCAACCCCAACAACAAGGTCGTCTATTTTCTTCCCGGCAACAACAACAACAACCATAAAACCAACTAATTATTACCATTTCATTTTAATGTTAATAATTTTTACCTTTAAAATACTTTTTCTTGACATTTATTTTCTATTTAACAAAATTTACCGCACTTTTTTTTACAACCTTCATTTAAAATTAATAATTTTTAAAAAAGCTACCTTTTTTTCATTTAAATAAAGTCAAATTACTTCAATTTTTTTTATACATTTTTAAAATTTTGTTAAATATTTTTATAAAATATTTGTTTAAAAAATATTACTTATTGTTTCAAAAAAAAAAAAGAAGATGGGATGGTCAACCTCGTACTTTTATTGTTCAATTTTTGAAGGAATTTTTGCAATCTTTCATTTTTCATTCATTTATTTTTTAATTTTTCAAAGACATAAAAATAATCGACTTTTTTCATCATCTTTTTATTTGCTTTATATTGTTTCCGGGATTATTAGCTTAATTTATATTGTAAATGTAAGTTTTCAGGGGGAGGGGGGATTAAAAGGGATTACTTTATGAACGATATTTTTGGGTATTTGAATAAAAAGAATTCAATTTAAAAATGATTACCGTAGTTTTTGAATGAATTTTGTGACATTTTAAAAAAATTACATATTTTTTTAGGAAATTTCGTGAAAAAAAAAATCTTTTTTGTCCGACAAAAACACTGTCTAAAATCTTTATCAAATTTTTTGGAAGTTTAATTAAAAACTTGTATTTTTGCCTTTGAAATAATACATTTTAATGGCTTAAATAGCAATATTTGATTCATTGATCTTTGATGTAGCAAATATAGTATTCAAATATATATTAAAATTTTAGGAATTTTATACTTGGAAACTTTCCCGAATCACTGCCTTCCGAACTTTCTATGAATCAAATCCTTGCTTTGTTTCAATCGCATACCTAATTAATGGATACTCTTTTCATGCAATATGTTTTTGTTACACAATAATTTCATATAATCGATATTTAATGCTTCGAAATTCGCCAACCCTAAAACCAGTTTGGAATTATTCAAAAACAATTAAATTTTGTTTTTTAATGATCTTTTTTCCATTTTTAATTGTGGCACATCGATGCTTTTTTCCGGCAAAATATATTTTTAATGATTCTGGAACAATTCAAATTACGCATGAAAATGCCAATATTGGTTGGGTAAGTTTATACTACTTCTACAGTAATCACCCTTTTAAAAACATTTTATAAAGGATATATATATACATGTTTTTAGATAACAAATATTGCAAATGTTATATTTGATTTTTGTAATTTACTTCCAACAATAATCCTTAATTATTTTTCATATTTAAATTACAAAGAACTTTTAAAAGCAAAAATAAATAAAACTTCTATGAATGAAGCAAAATTATTTTGTAAGTGTATTTAAACAATTTTTTTTCGAAATTTGTTCCAAAAAAATACAGTATTAAAAAGTATGACATCAAAATCTTGACACGAAAAAATGGAATCAAAAATTTCAAAATTGAGTTTGAGTTTTTAAAAAAATTAGAAGTATTTTAGGTTTTTTAGGCTACCGTATCCGTACCTAAAATGTCATAGAAGCTTTACTCTTTAAATCATATTCTAATTTTTTTTGCAGCATAAGTTTTGACACATGACAAAATTTTTTAAGTGCCACTTTTTCCAATCCCCAAATTACCACCATTTAATTTTTTTTATTAAATTACTACTTTTAAAAATACCGTATCACACTTTTTTTGATTTATAAACACTTTTTGCTTTTTGCAGTTCAATCAATCTATTCCTGCCTTTCATTTGCAATTGTTTTTGCCTTTGAAGTTATTCTTACATTTGCCAATAATCAAAATTTTAATGAAATTGTACATTATTTTATTCCTATTTTAATTACTGCTTATTTACTTGTTGGATCTCTCATTTTATTGATTATAAGGTTCGTAGTTTTCAAAAAAAAAAGATAGAAGTTTTCAAAAAAGAGTAAGCAGGGCTCTGGCAGCCTGTCACACAACGCCAAAATCAAGATTTTGTTAATTAATTTTTGACAGATTTACTTCTTTGGACATTGATATTAAAGGGGTTATCACTGTATGATATGATAAATAAATTTAAATTATATAAGATGTGAGTTATCAAATTTTGGCGTTTTGTGACATGCCGCCAAAAACGAGACCATGCCTTTTTTTTAAAAAAAGTCAAAAGTAATTTAACAATTAATTTTTTTAGTCAACCATTACGTCATTCTTACTTTTCATTTATTGGTTTACATGGCATTTTACAATCTTTACGAAATCGAAAAATTAATGTTTTTCCAGCTCCCCAAAATTGGAGATCGGAAACTTATTGAAATTTTTTGAAAGTTTTCAAAAAAAAATATTTGTAAAGAAACTTTACAATTTTTTCGTTATTTTTATCAAAAATTAAATGAATAATATTCAAATTTAACAAAGAATCTGTTTTAGGATTCACTTTTATTTTTATTTGCCAACAAAATTACTGTAAAATATAAATAAAATTTGTAGTTTGTGTTTTTTGTAAAAATTAAATATTGCTTTATAAAATATTACTGTAAAAATAAATATAAAGAAAAAAAAGACCTTTAAAAAAAACAATAAATAAAAAAAGAAGGAAATTCAATGAAAAAAAGTTGTCGTAAAAGCATATTTACAATCAAAAAAAAAGGTTGTAAAGAAATTTTTTCCAAAATGTCTGAAAAAAAATTGTAGTCGAGTTGTACTTTTGTTGATAACCTTTTGAAAAAAAAGAGGAAATAAATTAAATGTCAAAAATTAACAGAAAAATGAAAACATTTTCCGAAACTTCGAATTTCAAAAATAAAAAAAATTTGAAATTTGTGAAAAAGTTGTTAAATTTACCAAGTCAAGTCATACTGTAACTAAAAATATTAAATTAAAAATTTTTAGAGTAGAAAGATTTAAACAAAAATAATAAAAGCTTTAAAAAATCTGTATATTTTCCCAAATATTACGGTAGCCTACAAATTTTACAAAGATATTAGAGAATCCTAAAAATCTGCGGATATCAGAGATATTTAAAATCTCATTGTCCAAAACCAAAAACCAATTTTGCACACAAACAATGTTCCCAAGGAATGCAAACAAAAACACCAAAAATTTGCATAAACGATTGTCAAGAATTTGTATTTTTGACAAAAAATATTTTCTTTTTGCGTCATTCAAAAAAAAAGTTTAAAAAAGCGGTGGCAAAATTAAAGAAAAAATAAAATTATGACAACGAGAAAAAAAATCAAGGGGGCTTCTACAGCATCAACGGCAGGAATATCTGTAAATTCTGGTGCCGCAAGTCCTGTAAAACCTCATCCACATCATCATCAACAACATCTACAACAACAACAACAACAACAACTTCGAACTTCACCCCGACGAAAAAAGAATGCTTCAACAACTTCAAATGCAACAAATGATGATAATGATGATGGAACACAAATGGAAGGCGTTGGAGCTGGTGGAAAAGGTCATCGAAATGAATCTGTAAGTATAACTTTTATATATATATTTGGGATATATGATATCCGATTAAATAAATGCATATATATATTATTGTTTTTAGAAACAAAAGAAAGATCATCATTCAACTGAACATGGTGGTGGAGATGGATATGATAAACAGTTGGCAATATTTGTAAAAGAAACATTAAAAATTGGTGTCCCAAAATTAGTTAAAGATTTTCATGAAGCTCGAGCAACGGCACCAAAAAATATGCCAAAAACAGCATTCGAAAAAAATCATGATAAAAATCGATATAAAGGTAAGCGAGAGGATTTTTATTTATCAGTGATAAAGATTTTATATATCCGATTAAAAAAATGGATTTCATAAATCTCTCTTTTTTTAGATGTAATTTGCATGGATGAAACTCGAGTTGTACTTTCATGGCCTCCAGAAAATCCAAATGATTATATTCATGCAAATTGGGTTCAAGTAAGAGGAGAAAAAAGATATATATGGTAAGATTTGGAATGTTTAATTAATTAATTATATATATAATTATTTAAATATTACAGTACCCAAGGACCCACATCTAAAACAGTTGAAGATTTTTGGAGGCTGGTTTTTCAAGAAAAGTGTAAAGGAATTGTTATGTTAACAGAAGTAATGGAACTTGGAAAGAAAAAGTATAATACTTTATTATTATATTTATAAAATACAGTATGCAAATTTTTAGATGTGAACAATATTGGCCTAAAACAGTCGGGGATTCAATGACTTCTGGACTTTGTACGATCGTAAATAAAAAGGTTACAGAAGTGGAAAAAATGCTGCTTTCAACTCAATTAGAAGTTACAGCAAATGGTGAAACATTAAAATGTGAACATGTACTTTGGACTGGATGGTAAGAATTTTATTGTTTAATTTAGACATTTGAATTTCCCGCTTTTGGCGTTGTGTGGTTCTTTGGCGGAAAATTTGACTCAGGGCCGCAAATAGGGGGTGGAACTGGAGAAAGTTCCCCCCCCCCCTTGTCGACCAAAAATAAGGGGAAAAATTGAATTCATACTAGATAAAATGAGATTTTTTTGTTTTTTTATAAGGAAGTTCCACCCCCTTACTTTTGACCAATTTGCGGCCCTGATTTGACTATTTAATTTTTGCAAAATTTTTATCTTTGCAAAACATTATGTTCTTTTTTTTATCAGTTTATAACATATTTTTAGGCCAGATCGTGGAGTTCCAGATAATTATCTTGCAACACTGCGGTTAGTTCGAAAAATGGCACCATTTTCTCCATGTTTGGTACATTGTTCAGCGGGAATTGGTAGAACCGGAACAATAGTTGGTTTAGATCTTTGCCAAAAAAGTCTTCAAGCTGGTGAAAAAGTTGATATGCATGAAGTTGTAAAAGAATTAAGAAAATTTCGGCATGGCTCTGTACAAACTGATGTACAATTTGTTTTTATGCATGCTGTAATTTTGAAGTTGGCAGAAAATCGAAAAGTTTGTTGTTTTTATAATTTTTTATAAAATGTTTAACAATTTTTTTAGGCAGCAACAAAAGACCAAGTTAAACCATTCTTTGATGAATATACCGCTTATGTGGCAACCAGACAATAAATAAATAAATTTTTAAAAAAACAACAATTTTGTCTTATAAATGTAGTATCTTCTTTTGTTTATAAATGTTTTATTATTATTTTTTTGAATTGTTGCAAAAACAAAATGCATTTTACAAAAAATATTTTTAAAACTTTTATGTTTCTTCAAAAATTGACTTTGGACTTTAAAATCTATTTTTAAATTAATAGTATTATTATACAGTAAATATACAACATCAAATTATTTAAAAAATTAAAATAGAGTTTTGTCCAGTTTTTACTTTTTTTAAAACTATCGTAATATATCTGGCAAAATATTCTTAAAGCCAAAAATTAAGTTTTAAACATTGGTTTTTTTGAAAATAATAAATTTTTTTATTATAAATTTAAGTGTACAAAAATACTTTTAAAATTTTGTTTATCATTTTATCAAAGAATCAACAATTTCAATGATATCAAACAACAATGAATTGATAAAAAAATATGGCATAGTATTATTTTTATCCCAAAATTTTAATGACTTGACCCAAAAATATTTCAGTACCCAAAATATTAATTAAATTTACCCAAAAATATTTCAGTACCCAAAATATTAATTAAATTTACCCAAAAATATATAATACCCAAAATATTAATTTAAATCACCCAAAAAACATAAAACGTTTATGTAAATAATAACAAGACATTTAAACAATAAAATAACAAAAAACAGTAAAAAAATTTAATTAATTGTAACATGTAATGCTGGACCACGTTTTCTTGGTCTTCCAGGACGATTGTGCAAATCTAATAATATTTGCATTTTCTGATGATTTCCATTCATCAATCAATTCAGCAGCAGCAAGATCAAAATGATGTTCAAATGCATGATTTGCAAGATTATCAATTTGATTTCTTATATTCTTTCCTTCTTCTTTATTGACATGAAATTCTTAAAATTTCTTATCAACATTCATACACAGATGTGCAAAACAATTTCTTCGTTCAACATCAAGCAAAACTTCATTTATAGCGGCAGTAATTGCTCTTGAGTTATCAGCCACAACTTCTAATGGAATCCATTCTTCATCATCATCACCAAGTTGAAAAGGTTTCAGAAATTCAAATATCCATTTAAATACTTGAGCAGTTTCAGAGCTAACTATCGCTACGCCTAAAACGTTTTTCCTCAAAAAATTATATTAACAACAAAAAAAACAAAAACATACCAGTTGGATGAACATGTCGATTTATATCTGAATATCCCCAAACAATAACAGGAAAATTTTTATAAATAAGTTTCCACGTTCCATCAATATTTATATGTTTTTGACTTCTTTGTTCATCCATTAATTTTTTGCATGTCATAATCATAGCAAAATGAGTTTTTGAAGGATCTTCTTCATTGATTTCACACTTAAATTGCACTAATTGAGATTGTTCTTCTTCCATATCAGTAACCATAGCTTCAACATCAGCAAAGTTCAAACTTGCATTAGACGATTGCTTTCATTTGATTTGTTAAGCCAGATTTTCGTTCTCGAGTTCCATGATTATGATCACATTCTGTTTCAAAAATAAGATACTTTAAACCATCAGATACATTTGCTTTCCATTTATAACAGCAAGATGATTCTTTACAATCAAAGTAGAGATGCCCATCATTTTGATCATGACTGAAATTGATATTTAAAAAAATAAAAAAGTATAAAAAAGAAATTGTACTTACAGTTTTAAACTAGCCATCTTTGCTTTTTGAAGAACATCTTCGAGAGAATCAAGTTCTTCCACATAAACATATTTGGTATATTTGCCGCGTTTTTTCTTTGCTGCAGGTTCAGCAACAACTTCTTCATCTTCAGATGATGAACTTTCTTCGGAATTTCCCAAATCAATGTGAACAAATTCCATGATTTAAAAATTGATGACAACAAATAAATAAAGAATAAAAAAATAAAAAATAAATTTCATTTTAAAAAAATTTTATTAACACCTTTTATGTCTTTTTTGGGTCATTTAAATTAACATTTTATAACATTTTGGGTATTATATATTTTTGGGTAAATTTAATTAATATTTTGGGTACTGAAATATTTTTGGGTAAATTTAATTAATATTTTGGGTACTGAAATATTTTTGGGTAAATTTAATTAATATTTTGGGTACTGAAATATTTTTGGGTCAAGTCATTAAAATTTTGGGATAAAATTAATATTTTCCCAAAAAATATCAGTTTACTGAAGTATTATTGAAGCCTGTATCGATATATCCAATGTCAGATGCTGATAACAAAAATCAATGAAAACTTCTGATTGTTTAAGATTATTAAAGTAAGTGTAATTTTTTTATTTTTAAGTAATTTACCTTGTTGTTTAATACAATAAAACACTATTATACATTTAAAATATATAAAATTATATTATAATAAGATAGATTTGTGAGAAAGTGATAGATGTCTTTGAGGTTAAAGTAAGGACAAAAATTTATTTTAATGTTTCTTCAACAAAAAAATCCATATTCACTTTTTCAGTCTTTTAATGTCAAAAAAAACCTCTCTTTAAATTAATAAAAAAAAATAGTCTTTTCTTTCTTTTTTTATTTTTTTTCCTCAAATTTTTTTCTCTTGCAATTACTTTTTCTTCTTCTTCCAGATAAATATTGATTGATTTTTCATTTATCAAGGGCATTTAATCAATATTATACAGTTATTATTAATTTTTACTATAAATCATTAAATGTTTAAATATTTTGAGTATTTTTGCATGTGTTTCTGATAAAAAAAAAGACAGATTACTTTCAATTTTGTGTTTCACCAATTTTTTTTCTTTTTATGTTTAGCTCCCGCCGCGCACTTTGCCAAAGATTGAATAGCTGTTGCAATTTTTATTTTTTTGCCCGTCGAAGCAATACAAATTACTGATTAAATGTTTAAATTTTATCGTATTTAACTCTGCTTTACTTTTTAAAACATTCCTAGAGTACTTGGCTAGGTCGTTAAACAAAAAAATCCGAGATAAATATTGATTTCACTTAAAAATTTACGTAAAACTATGTTTGACGGTGTCGACCTTGTTGCAACCTTGTTTCTTTCGTGTTTTATACTTGTACTTATCGTTACTATTAGTTACAGGCATGCTTAATGGCAATATATCTGAAGAAGAAAGTAGAACTAAAAATGTTTTTAATGGAGATATTAATGATGGAGCAGGTACTTCAATGAGTGATAAAGACCGTAATCAAGACCATATAAGTGATAAGAATGATATATGGGATGTTTCTGCAGGTCTTAAAGTATGTGTTATTTGATTTAGATTTTAATTAAATGTTTCCTGATTTTAGGAGCTTGAATCTTTTCTTTCTGCTGATTTTCATTGTAACAATGTAAAAGCAAATCTCGCTTTTGTCGCTGCTTATATTAGTACAAAAGATGAAGATAATGAATTGAAAATGTTTTCAACTAAGTTAAAGCTGAATGAAACTGTAAGTTTTTCTATTGAAAATAACATTCGACAATCATAAACATTTTAGCAAAAAGAAGCCATAGAATTTTTGAAAGATCTTGATAAAGATGGAATATATGATATTGATTACAAAAGTATACAACCTCCACAATCAAAATCAAAGTCAACATTAAATTATTGGGATTCATTTAAACAAGAACATCGATGGATTGGAAAAGAACAAAAAAATCTTGAAAAATGGCAAAGAAAATGGACGAGAAAAGTACGGGGATTACTGTAGTTTTCAAATTTTTTACGTTACTAAATTTTAGCTTGCAAAAGAATGTCAAAAGAAAGCAATTGAAAGGGGTAAAAGTGATGAATTATTAAAAACAAAAGAAGAAACAACTGCAAAAAAAGGTGCTGCAAAAGTTGCTGGAATAATTGAAGAATTTTGGAAAAATATTGCAAAAGTTGCACATTTTTATGAATTGGTAAGATTAAGCATTGTGGTTACGGGATTAATGTATGAATTTGTTTCAGAAGTTGAGGGAAGATGTAGAACAGAAACGATTAGAATCTCAATTAATGAATGTAATAGATCGATCTTCAACTTTAACACAATTAATGATACCAGGTTCAAAAAAGAAAAATGCTGAATTAGAAGGATTATCTCAAGATCCAGAAGATTTAGATTCTCTTCTTGCTTCGGTATGTTCTTTTTAAAATTTTTTAATTTTACCAGCAACTATATTTTTTTAGCTTCCACCTGAATATCTTGCTGCTATCTCTGCAAATGTTGACTTTGAAGAAAAAATTGAACATGTTTCTTTGTCTGAAGTAATACCGAGACGGCCATCACCAATTAAATCTCCAAATAAAATTTCCACAAATGGATTTAAAGAAGCTGATTTACCATTAAAAGATACAAATGGATTTGGGGAAAAACGAAAAGCTAACAACAGATTATCATTATCACCACCAAAAGCAAAGAAATCAAAACTTGTTGATGATGATGATGTTGAAACTCCTATGGATACAGATATACCTTCAAATGAAACAACTGATGAATCTTTGAATCAACCATTACAGGCTCAAGCATCTGCTACATCTTTACATGATGAAGAAATGAATGATTTAGCAAAAGTTGCCGAATCTTTTCGTCCAACGGGTTCAACATATGAAACAGCAAAAGTTCGAACAGAAGTTCCATCAATATTATTTGCAACTTTGCGAGAATATCAACATATTGGCCTTGATTGGCTTTCTTCACTATTTGAAAATAAATTAAATGGAATTTTAGCAGATGAAATGGGCTTGGGAAAAACAGTACAAACAATTTCATTTTTAGCACATTTAGCTGAAAATAAAAAGATTTGGGGTCCATCTTTGATCGTTGTTCCGACCTCTGTTTTATTAAATTGGGAGCGTGAATTTAAACGATTTTGTCCATCTTTAAAAGTTTTAACCTATTTTGGTTCAACAAAAGAAAGACAAGAAAAGAGAAAAGTAAGTTTAAATACATGTTTTTTATTGATAAATAAACGTTTTTAAGGGATGGAAAAAACCAAATTCTTTTAATATTTGTATTACTTCTTATGATCTCTATATTCGTGATAGTCGAATGTTTAAATGGCGAGCTTGGCAATGTTTGGTACTTGATGAAGCGCATAATATTAAAAATAGTAAAAGTTTACGATGGAATAAATTGCTTTCACTTCGAACAAGAATTCGTTTACTTCTTACTGGTACACCATTACAAAATAATTTAATGGAACTTTGGTCATTATTATATTTTCTTATGCCATCTGTATTTTCTTCACAAGATGATTTTAAGAATTGGTTTAATGATCCAATGAGTGCCATGGCAGAAGGGGCAGCAGAATATAATTCACAAATTGTTGATAAACTTCATACTGTACTTCGACCATTTATTCTTAGAAGATTAAAATGTGAAGTTGAAAAACAAATGCCATTAAAATTGGAAAGAGTAATCTTTTGTCCATTGGCAAGAATTCAAAGAAATATGTATAATCAATTTATTCGACAAAAAGAGTAAGTTTAAACGCGTTTACTTTTTATTATTTTTGTATCACTTTTAGAACAATTGATACTCTTCGAGGCGGTTCTGCAATATCAGTGATGAATATTGTAATGCAACTTCGAAAATGTTGTAATCATCCAAATTTATTTTATCCTATTACATGTACCGCTCCAACAGCATTACCAAAGCTTTCACTACCGTATCCAAATATTATTAATGAAATTGAAGAGAAGGATGAAACGACAATACTTTTACGATTACTTAAATCTGATTTTATTGATGAAAATAATAATTTGTTACCTCTTATTGCTTCAATGTTTTTTCAACCAAAAGAAAAAGAATTATTTCAACGGTCTGTTTATCCAAAATCTGGATTAGAAAAGTTTAAACTTACAAAAGTGAAAACAATCAAAAAATATGATTTTGATGAACCATCAAAGAAGATGCAATGGTTATGGAATATTACTAAATCAGTTCGAGATGAAATATATGGACGACATGATGCCCTTGAAATTAATTTATATGAACCGGTTGAAAGACATTTCAACAATATTCATTGCAAATTTGTTCGAAAATATTCATTTCCAACTTCTCCAGTCTATGCTTTTTATCCAAGTTGTTCATTACTTCCATCAAATAATCCAATTCAAGAAATTGTATGTGATAAAATCCTTGAAGATGAAGATCCACTTGTAAGTGATATTCATTATGCGGGTCTAATTCAATATCCTGATCCAAAACTAGTTGAACTTGATTGTGGTAAACTTCGAATGCTTGCAAAACTTTTACGTGAATTAAAACAAGGTGGACATCGATGTTTAATTTTTACACAAATGTCAAAAATGCTTGATATTTTGGAAGTATTTTTATCACATCAAAAATATCCATATTTTCGGCTTGATGGTTCAACACAAATTCAACAACGTCAAGTTTTAATGGATCGATTTAATGCTGATCCAAGAGTTTTTGCATTTATTTTATCAACAAGATCTGGAGGAATTGGCATGAATCTTACCGGTGCAGACACTGTTATTTTTTACGACTCTGATTGGAATCCAACAATGGACGCACAAGCTCAAGATCGATGTCATCGTGTAAATTATTTTTAAAATATTGAAATACTGTTTTTTCTTGATAACCTTTTTTAGATTGGTCAAACACGAAATGTTGTCATTTATCGATTGATTAGTTCACATACAATTGAAGAAAATATTTTAAAGAAAGCAACACATAAGCGAAGGCTTGGTGAAATGGCACTTGATGAAGGAGATTTTAATTCTAAATTTGTTGAAAAGAATAATGTTCGAGAATTGTTTGAAGGTGAAGAAGCCCTTAAAGGTATTATCGATAATTGCGAAGTTTCTTTGAATGTTAAAGATATGGAAAAGGTTTGAATTTTTGTGTTTATTTTTATGAATTATACATATTATTTGTTTTTAGGTAATGTATAATGTTGAAGATGCAGCGGATGTGGCAGCGGCACAAGAATTAAAAAAAGAAATTGGGGATGAAGAAGAAACTGAAGCCGCACCTGAAGACTTTAAAGAAGCTATTCTGTCACAAGTATGTTTAATTTTTTCGTAAATTTTATTCTAACTTTTTTTATCTTTTTAGCTTCCACCAGTGCAAAGACGTGCATTTATAACATATTTGGATGAACAAATGCCTGAAATAAATGAACGATTAAAGAGGGAGTTCGATCTCTAACAAATTTTTGTTACGGTTTTAAAACTAAAATAAAACAAAAAATGTTTTTTTTCACACTGGTTTTTTTCTTTTTGTATGTCTGTTTTTTTTTTGTATTTAATTTCATTAAAGATTTTTAATATCCTATATTGGCACAATACAGAAGCAGCAATGGACATTAAAAAATTTTAATATTTTTTAAAGAAGTTTTAGGTTTTAGAATTTTTGGAATCGGCACTCTTTTTTATTTTATTCCCCTCCGTTTTTTATATCAACAAACTTCATTATTAATGATGGATCGATTCTCTCCAAAATCTGGGGTCAATGATTTGGTGATTTGCAGTTGTAATAGAAAATGTGTTGCTTAAAAAAAAAGTTTTTTTTACAAATGAGATTGTTTTATTTTAGATATATATATTAGATACAGATAAAAGGGTTACACAAAATTTTAATTATTAATAAGTTTATCCATAAAAGCCACCATAACGAGGGTACCCTCCATAAAATCCGCGGCGGAAGCCTCCGCCATAAAACCCGCGATTAAAACCATATCCATATGGTCGGAATCCATATCCACCGTATCCCCATTGTGCATTAACTAAAAAAAAAGATTTAAATAGTTTTTTTAAGGATTCATAAAAAGTTGAGATAATTAAATTTGCATACCTGTTGCAAGGGATAAAATAACAATCAAAGCCAAAAGAATAATGTGAAAAGTTTTCATATTTTTTTTAAAAAAATTTTACAATGGTCAAAAAAAACTATTGTGATAGATTTTCTCTAAAATTCTTCCCTTTTTATACTACCTTTTTTGAAAAAAAAGTAATCAGTAAAAAAAGAAGGGTTTAACTGATCAATGTTGCTTCTTCTGACTCCGCCCCCCCCCCCTTCTTTTTATTTAAAATTTAATAAAAAAAAGGTTATAAATTATTTATTGTTTTTTTTTCTTTCTTTTTACCATAGAAAAAACAGGTCGAAACAGGTCGAAAGAGTCGTTCAACAAAAAAAAAAGTTTGTAAACAACAAAGAGTAATTTTTTTAGGGAAGTCACTTTTTTTTGTTAATGAACAAAAAAAAGAAGAGCAGAAGTTTGGCGGAGTGGAGTGGGGCGGGACAAAACAGAATAGAAAATAAAAATAATTTTTGAAGGCCATTTTGTTTTTTTCCTGCTTCTTCTTTTGTTTATTATCAGTTTTTTTTGGGAAGAATAAAGTTGATACACAATTAAAACAAAAAAATTTGATGATGATTTTTGATTTTCAAAGAACAAAATTTTCTTGTTTTTATTAATTAAAAAACACAAATTTTTTTTATTTACGTAAAAGAAATATTGACAATTTTTTTTTGATTAATATAATTAAATGCTGATCCAGCGAATCACAAATATGTAATCATATCATATCATATCTTTCTTAATTTGATGATAAAAAAATAAAAATGACGTGATGATATTTGTGACATGACTTCAATATTATATTTTTTTTGATTATCAGCTCACGGGCTCATTTTTTGGGGAAAAACGTAGGGTTAAGGCGGCTTGGACCTAAAATAGTGCCAATAGGTCCAAAAACACTAAAAAAAGGCTTTTGGTTGATATCTGGGTCGTCACGGTTATATGCCGTCAAAATTGCGAAATCACGAAAAACGGTCATTTTTGGCACTTTTTTGCACGGCATATCCGTATTTCCGCTTTTGGCGTTGTGTGGTTCTTTGGCGGAAAATTTGACTCAGGGCCGCAAATAGGGGGTGGAACTGGAGAAAGTTCCCCCCCCCCCTTGTCGACCAAAAATAAGGGGAAAAATTGAATTCATACTAGATAAAATGAGATTTTTTTGTTTTTTTATAAGGAAGTTCCACCCCCTTACTTTTGACCAATTTGCGGCCCTGATTTGACTATTTAATTTTTGCAAAATTTTTATCTTTGCAAAACATTATGTTCTTTTTTTTATCAGTTTATAACATATTTTTAGGCCAGATCGTGGAGTTCCAGATAATTATCTTGCAACACTGCGGTTAGTTCGAAAAATGGCACCATTTTCTCCATGTTTGGTACATTGTTCAGCGGGAATTGGTAGAACCGGAACAATAGTTGGTTTAGATCTTTGCCAAAAAAGTCTTCAAGCTGGTGAAAAAGTTGATATGCATGAAGTTGTAAAAGAATTAAGAAAATTTCGGCATGGCTCTGTACAAACTGATGTACAATTTGTTTTTATGCATGCTGTAATTTTGAAGTTGGCAGAAAATCGAAAAGTTTGTTGTTTTTATAATTTTTTATAAAATGTTTAACAATTTTTTTAGGCAGCAACAAAAGACCAAGTTAAACCATTCTTTGATGAATATACCGCTTATGTGGCAACCAGACAATAAATAAATAAATTTTTAAAAAAACAACAATTTTGTCTTATAAATGTAGTATCTTCTTTTGTTTATAAATGTTTTATTATTATTTTTTTGAATTGTTGCAAAAACAAAATGCATTTTACAAAAAATATTTTTAAAACTTTTATGTTTCTTCAAAAATTGACTTTGGACTTTAAAATCTATTTTTAAATTAATAGTATTATTATACAGTAAATATACAACATCAAATTATTTAAAAAATTAAAATAGAGTTTTGTCCAGTTTTTACTTTTTTTAAAACTATCGTAATATATCTGGCAAAATATTCTTAAAGCCAAAAATTAAGTTTTAAACATTGGTTTTTTTGAAAATAATAAATTTTTTTATTATAAATTTAAGTGTACAAAAATACTTTTAAAATTTTGTTTATCATTTTATCAAAGAATCAACAATTTCAATGATATCAAACAACAATGAATTGATAAAAAAATATGGCATAGTATTATTTTTATCCCAAAATTTTAATGACTTGACCCAAAAATATTTCAGTACCCAAAATATTAATTAAATTTACCCAAAAATATTTCAGTACCCAAAATATTAATTAAATTTACCCAAAAATATATAATACCCAAAATATTAATTTAAATCACCCAAAAAACATAAAACGTTTATGTAAATAATAACAAGACATTTAAACAATAAAATAACAAAAAGGTTACAGAAGTGGAAAAAATGCTGCTTTCAACTCAATTAGAAGTTACAGCAAATGGTGAAACATTAAAATGTGAACATGTACTTTGGACTGGATGGTAAGAATTTTATTGTTTAATTTAGACATTTGAATTTCCCGCTTTTGGCGTTGTGTGGTTCTTTGGCGGAAAATTTGACTCAGGGCCGCAAATAGGGGGTGGAACTGGAGAAAGTTCCCCCCCCCCCTTGTCGACCAAAAATAAGGGGAAAAATTGAATTCATACTAGATAAAATGAGATTTTTTTGTTTTTTTATAAGGAAGTTCCACCCCCTTACTTTTGACCAATTTGCGGCCCTGATTTGACTATTTAATTTTTGCAAAATTTTTATCTTTGCAAAACATTATGTTCTTTTTTTTATCAGTTTATAACATATTTTTAGGCCAGATCGTGGAGTTCCAGATAATTATCTTGCAACACTGCGGTTAGTTCGAAAAATGGCACCATTTTCTCCATGTTTGGTACATTGTTCAGCGGGAATTGGTAGAACCGGAACAATAGTTGGTTTAGATCTTTGCCAAAAAAGTCTTCAAGCTGGTGAAAAAGTTGATATGCATGAAGTTGTAAAAGAATTAAGAAAATTTCGGCATGGCTCTGTACAAACTGATGTACAATTTGTTTTTATGCATGCTGTAATTTTGAAGTTGGCAGAAAATCGAAAAGTTTGTTGTTTTTATAATTTTTTATAAAATGTTTAACAATTTTTTTAGGCAGCAACAAAAGACCAAGTTAAACCATTCTTTGATGAATATACCGCTTATGTGGCAACCAGACAATAAATAAATAAATTTTTAAAAAAACAACAATTTTGTCTTATAAATGTAGTATCTTCTTTTGTTTATAAATGTTTTATTATTATTTTTTTGAATTGTTGCAAAAACAAAATGCATTTTACAAAAAATATTTTTAAAACTTTTATGTTTCTTCAAAAATTGACTTTGGACTTTAAAATCTATTTTTAAATTAATAGTATTATTATACAGTAAATATACAACATCAAATTATTTAAAAAATTAAAATAGAGTTTTGTCCAGTTTTTACTTTTTTTAAAACTATCGTAATATATCTGGCAAAATATTCTTAAAGCCAAAAATTAAGTTTTAAACATTGGTTTTTTTGAAAATAATAAATTTTTTTATTATAAATTTAAGTGTACAAAAATACTTTTAAAATTTTGTTTATCATTTTATCAAAGAATCAACAATTTCAATGATATCAAACAACAATGAATTGATAAAAAAATATGGCATAGTATTATTTTTATCCCAAAATTTTAATGACTTGACCCAAAAATATTTCAGTACCCAAAATATTAATTAAATTTACCCAAAAATATTTCAGTACCCAAAATATTAATTAAATTTACCCAAAAATATATAATACCCAAAATATTAATTTAAATCACCCAAAAAACATAAAACGTTTATGTAAATAATAACAAGACATTTAAACAATAAAATAACAAAAAACAGTAAAAAAATTTAATTAATTGTAACATGTAATGCTGGACCACGTTTTCTTGGTCTTCCAGGACGATTGTGCAAATCTAATAATATTTGCATTTTCTGATGATTTCCATTCATCAATCAATTCAGCAGCAGCAAGATCAAAATGATGTTCAAATGCATGATTTGCAAGATTATCAATTTGATTTCTTATATTCTTTCCTTCTTCTTTATTGACATGAAATTCTTAAAATTTCTTATCAACATTCATACACAGATGTGCAAAACAATTTCTTCGTTCAACATCAAGCAAAACTTCATTTATAGCGGCAGTAATTGCTCTTGAGTTATCAGCCACAACTTCTAATGGAATCCATTCTTCATCATCATCACCAAGTTGAAAAGGTTTCAGAAATTCAAATATCCATTTAAATACTTGAGCAGTTTCAGAGCTAACTATCGCTACGCCTAAAACGTTTTTCCTCAAAAAATTATATTAACAACAAAAAAAACAAAAACATACCAGTTGGATGAACATGTCGATTTATATCTGAATATCCCCAAACAATAACAGGAAAATTTTTATAAATAAGTTTCCACGTTCCATCAATATTTATATGTTTTTGACTTCTTTGTTCATCCATTAATTTTTTGCATGTCATAATCATAGCAAAATGAGTTTTTGAAGGATCTTCTTCATTGATTTCACACTTAAATTGCACTAATTGAGATTGTTCTTCTTCCATATCAGTAACCATAGCTTCAACATCAGCAAAGTTCAAACTTGCATTAGACGATTGCTTTCATTTGATTTGTTAAGCCAGATTTTCGTTCTCGAGTTCCATGATTATGATCACATTCTGTTTCAAAAATAAGATACTTTAAACCATCAGATACATTTGCTTTCCATTTATAACAGCAAGATGATTCTTTACAATCAAAGTAGAGATGCCCATCATTTTGATCATGACTGAAATTGATATTTAAAAAAATAAAAAAGTATAAAAAAGAAATTGTACTTACAGTTTTAAACTAGCCATCTTTGCTTTTTGAAGAACATCTTCGAGAGAATCAAGTTCTTCCACATAAACATATTTGGTATATTTGCCGCGTTTTTTCTTTGCTGCAGGTTCAGCAACAACTTCTTCATCTTCAGATGATGAACTTTCTTCGGAATTTCCCAAATCAATGTGAACAAATTCCATGATTTAAAAATTGATGACAACAAATAAATAAAGAATAAAAAAATAAAAAATAAATTTCATTTTAAAAAAATTTTATTAACACCTTTTATGTCTTTTTTGGGTCATTTAAATTAACATTTTATAACATTTTGGGTATTATATATTTTTGGGTAAATTTAATTAATATTTTGGGTACTGAAATATTTTTGGGTAAATTTAATTAATATTTTGGGTACTGAAATATTTTTGGGTAAATTTAATTAATATTTTGGGTACTGAAATATTTTTGGGTCAAGTCATTAAAATTTTGGGATAAAATTAATATTTTCCCAAAAAATATCAGTTTACTGAAGTATTATTGAAGCCTGTATCGATATATCCAATGTCAGATGCTGATAACAAAAATCAATGAAAACTTCTGATTGTTTAAGATTATTAAAGTAAGTGTAATTTTTTTATTTTTAAGTAATTTACCTTGTTGTTTAATACAATAAAACACTATTATACATTTAAAATATATAAAATTATATTATAATAAGATAGATTTGTGAGAAAGTGATAGATGTCTTTGAGGTTAAAGTAAGGACAAAAATTTATTTTAATGTTTCTTCAACAAAAAAATCCATATTCACTTTTTCAGTCTTTTAATGTCAAAAAAAACCTCTCTTTAAATTAATAAAAAAAAATAGTCTTTTCTTTCTTTTTTTATTTTTTTTCCTCAAATTTTTTTCTCTTGCAATTACTTTTTCTTCTTCTTCCAGATAAATATTGATTGATTTTTCATTTATCAAGGGCATTTAATCAATATTATACAGTTATTATTAATTTTTACTATAAATCATTAAATGTTTAAATATTTTGAGTATTTTTGCATGTGTTTCTGATAAAAAAAAAGACAGATTACTTTCAATTTTGTGTTTCACCAATTTTTTTTCTTTTTATGTTTAGCTCCCGCCGCGCACTTTGCCAAAGATTGAATAGCTGTTGCAATTTTTATTTTTTTGCCCGTCGAAGCAATACAAATTACTGATTAAATGTTTAAATTTTATCGTATTTAACTCTGCTTTACTTTTTAAAACATTCCTAGAGTACTTGGCTAGGTCGTTAAACAAAAAAATCCGAGATAAATATTGATTTCACTTAAAAATTTACGTAAAACTATGTTTGACGGTGTCGACCTTGTTGCAACCTTGTTTCTTTCGTGTTTTATACTTGTACTTATCGTTACTATTAGTTACAGGCATGCTTAATGGCAATATATCTGAAGAAGAAAGTAGAACTAAAAATGTTTTTAATGGAGATATTAATGATGGAGCAGGTACTTCAATGAGTGATAAAGACCGTAATCAAGACCATATAAGTGATAAGAATGATATATGGGATGTTTCTGCAGGTCTTAAAGTATGTGTTATTTGATTTAGATTTTAATTAAATGTTTCCTGATTTTAGGAGCTTGAATCTTTTCTTTCTGCTGATTTTCATTGTAACAATGTAAAAGCAAATCTCGCTTTTGTCGCTGCTTATATTAGTACAAAAGATGAAGATAATGAATTGAAAATGTTTTCAACTAAGTTAAAGCTGAATGAAACTGTAAGTTTTTCTATTGAAAATAACATTCGACAATCATAAACATTTTAGCAAAAAGAAGCCATAGAATTTTTGAAAGATCTTGATAAAGATGGAATATATGATATTGATTACAAAAGTATACAACCTCCACAATCAAAATCAAAGTCAACATTAAATTATTGGGATTCATTTAAACAAGAACATCGATGGATTGGAAAAGAACAAAAAAATCTTGAAAAATGGCAAAGAAAATGGACGAGAAAAGTACGGGGATTACTGTAGTTTTCAAATTTTTTACGTTACTAAATTTTAGCTTGCAAAAGAATGTCAAAAGAAAGCAATTGAAAGGGGTAAAAGTGATGAATTATTAAAAACAAAAGAAGAAACAACTGCAAAAAAAGGTGCTGCAAAAGTTGCTGGAATAATTGAAGAATTTTGGAAAAATATTGCAAAAGTTGCACATTTTTATGAATTGGTAAGATTAAGCATTGTGGTTACGGGATTAATGTATGAATTTGTTTCAGAAGTTGAGGGAAGATGTAGAACAGAAACGATTAGAATCTCAATTAATGAATGTAATAGATCGATCTTCAACTTTAACACAATTAATGATACCAGGTTCAAAAAAGAAAAATGCTGAATTAGAAGGATTATCTCAAGATCCAGAAGATTTAGATTCTCTTCTTGCTTCGGTATGTTCTTTTTAAAATTTTTTAATTTTACCAGCAACTATATTTTTTTAGCTTCCACCTGAATATCTTGCTGCTATCTCTGCAAATGTTGACTTTGAAGAAAAAATTGAACATGTTTCTTTGTCTGAAGTAATACCGAGACGGCCATCACCAATTAAATCTCCAAATAAAATTTCCACAAATGGATTTAAAGAAGCTGATTTACCATTAAAAGATACAAATGGATTTGGGGAAAAACGAAAAGCTAACAACAGATTATCATTATCACCACCAAAAGCAAAGAAATCAAAACTTGTTGATGATGATGATGTTGAAACTCCTATGGATACAGATATACCTTCAAATGAAACAACTGATGAATCTTTGAATCAACCATTACAGGCTCAAGCATCTGCTACATCTTTACATGATGAAGAAATGAATGATTTAGCAAAAGTTGCCGAATCTTTTCGTCCAACGGGTTCAACATATGAAACAGCAAAAGTTCGAACAGAAGTTCCATCAATATTATTTGCAACTTTGCGAGAATATCAACATATTGGCCTTGATTGGCTTTCTTCACTATTTGAAAATAAATTAAATGGAATTTTAGCAGATGAAATGGGCTTGGGAAAAACAGTACAAACAATTTCATTTTTAGCACATTTAGCTGAAAATAAAAAGATTTGGGGTCCATCTTTGATCGTTGTTCCGACCTCTGTTTTATTAAATTGGGAGCGTGAATTTAAACGATTTTGTCCATCTTTAAAAGTTTTAACCTATTTTGGTTCAACAAAAGAAAGACAAGAAAAGAGAAAAGTAAGTTTAAATACATGTTTTTTATTGATAAATAAACGTTTTTAAGGGATGGAAAAAACCAAATTCTTTTAATATTTGTATTACTTCTTATGATCTCTATATTCGTGATAGTCGAATGTTTAAATGGCGAGCTTGGCAATGTTTGGTACTTGATGAAGCGCATAATATTAAAAATAGTAAAAGTTTACGATGGAATAAATTGCTTTCACTTCGAACAAGAATTCGTTTACTTCTTACTGGTACACCATTACAAAATAATTTAATGGAACTTTGGTCATTATTATATTTTCTTATGCCATCTGTATTTTCTTCACAAGATGATTTTAAGAATTGGTTTAATGATCCAATGAGTGCCATGGCAGAAGGGGCAGCAGAATATAATTCACAAATTGTTGATAAACTTCATACTGTACTTCGACCATTTATTCTTAGAAGATTAAAATGTGAAGTTGAAAAACAAATGCCATTAAAATTGGAAAGAGTAATCTTTTGTCCATTGGCAAGAATTCAAAGAAATATGTATAATCAATTTATTCGACAAAAAGAGTAAGTTTAAACGCGTTTACTTTTTATTATTTTTGTATCACTTTTAGAACAATTGATACTCTTCGAGGCGGTTCTGCAATATCAGTGATGAATATTGTAATGCAACTTCGAAAATGTTGTAATCATCCAAATTTATTTTATCCTATTACATGTACCGCTCCAACAGCATTACCAAAGCTTTCACTACCGTATCCAAATATTATTAATGAAATTGAAGAGAAGGATGAAACGACAATACTTTTACGATTACTTAAATCTGATTTTATTGATGAAAATAATAATTTGTTACCTCTTATTGCTTCAATGTTTTTTCAACCAAAAGAAAAAGAATTATTTCAACGGTCTGTTTATCCAAAATCTGGATTAGAAAAGTTTAAACTTACAAAAGTGAAAACAATCAAAAAATATGATTTTGATGAACCATCAAAGAAGATGCAATGGTTATGGAATATTACTAAATCAGTTCGAGATGAAATATATGGACGACATGATGCCCTTGAAATTAATTTATATGAACCGGTTGAAAGACATTTCAACAATATTCATTGCAAATTTGTTCGAAAATATTCATTTCCAACTTCTCCAGTCTATGCTTTTTATCCAAGTTGTTCATTACTTCCATCAAATAATCCAATTCAAGAAATTGTATGTGATAAAATCCTTGAAGATGAAGATCCACTTGTAAGTGATATTCATTATGCGGGTCTAATTCAATATCCTGATCCAAAACTAGTTGAACTTGATTGTGGTAAACTTCGAATGCTTGCAAAACTTTTACGTGAATTAAAACAAGGTGGACATCGATGTTTAATTTTTACACAAATGTCAAAAATGCTTGATATTTTGGAAGTATTTTTATCACATCAAAAATATCCATATTTTCGGCTTGATGGTTCAACACAAATTCAACAACGTCAAGTTTTAATGGATCGATTTAATGCTGATCCAAGAGTTTTTGCATTTATTTTATCAACAAGATCTGGAGGAATTGGCATGAATCTTACCGGTGCAGACACTGTTATTTTTTACGACTCTGATTGGAATCCAACAATGGACGCACAAGCTCAAGATCGATGTCATCGTGTAAATTATTTTTAAAATATTGAAATACTGTTTTTTCTTGATAACCTTTTTTAGATTGGTCAAACACGAAATGTTGTCATTTATCGATTGATTAGTTCACATACAATTGAAGAAAATATTTTAAAGAAAGCAACACATAAGCGAAGGCTTGGTGAAATGGCACTTGATGAAGGAGATTTTAATTCTAAATTTGTTGAAAAGAATAATGTTCGAGAATTGTTTGAAGGTGAAGAAGCCCTTAAAGGTATTATCGATAATTGCGAAGTTTCTTTGAATGTTAAAGATATGGAAAAGGTTTGAATTTTTGTGTTTATTTTTATGAATTATACATATTATTTGTTTTTAGGTAATGTATAATGTTGAAGATGCAGCGGATGTGGCAGCGGCACAAGAATTAAAAAAAGAAATTGGGGATGAAGAAGAAACTGAAGCCGCACCTGAAGACTTTAAAGAAGCTATTCTGTCACAAGTATGTTTAATTTTTTCGTAAATTTTATTCTAACTTTTTTTATCTTTTTAGCTTCCACCAGTGCAAAGACGTGCATTTATAACATATTTGGATGAACAAATGCCTGAAATAAATGAACGATTAAAGAGGGAGTTCGATCTCTAACAAATTTTTGTTACGGTTTTAAAACTAAAATAAAACAAAAAATGTTTTTTTTCACACTGGTTTTTTTCTTTTTGTATGTCTGTTTTTTTTTTGTATTTAATTTCATTAAAGATTTTTAATATCCTATATTGGCACAATACAGAAGCAGCAATGGACATTAAAAAATTTTAATATTTTTTAAAGAAGTTTTAGGTTTTAGAATTTTTGGAATCGGCACTCTTTTTTATTTTATTCCCCTCCGTTTTTTATATCAACAAACTTCATTATTAATGATGGATCGATTCTCTCCAAAATCTGGGGTCAATGATTTGGTGATTTGCAGTTGTAATAGAAAATGTGTTGCTTAAAAAAAAAGTTTTTTTTACAAATGAGATTGTTTTATTTTAGATATATATATTAGATACAGATAAAAGGGTTACACAAAATTTTAATTATTAATAAGTTTATCCATAAAAGCCACCATAACGAGGGTACCCTCCATAAAATCCGCGGCGGAAGCCTCCGCCATAAAACCCGCGATTAAAACCATATCCATATGGTCGGAATCCATATCCACCGTATCCCCATTGTGCATTAACTAAAAAAAAAGATTTAAATAGTTTTTTTAAGGATTCATAAAAAGTTGAGATAATTAAATTTGCATACCTGTTGCAAGGGATAAAATAACAATCAAAGCCAAAAGAATAATGTGAAAAGTTTTCATATTTTTTTTAAAAAAATTTTACAATGGTCAAAAAAAACTATTGTGATAGATTTTCTCTAAAATTCTTCCCTTTTTATACTACCTTTTTTGAAAAAAAAGTAATCAGTAAAAAAAGAAGGGTTTAACTGATCAATGTTGCTTCTTCTGACTCCGCCCCCCCCCCCTTCTTTTTATTTAAAATTTAATAAAAAAAAGGTTATAAATTATTTATTGTTTTTTTTTCTTTCTTTTTACCATAGAAAAAACAGGTCGAAACAGGTCGAAAGAGTCGTTCAACAAAAAAAAAAGTTTGTAAACAACAAAGAGTAATTTTTTTAGGGAAGTCACTTTTTTTTGTTAATGAACAAAAAAAAGAAGAGCAGAAGTTTGGCGGAGTGGAGTGGGGCGGGACAAAACAGAATAGAAAATAAAAATAATTTTTGAAGGCCATTTTGTTTTTTTCCTGCTTCTTCTTTTGTTTATTATCAGTTTTTTTTGGGAAGAATAAAGTTGATACACAATTAAAACAAAAAAATTTGATGATGATTTTTGATTTTCAAAGAACAAAATTTTCTTGTTTTTATTAATTAAAAAACACAAATTTTTTTTATTTACGTAAAAGAAATATTGACAATTTTTTTTTGATTAATATAATTAAATGCTGATCCAGCGAATCACAAATATGTAATCATATCATATCATATCTTTCTTAATTTGATGATAAAAAAATAAAAATGACGTGATGATATTTGTGACATGACTTCAATATTATATTTTTTTTGATTATCAGCTCACGGGCTCATTTTTTGGGGAAAAACGTAGGGTTAAGGCGGCTTGGACCTAAAATAGTGCCAATAGGTCCAAAAACACTAAAAAAAGGCTTTTGGTTGATATCTGGGTCGTCACGGTTATATGCCGTCAAAATTGCGAAATCACGAAAAACGGTCATTTTTGGCACTTTTTTGCACGGCATATCCGTATTTCCAGGGAAAGTGATCTTTGACCCCCAGTTTTATTGTGCACTGATGTTTTGTGGACATAATAAGGGTATTTACACACCCCTGACTACCCTATTTCAAAAGTTCTAAGTAATTGAAAATCAGTGATTTTCGACCAAAAAACAGTGCAAAATTCAGAATTTTTGGAAATCTGATTGAGTTTCCAGGGAAAGTGGTCTTTGACCCCCAGTTTTATTGTGCACTGATATTTTGTGGACATAATAAGGGTGTTTACACACCCCTGACTACCCTATTTCAAAAGTTCTAAGTAATTGAAAATCAGTGAATTTTTGCACTTTTTTTGAAAAATAATTTTTGAAACGCAATAAATCAGAAATGAGATATTTTAAAAAAAATCTGGTACACAATTTTGTTCTTCGTGTTGTGGCGAGTAGAAAAACATCTATGGAATGACTTGGATGTCACTCTTACGAGAGTTCTATTCTTTGGCGGATGATTAGTTTAAAAAAAGGCAAATTTTTCACCAACGGAAAAAATTAAGAGAAATTGAAATAAACGAAAAATGGTACACAATTTTGTTCCCAATTTCCTGAAGTTTAAAATAAAAGCAAAAGAAACCATATATATCCATTCAGAACCGACTTCTATTCTTTTTTGTTAATTTCGCGCTCACCTATACCCTCAACATCAAAAAACTGTATTTAATAATATTTTTAAATGTCTGAAAATGTTATATTCAGATTCCCCATACTTGATTTAGTCATAATTAATTAAAACAAAGTAAAAAAACAACAGAATAAAAAAATTTTTTGAGTAAGAAGATTTTTCACAATACCCCCAACATCAAAAAATGTATTTAATAATATTTTTCAATGCTTGAAAATGTTGTATTCAGATTCTCCATGCTTGATTTAGTCATAATTAATTAAAACAAAGCAAAAAAACAACAGAATAAAAAATTTTTATAACAGAACGATTTTTCACAATACCCCCAACATCGTTTTTGGTGCTAAAACTGCAATATTTGACTTATTATAACCCCGTAAACGATTTATATAGTATTTTTGAGACATTCTGGACATGTATGAACTATTTAAAATGCAATTACGATGTGCTACAAAAAACAATAGTCTTCTATTAGTTTTTACAATTATGGTGTGCTACATATACCCCAACATCAAAAATTTTTAATTAAAACTATTTTTGAAGCTCAGAATTGCTTTTTTTATCTTTCTAAGCATAAAAAAACATAAAAAAAACTTTTATTTATAAAAATAGCAAAAAAAAACAAAAAATAATAGAAAAAATAATTTTTCGTTTTTTTTGCCCTGTGAAAAAAAATTCGAAAAATTCGAAAATTTTTTTTTCGACGCACATTTCAGGGAATGTTCAGGGGACTATTAGAAGATGTTTGATAGAAAAATTAATCGTTTAAAATCATCCTACGCAAAATCCAACTTAACCCTACGCCAAATGAGCCCGTGAGCTTTTAAAATCAAGTTTTTATATTTTTGTTCCCATTGTTTCATGAGCCGCCGCCGCCGACGCCGACGCCACAGCGCTGCAACAGCGACACTTTCAAAGATCTGCTCCACTTTTTTTCTGTTCTTCGCCAAAGAAAAAGCTTTTGAACAATTGTTTTTTTTCATTGAAAAAATATCAATGAACAAAGGTTTTTGTGATAATAATTTTGATCAAATTGTTTCATGATAAAATCATCATTTATTTTGCTGCATACAATCTGATTTTTTGCATCTTGAATTTGGAGTCGACTCGGGATTTGACTCCATCGACTTTTGCAGAATACATGGGTTTTTTTAAAAAAATTCTACCGGAATCGACTCCACCAGTGCTTTCCCGATCCCCTTATTTTCGATTCCTTATAAGGAATCGGAATCGACAGCGCATAGGCTTAGGCTAATTCTTTTTATTAAAACACTGAACTCCACCTCAGTGATCGTAACATCACCGAACCCCCCCCCCCCCTCGATTTGATATTAAATGATATAAAAAGGTTTTTTAAAAGTCAAAAAATTAACAGGATGTCCCTGTGTCCCGGGACTTGGACCCGCGACCCCATGTGTATTTTTTGGTTTGGGTTGTCGTTCATTAATAACTAAAAAGTGCTTCATTTCAAACTTTTAAACAAACATTTTATTTAAATTAACAAAAATTCGGCACACATTTATTTATGCACTAATTTTATAATAAAGAAAATTTATCAATGATAAGAAAAAGATCTTTTGCAAAAAAACAGAAAGAAACTTGCACCTCTTCCCTTTTTTTATCAATCAATCAATCGATCAATTAATTAATTATTTAATAATACCTGAAAAACAAAAATAAAAATAAAACTTTGTGTAATCATACTTTTTTTTTTGTTTCCCTTATCATTTTTATCAGCTGCTATTTCTCTTTAAATGCTTCTTTTAAAGATTTGTTTGTTTTTTTGCATCTTTTTTGGTAAGGTCATACTGTAGCAGTTTTAAAAGTTATAATATTATTACTGTTTTTTTTAGTTTTTTTCAATATTGTTGAAAGTGTCGCAGAAATGTTACCATTAACACAATTTTTTAGAAATTTAATTTTTGGTAAATTCTTAAAATTACAGTAATCCTATGATGAAATTTCGTTTTTAGACCGGAAAAACATTTTTGAACGTTACGGTAAAAGACTTGTTGAAGATGGGGCAAATGGAAATGTGCATCAATATCATCATTAAATTGTTCCTTTCAAAACAATCAATAAATAAATTTGTTTTTTACAGTATTATTTTGGATTTTGCGACAAATATCTTTTTTTTGTTTGTTTTACGTATTTTTTTGACGAAAAAGTTAATAAAACTTTGAATGTTTTTTAATTGATTAATTTTTTTTCAAATAAACAAAACTTGTTTTTGAACTTTAAAAAGTGACCTTTAAAAAAAATAGTTTCATTGAAAATCATGCACCTATTTTTTCAGTAAACAAAAAACTTTGAGTTTATTACCGTAATCTCAACAGTATTTTGTAAACATTTTTTTAACAACGATAATTTTTTTTATTAGAATTTGAAAAATAATAAACAACAACGATAAACTCAACAAAAAAGGAATATTAATAAAATATTAATTTTGGGGTTTTCTTCCAGCTTGTTTAAGAAGATATTTTCGAAGAGATTGCTGACGATCACGGAATGAACGCTGACGATTTCTGCCACGAATTTTTTGTCGAACCATACGAAAATCTTTATGTTTTGCCATTTCACGATTTGTCATTCCAACATGTGGGCCATTCTTTCGAGGTTTACTAAATTCATCCCGGCCTTCTCGACCATCTTTTGCTTGTTGAAGACGTTCTTCTTTATTTTGACGACGAATTTTTTTATGAAAATGTAAGATATCATTCAATC
The DNA here is from genome assembly GCA_964035985.1 of Panagrolaimus superbus. Lineage (NCBI taxonomy): Eukaryota > Metazoa > Nematoda > Chromadorea > Rhabditida > Panagrolaimidae > Panagrolaimus > Panagrolaimus superbus. The sequence continues at coordinate 15,507,954 of OZ038357.1, forward strand.
TTGGTAAGCCATCACCGCCTTCACGTCTAAAAAATGAGTAAATATAATCAATGAAAGATGAACAAAAACCAAAATAATTTACCTGGCACGTTTCTCTTCAAATTCATCATCAAGTTTTTCGTCATCATTTGTACGCTTTCGACCACCTTGAACATTTGTAAGACCAGCTTGCTTCTTTAAATTATGTGCACGAATTTTACGAAAATCTGCATCACTCAAAATTCGCGTTTCACTAACAAGTGTTGCCTTTTCCACTTTTGCTTCTGCATTTTCTTTCTTTTGCTTTTGTCGAAGAGTTTTCATTTGACCTTTTGTAAGTTTTTTAACTTTTTCGGTTTCTTCTTTTTCATTTACAGATTCTTCATTTTTTTCTTCCATTTCTTCTTCTTCTGCATTTTCATCAACCTCTTCTTCTTCATCTTCTTCACCATCATCAGTGACCCATTCATCTTCAGCGCCACTATCATCTCCTTCTTCATCATCATCTTCAACTTCAATACTTTCAAGATCTTCATCATCATCTTCTTCTTCAACCTCTGCTGCAGCGACACCCTTTTCTTTTGTATCTTCTTCTTCATCATCTAAAAATACAAAAAATTTTACAATGGCTCAAAAATAAAGAGCTACAAACCAGTCATATCAACCCATTCATCACTGTCATCACTATCAATTTCTTCTTCCTCTTCTTCATTACTGTCAACTTCAACAGGAAGAATTTCTGCACCATGAATATATCCAACACTTTTATTTACGCCAAATTCAATAGGACCACTTTCTGCAGCTTCTTCATCAGCTTCAGTTGGACGTCCACGATCTTTACGATGTAATAATTTTGGATTCATTGATCGAAATAGAGTAATAAGACCTCGGGCTGCCATTGATACATTCTTATTTTTGTAACGTTTATACTGTAATATTTTATGAAATAAGTTTAAACACGTAAATTTCAAATATAAACCATACCTCACAAAGTTCACGCAAAAGTTCCTCAGTTGCAGAAAAGGGACAATGTGAAAAGATTTCCCGAATTGCGTTAATTCCAACTGTCATAGCTTCAGGAGTATTACGATCAGTGACAAAATTATTGGCAATAACTCGAACAACATTTTCAACAATATCTGGGGGAACAAGTTCATGGCATGCTTGTGCAGCATACAATAAAATTCTTGTTACTTCACGCTGTTTTGGCTGAATATATCGATGAAGATAAGAATAAAAGCCAAGAGTTTGAAGACGATGAACCCCAATAATCCGGGCACAAAGGGCAATCTGTTGAAGACGAATCACAAACTTTTCATTCTTTTTTGATTCCAATAAACCAAAAACTCGATCAATAAATGTTTGAGGATCAAATAACATTTGCATAGCTTCAAGATTACAGTATTTACTTCTACTTTCTTTCTTTGCCTTTTCATCTTTTGATAAAACTTTTTTGGTTTTTTCAAAAGCTTTTTGACGTTTCTTTGTTTTCTTTGCAAACCGATATGCAAGTGTAACCTCTTTTAAAGTTTTTTGTTCTTCTTTCTTTCCATTTTCATCATCTGTATCATCTCCGTCTGATTCAATTCCTTCTTCATCTTTTAAAGAACCCAAGAAAAATCTCATTGCAACAATCTGAATTTTTGAAGATTTATGAAAGACGCATTCAGCAATAGCATTAACAATTTTAGGTTGACGCCAATATTTTTTTCGAAATGCTTCAATAAGGACTAATTGAGCAATTCGAGCAATAACTGATCGAGAATCCTTAAGCTTTGAAATAACAAAATTCTGAAGCTTTGATTCCGCTTTTCGATTAGCACATTTCTGACTACCTTGTTTAATAAATGATACAAGTGCACCAAGAATAAATTTTCTGAAAAATTACAAGTAACCTGAATAAGGAACACCTAAAAAAACAAACCGAATATGTTTGTCCTCAGATTTAACCAATTCAAAGAAAAGCTCAAAGATTTGAAGATCAGTAACAACCTTCTTATTTCTTAATGTTACCATTGCTTTACAAAATGACATTCGAATTTCAGGATCTAATCCTGCACCAGAAGCATTAAGAACAGTTTTAAGCTGTGAAGCAAATTTTGCAGCATATTCTAAAAGTCGCATATCATTATCAAAGTCTTTGTAACTGTCAAAACATACCAGGATAATTATCAGCAACACCTGAAACAAATGTAACAAGTTCTGTTAAAACATTAATATCATGGCGATGAAAATGTGTATTAAAATTGAATAAATTCATTCGTTGTTCAAATTTAAAAAATCTTTCTTCAAATTCTTCTTTATACGATTCAGGATCCTTCCGAACCATTTCTTGCAAAAGCCCCAAATTTGAGTCAAGACTCGCATAACGGCCTTGGGGTTGTGCCACAATAGCCATGTTTCTAAAAGCTTTGAAGATATAAGTACATTGTAAAAGATATATGTTAGTAATGAAAAACACGCACAAACTTCCGAATAAACGGATTCAGAAATTTAATTAGGGAAAAATACAAATTGGGAAATCAAAATACAACTTTTTTTTCACCCAAAAAATCTGACAAAACTTTTTTTCATTTTTTGCAAACATGCAACTTTCGTGTTGAGACATTTTACGAGAGAAAAAAACATGAAAAAAATATGTTTTAGAAAAATTTTAAATAATTTATTATAAATTTACTGTACTTTACAAATTCTAATTATTACATTTAATATAATTTGTATAATTCGGAGAACTGGATAATTAACGTTTATACTTCCCAATATCTCTTATCACATAGTTTCACAGTGTTTTCCTTAGAATTTTACAAAAAAAATGATTTTCGAATATAATCTAAAAATTAAAAATTCAATTAAAATTTTTTACATTTAAATGATTGATTCTGATAAAGTGTAAAAATGCCGTGGCAAAAACAACAAATGATAAATAATTTTTCAAAGATTTTAGGTATTTAATATGTTGCTTACTTTAAATGGATTACGGTATTCGACAATATAAAAGTAAAAAACCTGTAAAACAAATTAAGCACTGTAGATTATAAAAATTACTTCAAAAAAAGCAAATAAAAATAATTTATTATAATAAAACATGTTTTTTTGGGAAAATAAAGCAGTAATGCCTAAAACAAGACAAAGCAACAAAAAAGAAAAATAAAAGTTTAACAACTTTTTTTTATACGAAGCCACATAAAAGATATATACCAAAATTAAAATATTAAAAATTAAAAATAAATATTCAAAGTACATCATTCAAAGACATAACTTTAATTTCATGTAATGTATTACTAAATTTATCCCATTCATCGCTGCGAACATTGTATAAGCTTTCATTGACATCAAATAATAATACACGCCCATTTGCATCGCCAACAGTTAATTGTTGACCTATAAAAAATGTCTAAATTTAAGAAGATATAAAAAAAGAACAAACCATTTGCACTCCATAAAACTCGAGTCCCAGAGCAATATTCTCCAATACTTATTGATGAAACGGGAGATTCAGTATCTTGATTAAGATTCCAAAGATTTAGCTGCCCCTCTGAATCTATTGATGCAAATGTTGCTGGATGTACTGGTGACCATTTTACATCAAGAACATAATCCCGATGTTGTTCTAATGAAAGTAATGGTTTATCATCCTTAAAAAAGGGTATTTAAAATTTGAATAAATAATAAACAAATGCTTACTTCCAAATTTGTAAGTTTAACCGTTGAATCCCATGATGCAGTTAAACATAGCGAAGAAAAATCAGTTGTTGCACCAGCTGCATGATGAGTATCAACAGCAGAGATGGGACTTTTATGTACTAAAAATGATAAATATAATAATACAATATAATTTACTAATATTTAAATTCCTTACATTCATATGCTTTAACCATTTCACCTTTTTGTCCATGTCGATCACCAAAATACATTGCACCTTCATCACTTCCGGTAACAAAGCTTGTAATATTATTATTTAAAAAGCAAAGACTTGTTACAGAAAGATTTCGCTTTGTTTTGTATGCAAGATTTTCGCCACTTATTGGTGTTGAAAGATTGTCTAATGCCCATGAACATATTCTTCCATCCGTTGAAATTGTAACAAGATCATGAGCATTTTGACTGCCAACAATACTCATACAGTAAACAGGTTGAGTGTGAGAAGTCGCTGATAAGGGACTCTAAAAAGCACCACCATTTTTAATACATGTTTTAATCTCCTTTTAAAAAAAAGATAACAAACCTTTTGTACAGGTGTCTTTTTATTAACACGATTATCCCAAATACAAATTTGTCCAGAATATAATCCACCAACAATAATATTTGAATGAAATCGTGCAAATTGTAAAGATGTTATACGACTTGGTGAATGAAAAGTATATTCAGGATGATCAATTTTAAATTTAGAATTCCATACATGTACGATTCCAGCATGGGATAACTTTTCATCATTTCGACGATCATATGCTGTTGCAATAAGCTCCGGATGAAAAGTTGAAAAATCAATGGCACTAACAAATCTTCCAGAAACTGATTTATCATAAAATTCACGATTTAATACCAGAAGATCTCCATTACCCGCTATACCATCTAATGTAAAATCGTGCCCATAATCAACACAAGTATCTACCTACATATTAATATATTATACGTATTAGATTTGTGTAAAAATAAAAACAAACCAGTTCAGCCAATTCTCTTTCCAAAATTTTACCAGCTTTTGCAAAAAATGATTGAAATTCATCACTTTGTAAAATTTGTTTCTTTTCTTCTTTACTCAATTCTGGGATTCTTTCTTCTGGTTCCGGTTCTACCAAAGTATGATCCTGTAACCCTCTCAATCCAAAACTCGGCAACAGCTTTGCAATTTCATTTGAAGGAGATTCATCAAAATTAATATCCACTTTATCACCCATTGAAAATTCATCATAATCAAATTCTTGGGAACCCATAGAAAATTCTCCAACTGATACTCTTTCATCTTCTGTTTGAGTAGTTTTACTGTATGCCATCTAGAAAGAATTACCGTATGATTTTATACCATATAAATAAAACATACTCCTTCCCTAGGTGGAACACTAAAAATTTGTTGAGTTTCACCCATTTCAAGTTTATGCATTAATCGATTCGGTCTTGCTGGAGATATTGTTGGAGTTTTATCTTGAGCGTCATTTGCAGTTCCATTGGATAATGATGAAGTACCATTTGGTAATAAATTATTTGGTGGTGCTTGATCTGGAGATCCAATTCCAACATTTGCAAGAATATTTCGCATTTCTTCGGCAGCTGTTGATGGACGACCTAAAAATTTTGTTGATGTTTTTATGTTGTGCCTTGATTAAATCAATTTCCTTAAACGTTGGACGCAAAATATTGAAATGAAACTAATGGTTTTTAAAAATGGAATAAAACTATAGTTTTTTTATTGAAACTTTATGAATAATTTTAGCTTCGTTATCTATTCTAATTTCTTTTACATACCATTTGCATTATGTTGATCAGGTCTAGGTGCAGATTTAAGTAATCTTGCTTGGCGCATTCTCGCTAATTCACGTTTCTTTTCCTCAAGTAATACACGTCTTTCATTTTCATCTGCAGAACGGCGATCAGCCATTTTTGCAAAGTCTGTAAAAAAATACCAATGTAACAAAAACAAAATCACAATAAAACAGGTCCTTCGAAAAAAAAAATTGATTAAATAACGATTTGTCACGGGAATATAATGTGAGAATTGCAAAAACAAAAACGTTGATAAACTCTTGAGATTTTTTTAAAATATAAAGCTTTTGACGAAGCAAAAATACAAAGAACAAAATTTTGGGGTAAAAAAAGGTTAAAAACAAAAAACGTTGATGACAAGTTTTAAACAAGTTTAAATGAAACTTCTTTTTTTTCAGTTGAAAACCGATAGTAGGCTTTCTGCCAAAAAAAATTATAGTTTTTTTCCCTCCCCAACAGAGAGACGTTTTTTTTCCTTTCTTCCTTCATTCTTCTACTCTTGAGTAAATAACGTTAAACACTATTATTTTTTTATTGTTGTTGAATGGTAGTATATTTGCGCACAAAAATCGATTGATATTTTGGCTTTATAGCTTAAGCTTTACTCATTAAAGAAAAAGAAGAAGAAAAGAGATCAGAGAAAAAAGAAAAGAAAGAAGAAAAAAAGAAAGTTTAGAGAAAAAAAATGGAGCGGCAGCCATCTTTCTTTTTTTTTTCAAATATCATTGCTTTTTGCATTTTGCGGGCAGCATGTTGGCACACGTATCTCCGATAATAGGAAAAAAGTTAAACAAATTTTAGGAATTTTCAGCATTTCTTACATTTTAAATCAATCCCAAATACGGAATAATTTGAGCCTCATTTACCAAAGAGTGTTTTCCCGATTCCACTTTTTTCCGATTCCGATCCGATTCCGATTCCACTCGATTCCATTTTTTTCCGATTCCTTATAAGGGAATCGATTCCAGAATCGGAATCGATGAAATCGGAATTGGAATCGGAATCGGGAAAACACTGCTACCAAATCACTGATTTATATCACAATTAAGCTTTCAAAAACGTAGGGGAAATTTATTGCACATTTTGGAATTTTTTTTTAAAAAAGCTACTTTATGAAAAAAAATATTTTATTTGGGAACCGTAATTTTTTTTTCTTTTAATTGACGAACATATTATAATTGCACAGAACAAAAATGTCTTTTTTTAGGATAAATTGTTATTCAAAAGGTTTATGCCACTATAATGCATCGCAGTTTTAAATAGGTCCCCAAAAAACATTGCATCATTCTTATTTGTTATAAAAATTTCTAAGTTTTTTGTTAAACTTTGACAAACAATGTGTTATATCAATAGTTGTAGCAAAAATTTAAATTGTCTTTTGCGGTCTTTGTTTGTTTTAGGTAACCCTAATGTATCTAAAAATATATAGTTTTTTACTTGAATCAATTGTTCAAGTAACTTTTAAAGATTTTTAAATTTAAAAATGAGTTTCTTTTATTAGAATTCCAGCTAGCAAAAAAATGAAGTAACAAAACTTAAGATGATGCAATTTAAAGCATCCCGAAAATTAGTCAATTCAAATAAGGAAAAGACACAAAATGAGTTACATTTAAAAAAATTTATTTATTTAATTCGACGAACTTTGTCGGCATAACAATGAATCCAATATTTAAATGTCTAAAATTCCGCTACAAATGTTGTTGACAATACAGTATGCAAAAAGACGTTTTATTCTATCACAAATACATATTATTAATCTCTGCATTGATTAGATCAATACAAATGCGGAAAAAGATTATTTGACATTTCAAGAATGAAACATTTCTAGCTTTTTCAGCCTGAAGTTGGGGGGGGGGGGGGGGGGGGGGTATTGCTGCTTGAGAATTCTGTAAGCCTACAGAAAGTTTTTTTTTTTTAAATATATTGCTTTGGCGTTTTGCAACTTTTTCGCATCGAATAAATTATTTTCAACAAAAATTTTTTTAGCTTTTTCTAAAAAAATTTCCATGTTTCGACTTTTAAATTGTGGTTCCTTTTTTTATATCCCCCCGTTTGTTGAAATCTAAAATTTATCAAAAACATAACGAAAATCTTTGCTTGTTGCATTTCTGCTTTTTTTGATGAAATTATCCGTGCTTGAATAATTGTTGAACTATATTACAGGTTTTGTGTAATTGAATACTGTTAAATTATATTTTTCTAGAATCAAATCAATATGAATCCAAGTGCAAGAGTTCCATTATTAAAAAAGAATCAAACTCAACGACCTGAACAGTATGTTTTTTGGAACAATAATTTTATAGAAAATAGTTAACTATTGTTTTGATTATATTCATTTAACGCTATAAGTGTTTCTGTAACTATGAATGTATGTCCTGTTTTTAGGCGGTTGGACATTTATACCAAAATCCGTCATAAGAATACGTTGCCAGAAGTGCCAATGGAACCTCGATTTCTTCAATTACCTTTTATGAAACTTTCAAGGTTTATTTTTTCCATTTTTGCAACCTTTATTACTTTTTTTTGTTCTTATAGATTTGCTGAATATAAAACAACACAATTAGAAAAAAATTATCGATTTGAATTAGTTGCTGAACGGGATTTAGATATTAATGTTGATCTCGTTGATGCAAAACGATATATTGCTGAAAATGTTGATGATCAAGGAATTCCAGAAAATATGGATCCTGTTGATCAATATTTAATTGAAGAAGAGGCTAAAGCAACGGATAAACGTCGAGCAAATCATAATGAAGTTGTATCATGGATGAGAAAAATTCAATATCTTGGAGTTGAAAATGCAAGATTTGGGGTTGGAGCTGATCGACAAGAAACAAAAGTTGGATATAAATTATTTAAATCTGGTGAAACGGATGAACTTTATAAAGATCGTCGAACTCAAATTAATGCTATCAATAAATCATTTGAAGATGTAAGAATTGTATTTAAAATGAAGGGTTGAATTAATGTGATGAACTTTTTTAGGTAAATAATACTACAACAAAACATCCAACAAAGAAAGGCGTTCATGCCGTTGAAGAATTTCCATTATTACCAGATTTTGATTTTTGGCAATTACCATTTTCTCAAGTCTTATTTGATTCTGATCCAATTCCATTAAGAAATAAGAATAAAGAACATATTATGGAACGAGCAATTATTCAGTATGTTTTATCAGTTACTACAAATCTATGAATGAATTAATTAATTCTATATTTTTTCAGAGGTTTAACAGATAATAAAGGTGCTAGCTTCGTTGCATATTATGCTCCAACAGATGAAGCATTAGAAAAACTTGCAAAAACTGAAAAGACTGGTGAACATCTTGATGATGATGATCGTCTTGAATATAAACTTGGTAGGGAATATATTTGGTCTGTAAGAAATGAAGCTACAAGAGGCTTTGAACCAAATTATTTCTTTTGTTTTCGTGATGGAAAAGCTTATTACAATTGCATGGATACTCGGGTATGTGCAATTTGTGTATATGAATGAAGATGTAATACTTTTAAACATTTTAGGTAAAATTAACAAGAAGAGTTAAAAGTGGAATTCCTGAAACAATGTTGGTTAAAAATGATGAAATAAATGAAAATGATAGAGCAGAATTTGAAAGACGTTTATTACAAATTTCTGAACGTGAATTTATTGATGAAGATGAAACAAATGCTGCTGCTGCTACTGCTGCGGCAACAACGGCAGCAGATGAAGAACAAGCTCGCCGAGATGAAGAAGAAGAAATTCGAAAAGCGAAAAAAGCAAAAACAAAGGAAATCTTTGGTGAAGGCTCTGATGATGATTCCTCAGCTAGTAGCTCATCATCAGATGATTCAGATAGTAATGAAGCAAGTGAAGGTGAAAAAAAGGCTAAAAGTAAAAGCAGCAGTGGATCAAGTAGTAGTGCAGCATCTTCAGATGAAGAAGAATAATTGTTATTATTTTGTTTTGGATCTCATTTCATTTTTGTTATTCAATAATATATTTGTATTTTTTTCAATTGAAAATGTTTTTTTTGTAAAAGTTTTAACCTGTAAAAAGCAGCAAACTTTTGAATAAAAAAATACGGTAATGTAATAAACTTTTCGGGTTACTGTATTTAAAATTAAGCACACTTGTTTGAATAAAAAAACCATTTTTGGAACTCTCCGAAAAAGTGCCGTGGAAGGAGACTTCCGAAATTTCGAATTTTTTGGGTTCCGACACGATTTTCGAAGTTTGAAAATGCGATATTCGGATTCAGCGATTTTGATTTAGTTTATACCGAAACGAATGTCTCCAACGGCACTCAAAAACGGCATACCGTTTTCAAATTCAATGGCACAAAAAAGTGCCAAAACGGCACTTTTGGCTAAAAAGGTGTTGGTTTTAATCTTTTTTTAAAAAAAAAAAAACATGGTTAAAATTTCAGAAAGATCTATTTTTTGCGGTGCCATACTTCTCAGAAATTCTGCCAGTTTCAAAAAATTTTTTTAAAGCTGTTTAAAAAATCATTTAAAGGAGGCGGACTCTTTACTTTTTTCGTTTTTTTACGAATGGATGAACCTGACGATCAGGCACAAAACAATAGAAATTTCTTTTGTTCTTTGCCTGATCGTCAGGTTCATCCATTCGTAAAAAAACGAAAAAAGTAAAGAGTCCGCCTCCTTTAATTTTTTAATAAGAAAAAATTTTGAAAAAAATTGATTTCGATTCGAAATATAAAAGAATGTAAATTTTTTCGAACAAAATTTTGATTCGATTTTAAACGGATCCAAAAATATTTCAATTTTACAGGTCCGCCATTTTTTGTTGTTTAAAATTTATTTTGGGAAAAAAAGGATTTTATTTTCTCAAAAACATTTATCTTTTTTTTTGTTATCATTCAATCCTTGCAATTGCAGGAACACTACTGATAAAAAAAAAGAAGGAAAGCTTAATCGATAAGAATTTTTTTGTGATACATTTTATTAAACATCATTGAGCAAGAAAAAAAAGGGGGGGGGGGGGTGATAGACACAGACATTAACAGTTCAGATTTCAAAATTTCTTCATTTTCCTCTCTTTGAATGCTGCTCTTTTTGCGCTGTTGTCTGATCAAAAATGAATGAGTAATTTTTGCCCAACCTTTTCCCCCCTCTCTCTCTCCATATTATTGAAGACAGATACAAACATATATATATATTTTTTGAGAATCGAGTGTTCGAAGAAAGTGAAAGTAGGGTAGTATAAATATAAATACAGAGCTTTTCTCCTTACATTTTTCATCAGTTTCAATATTTTTTTGAATCAAAGAAAGTAATTTTTGTTTTGCAAAAATGGCAACAATGGTTGCTCGAAAATATATTTTTTTATGGTTTCCGCTTATTGTTGCAAGTTTTCAGTGTGGTTTTGAAGATGAAAAAGTAAGTTTTTTTAACTTTTTTTTACTACTACTTTTATCAGTGATTTCAATAGAAACAAGTTTTTTTAACTAAAATCAATGCTTACTATTTTTTTTGCCATAATTTTTGTTGGTACAAAAAGTTTTTTTTATTGTTTTTTAAAAAGCTTTTTCAAATTGTTTAAAAGCATAAACATTCATTTTTCAATTTGAGACGGGTATACTGTAGCATTAATAATTTTCTTAATTAAAACATTATTAATTAAAATTAATGACATTTATGGGGAAACGAGAATGAATTTGTTTTTTTTTATCAAAATGACACCAGGGCTATGCGATACGATTATTGATATCGATAAAAAAAAGCTTTAAAAAGGATATGAAATATTTTATCGAACTGATTTTTTAAAAATATTAAAATACCAAAATATCGCCATGGTTGAAAAAATGTCGTAATTTAAATATTGGTATCGTCTGAATAAAAATCATTATTGCCCTGTCTTGGTTGACACCAATGATGCTGGCGGTTCGCCTGGTACTCGGTTTTTAATTTTTGGTTATAACTTTTTTAAATAGTTGAAATCAAAAAATCTATTGTAGCATATCGGTTTCTCTTATCACAAGTTGATTCTTTAAAAAATATGAGATTCTGAAAGCTCCTCATTGTCTCGAAATTGATAATTAACCGAAATCAAACAGAATTATCGATTGATTTCGGTTAATTACCGTTTCTGAGATATTCCTTATTTTTCTAGGTTTCAAATTCTTTTTAGAATCAACTTGTGATAGGGTGGACTGATAATAGGCTGCATTAAATTTTTTGATTTCAACAATTTTTAACAGAAAAAAAAAGTTATGATCAAAAAATTAAAAACCGAGTACCTGGCGATCCGCCAACAGTGCACACCATTAATTACGTCGTTAATGATGATTTGTCATGACAAATCGGTATTTTTAAGTGCAAAAAATACCAAGCCTTTTTTTTGCTTTAAAAAATTTATACCGTATTGTTGTTTATTTTTAGATTTTCGAAACTGCCTTTAAATCCTATTTATCCAATTTCAACATTGTTGATCCAACAAACTTTGATGGATATCGGACAGCTGTTGAAAAGATCATTGAAAATGAAGGCTGGAATGGAAGTGAAAAAATTTGTTATCTTGTAAATAGCCTTAATGAAAAGCTTCAACCAATTGAAGATTGTATTGATACAATTTTTGCGGCGTCAGCTTTAAATCTTCAGCCAAATAATTCTGCAATTATTCATTATTTTTCAAATATTAAACAATGGGAATATGCTTGCAATGAAGGAAAAGATCGTGAGTAGTTTTTTAAAAGAAAATAAAAAAAAAGGATAGTAATATTTTTGCAGAGTGTTTTTTTTTGCATTACTGCCCACGGGCTCTTTTTGTGTCCGGTTATCGCGGTTTTGGTCATAAATGGTCCAAAATATGTTAAAAATCATGGAAAAACATGGATTACTTCACAAAAACTTTTTTCATGAAGGTGCGGTCAAATTCTAAAAATCTCAAAAAATAGTCGATTTTTGCATGTTTCGACACAAGATTAATAGAAGCAAGTAAGATATCGATGAAAGATCCCGTAGTTTTGAAGTACTAACCATGTGCAAACTTTTGGTAATAAAAGTTTAAGGACAATGGCTCTTCTATTTATTTGGCAGCACTTTGAAAATGTCAAAAAATCGTGAAAAATCGTTGTTTTTTTAGTATTTACTTTCTCACAACTTTTCTAATGCTCAGATTGACTATCCCACCCGCTATTTTAAAGCTGGGGTCATGCTTTACAAGTTAATGCCATCCTTGCCCCTGTTTTCTTTAAAATGAAAATGCGTCAGCACATTGAAAATGATTACGTTTTTGCTGTTTTTCTTATAGATAAACTTTCGACTACCATATTTCAAGAACGAAGTTTTTTAAAGTAAAATCCTCCGTTTCAGCTCTGATAAATATATAAAAGATTAGATTAATGTAGAAAACAAGTAGCTAGCTAAAGTTCTGACAGAGGAGATGCGATTTTAAAGCAATGCATTTTTCTTGATATTTATCGTATAGCAAAGCTAAATCAGTGCCTAATGGCAACCAAAGCTCAGATCGCTAATTCCTCCGTTTCAGCTCTTAAAAATATGTATGAGATCCTGAAACAACCGATAGAAATTATATACGAGCATTTTTGACCAACTAGATGCATTTTGAAACTCTATCTATAGGATCGAAACCCAAAACATTATAATTCAATTTTAAACGATTTCTAATCACTGTTTTGGGTCCAAATATATTTAAAAACATGAATTGTATTAATAATACATGAATTTAACCAAAAAACAGCAAAAAAATTTTTAAAAAATTTTTTCGATTTTTTTCCACAGGGGGACCACATGAAAAAATTAAAAAATGAAAATTTTTATTTTTTTGTTTTTTCTTTAAAAATGATGGAAACATGTTAATTTTTCATTATTACTCTATGTTTTTGCTGAGAACCGCCGAAAAACTCATTTTTTAGTTACCTCAAACAAAAAAAAAATTCGGATTCTGAATCCGGATTCAGAATACATATTATTTTATGAAAACATCAGGCACCTCGTTACTATTAATAAGTGAGTATTTGGCTATCTTTTGGTATATAAATCATCCATGTACGCCCCTTCCCAGCAAAATCCGAGTTAACCGGACAAAATATAAATAAAAAAGAGCCCGTGTGCCGTTGAAAAATTTTTTTGGTTGAAATGATTCAAAATTTTTCTTACAATATTTTTTAAATTTTTCTAACTAACAGGAATTAATTTTTAAAGACTTGTAAACTAAAATATAAGGAATGGAATTTAGGGAGGATTTTCAAGCGTTCCCCATTTTTATAAACTTTTTTCACTTTTTTGAAATCATTTTTTTCGAGTTCAAACATTTTTTTTTTCAATATTTGTATAAACTGCAGAATACTTTTTTCGGGGGGGGGGGTACGCTTTTGATCTTTTGCCGCCGCCAACACGAAGCGGCAAAATATCAAAGGAAATTCTTCAGTTTCGGGGGGGCACAGGCCCCTAATGCCCCCCCCCATTTAATACGGCGCTGTTTACGGCTTAAATATTTTTACAAATAACGAAATATTTTTTTTATTAATTTTCAAATTTTAGGATTTTCTTCCAACTTTGATTGCATTCGTTCACATCCTCAACCCCCTTACTGCCTCAATGAAGATCATAGAAATTGTTTGTAAGTTTTAACATAATTTCCTGTACACAATCATTGATAAATAATCAGGAATAAAACATGCTTCCCACTGAGTCTTTTTGAAAAATTCTTTGGTTTTCCTATGCAAAAAAATTTGAAAATATCAGAGAATTTTTTGGGCCGGAATTTTTCATCCCTAATTATAATAATTCCACCAAAATTTTAGTGGTATGAAACAAGAATTTTTATGTGTTTTACATTATTATCGTGAAAATTGTGGAAATGATGCGGCCCTTGTACTTTGTTCAATGCAAACTGTCTCATATTATGGCCAAAATTGTTTTTCTCGTTTTGACTGTAGTAAAGAAATTAATAATTTTCCAATTTTAACAGCTGAAAAAGTTGTTAATTCTGCTGCAGCTGCAGCTGGAAATTCAACAATTGACAGCAACAATAACATTTTTGGGCATCTTCGTTATGTTGTTGCATTTTGGTTTACATGCCGTTTTGTGTAAGTTCTTTCTCATTTTTGTAAACTTTATTTTTACACATATATTTATCTTTTTCAGTTTATATTGGTATGATTTAAATTAAAAACTGTGCCCAATTTTTTTCAAATTCTTTTTCAAGAATTGAATTTTGCTGAAATTATTTATTTAAAACCCGTTTTTTTAAAAATACATGTTTTTTATTTCATTTGTTTAAATTAGCTTTAAATTTAAAATAAACATTGGCATAATTAATTAAATTTTAATGACAAAAATAATGTTAGAAAAAAAGATGCAATAAAATTTTACCCTTTTAAATTCACAGTAAGGAACTAGGGGACCCGTCAAATCTATGTTATAGTAGTTTTCTTAAATATTACTACTTTTTAAACCATCAAAATCGGGTAAAAACTCGCTGAGTTGTGAGTGAATGCGCGCGCATGACTTTTCTTCTTTGAAGAAAAAGAAGGGAACAAAATGCCAAACTTTTTTTGATGGCCACCCGCTTGTTTTTTTGTTAGAAGGTTTTGATGGCCGGAACACGAATCGCTCACCGGCAATCCTTCGGATTGCCGCTTTCTGCGATTCACAGCTGTTCCTAGACCTTCGGCTTGGGGTACTGTAGACGGTACAAAACATTTTTTTTTACAATTTATCCGGAGATTAGCCTACTTTTTTTCAAAAGCGTTTCTCCTTCTCTACCACTTGACGGTTTCCGGAAATCAGAGAAGTTAAATTTTTTTAAACTTTTTATTTTACTTCAAAATAGTTTTAAAAAAATTCCAAATAATTTTGTTATAATTTAATTAAAGAAATAACTTTGTTGTTTTCAAAATTTATTTTTGGGTAATTGTAGTTTGTCATAATTAACTTTACTTATAAATAATAATAAAAGAAAACAAATTTTATTTTTTCATTTAATTTAAAAGTTGTCTCCAAACGATATTTTTTGTTGTAAGAGTATCCAAAACTGCAGTAACAATTTTAATAGATTTTTTTGCCCTTACTCGAGACATTGCAGTATAAAGTTGGCCATGTGAAAAACATTCACCTTGACGGAAATAAAGTCCAACACGATTTAAAGTTTGTCCTTGAGATTTATTAATTGTCATTGCAAAAGAAAGTTTAACAGGAAATTGACAACGTGAAAAATGAATTCCTGGTTCAGAGGGAGTTCCACCATATTCAAATTTGCATCGTGGCAAATAAATTTCATCTTGGGCATTTGACCTTGAACCTGATAAAACTTTGCATTTAATAAATTCATCAAAAATTTCAGTAACTTGCATTCTTGTGCCATTGCAAAGTCCTGTATTTACAGAAATATTTTTAATTAGCATAACAATTGCACCATTTTTTAAATTTAATTCATGTGGTGGCATTCCTGCAGTTTCGATGTTTTCCATCGCTTCGATACTATGTTCATTTATATTGTCTTCGATAAAATTTAAAGCTCTATCTCCCAATGGTGTATTTCGAGCATAAAAAGTTTTTTGCTGCCTTCCATGCAAATTATCCAAAACTCTTTGATTTAATCGTTTAACGACAGAATTTGTGGGGCATAAAATTGCGCTCCCACATAATTCATTAGCATATTTTTCTGGTTCAGCCAGCCATTGCGGCTCATAACAAAAATTCATTAAATCCAATGCATTTTTGGCAATATTTTCTTCATCAATTTTAATATAATTTGTCCCTTTAATATGGTTACTGTAATTTTCAGTATCACCATTTCCAATATGTTTTAATTCTTCGATAAAATCAATTTCATCAGAATTTACTCTCATATTTTGCTTTAATTCAATTTGTGAGCAATGAATATATTCATCCCATTTTTTGATGGATGCATCAATAACTTGTTCAGGAGATCCTTTTGGAACAACTGGAGTTAATTGTTTCCAATCTCCTCCAATTAAAACAACAGATCCTCCAAAAAGATTTTTGTTATCTTTCATATCTTGCATTGTTTGATTTATATATTCAATAATATTTTTATGCAGCATACTGCATTCATCAATAATGATTAAATCATTATTTTGCAATTCAATTCCTCTTTTTGTTTCTCCTTTAATTCGAACTGGAGTTTCAGTATCCAAACTTTTTGGAATACAAAATGCACTGTGAGCTGTTTGCCCTCCAGTTAATAAAGTTGCAGCAATTCCGGTGGAAGCACAAACCACAGGATTAACTTTATGAGCTTTACAATAAGTAATTAAAGTGTTATAGAAAAAAGTTTTTCCAACTCCACCACTTCCAATCAGTGAAAAAAATCCACCTTTTTTATTTAAAATTGCATCCCAAATTTGATCAAATGCTAATTTTTGTTCAGGATTTAATTGTCCTCTTTTATATTCGGCATATTCCGTCTGTGTAACTTTTTTATTATCAATTTGATAATCATCACGTTTAGCTTACCCCCCCCCCCCCCCCCCCCCCACCCACCCATCAAACCCGTGACGTCACGTCTGGACGCTCCCTAAAAACTCAATATTTTTATGCAAATTTTGAATGAAAAATGCAAGAAAGAATAAACTAAAGAAGTGCCAAAAATGGGACAGAATAAATTTTTTGGATACATAAATTGACGAAAAACATGGACAAATAAAAATTTGTCAAATCATTTTTATTTTTGTTATTCAAGAGCAAATAATATGCAAATTTTTGTTGTGTTTCATTTTTACTGTTGTTATTGATTGTTGATGATGTTATGTGCTCAGTTGAAGTAAACAAGAAAAGTTATTAATTGTTAGATTCTCAAAAGATGGTTCGTTTATTTATTTAATTATTCAACTTTGAATTTTACTGTTAATATTATTTTTAGAAAGTATTACGGTACTTGATTATTTTTTTGACGACTTTTTATCATAGTCTTTGTATATTTGATGAAACTTCAAACTCTTATCAACGTTTTGAAGCATGTAAAAAAGATTCTAATTTAAGCTTTATTCATCTTTGTTGTAAGTGTTTTTATTCTACACATATATATAATATTAATCACTTTTTTAGGGTTTAATTCTAGCAATAATTTCGTTCATGAATATGTGTCATTAAAATATGATGAGATACCATCATTTTCTGTCCTATTAATGGTATCAACGTGTATTTGCCGTAAAAACCCTTTGGAACCAATATTTTTTATATCTCCCTACTATGAAAATGATTATCTTGAAGATCTATATGTTTACTGTATTCCCGGAGAACCTGAATCGTTTGGAATATATGATGAATATGAAATTTACAATAATTTACTTTTTCAATATATGCTACAAATACCAAATTCATTAATGACTCCATTATTGGATGATAGTCTTATTTCGAATGATACATGTTTAGATAAAAATGGATTCCCTACAGTAAGCTTTGGGGCTGTCCAGATATGACGCAATGCAAAAATCGGGATTTCCGGGATTCCCCTTTGCGGCGTCATCCCTCAAAGGTGCCGCATTTGAATGGCGGCATAAAGAACAAAGATCGTCATAATTGGTTGATACCTCCCTCTTTGCATGACGTCATATCTGGACAACTTCTTTTGATCATTAAACATTCGTTTTAAAATATTGTTTTTTTTAGAAAATTCTTGCAAATCAGAAATCATGTATGTTAGTAATAAATATTGAAGAAAATAATAAAATTGAACTATATTCTGGACCGTTAACTCTAAGCGTTTTAAAACATTATGATTTTGACGTTGAGACTTTCGAAAAGTGTTATACATCTTTGAATAATACGGTAAGTATTTGTTATCACTGTTTTCATGTTATATATTAAAATTATTAGATACATAAAACTGCTGATTTCTGTGTTTATATTCAGCAAACTTCAACATTTCTTTGTTGTTGTGCTAAAGAACCTCAAAAATGTAGCTTTAATTACACTTCTGAAGTGGAACATTTAACTGGAAAGAATTTGTTTTGTGCTTCAGATAAAATTATGGGTGAGTATCTTTATTTTAACAATTTAAAAAAAAGATGTGTTGATTTTACTAAAAATTTTTTGATATACAAGATGTCTCAAGAAAAAGTCCGATTTTTGAACAACTGGAAAATTTTTTCTGTTTGATTTAAACGAAAATGTATTTCACCATTTGTTCTCGGCATCGGTTACCATTTAATTTTTTTTTCTATTTTATAAAAATAGAAGAAAAAAACTAAGATCTTACTCTATAAATCAAACAGACACTGTATACTGTGTTTCTCTATTGATTAATTAATTTTCAGATAGCAGATTTAACAGACAAAACGGGAATAATATATTATTACAAAAATATTATGAGCATAATGTTGGTACTTCATGTGGCATCAAAATTTATGTAGCTTCAACTTATTCTGATAACCCGATTTTTAAAATAGATTACTATGCTACAAATTTGTGTGAAAATGAAATAATTGTAAATTTGACCGAAACATCCTATTGTGCAAGAAGGCACTTTCCACGTGAAAACCTACAGATTTTTAAATGCTGCAAAACTGGACATTTTTGTAATATGAATTTAACGAATATTACTATCTATCAACCAGTTGAAAATGATTATGTATTGTTTTTATTTATTTTTAACTAATTAATTGATATAAAATACTTTTTAGTGCTATTTGAAGCCGCTCGCTATTTTAGCGATCAATAATGAAAGTTAGTTCTTTTTTGTTGATTAGAAAGTGTCCAGATCCGACGTTGACACTTAGCCCGAGGGGCCTAAAGCTACAATTGCTGTCAATATTGACTGTAGTTGTAAGCATATACGCGTATATATACGGTATTATGCAGATTTAATGATTGGATGGGAATTTTAATTTTTTGTCGACATCTTATCTGGACGCTCTCTTACAATAACATTAAATAATATTCTACCATAATTTTAAGATGTCTGTGAAATTTATCGTGATTTAACTGCTAATATCGCTGTTATTCTTCATCAAAATTTTAATGTGGAAATTGTTTATGAAGCAACGCAAGTTTTTAATACTTACCCAAATTTTTGTATTATGAAACTTTTTATGTCTATTTTAAATTTATTTCTCGCAAACAAACTTTAACAAAAAACGTAAGATTTTCACAATATTATTATAATTTTAGGACAGCTCCAAAAACGTATGATAATGTACCATACAACTGCAGCTATGTATACGGTAAAATTCTTAAAGCTGATTCCCCTGATTGTGGAGCAGCATCTTTATATGATGAAAATGCTTTAAATAAATTACGAACATTTTATCGTTGTACTTGCCAAGAACCCGAATGTGATAAGGTGCTGTTGGAACCGTTTTTGAAATTTAAATGCCGAAAATTTAAAGATAGCAGCTTTGAAAAAATAACTGGAACAGAAGAAGAAAGAAAAGATAACTGGATTTGTTACATAAAAATTAATGATTTTAATGAAGGCTCACAAATTGATGCTGGACATGTAAGTTTAATTCGTTTTATTTAAATATGTTTGATATTTTATTGTTTTTAGTTTGATGTAAATGCAGAAAGAAATCAAACAAAAATTAAAGAATGCCATGATAATGGAATTTTCAATGATCCATTATTTTGTTGTGTAAATATTGTTAAAAAGAATCAAATGAGTACAGAATGCACGACAGAAAAACAGATTGATCGTTTTAAAGAATATAAAGTTAAATCCAAAGAACCTTCTGAATCTGGAAATTCAAATCAGAATTACAATCATGGAATGGATTTAAAACATATACATTGTTATTCAAAAGATATTGAAAATTCAGAAAGTGAACACTGCCCTTCAAGTGATGGCTGCTTTTCAACTCGAACTTTACAAACTTCTGAAACGAGTATTGCAAGTTTTTTCTTTTAATTCTTTATTATTTTAGCTTTATTAATACTGTAACATTTGCAGGAACCAGCTGGATGTTTAGGATATGCAGAAGATTATACAATTAAAAATTTACATGCAACAAGTGTATCCCTTGGATGTCGAGTTGGTGAAAATTCCAATCGATGTTCGATTGTACAATCTCCAGATGGCCAACAACGAGTTGTTTGTTGCTGTAATCAAAATGATGAAAATGGTTTATGCAATACAAATTTGAATAAAGTCCCCGAAAAAATTGGGAAAAGTATTTCTTCTTTTAAAAATCTATCTTAGTTTTTGTTTATTTTTGTTATTTTTTGTTTAATTTAATTTAATTTAATAAAAGGGTTGATTTGGGCTGTTTGAAACAAATGAAATAGTACTAAAAATTTAGTTGAAGGATGAAAAGTAGTAATTTATTAATAAATTTTATTTAAACTTAAGACAAGGCAAAAGAGAAGTACTGAAATAAGTTGCATCATTCTTATATTTAATAAAAAATAATATTAGTATAAATTACGGTAAGAGCGGGCATTTTGCCAACACAGTTAAATTTTTCAGCACTTTTTGGCAAAATGTGTGTCAAACATTTTCTTAATTTTCGATAAAAAAATTTTATTTTTACACTTTTTTTTGTTTTTTTAGAACTTCTGAAGTCATGGATGTTGCAATCAAATTTGATGAAGCTAGAAATACTAAAAAATGGTTCGATGCTTTGAAAGCTAATGATCTTAAGGTAAATTGTTGCAGTTTTCTTATTCCTTTTCATAGTAATTTTACAGAAAATTCGATCACTTAAAGATGAAATGCGTAACTCTGAACCTTTACGATATGCTTCTGGTAAACTTTATATTACAGATGTTATTACTGATTTACTCCAGGTAAGGATTAAGATTGTCGTCTCCATTACTTTACCTTTAAAAAGTTTTTAGGCTTTATCGACATTTTGTTCGACTGAAAGAATCCCTGAAAAGTTTGCTGAAGTTTTAGTTACAAATATTTTTCGATTTGCTGAAATGTATAATGCTATTTTTTGTTGGCTTGAATTAAAACCTACAGCTTTGGATAATGCAAAATATCAAACAGAAAATCTTTGGCGATTTCTTGTTGCTTTACCCTTACCTAAAGAACATTTATATCCACTTTTGGAATCTGAATTTTATTCAAAGTTTGATATGTCTGAAAAGCGTCGGGTTATATTGTATGAAAAAGCTTGGTTAAAACATCTTTATCGTGGAATTCCACAGAATATGGTTGTTCCAGTTTTACGAAAGCTTACAAATGAATCCATGGATTGTTTTACAAATTCTGATCTGGTTGGTGACTTTCTTACAACATTCATCGAAAAAAGCGACACAAATTATGGTATTTTTGCTTTGAAAGGAATTGCAAAATTAATGTTCGAAAAGAATTTGTAGGTTTCATATTTTTCATCTCTTTTGTAAGATTTTAAAGTTTAATCTATTTAGCTCATATCCAAATTTTTATGAAAGTTTATATGTAAAGCTTCCAGCAATTATTACTTTTCCATCATTTGAAGCTATTGAATTTCTTGCTGATTTTGATATGTACATGTCATCGTCACATGTTCCCGCTTATATTGTTGCTGCATTTGCAAAACGTGTTTCACGAATTTGTATTGTTGCTCATGCTGAACTTTTAGAATTGCTTCTTCAAACTTTAAGAAATATGTTTATCAATCATCAAGTTGTTAAACAAATGTTACATCGTGAAGAAATTGGTAAGATTACTGTACTTGTATGGGACTAATATTGTATAACTTGTTTTAGAAAATCTCGAAAAAGATCCTTTTATCGAAGAAGCACATTTTAAAGAATGTCATGCCATGGAATCATCCCTTTGGGAAGTTGCAGCAATTTTCCGACATTGGAGTCAGGATGTTACAAAACGTGTTGAATTTACTGAATCCAAATTAAAAGTTACCTTTAATCCTGATCTTCGACCAACAACTTCTGAAGAAATCTTCCAACATTCATTTGCAAAGGGAGCTAAAAAGCTTGAAAATTGTGCTGTACAAGATCCTCGACTGATCAAAGATAAAAATTGGTTATCTTTGTAAAAAAAATTTTTGTTGAAGTTGTTATTGTTCTATTTTTGTTGAGTTTTTTCAGAAATTAATAAAACTTTATTGTATCCGTAATCCTTTGTTACCGTAACCCTAAAAGGTAGAGTAATTTTATTTAATTTTTGGTATACTGTAACTACAATTTGTAGTCTACAATAAAAAATAGAATTCAGAATCATCTTTTTGTAAAAATAGTTAACATATTTA
This sequence comes from Panagrolaimus superbus, assembly GCA_964035985.1. Classification (NCBI taxonomy): domain Eukaryota; kingdom Metazoa; phylum Nematoda; class Chromadorea; order Rhabditida; family Panagrolaimidae; genus Panagrolaimus; species Panagrolaimus superbus. Next base: position 15,530,542 of record OZ038357.1, read on the forward strand.
TTCAAAGATAAATGACACTAAAATTCGGCAACTGTTAGCAGAGAATATTTCATCATAATTTGCAGTAATTCCGGAATTTTCAGTAACCCAATTGGGCCAAATAAATTATATTTACAGTCTTTTAGTTTGATCAAACGCGTTTGCATTTGTATTTAATTTATTACAAAAAGTCTTAGCACGAAAAACAAAGCTTGTTCCAAAATTCAATAATTTTGTTTTTGTCGCGGCTTCCAACTTGTGGAAATATTATTATTATTACATTTTTTTCTAAAATTAATATTTCTAATTTTTACAATTTATAGTTTTTCCATAATCCTGCTGCTATGACGAATGAAATGGATATTGATGAACAAAAAGTTGAAAAATCAAATGGGGAAATGAAAAAGAAAAGATATTCACGGTAAGCGTTTTAGTGTTTGAACAATAATATTTACTGTTAATATTTTTAGTTCTCCTTCACCTTCACGTGATTCTGCAAAAGAAAAGCGCCGAGATAAAGCAGAAGAACGGTCATCATCACAACGGAAGGAAAAAGATCGTAAAGAAGTTGAAAAATCGTCAAGTTCTCGTTCAAAGAATAAAGAAAAAGATTCTGAACATCATCGTTCAAAAGAGTCTGATCGTCATCTTTCAAAGGATAAAAATGATCGTCGTCGTTCAGGCAGTCGTGATAATGATCGTCGAAAGCGTCCTTCTCGTTCAATTGAACGTGAAAAAGGGTAATTTTTAGTTTTTATTTAAACTTTTTTTTATATTGTTAGTTGTCTTTTTTTTGACACATTCTATGACATTGCATTTTTCTGCAGATATCTGAATGAGTCAATATCGTTTGTTTACAATCAAGGAATGAATCTGGTGCTGTCGTGTCCTTCTTAAAAGAAAAAAATATATACAGTATGATGATAGTTTTTATATAGGTTTTTTCGTTTTATAAACGATAGTCTTAGTTTACAGAGAGAAAGAAAGATGCACAACTTATCAAAAATATCGTTCTTTGGTATCCTGAAACTACTTCGGTGATGATGGAATGGATAAGAGATTAAAACCTTTTCTTTTAAAGGTACAAATAGAAACTATCGTTTTGATTGTTAAATTTTCAGGCTTTTAATATATCCTATATGATCTCATGATTTGCACATATAATATTTTCTTCATTTTTATTTTTTTAAATTTTTGTTGAACTTTTTCCTAATGTTTTAAAATTTCAGTGATGATCGACATCGTGATTCAAAAGATCGTGACCGGAGATCCCGTAAACGTTCCACTTCTAGAGATCGTTCCAGGCATTCATCAAGAGATCGTCGTCGTCGTTCTCCATCACCTCGTCGAAGTCGCCGCCGTTCTCCATCACCACGTCGTCGGAGACGTTCTCCACCATGGCGCCGTACAACTCGACTACCTGGTCCTGAAAGGCGTGATGTGTAAGTTTTACATTTTTTTCTTTTTGGGAAGTAATTTTTTTTATTTTTTAGAATGTACTTTCAACCTTCACAAAGTATGCCAGAAGGTGCAAATCCAAATATGACTTCTGAAGAACGAGATGAACGAACGATATTCATTTTACAGCTTGCGCGAGATACTCGTCCAACTGATCTTGAAACATTCTTTGAATCAGTTGGAAATGTTCGAGATGTTCGAATTATTACTGATTCAAGAACTGGTCGATCCAAGGGAATTGCATATGTAGAATTTTGGGAAAGAGAATCGGTTCCTTTGGTAAGATTTTTGTTTATATTTTTTCGAACGATTTTTATTAATGTTATAAACAATTTTTTCAGGCTTTGGGATTAAACAAACAACGTCTTTTAGGAGCTCCATTAATTATTCAACAATCTTGTGCTGAACGAAATCGTCAAGCTGCTCAAACACTTGGAGGTGCACTTGGTTTTACAACGTCATTTAATGCTACAGGCCCGATGCGGCTTATTGTTGAAAATTTACATCTTGATATTAGTGATAAAATGTTATTGGATATCTTTGAACCATTTGGAAAAGTATGTTTTTTTGATATTTTTCGTGCTTTAGAAAATGTTCTCCATTTTAGGTTACTGTATGTAAAGTTACCCGGGGTCCAGATAGAAATTCATTGGGACAAGCAAATCTCCAATTTAAAAATGCTGATGATGCCAAAAAAGTTTTAGAACAAATGAATGGTTTCGAAGTAGCCGGAAGAGCATTAAGAATTAAAATTGAAGAACAAGAAGAAAGTCGACCATCACCGCCGCCGGAACCTCATCGAGAAAGACTTGAAAAAGATGAGAAAATGGAATTAGGGCATTCTGGAAGGTATTATTATTTATGCACGGTTACTGTAGTAAATAACATATCTTCATTTTAGGCTACACGTTATGGCAAAACTTGCTGAAGGAAGTGGAATGGATGTACCTCAAGCAACGAAAGATTTAATTGCAACTCAACAAGCTACTGTACCCCCATATGCAACAACAACATTCTTTCTTTCTGGCTTATTTGATCCTGCAACAGAAACAGGAGATAATTGGGCCGAAGAAATTGCAGATGATGTTATTACTGAATGTAGTCAATATGGAGGTAATCGTTTTTATTGTTGATGTAATTTTGTTTTTATACGTATAAATCTTTTTTAGGTGTATGGCATATATACGTTGATCGAAATGCTGCAGAAGGAAATGTATATATTAAATGCCCAACGGTATTAGTTGCAGCAAACTGTGTAGCAGCATTACATGGAAGATTTTTTGCTGGTCGAATGGTGACAGCAAATTATTTGCCTGCCTCAAGTTATCATGAAATGTTTCCAGAATCTCGTTTTGCTTCTGCACTTTTACAACCTCGTCGTTAAATACTTTTTTGAATCTTTTCTATTTTTTAAAACACCTTCTATTTTATTCTTACGTTATATTTTTAAAATTTTCTTTTATTACTGAAAAAAACTGAAAAACAATTTTTTTACTTTTTTTTAGAAAACCGCAGTAAATTTTAGTTATATCACCATTTATTACAACAAAGAGTGGATTGAAATTTTAAAACACAATATATACTGTATTATTTTGTTGAAATAATCATTTTTATAAATTTTTTACAAAATAACTTTTTATTATTTAATAGTAATAATATTACAGCAAAAAATTATAGCTTTTTAAAAATGTTATATAAAATAAATGAAAAAAAAATGAGGAAAAAATGTTTAAAAAAAACAGAGTAAAATAAATATAAATAATTATAAGTAATAATAATAATAAATAATAATTACATCATTCCTGCTTTTTGCAGATTTTTTTGAATAATTGTATCAATAACTGATGAAATAACCAATTGTACTTGATTTGTATCTGTTGCGCATGTTTCATGCATACTGTAAATATTTGTATATAACATATTTTTAACAAAATATATTTATATATTTATGGGAGAGAAAGATAAAAAAATATGAAAATTTTAGGATTTTTATTTTTCTTTAAATCCTTTTCAAAAAAAGCTATAAAAAGACTTTTTTAAAAAAAGAAGCCGTAAACTAAATTAATTTTTTTTGTTTGCCCACGGATTTTTAAGAATTTTCGTCATTTTTAAATATAAAAACAGCTGAAAATTAATCAAAAAAATTTTATAAAAAGAAACTACGCAATTTAAAGAATAAATAATTAAAGATTAGTTTGTTTATTTTGAGTTTTGTAAAATTTTTAATGCAATTTTTTTCAGGTCTAAATTTTTATAAGTTGCGAAAAAATTTATTGTTTCATTGCATTTTACCAACTACAGTATATGTTTAAAAATATACGGTAGTTGATAAAAATTGTTAAAAATGATTAAACTTACTAAATTGTCTTTTTATCAGGATGCATATTTAATTCACTAAATTTTAATTTAATAAATGCAACAGCTTCTTCATAATTTTGGCCACCTAAAAAAATGAATTTATGCAAATTTTATTTTATTAATGCAATAAACAAACCTTCATAATCTGGAAAGCAAGTTGTAATATTAACCCTTTGAATTTTTTCCCCAAATAAATCTTTTTTATTCAAAAAAAGAATCATTGCAGTTTGTAAAAACCAAGAACTGTTACAAATTGAACTAAATAATTGCATTGATTCGGTCATACGATTCTAAAAAATTGATTGATAAGGGATATCAGCGGATCCGAAAAAAACACTTACAGTTGTTTCATCTTCAAAAAGTACTTGATCATATTCACTTATAGCAGTAATGAAAATCTAAAAAATAGTAAAAGAAAGATTAAATTTAAAAATGATATGATAGCTTACAATTGATTCAACATTATCAAAGCAATGAATCCATTTTCGTCTTTCACTTCTTTGTCCACCAACATCAAAAACTCTGAAATAAAAATATATATATATATATGAAATATTTATTATCAGTGATAATCAGCAAAAATGTCTTTCATTTCTGCTGATTATCAGTTAAAAGTTTTGAACTCATCAATTAAATATATATTTTAAAAAATGATTACCGAAAATCCAAATCTTTTATTTTAAATTTAACTTCTACAACTCCAGTTGTGGCAACTCGAGAATACAAGATATCTTGTTCAGATGGCCGATATCCATGTTCATGAATCCTTGAAACAGAATCCAAAAAGCTAAAAATTAAATATATTTAAAAAAAAAGATTATCAAAAAAAAGTGATTAAAAGCATACTATTTTGCAGAATCATTCAACTGATATTCTGATCTCATATCATATGCTTTTCGAACATTTTTATCTGCCCATAAATTTATGCATGCATTTGCAACGTCATCGGTGAAGGGCAAATTTTCATCCCCATTATCCACAACTCGATATACAATCGTTTTATCCCTTTCTCGATCACTATCTTCTAATGGCACATGCAAAATGTTATCCATGGCACTAAAAAAATAAAATATACTACGGTAATAATAAAACTATAATAATTTTTATTATCTTTTTATTACCGTAAAATTGCTGCCATTGATGTTACGGTATTACTGTAGACGACGGCCTTTCTCTCCGCAATTTCTTCTTCCGAAAAACCATTGGAATGTAAAATTCTGTAAAAAAAGATATAATTTATTTTAAAACTTAAAAGTTTTAATTAAAATTGATCATTTTTCTTTTCCCCGAAAATTTTCAGAATTTTGCGGGGAAGTGAATTCCATTTTTCCAATTAAAATGTTGTTAAATCAACAAAATTTTACTTTAAAAATGTTTTAAATAAGAAAATTGCTTTCATAACAATTTTTTTAGTTAATCAAATTTAAAAAATGAAACCATCGGAAAATTTCCGGCTTTCGATTTCCCGGGAAATTACCAACTTTAGCGGAAAATTTTTGGTATTAAAATTGTTTTTTTTGAAAAATGTAAATTTAGACTTTTGTTGCAAAAAATATAAAATTAAAGGTTAACTTTTTAAATTGCAGTTTTATTTTAATCTTTCTTTTTGCAGCAATTAAGGTTTTTTTTTATAATTTTATGTGCTATTAATACATACTTTCAAGGAATAAAATTAGTTAAACCAAAGTTTAAAGAATTTTATCATAATTTTTTACAGTATTTTTATATTTTTTACCAATTTTAATTTTTTTTTTGTTTTCAGAAAAAATTTTAGACAAAAAACATTTTTTGTTATTACAAATAATACAAAATATGAGTAATTTAGTCACCCCCCCTTTTTATCAAAAATTGGAATTTAATTAAAGCCAATTTTAATAAAAATTAATAATTGTTTTTATGAAATTTTCATTAATTTTCTTAAATCTTTTTTCATTCAAAATTCAAATTTGTTGAGTAAAAAAACTTGTGACGTAAAAAAATAATATTACGCAATTAATAAAATTCAAAAGTTTAACCATTTTTTTATTCAAATTAAATGAATAAATAAAATTTAGGGATTAAAAGAAGCTTATAATTTAAAAAAAAGAGGTAATCCGTTTTATTTCTTTTAAAAAATGGTAAAAAAAAGCTTACTGCATTTGTTTTAAAACAGTAGATTTGCCACATTCTCCAGCACCTAAAATAATAATAATAATAATAATATTGAATAAATTTAAAAAAATATTAAAGCAAATAGAAGAAAAAAAAGTTGAACAAATTTGATATTATTACAAATATTTTTAGTTATAGTTATACACAGCTTTGGCGACCTGTCACACTATGCCAAAATCAAAGATATCTTTTGATAATTAATTTTTTCTGTCTTTATTATTTTTTTGAACATTGATATTAATGGATTTCATCAATGTGATACGATAAAAAAGATCAAAATTATTTAGGAGAAGAGTTATAGGGTTTTGGCGTTTTATGACAGGGTGCCAAAAAGGGAACATCCTCGATGCTTATATGCAAATTTTAAAAATTCTATTTGTAAAAATGGTTCTTAATTCCAAAAGAATTAAAATTAAGTCCTCAAATTATAATAAGCAGCTTTTTTTTGAATTTTATCAAGTTTAAAATTTTGTTTGACGCAATCAAAATTTTAATCACAGTTTTTTAATTTTCCCATTTATGAAAAATAAAAGTTCTTAGAATTTCAATTTTTTTCAAATTGCATGTTTCACTTTTTTTTCAATTTTTAAAATTTTAAAAGCAAATTGTAAAATTTTTTTACAAATAATTATCAAAAAAGTATTCAAAATGGTTTTAGCACTTTTAAATAATAATTGGTCATGACTTTTGACCTTTTTTAAAAAAGTATTTAAACAAAAAAGAGATAAATAGATTTTTGAAATCCCAATGGAAAAATGCTTTGAAATAAATAAAAGGGGGATAATTAATTAGTTTTGTGAATAAAATGTGCCAACACTGTACTGTTTTCTAAACTCAAACATAGTTGTTGTGTAAAAATTATGCAAATTTTCATGTGGTAATATTTTTAGCGAAAATGCCAAAGTAATAAAAATTGGCATTTTTGTCCATAGAAAATTTAAAACTATTTTCTCTATAAATTTAAAAGAAAATTGTGTAATTGGACCAAAATTCTATTTGTACCTGCTTTTAAAAAATAGAATTTTGATCCAATTACTGCTCAACAGCAATGCCTTCATTTTTGTAGTATATTATGCTAATTTTTTTTAAATGGAAAAAAACTGAAGTCAAAGCGCGGGAATCGGATAATTTACAAAAAAGTTTGAATTTCTATCTTTGAAATATCAAATTTGCATAATTTTATAGTTACTACCATCAGGGCTCTGCTTTTTTTGAAACTTCGATTTCAAAAAAACAGAAATGTCAAAAAAAAATTCCGCTTTTATGGAAATCAAAAAATCAATGATATAAAACGCGTTTTTTTTCAAACTCGAACACTTTTTGAACATTTGTTCAACACGACTTTTTTAAAGTGATGGTATGGACTTGAAACTTTGCATATTAGGTAATTTTGGTCCAAAAATGAGATTGATGAGGGTTTCAAGTCTCCCCGATACCCCGAAATTTCGTTACCGTAACCCAGTTACCGTATACCTTGAAAAATCAAAAATCGTATATACTTCGAAATTTGTATAGGGAATCGATTAAGGGACTCAATACGAGTCTAAATTAATAATTTCAGGATCTTTGACCATGTAGAATCAATTTGCCGTCAATTTAAAATTACAAAAAAATTATATGTCTTATAAAACTTTTTTTTTCGCACGAGGCCTGGCGGTTTCTGTCACCTCAAACAATGCGTAATTATGTGACGTTTATTTTGGTATATGAATTGTGTTGGTTGCCCAACGGAAACATTTTTTTTTAGTTGAAAAACCATCAAAATTAACATCTCCAGCATCAACAAATAGATATATTTTGTGAATGGTGGCAGGTATCGACTTCTGGTGACTTGCATTATGGAATACCATGTTATTAGAGCCTCCTGGGACAGTTTGAGATTTTTCGGTAGCGATTTCGAAATATGGGGTCAGTGTAAACTCTGAAAATAGTGCAACATAAAAGTATCACAAAAACTTGGTTTTTTCTCAATGGTTTAAGTCAAAAGGGTATTATTTATGTAAAATATATGCAACAAAACTAAAATTAGTCGACAAAAAATGACGGGGGGTTAAAATCGATTTTTCCCGATTTTTTTAATTTCATCCATTTTTGACCAATTTTCATAGTATTAAAAACTTATAAATATTGATAGATATCAACTTTTTGAGATTTGTCGGATAAAATATAGCACGTTTAAGATTTTTGAGCAATATTTCAACCTTTATGAATCATTAATCTTCATTTTCCGGCTATTTAAAAACATGGTCAAAATGCAGGCAAAAATATCCTAAAAATCAATGTTTTTCTTTAATAACATCGCTGAAAATGCTTTTTTATGATTCTTTATGGATGTTGCTGATAATACAAATCACAAAAACTTCATTTTGGTGCATCCTCAAATACTTGAAAGTTTAGTTTTTTCGAATTTTGACATTATTGATTTCCAGTGTTATGCTTCGCCCCGATTTTGCCCCGCCCCGGGGCGCCCCGACGGGGCGAAGGGCGGGGCGCGGGGGGACTTTTAGAAATTTCGGGGCACGGGGCGGGGCGCGGGGCGAACATTTAATGGACAAACATTTTCGATTTTTATTGATTAAATATTTGAGAAAAAAAGAAATTTTTCATTGCCAAATTTATTTTTTGTCTTGAAGCAGAAAAAACATCTTTTGGACAACAATGTATACACGACATTACAATTCCAATGTGAAGAAAAAACAGCTCGTAGAAGAAAAACAAAATGTTTGTACTGGCTTGGACTAACTTGATGCCCTCTGAGGATATCAGTCACAAACGAAAATACTTTTTTCCTTTCAAAACAAACAAGCAAACAATTTGCTTCGAGAAATTTTCATAAAAGCATTTTTGTGTTTTGCTCTGATATATTCACTTTTGCTGCAGTTTCTACTTGATTATTAATATTCTACTGGATTCAACATTTCTGGATTGGACTTTTTTTAACATGTCAGCAAAAAGAAAAGCGACTGATACATCTTCTGGTGCTACAACACCAAAAGTGCCTAAAGTTTCTGTTCGTGATAAACTCTCAGGTAAGCATTAAGTTTTCGTTATAAATTATAATTTATCAGATGATGCAAAAAATATTGATAAAGAAAGTTTTTATCCATATTTGGATTTGGAGAAAAAAAAGTGCAAAGAATGTGATCAAAAATTGGATATTTCAAAATCATATAATGTTAAAAGACATTTTGAACAAAATTGAAAATTGATGAAGGAAAAACATTTAAAAACACAACGGGGCACGGGGCGGGGCGCGGGGCGGCTTTTAGAAATTTCGGGGCACGGGGCGGGGCGCGGGGCGATGTTTTGAAAAGAGAAGGGCGCGGGGCGGGGCGCAAACTGCGAAAAACACAAAAGCATAACACTGTTGATTTCACATTGATTGATTAAGATATCGACCCCTAAGTGAGGAAATAATTATTTTTAGCAATAAAAAAGCATTTTCAGCGATGTTATTAAAGAAAAACATTGATTTTTAGGATATTTTTGCCTGCATTTTGACCATGTTTTTAAATAGCCGGAAAATGAAGATTAATGATTCATAAAGGTTGAAATATTGCTCAAAAATCTTAAACGTGCTATATTTTATCCGACAAATCTCAAAAAGTTGATATCTATCAATATTTATAAGTTTTTAATACTATGAAAATTGGTCAAAAATGGATGAAATTAAAAAAATCGGGAAAAATCGATTTTAACCCCCCGTCATTTTTTGTCGACTAATTTTAGTTTTGTTGCATATATTTTACATAAATAATACCCTTTTGACTTAAACCATTGAGAAAAAACCAAGTTTTTGTGATACTTTTATGTTGCACCAGGAAGCAGAAAAAGTTTAAAATAAACCGAAAGGTTTATATTTTTGGGACAACATTTTGCCAAGGCGTTTATATTTTTTGAAAATAAACTCTTTTTTGTTTTCGTAAAAAAAGAGACAAAAAAGCGAAATCGGTTAACTTTTTGCTTTGAATTCTCAAAAGTCCGATAAAATATTTTAAAACAAATCTTTTATTATTAGAATAATTGATAAAAACAATAAGTAAAACAAACAACAGTCAAAAAAAGTTATTAAAACATGAAGGAGGAAGATATATCCATAGCATTTCTAATAACAATATGCGTCATTGTTTGATGATTGTATTTTGATCAATTTCAGACTCATAAAAACTTTCTTTAATAATTGAAGCAGCTGCAACATTTAGATTCGTTGAAGATAAAGCACCTTGTCCCCCAGTAGGTTATCGTTTTGCTGCAAAGATAAATAAATATAAATCAACAAGATATCAATTTAGTAAAAAATACCTTAAATAGTTGATTGCAAAACAATCCAATGTTCTTGTTGTTGCCGTCTTATAGCTTATTCAGTTCCTTCAAACCATTCTTTTTTTTTGCTGCAACCTATAATATTATATAAACAGTTAATAAAGGAATCGAAAACTAACCTCGAACACCATTAGCTTTAATATAATGAAGCATAATCAATAAAATTTGTTGTCCAGTTGTTTGAGATGACTTCTTTTAACATTTACCACTGCGAAATTTCGACTACCAGTTCTATAAAACAATGCAAAACATAAATGAAAAAAAATTATATGTATAACATGTTGGAACAAAGATCAATTAAACAACAAAAATATTAATACTAAACAAAATCAAGAAATAAATCAACAATAAATACGATTTATATTTCAACTACAGTTAGTATACTGTTAAATATTCGGAGAAAAAAGCAACAGTTTTTGCAAAAATTTACCCTTTGGCAAAATGTCAATGCTCAGCAGTCAAGGCGTTTATTTTTTGAAAAATAAACCTTTTTATAAACCTTTTGTTTGCGCTAAACTTATAAACTTTTTTCTTGGCGTTTGCATTTTGCGTTTATTTTAAACTTTTTCTGCTTCCTGTGTTGCACTATTTTCAGAGTTTACACTGACCCCATATTTCGAAATCGCTACCGAAAAATCTCAAACTGTCCCAGGAGGCTCTAATAACATGGTATTCCATAATGCAAGTCACCAGAAGTCGATACCTGCCACCATTCACAAAATATATCTATTTGTTGATGCTGGAGATGTTAATTTTGATGGTTTTTCAACTAAAAAAAAATGTTTCCGTTGGGCAACCAACACAATTCATATACCAAAATAAACGTCACATAATTACGCATTGTTTGAGGTGACAGAAACCGCCAGGCCTCGTGCGAAAAAAAAAGTTTTATAAGACATATAATTTTTTTGTAATTTTAAATTGACGGCAAATTGATTCTACATGGTCAAAGATCCTGAAATTATTAATTTAGACTCGTATTGAGTCCCTTAATCGATTCCCTATACAAATTTCGAAGTATATACGATTTTTGATTTTTCAAGGTATACGGTAACTGGGTTACGGTAACGAAATTTCGGGGTATCGGGGAGACTTGAAACCCTCATCAATCTCATTTTTGGACCAAAATTACCTAATATGCAAAGTTTCAAGTCCATACCATCACTTTAAAAAAGTCGTGTTGAACATAGGTGTTCGAAAATGAAAAAAAGAGCGTTATAAATCCTAATTTCGATTTTGGCTACTTTTAAAAAGAGTTTCGAAATTTCGATTTCGAATTTCGAAATTTTGTTTTTGTCAAAAATCAAAATTTCGAAAATTTCATAGATTACTGATTACCATAAATTAAAAAAAGGGAGTGTGTCTTGTAAATAAACATACCAAGTAACAAAAGTTTTATAATTGCCGAAGATGCACGTTTATCTTGATTTAATTGTTTTTCGATTGCTTTACTTTTTTGTTGCTGTTCTCGGGCTTCTTCCGTTTGACAGGAGCTCATTAAACCTCCCATTTTTCTTCTATCCTTTTTTCTGTTGTTGTTGAATTGATTTATATCATTGATTTTTTTTGATTTTTCACAAAATTTATATCAAAAAAGATATAAAAAATTCTTTAAACGAAAACTCGGAAAACACAAAAAAACCAAAGAAATTTTTTCAATTAAAGTTGTTTTTAAAAAATAGGTATTTATTTATTTGTAAAAATTGAGTTGAAAAAACACCACCTGAAAAAAAATACGTATATAAAAAAGTTAATTAAATTACGTATGTTTGAATTATTTAAAAAAATATAAAAAATTCAAATGGCATTTTTATGAATAATAAATAAATATTTGAGGAAATGATAAAAAAAGATAGCGAAAAAAAGATTCGATTAATCAATAAAAAAAGGTCGGCCACGTTTTTTTTAAATATTTGACATTTTGATATAAAACGAGGAAAAGAAAAAGTTTTCACTTTTTCCGAAAAAAACCTCAAACCCTGCTTAAAATGTAATTTTCAATTTACATAAAATCAACTTTTTCGTTTGCTAGCTTATTATGTAACTTTTTTAGAAAAAATCAGATATTCTTGAATTTATGTAACTTTTAGTTACATTTTTTGCTGGTTAAGGCAAAAAATTTGAAAAAAACGTTGTTTTTTCAAAAAATTGGCTCATCCTCCTTAAAATGTAACTAAAAGTTACATTATTTCATTTATTTTCAATATACTGCAAAAAATGTAACTGCAGTTACAAAAATGATCGACAATTTATGTAACTCAAAAAAATTTTTTTTAAAAAGTGAGTTACATAAATGATCGACAAATTATGTAAATGAAAAAGAAGAATTTTTTGAATTTCCCGCCATTGCCTGAGGATACTGTATGCGGGTGCGAGCCCATTTCTTCCCTTTTTGCAAGAGAGCAGCAGCTGAGCAGTCATTTTTATTCATTTTTGACGGAAGAGAGCGGTCGCTCACCAGCTCGCAGGAAGAAAAAAAAGAATGAATGACCGCTCTCTTGCAAAAAGGGAAGAAATGGGCTCGCACCCGCATACAGTATCCTCAGGCAATGGCGGGAAATTCAAAAAATTCTTCTTTTTCATTTACATAATTTGTCGATCATTTATGTAACTCACTTTTTAAAAAAAATTTTTTTGAGTTACATAAATTGTCGATCATTTTTGTAACTGCAGTTACATTTTTTGCAGTATATTGAAAATAAACGAATTTATGTAACTTTTAGTTACATTTTAAGAGGAGTGAACATACATCCTGCTTATAATGTAACCTTTTTTAACTTTTTAAAAAAAATTTCGTGATTTACATTTTAAGCAGGGTTTAAGGTTTGTTTCTGAAAAATCGAAAACTTTTTCTTTTCCTCGTTTTATATTAACAAAAAGGATAAATAAATATAATTGAGAGAATAAATTTTAACACAAAAATACAAAACAAAGAAAAACGCACAGCGGAATCGCTATAGGAGAAAATTTGGAAATAGGAATGAAAAATCATGTTTTTGAGTCAGCTCAAACTCAGTCGCATTACTTCAAAATGTTTAGATTGAACTAAAAATGTTGTTAGGGATATCAGAAACCCAAAAAAAATTTAAGCCGTAATATGCAAATTCGAAAAAAATGGCAGCAAAAGTTTGAACGTTTTTTCCGTTTCTTTTTCCAGAAAATTCCGCTGTGTTTAAACGATATTATTCTTTTTTAAAAGCATTTTTGACAAATGTTTCAACATTTTATAGGGAAAAAAAGGCAAGCTTTAATGATAAAAAGATTTTGGTAATGAAACAAACGGTACCAAAAAAACTTGGAAAAAAATATTTCTATTTAAATTGCCGACTTTCATAATTAAGTTTAAAGATAAAAATAAAAATTTAGGATAGATTCCGGAAGGGAAAAAAGAAAGATTTGATGATGAAATATTTGAAGGATTATTCTGATTTTTATGAGAGTGATGAGAACAGAGAAATGGCACACGAAAAACAAAAACGGCAATTTCGGAAATTTAAATAATGAAAAAAAAATGACTAACCAACCCATAACACTAAGAAACGGGAAATCTCAAAAATTTATCACCCTCCAAATTAATATCCACCCAAAATTGCATTACCAAAAAATCTAATTTTAAATTTTTGGTTAAATATGCCTTGTCTATTGTTCAAAAGAGTACGGTGTAATCAGCTCAAACATTTCCTATATCACTCATTTCTTTTAAACAAAAATTAAGACGACATCTTTTGAATTTTAACAACTTTGATAGAAAAAAAAAAGCAATTAAAATTTTATAAATAAAAACAGCGCAAAAAAACGACCGTATAAAAAAGATGAAGTAAATGCAAAAAAAACGGCCTCAGCTTAAAACTTTTCTCCCCCGGCTTTTTATCCCAACCAATAACACACATTTTTATCCAACTTTAATGTTAAGCAGAATAAAAAAGAAGTTATGGTAACAGCATACAAAATTTTTATTTAAAAATAAAAATATAAGCATTTAATTTTCTATATTTTTTTTTCCCCCACAACCCTCGTGGTTTTGGCACGCAAAGACGGCGAAAAAAGAAAGAGAGAGAGAGAAGGCAGGTTTTGGGCATTTCTTCAAAGAAATGTAAGTAACAAAAAAAGGGTAGGTAAAAAATTAGGTAAGTAAGTAAGTATATGCATATATACATAAATCACCCTTAGCGACTGCCTTCTTTCATTTCCTTTCATTTCATTTCTTTGATGGATGAATATTATTTATTGAAGTTGTTGAGTTAACGAAAACTTTAAAGTAAAGTTGTTGTTACTGCTGGCTGTTGCCTGGTTCTGTTGCGTTAAGGTTGAAAACAAAAAGCTTTCTTTTTTTTTTATTCAAAAGTAAAAATTAAAAGCGTGTGAATAAAAATAGGTGAGAAAAAAAAGAAGGAAAGAATGCCGGAACCCTAAAATGCACTCACACACATACACACACCTGTCGGCAATTGGCAAAAATATATAAAAATTTAATGAAGCAAAATTAAAATGGTAGTTTAACACGATTCCCTTTACTTTCATTTCATTTCATTTTCTTCCTTTAATCAAATTTGTACTTTATTTTTTTAAATATTTTTTATATATTCTTTCTTGGGAACTATTTTTTAATATATATATTTTTAAATGGGGGCAAATTTTTTACTTTTTTATTGCCATTTTACATTTTACATAAATATAAAAAAGTAAAATGAAGAAATTTGAAAAATGTTTTAAAACTTTTAAAACATGTTTTTTTAATACTCCAAGTTTGATCAATTTTCGGAAAAATTACAAAACTGTAAATTCTGCAAATTTTTAAATCCTAAAATTAATTTTAAAATTTAAGGAAAAGCATCATTTTAGGATCGAATTTTTGAAATTAACAAAAATGCTTGTCGATTTCCGCATTCGTTCGAAATTCAATTTTTGTGTTTCATCAAATTTTTTTTGAAATTGAAAAAAATGAACACTTTCTCGCTTTTAATCAGGTCAAAATTTGGGAGAAAATTTTGTTTTGGCAAAATGTGAATAGACAGAATATCGGGGTGTATACATTTTTTAAAACTAGGGTTGGGCGGTAGTTAATTTACCGGTAAATGACCAACCCTATTTAAAACCAACAAATTTCATATTCGAAAAAAATCTAAATTTTATGGCACAACAATTGCGCAAAAATTCGTATCCCATTTTTAGAATTCCATCAAAGTACTTTTTAAATCCGGAGTAACGAAAATTTATATTCCCATTCATTAAAAAAATATAAAAAAAGATATTTCTAAAATTGGAAACAATTTTTACAAAAAAACTCTCTGTTTTTCTTTTTCCAAGAAAATGCAACCTAAAATCATCAAAAAAAGAAAAGAAATTTTTTTAAACAAACAATTCTCTTTCATTTAAAGTACAAAGAAGAAAAACTCTTACAACGAAAACGAAAACAAAAATTCAAAAAAGTGATAATTATTTTGTTTTTGTTCCCGGTGGGAATAGGGGGGGGGGGGGGATTTTTTAACATTTTTAATTATAAATTATACCCAATGGGAAGGAACTATTTGGAAGAAAAAAAACGGGGGGAAGCTATTAATCACATTTTTTAGGTAAAAAAAAGTAAAACTAGGAATTAAAGAATTTTTTTTCAAAAGATTCTATAACCCCACATATCCATCAAATCCGTCAAATCCCTTTTTTCGTTTTATAAAAAAAATTTGTAATCATCCTTTCTATTCTATTCTAACATAATATCCCCCCCCCCCTTTTTTTTGCCATTCATCAAGAAACAATTCTTTTTTTTTTTAAAATTTAGTAATGAATAGATTTTTTTCGTTTCAAAAGATTTCTTTTTCTTTTTTTTACGTTTATGTCTGACACCCTTTTTTATTATTATTTTTCTTAAAGCATCTTTTTTTTCTTATTTTTACTTTTTTTCAAGGATAAATAAAAAAAAGTAAAAGATTTAAAAAAATAAATATATATATTTATTTGTTAATTTCCGACAAAATCTTCTTTTTAGTCATATATATCTTTTTTTTCATCTATCATAAATCACTTTTTTTTGAAATTCAAAAATATAAATTTTGCTCAAAATGGTCTCGCCCCGGAAATGTGTGTAATTTGCAAAGATGAAAGGAAAAAAAGCAAAAAGGAAAAAAAATATAAATCAAAAAACCCAAGTTTAATTTATGTCTTTAATACCCGCCCTATTTCCCCTAAAAAATTCAATAATTTACAAAAATGCTCGAAAATGCTCGAAAAAAATGGGTTAAATTTATGCCAAAAATTAAATCAACGTATCCCACACAGAAAAATATGCAAATATAATTTTTGTTGCAAAAATTTCAAAATTTTTACAATTAAATTATTGCAGAAAAAAATTGGAGCAAAAAGTTATGAAAGTATTTTTTTAGAAACAATTCAATTAATTTTAGAAAAATGTAAAATTAATTTAACTCAAAAAATTGAATGGCATAAAAATAAAAATGGAATTGTTCAAAAAGTTGGATTAATTTTGAATGCAATTAAATGACAAAACTTTTTTGGTTTAATCTCTCAAAACTTAAACATAAAAGTTGTGAGTAATTTTTTTTAATAAATATAAATGTAAAAGTGCAGATAAAAAGTAGTTTAATGGCGAAAAAATAGGTGCACTTTTATCTTTTATGGAATTGGTTGAAATAAATGTTTGATAAAACCAGGGATGGGCAAACGCGTCGCGAAAAAAGGCGTTCAGTCGCGCAAATAAAAAAAGCGACTGTTTTTTTGAAAATAAAAAAAACGTAGGGGTTTTTATTGTGAGTTTGCCCTCTCGAGAGGTCTCTGAACTAACAACAAATCAACAAATTTTTGAAGCAATTCAACAAATGCTGAATTTCTTCAAACATTTGTTGAATTTCTTCAAAAAAGCTCGAATTGACCTAACAAAAAAATGAAGAAATTCAACAAATATTTGAAGAAATTCTACAAATCGGCATTTTTAAAAAAATTATTAAAGTGTTTTTATTAAAGTTTGTTAATCGCTGATTATAATCAGCAATATATCCAAAATTTTTTACAAATGGCGGAGCAGGGTTGCGACCCGCCACACGTCCCAAATGTGGGTTTGATTAAAACCGGACATAATGTTGAAAACGAAAAGATATGTAGCGGCATGAGTGTGCTGTGGGAACGCGTTTCTGCCGGCGAGCAGACAACGAGAGAGGCGCACTTTTTGTGCACTATTTCTCTTTTTCTTGTTGAATTAATTCATGGTTTTGTTGAATTTCTTCAAAAATTTGTTGATTTGTTGTTAGTTCAGGGACCTGTGTCTGGATAAAACATGTTAAAGAAGGATTTGCGTGGTTTGTGATAAAAACTTAAAAATCAGAGCAAATCCATGCGTGACTCGGTACGCTGAGTGATGGAGCAGGAAAAAAATTGTTAGGTAGAGCGAAATTCGGAAATTTTCATAGGGGGTCTGTCAAAATTAGCATAGAGGGGGACCCTTTGCTTTCCAAAAACATTCTAAAAAATGGGAATAAACGAAGTCGAAATATTGATATTCAATATTTCAATATTTCGTAATTTAGGTATTTTTTGAAATTGACATTTTAAGTTCGCATAGTCCTGGGCGTGATTTCCTCTTTTAAAACATGTTCTTTTTTTACACAAAATAAAAATTATAATTCGCGTAAAATGTTTTTAAAATTGGGTAAAAATTGTTTTTTAAACATTTACGGAAGCTTTTTAAGACATCAACAAATTAAATAACAAATAACCAACAAAATTAAAAAATACAGTAACCCTGTGGGAAAGTTTCAAAAAATGTTGGAGGAGTTTCTTCAATTTCTTCAGGGAATAAGATTTTCATAATTTTTTTTAGCCAAAAAAGATCTATGTAATAATTATTTATTTAAATTTAAAAAAAAAAAAAAAAAAAAAATGTTTTAAACTTTTAATCAATTCTTTTGTTTAAATTGTTCAAAAATAATTTTTTAATTTTAGTTAAAAACTTTTTTAATTGCAATAAAATTTAAACTTTTACCAAAAAAACTAAAATAAAAAATAGCGCTTTTAACTCTACTTTTTTTTCTTTCAAAACTTTTATCCTTGACAACTATGAGTCATTGATACCCTTTTAAAGTACTAATTTAAAAAATAATTAATAGCAATAATTTAAAATACATTGGAAAGTTTTGCTTAAAAAAAGAAGGAAATTTACTACAAAAAAATAGAATTTCAAAACGAAAAACAAATTTTATCAAATTCATTTTTACAAAGATCATACTTTTAAGATATTTGAAATAACCTCCTATTAATTCACACACAAAAATTGTATAACACTTAAAATTTTTGTTTTTTTAAATTTTAACTGAAAAATTTTACTTCCGTTTTTTGATTCAAAAAATTAACATTTTTTTTCTAAAAAATATTCGTCTGATGGCACATATTTTTTTAAAAACAAAAAATTTCGATATTTCGAAATTATTAATTAATTATTTTTAATAAATTCATTAAATTTTTACAGTAAAATGATTTTCAAAGATGCGCCTAAAATTTTTTCTTAGCGCGAAATTGCAAAAAAGAAACATAAATTTTACAATCAAAAATGAAAAAAAATGTTTAAAAAAAGTAATATAAATAATTCCAACAACACGTTTTTTATTAAAAAAAGTAAAATTTAGAAATGTAGTATATTAAATTAAAATAAATTTTAAAAGTTTATTTAAATCAGCTGCTTTTGGCATTCACCCACCCCCTCAAAGGGAAAAAGTACAAAAAAAAGTTGTACCTTTTTTTTAGATTAAATTAAATTAGTAATTTTTTGTTTGTCATGCGTAAATGCGTAGTTTCAACACAAAATGTTACCATACTTTTTGTAAGTATCAAAAGTTTTACATATTTTTTTATGTTATATGATTCTATGAATTAATCGTGTAAAAAATTTTCGGCATTGTGTGAATATTAAAAATATTTTCGCTTAAAGACCCATTTGCTTTTTTTGTTTTACAGTAATATTTATTTTACAATTTATTAAATATATTTCTGAGAAAATTTCAAAAAAAAAGATTTTTAAAAGCAATTAAAATTTAAACAAAACAAAAAAATTATTACAAAAAATTTGAGCAAATATACATACAAATAATAATTTTCCACCATTTTTTTATTATGCAAATTTGGTATGAAACGTGCAAAAAATGTTGTAAAAATGCTTAAAATATAATTTTGGCAACAATCTTCGCACGTTGCATGCCAATATGCAAATTAAAGATAATTATATTTTTATGGCATTTTTTGAATGGCACTTTTTTTAAAATTTTTGATGAATAATTTTAGACGTACCATTCTTTGTAATCAGATTTTCGTTTTTCAATAACTTTTTTGTGATTCTGGTGATGATGATGATGATGGCCGTTTGAGGATATGCTAATTCCATTATTATTATTATTATTTGGCATTGTTGAAGACGATTTTTTGAAGATATCATCAGATGGCATTTGTTGATGATGGTTTTGATTTTGTGCCATTGATGTCCCTGTTGGAGCTGCAGATGATCGGGGTTGGATTCCATCATTAATGGGACAAATTTGTGAAGATGGATTTCGGGGCTCCCGAAACGAATCCACCGGAATTGCAGTATATCCATTTGGGATTGTGGTGGTTGTGGCAGTTGTGGCATGTTTAAGATCCATAGGTGCAGATTGTCGGCAACAAAATACCCAAAATACAATAACTGCAATTGAAATAATCACAAATCCAGATGCCGTTAAAATTAAAGGTGTTCGAGGAAAATCATCAAATTTTAAAGATGCTTGTCCCATTGAAAGTGGTGTCGTTGATGGAAGAAGAGTTGAGGAAAGAAGCGGGGAAAGGGTCGAAGTAAAAAGGAATGGATATGCGCCGGGCGTGGTGATGGTTTTTGCTGAAAAAAAAACATATTTTAATTAATTTATTTTAAACTTTAATAAAATTTAAACACGCAAAGCTATAAAAAAAAGAGTGCTCAAAATTGACTTTTTCAAAAAATATCCAAAATGTTGGATTATAGATTTTCAAGATTTATGGCCGGCAATCTGTTTTGAAGCATGCCAAACAGGGTTGCACGAAAGTTTCGTTTCGTTTCGTTTTTGCGAAACTTTCGCGGTTTTTTAGGGTTTCGTTTCGTTTCGTGTTTCGCGAAACAAAGCGTAAAAGTTTCGTGAAAACGATGTGCTAAGAATGATGTAAAAACCCAAAACTTTTGGAGAAAAATGAATGACAACCAAGTCGAAAATAAAATCATAATTTGTTTTTTGAGTTTAATTTTGGCGCTTTTTTGGAAAAATTTTCTCTAACGATGTTGCTGTTGTTATGCATTTTGCCAAGACGTTGATTTTACACAAAAAATCTTTTTAAATCTTTTTAAAATCTCTTTGATTCATTTTAATCTTAAAATGTCGTCATCAAAATACGATAATTATTTTACAAAAATTATTTTACCTTCAAATCTTAATCAATGGAAATGCAAACTATGCACGTACACTACAAAACAAGTTCAACATACTTCGACAACATCTCGTGAAAATCATCTACAAAATAAACATAAAAAGCAATAAATTAAAACTTGTTTTTGTTTTGTTGATTTTTTGTTTACGTTATTAATAAAAAAAATTTTTTGAACTTTCGTTTCGTTTTGCGAAACTTTCGCGGTTTTTTTAGGTTTCGTTTCGTTTCGCGCTAGCGAAACAACAATTTCGTTTCGTATCGTTTCGTTTCGTTTTGCAAAACCTAGTTTCGTGCAACCCTGATGCCAAAATATCAAAGGAAAAAAGTCTGTTTGAATTCAAAATTGGCAAAAAAATGTCAACACAGCCCATTTTCAAAAAAGTTCCTTTGATCTTCACCGCCCACTTTAAAAACTGCTAATGTCAAATTTGAAAAAAAAGTTTACAAAATTGAAATTTCAAAAATATAAAATTATACTTTTTCAGGCAAACTTTTTTGATTTTGGAGGATTCATTTTTAACAAATTTTTGTTTATAAAAATAATTGAAAATCAGGCAAAAGCTATTGTTCTTTTATCATTCTTCTATTTCGTGGTGGGAAATAAAAAATGAAAAAAATTTGAATGCAAAAAGACTGATTTTCAGTAATTTTTATAAGCAAAAAATGTGAATCCCTCTTTAAAATAGAGCCTTGCAAAAGCGGAAAATTTTGCCGGAAAAAACTGTAATATTATATTTTAGAAATTTCAATTTTGATTTTTAATAATTTTTTAAATTAGAAATGAAACTCCTCCGTTTAAAAAAATGTTTTAAACAAAAGAAAATTAATTTGCTACCGTGCAAAGAAGAAAACTTTAAAGCAGGAAAAATTTCAATTGATGGCTTTGTTGCTAATGTTGTTGGATGGATTACGGTAGATGGTGAAGTTGATAAAGTTGATGATAAAATGACACTTCTATCTTCTAATTGTGTTAAAGATTTTCGTGGATCAGTATTTGAATTAAATTTATCCAATTCATTTGCTGCTTTTGTTGAAACAAATACAAATTTGTTATCACTTTTTAGAGTAATTGTTCCGGTAACACACGATTTTGATTTATTTGAATGTGATGGTGATGGTGTGATGGTAGCAGAAAGTGTTGGAAAAACTAAAAAAAGAAAAGAAAAAAAGATAGTGCAAAATCAAAACAACAAAAAAAGGTAGCGCACACACCAAAAATAAGAAAAAAAATGCCAAAATTTTATTAAAGAGAGCATTCGGGGGATAGACAATGTTTTTTTCCTTTCATCGCACGGGTTCTCTTAGCACGAAAATATGCCCAAACATCTTTAAAATAGTGGATATTACTGAATTTATACTATTTTTTCTGTCGTTATGATTAAAATTAAGCCCAGGAAAAACTGTTTTTAAAAAAATATGATTTATATAAACTTTTTTTGAAAATATTTAACGGTTGTCAAAAATTTGATCAATTAAATATTCAAATTTCGAATTTCCGGAATTATTTCTTTTTGTGGACACATTTTTTAGGGTTAATTTTAATCGTAAAAATAGAAAAAATAGTTAAAATTTAGTAATATTCGCTTTCATAGATTTTGGCATATTTTCGTGCTAAGAGAACCCGTGCGATGGAAGGAAAAAAACTTTGTCTATCCCCCGAATGCTCCATTTAAAGGTTTCTTCTGGAAAAAAAGCTAACAGTTTATGTATTTTTAGCTGCAGTCTATTTATTTTGAAAACTAATAACGTAAATAATTTTAAAAGGAGCGGACGGCTTTGTATTATTTTTTTGGGTCTTGCAGCGATTAATCAATTCATCTGACAAAATATGGGAAAACCCTGATTGTCAGAATTTTACAAAAAAGCACGTCCATATCTGTCACCTTAAGAAGGCGGATACTGTAAGCCATTTTTAAAAACAAATAATTAAAGCTTTAATTTAAAAAACTTCGAAAAAACTCATCCGACAAATTTGGGCTGGTTTTCTTAAAATCCAACACATTTGACTTTTTTTGCATATTTGAAAAAGCAATAAAAGTGTTTGTTTAAAAAAGAATCGGAAACATTACTTTTTGGCATTTTTGTGCCGTCATTTAAAAAACTAAAAGAACAAAACAATTTAAAAACTGTCATTAAAAAGAGATAAAAGTTTAAACATGACAGGTTTTAGCCCCTCTTGATTTTTGGCATTTTTCATCTCATTTCAGAAAACAAAAACACACAAACAACAAAAAAATATGCAAATTAAAATCTTACTTTTTGATATCTTTGAAGGCGGATAAATTAATGAAGGAGTTGTTCGCTTTAATGAAGTCGCAGATGCCGTTCCTGCTGCTTCAAAATTCGAAGGTAAAATAGGCGTAAAAAATTCTTCGTCTTCTTCTAAAATTCCAAAATTTTGATGAAATTTTGGATTTGGAATTTTTAAAGCTTCTTTTGAGCATTCCAGGGATTCCCATTCCAGAAGGCATAAAAATGGAAAGATTGTTGTCGTCGTTGCTGCTGCTGCCGTAGTTGAAAAAAGCATTTGTTTTTGGCTTTTTTTTATTTGCAAAAACTTTTATTTTTCCCAAAAATTTTGGTTTAAAAATTTTTAAAAGCAAATTTTCTTCCTTCCTTTTTTTCAGGGGCGATGGGGAGGAAAAAAAAGAAGGGAGAAAATAAAAGTTGCGCTTCAAGAATTCCCTTAATTAAAGAAAGAGAAAAAAAAATCTTTCGAAAAAGCAACGACTTTATTTTTCTTAAATAAAAAATTTATTTAAGAAAAAGGAAGGCATTTTAAATTTAGTTTTGCTTCTTCTTTTTTTTCTTCTTGGCATTGCCAACAACAGCAACGAAAAAAATTAATCTCGGTATTATTAATAATATTATTATTATTATTTAAAAAGGTAATCAAGTGGATAAAAAAAATATACCTTCAATATCAGGGTCTTTGATGTTGCCGCTGCTGCTACTACTTTTACCGTCGTTGTTGTCAAAGAAACAATTTTTTGAATTTTCGTGTTGAGACAAACAATCAGGGACAATAAAATTAATAAATTCGTCGTTTGTTGGGTCTCTCTAAAATGAATATATAAAAAAGAAGAAAATATTTTTTTTCTCTCCTCTTTTTTTTTTTGTTTTAAAAAAATGTCAACAATCAATGGGTCTCCCCCCTAAGCTGCTGCTTCTTCTTCTTTCCTCTTTTCATAGGAAGAAAAAAGGTAAATTATTGTGCCATAAAAAAATAAATATATTTTTTTTATATTATAAAAGTAGAAAGAGGGCAAAAGGCAAAGGCAAAGGCAAAAAAAAGGGGTGGAAGAAAGACACTTACGCTTCTTTCAACGTCGTTTACATCAGCGTCGTCGTCGACGACGACGTTGTCTTCAACAAGTGCCACCTCTTCTTCGTCTTCTTCTTCGTTTTTTCTATCATTCTTTTCAATGACGATGACTTCTGAAGCTGAAGCTGAAGATGTAGCTGCTGCTGCTGCCATGTGAGGAGAAAAAAAATATTTGTAAAGAAAAAAAGTCAGTTTTTTTATATAAAAAAAATATTGAAAGCTGCTAAAAAAATAAATAAATAACCTTTCTTTTAAAAATATTTATTTTTTTTGTGGAAAACTAATTGCACTACACTTTTTTTTGTAGTAGCAAAGAAAAGCCCGCAACACGTTTAAAGAAAAAAAAAGAAAATAAAAAAGGTAGTCAGCTTTTTTTTCTCTCAAAAGGAAAATATATTGAAAATTGAAAAAAAAGGTGGAGGAAAAAAAAGGCTTTTAAAATGTGTCATTTTAAGTGTGGAGTTTTTTAATATACTTTTTTTTGCATTTCACAAAAATTCTCTCGATAAAAACAAGGGTGAAAAGTTTTTTGAAAAATAAAAATGAATATTCAAAAGAAAATATAATAACAAATTTTAAAATACAAAAAACACCTCTGTTAAAAAACAACTTTCTTAAAGGGGGCGGACTAGGGTTGTCAATTCCCCGGGGAATCGAAAAAATTGGGGGATTCCCCGGGGAATCCCCGGGGATTACCTGGGGGAATCCCCCGACATTCCCCTAATTTGTGTTTCGGCTGTTTTTTGTTACATTTTTCCGTAAAAATGGCTTTTGTATACGCTTTAAAATTTTTTAAAGGTTTAGTTAAAGCAGATACATCAATTTTGCAGAAATCATAATTCAAAAAAAAACAAAACGAAGTTATTTATTTGCTTATTAACATTCCCAAGTCGAAAAACGTGGAGATTTTTATACCGTTTTTACCCTTGAAAAAAACTCCTTCTTCCTCGACTCTATGAGAAAGCAAGCTCATGGCTGTTGCTAAAACGAAAAAATAAATGTAAAATTACAAATTATAAAAAAAAACGAAAAATATTATTTATTTGCTTTTTAACGTTTACTTTTAACGGGGAATTTGATGTCATTCCCCGGCAAAATCGGGGAATCCCCCGGGGAATTCCCCGGGGAAGGGGAATGAACAACCCTAGGGCGGACGGTTTGCGACTTTTTTCATTATTTGGGTCTCGCAAAGATTAAAAAAATGTCCGACAAAACACTGGAGCATGCAAGATCCTGATTGTCAGGATCTTGCATTTCCCGAGTGCAAAAAAGTCGCAAACCGTCCGCTCCCTTTAATTAAGATATGAGTTTTTTTTAAAAAAAGGATACTGTAACTCCGTAAATATTTAAAATTTTTAAAAATCAAATAAATATAAATATTTAAAGTAATAAAAATTTTTTTTTAAAAATTAGTTTGCTGTATCTTTTCAACTTTTTTAAACTCCAAATTTTAAATAAAGTACAAACTTTGTTATTAAAAATTTTCACAAAAAATACAAAAATTACAACTTTTTTGATTTCGGAGAAAATTGAACAAAAATATTTTTAAGAAAAAACAACAGTAAAATTACACAATAAACAAAATGATAAAATAACTTTAATGCGATTAAATTAAGCGAATATAATAAAAATTAATTTTGCATTTCAAAAATTGGGAATAACAAAAATCCCAAAGAATTGAAATTAAAAACTGCCTAATTAAATTTGAAAAATTTGGTTGAAAATTACGGTAACAGAAAATTCATCGAAAAAAAGTGATTAAACTGTGTTTCATAACTTTGTAAGCTGTCGTATTTTGGTTATTTCCTTAAATTAAAAAGTAATTCCTACGGTAAAAAATAGTTTGTTCTCTGACATGTTTCAGTGTGTTTTTGATAATTTCGATTTTCAGTAATTTCGAAAAAATCGAAAATGGCCTAAAAAATTGAAAATAACTGTTAAATTAAAATTTTTGAAAACTTTACAATTTTTGAATAAAATCGAAAATTTTACCTTTAACCGTTTCATCCTAAAATCAGAATTTCGGTATACTGTAGTTTCGAAAACTTATTATGTGCAAAAGATTGCCCATGGCCTAATATTTAGTATTAATAATTTTATATAAGTTTCAGAATTTTAAATCACTGCATCTCTTTTTAGACTCGAGGAATCTGAGTTTTAAAAAATGAGCGAAAATCGAAAAAAAACAGGCACAAAAATGCGTGGTTCCAAAGTTATGAGACACAGTTTTGTAAAACTGAAAAAATTATTCAATTTTACAAGTGTTTTTATACCATTTAAAGAAAAAACAAAATATTTACATTTTTTTAGTATCAATAACAACAATAATAATAATAATATGTAATGGAACAAAGTGAAAGAAAGGGAAAAAAAAGGAAGAAAAAAAGTATAAGTGCATTTGAGGGGATGCCATTCGTCTCCTATCACTTTCTTCTTCTTCTTCCCTAAATAAAGAGATATCCTTCTTTTTTTTATATTCTTCTTTTTTTGTTATCGTGTTGTGTCTATTTCAGTTACATATTTAATTAATGCCTAAAGGCATAGAAGAAGAAAGGAAAAAAACACAGGGGTGAGACATCTTTCGGCATTTTTCAATAGAAAAAAAGGAAAATTTCTTTTTCTTTTATTTATTCATATTTGAATTCAATTTAATCAAATGCATATTCATTTTTTATAGATTCAAAAAATATAAATATAAATATCTATAACACTTTGTTTTTCTTTCACACACTACCCTTTTTTGTGTGAATATATTTTAAAAACGAAATCGAAATTTTTTCGTTAAAAAAGGGTTATCATTTTTCAGAATGTTCAAACAGCTTTAAATAACATTTTCCCAGATAACAGAGGTACCAGAATTCTGAAAGCATAAATGATAACATGTTTGTACAAAAAAAATAAAAAATAAATTTCGAATTTCAGACAAAAATCGAAAACGAAATATTTTCTCATTGTTCGAAATCAAAATCGACATTTTCGATTTTGATTCCACTGATTTAGCGCCGCTAAGCCCGGACGAGAATTCTCTGCCAAAAACTTATAGTTAAAATCAAGAAAATCTTTTAATTTATGGTTTAAGCAACACAGATTAGAAATTACTTTCAGAAAGAGGGAATTCTCAACACGTGCAGAAAATTCTAATTTTCTTGTAAGTTTTCCGTAAAGAGTCTGCTATACTAAAATTAAGTTATTGTTTTAAAAGAAGTCGAAAAAACACCCGATTGCCACTGAACAATGTTGCGCTCTATTTTTGAGAGACTGTCTACCAAATTTTTCAGATTTCAATAATTTTTTGTTTTTTAATAGAACCTGGTCTAAAAACGTTATTCTGAAAGTTTTATAGTACTAGTTTTGGATCGATACCAAAGGTCATAATTGACCAAAATTGCATCACAAGTAAAATATTTTTTTCTTCTTAACCAAAAAAATCAAAGTTTTCCAATATGATACTAGTTGAAACAAGGTTTAAAAATATGTATCGTTTATATTTCTATCATATTTTTTTAAACTGGATATCAGCAACAAACATTTTTTCTTCGCGTTTTCTCTGTATTTTTTCGTTACAGTAAGAAAATAGAAATTTTTTTGGTATAAACTAATAACCAGACCTCCAAGATTCAGGTTTTTATGCTGGTTCCAAAAATGCAACATTTAAAACATGAAACATAAAAAAGCAGCTTAATAACCCTCGAAAAAAAAACCAATTTTGATTGAGTTATAAGGACTTTACAAACATAATAAGAATTTGAGAAATTTTATGGCCCTTTATGACGCTGGAGGGTAGAGAGATTCGATAAAAATGACGGATTATCGCTAGCAGAAGGGAGGGCTCCGAAAATCCCGGTTTTTTGTATACATATATGACGTAATATCTGGACAAACCCTAATTGCCAAAAACTATTTTATTTAATGCAGAAAACACAATGCGATTAAATTTAATTACTTTTTTAGGTTATATAATAGAAACAAATATCAGAAACAAAGCATTCATTAAAAATTATTTAAACGCCCGAACAAATTTTTTTGATTGTATTTGCCAAATTTTCTGGATATGTTGAAAAGGATCTTGCTTGTTTTCCAGAAATTGCATGAAGCTGGGAAATCGATAAATCTTGAAATCCAATAGAAAATACTTGTACACCAGCAGATTGCAGTTCACTTGAAACTGGGGAAACATTACTTGTATCAGCACCGCTAATAACAATCATGGCATTTGGTACATTGGGTCTATCACCAGACCCGCCAAATAAAGGTTCGCCAAAAGTATAATCAACATTGAAATAGCTCTGATAATCTCCTTTCAGAGATATATTCATGCTTTGAGCAATGCCGTTATTTTGACCACCATAGATTGCAATATTGTCGATAGCGCGTTTGAGGGAATTTGTAAAAAAGGACGCCGGCTTGCAGTTTTTATGATAATATGAACAACCATTGAGATCGATTAGTCGATAAGGGCTTGTTGGTTCTCCATCTGCTAATGCAGTAGAAAGGATAATTCCAACACGTGATGTCTAAATTAAACTGTAGATAGAAACTTTTCGGCACAAACTTACATCATTATCATAACTATCCCATTTAATTTTATTTTGGTCAATAGCAATAAGTAGCTGAGATTTTATTGTCTCTAATCTTTCCGGGGTCATAGTGTCTGACGCATCAATAACAAAAACAAGATCCATCGCACCAGAGCAATTAAGCGGTGTAAAAGGTCTTGCATCTTCTGTTGTTGTTGGAGGTGCAGGGGTTGTTGTTGTAGTCGAGGTAGTTGTTGTGGAGCCAGTTGACGCGGTAACAGAAGCAATTACTGCAGTTGACATAGATGATGTTGTTGTATAAGGGTTTTCAAAATCACCCGAACAAATTTTTTTGATTGTATTTGCCAAGTTTTCTGGATATGTTGAAAAGGATCTTGCTTGTTTTCCAGAAATTGCATGAAGCTGTGAAATCGATAAATCTTGAAATCCAATAGAAAATACTTGTACACCAGCAGATTGCAGTTCACTTGAAACTGGGGAAACATTACTTGTATCAGCACCGCTGATAACAATCATGGCATTTGGTACATTGGGTCGATCACCAGCTCCACCAAATATTTTTTCACCAAAAGTGTAATCAACATTGAAATAGCTCTGATAATCTCCTTTCAGAGATATATTCATGCTATGAGCTATGCCGTTATTTTGACCACCATAGACTGCAATATTGTCGATAGCGCGTTTGAGGGAATTTGTATCTGTGACAGTAGGTTGGCATTTTTTATGATAATATGAACAACCTTTGAAATCGATATACCGATAAGGGCTTGTTGGCTCTCCATCGGCTAGTGCAGTTGAAATAACAATCCCAACTCGAGATGTCTAAATTTAGTTTTCCGTTGAATTTTTTCTGAAAAGAAGTTTTCATCACAAACTTACATCATTATCATAACTATCCCATTTAATTTTATTTTGGTCAATAGCAATAAGTAGCTGAGATTTTATTGTCTCTAATCTTTCCGGAGTCATAGTGTCTGACGCATCAATAACAAAAACAAGATCCATCGCACCAGAGCAATTAAGCGGTGTAAAAGGTCTTGGATCTTCTGTTGTTGTTGGAGGTGTAGGGGTTGTTGTTGTAGTTGAAGTTGTTGTTGTTGTTGGCGGCTGATCAACAAACCAATAAGAAAAGCTAAAACTTATTGCTGAATTTCTTGTGAATGCAGCAACAATAGCTAAGTTTGACGGGGATTTGAATTCAAGTGTTGGGTCGACCATGTCCGGACGACAAACTCTTGCCCCAATAGTTTCAAAGATTTCAGTTCGGATTTCAAGACCTGCCGCGTGACATGGAGCTCCTGATTCTGAACCACCATATGAATTAAATTTTACTCTTATGGCTTTCCCTTCAGGCGCTGTTATATGCCAATAACATGTTGGAATTTGTGGGCGCTTTAAGCTTGAATTTGAATACGAATTCATCGAGCCATTGAAAATTTGCACGAATGACTGCGCTGATAATAAACCGCCGCATGTTTTATTTGTGTCTTCTGCAAACTGCGGTACTGTGCAATCGTTGCCTTGAAATCCTCGTGGACAAACACAAATATTACAATTTTTGGGATTACGGTAACCTTGGTTTTTGCAAATTGGGCCGGTTGGACACGATTCTATAAATTATTGTTCACTTTTAATGCTAAAAGCTTCTTTTATAAGTTGTACTCCAGCTCTTTAGATTTATTACAAATAACAAAAAAATGTGCTGTTTTTGACAACGGAATTTGCTTAGAAAGTAAGTTAAGGCAATGTTCGTAAAACGTAAAACTACCTTCACAACTATAAAGAGCATTAAGCATCTTTAAATCACTGAATGCAATATTGAGAGCTGCTCCAATTGAGTATCGCTTTGTTTTATCTATTGTTTCCATTGAACCATTTGGTGAGGCTGTAAATTAAAAAAGAGTTCTTGTATACAGGGCGGTATAACAATAAAAGACTCATTTTTTAAGATGTAACATTTAAACATTATTATTAAAAGATGATACATATAAAGATTATTCATTAAAGATTTTAAAAAAAAGATGTGACATTTAAAGATTTTTGTGAAAAGAAATTCTGTTAAAGATGTAACATTTAAAGATTTTTTGGTAAAGATTATATTTTTAAGATGTAACTTTTTATCATGTTACTTTTAAAGATTTTTCTTTAAAGATTTTAAAAAAAAGATGTGACATTTAAAGATTTTTGTGAAAAGAATTTTTTTTAAAGATGTAACATTTAAAGATTTTTTATTAAAGATTGCAATTTTAAGATGTAACTTTTTATCATGTTACTTTTAAAGATTTTTCTTTAAAGGTTTAAAAAAAAGATGTGACATTTAAAGATTTTTGTGAAAAGAATTTTTTTTAAAGATGTAACATTTAAAGATTTTTTATTAAAGATTGCAATTTTAAGATGTAACTTTTTATCATGTTACTTTTAAAGATTTTTCTTTAAAGGTTTAAAGAAAAAGATGTGACATTTAAAGATTTTTGTGAAAAGAATTTTTTTTAAAGATGTAACATTTAAAGATTTTTTATTAAAGATTGCAATTTTAAGATGTAACTTTTTATCATGTTACTTTTAAAGATTTTTCTTTAAAGGTTTAAAGAAAAAGATGTGACATTTTAAGATTCAGAAAATGTGCAATTTGCGGTCAATTTTATTCATTAAGAAGTTCATAGCTGTCATTTGTTTTAAATGACTGGTATTTGCATTCATGATCTGAAAAAATTTGATGAAAACTCTTTAAAAGTAACATGATAAAAAAAGTTGAATCTTAAAATTACAATCTTTAGTAAAAAATCTTTAAATGTTACATCTTTAAAAAAATTTCTTTTAATAAAAATCTTTAAATGTCACATCTTTTTTTTTGAACCTTTAAAGAAAAATCTTTAAAAGTAACATGATAAAAAGTTACATCTTAAAAATATAATCTTTAATAAAAAATCTTTAAATGTCACATCTTTAACAGAATTTCTTTTCACAAAAATCTTTAAATGTCACATCTTTTTTTTAAAATCTTTAAAGAAAAATCTTTAAAAGTAACATGATAAAAAGTTACATCTTAAAAATATAATCTTTAATAAAAAATCTTTAAATGTCACATCTTTAACAGAATTTCTTTTCACAAAAATCTTTAAATGTCACATCTTTTTTTTAAAATCTTTAAAGAAAAATCTTTAAAAGTAACATGATAAAAAGTTACATCTTAAAAATATAATCTTTAATAAAAAATCTTTAAATGTCACATCTTTAACAGAATTTCTTTTCACAAAAATCTTTAAATGTCACATCTTTTTTTTAAAATCTTTAAAGAAAAATCTTTAAAAGTAACATGATAAAAAGTTACATCTTAAAAATATAATCTTTACCAAATAATCTTTGAATGTTACATCTTTAACAGAATTTCTTTTAATAATAATGTTTAAATGTTACATCTTAAAAAATGAGTCTTTTATTGTTTCACCGCCGTATACAGTATTTTTTTGCTAACTTTTTTAATTTGTTACCCATAAAATCAATGACTTTTTCTAATACAATGAGAGAAAAAAACATAGTTTTTCACTGATTTTTTGAGTAACAAGAAATATTATAAAAAATCTTTACTTGATGAATAATGCATCACTGATCCCAAATCATACGGCATTCCAAAATTATTATTTTCTATTTCTTTTACTTTAAAATATTGGCTTGAACTGGTAGAATCGACTAAAACTCTGATATAATCGTCTCGATCATGACGATTTTGGGTGTGATGAAAGCCAAGAGCATGGCCCATTTCATGAACAATTGTATTAAAGCTTCCACATCCAGGACCAATTGAAAGCTTTTGTGGAGTTGTATAATACATACCCACGTATCCGAGATTGCTGTAGCATCCTTGTCCTGATATCAATAATTTGATCTACAGGAATTGTATCACCTGTAGGAAAATTTAAGCCAATTCCTTCAGTAATATTTAAGCAAGTGTAAGAATTAATATAATTCATTGCGTCATGAAAAAGCTGTAGATGATTTGGATTAGCTGAAAATTCGGTATATAGAAACTAAATGCGCACTTGTAATCTTACAAAAACTTTCATTAAAAACATAAAAAATTGGTTTTGTTTTATTAAAAATGCGGTAAAATACTTCATCATTAATTGATATTGCCTGACGCTTTTCTCGGCGACTCGTTTCTTGGGTTTCTTCTTCAATGGCAATAAGGTGATCAAGTTGTTCTATTGTTAAAAGTATATCACCAGCATATAAAACATTATCAAGACCAAGGTTATCATTAATTTCATTTGGTCTTAATTCTAGTCCATCAATGATTGGACCTTTTTTAGCTACATTTGTCGGAATAATAGTATTAACAAATGAAGCACTTGAAGAACGACTTGAATTTTTTTGATGTAAATTTTTAAGTTTTTGAAGTCGATTAGCGATTCCTTCAACTTCATTGGGAGGAAGGACATTTCGAAAAAGCTCTTTCGCCTAAAAAATAATTTTGATTCACTGAAGTATTGCTTTTCCAGAGGTATTCTCATGTTCTTGACATTAATGAAAAATGAGGATGAATGTAACATGATCAGACTTACTCTTTCCAATTTATCAATTTTCGCCACATAGCAACTGCTAAAATCAATGCAAGAAACGGCAAAAACAACTGCAAAAAGAAGGTGCTGCATCTTCATTCTTTGAAGATATTCCTTCTTTTACAAAACATAAACGTTTCAACAAATTTTGACCCCTTTTTATACCCTTTTTCTGGTTATGTTATTTTTGAAAAAGTGAAGGTGCAGGTGTGGGCGGTGTGTACAAAGAACAGGGACGTAATCAGCGTAAGCTGATGACTTACACAACAGGAACAAAAAAATCTCTGTAAATTGTTTATTTAAAATTTAATCCTTTTATAAAACTTTATTATGCAAAATAATACGATGTTTTACGCCTTTGTTCCTTATTTTTTTGTGTAACAAAAAATGTGTGGGCTTACAGTTTTTTGTTTTAATTTTGAAAAAAAACATAAAAGAAAAAAAACCATGTGTTTGTGTATTCGAATACCACCCGCTTAAAGTAGAGACGGGCAGGAACACTTTTTCCCTTTCCTTTCTTTGACACTTTTTTGGTTACAGTATGAAAAATTTAATTTTTACTTAAAAACTAATTATCAAACCTACTTTTACGCTGATTCCGAAAATGCAACTTAAGAAATTTTTTGGTGTGGAAAAATTGCCGAAAATTCTAGATTATTGTATCACTTTAACTACTGAAGAAGTGTAATTAGCATATTCATTCATACATTTGCATATACCTTTATTTTTGTATATAAGCTTTATTTGTTATCAAATAAATGACCAGTCTTTACTTCTCAATCTTTACTACAGCAATTGGTGCATCGCCGTTTGGCATTCGAACTCTGGCTGGCTGAATTTATGGTATCATCTGTCTAAAAAAACTCGATGAGTAATCGGAGCTGATACTGATAAATGATTAAAACCGTTTGGGTTTTGAAGAAAGTTGGTCCCGGCTAAGTCATTGGCCGTCCTTGAAAAGACAGTAGCGTTGCTGCTTGAACTGGTAAACAATGAAAAAGAACAGTGGACAACTGCAAGGTGAAGCTTGGTGGTTGGCGTTGAAGCAAAAGAACCTCATGAAAGACCTTTGGAGAATCAATGTTAAAATGGCCATCAAAGGTGATTACGGGCAACACTACGTCTGTGGAAGTATGGATCACAAGATGAGCTGATAAAAAAAAATATGCCGACGATGTCGAGCGGACATGCGACCGAGTGGCAGTCGATGGACAGTACATTAAAATTGGCCGTAAAAAAAGGTGATAATAGAAAAGGCTGCGTTTGTAGCAAAGAATCACATTACGAGCCGTTGTAGAAAAAAGAACAACTTGGATATGTGTTTGGGTGGCAGACGATCAGCAGCATATCAAACTGGATGAAAGAGCGGTTAGCTCTAAATAGCGCACGAGAACATTCCTCATGTAATGACCAATAAGTAAAAAGAAATGAATCAAAAACGACTTTTTGATTGGAGGGCGTGAAGAAGTGTAATTAGCATATTCATTCATACATTTAAATATATATACCTTTATTTTTGTATATAAGCTTTATTTGTTATCAAATAAATGACCAGTCTTTACTTCTCAATCTTTACTACAGCAACTACAAAAAGCGGGTTTATCTCGGTTTAACTCTAAATTTTAGCTAATTCGATAGAAAATTAAATTCTGGTTCCAATGGTATTATTTCCAATGACCATGTATACCCACAAAAATGATATGCCCAAAAAACAGCCGTTTTTTCATACAAAATTGGCTAAAAAAGGTGTTTTTGGCGACGCGTCCTTCAAAAGCATAAATGAAATGCATTTTTTTGTTGCAAAAAAGTAAGGATGGGCAAGGGCCAAAATTTCTGCCCCTGGCCCGGCCCTAGCCCTTGCTTTTTGGCCCTGGCCCGGCCTTGGCCCCGAGGCCTTCTGAAAACATTTCAAGATGAAAAATCAAGCACAACGCACAACAAGGGAAATGGTCTATACACATCTGAAAGTCAGCGCCGTATTTAAGGGGGGGGGGGGCACTGGGGGCCCGTGCCCCCCCCCGAAATTGAGGAATTTCCTTTGATCTTTTGCCGCTTCGTGTTGGCGGCGGCAAAAGATCAAAGGCGTGCCCCCCCCCCAAATCGCAGTGCCCCCCCTGAAATTTTTTTCTGTATACGGCCCTGCTGAAAGTATGTCAAATACTGCACTTTTTCAGACAAAAAGTAATGTTATGTAAATTTCGACATAAAAATGACGAAACATTGGATCAGTATCTGATGAAAGAGAAATTTTGCTAATCGCCACAAAAATTTTTTTTCATATTTTTGGTTTTTTGGCATAATGTTCTCTGATGCAAATGGCATCGTCTCCTTCTTGTTCTATTAAATTAAAAACTCTTTTTTGAACATTTATTTTATTGCTTTTTTGCTTTTTTTTTGTTTAAGATCCAAGTAAAGTATGTTTATGTCAGATGCTCAAGATATTCTGGGATTAACCCCAAAAAAGGAAGAAGAATCAACGCCAAAATCAAAGAAAGTTACACCAGGAAAGGTAAAAATGTTTTAAACTAAATATTTGCATAAATCTTTATCTATAACTCTCCCTTTTTTAGCCAGGAAAGAAGAAAAGATCTCGGGCTGGAATTGATTCTGTAAAGAATTTATTAAAGGATACCCCTGGAATAAATCATCATGAAATTCTTAGTCATATTTCTGAAGCTCCACCAAATCATTTAGAACAATCCAGGCTTAAAGTATGTGCTTAAAGTTTCCCTCTTTTTTTCGTTCTGGCATTATTATACTATTTTAGTTTGGTAAAAAACCTGTTAGAAAATGGGCAAATGCCGAATTTGATAATCCTGCAAGAGAAGATGGCTTAAAATTGAAACATTGGAAGCAAGTTGGAAGGCAACAAGGAATATATCCATTTGCAATTTTGAATAAGAAAGAATCTATTCCCACATTTACCGATGAACAATATGATGCTTTATTTATTTCAAATGAATGGACAAAAGAAGAAACAATTGAAATGTTTAAAGTTGCTTCAGAATATTTTTTATTGTAAGTTTATACTTAAAAAACTTTTCAAGCCTAAAAAATGTTTTTTTAGATGGGATGTTATTGCAGATAGATTTGAATTTAATGGAAAAACTCGAAATGTTGATGAAATAAAGGCAAGATTTTATTACATTGAAGATTTGATGAATGCTTGTAATGGATTTAAAAATCCAATGTCCCACTTTAATCCCGACCTTGAAGTAGAGAGAAAGCGAAAACTTCGATTATATCTTTATCGAACTCAAGACCAACTAGAAAAAGAAGAAAAAGCAATGAAAGAAGTTGAAAAAATGCGTCGAATGTTACAGGATAAAGAATCACAGGAACAAAAAGAAAAGCGTGAAAAAATTTTTACATCATATATTCATGGACATAAAGATACTTCATCGGGGTTAGTTATTTTTATCGGCTAAAAGATTCCCCAAAATGTTTACTCTATTTTTAGGCAATCATCAAATCATAGCCATAATCCTCCAACTTTAATGTCTGCATCTGGTCCTATTACACTTGATGATACTGTAGGATTTGCGTTAACATCACGTCCAATCCGAAAACTTCCCTATGGAAATGGAGCATATATGGCATCAGAAATTGTTGAAATTTCACTTGGATCTCATTCAACAAAACAATATTTGATTCTTTCAGTTACGAAACAAATTTTTGATAATTTTGCGGCAACACATTCCAGAAATTTAATACCACAATATAATCAAAAAATTGCTGAAAATCTTATCAGTTTTCGAAGTCGAATTCATCAAATTAGTGAACTTAAAGGATCTCTTACATTACTTTTAACTGAACATTCAAATTTATCCCAAAAGCTTAAAGCTGCTGGAGTACCAATTGTAAGTTCTTTTTTCGTTGATTACTAGTGATCGGATCCCGTCCCGTTCCCGTCGGGATTCCCGGCGGGAACGGGAACGGGATTTTCCCGTCCCGCGACGATTTTCAAAAAACGGGAATCCCGTATTCCCGTGTCCATTTTCATAAAACGGGAATGCCATATATAGCTTAAGTTGCAAAATATTGTTTCTTAAAGGGACACGCGAACTTTCAGTAAGAAAAATTTAGCCAGTTCAGTTGCAAAAAGGTTGCAACAAAAAACTATGACTTTTTAAATATTGCGGGTATGCTTAATCGATAATATTACCGGAAATATATCTGAAAAAAGTATCCGCAATATTCTTATTGCAGTACTCTTTTATTGCAACCTTTTCGCAACTGAACTGGCTAAGTTTTTCATACTGAAAGTTTCCGTGTCCCTTTAACAACTTCAAGCTCTGATTAATCTGAAAGCTTTTCTTCTGATGATACTTTAAGAGAGACTTTACGACAGTATTTAAATCGAACTGCACATTGAAATTTTGTTTTCAATTCTTTTATAGCCATTCGATAAAACAAGGTGAAAAAACGTTATTTTGAAAGTTTTGGAGCATTCTACCGTGTAAAATCCATTTCGCGTTAATTCAAATATTGATTATAACCAAAAATTCAAAAAATCGAGAAAAATCAGGAATGCAACCAATCAAAAAGTTGTGCCCCAGGATTGTACACATAAGTAAGGGCTATAAAATGGCTATCACAAAAAAAATATATCTGACCTCTAATGTCGAAATTTTGATACTTGTAATTTTTGACCACTGTAAAAAAATAGCATTACTAACTTGGGAAAGTTAAGTAATACAGCATTTTATAGCCCAATATGTTGGGATTCCAAAAATATATAGATTGTTACCATACGGCGCCTAGTTAGCGACTGCTAAATAAAAGAGTGCGCGCAACTAACATCTCCAACATCATCTGAATGATATAACTTTTGTATTTCTTAATATATCGACTTGCGGTGACTTGCATTATGAAATATAATGGTGTTAGAGCATCCTGGGAAAGTTTGAACGTTTTCGGTAAAGATTTCGAAATATGCGACCCATTTGAAAATCCAAATTTCAGCAACATAGTAATATCCAAAAAACTCGGGTTTTTCTCTGCAGATAAAATTGAATATGCATTGGAAATGTAAAATACATGTAACAACACCAATATAAATTGGTAAAAACTGACGGGGGGTCGAAATCAATTTTTTACAATTTTTTGAATTTTGCTTATTTTTGACCAATTTTCAAGATGCCAAAACATTGGGAATATCGGAATATATCAACTGTTTGATATTTTCAGGTTGAAATATAGCTTGTGTAAGATTTTTGGGGCATATTTCAACATCCTCGAATCACTGGTTTTCGTTTCCCATTAAAGTGAAATTACGGTAAAATATCAGGGAAAAATCAACGAAAAATCTGTGTTTTTCCAATACAGTATCGCTAGAAACAATTTTTTTTGGCCTTAATGTCCTTATGTCATCACTTCTGGGTGATTTCAACACCAAATATTATCAAATCAAATTTTTCAAATTTTGAAAAATCAGTTATTTTAAAAAATCTTATAATTCTAAAAAATGACTTCCAAACACTTCACACTACTAAAACAAACTATGAAAATGCCAAATAAATTGTTTCTAGCGATATTGTATTGGAAAAACACAGATTTTTCGTTGATTTTTCCCTGATATTTTACCGTAATTTCACTTTAATGGGAAACGAAAACCAGTGATTCGAGGATGTTGAAATATGCCCCAAAAATCTTACACAAGCTATATTTCAACCTGAAAATATCAAACAGTTGATATATTCCGATATTCCCAATGTTTTGGCATCTTGAAAATTGGTCAAAAATAAGCAAAATTCAAAAAATTGTAAAAAATTGATTTCGACCCCCCGTCAGTTTTTACCAATTTATATTGGTGTTGTTACATGTATTTTACATTTCCAATGCATATTCAATTTTATCTGCAGAGAAAAACCCGAGTTTTTTGGATATTACTATGTTGCTGAAATTTGGATTTTCAAATGGGTCGCATATTTCGAAATCTTTACCGAAAACGTTCAAACTTTCCCAGGATGCTCTAACACCATTATATTTCATAATGCAAGTCACCGCAAGTCGATATATTAAGAAATACAAAAGTTATATCATTCAGATGATGTTGGAGATGTTAGTTGCGCGCACTCTTTTATTTAGCAGTCGCTAACTAGGCGCCGTATGGTAACAATCTATATATTTTTGGAATCCCAACATATTGGGCTATAAAATGCTGTATTACTTAACTTTCCCAAGTTAGTAATGCTATTTTTTTACAGTGGTCAAAAATTACAAGTATCAAAATTTCGACATTAGAGGTCAGATATATTTTTTTTGTGATAGCCATTTTATAGCCCTTACTTATGTGTACAATCCTGGGGCACAACTTTTTGATTGGTTGCATTCCTGATTTTTCTCGATTTTTTGAATTTTTGGTTATAATCAATATTTGAATTAACGCGAAATGGATTTTACACGGTAGAATGCTCCAAAACTTTCAAAATAACGTTTTTTCACCTTGTTTTATCGAATGGCTATAAAAGAATTGAAAACAAAATTTCAATGTGCAGTTAAGTCTAAAAAAATTCAAATAATCTGGTAGAGTGTCTCTTAATATATGGAAACAAACAAAAAAAATAGATTATCTGCAGATTCTGCTCAAAAATTACTTAAAATTTTTGGATATTACATGTTACAAGTTTCCTACGGGAATCACGGGATTCCCGTTTCCCGGGTTTTACCGAAAACGGGACGGGATCCGATCACTATTGATTACTGTATCTTTGAAAAAAAACATATTTTAGAAAGCATTACCTCCAAAATGTTCATTGAATTATTTTTCTCAATCTCGAAAACTTTTATCTGGTGGAACATTTGATTCATTATTTTCAATTATTCCTCCAACCTATCCTGCTCCGGGTATAATTAGCTATAATAATTCTGGTGAACCTATTCGAAAAGTTAATGTTAATATTTCATATCCAAGAGATATTCTTTTACGTCCAAAACGTCTTACAAGTGAACGAGAAAGATTAAGTCCAAATCCTGCTGCTTCAGCATTAACAATAATAACATCATCATCATCTCGAATAAAGCCACCACAAAAATCTTCTTCAACTCTTTCAACACCAGCTACAACTCCAACATTATTTTCATCTCGGGGTCGTCGATTAAGTGTTAAAAAAAGAAGTGATGCTTTTGTATCACATTCGGTAGAAGATGTTGAAATGACAGATTTAAGTCAAGATCAAACTCCAACCTCTATTCGAAGTCGTCGTCCTTCTTCTGCTGCAAAAGTTACACCATCATCATCGTCAAAGTCAGAAGATATTGTAATTAAAACAGAAGATATAGCTCCGGCTGCACCAATAAATTCTCAAAGAACATCTACAAGATCTCGTCGTTCAACACATGCAACAACTCCATCGGTATCAAATATTGAAAAATCATCATCAGAAGATTCAGGATCAATTATGACTCGACGAAGCTCAGGTCGTCGATCAACAAAACAGTAATTTTAATTTTTTTGGATATGAATGAGAGTTTTTTGTATACTTTTTTGTTTTTTGCATCTTTTTGTTTTTTTAATGATAAATTACTTTTTTTACTTTCCTGCATTTATTTAAATGTTATTTGGTATACGGTAACAGTAATTTAAGTTTAAAAAATTCTTTAAAATGAAAGAAAAACATTTTTTAAAAAAGGGATTGCAAAAACTGCAAAATAGAAAACAGCATTTTTTAAAATTTAAAATTTTTTCAGCTAGTATTTTTCTAGTTTATGAAGAAATTTTATTTTGATTAATTAATTCATCCAAAATCGGCTTGTAAAGTTCAACGTCCAAAGTTTTGAAGGATCCAGTTTTAGAAACTTCAGCAAAATTTTCAATAATATATTTAAAATACCATTTCTTTAATTTTTCATACCCGTAAAAATGTGCAAATTTAAAGTGAGCAATGGCATTTTCAATTTTGGCATTTTCAGCAATCTTTTTACTTGCATATGACTTAAATTATTGTTTAAAATTAGCATATTATGCAAATTTATGTATATTTAAAACAAACCATTAAACTATTAATTTTATATTTGTATGCAATTGAAAATACTGCAGTTTCTTCGCCATCAAAATTTTCGATTGAATCATTGTGACAAAATTCAATCATTTTTTTAACAATTTTTGGATCAAAATCAGTAATTCGAATTTTATCAGTGCCATTTGAAAGAAGTTCTTTGAAAATTGGGGATCGAGCGTTCATTACTGGTTTGTATGCCTAAAAAGTACATAATATTAATGAAAAAAATTTGTATATGGTAATTAAGGACTTGCAGTAATTTCTTCGCCTGCACATTCAATGATAAAAAGAGATTCAGAATCCGATTTAAACATGTTTAATAATTCATTTCCTAATGAAGTAGCTTCATCTTCATAATATGCAAATTTTTGGGATAATAATAAAACAGTTGCATCATTGGTAGTTTCATTTTTACTAAATACAACTTTTACAGTAATTTTAATGTCATCCAAAATGCTTTCAAAATATGATTTAAGAATTCTTTGTCCAACAAAAGTTTTATTACTATTAATTATTTGAAATTCAAATATTTTTTCATTTGGTTCAACGCTGAATTCGGCTTTAATATCAAAAATTGAGGGATAACTGCTATCATACATTGGTTCAACTTTAATTTTGGCGGTATACATTTCATTGTCATCACTGGCATCAATGGCATGCAAAGTTGGACTTTCAAGAATTCGCTTATTATAATAGTTTTGTCCAAAATTAAATAATTGAAATTGTTCAACGGTCCATGTAAAAGTGGCATTGAAAAAAGCAAACTAAAAATTTTGAAATAAATTTATTTTAAAAAATATTTACGGGATTGTTCGGATCTGAGGTCCGCAAACCTCTTATATAAATATAACCAGATTAATCCCTTTGATCTTTTGCCGCGCTTTAAAGCCACATCAGAATTTGCGCCAAACCCTTTTTTAAA
Source organism: Panagrolaimus superbus (assembly GCA_964035985.1). Lineage (NCBI taxonomy): Eukaryota > Metazoa > Nematoda > Chromadorea > Rhabditida > Panagrolaimidae > Panagrolaimus > Panagrolaimus superbus. The sequence goes on from OZ038357.1 coordinate 15,572,592, forward strand.
AGTTTTGATGACAGATCTGGACAATCCCAAATAAAAAATTAACCTTTGTTCGAGCATTTAAAACTTCATTTTCAGCGGATTCAGCAACATTTGAAAATTGGATTAAAAACAAAATTAGAAAAAAGTGTTGCATCATTTTTAAAGAGATGAAACAACAACTTTTTGGACACTAAAGTTTTTTGCGTTTTTTCAATTCTTTTTAAACTGAGTTTTAAAAAGATGTCTAAAGATTATTTAACAGCCGTTCCAATTATTTGAGATAGCTTTTTTTTGATAAATCAACAGACATAAAAAAGTTTGGTTGAAAAGATAAAGTGCAAGTTTTTGTTTTTTTTGGTTTAATTTTTTGAACAAATGTTTTTAATTCAAAAGTTTAACCGTTGCTCTAATTCTCATCATTAATTACATTAATTTGCAAGTAAATAATGTCAACAGGTGTTATCATCATCTGTTCTACATTTTAAATTAATTCATATATATTTTTGTTCATTTTATTATATAATATACCGTAACTTGTTTGAAAAAATACATATCTTCTATTTTGCACTTCAGTTTTGCCTGAGCTTCAATAAGAATTTTAAAAATTATATATTTTTTTATTTCGATAAAGAATCAATCAATTTTTTAAGTTCTTTAATATTTTACTGTTGTTTATTAGAATTTTGGAGGAGTGCAATATTTATTGCAGTTTTGCCATTATAAGACAAAATGGAATAAATGGCATTTTCGAAGAATTCGTTCTGTTGTTCAAACTTTTTAAATTTATAGTTTTTTTAAAATTTTGGTAATAGGGTAATTGTGCAATACCGATATCTTCATATACGTATATATCGGCTTATACTTTAATATTACCGAAAATCAGCTCGATACAATAATCAATACCGTTTAAACTCTTGTCCAAATCAATATTTCGATAAGATACTAAAAGTATCATTTCTATTTTTAACATTTTTTTTATAAATTAGTTTGGTTATCAAAAAAATATACCTTTCTTTGTATTTTTTAAGTACTTTTTGTGCCGTTTTAACATAATCCAGCCTTTTTCAAAGATAATTCTCAATCGAAGTACTATATTTTGATATAATATTCTAGTATCGTACAACCCGGATTCAGATATAGAATCTTTTTTGGCACATTCGGTAAACCTGTTTTTTTTAAATCTCAGATTTCATTTTTCTTTTGTTTAAAATTTTTTTTGAATATTTTTTTTAACTATTTTCAAAAAATCATTTCTGTTTTTTTTTGCGAAATTGTAAAATATATTTTGAAAAAAAGTTACGGTAAAATATTAGATTATTTTGAAAATGTTAAAATAGTTAATTAATTAATTATCCATAAATTTATTAATAACAAAGATTGGACGTTTTTTATCATCATAAAATGGAGCCGCAAAAGAATTGAAACCAAATATTAAAGAAAGAAGGGGGGGGGGGGGGGAAGGGATAAAAGCTATAGATAGATAGATAATACAAATTTAGTAAATATACGGTAGTAATAATATATATATATTTTTTGGTAAAGCAACAAAGAGAAAACAAAAAAATGAAGAATGAAATGCGCGCAAACTGCAGCAGCCAAAAAAATATAAATTTCTAAATACAAAAAAAGTTGTTAATTTTATTTTAGCAGAGCCTATAATGATGATGTTAGAAAGAGAGGGGGTCACCTTCGAGAAAAAAATTAAACAACAAAAAAATAGTGTTCGAATTTTATATTAAAAATTCTGTAAGGAAAAAAACATATTTGTATTTAAGACGAATGGCGGGCTCTAGAATGCTTTTGGATGGTCGAAATTAAACTCTTTTTTTATATAAGAAACAAAAATAAATGTTTGTGGACGGAAAAGAAGAAGACTTAAAAAAAGAGACCAGAAAAATCATCAAAGTTTTACAATTGCAAAAAAAAGGCAGTGAAAAAAAGGAGAAAAAAGATGTTTTTTTAAAAGTACATATTATAGATGGCTTTATGCAAATTTAAGCAAAAGTTTTTTGGCAGCTTTTAAAGGAAGCAACAATGAAATCAAGGAGCTCGGAATGTCAGTTTTGTTTTTATATTTAAAAAGAAAAACAAAATCTTTGGGGGGCAGTGATTAAAAATTAATGAGAATCATTTTTTTTAAATCTAGGGCAGCAGCAGCAACGACGGCATTCATTTAATTTTAATGAATTTTTGAAAGACAATTTTGTGTACTTCTATAGCTCCAGAAGTCTTGAAACGAAAACAAGAAAAAAAAGTTTTCTTGTGTCAAGACAACTTTTGCTACAGAGGGAACACTTTGCCAATCAACACATTTTTTTGTTAACACCATCGCATCACACAAATTAAACAAAGAAAAAAAGAGGGGGGGGGGGGGGGGGATTAACAATAAATAATATTAAGTTTCAGCTATAAAAAAATTCAAAAAAAGGGATAAATATGTTAACAGAAAAAAAGTAAAAAAAAACCAATTTTTGGGGGGTTAAACAAAAATTAAAGAGGTGATTGAAAATTAGTAAGTTTCAAAAAAAAACAGGCGCAACAAACTTTACATTTAATTTAATTTAATTTTTTGTATTTTCCCCCAATTATAAAAATCTTTTTATCTGTTACAGTATTTTATCCCTTTTCTTTTCATTTTTCATATAAAAGCGCACTTTTTTTTTCATACATAAAAACTTTTGAGAATCAATTCAAAAACAGACTATTTTTAAATCAAAAAATAATAATAAAATAAACGAAAAAAATAAAAACAAAGCAATGAAAAACAATAAATGGGAGTTTTTTTTTCTTTTAATGGAAAAAAACGAAGATCTACAAAAAAAAACTTTTTTAACAATTTTTTTAAAATAAAAAGATAAAAAAGAGAGAGAAATCTAAAAACTGAAATTTTTTCAAAAAAAAGTAGTAAAATATATAAAAAAAAGAAGAAGGAAGAATTAAAGTTTATATTTAAAATTTATTTTTTAGATCGACTAAAGAAGCCTCCTTTTTTGGATTTACTGGATTGTGAAGAGGCGGGGGGAGGGGAGGGTTGCTGGGTTTCAGCTTGTCCGGTGGCGTGTTGAAGTTGGCTAAGCCATCTATTCATGTCATCCTAAAAAATTGGCAAAAATGGAATTTATTAAAGCTCAGTAATAGAAAATATATATGTATGGATGATGATATTTGGGGTTGGTCATTTCCCCTTTTCGGGGATTTCCCGAAATTTTTTGCATTAAATTTATTTAAAAATGGTTTTTTCAGCTTTTAAAAGCAGTTTAAGAGTCCAAAAATGCTTTCATTTAAATTTTTAAAACTGAAAATAACAGTTTTTAACTTTTTTTTTACATTAAATTTGTAAAATTGCCGAAATCGAAATTCCCGCCTTTTTTTCAATTTCCCGGAAAATGATCAACCCTCTACAGATATTATAGGATATCCAGAATATCTTTCAGATTATCAAAAAAAATGTTACTTACTTCTTCATGAGCTTGTAACAAATATTCTGCCCCAACTGGAAGTCGAAGAGATAAAACATGCTTTTTCTTTGAATAATCTGCAACTCTTATTGAACATCCAGATAATGGAATACCAGATTCATTTCGAAGTGTTGCACCTTCTTGTCGATGCTTTTGATCTTTAAAGAAGTATACCTCACCATTTTGTAATACAACATATAATTTTTCCCATGCTCTGTAAATAAAAAAATGTTTAAAATTAATTCTACAGTATCCAAATAATAAATATTTTATATTTACCTATTTGCAGCTTTTCTATCCAATGATTCATAGGTATGTTTTCGCATTAAAACTCCTTCAAATGCATCACCAACTTGGGTACCTAAAAATTTGCATAATTAATTTTTTTTGTTGCTGTGAAAAATGAAAAAACAACAACAAAGGGGGGATGGAATTATTAAAGAGTAATTATTCACAACAAATAAAAACTCAAAAAAAACAACAAAAATATAAAAATTGAGGACTACAAAAAATTAACAAAAACACAAGACAACATTACCAAAAATGTCATGACTATCAAATCTTGCTGATCTCGAAAGGGATAATCTCCATCCGGAGGGTTCTGATGCGGTCAAGCGGCTTCGTTCTCGTTCTGAAATTCAACCACAAAACGTAACAAAAAAAATAAACAATAATAAAAAAAATCAAAATTAGCAGGTAATAAAGTTTTAGTAAAATATTTTTTTTGAAAATCTTACAACGAAAAGATATTTTGTAAGACATGTTGCAAAACCCCGAAAAATAATTAAACAAAGGTATATGTGGTGTTAAAACACAACAAACTGAATTTTAATAATAAAACTGATAAATGATAAATGATAAAAAAAAAGGTGTGTACCGAGTGTGGAGTGCTTTTGTGAAGATGGGGAAGCAGTTGAGGGCTCATCCGTCATGTATGAAGTTCCAAGAGCTAATTCTTGTTCCCGTGCAATTTGATGTTCTCCTAAAAAAAATACCAAAAATAGTACCAACACGTGCCACCAACTTTTGAAAAAAAAAAGATTTTTGAAAAAATAGTGATAGAAATCAAAAAAAAAATAATACAGTAACCCGAAAAAATATTGTTTAAAATTTTTACTTTTACAACGAAAAAAATATATATATTTAAAAACCACCAACCTTCTCCACTCCGCCCTGGTTCACTACTTGGGAAAGAAGTTTCACCGGATCTTCCAGGAGCAGTAGAATGCCCGGAAGGTCGTGCAGGACTCATTGCTTCCCGCTCTCCACTAATTCCATGCGGTCTTCGTTGTCGATCTTTAAGTTCAAAGTTTGTCAACTTTTCAAGGGCTAAGAATCGTTCCTCTTGTGCAACAGCAGATTTTTCAAAAGCTTCGTGTTTTTTAATTAAAGCAATAACTTCTTCGAGATTTCGGCCAAAGTTTCGTGATGCAAGATATGGCTCTTGCGCGGATAACCATGCATCCGCAACTGCTGCATCCCGAGCAAATTGATATACTTCAAGGACTAAAAGAGAACAGGGATATAATTAATGCTTATAGTTATTTGCATAGTTGTTAAAACTTACTAAGTCGAAGATATTCCCATCGATCTTCCCATCTATGCATCATTTCAGCTCGTTCGGTCGTTAGTTTGATAAGTTTCTTTTCAATTTCTGCAGAAGCATAATGTCTTGCATCCAAAAGATTTCGGCCTAATGTAATACAAGCATGGAAATTTTCTTCTCTTGTATCAATTTCAGCTTTAAGACTTTGATGATTATTCATTAACAATTCAACCCCGGAAACATCTCGAGGTCTTTCATGACTTGTCATTTCACGTTTAACTTCATCCATCCATAAAAGAAGATCTCGAACCATATTCATAAATTTGAAGAGATCCGAAGTTTCTTGTAATCGACTCTTTCGGCCTTCACACATTACTTGCAATTGTTTCCATGCCTTTAAGACTTCTTGTTCACGGGTTGCAATTTCTAAAGCTTTATCTCCAGCATATGAATCTCGAAGATATGCAGCATCTTCTTCAATCTGTTTAACTTGTGCTCCAATTGCAGCAACATCTTTAAGGAAATTATCATGTTTACGACGAAGAGCTCCAACGGTTGAAGAATCTCGACCAAGTTCATCTGGCATTCCATGAGTTTTTTCAAGAATTCTACTAAGACAATCCCGACAATCATGGAAGAATTTATGCATTCTTCGAGAAGCTTCAAGCATTTGTGAACGAGTATCAATAAGTTCAAGAAGATTTTCCCATGCTTCATTAAGACTATCCTTCCATAATGCAATTGTAGGGGCATCAGTATGGCCATGTCGGATTAAATCATCACATGCATTATTTGCATTTGCAACACGCTCCGAGCCAACAGCTTCAGTATCCCGAGCAAATTGTGCAAATCTTTCTTGTAACATTTGTACATGCTCATAATCTTGTCCATTTTCATGTGATCCTGCCACAACTTCTTTATCAGCAATCCATTGAAGTAAATCATCAATTTCACGATGTAATGAATAAAGGTGAAGAGTTTCATCTAATCTTGCCCGACGATGTCGAGTTAAATCTTTTAAACCAGCATAAAGTTTTTCAATTTGCTTTTGTCTTACTGTAATCTTATCAGAGAGTGGTGAATCATTATCAATAAAAGTTTGAGCTCGATTTGAAAGTTCTTTAATTTGATCTTCATATCGATCAATAGCTTGTTGTAACATTTCATGTTTACGAATTTGATTTTGTGTTGAAAATTCATCTTTTCCTCGATCATCTTGCATCATATAAAGTTCTTGTTCACTCATCCATGCTTCAGCTTCATTACAATCATAGAGATATCGATGTGCCTGTTCTGCTGCTGCAAGTCTATCCTTTTGTTCTGCAATTGTATCACGAATTTTTTGCCATTCTGTATCAAGTTCATGCATTTTTTGTTGAAATTTCTCTGCATTTTCATGTCCTTCATCAATAAGTTGTTGACCATTATGTCGAATTTCATTTATCCATCCTTGATGATTATCAACTTCATCGGCAAGAGTTTGATTATTCTTTTGCAGACGATTACAATCTGCAAGATTATCACCAAGTTGTTGAGCTTGTGCTGCCGGAAGTCGTTCATTAACATATAGTTTTTCATCTTCGACATCTCGCATAAACTGGAATGCTGCCTTCTTTCTTTCAAGCTCATATCGACGTTGATCAAGTGGTGCCCGAAGTTTTTTAAGTTGTTCAGCAACTGCTAATCGATGAGCTTTAATATCTTCAAGTTCATCGGGATGCATTTCTTCCAATTGTGGTTCCATATGTTGAAGGGATTCAAGTTGTTCAACTTTTTTAACCATCTCTTTTTCAATCATTGCTTGTCGTTGCATTGCAACATTTACTGTTGTTAAATCTGATGGTGGATGATCTTCCCCACCAATTTGTTGTTCCAATTGTGCGGCATAATCTTTCATATCAGCAAGAGATTGAACATAAAGTTGCTTCTTATTTGCATCAAACAGTTGTTTGCCCTTTTCTTCAGTAGTTTTTTCAAGTTGTTCCCATTGAGTTTCAAGTTCACCAAGTCTTGGATCAATAGCTTCAAGGAAATCTGGTTTATCAGATGTAAGCTTTGTTGCAGCATGTCGAAGATGGGTCAGTCGATCTTTGTTCGATTGAAGTTCACTTTCAAAAGCTTGATGTCGATTAAATTTAGAGGTAATTGTTCGGGCATCTCGATAAGTTTCATCTTGTGCTCGAATCATCTTTTCTTCAATCCATTCACGAAGTTCTTCACAATCTGACAAGAATTTCTGGAGATTAAGAGATTCATCAAGTTTTTGTGAAATTGCAGTTGCTTTTTCACGATTTGCAATTCTTCTTTCATCAATATTTCGAGCTTTTTTATGAACTTTATCAGCTGCATAATGGCCATCATTACAAAGTTGATCACCAAAGAGTACAACAGAATAAATCTTTTCATTATTGGCATCCATGGTCATTAATAAATCTTGATGACGTTTCTTCAGAAGTTCTGCCTCTTCAAGGGAATGTGGAACACGTTCTGTGGCAAGTTGGTTCTCTTGTTGTGCAAGTAATACTTCAGCTTGTTTTGCATCTCGAAGGAACATTTGTAGATTCATGCCTTGGCTAAGCATATGTTGACGATTTTCCCACATTCTTGAAAGTTCTTCCCATCCTTCTTCAAGTCCTGCTAAACGTTGCCGAAGGAACATATATTGTGGATCGGTTTGATCTTGGGTAACTCGATCACCCATTGCTCGCATTTTATTGTAATCTTCTTCATATCCATCAATTTCTTCACGAATTGCAGAATGTTGTTGTAAAAGTTGTTCCGCTTCAGCCATAGATTGGGGTTCATCCTCAGAAGCAACTTGGCGTTGAGTTGCAGAAAGCCAAGCTTGGAAATGATCCAAATCACGTAAGAATCGTTGAAGATCACCAGCTTCATCAAGTTTAGCTTCATGTTCACGAACCTTTCGATTAAGAACATCCCAAACGTGATGAATTCGTTTAATATCTTGCCGGATAGCTTCAGCTTGTTGGGGCTTATCTTTTTCAATTCTATCAGCTTCATGTTGAAGTGAATCAAGTTTTGCTTGAATTGCTGTTAAATCTCGTTCCATCATTGATAGACGACGTTGAAGTTTCATAACTCCACTGAGATCATTGGTAAGATCATCTGAATCTTCAAGGACTCGAGTCTTGTCTTCAATCCATGTAACAGTTTCTTGACAATCAATTCGGAATGTTTCAAGTCGATGAGCTCGTTCGAGTTCGGCTCGCTTTTGATCAATTAAATCTTTAAGATTTGCCCATCGAGCGTTAAGAGTATTTTGACGTTGAAGAATTTCATCAGCATTTGGATGATCAACATCTAAAAGTTGTCGGGCAAGAATATTAACTTGATTAACTTTAGCTTCTTGAGTTGCTAAATCTTTTTCAAGGGTATCAAATCGATGTTTCATAATTTCAACTTCTTCAAGATCATTGGTTGGAATAAGGGTGTCAAGGAGTTTGCCCTTTTCATCAACCCATTTTTCAACTGCATCAGCATCTGATAACATTTTATAAAGACTAAGAGCATCAATAAGACGTTGTCGACGCATCTGTGAAAGATTTTGAACTTCATGTTTACGTCTTTCTGTTTGTGATAATCTTTCAAGAACATCTGGATGTTCTCGAGCTTCTTCGGGCAGTTGTTCAATAGTAGATTGAAGAGTTTCAAGTTGTTTTTCAAAGTGTACAAGTTCTTCATTAACTCCATCATGTTTACGAAGGAGTGCTTCAGTGCTAGATTCATCGCGTCCAACATCTTCAGAACTGATAACCCGAAGAGTATCAACAAGTCTTGCATCAACTTCATCGGCATCAGTAAAGAATTGATAATAATCAACTCCACCTTCAAGACGTCGACGACGGGCATCTGCAAGTTTATTCAAACGATCAATAAAATCTCGAGCATCAGCAATTAATTTTGGAAGTTGTTCAGAACTTGGTACTCCTTCATCAACAAGAACTTTTTGTTGTTCATCAAGTTCATCCAAAGATCGGCCCAAACTTGCAAGATTATTTTCAGCATTTCTATGTTGGGCAAGAAGTCGATTAACAGATGTAATATCTTGGCCCATCCCAGTAAGTGCCAAAACTTGTTCTTGATCCCGGAAATTATTAACAAGTTCATTATAATCAAATAAGAATTGATGAACACGTTTATTATCTTCAAGTTTTCTCTTCTTTTCAGCCGCTAAATCTCGAAGTTCTTGATATCGACGATCTAGTTCATCAAGTTCTCCACGAAGAGTCGCAGGTTCAATTGGAATATATTCCCCTTTTTGTTCGTCGTCATCTTCATTAAGATATATTTTAGCATTGCTATTAACTTTTTGAATTTGATCATTGATAATATTGATATCACTTTCAAGGAGATCATGCTTTTGAAGGAGATCATCAACATCTTGTAAATGATCACCAAGATTTTCACTTAAAAGTTTTTGTTTAACTTCATCACATTGATCTTTAATGCTATCAATATCATAGAAAACTTTTTGAGCTCCAAGGCAAAGATTTAAATGATCTCGACGAAGTTGTAAAGCTTCAAGAAGTTTATTCCAAAGTTGTAAAACATTATCTTTTCGTTCTGTAATTCGATCAATTCCATGATATCTTTCATTGTTAAGTTCATCAGCAACTGCAAGAACGGCAAGAACCCGTTCTTCATAGGCATATATATCAGTTTCAATTGCTTCATGCTTCTTCTTTGCTGCTTCAACGGAGCCAAGATCATCACCAAAGTTTTCTTGAGATACAAGGCGTTGATTCTCTGATAGCCATGCTTCACGCATTCCAGCTTTTTTATCAAATCTTGCAGCAAGTTGTTCAAGTTTTTCTTGTCGAATTAGTTCTTCCTTTAATGCTAATTCTCTGGCATGTTCAGCTTTTTCCAGCTCTTCCCAAGCTTTATTGATTTCAGCTACAGTATGACCTTCTCTAGGACGAAAAGGTCGTTGATTATTTGCACGCATTTTTGAAAGAAGTGTAAAAAGTAAAACTTCTAATTCACCCTTTTCCTTAAACTTTGGGGGTTTATCTTGGGTTCGGTAATTATTAAAATCAGTTAATTGTCGTTGAACACCAGTAAGAGAATTTTCAAATTCTCGATCATGTAAAGATTTAATAGTTTGTCGAATCCAATCCAATAAATCCGTGGATAAACCTTCATACTTTTCTTTCAACGCTTCATTCTCCATCATTTCACTTAAAACTTTTCCAATCCGTTTTCCTTGAATTTCTTCTTGCTTAATTTTATTGAAGTAATGATAATAGGTGACAACATAGGTAATAATTGATTTATCATCTGGCGTTTCAACATTTACATCTTCAGCATCCAAGAATTTTGGGAGTCCTAGCTGTTGTTCAGCAATATCAAAAGCATTTCGAAGATTATGAATTGCATTTGATTTTTGAAGGGAATCATAATCAATTAAATCTGGGCGATGTTTATGAATTAAAGCATTAAAAGCAAGGCCATCTCGCCATGAAGTTGAAAAATTTTTAACATTAACATTTTTATATCCTGCTGTTTTCATTTGACACCAAAGTAATAAAGCTTCTTTTGCGGAACGAGTTTCTTGATTATCAACATCTTCAAAGGTAATATCTTGAATCTGTAATAGGAAAGATTTAATGAAATTGGAAAAATGAAATAGTAATTTAAAGTTTTTTTTAACTATTTTGGTAAAATTTTTAGTCAGAAAGTTCAATACTTTCTTCAAAAAAATTTGTTTAAATTTGTTTTATTTAAATATTAAAATTAGAATTATACGGTACTTTTGAAAGGTATAAAAAATTACTGTAATTTTGCGGTTTTTAGTTCAAAGAAAATCGAAAAATTTCAAAACATCAAAAAGGGCTTTTTTTAATGGTCAAAATTTGTTAAAAACTGATTCATTTGTTTTTTTAAAATATAAAATTACTGTAATTTGAAAAAATGAATTTTGAGTCAAAATTCATTTTTTCTAAAATTTTAAACTAATTCAAAAAATTTCAAAAGATCATAAAATGACCTTTTAAGTGGTCACTTTTTGATGTTTAAAAATGTTTATATAATTTTAAAAATACTTTTAATCTCCAAAAATGAATATTTATATATATTAAAATGTCTTACCTGGAATCTCAAAATAATTGTCCAAATGAGACCAAGGGTTAAACGAGCGTTTCCGTCCACGATATCTCCACTTCCAAGATTTTCCAAATGTACATGTTGATCACGTAAAAATTGTAGGGCTTTATCAACATTCTCCAAACAATGAATTCTCATTTTTCCTTTTGTTGGTCGTTGAAGTTTTTCACCGGAGAGAACTTTTAAAAGTTTTAAAAGCATTTTACCATCTCGTAAATCAACATATAAATCATGAATTTTGCAATTAACTCGAATTAAATGTGAATTTATCCATTTTGTAAATGTTTTCTTTTGAACTGATTCACGTTCATCTAAAAATGCACATTAATTAATTGTTTTGAGGGAGATATAAATGGATAAAGGATTTTTGATAGAAAAAAGGATAAAAAATAGATGGGATTAGAGCTAAATGGTTTCAACAAAAGTGTGTAAAAATTAAAATCCGTTTAAGACAAATAATAATTTTTAAAACCACACCATTAGAAATTTGCATATCCATTTTTTTGGATATCATATATCCCCCCTCCTTAAGCCTTTTTTTAACGCCTAAACTCTAACCTCGTAATCTTCGAACTCTAAAATCAATAATTTTTAAATCACTATTATTTTGATTCTCTTCTTTATCAACATCATGATTATTTTTATCAAATTCCAAAATCGCTTCTGATTCTTCCATTGATTCAGCCGTAACAACAGTTACAACATTGACAACGGAATCCTCTTCTGCTTCTCCAACAACAACAATTTTTGGAATCGGTTTTTTATTAATTTTTTTTGAAGATATTCCATTTTCTTCCATCATCCTTCTTCTTTTTTTTAGAATTTGTTTAAGCAAAAAAAGAAGAAGAAAAAAAATATGTTTGAATATATATTTTTCTTCTTCTTTTTTATTGAACCACCACAAAAACCGATAAGGTATAAAAAAAATATATATATGGATGAATTTAAAGTGAAAAATGTAAAAATAAGAAGAAAATGATGAAAATCGATTGACTTTTTATAGTGTTAAGCAGGCATCTCCTTCTTTTGCTTTCGTAGAAGAGGTGAAAAAATTGAGGCGTTCCATGTTTATCAACTCCCCTATCTTCTTTTTATATATTTGTTTGTTTGTGTTTGTTTTAGCCTTCCTTCTTTCCTTCCTTCACTTGCTTTCACTCTCTTTTTCCGCTATGCATATTTTTATTTTTTAACGCAGTTATTTTTTGAATCATAAAAATATCTGTTTTTTTTTGATTTTTTTGAGAGAAAATTTCGCCGGAAGCTTCCCCCCTCTTTCTTTTTTTCAACTCAGACAATCCATTTCGACACTTTTTCAATGGAAAAAAAATGTTTGATGCAATTTTTTTGTTTTTTTGTAAAAAATATACGAAATCTGATGAAAAAAAAGGCATCATCACTCGATGTCGGTCCCGACAAAGAGTTTTTTTTTGAGGAATTAAAAATCAGGAGAAGAAAAAAAAAGATGGAAAATAAATAATGCATCGGAATTTGACCATTTTGTTTTTTTTTGCAGCTTCTGTTTCGAAATTATTTTATAAAATTTGTGATTTTTTTTTGAGGAAAATATAATCTGACTCATTTTTTGTTGGAATTTATTTCGTAATTTTCTTCAAAAAAATATGTTTTTAAATATCCACCTTACATCAAAATCAAAGTTCAATTTTTGCAAGCCGATGTCGCTGGCAAAATGTTTTTCAATGCCAAAAAAACAAAAAACTTTTTTTGGCCTCATGGCGTTGAAGAAGATTTTGCCAAACATCGGACCACAAAATTGCACCGTTGAAAAATTTTTGAACTTTTTGAAAAATAACCGTGCAAAATTTTTGCCAAAACTTGGCTTAGGCTTAGGTTTTTGAAGTTAAAAATTTAGGGATAAAATTATGCAAATTTCTTTTTTGCCCTTATTCAAATTTCTCAAAACCTCGATCTAGTTTTTATCCTTCCATACTTTTTGTTGTTGCTGTAAATCCCTTTCTTTTTTTTCTAAACTTTCATTTTCCAATACAATTTTTATTATATATTTTTTTCAGTTTTGTTTTATTCCTTTTTTTTTCATCGTTGCGGCTTTTTTTAAATGTGTCTCCAGAGATTTCGGGCCCACATTCATTTTTTTTGTTTTCTTCCAAAACAAAAATATTTTTGCAAATGCTCAATACTAAATCAATTTCTCAATCTCTTTTTTTTGCCTTCCCCCTTTTCTTTTTCATTGTTTCTGCTGGGCTGCTTTTTTAAGAATTTTGAGAGATGAAAAAAGAAAGATGCAAAAAATTTTGGTTTTAAAATAAACTGTTTTTGCGCAAAAACAAAAGAGGCAAGGTCAAGAGTTGCCGTCCTTTAAATAAGCTTAAACGCGTTTTAAAACAAAAACAATGTGTTTCTGTAAAAAGCTTTAAAGGGGAGAGAAAGAAAGTCATTGATTTTAGAGTAGATTTATTTAAATTATATATGTTTATACATACTGGTTTTAAGGCATAAGGCTTAAGGGGGGGGGGGATAAAAAAATTAAATAAACATAAAAAAAATGTTTTTACAAACCTGCAAGAGTTTTAATTCTCATTCGTTCAAAATGCCTTGACGATGAATTATCATCATATTCATCATAGCCTTCACCATTTTGAAAATTATTTTCATTTGATCGGACAGCAATATCTGTCGTCATGGTTGCGTCAATTGAGTCCTGAAAAGATAATTTAATAAAAGAAGGTTTAAAATAATTTATGGCATGTTAAGATATGAATATTAAAAAACAATATCCACGAACATTTATTTTTACATAATTTCGAAAATACATAATTTCGAATTTCGAAATTTCGGTGGAAAATATTTAATTATTTTAAAATTAAATGTTGTCTTTTTTTGCAACTTTGATCAGCTCCCGAACCTTTGTAAAAAGGATATTATAAATCTGAATTTAAATAAAAGTACCGAAAAATAATACATTTACGAAACACAAAAAAGTAACATCGAAAAAAAGAACACAGATTAATTTTTACCTTTCTCCCATTTCCAGGAGTCATAATTTTGCAAATAAAAAATATTCGCAAATCTGTTTTTTTATAATAACCCAAGAAGATCCCTATAATCTTTTCTTTCTTTTAAATTTAAGTTTTTTAACAAGTTTAAATTTTAGCTTTTAAAATACTTTTTTTTGCTTTGCTTTTATTTTTAATTTATCTCATTTTTCAAAGTTTTAAATTTTTTTGTCATTCAAAAAAAAAACACAAATTAGTGAAACTTATTTTTCTCTCAAAATTTTAGAAAAAAAATCAATGATTCATGAAAAAAACAACAACTTTTTTTTTTCAAAATTGAAGCAACAAAAATGCATCATTTTTTAAAAAAGTGTGATTCATTGAAAATTTATAAAAAAAGTGAAAAGAAATTTTTCAAACTCACTTTTTTTGTTATTTAATTATATAAAAATTTTAGAAGAATTTAAATATATATCAGCGTAAAAATTTTATCAGCAAAATATATTTATGTAATTTTAATTGATTGATTGATTGATGGTGGAGTTGTTGTTGTTGAATCCGTTGAACAAAAAAAGCTTAAATTTTTTACCAAATAAAAACGCTTTGTTGCGCAAAAACGTTTAGCAAAAAATTTTAAGCTTTTTTTTATTTTCGGCAAAATTTACCCCCGTTGTTTTTGGTCTTAAATATTTTTTGGATGGGGAAGTAATAAGGAAAGTTGGAAACCTGAAAAAAAATATATATTTTGATATATTGTGCAAATTTGCATATTTCACGGATTTAAACTCGAAGCAATACTTTTAACGAATCGGATATACAATATCCATAAAAAATTGAAAAAGATATATCTTGCAAAAATTTGCATATTTCTCGGAATCAATACTTTCCACGAATCGGATATACTATATCCAAAAATTTAAAAAAGTATTAGATATATCTTTTACAAAATTTGCATATTTCACGGACTTAAACTCGAATCAATAATTTTTCACGAATCGGATATATTATATCCAAAAAAATAAATTTAAAAACGTAAAAAGTAATGGCATATTTTTAAAAAAGCATTTATTAAAATTAACAACCAAATGGTCAGCAACAACAAAAAATATGACATAAAAAAAAGAAAGGGGGAAGAGAGAGAAAGAGAGATTAGGTTTCGGTCAAAAAGTCCATCCACCCCATCAAAAGTTAGTTTTAGTTAGTCAGTCAGTCAAAAAGTCAAGTAGTCAAAAAAATCTTTGCGGTTCCCGGCACAAAAAAGCTGCTGACGCTTTTTTTTAAAAAAAAAACTTTTCCTTTCCCTTTTCTTAATGCCAAAAAATGAAGAAGAAAAAAAAGATGCGTCAGGAAGGATGGGACAAAAAAATATATATATAAAAATGAAAGAAAAGAAAGAAGGAAGGAACCAATGTCCCCCCGAATTTTTCCTTCTTCTATGCCTTTTAATAATACAACCAACAACCGACAACGACATCAACAACGACCTCGATGAAAATAGAAAAGGGAAAAAAAGAAATTTGTAAAACAACAACCCTGAATGAAAAAATGAATAATGCCGAGAATGAATAATAAATTAATTTTAAAAATGCCAAAAAAATGTGTTATTAATAGTTTATATAGATGTGGTAAAAAATGATAATTAATGTTAAAAATCTTAAAATAAACGATATTAAAATAAAAAAAGGAACTAAAATAAAAATTTAGGAATAAATAAAGTTTTTCGTCTTTAAAGATAGTAACCCGAAATATTGCGAAATTCAACATTATCGTGTTACTGTCACCAATAATGTTAATATATTAAAATTATAAAAAGGTATAAAAAATAATTAGAGAAAACAGAAAAAACAATATTCTGCAATTTTCGTGTCAAAACCATCGGTGATAGTAACCAAAAAATTACCAACTTTAACATTTTCATTTACTATCACTAAAAATAATCGTTTCGAAACCACCAAATTATTTTATTTTTTTAGTACTCCAATTATTTCTTCAAAAAAGCAATTTAAAAAGAGAGAAATCGCCATCGATCGCAGATTTCACACATTTGACTGATTAGTTAAAAAAACTCTTTTTTTGTTTCCTAATTTCTTTTTTTGTTGTTGCGGACAATCGACTGACTGCCCCTGGAAAAACAGAGTAGCCACAAAGAAAGAAGAACAAAAAAATATATCGTAGAAAAATGAAAGATGAAAAAGTGATTTGGGCATTTTTTCCTTCTGCTGCTGCGGCAGCTACAATTGCCCTTAAGCAAAGAAAGGCAAAAGCAGCAGCAGGCGTCAGTTGTCACAAAAATGCAAAAAAAGTTTTTTAAAGCTGTTTCAAAGAAGAAAGTTTGTTTTTGGCAAAACGATTTTTAAGCAGCTAAGCTCAAAAAGAGCCACCAAGCTCGAAAAGACAAGACGAGAAAAATTTGAACAAAGTCAAAAAAAGTTTTTAGGGCAAAAAAAAGGTTCGAAACGACCGCAAAAAACGATATTTTAACAAAAAAAAATGGTCAATGAAAAAAAATGCCTTTCTTTTTTTGGACTTAAGCTTTTTGACAATCGATTGTACATAAAAGAAGAAGAGAAGAATGGCAATGCCAAAAAAAACGGCAAAAAAAACGATAAAAGAAGGGAGGCTCCGCCAAAGAAGACACAAATGGCGACAGTTTTAGTTTTTTTTGTGCCGAAAATGTAAGAGAGAAAAAAAATGCCAAAAAAAAGTGGACCCAAAAGCTTTCGAAGAAGAAGAAGAATGGAAACAAATACATTGATGATGCGGCAGCGGCAGCGGCGACGGTCGATGCATTAGTTCAATAAAACTTTTATCGATGAAAGCTAAAAGACATCAACAGCGAAAACAGAAAGGGAGGGGGAGAGTTGGTGAAAGTGTCGATGAAACCCGATGATGATGATGATGCCGTTTAAAAACACTTTTAACAAAAGTAAAAGAAAGTAAAGGTCAAGATGAAGAGTAAATATGAGTTTCAATATATGTTTGTTTTTGAAAAAGAAAATGTTTTGTAACGAAAAAATGACAGTAAACCAAAAAAGTTTAAAAATGACAGTAATATTTGGATTACTGTAAATTTTCGTGTCAGGACATTACGAAATTGTTTTTGAAATAAATACCAAAATTGTCATTTAATGAAGCAATTAATTTTAACACAGAAAAATAGCTTTAAAAATACATATTTTTATAGCTATTTTTCTGTGTTAAAAAAAACAGAAACCATCATTTTTTAGCCTCAAAAAAAAATAAATCATTCAAATTCAAAACGGAGGACGGCAATTTTTGAAGAGTTTTCTATAATTTAAAATTCAAAGACATTGGAATAAAAGAAATATTGGACAAATGAAATCCAAAAAATTCTCAACAACAAAAGCTTCGGGAGAAAAAAAAATATAAAATGGAAATGTTTGATAGGCAAAAATCGCATTAAAAGCATTTCCGCTTCCAAAAAAAAAGTTTTCCCAAAAAAAAACACAAAACTTTAAGCTTTCGATTCTTAGAAGAAAATAATAGTGAAAGAAAGCTTTTAAACACTTAAAAAACAAAAGGTTTTATTTTTCACGGACATTCTTTCTTTTCTTTTTTTTATAAATGTATCTTTTTTGTTGTTGTTTTAACATTTAACAGGAAATCTTTAAAGGAAAAAAATGGTGAACGGAGAAAATAAAAACGACCGAAAAAAAAACGGAGGTTTTTAAAAAAAAAAGACGGAGATTTTTAAAACAGTATTTTTTTAAAACAGTATTTTTTTAAAACGTATTTTTTTAAAACCATACATTTTTCAAAACGGATGATTTTAAAACTTATTTTTTTAAAACGGAGATTTTTAAAACTTATAATAATATGGGCTAAATAAACCCTTAAAGAATATTTTCGCGATGAACTTGTTCAATTTAAATTATTAAATATTTCAATGCATTAAATTCATTAAATTCATTCATTTGCAACTTTTTATTATCAGTTATGAATGCTGCTATGGATTTAGAAGAGGACACTTTTGCTGTTAATGATGTTATTAAAGTTACTGATATTCGATTAAAAAAGCCCGTGGCTCAAATTGGCGGATACCAATAAAAATATAGTCATGCAGCTAAATCAACCGGCAAAATGTTACTGGAGATGTATAAAGTAGCATTTCTACCTGAAAATCAAGTCAGTCATGGTTTTACGACTATATATAATATGATTCAAGGAAAATTTGGTGACCAACTAGATGCTTTTCTCGATTACTTTGAGGATACTTTTATTGAAAGACCTGATGCAAATGGAGAACGTCGTAATCCACGTATTCCTAAATCACATTGGAATTTGTATATGAGAGTTGCTTTGGATCTTCCTTGAACCTCAAATTCACTCGAAGCTTGGCATCGTGCTTTAAAAAATTCTCTTTCATCTGAACATCCATCAATTTGGCACTCAACGTCCAAAATATATGAAAATTGGTGCCGATTTACAACGATATCAACAAGAATATATGGCTGGAACAAGTTCACTGATTCATTTTTCAACTCAATGTTCCAATAAAATCAAATTTGGTGGAAATTAACTTATGCATTTTTATTTTTAATCTTTTTTGTTTTGTTTTTATTTGTACAAAGTTTTAAAATTCTCCGTTTTAAAAAAAGTATGGTTTTAAAAATCTACCGTTTTAAAAAATGCCGTTTTAAAAGTTTTTTTTAAAATTCTCCGTTTTTATTTTTGCGGTTTTAAAAATCTCATGTCGCCAAAAAAATGGACAATTTTAGAAGGAAAAAAAAATGGGGGGGGGGGGCAGCTGATTCTTAACAATAGCTAATAATAAACAGAAGCTTTGAAAGAAGACACGTTTTTTTTGTTTGAATATACATCTTTTTTTTTGCTTCAAAGGCTTTAAACAATTTGAAATTGAATTTGGGGCAGATATTTTGGTGGTGAGAAAAAAACATATATATATATATGTGTACAAGGCCTGCTTGTTTTTGCAGCAATGAAACCACTTCCCCCTTTCTTCTTTTCTATGGCATTTGGATTTTTTAAAGGCAAACTAAACTAAAAAAACTAAAATAAAATAGAAATTTAAGGACATTAGTTTTTTTTTTATTTGCAAAAATAGCTTTCTCCATTTTTTTTATATAAAAAAAAGAGAACGACCGAACGAACTCCAGTTGAATAGATAGATAGCTGACTGGCTGAGTAGTTGTTGTACAACTTCTACAACTACCCAACAACTAAGCCTACACCAACAACAACAACTACATGACGACGAGGATTGGTAGTGGTGTTTTTTAAAAAAGAAAAACCCGAACACTCTGAAACGAAAAAGGGCAACATTTTTTTTTGTCCTCAACTTTCATTTTTTTTGCAAAAAAAACGTTCTTTCTCAAAAACGACTGTTGTTTGCCACTAACACGAATGGCACCAAAATGGAAAGATATTTTTAAAAAAAAGACAAGTTAAGGACACACACAAAATAAAAACTAATCAATAACTCAAAAAAAAAGCTAAAGGAAGCTCTCTTAAAAATAGAATAATTAAAGGGAGGGGGGAATTATTTTTTAAAAGGGAGGCATTAAATAACATCGTTGTCGGAAAAGGGCAATAAAAAAGATGCCTTTAGGTCCTGTATATTTTTAGGTGAAATTTTTTTAATAATAATTCAAAGAATAACGTCAAAGTTTACGGCACAATTAAAAAAATAGACAAGAAAAAACACAGAAAAAAAGCTGAAAGCACGGCTTACAATGGCAGTCTGACATACTACGCCAAAATCTCAGTCTCAAAATCTGATATTTATCTTTTTGTCTTTATCATTTCTTGCAGAATGATACCGTTTTTTTGATATTCTTTTTTAAAGAAAATTTAAAAAAATAGAAAAAAAACGAAAAAAACCATAATTTTGTCTCAACACGAAAACGACAGTAATAAAAATTTTGATTTTTTCACAAAAATGAATTACTGTCATTGCTAAAAAGATTCTAAAATTCAAAAATAAAAATCATATTTTATTTTTAGTTTTTTGTCAAAAATTATTATTATTAATATTATTATTGCCTTTTAAATGTCATAATATCGCAAAAAAAAAAGAATTTTTTAAAAACAAGATTTAAGCGCATCTCAAAAAACAGAAAAATAAAGCTAGCAAAAAATGCAACAGTCGATATTAGTAATTTTTTCGCCTCTCTCTCTTTCTTTAAAGTGGTCGTTCTTGATCCAACGCTAACAAAAATGCTTGCGGGGAAAAAAGAAAGATGGAATATATTAATATTATTATTATTATTTTTGTCTCTCTTTGCTTTCACTTTTTCCATACAGCCTCCCCTCATTCCATGGATTCAAAAAGAAAAAGAAAGAAAGCAAGGAGTTTCATATTTTTTTGAGCAAAGAAAAAGAATATATACTTTTTTCTTTATATATTATACATGCATATGCGCAAACATTTATTTAAGGCTGTTCAAAAAAAGCTAACTAACTTTTCAAACATTTTTTTATTACGCGGACCCTCATTTTTTTTTCCTTCATGTTCATTCTTACACTTGGAAAGATTGAGAGAAAGAAAAAAAAAAGTAAATGGAACGGTTGATTTTTTTAGTGATAATAATAGGGAAACGAAATGAAAGAAGGAAGGAAGGAAGAAGTTTTCGAGCATAAAAATCAAGCAAGCTAGCAAAAAAAAGCACAAGCTTAAAAAAACCAACCCATCTTCGATTCATGAAAAAAAGGAAGAAAAAAAGGATAGGAAAGAATAGAAAAAAAGAACATGAATCTCTACAAAAAAAAGTTTTTTTACAAATAAATAACTAAAAAAAATGTTAAAAACGAACAAACAAAAGTTGATAAAAATCAAGAACGATGGAAAAAAATGAAAGTTTGAAGGAAACAAAAATCCCAGCGTCTATCATCGTAAATTCCGTTGTTTTTTATTGGGAATATTTAAAAAAAAAGGTTGGAAAAAATAGGACAACAAAAATACAAAAATGCAAAAATATCCAAAAATGTATGAATTTGTTTTTAAATAAATAAATATAAATAAAAATTTTATAATACAATCAATGCAGCAAAAAAAAGTGAAAAAGAAAAAAGAATATTTTTTTGGAAAGAATGAAAAATGGATTCTATCACAGTCAAAAAAAAAGTGGAGGGGAAACAACCAATAAATTAAAAAGTACACGATTAAATAAATTGCAGACATTCAGATGGAGAAAAATATAAAACACAAGTATAATTTATTTTTTTGAAAGTTTTATAAATCGCAGAAAAAAAAGCTGTAAAATGAGACCAAAAAGTGAATGGCAATTTTAAGTGCCAAAATTGTTAAAGACAGTAAACGCAAAATATTATATTTGATATTTTTGTGTTACTATCTATCAGTGATAACGATAATTGTAAAATATTTTTTTGCGCTCTAATTAGTTTTTAATTATTTGAAAGTGAACAAATGTGATTTTTATTATGTTTGTGATATCACATTTTTGCTAAACTTTTTCTTTTCTTTAACCCCCCCCCCCCTAAAATAAATAAATAAACAAACAAAACTTTGAACCAATTTCAAATTTATCGATTTAAAAAAAAACTACCTCAAAAAACTTCACTATTAAAATTATAAAAAGTGTTTCATAAAACTTTATTCCGGATTCTGTCGTCAAAAATGGAAACAAGTTCAAAAAAATATATCAAAAAAAATGCTTGTTAATGTCAAAATTGATCAGCAATCAAAAAAAAGAAAAAGAATTCAAGACAAAAAAAAATTGGTAGTATTTTTTTTGATTTTTTAACCTTGAAAAAAATATAACAAAAAGAATTCCGACATCAAAAAAAAGTTTGAGAAAAAAGTTGTTCCGTTCCGTGCAAAAAAAAGCAGGCGTGAAAAAGAAAGAATTTTTGCCAAAAAAAAACGGACGGAAAAAATTCAAGTTTTATTTTTGTGAAAAAACGGGGTAAAAACAAAGTGGGAAAGATTAAATGATTAAATATTAAATATATCCGTTAAAATCCCCCCCCCCCTTCACTGAAAAAAAGGGCTTAATCGATTTAGCAAAAATGTCACTTAAAAAATCGGTGAAATGTAAAAAAAAAAGTATGTTGTTGAAAAACAAAATATAGGACATTTAATAAAACCAAAAGAGGAGAAAATTTCAAGGATAAGTGGGGTAATCATAAATGTAAAAATAAAATCCTGGATTTAAAAAGGTGAAAACATTTTAGATGAAAAAAAAATTGATAGTAATATTTTTTTGTAAAATTTATCAAAAAATGATTACTGTCTTTTTATTAGTTTTCGTTGCGGGAGAAAAGAATTTTAAATTTTTTCGATAATGCCAAAAAAATGTTGTGGTTGATATTGGGTGGCATTTTATGGAACAAAAATATTAAAACTTAAAAAATTCAAAATTTGACAGTAACAAATTTTTGTTACATTAAGTCAAAAAATATTACTATCATCCCCTGATTTTCGTCGCAAGAGAAAAGCTACAATTTTAAACGGTCTTTGACGTAACCATTCCATTCCAAAAACTTAAGAAATAGCATTTTTATAATTAAAATCACTTTTTTTATTGTTACTAAAAATGCCAAATTTTTTAGAAACACAAAAAAAAGCAGCAACTTAAAAATTCCCCAAACAAAAGAAAAAAAATGTAAAAAATTTTATTGAAAAACATCGATCATTTATATTTTTCGTCTTTTTTTTCCTTAAAAAATGGCATCCCACAGAGTCGTTGACTTTTTTGCTCACTTTTAACCGACTTTTTTGACGACAAATAATGCCATATTTTCCTTCCTTCCTTCCCCCTATTTAAGATTGGCACTTTTTTTTGTTATTGTTAAAAAAAAAGTTTTTTTAAATCTCTCAAAAAAGCAAGAAAAAAAACACATTTTTCATAAAAATTGCTTCTTGCAAAACTTTTTTTCCTTGCCTTTTTTGGGGGGATTGGATTTTTTTTGGGTGTCGTCGTTTTTTGTCTCTCCGTTTCTCTGTGGTTTTGCGTGAAACTCCCCCCCCCCCCCCCTTTTTTTTTTGACGCACCACAAAAAAGAAAGTATTTGTAAAACAAAAATGGAAGAATCAAAAAAAAAGCAGCAGCAGCAGTGACGAAAAAATTCATGACAAAATATATTTTTTTTTGCCGGACATGTTTCCGGCTCAATGCTACTGCTGTTTTCGTCGTCGTCGTCGTCGTTGGTTTATTGTTGTGGCTGAATTTTCATGGACAATCCATTGCAAAGAAAAAAAGGAAAGAGGAAATGCAACAAATTTGGTTGTTTAAAATTGACAATAAAAAATAAAGGCCAAAGAATTTCTTGGAATAAAGCTTGCTTTTTTTGATGAAAATGAAAGATAAACGGATATAAAAAGATATAAAAGAAGAAGAAAATATTCTTTAATGGTCAAAAAAAATAAAAGGGTAAAGAATGCAGAAACACAAAATAATGTTCCAGAAACAACAAAGATAAAATTAATACAAAAATATTAAAATATGAAAATAAATTTAAATAATTTAGGATCAAAATGATGAATGCAAAATTTCGTGCCAAGACAAAATTATAATTACAGTAACCGCTAAAAATCTCCTCCCTACAAAACAACTATGATTTCGAAATAATATTTCAAAATCTTCTTTTAATATAGCAATTTTAAATATTTGAGAATAATAATTTTATGCATAATTTGATTAAAAAAAAGAATCAAAACTGTTCAAATTTTTTGCCGAAAAACTGTAAATAAGAAAAAAATGAAAACGAACATGAAAAATGAAAGTAAAATAATCAAAAAATTTGTAACAAAAAAAAAGTAGAAATGAAACCACTTGAAAGATGACAAAAACTGAAGCCCACTTAACTAACAAACTAACTTTTAATCAAAAAGCAACCAAAAAAACATCTCTCAAAAAAATGAATGTAAACTAAAACCGTTTCATTTTTACTTCTCAAAAACATCTTCCTGTTTTTTTCACAGAAACAAGTTAAAGAAGCAGCAGCAGCAAAAAAACAATAAAACTTGAAGAAAAAGGAAAGAAAAAGAAAACAGGCTAGGCTGCAAAAATTGCTACCAACAATAATTTTGCGACAAAAAAACATTTTTCTGATTCTTCTTTTTTTTCTCTCTTACAACGACAAAGCTTCTTTTTTTCGAAATCAATGAAAGCAAGCTTTTAGGGTTGCAAGAAAGAAACAATTTAACAATATTATTTAATTATTTAAATTTATCAAAATAAAAGAGAGATGAAACATTTTGTTTTATATTATTTTGGAGGGGGATAAAGACAAAAAAATTGTACATTTTTATTATGTTGCATTTTTGTTAGAAAAACAAAAAAAATGGATGCGGAAGAAGAAGGGGGGGGGGGGGGGAGCGAGAAAAAGAAGAGAGATGTAAATAGTAAACATTGGATGCAAAAAAAGAAGAAAACCGCCATCGAGAATATCGAGAATATAGGAAAGAAAAGTGATGATGATGGAGGGAAAAAAATGGGGGGAGAGAAGAGAGTCGGGGAGGAGAGAGCAGCTTTTTTGCATTTTTTTTTCTTCTTTCTTTTTCGTTTCTGTTCAACAACAATGTTGACAGCAGCAGCGACCACAACCGTCAGGCAAAAGCAAGGCAACGCAAGGCAGAGAGAAAGTGCGCAAAAAATATGAAGGAGAAAAAAAAGGGCAGTAAGAAAGATATGCCACCAAAAAAATAAATAAATGTGTTGTTCTTTTTCTTCAAAGTGTGCACCACCAAGTTTGTCATGTATGTCGGTGTGTGTGTGTAAAACATATAAAACATTGAGTGTGTTATTGCGCAGAGTTAGTCATCATCGTTGTTGTCGTCGTTGTTGTCTTCAGTATGTCCGACATACATAGACCCAAAATATGTATATATGTATTCATATTATTAAAAAAGTCTGCAACAAGACAAGGACAGATTTTTTGGAAACTCAAAAAAAAGAGAGAGAAAAAAGAGGAACAACAAAATCGAGGACATACATTTTGCAAAAAAATAAAATAGTATTGAGTTCCGGCGATGAGAACAACAGAGAGGAGAAATGACTGTGTTTTTCGATCTATATATATATATATATTTTGGTTAATATTTTTCAATTGAGAAAAATATATATTTGCATTTTCAAAGCCTCTCTCTCTCTTGGGATCACTTTTTAAAAGTGTGTTCCTTTTTTTTGTTGTTAAAAATGAAAGAATAATTAAAAAAGGGACAATTTTAAACCGGCAATTTTTGGGGGAAGGAACAAAAAGGTAAATAAAAAATTTTTTTATCGGTAAATAAGCATAAAAAGTAATAATGCATTGTCACATTTTAGGTAAAAAAAAGTAGCCTAAAATTTAAATTTGAAATAGGTCTCAACGCGAAATTTGTAGAATGTTACTGTCTCTCTTTCATACGACAGTAATTTATTCATCATTTTGGATTACTATCTTTGTCCCCAATAAAGAAAAAAAAAACAAATTTGCGGCGACTTCTTTTTTTTTGACCTCTCTCAAATTTTTTCTTCTTTCTTTGATTTCTTTGAAGTAAATAAACAATAAAAAGTTTTTTTAAACTTAAAAAAGAAAACGCAGCGTTCGAAAACAAAAATGAAACAAAACTTAAAACCCTTTTTTTTAGCTGCTTAAATCTTTATTTGTAATCTTTAAAGATTTAAAGTAAAGAAAAATGAAAGAAAGAAACAAAAAAAATAGTTAAACAAAAATAAATAATTTTTCTAAAAAAAAATTAATTCAAAAATATGGGCCACAGATGTGACGGAAATAAAAGAAAGCAGTTTAATAAAATTATAAAAGAAATATTATTACATTTAAAAAATGGCATTAAATAAGAATAAAACATGGCATTACAGAAAGATAAAAAGATAAAAAGACAGTATGAAAATTTGAAAAAAGGAAAGAAATATTTAAATAAATTTGGTTTTTACATAAATTAAGTCGAAACAGCGGAATTTTTTGGAAATAGAAAAATGAAAGTTCAAACTTTTGCAGCCACTTTTTTCAATTTTAACCCATTTCGCCCAGAACTTTGCCAATATTTTCTCTAAAGTGTTATCCATAGTTTCGGTCTTATTCAAATTTATCGGAAACAAACCCGCAAAGTTATAACCAAAATAAAGGTGTGCAATCGAGTTTTTGGCGAAATTTACTTTTGCTGCCGTATTTTCAAATTTGTATATTTCGGCTTCTATTTTTTTCTGGCATGTTCCTGATAACGATATCAACGATCATAGTTTCAATTTAAGCATTTGAATGTAATGCAATTGAATTCTAGGCAGCCGAAAAACGCGATTTTTCATTTCTATTTCTAAATTGTGTCCTACAGCGATTCCAATATATTAATTAAATTAACTGTAATATTTTCTTCAAGCACTTTTGGGGTAGCAGTTTTAAATATATTTTTTGGCGTTGTTTTTCTTTCTATGGGGTAATGTCTGAGTAATCACTAACTTTTTAATAAAATCCTAACATGAATTGTTTTATTAACACGATTTTCTTGTAACAACAAATTGCTTTTCAAAAAAATAGTTTGATAATTTTATTTTTGTATAATGTGGTAAGGGATTGTCCTGATCTGAGATATGTTTATTTTGCGAAATTCTGAATCCCCCTTCCCCTCAATTGATTAATGAGATTTTCCCTTTTGATCTTTTGCCGCACTTCAAAGCTTAGATCAGATTTGATTTTTTTTTTCGCGGTTTCGAACCACGTCGGTAAAAGGTCTTTAAGGCCTGGTCCATGGGAACTTTTAACTTTTTTTAGCAGAATCCTGACAATCAGGATATTAGATGCTCTAAAGTTTTGTCAAGGCTGTGCGGAATTCGGTTCCGGACTCTGTTTTGACCGGAATTCCGTTACTTTTTTTGGATTCCATTTCGTTCCGGTGTTTACGGAATGAGATTAATACCGTCCCAGATTCCGTCCGAGTCTTAAAATTCCGCACATCCCTGATAATAGTGTTTTATTAAAAAGCTTTAAATTTCCAAAAAGCAAACACTTTTTAAAAGATTTCATTGTTTATGAACACGCTTTTTTGACGTCAAAGATTTTGTCTATTTTCATCCATTTTAAAGAAATTCAAAAAAAGTTTTTTGTGCTTTAATTTTTTGGCATTCAATTGTTCTGATTTTTTTTGTTCTCTAAAAAATAGCATGAAAAAAACTGCGAAAATAGTCAGTTAAAAAAAAACTACAATTAAAATGCATGTGTTTTTTTTACTCTCATTTATTTATTTTTAGACAAACTCAAAAAATAACAGTTGTTTTTCTTTCCATCTTTTTTTTTGAGTAAAACATCCGTCAAAAAAGCAGTGTCTCATTTATCTCTCAGTTTTTTTTATTTTCACATTTTTATTTGCACATGGCTTCATTCATTCATTCATTAGTGTGAAAAAAAAGAAGTAAAAGTTTAATTTTTAAAGTTTTATAAATTTTATTTCTTACTTTTTTGTGCAATTTTAATTTCGTTTATTTTATTTAACCAACTTTTGTGTGTTTTAAAAAAAGAGAATTTAATTTTTGGTAGAAAAAATTGAGTTAAAAGTCTGTCTCATAAATAATATAAGACCACCTCAAATTTAGATATAATTTTGTTATTTTTCAACCTTCTTTGAAAGTGTAAAATGATTCAAGTAGTAAAACTAGTTTGTAAATTGACTTTTTTCAGTGTTTTTGCTAATTTCGATTTTTGGTGATCTCGAAGCGAAAATGCAAAAAGGCTTAAAATTGAAATTTCGGTATACAGTAGTTTCGAAAATTTTTGTATATCCATTAGATAGTTCATGTTTTATATAGTATATATTCCCAACTTTCAGAATTGATCATTAACACATCTCCTTAGATCCGGCAATTAAAGTTGCAAAAAAAGCCCGTTTTTTCTAATTTTTTTTAATTTTTAGGCCATTTTTTGCAACTGCAGTGGCTGAATCTGAGGAGATGTGTTAATGATTAATTTCCAAACATGGGGGAACCCTGGGATCTACGGAACACTTTTTCCCCATCTGTTTTTAGTAAATGAGTTTTTGAACGGGGTCGAACCTGGTGGGAAATCCCATCCCACTAACCACTCGACCATTGAGTCGGCGGCATTAAACTTTTTTTTGGATCATTTTTATATTTAAACTGCAAATTTATCAATTATAGCGATGTTTTTACAATTTCTGTAATCATTAAATTTTTCGAAAAAATCTGTTTTTTTAAATTAAAATTAAATTGATTTTTCGGTTCAAATCTGTCCAATTTCAAATTTATCGGTATTTTTTAATTTAAAAGCAGTTTTTTCAATTAATTTGTTAAATAAAATATAAATTCCTGTTTTGCAACAATTTTTTATATTTGTTTTTTCAATTTTTTGGATTCTTCAATTTCACTTCTCAGTCACATATGTATTTTGTGTCACATGAGACATTCGTTTTTGTGTATTTTTATATTTGTAAAAAAAGAGCGTGGTATTTTTTTTATATTTTATTTAATTTTACAAAAAAAAGATGAAAAATTGAAAGCGTTGTAGTTTTGTCAAATGGCTTTGAAAACAATGACTCAAATATTTAAATGTCATTGTTTTTTGGTTTTTGTATCTTTTTTAGTTTTCTTTGAATAAATTATTTTTTATATTTAAAATTATTTTTTTCTGAGTTTTAGTTTTTAAATTTTTTTTAAAATGATATGTTTTGTTTTTGAAATTAATGGTTTGAAATTGAAAAAGTGATTTAAAAATGTTTTAAAAAATGAATCAAAAAATTTGTTTAAAAAAAAGAAAATTTATGTTTGATAAAAATTTTATCAGTGGATCAAAATTTGATCTATATCCATATATCAAAATTTGATCCATTTTTTATATGCCTCTCATTTTTTGCTTATTTTCCAAAAAATATTATCGTATTTTTAAAAAAGCATTTTTTAATTACTTTTTTTTTCTCGTTCCACATTTGTAACCCTTACTTTTTTTGGTTGTCATTTTCAGTAATTTTTTTTGAAAAATTCTTCTTTAAAAAAAATTGTTCCCATTTTTTTAAACTTCCGTCTTTTTTTATATTTTTACCAGAAAAAAATGTTTGTGTTTAAAAACGTCTTTTTAAAAGGGGCCCCCTTTTTTTGTTGAAAAAAGAAACGTTTATTTTTTTTGATAAAGTTTTTTTAAAAAAAAGATTGCTTAAATGCATATTTTTGGAAAGTGTCTATCAACTTTTGATAGTTTTAAAGACAGAAATTGATTAATTTATTTACAGCCACTTTTTTTATATCAAAATTTTGTGTAATTTATGTTTTTAATTTTAATGGAATATTTTTAGTTTTCATTTATGAGTTTCTAAAATATTTGTGTTTAAAATAAATGTTTGAAATCTTCCAATTTCCTTGAATCAAACTAAAATAGATGTTCTCAATTATCAGTTATCAAAGATCAATCATTAAAATAATTCTTTCCGGCGTAAAAAAGACATACACAATTATTATTATTTGACTCAATGAATATTGTATTTTGGTCCCAATTAAATCCACTTTAAAAAATTATTCCTCTAAAAAAACTTGTTCTTTAATTTTTTGTCTATTTTTTTTTTAAAAACCATGTGTTTTTGAAAAAAAATAGACACGTTAAATTTCTTCAAATCCAAGCTTCCATTTATCTTTTTCAAATCTCTCTTTTTTTTTAAAAAATCACGAGAACGAAATTTTCCATACTTTTTTTTTAAAAAATAAAGCTAAAAAAGCAGAGACATAAAACAATGATAAATTGTTTGGCCAATATTTATTTTTGCCTTCAAAAAAGCAAATGCCACTTTTTTTGCATGTGTTTTTTAACTTTTTCTTTTTTCTCTTTTTCTTTTTGTTGCTGGAAATTTGATGTTTCACAGTTTTGGAATTTTTTTAAAAAGAGCATCAAAAAATTTATTTTTTAATTTCTTCCGTTTTAACTTCTTTTTTTGGAAGCGCTTTAAATTGAAAGTTTTTTTTGGGCTGGCAAAAAATGAATAAATTTTGGTCAAAAAACAGAGATGATAAAAAAAATTTGGCTTACATTATTATGTAATTATGTAATTATGGGATTATGGGATAAAATGTAGCAGATTTTGGAAAGATTTTGTTAAAAATAGTGTACTGTAGTAATTACGAAAAAATTATATGCGAAAATATTATCAGTTTTGTTGAATTTCAAATTTATATTTTTTTAGTTTTTATAAATTTTCTTTAAAATTTGTTTCAAATTGAAAAACAAAAACAAGCTTTAATTTCTTTTTTAAACTTGTTTTTTTTCCTTCATTCATTTTTCCCAAAACCGCGCTCCTTTTTTCCTTTTTCAATTAACTCCAAAAAAAATGCAATAATTTTTTCTTTAATTTTTTGAAAAAAACATTTAACGTTTGACTTTTTTTTTGACCTTTAACGTTAAATTCAAAGGGAAAAAAAGAACAGACAATTTCGGCATTAAAAAAATGGAAGCTTAAACCCAAAAAAAAGAAAAAGAAGAAGAAGATGGACGGCTTCATTTCAATTCCATCGAGGCTTGTCTTTGTTTTTTTTGTTGTGGTTAAAAAAGATTAAATGATGCTTCACAAAAAAAAGAAGTCCCTGAAGCCATTTTTTTAACAAAAAATGTATCTCTTTTTATTTTTTTTTGGGCCCATGCTTTTTTCAATTTTTTGTTTTATACTTTTTTAGTTTTAAAAGATTCTTGTCTTCTTTTTTTTTGATGACGTCATTCTTTTTTGGGTCATTTTTGAGCAACATCCTTTTTTATTTTTCTCGTGCCTTTGAGCTATTTCTTTTTTTTTTCAAATCTTTGATGCAAAATTAAATTTATATTCAAAAAAAACAAGCTCAAATTTGTTTTTAAACTTTAAAAAAAGAATTTAGGCAAAACTTAGAAAAAAAGAGTTTTAAATTGGACATACACGAGAAAAACAGCGAGAAAAAAGAAATGTTAGTTGATTCTGAAATTCCACAATTATTACGGCGACGGCATATTTTATCCGGATATCGACCATTAAATGAATCAGCAAATTATTATTTTACATCTGCTTTTAAACTTCATAATGAATTTGTAAGTTTAAATTTTTTTTCTCAGTGATAAAAAAAAAGATACCATTGACAAAAATGCCAAAAATGATGGCACAAAAATAAAAATAAAGATATTTGAAAAATTTTAATAACTTATTATTGCTGAAAGATAAAAAACAATCTAACAATGGCAAAAATGCCGAAATTTAAAAAAAGATGCCATTGACAAAAATGCCAAAAAGCGATGGCACAAAAATAAAGAAAAAACTTTTTAGATGAATTTTTGGACTCATATGCTTCCATTATTCTTTATTTATATTCGTTACATACATCCTGAAATATTTTTTGTATCAGAATCCCGATGGCCTTTGTTAATTCTGTATTTTGGAGTTACCACCCTTTTTTTGGCATCCTCATTTACACATTTAATGGTATCTTTATTTTTACCGTTTTTAGTAATACTCATTCTTCTTTAGCATAGCCGATCACAACTTGATCACATTTTTTGGTTATTAATTGATTTTTCTGGAATTTTAACTTTTAGTCTTTGTATTGGACTTCAAAGACTGGCACAGCGGCAAGAATCTTCTTCATTTTTTAATAATGTAAAAATTACAGTATTCTTAAAAAATGAAACAAATTTGATATTTTTTTAGTTTTATATTTATACTTTAATTTTTGTTGTATATTTACAGTATATTTCAACTTCTGCATTATTCGTGTTGAGACCATTTTGGAAAACTCGGCATATTATTCGATTATTTACTTGTTTACTTTGTGGTATTTGGCTTTATATTCCAATAATTCATCGATATTTTGTAAGTGCAGTCAGTTTATTGAAATATTGCATTATACTTACATAAGAATGATGCAATATTACGTCATACTTCATAAGAATGATGCAATATTGCATTAAATAGTTCAAAAAGTTGTTAAAAGACAATCAGTTTATATAAATGCTGCAAATAAACAGTTTTTCTGGGTTTTTAACGAGATTTTTTTATCATCACTTTTTTCAGACTTCCCCGACAGAATTAACAACCCCTGATATTGGACTTCCCTTTCATTCGAGCGCTTTTCAATGGCTTTTAATTTCTGGAATTTTTATGGGCGTTAATTTTCCTGAATGTATTTGCCCTGGCTTTTTTGATTACTTTTGTTATGGACATCAAATCTTTCATATTTGCATATTTATGGTTACATGGAATTTATGCGACGGTGCAACGCATGATGCAATACAATTTTCAAATTTCTCCCAAACAGAACTGTATGAACCTGTTATAAAAGTTTTGGTTGGAAATGCCATTGGAATTGCTACAACACTTTGGGTGTTAATGAAATATGCAAATATTAGAATTAATGATAAAAAAGTCGAAACGGTTAAAGATTGCGGGGGAGTTCCCGATGAAATTGGAACTGCCATTTAATTGAATAAAATTTAATTGTATGATTAATTAATTAATAGATCTCATTTATTTTAAATATATGTGTATAGCTTTTGTAAAGTTAGATATAACTGAAATAAAAAAAAGTAATAATTAGATTTTAAATTTTTGGAATAATTTTCAAAAACTTAAAAATATTTCAGTTTTATTAATTTCGATTTCGCTGATCTCCGGAGGTTGATATTAATTAAATTTATTAACATTTAATTATTTGTTTATAAATTACAAATTTAAATAAAAAATAGAGCAATTTTAATTCTTTCTTTCATTGGCACTTTTGGCGCTCTTTTTTGTCATCCGAATTCCACGTGTTACATCTTCGGCAGAATCTCTGGAGCCTTTTGATTCTCGAGATGCAGTTTCTTTAGATTCTTCAGAAGTTAACATTTGTGGAGTATTTAAATCACTAACAAAGATAACACTTTTCTCCCCCAATGCTTCTTCAGTACTTATTGAGCCCGTTTCTTCCCGATAAACTCCCGATATTTTATTTACTGAAAATTCAGCAGGTTTTGGAAATTTCATTTGTGGATTGTCATGTACCATTTTACAAATTCCTTTTACGATATCACGAAATTCTGGACGTTCAGATGGAATTTCAGCCCTTAAAACAATAAAAGAATAAAATAAACTAGGTCGAAATCTCTTACCAACATTGATGAATTAAATCCTTCATTGGATTTGGAGTTCTTTCAGGTAAATCTGGCATTGGGCCATGTTTAATCATATGACAAATTTTTTTTTGATTTTCTTCATCCACCCATGGCTTTATTCCCAAATTATATATTTCATATGCCAAAACTCCATATGCCCATATATCAGATTTTGATGAAAAGTTTGGAGTTCGGGATAACGTTTCTGGTGCCATCCATCTGAAAGAAGACAAAAATTAATCATATATTATTAATTATTAATGCAATGTAAAAAATAAAAAAAGTCAAACCTTAATGGAATATTTTTAATACTTGTATCACCTCCATTTCCACGATCACTTGAACGGGATAAACCAAAATCACTTATTTTTATAATACCATTTTTTGAAATTAAACAATTTCGAGCAGCAAGATCTCTAAAAAAATATATGTAATAAAAAATGTATATATACATTATTAAATATTTTACCGATGAATAAATTTATGATAATGAAGATATCGCATTCCCCGAGCTGCTTCATAACAATATACAAGTCTTTCACCCTCTGAAATGCTTTCCTTTTCTTTTAATAAATGAATATCCAAACTTCCACCTAAAAAAAGTGTATTTAATAAAGTCATAAACCAACAAAAAAAAGGTGCAACTTACCAGTACAATATTCCATTACAATCATTACCGGAGGTACATCACATTGAACACCATAAAATGTAATAACATGTTTATGCTTGCATTTTGCCATTATTTGTGCTTCTTGAAACATACTATCTCGGCCTTCATCCTTTTCCAAATCACTTTGTGCTATTTGATCATTTTCATCATCATGTAACATCTAAATCACAGTTAAATATATATATGTATTATTAATAATAAATTACTTTACTTTAATTGCAACAATTTTATCAGGTTTTCCACGCAGTTTTCCTTTTATCACTTGACAATAATGCCCTTTTCCAAGAAAATCTTTTAAATGATATCGAAGGGCTGAAGTTGAAATAAGCCATTTTGGACGTCGAATTGCCATTCTTAAACATACACCACATTGTAATGGACGATCCTAAAATATTTCTTTGATTATTTGATAACATAGAATAAACTTACTCGATAAAATTTAATCAATTCATCAATGGTTGAAAATTGTAAAGCTTTTTTATTCATATTTTGATTGGCATTTCCTGAAGGTGTTCCGCGTCCTTCCATGGCAGAACGATTTGATCCTTTTACTTTGGTGCCCTGGCATCTTTTACTAAAAAGTACTTGAAGTTCCCACAATTTTACAGCTATATTATAGGTGACAGGAAGATGAGCATATTTAGGTTCTGCATTTGCTCCCAAACAAATACTTAACACAACTTCATTCTTTCTCGCTTTTACCATTCGAATAAGATAATCACCCTTTTCCTTCAAAGATTCTTCAACATGTGATCTTGATCGAAGACCATGATAACATTGCATTGCGTGAACTTTTCGAAGATGTTCCATTGCTTCTTTTGATCCATCTGGAGTTGGCATTATTTAATGTTTTATTGATTGATTTATTGATTGATTTAATGCAATGAGGAAGAGACGGCACGGAAATGTTGAAATTGAGAGAAGACGAGATTTTGTGATTGATTGCAAATGAATGAAAATGATGATTTGCTGATAAAATGAAAATAATGTAACATTGCAATTAAGAATGTAACATTCAGTGCAAAAAATCCACAAATTTGCATAATTAATGCAAAGAAAAAAAGAAGAAAAAATCGTTCAACAATGAAGCTTCTGGAAATGTCAATCAAATTGATAATAAAATAAATAAATGTCATTTGGATTCAGAAGCATGTTAAATGTGTTTTATAGAGACAAAATTGAAATAATTACGTTTATTCTGCACATATTTTTATGTTTAATGTTTCTGCTATTTTATATTTAATGAATCAAAGAATCTACAAAATTTCTGTGTATATCGAATTACTTTAAATAGACGGTATACGGTAATTTTTGTTAAATATCATTATATGTTATTGTAGCTAAACTACTGTAAAATTTTTAGAGTGTACAAAATATAAAATATTTGACACTTTTTTATTTCCAACTATTTTAATCTATGCTTCTTTTGCATGATTACCATAATTTTTCAAACATTAAATTTTCCAACCCCTCCATTTCGCATTTTTCATATTGTTAGTTTATATTTCTTAAATTATTTAAATTAAGATTATAAAATTCAGAAGTTTTTTAATTTATCATTTTTTAAATTTATTTTCGGCATTACTGTATTAATTTTCTTCAAAAAATGGAATTTCGAAAAACCGTATTTTCGGCACTGGTTTCATTTATATTTATAGAAAAAATATACAAATGATAAAAAAATTAGGATATTGTAAACGCTTCTGAAATATCTTCTTTCGAAATTCCGATTCCTGATGCATCTGAAATCCTAATAGTTGTGTCTTTAAAACAAAAAGTAAAAAAATCTAATTTTGTGGAAAACAAATAAGAATAAAATTTATTTAAAATGAACAAAACCAAAAAAACCGTTACAGTATGTCATATCAGAAACAATAAAAATGTATTTCACAGAATTATTTTCTTTCTTTATACAATTTTTGATAATCATTATAATAAACACTATTTTGAAATCCAAGAAAATCAATAATAGGAATTCTTTTTGGTGGAGTTTCAATAATTTTTGCAATAAAGCTTTCAAGAATTTCTTTATATGCATCAGAAAGTGCAATACGTTTATTATAGTCCAATTTAATCAACAACTTTTCATTTTTCTAAAAAATGTTAAAACTTTATTGTAAAAATAAAAAAGTAAAAACAAACCAAAATAAAATCAGTGATTGAAGCAAAATCAAACTCTTCCGTTAAACGAATAAGATTAAAGCGAGAAAGTTGTTTTAAACCAGGAAGAATTTCAGCGAGCTTTTTGAAAGTATCTGTTTTAAACATCGATGAAGAATTTGAACCATAATACCTACAAAAGTGAAAACGCTATATTAAATAAGAGTAATTTCAATAAACATTTACATAACAAAACGTTCAAGTTTGTGAATATTTAAAAAAAGTTGATCAACTGTAACCAAAGTTCCATCAGAATGTTTAATTGTATAGTCACAAAGCTCCAATTCCTTCAAATTACCAGCAGAAGTTAAAAATTGATATTCATCATAAGTTAAATGTTGAAGCAAGATATCCAAAGAACGAAGATCACATTTGACAATTTTTGGGATTAAAGATGACAAAACTGTTGGTTTTAAATCATAAACATTAATTTGATCATAAATCCATAATTTAGCAATATTTTTCATTGAATCAAAAATTTCTCCATCAGCTTTCCATTCATTTCCATAACCATGTTGTAAGCATTCAACAGGATAAATAGGAATTTTTGAGAAGAAATATTTGCAAGTTTTGATCAATTTCTTCCATGCTTTTCCAGAACTTGGATTGGTAAAAATATATTTGATCATTGGATATGGCAGAGAAAAATGTTGTAAACGTGGAGAAGCAAAAGTATAACTAGAATTTAGATCATTAGATGATGGTAAAGCGAGTTGAAGATCTTGTAAATCCATATTTGATTGCAAAAGATTTATCTAAAAAAGAGATTAAAAGATAATAATACACATTGAATCCAGTGTTCAATTTTTCACGCCGATGTTTAGCAATATGTTTTTCAAGGGCCATGTGGGAGAAAAAAACGTTTTTTTTCGTTTTTCATATTTAGACATTGGCAAGTGAAAAATAAATTTTTTTGTTTGATTGTAGTACTTTCAGACCTGAATAAGAATAATATTAAAAACAAAAAATTAAAACAATTTTTTTAGTTAAAGCGCCGAAAATGCCATCTGAAAATTTCAAAATGCAAACATTTTTTGGTAGAAAAAATGATGCTTTTTCTTTCCTTTTTTTGCAACAAAAAAATCCATTTCATTTATGCTTTTGAAGGACGCGTCGCCAAAAACACCTTTTTTAGGCGATTTTGTGTGAAAAAATAGGGGTTTTTGGGGTATACCATGTTTGTGCTCTTTTTTTTCAAATTTTTAAAAATCAGTAATTTTTGAAAATCTTATTACTCTAAAAAATGACTTTCAAATTGAATCATTTGATGATGGTAAAGCGAGTTGAAGATCTTGTAAATCCAATTGTCAGGCATTTTTTGAGCTGTACTAATAATTTATTCTAACGAAAACATACTGTTTTTTGCTTTGAATTCGATGGGGATGCGCCCATTTTCATAAATAGAATTATAAATAAATCCTGGGAAATTTCTCGCATATTTTATTTGGGAAATTTTATTATGTTGCGATATTGAAACCTAACAAGATTAAAAAGTTAAACATTTATAAATGGACAATTAAATTATATCAATTTTAGATTTGTAATTCCAAAAAGGACTTATTTTTTGCTAAAATTGTAAAAACGTACTCATAATGTTTTATTTATAAGAAAACACATTTCGGGAAATGAAAGTAATTTTCAGCTAATTTCCCAGGAGTTTTTCCCTTTTTGGCATCCCTAAGGGGTTGTCCAGAATATGACGTCATACAAAGAGGGGAGGAGGGGGTCAGCCAATTATGACGCTCTTTGTTCTCTATGCCGCCCATCAAAGGCGGCATCTTTGATGACGCCGCAGAGGGTGTGGAGGGGGAGGGGGGTCTAAAAATCCCGATTTTTGTATGACGTCACATCTGGAGAACCCCTTATTATAAAACTTGACGACAAAAAAATGTAAAGATTTTCTTTTAACAAAAGTGACTCCATCTTTTCTTTCGATATTATTTCTTTTTTTCTAAACTAAAAAACAATATTCAAATATGGTTACGGCTGCTTAGTAACTGTAATCTTAAAAAATATTTTTTTTTCTCATTTTAAATGAAATTTTTCATTTTGTGAAAATTTAAAAATACTGCAAGGATGGCAGAAATTTCATTTTTAATATTATTTTTTTTATTTTTAATTCCAACAATTTCTGCGACAATAGATTTTTATAAACTTAAAGGAGCCTTTATGTACGCGGATCCCATTGATGCCCCCATTCAAGGGAAATCCGAAAATGAATGTGCTCAAACATGCCTAAATTACTTTGATAAATGTATTGGTTTTCAATTTATTAAATCTGATGGCACATGCATTCATCTTACAACTGTTCGAAATATACAAGAATCAAACAAATGCAACTTTTATATTCGAGATTATTTAATTGAGCAAACAAGTATTGATCCATTTGTTTCATCCCGGAATACAACGGATCAACTAATTTTTTATGGCGCATATGGTAGCACTTCAGCGTGTCCACAAAATTTTGAAGATAAACTGACTTTTTGTAGTTTAGAAATGACGGTAAAATATTTTTTTGGATAACCTAAATATCTGATTTTTTGATTAATTAACTATATTTAAAGCTTAATAAGAATCAGTGATGTTGGTGTGACTCCGACTCCGGAGGAGTTGACATCAGTGATTCCAACTTCGACTCCGCAGTCAGAGTCGGAGTAGATAAAATATGTCTTGTACAATACTGATAAGAATAATCGAGTCAATACATTTTTGCAGCTTACAATTTTCCAGGCCGGTCTCGGGCAAAATGTTTTTCAATGCCATTTGGCAAAAAAAAAGTTTTTGTATTTTTTTGGTGAAAAAATGAAAACCTTAAAAAACGTTTTTTTTCTCTCAAAAGGCATTGAAAGACATTTTGCCAAACCTAAGCCTAGAAAAATGAACCTTTAAATTTTGCCAAACCTAGTGAAGAATATTGTAATTGCCAAAAAGTCACAAAATTTGATCATTTTTAACAACAAAAAATGCCATTTTCAAACATTTTTTACTATCTTCTTTTTTTATTTCCTTCAAAAGTTTTAGGAAACAAAATGCAATGAATATGCAGATTTTTTTAATGCCACATTTGATGGCACAAATTGCATTATAAATGGTAATCGACCACAACAATGGTATTGTGCCCCAAAATTAAATCCAGAAAAATTACTTTTTTCAACAATTTATTCTGGATTTTGTTATTTTAAAACAACTGTTTCCACAAATGATATTACTGCATTTACACAACAATGCCAAAGTGTATCTGCAAATAGTTATCCCTTAACTATTTGCTCCGCCAGTGAAAATGAATTCGTTGCAAGTATGTTTGCATTTTTTAAATTTGAACATTTGAAATTAAATTTATCAAAAAGAACTTTTTTGGGGCAAAAAATGTTTTTGTGGCATTACCGTAATCTTTAGCGGTTTTTGGCGTTATGTGACCAAGAATTTAAATTTTGGATTTACAATAAATCCATTAAAAAATTAAAAAAACTATTTTTTTAGGTATGACAACAACATGGCCAATAATGCTTTCATTATTTTGTCCTGCAAATACTTCAACAGTTTATAATTGGGCAAATAATGATGGAGATTGTACATTTCGAAATTGGTATACTCCATCTTCTACTCCAGGAGTGGATGGAATAGATGGGGAACCAAATGATTATACAAATACTACTCAAACAGTAGCCATAATGTCATCAGATGAATTTTGGTATGATGAAGCTGTCGGAGCTTCAACTTCTGGAACATATATTTGTAAAGAAAATGCTTTAACTTTAGCAGAATATTCTGCAATTTGTCAAAGTGTTGATAATTGTGAACAATTGTAATGAATTTAAATTATTTTGAATTTTTTATTTTTCGTTTTATTTAAATTAAAAAAGAAATTTTAATAAAATATTTGCAAAGCATTTATCAATAAAAAAGTATACTGTAACTCTAAAAGTAGGGGGGGGACACGGGCTCTTTTGGTGTTCGGTAGAAACGAATTTTGAGATAAAGAGGTCCAATATGGTTTATATTACTCCTACATCACTTAGAAATGACTTAAAAATAATTTTGGAGATGTGCGTCCCCAAAATCGGAATTTCGATATTTTCGATATTTTTTCGCAGGGGGGACCAAGACAAAAAATAAAAAAAAAATTTTTTTAAGAAAAAAATTTTTTTCTTTTAATATCATCTGAATATGTCCAAAAAAATATAATAACACTATAAAAAGCGTTTAAATGGATCAAAACGATCAAATATTGAAGTTATATCGCTATAATGATGTTGGGGGTATTGTGAAAAATCCTTCTTTATAAAAAAAATTTTCTCGGGTGTGTTAGACTTTAATATGATTGGGTATTACTAAACTGAGGTTGGGAAATTTAATAAAAGCATTCACTGGCACTTAAAGCCATTTTAAATCAATGTTTTTGGTTCTGGGGATGTTGTAGTAGTACAAAATCACTTTTTTGGTATGATTGACTCATC
This sequence comes from Panagrolaimus superbus, assembly GCA_964035985.1. Taxonomy (NCBI): domain Eukaryota; kingdom Metazoa; phylum Nematoda; class Chromadorea; order Rhabditida; family Panagrolaimidae; genus Panagrolaimus; species Panagrolaimus superbus. Next base: position 15,613,007 of record OZ038357.1, read on the forward strand.
CATGGACTCTGTATGTACAAATATGGTCTAGAAATGATCGCTATGGACTGCTGAACAGTTCGTTGGATTCGGTTTTTCGAATTAAGATCATAAGTTTTTGTAATGCCTTGAGACAAACTACCTCTACTTATACCCCAACATCTTTCAGTCCTAAAATTTCGAAAACCACCAAATGCTAAGTTTTGTTTAGTATTTTTCCTTATTCCCAACAACATTCCAAGCAATTGGTTGGATTCGCTTTTTCCATTTATGGCCTTATTCCAAAATGCCAGCTTCAAATGTCAAAAAGTACCAAAAATCAACCTCAAACTTCCTTAAAGTGGCATTTTTCGAATATTCCTCAAAAACCGATAAACTCGATAAAATTATGTTCCCAAGAAACTAACTTGAATTTCTAGTTAGAGTCTTCCTTGTCGATTTTCTATAGTTCGGATATGGCACACCAAAATGCAAATTTTTTGCCATTTTTCACCCAAAAATTTCAATTTTCGTTAAAGTAGGATTTTGAGAATAAGGTTTTTTTTGATGCTTGGTATAGAATTTATTTTTGTAAATGCCATAACTTAAATTTTTGGTTAGATAAAATTTTTTTTTTTGACTTAAAACGATTTGGCAGCCAAAAAAGGTGCCAAAATCGACAAAAAACACATTTTCGTAAATTTTACGGCACACCTCCAAATTCACTCCAAATCAACTCTAATAAGTTTCTTAAGTGTTTTTTTGCCATTTCCAACAATTTATTCAAGTAAACTTTCTACCGTACAATTTTCCCCCCAAAAAGAGCCCGTGGGGGGGATACTATTTCAAAAAAAATGGATGAACCTGATATGCCTGATTTCTTTTTTGTTTTAACACGAAAATTGTTTCTTTTGTTTTCTCGAATTTTTCAAAGTATACTTTAGAAAATTCGAGAAAACAAAAAAAAGCAATTTTCGAGTTAAAATAAAAAAGAAATCAGGCAAATCAGGTTCATCCATTTTTTCGAAATAGTATCAAAGCCTCCTATATCAGTGATTACTGTATCAAATAATTTTTTTCTGTTTTTTAAATTTTCAAAAAAGGTTCAGTAATAAATTTTCAAAAATCTATTTTTTTGTTTTGTTTTTTATGCATTTTTTAAATGAGTTTTTAATTTCGAGTCATAAATTAGATTTAGAACAACTATCAAAGGTATTATTAGATTCTTAAAATTGTTGTACACTTGTTTTTTTACATAATTTAATTTATTTGTTGTCATAGTTTCTTTCTATTTTAGACTTTCTTTGAACGAATAAAAAGAAAATTAAGATTTTACAACATTTTTTAGATATTTAAAAAATATAAATTCAAAAGTCAAACTTTGGCAAAAAAAGGATTGAAATTTTATGGTTTTTTTTATGCGACATAGGGTTGGTGAAAACAGACAGTGCCATGGAATTTGTTTAAAAAATATTTTTTTCATTTCCTGATTTCCCTGATCAAACCAGGATTAATCCTTGATAAATATCGTACTTTTTTATTTGCACCAAATTATATGGCTCTTTTTTATTAATTTATTACAGTAATCGCCAGCTGTTAACAATTTCCCGCGTTTTAAAGCAAGAAATGGAAGGCTTACAAATTTCTCTAAATTCAACAACAAATATTTTCTTTGCAAATTCAGAAGTCAATGGAACCGTGTATCTCAAAATTGAAGAACCTTTAAAAGCTCGAAAAATAGATGTTTCAATTATTGGCCGAGCTAAAACATCTTTTCATCATCAACGTGGTAAACATACATATTTATATTCTTCAATCCAATCATATCTTCAACAAGAATTCGTGTTATGGAAATGCCAAAATGGTTCAAACAAGCTTTTACCTGGTTCTCATCAATTTCCATTTAAATTTATGATTCCTCTTAAAGCTCCACCAAATATTAGTGGACAATATGGAAATATTCGATATTATATTAAAGCAAATATTGATATTCCATGGACTTTTAATAAATTTGTGATCCTTGCATTTTCTGTTTATCCGTATATTGATTTAAATATTGATATTCGACTTGCAGCACCTGCTATTAAGTACATGGAAAAAGCTGGTATATTTTCTTCAAAAGCTGTTAAAGTTACAGTAAGTTTTTATGAGAAATGTGTGGAATTTTAAGGGATATTATATATCCATGTTTTTCAAAATTTATAAAATTAGTTCAAACTACTTCGCTTTTGAATAAGAGCATTCTTGACGGATACCATATATCCAAAACTCTTATGTTTTTTAGTTAAGAATGCCAAAAAGGGGATATGTTTGTGGTGAATCTATTCCGATACATGTTTCAATTGAAAATGAATCTACTTCTGAAATTAAATCTGTTGAATCGGGCATTCGTGCCACGTATATCTTTACGGCAACCGAAAACACTATTTTCAACGGACAAACAATGGCAAAAGACATTATCAAAAAGTATTGTGTTGAAGATGTTCCTTTACCGGTATGTCCACCATTTGATAATCAATAAAGTTGGGTAATTTTTTTAGAATGGAATGACTAAAAATACAGTATTCACTCGAGATATTGAAATTCCTCAAATTCCACCAAGTTTTGATCATTGTGAAATTATTCGATTACAGTATTATGTTTTTGTAAGTTGTAAATTATTTAAAAATTAACAGTAATTATTAAATATTTTAGGTAAAAGTTCATACAAGTGCAATATTTTCTTGTGGTCCAATCGCTTCAATGCCAATAATAATCGGCACAATTCCCCTTCGAAAAATGATTTCATCAACTTTCGGTAAACCGAATCCTCCAGCCCCAACAGCTCCGCCGCCAGATTATGACTTTAATGATGCTAATTTTGGTGATAGAAAAAACAGAAAAGAAAGAAGAAGAAATTTTTAAATTTCAACCAAAAATTTCCATAGATTTTTTTGATTTATCTTCTTAATTTAATCCTTAAAATACGCACTAAAATATCTTTTACCAATTACGGTGGTCATTTATTACAACATTTTTTTTCAAAAAAAATTAATAAACATTAAAAATAAATTTATTCCTAAAAAATTTTTAATAAAATTTAAATTTCAATATTGCAGTTTTTGTTGAGGTTAAAGAAATAGATTTTGTGTAAATTGGTAAAACCATATTATCCGATGATAACTCAAATCCATCAAATTCTCCTTTCATTTGTTTAAATAATTTGCCCTAAAATTATCATTGATAAGAATGATAATCAAAAATGATAACAAACCATTTTAAGAAAAATTTGCCATTTAAAATATATTTTAAATTTATAATTTCGTGTTGAGAGTATTTCACAGAGATTATAAAATTCTGCAACAATTTCACTGATAGGAGGATATGAAATTCCTTTAAAATCTTTTACAATGAGATCAAAGGATTCCAGGGATGGAAAAGCTGCGGAACATTCAAAGATTTTATGCATCGATGTATAATATAGCCGATATTTATCTGTTAAACATATCTTTAAATTTCGTAATGCATAGAAATGTGGACTAAAATTTGATTAATTGTTAGATTTGTAAATTATTTTAATAATAAACTATTTAGGGTTTACTTTGAGGTAAAATGTCTCAACACGACTTTGCACAATTGTGTTCGGACGTTAAATGGCGACCCGACACATTACGCCAAAATCTCAATATCAGTTGGAAAATTTATGTTTTTATCTTTATTTTTTTTGTAAACTTTTACCCTTTTTTTGAAGAAAAAAATAGTAAAATTCAGAAGCAGAATAAAAATGTAGCGTTACATGTCACTTCGCCAAAAAGGCGAAAGCTTTCAAGTCCTCTGAATCGTGTCGAGACATTTTCAAAAGTTTATATTTTTTACACTTTCTAATTTTTTGTGTATTAAAAATTTGTTGCAATTAATTTTTTAATAGCAAATGTCAAAATATATTGGATATATGATATCCTTTTTTTTAGGATATCCGATATCTGTGACATAAAGATTTCAAAATCCCTTTTTCCCTGTCATCATTTGACAACTGTTGTGTTGTTGACTAAAATAAAATCAATCTAAAATTACTCACACAAAAACATTCCAAAAATAAAAAAAACATTATTGCAACAAAAAATAAACTCTTTTTATTTTTTTGCCCCCGCCACCCTTTTTTCTTTTGTTTAACAACAGTTGTTTTAGGAGCTCATGAGTTAGCTCCTGCCTACCTACTAAATTATATCTCTCTTAAATCTCTCTTAAAGTTGTTCAAAAAAAAGAGAACTCACTTTTGAACGGCATCAAAATGATTGACTAAATCATTACAGGATAAATTATTAAAGAAAATTAAGGCTAAACTTTTTGTTCGATAACATTTTTCAAGGATATCTTTTAAGCTGTGAACATTATGAACTTCTAAATCCAAATGATCCAAATATAAATCCCTCGGAGGTTCAGCTGGTAAAGCATAGCAACGAGTTTTTATCCTTTTCAACGATTTTGAACATTTATTTGTAATTTGTGTTAAAATTGATACGGTATCAGTTGAAAGTTCAACAAGTTCTAAAAATATTGATGGATTACGGTATCAAAAAATAATTAACATACTTTGAGCTTCACAAATTGTATCAATAAATCTTTCCAAAAATGCTGTATAATTATCACTGATAATAAAAGGAAGATTTAGACATTCCAAAGAATTTCCAATTAAATCTTGTAAACGTTTTACTTGAAATTTAAGAATTTTATTTCCAACTGTTCTCTGAAAAAAAGAGTAGAAACAATAGTTTTAAAAAAGTTTTGTGACATTTGTCACTTTTAAAATGTCTGTCTTGAACGGAAAACAAAAAAGAATTTATTTGTTTAGTGAAAATTTATTTATTAAATAAACAAAATCTTGTCTGAACTTCTCGATGACCCACCTCTAACAAATCCACCTTTTGGCGGCCTGTTTGAAATCGAAAATTAAATAATCAAGACAAATTTCGATTTTTAATTTACTGTAAGAAATCAAAATATTAAGTTTTTTAAATTTCGATCGTAGTCAAAATTGAAGAATGAAATAATAAAATTTTTTGTGCTATTATCGAAATCTCAGTTACGTTAATCCTTTTTTCCTAATTAAACTTAAAGGGGGAGATTGACCGCTAATAAATCCACCTTTTGGCGGCCAGTCACAAAACGCCAAACCCCTATAACTCCTCTAATATATAATTTAAGCTTTTTTATCATATCATCAAAGATGTTAGACATAAATATCAACGTCCAAAAAAACCATTAAAAAATAAATTAAAAAAGGATATCCTTGATTTTTGGCATAATGTGACAAGCCGCCAAAGCCATGCTTACTATTTGAAAATCGAAATTACCCCAAAAATTTTGTCCCTCAACAAAAGATAAAAAAGATTCTTACCGAATCAGCATTTTCATTACAAAAATCAATTAAACAAAGAGATTTGATGGAAGAACAATAGCGTTCCAAAGCCTCCCAATTCTCTTTTCCTGCTAACGCAAAAGTATAAACAGCTTTTGCATCATATTGTTTACCATTTAAAAGTTCACTACAAATATCATCATAAATTTCTTGAATTAATTTTTCTGGCATTTTCTTTTTTATCTTTCGGTTCTATAAAAAAAACAATAAAAAAAGGAATAAAAAGAAAGGGCAGCAAAAAGTTATTTTTATATTTAAAAAAAGAACACAAGATCTCGGAGGAAAGGAATAAATGAATGAAGGGAACAAAAATCAATGGATAGCATTTTTAAAGAAAATCAAAAGTGATTGATTATCAGCTAAAATTACATGTGTATTATAAATGCCAATATTGGGTGTTAATATTTTTGGATTAATGATTTTTAACAAGGAAGAAAAATTACGGTAAAAGAAGTGAAGAAAACAAATATAATTAAACTTATTAATTTTATAATAAAATAAAATAATTTCAAACAGTTCTGGCGTTTGGCAAAGTGTTCTTGGTAAAGAAGAACACTTTGCTAAGTGCCACTGCGTCAGAAATTTCTGTGCACAGTCTTAGATTTAAACAGTTTAATGCAAAGAAGCACTTATTTTTATAAATTACTCAAATTATAAACCTACAGTACCCAAAAAATGTAATCATCACAAACTTACGCATTGTCATTTTTAAAAAGCGCTTGAATTTTTGCAAAAAAAAAAATTAATTTTATTCTAAAAAGTATCAAAAAAATTTTTAAAATGGACGTCGGAAATCACTTTATCATACAATAAAAAACTTGTTTTTTTTAAACAATTTATTTATTAATTAAGGCACAAAAATATTATCAAAAAAACACAAAAAAATCGAATAAAACTCAAATTTTAAATATTTTTAAATCAGAAAAATCCAAAAATGCAACATTTTTATATTTAAAATTCTTATCATTTAAGTTGAATAACAATTTATTTAAACTTATTTTAACCGTCAACAATTTGTCAGAAGAAAAAAAACTATAATATATAATCGAACACCGAAATAAAAAGTAAGTTTAAAAAGATGCAAAATCAAAAAAAAAAAGGTTGTCGTCTGACAAGCTTGCTTCCCGATCGGCGACCGGCGGCAAGTGAACGAGGGAATTTGAACATTCAACAAAAGCTTTCTTCGATCGCAAAAAAAAGTGAGGTATAAAAAATAGAAGGAGATTTACTTTATCTCAAACATGGCAGCTCGAGGGGAAAATCTCTTTTTTTGCGTCAATTGAAAAAGATCATTTTTTTGAAAAAAACAGCGGCGGCGGCTGATCGATGTTTAAACTTTTAACTTTTTTTTGTGACAACTGTTAAAAGATTAAAAGTTTCAAAATTTCACCTTGATAAAATATAATATTTAAACACAGTAAAATATTATTATGGAATATTAATTACGAAAGAAATTTTAATAAAGATTTTGATTTAATTCAAAAAAGATTAAAAGTTATTTTTTGATAAACGAAGAAAATCCATAAAAAATCGCTTTAATCACTCACGCGGGAAATTTCCGCTTTTTTTTTGATTTCCCAGGAAATGAACAACCCCAACTGTGTTAAAGCAGAAATTACTGTAATATTTTTGTGCAACAAAACTTTTTTTTTTGTAACAAAAATCTTGTTTTAAAATGTTGGCAAAATGTTTATAGCTGCCAATAAAATTTGAAGAAAGAAAAAAAAATATTTTAATCCTAGCAAAAATTTATTGTAGCTTTTAATTAAATTTTACAATATTTTTGTTCAAATATGGTTCGTAAACTTAAATTTCATGAACAAAAGCTTCTTAAAAAGGTAGATTATGTTAATTGGTCAGATAACAATGTCCATGAAGGAACAATTTTACGTAAATTTGCTATTCGAAAGCGTGAACATTATAGCACATATAATACTCTTGCAAGACAGGTAATTAATTGTACACTTATTTTTTTATATATATGTAATCAGTTTTTTAGATTCGTGATATTAGTCAACTTATCAAAGATCTTCCAGACAAGAATCCAAATAAAAAGAGACTTGAAAGAAAACTTCTTGCAAAACTATTTGATATGGGACTTATTCCTTCAATTGATTCCTTGGAAAGATGTGATTCAGTTTCAGCATCATCATTCTGTCGTCGACGTTTAGCTTCTGTATTGGTACATGAAAAAATGTGTAAAGATATTGGACAAGCTGCACAATTTGTTGAACAAGGACATGTTCGAATTGGTACTGAAGTTGTTACAGATCCCGCATTTCTTGTTACCCGAACCATGAGTGATCTCGTTACATGGACAAATGCATCGAAAATTCGTAAACATGTTGAAAGTTATAACAATATTCGAGATGATTTTGAAGAATGATTTGAGAAGTTTCTCTTTTATTATTGTACGTTGTTTCATTTCTTTGTTGAGTTTTAAAATTTTCTTCATTATGAATAAAAAAGTATAATCTTTTTGAGGTCCCTTTAATTAGTAGCTCTTTTCGAAATCGAGATTGGCATATTGAAGGGTATTGTCATTTCTTTGAATCGAACTGATAATATACAGTAATCAAAGACACAAGTTTTGGATGCTTACATCTCCGACTAGTGTTGTGGCAAACCAGAGCCGTGATAATACTATTTTTGAACTTAATCAAATATAATTAAGCTGTAACAAAATCTATAGCATTAAATGTAAATCACATCACTCATCGTATCTTTCAAAAATTTATTTTACACCAGCATCAAGAGATAAATAAGATAAATAAAACAGATAAAGAAAAATACAGCAACAAAAAAATCAAAATGAAACAGATAAGCAACCACCTAATCCAATATTAGTTTTTGGTACAAATGGATTTTCTTTAAAACCTTTGACAAATGGATCATCTTTTTGTGCTTCTTGAATAGTCCTATAAAAATCATTTCTATATATCCATAAAACTTTGATAAAAAGCAACAACTTACTTGAATAATTCTTGAATTGCAGAACTAACAGGAGCTCGTAAAAGTTCTTTTTCGCGTTTTAATTGTTGAATAACTTTCTTTGCTTCTCCAATCGTTTTTGGTTGCTTTTCTTTTCCAACATTCATTTTGATAACAAATAAAGTATTGATAAGGATTATTGATATATTCTAAAAGTAAAGATGATACGAAGAAATCTAACGAAATAAAAAAATTGGATATAAAAAAATATATTTGTTGACTTGAAAAAAATCGAAGCAAACGGCAAAAAAATGAATTGCGCAAAAAAATGCGCGGGCTTTTTTTGGCTTTGTGAAAATGAACAAAATATTTATGCAAAATTCAAATAGAGGCTTGGGGTAAAAAGAATCCGACCTGGGCTTCAGGGCCGTATTTAGGGCGAGGGATCTGTGCCTCCCTGAAAATGAGGAATTTCCTTTGATCTTTTGCGCTTCGTGTTGGCGGCGGCAAAAAATCAATGATGTGCCCCCCCCCAAATGGTCGATGCCCCCTCCGAAATTTTTTTCTGTGTACGACCTTGCTAGGCTTAAATTTTTTGGCGGTGTAGTTTTATTTTTTATACGAAAATATCAAAGAATTTTTTTTTCGGCCGGGCTTGCTGCCCAAAAATGAAATTTTTCATACCTGGTGTACAGTAACCGAAAAAAATAAAATCACCAAACAAATATTGCTTTCGGTTTGTCAAAACAGTGTTGTTGCAACACCGGTGCCTCGGAGCCGACTCCAGAGCCGGAGACAATGCTCTCAAAATATAACAGGAAAAGCGCCACTTTTCAGGGTTCAGAACCACGGAGTCGGCTCCGGAGCCAATAAAATATGTACAACACACCAAGGCTCGGAAATGACCGACTCCCCACCAGTGCTTCTAGCCGCCCCCTCTTTCCCCGCCCGGGGTTCGGGGGAGGGGAAAGGAGGGGGGGGGGGGGATAATTTAAAAAACGTGAGGGGGGGGGGGAAAGGGGGAGATTTTAGAACCTAAAGGGTGGAAAAAGTGGGTTTTTATAAACTTTTGCTCCTTATTTTTAATTTTTTGCCTTGTGAAACTTATATTGTTCATTTCAGTTATATTTTTATTGTTTTTTTATTTTTTTTAAGGATTTATCTGCCACTTTTAATAAATATTAACGATTCAGAATGTATTTTCTCCAAAGATCTACGTTTTTAATCTAGCTTTTTCGTGAAAAAGAACTTCCAAGGAATTTTTGAAAGAAAAAATTCTATAAAAAGGGGAAAAAAGGGGGATTTTGGAGGGTAAAGGGCCCGTGGGCAATGGGGAGGGGGATAAAAATGTCAGCACTATCTGTTACTGTTGTTGAACTGCCAATAACTTCCGAATCCAAAGTAAATGTATGCGTGTTTTAAAAAAAAGCTTTTCAATAAAATGTTTTTGTTATTATAAAACGCTACTGAATATTATTATGAAACGAATCAGTTCAAAAAACAAATAATAATGACAGACAAACAAAACTAAGAAAAATCAAATTTTCAAAAATTATATTTTTTAGCTGTTAAAATTCCCATTGTACGTAATTAATGACCACAAATAGCAGAATGATATGAAGAATGATTCCTTGCCATTATTTGACAATTTTGAATTGCCCATTTTGTAACAGGTGGTGAAAAAATATTTGTTAATTCTTTGGAGGGGGAAATTGCCAAAATTTGAGAGCAAAAAGACCACCGAAAATGTGGATGTACTTTTAGCATTGCTTTAACGGCTTCCAAAATTTCAGGTGTAAAAGTTTTAAAAAATATATTTTTAATTTTTTTTGGAATCTGCGGGGATTGCATTAAATTAATGTTACTTTTTATTGATTTAAAATATTTTGATATCTTTGAATCATCCTTTGAATCACAGAGAAGTTGCTTTAAATGTGAATCAATTATTGCCATCATTTTTAAAGCATCAAATTCTTCATAAGTTAAATTTCCAAAGATTTTAATAATGTCTAGAGATAACTTTGATTTTGTATAAATATCCAAAATTAATCCAATTTTATTTGATTCAAGATTTTCAAGATCATCAATATACGTTGAAATAGGAGATTTTGATGGAAGAAAAGTTAAATTTAATTTTGAAAAAGCTTCATCCGAGCATTTATTGATAATTTTATCAATTACCGTATAGTGTGATGGAATAACACATTTAGGGCTGCCATTCAAAAAATTAATTATATTTTGCATACAATACGGATAAATGGTTGATAGACTTCCACGAATTCCACCGGAACTATTTTTAATTCTTGATAAAGCGGCATTCTTTAAAGGAATGGTTTTAACTTCATTAAAAGTGCAATTGCTTAAATAATTTCTAAATAATTGTTCATTTATAATTGCATCATTCTTATTCACATTTGATAATAATCTTTCAAAATAAATATTTGAAAAACACGATGGCATTGAAAATGCTTTAAATAAAGCTTCAATAATAGTTTCTGAAAGGCATTCATTTTGCTAAAAAAGAAGATTAATAATAAATTATATTTTAAATAAAAACTTTTTTTTACCGTAATAATATCACGAAATGTTGAAATTGGAAGAATGTAAAGATTATCAATTGCTTGAAAAGCAATTAAATCATGCATTTGTTCCCGTTGAAATGAAAACGGTGAAGGAAGAAGAATTGAAAGAATAATAATAAAAAATAAAAAACACAAAATATTAACCATTCTTATAAAAATTAAAATGCAATAATAAAGAAATGAATCTATTACAAATATCTTTTTATATACTTTTGTTTTGACCTCCACTTTTATTACATATCTCTTTTTTTATCATCGAAAATTTAATCATATTTTTAATCAAAAGGCAAAAAGGAGATGGAAAAAAATATGATAAAAATCTTTGACGGTTTTTTTTCAAGGTTTAGAATATTGGAAAACAACAAATAGTTAGTTTCCTCTTGATTACGGAGGATTAGGTACTATTCAGGCAAAAAAACCAAAATTCTGAAACCCTCCTCCAATCCTTATCATCAAACCTTTGATCTTATGCCGCACTTAAGTCAGGTGTTCCCAAACTTCATACTCTTCCTTTAAAAGTGCTGACGTCAGATATCTGGACAATCCATTGTTATTTTTAATTATTAACTAGGCCAAGGGCGGCCCTTCGGGCCGCATATTTTATACAGGTTACTCAAAATTGATGAACTTCTTTTATAATTCTTATTTTATTAAACATCTGGATATAAACAAACAACTTAAAAATTTTATTTCATTTAGTTATTTTTGTAACCAATTTCTTAATTCAATTTTTCTTAAAAGTTTATTTACAATAATCATACAATAAAGCTAATAAAAATAAATATAAAATATAAAGATATTAAATCATTTGTATTACAATTTTTGGTACGAAGCATTGATTCGATTTGACTTGAGGCATTGATTTTTGATGCTGAAGATATCGCTGTTAGATTCTTGGAATAGCTGATCACGTTTTTTACTTGATTTCCGCTAAAATTTTATACGCACATACATATTAACATTTAAAATATTAAAAAACTTACTAAATTTGTGAGAATCCCATTTTGCAGCAAATTTGATCCATGTAGTATTATTGATTAATTACGAATTATAATATATAGATATAGATTCATTGAGATTTGATAAAGATAAAAAATTCAAAACATCGAACAGCTTCTTCAAATCTTAAATTTAAAAAAAATTATCTTACAGAAAATATATAAAAAGACTTACTAAGATTATCAGAATCCATTTTACAGCAAATATATTCATGACTCTTTAATTTCCTTGATTAAAAATTGTAATAGAAAGGATTATTTGAATATATGAATTTGAAAAAGTCAAAGCATCAACCAATATCTTCCAAGCCTAAATTAAAAAAAAATTAATATCTTAAAGAAAATATATAAAAAAGCTTACTTTTCGTACCATATAATAAGTCCCAAACATAAAACCATTCCCTAATAGGGTTAGTTCTCCAGCGGAGGTAGTCGAGAAATTGAAATAAAAAAGGGGAACGGGGAGCAAGAGAACAAAAGTTATTATTTTTTTAAATGAAACTTTGTTAAATAATTTTTTAAAAGTTTTTTTCTCCGCTTCCCCTCCCATCCGCCCCCGCCCTTTTCCCCAAACTTATATTTCAATTTTATTCAAGAATTTCTTTGTATACATAATTTTTAACTTTTGCATTTGTGCGTTGTTTGCCCAAATAAATTTTAAGTGCCGATGGACGCTTTACTCTTGAGCAAGCAACATACAATTGCCCATGATTAAATACATCTTTTCTCAAATCCAGTCCCATTTTTTCGAAAGATTGCCCTTGGCTTTTGTTGACGGTCATTGCAAAAGCAACTTTAACAGGAAATTGGCGTCTTGCAAGTGTAAATGGATAATTTTCTTCATTGTAAAGAAGAATTCGATGAATAAAAACAATACCTCCTTTTTTATCTCCTGTTAAAATTTTGCATTGTAAAGTATTATTTAATAATCCGATAACTAATAGTCTTGTGCCGTTGCAAAGCCCTTCATTTTTACTAAGATTACGAATGAGCATGACTACTGTATTTTTTCGAAGACGAAGCTCATGTGGTGGCAAAGATGGAGGATTTAAACTATTAAGATATTCTTGTGTTATGAGTTCTTGTAATGCTTCACCATCAACAGCATTATCAATACTTGTGTAAACTCTTTCATTTGAAGGATCGAGCTTTTCAACAACTTCTTTATTTAATTCATCAACATCGGCATTTCTTGCTGATAAAATAGCGGAATTTGAAACCTCATCAAAGCGATTTTGTTCAATCAAAGTACCGTATACCTCTTGAACTAAATCAGTTTCAACAATAAATTCTTCTGGAAATTCCATGTTATCATTTTCATCGTTAACTTTACCTTCACCAATATCCAAAAGATATTTTGCAAATTCAATTTCATTTGCATCGGCACGCATATTTCGATAAAGTTTAAAAGTTTTAAAAAGCCCCCAAAGATTACTGTACTTTATAGATAAACTAACACATTCTGATCGAGTACCATTTTTACGAACTGGTAAAAGCTGTCGGAAATCTCCTCCAAGAAGAAGAATTTTACCTCCAAATGGTTTCTCAATTTTTGTCAAATCTCTGAGAAGTCTATCCATAATTTCCAGGGCATATTTTGGTGCCATTGGGGCTTCATCCCAGATAAATACATCAGTTTCAATTAAATTCTTTGCTTGTTTTGTATTCGGTTTTATGCTTGAATTTGAATCAGTATAAATTGGAACTGGTAATCCCAAAGTTTTGTGATTTGTTCTTCCTTCTGGGAGCAAAATAGCTGCAATGCCAGTAAAAGCCATTGTTGATACCTTTTTACCAAGTGATCTTAATAAATGCCATAATGTTTTATAAATGTAAGTTTTTCCTGATCCTCCAGGGCCATCAATATAAAAACATGTTCCTTCATCATTTTGTGCATTTTTATCGCATGCAACTTTTATAACTTTGTCAATAACATTTTCTTGTTCTGGATTAGCTGTTGATCGCATATGAATACCGAATGCTTCATCATGAATTGGGTCATAGGTATCGTAATCATCATCAAATGATAAATCTTGGGGCATTGTTGGAAAATCTTTAATATCTTTGTCTTCATTTTCAAGTAGCCGACATATTTCACGATAAGATTTTTTAATTGCAATATCTTTTGAAAAATTTAAAGCAAAATCAGCAGACATTGCTTCTTTGAATTCTTCCCACAGGTCATGTGGTGCAATTGGCTGACAATGAATAAGAAGTCTAACAAATAGATTTCTCATTTGATATGGGAGCAAAGAAACATCTGCTTCTTTTAAAACTCGTCCCCATTCTTTGTCATCTTCAATTAATCCTAATTCAAGACATGCTTGTGAAAATGTTTGACAAATATTGCCATCAACACGTTTTAAATCTTCATAACATGTTGCACCTTTAATGTGATTTAGAAGAATTCGAAGATGAAAAAGTTCTTGATTTGTTGGACTCGCAGAATACATTCGTCCGATAACTTTAAAATGAGCTTGTCGTGGCTTCCATTGATATTGTTTTTTATTTTTTGTTCCATCGGCATTTGTTAATTTTTGAGTTGGAATTGGTGCCCAAGTGTAATGCTCAGGGATTTCATGATAGAAATAAACTTTTGCTTTTGGATCTCTTTTATTAAGTTCAAACCAATCCAAAAATTTATTTTTTGAATCCATTGCTGCTTGTAAATCTTCAATATTTTCTGCATCTGTAAAATTAATTGTTTGTTCATTTGGCAAATGAAGTGGCAACCGACTAATTGAATGACTTTGTTTATGAAGTTCAAATCCAAAAATCCGCCAACATGCTTCAGCAGCGCCCATATATCGGCTATTTAAATATGATTCACATTCATCATAATGAACAACGCCATCAACAATTTTAATGGCTGCTGAATCATGACCTTTAAAAATGTATTTGTAAAGATACTTTACAGCTTTTATCGATGAAACAACTTCAACATTGATATGACAATTCATTAAAAGTAAAAGATTTGGGCAGTGTGGGACAACATATCGATTATCAGCAACGAAACCTGAGGATTTAGTTACACATCTGCCATTATCTGGCCTTGCATATGTTGGATATGCATCTTCATCAAGTGATGTTTCTTCTTGGAACTTTTTAGGAAAACCTTTTGAACATTTTCCGTCTTTTTCACATCTTGGACCACATGGACCATGAATCATATGTGTTGAAACTAAATTAAATAAATTTGGATACAGTTCAGGATCTGGAAATTGTGCACTAATATAGCGATCAATAACTTCAGCAGTTCTCATTTTGTAATCTGAAAGCAAAGTTACTAATAAATGGGCATGTGGTAGACCTCTTTTTTGAAATTCTACCGTATAGACAAAAGCTTTACAACCTCCAAAATATCCTTTTTTTTCGATCAAATCAACAATAAAATCTAATTTTTGTTTAAAAACTCTTGCAACTAAATCTGGTCGATCAGCTGGTGTTTGACCATGCAACAGATTTTCAAGGATTTCACGGGAATTTGGATTACATGTGATTGTTATAAATAAATCAGGTTTTCCAAGCTTTCGAACTAAAGCCATTGCATCCTGGTAAATTTGTTCCATAAATCTTGGAGATCCTGTATGAGTTGAAGGAAGGATAATTTTTGTACCAATAGATGTTGCATTATTATCAATTTTGTATTTTTGCATAAAGGCATCAATATTGGCATAATTATCTCGATAAATTTTATTTTGATGCTTTCTAAGATATTCAACTCTTTCTTTTATTATTTTTAAAGCCGTATCAACTAACCATTGTTGAAAAAGTCGTCCTCCGTGCAAAATTGCATTAAACTCTCCATCTCTAATTGAAATCTGAAATTTGGCATAAGCCATACGTGTAATATTTTGATTAAATAAGTTTTTCATTTCGTGATGCCAAATTGGTTCTCCATGTGGAAAAAAGATGGGATAAAGCCATGGTTCAACGTTTTTATCTAAAGCATTTACAGTTTTAAGCATTCGACCTTCTTTGTCATAAATTGTTACATATGAATCTGGAATTTCCCCGTCATCTGTTGTTGCGAAAACTGCAGCAACTTCATTTGAAGCTTGCAAATTAAACCGACGTGGGTCAATTCCTTTTTTTAGACCAAAATGCAAAGATAAATTCAACGGAGGGATTCCCTTTTGTTCTGCTATTTTTTGTTGTATTTCATGTTGTTCATGCAACATTTGAAACGCTTTTGCATGACAATTAATTTGTCCCAAAGTTTCACTAATAATATTAGTGATATCCTTATTTAAATTTGAAAATGTGTTTAAACGATTTTCAACAGCTTCATTTGGATCAACAATATAAAGTTGACCAAAAGATTTGGAAGTATTATCAGGATTTCTTAAAGCTGTATTTATTTGGTAATAAATTTGTCCCTGAACAACATATGAATATGGTCCAGGACGATTTATTCCGAAATTCACAGTATCAGCATTTAGTGATGCAAAAGTATGGACATTATTAAATGGTCGAATATTATCCCTAAATTCACGAAGATCAAACAGTTTTTTTAATGCTTCAGGATAAGGTTTTTGTTTTGGTAAAACTGTTTTTCCATGCTGACAACAACTATAAAATGTTGTTTTTCCTTGCACTTTTTCAGCTTTAAAATGTTTCGCTTTGCAATTTTCATTTGAACAAATTTGGTCCATTGGACCGAGATAATGAGCTTCTAAATTATCATCAATTTCTTTACCTCCTGCTGCAATAAGATTTTGAGGATTACGATGATTTCTCATTGCTTGCTTTACTTTGTTACTTTCAACTAATTTTTCTGTCTGAGATAAAGCAGATCTTCTCTCTCGCGCATTGAGTTTTGCTCGATTACGTTTGTTAGCCTTTTCAGCATCACCTAATGTTTCATAATGTTCTTTCATACGTTCTCGTGTTGTTTCATTTTCTACAGCTTTTTGTGTTTCGGACAGGTTAGCTCTTGAAATTCTTTTTGCTTCTTTTTGTTTGATATTTAAAACCATTTTTTGCTCAACAGTTTGCACTGCAGATAAATACAAATTTTTTGATTTAGATGTTTTTTTGGAAATTTTTTTTCTTTTACAAAATTGTTCAAAGGTTTCAGTTAATTCTTTTTCAATTTTTTTTTCAAAATCAATTGATATTTCTTTAGAATCATCTTCTACCGTTTGAACTGTTTTTATTGTTTCAGATTCCAGTTCAAAATCATTCGAAGAACTAAACCCTTCTTTTACAATTCGATTTATTTCTGTCAATCTACTGATACTGTGAAGTCTTATCTTTGCATTTTCTTTCTCTAAATTATATTCAAACCTTGATTCTTTATTTTTATAAATACTCTTTCTATTACAAAAAGAAATAAAATCTTCTTTTACTTCATTTTCAAGCTTTACTTTTTCATCTGACAATAATATCATATTTTCGTCATCATTTTTAACAGATTCAGCAATTTTTGCATGTTTTCTTGCAATCACTGACTTGTCACTGATTTCTGTTTTCCTTTTCATACCTTTTTTAACATTGGTCGTTGCATCCGATTGAAATTTTTTTGCATCTTCATCAATAATTTTTAAATAACTGTCTTGTTCAACAGTTGTTGAATTTGCGACGAATGGTCTATAATAATTATAAACTTCTTGTCTCCATGCATTTGCTTCAGCTGTTCCGAAAGACAAACTTTCGTTATTTAAAATGCGATATGCAAGCATGCAAATCATGGGGCCACAATTGTAACCATCAGTTTGTAACAAAAAAGAATTTGCTGGAGCTTCAACAACCTCACACTCTTCTCCATCACATAACAAACGGCAAATTAATTTCAATTTTTGCAAATTTGGTCCAATGCGGCTTCTGATTGTACAGTAATATGTGCAAAGTTTTGTATTTTTATCCAAAATAGCTAAACTCCAATGTGAATTATCATTATTTACAGATATAACAGCTTTTGTAAACGTTTGACTATACCGTGGCATTGTTGGTAATCGATTTGGGGTTCTTCTATCGTGACCCCAACTTTCAATTCTCGACTGATTCCAAACGACTGCACTAACCATTAATCGGTCATCATGCCCTTCTATAACGTCTTTATAAATAAGAGAATCAACCGTAGCATCATCAATCCATTGTCTGTTAATGACTTTATTTAAACTATACATTGTCAATGGAATTTGTACTGCATTATTTACGACTTCATCAAGTCTTGCATCATCGGCATTGTCATCATCGATTGTGATAATTTCATTTTGAGTTGACGCCATGCCTTCAGTAAACAGTTTTTTAATTATTAAATAAACAAAATTTTATTCAAAACTAAAACAGATAAACAAATTAACAATGTGAAAGATAAATGCTCCCAAAGGAGGTAGTTCTCAAAGTTACCGAAGTAATCTTTGAGTTAGGGGTGATTTGAACGCTCACCCTACGTGTTAAATGGCTTTTACCCCACCACACTGCGTATAAAAACAAAATTTTGTAAGCAAAAGCCAACTTGTTACTCAGGTGTAACAAATAGGTAAACTTTTAGCAAAAGCCTCAAGCCACCGTCCACAAAAAAACAGTAGACAATATGAATGAAAAATTCTTTTATTTTGAAATAACGTTAATGTTTTATACAAATATTTTCTTCCCTTTTTCATTTTATTTTTTTTGCATTTCATTTGCAATAATTTTCATTCACATTTTTTTATTCCCCAACAATTTGCATTAGTTTATTCATTCTTTTTTTGGATCTCGACTTTAAAGCCCCATAACGTTTCCATATGACTACCTCCGGAACTAACCACTATCTATTTCATTATCCTCATAATTTTATCTATCTTTTAATACTAAACACCGATACTTTTATTTGAGATGTGACGAAGAAACTAACACTCTACTTTAGTAGGGAGGATTCATTTTTTTACAGTTGCACATTTCTTTGAAACAAAATTTGCATATTTTATCGCCTTGTTATTTTTACTAAAAATTTGCATAAAATCAAACCCTTTAAAAACTCATTTCATTCATGTCTGCTTACATTCTTCTTTCTTCTCTTTCATCATCATTGTTGCTGCTGCTGCCGTAAAAAAGATATGTCATTATTTCTTGATGAAAGAATTGAAGAACAAATTATTGATCCTGTAAATGATCAAATAACATTCACATATCCCTGGATAATTGCAATTCCGCTCACAACTGAAGCCGTTGCAGCAGATGATGATGGAATACGAATTACAAATCGATTTGGAACAAATTATGAAAATGGTGAAGCTGGATGGTTTGGAATGTTATCAACAGATAAAATTGGAATTCATAGCATTACATCATATCATAATGGAAATGGATCTTTTCGGGTTTGGAATGGCACCTGTTTTATTTCATATATTTTATATTCAACTGAAGAATTACATTCTGAATTTTGTAAGTGTTTTTATACATATTTTTTTTTGATTGATTTAATTAATTTCAGATTCATCACCAAAAATTTCAATGATACCAACACCAAATCGAGATTCCTTCAAAACTCCTGATGGAGCAATGACAAAATTTGCAGAAGCATATGTACAAAAGAAATTGACAAAAATTATTGTATTTATTGAACTTTTATTACCCGCAAAATTCTTTTATCGCCCATTTGAAAGAAATTCAATGTTTTTAAAGCATAAACATTGCTTTGATTTTCCTGATAATTTTGAAGATGATTTTCGATTTGATTTTTTGAACAAAAGGTTCGCTACTTTTTTTTGTTATCTAAAGAAATTTTTTGAGTTTATTTATTTCGTGGTTTTAAATTTTTTAAATTAAAATTATATATATTTTTTTGGTACTGTATTTTTGAGATACTGTAGTTTCTTGATTCTAAAATTCTATTAACTATGGCTCTTTTTTTGATTTCAATATTTTACAGATATTTTTTTGCAGTAATAATTAGCTTTTTTTGTTACAAATTACATTTTTTTGGTACTTTATTTTTGGGATACTGTAGTTTTCTAAATTTATCTTTTTTTTCGAATTATGGTAATTTTTTGATTTTGGAAAGATTATAACTTTTTTTCGATTGATTCCGATATTTGACAGATTATTTCTTTTTGATTAATGCTAAACATATTTTGAGATTATTTACTTTTTGTTTTTGGTACTGTATTTTTGGGATACTGTAGTTTTATTAATTTAATTAATACTTTTTTGAACAATTTTTAATTTTAGGAAAGACTTTGATTTTGATTTTTCGGAGACCTTTCAAATTTTTTATTTCCATATTTTAGCGATTTCAAAATTATATGCTCTGATGGCATAATGCCCTGTAATCGAATGGCACTTTATCTTTCAAGTAAATTTATGAAAAAATATTTGACTGAAACAAAATCCATTGAATTTGTTACGACACATTTACTTGATGTTATCAATCCTGTCATTACATTTTTACATTCATCTTGCTTTAAAATGCCAAAATTGTATAATCTTGATTTTGCAAAACGTCTCCTAAAAGTTATCAATTTTTTAAATCCACAAGAAAAATACAAAATTACCGGAGCCATTCATCAATCATTATGCAAAAAATTTGTTACGGTAATGCATTAGTAATTATTTTTAAATTATTTAATCAATCAATTAATTTTAGGAAAGTCATGACTTTAACTCAATTTTACGATGGGCATCTGTTGCATGCCAATATTCATTATCCGAACTTCAAAACATGATTGCTTCATTAATTGTTAATAAATATTATTTTAAATGGCATGAAACTTTTCCGGAAATTGTAAGTTTACGCCTTGTCTGTTTTTGGGGGTTGGAATTTTGGGGACGGGGATTTTCAAGATTTGAATTTTTGGAATTTTAGGGATATGAATTTTTGGGATTGGAATTTCGGTGATAGGAATTTTTGGGATAAGAATTTTCAGGTCGGAATTTTTGAGGGTATAAATTTTGTAGGTGTGGATTTTGGGGATGGGAATTTTGGAGATTGGAATTTTTGAAACTTTAGGGATATGAATTTTTGACATATGGATATTTGAGATGTGGAATTTCGAGGGCGGAATTTTCGGAGGGTATAAATTTTGGAGATATGGATTTCTGAGATTGGTATTCTGGGAATTTTTTATTTTTGATGTTCGAAGGTTTGTAATCGTTTTTCATTATTTTAATCCCCAAAATTTTGATAACCAAAATTCCTATCCAAAAATTCTCGTCTCCAAAATTCTGTCCCAAAAAGTGTTCTTGTTAAGTTTACTGTAAAATTATTTTATTACAAAAATGTTAATTTTTAGGCAAGAAATACAGGAAATGAATTATTTCTTGAAATTTTTGGATATGATAATGAAGAAAATGATATTTTTGAAGATATTGATGATATTTATCAAGCTGGAATTTTAACTAATGTTATTTTAAGTTAAACATACATATGTTTCAATAAATTATTCAAATTTTTATTTTTGCGTAATAATACTACATTTTTGAAGGCAAGTAAAAAGAGGATTTAAATTTTGTCTTCTATCATTTTTTTCAGATAATTTTTGAGCTCTAACTTTTTTTAACTTTTGTTTAACTTTTTTGTTTTAAAAGGACATTAATAAATTGGAAACAATTTTCTCACATTACAAAAAACCGGAAGAAAAAAGTTAGCTTTGTTCATTTAAAACCAATTTATTTAAAAAAAAGTTAATTTCCATTTTCCTTTTTTTTCACACCTTTGAATTTACGATTCTTCTTTTTTGTTTTGTTTTTTGAAGTATCAAAAAGGCCCACGTTTTGTCATTTATCATTTCATGGGAAACCTCTTTCCACCTTTTTTTTTACCGAAACTTGATTGCGCAAAAAGTTCAAACAGAAAAAAAAGAAGTTGCCAAATCCG
Organism: Panagrolaimus superbus; assembly: GCA_964035985.1. Taxonomy (NCBI): domain Eukaryota; kingdom Metazoa; phylum Nematoda; class Chromadorea; order Rhabditida; family Panagrolaimidae; genus Panagrolaimus; species Panagrolaimus superbus. The sequence goes on from OZ038357.1 coordinate 15,634,679, forward strand.
TTTTTTTTAAACTTTTAAAAAAGAAACTTTTGTGTTTATTTAAAAAAATAGATTTTTTTCTTTAACTTTTTTTTCTTCATCTTTGCCGACACCGAACCGCTTTAAATATATATAAAAAAAAACTTTCATCTCTTCCGACACCGCAAAAAATAAAGAAAAAAATATATATATTTGGGGATTTATCATTTGTTATTTTTATATTTGTTAAAATTTTTTTTAAACTAAAATCAGTTTTTTTTTGTTTATCGTCTGCCATACATTTTTTTGCGGTGTCGTTCAAAATGTTTTTTTTTACAAAAAAACAAAAAATAAAGAGAGATGAAAGAATTCCGCTCCTTTTTATTTTGTTAGAAAAAAAACATGAAAACGGGGGCTACTGATTACAGGCTTTAAAAATGGAAGGAAAAACGGTGGCAAAAAATATTAACCGCGAACTTCAAAACAAAAAAAATAAAAGAAGTTGAAAAAAAAGAAGATGAGCAAAGAAAGAAGAAAAAGGGGCGGCAAAAGATCAAAGGCATATATATATATATATATGTATTGAAAAGTATTGAAAAGTATGGTTGCTCGCGGGCCGCATTTGGAATAAAGAAAAGAGAGAGAGAGAGAAAAGGCGGGTCAAAATTCATTCATTCATTTTGCTTCTCATCTTTTTACTCCTACAATTTTCATTCATTCATTTATTGCTTCAATCTCACTTTTTCTCTGTCTCTGTTGTTTTTGTCAACTGAAAAAAACCTAATAATAATACATTCTTTTCGCGCAGTATTTATTTTTTCATCTTTCCTTGCATGTCTTGGAAAGAAAAGAATGTAACATTTTGAAATTATGTCTTTTGTACCTACTTTTGTATTCTATTTTTTTGGTGTTATTAATACATGGTCAAGACTTCCCATTTTTGGACTTAATGAACTTGAGGTATACTTTTATTTATATCTTATCACTTAAACAAAAATGGGATATATGATATCCATTTTTTGGTCATTTTGATTTTTTTTCATAAAATGATAAGTGATAAGCCAGAATTTTTATCACTATCATTTTTCTGCTACTAAATCCCTTATCATATTATCACCTCTTTAGCGAACAATGACATCCACATCTTCAATAGCTTTGATAAATATTACTGTAGAAAGACCACTTCGTTCATTAAATTTTGATGAATTTGTTAATTCTCCAGAATCTTTTCAAGAACAAAGTTATTTATCTTTTTTATCAGTATGCTCAGATATTAATCAAATTTTATCATTATATGGTTCAATAGATTTTGAATATCGTTGGAGCTTTACAGGTGATAAAAATGCATATCATATTTCAAATATTATTACTAAAAATTGTTCAATTTTATGGCAAGCTCCTTATTCGGTAAGTTAAGGAACTTATATTTTTTTTTATGTTTGCGGTTAATTATTTACCGTATTGTTTTTAAAACAAAAACAAAAACTATGACCTTATTTTTTTTAAGGGAAATTTCAAAATTTATGTTGAAGCAAAACATACGGGTAACTCAGATATATTATTTCGTGGATCAACAAAAGCTAAAATTCATGATTATTGGATAGTTGCGATTGGTGATTCTTTTGCATCAGGGGAAGGAAATCCTGATAAATCTTTACTTGAAAGTGATACAGTAAAATGGATATCGGGTTAGTTTTTATTTTATAGAGTTGTGACTTCCAACTTAAATTATTTATCACAAGTTTTGATAGATTAATAGATTAAAGAATTTGTAAAAATTCATCTTTAAAAAAGTATTGTACGAAAAAATTTCCTCAACAAAGTATATTCCTTTTCCGTATGACAAATGTGACAGTAACGGCTTTTTTTTGTTTCTCATTTTTTTTGTTACTATCATAAATTAAAACATTTTTGTAGCTTAAATTTTACCACCATTAAATTAAAATATGGCAAAAAAAACTTCCAAAGCGAAAATTTTTTTCTGTTGGATCGACCAAAATGCGAGAAAACCGTATATAAATTTTTGTAAACATCAAAAAAAAAACTGTAATTATTTACCAAAATTTATTTATGCTTTAAATCATAAAAAATATAATTTAATGTAGTCGGATGTTTGCCTTTGATCTTTTTCTTTTTAGGTTAAAAAAAGGCCCATGCCGCAAAGTGTCAAAAACTTTTAAGCAAAGGCTTTTTTTCTGTCACATTTCTTTTCTTTCCTTTATTTTTTCTATTTTCTTTTGGCTGCTTGTTTCTTTGCCTGATGACAGATCATTTTCTTATATGTTTGTTTCATCTCGTCTTTTTATTTTTGGGTAAAGAAAAGAAAGAAGAAGAATACCGAAATTTGTATAAAAGCGCAAAAACTTTTTCGCCATTTACGATAGCGGCTTTGGCGGCCGCTCTTTTGAAGCAAGAGAAAAAATTTCGGCGCCACGGGGGAATTTTTTTTAAAGACAAAAAAAAAAGGTTGATTAAATGACGACGATCCTTTTTTTTGATGTCATTCTTTTTATTTATTTTTCAATAAATTTTTATTTATAGGTTTTTTGAAAGTTTAAAAGTTGCGAAAATGTGTTTGAATAACAACTTTGGCATTTAAAAAAAAGAAGTTAAACATTGCAGTTTAAATAAATGAAAATAACAAAGTATGATGGTTGATGAATTTAGAGTAATCCAAAAAAAATTAAGACATTTTTTAAAGTTAATTAATAAAAGTACAGTAACGCAAAAATTAAAAATTCACAAAATTTGTTACTATCATTTTGTCATACCGAAGGGGAACACTTTGTCATGACTGAATTTTTAAAGCAACAAATTATATTATATAATTATTATAATTGTGATTAACGATAATAAAATTACCAGCTATAAAATCATTTTCGTTTGCTTTTATATTTCTAATTATAAATTGATTGTTGCCATTTTTTGCAGATGAATGCCATCGAAGTCATAAATCATGGGCATATTTTGTTTACAATAAACTTCAAAAATATTCTCGACAAATTCCTACACATTTTACATATATTCCATGCGCGGGTGCCGCAGTAGATTTGGGCATTCTTAATGGTCATCAAGGACAACTTTCTCAACTTGATATTATTGAAAAAATTGCTAAATTACGGTAAATTTTATTTTATTTTTGAATATGTTAAATAAATTATGCAAATTTAAATTTGTTTAGAGGTCGAGGCCCAGATTTATTGATGATGGCAATTGGGGGAAATGATGTAGGATATTCAGATATTTTAAGTCGACTTTTTCTTGGTAACAGTAACAGTTTATTCAATAGCGTTGATATGAGATTATTTTATCTTTCACATGAACTTGAAAGATTGGGGGAAAGATTAAATGTTTTAAAAGCTAATCAAGGTTTGTCATTAATTGTAATTAATTAATTAATTAACATTAAATTGCAACTATTATATTTGTTTTAGTTGTTATTCCACATTATTTTGATATAAGTCGAAATGAAAAAGGTTTTTTTGATTCAAATTGTTCAGATTTGCATCAAATTAGCATATCAAATTTAAAGTTAGCTGATCGACAAATTTTAAGACGTGTAAATCGGGTAATAAGTGAAAAAGCAAAAATGTTTCAATGGACAGTTATTGATTCAGTACCAAAATTATTTCGGCATGGTGGAATTTGTTCTACTTCTTCTCTCATAAGGTATATAAAAGGATATATGAAATCTTATCCTATATATATCTGAATTATATCCATATACTTTAATTTTGGCACTTTTAGAAGTACCTCAAATTCCATTCAACTTCAAGGTGATACCCTTGGCGCCTTTCATCCAATTGAAGCTGCCCATAAATCTATTGCTGATTTTGTATGGAAAAAATTAGATTTTAAAAAACTTTTAAGGTTTCAACTTTAAAATTGTTAAGTTTTTGTTGTTTTTTTATCTGATAGTTAGGATCAATCAATCAAAAAAGTGAATCTCGAGTTTGGCAGGTGTCATTTTTAAATTTAATTAATTTGTACAATTTTCAACGGCATTTTTTTTGTAAAAAAAGTTTTATAAAATTTTATAAATTTGTGTAATTTCAAAAAAAAGAAGAAAAAATGCATTATTTATATAAGTAAAATTTACAAATATATAATTTTTTTCGTTAATACACAAAAAATTGATAACAATGAAATAATAAGCAACGGTAATGGATTTAAAACTGGACTTAGGAATTTAAATACAATAAAAAAAAGGCCACGTTTTTTTTAAATTTTGGCAGTATTTTTTTTAGAATGAAATGTTTTTTAAGAAGAAAAAAATTAATTAATATCTAAAAAATGTTTGATAAAAAATAAAACTAAACACATCCATATTCAAGGAAGACGGCACTGCCAGTCCTTGAATGATTTATTGATTCAATGGTTGATGGAGAGGTTGATGGAAGATCAACATTTTCATAATAACTTGTTGCCGTTCGACGTTTTGCTGTTACTTTTAATGGGGTTGGTGGAGTACTTGTTGAACGAGAATCTTTTGGGGTTGGTGTTGAAGTATCTTGGGGTCGGAAATCTGCTGATGAAGTTGGGGTCTATAAAAAATTATTTATTTAATAATCTCATAAAGTGTTGTGCTAAACAACTCTAACTCTGACTCTGACTCCGGAATCGGATGCAATAGAGTCGACTCCACGACTCCGGCGTTGGAGTCACAACATCACTAATCCCATTTCATATCTCAAAGAAGCATAAAACTTACCATAACTCTTCCCGGATATGGTGGGGGTGGCTTAATTATTGCTTTTGAGCTTTGCTTTGATAAAGCATACGATGCCCGATTAACTGTTGTTACAGAAATTGAAGACATTGCATTTGAAACAGATCGAGTATGCCGAATACTTCCATTTGGAATTAATGGCGATGGCACATCAATACCTCGTTCAGATCCACAAAGACTATAAATATCTTCTTCAGGTGATGGCCCTTGAAGAGGTGGTGGTCGAATACGAATAGAATTTCGTAAACTTGGATGTGGATGGCATCCAGAAGTTGGTCTTGGAGCTCTCATACTTCCTCCAAAAATTGTATTTCTTGCTCGAAGTCGATTATTTAAGACAAAGTTGTCACACACAACTGTTTCAGCTAAAGTGATAAAGGTTTTTTAGTGATTACAAAGATTTAATCTTTTTTACTAACATTTAATCAGCGGAAAAGATTCATAATCAGGAGAAGAAGAAGATCCAACATCAGATGAACAACTTGTTGTTTGATGACTTGTGCCTAAATTTAAATTTATTGATTTTAACAATTTTGTGATGAAAAATGTGCTTTGGTAAATGCGGTAAATGAAGCTTTAACATTTTTTGAAGAAAAACTGTCATGACAAAGTGTTCCCCACCCATTTGACAAAAAGACAGTAACAAAATTTTTAAATTTTTCAGTCTTTTTATTACTATCTTTTCCACTTTGTGCAAGTGGGGAAATTACTGTAATGTGCAAAAAATTATTGTGTATATTATTATTATTTTATCCCGTATCCCTTTTCCATTGTGCTTGTGCAATTATCCAGTATATATATATATATCCACACCACCAAAGATCACCACCATTGTACAAAGTTCAATTAAGCCAACAAAGAATATACCGTATTCGACAAAAAATAAAGACAAAAAAAAGCCACACCATTTTACCATAAATCCTAATAATAATAATTAAATTAAAAACCAACATTTATCCCAAAGATTAATAAAAAAAATGAATTAATGATAACTTTATTTTTGTGATAAAATCTTTTTTTTTAATACACAAACGGACATATAATCACAAGAAAAAACACCGGCCATACAAAAGAAAAAACAAATATATTTGCAAAATTTTTTTTATAGGAAAAAAAATGCTTCGAAAAAACTTTTTTCGAAATTGTTAGTTTCGTTTAAAGAAAAAAAAGTAAAGAAAAAAGAGTACAGTATAGTCGGAAATTTTAAAAAGCTTTTGTTTTAAGCTTCTTTATAAAAATATACATTTAATTTTTTTCGTTTTTCGTTATTTAAAAAAAAATTTAAAAAGATCATGAAAAAAATATATAAAAGTGGTAACCCGTTAATGATGAAAAAAGAGAAGAAGAAGCAAAGCAAAAAAAAAAGTATTAAAAAAACATTTAAGCATTTTCATATGCACTTGATGGACGACCTTTTATTATTCCAATTTCATCATCAATTGCAGCAATTGGGGCTCGACGTTGTGGTATCCCACAACATCCAACACCATTTGGTGATTGTAACAATTGCTGTGAAGTGATAATTGTTGGATTTTTAATTCGAAGTGATGCATATTGATTATTAATTGGTGATAGGGGTGGTAAAGCGGAATTGTGAGAAACATGATTATTATTATTAGTATTGTTATTATTGTTAAAGGGTGCAGAAGTGGACAAAGAGGTGGGTTCATTCGAACGTCGTGGAAGGGGATTCGTTCGACGAAGTAATGAACTTCGACGGAAAAATCTGTGTACTGCTGAATCAGTTTCTGGTTTAGCTTGGGTTGTGATGGAATGTGACGTTGATGGATTGGAAGACTGACCGTTTGACATTGTTGTTGTTGGTGGTGTTGATGTTGCTGGAGGGGCTGCGGCGGCAGATGTGGAAGAGGCTCCAGCTACAGGTGGAGTGGGAGAAATAAAACTTCCATGTGTTTCATCAATGCTTGAATCTTCTGTGGTTGAACCATTAATGGCTACAGGAAGAGGAGCTCGAATAGCTTTACGGGTTGTTGCCTGAAAAAGGTTTTTATAAAAAAATATTATAATTTCTTTAAAGGACAGTAATCACAAAATTTTATTTTTTCAAAAACAGATTACTATCCATCTTTGTCAAAACGTTAGAGAACATTTGGTAAAAAATTATAAAATTTGGTAAAACAACCAGTTACAAAAATAGATACCGTAATTAAAAACTTTTGTTAAAATGACTTTAATGTGAACAGTTTTTATTAAAATGACTTACTTTTGGCATTAAAGCTTTTGCGGCACGTTTCATTAAAGTTTGTTTTTCTTTAATCTTTCGGCTATCCATTGATTTATATTGATCCATAATTTTTTCTTCAAGTTTTTCCTTATTCCTTCTAAGCATAACAAGTTGTTCTTGAAGATCTCTTTGAAGAGCATGAAAAGTATCCTTAAAAAATCATGAATTGCAAATTATACTCTTCCTTCAGAAATTAATGACACCAATTTTAAATGACAATATTTGTAAAATGTCAATTTTGAAATGTAAACTAACCTTTTGTGTTAAACTTCTTTCATGTAAGTCTTGATTTTTAACTAATAATAATTCAATTTGTTTAATCAAAGATTGATTTTCATCACCGTTGTATTGTCTTAGCATATCCACTTGTCGTCGTAAAGTTGCAATTTCCATTTCTTTTCCACTTAACACATGATTAAGTTGTTGAATTGTGCCATTCAAAGAATTAATTGTAGATTTTTGTGAACATTCTGCAACTCTTAACCTTCTCAATTCATCACTTCTTTCATCCGTATTTCGAAGCATTGCAGAATTATCTCGACGAAAATCATGTAATTCTTTTTGAAGTCTTGAAATTTCAATTTCTGCTTCACGTAAAATTTTTTGTGCTTCTTCTCTTTCCCCTCGAAGGGTGGCTTCAATATGCATTTTTTCCCGGGAAACAACTTCATTTCCATTCATTCTATCAACTTTAATTCGTTGTTTTAGTTGTATTAATTCAACTTTTGTTCGATCATAATCAGCTCCTAAAAGATGATGCAAATTTTCAAGTCGATTATAATCTGCCATTAAAGCTTCTTGGGTAGCTTGAAGGGAGTGAAGTTTTTTTTCATATTCAATTTTAACTTTCATAGCATTTTCAATTTGTTTTCTGAGCTCGATATTATCTTCCCGGTGTAACTCTTCCTGGAGTTGAGCATTACGGAGTTGTACTTGAAGTTTTGCAATTTCAGGTGAATGTCTTGAATTATTTGTCTGAAATTTGATAGAAATTAAAATTTTTTAAATGAATTTAATTGATAGTACAGTAATCTTGAATTGTTATTTTTAAAATAATGATTACTATGCTTTTGTCATAACATTAAAGAATGATCTGACTTGAAAAATTTATAAAACAAAAAACATAAAAAACTTTTTAAAGACAGTAATCAAAAATTTTGATTTTTAAAAAATAATGATTACTGTCTTTTTGTCAAAGCATTAAAAAATATTTTTTGCAAAAAACAAAAAATTATGGGAATTAAAAAATCTAAAACTTACATTTTTATTATGAATTTCTTCCATATCTCTTTTAATGGATTGCAATTCAGAAGCCTTTGCAGAATCGTCAACTTGTAACTTTCGTAATCGTTCTTGCAATAATGTCACTTGTTCTTTAATATTTTTATTTTCCATAATTAATTCTTTTACTTTATCATCTGATTCATTTAATTCACCTTCAGCTCGACGAAGAGATTCAATATCTTTCTTTAAATCATCCAATTCAGCAATTTGTAGCTGCTGTTGAAGTCGTAAAGCATCGGCTTCACGTCTAGCAGCATTTAAAGCTTGCATAATTACATCATCAATTATATCAATAAGTTTTTCATCATCATTCATTAAATCTTCTGCATTACTCAATTTTCCACCATTTGATCGAATGGCATTACATACAGTTCTGAGGCGAGAAAGTAAATCACCAATTCGGCACTTTTCTGAAACTAAATCTTCTCGAAGTCGTTGAGCTTTTTTCATTTCAAGCTCATTCTGCTGTTTTGTTGTACGATTTTCAGCTTCTAAATCAGAAATTATATTTGATTTTTCTATCAATAAATTTTCGCTATTTGCATATCGTTTTTCAAGGTTTTCATAATTCACCAATTTGACACTTAATTGATCACATTTATCTTCAAGTGATTCAACACGAGCCTAAAAAAAATTTGAATAGATTATATTTGCTTTCTCATGGGGGGTATTATTTAATGCAAAGAGAAAAATAAAAAGGGAGGAGTTTAAAAAAATCTGTTTGAATAAAAAAAGTACAGTAACCAAAAAATATGAATTTTGTAAATTTTGTTTACTCTCTTTTTTGTCATAACACAATTTTAAAAAAAATGTTTTACCTTTAAAGTATTCCTTTCAGCTTCTAAAGTCTTCTTTGAACGTTCAGCGGCAGCTAAAGTAGTTTCCAAATTTGCATATTCATCTTTTAATGTATCCAATTCATGCCGACTTTCTTTTTGCTTTTGCTTGGTTTTTTCAAGTTGTGTTTCGATTCGTTTCTTTTCTTCTTCCAGGGTCAAAACAGATTCATCTTTGGAGGTAACAGTTTGTTCAAGTTCACGAACTCTTTTTTGAAGTATTTCATCTTCTTTTCTTATTGTTAAATCAGATTGAACGACAGAAAGTTGTCGGCGAGTTTCTTGCAAGATTTGGGTTAAATTTTCTTGTTCTGTTCGAATTGTTGAAAGTCGAGTTTCAGCCCGATTTTTAGCTTCTTGAACATTTTCAAGTTCTATTGTAAGCTTTTTAATCTCTGAAAGCTTTTCCTCTGCTTTCCTTTCTGCAGATGCCAGCTCTTCTTTAAGTTCAAACATTTCACCCGGTTTACTAGAATCTTCAAGTTGTTTCTGAAGTTTTTGATTTTCAAGTTTTAACTCCAAAATTGCTGAACGATTATGGACATCAAGTTGAGATTGAAGGGAATCATTGAAAGATTCATTAGGAGTTGAAAATTCTTCCATTGCTTCTAAATGCCTTTCCAGATCTAGCCTTTTATATGAATGATCTTTAACTTCTCGACGAAGTTTTCCATTTTCAATTAAAAGTTCATCAATTCGATCTCTTTCTTTTGAAATTTCATCATTTGCTGCTTTTAATGCTAATTGGGAATCATGAAGTTTGTGCTCCATTTCAGATGCAGTTTCAAGCTTTTTATTCTTTTCTTGAAGTTGATCTTCAGCCATTTGAAGAGATTCTTGAAGAATTTTATTATCATGCTCAAATCGAGATGACATATTTTTATAAAAAGATAGTTGAGAAATTTTTGATTTTAATTGCTCATTTTCAACTTCTAATTTTCTTAGCCCAAGAATTTGCTCTTGTAAATGTTCATTCTCTTCTGCTAAATCTTTTGCAGAATATGCATCACTGATAAGCTTTTGTCGTTCACCTTTAAGCTTTGCAATTTCTTCGTCACGACTTTGTAGCTCTTCTTGACAAATATTTATGCATTCTTCTTTATGTTCCCTAAAAAATGTATGAATTTTTTATGTTTTAAGATTTTTAGGCCAAAATAGTGGTGACATAGTGTTCCCCCAAACACATAGTGTTCTGCATGAAGGGAACAGTACGTCACTATGTCATGAATATTAAAATATTTAAAGATCAAATAATTTCTTTACAGCAGGATAATTAGTGGTGGCATAGTGTTCCCCCAATGCAGGGAACACTATGCTATTTTTTCCAATAGGACAATTAGTGGTAGCATAGTGTCCCCCCCCCCCCCCCCAACGCAGGGAACACTATGTCATTTTGTCATAAATGTTCATTTAAAACTTACATATCATATTTTAATCTTCGAACTTGTGCTTTTAATTCTGCCACTTCAATATTTCCATGCCTTTCTTGTGTCGATGGAGATGGGGAACGTGTAATATATTGAACTTCTTTATACATTTTTCCATTTCCATTTATTAATGTTGTTGTTGTTGTGGTTGCAGTGGTGGATGGACAATCGCCATTTGTTGAAGATGATGAAGTGGTTGTACCATTTGAAACATTCTCATATTCATCTAAATCTGATCTATTATTATTTTGTGCCATTTCAAGTATTCCATTTGCATAATCATCTCGTTCTTTCATAATTCTTTCCAAATAATCTAGCACAGTTAAAAATCGATGATCGTCAGGCAAAATTTCAAGGGATTGAATTTCAAATAAATGTCCCGAATCTTTTTCTGTAATCTTTTGAATTTCTTCAACTATTGCACTTTGTAATTCGGTTCGCATACACCGAATTCGATTTATAAAATGTTCTTTTTGTTCACTTTGAATTGCACAACCAAGTAATAAGAGCAAAATTTTATTTAGCTCATGTGCTGATACTTCTAAAAATATTGTAAATATATATTTATATTATTAATAAATTATTTTTAAGGGGATATTGAAAGTCTCGACTCGAAATTTTTTTATTCCACCCAGGATCACGAAAATTATAGAAATCGAAAAAAAATTTCTTTTTTATTTAATTCCAAAAAACTTTATAAATCAAAATCGCAAATCCCATTCAACAAAAAAAACATATGTAATACTTTCATTCATTTTAAGTAACCATTAATACCCGATTGAATGAAAAAAAAACAAGGTTTCTAACAAAAAAAATGTATACAAATCTGACATTTTTTTTAAAAAGGACAGAATCGGCTTAGACCTTTCAGGAACGAACACTAACAAAAAAAAAGAGTAAAGAAATGATGATATGTATTATTTGATCAAAAACAAGTCCAAAAAAATAAAACCATGATTCAATTTATTTTTTTTTTTTGAAAGCAATGAAAAAAAGAAAGAATGTTTTTTTTTGTCAAAAAACAGAAAACAGAAATATCAGCAGCTTTGAAGCCCCCTTTTTTTGATTCCAAACTCTAACGCCATATTTTTTTTGGCTTCTGAAGAAGAAAACGGAAACCGGTTAAATTTCTTTTTTTGGATTACATTTTTTTAATGTTAAATTTTAAAAATTTTTTTAATACCGATTGCGGCATTTTTACGTATTTTGAAAAGCGGAATGTTACATATTATTGAACATGAAAAAAAGATGCGATTAAAAGTTATTGAAAGAAGGAATGGAATGGAATGAACACACGGAAGGAAATTGAAGGAAGGAAGGGGGAGGGAGTCATAAAAAATATATATTATTATAGATTGTGTTTTAAGATCAGAAAAGTTTTTAAGTGCAAAAAATGATTCAAAATTTTGATAATCAGAATTTAATAAATTTAATTTAGGAATTGTCCAGACGTGACGTCACTATAAAATCGAAAATTTTGAACCCCACCCAGTCTTCCGTCACGCTCTGCCCTTTGATCTTTGTCGGCTTTTTAGCAGGAGCGTCACGTTTAGCTTACCCCCCTACCCACCCATAAAACCCGTGACGTCACGTCTGGACGCTCCCTTATCAAAGTTTAAAAAGTTTCATATAAATTTTTTAGCTTTCCTCAAAAATATAAAATTTCATCACAAATTTGGAATGAATGAAATAATGAAATCCTTCTGGGATATCCGGATATCTTTGAAAATATTAAAACTGGGATTTTCGGTAATAACAACTTTTTTAAAAAAATTTTCCCACCTGATACCCGAAAATCAAATCCCACCAAAAATATAATAAAAAAACAATTCAAACAAAAAAAAATGAATGAAAGAAAGAAAAAAAAAACAATAAAATACAATAAAAAGCGGATTTTTGACAGGGGATAACGGATTTTAACTATGAGAAAAAAAGAATATAAATTTTTTTCAATAAATCGGATTTCTTGACAGATTCATTAAAGTCATAAAAATAATGTCAAATCCGAAAGTTTTTTTTTCTTTTTCACAACAAGTTTCTCTTTCTCCACACATATTTTTTTTGATCTTTTTCTTTGAGGAACTGCTTTAAAACAAAGCAAAAAAAACAGAGCTAAATTAAAAATGACCATTGTTCCTTTTGATGTTGACTTGAATGAATGGAATGGAAATGAAATGAAATGTATCAAATTACAAGCTTAAAAAAAGAAAAATGAACAAAGAGGTAGTAGTTTGGGGGTTTCATTAACAAGTTTTTAGATTGTTAAATTGTGTTGAAAGTTTAATATTTAAAATTTAATAAGTTTTCTCATCGAGACCCAAAAATCATAAACTTTGGGAGGGGTGAATAAAATTAACATATTTTAAAAACAGATTCGAAAAAGACATGTTTAAAGCCACTCAAACACCTCAACATTCAATTTTACAGTATTACTAAAAAATAATAAATAAATTTTTAACTTAAAAATGCAGTGCTAAAATTTTTGAAAGTAACAAAAAAATTCAAAATGCAAATCTTTTTGTTACTATCATTTTGACAGTAACAAAAATTTTTGTAAATTAATTTTTTTGAATTACTATCACATATGTCATAACGTTGGGGAACACTGCGTTGTTGTAAATGTACACTACTGTACAAAAATAACTATTTAATTACTAACTAAAATATTCCATAACTTTTCTTTTTAAAAAAATTTTTTAAATGGTTCAAATCAAAACAGAAAATGAGAAAAAAAAGGATCATCAACATCATCGGAGGCAGCAACAAGGGGAAAAAAAGTGTCACCCGAAGAAGAAAATTCGTCACCCCCCTCCCTTCTCAATTGCTTCATATTCATTTGCATTAAAGCTTTTTTTGCATCGTTATTTTTCCCAAATAATAATATATTTTTATCGGATTAAAGGGAGTGTCGACGACAAGCAAAAAAAAATTTGTGTGGACAACAAGTATGTTTTAACACGAAAAGGAGTTAGAGAAAAGAAATAGCATAGAAAAATGTCTTTTTCGTGTAAAAACATACTTGTTGCCAAAAAATTTTTTTTTGCTTGTCGTCGACACTCCCTTTAAAAAACAAATTCATTTTTTTTCCTTCTTATTTTTGCGCATACTTTTTAGCAGCAGCTTCAGCAGCAGTAATAGTAACAGAAAAAAAGGGATCAGTTACCTAACTATTTTTGACTTACTTTCTTTTTCTTTCTTATTTTGGTTCTTAAACCTGTCCTTTCGTAATAGTCTTTTTTAAACGAAAAAAAATTAACCTTTTTTAGGGGGGGTCAAAAATTTTTTGAAGCTGATTCTTTTACTTTTTATTCGCTTACTTGAAATTACTTTTTTATTTTAAAAAATTTTTTTAAAAATCCGAAAAAAAATTTGACTAATCCTTTTTTGAGTTTCAATTAATGGGGTTTAAATTAACTTTTTTAAAAAAACAAATTTTTGCTCACGATTTTCTTTTTTTTGTTGGGAAATAACTGATCCCCACTTTTTTTTGCAGGGCTAAAATTTTGTTTTATATTTTTTGAAGGAATAAAACTGGAAAAATAAAATAATAATAAACATCTGCAGCCTTTTTTTTTGGAGAAAATATTTTTTAGCTTTTAAAAAAACGGGAAAGAAAAAAAGAGAGAGAAATTAGCGCAGATGTTTTGTGAAAATAAAAAACATAAGAGTGAAAGCAATACGGAGGTACATATCATATATTATTTAAATGATTTCGGGATCTTTTAGAAAATATATTCCTTTTTTTGCCGATAATGGTCCATTTGTTCGATAAGTGTTTAAGTGTGGATAAAAGGATTTAATGATTTACAGATGTTTTTGGGGAGAGATTTAAAAAAATAGATTAAAAAGAGTTAATTAAATTAAAGGGTGAGTCGCAATTTTTAACAAGTTTATGGCATACAAAAATTATTGAAAATCATGGAAAAGCTATTCTTTTTTTTTCGTGGCGGGAAACAAAAAAAATAGCTTTTCTCAGATTTTCAATAATTTTTGTATGCCAAAAACTTGTTAAAAATGCGAATAACCCTTTAAAGAAATATTACAGTAATTTATGCAAAAATTTAAATCAATTTATATTCTGGATCAACTATCAGATTTGGGATTAATGTTCAAAAAAATATGGACATTATAAAATCTGCCATAGAAAATAGTCTGATATCCGTGCTATTTCTGTCTCTCTACAAATATTGTTACCCCCAAATGACAATCAACAAGGACAAGTTTTATTTTACACTAATTTAGTTTCCGGTAACCAATCTTAAAAAATGCCAAAAAGCAAGCTGTCAATAACGAGCTATCAAAAAATAAAATTTAAATTTAAATCTTTAAAGATAAAAGGTAGACAGAAAAAAAGAAACATTTGTTTCTTCAAAAAAGAACAAAAAAAAGGGGATACAGCAATAACAATCATCATCATCATCCCCATCATAAAAAGCACTAATAACAACAACTTTAATAATAGAAACACAAAAAAAGATTTTTACAATGAATCTAAATTTACCTTTTTTTCTGTTGCTATTGTTATTTAAGGAACATTGTTTTTCCGTTTTTGTTTTCAACTATATTTTCGGGAATTGGAAGGAACAATCGGAGAAGGAAGAGAAAGAGCACATGTTTTCGGACATATAAAATAACAACAAAAAGTTTGTAAAAAGTTTTAACAAAAAAAAGAAGAAGTTCGGACCAGCCGAGAGAGAAAATAGAGAGAAAAGAGAAAAGAACAAATGAGCGAAAAAAATAAAAGAAGAGGATATGATGACTGGAGCAACAACGGCGACGACGGCGTTCATTCATTGATGGTCAATCTCAGTCATTCCATTCCATTCCATTCATTCAGTTAGTCAGTCAAAAAGGCTGCTGCCGTTATTCATTTTTTTTCAGCCGTTCCATAAAAATGCGAAAAAAGGGATGAAATTTATAATAATAAAAAGTTTATTCAACAATTGATGGGGAGCAAATTTGCATATGTCCTCGAAAAAAAAGAGAGAGCAAAACTTTGTTTGAAAGAAAGCAAAGAAAAAAGAGGCGCAGCTTTTTGACCGCATTGTTTTTATTAATAATAATAATATAATTTATAAAAATATATATGTATATATATATGGTAATTTTGATTTCTTTTTGGGAGAAAAAAAGGGATTTAGAATTTGAATTAAAAAGAATAAATAATGAATTTAGGGGTAACTTTGGAAGATAGACAGATTTAGGATCGTATGAATATTAATTATATTATTATCCATGGTCCTTAAACTGAAGTATGGACAATGTCAGCTTTTTTGGCGGCTCGTCACAAAACGCCAAAATCTGATATAACTATACATTTTAGATATGTCTTATCATATCACATTGATTTAACCCATCAATATCAATCTCGAAAAAAATAATAAAGCCAGGAAAAATTAATTAACAAAAATATATCTTGATTTTGGCGTAGTGTGACAGGTCGCCAGAGTCATGTTTAACATGATTAATTCCATTAAAAATTTAATTCTAACAAAATTTCAACTTTCATTTACAACAATGAAAAATTGAATACTATCAAAAAAATGAAAAAAATTTAAATATAACCTCCTTCCCCCCCCCCCCCCCAAAATTTTTGTTGTCAGCTGTTAAAGGAGGAAAAAAAACAATCCCATTTTTAGAAAGAATGAAAACAATTTTTTAACACCTCATCACTTTGATATTTTTCCTTCCCCCCCCCTTTTTTACCTCTAAAAAATTATTACTTATCAGAAAAAAGAGTTTTACCCCTAAAAAAGAAAGCAATGAAAAATGCATACAAAAAAGAAGTTCTTTCTCAAAACTTTTGAGTCAAAAACAGCAAACCTTTGGCGCCATTAAAAACGCCTCCGTTTTTTTTATACAACTTTGTTGTGTTTTTTCGGCGACAACAAATTAGCATTGTCAGCTGTAAATGATTAAATCTTTAAAAAAGGCGCCTCAGATTTTAATGATTAAACAAATAATTAGCTGTCTGTAAAATGAATGGAAAAAAAGTTGTTTTACAACGATAATTTTTAATTTCGTTTTAAAACCAAAAAATAAAGTAAAAATTTAAAAGAAGTTTTTAAATGACAAAAAAAAACGGATTAAACTATAAAATTTTTGCATAACTTTTCATTTAAAGAAAATAACTTGTAAGACTCAACCGAAAATGATGATATGATATCAGTGATAAGAACCTCTCAAAAACTCAAACAAAACAAAAGAAAAATTATTACCACAGAAGCTTAAATATGTTTTTTGCACTCAAAAAAAGGTTCTTTGTCCTGAGAGGAAACAAAAGAAAATTCAATTAATCAAAAAATTAAAGAGTTTTTTGACTTTTAGGGAACACAAAAAAAACATGTTGATGACAGGGGGGGGGGGGGGGGGAGGAGGTTATGGAAAAAATAAAAATTATAACAAAGATTTTTAACTATCAAAAAAAAAATGATAAGAAAAAAATGACTGTCAAAAATATATGATTTGATTTTGGTGATGATAAAAAATAAATCAAAGTTAATCAATGTTACCCCGAGAAAAAAAATGAAACCAGTCGAGAGAAAAAAAAAGTATGCCAAAAAATCAATCAATCATATTTTTGTATGTACATATTTTACGCGTGCCATTTTTCGACATTGCTTTACAGGGCAGGCAAAAAAATTCAAAGAGGGAGAAAAAAAATGGAGTTGAAGACATTCGACATTAAAGAAAAAAAAGTAGAAGAATGACCAAAAATGACCACCGCAAAAAAAGGGGGGGGGGGGGGGTGCGCGATCGAGGGCGCCGCCGCCATTGCTGTCGCCACTGCTTCGGTCATTCAAGTGGCAAAAAAAGGAAAGCAAAGCAAAAATGTGAAAAGAAAAAAAACATTGGAGGGAAAAAAATGTGGTGAAATAAAAGGAAGAAAAAAATACAAACAGGAAAAAGACTGTTAGCAGCAATAATAATAAATATTTGAATAAATAGAAATCGAAGGAAGGAATTGAATGGCAGATCGCTTTAAGTGAGCAAAAAAGCAACGCAGAAGAGGTCAAAAAAATTGCAAAAAAACAGGCGCCAATATCTTAGCGATTATGCAAATTCTTTTTAAAAAAGCGATTAAAGAAAAGTGTGACAAAATTTTTGTCATTACATAAGGGATTGTCGTGACGTCACACAATTTTTTGGGGGGGGGGGGGGGGTGGCGTGGAGTTCAAAAAATTTGATGCCGTTTTGAAATGCGGCATTAGAACAAAAGGGGGGTTTCGTAAATTTTGGATTTTTTCGTGACGTCACATCTGGACAATCCATAATAATCAAAATTTAAAATTTGTAACAACTCTTCCCCACAGATCCTCAAAAATTATAATTTTTAAAGAATTTTAACTAAAAATGAGCTTTATTTTTTTCAAAGTTTATATATTTTTACAGAAAAAAATGAAAGAGAAATCTAAAACTTGCGCAAAAAAAAAATCCAACAACAAAAAAAAGGAGTGAAATATTGCGTGTTTTTTCGTTCTTTTTTTTCATTTTTGACAACCAAATACAGCAGTACAAAAAAAGAAGAAAGATTGAAATCCGAGAAAATCAAAATGAATTCCATTTTTGCAACTGTCAAAAAAAAACTTCTTTTGGATGCCTTAAGAAAAAAAGAAGTTTTACGTCAAAACAGGTGAGTGAAAAATGTGGAAAAAGAAGAAAGAAAAGAACGAAAAAGAGAGAGGAAAAAAAGGTCACTCATTTTTTGTAGTGTCCAGGCGGGGCCGGTGGGGGATTGCTTTTTTAGGGGACAGAATTTTTAAGATTGTTTTTTTGCGGGATCGGAATTTTGGGGATTTTCTGTTTTTTTGGTGTTACTGGGTTTCTAGTAATTTTTTTCATTATTTAAATCTTCATTATTCTATCTATTCCGAAATTCCCATCCCCTAAATTTCCCCATCCCTAAAATTCCATCTCCTAAAATTTCACCTCAGAAATTCTCGTCCCCCCAAAAATCATCAACGAAAAAAGATTTGAGCATTTTTTTAAAACTTAAAAAACTAAAACAAAGCAAAATTTTTACCACCTCCAAAAAAAAACAGCCCAGATTGTTTCCCAAAAAATGAGGTAATTTAAAAAAGAAAGAAAAAAGTGATTAATTTTGATGGAACATGTTCGTTGAAAGTTTTATATATTTTTTTGACTCAAATTTTAACCTTGAAAAATTGAAAGGCAAATTCTTTGAAAGTTTAATTGTTTTTGTCATTATTTTTAGATGGGTAAAAGTAAAAAATAGAGGAGGGGATTGAATTTCAGGGCAGTTTTGGTATAACTTAAAATTGTCAGAAAAAAAAGTAAAATCTGGAATTTTTGAATGTCTAAAATCTATATAAAATGTTTAAAAAGAAAAAAATCAGTTTATATAATGCTGTAGAACGACTTTTAAGCATAATATCTTCATAAACCATTTCATATTCACTTTGCCAAATCAACATTTTTATGCTAATTTTAAAAAACATGTAGAGTATGGGATCAATTAAAGTGTGCTCAGATTACTGTAATCTACAAGACTATTTCATCATTTTATTATCCAAAATTAATTATTATTTTTATACTAAAAAGCTATACCTCATGACCCTCCCTGGAATAAAAAAGTACAATAATATTAATTTCATGTGTCAAACAACCACAAAAACCACAATGTTTTCAGTCAGGTCTCTCTCCCTAAACCACCCATGAAAAATGTTTCAATATTTACCCCTTTTCTTTTCTCTATTTTCAAAACCCTTAAAAAGAGAGCGGAAAAATCAAAAAATTTATTTAAGGTTTGCGGAAATGCTTTTTTTACAAGCCATTAAACCATCACCACCACCCTCAAAAATGAATGCTTGTTTAAAAATATAAAAAAAAAGAAAAAAGTATCAAACTTCATTTTTTTCTTCCATCTTCTTCTTTTACTACTTTTGTGCCATTTTTAACTAACTAAACTCATATTTGCCAAAAAAAATTACGGCACTAAAACTCTTTCATGTGCGCAAGAATATTTTTATGCTTCAAAAAAAATAAAGAAATTCAACTTTTTTAAAACCAATGCCGCCGCTATTCCGCCATTTCAACAATTTTTTTTATGTATATTTTTGCAAAATTCAGAAACCCTCCCTTAAAATTTGTGTGTGCTCCAATTACATACATACATATTTTGCAATTATCTTTCTTTTTTCTTTGGGCCATTGAAGAAGAAAATGAATGAGCAAAAAAAAAACAGTAACAACTTTTCTTTCTTTTTTTTTCATTTAAAAGTGTTTCCAACATTTTTTCTTGAAAAAGAAAAAAGCGAAAACTGAGAGAAATTACAAAAGCTTAATGACTCGAAGAATAAAACCAAAAAAGTGAAAAGAAGAATTCCATCAATGAAATTAGAAACTGCTTTTAAAAATAATGGCATTTTTTTAGAAAATGAGAATTAACAAAAACAATATTGGATTTTGCAAATAAAGCCAATGGTCAGCAGATGAAAAAAAGTAATGTTTTAAAATGTAAATTTAGAATAATTTTGACGACAAAAATAATAGTAAAATGGTCTGTTTTACCGTAATTTGATTATATAAACTTAAAATTTGTATCATTTTCAATATCAAAAAATTTAAAAGTTTAACAATAATCGATATTATCGAAACTGATAATTGATAAAACTTTAAATTGATATAATCAAAGTAGGGCAAAACTGAACAATTTACTGTTTTGCCTCCAAAATTTTTAGCATTCTGAAATTATATAGATTTTAAAATACAGGGTGATTCAAAATTTTCGCCGAGTTGGTTTTAATCTTCAAATGGTTACGGTTGACTTCTGGAGGCTCATATTTTGAGGGAAGTGTCACCATTGACCCGAGTAATTTTTGCACATAAAATTTTGGCATTCGGGGACACTTTATCAAACGACGCCAAATTCTAGATTTTCATAATAATTAGTTTAAAATAGCCGTTTAACAGAAAAAATTTGAATTTGGCGGCGCTTGGCAAAGTGTCCCCAAATGCCAAAATTTTATGCGCAAAAATTACTCGGGTCAATGGTGACCCTTCCCTCAAAATATGAGCCTCCAGAAGTCAACCGTAACCATTTGAAGATTAAAACCAACTCGGCAAAAATTTTGAATCACCCTGTATTACTTAAATCCCACAAAACTGATTTACAGAATTAAAACAACTTTCACAAAAGTACAAAAATAATAAGCAAAAAAAAGTGATAAAAGTAAGTAATTTACAAATTTTAATAAAATATATATATAAAAGCTTATTTAGCATTATTTTTGCCACTAAAAAAGCAACTTTATTTTTAGAATTCAAAGAAAAGTAGCCATTGTCCATTCCCTTTTTCGCTTCAAAAAAGCTCCCTTCTGAAACCCTTTTTTTTAACAACAAAAAAAAGCAATGTTTTTCTCCATGAAAAAAAGGGGGGAGATAAATTCTTTTGGCAAAAAAAGAAAAATTGAATCAAAAAACATTACAAAAACAAATTTTTAATTCTTTGCTTTTTCAAATTTGAATCTGAAAAAAATTGCAGCAACAAAAAAAAGAAGAGAGAGAGAAAAGCCGATTTTTGCGAAGAAAAAAAAATAGAGGGGGGGGGTTCAAGCTTATAGGAAAAAAAAAGAAAAGCGGAAAAGCTCTCTTGAAAAAAGAGGACTTAAAAAAAAGATATTGAAATTGAAACAAAACCAGTTTTTTTTGGTCCTTGTTGCTTATCTCGATATACTACTATTAAATACTTTTGTAGAAAAAAAATGCAAAAAATGCTGCAAATATATAAAATTTTTTGGGAGTTTTTTTTATATATTTGTTTTTTTTTTCATTTTTCCGTCTTCTGGTCATTCAAAAGTTAGCTCAAATTTTGAGAGAGGAAAAAACGAGATAAATTTCAGTCATTTAAAGTTAGAGACGTGCACGTGTTTTTCAAAGTTCTCGGACCGCAATAAATTTGGTACCATTAGATTCGCCGCAAAAAAATTAGTTGATATAAAAAAAGAAAAATAAAAAAGAAATTAATATTACATCTTAATTTATTGTTGGAAACTAGCAAAATTATTTTTTTTTTCGGTCGGGGAACACATTTCTTTCTTCAATATTTTCGTGTTGCATTTGTAAATTGCATTTTTGTTGCATCTAACCGGAGGGCGGGTTTGAACCTGCGCACACTTGCCTTATAAGCAACCGTCTTCTCCATTGCGACAAACATGCAAGCGCATCGAGTCTCTTTTTTGCATCCAAGTAACTTTTGAGAAAAAGCTAAACTGAAAATTAGAAAAAATAGTTTTTGACTATGACGGGGTGATTGTGGGTGATTTTTGAAAAATGCATCAGATGGAGAAAAAAAAGCTCTATCCAGCTGATATGATTTCAAGCTTCAAGCTCTCTGAGTGTAATGTATCACTTTCTCAAAAACGTGAAAAAAAGCGATTTTTTAGACTTTTCTCTGATTTTTTATACGGAAGTGATATTTAAAAGTTGCATTTTTGGAATCTCCGTATTTTTTTACATCTAGAAGGATAAAAATCATATTTATAAAAAAAAGTTAAAAAATCTACAGTATACCTCTCTTCATTTTTCCTTTGGACGAAAAAAAATGAAGGGGAACACTCGCGTTTGAGTCGCGCGTGCACGTCTCTATTTAAAGTATATACATTTTTTTTAAAGAATGAATGAATTAAAATTTGTCATCGAGAAAAAAAAAGTTTCAAAAGTAGCAGAAGTATAAATTTTGCAAATTGAAGTGAAAATCAAACAAATTTTTGTAAATAGGGATATCATATATCCGGAAATCAACTCTTCAAGAGAAAAAAAGAAAGAAATATCGAAATCGAAAAAAAATATAGTTTCAAACAAAATATAAAATTTTTGTAAAAAAAAGTGGTCAAACAAGATTTTAAATTTTAAAAAACTAATTCGCAAATAATTTTTTTTTGCCGGCACTTTTTTTTACTGTTTTTTTCCTTTCGCTTTTTTTCTTCAAAGATCAAACAAAAATAAATTTATTTTGCACAGCGGAATTTTTTGGAAACAGAAGTGAAAAATGGGCGGAGCTTTGATTATTTCGAAAATCTTATTTGCGCTTATTCATAAAACGCCAAAAGTGATTTTCTTCAAAATTTATAAAAAATTCTCTCAGTAATACAGAACTTTTACACATGTTTATGAAGATTAACATGAAATTAAAAAAGCTTTTATTTATAATAAGATAAAAAAATATAAGCGACGAAACATTGTAAGTAAAATATATATTCTTGCCGGCTATAAAAGTTCTTTCACAGGTAAATCTTTAGTGGTAAAGATGATACAATCATTAGGAAGACAGAAAAATACATATTGCATTCTTTTAACGTTTAACATTTGATATAATGGTGCTGTAACATTGACAAAAAAAAATCTTTTCAGAAATTGAGTAATCTTATATTTTCTGTCCAACATTCTGTTAGCGACGATGAAGCTTTGTTTGTATTTCTTTCACAGACAGTTTTGAACATTTTGCACGAATTTGGACATCTGAGATATATCATCGTTCAGAACAAATATCCGAATATGCCTCAACATATATCACATCAAAAATCTATAATCCCTGAAAAACATTTGTTGAAACCTTTGCAAAGTTTTTAAAAATAACTTACGCCGTTGGTTAACATATACTTTTCTACATTGGTAATTATATCCCATTCATCAATCAATCAATTTATTTGTCGTAGTTCACATTCCAAAATCGATGTTAAGCAAAACACACACATATACATACATATATATAAAGTTGATAAATTTTTTAAGAGGTGTTTATTGATGAGATCTAAAATAATCATACATATAAAAAGTTAAATTATAAAGATCTACTAAATCTTACATTTATAAGCAACATGGTAATCACACATTCATAGCACTTCGAGTTGTTTTATTACCATATTTAATAATGTGAATACGTTGAAGTCCGGTGTTAGTTTTTTTTAAAGTTTGTTGTCATTTATATTCTCATTTATATGTATATACACCAGCGTCGATGATTACCTGTAAACAATGTCTTTTAAAAAAAAGAGATATAATATAAAACAAAACAAACCTCATGGAGTTATGGATGAACAGTTTGGCTCGGTGCAATGAAAAATCGATAGAGAAATAGGATGAGCAGTTCACTAAAATAAATCAGCGAATTTGACATATATGAACGTTAACCGAAGGACAAATAAAATACAAGCATACTGTAGTCACCAATACATAATAATAATAACAAAATTATCCAGTAAAATCACAGAAGAAAAGTTATATATAAACATAAATTTGTCAAAAAGTTCGTTTTGATGCTCGTCATCAATAATAAATGGCTGTTGTTTATTGCACTGAACAAATTCCTTCGGAGGACACTTATATATGTATGTCATCAACATCGTTATTGATTTTTTATTTGTTTTTACGCTCAAAAAACAAAATTGAATAAAAGAAAAGCATCAATAATTTGTTGCTTTTATCTTCTTCAATGAATATATCAATAGTTATAATGCTAACATTAATTAAATAATATTAACAGAACATTAGATAGTAAAAATTTGAAAAAAAAAGAAAAAAAAAGCAAATTTGAATGCCAATTTTGCTAGCATTTTGTCAAATCTTCATAATTTTCTATGAAACCTTTTTTAGAAGCTTCTTCTGACACTTATCTACACTTTTAGTTTGACTTAGCTCGTTTGGATTCTCCGTTAACATGTTCTGACTATTTTAAGACTTAAGAATAGCTTTTTCGAGAAAAAAAAGGACAAATTTGAATGCCAATTTTGCTAGCATTTTGTCAAATCTGCACAGATTTGGATGATACTTTCCCAAAAGCTTTTTCCCGTACTCATCTACACTTTTAGTTTGACTCATCTTGATTGGTTCTAATTTAGCTATTTGGTGACCATAAACAAGTACTCCATCAGCAAAAAATTTTAATTTTTCATTTTTTTTTATGTTTCGTAAAACTCTCACAACGAATACGTCGGTCATTGTCGGAGAATGAAGATGTGCATATCTTTTTCTTTTATTTTCAATTCTATTTCCATTTTGTCGGGTGATGATTCCGCTGTGTTTGGCAAACAAAAAAAAGTATGCAAATAATACCTTCTTTTTTTCAGGTCATTGGCATTAAGTTTTTGGAACCAAAATGAAACAAGTTTTTTTGCTTGTTGTTTATTTTTTGAAAGCGTAAAAAAGCGGCACAAAATCCGGGGGAGATAGGTTTTGAAATTTTTGAAAAAGTTTAAAAAAATGTTAAAGTTTTTGAATTACCCGTGAAATGTATTTAAATGTCTTCAAAATGGCTTCAAATGAATTGCAAAATATGTAAATTTCCGTATAAAGATTTGCAAAAGCATTTAATCACGATCAAACAAAGGTGGCCAAATTGATAATTTGTTAATAGCAATATATGTCATCAATCAAAATTATCAGGTATGAGAAAAGTTAAAATTTTACAAACAACTCAAATATCGTACTGATAAACTTTTAACTTTTAACAATTAATTACTATTGTTAAAAGTTAAAAGTGAAATACTTTTAAGTACTTAAAAGTATTTCACTTTTAACTTTTTAAAAAAGTCGATACCTTTTTTCAATTTAAACTTTCCCAAAGTTTTTAAACTCAAAAATCAGTGTTAAAAAGCTTTGATCAAAAATGTTTGTGGCAAAAAATCAATCATTCAAACAAAGCAGACAAATTTAAAAAACTTTTCAATCAAGCCCCACGACCTCTGCTGCTGCTGCCCCCCCCCCCCGCCTATCAATCTAATGGCATTTATCCGTCAAAAATATATTTTTCACAACGTAAGAAACAGAAGAAAATAAAAGTTTTTTAATGTCAAAAAATTCAAGAAAGAACACTCTTTTTTCATTTTTCCTTTATTCAAAATTTGAATTTCAAATGATTCATTTGAATTTTTTCAGTTCAAGAAAAAAAGAAAAAAAAGAAACAACAAAAAAAAGGTAAAAAAAATTTTGTTTTGATTTCCTTTAATTTTGACCCATCTGGTTGGAATGATTTTATTTTGTTGCCCTTTTTTAATTTAAAGAACATTCCTCAAAAAAAGAGGGTCAAATTATTCTTCTTCTTTTTTTATCAGAAAATAATTTAAAAGAAAAAATGTTTCTTCTTTTGATAATCAAAAAATTTTTGCCGACATTTTTTAGGGAGGAAAATTAAAAATTATCAGAAAAATATTTTTAAAAAAAATGATGGAATCTCTTTTTACATTTTTAACAATAGGGATATTACCAGGGATACGGTAGGTCAAAAAATTACAAAAAAGTTTTTGTTAATCAGTTAATTTTTAAGAATTTAGAAATCAGGTAATTTTATGCAAATTAATTTAACCGACATCGTTAAACATTTTGTTTTATTGGTTTCTAACACCTTTAAAGGGAGTGTCGATGACAAGCAAGAAACGCACTACGACGGTAAGGGCGTCACGACAATGATGGGGAATGAAAAGTTTGTAAAAATTCATCTGTCAAACCGATGTGAATGAATGACAAAAAAACATACTTTAAATTCCCCATCATTGTCGTGACGCCCTTACCGTCGTAGTGCGTTTCTTGCTTGTCGTCGACACTGCCTTTAAAGTAATCAATGTTTTTCCCATTCTGAATCTCGATTCTGATTCCTTATAAGGAAACCGAAAAGAATCTGAATCGAAAAAAATTTTGGAATCGGAATCGAAAAAAGTCGGATCGGGAAAACAGTGGCTGTAATCCGTGTCAAAATTTCATTTTAAAAATTTTTTTCAAAAAATAAACCTCAAAAAAATTCTTTTCTTTTCGAAATTTCGAGAATTAAATATATAAAAAAATGAATGATATGATCAGTTGCTGAAAGAACTCTTCTGCTGCAGCTTTCCAATATCTTTTTTTTTTCTGACACGCAAAGCAACAAAAAAATATGCAAATTTTAGCCTGATTTTTCAATCTTTAAACACGCAACTTTAATTTTATTTTTTTTCTGCCAAAAAAATAAACGAAACAAATGCTTTAAATAAATTTTTATTGTTTTCAAAAAAAAAGAAAATATCCACGAAAAAACCTGTTGCCTTTTGTTTTCCCTCTTTCTCACTCTTTTTTGCTTGCTGCATTTTTGGGAATGAAATTTTTAAGTCAGTCAGTCAGTCTCCTGTTGCGATATATTTTTGTTGTTGCTGCCAGCCGGGGTTTTTCGTTAAAACAGAAAAAAGTAAAAAATGTTGAAGGAAGTCTCTCTCTCTCTCTCTTTTTCCCCTTGTTTAAAGGTCATATTTTGCAACATTCCAGAATTTTTGACGATTTTTGGCACAATGAAAAATTTTAAGTCTCAGATTTGGCTGAAAATGCGTTTCTGGGGTAATATAGGCCCAAAAATACCATTTTTATCATCAGTTTCGAGATTTATGATCTAGTTTTCGAGTTACAGTATACCCGACCCAAAATTTCGATTTCGGGCCGAAAATATCAAAAAATTCTAAAAGTGGTATAAATCGATAGCCCTGACCGAGGGGAGTCTGGCAAACCCAAAAACATCCATATTAACACCTTTTAATAAGTTTTTTTTCTAAAAGATTATGAAAAGTGACCTAAAATTACAGTAATCCAGCTACAGTATCCCCCAAACCCCGAAACTAAAAGGTTTCTCTATTGTCCCGTAAACTTCAACTAATGGGGCATTAGAAAAAAACATAACATTGGAAAAGGAGGCCCTTTTACAAAAAAATTCTGTGGTCAAAAATTTTTACCTCAACATGTCCAACATCATTAAAAATTCATATCTTCTGAAATATGTTATGAAAAGTGTTCCGGTGTTTTTTATTATCAACTATAATGTTGTTGGAAGATTTGGGGCAAGTTTCAGCCACCTGATATCAAATCTGGCCATTTGGGATCAGCTTGAATATCAAATTCCATCAAATATGGTCAACATCAAATAAAATGGATTTTTGGTGATCATTCCCATACATCGAGAAGGGGTCATTTTAATGACCCTCACCGACCGACCGACCGACGAGAAATTTTCAAAAAGTCGCAAAGGGGGGAGTAAGCTGATTTCGACCAAAATCTGGAAGATAAAACATAGAAAAATTTAGAAATTTTTCGGTGTTTTTCAGAATGTATGACTTTAAACCGAAAGACTTTTCACCGAAAGACTTTTCACCCAAAAGGATATTTCATCGAAAACTTTTTCACCGAAAAAGGCTTTTCGCCAAAAATATAAATTTCATAGTGTTCTTACATTTTATACTTACATCAGCAATCGAAACTTCTATTTTTGTTTTAACTAAGACATTTTACCGGCTAAAAGTTAAACAACGTAGAAACAATTAAACAAAATTTAAGAAGTACTAAAAATCCTTAGAATCACTAACTAAACCGATCAGTAACCATCCCATTTGACATTTTGACTAAGAAACCCTGAGAAACACTAAGGAACCTTAAGAACTCATAGCTTAGTACATGGGGGTTTGGGGAAAATCACATAAGATATGTATGTGGGAGTCGGGGACGTTAAATCACAGAAGCTAAATCAAGTTAATTACTAACTTGGCTTAAATGTTACAGGCTTAAAAAAATCTACAGTAATTCTAAATTTGAACTTCCTTAGTTCAAAATTCAGAATTACAAAAAAAAATTTTTTTTTCATAATTATTTTTTGTAAGAATTCTGCTTGAATCACTTTGTGTGGGCATTACTACTCTAAATTTACGATCACTGCGAAAAGCCTCAGGGCCAGTGTTTCCTCGATTCCGATTCCAATTCCGATTCTACGATTCCGATTCCTTAGAAGGGAATCGAATAGAATCGGTATCGAGAATCGGTGGAATCGGATCGGAATCGGAATAAAAGGAATCGATTCCCACTTTGGTAATGAAAACTAAAATAGAATATATTTTTTACGAAAAACGTAAAAGTGGATTCTCTTCCTAATTGAGAATAATGACTTGACTAACACAATTTATTCCTCTAATATTTGTACAAATTTTTTGAATTTGGATTTTTCATGTTTTTTTGTCACTTTTTTTTGCTTCCATATTCAGAAAATAAGTAAAGTTGTTACATTTGTTAAAATCGATATATTTATAAATCAGTATAGACACAGCTTGCTTATTGTTTCTGTTTACTTTCATAAAATTTTTGGTAAAAGACGATTTTGAAAAAAAGGAGGAATCGGAATCGATGGAATAGGAATCGAAATCGGAAAAACAAGATGGAATCGATTCCGGATCGGAATCGGAAAAAAATGGAATTGGGAAAACACTGGTCAGGGCCGAAAATTGGTCAACAACAAGGGAGGGGAACTTTCTTCTAACAACATTACCAAAAGGTTAGTATGAATTTAATTTTTCACCTAATATTTTGATCCAGGGGGAAGGGAGGGCTCTCCCCAACTTCCCTTTGGCAGTTTCGGCCCTGTAAGTTGTGGATGATTAAAGGCTGAAAAAAAGTTGTGCTGACGTTAGCTTAAAACACATTCTGTCAATATTTTTAAAAACGCTGGCACAGCTCAAAAAATCGATATTTCTCAAATTAACCCTATGTTTTCAGCTATGCTTAACATGCTTAAATCCAAAATATTTAAGGTTTTTTTCTACCGTAATCCCTTTGTTGTGGAAGGAGGCGCCAGGATACACTCCTAATACCCCACTATTCATAATAAAGGCACCTTTCAAAACTTTTCCAAAAAGTTTTTTAGGATAAGCAAAATGAAAAAACATTTTTAACATTTTTAATATTCATACAATAGTACAATAAAAGTTTTAAACAAATGCGCGGAAAACACTGTATATCATGCTTTGCGTATAGTCAGAAACATAAACATATGTTACAATTTAAAAAATCCTTTGATGTTGCGCCAAAGGCGGTAAAAGATGAAAGGAAATACGCTCTAATAATAGGATTTTGGCATCTAATGTATTGTTCCCGGCAGGCGCGAAGCGCCTGCCAGGAAAATATTGGGTCATGTAAATAGGAACCGACGGCGACCGCGGAGCGGCCGCCGAAAAATTTAGGGTCATGATGAGAGGGACCGGATAGCAAATTTTAAAAAAATGACCCCCTTCTCGACGTATGATCATTCCATCAAAAACATTTTTTTAATGAATAATACATACAAAAATACCAAAATGAAGTATTGGGAAATGACGGGGATTCAAAATCAATTTTTTTGAATTTTTTAAAATTTACTTATTTTCGATCAATTTTCAAAAAAATATAATTTTATTAAAAATAAAAGATATCAGTTTTTTAATATGTTGGTGATAAAATATAGCTCGTTTAAGATTTTTGGGCCAAGTTTCAACACCCTGGGATCACTACTTTTCATTTTTCACAAAATTGAAAAAATGGTGAAAAATCAGAGAACAAAACATCTAAAAAACAGTGTTTTTTCAATACATTATCACTGAAAAAATTTAAGATTTCTGGACTTAAAATCGACCGAAAATCTATAGGAAAAACACAGATTTTCGGTCGATGTTACTTTGATTTTTCACCATGTTTTTAATCAAATGGGAAATGGAAACAAGTGATCCCAGGATGTTGAAATGTTGTTCAAAAATCTTAAACAAGCTATATTTTATCTTAAAAATATTAAATAACTTATATCTTACATTTTTGATAAAATTTCAATTTTTTGAAAATTGCTCAAAATATGAAAATTTCAAAAAATTCAAAAAAAATTGATTTTGACCCCCTGTCATTTCTCAATACTGCATTTTGGTATTTTTGTATGTATTATTCATTAAAAAAATGTTTTTGATGGAATTGATCACCAAAAATCCATTTTATTTGATGTTGACCATATTTGATGGAATTTGATATTCAAGCTGATCCCAAATGGCCAGATTCGATATCAGGTGGCTGAAACTTGCCCCAAATCTTCTAACAACATTATAGTTGATAATAAAAAACACCGGAACACTTTTCATAACATATTTCAGAAGATATGAATTTTTAATGATGTTGGACATGTTGAGGTAAAAATTTTTGACCACAGAATTTTTTTGTAAAAGGGCCTCCTTTTCCAATGTTATGTTTTTTTCTAATGCCCCATTAGTTGAAGTTTACGGGACAATAGTGAAACCTTTTAGTTTCGGGGTTTGGGGGATACTGTAGCTGGATTACTGTAATTTTAGGTCACTTTTCATAATCTTTTAGAAAAAAAACTTATTAAAAGGTGTTAATATGGATGTTTTTGGGTTTGCCAGACTCCCCTCGGTCAGGGCTATCGATTTATACCACTTTTAGAATTTTTTGATATTTTCGGCCCGAAATCGAAATTTTGGGTCGGGTATACTGTAACTCGAAAACTAGATCATAAATCTCGAAACTGATGATAAAAATGGTATTTTTGGGCCTATATTACCCCAGAAACGCATTTTCAGCCAAATCTGAGACTTAAAATTTTTCATTGTGCCAAAAAATTCTGGAATGTTAGAAAATACGTCCTTTAAAGAGTTTTTAAACGGCAAAAAATCTGGCAATAAAAAAAAAATCTTTTCTCTTTTTTTTGAACTCCCCCCTTAAAGCAAACTCCATTGAACAAAAAGGCAGTCAATTGAAATGAAATGAAATTAAGGCTTAAAAATGGAAAATATTTTCAGATTTTATATTGGCAAGATTTTTGACGGCAAACAATAGGAAAGAACGGAAACAAACAAACAAAAAAAGTGTCCATGTTCGAAGGCGAGTTTTCAAACATGGACCAATTTCTGCTCCAACACTTTCGTGCTTTTCTAAAACGGAAAAAAAGGTGAAAAAATAAAAATATGCCATTAAAATTCAACATTCCTTTTAAAAAAAAGTCAAACAAAAATCATTTTAACAGAAAAAAAAGTAAAAACAAAGAAAAAAAGAATTTTTGCGGGAAAAACGAAAAACGAAAATAAAATAAAATAATATCGAAAAACAAATCAAGGTCAAAAAATCAAAGAAGAAGAAAAAAGAAAAATGGCATCAATAAAAAAAATGAGATTTGCGATAATTTGAATAAAATTAATTGATTTTATGTATATTTTTTTGGGTAATTAAAATACAAAGAAACAAAACAAACCTGGAACAGAATTTTTGACAATGCATAAAACATCGGGTGATGAGCTCATGGTAATTAATCGATTTAATTTGTCCTAAAACGAAATTAATAATTAATATTCATTGATTGGATTGGATTGGAATTTTGAGTGATATAAAAATATTTTTGAAGATAAATGGAGGTGGTAAAAACACGGTGTTATCAAAGAACTCAACATTTATTTTTTAAAGTGAAATTAATCTTAGCTTTTTTTGTCCTCCCAAATTAGTTGAACGAAATTTGCGTTGTAGGAAATTTTTGTAACTTTGAAGCGCAAAAAAATGCCTAAATTTTCTTTTTTAATACTTTTTTTGGAACTTTAAATGAATAATAAAAAATTAAATGCAAAAATTATGAATTTTAACGCTTCACAAGGATTATTTGATCCTAGTGAATCAGTTGATATGCGAAAGTTGCACAACTCTTTCATGAAACTTTTTCGAAATTGGGCTGAAGTGAAAACAAAATATAGCAAAGTTCAACGAGAAGAAAATGGTGAAAAGAAATGGAAAGAATTTAATAATGATGTTAATAAAATTAAACTCCAAATTACTAAATTGACGTCTAATATTGAACAACATCAATCAAAAAATAGTGTTCGTAGCTTTTTTTAAAAAAATGATGATTTTGATGACGGTATGGGTGGGTGGGTTTAAGCTAAAAGTGACGGCAATATGACCTAAGGAGGGGTTCGGGATTTGGGGATTTTTGATGATGTCATCACTGGACGCTCCCTAAATGTAAGACAAACTATTTGACTAATTTTTAATTTTTACACTAACGGCGATAAAAAAACAGATTTAAAAATCAAATCCGTCAACACTCTTTTTTTTGCCCTTCCAAGAATATTCGCTTTTTTTCAAAGTAAGAAAAAGGAACACTAATAAAAAAAATGGGGTGTAAAATTAGTATTGTCTTTTTTTCGAAGACGTTCCTCCAAAAATTATTCAATCAAAAATAGATAACTTAAAAAATGAGTTTTTTGCCAAAACTTTTTTTAAAAAGGAAAGTACCAAGCGACACCCCATTTTTGACAGCTGACAAATATTTACTCTTTTTATTATAATACATTTTTTGTTTGCAAGAAAAAGCTTAACACTTTTTTGTCTCCTTTAACCCTATTTTATCAATGATAAAAATAATGATAAGAAAAAAAATGGTGAAAAAGAGATTAGTTAAAAGCATTGAATGACACGAAAATTAATCCATTCTTAATTTTTTTTTTTTTGGGGAGAACAGGAAATGCGCGAAAAAAGTGATAAGAAAAAAAATATGATTAACACAAAATTACGGCAGCAACTGGCACAATATTGTTTGAGTTTGAGCTTATTTTAAACTTGTGAAAAGTCAGGCTTATACAGCGCCCAAAAAAATATAAGACCATCCCAAAATTTGGTGAATTTTTGTGAATTTTGGCCCTTTAATTAATGTCTTTTATTATTGTGATAATAAAATCAGTTTGTTAAATGACATGTTTCAGCGTTTAGACAAATTTCGAGTTTCGATGGTTTCGCAGCGAAAACCAAAAATGGCCGAAAATCGAAATTTCGGTATACTGTAGTTTCGAAATTTTTTATATACCAATTAGATAGCCCACGACTTATATAATAGCATATACCTTATTTAACGGATTTATAAATAATTTCGAAACTACAGTATACCGAAATTTCGATTTTGGGCCATTTTTATTTTTCACTGCGAAATGATCGAAAATTGTAACAATAATTATAGATTTTGAAAATCCCTTAAAATTTCCATCTTTGTTTAAACCTTTTTATTTACATGTTTAAAAACAAATTTCTCTTTTTCATCAAAGAAAAACGCATAAAAGCAATTCAACTTTTTTTAAATGCACATTTTTCAAAACAAAGCATTTTTTATCCAAAAATGACCATCAAAAAATGTCATTTTTTCAGAATTACTCATTTAAATTAGAAATAAAATTTTAAAAAATAGCGGACACTTAAGTGCCGAATCTTTGTTCGGCGCTTTTTTTTATAAATAGAATTCTAAAAAAAGATATTCATAAAAAGAAAACCGTTATATCCGCCGTCGATGTCCGATGCCGTTATATTTTTACGCAATTTAAATTTGAACAAAAAGAAAACATGAAAAAATGATGAATAAAAAAAATTTGTGTGATTAAAATTTATTCATTTTATCTGGTTTCGGCCCGAAAATATATGACATCAAAGAATGACAACAAAATTTTTAGGTAATAAAAAAAGAGATTTAAGGTTGTAAAAAAATAATATATATAAACATTTTATAACGGCAAAAAAAGGGGGGGGGGGTGACCATAAAAGATTGGTTGTAAAAAAATAAAATGTTACGCAAAAACAAGAAATTCAAATTAGTTTTGAATTATAGAAACTTTTCTTCGCTAAAAGCAGTTTTTTTGTCTTAAACGGAATTGCAAATTTATAAATATTGCATTTTATGATAAAATTAGGCTATTTTATTTATAAAAAAAAAACAATAAAAAAATTAATCAAGTTTAATTTTCAAAAATGTTTTGCAAAGAAAAAAATGTGGGACCACCAACTGTGATTTTTTTTTGATAGTTTTCTAAAAAAAGAAGAAGAAAAAGTTTTTCGGCCTTCAAAAATCTCTTTCTTTGAAAAAAAAGGAAAGAAAGATAAATTTCTTTTTTTCGAAGAAAAATAATGTTTTTGTTTTTGCCTGATTTGTCCGAAAAAAGAAAATAGGAAATTTAGAAAGAAAGAAAAATTAATGAATATTATTATTTTTCATTAACTGTTTTTGCATCAGAAAAAAATGTTAAAAGAAAAATAACACGGAGAAAAATAATAATGTTTTCATTCTTTTTTTTGTAATTTTACAAAAACATAAAAAAAAGGAAAATGAAAAAAATGATAGGAAATATATTTTCACTGACCTGAATAAATTAAAATTAAGAGACAGTCTGCGTAACTTTTTGACAAATTGGGAGCAGAAAAAATTTTTTTTTCGATTTCGGTCTTCAAATTTTCAGAGTTCGTTGAGATATGGCCCTAGATGCCAAAAATTGATTTTTTAGATTTTTTCGCTGTAAGATTCCGATTTGGGAGGCTTCAGAAGTCGCAAACTTTGGGAATGCGGGAAAAAACGGACTTTTATTTTTTTTTTCTATTCTCCCGTATTCCTAGGTTTTCGACCACGGGGAATCTCGTGGTACACTCAGTTTTTTTTCAAAAAAATTTTTTCGTGTCGAAACCAAAATTTCGATTTTCGAAATCGAAATTTCGATACCGTAAACCAAATGGTACGGGTTCTGACTAAGTTTTTTTCATAGCCTTACATATCTAGTTTGATGATGTAAAGGTCATTTTATATAAAACTATCCAAGCGGAATATGCCGGCATCAGAAATATGCTCGACTCAGAATACGGTTCACAAAATTTACCAGTAAAAATCGAATTTTTTTTGATTTTTGATAATTTCCTGTTTTTATAGGTTTTCGAGCATGGGGAATTTAATGGTAAAGTTTGTTTTTGTTTAATTTTAAGTTTTTGTGTCAAGGCATCTAATGCTACAGTATGACATGTATGTATTTGGAAAAAAATGCCCCTGACTTTATTTTTAGGTGGCACAAGCTTAAAATGGATTATTTTTGTTCCAAAAGGTTTGTTTTATCACAAAAAATACAAGAAATGATTATCTGAGATCCGTAGCTGATTTTAGAGGATCCAGAAGTCAAGTGATGATGTTGGGGTAGATGAAGAAAAGTAAAAATGTTGTAAATGTTCAAAAAATGATCAAAACAAATCCTAAACTATCCATATATATTCCTAAGCATTGATTTCATCATTCCCAAGTGATCAAAACAGCACAATATTGCTTATCATCATTTACAGCATCACCAACTGATATGTACACAAATTATCAAAAAATCGCAAAAAATTAACTTTTTTTAAGTAATTACTCCATTTTATAGAGCAGAAAATCATAGAAACATATTTCCAATACAATTATAACATTTGAAAACTGTCCCTACTAAAAAAATTATTTTTCGAGTTTTATCGTCTGCTTGTTGCATACTGTAGAAATCGAAAAAAATTAAAAGTTTGATTATTTTAGATTAAAACATAACAGTTCTATTGGAAATATGTTTCTATGATTTTCTGCTCTATAAAATGGAGTAATTACTTAAAAAAAGTTAATTTTTTGCGATTTTTTGATAATTTGTGTACATATCAGTTGGTGATGCTGTAAATGATGATAAGCAATATTGTGCTGTTTTTATCACTTGGGAATGATGAAATCAATGCTTAGGAATATATATGGATAGTTTAGGATTTGTTTTGATCATTTTTTGAACATTTACAACATTTTTACTTTTCTTCATCTACCCCAACATCATCACTTGACTTCTGGATCCTCTAAAATCAGCTACGGATGTCAGATAATCATTTCTTGTATTTTTTGTGATAAAACAAACCTTTTGGAACAAAAATAATCCATTTTAAGCTTGTGCCACCTAAAAATAAAGTCAGGGGCATTTTTTTCCAAATACATACATGTCATACTGTAGCATTAGATGGCTTGACACAAAAACTTAAAATTAAACAAAAACAAACTTTACCATTAAATTCCCCATGCTCGAAAACCTATAAAAACAGGAAATTATCAAAAATCAAAAAAAATTCGATTTTTACTGGTAAATTTTGTGAACCGTATTCTGAGTCGAGCATATTTCTGATGCCGGCATAT
Source organism: Panagrolaimus superbus (assembly GCA_964035985.1). NCBI lineage: Eukaryota > Metazoa > Nematoda > Chromadorea > Rhabditida > Panagrolaimidae > Panagrolaimus > Panagrolaimus superbus. The sequence continues at coordinate 15,670,907 of OZ038357.1, forward strand.
TCCGCTTGGATAGTTTTTTATAAAATGACCTTTACATCATCAAACTAGATATGTAAGGCTATGAAAAAAACTTAGTCAGAACCCGTACCATTTGGTTTACGGTATCGAAATTTCGATTTCGAAAATCGAAATTTTGGTTTCGACACGAAAAAATTTTTTTGAAAAAAAACTGAGTGTACCACGAGATTCCCCGTGGTCGAAAACCTAGGAATACGGGAGAATAGAAAAAAAAAATAAAAGTCCGTTTTTTCCCGCATTCCCAAAGTTTGCGACTTCTGAAGCCTCCCAAATCGGAATCTTACAGCGAAAAAATCTAAAAAATCAATTTTTGGCATCTAGGGCCATATCTCAACGAACTCTGAAAATTTGAAGAGCCAAATCGAAAAAAAAATTTTTTCTGCTCCCAAAAAATAAGAAAAGTCCAAAAAGTTACGCAGACTGTCTCTTAAGATTAAAAAAAGGGAAGATAGTCTTTTTTAATGATAAGAAAAATATGCATATTTGTTTATAGGTTTTACAATTACAAATAAAAAAAGTGAAAAGTAAATAAAATATGGTAAAAAATTACGATGATACAGAATTATTCATTGCTTTTATCGAAGTTATGCTTGTTATTTAATGACAAAGAATTTTTTCAGTTTAGAGGAAGAGGCCAACCGCTTAAAAAAATTTTTATTGGTCTCGACACGACCCAATTGGGACTCCTTCAAGACTCTCCACTCACCCGAAGTGTACCCCTGCCTTCCAATTAGTAGCATCTTGGGTGGGCACCGACGTGGGCTCGAACCTGAAAGGGTCGGGCCGTAACCTGAGCGCCCCCTACCACTCGACCACACATACCTCATATAAAATTTACATATTTAAAAATATTTAACTTCTTTCAACTCATTAAAACATCAAATGCATGTGCATTTTTAAAAAAAAATCACTAAAAACTGAGCTAAAAATTAAACAAAAAATGACCAATGTTTTTCTGACGATTCTTTTTTTTCTAAAATTAGATTCCATTTTTTCTTCTTCGCTTTTTTTTCTAGCACTTTCCCACTCTTTCAATTTTTATGAACTCATAAATGAGCAAATTCAATCAAAAAAAAAGAAAAATAAAATGAATGAATAATCAAAAAAGTATTTGTTTCCCACATTTAAAAGATCATTTTTTTTCAACTATTAAAAATAGAAAAAAAATAACACTCAAAGACAACAGCCGTGAATGACCACCTCCTTTTAGTAAAAAAAATAAATATAAACTATGCAAGTTTATTTTTTTTATTACCTTGTAAAAATTATGCAAATTTCGAATCAAAAAATGAAATGATTTCAATTTTTGAACAGAATCTGATGTTTGAAGCTGATGCTGATGATGCTTTTCGGATGTTGAATTTATTTCATTATTACTGTGAGAATTAATTAATTCATAATCAACAGAAGATGGATCACTAAAATAATGAGTATTGATAGTGATATGATAAGGAATGATAAGGAGTGATATGATTAAAAGAAAACTAACATAAAAAAGAATAATAAATTTAAAGCATATCCATCACAAAGTTCTGAAAATTTAAGTGGAACAAATTCTGTTTGCCTCCAACTTTTTTCTGGTACAATCGTTGAAGGACCACAAACGCAGTCTCTGAAACAAAAAATGTGGCAAATATTAATGAAAAAATATAAAAAAATCCATGTTTTTAAATTAAAGATATTTAAAATCTCAAATAATTCATGGCTCTGCGAAATCGAAAATTCACAATAAAAATATGGAATTTCGATTTCGAGTTTTTCGAAATCGAAATTTTTTTTCGTGGGAAATTAGTTTAAATCAAAATATCAAAATTTCGAAATGATTTTTCCGTCCACGAAATCGAAAAATCGATATTTCGATTCCGAGATTTTGTTTTTTTTCGAAATCAAAATTTCGATTTCTTAACCCCCCCCCCCTAATCCCATTTCCCATATCACACTTACTTAATCCAAGCCCCTAAAGCATGACTCCAAAATTTTTGTTCATCCATTTTCATAAATTTTTTTGAAGAATCAAAAAATAAGCAGAATTAAATTTTAAACAAAAATATTCACAAATATTTGAGTCAATAAAACATCTTGAATTCCCTTTGATATTTATTTTTTTAATATTTCAAAAAAAAAATCTAATTAGCATTCAAAGAAAAAAATAGACGTCCAATTTGAAGGAGGATATCAGTCAGCAGATATCATCAATCGGTCAATAAAACATTGGCATAAAAACTAAAACAAAAAATTCATAAATTTGTTAAAACAAAAAAAGGCCACGAAAAAAAAAGATTATTATGTAATAATAAAAAAAGCAGATGGAGAAAAATGTAAAAATGTTATATGGTTTGTAAACATTAATTATATATTTGCATTTGTTTGTTTGTTTGTAAAAGGGTAATAAAATTTTACAATTTACAAACAAATGTCAACCAAAAAAATTGTTGTGGGGGGGGAGGCTTTAATGAGGGCGAAAGTTGCAATAATAAAAAATAAAATAAAATTGAAACTATTTTGCAAAATAGTAAAAGCAGAATTTTTTGAAGGGGAAAAATATATTTGGATAAAATGAAAATACGGTATATTTTAAACTTAAATGTCCCAAAAAATGATGCGATTACTGTAGAATGAAAATAAATTTAAATTAAGTATCAAAAATTTAATAGGAAATAATTTTTGTGTTACAGTAGCCGAGGCAGTTTTCCATAATTATAGGAGTTGAAATTTTATAGAATCCATAAAAAACAAATAAATATAAAAAAATAGTATTTGATTTTTTTAAAACTCAATTTTACAATGGGTGCAAAAACTTTCAGTCACTTTTTCCCATGTTTTCCCATCTTTTTCCATGTTTTTCCATGTTTTCCCATGTTTTTTTATTTTAGCTAAATTTCATCCAAAAAAGTCTTGTTTGATCGAAAAAAGTGTGTAGAAAATACCGGACACTAATTTGGAAGATTAATAAATGATATTTTTCAGAGATTCTGAATCATTTTTGAGGATTCTGGGACGGATTCCGATGAAAAAAAATATTTTTTAAATTGAACTATTTTTTGGGGTAAAAAAATATGGGAAATCCGAAAATAGAGACAGTATTTTGATTTAAGGATTCTGAAGGCCAAAAACAATTTGGCTTCAGAATCAGCCTTCAGAATCCTTAAATCAAAATACTGTCTCTATTTTCGGATTTCCCATATTTTTTTACCCCAAAAAATAGTTCAATTTAAAAAATTTTTTTTTTTCATCGGAATCCGTCCCAGAATCCTCAAAAATGATTCAGAATCTCTGAAAAATATCATTTATTAATCTTCCAAATTAGTGTCCGGTATTTTCTACACACTTTTTTCGATCAAACAAGACTTTTTTGGATGAAATTTAGCTAAAATAAAAAAACATGGGAAAACATGGGAAAACATGGAAAAAGATGGGAAAACATGGGAAAAAGTGACTGAAAGTTTTTGCACCCATTGTACAAATATAAACAAATTATTACAGAAGAGTATTGATAAAATGATAATCTTAAAACGTATTTTTAGATTATGTACTGCTGATAAAAATTAATTTCAAAAATTTAAATTTCAAATTTCAAATAAAAAATTTTTTTGATTAATTTTTTAACTCATTTTTTATATAACTTCAAAAACGCCCCTAAAAATTTAAATTTTTGCAGAATATTTTTTTAAAAAATTGTTTCAATCGTTTTTTTTACAAAAAAATCCCAAAACAAAAAACCCGAAAAAACTTCAAAAAAGTAAAAAACCTAAAACAATCTTTTCTCATTGGATTTTAGGCGAAATACCCAAACTTTTCAAAGCTTCTTTCTTTTCTTTTTTCACTCAAAAAAATCATTGTTTTCCAAAAAAACAAAAAAAAATCTTTGAAAAAAACTTGAACTTTTTTTTCCGCAAAATCGGTGTTTTATTTTTTTTTGAAAATATAAAAAAAACTTCAAAGAAATTTGATATACAAAAAAAACAAGCCAAAAAAAAGGAGGAGGGAGTTTAAAGAAAAAAAAACTTTTGTTTAAACCATTTTTATTTCAGCTTTTTTTTTCGATGGTACAATCAAAAAAGAGAGAGGGAAAAAAACGAAAACGAACATGAAAGAAAGAATTAATTTTACAAAAAAAAAAGTTTTAAAAAAAATAGGTAGTAACAACAAAACATGAAACAGGGTATAAAAAAGTATGTAGGTACAATCACATGCATAACATAAACATAAATATAAAAATATATATATTTATGTAAGATGGAAAAAAAAGGGTTTACATTTTTGATCGACGTCGGATTAACTCTTCTTTTTTTCTTTGATTTACCAGCAAAAAAAAATTATAAGATGAAAAACAAAAAAAAAGAGGAACAGCTTTTTTTGGGGGGAAGAAAAACAAGTAAGTTTCTTTCATTCCTTTTTTTGCTTTAAAAAGCATAAAACCGGACTCCCTGATGTCCCGATACCGACGATGATATAAAAGTGAGATATTGTAAAAAAAGTAACAAGTGGGGGGAGAAAAAAGGGAGGTAAAAGGAAATGAGAGATGTCAAATTTGAGAGGGTTCAAAGTGCTTCTGTTTTGGGTATTATTTTACAACTTTTTTTATTTCAATAGTATATAAAATTTTATACACTATTGTTGAGATTTTGGCAACAAAGTATTCTTAAAAGAAGCAACAATAAAATTTTTGATTTTTAATTAAACATTTTTGAGAATAATTGAAATATTGAAATATTTTTTTGGATTTGTTGAATAATTTTTAACAACAAAATTTGAAGAAGTACAGCTCTGTTTCCATAAAATAGTTGTTAAATCTCCAAAATTTTTGTCAGAAATAGTGCAAAGCTCTCAGTAATTATATTTTTTGGGATACTGTAGTTTTACAAATTTAAATTTTTAATTACAAAAAAAATTGTAGTAATTTTGTAAAAAAAAGCAGCATAAAAAAATTTGATGTTTATTAAAATAAAATAACTTTTATAATTTTGTTATACTTTTTTTTGTATAAAAATAAAATTCATTGTTACCAGTTTTTGGGAGTATCGCCTTTTTAAAAAGCTTCTTAAAATTGTTAGCAAATTTTATCCATTAGAAAGAGAGAATTATTATTGTCGTCACGTCAACCATGTCACCATGTTATGACAGTGAAGCAATGTCCAGAAAGAATAAAAAAAAACAAATACGAAAAATCCATTAGCCAGAAGATGAAGAAGAAGGAAAGAAAATAATTACCGTAAAAAAGTAAAAAAAAAAAAGAAATGCATCAGCTTGAAAAAAATTAATGTAAAGTAGTAAAAGTTTGAGGAAAATGTTCATTTTTTATTCTTTTTCCGAAATACATTAAAAAAACACATTTTTTTTCAATTTTGAGTTAAAACAAAAAATCTATCCATCAACGAAATTGTAAATTGATCATATCTACTGACTTAAAACTTTGTATAGATTTAAATACTGATCAAAAAAAATAGTATTTTATGAGTTTTTCAGTCCCATATTTTACCTGTAAAATACCGAAAAATGATTTCGAAACAAACAAAATTTTTGAAAAATTCTGATTTTTTACAATTTTCTTGGATCCAAGTATTTCAGTTTATTCGTGTCCCGGCTGGAATTTGAAAAATATTTTTCAGTGTAAAAATACATATCTTAAATCCCAAAAGATCAAAAAAAAGTTGCCGACTCTTCAAAAAATGGACATACAAATTCGAAGTTGAAAACAAAAATGTATTATATTTGAGTGAACACTGAAAGACAAAAAAAAAGAATCAAGAAGGCTAGCTTTTGTCATTTAAAATTCAAATTAGAAAATGAAAAAAGATTTTTCCAAGGTCGAACCCAAAATAAAGATGGCATAAAAAAATGGTATTTGTGAGTAGGCATGGCGCGGGACCACTTTTTCCCAGTCCCGTCCCGCCCGGTCCCGTCCCTTAAAGATAAGTCCCGCCCGGTCCCGGGACGGGACGGGATCGGGACGGGACCGGGATTTTCTCATATTTTTCAATAAATAAAAAGTTACGTATAATTTTTATCCAGCAGAATTAGGCATTTTTAAAACTTCAATAAATGAAAACTGTGTATTTTTAAAAAGAATTTAGTTTTTTTAGTGGCATACAATTTAATATTAGCTTTTTTTATTTGGAGTTTTGTTTCCAAATTTTTTTTACAGTACTTTATTAAAAAACATGTTTCTGAAAGTGAATGAATGCAGTTAAAAAAATATCCATTTTACGACGATTTTATAAAAATTAATACTAAAAATATAATTAAATAAATCCCGGGACCAAAATTTTAGTCCCGATCCCGTCCCGTCCCACTCGAATTCAGTCCCGTCCCGTCCCGTCCCGGGACGGGACTAAGCGGGACCGGGACCAAACGGGACTTGCTGTCCCGGCGCCATGCCTAGTGAGGGAGGGTAGGAAGGGAGGAGGCAGATGCAAAAAAGTTCTTTGAAGTTTCAAAATGTTATGGGTCATAAAAAAGTTTACGCACATGCTAATTTTAGGGTATATTTTTCGCTGCTATGGTCCTTCAATGATGATGGAAGGCTCATATTTGAAAATTAGGATTTAATAAAGAACATCAAAAAAATTTAAATTCAAGAAAATTATAATTTATCGAATCCGTTTAAGACATCTGCTGCTATCATTTACAAGTTTATCTCTTATCTTTTTTTTATCAAATAATAAATATCAGTAGTTTAAGTTTAAAGACAAACCCTTTTTTTCAAAATTTTGACAATCAGGATATTGTAAAATCATTTTGTCAAATGAATCGCCTCAATCGTTGCGGGACCCAAAAACAAAAAAAAATACGTAAACGTCCGATCCATTTAAAAGTTTAAATAATTGTATATTTTTTGAAATAAATAATCCCCAAGGTTTTAAGAATAAAGACAACTTTGAGCGAAAAAAAACATTTTTAAAATATCACGAAAGTCAATTAACTATCAACTAAAAACTACCATGATTTTTCAGGAGTTTTCTCCATCCCAGAATGAATTCCAATCAAAATAAACTACAAAATTCGAAAATAAAATGTTAAATCATTTCCAAACATTTTTATAATAATCATTTATCCAAACTCTTCAAAAAAAACCTCCATCTTCCTTCCTTCTTTCTTTTTTCCCCGCATTATTTGATTTCCTTTTTTTGCAATCATCTATCTTTTTTGGGTATATCTCTTTCCTCTTTCCTCCTCCTTCATCTCTTTTTTGAACAAAAATTTCATGGAATGAGAATCTCGTCAACAATAGCTGATAGATTGCTTGCATATTTACTTTATTTGTCAAATATATATATATATATATATATATTTAAATAAAAAATAAATAGAAGACCATAACCAGAAAAAAAGGTAGAGATAGAGAGATTTCATTTGATTCAATAAATATAAAATTTAGAAGGCGAAGAAGAAAAAAAATGAATCATTTTTAAACACAATAATATTTTTTTTTTTTAAAGGAAACAAACCTTAAACGGAAAAGGAAAATGAAAAACGGAAAAAAGGAACGCTCAAATCAAACATTTTATATTATCCATGATCGGGATGACAAACAATGGATAATCGAAGAAGAAGAAGAAGAGGACAAGGAATGGATGGATGGATGTTGGTATTAGTGATGATGATGATCAATAAGCTTTAAAATCAAAAAAATATATTTATTTTAAAAAATAGATAAAAGAAGCTTAAAAGTTGGGGCAAGAATTTATAAAAATAAAAAATAAAATAATCATCAACAAATATGTATTTTCACTTTTTCCTCTTTCTTCCTTTATATTCTTTTTTTTTCAAGTATGTCCGAGAATGGTGTTGGAAAAAGAAGAAAAAAAGAAAGAAAGTGGACAACAAAAAACGACACAAAAAAGAAAGAAAAAGAATCACTCACTCAAAAACCGGAACAAAAAAAAAAGGGATGAAAGTTCTACGAAATTTTTTTAGGCTATTGGTAAAACGCGAACCACCACGAACCGCGAATCGCCGCGAACCGCGAACCAAATTCGTGGTTCGCGGTTGATTTTACCGCGAACCACGAATTTGGTTTAATTTTTTCAAAAAATTACTTTTTTTAAGTTTTAACCATATTCTGGGTTGGAAAAAACGGGGAACCCAAAAATACATATAACAATGTCCAGTAGTAAGTAATTTCTGGTAAATGTTGAAATTCCGTTAAAGAACATTTTTCAAACTATTTTCGGTTAAATAGGGAAATCAATAGAAGAATAATTTGTAAGTTATTTTTGGTAAAATGGTATCTCTTTGACACTGAAAAAAATAAATGATATTACATTCGCTTACGATAACATTTTTATGTTCATATGTCTGAATGACAAACTTGATTTAATAATTCACATTGATATATAGAGTTGTAACAATAAATGGGGATCATTTTAGCCCACTATTTTCTTTCTGCTTCCTGTATAAATCATGAAAGAGAAATAAACAATAAACAAGAAGTCATTATTCATTGCATCAATTAATTAAGATGCTTGGGGACATTGATTATTAATCAAGCTGAAAGATGTTTCCACTATTCTAATTTATTCATTTAAATCAATGTTTGCGTTTTGCGGGGAATACGATTCATTCCCCAACACAGTCATTAAAGGGAGATCGACAACCCTACATTTAACCCACCCTAATAAAGGAGTCCATGATGATGAGAAAAAAAGTGTCCAAACATATCGAAGTAATTAGGAATGGTTTAATATGAGGTATAAATCGTTAGTAAACAGAATTTCGGCAATCTGCTGAGATTATACAACTTTAACTATTGACACAAAAAGAGCCGTTTTGTTTCACTTACGGTAAAAAGTGATACCAAAAACACAATTTATACAAATTTCAACATTTACCAGAAATTACTTATTACTGGACGTTGTTATTTGTATTTTTGGATTCCCTGTTTTTTCCAACCCAGAATATGGTTAAAACTTAAAAAAAGTAATTTTTTGAAAAAATTAAACTGATTCGTGGTTCGCGGTAAAATCAACCGCGAACCACGAATTTGGTTCGCGGTTCGCGTTTTACCAATAGCCATTTTTTTAGGAAAAAAAATAAGATTTTTATTAGAAAATTTATAATAAATTTTTTGAAAAGCTGATAAGAAATGATAAGAAAAGTACAATAAACTTCATTCATCCGCACTTTATTTTTAAAGGGGGAGACCCACCTTGAACAATTTTTTGCTGCAATTTTCTTGATGGTCTCGACGCGATCGCAGACTCATTGGAGCTGCTTTTTTTATTCGTTGAAGCTGCAAAAGGTTTTAAAAAAAGCAGCTCCAATGAACCCTGAACAAAAAATTGTTCAAGGTGGGTCTCCCCCTTTAATCAAGGGAGATAAAAAGCATGGCTTTGGCGGCTTGTCAAAGAATGCCAAAATCTGGATAACTTTTGTTAATCTATTTTTCCTTGCTTAATTTTTTTTGGACATTGATATTAATGGGTTATATATCTATGTGATATGATAAAGAAAAAATATAGAGAAGATGAATTATCAGATTTTTGGCGTTTTATGACAAGCTGCTAAAAGGTGATCAACAATTTTTAGGGGAAAAGGATTGATGATTTTTAGCACTTTATTCGTGCTAAGAATTTTCGAAGTTAACTATATGAAAACCCGATGTAAAACATTTTTTTTGAATAAAACTATACTAAAAACCATTTTTAAAATATAAATATAAAATTTTTCATTGTTACCTAAATTTTCAGCCCTGAAAGTCAATAACGGAAAAAACGGAAAAAGAGAAAAAAAGAATGGAGTTCAAAAAAAAAAAAAAAGTGAGAGAAAACAATCAAATTTCAATGTGTTTTTAATTGAAACAATGAAAAAAAATATATATTCCCTTTTTCCCCTCTCTTCTTTTTTTTGCCTTTTAACGCCGACAACGAAAAAAAAGAATACATTTTTTTTTCGGGAAGTTTTTAGGAATCTATTTTAAATAAATGAAGTAACTGTAAATAGAGATGTTGTTGGTGATGGTGATGATGATGTTGGTAGAAGAAAAAAGAAGAAATCATACATATAAAAAAAAGTATTATTGTACAAGGTTAAACTAGAATAATATCAAAAAAAAGCAAGAAAAAAAGAAATGCAATCAAGTTTTATTACTATCTTCTTTTTTTTTCTTCTTCTTCTTCGTTGAAAGATGACAAATATTTATTTTTTTTGCAACAAAAAAATATGTAATCAAAGCATGTTTCTTTGAAGTGGAAACTTTTTTTTTCTTGTCAAGAGCCCAAAAGGTTATATATTATTATTGTTATTACTGTCATGAGAAAAAAAAAATTACAGAATTAATTAAAGTTTATTGTTAAAGAAAAATGGAGAGAAAGAAAAATGATTTTGGTATCGGAAAGAATGAAAGTAATTTTGGAAAAAAAAACGTTTACTGTCTTTCAAAAAATAGGATAGTAACCAAAAAAAAGATTACTGTCATTATTTTTACAAATCAAATAAACACTTATTTTTAAAGAAACGAAATAATCAAATCATGAAATCCCATAGATTTTGAAACAGCAAAAAAATTTGGATAAATTCCAAAAAATTATTGTCAAAAAATTTATCCGAATGTGACAGTAAACCAAAAAAAATTATTACTATCTTTCTTCAGAATGCCAAAAATGTTCTATCAAAAAGATAGATATTTTTTAAAAATATAATAAAAAATTATTTTCTATTTTTTTAGGGAAACAAAAAAAAATGCTTGAAAGCAATCAAAAAAAACAGAAACCATTTTCGCGCATTGAAAAAAAAAAGAAGAAAGAAGGAAAAAAAGTGGGGGACTTTTTTTTGATGCCAAGGAAACGGTCATTGCATTTTTGCTTTCTTTTTTACAAAAAAGGTTGCCTAAAAAAAGGAGCAATCATCTTCTCCTCTTTTGTGTGGATGAACGGCAAATATATATATTTCTTTTTTTTATAAGAACAACAACATTACCACCATCATTGCCAACAACAAAAAAAAAGAGAGAGAGAAAAGAAAATAACGATGACAACCAAATAAATATAAATGCCAAATTTGGTTGGTCATTTTGCTTTTGCTTTTCTTGCTTGCTTTTTTTGCCGTTTACTCATTTTCATTTTCAGGTATAAAAAGCATGCCTCTTTTTTTATTGCCTTTTTTTGTGCATGTTTGGAAAAAAAGGAGGAAGGAAGGAAAGGTCTCAATTTAATTTAGTGATGGGAGATTTTTAGGATCAGAAATTGGCAATTTTAAACGTGGGAATGGGACTATTATTATTATTATTATTTGTGCCGAAGAAAAAAGCTTGAAACTTTAAAAGAAATTATACCTTAATAAAATTTCATTTAAATTTATACAAAAACTATCGAACAACTATAAACCCAATTTGGGTAAACTCAAAAAATATCGAAAAAGCCAAAAATATAGATTTTTTACAACAATAGGCAAAATAAAATTTCGCCTTCATCTTGATATAGCCCGATCTGATGTCGAAATTCGTGAAAAAATGCCAACAAAATTAATAGAATCGGTCCCATTGGCATTTAAAATATAATTTTTAGTATTCCATTCTGTTAACTGATAAGCCCTATCAATATGCTATCAAAATTGTTCTTAATTTTTAAAAGGACGACCTAGTCTGACGACACTTTTTGGGCCATAAAAGTGGGGCCATGCTAAGCTGAGCATTTAAATTTTTTAAATATTTTTACTTTCTTAAAATTGTGAAATTTATTTTAAGTTTTCATGATCGGCAGAATAATATTTGAAAAAAAAAACAAAAATTCATATTTAAAAAGTTAACCATTTTACATATCGTTATTTTAAGGGCATCAAAAATATTCATTTTTAAAGCATCCGTTTTTTTGGTAGCTATGCCGATTTAAAAAAAAAGAATAGCAGCTAAAAAATGGATACACCTGCTTTGTTTCCTTCAACCAACATTCTCTTTTTTTCCATTTTTCAACAAAAGAAAAAGCTTTGCACTATTTTTTTTGCAGAAGTTCGAAAATTGAACAATGCCAAAATCAGAAGCTTCCATCTTTTTGGCGGCCGGACATATAACGCTACATTTTTATCATGCTTCTGAATTTTAATAATTTATAATTTTTCTTTAAAAAAGGATGTCAAAAAACGGTATCAGTCTGACAAAAAATTGATAATGATAAAAAGATAATAAATGTCTGAACTGATATTGAGATTTTGGCGAAGCGTGTCACGTCGCCGTTTTAAGCCATGGACTAAAATTCAATATAATCTCAAAACTAAAAAAAAATATACTACAAAAACTTTTGTTAAAGTTTCATCAAAAATTCTTGTAAAACTACAATCAACAAAAAAATGCGACCTCCGAAAAAAAAAAGAGAGACAAAGTTTTTAAACTGAAAAAAAAATTGTTTAATTCCGATCACAGAAGAAGAAGAAAACAGCGATTCAAACACACATTTTTTTTTGTTCAAAAAATTTTTGCGATCCTAAAAAAGGCAATCAAAAATTTAAAAAAAGGAATTTCAATCTTCCTCGAATTTTCTTTTTTTCTTGTTTGATTCAAAAAAAAAGAAACATTGCGCAATTTTTTCTGTACAAAAAAAATAGTGCAAAGTTAAAAGAAAAAAAAGTAAATTCAATTTTTAAAAGAAAAAATGAGAGGCACACTTTTATATATATTTTAGCTGTGAATGCGCAGTCCATCACCCCCCCCCCCCCCCCCCCAACACCATTTTTCCTAAAAGGAGAGAAGAAGTTGAAGGAGGAAGGAAAAAAGATAAGTTAAGTAACTACAATTTTTTTTCTCATTCTTTTTTCATCAACCCTTCCATCAACACCAACCTAACTACAACACAGAAAAAATAAAGAGATCCAATAAAAACATTTTTCCTAACAAAAAAAATATATATATTCCGTTTTCGAGCATGAGCAACTTAAACAAATATTGTAAAATAAATCACTTGATTGTAAAAGCAGCAGCAGCAGCTAGCCCAAAGTTGTTGTTCTTCTTCTTCCGTTTCTATCTCTCTTTTCATGACCATACACAAAAAAAAAACTCAATTCAATTCAAAAGCTTCTTCCTCTTTTTTTTCAACTTCCCACCCCGGAGGCAAAATGGTATTGCACAAATTCGATCAAAAAATTCTTTTTTTTTAAAGTCCCGTAAAAATACAGGTTCTTAAAACTGCTGTTTTTTAAAAAAGGGTGAAACATGCTTATACCTTCTTTTCTTTTTCTTCTCCTTTATTCCAATTACATTCATTCAAAAATATCAAAGATAAATATAATAATGTTAGCTAATATAAAAATACTTTAAAGAAAAATATAGACTAAACATTTTGTTTAATAAAAAAAAAGAAGATCAAAAAATTTCGAGGAATTATCAAAACCAAAACATAAAAAGTAGTAAAAAAACCCGATTAAATTTTGGTAATAATTTTAGATTCAATCAATAATTCTTCACCAAATTATAAAATAAAAGATCATCATCCGCAAGAATAACAATAATGCTATTACATCATTCCTGATTGTTGTCCACCACCCCCACCACCATTTTGTTGTTGTGATGGAAGTCCAAGTAATGGTTTAAGCTGTTCTGCAGACATTACAGATGGTTGTTGTTGTTGTTGAATTGAATTTGAAGTTGAACGGAATTGTAACATATTTGGTGGAGGTTGATTGAAATCTTAAAAGGCAATATTAAATTTTACAAATTTGCATAAACAATGATTGCTTACTTGTATTATATCCAGCAAATCCAACATTTTGTGGAATTCCATACATTGTTGGAGGAGGTACTGTAGTAGAGAAGGTTGGCATACCATTCATTGATGGATGTCCGGATCCTGTCATTGATTGAAGATTTGTTGAAAAACTTGTTCGATCATTTGAGCCTCCAATATTTCCACTTCCTCTAGCTCTTTTACGATCAATATTTTCACTAAAAAATCATTATTTTAACATTTTTTTATTACCGTACCCTTTCTCTAAAAAAATACTTACTCTTTTCCAGTATAAATTTGTTTTCCTTGATTAATACTTAATGGTGGAATAGGAAGTTGACATTCAAGACTTAAATGAAATGCCATTGCTTCATTTAATCTACAAAAAAGGAGAAACATATAATTAATGACAACAAACATATTTTGTAGAAAAAAAACAACAAACTTTGAAGGATCAGTTCCAAGTTCTTCAAGAAAATCTAATTTTCGTTGTGAAAATGCATATCTTTCTTCCAAAGTTAATTCATGACATTTTATTGCTAAATCAAATGCATCCAAAATATCCCCTTCTTTAAAATGTGATGAACTATTATGTACATCAATCAATGAAAGATATAGCTTTGAATTTGCTTTATCTCGACTAATCGCTTCTCGAAGAGTTTTATCTGCAGATTTTCGATCATGTCTTACCTAAAAAATATATGGTAATATTTTTCAAAAAATGGCAGTGCCGCAACTTGGGAGGGGGGGGGGGGGGGTGCCATGGCACCCGCTATGAATTCAAAATTTGTTAAGAAAATTTAAATTCATACTAGGTAAAATGAGATTTTTTTAAAGTTTTATATGAAATGACAACCCCTTTAATTTGGTGAAGTTGCGGCACTGAAAAATGGTTATTTAAATACTTTTAAATGAAAGCTATTTTTTCAAAAACGTGAATGCTTTTTTTTAAACTTGCTTCCAAAAAACTGTTTAAAAACTTCAAAATAAGAAAACTACAGTAACCACGCCGCTAATTTTATGCTATGAAAAAAAGCACTTTGAACTCGTATTTTTATAGTTTAAAATTTTGAAGTCTAGAAAACTACAGTTGTATGTTAAAATTTTTAATTATAATTTTAATTATTTAATTAAAATAATTAAAATTTGCATAAAATAAACAACTGAAATTATTCAAATCCTAATTTTAAATATTAACTTATCCAAGCAATATAGCCACACTATTACAGTACCCTATTAAAATTCATAAAGAAATTAACTCAGTTTAGCAAAATTAAAAGCTAACTTTTTGCCCTTAGCATTCACGTGACAATTTTTAAGTGCGCAAAGCGATTTCAAAAAAAGAAATAAGAGTTTTAAAGACATATTTTAAAAAATAAATTACCTTTAGATGTAATCTTGCAAGTTTAAGAGCATAAAAACTTGCAAGCCTTTTAGGGCAATCAATATCTTGCATTAATTTTTCATATTTTGAAATAACATCAGTATAATCACCTTTATCAGATTTAGACTTTTGAATTCGACGACGTTCGATATTAGATCGCCGAAGTTCAATTGATACATAACCAGGATTACGACGTTGAAAATCTCTTAAAATTTGATCAGCAATCTCAGAATCACCTATAAAATGATAATCCAATCAGCCATCATCAATCTCTCTCAAAGATTGTTCTTCTTCCTTTTTTTCTCTCTCTCTCCCAATATTTTTGCATTTCCTGCATGCATTTGTTCTAACTACTTTTTTTAAGGTATATAAAAACTTCATGAAAAAATTTTTTAAGAGTCAATTTACAAATTAGACTTGAAAAAAAATAGACTATTAATCCAAATAAAATCCTATTAATATGGGAATAAAACAATTTGGTATATAAAATAGATAATATATCAGTGATATGATAGTAGTAGAAATTGATTTTCAAGTTATTTTTACCTTGCTTTTCTTCAAAGGCGCTGTATGCAAGGGCAGCAGCAGGCTTTCGCGAACAATGAATTTCAACAGCTTTTTTATAAACTTTTCGAGCATTTGATGTTTCATCAATTGAATCAAGATAAGAACCATACTAAAAGGTATTGTAAAAAAACGTAGGTATTTGTGTGAAAGACAAATTAAAAACAGTATATTCTAAAAACATTGCCAACCTTTATCCACATTTCTTCATACATCGCACAAGCAATTAAGCAACGTTCATACAGTGTTTCAATACGTTTTTTTGATGATTTACTTTCTGGTTGAGCAATTTCAAAATCAATGTAATTATGCCAATTTCGAAGTTGTTCGCGATCAAGAGGCTTAGCATGGAAATAAGGACGTTTGATCTGAAAAATTTTTTGGTTTTAATTTAAGGATGGACGAGGGCCCGAATTTTCAGGCCCTGGCCCTCAAAATTTCAAAAAGCCCGGCCCTGGCCCTTACAAATATAAAAAAAGCCAAAGTCCGGCCCGGGCCCTGATTTTAAAAATTTTTGAAAATTTTGTCTTGGTCCCCCCTGTGGAATTTTTAAAATTTTTTTCAAAAAACTGAAAAGGCCCGGCCCTGGGGCCTAGCCGGGCTTTTCAAAAGCCCTAGGCCCTCGTCCATCCTTATTTTAATTTTCATAGTACCAAAATAAGCAAATAAACAATAAATAACTACAATATAATTTTTTAGTTAAAGCCACCTTTAAACAACTGAGTGATCATTACTCTAACAACTAATAAATATTAAAACAAACTTACAGCGCTTTCAAATGTCCATCTTTTATTAATTTCACGTTCATTATTTTGATAAGTTTTACGGCGACGATCAAATACAGTTTCACGAAAAGAATTTAATGCAACTTCAACATGCTAAAAGAGACTCTTCTGTTATGTAAATGACACCATTATCCCAAATTTCATACCCTTTTTCGCTTTTGTTGAATTGTTGTAATTTGGTCATCATCATCAATTATTTGTCTTTCATATTCTTCAGTTGTATATAAAGGACCATCAAAATTTCTTAGTTTATCACGCAACAATTCTTTTGTAATATCTTGATATTCTTCTGGCGTTAAAATTTCATCAGGTTCATGTGAATTAACAAATGCAACAAAGCGGTCCCAATGTTCAGCATACGCAATTGTTGGAGTAGTAAATATTAAATCGTATACACTCATTGCACGTTGATATTCATGATGTTCAACTTCAAATTCAACAAAACGTGTCCAAATTGCATCAGAACGAAAATCATTACCACAACCTTGAACAGCTCTCATATATGAACTATAACATTTTATTGCACAATTATGTAACCTGTTTATTGTATAACCAAACTTACTGCCGAAGCTTTCGAACAGCATCTGGTTTATTTGATGCTAAAGCTTTTAAGTAATCAACATAACTAATCCATAAATCAACCGAGAGAGGAATTTCTGCCACCGCCTTTTCATAAACTACAAGAGTTCGGTCATAATTTCTATGACGGCGTTCAAAATCAGCAAATTTTCTCCAGTATCCATAGCAATAAGGATATCGCTTTAAAAAACTTTCATACGCTTCACGACCATATTTTACTTCATCAATTTCTTCAACAATTGAAAGTAATCGCGTCCACGTATCAAATGAATATGGATCATCACGTAGCACTTTAAATAAATCTTTGTATTCTCTTACTCGTGGATCAGGAGAACTAAAATGTAAAAAGGGATATAAAAAGGATTAAAATTTAGTAGAAATATACCGTGATCGAGATCTTGAATGTGATCGATTCCTTCTTCTTTCTTTACTGGCACTTCTGCTACGATCGGGACTACGGCTACGAGTTCTGCCCATTTTTGCTAAAAAAAATAATGTTTAGCATTGTTTATATTAAAAGTTAAGCGAAAAAATGTGTAAACGCGGGATTTTCTGCTACAAAGTAGAAGCAAATTATCACGTTAAAAATGGCAGCTTCAGTGATAAAGCGGTGCATTTTTATAATATAAAAAATATAAAAGATAAAATATTAATTATTTAAATCTTGTAACAGAAGTTGGGTGCGTAAAACAATTATTAGCGAAAAAAGATTTTTGAGCAAGATATATAGTTTGGCAAAACGGGATTGAAAGTCAACAGATAAAAGAGAGGGTTTTTTGCTGACCAAAAAAAAAAGAGGGCCAGAGAATTTGGCTGCTTTTTTAAATAAAAAATTTGCCATATTTGTGTTTATTGGTTTTTTATAACAAAAAATATGGAAGTTAAAATAATGCGCATGATCAGTGAAGGAGTAATGCATTGAATTTGAGTCAGAATTCTGGATTTAGATATAAGATTTTAGGGCCATAATTAGTGATCGGATCCCGTCCCGCGACGATTTTCAAAAAACGGGAATCCCGTATTCCCGTCCCGTGTCCATTTTTAATAAACGGGAATGCCATATATAGCTTAAGTTGCAAAATATTGTTTCTTAACAACTTCAAGCTCTGATTAATCTGAAAGCTTTTCTTTCTGATGATACTTTAATATATGGAAACAAACAAAAAAAATAGATTATCTGCAGATTCTGCTCAAAAATTACTTAAAATTTTTGGATATTGCGTGTTACAAGTTTCCGACGGAAATGGGCACGGGATTCCCGTCCAATGTCCATTTTCAAAAAACGGGAATTCCCGTTTCCCGGGTTTTACCGAACACGGGACGGGATCCGATCCCTAGCCATAATACATATATTATATTCAGATAAATCATTGACCAGCTGTTGTTTTTATTTTTAAAAAAATGTTCATTATTACAACTTTCATTATTACGAGGCTTTAAGAATAGTGATGAAATAATTTCGCGCAGCCCCATGGAAGGCGGAACGGGGCCCAAAAATTGCAACTTAATTTCTGGAGCACACATGGGCAGGTACTAGGGACGAAAAAGATTTTTTTTACTATACATAAAACCCCAAAGGGTCCCCCCTGTGCCTTTTTTTCAAAATTTTTTATTTTGGCTTATTTTTGAACTTTAGTTGTTAGATTTTGCGTAAGTGGAAGAAATGAACAATATTTTTATTGATTTGCTACTTTCCAACAAAAAATGATGAAGTTTTAATCACAATGTAATAATTCAAAATTGTTTTTATTGTTAATTGAAAAGGGGAGCAAACTCTTAAACGATAATTCTTCATTGAAGAATTCAATTTTACTTCTAGCGCCTTCAACTGGCTGTGTCTCACGTTATTACAAAAGATACATCCATCAATAGCCTTCAAATAAATTTTGAAAAAGCAATCAATGGAATACATTCCTTTTACCATCGCCACGCACCAAAGCGCAGATCTTCATTATACATGTTTGGGGAAACGTGGATAGTAAATGTGCCTCAATTAAAGGTGATTTTTAAAGTTAGATGGCTCTCCTCTCAATATGCCTGTTCGTTACATCAAAACTATTTTTTAATTTTGTTTCATCTCAAACAAATACAACAAGAAGATGAATTTGATATAAATACTAAACTACTTGCAAAAGGGTATTATAAAAGCCTTTCGAAAATAGATTTCTATTTGCACTTGCTTTACCAAATGGACCACCACCAGAATCATATGACCCTCTCCCTGCAGTAAATCTTTGGATTGAAAAGGGTCACAAATACTCTGATGATGTTCACGCTTCCAAAGATCCAAATACTGGGTTAGAACCTGCTCCACTTTTACCCCCTGAACGTTTCGTGAATGATGAAACTTCTGAAGTCATCACATTTGAAGATGATGAAGAAGAAAGAATAACACAATTAGATGATCTTGCATTTCCCGATTGTTGATGATGCGGAAGACATTGATTTTATTTACCTCCTTTTGATGTCTGATTTTTTGTCTCAAAAAATCTGATACATTTGTTCAAAATAAATTTAAATTAATGATGATACTTTACCGAAAAATTTGAAAATTTAATTTACGTTACCCAAATATTGCAAAATAATACTATTCCTTTTTCCCCTTTCCTTTTTTCCCTTTCTTTCTTTTTTTCCCTTTACTTTACGTTACGTCCCCAATTTTCCCGTACTATACACTATACGTCACTAGGGACAAACCCCTAGCAATCCCTACCCGTGCCCATGTGTGTTCTGGAGAGTCCCATAAATGACGTCACGCATTTTATGGATGGTTGGGGGTTAACAAAATGTGATGTCGGTTTTAGATCAAAGAAATATAAGGGTAGAGGGGGGGGGGGGGGGGTTCAAAAGATTCAGATTTTTCCGTGACGTCACATCTAAATAATCCCTTATCCCAATTATATAAGCTTGTTTGTAAAATGCAAGCAAATTTCTTTCGTCACTCACACCCTTGCACTTATGGAATCTGATAATGGAAAATTTTCATGCCATTAAGTCTTGGTTTTTCTTCAAAACTATATTCTGTAATCTTGCTTTTATGGAGTAAACTTTTTTGTGGAGTAAAAAAAAGATTAATTCAAAGTTTTATCCAATTTTAGATGAATTCGTTAAAAAATAACTATAAAATTCTTTTGTGTCACAAAATTGATGATTTGAAAATGATTTTTTTTCTCGGTTTTATTTTTTAAAGATTAAACAAAATGGAAAAAATAAAAATAATATGTAACAGAAAGCTATATAAAGATAGCTGCAAAATGTAATGTTAAAAAAACGTTTTTTTCTTTTTTTTTGAAAGTTTAATACTTGATTAAAAATGTAAACAAAAATTGTAATCATCATGATATAAATGTTGTTGGCATGATGAAATCATTAAATTAGAGGACTTGTAGGTGGTTCACGTTACTCCTGTAATATTGATAAATGTAACTTAAAATACCCTAATTAATCTTTATCTCCTGTATCTACCGCTATCTTATATCCTGTGGCGTGCAAAAATTCTGTGCCAACATTGTTTTTAGATAAATTTTGTTGATTTTTAGTAGTACAAAATGATTTTGGTACTAAAATGTTTCTGTATTTTGGCTAATTTCAAATTTTGATACTGTCGTAACAAGATTCGAAATTTCGGTATACTGTAGTTTCGAAAATGAATTTTTTTATATTTCCAGCAGATAGCTCGCGGCTTATATAATATATTTCCCAAGTTTCGAAATTACATCTCAAAGAATGTGACTAGGCCGAAGTATCAAAATTGTAAAAAAAGGACTAAAACCGATAAAAATGACCAAATAAAGTTAGTTTTTACAGTTGATTTTTAAATTAAAAGGCGATTTTCTGCCGGATCGCTTGAAAATCAAAATTATCCAAAACGCTTGATTTATAGAGCAAAAGAAAGACCGAAATAGAAATCAGGCGGATATATTTTCTCCGACTTTAGAATGAGGTTCTTAAGATTTACCGATTTAAACAATGTCATGTCACGCATTCGGTTATACGGTAACCACGATCTACTAAATTCAGATATCTTTTTTTTATCTTCGATTAAACGAGCTTCTTCTTCAGCTGTGAAACAATTGAATTCAAGCCGAATATCAACATGCGGCGCCGCACATTTCTAAAAAATATAATATAATTTTCAGTAAAAAATTTAGACTTTCAAAATAGGCATGGCACGGGCCGAGTCGGGCCGGGGTTTTAAGCGGGTCGGCTGAGAAGTCAACGGGGCGGGCCGACCCGGCCCGGCAAAACAGCCGGCCCGTGCCATGTCTATTTCTAAAGCGTTTAAGTACTTGTACAAAAGTTTTGAATTGTTCCAAATTGAATATTGAATAGGAAGATGGAATACATGTTGTTTTAGTTGTCCAATTAAACATCTCAATTTTATTTATGCGCGGCATATTCGAAATTTTTGCAAACGTATTTGGAGTAATTGGATTCATATCAATAGAACTAAAAAAAATTGTTAAAATGGGAAGAATCTGTCGTCGGATGCTCCAAATTTAAATAAATATATTTCTCTTTCATCCATTTGAAACTTAAATAGATTATATTCACGCTTTTGGAACTTTATTTTTTTTAACTTTTTGGTAATGATATGGTTACGTAACCATGTCATCACCGTTCCCGTAATGAAGTTTTTTAGGTCCAAGGTGGTTTACCAACTAAAGATTAATCCTCTGATCCATTCGCTTACGTAATTGTTCTTGAAAAGCTTTAAATTTAATTATTTTATTATTCAAAAAATATTTTGTTTGTTTTGACTTTTTAATAATTTTTTTAAAAATCCGACGAGTTTGCCGACGCTATGGGGGGGGGGGGGGGGTGGGTTGAGTTCATATCCGACGTTCACCCGATTTATGGGTGGGTGGGTTAAAAAATTTTGATTTTTTGCCGACGTCGGATCTGGACGTTCCCTAACCGGACATCCAAAGAGCCCGTGGATGATTCACAAAAACCTTAGTTATTTTTAAACTTTAAAAACCTGCTAAAATTTTGTAATTCTTTAAAGGGGGAGTCCTACCTCTACCAAATTTTCTTACGACCTTTTTTTGCTGATGCACAATGAAAAAGAATGAAAAAGTGAGTGCGGGGTTACGCACGCTTTACGTTCCTTTTCATTGTGCGCCGGCAAAAAAAGTCATAAGAAAATTTGTTAGAGGTGGGACTCCCCCTTTAAAAAAAGATTAAATTTATTAAGAGGCAAAGGAACTTGCCTGATGCGTATTGCTTTTGGAATTTTTTCGACAATTTCTTCACATGTCATAACATTTCCATTTGTTTTGGATATATGAGATCTGATGAGATGTAGGTACAACAAAAATTCTGGCGGAGCTAATAAATCGAATTCTTTTTCTGTGAATCTTTGTTGATAGATAAAAAGGTCTTCAACAGTACACTTGTAAATTTTTTTTGCAAAAATATGATAGCTGATAAGGATTTGATGATTCTATCCAAATAGATTTTGTAGCCCATACTTTATATAATCGATGAAAAGGAACATGTGATACTATATATTTTTCTAAAAAAAGATCATTGTCATCAACACCATCACCACGTATCTTCGATGATTCAATAACCAAAATTCTTTCTTTTGAATAAAAATATTTGCAGGTTCTTATCAATTTTTCATAAATATCCGCCGTCAATGATTGCAAAATGTAATGCATAATCGGTTTGGAAAACTCAAAAAATTGGGAGAAAGAATGTTCAAATATTTTTAAATGGAATGGTTCATTTTTTTCGGTTAAATTTTCGGTGATTGTCAGACATACTTTAAACATTACTCTATTAGATTTCGTGCTGGAAAAGGTTTAAAGTTAATACTTATATTTGACACATCAAATAAATAACAATGGAAAAAACTGGCGCGAACTGAAACGAAACAATAAAAAAGGGTGAAAGTTTCGCAAAACGAATAGAAAATTTTTTTGTAATAATCGAAAAAATATCCTTTGTTTTTTTTATTGATTAGTAGGCCCTATAGGGACTCCGCCCCCTCTTAAATTAAGGCCTTATTTTTGACCAATAAAGAAGACTTTAAAAATCCAAATCTGGATAAAAAGTCTATTTTATTTTGCATTTCATCAGGCTCAACATTTATAAATAGATCATTGCTTTAAATTTAAAAAATAAATAATCTTACTAATTTTTTTTCAAAAAATACCCCCGTTTACTCACCATACGCTCATTTTCGAGGGAAAAAGGGTACTTCTTTACTTTAACCCCCCCCCCCCCCCCCACAAATTTTTTATTCACAAAAGCATCCCGCTCATTCAACTCTGCGAAATGGCTTTTAAAAAAAGACCAAAAAAAAGCTTTAGAAAGATATCTGGTTCAATTTCGGGAGGGATGTGCCGTCAGTTTAACCAAAATAGCCAAAAATCTCCTTTTTTGGCACTTTTTGCCATGCCATACACGTATTACCTGAATAATTGATCTCCGACCTGGCTATTAGTAAACCCAAACCAACAAACCACAAACCAGGTTTCTGGTTTGTTGTTGGTTCCTGGTGAGAATAACAAACCAAAAAATGACGCCACAAAGGATTTTTTGAGTTTATCAAGAATGAGGAAACTGATTTTCGGGATTTTATACATCGTAGGTAAATTAAAAGTAAATTATAGTAATATACACTGAGAAAAATGGGTGATGAAAAAACCCTCACTGGTGACGATTTGGTGATGAATACGTGACTAAACGTGATGAATTCATCACCCAAACGTCACCAGTGAGAGGTTTTTAGTCACCGATTTTTTTCAGTGTAGGTCGTTTTTTGAAACATTTGAGAATTCTTTGGTACAATTTTATTCTTTTGTTTTAAAATTGGCTGAAACTCCGTTGTGGGGGTAAAACAGGGCCAAAACACGAAATTCATCATCAGTTTCGAGATTTATGTGCTAGTTTTTGAGTTACAGTATACCTGACCCAAAATTTCGATTTCGAGTCGAAATTATTAGAAAATTCCAAAAATAGTATATATATCGATAGCCCTGACCGAGGTGAGTTCGGAAAAGTCAAAAACATTCATATTTACCGCTGAAAAAGTGATTTTAAATATCAAAGAAGTTCAGGCTCAAAAATACAGTAATACTTCTGAAATATGTTATGAAAAGTATTCCGGTGTTTTTTATTATCAAATTCAATGTTGTTGGAAGATTATGGTCAAGTTTCAGCCACCAGATATTAAATCTAGCCATTTGGGATCAATTTGAATATCAGATTACCTCCAATATGGTCAACATGAAATAAAATGGTTTTTTTATGGACAATTCATACAAAAACATATTTTTAATGAAAAATCCATAATTTGGGTCTCGCAACGATTAAAAAAATGTCCGAGAAAACACTGGAGCATGCAAGATCCTGATTGTCAGGATCAAAAAAAAATATAATTTAACCTTTTGAGATTTTGGAATGAGACATTCAATCCAAAGATCGACAGATCAATTTAGTCAAAATATTGTTAGGATTAAAATAAAACTATTGGCAAAAGTATCATGCGACTTCTCGACTTCTATACGTTTTTTGATGTTGAGGTATATTTTTCAATTGGACATAAAAATAGAAAAAGTTTTAATCAAAATTCCCACAGATCAGTTTTTTAAAAATTAAATAAAATTTAAAAAATAGAAACTCCAGCCGCAGTGAAAGGAGAAAAAAATAATACATTGCGAGTTTTGGCTGCATTTCAGTGGCATTTTTACTATATGAACCATAGTAAAAATGCCGCTTTGAAAATATGTTTGTACATCTTTCATTGCCGCAATTATTCTACTCTCATATGGTGTGCTGAGAGTGTGCGGAGAAAGGAGTTCCTATAACCTCTCAGAGAAAAGTATTTAGAGATTGGCTTTGCAAAAATAAAACCTACAAATTACAAAAAAAAGAAGACATAAAATAAGTGAATAACGATTTATGTAAAACACAAAAAACATAACTGTAACGTTCGCCACTTTGATCCACGGGCTCTTTTTGGGGGGAAAATTGTACGGTAGAAAGTTTTCTTGAATAAATTGTAGGAAATGGCTAAAAAACACTTTTAAGTCAACTCTAATAAGTTTAAAAAAAACTTATTAGAGTTGATTTGGAGTGAATTTGGAGGTGTGCGGTTAAATTGACGAAAATGCGTTTTTTGTCGATTTCCGCACCTTTTTTTTGGCTGCCAAGTCGTTTCTAAGTCAAAAAAAAAATTTTTATCTTACCAAAAATTTAAGTTATGGCATTTACAACAATAAATTCTATACCAAACATCAAAAAAGACTTTATTCTCAAAATCCTACTTTAACGAAAATTGAAATTTTTGCATGAAAAATGGCCAAAAATTTGCATTTTAGTGTGCCATATCCGAACTATAGAGACGTAAGCTTTGATGTTTTAACTTTTATAATTTTATGTGCAAATTGTATTAAAAGTATACTGTAATTTTGTGAAAGATGATGCATTTCTTTGACACGTCATAAAAGTGAAAAAAGTTAAATACCTGAATGTTCAAAAAATAGATTTTTCTTCAAAAAAATTAAATTTTCAATTTGACATCTTTAACATCAAAATCAATGCCTCTTAATTTTTATTTTTTTATCAATGCTGATTTCACTTTTTGCCTTCAATTTTGAGTATAATCACGATTTCAAATATTAATCTTCTTTTTTTTCTTTCAATGACGTGATTTAAGCATACTAAAGTTTCTTCGCTTTCTTCTTCTTTTTTGCTGCATTCCATTTTCCTTAATAAGCCTTTTGTTATTTCATAAGCTGTAAAAAGTGATAAAATGATAATAAAAAAAGGCATTTTTTTCTCTCAACTTTCTCTTGCCACACCTCTTTTGAAGAAAAAGAGAGAGCTTTAAAAGAAAGTTTTAAAAGAATCAAGTACATAAATAGGCTCATAACACCTCTTAAAAATTGCCATTTTTACCTTTAAGAAATTGAAGAAGAAAAAAAAGAGGGGAAAGAAATATTTGTGAGAAAAAAAAGAGAAAGAAAAATGAAGACTTTGTTGGTAATCTTTGCAATTATTTGTGTTTCGTATGCTTTTGTTGATGTTGATGAAGATGATGCTGTTGTTTCTTCATCAACAACAGAATCTCCAACTGATAAACCCCCTGTAGAAGTATCAACATTACCACCTCCATTGAACGATACTAAAACGGGTAAATTAAATTTTAGAAAGAAAAATTCTTTGAATTTATATTTAATCTTTCTTAAATATTTTAGGAACTATAAACGGCATTGGAACGGTATTCTTCGAAATTCCGGTACAAAAATCTCAAGGAATTGTTTTAACAATTACAACAAACAAGAAGATTGCATTATTATTTGTTTCATTAGATTCAAATAATCAATCACCAAATGCAGATAAATCAGATTATTCTGTAGCCTGTTATGGGGATAATAGCTTTACAGCACAAATTCAAATTCCTTCAAATAAATTTGATGCCCCCACTAAAGCTCCTACTGATTTTCTTGCCGATGCTACAGCTGATGCATACATTTCTGTTATTATTCAAGGAATTGCCACTGATGTAACCTATATTTTGGACTATAAACCATATGTTACAGTTCCCCCAACCACAACCACAGCAGTCCCAACAATTCCAACAACACAAAAATCATCCAGTACAATGCTTGTCCCAACATTTCTCAATTTTGTTATGTTAATCTTTTTTTACAAGTATTTTTCTGCTTCTAATTAATGCTTTATAATCTTTTGCTTTAATTTTGTCGCACTTTTTTCAATAAAAGAGTAAAAGTTTTATCTTCTATCATAAAATATTTTTATCCTAAAAAAGAAACAATCTTATATATTTTTTTCAATTTCTTATCAAAATTTTTAAAAAAGTGCAAAAGAAAAATTTAATGATGATTCACAGAAAAGGAATTAAACAAAATACAGTATATATTTTTTTCGTTGATATAAATCAGTAAAGATTTTTAACGTTGAAAAAGTGTCAAAACTTTTATTGTTTTTCGAAAGTAAAAAAAGCTAAGTTTTATCATTAATAATCAGACAAGATAATAGCAAAAAATTTAATTTAATTTTGATCTTTAACCTTTTTGCTTTAAGACACAGTCTATGAGAAAATCAAAAAATCTCAAAGGTAAGCGGCACAGCCACAAAATTATTTTTTCCCTGAAACTTTGCTATAAAGTAACACATGGCACCACTGAATTCCCCTGATGGTCGAAAGCATTTATGTGCCAAAAATCTAAAAAAATCAATGCATGCAGAAAAAATTTTTTTACTGTTGCCCACCGGAATCGAACATGTTACCTAAAATATATTTTTTAAAGAAGACAGTCTCTTTGCTACTTTTTTTGGATCTACCTAAAAATCAGGTGTTTAATCCATTTTCCATAGTTTTGTCGAGTTTATTTCGAAGGTCTCGCTGTGAGACCTTGAAATAAAAAAGTATCAAAACCCCGTTTCTTTTAACACTGAAAGGAAAGGAAAAATGCTTATCAATAGCTTTCTTCTTTGTTTGCATATTTTTCTGATCCAAAAATGATTTCCACATAAATAATCGGTTAGGCGGAACCCAACTTCCACGGTTTTGTCTTCATTATTATTATCGTTTTTGTCGGATTAGCAATGGAGTACTCTTCTTTGCTTGTCGTCAACACTTCCTTTAAAAATTAAACTAGTTTTTTCCCAGAACGAAAATTTCGCATAGATCTGTTCTATGTACATCTGAAGATTGGACAAAAAAGATTTCATCGAGTGTGTTTATTTATTTCACGAAAAGTTTTTAAATCCATTTCATAACTAAAAAATGTTTTTGTTCGAAATTTTGAGGCATCCATTCAAAGCTTGACAAAATTATACACACCATATAGAGATACCGAAAAATAATAATGTGAAACAGTTACACGGTAACGAGTTTTTACACATAAATATTGAACGAAAAACATATATTCCTTTGTTTTTCAAAAACTTATGTCGCACGATTTTTTACAACATTTTCTACATATTTTTTTAAAATGAAATTTTGCATTATTCTTTCTTTTTTCGTTTAAAAAATATCTACGCAAAACTGTTTTAATCAAAAATTTGACACTTTTCCCAAAAATATTTTCCAACAAATTAAGTTAAATTCCAATGTTTCATCATCAAAATGATCTTCTTCCATTTCATTACTTTTGCGGAGTCTTTTTTTAGAGTTTTAAAATATAAATTAAAATAGCAGCTATAAAAAAATGGTATTAAAATGAGTAAAAATTTTATGTCGAATTTTTCACAGACAAAAAACAAATTGTTGAACATCAATAGAAAAAAGGTGATAACAAACAATGAAATGAAATGGCTATATCAACAAAATTTTAGGGTAAATGACATTTTATTTCAGTGTAAAATATATTTAAAAATTACTGCATTGACATAAATAGATTACCGTAGTTTAACAATATATTTTAACGCAAAAATTTTGTTGTCAAAATTAAATCATATTGATGAAATTTTTAAATGCCCAAAACTACAGTAAGATGATATTTTTTGAAAAAATGGTTTAAAATTAATTTAAATATTTTTTTAACAACAAATCAACACAATAATCAGTCAATTTTCAACTTTTTTTTTATCACATTTCAAAGTTTTTTGAATTCTTTTTTTTCTTTGATGGAGCTTTTTCGTCTCCTAAAATTAAAAAAAAATTTGATGCCAACTATTAATGCCACGTTTATTGAAAACTATTCGTTTGAATAATAAAAATGTTTTTTAGAGTGCCAGTTTTTGATACAAACAACTTTGTGATTTTTTTGAAACAAATTTTCAAGCAAAAATTGTGAAACATTGTTAAAACAATATTATTTAATTACACAAAAATAAATTTAAATAAAACCTGTGCTAAATAATACGCAAAAGTACTCGAAAGTAGTGAACGATGAACATCGATGTGCGGAATCGGTTTTTTTGAGCGGAACCCGAAAACGGACACGGGTCAAAAAATTTCCCGCATCCGATAACACCGGGTCGCCGTTCACAACTCCAAAAAGAGGCGATCAAAAAAAATTAATATTTAAAAAAAGCTTTTTTAACACTAATGTTTTAATAATATTTTTTGATATTTCATCATTTTTTTAAAAAGATAAATGTTGAATTTTTCTTTTTTTTGTAAACAGAAAATTTGTTATAAGTAGTGATCGGATCCCGTCCCGTTCCCGCCGGGAATCCCGGCGGGAACGGGAACGGGATTCCCGTGTTTCCCGTCCCGTGCCGATTTTCAAAAAACGGGAATCCCGTATTCCCGTTCCCGTGTCCATTTTTAATAAACGGGAATGCCATATATAGCTTAAGATGCAAAACACTTTTTCATAGCAACATCAAACTCTGTTGAATCTGAAAGCTTTTTGTCTGATGCTACTTTATTATATGGAAACAAACAAAAAAATAGATTATCTGCAGATTCTGCTCAAAAATTACTTAAAATTTTTGGATATTACATGTTACAAGTTTCCGACGGGAATCACGGGATTCCCGCGGGATTCCCGTAATTCCCGTCCCGTGTCCATTTTCAGAAAACGGGAATTCCCGTTTCCCGGGTTTTACCGAAAACGGGACGGGATCCGATCACTAGTTATAAGCGATAAAAAATGGGATCAAAAACTCTTTGATATTTTTCCCATCCTTTTTTTTGCCAATTTGCCACCATAATGTTTTCTTTAGTCTGTTTGCAGCGAAAGAATTTTCCCGCCATTCAATATTTTTTGCCACAATTGATTTAAAATTTATTTTTAACGGTCCATTAAAAAAATGCTCTGTTTTTGTGAAAAAAAGAAATTTAAAAGATTAATAAAATTTTATAAAAAAAGAATATATTTTTATCATTTTTTCGTGGTTTTTCCTTCACTCATATTTACAGTGTTATGGTGTATTTCAACGGATGTTATCAAAAAACATAAATTAATGGATTCCCCCTGTAACAACACCCTTTCACTCCATGATTATTTTCAATTAAGAGCTAAATATCAGAGAGCTTATTTTGTGAGTTTTTTTATATTCCAAGACAATCTGTAGTGTAAAATTTAGGATCCTGAATTAAAAAAAGTAATGGTAAAAACCGAATTGCAGTTAAAGGAACAAATAGAATTGAAAAAAGAATGTATTAAAAGAGATGCAAGAAATAGTTCAATAACATCTAAACGACAAGGAGATCTCATGTTCAAATATTGCATAATTTTTGCGGTTGCTAAAATTATTTTTACATTTTTTATAAGAAAGGTAGTTGAAAAACATGAATTAATTGATGAATTTTGTCAGACTTTTTATGCAAATATGAGTTTTTTAATTTTATTTACACATAAATTTTATCGTGATGCATCTGAATATGCATGGATCGCAGCCAACGACGATTTTATTACATCTGATATTATGTCATGGATGTATATTTGGCGATGGTGTTCAAGATGCTTTTATTGAAGATAACGGAAATGAAATGGCATTTTTGCCATCAATTCTTGTTTCTAACAGAAAACAGCATTTTTGACATTAATAATACATATTTGAAATTTTTTATTTGTTAAATAAACCTTTTTTTTTAAATGATGTTACAGAAAGTTTGATAATTCTAAAACAATAAAAATAATATGATGAAAAATAAAGGTTACTGTAACTAAACAAAAAATTAAAGATAAAAAGAATTTGAATATCTTTCAAAGACATCTTTAGCTACTGTAAAATTGTTAGACAAAAAAATTTAGGTTCAATAAAAAATTGGGCATTTTCGAAACTTCATTTTTTATGTAAAAAATCAAATAAAATGGCAAATTTTTATCCACATTTTCAGAGAGAGATGGGAAAGAAATGGACTCAAATGGGACATTTTCGCGCCAGGATTGTCAAATTAAAAGTAACGTTCAAAATTTAAAAAAAAAATCTGCCGTTGTATTTGTATCTGTTTGGTGTAAAAATGTTTCCGTTTTCATCATACAAAGAAGATTGTTCATATCAAACTTTGACCCTGGAAAATAAAGTGAAAGAACTTCAAGAAAAAATCAAAACTCTTACAATGCAATTGAAGGAAACAGAAAATGTTAAAGGTGATGAAACGATTGATTTAATAATTTTCATTATTATATTTGCTGTATGTTCTAAAAAAAACTCTTTGATAAATATAATATTAATAGTTTTAGTTAACTTTATTCAATTTGTATCGAATCCGAAATATTCCACAAAAAGCAATATTATATCAATGTATCGCATCCTTTGATCTCATATTATCTACAGTAACTCCAGAAACACTTCTTTCACATCAGTAAGTTTTTTTATAATTGGCTTTCTTAAATTTTTTTCAAAAATATTTCTCTGTAAAATATATTTGAGTTATATTTACTTACAGTTAGCTACTATGTTGGAGTATTTTAAAAAGGATATTTTTTTAGATTCTGTTGTTCGCTGATCTTGGGATTATCACCTATCTGCGTTCATCTATATTTAATGTTTTACCAAAACAACAACAATTTTTGGAGAAATTTATTAGCAGGAACGACCATATTTCATAATGATTGCATATTTTTTTGGGTTTTTCTAAACTTAAGAAATGATTTCAATGGTAAGAGGCTTTTTCTTTTGTAACTAAAATTTGAATAATTGAGTTTTTTTAGTTGCAGTAAATCCTGCTCCAAATGAAGATTGGGTTAATCGGCATGAAGAAGAACAAAATTCTGAAGAAAAATAAACAACAACCAAAGGATATGGAAAGCAAAATAGCTTGTATGGTAAGTGAGGCTTATAAAATGAAATAGTTTGACAAAAGTTTTTTTTAAAAATAATATTGTTATTTATAATAAATTCTGATATTTTGGACACTTGCTTAAGATTTCATGACAGTAAAGTAAAGTTAGGTTGCTAAAAAATATTTTTAAAAGGAAAAAAATAATAAATGCAATGCAAAATTTAATTTATACTTTGTAAAAAAGGTATTCAAAAATCTTTAACAATTTGAGAGTTAAATTATAATTAAAATATAATTTAAAACTACTTTTTTGAATCTGAAAAAATCATAACTTTTAACTGAGCGCTCAAAATATTACTTAAAACTACCGTAATTATATTCAGTTAAAAAAATATCATTAAAAAAATTTAAATTTACAAATGTTGTTTGAATTTCAAATTATCCAATGTTTGGCATTATGTCCTAAATATGAAGTCGCATCCTTTTTTTGTCTCGCGCAATTTTTTTCCTCTCCGTTTTTTTTGTTGCGGCTGCAATTTTTTTGTTGAATTGCTTTTTTTTCCAATTTTTTCAATCCATTTTTTGATGATCTTACCATTTTTATGATTATTTCATCCATGTTATATCATTCATTTTTGTGTGATTTGTGATTGCTTTTTCCTCTCATAATTTAACCCTACAATTTTTTATAGATGCGTTTTTCTTATTGCCATTTTAGCTAACATTGATTTTCTTGCGTTTTTTTTTCTTTTCGATGAGTCTTTTGAATCTTTACTGAAAAAAAAAATCGAACAGTGTGTATGTATCTTTTTCGTTTTTGTGCTTTTTTTTGTTGTGAACTGTGGAGAGAAGCTCTTCCGTTCGTTGTTCTCCCTTCCCCCCCATTTTTTTGCATCTTTTTTTTCTTCCCCGAAAAGCGTTGAACATTTTTTTGCTTTCCCTTTTTTCTCTCTTCCCTTTTTCTGTTGCTCCTGAATAGACCATACTGGCGCAATGGACAATTCATTTTCTCAGAGGTTAGCGGAGGCGGCGGCTGGCAGAAAGAAAATGGAAGAAGGAACGAATAAAAAACGACGACCTCGGCTGAACTACCAACCAGGCGTTTACAGATTTTGAACCGCAACAAAAGCATCGCCTTTTTCTGCTACTATTACTACCACCAGCCCGACCATATAGATGATGATGATGGTGACAACATCGATGTCGACAGACTAAAAAAGAGATGTATATGGTTGACCATTGAGCGCGAAAGCAAGACAAAAAAAAGAAGAAGAATGCAACAATCATCGGGCTTTTTGTGGTTATGCGGGATGCCCGAAATAAAAAATGTTTGACGACGACGACCTCAAAATTATTGACGGTTCTTAACGAATTTTAATCTATTTTTATGGTTGTTGCTTTTTTTAATATACTCCCCTTTAGATTTTGACTTGAAGATATTTTTGTTTGTGAATCATGAATATATTGATGATTTTTTGAATGCATTTTTTTTATTATCAACAACCTTTCTTTCGTTGGTGTTGAATCATCATTTTTCATGTCATTGCGAAAAAAAGAAGCACTCCCAATTTTTGTTTGCATCCATTTTTTTCTCGCTTTTTTTTGTGTTATCATTTTTATTTTAACCATTTGATTTACTTGGATTTTTTGCTACAGCCTTTGGTCAGACCCGTCGTCTCTTTTTTCCCCCTTTTTCATTTCGAAATGCCATTGCATTGCTTCTTTCTCATTTTTCTTCCGGAGCCTTATATTCGTAAGCGAAGTCGTTCTCTATGACTCAGCACGTTCAACCCTCTACTTTTGGCTTTAGTTTTTTCGTTGTTTTTTTTTTATAAATTTTTTTCTGCGCCTATATTGATCGTGACTTGCGGCGTACAAAATATTTTGTGCAGCCGCGTTGAACCATCATGCCTGCCAGAAATAATCTTTCTTTTCTTTGATGCATTTACACTTCTTTTGAATCAAAAAGAGAAAAGCTGTTGTTTAATTCTTTCTTCCGTGATTTGGCGCGCATTTTTTAAATATATAAATTTATTGATTTACTTTTTTTAGCTCTTACTTATCATGTCTTCCGGAGTTCTTGTTAATCCTGACTGCCAAAGTGCTTTCCAACAACTTTCTGAAGGCAAACGTACTTTACGTTATATCATCTACAAAATTGAAGAAAAAGAAGTTGTTGTTGAAACTGCTAAAAGTGCTGAAGATGTAAGTTTTGTTATATATATATATATGTTATTCATGTCTTAACTAATATCAGTTTTGTTACAGCTTGGTCTTGATGGTGATGATTATGAAGATAACTCCAAGCAAGCTTATGAAGCTTTCGTCAAAGATTTGAAGGATAGAACTGATAGTTTTACTGATTGTCGTTATGCTGTCTTTGATTTCAAGTTTACCTGTAATCGTCCTGGTGCTGGAACATCAAAAATGGATAAAATTGTTTTTATTCAACTTTGCCCTGATGGTGCTTCAATCAAAAAGAAGATGGTTTATGCTTCATCAGCATCTGCAATCAAGTCTTCTCTTGGTACAGAAAAAATTCTTCAATTCCAAGTCTCTGATGAATCTGAAATTGCTCACAAAGAACTCGTCAACAAATTAAGCGAAAAATATCGTGATAATTAAAATGTTTTTTTTTATGTGATTGATCGATCGTCAAGCCTGTGCAAATTTTTTAAGCGGGCCTATCTCTTTAATTGGCGCTTTTTTCTTTATTATTCTACTTTTCTCTCATTGTCTTTTATATTGGTTATGTGTTTTAACCTATGAACTTGTTTTATAAAAAGTATTTATTAAATTTGATTTTTGTTAACATCGGGAAAGGGATATACACATATGCATATGATGAATAAAGAATTATTTTTGAAAGAATTAAATACAACGACTTTTTTAAACGTAAAATTACTTCTTTAAACTTACTTTTTCAGTAATAACGCAAAGCTTTGTTTTTTTATAATTTGTATTGGAATTTTTTACAGTATAATTATTTGGTTGCATAAAGATTATTTGTAAACTGATTTTATAAATATTTAAAAAATCAGTTTACAAATCACCATCTTCGCTTTTTGGCATTAACACTTCACATTGCCAAAGTGTTGAATTTGTTTAAAAAATTTTGAGATGTTTTTGTTTGACAAAAGCTTTTGATTAATTTTAAAATCTCTATTTATTTTTTAACAAACCTTTTTTTTTAGCATATTAATATTTGCAATGGATCCAATAATGAGAAATGAAAAATCGAATGAAGCTTCAAAGAAATGGCAGGCATTAATTTCTGGTATTTTCTTTTTCTTTTAAAATTTTTAACAATCAGTAACAGGGCCGCAAATAGGGGTTGGGGACCTAGGAAAAGTCCCCCCCCCCTTGTCAGACCAAATATAAGGGGAAGAATTGAATTCATACTAGATAAATTGAGATTTTTGTTTTTTTTTTATAAGGAAGTTCCACCCCCTTACTTTTGTTCAATTTGCGGCCCTAATCATCATTCATTTATTTTCAGGTGGTGAATTTCGAGATATTACATTTGAAGCTTGTTGGACTTTGTCATCGTGTAAAGCAGGTTTGATATTATAATTGTTTTGCTGTTTTATATATATACATTTACTAATCTTTTAGAAGGATATGGTATTTCGCAGTTGTTAAATCCAAGAATAGAAAATTACTGGCAAAGCGATGGAGGACAGGTTTGTTTTTTTACTTAAATAATATTTAACTGGTTAATGACATTACAAATTAATATGGCTTTACTACATACATCAAAAAATTACAGCGATATAGATCGATCGCATTTTCACTCTAATTTCATTGATCTTATTAAGTAAAATTCAACTAGCTCCCTAATTCAACACAAACACCTTTATTGCAAGAAGCTTTTGATATCTTATAGAAGCAGTTACTTGTAGCTGTAGAGCCCATTTTAAACATATTATCTAATCACCATCTGAATGAAACAACATAATTTTTTAGCCTCATCGGATTACTCTGGAATTTCAAAAGAAAACTGAAATTTGCTTTGTATTATTTTATCTTGATTTTCGAATGGATGAATCATATACTCCATCAAAAATAGTTATTCATTATGGCTCTTCTATACTTGATTTGGGTAATCCAATTATTGAGGTAATCGATTTGATCTTAGCTTACAGTATATATTTTAAAATAAAGAATTACCTCGTTTTAGAATTTTCATGAACCTTCTGGTTGGGTTGTAAGTTGTATTTTTTCCCGCTCTTCTTGTTGTTTTATTTACAGTAAGATTTTAGAGAGTTGATTTACGCCGAAAAAGAGGTGATACACTTGTACCTATTAGAACTTTTGTAATCCAGATTAGTATCTTACAAAATCATCAAAATGGTCGAGATACTCATATAAGGTCTGATTATATAATACTTTTATTTAAAATATAATAATTGTTTTTGTAAATTTTATAGAGGAATTCGTGTAATTGGTCCGTCGGCAACTTCTGAAATTGATACAGTTAAAACGATATTGGGCGGTTCAACAGCTGAACTAAGAATGGCAAAAACAATGTCAAGATTTCAAAGCCGAATGAAAGATATCCCAGAAATTGGTGGACTTCGTTTACGATGATACAGCAGTGAATTGGTCTTTATAAAATGTTGAAGGTTACTGTATTTTTAAATGCTTGTATTATTTTTATGTTAATTTTTCATTTTTATATATTATTTTATTTTGTGAATGATTGTTTTAAAATGTTTATTTATTGCCATGATACGTTCTGCTGTCAAATTGTGATTCAAAAATATCATTTTCATTTTTTGCATTACCTTTTTTTGTATAAATTTGTTCCTTCGGGATCTCAAATAATTGATTTCACTTAATGTTTATGGTATTGATTCTAACAAATATTGTAATATTAATATTTATGGGATTGTCAACAATTTTTACATCATTTGTTCAATGTTTTAAGAAGAAACCAAATTCAAAAAAGAATAAAGGACAACAAAATTCACAATCAAATGATGGATCGAATAATGTTACGGATATTGGCTCAGGTGGAATTATAATTGGTTCTGCAGCAGATGGATCAAGTGCTGGAAGAAATAATGGTGGTGGTGGAAATGGAAATGATGGAGGCGGGGGTGGTGGTGGAATTGAAAAATCTAAACGTCAACAATCTCTAAGAACTAAAACTGCTGTAACACCAATTAAAAAGTCAACAAATAAACATGGGGGAAGTGATAATGGAAAATCTTCGGGGAAAAAGAATTCTGATGAAGAAATTATTGGCTCTGATTCTGGTCCTGGTGGTGGTGGTGAAAAGAAGGAAGGATTATCGAAAGAAGTAATCAAAAAATCTAAAGAATGTGGAAAGCAAAAAGTTGATGATAGAGATGTGAGTCTTTTTTTTTGTAATCTATTTTTGGGAATATATCAAAAATTGTTAAGGGTAATGAGTTACGGCAATACTGTTAAAATTTAATAAATTGTCGTAGTTTACTGATTAAATTTTTCTACTTGCCCCTACAGTAAACACTTTTTATTTCTGAAGGATATTAGGTAATCTCGATATCGAATTTGTTACTGTAACTCTTTTAATTAAATTTTTTTTGATTGAATTTTTTAAAAGCTTTTAATATTCTCATAAAGACGTTGACGTTTTTAGAGACGAGAATTTTTGATGATTATTGATTGCTTTTTTGGGGACGAATTATATCAAACTGAATTTTGGAGATGACGGATTTTTTCAGTCATTTTTTTCCATTATTTAAATACCAAAATTCTCATTCCTCTAAAATTATCCCCAAAAAAGCAATACCTAAAAACCAATCATTAAAATTCTGTCCGCATTAATTCGTCCTCGAAAAAAAGCAATCCCAAAATCAATCATCCCCAAATTTCTGTCTCTAAAAACGACCACTCCCTCATAAAACCGATATTAAACCTAATAATCACTATTTTAGGATAAAGTTGCAAAAGGATTAATTGTACGTCGACAGTCTGATTATCCTGCAATGGATGATGTAATATCTGATTGGTCGGATGATTCGGATGGAAAAAAGAAAAGTGTAAAAAAATCTGTAAAACAAAGTGTATGGTTTTTTATTTTTTCTTTTTATTTATTTAAAATATTTTTGCATTATATGTTTTAGATTCAAGCAAGTCAAAAGAATGGAGGAAAAAAGAAAAAACAAAAAGGTAATGCAACTGGTGATAAAACTCTAACTATTGATCCTACACAAGTAAATACTAAAACAAAATGAATATATTGATGTGTTTTAATAAATTTTAACATAATTTTTTATATTATTTTTCAAAGCTAGTTGATGATCTTGGTTAATTTTAAAAAATGTAATTAATTAAAATAGAAAATTACGGTATTCGTTGATGGGAAAAAAGGGGGATAATTTTTATGGGAAAATTTACTGCACTTTAAAAAATTTCAAAAATAATACACAGGATTCGGCGAAATCAAAAACGTGGATTTTGGTTTTTGCCTGAAATTTCATTTTTTAATTGTTTTTAGAAAAATTATTGCATCAGCTTAAATGTAAAATGTTCTAAACGAACAGGCCGGATTTGTGAAGGGACAGCGAAAATGAGAATTTGGAAAAGTGAAGGTAATCGCAAATTTTTTTTCGCTGTCCCTCCACAAATCCGGCCTGTTCGTTTAGAACATTTTACATTTAAGTTTAAAAAAAACTTTCTGGGACGATCGTTTAGATCAACAAACTCGTTTAGAGTTACTTTTTGATTGCATCAGCATTACGAAGGATTTATTTTGTATCAACTTTTCAATAGCATAGCTTTTTATTATTATTCCAAAACTGTTTCTGAAACTGAGGGGCGGGATATTATCGGTAAAAAATAACATAATATTTTTAAATTAATATTTTTTGAATTACCGTAATCCATTTAAAATTAGACACATTTTTTACGTGACTTCATTTTTTTCATCACATTTTTATTTGTTATTTTTGAAAATAAAACATTTTTAGAAAAATCATTTAAAAAAAGAACCAAAAAAATTGTAAATTAAAGAAGGCTTTAAACCAGAAAGAAATAATTATTATTAAATGAAGCAAGCATAAATTGGTTTTTTTTAACAAATAAACTTCTCAAAAATCGAGAAAAAAACCGCCCGCACATTCATCCAGCGAAGTTGGAAGCAAGAAAGAAGAAAGAAAAGTTATCAAAAAAAAGTGTTTCTTTGCTGCCTGATTTTTTTTAAAAGGGGAAAAGAGAAGAAATGAAGAAATATATGCTATCTCTTCGTCTTCTTTTCCCTTTTTAAAATAAATATATACATATATAGCTTTAATCAATCTGTCTATCTCTTGCTTCTGCGGGATTTCTTTCTTTTTTGTTACACTACTTTCAACTTTTTTTTCCGCCAAAAAAAAGTATATTTTAAAAAGTTAAAATAATTTTTTTTTCTGCGCAATTTTTTTTTAATAAATAAAAATATTTTGTTGTTTTTAGAATTTTAAAAATGAAAACTTTTTTCTTTTTTGAAATGTATCTTCTTTGTTTTCTTATAACAGGTGTAGCAGGGATTACTGTAAGCTATTTTTTTTGTTGTTTTCCATTTAAAAAAAATTTTGTTTTTTTGCAACACTGATAATTATTAATTATAATATAATTTTGTATTACAGAAAAATAATGATAAATTGCCAGAAGTTGAAACAACAATAGATGGAAAATTTATTATTACATATCCGAATACCAATGAATCACCACAGCACCAGAAACAGCAACAAAAAAATGAAACAACTTTTTTGCCGACAAAAGATGAAACAAATCATCATCCATCATTAATCAGTAATCAACAAACAAGTATTAAAAATTTAAAAGTAAATTTATCATTTCTTTTTTTTATTTCAATGCTTATTAACCATCACTTTTTTTTCTATATTAATATATCCATTATATATATACATATATGTATATATATCCCCTTAGGGGGGGGGGGGGGGGGGTGACAGATTTGTGGATTCATCAATCAATCAATCAATAATATCTCTCGCTTTTTTTTGATTGATTTTATCATTTATTTTTTTTCGTTGTAGGATGAAAAAATGATGCCAATAATGCCAAATATTGGCCCTTTAACAGCATATGGGCATCCATCAACAAGATATAAAAGTATTAATCGAAATCTTAAAATATCTTCTTTATCAGCTTCAAAGAAATCATCTGATAATACAGTATCCATGCCACATGAAGAAAATATTGATGGTGATTCAGATTCAGATCCATTTGCATCACAACGAAAACTTCGACCCTTTCTTGTTCCAGATGCTTATGCCGCGGCACCAATAATTTTTAAATCTCGCGATGACTCTTTTGATGCTTCAACAATTCAAACGCTTCAAGCATCAACGGTAAAAAGTACAGTAACCGAAAATGTAGAAATTATTCAAACATTAAAATCTGTTCAAGAGATATTGGAAACTTCTATTTTCCCAACAGCAACAACTCCATCAACCATTTCAACAACTCCATCAACAATTTCGGCAACTCCATCAACCATTTCGACAACTTCATCAACAATTTCGGCAACTCCATCAACCACTTCAACAACCCCGTCAACCACTTCATTAACCATTTCGACAACTCCA
Organism: Panagrolaimus superbus; assembly: GCA_964035985.1. Classification (NCBI taxonomy): domain Eukaryota; kingdom Metazoa; phylum Nematoda; class Chromadorea; order Rhabditida; family Panagrolaimidae; genus Panagrolaimus; species Panagrolaimus superbus. The sequence continues at coordinate 15,711,136 of OZ038357.1, forward strand.
TCAACCATTTCAACAACTTCATCAACCATTTCGGCAACTCCATCAACCATTTCTACAACTTCATCAACTATTTCGGCAACTCCATCAACCATTTCTACAACTTCATCAACTATTTCAACAACTCCATCAACCATTTCAACGGCTTCATCAACAACTCCATCAACCATTTCAACAACTCCATCAACCTCAATAATTTCAATACAAGATATTGCATCATCCCCATTACCCGCTATAACATCCCAACCCCATATCACTAAAAATAATTTTTCTAACAATTCTTCACAAAATAATCTTGAAAATGATGAAACTTCTGCAGAATTATTAAATAAAGAAAATTTTAATACTGAAGCATCTGATTATGATAATGATGTCTTTGAAAGACTGAAAGATGACGTTATTGAAGAAATTGGTGATAATCCTCGTTCCTCTTTATCTGAGTCAATTCCACGTCCAACAATGGTACATCCTCGAAAAGTGAGATAAATAAATTAATCGCAAAAAATTGCTTTGCTTTGATTTTTTTAGGTTTTAAATTATTTTTTTATTTTTTGCTTTGCATTTTTAAAAAAAATTACTGTAACTTTCAACGATTTTTTAATAATTTAAAAATTTTTTGAGCCCCAATTTTTTTTCTGAATTTTTTTTAAAAAAGTTTTTTATAAATGAAAATTGATTTTTTTTCTGTCGCAAAAATATTCGTAAGTTTAACTTTTAATTAGATTTAATTTTTTGTGAATTTGGGTTTAACTACTCTACTCTCTTTCTTCTCTAAATTCTCCTATATATTATTTTTTCATGATTATCCCTGTAATTGTAACTATTGCTTTGCTATTTTTAAATAAATATTAAATTATTGCTTTCTTTTATTTTTTGCTTGCTTCTTTTACATTATTTTACAAAAACAATTGAGTGCAGTGGGGTATCTATCGGGTAACTTTTTTATCGGGGCTCCGGAGTCGACTTCATTTTAGCACCGAATCCCCAAAAAGCGGCGCTTTTTCCTTTGATATTTTTTGAGAGCGGTGCCTCCAACGTCGGAGCCATCAACAACATATTAAATCTTTATTAAATTTTATCCAACAATTTATAGTCAAAAAAATTTTTCCATCATCGACAATTTGCTGCTCCTTCAGAAGATGGAAAGATTGGAGAAGAAGAAGAAGTCGAAGAAGAAGATGACGAAGACATTATTCCAGAGACTGCATTTCCCCTCCCAAATTGTTATCGAACGGCAGGAGGTTTTTTATGTTGTAATCGATTTTTGGAAGAACTAATTTATCGCTCCAATTCTGTCATACAACAAAAACAATTATCCGAATGTAATATTCATGCATTTGCATCACATTTACAAGTTTGTACCCCTTTTTTTAATACCCAAATATTTTCTTATAAATTTAAAATACTTCAAAAATTGAAAAAACATGTTTCGAAATTGTTTATAAGATTACGGTAATGGGATTAAATAATAATATGCAGGTTGGAATATACCAAACATTGGGGGATTTATTTTATCCCTTTAATCCATTTAGCAATGAAAAATCATGTTTGATTTCGATCTATAGAAAAAAATTAATAATGTAGTTTTTTTAGAGTGAAGCCGAAAAAATGTTTAAAACAACTTTTGAAATAATTATTGGAACTGGAGATTTTGCTTCCAAAACTCGGTAACTCTGATTTTTGCAAAAAAAAACTGACGTTTAAATATATCACTTTTTTTAGATTCAAAGATAATTTAATTTGTAAAACAGTTACCAATAAAAAGGTAATATTAATTTATGGTACCCCGGAACCGTATTCTTTGTCCCAAGCAAATATTCCTCTGACATTTAATTAAACTTTTATTTTTTTGTGCTGTTGTTTAATTTAAAATATTTGTGTGTACAAAAGTTTTTTAAAAAATAAAGTATTAATTTATTTTGCAAAAAAAATTGAATTAAAGTTTTTAAAAATATAGAAAAAAATTTTTGACAGTAAACATTTTTTACAATAATTGTTTTGTTTTGCGTTACTGTCAAAAAAAAATTAATAATTTAGATCTTTAATTTAATTTTAAATTTAAAGAATCTGTAACCAGAAAAAAATGCATAAAAAAATTCAAATTTCTATCAAAAAACTTTTTTTGGAATACTATACTTTTTTGACAGTAACAAAAAGAGTATTGCAAAAAATGTTTACTGTCATTTCCGATCTCACGCCACGAAAACTTTTTGTAAAATCAAAAATAAAAACTTTTTATTTTAAAGTTAAACAAAATCAAGGCAATTTTAAAAAAAAATAAATGAAAAACCATTGTCAAAAAAGAAAGCACATTTCAGGATTGCACAAAAAAAAACAAATATAAGTATTTTAAAAATTGAAAATTTTTTTGAAAAAAATTAACAATAATTTTTCAGGGTTGCCAAGCAAGAGCATATTGACCATCCTTTTCAATTTTACAAGTTTTTCCTTGTTTAAAATGTGACCGATATGCAAAATCATCTAACGCTACAACAGTCTCAAATTTTCCGCCCAAACTTCCTTCAGCCATTTTTTGAATGGCATCTGCAGATCCAAGTAAATCATCTCCACTCATGGCAGATTTCATGGCACTTTCAAGTTCTCTATTACAGCATGTAAAACCTAAAAAACACCATATTATTGAAGAAAATTTGTGATAGGAAACAAAAATGACAGTAATCAAATTTTGCAAAAAAAGTTACTATCTTCAAAAAAAAGTACAGTAATCCAAAAAAATGTTACTGTCATTTTTTTTAAAAATTTTTATTTGAAATATTTATTTTTGACTATTTCAACAATACTACTCACCAGAATCATTGATGTAACAACTATCATCTTGGGCAGAGACAAAACAAAGAACAGAAAAAATGATTGCAATTCCAAAATATACTGATGATCTTTCCATTTTTTTTATTGGATTTGATTTTTGTATACTATAAAAAAAGGTATTAAAGGCAAAAAACCTAATTTTCCAAATCCATATCGATCGCGAAAAATTACATTTTAAATCTTGAAAAATAGGAACACAAAAAAATATCCCGAATGCAAAAAAGAGAAAAGAAAGAAAACAGCGGATTTCATTTTTTTTAAATAAAATCTTTTTTTTCACTTTTTAAAAACATATAAATTATTTCTCTGTTCTTTCTTTCCTGTTGTAATGAAAAACACAAAAATGCTAATTAATTTGGGATTATTATTTGGGTCGTAATTGTTCAGATCTATCTCTCCCTTCAATTTCCTTCCCTTCTTTTTTTTTCTTTTTCAATCCATTTTTTTTTCAACAAAAAAAAATGTTTTTCGAGAATAAAGAAAGAAACGATAATTAAGACTTTCCTGATTTTTTTCCGCTAATTGAAATTTGAAAAAATTATATCCGTTTTTGTTTTCAATTAACTGTTATTTATTATTATTACAATATTTTTTTGATCATTTTTTAAAAAGCGCATAAAAAATTTTGGAATAAACAAAATTTTTGAAAGTTATAAAAAAAAGAAAATTCCCCAAAAGTACGATATTTTAAATTAAGATATTTAATTCTTTAATGAAATCTAATGAAAAAGCTTAGCAAATTGATAAACGCTATGACAAATTTTATAGTATTTTAAAATTTTTGCAAATGATAGCCATTAATTTTTAAGATACTGTAAAAGATTAAATAAAAATAAGCACATGGTTGAGAAAAAAGAAGTAAGGAATAAAATAAAATGAAGAAAAAAAATGAGAAGAATTAAATTTGAAACAAATGAAGGAAAGCCAAAAAAAAATGAATCTGCCTCATTCTTTCAACTACATCATTTGAAGAAGCCAGAAATCTACAAATGATGATGTCCAAATTGAAGAAAAATCGTTTAAAAAAAGTTACATCCATCAAAAATTATCTATCTTATTTGTCGATATAAAAAACTCATTTCGGGAGGAAGGGAAGAAGAAGGCAGATGAAAAATAACAAATCATGCTTTTTCCTTCTTTCTTTTTTTCTCTCCACCCATTAATCCTTCATTTCATTTTATCCCTTTTAATAGCCTTCTTTCTCTTCTGCTGCCCTTCCCTTTCCTAAAACATAACATTTTCTTGATCATACATCCAGTCTTTTTTAAGGTTTTAATATATCCCACCCAAAAAAAAAAGAAGAAGAGAAAGAGCCATCTCTTCCTTTTTTGTGTTTAATTTTATTCGCTTTTTTTAGAAAACATTAAAACAAAAAAATTCCAGTTTTGTTCGAAGCTCTGTAACGACGCCGACAACAATGACAGCAAAACAAAAAAAAGAAGAAGATCTTCTTCATCCATCTCTTCTTTTTTTTTGGGTTCGCTGCTGCTGCTGATTATTGTTATTCGGATTGTTCAGATGGTTCGGAAGGGGGGAAAGAAGTTGATGCAGATGAGATTTGACCATTCTCATTTTATTCAATCAAAAGAAATTCGGACATTTATTTTATAAAATAAAAAATATATAAAAACGAGTATAAAAATTTTAAAAAAATAGAAAAGAATATTACGTTATCCCCCCCCCCCCCATTTTCCCAAAAAAAAAACGTCAAAAGAGGAAAAATAAGATTAGAGTTAAACATGTTACACATTTATTAGAAAAAAAATTAGATAATGTCACTTCGACGATCGCCGTCCAAAAAAAGAAAGGAATTTGTAACAATTTTGGATCCAAAAAGGACTAGATCAAAGCTCTCTTCTTCTTCTTTTTGTTGTTGATTAAAACAATGGTAAAATTTGTAGAAAAATTAATTTACCCAAAAAAAGTGGAAACACAAAAAAATGAATTTAATGCAACTAGTTTAATAATGCCCTAAAGGCAATTATTATGTTTCACATTCATAAATAATGCTGCTACTGATGCGAGATACATATATCTTGTTACGTGTTCATTCAACCTTAAAAAAAGCATATTATAATTACATTTAAAAGCATCAATCCAAAAGCGGATATGTTCAATTGAGCAAGAATAAAGTTTTTGAATAAAAAAAAACAATAATTTATTATTGCTGTAGCAATTTCAACAACAAATATAACAATAAATATATATACATCAATTCAAATCAGCAATATTGTCATCATCAATTTCCTCATATTGACGTGATCTGGATGTCCGGTTTGCAACTTCTAATGTCTGAAAAAATATGATTAAAATGACAACTACAAAAGTTTTTGTTGCAAAATTGCATAAGCGTTCAAAAATCAACTAAAGCTACAGTCTCCCACATCAAATATTTTTTATTGAAAAAGATTAGAGTTAAACATGTCCCCTATTTTCAGTAAACTTTTTTCATCCTTCTTTTTGAAAAAAAAAATCATTTTCTCAAAATTTGCATTTGCCACGAAAAACAAAAAAATTAACAAACGAATTAGATAATTTTTTTGTTTTTGAAATCGAGCCTAGGGGGGGGGGGGGGGGGGGATACTATCTGAACTTGGCAAAACTTCGAGAAAAAAGACTTTGAAAATATTTCCAAAAATAGGGGGGGAATTCAATAAAAGTACCCAATAAATATATATTTTTTTTAAATCTACAGTATCCTGTTCAAAAAGTAATCCCTCTCAAAAGCTGATATTAATACAGTACCCCAGAAGTTAAATCAAAATCCTTACCGATCCATATTCATAGAAATTAGGTGCTAATTCTTGTATCCATTCTGGATCAATTTCACTTAAATCTCTTATTGAATTTTGTAAGACATCAGTAAATAAAACCCATTTTGGCATTTCACTTCGATACATTATTGATGAGCCTTTATAAACATTAAATTTTGATGTTTCATAAATTGTATGATAGCAACCATCATGCCCATATCGAGCAACATTAGTAAAGAAACCACTTAATAAACATCGACGAATTTTTTCTGTTTCACCAATTAAGCCCTTGCAAGAGATCAGTTTTATCTTGTATTTTTTTAAATATGCAATTAGTTGATCTCGAATATTTTGAGCACGTAACAATCCTTTATAATTTACATGAAATTGATTACACCATTTTGAAGTTTTACCATTTGCGCAAAAAGCTGTATAGACATTTAACATTGTCAGATGATCACCTTCTGCAACTGAGAATTCACGTTTTGTTAATTCCTAAAAAAAGAGAGAAAGGATACTGTAACTTTGAAAGAATAAAACTTACCGCTTCATGTTTAGCATTTCGTGGTAAATTAAAAACTTCTTGAATTTGCATCATTGCAAGAATGGTTAAAATTTCTTCACTGCAACCAAATTTTTCTGATGATAATAAAACTTTTGCATGCATTGGTGGTAAAGGTAAAGTGCACATTTTTGTTCCAAGATTATTCGTTAATGCTCCTTCATCATCCACAGCTCCCAAAGCATGCAATAAATCAAATCCATTTGCCATAGATTTTACACGCGGTCTTGCAAGATAATGAAATCGAACAACATTTGAAACGCCTAAAGTTTTAAGTTGAAGAATAACAGGTGCTAAATGGCATCTTTGAATTTCGGGTACTGTAGCAAATAAAAGTTTTTTAAATTCTGTTTCAGGATATAATCGATAGCATTTTCCAGGCCGAACTCGGCCAGCTCTTCCAGCACGTTGATCGGCAGCTGCTTGTGAAATTGGTACAATCATTAAAGTTTCAATACCATTATTTGGATCAGCAATCCGCATTTTAACAAATCCACAATCAATTACTAAAGTTTTACATCCATTAAGTACAAATGCTAATTTGTATCTAACCTACCGTATGAAATTCCAGGAATTGTTACAGAAGTTTCAGCAATATTTGTTGCAACAACAACTTTTCGAGTTCCAAATGGTGTTGAATCAAATGCTCGAAGCTGTTCTTTTTGTGAAAGACCACCATAAAGTGGAACAATCCAAAGCTTATCACAATTTTTTAGCTTCCTTGTTTGCTCTTTCAAATCAATACAAAAAGCTTCAACTTCATCTTGTCCAGTAAGAAAGATTAAAATATCACCACTTGGATGTTTTGTATGAATATCAATTGTTGTTGTAAGTGCAGCTTTGGCATAACTTGGAACTGGTCTGAAATATCACACATACATATTTGAATAATAATACAAAATGTATGCTTACTTTTCAGCATAAAAAATATCAACAGGATATGTACTTCCTTCAACTGAAACAATAACGGCAGTATCCTTAGTTGCATCATCACCATCATTTAATTCAAAAAATTGTCGAAAATATGCCGCATCCAGGGTTGCCGAAGATACAATAACTCTTAAATCTTGTCGAACTTTTTGTAAGCGACGAAGAAGGGCTAACAATAAATCAGTATTTACCTAAAAAATGGCCATTTTTAGGGAAATACTTTTACATAAATGGTGCGTAAAAAGACAAAAAAAAATATTTAAAAATTTACCGATCTTTCATGTGCTTCATCAACCATGACTACACTAAAAAAAATTAACATTAAAAGAAATTCCAAAGCTTCCAAAAAAACGTTACCTATATCTCAATAACAAAGGATCAGAACTCATTTCTCTCAATAATATTCCATCAGTCATATATTGAATCATTGTTTCATCACTTGTTACACCTCCAAATCGAACAACAAATCCAACTTTTGTTCCTAATCGACATAGTTGTTCATCAGCAACTCTTGTAGCAAGCTAAACCCAAAAGCCTTTTAATAGTATGTATGTACAAAGGTATATATATATATCGAAAGATGTTTCAAAAACATACGGTAACAGCAGCAACTCGGCGAGGTTGTGTAATTCCAATTAGCCGACGATCACTACACCATCCAGATTCCATTAAAAATTGTGGAACTTGTGTACTTTTTCCGCTTCCAGTTTCTCCAACAATTATCACAGTTCGAAATCTTTCCATCGCATACAAAACTTGCATTTTATACTAAAATTATTCATTTTAACGTAATTCTTAACACAACTTTAATATTTTACAAAGATATACCTTAGAAATTGGAAGCATACTACGCTGTTTTTGTATTGACATTGTGTAATATGGATTGAAGACAGCAATGGAAGAAGTTATGCCACCATCAATATTTCCACCATCTTCCCGTTCTTCCAATACTGTTGTTGTTACCGTATCAATGTCATCTTAAAAAGATACTTTTTAGTTTTAGTTTAAATCAGTTTAAATATAGTTATAAAGTAAATTACCTGAAGGTTTTTTAAAAACAATTCGAGAATCAGTCATGTTTAAAATATGCAACTTTAGTCAGTCAGTATCAATTAATAAGAAATATAGAGTTCTTTTTTAATTTTGAAAAATGCCAAGCTATTGTAGGCTTAATTGCATTAAAATCTAAAGATTCAAAGATGGAAAGGATACTGTAAAAACAAAAAGGATTACAAATTTAAATTATTTAAAACAAATTAAATTTTTTACTTTCAAAATTTTTTGCAAATTTTAAATTTTTTAAAATTGCTGGCATTTTGTTCCTTAAACAAAAACACCGGTCAATTTAAAGGGAGTGTCGACGACAAGCAAAAAAAAATTTTTTGGCAACAAGTATGTTTTTACACGAATAAGACATTTTTCTATGCTATTTCTTTTCTCTAACTCATTTTCGTGTTAAAACATACTTGGTGTCCACACAAATTTTTTTTTGCTTGTCGTCGACACTCCCTTTAAAAATTGTCTCCAGCGTTCTAAAAAAACAAATTCGAAGCAAAAAATAGCTTCTTCGTTTACAAATCTTTTATTGAATTGAATTGAATTTATTCATTTTTATAAATTATGTTCTTTAACCTCCCTCTTCTTTTTCTTCTCATCGTTTTTTTTGAGTTTCTTCTATTTTGTTTTTTGTGTTTTAGTTTTTTTCGTTTAAAATCTTCCTCTAATTTGTATGTATGTATGTAAAATTAGCCGCTCTGCTGTGGCTGTTTAAATAAGTAATGTTTGTTCTCTGTGTTTTTTTTGAGGATCAATAATTTAGCTATGACGTATTTAAAGAGAAAAAACGTGACAAAAAAATTTGTTAGTGGACTTTTGAAGTAGCAGCAGCAGCAGAAGGCACCCAAGAAAAAAAAGCGGAACGCCAACAGAGATGCTTTTCTTTTGTTGTAAAATTACTTTTTTTAAACGTTTTTGAAAAAGAAAAGGTTTTTATGATGCAATTTTTTAGTAAGTATAGCGAATGGCGGTTTTGTAGATTTGTATATAATTTTTTTACTTTTAAGCGCTTTCAAATCAGCTTTAGTGTTACTGTATCTATAATTAGCTACGTGCACGGTTTTTTCAACGATTTCCAAATGTAGTAAATTTGGTATCATTAGATGCGGAACAAACATATTGTTGGATATAAAAAAAGAAAAAGTTTAAAAAAGATAATTTATAAAGTTTAATTAATCGTTTAAAATAAGAAAAAGTAGTTTTTTTTCAGTCGGGGAACACAATTCTTTTATAAATATTTTCGTGTCGCGTTTCAAAAAATGCACTTTTTTTTGCAGCAAAAAAAAATTATTTAATTTTTTTGCGGTTTTTGAAATTTGCTATTATGGCTATTATTAATTATTTGTCATACATAAAATATGTGCAAAAATATGTAACATATATTTTTAGAGCGTAATAAAAAATAAAATTTTTAAAAAAATTTTTTAAAAATTTTCATGGAATTGAACTTGCCCCCTTGGAGCGATAGATAAACGCCGTTTACCACTCCGACAAAAGGCCAACTGTTTTCCTGCGCATTTTTTTGTTCTTAAAACTTTCGAAAAAAAAGTCAGTTTAAAATGGAAAAAATGAGTTGTACCAAAACGGGGTGATCCGGGGTGATTTATAAAAATATGGTCTTGTAGTGAATGAAACGCTCTATCGCGATGATATAATTTCGAGCTGGAACTCGCCAGAGTGCAATACATATTTTTTTTAAAAACGTAAAAAAAAGCGATTTTTTAGACTTTTCTCAGATTTTTTGTATTAAAGTGATATCCAAAAGTTGGATTTTCGGAATCTCCGTCAAATTTTACATCTAGGTGGTTAAATAAAAACTTTGTAAAAAAAAGTTTTAATTTCTACAGTATACCTCTCTTTCATTTTCTTTTGACTGAAAAAAAATGAAGGGGAACACTCGCGTTTGAGTTGCGCGTGCACGTAGCTATCTATAATGCACATCTATTTTAAAAAAAGGCAAAACTACAATTTGTTTTATGCAAATATAAGAAGAAAAAAATTATGACTTCTTTCTTATTTATTAAAATGTTTCACTGATAGCGGAGTGATTTGAGATTTGAATAAACTTTGAGGTGTCTATTTGGCATTAAAAATTTTTTGTAACTTTTTTTATACAAATAACACCAAAAAACTTTTCAGTAATTTGGTGTTATTTGTATAATAAAAGTTACAGGAAAGATTTAATGCCATAGAGATATTACGCCTCAAAGTTTATGCAAATTTTTCAAATGACTGCGCCGTGTTTCATCCCTGTTTTTAAAGCAAAAATTTTTGCTTTTTCTTCTAACAACTGTGTGAGTTAAACAGCTGCTCGAGAAAGATGTTCATCCTGGATCGATTGCGCAAATTTTTTTATTCTTGAAGGACACCCCTTTTTTGTGAATCGATCAATTACTTTTGGTAGAAATTGCTAGAAAAATAATCTTTGATTGATCAAAACATAAAAATACGCCACTCTTTTTTTTCTCTACGTATTTTCTTTTTTTCACGCAAATTTTGACCGTGGTTTTCCCCGGTTTTGAAAAAATTGCATCAATTCTATTTTATATAAACGTTTTTTCAATCAGACCACCTTTTTTATTTTATCTTTTTTTTACTCGTTATTTTTTTTTAAATACCAGCTTTAATTATTTGAAACAAAAAATCGTAATGAAATAAGTGCAAAAATCTCCTCATTGAAGAAAAAGTGGTTGGTTTTATTTCAGTTTGATTTTTTGAAGAAAAAAAATAAAAGACAAAGTTCATAAGTCAGTTTTTAACGTTAAAAAAGAGTGGTGTCATCGATTAAATGCAGCAACGAAAAATCGTTCTATTTAGTTTATTGATGGTGAAAAATTGTATTAATTTTCTTCCATTTTTAAAAAATATATTTTTGCAATTCTTTATTATTGTTTTTTTTCTTTTCCAGCTGATGGAACTTCTCTTTTTTCCGTTTTTTTCTTTAAACTTGTATTTTTTTATTTCTGGTTTATTGTTTTTGTGTTAGTTAATTCAGTGGAGGATTTATGTTTGTGCTTTGGATTTATGTATGGTTTAAATTAAGGTACTTTTTTTTCTCAAAAACATGCTTGCTTTTTTTTAAAGTTGTTTTTCCTTTTTTGTTATTCATATATTTTTTTTGTTTAAAAGTTACACAAATATTATTTATATTATAAGAATTTTCCCCTCTGGGATGTTCAGTACAATATACTTTTTTGAATTCCTCTTTTTTAATCAAAATTTACTCCCTGAATTTCATTAAATCCGTCTTTTTTTAGTCAAATTTTTGATATTTTTAATATCAAAAATTTGCTTTTACCTTTGTAAATTTAAGAAATTTTTTCCCCAAAAATTGTTTGTTTTTTTTTTCATTTTTCGCCATTCAAAATAAATTTACATATTATTTCTTTTCGTGGATTCGAGTTATTTATTTTTACTAATACATTTAACATCTTTAATAGCTCAGTTTTTCTTACCTCAAATTCTTTGTTATATTACTGATCAAAACAATGAATCGATTTTCAAATTTATTTATTCATCAATGTCCAAATTTTAATAGGTTTGTTGTTTGTTTTTTTAACTGCAAATTTTATTTCTACATTTTTTAGATTTGCTTCGAGATTAACTCGAACACCAACAATAAATTCTCAAACAATTTCAATTCCATTTCAACGATCAGAAAAATTGACAAAAAAAGTAAATTTTAAAATGATTGCTTTTTTTTGTAGCTAAAATCATTTTTTATGCTATTTAGTCAGTGATACCATTAAAGAAAAAGGTGATATGTGATTTATGTCAAAGTGAATTGGTACAAAGGCCATTGTCCAGGTTTGTTTTTTTGTTTTCGGGAAAGCTTGGAATCGTAGGGTTAAAAAGGAAAAATGATTATAACAATTTTGGATTGTCTAGTTTTTTATTTTCATATTTTGATCTGGTAAATTTGATAAGTTGTATTTTGTAAAAATAGCTCTGGATTTCTTTTTCTAAGCTAATTAAATTATGATAAGATTGCAAAAAGTCATAGCAATCATAAATCTTCGATTTCCTTGACAAATTTTTTCTACAATATCTTTTTTTTGTATAATTTATACGGGAGAAATCATGCATTGATATTTCCGTTAACCTCTAAGTTACGACATCCCTCCAAATTTAAATTTTGTTGAGATCAAATTTGGCGCGCTACCGTTACCGGGGGTTGATGGAAAGAAATGTCTTGGCGTGATTCCTTACATAACGGAAATTACAGTAGCTTTATTATTCTTGAATCCATAGCACATGGCAAAAAGTTCTCGACTTTCCTCGTAAAAAAGTGTATAAAAACTTTTGTCACCCATTGTATTACAGTATTTAAATTTCATTTTTGTAAAAAGATTTGAGGCAGAAATTATGGTGATTAAATCTTAGTTTTTTTTTCAAATATTTTGTGCAAACTGTTGTTTTTTTTTGTTTTTTCGAGAGGACATTGATGACTGAATGCGGCAGAGGGAGCCATTCTGCTGCATTAATTTTCTTTCTCTCTCTCTCCCTTATCTTTTTTATAATTTAAAATCCACCTTTGCAAGTCTGTTTTTAGCGACGCCTTTGAACACCTTTTTTCCTGCCTCCCACGCTAATGGTTGCGGGTTATTTCCCGGGACAAACTGTTATATCTATCTTTGTACTATTTTCTCTCTTTATTTATTTGTTTACATCTTCTTTTTATGCGGCACTCATCGGCACACTGGTATTCAATGCGCCATTCTGCCATAAAATTCACGTGAATTTCTCATTCTTCTTTGATTTACCGACAGATTGATATCGGTCATTTTCAATCATTGATCGTTTAAAAAAAGTGTTGTTCAACAATATATACAAAATGCCTATGGAATTATCAGCCTATATTCATTGGATATAGGATTCTGCAAAAAATGTGTAACGGAAATATCTTTCAAAAAGGATTTCTTCTATTTTTAGGTAATAAAGAAAAGTAAATTAGTTCAAAAAAGATCACCTTTTTAAAAAACAAAGAAATGAAAAACTTGATTTTGATTTTTAAGATTCTCAAAAAGCAATTAATTATGAAAATGTACTTTGGGCAGTGTCTATTATTTTTGCAAAGATTATACGGTAGAATTTATCATCGTCTGAAAACGGAATTAAATTTTTACATTATTTTCAGAAAAGAATAAAGAAGTATAAAGTTGAAGTTGACATTTTAATAAAAAAAAAAGTATAAAAAAATTGCTGTAGAGTAGCGAAGGTGGATTACGGTATTTAAATTTTGTCATGACGGATTCTAGGAATAATTGAATATTTTTTATTTCTGCTGCTTGTATTACAGTAATTTTTGACTTTTAAAAATTTATTTGTGTAAATGGTTGCAGCATAATTATTACTGTTTTTTTTTGTACTTTGTTGTTTACTTTTGCTGTTCCATTTGTCTTATCTTTTTTTGCAAGAAAAAGCAACTAAAAATTTGTTTTTTCAACTTTTAAAAGTCTTTTTACAATCTAAAAAAGTCGTTATACAATCTCTAAAAATATAATCATCCAAAATTTTTCACTTTTTTTGGTAAAATATCAAAGTTCAAAACTTTTAAAGATTTTTTGTGTTGTTTTTTTTAAGAAAAAGTTATCAGTAAAATTGCTAGATTTTTTGTAGACTGAATTTTAAAAAAACAAAAACTGTTAATGATGTTCCTTTTTTTTTGTCGCATTAACAGAAAAAAAAGCTAAAAATCTAATTTTTAAAAGTGATTGAGAGATCCGAGTAAGAAAAAAGAGATTTGTGTTTTTCAACGAAATTGAAATAAATGACTTTTAAAAATTGACTATTTTTAGAAAAGATTTTTTTAGTTCATAGGATTACGGTAAACAGGTTATACAGAAACCAGAACACTTTCAAAAATTATAAAGAAAGCAGGTTAAAATTGTTCAAAGAGAAATTACTTTTTTTCAAGTAAAAAAATGAAGGGAAATCCCAAAATCATTGAAACCAAAAAAGCATTAAAATGACAGACATTTCTGTTTTTAAAAATGCATCGATGAAAGTACAATTTTGTTTGCTTTTCACGTGAACGGTGAAGGGATTCACGTGAAGTCTGAATGTAAAAAGATTATTGTTTGTTTCGGTTGTTTTTTAAAGATTAGTGACGTTTCAATGTTTGCATTTTTTGTGTCTGATTTTCTTGATGATGACAGTTAAGCCGAGATACATATTATTTGCATAAAATTAGCGTAGCCTTAATTTTCATAAAAATACAGAAAAAAAAGTCAGAGCAAACTTTAAAGTGAATACAGTAATTAATATTTTAATCAAAGGAAGTTATAAAAGAGTATTTATTATTGAACAAAGTAATCACAGCAATAAAATCATTTAATTTTTGTTGGAATACCGTAATCTGTTTGCTACATTAGATTTGTATAGTTTTCAATGTGTTCAAGTTTAAAATGTAAATAAAATTTTTAGTTGCTACAGTATATTCGTATTCCGATTATTTATCATTTTCTTTATTTTTCTTTTAAAAATTATTTTGTACAGTTTTTTGCAAACTTTTTCTCGCATCGTTTTTTTGCAGTAAAAAACAAATCTCTTCTTCTATCTTGTTAATGTCTTCCTTTCCCACATCATAGACGTATTAGCTCCGCCCTCCTTTTGCTTTCTTTTTGCAAAAAAAGAACGGGGAGAGGCAATCATGTCATAAACCGCGGATATGCAATTTGGGCCGGGCCGAAAAAAGATAAAAAAAAGCTGTACCGTCTTTTTTGGTTACTATTTTTATATGAGAGGTGGGAGGGGCGAATCTTAAAGTCCATTTTACTGACTTCCCCAAATTTATATACGTATAAAAAGGCATACAATTTTGTCATTTTTAATCATCAAACTTGTTTTATTTCCATCATTTTAAAGCAATACTATTTTTGCTTTCAAATTGGAAAAAGAAACAATTTAAAATTCAATTTTTATTTTTGATTACAGTATCCTCGAAGCTGAAACTATGACATTTTCCACTACTCCAACTCCTGTTGAACCTCTTCGAATTACTTCTCAAACTTTTTCAAAATTGTTAAAAGAAATTGATACATTTATTTTTGATGCCGATGGTGTTCTTTGGCTTGGTGAAGAAAGAATTGAAGGATCACCAGAATTTTTGGATTATCTTCTTCAAATGGTAAGTAACTTTTTTAGAAGAATTTTTTGATAAAATTAAATTTAAATAAATTTTGTCGAAAATTACAAGTCAATGCTCTTACTGCAGATGATCGGATAAACGAAATCCATTTTACGATTTCATATATCCTTTTATCGCATTTGTTTATTGTTTGAAGATTATCTAAAGCAATGTTAATCTTCTGTGATAAACTTTTTGGGATATCTGAAATCCATTAATATTTCCTTCTTTTTTTTCAGAATAAGCGTGTCATTGTTTTGACAAATAATGCAACAAAATCCCGTGCAGTTTATGCTAAAAAGCTTGCAAATCTTGGATACAATGAAAGAATAAACAAAACAAATATTGTTAATCCAGCTGCTGTAGTTGCAGATACACTTTATCGAATGGGAATTAAACAATTACAAAAAAAAGTTTATCTTATTGGTTCCCAGGGAATTAAAGATGAATTAGATAATCTTGGAATTGAATATTTTGGTGATGGCCCTGATCCAATTGAAAATCAACCTGATACTCGTGCATTCATTTATGACTTACAACTTGAAGAAAAGCCTGAAGAAGTTGGAGCGGTTGTGGTTGGATATGAGAAACATTTTAATTATCATAAATTGATGAAAGCAGCAAATTATTTACAAGATGAAGACTGCCTTTTTATTGCAACAAATACAGATGAAACATGCCCAGGTAAATATTTACCTTTTTTTTATTACTGTGATTGTTTAATCAACATTGAATTTCCTAATATGTGAATTAAAGTTATCAAATTTCAGGTCCAAATCCAAATGTTATCATTCCTGATGCCGGACCAATCTTAGCTGCCGTTCAAACAGCTGCAAATCGTGAAGCCCTTGTTGTTGGAAAACCTAATACTCCAGCATACGATTATATTTGTCGTCGATGGAAAATTAATCCTTCTCGCACCATTATGATCGGAGATAGGACAAACACCGATGTAAAATTTGGAAGAGATCATGGCCTTCGAACAATGCTTGTCTTATCGGGATGTCATCAAGTTGAAGATATTCTTGAAAATCAAATTAATGAACGTGAAGATATGATCCCAGATTTTTATGCTGACTGCTTAGGAGTTTTAATTCCACAAAGATGCAAAGCATAAAAGAATGAAAGAAAAAAGATTACGGTAACTTTTTTACCAGCATTTAAAAAATAGAAAATTAAATAAAACTACTGTGTAGTTGTTTGTTTTTACAATAAGAAATTTTACGTGTTTTATTTCATACGTGTAATTTTAAGCATATTTTTTGTAGTAGTTTAATTTTTTTGACTTTTGAGAATTTACTCGACATATTTTTAATGTATATAATTTTGATTGGCGGAATTGTAATATTTAAAAATAAAATTTTTAAAAAAGATTTTAATTGTTTCTTGTAAAAGTTATTGGAAGCTTATTTTTGCTTCCAAAAATATAATATAGTGATTATTATATTTTTGGAAGCAAAAAAAACAAATTTACAAAACATCTATGATGTTTTTTCTCGCCAGCATTTTGTGTGATAAAAATTGAACGCTGATTAGTGATAAGAATTTTAAATTTACATGCATGACTTTCACCTACAATTTACTTGCTAAATGATTACTGTAACAGTATATATATAAAAAGAAACATACAAAATTTAAAATATTCATTCTTTTTCAACAACAGAATTATTATCAGAATCTTGTGAAGATTTTGTTTCAACTTTTTGTTCTTTAGCTGCATTCGTTGGCGGTTTTTCTTTCTTTGAATTAACTTTTACATTTCCAACATCTGATTGCTGCTTTTCTTCTGTACTACTCATTTTTGGGGTCATTGACATTTGTTCTGGTTGCTTTTCAGCAACGGCGGCTGCTGCTGCCTTTCGCTTTGGCCTAAATGGCGGCGGTTTTTGGTGATTCTAAAAAATATTTTTGTAATTTTTATCAACAACAATAAAAACGAAAATCTAAATTTCAAAAACATTTACAAAAATTGAAAACAAAAACTCACTGCCAAAACATTTGTTGGAATACTTTTAGATTCAATTGGTTTTGTTTCCGGTGTTGCTTGCACCATTGGAGCACTCTTCCCCGGAGTAATTGGTTTTATAGCTCCACTTAACAATTTTTGTCCATCTTTTATCTGATGTTCAAGCTTTTTAACTTGAATCTGTTGAATTTTCCTTCTCTCTTTTGTTTGATATTTTCTCAATTTCTCTTCCAATTCCATTACCCGCTTTTCACTTTCTTTAACTCTTTCCTCCAATTTTTGCTCAGAAATTTTTCGTTCATTAATCTTCTTTTCATGCTCTTCAAAAGGTATCATCTTCTTCTTCTTCGGTTTAATAATAGCGGCGCATTCAATTACCGCTGCATCCAATGCGGCATCCTTTCGACGCTGCCGTTCTTCTTTTGCTTTTTTCATTTGCCAAATTAAATCTTGCTCTTCCATAATCTTTTTGATTCTTTCTTCCCTTTCTTTTATCACTTTTTCATCAATTTCATCATGGAGTATTTGTTCATAATAATGATATCCAGCAGTTAAATATCCAAGAAATATATATATTATAAAAGTTAATAAACTTAAGATTCTAAAAATTTTAGTGATTTTATGATAATAAAAAAAACAAAATGGAATATATATAAACTATTAAATCTACAGTAAAACTTACAGAAATTAAATTTACAACTAATATCTTATATTCATTCACAACTTGTTAGCTCAATTAAAAAAATATATTTAAAATAAATAAAGAACTTACACTAAAATACTACTTGAAACATACATATTTGGTATACTTTCTTCCTTGATTTCATCTTTTTGTGTTTGATTTAATGAACATCTAGCAAAAACTGAAGGTAAAAAATATAAAAAAAATATAATTAAAATTTGATAAAGCTGCATTTCGGCACCATTTTTTAAAAATTATAATCGTCAAAGTTCATTTTTGATTTTAAAAAATATGCAAATTTTTTTGTTATTCATTTTTTATTTTAGTTGTACCGTAACAAAAATTTCTACGTACAACTTGTACGTAGAAATTTTTGTTACTTTTGGAAGCATAATTTTCAGAAGTAAAAAAATGTCTGGGTGGGTAATTCTTTTGAATTACTGTAATTTTTTCACTTTTATTTTTACTTTTAAAAAAAGAGTTGTATACGAATATTTAGAGGCTGCACCACCCAAACCCAAAAAAACACAAATCACGGCCCCGTTCCCCATCTTTCGGGGTGAAAAAAATCAGGCGGATGGAAATTCCGGGGCGAAGCGGGATCAAGAAAAATAAAAAATTTTAAAATTTACGAAACTGGATATTTAAACGTTGCAAAATACAGTTTTCCTAAATAAAAAACATAGAGTACGTTTCGGAAATTTTTAGGCTAAATTTTTAAAAAAATATTAAAGCGGAAAAATATTATTACTCAAAATTTTGGAGACTCAAAAATTACGGTCTTTTGCTATTTTTTTTTTGTGGTTAATCTTGAAAATCATATTTATCCAATTTTCGAGAGTTTTTGTCGAGTATAAATTTCATAATCACTGTGAGACCTCCAAAATAAAAAGGTATCAAAGAATCCGCCTCCTTTAATTTTAAAATATAGTTAAATTACAATATTACGGTAGCTTACGGTACGGTATTCTTGTTGAAAAATTGGCTTGAAATTTTTTTTACATAATATCATTTTTATTAAATCATTTTTTAAATAAAAATAAAAAATCAAACAAAAATTCCAATTAAACAAATTCCAACGGCAATAAACAATAAAATTCCAATAAAAATATATGTATAAAAAATATTAAAAGATTCTATCGATTCATTATCATCAAATCTTTCATACGATGGAAAATTTGTATCTGCTGAATCTGCAGCATCAATGGAATTTTTTGACATCTTCTCCTTCTTTTTTTGTAATTATATTTAGTGTTGTGGATTGACTGACTGACTGACCGACTGTTGAGGTTGATTGAAAACAAAGTTTTTTGATTGGGAGTTCAATGAACAGCCAGGCAGACGACGGGAGAGAAAAAATTGAATCAAAATATAAATAACAAAAATAAACAGATTAAAATAATATATACAAAAAACCAAATGAATGAAACAGCAACAATCGACAGAAAAAAGTTTAAGTTGTTTAATTAAATGAAAACGGCAAAAGTTTGTTGAATCACAAAAAAACTGCAGTTTTAAAAATCACTTTTTTAATTGTGAAATTTCTGAAATAATCACTTTTGATTGATTTAAAAGAAAAAAGTGTTCTTTAAAATTTCAAAAGTAGAAATTTAATAGTTTAATATATATATATATATGTTTTTTTTTACAAATCAGACGAGACAACCCTCTCTCTTCTCTCTTTCTCTCGTAGTTTCCCAAAAAAAAATAATTTCAAAAATTCCACACAAAAAAAATAAAAAAAAATAGAGTGAATCAAAAAAGAGACAGCAGCAATAATAATCAATGACGTAACTCCATTTTCTCTTTTTCCTCCCAAAAAAAAGTAGAGAGTGATCATCTATCATCAATTTATTTTCCCCTGTTTTTTTTTGAATGACACCCCCCAAAGGGCATACATGCATGGATAATAATAATAATAATAATAAACAAAAAAGATATTTTATGTAATCATTTTTGCTTCTTCTTCTTCTGCTAGAGATTTTCGCTTCTTTCCCTATTTTTTTGAATTAGTCATGCTTTTTCTCTTTCATTGACATTTTTTTGATTTTAAAAAAAAAGAGAGAAACCTGCTTTAATCACGTCTGAATTTCAAAAACCAAAAGCTTTTCAAAAATGCTTTTTTTTGATAAAGAAATGTTTGAAATTGAAATTGAATTTTAATTTATTCAATTTTAAATCTTTCATTACAAAAAATTGTTAGTCTTTTTAACACCCAATAATATTATTATTATTCAAGAATTTTTTTGGGAATTTTGTCCCAACCATCGACGTCGATCATTATATCCTCGATGAGTGTACCAAAGTCGATCACCAAAGCTTTCATCATGACCATTTTGGCCAGCTTCAATCAATGTTGGAAGAAAAATAGAAATTGAGAACACTATAAAATCTTTTTTATTATTACAGAGGTGATATAGAAACTTTCTATTTTTTTGCCAAAAGTAATTTTTATTTCTCAAAAATATTACTGTACAAAAAAATACTTTTTAATAAATTTATGTTATATTTTGGTAAAAATAACTAATTTATTTGATGATTAAAAAGTGTAATTTATAATTTTTAAGCTTTTTTAGCGATCACAATAGTTAAATCACCAAAATCAAAATGGATGGAAATTTCCAGATTTTTGTAAATTTTCAGGGAAACTATAATCGCTACTGTAATTTGGGTAAAATATTTCAAAAATTATTCTAACTTTTGACACTGAAAATTTTAAACTCTGCATACAAAGCAAAAACTTTTTAATATCAGAAATGTAATAACATTTGTAAACACTTATTAGTAAAAAAAACTACAATAAGAAAAACTTACATAACATACGAAATATAATTTTTAAAAGCATTTGGAAATATCTACTTTTAAGAATAATATTTTTTTAGATCGATAAAAATCAAATAATTTTTACTAAACTCGTTTGCAATTTTTTTTTCATAGCAATCAATTTAAAAAGTTTCTTTTACTATAAAATATTGGTGCAAAACATTTTTTTCGCTGAACCAATTTGTTGCAAATATTAAGACTGAAACAAATTTGCAGTTACAGTACTCGAAAAATAAATGTCAGACAAAGTAAAAAAAGACACAAAATCCATTTTATCAAATTTATCGATGTGAAAAAGTCAGCAAACAATGAGAAAAAAAAATGAGGGAATATAAATATCATAATACATAGGTTATATAAATTAAAAAAGAATCATTAATCACGTCGTCGCCTGTCATCACGTCGTTCACGATCACTAAAATTAGAAAAAATTATTATATAAATTCAAATCCTAAAAACTTACCGATAACGGTCACTGCTTCCATTTCTTTCACGATTACTATGACGATCACTTCCACCATTCCGATCCTCTCGTTCACGACTATCATGACGACGACTACTTCTTTCTCGACTATGTGTTGATCTTTCACGGTATGATCGATCTTCACCACGAAATCCACCACCCCCACTATCATTACCATGTCTTTCAGCTTCTCTTGCTTCAACAATATGCCGAGGTTCACGAGCTTTTCGAGTATCACCTTTTCCACCACCTAATCGGCGAGGAAGCCATGTTTTATTTGTTCGACCTCTTTCATAATCAACAATAACACGACGACCATCAATTTTAATACCATCAGCTCTTTTGTAGGCTTCTAAAAAAGAAAAATATTAAAATTTTGTAGAGAAAAAGGTAATCAAGCAAACCCGAAAGATATACATTGTTCAAAGCGCTTTGG
The DNA here is from genome assembly GCA_964035985.1 of Panagrolaimus superbus. Classification (NCBI taxonomy): domain Eukaryota; kingdom Metazoa; phylum Nematoda; class Chromadorea; order Rhabditida; family Panagrolaimidae; genus Panagrolaimus; species Panagrolaimus superbus. The sequence goes on from OZ038357.1 coordinate 15,732,762, forward strand.
AGGTGTCATCCGGACTTACCCAGAAACTCACCCGATATTATGAGAAAAAAAAGCTTAAAAAAGGTAAGCAAAAAGAAAGTTTAAACAAACCAAAATTAGCCATGTATAAACTTACGAAAAAAAGACAAAAAAATATTTGGCTAATTTAAGAACAACGTATACCCCCATTTTATATCTCCAAAACAAGCTTAATTTAACGCAATCAAACAATCCACAACCAAAACGATTTTCTAGTTTACGGGTTTTGCGCCTATAAAACAAGAATAATGCTTAGTTGTAAATGATATAAAAGATGAAATCTTTCAACAAAAACAAAATATAAGAATTTTTGAGCAAAGCTTATAAAACAGCGAAAAAAATTGTTGAAAGATAAACTTAAATTTAGCAAAAATGGAAAAAAATTGCGCGTTTACCGATGCATTATTACAATAAATAACATTGTAAGAATAAAGAGAAACTGAAAAAGGGATAAAATATATTAAACTTACGAGACATTTCAGATTTGTGTGAATATTCAATAAACGCGTAACCACGAGGTTTATTTTCCTTATCTGATGGTATAACTATTTTTGTGATTTTACCATATGCTTCAAACTCACGACGTAATTTAGACTCTGTTGTATCATAGCTCTAAAATGAAAAATATTTGTATTCAATAGCAAATTTGTAGGAAGAAAACTTACAAGACGAGCAACAAACAATGTTCGATATGGATCAGTTGTAGCATTTTCATTATCAGCAGGATTCCACATAGCAATTTGTTGTTCAATTTTATATGCTAGCAATTCTTGTTTTTCTTTACGCTGAAAGACAACATCAATAAAGTTATATATATACCCTAAAAGTTAAAAAAGCTTACCCATCGTTCTCGCTTTTCTTCTTTCGTTTCAATATGCGGTTTTGGTGGTGGAGGCTTTGTTTCAGCTTCAAATAGATTTAAATATTCTGCAAGACCTTGATATTTTGGACGCTTTTTCTCAATTGTTAATTCATCCGCAGGCGGCAAATAAGGTATTGGTGGACGTGGAGCAAAAAGTTTTAATAAATTATCTGGCAAAAATTGTGTCATTTTGTAATTCCTAAAAAGTGTATCAGAAAAAGATAAAAAAGTTGCATTGATGATGAAAGTGTAAAAATTAAAATAGTTGAAATAAGAAGACGGTGAAAAAAAATGGAAGCATCAAAAATATTGACAAATTTATATTTTTTGGCAAAAAAAATTTTTTTGGAAAAAATAGCGAGCTTTTATTTTTTTCTTTACACGAAAGTTGCCTGAAGAAAAAAAGAATTTAAAAAATGCGACGACTCAATTTTGAGCAAAGCATCTTTCTAAAAACAGAAGATCAGATCAAATTTCGGGAACATAAAAATGTTTTTTACAGTTTTTTTAAAAACATTTTAGTGGCAATCAGATATGTAAAAAGTGATACATAGAATTTGTCAATACTGTTAACAATAAAGCATTGTTTGATTATTCCTAAGTACCACTGTGAAGGTTAAATTTCTGATAAAAAGTTTAATTTAATGCTTATAGTTTAATACATATGCAAAATTAAGGATGAATAAGGGCCTTACAAAAATAAAAAAAGTTACAAACAAATGACCGAAAGCCCCAATTGATCGAACCACCAAAAAAGGACAAGGGCATCTTTGAAGCTCCAGAGCCAGTGCCGGACCGAAGTGAAAAGGCTAGGGCCCGTTTCTCAACTCGGAAAAAAATTGCACATGAGCGACCAAGACAAAATTGAATAAAATACCACATTTCCTCGGTGGACTACATATTCATTATATAAAAACAAGCAATATTTTTTTTGCCCTGGTAGAATGATTATGGCAATGACAGACGTACAAACATACAAATTTGGTACATGTAGTAAAAAATGCCACTGAAATGCTGCCAAAACTCGCATTGTATTATTATTTTTTTCTTTCACTACAGCTGCAGTTTCTATTTTTTCCCCCCAAAAAAGTTTTTATGTTTTTTTAAAGAATTTTTGCTGTAAAATAATTTCTTTTTAAAAACAATCTGATTTGTTTTTTTCCCGGATTTTGATCAGTGATGTTCAAAATTTTCCGGAGTAAACATGACTCGGGCCGACTTTTTTGCAGGCCCGGGCCCGTGATGAGTTTTTGAGGTAAAAATTAGGTTAAGAAATGGAGTGTGATGTTTAGTTGCAAGCAAATCTGGTGGCAATAAATATTAAATTAATAATAATATTACCCTAATCTGAGCACCTTTTTCCATAATTTCACAACAATTACAACACAGCACTGTTCGAAATTTGTATCATACAAAACTATGAAAAGAACAAAACTATGAAAAGAACAAAAATATTTGCCAAATATAATTTCATTACGGCCCGCGGCCCAAGTTTTTTTCAATCCGGGCCCGGTCCATTTTGTCCAAGGCCAGCCCGGCCCGGGTCGATTCCCCCCGCTGCCATGCTTACTCCGGAGTCGAAGTTTGAGTCGATGCGGTGGAGTTTATGCGTAGACTCCGGAAGATATTTTTTAAAAAAAACTTTTTAAACTATGTATTCTGCAGAATTTTGTTTTTAAAACACCTTTTTTATAACATTAAAGCTCTAATTAGTTGTATTAATTTCGTTAAAAATACGTTTAAAAAATTTAAAAAAAATTCGTAAAGTTTTAAGTTAAGTTTTAACACAAGTTTTTTTGGTTTCGATATTTATTTTTTAATCATTTAAAAAGCACTTTTTTGTATTTTTAATATAATTATATCGACTTCGAAGTCAATAAAAAATGTCTTGGACAACACTGTTTTTTGATGTGATTGAAAAACTTACTTTTTAGCCACATCCTGATAAGCTTACTGTATGTCGTGATAAACTTTTCCTTGATTCCATTGATATTAAATTGTTTTTATAACTTTAAACATGTTTCAGTAGGAAATCTAATAAAGCAATGTTTACAAAAGATTGTTCAAAAGTGTGTTTGAGAATCACCGGAAATTTAAGGGAAAAAACGCAACCATTCCATTCAAAAATATTTGAACATTCTTTCACCCAATTTTTTGAGTTTTCCAAACCGATTATGCATTACATTTTGCAATCATTGACGGCGGATATTTATGAAAAATTGATAAGAACCTGCAAATATTTTTAGTCAAAAAAAAGAATTTTGGTTATTGAAACATCGAAGATATGTGATGATGACAATGATTTTTGTTTACAACTGACAATAGTAGCATGTGCTCCTTTTCATCAATTACATAAAGCATGGATTACAAAAAAAATTTATGTAAATTCATCAAATCCTTATCAGCTATCATATTTTTGCAAAAAAATTTACAAGTGTACTGTTGAATACCTATTTATCAGTCGACAAAGAATCACAGAAAAAGAATTCGATTTATTAGCTCCGCCAGAATTTTTGTTGCGCATATATCTCAACGAATGTATTATATCCAAAACAAATGGAAATGTTATGACATGTGAAGAAATTGTCGAAAAAATTCCAAAAGCAATAAGCATCTTGCAAGTTCCTTTAACTCTATTAAGAAATTTAATGCATTTTGAGGATTACGTTTTTTTGGGATTCAGCCTTTATGCATATAAATTTTGGGGATTTTTTGTTTTTTTCTTTCATAATTTTTATCCTCAAAAACGTAATCTCCAAAATTCCAAGTACCAAAATTCTTCCCCCTAAAATTCTTTTCCCTAAAAAGCAACCCACCAAAATTCCCGGTTCCAAGAGAAATGAATCCCCAAATTTCTCCAAAAACTGCTACGACATAAAAATGCTATTGAATCAGAAAAAAAAAACAGTGAGAGTTCCCTTAAAGGGACACGACCTTTCAGTATGAAAAATTTAGCCAGTTCAGTTGCGAAAAGGTTGCAATAAAAGAGTATTGCAATAAGAATATTGCGGATACTTTCTTCAGATATATTTCCGGTAATATTATCGATTAAGCATACCCGCAACATTTAAAAAGATATAATTTTTTGTTGCAACCTTTTTGCAACTGAACTGGCTAAATTTTTCGTACTGAAAGGTCGCGTGTCCCTTTAAAAAATAGAATTAAGATTGCATTAATTTTACGTAATTAATCTAAATTCAAATTTTGAAGACTTTCTTTTTTTTAAATTTTTTAAACATCCAAAATTATACTTTTAAGAAATGGCGGAAAACCATATACTCTATTTCAGTTTCAAGTGGATGAAAGAGAAATATATTTAATTAAATTTGGAGCATCCAACGACAGATTCTTCCTCTTCTAACAATTTTTTTTTCAGTTCTCGCACTATGATTCCAATTACTCGAAATACATTTGCCAAAATTTCCAATATGCCGCGCATAAATAAAATTGAGATGTTTCATTTGACAACTGAAACAACATGTATTCCAGCTTCCTATTCAATATTCAATTTGGAACAATTCTTTACTTTTGTAAAAGTACATAAACTCTTTTGAAAGTCTATATTTTTTACTGAAAATTATATTATATTTTTTAGAAATGTGCGGCGCCGCATGTTGATATTCGGCTTGAATTGAATTGTTTTACAGCTGAAGAAGAAGCTCGTTTAATCGAAGATAAAAAAAAGATATTTGAATTTAGTAGATCGTGGTTACCGTATAACCGAAGGCGTGACCTGTCATTGTTTAAATCGGTAAATCTTAAGAACCTCATTCTAAAGTCGGAGAAAATATACCTTTCTAATTTCTATTTCGGTCTTTCTTTTGCTCCATAAATGAAGCGTTTTGGATAATTTCGATTTTCGGGCGGTCCTGCAGAAAAAAACCTAAAATCAAAATTCCTGTGTACTGTAGTTTCGAAAATTTGTTTTATTTGCACCAGATTGTCTGTTGTTTATATAGTATAATCCCCCAAGTTTCAGAATTTTAAATCAAAGCATCGCTTCTGGCCGGAATATTGCCGCTGTAAAAACTAACTTTATTTGGTCATTTTTATCAGTTTTAGACCATTTTTTTACAATTTTGATACTTCGGCCTAGTCACCTGCTTTGAGATGTAATTTCGAAACTTGGGAAATATATTATATAAGCCACGAGCTATCTGCTGCAAACAAAAAAATTTATTTTCGAAACTACAGTTTACCGAAATTTCGAATCTTGTTACGACAGTATCAAAATTTGAAATTAGACAAAATACAGAAACATTTTAGTACCAAAATCATTTTGTACTACTAAAAATCAACAAAATTTATCTAAAAACAATGTTGGCACAGAATTTTTGCACGCCACTGGATATAAGATAGTGGAAGATAGAGGAGATAAAGATTAATTAGGGTATTTTAAGTTACATTTATCAATATTACAGGAGTAACGTGAACCACCTACAAGTCCTCTAATTTAATGATTTGATCATGCCAACAACATGTATACCATGATGATTACAATTTTTGTTTACATTTTTAATCAAGTATTAAACTTTCAAAAAAGCAATGCTGTCAATTTTATGCCATTTTTCATTTACGCTGCGAAAACATTTTTTTAACAATACAAGCTATTTTTGTATAGCTATCTGTTACACATTATTTGTGTTTTTTCCATTCTGTTTAATCTTTAAAAAATAAATACGAAAAAAAATATATCGTTTTTAAATCATTAATTTTGTAACACATTTACAAAGGAGTTTTATTGCTATATGTTAACGAATTCATCTAAAATTCGACAAAACTTTTCCCATTTTAGATGAATGAGCCCCTCCTCCCCCTCAATAGTTCGGGTTTTTTTTAAAATTTTTTTCTGGCTACTGCCTTGATATTAGTGATCGGATCCCGTCCCGTTCCCGCCGGGAATCCCGGCGGGAACGGGAACGGGATTCCCGTGTTTCCCGTCCCGTGCCGATTTTCATAAAACGGGAATGCCATATATAGCTTAAGTTGCAAAATATTGTTTCTTAACAACTTCAAGCTCTGATTAATCTGAAAGCTTTTCTTCTGATGATACTTTAATATATGGAAACAAACAAAAAAATAGATTATCTGCAGATTCTGCTCAAAAATTACTTAAAATTTTTGGATATTATATGTTACAAGTTTCCGACGGGAATCACGGGATTCCCGCGGGATTCCCGTCCCGTGTCCATTTTCAAAAAACGGGAATTCCCGTTTCCCGGGTTTTACCGAAAACGGGACGGGATCCGATCACTACTTGATATACATCTTCGTGAAAGTGCAACATTGAAGGTGGAAAAAATAATGATGCTTGAAATATTAAATTTTTCAGTCTTTCTGATACTGATGATAAAGGCAAACGACAGTGCCTTATACAGAACATTTTTTCGGGGTGGGCACAATTATTTCAGATGGGCACTGTTGTATTCGTAATGATAGTATACTGTCAATGTCTATCATTCCTGACAGTATACTGTCATTTATTATTTCTCTTTTATTGTTACTGTGGTCCCACCACGATTTCTCCTCTCTTGTCGCTTGAGCCTACTTTCGCTCTTGCTGACTTTTGTTTGTCTCATCTCTCATTCGAGTTGTGATTGCTTTCTCTGGAACAGTCGGTCTTACGCCTGTCTCCATTATTATTAATTGTGTTAATAAATATTGTTTATTGTTTATCTCGTATTGGTCAAAACCCAAGGATACAACAATCTGGTGACGAGAGTAGATTCAAATCTATTGCTGCCGGTTATATATTATAAAATTCGTCGGTGAAATTTATATATATAATCTTGGAAAAGAAAATGGCTCCAACTCCAGCTGCTCCAACTACTACCTTGGATCAAAATGCAATTGCTGCAATTATTACTGCTGTTATGGCTCAAGTAAACCTTACACCACAACAACCTTCTACATCTACACTGCCGGTTCTTCCTCCATTTTGTCATGATGTTGCAAAATCAAATGGAGCTGCTCTTTGGTTCGAAAGAATCGAAAATATATTTCGTCTTCACAAAATTACCACAGGTGAGGAAAAAGTATCATTAACAATTAGTGTTTTAGATATGCTTACTTATGAAAAAGTTTCTCGTGGTCTACTTCCGCTTACTCTGGCTGGCTATGATGATTTTGATAATCTTAAGTCGGTCATGATCAATCTTTTTGATTACAAAGAATCACTTTTTGCTAAACGATATGCTGCATTTCATACCAAATGGAAAGGACCAGAACATGAATCGATTGCTGAATATAATGCAAGAGTTCGTCAACAAGTAGCAAACTGTGATCCTGGAAACTTCAGACAAACACAAATGGAAACTATGATATCGCTAATGGGAATGAGTGAACCTGGTCTTGATGTTTTTCGAACACAAATGTTGAATCTTCTAAATGCTGATCCTGCCACTACATTGGAAAGATGTACAGCTGCAATAGATGCTGCAGTTCAAACTCAACGTGAACAAAGAATTCCAACAACTTCGTCGGTTAACTTTGTTAAACGTGTTATTCCGAAACAAGCTGGTGGATCCACTTCTAAGAAAGGAGGGAAGAAGTCTCATCGTTCCACTTCTCCTGCTTCATCTGTTTCTTCTTCATGCTCTTCGAATGCTTCTTCTTCTTCTTCAAAACGTGGCTCTTGTCATTCCTGTGGTGGCCAACATCGTCGTTCCCAATGTAAATTTAGAGATGCTGAATGTTACTCGTGTGGGAAGAGTGGTCATATAAAGAAAGTGTGCAAAGCCGATCGTTCTTCACCTTCAAAGATTGCTGCAAAAAAGATTGACACTGTTCGTATTTCTGATTCACCATCTTCTCGTGATCCTAGTATATATGATCATGCTTCATACTTTACCAATTCTGTTAAAGTCGGTTCAAATGCTTCAAGTTCTTCTCCTACCAAAGGTACTTCTACTGCTCCTACTTCTGCTTCAACTACTGCTCCAATCAAAAGAACTTTATTCCACCGTGGTGATCATGTCAAATGGTATTCTGCTGAATTTGATGCCTGGATTCCTGGTCGTGTGACTGATTATTGTTATGGAATGTTAACTATCAAAAGTGGTATTCAAAACGCTATGATCGATCAATCCAAAGTATTATCCTATGATCCTGCTGCTAGTCCTCCATCTTCAACTGCTTCGAGTTCAATGGCTACTCCACGTCGGTCTCGATCTTCTTCAACTGAAACAACTGCAACTTCGTCTCTACCTGCTGAACAAGGAACTCAACCTCGTGCTCTACCTTCACCACCTCGACGCTCTACTTGTATAAGAAATGCTCCTGATAGATTAAATGTCAATCCATCTTATAAGTCTTATAATTAGAGGTTAGGTTATTTTTATATTGTTCAGCTGTGAAAAGTTAGAGAAATTACTGTAACTATTAGTCGGTCTTTTTCACTATTAATTATATTTGTTTTCTGAAGGCATACGGTATTATTCAGTGGCTTTAAAGCTTGTTCCGGCCCTCGCAATACTGGTCGCTTAAGCACCTGCGCGTTGTAACTGGCAAGATTCCACTTCACTTTACTCTATACCTGTTTTGCGCTGACGAATCAAATATCTAATTAATTATTATACCTTCTAATTGTGTCGGTTATTTTCTTCTTTCTTTTTTCCGGTTTTAGTTTAAGTGGGGAGGGATGTTGTATTCGTAATGATAGTATACTGTCAATGTCTATCATTCCTGACAGTATACTGTCATTTATTATTTCTCTTTTATTGTTACTGTGGTCCCACCACGATTTCTCCTCTCTTGTCGCTTGAGCCTACTTTCGCTCTTGCTGACTTTTGTTTGTCTCATCTCTCATTCGAGTTGTGATTGCTTTCTCTGGAACAGTCGGTCTTACGCCTGTCTCCATTATTATTAATTGTGTTAATAAATATTGTTTATTGTTTATCTCGTATTGGTCAAAACCCAAGGATACAACAGGCACGCCTTTGAACTTTTGCCGCACCCAGGCTAAAAACGGCAAAAGATCAAAGGAATTTCTCTATTTCGGAGGGGGCACGTACCCCAAGTGCCACCCCCCTAAATACGGCTCTGGTGAACGAACATATTTTTGCAGATTAAAGCTGAAGCCCTTATACGAAGGATATAACCCACACCTGCTGCCAATGAAAAAAACTTTGCTAATGTTTTTTATTTTTGTTTATTTTTTTTATAAAAAATATTAAATTTAATAAATTTTTTCTGCAATTTTGATTTTAATGGAATAACAAATGACATCTTTTTTTATGGTTTTTTGGTCTCCTTCTTTTTTGAGAATTTTACACCGGTCGGATTTCAATTTCAATTTCTTTTTATCCGGATTGAATTACCTTTTGCTTTCATTCAGCATATATTTTTATTTTTGAAGTTTTTGGCGTCATCTTTTTCTTTCTTTTTTAGCTTCGATGGCACACTCGTGTTTTGACATTCTCATTTTTATTATTATTATTAAATTTTGGAAAGGTAAATGAAGCTTGTATATGGATTTTTGGGGAAATAATTAATAAGAAGAAATTCCATTGGATGCTTTAAAATTGAAATTCGTCAACTTTTAATTATTGAAAAAAGAATATGAATAAAAAGTGGGAGAAACTACAGTGATTAATCTTTTTTTTGGGGTTTCTTTGTTGGCATTTATCATTGATAAAATTGTTAAGTCTTTTTATATTTATTTGTTTATTACATGTCTGTGCCATTCCCATACATATAAATGCCATTATATATACATGTAATATTAAATTGTGTGTACATTAATTCAAATTTTTTATTCTTTTTTTCATTTGTTTTTAAAAGCTTTAATCAAGATAATTTTTGGCATTTTTTTCAGGCCATAAATTTTGGCAAAAAATATTTTTCTTTACAAAAATTAGTTTTACAAATTTTATCTTTTTTTCAACATTTATCAAAATAATATACCTACTTATGCAAAATTGTGCCATTGCCAATTTTAACTTTTTTTTGTTTAAATTTATGCTAATTTTATCGCAAAAAAAATTTTTATCTCCTAAAAATTATTCAAAATTTTTGAAAAAAAAAACTGTAAAAATTAAACCAATTGTTTATTTTTTAAACCCTTGAAAAGATTCTGTCATTTTTTTCATAAATATTTAAAGATTTCGGTTTTAAAAAAAGAAAGTAAAACAACTTTCTTGCAATTTTACAAATAGCCGCATATTTGTCTATTTTTAAATTTTTTATTTAATATACTTTTGTCTATCTGCAGCTGAAAATTTGCAACAATAAAATTTGATAGCTTTCATTAATCATATCTTTTTTTTCTCCAATCTTTGAGCATAAATAAACCAATTTTGTTAAAAAATCACATTTTGAATGCATTACTTTTTTTCCCTTTTATTTTCTGGCAACAAAAAAAACTGTTTAAAATTCTAAAAATTGTTTTATTTCTTCAAAAAAAGGTTTCATGTTTTCTTATTTTTTGCACATTTCATTTAAAAAATTAATTTTTAGAATTTTCGATTAAAAAAAGTGGATAAACAACTTTGACAGTATTTTCTTGTTTCTTAAAATTTTGTTACTTCCGTAATTTTTTTGTTTTATTATATATTTCTTTTCAACATAGACAAAAAACTTTTTTTAATTTTATTGAAAATAAAGAACTATGTTGAATGACATGAAAAAAAGTAGTTATTTGACACACAAAAAAAGTAGTTATTTGACGTCTTCCAAATTTTTTTGTATTTTTTCGATTTTTGGCGTTGTCTCAGACAGAAAAAAAATGTAGTATCGAAGGAGTTGAGGAGTTACTTTTTTTTTCTTACGACGACAACGTTTAAGAAGATTACTTTATTTTTTCATAAGAACAGGAAGAAAAAAAAGAAGAAAAAGTAGAAAAAAAAGTACGTTCAAACATGAATTTTCTCACGACCAGAAAAAAAAACAAACAAAAAAAAGTGCCCAAAAACTTGTTCATTCTTTTTTTTGGCCAACAAAAAACAAGCTTCTTTTTTTTGTTTTGAAACAAATTTTTTTTAAAAAAAAGTGGTCATGTTTTTTTCCATGGATAACAATGCCTGCTTTAAAAAAAATATATTTGCTTCGTTGATTTTTTGGCCTTTCTCTATTTTTTTAATAATACTAATAAAAAGGTAAAAAATTTGCCTACAAATGACGGACTTTACAAAGTTATGAAATTTAAAAAAATATGTTTATTCAAAATTATTCTTTTTCAAATACAGGTGAAAAAAAGAACGCAGGTTCAAAATAATTTCTTTGTAACTTTTTTTAAATACTTTTGGGAAAATGAAATGAATAAGTGTTTTCGTCATTGCCCCTTCCTCATCATATTATGGCAATTAGATGTTTGAGCTTAAATAAATGTTTAAACTTTTAAAGGATGCGTTCGGGGATAGACATAGTTTTTTTCATTCCAATTTCCACAGGGCCTTTCATCACGAAAATATATCAAACTTTTAAAATAGTGAATATTACTGAATATTGACTGTTTTTTCTGTCGTTATAATTAAAATTAAGCCTAAAAATATGATCTATATAAACTTTTTTTGAGAATATATAACGGTTTTAAAAAATGTGTGAATAATCAATAAAATATTCAGATTCCGTATAATTCCTGGATTCTTTCTTTTTATGGGCACATGCTTTAGGGTAAATTTTAATCAAAAAAGACAGAAAAAATAGTCTAAATTTCAGTGATATTCATTATTTTATAACTTTGATATATTTTCGTGGTGAAAGGTCCTGTGTAAATTGAAAAAAAAGCCTTGTCTATCCCCGAACGCTTCCTTTAAGTAATAAAAATATAATTATTTTTAGGCTTCAGTTTTGTCTAATTTTAACAGTTTAACACTGATAAAAATTTTTCGCTGATACGATATTTGTTAATAATTTGCTTTTTTTAAATTTATAAAAATATTTGCTGCAAAGAATTATTATTCGGCATCTGAATTTGATAATATCAGAAGATAATTTTTTTGAAAAATCTGAAATTATTGTTTTGCTTTAATTTTAGATTAAATTGAATTTAGATTCAAGTGATTAAAAGACGAATATAAATTTCTAAATTTAGACAATCTGAATATTTAAATTTAATTTTTTTTTGTTGCTTTCATTTTTTTCATCGGAAAATACTCAAAAAGTTTCAGAATTTCATTTTTCGTAATTTTTTGGAATCTGAATCATTTTAATGTAGCCATTTACCATCGATTTTTTAACAATAAAATTTAATTTTATTAAAAATCAAGAAATCTTTTTTTATTTTGACTGACGTCAAAAATTCATTTTGATTAAAAAACACCCAAATTCCTTTTTTTAGGATATTTCACATCCTCGTCTGTTTTTGATGCCATCTTTTCTTCCTTTTTTCTCTTTTAAACAACAAAGTCTGTACATACTTGAACTCTAAAAAACTCAAGAATATTTTTTTTTCATGATGAAAACAAGCCTACTTTTTTTTAATTTAACAAGTCAAAAAAATTTTTTTTATTATTTATTTTCAACATCAGCTTCTTAAAACGGCGGCGATAAAACATGAGAGAGAAAGATTTTGCGCAAAAGTGAAAAGTGAAAGTACTTTGTCTTTTTTTTTTCGACTTCAAAGCTTTGCTTTTAATTTTTTTCTTTTTTTTTCTATCCCCCCCCCCCCCCCCCCCCTTTAAAAGCTTCGTTGTTTTTTAGAATCCACAAAAAAAATATTGCGGAAGGAAAAAAAAAGAGAGAAGAGTGGAAAGTGCCAAAAAAAAGATATGAAAGCTGATGAAAAAAAAAAGACAAAAAAGTATATGGAGTGGTTTTTTGTGGTAAAAAAAAAGAGATTATCCAAAAAAATTTTCATTGGAATAAATAACTTATTTTTTCATCATCGTCGGCATTTTTTTGTTTGACAAAATCACCTTTCTCTTCGAAAGTTAAAGGTTTTTTAGTTGAAAAAAAAATTGTGTATCTGTTTTTTTTTGAAATTTTTTTTAAAAAAAAGGAAATGTAATTAGGAAACGAGATTTTTATTCTATTTTTTTGTGTGTTATCAGTTAGTTCATCTTTCAGAGTTCTTTTTTTAAAAAAATTTGAGATTTGTAAAACACCGATCAAATTTTTATATTTTTATGCAAATTCTGTGTAAAATTTCGTTTGAATGGATGTTATATATCCCTTTGGGCTATATGATATCTGTATTTTGTGAAGCAGATAAAGATCGGAGAATTTAACAAATCTTTTTATTTTATGTAGTTTTATCAGTGTTTATCGAATAATAATTTAATAAAGTATTCAAATTTTTTGCAACCTTTTATTTTTTGGCATTTTTACAGTATTCTTTCTTTTCTTATTTTTATGCTTTTTAAATCTTAAATCTTAAAATTCTTACCGTATTTTTCCAACAACGGCATTTTTTTTAAATACTTCCTTTCTTATTTGACCTCATAATTTTTATGGCATTTTTTTGATCACATTTTTAACATTTTTAAACATCATTATTTTTTAATTTCCGGAAATAATTTACTTCACTCCAGGTTGTCGTTGCCGTCCCGTCTATCTGCCAATCGTCGATGCCGTCAAACTTTTTTCTTTGTCATTATTTTTATTTTTGGGGTTTCACAGTTTCCGTTTTTTTGATAGATTTCTAAAAAGAAAAAAGTAAAAAAGTTTCCCAAATTTTGAAGCCTCCAAAAATAAACTCTTCCTTTTTTTTATGATTTTTTTGAAACATCTGGGTTTTTCAACAACTTTTTTCTTCGTTAAATATATTTTGTGGTTGCAAAAAAAAGTTTTTTTTGAGGGGGGGTGGAGGAAATGAATGTTTTTCATGCTTCAACGAATCGGCTCATTGTTTTTACTTTTTACAAAAAAAACTTTAATTTCCTGCACTTTACTATAATGCTTATGTTAGAAAAATGTTTTGGGAAGGGAGGGGGGGTAGTTTAAAAAGAAGTTTCTTTAATAATTTATTTAACTCAATGTTAAAAATTCTAAAAAAGGTAATTCAATTCAAGAACATTTTTCAATAAAATTACAAAAATTTTTTGTCAACATTTTAACCCGGTGTTTTACAATATTACGGGCTATATTGAATTTAAATGAGTTTTTTTTTTCTGTAAGTGCCCGAATGGGGTTGTTTGGCAAAGATGTTGAAGATGTGAAGAAAGAGAGTGCCATTTGGAGATTCATATATGTTTTTTATTGCTGAAGCCATCAAACACTCCTATACAAATCCCTTTTTTGATAAAGTATTGATAAGGGGTCGTTTTTGAGGATGATAAGTTTGGGAACAAGTTTTTGGAGACAGAATTTTGAGGATTGGGATGTTGACAATCGGGATTTTGGGGAAAGAATTTTGGAGATATGAATTTTGGGAAGATATAAATAATGAAAAAAATAAATAAAACCATCCGAAAAAGAAAAAATTCACATCCCCAAAACAATCCCTAAATTCCCCAAATTTCTGGTCCACAAAAACGGCCATGTCTGACAACTCTATATTTTTTTATCAGCGATATTTTGAAATATATTCCATAAATAAAGTTTTATAACTTTCGTGACTATCTTATTACAGTAGTACCATGTCAGAAACATGTTTAACATTTGTTTTTTTAGAAAATATCCTTCTTACTTTTTCAATTATGACTTCAACGATAACATATTTTGATTCTTTAAAAAATTCTCAGCCTTCTTTGCTGCTTGAAACAATGGAAATTGAAGGAGGAGAAGAAGAACAAATTTGTGGGGACGGTGAAACATATACCCTTGCAAGATTCCTTTTTATATTTTTATCTTCCTGGATTGCATGCTTAGGAATTGTTGGAAATTTATTACTTTTTTATCTCTTTATTAAACACAAATATCCCAATACTCCTCCAACCCTTTATCCATCAGCTTTAGCAATCTTAGATTCAATTATATGTTTAATGTATATTTTATTATTTGGCTCTGATGCAATGATAAATTTTTGGCAATGGCATAGTCTATTCTCAATTTATCATATTTATATTGTTCCGGCATTTGTTATCAGTCGAATTACACAGCTTGCAATTCCATATATGCTCATTTTTGCAACTTTAGAAAGGCTAGTTTGGATTGTTGGAGATTTGTAAGTTGTTTAATCTATGGAAAGAAAGATACTGTAAATTTTAATTGAAACTTTCTGAAACTTAAAATAATTCAATTTTTTGTCTGTCAAAGAAATGTGGGCTCTCGAATAATATTTTCAAAATAATGGATTACCCTGAATTGCCTGATTTCTTTTTTGTTTTAACACAAAAATTGCTTTTTTTGTCTTCTCGAACTTTCTAAAGAACTTTTCTGAAAGTTTGAGAAGACAAAAGAAGCTATTTTTGTGTTAAAACAAAAAAGAAATCAGGCAATTCAGGTTAATCCATTTTTTCGAAATATAAGGGGTGTTCCATAAGTTCTTCCCGCGTTTTACTGGGATGGAACACTTTGCCAAGTGGAAAGCGCGGAAAGAACTTATGGAACACTCTTATAGTATCAAAGAGCCCATCTCCTTTAATAATGTGTTTTATTTAAATTAACCTTAAAATAAGAGAATTATAAAATCGGAATCTGAAAAATCAAAATCGAAATTTCGAAATTAGAAATTTTTTCTCACCACGAAATCGAAATTTATCTTTAGTCTCGGCATAAAAAGTTCAAAATTAAATTTAAAGTTTATTTTTGTAAAATGAAATCAGAATTACGATTTTGTTAAAAATGTTTCACCTTAAAAAAAAGATATTCCAAATATTTTAGACGAAATAAAATTGTAAAAAAAATGTACAGTCATCAAGGTCGTAAAATTACAATGATTTTATCATTATCATTTTGTATAATTTTACGTTTACCAACATATTTTGCTGTTGAAGTATATGAATATCCAAAATGTGAAGATTTTTTTCGCTCCAAAACTGCTTCCGCTTCGCCATGGGTTCCAGAATCTTTAATCTATCATATCTATGACTTTCATTTACTTTCAATTGCTCAAACAGTTCTTCCATTTATTATTTTAATTTCATTTAATTTTGTAAGTTTATTTTTAAACTATTTTGTGCAAAAATTTAATATTTTTGAAAAAAGTTGCATTTTTTTGTTTCTTTTCCATGGGTATCATCCTATATGGATATATGAAATCCATAAAAAATTTTTTCTTCCAGATTATTGTTCGAAGACTTTATGTCATAAAATATACTGATCGAGAAATTACGGCATCTGAAATTCCATTAAAAACTGATTCCATTGATTATGGCCTTACAACGGCCGAACATCGGCCATCCATTTTTCCACCAGATAGTAAGTTGTTTGGGTTGAGTTTTAATAAATTGATAAATTTAAGTTTAAAGGAATTTGGGCTCTTTGATACAATTTCGAAAAAATGAATGAACCTGATTTGCCTGATTTTTCTTTGGTTTTAACTCAAAAATTGCTTTTTTTGTCTTCTTAAACTTTGTAAAAAACATTGAAAAGTTTGTGAAAACAAAAGAAGTCATTTTCGTGGTAAAACCAAAGAAAAATCAGGCAAATCAGGTTCATCAATTTTTTCGAAATTGTATCAAAGACCCTACCTCCTTTAATTAATTAATTAATTATTATTAATTCTTTCTTTTTTTTGAAGAAGAAGAAACAGAATCAAAAGATACAAGTTTATTATATTCTAAAACGCTTATGCTTTCGGGTAAATAATATTTTTTTATATATATATTTTTGGAAATGAATGTTTTCTCTATCCCTGTGTGTTTTTTTGATAGTTATTTCCTATCACTTTTTTCCTGCCACTTTTTTCCCCTCTAATTACTTATTATTTGAAGTGTTTTTTAATGGAGTTGGGCGTTTATATTTTACTAAAATCCTGATAATCAGGGTCTTGCATGCTTTAACATTTTGTTGGATAAATTAATTAAATGCTGTGAGACCAAGGAAATAAAAAAAGAAAGTAGATGTCCGCTTCCTTCAGCGAAAAAAAATAAAATTGAAATGTTGATATTTTTTTATTCGAAAAAATTAATCAAAAAATTATATTTCTGTATTGAACCTTTATTCGATTTATTTTTACTGATGTTCATTTTGTAAGATACAGTCCCATGATAATTATTCTGTGTGGGAAATCTGTCCCAAAAAATTTGCGGATTGAAATTATTTTTCGAAAATTGCTCCAAAAATATTTTTGTCACATCTGATTCAGCGTCTTCAAAAACCAATATATATTCATCAACATAGCAAACTTTCGCTTCGAGAAATTTCTAAATTCTTAAAATTTCTCATTTTACATTGTCCCCTAAGTATAAATCCATACTCATTTTTTTGCAATTCTCAAAATTAAAAAAAAGTGTATCCATTATTTTTTATAATTTTTAAACAATTTTAAACGATAAAACTTTGTAAACCTTTAACCCTAACACAAATGAAAATAACAATTTTTACACCATTTCTTTCAAAAAAACTCTTTCCAATGGCACAAAATTCACAAATACCTGTTGCACAAATATATTTATCCTTCTCTTTTTGCAGCTACCATAATCCAAAATTATCATAATTAAATATTTTTTTATAGATGTAAGTATGATATTTCCAAAACGTGGAATGAATTCGGCTGTTAAATCGGCAATATATACAATGGTTGCAATTGTTTCAAGTTATTTATTATCAAATTCATTACATCTAATTTTAACTGGTCTTGAACGATCAAATTCTGTGTTACTTCGGTAATTTTTAATAAATGAAAAATAAATGTTAAATATTATTCTTTTACAGACATCCAACTGATCCAAATTTAGCCTCAACATTTCATACAATCTTCTCAGATATTGTTTCATTTGTTTACATGTTTACTTCAGCAATTCGGGTAATAATTTATTATATTTGTAATTCCGCAATTCGAGCAGATCTTAAACAATCAATTAAAACTTTTTTTGCATATAAAAGTAAAAATATTAATGGCATTGTTGCTATATAATTAACATTTGTAATAAAATGTATTAATAAATAAAAGAAATTTATATAATTCAAAACACAAAAATAAAAAAAATTTGCAGCAAAGTACAGTAACCCAATGTAAAATATATTTCACCCAAAAAAATCAGGATAAATAAAACTTCAACAAATATAAATGAATTCAGGTAAAAAAATGTTGCAAAAAAAAATTAGATTTCTTTTTTTATTTATAATTTCTTTGTCGTAACTTAAAGTTCTTCTTCAATTGGCTCCCATGAATTTGCATAATTTGTCAATGTATTTTGACATCTTTGTAAAAGTGTCTCATCAATTTTACTTAATTCAATCAAAAATAAGCTTCGAGTTGTAACATTTTTCTAAAAAATACATAAGAAAAAGTTAAATATCGCAATTTAAATGTTTATCTAATTTCTAAGCCTAAGTACGATTTCTAAGCCTAAGTACGAAAAAAGATAGATTTTTAAAATGCTGTTATTCTGGCATTTACAGATGGCCATGAAGGTAGTTTAATATAATATTATAAGAAATTTTGATATTAGCTGTTAAATATCGCAATTTAAATTGTTGGTCATGATGCTTGTTGGATTTTTTTTGAATTTTTGATGCTCCAGCACTTTGAAATGCATAAAAGCGTCTGTTGTTGTTGTTTTTTTGATCTTTGACTAGTATAAAAAATATTTTTAATTAGGAGTTTGGCTACAAAAATTACACATGTCAAATGTTCAACGATTTTTTTTACTAGCTTTAACTTACAAGCTTCACGTTTCTGTTTTGTATTTTTGTTGGAAAATATTACAAATACAAAATATTGGGCAAAGTATGTTGCTATGTAATTACGTATAAATATTGGGATAAAATAAATAACAGTTAATTAAAAAGCAGGCGTTATAAAAAGAAACCAAAAAAATAGAAATTGTTTCATTTTCTCGCATTAATTTCTCTTTAAAGTTACAGTACCTTAAAATGAGTAGTGGTAGTAATACAGAGGCAGTCGAAATAGCAAAATTAACTTCCAATATTTTTTCTTGTATTTCTCGAGGTTTTGGTTTTACAATTATTATCCCATACAAATATACTCTACTAAAAATAGCCCTTTCCCATTAGACTTGGCACTGTTGAGGGTGTCTCTTTCTTTTATGAAATTTGAATATCGAATTTTCAACAGAAAGGACAGTAAAATTCAAGTGAGGAATGAAGTTTTCTTTCAAGCTCGAACACTTGTTTTGAACTTGACATTTTGCCAAAAGCTTTGCTTGACTTTTGCTTTCCCTTTTCAAAACACCTCACTTTTCCCTCGACAGCGGCTGAAGGATGGTCGGTCTTCTCTTTGACCATCATTATTTATTTATATATAAAATATATTTTTGGTACAGTAGGTTTAAAACTTAAACTTGTTATTTTTGTATTCATTATTGTTTGCTATAATTCTGCACCGGCATCGGCCAGGTTTTTTGATTTCAGATTTATCAAACAAAAGTCGACTGGAACATTTCAAAGCTTCGCGGGAAGCATCATCAAATATTGAAAGTCATTGTCAGCTTCATGGGAGGCATATTCATTGGCAATTGGTACTTCTGCTATCGCACCTTGTTCTCGGGAACGTTAAAAGGAATGGAAAACTTAATTATTATTATTGACCGAAATTTTATTCTTGAAGCGGATATTATTGAAAAAAATTTTATATATGTTTATATATATATATATATAATCATCCGTTGCAGTTTTCTGCAGTTTAGCTTTGTTCCCAGGTCGACCACTAAACATGATATTGTTAATTGAAATGAGTTCGTCGATCAGCTTGGGCTGACTTTTATATTCGACGACAACCTTGTTGCTTTCACTTCACGAAAGCATGCATCAACTTTTTAAAGCATATCAGAGACGAATTTAGCTCTTGCAAAGCATTATTGGAATTTTGATTTATATTACAATGGTAGTGTGGATATTAGTGTTACCATATGTATATGGGAAATGGTTGTGAAATGTGGCAACACCTATTAATTCACAATACAAATTAAATGTCTCTAAACCCGCGGGGGTGATACAAATTTTGCTGTCGTCGTAGACAGCGAAAGCCTTATTTTAAAGTACATACATTCGTGGGAATGAGTGAACGCTGTTACATTCCTATAATTTAAGAAGGAATTTTGTTTTTGTACTTCAGAAAAGTGTTTGAAGCAGCTTATTTTAATTGAGGAAGAGCCAAGGATAGCCTTCGGAGAGCAGCATCAGTGATTAATTTTGCCTAAAAAAGATACAATTAAAATATTCTATGAATGGTTGGAATATAATGAAAATAAAAGGCGTATCACTTTATTTATTAAATAATTGTATTCAATGACATAACCCTCGGGGGTTTATGATACTGCTGCTTAACTGCCTAATAATATGACAAATGTCGACCACTAAATTGTGGATAAGAAACAAGTATTTAATATATGTTCGACATTAATATAACGGATTCGATAACCGTTTTATTAGTAAATTAGATTTCTCTAATTACGCTCAATGATTTACAGTCTTTGCTATAGCATTATAATGATAGCATCAAATTATTCTTCGCGGGAAGAAAACACTGGCTGGAGTTCACAACACTTTGCGTCATCAATAATCTTCCTATTGATGTAGCTTGCAGCAATCTGCAGATTCAGCGAAAAGAATCTTTTCGGAAAGTTTTACTGCTATCTTGACAACTATAAATTGCACAAATTTATTCAATCGGTTTTTGAAAAACTGGCTACGGAGCTAAATAGTTTAAAAATTATGAACAAGTGGTCAACACTTATAGCAGATAAATACAAATGCTGAATTTTACGATTTTATTGTATAATGTATGCATATTTTAAAGAAAATGTGAAGCAAGCTAAAGAGATACACTCCTGATTTTCAATGCTTTTTTAAACATTAACTAATTTATCGAACTAGCACACGAGTGCTTATTACTGTTTGATGTTGTTATAAGTTTTTGCAATGACTTGGAAAATATCTAACAATTGCTTATTGTCGTAAATAAATTACACAAGGCTTCTCGGGAAGCAAAGGGACTCTTGAAATATGCGCTGAACAAAAGATCAATTATTTTTTTAACTGTCGTAAAAATAATTGATCGTGTAAACGTTCACCACTTTTTCTTGTGATATTTTGCTTGGGCAAAAATTTTTTCAAACTACCGTAACCCATTACGCATCGACAAATGTCTGACAAAAGAAGAGTGATAGAATCGTTAAAATATTATTGAATTACAAAACTCATCATTTGAGGCAAATTATATGAAAAGGAACATTCTTTCATAAATGTTGCGGGGTTATTTCCATAAAAAGGAAAACAACAGTATTTCATCGTTGATGGCGGAATCATTGTATTGCCCGTCCTCTTCATTTTCCATCTGTCAAAACTTCTCGGGAAGTAGAATTATATATAGTGATTGCGTAAACATTGGGTGTAGCACTGGAATAAACTCCAAGATATCTGCTCGTGCAGAGATAACATCGGGTTAGAAGCCCAATTATTTGTCTTAACTTTCCTCTGAATAATCAAAATGAAAAAATATGGTTTATTATTCGACAATAATTTTAAATATTTTTCGAATACTGTAAACGATTTTACCTTTCGGCTGTTACGGAACATTGCTGATAATTACGAAAAATATATTTTGTGCAAAAATTTGTTCCAGGACAAACTTATTGTTTTTTAAAAAAGAAAAACAATGTCATCAGAAGATGCCTTTGCAAAATATACAACTGCCGGAATTTGTCATTCCTATGTATGCATGTTAGTAAATATGGTTATCTAGAAAGAATAATTATTTTGAGAAAGATTATCAAAGGTCATTTATGGTATTACCGTAAATCTTTGACATATTATTTTAAAGCGTGTAAAATTAGTGTTATTTGCTACGGAGCAATTTTAAATAACACAACCTAAGATGTGGAACTTGTTGTTGTTAATCGTTATATGTTGCTTATAGTTTACTACAAACAAAGCACGAAGAAGAAAAATAAAAAATCGGCGTTAAAAAGGGTAGTGTTTTGGAACACAAAAAAAGACCTTTGCCAAGTAAATCATGTCATCTGATTTCTATATGATTCCTTACATTACGTTTTAAGGAATTTTTATCATCGGACTCCGCAGGAATATTTTAATTATAAACTCATTCAACATACACATATTTGAGCCAACATTGACAGACAGTCACGGTTATGCTCATGAATTTTATTGAAGATAATGTATCATAAATGAGTTAACGCACATACATTAATGATATACATCTTAAGTTCTGTTATTTCTCAATTTTAGAACTTGAAGCATCAGAAATTATTACTGAAATAAGTAAACCAAGAAAGAATGGGCAATGTCGACATTAATGTACAAATGACACTTTATAATAAAAGAAAAATCCACGGAGATTCACTTATATTCTAAATCAATCCGATTTTACTTTTTGGCATATCTAGAAACAAATTCTTTGCGATTTCTTGTTTTCCATTTAAAAAACAAATGATCGGAAATGGTAATCCGTAAAATGGATCAAAATATAAAAAGGCAATGGTGCCATTTATTTTAACATTTTGGAACCCGCTTAACATCAAAATCCATGTTTGATCTATGGAAAATATGCATTCTTGTCAATGTTAAATTTGAATTAAGCGGAGGAAGTTTTTCCACATTAAAGAATTATTTGTTTCTTGAATATAATTCAGACACGGGTCTGAAGTTTTCGTTATTGTCAAAATTTATAGCGGCTTTTATGGTTCTTGAAAGCTTATTCATTTGATCAGTGTTAAAGAAATATAGTTGATTCAAATTATTGCAACAATTATTTAATCAAAATAATGCAATACTTTTGTTAAGAATCGTTCCTCTTGGGAGGCAATGCTGATTCAATGACAAACAGGGCTATTTTTAGTAGAGTATATTTGTATGGGATAATTATTATTTTTTACTAGATTTATTTATAAATTGAAGGAAAAAATATATTATCACATACAAATATACTCTACTCCCTCCCAGGCAATCAAGAATTGCTCCCACCCAGGTAGCATTTGCCTCATAGTTGATTATTTTGAAATCTGTTTATGGAAAATTACTGTAGAAAATATTAATTGCAAGCATTTGTGGGAATGCAAAAAAGAATATTTTCATACGAAAATTATGCTGCGGGGCATAAACGGTAGCAGATTACCCTGTATTACGTTAAATACATAAAAGGAGTTAGTAAGATTCTGTTACTATCTTTGGAGGTGTAAACTGTTTATAGATTTTTATCTGAAAAAAGAGCTTTATGAATACAATACGGTGGTATTTGTAGAAAAGAATTATGGACATTCCATGATCTCGACCATGCAGAATATCAATCAGTGCGTCACTTGTGTCAGAAAAGTGTATCACAAGTGAAACAGATCAGGATGGTTCTGATCAGGTTGTTTATCAAAATTTTATGAAAGCTAAAACGATTAAAAAAAAAAAGAAGAAAAGATAAGCTGATAGCGACATCAGCATTGCATATTATAAAAGAGACATGAATACGGATTCAACTGTGTCTATCTTTTGAGCTACAGTATTATGGAGTACTAATATATAAGCTCGGGAAAAGTGAGGTGTTTTGAAAAGGGAAAGCAAAAGTCAAGCAAAGCTTTTGGCAAAATGTCAAGTTCAAAACAAGTGTTCGAGCTTGAAAGAAAACTTCATTCCTCACTTGAATTTTACTGTCCTTTCTGTTGAAAATTCGATATTCAAATTTCATAAAAGAAAGAGACACCCTCAACAGTGCCAAGTCTAATGGGAAAGGGCTATTTTTAGTAGAGTATATTTGTATGTGATAATATATTTTTTCCTTCAATTTATAAATAAATCTAGTAAAAAATAATAATTATTTTTTTGACATCCCAATATTTCAAAACTAAATCGAATCATCGATCAGCGTATTACATAATTTTAAATATGGGATATATCGCTGATTTTATTTTATTCCTGAATTGGGTCACCCCCCTTGATATTACTGTATACAGATTCACTTTAATTATGCTGGAATGGTACTGTATTCATTTCACAACAATTTGGAATGTTGTTTTATGTTTGAATCGTTGTTCGGCATTAGTATTTTTGGCAAAATATGACCGGGTAAAAATTTTATTTTAATTAAAAGTTAAATCACATCGAATTTTGTATAGACGTTGTCTGCGCCACTGAAAAAAATGGGTGCAAAAATCGTCTCCTCCTAAACAAGATAAGATGATATTTACGCTTAAATGGCGTAAATATCATCTTTTAATGGGTAAATGTTAACCTATGTCAAATGGGTATAAAAAATGTCTCTCCCTAAACAAAAATAGATCTATATTTACGCCTTTTAAGCGTAAGTGTCGTCCTAATTTGGGTATTTTTAGCATACTTTTTTTTCAGTGTGGCAAAATGTCTGCCAATGCAGTTTGGGCGAAAAAGACCTTTTATCGTTCTTCATATTTAAAAATTCGAAAACGAAAACACTTTGCGTTACATGGCCGAGGCCGTATTTAGGGGGGATCTGTGCCCCCCCCCCCCCCCGAAATGCCACTTTGTGTTGGCGGCGGCAAAAGATCAAAGGCGTACCCCCTACCCCCCGCAATTTTGCCAGATTTTAATTCTGATAACAAATCAAATCCATTGGATTTGATTTGTTATCAGATTAAAAATTACAAATCCCTAAAAGCGATGAATTAGGTGAAATATTTTGGATATATTATTCAATAAAAGCGATTTACATTTGTATACTGTAGTTATATACTGTATGTTAAAATATTAAAACTATGGTACTTTTCGTAAATGAGGAAATTTTCCTCATTTTTATGTTCTACCCTATTTTTTTGAAGAAGTTTTCTTATACGGAATGTTTTACACATTAATCAATATAAATATATTAAAATTCTTACATTTTACATTTGTTTTTCATTTTTATGTAGTAGTCGTTACATAATACCCCATGACATAAAACCCCTGACATAAAGCCCCGATCTTGACAAAAAAACCCTCAAATATTAATTAAACAATAAACAAAAACGAAAGAATAGGACATTGTAACACTTATTTTTTTTTTAAAAAATAAGTGTGAAAAAAAATTAGAAAAAAATTATAAATTAAAAATCATTTTGTATTTTTTTTCTACAAAAGTCATGGAATTCATACCTTCTCAAAAGGATAAAAAACAAAACTTTGTGTTAAATTATAGCAGAGAAAATCGAGAGGAACATTTCGATTTTTTGCTTTTTTTGGCTTTCATCAAAAATTTTATTAATATTCACTTTAATAGTGCTATTTGAAAATGGCATTTTTGCTAAAACACAAGGCATTCGAAAAGTGTTAGAAAATAGGACTTGTGCTCCCTCTAAATAATAAATTTGCTCTTTTGTTGCTCCAGAAATTGAAATACTCTGTCAAAAATTTAGAACAAGGAAAACCCAAATATTGTAAGGTGCCAAAAATATTTTTTGGGATCAAAAAATGCCCTACTACCTTTCTTGTGTTTCTAAATAAATGAAGATTTTTCGCTTTAAAAATATTCCCCAAATTCCAATTTAAAGGGGATGACGCATTTCTAACAAATTTTTTATCAGGGTTCATTGGAGCTGTTTTTTGTTTGACATTTTGCAGCTCCAATGAATAAAAAAAACAGCTCCAATGAGCTCAGATTCGCGTCGAGACCTCCAATCAATGTCAAACAAAAAAATTTGTTAGAGGTGCGTCTCCCCCTTTAAAAAGAAAAAGTAATTTTCTTTTAATGATTTCATAATTATATTAGCACTTTTAATTTTGTAAAGTTTCTCACGCACTTTTAAGCCACTTTTACTACATATTTTAAATTAACTAAAATTGCCTCCATAAATTTAATCTTTGCAAATTCAAGAAAAATTAAAACTCCAAAAACTTATATATTTCGTTTTTTTAATATTCGCACATTTCAGATTTGGAGGCCATTAACTATGTTTTTCATTGGCATTTTTATGTTGGCATTTCCTTTCATCATTGATGGATATGCCCTTTTTGGGTCGAAATGTACAATGTCAAGTGAAACATTGACCAATTGCTTAAATTTTCGAAAACAATATTATTTTAATGGCACAATTATCAATGGCATTTTGAATGGCATTGTTATTGTTTTAATCCTTTTATCCATGTACAAATCGTCAAAAGCTGGATATGCCATTTCTGTCCAAGAAAAAGCTGAGCAAAAACTCATTTTTCAAGCTGTTTTTTCTTCCTGTTTTCAAATGATCTCTTTTGGCCTAAAATTTGCATCTGCAATCGACCCGGACAAACAAAAGTTTTATTTTTTTATGTATTCTTCAAATTTTCTTTGGCACATTCATCATTTAGCTGTAATGATTTCCCACTTTGTTTTATCTCCAACTTTTCGAAAAGCGTATTTGGAATTTTATTTTTTAACAGTTTTTTTGCCAAAAAAAATTGAATCAAAAAATCCTTCTACGAAAATTGCCACCAAACAAAAAAGTGTTTCGTTTTTTGCAATTAGTAATGGCGTAAAAAATATTGTAACACATTCTTGAATTTTCTATATCTTTTCTAAATGAACTCAAATTTTTCAATGTTCAAAATACTTAAATTTTAGGGGTTTTGGTTTCTTTTTTTTGTTTTAAATCATAAAATTACTGTTAATTTCTGATAAAAAAATGAGAAAAATGGTAAAATGTTAAATTTCAGAAGACTTAATGCAAGAAATAAATTGTGCCAAAAATATTACCTTTTGATGTAAAGTTTTTTAAACATGTATGATTAATATCGAAATAATTAAATGTATCTCCAGCTTTTACCAACATTACTATAAAACACAAAAATTTAAAAAAGAGCATATTTTAAAGCAAATTACAAGAATACAAAGCAATTTAAAAATTCAAAGATTTAAAAAAAAAACGAAAGCTTCTTAAATTTTTTCACTTAAAAACTGAAAAATCATTTAACTTTTTTTCTTTCATTTTTGATCAACAAATATGCCATTTTTACACGGAATTGTTACGAAATAATCTGTCAGCATTCTTTGTTTGCGTTAACTCTTAAAAAAGAAGCTCCTGTTCAGCAAACATAAGGTCAGTTGGATGGAAATATCGGATCTATTCAATTATAGCTCACTTTCTGAAAAACAATGGTTCGAAAATAAAAAAAGGAATAAGCTTAGGGATTGTCCAGACGTGACGTCACTATAAAATGTTGATTTTATCAATTTATATTGATACATATAATGTTGGGGTATATGCCATTTTTGGCGTTTAATTATGTTTGATAGTTTAATTTTTGATTCCATCGCTATCTAAAAAGTTAAGATATTTTAATTAGACGCTAAAAATTTCATTTAAAAAAATATCCAAAAAACACTTGTTTCATAAAATTTATTATCATTAAATTGATCCCCTGGCGAATACATATTATGAAATAATAAAAAAACAAAAAAAGAAGGCATCCGTATTTTTATAAAAACTCAGATTTTTCAAAGCAAAGTTGCAAAAAATTAACTGATTTAATTCCTTTTTCTCAGATGGAATTTTTTGATTGACAGAGCCTCGTCATTACAACTTTGGTGTTAACTTTTTCTATCCCGGCTGCCTCCTTCAAAGAACTGTTCTATTATTTATATAATAAATATTTTAAATTAATAGAATCAATAAATAATTTCGAACATAGGACACTTGGTGGAAAAAGAATCACTTTTTCCATTCAGGAAAAAAAATAAAAAAATCGTTCATGGAGATGTCCATATAAAATCATTTTCCACCAAGTTTCCTTTCCATGTATTTTTATTGATTTTGCATGGTTAATTTTTTTGCCTTCCAAGGCGGGGGGATGCATTTGTTTGTATCTTTTCTTGTCATTCTTTCACAGACAAACAAATGCATTTTATTCACTGCGGTCGTCATCATGTGCCCCAAAAAACCCGGCACTTCTTATAAACTTAAAAAAATTATTTTTTTATATTTTTGTACCTAATAATACCGTCTGTATTATTAGCTCCCTTTACTGCTTTGTGTCGAGTTTCTGAATAAATATAAAATAAAACAAAATTTTAATAATGAAAATATAGGTGAGAAAAACTGTATTTCCTAACACTATTTTTATCGCGACGTATCCAAAAAAATCCGGCATTTTCTAAAATTTAGAATCGTTTAATTGTTTTTGTTTTTCCTTTTTCTGTTTTTTAATATCCATATCAGTGTTTTTCCGATTCCATTTTTTCCCGACTCCGATTCCATTGATTTTGATTCCCAATTTCTTCTTTTTTCATCGTTTTCAAAAACTTTGACACTGAATTATTGAATTTCAAACAATTAAACAAAATATTTTTCGCTACTTTTTGCTATTTATTGATAACGAAAAATAGATCTTGTCAAAAATATTAAAATTTTAACTATTTATCACTAATAATGTAGAACTTCTTGGAATCGATTCTTTTTTTCCGATTCTGATCCGATCCTCTTGATCATTTTATGTTTTCTATTTATTTTTTACAAAAAGACATACATAAAGATTGTATTACAATTCACAGTTTTTGTTTAAATACAATAGCGGTGATTTGCGGGTGACTTGAAGTTTTTCCTCACTTTTTTTGGTATTTTATTTCTTTAACTAGATTTTTTTAAACATTTTTTTTGAGGATTTATCAATCAAAATATGTTTATATGATCCTCAAGATATATGGGAACTGTTTTATCTAATTGTTTGAACGTTAAAAACTGATATTTCGCTTCATCTCTGTATAATACCGTATTTTTGTGCTTAGAATATCATATTTTTTAATATAATTTTTAGGATGAACTCAAAATAACTATAAGTCAACTTCTTATGATCAACTAAATGAGTTAAACCCAACAGAAGCGTCAAACAACTCAAAATATTCGCTATAAAATCTATCAAATTCATCAATATGTCCAACATCAAAAACTCGATAAAGATCAACAAATATTGTTATTTGAAAAGCTGAAAGCAATGAGTAATGTTACTCAAGCATAAACGTAAGTATTAAAAGCCTTAACTCAACTAATTGTGTTATTTTAGGTTATTTTTTTATGTGTGGATGTATGTATATATACTGTAACTTTTGGACGTATGTATCAGAACTTTTTCCATCAATGTATTATGTTTTACTTGTTTATTTTTTATGTTACAACATTGTTTTAGCTTGCTGATGCTTTTTGCAGCTCTTTGATGAAAATTAAACCTGTTCAAGAATACCCAAATTTGGCCAAATTGCATTGAATATTGTTATTTTCAAGTGCTCAAAACCTTCACCAAAAGCATCAGCAAACTAAAACAATGTTGTAACATAAAAAATAAACAAGTAAAACATAATACATTGATGGAAAAAGTTCTGATACATACGTCCAAAAGTTACAGTATATATACATACATCCACACATAAAAAAATAACCTAAAATAACACAATTAGTTGAGTTAAGGCTTTTAATACTTACGTTTATGCTTGAGTAACATTACTCATTGCTTTCAGCTTTTCAAATAACAATATTTGTTGATCTTTATCGAGTTTTTGATGTTGGACATATTGATGAATTTGATAGATTTTATAGCGAATATTTTGAGTTGTTTGACGCTTCTGTTGGGTTTAACTCATTTAGTTGATCATAAGAAGTTGACTTATAGTTATTTTGAGTTCATCCTAAAAATTATATTAAAAAATATGATATTCTAAGCACAAAAATACGGTATTATACAGAGATGAAGCGAAATATCAGTTTTTAACGTTCAAACAATTAGATAAAACAGTTCCCATATATCTTGAGGATCATATAAACATATTTTGATTGATAAATCCTCAAAAAAAATGTTTAAAAAAATCTAGTTAAAGAAATAAAATACCAAAAAAAGTGAGGAAAAACTTCAAGTCACCCGCAAATCACCGCTATTGTATTTAAACAAAAACTGTGAATTGTAATACAATCTTTATGTATGTCTTTTTGTAAAAAATAAACAGAAAACATAAAATGATTACATTTATTAGAGATAGGTAACATTAAACATTATCAATTAAACATTTTCAACATAAAAAAACTCAATTTTGGCATTTTGTGACTCAACATGTGGCCCCACTGTGCCCCCCCCCTTTTTTTTTCCTGAAATTTTTTTCTATCAAAGTTGTGGACAATTTGAAAAAATCAAACTGTTCGGACCTTTGGAAGAAGAAAACTTTGAAAAATTTTGAAGAAAGAGAAAAGAGGGGAGTCGATCATTCAGTAAACGGTTTAAAATAAGGAAAAAGACAAATTAAAGAAAAATTAAAATATATATTTTTAAATTTTAAACTTTTTTCTCATTTCAGATCATACTTAGTCTTTTGTAATTCAACATGAATTTGCTAAATCTTCAACCCACTTTATCACCATTAAATTATTTAAATGAAAGTTATACATTTGCTACTCCACGTCCACAAAACTTTTCACTTCTATATCCAATTATGAAATATATTTTTACAAATCCAGGTTCTGGAAAAGCATGGAAAAAATTAATTCAAACTTGCAAATATTTCTTCTCAAAAAATTCTATTTATCCTGTTAACTGTTTACAACATGATTATGGAAATGAATGGAAAGCTGATGGAGAAATTTTTGATTCTACGAAAAATATTGCTAAATTATGGATTCATGATAAAATTGGTCTTCTCTTTAATTTTTCACAATCATTTTTTTCGTCTATAATCCCAAAAATTTACAAGTGTGAACTTCGTTCTTTGAATATTTCGTATCAAAATTTTACATTTAATGAATATTTATTTTTAACTTCATCTGGTAATTTGGAGGAATTGGATCTAAATTCCTGCACCATCTCCCATTCTGATGGATCCTTAGTTACATTTGAACAACTTTTTGGAAATATTTACAAACTTGAATATTTTAATATGTAAATACTTAATAATTCCTCTTATATAATAATATTACATTTTTACTTTTGTAGGATTTGTGCCGAAAATTCTTCATCGATGTTTCAAAAAGACACTTTCAAAAAACTCACTGACATTCTTCCATTTTTAAAAGAACTTTCTCGCTTTATTCTTGATAGTTTAACAGAAGCCTTTGATTTTTCTACAATCACTGATTTTCTTTTGGTCAGTTTTTACTGATTTATTTCTATAATAAATTTTAAGCATATTTTAGAAAAATGAAACTTTGATTATTCTTTTGCGCTTTGATGAAGATATTCCACTTTCTGATGCATACAAAGAAATTCTTGAAAGCTTTATTGCAAAAATTATTGAAACTCCACCAAAACGAATTCCTTTTATTCAATTTCCTGAATTTGAAAATAGTGTTTATTATCAGGATTATGAAAAATTGCTTTAAGAAAATAATTTTGAAATACATTTTTATTGTTTTCTGATATACTAAAACAGTTTTTTTGTGTTGTTTTTTGTTTGAAATAAATTATGATATATTCTTTTTTTGTTTTACACAAAATTGATTCCATTTTTAAGTTTTCTTTGAAGGAAACAATTTTTTACATAAAATAAAAAAAATATGTAGCAAATTGATAGGGTTATCTAATGAGGGCAGCCCTATCAAATTGTTTTAAAAAAATCATACTGTGACTCATTTCTTGGCTACAAAAAATGTGAATCATATTTAATTCTTATATATACTTTTCGTACTTACTTTATTTTTATTAAGCAGTTCTATTCAAAAAAAGAGGTGCAAACTGCACAAAATAAATACTTTTTTATTTGTAATCGTTAAAAGCAGGAACATTTTTTGTCGAACATTTAAACATTTGATCCTTTAATCCACTTTTTTCAATTGCAAAATAATGATTCAAATAAACAATTAAATCCAACTGCTCTAATACTGCATTTTTTTCCACGACTGTTTTCGGTGTTGCAACATTTAACAGAGTATAAAAAGGTAATTTAAAAAATCGAAATATTGCAAGTTGTAAAATTGTTTAAACATATTTTTTTTAAATTATAGTTTTTTTTTAAAACTGCTTTTTAAACACAAAAATGTTATTTATTTTGCTGCTAACAACAATTTTATTTCCAAGTAAAAACAATTTTTTAAATAAAAGCCGAAAAATAATTATCACTTTTTTTTGCAGACAATATCCATGGATTTTTTCAAAGTTCCCAACAAAATGCCGATATTGTAAATGGTTTTTATCAACCAAAACAGAGTGATAATTGGGTCACAAGAAATGTGGTAAAACCCGCAGAAAGATATGTTGGACGGGCATTTGGTGATGAATTTCCGAAAGTTCGAGATTCAATTATGGATTATCAAAGGGAAGGCCGCGGCTTTATTGGATCACATTTGCCAACAACTGGTTTTAGACCAAGTAATTGGGTTTATAACCCAAATAATAAGGCCCAAGAACTTGCAAATCCATATAAAGGTTGCTGTAATTAAAACATTTATTTTGGATTTTTTTGTAATTTGTAATTTTTTTTAATAAAAAAAGTTGAAAATGTATTTTTAGGAAAGAATTTCAAAATTCCTTTTGTTATCATTTTCTTCTGAATTGCAGTAGTGCTAATGGAGACTTAATTTAAAAATACTGAATGAATGGCGAGTTATTGAAAAATATGGTCAATTTTAGAAATAAATAAATTTTATTTAAGTTTTCTTTTCTTTTGTCACGGTCTCCAGTTATTATTTTAATAAAAATAAACAACACAAAATGTTATAACTAAATTAGCAAAATGCGACCAAACAAAGTGCCAATGGGGGGAACCGGGCAGGAAAAAAGGGGGAAATGTTAAACAGAAATTTTAGTAATTCTCAAATAACTCGGTCTAGGGTTGTTCATTTCCCTTTCCCGGGAAATGATTTCCATTTCCCGAAAATTTTTGCAAAGAAACAGAAATTTTTTATGTTTAATTTATTTAAAAATGGAAATTTCAGCTTTTAAAATAGTTTAAGAGCCCTTTAAATTCTTTTATTTAATGTTTAATACTGAAAATAAAAGTTTTTAGTGTTTTGGACATTAAATTAACGAAATTTCGGGAAATGGCGGGAAATTTCCCGGGCATTTCCCGGGCATTTCCCGGGAATTTCCCGGGAAATGAACAACCCTAACTCGGTCCATCAGAATTTTCAAACGGGTAACCCTTCGGAGGATATGCTTCTCAAAACCTAATCTAATATAAAACTATTACAAAAGAACTTACAGAATCGTCGAGCCATCTAATCTTATTACAGTTATAGATTAAATAGCATACAAAATTTATATAATATATTTGGAAAATGTTCATCTCAAACAACTGCTGATTCTGGTGTTGGACAAGGCTCAGTTTTGGGACCAATCATCTTCATTATATTATTTTCTAAGCTGAGCAAATTGTTAAATAATATTGATGGTATTATTCACTTCAAATTTGCAGATGATCTAAAAATTATATATTCCTATCTCATCAAAAATTTTAATTCAACAATTATTCCAGATGCACTTGCTACAGTAACCGAATGGTGCGAATCAAAATCAATGGCTGTTGCTCCAAAAAAAACATTCCATGTTCAATTTGGTCCTTCAAATATTCAAGCAAAATATTTTTTAAATGGTATTGAAATCCAAAGAAAAGAAATAGTTCGTGATCTTGGATTTTATTTGAAAAACGACTGCTCTATTAATGATCATGTTGAAATAATCACCTCAAATGCCAACAGAAGATATTACTCAATATTCAAAAAAATTATCACCAGTGACGAAGAAATTCTCATCAAAATATATAATATTTATGTTAGACCACTTTATGAATATGGATCCGAAATATTTAATATTCCTCAAAAATCAATCATCAAACAAATAGAAAGTGGACAAAGAAATTTTACAAGAATGATATATAGAAGAAACAACCCTCAAACTACAGTAATCCCATCTTATGTTGAAAGATTAAAATTATTTGGAATGGTATCGCTTCATCAAAGAAGAATGGTCAAAGACATAATGACAGCTTATGATTTTTTTGCTTCAAATCCAAACTCAAAAATTGATCTCCAATATGTTCCTCTTTCTCATCGTTCAAGTGGATATTACTCATCAAAATTTTTTGCACAAGGGAAATATGCTTCAACACATTTTTCATCTCGTGTTGCTCCTTTATTAACAAATTTGGATATTAATCTCCTAAAATATGAAAAACCTCAGCAATTAAGAAATCACCTCTCAACAATTGATCTCACTGATAGAAAAATATTAAAATATGTAGCTTAAGTTTTATCTCTTTTTTTTTTTTGTATTTTATTTACTGTTTTGTTTTGTTATTTTTACATTACTGTATATATATTGTATTTTTCCTCACTAAGCTTTGCTTGGAGTGAGATATTCGTTAGAATAAATTAGAATATATGCAGACAGTAATGCGAGTTCAAAATATTTTTGTCAATTCTAGTAATTACAACAAAAAACTCTTTGTTTTGCGTCTAATATTTGTTAGTCATGTTAAAACCCACATCTACAAAACATAAACAATTTTCCGGCTGTTCAAAGATCGGACTATTTCTTGAATCACTTATTATTTCTTTTTCTTTATCTGTAACATTTCATGTAATTGATGTTTAAACATTGATATCTATGACCTCCACATCTAATTTAACGTAATATTTAATCAAAACATTTTAATGCTGTAACACATTTTTTATTTAAATAACATTGTATTATCAAAAAATATGTAAAACATACATTGCTAAAGGTTACGGTAGATTTTTAAAAAAAATATTTTTATGAAAAAAAAACAATCAATTTTCGTGTCAAAACTTCTTTTATGTAAAACCGCAATTTTTCTCAATGTTGCGACAGCTGTCTTATAAACAATCGCAGAAGCTTCGATTATCTTTTTCGGGTTCTTTTTTTCAATTTTTATCATTTTTTCATTACAAAATGCAAAATAATATCGGTACTCATGATGGCAAATTTCATTGTGATGAAGTTTTTGGGTGTGTTTTGCTGAAACAACTTCCAGAATTTAAAGATGCATCAATTATTCGGTTTGTATTATTTTACACTTATATTTATAATATATATATTACTTATGTTTAGAACCCGCGATCCAGATATTCTTAAGCATTGCAAACTTATTCTCGATGTTGGTGGTGTTTATGATCCTGCAAAATTACGTTTTGATCATCATCAAAGGTTTTTTTATTACATGTATAAGAACTTTTTGTAGCTTATAACTGTTGTTTTAGAGAATTTAAAGAAACTGTGAAATCTTTGAATACTTTGGACTTTGATACAAAATTAAGTTCCGCTGGACTTATTTATCAATACTTTGGCAAAAGAGTTTTAGCTATCCTTCTTCATCTTGATTTAACAACCCATGAAGAAATTCTTAAAAAACTTTATGCAAAACTCTATGAAGATTTTGTTCATGCTGTTGATGCTATTGATAATGGTATTTCTCAGTTTGATGGCACACCACGGTTGAAAGCTCTTTGATGGCTTTGATATAATTGTTAAAACCTTTCATTTCAGTTACAAACTTTCAAGTACTCTTAATTCTCGTGTCAGTAATCTAAATCCGGCTTGGAATGAACAAGGTGCATCTCCTGATATTCAATTTGAAAAAGCAATGAAAATCGTTGAAGAAGAATTCTTTGAAAAGGTTAAATATGCTTACAGAAATTGGCTTCCTGCTCTTGAATTGATTCACAAAGCTGTTGAAAAACGATTTGAGAATCATCCAAGTGGAAAGGTTTTAGTATTATCTGATGGAGGATGCCCGTGGAAAGAACATTTTTTTAATATTGAAAGTGAAAAGTCTTTACGAAGTGAAGATATCTCATATGTTTGTTATCCAGATAATGCAAATAATTGGAGAATTCAAGCCATTCCTGTTGATGCTTTTTCTGCTTTTGAAAATAGGTATTGTTATTAATCTGAATCTCACTAAAACTAAAGTTACAGTATGTACTTTTAGATGTCCTCTTCCTGAAACATGGCGTGGTTATCGCGATAAAGAATTATCCGATATTGCTGGAATAGATGGATGTATCTTTGTTCATATGAGTGGATTTATTGGTGGACATAAAACTAAAGAAGGTGTTCTCAAAATGGCTGACAAAGCTTTAACAATGCTTGGAAAATGGCAGCCACCTGTAGCTTGAATGACTGAAAATAATTCTTGTAATAATAATTGTTGTTGAGTTTTTAATTTAAAACCGGTTAAATTTTATTTTGATTTTTGAAATTTGTTTTATTTTCTTTATAATGGATAATTTCCATTCGGTTTTTTTAAAATTTTAAAAACACTTTTTTAATGTATTTTTTCTTTGAAGTTTCGTTATCAGTTCTTTTTCATCGAATGCTCTTTGGTGTTGAGTCGAGCGTGGTTGTAGTTGGAGCAGCAGTTTCAAGCTTTTTAGTTGTGGATATGACTATTTGGTTTTTTTCATGGCGTTCAAATCGAAAACGTTTAAAACGTTTAGAATTTGAGATTGAAGAAATGAGGTGGATTACTGTAGTGTTCTTTTACATTTGTAACCAAAAAGAAGTAAATTTAGGCTAGAAATGCGAAAACTTCGTGATGAAATGAATGTAGTTAAACAACTTCAAACTGCTAAAATGGTTGAAGTAAATTCTGTTCCACAAATTAATTTGAATCATTTGACACCTACAGTACCAAGTAGTGAATCCCCACCTTCCAGTACAGCAGATTATGTTGACGCTGTTGAAGATTGGTACAGCAAAAACTTTTTATAAAAATAATTTCAAAAAAAAAGTTTTTTTTTCAGGTCCTCCGGGCATTCCCTTGATGATCATCATCATTTTGACGATGAAACACCCCTATTAGTCATCAATAATACAAGTTCTTCTACAACTCCTTTTCAGGCTTGTTCTTTTTCTTCTTTCCTATTTTTTTTTTCATTTATGTTTTTCACTGCTTTTAAAACGGGCTGCTTTTTTATTTATTGATATATTCTTTTATTCGGAAAGCATTAAAAAAAAGTATAGCCAAAATAATGTGGTTTCAGCTTACAGCAAAAAAAAGAAGAGGGAAGCGAATACTTTTTGTAACTACCCCTAATTTGATTGATGTATTTGTGTGTCATAGCAACAAACTTGTTAGAATAATTTGTTTAAACCATTTTAAGTATACCTATCTATGTTTATGTGTTTTATTATTGCACTTTTCTTTTTTTGATAAGACCACAACAATATATCATCACACTAATCAACAACCACAATCACAGTGTCTCATTTTTTTCTCTCCACTTTTTTTCCTAGACTAGACTTTGATCAGTTGGTTTTGTTCCTTTCAATATTTGGCCAATTCCTTTTCTTCCACCCAATGCAACGTGTTTCATTTATTTCATTCAAAAATTTTCGATAACAATTTAATTTTTGTTGCGCGTTGTAAATTTATAATCGTGTAAAAATTTGCATACTCTCTTTTTTTCCCAAAAAGAATGAACGGTATTTTTTAATTTTCAGCCGTTTTTTTTCGCCGATCATTCATTCTTCTTTTTTGTAAAAAGAAATTCGTTCGTTTCTTTCATTTCTGGTGGTGGTAATCGTGGCATTTTGGTGTTCTAACTTCACAAATCACAAAGCTTTTGCACGTTATATAAAATAAAAATCATGGTTGAGGTAGTTTTATTTGTATTAACGCTTACTAATTTAATTTATTATTTTAGTTTGAAAAAATCGATGAATTGCACGAACATAATGAAGGAGAAAAATGTTATTCAACTTTAAAATCTGCTTATGATTCTGATGCTGCTGCAAAACAAAATGTCGAAATACTTTGGCGCCTCGCCCGTGCATGTCATCTTCAAGCTTCATCTCTTCAACAAAAGAGCCCAAAGAAGAAGGATTTATTGGTAGAAGGTTAGCGAAATTTTGTAACCATAAAAATAATTGATTAATTATTAAATTAATCAATTTTTAGGTCAAAAATATGCTGTTGCTGCTTACAAAATTGATAACAATAATTTTAATGTGCTCAAATGGTGCGCCGTACTTACTGGAACATTGACAGATTTCTTGGGAACAAAAGAAAAGATTCAACAAGGATATCAATTTAAAGAATATCTTGATAAAGCTCTTACAATGCAAACTGAATATTCACTTCTTCATGTAAGTTTTATCATAACCTCCATGTGCTTGAACGATTAAAAATTTTTTAGATGCGTGGACGATTCTCTTACAGTGTTGCCACTCTTTCTTGGCTTGAACGTAAAGCAGCTTCTGCATTTTTTGCAACTCCTCCATCTGCAACAATTGATGATGCTTTGAAAGATTTTCTTGAAGTTGAAAAAGTTCGACCAAATGTTTGGATTGAAAATCTTTTATTTGTTGCTCGGTGCTATCTTAACAAAAATGACAAAACCAATGCTGTAAAATATCTCAAACAAGCTGTTGCCATTGAACCACAGGATGATGCAGATAACGAAGCGATTGAAGAAGCTAAACAACTTTTGGCAAAACATGGAAAATAAAGTGAATTCTGAATAACTGATCTCTTAATTATTTATATAATAGTCTGATGTGTAAAAAGTATTGAGTAAAGGATAAATAAATTGATTTATTAATACCCAATTTCATAATTTGATTGAGAATGAGTATGAAAGATTGGAGCTTGTACTTTTGGCCACGTCAAAACATCATTTGTACTGCCTCGGGTAATAAATGTTAGCTGTATCCAAGGCAAATATGGTTTTCTTCCAAGTCGGGTGTTTAACAAATTTGGAAACATCCAAAAATCGATGCATCCAAAACTTGCAACTTTTACAATTATGTACAATGATAACCTTACTGAAACGGTAATTAATTCAATTGATAAAAGATAAAATATAAAAAAATCTCAACCAAGAAGAAGTTTAATGAATAAAAATAATCCAATTTCAAACCATTCATGTCCATACGATAACAAAGTTACACTAAATTCTGGTAAGATTGGTGTTAAAAGTGCTAATAAAATTAAATAAACACTTAATTGAAGACATAATGAATCTTTAACACTTTTCCAAAAAAAATTATGCCGAAGAAGTTTAAAAATGTGACCTCCAATCATTATCTTTTTCCTTCAAAGGAGGGAGGAATAATAAAAAAAAGAGTAATTTAAAAATCGAAAGTCAAAGTCGAAATAATTATTTAAAGTGTCGTAGGATTAAGATAAAAGATTAAGATAATGTGTTTTAAAATTTACTAGTTTTTATATAATTAACACAAAAAAAGGAGTTTGAAAAAACAGGATTTTTAGATTTATAAAAAAATATATATTCGAGAAGCAAAATTTATAAAAAAAGCAGCAACAAAGAAAATAATCGGCTGCTTTTTTTAAAAAATGAAAAAAAAAGTTTGTAAAATTTTCCCTGTTTTTTCTGCATTCCCACCACGAATTCTACCACATTCTCTCTCTCTCTCTCTTCTTTTTTTTGTTGAGCGTGAAAAAAAAGAAGTAAAAAATCAGTCACTTTCATTTTTGACACAAGTTTTGTCATATAATTCTTTTAGTTTGTTTCGTTCTTGTTTAGTTTTGAGTTGTTTTGTGTTGTTTAAAAATTAACCAGAGGGTAAGTCTTTTTAACTCTTTCTTTTTTTTCAAAATAAATAACACCGTGTTTTATTTTTCAGTGCAATATGGCAACTTTTGCTCCTAATGAAATGTATCTTTCTCAACAGCAACAACAACAAACACCACAAATTCGAATGGCATATCCACTTGATTTAAGTTTCCCTAATCAAATGCAATATCAAGGACCATCTTCTCCATTCTTTCAACAATCTGGAGAAGCCCAACCTGGCAGTTCTGACTCACCTTGTCAAACTGTTGCTTCAGTTATCAATCATCGTGTTTTTGTTGGAAGCCTCCAAATCGAAGTAATTTTTCTTTGTTATTAAAGAATGTGAAAGTTTTCTTTTATTTTACAGGTCACTGAAGAAATCTTGAAGAGTGTCTTTGAAAAGGTTGAACCTTCTTTATCTATTCGTGACACAAAAATTGTTCGTGAACAAAATGGTCAAAGTAAAGGATATGGCTTTGTTACCTATGCAACTGAAGAAGATGCTCAAAAGGTCATCAACAAGCCTGCTGGAAGTTTTGGTTATCGGTCGCGTTCATGGAATGTTGCTCCAGCCGTTAGACGCTTCACTCCACATGGTAGGTGTTTTCTTTCGATTGTGTTGCTTGAATTTTACAGTTAAAAATTTGCTGCTTTTTTTGACTGCAATTTTTGGAACTGATCTTTGCTGCAAATTTTTGACTGAAGTCATTGCTTTCTAAAAAATTCTCAGCAAATATCGTTGTTTTTTTCTGATAATAGCTTTTTTTGCAGCAATTCCTTCAAGTTATCTTTGTTATCCATATTCTCCTTCAATGTATGCTATTCCAAATGGAATTGTTGGATATTTACCTCAACAAGTTTACAACTCTCCTTCTCCTTTCATGACTTCACCTTTGATGGATCAAAATCAATTCGTTTTCCCTCCTCCTCAACAATAAATTGATGACTTGCTACTGTAATGTATAATTGTACATTCATCTTATTTTCAAATTGTTTATTTAATTATTGGTTGTCATCTATTTTATTGATTGTTGTATTGTGATCTTAATTATTAATTAATTGATATTTATGTTCATAATTTTGTTATAAGATTTTTAATTTTAAAAAGTGTTAGTGTTTTCATTTATCATTTATATCAAAAATAAAGTTTTGTTGTTATTATTTTTTTTATAATTCAGTGTTTGGGTAAATATCCTTATATTGGTTTACGGGTTGATTTTCACGTGTCTCTTACTGTTTCTTCTTTAAAATTTACTCATTAGTTGAAAGTTGGATCATTTACTTCTGCCTTTTTCTTTGAAAAAAAACATTTTTTGATTAGTGAAAATGGCTTTAGTAGTTATGGAACAGTTTTATCAGACTTGATCAATTACTATAATCATTTTTGATTGATTTTTCTTACAACTTTGATTTCTTTGATTATCAATGATATGTGGCACACCGTAGGCCCATTGTTATCTAAAATTTATTTTTTTTCAAATCAAAATTTATCGAAATGGCCCACTTATACATATATAGTATATTATTCCTTATCATTTCATTAATATTAATCGACGTTATTACCGTCAGGTTTCAATGACATTCTGTGATCTGGAAAGGATTTATGTAAACGTCGGATGATTTTAGTCTTGCATTATTTGTTTTCATGTTTTCAGGGCCGCAAATAGGGGGGTGGAACTGGGGAAAGTTCCACCCCCTTGTCGACAAAATATAAGGGGAAAAATTGAATTCATACTAGATAAAATGAGATTTTTTTGTTTTTTTATAAGGAAGTTCCACCCCCTTACTTTTGACCAATTTGCGGCCCTGCATGTTTTCGAGAAACTTTAAAAAGAAAATATGTGGGCTTTTGTTTTCCCCGTTTATCAGAATAGAACTTTTTATTGTTATATATTATACAGTAGAAAAAAAAGATATTTATACAAAAATATGACCTAATTATTAGTTTAAATATTTCCCCGCTAAAAAATCAGCACTCGTCTTTTGAAGCCTTTTACAATTCAAATGATTTATTGATTTTAGCGTGGAACATTTAAACTTTTATCACTTTCTTGATTATCCATAAGCCTAAATATTGTTGATTGATTAAAATTTAAGTTAAATATAAAATTCAATGATTACCGTAAATTTGATTCAGAGCTCGCTAACGTTTTTGAGACTGAACTTGTTTGAGTTCGAAAAAGAATTCGACGCTGTGCGGCACTTTGAAGGCTTATACGATCTTCTGATATTTGTGGCATTGGTTTTGCTTTTTTATTTCTTGTTTCCGCTTCATCTGGTATTAGGGAAAGTTCAAAGGTTCTATGAGCGGCAACTGCAGTTGTCATTGCAATTCTATTGATACATTTTCGTGGTGCAAGACCAAATAATACTTTAACAAGATTACGGTATTTTGATGAAAATGAAAAATATACAATGGTGGAAGTGGAGCAATTTAAAGTGATCAAAATGTTTGAAATTTCAACAGCTTTTTCAAATAATTCCATTCCATTATTTG
Source organism: Panagrolaimus superbus (assembly GCA_964035985.1). Taxonomy (NCBI): domain Eukaryota; kingdom Metazoa; phylum Nematoda; class Chromadorea; order Rhabditida; family Panagrolaimidae; genus Panagrolaimus; species Panagrolaimus superbus. Next base: position 15,774,526 of record OZ038357.1, read on the forward strand.
TCATCTGATGATTTGCAATAATAAGAATTTCAACAATATTATTACAGAAAGCTAAACCATTACAGCCTAAAAATATTCCAACAATTGCTAATAACATCAATGTAACAGATCGGTCTCGAATAGAATTTGTAAATTTTCGTTTAAATAATTCTGAATTTGGTTTAAATATTGATGCATTTGATAATTTTGAAAGTTTTTGAAACATTTCAGAATATTTTGTTTGTTTTAGTAAACGAAATTGTTTTAACATTTGTTCATGAGTTGTTGAGCCACCAGCACCAACATCCGTTTTAGTTGAATATGTATGTAATGTTCGAAGATTCGTTGACGCTCGTAATGCTAAGATTATCTTCCAATTGACAACAATTAAAATAATAAATGGAATAACAAACATCACAGTTGTATATGTAACGACCTTCTTAATTAATATATAATACCATCCTCGTTGAAGTGGTGTTAAAGTGATATGTCTGAAATGAAAGTGATTATTGATGCGATTTGTAAAGGTTTCAGAAGTTGGAATAGAAGCGGGGTTTTTTAAATGTTTTTTTGGAATGGCATTATTTTGATGCGTAATTAATTGTACTGGAAAAATTCAATTTTTTTTTTGCAAAATACAACTCTAAAAACGTGTTTTTTTTCATTTTGATAAGATATAATTTTGGTGGTCTACTTTTTTCTTGGAGAAGATTGTCTGAATACCTATATTTTGAGCCTCTTAAAAAAGAACTAATTGCATCAGTATGGTTTTAACCTTTAAAACCCCCCAGCAAATCTCGTTTGATGTCATTAAATGTTTTCATTCGAGAATCAGAAAATTGTTGTAGGAGGAAGTTTTTTTTAAAAGCAAAAGCTGCTTTGACGCCAAAAAAATTTGATGCCGTTTAATAAGGAAGAATTTTAGGGAAGCCAAAGTAGACATGATTTTATTTTTGATTAAAAAAAGGGGATTATTTTAAGCTAAATTGTAGCTTGGTTTTGGAAAAAATGAACTTCATGAACATCACGATTTTTTCTTGGAGGAAGCTGATATAATTGAAGGAGGAAGCATTTTATTATAACTTGCTTTATTGACTGTTTTTTTTTATTTTGAAATTCTTTCAGAATACTACAGTAATCCCATTAATTCAATATTAATCTTTTAATAATTATTACTTCGATTCTAAGATGGATATATCTAGGATAAAGTTAAGAGAGGAATGTCATATCTTTTTGTTTTCTAAGAAAATGTTTCTCATTCATTCTGAAATCCTTACAATCTTCCTACTTCAGGATTTTAAGATTTGAAAGAAATTTTCCCGGATAATTTAGGGTATCAATATTTTTAATAAGCCCAATAATAGTCTTACCTTGAAACTCGATTAAATTCTTTTGACCAACATGATTCAATATCTAATTCCAACCAAGTAGGAATATTAATAACAATTGAAAAAATTACTGCTGAAATAATTGCATATTGTACAGGTCGACGGGTTACCCATCGTTTGGTACGAAATGGATGACAAACACCCAAAAATCGATGAAATGATACCAAAACTGTTAAATAAACTCCACAGGTTTGGGTTGTAAGGGCTAAAGGATATGAATATCGAACAACGGTTGGATATAAATCTCGAAGAAAGAATGAATCTGAATTTACTGCTAATACTGGAAAAAGAAGAAAAAAGAAATTGAAGAGTAATAAAAGCATATCTGAAAAAATAATATATATATATAAGAGTGATGAGAGTGATTGTTTGGATAAACAAATTTTTGATTCCACCGTAATCCGTTAAGATAATGGACAAAGTTTCGAGATGGGAATTGACAAAATGATTTAAATTTAAGGGAATTTTTTGATGTCAAAAATTAAACAAACAAACCTGATAATGATAAAGCCAATAAAAAGTGATTCATTAATAAAGTTCTCATTTCACTATCAGCAAAAACGATAATATTTAAAAGATTTGCAAATATTCCAATAACTGATATCGGCATATTCCCATATAGTCGATATTCCGTTTGATGATCACTAAATACTCCATCCTGGCAAACTGTTAAATTTACAGTAGTTTTGGTCGCTTCCATTTTTATATTTGGTGATGAAAGAATGTTATTCATTTGAGTGTAAAATATTTTATTTCTTTAAAAAAAACTTATATTATTTTTTTTATAATATTATTTAAAAAAAAGTCAAATAAAAAATAGGCACACGAGTTGATAATGAAAAAAAAGAGAGAGAGAGGGAAAAAAGTGGGATTAAAAATGAATCAACATTTGGGGCAGATTTTTTTGGGGGGAGGGAAATAAAAACTGAAAAAAAGGGGATGTTAATAAAAAAGAAATCAAAAGCAGCCGCAGATGGCATGGCATTTATTTATTTTATATATGAAATAAAAGTGAAAAGCCTTTCAAAAAATTTTTTTGTGGCTTTTTTTCTTTATTTATAATTTTTTTTGTGATGAGCTCTTTCGGGGGATTTATGAAATATGCTATGAAAGATTTATATGTTTACTATCTTCTCAAAGCGGTATAATTTTGATAAAAAAGTGTTTTAAAAAAAATTATGAAAATGAATAATATATTTTTGGATGATTTTTAAAGATAGGAAATTAAAAAGCGGTTTTGGCAAAAAAGTTTTGGTAGTGTTTGAATGGCATTTAACTACAGTATAACATTTTAAAGCCACAGCGGGCAAAAAATATTACAGTAATTTTTTGAAACAAAAAATTAAACCATTTTGTAACATAAAAAATATATGAAATAATATAGTTGTTTTAAAATGAATGCAACAACAATGAAGCAAAATAATATAAATAAATTTAATTTTAATCAAAATCAAAAAGTTTCAAAATTTCACATAATTTACAAATTACAAATTGGATTTGTATCAATGATTAGCTTAGTATACTGTATATCTTTCGAATTTTTTTATAGATAATAATTAACCAAAAAATATTATTTTAAGTAAAAAAAACCCAAACAAATAAAAGCCAGATAAAAAAAAATAAAATTATATAATTTTTCCAAGAAGAATATTTACTTTAAGGATTAAAATATTTAAAATGTTCTTCAATCTTTTTCATTAAATAATATTCCGGAACCTACAATAGACAAATTTTTTATTTTATGTTTAAAAAATTTAAAAAAACATATTTAGTTTTGAAAGATAAAAAAGAAAATCCGATGCATCAAAGAAGAAGAAGAAGAGATGAAAAGAATATTTTTTTTTGAAAACTATTTATCAAAGATTTATAAAACCTTTTGATTATCTGACCACTTTTGCCAATGGCAACAAAGAGATATAAGAAGAAGAAGAAAAAATATATATTCTATAAAAGATAAAGATTTATGTGAGCTTCGATGAAAGGGTGAAAGCCTATAGTATTTCTTTTAGCCAATGGCATTTTTGAAGAAAGAACGCGATGATTTGATGGGGGAGGGGAAGGGGGATATGAAAAAAAGGGATCATTTTAGGATTTATAAAAATTTAATAATCGGCACTTTTTTCGGAGATAAAACATTAAAAGAATATAATTGATTATAAGTAATTAATTAATGAGAGCTCAAATATTTAATCAATTATATTTAATAAAACTTAATTTCATTTTAATAGCTTTAAAACTAAAGTTAATTGATACCTTTTTTTTGGCACTTATCATTTAAGAGTACAGACAAAATGATATTTAAAAAAAAGGTGAAAAGTTTCAACATATTTTTGACGTACAAAAAACTGTTCTTTGTTTTTAAAGAAAAAATAAAGATGCCATAAATGGTAGTATATGTTGGAAAGAAGGAAGCAATACAGATTTCAAAAAATAATTTTTTTTTAAACATTAACTGACTGACTGACTGAGTGAGTGATAGGAAATTAAAAAAAAGGACTGAGCCTTAGTCATCCTTAAGAATTATATTAGCAACAGGAAGAAAACACGACTACAAAAAAAAGATTTTCACCATCTCTTAAAAGCGACAATTTTAGAAAAACTTAAAAAAAAGGTTTATTCGAATAAGATTTTATATATCCAGCTTTCGTATATCTCTATTATTTATCCTTTTTTTCTCAACATTTTTTAACTTTTTCAAAAAATTCCAACAAAATGTGAAAAATATTAAATTTTTACACAAAAAATTTGCAACTTTTTTAACCTTTTTTTATCATAGAACTGGCGCTTTTAAATGTTTTTAATTTTGTAAAAAAAAAGTATTAAGTATTAAAATTATTTTTATATATAAATTTACACATTCACTTTTGGGTCACCCACAATATATACTCCCCCACTTTTTTTGCTCCAAAAAAAGTAGATATTAAATTAAAGTTTAAAAAGCAATAATAATTTTCTGAAAGAAAAATTGTAAAAAAAAATGATGTGATAAAAAAAGAAAGAAGGATAAAAAGAAAAATCTAATTTTGGGATGAATAAAAAAAAACGGAGGCCATTTGGGAGATAAAAAAGAAATATAAAACAATAAACAAAATTAAACTTTTGAAAAAAAAGCCATAGAGTTTAAATAAACTAAAAGTTTTTAGCATAAAAAATGATAGAGGAAAAAAAGTAATAAAAAATTGTATAAAAAAGAGAGAAAAAAAATTGAATGTCAAATAGGAGGGAATGAATTGGAAGGGAATTTTTTGGTTTACCCTTGGATATTGTAAAAAAATTTGATCTGAAAAAGTTAAACAATTTTTTGATAGTAAAAAATTGACGTTTGGCCGAGTGGTAAGGCGCGCTTAGCTTACAGCCCGACCCTCACAGGTTCGAGTTCACGTCTGTACGATGCACTTTTTACTAATTTTTTTTCAGGGTTCATTAGAGCTGCTTTGTTTTTTAATATTTTGCAGCTCCATTGAGTGTTAATTCGCGTCGAGACCTCCAATCAATCTTCAACAAAAAAATTTGTTAGAGGTGTATCTTCTCCTTTAATGCTAAAAAAAGTGTCATTCAAGACTCCTTGGGTATATTGCTCCCCATGACTTTATGATATAGGGAATTTTAACATCTTTGAATTTTTGTAACTGTTAAACAAAACACCAAAAAAACTAACAGTGTTGTGCCGGATAATTTTTATCGGCTCCAGCTCCGGAGCCGGAGCCATTGGTGTCGACTCCGGAGCCGGCTCCGATTAGAAAGTTTTCTTTAAAACTTGTAAATATGGCTTTATTAATGTAAATTATCGCTATTAAACTGTTTTAAATTATTAAATATTGACTTCAAAGTCTTACAGCACATTTTAAAAATTTTCCAAATTTTTCAATTTTTTTAAAATTATTTTTCAAACGATTTATAAAGCATTCTGAGCTTCTTTTTAGAGTTTTTATGACACAAAACTGATTCTGGAATCTTAATTCTAACATAAAAATAAGTTGAAACTATTTTTAACAAAATTTCTTTCCGGAGCCGATGCATGGGCTCCACCTCATCGGCTCCGGCTCCGGCTCCAGCTCCGGCTCCGGAGCCGGCCCCGGAGTCGGCTCTGAGGTTCCGGAGCCGGAGCCGCAACAACACTGAAAACTAATTGAGCAATTAACACCTGCAACTTCCCATGGGGCTTTTTTACTAATAATATTCTTAAAATTACAGTAATCTTTGCTCACATTTTTTTCCTCCAAAGAATTGAGCAAAAACGTTTTATATTTAAAAATGATGTGGCACAAAAATTGCGGTAAAAGTTGAAAGAAAAAAAACAAACACACACTTTTAAACTGTCACAAACTACTTTTTTTTGTCTTTTTTGAACATCATTAAACTTGAAAACGATTTTAAAATAAAAAAAGCAATATAAAATTCAGTTCAGATAAAAAAGAAAGCGTCTTTTTTTGGCGGATTTTAAAAATGTTTTTTAAAGAAGAATTAACAAATAAAAGTATGAGAAAAGGGGGGAGGGGAAAAAGTCTCAAAGAGAAAGTTATCTCTTTAAATATTTTAAAGATTATATAATTAATCCAGTATTTCTTTAAATATAATATAATAGTTACAGTATTAAATTTATAAAGTAAATTTCAAAACTTTTCCATTCAGGACACATCAAAAGCAAAGAAACGGCGCAATTTTATGTCTGGCAAAATATGTTTATTCAACGCCATGTGGCAAAAAAAGTTTTTTTGTTGAAAAAACATCGCTTTTTTTCTCCCATATGGCATTGAAAAACATTTCGCCAGATATCGGCGCGGAAAATTAAACGTTGAATTCGAAGGAGGCCAAAATTTTAAGCTTTTTTTACAGCACCAAAAACGCAAAACACAAAAAAGAAAGAAGAAGAAGCGAATGAGAAAGGCTGCTTTAATAAAGAAGTTTAATTAACCAAAAAGAATGAAGCCATAAAATTAATATTTTTTTAACTTCCTACTATTCTGCTTGCTGCCCTTCAAGGAAAGAAGATAGATAGATATTGTTGTTTAATAAAACAAAAATGTTTTTTTATCCTTCAATGAATATCAAATCTGATAATATTTTATCTTCTTTCTTCGTAGTCCTCTTTTAATTCAATGAAGGATAAATAAAAAGCAATCTCTTTTTCTCTCTCTCAAAACATTTTTCTTACAAAAATTGTGAAACCATAGAAAAATAATAATATTTTAAACAAAGATTGCTTGCCACAAATGTACTACTAAGAATCACACGATGACTACTATTACAGAAAGAGACAAAAAATATTGAAAAATATATAATAATTCTTCTTTTTTTTTTGCAAAAATAAACTACGATTGAAAGGTTTCAAAAATTTATTTACGTATAAATTTTTAAAAGTTCAATTTTTTTTATCTTTTTTTTTAGGAAATAATAATTATAATAATAATTTTTAGCAGACGTCAGTAGAAAGTTGAGAAAGCTGATGACATTTTTGGGGGGAAGCAGCTCAAAGGAAATAAAACAAATTTTGATTCAAAATTTATTACTTTGTTTTTTTATAAAAATGTAATTTTATTTTGGATGAACGGAAATTTGTCACTGCTGTTTTTTTCTAAAGGTCATCAAAAAAATGTAAATAAAACTGCATTTGTTTGCATTCAAAATAATTTTTAAAAGTTGAAAAAAGGATTTCTGATAAAAATGGCTAAAAATTTTTCAATTAAAAAACAAGGTACATTTATTCATCTGCAATTTTTACAGAATTTTTTTGAAGAAATTTATTTATTTTATTGTTAAAGTGTTCTTTGCAATTTTATCCATGATAAAATTAATCAAATTTGAACATTTAACAGCTGTTTTTCATTGATTAACAACAACAAACATTTCACTTTTTTTTACACCTCCAAAAATTTATTACCTTTTTTTTACAAAAAAAAACAACTTCGTCCATTTTCCTTTTTTCCGCAACTTTTGAAACAGCAAAAAAAGTACAACACATTTTTTACAAACGGCAAAAAAGTTGCATCATTTCAAAAATGCAATATAATATATTTATCCTTTAAATTGGAAGAATTCAATTATTTTCATTTTTTTTCATTGCCCCACATTTTGCAGCAGCAGCAACAAAAACTTTTTTTTTATTGCAGCTTCAAACTTTGCAAAAGAAAGAAAAATTAAAATTCAGCACACAAAAATAGAAAAAAAATTAAAATTTTACCAAAAAAATATAAAACCAAATAAAAATTAATCAGATTAAATGAATGAATAAATGTTTTAAAAAGAGAAAAGAATAAATTTGTTGCAATTTTTAAACAGAATTTTTATAGTGTTTCTTACCCCACCACCAAAAAAAAGACGGCAGATGAATGTAGGAGAAAAAAATATACAAAAATATTAAAAAGGCTTAACCTTTTTACAATGAAAAAAATAATCTTAAGTATTATTACTTCTTTTAACAAAAAAGAAGGATTATTATTATCAATGAATTTTATTTAATTAAATATAATAATTTGTTTTAAAAATTGGAATAAAGATTTTCGAGAGAGAGAAAAAGAGGAGATTTACCAAAAATAAATTTTTTGATATCTTTTTTTTCTTGCAAAAAGTCAGTGAAGCTTTAGTTTTTTATTTTTTTTTAAATTTGAAAAAACTTTTCTTCCGGTCTCTGCAAGAATTTTTGATGTACGATGTATGGTAGGTTTAGAATTTTAAAATATCAAATACAAAAATAGAAATGTTTTAAAAATTTAATAATAGATAAAAACAAAAACTGTAGAATTTAGCTGCACAAATGTTACCAAAAGATTTACTGATAACTCGTAATGTGATAGATTCTGTAAAAAGATAAAAAAATATTTTGAATCTTGCAACGAAAGTTTGGAGAAAATTTTTGTTGTCAGAATTTTAGGACCATAATTTTTAAAGGTTCTAAAATTCTGATTGATAAAAAAGAACAAATATTGTCATTGAAGCATTCAAAAAATGCCAAAAAAAATTAAAAAATTTGCCCTGATAAAAAAACGAGGCGAAAAAAAGCTAATACCTAAAAAAAATGCTTGTAAAAAAAAGGTGGAAAAATGCAAAATTAAATTTAATTACTTTAAAAAACGTGAAAAATGTGCTAATATAAAATAAATTTATTAAAGTAGAAAAATTTTAAAAAGTAATACAATATATGAATGTATTATCATCACATGTTGCCTCTATCGAATAGTTTTGTTATAATTAAAATTGTCATACTTTAAATGCAGTGTCTCCACTGTTCCGTTCTGAAACGTTCGTTCTTCCGTTAAATACGGCACTGTTAACACGGAAGAAAGAAAGTAATTTTCGGCACAATGGCACACAAACACAAAAAAATTAAACAGCTGCTCACTTTTTTTAGAGAAAAATGAGGGCGAAAATGCCGACAAAGCTGATACAATTTTTGGCAAAAATTTGGAAGTAAAATTTTTATAAACAAATGAAAAACATGTTTTCCATTGAAAATAATAATATTGTAAAGTCGATAAAAATATTTTGAATCTTGCAACGAAAGTTTGGAAAAAAATTCGTTGTGAGAATTTTGGAACCATAATTTTAAAAGATAAATCTCTTTTTTTAAATAAAACAAACTTTTTTCAATTTTAAAAAAAGAAAAAATGGATGAACAATTATCCCTTTAAATATAATTGGTTTATTGGAAGCAATTAAACTTTATTTTTAAATAAAATAAAAGCATTGCAAAACACAGAAAGCATAAAAAAAAGGGTAGCGACAAAAAGTGGCAAAAGAGGGATCATGATAAAAAAAAAATGCCGGATAAAAACCGAAAGAAAAAAAAGAAGGTTTAAGCATCCCCAAAAACAACATAGAAAAAATTATTTATTTATTTTTGAACAACTTTTTTTGATGCTCTCGACACGAATCACAAGCGCAAAAAAATGTTTTACCTATTTGTCTTGCGTGTTTTAACACGCAAGATTTTTAAAAAAATGGGTACTTTTTTTGCAAGACAACAAAAAAGTTCTTTTTAGCTATTCCCTGATTCGCGTCGAGACTATGAAGAAAAATCGAGAAAAAAAATTTGTTAGAGGTAAACCTTCCCCTTTTAAATGGTGCTAATTTCGAACAAAGTTAAAATGGAATCCATCTTTCTTTGTAAATCAAAAATGTTTGCACTTTTCTAAAAAATAAAATTAAGAAACAAAATTAAAAAAGAAGAAAAGTTATCCATTTTTAAGTAATTTTGTCAGAAAATCTATCAAGGGCAATGATGGATAAATTTGTAGCTTCTTTTTGGGGCATTAAAAAAAGATGAAGAAAAAAAAGAGGAGGAAGAAGTTTGTTTGTAAATTTTTAAACAATTAATTAATAAAATTTAATTAAAAATTAAAAATATTATATTTTATTAAGTAAAAATTGTGAAAGTAAAAGGTAAGTTAATCAAACTTTAATTACTTATTTATTTCATTAAAGTTTGATTAATAAATGTATAAAAATTGTGGCAGGGCAGGGAAAAAAATGTTTTCTTAAAAGTGCCATTTTAAAACCCGCGAAGACGATATGTGCCGAACAAAAGAAATATTTTCATGTAAGCAAAATAATTAAAATTCAACTTTTTGCTAATTTTATTTGAAATTAAAAATTAATTTTTTTGGCACTTTTTATTAATTTCGGCACAAAAAAAACGGGTCAAATGGAATTTATGATTGAAATTTTCGGCATTCCATTCTATTAATTGATACCCTTATCACTATGCTATCAAATGATATCAAATGATTCAAAAAATTGACAGGATGACGGCATATGCCATGTTTATTTAAAAACATGTTTTTATATCAAAGTTTTCACAAACTAAAAAAAGTAATTTTGTAACAAAAAACCAAAGCAATAATATTTTTTTATTAAAAAAGTGTTTAAAAAAACAAGGTAATTTAAAAAATTCATAAATTAATTGCTTTTTTTCGGTTGCTTTAAAGGGGGGAGTTCCATTTCGAATAAATTTTTTTTATGACAAAAATGCCATTGAAAAAGAATGCAAAAAGTGAGTGACGGTGTAACTCACTTTTTGCAAACTTCTTTTTCATTGCACGGATGGCATTTTTGGGGCAGAAAAAATCGGAGCGGTGCCATCCCAAAAAAGTTATTCAAATTTTAAAAAAATTTTAAAAATTGCCAAAAAAGCCATCATCGAAAAAATAGAAAAAATCTTTAATTTAAAATATTCACGCAAAAAAAGTATATTATATCTATAAGATATGAGATATACCTATTTTAGAGATTATAAAAACTCAAAAAAGTAAAAAAAACAAAATTCAATCAAAAAAGTTGTTTTTTGAATTGTATCTTTTTAGAAAACAGCAAAAAAAGAGTGATATAAACGAAAACAATTAAAACCAATGACGACAAAAAAAGTGGAAGCAAAGGCAAAAAAAAGGGAGAGAGAAGCCTCAAAAAAAAATTATTTTTTAATAAAAAGAAGCTTATACGTGCCAAATTTTATCATTCAAGATTACTATTATTATTTTTGTGTATAGTAGGTATTTAAAGAAAAACACCCAAACAGATAAAGATTTATCCTTAATCTTTCCTGCTAAAACCAAAAAAAAGGGAAAGATATGTGCTTAAAGCCTAAAAACTACGGAAAATAAGACGATATTTGAATGAAAGATAAAAAAAGTCATAAATAAATAAGGTGGAGGGGGGGGGGGGGGGGGGAGATTATCTTCACCTTCATGAATGTCCCCCCCCCCCCTCCGGAAATTATATAAATGTATTATGTCACAACATTTATGGATGAGATGTTTATATTTTGTTGTTGATAAAAAAAATGTAATGTTGGCGTATCAAAAAAGAATTTGTTTTAATTTTATGACGACAAAATTAAATCCATTTTTTCTTTAAAACGACGACTAAATTAAATAATAAAAGGATTAAAATTTATGTTTTCATCCATGCAAAAAACGCATATATACATACAGGATATTTTATTGATTTTTTTAAAAAGTTGTTTTATTATATCGGCATCGTATTAAAGGGGGTGTGCTCTGTTGTGTACAGTACCGTATAATAGATACAATAATCAATCAGAATTTCGAAATTTATAGAATTTCGAAAAAGCATTTTTTTAAAAATAGATAATTTTGAATTTGAAAAAAAGTTACAGAAATGATTTAATGCCAAAGAGAGAGGATATACGACTCAAAATTTATGCAAATTTTTCAAATGATCGCGTCGTGCCATTTAAAAAGGAGAGATGACAAAAATATAAACCATTTTAAAATTAATTAAACGCGGATAATGAGCAATGATGGTATATAATAATATTTGGCATATAACGTAAAATTATAAATAACCAAAATAAGATTAAAGGTTAAAAGATATCCTCACAAAAATAAGATTAAAATAAAAAATATTAATATATTTTTTGGATAAATTATTTTTTTTATATTAATTCTACAATCTTCAGTCTTAAGTTTCTCAAACAACTCATGACAAAAAAAGATTGACCAAAAACCGTTAAAGAAAAAAAAGGAGGGGAAGGAAGCAAAACTTTATATTATTTTATAATTTTTTGTTAATGAGAAGCACCTAATTAAAGCTTTGCCTGCCTTCATTCGGGAAATGACACCTCTGTTATATCTTTCTTAAAGTCAAACAACCAAAAAAATAGATGGAAGAAAAAATTCTTAAAATTTAGAAACTCTGATTTAACATAATTTTAGACTTAAATTATGTTAAATCAGAGTTTTCATTAAATAAAAGATATATATGTGATGATAATTTGTCACCCTTAAATACCATTAAAGGGAGCAAAGGTTTATGTAAATTTCTATTTTTTTGGGTCTCGCAACGATTGAGAAACTAAATGGTGGAACATGCAAAATCTAGATTGTCAGAATCTTGGAAAAAAAGGTACGTAACCATTCGTCACTTTTTAACTTTTTTGAAAAAATAGGTTGCAAAAAAAAAATTGCCGATGGCACTTTTATGCAAAAAAATTTTTGCAGCGCCAAACTGCGTTGAAAAAGATTAACATTTTTTTTGTCTAGGCAATGATGTCAAAAAATATTTAGAAACATCAAAAAGTGTTTCATGGAAATATTTGATGATTTTTTTGGATATTCTTAGAAAACTTAAAAAGTTTGAAAATTTGGATTTTAAAAATCTGAAAAAAGAGATGAAAGTTGTATAAAATATTGTAACCTTTTTGGATACAGCAAGCTTTCTATAACGAGTGTTCACATAACTTTTTTGGGAGCGTCAAGTGCTGACGTCAGCAGTTGGCAAAGTGTGAATGAATGCCATCGCCTCTTCAAAATTTTGCGTGACGTCACCTCTTCAAAATTTTGCGTGACGTCACATCAATAGAAAATTTTGCCCAACACAAAACGCGGAAAGAACTTTATATTTTTTCACAAAATTTTAAGTATAAATTTGAAAATTAAAAAAGAAAAAATCAATAAATTAAAAAAATGGCATTATTGTAATCGATAATAAATATCAAAGTTACAGTAATACGGTAACACAGGAGCAAATTTATTTGGCACAAATTTTAAGTGGTTCATTTTCCCCTGTGAAATGAATAAAAATATTTTAAACAAAAAAACTAACATCATTGTCACCTTTTTTTTTGGTTGAATGCTAATACTTTTTTTTATGTAACAAAATATTATTTAAACATTTGATGAATAATTAATAACTTTCTACTGCATTTTTGGTTACAAACAAATTTAGTTTTTTAAAAAAAGATAAAAACAAATATTATGAAAAAAAAAGAAAGGGGAAGAAAAAAGAAAAGAAATTTTAATAATAATAATAAAATCGGCGATATTTTATATTTAATTTAATACAGTATATTTTTAAAATATTAATTCAAATATTTTTATGGGATCCCAACTTTTTGCGAAAATTTCACCCTATGAAAGTTGTTGCTAGGAAAGATAGGGAAAATAAATGTAAATGAGAAAAAAAGTGTTTTTAAAAAGCTTCGTTAAAATATTATGTTTTAAAAAATAAATTTTTATATCAAAGTTTTTACAAACTAAAAAAAGTAATTTCATAATAAAAAAACAAAGTAATAATACAATATTTTTTATTAATATTAGCATCAATAAATTTTAACATTTAATTTCTGATACAGTAACCCCAAAAAATCATTTTTTAAGCAACACTATAATAAAAATCAAAAAAAAGTCAAACAAAAAATTATAAAATTTTATTACATTCCAATATCAACACAAAAAAATAAAAAAGTTACTTTTTGTTTTGTGGAAAAACATCTGGAGGTCCCATGGGAACACTTAAACTTCCATATGGATTGTTATTTCCAAGATAAACACTCGCACGACCACCACCACCAGGATTTTTAGCTTGTTGTTGTTTTTGTTGAGCTTCTACACGATCTTGAAGTTCTTTTTCAGCTCTTTGAAATCTTGCTTCATCTTGTGCCGTTTGATCACCACGAAGAAGTTTTGAATTTGTTGTTGCTACTGTTGTTGTTGTTGGCGCAGCTGTTGGTGGTACCGGGGTTGCTGTTACAGTTGTTGCAATGGGTGGCATTGGTTTTGTATATGATGACATTCCAGAAACAACTGATAGCGGATATTGAGTTTTCTGTTTCTTCTTGGATTCTTCATCATCTTGTTGACTTCCATGTTGTTGACGCTTCTTTTTTCGTTTAAATGTTGAAAGATTCATTCCAAGTTTGTACGCTTCATCTTCATCTTTTGTTTGATCTTCTTTATATAATTGCAAGGCAGGTTTACGTTGTGAAACTCGAACACCCTTTCCCGTCCAATCAAGTGAATCATCAACACTAAAATAACAATAAAAATAAATAACAGTAATTATTATGGCACCACAAAGGGTTGCATTGAATATTTATCAATGTCATAAAACTTACGATTGTGTAACACTTTTAAGACTGCAAACAGAGGTGTTGGAGCCTTTTGATGGATCACGTCGACCTGTTTTTTCTTTTCGAGGCTCTTGAATTGCAACCGGCTTTAATTCAACCTTTTTTCGATCAGATGCAAATAAATCTTTTTCATTTGGAAGTGGAAGAATTTTTGAACCATGTGGAATTTTTGATACACTTTCAGTAACACTTCTTTGAGATCGTCGCCGGTGTCGTCGATGATGATGATGTGAATGATATGATGCGGATCGACTTTCACTTGGAGAAATTCGCTTCTTTTTTTTCTTACTTTTAGGCTTTTCATTTCCGATTGGAATTTTTGAAATTTTTTCCAACTTTTCAACATAACATGCAACAACAAATTTCTCAATTTCATATCGTTGATTTTCAAGTGAACAATATTTAACAATTTTCCAAATAATTAATCCAATTCCAATCAATATTGAAATTCCAGCAAAGATTATAACACCGATAATAGCATAAAAGTAATATTCTGCATTATTTGTTAATCTAAAAAATTTATATATAAACATAACTACATATATTATAAACTTACATTGGTCTATGTGGAATTGAAGTACCATTTAATAAAAAGCTTTTGAGATCATCCGCTTCATCACCAATTAAAGGATGAAGTTGAAAAAGATGAAATGCAGAAAAGCTTTGTTTAATACAAGCACCAGAATTTTTTTCAGTTTTATGTCGAATGTATGTTCGAATTTCTGTACGACCCTAAAATATATATGTATATGCATACATGCATATTTACAAGTAATACTTACAGTTCGTTGATTAAGATATGGTTTTGCATGAATTAATAAATGAAGATAATGAGTTGCCCACGCACTTGGAGAAAAGGCCCAATTCTGGAGTTTAATCTTTTCAGATTTTGGAGTAATATGTGCAAAAAATAATGTTGCATTTTCCATTGGAATATAATGTGAGACACCAGCTTTAAGCTCCAAAACTTCAAAATATGGTGTATAATTTTGTGGCACATATCGAACATTAAACATATCAGCTGGACAAAGAATTATTGATTTTTCAAGATCATGTTGTGTTTGATACTAAAAAGCGAAGAGAGATTAGATTAGAGAGACATTGGTGATAAACAACGGCATTTTTTTTCGGAAGTAATTTAAGCATGTCTCTAACAGCTTGTCACAGAAAGCCAATTTTCGGGTAACTCTTGTTAATTCATTTTTACTTGCTATATTATTTTTTTGGACATAGATATTAATGGATACTTATGATATAAAAATTAAATTAAAATTTTATAAGAGTTAAGAATTTTGTTGTTTTATGACAAGCCGCCAAAAGGTGGACATCAGCAATGGTTACTGTAATCTTAGATATCTCATATTTTTTTTACGATTTCCATCGAGATTCCATATATGCCAATCTATGACATCCCTCAATATCCCCTTAATGCCAAAAAAAAGTAATATAAAAAACTTACATAATCCATAGCTAATTCAAAAGTAGGATATTCAAACATTTCAAAAAAGAAAAATGTGCAATCAAATGTAAGTCCATAAGCGTAACGATTTTGATTTTCTCGAGTTGCAACAAGCAAATTTGCCATTGTACAAGATTTTAAATATCCGGCATCTTCTGCGGCATTATTTCTCACAAAAAATAATACAAATATAAATAATACAGTAATTTTTTGGAAGCAACATAATTTCATTTTGCAAAAGTAAAAACAATGACGAAAAAATGATGGAAGAAAAATTGTGTCGTGAAAAAGAAAATATAAAATTGTTTTTTTGGACAAATTTGCATATTTTTTTGCAATGATGATTTTGATTTAAAGGGATCAATCAGTATCGAAAAGTGCAACCGTAAATCTGAATACATTATGGATTTGCGAATAAAAGCCCAGCACAGTGCCGCAAATTAGTCCCAAGTAAGGGGGGTGACATTCCTTATGAGAGATCAAAAAAATCTAAATTTTACCTAGTATGAATTTCATTTTTCGCTTAAAATTATGGCACCAAGGGGGGTGAACTGTCACCAATGTCCTTAAGGCAGTTGCGGCCCTGGCCCTGGCCCACTTTTAACTTTTTGATTGGCAGACTCAGCGAAATTGAAATTGAGAAAATAATTTTTGGTTCGTCTTAAATCGGAATTAATTTTGTTTATTATCAAATTAAAAAGCTTTCCAACCAGGGATGTCAAATGCGGAAAAACAGAAGTATATTTATATAAAAAAATCAATTTCGGGCAAAAAACTCGAAATGGAAATAATTTTTTTCATAATCGCACAGCATTGTTGGATTTAGTGATAAATCAATCCATTATCATACAGTATCCAAATTCGATATTTTAACTTTAGTTTATGTTTCATTTTTTGAACATTGAAAAAAAAATGAAGCCCTCAAATTCTGTGTTTCTTTTTTTAAACATAACTTTAATTAATGGTATTTCTTTTTTTATCATCGTAGAAGGAAGTGTACTGTATAATCAATGTTATACCGTAACCAACAAAAAAAACTTTTAGCTGTTTTTTACTATTATTATTAATTTGCCTGAATGTAACAGGAACTATATATAGCTGTCATAATCCTCTAAAAATATTTTTATATTAAAACAGTAGCAACTTTATATCGAAGCGTTTTTAAATAGCTAATAAATTTAACAAAATTTCTCTTTGATTGAATTTGTTAGCATTCATTATTGTTAAAACCAACTAATACACTATTCTTTACCAAAAATAAACTATACACAATCAATAACAAAGAAAAAAGATAAAATGAGATATAACTCGTAATGAAATAATTGCGAAATAAAAAGAAATCCACTAAAAACTAAAACAATAACAAGAAAAAATACAAGTCCTGAATTATCTTTGGGATTACTGTAATTAGTATTTTACTAATTATTACCGTAACCCTATTGTTAGATATATTGGCGATGATTATGCTTCAATTGATGCATCATTCGATTCTTCTTCCATTGCTTCTTCTTCAATAGCATCATTTGGATAAAGCTTTGGAATTTCATCATCCTCTTCAGCTTCATGTGATTCATTTTGATGTTCACCCTAAAGCAAAAAATACATATTATATACCAATGCAAAAATAAATCGTACATCAACTTCTTCATCATCAACATGATTTTCTTCCCCATCCGAAACATTTTCATCATTTTCATGTTCATTAGAATCATCAAATCCGCCCAGTACAGTATCCGTAAGATCAATGCTACCTTTTAACTTTTCAACCGTTGCCGTGGTTGGGATTGGAGCATCAATAAAAAAATCTGGATAACATTCTTTAATTGAGTCTTTAATTTCTTGAGCGTATTTTAGACGATTATCAATAGGAGCTTTGGAAGAATTGTGCAAATCTTTCATATGTTTAACAACTTGATCTCGAGATGGATGACCAAGTTGACATTCAGAGCATTGAAACAATTGTACATCCAGATGTGTATAGGCATGATGAGTTAGCCTTGATTGAGTAGGTTTAAAGCATTTCTAAAAATGTTCCAAAGATTAAATGAATAAAGGATTAATTAAAACAAACTTGACAAGTGGCAGTATCATTAACACGCTTTCTAAAATATTGCGCTCCACCAAGTACAAGAGAAAGTTCACGCAATTTTGCCATTTCTAATTTTTGTTTCTTTGATTTCGGACGACGAGTACCGAATCGACGAGTACTTTTCTTTTTAGATGATGAAGGAGTTGTGATTGTAATATTTCCATTGCCTTGAAAAATCAGAATGTTTAGTTTTTTTTACAAAAATTTATTGTACGTTTTCAATAATAAAAAAAATAAAGCAGTGATAGAAATCTCTTAGAAACTAATAAAGAAACAAAAAATGTCGAAATAAAAATTAGCCAAAAATAAAAAAAGATGATTATTACAAAAGAGACAAGACAATTGAGCAAAAATTAAAAAAAGAAGGCAAAAAATACAAAAGCAATATAAAAATTTTGTTGGCTTTGGTGAAGGCAGCGTATCCGATGATCTTTCTGTGACTTTTGGTAATAATAATAATAGTAAATAAGGCGAAGAAGGCAGAAGCAACTGAGAAGAGTTCAAAAAACTAAAAAATAAGCATTTTGGTGTGTGATTCATCATAATCTCTTCTGCTACTACAGGATAAAAAGCGCAACATGTTTTTTAAAGCAAAAAAAAGAAAGGTCACAACATCGAATAATTGGGAAATTTTTTTGATGACTAAGCATTTGTGATAAAAAGAAAAAACGTGCATTGATTTTTATCCTATTTTATACCAGAAGCATTTATATTGAAAAACAAACCTTTAGGAGTTGAAGATTTCATAACATCCGTAAGAGAAAGGAGTAAAGGATCTTTTTGTGGTGAAGAAATTTCTTGCTAAAAAATTTCAATAACAATAAGTAAGTATACTGTACCAAACAATATTTATTAAAACAAACCTTCAAAGCAAGTTCAGACATTTCCGATGATTCGCCATTTTCATCAAGATCTGCTTCATCGAAATCATCAACAAATAAAACATTTTCATCAGATTTTAAATCAAGATCAGATTTCTTTGAACGAGTTGCAAATGATTGTTCAACACCAAAGCAAGCTTTTGACATTGATTTAATTTCTTCGTCATATTTATCAAGAGAATCTTCAACACAATTTTCATCTTGATGTTCTCGACGTCCATGATTTGATACAGATTGACGACGCTCATGTTTAAAAGGGCAATGTTTACAATTAAAACGAATAATTCCCAAATCATCATGTAAATGTGAAAGGATATGAATTCCCTTTATTCTCATCAACATCGTTTTTCCACACATTAAACATTTAATGTATTCTTCATTTCTTTTATACTGTGATTCAGAATCACCAATTCCACCATTAAGCTTTAATCCAGCACTTTTTGGTGAAGGAATTGATGACGTTGATGGAGAAGTTTGAAGATAGCTTCCATTTGCAGAATATTCAGATGGAGCATAACTAAATCGCTTTCTTTTCTTTGTTTGTGCTTCAGCAATTTCTTTTTGTTGATTATCATACATAATTTGAGCTTTTTCAGCTGTCGGTCCGGGTTGATTTCCTACAGTACCGAGAAGTTCCATTGAAAGTTGTTGAACCATATCAGCAAGCTCTTGAGATCGATCTTCCATCATATCAGGATCAATTCGGCCATGTTGTTTAGATTGATGATTTTCCATTTGATCCTTTCGATAGTGTTCAATTTCACAATCGTCAAACTTGCATTTGAATCGATAAGTCTACAAATTAAATATTATAAATGCTTTGTCATAATAGAAATCAAACTTACATTGTAATCTTTTCCTAAATGATAAAACATATGCATTTGTCGTGCTCCAGCAGTTACAGGCTTCTGACATCTTGAGCATTCTCCAAGCACGCGTTTCTTTGAAACACAATTAACTTGTCGACTTCCACGAGGTGCTCGAGTTTTGACGATCTTTCCATTTGGTGCTGTATAAGTATTTTCAGGTAGAGGTGGTGGATTTCCAAGTAAAGCACTAATATTTTCAATCAAAGATCTGCTATCATTTCCATCAACATAACCATTAGCATATTCATCGAATTGTTCCAAAGGATTCTTTCCAAAAACTTGTGAAAGCTGGCTACTAGTAAATTCATCAAGATCTCCAGGTTGATCATCAGCTCCTTCAGTAACAGATGCAAGACCATTTTCCATTGGATCATCATCATCTGAACGAGCAGCTTGAATCTGCGCAAGGATGTCACTGGTTGTTGTCTTTGGATGTACAGTAATTGTTGCAGAAGCCGTTGGTTGACTTTGCTCAGACAAATCATCCAAAATTTCTGAAGTTCTTTGACGTTTTTGTGGAGGTTGACGTGATGAAGATGACGTCGAGGAAGAACTCTTTCGAGCAATCGAAGTTGCAGCATCAAATAAAGCTCGATCAAGCATGGAATGGAGTTCCCGCTTTGCGCTTGGATTATCAATATAGGCAAAGTGATTCAATGAAATCTAAAATAGATATAAATAACGGAAATGTAAATAGTTATCAATTCAACATACACTTTTATCATTCTTATGTGCAGAAAACATATGTTCACGCATTTGAGTATCAGAAGCTCTAACAGCCGGACATTTCATACAACGGAAGGGTAACCAGTTAAGATGCTCAGTTTTAATATGGATCTCCAATTCTTCACATGAATTTTTAGTTATCGAACATTCACAACATTTGAATGCGATCAATCCATATGAACCATTCATAAGTCCGCCCATCATTGAATAACCATTTATATACCCATTATTTTGTTGTTGTTGTTGAGAAGATAATGGAGTAGCATTATTTCTTTGCCATGTTCCACCACTTCCATTACTTGATGAAAATTGTATGGAAGTTCCATTACTTGTTTGCTAAAAAATTGATTTAGTTAAGAAAGTGTGATTTACAAATTTGTTTAAAGAAGAGAGAGAACCTGTAAGCCTGCGAATTTTAATGCATTAAAATAAGTAAAAGGAAAAGAAATTCTTGGAGTCATTATTTATAAGACGTTGTTTTGTTACAAAACATAGAAAATTATTATCTTATATAAAATTGATTGATGCAATTTCATCTGATGATGAATCATTCCTAGGCCTAACCCGTTTTGTAAAAAAAAGCTCCAGCAAAAAAAGTGTGTCAATGGCTTTCTGTAAACACATTTTCGCTTCGAAATGCAGGCAAAAGTGTTTTGATTTTTACAAAATTCACAAAAAATGGTTTTTTTTCCAAAAAAAAAAGTGTTGCAACAATTTTTTCTTCAAAGTTTTTTATACTGTATATATTTTTTTAAACAATTTTTATTTTAAAAAAACTTACAGTATCAAACATATTATTTGCTGTACCATTTGGTGTTCGAATACCATTTTGTGCAGATTGTTGTTGAGATTGTTGTTGCCTTCTTTGTTGTTGATATAATTGTTGAAGCATTGCTGCCGTTCGATCATTCACATTCATTCCACCACCACTATATGAAGCAGGTGATAGAGGTGAATGAGTGATAATATGATCGAAGCTCGTCGTTTTGATTGAATTTTAAATTGGGTCAACTTCCTCAATGAAAGGAGGAGAAGAAGACCTGAAAGTATATATATATATATACTGTATAAATATAAGAGAAGAACGAATTCAGACGCGGAAAAATAATAATGGCAAAATAAAAATGGCAAATGTTTTTTTTTTGTTTCTTGATTGAAGAATAAAAAAAAGATATGGGACAAACGAAAGGCAAACAAAACGAAAAATGCCAACTTCAGCAGAAAGTGTGATGAGAAAGGAAAAAAAAGTGAATGGGGAAAATAAAAGAGATAATCGCAGCCTCTCAGAAACTTTTTTTTCTTGGCCGACTTCATTCTTTTTTTTCTTCCTTCTTTGTTTTTCTGTCTTTCTCTCTCTCTCCTTCTTTGTTTTTCGCTACCATCATCATCATCAGCATCATTTTTTTTCCTTCTTCGAGATTTTGATGCTGATGATGGTGGTGAAGTAGAAGCGCAAATCGATTGTTTACGCGATAGTAAACTTATGGTGATGATGATGTTGATGGTTAGAAGGAGAATGAGAAGGACCGTTGGGTCGTCAACAACGGGGCCCAAGAACTTGCCGCTTTTTTTTTCTTCTTCTTCTTCTCTCCAATATATTTATATTTCTATGCACACATGACTTCGGGGACAACAAAAAAATATATATATCGACGACAACGACGATTCGAGAGGCTCACCCTTGCTTCAGTTTTTTGCGTTCACTTTTTTTTCTTCTTCCCCCTTCTTCTTTTTCTCTTTTAATATTTTTGATGTTGATTTGTTGGAAATAAAACTTAGAATCAGAGAAAAGAGGCAAAATAAATTCTTTTTTTTTTGTTAGGGGAAAAAAATAGGAGAAGTGATCACAGATATTTTAGCTGCTGTTATTTTTCTTGTTGCAAGTTTAAAAGAAAAATGTTCATTTGCAGCAGCAGCAACTGTTGTCGTTGCTGCTTGGAAGTTTTTTTTTAATGTTCTTCAAGTGGATGGGAAGGGGGGGATATTGGAGGGGGGGGGGGGAAGATAATGAAGAAGTTGAAAAATACAACGACGACGACGACAAAGAAGAAGCAGCAAGTAACAGTCGTCGTTTTTTGGTCGATGTAAGTAATTGTCATCATTATTTAAGTTTAAGGTTTTTTTCTTCGTCTCGAGGTTAGAATTGAAAAAAAAGAGATAAGACAAATGTTTTGTTAGGAAAGATTCATAAAAAAATGAACAAGCAATAAACAAAAATCACATTTATCAGATTCTGACGCGCAATCAATATTATTGATGATGTTACAGTCACACTAGTTTAGTTGGACTGTAACATCATCAATATTATTGTTGTTGTTGGTGCAAAAATAAAATCAGCTTTATATTCTTCATATTAGCCCCTCAGAGATTATGACCGATATATTTTAAGTATAGATGTCCATACATGTCTTCATCTGGGATACCCTCTCTTTTATAATAATTTTGAATCAATTCAAATATGGTACATCACCGTTGTTCCCTGTTGTTTGTCCTGCCATTTACTTCTTCCCCCCTTTTTTTCTGGCTACTGCTGCTACTTTCGCTTTCACATCTTTTTTTTTTGCAAAGAAGGAAGGAAAAAAATAACAGATTTTTTTTTGTGAAGACAAAGAAGAAAGAGCAAACCCAAAAAAATATATAATACAGGGACGAGAGATGTTGTGATGGAGCACCACCAGACGATGTATTCAATTTTTTTAGGGAAGAACCATTTTTTCAATGATTTTGAAGAAGGCAATGTTGAAATAATATAATATATGTATTTCAACAAAAATGGAGTAAAAGATAATAGAAAAATGACAACAGCAATCTAAGGTTATGGAAAAGTAAGCAACGACGACAACAAATAAAAAAATTTTTTTAAATGAAAAGATAAGCAGTCGAGAGAAAAAAAAGAGAGGAGAGCAGTCATCGGTCGGCGGCGGATGGCGTCGACGTTGATGGCGAAGAATAAAATATCCTTCAAAAATTAAAACAAAAAAAAAAGTTTCTTCCATCAACTGCCGCCGCCGCCGCTGCCATTGCTTCAAAGACACAAAAATAAAAAGAGAGATGACTTAGATTTTTTTCGGGAAAGGATAAAAAAAATGAATATTGCCAAAGGGGTGGGGGAATATAGATAGAAGAAGTATTTAAAGACAGAAGGAAGCAACATGATGATGTTGATGTTGATGAGGACAGGCACAGACGGGGGAACAAAAAAAAATAGTGTGATCAGTGGCAACAGCATTGAATAGAAAGAAGAATTTTTGTTGTCTGTTTCTGAGCTTTAAAAAAAATCGAGAAATATAACTTTTTCGCTTTTGCTATTCTTCTTCTTGGGTTGTTGGGGCTGGGGGAAAATTGAGAATGGCGCGGTTGTCGTCGCCAGAAAAAAAAATATATTTGTGAAGGATGAAAACAAAAATGTAGCAAAGATATGTGTGAAAAAGAAAAAGATCGGAAGCAGAAATTTCGGCAAAAAATACTTTTTTTTTGCCAACTGACTAACCTAAACTAAACTAATAAAAAGATATGTATTTTAGAAAAAAAATAAAATATCTATCAAATTCATTTTTGTCGAAACTCGAGGGGCTTCAGAAAACAGAAAAAAAGCAGCAAATGGGTATGAAAAAAAAAAGAATGAATGGTTTTTGATTTGTTTATTATCGAAAAATAATATTATGTGTTTAAATTTATTTTTTGTTTCTGTTTAGTGAAGAGAGAGAAAAAAAATGAAATAAAATAGAAAAAAAAGAAGCAACCATTTTTGAGTCTGATACCTTTTTTTTGGAAGAATCAAAAATTCAGATTCAAGGTCATTTTTTTGGGGAGGAAAGAGGGTAGAAGGAACGTGGAGGGAGACAATGAAAAAAATAAATAAAAAAAATACAGCAAAAATTTAGAGTTAAATATTTTTTTCAGAAAGAGAGGGAAAGCAAGCAGCAAGCAAAGTAGTGAATCTGTAATGCATCTATAATATATATTTCTTTTTTTTTTGTAGGCGATAACAACACCAATGAAGACTTTATGTTTCTTCTTTACTGCTGCTGCTGCTGATGGTTTCTGCTGTTTCAATGATTTTTAGACAATTGATTGAAGAAGGTCATTTTTTGCTCTCTTCTTCTTCTTATTTTTTTTTCAATTCAATTCAAAAATTTTTAACTTCTGAAGAAACAAAGAAGGGAAAACGCGGGAGAATCTGGTTTTTTTGGTTCTGTATATTAAAAAATATATAAAAAAATTGAATAAAGTCACGACAGAAGCAACATCAGATTTTTTGGGGAAAGCAAGCAAAAAGTAAAAGGGAAACATGATTGATCGAAATTTAGAAGGCTTTAAATTTTTTAGGATTCAAAAAAATAATTTTTTAAAAAAAAGGTGATAAACAAAAATAATCACATGAATACTTTCTCTCTCAATGGCATTATGGATAAAGAGAATCCAAACTGTTTTCTCAAAAAATAATAATAATATTTCATGCCTTCAGAGGATCCATTGAATGAATAAAATGGATGAATAAATGGATAGAAGAATATTTAGAAAGAAAAAAAAACTCAAGCAACAGAAATTATTTTTAAAGGAAAAGTGAAAAAAAAAGTGAATTGAGGGACACTTCATTTCATTAGATATTTTTTCTGTTGTTGTTTTTACCGACAATTGGTGGTAGTAGCAAAGTAGCAGCAACCAAAAAGAAGAAGAAGAAGATGGAGACGAAAAAAAAGAACTAAAAAGTGTTCGGTTTTAATTTTTTTTTATGAGGAAGCAAAGGCAAAAAAATAAGTTGGGGACAACGACGACGACGCACTTTGTTGCGGTTTAAAAAAAACAGAACAAAAAAAAGAGGAGAGAAAGAAACTGACCACTTTCACTTTTTTTGATTTTGGCGTCGGAATTGATTTTTTTTTCTGTGAAGGCAAATAATACATATATAGGTTTATTTATGATGATGCTTTTTTGATGATGATGCTGATGAAGGAGGAGAGTAAAAATGAGGGGGGGGGGGAGCGCAAGACACTTGACACTGAAGCCTCTCCATCATCATTACCAAAAAAAGGTATATTTATTATTCAAAACTACACTACTGTTTACAAAAAAGAGAGAAGCTTGCCTTCAAAGCTTCGGTTGCTTTTTAAAAAAATTTTATTTTATCCCTCCCACCTTCGTTGCTGCTTCTTTCTTTTTTTTTGATTCTAAGCTTTTGCTCTTTTTTTCCCCTTTAATTTTGAGCAACTGTGATGCAAAAAAAAGAGAGAGATGAAGACGAAGTAGTAGTAGTAGTAGTAGTAGGCGAGATATATAGATGGAACAGCAGCACACAGATTTTGCGGATATCTTCGAAGAAGAAATAGTTATAGCAAGCTTTTTTGTGCTCTTTTTTTTAAACTAAAAATCTTTTTTAGCTGCTTTTAGCTTAGACCTTTTGCAATAATAATACCACGGGGTTGATGGTGATGACGAAGGAGAGAAAAAAAATCGTCGCCTTCTTCTTCTTCTTCTCTGATGTTGGTTCAGCATTTTTATGAAATAGGGAAGAACAAAAAAAAACAGAGAGAAAGCAGGCGCTTTTAACCAAAAATAAAAATGTGGCAGAAGATGAAGAAGAGGCAAAGGAAAGGGAAGGGAAAGGATATTATAGATTGAAGAAGGCGATGGTGATCAACATCATCAGCATATACATCTCTTTTTTTGCCTGCCCCGATATACTTTTTTTTAACACGCGTGGCAATGAAAATGAAACTAAACTAATGAATAAAATGAATGAATGAAAATGAAGTTTTAATTTTAGTTAAAAAAAGCAAGCGGACAACAATTGGTTACGGAAAAAGCAAAAAAAAGAAGAGAAGAATGGAAAAAAAAATCAAATGGCTTTCGGGATCATCTTTTAAAAAGGGATGCAATCATTTAAATAAATGAAGGAAGATGAAATTAGAAAAATAGGGGAGAAGAGAAAGAAAAGAAATCTGAGACATTTAAAAAGGCAGTGATTGAAAAGATAGATATGGACTTGAGATATTGAGTTTATGAAATGATACAGATGTTGTTAGGAATGAATGTTTATAATTAAATGAATGGTATAGTAATTGTGCAGTAATAGCTTTAAGGTTATGGTATTCTGATTTGATGGTGATTGTGTAAAGTTGTAGGATAATTTTAAACAAAATTTTTACAAAGAATTCAAAAATTTACTGGGTTAGTTAGATAGTGCTGATGATCAGATATGTTGAAATCAATAATCAATTGATTACAAAGCTATTAATGACTCTGAAATGTTCTTTGCCTTCCTTCTATCATTATCATCATCATTCAACATCATCAGTTTCAAAAGAAGTTAATGTTATCGTTGTATTGGATTGATAGATAGATAGATAGGGATGAAATTGAAATGTATACACGCACATCTGGACAACAGTTACAACGCCAACGACGACGACGTTGACTTTTATTTTTTTAGATGACGATGATGCTGAGATGGCGGTGGTGGTGATGGTGGTGGTGAGTGACAACAGCAACAGCCCCAGCTCCATTTGCCTATCTATCTAATTTTTTTTCTTGTTGCTTTTTTTGTTGTTTTGTCGCTGTCTTCTTCTTCACTTTTCACTTTCACTTTTTTTTTGTGTCTTCAGCAGGTGCTGAAAGTGAGTCTGAAAAAAAATATGCGCAGCATAGGGACTTTCTCTCTTCTCTCCTTTTATTTTCCTGCTTTGCTTTAAAAAAAGCTGAAGGAGCCAAAAAGGAATGAAGGAAGGAGCCAAAAAAAAGTGAAGCCGTATAAAAGAAATATTTTTGTGCTTTTTTGACCAATAAATGCGCCGACGATGTTGTTATTTGGCAAAAAAAAATATGAAGGCACAAAAAAAAAGAGAGAGAGAAGACAAGTAAAAAAAAGAAGAGAGATATGCGGCCTTAAAAAGAAAGGTATGTATATTTATTTTTTGAAGAGATTCGCGCAGTTTGACCGTTTTCACTTTATTCATTTCCCCCCTTAAACAAAAAAAGGGAAGAAGAAGAATATGAATGATGAAGTCGGCAAGGGTAAAATGTTGATGACATTGCTGTTGCTGCTGCTGCTACTTCTAATACTAACATACAATCAATCGATGATCAGACCAACAACATAAAAAAAGTGAGCATCAGAGAGAAAGAGAAAACAAAAAGGGGGACAGACAGAGATTAAAGCCAGCAGAATAGAAGAAGAAGACAAAAAAAAGAAAAGAAAGAAAAAAAAGGTTTCATAAAATATGGGCAAATATATGTTACAACAACAATGATGGGAGTGTATGTATGTATATGTTGAAATCTATGAAAAGTATAAGGGTGATGATGATGTGGAAATCGAAATTACGGTAGAAATAACAACATTAAAATTATGATTGTTAGAAAAACTGTATCAAAGAGGTTACGGTAGAAGTTCAAAATTATGCAAATTATGGTGTTGTTACAGTATACCATTGACCATAACATTTTACAACTATTTATGGTAGAATTGTAAAAAATATATATTAGTATGCAAATTATAGTGTTACCGTATACCACTTACTATAACAAAATATTTTACACGTATTATTTAAGGTACAAGTATGATTGTATGCAAATTATGGTGGTGTTACAGTATACCGCTCAATCAACTTTACAACTATTTTTAAGTTAAACTTGATTCTTAAATCTTTTAATCGCGGTGACACCTATTCAATACTCCCATTTTTTGTCTCAAAATCATTCATCGGCTACTTTTAAATAATGCCTGTTGTCAGTTGTCGTCGTCGTGGTCGTCGGTGCTGCAATAGTTAGTTAGTTAGTTGGGGGGGGGGGGGGGACTGCTGTTGCTGTTATCGCAAAAACATTAGATAAATTTATTCTAAAATGTTTTGAAAGAAGAAGAAGAAAAAAAAAGATTGAAGAGAAACGAAAGATAGAACCCAACAAAAATAAATTTATCAATGTATCGACATCATTATATCAAATGAACTTTACCATCACCCATCATCACCATCACCCATCATCACCGTCACTTATCATCACCAGCATCACACCAATAACTACTTATTGAGATTTAAGATATTCGTAATGTTGATTCTAAGATGAAGCAACTGATCTTTTATAAAATCATATACAATGAACAATGTTAAGAAGATGGTTTTAAAGGTTTAAAGGATTGAAAGATTTGAAGGGGTTTTGAAGAAGGCAATGAATGAAAGCAAAGAAACAACAATAACAAGAAAAATAAATTTTCTTTTTTTTTCAGGAGTGACATAGAGAAGAAGAAGAAAAAGAAGGCAGAATTGTCAACGACAACAAAAAATTGTGAAAGCCTAAAGTACCAGGGGCAAGCCTTCCTACTTTTATTTTTGCTGCAACGGTTTTTCTCTTCTTCTTCTGCTTGCTTACTTATATTTTGTTGTTCCTTGGTACAGCTCCCAAACACAACGGAGCAAAAAACTGCAACATACCACATTTTCTTTCCTCCCTTTTGATGCTGCTGTTGCTGTCGTTGCTGCTGCTGAAGCAGCAAAAGAAAAATTTCAAAGAGCTCTCTGAAGAAGAAGACGACGAAGAAGAAGAAGAAGAAGTGTGAGGCCACTATTTTTTTTGATGCTATTTTTTTCTTCTTCTTCTTTTTTGACTTTTAAGCTTATATCTTTTTTTTATGAAGATTGGTAACAGAAGGCACAAATATAAGAAGAAGAGGGATGCCTCTTTTTTGATACCAGATGTTAAAAAATGGAAATGATTAAGCTTGAAATGAAGTTGAAGAAATGAATGTAAAAAAAACAATCAAAATAAAGTACTGTAGCTTTAATGAATTTGAACAGCATGCTAAATGTATACATCTCTCTCTATTTCCCATTAAACCTTTTCCTAATTAATACATTCATTAATAAGTCAGTCAGTA
The DNA here is from genome assembly GCA_964035985.1 of Panagrolaimus superbus. Taxonomy (NCBI): domain Eukaryota; kingdom Metazoa; phylum Nematoda; class Chromadorea; order Rhabditida; family Panagrolaimidae; genus Panagrolaimus; species Panagrolaimus superbus. The sequence continues at coordinate 15,803,654 of OZ038357.1, forward strand.
GAAAGCTCTTCACCACCACCAACGATTAGCATACTTTTTTTTTTCCAATTCTCCAAGGTAAAACTATAGCAACCAAAAAAAAAATATAAACAAACTTCTGAAGCAGCCATCGCAGCAGCAGCAGTAACTTTTAGGTCCCTTATTTAAATGCAATGAAGCCATAAAGACAAGTGCCTCATTTTTTAACAAATTTTTTTTATATATAACTTTTTGATAAAAAAAAGAAGCAAAGAAGAAGAAGACTGCTACTGGCGTCTGAAAGATATTTTCATGAAGCCTAAATGACTTGTGCTTAAAAAAAGTGTAACCAAAGTATAAAAAATTGTTGTAGCAGACGTCCTTCTTCTCCTCCTAGTTTTTTTTGGATGCCAACAAACGACAACTATGAAGCATGAAGATGAAGAAAAAGAAGAAGGAGAGGAAGTGCGTGCCTTCCAAATGAATATAAGAAGCTTGAAGGTTTTCAGAAGAAGAAGAAAAAGAAGAAATTCTTGTCGTAGTGGTGGTGTTGTTGGAGCAGCAGTAGTAGTAAAAAAAAGAAGGCAAGAAAAAATAAATAAATAAATATAAAATTTTTGTGTTAAAGGTTTTTTCTTCTTCTTCTTCTGCGTTTTTTGGTAGTAGCATATTTTTAAAAAGGTGCGTCAACTTCTCTCTTCTCTTTTTTTTAACACAAAATACAACTAACATCATTTAGAAGAAGAAGAAGAGGAAAATTAAAGAAAAAAAAGTTATAGCCTATATTTCCTTTATCCCCCCCCCCCTATCCTTCCTCCTCTTTTGGATATATGTATTTGTTGGGATTTAAGAAGTCTAAACTATAAGCAACATCTGTGCCTCGTTAATATCATCAGCTTCAAAGTTAAAGAAACAAAGAAGAAAAAAACTTAATGGTAACAACCAAATTGAAGAACAAAAATTGAAAACTATGAAGGAAAGAAAAATCTATTTGTGAGTGATCAACATTGAAAAAAACGACCAGTTTTCCAATTTCTTTTTTTCCATCTTCTTTACTCGAGAGAGAGAGAGAAGCAAACGAAAAAGAAATGAAAAACTTTGTTGAAGATAAGCAAAAAAGAAAGAAAAAAAATCAGAAAAAAAGAGAAGGAAAAATATAAAAAAAAATCGAAGTACTTTGTTTTGTCACTTTTTTTTTCTTCTCCCCCTTCTTTACTTGTTGTAGCAGACGATTGACTGATGTCTTCTTAAAAACAGAAAGGTATTTAGGTATCATCATCATATTTATATTGAAATGATGACAGTATAGTGATGGCGCCATGTAATTTCGAAACATAAGTAATTAATGAATTTACAAATTTCTAAATGAAGTGTTAAAAAGTTTTTGATAGTAATAAAAAAATTCAAAATGTAAATGTTTTTGTTACTATCTTTTTGACAGTAATGAAAATTTTTGTAAATAAATTTTTTTTGCATTACTATCACTGTTGTCATAGCATTGGGGAACACTGTGTTGTAAATGTATTTTTAAATTATACAGTAATTTTTACATTCATTGTTGTGATTTTATAGTTTGAACCGTACGTTTGTTGGATTCAAGATGAAACCATTTTTATTAAATAGACATAAAACAAAAGCTACAAACACCCCAACAATTTTGAAGCCTCTACAAGCATCCTCGTCTTTTTGACGTTAATGTTTCGTTTATTTACTTCAAAGAATGACTTCATTGAGCTTTTATATATATATTTTTTCTGTCTTAAGTTTAAAGAAGTAGAAGAAGAAGGGGAGGGAAAAAAACGCGGACACTTAGTTTCTCAATGCTTTTGTTTCAAAGAAACAACAACAACGGCGACGACGGCGACGACTTTGAAGCGTGTGTGTCAATTTTCTATTTTCTTTCTTCTTTTTCTTTTCGTTCATGACTTCAGTTTCTGAAATGTAGAAAAGGAAACTGAAGAAGAAGGGGCAAAAAAGGGGGGTTAAAAGAAGATTCGCTTCGTTTGTCTTCTTTCTTTTTTTTGCTTTGCCTTCAAGCAACAACGACATCAACGAAGAAGAAGAAGACGAAGACGAAAGAAGGCATGAAGAAGCATCATTTTAATTTTTAAAGAGAGAAGCAGCAGAAACTTCAAGAAACAAAGTATTGTTTTATTTTCTTGATATAGAAGAAGAAGAAGAAAAACAATTGCATACATTTTTTTGTTCCATGCAATTTGGATAAAGTGACATACATTCAAGTTTCAAACTACTTCTTTATTCTGAAAAACAAGAGTAAATGTGTAAATGCCATCTTGCAAACAAAGAACGAAAGAGAGAGAGAGAGATGCCAACAATTGATGGTCAATGGATAAACATTATTATTAAACATATTTTATTTAAAAGGCATTTAAGTAAAAAAAACAGAAGAAGAGATAATGAGATTATATTGCATATTTGTTCGTTAGGGGAAGGGGGGGGGGATAAAAAGGGATTAGATTTTTTTAATAAATTATATACTGTAAAAAAGAAATTATTTTTAATGGAAAATGATTAAACAGATTGACGAAACGCAATACAGGTTACTTCACCTTTTGTTGCTTCACAATACAAATTTGAGCTATAAACATAGGAAAAATGCCCCCGGGAACAGATAACATCAATTGGGCCAGCAAATTTCTTTTCAGCGATGGCATTAATGGTATGCTTGGATTCAGATGAATTTTCGGTGATGTTCTAAAATTATATTATTTGGAATTAGGTCGATGTTTAAGGATAAAAAATGTTTTAAATTTTGAACTATTAATTTTTTTAACAGAATCATAAATATATATAAGTGGATTTAATATATCCCAAATCATTTCCTTACTTCAAGCATTAATTGTTTTAAGGCATCATTATTGCATTTTGATGTTTGAGAAGCTTCAGATTCTTCAGCGGAAGTAACTTCAGCAGAAGTTCGAGTTGGTGCAATGTCTGGTGCAGCAGTGCTATCTGAAACTTTTACAGCTGGTGCAGCTGTTGCTGCAACCATTACAGTAGCAGCAGCAGGAGCAACAGGAGCATCATCTTGAGGACGAGGAGCAAATCGTGAAGTTTTTGATTTTTTAGATTTTTCAATTGCCACAACAACTTCTGGAATTTGATCAGATTGTTGTTGTTGTTCTTCACCAAGTTTTTCAAAATATTTAAGTTGTGTTGATTCTGTATCAACATGTGAGGGATCATCAAGATTAAAGCCAGCAAGTTGGGCACGCTAAAAAATGAAGGAGGGATATAACTTTTTATGAAAATGTAGCAGGGATTTACCAATTCCATTTCATCAGCAACAGTTGAAACAGATCCAATAGTTTTGGCTCCTTTTGCTCTTGCCTTTGCACAACCACCACCACATGGTGTTGGAGGGGGACATGCAGGGGGAGGACAACATCCACATCCCCCACCTCCACCACTACCTCCACTACCAGGAAAGAGGAAACTTGAAGCTCCAGCAATTAATCCAATCAAACAAAAAACAAATAATTTTTGCATTTTTAACTCTAAAATTTTTTTCAAATAATTTTAAATAAAAAAATTGAAAGTGAAAAATTAACGATTTTATAAATTATATAATTGCGCAAAAATGAAATAAGAAAAAAAAGGGAAAGTTTTTAAACGAGAGAAAAAAGAAAGAACGAGATAACATGAATCTTCTCACACATATATATCCCTTTTCTAAAATTTTTTAATTTAAGGTGAACAAATTCATCTCTTTTTAATTCATCCCCCTGTATTTCTAATTAACTTTTGAGGTCATCGATTCACTTTCAATTTTTTTTCCTTTTAAATCAACCCAAAAATTTGATCAAAGAGATATCTGAAATTAAAGTTTGGATATCCCATTTTTGTAGGCAAAGCCTTTTTAAATTATTTATTTAATCAATCTTTTTTAGTTTTAAAAAAAAGAGAAAGTTTAATTAAAATTGAAAAAAAAAAGATTTTTAATCGGCGGCGACGGTTGTCTCTTAAACTTTTTTGAAAACAAAAGTGAAAATTATCGAACATATTTCTTTTTTCATCGACGTCTTAAAAATCAAGAGCTCCCCCTTTTTTTCTCCAGAAACGATTCATCCCTCCCCCCTTTTTTTTTGATTCTCCTTTTTATACAACAATTTCAACAATAAAAAAAAGTGTGATAGATAAAAGCGTGATGATTTTGTCACATTTTAAAATTCAAATAAAGAAAAAAAAAACGAGAAAAGCAAGATATAATTTTTTTTGTTTGAAAAGGCGCTTTTTTACAAAAATGAAAATGAGGCGTAAAAGGATGCGCAAGAAAAAAAAAGCGAAAAAATCAGGAAATTACACTTTTAAAAAAATGCTTCAATCAAACAAATGTGATAAAAAAAACAATTACATCGAAGAACTTCTTTGATTCAAAAACATGGAACGATTAATGTTTCGTACAAAATCATTTTTTTCACAAATTTTATGACCAAACATTTTCAAACAAAATTTTTTTAACATGCAATAATAATTTTCACATTTATGGATAGCATATTTACGGTCAAAAAAGATATAACTTCAAAAATGCCGATGGCAGCTGACAGATTTTCTGAACATAATTTTTAAAATTTCCTTTAAAACTGACCGTAATTATATTTGTCGTGGATCATTTTAACAAGCAATTATCCATAAATTTTGACAATTTAATTTGTTATTTAAAAAAAAGGACCGTTGAGAAATTTCTGTTTTGCTTTTAGGGAGATCATTCGTGGAACTGTTTTTTGTATGTATATTTTTTCACAGTGTTTATTTACTATCGTTATGTAATTTCGGAACAAAAGTTATTAATGAAATTAAAAATTTCTAAATAAAGTGTTAAAAATTTTTGATAGTAACAAAAAAATTTCAAATACAAATGTTTAGTTACTATCTTTTTGACAGTAATGAAAATTTTTGTAAATTAATTTTTTTGCATTACTATCACATTTGTCATAGCATTGGGGGAACACTGTGTTGTAAATGTTTTTTAAATTATACAGTAATTTTTACATTCATTTGCTTTTTTTACTTTTAAATAATGAATTTCAGTGATTTCAAAGACATTGATCAGCGCCAAAAGTAGCTTTCTTTTCACTTTCAAAATTCAATATCGTAAAATTTAATGTTGTGATTTTCCAATCGAGAGTTATGCAAATTTAACACATAAATAAAATATAAAACTTTATTATTTTATTAAACGACAAAAAAAAGTATATCTATTAAGTGTATTTTGATAAAAACAAAGATAGCACCAATACTGAACTGAGTATAATTTATAATTTTTTTTGGGAACAATGATAAGCATCTTTTTGAAGCAAAAAAAATATATTATATATCTTAGGTGTGATAATAAATTTAAATAATTGAGCGATAAAAATATTTTGGTTTTAGTATTTTTGTTGTTTTTTATGCACGACGTAGGTATGCATTTCTGTAAAGGCCATTTTGAGTTCGATCTTGCTTCCATCGGCATCGAAGAATTCTCATATAAGTATTCCGGAATCGAGCATTACAAAGGGCATAACAGACCGGATTAATGGTGGAATTAATATAACAAAGGCAATATGAGATGGTAAAAAGTACATTTGGTACAGTTTTTGGAAAAAATGCTTCCCATACAACAATTACTGTAAAATTAAGCATTTTATTATAAATTAAATTTAAACTAAAAAAATTACCATTATACGGTGTCCAAGTAATTATAAATGCTATTAAAATTGCTGATAGTGTTTTTGCTGCTTTTGAATCTTGTTTTCTTTCATTTTTTCTTCTCTCTTTTTCACTTTTGCGCTAAAATAAAAAAATACTGTAACAGTTTTAAAAAAAAAATAATATTTACATTATCAGTTTTTTCAATTCCTTTAACTTTTCCGTTTTGTTGTGGATTCTGTTCAGGAGTTTCTGGGAGCATTGTACCATTTCCACCTTTTGTTAATTTTGTTGAGCCATGATTTTCCCCGCCAACTCCCGCCGCCATTGATACCCGTTTTATGTCATCTGCAGTTGCGGCAACATCAGATCTTGATCGCTTTCTCATTGGTATTCGTTGATTTGGTCCATTTTCACCAGATGATGGACTAAAAAATAATTTTTGAGATTTAAGATTATCAATAAACACATCGATTCCAAAGCAAAGAAAATAGGTTCAAATTTCCACAATGTTTGGCAAAATGTTGTTCAATGCCATGTAGGAAAAAAATGTTTTCATTTTTTCTCCCAAATGGCATTGAACAACATTTTGCCAGAAACAGGCATGTAAAATTGAACGCTGAATTTGATGTGTGGGATACTAAATAAACAAAAAAATTTGCAAATCCCAAAATTCTTTCTTTTCGAAAAAAAAAGAAATGCTTACCGTAAATTTGCTTTATCGACGGATGAAAGTCTTACAGATGGACGCTTTCCTTCTCCATCCCGTAATTCAATTAATACCGTATAATTATGTAATAGAGGTCTTTCAGAAGCATTTCGACTCCGAAATCGATTACTTCCTGTTAAGGTCCGAGATCTTGGGGATGTTGGTGGTAATTCAATTGTGGCAGCATCCAAAGATGCCGTTTCTTCAGCATTTTCTTGATTACTCATTCCTGTGCTTGAAGCTTTTACCGATCTTTTTAAAGATGTTGCATAAAGACTTGAAGCAAGGGAAGTTTCATCAGGATTATTTACAACATCTGAAGAAGATTCTGATGAATATTCTGATTTACCCGAGCATACTCGAAGCCAATTACATCTTCGATGTTTTTTACTAAAACTGTAAAAAATTAATCTTTTGGGATATATCATATCCTTGTTTTAAATAAATATTATAATTAGAAAATCAAAATTTTAAACTTGGTAAAAAGTTTTTACCATGTATCTAATTTGATTACTGTATTTTTGGCAAGTACGACCGATATCCACTTTTTTGGCGGCCTGTCACAAAACGCCAAAAATCCTATAACTTTTTTCTGATATAATTTTGATTTTTTTTATCATATCACATTGATTTAACTCATAAATATCAAAAAAATAATAAAGCAAGAAAAAATTAATTAATTAAACATATCCCAATTTTGGCATTCTATGACAAGCCGCCAGAGCTGTGTTTAATTTTTTTGTAGAATGAATCGGAAAAGATAAACTTACTTTAATCGAGAATTCATTATTCCCTCCATAAATGGAAACATTTGCTTTCTTTTTATTGAATCACAATTATTCATTCCTGGCTGATTGCTATTTGTTGTATTATTTGAAAGACTTGTACGATTTCGCATCTGAAAAATTGATTCAGTGATAGGAGTGATAACAGCTTCAAAAAAATATACTGTAAATTTGAAAAAAAAAGATTTAAAAAAAAGAAATAAAAAAGAAATTTACTAAAAAATAAAAACTTAAAAATTTTATCAATAACAGTCACAAAAAAAACAAAAGTAAGTAAAAAAGAAAAAAAGAAAGATAAACGAATGATAGAAAAGAAAAGTGAAAGAAGTATTTAAGACGCAGTCTATGAGAAAATCAAAATATCTCAAAGGAGGGCGGCACAGCCCAAAATTTGTTTTTCCTGAAACTTTGCTATAAAGTAAAGTGACCCCGGAGAAACCGATTCCACGTAGTAAAAAAGTTTAAAAAAATTTCATACTGTAGTTACAGTAATTTTTATGTAAATTTTACCAAAATTTAAAGTTAATCGCAAATTAAAGTTGTTTATTTTTTTTGCCTAATTCGGAGGGGTAATAGGTTTTCGAGGTCGGGGAATCCGAATATCTACTTTTTGGAAGTTCAAAATATCATGATCACTGATTTTTTGTTATCACCTATCATATCACAATGATAAAAAATCGCGAGAAAAAAAGATAGGGCTGAAATAACTTCATTTTCTAAAAATTTGGACCTTTTTTTATAATAAAAATAAAATACCTAAAAGAAACGTTCGCCTTTTATTGGTTTTTAAAATTATTGAAAGTTTGAGGTACAAAAAAATGTCTCTTTGAACAGGAATAAAAGGTGGAAAATTTTTTTTTTAAAAAAACGGCTTTTATTTTCGGATTCCCCATCGTCGAAAGCATATACATGCCAAAAATTAGCTTAATTGGAAATAAAAAAAATTTTGATGTCGCCCACCGGGATCGAACCTGTACCATAATGTGTCCAAGGCCGTATTTAGGGTGGGGGAATCGGGACCTGTGCCCCCCCCCCCGAAACTGATGAATTTCCTTTGATCTTTTGCCGCTTCGTGTTGACGGCGGCAAAAGATCAAAGGTGTGCCCCCCAAACGGTCGGTGCCCCCTCCGAAATTTTTTTCTGTATACGGCCTTGAATGTGTCTAAGGCTGACTCCAAAAGTATAACACGTGTAAAGATGCATGAACAGGTTCGATCCCGGTGGGCGACATCAAAATTTTTTTTATTTCCAATTAAGCTAATTTTTGGCATGTATATGCTTTCGACGATGGGGAATCCGAAAATAAAGGCCGTTTTTTTAAAAAAAAAATTTTACACCTTTTATTCCTGTTCAAAGAGACATTTTTTTGTACCTCAAACTTTCAATAATTTTAAAAACCAATAAAAGGCGAACGTTTCTTTTAGGTATTTTATTTTTATTATAAAAAAAGGTCCAAATTTTTAGAAAATGAAGTTATTTCAGCCCTATCTTTTTTTCTCGCGATTTTTTATCATTGTGATATGATAGGTGATAACAAAAAATCAGTGATCATGATATTTTGAACTTCCAAAAAGTAGATATTCGGATTCCCCGACCTCGAAAACCTATTACCCCTCCGAATTAGGCAAAAAAAAATAAACAGCTTTAATTTGCGATTAACTTTAAATTTTGGTAAAATTTACATAAAAATTACTGTAACTACAGTAGGAAATTTTATAAAATTTTTTTACTACGCGGGATCGGTTTCTGCAGGGCCAATTCACTATACAGCAAAGTTTTAGGGAAAATAAATTTTGGGCTGTGCCGCGGGTTTTTGATTTTCTCACAGACTGCGTCTTAAACTGAAAAAAATGTTATAGAAAATTAAAAGTTTTCGCAAAGATTTTGAAATTCAAAATATTGTTTGAAAAATTGAAAATTTCGACGACTTTTCAGGAGCGAACCATTGTTGATTTTGATGTTTTTCACAAATTTCGATGTAAAGTTGAAAGCGCCATTTTTAAAGGTAATCCTAAAGTTAAAGTTTGCTTTTTTGGCACAATATTTCCAAAAATTAATTGTGTAAAAAATTTTGCAGCCATTTGCAAAACAAAATTTTCATAAAAAAACTGAATTGTTTTAATCGGGGGGTAACCAAATCACTGATTATTTTTCAGAGATATTTTTCCATTAACAGAAAAAAGTACCACAAAACTGAAAGAATTATTAATACGCAAAAAAAAAGTGCCAACACCAAAAAAAATTTGTTTTTTTTGGCATCTTTTAAACAAAAATTATTGTGCAGAAAGAACAGAAAATTAGTTTTTGTGAAACAAAAGTTTTAATAACGTTTGTTTGTAAAAAAAAAACGAAAGAAAGAGTTAGATTTTTATGTAAATTATTATTTTACAAACGGACCAAAAGGAGCGGCACAAATAATTGTTGTAAGGCAGAAGTTGCACCGATTTCGGTGGGCGTAAACATCTAAAATGGATTAAATTTAAAAGCAAAAAAAAGGCACACTTCAAAAAAATGTAAAAATTGTATCAAACATGTGTTAAAAAATTGTTAGAAAAATTTTTAAAAAAATTTGGGGAATATTTGGGAGATTACAGGAAACATATATATATATATTTAATTTACATAAAAAAGTTGAGAGGGAAGAAGATTCCCCCCAAGATTTAAGACAAATAAAATAATTAAGACGGATAAATTTACTAGAATACTGTAATGTTTTTTTTGTTAAATTACTAAATTTGTTTGTGATAAAATAATACTGTATTTATGTTTTTTGGTAAAAAAAAAATTGAAATGCTTCTTAATTAATTATTAAAGTTGGTTATTTTAAATAATAATATAGTTGTTTAAATGGATAAATAATCAAATTTTTATGATAGAATTTTATCAAATTGACAGTAACAAAAAATTTTAATTTTAAAAAATTACTGTCAATTATATTTTTCTGATAAAATTTTGTTGTCATTATCAGCAAATTTAAATATAAAAAGTTGAAGTTTAAATTTTTAAAACCAGTTTTTTTTTAAAATTAATGATTTTCATGGCACTTAAAAACTTCGAAGATCCCCCCGATAAATAAATAAATGCCATTCAAAAATGGCAGACATAAAAAAAAGACGACTGATAAAATGATAATATATGTATTTTGCGACGATCAAAAGTTCATACCTGTCCGGCTTGCAATTTTCTAAATTCTCTTTGTCGACGTTTTGTCTCTGAATAAACCCGTGAATATAGAATTATCATAATTGTTACAGGCAAATAAAATGCCGCCACCGCCGTTCCAACTGTTACATATGAATTTGTTTCTAAAAATTGTACAACACATGTCCCAGGTTCGGTGGTAAATTTTCCTTCAATATATGGCCAACTGACACTGATCGATATATCTAAAAATTATTATTGTTAACAATGGATTCATATTTTTGTTGCAAAGAAATAAAACTTACCACTAGATAATAAAATCCATGGAGGCCATAATATTAATGAAATTACGTATGTTGATGCAATCTAAATTCAGAAATAATTAGATATTTTTAGACTTCTTTAACTTTTTGTTTTGGGGGCGAAACATACCATTATTAAAGCTTTTCGAGTTGTTCTTCTTGGACGATATGTTAATGGATAAGTTACAGAAAAATATCTATCAAATGATATTAATAATAAATTTAACACAGATGCATTTGACATCTAAAAAAGAGAGTGAACCTTCTGAAGTAATAAATTGTTAAACAAACCAAATAATCAATGCATAACCAAAATTGACATGCAACATATCCAATTCCCCAATATCCGCTAAAAATGTTCTTTTATTATAGATTTTAAAAGATTTTTAAAAAATGCTAAAAATTTTTAAAAAACTATCCAATAAATTTTGATAAATAAATTTTAAAATTTTTGATTGTGATAAACAGAGCGAAATCAAAACTGAGAAAATCGAAATTTTATTGGAAATCGAATTTTTTTGTTAAAAAAAAGCTGAATAATTTTTTAAAAAAACATTTTTCCGGAAAACAGAGATACAAAAAAGCAGAAATCAATCTTTTTTTAAAAAAGATAAAAAATAAATTTTGATTTCGGATTTTGTGCAAAAATCGAAAACAAATTTGCAAAATATTGAAATGAAAATAATTTTTTTCGATTTGGCAAAACCCTGGTGACGAAATTAATTATAATTTACTTACCTGGCAGTGTAATAGGTCATCAATGGAATTGAAATAAAACCTGCAAATTTGGAAAAATTTAAAAAAACAAAAAATCAAAATGAAAAATTAATCCATTTTTAAAATGGAATAACAAAAAATTCATAAAAGCTTCAAAATATATATATTTTTTAATTATAAACTTGATATCAACTGATAATCAACAACAGTGATTTTTTATGTTTTAAAACAAATCTTGTAAAATCCGCTTACCAATTGATAAATCTGCAACGGCTAAACTAAACAAAAAATAATTGCTGATTGTTCTCAATTGTTTGTCAACTTTAAAAGATACCATAACCATTAAATTTCCTACTGTAGTTAGAAATGCAAAAAATATTCCAAGTGCCAACTAAAAATTAATTAAATGAATTAAAGGGCAAAAATATTTTTATTTTTATAATAATTTAATTAAAAATAGCTGTATATTAAATATAAAAGATGAAATTAGTTTAATTTAATTAATACGGTAGTTAAAAAAATATTTATAAATTTAAAAAAATTGTTAAGTTTAAAATAATTTTCTACTGTAGTGAAAAATAATTTGTAAAAATAAAAAAGTGACTTACAATAAGTGCCTGAAGAGTAGACCCTTCGTCATTGGAATCTTTTAACAAATCCAAAAATGCTGAAGCATTATTCTTTGCATTATTATTTCGAAATACGGTATCATTTCCGATTGATGCAATCGAAGTATCATTCAACATATTTGCTAATGTATTTATTACAACACGTAAAACTTTTGATTGATCCGAAAAGCTTGTTAATACCGGTATATCTATGCGTTGGCGATCTCGCCAGGCAGTCTGCGGACCGACCACCATTTTGTCGTGGAATCACGGCATTTTTTAATATACTATAAAAAATTTAATTGTTTTTTTAAAAATACAATTTTGATGAAATTAAATTTTAACAAACAAATAATTAAATTATAGATTAGCAAAACAAAAAAAAAGATGCAAACGATTTATATTATTATTATTATTATTAAAAATAAATGAAATGTAAGCAAAAAAAAATGTTTAAGCAGCAAAAAAAAGAAAGAAAGAAATGAAAAAAGAAAGTATCTAAAGAAACTATTCAACGACGCGGAATAAATAAAATAATATAAATGAAATAAACACACATTTTTGTTTTTCAAAATTCAACCGGAAAAAAATCAAAGAAAAAATGCCAAAGAATAATCAAAGCAGAAAGAAATAGTTTCATTAGTTTTTTATTAGCAGCAAAAAAACATTACGTAAAAACTTTTATGTTATTAATAAATAAACTTTCATTCAAAGAGAAAATATGTAAATGACAGAACAGGCTTTTTTAAGCTTTTAAAAGGGCAAAAAATAAAAAATAACTTTTATGACGAAGTGTTCTCCAACGCTATGACAATTTTGATAGTAATAAAAAAATGTGAAATTTCAAAAAACACAGTTACTATCAATTTTTTTTAACTTAATTTTAATGCATTTTTTTAAGAAATCGTATTTTTTTTCACCTGATTACTGATTTTTGAAAGCATTTACTTTATTTTATAATAAAAACATTATAGATACTATAAAAAAGATATAAAAATCATAGTACATGTTCAGTATAAGAAAGGTAATTTTCAAATTGTTATGAGCTTTTTTTATCGGTTACCAGTAATAATAATTTAAAGCGTAAAAAATTATTATTATTTCTTAAAACAACAACAATTGAAATTTATGATTCATAAATTTCATAAATTATGAAGAAAAATAAATAAATGTTTCAAATTTTGTTTAAAAATTTGCAAAAATACTACGGTGCTTAAAAATTTTTTACTGTGCCTTTAAATTTGGGCATAAATATTGACCAAATTCCTACCTTTAAAAGTTTGAAATTTAAAAGTTTATAAAAAATATGTATATATTTGTATGAAACTTGTCATTTGCATTTTCTTTTCTTTTTTGGACCAAAAAAAAGAAGTTTTTGTGCTGTCGTTTACTTGATTTTTTTTTGCTTCCGCTTTTTTCCCCTCCTTTTTCAAAAACAAAAAATAGCAAAAAAAAACAAATGCTTTTATTATCTTTCAAAAAGTTTTTTATCTTTTCATTTAGAGGTTTTAAGCAAGGCTTCAGCTGTCAGTTGCTTCTCCTCCTTCTTCTTCTATCGTCTTCAGCCTTCTGAAGCTTTGAAGGAAAAAAAAACCTTCAAAAAAGAAGAAGAAGAAAGAAGAATTTTGCTCTACCAGTCATGACAAAAAAAACAATCTTTTGCCTTTCCCTATATATTATTTTTTTCTTCTTTCTTTGAAGGAGGAGGAGAAAAAAATGGGGGGAAGAAAAAAAAACAGCAGCAAAAGGTCTTTTTTCAATGACTAGTGTCCCTGCTTTATATTTAATCCCCTGAACGGCCCCCAAATTGCCAATAAAATGCAGAAAAAGAAAAAAGAATAAAGCTTTCACGTTTTTTAAAGAAAATATATTTTTTTAAAAAAACAAAAGAAATTAGAAAAATAAAAAAGTTTGATGGGCAAAAATTTTAATAAATTTATAAATTCATATAAAAAATTTTTAAGAATTTTCAGAGCAAAAAAAATAATGGGATTTTGTAAAACCCACGATATTATAGTTGAAAAATAAGTTTTAAAATATGGTAAATAAAGTTATAAGGAAGATGTTGTTATTTTAAAAAAAGGAATGGGAAATGGGTCTCGGAGGGAAAAAAAGATGTTTAAAAAAATCAAAATTTTGAAAGAAAGAAAGAATCCATGACTCATAAGTAGCGATGTGCACGGTTTTTTCAAAGTTCACCAAGTATTATAATTTTGGTACCATTAGATGCGCAATAAAAATATTATTGATATAAAAAAACAAAAAGCTAAAAAATAATTAATAATACCGAGTAATTAATTGTTAAAAAAATGTAAAAAGTGATTTTTTTTCAGTCGGGGAACACATTTTTTTTGTAAATATTTTCGTGTCGCGTTTGCAAACGACACTTTTTTTGCAGTGTCGTTTGCAAAAAAGGATTTTTTTTGCAAAGACGATGGCGCAGGTTCGATGCCCAGCTGAAACACAAAAATATTTTTTATCTCCAATTGAGTTTATTTTTAGTACATATATGCTAAACACCATGGAGAATCCAAAAATAAAAGCAGTTTTTGTTATAAAAAAAGTATGCAATTTTTCGATTCGAACCAGTGACCGAAGGACTGATGCGCTGCCGCTTCCGCTACTGCGCCATAGACGCAAACTTTTTTGTGCTCATTTGTGCGCAACTTTTGTTTATCCTATTCGATGCAGAAAAAAATTCTGATTCGAATAGGGGTGATTACAAAAAATGGCTCGAACATGCCCAATGTATCACTATCGCAAAAACGTGAAAAAAAGCGATTTTTTAAGTTTTTTCCATGTTTTTTGTATGAAAGTGATACTCAAAAGTTACATTTTTGGAATCTCCGTATTTTTTTACATCTAGAAGGATAAAAATTAAAATTTCATAAAAAAGTTTTAATTTCTACAGTATACCTCTCTTTCATTTTTCTTTTGACTGAAAAAAAATGCAGGGAACACTCGCGTTTGAGTCGCGCGTGCACATTGCTACTCATAAGGAAATAATTTCTGAGAATTTATGTACTTAAAAATAAGTTTTAAGCTTTTTGGAATATTTTTTTCTACAACACCACCAGTGAAAGTAAGGTAAGAGCATAAATCACGGTGCGTCGAACGCTAAGAAAATTGTCCAGTGAGAAAATTTGAGGGAACACTTTTCTTGACATTTTTTCAATACAAAATCTTGAAACCTAAATTCTGAGACAATGAGTAAATTTAAACGTTTTCTGTAAAAGGGAAATACAAACGTACCCCCTTGTTAAAACGCCAGTGCAGGGAAAAGTTAAAAAGTGGATTCTGAATCTGATGGATTCAGAATCCTTGAAAAAATTTTCTTCAAATTCTACAAAATTACTATCATTCGATTCGTCTCGATGAGTAGATTACATTAAATGTAAAATTAGTTGTTGTTAATGGATTCTGAAAAAAATTCATATACTTCAAAAAAAATTTTTAAATTTTTTCTTTTTGGATTCTACGGCTTCTGAATCTTTTCCAACAACTAATTTTACATTTAATGTAATCTACTCATCGAGACGAATCGAATGATAGTAATTTTGTAGAATTTGAAGAAAATTTTTTCAAGGATTCTGAATCCATCGGATTCAGAATCCACTTTTTAACTTTTCCCTGCACTGGCGTTTTAACAAGGGGGTACGTTTGTATTTCCCTTTTACAGAAAACGTTTAAACTTACTCATCGTCTCAGAAGTTAGGTTTTAAGATTTTGTATGGAAAAATTTTTTGGGGAACACTTCTTCACTGGACAGTTCAGCGCACCGTGAAATCAAAATAAGCGTAAAAAATATTTCTTTTCGTTTTTTTTCCAAAAAAACTTTGTCCTACTTTTTTTTATTAT
Organism: Panagrolaimus superbus; assembly: GCA_964035985.1. Lineage (NCBI taxonomy): Eukaryota > Metazoa > Nematoda > Chromadorea > Rhabditida > Panagrolaimidae > Panagrolaimus > Panagrolaimus superbus. The sequence goes on from OZ038357.1 coordinate 15,819,384, forward strand.
TATTGCTGCTGTTTAAAAACATTTATAACCATAAAAGTGGTTCAAAAATAACTATTTTCCATTGAATAAAAAATAAAAATGAAATGCCAAAAAAAAGGGGGGTATATAACACCTGAAAATATCTTTTTTTTTTAAAAAAGGTGTAGAAGAAGAAGACAACAACAACGACAACGATGGCGATGATGACGACGACAAAGAAGATAGATTTTTGGAAGAAATAAGCAAAGCCCAAAGAGATGAAGAAAATGGGGGGATATATATAAAAGCTTCCTCTTTTATTGAATATATAAACAAAAACTACATATTTTTTTTACATTTATATAAAAAAAAATTATTTGAAAAAAAATAAAATTTTTTATAAAAAACCATGGAAAAAAATAAACATAAATCTCGGCGGGTTTTTTATCAATTTTTTAAAAGAAAATGGTCAAATCGGAAATGACAGATTTCTCTTTCTCTCTCTCTTTTTTTTTCCTATTTCAACCTTCATGTCTTTGTGATGACTTTGGCACTTTGCCTTTCATCATTACTTTTTTTACTGATAATGACCAAATTGAAAGATTAACAGAATATAAAAAAAGGGGGGGGGGAAAGAAGAAATGAAAAAGGAAAAATAAAATGCAATAAGGAAAAAAGAATTAGCACCCCCCAAAAAAAACTTTAAAGAAGAAAAAGAAAATAGTCTATCCCATTTCTTCGTCGTTATCGAGGCGGTGCCCTCCTTCTGTCAGTGCCTTCTTCCTTCTTCTTTTTTTGTTCTGCCATTAAGGGAAATATATTATATATATAAAAGGGGGAAGCCCAAAAGAAAGAAAAAATGCAAAATAAATATTATTTGTGTTAAGTGGTTAATAATCTTCTTCTTCTTCCAAACAATTAACATCCATAAAAAAAAAGAGAAGCGTGATTAGTTTTGGCAAAAACAGAAAAATGTTAAAAGTCAAAAAAATAAAGAAAACACAAAAAGTTCCTTTTTTTCAAAAAAACAAAAGTTTACCTTAAAGTTCATTTCAAAAAGCTAAAAAAGTGCAAAAAAAGAAGAATTTTGGGATTTATTTATGTGATGAACATAAATAAAACAGGTAAGAAAAAAAACACAAAATGTGAGGGATAAAAAAAGATGATGTATAAAATAAATTTTATAAAAATCTCATGAGAATTGAATTCACTGAGGTTTTTAATTGAGCAGTTTAAAATATACCTGAAAAATTGTAATATAAATTGTAAAAAAATATAAAGGATTTTTGGCATTGAAAAAAAAGAGCGCTCTCGAAAATTAAAGCGGTAAACAAATAAAATTTAAAATTAAATAGAACATAAAAAAATAAAGTTTTATTTAAATAATATACGGTAACATGATCGGATATGTTTGGCTATGAAAAAATAATATTTAATCTGGTTGATATCTACCTTTTTGGCGAAATGTCACAAAACACCAAAATCCTATAATTCTTCTTTTATTTAATTTTGATCTTTTTTATCATATCAAATAGATGAATCCCATCAATATCAATGTCCAAAAAAATTATAAATCAAGAAAAAATAAATTGACAGAAGATATCCGGATTTTGGCATACTGTAACTGGCCGCCACAGCCATGCCTAAATGATTTGTAAACAAGTTTTTTCCTTAATCTTGTTGATCCTTCACTGATCACTTATAACAACTATTTTTGATAACTTATCATTTTTTGGTCAAAATATTATACAATTTTTGACCAATCCTTGGCACCACTTTTTCATTCATTCACTTTTGAAACATGCTATCCTATGAAGAAGAAGAAGAAAAAAAATTTGGCAATGAAATGTATCCAAAATGAACAAAACTTTTAAAAGTAAAATAAAAAATATATATAAAGCTTGAACGCACATCACTTTTTTTTGAAAAAAAAGGGGGGACCTTTTTTCTTGGCGCTGAAGGAAATGTGATCCTAAGAAAAGAACGTAGCCAAAAATCTTCTCCCCCTTTTTTCCCCTCCTCCTCCTCTCCTTCTTGAAAGACAAAACTTTTCTTTCCTTTCTTCTATTTTTGACTATAAAATATAGAAACTTTTAAAAAGAACGATAAAAAGAAAAGGCACAAATAAATAAATATGCTAAAGTTTTGGTAAAACTTTTTTTTGGATAAAAATGACCTTTGTTGTTGAAGCGGAAGAAGAAATGCAGTATAAAGATTAGGCTATAAAGAAAGTTGTAAAACATTGCAAACAGAACAGAAAAAAATAGAACAATATTACAGTATTTTTATAATTTTAATCACGACAAAGTGTTCCCTAATGTTATGACAAAAGTGATAGTAATAAGAAAATGGAAAATTTTAAAATAACGATTACTATCAAAAAAATAGAGTAAATAAAATTTCTTAAAAAATGAAAAAAAAATAACTGTCATTTTTTAAAGCTCCTTAAAATTAGTTTTTTATAAATGTGAAAGCTTTCAATTTAAAAAAATTCACCAAAACTTTCAACATAGCCATTCGCACAAATCAAAATCTCATTTCTTTGAAGTCTATAAAAAATTTCCTGAACAATAAATCACTCTAAAATGAGAAAAGTAAAATATACCAAAAAGTCAATCAACTTTTTTTTCTTTTCTCCATTTTCTAAAAGAAAAAACTTTAAAAAAGGATAATGAAAGAATGAAAAAAACTCTCCAAAAAGTTTCCGCCAAAAAATGAAAGAGCAAAAAAAAAAGCGGAAAAAAATTAGCCATAAACGCTTTTTTTTCTTCGATTAGTTGGTAATCCCTCCTCATCAACTACAGAATTTTCTTCTTCACTTAAGTGATATGGCCAATTGTCAGTTTTAGAAAAATAGATGGCAGAAAAAAAATCAAAAATTAAGTAAAAAAAAGAAATTTTTAACGAACAAAAAACACGAAAAATAAACCAAATTTAAGGCATCAATGCCAAGGAAAAAAAAACAAAAACAAACAAACAACGTTGCTGTTCTTTATCTGTTTAAATAAAAAAGATTTTTAATTGAATGCCAGATATTGGGTTAAAAAGGAGAAAAGAAGCGGGGTGGTTTTATTTAATATCAATAGATATTTATTTTTTTTTTTTTCATTTGCAAATTTTGGAACTAAAAATTATTATTATAATTATAAAAGTTTGAATTCTAAAAATGTTTAAAAATTAAAGAAATATTGAAGAAAAAAGTGTCTAGACTTTTTGGAACAGCGTTCTGTTTTAATTAAATGACAGTAAACCATAATTTAGAAAACTAATTTTTTGGTTACTGTCAAAGTGTCATAACAAAAGAACTTTCATTAAAAATCGGAATTTTGAAAAAATTTAATAAAATTGTCTCCAAATTTTTTAAAATTTACTATAATATAAATCATTTCAAGTATAACCTCAAAGCAAAGATAATGGATCAAAAAAGTCAACAAGAAGTTCAAAAAATGGCATCAAAAATAAAGTTTATTGTTTACTTTTTTTATCAAAATTCTAATTCTAAAGAATTTCCGTTATCAGACTTTTGTTTTTCTAAAACTTGAAAAAGCAAGAAAAAAATATATATAAAGAAATGCCAAAAAAAAGTCGTCAATCGTTTGTCTATTTTATTTTGTGTTAAGACATCGGAAGATGAAGACAGCTAACTTCTTTTTTTTCTATCCTTCTTTTCTTTTTTACAACACTTTTTTGTTTCATGGTCGTCAAAGTCAAACAAAGAAAAAGAAGGGCACAAATACAAATGATAAATAGCTTTTTCTTTTTCTTTAGATGATTCTGAAGCGCAGCCAAGAATCATCCCCTTCTCAAAAACAAAAAAGCAAACAAAAAAAGAAAACAAAGTTTCTTTTTTCTGCGACAAATTGCAGAAACAAAAAACAGTTATTTTTGTTTTGAATTCAAACATATGTGAATTTGTTTAAAGTTTAAACTCTCATGGGAGGTCTTCCATTTTTTTCGTAGAATCTTTGAGATTTGACCCAAAAAAATATGAATTTTGAAATTTCAAGGCAAAAGCGAACTAAAATACAACTCCAGATAAGGCTAATCTTGATTTGATCTATCATCACATTAGTTTTATCAGATATAAAAGAAAGGATCAAAAAGTTCCGTTCAATTTTCAGGAATCCCAATTTGGTGAATGAAAAGAAATAAAAATGACAGTAATTTTTTTGCCGTTTTTTTGATTTCTTGTTTACTGTCATTTTGTCATAAAGAAAGGGAACACTGCGTCGTCGTTACAAAAAATTCAAAAATCAAAAATATTTAAAGTAAAAAATTTTAAAGTTCAAAGAATTCCAAGGAAGAAAAAATAAGCTAATAAAAAAGTGCTTTAAAGCTTTTTATCAATAAATTCTTTTTCATCTTTTTTCGCTTTTGTTTTTTTTTATCCTAAAGAGTTTTTTAATTAGAAAAATTTAAAAGAGATTTTTGCATGATGATTAAAGAAAAGCTGTTAGCGTGCAAAAAAAATGGATGAAAGTAGAAAGAGAGAGAGATGAACAGAAAGAAGAAAGAAAAGGTGCTTCGGAAGTGTCAGTAAAAAAAAAGTTTATAAACTGCCAAAGGGCATTTCCGATCATCAACAAAAGGGACCTTTGCGAAGCTAAAGTAAATAATGCCTTGAAAGGATATAACTAAAATAGAAGTGCCGTGGAAAACAAAAATATGAGTGATCCAAAAAAAAGTAATGGGATATAAAATGATTTATATCATGTTAAAAACGGATTTATATGACTCTAAAAAAAGTTGTTTGCTTTGCTTTTTTTTACATTAACTTCCGCAAAACATTTATTTTTTTGGGTTAAACAATCAGTTTTAATTGTTTGCTGACATGAATATTGCCCACTTTTTTTTAAAACATGTGGGATTATAAAGCTGAGCACATAAAGATGGTCAAACTTTCAATCTTTTTTTGATGCTGATTTTTGAATGACTGTCGTAATTGACATTTTTTGACAAGTTCTGCAGCAAATTTTAAAGAGTGTTGGCTGATAATCAAAAAAAAATTAGGTAACAAAATTAATGAAAAAAGAATTTAAAAAGAGGTAAAAAAAATGTCGGAAAAGAAATTGTTATAAAAACATGACAGTAAACGGTCAATAATTTTTTCACTTTTTCGTTTACTTTCATTTTGTCAAAGAAGAAGGGAACACCTTGTTTCTGACAAAAAAAATTAAGTTTAATCTAAAAATTAAGAAGCCTTCTGCCAAATGAATGGCATTAAAAAGAATATTATGTTTTTATGTGACAGGTTAATATAAAGCTTACATTCCGTCAAAGAGAAAGCTTTTATTGAAGAAAATCCTAAAAACATACATATCTTTAAAACGTGACATTCAAATTGATTAAACATACAATATTATTCATTTCAAAATAAAAATGATTTATTCAAAATGGAAAGGGGATATAAGAAAATAATAGAGCCATGAAAAAAATCAAAAACAAAGACTTTTGTGTTTCTAAATTTTTTTACTCAAGAAAAAAACCCAAAAAACTTTAAAAAATGCAACATTTTTCGCCAAAAAAAATATTGAAACATTGAATTTCAAGCAAATCCTTAATAAATAAATCATATCTTTCCTAAAAGAATAAAAAAATCCGAAAGATCCAAAAACACCTTCTTCTCATCATCTGCCCTTCCTTAAAATTCCATAAAAAACACAGCAAACAAATAAGTTTTTTTTCAAATTTTTAAAGATTTTCTCTTCTTTTTTTGCAAATAAAACAAGTAAAAAATCTTAAGAAATTGGATACTTTGCGTGCCCTTAAAAACTTTCTACTTCTGTTGTCCCTCTATTTTTTTTTCATGTTTCAAACATTTGAAATTGTCACCGATCCTATATCCCCCTCCTCTTTTTCCCCATATCACCCTTTCTCAAGGCGGCCCATAGAAGGAGAAGAAGAAGGAAACAGGACCTGTGCCCTTCCCAGAAAAAAAAATATGTGTGAAACAATTTTTTTTATTTCGATGGATGCGATGGTTGCGCATGACCAAGGGTCATAAATCAGTTTATTGCAATAAAAAAATTTTTTTAGGCTTTCAAAAAAAAGAAAGAAAAAAAGCTTTGAATTTTTGGAAGAGCAATAAAAAAATAAAACAAAGAGAAAAAAAAATATGGCAAAAGTGGCAAGCGTGAAAAAAAAAAGAAATTTGCCGTTGAAACTTTTATTGCTTATGTTCTTCTCCTCTCTCATTTTTTTTCTCGTCTACTCTTCTTTTTCTTCTTCAAACTGCATCAATAAAAAATTTGAATGAGTGGGCCAAAAACAACATTTAAAAAAATATTAAAAGTTGAAAAAAGAAGCTTATATTTTTTTGTCCCCCCCCCCTTCATTTACATAAGTCTTTAACTTTGTTAAAAAAGAAAAATGTCAGAGATGAATTATTTGTCGTTGTTGATACTTGATGAAAAGTTATAGATATGCTTTTTAGAAGAATTAATGAATGTAAGAATATCTTTTAACAAATTATTGTAACAAAATGTTCCCTTCCGCTTTGACAAAATGATAGTAACGAAAAAAATGTAATTTAAAAATTTAAGTTACTATCAAAAAAGAAAGTAAACCAAATTTCTCAAAAGACAAAAAAAGATTACTGTCAAAGAATTTTTCAACATTTTTTGGAAATTTTTAAATGCATAAAAGTAAAATTTTAATAGGACTTTGTTTAAAGCCATATTAAGAAAATTAAAAATTTTATTAAGTTTATGGGATTTCCAAAAGCTGCTCATAAAATTGAAGAAACAAAGAGCATAAAAATTATCTCAAGCAAGAAATTATTTCTCAGAAATAGGTACAACAATTATATTTATGCCAAACAAAGAAAATTAACAGGTTATTTTTGTAACGAAAAAAGATTCAAATAAAAAATAACAATGTGAAATTAAAATTTTGAATACATTATGCAAGTGTATTGCAATGAGTTAAAATTTGAAATGAACTTTGGGAAACATAAAATAATATAATTTTAGTTCCAGAGATAAAGGAATCCAATTCTTTATATACTGTATATCAAAAATTATTCAGTCTTTAAAATCAAAACACAACTCTATTTTTTTTCAATCCTGTCAAAATCAAACTTTTGTTTTTCCCCCAAAAACCCTTAAATCATTGAATAAAAAATAAAAGATATGTCTCAGTTAGGCATGGCGCGGGACTACTTTTTCCTAGTCCTGTCCCGCCCGGTCCCGTCCCTTAAAGATAAGTCCCGCCCGGTCCCGGGACGGGACGGGATCGGGACGGGACCGGGATTTTCTCATATTTTTCAATAAATAAAAAGTTACATATAATTTTTATCCAGCAGAATAAGGCATTTTTAAAACTTCAAAAAATGAAAACTGTGTATTTTTAAAAAGAATTTAGTTTTTTTAGTGGCATACAATTTAATGTTAGCTTTTTTTATTTGGAGTTTTGTTTCTAAATTTTTTTTACAGTACCTTATTTAAAAAACAGGTTTCTGAAAGTGAATGAAAGCAGCCAAAATAATTTCCATTTTACAGCGATTTTATAAAAAATTAATACTAAAAATATAATTAAATAAATCCCGGGACCAAAATTTTAGTCCCGATCCCGTCCCGTCCCCCTCGAATTCAGTCCCATCCCGCCCCGTCCCGGGACGGGACTAAACGGGACCGGGACCAAACGGGACTTGCTGTCCCGGCGCCATGCCTAGTCTCAGTTTAGCAAACAAAAAAATAAATAAAACTTTTTTCTTTGTTCAAAAAAATAAATTTGTTTTAAAATAAATATCCTTCTTTTTTTCTACACAAATTTCAAAAAATTTTGCGCAGTCAAAAAAGAAGCCATTAAACAAAAAGTGAAATCATTGGTAAATAAAATCGGAAAAGAATAAAGGAAATAAATAATTATATAAAAGTATAAATATTTTGATCAAAGAAAATTAATTTTAGTGTTCTGTTGGAAAGATCAACAAAGAGGGTTACGGTAATGATGTATGTATGTAAGTATAAAAAGTGAACGTCAGAAATGCAAATAAAAATGATGATAAAAATATGGATATAATTTGTTTAAATGGATACAGTTTTTTTCAAGGCGCAAAAAAAAGTTGTTTAGCTAAAAAAAATTTTTTAAAAAAATTTTCTTGAATAATTTTTTCATTCTTCAAGACCCCCTCTTGAAGTTGGGTGCAAAAAATCAGTGATCAAATAATCAAATATTATTAACATTTTAAAAAACCTCGATCAAAGATTACTGTACTATGACAAAAATAATCACCACCACTTTGGTAAAAAAACAGACAACGCCTCCTTGAATGCCAAAAAAAATCAAAAAATATTTCCAAAAATAGCACAAAAATCAAATATTTACTTTTTTAGAGTAAAACAAAAGAAAAAAAAATGTTTTAAAACAAAGCTGTAAAAAAAGAAGATCTCTCTCTCTTCTTTTTCAAAACAAAAGAAAATTATCGTGGAATATAAATATCTCAGAGGTAGTAGTAGTAGTAGTCAAACACTTAAAAACAATTGAAACAAATCCCAAAAATTTTCTTTTTCCTTTTTTTTAAATTTCAAGTTGTTAGTGATCTCACTCACCTCACCTTACCTCAATTTTTCATTCTTTCATTCTTTCAAACTTTTTATCCATCCATTCATCCAGCCAGCTGCTGTTGATGTTTCCTGCTACTTACTACCACCGGAAATAAATTGAAAGAGAAAAAAAAAGAACTCAAAAAAATATATATATTTATATACGCACATATCTATCTCCCTTTTCAGCAACAATCAGTACATATAGCACCTTTATCAAAAAAAAAAGTTTTTGTGTTGTAGCTTTAATAGATTTATATCAAAATTCGCCAAACATTTAATTAGAGAGAGAGAGATGAAAGATTGAATGATTTAAATTAAAATGAATGGAATTTTTTTTTGATATCTGATAGCTGATAGCTGAAAGCTGATAGTGAAAAAGAAGAGAAAAAAAAAGAATGGATAAAAAAAGATTTTTTTGCAATGTTTTTTATCGTTTTTTGATTGCAAATATCTCGAGTTTTTTTTAAAAAAGGAATTGAAGAAAAATTAAATGCCAATTAACTTTAATTGTTTCTTTTTTTAACAACTCAGGTGGTATATTTTTGAAAAAAAGATCGATGATATGATCAAAGCTTAAATAGATTAACACTGATATTTACACCCACAAAGCATTTTTGATTGTTAATGAAAATAATAAATTTTGAGCATACAAAAAAAGTAAATTTTATAAAATTTACTGTTTTTGTGTCAAGACGTGACGTCACGCATTTTATGGGTGGGTGGGGGGTTAACAAAATGTGACGTCGTTTTGACAAAAAAACATTAGATCAAAGGAAAAAATGTGACGAAAAAGGGGGGTGGCTTTAAAAATTTCGAATTTTCCCGTGACGTCACATCTGAATGATCCCTAATATGAAATCACATGATATTAATTTTTGGTTAAATTTTTTACATTTTTTGGTTACGGTTTTTTGTCATAAAAGAAAGGGAACACTTTGCCAGTAAAAAAATAAACAAAATTCACAGATTTGTTAAATCTGCTACGGAGTGTTGTTGAGGAGAGATTTGCATATACCTTACGTTGAATCAAAAAAGACAAAATTTATTTTTGAAACCAGAATTTAGGCAAAATATCGCTGAACGGCATCTGAAAATAAATTTAAGAAAATTTATTATATTATAAAAACCAAAAATCTTTTTCAGATGCCGTTTAACAACATTTTGCCGAAATTCGGGATTCAAAAATCAACCTTTAATTCGACTTGTACAAAAAAAAATCAAATTCCATACACATAATTTGTGTTTTAAAACGCATTCTGTCAATTTTTTTCAAACGGGCGGCACCGGCAAAAAATCGACTCTTTTTTTATTTTACCAATGTTTTCGACGATGCTTAAGAAGCAGGAAAAAAATATTTTTACATCTTATTTCGGCAAAATGCCGGATTTATCGTGTCGAGAATGCCAAAATCGACTTTTTTTCTTTTCCATGCCATATTTTTTCCATGACTTAGTTTGGGCTATCATTGCACCCATATAGGTTTTCGACCATGGGGAATCCGAATATGGAATTAGTATTTTGAAATTGTCGTTGTAAGACCCATTTTTGACACATTGACTATGTACAATAGGGCAAAACTGGGTCAAGACATTTTTTTTTAGATTAGCAAATAGTACCATTCGATTCCCCGTCATTTTTTACCCCAGTGTGGGAATTACCGTCTTATAAAAAGTTTATCCCGATGTTTCCCGTATCATCGAATATAGACTCCTGTAATTTCGACGATTTCGATCACTTACGAAAAATCGAATTTTAATTCATTTTAGCTATTTCTCCGTTTGTATAGGTTTTCAACTATGGCGAATTTTATGGTGGATTCTGTTTTTGATAGAAATCAAGTTTTCGTGCCGAAACACGTCATGCTACAGTATGACATGATCATCTTCGGAAAAAAAATTCTCCTGATTCCTTTTTTGCATCAAATATGCTAAAAACTGTTTGTTACTGTCTCTAAATACTTGGTTTATCATAATTAAACAACAAAATAATTACATGCCATCTGAAATTGTTTTTGCAGTTATTGAGAAAGTTTATTGTTACAAGAAGCAGACGATAAAAAGTCGAAAAAATTTCTTTTGTCAGAAATCTGTTTTTAAAGTCATATTTGCTTTTAAAACATATTTTAATTCTTTTTTGCTCTATAAAAACCAAAGATAATGAGGGTGTCCCGATGTTTCCCAAGTCGCCCGAATATAGTTTACTGTAATTTTGATCACTTATGAAAAATCGAATTTTAATGCGTTTCAACTAATTCTCCGGTAGTATAGGTTTTCAACCATGGAGAATTTAATGATAACAAGAATGTCAGGCCAAATATACGACTTTTAGCCATATGACGACATTACGACATTTTTCCACTTCTGAGACTTTTGAAGCCTTATATGACAAATTTTTTACACGATTTTTGTCACATTTTTCATGATTTTTGCAATTGTATTTATGTTTATGATAAGAATAAATATTTCATCATAACTTTAGATACACTCCTTACTCAACAGCACCTCCACCGGCTGCTACAGAAAATACTGATTTTCCATGGATTTTATGGATTATATTAGCTGTTGTTGTAGTAACAATAAGGCTTCAAAAGTCTCAGAAGTGGAAAAATGTCGTAAGGGAACGTCCAGATCCGACGTCGCACTTTTATGGTTGGGTGGGGGTAAGTGAAATACGATGTGGTTATAAAATTTTTTTTATTTTATGCCGCATTGTGTCGACAGAAGGGTGGGTGGGTAAAAAAAATTTGAATTTTTGCCGACGTCGGATCTGAATGTTGCCTAATGTCGTCATATGGCTAAAAGTCGTATATTTGGCCTGACATTCTTGTTATCATTAAATTCTCCATGGTTGAAAACCTATACTACCGGAGAATTAGTTGAAACGCATTAAAATTCGATTTTTCATAAGTGATCAAAATTACAGTAAACTATATTCGGGCGACTTGGGAAACATCGGGACACCCTCATTATCTTTGGTTTTTATAGAGCAAAAAAGAATTAAAATATGTTTTAAAAGCAAATATGACTTTAAAAACAGATTTCTGACAAAAGAAATTTTTTCGACTTTTTATCGTCTGCTTCTTGTAACAATAAACTTTCTCAATAACTGCAAAAACAATTTCAGATGGCATGTAATTATTTTGTTGTTTAATTATGATAAACCAAGTATTTAGAGACAGTAACAAACAGTTTTTAGCATATTTGATGCAAAAAAGGAATCAGGAGAATTTTTTTTCCGAAGATGATCATGTCATACTGTAGCATGACGTGTTTCGGCACGAAAACTTGATTTCTATCAAAAACAGAATCCACCATAAAATTCGCCATAGTTGAAAACCTATACAAACGGAGAAATAGCTAAAATGAATTAAAATTCGATTTTTCGTAAGTGATCGAAATCGTCGAAATTACAGGAGTCTATATTCGATGATACGGGAAACATCGGGATAAACTTTTTATAAGACGGTAATTCCCACACTGGGGTAAAAAATGACGGGGAATCGAATGGTACTATTTGCTAATCTAAAAAAAAATGTCTTGACCCAGTTTTGCCCTATTGTACATAGTCAATGTGTCAAAAATGGGTCTTACAACGACAATTTCAAAATACTAATTCCATATTCGGATTCCCCATGGTCGAAAACCTATATGGGTGCAATGATAGCCCAAACTAAGTCATGGAAAAAATATGGCATGGAAAAGAAAAAAAGTCGATTTTGGCATTCTCGACACGATAAATCCGGCATTTTGCCGAAATAAGATGTAAAAATATTTTTTTCCTGCTTCTTAAGCATCGTCGAAAACATTGGTAAAATAAAAAAAGAGTCGATTTTTTGCCTGTGCTTTTTTCTTCAAAATTTTAGAAAAAATTGGCGGAATGCGTTTTAAACAGTGAAAAAAAACACTTATTCTTCAATAATCGAATCTTTAATGGCATAAATAGCAGCTTTAAAAATAAGAAAGAAACAAAGCATATTGATGTTATAAAAAGTGACATTTTTAAATTTTTCCCTTGAGGATTATACAACTTTTTTTTTTAAAAAACAGCACCAAACATGGTGCCAAAAATAACATGGAAAAGAAAAAAGTGTGATTATTTTAAGATTTTTTTCTTTCAAAAAAATACATAAGCAAAAAAAGCAGAACTTATTTTGGCATAAATGAAAAGAAATGCCACAAAAAATGGGAATGTGTGAAAAAAAATACGGTAACACTGTTAAAAAAGTTACCGTATGTTTTATACACAAAATGCAAGTTTTTAGAATGGCAGCCTGACACACTTCGCCAAAATCTCAATATCAGTTTTGATATTTATCTTTATTATTTTTTTAAAAAGTGATACCGTTTTTTGACATCTTTTTTTGAAGAAAAATATTAAAAAATATTAAAATTCAGAAGCAGGATAAAAGTGTAGCGTAATATGTCAGGCCGCCAAAAAGGTGGAAAGCTTTCAAGTCATGTTTTCGATATTTGAATATAACACATTTTTATTCAATTTCGAAATTTCGAGTAAAAAATATTTAAAAAATATCTTGTGTAAAAGTAAGTATAATAAAAGATAATTAAAAGTGCATAAAGGGAGTGTCGCAGCCAGTATAAAATTCATTTTCACTATCTATGGCGGTACCTCCTAGCGCGACAATTTCTCCCCACTGTTTTTGATGAAAATTTGTTTGGTTGTCATCAAAAAAAACATTTGCAAAAAAATTGCAGCAAAAACAGTGGGGAGAAATTGTCGCGCTAGGAGGTACCGCCATAGATAGTGAAAATGAATTTTATACTGGCTGCGACACTCCCTTTAAGTTTCACTTTTCTTTTTTCAAAAAAGTGATAAAACCGCCAAACAGCTGTCACAAAAAGAAAAGTTGAAGAAGCAACAAAAACGAAGCAAGCTTAAAGAAATTCATTATTCTATAGAAAAATAAAGCAGATATTTGATTTTATATTTAAAAACACTTTTTTTTGAAAGCAATAAAAATGGGGAATTTGTTTTGTCATTAAATCTCACCTTTAACTAACTCACACTGATTGACTGATATATATATATATATTTTTGAGAAAACAACAAAATAATCAGTCAAAAATGGATGATAGATTAAGCAGTTTTTGGAGAACTTTCTTTTTTTTAAACAAAAATAAGTTGCGAAAAAAGAAGAAAAACTGTTACGTAAGCAAAATCAGTCATCCGATAAACAAAATCACAATTCTTTTTGATTCAGGAAGATTTAAGAATATTAGAAAAATGATGTTTACAGTTTCTTCTACAATCCTTTAACGATACGATAAAAAAAAGTGATGTTGTTGTATTGATCTAAAGCTTATATCATCACTTTTTGTAAAATTATCGGCTTTGAAAAATCCAAATGTTTAAGCTTCATTTCTTTTTACAAAATTTCTTAACACGAAAGAATTGTAGCTACATTAAATTTCTTTTTGCAGATTCGAATTTCGAATTTTTTTGCTAATATTTTTATTTCAAATTTATTCAACAGCTGCTTAAACATCGTATTCAAATTAATGTTTCAAAGCTTGTTATTATTATGCAAATTAAGCATAGAATGATGATGAATGTTTGAAGAACGTATAAAAGCAATGGATGGTCATCAAATTTTCATCATTCGATTCTTGTGATCGCTACTTTCTCTTCATCGCTTCTCTCTCTCTCATCTAATTCACCAACAAAAATGGCTTCTCAAGGTTTCTCTGGACAACAAGGATGGGGTGGTCAAGGCCAACAAGGATTTGGTGGTCAACAAGGAATGGGTGGCCAAGGACAACAGGGATTTGGTGGTCAACAAGGATTTGGTGGTCAACAAGGCTTCGGTGGACAACAAGGCTTCGGTGAACAAGGACAACAAGGATTTGGTGGTCAACTTGGCGGTGGACAACAAGGATTTGGTGGTCAACTTGGCGGTGGACAACAAGGATATGGTGGTCAACAAGGATTTGGTGGACAAGGACAATTTGCTGGTCAAGGACAACAAGGATTTGCCGGTCAAGGACAACAAGGTGGTCAACAAGGACAATGGGGTAAGTAATTCTAATTTTTGGTACTTTCATAGCTAAAATTCGCTTTAAATTTAGCTCCTCTTGGTTCTGGATTTGGTCAACGTCAAATTGCACCAGCTGAAGTTCAAGCTCAATATCGTGGCAAACCCGCCTTCTTTGATGCTACCCGTGGTGTTCTCTGGGATGGAAAAACTGCTTTCTTCTATGCTCCCGTTGGATCTGTCACTCCATCAGCTCAACAATCTAATGTCTTCACCGCCATTGAAACTACTCCTCAAGGAACCCGCATCACTCTTGGAAATGGAACTCAAGGTGACCTCCGTGAACATGCTTCTGCTCTCTCTTCCAACTATGTTCTTGATTGTCAAGGATTCTCTGTCTAAGTGTTTCATTAAAACTTTTGTTTTGTGCTAATTATAAATAAAAATGTGATTTAATTTAAATGATTTAATTTGTTTTGGTTAACATGTTTCATGAGGTCTTAAACAATATTTGTTAGTGGACATGATCGTCGAACTTACTCTATTTTATCGTGTTAAATTGGAGGGTTTTGCTTATTTCTGATTGAAAAATACTTTTGTTCAAATCTTTCATACTATATGTTTTCTCTCCACGAATACGTTAAAGAATGTTTATAAAATCTAGCGCAGTATTTAAACATTAAAAATGAGAATGTTAATCATCGATAATGAACATCTTCAAGAAGCAAAACAATGTTCCAAGATGTTTGATTTACGCCACATCAATCAAAGCCACATCAATCAAAAAAAACACCCTTATATCACAATGATTTCCGAAATCACTAATATTACAAAAATGTCCCAAAAGCCGACAACAAAATAATTGCAGAAACAACTTTATTAAACTCAACAAAACAAACATTATGACAAGAAAGTTCACCATTTAAATATTACTTGGATAAAGCATCTGAAAGAAAAAGCGATATTAGAAAAAGACATTCCATAATTTATGGACCATAAAAAAAGAAACTTACAACACGAATTTTTTTTCCCATAGCTGCAGCTGGAAGATTCCGATGGAATTGAGCACGTACTGCACCAGAATTGCCATGAACACGAGTAACGCGACCCCATACGGCTCTGATCTTAGTTTTTTCACCACCACGATGCGCTACTTTCTTATTTCCTTTGTACACATAGACTGCTCGTTTACCAAGATAAAACTTTGCATCTGTTGGAGTATGAACGCCTTCAAGCTTTAGAAGAGCAGTGTTTTCATGTTGATTGCGAAGACCTCTTTTGTATCCAGTGAAGATGGCACGATTATAAAGCCTAAAAACATTAATATATATTTAAATAATTAAAGTCAACAAAATAAAAAGCCAAGAATGTACCGTTTTGGAGCAGCAGGACCATGTTTGCGTTCCATAATTGAGATCTAAAAAATTCATGAATGCAATTTTTAAATATTGAAAATGTCTAATGGTATATCTTATGGGATACAAAAGCCGTTCCACGCAATAAAAAAACATAGTAAAAGCAAGAACGTGATAAAAAAAGACAAAAAATCACGCTAAAAAAAAAAAAAACATTTTTAATCGAACGGAAAAAAGGAAAAAGTATAGTATACTTTCCATTTCGTGTTAAAACCATTTCTTACCACAAAAAAAGCAAAGAATTTTATAAATTTTTTTTATCAAAGAATCCGTGAATTAATCATTAATTCACGGATTCTTTAATCATTAATTATTCCCGTATTAAACCAAAAAAAACTTCGTTTATAATTATATTGTTTAACTTGTTTATTCAAAGCGTGCAAAAACTTTTTTTTATTGCTTAAAAATTGTGTTAACTTCTATTTCTAGAAATAATTATAAAACCTTTTATCTTCAAGAAGTTTGTAAAACTTTTTTATGATAAAAACAGCTTTTTTTGATAATGACAAAGTTAAAGATAGGACTGAAATAACATTTTCAACATCTTGACACGGGCTCATTTTTTGGGGAAAAACGTAGGGTTAAGGCGGCTTGGACCTAAAATGGTGCCAATAGGTCCAAAAACACTAAAAAAAGGCTTTTGGTTGATATCTGGGTCGACAGGGTTATGTGCCATCAAAAGCGCGAAATCACGAAAAACGGCCATTTTTGGCACTTTTTTGCATGGCATATCCGTATTTCCAGAGAAAGTGGTCTTTGACCCAATGATTTATTTTAAGCTGATGTTTTGTGGATGTAATGAGACTATTTCCACACCCCTTACTACCCTATTGCAAAAGTTCCAAGTAATTGAAAATTAGTGAATTTTGGCCAAAAAACAGTGCAAAATTCAGAATTTTTGGAAATCTGATTGAGTTTCCAGAGAAAGTGGTCTTTGACCCAATGATTTATTTTAAGCTGATGTTTTGTGGATGTAATGAGACTATTTCCACACCCCTTACTACCCTATTGCAAAAGTTCCAAGTAATTGAAAATTAGTGAATTTTTGCACTTTTTTTGAAATTAAATTTTTGAAATGCTATAAATCAGCAATGAGATATTTTAAAGAAAAATTGTCACCTATTTTTGTTCTTCATGTAATGGCGAGTAGAAAAACATTTATGGAATAACTTGGATGTCACTCTTATGCGAGTTCTATTCTTTGGCAGATGGTAAGGTAAAAAAGGGCAAATTTTTCAACAACGTAAAAAATGAAGAGAAATTGAAATAAACGAAAAAGCTTACCTAACTTTGTTCCCGATTTCCTAAAGATTAAAATAAAACCATAAGAAATCGTACACACCCATTTAGAACCGACTTCTATTCTTTTTTGTTAATTTCGCGCTCACCTATACCCTCAACATCAAAAAACTGTATTTAATAATATATTTCAATGCTTGGAAATGTTATTTTCAGATTCTCCATGCTTAATTTAGTCATAATTAATTAAAACCAAGCAAAAAAACAATAGAATTAAATTTTTTTTCTAAGTGAGAAGATTTTTCACAATACCCCCAACATCAAAAAAAGTATTTAATAATATTTTCCAATGCTTGTATATATGATATTCAGATTCTCCATACTTAATTTAATCATAATTAATCAAACCAAAGCAATAAAACAACAAAATAAAAAATTTTTTCTATGTGAGAAGATTTTTCACAATACCCCCAACATCATTTTTGGTGCTATAATTCCAATATTTGACTTATTAAAACCCCGTAAACGGTTTATATAGTATTTTTTAGTCATTCTGGACATGTCTGAACTATTTAAAATGCAATTACGGTGTGATACAAAAAAGAATAGTCTTCTATTAGTTTTTACAATTATGGTGTGCTACATATACCCCAACATCAAAAATTTTTAATTTTAACTATTTTTGAAGCTCAAAATTGCTTTATTTACCTTTCTAAGCATAAAAAAACAAAAAAAACTTTTGTTTATAAAAATAGTAAAAAAACAAAAAAAAAATAGAAAAAAAAATTTTTTCGTTTTTTTGCCTTGGTCCCCCCTGTGAAAAAAAAATCAAAATTTTCGAAATTTTTTTTTTCGACGCACATTTCAGGGAATGTTTAGGGGACTATAAAAAGACGTTTGATAGAAAAATTAATCGTTTAAAATCATCCTACGCGAAATCCACCTTAACCCTACGCCAAATGAGCCCGTGTTGATAGACTCTCTAAGAGCTCTTATCCAAAGAAAATTTAGATAGGAGAGCCACAAAGTAACCTTTTTATTGACGAAAGCTTTTGTTGAACAAACTAGGAGGATACTAATCGGTTTTTACTATCTGCTTTATACTTTTTATATCAAACAGAGAAATAATGAGTAAACTGAAAATCGGGCTACTGTAATCTAGAGACGGATAAAATAAGCGTTAGATGATTTCACAAAGATTTTCAAAGAGCAATATCATTAAAAAAAATATTTTGAAGTATCCGCAGTTTTTTTCGGTTTAAAATTTTCACTTGCTATTCGAGATAGAAAAGGAGAAAAAAAGACTCAAAACAACCCAAAACAAATATTGCTGATTAACATTTTTATTACACCACATATTTAAATTAACACAAAACAAAACATTTAGACAGCGAATCCTTGACCGTCAAGAACATAGTTGGAAGAGAGAGCAGAAGCATGTTCACGAAGATCACCTTGAGTTCCATTTCCAATGGTGATGCGGGTACCTTGAGGAGTAGTTTCAATGGCGGTGAAGACATTAGATTGTTGAGCTGATGGATTAGAAGATCCAGAAGGAGCATAGAAGTAAGCAGTCTTTCCATCCCAGAGAACACCACGGGTAGCATCAAAGAAGGCGGGTTTGCCACGATATTGAGCTTGAACTGGAGCAGGTGCAATTTGACGTTGACCATATCCAGAACCAAGAGGAGCTAAATTTAAAGCATTTAAATCTTAGAACACTTGGAACATCAAAAAGTACTTACCCCATTGTCCTTGTTGACCTTGTCCGCCGAAGCCTTGTTGTCCGCCGAGTTGACCACCATATCCTTGTTGTCCACCGCCAAGTTGACCACCGAAGCCTTGTTGTCCACCATATCCTTGTTGTCCACCGCCAAGTTGACCCCCATAGCCTTGTTGTCCACCGCCAAGTTGACCACCATAGCCTTGTTGTCCACCGCCAAGTTGACCACCATATCCTTGTTGTCCGCCACCAAGTTGGCCACCATATCCTTGTTGTCCGCCACCAAGTTGGCCACCATATCCTTGTTGTCCGCCACCAAGTTGGCCACCATATCCTTGTTGTCCACCATAGCTTTGTTGACTATATCCAGAGAAGCCTTGTTGAGCACGTCCACCAAATTGTCCTTGTTGGCCTCCATAGCCTTGTTGACCATATCCAGCGAAACCTTGAGAAGCCATTATTGTTGTTAAGAGAGAGAGAAGATGAAGCGATGAAAAGAAAGTTGCGATTACAAGAATCGAATGATAAAGTTTTGATGGCATGCATTGCTTTTATACTGTCTTTCAACAATATTCTAAGCAAAAAGTTCAATTTGCATAATAAAATAACATACTTTGAGACAATATTAATTTGAATGTGTTGATGAAGAATTTCAATACTATAAGGTTCTAGAAAAATGATTACTGCAAAGATGAAGTCTGTGAAATAGAAATGGATTTTAAGAATAAACATACCAATTTTTAGGTTCATTTAGCACATCTTCCACATTGCTGCAAATTGTGTGCAGCATATTGTTTTAATATCCGTTCAAACTTTGAACTTTAAATGCTGTACAATCCAATTAATTGATTAAAAATCAATGCAATTGTAAATTACAAATAGCTGCTAAACAACAATTTGTAATTTTTGTAGCAAAACAAATTTTCAACAATTTGTGAAATTTTAAAAATTAACCGATCGCGCTAAGACATTCTGTTTCAAAAAAATATAGCTTTTTCGAAGTTCGAACTTTGAACTTTAAAATCGAAAACGTAAAATCCTTTGTAGGAACTTTTAGTACAACCTTTTACAAAGATGATTGATCGAAAATGTTATTTTAATTATACATGATATCTCAAGAAAAAAGTCCAGATTTTAAGTTGTTCTTATATTATTTAATTAAAAACTAATGGTGATGCGCAAGGCCGTATTTAGGGGGGGGGGGGGGGGGGGATTCGGCACCTGTGCCCCCCCCGAAACTGAGGAATTTTTTTTGATCTTTTGCCGCTTAGTGTTGGCGGCGGCAAAAGATCAAAGACGTGCCCCCCCCAAAAATCGCTGTGCCCCCTCCGAAATTTTTTTTTGTATACGGCCTTGGTGACGCGGCCGTTATGTCGTGGTGGTTGTGTTTTGTTTTTCATCATCAAAAAACTTATTTTAATAATATCGAAATTTAAACTGCGTTCTCTCGTAAACAATTTTTAAAAGACGTTAAATTTTTTTAAAATATTTTTAAATTAATTTAAATCCATGGGTAATCCTTTGAAAAAAATAAGATTGAATTCACATGCCTCGGGTTTTTTTTAGTGGTAAAACCTTAGAAAATTAAATTAATTTTTCGAAGAAAACAAAATACTTCCAGAAGTACTGCATTTTTCTCCTTCGCTTTTTTATTTATTTCTTTCTTCTATTTCAACATTTCTATGGAAACGAGGGAGAAAAAATAAAAGTAATTCATTTTGAAGGTCCATAAAAAATATTTTTTAGGTAACAAAAAAATGGTGTGCCAAAGTTTGCGTGTGTGATTGAATTATAGCTGAAGACAAAAAAGAGAGGGAAAAACAAAGAAAAGTAAGTGTAAAAAATTATTTTATTTCTTATGCCTGTTTTTTTTGTTATGTTTAAGAAATCTACAATGAATTATTATTATAAAGTGAGCAATATTTTTGGGTTATTTTTTTGATTGAATAATGAATTTTGAAAGCGGTGGGAATATTATTAAACATTGAATTTCTATGACGATGGTTTTTTACATTTGTAGGCGTGTATAAATATTTAAATAATTTAGGATAAATTTTTATAACACCTGTTTTATTAAAGTAATATGGGTAATATATGTAATAATACCAAAGTTGCTGTTACAGAAAATGTTGTTGAAGTAAGTGTTTTTTTTTTCGTTGGAGCATTTTTGAATATACAGTAATTTTAATTTATAGGAAAAGAATAATAATGGCACTTCTGCCCCTGCAGCCGCAGCACCTCCACCATCAATTCAACCACGTCCTGTTACAGCTATTCCAGATGATGATGGAGAAGGTATTCTTCGGCTTCTACTTTTAGGTGCCGCAGAATCGGGTAAAACAACTTTACTGACACAAATTCGAATGCTTCATAAACAAAATTTTACTGAATATGAATTAATTCATCGAAGAGCATTCATTTATAATAATATCATGAATTCTATGAAAGCAATTATTTTAAATGCACAAAAAAATCAATATTCTTTATTGCCTGAAAATGAAGTTTGTTAACCTTTTTTTTATTATTGAATTTTACCTTTCTTTTTAAAGTTTAAAAGATATGCCTAAAATGTGGGAAAGCCTTTTTTATGAACTTTTTTTGTTACTTTTTTGAAGCCAAAAAACTTTATTAAATTGTATAAATATATATAAAAGTTATGGCATTGCATTACAGTAACCCCGAAGATGTTGGGATATTTTTAAAATTTAAATTATTTAAGAATTTAAGATTACTGTAATATTATATGTAATGCTATAACAGTTTTAATTTCCTTTTCAAATTTTTAAGTAATTTTAAAAGACATAAATAGTTTTTAGTTCCGAGCCAAAACAATAATTAACGATGCCGATGAATGCTTGGGAAGATTAACGGAAGAAGAATATGATGCAATAATAAATTTATGGCAAGATCCTGCCATTCAACAAGCTTATACCCATCGAGGTGAATATAATCTTAATGACTCTGCAAAATAGTTTGTTTATTTTTACATTTTTTTATTTTATAATTTTACAATTTTTAGTTTTTTCGATGCTATGGAAAGAATAAATAAGCCAGATTTTCATCCAACTCCATCTGATTTGATAAGGTTGATATTTTAGATATTTTGAAATTGCTTTGTATAAATTGATTAATTTTTTTAGAGCGTATGTTCCAACAATTGGAACACAAAATATTGTATTTAACGCAAAAAAGAGAACTTTTCAGTAAGTTTTTATTTTCTTCAAATTTGTCATTTTTCGTTCTTGGAAATTTAATCTGATTGTGGAAAAAAAATTAATTAGAAAAGTTTTTTTTAATTAATTCAAATTTAAAAAGGTTTATCAAAATTGAGGAAAATTACTTTGTACTTTTTAAAATGATGTCATATGAGTTTTTTAATTTGTTACCATTATTATCACAGCTAACAAGAATACGGTAACTAGAATTTTGTTCAAATTTTTTAGGCTATTCGATATTGGAGGTAAAAAAGTTGATAGAAGAAAATGGGCAACAATGTATGATGGAATAGATGCAATATTTTTTTGTTCGGCTATCAGTGAATATGATCAAAATTTTGATGATGATGACGATCAAGTAATATGATTTTAATAAAATGTTGTTATTCTACATAAATATTTTTAGAGTCGATTAATGGATTCCCTTGAATTACTTGAACAAATATGCAATGAACCAAAATTTCAAAATACTCCAATTTTTATTTTTTTAAATGAAACAGATGTTTTAAAAGAAAAATTATTAACATTTCCGTTGGGGAATTATTTTCCAGAATATACCGGTAAATAAATATATAAAATTTCATTTAATCTTTGGTGTATTTCAATGTAATTTTTAGGTAACACTGAAGCAGAAGCTTTAGAATTTTTAAAGGCAAAAGTAACAGAGCGATGCAAAAATCATCCAAATATTCTTTTTATTGAATTCATTTGTGCCGTTGAAAATGAAACAATGGCAAAAATTTTAGATAAAGTTTTTAAAAAGCTATTACAACTTGTTAAATAAAAATTAATAAAATTATTGTTAAAATAGTTGAAACTACAGTAATCCATTATTGATAATATTCTAAACATTGTTGAGATTATCCCCACTTTTTTGTTCCAAGAATAAAACACATTCCCCAAAAGTTGACGCCATGAAAGTAAGAAATCATGAAAAACAAATGCTTTTAATTTCTCCCATGGGAATTTTTCAGCAGATTTGTTCTTCCAGAAAAAAAAAACAACAAAGAAGCTACAAATCAATCTTATTTTTTTCGCTTTGAATTTGAACTTTTTTTTGGCAAACTTGAAAAAAACACAAAATCGAATTCAAGAAAAAAAATGTTATTAACCGCTTTTTATACTGATAAAAATCATAAAAAATGACCTTTATTTTCGGAATAGCTTTAAAAAAAGGGACACAAGTACACTTAACTGTATTCTGTGCCAAAATGAAAGTAACAGAAAAAGTTGTAACTTTTGAAAGACGGTAACATCTTAGATGCAAAAAAATTCTACCGGAGTCAATGCAACAACTCCACCTAATCGATTCTGAATCCACCTCATCGACACCGGAGTTGGAGTCGCAACATCACTGATTCCAAAATGATAATAGCAAAAAGAAATGAAATATACTACTACTTTTATCATTGCAAAGAACACTGTGTTCAGTGACTTCCGATAGGAAAAGGGATAAAACAAAACATGCCGAAGAAAAATGTTCTCAAAAAAAATTTCTCTTTTTGCCCTCAAACTTTTTTCAAATAATAGATTTTTTTCGGTAAAAACTTTCTTGAAGTTACTTTTTAAAATAAAAATTATAAAATAATGTGCCAAAAACATGAAATGGGGGGAAGCTTTTTGACTGTAGCCAATTATTTTTATCTTGTTTAAATTGTTTTTCAAACAAATCCACACAAAATTATGCAAATTTTATAAGTGAATTACTGTAAGTTGATAAAAAGGGAATGCAAAGTTGAAAGTTTTTATTCGATTGCTGATTTTTATTGTTTCAATCGAATCCGCTTCACGCGCTCGTTTGCTCTCTCTCTGACCAAAAAAACTGAACTTAACTGGCAACAAAGAAGAAGATATGAGTGACCTTGAATTAATTGGAAAAATTATTGCTCAACATTTCTTTGGCACTGATACTGATGATAACTTCAATGGAGCACAACAAAAAATTGATCATCTTACTGATACCATCATTTATTCATCTGATAATCAAATGTAAGTTCTAATTTTGAATGTCATTTTTTTTAATGGCATTTTTTTTAGATTCATTGATCACAAAGTTATAATTGAATCTCGTTGGCCAAATGCTCCAATATATTCAATTTCTGAAAATCAATTTCAAATGGACCTTCAAATTCCTGCTACCCTTGTTTCATTACTCATAAATTTTCTTCATTTTCGATCTTTAATTTTTTCTTCTTTGGAGGATGCCCTTGATTTATTCACTTTTGCATTAAAAATTTCAAATCAACAACTTCAAAAAGTTTGTCTTGATGGAATTAAAGAGAAGATGTCTCCAATTGATGTCCTAAAAGTATGGAATAATTCAAAATGTCTTCGAAAACATAAAAGTGTTCGTTTTTTTTACAAATTTTATGGAGCTGTTCAGATATGTGACGTCATAGGTGACGTCATACATAATTGGGATTTCACAAGTTCTCTTTCGTCATACATATTTGCCGTTTTGTAGTGCGGCAAAAGATCAAAGGGCGGCATCAGCAACTCTATCTTCCCTCTCTTTTATGACGTAGTATATGGACAGCCCCAATTTAGGGTAAATTCAGTGATGCTGCGACTTTGACTTCGCCGTGGAGTCGACTCCGGAGCCGATTAAAAATACTTTTACAATGCTGGGTTAATTTAGAATTAAATATATTCTGTTTTTTTAGATCACTGAATATGTCACTTATCATTTTCCATTAATTTTTGATGAATCTGAAATTGTTCAAAATGACTTCAAAGCAATGCCGCTGAATGATGCCATGCAACTTTTAAAGCTTCGAAAACTTAATATTCAATCTGAAAAAGATTTGGTACCTTTCATAACATTTTATGTTCAACAAAATATTGGTGATAAAAATGATGATGAAAATGCTTTGCTTAAAATGGTTAATACTTTTATTGATTGTTTTCGAATTCATAAGGAACGGGTATGTTTTACTGATTTTAAAGAAGACAGGTAAAATTAAAGTTATCAAAATTTTTAGGCAAAATTTGTTCTTCCACATTTGATGAATCTTAATCATATCAATGGAGCTTTGATTGATTGCAAAGTTCCATCATTTGATGTTCCACGTCGAATTCCCCGGGATCTTTTCATTTTTTATGGTCTTTACAATAAACGGAATCCAATTGCATATTATTTAGATTTTGAAACAAAAAAACTTTGTCGAATCTCAACTTTGGATAATTCTGATTTCTCTGTTACAGTACCAAATTATTGTGTTGCTGATGGAACTCTTTATCAAATTGGTGGAAGTACTTCCCCATCAACAAGTGGATTTGCAAAAGCTGATTGCTTTATTTTGGATAAACAAACACTTAAATGGAAACGTAAATGTTCAATTCTTCATGAAAGAGCATATTCAAATATTTGTGCATCACCAAATGGAAAAGTTTTTGTTGTTGGTGGACATTCATTAACAGCAAGAAGTCGAATGAAGAATGTTGATATATATGATAACATTAAAAATACATGGAAATCATTACCTAAAATGTTGATTGGAAGATATCATGCCGGAAGTGTTTTCTATGATGGACATCTTTATGTTACGGGTGGAGCAAATGAAGATCGGGCCATTGTTGAGTGTGAATATTTACCAAAATATTCTAAAAATTGGGCAATTATGCCACATCTTAATCATGCTCGATCTGCTCATCAAACTGTTATCTACGACAAATATCTCTATGTTTTGGGTGGAAGAAATGGAAATGATGAATTTTCAAGTGTTGAAAGATTCGAACTTGGCACAAATGGAACCTGGAAAGAAGTTGCTTCAATGTCGACTAAACGGTTAGTTTTTTTTATAAAAATGAGTTACAGTATTATTTATCAAATTGTGATAGTAATCTTGAAATTTCAATTTTGAATTTTTGGGTTACTGTACTTTTGTCATTGTTCAGGGGAACACTTTGTCATACAAATTTTTTAGATGTAATTTTGCTGCTGCAGTATGGGATAACAAA
The DNA here is from genome assembly GCA_964035985.1 of Panagrolaimus superbus. Taxonomy (NCBI): domain Eukaryota; kingdom Metazoa; phylum Nematoda; class Chromadorea; order Rhabditida; family Panagrolaimidae; genus Panagrolaimus; species Panagrolaimus superbus. The sequence continues at coordinate 15,845,432 of OZ038357.1, forward strand.
CTTTTTGTTTTTGGTGGAGAACATGATAATTTAACACAAACTGTTGAATATTTTGATGGTGAAAATTGGCATCCATTCTGTTCCCTCCCAGCTGATGTAACTCCTTTAGCAGCAATGAATTGGAAAAATGTTCCACATGCTGATCGTCTTCTTGTAAATGATGGTAATGATTCAATGATTTTTGCAACTCCTGATGATGAAGAAGAAGAAATTTGTGCAAATAATAATTGCTGCATCGGTGGTGGTGCAGTTCAAGGTGCTTAATCTTATTGGCTTGAGCTGGCTTGATATTACTAATTTTCTTTTTTTCGGATTCTGATATATACTAATAATGTGTGTGATGTACTGATAAGAGAGAATTGATAATAAAGTAACGCTGATTTAAATTTTTTTTAAAAATATTATTGGTTAAAAAAATGACAGTAAACATTTTTTTTAAAAACTGAAAATTTGTTTACTGTCATTTTTTTAAAAGAAAAACTGCTGTTAAAAAGTTGTTTTTTTTGTCAACATTATCTGATGCCAGCTTTTGTCCATGTTCCAAAGAAAAACAGAAACGACTCATTTTCAATTGAATTTCACATTTTAAAAAAAATGACAAAAGTGAATGACTTTTTTAACGGCGTCACATAACTTTTCCCCCCCTATATCTTTTTTTTATAGATTCGTATGCCCAGAGGGTGGTGACTCGAATTAGTATATATAGCATAGCTTTGGCAATAGTCGTAGAAGCAGTTTATTTCGCATTTAACCACCCGCTTTTTATTTTTTTTAAATGGTTTCAACGTTACTAACTGAAAAAAAGGGAAGAAGAAATTTAAAAAAAGGGGGGAGTCCCAAAATTAATCAAAACACGCAAACAAAAAAAAGAGAAAAGAAAAAAACAATTTTGTTGGTAGAGGAACTGATTTTATATATTTAAATTTAAACAAACACGATAAAAATAAATTACATGGATAAATGTTTTTTTTTTGGGGGGGGGGGATAAATGGAAATTGTTTTTGGGCGGAAAATTGAACTTTTAAAATTGTTTGGATTGGTAAAAATTTTTTTTGGGAATTGTATTAAAATTAGAAAACAAATTAGATAAAATAGGTAAAAGTGTTGAAACCAAGACGGATAAAGACTTGCAATTCAAAGATAAAAAATTTTAGTTTTTGAAAATTTTAAAAATTGTTCTGTTTAATAATTATACAGACTCTTTCGAAAGGGTCCATGAATTTTGGGAAACATTAAAAAATTTTTTCTTGTGCTCCAAAATCATTTGAAAATAAAAATGTTAAGCAACTTTTTACTTGCAAATGTTCCACATTCATTATTATTCTCATCACATCATCTCCAAATTTATTTACAAGTTTTCATTTTATATATCTACTTACTTCTTTGATGTTCCGGAGTAAATAAATAAATGAGCAAAAAATTAATGTTTTTTTTTGCAAGTTTTTTTAAACTAAAGTTTACAAAATAGAAAAAAAAACAAAATGGCGGCTGTTCCAGTTAGAAAAAAAGGTTTTTTTGTTAAATCTATTTTTTAGTCGAAACATTCGAAAAGCTACTCTTCTCACGCAACAAACAGAAGCAAAAAAAAACATGGAATTTTTTCGTTTAAAAAAATCTCAAAAAAGCCTTTAACATGAAAAATAGCAGCAGCATAAATAAAGTTTTGAAGAAAAAAAAAGAAGTTTATTCCATTTTAAATGCCTTTTATCTACTTTGTAGAAGCTCCAAATCAAAAAAAAGATAAACAAAATAATCATTCAATGTCGAATTTTCCATTTTCTGATAAATAGTTTTGTCATTTTGTTTTTCAACCGTGTTTTTTTCATGCTATGTTTTTTTATTGATAAAGATTTTACGGATAAACTTTTGTTATTTTTCTCTGTGTTTTTTTTGAGATGCGTGGTTTCGCCGTTCCTCCTTTTTAAAGTTAAAACTTCCTTTTTTGATGTTTTTTTCTGCCTTTTTCGAAATCTTTTTTTGCAATTATTTTGTTTTTTAAATTTAGATAGGATAAGAAAGATTCACAACATTTGTCAGACGTGTGTCATGTAATTGTTTTAAAATTTTTTAGATTAGTAATAGATAAACACTGATTTGAGCTTTTTTTTGTCTTTATCTTATTTATTGGGGTATAGTTTCATTCATCAATAGTTTGTTTCTAGAAATGTAATAATTGATAAAGAATTTAAGAATCTTTCTTTTTTTACTTTTTAAATAGAATAGCAGATTTGACCTTGATAATGTTTTTTAAACAAATAAAGTAACAAAGTGTTCCCCTCTGCTTTGACAAGCGTGATAGTAATCTTTTTTTTTGCAAATGCAGTTTTTAAGGTTACTATCTTTTTATTTTTACAGAGGATTTTTTAAACACGAGCACAAAAAATTATGAATTTAAAATGTTGCCCTAAAACACTTTAAATTCAATTAGCTTTTAATTTTAATTTTGTATAAATTGGTCAATTTTAAAAAAATTTAGTTTAATTCTGTTTAAAAATAAAATTTAATTTCAACTTTTTAAGTTTAACCTTAAGTTTCTATTTTTGGATATTAATGTTTAAAAGCTTTTTATCAGATAATATAATATCTTTGCTTTGTATTATTTACAAATTCTTGTACCACCTTTCACACATTAATCATTTATACGATCATATCCAAAAAACCTTGACTTTTTAAGAACATCTTTGAACATTTAATGTTTTGTATCCATTTTTTTATCTTTCTGAAAAGTAAAAAAATAGGAATTTAAAAAAATGCGTCTTTTATTACACTTTTAAAAAATCATTTGACATCATCCATTATATCAACTAAGACTTTTAATCTTAATCTTTTTTTTCTTTTTTAAAATTTGCGCAGGAGGTATTTTATAAATTATAATACCGAGACTTTTTTTTTCTGCCCTCTGTTTTTTAAATTAAAAATCTTTTTTTAAAAAACAGCGGGGGAAAATTCCTTGTTATAAGGCTGCTTTATCTTATCCACTTTCCCTCTTTTTTATCTATTAAAAAAATGTTCGTTAAAGAATTTCGGCACTAGACCGGAAGAAGAGATTTTTGGGGGGAACGGATATGTTCTGATTTGTTCATTTTTTAAAAGATTAAGTTGATGAAGAAAGAATGAACTCAAAATGTAGTTGTAAGATGAATGTTTTTTTGGGGGACAACATTTTTGGATTTTAAAAACAAAGTTTATTTAAAAACTTCGAGTCACGCGAGTGATGAGTGATCATGAGCATATGTGGATTAATGGATAAATTCTATTTTCAGGAATTAAGAACTTTTTTTTTGTTTTTTTATGTTTCAGAAATGTGGGATATAAAATGACAAGATTCTGGAGAGAAAAAAGTTGTTTAATTTGAAATGTTAATTATCATAAAAAAGGTCTACAAAACAGATGACAGCAAATTTAGAATTGTCATCGATTGATGGTTTAAAAGATAAGATTACTATTTGGTTAAACACGGAAACTTTAGTAAATATCAAGAAATTGATTTTGCTTATGAAAATAATGATTAACAATTTTTTTAAAGGTTTTCTCAAAAGCAGGTAAAATTTATTAAATATTATTTTTTCAAAATCGAAATCAATTTTTTTGATTGTACTAATTTATGATAGCTTGTTGCTGTAACCATATCCAAATTTAACTTCCCAAAACATTTTCATTAATCTGTCATCTGATGTATGTATATATATATGTGACAAATCCATTGCCCCAAAAACATGTGATAGTAGTAAAAGAGTAGGAGTTGTTAGTATCTCAGAGAAAAGAAAATATGCTAACATTCAAGAATCCCCAAGGAAAATCATTCTTCTCTTCCGTTTCTTCCCCCCTTTTTCTGGATGAAAAAAAACATTTTTGTCTTCTCCTCCAAGTGGTAGTAGGGGTAGGGGTGGGTGAAGATATCTCTCTCTCTATATATATTTTTTTCAACTTGTTGCAAATGAACAACTTATGAGTGTCGCCCTTTTAAATGTTGTTTTTGTTGCTTTTTTTTTGAGGAAGAAAAAAAACTTTTTAAAATTGATAGTTTTTTTGTTGCAACTTCCCTTTTTTTCTGTCTCCAAAATCTTGTTAAAAACGTCATAAAATCATATCATTTTTTGCGATGACATAAAATAAATCCAAATTTGGATTTTATCTTATAAACATTTTATATTTTTATATATTTTGTTTGCTTTTTGATTGCATAAAATGTTTTTTTTAATATATTTTGGTAGCCATGTGCCTTTAAGTTTCAAATATTAAAATTTATACATTGATGTCATTCAATGGTGGAGTGTTTAATATTTGTTAAAAAATGAGAAAAAATTATGGAAATTAGATGAAGCTGCAAATTTATGGATTCTTTCTAGTTTGATTAAAAATTCTTTTTGTAGTGTTTTTGAAGAGGATCTGGGAGTAGATTAACAATGTTTTTAAACTATGGTTTCATTGGTTTTGAGGAACTGACAAATAGAAATGTGATAAATTATCCAGAAGAGAAACACTAAATTGTTTGAAATTTTTCCATCATTTTTAAATTTGAATTTAAAAAAAACAAAGTGTTCCCTTTTGCTTTGACAAATGCGATAGTAATCATATTTTTTTCAAAATTCATTTTTTGGTTACTGTCTTTATAAAAAATTATGTTTTTTCAAACAAAAATTTAACAGATTTCTAAATCCTGCTATTTATTAATAGCTTTCATTATATCTTTTTTTATTTTTTTATAAAAAAATCCGAGTTTTATTTTTTATAAACGATTCAGTTAGTCCCAAATTTAAAGTTGAAGATTTTTCTGATTTGCAGTATTTGAAAATATTTTTTATTAAACAGGAAAAATTGACAAAAGTGGCACTTTTTCAAATAAACATAAAAAAACACGTGGAAAACAAATGATGACATAACTCCTTTATTTATTTAAATAATCTGTAAACTCTTCGTTTTTTTTTGTTGGTGCGTGGTTTAGTAACCATCTTTTCTCAGAAATTTTTTGGTACAACAATGCAAACATTTGTTTCATTTTTTCATCCTCTGCGTTTCTTGGCAACATATTTTTTTTATTCTTCAAAAAATTTAAATATTTTTGACCAAAGCCTTTCACTTTTTTTTTGTTTCTCGTTCTTTGGTGAATTCAATATTCGAGTTTGGTGGTGTCTGTTTTTTCTATTACCCATCTTTGTTGAGAAACTTTGAAATTGTTTTTTTTTCTGATAATCCCGCGGGAAAAAAAATGTTTCTTTGCGAATATAGCCTTTGACTTTTTAAAATTCTTTATTTTTTTTTATTATTGTCTGCTGCAAAATATATTTTTTTTGTTGTTCATACTTTCCTTGAAACTAAGAAGAAAGTTCAGAAATTCATTTTTGCCTCTAAAAATGGCATCCATTGTTTGGGATGGAAAAGACTTCAAAAAGGATGCATCCGATATCCCATCATTTCCACTTTCTTTGAACTCTTCTATTTTTTTTGAACAAATAATTCAAATTGAAATTTCTTTTTTTAAAAAAATGTTCCATTCTTTGGTCTTCTTCTTTTTATTCCATTTCCTTTCTGGAATGTTGCGCAACTGACCAGAAGTTTCCGGATTCTTGTTTTCTTTCTTTTTTGCTTGTTGTTATTCGAATAAAAAAGAGAAATCTTCCAAATTGGGCCAATTGTGAAAGTTGGTCAGTTTTTTTGGGAAGAAGAGAGAAAAGGCGTTAATCACATTCTTCTATTTCACTTACTACTCTACTTGAAAAAAAAATTCTTTGACATAAAAAAATGTTAGAAAAGCATCAAGGGAAAAAAATGAAATGGATTCATTATATTTTTGCTTAGCTTTTTTCATTTTTATGAATAATGTTTTGATTTTAATAATTTTAAGCAATTTTTGTTGGGTCTTGAAAAATGTTTTTAATGACAAAGTGTTCCCTTCTGAGTTGACAAATGCGACAGTAATCATATTTTTTTCAAAATCCATTTTTTTGTTACTATCTTTTCAACTTTTTCAAAATTTTATTATTTAATTTTTAGCAAAACTAAAACAACTCTCACATTTTTAATTTAATTTATTCCTAAATTTGTTTATTATTTTACTTTTCTAAAATTTTACAAATCATTACTTCTGAAATTTCTGAATGACAAATTTTTTGTGACAAATTAATTTAATAATCTTACATTGTTAGTAATATTCAATCATACAGGAACTTAAAAAATAAATATTTAATTGGTTTAACAATTATTTTTGTAGGAAAAAAATGAAAAAAGTGTGACGATTTTGACATATTACATGTACATGCACAATAATGTACACTTGAGCTGTAAATGTAAATCTATGAATCATTTAAATTAAGTAAAATAGTCATTTTTTGCTGTCGAATTAGTAATACAATTAGTTATTATTTGATGCGTAAAAATAATTTATCATAATATTTATGAAGTATTTAATGAAATACACCAACGAGGAAGGGGTTTTTAAATATTAAAATATTCACCTAAAAATTTCAAATCATTTTCTTGTCGAGAAAAATAACTATAAAAAAAAGTTGTAATAATGAAAAGTTATATAAATATAAACTTTTTTAAAGGCGGATATTATTTATTTATGCGTTTATTTTCCATTCAAAAAAGACGTCTTTAAATTTTCCTTTTGACGCAATTAAAATTTTTTTTTTGAGATTTTGATTTGGAAAATGGCTAAAAATAATTAATCATTCAACGTTTTTTTTCGAGAGTTATGGTTTGTGTTTTAAACATTTTGATAGCTCAGTGGTTTAGATTACTCTACTTCTAAAAACAGCATCATTTCTTTGTTTTATTATTTTGCTAAAAACAAATCTCTTTTTTTTTGGGATCAAATATTCTGAGCTCAAACTTTGACTTCTTTCTTTATTTTTTTTTTCAATTATGCAAACAAAAAAGTGTGCAAAAAAATTATGTTAAAAATTATTAATGCAAAGTAGAATCTTTTTTTTGAAATTATCATTTTCATTAATAACACAAAGTCCCATTTATCATGTCTAGTCTTACCGTAATCCATTTTCTTTGTAAAAAATGGATTCATATCATCATCGCTATTTTTCTTTTCTGTCAGGTGCTAAATCTGTCTTTGTTTTTTCTTTCTTTTTCGTTTCTAAGTAATTTTTGTTGAAAAAAAAAATACAATAGAGAGAGAGAGAGAAACAGAGTTCAAACCCTTCAATTAAGGGAAAAAGAAGAAAACTAGGAAACAGACGAAGGCGTCATGGACAACCACCACCAAAATGAAATCCCTTTTCAAAAAAAGGACCTTTGAAATATGAAAAAAAAATATATTCCTATTGTTTTCAAAAGGTTCTGTCATGTTTCTGTTTTTAGTAATAATACACGCATATTTTTTTTGGTTGTTGAAAAAAAAAAGTGAAGGAAGGATAATAGTAAAGTTATTCAACAAAAATGAACTTTTTTTACACGCTAACCACCACCAAAAAATGAAAGAGTCATCCCCTAAAAAAAGAAGCTAATAGAAAAAAAAACACAAGAAAGCTAAAGAAAAAAAGGGATTTTATTCCCCCTCTTTTTTTATGCGCAATGTGTTGGCGGTCATGCCGAAAGAAAAAATGAAATAGGGGAGGAGGATATGGCATTAATTTTTCAAGACTTTCCCCCCTTTAAGTCTTCAATCTCGTCTATAAAAGATACTAAGATTTTTTTGTTTTTTTGAGAAGTAATATTTAATTGTGTATGAGTTGGTAATTACATCCATGTTTGGGTATAATCAGTTTAACAAATCACTAAATTTTTTTTAACTGATTTACATTAATTTTAAATTTTATAAAATTATTTTTTGTTTTGGTGTTATTTTATATTTAACACAGTCTGATTCATTTAAATGTGGCAAAAATAGCTTTTAAAAAATTACGATTTTGTGCTTTGAATTGTTTTTTTCAAGACAAAGTGTTCCCTTCTGCTTTGACGAATATGATAGTAATTGTTTTTTTAGAAATTTAATTTTTTGGGTTACTATATTTTTAAGTTTTACACAAAATTATTTGCAAAAAAGTAATTTTAATAAAAATTATTAAAATACATTTGTGTTTTTTTGCTAGATTATTTTGAAACAGCAAATGGATTAAATTTATAAAACTTTTTTCATTAAATTTTTTTGATCACTAAAATTTTAAAAATTATTTAAACTTTTTGTTTTGACCAAGCTATGATGAAATGTAAAAATGTTTATCGACCACTAATATTTTCCTACCGAATTACGAGTGTTCCATTTCTTTTGTCCCCTTTTTTCCAGGTTAATGTTTGTTGACAAAAAAATATTTCTTTTTTCGACGGATATACATTTTACGAGAATTTCCGTTCCCAATTTCCTGTTTTATCTACACTTTTTTTTATATTTTTGGAAATAATCCATAAAAAACATTTTTTTAATTTTTCAGGAAACTCAAAGCTTACAAACTATATATATATACAAATTCATTTCAAGATTTAAGTTCCTGTTTTATATATTCCATGATTTTAATTATATTTTATCCAAGGCTTTAACATATATTTTTATCACTCCAAAATATCCCCTTTTTAATCAGCAAAAAAAAGAGTTATACATTTCATGGTGTATTTTTATCATATATTATTTTTATCGCTATTAATTGAAACAATTAAATGTGTAATTTTATCTGGCTCCACAGATTCATTTGCAAGATTTCCAAAATGGGCCCAGTACTGTTTCTTTTGAAATTCAAATTTTCAAATTTTTAAAACATCTTTTTTTATAGAACATTTGAAAATCAATTATCTTTTGAATTTCGAACAAAATCTTCTGCGTCTTTGCTCCTTTACACCGATGACGGAGGAGTACAAGGAAATTTTTATACTTTAACAATTGTGGATGGAAAATTACAACTGGATTTCCGATTAGGTGACTCCAATCAAGATGTTCTTATGGAGCGTCCGGTGCATAGTATTAGAGTTGAACAGGTTCGAGTTGATGATGGAAAATGGCATAAATTTGTTCTTTTTCAAGTAAGAGCTTTTTTATGAATTACTGATGTATAAAATTTTTTGATAACATTTTCATGCTTTTATCAAATTTTATCACTAAAAATTAACAATTATTTTAGGCATGGGAAAATGTTAAAATTCAACTTGATAATACTGTACTTTTCAAAATTCTTACACAAAGATCATTTGTTTTTGGTAATCTTCGAACAAATTCTGATGTCTTTGTTGGTGGTCTTCCAACTGTATGTCCAAGGCTTTCTAATAAATTTGCATATTTTTTCATTTTTTAGGACGTCCAAAAATTTGGCAAAATGTCATCCCCCCTTCGACGGCATACAAAAAGATTTGCGGGTGCAATAAAAAATTTAATTTATCGCTTATATCCCCAGGGTGTTAGCTCTCCACAACTTATTTCCTCCCGTGGCACGCGACTAACAGATGATGATTATTGTGCCTTAGAAAGTCCATGCAAACATTCTGGTCGTTGTTTTTCTACCAATGATGGAGCCTCTTGTGATTGCTCATTCACAGATTTTCAAGGAAGAATTTGTGAAAAACAAAAAACTGGACAACAAGCTTTAAGCTTTTTTGGGCATGAATGGATCGGATATGACGTCACAAATCACACTTCATCATTAATACAAAATCGATATGAAAATATTAGTATACAATTTCGTACGGCACATCCAAATGGATTATTGTTTGCTGCAGGAGATAAAAGTGTAAGTGTGCTTTTAAGATATTTTTTGTTATTAGTAATTATAAAATTAGTTTTGATATTAAAATTTAATCAAAAGTGATTTAAAAAAAGGTTTAAAATTATTATCGGTTACTATCACTTTTGTTGCACCTGTGGTCGAGTGGTGGGGAGCGCTCATCCCACGGCCAGGACCTCACAGGTTCGAATCCACGTCTGTACCGAACTCAAGTGCTACCGAAAAGTGTCATCGGGTTACGCCGATAAAAGGTTTTTAATGCTTAAAAAAGCTGTCCAAGCAGCTTCAAACTCCCCCGCAATAAAAAGTGACAGTAACCATAAAAAAAGTTATTGAATTAAAATTGTTACTGTCTTTTGGATATCCTCTGTTTTGTGTTACTATCATTTTGTCAAAACGGAAAAAATATTTTAATGATAAATTCATTAAATTTTAAGTGATTTTATCGTTTTTTTGACAGCTAAAAAAAGCATCATTCATCAAAATAATGCACTGTGATTAATTTTTTATATTAAATTTTAGTCATACGTCCAATTAATAATTGAAAGAGGAGTATTAATAGCTGCATCAAAATTATTTGGAACCGAAAAAAGAATTATCAGAATGTTTAACAAAAGAAATCAACCGTCACGTTTTGATGATGATCTTTGGCATGAAGTTTGCTTGTATCGAGATGTTGAATTGGTATGTTTAAATGCTTTTGTAATACACACAATTTTATATATCACAAATTACCGTCTTATACTGTATTTATTAAATTTTAAATATTTTTAACACACATATTTTTAACATTTGCATTTTTAAACATTTTTTTCACTGTTTCTTTTTCATTTTAAGACAACAACAAAATATGCCGCAGTTAGCGTAAGTTTTGTGCCAAAAAACATTGATTTTGGACTAGGTTTTTCCTGAGTTTAATTAATTTTAATTGAGTGCGAATAATTTTTTTCACTTTTTTTATCCTTTTTTTGTTTCAAAATTGATTTTTGACCTTTCCTGTGTGTGTGTGTTTTTAACTTTGTTTTTTGATACAAGTTTGAACTTTTTTGAATTTTTGAATAAATTATTAATAGTTTTATTGCGTGATTTTATTTGAAATTTTTTCTTGGTTGAAAGTATTACGGTAGATTATTTATTTGGGTATCACAAATTTTTAATCTTTTTTAATATAATTTCAATTTTTTTAAAAAAAAGCTTAAAAGCTTATATCACTTTTACATTCGCTATCACTAATTCTGTTTCTTTAATCATTGCTATTCTTTTAATTTTTTTTCATACTATCTATCAATCTTTTGTTCTCTTTCACTTTCACGCTTTTTTAATTCATTGCAGTGTTTTTTTTTGAAAAATTTTTTAGTTTCTTTAGTTTTTTTAAAATTTTTAACCAAAATCAATGAATCCATTTTTTAGATGAAGCTGATCGTAGATGGTCAAATGGATGAAGTTAAACAATTTAGTGGTGATACAGAATGGCTTGGAAATAGTTTTGCATATGTTGGCGGGGCGCTTCCATATCGATCATATATCCCCGGATTTACACAACCATTTCGAGGTTGTATGAAAAAAATTCGATATGAAGCTGATGCACAATTGTTGGATATCATAGAGTTAGCGGATCAAGGATTTGGACAATCTGTTATTCGAACAGGCGGAGATTTATCATTTTCATGTGAATCTGGAAGGTTATCACCGGCTCCAGATGTGTTATCATTTAATATTGGAACCGTTTCAATTGCCTTACCAAAATGGAATTCACCATCTGGGGGATCCCTTGGATTTCAATTTCGAACAGGGGAATCTGATTCCCTTCTACTTTTTCATGGCCTCCGAAAACCTTTAAATCAAACACACAGCGATTTTTTGGCTTTTGAAATTATTGATGGACATTTATATATGGTTTTAAACCTTGGCTCCGGGACTGTCAGATTACAAGCAACTTCTCAAAGAGTTGATGATCCTCGAGTTTGGCATTCAGTACAACTTGAAAGACTAGGAAGAAGTGGAAGTGTACTTGTTGATAATTTAAGAACAGATTTTTCTACCCCTGGGGTATCAGCAAATTTACATTTGGAAGATCCAATTTTTATTGGTGGAATGCCAAAAGAGTATGAAGCTCCGGCAACGGTGTGGAGTGCCCAGCTGAAGAAAGGATTTATTGGATGTATTAAAAATGTTAGAATTAATGGAATTAATGCTCAAATTTCGAAATATTTTAATGAACAAGCTGATAATTCATCTAAAGAAGGTATCAATTTAAAAACTTTTTTTGTGAAAATATTGTTGTAATATAAAATTACTGCTAAAATTTTAATTTTTTGATATTGATAGGGGTAAAATTACGACATTACACTTTTTGGGCTAATAGTAAAATAATGTATTTTTAAAGAAAAAAAAATTTTTATTAAAAATGTAAAGATAGTAACCTAAAAAATTTCATTTTCAAAAACACGTTTACTATCACGGCTGTCAAAACAGAGGGGGAACACTTTGTCTAAAAAATGTTTAGCTGTAATAAAGTAAAACAAATTATAATTTTATCTTGGATCATTTTATCCAGATAAAATTATACTGATGAGTCATTAATCTTTCTTTTATTTTTAGAAATTTCCCTTGGTTGTCCATCTTTAAGTGGATCAGATTGTAAGTGCATTCATTAATGAAATAAATATGCAAATGCCAGTCTTAAAAAAACACAATTTAGATTGTGCAACCGATCCATGCCAAAATGGAGGGATATGCCGAAACGGGCATACAACATATCATTGTGATTGTGCCAAAACACATTTTGAAGGGCCCCGATGTAATGATGATCCAATTGTATATTCATTTGCCCGAAGACATGGGGATGCTCCAAGGATAAGATTATCACAACAAAAATTAAGTCAATCTGAAGATGTTGAAATAAAATTTCGAACTGAAGATTTAAGAGCTGTTTTAATTGATACTGGAGCATTTAATGCAACCGATAGATTTCGGTTAACACTTGATCATGGAAGGTTAGAATTAAAAATATCAATTGATGGAAGTCGACAATCTTTTGGATGGGGGGAAGGATTAAATGATAATCAATGGCATACAGTAAGGGTTAATAGACGTGGTGAAAAATTACGGTTATTTGTTGATGGAAAATGGGAAAATCATTGTAAGCTTTATGGAAAAATTTTTTTTGGATTTCATATATCCGTAAATATATCATTTTATCATAATTTTTTCAAATTTTATAAAATTATATTAGATTTCATATATTACTTAAACGTGATGGATATCATATATCTCAGTATAAATCCAAAAGTTATTTTAGATATCCTACCAGATGGTAAAATAGATTTACATATTGATGAGTTAAATGTTGCTGAACCTTTACAACCATATGAAAATGAATCAGAAGAATCAATATCAAATGATGACTTTGATGGAGATATAATTAAAGCAACTTTCAATGATATCGATCTCTTGGAAGAAGTTCGTTCGAGACAAAAAGATCGAACAAGTTCCGAAGAAAGGTCAGAAGGTCAACGACTTAAACATCGAAAAGTTAAATCTACCACGGTTTGGTTCGATACCAATGAAGGGCATTTAGCATTTTCTCTTTATCGAAATACAACTCAAAATGGCATAAAATTAGCACTTAAATTTCGAACATTATCAAAAAAATGTTTAATTTTAATTATTTGGAATGAAAAAGTTGTTGGAAATGAACAAATTTCTTTGCAATTAATTAATGGCCAACTTCGATTAACAAGAATTTCTGGAAGTCAACTTTCAACTTCAACAATTAAAGGCAAACGTTGGAATGACCTTAAATGGCATACTCTACATTTAATTGAAACTTCTAAAGGCGGCTTAAAAGCATCAATAGAGAACAAGAGTGCCGAAATTGATGGCACCCTTCCAACTTTTCGATCTTCAGGAAAATTATTTTTGGGTGGTTTACCAACTGGTACCTCATGGCCTCAAGGCATTCCACAAAGTGAAGGATTTCGAGGTTGTATGGCAGCATTAAAATTTGGCAATGAATTATTAGATTTATGGAGTGATGCCGAATCTGGAGTACAAGTTGAAAAAGGTTGTCGAGGTTAGTTATTTCTTTCTTTTTACAATTGAAGATTATTTTGAGTGAAAAAAAATTTGCATATAATTTTTGCCCCTTCATTCTTAGTCTCTTTTCGCGACCCCTTTTTTCGTCCATTTATGAATGAGTGGTTAATACGTCAGAGTGTCGTGCAAAAGAAAATGCGGGGGGATCAAATCCCGCGGCCAGTCTCTCTATGGCTAATATTAACCTTTTTAATCTGATTTTTTTTAAAACCATCTTTTTTTTAAACTTTGACATTTTAAATTTAAATATCAGATTAACATTTTAAAAAAAGCTTTTGATCTTTTGACAAGTTTTTGTATAGCTGAAAATTTGCATAACAGGGATTAAGCTGGAAATATAGCTGTGTTACTCAAGAATTTTGAGTTAAGGCTAAATTTAAAATTGTTTTATTTTCCTTTTGTGTTTGGAGTTTTTGGAGTTTTCGGAGCTTGAAAAAATGTGGTTATCAGTGATTATTATGTTTGATAAAATATTCTAATTTTTAAATTTAAAAAAAAATGTAACTAATTTTTGACCAGCATTAAATAAAAATCTATATTTGTCCCTTGGATCGGCCATGGCATTTTGGCTCCATTTTATTCCATTTTTTTAATAATGTATATATATTATTTACCTTAAAGCCAAAATAATTTCCTGTATTATTATTATTTTTATTTAATCCTGACTTTCAAATATTAGGTTTCTTTTTTCATTTTTTTAAAAGATGCATGTTTGTATTAAATTCATTCAAAATTGAAGGGAAAAAAAGTAGTATATTTTTATCCATTTTTAAGCCGAAAAAAAAAAGAATCCCTAAGAATTCTAGAAGAAAGAAAGAAAGAAAAACTTTGTACATTTATATATATTTAAAAGTATTTTTAACAACGACGACGACATTTGACAGCTCTGCTTTTTCTTAAAAAAAAGTTTCTCTTTCTTTTTTTTATCCTCAATAAAAGAAATATTCAAAGATTTTTTTTTTAAATTTGAAAAATAACAAAAACGGAAACAAAATGAAATGAAATAAAAATGAAAGGATGATGCCCCTCGGATGCCAGGAGAGAGAGAGTGAGGAGAGAAAGAATGAACGAAAAAAAGGGGGGGAGATAAAAGATGCTGCGAATGCTGCGTGTCAATTGTTTCCTTCACTTTTTTTTTGCTCCCGTGTGATTCAATACTTTCATTTCTTACATCACATTTATAATCGAACATATCACATATAAAAAAACTGTAGTTTTAAGACAGATAAAGGATAAAGGAGAATGCCATGGCATCATATTATTTTTGATGGCATCAAAGAAAAAACTTTCTTTTTTTCCTGTTGACCTTTTTTCGGCACACATGTGCTGCTGTTTTAAAAGTTTAAAAGTGTTCAATGAAAAAAAAATGAAATAAACTTTAAAAAATTGCAATAAAATTTTGCGCGAAAAAAAATATAAATAAATAAATGCCATCCATGCAATTTCCTGACCATTTGCTTCTTTTTTCTTTCCTTTTTTTTGTTCCGCTTAGTTTTAGTTTAGTTTAGTTTAGGCTTAGCTAAAATTCTATGAATGAGCTAAAATAAAAAAATCCGCGACGGAAGGAGAGAGGCACCTCCTTTGGGAAAGATTTATACTTTTGCTTTTTTTACACTCTTCTTTTTTTTCTGTCTATCATCTCTGGAGACATTTTTAAAAGGGCAAAAAAACAGGTCCGCCAAAAAAAAAAGAAAAAGAAAAGCAAAACTTTTTTTTAACACCACAAAATTGAAGAAGCTTTTATTGAAGCGACTATCTATCGAAAGTTGTTTTGTCGAATTGTCCCATGGGACAAATCGACAATAACTTTTGAATAAATATATATGTATACAAAAAAAGTAGAAAGAATGCAAAAATATATGGCACATTTTTTGAAAGAAAAAATACAAGTTTGATGAAAGAATTGATAAGTTTATTTTTGTTGCTTCTGAGAATGATGTAACATTTTTGGGTCATCCTTCTTCCCTTATCAAATTTATCAGTATCATTCAAAAATCAATCAATATACCATATTCTATTATATAAGATTTCTGAAAAAAAGTGCCATGGCATTTTTTTATAGAATGCCATGGCACTTTTTTTTGCGGTCAAGATGGCATTTTGAAGATATAGTTGAAGTAATCCTCTTGAGTCTATATTATATGTAGTTACTTCATTAATGCCAACTTTAACTTTTCCTTCTTTTTTTTGGTTTAAAGATTTAAAGTATTTACTCTTTTTTTTCGCTCCGAAAAAAAGGAGGCTAATTTGTTTTTAAAAAAATGAAAGAAAAGGAAACTTGACAAGATTAAAGATTTCTTTTTTTGCATAAATTTGGAAGTCTAACAAAGCTAATTTTTGGATGCCATTCTATTTTTAAGATAATTCAAGTACATATTTGGTCAAGGGTTGTTGTCTCGGGTTTAAAAGAGGGATAAACAAAATTCTTAAATTTGTCTTGAGTGGAAAATTTGAAAAATATCAATAATCAAAAGTTAACAAAACTTTACAAAAATTACAAAATACAGTACTCCGTGGAGTACTTTTAAGTTTAAATTAAAAGGACAACTATATCATGAAAATGCCATCTTGAGCAAGAAAATGCCATGGCATTTAAAATGAAAAACAAACAAAAACATTTTAAATTTTTTTACAGCTCCATCAAATCGATGCCATCTAGATACATGCAAAAATGATGGCATTTGCCAGCAATCTTGGACTTCGGTAAAATGTGATTGTACACAAACGCCATTCAGCGGGGATCTCTGTGATCAACTTGGAACAACATATGATTTTGATGGGGAGGGCTCATGTGTCTATTACGAATATCCCCCAAATCAACGCCCTTCAACTTCAGAAGATTCATTAGTTTTGGCATTTCAAACAGAAAAATCAAATGGTGTACTTTTTGCTGTTCAATGTGGCGTAGATGCAGATTTTTTAACAATCTTCTTGTCGGGAGGATATTTACAAGTTCGATTTAGTCTTGGCAGTCAATCTCATCATGTTCAGCTAAATGAAAACTTCATTCAAGACAATCATTGGCATGTCCTAAAACTTCGTCGACAAGCTGCAAATTTAACACTACAATTGGACAAAAGTCTTCCGGTTTATTATTCAACAAAAGGTATGCCATTATTATTATTATTAAAGGACAAAGTGTGCCATTCAAAAAAAGTGCCCTCCTTCTCATTCATGGAACAAACAAATAAATAAAAATAAAAGTGGACGCTCATTTTTAGATGGCTTGGCAACTCTCAATACTCAATGGCGAGTCTCAGTTGGGGCAGCATTTAATGCTTTACATTCAAGTCTTACAACCACCCAGCATCAAATCCTTTATCCTTCTCAACTTCAACAACAACAACTTCAACAACAACAAAGGCGTCGACGACGGCATTCTCGTGTCTTTGATGAATTTCATGGTCGAATTGCCGGTGTCAATTTTAATGGACTTCGTGTTCTTGATGCTTATGCTCATGGTTGGCACTTTTTTTCTTTCTTTCTTTTCTCTTTTTGGCATTTTTGGCATTTGCGTGAAAAAACTTTATTCTTTTTTTAAAAAAACCTGCATTAAAATGTCAGAAAAAAAACATATTAAAGCAGGTTTTCATTTCATGGCATATGTCAATGGCATATCAAAAATGCCATCAAACTTTCCGGCACAAAGCTTCTTCTTCTTCTTCTTTAAAATTTAGTCATCAAAAATATTATATTATTTATATTCATTTTTAAAGCCTTTTTTCAAAGTACTCATACTTTTTTTTGCAATAAAAAAAACTAAAGATTGAAAAGGGGGAAAAAAGCAGCAGTGTTTTTCCAATTCATTTTTCCTTCCCATATTTATATTTATATACATATACATATATATATGCCCTTTTTTGTCCTTCCATATCATTTTTGTGCCTAATCCCTTTTTTTTCCTTCTTTGCTGCTTTTTTACAGCAAAGGTTCGCGGCTCTATTTTCCTTTTTTTTCCGTCTTTAAAAAAGGGTAAAAAAATTTATTTTTCGAATTGGATTACACATCTTTTTTTTTTGCTTTCCATTTTTTTAGCTTCTGTTTTTACGGTTTTTTATTGCTGCTTCCAAAAAAAATAAAAGTAGTAATACTTTTTTTTCGATGTCTGTTTTTTGTTGTTGTTTTTTTTAAATTTATTTCCAATTTTAAAATTTAATTATCAAAAAAATATTTATATTTGTATTTAAAATCACACACGTCATTTTTTAAATTTGCATATATTTATATATTTCTTTTTTTTCAGGCTGGGACCGCTCATTTGCATCCGGACGTCCACAACTTATTCATATGGCGGCATCAGAGGTAGCAGCAGCCGCCTCAGCGGCATCAATTGATTCAGGACTTTTTAGTCGTGTAAGTTGTTGTTGTTTTTTGGGACGAATCTTCCAACTAAAAAAAAAATATTTGAAGAAGAAGAAGTCCCTCCTATTTTTTTTATTTTCTTTTGTGTTTTTTTTACCTCAATTGTTATCTCTTTTTTATTTTATTTTTTTGGTGGGACTTCTTCAAAAAAGAAATCTTCTTCAAAGTTTTTTTTTTCGCCAAACATTGATTTTGGCACACTCTTTACTTTTATGTTTTTTGGCATTTTTTTTTCATTTTTGGCATTATTGGCTTTCAGATTGAACCATCGGGTGACGGCTTTTTTGCGGCTGGTGCACTTGATTGTCTTTCATCCGAAGCAAGATCGGATTGCCTTTTTGATGAAACAACTACAACAACTTCAACAGGTATGGATTTCATATATCCTATATCCATGATTTGACCCCTTTTTTTTGAGCTTACACCCTAAAAATTACATTGAATTTAATGTTTATTCAAAGCCCCTTTATCCCCTTTGAAAAAAAAGAAGGAGGACAGAGAGATTTTGTGCCCAATTAACGGACACTCAAAAAAATAGAGAGAAAAGAAAAGTGTGTTGTTCCATGCTCTTTTCACCCCCCCCCCCCCCCCCCCGATGGCATTGCTAAAATATTCTTTTTTCCCCCTTTGGGAAGGAGAGGAAGAGGATGAGAAAAAGAACTCCTTCTTTTTCTCTCTCTCTTATATCTGCTCTTTTGATGGGATTCCGTCCAACCTCTTTCTCTTTCGCATTCCTTTCGGGAGGGAGGGGGGACAAACAAAAGTGTTACAAAATCCCAAAGAATATAAAAAAAATTTATAAGAAAAAAAAGCTTTGTGTTTTTTTTCTTCGTTCGCTTATACTTTTTTTTCGAAGAAGCAGAAGCATCATCTTTGTTTCCAAATATATATCCTTCTCTTTCTTCTATATCCCTTTATCCTTCTTTGGTTGCTACAAAAAAATTTGCATAAAAAACGAATGCTTGCAACAACAGTAGTCCCAATTTTATGTTTACTTGAATGGGATTCACCAAAATGTTCAAATCATGGGTTACGGGTACCAGCCCCAAAATTTCCAGACAAATCAAGAATTTTAGGTGGATTCTTTTCACCTATTTTACCCTCAGCTTTATCACCATCTACAACATCGCCTCCACCTCCAACAACATCTTTAACATTTTTGGAAGAGCTTACATCTCCTATAGCAAAACTTTTATCAACTTCAACAACTTCCACCACAACATCTACAGTATCCCCAACATCAGTGATAACAACAACAAAAGGATTTATTCCAACAACAACAAAAATAATTCAAGAAATCCTTCTTGAAACCCAACAACCATCAACAAAAGGTTAGTTTTGAATATTTAAATTTATTTTTGATATCTATATTAGAGCTTTTTTGTGGCTGTGCGCGCAGCATTAAATATTTTTTTTCTTCTTTTATTTTTGTGGTTCTGTTTTTGCACAATATTTTAGCACTTCGTTCAACCCCTTCAACGACACCACCTTTATCATACCCTTCAGCGACAATGTCCTCGACACCATCACCAACACCTGCACCAAAATTAACAAGTGCATGTCCACCTAAAATGGAAGAAAGAAAAACAACAAAATCAATTCGAATTGCATCAAAAGGTCCACATGCCCTTGATAATCTTTGGATGGAAGTTGGCACACAAAAACCCCTTAAAATTTCTTCTTCCACTTCCACAACAACAATTCCAACAACAACATCTCGAAGAAGAATTTTTTCAACGAGATCAACTCGTACATCAACAACTACATTACCACCACCATCAACAACAACAAAAAGATTTTTATTAAATGATGTTACAGAAGAGCCAGAAGAAGGTGATGAATCAGGTTTACCAGTTGGAGATTTCATTGATCGACCCCTTCCAACCACTTCAACCTTGCACTTGCACTACGGTATATAATTAAATTAAATTAATGCGCGCACAGCCATCTTTCTAAAAACATATTAATTAATATTATTGTAAAACTTTTATAGATTCATATTTATCTCCTTCATCCCCCTATGACACCATGTATACCACCACCGAGCAACAACTCTTTGCTGTTCGTCCCACAACTCCCATGGGAATTATTGAAACAACTTTAAAATCGAGTGATAGCTTCAGAAATGATATTCCAAAAACACATTTTGTTTTAATTTTATCTGGTTTAATTGTGGCATGTGTAATGATATTACTGCTATGGATATTTTGTTGTAAATTTTATAATTCTTCTTCTTCTTCTGCAACATCAGATTCAAAGCCTCCCCCGTCGGCAATTGCCGCCGGATATGCTCCAATTCCATCCGATTCCTCGCCAAGAGAAATCACAACCATCAGACCTCCCCCATCTTCTTCTGCTACTGTATGCCCGGTAAATGGTAATGGCATTTCTCATCAACCTGTCATTACCATTGCCACCCCCGGGGATGCCCAAAATAATGGCATTTTTCAATCAAATGGAATAATGAAAAAATCTTTGAATGGCATTGGAGCTCCATTATTATCTGAAAAAAGGAGGAAAGATTTTAAGGAATGGTATGTGTAAATAAAATCAGTGTTAAATTTTATAAAAAATAATTTGTTTAAAAATACATTTACAAAAATAATGTTTTTTTGGTTGCCTTTGCTCAAAGTCTTTTTTTTTAAAATAATAATAATATTTCGTATTTTTGTCGAGCTCAATTTCTTTGTTTGTTTTTTGTTTATTAATTTTTAAATTTAACGTTTTAATAATTTTTAAATTTGTAAAAATAAAAAAAAATGTTTCAATTTAAAATTGATTATAAAATGTCTCTTTTTTTATCCCTACAGTACCCCAAAACAAAAATGCAATTAAATTATTATAAAAATTAAATTTATTATAAATCAGTATGGATTAAAAATAAAACAAAGTATCTTTCAAAAATTTTTGGTGATTTAAAATAAATATATGGCATCAAAAACTAAAGATTCTGTAAAAAACTTGAATTTTGAAGCTTTCACATTTTGTATTTGTTGACAACGCATTTCAGTCAGGGAGAAACAAATAAATGTTTTTTTCCATCAGTGTTCCCATTTTAAAATTCCTTTTATATCAGCAGGATGAAATTCAGATTTTTTGGGGTAAAAAAATGCGTGGGATCCGAAAGTAAAGGCCGTTTTTTGATAAAAGGATTCTGAAGGCAGATTCTAGACGGATTCTGATATCAAAACTTGTTTTTCACATTTAATTATCATCTGGGTCCATTTTCTGCGCTGATCACGAAAATAGAAACGGTTTTTAGATTTGAAGATTCTGAAGTCGGATTCTGAAAAGATCTTGACGCCAAAATTATTTTTTAGCATTTAGTAATGTTCCAAGTTCATTTTTTGCGCTGATCACAATAATATAGATCGTTTTTGATTAGTAATTTGTAATATGTGGTAAAATGTTAAAATTGTCACAACATGGGTTTTTTTTTTGTATAGTTTTATGCAACAAATGCGGTAACAAAGCAAATTTTTGTTTGTTGTTATTCTGTAATACGGGGTTAATAAAGAATAAAGTAATATTTTAGATTTAAACGAAAAGAAAAATTGATAAAGCTCTAATACAAAAAAAATATGTCTTGTTCTGATTAATACATTCAATTCTTTGATAGCAGTTAACATCAAATGAAATTATTTTTGGTAAAGGGTATCTCTAGGCTTATCTTTTTCATGATATAAACCATCGTAACTCTTTTTAATATTATTGATAGAATGACGAATAATTTTGCGTGTTGTGACAATTTTAACAAAAAAAAAAACCCATGTTGTGACAATTTTAACATTTTACCACATATTACAAATTACTAATCAAAAACGATCTATATTATTGTGATCAGCGCAAAAAATGAACTTGGAACATTACTAAATGCTAAAAAATAATTTTGGCGTCAAGATCTTTTCAGAATCCGACTTCAGAATCTTCAAATCTAAAAACCGTTTCTATTTTCGTGATCAGCGCAGAAAATGGACCCAGATGATAATTAAATGTGAAAAACAAGTTTTGATATCAGAATCCGTCTAGAATCTGCCTTCAGAATCCTTTTATCAAAAAACGGCCTTTACTTTCGGATCCCACGCATTTTTTTACCCCAAAAAATGGTAAATGCAATAATGATTTACGATAGCTTAAACAAATACCAGAGGATGTTACAGAATCACCATGGATATATATAAAGTAAGTATTTCTAATTTTTGCACATAAATATACAGGGTGTTTCAAGAAAAATGGCCGTTTTGTGACGCACATTTTATGCTTTAATGCTATGCAAATTATAAAAACGGCCATTTTTCTTGAAACACCCTGTATATAAATTTTATTTCAAGTGGCTTTATTTTCATTCAGAATTATATTTTTCAATAATTATTACATTCATGTATCACATCTTATGCAAATATGATCACAATGAACATCAGCGTCACGATTTTTTGTCCGAATTATGATGAACCAAAATGTTAGTTTCCCGCTAGAAGAGGTGCTGCATAAATAGATATCAGTTTGATAATTAATTTATTGAATAATATAATTCTGAATGAAATCCATGGTGATTCTGTAACATCCTCTGGTATTTGTTTAAGCTATCGTAAATCATTATTGCGTTGAAAAAAGTATATATCTAGCTTCAGATATAATATTAATTGAGTTAATAGAGATTAGACTCGGAGCAAAACGTTTTGCCAAAACTAATAAAGGGAAAAACTCACCCGACAATTTCACGTGCAATACTGATTTTGCTTTACAGATATTATTTTTGAAAAAACTCTCTGTTATCCGACTTGGTTTTTGACGCTGATTTTAATTATAAAAACAAAAAAACGTGAAAAATTGACATAAACTCGGAATCCATTGCCAAAGTTGTAATAAATTTAGTAAAAAATTGCACGACAAATGCATGACAAGGATTCTTGCAACGAAAGTTTAGAATGTATTAAAATTTCCAACGTGGACTGTAAAAGAAATAACTTTTTTCCGTTCGGGAACACTTTTCTAAAATCTAATTTTGCAACTCATCTTAAAAACTTTTTTTGAGCATTTGTGGACACGATATCGGCATTTTTAGTATTGAAAATCGTTTTTAACGTCCTCAAAAATGGTTATGCGCCAGCTTTTTTGATTTGGTTGCGTTTGGCCGATTTGCGATCATTTTTTGTTGAGACGTAAATGATTAGCTTTTCAGCTATTTTAACTATGTTAAAAGCTTTATATAAGTTTTTGTTCCATAGTTAAGCTTAATAAACTTGCAATTAAGGTTTTTGTGAGATATATTATACTTAATTAGCAAATGTTTTGCTTATTTGTTAACATTTTCACATATATACGTGGTACTGTCTGTATCTTTACAGGTAAGTTTGATATGTTTATTTTTGCTTATTAACATATATTAATGCATATATATTTCAGATTACAACTAAAGATGCTAATTATATACCCGTTTAATGCTTAAAAGTGATGTTTATTGGCAACGCTCATGGATAAACTTATATATACATTTATGTATACTTAACCAAAAATGATCGCAAATCGGCCAAACGCACAGCGCGACGCGTGGTCACTTTTGCAAAAAAAGGGCCAAAAAAAGGAAAAAAAAGGTGCGTGTTTCAAAAAAAAGATTTAATACGTAAATTATAATTTTAATGCAATATTTTGGTCACAAATTAAAGTAGAAGACCTGGGGAATGCATTGATCTCAAATTTATAATTTTTGGTAAAATTTTTACAGTAATTTTTTGATGTGGTAAAATGCGATTTTACCAGTTGAAAATTACAAAAACTTTACTTTTTTTTTAAAAAGTGATATTTCCATCGTGTTCAGCATGTTAAAGTGTACTATAAATCGAAGTTTTATAAGAAAAAAATGGCTAAATTTTTTAAAATTTAATTTTGAATATTTTTTTATATGGGAAAATTACTGTAAAATAAAATTACAAAAAAGCTAGGTCCTAATTTAAAAAAAGGCTCTGTTTATCGGATTCCCCATCCTCGAAAATACTGATGTGCAAATAATGATATATACAAATTTAATGGTTCCAAAGTTCTGATGCGTTTTTGTTTTTACGTCAAAACCTATATGTCCAACATCAAAAAATTTTTGTTTTTGCTGTTTCTGAAGCTTTAAATTGCTTCATTTATGTTTATAAATATAAAAAAACATATATTAAGCGATAATAATAGTAATTGAACATTGAAATCTTGTTATATATATCAGTTTTTAATGTGTGGGTATTGGATTAGACCAAAACATAAAAAATGCATTTTTTGTTTTTTTTGCAACTTTTTAGCACGAATATGAAGAAATATGTCGTAGTAAGTATTAATTCTGCAACATTCAAAGAAAAACTAGCTTTTTTTTAACAAAATGTTTTTTTCATGTTTCTGCCTTGGTCCCCCCTGTGAAAAACTCGTAATTCAAAATTGATCACAAAACCATGTTTAAAGCGAATAACTATTAGAAACATGTTTATATATTTTAAAGTTTAAATTGCTTCATTTAAACATAAATGAAGCATTCTAAAGCTTGAGAAACAGCAAAAACAAAAATTTTTTGATGTTGGACATATAGGTTTTGACGTAAAAACAAAAACGCATCAGAACTTTGGAACCATTAAATTTGTATATATCATTATTTGCACATCAGTATTTTCGAGGATGGGGAATCCGATAAACAGAGCCTTTTTTTAAATTAGGACCTAGCTTTTTTGTAATTTTATTTTACAGTAATTTTCCCATATAAAAAAATATTCAAAATTAAATTTTAAAAAATTTAGCCATTTTTTTCTTATAAAACTTCGATTTATAGTACACTTTAACATGCTGAACACGATGGAAATATCAGTTTTTTAAAAAAAAGTAAAGTTTTTGTAATTTTCAACTGGTAAAATCGCATTTTACCACATCAAAAAATTACTGTAAAAATTTTACCAAAAATTATAAATTTGAGATCAATGCATTCCCCATGTCTTCTACTTTAATTTGTGACCAAAATATTGCATTAAAATTATAATTTACGTATTAAATCTTTTTTTTGAAACACGCACATTTTTTAATGACTGATTTTCTTTTGGTTAGTTTTTACTTATTTATTTCTATAATATATTTTAAGCATATTTTAGAAAAATGAAAAGTTGATAATTGATTTGACATTTGATGAAGATACTCCACTTTCTGATGCATATAAAGAAATTCTTGAAAGTTTAATTGCAAAAATTATTAAAACTCCACCAAAAAGAATCCCTTATATTGATTTTCCTGGGTTTGAAAATAGTATTTATTATGATGATTATCAAAAAATTGTTTAATTTAAATTTATTATTCGGTGAATTTGTTTCTGATATACCGTAAGGGTTTTTTTATCTGTTTTTCCTTGTATTATTCTTTTAAATAAATTTTGTTTTCTGCAAAATCAATTGGAGTTTTTACATTTTCTTTCGAAGAATGTTATAAAATATGTAATTTTGACAAAAATTACACCTGCAAAAAATCGAAATTTATTTTATGTTACCAATGTTTTTTACCATGCTTAAAAGTAGGGTGCGCAGCGTGAAAAATAAATTTTGGATTTTGCTATTTATTTTTATATATTCGGATAGCTCTGGATCTTCTTGATTTATTACTGAAATTTATTTTTTAAAATATTCAGAAGCCTAAAAACGCCGAATTATTTACGGCAAGCGCTTCTCTTTTTTACGGCGGCGAAAAAAAAATGGACCGAAGGACCGTAACAGGTTTAGTCGAGTGGGGAACGCGCATTGCTTGCAGCCAAAGTGAGAAAAAAGTGACCGAACGACGGAAGTGGAGGTTCGATTCCCACCTGGTGCAAAAAAAATTTTTTATTAAATAAATGTCAAATTTCAACGCTATTTATTTTATATTAAAATTTATTATTTATTTGACACAAAATATTTTTTTGCACCAGGTGAGAATCGAACCTCCACTTCCGTCGTTCGGTCACTTTTTTCTCACTTTGGCTGCAAGCAATGCGCGTTCCCCACTCGACTAAACATGTTACGGTCCTTCGGTCCATTTTTTTTTTTCGCCGCCACTCGTTTTACATTTTTTTTTTGAAAAAAAGAAATCGCTGTGCACCCTACTTAAAAGAAGGTTGAAAAAAATACTTTTATGCCAAAACTCGAGAAAATGCCGGATTTATGCTATCGAAAATGTCAAAATTGACTTTTTTCTTTTACCTGTTTTTTTTCCTGGAGACAGATTTTGCTATCATTGCATCCTAATAGGTTTTCTACCATGGATAACCTGAATATAGAATCAGCGTTTTAAAATTTTGTGCTGGAGCCCATTTTTGGCCTATCGACCCCAAAAATTTGCATAAAATAGGGTCAAGAATAATTTTGCTAGACTATATATTTGCACCATTGGATTCCCCGCAGTTTTTTACCAGGGTGGGAATCACCGTCAGATAACTCTACGAGACTGATGTTTTTTTTATGTCTACAACTTATTCTGCAGTATTCAGAAGTCAAACAATGATGTTGGGGTATATGACATTTTTAGTGAATAATAAAAATGTTATTAACTTTTTAGAAAATGACGGAATCAAAGGTTTTAATATCGAAAATTATTCCCAAAAAAGTGTCTATAAAAGTTCACAAAATCAACATATTACTGATATTTATCACCTACTATATCCCCCAATCGATTCAACAATAAGGCACACAAATTTATTAAAAACTCACTTTTTATCAAGTTTTATATTGCATGACATCAAAGTTTTTGTCACCCCTCTTCTTAGTTCATGTAATTTACGGACAGTCTATTTTTAAGACGTTCAAAAAATGCCATTAACCATAGAAAGCTTCTTTAAAGATTTTATAGCATTTATAATACAGGGTTCTTAGGGGTTTCTTCCATCTGATTCCTCTCCAAGAGAAATCACAACCATCAGACCTCCCCCATCTTCTTCTGCTACCGTATGCCCGGTAAATGGTAATGGCATTTCTCATCAACCTGTCATTACCATTGCCACCCCCGAAACAATGTTTTTTTTGTTGCCTTTGCTCAAAGTCTTTTTTTTTTAAATAATAATAATATTTCGTATTTTTGTCGAGCTCAATTTGTTTGTTTGTTTTTTGTTTATTAATTTTTAAATTTAACGTTTTAATAATTTTTAAATTTGTAAAAATAAAAAAAAATGTTTCAATTTAAAACTGATTATAAAATGTCTCTTTTTTTATCCCTACAGTACCCCAAAACAAAAATGCAAATATATTTTTTCTCAAATTAAATTTATTAAAAATTAGATTTGATTAAAAATAAAACAAAGTAACTTTCAAAATTTTTGGTGGTTTAAAATATATATATGGTATCAAAAACTAAAGATTCTGTAAAAAAATTGAATTTTGAAGCTTTCATATTTTATATTTGTGGACAACGCATTTCAGTCAGGGAGAAACAAATAAATGTTTTTTTCCATCAGTGTTCCCATTTTAAAATTACTTTTATATCAGCAGAATAAAATTCAGTCGCTTTATTTCAAAATGTTATGATTAAAACTTAAAAATGCTGATATAGGTTATCAGGAACCAAAAAAATAACTGCAAATTTAAAAATATGGCAACAAAAGTTTATATCTCCAAAAAATTGATCGCGCGCCTTTTATTGGTTATAAATTTTACGGTTATGCTTTCAAAAAATATGAGTGAAACCTAATCGATCGGAAACACCTTAGAGAAGATATTGGCAAAGTTTTGGGTGAAATGGGTCAAAAATGAAAAAAGTGGCTGCAAAAATTTTAACTTTTTTCATTTCTAAAAAAATCTGTTGTGAGCGCCCAAAAAATTCGCTGCACTTTTAATTTTCTCTCGCCGCTACTTATTTTTTAATTGTTTTTGAAATTAATGGAAAAAAAAATGATGAAACCCAAAATTTTTAATTTTTCGTGGATTTTTGAATGAAAAAAAAAAAAAATAAGGAGGAGGAAAAAGTAAAAATATATTCTAAAAATTTAATCTTCGACATTTCATTTATCGTCAAATTTTTTATTTTTGCTGTTTTTTTTTCGTTCGTTTTTATATATCCATAAAAATATGTTTATCACTTTATTAATCTTATAATCAGTATTTTTTTAGATAATATTCAATCTTTTGCAATCAAACATGGATCTTCAACTTGCTTTACCATCATCAAATGATTCAAATGATAAATATACATTTGCTTCTCCACGTCCACAGCAATTTTCCTTGCCATATCCAATTATGAAATATATTTTTACAAATCCAAGTTCTGGAAAAGCATGGAAGAAATTGATTAAAACTTGCAAATATTTTTTTTCAAAGAATTCAATTTATCCTGTTGAATGTTTAACATGTATTGATGAAAATGAATGGAAAGCTGATGGAGAAATTTATGATTTGACGAAAAATGTTGCTAAATTATGGATTTATGATCAAATTAATGTTTATAGGGATGCACCATCATTGTTGTCTTCTTTAATCCCAAAAATTGTCAAATGTGATCTTCGCTTTTTGAATATTTATCGCCAAGATTTAACTTTTGATGAATATCAATTTTTAACTTCATCTGGTGATTTGAAATGTTTGTGTCTTAATTGCTGCATAATTAAACATTCCGATGGAACTTTAGTTACGTTTGATCAACTGTTTGTAAATGTTTCCAAACTTAAATATTTTGTTATGTCAGTTTTTATTACTAAATTACATTCTTTAATAATATTACGTTTTCACTTTTGTAGGGGGCTTGCTTCAAATTCTTTTTCGATGTTTCAAGGAGATACTTTCAAGAAGCTTGCTGAAATTCTTCCATGTTTAAAAGAACTTTCAGACTTTAGTCTTTATGGTTTAACAGAAGCCTTTGATTTTTCTACAATCGATGATTTTCTTTTGGTTAGTTTTTACTTATTTTTTTCTATAATATACTTTTAACATATTTTAGAAAAATGAAAAGTTGTTGATTCATTTGCGCTATGTTTCATATATTACACTTTCTGATGCATATAAAGAAATTCTTGAAAGTTTTATTGCAAAAATTATTGAAACTCCACCAAAAAGAATCCCTTATATTGATTTTCCTGGATTTAAAAGAAGTATTTATTATGATGATTATCAAAAATTGCGCCGTTTAAGAAAATAATTCTGTGAATTTGTTTGTGATATACCGTAATGGTTTTTATCTGTTTTTCCTTGTGTTATTCTTTTAAATAAATTTTGTTTTCTGCAAAATTAATTGTTTTTACATTTTTCTTTCGAAGAGTTTTTTACATTTTCTTTCGAAGAATGTTATAAAATGCTTTAATGTTGTGCGGGACATTTTTTTATCGACTCCAGGTTTGACTCCAAATTTTCTTTAAAACTCATAAAAGTGTTTTCTAAATTTTAATTTACAACTGTTTTAAATAATTAAAAAAATTATATTTCAATTTAAAGCAAACAATTTGTTTTACTAAACTTATTATTTTTAATTAAAATGTATTATATTTTTTATTTAATTATTTTTTAAATTGATTTTGGTTATTACTTGTTTCATTCATTGTTACGGTTGTTAATTTCCAAACCCTAAAATTCAAAATGTCGAAAAACAATTATTTTTACGGCAAAATTGAGTTTAAAAAATGCATTTTGAAATTTAGCACGTAAAAGTTCAAATATTGGAAACATTAAAAACTTTTGCATTCTATTTTGTTCTTATATCATAGAAGAACAAAAAAGAATGCATTTTGTATATACAGTTTTATTAGTGCTTGTACCGTTCTGTGCTAGAACGTCCGGTTTTCCGTTTTGGTAAAAGAGAGGGAAACTGGCGGGATTCGAAAATGACATTAAAAGTGCCAAAGAAATAATGAACATTTTGCTCCAAGAAAAAATTTGAAAATCCCACAATTCGCGTTTGCAAAACAAACACTTTGCCAAAGATCGGGCCAAAAAAATAATATAAATCCTTTTTGTTGTTGTTATCAGTGATAACAACAACAAAAATAATTCAAGAAATCCTTCTTGAAACCCAACAACCATCAACAAAAGGTTAGTTTTGAATATTTAAATTTATTTTTGATATCTATATTAGAGCTTTTTTGTGGCTGTGCGCGCAGCATTAAATATTTTTTTTCTTCTTTTATTTTTGTGGTTCTGTTTTTGCACAATATTTTAGCACTTCGTTCAACCCCTTCAACGACACCACCTTTATCATACCCTTCAGCGACAATGTCCTCGACACCATCACCAACACCTGCACCAAAATTAACAAGTGCATGTCCACCTAAAATGGAAGAAAGAAAAACAACAAAATCAATTCGAATTGCATCAAAAGGTCCACATGCCCTTGATAATCTTTGGATGGAAGTTGGCACACAAAAACCCCTTAAAATTTCTTCTTCCACTTCCACAACAACAATTCCAACAACAACATCTCGAAGAAGAATTTTTTCAACGAGATCAACTCGTACATCAACAACTACATTACCACCACCATCAACAACAACAAAAAGATTTTTATTAAATGATGTTACAGAAGAGCCAGAAGAAGGTGATGAATCAGGTTTACCAGTTGGAGATTTCATTGATCGACCCCTTCCAACCACTTCAACCTTGCACTTGCACTACGGTATATAATTAAATTAAATTAATGCGCGCACAGCCATCTTTCTAAAAACATATTAATTAATATTATTGTAAAACTTTTATAGATTCATATTTATCTCCTTCATCCCCCTATGACACCATGTATACCACCACCGAGCAACAACTCTTTGCTGTTCGTCCCACAACTCCCATGGGAATTATTGAAACAACTTTAAAATCGAGTGATAGCTTCAGAAATGATATCCCAAAAACACATTTTGTTTTAATTTTATCTGGTTTAATTGTGGCATGTGTAATGATATTACTGCTATGGATATTTTGTTGTAAATTTTATAATTCTTCCTCTTCTTCGGCAACATCAGATTCAAAGCCTCCTCCGTCGGCAATTGCCGCCGGATATGCTCCAATTCCATCTGATTCTTCGCCAAGAGAAATCACAACCATCAGACCTCCTCCATCTTCTTCTGCTACTGTATGCCCGGTAAATGGTAATGGCATTTCTCATCAACCTGTCATTACCATTGCCACCCCCGGGGATGCCCAAAATAATGGCATTTTTCAATCAAATGGAATAATGAAAAAATCTTTGAATGGCATTGGAGCTCCATTATTATCTGAAAAAAGGAGGAAAGATTTTAAGGAATGGTATGTGTAAATAAAATCAGTGTTAAATTTTATAAAAAATAATTTGTTTAAAAATACATTTACAAAAATAATGTTTTTTTGGTTGCCTTTGCTCAAAGTCTTTTTTTTTTAAATAATAATAATATTTCGTATTTTTGTCGAGCTCAATTTCTTTGTTTG
This sequence comes from Panagrolaimus superbus, assembly GCA_964035985.1. NCBI lineage: Eukaryota > Metazoa > Nematoda > Chromadorea > Rhabditida > Panagrolaimidae > Panagrolaimus > Panagrolaimus superbus. Next base: position 15,876,915 of record OZ038357.1, read on the forward strand.
TTTTTTGTTTATTAATTTTTTAATTTTTATAAATAAAAATAAATGTTTCAATTTTAAAATTGATTATAAAATGTCTCTTTTTTATCCCTACAGCAGGGATGTCAAATGCGGCGAGAAAACATGGCCGGCCGCGGCCGCCGGCGAAAAATTGGCCGCCGTGCCGGCCGCGCGGCCTAAAATTGTTAGCCGGCCGGCCGTGCGGCCTATATTTTTCTTTTTTTGTGTGTGAAAAACAAAGAATTTCACAAAAATCGTCGGCCGTGCCGGCCGCCGGCGAAAAAAACCTTGCCCGCCGGCCGCCGGCGCGGCCGGCATGCGGCCGGCGGCGGCGGCCGTCTGCATTTGACATCCCTGCCCTACAGTACCCCAAAACAAAAATGCAATTAAATTATTATAAAAATTAAATTTATTATAAATCAGTATGGATTAAAAATAAAACAAAGTATCTTTCAAAAATTTTTGGTGATTTAAAATAAATATATGGCATCAAAAACTAAAGATTCTGTAAAAAAATTGAATTTTGAAGCTTTCATATTTTATATTTGTGGACAACGCATTTCAGTCAGGGAGAAACAAATAAATGTTTTTTTCCATCAGTGTTCCCATTTTAAAATTACTTTTATATCGGCCCAGTCGCATTATTTCAAAATGTTATGATTCAAACTTAAAAATGCTGATATAGGTTAGCAGGAACCAAAAAAATAACTGCAAATTTAAAAATATGGCAACAAAAGTTTATATCTCCAAAAAATTGATCGCGCGCCTTTTATTGGTTATAACTTTTACGGATATGCTTTCAAAAAATATGAGTGAAACCTAATTGATCGGAAACACCTTAGAGAAGATATTGGAAAAAGTTTCGGGTGAAATGGGTCAAAACAGAAAAAAGTGGCTGCAAAAATTTAAACTTTTTTCATTTCAGTTAATAAAAAAATCTGTTGTGAGCGCTCAAAAAATTTGCTGCACCTTTAATTTACTCTCGCCGCTACTTATTTTTTAATTGTTTTTTGAAATTAATGGAAAAATGGTGAAACCCAAAATTTTTAATTTTTCGTGGATTTTTGAATGAAAAAATAACGAATACGGAGGAGGAAAAAGTAAAAATATTCCAAAAATTTAATCTTCGACATTCCATTTATCTTCAAATTTTTTATATTTTATTTTTTTTTGTTTTTTTCGTTCGTTTTTATATCCTTTTATATATGTTTATCACTTTTTTAATCTTATAATCAGTATTTTTTTTAGATAATATTCAATCTTTTGCAATCAAATATGGATTTACAAGATCTTCAACCTGCTTTACCATCATCAAATGATTCAAATGAAAGTTATACATTTGCTTCTCCTCGTCCACAAAACTTTTCCTTGCCATATCCAATTATGAAATATATTTTTACTAATCCAAGCTCTGGAAAAGCATGGAAGAAATTAATTAAAACTTGCAAATATTTCTTTTCAAAGAATTCTGTTTATCCTGTCAAATGTTTAGAATGTAATTATGATGATAAATGGAATGCTGATGGAGAAATTTTTGATTCAGCAAAAAATCTTGCTAAATTATGGATTTATGATCAAATTGATGTTAATAATTTTGGTAATAGTTATGCACCATCATTGTTGTCATCTTTAATCCCAAAAATTGTCAAATGCAATCTTAGTTCTTTGATAATTTCTCGCCAATATTTAACTTTTGAAGAATATCAATTTTTAACTTCATCTGGTGATTTGAAGCAATTGCAGCTAGATTGCTGCACAATTAAACATTCTGATGGAACTTTAATTACATTTGATCAATTCTTTGAAAATATTCCCAAACTTCTAGATTTTGCTATGTATGTTTTTATTACAATATTACATTTTATAATAATATTACATTTTTACTTTTATAGGATTTGTGCCGAAAATTCTTCATCGATGTTTCAAGGAGATACTTTCAAGAAGCTTGCTGAAATGCTTCCATGTTTAAAAGAATTGGCTCTCTTTAATCTTTATGGTTTAACAGAAGCCTTTGATTTTGCTACAATCACTGATTTTCTTTTGGTTAGTTTTTACTTATTTATTTCTATAATAAATTTTTAACATATTTTAGAAAAATGAAAAGTTGTTCATTCATTTGCGCTATAATCCACATATTCCACTATCCGATGCATATAAAGAAATCCTTGAAAGTTTTATCGCAAAAATCATTGAAACTCCACCAAAACGAATAGCTGAGATTTTTTTTCCTGGATTTTTATATAGTATTCATTATGATGATTATCAAAAATTGCGCCGTTTAAGATAATAATTCTGTGAATTTGTTTCTGATATACCGTAAGGGTTTTTTTTTCTGTTTTTCCTTGTATTATTCTTTTAAATAAATTTTGTTTTCTGAAAAATCAATTGGAGTTTTTACATTTACTTTCGAAGAATGTTATGAAATAGATCTCTTTTCATTATTGTTGTGCGGGACATTTTTTATCGACTCCAACTTCAAAATTTTGTTTTTAAACAAAATTTTGAAAATTCCATAAAAATTCCGTGAAATTTTGACAAATATTACACCTGCAAAAAATCGAAAAAAAAAATGTGTTTTCATGTCGAGCTCCGCTATTCTACAGTATGGAATGGCACTCTTGAAAAAAAAAATGTCCCTGTCTTTGTTTTGGCTTCCAGGATGTCATAAATGAACTACTTCGATCCCCGTATAGTTGCTTAATCACATTCAAGCCAAAATATGACTATCTGATGTCTATAACTTATTCTACAGTATTCAGAAGTCGAACAATGATGTTGGGGTATATGACATTTTTAATGAATTATAAAAATGTAATTAATTTTTAGAAAGCGATGGAATCAAAGGTTTTACTGTCAAACAGTATTCCCAAAAAAGTGTCTATAAAAATTGATAAAATCAACATATTACTGATATTCAACACCTACTATATCCCCAAATTGATATAACAAAAAGTCACACAAATTTATTAAAAACTCACTTTTTATCAAGTTTTATATTGCATGACATCAAAGTTTTTGTCACCCCTCTTATTTGGTCATGTGATTTACAGACAGTCTATTTTTAAGACGTTCAAAAATGCCATTAACCACAGAAAGCCTTCTTTAAGATTTTCTAGCATTTATGATACAGGATTCTTAGGGGTTTCTTAGCTCTATGTACCACCACCTTACTTATCCATCCTGTAAATTATAATATAAATCTAAAAGCAAACGTTTCTCAAACTTCATCTTTGATTCTAAAAAAACACATGTCTTTTTTTGGAATCAAAGATATAACACATCGAATCCAGCGTTCTATTTTTCACGCCGATGTCTGGCAAAATGTTTTTCAATGCCATGTGGGAGAAAAAAACGTTTTTTTTCGTTTTTCACTTTTTTTCCAACAAAAAAAATACGAAAAAAAACGAAAACTTTTGTGGTCACATGGCGTTGAAAAGCATTTTGCCAAACATCGGCGTGAAAAATAGAACGCTTGTTTTGCTTTGGATTCGATGTGATAACTTTTACAAAATCTATAACTTTTTGAATCCATATTTTTTTTTATCTATGATTTTTTTTTGCATTTGTTTTTCAACTTTTTGCTTTTAATTGAATTGATTTTTATCAACAAAATTGCGGCCATTATTTAAAAAAAGGTTTGCCATTTTCATTCCGCGTTTATCCATTTTATACCATCCTTTGTATAAAATTTCAACCTACTAACAGGATTGAGAAAACTATGATAGGTGGATCTTAGCTGTAAAAGGGTAGTATGTTGGAAAAATTTTGTTATGGACAAAAATCCTGTGATTTCGGAGTTTTGAGATTTATCAAAATTCTTATCACTGATAATCACTTTGAAAAACCGGGACTTTGCCGTTTTTTTGGAAATAAATTTTTCTTAAAGTCAAATTTTGACGGGGTTACTGTAGAGATAACATTTTGCAACAAAAGACTGTAATATGTAGTTTTGCTTCCTCTACAATGTTGGGGAACAAATTTTTTCGATCCCCGTCGTCCCCGGGGATTTTTACGTAGTAAAACGTGTTTTGGTCGTAGCCTTCAAACAGCTCAAAAACGGATTGGGTACATCCGATTTTTTTCAAACTTTCGCAGTAATTTTTTATGCCCTTGAAGTTTATAGGAAAACTATAACCAACATTGGGGACCCCCTCCGTTCCCCCGATATCCCCGAAAAACCCCTAAAAAACGCCCTTTTTTGGGTGTTTTTTACTTTGGTGAATTTTTAAAAATAGACGCTATTATTTGTTTTTCCTTATATTTTGATATGTTATGCAATCGGATATGGAGAATCCGAATCCGCTTTTCGTTAAGAACCAAAAAATCGTTTACGTTTTTCCCAACGTTTTTAAAATTTCAGGCTGTTTTAAGCCCCGAGGGCAAAAATTTCAAACTAAATTTCAAAATGTAAAAATTTGCATACACATGGCGCATTTTACGGGGAGTCCGTTTCTTTCATTAGATTCGGTGTTTAACGATCGGGGTACCGCGATATCGCGGTTTGTCGAAAAAAGAATCATTTTTTTCTTTCTTTTTTTCTAGGTCAAATATTTTTTTGCAGCCATCTTTTTTTGCGCATGAAAATGAAGGAAAAGAAGAAGAGAAAAAGTGCATCAGAGTTGCAGAGATAAAAAATATGCATAACAACCCGACCGCGTGCCGCGTAATATTTTGTGTTTGTAGATATATGGGTAAAACCAAATGTTTAAATCAGGTTTGGCTTTGACTTGCGCGCATTAGGGATTTGAGATTGCAAAATTAGGTAGGATTATTAGAAAAGTTGTTGAATTTTTAACAAGGGAAACTTTAAAAGATTTCTATTTCTATTATAATATGAAAGTGATCAAGAGTAACAGTTTCCGTCTCAGATGGAGTAAGATTCAAACTTTGTTTTGTTACTTATAAGGCGTTTCGATAACTTAGGTGTGCTAAACCGATCATTATTATCGCATTCAAAAAGTTGTGCAGCTGCCATTTTCAGTGGTTTTAAAACGAAAAGGAAAGGCAAAAGAAAAATTGCTTAGAAAATAATTGTTTTGATGATGCATGTCAGCTTTAATTTAACAATGAAGCTGAAATTTTTTTTTGGTATTTTTTAGTGTGATAATCAAAGAACTCTCTTAATTTGTGGACGTGAGATAGAGCATGGAAAGACGGCCGGAGGCCGTCTTTCCATGTGTATTTGTAGTTAAATTTTTATCGGATGTTATTAATATATTGATAAAAACAGTTTGATAATATTTGTATAATTAAGAAGGTAGAGCAAAGACGGCCAGAGGCCGTCTTTGCTCTATCTTTGCAGATGAAATTATGAATATTTTTGTTTATACTTAAGTGTTTATGACTTTAATATAGAACCCCAAAGCCGAAGGCCTAGGACCAGCAGTAAATCGGCGAAGCCGTTGAGCCAAAGGCTCGACGGCGAAGACGATTTAAAATCTGCCTTTTTATTGTAACTCATAAGGTTGTATTAATATATAAGTTTCAACAATTCAAAGCTCAGCAACGCATTCAAAAAATTGTGCGGCCTCAGTTTTCAGCGGTCTTGAAACGACAAGAAAAGGCAAAAGAAAATTTGTTGCGCATGCGTAAAAGAGCTCAAACTCAACCATTTTGAATGATTAAAAAAGTTATAGGCATTTAAAAAAGTTCTGTAACATACGAAACCACTAACACATAGGACCCGACTAACACAAGCCTTCCGAAGGAAGGCTGGTTTGGCAAAAGTAAGTATTTTATGTCAAAAAATGCCGTTGCCATTAATTTAGTTTGTTTTGGTCAAGGTCAAATATTCCCGATTTTTTTTGGCATTAAAAAGGAACGACTTCGCACGTCTGAACCAAGCGGACATTTTCATTTTCCAACTGGCCGCCCATTTTTTCATGTCTCCTCGTCTCAATGGAGTGCGGCGCAAGCTTTGGAGACCATAATGCAGAAAAGAAGGGGAAATTTTCGAGTCACACTTGCCGTTGAGCTTTTTCTTGACAGCAACGCAATGGGAAGACCATGAAAAGGGAGAGGAAAGGAGAAGCAATGAAGGGAGACGACGAAAAAAGGCTCAACAGCAAGTGTGACTCGAAAATTTCCCCTTCTTTTCTGCCTTATGGTCTCCAAAGCTTGCGCCGCACTCCATTGAGACGAGGAGACATGAAAAAATGGGCCGCCAGTTGGAAAATGAAAATGTCCGCAGCCAGTTGCTTTGATTCAGACGAGCTCGGATTATGAAAGGTTGACGGGAATTGAATTGGAATTGTAAAAATTTTTTTAATACGGTTAATTAAATTTATTAATTTAATTAAATAAAAAAATTATTTATTTCCTTTAAGTTAGTGATGGCTGTTTAGAATTATTAAAAAAATGATAAAAAATTTATATTTGAAACCTTTGCGTTATTTTATGTAAATTTACAAAATTTATCAAAATTTGATTGTTAGTTATAAGGGTGATCAGAAAGTTCCTTCGCCTGTTTGAATGCTAATAATTTTAAATTTAACAGGACAACATGGGGTCAAATTTTGCATAGGGGTAGCCTCAGGAGTTGTGCGAAGGGGGTTAACATGGTTTCTGATGGGATTTGAATTTTCATGGAATTCTGAGGAATTTTCTGGAATTCTCACAAAATTTTCGATTCTGTAAACAAATAGCATTGTAAAAATTAAATTTTGCAAGTTTTTTTGGCTAATATGACTAATGGAGGTACCTAATACATTGTTCTAACATAATTTTTCAGTTTCAGAATTTTCTGGAATTTTCTGGAATTTTCAGGAATTTTACAAGCTGGAGTACTGTATGTGTACAGAAAATGAAGCAAATTCACGAATTTTTTAATTTTTTGCTAAAATATTATGCTAGAAATGGTAGAAAACAATAACTGGGTGTCTTGTGAGCCAACAGATATGTTTTGGAATCATTAACAAACTTTTTTACCTTTATTGTGAAATTACTGTAGGCGGTCCTTTTGATCTGGTTGTTAGAGCATTATGCATATTCCCCTAATTATTGTATTTCCCATTTGCGATAGTACGGACTTATTTTGGCGTTCTATTCTTATTCGCCATCTTGGTTGCCTCTCTTTTATTTTTGTTTCGTCTTTCTCTCTCTTGGCGTTTTATGACAAATTGTCAACCGCTGTTTTGTTGTTGTTTATTTTTGGGAACTCATTCTTCAACTTTTGTGTTGCTCAAAGCAAGTTGTTCCTGCTTTTCTCTCGTATTATTTATTTATTTATTATGTTATAAAGTGTTTGGTTTAATAAAAGATTATTTATATCTATCGTGGTGATAATATTAATGGTATAAGGGTATGATTTCTAATGGAATTTATGGGGTTTTGCTTGGGGTAAATAATAATTCTCGAGGTTTTCCGGATATATCTCAAGCTCTATCTGAATATCGTGGTCGTGGTCCTAACATGGAGGGCTCCACCGGTTGTTCTTCCTCTCTTCAAATTACAGCATATATGAATTGCTTAAATGATGATGATGAACAAAAAGAACTTGTTGCCGATCGAACAAATTTTATAAATGGTGAACATTATATGGAAGATACTGAATGTTCAAGAAAATGCAGCCGATTGTTTATTAATGGAAAAGCGTTTGATGGTGATGGACAACTTATGGATGATTATGATAGTAAAGCTAATGTTGCTGAACTTTCTGTTGGTATATATCCACCAGTTTGTGTATCAAATGGTGATGGAATATATAAACCAAGTGATGAACTTTATAATGTTAAAGAGATTGTTATTGGTGTAATAACTAATGATGATTTGAATGCCGTAAAGGATGCAAATTATCTTCCTCTTGACGATACTCAACATCAAAATGAACCTACTGAAGTTGATGAAAGCGAAGGTGCCGTAAGGAGTATTAGATCTCAGGTGCAAAGCTTTGTTAACGATGCTGCTGAAGCTTTTCATAAGCTCAAAGAAAATGTTAATGTTGCAAATGATATGCTTCATAGAATGAATAAACCGAATCAAAAGATTGATGAAAATCTAGTTTCTGAACTTGAAGATTTTCTTACAGATAGCCCTGCCTGGTGTTTATCAGTAATGGACGGAAAAGAAAGAACAATTGAAGTGTTTGAACGAGAGATCCTTGATCTTCGTGAACAACGAAGCCAGCTTCTGTATGAACGAGAAGAACTTCAAGGAAAGCTGGAAAAAGAATCATCCAAGACCTCGGGAATGAGTGCTGGAGATCAAAGAAAGCTTAAAGCATTGGGGATTAATAATTTATCTGATCTTATTAATCGTTATCGAAATTTGCAAGGTGAACTTGAAGCTTCGAAAAAGAGATTTATTGTTGAAGCAAGTTTAACTCGTGGAGAATCTTTATCAAGTGTTTGCTCAAAGACCGAATGGAATCAACAACTCCAACCGAAAGTCCTTAAACAAGGCGGGTTAACTTCTGTTATTGATAATGGAAATACCACTGGAGTTAATGATAAAGCTTGCATTCCTCTCCCAATGCCTGATAAGTTTCAAGGAAAAACACGCGTTGAACTTGAAAGATATTTTCGATATTTTGATGAAGCTGTTACGTCTCGCGGTTATGACGATAAAGCTAAAGCAACAATTGTTGGAAATTATTTGCCTAAATTGCAATTTGTCCATGATAAACTTATCAGAAAAAAGGCTACTTATGATGAGATTAAAACGCATTCTGTCAATTTTTTTCAAACGGGTGGCACCGGCAAAAAATCGACTCTTTTTTTATTTTACCAATGTTTTCGACGATGCTTAAGAAGCAGGAAAAAAATATTTTTACATCTTATTTCGGCAAAATGCCGGATTTATCGTGTCGAGAATGCCAAAATCGACTTTTTTTCTTTTCCATGCCATATTTTTTCCATGACTTAGTTTGGGCTATCATTGCACCCATATAGGTTTTCGACTATGGGGAATCCGAATATGGAATCAGTATTTTGAAATTGTCGTTGTAAGACCCATTTTTGACACATTGACTATGTACAATAGGGCAAAACTGGGTCAAGACATTTTTTTTTAGATTAGCAAATAGTACCATTCGATTCCCCGTCATTTTTTACCCCAGGGTGGGAATTACCGTCTTATAAAAAGTTTATCCCGATGTTTCCCGTATCATCGAACATAGACTCCTGTAATTTCGACGATTTCGATCACTTACGAAAAATCGAATTTTAATTCATTTTAGCTATTTCTCCGTTTGTATAGGTTTTCAACTATAGCGAATTTTATGGTGGATTTTGTTTTTAATAGAAATCAAGTTTTCGTGCCGAAACACGTCATGCTACAGTATGACATGATCATCTTCGGAAAAAAATTCTCCTGATTCCTTTTTTGCATCAAATATGCTAAAAACTGTTTGTTACTGTCTCTAAATACTTGGTTTATCATAATTAAACAACAAAATAATTACATGCCATCTGAAATTGTTTTTGCAGTTATTGAGAAAGTTTATTGTTATAAGAAGCAGACGATAAAAAGTCGAAAAAATTTCTTTTGTCAGAAATCTGTTTTTAAAGTCATATTTGCTTTTAAAACATATTTTAATTCTTTTTTGCTCTATAAAAACCAAAGATAATGAGGGTGTCCCGATGTTTCCCAAGTCGCCCGAATATAGTTTAGTGTAATTTTGATCACTTATGAAAAATCGAATTTTAATGCGTTTCAACTAATTCTCCGGTAGTATAGGTTTTCAACCATGGAGAATTTAATAATAACAAGAATGTCAGGCCAAATATACGACTTTTAGCCATATGACGACATTAGGGAACATCCAGATCCGACGTCGGCAAAAATTCAAATTTTGTTTACCCACCCACCCTTCTGTCGACACAATGCGGCATAAGATAAAAAAATTTTTATAACCACATCGTATTTCACTTACCCCCACCCACCCATAAAAGTGCGACGTCAGATCTGGACGTTCCCTTACGACATTTTTCCACTTCTGAGACTTTTGAAGCCTTATTGTTACTACAACAACAGCTAATATAATCCATAAAATCCATGGAAAATCAGTATTTTCTGTAGCAGCCGGTGGAGGTGCTGTTGAGTAAGGAGTGTATCTAAAGTTATGATGAAATATTTATTCTTATCATAAACATAAATACAATTGCAAAAATCATGAAAAATCTGACAAAAATCGTGTAAAAAATTTGTCATATAAGGCTTCAAAAGTCTCAGAAGTGGAAAAAAAAAAAAGTCGTATATTTGGCCTGACATTCTTGTTATTATTAAATTCTCCATGGTTGAAAACCTATACTACCGGAGAATTAGTTGAAACGCATTAAAATTCGATTTTTCATAAGTGATCAAAATTACACTAAACTATATTCGGGCGACTTGGGAAACATCGGGACACCCTCATTATCTTTGGTTTTTATAGAGCAAAAAAGAATTAAAATATGTTTTAAAAGCAAATATGACTTTAAAAACAGATTTCTGACAAAAGAAATTTTTTCGACTTTTTATCGTCTGCTTCTTGTAACAATAAACTTTCTCAATAACTGCAAAAACAATTTCAGATGGCATGTAATTATTTTGTTGTTTAATTATGATAAACCAAGTATTTAGAGACAATAACAAACAGTTTTTAGCATATTTGATGCAAAAAAGGAATCAGGAGAATTTTTTTCCGAAGATGATCATGTCATACTGTAGCATGACGTGTTTCGGCACGAAAACTTGATTTCTATTAAAAACAAAATCCACCATAAAATTCGCTATAGTTGAAAACCTATACAAACGGAGAAATAGCTAAAATGAATTAAAATTCGATTTTTCGTAAGTGATCGAAATCGTCGAAATTACAGGAGTCTATGTTCGATGATACGGGAAACATCGGGATAAACTTTTTATAAGACGGTAATTCCCACCCTGGGGTAAAAAATGACGGGGAATCGAATGGTACTATTTGCTAATCTAAAAAAAAATGTCTTGACCCAGTTTTGCCCTATTGTACATAGTCAATGTGTCAAAAATGGGTCTTACAACGACAATTTCAAAATACTGATTCCATATTCGGATTCCCCATAGTCGAAAACCTATATGGGTGCAATGATAGCCCAAACTAAGTCATGGAAAAAATATGGCATGGAAAAGAAAAAAAGTCGATTTTGGCATTCTCGACACGATAAATCCGGCATTTTGCCGAAATAAGATGTAAAAATATTTTTTTCCTGCTTCTTAAGCATCGTCGAAAACATTGGTAAAATAAAAAAAGAGTCGATTTTTTGCCTGTGCTTTTTTCTTCAAAATTTTAGAAAAAATTGGCGGAATGCGTTTTAAAGCGGGGTTGTTGAATGCTTTGGGAATTGATAGCTCTGTTGCCACATTTACACTTCGAACATCTCTGGATAGATTGAAAAAATCTGATGATAAATTATATAAAGCTGTTCTTGAAGATGTTGAACTTCAAGTTACTCAAGCTTTTAATGAAGATGAAGATCAAGGGGAGGCTGAATTGAAAAAGATTTTAATTCGACTCACCCAAGAAGATTCGAATCCAATTTTTGGATCAACGATTATTCCTCATATTAAGGAAGAATATACTCGATTGAAAGAGCTTGTTTTAGGTGTTGAAGAAAGTTTGCTTATTAAAAAGAAGAATGATTCTGTTTTTAAGCCTGAACTCAAACCATCTCCAAGTTATGGGAATACGAAACCACGGTATCAGCAGGAACGTGATCCTCCAAGATCTTATGCATATAATAATTCAAGGGACTTTGGCGATCAGCGTGATACAGATAATATTGTTTTAGAGTCAAGCAGAACGGAAGTTCAACGAGTTCCAGTTGTTCCTCCTTTTCCTTCACCAAACAGTATTCCTCGTTTCCCATATGTCTGTTACAAATGCAATAAGCCTGGACATTATGCTAATGATTGTGCTGAAACAAAAGCGCTTAATGTTGGACATGTAAAAGATATTACTACGTTGGAATTAAATGGAGTAATAGCTGTTGATAATATTTGTGAAACAGATGTTGAAGAGTTGCAAATGTTTGGAAAGAAAGCCATGCTTGATGTCCGCCTTGATAATGTTACTGTCCGTGCTATGCTTGAATCAGGAGCGTGTGCATCTGTTATCAGTGAAGCAGCGATTGGTAAAATCTTAAGGCAACGACCTAAAGAAGTTCGGCAAATAAGTCAAGAAGACCCTAAAACTTTTATGCATAAAAGATTAGTGGATGCAAATGGATCTGCGCTTAACGTAGTTAACTGCATTCGAATGCCAATCGCATGGGGTTCATATCCATCGAAAATTGTTAAATTTTTCGTTGTTTCAGGATTACATCAAGATGTATTGATCGGAACAAACGTTTTACAAGGCGATGCTTGTTGGACTGAAGCACTTGGAATTGCATTAGGATATGTTGCGGATACTAATAATGAAAGAAAAGGGATTGATATAGGTCTTGTTGCGCCTCAAAACGCTTCTAATGAAAGTTGTTATTCTCGTGCAAATTATACTACCGTATCATTGTATCGTGATAAAACTAAAAATGTATTATTGTCTCGTGATAATATTAATAATGTATCGCGTGCTAGTAAAAATTTTATTGTAAAAGATGGAAAGTCAAAATCGCAACGCTGTCCAAAAGAAACAACTACAGTATTGCAAGATGTCAAGCAACTTCAAGTCAATAAAAGAACTAAGAAAGTTAATGGTCCTGTTTACCGTCCAAAAGAACCTTCTCGTAGAAATGCTCGACAAAAAGTGATTGAGAAGCCCGCAGAACTATCTAATCGTGGTAATGCTAATGATAATGTTAAGAAATGTGATGCATCTGTCTGAAAAGAAAATACATTACTTTAATTCAAATTATGTATTTTCTCATCGATCACCATTTATTCTTTGTTATGGAAATGTTTATCCTGAAGATCGTGGAATCAATAAAAGCTCCCTTTCAAAATCGTCTACTGATGCTGATCAAAATTGGAGAAATCGTGTTACTGTTCCTGGTGTCAAATGTAAATCCGAAACTTGTCCAGAAGAATTTCAACCTTCTCATCGTTCAAGTCGTCGTCGTGAAGAACAATAGCGAGGACGCTATTTATTTCGGGGAGGGGGCATGTTAGAGCATTATGCATATTCCCCTAATTATTGTATTTCCCATTTGCGATAGTACGGACTTATTTTGGCGTTCTATTCTTATTCGCCATCTTGGTTGCCTCTCTTTTATTTTTGTTTCGTCTTTCTCTCTCTTGGCGTTTTATGACAAATTGTCAACCGCTGTTTTGTTGTTGTTTATTTTTGGGAACTCATTCTTCAACTTTTGTGTTGCTCAAAGCAAGTTGTTCCTGCTTTTCTCTCGTATTATTTATTTATTTATTATGTTATAAAGTGTTTGGTTTAATAAAAGATTATTTATATCTATCGTGGTGATAATATTAATGGTATAAGGGTATGATTTCTAATGGAATTTATGGGGTTTTGCTTGGGGTAAATAATAATTCTCGAGGTTTTCCGGATATATCTCAAGCTCTATCTGAATATCGTGGTCGTGGTCCTAACATGGTCAGAAAATAGTGATAAACTGATTTTTATGCAAAAATCTTTCACAGGGCATTTCAACCATAAAAACAGAAATTAAAAATTTTGAAAATTTTTCGATTTTTCCACGTGGTCCCCCCTGTGCGGCATTTTTTTCCATGTTTACTTGAATGGGATTCACCAAAATGTTCAAATCATGGGTTACGGGTACCAGCCCCAAAATTTCCAGACAAATCAAGAATTTTAGGTGGATTCTTTTCACCTATTTTACCCTCAGCTTTATCACCATCTACAACACCGCCTCCACCTCCAACAACATCTTTAACATTTTTGGATGAGCTTACATCTCCTATAGCAAAACTTTTATCAACTTCAACAACTTCCACCACAACATCTACAGTATCCCCAACATCAGTGATAACAACAACAAAAGGATTTATTCCAACAACAACAAAAATAATTCAAGAAATTCTTCTTGAAACCCAACAACCATCAACAAAAGGTTAGTTTTCAATATTTAAATTTATTTTTATATCTATTTATATTAGAGCTTTTTTGTGGCTGTGCGCGCAGCATTAAATATTTTTTCTTCTTTTATTTTTGTGGTTCAGTTTTTTGCACAATATTTTAGCACTTCGTTCAACCCCTTCAACGACACCACCTTTATCATACCCTTCAACGACAATGTCCTCGACGACACCACCAACACCTGCACCAAAATTAACAAGTCCATGTCCACCTAAAATGGAAGAAAGAAAAACAACAAAATCAATTCGAATTGCATCAAAAGGTCCACATGCCCTTGATAATCTTTGGATGGAAGTTGGCACACAAAAACCCCTTAAAATTTCTTCTTCCACTTCCACTTCCACTTCCACAACAACAATTCCAACAACAACATCTCGAAGAAGAATTTTTTCAACAAGATCAACTCGTACATCAACAACAACAAAAAGATTTTTATTAAATGATGTTACCGAAGAGCCAGAAGAAGGTGATGAATCAGGTTTACCAGTTGGAGATTTCATTGATCGACCCCTTCCAACCACTTCAACCTTGCACTTGCACTACGGTATATAATTAAATTTAATTAAAGCGCGCACAGCCATCTTTCTAAAAACATATTAATTAATATTACTGTAAAACTTTTATAGATTCATATTTATCTCCTTCATCCCCCTATGACACCATGTATACCACCACCGAGCAACAACTCTTTGCTGTTCGTCCCACAACTCCCATGGGAATTATTGAAACAACTTTAAAATCGAGTGATAGCTTCAGAAATGATATCCCAAAAACACATTTTGTTTTAATTTTATCTGGTTTAATTGTGGCATGTGTAATGATATTACTGCTATGGATATTTTGTTGTAAATTTTATAATTCTTCCTCTTCTTCGGCAACATCAGATTCAAAGCCTCCTCCGTCGGCAATTGCCGCCGGATATGCTCCAATTCCATCTGATTCTTCGCCAAGAGAAATCACAACCATCAGACCTCCTCCATCTTCTTCTGCTACTGTATGCCCGGTAAATGGTAATGGCATTTCTCATCAACCTGTCATTACCATTGCCACCCCCGGGGATGCCCAAAATAATGGCATTTTTCAATCAAATGGAATAATGAAAAAATCTTTGAATGGCATTGGAGCTCCATTATTATCTGAAAAAAGGAGGAAAGATTTTAAGGAATGGTATGTGTAAATAAAATCAGTGTTAAATTTTATAAAAAATAATTTGTTTAAAAATACATTTACAAAAATAATGTTTTTTTGGTTGCCTTTGCTCAAAGTCTTTTTTTTTTAAATAATAATAATATTTCGTATTTTTGTCGAGCTCAATTTCTTTGTTTGTTTTTTGTTTATAGATTTTAAATTTAACGTTTAAATAATTTTTAAACTTGTATAAACAAAAATAAATGTTTGAATTTAAAACTGATTATAAATTGTCTCATTTTTTTATCCCTACAGTATCCCAAAACAAAAATGCAAATCCATTTTTAACTTAATAAATTTATTATAAAAATTAGATCAAAATTTTAAAATAATAAATATTACTGAATTAAGACCACTTTTTCTGTCTTTACGATTAAAATTAACCATAAAACATGTGCCCACAAAAAGAAAGAATCCACAAATATACGAAATTTGAAGATTTAGTGATTACTCACACATTTTTGATAACCATTAAATATTCTCAAAAAAAGTTTATACAAATCATATTTTTTTAAAAACAGTTAGTACTAGGGTTAATTTTAATCGTAAAGACAGAAAAAATAGTATAAATTCAGTAATATTCACTATTTTAAAATTTTGATATATTTTTGTGGTGAGCGTACCTGCATAAATTGAAAAAAAAAACTTTGTCTATCCCGAACGCACTGTATGTAAAAATTTGTGATTATCAATGCACTATTAAATGTGCTGTAAATTTTATCAATGTTTATGGATTCTTATAGAAACCGTTTGAGTAATAAACCATTAAAAGATATAATGACGAAAAAATTAAAATGTTATGAAAAAGTTTAAAAAATTTAAGATTGTTGGATTTGGTAAGTTTATTTTTGACATTCTTTTTTTTTTGCTCTTTTTATATTTAATATTTTGAGATGAGGTTTGAAAAATTTGTTACCGTTTCACATCGAATCCAAAGCAATGCAAGCGTTCTATTTTTCACCCCGATGTTTGGCAAAATGTTTTTCAACGCCATGTGACAAAAAAAGTTTTCGTTTTTTTTCGTATTTCACATCGAATCCAAAGCAAAGCAAGCGTTCTATTTTTCACGCCGATGTTTGGCAAAATGCGTTTCAACGCCATGTGACCAAAAAAGTTTTCGTTTTTTTTCGTATTTTTCTTGTTGGAAAAAAAGTGAAAAACGAAAAAAAACGTTTTTTTCTCCCACATGGCAATGAAAAACATTTTGCCAGACATCGGCGTGAAAAATAGAACGCTGATTTCGATGTGATTTTTTTTTGTTGGAAAAAAGTGAAAAACGAAAAAAAACGTTTTTTTCTCCCACATGGTATTGTAAAACATTTGCCAGACATCGGCGTGAAAAATGGAACGCTGGATTCGATGTGTATTTATTTAAGAAAATTTTAATTTTTTGTTAAATAGGACTTGGGTAGAAACAGGTGCCCCACAAAAAAAGAGGTGTGGAAGTATTGAAGTTGTGTATCATAGAAATTTAACAATTAACGACAGCAATTTCCTTCTATAAAAATCAAAACAGCTGTCTTTTTTTGTGTGCCGTCAGAATTAAAGTTTAATTTATCTGAAAAATTGGAAATTTCAGACGGTTTGAATTATTTAAATTTCATCAATTTCTAACAATCTGAATTTGTGAAATTGTACTCATATTCCCCCGGCTTGAAACAAATTGATAAAATTTAAATAATTTAAACCGTCTGAAATTTTTGATTTTCAGATAAATTTAACTTTAATTTTGGCGGCAAACAAAAAAAGACAGCTGTTTTGATTTTAGACAAGGAAATCCTCTGTTTCATTAAATGTTAAATTTCTGTGAAACGCAACTCCATTAGTTTCACACTTCTTTTTTCGGTGTGCACCTGTTTCTAACAAATTAAAAGTTTTTTAAATAAAGTAAAACAAATCTTTCAAAACTCATTTTAAAATACTAAATAAAACGGACCAAAAAAAGAATGTCAAAAATAAACTTACCAAATCCAACAATCTTAATTTTTTATTACAATTTTTTAAGTTTTACATCAATTATTTCATGGCTTCTAGCCCCATTACTATTTTACATTATTTTAACACAATCCAAAATTTTAAAAGAGTATAAATGGTTTTTATTTAACAATACTCTTTGGTGTACATTACTCGAAATTGGACTTGGAATTTTCAAACCAATTGTAATTACACCAATTGTATCAATTTATATTCAAATATTTAAAACTCCATTATTATCATTTTTTTTTCTGGGTGTAATGGTTATAATAATGTCTTTTTGGGGTACTAGTGTTGCATTAACGATTATATATCGATATTTTTTAATATTTCCATCATTTTTGAACAAATATTTACTTGATAAAAAATTAATGATCATTATAATACTACTTTTTTATACAGTTGGACTTGCACCACTTTTTACAATTGCTGTCTTCTTTTTATCATCAAAAAATATTCAAAATTCTTATCAAAATGCAATTGAATATGATCCAGTGTTTCAAGATTTACATGAACCATCATTTTTGTATCTTCCTGAAAAGTATATTCGGCCATATATGTATTATATTTGGATAGTTTTTGTCGTTTTTTCTATTGTTTTTCCGCTTTTATTCATATATTTTATTTATCTTGTTCGAATCCATGTAACAGCGACCGTTGCAAAATTACAAAAAATAATTTTTATAAGTGTTACAATTCAATATTTTTTATTATACATTTTTTTAGTTCTTCCAATTACAATTTTTCTCTCCGTAATAGTTTTTCAAGTCCAAAATTCTACATATGTCAGTTGCAGTGTTATGCTTTTGTGTTTTTCGCAGTTTGCGCCCCGCCCCGCGCCCTTCTCTTTTCAAAACATCGCCCCGCGCCCCGCCCCGTGCCCCGAAATTTCTAAAAGCCGCCCCGCGCCCCGCGAAAACTTCAAATTATTCGGTAAAGAAACAAAAATATTTTACTTGTCATGTAATTTTGGTCAATTATGACCTTTGGCATCGTGCCAATCCAAAACTAGTACTGTAAGAACTGGTAATACTTTCAGAATAACGTTTTTAGACCATATTCTACCAAAATACAAAAAATAATTGAAATCTGAGATGGTGTGTTGTTTAAAAATCTCGTTGACAGTCTCTTAAACATATTTTTACAAAACGTTAGCAAATATAGGAGAAATATCGTTTTTTCAAAATTTACTAGCAAAAATATCTCATTTTCTCCTTTTTTTTAACTGTTGGAAAAAAGTTTTATCTATAGGCGTCTTATATGCTTTCAAAAAAGTGAAACCTAATCGATCGGAAACACCTTAGAGAAGATATTGACAAAGTTTTGGGTGAAATGGGTCAAAAATGAAAAAAGTGGCTGCAAAAATTTAAACTTTTTTCATTTCTGTTTATAAAAAAATCTGTTGTGAGCGCTCAAAAAATTTGCTGCGCTTTTACTTTACTCTCGCCGCTACTTATTTTTTAATTGTTTTTGAAATTAATGGAAAAATGATGAAACCCAAAACTTTTAATTTTTCGTGGATTTTTGAATGAAAAAATAACGAATAATGAGGAGGAAAAAGTAAAAATATTCCAAAAATTTAATCTTCGACATTTTATTTATCTTCAAATTTTTTATATTTTATTTTTGTTATTTTTTTTGTTCGTTTTTATATCCATGTATATATGTTTATCACTTTATTAATCTTATAATCACTATTTTTTTAGATAATATTCAATCTTTTGCAATCAAATATGGAATTACAAGATCTTCAACCTGCTTTACCATCATCAAATGATTCAAATGCAAAGTATACATTTGCTTCTCCACGTCCACAAAACTTTTCTCTTCCATATCCAATTATGAAATATATTTTTACAAATCCAAGCTCTGGAAAAGCATGGAAGAAATTGATTCAGACTTGCAAATATTTCTTCTCAAAGAATTCAATTTATCCTGTCAAATGTTTAAGATATGATCTTGCTGATGAATGGAAGGTTGATGGAGAAATTTTTGATTCAATGAAAAATGCTGCTAAATTATGGATTTATGATGAAATTAAAGTTTGTACTAATAAACCATCAGTGTTGTCATCTTTAATCCCAAAGATTCACAAATGTGATCTTCGTTCTTTGGATATTAGCTGTCAACATTTAACTTATGAAGAATATCAATTTTTAACTTCATCTGGTGATTTGAAGCGATTGAAGCTTAAATTTTGTACCATCACCCAGTCAGATGGAGCTTTAGTTACATTTGATCAATTCTTTGAAAATATTCCTAAACTTCTAATTTTTGCTATGTATGTTTTTATTACAAAATTACATTCTTTAATAATATTACATATTCATTTTTGTAGGTGGTGTGCCAAAAATTCTTCATCGATGTTTAAAAAAGATACTTTCAAAAAGCTTCCTGAAATGCTTCCACATTTAAAAGAACTTTCTCACTTTATTCTTTGGGGTTTAACAGAAGCCTTTGATTTTGCTACAATCACTGATTTTCTTTTGGTTAGTTTTTACTTATTTATTTCTATAATAAATTTTTAACATATTTTAGAAAAATCAAAAATTGTTAATTGATTTGACATTTGATCAAGATATTCCACTTTCTGATGCATATAAAGAAATTCTTGAAAGTTTTATCGCAAAAATTATTGAAACTCCACCAAAAAGAATCCCTTATATTGATTTTCCTGGATTTAAAAATAGTATTTATTATGATGATTATCAAAAAATTGTTTAATTTAAATTTATTATTCTGTGAATTTGTTTCTGATATACCGTAATGGTTTTTTTTTATCTGTTTTTCCTTGTATTATTCTTTTAAATAAATTTTGTTTTCTGAAAAATCAATTGGAGTTTTTACATTTTCTTTCGAAGAATGTTATAAAATATGTAATTTTGACAAAAATTACACCTGCAAAAAATCGAAATTTATTTTATGTTACCAATGTTTTTTACCATGCTTAAAAGAAGGTTGAAAAAAATACTTTTATGCCAAAACTCGAGAAAATGCCGGATTTATGCTATCGTAAATGTCAAAATTGACTTTTTTCTTTTATCTGTTTTATTTTTTCCTGGAGATAGTTTTTGCTATCATTGCATCCTAATAGGTTTTCGACCATGGAAAATCCGAATATAGATAGAGACGTTCACGTGATTTTCAAAGTTCTCGAGTCGCAATAAATTTGGTACCATTAGATTCGCCGCAAAAAAATTAGTAGATATAAAAAAAGAAAAATAAAAAAGAAATTAATATTGCAGCTTAATTTATTGTTGGAAAATAGGAAAATTTTTTTTTTTTTTCGGTCGGGGAACACATTTCTTTCTTCAGTATTTTCGTGTTGCAATTGCAAATTGCACTTTTTTTGAATCGAACCCGAGGACGGGTTTGAACCTGCGCACACTTGCCTCATGCTCCACCGTCTTCTCCACTGCGACAAGCATGCAAGCGCAGCGAGTCACTTTTTTACATCCAAGTAACTTTTGAGAAAAAGCTAAGCTGAAAATTAGAAAAAATGAGTTTTTATTTTTTCCTGTAATTTCCTGTAATTTCTAAAAATATGGTAAGATAGAGAATGAGAAGCTCTATTTAACTGCTGTGGTGGCTTATGTGAGCGTGACTGAGCGTAATGTATCACTTTCTCAAAAACGTGAAAAAAGCGATTTTTTAGACTTTTCTCAGATTTTTTATATGAAAGTGATATTTAAAAGTGAAATTTTTGGAATCTCCGTATTTTTTTACATCTAGAAGGATAAAAATCATATCTATAAAAAAAGATAAAAAATCTACAGTATCACACTTGGGCAATGTGTGCGCTAGGGTGCGATTATCGCACCCAGGGTAGCGGGGTCGCGGTGGATTTTGAAGTAGGGTCGCGGCTGCGAAGCAGCCGCCACCCTAAATTCTGCATTTTTTAAAGAAAAATGTTATAATAATTAATGGAAGAAATGTTAGTTGAAATTTGTTTGAAGTTTTATTATTGTTTTTTATTAATTATTTGAAAGACTCATTTAAAATGATGGGAGACTAAAAAGGGGTCGTGACCCTCGTGGAAAAGTTAATTTGATCAAATTTATTGTTTGGTACAGTTTAGAAATAAAGGGTTGCGACCCTTTATTTAAGAAAAAAGAGGATTCTGAATTTGTTTAAATGCAAGTCGCGACGCTTTTGAAAAAAACTGAGTTTAGATTCCAAATCATGAAGTTTAACAATCAACTCTTTGTCCAAATTTATTATTTCATAAATCTTAGAATATGAAGGTCGCGACCCTTTTTTGAAAGGTGGAATGTGATTTGAATATAAAAATATTTATATTTTTTGATAATTGTTTTGTTAAGCTTACAATATTTTAATATTATAAGTTGTACGAAGATCTAAAAGGTCGCGACCCTTTTTTCGAATAATCAAAAATGGTATCAAGCTAAGTATAAAGTTAAAAACTCTTGAATTCTGATGATAAAAAAGAGACGAAGACATTCCCAGTAATATAGTTAAAACTAAGTGAACATAAGAAAAAATGGAAAAGATTATTATTACATATAATTGCTCATTTTTGTGAGACAATCGCGACGCCTTGAAAAAATTGAACGAACATACTGTATTTAATTTTATTATTAGGGCTAAGTCAGTTTTGTGGCTTTTATACATTATATTTAAAACAATTTTAAATGTCAGGGTAGCGGCAGATATTTTTTTCGAAAAAAAGTCGAAGTCGGATCGGATTGACGTACACTAGCCTCCGCAAGAATCATTCCTTAAATTTCAATTGTCAAAAATTAGTCCCCAAACATAGTGTGCCCAAAAATGACTGTAACAAATTTCTTTTTTATTTTTATGCATTCAACGCGCTCTTCAGATCACTGAATTGAATCACATCTATTTTTGTCAATTTTAAGCCATTCTTTGTTATTTTTTATCTAAAAATGTGCTAAATGCCTGATCTAAAAAGTGCCAACACAATAAGGCAGAAGAGTCTTTTTTGAGTGTTGCTGTAGGCTTAAAATATCCTAGATTTTAATTGTAAACCATAAAAAATTGTAAAATCCACCCAAGGTTGAAGAAAGGACAGGGGTAAACTTTTTCGATTAGAAAAAAAGTTGCACATGGGGCACCGAGGTAAAACCTGAAGAAAATATCAAAGCCTTAGTTTGGCCCTAGCAATTTGCAAGGGCCCTGGAGCGGGGCCAAAATGTGAGGGCCAGTGCCAAAAATTTTGGCCCTTGTTCATTCTTAAATCCATCTTTTTTTAACCGCTAAATAAACACGTGTAATTAAGACTAGATGTGCTACAAAACGAAAAAAAATTTTGCGAAAAATTCAACGTACTCCCCCCTGTGCCTGAAAAGGGTCGCGGATTTTACAGGATATTGTCGCACCCATCTGCCCATGTGTGTACAGTATGCCTCTCTTCATTTTTCCTTTGGACGAAAAAAAGTGAAGGGGAACACTCGCGTTTTAGTCGCGCGTGCACGTCTCTAAATATAGAATCAGCGTTTTAAAATTTTCGTGCTGGAACTTATTTTTGGCATATCGACCCCAAAAATTTGCATAAAATGGGGTCAAGAATAATTTTGCTGGACTATATATTTGCACCATTTGATTCCCCACAGTTTTTTACCAGGGTGGGAATCACCGTCAGATAACTCTACGAGACCGATGTTTTTTTTTTATGTCTACAACTTATTCTGCAGTATTCAGAAGTCAAACAATGATGTTGGGGTATATGACATTTTTAGCGTCTAATAAGAATGTAATTAACTTTTTAGAAAAAGACGGAATCAAAGGTTTTACTATCAAAAATTATTCCCAAAAAAGTGTCTATAAAAGTTCATAAAATTAACATATTACTGATATTTATCACCTACCGTATCCCCAACCAACTGGTATGACCAGAAGTCAAATAAAATTAATGAAAAATTTGTTTTTTATCAAGTTTTCCTTTCATGACATCAAAGTTTTTGTCACCCCTCTTCTTAGTTCATGTAATTTACGGACAGTCTATTTTTAAGACGTTCAAAAATGCCATCAACCATAGAAAGCCTTCTTTAAAGATTTTATAGCATTTATAATACAGGGTTCTTAGGGGTTTCTTGCATCCGACTCCTCTCCAAGAGAAATCACAACCATCAGACCTCCTCCATCTTCTTCTGCTACTGTATGCCCGGTAAATGGTAATGGCATTTCTCATCAACCTGTCATTACCATTGCCACCCCCGGGGATGCCCAAAATAATGGCATTTTTCAATCAAATGGAATAATGAAAAAATCTTTGAATGGCATTGGAGCTCCATTATTATCCGAAAAAAGGAGGAAAGATTTTAAGGAATGGTATGTGTAAATAAAATCAGTGTTAAATTTTATAAAAAATAATTTGTTTAAAAATACAATTACAAAAAACATTGTTTTTTGATTGCCTTTGCTCAAATTTTTTTTAAAATAATAATAATATCAGGTTGTTCGATAAGTCCTGTCGGGTGTTTGATCGACTGGCAAATTTTTAGTTTTTAATGAAAGTCGTTAATTTCTTTTTTAAAAGATGTTCATGGGTATTGAAATTTATGGTTCAAAGGCTTTTTGGCGAGATTTTATTTTTGGCGGATTTACAGGGGATATACGGGGATTAACCCGGATTTATAAGTATTTTGCACAGAAAAGTAACAAAAAAGTGAATAAAAAGTTGAAAAATTTACATAAAAATGAAGAATGGATTGTTGGCGACCAGATATAACACTGCTTGCCAAAGTTTATTGTGCCGGATTTAATTTATGCAAATTTTTCTGGATATATGGTAATTTTTGAGTTTTTAAACTTTTTTATATTATTTTTTGACTGCATTGTAACAAAAATGATAAAAAATAATAATTACAGGTTCTGTGGATCAAATGGTATGTTTTGGTACCATTAAAAAATTTTTTTTACATTTTTTAACCTTCATGGAAAAGTTACAGTAGGCGCTCCACTTCATTGAGCTCCAAAATGGTGATGAACTAATTTTTGTGTAAAAATCTTCCACAGAGAAGTCAAACACATTCAAAATTATCGATTTATATCAAACAAACAAAAAAAAATTTTTTCGAAAATTTCGGCATTTTGCTTGGTACCCCCTGTGAAACGTCAAAATTTTCGAAAAAATTTTTTTTTGTTTGTTTGATATAAATCGATAGTTTTGGATGTGTTTGACTTCTCTGTGGAAGATTTTTACACAAAAATTAGTTTATCACCATTTTGGAGCTCAATGAAGTGGAGCGCCTACTGTAACTTTTCCATGAAGGTTAAATAAATGTAAAAAAATATTTTTAATGGTACCAAAACATACCATTTGAGTCACAGAACCTGGTATTATTATTTTTTATCATTTGCATTACAATTTATCAAAAAAATAATAAAAAAAAGTTTAAAAACTCAAAAATTACCGTATATCTGGAAAAATTTGCATAAATCAAATCCGGCACAATAAACTTTGGCAAATTGTATTACATCAGGTCGCCAACATTCTATTCTTCATTTTTATGCAAATTTTTCAACTTTTTACATACTTTTTTATTACTTTTTCGTTCGAAATACTTCAAAATCCTGGTTAATCCCAGTATATCCCCTGTAAATCCGCCAAAAATAAAATCTTGCCAAAAAGCCTTTGAACCATAAATTTCAATACCCATGAACATCTTTTAAAAAAGAAATTAACGACTTTCATTAAAAACTAAAAATTTGCCAGTCGATCAAACACCCGACAGGACTTATCGAACAACCTGATATTTCGGATTTTTGTCGAGCTCAATTTGTTTGTTTGTTTTTTGTTTATAGATTTTAAATTTAACGTTTTAATAATTTTTAAATTTGTAAAAATAAAAATAAATGTTTGAATTTAAAACTGATTATAAATTGTCTCTTTAAAAGAACTTTCTTGTTTTAATCTTTGGGGTTTAACAGAAGCCTTTGATTTTTCTACAATCACTGATTTTATTATGGTTTGTTTTTACTTTTTTATTTTTACAATAAAGTTTTAACATTTTTTAGAAAAATGAAAAGTTGTTGATTAATTTGGAATTTGATGAAGATATTCCACTTTCTAATGCGTATAAAGAAATTCTTGAAAGTTTTATTGCAAAAATTATTGAAACTCCACCAAAAAGAATTCCTTTTATTGAATTTCCTGGATTTAAAAATAGTATTCATTATGATGATTATCAAAAATTGCGCCGTTGAAGAAAATAATTCTGTGAATTTGTTTCTGATATACCGTAATGGTTTTTTTGTGTTTTTTCTTGTATTATTCTTTTAAATAAATTTTTTTAAATTTGCTTTCTGCAAAATTAATTGGAGTTTTTACATTTTCTTTCGAAGAATGTTATAAAATATGAAATAGGTCTCTTTTCATTATTTTTGTGTAGGACATTTTTTATCAACTCCAGATTTGACTCCAAATTTTGTTTAGAAAGCATAAAAATTCCATGAAATTTTTCTAAAATTTTGACAAAAAAAACATGTCTTTTTTGGAATCAAAGATATAATTTTTACAAAATCTAATAACTTTTTGAATCCATATTTTTTATCTAAATTTTTTGCATTTGTTTTTCAACTTTTTGCTTTTAATTGGATTGATTTTTATCAACAAAATTGCGGCCATTATTTAAAAAAAGGTTTGCCATTTTTATTCCGCGTTTATCCATTTTTGGCAAAAGTAAGTATTTTATGTCAAAAAATGCCGTTGCCATTAATTTAGTTTGTTTTGGTCAAGGTCAAATATCCCCGATTTTTTTGGCATTAAAAAGGAACGACCTCGGATTATGAAAGGTTGACGGGAATTGAATTGGAATTGACAGAGACAAAAAAGAAAAGGTTCTTCGTTTTGTTTTTGTTTTTGAAGTGGTTATTTTAATTTAAAATTTGGAAGAGGTCAGAAAAAAATAAATGTGTAATGTAAAAAGTTTTTGGGGAATAAAAAAATATTTGTGCATTTTTGTCTTGAAAAGTTGGCATTGTTCAACTTTCATCGGCCCGGGCTGAGATAAATTTTTTTAATACAATTAATTTATTATTAATTTAATTAAATTGAAAAATTATTTATTTCCTTTAATGTAGTGATAATGGCTGTTTAAAATTATTAAAAAAGTGATAAAAATGCTTTAATAACTTTTATATTTGAAACCTTGGCAAAATTTTATGTAAAGTTTACAAAATTTATCAAAATTTCTGATGAAAACCCTTTTAAAATTACAAATTTTCTTGTGCCCAATAATGTCTTTTATAATAAAATTGTTAACTGATGTTACAAAAATATTTGACAAAAATATGCCACAAAATGACGGCATTTTAAAACCATATACTTAGTTATGGCTTTTATTGCAGTTTAAATGAATATTTATATACTATGGCACTAAAAAGTTCTGAATCACCCTTATTATGCCGCAGATTTTGGTGATTTTTAGTTATTTTTCAAAGTGTAAGATGATTCTGGCAGTAAAAATATTTTGTTAGTTGATATGTTTCGCCGTTATTTGTAAATTTCGGGTTTCGGTGTTTTTGATGGTGATTTCAGGTGTTGAAAATGCTAAATAGCCTAAAATCGAAATTTCGCTATACTGTAGTTTTGAAATTTTTTATATTTCTATTGTATTGGTAATGGAATATATAGTACACATGCCAAGTCTCAGCATTTCTCATCAACCCTTCTCTTCAGGCCCCTGAATCAAAATTAGGAAAAAACTAAATTTTTGTTACTTTGATTCAGGGGCCTGAAGAGAAGGGTTGATGAAAAATCCTGAGACTTGGCGGCATGTGTACTACATATTCCATTACCAATACAATAGAAATATAAAATTTTTCAAACTACAGTATATCAAAATTTCGATTTTAGGCCATTTGGCGAGAATATCGAAACTCGAAATTAACAGAACCGGTGAAAAACTATTTTTACTGCCAGAATCACGTTTCATTTGGAAAAAATAACTGAAAATTTGCAGCAAAATAAGGGTGACCCAGAACTTTTTCACGCCATTGTAATTATTTTGAGCGAAATTAAAGCAGCTGACATTTAAAGCATTTTTTTCCCTAATTATAACTGTAATACTTTTTTTCCTGTTTTAACCATTTGCTTATAAATTAATCTATTTTTTTTATCAATTAACGCCAATCAAAGAAAAAAATCACCACCCAAATTCTTTCATTTCCGTTTTCCTTTTTTTCATCATTAATTTCTGCACCAAAAAAAACTGAATTTTTTTTAAAAAATTAAAGGATTCTATTTTATTTTATTTTTCTCTTTTTTGTCACCCCATTTTTGCTGCTGCAATTAAATTACAATTTTTTTGATATTATCAAAAAAAATTCATTCATTTTTCCTATTTTTTTTTGTTTCGAATTTGTTTGACCAAGAAAAAAAACTCTTTCAACTCTTTTTCAAACAAATATTTATATATATTAAAAAAAAAGCGATAGCGGCGGCGGCGGCGAAGTTCTCCCTTCTTTTTTTGTTTGCTCCGAACGATTCGATTCATTCGATTCATTCATTCTTCTATTAATTCCATCATCAATGTCGGAGGGTTTTTCTTCTTCCCTTTTTTTTGTATTGAAAAGAAAAAGGTATGAGAAAAAAAAATATTTATATCGCGCATTTTTGACAAAACAAAATCACCACCCCAAATAAAGGTGGGCTCTTTTTTTTTGTTGGTGCCCACTTTTTTGAGTGCCTTTTTTTGGTTTTTGTGTTTTTCCCTACTTTTTTTACAAAAGAATCGAAGGAAAAAAGAGGCAAAAAGAAGAGGCGGTAAAAGAGAGAAGAGAGCACAGCGGAATTTTTTGGAAATAAAAATGAAAAAAGTTTAAACTTTTGTTGCCATTTTTTCATTTTTAAACCATTTCGCTCAAAACTTTGCAAATATCTTCTATAAGGTTTTATCTATCGATTAATTTTCATTAAAGTTGATTCGAAGCATATCCGTAAAAGCTATAACCAAAAAATGTGCGCGATTGATTTTTTGGCGAAATGAACTTTTGCTGCCATTTTTTCAAATTTGCATATTATATCATATTTCGGCTTGAATTTTTTTGGCATGCTTCTGATATCTGTATCAACATTTGAAGTGTCAATCTAAGCATTTTGAAATAAATCGGCTGAGTTACAGCCTGCCGAAAAACATGATTTTTCATTCTTTTTTTCCAAATTCTCCTATAACGATTCCGCTGTGTTGCCCCTTCCTGTCAAGAGGAAGGGGCAATAATTGTTTGTGTAAAAATATTTTTTTGTCCATCTGATTTCTTTCTTTTTTCCCTCAATGATTTTTTCATTCATTCATTGCTCACTATTATAATTTTTTCTTTCCACGTCACACGTACACGTACGTATACGTACGTATACGCTCCACCTTTTTCTATTTTATTTGATTTCTTTCTTTCTCGTTTTCATTTTTTTTCGGAGAGACCTCGTTTGTCAGTTTTTCTTTTTCTTCTCTTTACTTTTTTTTCCATCATCGTTGACATTGTATATATTTATTTTATTATTGACCGCATTCCTTTTTTTAGTAGTTGTGATTTTTTCATTTTTATTTTTATTTGACAACTAAAAAAGGAGGGGGGGGGGGGGGTAACTGACAAATCAGAGATGGTATTAATTTTAAAGGGGAATAAATGAATTCACGAAAGTTTTTAGTGTTGTTGCACGGCTCCGGAGCCTCGGAGTCGATTCCAAAGTGTCATTGCTTTCAAAATAGCAAATTATAAATGCCGATTTTCGGGGGCGTGGAGTCATGGAACAGATTAAAATTTGTCCGGCACACCACTGAAAGCTCCTTTTTTGGTTCACTCTTTTTATAAAACTTATTTTGTAGAAGTTGATAAATTTTGTGTTTAAAGGTGATAAATTATAATTTTTTGAGATATTTTCGCTAAGCTAATCTAGGGTGATTGGAAAAATTTATGGATATCAGAAAAATGGTATTACTCAATTTTTTTGGGGTTTATATACTATTAATGCTAGATTTTTGGAAATTCAAATCAAAAAAGATGAAGCTAAAAATGATTCTTTTGTTGCTTTTAGTTTTCTTTAAAATTTTTATCATCCGAAAATTGTGATTTTAATATATAACCTGCCTCAAAAGACATCTGATCACAAAGAAATTAAAAAATAAGAAAATAAAAAGTCAGCTAAGCGAAATTTGTTTGTTTTTTAAAATCCATATTTTTTTTAAATTGTTCAACATTTATTTGAATTTTCATCAAATTTTTGTTGGTAAAATCAAATAAAAATCAATTTGAAAAAGCTTAACATTTTCTCGAAAATTGTGGTTTTTTTCAAGAATTGTTAATTCTTAACATTTCAAGCGCCGCTTGAGATGTTAATTCTTAACATTTCCAGCGCCGCTTGAAATGTTAAGGATTTATTTCTGCTCCGATCATTTTCCAAAAATTTGTCGCTCACAGGATTCGAACCTGTGATGCGCGCGCAGTGCTAACCACTGCGCCATTCAGTCATTAAAAAACAATTGTTGAAATCGCTTTTAAGCTTTCAAAAATAAAATAATTCAATGTCAAACAAAAGAGAAGAGAAAAAAAAGAAGCATAAAAGCGATTTCAACAATTGTTTTTTAATGACTGAATGGCGCAGTGGTTAGCACTGCGCGCGCATCACAGGTTCGAATCCTGTGAGCGACAAATTTTTGGAAAATGATCGGAGCAGAAATAAATCCTTAACATTTCAAGCGGCGCTGGAAATGTTAAGAATTAACATCTCAAGCGGCGCTTGAAATGTTAAGAATTAACAATTCTTGAAAAAAACCACAATTTTCGAGAAAATGTTAAGCTTTTTCAAATTGATTTTTATTTGATTTTACCAACAAAAATTTGATGAAAATTCAATTAAATGTTGAACAATTTAAAAAAAATATGGATTTTAAAAAATCATGTTAATTCGAAAATTTTTTTTCAGCCTTTAACATTCATATTTTTCAGCATTGTTTTTTAAATTTTGTTAGAAAAAAAAGTTTTTTCGAAAGCTTTTTACTACATTTGTGATTAGAAGTCTTTTGTGGCAGGTTATATTTTTCCCACAATTTTTTTTTGTCATTAAATTCTTTTCTATTCTATTGTATTATGTTGATCAGTGCTTGCCTTTAATGATACGCTTAAGAGGAATTTATCAGTTTTTTTGCCACGTCAGCAACAAAAAATGATATTAAAAAAACGTTAGCTATTTAACTTTGAAAAAATTTTTCTTTAATTTTCTTCAAATTTTTGTACCGCTATAAATTATATACGGTAGTAATAATTACATAAACAAAAATAAATTTAATGTTTAAATCTGTCATTATTTTGTTTGAGGGACAAAATGCCAAAAAAGCAACAGCTGTCTAAAATTAATTAATTTGAAATTTGATCAAATGATGCGCGATTTATTTAAATTTGTTTATAAATTTTTTTTCAAAATCGGTTTAAATTTCAATTCTTTTTTTTCAGTAAGGCTTTAATCGAAAATGATCATCTAAACATTCAATTGTATATTTGAATGGCAACTTTCAACAATTGTCAATAAATAAATATTTCATCATCAAACAACAAAAAAATGTGATCTTCAAAACAGAAAAATTATTAATCCCCTGTTTTGTGACAAATGAAGCGATTAAAGCCTTCTCAAATCAAGTGGTCTTTAACCTACAAATATTTTTTTATTATTTATTATACTTTTTTAATTTACCACTTTAACAACTACTGTAATAACTAACAGAGTTGTACAAAATATATGTTTTTTTTTTCAAAAAGAAAAATGTCGTAATTCTTTGCATTCATTCCGTTTTTTAATTTAATTTAATTATAAAATTTACCACTTTTAAAAAAAAGCTATTTTTCAAAATTTATTTTTTTGTATACTGTAATATTTTTTGATAAGGGCCAAATATGATTGTCTTTTTTTTATAATACTATTTAAAAGCAAAAAAAAGCTGAAACTGTGATCGTGTGTACAGATTTTTTATTAATTTTTTTTATTTAATTTACCACAAAAACTAATCAAGTTTTTTACCCTTGCTTCAAAAAAAAGAAAAAAAGTAATTTTTTTTCGATTTTTCGTTGCAAGAAACATATCACTAATATATATTTTTCTTTGTTGGTGTTTGGTTGTGATTTTTATTTAAATTTTATTTTTATTTTAAATTTTCTTACTATTTTTTTTACTGGAAATTCACCAAATGTGCCTATCTTTTTGTGTATAAAAAATTTAAATATTTCTTGTTTTTTCTTTCCAAAATGTCCTGTCCTCTAAAATTAAATTAAGTCAAGTCAAGACTGTGGCAAATTAGTTTCCCCAAAAAAATAAAGCTTGGGATTATTTCACTTATGTTTTTCTATCTTTTAACCCTTTATCGATTTATCCCTTTATCTTCTAAAATCCTCCCCCCCCCCCATTTTTGATAAAAATTATCTTTCATTAAAAGTATTTAAAAAAATAAATTATTGATATTATTTAATTTAAAATTTATGTAAATGTAAAATTAATAAACTTTATTTAATAAAACATTGCTTCTCTTATTAACACCCGGAGCCCCAAGATACAGTAATATTATGCATACAATTTTAATTAAAAAGTTTTCATTTTTTTGTTAAACTTGAATATTATTTTCAAAAATTTCAGATGACAGAAAATTTATTAAATTTATTCAAAAACAAATAAAAAATCACATAGAAAAGTAAACGATAAATAATTTTATCATTATCTCAATTATGTAATTATGTTCAATTATGTGCATGATTTTGTAGAACTGATGCCAAAATTGCCCGGAGAGATTCCAAATTTTGAGAATCCAAAAAATAAAAATTTTGAATGTTTGTTGCAGAAACAGCAGGTTGTTGCTGATTTTCAACTGCAGCAGGTTGTTGTTGAAGTTGTTGTGGAATATGTTTTACACAATTATCATTTTCTCGATGTTCAGGTAATTCTGCAACCGGTTGAGAAGTTTCAACAACAGCATCAGCAGCAGAAGCAGTACTTTGTTGTTGATCATCTTGTGATGGATGTTCAGGTGCAACAAATGATTGTTCATTTTGAGGTGGAGATTCAGCTTGATGAGGGGTTTCTACAGTATCTGATTGAGCATGTGAATTTTTTGAACATGCTTGTTTTTGATTTGAACTTCTTTGTTGAAGTTGAGGTTGTTGACGAGAAACTTGTTCATTATCAAATTCAACACATGATTCTTGCTGAATTTGATTCAAATTCGATGAATGATGTTGCCGTTGATGAACAAATGGGGGAAAACGAAAAACACTTTTTCCTTGTTGAGGCGGTTCAGTTATTTCACCGTTTTGTTGTTGCTGATTATGTGATGATGTTTCTGCACGTTTAAGAGTAACACAATTTTTGAGAATACTTCGAACAGGAGTAGCATCACTTAGGGGAGTATTTTGTCTTCCATAAGGATGTGGACGAAAATTAAATGGAGCAAATTGAACAATAGATTGTCGAGGACGATATTGTTCTTCTTCATTTTCATGTCCATGTGAAGCATCAAATCCATTATCAAAAGTTGATTTTTCACGAGTTGGATGAAGTGGACTTGATCTTGATGCCTCATATGGTGATAAAATTGAACGACGTTTTGAAAGAATTTGTAAACGATCAGAATGACGTCTTGAACTTGAAGGTTCCTGAAATTTATATTTTTTTAATGGTTGCTTGCCCGATGACTAGCCGAATTTTAAGGTAAAAGTTATGGTGAATGTATATTATAGAGATAGCTCACAAGAAGCCTTCGTCTAATTTTTTTTAATTGAGAGAGTTTGAAGGGTTGGAATTCGTTTCAACCTCGAATCCACCAAGCACCCGGCCTCGCTAAACCAATTGGCCGCAAGCGGAATCGAACTCGAGATATTTAAAATCTGTGATGTTGCGACCCCAATCCGGAAGTTGGAATCGATGCATCGACTTCGGTAGAAATTTTTTTTAAAACTAATTATTCTACCGTATTTTGTTATTAAAACGTTCATTTGACATAAAAGCTCTCATGGGTTGTTACACTGAGAAAAAAAAGTGACGGAAAAACCATCACCGGTGATTTATGAATCACTGACAGCGATGCAACATTGCCGCTTTCAGCACCAAAAGTGACAACTCCATTACTATTAAATTACTACCAGTGATGCATACATCACTAGTGAGGGTTTTTCTGTCACTTTTTTTTCTCAGTGTAACACTGCCTTAAAAATAAATTTCAAAACAAGTTTTTCGTTTCATATATTAATTATTTAAAACAGTTTTATAGTGTAAATTGGCATTTAGAAAGCGGTTTCATGTGTTTAAAAGAAAATTTTGAATTTGAAGTCGACCCCGGAGTTGACTCCATTGACTCCGTTTCCGACTCCGAAGTCGATAAAAAATGTCCAGTATAACACTTTGTAAAATAATAATAACAAAAAGTTT
This sequence comes from Panagrolaimus superbus, assembly GCA_964035985.1. NCBI lineage: Eukaryota > Metazoa > Nematoda > Chromadorea > Rhabditida > Panagrolaimidae > Panagrolaimus > Panagrolaimus superbus. The sequence continues at coordinate 15,910,472 of OZ038357.1, forward strand.
TACGAATAAAATCTTACTTCTTCATCATCTTCGCTTTCACGTTCAGCTGCATCATTCTCAAACTGCGTTGTATCATATTTTTTTTCACGAATAAAAGACGAAAAATCTGGACGTTTATAGGATCCCTTAAAAAACATTAAATAATATAGTTTTTCACTATCCGCGGGGTTTGCTAAAAGTACATTTTGCCTGAATTCGGCTCAGAAAATTCAGCTCTGAATTATGCATGGCAATGGCAATGTGTTTCGTTTTGCTAATTAAGATATCTTTTTTATCACAGATAAGGCTGTATCATCTCCCAGGGGATGTTATTTAGGGTGGGGGGAGAGGGGGGGGGGGAGGGGGTTAAAAGAGGCCCTCTAATTTGTAGAAAAAGGGGGGGGGCTTTAGGGGAATAATAAAAAATTGCATAATTTTTTAGAGTATTTTATTGATATCTGAAATAATGCACTTTTACTCCACTCAGACCATATTTTGAACTCGCCCACCCAAAAAGAATATCTGAAAAAAGTTTAAGAATAAAGTTATAGTTTTGACAGTCAATGATTTGTATACTGTCAAAACTATTATAAAGTATACAAATCATTTATAACGGCAGTAGAAAAAAAAGTAACAAAAAATAAAATTTTAAAAAAATGGGCAGAACACATCGAATCCAAAGCAAAGCAAGCGTTCTATTTTTCACGCCGATGTTTGGCAAAATGTTTTTCAACGCCATGTGACCAAAAAAGTTATCGTTTTTTTTCGTATTTTTTTTGTTGGAAAAAAAGTGAAAAACGAAAAAAAACGTTTTTTTCTCCCACATGGCATTGAAAAACATTTTGCCAGACATCGGCGTGAAAAATAGAACGCTGGATTCGATGTGAGAAAAAAATCATTTAAATTTATTTATTCATTTCACATTGTTAAAAAATTTATTTTTATCTTTTACATTTTTCTATCACCTTTTGAAACATGGCTCTGACATTAAACAATAAATGTAGTTGATTTCGGAAAATTATTATTTCAAACAACTATTTTCAATAAAAATAGTTTTTAGGGGGGGGGGACTAAAGGGGAATAAAATTTTTAGGGCTGTATCCCCCTAATCAAAGATAAAACGGCTTAAGTTGCAAGTAGGATCCCCTAGGACCTTCAGATAAGATATCTGTTTCAACAAAAATAAAGAAATTTTACCAAGCCAAAGCTGAGATATAAAAAAGTACGGGCGGAAACATTTTTTTCAAAAATCCGGTCCCTAACCTCGATATCTCCTCTCCATCACTAATAACCATAACGGGCCGGGGTTTGGGTTTGGGTCGTAGATCATAATTTATTTCATCCACTTATCAAAAAATATTTTGTAATATTAAAGAGTTTCCGCTCTAAAAAACGCGGCCCATAAAAAGCCTGAGCCGGCCCGCTGCCATGCCTACTCTGAATTCAATGCCCCGAATAATTTGGGGCCAAATTATTCAACAAACTTTCGTTTAAAAAAAGTGCATGCTTTTTAAATACAAAATTAAAGGGGGAGACGCATCTCTAACAAATTATTTATCAGGGTTCATTGGAGCTGTTTTTTTGTTTGACATTTTGCAGCTCCAATGAGCGCTGATTCGCGTCGAGACCTCTAATCAATGTCAAACAAAAAAATTTGTTAGAGGTGCGTCTCCCCCTTTAAATATAAATTAAACTTACCCTGCCTTGCTGTGCATCAAAAACTTTTTTTCTTGGACGAGAACAAAATTTTGGCTGAAATCGTCGTTGAATATTTGCAAGTCGTTCATCAAATTCATTTCCAAATACTCTATCATTTTCATTAAATCGATTCTAAAAATAAAAGCAGATAGAACAATATTTGTAGCATATGGAGATAAAAATTTATAGCAAACGTACTTCAACTTGAGAAACATACAAACGCCAAATTCGAAAAACATTTTTTTCTTTGTATCCAATTTCTTCATAACGAGCATTCAATTCTTGTTTAAATTCTTCTTCATTGATTTGTTTATTAACAAATAAATGTGAAAGTTCATCGACAACATTAATTAAACGATCACATCTTTGGGCTAGTTCAATCTCCCTAAAAACACATCGAATTGAAAGTAAGAACACTGTTCATTTTTATGGACCGAAGTTCTGCCAAAGTGTCTTTTTTGTAAAATGTGATTTGCGGGATTTTCAAATTTTGTATTGGAGCGAAATGCTAATTATTTCTCTGGCACTTTTTTGTAAAGAAAAACCAATGGCACCATTAAATTCTCCATGGTCGAAAGCCTATGTATGCCAAAAATCAGTTTACACGGAAACAAATTTTTTTCAGTGTTTCTCAGCTTTATCGCTTTTTTTCAAACTTCCTTCAAAAATTCAAAGACACAAAAATTGCTGAATTTTTTTTTGTTTCTAATTAAGCTGATTTTTGGCATGTATTGGCTTTCAACCATAGAGAATTTGATGGTGCTATTGGTTTTTCGTTACAAAAAAGTGCCAAAGAAATAATTAGCATTTCGCTCCAATACAAAATTTGATAATCCCGCAAAAACACTTTGCCAAACTTCGGTCCGTAAAAATGAACGTTCGATTCGACCCACAGCGGAATCGCTATAGGAGAATTTGGAAATAGAAATGAAAAATCGCAGTTTTAGATCGGCTCAAACTCCGCCGCATTAGTTCTAAATGCTTTAATTGAAACTAATAATGTTGATATGGCTATCAGGAACATGCCAGAAAAAAAATTGAGCCGAAATATGCAAATTTGAAAAAATGGCAGCAAAAGTTAAATTCGCCAAAAACTCGATGGCGCGCCTTTTATTGGCTATAACTTTCCTGAAATGCTTCCAATAAACTTGAATGAAACCTAAACTATAGATAACACTTTGGAAAAGATATTGGCAAAGTTTTAGGCGAAATGGGTTAAAACTGAAAAAATGGCAACAAAAGTTTGAAATTTTTTCATTTCTATTTCCGAAAAATTCCGCTGTGGACCTTTTAAAAGGAGAAAAGAAAGAAATAAAAAAAAAGAAAAAACTCTGAAAATGTGACAGAAATAAATTTTTTATTTTTTATAGTATACAGTAGTAGTTATTTTAGACTCTACCTTTAAAGTTTAGAGGTCGCAAAAATGGCTCTGCGAAATTGAAAATTTCGATTTTGCCCGAAATCCTATATCGAAATTTGTTTTTTATCTTCGTTATAATTTAAAATTTAAAAAAAAAACATCCCACAAACAAACAGACACATTCTCAATTACACCTACGGGGATGGCAGAAAGGGTTACGGTAAAATATAAAAAAGGCTGCATTTCCTTGGCGGGAAATGACCATAGACATTTAAAAAATATATTTTTAAACAAAAATGTGGTTTTTGAAAGTCACAAAAGTTTAACGCTTTACTGTAGTTTATTTTGGACAAAAATCATACAAAATAGTGCAATTTTGTTGATTTTTGAAATTCATGGTCGCAACTGCTTTGGGGACAAGAAAAAAGTTTGTGAAAACAAAAGAAGCTATTTTCGTGCCAAACTAAAAGGAAAATCAGGCAAATCAGTTTCATCCATTTTTTTCGAAATTATTATCCAAGGCCCCTTTTAAGTAAGGGTGTGTGTGTGTAGGTGCCTTGTTTAAAAGCATGTGTTGCAGGGCCGCAAATAGCTTTCAAGTAAGGGAGGGGAGATTCCTTACAAGAGGCCGAAAAAATCTCATTTTATCTAGTATGAATTCAATTTTTCAAGGTAAATTATGGCACCGAGGGGGGGGGGGGGGGGACATGTCCCCAATGTCCCTAAGGCAGTTGCGGCCCTGATGTGTTGTTTTCAAAAATCTCTAATTTTTTAAAGCTTAATAAACAACCTTATATTTTTTTGGGAGGGAAAAAAGTACAAAAATATTTTGGAAGTGCAGCCTTCCCTAAATCTGAAGGCCTAAATGATCAAAATGTTGATTTCAAAGAAATTTCAAATTCATGGAAGAAACATGATTGTTTTAAGCAAATGCCAAAGAAGTTTTGGCTTGATGATTTTGATGATAAAGAAAAGAAGCATAAATTTAAAAGCAATGATGCAAATTCCAGTACCAACAGTAGCACCTTATCACTTCATATTGCAGCATATGAAAATTCCATTGAAGCTTCAAATGTTGATAAAAAACTTGATGAATCCATGGAAAATGAATCAAAAATGGTATTACAACATTTTCTTTCAAAACTTTAAATATAAAATTTTTTTAAACTATTTTAGATTGGTAAAAATTGGAAGAATGTTAAATCTGCAATTGTTGGATCAGCCTCAAAAATTGAGGTAAAATTTATTCTTTAAATTTTTTCATCACAAATTAATGTTTTTAAATTTTTAGGGTTTCTTTGAAATTCCCCGTCAACAACCTCCTAAACCTTCGAAACCAGAATTGATGCAATTTAAAGCATCACAAACTTTATTGAATCCAAGACTTTTTCGGTAAGTAAAGCCTGTAAAGAAAGGATGCCAAAAAATGTGCAAGCTGGGATTTTATTTTTTAAAAAAAGAGCCCAAAAACTTCTGTTAAAAAAGATATTCCATATTTTGTGCCTATAAATTATAGACTATAATCCGAAAATATTTATTTTTGCAATAAAAGTTTAAATTATAACGAAGATAAAAAACAAATTTCGATATAGGATTTCGGGCAAAATCGAAATTTTCAATTTCGCAGAGCCATTTTTGCGACCTCTAAACTTTAAAGGTAGAGTCTAAAATAACTACTACTGTATACTATAAAAAATAAAAAATTTATTTCTGTCACATTTTCAGAGTTTTTTCTTTTTTTTTATTTCTTTCTTTTCTCCTTTTAAAAGGTCCACAGCGGAATTTTTCGGAAATAGAAATGAAAAAATTTCAAACTTTTGTTGCCATTTTTTCAGTTTTAACCCATTTCGCCTAAAACTTTGCCAATATCTTTTCCAAAGTGTTATCTATAGTTTAGGTTTCATTCAAGTTTATTGGAAGCATTTCAGGAAAGTTATAGCCAATAAAAGGCGCGCCATCGAGTTTTTGGCGAATTTAACTTTTGCTGCCATTTTTTCAAATTTGCATATTTCGGCTCAATTTTTTTTCTGGCATGTTCCTGATAGCCATATCAACATTATTAGTTTCAATTAAAGCATTTAGAACTAATGCGGCGGTTTATCAAAAAATGCATGAATTAATCCGCGTTATTGAAAAGGAGGAAATTTTTGGGCCTGTTGAATGCTCGGTGGTTGTTATTGAATTCCAAAAACGTGGCCTTCCTCATTGCCATTGTGCTTTTACATTAAAGGAAAAATGGGATACTGTAGATAAAGTTGATACATATATTAAAGCTTTTTTGCCACCGTTATCTCAAGAAGAAGCCGATAAATGTGGTGAAATTTTCGATGAAGAATATTTAGAATATGTCCAAAAATTTATGATACATAAACCATGTGGCATACACAATCCAAAAGCACCATGCATGGTCGATGGAAAATGTAAAAGGAAATTTCCTCAAAAATTTTGTGAAGAAACTGTGATGGATGACAATGGTTTTACACGACCTAAGCGTCCTGATAATGGGAGATCTTTTAAAATGAAAGTCAACGGTAAAGAAGTCGACGTCGATAATCGATGGGTTGTCCCACATAATCCTCATTTACTTAAACTCATGCAATCTCATATAAATGTTGAAGCAATAAATTCCATTGCTACAGTGTTTTATGTCTTCAAATACATGTTTAAAGGTGACGATAAAGCTTTTGTTGAAATGAATGAATTCATTGATAATGAAATGGTTCAAGCTTTAAATTACGATGAAATTAAAAGTTACGAAGATTATCGATATATTAGTGCTACCGAATCTCATTGGCATTTATCTGATTTTTGGATGTACCGTTTAAGCCATTCAGTGGACAGACTTGCAGTACATCTTGAAAATGAACAAAGTCTTTATATGGGAGAAGATGCAGGTGATGAAGAAATGGAAAAAGCTAAAGATAAAGATTCAAAGCTGATGGCATTTTTTAAAGTTAACCAAGAGCGTGAAAAGGAAATTGCAAAAGTTAAAGAAACAATTGAAATATTAAAAACGCAAAAAAAACCAATAAATCATATCCAAATCCCGGAAAAAATACTGTATAATAAAATTGGGGTTGATCATGTTTGGGATGGAAAAGCTGGAAAATGGAATCCAAGAAAAAAAACTACAAAGCCAAAACTTTGCAGATTATATAATGTAAATCCTAAACGAACAAATTGCTTTTATCTAAGAAGATTGCTAATGGCTGTCCCTGGACCAACTTCATTTGAAAATATTCGAACGGTTGATGGAGTACTGTATCCAACGTATCGTGAAGCATGTGTAGCACTTGGATTAGTTGTTAATGATAAATTATACGAAGATACACTTTTTGAAGCGTTAAATCATACAACACCGTATCAATTCAGATATTTATTTGCACGATTATTGGCTCATTGCGATCTTGGGAATCCTTTGGAATTATTCGAAAAATTTGAAGATCATTTAATTAAAGATTTGCTTAAAAAATGGAGCAAAGATGATGCGAAAAATGTTGCATGGCGAAAAATTGTTAAAAGTATGCTCAATCAAGATAAGCATTTATCAGATTATCCAGAATTGGAAGCATACATGAAAGAAATTGGATTCGAAGATGAAGATACAATTGATTTAAAATCATTATATGAAGAAGGAATTGCAAATTATACTGTAATGAATAAAGAACAAAAATCAATTGTGGATACGGTAACTGTAAAATTACAAGATCCAACTGATAAAAATCGTTGCATTTATGTTGATGGAATTGGTGGGTCGGGAAAAAGTTACACTTTTAATACAATTCGAAAATTAGCGATGGGAAAAGGTTTTAAAGTTGTTATTATGGCATGGAGCGGAATTGCTGCATCATTATATCCAATGGGAAGAACGTGCCATAATGCATTTAAACTTGAATTCCCTTTCGAAAGTGACAGTAATAGCGGAGTTAAGCCAACATCACCTCATGGAAAAATGCTTGAAGAAGCCGATATAATTATTTGGGATGAATTTCCTATGGCTCCAAAACGTGCACTTGAAGTTGTTGATAGTAAACTTCGTGAAATAATGGGCAAAGATATCCCATTTGGTGGAAAAATAATTTTATGTGGCGGAGATTTTCGACAATGTGCACCAATAATTGAAAATGGTACTGTAGATGAAATTATTGGAATTTCAGTTTGCTGCTCTCCTTTATGGAAACATTTCCAAAAGTTCAAACTCATTGAAAATGTCCGAGCTTTGGCTCATGAAAATGAATTTAAAAAGATGTTAGTCGAAATTGGAGAAGGAAGATTTGGTGAAAATCCAGATGAAATAAAAATTCCAGAAGAATGGATGAGCAAAGGGGACATAATTGATGAAATTTTTGGCGATATTATGGAAAATTATGACCCCGCTACAGTTATGAAACGAGCAATTTTAGCCACTTGGAATAAAGACGTTGATGAATTAAATGAACAGGTTTTGGATCTTTTGGATGAAGAAACTGAATTCACTTATCATGCACAAGATGTTTATCATTACGGTGATGAAATTTTACAAGCTGCCGGGGAAATTCATCAAAATTACAAAACAAAAAATATCAAAGGATTGCCAAGTTACAGACTAAGACTTCGAAAAAATGCAATTGTAATGCTAATCAGAAATTTATCAATTGAAGATGGACTTTGCAACGGTACACGCTTAGTTGTTACAAATTTATTAAAGCATAATTTGGTCGTAAAAAAGATTAACATTGATGGATCTCTTAGTGATGAAATTCTAATACCTCGAATTAGTCTTACTGTTAAACATGGAGTTGTCGATGTTACACGACATCAATTCCCTGTTAAACTTGGATTCTGTATGACAATAAATAAAAGTCAAGGCCAAACAATGGATAAAGTTGGAGTAGTTTTAAAGCATGAATGCTTTTCTCATGGTCAGCTTTATGTTGCATTATCTCGAGTTCGGTCAACCGAAGGTTTAAAAATTGTGCTTCCAGAGGATAAAACATCTACGGCTAATATCGTTTATAAAAGATTGTTGGAATTGGGCAAAAAATGAAGAAAATGCAAAAATGAAAAATACCGTAATCATAAACTTGCAAAATAAAAATATCTAATTTGAAGTATGACATATGGCTCGCCCCCTGCCAAAAAGGGGGCACCCGTTCGAGGTTGACCACTTTGACGTAGTGGACGGGCTTAAGGCTACATTAGCCGACCAAGAGTCAACCGAAACAAAAAGCTACAGAAAAATATATCTAACTACTGTAGAAAATGAGGAAGCGAATGAAACCATAATTTAATAGAAATGGTTCTACAACCGAAGAAATAATTACTCTTTTTTTGCATGATTAATACCTTTTTAAAAATAAAAATAAGAGACAGTCAGAAAAACAGTAATAAGAAAAAAAAGAGAGAAAGATCAATGAGCAAGAAAATTTGGTATTATGCTAACGGGGGTGTGAGGGGTAATTTTTGGCTTAATAGTGGGTTCTGTATTTAACCTGGCATCTCCCTCTTCCAGCAGCCATAATTTAACGTCGTGGTATGGACGAAGAATATGAAATTGCCATAATCCATTTTGAGGTTGAATTCGTTTCATTTGAAATAAATTTAGTGTTTTAATGGTTGTGTTTACAAATTGAAAAAATTGAAATTGATATAATAAATTAATTGAACCGTATTTTTACAAAATTTGCTTGAAATTGATTCATTTGATCTGAAAACGATAAATGTCCAGCCAACCAACCAATTAACAAACAAAATAAATAATATTAAAGAAATTTCATCCGACACAGTGATTACTGTAGCGGATGATTAAGGATATTGATAACCTTATAATACAACAAAATGTGAAAAAAAATTTATTAATTTAATAAAAACAAGAAACACAACAAAAATTAATAGTAAAACAAATAAATAAAACCGCGCAGCAATTCAACAATCACAACAAAGCATTTGAAATTTGATATCCGTATCGAAAAAACTTTTATTTTTTTTCGCGTTGAGAATTTTTTTAAAATTCAAAAGACAAATTTTTTGAAAAAATCTTGATTACTTTTATTAATAAAAAATAATATTAATAAAAGTAAGTTAAACAAAATTAATTTAAAAAACAATTCAGTAATTTTAAAATATATCATTTGTTGTTTTGTCAACATTATAACTTTCAGGGCATTGTAACCCTTAAATTTTTTAACTCTTAAGACGCAGTCTGGCTAATTTTTTCACTTTTTGCCACTTCTCGGAACCCCAAAAAAATTTTTTTTCGACTTTTGGTTTGAAATTTTTATATGTTGTTGGCATATGTCTCTGGATGCCAAAAAAAATTTTTTTTAAATTTTTCGTGCCAGGATTCCGGATTTATTGAATTCAGAAGGCCGAAAGTTCCAGTAGGCGGGAAAAATCCAAATTTCCTTTGTTTTTAATTATTTCCCGGTTTTATAGGTTTTCGACCACGGGGAATCCGATGGCACACTTAAAATTTTAAAAAAAAATTTTTTTCGTGCCGAAATCGAAAAAAAAATATTTCGATGTGAATTTTTTTTGGGTAAACTTCCATGGTAGTTTCTGAAACACCATTTATTTTATGCCCCAACATGTCTGCTTAAATGATATATATGCCTTTTATTTGGAATCGATCCGTTTGCGGGTCATCTGGTGCTCGGAATCTGGTCGATACAGAATTTCAATTATAAAATTAACCTGCAAAAATCCATTTTCCTTTCAATTTTAGCTATTCCCCGTTTGTATAAATTTTCGAGCATGGGGAATTTAATGGTAAGGTTTGTTTTTGGTTAAAATAAAATTTTCGTGTCGAGACCGTCATGGTACCGTATAACTTATGTAAGCACCAATAAAAAAATCCGCCCGGCTGCATTTTTGCGTCAAATATTCTAAAAACTGTTTATTATTGTTCCATAATAGCTGTTTTATCACAAAAAAACCAAAAAAAAATTATCAGGTATCTGAAACTGTTTTTACAATTTATTTTTCACGTAAAAACTGCATTTTATAGAGCGGATAAATGATAAAAATACACTCTTGATTCAAAACTAACATTTCACGCCCGAAAAATGAATTTTGAGATTTTTCGTTTTCTACAGTATACAACAAGAAGACGATGACAAATAGAAATAATTTTTTTAGTGGAAACACGTTTTAGATGCTGTGATTGTATTAGCAATATGTTTTCATGATTTTCTACTCTATAAAATGCAGTTTTTACGTGAAAAAAAAATTTATTTTTGGTGATTTTTTGATAATTTGTGTTCATATCAGTTGGTGATACTGTAAATGATGATAAGCAATATTATGTTGTTTTTATCACCTATTATTGGCAAATATAATGTTAGGAAATGATTTTAATTAGTTTTACTTTTGATTCCATCATTTTCTGAAATCTTATGACATTTTTACTTTACACTCATGTACCCCAACATCTACACTTGACCTTGGTATACTGTAAAAACAGTTTCAGATACCTGATAATTTTTTTTTGGTTTTTTTGTGATAAAACAGCTATTATGGAACAATAATAAACAGTTTTTAGAATATTTGACGCAAAAATGCAGCCGGGCGGATTTTTTTATTGGTGCTTACATAAGTTATACGGTACCATGACGGTCTCGACACGAAAATTTTATTTTAACCAAAAACAAACCTTACCATTAAATTCCCCATGCTCGAAAACCTATACAAACGGGGAATAGCTAAAATTGAAAGGAAAATGGATTTTTGCAGGTTAATTATATAATTGAAATTCTGTATCGACCAGATTCCGAGCACCAGATGACCCGCAAACGGATCGATTTCAAATAAAAGGCATATATATCATTTAAGCAGACATGTTGGGGCATAAAATAAATGGTGTTTCAGAAACTACCATGGAAGTTTACCCAAAAAAAATTCACATCGAAATATTTTTTTTTCGATTTTGGCACGAAAAAAATTTTTTTTTAAAATTTTAAGTGTGCCATCGGATTCCCCGTGGTCGAAAACCTATAAAACCGGGAAATAATTAAAAACAAAGGAAATTTGGATTTTTCCCGCCTACTGGAACTTTCGGCCTTCTGAATTCAATAAATCCGGAATCCTGGCACGAAAAATTTAAAAAAAATTTTTTTTGGCATCCAGGGACATATGCCAACAACATATAAAAATTTCAAACCAAAAGTCGAAAAAAAATTTTTTTGGGGTTCCGAGAAGTGAAGAAATTACGCAGACAGCGTCTTAAATTTCAAAAATGAACTTTATAAAATGTAAATTTTTATTACAAAAAAAGGTGAAAGAATGAAAAATTTGAAAAAAATTTTTGTAATGTTTTTGATCAAGACCCGTGCAATACCCCATGTAAAAATATTGTTTGCGAGCTCCGGCTTTAGCCGGAGCGACTCTTGTCATTTAATAATTTTGATTCAGATTTGAGAGTTGTAAAATTTGCATATTTGTAATTTTGATTCAAATTGAGATTATTGTATTGATCATTTTGATTAAAAGCATTACCAAAGCTTTGCTGTTTAGGCGAAAGGTTACAATCTTCTTTGGTGGACATTTCTAAATAAATTATTTTATTTAAAAAAATACTGTATTTACAAATTATCAAGCTATCTAACGCGACACGTAAAGGATTGTGCTCGATTCCGATCATTATTTTTTATTCTGAGAAAACAAATGGACCTTCAAAAAACACTCAACTGCTGTCCCTGGTGTCGGGGGATTTATGGAAGTTCCATCGTCTGGGGATTCCGGTGGATCATTTCCGATTCCAAGGAAATTTCCCGATTTTTACGCGAAATCACTTCTATTTCCCGAAAATTTTTGTAAAGTTTTTACATTTAAATTCTTTGCGAAAGATCGAAATCAAGGGTTAACAATTTCATCGAGTCGTTTTCTTGGAATAATGTGAGCGGAATCTGGCAAAACACGGATGCCAGTGATGGGTCAAAGTAAAAAAGTTCATCTACTTCTGCACACTGCACAGCCTCCAAGATAATAAAAGAAACATGATTCACGCTATGATCGCACAAAAAAAAATACACAAATGAGAATCTTTGCAAATTAAAAGCGATAAAAAATATTTTTTTAAATATTTTAAGCGAGTTTCGACAATGACAGATTTAAAGAAATTGGTTTAAATGAAGACAAATATATATTTCTTAAAAAACAGATATTAACGAATTTTTGTTTTTCAGCAAAAAAAGCAAAGTTCCGTAAACTTTAATTGAAAAAAAAAACAGATTTTGGCGCGCAAAAAAAGAGGCGTTAATGAATTTTCTTTGAACTACTTTATTCGAATATTCGCGAATTTGACAAAAACAAAAATTTTGCAAATGTGCAATAAACATTTATATATTTTATAAAAGTTAATTTTGACAGATGTATTCATTTAAAGAAATTCCTTTTTTCCAATGATCTTTAAAAAAACAAATCCTGTTATATATTTCATCATTTTTATGCTTCGTTGCTATCCTTTTTTGTTGCGTTTTTAAAATAAATGTGATTAGCAAAATAAAAACATTTTTTACAAATTAAATTTTTTCCAGGGAAAAATCGGTTTGCTATAAAATATTTGTTTAAAAGAAGGGGGCTTTTTAATACTATTTTAAGAAAATGAATGAACCTGATTTTTACCTTGTTTAAACACGAAAATAGCTTCTTTTGAATTCTCGAACTTTCTGAAGAACATGGAAAGTTTGAGAATACATAAAGAACTATTTTCGTGATAGAACAAAGAAAATTCTAGCAAACCAGGTTCTTTTTTTTGAAATAGTATCAAAGAGCACAAATCTTTATAAAAATAATTCATCTGCGTAAAATTTTTTGCCATCAATAATATAGGAATTCTATAAAAAAAAGTATTTAAAGCTTTTTTTTCCAAAAATAGCAATCGCAATTTTCAGTAAAATTTTTAACAAACTCTTGTAATTCACACTTAAAAAATTTTCAAAAAAATTGTTTATTCACACATTATTTTAGCACATTTCATTATTAAAAGTTGCACATTTATTGATTACAAAAAAGTCTGATGAAAATTTATTATTCATGATTTCAAAGATGTTTTTTGCTTCTAAGTTTAAACGGATTTTGTGTCGATTTTTTGAAAATGTTTTTATATTTTAATTTAAAAATATGACCGAAATTGTCACAATAATAGAATGTTTACGAAATCTTTGGTTTTGCATAAAAAAAATTTTGATATGGGAAAAATTTAATAAAACAAAATTGTAGCTATTTTAATTAACAACAATAATTTTGTATATTTACAAAAATAAAAAGAAAGGAGTTGGATTTATTTATTTATTTATTTATAGTTTATCTTAAAAAATGTAATTATCAAAAAATTATATGGCATTATAAGCGAAAATTTAAAAAGTGATGAAAATATTTAAATGACAACACTTGTGATTTAAAATAAAATAATTAAGATTTTTTTTCTAAAAAGAAAGACTTGGGTATAGAATAAAGTTTAAAAAATACTGAAAAAATGGCACGAATTTAAAGAAATTATGAAAAATATTTTTGGAATGATAAATATTTCAATTCATGTCAAAAAGGAAATGAAAACAGTTTTAACGTTTCTTTTGTTGGCGCCGGGTGTGACCCCGTGCACGAATCGAATTTTGACGAGATGGTGGAAGTGAGGATGATGATGATGGATGGGGGGTTTCATGATGTTGTTGTTGACGAGAAAATGTTTGATTTGATGAAGTTGAAGTGGAAGTGGAAGGACGACTTTCAAAATTACCACTATTACGGCTTCGTCGTTGAGCATTAAAAGTTGAAGTTGAAGCAGCAAAAGCTGAATCAGAAGGGGCGATGGCAGAATATGGTCGATGAGCACGGGAAAAACAGCCAGAAAAATGCATGGCAGAAAATGATTGAGAAATTGAAGACATTACAGGCATGGCTGGAGCTGCTGGGGTTGCAGGGGTTGACGGAGGTGGTGCAGATAAAGTAGGTCGAACAATGGCACGATTAAATGGTGGTGGTTCAGGAGCTAAATTCCATGCTTGTTCAGCTGCAGGACAAAAAGTTGCAGAGCGTTGAGAAGCTAAAATGATAAGATAAATTTAAAATGAATTAAAAGTTCCCCCTTGGCAGCCGGCTACAGAACGCTACATTTTTGTTCTGTTTCAGAATTTAATTTTTTCTGCGGAAAAAAGAGTCAAAAAAGGGAATCGGCTTGTAAGAAAAAAAACAGAAAAATAAAAAAAGGGATATCGGTGTTGATTTTAAGATTTTAGAGATATAACTTAATTATTCTTTTAATTTTGTATTTTTGTTTTTATTACAGAAAAAATTATCCGGCATTTTTCACTATCAATTCTCACAAATTTTTGGATAAATTTTACCAAAAAAGTGGAAAGAATAAAGAATTCAAACAAGGGTAACTTTTTCGTTCTTCTTTTTGATAAAAAAAAGAACAAAAAAAATGTGTCTTTTTCCTTTGCTCCGATTTTGCCCCGCCCCCGGGCGCCCAAGGGGTGCCCCTTGCCAGATCTCGGGGTGGGACGATATTTTAAAAATTATTTTTAAATAAATCTGGTTTTCTTGCTATTTTGGTTAATTCCAAATATACTTTTCAAAATCGTTTGCTACTGATACTGTGCAATATTTTATCTTTTGAAATAAAATTTTTTTGGAAAAGATGGCCAAAATTTAATTAAATTTTAATGCGGGGGGTGGAGCACGGGCCACTTGTTGAAAAAGTCTGAGGACGGGGACAACGAAAAACAAAAAGGCATAACCATTGAAATGAGGACCCCCCCCCCCCCCAAAAAAAGGTAGAAATAAAATTTACCAGAAGTATTAAAATCTTGATGATATGCAGATATTGGAAGGCAAGTAATTGAATTATTATGTTGTAAAGTTTGATGCTCTTGTTCATTTGGTCTCCAAATATCATAGACTGTATTTGTTTCAAGATAGCCATGAAGTCGGTCAAAAAATGGATGACTTTCATATCCGGTATCCAAAGTATGTGGTTCAAAATTTTCTAAAATTAATTAATAATTAAAATTAATTTTAAAGTCTATAAAAATTTTTGTCTTACCACGACGATTTGTGGAAGAAGTTGGAGGTGGTGAATTATTTATTCCAACTGGATTAACATTGCTTTGATCCAAATTTTTGGCAAATTTATCATTCTTTTTGTCGTCGTCGTCCTTAGAATTTGAAGAATCCATTGCAGCAACTTTTTCAAAGCCTTTCAAAACTTTTGTCACTGATCGGCAACAACTTCGTTGTAATGCAACCACAAAAGCTCGAATTAAAAAAATAATTTTATATCGTCGAAAATATTTTGATCTTTTTATGCTTGGGTATAATGGTGCCTAAAAAAAAGTGAAAAAAGAATGAATGAAAGAAAAACAGTTTTTTTGTTTTTGGTGTTTAAAGATACCTACCCCCCATCCCCCACATCTGGCAGCAAAGAAAAAAAAAAGTATTATAAAAAGTTCATGCCTGTTTTCGTTGATGATTTTTTTTACAACGGAAAAAGGAACGAAGAAGAAAAAAATGCACAAAAATGTGTTTCCTTTTTTTTGTAATTTATGCAAAGAGTTTTTTTAGACTTTTTTAAACTATGCTTTTTTTTGCTTTGTTTGGGTTTGAAAGAAAGAAATGAATGCCTTTGGTTTACAAAATGTCATCAAAAAAGCAAGCAAGTGTTCATCAAAAAAAAAATTGAAAGGCATTTTTTTTGTCGCTCATTTTAAGATGTGAAAAAGAGACATACATTAAAGTCTTTAAATATTGCTTTTAATCAGAGGATTTGAAAGATTTCCACCTTTTTGGCAACCTGACGTATAACGCTACATTTTTATAATTCTTCTGAATTTTAATAATTTTAAAATTTTTCTTTAAAAATGGATGTCAAAAAACGGTATCAGTTTGCAAAAAATATAATAAAGATAAATATCAAAACTGATATTGAGATTTTGGCGAAATGTGTCAGGCCGGCATTTTATGCCCTGCTTTTAATGGCATTTTTCGATCAATTCTGTATCGCTATCGGTATTGGAGGTCCTGGTCGGGTTAACGATGGCAGTATACAGAAAAAAGAAAAAAAATTAGAGGGGGCACGCCTTTGATCTTATGCCGCCGCTAACATAAAGCGGCAAAAGATCAAAGGAAAAAACTCAATTTCGAGGGGGCACAGGCTCCGAATCGCACCTCCTAAATACGGCCTTGGCGAAGGCAAATTTTTGAAAAGATCAAAAGAATTTTGCCGAAAGTTAAAAGAAGCCGCTGGAAGCGGAGGCAGTGGCATTCTTCTTATTTTTTGGGGTTCAACAACACAAATTTAAATGGTTATTTTTAATTACAAAATAATGCAAACTTTGAAATGAAATGGTTCCCCGCATTTTTATATCGCTGCTATTTAAAATTTATCGATCTTATCTGTTTTTTGGCATTTTTTATATATTATCGAAAAATTTATGATTCAAAAAAACTTTTTTTTCCAAAACAATTTTGATTCAATCAAAAAAAAAAGATATGATAAAACTCACATTAATATTTAAATTAAAAATTAAAGTAATCTTTTGAAGTTTACGGTAAGAAAAACGATTAAAATAATATTTCATCAAAAAATAATTATCACCAATATATATTTTTTTTTGATTCTCTCAGTTTTTATAAAACACAAAAAAATATATAAAAATATCGGTTCTTCGTTTTTTCGTTCTCTCTTTTTTTATACGCAAAAAAAATACTGATGCTTTTTTTTAGCTATTAATTTTTTTTTGCACAAAAATATCTGTGTTTTTTCTTCTTTTTTTTGCTCTCTCTCGTTTCCTTCCCTTTTTTTTACCGCAAAAAAAACATTGATATTTTCGAAATTTTTGAAGGAAAAAAAAAGGTCAGTCTATGCTTTTCTCTTTTTTTTCTTCTCTCTCTATTTTCGGCCATCAGAAATTTCAGCATTCAGGTAAAAAAAAGAGCTATGTTTTTGTGGGAAAAAAAAAGTGTGAGTAATCTTTTATTTAATATATTTTTGCAAGAATAAAAAAAATCTATCGATCTCTCTCTCTGTCTATTAAACATCAATTTGTTTATGAATAATCAAAGGCATTAAACATTTTTTTAAAAAATGAAGAAAAATATAATCATTGAAATTTTTGTTTATTTGTTTACTTGCATTTGGATATTTTTACAAAAATCATAAATCAAATTTAAAAAAAAAATAATAGCACTTTCACCGTAGAACATGAAATGTATAAAAAAAATTACAAAAGTTAAACATCACATGTAAGATATATCTTTTTGCTGTTCAAAGTACGGTAGAAATGTTAACAAAAGTTCAAAGTAAATTATGTGGCAAAAGCTTTACCATAATTGGCGCTGCCGATTTTAAGGACAGATTGATTTTATTTTGAGGTTCACTTTTTTGCGGTCATAATTTTGGCGATATGAATATTGAGGATTTAAATAATGAAAAAGGTGACTAAAGATTCCGGGAACAACAAAATACAGAAAATCCCCAAAATTCCGATCAGGGTTGGACGAAAATTTCGTTTCGCGGCTATTTCGTAGTTTCGTTTTTGCGAAACAGATATCAAAAAATTTTTTCTGATAATTTTTGATAACGGCGATTAATAATATTCCCAAAAGCCAACCCAGAACCAAAATATTTATTTTTTTAGCAAAAATTTGCATACCTCTTTCGCGATTTTTCAAAAATTTCCTTTGATCTTATGCCGCTTTTTGCTGCGAAAGAGGTATGCTAATTTTTGCTAAAAAAATAAATATTTTGGTTCTGGGTTGGTTTTTGGGTATATTATTAATCCCCGTTATCAAAAATTATCAGAAAAAATTTTTTGATATCTGTTTCGCAAAAACAAAACTACGAAATAGCCGCGAAACGAAATTTTTGTCCAACCCTGATTCCGATCCCCGAAATAAAATTCGCAAAATTTTTGTCCCGAAAAAACAGCACCCCACAATTATAGGAATATAAAAGTTTTTGTTACAATATTACTATTACAGTACCCTTGTTAATGACATCATTGCCTCTTAATTTTGCCACACTGCTCGAATTTAATTTTTGGAGAAAATTAAAGGACCTTTTTCTTCCAGGATTTTAAATTTTTTTAAATTTTGTTAAATGAGTAGCATAATCGCTGCGAAACCAAAAAATAAAACAGGTATCAAAAAAGGCCAAATCCTTTAACATTTATTTATTTTGTTTATCCCAAAAGTAAATGCAATGTTGTTATTTGCGATAAAAAAAAACTGGCATTCAACCTTAATAAGGTTACCTTAGATATTTTGTATTAAATCAGTGAAAACTGTTTGTTCGCGTTTTTTTTTCCTGTTTATTTCATGTCATTCGGATAAAGATTATCCCATTCAAAGATTAGCCTTGTTACAAAAAAAATAAAATAAAATATTACGTAAATAAGCAAAATAACTGGTTTTGATAAAAAGTAAAATTTTAATCGGCTTTTTTAAACTTTTTTTATTTATGCTTAAAAATAATGCAAAAACATGCTTTTAATCAGCTTTAGTTTGGCATTTTTTAAAAGCTTCAACTTTTTTAACTTTTTAAAAAAAAGTTAGATTTTTGGAAAAATAAAGTTTGTTAAAATTGTTTAATTTTATGCAACCATATTTTATAAACATTCCAAAAAGCAAAAACAGATAATCAGCTTTGCTTTATTCTTTCCCTCAAAAAAAAAAAATCAAGTTTCCGGTTGTTTTCGAACTTGAATTTCTTTTTTTGGAAGGCGACGGAAAAGCAATGGCTCATCTGTTTCTCTCTGTTTTTTCATTTTTGCATTTCTGTAAAAAAACCGGTCACCGTTACCTGAAATTTATGCATCATTTTTTTGGGAATAATATAAAAATGGATTCAAAATTGCCTAATAATTCTATCTAAAAATATTTCATTTCTTTTTTTTTCGGGTTTTTGTTATTAATTTTTTTAGTTTACAAAAAAATGGAATCATTTTTAAAATTATTTTTTGTTACAACCATTTTTACTGCTTGGAATGATGCCGTAAATGGACAATATTTTCCACGGCAAATTATGCCGATTAATTCTGCAGCTGCTACGGCACAATCACAATTTAATCCATTTTTATCAAATTATCAGTTAATAAAAATGCAGCAACAAATTCAACAACAACAACAACTGCAACAGCAACAGCAACAGCAAGCAATGTTTCAACTACAACAACCACAAATGCCAATGCAAAGAGCACAAGGCATTCTTCAATCCCCGGCAACGGATATATCAAATCCGCCTTTTCAACAACAACAACAACAATCTCGAACAATTCCATTTCAAATTTCTTTTAATGGTCAAAAAAAAAGTTCCGAACAAATTGCCACCCCTTTCAATGGAGGAGGTTTAGTGCCAATTACAGAAAAATTATTAGATTCAAATTCTGAGCATCTTCCTTCTTCAGTTGGAAATGTTAAAAGGGATTCATCAATGCCAGATAATAATAGTGTTCAGCCACAATCACAATCTCAAAGTACTCCTTCTTCCCCGACACCCCCAATTGAATCTTTGCCACCATTTTTACAAGGAGCTCCTAAAGATATCATTGATGAGGTTTGATTCATTCTTTTCTTTTTTGGCACTTTTTTGAACTGTCAAATACGAAATTGAAATTTGCAAAATCAAAATTGAAATTCAAAATAAAAAATATCTCGTCGAAAACGAAAAACCAAAATTTTGATGTTGATTGTTGAAATTAAATTTCGAAATCGAAATTTCGATTTTACACAGTAACCGTTAATTTCTGATTTTAGATATTTTTTCATTTTTTTAAATCTTTAACAAAAAAATCCCTTTTTTACTGATTTTTGATTTTAAAAAAAAGAAAAAATCAGTAAAATCAGAAATCAACGGTTACTGTGTGAAATCGAAATTTCGATTTCGAAAAAGCGAAAATTTCAAAATCATAATTTTATTTTGGATTTTCTTTATATAAATTTGGATACCGTAACAAAATTTGAGAAAATAAAAAATGAAACCAATGGTTTTTTTGCCAAATTTAAAAGTAAAAAAATATCCAAAAACTTTAATTTAAGATTTTTTTAATTTAGTTTAAACGAATTCTTCGACAACCTCAAACATCCTATGACGAAAAAGTGCAACAAGTTCAAGCATTAATTTTAACATTAAGTCCTGATCGACAGGTAAATAAATAATTTATTAAACAATTTATTTTAAAATTTAAATTTTTTTTCTAGCAAATATACAATCAATTTATGGGTCAACAACAACAACAACAACAACAACAACAATCTTCTACATCATTACCACCACCATCTCCGCAACTCCTTTATCGCCAACCAACTCGATCTCCGTCTCGAATGCCCCAACAATCCCTTTCAAATAATAATAAAAATAATAATGATGGATTTTCAAAAATTACCAGAATTTTACAAGATGAAAGTATTCCAGAAAATGAAAGATGGAAACAAATTGTTGGAATTTATGGAGAGATTGAGCCAAGGGTCAAAAGTGAAAATCCTTTTGCATTTGATGAGGGATTAATGAAATAAGGTATTAAAAGTAAAAAGTTGATTTTTTTTAAATGTATTTATTTATATAAAAAATAAAATTTATAAAAAGAATAAAATCTTGCAAACAAATCTCTACATCTAATGAGAGACAAAACGCGGCACTTCTTCAATTTACAAAATATAAAAAAACGACGACGACCAGTTCTCTCTCACAACAATATTAAAAAATTAAACAAATAAAATTTAAAATAAAATTTTTAAAAATGGATATTATTTTTATACCGGTTCACAGCGGAATCGCTCCAGGAGATTTTGGAAATACGAGTGAAAAACGGTGTTTTTCGATCGGCTCAAACTCAGCCGCTTCAAATCCAAATGCTTAGATTGAAACTAAAAATGTTGATACGGCTATCAAGAACATTCCAGAAAAAATTCAAGCCCAAATATGCAAATTTAAAAATATGGCACCAAAAGTTAATTTCGCCAAAAACTCGATCGCGCACTTTTAATTACTCATAACTTTACGGCAATGCTTCCAACCAACTTGAATGAAACCTAAACTATAGATAACACCTTGGAGAAGATATTGGCAAAGTTTCAGGCGAAATGGTTTAAAACTGAAAAAACGGCACCAAAAGTTTGAACATTTTTCATTTCTATTTCCAAAAAATTCCGCTGTGGGTTAACGGCCCGGAGGTCATCAGTGAAAACCGGCATCATTCCATTCGTAGAAAGTGAGATCCATCTCGAATTCTGTAATTACAAATGTTTACCGAAAAATATGATGATAAATAAAGGGGTGACCGTTTTTGAGGACATACATTTGAGGGTTTTCTAGGTGTTAAGGGAGTCTTAGACATTTTTTATATCAAAAAATGAGTGTCACCAAAAAATAAACAAACAAATGACTTGTCAACACATAATGATCATTTTTTCAAAAATAAATTCTAAACATTTCAAATTTTGTTTTTGAAATACTAATTTCATTGAATATTTGAATACTGTAGCTTTAGACAACTGACTAAATGGACTCCAAATGCCAAACGACCTGTTGAAAGAGATTACTGTAGATAATAATAATCTCTTTCAACAGGAAAAATTTTATGCCCTTTTTCAATACAATAATATCCCATAATTTCAGATTTTTGAGATTACTGTAGATATTGTCAATACAATAATATCCCATAATTTCAGTAATAATAACATTATTACAGTAACCTATACATATTAAAATTTGTTGTTAAATTCAATAATTGCATATTACTGTAATACTGTTACAATTAAATCATTATTTGTTGTATTTTTAATAATCCTAAAATTATTCAAACCAAAAAATTAGCGACATACATATTTTATTTATTATATTTTTGCAGCAATTTATTATTTCAAAAATAGCAACGCTTAGTGATAGATAGAATTGTACATTTTAAAACAAAACAACATCATTATTGTGAGCATCCATCATAGGAATACCATCCATCATATCATCAAATCTTTAAAAAATATAATAATCCGTTAATCTTCTTATAATTTTACCGGACCGCAAATAATTGGTCAAAAGTAAGGGGGTGGAACTTTATAAAAAAATAAAAAAGTCTCATTTCTATCTAGTATGAATTCAATTTTTCCCCTTATATTTGCTCAACAAAGGGGGGGGGGTTCCCCAGTTGTACTCCCCTATTTGCGGCCCTGCAATTTTATAACTGTGTAATAATTAACTTACTCAAAATCGTCAATTTCAATTTGAGCTGGTCGTTTTGGTAAAACAAAACTTTCTTTTCCCTCTTCAATAACAGCTTTTCGAAGGCATTCAAGCATTTTTTCATTCGTTAAAAGTTTATAGTCTGTAACAGTTGTTGCCAAAGTTAAAGGTTTTAAATCTTGAAATTTTATGTGTAAAATAATTTGTGAAAGTACAGTATTCATATTTTTGGCATTAATATCAAACTTTTTTCTTACACATTCTTGTTTTGCCCATTCAATGATCTAAAAAAATGATAGTGAAAGTAGCCTCACAAAATAAGATTACGGTAGGAGTGTATATAGCATTTTAAAACCAAAACAAAAACTTACAGCTTTAAAAAGTACATCTTCAGTAAAGCCATTCCATCGTTTACATTCTTGTGCAACTTTTAAAACAAGTTCTGGAGAAGCTAATTTCCAATGAAAAGAAGCTGAATATCGATTCAAATAACTTGTATGTGAAATATATTGAAGGCATTTAGCAAGCAATGAACATCTTTCAGAATACAATATACCCAATTGTGCACTATTTATAATACTTGCAGCACTAAATCGTCGTTCAAGATATTCTGTACAGTATTCAAGAAGATTTGGAACATCATACATATCACCTTAAAAGATAATCAATATTTAATCACTGATAAGAGAACAACGTTTTAAAGAGATATCAGTTAAAATCGAAAAATATTGTGTTTCCAAATCAGTAAAAACAAACCCAAATGTAACAAAGTTTTAACATTTGCATCTGTAATTCGGCAAGTATCAGTATATAAATATTCCAAAAATGTTCGAAATTCTGCTGGAAGAACTTCCGGATCATCAATAATTACTTTTCCATTCTTAAATGCTAACTTATTATGTATCATTGTATATAAACCAGGGCACCGAAAATTTAACATAAATTTATGAGCTTGAATATCCTAAAAGAGAAAGCAAATGTAATATAAACCTTTAAATGTATCAAAAGCAACCTCTCCACCAATATAAAATGTAACATCACAATCAAGTTTTTGATCTAAAAGTTGATGCAGGGCTTCCGTTAAAGGTAAAGTGTTGAGGTTTTCCATTTGATTTTAATAAAGTTGAGAAGGATTTTCGGGTTGCCTAAATTTCTGATTACAACGAGAGTAAGATATAATTTTACGAAAAATTATTAGAGAAAGATGATTAATATCTTTTAGCCCGGTATACGGTAACACAACAATTTCAGAAACCGAATAGTTTGGAGAAAAAATATAATATTGTTTTATAAAAAGGTCAGACACGCCTCATTCTTGCTTTCATAAGAAAAGTTAAAAAGATATAGGTAATTCAGAGCATATAAAAACGTCAATATTAAAAAGCAATACTTTTAAAAAACATATATTTTTTTAATTTTTAGTTTTTAACATTAATCAAAGGGGACATGAACACAATAGATTGTTTCACTAATAAAAGCAGCAGTTTATAGCGGTAATATAAATGTGATTACAGTTAAAAATTGAAAAAAAAGGCTTGCACAAATCAAATAACAAAATTTCAAAGCAAAAACTTTTTCAAGCAAAAAAATTTCAGCAGCAAAAACATGCAATTTGGCATTGTATGAATAAACGCCAAACATTGATTCATTGTTTTTTTTTACCTTTTTTTTCGATCATGATTTTTTCTTGTTTTTTTTGTCTCATTTTTATACCATTTTACTTAAAATTTATTGTATTTTTAGGTTAAAACAATGCCAAAATCATATAAACGTGATAGAAAAGGAGGCGGAAAACTTCGTACCAGAACTGCTTCAGTTCGACAAAAGAAGAAGACATTCAAAAAGAAGCAACACAATTCTACTTCTTGGTAAGTTAATTATTTAATTTAAACTGATAAGGTTAAACAAAACATTTGTTTTAGCAAAGCTATTTCATCAGAATGGGATACGAAGAAAAGTACCAAATCAAATTTAGAATCTATGGGACTCGTATATAATACGAATAAAGCTATTCCATTACCTAAGGTAGGATTTTTTAGGCTATAAATAAATCCTAATATCTTTTTCGTTATAGACAAAATTTGTTGCTGAAATGGAAGCTGAAAAGCTTGCAGATGCATTAGCCAAAGGTGGTGTTAATCAACAAAAAGGTTCTAAAGGTCATGTCGTTGATGCATTAGAAGATGAAGCACAGAAAACTGAAGAATCTAAAAAGAAGAAAGAAAAGCGTGCACCAAAATTATTACCAAAAGATCTCCAATTCTGTACTGAAATGCTTAGAAGACATGGTGAAGATTATAATGCAATGGCACGGGATCACTTGAATATTTATCAAAATTCTGCTGCACAAATTAAACGTAAACTTGAAACTTTTAAACGTTCAAAGGCATACAAGCAAGCCACAGCTGATGAAGAAACTATGGAACATTAGTGGGTGCTGTTGGTAGTGAATTTTCTTTTTTTGAATTGTTATTTTTGTTGTTGAATTTTTATTTTGAAAAATATGTTTAATCGCTGCTATAAACGGTTTAATCAAACTTTCAAAATGACGGCAATTTGTCTCGATTTATCACTCAAAACTTGAAAGAGCTTTGAGTAATCTAATTTTTTCGGATAAAAGTCAATTTCCGTTTTTGTCTTTATTGTCTTTTTTCATCTGATGCAACAAAAGATTAATTTTGGCATTTTTTGTTGTCAGAAAAAAGTGCTAAATTGAATTTTTACGAGAAAAGCTTTTTCTTTTTTTATTCAAACATGTTTGAGATTGCTGTAAGACGAAGTTGAAAATGGCTAAAATATTTCAAATTTTTATTTTTTTATTCGGGTTTAACTTTTACAGGTAATTTTTTTTTCGGCATAACTGTTGTGAAAAAGTATACTGTAGCTAAGGGTTGCCGCGGGGATATCCCCGACTTTTTGAAAAAAATGTCGGCATTTTTTTGTTTTTAACTGTTTTCCTAAGATTTGTTTCCTGTTGTTTAGCCCTGTCAATGGGCAACAAAAATTAGGAGAATACTTTTTAATTAAATGTAAACAAACAATATGCCGCGGCCGGGGATGGCGCGCGTTGGTTTCGGGGAAGAAAATCTCCCCGAATCATCCCCGGCACCAGCATATTTTTTATAGACATTCATATAAAAAG
Source organism: Panagrolaimus superbus (assembly GCA_964035985.1). Classification (NCBI taxonomy): domain Eukaryota; kingdom Metazoa; phylum Nematoda; class Chromadorea; order Rhabditida; family Panagrolaimidae; genus Panagrolaimus; species Panagrolaimus superbus. Next base: position 15,935,804 of record OZ038357.1, read on the forward strand.
ATTTTTTCCCAACGTTTAGCCCATTGACAGGGCTAAACATGGGAAAAAAAACCTAATGAAAATACTAAATAATGAAAAAACGCCACTACTTTTTCTAAAAGTCGGGGATATCCCCGCGGCAACCCTCAGTGAGTGACTGAGTGTAGCTGTAAGATAAGTAATATCCTCATCTTATAGGTACGTTGAAATGTATCCATTTCGAGCAAATTTTGAAGATTCTAATCATTTTGATTCTTTTGATCAATATGAACTTCCATCACAACATGAACATAATATTATTACTTCAACAAATGCCATTGAAACATGGCCATTTAGTTTATGGCAGCAAAAAAGTGGTGAAACAGAAAATTCTGTCGAACTGCTACAATTTAAATCAGAACTTAAAGATAAAAATATTATACATTTAATGGCTCGTCCCCTTCAAGTTTATTATCTTGATAATACTGATAACGATAATATTACCAGTAATAAAGCATTTGTAAGTTTTTATAGTTTTAATATCAGTGATAAAAGATTACGGTATATATTGTTAAAGGAACAACATGTTTGTCGAGCTACAGTATCCGCAGCAGAAATTTATCATACTTTTCAAATAGAAGATAGTAGCATTGATATTTTATATATTTGTTCAACAGGAAAATGTTGTGGATTAGATTGTTGTCATGTAAGTTGTGTATCAATTATAACTACAGTAATCATATTATTTTTAGTTAAATATAACATTTATTTTTACACTTTCATGCATCTGTTTGGCTCTTGCTTCTTTTGCGTGTTACTTTCTAATTCGATCCCTATCAAATTCGAAAAAACTTCGAAAATTAATTCCTTTCCTTAAACTTGGAAAGCATCATCGAGTAATCAAACGTGCAAATGCTCAACGAAAAGTTCGAAGTGATACCCGTGATATTGATTTACAACCCCTGAAACGAGATTCTAAAATTTCTGAAGAAGCAAAAATAGAATCTCCACCAAATCGAAAAAAATCACAATCCGTAAAAGTTCCACCTTCACATCGATCCCAACAACTTCTCCCAGAAATATTACTTACTGCACCTCCAACAGCTTTATCATATTCAAATAGTGTTCCATCAAAACAAAGAAAACAAAAAGATGAAATAATTTTATAAAAAAAAAGTTGTAATAAAAAAAATATACAAAATCAAAGTTCATATTTTTAAATATCACTGAGATCATCACATGTTCTTCTGTATTCCTTTTTAGCAACGAATGGTTCCCATCTACTAGAAGGATAGATATGTTTGTTCTTTTCATACCAACTTCTTAAAACAAGTTTTACGGGATGTGGTTCACCCGCATCTAAAGCAGCATCTTGTCGTAGCCGAATTTCACCAATTGCATCAAAAATCCATAGCGGTCCAGTTTTTCCCATCATTCTTGTAGCAACAAAATCAAGGAATCTAAAAATGATTACTGTATAAAAGTAAAAACACAATATTAAACATACGTATAAAAATGTGGTATAATTAAATCTTCTTTAATAAACATAATATTGTCTGAACCAGCAGTTTTCAGTTCACTAAATTCTTTTCGCAAAACTTCTAATGCTCGAGTAATAAATTGTGAAAGTGTGTCTCCTTTCTTTACCTTCATATCTTTTCGATGGGCTGAACCGTCCCAATAACAGTATGAAATCTAAAAGGTATTACTGTATTATAATGCCGAGAGGTGTAAAACAAACATTTATAAGATCATTTTTTTCTTTATCTTGTAATTCTCGCCATTCTTTTACAAGTTCTTCTTTCTTCCTACAAAACAAAAGCTTCAAAAAAGGATAAAACAAAAAAAATAAACAAACTTGATTGTTTCAAGTTCACGCTCACGATCAGGCAAAAATGATGTATCAACAGTTGGATCCATTCCAAGTCTTTTCTTTGGAATTATAATTGGTTCTTCATCTTCGTCATCATCATCAGGATTAAATGATAATATTCTTTTCTAAAAATAGCAATGCAAACTATAATAACTCCAAAGTGGACATACTTGAATAATCTTCTTCTCTGATCCTTTCTTCTGCTCCTTTTCTTGTCGATCTGTTTCATCTTTTTTGCCAGTAATAACATCATCTCTAAATTTATTAAGGTAATTACAATCATAAAAGTAACGAAACACTAACCCTGCTTGAAAACTTTTTAGATTCTTTTGCTTCATTTCTCGTAATGTTAAAAGACCGCCTCGAGTATCGACCGGAGCATCATCTTTCTTTTCTTCAGCATTTGAAGTAAATTTTTCACTTATTTCTCTTTGAACTTAAAAGAATACAATAAAATATGAGGGTAAAAAATGCTCAATAAAAATTACCTTTCAAGCATTCTTCTTCAAGTTTAGCCTTTTGTCGTTCAGAATCTTCTTTTTCACGTTCCCGACGTTTTGCAAGATGAATTAATCGACCAAAATCTGCTGCAGACATTGTTTTTACAGTTGGTATAAGAAATAAAGTTGGTTGATGTGTGTAAAATAAAGATTTGCAACAACGTTGTTGTTGATGATGTCGGAAAAAAAATTATTGTTGAAGAAGAAAACGTTTATTGAGTGACGTTTTGCCAAAAAGCAAGAAAAAAAAGTTACGGTATTTTTTCGGACAAAAAAAAGTTGCCTCAATTTTCGATAGACCGTAACTTTTTTTAAATAAGCTGCTTGCGAATCTCGACACGATAACCTTTCTAAGATTGAGAAGTTCTTTACTTTGAAAAAGTTCGACCTTTTTTTACTTTCTTCGTTTTTGTCTTTGTTTTTGGAACAAACTTCTTTTTTTTCACGCTGAAAATGTCAACTGCTAAAGAAACTTATCAGAATCTTTATGAAAATAAGAATGATGATGCAGATGTTACTTTTCTTGTTCATGGAGAGGTAAGTTCTTTTTTTATGTGAAGATTCGGTTTTGCAATATTTCTACAATCGGTACCAGTAACAAGTTGTCACTTTTTTGGAACCGGAGGAAGCGGAACGGGCCCAAATTTTAGCGGTTTTTGAAATTTCTTTCATCTAATTTTGTCCCATTCTCCTCCGTCCCGCTCCAAACAGTGACAACTTGTTACTAGTATAATAATCATGACGTTTTAGGAAATCAAAGCTCATAAAATTATTGTAACAGATCGATCTGAAATGCTTAAAACTATGATCAATTTTCCTGTGCCACCTGAAGATGGCCGCTATTTAATTACAGATGAATTAATTCAAGCAAATGATTTTAAAGAATTTTTAAAATTTTTGTATCTTGATGAATGTGAAATTGATTATATAAATATTGGAGCTTTATTACATATGAGTAAGTTTCGGCTGTATATTTATATATATATGATTTGTATTTTATTTTACAGGTGAAATGTATCTTGTTCCATTAATGAAACAAAAATGTATGGAATTTGTTCACACAGAATGCAAAACTATTCATGGTATCCTTCAATGTTGTGAATTAGCAATTCTTCATGAAAAAGAATGTCCTGAAATGATTGAAATTTGTTTGACGGCACTTTCAAACACACGTTTTACATCCTTTTGTTACACTTCAAGAATAGGCAAAACTCGTGTTTCTGCAGAATTAATTAAAAGAATTGCAAAAGATTGTCCTCGAACTTCTACTTTGAATGAAGATGATATGTTTATGAAGGTTGTTTCATATATTTTTTAACATTTTAATTCTATAAAAATTTTTAGATTTTTGATTGGGGAACAATGGAATGTAAGCCTCTTGTTACCCCAGAGGGAATGAAAAAAGTTTTATCTGAAATTATGAAAAGCGTTAAACTCGAAAATCTTTCAATCAATAATTTAACTAAAATTGTTCATAAAAATGGTTTGCTTCCTCCTGAAAAATATGTTCAACAACTTATTGATCATATAAATGGTAATCGCCCTATTGGATCAATTGATGAATCTGTTTTATCTGATGGATCTGACACATCTGGTCGATTTGGTTTCCGTAGTAGATTTGAAAGTCAAAATGTTCAATATGAATCATATTATTAAATTTTACCTTTCTCATTTTTTACAGTAATTTTTTGTTTTTTCCTTTTTTGGCCTATTTTTTATAAATTGTATATAAAAACTTTTTGTTGGATTAATACTTTTCAAAGTGCTAAAAAACACATAAAATTATTGAATGAACATTGGAGAAAACTTTATGACAAGATTTTTGGATTAGTGAGATATGTTTTTGAAGCATAAAAACCAGTTTTATACATAAGAACCCCGTGACTGCTAACATTATTCCAACTAAAATTAGCATAAAATGATGTCAAAGTAAAATATTTTTCACATCATTTTCAACAACAGAAATGACATCGATTATTACTTTTTTGCTCGTAATATTTTTAAATTTAATATTTTTGTGTTTTTCTTCAATCAATTTTGAAGATGCCGTTTTTGTTCCACAAAAAAAGGAAGATTTACCAAATAATATTCAGCAAAGATTTATGTTTGGATCAAATGGTGAAAGGTATGATTTTTTTTGCTAATCTAAGAATTGTAAAAATTAGTATAACTTTTTTAGGATTATAATTTCAAGTGGTGATTTTGTTGTTCGATATCCAACATATGAAAATGTTCTCTTTTTTCGTATTCAAACTAATTCAACAAGTGATGGAAGGTAGGGGAAATTAATTATTTTAAGGATGGATTTTTGATGAGCTTTGATGGGAGCTGAATTTTATTTTTTTAAGTTTAATAGTAATTTTTAGTGTTTCTCTTCTATTAAAACTTGTTTAATCTTGAGATTTTTTTGTTCAACTTTCGATAAAATTTTGCATCAAAAATCATTGCCATTTTTAAAAGTAACATAGCAGCTTTACAAAAATACCTCACACAGCGGAATTTTTTGAAAATAGAAATGAAAAATGGGCGGAGCTTTGATTATTTCGAAATCCTTATTTGCGCTTATTCATAAAACGCCAAAAGTAATTTTCTTCAAAATTTTTAAAAAATTCTCTCAGTAATACAGAGCTTAGGGACTGTCCAGACGTGACGTCACGGCTTTAGGGGGGGGGGGAGAGGGGTAAGCAAAAAGTGACGATTTGTGATGGGGGAGGGGGGGTCAAAGCCAAAAGTGACGTCACGGAAATTGATCATTTTTGCAATGTTATTGAATATTGAAAACTAAATTTTTTCTCTAAAGTTTTTTCAAAGAGTAAAAAACTCTTGATGCGAATGATTAAAATGCGGCAAAAAGACTGCTAAAGCAGTGTTAGCAATGCTCTTTTGGACAAGCTTTAAAAACTTTCAACCCTGTTACAAAGTAATGAACTTCGAGGCATCCAAAGGATTAATTAATCCAAATGAAACTGTAAACATTTCGGATTTACACAATTCTTTTATGGCTCTTTTTCGAAATTGGGCTGAACTCAAAACAAGATTTGATAAATCTGCAAGAGAATCTGCTGGAGAAAAAGCATGGAAAGAATTAAACAATGATATTGTTCAAATTAAACTCAAAATGACTTTTTGGACATCTGAAATTGAAAAACATAAATTCAATCTCGTATATAAAGATCAACTTTATATACGAGATTGCTTCCAAGAGATTCACGAACTATTGAAGGGCGTCGTCATTTTAATTGTGCTCCAGTTCGATTACTAAAACCACAAAATGACTTGATGAAAGATTTTGTTTGTTGTTGTTACAAATAAAATTTTAAAGCAATTTGAATTTTTTATGCATTTTTGGAAAATGTGACGATTTTTGTGACGGTGGGGGGGGGAGGGGGGTAAGCCAAAAGTGACGGTACTGTGATTAGGGGGGGGGGGAGGAGGTCAAAATTATGGATTTTGCCGTGACGTCACGTCTGGATGTTCCCTTATACACATGTTAATGATGATTAACATGAAATAAAAAAAGCATTTATTTACAATAAGATAAAAAAATATAAGCGACGATACATTTTAAGTAAAATATATAAAAAAAGCAATAAACCATAAAAATCTAACACAATAATATAATAAAAATAAACAAAATTGCCGGCTATAAAAGCTCTTTCACAGGTAAATCTTTAGTGATAAAGATGATACAATGATTAAAGAAGATACAATAATACATTTTGCATTCTTCTAACTTATAAAATTTGATGTAATAGTGTTGTAACATTGTCAAAAAACATTTTTTCAGAAATCGAGTATCTTACTTTTCTTCTGTACAATATTCTGTTAGCAACGATGAAGGGTTTTTTGCATTTCTTTCACAGACAGTTTTGAACATAGCTCACGAAATTAGAATCCGAATGTTCAGAACATTCGGATTCATATGCTTCAACATAAAACACGTCAAAAATCCATAATCCCTGAAAAACATTTGTTGAAACCTTTAAAAAGTTTTTAAAAATAACTTACGCCGTTGATAAACATATACTTTTCTACATTGGTAATCATATCCCATTCATCTGTCAATCAATTTATTTGTAGTCGTTCACAATCCAAAATCGATGTTAAGCAAAACACATAAAATATATAAAGTTGATAAATTTCTTAAAATAATCATACATATAAAAAGTTAAATAATAAAGATCTACTAAATCTTACTTTTATAAGCAACATGGTAAACACATGTTCATAGAACTTTGAGTTGTTTAATTTCCATATCTAATCATTTGAATACTTTGAAGTTTGGTTTTAGTATTTTCTTGAAGTTTGTTTTCATTTATAAATATATAAATATTCTCATTTTAATATACACCAGCGTCGATGATTGCCTGTAAACAATGTCTTTTATAAAAGAGATATAATATAAAACAAAACAAACCTTATGTTCAAAAAAAAAAACTAGAATGAATCGATAGAGAAAAAAGATGAGCAAATTACTAAAATAAATCAGTAAAATTGAATTTGACATCTATAAGCGTTGATCGAATAACAAACCTAATATAAGCATACTTTAATCACTAATACATACATGATAGTATTAACAAAATTATAAAGTAAAATAAAAGAAGAAAAGTTATATCTAAACATAAATTTATCAAAAAGTTAGTTTTGATGCTCGTCATCAATAATAAATAGCTGTTGTTTATTGTATTGAACAAATTCCTTCAGAGGATACTTATATATGTATGTCTGCGACCTCGTTATGGATTTTCAGTACGCATTTACGCGCGAAAAATTACAACCAAATATAAAAAAACGAAGAAAATCTTTTTAATGCATTTATATATGAAATTGAATGAAAAATATATATGATTTTTTAATTATAATATAAGATAAGCACGATCGAATACGCTGAAATTGCATTTTTGACAACTAAAATGAAAACTATTTTTGATAGAACTTTGTCAAACCTTGATAACTTTTGATAAAACTTTCACAAATGCTTTGTCTTACATATATCTACACTTTAAGTTTGACTCAGCTTGATAGGTTATTTCAAACTAAAGTTCTTGCTTTTCAAAAATATATGAACATAGTTTTTCACGAAAAAAGTTGATACAATTTTAGATAGAACTTTTTCAAATCTTTTTGATTTTCGATAAAACTTTCCCGATTGCTTTTTCTAACACTTTTCTACAATTTAAGTTTGACTCAGCTTGATATGTTACTTTATGGCAAAGTTATAGCTATATAAAAACACATAATCGCATATTTAAGAAAAAAGAGGTCGAAACTATTTTTGATAGAACTTTGTCAAATCTTCATAATTTTTGTTAAAACTTTCCCAGATGCTTTTTCATATATATATCTACACTTTTAGTTTGACCCAGCTTGTTTGGATATCTCAGGCCAAAGTTCTAGCTTTTTAAAAATACATTTACAATAATTTTAACAAAAAAATGTTGACAGTTTTTGATAGAACTTTTCTAAACCTTTATAATTTTGGATGAAACTTTTCCAATATGTTCTTTTAGCATTTATCTACACTTTAAGTTTGACTCAGCTTAATTCAACTTTGTTTAGCTAAATGCCACTCGTAAATAGATGCTACATCAACAACAAAAATTCAGTTTTCCGATTTTTCCTTTTTTCGAGAAACTCTTGCAACGAAAACGTCTGTCATTGTTGGAAAAAGCCGATGTGCATATCTTTTTCTTTTGTTTTTATTTCTATTTCAAATTTGTCGGGTGACGATTCCGCTGAGCTCAGATTGCATCATTCTCACGTTTACCATTTATCCTTCGATTTAATTGCCTAATTTTTAGTGTATTATTTTGTTTTGAAACAACAGAAAAACTTAAATCTCAACATTATGAATGTGATATCGGACAATGTGGAATGAAATTTTATTTTAAAAATGATGCAATCTATCTTAATCATGATGGTATGCTTTTGTGGCTTATCTTTTAATCCTAAATAATGTAACATTTTAGAATATTCCCTTCCATATTTTCCAAATGAAACAATAATTTTTGGATATTCTGATCAAAATAATCTTAAATTTCGAATTGGAACAAAAGGATTTAAAAAATTTCCAGCAAGATGTTCACTTCCAAATGATTTTATTACTGTAACATACGAAAATCAAATACACTTTTATGTTCATTATCATTTATCAAATGCTGCATTGGAAATGGTAAGTGGTTTTTTGTTTAAAAATTTGTGGGGCTTTTAAATTTTATTTAAAAGCATAAAAATGCTTTAATTTATGGTTAACTAATTTAAATGTTGGAAAATGAGTAACCCTAATCACCAAGAAGATTTTGAAATATCACAGATAAATAAATTTAAAAGTTACACTTGTTTGAAAATTATCAATGATTAGTGACAATTAAAACTTTTTTCGAAAGGTTTAATTATTACAGTAGTTTTCCAACATAAGCTTAACAAATTAAAATTTAACGGCATTACTGTCGTGTTGGAACATTTATCTTAAAATTAATAATGAATCATCCACAGCATTATCGTTGCTCGATCAAAATATCTGTTATTTTTGTTTTTTGGATGTCTTTTCTAATTCCTTCCTTTCCAACTAAATATTTTACCCAAGAAAACTGTGTATTAAAAAATTATAAAATATTAAAAAATGAGAAACAAATATTCGTTGAACGAATATTAAAAATTGACAATACATTTTAAAACAAATGCAAATAATACATTAACTTTATCTTTAGCAATCGTACTGAAATGCAATGCTGGAAAAAACATATGAGTCATTTTTATTGTTTATATCTGTAGACCGCCACAGTGGAAAAAATAGGTATATTAAAAAAAGGAAAATCAAATGAGAGGAAAGTAAGAAAATATTGCTCTTCTTTTTTCCATGATTCATGCAGACAATTGATTTTGAAATAATGTTATTTTAAAAAAATCCTCCGGTTTTTGATGACCAAAAACTCCGACACTCCCGACAAAGAAAAATTTTGTCGGAGTCGGAGTTACAGCCGGAGTCATTTTAAATCAAAAAATACATATAAGACTGATTATAAATTTTTTTGCGCGCTAGGCTAAACCTTTTTTGATTTTTATATGCTCTCTTTCGAAATTGTATTAATCATACCATTTTTAGGCAACATCTTATTTGGTTTTAAAGCAGGAAACTCCTGCGGCTTCCGAAGACACTCCCGCTTCAGCATCTGTAACACATGGAATTGTTTGTGCATTTTTGATTCCAATTTTATTTGTTTTTGGGTAATTTTATCTTTTACCGTAATATCTATTTTTTAAACATTGTATTTTTTAGACTTGGTGAAGGATATATTTTATGGAAAAAACGTGGGACTTTCAAAAGTTTATTTTCAAAAAAATCAAAAATTGCACCAAAAAATAATAATAAACTTCCGCCTTTAAAATCGAAATAAAAGTTATTGTTTTACGAAAAAATTGTATAAGAAATAATTAATTAGTTTTTTTGTTTTATGGGAATATTCTCAGAAAATTAATGCTTCTTCGTTTGATTTTTAAATATAAAATTTATGAATTTTCTCATGTTTTATTACAAATTTATTTTAAAATGTTGGGGTATAAAAGCGATGGAAATTGAAGGAAAAAAGTATTGTTTTTAAAAAAATATGCAGCGGTCGCTACTTTGTGTGGCGCTCTGCTGCTTCGTTTTGTTTATTCAAACTGAAGGTAACGTTAAAAAAATTTTTTTTAAAACTTTTGTACATTTGCTGGTACATGTTGAGCCTCGTGTCAGCAAATGTATATAGGTGGTCTGTGCAACCATGAGTATCAAAAAAAAGTGAATTACCGGATGGGATCGAACCTGGGAGGTACCAGGTCGAAACCCCATTGCACTAACCACTCGACCATTGAGTCAAAAAAGTGAAAGTCATTTGTTTTCGGGGAATGCTTTTAGAAAATATATTATTAAAGGAGGTGGACTCTTTGCTACTATTTCATAATCCGCAAGAGAACCTGATTTGCCTGATTTTGCTGTGTTTTGACACGAAAATGGCTTCTTTTTCTTTCAAGAGATTTCTAGAATTTTCTATGAAGCTTTCTAGAACGCAAAAGAAGCGATTTTCGTGTCAGAACATAGAAAAATCAGGCAAATCAGGTTCTCTTGTGGATTATGAAATAGTAGCAAAGAGTCCACCTCCTTTAAATCACAAATAAAATAGTCTTACATTTTTTCCACCTGTAGAAGACTTTTACGGTTTAAATAAGTCAAAAATATTTGTGATGACAAATTTTAAAAAATACTTTCTATTTTGGTAAATCCACAGTATATTTTTTTTATCAGAATAAACATAAATGTTTTCTTATTTATTTTGTCTTGAGAGAAATAAATTTGATTTCCATTTTGAAAAAGTATACTGTAGATTTTATAACTTCTTCAAGAATTTTGGTTACAGTAATTTTACACTCCTAACATCTCCAAAATTACAGGTTTGAAAAAGCCAGCTGTTCAAGTTCAATTGAAAAAAGATTTTGATGATGATCCATCAACAAAATTATCATTGAAAGAAAAGGGACCAAATCATGATAAGAAAAATGTAAATATTACTCGAAATGTTTATATCATTGATGAAAATCAACAAAATAGAGGAGATTCACGTTAGTTTTTTTAACAGAAAATTTAAAAAAAAATGTGGGAAAATTTAAATACAGAATTTGCGTTAATTTTATTCTTTTTTTAAATCAATTTTTTGAAGCTAAAAATAAAGTACTTTTTTTATCATTGTTTTTTTATGTGATACATTTAAAAAAAACAAAATAAACAGAAATATCTGAAAAGTTTTATAACATTTTTCTTGATTCAAGATTCTTCAAAATTTTCACAGAATTTAAAAATTATTATATTTTTGGATCCATGTTTTAACTGCTGATAACTGTACAAAAAGTTGATTAATTGATTATTTTTAATTTTTGATTGTTGATGCTAATTGTTAATAACATTGGTCAAATTTTTGCCGTAAAACAAAGTCAATTTAAAAATGAAAAAAACATTAACAACATAAAAACCTTGCAAAAAAAGAGCAGCGCCTACGGTCAAGTGATTGGCAGCACTTATCTCATAGCCCCGCTCTCGCAGGTTCAATGCCACGTCTGTGCCGAGCTTAAAAATGATAAAAAAAACTTTGAACCCCTTTTTTCATAAAATATTTAAAAAATTCAAATTTTTTCATGAAATTCTACCGTAATTTGATTTCTGTGTTCATAAAATTCGACCAAAGAATAAATAAGAACATTCATTCAATCAATATAGATCAATGAAATTGATAAAATAAAAAAAATTCAATCAATCAAGAATGTTGATTTTTTGAGTAATACTTATTTTTCCCAATGCTTCATTGAAAATAATTTTTTTGCTGCTATTTTCAGCAGAAAATTACGTCATTTTAATAAATTGACACCCCTAATTTTACGTACAAATTTTTAAATTTTTAAAACCCATTGCACTAACCACTCGACCATTGAGTCAAAAGAGTGAAAGTTATTTGTTTTCGGGCAATCCCTTTAGAAATTAAATTATTTAGTGACAAATAAAATAGTCTTACATTGTTTTCGGCACATTTTCCGTTTCGCCCACACATTTTTTTACTCGGATTTTTTTTTCACATTTTGTGAATGAAAAACAAAAAAAATATTCAAATTCTAGTAATGAATTTTTTTGCACTTTTTTAGACTAGCAATTAGCTATAATAAAGCTATAGATATAATTTTGCATAACATTTATGCTCATGTAAATTACAACCATTGAAAATGAATAAAAGGCTTGACTGTCACTCAATTTGGTTTCTTTTCGACGTTTCTGCTTCTCAATGATCGGTCGTCTTTTTTACTCGGATTTCTGAAAAGCTAAAAAAAAAAATTTTCAACAAAAGTCAAAAACTTGGAAAACTTTTCAAGAATCCGAGTAAAAAATGTGTGGGCGAAACGGAAAAAGTACCTTGTTTTCACCTGTAGAAGACTTCTACGGTTTAAATAAGTCAAAAATGTTTGTGATGACAAATTTAAAAAAATACTTTCTATTTTGGTAAATAATTTTTGAAAGTGACGAATATCTAAATATTGATATCATTTATATCATATAAATTATATGAAAATCAGTGTCACACATCCCTGATTATTTTAATATTAATTTCTGCAAAAATACTGTAGTTAAGAAAAAGTGTTTTTTTGCGATTTTTATTATTACAGATTTTTTCAAACAATGAAAGAAAACAAAATAAAAGAATTATTCAAAAATTCAATTTTACCTGTATAAATTCAACAAGTTTTATTTTTATTTGTTTTTGGGTAATTTCATCTTTTACCGTAATTAATTAATTTATTTATTTATTTACATGCCCTAACGCATGATGAAACTTAATATAAAATTAACACAAGACAAAAAATATAAACAACGAAATAAAACATACAATTAAATAATAACTTTTAAACCCCTCTACTTTATCACAATATAAAACGATAAAATATAAAACTTTTCAGAATTTCGGGAAAAAATAGCAAAAAGGTCTCAAACTGTAAATTTTTTGTTGCATTTTTGAAGCTTTTTGTCGTTATCCTTCCAAACGGTAATTTTCTCTTACATTTTGGAAGGTATCCCTTGGAAATCTTTCAAATTGTAAATTTTTCTTACAGTTTGAAAGGTGTTTGTCGAAACTGTTTCAAACTGTAAATTTTTCTTACATTTTGGAGCGTTTTTGTCGAAATCCTTATTATTTTTTACACTTTAGAACGTTTTGTTCAAAAGTCTTTTAAGTTGCAAATGCATTTACAATTTTTGATGATGATTTTTTGTAAATGATCCATTTACAATTTTTCATCATCATTTTTTGTAAATTCCAGAGCTGGGAATTGAACCTCAGACCTGTGGACCAAAAAACAAACGCGCTACCAACTGAGCTATTAAGGCAACACAGTTGAAGCGGTAAAAAATGTATATGACTGCATGCGAATAAGGGAATAAGACGAAGAAAAATTCATATAGATTTTTTACCGCTTCAACTGTGTTGCCTTAATAGCTCAGTTGGTAGCGCGTTTGTTTTTTGGTCCACAGGTCTGAGGTTCAATTCCCAGCTCTGGAATTTACAAAAAATGATGATGAAAAATTGTAAATGGATCATTTACAAAAAATCATCATCAAAAATTGTAAATGCATTTACAACTTAAAAGACTTTTGAACAAAACGTTCTAAAGTGCAAAAAAAGTTTTCATTTTAAAAGCTTCATAGAAAAAACCTAATAAAGTGTAAAAAAAGCTTACAGTTTGAGAGGATATTCATGGAAACCTTGTAATGTGTAAAAAATGTTTACAATTTAGAAGGTTTCTAGACAAAAAAACAATGTTACCGAAAAAAACGTTTTTTGCGTTTTTTCGTGAAATTCTGAAAAGTTTTATATTTTATCGTTTTATATGAAAAAAAAAGAAAAGAAGAACAAAGCAAATTAAAAAAATGAGATTTTATGAAAAAAAAAGATTACAAATGTAAAAAAGAGAAAGTACAAAATTAAAAGAATGGAAGATGAAGTTAAGAGTTTTTTAAAAATTTAAGTTCTTTAATGTGGATAGATAAGTTTTAAAGGTTTTGGATTTAGTATATTGAATATCTCTAGGAAGCTTACGATATTGTTTAGTGGTGCGAAACAAAAAGAAATTTGACCTGATAGAACTCTTGGCTGCTGGCTGGATAAATTTTTCTTTTGACCCTCTACTTCTGGTGGACATAATTTTTAGATTTAGCTGAAACTTTTTTTCCCCGCAGAGATAATCATTGAGGAAAGAAAGATCAAATTTGTTTCTCCTGGATTCAAGAGATTCAATACCGAGCATATTAAGTTTTTCTCCGTAAGGTGCATTGGAGTACGGTCTTAATTCCTAAGCTCTGGAAAAGATTAGCTTAACTGCAACTCGTTGGACTTTTTCAATTTTGTTTACGAGCTTTCTCAAAGATGGGTTGAATAACGGAGTTGAAAATTCAACAAGGGGCCTAACGTAAGTGTGATACATGTGTAAAAGAAGCTTAGGAGAAGTTGATCTTAAAGCTTTAAATAAGATGAAAAAGCGCACGGTAGCATTTTTTGTAATTTTGTTAATGTGCGGTTCCCAGCTTAAATCATCTGATACTGTTAGACCCAAGTCTCTAATGGTTGACTGATTGTTAGGTAGTTTGAAACCGTTAAAAAAATATGAAACTTTTGGGTTTTTGTGAGGCAAACAATGTAGAACATTGCACTTATCCGGAGCTACTTCGAGTTCATTTTCAATTGTCCAGGCTTCAAGCTTAATAAGAAACTGATGGAGAGGTGAATCAGAATGAGAAAGCAGAAATAGCTTTTAAATCATCGGCAAAAAGTTTTAGTAAGACTGCAGGGGTTTCGCAAAATGAAATTAAGTCAGATATAAAGAATAAGAAAAGAAGAGGACCTAATTTTGAACCCTGTGGTACGCCAGAAGTTGCCTCAAAAATATCTGATAAAGTTTCACCAATTTTAACCCTAAATTTTCGATTAGTCAAAAAAGCTTGAATCCAGGCTACGATAGAATTAGGAACACTTGCTTTCTTAAGTTTATCAAAAAGCTTAGCGTGTTTAAGTCTGTCAAAGGCTTTTTTAAAATCAAACAAAATAACATCTACTGGGATCTTCTTTTCGGCTTTTAAAGTTATAAAGTCATGAGTCTCAAGCAATTGAGTAGTTACTGATTTTCCTTTAGTAAAGCCGTGCTGGCAATCTGGAATTAGCTGATTTTTCTCAAAAAAATTGTTAAGAAAATCAATAACTACTAATTGAGGAATTGCAGATAACGAGCAATTTAAAGATATTGGTCGATAATTAGCCGGAAAATGTAATCTCCATTTAAACATTCTATTTTTCAGACTTGGGGAAGGATATATTTTATGGCAAAAAACGTGGGACTTTCAAAAATATAATTTCAAAAAAATCAAAAATTGCGCCAAAAAATAATAATAAACCACCGCCTTTAAAATCGTAATAAAAGTTATTGTTTTACGAAAAAATTGTAATATGTTTAAGAAATAATTAATTAGTTTTTTTGTTTTATGGGAATATTCTCAGAAAATTAATGCTTCTTCGTTTGATTTTTAAATATAAAATTTATGAATTTTCTCATGTTTTATTACAAATTTATTTTAAAATGTTGGGGTATAAAAGCGATGGAAATTGAAGGAAAAAAGTATTGTTTTTAAAAAAATATGCAGCGGTCGCTACTTTGTGTGGCGCTCTGTTGCTTCGTTTTGTTTATTCAAACTGAAGGTAACGTTAAAAAAATTTTTTTTTGTATATCCCATAAGAGATATGTATAGATCACTAATCCATATGTGGTATGTATCATCATTATTAGCAAAAAAAGTGAATTACCGGATGGGATCGAACCTGGGAGCTACCAGGTCGAAAACCCATTGCACTAACCACACGACCATTGAGTCAAAAAAGTGAAAGTTATTTGTTTTCGGGCAATCCCTTTAGAAATTAAATTATTTAGTGACAAATAAAATAGTCTTACATTTTTTCCACCTGTAGAAGACTTTTACGGTTAAAATAAGCCAAAAATATTTGTGATGACAAATTTTAAAAAATACTTTCTATTTTGGTAAATCTACAGTATATTTTTTTTATCAAAATAAACATAAATGTTTTCTTATTTATTTTGTCTTGAGAGAAATAAATTTGATTTCCATTTTGAAAAAGTATACTGTAGATTTTATAACTTCTTCAAGAATTTTGGTTACAGTAATTTTACACTCCTAACATCTCCAAAATTACAGGTTTGAAAAAGCCAGCTGTTCAAGTTCAATTGAAAAAAGATTTTGATGATGATCCATCAACAAAATTATCATTGAAAGAAAAGGGACCAAATCATGATAAGAAAAATGTAAATATTACTCGAAATGTTTATATCATTGATGAAAATCAACAAAATAGAGGAGATTCACGTTAGTTTTTTTAACAGAAAATTTAAAAAAAAATGTGGGAAAATTTAAATACAGAATTTGCGTTAATTTTATTCTTTTTTTAAATCAATTTTTTGAAGCTAAAAATAAAGTACTTTTTTTATCATTGTTTTTTTATGTGATACATTTAAAAAAAACAAAATAAACAGAAATATCTGAAAAGTTTTATAACATTTTTCTTGATTCAAGATTCTTCAAAATTTTCACAGAATTTAAAAATTATTATATTTTTGTATCCGAGTTTTAACTGCTGATAACTGTACATAAAGTTGATTATTTTTCCCAATGCTTTATTGAAAATTATTTTTATTGCTGCTATTTTCAGTAAAAAATTACGTCATTTTATAAAATGACGTAATTTTTTGGTAAACATGGAACGATGACTTCGGTGTCTATGATCGCAATCGTATTCCTTGGAAAATTTGGACTGCTGTTTTACCGTAAAAAAAATTGAAGTCTCGGGACAATGCTGCACATATTCTTCAATGTCGCCCTAAACATTATCAATGTTCGTTGTACGTTTATATTATATTACTTTTGGCTGAAGATAATCCACTGTTTTAAACGCTTTTTTCAGAAGTAATCACAACCGTTAACACGAACGTTAAACATCATTTGATCGATGCCATTCAAGGTAGGTATACTTTTTGCGACATAGCCAGTTCTTAATAAGTTTGATATCCTCTTTCTCAACCGTTTAAATATTCTAAATCTTTTTAGGCTATTTAATTATTTGTATTTTATGGAATGGTGCTTTCAACGTTGCTCATTTTATGTTTATTGCTCTATATACTTTGCTTTTTCTTCAAAAATGCTGCTTGGATCGATTATTTCGGTGTTGATGATCGCTATCATATTCCTTGGAAAATTTGGACTGCTATTTTACCGTTAAAAAATTGAAGTGAGTTTACATTTATATTGACCGTTTTCGTGTATTTATAACTGCATTCAGTACATCTTTTATAAACGCCGTGTGACAAAATATTCGTCGATCGTGTTGGGATTAATCCATTATTTGCATATTTCTATTTTTTGTTCAAAAACATTAATTTTCAATACCTTTTAGCCTATAACCAAATTCGGTATCATTGCTTTTCTTGTGGCCAATTCTAGAAATGGGAAATTTTTATCATGATTGATCGACACGTCCATCAAAATCAGTTAATCATTGTTTCTGTTTGTTAATCATTATATCATTAATTTATATTGTTAAATTGTTAAAAATAAATTTTTAAATGTTCAAAAAACTTTTGTAGTTAATACAGTACAAAAAATGAAAAAATTAAACAAAAAATATGATATCAAAATGTTCATAAAATGTTGATAAAATGTCTATAAAAAGTCTATCGAAAAAAATGTCTATTATTTTTCATGTCTATAAAAAAATAGACATAATATAGACAAATATGACTTGAAAAAAATGTCTATTTTTGTATGTCTATAAAAAAAATAGACAATTTGATTACATGTCTAAAATGTCTATAAAAAGTAGACATTTGAAGAACATTCAAACTATAGACAAAAGTGACCACAAAATGTTCACAAAATGTCTACTTTTTTTTCTCAGTGTAATAAAGTGACAGCCTTAATTTTACGTACAAATATTTTTAAATAAATTTAATGACTCACTTTTTTTCTTTGATTTTTGCAAACAAATTTGACGTCCAACAAAAAAGAATAAAAGTTTTTTTTCAGGTTTTTGATTTTTGTTTTCGCTTATCAGTAATTTTTTTTTCAACCATCAATGAAAAAAATCAGGCATATAAAATTGACTCAATTTATTTTTTTCCAATTTAATTACATTTTTTTGTGTGACAGCAGAAAAAAAAGAGTTAATTGATTTAAAAAATATTTATTTATTTAATTTTTAAAAAAACAATGGAAGATTCTTTAACGACCGTAATTGTGGATGTTGGGGCATCAGAAATTCGATTTGGGACAGCCGATTCTGAAATTCCAAGTTTTAGGATACGATTCCATCGATCATTTGGAAGCAACATCAGCTTTCGGAGATACTTGAATTTTCTTTCACGGGATAGTTGTACAACATCTTTGAGTTGAGTTCTTTCACGTAACCATTCCCGAGGATGACGATCAATAAGTCGAACATTTAACATTCTCCGTTCCATGCGTCTTTGAGCTACAGCTAATCGAGTTTCTTCAGTTTTGGTCAAAGCCCATGTTTCGGAAGCATATAGCATTGCAGGAAGTACACATTGATGGAAATATTTTTTTTTCAAATGAGCAGGAACCCTTCTTGAAGTAAGTAGTTGTTTAGCTTTGTTAAATGCGTTCCAACCAGCAGATATTCTTCTTGAGATTTCTTTGTTGAATCTTCCAGGTTTGGGTGGCCAATGAATGAGTTGCCCCAAATAGATAAATTCTTGAACTTTTTCAACTTCTTGGGCATTCAGTAACAGACCATCATCATTTGCAACGTTTGACATCCATTTGGTCTTTCCAACGTTAATATGTAATCCAACTTCACTTGCACGAGCAGCAACTTGATCAAGCAGAGACTGGAGGCCTTCAAGGGTTCTGGAGCAGAGCACAAGATCATCAGCAAAATCCAAATGAGCAAGGATTTTTCCAGCTATATTAATACCAGTTCCCCCATTCACACGATCCAGAGCAAGTTGTAATGTAAGAATGAAGAGAATTGGAGAGAGAGTATCTCCTTGTCTCACACCCTTTTGCACATTAATATTAGCAGAAGATGAACCTACATTAATACTTGATGAAGCATTGGCATAAATTAATTTGATTATTTCAATATCACCAGCATCAATACCATATTCCTCTAGAGCATCCCAGATAGCTTGGAGTTCAATTGAATCAAAAGCTTTCTTGAAATCGATAAATACAACATAAAGCGGCATTTTACTGAATTCTCGGGATTTTTCAAATAGTTGATTGAGTGAATGAATATGGTCGACAGTGGAATATGTTCTTCTAAATCCAGCTTGTTCAGGTGGAAGAGCTTCAGCATTTTCAGCAGCAGCACGAACACGATCAGCAACAACGCGTGTAAATATTTTGTAAAGAACAGGAAGCAGTGAGATAGGACGATAATTCCCAATATCCAACCGATTTCCTTTCTTGTACAGTAATATTGTCTTAGCGTGTAGAAGTTCTGGTGGCATGTTCTCTTCCTCCAGCATTCCATAAAAGGCATCAGCTAATCTTCCAGCAAAGGTTGAAATAGTTGATTTGACTGCTTTTGATGGAATGTTGTCGGCGCCAGGAGCAGTGTTGGCTTTCATACGTCGTGCAGCTGCCATAAGTTCATCAGCAGTAATACGGTTTATCACGGCATTTGGATCACGATCATGAGTAAAGGTACCAGCTTCAGAAAAATACAAATCATTGTAGAAACGTGTTGTCTCATCCATGAGTTCAGCAACGCTATCAGTGATGGTTCCATCAGGACGTTGGAGATGAACCATTTGATTTTGTCTTTGAACCATTTCACCACGTTTTAGTCGATTTTCTTCAATCGCTTTCTCCATAACATTCACGTAGTAATTGTTAAGATCATTTTTAACAGACTTACGTAAAAGCTTACACATTTCAGCATACTCAATCAAAGCAAAACGGCCATTTGTTAAACCATGTTTCATCATACTGCGACGTTCCATTAAAGAAAGAGACAATGGAGACAATCGGGACCCTGTATTGAAAAGGTTAGTTCAGCTTTGGAATAAGTTTTTTTGATGACAGAAAAATTTAACAATTTTTTGGGACAGTTTTACCCTAGTGTACATTACTTTTGAAAATTGTTGTTAAAAAATTCTTATTTTTAATATTTTGATCTAAAAAATTAACTGTTTTATGATAATGTGGGATTCAAAGAAGCGTTTATAAATAAATAAATGCTTCCTTTGCAAAAAAGCTTCTAAAATGAGGCATCGAACTTTGAATTGTGTAAGAATTTTTAAATAATAATATTTTTATGTCGAAATAATGCATATATTTTTCTAATACTGAAAATGTCAGGAAAAAAAGCAAGTAAACAATTTTTGGATACTGTAGTAATGTGGGAGTAAGATACCAAAAAATGTTTGTAGAAAAATGTGAAACAACAAATACAATGTATAAGATTAAATTTAAATTTTGTTTATTGGTATTTTCTTTTTTGAAATCTTATTTTTTTAACAAAAGAAAATTTTCAATAATAAGCTTTTGACGTTTAACAATGCTTCGATCTAATTTTCAATTTCGTTTTTACAATCCTCAGCAGTAATAACAATAAGTATATTCTAAATTTGTACATGAACTACATGACATTTAATCAATGACAAAATTCAAAAGTTTCTTTGAATTTAGTTTTTCACTCGCCCATATAAAATCAAGTTTGCAAGTTTTGTTTTTTGGGATACTGTATCGGCTTTTTAAAACGATGAAATTTCGGGTTAGTCTAAAAAAAATAATTTCAACAAATATTTTTGTAATATGTGTTGTTTAAAAATTACCACCAACTTTAAACTAATTAAATTTTGGGTATTATTTTGTACCGTAATTGATATCAATGATATTTCAACATTCTGAAAGTTCAATGTTAAATTTTTAAAAGCCTTTTCTTGTGGCAAAATGTTACCGAAGTAACGCGCGTACAAATTTTTTAAAAAACGTTGAAAAAAAAGTAGACCTTTCAAAAAGTTTCAAGAAATCTGTCTAAAAAGAATCTTCCGATTTTATTTGTTAAGTATTTTTATTAATTAATTATTATACTTAATAATGTCACTTGATGTCAGAGATATTTTAAGTTTAAATGAAGTAAGTATATTAAATAAAAAGTTTCAATAGTAATATTTTACATTTTTAGCCTGCAGCAAAGAGGCCAAAAACTGAAAATATTCAGTCAATGTCAACAGCAAATTCAGATGCAAAAGATATCCTTGCTGCATTAGAGAATGATGAAACACTTGGAGAAGATGAAGAAGAAATGGATGAAACGGCAGTAAAAAAGTTGTGTTTACAACTCGATAAAAAATTGAAAAAGAATCAAGAAATGCGTGTAAAGCATGCAGGAGATCCAGAAAAATTTATGGCATCAGAAATTGATTTAAATATGGCAGTACAAGAGATGCATGCCGTTGCAACCCAACCATCGTTATATGGAAAACTTGTAGAAATGGGTATAGTATCCATTGTTATTCATTTATTGGCACATGAAAATACTGATATTGTTGGTTCAACTGTTCATCTGTTGCAAGAACTATGCGATATTGAAATTTTAAGTGAAAATGATGAAAGTGTTGCAGTATTAATTGATGAATTATTGAATAATAGAATTATTGAACATTTTGTTACCCAAGTTCTTTCAAGATTGAATAATGTTGATAAAGATGAAGAAGAAGCAATTCATTCAGTATTTAGTACAATGGAAAGTGTAAGTTATTACAGACTTTTTAACTTTTAACATGTATTTATTTAGATTCTTGATTTTCGTCCACAAGCTGCTGAACTTTGTATTGAGCAAGGACTTTTTGTTGATCTAATGAATCGTGCAACTTTAAAATCTGCTTTTGATCCTAATAAATTATATGCAAGTCAGCTGTTATCTGTTATTTTACAAACCAGTGAAAGTGCAAAAGCTAAATTGGTTGAAAAGAAAGATGGTATTGACTTTTTGCTTCGAGTATGTTTATATTTTCGAGTTATTACTGTAACTGCATGTTTTTTGTTCCAGGCTTTGGCAAGCTATAAACGAAATAAAACTTATATCTGCAATATCACTGTCAATAATTGCAATTTTAACCCCTCTTCCATCATATTTCGGATATTTCTTTAAGAATTCGCTCTAAAAAACATTTAAAACATTGGCAAAATAAATAAAGGATAAATTACTTGTTGAGTCGCTTCTTTTGGGATGTAACTTTCAGAGACCATATTTTTTGATAATAATAAACCAACCACGACCGTGGCAGTGAAAGAGACTGATGGAATAAATACAACTATTTTTTTATTTAATTGCTTATCGTTTTGTTTTTCAGTTTTTTAGTTGAATAATAAACTCCAAAAATGGAAAATAAGATTGACCTTTTTCGTTTTTTTTGCAAAAATAAATCGATAAAAGGGTGGTGCCATGGCATACTTATATGCATCCTATAAAGGCACAGATGAAGAACTGAAAATTTTTTGCATGACATTATTTTCAGTTTTACACGCTAAAAAAATTCAGTAATAAAACTTTAATTATAAAACTTTATAATAAAAGCTTCAATAATTTTGCTATGGTGTTTTTTAAATAACCATTTACCCGCTAAAGTTTGGCAAAACGTGTTCGTGCAAAAATGTGATGGCAAAACTTTCGAACTTTTCAAAAAAGTTTATCATCGAATTTTTTGAGCTTTCTTTGAGTTTTATTTCTGCAGAATTTTTTTGTCATATTTTTAAACAAAAAATTACCGTTTTATTTGTTTTGCACTTTGTTTTGCTTCTGGGCAGTGCTTTGACTTGGCCATTTTTGTCCCCCTCCCCTCCCCCTTTCCCCCGCAGGTTCTTAATGTTCCCCCTTCCCCTCCCCTTAACCTCCGGGGGAGGGGAAAAAAGGGGGCCCCGGGGGAGAAAAAGGGATGTGCCGCCTTTGATCTTTTGAAATCTTCCCCTCCCCTTTCCCCTCCACTTTTCCAACTTCTCCCCTTTCCCCTCCCCCGAACCCCAGGGGAGGGGAAGGGAGTAATAGCACTGCTTCTGGGTGCCGTTCTTTAGCTTATGTACGTCCTTTTCAGAGGTACATCAAAAATGGCATCAGAAGAACGTGATTTTGTTGTTATTGCTGATCATTCAAACACTGTCGTTGTTATCAATACAAAAAATGATGAACAATGTACCTGGTATGTTGACGAATTTCGTGAAGAACCTGTTGAAACTGCAAAAGAATTATGCGATATCCTTGAAGGTTTTTTACCTCTTCCAAGAATCAAAGCAATTGTATTTGTAATTATTAGTACACATTTCTCAAAATTTGAAGAATCTAATGCTTTTCGTCTTGGTTGCCGTGAATTTTGTCAAAAGAATGATATTTTCTTTGTTTCTGTTCCTTTTACAACTCTTGAAGCTATCTATGCTACTTCACAAACTCAAACAATGGTTAAAGAAGGTGAACAAGTTTTGATTGCTTTTTCGTGTATGCCTGGATTTCCAACTGGATTTACATTAGTTCGTGAAAAAGATCGTTATCGAATTCTTAAATACAATCGAGCACATGGATTTATGTTTACTGATGAATGGAAGGAAGAATTCTTTGGGCCATATGAACCTAAAAAGGTTATCCTCGTTCATAATACTGATGAAGAAAGACAAGAAGAACTTGAAATGTATGATGAATTCTTTGAAGAATATGGTGCTGTTTCAATATCTCAAGGACCAGAAAGAGAACTCGTTTCAAAAGGTGCAGTTGAAAAGGTGTTGCATTTAATGGGTGAAAAGATTAGTCCATATGATGTTGCTCCTCCATGTTTAAATACTTTCTATATTCATATTGGTTCGGATGTTGTTATACAAGCTTTAATTTATGATGACCCTTTACCATTTGAAAAGAGTGTTGTTGTTGATGTTAAACCTACATACTGAGATATCGTTCTATATTTAGGTACTTTGTCATACTGTAGCTTTATAAAAAACAAATCAGTTTTCTTTGAAATTTGAAAAAATTAGCTAAAACTAGGGTTATCGCCATCCCCCCTTGAACGTTTTCTCCTCCCCCGGCCCCGTTCTGAGCAATTTTCGGTTTTTGGAAATTTTGGTTTCCGTCCCTGAAAAGCTTACCTCGACCGCGAAACGGGACGGCAAGTTATGGAAAATGCAAGGGAAAAAAGGATGAAGAACGACAAAATCTTATTGCAGTGATTCAAGCAGAAGAAGCAGTAAAAGTAAATCTTGTTAAACAATTGGCAAATTTAAAAACCATTTGTGACCGAACTTTAAAGGCCAATAATGGAATATTCTCTGAAGAACGAAAAAATTGGGCTGAACAAGTTTTAAAACAACAAAAAAATTTATTAATTCCATATTAAATTTTGTCAGAATTTTATTGGTAATATTTTCTATGAACACTTTAATTTTATCTATTTTTTAAAAAATATTGTAATCGACATTTTTATTTTTTATGCTTTGGAAATAACATAATATTTGTTATTTTATTGTAACTTTTTCTTATTTTATCTTAAAAAATAATTAATAAATTTTAAAAACTTTTATTAATAACCATATTTACACAAATAAAATATTGGGATGATAAAATCGTCAAACAAATTTGAAAAACCTATAACACCAGTATTTGTTATAAAAAAATCAATTTAAAAGTAAGATATTGTTTCACAAACAGCAAAATCTTACGAACATTTGAATTCGATGATTTGAAAGAAATAAAAAAATTTTTGAAACAAAATTGGCGTGAATCTTGTTTGAAAAGTTCTGTTTTTTCACCACTAGCAAAACTGCAAACGGTTTTATAAATTTGATTATAAAAAATCAAAAAATTTTTCGTTTTTTATTTTCAGTTTTCTCCTTTGTTAAAATATTAGTAATATTTTTTTGAAAAGTAACCAAATAAGTTTGCAATATTTAAAAAACTAAATAAATAAATTATCATAAATTTGTAAAATGTGGTTAGTTTTATTATTATTTATTAGCAAAAAATAAATTTAGAAATTAGAAAAAATTTATTAATATTTTTTGATTCATACGGTATTTACAGTACTATTTTTATAAGCATAATATATTTATTTATGATATGTTGTTGTTTATCCATAAATGGCTTTAAAAATGAGGGCATCCTGTGATGTGAAATGTTTGTCATTCCATGTTTCATCCATTTCTACATTGTTTTGTTTTGGGGTGAAAATTGGAGCTGATGCATTTTTTCTAAATTTGGAATACATATTTATGTGAACAACGAATTTTTTTCAAAGCCTGAGAAAAGTTAATATTAGAAAAAAAATATTAAAAATTTTAACTTCTAATAGCGATTATAGACTCAATGTGGAAAACAAATTTATAGCCATTAGGATAATGATATCAGAATACTGTTAAATTTCTACAAAATATAACATTTTTAAACTTTTCCGAAATTGCAGAAAATTTTACTGGTCACTCAATTTCCCTGAAATTCAAGTGCTAACACTTTATTAAGCCCAAATCCTTGTCTTTTGTCTATTTTATTTTCAAAAAAATTTACTTACGAATATATTGAATACTGTGGAAAATGGAGGATACTGGTGTAATCGTAAACGGAGAAAGCTGAATTTGTCGATTCCATGCAGTCATAGCATTTTTGGTATATCTGTTTATCAACATTATAGATGTTATCATAATGGATGATAATAAACTGGTCACGGTCTTGACGAAGATGTGTGTAAATAAAGCCTAGAAAATTAAAAAATATATAATTTTTAAATAAAATAGTCTTATATACACATTACCAAGGCTTGCCATTAAATTTCTGAGATTTGTTACCATACTACATTTTTCAGATGTTGACAATGGAACATAGAAACCACCTTTACTAACGGCATCAGTTTCACCACAACCATTTTTTTCCAAGACGAAACTCATATACCTTTTTTTTGAATATTCTTCTCCAGGTGAAAGTTCTTTCCATTCAAGAAATTGACCCCCAACTCCTTTATTCAATTCCGTAACAGTATCATAAATCAATTTAAAAAACATAACTCTATCTTCTTCTTCACAAATAACTTCAAAATCAATATGTTTTGTATTCCAAATAAATCGTTCGATAACATTTGTTGGCTAAAATTAAATATGCATATTATTACACAATATTTAAAAACTGAAATAAAAAAGGCACTTACAAATGCAAATGAACAAAAGAAAAAACAAAAAAGGTACAAAAACTTTTCTTGCATTTTTCGATTAGTTTAATTCACTTTAAAATACGTTTCTCAAAAAGCAGAGCTTAGTCTAAAACTTTTAAAAGATTACATCAAAAGCATTCTTTTTTAGTTAAAACACGATTTTTTTCGTCTTCAGAAGATGACAAAAAATCGCGTTTTAAATAACGCAATTATCAAATGATGGTCGTATAGAAAGTTGAAAGTATTAAAGGAAAACTATGAGAGAGATGCAGTGACAGGTGCTTTTTTATCACCTGTTGTTAAACTTTCAAGATCATTATTCTGGCTTATTGATTTAAAAACAAATATACACATGAATAAAAGAAAGAAATATTTATTAGAATGTCAAACAGCAAAAATGCAAACCCGAGAATAAAACCACTAAATATTTTTGATACTAATTTGACCATCTTTTTGTAATAATCTGATTTTTTCTTCATTGATAAAAACCTGTTGGATTTTTGCCCTAAAAATTTTCTTTATTTGAAAGTTTTGTAAGAAAGCTTCTTCTGCATTTAGAACATCTTTTTGTTCGTTTGTTTGATCCTTTTTTTAGTGCTGCATCTTTTGTAAATAAGCTAAAAACAATTTAGAAGCCCCTCGTAAAATTGGAATGCTTAAAATAATTTTATACAACATAAAAATCTTTGTGTTTGTTTTACCTCAAACAAACTTTTTTTTGCAATTAGTGCAATCAACAATGTTTTTTGTGGGATGAATTACGAAATTGTAAATTGCTTTTTACATTATCAAAAGAATTTAAGAGAATAAGAAATATCCACTTTTTGTAAATTTTCCCTATGAAATATTAAAAGCGTGTTCAAACGCTAATGTTCTTAGAGAAAAAATTTATCAAGTTGTCTTCATTTTTAAAAACGGCTTTGTAAAAAAAATATTGTTTCTAGTTTTATATCTCGAAAAAAAAGAGAAAGAAATTTTTAACGTCAATCAGACGCAATCGCAAGGTTAAAATGTTATCAAAAGCAGCCAGGAATTTTCTCAAGTTGGAAAAAATGAAATTATTGTGAGACCAACTATAATTTTTTTTCATTTATATCAATCAGTGGTCATCATGAAAGCAGTAATTGTTCTTCTTTTATTTTCTCTTATATCAATCATCCAAGGCTTTGTACGTTTTGCTAGTAAAATCATACGGTTTTGATACGTTCTTTTCAGGAAACAAATGTTATTCGGGAAAAAGTTTGGAAGACTCAAATAGTGTATTACACCGTTGAAGAAAAATACAATAAAACATGGATTACTGGATTAGCAGGCAATACAATAGAAATTTTCAAGAAAAATTTTCCAAATTCAATTAAATGGGAATTTCGTGAAGATGTATCTGATCTTGAACGATATATGGTTTTTACTCCTGGATCTGGATCATTGAACTGTGGTCAAGTAAAATATTATAAAAAAGCAAGGCAAATTATGGTCCAAGTGCAACTTAAACAGGTCCCTTGTACTTATAATGATGCTTTACACGAACTTTTGCATGGATTGGGTAAATGCTTAATGAATGTTCAGTTTAATTTTTATAATTTTAGGAATAGAACACGAACATTCACGCCGTAAGTTTTTCAAAAGCCACTTATTTTAAAATCCACAAATTACATTTTTAGGAGATCGTGATTCCTTTATTGAATTTAATTTGGAAAATCTTATACCTGATTTAAAGGATGAAAAAATAAAAAATAATCTTGCTTTATGTAAAGATTGTATGACTTCGGATAATATTGTATGGGCTACTTACGACGAATGCAGCCTCATGCACTATAGCTCTTTTGTCGACTTATGGGCGTAAATTAGGAATCCCGCTTTTAACGAATATATTCCAGCATAAATTTTAGGGTTAACAAATCAATTCCACTTTGGGAACCACTTAATGAATTTACTCCAAAAACGTGTGGACCAAAACAGCACATCACATTTGACAATCTTTGGGATTAAAGATGATAATAATGATGGTGCATCATTAAAAACATTAATTTTATCATAAATCCATAATTTAGCAACATTTTTTGTCGAATCATAAATTTCTCCATCAGTTTTCCATTCATTTCTATAATCATATCTTAAGCATTCAACAGGATAAATAGAATTCTTTGAGAAGAAATATTTGCAAGTTTGAATCAATTTCTTCCATGCATTTCCAGAGCTTGGATTTGTAAAAATATATGTCATAATTGGATATGGCAAGGAAAATTGCTGTGGACGTGGAGAAGCAAATGTGTAACTTTCATTTGATTGTGATAAAGCTCGTTGAAGATCTTGTAATTCCATATTTGATTGCAGATGATTGAATAATATCTAAAAACAAGATTAAATAATTAACAAAGTGATAAACATATAAACGTGGATATAAAAACGAACGAAAAATAAAAAAACCACAAAAACAAAATGATTCTGTAAAAAATTCGAAGTTAAATAATTATTTAAATGGAATATCTCCTATGAATTTTTGATTTTGTGTGTGACCCACGATCTTTTCACAGTCACAAAAAATAAAACAATAGAAACGATATTTTCGCATGAATTCAACTTTCAAAAAATTTTGTAAAAAAAATGAAAAAAAAGGATGAAAAAATTGCTCGAACTCCGATCTAATTTTTCTTCACACGAAAATATCACTTCTATTGTCTTCTTTTATGCGTAGGGGGCGCAGAGTGAAAAATAAATTTTCGATTTTGCTATTGATTTTTATATATTCGGATAGTTCCGGATCTTCGTCATCTGATAAAATAATTTTTGTGAATTCATTTTCAGCATTGTAAGAATTGTGAAGATCTACGACGCGAGCTTCCGTTTTTCGTGGCAGCGAAAAAAATTTCGGGGAATTGCTTTTGGCCCGGAAGCATAGTGGTTAAACGCGCGCAGCCAACAGTCAAGGTGCAGAAATGGGAGAAGTTCGATTCCGCTGGAGTGCAAAAAAAAATTAATAGTTTTTTGTGTTTAAATTAATTAATTTGTACCACATTAATATTGTCTCACTCAATAAAGATTAAAATTAGTTTTTTGCATTTTTTAAATTTTTTTTGCTCCGGAGGGGAATCGAACCTCTTCAATTTCTGCACCTGGACTGTTGGCTGCGCGCGTTTAACCACTATGCTTCCGGGCCAAAAGCAATTAAAACGCTGTCTGCCTAATTTCTTCACTTCTCGGAACCCCAAAAAAATTTTTTTTCGACTTTGGGTTTGAAATTTTTATATGTTGTTGGCATATGTCCCTGGATGCCAAAAAAAATTTTTTCGTGCCAGGATTCCGGATTTATTGAATTCAGAAGGCCGAAAGTTCCAGTAGGCGGGAAAAATCGTAATTTTGTTTGATTTTAATTATTTCCCGGTTTTATAGGTTTTCGACCACGGGGAATCCGATGGCACCCTTAAATTTTTTTTAAAAATTTTTTTTCGTGCCGATGTTAATTTTGGTAAACTTTCTGACAAAAAATTTTTGATGTTAATTTTTTTTGGGTAAACTTTCGTGGTAGTTTCTGAAACTGCATTTATTTTATGCCCCAACATGTCTGTTTAAATGATATATATGCCTTTTATCTGAAATCGATCCGTTTGCGGGTCATCTGGTGCTCGGAATCTGGTCGATACAGAATTTCGATTATAAAATAAGCTGGCAAAAATCGATTTTCAATTAGATTTTAGTAATTTCCTGTTTGTATGGGTTTTCCAGCATGGGGAATTTAATGGTAAAGTTTATTTTTGGGTAAAATCAAATTTTCGTGTCGAGACCGTCATGGTACCGTATACCTTATGTAAGCACCATAAAAAAATCCGCCCGGCTGCATTTTTGCGTGAAATATTTTAAAAACTGTTTATTATTGTTCCATAATAACTGTTTTATCACAAAAAACCAAAAAAAAATTATTAAGTATCTGAAACTGTTTTTACAGTATACCAAGGTCAAGTGATGATGTTGGGGTACATGAGTGTAAATTAAAAATGTCATAAGATTTCAGAAAATGATGGAATCAAAAGTAAAACTAATTAAAATCATTTCCTAACATTATTTTTGCCAATACTAGGTGATAAAAACAACATAAGATTGCTTATCATCATTTACAGTATCACCAACTGATATGAACACAAATTATCAGAAAATCACCAAAAATAAATTTTTTTTCCACGTAAACACTGCATTTTATTGAGTAGAAAATCATAAAAACATATTGCTAATACAATCAAAGCATCTAAAAAGTGTTTGCACTAAAAAAATTATTTCCACTTTTCATCGTCTGATTGTTGTATACTGTAGAAAACGAAAAATTTCAAAATTCATTTTTTTGACGTGAAAAGTTAGTTTTTACCACGGGCTCATTTGGCGTAGGGTTAAGGTGGATTTCGCGTAGGATGAATTTAAACGATTAATTTTTCTATCAAACGTCTTCTTATAGTCTTCTGAACATTCCCTGAAATGTGCGTCGAAAAAAAAATTTTCGAATTTTTCGAATTTTTTTTTCACAGGGCAAAAAAAAACGAAAATTTTTTTTCTATTGTTTTTGTTTTTTTCTTTCTATTTTTATAAATAAAAGTTTTTTATGTTTTTTTATGCTTAGAAAGATAAAAAAAGCAATTCTGAGCTTCAAAAATAGTTTCAATTAAAAATTTTTGATGTTGGAGTATATGTAGCATACCATAATTGTAAAAACTAATAGAAGACTATTGTTTTTTGTAGCACATCGTAATTGCATTTTAAATAGTTCAGACATGTCCTGAATGTCTAAAAAATATTATATAAACCGTTTACGGAGTTATAATAAGTCAAATATTGGAGTTTTAGCACCGAAAACGATGTTGGGGGTATTGTGAAAAATCTTCTCACATAGAAAAATTTTTTTATTTTGTTGTTTTGTTGCTTTAGTTTGATTAATTATGACTAAAATAAACATGGAAAATCTGAATATCACATATACAAGCATTGGAAAATATTATTAAATACTTTTTTTGATGTTGGGGTATTGTGAAAAATATTCTCACTTCGAAAAAAAAATTTATTCTGTTGTTTTTTTACTTTGTTTTGATTAATTATAACTAAATCAAGCATGGAGAATCTGAATATACCATTTTCAAACATTGAAAAATATTATTAAATACTATTTTTTGATGTTGAGGGTATAGGTGAGCGCGAAATTAACAAAAAAGAATAGAAGTCGGTTCTAAATGGATGTATACGATTCCTTATGATTTTATTTTAATCTTCGGGAAACAGGGAACAAAGTTAGGTAAGCTTTTTCGTTTATTTCAATTTCTCTTTATTTTTTACGTTGTTGAAAAATTTGCTCTTTTTTTACTTTACCATCTGCCAAAGAATAGAACTCGCATAAGAGTGACATCCAAGTTATTCCATAGATGTTTTTCTACTCGCCACTACATGAAGAACAAAAATAGGTGACAATTTTTCTTTAAAATATCTCATTGCTGATTTATAGCGTTTCAAAAATTTAATTTTTAAAAAAGTGCAAAAATTCACTAATTTTCAGTTACTTGGAACTTTTGCAATAGGGTAGTAAGGGGTGTGTAAATAGTCTCATTATGTCCACAAAACATCAGTGCACAAAAAAACTGAGGGTCTTAGACCACTTTATCAGGAAAAACGGATATGGCATGCAAAAAAGTGCCAAAAAAGGCCGTTTTTCGCGATTTCGCGATTTTGACGGCACATAACCCTGTCGACCCAGATATCAACCCAAAGCCCTTTTTTAGTGTTTTTGGGCCTATTCGCACCATTTTAAGTCCATGCCGCCTTAACCTTACGTTTTTCCCCAAAAAATGAGCCCGTGTTCAGATGATAACCTTCCAAAATGACAATGTCATTTACACTTTGGGAGGTTTTATATGATATCTTTTCATATTGTAAATGCATTTACATTTTAGAAGGTGTTCAGGCTTGTAATGCTTAAAATTTACCAAAAAAAACGTTTTCGCTAAAAACCTTTTAAAATGTAAAAAAAATTTACAAAATAAAAGGTGTTTGGCTTTTTTTCGTCAATTTCTGAAAAATTTTATATTTTATCGCTTTATATGTTTTTTGGAAAAAACGTCGGACTTTCAAAAAAATATTTTCAAAAAAATCAAAAATTGCGCCAAAAAATATTAATAAACCACCGCCTTTAAAATCGTAATAAAAGTTATTGTTTTACAAAAAAGTTGTAAAATGTTTAAAAAATAATTAATTAGTTTTTTTGTTTTATGGGAATATTCTCAGAGAATTAATGCTTCTTCGTTTGATTTTTAAATATAAAAATTATGAATTTTCTCATGTTTTATTACAAATTTATTTTAAAATGTTGGGGTATAAAAGCGAGAGGAAATTGAAGGAAAAAAGTATTGTTTTTAAAAAAAAATGCAGCGGTCGCTACTTTGTGTGGCGCTCTGCTGCTTTGTTTTGTTTATTCAAACTGAAGGTAAAAAAAATTTTTTTAAAAACTTTTGTACATTTGCTGGTACATGTTGATCCTTGCGTCAGCAAATGTACAAAGGTGGTCTGTGCAACCATGAGTATCAAAAAAAAGTGAATTACCGGATGGGATCGAACCTGGGAGGTACCAGGTCGAAAACCCATTGCACTAACCACTCGACCATTTAGTCAAAAAAGTGAAAGTTATTTGTTTTCGGGCGATCCTTTTAGAAAATATATTATTAAATCACAAATAAAATAGTCTTACATTTTTTTCACCTTTAGAAGACTTTTTAGTGATGCAAAATAAAAAATGATTTGTATTTTGGTAATTCTACAGTATATTTTTTTCATCAGAATAATCACAAAAATTTTCTTATTTATTTTGCCTTGGTAAAAATAAATCTTATTCCATTTTAAAAAAGTATATTGTAGATTTTATAACTTCTTCAAGAATTTTGGTTACAGTAATTTTACACTCCTAACATCTCCAAAATTACAGGTTTAAAAAAGCCAGCTGTTCAAGTTCAATTGAAAAAGGATTTTGATGATGATCCATCGACAAAATTATCATTGAAAGAAAAGGGATCAAATCATGATAAGAAAAATGTAAATATTACTCGGAATGTTTATATCATTGATGAAAATCAACAAAATGGCGGAGATTCGCGTAAGTTTTTTTAACAGAAAATTTTTAAATAAAAATGTGGGAAAATTTAAATACAGAATTTGCGTTAATTTTACTTTTTTTAAATCAATTTTTTGAAGCTAAAAATAAAGTTCTTTTTTTATCATTTTTTTTGTGTGATACATTTAAAATAAACAACAGAAATATCTTAAAAGTTTTATAACATTTTTCCTGATTTTTATTCAAGATTATTCAAAATTCTCACAGAATTTAAAAATTATTTTATTTTTGCATCCGAGTTTTTTTATATTGATTACTGCACATAAAGTTGATTAAAAAAAGGTACATAAAAGTTTGCTATTTTTAATAATAAATTTTGATTGTTGATGCTAATTGTTTTAATAAATATTGGTAAAAGTTTTGCCGTAAAACAAAGTCAATTTAAAAATCAAAAAAAAATTAACAACATAAAAACCGGCAAAAAAAGATATGGAAACGAACACAATGCCAAAAATGCTCTAAAATGTACCATTGATTCCATCGAGAATAAGCGAAAGTATATATTTATATCAAAATTTGTAACAAAATCGAAAATTTTTTTTTTCGATGACGGCTCTATATTTATGTTTGAAAAAAAGTTTGTAAAATAAATAAAAAATTGGAAAATGCATTAAAAAACTTTTTTTGTAGTAAAAATTTCAAAATATCGATTTAATAAATACATGTCATGGGCTGTCCAGAAGTCACGTGACACAGTTTGAGGGTGGGGGGGGGGGGGGGGGGCTCACGACTTATCACCAAAAATGACGGCTAAGGGGGGAGGGGGTTACCCCGATGTCACGTAAAAATGTCACCAGGAAAAATATGTCAATTTATAAAAAAAAACTAAGATATCGGGAAAAAAGTTTTTTCGTTTTCGAAATTGCTAACAATTATTGCTAAGTGCAAAAAAGCACGCATGTTGCGGCAGTTGTGCTGCATTTCGGCGCCAAATCTTTGAATCAAACTTTGTGTTTTTCATTGCGTCCAAAAGTTTGTCGTTTTTTAAAGGATTCAGTACTTTTTAAAAATTGCTTGTAATTTGTAACAATGGCAGGTCAAGCTCGTCATAATGATTTTATGAAAATTTATCGACTTTTGAAAGAACATGGTGATAGAAATTTGGTTGAAACTGAAGGTGAAGCAGAATATGGTGGCGATATAAACATGTTCGTCAGTCTCAATATGCTTTACAGATTCGTAAATGTGAAGATTCTAATTGCTGCAAACCTCGAAGAAGTCCATATATTTTAAAAGACGGATTTTTACCTGCACCTGTTCCTTTTATAAAAGATATTGATGGTATTCTATTTTTTTGTTTAATACTTTTTATTTACATACTCTTTTATATAGGCTTTAAGATTGATGAAAATAATGGAATGTATTTGTCTTTGGGTGAAAGAATGATGTTGGATCAATTTGTTCCTGAAAAAACAATTGTTGATAGCTATTGCCCATCCGTAAAATCTCAAATTAAGAATCGTACATGTCAATGTGGCTTTTATTCTCCTAGCATCAAAGCGAATAAAGAACATAAAGAATCTAATTGCTGTGTTGATGGTCAACTTTTAGTTGATGATTTTGAAGAAGAGGATGATCCAGAATCTGAAGCAGTTTTTAGTGGATGTAACAATGATGATGTTTGTCCAATTTTATCGTTTGAAACAGAAAATGATCATTCCATCCGTTTTTTCCCTAATTAAAATTGTTATTGTTGATGTTTTTGTTTTTTGTTCGATTTTTAAGTTTTTATTATAAAATAATGTTAAAAAATTTACGTTGTAAAACAAAGCAGGGGGTTGGGCAAATGTCACCAACTTATCACGAAAAATGATGGGTGGGTTCCACGAATTGTCACCAAATATCATTTGAGGGTGGGGGGGTTAAAAATTCAAGATTTTTGTGTCACGTGACTTCTGGACAGCCCCCATGAGCTACCGTATCTCATTTCATTTATATATAAGCATGAATACAATTTCATAAAATCGAATTTCCTGGTTTTCTTATAACTAAATTTCTGATAATATCAAAGATTTGTTTGATACAAATAAAAAATTTAATTGAACAATTACATAATTGTGAAAACAAGTTTTTTTTCTTACTGTATTAGCAGTTTGGCGTTGTGTGTCTCTACAAATGTCTCTTCAACTTTTTACAAAAATTCATGTCATGAAAGTCAGTGAATTATTTATTTAAATCATCCGTTTTTTTCGACAAACATATATTCCTATCAGATATTTTTTAGTCTTATTGCCATTCAGCATCAAATATGGATTTTGAAGCATCTAATGATTCCTTTGAAATGAGTTATTCTCAAAAAACCACTGATGAATCAATGATGTTTGAAAATGTTGCACCAAAAGCTCAAATTGGATGTCATATATATGCTAAAATGGAGGAAGAAGAAGAATATAGTATGTTTCCTCAATATATATATATATTTTAGTTTGCAAATTTAATTTTTTTTGAGATGTAAACATGCATTTATAGAGGATTGTGCTGATCTGATACCAGTGAAAATGCGATTCGACTTCGATATACGGCATAGCATCAAATTCATTAATGTGAGGACAAGCAAGGGGGATTTCAGAATAGTGGATTTTTTGCTGAGATCAGATCCGGACAATCTCTAATCACGATATTCTTCTGCAAGACAAAAGTTTATATATTAATTTTATAAATAACCTATTTTAGTTCTTGCTGAAATTCGAGGTATTAAACGTTCTCGGAGGGATCGATCCTCTTATCGTTATTATGCTCATTTTATTGGTTATAATCGGCGATATGGTAAGTATTTTTCTTGTCATCAATTCACATACATATTGTGTTTTCATACCGTTCCATTACAGATCATTGGTTAGAAGAAGATTCATTAGATTTTACAAGAGTTACATATCCAGAAAATTCTCAAAATTTCTGTGATTATAATAGTATGTTTTTTAATTGTTTCATTTACAGCACTATTGTTTTCTAGCATCAAATGAACCAACGCAAGATACTGAAGCAGAAAGACGAAATATTGAAAGTATTTGTTTAAATGGTTGGAGAATTGTTCCATGGTATTTTTCACCATATCCTGCACCATTTACCCATTTACCATGCATTCATTTATGTAGTTGGTGTCTATCATATTGGCCTTCAGAGGAATGTCTCTTTTCTCATATGGTATGTGGATCTAAAATATTTATCTAATGTTGTATATAAAGGTTGTACTGTATCGAATATATATGTTTTTTTTGCAGAAGAAATGCCCCCTTTCTGGACCACCAGGAAAAAAGATTTATGAAAAAGATAATTTGGCATTTTTTGAAATTGATGGAGCTGTTGATGACACGTATGCAATGAATTTATGTGTACTTTCAAAGCTATTCTTGGATCATAAAGCTTTATATTATGATGCAAAAATATTTCATTTTTATATTTTATGTGAAAAATCTCCTGAAAAAACTTACAATATTGTTGGATATTTTTCAAAGGTGGGATTTCCATTCTTACCACAGCGAACTGAAAACCACCGTCGCTGTTGATTTTTTGACAAAACGCCAAAATCACAAAAGTTGAAAAATAGGAGTTTGGCATTTTGCTTTTAAATAATTTTTAGCAGGTAGATGTAATATTTTATTGTTTCTAGGGTAAAAAACACTGAAAAATCTGATTTTTCCATGTACAATTTACCCAAAAATAGTGTTTTTAAGGTTTTTTCAACGTGTTGAAAAGTGACCTACATTTCTAAACTTAATTACTCAAATTCTTTTGCTGATTTTGGTTTCACCAATGGTCCTAAAATGTTCAGCAGGTTCGACTTAATAAAATGTCAGTTCACTTTGTTTCAATTTTTGAACGTTTTAAAAATACATCAAAAATACGGATTTTAACCGATTTTCCGTCATAAATTGCAGCTTTTTTTCCCACAGTTACCAGCTGTTACAGATAAAAACACTCCAAAACTAAATTTGTCTATGCTGCAACATTATATATTACAACTATAATCATCAACAAATCTTTTTTGATATAAATTATATCTTCAAAGTCAGGTTATGGAACATATTTAATTGAATTTAGTTATTTGTTATCAAAAGTTGAACAAAAAACTGGTTCACCTGAAAAACCGCTGTCTGATTTGGGTTTGGTATGCTTTTTTTTATTGTGTGTTAGCAGTGATCTTATAGCTATCATATCGATCATATTGGTTATATGCAATTACAGAAGTAATTCTCTCGGAATTTAAGCATGATGAAACTGTAGAATGTTTAAAAGAATATATAGAAAAAGAAGTTAAAATAAATTTTCATTTGAAGCACCTTGTTGAACGTACTCGAATTACACGGGAAGATATTCAGAGAATAATGGAATCATTTGATATTGTCCGACAACTGACTGAAGGTGTTCAAATTATGCTTTCTTTAACAATGGTTGAAAAATATTTTAAAAATAAAAAAGAAAAACTTCATGTTGATCCAGAATATTTAAAATGGTCTCCATCAACAGGAAAAATCGTTTTTGGAATTTAAACGATTTTTCCTTTTTTTTGTGAAATTTTTTTCATTTAAATAAATCGTGTAATGGATATATAACTGATTAAATAAATAGACACTGAGAAAAAACACTTTTGACGAATTTATTGTTTTGAATTTTAATTTAAAAGTGTAAATACTACAGTTCTCAAAAATAAAATGTAAAAATCCAAGGACACAATTTATTTAAAACAAAAGAAAAACCGGAAAATAACCGTTACAGTAAATTACAAACCAAAAAATGTATTTCACAGAATTATTTTCTTCAACGGCGCAATTTTTGATAATCATCAAAATAAACACTATCTTTAAATCCAGGAAAATAAATATCAGGTATTCGTTTTGGTGGAGTTTCAATAATTTTAACAATAAAGCTTTCAAGAATTTCTTTATATCCATCAGAAAGTGAAATACCTGTATTATAGCCCAAATTAATCAACAACTTTTCATTTTTCTAAAATATGGAAGTTTATTATAGAAATAAAAAAGTAAAAACTAACCAAGAGAATATCAGTCATTGAAGCAAAATCAAAGGCTTCTGTTAAACGGGTAAGACTAAATTCAGAAAGTTCTTTTAAAGATGGAAGAATTTCAGCGAGCTTTTTGAAAGTATCTTTTTTAAACATCGATGAAGATCTTTCGGTACAAATCCTACAAAAGTTGACATGTTATTTTATGAAGCTGTAATTTTACAATGACTTACATTTGAAAATCTTCAAGTTTGGGAACATTTACAAACAGTTGATCAAAAGTAACTAAAGTTCCATCAGAATGTTTAATTGTGCAGCAATCTAGCTCCAATTTCTTCAAATCACCAGATGAAGTTAAAAATTGATATTCATCAAAAGCTAAATATTGAAACATGATATCCAAAGAACGAAGATCACATTTGACAATCTTTGGGATTAAAGAAGATAAAATTAATGGTGCACAACCATTAACACAAATTTTATCATAAATCCATAATTTAGCAACATTTTTCAATGGATCAAAAGATTCTCCATCAGCATCCCATTCCTCAGTAAAATCATATCTTAAACATTTGACAGGATAAATAGAATTTTTTGAAAAGAAATATTTGCAAGTTTGAATTAATTTCTTCCATGCTTTTCCAGAACTTGGATTTGTAAAAATATATTTTATAGTTGGATACGGCAAGGAAAATTGCTGTGGACGTGGAGAAGTAAATGTATACTTTGCATTTGAATCATTTGATTGTGATAAAGCTCGTTGAAGATTTTGTAATTCCATGTTTGATTGCAGATGATTGAATAATATCTAAAATAGTGATTATAAGATTAACAAAGTGATAAGCATCTGTGGATATAAAAACGAACGAAAAATAAAAAAAATAACAAAAATAAAATGATAAAAAATTCGAAGTTAAATTTTTTTTAAATGGAATACCCACTTTGAATTTTTGACTTTGTGTGTGGCCCACGATCTTTTCACAGTCACAAAAAATAAAACAACAGAAACGATATTATTCGCATGAATTAACTTTCAAAATTTTGTTAAAAAAATGAAAAATTGAAAAAAAGAGATGAAAAAATTGCTCCAACGCCGAGCTATATTTTCTTCACACGAAAATATTATTTATATTGTCTTCTTTTATGCGAGTGTGAAACAATAATGTGAAGTCATAAAATTCCAGAGCCGTATCCAGAAAGAAAAAAATTTAGGGGTGGGGGCTAACCTTTGATTTTCTCGATTTGGGGGGGGGGGGCTTCAATACCAATAGCCCCCCCCCCCCCCCCCTGGGTACGGCGCTGTGAAATTTCAATGAATTATTTTTATAAATCATCCATTTTTTCAACAAATATATATTTTTAAGAGACTGTCTATCAAATTTTTCAAATCGAGCGGAACGCACCATCTCAGATTTTAATTTTTTTTAATTTATTTTTTGATAGAACCTGGTCTAAAAACGTTATTCTGAAAGTATTACCAGTTCTTATAGTCCTAGTTTTGGATTGGCGCGATGGCAAAGTTTGTAAAATTTATTTAATGATAAATAAAATATTTTTGTTTCTTAAAGGGGGAGTCGCACTTCACACAAACTTTTTATAAGAGGGAGCAGAGAAAAAGAGACAACGCTGCCGAGACAAAGAAAAGAAATAGTGCGTCTTTTCTCTTTTTCCTCCCTGATTTTCAATAATTTTTATAAGAAAAGATTTATGTGAACTGCGACTCCCCCTTTAACCGAATAATTTGAAGTTTTCCAAGTTGAGACAAGGTTTAAAAAAATGTATCATTTACATTTCTATCATATTTTTGAATTCGATTCTTTTCACTTTGAATATTTCACCCCCTGAAAAAAATTGCATTTTTTGTGGGGGGGGGGGGGGGGGGCAAACTGAAACATGCAAAAATTGCCCAAGGATTTCAGTTTTTAAGTTTTATATGCTTTGTGCCACGCCGAGGGCAACTTTTCGACTCCCAACCAAAAAACTGTTGTTAAACAACATCTATAGCATCGAATAATAAATATATTTCATGAACGGAGGCAGGCAAGGCCGTATACAGAAAAAAATTTCGGAGAGGGCACAGCGGTTTTGGGGGGGCACGCCTTTGATCTTTTGCAGCCGCCAACACTAAGCGGCAAAAGATCAAAGGAAATTCTTCAGTTTCGGGGGGGGGGGGGCACAGGTGCCGAATCCCCCCCCCCCCCCCTAAATACGGCCTTGGCGGCAGGTATCGACTTTCGGTGACTTGCATTAATATATTCTGATAGGTTTTTAGGGGTACAATATCCTTTAATTACATCCTTTTTTTTTAAATTTGAAACCAAATAATCTTTTCAATTGTCATATGCACACACACATATAAAAGTTCAATTAATCATTTCTTATCATTAAAATGAACTTTTAAATGTCCACGTGAATTTTCTGGGACGACAACTTCTCCAGTCAAGAATGAAAACGTTAAAAAAGCTGATATATATTGTTTCCCCATAAAAACATTGAAAATCAAATTTTTATTGTTTTTTTAACGTACATCAAAGAGAAAATATCCATAAAAATCTAAAATTTTGTTCTTAAAAATATAATGCTTGGTTTTAATTCTAAAATTTCGCAATGATTGAAAAACGTATGTTTACGGTAAAAGAAAAAAACACACACTATAATTTAGAGTTTAGAGACAGGGATGTGCGGAAATACTTCCGGGGAACACTTTTCCACAACCTTTTTTTAAATAATGGGCAAATGTTTATTTTATTAAATATTCCGTCCTTCAGCTACTTTATATCATATCTCGTATGATAAAAAGTAGCTAAAATATATGCTTTTATTAAAAAATAAAAGCTCACTTCCGCTCACTTTGGGAATTCCGCCAAGAAAACAAATTTAAAAAAGTATAACTTTTTAATAGAAGCATATACTAAAATTCACCTAGGACAGATACGAGATATGATAAAAAGTAGCCGAAGAATGCAATATTTAAAAAAAGGTTGTGGAAAAAGTGTTCCCCGGAAGTATTTCACACACCATAATTTAGAGTTTAGAGACAGGGATGTGTGGAAATACTTCGGGGGAACACTTTTCCACAACCTTTTTTTGAACTAATGAGCAAATGTTTATTTTTTTAAATATTCCATCCTTTATGAATTCAGCTACTTTTTATCATATCTCGTATGATAAAAAGTAGCTAAAATATATGCTTTTATTAAAAAATAAAAGCTCACTTCCGCTCACTTTTTTTTACGGAATTTCGTTTAACACTTCCGCCAAGAAAACAAATTTAAAAAATTATGACTTTTTATTAAAAGCATATATTAAAATTCTGCTAGGACAAATACGAGATATGATAAAAAGTAGCTGAATTTATGAAGGATGCAATATATAAAAAAATAAACATTTGCTCATTTTTTAAAAAAAGGTTGCGGAGGTCTCTAAACAGGGAAGTATTTCCGCACATCCCTGTTTAGAGACCTCTATTTTTGGCATTTTTTATATAAATGAGTACTACACGAAAGATATCGCGTGTTACTCATTTATATAAAAAATGCCAACAAGCAAAATAGACCGCTAAAGAACGTTCAGAATATGTTTAAATACCAACGAAATATGGTAAAATATGTTTTTTCACATATTTGATCGTTCTTTTGTGAGAGTCAATTATTAACTATACTGTATTAAAGCTTTAAAACAGTAAATGGTTGACTCAATTAAATTAATTAACGCATAAACAAAACTTTCTTACTTCCGGATCATTTGACTCTTTTTTTTCAAGTCATCAAATTTTATGCTGATCTTTTGTGACATACCTTTATTATTGCTTAAAAAAACAATAACATTATGTTTTATTGCCACTTTAAAAGAGAGAGGAGTGTGAAAAAACTATGGGTATCTTTGTTATCACTAATCAGTCGTCAAAAAAGGGAGGGTCTAAAAAATTAGCACCTTAAAATTTGGACCGGAAATTTTGAGACACTTGAGTAAAAAAATTGTGAGGCATTTTAGAGGTTAGATTTGAGCATTTTCTTGTTGCTTGCTTATATATTTTATTGATCAAATTTTTTTTTTAAATTTTCAAAGCAGTTTTTTACTGTAATCTATTATCCATATTTAGGTGTATGCTCAAAAATAATGTAAGTTGTAAGTTTACACTTTTTTTGTTTAAAATACTTTCAAATTTGAATGCTTTAAAATTAATGAAAAATCAAAAAAACATCAAAATTAGGTAAAATGAAAAAAAAGATGTTTTAAACAGACAATCGTTGCGAGACTCAAATCATTTTAAACTTTTCCCAGGTTTCTTATTTTAATTTATGGTATTATCAGTACCGTATCGGAAATCGAAATTTAAGCATCGACAACAGTTTAAACTGTATCGTATATCGTATGAAAATAATTTCAAAATATTAATATCGTCTGTATAAAAATTAGTGTCTTACAGCCCTGGCTATTATTAAATATTTCTGCAAAAATACTGTAGTTAAAAAAAAGTGATTTTTTATTAAGATTTTTATTATTACAGATTTTTTCAAACAATGAAAAAAAACAAAATAAAAGAATTATTCAAAAATTCAATTTTACCTGTATAAATTCAACAATCAAAAATGGAAGCTTCAGAAGCCGCAACAACTTCTTTCATTAACAGTATATTTGATCGATCACATGCCAATCCAAAAAATTTTCATCCTATCAACAGTAACAACATTGCATTGATAGTTCCATCTGAATGTAAATGCCCGGGAGAAGATCAAAATATTGATCTTCCCGCAATTATGGAATCTCTCATTGCTGCAATAATTTATGCCATTGCAGGATTTTTAATTTCTAGAATGTGGTATATGCTTGAACCAAAAGCTAATCAGTAAATTTTTATCTTTTTTGTTAAACATGTTTTATTCATTTGTTTTAGACTATTTGAAATAATTCTTTTCAGAAGTTATCTAAGACTTCGAACTGTTTCACAATTATCAACATTTTCGGATACTGTAGAAGAAGTCGTGGAACCACAAAACCGTAGACAAACAATATCAAAATCAGTTTTTATTGATTTTAGTCATTTAGCGAGAGCTAATTAATAATTGACCATAGTCATTTTTAGTTCACAAATATTTTTTCCCCCATTTTTGTCATTTGAATAAATTTAAAAATATTACTGTAGAATATTATTGTTTTGTTTTATTTTTTATCTATCAAATTTAGCTTTAATTTGTTTATATACTTTATTTTTAATTGTCCTAATTTTTTATCATTTAATGCTTTAATAAATTTTAAGTTTTTTTAAAAATTCAATGTTATTCTTTTTATACTTAAAGAAAGCTTTTAAATACTTTTTTTTGGGTCTCGCAACGATTAATCAATTCATTAAAAGAATGCAAAATCCTGATTACCAGGAGTTAACAAAGGTACTACACCTACCACCTCCTTAAAATAAATTTAATTTCATAAAACATGTTACCTTTTGTTTTTCAACTTTTGATCAATAAAAATATGTTTGTTTATCAATATTTGATTTTTGATGTTTAAAAAAAGAAAACAAAAACCCCCATTTTTTGTTTATTGTTGGCTCAGAAAAAAAAAGTTTTGAAAAAAGTTGTTTTATTTCATTGTTTTGTTGTTAGTATTTTCATTAATTGTTTAAAAAAACTAATTATAAAAATGGATAAAAATACTGGAGCTGATCAACCCGGGCCTGGATATAAAAATGCCGAACATGGCGAAGAAGGTGGAATAGTTGAAAATACACGAGGTGATTGGGGTACTTTGAAATAAGTTTAT
Source organism: Panagrolaimus superbus (assembly GCA_964035985.1). NCBI lineage: Eukaryota > Metazoa > Nematoda > Chromadorea > Rhabditida > Panagrolaimidae > Panagrolaimus > Panagrolaimus superbus. The sequence goes on from OZ038357.1 coordinate 15,979,780, forward strand.
TTTTTTTTTTTGAAATTTTAAACAGAGTTTTGATAAAAACAAAATAAAAAATTATTGATTCTCTCTATGCGAAGATGTTCAGAACCCAAATTTATCAAATTTTTTGTTTTTTTCTGTCTTTGAATGTTTAACATGCAAATTATTTTTTATTGTTTTTGGCTGAGGCAGCGACAAATCTTTGTCCAAATTAATGTTTTCTAAACGTCAATACTCCCTTTAAATGCTCCCTGAAATTAAAGAATTTCCTTTGATCTTTTGCCGCTTCGTGCTGGCGGCGTGAAAGGAAAGGTATCCCCTCCCAAAACGGTCGATATCCCCTCCTAAATTTTTTTCTGTATGCGACTTTGCTCCCTTTAATAGCGGCACTCTCCCTGGATTTTTGGGAAAGCTTCCATTTGCAACAGTGTCATTCCATACATTTTAAAATTCCCCTATTTACAAAACATGAATTTTTAAAAGAAGTTGGACGGTTACCTACCATTTTTTGCAGGGATTAGAAATCAGAAATTCGAATCAAGCAAAGAGCCAGTTTAAAAATGAGCATGGTTTTCCCGATTCCAATTCCGATTCCGGAATTGATTCCCTTATAAGGAATCGAAAAAAAATGGAATCGGGATAACACTGATGCGCACCCGTGCCTGTGCTCCTGCGGGCTAAGCTAGAGATCCTTATGGGGTTTAGGCAAGCCTAAATCCGGCCTGAGATCACCACCGGGTTGGTGAAATTAACATTTTTTTATCAAGGCTAGGAAATTTAAAACTTTTTGTATAGTAAAAAAAAAAAACAAAGTTTTTCAAAAATTCAAGAAACAGGAAAAAAGTAGAAAAAAATATGCACACCTTAAATAAAAACTACAGTAATCACGAAATTAGTGACATCAATAAATTGGCAAATGATAAGGATATACAATGTCGGGAGATTATTATCAGTGACGAAAAAAATAAAATTTAAAAGAATTAAGCGCTTTTTAAAATTGATTTTTACTCTTTTTTTCGCACAAACAGACACTCCCCTATCAACTTTAATCTTTTCTTATCAGTAAAAAAAGACCAAAAGATTAAAAACGATGTCATTTGATGTCATTGTTTTAGCGGTAATTTAATGGTATAAATACAGATCCCAAAATAATGAATAAATTAATGTTAAACATTTTTACGGCAAAAAAATGAATAAACTTTTAATTTCTGTTTTTTCAATTTGGTGCTTTTTATCAGTTATCAATGCCGTGCCACAAAAATGTACTCAAGTGATAAACTATTTTGATGTTTCGGATGATCAATTTAATGGTTCAATGATTTCAACATTTACTATTTCCAAGAATGCCGAAGATAAAACGTTTGTTTCTATCACTGATATGTCGTTATCATCACTCAATCCAGACACAAAATTTGAAAAAATTTGCATTTTTCAAGATTTCTTTCTTGGTGTCCCAATTTGTGTATCAAATTACTCGGAAACCCTGAAATTTGAAATTAATAATTCAACCTTTTTTCTTCAAGCTACAGTAAACCTTAATGGACAAAAAAATGATATTGGAATTACATATGGTTTAATTGATGAAGGAAGTATCAGCTTTATGACGGGCGAAATGTACAATGATGATAAGAAATGTATTACTTTTAGAGTAAATAGTAAGTTTTTTTTTAAATTTTAATTATTACGAAATCGAAATTTCGATTTTCTGATTTCCGAAAAAGACTGATAAATTTTGAGACCATTAACAAAAGTTGTTCAAAAATCAAAAATGCCCTTTTTAATAAAAAAAATATTTAATTCAGATACATTTGGATTTACAAATTTAACGCAATGTTGTACATCCCTTGAGCCCATCCCAGATGTTTCAATTAATACACCACAATGCATAAACTTTAAATCTCGAACTACCGTATACAATATTGACGACAATTACAGTATATTTTTTACATCAAAAATTAATTATACTAAACTTGGATCTAATCTTGTTGCACATGGAGATTTAACCGGGCAAACAAATGATTTTGTCATGTATGGGATGAATGGATTTTATACTTATGAAGTGTAAGTTTAGGGTTTTAATAAAAATAAATTTTAAAAAGGATTTTATACTTATGAAGTTTACACTTTTTTTATAAAAAATAAATTATAAAATAAAATTTTTACATGCCCTAATAACGCACGTTGATCGGAACGGAAAATATGCAAAAAAAAGTATTTTTTGGAGTCAAAAAGAGTTATATTCTTTTATTTGGGTGTAATCCATGGAATTGATTGTAACCTTGGATCTACCGAAATCCCTCCCTAGCTTTTTCAAAAATTAGTCTCCGGAGGGGCTCGAACCCGGAAGGTCTCAGGTCGAAAACCCATCGCACAAACCACTCGACCATTGAGTCAAAGAAAAAAAAATTTAAAAATCAGTTTTTCAAGCAGACAAAGCTTAAGAGGCTATGGATTCTGGGAGAGCGTAAAACAACATTATTAGCTCTAATCATCTGATATCCCGTAATTAGAGCTAATTATCGGGAAATTATAAATGGATTTTTCGGAACTTTTGGCAAAATTTTATTTTGCTAATTTTTGTTATTTTAAAAAAACGAAATTTGTTTTGGTCAAAAGTTCTCAAAAAATTCGTCCACCATTTACACTTTCCCCAACAGTATTTATTTACTCGATCATTATCTTACTGTATATTTTTTAATATAAATAAGCTTAATTTTTAGATACCAAACTACGGTAGATAATTTAACATTTCCAATTTCATATGGTGATAGCAAAGTATTGTTACAAATGGAAGCGCTAAATACAACTGAAAGATTTTCTCCAATGTTATTAGTTGGACGAATTATTTATCGAAATGGTCAAAGTTTAATGGAAGAAGGAATTCCATTTACAAAACAAAATGATTGCCAATATTTTAATCGAATGTATTCAAAAAATCAAGTTGCAACAACTTCCTTCTGCTGCACAGAATTTGAGGATTCAGAAGTTTCAATCAAAAAAGAAAACATGTTTGTCAAAGATTTAAAGAACCCTTCAAACCACAGTAAAAAATTTGCATAAATTTTTAAATTTAAAGATGACTTTAAAGTTGCAGTAAAAAAAGATTTACATAAATATTTAAATTTTTATAATTTTGAAATAAAATAAATTATCATCAATAAAACAAAGATCCAATCAAAATCAAAATAATTTGCATAATTTAAATTAATTCTTCGTCGACGAAAGAACAGCGAGGATCTTTGAGGATTTGATAAAGCTTTTTTTCCAAGTTTTTCATTTCTTTTAATAATTTTGTTTATCTGCCACGCCCTTTCATCCAAAGATGGAATAATTCGATCCAAAAAAATTCATTAATTTTTTTCATATTTTGTTTGTAAGTTTTATCGTTAAGAATCTGAAAACAGCAGCTTCTGACTGGAGTGGATTAAGTGGATTTCAGAAATCTGATAAAAAAGTTTTTGAAAGCTTTTTGATTATTTTACCGCCCCCCCCCCCCCCCCACCAAAATATGCAAATTTCAAAAAAAAAATTTTGAGAATTAAAAAAAATAGATGAAAAATTCACATTGAATCGATGCCTGGCAAAATGTTTTTCAGCGCCAAAAGGAAAAAAAATGCATTCGTTTTTTTCGTATTTTGTTGTTGAAAAAATCGAAGAAAAAAAACCTTAAAAGTGTTATTCAATGCCAAACCTTTTTTTGGCATTGAATAACACTTTGCCAGGCACCGGTCCACAAAATTGAATTTACTCCTTGACATCTTTAAAAACAATTTTAGCAAAGTTTATTAAAATGAATATTTCATTAATTTCATTCTTGTTTGCAGTCTATGAAAGTGTTGAAAGGTGATAATTTGATAAGATTTTATATCAAACATTTTTTTTCGGGCTTTGTATTTTGTGTTTCTTTCAACTAAACTGTTGTTAAAAATTATGGTAGTTTGCTTAAATTTAAAAATAAATAAATCTGCGTTTATGCATTCATCAAAAGTTGGGTTTTTTAATATTTTTTTGTGTGCATTATTTTGATTATTTTCATTTTCAATAATGGGGTATGTCATTATGATTTTCAGATTATTATCAATTTAATATTTTGTTAATAATCAATTGATAAAATAAATTGTGTGTTCAGTTATTTAGAATCAATCAATTACAGTTTTTCTTTTAAAAATCAGTTAAAATATTCAAATATAATTTATTAGAACAATACTTGATTGTCACTGAAATACGTCCCGGTCCAAGGTCCCGATCCGGCTCATTCTTTTTGCATCTTTTTTGAAAGAACCATAGAAAAAAATTTTTAAACGAAATTTTGTTCCATTGTTCTTTCAAAAAAAGATGGAAACAGAATTAGTCGGATCGGGACATGGACCAGGCCATGTTTTAGTGACAGTCACAATACCTTTTTGTAAATAACCGGTCACATTAAAAACATGATTTTTGGTCACATTAAAAATTAAAAATTAAAAACATGATTTTTTTGAACTTCATGTTTACAAACAATTTTTTTTAAACACAAAAAAATACCGATGAAAAAAGACACGTCAGCACATTTATATTTTTTGCAGGGGTAGTAGCTTGTAAAAAGTCTGTCCGTCACCTCAGACAGAAATGTTACGAAATTTGAACACTCTTTCTTTTCAAAGATCAAAGATCGCCGCCCGCATTTTTATCGATGATTCATTTTTATTTTGTTTTTCACATTTTTAATTTTTCGTTGGCCGAGAAAAAAAATCTATTCGATTTTTCTCTTTCTTTTTTTGCAACATTTTTTTGAATATTTTAATAATTTTTATAAATGTAAAGCAATGTGATTTATAATTTAATTAAAAAATAAAAGATTTTAAAACAAAGAAGTAATTTTGATTTTTGTAAAAAAAACAAATATTTTAAACAATCCCCCATTAAATATTATTTTAGTAAGAAGAGATTAGTCATTTTTTCTCTTTACATAGAAACCGGGAGCGAACACTTTTTCCTTTGCAATGTGAAATTAAAAAATAGAAGATTTTGAAACAAAGAAGTAATTGTGATTGTTGTAAAAAGAAACAAATGTTTTGAACAATCCCGCATTAAATATTATTTTAGTAAAATTTAAAGAAGAGATTAGTCATTTTCTCTCTTTACATTGAAATTTGCAGCGAACTCTATTTTCTTTTCATTTTTTTTGTCATTTTTTCTTTACAGTATGAAAAATTAAATTTTAATTTACAACCTAATAATCAGACCTACTAGATGTTATTTTTTACGCTGATTCCAAAAATGCAAAAATATTTTAGCCTTGGAGATATAAATTTTATGGGAAGGATATAATTCCTATAAGAAATATATAGGAATTATATAAGAAGGTTATAGGAAAATACATTTTCTGTGATCAAATATAAATCTATTTTTTCAAAAACAAAAAAGAATTTATTTTATTTTAAAAACAACAGAGAAAAAAAAATCGGTAAAGTATATCAGAAACCATAAAAATGTATTTTACAGAATTATTTTCTTAAACGGCACAATTTTCGATAATCATCAAAATAAATACTATTTTTAAATCCAGGAAAATCAATAACAGGGAGTCGTTTTGGTGGAGTTTCAATAATTTTTGCAATAAAGCTTTCAAGGATTTCTTTATATGCATCAGAAAGTGGAATACCTCCATTGTAGCGCAAAAGAATGAATAAATTTTCATTTTTCTAAAATATGGAATTATAGAAATAAAGAAAGTAAAAACTAACCACAAGAAAATCAGTAATTGAAGCAAAATCAAAGGCTTCTGTTAAACCCCAAAGAGTAAAGCGAAAAAGTTCTTTTAAAGATGGAAGCATTTCAGCAAACTTTTTGAAAGTATCTCCTTGAAACATCGATGAAGAATTTTTGGCACAAATCCTACAAAAAAGAAAATGTAAAATAATTATAAATGTAATTTTGTAATAAATACTTACATAGTAAAATCTAGAAGTTTAGGAATATTTTCAAAGAATTGATCAAATGCAACTAAAGTTCCATCAGAATGTTTAATTATGCAGCAATAAAGCTTTAATTCCTTCAAATCACCAGATGAAGTTAAAAATGAATATTCATCAAAAGTTAAATGTTGACACCTAATTTGCAAAGAACGAAGATCACATTTGCCAATTTTTGGGATTAAAGAAGATAACATTGTTGGTGCATCAGCAATAACACAAATTTCATCATAAATCCATAATTTAGCAACATTTTTCATTGAATCAAAAATTTCTCCATCAGCATTCCATTTATTATCATCATCAGCTTTTAAACATTTAACAGGATAAATAGAATTTTTTGAGAAGAAATATTTGCAAGTTTGAATTAATTTCTTCCATGCATTTCCAGAACTTGGATTTGTAAAAATATATTTCATAACTGGATATCGAAATGAAAAATGTTGTGGACGTGGAGAAGCAAATGTATAACTTTTATTTAAATCATTTGATTGTGATAAAGCTCGTTGAAGATTTTGTAATTCCATCTTTGATTGCAGATGATTGAATAATATCTAAAAAAAATACTGATTATAAGATTAACAAAGTGATAAACATATATAAATGGATATAAAAACGAACGAAAAATAAATAAAAAACAACAAAAATAAAATGATTCTATAAAAAATTCGAAGTTAAATATTTATTTAAATGGAATACCCCCTATGAATTTTTGATTTTGTGTGTGGCCCACGATCTTTTCACAGTCACAAAAAATAAAACAATAGAAACGATATTATTCGCATGAATTAACTTTCAAAATTTTGTTGAAAAAATGAAAAATTGAAAAAAAAGAGATGAAAAAATTGCTCCAACGCCGAGCTATATTTTCTTCACACGAAAATATCATTTCTATTGTCTTCTTTTATGCGAGTGTGAAACAATAATGTGAGGTCATGAAATTCCAGGGCCGTACCCAGAAAGAAAAACATTTCGGTGGTGGGGGCTTACCTTTGATTTTCTCGATTTGGGGGGCGGGGGCTTCAATACCAATAGCCCCCAACCCCCTGTTGTCGATGCTGAAGTACGGCGCTGTGAAATTTCAATGAATTATTTTTATAAATCATCCATTTTTTCAACAAATATATATTTTTAAAAGAGACTGTCTACCAGAAAATTATAAAATTTCATATATGAGCGGAACACACCATCTCAGATTTCAATTATTTTTTGTTTTTTGGTAGATTATGGTCTAAAAACGTTATTCTGAAAGTATTACCAGTTCTTATAGTACAGGATCACTTTGAATATTTCACCGCCTAAAAAAAATTGCATTTTTTCGTTGGGGGACCCAAATGAAACATGCAAAAATTGCCCCAGGATCTCAGCTTTTTTAAAATATAAAATATAAAACTTAAAAGTTTTATATGCTTTGCGCCACGCCGAGGGGAACTTTTCGATTCCCAACCAAAAAACTGTTGTCGAACAACATCTATAGCATCGAATAATATCAGTGTATTTCCGCTACCATCTTTTAGCGCTACCGCTTCGCTATCGCTATTTAAAAATTGCCGCTACCGCTCCGCTACACTGCTACCTGCAGGCGCTACAAGCTGCCGCTATTTTCCAACAACATTTTGACAAAAAAAATGTCTTTCAATAAAATTTTGTTCTTTTTTAATGCGTTCGCACTTTTTTACCAAACCGTATCGGAAATCGAAATTTAAGCATCGACAACAGTTTAAAAACTGTATCGAATAGCTTATCAAAATAATTTTTAAAAGTGTCGAATATCTAAATATTGATATCATTTATATGAAAATCAGTATCACACATCCCCGATTATTTTAATATTGATTTCTGCAAAAATACTGTAGTTTAGAAAAAGTGATTTTTTTTAAAGATTTTTATTGTTACAGATTTTTTCAAACAATGAAAGAAAACAAAATAAAAGAATTATTCAAAAATTCAATTTTACCTGTATAAATTCAACAAGTTTTATTTTTATTTGTTTGGTGTAATTTTATCTTTTACCTTAATCTCCATTTAAACATTCCATTTTTCAGACCTGGTGAAGGATATGTTTTTTGGAAAAAACGTGGAACTTTCAAAAGTTTATTTTCAAAAAAATCAAAAATTGCACCAAAAAATAAAAATAAACTTCCGCAAGCCCGTATTTAAGGGGGGGGCTTTGGGGGCTTCAGCCCCCCCCAAAATCGAGAAAATCCTTTGATCTTTTGCCGCTTCGTGTTAGCGGCGGCAAAAGATCAAAGGTTAGCCCCCCCCCAAAATCGATGAGCCCCCCCCCCCCCGAAAATTTTTTCTGGGTACGGCCTTGAACTTCCGCCTTTAAAATCGAAATAAAAGTTATCGTTTTACGATTAGTTTTTTGTTTTATGGGAGTATTCTCAGAGAATTAATGCTTCTTCGTTTGATTTTTAAATAAAAAAAATTATGAATTTTCTCATGTTTTATTACAAATTTATTTTAAAATGTTGGGGTATAAAAGCGATGGAAATTGAAGGAAAAAAGTATTGTTTTAAAAAAATATGCAGCGGTCGCTACTTTGTGTGGCGCTCTGCTGCTTTGTTTTGTTTATTCAAACTGAAGGTAAAAAAACTTTTTTTAAAAACTTTTGTACATTTGCTGGTACATGTTGAGCCTCGTGTCAGCAAATGTACATAGGTGGTCTGTGCAATCATGAGTATCAAAAAAAAGTGAATTACCGGATGGGATCGAACCTGGGAGGTACCAGGTCGAAACCCCATTGCGCTAACCACTTGACCATTGAGTCAAAAAAGTGAAAGTTATTTGTTGACAGATTTACCGCCCCAGTCAAACTCCCCGCCTGACAATGTCATCAGTGCGGATCATTCAATTTCCAAGAAATCGAATTTAAATCAAAAAGAAAGTCCGAAGACAATCTCCGTATTACTGAATAAGTAAAGAGTCGATAAAAGTAGGGGTATTTCACCGATGACCGAAGTCTCCCCCTTATACTACACCTCTTATGACTCCTTTTAGAATATATTTTCTAAAAGGATTTCGCGTGATCCTTTTAGAAAATATATTATTTAATGACAAATAAAATAGTCTTACATTTTTTCCACCTGTAGAAGACTCTTACGGTTTAAATAAGTCTAAAATATTTGTGATGCAAATTAAAAAATGATTTGTGTTTTGGTAAATCTACAGTATATTTTTTTTATCAGAATAAACACAAAAGATTTCTTATTTATTTAGCCTTCGGAGAAATAAATCTTATTCTATTTTAAAAAAGTATACTGTAGATTTTATAACTTCTTCAAGAATTGTAGTTACAGTAATTTTACACTCCTAACATCTCCAAAATTACAGGTTTAAAAAAGCCAGCTGTTCAAGTTCAATTGAAAAAAGATTTTGATGATGATCCATCGACAAAATTATCATTGAAAGAAAAGGGACCAAATCATGATAAGAAAAATGTAAATATTACTCGAAATGTTTATATCATTGATGAAAATCAACAAAATGGAGGAGATTCGCGTAAGTTTTTTTTAACAGAAAATTTTTAAATAAAAATGTGGGAAAATTTAAATACAGAATTTGCGTTAATTTTATTCTTTTTTTTAAATCAATTTTTTGAAACTAAAAATAAAGTTATTTTTTTATCATTTTTTTTTGTGTGATACATTTAAAGAAAACAAAATAAACAGAAATATCTTAAAAATTTTATAGCATTTTTCTTGATTCAAGATTATTCAAAATTTTCACAGAATTAAAAACAAATTATATTTTTGGATCCAGGTTTTAACTGCTGATAACTGTACATAAAGTTGATTAAATCAAAGGTTCATAAAAGTTTGCTATTTTTAATAATAAATTTTGATTGTTGATGCTAATTGTTAATAAATATTGGTAAAAGTTTTGCCGTAAAACAAAGTCAATTTAAAAATCAAAGAAAAATTAACAACATAAAAACCGGCAAAAAAAGAGCAGCGCCTACGGTCAAGTGATTGGAAGCGCTTACCCCATAGCCCCGCTCTCGCAGGTTCAAACCCACGTCTGTGCCGAGCTTAAAAATGATAAAAAAATTTTGAACCTCTTTTTTCATAAAATATTAAAAATATTAAAATATTTTCATGAAAATCTGCCGTAATTTGATTTTCGTGTTCATAAAATTCGAACAAAGAATAAATAAGAAAATTTATTCAATCAATATTGATCATTGAAATTGATAAAATTAAGAAATTCAATCAATGATTAAAAAATGTTGATTTTTTGAATAATACATATTTATTTTTCCCAATGCTTTATTGAAAATAATTTTTTTGCTGCTATTTTCAGTAAAAAATTACGTCATTTTTAAAAAGTGACACCCCTAATTTTACGTACAAATATTTTTAAATAAATTCAATGACTCACTTTTTTTCTTTTTTCTTTGATTTTTGCAAACAAATTTGACGTCCAACAAAAAAGAATAAAAGTATTTTTCAGGTTTTTGATTTTTGTTTTTGCTTATCAGTAATTTTTTTTCAATCATCAATGAAAAAAATCAAGCATATAAAATTGACTCAATTTATTTTTTTCCAATTTAATCACATTTTTTTGTGTGAAAGCAGAAAAAAAAGAGAGTTAACTGATTTAAAAAATATTTATTTATTTATTTTTTTAAAAAACAATGGAAGATTCTTTAACGACCGTAATTGTGGATGTTGCGGCATCAGAAATTCGATTTCGTTTAGCTTTGGGATAAGTTTTTCTGATGATAGAAAAATTTAACAATTTATTGTGACAGTTTTACCCTAGTGTACATTATTTTTGAAAATTGTTTAAACACTGTTTTTTAATATTTTAATCTAAAAAATTAACCGTTTTATGATAATGTGTGATACAGTATCACAATCATAAAGATGTCACAAAAACGTGCCACTTATTTTTGAAAATTATATGTGACGTCACAAAAAAATCTGAAATTAATGAACTCAATCTCCCTTCTTTTGATCTATTGCCGCATTTTAAAACGGCATCACATTTTGTTAACCCCAATAGACATGACGTCACGCAATAAGATACGTGACGTCATGCCCGGACACACCCAACGTCACACATCCATAATAAATATTATTTTGTGTGGCTCTATTTTTGGGATACTGTATTTATTTAAAAAAAATATATAATTAATTTTTTAGCAAATTTATGTAATCAAAAATAAATCTTTGGTTGAAGAAACTCCATGGTATGAAAATGCCGCGGAAAAAGGGATAATCAAAAATTGGTCAATTATTGAAGATTTAATGCAGCATTTTATTCGCTCTTTCAATATTGAACCAAAAAAGTGTTCAATTATTTTTACGCAATCTCTTGCTTCTACTGAAAAAGATATGGAAAAAGCTATGGATGTAAGTTTTTAGCTTTGTGATAAAAAAATAATGATAAAATGATTATAGATGTTATTTGAAAAATTTGATTTTAATTCTGTTTACATCACTTCTGACGCTTATTTATCTTTCATTGCTTCAGGTGAGTGAATTTATCGGAATTATAGTTCTGATTTTTTTTACCCTACTGGCTTATAAAAATAATGTTGTGCCGGGAATATTTTTTTTGATTCCGGAGTTGGAGCCGGCTCCACATTCGGCTCCGAATTTTGAATACACTTTTCTTTGGATTTTTGATATCAGTAATTTTTGCTCCGAGGTCAACTCCACGGAGTCGGTCCCGGAATCGGCTTCGGAGCAACTGTGTGCAGTATTTAAAAAATTAATGGTTTCATAATTAATTTTTTTTAAAGGAAAATCAACCGGTTGCATTGTTCAACTTGGTCACAGTCTTACATCATTCTTACCAATTATTGATGATAAACCTCGAATATCTGAAGCTAAATGGTTTAATATTGGTGGAGCAGATATATCAAATCTTTTAATTGATGACGCAAATATTTCATATAGCCTTGATCGAGCTTCCCCATTTACTCGACAAAAATTGGATACTTTTAAAGAAGTCAATTGTTTTGTGGCATCTGATTACAAAGCTGAAGTTAAAAGACATGAATCATTTAAAGAAACAAAATCAGAATCACAACCAGATTTTTTTAAATATATAAAAAAATCTGCAGCTGTTTCTCGAATGTATCAAAAGCTTCAAAAACCTTTAACAAAATCAACTTTTGAAGCACCAGAAATTTTATTTGAACCATCAATAATTGGTAAAAATGATTACGGTATTGCAGAACAACTGTATGAAATGATTGGATCTCTAAAGCCTGTGGGATATCATGGATCATTATATTCAAATATTGTCCTCTCTGGGGGACTTGCAAAATTAAAGGGTTTAAAAGAGAGATTTGCCGCACAAATTGATGAATATTCACCAAAGGCATCAAAGATTAATGTTTCCTTAGCCTCGGATATCTCAAATCCAAAACCAAAACATGAAGATGAAGAAGATATTGAAGAAGGATATATTTCAACTTCAACCTTTGAAAATAAATCTGATATAATTCCTAGAATCCAAATTGATACTTCCTTGGCAGCCTTTAAAGGTGCAACAATACTTTCACAGCGACCAAATTTTTCAACCTTTTTAATTTCAAAAGAAGATCGACCAAATTTGAGAAGAAATAGAAGTCGAGCTTCGGTTCGTTCAAGCTATCGAAACAGCTCATATTTAAGACCAGATTTTGTTGAATAATAATTATAATAAATTATTTATGTTTGAAAAAAAGTTTGTAAAATAAATAAAAAATAAGAAATGGATTAAAATACTTTTTTGTAGTAAATTTCAAAATATCGATTTAATAAATACATGCCCAGAGCTACCGTATCTCATTTCATTTATATATTAGTATGAATATAACTTTTATAAAACCCGTATCTTCTGGTTTACATATAAATAAATGTCAAAAAATTTATATGAACAATTACAAAATTGTAAAAACAAGTTTTTTTTCTTACTGTATTAGCAATTTGGCGTTGTGTGTCTCTACAAATGTCTCTTCAACTTTTTACAAAAATTCATGTCATGAAATTCAGTGAATTATTTATTTAAATCATCCGTTTTTTTTCGACAAATCACGTTGGAATCAAACGTACATTTTAAAAAATTGTAAATTTTCGTTGCAAGACTATTTGTCGGGTAAATTTTTAGGAACTTTGACGATGGATTCTGCTCTTATATTAATTTTTCAAGTTTTTCTGCTTCTATAATTAAAATCAGCGTAAAAAACTGAGTCGGATAACAGAGAGTTTTTTGAAAAATAATATCTGTGAAGCAAAATCAATATTGCATGTGAAATTGTCGGGTGATTTTTCCCATTTATTAGTTTTGGCAAAACGTTTTGCTCCGAGTCTAATCCATATTAACTCAACTAATCTTCTATTTGATGATGAATATATACTTTTCTCAACAAAATTATCATTTACTATAGCTTGAACAAATACCAGAGGATGTTGCTGAATCATCTTGGACATATAAAAAGTAAGTATTTTTAACTTTTGTAACTTATTTTATATATATTTTTTCAGGCTGCTTTATTTTTAATTCAGAACTATATTTTTCAATAATTATTGCAATCATGTAGCACATTTTATTCAAAAATGATCACAATAAACGTCACGATTTTGTGTCGAAATTATGAAGAATCAAAATGTTAGTTTACCACAGGAAAAGGTGTTAGCGTAACTTGATAACAGTTTGATAATTAATTTATTGAAAAATATAGTTCTGAATTAAAAATAAAGCAGCCTGAAAAAATATATATAAAATAAGGTACAAAAGTTAAAAATACTTACTTTTTATATGTCCACGATGATTCAGCAACATCCTCTGATATTTGTTCAAGCTATAGTAAATGATAATTTTGTTGAGAAAAGTATATATCCCTCATCAAATAGAAGATTAGTTGAGTTAATATGGATTAGACTCTGAGCAAAACGTTTTGCCAAAACTAATAAATGGGAAAAATCACCCGACAATTTCACATGCAATATTAATTTTTCTTTGCAGACATAATTTTTGAAAAAACTCGCTGTTATCCGACTCAGTTTTTTACGCTGATTTTAATTATAGAAGCAGAAAAGCTTAAAAAATTCATATAAGATCAGAATCCATCGTCAAAGTTCCAAAAAATCCACCCAACAAATTGTCTTGCAACGACAATTTACCATTTTTTAAAATGTACGTTTGATTCCAACGTGCAGTATTTGTTATAAAAAAATCAATTTAAAAGTAAGATATTGTTTCACAAACAGCAAAATCTTACGAACATTTGAATTCGATGATTTGAAAGAAATAAAAAAATTTTTGAAACAAAATTGGCGTGAATCTTGTTTGAAAAGTTCTGTTTTTTCACCACTAGCAAAACTGCAAACGGTTTTATAAATTTGATTATAAAAAATCAAAAAATTTTTCGTTTTTTATTTTCAGTTTTCTCCTTTGTTAAAATATTAGTAATATTTTTTTGAAAAGTAACCAAATAAGTTTGCAATATTTAAAAAACTAAATAAATAAATTATCATAAATTTGTAAAATGTGGTTAGTTTTATTATTATTTATTAGCAAAAAATAAATTTAGAAATTAGAAAAAATTTATTAATATTTTTTGATTCATACGGTATTTACAGTACTATTTTTATAAGCATAATATATTTATTTATGATATGTTGTTGTTTATCCATAAATGGCTTTAAAAATGAGGGCATCCTGTGATGTGAAATGTTTGTCATTCCATGTTTCATCCATTTCTACATTGTTTTGTTTTGGGGTGAAAATTGGAGCTGATGCATTTTTTCTAAATTTGGAATACATATTTATGTGAACAACGAATTTTTTTCAAAGCCTGAGAAAAGTTAATATTAGAAAAAAAATATTAAAAATTTTAACTTCTAATAGCGATTATAGACTCAATGTGGAAAACAAATTTATAGCCATTAGGATAATGATATCAGAATACTGTTAAATTTCTACAAAATATAACATTTTTAAACTTTTCCGAAATTGCAGAAAATTTTACTGGTCACTCAATTTCCCTGAAATTCAAGTGCTAACACTTTATTAAGCCCAAATCCTTGTCTTTTGTCTATTTTATTTTCAAAAAAATTTACTTACGAATATATTGAATACTGTGGAAAATGGAGGATACTGGTGTAATCGTAAACGGAGAAAGCTGAATTTGTCGATTCCATGCAGTCATAGCATTTTTGGTATATCTGTTTATCAACATTATAGATGTTATCATAATGGATGATAATAAACTGGTCACGGTCTTGACGAAGATGTGTGTAAATAAAGCCTAGAAAATTAAAAAATATATAATTTTTAAATAAAATAGTCTTATATACACATTACCAAGGCTTGCCATTAAATTTCTGAGATTTGTTACCATACTACATTTTTCAGATGTTGACAATGGAACATAGAAACCACCTTTACTAACGGCATCAGTTTCACCACAACCATTTTTTTCCAAGACGAAACTCATATACCTTTTTTTTGAATATTCTTCTCCAGGTGAAAGTTCTTTCCATTCAAGAAATTGACCCCCAACTCCTTTATTCAATTCCGTAACAGTATCATAAATCAATTTAAAAAACATAACTCTATCTTCTTCTTCACAAATAACTTCAAAATCAATATGTTTTGTATTCCAAATAAATCGTTCGATAACATTTGTTGGCTAAAATTAAATATGCATATTATTACACAATATTTAAAAACTGAAATAAAAAAGGCACTTACAAATGCAAATGAACAAAAGAAAAAACAAAAAAGGTACAAAAACTTTTCTTGCATTTTTCGATTAGTTTAATTCACTTTAAAATACGTTTCTCAAAAAGCAGAGCTTAGTCTAAAACTTTTAAAAGATTACATCAAAAGCATTCTTTTTTAGTTAAAACACGATTTTTTTCGTCTTCAGAAGATGACAAAAAATCGCGTTTTAAATAACGCAATTATCAAATGATGGTCGTATAGAAAGTTGAAAGTATTAAAGGAAAACTATGAGAGAGATGCAGTGACAGGTGCTTTTTTATCACCTGTTGTTAAACTTTCAAGATCATTATTCTGGCTTATTGATTTAAAAACAAATATACACATGAATAAAAGAAAGAAATATTTATTAGAATGTCAAACAGCAAAAATGCAAACCCGAGAATAAAACCACTAAATATTTTTGATACTAATTTGACCATCTTTTTGTAATAATCTGATTTTTTCTTCATTGATAAAAACCTGTTGGATTTTTGCCCTAAAAATTTTCTTTATTTGAAAGTTTTGTAAGAAAGCTTCTTCTGCATTTAGAACATCTTTTTGTTCGTTTGTTTGATCCTTTTTTTAGTGCTGCATCTTTTGTAAATAAGCTAAAAACAATTTAGAAGCCCCTCGTAAAATTGGAATGCTTAAAATAATTTTATACAACATAAAAATCTTTGTGTTTGTTTTACCTCAAACAAACTTTTTTTTGCAATTAGTGCAATCAACAATGTTTTTTGTGGGATGAATTACGAAATTGTAAATTGCTTTTTACATTATCAAAAGAATTTAAGAGAATAAGAAATATCCACTTTTTGTAAATTTTCCCTATGAAATATTAAAAGCGTGTTCAAACGCTAATGTTCTTAGAGAAAAAATTTATCAAGTTGTCTTCATTTTTAAAAACGGCTTTGTAAAAAAAATATTGTTTCTAGTTTTATATCTCGAAAAAAAAGAGAAAGAAATTTTTAACGTCAATCAGACGCAATCGCAAGGTTAAAATGTTATCAAAAGCAGCCAGGAATTTTCTCAAGTTGGAAAAAATGAAATTATTGTGAGACCAACTATAATTTTTTTTCATTTATATCAATCAGTGGTCATCATGAAAGCAGTAATTGTTCTTCTTTTATTTTCTCTTATATCAATCATCCAAGGCTTTGTACGTTTTGCTAGTAAAATCATACGGTTTTGATACGTTCTTTTCAGGAAACAAATGTTATTCGGGAAAAAGTTTGGAAGACTCAAATAGTGTATTACACCCAGTGTCTCCAAAGTTCCACTTTTTTTTTGGAACGCGTTCCGTTCCGTTCCATTTTGGGCTGTATCCGTTCCGTCCGTTCCGTTCTCTTTTTTTAATCAACCCGTTCCCGTCCGTTCCGTTCCAAAATCTTCAGGAACGCGTTCCGTTCCCGTTCTTATAAAATTTTCTAAAAATTAATAAAATTCATTTTTTTAAACTCAAAAATGTTTCTTTGCTATGTTTTAAAAAGTAAAGGTGTGTGTTTAATAGTAAAACAGAAAATTCAACAGCATAAATTGGATTTAAAATATTTTTCCCGATCGAAAAGTTGTAATTTTACCCTATTTTTTAAGAAAAAATAGCAAAAAACAGAGAAAGAACGGGAACGGCTAAATCCCAAAAAGGAACGCGTTCCGTTCCGTTCTTTTAGGAATTTTACCCGTTCCGTCCGTTCCGTTCCTAAATCCCACCAGTTCCCGTTCCGTTCCGTTCTGGAACGGGAACGGAACGGAAGAACGGACGTTCCAGAACGGAACGGTGGAGACACTGATTACACCGTTGAAGAAAAATACAATAAAACATGGATTACTGGATTAGCAGGCAATACAATAGAAATTTTCAAGAAAAATTTTCCAAATTCAATTAAATGGGAATTTCGTGAAGATGTATCTGATCTTGAACGATATATGGTTTTTACTCCTGGATCTGGATCATTGAACTGTGGTCAAGTAAAATATTATAAAAAAGCAAGGCAAATTATGGTCCAAGTGCAACTTAAACAGGTCCCTTGTACTTATAATGATGCTTTACACGAACTTTTGCATGGATAGATTAAAATGTGGAAAAATATTTTCGGTTTTTTTCGTATTTTTGTTGAAAAAAATATGAAAAACGAAAAAACGGTTTTTGGCATTGAATAACATTTTACCAAACAGCGGCCTAGAAAGTTGTACCCTGGATTCGATGGTCACTTTTATTGGCATTTTATAATTATTCAAATTTCTCAGTTCTTAGAAAAAAATTTCAACATCTGTTTTAAATTTTCTTGCTCCGACAAAATCAAACTCAAATTTCAGGCAAATCCACTGGCATTATTGTACAAATTGGTCACAGTATTACAGAAATTTTACCCATCATCAATGGTGAACCCTTGCTACAGTATGCAACATATTTTAAAGTTTCTGGTTCTGATATTTCTTCTGAACTTTCATCTGAAGTTAATGCCTTCTCATTTCCATCAACAAATTTGCCATTAAAACGTGATGAAATAAAAGAAAAAATGTGTTATGTTCCAAGGGATTCAACAAAAGAATTAACAAAATACAATAAAAATGCCAAAATTCAACAACCCCCACCAATTTTGTTGCAACGAAGAAGTGCCACCGGAAAAGGATTTATTAAAAAATTTGAACGCCAAAAATCACAGTATTCTTCGAGACTTTTTTTTTAAAATTTGGTTTTGAGTCAATATGGCGTTAAATGTGAATATATTTGTAGCTGTGGTACAACCTATGCTCACCCAACACCATTTGATTTTTTAACAGATGAGTAAGATATATATATGCAAGGTTATGATAAAATAACTAAATTAACTTTATAGAAATTTAAAGAATATTCAATCTCTGGTTCAAATTGAAACCTCTTTTACAGTAAGAAGAACTTGCAAAACTTGTGGAAACCTTTTTCAACCATCCCATATCGCATTCATGTGTCCAACTCCTTTCATTATTTGCTTCCGTTTAGGGGCACATCACAACAACGATAATATTTGTTTTAAAGATCTCGAAGATATCCCACTTTCCTTTTCGGTACATAAAATTTAAAAAAATAATATTTTTCACCATCAAAAAAGTTTAGATCAATAATTCAAGTTATCGTCTTGCTTCCATTTCGTTCCACAAACCCGGTCATTACATTTCAATAACTTTTTATGATAAATTTCATGTTGTTTATTTTGATGGAATGGAAGGTGCATCACCAATGACTTTTCGAGCAGCAATTCAAAAAATAATTCCAGAAAAAATTTACTTTAAAACTGTGGTTCTGTTATTCTGTTATTTTATTAACTGTTATTGTGCCATAAATTTATTTTGGTACTTATTAACCCTCGATGTTTTAAAACAAAATATATATTTTAGAAATAATTCATTAAACTATATCTTGCTTATTATTAAAAACTGAATAATTCATAAAACAGTGTTAATTTAAGAAAAAAAATTAAGCATTACAGTAAGAAATAGATATTTCATGTTACCCGCGATTTTTCACCTGTTTTTTTCACCTTTGACAGGCTCTGTGAAATCAAAATCCAAAAAAAACAATTTCGATGAAACAAAAAAATGTTAAACCGAAATAATTTATTATCAGTCGAAATCAAGTTTTCCAGAGTATTTTGCAGAGCCTTGCCCCCGACCCGCGTTTTTCCAACCGCATTTTACAACCCGCACCCGCGGGTTGTAAAATGCCGACCCGCATTTTACTGGAACCCGTTAAAGTGGGGTTTTGGAAATTAAACAGAAAAAGTACCCTGAAAAATAAAAATTTAGTTTAAATTGCAACTCAAGGAAGGGAGGGGGGAGGAGCTTTCCCCCTCTATTTGCGGTGATAAGACATCGAAATTTTTTGCCGAAAAAATCAAAGCGGCGTGATATTTTGTGACTCTCACCCCCTCATCAACAGTATCACTAAATATCTGGACAGCCACATACAAGGCCGTATTTAGGGGGGGGGGGGTTCAGGACCTGTGCCCCTTCCGAAACTGAGAAATTTCCTTTGATATTTTGCCGCTTCGCGTTGGCAGCGGCAAAATATCAAAGGTGAGCCCCCCCCCCAAACGGTCAGTGCCCCCTCCTAAATTTTTTTTTGTATATGGCCTTGGCCACATATGCCGTTTTTACGAAATCTAAAAAGTTAAATTTAGAACGTTTGATTCGGCACAAATCTTTTTTTTGGTTTCAGATTTCTGTATTTATGTAAGTTTAGCATAATACTTTATATGTTTTTCATTTCTTCCTTTTTTACATACTACATACTTAAACTTTCGGGGGGGGGGGGGGGGGGGGGTTAAATGTCTCTGTTAAACTGCTTTGCGCAATACTCTCCCACTTAAGTGCTACTCTCAAGCGCATTTGTTTATGTGGCCGTGAACAAGGGATGATAATCAATAGGACACCTTTTAAAAAATGATGCTCGAACAAAGAGATATTATATCTGTTACAAATTAGCGCCAAATTTACGAGTTAAAGGGTTGTTTTCTTCACCATATTTTTATGCTTTTTTTAAAAGAAGAATTTGTTTACTTTTCTTTAAAACACGAAAAACCAACTTTAAAAAAAAGATTATTGTACGAAACGATTTTTTAATGCTCATTTTTTGTATTTTGTATCACTTTTATACATATTTATCTTCTTTTTTTTCTACAGTAGTTTCAAAAAAATATGGTGCTGCCTATGATAGGGGCTGATACCCTTACCAAGCTCAATAAAAATGTTCATGGTCGATTTAAGAGATTGCTGACCCCATTACTTAAAGATGGAATAGGTGATAAAATGGATAAAGGAAATTTATGGATTGTTCCAGGTTTTACTGTCCTAGCATTCGCTGTTTTATGGACTACAAAATTGTAGGTTTCAGTGGTTCTCTTTTAAAAAAGTTTTAGATTTAAGATTGCAAAATTTGTGTTTTTCAAAAAATTCTGCGCGAGATCTTCTTTATTTTTAGGTTCCCATGATATTTTATATTTTACTTTGTTAAGGGACTGTCCAGCAATCACGTGACGACCGGGAGCGGGTCCGCCAAATGGTCACACCCTTTAATATTTTCGGCAAAAGCCTTTTATGTTTGGTCCCGAGGGGGGAGGGAGGTCTAAAAACCCCGATTTTTCGGTCATTTCTGGACAGCCCCTTAAAGACCATAACAGAAACCCTACAGTCATGAGTTTTTGAAGAACTGACTCAAATTTATGGGAATCAGGGCAGTCCGGGAACCCGGCCATTTTCCCGCATTTTCGTATCGGGTCGGAATCCCGGATTAGTTTCTCGGATCTCGGGGCTGTATCAGATCCCGGATCTCGGCCATTTTTCGGGATTTTTGTCCCGGATCGGATAAAAAACCAAATACCGTACAGCCCTGACAAGAATAAAAGATTTTTAAGAAATTGTAATAATCTTGATTTTTATTTTTTTAGATCAAAGCTCGCCCTTGATGAGTCCACATGTAAGGGGGCATCCATTTATGATCTCTCGGGTACTACACTTGATGCTGACGCTCAAAGGCATTGCCAAACAGCCAAGCGATTTTTTGTGGAAATTAATGAACCATTTCAATATGATCAAAAATGGAGGGAAGCTAGACAGGTTAAAAATCCTGAATGGATTTTATGGTTTTGGGCTCCCATCGTTTTTGTCATGTATGTTCTAACAAGGTTTCTATGGTCATTGTTAATGGAAAATCAAGGTAGTAACGTTACAAAAAGAGAGAGAAATAAGTAACAAAAATATAAGCAAGAGATTAAAAATATTTTGGCAGCAGCAAACTACACTTTTTCTCTGTCAGTGTTGTTGTTAGGACACGCCGATTCTGGTTCCGAAATCGGAGTTGATAAAGAGGGGAATTGACTCTTGTAAAAACTTTTAAAAATTATATATTAATACTTTCGATCGTTCTAAAAATCATTATTCAACATTTTTAACATTTAAAACGAGGAAAAGAAAAATTTTTTATTTTTCCACATAAATGCACGCTTTTTGAGTAGAAATTATCGAGCATTTATGCAAATTGAGAAAAAGAAAACTTTTTCTTTTCCTTGTTTTATATAAAGAAGCTCAATATATAGGTACCGGCGCCCCAGAATTTTTTTTCAACTTTTAGACAAAAATTTATATGTATCCGATACTTAAGGAAATGAGTAATTCAATGACATATTCATATATTTTTTATGTTTAATAATGTAAAAGTTATTCAACTTTTAAAAAGAGACCCTCTAATTTTGAAGGAAGTCAAAAAAATGTTTCTCTGACTGTCTGCATGGCCACAACAGTGTATTTTTTGCAGAAATAGTGGCCACACTGGCCATTTTTTTCTTTTTTTGCCTTCTTCTTTTCTTATTTTTTTTGCAAAAACTTTTACGACGCCGGTGCCTACTCAATATAGCTCTCAAATTAGTTACAAACAAAATTTTTTAAAAATTAACAATTTATTGGGTTTCTTTTTTTAGTTAGTTGAAAATTGTTCTAAAGTGTGTCTCAAAAGTATAGAACCACCTTAATTTTTGCCAAATTATCGTTATTTTTGGGTCTTTTTTGAAAGTGTCAAGTGATTCTGATAGTAAAAATAGTTTGTCAGTTGATATGTTTCAGCGTTTTCGCCAATTTCGATTTCCGGTAATCTCGCAGCGAAAATACAAAATGGCCTAAAATCGAAATTTTTGTATACGGTAGTTTCGAAAATTTTGTAAAGCCCATCTGATAGCCCGTGGTTTAAATAGTTTTTCTGCCAAGTTTCAAACTTTTTCATCAACTCATGTCTTCAGGGCCGGGGATTGAAGTGGCAAAAATTGGCCTATAAATGACAAAAATCGAAAAAAGCAGCCTTTTTTTTGCAACTTTAATTCCCAGGCCTGAAGAGATGCGCCAATGAAAAACTCTGAAACTTGGGGGTTAGACTATTTAAACCACGGGCTATCAGATGGGCTTTACAAAATTTTCGAAACTACCATATACCAAAATTTCGATTTTAGGCCATTTTGTATTTTCGCTGCGAGATTACCGGAAATCGAAATTGGCGAAAACGCTGAAACATATCAACTGACAAACTATTTTTACTATCAGAATCACTTGACACTTTCAAAAAAGACCCAAAAATAACGATAATTTGGCAAAAATTAAGGTGGTTCTATACTTTTGAGACACACTTTAAATCAATATACATAAATGAATCTGATATATTAAATAAGCCTTTTTAACTTCAAAAATAAATTTTTATACGTTTCTGTAGAATTTTTTATGGCGGAGTTTACTCCGAAATTGACTCCAGTGCCATTGAAGTCGATTCGACTCCGATGGCACCAGTGCTATGCTTTAATATTTTTAGTCGCCCCGCTACCCCCCCCCCCCCCCCCCGGACTTTTAAAAAGTGGCCCCGCGCCTCGAATTTTCAGTAATTTTGTGCTATTTTTTGATTTTAAGTTATGAAATGAAGTTCAATATCGTCATTAATCACTATTAAAGCTGTATTAAATTTGTTAATTGACCAAAATAACAAAAAAAATAGGAGTTTTTTAAAAAATTGGTTAAAAATTCCCCCGCGCTCAGGACGCCCTGGGCGGGGCGAAGCATAACACTGGAGCTCCATCTGGAGTCGATAAAAAAAATGTTGGGCAAATCCTTGTTTTCTCTTTTTTTAAACTGTACTAGCCAAATTTTTATATATCTTCATTTTCAGGAATTAATTTTAATAATATTGTAAACGCGTCCCAAAATGTTACCACAGAATATGAAGGTATTACAGAAGTTGACGAAGATAAACTTGATGAAAAACTTTCCGTGATATCAGATAATTTTCGATGCGCTTTATCATCGAATGCGTTTGCAGCTTTTATTTGCTTTGAAACAATTCTTGTATTAGCTCCATTATTTTTACTGATGGGAATATTACCACTCTTGATCGGTGGCCACTATCGTACTTGGGGCTTGGATGTTGCAAAGGCATGGTGGGATAATCGAGAATGGTAAAATTTCAAAGATAAATATAATTATTGGCTTTTTAAAACTTACAAATTTAATGCTTTAAGGGAGTGTCGGAGGAGGTAATGAAAAACTGTTTTCATTCCTTCCTGAAAAGAGTCTTAAGACGAAAGCAATAATTCTGGCAAAAAAAGAAGTTGCATTCCCATGAAAAAGGTGAAAAACAAATGAGCATGCATTTTTTCCATGCGCGCGAAAAAAAAATTAGGCAAAATAAGTTACATTCATTGCTGCAACTTTTTTTGCATGAATTAGTGTTTTCGTCTTAAGACTTTTTCAGTAAGGAATAAAAAAAGTTTTTCATTTCCTCCGACACTCCCTATAAATTCATTTATCAAATTTTTTTTTAATTAAGTTTTTTCAAAAATGTTTTAAATTTTTACAAATTTGCTTAATTAACTGTTTTGCAAAAAAAAGTTTAATCTAAATTTACAATGAATTAAGAAAAAAAAAACGTAATTAAATTTTTTTTTGAAATTCAAAAAACAAATTACAATTTAAAACATACTTAATTTTTTGGTTACCAAGTCTTTTGCATAAACAAACTCTTATGTATTTTTTCAGGCAAGGCTCACCTTTGCAGCCTTTCTTTAATTGGAAAAACGATTCTTTAATCATGCCTTTGATTCCAAGATATACATATTGCGATTTTCATTTTGTGACTTTGGGGAATGATCATGTTCTCACTTATCGATGTTATTTAGATGCAAATTGGCATGAGAGAACTGCTCTTTTTACATGGTAAGAAAAAGCCACACGTTAAATATATTAAAATAAAAATTATTTAATAATGATAAATGCGAGTATTAATAATAGTGAACGGCTACCCGACCCGAAATCGAAAAAACCGGGTCACGGGTCTTTGTTCCGGGTCAAAAATGTCTTAGAGTCCAAAACTAGGTCAAGAAATTTTTAAGGTCTGGTCGACCGGGTCACAGGTCGGGTTAATTAAAAAACAGAAGTAAAATTAAAAAAATTTTTCACCAATTAAAATAATATCAAAATGTGGTTATAACATTTAGAAAATAAAATAATAACAACTTTTTAAATTAAAATTTAACTTTTTTTAGTCTGTGTCGCATTCTGTGAAGCATTAAAAATGTCGGGTTGAAAATATTTCCGGGTCGGGTCACCGGGTCGAAATCCGAGTCTAAAAATTTTTCGGGGGGGGGGGGGGGGGTCGCCGGATATTATGGTAACACGTCGGGTCAACGGGGTCACGGGTTGGGTCTGGTTCCGGTCAGTAGTCATACAGGGGTAATAGCGTAAAAAGGGCGGAGCCTATTTTCCTCTCTCTCCCGAGGCGCAGCTGTCATTGGCTGGTCACCTATTGGTCGGTCACTTTTTTTTTTCTGGTCAAAAATTTTTTTGGTCGGTCACTTTTTTTTCCTGGTCACTTTTTTTTTCTGGTCAAAATTTTTTTAAAAAAAATAAATTTTATTAAAATTTAAAAATGAAATTAAAATTTAAAAAGCAAGTAAAATTAAAATTTTAAAAACGAAATTAAAATTTAAAAATGAAATTAAAATTTAAAAAATGAAATTCAAAAATTAAAAATACAGTAATTAAAAAAATACAGTAATTAAAATACAGTAATACAAAAATGTTTTTTCCCGCACAAATTAAAATGTCATAGCCAAGTTATTTCCCTTCATTACAATTATTACGTAATACCCATATAAGGAGTGCGCAAACTGACTGAATAGAACAAGGGGGGAACATGAACACACATCTGACCGTTTGGCTTTACGTCTTTCATGATTTTTCACGTTTTGTCTTAATGACCTATACCTAACCGTGTGTTTTTACGTCTATTTATTACATGAATTTTCACGTTTTGTCTTAATTCTTCCTTAATTACATATACTTGACTGTGTGTTTTTACAACTTTTATGCAACTTTTTCTCAATTATTTTCACGTTTTGACCCAACTTTTTTCACTCATTTTTTCAATATTAAACAAAAAACGTCCGCATTTTGGTGCAACTTTTCAATTTTTTAATTATTCCTTAATTATTCCTTAATTCCCTATACCTGACTGTGTATTTTTACAACTTTTCGGGAAACTTTTTGCAACTTTTTTCATGTTTTTTATACCTAAATTATGACTTTTGACGTCAAAACTAAGCATTTTTTATGGTTTTTTCAAGAAATATAGAGAGAGAGGAGTGAGAGAGGGAAGAGAGGTGAGGAGAGAATTTTTGTATGGTGTTTGTCCGTGTGTGTGTCCGTGTATTTAACAAGAGAGAACTTTATTCATGAACATAATGGATTACGTAACAATTACTTGGCTTTCTTAAGGAATGCGCTACGATCAAAGAGATTGAACTTGGGCTTTTTTGGGTTTTGTACTCTAACGGGAACTGTTTTTGGCTTGCTTTTTTTCTTTATGACAGGCTTGCGAGATTTTTTTCCGTATAAGATTTCATATTCAGCATCACGTTTCTTCCTTAATTTATTGATCTTATCCAGATTCGGTGGAGGTAACGGGGTAATAGCTGTTTGACTAAACTTTTTATTATATATTTTCGGCATATCTTCTCCAATTTTGCGATACAATTGTTGTCTTTGGATCAAATCCTGATTTTCAAGATTGTTCATAGTTGCATCGATGGTTTCTTTCAAATCATATTTTGATCGTTCTTTCGCGACTAAATTATTGTAACGTGCCATTGGGATTGCAATAAGCTTTTGCATCCTAAAATATTTTTTATTTTAGACAAAAATACTCATAAAAGTTGATAATAATTCAAAAATAAACACGTAATTCACGAAAAAAACACGATAAAATGAAAATATTCTGATATTTGTAATGTATAAAACATCAATATATAAAAAAGAAACACAAGGTATTTAAAAAAAAAAAAGAATCTTTATTGGACAGGTCTTCCCTGATCACTTGGCATTTTAATAAAAAAAAGTACGAACAATACATAGAAACGCTTAAACAGGTACAGAATGGATAACGCTACGAGAAACATCAAGTTCTAAAAGGGAATCAAATTCTGCGTAAACAATTAATTGAAGGCCTTCTGCAGGAACAGGAGCAGAGAAAATTAGTGAAATTGCAGTAGTGCCACTTCTTTGTGCTTCAACATGTCCGTCATCTTGTTCAAGTTGGAGATCAAAAGCATAAAAGGTTGAGTGTGCCGCATATTTTTGCAAGGAAATACCATGTTCGGTTACATTTGATAAATCCAAATAAGAATGAACGAAATTGTTTCCCTTCCAGTCTAGTTTATAAAGAGTATTTGGAATACGATATCCGCTAGCAGCAACTTGGATTGATTGTAAACCATATGGAGAAAATTCGAAAGGACTCATACCAACATGTCCATGAAATGCTTTAGCATTGACAAGACCAGCGAAAATTCTTTTTGGAAGTTGATCTTTGAAGATAATTGCCTCAAAATCATATACATCCGGAGAAATATAGAACTTTTTCATGACATTTCGAGTATAATTGTATTTTGCTGTTAATCCTTTGGTTAGATTCTCTTGGATCAAGTTATTAAGATCAGCGTTGAGAGCTACTTGTTTAACCATAAGTTTACAATCCAATACTTCATTTTTGTATTCCTTTGGGCCATTTGAGATTAATGTAAACGGGGATTTATTGGCCCTGATTTCAATATCAATGATCATACCATCAATCATAAGTTTGTTATGCTGAAGTATACCGACATCAAGAGAAGTTGCAGTTTTAAATGTTCGTCCATCAGTATAAAGAGAACGTCGTGCGTCAAAACCTGGACCACTTATTTGACTTAGTTCATCTTCAAAGTATCCCGCGGACTGTAAATCATGAAGTTGATGTCGACCACCAATACCAAGTCTTCGTCTAAAAACAAAAAAAGTAATGACTGTTCACTGGTCACTGTTAAAAAATATATCCGGTCATTGTTCACTGCTCAAAAATAGTTGTTCAAAAAATTCTCACCTCATATATGCATTGTAAGCATAAAGATCTTCGTTATAAACGGGGCGTTGATTGAACTGGACTTTCATATTTTGAATAAAAGTAGCACCAAAGCCATTAATTAAGCTAACGGGATCAGTTTTATCGATATTCACATATTTATCTCCTTCTTTTCTTGTAATCCTAAATGTTGTAACCAAAAAAGACTTTGAAAAGTCTACAAAACATAATCCAGTATTTATGCGGAAATGAATAGGCCCATCATTTATAGGAGTCAAAGTAGGATATTCAACAAAACTAGCATGCTCAAGCCCAACTAAAGTAGGTTTACTATTGAATAAATCAACACAATTTGGCATTTGCTCAACACTTAAATTATCTAACTTCATCATGATTCTTAAAATTAAAGAGCGAAATACAAGCACCACCAACTGCTGTCAGAAGTTTTTGTTAACAATGATTACAGTTCTGATATCTTCTGCTTTTATACTTTTTATGTGACAGTTTTTTAATTCCAGAACTTTCTTTAACATACATGATTAATTGCATTTTATCAAATCTTTCTTTTGAAGTATACCGAATTCCCTTTTTTGACCGAGATTTATGAACAGCTGTTCAATTTGTTCACTATATAAGCACAGGAAAAAGCACAATGCAGTTCAGAATCGCCACTTTTATTCCCGCCAAATCTTTAGATGCGTGTCCTTTGTATTTTATCTCTCTTTTTTTTATCCCCTCTCTTTAATGTGTCAAAATATAAGAAATTCTCTCAAAATGATCCCTTTCTTTTTTTCTTTTCGCTTCTTCTCGCATAAACTTGTCAAAATATTTAACCTTTCTTTTAAAAAGGATACTCACAACTGTTATTTCTAAACCCAATCGCAATAATTTTTCTTTCTTTTTCTCTTAAAAATGAAAAAAGGGACCAAAAATTGGATATTTTCGTTGCTTTTTAAAACAAGTAAGAATTGTAAGAAACATTTTATGATATGAGTTACATTTAAATAAAAAACTTATGTAGAAACAAAACAATTTTGAGGGAGATAAATATTGCCCGAATTGTTATCGCGAACAATATAGTCAGGAACATGAACATCTTTTCCTTTGCATTTGTAATAATAAATGAGTGCCAGACGTTCAGTAGAAGTTGTAAATGTAATTTCTGGATCAACAAGGCGAACATAATTGGTGCGGACAGAAAGTGAGCGAAGATTCATATTATCCCAATTTGGAACATCGGATAACTTTATCCAGTTAATAGAAAAGAAATTACGAAGGTTATCTCGATTATGACGATATTCAGTAGGAATGCTTCCATAAGATAAATGCTGGTTTAAAACAGGAAACGACATCCTTGGAGCAAATCTCAAAATAGATAATGATTTTATCCTCATTATTGTCATTCGCGCTTTTTATAAACAACTGTCTTTTATATATTATCTCTCTATATTTCAGAAGAATGCAGACCGAACACGTGTTTGTCCCCTTTGTTTTGGATAAAACTTCAAAGGTGAACGTTCGGTTGGCAGGAAATCTACAATTTAAAGGAGAAGGATGGCGGTGTGGGCTAAAAACCTTCAGTTTGGATAAAAAATGGTCTTTGATGAATGAAGAGATTACAATTATTTACATCAACGGTTACAAATCCATTATAAAACCAAAAGAAACCCATGCCGTGACTGAACTTGAAAAAATGTTAGATGAAATGTTAGGGAAAAAACGTTCAAAAAGAGATGATCTTTTTGATGAAATGATGAATAATGACGACAATAGCAGCGAAGATGAAGAAAAGGAAGAAGTTAGATCTCGGGAAGTGACACCACCACCATCTATTATGCCCTTTGACCCTGAGAATCTGAATGCATCAAAAAGTGAAGAAAAGATTAATCCGGTGCAACCGCCACCAGGTATTATGCCATTTGAGCCGGAATTTCTTGGACCAAAAAAGTTAGATGTCGAAGTTAAAGACAATGACAGCGTTAAAATCTTGACTTTGCCAACAGATGAAGATGGAAAATTGGGAGATAAAGAGTATTTGGTATTTAAAATATTGAAAGATGCCTTCTATTATTCACCTGAACTTCCTCCAAATGCTAATGTTTTCACCAAAAAGGTTTTGAATCGGTTAATTTTACCTTCGATACTGTCAAAAACCGTTATAAAGTTACTTATGACACAGAATATATTCGTGCAATCCATTTAAGTCAAGGATTTTGTGATGCTTTAGGCTTTCAACAAGTGCTTTTTAACCACAATATTGCTTCAAATCCACCAAAAGCTGAAAATTTGCATAGTCACATGCTTATTTATGTCAATAACATTATTTGTCCTATTCATTGTGGCCCATATCAAGAAACTATCCTTGATATTTTACCTGTAACACCTGATCCGAATCCTATTTCAAAGACTTACGAACGTCCAAACTATCTCAGAATCTTGAAAAATGACATTGATACAATAGAAATTGAATTTAAAGATATTCATGGAAACCCCATTTATGGTTCACATGCGTCAGGCCACATTATTTTTGAATTTGTAAAATTTTTCAAGTAATTTAATTTGTTCATGAAATAAAGTTCTCTCTTGTTAGATACACGGACACACACGGACAAACACCATACAAAAATTTTCCCCTCACCTCTCTTCCCTCTCTCACTCCTCTCTCTCTATATTTCTTGAAAAAACCATAAAAATGCTTAGTTTTGACGTCAAAAGTCATAATTTAGGTATAAAAAACATGAAAAAAGTTGCAAAAAGTTTCCCGAAAAGTTGTAAAAATACACAGTCAGGTATAGGGAATTAAGGAATAATTAAGGAATAATTAAAAAATTGAAAAGTTGCACCAAAATGCGGACGTTTTTTGTTTAATATTGAAAAAATGAGTGAAAAAAGTTGGGTCAAAACGTGAAAATAATTGAGAAAAAGTTGCATAAAAGTTGTAAAAACACACAGTCAAGTATATGTAATTAAGGAAGAATTAAGACAAAACGTGAAAATTCATGTAATAAATAGACGTAAAAACACACGGTTAGGTATAGGTCATTAAGACAAAACGTGAAAAATCATGAAAGACGTAAAGCCAAACGGTCAGATGTGTGTTCATGTTCCCCCCTTGTTCTATTCAGTCAGTTTGCGCACTCCTTATATGGGTATTACGTAATAATTGTAATGAAGGGAAATAACTTGGCTATGACATTTTAATTTGTGCGGGAAAAAACATTTTTGTATTACTGTATTTTAATTACTGTATTTTTTTAATTACTGTATTTTTAATTTTTGAATTTCATTTTTTAAATTTTAATTTCATTTTTAAATTTTAATTTCGTTTTTAAAATTTTAATTTTACTTGCTTTTTAAATTTTAATTTCATTTTTAAATTTTAATAAAATTTATTTTTTTTAAAAAAATTTTGACCAGAAAAAAAAAGTGACCAGGAAAAAAAAGTGACCGACCAAAAAAATTTTTGACCAGAAAAAAAAAGTGACCGACCAATAGGTGACCAGCCAATGACAGCTGCGCCTCGGGAGAGAGAGGAAAATAGGCTCCGCCCTTTTTACGCTATTACCCCTGTATGACTACTCCGGTCGCCGTTCACTAATTGTTTGTCACTAAAAAAATATAATATAAAATTTGATTTTTTGTTAATAAAAAATATTTTTTGGTTTTTTTCTTTAGGATAATGCTAACGATGCTTACTTTCATCAACTTTCTAAATTTATTGTTTTGGATTTTATGGGCAATTAGAATGAAAAATAGCAAATCTCGAAGAAAGTGGGTAATGAAGAAATGGCTTCACGACGGCGAATTTCAAGAAGATGAAAAAGAATTTATTAAAAAATTTGCAAAAAAATTTAAAATGGGAAATCTTTTATTATTTTATTATATTGAAGCTCATACGGATCGAGTTGTGGCTAGTGCCTTTGCAAAAGCTCTCTATTGTAAATGGGTGGATAAATTACAACAAGAAATTGATGAAAGCTATCGAGTTAATGTCTTACATCACCATCAACCAACGGCACCACCCTTGACACCAGAAAGTGATAAACTTCAGGTATGTGCGTTACAGTGGCGGACAAAAGTTTCCGGACAAAGTGTTTTTTGCACATAATTTTTTTTCTGAAGTGATACTTCCATAGCCCCTATGTAAAATTTAACCCTCTATCGATGACAGATATTATGGTAACATTTAGTTTTCGGAAAACTTAGACTTAGGCACACTTTTCTAACTTTAACTATTGAACATTTTGTACCTTTTCATATCTCAAAACCTCCTAATTACCCTTCATATACTGAATCAACTGTTAAATACCGCAATTCATTGTTACTTAAACCTTTTTCTCGAGAGCGATATCTTCATATTTCTCGTGTTTCACGAAAAATTCATTATCTCTCCAAAAAATGGAATATAGCCCGAGAAAGACGCTTAAGGAAAACTCCCTTTTTGAAAGGGATGTACAAAAGGATCTCTAATTTAATCAAAGCATCTCCTCCTATTCCCTCTTTAAAATCTGATAATGAAATTGTAAATCTTCCTTTTGAAAAAGCTGAACTTTTTGCCAAATCTTATCAAAATTCAAATATTAATAACTACAATGTTGATTCCTCTGCTAACTTAAAATTCATTGATAACAATAACCTTGCTCCATATATGATTGCCAATGTTTTGAAGACTCTTCCAACTAAAACAAACACCTCTCCGGATGGAATTAATTACATTTTTCTTAAAAATTGTTCTGATTCTTTAGCCTTGCCTGTCTCTATTCTACTTCAAAAAAGCTTTTTTTTAACACGCACTTCAGGGCTTCTGATGAAACATCAGCCATTTTAACAACAATTACTTTGAAAAAAATTCCAAATTTTTTTTTTAACTCCGGAGTCGGAACTACTGGAGCCAACTCCAAAAATGAAAAAATTTTCTCTAATTTTTTAATGCAAATAAGGCTCATTTAAATATCTAATTCATTGATTTATTGTTTTTCAGCAGTTCTAATAAGTGATTGTTTATGCTTTAAAATTATATACTTTAAATTTAAAAGCTATCGAAATATGACTTTTAGAAAGATAGAATTTAACAACAGTAATTTTATTTATTCAAAAATTTTGAAAAATTTATATCGGAGTGAACCCCAGTTCATCTAATTCAATCCCAAACTCAGAAGTCGGATTCGCATCATTAGATTATTAAATTTAAAAAAACTCTAAAAAGAAAATGTTTTTAATAACTTTTTTACTTTAGGCAGCAGCAGTAAACAAAGCCCCAGTTGCATGGCCCAAACTTAAAACTGAAGCAACAGATATTGGATGGAAAGATACAACTGTCATTGAATCCGAGATTGAAGAAAGTGGACCTTCAACATCTACAATCTCAACATCGACTGCTGCTGCTGCTCCTCCTCAAAATTCTGAGACTTCCACTCCTTCCAATTCTATACAAGCAGACGAAGCATCAATAACTCCAAAACATTCAAAATTTTATCGACCTAATATTTCTCTGAGGACCAATTCAAAAATTAATCCCATGAATTCAATAAAATTACCGAAAGAAAAGAAAAAACAAAAGGAAAAAAATATTGAAGAAAACGTAGAAGATCAAGAAAAGTTTTACAACCAGAAAAAATGTACAATAACTTGACAGCGTTGGCTTAAATATAAACGAAGTAATATTTTGATCTCAAAAGTTTTTTTTATTGATTTATGACGTCTATTTTTTTGTTGGTATTAATAAACAGTTCTGTGTCATAAAAATAAAGCTTTGTCTAAATTATTGAATTAAAAAAGTTTAAAAAATTTTCCACTTTTAAAGGGAGCGTTCGGGATAAGTAAAGTTTTTCTTACGACCATACGGCCGTCGTTGTCAATGAAGGGGAATGCATTTGTTTGTCATTCGTCATGAATGATTAACAGAAAAAAACAAACAACTGCATTCCCCATCATTGCAACTTTCGTGCTAGGAAGCTTGGTCAAAAGAAAAAAAACTTTACTTATCCCGAACGCTCCCTTTAAGTCATAAAATGGATCAGATATAAATGATAATAATCAACGCCAAATAAAAAAATATTGATGAAAAACTTTTGCAATTTTTCACGATCCTATCGTCTTCTAACTTGCTCAGGGCTGTAACCAGAAAAAAATTCCGGAGGGGACACTCCGTTCAGTGTTGTTGCGCCGCCCGTTTTGGCGGCGTGGCGGCGCTGCCGGCGGTGTCGGCGACTTTTCTAAACAGATCAAACGATTTTGCCGCAGATCAAAGAAAGCCGCTGGCAGCGACGATGTTCATTTTTTCCCAGCGGTGGCTTCGGCGGCAATATTTCTTGAGGTGCTACAACACAGACTCCATTAAACTTTTGCAGACGCCAAGACGTGTAGCGATTGGAGAGAATATAGTTGTATATTCTTGCGATGATACTGAGTTTCTTTGGCGAAGAGTCAGTGAATAGTTGCTGCCACGCGGGACTTGAGTTGAGGTAAGAAGTTGTTGTTCTTTCCAAAATACCAATCGCTTACAAATAGAATAACATTTATTGACGAGAACAAAATAGAAGAATGAACCGAATGAATAGTAAAAATACATACAAAACGAGACATATATATATAGAGTTTTTAGAGGAATGAAAATGTCATTGTTCTTATGCTAATTTCACAGCTTATTGGCGATGAGTCACGGACGAGTCGCCACATTCCCGAGGGCTGAAGATGTTGATTTCGAAGAAATAAAGAGAGAGAATTTAAAGGTTGACGCTGTTGATTACCATTTGAGGATTCCATAAGAGCTGACCGACATTCACCATCATTCATAGATTGATAATAAGGAGCAGGCACTTCATTAATTTGAAGATGAGAATCGCGAGTTTCTTTGCGTTGATGTTGTTGACAATCCAAAGGGAATAAAGAACATATCGCATATATGGTATCACCATCCCTCCCATGGGGCCAAAGAATCACATTTTCAAGCTTTAATCTAACTTTCTTCGTTGACCAAGGAACAATAGCTTCTTTAATATTGATTGCAACAACAGTTTCAGCTGCAACATTACCATAATATGCTTTCATAAAGGCCAATTTAGCTTTAAAAACAGGAACAATATCAGGATCATAGCAGGTATCACCATCAATCACTTTCCATTTTGATAAGATTTTGGCATCATTTTGCTTTGATAAAAATTTTTCATTTCTTCGTCGTGGATCGTTACTCTTTTGGCTTGGAAGATTTTCATCATGACGTCTTATATAACCTTGCTTCTTTTGCCGTGAGCTATCATTACTCTTTTGGCTTGGAAGATTGCCATCTCGATGTTTAACATAATCTTCATTCTTTTGCTTTGAGCTATCGTTGCTCTTTTTGCTTCGAAGATTTCCATCTTGACGGTTTTCGTAACCTTCCTTGCTTTGCCTTGAGCTATCAGCACTCTTTTGGCTTTGTTGAAGATAAGGTTTCTTTTTGCTTTTGAAGATTTGATCTTCATCTTTATTTGAAAGTGGTTTTCTTTCATCAAACTCTTTGAGAATTTCAGATTCCTCTTCGAGCAAATTTATCATCGCTTTTAATCCAAAATTAAAGCTTTGATTTTTCTTTCTGCTACCATTTGCCGCTTTTGGAGAATCACCAGAACAACTTTTAGAGTTGTTTGATTTCCTTGCAAATCGAGCATTTGGAGTTTTTCGTTCATCTGAACTACTGTAACCTCCGCTTTCTTGTCTTGAGCTTGCACGATGTTCCAACGAACTTTGCCCCACTCTTTCGACATTTTGTTGAATCACAAGTTCAGAGGCAACAATAGCATGACTTGGACTATCCATATTACGATTTGCTTCTTGTTGACCCGCATCAATAATCTTTGAATCATGTGAATATAAAGTATCATCATTAGACGGAAGTTTATCATGTGCTTCAACCAAGGTTCGACAATCACCAGCCGCAGGTTGAAAGACAGGAGCACCAGCTTTGTTTCTATCCTTGATACTAGAAGGAGTTGAACGTTGAACATTTTGCGAGAACTTTGAGATACTGGATCTTGAAACACTGAGAATTTCTTGTGGATTGAAAATGTGACGTATCTTCATCAACAATCGCTTGATTTCTTTCAGACATAATTGAAGAGTATCAGGTTGATCATAAGCATATTCCATTTGATAAGATTCTTTAGCCATTTGTTTATCTTTATCACTTTTTGCTTCACAATACTTTCTTCCAATATCTTGCATCAAAGTAACAATTTCATCCCGATGTTCCAGAAGAACCTTCTCCTCCACTTTTAATTCCCCAAGATACTTACGTTCATCCAATGAGTCAGCTTCCAATGCTTGTTTCGTTGATTCAATTGAAAATTTGACTGCATGTTTTTGATATTTGATTTTTAATTGAAGTAAATCCATTTTGATCCAATATTTTCTGCTTGCCACAAAATACCGGATAAATACAACCACTTAATATTTCTTATTTGATCGATGCACCACTTGCTTTTGCACCACTTTTTGCTTATCTTATTCGGTCGATGCACCACTTGTAGCGATTGGAGAGAATATAGTTGTATATTCTTGCGATGATACTGAGTTTCTTTGGCGAAGAGTCAGTGAATAGTTGCTGCCACGCGGGACTTGAGTTGAGGTAAGAAGTTGTTGTTCTTTCCAAAATACCAATCGCTTACAAATAGAATAACATTTATTGACGAGAACAAAATAGAAGAATGAACCGAATGAATAGTAAAAATACATACAAAACGAGACATATATATATAGAGTTTTTAGAGGAATGAAAATGTCATTGTTCTTATGCTAATTTCACAGCTTATTGGCGATGAGTCACGGACGAGTCGCCACAAGACGAAGCCGTAAAAGATAAAAAAAATTCCGCCCCTCCTAAAACGTCTCTGGACTTGCTTTATCTTTCTACGGCATTGTGATACCTGGAAAATTTAATTTTTTATTAGAAAATTTTTTTAGTATTTTTATAAATAAAAAAATAGACTCATGGCACTTTTTGTTTGTTTTTCTTAAATATTTTTATCATCGAAATTATTAGCTATAGAACACTTAATAAAGCCTGTGTTATAAAAAATATCATCTGATTTTTTGTTGGAAAACATCGGCAAAGAAAAAGCGAGAAATCAAAAACTTGTTTATTCCAAATCAAAACATAACTGCTGCTTTAAAAAGCTTTTAATATGTTATTATTATTAAAAACAACTTTTAATTATTTATTAATATAAAAATCACGAGAAACAAGATTTTTGACAAACATTTTTACAAATTTACTTTCTAAAATTTTTAACAACAAATTGTTAAAAGCTTTTCGGTCTGAGAGGCAGCGTGAAGCTTGTTGTCTATCGTTGGAATAAAACAATTTCTGTCATCGCCGTAAAGAAAGATACAATAAATAAACGACAAAATGTTTTGAAAAAATTTATTTCAAAGTTAATTTGGAGAGAAAACGCTATGGTTTTTGCACATTTGTCTATCAGAAAATACAGTACTAAATTTTTGTTTTCAGAGAACAACTGATCAAACAGCAAGAAATGAAACTCAACAATGAATGTACTAGTTTTTTGCTTTTGATTTTAATTGCATTTCAGCCATTTGGAGAGACTTTTGTAAGTATATTGATTAATTAACATGATTTTTAGTTTTTTTAAAATAACTTTGGATTAGTGAACGGTATTAACTCGCATCGCCTCGGCGAGCAACTCTCAAACTCGCTTCGGCGAGCTGCTGTGCTTGACTCGCCTCCCTAAAATTCCCAAATCGCTTTATAACTAGTCGATTCGGCTCGCTAAAATTTTTGACTCCCAAAAATGGGTTTCAATAAATCATGTCAAAGTTTTTTTTATTAGACGAAAATAATCGGTAATGGATTATCAAAATCCGTTTTGCTGAGTAATCGGCAAAACTGATTTTTTTAACACTCCCCGAATTTGATGAGTGATTCACTTGACTTGCCTCGCTAAAATTCCCAACTCGCCAATGCGCCTCGCCAAAATTCCTGATTCGCCAATTTGCCTTATCCAAGTTTTCAAATCGTGGCTTAATTCGCAACTCGTCTCTTTCTTTTCCGAGGCGAATTACCGATCACTATTTTGGAGTCATAAAATCAAGGAAAATTAACATAATTTTTTCAGGTTCTTAAATCTGATGGTGCTGGACATAATAACAACAGCAGCAGTGTAGCAGAAAAAATGGGGGCTTGTGCTGTAAGTTGTTTGCAAGAGATTAACGTCAGTCATAGTCAGTCGAGAGTAAATTTTGGCATTTAAGGCTTATTATGAAATCTGCATTTATATACCATGTTGCCCAATTGGGAATCGTTACTGTGGCGTTGTAAAAGAAGATCCTCCAACACTACGATGCATCAATTAACAAAAATTGTAACACTGTAAATAAAAAAATAATTTTTAAAAAACTGCTTTTCTGTAAAAAAGAAATTTATTTTTGTTTGTTGATTCATTTCAAGCATCACTATTAAAAAAAGAACACAATTTCTGCCAATTTTTTTTGTGAAAAACAGACAAAAATTCTTATCTTTCAATTAAATTTTAAATCAGCCATTTATATTTTTGAGTAAAATCGTTCCACTGCAAATTTTAGAAAATAAACATAAACTCTAAAAATATGCTGCCAGCAAACATAGTCAGTCAGAGTAAATTTTGGCATTTAAGGCTTGTCCAATACAAATATTTGTAGTGCCGCCGCACATTTTAAGGTCAACAAAATTATTGATTTGATGAATTTCTTGATAAAAGTTTGTGTACACATAGTCCCTCCTTCAACGGTCCGATGTTTGTTAAACCGAGATTTTCCGATATAAAAGAGTGGCAAAACTCAAGTCGATGGTTCACTTTTAGCTTTTTGAAAAAGGTTTTGTTCGGTTGAGTTGAGCTTTCTTCTTTCTCTCTTTTATGCGGACTAGGGTTGACCATTTCCCGGGAAATCGAAAAAAAGCGGGAAATTTCCCGCGAATTTCCCGGAAACGCAATTTTGGTTTTTTCAACTATGTTTCTTCTCAAAAACAGTACTTTCATGTTTTTTAAGTAATCTTTAGCTTTTTTGAGATTTTATTTAAAGATTTATGACAATAATGGTGAAACATGTGATTAAAAAATTGATAAATAATGTCTAGAGCTACCGCATCTCAATATTAGGATAAGATCAAAGTTTTGTGTGATACAAATAAAAAATTTATTTGTTACAAAATTGTGAAAACAAGTTTTTTTTCTTACTGTATTAGCAGTTTGGCGTTGTGTGTCTGTACAAATGTTTCTTCAACTTTTTACAAAAATTCATGTAATGAAATTCAGTGAATTATTTATTTAAATCATCCGTTTTTTTCCGACAAATATACATTAGGCATACATTCCTATCAGATATTTTTGAGTCTTATTGCCATCATCAAATATGGATTTTGAAGCATCTAATGATTCTTTTGAAATAAGTTATTCTCAAAAAACCAATGATGAATCAATGATGTTTGAAAATGTTACACCAAAAGCTCAAATTGGATGCCATATATATGCTAAAATGGAGGAAGAAGAAGAATATAGTATGTTTCCTCAATAAATATATACATTTTCAATTTCAATTTTTATTGAAATGCAAACATGCATTTATAGGGGATTGTCCTGATCTGATACCAGTGAAAATGTGATTCGACTTCGAAATACGGCATAGCATTAGATTAATCAATCTGAGGACAAGCAGGACTGGAGTTTCAGAATAGAGGATTTTTTTGCTGAGATCAGATTCGGACAATCCCTAATCATGATATTCTTCTGCAAAGCAAAAGTGTATATATTAATTTGATAAATAACCTATTTTAGTTCTCGCTGAAGTTCGAGGTATTAAACCTTCTCAAAGGGATCAATCTTCTTATCGTTATTATGCTCATTTCATTGGTTATAATCGGCGATATGGTAAGTATTTTTCTTGTCACCAACTCATACACATATTATACATATTTTATTTTCATACCGTTCCATTTCAGATCATTGGTTAGAACAAGATTCATTAGATTTTACAAGAGTTACATATCCAGAAAATTCTCAAAATTTCTATGATTATAATAGTATGTTTTTTAATCGTTTCATTTACACCACTATTATTTTCTAGCATCAGCTGAACCAACGCAAGATACTGAAGCAGAAAGACGAAATATTGAAAGTATTTGTTTAAATGGTTGGAGAATTGTTCCATGGTATTTTTCACCATATCCTGCACCATTTAGCCATTTACCATGCATTCATTTATGTAGTTGGTGTCTATCATATTGGCCTTCAGAGGAATGTCTCTTTTCTCATATGGTATGTGGATTTTAAATATTTATCTAATGTTGTATATAAAGATTGTACTGTATCGAATATATATGTTTTTTTTGCAGAAGAAATGTCCCCTCTCTGGACCACCAGGAAAAAAGATTTATGAAAAAGATAATTTGGCATTTTTTGAAATTGATGGGGCCGTTGATGACACGTATGCAACAAATTTATGTGTACTTTCAAAGCTATTCTTGGATCATAAAGCTTTATATTATGATGCAAAAATATTTCATTTTTATATTTTGTGTGAAAAATCTCCTGAAAAAACCTACAATATTGTCGGATATTTTTCAAAGGTAGAATTTGCCTTCTTACTGTAATGGTGATAATAAATATTTGATTTTTTAATTATTTGAAACTAAAAACAATGTTAAAAAATTTGCTTTTATGGTTTTGGATATTATTGAGATAATTGTATTTCTTTTTTTAGGAAAAGAATTCTCCAGATGGTTACAATCTTTCATGTATTCTTGTTTTACCACAATTTCAAAAGAGAGGTTATGGAACATTTTTAATTGAATTTAGTTATTTGTTATCAAAAGTTGAACAAAAAACTGGTTCATTTGAAAAACCACTATCTGATTTGGGTTTGGTATGCTTTTTGTTATTATATTTGTGTGTTAGCAGTTATCTTATAGTTATCATATCGATCATATTGGTTATATGCAATTACAGAAGTAATTCTCTCGGAATTTAAGCATGATGAAACTGTAGAAAGTTTAAAAGAATATATAGAAAAAGAAGTAAAAATAAATTTTAATTTGAAGCAACTTGTTGAACGTACTCGAATTACCAGGGAAGATATTCAAAGAACAATGGAATCATTTGGTATTGTCCGACAACTCACTGAAGGTGTTCAAATTATGCTTTCTTTAACAATGGTTGAAAAATATTTTAAAATTAAAAAAGAAAAACTTCATGTTGATCCAGAATATTTAAAATGGTCTCCATCAACACATGGCAAGTTTAAAGCTTTAAGTTTATATGCTTAATCCCAAAATGATATTGTTTTTTGGAATAAAATAACGATTTTTCCTTTTTTTGTGAAATTTTTTCATTTAAATAAATCGTTTAATGGATATAACTGATTAAATAAATAGACACTGAGAGAAAACAATTTTGACGAATTTATTATTTTGAATTTTAATTTAAAAGTGTAAATACTTCTGTTCTCAAAAATAAAATGTAAAAATCCAAGCAATTTTGTTCGAAAAACTCAAGGACACAATTTATTTAAAACAAAAGAAAAACGGAAAAAAAACCGTTACGGTAATCACAAACCAGAAAATGTATTTCACAGAATTATTTTTTTAAATTATATAATTTTTGATAATCATTATATAGATCACTATTTTGAAACCCAGGAAACATAATTGAAGGAATTCTTTTTGGTGGAGTGTCAATAATTTTGGCAATAAAACTTTCAAGAATTTCTTTATATGCATCAGAAAGTGGAATATCATCATCAAAGCTCAAATAAATGAACAACGTTTCGTTTTTCTAAAATATTTGAAAAATATATTATAGAAATAAAAAAGTGAAAACTAACCAAAAGAAAATCAGTCATTAAAGAAAAATCAAAGGCTTCTGTTAAACTCCAAAGATTAAAGCGAGAAAGTTCTTTTAAAGATGGAAGCATTTTAGCGAGCTTTTTGAAAGTATCTCCTTGAAACATCGATGAAGAATTTGAAGCAGGCTCCCTACAAAAGTGAAAATGTAATATTATTATTAAATGTAATATTGTAATGAAAACATACATAACAAAATATTCAAGTTTGGGAATTTTTTCAAAGAATTGATCAAATGTAACTAAAGCTCCATCAGAATGTTTAATTGTACAATAGTAAAGCTCCAATTCCTTCAAATCACCAGATGAAGTTAAAAATAGATATTCTTCATAACTTAAATGTTGATCACAAATGTTCAAAGAACGAAGATTACATTTGTCAATTTTTGGAATTAAAGAAGATAAAATTAATGGTGGATATCTACATAAAAAACTATTGACACAAATTTTATCATACATCCATAACTTAGCAATATTTTCCATTGGATCAAACATTTCTCCATCAGCATCCCATTTATCATCATCAACATATCTTAAACATTTGACAGGATAAATAGCATTTTTTGAAAAGAAATATTTACAAGTTTTAATCAATTTCTTCCATGCTTTTCCAGAGCTTGGATTTGTAAAAATATATTTCATAGTTGGATATGGCAAGGAAAATTGCTGTGGACGTGGAGAAGCAAATGTATAAATCTCATTTGAATCATTTGATGATGGTAAAGCGAGTTGAAGATCATTCAAATCCATGTTTGATTGCAGAGAATTGAGTAATATCTAAAATAGTGATTATAAGATTAAAAAAATATAAAAACGAACGAAAAATAAAAAAAACCACAAAAATAAAATGATTCTGTAAAAAATTCGAAGTTAAATATTTATTTAAACGGAATATCCACTTTGAATTTTTCATTTTGTGTGTGGCCCACGATCTTTTCACAGTCACAAAAAATAAAACAATAGAAACGATATTTTTCGCATGAATGTTGAAAAAATTAAAAATAAAAAAAAAAAGTGAAAAAATCGCTCCAACGGCGAGCTATATTTAAAATATAGCTCGCCGTTGATATAACATTTTCTTCACACGAAAAAATATCATTTCTATTGTCTTTATTTATACGACTGTGAAACAATAATGTGAAGTCATGAAATTCCAGGGCCGTACCCACAAAGAAAAAAATTCGGTGGTGAGGGCTTACCTTTGATTTTCTCGATTTTGACGGGCTTCAGTACAAATATCCCCCCCCCCTGGGTACGGCGCTGTGAAATTTTAATGAATTATTTTTATAAATCATCCATTTATTCAACAAATATATATTTTTAAAAGAGACTGTCTACCAAATTTTTCAAAACGAGCGGAACACACCATCTCAGATTTCAATTATTTTTTGTATGTTGGTAGAAT
Source organism: Panagrolaimus superbus (assembly GCA_964035985.1). Taxonomy (NCBI): domain Eukaryota; kingdom Metazoa; phylum Nematoda; class Chromadorea; order Rhabditida; family Panagrolaimidae; genus Panagrolaimus; species Panagrolaimus superbus. The sequence continues at coordinate 16,022,594 of OZ038357.1, forward strand.
ACGCTCTAAATACGTTATTCTGACCGTATTACCGGTTCAAATAGTCCTAGTTTTGGATTGGCATGATGCCAAAGGTCATAATTGACCAAAATTTCATGACATGTAAAATATTTTTGTTTCTTAACCGAATAATTTGATGTTTTCCCAGTTGATACTAGTTGAGACAAGGTTTAAAAATATGTATCGTTTACATTTCTACCATATTTTTGAATACGATTTCTTTCACTTTGAATATTTCACCCCCTGAAAAAAAATTCCATTTTACGCGGGGGACCCAAATGAAACATGCAAAAATTGCCGCAGGATCTCAGCTTTCTTTAGCTTTTAAATTTTATATACTTTGCGCCAAAAGAATCTGTATTTAGGGATTCCCAACCAAAAATCTGTTGTCGAACAACATCTATAGCATCGAATAATAAATATATATTTCATGAATGGAGGCAGGTATCGACTTCCGGTGACTTGCATTAAAATATAGGTTTTTAGGGGTCCAATATCCTTTAATTACATCCATTTTTTTTTAAATTTGAAACCAAATAATCTTTTCAATTATCACATGCACACACACACATAAAAGTTCAATTAATCATTTCTTATCAAAAAAATGAACTTTTAAATGTCCACGTGAATTTTCTGGGACGACAACTTTTTCAGTCATGAATGAAAAAGTTGAAAAAGCTGATATATATTGTTTCCCATAAAAACATTGAAAATCAAATTTTTATTGTTTTTTAACGTACATCAAAGAGAAAATATCAATAAAAATCTAAAATTTTATTCTTGAAAATATTATGCTTGTTTTTAATTTTAAAATTTCGCAATGATTGAAAAACGTATGTTTACGGTAAAAGAAAAAAAACACACACCATAATTTAGAATTTAGAGACAGGGATGTGTGGAAGTACTTCTGGGGAACAATTTTCCACAACCTTTTTTTAAATAATGAGCAAATGTTTATTTTTTTAAATATTCCATCCTTCATGAATTCAGCTACTTTTTATCATATCTCGTATGATAAAAAGTAGCTAAAATATATGCTTTTATTAAAAAATAAAAGCTCACATTTTTTACGGAATTTCGTTTAACACTTCCGCCAAGAAAACAAATTTAAAAAATTATAACTTTTTAATAGAAGCATATATTAAAATTTTGCTGGGACAAATACGAGATATGATAAAAAGTAGCCGAAGAATGCAATATACAAAAAAATAAACATTTGCTCATTAATTAAAAAAAGGTTGTGGAAAAAGTGTTCCCCGGAAGTATTTCCGCACATCCCTGTTTAGAGACCTCTATCTTTGGCATTTTTTATATAAATGAGTACTACTACGAAAGATATCGCGTGTTACTCATTTATATAAAAAATGCCAAATTAAATTAATTAAAGCATGAAAAAAACTTTTTAACTTCCGGATCATTTGACTCTTTTTTTTCAAGTCATCAAATTTTATGCTGATCTTTTGTGACGTACTTTTATTATTGCTTAAAAAAACAATAACATTATGTTTTATTGCCATTTTAAAAGATAGCGGAGTGTGAAAAAACTATGGGTATCTTTGTTATCACTAATCAGTCGTCAAAAAAGGGAGGGTCAAATAAATTAGCACCCTAAAATTTAGACCGAGAATTTTGAGACACTTGAGTAAAAATATTGTGAGGCATTTTAGAGGTTAGATTTGAGCATTTTCTTGTTGCTTGCTTATATATTTTATTGAGTAAATTTTGTTTTTAAATTTTCAAAGCAGTTTTTTTTGCAGTAATTTATCATCGGTATTTTGTATGCTCAAAAATAATATTAGCTGTGAGTTTACCTTTTTTTGTTTAGAATACTTTCAAATTTTAATACTTTAAAATTAATGAAAATTCAAAAAAACATCAAAATTATGTAAAATGAAAAAAAGATGTTTCAAACAGACAATCATTGCGAGACTCAAATCATTTTAAACTTTTCCCAGGTTTCTTATCTTAGTTTAAGGTAATATCAGGGCTGTGTGATACTGAAATATCAGTATTGAAATAGTTTTTTAAAAAGATCGAATCTTGAAATATCGATATCGTCTGTATAAAAATTAGTGTCTTACAGTCCTGGTTATTATAATAATTATTACTGCAAAAATACTGTAGTTAAGAAAAAGTGATTTTTTTTTAAAATTTTTATTATTACAGATTTTTTCAAACAATGAAAGAAAACAAAATAAAAGAATTATTCAAAAATTCAATTTTACCTGTATAAATTCAACAATCAAAAATGGAAGCTTCAGAAGCCGCAACAACTTCTTTCATTAACAGTATATTTGATCAATCACATGGCAATCCAAAAGATTTTTATCCTATCAACAGTAACAATATTGCAATGATAGTTCCATCAGAATGTAAATGCCCGGGAGAAGATCAAAATATTGATCTCCCAGCAATTATGGAATCTCTCATTGCTGCAATAATTTATGCCATTGCAGGATTTTTAATTTCTAGAATGTGGAGTATGCTTGAACCAAAAGCTAATCAGTAAGTATTTATTTATTTTTGTTAAACATGTTTTATTCATTTGTTTTAGACTATTTGAAATAATTCTTTTCAGAAGTTATCTAAGACTTCGAAGTGTTTCACAATTATCAACATTTTCGGATACTGTAGAAGAAGTGGTGGAACCACAAAACCGTAGACAAACAATATCAAAATCAGTTTTTATTGATTTTAGTCATTTAGCGAGAGCTAATTAAAAATTGACCATTGTCATTTTTAGTTCACAAATATTTTATTTCCCCCATTTTTGTCATTTGAATAAATTTAAAAAAATTACTGTAGAATATTACTGTTTTGTTTTACTTCAATTTTTAATCTATCAGATTTAGCTTTAATTTGTTTATATACTTTATTTTTGATTGTCCTAATTTTTTATCATTTAATGCTTTAATAAATTTTAAGTTTTTTTAAAAATTAATAGTTTTTAAAAATCATTGTTATTTTTTTTATACTTAAAGAAAGCTTTTACATATTTTTTTTTTGGGTCCCGCAAAGATTAATTAATTCATTCAAAGAATGCAAAATCCTGATTATCAGGAGTTTACAAAGGTACGTCACCTACCACCTCCTTTAAATAAATTTGATTTCATAAAAAATGTTACCCTTTGTTTTTCAACTTTTGATCAATAAAAATATGTTTGTTTTCAATATTTGATTTTTGATGTTTAAAAAAAGAAAAAAAAAACTCCCATTTTTTGTTTATTGTTGGCTCTGAAAAAAAAAGTTTTGAAAAAAGTTGTTTTAATTTCATTGATTTGTTAGTATTTTCATTAATTGTTTAAAAAAACTAATTATAAAAATGGATAAAAATACTGGAGCTGATCAACCCGGGCCTGGATATAAAAATGCCGAACATGGCGAAGAAGGTGGAATAGTTGAAAATACACGAGGTGATTGGGGTAAGTTGAAATGATTTTGCATATTTTGAAATTTTAAACACAGTTTTGATGGTAATCAAAATAAAAAATTATTGATTCTCTTTATTAGAAGAAGCTTCAGAACCCAAATTTATCAAATTTGTTGTTGTTTTCTGTCTTTGATTTTTTTTAAACACAAAAACAATGTCAAAATGAAAAAGTAGTTGGATGCAAGCCAACTTCAAACTTCAAACTTTTTATTTTTTATTGTTTTTGGCTGAGGCAACGACAAAGCTTTGTCAAAATTAATGTTTTCTAAACGTCAATACTCCCTTTAAATGCTCCCTGAAATTAAAGAATTTCCTTTGATCTTTTGCCGCTTCGTGTTGGCGGCGTCAAAAGATCAAAGGCGTGCCCCCCTCCCCAAAGGGTCGATGTCCCTCATAATTTTTTCCTGTATGCGACCTTGCTCCCTTTAATAGCGGCACTCTCCCTGGATTTTTGGGAAACCTTCCATTTGCAACAGTGTCATTCCAAACATTTTAAAATTCCCCTATTTACAAAACATGAATTTTTAAAGGAAGTTGGACGGTTACCTACCATTTTTTGCAGGGATGAGAAATCAGAAATTCGAATCAAGCAAAGAGCCAGTTTAAAAATGAGCATGCGCACCAGTGTTTTCCCGATTCCAATTCCGATTCCGGAATTGATTCCCTTATAAGGAATCGGAAAAAAATGGAATCGGGATAACACTGATGCGCACCCGTGCCTGTGCTCCTGCGGGCTAAGCTAGAGATCCTCATGGGGTTTAGGCAAGCCTAAATCTGGCCTGAGATCACCACCGGGTTGGTGAAATTAACATTTTTATTATCAAAGCCAGGAAATTTAAAACTTTTTGTATAGTAAAAACAAACGGCCCGCGGCTGAAAAAAGTTAGGTCGGGATGGAAAAAGATCTTGCAAAAAAAAGTTCTCATCCCTGTTTTTTACAAGATTCTGATAATCTTGATCTTTTATTTTCCAAAATTTTGTCGGGTAAACTACTCTATCGTTGCGACACCCCCAAAAAATAGCCATTTTCTCTCGTTAAAAAAAGCTGTTTTATGTCTAAATTAAAAGTAACATTTTAGGTTCGAAGGAAGAAAGAGCTAAGCCACCATCAGATGAAAAAACACCGAATACAAAATATGCAGCTCCAAATGCAAAATAATTTATTTTGATTGAAAAATACAGTAATTTCTTAAAATATAATACATTTCTTAATTTCCCAAAAATATTACTGTAGTATTTAATTTTATTTAAATAATTATTCTGTAAAAAATTTTAATAAATAAATCAACATTTATTTTTTCAGTAAAAAAAATTAGAACAAAGTTTTTCAAAAATTCAAGAAACAGGAAAAAAGCAGAAAAAAATATGCACACCTTAAATGAAAACTACAGTAATCACAAAATGAGTGACATCAATGAATTGGCAAATGATAAGGATATACAATGTCGGGAGATTATTATCAGTGACGAAAAAAATAAAATTTGATAGAATTAAGCGCTTTTTAATATTGATTTTTACTCTTTTTTTGCACAAATAGACACCCCCTATCAACTTTAATCTTTTCTTATCAGTAAAAAAAGACCAAAAGATTAAAAACGATGTCATTTGATGTCATTTTTTTAGCGGTAATTTAATGGTATAAATACAGATCCCAAAATAATGGTTAAATTCATGTTAAACATTTTACGGCAAAAAAAAATGAATAAACTTTTGATTTCGGTTTTTTCAATTTGGTGCTTTTTATCAGTTATCAATGCCGTGCCACAAAAATGTACTCAAGTGATAAACTATTTTGATGTTTTGGATGATCAATTTAATGGTTCAATGATTTCAACATTTACTATTTCCAAGAATGCCGAAGATAAAACGTTTGTTTCAATCACTGATATGTCGTTATCATCACTGAATCCAGACACAAAATTTGAAAAAATTTGCATATTTCAAGATTTCTTTCTTGGTGTCCCAATTTGTGTATCAAATTACTCGGAAACCCTGAAATTTGAAATTGATAATTTAACCTTTTTTCTTCAAGCTACAGTAAACCTTAATGGACAAAAAAATGATATTGGAATTTTAATATGGTTTAATTGATGAAGGAAGTATCAGCTTTATGACGGGCGAAATGTACAATGATGATAAGAAATGTATTACTTTTAGAGTTAATAGTAAGTTTTATTTTTAAATTTTGATTATTACGAAATCGAAGTTTCGATGTTCTGTAAAAAGAGTGATAAATTTTGAGACCATTAACAAAAGTTGTACAAAAATCAAAAATGCCATTTTTAATAAAAAATATTTAATTCAGATACATTTGGATTTACAAATGTAACACAATGTTGTACATCCCTTGAGCCCATCCCAGATGCTTCAATTAATACACCACAATGCATAAACTTTAAATCTCGAACTACCGTATACAATATTGATGACAATTACAGTATATTTTTTACATCAAAAATTAATTATACTAAACTTGGATCTAATCTTGTTGCCCATGGAGATTTAACCGGGCAAACAAATGATTATGTCATGTATGGGATGAATGGATTTTATACTTATGAAGTGTAAGTTTAGGGTTTTTATAAAAATAAATTTTAAAAAGGGTTTTATTTACACACAGCGGGTTCATTTTGAAAAAAACGAAATTTCAATTGAGAATCAGAATTTTAGAACACTTTTTTCGGACTAAAAAAATAATAACGAACACATGCTAAAAAAAACTTGGGCTACATAAATTTTCAAAAATTAGTCTCCGGAGGGGCTTGAACCTGGAAGGTCTTACATCGAAAACCCATTGCACTAACCACTCGACCATTGAGCCAAATAAGAAAATAATTTAAAAATCAATTTTTCGAGTAGAGAAAACTTAAGAGGCTTTGGGAGAGTGTTATAAAAATGTTATAAAGTGCCGTGCACGGCTGCATGGAGCACGGCAATTCGATTAAACACATTGGCACTACATAATATCATCTGATATCCCGTAATTAGAGCGAATTATCGGGACATTCGGAATTTTTGGCCAAATTTTATTTTGTTAAATTTTTTTTTTTAAATTAAATTTTTTTTGGCCAAAAGTTCTCAAAAAATTCATCCACCATTTACACTTTCCCCTACAGTATTTATTTACTTGAACATAATCTTACTGTCCTTTTTTTAATATAAATAAGCTTAATTTTTAGATACCAAACTACGGTAGATAATTTAACATTTCCAATTTCATATGGTGATAGCAAAGTATTGTTACAAATGGAAGCGTTAAATACAACTGAAAGATTTTCTCCAATGTTATTAGTTGGACGAATTATTTATCGAAATGGTCAAACTTTAATGGAAGAAGGAATTCCATTTACAAAAGAAAATGATTGCCAATATTTTAATCGAATGTATTCAAAAAATCAAGTTGCAGCAACTTCCTTCTGCTGCACAGAATTTGAGGATTCAGAAGTTTCAATCAAAAAGAAAAACATGTTTGTCAAAGATTTAAAGAACCCTTCAAACCACAGTAAAAAATTTGCATAAATTTAAAGATGCTTTTAAAGCTGAAGTAAAAAAAGATTTACATAAATATTTAAATTTTTATAATTTTGAAATAAAATAAATTATCATCAAAAAAACAAAGATCCAAATAAAACCAAAATAATTTGCATAATTTAAATTAATTCCTTGTCGACGAAAGAACAGCAAGGATCTTTGAGGATTTGAAAAAGCTTTTTTTCCAAGTTTTGCATTTCTTTTAATAATTTTTTATAAGCCACGCGGCCAAATTTTTCAAGCTTTTTAATTTCAAAAGAAGATCGACCAAATTTGAGAAGAAATAGAAATCGAGCTTCGGTTCGTTCAAGCTATCGAAACAGCTCATATTTAAGACCAGATTTTGTTGAATAATAATTATAATAAAATATTTATGTTTGAAAAAAAGTTTGTAAAATAAATAAAAAATTGGAAAATGCATTAAAAAACTTTTTTTGTAGTAAAAATTTCATGACCAAAATGTTTTTCGTTCCGTTAAAATATATGAAACAACACCATAAAAAATATCGATTTAATAAATACATGTCAAGAGCTACCGTATCTCACTTCATTTATATATTAGTATGAATATAATAATTTCATAAAATCGAATTTCCTGGTTTTCTTATAACTAAATTTCTGTTAATATCAAAGATTTGTGTGATACAAATAAAAAATTTATTTGAACAATTACAAAATTGTGAAAACAAGTTTTTTTTCTTACTGTATTAGCATTGTATTTGTGTGTTAGCAGTTATCATATAGCTATCATATCGATCATATTGGTTATATGCAATTACAGAAGTAATTCTCTCGGAATTTAAGCATGATGAAACTGTAGAAAGTTTAAAAGAATATATAGAAAAAGAAGTAAAAATAAATTTTAATTTGAAGCACCTTGTTGAACGTACTCGAATTACCCGGGAAGATATTCAAAGAACAATGGAATCATTTGGTATTGTCCGACAACTCACTGAAGGTGTTCAAATTATGCTTTCTTTAACAATGGTTGAAAAATATTTTAAAAATAAAAAAGAAAAGCTTCATGTTGATCCTGAATATTTAAAATGGTCTCCATCAACACATGGCAGGTTTAAAGCTTTAAGTTTATATGCTTAATTCCAAAATGATACTGTTTTTTGGAATTTAAACGATTTTTCCTTTTTTTTGTGAAATTTTTTCGTTTATATAAATTGTGTAATGGATATATAACTGATTAAATAAATAGACACTGAGAGAAAATATTTTTGACAAATTTATTATTCTGAATTTTAAATTAAAAGTGTAAATACTACAGTTCTCAAAAATAAAATGTAAAAATCCAAGCAACTTTGTTCGAAAAACTCAAGGACACAATTTATTTAAAACAAAAAAACGGAAAATAACCGTTACAGTAAATCACAAACCAAAAAATGTATTTCACAAAATTATTTTCTTTAATTAAACAATTTTTGATAATCATTATAGAGAACACTATTTTCAAATCCAGGAAATTCAATATAAGGGATTCTTTTTGGTGGAGTTTCAATGATTTTTGCAATAAAGCTTTCAACAATTTCTTTATATGCATCAGAAAGTGGAATATCTTGATCAAAGCTCAAATAACTGAATAAATTTTCATTTTTCTAAAATATGCTTAAAATATATTATAGAAATAAATAAGTAAAAACTAACCAAAAGAATATCAGTCATTGAAGCAAAATCAAATTCTTCTGTTAAACGACAAATTCTAAAGCAAAAAAGTTCTTTTAAAGATGGAAGAATATCAGCAAGCTTCTTGAAAGTATCACCTTGAAACATCGATGAAGAATTTGAAGCACAATACCTACAAAAGTGAAAATCTAATATTATTATAAATGTAATTTTGTAATAAATACTTACATAGCAAAATCTAGAAGTTTGGGAATATTTTCAAAGAGTTGATCAAATGCAACTAAAGTTCCATCAGGATGAGAGATGGTGCACCATTTTAAATCCAATTGCTTCAAATCACCAGATGAAGTTAAAAATTGATATTCATCAAAAGTGAAATTTTGATGGGAAATATTCAAAGAACAAAGATCACATTTGACAATCTTTGGGATTAAAGAAGATAAAATTAATGGTGCATAATTAACACCAACATAAATTTCATCATAAATCCATAATTTAGCAATATTTTTCGTTGAATCAAAAAGTTCTCCATCAGCATTCCATTTCTTACAACCATAATCATATTTTAAACATTCAACAGGAAAAATAGAATTTTTTGAAAAGAAATATTTGCAAGTCTGAATTAATTTCTTCCATGCTTTTCCAGAGCTTGGATTTGTAAAAATATATTTCATAATTGGATATAGAAGAGAAAAGTTTTGTGGACGTGGAGAAGCAAATGTATAATTTGCATTTGAATCATTTGATGATGGTAAAGCGAGTTGAAGACCATGTAAATCCATATTTGATTGCAAAAGATTGAATATTATCTAAAAAAAATACTGATTATAAGATTAACAATGTATAAAAACGAACGAAAAATAAAAAAACCACAAAAATAAAATGATTCTATAAAAATTCGAAGTTAAATATTTATTTAAATGGAATACCCACTTTGAATTTTTGATTTTGTGTGTAGCTCACGATCTTTTTACAGTCACAAAAAATAAAACAATAAAAGAAACGATATTTTCGCATGAATTAACTTTCAACATTTTGTTGAAAAAATGAAAAAAAAAAGATGAAAAAATCGCTCTAACGCCGGAGCTATATTTTCTTCACACGAAAATATCATTTCTATTATCTTCTTTTATGCGAATGTGATACAATACAGGTCTCTGAACTTACAGAAAACTTGCAAAATAATGAAAAAAATCAGCACAAAATTTGAAAATGAAAAAAATCAGCAAGAAACTGAGAATAATCAGCATAAAGTTAAAAAATGAAAATAATCTGCGCAAAAGTGAAAAAAATCAGCAAAAACTTTAGAATTGAGAAAAATCAGCACGAAAATGAAGAAAATCAGTATAAAAAATAGTTCCTTTTTGTGCCAAAAATTTTTAACAAAAAAAAGAGTGTCTCTTTCGTTGTCTGCTGTCAGAACGCGCCGTTTTTTGCATGCGCATTACTCATTCCATAAACAGTTCCCCGTTTAAACTTTTCGTTGGGCAATTAATTGTATGCCGTTTTGGGCTAATGGGCTTAAGCTCTATAGCTAAATAAATTTTGGATATCATCGACATGATCGATATGTGATGAATAAATTTTAAAAAAATTTTTAAAAAAAAGTTTTATGCTGATTTATTTCACTTTTGTGCTGAATTTTTTCAATTTTTTTTGAAAAAAATCAGCATGAAAATGAAAAAAATCAGCATGTGCTGATTTTTTTATTTTTATGTAAGTTTTGTGTAAGTTCAGAGACCTGTGAATAATGTGAAGTCATGAAGTTCTAGTGTCGTACCCAGAAAGAAAAAAATTTCGGGGTGGGGGCTAACCTATGATTTTCTCGATTTTGGGGGCTTCAGTACCAATAGCCTCCCCCCCTGGGTACGGCGCTGTAAAATTCAATGAATTATTTTTATCAATCATGCATTTTTTCAACAAATATATATTTTTAACAGACTTTCTACCAAATTTTTAAAATCGAGCGGAACACACCATCTCAGATTTCAATTATTTTTTTATTTTTTGGTAGAATATAAAGCGATAAAATATAAAATTTTTCAGAAATTGACGAAAAAAAGCTAAACACCTTTTATTTTGTAAATGAGATTTTTTCTCTCGAAACCTTACTGAAAAAACGTCAAAAAAAAGGTTTTACAAGAAAACCTTCCAAATTGTAAATGACATTGTCATTTTGGAAGGTTATCATCTGAAACCTCTCAATATGTAAAAGCCATTTACACTTTGGGAGGTTTTATATGATATCCTTCTAAAATTCAAACGCTTTTCTGATTTACAAAAAATGATCACCAATTTTTGTAAATAAAAAAAATTTACAAAAAATCATCATCATTTTTTGTAAATCCTTTCATTTACAAAAAATGATGATGATTTTTTGTAAATTTTTGAATTTCCCGCCAGTGCGCCGGTATACTGTAGTCGTGCGGCCAGTCCATTTTCTCCCATTTGCAAGTGAGCAGCAGCAAAAACGGTCATTCATTCCTTTTTTTCTTCCTGCGTGCGTGTGACCGACTGCTCTCTGCGGTCAAAAATGAATAAAAATGACCGCTGCTCACTTGCAAATGGGAGAAAATGGACTAGCCGCACGACTACAGTATACCGGCGCACTGGCGGGAAATTCAAAAATTTACAAAAAATCATCATCAATTTTTGTAAATGAAAGGATTTACAAAAAATGATGATGATTTTTTGTAAATTTTTTTTATTTACAAAAATTGGTGATCATTTTTTGTAAATCAGAAAAGCGTTTGAATTTTAGAAGGATATCATATAAAACCTCCCAAAGTGTAAATGGCTTTTACATATTGAGAGGTTTCAGATGATAACCTTCCAAAATGACAATGTCATTTACACTTTGGGAGGTTTTATATGATATCTTTTCGTATTGTAAATGCATTTACATTTTAGAAGGTGTTCAGGCTTGTAATGCTTAAAATTTACCAAAAAAAACGTTTTCGTTAAAAACCTTTTAAAATGTAAAAAAAATTTACAAAATAAAAGGTGTTTGGCTTTTTTTCGTCAATTTCTGAAAAATTTTATATTTTATCGCTTTATATGATCTAAAAACGTTATTCTGAAAGTATTACCAGTTCTTAGTGTCCTAGTTTTGGATTGGCACGATGGCAAAGTTTGTAATTGAGCAAAATTTCATCACAAGTAAAATATTTTTGTTCCTTAACCGAATAATTTGAAGTTTTCCCAGGTGATACTAGTTGGAACAAGGTTTAAAAATATGTATCGTTTACATTTCTATCATATTTTTGAATACGATTCTTTTCACTTTCAATATTTCACCCCCTGAAAAAAATTTCATTTTTCGTGGGGGGACCCAAATGAAACATGCAAAAATTGCCCCAGGATCTCAGCTTTCAAGTTTTATATGCTTTGCGCCAAAAGAATCTGTAATTAAGGATTCCTGACCAAAAAACTTTTGTCAAACAACATCTATAACATCGAATAATATATATATATTTTGTTAATGGAAGCAGGACTTCCGGTGACTTGCATTAAAATATTCTGATAGGTTTTTAGGGGTACAATATCCTTTAATTACATCCATTTTTTTTTAAATTTGAAACCAAATAATCTTTTCTATTATCACATGCACACACACACACATAAAAATTCAATTAATCATTTCTTATCATTAAAATGAACTTTTAAATGTCCACGTGAATTTTCGGCGGCGGCAACTTCGTCAGTCATGAATGAAAAAGTTAAAAAAGCTGATATATTGTTTCCACCTAAAAACATTGAAAATCAAATTTTTACTGTTTTTTTAACGTACATCAAAGAAAAAATATCAATAAAAATCTAAATTTTTGTTCTTAAAAATATAATGCTTGTTTTTAATTTTAAAATTTCGCAATGATTGAAAAACGTATGTTTACGGTAAAAGAAAAAAAACACACACCTTAATTTAGAGTTTAGAGACAGGGATGTGTGGAAGTACTTCTGGGGAACAATTTTCCACAACCTTTTTTTAAATAATGAGCAAATGTTTATTTTTTTAAATATTCCATCCTTTATGAATTCAGCTACTTTATATCATATCTCGTATGATAAAAAGTAGCTAAAATATATGCTTTTATTAAAAAAATAAAAGCTCACTTTTTTTTACGGAATTTTGTTTAACACTTCCGCCAAGAAAACAAATTTAAAAAAGTATAACTTTTTAATAGAAGCATATATTAAAATTCTGCTAGGACAGATACGAGATATGATAAAAAGTAGCCGAAGAATGCAATATATAAAAAAAGGTTGTGGAAAAAGTGTTCCCCGGAAGTATTTCCGCACATCCCTGTTTAGAAACCTCTATCTTTGGCATTTTTTATATAAACGAGTACTATACGAAAGATATCGCGTGTTACTCATTTATATAAAAACTGCTAAAAAGCAAAAAGGGCCGCTAAAGAACGTTCAAAATATGTTTAAATACCAATGAAATATGGTAAAATATGTCTTAACCAAAATCACATATTTGATCGTTCTTTTGTGAGAGTCAACAATTCACTATACTGTATTAAAGCTTTAAAACAGTGAATGGTTTACTCAATTAAATTAATTAAAGCATGAACAAAAAGTTTTAACTTCCGGATCATTTGACTCTTTTTTTTCAAGTCATCAAATTTTATGCTGATCTTTTGTGACGTACTTTTATTATTGCTTAAAAAAACAATAACATTATGTTTTATTGCCATTTTAAAAGATAGCGGAGTGTGAAAAAACTATGGGTATCTTTGTTATCACTGATCAGTCAGTCGTCAAAAAAGGGAGGGTCAAATAAATTAGCACCCTAAAATTTAGACCGAGAATTTTGAGACACTTGAGTAAAAAAATTGTGAGGCATTTTAGAGGTTAGATTTGAGCATTTTTTTGTTGCTTGCTTATATATTTTATTGAGCAAATTTTGTTTTTAAATTTTCAAAGCAGTTTTTTTTGCAGTAATTTATCATCGGTATTTTGTATGCTCAAAAATAATATTAGCTGTGAGTTTACCTTTTTTTGTTTAGAATACTTTCAAATTTTAATACTTTAAAATTAATGAAAATTCAAAAAAACATCAAAATTATGTAAAATGAAAAAAAGATGTTTCAAACAGACAATCATTGCGAGACTCAAATCATTTTAAACTTTTCCCAGGTTTCTTATCTTAGTTTAAGGTAATATCAGGGCTGTGTGATACTGAAATATCAGTATTGAAATAGTTTTTTAAAAAGATCGAATCTTGAAATATCGATATCGTCTGTATAAAAATTAGTGTCTTACAGTCCTGGTTATTATAATAATTATTACTGCAAAAATACTGTAGTTAAGAAAAAGTGATTTTTTTTAAAGATTTTTATTATTACAGATTTTTTCAAACAATGAAAGAAAACAAAATAAAAGAATTATTCAAAAATTCAATTTTACCTGTATAAATGCAACAATCAAAAATGGAAGCTTCAGAAGCCGGAACAACTTCTTTCATTAACAGTATATTTGATCAATCACATGGCAATCCAAAAAATTTTTATCCTATCAACAGTAACAATATTGCAATGATAGTTCCATCAGAATGTAAATGCCCGGGAGAAGATCAAAATATTGATCTTCCCGCAATTATGGAATCTCTCATTGCTGCAATAATTTATGCCATTGCAGGATTTTTTAATTTCTAGAATGTGGTATATATAAAAAAAAAAAAAAAAAGTAAGTTTTTATTTATTTTTGTTAAACATGTTTTATTCATTTGTTTTAGACTATTTGAAATAATTCTTGTCAGAAGTTATCTAAGACTTCGAACTGTTTCACAATTATCAACATTTTCGGATACTGTAGAAGAAGTGGTGGAACCACAAAACCGTAGACAAACAATATCAAAATCAGTTTTTATTGATTTAAGTCATTTAGCGAGAGCTAATTAATAATTTTTAGTTGACAAATATTTTTTCCCCCAATTTTGTCATTTGAATAAATTTAAAAATATTACTGTAGAATATTATTGTTTTGTTTTATTTAAATTTTTAATCTATCAAATTTAGCTTTAATTTGTTTATTTACTTTATTTTTAATTGTCCTAATTTTTTTATCATTAAATGCTTTAATAAATTTTAAGTTTTTTTAAAAATTCATTATTATTATTTTTATACTTAAAGATAGCAGCAGTTTACGTACTTTTTTATTTTCTTGGGTCTCGCAACGATTAATCAATTCATTCAAAGAATGCAAAATCCTGATTATCAGGAGTTTACAAAAGTACGTCACCTACCATCTCCTTTAAATAAATTTGATTTCATAAAAAATGTTACCCTTTGTTTTTCAACTTTTGATCAATAAAAATATGTTTGTTTTCAATATTTGATTTTTGATGTTTAAAAAAGAAAACAAAACTCCCATTTTTTGTTTATTGTTAGCTCTGAAAAAAAAAGTACTGAAAAAAGTTGTTTTAATTTCATTGATTTGTTGTTAGTATTTTCATTAATTGTTTAAAAAAACTAATTATAAAAATGGATAAAAATTAGGGTTGACCATTTCCCGGGAAATCGAAGAAAAGCGGGAAATTTCCCGGGAAATTTCCCGCGCATTTCCCGGAAACGCAATTTTGGTTTTTTCAACTATGTTTCTTCGCAAAAACAGAATTTTTATGTTTTTTAAGTAATCTTTAGCTTTTTTGAGATTTTATTTAAAGATTTATGACAATAATGGTGAAACATGTGATTTAAAAATTGATAATAAAAGAGATTTATCTGCCCTAACGAATTTTTTAAAATCATTTTTCCAAAACACTTCGACTAAACAGCTTTCAAATAATTAAACAAATAGATAGAAACAAACTTTTGAAATGCTTTTTAAAAAAACAAACACAATTATTTATTAATATTAATAAAAAAGCAGCAAAGTATTCGTGAAACATTTTAGCTGAAAAACATTTTGTTTTTTTGATATAAATCGATAATTTTGAATGTGTTTGACTTCTCTGTGGAAGATTTTTACACAAAAATTAGTTCATCACCATTTTGGAGCTCAATGAAGTGGAGCCTACTGTAACTTTTCCATGAAGGTTAAAAAATGTAAAAAAAATTTTTTAATGGTACCAAAACATACCATTTGATCCACAGAACCTGTAATTATTATTTTTTATCATTTTTGTTACAATGCAGTCAAAAAATAATATAAAAAATTTTAAAAACTCAAAAATTACCGTATATCCAGAAAAATTTGCATAAATTAAATCCGGCACAATAAACTTTGGCAAGCAGTATTATATCTGGTCGCCAACAATCCATTCTTCATTTTTATGTAAATTTTTCAACTTTTTATTCACTTTTTTGTTACTTTTCTGTGCAAAATACTTATAAATCCGGGTTAATCCCCGTATATCCCCTGTAAATCCGCCAAAAATAAAATCTCTCCAGAAAGCCTTTGAACCATAAATTTCAATACCCATGAACATCTTTTAAAAAAGAAATTAACGACTTTCATTAAAAACTAAAAATTTGCCCAGTCGATCAAACACCCGACAGGACTTATCGAACAACCTGATACTTCTGTTCTCAAAAATAAAATGTAAAAATCCAAGCAATTTTGTTCGAAAAACTCACGGACACAATTTATTTAAAACAAAAGAAAAACGGAAAATAACCGTTACGGTAAATCACAAATCAAAAAAATGTTTTTTTTCGCAGAATTATTTTCTTGAATCATACAATCCCTTTTGTGTAATTGAGAATGTGGATGTTTGTTTGTGGGATGTGCAATATGTTTAAATGTTTGCTTATTTGGTGTTAAAATGTAGGGGATGGGGTGCTGATAATGAAAAGTTTTACCTCATCTTCCGGAGGTTGCCATTTTGAAAAGTTACGGGGCTTTGAAAGTGAGATCCAAAAAAGAATGAAAAAGTTAATGCAAATTGTTGGGGAATAAAAAAATGTGAATGAATGTGAATAAAAGAATGAAGAAAAAAGAATGCAAAAAGTCGGAATGAAGATGATTTACATAAAATTTACAGCTAACATTGAAACATATTTGCCATTTAATAGGGAAAAATGGTGGTAAATTAATGTGTGTGTTAATTAGTTTTTAGTTAATAACGTGGCGCCCGCAGGGCGCCTCATGCCATATTCTAAAAAACATTGAATAACGCTTTTTGCCCATTTCTTTTGTTCAGTAAGAAATGCTAAGATTTTAAATTTTATTTAATTAATAACATTGTGTTTTATTTAATATGCAAATTTTCTGATTTAATTAAAAATAGTTTTTCCGCGAGTTTAAAAATAATAATTTATAAAAAAATGCAAACTAATTGTAATTTATAAACATATTAGTTCCTTTTTAGATTTTTTTTACAGAAGTCCAAGAAGCTGTTGAATTTTTATAATAGCATCCAAAAATTAATGCTACTAAATTTTGAGCTTAAATTACAGGCAAAAAAACCAGAAGTTTCGAAAAAAATATCTGTAAACCATAGTGGATTAAAATTTAAAAACAATGAAAAACCATGAGTGCGGAAGCAACATGTAATTAATTAAGTAAAGTTTGCGAAGAGTTTATTATTAGCAGCCTTTTAGACTTAAAAAAATCAACAAATTTTAAAAAAATATGCAAAATTTCTGTCTATTTAAAAATTCTTTTTTTAATTAAATTTAATTGTTATTTTAAATTTTTCAGTAATGTAAATAAAAAAAAACGGATTGTATGCAAATGTTTGCGGAATGGATTTGGTAAAGTTAATTAGCATAATGTTGCCGAAAAGTGTTAAGAATTTGTGAAAAGTTTTCCAAAACTTTGCAAACCCAATGCATTGTCTTTGATAATTCCTATGCACAACTCCATGTAAAAACCTATGCTAACAAAGCACCGGCTTTAGCCGGGGCTGTCCTTGTCCTCCCTATAAAGAGAGAAGCGTAAGTTTCTGCGGTTTCCGTTACAACTTAAATTAATTTGGGTGAGTTTAGTGTTGATGGAAAGATAAAACAACGGTGAAAACGAAATAAATATTGGTTAGTTCCGGAGGTACCCATTTGAAAAAGTTAAGGGGCTTTAAAGAGCCGAAAAAATGGAGAATGAATAAAAATATGTTAATTGTTGGGGAATAAAAAAATGTGAATGCATAAAAAGTAGAATGAAAAAAGTACGAAAAATTTGTATAAAACATGCATGTTAAAGAGGATGGGGATTTTTTCATTCATAGTATCAACAAATTTGTTGAGGACAGTAGCGTGAAGCTTTTGCTGAAAGTTCACGTCGTTTTTCTCTTTGAGCTATACGTTTCCCGGCGGGCGTATAGCGGTGATTTCAGCCGTAAATTTTGTTACGCGGTCTGGAGCGTCCATTAAATTGGTTAATCCTCTCTTTGTCGCTTGCCTCATTTATAAAATTATATTATTACTATCCTACTAATAAACAGTGATTGTTCATTTATGGACTTAGCTTTATTAAACAGTGCCAAAAACATTTTCTGCAAAGACTGTTAAAATGTTTTCTGAAAGCAATTTTGTAACATGAAACTATGGTGGTCCACCCCGAAGGGGTGGGGCACCTCTAGTTTTTGATAATCATTATAATAAACACTATTTTCAAATCCAGGAAATTCAATATAAGGGATTTGTTTTGGTGGAGTTTCAATAATTTTGGCAATAGAGCTTTCAACAATTTCTTTATATGCATCAGAAAGTGAATTGTAATACAATGGGTGAAAAAAGTTTCTGTACACTTTTAGTCGAGGAAAGTCGAGAAAAGTCGAGCGAAGTCGAGGAAAGTCGAGATTATCAAATTTATTTATTTTCGCATTAAATTTAGTAATTTTTTGTAAAATTTTGTGGTAATAAATTTTTGGGAGTATAAGGAATCAAGTAGCACGAAGATTCTGAAGTTTTTCATGGATTCTGTGACAGATTCTTAGCGGATTCAGACTCCAAAAAAATTTTTTTTGCCATGAAGTGTTTTTGGGGTAAAAAAATGCGGAAAATCTAAAAATAGAGGCGCTTTTTGAGGAATCTGAAGGCCTTGAGGAATCTGAAGGCCGATTCTGGGTAGATTCTGACTCCGAATATTTTTATGTGCTATGAATTATGTCTAAGGTTCATTTTTTTCGCTGATTATAATAATAGGGGCAGTTTTTGTTTAGTAATAAGTGGTAATATGTGGTAAAATGTTAAAATTTTATGAAATATTTTTTTTACTGTTTTTTTTAGCGGTCGGCTTCATTTACTCTTTATTCCACGAAAAACATATCTATTACCCCAATCGCATCATAAAACTACCTTCTAAAACAGTAAAAAAAATATTTCATAAAATTTTAACATTTTACCACATATTACCACTTATTACTAAATTATTACTAAACAAAAACTGCCCCTATTATTATAATCAGCGAAAAAAATGAACCTTAGACATAATTCATAGCACATAAAAATATTCGGAGTCAGAATCTACCCAGAATCGGCCTTCAGATTCCTCAAATCAAAAAAGCGCCTCTATTTTTAGATTTTCCGCATTTTTTTACCCCAAAAACACTTCATAACAAAAAAATTTTTTTTGGAGTCTGAATCCGCTAAGAATCTGTCACAGAATCCATGAAAAACTTCAGAATCTTCGTACTACTTGATTCCTTATACTCCCAAAAATTTATTACCACAAAATTTTACAAAAAATTACTAAATTTAATGCGAAAATAAATAAATTTGATAATCTCGACTTTCCTCGACTTCGCTCGACTTTTCTCGACTTTTCTCGACTTTCCTCGACTAAAAGTGTACAGAAACTTTTTTCACCCATTGTACTTCAAAGCAATCAACAAATTTTCGTTTTTCTAAAAAATGTTAAAACTTTATTGTAAAAATAAAAAAGTGAAAACCAACCATAATAAAATCAGCCATTGAAGCAAAATCAAAGGCTTCTGTTAAGCCAACGAGAGTAAAACAAGAAAGTTCATTTAAACATGGAAGAATGTTAGCGAGCTTTTTGAAAGTATCTTTTTTAAACATCGAAAAAGAATTTGAAGCAAGCGACCTACAAAAGTGAAAATGTAATATTATTATAAATGTAATTTTGTAATAAAAACTTACATAGTAAAATCTACAAGTTTGGGAACATTTACAAAGAGTTGATCAAATGCAACTAAAGTTCCATCAGAATGTTT
This sequence comes from Panagrolaimus superbus, assembly GCA_964035985.1. NCBI lineage: Eukaryota > Metazoa > Nematoda > Chromadorea > Rhabditida > Panagrolaimidae > Panagrolaimus > Panagrolaimus superbus. The sequence continues at coordinate 16,042,312 of OZ038357.1, forward strand.
AATTGTACATTCCCAAAGCACCAATTGCTTCAAATCACCAGATGAAGTTAAAAATTGATATTCATCATAAGTTAAATGTTGTAACATGATATCCAAAGAACGAAGATCACATTTGACAATCTTTGGGATTAAAGAAGATAAAATTAAGGGTGCATTACTAAGAACATAAATTGTATCATAAATCCATAATTTAGCAATATTTTTCGTTGAATCAAAAAGTTCTCCATCAGCATTCCATTTCTTACAACCATAATCATATTTTAAACATTCAACAGGAAAAATAGAATTTTTTGAAAAGAAATATTTGCAAGTCTGAATCAATTTCTTCCATGCTTTTCCAGAGCTTGGATTTGTAAAAATATATTTTATAGTTGGATATGGAAGAGAAAACCGTTGTGGTCGTGGAGAAGCAAATGTATAATTTTCATTTGAATCATTTGATTGTGGTAAAGCAAGTTGAAGATCTTGTAATTCCATATTTCATTGCAGATGATTGAATAATATCTAAAATAGTGATTATAAGATTAATAAAGTGATAAACATATTTTTATGGGTATAAAAGCGAACGAAAAATAAAAAAAAACAACAAAAATAAAACGATTCTATAAAAAATTCGAAGTTAAATATTTATTTATATGGAATACCCCCTATGAATTTTTGATTTTGTGTGTGGCCCACGATCTTTTCACAGTCACAAAAAATAAAACAATAGAAACGATATTTTCGCTTTCAACTAGGGTTGTTCATTCCCCTTCCCCGGGGAATCCCCGGGAGATTCCCCGGGGAATTCCCCGGGGAATGACACCATATTCCCCGCTAAAAGCAAACGTTAAAAAGCAAATAAATAATATTTTTGCGTTTTTTTTATAATTTGTAATTTTGCATTTTTTTTTCGTTTTAACAATAGCCATGAGCTTGCTTTCTCATAGTATCGAGAAAGAAGGTGTTTCTTCAGGGTAACAACGGTATAAAAATCTCACCATATTTCGACTTCGGAATGTTAATAATCAAATAAATAACTTTGTTTTGTTTTTTTAATAGTGATTTCTGCAAAATTGATGTATCTGCTTTAACTAAACTTTTAAAAAATTTTAAAGCGTATATAAAAGCCATTTTTGTGAAAAAATATAACAAAAAACAGCCAAAACACAAAGTGGGGGAATGTCGGGGAATTCCCCCAGGGAATCCCCGGGGATTCCCCGGGGAATCCCCCCATTTTTCCGATTCCCCGGGGAATTGACAACCCTACTTTCAACATTTTGTTGAAAAAATGAAAAAAAAAAGGACGAAGAAATTGCTCCAACGCCGAGCTATATATTCTTCACACGAAAAAATATCATTTCTATTGTCTTCTTTTATGCGACTGTGAAACAATAATGTGAGGTCATGAAATTCCAGGGCCGTATCCAGAAAGAAAAAAATTTCGGGGTGGGGGCTAACCTATGATTTTCTCGATTTTGTGGGGGCTTCAATACCAATAGCCCCCCCCCCCCCCCCGAGGCACGGTGTTGTAAAATTTCAATGAATTATTTTTATAAATCATCCATTTTTTCAACAAATATATATTTTTAAAAGAGACTGTCTACCAGAAAATTATAAAATTTCATATATGAGCGGAACACACCATCTCAGATTTCAATTATTTTTTGTTTTTTGGTAGAATATAGTCTAAAAACGTTATTCTGAAAGTATTACCAGTTCTTATAGTACAGGATCACTTTGAATATTTCACCGCCTAAAAAAAATTGCATTTTTCGTTGGGGCACCCAAATGAAACATGCAAAAATTGCCCCAGGATCTCAGCTTTTTTAAAATATAAAATATAAAACTTAAAAGTTTTATATGCTTTGCGCCACGCCGAGGGGAACTTTTCGATTCCCAACCAAAAAACTGTTGTCGAACAACATCTATAGCATCGAATAATATCAGTGTATTCCCGCTACCATCTTTTAGCGCTACCGCTTCGCTATCGCTATTTAAAAATTGCCGCTACCGCTCCGCTACACTGCTATCTGCAGGCGCTACAAGCTGCCGCTATTTTCCAACAACATTTTGACAAAAAAAATGTCTTTCAACAAAATTTTGTTCTTTTTTAATGCGTTCGCACTTTTTTACCAAACCGTATCGGAAATCGAAATTTCAGCATAGACAACAGTTTTTAAACTGTATCGAATAGCGTATCAAAATAATTTTTAAAAGTGTCGAATATCAAAATATTGATATCATTTATATGAAAATCAGTATCACACATCCCCGATTATTTTAATATTGATTTCTGCAGAAATACTGTAATTTAGAAAAAGTGATTTTTTTAAAGATTTTTATTGTTACAGATTTTTTCAAACAATGAAAGAAAACAAAATAAAATAATTATTCAACAATTCAAATTTACCTGTATAAATTCAACAAGTTTTATTTTTATTTGTTTTTGCGTAAAAAAAAAAACTGTTGTCGATGCTGAAATTTCGATTTCCGATACGGTTTGGTAAAAAAGTGCGAACGCATTAAAAAAGAACAAAATTTTGTTGAAAGACATTTTTTTTGTCAAAATGTTGTTGGAAAATAGCGGCAGCTTGTAGCGCCTGCAGATAGCAGTGTAGCGGAGCGGTAGCGGCAATTTTTAAATAGCGATAGCGAAGCGGTAGCGCTAAAAGATGGTAGCGGGAATACACTGATATTATTCGATGCTATAGATGTTGTTCGACAACAGTTTTTTGGTTGGGAATCGAAAAGTTCCCCTCGGCGTGGCGCAAAGCATATAAAACTTTTAAGTTTTATATTTTATATTTTAAAAAAGCTGAGATCCTGGGGCAATTTTTGCATGTTTCATTTGGGTGCCCCAACGAAAAATGCAATTTTTTTTAGGCGGTGAAATATTCAAAGTGATCCTGTACTATAAGAACTGGTAATACTTTCAGAATAACGTTTTTAGACTATATTCTACCAAAAAACAAAAAATAATTGAAATCTGAGATGGTGTGTTCCGCTCATATATGAAATTTTATAATTTTCTGGTAGACAGTCTCTTTTAAAAATATATATTTGTTGAAAAAATGGATGATTTATAAAAATAATTCATTGAAATTTTACAACACCGTGCCTCGGGGGGGGGGGGGGGGGCTATTGGTATTGAAGCCCCCACAAAATCGAGAAAATCATAGGTTAGCCCCCACCCCGAAATTTTTTTCTTTCTGGATACGGCCCTGGAATTTCATGACCTCACATTATTGTTTCACAGTCGCATAAAAGAAGACAATAGAAATGATATATTATGTGTTTAGTCTCAATATGTCCGACATCATTAAAAATTCATAACTTCTGAAATATGTTATGAAAAGTGTTCCGGTGTTTTTTATTATCAACTATAATGTTGTTGGAAGATTTGGGGCAAGTTATAGACACCAGATATCAAATCTGGCCATTTTGGACCACTTTGAATATCAAATTCCGTCCAATATGGTCAACATCAAATAAAATTTTTTTTTCTTGAACAATTAAAACGAAAACATATTTTTAATGAATAAAACATATAAAAACACTAAAATAAAGTGTTGGAAAATGCCGAGGGTCATTATTGATTTTTTTACGATTTTTTGAAAACTACTCATTTTTGGTCAATTTTGATGATATTAAAATTTTATCAATATTGAAAGATATCGGTTTTTTGACATTTTTTTAATAAAATATAGCTTGTTATAGATTTTCGGGCCATGTTTCAACATCCTGGAACCATTACTTTTTATTTTCCAGTAAATGGAAAACATGGTGAAAAATCGAAGAAATAATCACCTAGAAATCGGTGTTTTTCAATTAAAACATCACTAAAAACATTTTTTTTGGATTGATTGTAATTTATTTTGGTGGAGTAAATGGTTTTAAAGTCATTTTGGAGAATTAAAAAAATTTATGAAAATTACTGATTTTAGAAAATTTGAAAGAATATGGTTTGACAATATCCGGTGTTGAAATCATTCAAAAATAAATGAAATATCGACGCAAACACTAAAAAAAATCTTTTTAGTTATATATTAATTGAAAAACACCGATTTCTAGGTGATTGTTTCTTCGATTTTTCACCATGTTTTCAATTTACAGTAAAATAAAAAGTAGTGGTTCCAAGATGTTGAAACATGGCCCAAAAATCTATAACAAGCTATATTTTATCAAAAAAATGTCAAAAAACTGATATCTTTCAATATTGATAAAATTTTAATATCTTGAAAATTGGCCAAAAATGAGTAGTTTTCAAAAAATCGTAAAAAAATCAATAATGACCCTCGGCATTTTCCAACACTTTATTTTAGTGTTTTTATATGTTTTATTCATTAAAAATATGTTTTCGTTTAATTGTTCAAGAAAAAAAAATTTTTATTTGATGTTGACCATATTGGACGGAATTTGATATTCAAAGTGGTCCAAAATGGCCAGATTTGATATCTGGTATCTAAAACTTGCCCCAAATCTTCCAACAACATTATAGTTGATAATAAAAAACACCGGAACACTTTTCATAACATATTTCAGAAGTTATAAATTTTTAATGATGTCGGACATATTGAGACTAAACACATAATAAAAAAAAATATCAAGAGCCTCTGATTTTTTTCTTGATATTGAGCATACATATGTAAAAATATATGGGGAACAATATTCAAGGGAAAAAACACTTGCCCGTACAGGATATTTCATATGTTATGGTTCAATTACCGTAATCCAGCTACTTCAATCCATAAAAACACTCTTTTAATGTGGTCAAAAATGGGTGTTCCCATTATGAAAAATGTTCACCTCATCGAGACGAGTCGAATGATACCAAATTTGTTGAAAAAAAATTTTTTGAAAGTTTTACACCCCCAGAATTCTGTAGCACGGATTCTGTACATCAGAATCCAAAAAAAAGTTGAAATTCGTTACCAGCGACCCCAAAATACCCTATTTACCAAAAATGAGCCAAATCGGAGACAAAAAGTTTTTTTGAAATCCCAAAAATTTTCTGTTTTGTTCGAAAATTACACAAAACAGCTTATAAATGAATGCATGGTAAATGGGTAAATGGTGCAGGATATGGTGAAAAATACCATGGAACAATTCTCCAACCATTTAAGCAAATACTTTCAATATTTCGTCTTTCTGCTTCAGTATCTTGCGTTGGTTCATCTGATGCTAGAAAACGATAGCACTGTAATTGTTACAACTATAATGAAAACAAAACATACTATTATAATCAAAGAAATTTTCAGAATTTTCCGGATGTGTAATTCTTGTAAAATCTAATGAATCTTCTTCTAACCAATGATCTGTAATGGAACGGTATGAAAATATAATATGTATATGAATTGATAACAAGAAAAAAACTTACCATATCGCCGATTATAACCAATAAAATGAACATAATAACGGTAAGAGGATCGATCCCTTTGAGAACGTTTAATACCTCGAATTTCAGCAAGAACTAAAAAATATTATTTAACAAATTAATATATACACTTTTGGTTTGCAGAAGAATATCATGATTAGGGATTGTCCGAATCTGATCTCAGCAAAAAAATCCTCTATTCTGAAACTCCAGTCTTGCTTGTCCTCAGATTGATTAATCTAATGCTATGCCGTATTTCGAAGTCGAATCACATTTTCACTGGTATCAGATCAGGACAATCCCCTATAAATGCATGTTTGCTTTGGTTTCAAGGCATATATTTTCGGAATCCCCACATGATTGGTCATTAAACGGTGCATTATTTAGCTTAACGCGAGGGATATTGCCATTTTTTTACAAGGGTCGAAAATTACAGATATCAAAATTTCGGCATTAGAGGTCAGATAAATTTTTTTTGTGATAGCCATTTTATAGCCCTTACTTATGTGTACAATCCTGGGGCACAACTTTTTGATTGGTTGCATTCCTGATTTTTCCCGATTTTATGAATTTTTGGTTATATTCAATCTTTGAAAATCTGCGAAATCGGTTTCACACGGTAGAATGCTCCAGAACTCTAGGAATAACGTTTTTTCATCTAGTTTTATCGAATGGCTATAAAAGAATTGAAAACAAAATTTTGATGTAACACTCGATTTAAAAAATGTGGTGCATCGTCTCTTAAATGAATATTTCACAGAATTTGATGACATGAATTTTTGTAAAAAGTTGAAGAAACATTTATACAGACACACAACGCCAAATTGCTAATACAGTAAGAAAAAAAAAATTGTTTTTACAATTTTGTAATTGTTCAAATAAATTTTTTATCTCTATCAAACAAATCTTTGATATTATGAGAAATTTGTTTATAACAAAACGAGAAAATTCGATTTATTGAAAGTTTTATTAATACTAATATATAAATGAAATGAGATACGGTAGCTCATGACATGTATTTATTAAATCGATATTTTTTATGGTGTTGTTTCATATATTTTAACGCAAAGAAAAACATTTTGGTCTCGAAATTTTTACTACAAAAAAGTTTTTTAATGCATTTTCCAATTTTTTATTTATTTTACAAACTTTTTTTCAAATATAAAAATTTTATTGTAATTATTATTCAACAAAATCTGGTTTTAAATATGAGCTGTTTCGGTAGCTTGAACGAACCGAAGCTCGACTTCTATTTCTTCTCAAATTTGGTCGATCTTCTTTTGAAATTAAAAAGGTTGAAAAATTTGGTCGTTTCGAAAGTATTGTTGCACCTTTAAAGGCTGTCAATGATTCATCGAATTGGGCGGTAGGAATTATATCCGATTTATTGTCATAGGTTGAAGTTGAAATATATCCTTCTTCAATATCTTCTTCATCTTCATGTTTTGGTTTTGGATTTGAGATATCCGAGGCTAAGGAAACATTAATCTTTGGTGCCTTTGGTGAATATTCATCAATTTGTGCGGCAAATCTCTCTTTTAAACCTTTCAATTTTGCAGTTCCCCCAGATAGGACAATATTTGAATATAATGATCCATGATATCCCACAGGCTTTAAAGATCCAACCATTTCACACAGTTGTTCTGCAATACCGTAATCATTTTTACCAATTATTGATGGTTCAAATAAAATTTCTGGTGCTTCAAAAGTTGATTTTGTTGAAGGTTTTTGAAGTTTTTGATACATTCGAGAAACAGCTGCAGATTTTTTTATATATTTAAAAAAATCTGGTTGTGATTCTGATTTTGTTTCTTTAAATGATTCATGTCTTTTCAGCTCGGCTTTGTAATCAGATGCCACAAAACAATTTGCTTCTTTAAAGGTATCCAATTTTTGTCGAGTAAATGGGGAAGCTCGATCAAGGCTATATGAAATATCTGCGTCATCAATTAAAAGATTTGATATATCTGCTCCACCAATATTAAACCATTTAGCTTCAGATATTCGAGGTTTATCATCAATAATTGGTAAGAATGATGTAAGACTGTGACCAAGTTGAACAATGCAACCGGTTGATTTTCCTTTAAAAAAATGCAAATTAGGGATTAATTATGAAACAGTTAATTATGTCTATTTTCATACAGTGTTGCAGGGCTTGAAAATAGGGCCGAAAATCTCGGCCGGCCTGGGGCCGAGGCCGAAAAAATCTCGGCCTGCCCGGCCTGCGGCCGGCCCGGGCCGGCCTCGTTTGGCCTCATTATTTTTTGAATTTTGAAAAATAAATTTTTTATTCCAAAAATATAAAAAAATCGGCCATTCGGTCAAGTTTTTTCTTACTGTATTAGCAATTTGGCGTTGTGTGTCTGTATAAATGTTTCTTCAACTTTTTACAAAAATTCATGTCATCAAATTCTGTGAAATATTCATTTAAGAGACGATGCACCACATTTTTTAAATCGAGTGTTACATCAAAATTTTGTTTTCAATTCTTTTATAGCCATTCGATAAAACTAGATGAAAAAACGTTATTCCTAGAGTTCTGGAGCATTCTACCGTGTGAAACCGATTTCGCAGATTTTCAAAGATTGAATATAACCAAAAATTCATAAAATCGGGAAAAATCAGGAATGCAACCAATCAAAAAGTTGTGCCCCAGGATTGTACACATAAGTAAGGGCTATAAAATGGCTATCACAAAAAAAATTTATCTGACCTCTAATGCCGAAATTTTGATATCTGTAATTTTCGACCCTTGTAAAAAAATGGCAATATCCCTCGCGTTAAGCTAAATAATGCACCGTTTAATGACCAATCATGTGGGGATTCCGAAAATATATGCCTTGAAACCAAAGCAAACATGCATTTATAGGGGATTGTCCTGATCTGATACCAGTGAAAATGTGATTCGACTTCGAAATACGGCATAGCATTAGATTAATCAATCTGAGGACAAGCAAGACTGGAGTTTCAGAATAGAGGATTTTTTTGCTGAGATCAGATTCGGACAATCCCTAATCATGATATTCTTCTGCAAACCAAAAGTGTATATATTAATTTGTTAAATAATATTTTTTAGTTCTTGCTGAAATTCGAGGTATTAAACGTTCTCAAAGGGATCGATCCTCTTACCGTTATTATGTTCATTTTATTGGTTATAATCGGCGATATGGTAAGTTTTTTTCTTGTTATCAATTCATATACATATTATATTTTCATACCGTTCCATTACAGATCATTGGTTAGAAGAAGATTCATTAGATTTTACAAGAATTACACATCCGGAAAATTCTGAAAATTTCTTTGATTATAATAGTATGTTTTGTTTTCATTATAGTTGTAACAATTACAGTGCTATCGTTTTCTAGCATCAGATGAACCAACGCAAGATACTGAAGCAGAAAGACGAAATATTGAAAGTATTTGCTTAAATGGTTGGAGAATTGTTCCATGGTATTTTTCACCATATCCTGCACCATTTACCCATTTACCATGCATTCATTTATAAGCTGTTTTGTGTAATTTTCGAACAAAACAGAAAATTTTTGGGATTTCAAAAAAACTTTTTGTCTCCGATTTGGCTCATTTTTGGTAAATAGGGTATTTTGGGGTCGCTGGTAACGAATTTCAACTTTTTTTTGGATTCTGATGTACAGAATCCGTGCTACAGAATTCTGGGGGTGTAAAACTTTCAAAAAATTTTTTTTCAACAAATTTGGTATCATTCGACTCGTCTCGATGAGGTGAACATTTTTCATAATGGGAACACCCATTTTTGACCACATTAAAAGAGTGTTTTTATGGATTGAAGTAGCTGGATTACGGTAATTGAACCATAACATATGAAATATCCTGTACGGGCAAGTGTTTTTTCCCTTGAATATTGTTCCCCATATATTTTTACATATGTATGCTCAATATCAAGAAAAAAATCAGAGGCTCTTGATATTTTTTTTTATTATGTGTTTAGTCTCAATATGTCCGACATCATTAAAAATTTATAACTTCTGAAATATGTTATGAAAAGTGTTCCGGTGTTTTTTATTATCAACTATAATGTTGTTGGAAGATTTGGGGCAAGTTTTAGATACCAGATATCAAATCTGGCCATTTTGGACCACTTTGAATATCAAATTCCGTCCAATATGGTCAACATCAAATAAAAATTTTTTTTTCTTGAACAATTAAACGAAAACATATTTTTAATGAATAAAACATATAAAAACACTAAAATAAAGTGTTGGAAAATGCCGAGGGTCATTATTGATTTTTTTACGATTTTTTGAAAACTACTCATTTTTGGCCAATTTTCAAGATATTAAAATTTTATCAATATTGAAAGATATCAGTTTTTTGACATTTTTTTGATAAAATATAGCTTGTTATAGATTTTTGGGCCATGTTTCAACATCTTGGAACCACTACTTTTTATTTTACTGTAAATTGAAAACATGGTGAAAAATCGAAGAAACAATCACCTAGAAATCGGTGTTTTTCAATTAATATATAACTAAAAAGATTTTTTTTAGTGTTTGCGTCGATATTTCATTTATTTTTGAATGATTTCAACACCGGATATTGTCAAACCATATTCTTTCAAATTTTCTAAAATCAGTAATTTTCATAAATTTTTTTAATTCTCCAAAATGACTTTAAAACCATTTACTCCACCAAAATAAATTACAATCAATCCAAAAAAAATGTTTTTAGTGATGTTTTAATTGAAAAACACCGATTTCTAGGTGATTATTTCTTCGATTTTTCACCATGTTTTCCATTTACTGGAAAATAAAAAGTAATGGTTCCAGGATGTTGAAACATGGCCCGAAAATCTATAACAAGCTATATTTTATTAAAAAAATGTCAAAAAACCGATATCTTTCAATATTGATAAAATTTTAATATCATCAAAATTGACCAAAAATGAGTAGTTTTCAAAAAATCGTAAAAAAATCAATAATGACCCTCGGCATTTTCCAACACTTTATTTTAGTGTTTTTATATGTTTTATTCATTAAAAATATGTTTTCGTTTTAATTGTTCAAGAAAAAAAAATTTTATTTGATGTTGACCATATTGGACGGAATTTGATATTCAAAGTGGTCCAAAATGGCCAGATTTGATATCTGGTGTCTATAACTTGCCCCAAATCTTCCAACAACATTATAGTTGATAATAAAAAACACCGGAACACTTTTCATAACATATTTCAGAAGTTATGAATTTTTAATGATGTCGGACATATTGAGACTAAACACATAATAGAAAAAAATATCAAGAGCCTCTGATTTTTTTCTTGATATTGAGCATACATATGTAAATATATATGGGGAACAATATACAAGGGAGAAAACACTTGCCCGTACAGGATATTTCATATGTTATGGTTCAATTACCGTAATCCAGCTACTTCAATCCATAAAAACACTCTTTTAATGTGGTCAAAAATGGGTGTTCCCATTATGAAAAATGTTCACCTCATCGAGACGAGTCGAATGATACCAAATTTGTTGAAAAAAAATTTTTTGAAAGTTTTACACCCCCAGAATTCTGTAGCACGGATTCTGTACATCAGAATCCAAAAAAAAGTTGAAATTCGTTACCAGCGACCCCAAAATACCCTATACACCAAAAATGAGCCAAATCGGAGACAAAAAGTTTTTTTGAAATCCCAAATGTTGTTCGAAAATTAAAAAAAACGTCTTTTATGTAGTTGGTGTCTATCATATTGGCCTTCAGAGGAATGTCTCTTTTCTCATATGGTATGTGGATCTTAAATATTTAAGTAGTCATGCTCGCTATTTCACATCAAATGGGCGGAGCCTATTCCCGCTAGCCAATGAGAGGGCAGCTGCCGTCGCGGCACCCAATCGGAGAAGGGCATTTTTCGGAGGGTCGTAAAAAGGGGGGAGGGAGGAAAGGTACTACGGTATTTGCAGTTCGGTCGTTAAAAAAAAGGACGCAACTTTTGGCGCCAATTTTTATGCACATCCTTAAAATTTTTATGCACCCAAAGTTTTAAAAGTTTAATTTTAAATTTAATTTTAATTTTAATTTTAATTTTAATTTTTTTAACACAGTAATTTTTCCAACTCCAGTAATATTTTTATGCAGTTATTTTTCAATCAGTTATTTTTTTCAGTACCTATGTACATACATAAAAACAGTCTGGGGTTTTATGTACATACATATATTTATGTACGTCCGTATAATATGTACATCCTTAAAAATATGTAATGTTTTATGTTTTACAATGACTTTCGTGTCAAGATTTTATTTAATGATTACAACAGTAATATTACTTTTAAAAACTAACAATACTAGTAATGTTTTTTAACTTTTACAAATTTTAAACTGTCAAGCATGTTTTTTTGTGGAGGTTGTGGAGTTTGTGCCGTAAAAACTGGTTCACTAATTACTGTCTTCTTTGATTTCTGTAACTTCTTTTGTTTTGGTATTTTTGGTTTCAATTGTTTTTCGTGCAATGCCCGGAGACGTTTAATTTCATTCATTTGTCGCAAGGATGGAGGAGGAAGTGTCGTAACAGCTGTTACGGGGATTTTTTTATTATGATTTTTGGGCATTTCTTCATCGGCTTCCTCATAATACCTTTGACGTTGCAAAAGTTCTTCATTCTCTAGATTTTTTCGGGTTGCAGATATTGCTTCCTTTAATCCAGAGTGAGACTTTTCTTTTTGTACTAAATTTCTATAGCGAGGATTTGGGACAAGCACAAATTTTTGCATCTAAAACATTTTTTAGTTTTAGCTAGTCACTTGTTTCATTAATGTATTATATGGAATTCACGCGCAAAAAGTATCTTAGACGAATAAAACGTCTGTATAGGACAAATTATATTATTAAAAAAAAAAAGTATCGTTTATTTTTTTGGTCATTTTCATATATTCATTAAATTTAATACAAAAAAATTATTGTCGGAAACTATTAACAATGCGGTAAAAGACAAAGGAAAGCCAGCAAATCCATCCTGATACAAAAATAACATATTCACTAATAGTAGGATTAACAGAGAGAGGAATTACAGGAGGTAAAGGGGCTTTTAAATTATTTAAATCACAGTCATTTTATGTCAAAGGTTGAGGTGTCGGTGTTTCAGTGGCCATTGCAAATAAAATAATTGAATAAAAAAGAGGGAGGATATATAAAACCGACCGCATCCTGTCCTACCAAAAGTATTACACTGACATCGCGGTAGATACGGTCCTTGTCTTGTCGAGCGCTATGAGGGAGAAGACAAGGGGGGACAAAAAGTTAAACAGGAACAGGAGCTGTGATGGTCCTGGTTTTATCCATAACCAAAATTGAATTAAATTCTCCCAAAACAATTAATTGAAGGCCATTTTCGGGGATTGGTTGCTTAAATTCCAATGCAATTGACGTTGATCCTTGTTGCCGGGTTTCAACAAAATCTTCGCTGTGTTGTGATTGCAAATCAAATGCAAAAATACATGAATGTTTGATAAATTTCAAATAACTAACTCCATGCATTTCATCGGTGGCATCACTCAAATCTTTAAAGGCATGAGTAAGATTTTTACCTTCAAATTCATATCGATATGTTGGTACAAGGATGGACACTCTTAAATTTTTTATAAATGTTGCTCCAAATCCTTGAATAAAACTGACAGGATCTTTGTTTGTTATTGGGACTAGTTTGCCACCTTCTTTTTTTGTAATTTTGAACTTTGTATATAAGTATGTTTCTGATAGATCCAAATATGTTGGTCCGGAATTGATTGTAAATTGGATAGAACCATTACCTATAGGGGTCATAGGAGGGTACACAACGGATGAGGAATGTTGAAAAGCAACCAAATTTGGCTTTGTGTTGAAAAAATCAACGGTTGTTGGGAGAATTTCAGTGCTTTGGGGGTCAATTTTTTCCATGGCTAAAGCTTTCTTGAGGCTCAGACAAGAAAGAATGACCAATAAATAAGACAGAAAATAAAAACACGACTACACTCAATCACGAAAAAATATAATAAATGACCAAAAAATAAGAGAGAAAATAAAAGCACGACTACACTCAATCACGAAAAAATATACATAATGAATATTCTGCAAGAATCGCAATATTTATTTGAATCACATTCGTTGCGAAACTTCTAACGGCGTGCGCATTTTCTGTATGGATATCCATAAAAACTAAATATTTTTCTTAAAGTTATATGCTTAACCGCTGAATTTAGTGACTTTTTGGCGACGCTTTTTTTTCTCTCACACCTCCCTCCCTCCTACCCTCCCCCCTCTCCCCCCTATGAATTTCCATAAAATCACTCTTTTTTGCTTCATGTTATATCCTTAATCATTGTTTTTAGTGCCTTTTTGGCGCCATTTTTTCTGCATGCATCGACAAGGCGACGATTTTTCTCTTCATTTTTTCTTAAAGTTATATGCTTAACCATTGTTTTTAGTGCCTTTTTGGCGACGATTTTTCTCTTCATTATGACTTTTTGCTAAAAAATCGGCGTTTTTGTTGACTGGCTGTGTCTTTTTTTCTCTGCCGGTCTCTTCTCTCTCTCTCTTGTTCTCGCGCGCGCCTCTCTCGTTATCGCGCGCGCACCCCCGTGAACAGCTGTTGTTTTTTAGCAGTGCCATTTTTCGGGTGAACTACGTGGACCAAGGGTGTAAAAAGTCTTTAGTTATTGATTTTTAAAGTTCAACACTTTTTTTTTGTGGAAGGATCACCATTTTCTAGCATTGCTTTTTTTAAGGTCAACATATTTTTTATTATCGCGCGCGCACCCCCGAAAACAGCCGTTGTTTTTTAGCAGTGCCATTTTTTGGGTGGCATGTGGACCAAGGGTGTTCTTTAGTTATTGATTTTTAAAGTTCAACACTTTTTTTTTTGTGGAAAGGGATCAACATTTTCTAGCATTGCTTTTTTTAAAGGTCATCATATTTTTTATGAGTTGTATAAATAGCATAATACACAGATGCTCCTAACCAGGTGCCGTTTTTTTATCAAAGATTTCAGAGTGGCAAACAAAAAAGTATCAAAAAGGGGGTCAACATTTTCTTTTTTATTTCAGTGTGCAGCTGCTGAAAATGACCGAGCATGTCGTAATCCCCTTTGTGTTAAATAAAACCTCAAAGGTTAATAAAAGATTGGCAGGGAACTTGAATTTTATTGGCGAAGGATGGAGATGTGGCTTAAAATCGTTCAGTTTGGATAAAAAATGGTCCCTGTTGAATGATCAAATCACAATTTTGTACACTAACGGTTACAAATCCATTTTAAAACCTAAAATAACTCATTCTGTAACAGAACTTGGAACAATATTAGATGAAATGTTTGGAAATGTCCGTGTAAAGAGAAGTGATGTGTTTGATGAAATAACATTTAATGATGACAGTGATGATGATAACAGTGATGACGATGACAAACAAACAGAAAAGAAGCGAGAAGTAACACCACCCCCCTCAATTATGCCTTTTGATACAAAAAAATCAAAAAAAAGTCCCGAAAAAGAACATCCGATACAACCACCACCTAGTCTTATTCCATTAGAACCAGAATTTCTTGGTCCAAAAAAGTTGGATATTAAAGTAAATGAAACCGACAAAGTAAAAATTGTAACGTATCCGACAGATGAAGACGGAAAAGTGGGAGAAAAAGAGTATTTGGTTTATAAATTACTAAAAGATGCCTTTAATTACTCACCTGAACTTCCTCCTGCAGCCAATATCTTTACCAGAAAAGGATTTGAATCTGTTAATTTTTCATATGATTCTGTAAAAAACCGTTATCAACTTACTTACGATCCAGAATATGTCCGCGGAATCCATCTAAGTCAAGGATTTTCTAGTGCTTTGGGCTTCAAACAACTAATTTTTAACGATAATATTGCTACAAATCCTCCAAAAATTGAAAACTTACATAGCCATATTCATATCTACGTTAATAATGTTATTTGCCCAATATTTTGTGGTACAAATCAAGAATCTATCCTAGATATTTTACCCATAACCCCTGACGCGAATCCTATATCAAAAACTTATGAACGCCCAAATTATCTAAGAATCCATCTAAATAGTATTAATACAATTGAAATGGAATTTAAAGATATTCATGGAAATCCCATTATTGGTGACAATGCCACAGGACATTTTACTCTCGAATTTGTTAAATTTTACAAAAAAAATTACTAATTTTGTTAGTTTTTAAAAGTAATATTACTGTTGTAATCATTAAATAAAATCTTGACACGAAAGTCATCGTAAAACATAAAACATTACACATTTTTACGGATGTACATATTATACGGACGTACATAAATATATGTATGTACATAAAACCCCAGACTGTTTTTATGTATGTACATAAAAATAGGTGCTGAAAAAAATTACTGTGTTAAAAATATTACTGTGTTGAAAAAAATTACTGTGTTGAAAATATTACTGTGTTGAAAAAATTAAAATTAAAATTAAAATTAAAATTAAAATTAAAATTAAAATTAAAATTAAAATTAAAATTAAAATTAAAATTAAATTTAAAATTAAACTTTTAAAACTTTGGGTGCATAAAAATTTTAAGGATGTGCATAAAAATTGGCGCCAAAAGTTGCGTCCTTTTTTTTAACGACCGAACTGCAAATACCGTAGTACCTTTCCTCCCTCCCCCCTTTTTACGACCCTCCGAAAAATGCCCTTCTCCGATTGGGTGCCGCGACGGCAGCTGCCCTCTCATTGGCTAGCGGGAATAGGCTCCGCCCATTTGATGTGAAATAGCGAGCATGACTACTTATTTATCTATTGTTATATATAAAGATTGTACTGTATCGAATATATATGTGCTTTTTGCAGAAGAAATGTCCCCTCTCTGGACCACCAGGAAAAAAGATTTACGAAAAAGATAATTTGGCATTTTTTGAAATTGATGGAGCCGTTGATGACACGTATGCAATGAATTTATGTGTACTTTCAAAGCTATTCTTGGATCATAAAGCTTTATATTATGATGCAAAAATATTTTATTTTTATATTTTATGTGAAAAATCTCCTGAAAAAACTTACAATATTGTTGGATATTTTTCAAAGGTGGGATTTGCCTTCTTACTGTAATGGTGATAATTAAACATTAGTATTTTAATCATTTGAAACCAAAAAAAATGTTAAAAAATTTGCTGTTATGGTTTTGGATATTATTGAGATAATTGTTTTTCTTTTTTTTAGGAAAAGAATTCTCCAGAAGGTTACAATCTTTCCTGCATTCTTGTTTTACCACAATTTCAAAAGAGAGGTTATGGAACATTTTTAATTGAATTTAGTTATTTGCTTTCAAAAGTTGAACAAAAAACTGGTTCACCTGAAAAACCGCTATCTGATTTGGGTTTGGTATGCTTTTTGTTATTCTATTTGTGTGTTAGCAGTTATCTTATAGCTATCATATCGATCATATTGGTTATATGCAATTACAGAAGTAATTCTCTCTGAATTTAAGCATCTTGTTGAACGTACTCGAATTACACGGGAAGATATTCAAAGAACAATGGAATCATTTGGTATTGTCCGACAACTCACTGAAGGTGTTCAAATTATGCTTTCTTTAACAATGGTTGAAAAATATTTAAAAAATAAAAAAGAAAAACTTCATGTTGATCCTGAATATTTAAAATGGTCTCCATCAACACATGGCAGGTTTAAAGCTTTAAGTTTATATGCTTAATTCCAAAATGATACTGTTTTTTGGAATTTAAATGATTTTTCCTTTTTTTTGTGAAATTTTATTTCATTTAAATAAATTGTGTAATGGATATATATAACTGATTAAATGAATAGGCACTGAGAGAAAACACTTTTGACGAATTTATTATTTTGAATTTTTATTTAAAAGTGTAACAACTTCAGTTGTGAAAAATAAAATGTAAAAATCCAAGCAATTTTGTTCGAAAAAAGCAAGGACACAATTTATTTAAAACAAAAAAACGGAAAATAACCGTTACAGTAAATCACAAACCAAAAAATGTATTTCACAGAATTATTTTCTTAAACAGGTCAATTTTAGATAATCATCGTAGAGAACACTATTTTCAAATCCAGGAAAATGAATATCAGGGATTCGTTTTGGTGGAGTGTCAATAATCTTGGCAATAAAGTTTTCAACAATTTCTTTATATGCATCAGAAAGTGGATTGTAATATTTCAAAGTAATGAATAAATTTTCGTTTTTCTAAAATATGTTGGAAGTTTATAATAGAAATAAAAAAGTGAAAACTAACCATAATAAAATCAGTCATTGAAGCAAAATCAAAGGCTTCTGTTAAACCCCAAAGACTAAAGCGAAAAAGTTCTTTTAAACATGGAAGCATTTCAGCAAGAGTTTTGAAAGTATCTCCTTGAAACATCGATGAAGAATTTGAAGCACACCACCTACAAAAGTGAAAATGTAATATTATTATAAATGTAATTTTGTAATAAAAACTTACATATGAAAATATTCAAGTTTGGGAATATTTTTAAATATTTGATCAAATGCAACTAAAATTCCATCAGAATGTTTAATTGTGCAGAAATTTAGCTCCAATTTCTTCAAATCACCAGATGAAGTTAAAAATTGATATTCGTCAAAAGTTAAATGTTGATACCTAATTTGCAAAGAACGAAGATCACATTTGCCAATTTTTGGGATTAAAGAAGATAACATTGTTGGTGCAACACTATAAACATCAATTTGATCATAATTCCATAATTTAGCAACATTTTTCATTGAATCAAAAATTTCTCCATCAGCATTCCATTTATCATCATCAACATATTTTAAACATTTGACAGGATAAATAGAATTCTTTGAAAAGAAATATTTGCAAGTCTGAATCAATTTCTTCCTTGCTTTTCCAGAGCTTGGATTTGTAAAAATATATTTCATAATTGGATATGGCAAGGAAAATTGCTGTGGACGAGGAGAAGCAAATGTGTAACTTTTATTTGAATCATTTGATTGTGGTAAAGCAAGTTTAAGACCCATATTTGATTGCAGATGATTGAATAATATCTAAAAAAATAGTGATTATAAGATTAACAATGTGATAAACATATATAAATGGATATAAAAGCGAACGAAAAATAAAAAAAACAACAAAAATAAAATGATAAAAAATTCGAAGTTAAATATTTTTTTAAATGGAATACCCCCTATGAATTATTGATTTTGTGTGTGGCCCACGATCTTTTCACAGTCACAAAAAATAAAACAATAGAAACGATATTTTCGAATGAATTAACTTTCAACATTTTGAAGAAAAAATAAAAAATTTAAAAAAAAGAGATGAAAAAATCGCTCCAACGCCGAGCTACATTTTCTTCACACGAAAAAATTTCATTTCTATTGTCTTCTTTTATGCGAGTGTGAAACAATAATGTGAAGTCATGAAATTCTAGTGCCGTACCCAGAAAGAAAAAAAATTCGGGGGTGGGGGCTAACCTTTAAGATTTTCTCGATTTTGGGATGGGGGGGATGTTGTTCGACAACCAAAAAACAGTTGTCAAAAAATATCTATAGCATCGAATAATAAATCTATATTTCATGAATGGAGGCAGGTATCGATTTCCGGTGACTTGCATTAAAATATTCTGATAGGTTTTTAGGGGTCCATTATCCTTTAATTACACGCATTTTTTTTTTAAATTTGAAACTAAATAATCTTTGCAATTATCACATGCACACACACACATAAAAGTTCAATTAATCATTTCTTATCATTAAAATGAACTTTTAAATGTCCACGTGAATTTTCTGGGACGACAACTGCTTCAGCCATGAATGAAAAAGTTGAAAAAGCTGATATATATTGTTTCCCATAAAAACATTGAAAATCAAATTTTTATTGTTTTTTTAACGTACATCAAAGAGAAAATATCAAAATCTAAATTTTTGTTCTTAAAAATATAATGCTTGTTTTTAATTTTAAAATTTCGCAATGATTGAAAAACGTATGTTTACGGTAAAAGAAAAAAAAACACACACTATAAATTAGAGTTTAGAGACAGGGATGTGTGGAAGTACTTCTGGGGAACAATTTTCCACAACCTTTTTTTAAATAATGAGCAAATGTTTATTTTTTTAAATATTCCATCCTTCATGAATTCAGCTACTTTTTATCATATCTCGTATGATAAAAAGTAGCTAAAATATATGCTTTTATTAAAAAATAAAAGCTCACATTTTTTACGGAATTTCGTTTAACACTTCCGCCAAGAAAACAAATTTAAAAAATTATAACTTTTTAATAGAAGCATATATTAAAATTTTGCTGGGACAAATACGAGATATGATAAAAAGTAGCCGAAGAATGCAATATACAAAAAAATAAACATTTGCTCATTAATTAAAAAAAGGTTGTGGAAAAAGTGTTCCCCGGAAGTATTTCCGCACATCCCTGTTTAGAGACCTCTATCTTTGGCATTTTTTATATAAATGAGTACTACACGAAAGATATCGCGTGTTACTCATTTATATAAAAAATTCCAAAAAGCGAAAAAGGCTGCTACAATGTAATCAAACGTTCAGAATATGTTTGAATACCAATGAAATATGGTAAAATATGTATTAACCAAAATCACATATTTGACCGTTCTTTTGTGAGAGTCAACCATTCACTATACTGTATTAAAGCTTTAAAACAGTGAATGGTTGACTCAATTAAATTAATTAAAACATGAACAAAACTTTTTAATTTCCGGATCATTTGATTCTTTTTTTTCAAGTCATCAAATTTTATGCTGATCTTTTGTGACGTACTTTTATTATTGCTTAAAAAAACAATAACATTATGTTTTATTGTCATTTTAAAAGATAGCGGAGTGTGAAAAAACTATGGGTATCTTTGTTATCACTAATCAATCGTCAAAAAAAGGGAGGGTCAAAAAAATTAGCACCTTAAAATTTAGACCGAAAATTTTGAGACACTTGAGTAAAAATATTGTGAGGCATTTTAGAGGTTAGATTTGAGCATTTTCTAGTTGCTTGTTTATATATTTTATTGAGCAAATTTTGTTTTCAAATTTTCAAAGCAGTTTTTTTTACAGTAATTTATCATCGGTATTTTGTATGCTCAAAAATAATATAAGTTGTAAGTTTACACTTTTTGACTGTCACTAAAAAACATTCCATTCCAAGTTCCAATCCACTCCACTAAAACCCATTCCACTCCACTAAAACCCAATCCACTCCACTAAAACACATTCCACTCCACTAAAACCCATTCCAGTCCATTAAAACACATTCCACTCCACTAAAACACATTCCACTCCAAAATTTAAAAAAAAATCAATTTTTTTAAATTATTTATAAAAAAATCAATTTTAACTTTTTTCCAAAATTTATTTTTCATTTCCTAAACTCAGAAATTAGGTACTGAAAATCGAAACTGCAGCTTGTCCGTTTTTTCTTTTATTCCCAACGCGAAAAGACCGCAGAATGAATTTCAAAAGGAAACCAGACAACGAAAGAACTGCACTTTTTTTACTAAAAAAAATTGCTGTTAAAAATCCAAACAAACGTTGATTTTTTAGTAAAAAAAGTGCAGTTCTTTCGTTGTCTGGTTTCCTTTTGAAATTCATTCTGCGGTCTTTTCGCGTTGGGAATAAAAGAAAAAACGGACAAGCTGCAGTTTCGATTTTCAGTACCTAATTTCTGAGTTTAGGAAATGAAAAATAAATTTTGGAAAAAAGTTAAAATTGATTTTTTTATAAATAATTTAAAAAAATTGATTTTTTTTTAAATTTTGGAGTGGAATGTGTTTTAGTGGAGTGGAATGTGTTTTAGTGGACTGGAATGGGTTTTAGTGGAGTGGAATGTGTTTTAGTGGAGTGGATTGGGTTTTAGTGGAGTGGAATGGGTTTTAGTGGAGTGGATTGGAACTTGGAATGGAATGTTTTTTAGTGACAGTCACACTTTTTTGTTTAGAATACTTTCAAATTTGAATGCTTTAAAATTAATAACAAATAAAAACCACTTTAAAGTTAGTATAATGAAAATAATGTATAGACAATAGTTGCGAGACTCGAATAATTTAAAACTTTCCCTGTTTTCTTATCTTACTTTATGGTATTATCAGGGCTGGGTGATACTGGGATAAATACCGTATCGGAAATTGAAATTTCATCACACTGAAAAAATGGGTGCAAAAAATGGCCACTCCTAAATAAAATAGATCTATATTTACTCCTTTTAAGAGTAAATGTCGTCTTTTTCGGAGTAAATGTTAGTCTAATGTTAAAGAGATACAAAAAATGGCTTCTTCTAAGCAAAAATAGATCTATATAAAAGGAGTAAATATAGATCTATTTTTAGGTGTATTTGGCATACTTTTTTTTCAGTGCATCGAAAAAAATTTAAACTGTATCGTATATCGTATCAAAATAATTTCAAAATATTTATATCGTTTATATGAAAAACAGTGACACACATCCCTGATTATTTTAATATTGATTTCTGCAAAAATACTGTACTTTAGAAAAAGTGATTTTTTTAAAAAATTTTTATTATTACAGATTTTTTCAAACAATGAAAGAAAACAAAATAAAAGAATTATTTAAAAATTCAATTTTACCTGTATAAATTCAACAATCAAAAATGGAAGCTTCAGAAGCAGCAACAACTTCTTTCATTAACAGTATATAAGCGATTTTTTGTAATTTTCGACTTTTGCTTGGCATTCTGAAAAAATAAAATTTTGGGTTTGAAGGCTCAATCGCCGTTTCTAGACCAAATCGAGGTCGGAGATCACGAATTTGAACTTTGTTTCGCCCGAAAAGGCGTGCGCGCCGAGTTGCGGCGTGGCACGCCGTTTAACCAGACAAAAAAAAAATTTTTTTCAAAGTTCTATAAAATGCATACAGATTGATTCCCCTCAACCCAGTGAACAATATAAAATACATTTTGACCATTCAAAGTGGTTTTTTCGATGTAAAAATCCTAATTAAAGTTGGTGGTATACTGTAATGGGGTATCAACAATCAAAATTTTCACCACGTGCATACTTTTTTTTTACGAAATTCGATTCCCCACTTGATTCTGCATATGTATGGACCAATCTAAGAATGTTTTACGGGGGCCCCCATTTTATTTTCTCACTTTGAAGATAAAAAGTATATCTCCAGCATCATTTTGAAAGTAAAACTCAGTGATTATGAATGATATTGACATGCGATAACTTTTATTATGTAAAACTATGTTATTGGAGTTATCCTGGCAAGTTTGGGCACTATTGGGTAACATTTAGTAATATGGCGGGGATGTAAAATCTCAAAAATTAACAACATCAATATATATCCAAAACTCGAGTTTTCTCGATTTGAATCAACATTTTTGCAGTTAATTAGTGATAAATATATGTAGTAGAAATAAAATAAAACACTTAACACCAAAACCGGAGCATTATCATTTTTTTGGGATTTATCGATTTTTACCTGTTTTTGGTATATTTTCAAATAATCAAAACTATTATTCTAAAGACATTTTTGATTCAAAATAACATCTTTTAGATTTACTGGTCGGTTTTCACATCGCGAAAATCTGTATTTTTGATATATGAATTACTTTAAAATAAGAATATATTATATATTAACACTTATTAAAAATCCCATTTTTAAAGTAAAAAAATAATCAAAAATGTTTTACTTTGCTTTTTTATGGCAAATTTAACCATAAATAAGTCACTGAATGTCATATTAGAACAATGACAAATTTTTGAAAATACTTAGTTTCTCAAAAAATGGCTTGTTCAAACGGGTAAAAATCGATAAATCCCAAAAAAATGATAATGCTCCGGTTTTGGTGTTAAATGTTTTATTTTATTTCTACTACATATATTTATCACTAATTAACTGCAAAAATGTTGATTCAAATCGAGAAAACTCGAGTTTTGGATATATATTGATGTTGTTAATTTTTGAGATTTTACATCCCCGCCATATTACTAAATGTTACCCAATAGTGCCCAAACTTGCCAGGATAACTCCAATAACATAGTTTTACATAATAAAAGTTATCGCATGTCAATATCATTCATAATCACTGAGTTTTACTTTCAAAATGATGCTGGAGATATACTTTTTATCTTCAAAGTGAGAAAATAAAATGGGGGCCCCCGTAAAACATTCTTAGATTGGTCCATACATATGCAGAATCAAGTGGGGAATCGAATTTCGTAAAAAAAAAGTATGCACGTGGTGAAAATTTTGATTGTTGATACCCCATTACAGTATACCACCAACTTTAATTAGGATTTTTACATCGAAAAAACCACTTTGAATGGTCAAAATGTATTTTATATTGTTCACTGGGTTGAGGGGAATCAATCTGTATGCATTTTATAGAACTTGGAAAAAAATTTTTTTTTTGTCTGGTTAAACGGCGCGCCACGCCGCAACTCGGCGCGCACGCCTTTTCGGGCGAAACAAAGTTCAAATTCGTGATCTCCGACCTCGATTTGGTCTAGAAACGGCGATTGAGCCTTCAAACCCAAAATTTTATTTTTTCAGAATGCCAAAAAAAAGAAAAAAAAGTCGATTCTTACAAAAAATCGCTTATATTTGATCGATCACATGGCAATCCAAGAGATTTTTATCCTATCAACAGTAACAATATTGCAATGATAGTGCCATCAGAATGTAAATGCCCGGGAGAAGATCAAAATATTGATCTTCCCGCAATTATGGAATCTCTCATTGCTGCAATAATTTATGCCATTGCAGGATTTTTAATTTCTAGAATGTGGTATATGCTTGAACCAAAAGCTAATCAGTAAATTTTTATCTTTTTTGTTAAACATGTTTTATTCATTTGTTTTAGGCTTTTTGAAATAATTCTTGTCAGAAGTTATCTAAGACTTCGAACTGTTTCACAATTATCAACATTTTCGGATACTGTAGAAGAAGTGGTGGAACCACAAAACCGTAGACAAACAATATCAAAATCAGTTTTTATTGATTTTAGTCATTTAGCAAGAGCTAATTAGAAATTTGTCATAGTCATTTTCAGTTGACAAATATTTAATTTCCCCCATTTTTGTCATTTGAATAAATTTAAAATATTACTGTAGAATATTATTGTTTTGTTTTATTTGAATTTTTAATCTATCAGATTTAGCTTTAATTTGTTTATATACTTTATTTTTAATTGTCCTAATTTTTTATCATTTAATGCTTTAATAAATTTTAAGTTTTTTTAAAAATTCATCATTATTATTTTTACAATTAAAGATAGCAGCAATTTACGTACTTTTTTTATTTTCTTGGGTCTCGCAACGATTAATTAATTCATTCAAAGAATGCAAAATCCTGATTGTCAGGAGTTTACAAAGGTACATCACCTACCACCTCCTTAAAATAAATTTAATTTCATAAAAAATGTTACCTTTTGTTTTTCAACTTTTTTTCAACAAAAATTTGTTTGTTTTCATTATTTGATTTTTGATGTTTAAAAAAAGAAAACAAAAACTCCCATTTTTTGTTTATTGTTGGCTCTGAAAAAAAAAGTACTGAAAAAAGTTGTTTTAATTTCATTGATTTGTTTGTATTTTCATTAATTGTTTAAAAAAAACTAATTATAAAAATGGATAAAAATACTGGAGCTGATCAACCCGGACCTGGATATAAAAATGCCGAACATGGCGAAGAAGGTGGAATAGTTGAAAATACACGCGGTGATTGGGGTACGTTGAAATCAATTTATATATATTTTTTTGAAATTTTAAACAGAGTTTTGATAAAAACAAAATAAAAAATAATTGATTCTCTTTATAAGAAGAAGATGCTTCAGAACCCAAATTTATCAACTTTGTTGTTTTTTCTGTCCTTGAATGTTTTACACGCAAAATTTTTTTATTTTTAATTGTTTTTGGCTGATTAGCGATAAAGCTTTGTCCAAATTAATGTTTTCTAAACGTCAATACTCCCTTTCAAGGCAGACATGTCAAAAACAGGCCGGCTCAGAACGCCAAAATCGTAATAATTCAAATTCTGTTATTTTTTCTGTTTTTATTATTTTTTTGAAGATTGGTATTAGTGAGTTACACATGTGTTATATGAAATATATCTGTTAAATGAGTTATCCGATCAGTAATACGGATTTTGGCTTTCAGGGCCGGCCGCCAAAGGGTGGAACGTTGACATGTCTGTTTCAAGGTTTTTCAATTTCCTTTGATCTTTTGCCGCTTAGTGTTGGCGGCGTCAAAAGATCAAAGGTGTGCCCTCTAAACGCCCGGCGCCCCGCCGAATTTTTTTTTCTGTATACAGCCTTGCTCCCTTTAATATCGGCACTCTCCCTGGATTTTTGGGAAAGCTTCCATTTGCAACAGTGTCATTCCAAACATTTTAAAATTCCCGTATTTACAAAGAATGTATTTTTGAAATCTGGTGAACGGCAGGGATGAGAAATCCGGCCGAAAAAAACAAGACCGGATCGGCCTACTTTTTAAAATTTTTGGTATCGTAAAAATAAAGAATTTTCTAAAATTTTCTGGCCAGCAGCGTTTCTCATCCCTGGCGAAATGTTATCTACTTTTTTTGCAAGATCCTGACAATCTGGATCCTTTATTTTCCAAAATTTTTTCGGGTAAACTGCTCTATCGTCGCTAGACCCCCAAAAAATAGCCATCCGCTCTCGTTAAACAAAAAGCTGTGTTTTATGTCTAAATTAAAAGTTACATTTTAGGTTCGAAGGAAGAAAGAGCTAAGCCACCATCAGATGAAAAAACACCGAATACAAAATATGCAGCTCCAAATGCAAAATAATTTATTTTGATTGAAAAATACAGTAATTTCTTAAAATATAATACATTTCTTAATTTCCCAAAAATATTACTGTAGTATTTAATATAATACATTTAAATAATTATTTTGGTAATAAATTTTAATAAATAAATCAACATTTATTTTTTCAACAAAAAAATTAGAACAAAGTTTTTCAATAATTCAAGAAACAGGAAAAAACACAAAAAAATATGCACACCTTAAATGAAAACTACAGTAATCAAAAAATTAGTGACATCAATGAATTGGCAAATGATAAGGATATACAATGTCGGGAGATTATTATCAATGATGAAAAAAATAAAATTTTAAAGAATTAAGCGCTTTTTAAAATTGATTTTTACTCTTTTTTTGCACAAACAGACACCCCCCTATCAACTTTAATCTTTTCTTATCAGTAAAAAAAGACCAAAAGATTAAAAACGATGTCATTTGATGTCATTATTTTTAGCGGTAATTTAATGGTATAAATACAGATCCCAAAATAATGAATAAATTTATGTTAAACATTTTTACGGAAAAAAAATGAATAAACTTTTGATATCGATTTTTTCAATTTGGTGCTTTTTATCAGTTATCAATGCCGTGCCACAAAAATGTACTCAAGTGATAAACTATTTTGATGTTTTGGATGATCAATTTAATGGTTCAATGATTTCAACATTTACTATTTCCAAGAATGTCGAAGATAAAACGTTTGTTTCAATCACTGATATGTCGTTATCATCTTTGAATCCAGACACAAAATTTGAAAAAATTTGCATATTTCAAGATTTCTTTCTTGGTGTCCCAATTTGTGTATCAAATTACTCGGAAACCCTGAAATTTGAAATTAATAATTCAACCTTTTTTCTTCAAGCTACAGTAAACCTTAATGGACAAAGAAATGATATTGGAATTACATATGGTTTAATTGATGAAGGAAGTATCAGCTTTATGACGGGCGAAATGTACAATGATGATAAGAAATGTATTACTTTTAGAGTTAATAGTAAGTTTTTTTTTTAATTTTGATTATTACGAAATCGAAATTTCGATGTTCTGTAAAAAGAGTGATAAATTTTGAGACCATTAACAAAAGTTGTACAAAAATCAAAAATGCCATTTTTAATAAAAAATATTTAATTCAGATACATTTGGATTTACAAATGTAACACAATGTTGTACATCCCTTGAGCCCATCCCAGATGCTTCAATTAATACACCACAATGCATAAACTTTAAATCTCGAACTGCCGTATACAATATTGATGACAATTACAGTATATTTTTTACATCAAAAATTAATTACACTAAACTTGGATCTAATCTTGTTGCCCATGGAGATTTAACAGGGCAAACAAATGATTTTGTCATGTATGGGATGAATGGATTTTATACTTATGAAGTGTAAGTTTAGGGTTTTTATAAAAATAAATTTTAAAAAGGGTTTTATTTACATGCCCTAACGCTTGTTGATCGGAACGGAACACATGCAAAAAAGTGTTTTTTGGAGTCAAAAAAAGTTATATTTTTTTATTTGGGTGCCATAAATTTTCAAAAATTAGTCTCCGGAGGGGCTCGAACCTGGGAGGTCTTAGGTCGAAAATCCATCGCACTAACCACTCGACCATCGGCCAAAGAAAAAAATATTTAAAAATCAGTTTTTCGAGCAGAGAAAACTTGAGAGGCGAGTGTTATAAAAATGTTATAAAGTGCCGTGCACGGCAGCATGGAGCACGGCAATTCGCTTAAACAAATTAGCACTACATAAAATCGGTATCATCTGATATCCCGTAATTAGAGAGCTAATTATCGGACATTCTAAACGGTGGATGGATTTTTCGGAACTTTTTGCCAAATTTTATTTTGTTAATTTTTGTTGTTTTAAAAAAACGAAATTTTTTTGGTCAAAAGTTCTCAAAAAATTCTTTCACTATTTAGACCTTCCCTACAGTATTTATTTACTCAAACATAATCTTACTGTACATTTTTTAATATAAATAAGCTTAATTTTAAGATACCAAACTACGGTAGATAATTTAACATTTCCAATTTCATATGGTGATAGCAAAGTATTGTTACAAATGGAAGCGTTAAATACAACTGAAAGATTTTCTCCGATGTTATTAGTTGGACGAATTATTTATCGAAATGGTCAAACTTTAATGGAAGAAGGAATTCCATTTACAAAAGAAAATGATTGCCAATATTTTAATCGAATGTATTCAAAAAATCAAGTTGCAACAACTTCCTTCTGCTGCACAGAATTTGAGGATTCAGAAGTTTCAATCAAAAAAGAAAACATGTTTGTCAAAGATTTAAAGAACCCTTCAAACCACAGTAAAAAATTTGCATAAATTTAAAGATGCTTTTAAAGTTGAAGTAAAAAAAGATTTACATAAATATTTAAATTTTTATAATTTTGAAATAAAATAAATTATCATCAAAAAAACAAAGATCCAATCAAAACCAAAATAATTTGCATAATTAAAATTAATTTTGTTGAACAGCAAGGATCTTTGAGGATTTGAAAAAGCTTTTTTTCCAAGTTTTTCATTTCTTTTAATAATTTTGTTTATCAGCCACGTCCCTTCATCCAAGGATGGAATAATTCGATCCAAAAAAATTCATTAATTTTTTTCAATTTTATTTGTAAATTTTATCGTGAGGGATCTAAAAACAACACCTTCTGATTGAAGTGGATTTCAGAAATCTGATAAAAGAAGTTTTGGAAAGTTTTTTTATTATTTTACCCCCCCCCCCAAATATGCAAATTTTTTTAAAACTTTCAGAATTTAAAAAAAAATAGATGAAAAATTCACATTGAATCGATGCCTGGCAAAATGTTTTTCAGCGCCAAAAGGAAAAAAAATGCTTTCATTTTTTTCGTATTTTGTTGTTGAAAAAAACGAGAAAAAAAACCTTTTTTTTGGCATTGAATAACACTTTGCCAGGCACCGGTCCACAAAATTGAATTTACTCAGCTTTAAAAACAATTATAGCAAAGTCTATTAAAATGAATATTTCATTAATTTCATTCTTGTTTGCAGTCTATGAAAGTGTTGAAAGGTGATAATTTGATAAGATTTTATATCAAACATTTTTTTTCGGGCTTTGTATTTTGTTTTCATTTCAACTAAACTGTTGTTAAAAATTATGGTAGTTTGTTTAAACTTAAAAATAAAAATCTGCGTTTATGCATTCATCAAAAGTTGGGTTTTTTAATATTTTTTTGTGTGCATTATTTTGATTATTTTCATTTTCAATAATGGGGTATGTCATAATGATTTTCAGATTATTATCAATTTAATATTTTGTTAATGATCAATCGATAAAAATATGTGTGTTCAGTTATCTAGAATCAATAAATTACAGTTTTTCTTTTAAAAATCAGTTAAAATATTCAAATATAACAATACTTGACTGTCACTGAAAAACATGGCCCGGTCCTAGGCCCCAGCAAGGTCCTATCGGGGCGGGCATAAATTTCATATTATTTGATAGAGAATTCAATTCTGATTCCGGTACTTCTTTACAATTCCCCCCCCCCAAGCGTGTGAAATTTTTTTTCATTTTTCTTTTTCTTTTTTTGTGTCGGCCGCCTATCAGTCGCATTTGTTAGCCGACAATGTGTGGGAACCCGACAGGGTGGGAAGCTGCTAACAGATTCCCATCCTGGCGACATTGCAGATTTGACAGCGGTTTCCCATATGTAATGTGGGAAACCGCCAACAATCACCAAGAATAATTGGTATATAAACTGTCATTGTTCTGTGTTATTAATTATATTCAATAAAGATATTTACTGTATTCTACCACTGAACTATCCGAAACAATTGGTGCATCAAGGATACAGTAACCTTGGTCGTTTATTGGGGTGTTTAAAGGGGTGTTATTGGGGTGTATAGTATTATATTGTCGCTGTTATATTGTGGTCCTGAAACTGTGTTATATTGTGGTCCTGAAACTGTGTTATATTGTGGTCCTGAAACTGTGTTATATTGTGGTCCTGAAACTGAAGAAAACTGGAGTCAACAACAATCAACGTGAAACTTGTGAAATCTAATCAGCTGATTAAACATGTCAGGTCCCATAAGAAGAAAATTGGCACCTATGGTTGCGCGCCTTAAACGATATATTAATGATGCGGAAACAGATATTCCAGCTACTGATGCCATGCCGACGGATGAAGATGCGATAATTGATTTATCGAGAGCTATGAAGGAACATATGCGAAAAATTGGGAACTGTTCGCATCAAGTCAATGAAGAAACAAACAAATGGACAACGTTAATTTCTTGCTTATCAAGCCAAGAACGAGCAACTGAAGAAGCCGAATGGAACAAATTCGACGATAATGGAAAACTTAGTGAAACTATTGACAAAGCTCGTGAAACGTTGGAGAACTTGCAATCACTGGAAATTGAACTTAGAGATACCACATCAGACTTAAGTGATGATGAAAAACCTGACGATGACATTCCAGGAGACAAAGTAGACAATGGAACTAAAACAGATGGTACAACTGCCATATCAACAAACAAAATTCGTCAAGACATCATTAAATTACCTAATATCGATATCAAACATTATTCTGGAGATCCACTTGAATTTGCTGCGTTTGACGAAGCCTTTGATGCTATTATTGATTCACAGCCATTAGCTCCCATTGTTAAACTCAATTATTTGATTACTTATTTGGATGGATCTGCAAAACAAGCTGTTGATGGCTATCGTATTATCGGCTCCAATTACCCCATTATTCGTGCAGCCTTAGCAAAAAGATTTGGAAATGTGGATACAATTAAAGCGTCATTACATGCAGAATTGGACAACTTAGCTCCAGCTATTGAAGGTAAAGTCGAATCTTTACGCAACGTTATTGAATCAATCAACCGAATTATTCGCCAAATGGAAGCCCATGGAGAAGTTGTTGATCATCCTCACATTTACACAGCAATCATGAAGAAAGTTCCTAAATCCGTGTTAAAAATGCTACTTCAAGAAAAATCTCGTTCAACAGTATGGGATTTTCAAAAAATTGAAGATGAACTTCAACGCATAGTCTCCTTACAAGAAGACGTTGATCGTGCATACGCTGAAAGTCATCCTTTACATCCAACATCAAATGCTTCCAACTCATTAGCTCCACGAGCTACAGTAATGAATGTTGTTCGTACTCCAACAACTCCGTGCTTATTATGCAATCATTTTCACTGGACGCAAGATTGCTCAACATATACCTCTGGTGAAGCTCGTCAACAACGTATCCGTGAACTCAATGCATGTTTCAAATGCCTCAGAACTGGCCACAGTTCTCGACAATGCAACAAAAAAGTGGTATGCCATTATTGCAAGCATAACCATCATACAGCAACATGCCGTCTAAAAAGTGGAGGACATCAAAGAAATCCACGAACAAAGCAATATCAACATCGAGATACACATTATCCTCAACATAATCGAAGCAATTCATGGAGTGGTCCAGCTCCTCAAAGATCATATGAACGTTCATCACAACCTCGTCCTAATCAATATGTTAATCGACAACATACACAAAATCGAGCTCCGACTCCTTGTAACAATCGACAAACTGATCAAAATCGTCCTTCGACTACAAGACAAGTTAATTTCGCCGTTCCTGATCATCATGTTCCTGCCACTGGAGCAAACCTTACTCCACTTGGACCTCCTCGTAGTGAAGAACGTGCCGCATTCTCTGTCAATACAGAAAAAACACAAACTACGCTTCTTACCTTGCATATTGATTCATTTAATCCTGAAAAACCCGACAACAAAATTCCATTATTGGCACTTTTTGATACTGGTTCAGATTATTCTTACATTTCAACAAATGCTTTACGTGAACTTCAAGTTGATTCATCTGATGCCAAAACCCTTTCTCTTTTCACATTTGGTCATGATACTCCAAGCATGGTTCAAACTGAAAAATGTACTGTTGGTATTTCTTCACCTATTGGAAATATTGAACTCAGCTTACGTACAATGCCTTACTTAACTCATGAAGTTCAAACAGTGGAAATTCAAAATCAAAAACCAATTTTTACTCGAGTTAAACCACAACTGCTAATTGGACAAGATTATTTCTGGGAAATGGTCATTGGAAATCCGAAGCAATTGGATAACGGATTCTTTGAATTGGAAACAATATTTGGTCCTCTTTTATGCGGCAAACGTGAAAAAACAGCAGCCGAACAATTTGAAAGCTCAGTCAACACAATTCAAACTTCGGAAATTAAAGAATTTGATATTAGCCAATTTTGGTCCTTGGAAGGAATTGGCATCACTGAAGATGTTACATCAACAGACGATCAAAAAGCAAAAGAACATTTCAAGAAAACAGTTACTCGAGCTGAAGATGGAAGATACATTGTACGATTTCCAGTAAAAGATACATTGCAAGATCTTCACAACAATTATCATCTTTCATTTAAAAGACTTCAACAAACTTTTCATCGATTGAAGAAAATACAAGATGTTACTTTGTTACCAAAATACAACAAAATTTTTTTGGATCAACTTGAAAAAATGATGATCGAAGAAGTCAGCGAATCAACTCCAACTGGGCCATACGTTCATTATCTGCCACATCATCCAGTTATTACTCCTGATAAAGCAACAACAAAGCTGAGAATTGTATACGATGGGTCTGCAAAAACACCTAACGGTAAATGCCTGAATGATTATCTTCTTCGTGGTCCTGTTCTTTTACCTGATCTTTGTGGAACTTTACTTCGATTCCGTACACCAAAAATTGTCATCACAAGTGACGTCGAAAAAGCATTCCTACAAATGGAACTTCATCCTGATGATCGTGATCTTACCCGCTTTTTATGGGTCAAAGATATATCAAAACCACTTACAGCTGATAATGTGCAAACCTTCCGATTTACACGTGTTCCCTTTGGAATCATCAGCAGTCCAAGCCTACTGTCACAGATGATTAAACATCTTTTGGAAACATATCCTGAACAAAGTGACCTCATTTATGAAATTCTGTTGAATCTTTATGTCGACAATTCCATTTTTTCTGCAGAAGATGTTACAAAAGCTATGGAAAAATTTCATCAAGCAAAAGCATGCTTTGCTAGTGCACAAATGAACCTCAGAGATTTCATGAGCAACAATTACGAATTGAATCAGTTTTTCGAACAAAATGAACAATCAACAATTCCACAAACAACAAAAATTTTGGGTGTCAAATGGGAACTTATTGCTGATCGCCTATTTATTTCATTGCCAAAACCATTACCAACAAAACATTCGTACACCACTAAACGAGAAGTTGTACAACAAATTGCACGAGTTTTTGATCCTTTGGGACTTCTGGCGCCAGCAATCCTTCCAGCAAAAATATTTGCTCAAAAATTGTGGAAAGACGGATATGAATGGGATGAAAGACTTTCAAAAGCTGATGAAACCACATGGTCAAATATTTTAACAGAATGGAATTCCGAGTGCTCATTCTCCCGCCGTATCCCATCGATTTGTGAAGGCACATATGAACTACATTGCTTTGTAGATGCCTCAGGAGCTGCTTACGCAGCAGTAGCATATTTGGTAAATCAACAGCATCCAACAAATCCAGCAGCTATTCTGTTTTCAAAGAATAGGCTTTGTCCAATCAAAGCTCAAACGATTCCTCGACTTGAACTGATGGCAATTTTAATTGGAACAAAAATTATTACATTTATCCGGCAAGAACTTAAAACATACATTCAATTTGCTTCCACTCATTTATGGACTGATTCAAAATGTGCATTGCAGTGGGTAATTACAAACAATGATAAAACGGTATTCGTCAGCAATCGCATTCGTCAAATTCAAGCATGTCAAGATGTTCAATACCGTTATGTAAACACAAAAGAAAATCCAGCAGATTTGGCAACAAGAGGTGCAACTGTCAGTGAATTAAAAGCTGATACTCTTTGGTTTGAAGGCCCACAATTTCTTAAAACACCAACTTTATGGCCTCCTGGTCTACAACCAATTGATATTCTAAATCTTGCTCCTGAAATCGAAGCCACAACATTTACTTGCTCCAAATTGCTTACACCTGAACCCATTACAACTGATAGCTCTACAATTGATGTGCGAAAATTCAGCAAATGGAATATTTTAATTCATTCAGTGATCCTTTTTCTTCAATTCATTGCAATCCTAAGCTTCAAATGCAAAATCAAAATTAAAACGACAAAGGATTTTACAACTTCAGGAAGCACATCAAAACGCCAAAAAGCGATTCGTTTACTGATTAAAGAAGCACAAAAACGACAACCGCCACCAATCCAATCACAGAAAAAATACAGAATGTTTTTGGATAAAGAAGAGCTTTGGAGATGCAAACACAGGGTATCAAATAATGCAGAATTTGAACTTCATCCATACTATCTCCCTCCAAATGATCATTTGACAACACTCATTATACTGTACAATCATGAAAAACTGCATCACAGTGGGATTCCGGCAACTGTAGCAAAACTGGAACAACAATTTACCATTCCAAAGACTCGTCAAACTGTGAAAAAAGTGCTCAAAAAGCATTGTATGGTATGCCGTCGTTATCAAGCAAAACCTTACCGTCAACCTGATATGCCTCCCTTACCAACTGAAAGAGTTACTCAAGAAAAGCCATTTTTTCGCACTGGATTGGATTATTTTGGGCATTTGTGGATAAAAACAACTGGTGAACCTCAAAAAGTTTGGGTCTTGCTACTTACTTGCTTTTGTACCCGTGCTGTTCATCTAGAAATGGTACCAGACATGACAACATTAGCATTTCTTCGTGCATTTAGTCGATTTACAGCCAGAAAAGGACAACCACATTTTCTCTTATCTGATAATGCCACACAATTTCATCTTGCATCAACTCTTATCAATGGAAATGTTAATTCTTTACAACAAAAACTGACTGATAAAAATATCACGTGGACATTTATTCCAGCACTGAGCCCGTGGCAAGGTGGTATTTATGAAAGAATGGTTGGCATCGTCAAAACAAACTTACGAAAAGCGATAGGACGCAACATGCTTACCTATGATGAGCTTAACACTGTTCTTTGTGAAAGCGAAAATATTGTGAATTCTCGCCCGTTAACACATGTTGATAGTGATGGTGATAACTTTACATTGAAACCTTGCAACTTCTTATTTCCATTAGAATCATACAGCACTGCTGAAACAATTAATACATCTGATGATGATGAATGGCATCCAACTAAATCCACTACAACTGTTTTATTGCAAAAATGGAAATTACAACAAACAATTTTAAACAAATTTTGGAATCAGTGGACATCAGAATATCTTACGCTACTTAAAGAAAAAACACAAGTGATCCATAAATCACCTCACTTGGTGAACAAAAATCTGCCTCAACTAAATGAAATTGTCTTGATTGCCACTGAAATGAAGCCACGAAACACTTGGCCACTTGGAAAAATTGTTGAACTTCCAAATACTTCCGTCATTCGAACTGTGAAATTAAAAACAGCTTCTGGAAATATACTTACTCGACCAGTTAACGCATTATATTCTCTTGAACTTGGGGTCTGTAAAGCTGAACTCACTACTCCACCTCCCGATAGAGAAAAACCGGCATCACCAACAACAACTTCGGCTACAAGTGATAGTCAACAACCCATCAGTGATGGTCCAGCAGCAAGAACTCGCAGTCGATTACAAAAAGCTCGAACAAATTTATCACTGCTTACCATGATCTGCCTACTTCTTTGTCAAATCAGCAATGTTCATGGAGACGTCGGAAGGTGTAAAGAAATTAATGGAAAAGTACTGCAGATCATTCCCAGCTGTATCGAAGCTGGAATCCGTATTCTACAAGTAACAGGTGATAAAAAATGCTGGATCCCCATCGTGTGCCGAGGAGGAAAAAATCCCAAACATCCAGCAAGCTGCAGCTCAAGATGTTCCTGTCCGTCCTGGGCAACTGATTGCAGTTTTTATAATGGAACCGAAACAGCTATTTCAAAAATTGATTATCCACCATTGAAAGAAGCACTGAAAAAACACACCTTTGAAATTTGTTCCACCAATCGGACGGATAAATGCAGCTCAAATCAGCAAAAGATAGTCGCTCACAAAATACAACTTTTTGATGGAAATGAAGTGATTGTAAAAACTTTCCATCTCACAACTGCTGATGTATCAAAAGAAGATAAACCAAAATGCATTGGACAAGGTACAATTACCGGAACATCAAAATACTGTGCACTTAATCAATGTGCCCCGAGTGGTACTCAATTTTGCTACTTTGATCAATCACCAATTACCTACCTTGTCCTGGATAAACTTCATATACCTATCAAAGCTTGGGGACATCACGAAATAATCTTTTATGGACCATTAAATGAAGCCGAAAACTCAAAAATTTCATGCTCAACCTGTCACGCTCAATGTGCTACCGGAGGTCTGAAAATCACATCACCACTTCCATTAAGCCCGGTAGAAATCTGCGTACAAGCGCGATGCTTTCAAATGTTGAATGCCGTCAGTGATGAACTGCTTCTGCTGCCCCACAGCGTTCAAGTATTTGATCATGAGCTACATATTTCGGCATGGTTTCGAGGACATCGAGTTCTTCAACAGCAATTGTTCTGCCCTGCAGCTCCACTTTGCGAACTCATCACATGTATTTTATGCATACAAAGACTCCGAAATCTCCACTGCACTCCAACAACCGCCACAGTAATCATGGGCATTGCCATAATTTCCTTGCTCATCATCGTGCCAACAGTAATTACTATACTGTGTTGCATCTTTAAAACAACTTTAAAAACAAAAAACGTTTTCCATTGGGCATGGAAATTTGGTTGGTCAAAAACACAAGATACAGGAAACCGGCCATCAACAACCACAAACCGCAAAAAACGTCGTCTCTTAAAAACAGCAACAAGAATCGCCATTGTCACAACTTTGATTCATGGAGTCCAATCGTGCGTGGAAACTACCTCCTTCCAAGCAAAATCCAGCAACTGCCTTCAAAATATAAATGGAACTCTAACATGCTCATTGGCAGAAACAACAATCCTGTCATTACTACCACAAGGACAAAAAACTTGCCTTCTTCTTCACAATGATAAAGATATGCCAATGGGTTCTTTAACTCTTCAAATGACAGCGTTAGTAGCAAAATGCAATCGAAAAACAGAATTCTTCACAAGAGATCACAAATTCCAAACGGCTTCGTCGAAGCGATGTGCCTCTAAAGGAGCGTGTGTTGGAAGTAAATGTGAAAAAGTAAAAACAACAGACAAATGCAACGAATTTTCAACAGAAGTCAACAACGCTCCAGGTCACCTTTTTTGTGAAGCCTCGTGTGGATGTTGGGGATGCAACTGTTTCATTTGCAGCAGTGCATGCTTATTTTACAAAGTTTTTGCAGCACCAACGTCAACAAATATTTATGAAGTCTTCTCGTGTCCCACATACACTACAGTGGTGAAATTCAAGGCAACATTAACTCTTGGAGAAACAATTGAACAAAAAGATATTGAACTTCATGATACATCTGTCGAATGGAACAAAATCCAATTTGAAATCATTTCCAAATCCATTCCACCTTTACCTATACTCGCAAATCGCTTCCTTCAGAACTTACAAGATCGTACAACAAGGACAATTGGAAGCTCTAGTGCTGGTCAACCTCAACCTGGTACTGTTGGCCAACTTCAATGCACATCGTGGGCCAAAGCAAAAAGTTTTGATTGTTTCTTCCCTGCGTCAATATGCAAATGTTCCAATGCCGACACATCAACGAACTGCGCTTGCCCTCAAATGGACAACAATCAACTGATAAAAAGTTCGAATGAAAAGTTACCATTAATGACTGGTTCAGTAATTCTTCAAGCCGATGAGGAAAAATTAATTGCAAAACTAAGCGACAAAATCCAACTTCAAATTACAGCCAAAAACCTATCAATGTCAATAAAACTGGCCGACAACAAATGCAATTTTACTATGGATGAAATAAAAGGGTGCTTTAATTGTATTCCTGGTGCAAGGACGAACATAAAATGCTTCACAAATTTTGGAGCAGCCGTTGCAAAAATAGCCTGCGAAACTATGACTGGAGAAAATTTTTATAATGGAGCAATAAATTGCAATGCAAGTGAAGTAATATCAACAATCTCCATCCATACATATTTGAAGATTCTAAATGGATACTGTAACATCTCTTGTCCGAGTGGAGGTGACAGCTTTGCAGTCAAACATACACATCTTATCGCGATTGAAACTGAAGATTACATCGTAAACGATACAACAACACTCAACTTTAACATTGATCCACAACCAGACACTCCCTCGATCGACACCTCTTTCATGCAAGATATGTTCCATGGAATCACTAATGCAGTATCAACCATTGGCAGCAGTCTCTGCATCGGCTTGTGGTCATTGCCAACTTCCTTTAAATTAGTTTTACTGATTATCATCCTTGTCATACTTTTTATTGTCGCCCGGGGAGTGTGTCGGCCGCCTATCAGTCGCATTTGTTAGCCGACAATGTGTGGGAACCCGACAGGGTGGGAAGCTGCTAACAGATTCCCATCCTGGCGACATTGCAGATTTGACAGCGGTTTCCCATATGTAATGTGGGAAACCGCCAACAATCACCAAGAATAATTGGTATATAAACTGTCATTGTTCTGTGTTATTAATTATATTCAATAAAGATATTTACTGTATTCTACCACTGAACTATCCGAAACATTTTTTTCATTGGTTTTTATACTCAACACTTTGCCAAAAAAATGAAAAATCACTTGCATTTTTGTGAAAAAAAGAATGAAAAAAAATTTCACGCGTATGGGGGGGGGGGGAGGGGGAATTCTAAAGAAGTGCCTTGATTCCCATGGTATTTTTTTCATTTTTTCGTAAATTTTTTTTACTTGCCTATTTTAGATGCGACCTGTAATTATCGCACATACAACGAAAAACAAACACAAAAAAACCATTTAAAAATCTCTTTTTTGTTTTTTTTGCAAAAATAACCAATATACAGTATGCCGGTATCGGCGCGAAAACCCTGATTATCAATCTATTACGCATTCGCAATTTCGCAAAAAAAGAGAAAAATGACGAATCTCTCCTTTAAGTTTCAATTTTCAACACCCCCTAAAAAATAAGGTGTTCAAAAAAAACAATAAAAAATTGATTATCAAAAATAAATACACGGGGTTAAAAAAAACTGAAGGAAACTTGCGTAAAAAAAAGAAGAAAGATGCTTCTTTTTTTGCTGATAAAAAGCAATAAAAATGAATTTCTTTGTTCACCCCTTTTTTTCTCCGTTTTTTTGGAATTTTTTTCGTCAAAAAAAGTATTTGTTGAAAAGTGGTGGTGGTAATAATAAAAATAAATAAATAATGGTATCACCTGATGATGACCTTATAGCTCGAAAATGTGCTATTATTGTGGATATTGGAGGAAAAAATTGTCGAATTGGAACATCTGATTTTGAGAAGCCGTTAATTGAATGTTTGTCGTGTGAGAAAAAAGTTTGTAATTTTTATTGAAAAATGAGGATTTAAAAAATTGTTGTTTATTTTTTTGATGATTTTTATTACCGCTTCACTACTCGTGATATTATGTCTATTCTCGTTTTGCCAAAAAATAAAGTTTACTTTCAAAATTTAGGTCAAAATAAAAATTATGTTTTGACAAGTTGATAGATATACAATCAATAATGAATTTTAACATTTTACAGCATAATTTTTATTTTGACCTCAAATTTTGAGAGAAAATTTTATCTTGGCAAAACGTGAATAAACAGGATATCTCGATTTAGTGATACTTTTGGGTCTCGAACAGAATGGAGCAAGTTTCTTCAAGTCTCTACGAAACCAAAAGTTAATCTGTATTCAAAAAAAACGGGTCAATAAAATTTCGATTTGAATGTTTTTCGTAATTTTTCTTTGCAAGAATTTGCCAAAAAAATTGTGTATTATCGAAAACAATTTTTTTGGCGAAACTTGACCGAATATAATTACCATACATTTGTTTCCAGGAAATCTACAGTATTCAAGAAAATGGAACTCTGGATTGTAATGCGTATTATGAGCCAATTCTTCAACGTGGAATTGTAACAAATTGGAATTTTGTTGAAAAACAAATAAAAGAATTTATAAATCAACAAAAAATTGATTC
Organism: Panagrolaimus superbus; assembly: GCA_964035985.1. Taxonomy (NCBI): domain Eukaryota; kingdom Metazoa; phylum Nematoda; class Chromadorea; order Rhabditida; family Panagrolaimidae; genus Panagrolaimus; species Panagrolaimus superbus. The sequence continues at coordinate 16,082,609 of OZ038357.1, forward strand.
AAATAAAACTTCAATAATTTTTACCCAATCTATTGCGGCAACAGAAGATGACAAAGAAAAAGCAATGCATGTAAGTATTCTTCCTTTTTTTGTGAGTCATAGTTTGACATGTGATAAAAATGATATCATATCAGTGATCAATGATATAATTATTATTGATTATTTTGGTAACAAAAAAATGATGACAATGCTTTTTTTAGGTTTTATTCGAAAAACTTGGTTTTCATTCAATTTGTACAATCTCTGATGCCTTTTTATCTTTTATCACTTCAGGTAAGGAATTATTTTATAAAAAATGTAACAGAAAATCTGAATAAAAATGGTGCCTGAGAAAAAAAACTATATATCCGATAAAAAAGATTTTTGAGTTTTAAGAGTCTTTAATTGTTGAAACAAAGAGATTATAGTAATACAAATATTCGAAGAATTAATAAAAAATAGCGTTTTTCGATGTAAAATGTAATTTTTTGCAAAAGGAAATTAATCTGGAATTATTAAGATTCCAGATTATATTCCTATAAATAAGAATTCTGAAAGTTTAATCAATAAAAACAAAAAAATGCGAGTTTTGGCTTTCTTTAAAATCTGTTTTTTTGTCATAGAGTATCAACACACATTAAATCCCAAAGCAGAGAAACTGCAATTTTCTAGGCCAATGTGTGGCAAAATGTTTGTCAATGCCAAATGGCAAAAAAGTTTTCACGTTTTTGGTTTTTTTTGTTTGAAAAAAATGAATGTTTTTTCTCCCGCATGGCATTGAAAAACATTTTGCCAAAAAACGGCTTGGAAATTTGAACGCTAAATTTGATGTGCAATCTGATTGGGCATTTTATATTTATTCAAATTTCTTGGACGACCGAAAAAATTTCAACCATTTTATCTATTTTTAATTTATTCCGACAAAATCAAACAATACCCCAAATTTTAGGCAAGTCGACCGGTATTATTGTACAAATTGGTCACAGTATTACAGAAATTTTACCCATCATCAACGGTGAACCCTTGCTACAGTATGCAACATATTTCAAAATTTCTGGTTCTGATATTTCTTCTGAACTTTCATCGGAAGTTAATGCCTTTTCATTTCCATCAACAAATTTGCCATTAAAACGTGATGAAATAAAAGAAAAAATGTGTTATGTTCCAAGGGATTCAACAAAAGAATTAACAAAATACAATAAAAATGCCAAAATTCAACAACCCCCACCAATTTTGTTGCAACGAAGAAGTGCCACCGGAAAAGGATTTATTAAAAAATTTGAACGCCAAAAATCACAATATTCTTCGAGAATTTGTTTTGAAATTGCTGAAATTTGGTTTAGTATTGATTTTGTTAAAATTATCACTGATATGATTGCAAAAGTGCCATTACAATATCAAGATGCCATGTATGCAAATATTGTTCTCTCTGGTGGAACAGCCCAAATGAAAGGATTTAAAGAAAGATTTTTGCATGAAATGGTTAAAAGTCTTCCAAGAACAACTTCGTTCAATGTAAATTATGCTAATGCGGATTTACAAAATCCAACAACTACAACATCTTCCGAAAATAATATTCCAAATACTTCACTTTCGGCATTTCGAGGTGGTACAATTTTGGCAAAAAATCCAAACTTTTTAAAACTTCTTACAAAAAGGCACGAATATTCCCCCGAACAATTTCGCCGAAATCGAATGATCCGAACCTCAAAAAGAATTAAAAATGCTTCTTTGCTTCTTTCAACTTAAAAAAAACATGTTTAACAAAAGGGGTTTATTAATGTGCAAAAAAATGAATTGTTAATTCAAAAAAAATTTACATAAATTTAAAAAAAGTCCTGAAAATTTTTTGATAAAAACCTGATATAAAAAAGATTTGAGATTTGTTAAATCCATTTTTAGGGAGAGAATAAAATTTCCATGCGAGACAAATTCCAAAAAAAAAAACTACAGTAATTTATTTTTAAAAATTTATGAAATTAGTTACTGTATTTTTGATTTTTGTTGTCTCGAAAAGAAATTTTTATTATCTCCCAAAAAAGTGAAACAATTTTTTGAAAAAATATAACAAATCTCATTGACAGTGTGCAAGGCATAAAAAAAGAGAGAGATGATATTTTTAAAAAAAGATTGAGGCAAAAAATGTTAGGAGATAAATAAACTTTATAAATATAAAAAACAATGTGAGATTTAAAGATATCCAATAACAAGGGCAGAAACAATGTCACCAGATTTAAGAAATTGTTGAGATTCAGTTTTTGAAGGAAGTTTGAGCAATAAATTAGCACCACGAGTTGATAAAATGAAGGAAGATAATTGATTATGGGAGGTACAAAATGCCAACGGGACATTGGTATCAGTATCAGCTGATAATTTTTCATCTGTTGATAACCATGCTCGACGATATTCTGGTCGTAAATCAAGACGGATTTGTTCAGCTAACTAAAAATAGGGGGATATATGAAATCCAAAAAAATTGGATATATGAAATCCACAAAAAAAAGATATATGAAATCCGCTTCTGTGAGATATACTTACGCGAACTTTAATTTCAGTTTGAAAACAATTTTGATATCCGCCAAGTTTTCGAAGAGATGGAATTGCAAATAGTTGACAGGCAACCCAAGCTGAGACAGGATTTCCAGGAAGGGCAAAAATATATCTTCGATCATTATTTTCAAATGTTCCCGTTGCAAAGGTTGAAGGAAGTCCAGGCTTCATAAAAACCCTTCCAAAATGAATTGTAAATCCAAAATCATCTTTTAGAACGGCTTTTACGAGATCCTTAAAAGTGGATATATAATATCCATATATATGGATCAAAGAATAGCAACAAACTAACTTTTTCACCCATTGAAACTCCACCACTCATTACAATAACATTTGAAAATTTAAATGCAACTTTTATTGATTGAATTAATTGTTCACGTCTAAAATTATCGGTTACAAATGCAATATGGATTTCATATATCTCTTCAACAGATATCCATAAAGATATATCAAATCCAATGATGTGCAACAATTTTTATTGAAAAAGTTTTAGAAAGATGCGGATTTGATATATCCACTTGGATACATCGAATCCAAGGCAAATAAAAAGGTTCAATTTTCCGGGCCGATGTTTGGCAAAATGTCTGTGAATGCCATGTATCAAAAAAAGTTTTTGTATTTTTGTTAGAAAAAACTGATTTTTCCGATTACATTAAAAAAACATTTCGTCAAAAATTAAAAAAAAAACTGAACTTTTGATTCGATATGTGGATATATCCATATTCAGATATATGAAATCCCCTTACAAATTGTTTAAACAACTTACGTATCCCCAACAACTCCACCATCAATTGTCTTAAAGCCATGAGCATTTAACAATGCCAAAAGTTGGGGACGATTTGTATCTCGAATTTTTCCCTCTGGTGTTTCCTCCGTTGTCCAATCAACCAATTCATTCCCAGTTGACATAACACAAACTTTTGGCTTTCGATAAATTTCAATAAATCTTTGTCCCGAGGCCGCAATAATCCCAATTTCGGCAGATCCCAAAATGCAATGTTTTTCAAGAAGAATTTGTCCCGCAAAAACATCTGAACCAATTTCTCGAATATCTTGATCCACTTTAGGTGGCTTTAAAATTTGAATAATTTGTTCTTCAATATTATTATGCTTAATTAATTCAGTATCTTCAACTTGGACAACGGCATCCGCCCCGGACGGGATCATTGCACCGGTGGAAACTCGGGCACATGTTCCAGCAATAATTTTTAGGGTTGTTGTTGAGCCTGCTGTTGTTACGGTTATCACTTCTCGATCCCCAATTCCATCAGATGCTAAAAAATAGAGATAGAATTTTGTGAAGAATAAAAATTATTCTGATTTAAATAAAGATAATTCTCCCTCAAAAAAGTGAATTTTAAATTGCTTTAAGACGCATTCTCTGGAGAAATTTTACAAAGGCTAATAGTCCCGGCACAAAAAACTCAAAGTCATCTGTGGGGTCCTATTTTTCGTCCCCTAGGGTGATTTTCGTCGTAGAATCCGAATTTTTTGGTTCTGGGACCGTATCTTTGCACATTCGAAAGTTATCCAGTCGGGACCCTTGAAATTTCGAAAAATCGCCAAAAATCAAAATTTTTGCCATTTTAGCTAATTTCCCCGTTTTATAGGTTTTCGACCATGCTGATTCCGAATATAATATCGGCAGCTCGAAAAAACGGCGAAAAAGTTCCGAAATCGAAATTGTTCCCAAAAATATGCAAATTTTCGGTATTTTGTCCCCCAGGATTTGCCGTGTGGGGTCTGTTCTCGACGGATTCGGAAAGAGCATGGTCGATTTGGTATATATCTTTTGATTGTGTATTCTGAATCGATCACTGCCGAATACAATAATTTTCGAAATCGAAATTCACCACAGGGGGGAGTACGTGAAGATTTTCAAAATCCAAAAAAATTAAAAAAAATTTTTTTTCCGAAATTGTTTTATTTTTGTTTGTAATCATTCTAATAGACATTAGAAATAATTCTGATGATTTTTTACCAGTAATAAGTAATATTTTTGGTAAATTTTGTGGTAAAATTTAATTTTTTTTTCCAATTACTGTATTTTTGAAATAAATTATTTCAGTTTTGTTAAAAATAATATTATTTAGTATCAGAAGTAATTTTGCAACATTTTCAGAGCAAGAGTAAATTATTTTTAGAAAAAATACTGTAACTGGTAAAATAATTAATTTTTAACGCAAAATTTTACCAAAATATTACTTATTACTGTAAAAAACATCAGCAAAATTACTTCTGATATCAAATAATATTATTTCTAACAAAATCAAAATATTTTATTTATAAAATACAGTAATTTGAAAAAAAATTCAATTTTACCACAAATTTTACCAAAAATATTACTTATTACTGGTAAAAAATTACCACAATTATTTCTAATGCCTATTGCAATGATAACAGACAAAAATAAAACAATTTTAGAAAAAAAAATTTTTTTTAATTTTTTGGATTTCGAAAATCCTCACGTACTCCCCCCTGTGGTGAATTTCGATTTCGAAAATTACTGTATTCGGCAGTGATCGATTCAGAATACACAATCAAAAGATATATACCAAATCAACCATGCTCTTTCCGAATTCGTCGAGAACAGACCCCACACGGCAAATCCTGGGGGACAAAATGCCGAAAATTTGCATATTTTTGGGAACAATTTCGATTTCGGCACTTTTTCGCCGTTTTTTCGAGCTGCCGATATTATATTCGGGATCAGCATGGTCGAAAACCTATAAAACGGGGAAATTAGCCAAAATGGCAAAAATTTCGATTTTTGGCGATTTTTCGAAATTTCGAGGGTCCCGACTGGATAACTTTCGAATGTGCAAAGATACGGTCCCAGAACCAAAAAATTCGGATTCTACGACGAAAATCACCCTAGGGGACGAAAAATAGGACCCCACAGATGACTTTGAGTTTTTTGTGCCAGGGCTTCCAAAAAACTTCAGAGAATGCGTCTTAAAAGTACCGTAATCCAGGGGTTCAAATTTTTTAAAATTAATTTTAAAAATGCAAAACTTGTTTCTAAATTTTCAATCAATAAAAGGTAATAAAATACAGTATTTTCTGTTACTGTTTTTATTATTTTTTTAAAATCGAAAAAGTTGTTTTTTATCGAAATTTGTGAAATTTGAATTTTAACTTAAATTTGTTATTAAAATAATTTTTTGATCACAGAGTAACCAATTTGGATATTGATAATCAATTAATCAGTATCCCAAAAAATTAAAGGATGTTTTTTTAATTTATCCTCCCCCCCAAAACTCAATTGTTTAGAATAAAGATTATGCAAATTTTCCTAAATTTTTTTACTTACCAATAACAGCATATCCATCTTTGATAGAAGTTCTGGCAGGTGGAATAGGATTTTTCGCAATTACAGCCGCATATAAAACCATTCCAGGTCGAACTAAAAATGAAATTGAGCGATCATTGTTGGCAACATTATGTTACGTTACCCAAATTTGCTGGAACAGATTTTGACATAATTGGTTCAGAATTTTCTACAACAATTTTTAATGCATCTTCCATTGAAATTGCAGGCCATTGACTTTGTCGTGGACGTAAAATTATTGAGGATGAAGACGCAGATTCTGATGAGGCGGAAGTTGAGGTTGCAGCTTCAGACATTTTAATTATCAGTGATGATGAAATAGTTGATGTTGAAGATGTTGGTGATGTTGGTGGTGTTGATGATGGAAAAAATTTTGATATTGATTGAATGGTCCACGTTTTGATCATATAAAAATAGATCAAAAAAATGGGAAAAAAATAGGTAAAAAGGGGGGAAGAAAAAAAGACAGACAGATGGGGGGTAACACTCCAATGGATGAAATTCTTAACTTTTTTTTGGTTTTGATTACCTGAAAAATAAAAAAAAAGTGTTACATAAAATTTATATAAGTTCAAAAATATAAAATTCAATCAATCAAAGTTGCAAAAAAAAGCGTCCACTTTTTTTACAATTTTTTTTTATTATCATAGGTGGCACGAGTTGAATCATTTTTTCTTCTTCTTTTTGTCGATTGTAAAAAAAAATGGTGGGGTATATATCAGTGATAAAAAATGGGGACAAAAAAACTTGGGAAAAAACGTTGTTTATTTTATATCAACAAAAAAAAATATGGTGATGCTGGTGGTCGAAGTCAACAAAAAGCAGCAGCAGCAAAAAATAGAAAGTTTTAAAAAATTTTTTATATTTTTTTTGCAAAACAAAGAAAAAAAGACGATCGCAGCCGTTTAATTATTGATTGAAAAAATAAAAATAAAATTTATTAAGGGTCAGCTGCAAAAAGTTGGTTGCTCAAAAAAATGGGAGAAAGTAAACGAAAAAAAATTGGCCTTAAAGGGGGAGACCCACCTTGAACAATTTTTTGTTCAGGGTTCATTGGAGCTGCTTTTTTTAAAACCTTTTGCAGCTCCAACGAACAAAAAAAGCAGCTCCAATGAGTCTGCGATCGCGTCGAGACCATCAAGAAAATTGCAGCAAAAAATTGTTCAAGGTGGGTCTCCCCCTTTAAAATAAATTATGCCCCAGGTGGGAGAAATGTTTTTTTTACTTTTTTTCACTTTAATTTTTTTTGGGGTTTGTTTTAAAGGGGAGAATCGACTCTAACAAATTTTTTATTACATTTTTCTTGATGATCTCGACGCGATCGGAGATTCATTGGAGCTGTTTTTTTGGTTCATTGGAGCTGCAAAATGTTTAAGAAAAGCAGCTCCAATGAACCCTGAAAAAAAGTATTTGTTAGAGTGAGGTCTCCCTCTTTAAAGTTGTTAAATCTTCCCCGGAAAATCTTCAATTATCTCCTAATTTTTAAAAATCTATTTTTATATACTAAAAAAGTCCAAGTTTAATAATTAAATATTAGAAAAATATACTGTATGTTTTAAAAAAACATTTTATTTCAGTAAACAAAATTAAATAACTTTTTCAAACGGTAATCAAAATCTTGTTTTTGAATTTGTTTTAAAAAAATTAAGTGATAACGTGCAAAATATATTTTAAAATTGAGTTAAAATTAAAAATTTAGTTTTTAGGAGATAACGGGAGATCTCTATTTTGACAATCTAGGTTGGATTTGATTAATTGTTTAAAAAAAAGTAGAAAAAATATACTTATTTTTATAACTCAAAAAAGCATACAACAACTTAAACATTTTGTTGGAAAAAAATACTGATAATTTTAAACTACATGATCATTAATTGTTTGATTAAACTAATTTACATCCATAAATTATTTGGTTTAAACTATAAAAGTTAAAATTAAAAACAGACTTTCTTTGGGGGAAAAAGAAATTAGACAAAAAAACGAAGGAATTAAATCCCAAAGGCAGAAAAAAAAACTGCTGAATGAAAAAAAAGAAAGAAAGAAAAGAAGACATAAAAAAAAGTTTTTTTTTATTCCAAAGACACACATTTTTTATATATATGTATGTACCTGGCACCGGCACCGTGCAAATGTGCTGCAAAAAAAAAAATGTTTTGTGGGAAAAAAGAAAGTGAAAAAAATAGTTTTTTTTAAACATTTAATGATATACCTTGAAATTATGGTACATGTCTGCACTTTTATCATTTTTATCAAAAGTTTTAAACTTTAAAAGTGCATTTTATCAACCATAAATACGTATCATATCAGAATTAAAGTGCAAAAAAACGAGCTTTGATATTATTTGTGGATACTAAAGTTTTACAATTTTATTCTAATTTTAAAAGTATTAAAAAAGTGAAACATTTTTTTTGCATTTTAAACCAAAAATTAAAACACAACATTTTTGTGAAAAATATTTCACTAATTTTAATTTAATTAGGATTTATTTATTTATTCCTAATCCATTTTTAAAGCTCAAAGATATTTATTAAAACAATATTTAATCAAAGCCTTGCATTTACCAAAATAATCAATAAATAAAAGCGAAAATGTTTCCAAATTTGGTATTTCTGCTCCCTTACATTTTTCATTCAAAAAAGCGTTATTTTGTCTACATTTAAATCCACATCAAAAATTCGACAGTTTTATGCAAATTAAAAATTCAAAGGATAGAAAAGAAATGAGCCCCAAATTTAGTAAAACTGAGAAAGAAACCAACAACTCAAAATCTTTTTTCCGTCATACTGTAACAATTAACAAAATGTTAGTAATAAAAAAGTTTAGTTTTTTTAAAGCTTTAAATTTAAAAATAAATGTGCAAAAATATGTGCGCACTTTTTTTTGTAGGGAAAAAAGGGAAAAGGAACGAAGAATATGAAAGTGAGAAATAAACAACGAAGAAAAAAAGAACTGGACTTCAAAAAAAAATATTTTATTTTTATAAATAAAAATACGAGTCAAAGTCTGCCTCCTTATTTTTGGGCCTCAAAATAGCAGCAGCACTAACTAAACCAAAGCAAAAAAAAATAGAAATAGAAAGAGAAAAGGGAGACAGACGACTACTACCAAAAAAAACAAAAAAAATAACAGCTATATATTATTTTTTGTAACCAGTCACTTCAGTTCAAGCTCCAGTCGTCGTCCCAGTCGCCCCCCAAATTTCAGCCATCAAAGATGTCGTTTAAAGTATTAAAAGCAGCAGCAGCAGCAAAAAGGAAAGGAAAAAAAGGACATAAAAATTTATGGGGTTCAGAAAATAAAAGAGAGAGATGGAAAAAAAGAAATTCAAAAGATGAAAAAAAAAGATTGGGAAAAAAAGCAAAGAAAAAAGGTGCGCGAAAATAAAAAAAAATGTTTTTTAGGCCCACAAAAAAAAATAGATGAAAAAAAACAAAATGCCGCTTTTTTGAATTTTAAATAAAAACCTTTTTATTATAGCAAAAAATGAAAAAATTCAGTCAGTCAAAGTCAGACACAAAGAAAATGGAGGGAGACTCTAAATTTAAATTTCAGTCTTTTTTTTCTCATTCAAACAAAGACCGGCTGCGCAAAAAAATGAAAGAAAAAAAAGCAGTTTGAAAAAAACAACTTAAAAATGAAAAAAAAGTGAGGGAGAAAAAAAAAAGAAATTTATTGTTTTTGATTTTTTTTCTTTTTCCCATTTCAAGTAAAGGTCATCTGAAAAGTAGCAGTCTTTTTTTTGCAGAAGTAGTTTTTTAAAGAGGAAAGTTTAAAGATTAACAAAAAAAGACGTGCTATGTGTTTTAGTTTTGAATCAAAACTTTTAATAGCAGAAATGACGCAAAAATAAAAGCTTACAAAATTTGCGAAACAAATAAAGGCCTTGCCGGATCTTTGTACATTTAATTTAATACTATTTAAACAGTGTTGTGCCCGACATTTTTTATCGACTCCGACTCCGGAGTCAAACTCGATCGGAGTGGAATTTATCGACTCCGAATCCAAAAAGCGGCATCTTTTTCTTTGATCTTTTGGAATTAGTGACTCCGACTCCGACTCCGGAGTCGAAGTCGATGTGGAGTCCACTCCATCGACTCCGGAGTCGGAGTCGCAACAACACTGTATTTAAATAATCATTTCAACGTTTTTATTATAAAATTTTTATAAGAGTGATCCATAAATCCGGTTTTTTTGTCCTGTATGAAACACTTTGCCCAAATGCCAAAAAAGTACAGAACTTTTGGATCACCCTTATATTTAAACCAAACAAAAATTTACCAAAAGTACATTAGCTATGTAATTAATGGGTCCAGTGCTGACACCACCATTTGTCAAAATGTGAATGAATGCTACTTACTTTTAAAATTGTTTAAAGGAAATTCGATCAATGGCTTTTTTAATTTTACGACATCTTTGTTCGTTTATAATTAATTTGCAGCAATTATATTTATATAATTTTGTCAACATTAAATATCATAATTAAAAATCTGGGTAGAAATACAAAAAAAAAAGATTACAAAAATATATGCAAATATTTTTGAAGTCGCTTGAAAAGTGTCGGATACTGTAGACATCGTAGTTGTCGTAGATTGGAAAATTGGATCTTGATTCATTTTAGAACAAAAATATTTTTATCAATAATGAAATTGAAAGCAAACTCAATTATTTTATTAACATGAAATTTAATTTTCTGGTTTTTTTTAAAATTATTTTTGTCACATTTCGAAGAATCTTTTTTGTCGTTTCTTTATCTCCCAAAAATTCAATAAAAAAAGTTAAAAATTTATTTAAGTTTTTATAATTTTAATTTTATAAAAAATATATATATATTTTAATATTACAAAATTTGCATTAAAATTATCGTTAGTTATCCCAAAATTACCACAATTTTTCTTCACTTTTTTCTTTGTTTTCTTCTTCGATGCTTTTAAAGAGCAAAGGTTTTTTGTATCTATAATATGTTAATGGTCTTGGATATCCATATGTTTGAGCATAAAGTGGCACAGCTCGAACACCTTCTGGTGGAGGCGGGGCTCCTGCGGCAATGGCAAGAGCCGCTGGAATCATTGCAGGTCCTGGTGGTGGTGGCGGGGGATATGGAGCATAAGCGGGTGGGGGTGGTGGTGGTGCAGGGCATGGGGCTGCCATGGAGCATGGAGGTGGTGGAAGAGGATATGCTTGTGGGATTGCACCTGGGGGAGGATACATTGGCATTGGCATTGGTGGTGGTGGTGGTGCCATGGCAAGGGGTTGCGGTGGTGGAAGAGGGGTAAGAATTGGAGCTGAAACTTTTGATATGGGTAGAAAATTTGTATTTTTAAATTAATTGTTGAAACTTACCAACACCTGGAACTTGTAAAAGTTGAGCAAAAATATTCATTGGAAGATTTAATGTTACACCATTCATATTAAGTGCCGTCATTGGTGGGGGTGGTGGCGGTGCAGGCATAACAACTCCTGGTGGTGGTGGAGGAGGGGGTTGTGGCATTGGAACAGCAACTGGAAAAACTCGAGCTTGTTGAATTTGTGGTGGAGGGGGTGGTGGAGCGACGGCAGATGGAGGTGGAATCCTTGAAGCTATTAAATATGTTGGTTGTGGTTGGGGCATTGGTGGTGGTGGAGGTGGGGGTGGTGGGGGTGGAGGAGGGCCTGGAATTGGACCCCATGCTGGTGCACTTGGAAGAATTCCTGGAGTTCTGGAGGGAAAGCTTGCAGCAGTTGCAAAATATTGTCCCGGAAGGAGTTGTGCACTTGAAAATGCAAAAAGAACAAAAATTCTAAAATTAATTAATTAATTTTTCGAGACATATAAAAAATTTCAAAACTCACAGAATCGTTTTAAAACTTTTCATTTTTTTAGAATACCAAAAAAACAACGATCAAATTATCAAAAATATTTTGCCTTTTATATGCATTTTTTAAAAATCGAACACTTTGCACCTTTTTTTTAAGCTTTTAAATTCCGGAAAGCTTCTTCATCCTTTTTTTTGTCGCACAATTAAGTCAATTTTTACCGGTTTTTTAATTAAGCTTTTCGCATAAAAAAAAAGCTTTGCAATTGATACCCGATTTTTTTTGGGTTTAAAAAAATCAGCCAGTTTTTTTCCTTTTTCTCAAAATTAAAACTATTTTTTTAAAAAAAAGATAAAATTGTTGGCTATTTCCTAAAGATGCAAGAATAGAAAGTAATGCATCTCCTCATATCAAGACAAGCTTTGTTATTGCAAGGTTTAGGAACGTTCTTGTTTATTTTGGAAAGCAACAAGAACGGCTTCAACTTGCTGGATTTGAACTTACGACAAAATGCCTCAAAGACAAACGTCAAACCAACTGCGCTACACAAACATGAATGGAAGGTTGCAAGAAAAGGGTTGTATAAAAAATGAAAATTTTGCGGGTTTTTTTAATTTTAAACTTGAAAAGTAACTTTTTACCACAAAAATAAAATTTTGTGGTAAAAAGTTACTGTAGTTTTTAAAAAAAATAGGAAAATTTGTTTTACTGTCATTTTTTTTTAAATTTTTAAAATTTCACAAAATTATAAAACTCGTTAATTTATTGATTTTATATTTTAATGAATCTGTAACACTAAAATTTAACATTTTCCCTTTTTTTTTTTAAATTTAAAATCAATTTGAAACAAAAACCATTAACATTTTTTCCTACACATTTTTTCCAAAGTAATAATCCTTCATTTTTATTTTGCTGCCTTTTAAAGCCTCTTTCAACGACTTCTTTCCAAAATTGGCAAATGAATTTTTTTATGGCACCTTTTTTTGGCGGCGCATCTTCAACAAAAATAAATGCCTTTGCTTATAGCCCAAAAAAATGGGCAGCTTTTTTAACAGTTTTTTCAATTAAAAGAAAAAAAGCAGCTTTCTTGAAGCTTTAATTTTTTTTTCTGTTGCTCAATTTTTTTTTTAATCATTTCTGGATTCACACTTTTTTTTCTCCTGTTTCAAGCCTCTTTGAAAAAAAAAAGAAGATGGAACATTGCGCAATTTTTTCTTTGGAATGCAGCAATTAAGTCTTGAACGAAAAAATGCGAGAAAAAAAAACAGCAGCGATGAAAAATGAAAAATCAAACAACTCTAAAAATTTGAAAAGAATAAAAAAAATTGGAGCAGCAGCTGTGAAAGAACTGTTTTTTTCTGTCTATGAAAGAAAAAAATACGCGAGAAAAATGATTGTTTTTTGTTTGTTAATCCTTGCTCCATTTTGTAACTATTAAAACAATAGTCCTCCACAATTAATTATTATCGTAGATCCATTAAAAACAATGTTGTTATTATTGTAAAATGAGATTTTTCATGGATGGAATTAATCAAAATCTCATTTTATATTCTAATCTCAAAATCTCTGAAATTTTCATGGATGGCACAAATGCTATCCAAAAAATAATTCCATCCATTCTTGGCATTGTTATGTAATTAATTTTCATGTTTATCGAAAAAAAACAAAGATGGCAATTTTTGATGCAATTTTTTACGTAAGAAACAAAAAGTGCAGCTTAGAATTTGAAAAAAAAAAAAGATGATGTAAAAAATTGAAACAAAAATATAATAAAAAAATGTCATGTTTATGGAAGATTAATTTATCAAAAGAGCATTTTTTGTCATCATTTTTTCCAGAATTTTTTTATTTTCAACTTTAAATATAAATTTTTGGTAGAAGTCAAATATGACTCACTATTTTGTAACAATGTTCTGTTTTTTAATATCCAAATGATAACTGAAATTTTTTTAAATTTATTATTTTATTTTAATTTTCACAAATTCAAATGCAATAAAAGATTAAGTTATATCTGCCGTTTTTGGGGTTTCTCTTGTTTTTTGTGTTACGGTAGTTTTCAGTTTTCTTTTTTATTATTTAAATCTCCGAAAGCCATATCACGGGCTCATTTGGCGTTCACTTAAGGGGTTTTTCGCGTAGGATGATTTTAAACGATTAATTTTTCTATCAAACGTCTTCTTATAGTCCCCTGAACATTCCCTGAAATGTGCGACCCAAAAAAAAAATTTCGAAAATTTCGATTTTTTTTCACAGGGGGGACCAAGGCAAAAAAAAACTTCAAAAATTTAAAAAAAAATTTATTATTTTTTAAATAGTTCTGACATGTCCAGAATGTCTAAAAAATACTATATGAACCGTTTACAGGGTTATAATAAGTTAAATATTGAAGTTATTGCTCCAAAATGATGTTGGGGTTATTGTGAAAAATCTTGTCACTTAGAAAAAAAATTTTATTCTGTTGTTTTTTTGTTTTGTTTTGATTAATTATGACTAAATCAATTATGGAGAATCTGAATATAGCATTTTCAGACATTAAAAAAGAGAAAGAATAAATTTTTTTGATGTTGGGGGTATTGGAGCACACGATATTAACTAAAATGAATAGAAGTCGGGAACAAAGTTACTTGAATGGTTCTTTTTGGTATAAATATAATCCCTGTGTGATAATAAACAAATTGTAAAACCCGATTTTTGATTGGAGTTCTGGTTTTGATTTTATGCCACATTGAAAAATATCCCTATCTTGTACCCCAACATCAAAAAAGCAATAGAACTTGCCAACACTTCACTTTGAACTTTTACAAACAGTTTTATTTTGCTCCTGACTATATTTTTAAGAAATTGTAAAACCCGATTTTTGATTGGAAGTCTCATTTCTGAGTTTCACGTGTTCAAATTTCACTTTTTGGAAAAATCTGCAAAAAATGGGGTATTTCCGAAGGCTAGCATCTTTTTTTTGGTGACAGTTAATGGCAAATAATCTTTACCAATTCATATATATCATCAATGAGAAGAAATCGTAAAGGATGGATAGGCCATTTGATCCCGAAATTCATTTATTTCGCCCAAAAAACTGTTTTTTGACCCCATTTTTTAGCAAAAATCGGCATGTTCCGAAGGCTAGCATCTTTTTTTTTTAAAGGATATAAACTTTTTGTATATTTAATACTATTAAGGATAGCCTAGAGCACAAATCGTAAAGGACCAAAGTCCGATTGTTCAAGTTGTATCGGAATGGCACCACAAAAAGTGCCGAAAATACGGTATTTTGACCATTTTGGTTTTTCTAACTGCACATCTCCAAATCGACCCAGATATCATTCCAAAGCTTTTTTTTATCGTTTCTAAGCCATTTGCCATTATTTAAGCCCAAAAAATCCTAACTATACATTTTTTGCCAAAAAATGAGCCCGTGGAATGACATCTTTCAAAGAAAAAAGAGGTCAAAAAATTGGGACTGATTGAATTTTTCCTTAATTTTTGACACATTTTTTTTCTAATTTTTTTTACATTTTTTAAAACACTTAAAAAAATTCATTCATGTTTTTAAAAAAACTTAAAAGTTGACAAAATAGAATCTCAAAAAATTTGTTAAAACCACTTGAAAAAAAACTAACTATTACTTACTGAATTTAAAAAAAAAGTATTTTTTGTTTATTTAAAAATATACAAACTTTTTTTTAGATTTTAAAAAGTAACTTACTTTAAAACCACGCAATTTCCACCGACGGAAAAAAGGAATTTTTCCGAGACGGACTCTTTTTTTTTTTGTTTCCTTCGACGCCGCCGATTTCGCGCCAATAGTTATTTTTGTATTTTTTTCGTTTCATCCAAGCATTTTTTTAACTAGTTTATCCCCAACTTTTTTTCTGTCCACAAAAAATAATGTTGTTTTTTCAAAGGAAAAAAAAATAGAGAGAGGGGAAACGATAGAGGGTTGGGTGGCTTAAAGCCAAGTGAAAGTTAAAAAGCTTTTTTTTTGAGGGAAAAAGAGATAGATAGATATGACGGATCCACTCATCATCATCATCATCTCTAACATCATCATTTTTTTTTTATCCCCCCCTGTCAGATATATTTTTGTTGGGCGTGGAAAAAAAATGTATACTCTCATTTTTTTTTTGTTTTCAAACGTCAAAAATTTTTTTTGTGTTATCTTTTTTTTGATATTAGAGATTTTTGGTTGGAAAAAATTGAAACACCAAAAAAAATATGTATAAAAATGGATACAGATTTTTTGGCGTGAGGATAAATAAATGGGATTTGATATATCCAGGATGAATAATTTTAATAATTTTGCTTTTCACTATCTTTAAAATTGTTTTTTTGATAACCCTTTATTTTTTTAAACTGTGTCAAATTTTAACTTTAAAAATTTTACGTTTACATAATATGCAAATTTTTATTATCATGCAAAACTTTTTTTGCTTTTATTCAAATTTTTCAAAAATTATTGTAAATTATTTTATCTCCTTTAAATATAAAAGTCAAAAAAGAGAGATATATCAAATCTTTCAATATTTTCAAAATATTTTTATTAAAAACAAAAACTTTTGCAACTTTTTTTTGTGACAACTTTGAAGAATTCAATCATATCTTTTTTTGATCAGAGCTAACAAAAAATTGAAATTTTTGTTTTCAAACAGCTGTTAACATTTTTTTTGGAAAAAATTTGAAATTTTAGTTTTTAAACTTGTTTTTTTATGTTTTAAAGTTTGATTTTTACTTTGATTTTTTATTTTTCATAAAAATTAGCGCAAAAGTTTTTGTCTTACCACGAAAGTTATGAAACTATCCTAAAAATTTATTTATTTTTCTGAGAAAATACATATTTTTTAAATTGTAAGCAAAAATTTGATTATTTTTTTAAAACTTTTTTAAACTTTTTTCCGTCTGTTTTTTTTTGCAGTTTTGAACTTAAACTTGTTATTTAATACATTAAATAACGCAAAACTAAAAGTTATTTAACGGCAAAAATTACTTTTTTTAAAAAAAATATGCGAAAAAATGCCATTGCTAAAAACTTTTTTTTTTACTTTCTTGCTTCATATCACTTTTTTTGCCAGCTATTTTGCCAGCTATTTTGCATGTTTAATATGTTAGAAAAGTAAAAAGTTCTTTTTCTCCGCACTTTTTAGAAGCAGCGAGACAAAACTTACGGCAAAGTTTGGAGCTAAAAAAAGTTGAAAAAAGTAGTACAAGCTTTAATTAATAATATTCTTCCCTCCCATTTTTGCCTTCTTTTTTCCTTCTTTTTTTCCTGTTTTTAAACATTAAAAATGCCGTCGTTCCTTTTTTTTGCTTCTTCTTTTTTTCATCATTGTTGTTGCTTCTATTTTTTGCCAAACTTTTACTCATTTCTCGCTTTTTTTATTCATTTAAATTTTTAAAATTGCAAATTTTGTCACTCTTTTTTTCGCGCATTTTTATTACTTACTTTTTTTTTATTTGCAATTTTGACATTTGTAATAAAAGAAAAAGTTTTTAATTGTTTTAAAAAAAAGTGTTGTTTCTAAAATGAAAGAATATAAAAGAATTATTTTTTAATTTATGCCATTTGAAAATAAAAACTTTTGAGAAAAAAAGAAGAAACAATTTGAATAACACTTGAAAAAATGCATTTTAAAATATATGACTAATTTTTAAATTTAAAAAAAGGAAAATTTAATTTTAATAAATTTTTAAAGTTCTTCGTTTTTTTTTAAAAATATATATTTTTTGATATTTGTGAACTTTTTGAAACTTGTTTAATATATCTATTTTGAGTATATATTATTTTTGTTTTGTTTCAACATGTTTTATTTAAAAATTATATTAATCCACATGAAAATTTTCAAGTCTATAATTTTTACGTGAGAACTTGATCCTTGGTTCAATATTTTTTGAATTTCTCATGTTTTGTCAAAAGTACAAAAAAATGTGCCATTTTTGGCAGTCTCAAATCCCAATTTTTGAGTAATATTTTATTTCAAAAAAATTATGTCAGATTTTAATAATTTTTTGGGGTTAAATTTTAAAGTTTGGCACTTTTTTATAAACCAAAATAAGATTTTTTTCGGGGGTTTTGTCGGGTTGCGGTTTGCCAACAACACCAAAAAATGATGCATACTTTGGCACATTGCTGTCAGGGCAAATCGAAATCGAAATTTGAAAAATCAAAATTTCAAAATGCCGAAAAAAGATATTTCGTCAAAAAAAATATTTTCATTTTTTCGGCACCGAAATTTCGATTTCGCACAACCCCTGATTGCCGTAGACAAAATCCAAAAAAGAACAAAGGCAAAATACCGCAATTTTAAAAAGGTTTTTCATATTTTCGTCATTTTTTGTAAATCTTTAATTATTTATAAAATTTAACCTTTTTTTTCGAGATTTTTAACCGTTTTCCTTTTTATAAATTTCTGCCGGAAACCTTTTTTCCTTCTTCTTCTTCAATGCCCACAAATTGTTGTGTGTGAAAATAGTCTTTATTGCATTTTAGTTGTTTTGTGTTTAAAAAAAATGAATGAACATAAAAGAAAAGTAAATTTTAAAAGAAGAAGAAAAAAGGAAAGGAACGCTTCTGTGAATTTTAAAACATGTTCAAAAAATTTCTTTTTTCAAAATTTATTCATTCTTTTTAATTTAATGTTTTTGTTGTTTCCCTTTTTTTTCTCTCTCTCGGGTTGCGGTTTGCCAACAACACATTTGATGATGATGATGGAAGAAAAAGAAAAAGAAGAAAAAAAGGGTGCCATAACTCCATTAAGCGGCCGGCGGCCGACGGAAGGCTAATTGTTAAATTGCGCAAATGCTTTCTTTTTTTCCCTCCCTCTCTCTATTTTTTTCCGTATATTTGAATAGCTTAAAACTGGTTTTAAGTTTTCCCCCTTTTTTTTAATATTCATTTTCCCTTTTTTTTGTTGTGGATTTATTTATTTGTATGGATGGTTTTTTTTGGCACTTTTGTGTCAATCTTCATTGTCAACATTTTTGGCATAGAAATTAGAAGACTAAAGAAAAATGGGATGACAGTTTATTTAAGTTTTTTTTCAAAATTTCAAAATTTGCATAAGTAAATATGTCCTGGGGCTAAAAGGAGATTGACAGGAGATTTTGTTGACATGCTTAAAAAGAATGCCATGGCATGGTGTTATATAAAATTTTGAGTTTTCATTTTTATTAATAACCTTCATTGCGTTTTTCAGTGTTTTATTAATTTTCATCTATTTTCTTTGATTTTTGTAAAATTATCAATGACAGTAATCTTTTTTTGACAATAATTTCTCAAAATTTGTTACTGTCGGTAGATAGTAATCTTTTTTTTCACAATAGTTTTACAAAATGCGTTACTGTCGCTACAGTAAAACAACAACTTTTGGAATTTGTTTAATTTTTGCGCAAATTTCTTTCTCCTTTTTTACCGCAAAACTCTCATTTATCTTATTTTTTGCTCAAACTTTTTTTTTCTTTTCAAAAAATGCCAAACTTTTTGTCAGATCATCACTCAAAATAAATATAGAAAAGGGTGGAGGAAGAGAAAAAAACTTGAGAATTATTTGTCAATTTGGTGACAACCGACTTCAAACTAATCTCTCTCTTTTTTTTCTTTTTTGCCATTTTTCAAATTTTTTGAACGACACTCATATTTTTTGTTTTTGGTCAAAAAAACCCTTGTTTTTTCATAAATTTATTTGTTACAACAAAAAAAAGAAGAAGAATTTGTGGCAATTGTCTTTTTGTTGACAGATGTTAAAAATTATACTTATTTATATTTTTTTTGTGTGCGCGAAACAAAAGTGGATAACAAGGCACAGGCGCAGGGATCAGGGAAAAAAGAGAGAGAAAAAGACAAAAAAATAAAAGTGCATTAATTTGATTTATTTTCTTTTCTTCTTCTTTTTGTCATTATTATTCATTTATTGTTTGTGAAAACTTGTTTTTATGGATGTTTTGACAAATTGGACAAATTTGATTATAGTTTAATTTTTCAATTTATATATAATTTATGGAAATTTTTTTTCGGTAATGAGGAAAGAAAATAATTATTAGTGGCAGAAAAATATAATTATTAGTGGCAGAAAAAAGCGATATAAATACTGTAAGCTTTTGTTGGCACAAAAATATATTTTTTTTCTTTCATTTTTTGTTTTAGCTTTAAAAACAATTTTAAGGACAGTAAACAAAAAGTATGCATTATTGTTTTAACGCACTCTGGCTGAAAATCTGAAAGGGTTGGCACCGTCAAAAATAGATTTTTTTGAAACTTTACCCATGTTTTCGATTATGCTTAAAAAGATAGAAACCAAAGTTTTTTTGGCCAAAAGTGCCGTTTTGGCACTTTTTTGTGCCGTTGAAGTTTAAAACTGCATTTTTGTATCTCGGGTGCCATTGGTGATATTGACTTAATTTGTTTTGGTATAAACTAAATCGAGGTCGCTGAATCCGAATATCGCTTTTTCAAATTTTGAAAATCGTGTCGAGACCCAAAAATAAAACATTATATTACTGATAATAACTACCTACCGTATCATCGCCTGATGATCTCAAAAATTTAATTAAAATTAATGAAATTTTATTTTTTTTTCTAGAAAATGGTGCAATTTAATGCAAAAATTATCACGAAAATATACTTACAATACAAGCTTAACAATGAACCAGGTAAAAATCAATTTCAACATTTTTCAATTTCTACAGTATACCTCAAATATAAGATGTTAACCGTAACAAATATTTTTTTTAACAGTCTCAGTTTTATGTCAGTTTTAGTTCATGAATATCTTTTTATGATTATTTTTGCATTAAATTGCACCATTTTCTAGAAAAAAAAATAAAATTTCATTAATTTTAATTAAATTTTTGAGATCATCAGGCGATGATACGGTAGGTAGTTATTATCAGTAATATAATGTTTTATTTCAACTTATATTGATAAAACTATTATCAGTGAACAATTTTGAACAGTTTACTGTCGGATGTGATGATTTTAAACAACGATATAGAATTTTATTTTTCACTCATATTCCCCAACATTGATTTTTGACTTTGGGATACTGTAGAATGGATTGTAGAAGCCAGATAAGAATTTTGTAATTTGCTTACGATAAAATAACTATTTAGAGATGAAAACAGTCCATTTTAAACATTTTGAATATAAAAATAAAATCAGGAGCCTGTTTTACCCAAACATACCAAGTCATATTGTAGAATGACGGGTCCCGGCACGAAAACATGATTTTTGTCAAAAACGAAGCTCACCGTTGAATTCCCCATACAGGAGAACCTATAAAAACTGGAAATAACCTAAAAATACTAGAAAATCAGTTTTTCGCAAACGATCGAAATTCAGAAAATTTCGATTTACCGTAATCTTGATACTATAAAGGTTTTTGTTCGGATTTTATTTCCACGATATTTCCGCCTTCCAGGGTAAAAAAATACGGGGAATCAGGTAATATTTTTTTTGAATCGCGGCCGTGTCTCAGTTTGGCGTGAAAACGGCGCAAAATCGAAATTTTGACTTTTTTGGGTCTCGACACGATTTTCAAAATTTGAAAAAGCGATATTCGGATTCAGCGACCTCGATTTAGTTTATACCAAAACAAATTAAGTCAATATCACCAATGGCACCCGAGATACAAAAATGCAGTTTTAAACTTCAACGGCACAAAAAAGTGCCAAAACGGCACTTTTGGCCAAAAAAACTTTGGTTTCTATCTTTTTAAGCATAATCGAAAACATGGGTAAAGTTTCAAAAAAATCTATTTTTGACGGTGCCAGCG
Source organism: Panagrolaimus superbus (assembly GCA_964035985.1). Lineage (NCBI taxonomy): Eukaryota > Metazoa > Nematoda > Chromadorea > Rhabditida > Panagrolaimidae > Panagrolaimus > Panagrolaimus superbus. Next base: position 16,104,020 of record OZ038357.1, read on the forward strand.
TTTGTGTGGAAGACCATTTTTTTCAGCCAGAGTGCGTTTTAAAATAGTGTTACTGTCATTTTTTTTTGAAAATTACTAATTTTTGAATTACAAATTTAGCATGCATAAATTATTCTTTATTCTTTTAAATGAAAGAAAATGTGTTTGTTGAGGTAGCTCTAAACAAATTCGGCAATAATTTTTTTTATCCAAAAAAAGACAGTAACATCAAACTTTTAATTTATCGTTAAATAAATGTTACTATCATTGACAGTAATAAAAATTTTTCTCAAAAACTTTTTTTATTATTTTTTATTACTTTGTTATTTTTTTCTTTTACACTTTTGACATTCAGTTTTTTATATATAAAAATATCTCTTTAACATAATCCAATTTTCAACATTTTTGCTTTTTTTGGAAGTCAAAAAAAGAGGCGGAAAAAAGCGCTATTTTTATATTTATTTTTTTGGCAAATTTAAAAGTCATAACTTTTCTTTCTTTTATTCTTTTTTTTGGAAGCCCAACATTTTAATAAAAAGTTCTTTCATCGCTTTCCAGGCCTTTGGGCTTCTGCTTTTTATGGAAAAACGAAAAATTTAAGGGTTAAAAAATGGAAGAAGAATTCACTTTTTTATCCTTTAGCCTATGTATATATATTTGTAGTTAGCATAAGAAGAAGAAGAAGAGAGGGAAAAAAAAGATGATGGTCAGTCAAAAGTCATTGACAGAATTTTATGCCACTTTTTGAAAAATTGGTCACTCAAAAATAGGGGGAAGAAGATTGACAACTTTTGATAATATTTTTTTTTATTTCTTTCTTTTTTTGAATAAATGTAAAGTTGTTTTTAATGTTTAAAAGTTGTTAAAAAAACGTAAAAAATGGCCATTTTAAAGTTAAAATTTAAATTAAAAGTTTCTAAAATTGGGATTACTGTCAAATGATAGTAACCTCAAAAATTGTTACTGTCAGTGATAGTAAGATCGCTAATTTATTGTCAATGATAAATTACTGTCAGTTTTTAAACTTGTTTTAACTGTCAAAAAAAACTATTTAACAACGTTTAAACAGTTTTACAAAAAGCTGTTCAAGTCTCCCTTATTTCTACAAACTTATTCCAACATATTTTTTTACATGCCCCAAAAATATTTCTCACTCTTGACCCAAAATCCCAATGCCATTGAAAAAGAAAGAATTAGACAACATTTTTTATGCCTCAAAAATAGTGTTAATTGCCTCTCGTGCCTTCACAGCAGGAGGGGGGGTGCTAGAATTAAGAATGGAAAAGAAAAAAGAGTTTTAAGGGATCAAATTTATCCCGCAAGTTTTTTTTTTCACTCTATGGTATTGTTTATGCCATGCCTTTGCTTATTCTTTTCTTGTACCTGTTTCACAGAAGTTAATATATTTTTTTTCAATTTAAGTAATCCAAAAACAGCAGGCAAAATATTTATTGTATTGTATTTTGCCCTTAAAGATTTTACCTATATTCAAATAACAACAGTGACACATTGGGGAGAAAAAAAAAAGGAAGAAAGAAAGAAGGATGTCTGCCAAAAAATAAAATAAAAATTAAACGCTTGAATAAATTCATTGCGCGAGAAAAATATATAATAAAAAGTTCTTTCCCCCCCCCCTATGTGTTATGTTTGTATTTATTTATTTATTTATTTATTCGAGTCAATGAACATCACTCTTTTTTTCTGTTTATTATATTTACGGATTTCTTTTTTGGGTGTTAGTTATTTCAATGTCAAATATTTATGTATGTATATTTTTTTGATTTTTAAAATTTCTTTGCAACAGTAATATTGGAAGATAGATAGATAGAGAGATAGAAGAATGTTGGGGCAAGATGTCATCAACATCAATTTTGTAGAGTCGAGAGAAAAAAAAGTAAGATTGCGCGAATGCCAATGAAGTACCACACGATAAATATTTAAGAAGGGGGGACCCAAAGCAAGGAAGAAAAAAAGGTATTTTTGGTAGGTATATACATGCATTTTTTTGCTTTTCCGCTTCAATGATTTTTTTCCCATTTTCCACCAAAAGATGATGAAGAAAATCTTTTTTCAAAGTTTTTCGTCTTTTTTACGTTTTCCTTTCTTTTCTTTTCTTTGCAGCGGCGAATTTTGGTTCATTATTGTTCAATTCTTTTTAGTTGAGAAAATTGCACCGCCACCATTATTATTGCCACCACCTCCTGGTGTTCTTTCTTCTTTTTTTTGTGGAAATTTGTTTTTCCGTCAAAGAAAAAAAAGAAAGAGGAAAACCTACTTTTCTATTCTTACTTTCCCTTCAAATGTTGTTGCATTTTTTCTTTTCAAAGCTCTTTCTTGCGAATAATTTGCTTTTAGTTTTAGTTATGGTGACAAAAAATAAAACATGTTTTTTGGTTTCTAAAAATCACTTCAATGATTGCCTTTTGTGATAAACACTTTTTTTACTAATTATTTTAATATTAAAACCAATTTTAAGGTCACAATCAATATTGAATTTTGATTACTGTCATTGATTTAAAAAATGACAGTAACACTTTTTTTACAATAAATTTTCATTTTTGTTTACTGTTAAAAATTTTTATATTTTTTATAAAAGAATATTTTTTTTATCAAAATAGAACTACAGTATTCTAAAAAATGTTTTCTCAATGCTGAACGGAATTAAAGGCAAAAACTTTAGAAATTTTTGGTAAATTTTCCCCAAAAAAAACAATTGTTGTTTTTCTTTATCCTCGTGGATTTTCCCTTTTTGATCTTCTCTCAAATTTCTAACTTTCTCAATACTCTCCAAAATGTCCTTAATAAAAGCACCCAAAAGCCGATTTCCATTAAAAACTTGACTTTGAAAAAAAGGAAGGAAGAAAAAACATTTTTCCTCTTTTATCTTTTTTCCATTTTGAAACCATCCCAAAAAAACTAATGTTTTATCCATTTTCACACCTTTTTTAGCTCTTTTCTTTGTGCCATCTTTCTTCTTTCTTCAAAAAAAAAACATGAAATAATGAAAAGGGTCAAGTAGCAAATTATGATGATTCCACTCTTCAGAAAAACAAAAAAAAACACATGTTCTCATCTTCACTCTCTATTGTTTTTGAGATACCCCAAAAAAACATTTTAAGACCTCCTGCCTGCGCGTAAAAAAATAAAAAGATGGGTATTGTTCAAACACATCCCACCCAACTCCGCCTTTAACTTCATATTTTTTTTATGCGTGCAAGGATGAAAAAAAAAACAATATCTCACAGCTTTTGTTTTTACTCATATATGCAAATTATTTTTATGAACCTTTTCAAGATCCATCATCATCTGCTTTCCCTTCTTTCTTTGTCTTAACGCAGTTGGGGGGAGGAAGTGATTAATTTTAATAACTTGTTTTGTCGTATTTTACAACTTTTATTTAAATGACAGTAACTAAAAAACAAAAACTATTGTGAAAATTTTGTTACTATCATTTTTGCGACAGTAACAACAAAAATGAAAAATATTGTCAAAAAAAGATTACTATCAAAATTTTTTTTTAAAATATTTTCAAATTTCGGTCACTTTACTTTTTACTATATTTGTTGTTTTTTTACTCTTTTTTCGGCAAAAAAAAATAAAACTAGTCTCTATCTTTTTCTTCTCTCTCTAAAATCCCCTCACCCCTTCTTTTTTCCATCTTTATCGTCTCTAAAAATGAAGTGTTAATTAAAAATTCTTTTTGACTTGGGGATTCTTTTTTTTTATTCTGGCGATGTTGTTTAGTATTTTTTTTGGGGGGATGGATTTGAGAAAAAAGTAGTTTTTAAGTATCACGCAAGCTTTTTTTTCAAATTGAAAGACGAAAAAGTTTTTTTTTATTACTGCAAAAAATGGAAGCCACAAATGTCCTGCGTTTTTTTGGATGAGAAAGAAACGGATTTACGCTAGAATTAATGAAACTTTGGCATTTTTTTTTTGAGGAAGGCAAAGTTAGTTTTGAATGTGTTTTTGTGTTAAGATTAGCAAAATTTTAGTTAAAAATAGCTATTCAAATCTTTTGCCTTCAGCTATGATTCTATTTTTTTATCCATTAAATCAAATGTAACTTTTAATTTTAGCATGGCTTTGGCAACTTGTCATAGAATGCCAAAATCCGCATTACTGCTGTTAATTAAATTTTTCTTTTTTTTTTGATCATTGATATGAGTTATATCTATGTTATATGACAAAATAGATCAAAACTGTATAGTAGTTAAGTTATAAAATTTTGGCGTTTTATGACAAACTGCCAAAAAAAATCCACCATGTTAACCTTAAACTTTGCCATTTAATTTTATCAACTTTCTTTTTGCCAATAACCATTTCCATTTTTTTCTTCAATGTACCTCTGGTATCGATACATACTTAAGTTCAAGAATCAAGATATATATATATATATATATATATATATATATTATATAGGTGAAGACAGAGGAGGAAAGAAAGAGAGGGATTTCACTTCATTGAGAAAAAAACGGGATTATCCGGCGCCACTCCGTTGAAAAAAGAAAGAAAGAAATAGATTTTTATCTGAATGAGTGAAACATAGGTTAACAAATAAAAAAATGGATAAGTATGTCCATTCCCATTCATTTATATTGACTGACTTTATTATAATAAAAAAAAATTGTTGTCGGATTTGTTTTGTTTATTTTTGAGATTTGTTTTACCTGTCGGATTAAGGATATCCTTTTTTTGCCTAAGGGGTTTTTGTGAGAGACAATTGGTTTTTGGGAAGTGTTGAATTTTGAAGTTTCCATTGGTTGTACGAAAAGATAGCAACTCTAATTTTTGGGAATATTGTCAAAATTCAATTACTTTCATTTTTGACAGTAACTCTAAAAGTTTATTTTGTTGTCATTTTTCGATTACTGTCATTTTTTTTTGTTTTTATTTAAATCATTTTTGTTGCCTATTTGTATTTGGAAAAATGTTAAGCTTTAAAGTTGTTACGAGTTTGGTCAATATTGTCCAAATTTGACTACTTTCATTTTTGACAGTAACTGAAAATATACTTTTATTGTCATTTTTCGATTACTCTCCTTTTCTTCAGCTTATACTTTGAAACCCCATTTTTTGAACCATCTTATTTTAAATCTCTCTCTGTCTCTTCTGTTGTACAAAAAAGATTGTTCATTCATTTCTCACCATTTTTTTCATCTCTCCTTTTTTGAAGTTTTTCATAGTTTTTCTTCTTTTTTTGCGCATACACGTAAAAACAAATACACTTAAATTTTTCAAGATGACAAACGAAACTTACAAACGACAAAGCTACTGCTACTACTTGCTGTTGTATATATATTTGAAACAACAAAAACGATTGTTTTTCTTGTTTAAATATATATATATTTTTAGTAGCCAATGTCCACCTGAGTTTACTTCCGTTTTTTCTTTTTCTGTGTTCATTGTTGTGTCTCTCGATATTGTTTGAAAACCTTAAGTAAACAATAGAAAAATACATATGTAGAAAAAGAAAATGAAAGGAAAACCATCTTGTTGAAGATTTTTTATAAAAAGGTTTCCATTTTTTTTTGGTTGGTTTTCGCATTTTTTTGATTTTTGAGATAAAAATTTGGTAAAAAAAATTACGAAAAAATATGAAATTTGTTTAATACAACAATTTCAAGGCTTGATTGCTGTAATAGCTTTAAAACAATATCCGAAAATTATTATTAAAATCAAATTTTTTTGTGACTATAACTTTTTCTATTTAAAAATGACAGTAACAGTTTTTTGACAATAATTTTTTTCATTACTGTCATTTTTCAAAATTTTCACTTTTGCTTACTGTACTTTTTTTATCACTCAAAATATTAATATTAAAACTTTTTTTGCAGCAAATTTTTGGCATAATTATTCAAACACAATTTGTACTATTTATTTGTTTTTTTTGTCTCCTTCTTTTTTTGTAAGCAATTTTTTGAACAAATATATATTTTTTTAAGTCAAAATATTTTATGCAAAGTATATTCCTGCTGCTGCATTTGTTGCCTCCTGTGGTGGAGGTTTTTTTCTTTGGCATTGTTTTGATGAAGAGAGAAAAAAAATATTTAAAGAAGCAAAAAGTCTTTTTAAAATATTTAAAGAATGAAAAAAATCCTTAACATTCTCTTTTTTTCAGCGACAACAAAGGGGGGTACAAAGGGGAAGAAAAAGATCAAATTTCGAGTCAATTTTAAATCTGAAATATCCCTCCCTTTTTTTTGTTGTTTTTCTTGAAAGTCAAAAAAATCTTTTTGTAAAGTAGTTGAAAAAAAAATAGATATCTTAAGTTTTTTTTGGGATTTGAACTCATTTTTGGTATTTATGGCAATTTTTTTAATAGCTGAAAATTTAAATCTCATTTTGGCATTCTGTTCCCGATTTTCAAAATCTAGGAACAGAATGCCAACCTTATACTTTTATCAAATATCTTAAATTATTTTTGGGGTATGTTAGAATTTGATCAAATTTTTGGGGAATTGTGGGAATTTTGCCGTTTTTAGAATTTTATTGCTGAAATTCAAATCCCATTTTGGCGTTCTGTTTCGGATTTGTAAAATCTGGAACAGAACTTTTAATTTAAATTATTTTTGTCATTAAATTTGAACTCATTTTTTGGTTTTTGTTTAAATTTTTTTAATAGCTGAAATTTAAATCCCATTTTGGCGTTGTGTTCTCAATTTCCAAAATTTCGGAACAGAACGCCAACATTATACTTTTTTGAAAAAAAACACTTTTATCCATTTTAATTTTTGGTGTATCAAAAAAAGACATAAAGAATCATTTGGTTTTTTGCTCATCTATTTTTTTGTTGACTTTAATGTTCAACTTTGACTCGCTCTCTCTGTCCTTTTTATATATATATTTATTCTTTCTCAGGAAATGACCCTGCTGCATTTCTTTTTTTTTGGAATCCTTAAAAAAGTTGCTGAAAAAAGTGTGAAAAAAAGTTTATACAAAAAAAAACAGATCTTAAAAGCATCTCTTTATTTCAACTTTGTCGGTCTTTAAGAGCTCTTTTTTTTCTATTGCCTGTCTGTTCCTTCCTTCTGTTGATATATTCCGGAAGGGGGAAAAGGGAAGATCCTAATGCCATCATCTTTCCTCGGTTCTTCTCTCTTTTTTTTGTTTTGTTTATACAAAAGTTCTTTTTTAATTCTATGCCAAAGATGCAAAAAAAAAGTTGGAAGTTTTTTTTCGTGGATTGTTGTTGGCAAAAAACTTTTTTGGTGTCGCTGTTTTTTTTAGATTTTTTACGAATTTGAACGAAAATTAAATGCTAATTACTGTGAAAATACAGTTACTTTTTTATATGACAGTAACCCTTTTTGAACAATATTTTACATTTTTGGATTACTGTACTTTTTTTTTAAGTCTTTAAAGATGAAATAATGGTTTTTAGTTAATTTTTATTATTATTATTTTGATATTTGATAGTAATAATTACATTAATGATAGTAATAGCTTCTAAATTTCTACCGTTCAAAATGTGTTTACTGTCATTGTTTTGATGACAGTAACACATTTTGAACAATATTTTTCATTTTTTGTTTACTATCTTTAAAAAAAATTACTTTTCTCTGTGTTTTAATCCTTACTACTTTTTATCCGATCTTTTATCCTTCTTTTTTTCAACAGCTTTTTTTTTGATATTTGCAGACTTTTTTAAGTTTAAAAACCGAACACTTTTATCTTCTTTTTTTTGTCTTCTCTTTTGACGTCATTCTATTTCCGAATTAAAAAACTATAAAGTAAAATCCCAATGAAAAAATGAAAACTACTATTTGTAACAAAGTTACTCTTTTTTTACTGCAATTAAATCTCTTTAAATAATATATATTTATATCTTTTTTTTGCAAAAAGGATTATTGACATATCTCTTTTTTTCCTTCGAGTTTTTTTTTGACGTGCTTCAATTTTTTATATTTTTTTGTAACTTATTTATTTATTTATATAAAAAAAAACTTATTTGTTATATATTTATTTTTTGCAGGCAGGCAACTTTTTTTTATTTCAAAAAAAAGAAGGAAAAAAAAATAGTTGTTTTAACAGCAGCAATGATTCCAAGGCTGCTAAATTTAATTATATTTTTAACATTTCTTCCATCAATTTTATGTAATTTGGGTAATAATAATAAAAAGAAATGTGAAACAATTACAATTCCATTGTGTAAAGGAATTGGATATAATTCTACGGCATTTCCAAATAGTTATGGACATGAAAAGCAAGAAGAAGCTGGCCTTGAAGTTCATCAATTTTATCCACTTGTTGAAGTAAGTGATCTTTTAAACAGGGTTAAAAATTGACAAAAAATAGTTAAAATTATGATTTTGGAAGTTAAAACAAAAAATGAGAGTAATACTTTTTTGACAATAATTTGTTTTTTTTGTTTACTGTCTTTTGTGATAGTAACAAAAATTCGAATTACTGTCAAAAAATTTTTTGGCACAATTTTTCGCTTCTTTTTTCAGCGGATATCATAAATCAATCTTTGATGGATAAATCTCATTTACATAATTTTAGGTTGGATGTTATAAACATTTAAAATTTTTCCTTTGTGCCATGTATACTCCAATTTGCCAAGAAAATTATGAAATGGAAGTAATGCCATGCCAAGAAGTATGTATTGAAGCTCGAAAACGTTGTGCCCCAATTATGCAACAATATGGCTTTAAATGGCCTGTCACCCTTTCATGTGACACCCTTCCAAAGGCATCTGATCAACTAAAAACTGGTGAAATTTGTGCCGCTCCTCCAGATGCCATCACTGAAACCTCGTCATCTTTTGAACAACATTCAAAAGATAATAATAATAATATTTATAAAAAGCCATCAACAACAAAACATTCCAAACATTTTCCTTCTGTAACAATGGATGGAAAAGCTTTAAATGAAGATATTGATATTATTGCTGAGGATGGTAATATGCCAATTATTGGAATTGATATCATTGATCCACAATGTGAATGCCGTTGTGTGAAGCCCTTTCATGTCACAGAATTTGAATATCATAAAGTTTTAAATGTCTCAAATTGTGCATATTCTTGTCGATCTCCGGCTCTTTCACGAAAAGCTGATCAAATATTTATGGATAATTGGATTACGGCATGGGCAAGTGGATGCCTATTTTTGTGTGCCTTTACAGCTTTGACATTTTTAATTGAAATGGAAAGATTTCCATATCCTGAACGGCCAATCTTCTTTTTATCACTTTGTCAAGGAATGGTTGCAATAGGATTTTTGTTAAGAGTTTATTTGGGTCATGAAACGATTGCCTGTGATGGAAATATCCTAAAATCCGGCACAATCTCTTCCAATTCATGCCTTTTAAATTTTATTCTAATTTATTATTTTGGAATGGCTGCTGCAACTTGGTGGGTCATCCTTTCCCTAACATGGGTCCTTGCAGCTGTACCAAATTGGTCAACTGAATGGATTGCAAAATATTCAACATATTTTCATCTCTTTTCTTGGTGCCTTCCCTTAATTCAAACAATTCTTGTTATAATCTTTGACGGAATTGATGGCGATTCATTATCCGGAATTTGTTATGTTGGAAATACATCTGTGATAAATTTAAGATATTTTGTTTTACTTCCATTAATTATTTATTTTATTGTTGGAGTTTGCTTTTTAATTATTGGATTTTTAAATTTATGGGGAATTCGCTCATCTTTGAAAAAAACTGATACAACAATTGATCGAACTTCAAAATTGACTCAACTAATGTCAAAAATTGGAATCTTTTCTGTAAGTTTTATTAAATCTGGCAAAATAGGGATATATGAAATCTTAAAGAATAAAAAAATTTATAATTTCATAGATGAAAAAGTTTTCGGTTTAGAGCAAAATTTCGATAAAAGATGGTCTTGTCACGAAAACAAAATTTGACAAAAAATGATGTAAAAATAAAAAGTTATTTGTATTTCAAATTTTGAAATTATAAAAAAATATCACAAAATTGAATTTTAGTTTCTTTTTATAAAATATTTTAAATCTTTCAATCCATATATTTTTTGGATCTGGCAAAATGGGGATATATGAAATCTTAAATATTAAAAAAAATTTGAATTCCATAGATGAAAACATTTTTGGTTTTGAGCAAAATTTCGATAAAAGATGGTCTAACCACAAAAACAAAATTTATCAAAAACGGATTTAAGAATAAAAAGTTAATGGCAATCCATTTATATCCAATTTTTTTAGGTCCTTTACACAATTCCAGCAATTTTTGTTATTCTTGCAATTTTTTATGAACAACATTATCGACCAATTTGGGAGCAATCTCAGCTATGTCCATGTATGCCACAAATAAAAGAAAATATTGATACCACAACAATTTTATCATTGATAAAAACCGCTTCAATGCTCATCGTAGGTTGGACTTCAGGAGTTTGGGTATTTTCAATCAAAACAATTCAATCATGGAAAACATTTCTTTGTTGTTGTTGTTGTGTAAAGCCAGTGATAACGCATCAACAACTTCGAAATCATAATTATCAATTATCTCATGATGGTCTACCATATATGGCTGCTTCAACAGAACATAATACACTTTCTCGAAATGTTATTGCTTCACAGGGTGGATATATTAATCATCACAGCAATGGCACCTCACCTTTATCAAAATTTCATCAACAACAACAAAATGATATGATTTTTGCCAATCGTGAATGTCTTTCCCCTCTTATCTATGGTGGTGGAGGTGGAACTCTTAAACATTGCTCTGCAATTCGGGGTGGTGGTGGATGTATGGGACCTGAAGATGTATAATATTAATATATCCCCGGATATATGATATCCCAAGCTGGAAATGATTAATATTATTTCCGGATATATATATCAATCTCGGATATATGATATCCCCAATATTATTCTCTCAAATCCCAGAAGTAGTAGTTATTTTCGTAGCTTTACTGTAGTAGTTCAATCTTTTTTTTATGTATTTAAATGATCTCATTGAAATGAAGCGTGTCGGGAGCGCTTAAACTTTTTGTAAATATTGTTTATCATTTTTTTGCCAGTCTACAAATGTTTTTTTTCCTTCACTTTTTTTTGTGTTCCATTTTAAGCTTGCATTTTTTTATTATCAATTTTTATCCTATCATGATTCCCATATATTTAAAAAATTACAACGAGCTTTAAATTTTTGATGTTCAAAAAAATATTAAATAAAAAATATATTTAAATGAAAATCTGAAAGTATAAAACACAAATTAATTAAAGCAAACATATATAAAACATTTAACAAATTGAAAAATGCTACAGTAATTTATTTAAATTTTTTGACTTTTTATCAAATTTTAACAATGACCGTATTTTGATAAGTAAAAATTGGGACAATTTTTTTATAAAATTTAAACTGCTTTTATTTAACAGATTACTGTAATTGATTTGTTTTTTTGATTAATATTAGAAAAATTAAAATTCCGAAACAATTTTTTATAGTGTTTGAGCAAAATTTCGACAAAAGATGGTCTTGCCACGAAAAAAAAATTTGTCAACCAAATAATTAAATCAAAAGAATTAAAGATGTAATTAAAACAAGGCTGAAGCGAAAAAAAAAGGTAAGGTAAACTACAAATTTTCTCAATTTGTCAGCTGTTTCTTTTTTTCCCTAAAAAATGACCGCCAAAAAAAAGAAAAGAAATGTCGGCAATTTTTAGAAGGTAGCAGAAAAAAAAATAATAATATAATATTCTAGCTTAAAATTTTTAGGATCTAATTACAAGGCGCTGCTGCGTTTTTTTTTTTCGCTGCTGCTTTTTTTTTATTGAAAGTCAGCGTTGAAAAAAAAGGATTAATAAAAAAAATGCCCCGCAAAAAAAAACGGCAAACCAGCCGGAAAAACGATTGCCACCTTTTTTAATTCACCTAAAATGATGCCAAAAAAATAAATAAATGATGGGAAAAAATAACACTCGGAAAAAAGGGGGGAAAAATTTGCATAAAATTTAATAAAAAAATGGAAAAAGTTCAAACATTTTTATTTTTTTTTGATGCAAAAAAAAATTACTGATTGTCTTTCGTTTCTTTTTTTTTTCATTGTTTTTGGTAAAAAAAAATCTCTGGTGTTTATTCTTTATTCTTCATTGTTATGCCGAACAACAATAATAACAATAACGAAAAAATTACTCAAAGTTTACCGGTAACACCTATATCAAAATCTGTTTTACAGCAACCAACAACGACAACACAATCTGCTCCACTTAAAAGTTTAGAACAGCAACTAAAAGTAAGTTGTTTTTTAGGGAATTTTAATTTGCGGACAGGTTACTGTAGTTATTGCGCTAGGATAGTTTTCGTGGTGGGATTTTTTTTACAGCAATGTTGAACAAAAAAAATTGTTGCTGTTTTTTGTTGCACGAAATTTTACAATTTTTCAAAAATGCTTTAATTTTTTAACTTTAATTTTACTCTATTTTTCTTAAAAAACATTTATTTAATGTTTTTAAAACTTAAAAGACAAATTCTAAAACTCCAAACTTTTTAGTAATAATATTTACTTCTCTTTTTTGAACTTAACTAACGCTTACAAAAAAAAACTTTTTTAGGTGAGAAGAAGGCTGCAATCAATTGTTGATCGATTAACCAAATCATGGAAACCAGAATTATCACAAAAGTTATTTACCGAAGAAGAAATTCATGAATTATGTTATCGTGCAAGAGAAACATTTTGGATGCAACCTTCAATGATAGAAGGTAAGCAGCAACTTGTTTTTTATCTATCATTAATGATTAATGTTCATGTAATAATTCAATGGTTTTAGTAAAAGCTCCAGTAAAAGTATGCGGAGATATTCATGGACAATTTGAAGATTTATTAGCAATTTTTAATTTAAATGGTTTTCCCCCAAGACATCGCTATTTATTTCTTGGAGATTATGTTGATAGGTTTGAATGGATTTTATATATTCCATTTTTTATATCGCTGATATCAATTTTAGAGGTCCATATTCGATTGAAGTGATCTCATTACTATTTGCTTATAAAGTACTATATCCTGAAGAAATTATTTTATTACGAGGAAATCATGAATCTCGACCGGTACCTTCTACAGTATTTTTAAAAATGTTAATGCTTTTTATTTTAGGTAAATATGCAATATGGTTTTTATATGGAATGTAAGAAACGATATTCTATTACATTATATGAAGCATTTCAATATGCATTTTATTGTATGCCATTTTGTGCTCGAATTAATCAAAGAATTTTATGTATGCATGGAGGGATTAGTGAAGATTTAACGGATTTTAAACAGGTAAGTAATTTTTTTTGGTGTTATGCATACTGTAGTTTGTGGATGATATATCTTTTTCATTTATCTGTCTTTTTTTTCAGCTTGACAGCTTAGAACGACCATGTGATATTCCAGATCTTGGAATTCTTGCCGATTTAACATGGGCAGATCCAGATCCACAAATAAAAGGATATGAAGAATCTCCACGTGGAGCGGCAAGAATATTTGGACCTGATGCATTAAAAGAATTTTGTAATACTCTTGGACTAGAACTTATTATTCGAGCGCATCAAGTTGTGGAAGATGGATATGAATTTTTTGGAGATAAAATGCTTGTTACAATATTTTCAGCACCAAATTATTGTGGACAATTTGAAAATTGTGGTTGTGTATTAAATATATCTCGAGATCTTGTTTGTTCATTTAATATATTTCGTGCTAATGAAACTGGCAAAAAATGTAAAAAACATAAAAAATAAATACTTTTTTTGTAAAAATAATTTTGTTGTATTTTTGAATGGCAATAAAAAGAGATATATGCCAATATTTAGGGGGGATATATGAAATCCTAGTTTTTGGTAAACAAATATAATGTTATTATGGGCCATAATTTATGGCAGAAAAGTTGATGATTTTTCATTTATTGATAATCAATTTTTTATTGATAATAATCAATGATAATTTTCAAAAAACGAAATCAACTAAGTTTTGAAAACTTGCAAGTCCTAAAACGAAAGATTTTGTGATCAAAAAAGATTGAAGTTGTTTTTTTTCGCGCTGTTAAAAAATTTATCCAACAACTTTCAATTAAATAAATCCATTTTAACTTCTTTAAAGACACTTTTTTTAAACATTTATTTTTGGCAATGTTGATTGAAAACAATTCGGCAATGCTTGTGGCAACTGTTGACAATGGAAATGATTCATTCAAAGAATTCTTTCAAGCACTTTTTTATTCTGAAAAATACAAAGACCTCACTTTTATAGTTGCAAGAAAGGTATGTGTTTTTTTGTGAGTTGATATATGTAACTAAATATAATTTTAGGAAGTTCATGTTAATGAAATTGTTGTAAAAACTCGTTCATCTGTTTTAAAGGCAAGAATTAAAGATCCTGAACGAATTCCAAATGGTCGAATTCTATTAGATGATCCAAGCTTGGATCATTTTATGGAATTTTTAAAGTTTCTTTATCTTGATGATTGTGAAATTAATGAAATGAATATTATTGGGCTCTTTTTTCTTGGTAAGTTTTGGGTTGGTTTTTGTTGGGGATATATAAAATCTTGTTGTTGTTCTATATTGCTGTACTCAAATCGAGGTTGTGCGAGACCAAGGCTTTAACACAGCGTTGACTTAAATATACTTTGCGGTATCTGTTCCTTGGTATTGACGAGATGTGGTTGTATCAGTGTCCATAAGTTCTTACAATATGTAGTCAAGCTTGTGATATATCGAATTAGAAGTTTGATAAATAGGATTCTATTAACTGCATAATGTCGCAAAATACAATATAGCCCTTTCATATCAATCAACACTTATTCTATTATCATGATTTGACAATTTTTAGGTAAAAAATACAATGTTCCTACTTTATGCAGAAAATGTTTGGATATCTTTGATACTGTTCTCAATCGATATAATATTCAAAATTTTGTTGAAACATCTATCAAACATCCTTTTATGTATGAAATTTTTCAAAAATGTTTTTTCTCTGTTCCATCGTATATATCGTATTTGACCTTCTGTAAAATCGATGAATCTGGTGCAATTACTGCTAATTTTTCTCCTGCATTGATTCAACTAATTCTTGAACAAAATCGTCCTGCTGAAGCTGAAGATGCACTTTTTCGAAAGGTATGCTTTTATTTGGATTTGTGACAAATTTGGATATGTTATATCTTTTTTTATTATTATATTTCAGGTATTTGAATGGGCAAAAATACATCGTCAAGATGTTAAAGAAGAACCAGCAAATCTCAAAGAAGCAATGAAAGATTTCATTCCATATATTCGTTTTGAAAATTTGAAGAAGATCACTTTGGCTACTGTAGTTCGTCAAAATGATTTATTGACAACTGAAGAACTTTTAAAGCTTTTTATCAAATTTGCTACCGGTAAAATAGATGCAAATCATGAAATTGCTATCAGTCAAGTTGCAGTTAAAAAGGAAGAACTTTCTGGTCTTTGAATGCTTTTTGTAATAATTTTTTTAAATTATCAAATTTGGAGTTACATTACACATACATTTTTTATTAATAAACTTTTGTTTTTTAATGCCAGTTGTTTCGAACAAGTTTACTGTTCATTTGTCTTTTAAGTTAAACAATGTACACATACTGTATGTAACATACAAGAAAAACAAGGCGTGTTTTTCGTTGATTTTTCTATGATAAAATTTATGCTTGGATAGGGTAACATTATAAAAGTTCGAAGATGTAACTATTTTAATAAAAAAATGAAGATGAAAAAAACGATTCGCAGATTTTCCCAGCATTTTTTTTGAATTTATTTTTGCAACAAGTTAATTTAAAAGTATAAAAATTGTATCCTCGAAACCGAACGTCAAAAATAAATCTATTTTTTCAAAAACAAAAAAGAATTTATTTTATTTTAAAATGAACAACACCAAAAACAATGGAAAAAAAACCGTTGCAGTAAATCACAAACCAAAAAATATATTTCACAAAATTATTTTCTTCAACGGCGCAATTTTTGATAATCATCATAATAAACACTATTTTCAAATCCATGAAATTCAATATTGGGAATTCTTTTTGGTGGAGTTTCAATAATTTTTGCAATAAAGCTTTCAAGTATTTCTTTATATGCATCAGAAAGTGGAATATCTTTATAAAATTCCAAAAAAACTGCCGACTTTTCATTTTTCTAAAATATTTAAAAATTTATTATAGAAATAAAAAAGTAAAAACTAACCAAAAGAAAATCAATGATTGTAGCAAAATCAAAGGCTTCTGTTAAACGAGAAAGAACAAAATATGAAAGTTCTTTTAAACATGGAAGAATGTCAGCAAGTTTTTTGAAAGTGTCTTTTTGAAACATCGATGAAGAATTTTTGGCACAATTTCTACAAAAGTGAAAATATTATGTATAAAAAAAGTTATTATTTGAGGATAATTCTACAATGACTTACAAAAAAATAGATTCAAGTTTGGGAACATTTACAAATAGTTGATCAAATGCAACTAAAGTTCCATCAGGATGAGAGATGGTGCAGCAATGAAGCTCCAATTGCTTCAAATCACCAGATGAAATTAAAAATGAGTATTCGTCATAAGTCAAACTTTGAAACCAAATATTCAAAGAACGAAGATCACATTTGTCAATTTTTGGGACTAAAGAAGACAACAATGATGGTGCTAAACTATAAACATAAATTTTATCATAAATCCATAATTTAGGAACATTTTTTGTTGGATCAAAGATTTCTCCATCAGCATTCCATTTCTTACAACCATAATCATATTCTAAACATTCAACAGGATAAATAGAATTTTTTGTG
Source organism: Panagrolaimus superbus (assembly GCA_964035985.1). Classification (NCBI taxonomy): domain Eukaryota; kingdom Metazoa; phylum Nematoda; class Chromadorea; order Rhabditida; family Panagrolaimidae; genus Panagrolaimus; species Panagrolaimus superbus. The sequence continues at coordinate 16,120,743 of OZ038357.1, forward strand.
AAGAAATATTTGCATGTTTGAATCAATTTCTTCCATGCTTTTCCAGAGCTTGGATTTGTAAAAATATATTTCATAGTTGGATATGGCAAGGAAAATTGCTGTGGACGTGGAGAAGCAAATGTATACTTTTCATTTGAATCATTTGATGATGGTAAAGCAGGTTGAAGATCTTGTAAATCCATTTTTGATTGCAAAAGATTGAATATTAACTAAGAGATAATGATTAAAAAAGTGAGATATATATATATATAAATGGATATAAAAACGAACGAAAAAAACAACAAAAATATAATATAAAAAATTTGAAGATAAATTTAATGTCAAAGATGAAATTTTTGGCACTTTTTCCCCCGTCCTTTTTCATAACTGTTTCATGTTTAGTGATCGGATCCCGTACAAAAAAAAAGACAGGATTTCCCGTTTCCGGGGTTTTTCCAGAAACGGGACGGAATGGCAACATTAGATGGAAATAAAAGACAATCATATAAAAAATAGTTATAAATACAAAATTAAGTGAATTTATTTATTGCGGAGCATACATTCGAATTTACTTTAGAAAAAAAAACGCTCTCCCACGAGGCATTGGAAAACATTTTGCCAGACATCATCAATTGGTCGGCGCGAAAGTTCGATCGAACGAAAAAGAACAAAAGTTGCACGACAAAAAAATGCTCTCTCCCATTTTCTCGAACTTTCGCGCCGAATCCTTTCGAAAATCAAACTCTGAATTCAATCTTCTCGCAGTGCTTCCAGAATATTCTTTTTTTTGTCGATTTTCAAATTGAAATATTTTCTTTTAAAAATTTTAACTCATGTAGGATTGATTGTTCGTTTTCCGGGAATTTTGACTTTTTGACTGTTATTTCCTAAAAATTTTTGAATTGAAACGTAACTTTTTACATTAAATTTATTTAAAAATGTTTATTTCAGCTTTTAACACCGTTTTTAAAAGATACATGCTTCTAATTTAATGTTTAATACTGAAAATAAAAAAATGGCGGGAAATTCCTACTTTATTTCGATTTCCCGGGAAATGAGCAACCCTATCCATGGATAAAAAAAAGGTGACAATTATGGCATGTTTATTATTTTTTATTAATATATTTACTTATCGATCTATTTAAATCCATATAATATTATTCATCTAGAGCCGAGGATTAGGGTTGCCGTCCCCCCCCCCCCCCCCCGAAAATCGAAAAAGTCGGGGACGGGGAATCCCCGACTTTCGATTTTTCCCTCCCCGACTTCCCCGGCCGGGGAAGAAAGTAGTCGGGGACGGGGATCCCCGTTCCCCGAAAATATCCCGGGGAAGGGTGAATTTTTGGAAAAATTTCCACATTTTTCCAGTAATGAAAATACAAATGGCTTATTCTGTATTGTTTTCAGGGACTGGCCATAACATTGGTCGTAATTATCGCGAATTTTTATCTTTTTCATCGAATTTTAAAAAATGTAAAATGAAGGAATTTTTTTTCGGGGAAGAAAGGTGTCGGGGACGGGGAACCGGGGATCCCCGAAATTCAAAATTGGTCGGGGACGGGGAACCGGGGACGTCCCCGTCGGGGATATCCCCGGGGATCCCCGACTTTAGGGGGGGGGACGGCAACCCTACCGAGGATATTACAAAATGCATTCAAGAAACATTACGCGAACTTGTATATAATATTAATTTAGCGTGCTTTTATTGCGAATTTTTGTATTTCTTTCATGCATTTTAATCGTTTATATTTTTTAGATAATTTATTATATTTCTTGTTTGCTACAAAAATTAGTAATGGCTATTCTTTCACTTAACAACGTAAGTCTTTTACTTTGTTAATGCAGTTTTAATACGACCATCCTATGATTTTTAGAATTTAACAAATGGTTTCAATGCATTGGTTGAAATTGATCAAACTTTGTTTTCTTATAAAAAATATTTTACCACTGAAACAAAAACTGTTGATGGAATGCCAGATGTTAAATGGCATTTAAAGGTTTATCCGATTGATCCTCGAGATAAAACTAAGTTTGGTATATATATGTGTATTCAATCTGATAAGGAAATTGAATATTATGTTTGTGGTAAAAAGTTTTATTTAATTTACATATTTATTAACAATGTTAACTCGATTTTTAAGATAAAAAAGGTTCAAATGACGGCGGTTCCAAAGAATTCCTTATTAAACAAGTTGAGCATACTTCTCTTTTTGATCCTCGATATCCTTACATTGTCAATGGAAAATATCAATTACGAATTCCTGGAACTTTTTCATATAAATCAAAAGCAGCAAATAATATCCCTAAGATTTGTAATCCAGTTGAATGGGGTTTACGCTTACAACAAAATTCTGCCGAAGACTTTGATATTCTTGTTGATGGTGAAATTTTTCAAGTATGTAACTTTCTTGTTTTGTTATAAAATTTTGAAGAGTTTTTCAGATTCACAAATTCATTATTGCAGCAGAATCGCCAATTTTTAAGAAAATGTTTGAAAATAATTTTAAAGAAGCCACAGAAAAGAAAGTTACCGTCACAGATTTCAAAATTGATACTGTTAAAGCTTTTATTGATTTTTGTTATGGAAAAAATATTTCAACTTTCTTTGAAAGTGAATCTGATGCAACTGATCTTTTGCGTTTTTCTGATAAATATGATTGCCAAACTTTAAAAGTAAGGATTTTGATGTGTTTAAGAATCTTAGGATATTTATCTTTTTATAGCCCCAATTAGAAACTTATTTTGCATCAAAGTTATATGTTTCTGAAGTAAATCAGGCAAATGCCCTTCAACTTCGCAAAGCTTGTGTTGAATTTGTTCGGAAAATACTTCATAATGGTGATTTTCTTACTGATGAAGAAATGGATTCATTTGATATTAAATTCATGAAAGATGTTTTTGCTTTTAGCCGAAAAATTTAAAAGATGTTTCTGCACTACAACGCGTTTTAGTGTTTCTGCTCTCTCTCTCTCATGAGATGCATCCTAAATAAGCTGTGTTTTTATGTTTTTTATTCTCATTGTTATTGTTTATAAACTTTTTAATTTATCGTTTAAATTGACTAAGAATTGTTCTTGAAAATTACAGTAGAAAGTTATTAGGTTGTGTATTTGTCGGATTTTTGTTGAAAAAGGCATTAATTGTTTTTGAAAACTTTAAAATAAAAGTTTAATAGGGCAAAAGATCAGCCATTATTTTTAGGGAGTTTCATCAGACCAACAACATTAATTGTTTTTTTTTCCATTTGTTTATTGATTTTTTTAGACTTGTAGCGTAAAAAAGTGTAAAAGATCAAAAACCTGCAAATTTGTATCTTTTTCACTTCCATCTGCTGCAATTTATTGTCGTTGTTTTTTTCAGCAGTGATAAAATTGAGATAGAGTAAAAAGGAACCATCACCATCCCTTTTTTTCATTGCATTTGTTTATCCTCAATCAAAAAATAAATAAAAATAGCATTGTGCTTTGATGATCACAGATCGGTTGATTGTTGTTTCATACTTTCTTTTTTAATACTCGGAGAAAAAAGTATTTCATTAAAGAGTTTTTTGATTTTTAAAAGTTTATTTATTGTAACTTTTATTTGTTCGCTTTCTTTTTTTTAAACCTAAAATTATATTAAAAAAAACAATTTTTTTTGTAAAAAATCTTTTTTTTTGGGAGAGTATACATTTTTTTATTTCTAATTTTTCAGATTCCAAACAAAAATGAATAATCAAAAGTCAGTTTTTGGAAATCAATTAATTACGACACTTATTGAAAGTTCAACGGTTCGAATTTTAACGATTACCGTATTTGGATGGTTTATTGGAACATTTATTGAATCAATAATTAATCATCCAATTAGATCAGTCTTAAAATGGCTCATTTATATTTGCGTTGCAGCTGGAACTTATCTTTTTAGTGATATTTTTTCTGAACATCGAATTGAAAATGAAAATAGTGGAACCTACACGCATTGGACCGTAAGCAAATAAAAGGGATTGCCCAGACGTAACGTCACGCATTTTATGGGGGGGGGGGGGGGTTAACAAAATGTGACGTCGCTTTGAAATGCGGCATTTGACCAAAGGAAAAAATGGGGGGGGGGGGGTATAAAAATTGCATATTTTCCCGTGACGTCACATCTGGATGATCCCAAAGATATTTAACAAATTTCGAAATTATCAAAATTATTTTTTTCAGATTGAATGGTATACAACCCTGCCATGGAATATTTTATCTCGATTTTATGGATATTATTCAAAAATTCCAATCCCACGATCATTGAGAAGAATTGTGTATGGAATTTATGCATGGAGAAATAATGCCAAACAAGAGGAGGCTGAAAAACCGTATGAAGAATATCCAACTTTTGGAGAATGGTTTAATCGAAAATTAAAGCCTGGAATTCGGCCAATTTCAAAAGCTGGGATTGTAAGTTTTTTTTGCAAATTGATTTTGTCCAATTTTTATTAAATTCAATATTTTAAAGTTTTTTAAAAATTCAAATTCTCAGTTTTTTAAAACAGTGTTGTGCCGGGCATTTTTAATCAGCCCCGGAGCAGACACCGGAGTCGGCACCGTGCACCGGAACGCTCACTGTTTCTTTGATATTTTGAGAGCAGTGGCACCGGCTCCAGTTCCAGCTCCGAAGCTGTCAGCGACACTGTTTGTAAATAACTGATTTTCAGGGAATCCATTGTTTTATTTCGAAATACAAATATAGCTTCCCAAAAAATCAAAAATTTAAAAAATTGCGAAATAATGCTATAAAAATCTTCTTTTTAAAGGTCTCACCAGCTGATGGAGTTATTGTACATTACGGCGAAATCAGAGCAGGCGATAAAATTGTTTATGTTAAAGGACAATCTTTTGATTTAAAAGAATTTCTTGGTCCTGTTACTGTACATTTACAGGTATTTTAATTTATTCAAATTTTTACAAACTATAATTTTTTGAATATTTTAGCCCCATAAAAAACTTTATCAAGTTTGTATATTTTTAACCAATGGATCATATCACTCTTTTCATTCCCCGGCAAAATGGACACTCAAAGAAATTTTTCATCATCCTGGTTCGAATATAATTATTTAAAATTTGTTATTTTTGGGTTACTGTAATGATTTCTTTTAGGAGATTTATTCAAAGTTGAACCAAGTTTTATCAATTTTATTCCAAGAGTTTTTTGTGTTAATGAAAGAGTTTCATTGTGTGGCATTTGGGAACATGGATTTATGTAAATGACTCCAATTGCAGCAACCTATGTTGGAGATATTGTTATTGATGTGGTTTGTTTGAATTTCATTGCATTTTAGCTTTTAAAATTAAAAAAAAATAATGACAGTAACATTTTTTTGTAAAATTATTTTCAAAAAAATGTTACTGTCATTTTTTATTTTGATAGTAACAAATTTTTTAAAATTATTGTCAATAAAAGTTTACTGTCAAAAAAATTTTAATTTTTTTAAGGAAAATCCATCCCATCGAATTTTATCTCATGGCAAGCAAACAGTCCCATATACTCATCACAACGTTGATCATAATTGTAAACCAGGTGAAAAAATCGGTCAATTCCAAAATGGCTCTGTAAATGTTTTGGTAAAAAAAATTATACTGTAGTTTTAAGAAAGTATGTTAAAATTAAAAAGATATTTCAGATTTTTGAAGGACCACCAGATTTAAAATTTTGCATTAAACCAGGACAATCGATTAATTATGGAATGGCACTTGTAAAATAATTAATATGTGTTCAATTTTTTAATTTCTACTATAGAGTAGTGAAAACATGTAATTATATTTGGTTTTTTAAAAAGGTTAAAATGATTCTTTTTTAATTTGATTTTTAATAAGCAGTATTTCAAAAAAATACTGTATCTGTAATATGTAAAAATAAAAATATTTTTTTACTACAGTATCCTATGTGCGGTTAATGATAAAATTTATTTTTTAAAACAATTGCTTAAAAAATCGAACATAAACAAAAATGAAAAATTCGAACAATTTTTTTAAATGCAAAAAACAGAGAAATTTGTTGTTCCATCGAGCTGTTATTACACACAAAAAAAAGATAATTATTTTTAAAATAATAATGATATAGCATTCACTGATAAACATTTTTGCTGTCGAGAGAAAATTAAAGAATTTGCATTTTTGGTAGCTTTTTTTTGCTACAACATTGTTGGAATACTGTAATGAACAAATTTGTTGTTGGCAATGTGTTCCAAATCGATATTCATTTTTTGCATTTTTTAAATTTTTTACACATTCTTTTTTTACCAACATTTCTGTATTTTATTCTTTCTAACATTAATCACTTGGTTAATTATCGCTTTTAGGCTACTTTAATTATGAGTACTGTACTTCGATCTATCTGGCAACATGTTGTTCTTACTAAACGCGCATATATGAATCCTCATGAAGATTTTGGTTTGTTTTTTCATTTGTTTTTTGCATTATTAAATTTTAAGTTGTTTTATATTTTTTAAACCATTTTTAGGACGTGCAAATATCTTCCGGGCTGCAATTTCAACATATTTTGGACTTTTCTTACTTCTAAAATGGAATTCATCTCGTAAAGCCAAAGCTCTTAAAAATGAAAAATCTACAAAGAAACAAGCAATCGCTGATGATGCTTTAGCTCGTGCTGGATTAGCTTAAATATGTACTCTTTTTTGCGTTGTATAAAAATAGATTTAATTTGATGATTTTATATTAATGATATAAAAATAGATTAGTTTCAAAAGGGTTTTGCATGTTTAATTTTGAATGGAGTTTTAAAGCTCTTTCATTATACCATTAACTTTTTACGTATTTGTTTTTTGAATATATATTTAGTGTCAATTATTATCACATGTTGTAGAATCATGGAAGTTAATGAAACTCTTAAACGTATTCAAGCGCAAAAAGGTGTAACTGGAATAATCATCATGGATAATTTTGGTAAGCTTTGTTTTTTTGCTTATTGTTTCTTTATGCTTCAACCTAGTATATATTTTAGGACGTTCAATTCGATCAACATTAGATGATAAAGAAACAGCGCAACATGCAACTTTACTTAAACAACTTTGTGACAAATCTCAATCGATTGCTAAGGAACTTGATGAAACAAATGATTTGTCATTTCTTCGATTAAAAACTAAAAATAATGAAATTATGATTGCTCCAGATAAAGATTATCTTGTTGCGGTTATATACAAAAAATCTTCTTAAAGTTTTATTTACTTTAATTTGTGCAAACATTTTCTTTTAAATATTTAATTTCTTTTTTGTATTTTATAATAAACAGTTGTTTTACTGTATGTGTTATGCTATCAGTGACATTTGTTAAAAATACATAAATTTTTACTGTAATCTTCATTGTAAAACATGTTTTTTAGTTACTGTAAAATTCAATATATATATATTTTTTATTACTACTAAATTTTCAAATATAGTTACAACTTTTGAGAATATGTGGTTACGGTAGTGTCGTTATCACTAATTGAAGCTATCTTACTTCGCTCATCCTAATATTTCTGTTTTTGTTACTGATATTGTTGAAGTAATCAATGAAGCATTAACAGTTTTAAAACTTTTTGAATACATTACTGCCATAAATGTTCCATCTCCAAACACGAATTAATACTATTTACATGTTGTGTATAGGAATAAAAATTGATGATCTAAAAACGCCATTTTTTTTGTTGCGAAAACAGTGTTTTCCCGATTCCTTATAAGGGAATGTAACCTATTATTAAATGTTTACATTTAATAATAGGTTACATTAAATGCAAACATTATTGATGAATTTATCATAAAAAATAATTTTTTTAATTCTGAATCTTTTTTTATATTTTTTCATTTTGCATTCTACGATTTTTTGAATCCTTTCCATCAATAATGTTTGCATTTAATGTAACCTACTCATTGAGACGAATAAAATGATATTATTTTTTATTTTTTTCACGGATGCTGAATCCGATGAATTCAGAATCCACTTTTTATCTTTTTCCGGCTAAAAAAAATTTCGATTTTTTTCACATGGGGGACCAAGGCAAAAAAATCAAAAAAATTTTAAAAAAATTTAAAATTTTTTAAATAGTTCAGACATGTCCTGAATGTCTAAAAAATACTATATAAACCGTTTACGGCGTTATAATAAGTCAAATATTGGAGTTATAGCACCAAAAACGATGTTGGGAGTATTGTGAAACTCACTTGGAAAAAAATTTTAATTCTGTTGTTTTTTTGCTCTGTATTGATTAATTATGACTATATCAGGAATGGACAATCTGAATATTGCATTTTCAGACACTGAAAAATATTATTGAATACAGGTTTTTGATGTTGGGGGTATTGTAGCACTTGATAATAGCTAAAATAAATTGAAGTCGGGAACGAATGACTTTAAACGATTTCTTTTGCTATTATTACAAAATTTAGGTAATAACTAACAAAAATTCAGGAGCCGATTTTGGGATTTTGCTTTTTTTAAATTTTATGCTAATTTAAAAATTTGGCTATTTTTATACCATAACATCTCCAAAAGAATAGAACTTGAATACAAGTGATATTGTAGTTGTTCCACTTTATTTTTATCTTATACAAATATATAATAAACAAAGATGCAGGCTCCGATTTTTGATTTAATGCTCGAACATCGAGTTACATGTATGGGATTTTAAAAATTTATTTTCTGAAAAAAATCCAAAAAATGGACAAAATTCAATTAGTTAGAACTTTCGAATTGGGTAAACTTGAGAATGTTTAGGTAGTTTAGATTGTCAAAAACATCAATGCGAATAGCATGCCAAACTCGATAACCGATTTTATCACGTGGAACCGAAATGGCATGATAAAAAGTGCCAAAAAGTGCCTTTTTGGCCAATTTCGTTTTCGTAACGTCACATTCCCAAATCGACCCAGATATCATTTTAAAGCTATTTTTTGGTTTTTCTAGGTTATTTGGCACCGTTTGATACCAAAACATCCTAACGTAACATTTTTTGCCAAAAAATGAGCCCGTGTACAAGATGCATATATTTTAATAAAAAAGTAAAGGTGAAAAAAACGATTCACTGATTTTTTAAACGCCTCCTTTTGAATTTGTTTTGTAACATTTTCAAGTTAATTAATAAGTATAAAAATTCGAATTCTCGAAACCGAACGTCAGAAACAATAACAAAAATGTTTTTTACAGAATTCTTAAATTATACAATTTTTGATAATCATCATAATATTTTTTCTAATCCAGGAAAATCAATATATGGGATTCGTTTTGGTGGAGTTTCAATAATTTTTGCAATAAAGCTTTCAAGTATTTCTTTATATCCGACAGAAAGTGGATTGTCATTATAGCCCAAAGAAATGTCCAAATTTTCATTTTTCTAAAATAAGTTTGTAAATTTTATTACAAAAATAAAAAAGTGAAAACAAACCAAAATAAAATCAGTAATTGTAGCAAAATCGAATTCTTCTGCCAGATCATTAAGAACAAAGTAATATAATTCTTTTAAACATGGAAGAATTTCAGCAAGTTTTTTGAAAGTATCAGTTTTAAACATCGAAAAAGAATTTTTGTCACATCTCCTACGAAATCGAACATGTTCTTATAAATTAAATGTAATTTTGAAAGTGACTTACATATGAAAAAGTTTAAGTTTTTGAATATTTTCAAAGAGTTGATCTAATGTAACTAAAATTCCATCAGAATGTTTAATTGTACAATAGAAAAGGTGCAATTCCTTCAAATCACCAGATGAAGTTAAAAATTGATATTCATCAAAAGTTAAATTTTGATTCCAAATATCCAAAGAACAAAGATTACATTTGCCAATTTTTGGAATTAAAGATGACAAAACTGTTGGTAAAATAGAATTAATATTAATTTCATCATATATCCATAATTTAACAATATTTTTGGTTGGATCAAAAATTTCTCCATGAACTTCCCATTTCTTACTACGATGATGACATTGAAACAATTTCACAGGATAAATAGAATTCTTTGAGAAGAAATATTTACAAGTTTGAATCAATTTCTTCCATGCTTTTCCAGAACTTGGATTTGTAAAAATATATTTAATGATTGGATATGAAAGTGAATATTGTTGTGGACGTGGAGAAGTAAATGTATAACTTCTATTTGAATCTTTTGATGATGGTAAAGTAAGCTGACGATCTTGCAAATCCATCTTTAATTGCGAAAGATCAAGTGTTATCTGAAAAATATCGGTTCAAAGATTAACAAACTAATAACACCTAGGAATAAATTAAACAAAAAAAACATTTTTTCTTTTTCGTAAGGCTTGGGAACGAGAAATAAAGAACAATAAAAAAAATGGTTTTTCCACAGTGTTTTTTTAAATTCTTGTTAAACATTCAACACTTATGATCATAAAAGCCATTCTTCAGATGAATCACTTAGAACAAGGGTCCTTTTGAGTTTGAGTAATAGCTGGTATGATAAGTAAATTGAAGTTTAAGCAATTTAACATATTTTGTTTAATTTGATATTATATTTTTTGTTATTAATTGAACTAATTTAATAAGACATATGAAAAAAATTAACTATTATTTTTTTAAAAGGGGAAAGGACGGGGGAAGGGGGGATATTTTGAGTCATGCCGGGGAAAGAGGAGGGGGAGGGATAAGGATGGACGACCGGAGCTGAGCGGTCCCGGTGGCACACTGCCAAAAGCCATAACTCTTTCTTCAGATATCAGGTCGAGTTAGGACTTCCACACCACTAGAGTCGTTGGCAGATCAAGTTGCCCAAAAAGTTTCAGAGCAAAATATTTAGCCGGGGCGGATTTATGGCCAACGCCCCTAAATCCGCCCCGTTTATCCCACGGGCTCATTTGGCGTAGGGTTAAGGTGGATCCATACAAAAAAAGCCCCGTTTGCAAAAATCTCGAAAATAACCGCTAAAACAGCCGAGACTGTTCGAGATATTTTGTTGCCTACTGAGAAATCTATATTTTTACTAAAAAAATTATTAATTTGCATTATTTTTTTCCAGGGCCCTAGCAGGCCCCGAAATGGGTCCCCGTCCATCCTTAGGGAGCTGAATGAAAATGGCTGAGTCACATCACTGTGACTAATTGCTGAAGTTATTGTTATTCAAATCATTGCTATAATCCTTAAATAACAACTTATGCGGCGGGAGTGTTACCAAAAGTTTTGAGGTAAATATTAAAACAAACAGTTTTTTTGCCAGCGGCAAAATTAAAATAAATTTTGGAAAGTTTTGCTTTTTCCTCACAAAGCTGTGCTTGGAGTGAGATATTCGTAAGAATAAATTAGATCAATCAATGAACTTGGGAGAAAGTTCCTGATTATCAAGATTGTTTTTCCATCTAGTTCGAAAAAATGCCCTTCAGTCTTTTTATCAACCCAACCAGGTCAAAGCATCCAAATATAAGCAGCCAAGCCACAACCAAAAGCTCACTCTCATCCTTACCAGTGAACCGTGTGCGTGGTTTTCCTCTCTTCTTTTACTATTATTATTTATACCTTATTATTATCCCATTTGTATTTTATTGTTTTTTGCGCAACTTCCTTGTATTTTGTTATTAAACTTTACTTATCAGAAAACATCACCAAGCCAATTCATCAAATCCCGAGTTCTTGCCTCCTATTGTCATATACCACCGTCCTATGAAACGGATACTTTTGTCCTCCTCCCCTCCCCCTTTCCTCAGCATGTTTCCAAAATGCCCTTTTTACCCTCCGTTTTTTAAAAGTTTTCCCCTTGTTTATCCCCTTTTCAAAAAAATTTTGGTTTTTAGTAAAAAAATTGGGCACTTTTTCCCTTTTTCCCCCCAACCCCACTCATTTTGGCAATATGTTCCTTAAAATTCATAAAAAAAAGTATTCAAACTTTTGTCACCCATTGAAATTGCATACAAGGTGATTCATGAAATTCTCCGATTTTCTTTCTGGTGCCAATTTAATATTATTCGTTGTATACAAAAACTGATTGCGGTTATGGAATTAAGCCTAAAAACAACAGAGTAAAATTTTTTTTCTAAGTGAGAAGATTTTTCACAATACCCCCAACATCATTTAGGAGCTATAACTCCAATATTTGACTTATTATAACCCCTTAAACGGTTTATATAGTATTTTTTAGACTTGCTGGACATGTCTGAACTATTTAAAAAATATAAAATTTTTCGATTTTTTTTGCCTTGGTCCCCCTGTGAAAAAAATCGAAATTTTGGAAATTTTTTTTTGGGGTCGCGCATTTTAGGGAATGTTCAGTAGACTATTAGAAGACGTTTGATAGAAAAATTAATCGTTTAAAATCATCCCACGCGAAAACCACCTTAACGAAACGCCAAGTGAGCCCGTGCACCAGAAAGAAAATCGGAGAATTTCTTGAATCACCCTATATTTACGTAAACATCGAGAATGTTACAAAATGCATACAAGAAACATTACGCGTTTCAATTTAGCGGGCTTTTAAAGACTTGGGCTTTATTGGAAAATTTTGGTTGTCTTTTTTATGCATTTTAAACGTTGATTTTTCAGAGAATTTATTATAACAAAAGCGTTATTGCTTTTTATAAAAATTAGTAATGGCTTTTCTTTCACTTAACAGCGTAAGTCTTTTAATTAATAATGGGGTTGTCCAGAAATCACGTAACCAAAAAATTTTCTTTTTTTGACCCCCCCTTTGTGATTATCCGTAACTTTTTCGTTTCCCCCCTCCCGCCTCCGTGACCAAAAAACGTGACCAAATTTTGAAAGATTTGTTATTTCATAAAGCAATTAAATTCTAAGATTTTCAAGAATAAGATTTTTATATAGATCAAAAGTTTTTTAAATAAGACTTTAGATCTATCTAAAAATTAGAGTAAAAAGTTTTATTTAAGATCAAAAAACTCGTTTAGAGTTACTTTTTGGTTATTATTAACAAAAATTAATATTGTTAATATAAAAAAAATAAAAATAATCTTCAATTGGGCCAAAACAAAATGAGCGCTGTTTGAGAAAAAAATTTTTGGTGTAAAACTCAAAAAGGAAAAATGCTATGTTTTCTCAAAAAACTCAATTTAAATTTGTGAACAGAACACAAAAAAATGTTGAATAGTTATCACGTTACCAACGATCACGATCGACCCCCCTCCCCCCATGATTTTTCGTGACATTTTCGCTTACCCCCCCCCCCCCCCCCCCTCTCATGGTCACGTGATTTCTGGACAATCCCTAAGCCTTTCTGTGGTTTTTAGAATTCTATTCATGGTTTCAATGCATTGGTTGAAATTGATCAAACTTTGTTTTCTTATAAAAAATGTTTTACGACTGAAACAAAAACTGTTGATGGAATGCCAGATGTTAAATGGCATTTAAAGGTTTATTCAATTGATCCTCGAGATAGCACTATGTTTGGTATATATATTTGCCTTCAGTCTGATAAGAAAATTAAATATTCTATTTGTGGTAAAAAGTTTTATTTAATTTACATATTTATTAACAATTCCAACTCGATTTTTAAGATAAAAAAGGTTCAAATGACGGCGGTTCCAAAGAATTCCTTATTAAACAAGTTGAGCATACTTCTCTTTTTGATCCTCGATATGTGCGTTTTGTCAATGGAAAATATAAATTGGAAATCCAAGGAACCTTTTCATATAAATCAAAAGCAGCAAATAATATACCTAAGATTTGTAATCCTGTTGAATGAGGTTTAAGATTGGAACAAAATTCTGCCGAAGACTTTGAAATTCATGTTAATGGTAAAACTTTTCCAGTATGTAAATTTCATGTTTTGCTATAAAATTTTAAATGGTATTTTCTAGATTCACAAATTCATTATTGCAGCAGAATCTCCAGTTTTTAAGAAAATGTTTAAAGATGATTTTAAAGAAGCCACAGAAAAGAAAGTTACAATCACAGATTTCATAATAGATACTGTTACAGCTTTTATTGATTTTTGTTATGGAAAAGATATTTCAACATTCTTTGAAAATGATGAATGTGATGCAATTGATCTTTTGCGTTTTGCTGATAAATATGATTGCCGTACTTTAAAAGTAAGGATTTTGATGTGTTTAAGAATCTTACAATATTAATCTTTTTATAGCCTCAATTAGAAAATTACCTTGCTTCAACGTTATCAAAAGAAAATGTTTCTTTATATGTTTCAAGTGCCGATAAAACAAATGCCCTTCTACTTCACCAATCTTGCATTGAATTTGTTAGAAAAATGCTTTATAGCGATGATTCGCTTACTGATGAAGAAATGGATTCATTTGATATGAAATTCATGAAAGATGTTTTTGCTTTTAGCCGAAAAATTTAAAAGATGTTTCTGCACTACAACACGTTTTAGTGTTTCTGCTCTCTCTCTCTCATGAGATGCATCCTAAATAAGCTGTGTTTTTATGTTTTTTATTCTCATTGTTATTGTTTATAAACTTTTTATTTTATCATTTGAAGTGCCTAAAATTTTTTTTGAAAATTACTGTAGAAAATTCGCTGGTTTTTGTATTTGTCGGATTTCTTTTAAAATGGGCATTAATTTTTTTTTAAATCTTTAAATTTAGACATTGGCAGGTTAAAAAAAATTTTTTTTTGCTTTATTATAATACTTTTAGACCTGAATAAGAATAATATTAAAACAAAAAAGTAAAAAAAGTAAGCTGAAGCGCCGAAGAAGCCAGAAACCAAAATTTTTTGGTAGAAGGGAACACGTTTGTTTGATACTTTTTCTTTCCTTTTTTTTGCAACAAAAAATGCATTTCCTTTATGCTTTTGAAGGACGCGTTAGTAGTAATGCCCCGGTAATAGCTTCAAAAAGGGGAGGAGCCTATTTTTCCTTTCCTCCGATTTTTGCGCCAGACGCACATTGTGTGTCCCTTTTTTCTTAATTTTTTTATGCAAATGTTTTAAAATATTTCCAATTTTTTTTTTCAAATTATTTTTCAAAATTTTAAAACTTTTTTTCAAAAATTTAAATTTTTTCAAAAAGTCATTTTTTGTATTTTTTTTTGTCAGAAGATTTTTTCCTTCAGATTTTTTTAGATATCAGATTTTTTCATGATTCAGATTTTTTTAGACTTCAGATTTTCTTAGACTTCAGATTTTTTTAGACTTCAGATTTTTTTCTACAGTAATATTTTACCAGAGTAATTTTTGGTCAAAAATCTTTAACGCACAAATCTCAAGGTCATTTTTCCTGGAGATTTTAACAGTAATATTTTTACCGTAATTTTTAACAGTAATTTTTTTACCGTAATTTTTCGTACTGTAACTTTTTATACAGTAATTTTATTGGGGGCTCCCTGAATCAGGAAAGGGCGGGAGATTTGAATATTTTGAAAGGTAAAATAAATATCTCAGAGGGGGGAAAGGCTTTTGTATTAAATAAGTTTTTGAGGAAAAAAGAAGAAATTAAGCTCAATTAATCGAAAAATGACTAAAATATGTCAATAAAAGATAATGTAGCAGAAAAAAAGAATTTTGAAAGAAAATTTCAATGTTTTTAAACCGAAAAAGGACCAAAATACGTGGAAATTCCAAAAAATAATACCGCAGAAAAAATATTCGACCAACAAAAAGTATTTTTTAAGAAAAGAATGAACAATCGATCCTCTTTTTATTGCATAAAAAACAAGACCTCTGCGTGCCATCGCATTTATGAGGTCATCTGGCGTGTGTCGAAAAAAAAAAGTCGGCGTCTGGCGTGTTTGTTTCGCAAATAATGCATAAAAAAATTTGGCGTCTGTTCTGTAACAAATGTGAGACTGTTTTTCAAGAAATATTTTTATTTATAGTGGAAAAAAGAGCATAGTTTTAATAAATTAAGCAAAATTATTTGGATTCAAAAGATCCATTTTCTTGAACTGAAAGGGTTGTTTGACAGGAGCAGGTGGAGGAATGTAAGAAATTTTGGGAACGACAACTTTTTTGACAGTCTTTTTCTTTGGAAGTTTAGTGGTCTTGACCTTTTTGACAATCTTTTTTGGTTTTAATTGTTTACGTTTATATGCTCGAATTTTATCAACTGGTGGAGGAGGAACCCAGGTGTAAGCCGTTTGCCTGAGGGGTTTGTCGAGTGTTTCAGGGATTTCTTCGTTGGCTTGCTTGTAATGATACCGCCGTTGTAAAAGTTCCTGATTTTCGAGATTCTTCATTGTTGCCTTAACTGTGTCATCAAGTCCGCGGTCGGCCTTTTTTTCTCTTTCGACCAAAGATTTGTAGCGTGGCATTGGAAGAGCAATTAGTTTTCGCATCTAAAGTCTTCCCAAAGTTACAACAATCGTCAACGAAAAGTAGTGAATACGAACAAAACGTATAAAAATAGTTCAAAAACAACATTGGGGCATTTTTTTTTATTACAAAAATTACAAACATTATAAATAAATTGATAATTAGAAAAAAGAAGGATTTTTATGTCGCAAAATTACAAAATTATAAATAAATTGAAAAATAGAAAAAAATAGGGATTTTTATGTCGCAAAATTACAAAATTATAAATAAATTGAAAAATAGAAAAAAATAGGGATTTTTATGTCGCAAAAGCCGTAGTGATTGTTCGTGTTTTATCCAATCCCAAAATTGAATCAAACTCTGCGAAAACAATTAACTGGAGACCATTTTCTTGAACAGGTGCACTAAAGTTGAGAGAAATCATTGTGCTGCCAATTTGTTGTATTTCCGCAAACTGATCGCTGTGACTCATTTGAAGATCAAATCCATAAATACAGGAGTTTGTAAGAAATTTTTGAACATTTATCCCATGTTGGCCGCCTACGGCATCATTTAAATCTTTATAAGCTCTTCCAAATTGCTTTTTTGACCAATTAAGTTTATATGGATTAGAAGGAGTATGAACACCATTAGTAGTAAGACGAATGGATTCAAGATTAAATGGTGCAAATTGAAAGGGCGACATTCCAATATTACCGTAAAAAGCTTTTGCATCAACAAGTCCAACGAAGACACGATTTGGAAGAAAATCATTGAATAAAACAGCATTAAGATCATAACGACCAGGAGAAATAAAGATATTTTTCACGGTATTTCGATTATAGGCATATTTTGCGATAGCATTTGCATTGAGTTTTTCTTGGATGGAATAATCAAGTTGAGGAAGCAATAAATGTTGTCTGGCATAAAGCTTGCAATCAACCAAATGGTAATGGTATTCCAGTTTTCCCTTATTTAATAAGAGAGTAAAAGCACTGTTATGTGGAGTAATTTCAATATCGACGATCATTTGATTCAAAAGTAGCTTGCTTTGTCCAAAAATATCAACATCTAGTGGACAAACGGTTTCAAAAGTAGCATCATTTTCAAATAAAGCTCTTCTTGCTTCAAAAGCAGGACCAGACATTTGATCTAATCCATCTTCAATGTATCCAGATAATTCCATTTGTTCACGTGGAAGACCTAATCGGCGACGAAGGTATGCATTGTAGGCATATAAATCATTTGAGTTATAAACTTGATGGTCATTGAAGGAAACTTTAAGATTTTTGATGAAAGTGGAACCAAATCCATTGATGAAACTCACTGGATCATCAGCAGTAATTGGAGGGTGTTCCAAATTTCCGGATAAGTTTTTTAAAGTTTTGGTGATACGGAATGTTGTAGCAAGTTCAAATTTGGATAAATCAAGGTATGTTTGTCCGGAATTAATTCGAAACTTAATTGGTAATGTGTCCAAAGGGGAAATTGGAGGGTATTCTACAGTAGAAAATTGTTGAAATCCAACAAGAGTAGGTTTAGCATTGAAAAAATCAACGGAAGCAGGAGTTATTTCACGACTTTCATTGTCAAGTTTCTGCATATTTGCAACCTAATTGTATAAAGCAATTTATAAAAGGTGATAAAAAAATAAGAAAAAACAAGACACGACTGACCAGGATTAAAATTTACTTAAAGAATGACAACTCTTAAAAGAAACCTCCGAAATCCATTGTTATCGGATTAGTGACCATCTCGAACTTTCGAAACACTCACACCATTTGTATGCACATATGCATAAAAATACTTATTTTCCCGCCATTTTCCTTAAATATTGCTTAAATATGACACTTTACTATAGAAAATAGGGTCAAAATGACGCCGAATTAGGGGAAAACGCGAAAAAGGCGACAATTTGGCGACTTTTTTTACGTTAAATATTTCTTAATTTATATACCTTAACCGTGTAAAACGTTGATTATTCGGCGACTTTTTTTCTCTTAAATATTTCTTAACTTTTCCTTAAATATGCTATTTTTTACAAAAAAAGAACAGGTGCAAGACTTTTTGCCGATTTTCCCGCGCGTTTTTGGATGCGTCTATTGGAAAAATGCGTTTTATTAATCCATTGTTTTCACAAACAGAAGTACTAGCTGGTTGAGGGATGTCGCTTCCAATTTTAAATGAACATTTATCTTATGGAAAAATTCCTGTTGAACATCGTCATAAAAGAGATGGTCTTCGTGATTTCTTTTCTTCAAACTGGCAAAAACTGACTGATATTCCAAATTGGGACAATATTAATTTACATTCATTATCCGTTCGAACCGATCACACGCGACTTATTGACGCTGAAATTACCTTCACAACAACTGCTGAACGCATTAGCCTTTATTATTATTACAAATGCAAAGGAAAAGAAGTTCGGATTCCAGGCTTTGTTGTAAGAGATAATCATTCTGGTAATATATTTTTGCCTTCTAATTGTTTTGTATCCACTTAATTTGTTAAAAATTTTTCGAATCCTAATAATTTTGGTTAATTTAATAAAATTATACTCTTTTTTCTTCTTTGAATAAAAATTTTTCTTGAAAAACAGTCCCTCATTTGTTACAGAACAGACGCCAGATTTATTTATGCATTATTTGCAAAACAAACACACCAGACGCCGACTTTTTTTCGGCACACGCCAGATGACCTCATAATGGCACGAAGAGGTGTTGTTTTTTATGACAAAAAGAGAGGATCGATCGACATTCTTTTCTTTAAAAATACTTTTTGTTGGTCGAACATTTCTTCTGCGGTATTATTTTTCGGGATTTTTACGTATTTTGGTCTGATTTTTTTAAAAAAAAAAAAAAAGTTAAACTTTTTTGTAAAAATTCCTTTTTCGACAAAAACGTTCCAATATTTAATACAAAAATGATTTATCAACTCCTTTTTTGCCTCAAAAACTTATTTAATTTAAAAACGTTTCCCCCTCTCTTTATTTTTAACTTACAAAATTTTTAAATCTCCCGCCCTTTTCTGATTCCGGGAGCCCCCAATAAAATTACTGTATAAAAAGTTACAGTACGAAAAATTACGGTAAAAAAATTACTGTTAAAAATTACGGTAAAAATATTACTGTTAAAATCTCCAGGAAAAATGACCTTGAGATTTGTGCGTTAAAGATTTTTGACCAAAAATTACTCTGGTAAAATATTACTGTAGAAAAAAATCTGAAGTCTAAAAAAATCTGAAGTCTAAGAAAATCTGAAGTCTAAAAAAATCTGAATCATGAAAAAATCTGATATCTAAAAAAATCTGAAGGAAAAAATCTTCTGACAAAAAAAAATACAAAAAATGACTTTTTGAAAAAATTTAAATTTTTGAAAAAAAGTTTTAAAATTTTGAAAAATAATTTGAAAAAAAAAATTGGAAATATTTTAAAACATTTGCATAAAAAAATTAAGAAAAAAGGGACACACAATGTGCGTCTGGCGCAAAAATCGGAGGAAAGGAAAAATAGGCTCCTCCCCTTTTTGAAGCTATTACCGGGGCATTACTACTCGCGTTGCCAAACAACACCTTTTTTAGGCGATTTTGTATGGAAAAATGGGGGTTTTTGCGATATAGCATTTTTGTGCTCGTTGATGCTCATTGGAAAAAAATACCATGGGAATCAGAAGAAAATTCTCTACCAAATTATGTATAATTTGGAAAAAAGCAGATTCAAGCCCGCTTTTTGTAGTTGGAACGATACAATAATTTGGCATTTTCGGCGCTTTGTCCATGAGTTTTAATTAAATCCAATTACTTGACAAAAGCTGTTGAAAGACCGAGCGCTTAAAATAGTTAACAGCGTGTAATTAAATTAAAAAGGCAATGTGCAAAAACGTAATAAATAAAACAACAAATAAAAATTTAAACAAATAAAAATATGCAAAAAAACAGAGAAGATGCAATTGTTTGTGGAATGGATAAAATATGTATGAATGAGAATTTTCTGAAATTGAAAAATTTGCATAACATTGCTAAAAAGAGTCTGGAGTGTGTGAAAAGCTTTGCTAAACATTGCAAATCTAATGTTATGCCTTTGATTAAGACCAGTGCAATACTGCATGTAACATATTTGTTTGCGAGCTCCGGCTTTAGCCGGAGCGACTCTTGTTATATATAATTTGGAAAAAAGCAGATACAAGCCCGCTTTTTGTAATTAAAACGATACAATAATTTGGCGTTTTCGGCGCTTTGTCCAAGGCAAAAAAATTTTTTGAGTTGTATTTTCGTAATCAGTGTAAAAAATAACATCTTGTAAATTTGATTATTAAATTGTAAATTAAAATTTTCATACTGTAACGAAAAAAATGACAAAAAAAGGAAAGAAAAAAATGTTTTCTGCCAGTGTCTTTTTAAATTAACAGTTTAATAGGACAAAAGATCAGCAACTATTTTTGGGGAGTTTCATCAGACAAACAACATTGAAGATACACAGACATGTTTTTTTACAGGGTGCTTCAAGAAATTCCCCCGCTCTATAATGGCTGGCAAATTAATACTGTCAAAGTAAATCAAAAACGGACTTTACAGTTGTTATCAGAATGCCATCGCATTGTGTTTTTTATAAAAAAATCAAATTTTTAAGACCTAAAATTTTCGACCCCCTGTGGAAAAATTTTAAAACTTCGCCTCTTCTCTCTTTCTATCGATTTGTTTCCTCTTTTATTATCATCGATATTCTTATATTATATGCTCTAGTGCACGGTCGTTTATCGGCCCACTATCTTAGTAAATATGTAATTGCTATGTTGTTGGTTCTTTACCGCTCGTGAACACAACACTGAATTAAATTTGCAATAACTGTTAATATCACATTTATTTGGACTAAATATACAAGAAAAGCAACATTTTTTTAAATTTCAAAACATTTATAGTGTCACAAAAAATAATTTGTATTTCAAAGATTACTTTACTGATACAATTTTAATATTTGAATTATTAATACTTGTACGCAGGTTTTTTCTTGAAAAAACAATTTTAACAAATTTTTTAAAAGTATTACGGTATCCTTTAACCACATAAATAACAATAATAACATCAAAAATTGGATAAGTAATTAAAATGCCAAGAAAAAAAAATGTTAAATATTTTGTTGTTAATGTATTTTCTTCCAAAATTAAAGTATACGCCCATAACATACCACATCCAAAGAAAGTTAATGTTGTGCCCATTTGGATCATCGTTGCTTGAAACATTAAACCAAATTGATTTCGAGTTTTTCCTGACATTTTCGAATTTTTGTTTTTTGCAAATTTACAATTTTCTTTTAATATAAATAATGCCAAAATTGTTCTGTAGAAAAAAAAGAGAAAGAGAGCTAAACCAAGTACAATTATTACGGATGCTCTTCGGTAGTGTATCATTAACAGCGACGGTTGATAATTAAGGATTTGTTCAACATCCTTAACTTCAGATTGCAATAAAAATATAACATTTTCATCATCAACATTCAAGAACAATGTTATTACAAAAGAAATTCCCGTAAAAACACTTGTTAAACCCATAAAAAAATATGTCCAAAAACGATATTTATTAATATTTTGTTTTCCATTTGAGAGAATTTGGAAATGTCGCTCAATAAAAATAATAAATAATGTTTCAGTCATAAATCCATGGCATCCTATAAAAGCTGCATCCAAAAAAACCGATACAATCGAAGACATTGGACTTAAAATTCCAATTGGATAAATTATCGGATATGGAAATAATCGAATTGGTTTCCAACAAAACATAATAAATTCTGTTAAAATACATTCAAAAATATATATAAATGTTAAATTTCGAAAAAATTTCATTTTTTTGTTTGTTGTATAATACACAATTACAGCATATAAAAATTCCATAAAAAATGTTGCAATAAAAATTGTTAAACTGTAATATCGGAATAAATTTACCGCGTCAAAATCAATGATATCAGAAACATTATATTTCATTATTACTGAAAAATAAATATACTGAAAACTGCCAAATAAAAAATGAATAAAAATGCGTGTAGTTAAAAGCCACCAAATAAAGCGCTTTTTATGAAAACGTTTTTGGCAGGTGTAAAAAAAATTCTTCAACAAACGAAATTTCTATATATATATATATATATGTAGGAGTTTTGCTATAATGTTTGATCTTCTACTCTCTCATTTTTTATGAGTAGGAGGAGGAGCAGCGACATTCTTGGTTTAAAAAATGGAAAATAAGATTACAAAGAAGAAAAAAGTAACTCTAAACCAGAGCTTGAAAATGCGGCCAGCCGGCTCATTATTTTCGGCCCGAGGCCCCTCAGAGGGGCCTCGGGCCGGCCATATGTATTTATCACTTTGTAAAAGTACATATTTTTGAACAATATCTTGTGTGTACTTTTTATACTTGCTGATAATTATGTTTTTTATGTTTTTATATCCTTTTAATATTACTATTATCAAAAAAAAACCTTGACCGAATGGTGGATTTTTTGTATTTTTGGAATAAAAAATTTATTTTTCAAAATTCAAAAAAAAAGAGGCCAAACGAGGCCGGCCCGTAACTTTTCCGGCCCAGCCCCAGGCCGGCCGAGATTTTCGGCCCTATTTTCAAGCCCTGCTCTAAACGAGTTTTTCGATCTAAACGATCGTTCCAGAAAGTTTTAAACTTAAATGCAAAATGTTTTATTTTAAAAAAAGCTATTCGGTATAACAAAATGAAGTTGATTTTGTTTAACAAAAAAAGAATAAATTTTATTTAAAATGAACAAAAACACAATGAAAAAGACTGTTACATTACATCAAAAAAAAATAAAAATGAATTTCACAGAATTATTTTCTTGAATTATGCAAATCTAGATAATCAACATTATAAATACTATTTTCAAATCCACGAAAACTAATATGTGGGATTCTTTCTGGTGGAGTTTTAATAATTTTCGCAATAAAGTTTTCAAGAATTTCTTTATATCCAGATGAAAATGGAATACCTTCATCAAAGCTCAATTCAATTGACAAATTTTCATTTTTCTAAAATAAGTTTGTAAAAATTTATTATAAAAAAAAAGTAAAAACAAACCATAATAAAATCAATGATTGTAGAAAAATCAAAGGCTTCTGTTAAACCATAAAGACTAAAGCGAGAAAGTTCTTTTAAATCTGGAAGAATACCAGCGAGCTTTTTGAATGTATCTTTTTTAAACATCGATGAAGAATTTTCGGCACAACGCCTACAAAAGTGAAAACGTTATTTTATAAAAGTGTAATTTAGAATAAAAACTTACATACGAAAATATTCAAGTTTGTAAATATTTTCAAAAAGTTGATCCAATTTAACCATAGTTCCATCAGAATGGGAGATGATGCAGGAAAAAAGCTCTAACCGCTTCAAATCACCAGATGAAATTAAAAATTGATATTCATCATAAGTCAAACGTTGTTCGCAAATATCCAAAGAACAAAGATTACATTTTTCAATTTTTGGGATTAAAGAAGACAACAATAATGGTGCACAAGTAACAACATAAATTTCATCATAAATCCATAATTTAGCAACATTTTTTGTTGGATCATAAATTTCTCCATCAGCATTCCATTTATTACTACCATCATAATGATAATAAATGGAACATATATAATTTAAGCATTCAACAGGATAAATCGGATTTTTTGAGAAGAAAAATTTGCAAGTTTGAATTAATTTCTTCCATGCTTTTCCAGAACTTGGATTGGTAAAAATATAATTCATAATAAGATATGGAAGTGAAAAGTTTTGTGGACGTGGAGAAACAAATGTGTAACTTGCATTTGAAGATGGTAAAACGAGTTGAAGATCCATCTCTGATTGCATATGATCAAATATAATCTAAAAATGAGATTAAAATATGAATAAACTGATAACATATTTAAATATGAATATAAAACAACGGTACTTTTTTAATGTTCCCCCCTTTCTTCAAAATTTTCAAAAGTCTTTTTTTACCAAAAATCTGAACAATCCAAAACAAACGAACTGTTCAGAATTTTGGCAGAAAAAGATTTGGAACAATTTGAAGAAGTATAAGATGAGAAGGCGACCTTGTTTACTATCCCCCTTTATTTTTAAGTACACTGAGAAAAATGGGTGATGAAAAAACCGGCACTTCTTTAGTTTGCCCCCCCCCCCATTCATTTTTTATTCACAAATTTGCATAAAAATGTTAACTTTACGTTGAAAATTCAAAAGAGTGGGTGGGCGGGTTGAATAAACGGTTGCTTTTTGTGAATGAAAAATGAATGGGGGGCAAACTAAAGAAGTACCAAAAAACCCTCACTGGTGACGATTTGGTGACTAATACGTGACTAAACGTGATGAATTCATCACCCAAACGTCACCAGTGAGAGGTTTTTCGTCACCGATTTTTTTCAGTGTACAGTGAAAAAAATATGATTTTCAAATCTTTATAAAAAAAGAATGAATAATTAATTACTTGAATGACAAATGCCTATGAAAGGAGGGGAGTAGTAAAAAAGTAAAAAAAACAAACAAAAATCAACGAACAAATCTTCAGTTTTGAAGGACGGATACATAATAGTTAACAATTTTAAAAAAAGGTTTTTAAAGCAAAAATTAAAAAATGCTTTCAAAACAATTTTTTTCATGCTTTGAATAAACCTTTTTTTCAGTCCTTTTTAAAAGGAAGTGACTGTTATCGGAAATATAACAATGCTTCTTTTTCGCCATCTTATCAGTAAAATAATTCAACAGCTATTTTCTTTAGCATTTTTTCTTTTACATCAAAATAAGCAGTTGGTGGACCAATAATTGTAGCTTTTGGCATTTTAAGTAAGGGCGAATTATTTTTAAGGACATCGATATTCACTTTATCTGAGCATAAAATAATACATAATGACTGTAAAAATCCATCTTTTGGAGGAGTAAAATATTTCGTAAAATTTTAACATTTTACCACACATTAACTAAACAAAAACAGCCCCTTATTATTATAATCAGCGAAAAAAATGAACCTTAGACATAATTCATAGCACACAAAAGTATTCGGAGTCAGAATCTCCCCAGAATCGGCCCTCAGAATGCTCAAATCAAAAAAGGCCTCTATTTTCAGATTTTCCGCATTTTTTAACCTTAAAAACACTTCATGGCAAAAAAATTTTGATTTTCATCAAAATGAGAAGTTGGGTTCTCACTAAAGAACATTTTTTAAATTTTGTAATGGGGTTTTAAATTTTTTGATATGCTTGAAACCATAGCATTATGAATTTTTGATTTTGTTACACTTTGCCAACCACATTTGAAATTTTATGTAAAAATAAAATTTTAAAAATAAGTATAAAAGAGGCAAGTTTATTATTTGCAATAGATAGCCCATGATATTAGAAACTACAAATCTGACAAAACAATTTTGGATGAAAAAATTTTTTTAACTCATTAATACACAGTTTCAAAAATTTTTATGAAAATATACAAAAAGTGTGAAATGAATAACATTTTTTTTAGCGGTCGGCTTCAATTACCCTTTATTCCACGAAAAACATATCTATTACCCCCAATCACATCATAAAACTACCTTCTAAAACAGTAAAAAATATGAAAAACTTCAGAATCCTTATAAAACTTGATTCCTTATACTCCCGAAAAATTAATTACCACAAATTTTACAAAAAATTACCCAATTCAGGGCCGCAAATTGGTCAAAAGTAAGGGGGTGGAACTTCCTTATAAAAAACCAAAAAAATCTCATTTTATCTAGTATAAATTCAATTTTTCCCCTTATTTTTGGTCGACAAGGGGGGGGGGAACTTCCCCCAGTTCCACCCCCCTATTTGCGGCCCTGACCCAATTTAATGCAAAAATAAATAAAATTGATAATCTCGACTTTCCTCGACTAAAAGTGTACAGAAACTTTTGCCACCGATTGTAAAAATAAATTATTCATCAACTTTTTAATTTAAAGTTGCGGAACTGAGAGGTTTCAGATGATAACCATCCGAAAACCACAATGTCATTTACAATTTCGAAGGTTTTCATGTAAAACGTTTTTTTGACATTTTTACAGTAAGGTTTCGAGAGAAAAAATCTCATTTACAAAATAAAATGTGTTTATCTTTTTTTTGCTGAATTTCTGAAAAATTTTTATTTTATCGCTTTATATCATAGATCAGAAGAAAACGTTTTTTTTAGAGAAAGTACGAAAATTTTATAAAAATTATTCTAATTTATTTGGCCTGTCAGCTTTTTTTAAAGTGAAATAATTAAATTCTAGTAATGCACCAATTCTAATTATTAGAAAAGTGTTAATGAAATATTTTTTTTCGTCTGACTATTAGTTTAATTATAACATTTTTAAAAAAATAGGCAAATACAATTAGGGCATTACTAGAATTTAATTACTTCTGTAAAAAACGTTGACAGGCCAAATTAATTAATACAATTTTGGACTTTCTCTAAAAAAAGCGTTTTCTTCTAATCTATATATTTTTCAATCAAAAACGAAAAAGGCAATGGCAGATAACACCTACTTTATCATAGAATGTGTCTTTTATTTATTTCATTTATCTCTTTTAAATTTATTAATTATAAGATCCAGATCAGCATTTAAAGGACCATTTTATAATATTTTTCGAATCGTCCTTATTGCAGATTTGCTTGTGTTTGGGATTGTAAGTTTTCTTTTTGGAAGTAAGGACCCAAATTTTTGGGCCTGACTCTAGGGCTTTCAAAAAGCCCTAGGCTTTTGTCCATCCTTATAGAAAAGTACTGAAAGCTTTAAAAATTAATAAAATAAATTAAAGCAGGCGGACGCTTTGCTTTTTCTTTATGTGAGAGGTCTCGCAACGATTATGCAACTTACGCGACAAAACCTCGGGTAGCAAGAGAACCTGATTTTCTGGTTCTCTTGCAAAAAAAGAGCAAAGAGTCCACCCCTTTAATAATAAATTAGAGATTCTCTTGTATCATTTTAACTGAAATTTTACCTGTCGAAACACCATTACAAAAAAACTAACATCGAAAAAATCAATTTTTTATAACAACTTTATTTTTACAGACTAATGTTATTCATATGTTATCCAAAATCCCTGTTTTCACCGAACTTTTTGCCACAAATGGATTTTCGAAATACTTCTTCCCAGTCTCAACAAACTGCAGCTGTGGAAAAGAGTTTATTGTG
Organism: Panagrolaimus superbus; assembly: GCA_964035985.1. Lineage (NCBI taxonomy): Eukaryota > Metazoa > Nematoda > Chromadorea > Rhabditida > Panagrolaimidae > Panagrolaimus > Panagrolaimus superbus. Next base: position 16,148,043 of record OZ038357.1, read on the forward strand.
TAGGTTTTTTTAAAATTATATATTTTTTTGGGAAATTTTAATTTCTGCATTCATTCAGTTCCTCAGTTTTTAAATAAAAAAGTTGATGAATAAGTTATTTTTACATCTGAAAAAATATGTATATTATATTATTATAACCTTACCTGCAGGGGCGATCGCTTCTGGACGCCTTAAAAAATGATGAAATCTTATAAATGTTAAAAAAGGGTTTTTTTCCGGGTTGTCGTCATCAGCAGGACCAACTTACCGTAATTTAATCAATATAAAAATTTGTTTAAAAGAAACATCTTTTTTTGTTAATAGAAAAAGAAAAAAATTGTTTAAATGAATAGTTTTCTTTTTCTATATTTTAATTGGCGGGATTAAGTTTTTGTTTGTGATTTCATTTTTTTCATAAAAATTTTTGAAACTGTGAATTAGTGAGTAAAAAAAAGAAAATTTTTTTTCATTTAAGATTTGTTTGATTTGAATTCTGAAGATTAATGAAAATTATTTAATGCCAAAAATTATTGCTAACAGGGGATGTCCAGATATGACGTCGTACAGAGAGGAGGGGGGTCAGTCAATTATGACCCTCTTTGTTCTTTATGCCGCCCATCAAAGGCAGCACCATTGATGACGCCGCACAGGCGGGGGGGGGGGGTACAAAAATCCCGATTTTTGTAAAGTCGATCCCAAAAAAACTGTTGCTAATCTTGCCAATATTGTTTCTGAAAAGAAAACAGAAAGAAATATTGGAATGCAGTAATTTTATGGATAATAATTAATATTTTTGTATCACTAATTTCTCTGCAAGATCCCACTTTTCAATTTCCTCTTTTTTCTGATTCTCTAAAAATTTGAATTTTTTTTGCAAAATATTTCAAAAAAAGCTTTTTTTCTGTATTCACTTCGAAACTTTTTATAGTTGTAACCTGCACTGCATTTATTGCTCAGCTATTACGCACTTCGAATACCGTCAGACAACTTTTATTTCCAAATACTGAAGCCTCAAAAATTATTCTTCAATTTAATGACGTTTTTGCGTGGTCTTCAAGTGTGTTATTACTGTTACTCAGGTATTAAAAAATTCTATTGACTTTTAATTTATTCAATTAAAAAGCATTTAGTCGATCAACACAGAGAGAATTTGCAGCTGTTTATTTTTGTCAAAAAAAGTTAGCAGTACATTTAATTACTACACCAAATCAATAGCTGTAAACTACTTTTTTTGCATTGACGTTAAAGCAGAATTGCAAAATGGAAATTTCCCGAAAATTATAATATTGTTAAAAAAAATCACAACGTCGTATGCGAGAATCTGTCTGTTTGTGATTTTGCAATGAGGCTTTCTGTTAATAACATTGAAGCTGTTAATGAAGCAGGAACGGTTCCGGTTTTAATAAAACTTCTTAATTCATCTGGTTGTAACAAGTTTTTAAAATTAACAACAAAAACCCTGGAAACAATTGCAGCCAGCACAAAAATCATCTCCAAATAAGCAATTATAGATGAAAATGTGATACCAACGTTTTTATTCCTCCTGTAATAAATCAAAATTTAGTAGGGTTATTATGGAATTTTGGTATTGCATATATTTTTGTGACATTTTGTCTTCGCTGCAATTTTGTTCAATTTGTAAATTTTTATTCAGTGCTTTGTGGAGGAATGTCTAAAATGTTTTTTTAAGCGTTTTTATACGTAATATTGCCGTTTTCCTTTTAATTTGTTATCAGTAATTGTTAATCTACTTTCTTTATTAATAGTTTCAGCATGGAGCTTTTTACAATTGTAAGACTTTGTCCCCGAAAATGATTTTTGCAAATGTTGAAAGTACCAACACTTTGTATAAAGTTATTTGGCTACATGCAGTCACAGTGACTGCATAGGTAATACGAAAACTGCATGGAAAATAAAGTGCGCGCCGAAAAAAACCCCCACTAGGAACGCAATGACTTCATGCAGTCACCTATGTATGAGACTACCGACCGTCTGAAAATTAGTTGTTCATCACTCGGGAGGTCTGAATTAGTGGTTTCAATTTTATTTTTCGTTCGGGAAATGCGACAGAAAGAAAATTTTTTTTTGGATAATTATTTCTAACTGCCATGAGTTTTTAAAGGGGGAGACCCATCTTGAACAATTTTTTGCTGCAATTTTCTTGATGGTCTCGACGCGATCGCAGACTCATTGGAGTTGCTTTTTTTATTTGTTGGAGCTGCAAAAGGTTTTAAAAAAAGAAGCTCAATGAACCCAGAGCAAAAAATTTGTTAGAGGTCGGTCAGAGATCTCCCCCTTTAAAAAAATTATTTTTAAAATGATAATAAGCAATAAAAAGCGCTCAAAAAAACGCATTTCGATTTTCCGGAAAATTATGGGAAATGTCCAACGCTACGAAATAACGAGTAAACGTTATAACGAGGTTTGAATGTACCCCCTCAGGGGCTGTCCAGATATCACGTGATAGAGGGTGATGGGGGTGGGCGGGGTAAACGAATTATCACGCCGCTTTGAAGTTAGCGGCAAAAAGCTTTGATGTTTCATCACCAAATGAGTGGGTGGGGTAAAAAAAGCCAATTTTTCTATCGCGTGATATTTGGACAGCCCCTTAGACAAAAACTAAAATAAATACACTCTTTTTCTGGCATTCTTAGAAAACCGATATGTAGCCTTCATCATATCGATGATACGTTCTCTGTTCACAAGTTTTTAAATTTTTAAAAAATAACCATTAAATAACGTCCCAAATTTGAAATCCCCATATTAAGATATCAAGAACATAAAAAAAATTTATTATTTTAGATCATTTTAAAAAAAAATTGCCGTTGTGCACAGCTGTGTAAAAAACGACAAATTGTTTAGAACAAAAAACAAATGATTTATTTGTTGAAAGTAGTGAAACATAATTATCAACAGAGATAGGCAATAGCTGTCTAACGTAGCTGTTCGTAATCTTACGCAGTTATGTTTTACGCCAAATTCGGCACCGTAAAATTACGAACAAAAACAACAATAGCCGGATATGGCCCAGCTTTGATTATCAATTTTAAAAAAAGGGTTTTGAAATAGAAGAGTTTAGAATGAAAAAAACAAAAAAAGAATAAAAATAATTTTTATAAGAAAAAAATTACGGTATGATCCTTCTGATGAATTAAGAGCGGCTGGAATTGATTTATGCACATTTTCAATACAAACGATTGCGGCAGCTTTGTCCGCAACATTTTTGGCAATAATTTTTGCATCATCACAAGCTGTTTTTGCAATAGCTTTGGTGGAATTTGCAGAATTTATGGCAATTTCGGCAGCTTTAGCACATGCCGCTTCAGCATTGATACGAGCGGCTTCTGATCTTTCTTTAACTTCTGAACAGGCATCTCCAGATGCCTAAAATATTTTTAAAATTAAAATGTGTAATGTTTTATATTGTTAAACTGGCATTTAAAGTGTTTATTGATAAAAGAATCAAGGAAATTAGAACAATGGAGTTTGAGGCAAACATTTTTGATTTGATTATAATGGTTGATGATAGTTGAAACAAATAACAATATTTGATCATTTTATTAGTGACTATTTATACCAAAAAAATGGGAAGCAAAAAAGTGGTGCAAAAGCTTAAACTTAAAATTTATTTCATTGTTCTTTGAAGTGTAAAAACAAACAGGTTTAAAAATTTATGGAAAACAAACTAAATGCATTTTTTTAAAACAGTTTCCACCTTTTTAGAGGGAGAAACAACCAAAATAATAAATTTGTGGTTTTTTTCGAAAAAAAAACTGCTGTTTTGTTTGTTTCTCTTTTCCCTCTCTCTTTTCCCTCTGTACCTTATTTATTGATGTTATTAAAAAAACAAAAAATGTATACAGTCAAAAATGGGTTTCTTTCATGAATTTTTTCGATTTTTTAGCCGTTTTTAAATAAATTTGGGAAAAATTTTTCTGGTAATATTTTTAATTGTTATTTGAATTAGATCCGTCATCTTTGGTGATAATTCCTGCCCTTTCCCCCCCCCCCCCCCCCGCGTCAACTATATCACACATGATATCTGAACAGCCCCTTAAAAGCGAATTTGTTGATGATTAAATGGCATTAAAGCAAATGGTCGAACAATTTGTTGTGGCTATATAGCAGCCGCAGTTGGAAGCTCAAATTAGATTTCCTGCTAGCACTGATATGAATCTGAAAAAATGTTTTTGAAAAAGTTAGATAAAAAACCTTTCACAAAACTCTGCACCATTTGGTTTAGAAATGTATTAATTTTATTTTTATATATTTTTTTCATTTCAAAAAAATTTAATGAATGACAACTTTTTTTATTTTTTGCCGGAACAAATATCAGTCTTTGGTTTGAAAAAAAAGCTGCAAAATTAATGTGTTTTTTTTTAAATTGAAATTGAAGGAGCATTATTTCTGTTTGTCCATGCCAAAATTTGAAAAGATATTTTAAAAACGGATGCTTTTATCCTTTTCAAACAGATGCCTTTAAAAGTTTTTTATAAAAGTTGTTTAAAAGAATATATTTAAAAGCTATTTGTTATAACAAAATGAAGCTGATTTTGTTGATTATACAATTCGCAATATTGTTGTGCACTGCTGATGCTTATTTTGATGTAAGTTTTTACTGTTTTGTTATAAAACTTATCTTTTTATGACTTTTTAAGTATTACCCAAATCAAAGCATTTTATTTTTAAAGAAAATTATGCCACGCAAACGATGGTGTATTTCTAATCCATGTGTTACAGAATTTGTTTGTGAAGGTTTAAAATGTGGCACGGGGAAACATTGTGATGTGGCGTTTCAAACATGTTGTGGGATTATTTGTTGCTTTCCAGAATGTTTTAATGATTAATAAAATATTTTTTAATTATTTGTGCCGCCGTGGGTGTAACGCCCTGGGAAAAACAAATTTCTCCCAGTGCGCTCGTCGTCGTTCGTCGTCTTTTTGTCCGAACGTTGACGCTCAGGATTGTATCTTTAAAAATAAAATCAATCAATCCGTTTTTTTAAAATCAAAAAAAAGAGTATATTTTATTTAAAATGTGAAATGAAAAGATAAAAAACAGAAAAAAAACAGTTACGGTAAATGAGAAAAATTAAAAATGTATTTCAGAGAATTATTTATTTTCTTGAATCATACAATTTTCGATAATCATTATAGAGAATACTATTTTCAAATCGAGGAAATTCAATGTAAGGAAATTCTTTTGGTGGAGTTTCAATAATTTTGTCGATAAATTTTTCCAGAATTTCTTTATACGCATCCGAAAGTGGAATATCTTCATCGAAGCGCAAAAAAATAACCAAATTTTCATTTTTCTAAAATATTTTAAAAATATATTTTAGAAATAAAAAAGTAAAAACAAACCAATAGAAAATCCGTAATTGAAGCAAAATCAAAGGCTTCTGTTAAACCATCAAGACTAAGGACAGAAAATTCTTTCAAATCTGGAAGAATATCAGCGAGCTTTTTGAAAGTATCTTTTTGAAACATTGATGAAGAATTTTCCGCACAAATCCTACAAAAGTGAACATGTAATATTATGAAAGTGTAATTAAAACTTACATCCAGAAATATTCAAGTTTAGGAGTATTATCAAAGAGTCGATCAAATGTAACCAAAGTTCCATCAAAATGGCAGATGGTGCAGCAAATAAGCAGTAATTCCTTCAAATCGCCAGATGAAGTTAAAAATTGATATTCTTTGAAAGCCAAATGTTGATCCCGAATTTCCAAATAACGAAGACTGCATTTGTTAATCTTTGGGATTAAAGACGACAACGATGATGGTGAAAAAGAATCAACATCAATTTGATGATAAATCCATAATTTAGCAATATTTTTAGTTGAATCAAAAATTTCTTCATCTGCCTTCCATTCATTTCCATCAACACATTGTACGCATTCAACAGGATAAATAGGGCTCTTTGAAAAGAAATATTTGCAAGTTTGAATCAATTTTTTCCATGCTTTTCCAGAACTTGGATTTGTAATTATATATTTGATAATTGGATATAGAAGAGAAAAGTTTTGTGGTCGTGGAGAAGCAAATGTGTAACTTGCATTTAAATCATTTAACTGTGGTAAAACGAGTTGAAGATCCATATCTGATTGCATATGACCAAATATAATCTAAAAATGAGATTAAAATATTAATAAGCTGATAAAAAATACAAATATGGATATTAAACAACGGTACTTTTTTACTATCCCCCTTTCTTCAAAATTTCCAAAAGTCTTTTTTTACCCAAAATCAGAACAATTCGAAAAAATTAAACTGTTCAGATTTTTGGCAGAAAAAGATATGGAACAATTTGAAGAAGGAGAAGATGATAAAGCGACCTTGTTTACTATTCCCCCCCCCTTTATTTTTGAGTACATTGGAAAAAATGATATACAAATTTTTGATTTCAAATCTTTATCAAAAAAAGAATGGATAATTACTTGAATGACAAACGCTTATGAAGGGGGGGGGGGGTAGTAAACAGGTGAAAAAACAACGAACAAATCTTAAGTTTTTAAAGATTGATACAAAACAATTAAGAATTAAAAAAATGTTTTTAAAGCAAAAAATAAAAAATGTTTTCAAAACAAAATGCTTTGAATAAACACCTTTTTTTCGGCCTTTTTTAACAGGAAGTGACTGTTATCAGAAATATCACAATGCTTTTTCTTCGCCATCATATCAGTAAAAAAACGATTCAATAGCTATTTTCTTTAGCATTTTTTGCTTAAATTTTTTTTATTTTAAGTCATTAAATATTTTTATCACTCTTAAAAACGCAATCAATAATTTTGAGTAGGGTTGTCAATTCCCCGGGGATTCGAAAAAATTGGGGGATTCCCCGGGGAATCCCCGGGGATTACCTGGGGGAATCCCCCGACATTCCCCTAATTTGTGTTTCGGCTGTTCTTTGTTACATTTTTCCGTAAAAATGGCTTTTGTATACGCTTTAAAATTTTTTAAACGTTTAGTTAAAGCATATATATCAATTTTGCAGAAATCATTATTAAGAAAAACAAAACGAAGTTATTTATTTGCTTATTAACATTCCCAAGTCGAAAAACGTGGAGATTTTTTTACCGTTTTTACCCTTGAAAAAAACTCCTTCTTCCTCGACACTATGAGAAAGAAAGCCCATGGCTATTGCTGAAACGAAAAAGTAGTTTCAAAATTACAAATCAAAAAAAAAAGGGAAAAATATTATTTATTTGCTTTTGAACGCTTGCTTTTAGCGGGAAATTTGATGTCATTCCCCGGCAAAATCGGGGAATCCCCGGGGAATTCCCCACGGAAACTCCCGAGGATTCCCTGGGGAAGGGGAATGAACAACCCTAATTTTGAGGGAAAAAAAGAAAAAAAAATGTGTTTCAAAAATTTTATTCTTGTGTTTTTCTGCGATAATGTAAGATGAAAAAGGTCAAAACATTTTCTTCATATAAAAAGTAAAAACGCAACCATTAACAATAAATTTGTAAAAAAACTAAAGTTATGAAATTTTAGAAATTATTTTTATCATTATTATTTATTTAAAAATTGAAATTACAAAGTAAAAAAATAAGTAGAAAATTTTCAAATTTAAGTTTAGTTTATTCAGGATTTTTGATAATAATATAAATGGCATGACAAATTCCGAAGCAAAGAAAACACAAACAAATATTTATGCAAACATCGGCATTGAAAGATCCAACTTTAAAATACACTGCCACCGGGGGTAAAAGTAAAGCAATAATAACATACAATAAATCATTGGTTGAAAGTGGCATTTTTTTGAAATCACAGAAATAAAAAATAAAAATTGCAACAAAATTTTAATAATAAAAAAAATGAAACAATTTTTGCCCATTTAAATAGGGGATGGAAAAAAATAATAATTTTTCAACAAATTTATAAAAAATAAATGAATCAGTTGAATTAGAAAAAAAAGTGGAAAAACAAGCAAACAATGGTTTTTTTTATAAAAAATGATTCATTATTTCATCATACGTTTTTATATTTAAAAATATGAATAATGGCAATTTAAAAGTTTTTCAAACATGTTTCAGTGTGTTTTTTTAAAACAAAAGACGTAAAAATAAGTCACGTTCATTTGTATTGGAAAAAGAAAATTCAATTATTCCCCGAAAAGCACCAAAAATGCCCTCAAATGAATTAGCAATTTCTACTGCTACTGATCTCTTGCTTGAACTTCAAAACTGTGAGAACACTAAACTCAATGGTAAAACTCAAATGGCTTTAAAGCTTCTTCTAAACGACCTCAACATGCTCAAAAAACTTCTTGATTCAAAGGATGAAACAATTGCAGCAAAGAATGATATAATCACTGTTCAAACTTTACGGATTGAAGAAATGCAAAAAAAAAATGATCAAGTTCAACCATGTTTTGAAATGCCATATTCTGATTCACGTGCCCAACCTTCTTCTTTTTCTACTACTAATATGGAAGTAACTCCTCCACAATCAAATATTCCTGTTGGACCAACCCTTATTCAAAGTGGTACTACTGGTGTTGTTAAATTTTTCAATTATGGAAAAAATTATGGTATTATTAATTTTAAAACAAATGATAATGGCAATGAAAATTTAAAAGAAGCTTTTATTCATGCAACAAATATTGCAAAATCAAAAATCGAAAAACCAGAAATCCGTAATTTACAGCAAGATGAAGCAGTTGTATTTGATTTATATGATATTGGAAATAAGAAATTTATCGCTAAAAATGTTACTGGCCCAAATGATTCCAATGTTCAAGGTGTTTATGTTGTAAGAATCCCAAATCAACGCCAACCTCAAATCAATTACCGTAATCAACATCATCCAAGAAGTCAATCTCGTTCTCGTTCTCAATCTCGTCCTCGCTCCAAATCAGTCCGACGCATTCAAAATCAATATGATCAAAGGCAAAATTATCTCCAAAATGATTTTCAAAAAGTTGGCCAAAATCGTATTTTTCGTTCCCAACGACAATATTAAAAAACAACTCAAATGTAACATGTTTAATGCACAATCGGCCCGGAACAAACTTCATATCATATCGGATCTCCTCTCGTCTTCTTCCTTTCAATTATTTTTTATTACCGAAACATTTTTAAAAGAAAAAAATACTGATTTTTCAATTATTGGCAATGCCCCATATTCTATTCTACGCAATGATCGTCAGTCCGAACTTGGCACTTCGTGAATGGTATCAAAAATGTTAACATCTCAAATTTCTCCTCAAAGAAGCATTTTAAACAATATTTATCAAATGCCGAAACAGAAAATTATTATTCCTAAATACTTTTTATATAATTTATTCCTTTTTCTGTTTTTTTATTTATTTATTTTCTTTCTTTTCTTTGTATTTATTTTTTTGCCTCATTTTACTACCAGCAATGGTATGTCAAAATGTATAAATCTTATCTTATCTTATCTTAAAGAAAAAATATTTGCAATTTTAAAACATCCAAGTCAGAGCTTTTCGAATACTAAAATATCGGTATAAGTTGCATCTTTGAAAATAAAATCAATCAATCCGTTTTTTTTCAAAATCAAAAAAAAGAATATATTTTATTTAAAATGAGAAATGAAAAGATAAAAAACGGATACAGTATAACAGAAACCAAAAATATGTATTTCACAGAATTAAATTCTTGGTTCATACAGTTTTCCATAATCTTTAAAATAAATACTATTTTTAAATCCAGGAAATTCAATCAAAGGAATTCTTTTTGGTGGAGTTTCAATAATTTTGATAATAAATTGTTCCAGAATTTCTTTGTATCCAGAAAAAAATGGAAAAGAAAACCTCAAATAAATTAACAAATTTTCATTTTTCTAAAAAATGTTGCAAAAGTTTATTATAGAAATAAAAAAATTGAAACTAACCAAAAGAAAATCATCGATTGTAGAAAAATCAAATTTTTCTGTTAAACCATCAAGATTAAAGCGAGAAAGTTTTTTAAAACGTGGAAGAACTTCAGCAAACTTTTTGAAAGTATCTCGTTGAAACATCGATGAAGAATTATCGGCAACATCCATACAAAAGAAAAAATTGTTTTTTATAAAAGTGTAATTGAAACTTAAGTTAAAACTTACACAGTAAAGCATTCAAGTTCGGGACAATTTATAAAGAGTTGATCAAAAGTAACTAAAGTTCCATCAGAATGGGAGATGGTGCACCGGTAAAGCTCCAATTCTTTCAAATCACCTGCTGAAGTTAAAAATTGATATTCATCAAAAGTTAAATCTTGACGAAAAATAGCCAAAGAACGAAGACCACATTTGTAAATTTTTGGCATTAAAGATGATAACAATGATGGTGCAAAAGTAGCAACATAAATTTTATCATAAATCCATAATTTAGCAACATTTTTTGTTGGATCAAAAGATTCTCCATCAGCATTCCATTTATTTTCATCAACACATTGTAAACATTCACCAGGATAAATAGGATTCTTTGAAAAGAAATATTTGCAAGTTTGAATCAATTTCTTCCATGCTTTTCCAGAACTTGGATTTGTGAAAATATATTTGATAACTGGATATGAAAGTACAAAGTTTTGTGGACGTGGAGAAGCAAATGTATAAATTTTATTTGAATTCATTAACTGTTGTAAAATGAGATCAAGATCCATGTCTGATTGCAAAAAATTGAAAATTATCACAAACGGGACTTAAATGTTAATAAACTGATAACATATATTTAAACATGAATATAAGACAACGGTACTTTTTTACTATCCCCCCTTTCTTCAAAATTTTCAAAAGTCTTTTTTTACCCAAAATCAGAACAATCCAAAAAAAACAAACTGTTTAGATTTTTGGCAGAAAAAGATATGGAACAATTTGAAGAAGGAGACGATGAGAAGGCGACCTTGTTTACTACCCCCTTTATTTTTGAGTACAGCGGAAAAAATGATAAACAAATTTTTGATTTCAAATCTTTATCAAAAAAAAGAGAATGGATAAAACGCATTTTGTGAGAAAACGTAGTTTTCTGAAACTCAAATGGCACAAAAACAAAAGTCATATTAATTTTGGCTGTAATTCTAGGTATAAAGGTTTTCGGGGGCGTAGATTCCGAATTTGAATTCAGTTTTGGGGGTAAAGAATCTGGTTTTCGAGATATCAATACCTTGGCGCTTTTAACGCCAATTTCTGATTTGATGATAAAAGTTGTCAGAAGTGGTACCAAAATGTTCGCCTCATCGAGTTTAGTAAGGATAAAACTGAATATGTCGCAAAAACTTGGTTTTTTATTTAATTTTGACTCTTTAAAAATTTGAAATTACAGTTTTTCCCCAAAAACTTCTTTTTTTTAACGTCACCGGAAAAATGTTATTGCAGATTCGGATTCTACGGGTCTTGTTACCCCTAAATACATATAGCATGTGCCATAGTAGCGACCTTTTTCGACATTGTTAAAGGGTGAAAAATGTGCGACTCAACATGTCAAACATCATCAAATATGCAAAACTTACGAAATATCTTATGGATCAAGTTCTGGTGACTTGTATAATGAAATATAGTGATGTGGGAGTATTCTGGGCAAGTTTCATCCACTTGGGACCAAAACTATCCATTTGGTACCAATTTGAACTTCCGATTTTGACCTATATGGTCAACATCAAAAAAAACATTTTTTTCTTGGTAAATTTATGTAAATGTGCTCTTTTAATGTTAAATATATATAGAAATAACGAAATTAAGGGTAAATTATTGAATTTGTGGCAAAACTGATTTTTGGGCATTTTTTAAAGGTACTATTTTTTTACCTTTTTTAGTTCATTTTCTAAGTGACTCATTTTTTGAATTTTTGTAAAATATCATATTTTTTAACGTGTTTAAAATTTTTTTATTTTTTTATTTTTTTAAAAATTAAAATTAAGATTTCTATTGTAAGTTTTTATGTGAGAATTTGAATTTATTTCAAATTCTCACATCCTTAAGGACATTGTGGATATGTCTTTCCTTCTATTACAGTTTTTACTTTGTATTTTGTATTCATAAAGGACAAAATGAGATTTTTAATGGAATATACACCCCTCCAATTTCATTAATTTGCGACCCGGATTCGTTCACGTCAGTTAGATACATTTAAATTCATATCTCTAACATCGATGGTACTAATAATACTTTTAAGTTTGAATTAAATGAAAAATTTTTTTAAAATTTTTTTTTCAACAAAATTGTCAAAACATAGCAGCAAAAAAAATTGTTTTTTTGATTTTTTCTTTTTTAACATTGTTTAATTGCCAAAACATTCCTCTTCGTTGGCATACCATCTACTGAACTCTGGATTTTCTTCCTCAGCATTATTTAATAGATTATTAAATTGACTTTTTACACAATTAAGCACTTCTTTGTCATTAATAATGAGCAAATTTTTCACTGAAATGTTCGATAGTATGCCGATACACCAAATCAATATACATTTACACTTGCAAGTTAAAAACTCACTGTTTTTGTTAGTAATATGAATTAAATTGTATTTATTTGACTTAAATAAATTTGTTCTTTCAAATTCCCACATAAAAACTTACAATAGAAATCTTAGTTTTAATTTTTAAAAAAATAAAAAAATAAAAAAATTTTAAACACGTTAAAAAATATGATATTTTACAAAAATTCAAAAAATGAGTCACTTAGAAAATGAACTAAAAAAGGTAAAAAAATAGTACCTTTAAAAAATGCCCAAAAATCAGTTTTGCCACAAATTCAATAATTTACCCTTAATTTCGTTATTTCTATATATATTTAACATTAAAAGAGCACATTTACATAAATTTACCAAGAAAAAAATGTTTTTTTTGATGTTGACCATATAGGTCAAAATCGGAAGTTCAAATTGGTACCAAATGGATAGTTTTGGTCCCAAGTGGATGAAACTTGCCCAGAATACTCCCACATCACTATATTTCATTATACAAGTCACCAGAACTTGATCCATAAGATATTTCGTAAGTTTTGCATATTTGATGATGTTTGACATGTTGAGTCGCACATTTTTCACCCTTTAACAATGTCGAAAAAGGTCGCTACTATGGCACATGCTATATGTATTTAGGGGTAACAAGACCCGTAGAATCCGAATCTGCAATAACATTTTTCCGGTGACGTTAAAAAAAAGAAGTTTTTGGGGAAAAACTGTAATTTCAAATTTTTAAAGAGTCAAAATTAAATAAAAAACCAAGTTTTTGCGACATATTCAGTTTTATCCTTACTAAACTCGATGAGGCGAACATTTTGGTACCACTTCTGACAACTTTTATCATCAAATCAGAAATTGGCGTTAAAAGCGCCAAGGTATTGATATCTCGAAAACCAGATTCTTTACCCCCAAAACTGAATTCAAATTCGGAATCTACGCCCCCGAAAACCTTTATACCTAGAATTACAGCCAAAATTAATATGACTTTTGTTTTTGTGCCATTTGAGTTTCAGAAAACTACGTTTTCTCACAAAATGCGTTTTATCCATTCTCTTTTTTTTGATAAAGATTTGAAATCAAAAATTTGTATATCAAAAGGCGTTATAATTACTTGAATGACAAACGCTTATGAACAGCGGGGGGGGGGGGGGGGGGGTAGTAAAAAAGTGAAAAAACAAACAAAAAACAACGAACAAATCTTCAGTTTTTAAGGACGAATAAAAATAATAATGAATTTAAAAAAATGTTTTTAAAACAATTTTTTTATTCTTTGAATAAACTTATTTTTCGGTCCTTTTTAACAGGAAGTAACTGTTATCATAAATATCATAATGCTTTTTCTTCGCCATCTTATCAGTAAAAAAACGATTCAATAGCTATTTTCTTTAGCATTTTTTGCTTAAATTTTTTATTTTATTTTAAGTCATTAAATATTTTAATCACTCTTAAAATCCCAATCAATAATATTGAGAAAAAAATAAATGAAGAGAATAGGCTGCATTTTAAAAATTTTATGCTTAAGATAAGATAAGATAAGATTTATACATTTTGACATACCATTGCTGGTAGTAAAATGAGGCAAAAAAATAAATACAAAGAAAAGAAAGAAAATAAATAAATAAAAAAACAGAAAAAGGAATAAATTATATAAAAAGTATTTAGGAATAATAATTTTCTGTTTCGGCATTTGATAAATATTATTGAAAATGCTTCTTTGAGGAGAAATTTGAGATGTTAACATTTTTGATACCATTCAAGAAGTGCCAAGTTCGGACTGACGATCATTGCGTAGAATAGAATATGGGGCATTGCCAATAATTGAAAAATCAGTATTTTTTTTCTTTTAAAAATGTTTCGGTAATAAAAAATAATTGAAAGGAAGAAGACGAGACGAGATCCGATATGAAGTGAAGTTTGTTCCGGGCCGATTTTGCGTTAAACATGATACATTTGAGTTGTTTTTTAATATTGTTGTTGGGAACGAAAAATACGATTTTGGCCAACTTTTTGAAAATCATTTTGGTGATAATTTTGTCTTTGATCATATTGATTTTGAATGCGTCGGACTGATTGGGAGCGAGGACGAGATTGACTTCTTGGATGATGTTGATTACGGTAATTGATTTGAGGTTGGCGTTGATTTGGGATTCTTGTATTTTGTGTATTTTTATTTTGATAAACAACATAAACACCTTGAACATTGGAATCATTTGGGCCAGTAACATTTTTTGCGATAAATTTATTATTTCCAATATCATATAAATCAAATACAACTGCTTCATCTTGTTGTAAATTACGGTTTTCTGGTTTTTCAATTTTTGATTTTGCAATATTTGTTGCATGAATAAAAGCTTTCATTGCCATTATCATTTGTTTTAAAATTAATAATACCGTAATTTTTTCCATAATTGAAAAATTTAACAACACCAGTAGTACCACTTTGAATAAGGGTTGGTCCAACAGGAATATTTGATTGTGGAGGAGTTACTTCCATATTATTAGTAGAAAAAGAAGAAGGTTGGGCACGTAAATCAGAATATGGCATTTCAAAACATGGAGAATTTTGTTGAATAAGTTTTTCTTGAGCTTCAATAAGTTTATTTGAAAGAATAATTTGTTGCTGTTGAGAAGTATTTATTTGTTTCATATGATTATTTTCATGATTTAAATTTTGAACTTGAGAATTTAAGCCTTGAATTTCATTACACAGATTTTGGAAGCTTGAAATAATTGTTGCTTTTAATTCACCATCAGGAATATTTTTTTGAATTTGAGAAATAAGTGCTTCGAGATTAGATGCCATGTTAACCAAAAGTTGGATAAAGAAGTTTCTTTTTTAAATTTTGGCAGCGAGTTAACAAAACGCCAGCAACAGAAAAATTCATAAAGGGAATTGCAGAAACTGTAGGAATTGATAAAACACCATTTTGGGAAAGCTTTTTAAAATCTGTTAAAAACCTCATGGGGGATAAAGCGGCTACTCAAATATGTTTCAACAAACTTTTAGTTGCGTGTCGATCCGCTTTTATAAAATCTTGCCCTGGCTTCGAAAACATGGATGAAGCGACAAAACAACAAACTTTAAGAGTCAATTTCTTTTTTTGCATGTTGCATGTTATCCATAATTTGACAAAAGTTATTTTAAAGGTTTTACTTGAGCACGAGAAAAAAGTTACGGGAAATATTAATGTTAAGCAATCATCGGTTGAATGGCTGATAACAGAGATTTGTCGTTATTTCTCTAGTCGGGCTGCCGCTAAATACCCATCGGTTGGAAGATGGATCCTATGGTGTATTGAAAAGGGATATGAAAACTACACTATTTGCAGTCTTCTCGGGCACAGATTTAATATAATCCCAATAATTGCTGCTCAAATTCTTATGAATAAAGATAGGCTTATTGTTTTCATTAATAAATATGCGCCAGATTTAGAAAAGGACCATGGTTTGGCAACAGCGTTAGCAAACCCATTAATAGTTATGCATCTTCAGATTCTTGCCCAGATTGATTCCAAGATTTCCGGGCCTTTGTGGCGAGCTGCTGAAAATGACGAATCAGTACTTCGAACGCGTGAATATGCCCAAGAATTGCTAGTATATTTTAATCGGGTTAAACAAGATCCTATGATATTTTTTGATAGTGAAGAAGCGCCGCTTTTAAGGTTTGAAAATACTGAACCCCAAACTCCTCAAAGCATTGCATTAAAAGAACTTTTGGGGGACATGGTTCCAGTAACAGGATGTTCAGAGATTATTCCATTTCTTGCTTCTGGTATGCATGACTATTTTGCTGCACAGTTTAAATTCGAATTGAGCGACGATTTTCCTGATTTATCAGAACTTGAAGTAGCAGGTGCTGTTTCCACAAATCGAGCATGCGAAGCCGTTTTCGGATATGTTGATTATCTTTGCAAAAAATCCCCTAATATGTCTACTGAAACGCGTTCAATAATGACTGTTGCCCTAAAAAATCAAGTGTTTGAATGGTTAAGCACCCTTTCAAAAGAAAAATATGAAGAAATTATTAGATCGGCAACTGAAATGCGAGTAACACTTCAGCAAAATAGCTTAGAAAAAGCAAAAAAGCTTAAGCGCGAGTTGCTTGAAGAAATGGAAAAGCATGCTGCTGCTCAATTACTTAGCTCGCAAAGAAATGACACTAGATTAGCAAAAATACAAGCAGATATTGACAAGTTTGGCTTTTGGGAAACCGAAACACAGATGGAAGCATCTTTGTCTTCCTTAACACCGCGTTTAAAAATTGAAGCAGTAAAAGCTAATCTCCGTTATCGAAAGTTTGTTGTTCAGATTGGGTTTGTAAGAGATCAGCTTTTTCGATTTTCAAGTGATGGTAATTCTTTTGATTTGGATACATTAAAAAGCAATTTATCTGAATTGATGGAAATCTAATATTAGGGTTTATTTTTAGTTTATCTTTTTTTTGGTCATGTTTATTTTTTATGTTTGTTTTTTTTCTGTTTGTCCTACGGCGGTTCGTTCAGACTTTTATAATCAAGTTCTAGACCTATTTTGGTTTGTTCAGGTTTTAATTGTCAAGTTCTGGACCACTCTTTCTCTGCCAGGAACCTTGACGAGGTGAAAGAGCTTTCCACTAATGCTTGGTAATGTGATGTACACTTTGTTTTAAATATATGTTTTATGAGTTACTGTAACTGAATAAAATCTGTAGTAGATAAAAAAATACAACTACAAATTTTTAATGATTAAAAAACTAAGTATTTGAATTTAACGATATTTATTAAGCAATAGCGAAAATAGTAACAAGCATAATTAATTGTCAGCTGCAGAATTACTCTCTTCATTGAGCCTAAAATTCGTTATGTCGGTACATGAATCTACTTTACTGTAAATATGTGGAACTAAAATAAGCCTACATTTTATTCCGCAATTCTGTCAACATGACCCCAAGCTTATTAGAATTTTTTGGCCATGTTGAAAAATTTGTAACATTTGGATCGGTAATTTTCTTTTTAATACCCCAAAAATCATCATAGGGATTGCATTCAACGAAAAGGGCCTTTTCAGTCGACATTAACATTTTTTTGAGATGAAGATTTTGTTCAAATTTTAATAAAAGCGCAACCTCCATTACATTTAACTTTTTATTTTCCCATTCCGGTGGCATTTTAAGATCTTTTGTGATCCGCTTAATAAGTAAGGGGTCTTCCATATCTAAAATTTCAGTAGCTAAATCAAACTTTTCAGCAGCAATAGCTTTGTAAAATTGATAAAATTGTTCGGAAGTTGAAAATGATTTTCCTGGAAACAAGAAATCAAAAATATTTTTTAAACTGAAATAATCTAACCTTTGTAACTGAATTCAGATGGATAAAAATTACTAAGAAAATAATGTCTTGAATAAAAACATGCCAACGTTTGTCCAGACGCAGTTTTTTTTATTTCTGGGTACGGTAACATACTAAATTGAACTAAATAAAAAATAAATGAAAAGCTTTAATTTAGTGACTAACAATTTCAATAATAAAATCGAGGGAAGTTAAAACCAATAAATTTATAATTTGAAACAAAAAAACAAGCAAAAAATGGTAATCTTCCTAAATTTTCTTACTCTTTAAATACTCATTATATTTTTCATCATATTCATCAACAACTTTAAAACTATTATTATCACTAACTTTATCTGTTTCAGATGCTGGATTTTTCCAAATCTTATTGCGGCGATTATCTTTAAGCTGATTAAGTTCAGAATTAACAGCAACAATTTTCTGTTCCAAAATAAATTTTTGACGACTGTCAGCGCATTTTAATTCGTCGTGAAGTTTTTTGAGTTGCTGACGTTTTTTGTGTTCTTTGTTGCTTTGAATTTTCCTTGCTTTTTCATCTTCTGGATTTTTACAAATTTTTCGCTTAACATGATTAACTTCAGTCTTTTTATTTTCTTCCTAAATTAAATGCTATGCAGCCTCTCTAAGCCTTATTTCAAATTCTACAGTGTTTCGGGAAATTTTACCACACATAAAAAAACAGTAATAAGAGAAAAACTCAATTAATTTTGATTTTGTTTTTAAAAAGATATGAAGTTTTTAACGTTTATGATTCCCTCCACCATCTGTTGCGGCACGTTTCAATCCAACAATCTACCCTTTGCCCCTAAGCTTTATTTGTTTTGCAAATAAATATATATCGAAAAATTCTACAGTATTCAACTTAATTTAATTTAAAACTTCATTACTTCTTTTTAAATGTAAAGCTAAAATTTACTTAGTTTTGATATTAATCACTGAGAAATTACTGCAGAATAAATGAATAAAGCTTAGGGAAACTGGTATTCGTTGGACCTACTTTTTTAGCAGCTAAAACAGAAGAAGTTGAAGCATTTGAAGAAGACGTGAGTGGAACAGAAGAATTGGGTGCAGATGGTGGAGTATGATCAGAAGACGTTTGAGGCATATCATTAGGTGGATAAATTATTGGTTGTCCAAATATAATTGTTGTTGGGCCAAAAATATTAATAATACCAGTTGGCAAATAGTTCATCCTAGAAAAACTTCATTAAATTAAAATTTAGTTGTATTATATTATTTATTTTGTTCCATTGAGCTATACTTCTTTGTTATTTATATATTGCAGAACATTTGGAGATTTGATATTTTGGTTGAAGTTCACGTCGATGATTACAAAAAAAATATAAACCGAAAATAGCATTTTTTCCAAGTTTTCTGCATTTTTATCACACTATTGTACACAATTATGATTTTATTCTATCCGGTTGATATTTAAATTAAGAAAAAATTAATGTAAAACGAAAATTTAGTTTAAAAAAAATAAAAGAAAATTTGATAAAAAATAAATTGCAAAAAAAAAACAAAAAAAATGCTGCAACGCAAGTTTTTTCCCATGTTGCGCGCATGGAAGAAAAGTGTTCCCTTGCATTCAACGACGACGAAAAATTTTTGTTTTCTGGAATTTTCAGAAGGCATTTTCGGCACTTCTAATAAGTTTATTTTATTTTATTTTTTTATTTTTGTTTTATTCGGGGTCAAATATACCAGAATCAAACAAAAAAAAATTTTTTTCTTAAATTTTAATATTTGGCTGCCGGTCTCTATTTGTATTATTATTTTCTTTCATCCAATTTTTATTATTGTCATTATTAAATTTATGAAATACATGAAATTTAGTTTTAAACTTTTTTGTATTATTTTAAAGGGAGTGTCGAAGATAGTGAAAAACTTTTTATGAACGTTTTCCGTCGTTCCAAGTGATGGGGAATGAAAAAGTTTGTCCGCCCGCACGCAACGAATGCATTCCCCATCACTAGGAATGACGGAAAAAAGTTTTTCACTATCTTCGACACTCCATTTAAATACAATTTTCTTAATTTTAAACTTAGCTTAAATAAAATATTCAAATCAAATATTTAAAAAAATTTTTACAGCAGCAGCAAAAAAGATTTTTTAAATGTATTAAAGAAATTCTTCTCCGATCAATATTTCGAAATATCGCTTAAAAGTTAGACATTCTAAAACAAAAACAACTGCCGAAAAAAAGTGACTTTCATTGAATTTTAACAAATCTCATTTTTGTGCCGCTGTTTTTCAACAGATTCAAAAAAAAATGTCAAAAAAGACTTCTTATTTTTGTGCTTGAAAAAACAACTTTGCACTGTCGAAAATTTAAAAAAAAAATTATTCATCAGCTTTTTCAAAATTTGTTGAAGCAAAATCTGCTTCAAAGTTGAACTTAATGAAAAAAGGCCCCAATTTTTAGTAATTTGAATTAAGGGTTGTTAAACGAAACCTGCCGCCGAAGTGGGGCGTAAACAAAGGTGTTTTATTTAAAAAACCAGCCCTCCTGCGGAGGGCTTGTGTTAGTCGGGTCTTATGAGGCAGTGGCCTTTTAAGTTACAGAACTTTTTAAATGTTTATAACTTTTTTAATCATTCAAAATGGTTGACTTTGAGCTGTTTTACAGGCAAACGCGCATGCGCAGTTATTTTTTCATCTGCCTTTCCTTTTCATTTTAAAACCACTGAAAAAACAAAACGCACAATTTTTTGAATGCGTTGCTGAGAAATGGCTTAGTGAAACTTATATATTAATACAACCTTATGAGTTACAATAATAAAGGCAGATTTTAAATCGTCTTCGCCGTCGAGCCTTTGGCTCAACGGCTTTGCTGATTTACTGCTGGTTCTAGGCCTTCGGCTTTGGGTTTTATGTTAAAATCACTAACATTTTAATATAAACAAAAATATTCATAATTTCATCTGCAAAGATAGAGCAAAGACTGCCTACGGCCGTCTTTGCTCTATTTTCTTTATCACACAAATAATATGAAACTGTTTTTATCAATATATTAATAACATCCGATAAAAATTTTACTAAAAATATACATGGAAAGACGGCCGGAGGCCGTCTTTCCATGCTCTATGTCACATCCACAAATTTAGATAGTTCTTTGATTATCACACTAAAAAACTATCAAACAAAAATTTCTACTTCATTGTTAAAGCTAACATACATCTTCAAAACAAACTATTTTCTGATTTATGCATGCGCAGCAATTTTTCTTTTGCCGTTCCTTTTCGTTTTAAAACCATTGAAAACGACAGCTGCACAATTTTTTGAATGTGAAATTTATAAATGGTTTGGTCCATCTAAGTTTAAAAAACTATAAACATTCATTTATAATAACAAAACGCAGATATTAGCAGTATCATATTTAAAAAACTAAATGAGACATTCATTAAATTTTAATCGCAATTTTTTTATTTATTTATTATTTTATTTTATTTATTTATTTACATGCCCTAACGCATGATGAAACTTAATATAAAATTAACACAAGACAAAAAAAAATATAAACAACGAAATGAAACATACAATTAAATAATAACTTTTAAACCCCTCTACTTTATCACAATATGAAAAAAAAGAAAAGAAGAACAAAGCAAATTAAAAAATGAGATTTTATGAAAAAAAAAGATTACAAATGTAAAAAAGAGAAAGTACAAAATTAAAAGAATGGAAGATGAAGTTAAGAGTTTTTTAAAAATTTAAGTTCTTTAATGTGGATAGATAAGTTTTAAAGGTTTTGGATTTAGTATATTGAATATCTCTCGGAAGCTTACGATATTGTTTAGTGGTGCGAAACAAAAAGAAATTTGACCTGATAGAACTCTTGGCTGCTGGCTGGATAAATTTTTCTTTTGACCCTCTACTTCTGGTGGACATAATTTTTAGATTTAGCTGAAACTTTTTTTCCCCGCTGAGATAATCATTGAGGAAAGAAAGATCAAATTTGTTTCTCCTGGATTCAAGAGATTCAATACCGAGCATATTAAGTTTTTCTTCGTAAGGTGCATTGGAGTACGGTCTTAATTCCTTAGCTCTGGAAAAGATTAGCTTAACTGCAACTCGTTGGACTTTTTCAATTTTGTTTACGAGCTTTCTCAAAGATGGGTTGAATAACGGAGTTGAAAATTCAACAAGGGGCCTAACGTAAGTGTGATACATGTGTAAAAGAAGCTTAGGAGAAGTTGATCTTAAAGCTTTAAATAAGATGAAAAAGCGCACGGTAGCATTTTTTGTAATTTTGTTAATGTGCGGTTCCCAGCTTAAATCATCTGATACTGTTAGACCCAAGTCTCTAATGGTTGACTGATTGTTAGGTAGTTTGAAACCGTTAAAAAAATATGAAACTTTTGGGTTTTTGTGAGGCAAACAATGTAGAACATTGCACTTATCCGGAGCTACTTCGAGTTCATTTTCAATTGTCCAGGCTTCAAGCTTAATAAGAAACTGATGGAGAGGTGAATCAGAATGAGAAAGTTGAGCAGAAATAGCTTTTAAATCATCGGCAAAAAGTTTTAGTAAGACTGCAGGGGTTTCGCAAAATGAAATTAAGTCAGATATAAAGAATAAGAAAAGAAGAGGACCTAATTTTGAACCCTGTGGTACGCCAGAAGTTGCCTCAAAAATATCTGATAAAGTTTCACCAATTTTAACCCTAAATTTTCGATTAGTCAAAAAAGCTTGAATCCAGGCTACGATAGAATTAGGAACACTTGCTTTCTTAAGTTTATCAAAAAGCTTAGCGTGTTTAAGTCTGTCAAAGGCTTTTTTAAAATCAAACAAAATAACATCTACTGGGATCTTCTTTTCGGCTTTTAAAGTTATAAAGTTTGATGTATTAAAATAGTTGAACATTCTTCCAATTCCATACTTTTAAAAAAATTAATTTAAAAAAGAACCATTATTTTTATCACTAAACTGATAATGAAATCAAAATTTAATTTAATTTTAAATATTCAAATCCATTTTTTAAAATAATAAAAATATATTAAAGTTTCTCTTGTTTGTTTCTAAATTTTTAAAAAAAATTAATTTTTTCCAAACATTTATCATTCTTATCAGTAAACTGATAATGATATCAAAAATTAATGTTGAATTTTAAAATTAAAATTTCAACGTTGAAATTAATTCAACAATTTTTCTAATAATCCTACCTAATTTTGCATTCTCAAATCCCTAATGCGCGCAAGTCAAAACCTAACCTGATTTAAACATTTGGTTTTACCCATATATCTACCGATACAAAATATTACGCGGCACGCGGTCGGGTTGTTATGCATATTTTTTATCTCTGCAACTCTGATGCACTTTTTCTCTTCTTCTTTTCCTTCATTTTTATGCGCAAAAAATGATGGCTGCAAAAAAATATTTGACCTAGAAAAAAAGAAAGAAAAAAATGATTATTTTTGCGACAAACCCCGATATCGCCGTACCCCGATAGTTAAACACCGAATCTAATGAAAGAAACGGACTCCCCATAAAATGCGCCATATGTATGCAAATTTTTGCATTTTGAAATTTAGTTTGAAATTTTTGCCCTCGGGACTTAAAACAGCCGGAAATTTTAAAAACGTTGGGAAAAACGTAAACGATTTTTTGGTGCTTAGCGGATAACGGATTCGGATTCTCCATATCCGATTGCATAACATATCGAAATTTAAGGAAAAACAAATAATAGTTTTAAAAATTCACCAAAGTAAAAAACACCCAAAAAAGGGCGTTTTTTAGGGGTTTTTCGGGGATATCGGGGGGACGGAGGGGGTCTACAATGTTGGTTGTATTTTTCCTATAAACTTCAGGGGCATAAAAAATTACTGCGAAAGTTTGAAAAAAATCGTATGTACCCAATCCATTTTTGAGCTATTTGAAGTTTACGACCAAAACACGTTTTACCACGTAAAAATCCCCGGGGACGACGGGGATCAAAAAAATTTGTTCCCCAACATTGTAGAGGAACCAAAACTACATATTACAGTGTTTTGTTGCAAAATGTTATCTCTACAGTAACCCCATCAAAATTTGACTTTAAGAAAAATTTATTTTCAAAAAAACGGCAAAGTCCCGGTTTTTCAAAGTGATTATCAGTGATAAGGATTTTGTTAAATCTCAAAACTCCGAAATCACAGGATTTTCGTCCATAACAAAATTTTTCCAACATACTACCCTTTTACAGCTAAGCTCCACCTATCATAGTTTTCTCAATCCTGTTAGTAGGTTGAAATTTTATACAAAGGATGGTATAAAAAAGAATCAAGAATTTTAATAACAACAGCAAGAAGTTCCGCAGAACAATAAAAACTTTAATATTAATTTTGTTTAAAGGGGGAGTCCCACCTCAAACAACTTTTCTTACGACCTTTTTTGTCAACGCACAATGAAAAAGAATGCAAAGCGTGCGTAACACCGCACTCACTTTTTCATTCTTTTTCATTGTGCGTTGACAAAAAAGGTCGTAAGAAAAGTTGTTTGAGGTGGGACTCCCCCTTTAATCAAATTTTATCGATAATAACGTTGATAAGAATATTTAATAAAACACAAATTTCTAACATTTTATGTTTAAAGATTCACATTTTCAACATATTACAAATGTGGAAAAGCATGTTTTTAATGGGTTGGAAAATTAAAGATTTCTTGAAGAAGTGTCATCATTGTTTTAATTTTTCGAATTTTCATATTTGCAATCGAAATATTAAAATCTGCTTCAGTTACAGGCGTCAAAAATGATTGCAATTTTCGGCACGCTTCCAAACTTCCCCGACACATTACTGTAAAATAATCATATTGTTGAGTTGTTCTTCGAAGTCCAACTGCAATATCTTGGCATCCACTTTTTGCTTTTAATATGTAATAACAACTTTCAAAATATTTTGACCAGAATTTTGGAACAACAATTACAAATGAAAGGTAATTAATTATTTGATTTTGTAAATTTATTTCAGACAAAATTTTGCTTTGTGGCAAAAATGCAAGTTTAATAAGCGTTGAATGAGCTTTCTAAAATGTGAAACTAATTTAAAAAATTTTATAATTTTTTTAGCAGTAAAATAACCCAAGATAACGGTAAGCCAAGATATCATGGAATTATGGAATTATTCTTTTTTTTTTTCGAGTTAATTTTTAGTTTTTTTATTGTTACAAACGTTTGTAATAATAAATTAATAAAAAAAATGCAAAAGAAACCATGATTCTGGATTTTTTTGCAAAAAGTGATTTTTTATGGCAAAAAGTTTATTTGAGCCAATTTTCTTTATTTTTGAAGATAAACAGTTACTGTTGGTGCTATTGTGTGTAAAAATGCTTGAATTTTCATAATAAATGCTTTAAAATAGTTCAATCTCAAAAAAATTTGAATTTGGCGCGGTTTGGCGAAATGTCCCCGAATGCCAAAATTTTTAGTCAAAAAGTTGCTCGCGATCGTTGTTGATATACCCTGGAAATATGAGCTCCTGGGCGCTTCTGGGAACAATTTGCCAATAAAAAACAAGTGCGACTTTTAAATGGACCACCCTGTAGAACAAATTTTCTGTATTAAAAATTTTTTTCACAAAATATTATCTGAGTAGAAAGTCCCGTCAAGGCCGTATACAGAAAAAAATTTCAGGGGAAGGCGCACTTTTGATTTTTTGCCCCTAAGGGAGCGTCCAGACGTGACGTCACTATAAAATCGTAAATTTTGAACCCCACCCACCCTTCCGTCACGCTTTGCCCTTTGATCTTTGTCGGCTTATTAGCAGGAGCGTCACGTTTAGCTTACCCCCCACCCACCCATAAAACCCGTGACGTCACGTCTGGACGCTCCCTAAAGCTACTTCTCAACTTAAATAAGGCGTTTTGTGTCGTGCCTAATCTTGACAGGTTTTGAATAGCTTACTTGCATTGGAAACAGCATTCGCTTCTATCATGGATCTCAAAAATGGTTCTTCAATCAAATATTTATCTTCCATCGCCGAAACAGGAAAATATTGTGGAAGAGTTTTCAGAGTTTTTATAAACAATGCATTCACTGCTAATGGTTTAATAATATCAAGGAATTTTTGACTTTGAAGTTGTCGAATGCGTTCATGCAATTTATGTTGTGTATTTCCGCAAACTGCTAGAGCATCCAACATTGCAGTAAAAATTGGAAACATATTTGCTGGTATAGGTGCAGATGAATTAACAATATCAAAATCAAGATAATCATCATCCTCAACAACAAACTTTTGTTGTGATTTTCGAAAACAAAGTAAATATTTTCCACCATTTCCAAATAAGTGTGTATCACGGTTGTCAATGAATACCATACCTTTATATCCAGCATATCGGATTTGAAAGGCAGAAGGGATAGACGGGAGTTGTAGCTCGCGAGAAATATGTGCTGCAAACTCCGGACTAATTGTTCCAACTCCATCAGAAAAACAATAAAAATTCCCCATTGAATCTTTACTTTTTGACATAATATCATCAAGAAGGAGGACGTCACTTTGTTTTACTTTCCTCGTTATTTCCTAAGACAAAAAAATGATTTATTTTGAAAAAAGCAATTATTGCTATCGGTATAGGAAGAATATCACATTCTATGCGACATTCTTCTATATTCTTCCTACACCAATAAAATATCGCACAGCCTTGCTAGTGCAATATTTTACAAACCAGGTCTCTTTTAAGATAATTTAAATATGCGACCAAAAACCTTAGACCGACCTGGAGCCGAGGCTGAAAATATGACGCCTCGGGAAGTCAGAGGCCGACTTTTTCAAATTTTTTGCACAAGAAAAGCAAAGAATTTTCTGAAAATTCTCTGCCTTCACGTTGGACCGAACGCAAAGACAAAAATTATTTTTATGACCTGATTGTTGGCAAAATGTTGTTCAACGCCATCTGGAAAGAAAATTATTTCGTATAAAACAGAAAAAAATTTACGAAAAAAATGAAAAGTTTTCTTTCCTGCTGTAACATTTTGCCAACATTCTGGTCGCAAAAATAAAGCTTGAATTTGATGTGTCTTGGCGACCGCCGGCTGGAAGACAAAAAAAACTAAGATGACCCGGCCAATTTAATTTAAGAGCTCCTGATAAAACTATTATAAGTTTTTTGGTGAATTTATATAATTTATTTGCAAACCAACCGTAGCTGAAGTAAAATATTGCCCAATTCTTGCTCCAACTTTTGCGGGTGCTTCAATTTTAAATCTTCCAAATTTTTGCCACATTTTTATAATATCTATTTTATCTTTTGTGGCATAAAAATATGATCCATGTTCACGAAATAATGAAGAAGAGACACCAAATTCGTAAAATTGCTTTCCAGCAATGTTAATTCCGCCACGACAATATCGCAAAAACGCATTTTCAACGCACTCAACGGGAAATGTTGAAAAATTTTCATCTCGAAATTTTACTTGGATTAAATTTTCAGCCTTTAGCTTCCGAATTCCTCTGCAATCTTTTATAGCTTCCTCTAAATCTAAGATCATCCGGGTTGGAGTAATATATACCTAAAATAAAGTAAAATATATCAAATCCAATACAGTAATTAAAAGACTGCATTTTCCAGGAATATAAGACGAGGATATTACAAAAGTTCTGGCGAGGGAACGAAAAAGCCGTTTAAAATCAAAGTGCCAGCACTTGACACTTTTTAGGCCGTTTCTCAACTTGAGCTTTTTTTTCGTGGCCCAACTTGAGTTTTGAACGTTTTGATAAAATATTGACTGCGGATTTTTTCAACTTGAGTTTTGGGCTTTTTGATAAAATATTTTTTTTCCAAGTTTGAAAATCGCCTAATTTTCGATACCTTCAAAATAGGCGCCTTAAACTTTCAAAATTATAGCCCCACACGGGCTCACTTTGCGTTCGGTAGAGACGGATTTTGAGTTTAAGGGTTGGAATATGGTTATTTCTACTCCCAAAGCACCCTAAAATCATTAAAAAATGATCTGAGAGATGTCGGGCCCGAAAACCGAAATTTCTATATTTTCGATATTTTTCACAGGGACAAAAAAAATTGGATAAAAATTTTTTGAGAAAAAATTTGTTTGCTTTAAAATCATCGAAATATGTCCAAAATGATATAAAAACACTATAAAAACCATTTAAATGAACAAAACGATCAAATAATGAATTTATAGCATTATAATGATGTTGGGGGTATTGTGAAAAATTCTTGCAAGTAAAAAATGTTTTTCTGCTTATCTTTGACTTTGATATGATTGGGTATAACTAAATCGAGGTCAGGGAGATTAATTAAAGCATTTACAGACGTTTAAAGCCAATATTAAATACAGTTTTTGGTTCTGGGGATGTTTTTTGCTTATATTGAGCTAAAACAACAAGATCGTCATCTTCCCGGGTTGCTAGACGCTTAAATCTGCTCTTAAAATAAATAGTACTTCAATACTGATAGCGTTACGAGGGATTTTGACCGTTGGATTAATATTTGTCATTTGTCAGCAAATTGAAAATTTGATCTACAACTACCCCAACATGGTTGACATAAAAGATCGTATTAAAAGAAGATATCTAGAAACCTCCAGAAGAGTTTTTTTATCACAACATGCATGGGCAAAGCTATGCGAGGGCTTTAAGGTTTATCTTACCGGGAACCCAAAAATTTTTGGACTTATACTCTATCTATAGGTAAACAGGACTAAAATAACGGTATAGAAATTTTTTTTGTTTGAGTTTAGCCGAAATCTTTTATAGCATATTTGTTGCTAATAAGATGAACTTCAAAATTAATAGACAACTTTCGTTTAAATGACCTAGTATCCATTTCCCGAGGAAAAAAGTTGCAAAAATCGCTGTTTTATGCAAATTTTGTTTTTTGGACCTGACAACCTCAAAATATGATATGAAGACCCCTAATATCATTTTTCCATGGTTTCTAAATGTGTTTAACGTAATTTTAAAAGGGCGCATCTGCAGTACAATTTTGGCCCCAAAATGAGCCCTTGACACCGGGACATTTATATGAAAGAAAGTATACGATTTTTCTTCAAAAATTAACTAACCATTTTCGTAAAGACAAAACCTTTTTCCGGTTCTATTTGTTGTATATTTCTTTCAAAATCTATCTTTGACAGAGATAAATCATTTTTCAAATGTTGATAAATTGAAGAAAAATACATTTTTGCCCATCGATTATTAATCTTTCCATCGAATGATTGAAAAAACAATTTTATTTCTTTTTCGTAAATTTTTAAAAAGTATTTTCCAACAGTTCCACACTTTTTGATTGCTTTAATAATGTATTTAATTTCCCAGGAAAAATTAATGCCTTTAAAAAATTTTGTTGAAAAAGGAATATAAATTTCAGTCTTTATTGGAATGTAGGTGATGGAACATTTAACATTAAAATATAATTGAAAAAAGAATGATTTCATATCACTTTTCTAAAAACATTTTTATTTTACTACCCGGCTCCACATAAGTTTATGGATAAATTTTATCAGAATTTTTGTTGTTTTTGAGCCCGTTTTTAGACTTATAAGTAGAGACAGGCGGGAACACTTTTTCCCTTTCTTTTCTTTGACAATTTTCTTGTTACCGTATGAAAAATTTAATTTTTTTTTTTGGCCGAGGTCTGTAAAAAATGACCATTTTTTGCTCATTTTTATAATTTTTGCCAACTTTGATACCTCGGCCGGAAGAGGTGCTTGGATTTTAAATCCTGAAACTTGGGATATATACTATATTGGCCGTGAGCTATCTAATGGACATATAAAAAGATTTAGAAACTATCGTATACTGATTTTTTTTGATTTTTTGCTGTGAAATCACTGGAAATCGAAATTAGCTAAAATGCTGAAACATGTCAACTCACAAACTGATTTTACTATCAAAATCAACTTACATTTCTAAAAAAGTCTCAAAAACAACAAAAATTTAGTAAAATTTAGAGTGGTCGTAAACTTTTGTGTATCTTAAAAATCAGGCATAATAATTACCTTGAGTCTAAAATTCATTTTATAAGCAGTTGAAGCAATTAAAGCATTCCAAAAATCCGTTGAAAGACTTCCTTCACATGTTATCCTTCGAAATTCATCATCCTTTTCTTTTTTATAAAAAAATGGTGTACTGTTAAAAACTAAAACAAGTTCAATTTCAAAATCATCAGTTATTGGTTGAAACGATGAATTTGGAATTTCAAAGTTTAATTTTACAAATGTTGAATAGCGAATATCCAAACGAAATCCGCTTTTAAGGCTTGTAAAAATTTGCAAAGTTTTTTGATCGTGTAAAAATTTTATTTGTTTTACGTTACAGCTATCACTATGATAAAAAACAGTTTCAGCAGTAAATCCAAAATCAAATTTTTTGATATTATTGTTATTGAAATCTGTGTTTAAGGTTGTAAAACAGCTGTAATTTTTAAATTTTAAATATGTTATTTGACAACATTAAAAACTTACACCAATGGCGCATGAGAAAAATCAGATTTTATAAATTTCAAACAGTCAGATGGTTGAAAAGTATTCAAATCATCAATTTTTAAGGACGGATACATAATAGTTAACAAAAATGTATTTAAAACAAAAATTAAAAAATGCTTTCAAAACAATTTTTTTTGATGCTTTGGATAAACCTTTTTTTCAGTCCTTTTTAAAAGGAAGTAACTGTTATCAGAAATATCACAATGCTTTTTCTTCGCCATCTTATCAGCAAAATAATTCAACAGCTATTTTAATTAGCGTTTTTTGCCTTAAATTTTTATTTATTTCAAGTCATTAAATAGTTTCATCACTCTTAACATCACGAGCAATAATATTTAGAGAGAAAAACAACGAAGAAAAAAATATATCATAAGACTGCCTTTCAATTGAACTATTAAAGGAGGTGGGCTGTTTGATACGTTTTTATTTGGAAGGCCCCACAGCGATTGTGCAACTCATTCGACAAACCTTGGAACATGGATCAACCACATTTTCAGGTTAATCCAAAAAAAAGTATCGAAAAGCCCGCCTCTTTTAACTTTTTTATAAAAAAGTTATTTTATTGTTTTTTGTGTTGTGACATTTTAGAAACAATTTTGATCATTATTATTTATTAAAATTACAAAGTAAAACAAAGTAGAAAATTAAATTTAAAATTTTTAGGGGGAGTTCATTGCCATCAAATTTTTGGACAAACTTTGTCGTAAGAGTGCAAGCAAGCAAAAAGAATGCATTTGTGCGGAAAAAAAGGATCTAACGACAAAGTTTGTCCAATAAATTTGTTAGAAATGAAACTCCCCTTGGATTTTTGGTAATTATATAAATGGCATAGCAAATTCCAAAACAAAGAAAACACAAACAAATATTTATGCGAACATCGGCATTGAAAGCTTAAATATGTACTCTTTTTTACGTTGTATAAAAATAGATTTAATTTGACGATTTTATATTAATGATATAAAAATAGATTAGTTTCAAAGGGTATTGCATGTTTAATTTTGAATGAAGTTTTAAAGCTCTATTATTATACCTTTAACTTTTTACGTATTTGTTTTTTGAAAATATATTTACTGTTAATTATTATACATTTTGTAGAATCATGGAAGTTAATGAAACTCTTAAACGTATTCAAGCGCAAAAAGGTGTAACTGGAATAATCATCATGGATAATTTTGGTAAGCTTTGTTTTTTTGCTTATTGTTTCTTTCTGCTTCAACCTAGTATATATTTTTAGGACGTTCAATTCGATCAACATTAGATGATAAAGCAACAGCGCAACATGCAGCTTTACTTAAACAACTTTGTGACAAATCTCAATCGATTGCTAAGGAACTTGATGAAACAAATGATTTGTCATTTTTACATTACTGTATCTATATTTTATTTTTCCTCACTGAGATGTGCTCGGAGTGAGATATTCATGAGAATAAAATTGATTATTATACAATTTAAGATAATCCTGATAATAAACACTTTTTTCAAATCCAGGAAAATAAATGTCAGGAATTCGTTTTGGTGGAGCTTCAATAATTTTTGCAATAAAGCTTTCAAGAATTTTTATATATCCATTAGAAAGTGGAATACCTTCATTGTACCCCAAATTAATCACCAAATTTTCGTTTTTCTAAAATATACTGTAAATATATGGTAATTAAAAAATCGAAAACAAACCAATAGAAAATCCGTAATTGAAGCAAAATTAAAGGCTTCTGTTAAACCATAAAGACTAAAATCAGAAAGTTCTTTTAAAGATGGAAGAATATCAGCGAGCTTTTTGAAAGTATCTTCTTGAAACATAGATGAAGAATTTTCCGCACAAATTCTACAAAAATGAAAATGTTATAACCCATTTTTTTTCAACTTCGAGCATCACCTATCATCGACCCTTTTTTAAAATGATCGTATGGACTTAAAAACTTCAACATAGGGTAATATTGGTCCACCAAAGTCCCAGAAAAAATTTTTCTTTAGTGACATATTTTTGTTAATTAATGTGATGTCAAATTAATTCTAGAATGACAAAAAATCTGAAATTATATATTTAGACTCACATTCAGTCCCTAAATTGATTCTCTATATAAATTTGGAAGAATCTGGAAGTTTCGATTTTTCTGGGTATACTGTAGCTGGGTTACGATATTGAAATTTCGGGGAGTTTTCATGACGTTTAACCAGCGATGTTGCGACTCCGACTCCGGAGTCGA
The DNA here is from genome assembly GCA_964035985.1 of Panagrolaimus superbus. Lineage (NCBI taxonomy): Eukaryota > Metazoa > Nematoda > Chromadorea > Rhabditida > Panagrolaimidae > Panagrolaimus > Panagrolaimus superbus. The sequence continues at coordinate 16,180,385 of OZ038357.1, forward strand.
GGAGTCGACTCCGGAGTCGGAGTCGGAGTCGATGCATCGACTCTGGAAAAAAATTTTTAAAAAAACTTTAAGAAACTATTCATTCGGCAGAATAATGTTTCTAAAACACCCTTTTTGACATAAAATCTCTAATAAATTGTTTTAATTGCTTAAAAAACCGTTAAATATTTTTTTAAAAATTCTAACAAATTTTAAGTTTCAAATATTAATTTTTTAATTATTTAAAATAATTTAATAGGGTAAATTGGCACTTAGAAAGCACTTTTATGTGTTTTAGGGAAAATTTTGAATTTGGAGTCGACTCCGGGGTCGACTCCATTGATTCCGACTCCAGAGTCGATAAAAAATGTCCGGCACATCACTGCTTTTAACCCTAAACCAATCGTATTTTTGGACCAATATTATTCTATGTTGAAGTTTTTAAGTCCATACGATCATTTTAAAAAAGGGCCGATGAACTAATTTCTCATTTTTGCTCCAAGGGAACATCCAGACGTGACGTCACGGCAAAATCCAAAATTTTGACCTCCCCCCCCCCAATCACAGTACCGTCACTTTTGGCTTACCCCCCTCCCCCCCCACCGTCACAAAAATCGTCACATTTTCCAAAAATGCATAAAAAATTCAAATTGCTTTAAAATTTTATTTATAACAACAACAAAGTAACAGTTGAAGCCGAAGGTGTAGAAGACGAAACAACAGTTGAACTTGAGAGAGCAGCAGGCTTACTAAAAAAATTCAAAATGCTATTTGCAGATTTATGTTTTTCAATTTCAGATGTCCAAAAAGTCATTTTGAGTTTAATTTGAACAATATCATTGTTTAATTCTATCCCTGCTTTTTCTCCAGCAAATTCTCTTGCAGATTTATCAAATCTTGTTTTGAGTTCAGCCCAATTTCGAAAAAGAGCCATAAAAGAATTGTGTAAATCCGACATGTTTACAGTTTCATTTGGATTAATTAATCCTATTGATGCCTCGAAGTTCATTACTTTGTAACAGGGTTGAAAGTTTTTAAAGCTTGTCCAAAAGAGCATTGCTAACACTGCTTTAGCAGTCTTTTTGCCGCGTTTTAATCATTCGCGTCAAGAGTTTTTTACTCTTTGAAAAAACTTTAAAGAAAAAATTTAGTAAAATTTAATTCAATAACATTGCAAAAATGATCAATTTCCGTGACGTCACTTTTGGCTTTGACCCCCCCCTCCCCCATCACAAATCGTCACTTTTTGCTTACCCCCCTCCCCCCCCCCCCCCAAAAACCGTGACGTCACGTCTGGACAGTCCCCAAGTTGAAAAAAATGCGTTTTATTTAAAAAAAGTATAATTTTTAAAAAACTTACATATAAAAATGTTCAAGTTCGGGACAATTTTTAAAGAATTGATCAAAAGTAACTAAAGTTCCATCAGAATGGGAGATGGTGCACCGGTAAAGCTCCAGTCGTTTCATATCACCAGATGAAGTTAAAAATTGATATTCGTCAAAAGTTAAATCTTGATCGGAAATACTCAAAAAACAAAGATCAGATTTGTTAATTTTTGTGATTAAAGAAGATAAAAGTGTTGGTGCATTAATTTTAACATAAATTCCATCATAAATCCATAATTTAGCAAGATTTTTCATTGGATCATAAATTTCTCCATCAGCTTTCCATTTCTTACTACGGTAATCATGATGTAAATATTTCACAGGAAAAAGAGGATTCTTTGAGAAGAAATATTTGCAAGTCTGAATCAATTTTTTCCATGCTTTTCCAGAACTTGGATTTGTAATTATATATTTAATAATTGGATATGAAAGTAAAAAGTTTTGTGGTCGTGGAGAAACAAATGTATAACTTGAATTTGAATCATTTAACTGTGCTAAAGCGATTTGAAGATCCATGGTTGATTGCAAAAGATTGAATTTTATCTAAAAATGAGATTAAAATATTAATAAACTGATAAAATTTACAAATATGAACCAGCCCTCCTTCGGAGGGCTTATGTTAGTCGGGCCCTATGTGGTAGTGGTCTTGTAAATTACAAAACCTTTTAAACATTTATAACATTTAAATCATTCAAAATGGTGGAGTTTGAGCTTATTTACGCATGCGCGCGCTTTTTCTTTTGCTTTTCCTTTTCGTTTTAAGACCACTAAAAAAAGAAGATGCATTTTTGAGTATTGGTTTGGTGAAACTTATATATTAATAAAACCTTATGAGTTACAATAATAAAGGCAGAGTTTAAATGAAAAAATGAAACTTTGGGAAACTTTATCAAAATCTCTGTCTAAGCTCAAATATTTCAAAAAATATTGAAAAGCCGAACCCTTTGGATAAATGAGTCATAAATGAACTGAATATGTTTTTTTGCTAACAAATATGGTCGAGATTCTAGCCTACAGTATTTCAAAAAAGCATAAATCTTATAATATATCTTTGAATGCAATTGGAATTGATCTTAGTACTTCAAGATGTTTTGCCGATCACGGGCTCATTTTGCGTTACGTTAAGGTGTTTTTCGCGTAGGATGATTTTAAACGATTAATTTTTCTATCAAACGTCTTCTTATAGTCCCCTGAACATTCCCTGCAATGTGCGTCGAAAAAAATTTTTTTCGAAGGTGGTAATAAAAAACTAATGAGTGATTCAGATAGCCCATGGATGGAACTCGTCGGTAGACAAAAGTTTGGGTTCAAATAACTTTCGTGTCGAGACAGCCGAGCAAAAGAAAAAATGACTTCCGAGTTTTTTCGATTTTAGGTCAATTTTGATCAATCGGCCTGGCTTTTCTAGGGCATCTGAAGGGTTAATTTTTGTTTACAATACTAAAATTTTGGCATATTTGGAACGTTTATGCAAAATATTGGACAAATCCGCAAAAATCATTATTTAAGCAGCCATAATTTGTAGCTGCAAGTAGCAGGCGATAAAAATGAAATACAATATAAAACTATTATATAGAGTCAAAATAGCTTAAAAAGCATTTTTAAGTAACATAGGTAACATTATTTTAAAAAACATAGCAAAAAACTGTAATTTATAATTTTTACTCTAATACCTTATATCTCAAGTAGCCATTTTAAAGATCGGAAAAAAATTTTTCTTTCGGATTTTGGTTTTCTTGAGTAGAAATGGTAAAAAATATGCCAAAGTTTATTGTAAACAAAAATTACCCCTTCAGATGCCCTAGAAAAGCCAGGCCGATCAATCAAAATTGACCTAAAATCGAAAAAACTCGGAAGTCATTTTTTCTTTTGCTCGGTTGTCTCGACACGAAAGTTATTTGAACCCAAACTTTTGTCTACCGACGAGTTTCATCCATGGGCTATCTGAATCACTCATTAGTTTTTTATTACCACCTTCGGTTCGAGTAGGAACTTAGGGTTGCGCATAAATTTTTAAAGTTTTTAAAGATCTCAGCTTCCAGAACGTATTTCGATGCAAGTTTGGGTTTAAAATGTTGGATTTTTTGTGGCACAAAGTAAAATAATAAGTAAAAGTAAAAAAAAGATAAGTTAGCGTCAGAATTTATAAGAATCTGAATCGTATTTTTTTTGACAAAAATTTTTTTCTGCAAAGTTGCGCGCATTATGCACCATTGCTGACGACTTGGGAAACGTCTTTCTTTTTTGATATTGAAGATGAACTTTTTTAGCAAAAAATGTGAAAAACAGTAATTTAACTTTAGTATTATTTATATTATTTTTTTCATTAAAAAAAGTAATAAGCAGAACAAAAAAATGGTTTTCAAAAAAAACAAAAGTTGAATTTTTGCAATTTTAGCGGATTAACTTGGATAAGTTTATTTTACTATTAAAAGATGCATTTTTAAATGAGTAATCTGAATATAGTAAAATCTAAGCCTGGCCGTGACTGGCCCACATACTTTTCCTCACATTTATCCAAAAATCATGAAAAATCGACATTCATTTAGATGGCAAATTGTTCGGATAAACTTGGATAAGTTTAATTTACGCCTAAAAGATGTATTTTTTAAGGGGGAATCTGAATATATTAAAAGCTAAGCCTGGCCCGGACTGGCCCGTATACTTTTTTTCACATTTATATACACCACCATTTGACTTTTTTGCTTCATTGTCATTTTATGCATTCAAATGGTGTTTCGAATTACTTTTTTCTCTATAAACACTTCTAGTATTATATTTTCGACCTTTCGTAATATATAAATAATATAATTAAAGATTATTTAAAGATATTTTAAACAATCTTAATCAAACAAATTGTTTATCTTCAATATCAACTGAAAAAAACTCCCGCAACGAACACAAATGTTTTTCTTTTTCAGCATTTGCAAAAAAAGAAAAAAAGAATACCGTTTTTTTGCGTTTATGCGCAACCCTATAGGAACTTTGTTCTACAAAAAGCCCGAAAAACTGCACTTTTAAAACTTGGCGGACCCAGAACTCCCGGAGCGAAAATGTTCGGGCAGTCATACTGTAGGGGCAAATACTTCCCCCCTTCATGTTTGATTTCCCCCTACCCTTGGGTTTTCAGGCCCTTCCACTTTCGTTAAAAACGTTGAGTCCACTTTTTTTTTGCACACCCTATAAAATTTTACGAAATATTTTTTTACTGTTTTAGAAGGTAGTTTTATGATGCAATTGGGGTAATAGATATGTTTTTCGTGGAATAAAGAGTAAATGAAGCCGACCGCTAAAAACACAGTAAAAAAATATTTCGTAAAATTTTTACATTTTACCCCATATTACCGCTTATTACTAAACAAAAACAGCCCCTATTATTATAATCAGCGAAAAAAATGAACCTTAGACATAATTCATAGCACCCAAAAATATTCGGACTCAGAATCTGCCCAGAATCAGCCTTCAGAATCCTCAAATCAAAAAAGTGCGTCTATTTTTAGATTTTCCGCATTTTTTTACCCCAAAAACACTTCATGGCAAAAAAAATTTTTTCGAGTCAGAATCCGCTAAGAATCTGTCACAGAATCCATGAAAAACTTCAGAATCTTCGTAATACTTGATTCCTTATACTCCCAAAAATTTATTCCCACAAATTTTACAAAAAATTACTAAATTTATTGCGAAAATAAATAAATTTGATAATCTCGACTTTCCTCGACTAAAAGTGTACAGAAACTTTTGTCACCGATTGTAAAAATAAATTATTCATCAACTTTTTTATATAAAGTTGCGGAACTGAGAGGTAACCATCCGAAAACCACAATGTCATTTACAATTTCGAAGGTTTCCATGTAAAACCTTTTTTGACATTTTTACAGTAAGGTTTCGAGAGAAAAAATCTCATTTACAAAATAAAAGGTAATGTAGATCTTTTGGTTGGTGAATTTCTGCAAAATTTTTATTTTATCGCTATATATCATAGATCAGAAGAAAACGTTTTTTTTAGAGAAAGTAGGAAAATTATATAAAAATTATTTTAATTAATTTGGCCTGTCAGCTTTTTTTAAAGTGAAATAATTAAATTCTAGTAATGCACCAATTGTAATTATTAGAAAAGTGTTAATGAAATATTTTTTTTCGTCTGACTATTAGTTTAATTATAACATTTTTAAAAAAATAGGCAAATACAATTAGGGCATTACTAGAATTTAATGACTTCCCTGTAAAAAAAGTTGACAGGCCAAATTAATTAATACAATTTTGTACTTTCTCTAAAAAAAGCGTTTTCTTCTAATCTATATATTTTTCAGTCAAAAACGAAAAAGGCAATGGCAGATAACACCTACTTTATCATAGAATGTGTCTTTTATTTATTTCATTTATCTCTTTTAAATTTATTAATTATTAGATCCAGATCAGCATTTAAAGGACCATTTTATAATATTTTTCGAATCGTCCTTATTGCAGATTTGCTTGTATTTGGAATTGTAAGTTTTATTTTTGGAAGTAAGGACCCAAATTTTTGGGCCTGACTCTGGGGCTTTCAAAAAGCCCTAGGCTTTTGTCCATCCTTATAGGGAAGTACTGAAAGCTTTAAAAATTAATAAAATAAATTAAAGGAGGCGGACGCTTTGCTTTTTCTTTATGTGAGAGGTCTCGCAACGATTATGCACCTTACACGACAAAACCTCGGGTAGCAAGAGAACCTGATTTTCTGGTTCTCTTGCAAAAAAAGAGCAAAGAGTCCACCCCCTTTAATAATAAATTATAGATTCTCTAAAAAAGTTATTTTAAAATTTTACCTGTCGAAACACCATTACAAAAAAACTAACATCGAAAAAATCAATTTTTTATAACAATTTTATTTTTACAGACTAATGTTATTCATATGTTATCCAAAATCCCTGTTTTCACCGAACTTTTTGCCACAAATGGATATGTCGTTTCATGCATTTATTGCTTTTCTTCATATTTTTCTGTAATGCAATTTATCGGGCATTTTTTGATGGCTTTAAATCGATTTACACTTATTTGGTTTCCAATCCGATATAACTCATTTTGGAGACGACATTGGTATACTGTATTTTTATTATTAATTCCATTTTTGAATATTTGTTGGAGGTTACATGAAAAAGTTGTTATCGAAATTCGGCAGGATACAGTTTATGCAAAGTTTTTAAATCCATCAATTCTTCCAATAATTTCAACGTTGCTCTCATCGATTTATATTTCTACAACAACATTGTCTGCAATATTAAATTTATTATCATTTTTACGATACCGCTTTCGAAATACTTCTTCCCAGTCTCAACAAGCTGCAGCTGTGGAAAAGAGTTTATTGTGTAGGTTTTTTTAAAATTATTTATTTTTTTGGGAAATTTTAATTTCTGCATTCATTCAGTTCCTCAATTTTAAATAAAAAAGTTGATGAATAATTTATTTTTACAACCGGTGACAAAAGTTTCTGTACACTTTTAGTCGAGAAAAGTCTAGGAAAATCGAGATTATCAAAGTTATTTATTTTTGCATTACATTGGGTAATTTTACAGGAGTATAAGGAATCAAGTTTTACAAGGATTCTGAAGTTTTTCATATTTTTTACTGTTTTAGAAAGTTGTTTTATGATGCAATTGGGGTAATAGATATGTTTTTCGTGGAATAGAGAGTAATTGAAGCCGACCGCTAAAAAACAGTAAAAAAATATTTCGTAAAATTTTAATATTTTACCACATATTATTCACTACAACGCGTTTTCCACGGCTTTGCTTTTTTGTTAGAGAAAAAAAAGACAAGTAAAAGAGAGAGAGAGCAGCGTTTCGAAAATATTCGAAACGCTGCTCTCTCATTTTTTCACTTGTCTTTTTTTTCTCTAACAAAAAAGCAAAACCGTGGAAAACGCGTTGTAGTGCATATTACTTAACAAAAACAGCTCATATAATTATAATCCGCGAAAAAAATGAACCTTAGACAGAATTTATAGCACACAGAAATATTCGGAGTCAGAATCTGCCCAGAATCGGCCTTCAGAATCCTCAAATCAAAAAAGTGCCTCTATTTTCAGATTTTCCGCATTTTTTTACCCCAAAAATACTTCATAGCAAAAAAAATTTTTGGAGTCAGAATCCGTGAAAAACTTCAGAATCCTCGTAAAACTTGATTCCTTATACTCCCGAAAAATTAATTACCACAAATTTTTCCTGTTCTTGGCAAATACAAATTTTGAGAAAATGATTATTTTTTCAAAAAGAAGGATGAAAAAAGTTTACTGAAAATAGGGGGGAAAGCTATAAAAGTGCCGAATTTGCACTGAATATTTTCTTTCTTACAACCTAAATTCCCGAACATGCCAATAAATAGGGTTATGGACAAAATAGAGTAATAATTTTATGGATAATAATTAATATTTTTGTATCACTAATTTCTCTGCAAGATCCCACTTTTAAATTTCCTCTTTTTTTCTGATTCTCTAAAAAATAGTGATCGGATCCCGTCCCGTTTTCGGTAAAACCCGGGAAAAGGGAATTCCCGTTTTTTGAAAATGGACACGGGCGGGAATCCTGCGGGATTCCCGTGATTCCCGTCGGAAATTTGTAATATATAATATCCAAAAACAGTATATGTTTAAAACATGAAATTTATTAAAAAGAACATAAGAAATTCTACAGTCTAACAATATTATTTTATTAAAATTCGTCTCCAGAATCAGATTCTTCACTTTCTTCATCACTTTTTACGAAATTCGGGACATTGCTTTTTTGCATTACTCTAATTTTAAGTAATTTTTCAGGAGAGTCTGCAGATAATTTATTTCTTTGTTTGTTTCCATATAATAAAGTAGCATCAGAAAAAAAAAATATTTTAGTAAAAATTTGAATTTTTTTTGCAAATTATTTCAAAAAAGCTTTTTTTCTGTATTCAATCCAAAACTTTTTTTTAGTTGTTACCTGCATTGCATTTATTGCTCAGCTATTACGAACTTCAAATACCGTCAGACAACTTTTATTTCCAAATACTGAAGCCTCAAAAATTATTCTTCAATTTAATGATGTTTTTGCGTGGTCTTCAAGTGTGTTATTACTGTTACTCAGGTATTAAAAAATTTTATTGATATTTAATTTATTAAATTAAAAAGCATTTAGTCGATCAACACAAAGAGAATTTGCAAGTTTTTATTTTTGTCAAAAAAAGTTAGCAGTACATTTAATTACTACACCAAATCAATAGCTGTAAACTACTTTTTTGCATTGACGTTAAAGCAGAGTTGCAAAATGGAAATTTCCCGAAAATTATAATATTGTTAAAAAAAATCACAACGTCGTATGCGAGAATCTGTCTGCCTGTGATTTTGCAATGAAGCCTTCTGTTAATAACATTGAAGCTGTTAATGAAGCAGGAACGGTTCCGGTTTTAATAAAACTTCTTAATTCATCTGGTTGTAACAAGTTTTTAAAATTGACAACAAAAACCCTGGAAACAATTGCAGCAAGCACAACAATCATCTCCAAATAAGCAATTATAGATGAAAATGTGATATCAACGTTTTTTTTCCTCCTGTAATAAATCAAAATTTAGTAGGGTTATTATGGAATTTTGGTATTGCATATATTTTTGTGACATTTTGTCTTCGCTGCAATTTTGTTCAATTTGTAAATTTTTATTCAGTGCTTTGTGGAGGAATGTCACAGCGCGACGCGTGGTCACTTTTGCAAAAAAAGGGTCGAAAAAAGGAAAAAAAAGGTGTGCGTTTCAAAAAAAAGATTTAATACGTAAATTATAATTTTATTGCAATATTTTTGGTCCCCACTCCCAAATCCGCCATCTTTGGTGATAATTCCTGCCCGCCCCCCGCGTCAACTATATCACACGTGATATCTGGACAGCCCCTTAAAAGCGAATTTGTTGATGATTAAATGGCATTGAAGCAAATGGTCGAACAATTTGTTGTGGCTATATTGCAGCCGCATTTGGAAGCTCAAATTAGATTTCCTGCTAGCACTGATATGAATCTGAAAAAAATGTTTTTGAAAAAGTTTGATAAAAAATCTTTCACAAAACTCTGCACCATTTGGTTTAGAAATGTATTAATTTTATTTTTATATATTTTTTTCATTTCAAAAAAATTTAATGAATGACAACTTTTTTTATTTTTTGCCGGAACAAATATCAATCTTTAGATTTGAAAAAAAGCTGCAAAATAAATGTGTTTTTTTTTGAAATTGAAATTGAAGGAGCATTATTTCTGTTTATCCATGTCAAAATTTGAAAAGATATTTTAAAAACGGATGCTTTTAAAAGTTTTTTATAAAAGTTGTTTAAAAGATTATATTTAAAAGCTATTTGGTATAACAAAATGAAGCTGCTTTTGTTGATTATACAAGTCGCAATATTGTTGTGCACTGTTGATGCTTATTTTGATGTAAGTTTTTACTGTTTTGTTATAAAACTTATCTTTTTATGACTTTTTAAGTATTACCAAAATCAAAGCATTTTATTTTTAAAGAAAATTATGCCACGCAAACGATGGTGTATTTCTAATCCTTGTGTTACAGAATGTGTTTGTGAAGGTTTAAAATGTGGCACGGGGAAACGTTGTGATGTGGCGTTTCAAGCATGTTGTGGGATTATTTGTTGCTTTCCAGAATGTTTTAATGATTAAAAAAACAATAAAAAAGAATTTCACAGAATTATTTTCTTGAATCATACAATTTTCGATAATCCTGATAATAAACACTATTTTCAAATCCAGGAAATTCAATATATGGAGTTCGTTTTGGGGGAGTTTCAATAATTTTGTCAATAAATTTTTCCAGAATTTCTTTATATGCATCAGAAAGTGGAATATCTTCATAAAAGCGCAAATTAATCACCAAATTTTCATTTTTCTAAAAAATGTTAAAATTTTATTACAAAAATAAAAAAGTGGAAACTAACCAAAATAAAATCAGTAATTGAAGCAAAATCAAATGCTTCTGTTATATCCCAAAGATTAAAGTCAGAAAGTTCTTTTAAATCTGGAAGAACTTCAGCAAGCTTTTTGCAAGTATCTTTTTGAAACATTGATGAAGAATTTTCCGCAAATTTCCTGCAAAAGTAAACATTTAATATTATAAAAGTATAATTAAAACTTGAAATTTTTTTTTGTAAGTTAAAACTTACATCTGAAAATATTCAAGTTTAGGAGCATTTTCAAAGAGTCGATCAAATGTAACTAAAGTTCCATCAAAATGGCAGATGCTGCAACAAATAAGCAGTAATTCCTTCAAATCACGGGATGAAGTTAAACATTGATATTCTTTGAAAGCCAAATGTTGATCCCGAATTTCCAAATAACGAAGATTGCATTTGTTAATCTTTGGGATTAAAGACGACAACGATGATGGTGAAAAAGAATCAACATCAATATGATCATAAATCCATAATTTAGCAATATTTTTAGTTGAATCAAAAATTTCTTCATCTGCCTTCCATTCATTTTCATTAATATGATTTAACCATGCAACAGGATAAATCGGATTTTTTGAAAAGAAATATTTGCAAGTTTGAATCAATTTCTTCCATGCTTTTCCAGAACTTGGATTTGTAATTATATATTTGATAATTGGATATGAAAGTAAAAATTGCTGTGGTCGTGGAGAAGCAAATGTATAACTTTTATTTGAATCATTTAATTGTGGTAAAACCAGTTGAAGATCCATCTCTGATTGCATATGACCAAATATAATTTAAAAATGAGACTTAAATATTAATAAACTGATAACATATATAAATATGAATATAAAACAACGGTACTTTTTTAATGTTCCCCCCTTTCTTCAAAATTTTCAAAAGTCTTTTTTTACCCAAAATCAGAACAATCCAAAAAAAAAATGAACTGTTCAGATTTTTGGGAGAAAAAGATTTGGAATAATTTGAAGAAGGAGAAGATGAGAAGGCGACCTTGTTTACATCCCCCCTTTATTTTTGAGTACAGTGCAAAAAATGATATACAAATTTTTAATTTCAAATCTTTATCAAAAAAAAGAATGGATAATTACTTGAATGACAAACGCTTATGAAAGGGGGGGGGGTAGTAAACAGGTTAAAAAACAAAAAGAATCATCAGTTTTTAAGGACGGATACAAAACAATTAAGAATTAAAAAAATGTTTTTAAAGCAAAAATTAAAAAATGCTTTCAAAACAAAATGCTTTGAATAAACACCTTTTTTTCGGCCTTTTTTAACAGGAAGTGACTGTTATCAGAAATATCACAATGCTTTTTCTTCGTCATCATATCAGTAAAAAAACGATTCAATAGCTATTTTCTTTAGCATTTTTTGCTTAAATTTTTTTTATTTTAAGTCATTAAATATTTTTTGATTACAATCACTCTTAAAATCCCAATCAATAATATTGAGAAAAAAAAGGAAAAAAAAAACTGTGTTTCAAAAGTTTGAAAATTTTATTCTTGTGTTTTTTTTTACAATGATGAAAGATGACAAAGGTCAAAACATTTTTTTCATATAAAAAGAAAAAAATCAACCATTAACAATAAATTTGTAAAAAAACTAAAGTTATGAAATTTTAGAAATTATTTTTATCATTATTATTTATTTTGAAATTAAAATTACAAAGTAAAAAAATTAGTAGAAAAATTTTCAAATTTAAGTTTAGTTTATTCAGGATTTTTGATAATAATATAAATGGCATGACAAATTCCGAAACAAAGAAAACACAAACAAATATTTATGCAAACATCGGCATTGAAAGATCCAACTTTAAAATACACTGCCACCGGGGGTAAAAGTAAAGCAATAATAACATACAATAAATCATTGGTTGAAAGTGGCATTTTTTTGAAATCACAGAAATAAAAAATAAAAATTGCAACAAAATTTTAATAATAAAAAAACTGAAAAAATTTTTGCCCATTTAAATAGGGGATGGAAAAAAATGATAATTTTTCAGCAAATTTATAAAAAATAAATGAATCAGTTGGATTAGAAAAAAAAGTGGAAAAACGAGCAAACAATGGTTTTTTTTTATAAAAAATGATGCATTATTTCATCATACGTTTTTATGTTTAAAAATGTGAATAATGGCAATTTAAATGTTTTTCAAACATGTTTCAGTTTGTTTTTTTAAAACAAAAAACGTAAAAATAAGTCACATTTGGAATGGAAAGAAAAAATATTTGCAATTTTAAAACATCCATGTCAGAGCTTTCCGAATACTAAAATATCGGTATAAGTGGCATCTTTGAAAATAAAATCAATCAATCCGTTTTTTTTCAAAATCAAAAAAAGAATATATTTTATTTGAAATGAGAAATGAAAAGATAAAAAACAGTTACATAACATCAGAAACCACCAAAGATGTATTTCACAGAATTAAATTCTTGGTTCATACAATTTTCGATAATCTTTAAAATAAATACTATTTTTAAATCCAGGAAATTCAATCAAAGGAATTCTTTTTGGTGGAGTTTCAATAATTTTTGCAATAAAGCTTTCAAGAATTTCTTTGTATCCAGAAAAAAATGGAAAAGAAAACCTCAAATAAATTAACAAATTTTCATTTTTCTAAAAAATGTTGCAAAAGTTTATTATAGAAATAAAAAAATTGAAACTAACCAAAAGAAAATCATCGATTGTAGAAAAATCAAAGGCTTCTGTTAAACCATCAAGATTAAAGCGAGAAAGTTTTTTAAAACGTGGAAGAATATCAGCGAGCTTTTTGAAAGTATCTCGTTGAAACATCGATGAAGAATTATCGGCAACATCCATACAAAAGAAAAAATTGTTTTTTATAAAAGTGTAATTGAAACTTAAGTTAAAACTTACATAGTAAAGCATTCAAGTTCGGGACAATTTATAAAGAGTTGATCAAAAGTAATTAAACTTCTATCAGAATGGGAAATGGTGCACCGGTAAAGCTCCAATTCTTTCAAATCACCTGCTGAAGTTAAAAATTTATATTCATCATAAGTTAAATCTTGACGAAAAATAGCTAAAGAACGAAGATCACATTTCTCAATTTTTGGGATTAAAGAAGACAACAATGATGTTTCAGAAGTAGCAACATAAATATTATCATAAATCCATAATTTAGCCACGTTTTTTGTAGAATCGTAAATTTCTCCATCAGCATTCCATTTCATATAAAGCGACTATTAATAAAGTTATTATGCTGGAGCCAAAAATAAAGCAAAAAATTGAAATGTTCCTCTCGATTTTCTGTGCTATAATTGAACACCTTTTTTGCACATTCTCCTCATTTTAAAAGGCAAATTTTTACGATAAATTACATTAAAAAGAACTATTTTTCATAAATAAAATTTTTTACATTTGTATACTGTAGTAATATACTGTAGTAATATACTGTATGTTAAAATATTTAAACTACAGTACTTTTCGAAAATGAGGAAATTTTCTTATAGGAAATTTTCCTCATTTTTATGTTTTACCCTACTTTTTTGAGGAAATTTTCTTATAGGAAATTTTCCTCATTTTTTAAACCCTATTTTTTACTTCAACTTTGGGTTGGATTCGAACCCGGAACCTCCGTGCTCGAACCTCATTGCTTTACCCACTGCGCCATTCAGCCTTTGCATTTTTGCTGCAAAAGTAAGACTTGTTCTTTCGCGTTTTTTTCAACGCGACAATTTTAATTCTTTTTACTTTTTTTTGTTAAAATTTATTAAATTAATTGTTTTTTACGCAATATTTTACAAAAAATGATATTAATCAATATAAATGTATTTAAATTTTTACATTTTACATTTGTTTTTCATTTTTACGGCAAAGTTATTGATTTTTATTATCATTTTTATCACAGATTACATTTGAATAACATTTGTTATACCTTTTTTGGTGCTTTATTTTTTTATTTACATAAAACATTCAGTAAAAATTTTAATAAAATAAATGATCGTGCAATTGTAGCATAAAATAAATCAAAAATATAGCTTGGGATTAAAAAACTTTTTAAATAAAAGATTGGCACAGATTTTAAATGAATTCATCGGCAGCTTTTGATTTTGTTTCTTTCTTGGCAAATGGCTTACATTTTCCAGCAAGTTCTTTCAATTCAACATTGCCGGAAACTGTTACATTTTTAAAATAATTTAAACTTTTTAATAATGTTTCTGTTACTGAAAAAACTTATTAAAAAAAATTAAATGAATCAACGATAGTGCAATTCCTAGGTTGGAGTGTCGCAGGACTCCTGCATAAAAATTTGTAATAAGTTAATTTTTTTTTGTAACTACGGATTTGACTCTAGTGACTTGGAATCCCGATTAGGGTCACCATCGGCGAGTGATTTGAAATAAAAAATGCTTAACACTGTACCTGTTGTTGAAGTAATGTATAATAACATGGCATCATAATCGGATGACAATTTGCACAAATTAGAAAGTTTTTGAATGGAAATTGTTGTGCCTAAATAACACCCTTTCTCCATAGCCAAATTCCTTAAATAACGGACTTTATCATCTTCTGGGGCTTCAGGTAAAAAAAGTGATGCAGAAATTGTTGTTGGGGGTAAATAATTGCTTACAGAATCTAAAAATTACAAGAGTGTTGGTGAAAAATTTTTGAAAAATGTTACCAATTAAAGCTCCATCTTCCATCAAAACATTAAAAGTTGCAGTAGGATTAATATTTGGAAGTTGAGGAGAGCTTTCACCATAATTGCTTAATAATAAAATAACAAATTTTTCACTATTTTCATCTAACAATTCCAAAAACGATGGCTAAAATGTTTAAGTAATGTGTAACAATATGCTTTTGCAGGATTTACCGTCAAAACATTCGTGATAACCATATTTTGAATCGGCAAAATTGATGGATCAATTCCTTCCGCATAAATTGTATTGTTATAAAAGGCATGCTCTTCAAAATGGGTTAATACTTTTTTTTGCAACTTTTGCCAATAAACTGTCGATGTTGATGGCCTTTTTCTGTTATGCATAAATCTGAATTTTAATATTTTTTTTAAATTTTAAAATGGCAGATAAACATACTGTACTGCTTCCAAATGTTTCATTAATGCATTTTTATCAAGTACACGGCCGCTACCAAGAAATTCAACGGCTTCTTCTTCGGTTTCAAAATTATGTGGAGCTTTTTCTCTTAAAAATTCCAAAAAATTAACTTCAACTGCTAACAATTCCTGCAATCATTTTTATCATGATAGTAAATAATGCAAATTTTGAAACAAACTTTTTCAACTTTATCTGTTCTCGTATCTGCAAGTAAACTTAAAGTTTCAAATGCAATTTCTTCATCTCTTTTAAAAGCTTGAATGAAGGCCTTCCAGAAATTTGCAGAAAGATCAATTTGATTTAAAGGTTGATCATCATAGACAGCAGTAAATAACTTTGTTAAAACTAATTGTGGCAAACAAAGTATATTTGTGCAAATTGATGGGTATCCATTATTGAAATAAGCTTGCATAAGATGATTGAAACTCTTTTCCACTTTTTTGTTTGCAGGTGCTGTAATGGCATGTTCTGCCATAATTTTAATTGCAAGTTCCACCTAAATGCTTTTAAAATTAAATATGCGCTTTACGTAATATTTTTCTCACTGTCTGAAGATAAGTTAATATTGTTTGATGAAGATTGTGAAATAGTGGAGCTGTAATCAAAATTTTTTGTTCAAATTATAAATCTTCAAAAACTTGACATTGAATATTAAGAATTTTTTGATTATCATTTTCTTCATTAAATTTCTTTATTGCAGCAAATCTATTATTGCCATCTAAAATAAAATGAAGAGCAGAATTTTTTGGTTTATAAACCACGAATAAATTTCTTTGATGCTGCCACATATTATTCTTCATTTTCAAAAGTATCTCTTCAACATAAGGTTGTGATAAATCTCTTATAGAAAAATCATGCTGAAGAACAGAAACCGTCAATGTACGTAATTTTGGTTTCGGTAACTTCATATTTTTAATTTGGAAAATTAAAGTTTTTATTGCTTCTTCTTCCAAGGAGCTTGAAGTTGTTGCTTTTCCTTTAATTTCATCAACGTCATTTTCATTCTGTGGTACAACTGAAACTTCCTCTTCTGAAAAGCAATTTTGTAATTTTTTTCTATTCTTAATACTCTTTGACACGTTTTTACTCTGCTCCCTTTTTTATTTTTTCAATTTTCATTGATCATTCAAAAAAATCGAATGAAAAAATATAAAAATGAATATTTTTTGTTTTTAATTTTCCAGAGATGTTTGAATTAAAAAAAGTGGAAACAAAGGGAAAGGGAGTAAAGTAAAAAGTACCATCTTTTACCGTTTGATTTTATTTCGCTCATGAAATTAAATAAATCTTTGCAGCTTGGATTGTAATAAATTTTTTCTTTTTTTAAATCATAGAGCATTTGAAAATCTGAGATTTTTGCGCAATAAGCACCTTCTTCAACAAGCTTTAAAAAAATGTTACACTTTTTTTATAAAACATATATAACTTACGAAATAAGTCATGTCTTTTAGGGCATTAATAATTACTGCTAAAACTTTATGTTCTTTTTCTTCAGCTAAACTTATTTTCAAATGTTCTCCATCCCATTCTAACGAAACTTTTTCAGCTACAGCATTAATATCTCCATGTTCTTGGTGTATTAGCAAATGCATTATCCCACAACAAAATTTATTCTCCACAAGGTCGGCTTTTTTAAATATTTAAGCTTTAGTAAACCTATTATATTTATAGGTTTAGCAAAACTTACTGAAAAAACTTTAAGCGGTGTGGTAGCAACAAGTATGGCACCAGCTACTTATGATTTTAAATCAATTTTAAAAGAAATCGAAAATCCATCTGGTAAAATAAAAAGCAATCATTTTTTTGAAATTTCGAAAGATGAAGATGGCAATGTTATTTTGAAAATTGCACGTTTCATGCGATCTCGCACATTTTTGGCAAATGATCCTCGCGCTGCTGATCCTTGCTCATTTAAAATGTTTAAGGTAGGACGGCGTAACATTATTAAATTAAAACTTTTAAACTTTTAAGCAAAAACCCGATATTACAAAATTTCCAACAATAGTTCCTCCAAAAAAGTTTGACTTGTATAAACATGCTCAACTATGTGCAGCTGTTAAAGGAAGAATTCCACCAGAAGAATATACAGATTTGTTAAATGTCCCAAATTATCTTAAAAACCTTCCACCTCCAGAAAGCTTCGAAAGTCTTTTAAAGCGCTTAGAAGAAAATGTTATTGTAGCACCACCTACTGCTGAAATCTCGGATGATCCAGAAAATATAGCAATTGATGCATTTTTAAAAAGTGACGTTGTAAGTCGGATTTGGAATTCTGTTGATGGATATGCTGCGGAAGTTTTACAAAATGATAAAAATTTGGAAGGAGAAAAAGCATCCTCTTCAAAAATAAAAGAAAAGACAACAAGAAAATCAGCAGCACAAAGACCTGTAATCGAAAAGAACACTGTTAAAGGTAAAAAGCGCAAACAACCGGACCCTTAAAATACCGTATTTATAATTTATATTGTTCCTTATCATTTAATAAAACCCCAAAATCATAATGTTGCATTCTGCATATAATCCCAAGCTATATTTTTGATTTATTTTATGCTACAATTGCACGATCATTTATTTTATTAAAATTTTTACTGAATGTTTTATGTAAATAAAAAAATAAAGCACCAAAAAAGGTATAACAAATGTTATTCAAATGTAATCTGTGATAAAAATGATAATAAAAATCAATAACTTTGCCGTAAAAATGAAAAACAAATGTAAAATGTAAAAATTTAAATACATTTATATTGATTAATATCATTTTTTGTAAAATATTGCGTAAAAAACAATTAATTTAATAAATTTTAACAAAAAAAAGTAAAAAGAATTAAAATTGTCGCGTTGAAAAAAACGCGAAAGAACAAGTCTTACTTTTGCAGCAAAAATGCAAAGGCTGAATGGCGCAGTGGGTAAAGCAATGAGGTTCGAGCACGGAGGTTCCGGGTTCGAATCCAACCCAAAGTTGAAGTAAAAAATAGGGTTTAAAAAATGAGGAAAATTTCCTATAAGAAAATTTCCTCAAAAAAGTAGGGTAAAACATAAAAATGAGGAAAATTTCCTATAAGAAAATTTCCTCAAAAAAGTAGGGTAAAACATAAAAATGAGGAAAATTTCCTATAAGAAAATTTCCTCATTTTCGAAAAGTACTGTAGTTTAAATATTTTAACATACAGTATATTACTACAGTATATTACTACAGTATTAAATGTAAAAAATTTTATTTATGAAAAATAGTTCTTTTTAATGTAATTTATAGAGAAAAATTAATTTAAAATTTTCATTAAAATTTTGACAGCTTTTAAAAAGTAGTGAGGAGTTTTTCGATTTTTTGCTTTATTTTTGGCTCCAGAAAAATAACTTTATTAATAGTCGCTTTATATCATCAACACATGTTAAACATTCAACTGGATAAATAGAATTCTTTGAAAAAAAATATTTGCAAGTTTTAATCAATTTCTTCCATGCTTTTCCAGAAGATGGATTTATGAAAATATATTTGATAACTGGATATGAAAGTACAAAGTTTTGTGGACGTGGAGAAGCAAATGTAAAAATTTTATTTGAATTCATTAACTGTTGTAAGATGAGATCAAGATCCATGTCTGATTGCAAAAAATTGAACTACAAACGAGATTAAAATATTAATAAACTGGTAACATATATTTAAATATGAATATAAGACAACGGTACTTTTTTACTATACCCGGGAAATTTCCCGGGAACGGGAAATGGTCGACCCTAACAAAGGCCCTATGAAAGGGGGGGGGGGGATAGTAAAAAAGTGAAAAAACAAACAAAAAACAACGAACAAATCTTCAGTTTTTAAGGACGGCCAAAAATAATAAGGAATTTAAAAAAATGTTTTTAAAACAATTTTTTTATGCTTTGAATAAACTTTTTTTTCGGTCCTTTTTAACAGGAAGTAATAGTTATCACAAATATCATAATGCTTTTTCTTCGCCATCATATCAGTAAAAAAACGATCCAATAGCTATTTTCTTTAGCGTATTTTGCTTTAATTTTTTATTTTGTTTTAAGTCATTAAATATTTCAATCACTCTTAAAATCTTAATCCAGATTTTGAAATTCGATCTGTAAGAACTACTGCTGCTTATGAATCTGTATCTGGAGACCAAGGACATGCCCAAGGACAACTGCAAAACCAAATGTCAACACAAAAAATGTAAATGTAGAAGAGAAGGAAGATTATGCAATTCAAGATGCCATAGCAGTTTTACATGCACAAATAAATAAATTTATTATTAATTTTTGTTTTTTATTCTTTTATAAGTTTTTTTGTCTGTTTTTATTCTTTTTTTCTGAAATATCATTGCTGTCATCTTTAATCCCAAAAATTAAAAAATCTGGTCTTCATTTTTTGAGTATTTGCTATCAAGATTTAACTTTTGATGAATATAAATTAATGATTTTATTTATTTTTTTGTCTGTTTTTATTCTTTTCTAACATTTTTTAAATTGTTTTTTAAAAATTTTTGATTTTTCAATAATTTTTGTTCTTTTTTACAAAAATGGCGACTCCTTCACAATACGGGCGGTAATAAATATGTTATCAGTTTTTTTTATATTTAAATCTCGTGTGTAGATAATTTTCACTCATATGCAATCAAACATGGATCTTCAACCTGCTTTGCCATCATCAAATGATTCTAATAAAAGTTATACTTTTGCTTCTCCACGACCACAAAACTTTTCCCTTCTATATCCAATTATCAAATATATTTTTACAAATCCAAGCTCTGGAAAAGCATGGAAAAAATTGATTAAAACTTGCAAATATTTCTTCTCTAAGAATTCTATTTATCCTGTTGAAAAATGTTTAAAATGGAATGATGATAAGAAATGGGATGCTGACGGAGAAATTTTAGGTTCAACAAAAAATATTGTTAAATTATGGATTTATGATAATATTTATGTTGCTACTTCTGAAATATCATTGCTGTCATCTTTAATCCCAAAAATTAAAAAATCTGGTCTTCATTTTTTGAGTATTTGCTATCAAGATTTAACTTTTGATGAATATAAATTAATGATTTTATTATGGTTTGTTTTTACTTTTTTGTTTTTATAATAAATTTTCAAATATTTTAGAAAAATGAAAAGTTGTTTATTCTTTTGCGCTTTGATGAAGATATTCCACTTTCTGATGCATATAAAGAAATTCTTGAACAATTTATTATTAAAATTATTGAAACTCCACCGAAAAGAATCCCTAATATTTATTTTCCTGGATTTGAAGATAGTATTTATTGTAATGATTGTTAAAAATTGTGTGATTCAAGAAAATAATTCTATGAAATACTTTCTTTGATTTACTGTAACGGTTTTTTTCCTTTTTTAATAAATAATGACCTTGATTTTTTTCACAAAAATGCTTCGATTTTTACATTTTATTTTTGAGATCACAAGTATTTACACTTTTTTAAATTAACTTCAAAATGTTTTTATTGTTTTTCCAACAAAAAAATACGAAAAAAAACGAAAACTTTTTTGGTCACATGGCGTCGAAAAGCATTTTGCCAAACATCGGCGTAAGAAATAGAACGTTTGCTTTGCTTTGGATTCGATGTGGTTATCTTACAATTTTGTTAGAATGATTTCATGATGGAACAACATTTAACATTATGATGAAATTGTCAGACAAATGGAAATAAAATTTGTTTAAAAAAATGTGTTGAAATACAAAAATTTACAGTATTTATTTAAACAGATTGCTGTACATCTATCACAATTATTTTTTTATAACATTAAAGTATCGAGTATTAGCTACTCAAAAATACCAAACAATCACATTTTATGAAAAAGTAACTATGAAATCCAAAACGACGAACGTTACCTACTTTTACAACTTCATCTAAAGATTTCACTCACCGTAGACGTTCCCAGGTCAATCCGGAGTTTCAAGCTCATGTTTTGCATAATAACTCGTCTGAGTATAAGAAACACTGTGACAAAAAATTAGCTGCCGAATGCAAATCCCCATCGTTTAATGGAGACTTGAATATACGATAAGTAGCAGACGATGAACGTTTATTGGTGTCTTAATACTTAATGGCATTGCATTTTTAATGCTGATAAATATTGCAACGTATTTGATACTTGTTCTTGAAGTTTTTAAGATCTTAAAACAGACTATAACCCTATCAAAAATTTTCGCGGTGGGACCAAATGTTGTACAAAAATGATTTAATGTTTAAATCTCTTACTGAAATTTTGTATTATTTTTTTTAAATAAGCACTTTTTTTGCAATTTTTTCATGAAAATTAGAGTTTTTTGTTTTGCTTACAGTAAGAAAAAAATGTTGCATTCATTTATTTTGTTTTAATTTCTTACTGTATTGTACATTATTGAAATGTATTTCAATAATGTACAACATTTGGTCCCACCGCGAAAATTTTTGATAGGGTTATAGTCTGTTTTAAGATCTTAAAAACTTCAAGAACAAGTATCAAATACGTTGCAATATTTATCAGCATTAAAAATGCAATGCCATTAAGTATTAAGACACCAATAAACGTTCATCGTCTGCTACTTATCGTATATTCAAGTGTCCTATAAACGATGGGGATTTGCATTCGGCAGCTAATTTTTTGTCACAATGTTTCTTATACTCAGACGAGTTATTATGCAAAACATGAGCTTGAAACTCCGGATTGACCTGGGAACGTCTACGGTCAGAGTGAAAAAATCATTTGAGTCAAAAAAACAAAATTATTGAAAAACACTGTCTGACCGAAAGTCACAAATATTTCAACACTTTTTGAATAATTTCAACACCAAATAGTATATAATCACTTTTTTCAAATTTTGAAAAATCGATTTATCAGTAATTTTTGAAAATCTTTTAACTGTCTAAAATGATTTCGAGACTTATGATGAAAGATTAAAATTATTAGAAATGGTTTCGCTTCATCAAAGAAGAATGATCAAAGACATAATTCTAAAATTGATCTTCAATATGTTCCTCTTTGATATTTATTATTCATCGAAATGCACAAGGAAAATATGCTTCAATTTTTTAACTCGCGTTGCTTCTTTGTTAACAAATTTGGATATAAATCTTCAAACCTCAGCAACCTCTCAAGAATTGATCTCACTGACAGAAAAATATTAAAATATGTCTCTAAAGTTTGATTTTTTTCTTTTTTTGTATTTTACCCCTTGCTTGTTTTTGTATAAATATGAGTGAAAATTAATCGATAGATAATACCTTAGAGAAAATATTGGAAAAGTTTTGGGGGAAATGGGTCAAAGCTGAAAAAAGCGGCGGCAAAAGTTGAACTTTTTTCATTTCTTTTTCCAAAAAACTTTGCTGTGAGCGCGGGTAAAATTCAGCAGTACAATTTTTTTACTTTACTCTCCCCTGTTTATATTTTTCATTTTTTTTGAAATGCATTAATGCATAGAGAAAAGATGAAACCCAAATTTTCATTTTTCTTGGATTTTTGAATGAAAAAGGAGGGGGGAATAAAGTAAAAAATACCAAAAATTCAATTTCGGCACTCCATGTATTTTTTTTAAAGAGTCAATTTATTTTTGTTCTTTCTCGTGCGCTATTTTTTTAAAATTTAAATATGCATGTATTATTTTACCATTTATCATTAATCTCATTTTTAGATAACATTCAATCTTTTGCAGTCAAACATGGATTTGAATGATCTTCAACTCGCTTTACCATCATCAAATGATTCAAATGCAGAATATACTTTTGCTTCTCCACGACAACAAGACTTTTCTCTTCCATATCCGATTATGAAATATATTTTTACAAATCCAAGTTCTGGAAAAGCATGGAAGAAATTGATTCAAACTTGCAAATATTTTTTTCCAAAGAATTCCATTTATCCTGTTAAATGTTTTGAATCTTTTGGTGAAAGTGAATGTAATATTGATGGAGAAATTTTCGATTCTACGAAAAATATTCCTAAATTATGGATTTATGATAGAATTAATGTTAATTCTTTTTCACCAACACTTTTGTCTTCTTTAATCCCAAAAATTGAAAAATATGATCTTCGTTCTTTGGAGATTTTGCGTCAAGATTTAACTTATGATGAATATCAATTTTTAACTTCATCTGGTGATGTGAAGGAATTGAAGCTTTGGGGCTGCACCATCTGCCATTTTGATGGAACTTTGGTTACATTTGGTCAACTGATTGCAAATATTCCCAATATTGAAATTTTTTTTTTGTAAGTTTTTATTAAATTTACACTTATACATTATATAGTTTTCATTTTTGTAGGGAATGTGACGATAATTCTTCATCAATGTTTCAACCAGATACTTTCAAAAAGCTCGCTGATAATTCTCCATGTTTAAATAAGCTTTATCACTTTAGAATTTTTTGTTTAACAGAAGAATTTGATTTTGCTTCAATCACTGATTTTATTATGGTTGGTTTTAACTTTTTTATTTTTATAATAAATTAAATATTTTAGAAAAATGAAAAGTTGTTCATTTATTTGAGCTTTGATGATGATCTTCCACTTTCTGATGCATATAAAGAAATTCTTGAAAGCTTTATTGCAAAAGTTATTGAGACTCCGCCAAAAAGAATCCCTATTATTTATTTTCCTGGATTTGAAGATAGTGTTTATTTTAAAGATTATCGAAAATTGTACGATTCAAGAAAATAATTCTGTGAAATACATTTTTATTGTTTCTGTTGTAGTGTAACTGTTTTTTTCTGTTTTTTATCTTTTCATTTCTCATTTTAAATAAAATATATTCTTTCTTGTTTTTGCAAAAATTTGATTGATTTTTTACCAGTGTTGTTGCGCCGCCGCCGGCGGTGGCGACTTTTTAAAAACTTCAAAAGCGTTTTGCCGCAGATCAAAGGATGCCGCTGGCGGCGGCGATGTTTCATTTTTTGCCTGGCGGCGGCGGCGATGTTTCTTGAGGCGCAACAACACTGTTTTTTACATTTGGTTTTTGAAGATACAAATTTTTGCAATATAAAACGATGAAATGTAAAGTTTTTCAAATCAAGACGTTGTATTCCCAAATTCGACGAAAAATGGCAATCGGACTTTTTTTTAAAATTCAATTTCAAATTGCCACTTTTTTTCGTTTTTTTCCAATTCAACGTTTTTTGGCATTTTTTTTGCCACTTTTTTCCATTTTTTGAAATTCAACGATATTTGGCAATTTTTTTGCCACTTTTTTCCATTTTTTGAAATTCAACGATATTTGGCAATTTTTTTGCCACTTTTGCTCATTATTTGGAATTCAACGAAAAATGGCAAAAACATTGCCACATTTTGTCAATTTCCCTAATTCAAAATAAAATTTGCCACATTTTTCTGGTTTTTTCTAATTCAACGAAAAATGGCAATGGAAATTGCCATTTTTCGTCGAATTTGGGGATAGAACGTCATGATTTGAAAAACTTTACATTTCATCGTTTTATATGATTAATCTGAAAATGTTTAAAAATTATCAAAAACTTATCTGCTGATAGTTGTCCGATTCTGGAAATTTTTTTTAAATGCAAAAGATATTTCTTTGGCAATAAAAGTTTTGAAATTTTTTTTTTTTTACTCAGTTTTGTGTTAAAACATACTTGTTTTCCACATAATTTAATTTAAAGCCGTCGACAATCTCTTCAAGTCAAAATCAAATATTTGTAAAACAAAGTTTTTGTATTATTATTTTCTTTCTGTCGCTCGATTTGAGTTTATCCAATTTTTATTATTGTCAATATTAAAATTTATTTTTCATGAAATTCATGAAATTTAGTTTTAAACTTTTTTGTATTATTTTAAATACAATTTTCTTAATTTTAAACTTAGCTTAAACAAAATATTCAAATCAAGTGTTTAAAAAAAATTTTTACAGCAGCAGCAAAAATGATTTTTTAAATGTATTAAAGAAATTCTTCTCCGATCAATATTTCGAAATATCGCTTTAAAGTTAGACATTCTAAAACAAAAACAACTGCCGAAAAAAAGTGACTTTCATTGAATTTTAACAAATCTCATTTTTGTGCCGCTTTTTTTCAACAGATTTAAAACCGTTTCAGAAAAAATGTCAAAAAAGACTTCTTATTTTTGTGCTTGAAAAAACAATTTTGCACTGTCGAAAATTTAAAAAAAAAATTATTCATCAGCTTTTTCAAAATTTGTTGAAGCAAAATCTGCTTCAAAGTTGAACTTAAAGGGAGTGTCGACGGCAAGCAAAAAAAAATTTGTGTGGACAACAAGTATGTTTTAACACGAAAATGAGTTAGAGAAAAGAAATAGCATAGAAAAATGTCTTATTCGTGTAAAAACATACTTGTTGCCAAAAAATTTTTTTTTGCTTGTCGTCGACACTCCCTTTAATGAAAAAGGGCCCCAATTTTTAGTAATTTGAATTAAGGGTTGTTAAACGAAACCTGCCGCCGAAGTGGGGCGTAAACAAAGGTGTTTTACTTTTACTAGTAAAAAAAAGAATCAAGAATTTTAATAACAACATCAAGAAGTTCCGCAGAACTATAAAAACTTTAATTTTAATTTCGTTTAATCAAATTTTATCGATAATAACGTTGATAAGAATATTTAATAAAACACAAATTTCTATCATTTTATGTTTAAAGATTCACATTTTCAACATATTACAAATGTGGAAAAGCATGTTTTTAATGGGTTGGAAAATTAAAGATTTCTTGAAGAAGTTTCATCATTGTTTTAATTTTTCGAATTTTCATATTTGCAATTGAAATATTAAAATCTGCTTCAGTTACAGGCGTCAAAAGTGATTGCAATCTTCGACACGCTTCCAAACTTCCCCGACACATTACTGTAAAATAATCATATTGTTGAGTTGTTCTTCGAAGTCCAACTGCAATATCTTGACATCCACTTTTTGCTTTTAATATGTAATAACAACTTTCAAAATATTTTGACCAGAATTTTGGAGCAACAATTACAAATGAAAGGTAATTAATTATTTGATTTTGTAAATTTATTTCAGACAAAATTTTGCTTTGTGGCAAAAATGCAAGTTTAATAAGCGTTGAATGAGCTTTCTAAAATGTGAAACTAATTTAAAAAATATTATAATTTTTTTTCAGTAAAATAACCCAAGATGACGGTAAGCCAAGCAGTGATATGACTTGACTATTTTGTCGCCCCGGCCCCGCCCCATCCCCCGGCACTTTGAAAAAGACGCCCCATCCCCCGCCCCGCGCCCCGGCACTTTGAAAAAGACGCCCCATCCCCCGCCCCGCGCCCCGGCTCTTTTGAAAAGTCGCCCCGCACCCCGCCCCGCTCTCGTTTTTCGCCCCGAAATTATTTTTCTAAAAAGCAATTTCGTCTATAAAAAAACGAAAAAAGTGATTTATTTTATGATTATTAACGGATTTCAATCATTATTTAGTAATTTTTAGCAATTAAAATTAATTTCATCGTTATATTATTTGAAAATTTGTTTAAAAAATGAAAAAATTTTCATTTCGCCCCGGCACTTTTAAATACCCGCCCCGTCCACCGCCCCGCGCTCTGGCGTTTTGAATTTTTCGCCCCGTCCCCCGCCCCGCCCCGGCTTCGGGGCGCCCCGGGCGCTCCGGGGGATGGCGGGGCGGGGCGAGTCACATCACTGAAGCCAAGATATCACGCCATTTGAAATGGCTGAGAACGGAATGGCATTATCTAGTTATATTATTATCGCAAAAAACTTATGCAACTTTCTGCGATAATAATAATAATAATTTACAAAAAAGGGTTAAATAATCTTACTTCGTAAAGGTTACGGTAGCCGTCTGTAGAAATGGAACAGTGTTTTGATTCAACAATTGTAGAAATGAATGCAATAAAATTTGTTCCTGCTGATTTATTATCCTAAATATGCCACAAAAATTTGTTTTATAATTAAGCCTAAATAAACATTTATTTAAAAAAAGAGACATTGGACGATCCTGATTTTCAGGATTATCCAAAAAAAGTGGTGAAACTACAGAACAAAAAAAGTTAGCAAAGGTTCTTCACTATGGTTTCCTTCCCTTATAAAATTCCAAAAAATCTCTGATAGAATAAAAAAAAACGGTCGTGTCAAGAGTTTTGACATTGCTTTGATTGCTCTCTTTTTCTGACAAAAATTTTTTTTACAAAATGCAAAATTTATTAAACACACACAATGTTTGATGCAATTTTTTTTTGATAAAATATTAAATATTGTTAATATTAAAAATGAGTTAAAGTTAGAACGATAAATTCATAAAAATAATGCAATTTTTATCAAAAAATGAGAGCAATCAAAGCAATGTCAAAACTCTTGACACGACAGTTTTTTTTGATTCAATCAGAGATTTTTTGGAAAAAGAAACCATAGTGTCTTTTAAAAAATTTTTACATTTTTGAAATTTTTTGTCATAAAATGCCAAATAGCATCAATTACATCAGCATGAGCAATATCATTTAGCCAATAATTAATTATTTTAATAAACATTGAAAACCATGGATGAATGTAAGTTAATTCTCCAAAAATGCTTGCATTTATTTCAGTTTTGTAAGAATGAAATGTTTTTTGTAAGATATCTTTTTCACACAGCTCTCTTTCAATTTCTGATGCAATATCCTTGCATTCTTCCGAAGAAGCACTTCTCCATTTACCTTGAAGGCCTTCCCAAATTATCCATGGAAAAGAAAAACATGTTCCAGATTCTAAAATATGCAAATTTTTGTTATTGTTGCTACAAACTTTGCATACCTTCTGCAAGCGTGTAATAAGCATGTGCTGTTCTAATTACTTCTGATGAAATATATCAGGGCCGCAAATACCTTATAGAAAAAGGGGAAAGTTCCCCCCCCTTGAGAAAAAATTTACGTTGAAAAACTGAATTCATACTAGGTAAAATGAGAATTTTTGAAAATTTCATAAGGAAGTTCCCCCCCCCCTTTGCTTGGACCAATTTGCGGCCCTGAAATATATGGAATTTGGTAAGAAAATATTGTTTGTTTCATCTCCCTCAAATCCGCTTCCCAGTTTGGAATAAAATGATTTAATATTTTCATTCGATATTTTCCAAATAATTTAAAAACTTTTTCTTGGATTGCTGTCGCGGTAATGCGCTCATTTTCGAGATGAAGTTTTTTGCTTGTTTGTAGAGCAAAAATATCAAGAAATGTGTTCGCAAATAAATCACCTTCCGATGCAACTTGATAATCTTCCATTAACGCCTAAAAAATATGAATAATAGGAGAAGAAGAATATACAATTTAAAGCAACGCAACGGCGCCATTTTCAAAGCTGATGTCTGGTAAAATGTCTATTCAACGCCATGTGGCAAAAAAAGAAAAACAAAAAAATACGCTTTTTTCACACATGTCATGGAAAACATTTTGCCAAATATAGGCTAGAATCATAAATTCGATCCCTCTTCGTTGAAAACATTTTTTAAACATAAATTTATAGTTTTTTTTATAAATTCATAAAATATATTTTTCGCTAGCTTCTTTAAATACTTACATCCATTTCTGTTTTATATTGATTAAACAAATCTGCATCAAATTTTGTAATTTCCACTAATTTCAAATTTTGTCTTTTTCGGTGTTCGCATGCTTCAGTTTTACCATTTTGAATGAGATAATAAAAGCTTGTTGCACGTTCATGAAATCCTGATAAAATATGAGAATTTGTAAATGCAGGCTCATGGGACTTAATCATAAATTTTGGCCAAAATCCTGGCTTTTCATTCTCTTCCAACTGATCAGCAGCTAAACCACTTTTAAAAAAATTCACTGCAATCTCTCCTTTTTTTGCTATTTTTGTGCAATCTTCATGAAAAGGGTGATGCGTAATGAGATGAGCAAGATGACAGGTACTGATTTGTTCAAGATTATTCTCTTTTGCATATTTGACACGAAATTCTGGATGCTTTTCTTGAAGGTTTTGTAAATCAACTTTTTCAATGTGATCTACAATGGGTGCAATATAATCAGCAGCTGGTGCTTCACAATTTGGGATTAAATCAGGATCCCAAAAAATGATATAAGTGTCACCATCTAAATCACCACAATATTTTTTTTCCAAGTTTGAAAATCGCCTAATTTTCGATACCTTCAAAATAGGCGCCTTAAACTTTCAAAATTATAGCCCCACGGGCTCATTTTGTGTTCGGTAGAGACGGATTTTGAGTTTAAGGGTTGGAATGTGGTTATTTCTACTCCCAAAGCACCCTAAAATCATTAAAAAATGATTTGAGAGATGTCGGGCCCGAAAACCGAAATTTCGATATTTTCGATATTTTTCACAGGGACAAAAAAAATTGGATAAAAATCTTTTGAGAAAAAATTTGTTTGCTTTAAAATCATCGAAATATGTCCAAAATGATATAAAAACACTATAAAAACCATTTAAATGAACAAAACGATCAAATAATGAATTTATAGCATTATAATGATGTTGGGGGTATTGTGAAAAATTCTTGCAAGTAAAAAATTTTTTTCTGCTTATCTTTGACTTTGATATGATTGGGTATAACTAAATCGAGGTCAGGGAGATTAATTAAAGCATTTACAGACGTTTAAAGCCAATATTAAATACTGTTTTTGGTTCTGGGGATGTTTTTTGCTTATATTGAGCTAAAACAACAAGATCGTCATCTTCCCGGGTTGCTAGACGCTTAAATCTGCTCTTAAAATAAATAGTACTTCAATATTGATAGCGTTACGAGGGATTGTGACCGTTGGATTAATATTTGTCATTTGTCAGCAAATTGAAAATTTGATCTACAACTACCCCAACATGGTTGACATAAAAGATCGTATTAAAAGAAGATATCTAGAAACCTCCAGAAGAGTTTTTTTATCACAACATGCATGGGCAAAGCTATGCGAGGGCTTTAAGGTTTATCTTACCGGGAACCCAAAAATTTTTGGACTTATACTCTATCTATAGGTAAACAGGACTAAAATAACAGTATAGAAAATTTTTTTGTTTGAGTTTAGCCGAAATCTTTTATAGCATATTTGTTGCTAATAAGATGAACTTCAAAATTAATAGACAACTTTCGTTTAAATGACCTAGTATCCATTTCCCGAGGAAAAAAGTTGCAAAAATCGCTGTTTTATGCAAATTTCGTTTTTTGGGACTGCACAACCCCAAAATATGACATGAAGACCTCTAATATCATTTTTCTATGGTTTCTAAATGTGTTTAACGTAATTTTAAAAGGGCGCATCTGCAGTACAATTTTGGCCCAAAGGAGGTACTATAAAGTTGATGTTATTGTAGCAGTCACTGTGTAAAAAATTTTTCTTTTTTTCTAATGAAAAAATTTTTAATTAATTTTTAGGTACAGTATTTTTTTGAACAAAAGTTTTTGTTTAACTGTTAAACTAAACTTTAACAAAAAAAGAATATATTTTATTTAAAATGAACTCAAAAAACAAAATGAAAAAACTGTTACATTACTTCAGAAAAGAATAAAAATGTATTTCACAGAATTACTTTCTTAAATTATACAATTTTTGGTAATCATCATAGAAAACGCTATTTTCAAATCCAGGAAATTTAATATCAGGGATTCTTTTTGGTGGAGTTTCAATAATTTTTGCAATCAAGCTTTCAAGAATTTCTTTGTATGCATCAGAAAGTTGATTGTTATTATAGTACAAACGAAAATAAAAACTTTCATTTTTCTAAAAAATGTTGCAAAACTTTATTGTAAAAATAAAAAAATTGAAACTAACCATAATAAAATCAGTGATTGTAGCAAATTCAAAGGCTTCTGTTAGATCATCAAGAATGAAGTTTGAAAGTTCTTTTAAATGTGGAAGGATATCAGCGAGTTTTTTGAAAGTATCTTTTTTAAACATCGATGAAGAATTTTCGGCACATTCCCTGCAAAAGTTAAAATGTTATTTTATGAAGCTGTAATTTTACAATGACTTACATTTGAAAAAATTCAAGTTTGTGAATATTTTCAAAAAGTTGATCAAATGCAACTAAAGTTCCATCAGGATGAGAGATGGTGCAGGAAATAAAATGCAAAGATTTCAAATCACCAGATAAAGTTAAAAATCGATATTCAGCATAAGTCAAACGTTGTTCGCAAATTCTCAAATAATGAAGATTACATTTGTCAATTTTTGGGATTAAAGAACTCAAGAATGTTGATGTATGATTAATAACTTCAATATCAAAATGTATCCATAATTTAGAAAAATTTTCCGTTGAATCAAAAATTTGTCCATCAACCTGCAATTCATCGTTACAATCATATTGTAAAGATACAACAGGATAAATAGGGCTCTTTGAAAAGAAATATTTGCAAGATTTAATCAATTTCTCCCATAAAATTCCAGAACTTGGATTTGTAAAAATATATTTAATAATTGGGAATCGAAATGAAAAATGTTGTGGTCTGGGAGAAGCAAAAGTGTAACTTGAATTTGAATCATTTAACTGTGGTAAAACGGGTTGAAGATCCATGTCTGGAATTTATCTACAAACGAGACTTAAATAAAAAAAACTGATAACATGTTAAATATGAATATAAAACAACGGTAGTTTTTTAATATCCCCCTTTCTTCAAAATTTTCAAAAGTCTTTTTTTACCAAAAATCAGAACAATCCGAAAAAAAAATGAACTGTTCAGAATTTTGGCAGAAAATTTTTTGGAACAATTTGAAGAAGGAAAAGATGAGAAAGCGACCTTGTTTACTATTCCCCCCCCCTTTATTTTTGAGTACAGTGAAAGAAATATCATTTTCAAATCTTTATCAAAAAAAAGATTGAATAATTAATTACTTGAATGAAAAATGAATATGAAGGGGGGGGGGGGGAGAATTGTAAACAAGTGAAAAAACAAAAAACAACGAACAAATCTTAAGTTTTTAAAGATTGATTCAAAACAATTAAGAATTAAAAAAATGTTTTTAAAGCAAAAATTAAAAAATGCTTTCAAAACAATTTTTTTGATGTTTACAAGGGAACCACGGGAGATGATCATCGAGTTAAAACATCCCACATAGTTTAAACGATTCATTGGGGGTCAGAAACAAACCCAAAAAAATATTTCGCCCCCCTTTTAAGTTTTACCCATTTTTCGGCACTTCAAAGATGCGCGCGCTCTTGGAGCACATGGTCCCCCCTTTGAAAAAAAAATGTTGAAAAAAAATTTTTTTTGATTTTTTTATTTTTTGCTAGAATGTTAGTATAATGTCTGCTGATGATAACTGTAAAATATTTTTGCCTCAAAACAACGCTAACCTACTTTTTAGCGTTTTACAAGCATGCGCCATGCTATACATGAAGTCGAAAAAAACCATTTTTACTTGCGTCAAAATTTGAAAAATTTAAAAAATTAAATTTTTTTTGTCATTTTAGGGAGCAAAAGGGGGACCAAGGCAAATCGCGCATCTTTAAAGTGCCGAAAAATAGGTAAAACTTAAAAGTGGGGCGAAATACTTTTTGGGGTTTGTTTCTGACCCACAATGAATGGTTTAAACTATGTGGGATGTTTTAACTCGATAATCATCTCCCGTGGTTCCCTTGTTAGTTTATAACATTCATTGGGGATCCACGCTGTGTTGTGCTGTCCATTGAGAGAAAACTTTTTTTTGCTTTTTTCCATATTAAATTTTTAAAACTAGATTCTGAGAGACTGAAGCAATTTAAACGTTTTCTGTAAAAAGAAATAAAATGGTTACCACCACACTAATATGTGTGACTTTAAAAATTTGAAAAAAAGATTCAGAATCCGCCGGATTCAGAATCTTGAAATAAAATATTGTCCAAATTCTACAAATTTGCTATCATTCGATTCGTCTTGATGAGTAGATTACACTGAATGCAAAATTTAGTGTTTTTTAGAAGTCAGGAAAAAGATTCACAGCTTTTAAAAATTTTATTTTTCTTTTTTTAATTTTAATTTCTCTGGCTTCTGAATCCTGAACAACATTAAATTTTACATTTAGTGTAATCTACTCATCGAGACGAATCGAATGATAGCAAATTTGTAGAATTTGGACAATATTTTATTCCAAGATTCTGAATCCGCTGGATTCTGGATCCTTTTTTTCAAATTTTTTAAGTCACACATATTAATGTGGTGGTAACCGTTTGATTTCTTTTTACAGAAAACGTTTAAATTGCTTCAGTCTCTCAGAATCTAGTTTTAAAAATTTAATATGGAAAAATGCAAAAAAAAGTTTTCTCTCATTGGACAGTTTTCTTTGCGTTCGACACACCGTGGGATCAGAAACAAACCCCAAAAAATATTTCGCCACACTTTTAAGTTTTACCCATTTTTCGGCACTTTAAAGATGCGCGCGCTCTTGGAGCACATGGTACTGCCTTTGAAAAAAACAAGTTGAAAAAAATTTTTTTTTAGATTTTTTGTTTTTTTTGCAGAATGTTAGTATTATGTCTACTGATGATAATTGTAAAGTGTTTTTGCCTCAAAACAATGCTAACCTACTTTTTAGCATTTTTCAAGCATGCGCCATGTTATAAATGAAGTCGAAAAAAACCATTTTCACTTCCGTAAACAGGGCTTTTAAATAAATATTTTTATTCACACGAATAGACAGATAAAATGTTTTAAATAAAATAAATAAATAAAAATAAACGAATATTATTGACTATAAGGAACATTTTGGGCGTAAATTTGAAAAACTTAATTTTTTTGTCATTTTAGGGAGCAAAAGGGGGACCAAGGCAAATCGCGCATCTTTGAAGTGCCGAAAAATGGGTAAAACTTAAAAGTGCGGCGAAATATTTTTTGGGGTTTGTTTCTGACCCCCAATGAATGTTATAAACTATGTGGGATGTTTTAACTCGATGATCATCTCCCGTGGTTCCCTTGTTAGAATAAACTTTTTTTTCGGTCCTTTTTAACAGGAAGTGACTGTTATCAGAAATATCATAATGCTTTTTCTTCGCCATCTTATCAGTAAAATAATTCAACAGCTATTTTCTTTAGCATTTTTTGCTTAAATTTTTTATTTTATTTTAAGTCATTAAATAGTTTCATCACACTTAGCATTACAATCAACATTATTGTCAAAAATGAATTGTGAGGAAAAAAAATGAAGAGAAAAACGCCTTATAAAAAATTTTATTCTTGTGTTTTTTTGGGATGAAGAAAGACGAAAAAGGTCAAAACATTTTTCTCATATAAATAGAAAACAGCAACCATTAACAATAATTTTGTAAAATCATTAATGTTATAAAATTTTAGAAATTATTTTGATCATCATTATTAATTAAAATTAGCAGAAAGTGGAATATCTCCACAGCGCATCGACTGTTGATTTTTAACAGTTTGCCAAAAAAAATTTTTTCAAAAAAAAGGGTCGACTTCAATTTGCTTTTAAATAATTTTTGCTAAATAAAACTTTTTTTTTATTGTTTCTAGGGTAAAAAAAGGACGAAAAATTCATTTTTTCATCTATAGAATACCAAAAAGTATGAAATATAAGGGTTTTTTGATGGTTTTAAAAATTGGGTAATTTTGAAACAGCGAGATCTCGAAAATGGATCCTGAAACATATACTTTTTATGGCTTTAAATTGTTCAGCAGGTTCGAATTAAGAAATCTATGAGAGCTTTTTTTAAATCGTCTATCCAAAAAAATTTGCCGTCAGTTTGCAATAGACATGCGCGCGCATAACATCCCCAACATCATTTTTGTATCAAAAAAGTGTTTTATGTGTCTTATTTATGCTTAAATCAACTAATTATTATCAACAAAAAATGTTATAATCACATGGAACAACTATCAACTCAATATATTCACTAAAACTACATTCAAAGTCATCAACATCCTCAACATCAAAAAATCAATAAAGATGGACAAAAATTATCAAACAATGATTCCTGAAAGATTGCAAAATTTATATGGAGCTGTTCAAACATATAAGTAAGTATTTTAAACATATGTTTATATTCATTTTGCTTTTTTTAGGTTGATTTATGCTTGCTAATGAATATATGTATATACTGTATTTTTCCAAAGTCATGATGCTTCTCAATTATATCAGAATATTGTCCACAATGTTTTTATGAATAATTGAGCATATAATAAATGACATTCAAGATATTTAAAGTACTTTGAAGTTGTATTCTTGTAAAATGCACGTGTTCGACTATTTTACTTAATTCTGACTGCAGTATACTGGATACAAATAATTGATAACAACATATGAAAGATCAAACAACATTTAAATATATATAAATTGCAACAGAAACACAAATTTGCCAGAAAAAAGAGTCATCCATGACTTTGGAAAAATACAGTATATACACATATTCATTAGCAAGCATAAATCAACCTAAAAAAAGCAAAATGAATATAAACATATGTTTAAAATACTTACTTATATGTTTGAACAGCTCCATATAAATTTTGCAATCTTTCAGGAATCATTGTTTGATAATTTTTGTCCATCTTTATTGATTTTTTGATGTTGAGGATGTTGATGACTTTGAATGTAGTTTTAGTGAATATATTGAGTTGATAGTTGTTCCATGTGATTATAACATTTTTTGTTGATAATAATTAGTTGATTTAAGCATAAATAAGACACATAAAACACTTTTTTGATACAAAAATGATGTTGGGGATGTTATGCGCGCGCATGTCTATTGCAAACTGACGGCAAATTTTTTTGGATAGACGATTTAAAAAAAGCTCTCATAGATTTCTTAATTCGAACCTGCTGAACAATTTAAAGCCATAAAAAGTATATGTTTCAGGATCCATTTTCGAGATCTCGCTGTTTCAAAATTACCCAATTTTTAAAACCATCAAAAAACCCTTATATTTCATACTTTTTGGTATTCTATAGATGAAAAAATGAATTTTTCGTCCTTTTTTTACCCTAGAAACAATAAAAAAAAAGTTTTATTTAGCAAAAATTATTTAAAAGCAAATTGAAGTCGACCCTTTTTTTTGAAAAAATTTTTTTTGGCAAACTGTTAAAAATCAACACCACAGTTTATTTTCAATGCGCCGTGTATCTCTATCAAAGAGCAAACGAATTAACGAATTTTCATTTTTCTAAAATATGTTATTAAAAAACATTTTTTAAGCTCCATTTTTAAATAAAAAAATGCAGGAAAGCGTTTTTTATAAATTTTTTCATTATTTCATAATTCATCAAATAACGATACTCTCCTTTGAAGTAAAATATTTCTGTCAAAGTAACATGAATTTAAAGAGAGAGGAATCTAATAAAGGTTTTTGTAAAGGATTTTTTGATATCAATAAATCACCATCATGATGGTCATAAGACAAATTAGGCAATACATTGCTTAAAACTAGTTTTAGCTATCACAAAATGGCTGTATAATGTGGAAAAAATTAAAAATATCCATATTTTAAACATTTTCTCAGGTTTACAAAAATGTACAAATACAACATAAAAATATCTTAAAACAATACAAAAAAAAGCATATGCAACACAAATAGAATAACGACTCGTTGATAAAATAACAATATATTTACACGAATAAAATCAGGCAATTGTACAATTATTCGGGAAGCTTATTTTCAAAAATTCCTTCTAAAGCTGTGCTAAAAACGTTTCCATCTTCGAATAATTCAAAATGCCAATAAATAATAAGTGGCCGATTACCATATGGTGTATCTTCATCTTCCATTATAGGATACTCAGCTGCAATCAAAAGTTTAGCATTTCGCCCTTTGCCATTAAGAATATGGTTGAATACTTTTACTTCATCTTCAATCCATTGGCTACGATCCATCTAAAATAATAAATATATAAAATTTGTTATTGCAATAATAAAATAACCTACCTTTAGATTAAGAGGAAAAGCATTTCTCCATTGCCCATCTCCACCAAGTATTTGAGGAATAAAGAGACATGCCTCATCATCTTTTGCACCCATGTAAATATCAAGTGCCAAACTTTCTGCATCTGTATCCAAATCTTTTCCTAAAATAACTTTTGTATATTCGATGAGTTTAAATCTTCAATATCGCACCTTTGTTGAGATTTTCTTCATCAATTTCAGCGCTTATAAAGACTTTTCCTTTAAAAACATCATATTGAATGCCATAATTTTTTAGAGTAGTCTCTCCTTGAGGGAATATCCATTTATCATCTTTAATAGATAAAATTTTCTCAAGAATTTGAGAGGATGATGATGCCATTTCAACGGATGAATAAAAAGGAGTTCTAAAAATAAATTAAAGTAATGCTAAGATCTAAAATTATATAACAACGCTAAAAACAAATAAGAGAGAATACACTCGAACTGTTATAAATAACTTTTTTTTAAACGAAATTGGATTACTATTTTTTTTTTTTCATATTAAATAAAAATGCACGAGCAGAAAAAAAAGGCATTGGGAAACAGGATGCCAAAATTGAGGAAGGCACTAATATATTGGACTTTATTTTTGGTGCTCAGTGGTAGGAGGATTCTAGCAGCTTTATTGAGGTTGACCTTTTGCGCTTTAAGGCATTTTTTATTTATTGTTTTTTTTCACAAATAAAAACCAAACAAATTAATAAAAACGCAAAGAAATGCGAGTGTAAATTAAAAAGCATAGAAAGAAGTAAAGTATAAACTATACAATACAGTAAAAAATTTCGACCATAATTAGTTTGGTTGAAATTAAGGTTAAAAGTATGTTTTCTTTGGGACTTCATGAATTAGATTATAGAGTTATTAAGTGATCTGAGGTCGATGTCAGTGGCTTCGGGAATGTCAACATATACAAATATAATGCCCCCAATTCCAACTCCTGTACCACCAACTCCACCAACAACAACAGCTGCAGCAACAAATTCAAAACTTCTTCGTGGTGATCTAACGGCACAAGATGAAACAAGGTCGTGTAGAGGCTCAACAAAAACAGCAACAACAACAACATGCTAAAAATTATGGTGGAGGTGGTCGTGCAAATGTTTATCTTGGAAATATCAACTGGCTAAATTTTATCATCAAAAAGTATGATAAAATTTAGCCAGTTCAGTTGCGAAAAGGTTTCAATAAAAGGATATTACAATAAGAATATTGTGGATACTTTTTTCAGATATATTTCCGGTAATTTTATCGATTAAGCATACCCGCAATATTTATAAAGATATAGTTTTTTGTTGCAACCTTTTTGCAACTGAACTGGCTAAATTTTTCGTACTGAAAGTTTGCGTATCCCTTTAAGTTTCTTATTTTTGGGTCTTTTTTTATGTGTATTTTTTTTGTTGAAATTGAAATTTAATAAAATAAAATAATTTACTAAACTTTTGTTTTAGTTTTTCTTTTTTAAAATAGTGTTTCTTAAAAAATAAATTTTTTTGGGTTACTGTAGTTTTTCAACTAAAGCATTGATAAAGTCTGACGTTTTTTATCTGCGAAAATAAGACAAGAAATCAATTCATAAACAAAAATAGCTATCAATTACTGTAACAATGATTAAAAAAATATATAAAAATTATTGTCCAAGATAATTAAAAATGGAAAGCAATAAAATGAAATAATTATAATTTTGTATTAAAGCCAAAATTACTACAAATTAAATAGCTGTAATTAAACAAACAGTGTTGAAAAAAAAAGATTTGTTGAAAATTTTTCCAAATTTAAGGTGATTATTCAGGATTTTTAATAATATATAAATAATGACCTTAGTTTTTTTCACAAAATTGCTTCGATTTTTACATATGTAATTTTTAATTAACTTCAAAATATTATTGTTTGATCGAAATTAATTTTTCAGTGACACATTTTCTTAGAATTGCGAATTTCATGATGGAACAACATTTAACAGTATAGAAACAGTGTTTCCCCGATTCCGATTCTGATTTCGACTTTTTATAAAGGAATCGGAATCGCGATTCCATTATAAGGAATCGGAAAAAATGGAATCGGGGAAACACTGAATAGAAACATTGGGATGAAATTGTCAAACAAATGAAAATAAAATTTGTTTGAAAAAAAGTGTCGAAGTAAACCCCAATTTTTTTTGTTGCAGATAAAATTCGGTTTTTACACGGACGTCCATCTACCGTATTTCATAAATATAAAAGGAATACATTTTCTATGTCAATTTTCTGCAAAAAAATATATATGACAGAAATTAATTCGATTCTAAATTTTTTTAAATCATTGTTTTTAATGATTTTATTGATTAAAAATTAATGACCTTTTAATTTTTTTATGGCAAAAATGTTTTTAAGGCATCCAAAGTCTTTGGACCAAAGAGAGCTATTTTTCGATATTTTTTTCGAGAAAATGGCCGTAAATAAAACTGCCACTTTTCTTTCTTTTAATTGATTTAATAAAATTGTCAAAAAAATCTTTTTATTTGACCTATTTTATTTCTCCATATTTTTTTTTATTATTGAAAAACAAATTTTAGTCAAGACTAAAGTCATTCCCAAAAAGCAGTTGCAAATTCAGAGATTATTTTTTTATAAATCAGCAACATCCATTTGAATCAAGATGCCTTTTTTATATGGGAATGAGGTAATTTTACTTTGGATCTATTATTGACATATTTTTTAATTATATATTTTATAGAGATCATCAAAGGGTTTTAAATTTACTGGACATATTGATAAATATTTGTTAATCAAAAACGGAACCCTTTTTACTGAAGAATCAATCGTTGATGGAATGCCTGATGTTAAATGGTCTCTTAAATTTAATGTTAATTCATCTGAAACAGATCAAACGGGAATGTATCTTGAAATTAATACAGCAGAAAATGTTGATTGGATTGTAAACTTTGATTTTGGGAGTTTCGCTAGACGTAATTAAATTTTGCTGCAAAACATTAGATTTAAATATAAATTTCAGAAAATACCCAAGGAAGTTCAAAAGGGCTACGAAAAATTTTGTTCTATGAATTTACAGCTAATGATTTGTTCAACAGTTGCTTTTTAAAAAGTTACGAAAAAATTCCATATACAATTGATGCAGCTTTTTCTAATCAATCATCTCAAAAATTCAATACACCAATAATTTGTAATCCAGTTGAATGGGGTTTACGCTTACAACAAAATTCTGCTGAAGATTTTGAATTTCTCGTTGATGGTGAAACTTTTCCAGTATGTAAATTTCATGTTCTGTTATAAAATTATATATGGTATTTTTTAGATTCACAAATTAATTATTGCAGCAGAATCTCCGGTTTTTAAGAAAATGTTTGAACACGATTTCAAAGAAGCCGCAGAAAAGAAAGTTACAATCACTGATTTCAGCATTGATACTGTTAAAGCTTTTATTGATTTTTGTTATGGAAAATATATTTCAACATTCTTTGAAAATGAATCTGATTCAATTGATCTTTTGCGTTTTTCTGATAAATATGATTGCCGTACTTTAAAAGTAAGGATTTTGATGTGTTTAAGAATCTTACAATATTAATTTTTTTATAGCCACAATTGGAAACTTTTCTTGCTTCAAAGTTATCAAAAGAAAATATCTCGTTGTATGTTTCTGCAGTAAATCAAGCAAATGCCCTTCAACTTCGTCAAGCTTGTGTTGAATTTGTTCGAAAAATATTTTATGATGATCAATCTCTCAGTGATGAAGAAATGGAATCATTTGATATGAAATTCATGAAAGATGTTTTTGCTTTTAGCCGAAAAATTTAATTGATTTTTTGCTTATTTCGATTTTTTCTGTTCTGTTTTTTGTTGATAAACTCTTTTTTTACCAAAAAATACTGTATTTTCGGAGAATTAATCATTTACAGCTATAAAATTTCAGCTAAATAAAAAAGGACATAAAGTCGTGAAAATTTGTGTTTGAAATAAACACGAAAAAATTTTTTAAAAATTAATTTTCCTTTTTTTAATTTGCATCAGTTTGGAATTATTGATTGATGGTAGCATTTGTCGGCTATCTTCTCACATTGCACCTTAAATTTGGTATTTTTCGTTTTTAAAGTGCTTAAAACAAGTACCTCATAAGTTTTATATTTTTAAACAGTTTTCCATTTTATGAATGAAATTCTTCAAACTTATTTTGTACCCTTGATAATTGCAAATTAATATGCTTTATTTCTTGTCATCTTTTTTTAAATTCTTTTTTTAAACATTTTTTCTTTAAAACATTATTACTAAATATTATTTCTGTGTTTTGTTTTAAAAAACCGATGAACAAAATTTGTTAAAGCATATTTTTTAGTCTTTTTTTGAGGTTACATATAATTAGGGACCTCCAAGAACAAATCGCCAAAGAAAATTTTGAGTAAAAAAATGGTCACAAAATCCAAAAAAAGTGATTTTCGCTTGTACTTAACGTAAAGATATGAGTTATAGCGCAAAAGAAAGCCCGTAAAAAATTAGGATGGCAACTTTTCTCCGTTTGTAAAATGAGATTCTGGTTATTTTACAGTTTTGAGTCAAAGTTAGCAAAATCGCCATTTTGGTCAGCAGCGTCATGATTGTGTTCTCCGATTTCGCCCATTCT
The DNA here is from genome assembly GCA_964035985.1 of Panagrolaimus superbus. Taxonomy (NCBI): domain Eukaryota; kingdom Metazoa; phylum Nematoda; class Chromadorea; order Rhabditida; family Panagrolaimidae; genus Panagrolaimus; species Panagrolaimus superbus. The sequence goes on from OZ038357.1 coordinate 16,222,166, forward strand.
TTGATATGTCATTTATTAGCTCCTAAAAATCGTTCATGCAAAATAACTAAGACTCAGAAGCTGTTATCAGCAACTTCTGAAGCATCAAAGTTCGATTAAGATGTAATCCCACTTTGGCAAAATGTGTCTTTTTGCAAACACATTTTTCTCGTGTTAAAAATTTGCTCAATATTAAAAAATTTCATTTTATGTTATAATTTTGTCAAATTTTATCATAATAATGAGTGAAACTTCTCGTAAACGTCTTGCTGATCGAGGTATTGACGTTGACAGCATGAAATACCTTGGTGTTGACAATCTTATTTTGACAAATGAAGATTACTGCGATGTACGAATTGTCTGCCCCACTCATGTTAAACGTCGGCGCTTTTTACTTTCTGTTTTGAATCAAGAAACTAAAACAGAAGATAAAAGCGTTATGCATTTAGCCACATTTAGTAAAGGTGATAAAAGTTTCATAAACAACATTGATCTTAAACTTAATCCACGGGATTTTAAACGTCGTAAGTTAAATCTTAAAAGTTTCGGGTACTTTTGTATTTCAAAAAAAGCTCCAAAAACTGCTGATGCTTCCTGTCAAACTGATTTCGAAGATTCAAATGAAAAAAAACTAATTCAAACGACCAAGAAACTGAACGAAGTCCGAAATTCTCTTCATAATCTTAAACGTAAGTTTCATCGGCAGGAAAAAAAGGTTTCAGATTTGAAGGATGTTGTGGTTGAAAAACAAGATGAAGTGGTAACAGAATGTGAAGAAATTTTGGATGATTTATTAGATCGTATTGAAGTTTTAAAAGAAGATCGACTGAATGATGCTGAATTCATTAAAGATTTGGAAGCAAAAATTCGTCAACTTGAACATCAACAATTATTATATTCTAATCCTCGTATTATTGAATTAATGAAGCATGGACGATATACATTGGAGGCTAAGTTGCTTTTGGTTAAACTAAAAGAATATAATATTTCAGATGAAAATTGTGCAAAAGTTATTAAAGACGTTTTTAGTTTAGCCGGCATTGTTGCAAATTCTCTTCCTTCTGCTACTACTGTAATTCGAAGTGTATTCCTTACAAAAATTCTAATCGATGAACAGTTGAAAGAAATATTGACAATAACATCAGAAAATGGGTTATCTTGCACTATTGGATCAGATGAAACAACAAAACACGGCCAAAAACTTCAATCATACATTTACAGAGCTGTTAATGGAAAAGAAATTCAAGATTACTGTTTAGGTATTTTACAAGTTCTCAACAAATCTGCTACTGTTTCATTCGATACTTTGAAAAAATTAGTCGACAATCTCGGTGCTGATTTTTCTGATCAAAATAAGTTATGGAAAGATTTTCTTTTATCAATCAAAAATGCAATATCAGATCAGGCATCAACGCAACTTAAATTTAATCATTTGCTTCAACAAGCAAAGCAAAGAATATTGGAACTGCAAGAAGGTTGGGACAATTTATCTGATTCTGAACAGACAGATCTCTGTCAAATTCGTTCCTTCTTTTGCCAGCTCCATATTCTTTCAAACTGTTGTCAAGTTGTGCGTTCAGCTTTGCTTGTCCAAGAAAATGATGTTCGAGGAGTTGCTGACATCGCTGAACCTACTGTAATGCAATTGATAAAAGAATGTGCACAGTATTTTGGTGAAAGAGCTTCATCCCTTCATATGATTTATCCAAAATGGAAAGCTTATGCTGAACACCACGGTATTAAACATTATCGTATCCCAGATTTGAAAGGACATAGATTTAACATTATTTTTACTATTGCAAACAGTATTTATTACTTGAAAGATGACCTTCTTAAATTTATTGAATTTTTATCAACTTCCAACATTAAACTTGATCATATTAAAACTTTTCTTGAAGATCCTTTAATTTTAAATCATTTACATGTTTTAGCAATGTTAGATGTAGCTGTTGTTGGCCCATTATGGAGGCTCATTGAAAACACTGAAGCTTTTGGTGACATTGGAAAGCACGCAACTTCTCTTTTGGTTTACTTAAATCGTGTTAAAAATGAACCTTTAATCCTTTTCAGTGGTGAATTACCTTTTAGCAATTTTTCAGAATCTTTAGGAACATCGTATCGGAGCAAAGATCATCTAACTTTTATTCTTGAACAAACTCCGAACAATCCACAGTTAGCTATTGCAGCAGTTGAATTGGTTGCAGCCGAACTTATTACATATTTTCAGAAACAGTTTGGTGATTTTTTAGAAGGAGGGAAGTATGCTGATGTTAATGAAAATGAAGTTGCAACAGTACCCCGATCCAACAGAAAATGTGAATCAGTTTTTGGCTTAATTGATTGGACATATCAACATGCCCCAAATATGCGTCTTGTTCGCCGTGAAATTAGAGTTTTGGCAACGGTCAACAAAACTTTTGAATGGCTTGCGTCAAAAACTGAAGAAGAACGAAATGAACTTCTAAAAAAAGCAGTTGAATTGGCACCTTTTGAAGAAGCAAAGGCAAGTTTGAATACAAAAAATTTTCAGGATGCTTTTTGGCAACAACTCCAACAAGAAAGAGCTGCTGAAATTATTACAACCGTTGCCAGAAGAAAAAAAGAAAGAGATGCATATGAAGCGGTTGTTGGTTTAGGTGGGGTTTGGAAAAGTGATGTCGAAATGAATAGTGCATTGAGACTTAAATCCGAAAAGGATCAAAGAAAACCGTCCTCAAAACTATAGAATAAAAATTATTTTATTTATTATCGTTAACTTTCATTTTTTCGGTGAAGGTCCCTACATATAATGCTTTTTTTTCCGGGTGTCATGTGCATTTTTGCACTGAGAAAAAAAACTAGACATTTTCTCAACAAATAGATGTCATCTTTGTCTATGATTCAAAAATCGAGAAAATGTCTATTTTTTCATAGACATTTTGAATCATTTTTTTTGTAAATTAAAAGTCTATAAATTGTCTGGTTTTTTCCTAGACTCGACAAATAATAGACAAATTTTGTCCTAGACATTTTATATACAAATTATATACATTTTATCGACATTTTTTCTGTTTTTTTTTACTTTTTATCAAATTTTAAATTTTTATTGTTTTATCAATGTTTAAAATACATAATGGTTTTAACGTTATTTAATTTATTTTTAAAGCTTTACACAGTTAATTATGAATAAAAACGTTAACAATTAATGAAAATAGGTTGAAAAAAGTTCAAAAGACGGCTTTATCATTAACATCAGACAAGTGAAAGATGAACGTGGTGCGGTGGTACATTTGAGGTGGTACAGCAACATTCTTAATGGCAGGTTGAATGATTGAATTGAGAACACATTGGAAAGCTGCGATAGCATGTTGAGCGAACGAAGGACCATAAACGTTGAAACCAGGCAGATCTGACAATTAAATATATCTAAAAATATAGAGTTTATATTAATAATATAAAAGATTCACAATGCATTTTTAGTAAAACCTTTACCTGCATCATCATTCATCGCCACTTTTTAACGATATAACAAGATCAACGAGCGTTAGAAGCAGTATGCTGGTAACATCCACGGGAAGCAGTAGTATTGAATGCACGAATTAAACAAGCTCTAACGATTCAAGCAAAATATACTTCTTTAGGCCTATAAAAGTCTTAAAGGATTATGCCTTTAGTTATTCTTGTATAAAACACTTTTACCTGTATCAGCGATGTTTATTATATTGTATACTTTAACGGCACAACACGATCATCGACTAAGAGAAGCACATAAACTGTAAACATACCACGAGCGATAACAGCATAAATGCACCACCAATGAACGGCCTAAAAACTATTTGTTATATAAATGATAAAGAAAAGAACGTGAAATATAAAAAAAGGCATTTTAATGCAGCAAAAAGCTTCGTTATTTATTAAAGGGAGCGTCCGCTTTAGTTAAAATGGAATTTTTTACACCCAGCATTTCTCTTAACACGAAAACGTCTTTCACTAATGATGGGGAATGCAAAAGTTTGTTTTTTTCTGTCAATCATTCATAACGCTTGCACAAACAAATGCATTCCCCAACGTGGTGGGTGTAAAAAATTCCATTTTAACTAAAGCGGACGCTCCCTTTAATGTTGAAAATTCTTAACATATTTTGCTTGAATTCTTAACACAAGTGCAAAAACTGAAAGGCAGGTCTTGTTGCAACTTTACAACTACTGTGTGATCTCGGTAGGTCTATGCATAAACGCTTTTTCAACAGATTTTTTCTTTTTCTTTTCTCCCACTAAACTTTCGTTTCAAGAATTTTAACAGTACCAAAAAACGATGTTATAGATTTAGTTGAGTGTACAAAAGTTACAAAACCAATGCAATTAGGATTTTAAATAATGTTTTGTCTTTTACTAAATATTGAAAAATATATGCTTAACGATATTTGATCCTTTTAATGGATGAAAAACATCACATTATTCGCAAAATATCGTTTTTAGCAACAATCAAGGAATTTGCGATTCACTATTTTTGTTGGTACATAAAAGGGATTCCGAGTGCTTCTTAGATTTTTTCACGGATTATTCCTTACACAAATACAAACATTCTGGAAAAAAACCAAGTTGCCACCGGATGTCACGGCAAATTTACAGCATATTTTTCAACAAATTTTCGGCGTTTTTTACATTTGTTAAGTTTTTGGTCAATAAACATTGGTCAAAAAATGTTGAATTAATTGTTTTTTTATGTTTACTATCCTAGCTGAAATGTATTGGAATGGTTTTGCCAAAATGTAAAGCTTTTGTTGATCGTTAAACAAAATTTATATATGAAAGATAAAGAAGTTTTTCTATTCTCTGACCACAACGTTGAAAACTAATTTTTTGTATTTCTCATAGCTGAGCTATTAGTAACAGATGATGGCCGTAATCGTAAAAACTATAATAAGTAAATATAATTAAGTTTTAATATTTAAATTGAAGATGCTTAGCAATACTACCACACAGGTCTCTGATTTTACGAAAAATTTACGAAAAAATACAAAAACTTATTTAAATAACTTTTTGTAATTTTTCGTAAGTTTGTGTGTTTTTTTTCGTAAGTTTGTGTATTTTTTTGCAAATTTTTTTACGAATTTTTACACAAAATTTACGAAAAATTACACAAAGTTTAAAAAAGCTATATTTTTCATTTTATCAACCGCTGATTAAAACCTGCAAGTAGCCAAAATTTATAATCATTTGGCGGGGCAGGGACGCGACCCCCGCCACACGGCCCAAATGTAGGTTTGTTTAAAACCGGCGAAAATGTAGAAAACGAAAACATAAATAGCGGCATGGGAGTCCTATGGGAGCGCGTTTCTTCTGGCTAGCAGACAACGAAAGAAATGCACTTTTTTGTGCGATATTTTTCTCTTCGTTTCAAAGTAAAAGATTTTGCGTAAATTTTTGTAAAAAATTGTAAAAAAATTCATTTTGCGTAAAAAATTGTAACTTTGTGTAAAAATATTCATTTTTAGTAAAAGTTTGTAATTCCTAGTAGAAGATTGTATTTTTTCGTAGTTTTTTCGTAAAGTCAGAGACCTGTGCAGCCGAAGCGCTCCAAAAAAAAACAGATTTGCGCAAGTTTTGGCAAAGTGAAAATGAATGCCCCGTGGGAGAAAAAATGTTCAACGTTAAAAATGCAGTCTGAATCTGAATTACATAATTTAATCACTTTTCCCAATTACTTTCTTAATTTTTTTTATTCTAAGGTTATTAAGTATAGAAAATCCAATATTATGAGACATTCGTTGCGTTTTAATGATATGTGTGAGCTGAAATTTTTGTAAAAAACGAAAAAAGGTGCATAGACTTAGATCTCGGCACGAATTCTCGGTCACACCCAATAAAAATATCAGTTTTTTAACAATATCTTATTCAAGCGCTGTTGGCTTTTCACAGTTTTCTTGCTGCTAAATTTTTAAAAACTAACAAAATTTTAAGCACCTGATCTCTCAGCACATAAAAAAGTAAAAAATCTTTACCTGCATCACCATTTATCGTCACCTTTTTAACGATAAAACACGATAATAGACAAATAATAGTATATAGCGATAAATAAAACGGCGAAAAGCATTGTTCCACAATCCCATTAAATGCATATAATCAAAGAACCTAAAAAATTCAGATTATGTAAACGATTCAGATAGAACACTTCAAAAAAATTTAAAAAAAAAATCTTTGAGACGAAATAAACGTTGAAGCGATGCTTTTAAACAATATTGAATTAGATTGTTGTTTTTAAGCTTTTAATTGTTTTGCAAATAATATGACATCAAAAGCTAGCAAAAACTTTAATCAAGTTAAAAATGAAAAAAATACCTACCAACTCATGCCGGCTTGGACACCCATGGTCAAATGACGTTTAACGTTTTTTCTTCAAAGCGCTTCTAAAAACAGCGGGTTATTTAATGCCAAAAAAGATTTAAAACCAACTTACAACGAACAGCAATAACGTTTTTGAGACACCGGACAATATTTGCAGTATGTTAATCAAAAATATGAATCTGCACGTTCTAAAACATAATATTATATACATATATAAATGTTTTAAAGAGGAACATACTTCATGAGCAATCCACACCTATAACACGAACAATATCGATAAGAAGCGAGCTTGAAGAGGTAGATAAAGGAACACCAAGAGCAGCAAGAACAACGAGCGTCTTTTCTAACCTACAACAAATTAGAGTCGTTAAATAACTATATATTCCGATAAATATAATACACAGATATAAATATTTTAAAGAGGAACATACTTCGTGAGCAATCCACACCTATAACACGAACAATATCGATAAGAAGCAAGCTTGAAGAGGTAGATAAAGGAACACCAAGAGCAGCAAGAACAACGAGCGTCTTTTCTAACCTACAACAAATTAGAGTCGTTAAATAACTATATATTCCGATAAATATTATATACAGCTATCTGAAAAAAATGAGATATGTTCAAGTGGATTATAAAGCGCTTACTGTTTTATCCAAGCAGTAATCAAGTGATACCTTCAGCATAAATCGAAGAAGAAGCACGATTGCACTGGTCGATAAAATTTAGAAAGCGGCAAAAAGTCTTTTTTTAACGCCAAAAGTTTTTGGCAAAATGTACAAATTTTCACCCGACTAAGTGAATTTTTAATATTAATTTTTCTTATATATCCAATATTAAGACTCCATAATACATAGTTTTGTAGCCCTTGATCTCCTAATTAATAATATAAAAGAATATTTTTACAAGAACTTCTCAAAGTTTCAGAAAAAGAGTTTGAAATTTTGTTTATATTCCCCACCTTGGACCAACATAAAAATCGTTTTTTCACAATTAAATCTCATCTAAATAATTTTATAACCTGGCGTTACATAGTTTTGTAGTATTTTTTGTGCTGATTATTATTATAAAAGGAAAATATAGCATTGTTAAGCTCAAAACTTCAGAAAAAGACTTTTAAGATTCAGAAAAATAATGAAGTTCAAAGAAGGTCCCAAACGGAATAAAACTTTTTTGAGAAAGTCGATTTGCCGTTTTTTTAAATTTGTCGACCAGTGGATTGATATCCTTCATCTAAAACAAAAACACATAAAGTAATTTTTATCAAACGAACACGCATATACATGAATAAATTTTTCAAAAAACTTAAAAATTTTTTTTAAAATCTAAGGGACATTTTTCTTAACACGAAATATTACAATAAAAACAAAAAAGCAAAAAGAGGAGATGTTTTTTGATTGCATTTGAATCCTCTTTTTTGGTATTTTTTCTTCAAATGTTTTCTCTAAAAATTTGATGCATTTTAGTATTAAATTATTGGTTTTTCGGGGGAAGGGCAAGGGACAACTAAGACTAAAAACACAACGACAAATTTTTGTTGGTTAGTAATCTGCAGAGATCTGCTTTCCAGGATTTTTTTACGGACAGGTTCTTGTGGGCGCTTGAGGATTAAAATTTGCCACTATATTTTTGAATCAAAAAAGTGGGAAACAATTTGTTAAACTTGCAACTTTTGAGCAATATATTTTATTTACATTTTTTGTAAAAACATATTTTAAAGCACAAAAAATGAAGCAAAGGTAAACAAATTTTCAAGCACAAAAAATGAAGCAAAGGTAAAAATGGAAGTGGCCGTTTTTGGGGATTTTTTCGGAAAGCAGAATTTTGGGGATTCATTTTTAGGAATTGAATTTTTGCGGAATTTAAATGGCATCTAATTATTTTCCTACCCAAATTTTACTGATTATTTACGCAAATATTTTAAGTAAAAAGTTGCAAGTTTAACCAAAAAAGAGGATTCAAATGCAATCAAAAAACATCTCCTCTTTTTGCTTTTTTGTTTTTATTGTAATATTTCGTGTTAAGAAAAATGTCCCTTAGATTTTAAAAAAAATTTTTAAGTTTTTTGAAAAATTTATTCATGTATATGCGTGTTCGTTTGATAAAAATTACTTTATGTGTTTTTGTTTTAGATGAAGGATATCAATCGTGCTTCTTCTTCGATTTATGCTGAAGGTATCACTTGATTACTGCTTGGATAAAACAGTAAGCGCTTTATAATCCACTTGAACATATCTCATTTTTTTCAGATAGCTGTATATAATATTTATCGGAATATATAGTTATTTAACGACTCTAATTTGTTGTAGGTTAGAAAAGACGCTCGTTGTTCTTGCTGCTCTTGGTGTTCCTTTATCTACCTCTTCAAGCTCGCTTCTTATCGATATTGTTCGTGTTATAGGTGTGGATTGCTCATGAAGTATGTTCCTCTTTAAAACATTTATATATGTATATAATATTATGTTTTAGAACGTGCAGATTCATATTTTTGATTAACATACTGCAAATATTGTCCGGTGTCTCAAAAACGTTATTGCTGTTCGTTGTAAGTTGGTTTTAAATCTTTTTTGGCATTAAATAACCCGCTGTTTTTAGAAGCGCTTTGAAGAAAAAACGTTAAACGTCATTTGACCATGGGTGTCCAAGCCGGCATGAGTTGGTAGGTATTTTTTTCATTTTTAACTTGATTAAAGTTTTTGCTAGCTTTTGATGTCATATTATTTGCAAAACAATTAAAAGCTTAAAAACAACAATCTAATTCAATATTGTTTAAAAGCATCGCTTCAACGTTTATTTCGTCTCAAAGATTTTTTTTTTAAATTTTTTTGAAGTGTTCTATCTGAATCGTTTACATAATCTGAATTTTTTAGGTTCTTTGATTATATGCATTTAATGGGATTGTGGAACAATGCTTTTCGCCGTTTTATTTATCGCTATATACTATTATTTGTCTATTATCGTGTTTTATCGTTAAAAAGGTGACGATAAATGGTGATGCAGGTAAAGATTTTTTACTTTTTTATGTGCTGAGAGATCAGGTGCTTAAAATTTTGTTAGTTTTTAAAAATTTAGCAGCAAGAAAACTGTGAAAAGCCAACAGCGCTTGAATAAGATATTGTTAAAAAACTGATATTTTTATTGGGTGTGACCGAGAATTCGTGCCGAGATCTAAGTCTATGCACCTTTTTTCGTTTTTTACAAAAATTTCAGCTCACACATATCATTAAAACGCAACGAATGTCTCATAATATTGGATTTTCTATACTTAATAACCTTAGAATAAAAAAAATTAAGAAAGTAATTGGGAAAAGTGATTAAATTATGTAATTCAGATTCAGACTGCATTTTTAACGTTGAACATTTTTTCTCCCACGGGGCATTCATTTTCACTTTGCCAAAACTTGCGCAAATCTGTTTTTTTTTGGAGCGCTTCGGCCACAGCGAGTTGACTGTTGATTTTTTGGCAAAACGTCAAAAAAATTTTTTGCAAAAAACGGTGTTTTTGCTTTTGTTGTAAAATTATTTCTGATTATTTTTTCAACTATCTTTTGTTTCTAGGGTAAAAAACCATGAAAAATCTATCTGTGCCATGTGTTTCCTGCAAAAAAATAGTGCAGTATGACACTTTTTCGAGGTGTTGAAAGGAGCATGGTCTTAAAAATTTAATACCAAAAAATTGGCGCAAATTTAGGAGCAACGGATATAACAGTCTTCATCAGCACACTCGATTTAGTAATAGTATAGTTCATTTTGTTGATCAGACTGACCGTTTTCAAATGCCATAAAAAATGGCAAAAGCGCGTATGCTTGTAATCATATATGATGTATATTTATTTATTTTTCGCGTTTTTATTTATATATTCATTTTTTAAAATCTTATTTAAATAATTTAGGATGGCCCGACCAAAACGTCGATCTATTCATAGCAAAGCAAATGCAAAAGTAGCTGGTCAAAAATCTGGTGAATCTAGAAAACAAAAGCTTTTTGTTTTATCAAAAGATGTTTCAACGAATAGCTTTCAATCAAATGATGAAATTTTAAACAGCAATGTTCTTGATAATGGTGACAATCGTATTTGTGTGCGAATATATTCATTTGATTATTGCTCATGTTTTACCTTTTGTTGACAAGCGTGGATCATGGGGTATATTTTCCGATCAACGTATGTTTATATGTTTATATGCTTAACTAAAATAAATATTTTAGCAGGTGAAGCCATTCACAAAACGCAACAACGTTATTATAAGAAAATTCCAAAACGTTCAAACAACCCAAACTCATTAAATAAAGCAGTAAATCGTGGCGATTATTTTATTGGAAATCCGATTCTTAGAAATAAATTTAATGTTTAAAATTGTTAATTGTTGTTTTTTGCAATAAATTTTTATTTGTGGAACATTAGAAATAGTTAAAAGTGAAAGATTCAACAAAAACATAGATAAAAACAACGGTTTTCGCGCGCTTATGCCATTTTTTATGGCATTTGAAAACGGTCAGTCTGATCAACAAAATGAACTATACTATTATTAAATCGAGTGTGCTGATGAAGACTGTTATATCCGTTGCTCCTAAATTTGCGCCAATTTTTTGGTATTAAATTTTTAAGACCATGCTCCTTTCAACACCTCGAAAAAGTGTCATAATGCACTATTTTTTTGCAGGAAACACATGGCACAGATAGATTTTTCATGGTTTTTTACCCTAGAAACAAAAAATAGTTGAAAAAATAATCAGAAATAATTTTACAACAAAAGCAAAAACACCGTTTTTTGCAAAAAATTTTTTTGACGTTTTGCCAAAAAATCAACAAAGAAAGCAATTTCAGTTCGCTGTGTTCGGCTGCACAGGTCTCTGACTTTACGAAAAAACTACGAAAAAATACAATCTTCTACTAGGAATTACAAACTTTTACTAAAAATGAATATTTTTACACAAAGTTACAATTTTTTACGCAAAATGAATTTTTTTACAATTTTTTACAAAAATTTACGCAAAATCTTTTACTTTGAAACGAAGAGAAAAATATCGCACAAAAAAGTGCATTTCTTTCGTTGTCTGCTAGCCAGAAGAAACGCGCTCCCATAGGACTCCCATGCCGCTATTTATGTTTTCGTTTTCTACATTTTCGCCGGTTTTAAACAAACCTACATTTGGGCCGTGTGGCGGGGGTCGCGTCCCTGCCCCGCCAAATGATTATAAATTTTGGCTACTTGCAGGTTTTAATCAGCGGTTGATAAAATGAAAAATATAGCTTTTTTAAACTTTGTGTAATTTTTCGTAAATTTTGTGTAAAAATTCGTAAAAAAATTTGCAAAAAAATACACAAACTTACGAAAAAAAACACACAAACTTACGAAAAATTACAAAAAGTTATTTAAATAAGTTTTTGTATTTTTTCGTAAATTTTTCGTAAAATCAGAGACCTGTGTGGTAGTATTGCTAAGCATCTTCAATTTAAATATTAAAACTTAATTATATTTACTTATTATAGTTTTTACGATTACGGCCATCATCTGTTACTAATAGCTCAGCTATGAGAAATACAAAAAATTAGTTTTCAACGTTGTGGTCAGAGAATAGAAAAACTTCTTTATCTTTCATATATAAATTTTGTTTAACGATCAACAAAAGCTTTACATTTTGGCAAAACCATTCCAATACATTTCAGCTAGGATAGTAAACATAAAAAAACAATTAATTCAACATTTTTTGACCAATGTTTATTGACCAAAAACTTAACAAATGTAAAAAACGCCGAAAATTTGTTGAAAAATATGCTGTAAATTTGCCGTGACATCCGGTGGCAACTTGGTTTTTTTCCAGAATGTTTGTATTTGTGTAAGGAATAATCCGTGAAAAAATCTAAGAAGCACTCGGAATCCCTTTTATGTACCAACAAAAATAGTGAATCGCAAATTCCTTGATTGTTGCTAAAAACGATATTTTACGAATAATGTGATGTTTTTCATCCATTAAAAGGATCAAATATCGTTAAGCATATATTTTTCAATATTTAGTAAAAGACAAAACATTATTTAAAATCCTAATTGCATTGGTTTTGTAACTTTTGTACACTCAACTAAATCTATAACATCGTTTTTTGGTACTGTTAAAATTCTTGAAACGAAAGTTTAGTGGGAGAAAAGAAAAAGAAAAAATCTGTTGAAAAAGCGTTTATGCATAGACCTACCGAGATCACACAGTAGTTGTAAAGTTGCAACAAGACCTGCCTTTCAGTTTTTGCACTTGTGTTAAGAATTTTCAACATTAAAGGGAGCGTCCGCTTTAGTTAAAATGGAATTTTTTACACCCACCACGTTGGGGAATGCATTTGTTTGTGCAAGCGTTATGAATGATTGACAGAAAAAAACAAACTTTTGCATTCCCCATCATTAGTGAAAGACGTTTTCGTGTTAAGAGAAATGCTGGGTGTAAAAAATTCCATTTTAACTAAAGCGGACGCTCCCTTTAATAAATAACGAAGCTTTTTGCTGCATTAAAATGCCTTTTTTTATATTTCACGTTCTTTTCTTTATCATTTATATAACAAATAGTTTTTAGGCCGTTCATTGGTGGTGCATTTATGCTGTTATCGCTCGTGGTATGTTTACAGTTTATGTGCTTCTCTTAGTCGATGATCGTGTTGTGCCGTTAAAGTATACAATATAATAAACATCGCTGATACAGGTAAAAGTGTTTTATACAAGAATAACTAAAGGCATAATCCTTTAAGACTTTTATAGGCCTAAAGAAGTATATTTTGCTTGAATCGTTAGAGCTTGTTTAATTCGTGCATTCAATACTACTGCTTCCCGTGGATGTTACCAGCATACTGCTTCTAACGCTCGTTGATCTTGTTATATCGTTAAAAAGTGGCGATGAATGATGATGCAGGTAAAGGTTTTACTAAAAATGCATTGTGAATCTTTTATATTATTAATATAAACTCTATATTTTTAGATATATTTAATTGTCAGATCTGCCTGGTTTCAACGTTTATGGTCCTTCGTTCGCTCAACATGCTATCGCAGCTTTCCAATGTGTTCTCAATTCAATCATTCAACCTGCCATTAAGAATGTTGCTGTACCACCTCAAATGTACCACCGCACCACGTTCATCTTTCACTTGTCTGATGTTAATGATAAAGCCGTCTTTTGAACTTTTTTCAACCTATTTTCATTAATTGTTAACGTTTTTATTCATAATTAACTGTGTAAAGCTTTAAAAATAAATTAAATAACGTTAAAACCATTATGTATTTTAAACATTGATAAAACAATAAAAATTTAAAATTTGATAAAAAGTAAAAAAAAACAGAAAAAATGTCGATAAAATGTATATAATTTGTATATAAAATGTCTAGGACAAAATTTGTCTATTATTTGTCGAGTCTAGGAAAAAACCAGACAATTTATAGACTTTTAATTTACAAAAAAAATGATTCAAAATGTCTATGAAAAAATAGACATTTTCTCGATTTTTGAATCATAGACAAAGATGACATCTATTTGTTGAGAAAATGTCTAGTTTTTTTTCTCAGTGCAAAAATGCACATGACACCCGGAAAAAAAAGCATTATATGTAGGGACCTTCACCGAAAAAATGAAAGTTAACGATAATAAATAAAATAATTTTTATTCTATAGTTTTGAGGACGGGGAATAACATGAAATAAATAAAAATGATTGAAAACTTATGACTCAAGAGATTTAAAGGATTCAGAAACAGCTAAAAAATGGAAAAATGGTCACAAAAATTTCGAGAGAACTTTTTGCGCGCACGTGAAGTTCCCCGTTCAAATCATTTTTTCTCGTTTATTTTTTTCTTTTTCACGTACGTTTGGCTTCTTATGTAATATATCAGGATGATCAGAAAGTTCGTTTCGTTATTGGTGGGGACAGAACACTTTGCCAAGTGCAAACGACGAAACGAACTTTCTGATCATCCTGATATTAGGCGTCTTATATGTTGAATGTATTTTTAAAAACACAGTTTTTTTAATGTAATCAAAAAGTATTTATTAATGACTATTTCATCAAAAGGAAAAAAGAAACAACAAACAACAAACAATTATACATGACGAGATGTGATCACTTTCAACGGAGTAAGTAATGAATACGTAATTTATTTTATAGGTAATAACTGTATAAACTGAAATTCATGTTATATTTTTGGCAATGTTAAGGAAATTAATTTTAATGAATAATAATTGTGAATTTAACTGAATGATAACTGGTTTTTAAGTTTTTTACGATTCAACTGAATGCTAACAACTTTAATATAAATTTTATGTAATTTTTAACAAATTAAATATTTATGATATTTATCTGATTCCTCCTAAGTGATCAATCTCGTCATGTTTTTCCTAATTTAATATTAAATTATATTCAAATGATGAAGCAATTGATATCAAATACGACACATTACTGACAAGTTCTTGAAGTGGTTTTGGTTTTGAATTAAAACTTACCGTAAAACGTTTTGAATTATCAGGCTTTGATTTAAGACAAAATTTGTGAAACTTTATATTTGCTTCAACAGCTTTTCTTTGATCCTTTTCGGATTTAAGTCTCAATGCACTATTCATTTCGACATCACTTTTCCAAACCCCACCTAAACCAACAACCGCTTCATATGCATCTCTTTCTTTTTTTCTTCTGGCAACGGTTGTAAAAATTTCAGAAAAAACAAAAAAAATGATTCAAAATGTCTATGAAAAAATAGACATTTTCTCGATTTTTGAATCATAGACAAAGATGACATCTATTTGTTGAGAAAATGTCTAGTTTTTTTTCTCAGTGTGAGGACATTAAAAATATAGGAAATATAAATATATTTCCAAACAAAAAAATAAATACGTAAGCAAACTTAACTTTTTATCACTTTTTTCTTGAATGGTTTCCACGAAAATTGAATTTGAGTAACTTTTTTTTTTATTACTCCTCTTTTTTTTCAAAAGCGTGTTTTTTTATTGAACTTTAATGGTTTTAAACTTTTTAAAAAAAGTGTTTTTAGAATGACATTTTTAGTTGATAATTAAATAAATGAAATAAAAAATGGAATAAGGAAAAGTACAAAAAACTAAAAGTGTCTCTTTTTTGAAGTTTTTGGGGATGCAGTTTAAGACGCATTCTCTGGAGTTTTTTTGAAGCCCCGGCACAAAAAACTCAAAGTTCTCGGAGAGCTGATATTTTCCGTCCCCTAGGGTAATTTTCGTCGTAGAATCCGGATTTTTTGGTCCTGAGACCGTATCTCTGCACAGTCGGAAATTATCCAGTCGGGACCTTCGGAACTTCAAAAAATCCTAAAAAATCGAAATTTTTGCCATTTTGGCTAATTTCCCGGTTTTATAGGTTTTCGACCATGCTGATTCCGAATATAATATCGGCGGCTCAAAAAAACGGTGAAAAAGTGCCGAAATCGAAATTGATCCCAAAAAATATGCAAATTTTCGGCATTTTGTCCCCCAGGATTTGCCGTGAGAAGACGGTTCTCCGCAGATTCGGAAAGAGCATGGTCGATTTGGTATATATCTTTCGATTATGTATTGTGAATCGTGCACAAGCGAATACAGTAATTTTCGAAATCGAAATTTACCACAGGGGGGAGTACGTGAAAATTTTCTAAATCCAAAAAATTGAAAAAAAAATTTTTTTTGTCTTATTTTTGTTCTTTATCATCCTTATAGACATAAGAAATAATTTTGGTAATTTTTTACAAGTAATCAGTAATATTTTTGGTAAAATTTGTGGTAAAATTTAACTTTTTTTTTCAAATTACTGTATTTTTGAAATAAATTATTTCACTTTTGTTAGAATTAATATTATTTCATACTGGAAATTATTTTTATTTATTTTTAGTTAGTAATAAGTAATATTTTGGTAACATTTTGTGGTAAAAGTCGACTATTTTACCAAATACAGTATTTTTTCTCAAAAAAAGTTAACGTTGCTTGTTAAAATGTAGAAAAATAATTTCCAGTATGAAATAATATTAATTCTAACAAAAGTGAAATAATTTATTTCAAAAATACAGTAATTTGAAAAAAAAGTTAAATTTTACCACAAATTTTACCAAAAATATTACTGATTACTTGTAAAAAATTACCAAAATTATATCTTATGTCTATAAGGATGATAAAGAACAAAAATAAGACAAAAAAAATTTTTTTTTCAATTTTTTGGATTTAGAAAATCTTCACGTACTCCCCCCTGTGGTAAATTTCGATTTCGAAAATTACTGTATTCGCTTGTGCACGATTCACAATACATAATCGAAAGATATATACCAAATCGACCATGCTCTTTCCGAATCTGCGGAGAACCGTCTTCTCACGGCAAATCCTGGGGGACAAAATGCCGAAAATTTGCATATTTTTTGGGATCAATTTCGATTTCGGCACTTTTTCACCGTTTTTTCGAGCCGCCGATATTATATTCGGAATCAGCATGGTCGAAAACCTATAAAACCGGGAAATTAGCCAAAATGGCAAAAATTTCGATTTTTTAGGATTTTTTGAAGTTCCGAAGGTCCCGACTGGATAATTTCCGACTGTGCAGAGATACGGTCTCAGGACCAAAAAATTCGGATTCTACGACGAAAATTACCCTAGGGGACGGAAAATATCAGCTCTCCGAGAACTTTGAGTTTTTTGTGCCGGGATTATTAGTCTTTGTAAAATATTTCCAGAGAATGCGTCTTAAAAGAAAATTCTGCTATCAAAAATATTTTAACCCTATCCTTGGAGGATATAAACAATTCCAAAAAAAATATTTCTGCTTAGACAAAGATTACGGTACTTTGTCGACGCTGTAAAATTCTGAGTTTGGAATATTTTGTGGCTTCGTGTCGCGGTGGTGCATTGGCTAATGCTTTGCCTTTCAACCCATCTGTCGCAGGTTCGAACCCCATGTGGTGATTTTGTAATTTTTTTTTGTAAAAATGAAAAATAAATCAAGGTTTTCGTAAAAGAAATTACTGTTTTTTCTTTTTTATTAAATTATTTCCAAAAAAATATTTAAAACTAATAAAATTTACAAAACATTTAATTAATTCAATTTTTTTTGTTTTAAATTTTGAAAATTACGTAAAATATTTTACTAAATATAATTAAAAAATGTGACATTGTTTTAAAAAATGGTACCATTGTTTAATTATGTTCATTAATAATTTTGGTGTCTTGAATGGATTATCTGAAGTCACTTTTAAGAGAGAGTCTGTGTAACTTTTTTGACTTTCCCTTATGAACCGGGAACAGAAAAAAAAATTTTTTCGATTTAGGTCTTGAAATTTTCAGAGGTTGTTGCCATGTGTCCCCAGATGCAAAAAATTGTTTTTTAAAATTTTTTCGTTGTAAGATTCCGATTCTGTAGACTTCTGAAGTCGTCAACTTTGAGTTTGCGGGAAAAAAAGAATTTTTTTTTATTTTTTCTAATTTCCCGGATTTATAGGTTTTTGACCACGGGGAATCTCGTGGCACACTCAATTTTTTTTCAAAAAAATTTTTTCGTGTCGAAACCGAAATTTCGATTTTTTAAATCGAAATTTCGATACCGTAAACCAAATGGTACGGGCTCGGACTATATTCTTTTGATAGCCCAAGGCATCTAGTTTAATGGTATAAAGGTTTTTTTTTATAAAATCATCCAGGTGGAATATGCCAACATCAGATTTGAGCTCGACTCTGAATCCCCTTCACAAAATATACCATTAAAAATCGAATTTTTTTTAAATTTTGCTTATTTCCCGCTTGTATAGGTTTTCGAGCATGGGGAATTTAGTGGTAAAGTTTGTTTTTGTTTAATTTTAAGTTTTCGTTTCAAGACACCTAATGACACAATATGACATGTATGTACATGGTAAAAAAATCCCCCTGATGTTATTTTTGGGTGGCACAAGCTTAAAACTGAGTATTTTTGTTCCAAAATGTTTGTTTTATCATAATAACTAGAAGAAATAATTATCTCGCATCCATAGCTGATTCTACAGTATCCAGAAGTCAAGTGATGATGTTGGGGTACATGAGTCAAAAGCAAAAATGTTGTAATTGTTCAAAAAATGATGATAAAAAGCTGTAAACTATCAATACATATTCCCTAACATTAATTTCATTAATCCCAAGTCTTAAAAACAACACAATATTGTTTATTATCATTTACAGTATCACCAACTGATATGCACATAAATTATCAAAAAATCGCAAAAAATAAATTTTTTTTAACGTAAACACTGCATTTTATAGAGCAGAATATCATGAAAACATATTTGAATTACACCAATTCCATTTTAATGCAAAAAAATAGAATTCTAAATTTTTTCGATAACTACAGTATCCAGAAAGCAGACGATAAAAAACGAAAAATAATTTTTATAGTAGAAAAAATTTTCAGATGCTTTAATTGTATTACAAATATGTTTTTATGATATTCTGCTCTATAAAATGCAGTGTTTACGTTAAAAAAATTTTTTTTTTGCGATTTTTTGATAATTTATGTGCATATCAGTTGGTGATACTGTAAATGATAATAAACAATATTGTGTTGTTTTTAAGACTTGGGATTAATGAAATTAATGTTAGGGAATATGTATTGATAGTTTACAGCTTTTTATCATCATTTTTTGAACAATTACAACATTTTTGCTTTTGACTCATGTACCCCAACATCATCACTTGACTTCTGGATACTGTAGAATCAGCTATGGATGCGAGATAATTATTTCTTCTAGTTATTATGATAAAACAAACATTTTGGAACAAAAATACTCAGTTTTAAGCTTGTGCCACCCAAAAATAACATCAGGGGGATTTTTTTACCATGTACATACATGTCATATTGTGTCATTAGGTGTCTTGAAACGAAAACTTAAAATTAAACAAAAACAAACTTTACCACTGAATTCCCCATGCTCGAAAACCTATACAAGCGGGAAATAAGCAAAATTTAAAAAAAATTCGATTTTTAATGGTATATTTTGTGAAGGGGATTCAGAGTCGAGCTCAAATCTGATGTTGGCATATTCCACCTGGATGATTTTATAAAAAAAAACCTTTATACCATTAAACTAGATGCCTTGGGCTATTAAAAGAATATAGTCCGAGCCCGTACCATTTGGTTTACGGTATCGAAATTTCGATTTAAAAAATCGAAATTTCGGTTTCGACACGAAAAAATTTTTTTGAAAAAAAATTGAGTGTGCCACGAGATTCCCCGTGGTCAAAAACCTATAAATCCGGGAAATTGGAAAAAATAAAAAAAAATTCGTTTTTTCCCGCAAACTCAAAGTTGACGACTTCAGAAGTCTACAGAATCGGAATCTTACAACGAAAAAATTTTAAAAAACAATTTTTTGCATCTGGGGACACATGGCAACAACCTCTGAAAATTTCAAGACCTAAATCGAAAAAATTTTTTTTTCTGTTCCCGGTCGATTAAATATTTACGCAGACTGTCTCTTAAAAAAATTACTGCAATTTTTCACTTTTTTAAGAGACTGTCTACCAGAAAATCTTAAAATTTCATATATGAGCGGAACACACCATCTCAGATTTCAATTATTTTTTGTATGTTGGTAGAATATGGTCTAAAAACGTTATTCTGAAAGTATTACCAGTTCTTATAGTGCTAGTTTTGGATTGGCACGATGCCAAAGGTCGTAATTGACCAAAATTTCATGACAAGTAAAATATTTTTATTCCATTACCAAATAATTTGAAGTTTTCCCAGGTGATACTAGTTGGAACAAGGTTTAAAAATATGTATCGTTTACATTTCTGTCATATTTTTGAATACGATTTTTTTCACTTTGAATATTTCACCCCCTGAAAAAAAATTTCATTTTTCGTGGGAGGGATAGCCTGAAACGTGCAAAAAGTGCCCCAGGATTTCAGCATTTAAGTTATATATGATTCCTACCATAAGGGGATGAACTTAGCGATTCCTGGCCAAAAAACTTTTTTCTACAACATCTATAACATGGAATAATATATATATTTCATGAATGAGGGCAGGTATCGACTTCCGGTGACTTGCATTATGGTATATCAATGTTGTGGAGCATTCTGGGACAGTTTCAACATTTTTAGTAGCGATTTCGAAATATGGGACCCCTATGAAAATCAAAAATTTTACAACTTAGAAATATCGCAAAAACTCGGTTTTTTCTTTCATAATAAAATCAAATATACATTATAATTGTAAAATACATGTAACAACATCAATATAACATGATAAAAAATGACGGGGGGTCAAAATCGACTTTTTATGATTTTTTGAATTTTGCTTATTTTCGATCAATTTTCGAGATACACAAATATTGGGAATATCGAAATATATCAACTATCTGATACTTTCCGGTTAAAATATAGCTCGTTAGAGATTTTTGGGCAATATTTCGACATCCTGGAATTACTAGTTTTCGTTTTCCACGTAACTGAAAATATGCTCAAAAATTTGAGAAAAAACATCTGGAAATCAATATTTTTCCGAGACAACATCACTAAAAACATTTTTTTTGGCCTAAATGTTAATATTTTAACAGTTTCTGAATAATTTCAACACAAAATAAAATAAATTAATTTTTTTCAAATTTTGAAAAATCAGTAATTTTTGAAAATCTTAAAATTGTTCAAAATTATTTCAAAACACTTCACCCTACCAAAGTAAATAATAATAAATCGAAAAAAAAATGTTTTTAGTGATGTTGTCTCGGAAAAATATTGATTTCCAGATGTTTTTTCTCAAATTTTTGAGCATATTTTTAGCTACGTGGAAAACGAAAACTAGTAATTCCAGGACGTCGAAATATTGCCCAAAAATCTTAAACGAGCTATATTTTAACCGGAAAGTATCAGATAGATGATATATTTCGATATTCCCAATATTTGTGTATCTCGAAAATTGATCGAAAATAAGCAAAATTCAAAAAATCATAAAAAGTCGATTTTGACCCCCCGTCATTTTTTATCATGTAATATTGATGTTGTTACATGTATTTTACAATTATAATGTATATTTGATTTTATTATGAAAGAAAAAACCGAGTTTTTGCGATATTTCTAAGTTGTAAAATTTTTGATTTTCATAGGGGTCCCATATTTCGAAATCGCTACTAAAAATGTTGAAACTGTCCCAGAATGCTCCACAACATTGATATACCATAATGCAAGTCACCGGAAGTCGATACCTGCCCTCATTCATGAAATATATATATTATTCCATGTTATAGATGTTGTAGAAAAAAGTTTTTTGGCCAGGAATCGCTAAGTTCATCCCCTTATGGTAGGAATCATATATAACTTAAATGCTGAAATCCTGGGGCACTTTTTGCACGTTTCAGGCTATCCCTCCCACGAAAAATGAAATTTTTTTTCAGGGGGTGAAATATTCAAAGTGAAAAAAATCGTATTCAAAAATATGACAGAAATGTAAACGATACATATTTTTAATCCTTGTTCCAACTAGTATCAACTGGGAAAACTTCAAATTTTTTGATAATGGAATAAAAATATTTTACTTGTCATGAAATTTTGGTCAATTACGACCTTTGGCATCGTGCCAATCCAAAACTAGCACTATAAGAACTGGTAATACTTTCAGAATAACGTTTTTAGACCATATTCTACCAACATACAAAAAATAATTGAAATCTGAGATGGTGTGTTCCGCTCGATTTGAAAAATCTGGTAGACAGTCTCTTAAGCCCTCATAAATAAAGAAAAACTCAAATAAATAAATATATTTTAGTTTAAAAAATGGTAAATGACTTTAAGTGTCAACAAAATTTATCATTTTTTTTGAAAGAAGGCGTTTAAAAATGTTTAAAGAAAAAAAATTCAAGACTTTTATTTTTACAGTTTTTGTGCGTTTTTAGTTTCGAAAAAGTGAGAAAAAAACAAAATATCGAAATTTTGGAAATTTCAATGTTTGTAAAATTACAAGTTTTTATATTGGTAAGTAAGTAATTTTATACTGTAGTTTTAGGAAGCTAAAAATATTTTTATATTAAAATTTTAAAAATGGTTTTACTTTTCTCAGTATTTTCTAAAGTCACCACCACCCTCAAAAAAAAATTTATAATTTTATGTAATTATAAATTTTTATTTACCTTCAAATTTAGATTTTAAAAAGAAGGAAGTTTTTTCCCTGCACTGATAAATTACATGTTGTATTTTTGGAATTATTTTTAAAATTAATAGTGTCAATTATAGTATTAATAATCAGAATTCCATATAAACCATAATTATTTAAATGAATAGTTTTTTGGTGGCAAAATGTATTTTTAAATATTAAAAATTAATTTTGATTGAACTGAAACATTCTGGAAAACAAATTCCAACATTTTCAATATTTTAAAGGATTGCAAAAAGTTTCCGCAAAAAGAAAAACTGAAAAGTCGAAAATAACTTTACTTTAAAGTTCTAATGAAGAGAAGAAGTATACAACACTTGAAAATTCAATTTGAAGGCATTTGCCATGCCAAAATTTGGAAAAAGAAAAAAACAAACAAAAATCATTCATGTTTATTTTGAAGTGCACTTTTTGGGACAGAAATAAATTGGATTAGTTTTTACCAAAAAAGATTTTTTCACAAAGATGGAAAGAACAAAACATATTTTTTTTGGCATTTTTTAGGCAAATATTGAAAATGTCTTACACAAGGCCGTATTTAGGGGGAGGGGGATTCGGGATCTGTGCCCCCCCCGAAACTGAGGAATTTCCTTTGATCTTTTGCTGCTTAGTGTTGGCGGCGGCAAAAGATCAAAGGCGTGCCCCCCCCCCCCCCCCCGAAATTTTTTTCTGTATTCGGCCTTGGTCTTACATCGAATTCAAAGCAAAAAAAATATTACATTTTCCCTTGCAGATCTTTGGCAAAATGTCTTTTTAACGCCTAAGCCTATGTAGGGAAAAAAGTTTTCATATTTTTTTTGTTGAAAAAAAAAACATTTTTTTCTCTCACATGGCATTAAAAACATTTTGCCAGTGATCTTTAAATGGAAAATTAAACGCTGGATTTGGATTCAATGTGTATACGGTTGTTTCTGATTATTACGGAATTTTAAACAGTTTCGATAAAGATAAAGTTGACTTACTCCAAAAATTTGTTAAAGTGCATGCTACAGTATATTATATAATATTTTTAACAACTTTTTGTTTTGTTGTTTCTAAAAATTGCTTTTAAATGGTCCCAAAACACTTTTTAGTATTAAAAACTACAACAAATATTACTTTTATTTAAATTTAGAAATTTCCAATTTATTTAATTACACTTCTTTCAACCCCCCCCCCTAAAAATAAATATAATATTTTAATTATTTGATTTATGTACTTTTTTTAAGCGCTAAAACAGTTACAATTGTTTCTATCAAAAATTAAATTTTTAAAAAAAATTTCTTTAAAAATCTGTTTTTTTTAAATTGTAAAAAGACTTAACTGTTTTTTTGGATAAAGCTTTTAACAAAATTATGCATTTTTTGTTTAAATTTGTTTTTTAAATTGTTTATCTATCTCTTTTTTCTTCTTTGTTTTTTGAACGCTTTTTTTGTTGTTTAACAAAAAATAAAAGCTTTTTTCCCATTAAAATTTTTTTTGGAAAAATGTTTTTAATTTTTTGTTAATTTTTTGGTGGATTTTTGATATTTGTTTGTTTGATTTTTTAAGTACCAAAAATTAATGCTTTCTCTTTTTTTTACAGTAATTTAAATTGTCATTTTTAAAATTGGATTCCTTTTTTTTCAGTTGTTTTTTTTGGCAAAAAATTTTTGTGTATATTTTTTTCGTTTTTTTTGTTCAGTTTTTGATCATTGATGAAAAAATACGAACATTTTGAAAAAAAAATGCGGAAGCCGCCAACAAATTTGCCCCAGACAAAAATTTTAATGGTCCCAAAGGGAAAATAAAGTATTTTTCATAATCGATGAAAAGTATTTTAATGCTTTTCTTTAAAAATAAATTTTATTTTATTTTCTCAGTTTTTAAACGGTTTTTTTCGGCGTTTTTGAGTTTTTTAAAAAAAGTTGAAAAAGTTCGTGTTTTTTTGACCAACAAATTTTGTGGAACTTTTAAAAAGTACAAGTTTTTTGGTGCCATAAAAAGGCTCGTGTAAATTTGTGAGATTTATTGTTGGTGGTAGTTGAAATGGTAAAACTAAAGGGGCTTTCATGAATCCCCAAAAAAACAATCATGTAAAAATAAATGATACGGAAAATTTTAGTTAAAAGTTTTAAAACACTAAAAAACTTTCACACATTTTTGAGATTTTTTATAGTAAAATATTTTTGTTTTTGTTTAAAAAAATGTTTGTTTTTTATATCAGTGAATATTTTTGGGATATTTAAATTTTTATCCATCGCCATTTTTGTAAAAATATAATTTTTGTTGTTTTTTAAAAAAAGTACTGCTTTCAAAAAATTTGCATATTTAAACTTGCCCTCAGCTGCTGCAAGTGACAGCCCCTAAAAACATTTTATTGTTTTAAATTTCGCCAAAAAATTTTGTGAAAACTTATTTTTGCAAATTTTTTCAAGTTTAAAAATGTAAAAATAAAAATAAAATGTAAAAAAAAATTGTCCACGTTAAAGGGAGTGTCTACGTTAGTTAAAATGGAAATTTTTACACCAACTATTTTTCTTAACACGAAAACGTCTTTCACCAATGATGGAGAATGCAAAAGTTTGTTTTTTTATGTCAATCATTCACAACGCTTGCACAAACAAAAGCATTCTTCATCTCACACACGCTATTTTAACTAACGTAGACACTCCCTTTAAAAAATTTTTTGCTGTTACCTCAGAATTTTTAAAAAAAAATGTAATAAAAAGTTTTGCAATAAATTTGACACATTTTTTTATTTTATTGAGGACAGGTGGAAAAGGAAGATAGATGAAATGAGTGCCGCCGACTTCTTTTTTTTCGGCAATTTCTTTTATGATTTTTTAAGACATAAAAATAATGTTTATTTAACTAAATTTTTTGATCTTTTTTTTGTGATAAAAGCTTTTAAATTGGATTTTTGAAACAATGTGACAAAAAAAAGGTAGGCTAAAAAAGTGCCAAAAATGAATGGATTTAAAAAGTAAGTGATTTTGTTTAAGCTTGAAAAAAAGACTTTTAAGAGCTGAAAATTTTTTGAGATTCATTCATTTTTAGTTGAATAAAAAAAAGAATATGTTTCAGTAAACTCTTTGTAGTTTTTATTAAATTATACAACGAAGATACTGTAAAATTTCAATAACTATGTGATTTTGTCATGGCATGGCACAAATTTTGGGCTGAAAAATGCCGTCAGATGATGCCTATAAATTTTTTGATTTAAAAGAAACTTTTGATATCATTTGATAGAATAGTGATAAGACAATCAATTAACTGATTTGATCGCAAAAAACTGCATTTTAAATGCCAAAGTCCCAGTTTTTAAGCCAAAATTCGTGGAAAGTGCCAAAAAAACATGATAAAAACTAGGCCCTTTGGCATTTAAAATGCAGTTTTTGCATTCTAATCAGTTAATTGATTCTCATATCACAATGCTATCAAATGATATCGCAAGTTTCTTTTAAATCAAAAAATTTATAGGCATCATCTGACGGCACTTTTGGGCCCAAAATTCGTGCCATGCTGTGATGTTTTACAGTACCTTTTCGAACATGTTGAATTCGAGCCAAAGAAAAATATATAAAATATTTTTAAATATCTTAATTAGATTAAAATTTAAGGATTTTCATATTTGTATGTTTTATTGCAGGTTTCCAAAACTTCCAAGAATTTCTTTTTTAAAAACATTTATTTATTTATTATTTTTTCAGCTTTCAAATTTTTTTATAGCACACTTTTGAGGTGTTTTAAAGGGTTTCTTTAATTAAATGCAATAACTTTGTTGTCACAAAAATAATTTTTTGATTAGTTCCTGTTAAATAATTTATTATTTTAAAATAATATAAATAATTATTTGTAAAAAAATGACGCAAAAAGATTTTTTGGAATTATTTTTACCGTAAGATTAATACTGAAATCAGTGATTATCACTTTTTTTAAAAATGACAAATTCTGCAAAGTTTAATCATTTTTTATTCGGATTTACGGTTGTAAACATTTACTTACACGTGTTTAAATGAATATTTATTAAAAGGTAA
Organism: Panagrolaimus superbus; assembly: GCA_964035985.1. Taxonomy (NCBI): domain Eukaryota; kingdom Metazoa; phylum Nematoda; class Chromadorea; order Rhabditida; family Panagrolaimidae; genus Panagrolaimus; species Panagrolaimus superbus. The sequence goes on from OZ038357.1 coordinate 16,248,595, forward strand.
TAATGTTTTTGCTTTTAAAAGATAAGCTAGATTAAAAATAATAAATAGATTTAATGAAGAGTTTTTTTTAAAAGATAAATATCTATTTTAAGATTAATTTTTTCGAGTTGTTAAATGCCAGGTAATGAATGATATCATTAAAAATAATAATAGTTTATTATTAAATCTTATTTTTCAAAAACAAAAAAAATGTGATTTTTGCTTTTTTGGGTTACGGTAATTATTAAATGCTTTATTTGTAAATAAAAATTAAATTACAAATCTAATTACATAGTTATATAATATATGGAGGGATGACAGTAGCTATAATTTTTGTACTTTGAAAAAAAAGTTTTTTTGCTTTCTAAGAAATGGTACTTGCGTTTTTGAAAATCTTAATTGCTTGGTGCACCCCGGAATTACTGTTTTCAAAAAACAAATTTATCACTGATATAAATGTCGCCTTTGTTAATATTTATATCTTTTAAAATTTGTAACTTTTAACTTTCTTTTAAATAAATTTTTAAAAATAAGTCAAATTTATTTAGGTAATATTTTTACGTAATAACTGGAATACTCCCCCCCCCCGTTAGCCGTCATTTTTGGGTAATAATTCGTAAAAACCCTCCCTCCTTTAAACCGCGTTACGTAACCATCTGGAGTAGCTACTACCAAGTAATAATTAAAATACAAAAAATGTAACGTTCCTTCTTTAATACTTACTACCTTCTGATTTAGGTACTTAAAAAGTTTAAAAAAAACAGAGTTTAAAAAACAGCATGGGTTTTTGAACGTTATAAAAAAACTTCCTTAAAAACGAGACTATTTTAAATTGTTTTCATTATTACTTCTCCCCCCCCCCCCTGTATATGTTTTTTCTTCATTGACGTCGCTCAACCCCCCCCCCCCCCCAAAGACTCTGTTAAAGATTCCTTCTTTTTTTTTATGACACTTTTTTGGAAGAAAAAATGTTGTGAAACCACTTCCTCTTTTTTTTGGTCTTTAAAAAAGTTTTTATGGATCTTTAAAAAGTTGACGAAAAACAACAACATCATAAACAAATGACCAAAAAAATATATTATATTACAAAATAGTGACCACATATGGTGGTGATAAAAAAAAGTAATAAAAGTACTAACTTTTTTATCACCAAATTTTAACTTAACAAATTTTTTTGGAAGTACTTTTAAAAAAAGCAAATTGTTTTTTATACTTCCAAAAAAAAGAATAAAAATGTGCCATCTGTGAAATATTTACCCAAATTACAATATAATTTATTACACATAAAATAATTTCCTAAATCTTTGTGTTTGTCCTTCCACGAAAAAATAAAATCTGAGATAAAAAAACTTCAATTTTTTTTAAGCTAAAAGTTCAAATTTGGCACTTTTTTTTTCTTCTATAGGCGTGGCTTTTATATACTTACTTTTTTTTTTAATTTTAAATAAAATGTATATGGTTTCAAGTACTCCCCTGAGGCAAACAAGTAAAAAAAAGTAAATGAAAAAAAATAAAGGAAAAAAAGTTGTGTTCTGTTTTTTTAAATCCAAAATTGAGTGTCAAACTTCTTTTTTTTTTTGCAGGAAAAAAAGAAATAGGTTCTTTTAAATTAAAAAGATAATAATATTAGGTGGAAATATGCAAATTAGATACTTTGTTTTCTGATATAAGATAGTTTAGAGTTTTAATTTTTTTAAATTTAATTTAAAAATTAAGAATTATTATGCAAATTTTTTTGGAATCCTAAAATTTGATAATTAGCATTTTTTCGAAAGTTATCGAAAAATTTTATTTTGCACATTTTTGCCAAAAGACAGTAATATTTTTATAACTAAATTTGTTAAAATGATATTACTTTTAAAAAATAGCTTCGAGGATTACTGTACTTTTGATAAAATTTAAAATAGGAATTTTTTCAAGAATAAAGTTTAAGAAAATTTCTGCAAAAAAATGTTTAACCTTTAAAATTCCTAACTTTGGAAACTATGTTTTTTGATTTCAAATTATCGTTTAAAAATAATTTCCTTTTTTTGCAAAAAACATTTTTATCTCTTTATATTAAAACTTTCAAAACAACATTTTTTTTTAAAAAATAATGTAAAATTTTTTCAAGTTTAAATTAGCGCCGTTATCGAAGAAGAAATGACAAACTTTGAATTTCATTAGCAGCAAAAAAAGCTCTCTCTTTTTTTTGATAGGTTCAAAAAAAGCATGAATATACTTCCCTCTTTTTTATATCCTGCTATATATATAAAGAGAGGATCGAACCTTGTGACGACAAAAAAAATAAAACGTCTTGGAAATGACACATATTTCTTTGACCTTCCCACTTTTTTTTATAGTGAAAAAAAAATGTATAAATATGCCATGCCAAATTTGGAAAAAATTTGTTTAAAAAACATATTTCCGGCTTTATTTTTTGGGCATTTTTTTTGAAACGTTAATTTACAAATATAAATTTAACAAAAGTACAGTACACGTTCAGGTACTGTACTTTTTCTAAAATGGTTCCAAAATTATCGAAAGATTTTGGAAACATTTGTTTGAAAAAATATTTTAGGCTTTTTTTAAAACTTTTTCGTTTTTTTGAGATTGATTTTTAAATAAATTTCAAATTAAAACTTGAACGGATTACTGTATTTTAACAAAATACAGTAACTTATAATTTTTTTTATCAGATATCTGACAAATTTGTGCCAATATTTTTTTTATCAAAAACGTGCATTTTCTAAAATTCCCAACTTTTTTTCACACATTTTTTTTCATTTTGCACTTTAGCGATAATGGATAAACAAAATCCCCCCTCCCCCTTTTTTTCTTATCGCATTTCATTGATCACTACCTTCCCAAAAATCCCATTTTATTTTTATATTATTATTATTTCGATGATGATGATGATGTTTATTATTTTTGATTATCATTTTTGAACAAAAAAAATATATATCTCTTTCACTTAAACTTATGACGGATTGATTTCATTTTTAGATAACTTTAAAAAAAAAACAGCTGACAAAATAAAAATGGATTTCAATGAAACTTCTTCTTTATCACTTTCAAATGATGAAATTTTAATTTGTGGATTTACAGAAGAATGTGATTTTCGAAGATTCTTTTTTATAACTGCTTTATCGGGTATTGCCCTGTGTGGAATCTTTAATAATGGACTATTAGCATGGATTTTTATGAAACATCAATGCCCAAATACTCCACCAACTTTATATCCAACATTTTTGGCAATTCTTGATGGTCTTATTTGTTTCTTCTATATTTTTCTTTTTGGTTTTGATGTTGTTATGATTTATTTAAGAATTAAAGTAAGTTTATTGCAAAAAATATTTTTTAGGGTTTGAAAAGTCTCGGCAAGAAAATTTTGAAATTTAACCGAAAAAAAATTTTGTAAACAAAACTAAATAATTTCAAAATTACTTAAATATAATTAATAAAATAATTTTCAGTCATTTTTTGTCATTTATCACACTTATATTGTTCCAGCTTTTGTATTATCAAAGATTACTCAACTTGCAATCCCTTATCTTCTTATCTTTGTAACTCTTGAAAGATATGCATGGATTTCAGAGCATATGTAAGTGTAAAATTTTGAAAGAATCCAAAAACTTTAAAAACCTAAAACTAGATTCTATAAAAAAAGGTTTTTTTAAAAACTGTAAAAAATGTAATTATCGGTATCCAAAAATAAATTTGTAAGAAAAAAACTTATGATGCACAAATTTTTGTGAATTTTAAAAAGATTTCGCTTTTCAAAATTTCCGCGTCATTAAATATAAAATTTTTTTCTCCTCTTTCATAATTTCTTCTTTAAGGATGTCAAAAAATTTGTTAACACTTTTTTATAGTTTCTATAAAAAAAGAAGTTTAATGAAAAAAATATGTTCAAAAAAACCAATGCGGAGGGAATTTTCAGAAGTAATCCAAAAAAAGTAATCCAAAAAAATATTTGCTATAATTAATTTAAAAAAAGAAAAGTTTAATCCAAGATTAAAAAAGAAAAGAAAGAAATTTAAAAAGTAGAAACAAAATTAATAAAAAATAATTTGTAGGTGTAGCAATTATATTTTGTGTTTAATATTTTTTTTGCAAATGCCATTAGGACTAAAAAATGAAATTCAAAATGTTCCATATTTTTTATCCCCCATTCATAAAAAAAAACATTTTTAAATTAAAAAATATATTTTTGCTGCTTTATTTTTAGCAAAATCTTTATTTTTAATAAAATGAAATAAAACAAATAAGAATTTTTAAAAGAACAAAAATCGAAGAAAACAAACAATTACAGTAATCTTACTCTCGTTTTTTTTATAGGAAAAATTCATCACTTTTTTCAACCAATGGTCGACCAATAAGTGTTATTTGTTGTGTATGTTGTTGCATCTTACTTCGATCTCCACCTCTTTGGGCTTTAACCGTTGACGTATATCCTGATTGTCCGGATTTTTTTCGAAGCTTAGCTGTTGCCCCGTATGCATGGGTAATGGTAAGTGGCATTTTTTAAGTGGATAAATTTTATCAAACAAGATTCTAAAAAATAAATGCCAAAAACTAAAATCTCTCTAATTATAGGAAAGTGAATTATATGCATTTTATGACTTTTGGCTAATGGCATTCATTCAAACTCTTCTTCCTTTTGTTGTCCTTGTTGCCATAAATATTATCATCGTTAAACGACTTTCTGCCGTTCATACAATTGAAAAACAACATATGCAAAAACTTCAACAAGCTCAAGCCCTTCCACCAACCCCTAAATCTTCAGCCTCCCTAAACCCCTTTCATGAACTTCGCCGTGCATCAATGAAAAAATTAAGTTTTTCAAGAATCCGAATGCCTGCATCTGTCCGAAATGCCGTCTATACAACCATGGCAATTGTTGCATCATATCTTATTTGCAATACTTTGCATTTAGCTTTAACAGTCTTGGAACGATCAAAGGCCTCAATTTTGGAGGATAAAGAAGATTCCCTCAAAGCTTCAACATTTTATACATTTTTTGGGGATTCTGTTTCTGCTCTCTATATGGTTACATCAGCAATTCGAATTTTAATTTATTGCAAATGTAATCCCGTTGTTAAGCAACAAGTTGTTGAAACATTAGAAAATATATTTTCACATCCAAAATGTCATCATGATGATGTAACAAAAGTTAAACCAACTCAATGCTTTATTACCATTGAAAATGATAAATTTAGTTCCCAATATCCAAGTGAAGAAGTTTAAATTTTTGAATGGAAAAAAAAGATTCTGGCATAAATAAATCGTAAAATTTTTATATGGAAAAAACGTCTCAAAACTACTTTTTTAATTTATATAAGATTGAATTTTGTAAAAATCGTTTTTTTAATATTTAATAAACAAATAAATCAACTTTTTTGAAAATGGTTGAAACCTTCATTTATTGAATTTTTTTGTAAATTTGAAAAATTACAGTTGTTGTAAAATAGCACAATTTTAAAATTTATTCATAACAAAATTTTGGTTATTTTTTATCACATGGAATACATTCATATTCATGACAACAATGGGTCATATCACAGTCATGTTGTGATTCACATTCAGCTTCCGTTGGATTAACAATGCTTCTTTTGAATTTTAAAACATTTCTATCTAATTTTTAATGCATATAAAAAAGAACAGATATTAAAAATCTAACAAATTCTTACCAAAAGCAGCGGAGTTATCTTTTGCTGTTACAAGGACAACGACAAAAAATAGAACACAGAAAAATACAAAAAATCTCATTTTTTATAAAATTAAAAGTTAAATTTTGTCAAAAAAAAGATTTTCTTAAATAGAGAAAAAAGCACCAGAGAAGATAGTGTCGTATTTGTTAAAAGCTTTTTAAAAGTTTATAATTTATATCAAGCACTTTTCTCTAGTCTGTCTCATTAAAAAACTAAGAAATACAAGTTTCGTGACAGACAATAAACTGCATAAAAGCAAAAATGTTTCAAAAAATTTCATTACAACCATTTGTTAGTAATATAAAAAAATCACGAGGTCTTTGAAAATCATTTATAAAATAGAAATCATTCTTTTGCAACAACCAAATGTGCCATTTTTAAAAATCACAAAGTTTTCCAATGATATAAGCTTTTGATTGTTCTGTCATAAAGAATACTATTCTAAATTTAAAAAAACTTCAACACCAATAAATCGTAAATTTTTATATGGAAGAAACGTCTCAAAACTATTCTTCTAATAATTTATATAAGATTTAATTTTGTATAATTCATTTTTCATATATATATAACACATTTAATTAACAAATAAACCAACCAACAGTTTTTTAAGAAGTTTGATGAACAAAAATATCAAAAGTTTTTCTAGGCCTAAATTTTGCTGCTTCTTTGTATGCATCTCCACAAGCTTCAGATCGACAACAACAAATAATTCCATATTTTGCATACTTTTTTGAACTATTATCACGAAGCACACATCGATATGGCTCTTCATCAGGATTAAAAATTTCTTTACAAATAAGATAGTCATGCCATTCATGATGTTCCATGCGATGATTTTCTCTACCATGTGATAAATTTGGTTCACGAACACATCCTAAAACAATAGAAATGAAATATGTATAAGGAAAAATAGATCAAAAGATTACTGTACATTTTAAACTCATTTTTTGATTACTAAAATAAAATCAAAATGTTACAGTAAATAAAAGAAAGAAAAGTACAGTAATCCGGAATTTTGTCTTTGAATAACAGTTACCGAATCTACTGTAAATTTTAACTTTGTGTTTTGTAAAATAATACAGTTTTCAACAAATACAGTAACCCAGACATGAAATCATAAAAGACTTACCAATATCTGGAGAATGATCTTTTAACATTCCAATTACACATGATTGTGTTGAACCTTTTTCAGGTGTATCAACACATTTTCGTCTTTCATCATCTTCAGTTATTGATGGAATAACACATTTTGAAGCTTGATCTTCTTGAACAAAAATAGGAGAAGTTTCAATTAAATGCATATTTTTAACAAAATTCCCATCATTACATGATTTTGTAGATATTCGATTTGTTTTACTTGTTTTATAAGATGCACAGGCACAAACTCTTTCAGAATAACCTTTTTTCGATACATATTTTTCATTATCAGCACACCAATAAATTCCAATTTCTTGAACTCCACTACTTTTGAAACTAAAATCACCACTCCAATCCCTGCTTCGTGTATAATTTGTTGTACGATTTCCAATAGTTTTTGTTACAGAATAATCACTATTATTATTGGGATTTGCAATGAGATTTTCAAAACAATACATATCCCATGATGGTTGAGGTTCAGTGGAATCAGAAGTGTAACATAAATACTAAAAAAAACAAAAATTATATGTGCTGGTGTGGAGCGGCGTATGGAGCGAAGTTCTAAAAATGACGGTGCATGGTGCAATGTTGGGACAGCAAATAGGTCAAATCACATCAGTACAAAAAAACACTCCCACAATCAAACCCTTACTTGATCTTCAACTCTTTTTTTAACTTCTTCAATAATTGTTCCATTTTGCACAAAATCATCACATCTTTCAGTATCATTTACATTGGTAAAACATTTAAACATTGCTACAGTAGGACGATACCAAAATGGAAGATTGCTAAGACTTTCTGCTTCATCACATTGTGTTACGCGTTTATCTTTTTTATTCAGCTCTCCTTCAATATAAATAAGATCTTGTGAATCATCATTCAGGAAATTTTGAATTTTTTGATTAACAGAGTTGCTTATTCGGTAATTTTCGTCTAAAAAATGTATATATCAAGACATAAAAATTGGAAAAGAAGGCTTACCAATTTGAATATTTACAAATCTATTCATAATTTTATCATAAAAATATACACAATATTGTGTGAGATTATTATTTCTGGAAAATGGTCTCAAGCATCTTTTGTATGGTGTCAAATGTTCCTGAAATAATAATAATATATAAAAATGTCGATTTTGAAAGCATTTTAAAATAAACAAAAAGAATCATTGGCGCTAATAATTGTAAGAAGCGACCACTAACAGTGAATCTTATCAGTAAAAGCACTGATCCTTCTTCACTTTTAATAGGTATATAACTATGATCCACCACATTTCCTAATAAAATAAAACACAAACCTCAAATCCATCAGAAACATATTTAGCATAAATAGAATGTATTGATAATATTTTATCCTCTGATCCACTTCTCTCTTTTGAATCTTCAAATCTGCAACAATAAATAAGTTCATCATCAACATCAGTATAACATTGCCGCTCAAAATGAACACATTCATGATTTATTAAAAATTGCTTTGTAAACATTAAACCACAAATATCATCATCATTTTTTACGAGTGAAAGTGAAGTATGAATTATTGGATCACGTTTTGGACGCCTTAACGAAATTCTCATATGACATTGATGTTGTAGCACCAAATTTTCAGCACTAATTCGTTCTTCAACATTTTCTGTTTCAGTATATTCCCATGTTCTTTCATCAAAGGTTAAAGTAGCATCCATTGAAAGCTGGGGGCATGTTAAACCTTGTCCAGTTAGGCGCCCAACTTCTCCACATAAATTTCCATTTAAATAACAGCAACAAAAGAAATGCATTGTTGTCAAAGATACTTTTACAGCACATTCTTGATCATTTAATATTTTTGATGCCATCGACGACGAAGTTGTTGATGGTGGAGAATATGGCTTCCATGAAAAGCTATCTGCACATGAATATTCTGAGATGACATTAAAAATTGGTGTTGCAAATGTTCCGCTTTCTTGTGTTTGATTAAATGTAATATTATTTTGTTGATCAATAATTGAATGATGTTGAATGAAGCATCGTTGAACACCCAACGGCATTGGAATCTGTAAAAAGTACTGTTAAAATTGTCAAAACATTCAGTGACATTTTGCCAAAAAAAATGTCAATGAGTCAGCAAAAAAATCGATAAATGATTTTTTTGTTATCAAAATTAATATTAAATTTAAAAAACTTACATATCGTCCATAACTATCTTTACAAGTAAAATTATTTGTTTGTTCTTCTTGGAACCATTTCTTTGGACGATTTCGTTCAAATGATCGGATATAATTTGATAACAATCTTATTTTCCATGGATCATTTAATTGACTCTAAAAGATTTTACATATACAAAATTACTGTATTTATTATAAAAAAACTTGCATTATTTGTGCATTGAAACAGTATGATTAAATTATTTTCTTCAATTACAGATTCCCATTTTTCGTCACTTAACGAAGCTTCAAATCCCTCACAAATTGAAATTATCTTTTCATTAAATGGTACCGGAATTTGTGTGATTATTTGATCAGCAGTTTTATTGATAATTAATGCATTAAAGATTGCATCTGATTGTGAGGATATCAAAAATATAAGAAAGATGGAAAGATAAATGGATTTCATTGCAAGAAAAAAATGTTATCCGAAAGCGATCAACAATTATTTAATCAGCAAAAAAAACTTTCATGAAAAAAAAATGAAAAATTTGCATAAAAACAAAAATGTTTTGTCTCAAATTCACAGTTTCAAAAAAGTTTTTTAAATGTGAATTTTAAAAAAAGAACCTCAACAACCAAGGATAACGGAAACATAAAATTTTTAACGCAAAAAAAAACCGAAAAAAATATGTGTCAGCATAAAATTGCAATCTACAATCACTGAAAAAGTAGGGTATCATAAATAAAACATTTATAATAAAAATTGAAGAAATATAAATAATAGTATTTTTAGTAGAAAAAAAGTTGCATATTTCCAATAAAATAAGATTGCACATAATCGATTTAAAGCTTGAAAGAGTTGAATAAATAAATTGATAAACAAAATATACAAAATTGATCAAAATGTAATGAAAAAAATGATTCAAAAGATCTAGAAAAATTTTTAAGTTTAAAGGAGGCCGCAGCGGAATTTTTCGGAAATTGAAATGAAAAATCTTTAAACTTTTGTTGCCATTTTTTCAGTTTAAACCCATTTTGCCTGAAACTTTGCCGTTATCTTCTCTAAGCTGTTATCTATAGTTTAGGTTTCAATCAAGTTGATTGGAAGCATTGCCGTAAAGTTATGAGTAATTAAAGGTGCGCGATTGAGTTTTAGGCGAAATTAACTTTTGGTGCCATATTTTTAAATTTCAATATTATTGCACGTACTAAAATACGGCCGAGGCCCTGTGAAAAATTTAAAATTTTTATCCTGAACGATAATGAGTATTTTTAAATACTCATTCTATGAATTTTTTTAAAAACGATGGCACAGCTCAAAAAATCAATTTTTTGGAAAGTAACCCTATGTTTTCGACTATGCTTAACAAGCATATTCCCAAAATATTAGAGCTTAAATCCTACCGTAACCCACTTTTTCGTGGTCCTGAAGAGAAAATATGCATTTTTTTCACTTCAACGGCAAATAATTAATTTTTTATAACTTTTTAATATTTTCCTACCCATATAGGTTTTCGAGGTCGGGGAATCCGAATATCCTATTTTCAAACCGAAATTTTCGTTGTAAGACCCATTTTTGGCGTTCACGCCGTTTTCACGCCGTTCTCACGCCGCACGAAGAGGTCGTCCGGTTCCACAAATATCACCATTGGATTCAGCGCCATTTTTTACCCCAGAGGGCTTTGATATGGTAGATTTAGCGCTCGTGCCAAATTGGGTTCACGTAGGCGGAAGATGGTATACTGTAGATTTTCAAATTTCGAGATTTTCAAATTTCGAAAATTTCGGTTCGAAAATAGGATATTCGGATTCCCCGACCTCGAAAACCTATAAAACCAGGAAATTAGCTAAATTGACTAAAATTTCGATTTTTCGTCAAAGATCGAAATTTGAAAATCTACAGTTTACCATCTTCCGCCTACGTGAACCCAATTTTGCACGAGCGCTAAATCTACCATATCAAAGCCCTCTGGGGTAAAAAATGGCGCTGAATCCAATGGTGATATTTGTGGAACCTGACGACATCTTCGCGCGGCGTGAGAACGGCGTGAAAACGGCGTGAACGCCAAAAATGGGTCTTACAACGAAAATTTCGGTTTGAAAATAGGATATTCGGATTCCCCGACCTCGAAAACCTATATGGGTAGGAAAATATTAAAAAGTTATAAAAAATTAATTATTTGCCGTTGAAGTGAAAAAAATGCATATTTTCTCTTCAGGACCACGAAAAAGTGGGTTACGGTAGGATTTAAGCTCTAATATTTTGGGAATATGCTTGTTAAGCATAGTCGAAAACATAGGGTTACTTTCCAAAAAATTGATTTTTTGAGCTGTGCCGAATTTATGGCAAATCTTTAAAAAAATTCACAGAATGCGTTTTAAAAAGTGCGGATATGAATTCCGATAAGAATATTGTTCACACATTATTCTTAGCCCGATATCTCTAGATTTAAAATTTTTTTAGGGCCGCGGCCGCATTTTAGTCGCGCTAAAATATTGCTACTGCGAATTAGGGGGATAAGTAGCAATTTTTAAATAAAAATAGTTAGATCATATGAAAAATTGAAAAAAAATAGGCAAGCTAAACTTTAATTCGTGTTCTGTGAGATTTGGCTTTTTTACTCAAAAATGCAAAAAAAGTAATTAATTTAGTTAAAAACAAAAAAATCAAATGTCCAAAGCATTTTTATCCGATGAATAGCAAAATTTAACTAAATGCTCTTTTCGCGCCGAGACAATGTTTGAAAATTATACCTGAAATTTTCAAAGAATTTTAAAACAATTATAAAGTAACGATTTTTTTTAGGCAAAAAATATATTGCTTTTATTTGCCCTCAACTTGAAATTTTGGTAAAAATTACATAAAAATTAGTGTAACTACAGTATGCAATTTAACATTTTTACACAGCGGAATCGGTTTCTCCAGGGTCACTTTACTATAAAGTAAAGTTTCAGGGAAAAGTAATTTTGGCCTGTGCCGCGTGTTTTTGATTATCTCACAGACTGCTTCTTAAAATCATTCATTTCGGTTGCATACGAAGTTTAATAAAAAAAAAGATAATTGTCTCTATCGGTTATATGTTTCCCAAGCAACTGAAAAATTTTTTTAACCTAACAAAAAGTTCAATGTTTATGAGTGTTTTTTTGCGTGCAATATTTTCAGTCGAAAAAAGACAAATTTTTGTGTCGCAAAATTTTGATTGAAAAAAATATGTGAAACTTAAAAGAACGATGAAATTCATTTGTGAAAGTAAATAAAATAAAATGGTTTCTGTACTTTATATTCTCAGGTATTGTTTACATCCGCCAACAATTCATATCATTGTTTTTATCATTAAACGTTGTTTAAAAGCGTTGAATAATTACATAAAAAAAGCAAGGCCCTGATTTCTTTTTGAAGCAGCGGCAGAAAAACACGTTCCTTGGACATTCCCTTTACAAAATATAAAGAATAGCAAAGAATTTAGAGCAATTGTCTGAGTCATCCTGGTCAGGGTCACAGTGGGTTCTAGATGTCAAAATTTTTTTTTTATAAAAGCCAAAAACCTATTTGATATTTTAAATTATTTGTCATAAAATTCGAATTGATAATTCGTTTGAATTTGAATTGTCCCAGTTTTGTTATTTTCCGTTTTTTAAAAGCCATAGATTTGTAATGAACAAAACTAATTATGCCATTAATTTTATTAAAGTATTGTTTACGAAATCAGATTATTATCAAACATAAAAGATAAATAACATTCATTTTTATGGTTCGATACAATTAAATTTAATAATTTTTTTTTAAAAGAAAAAAGAATCAACGTTCCTAAGGATTTGATTATTAATTGTTGATTGTTAGATTAACAAAAAAGAAAGGAATTTAAGTGCAATTTGCTTTATCTCCAACACAATATCCTCCTCCATATCCATGATTGCGACAACATGTTGCAACATCAGCTCCTGCCATTCGGCAATCAACATGACATGGCTCAATGTATACAGCAGCAATCGGGTCTAAAAATAACAAAAAAATGTAGTTTAAAATAATGTTATATTTTTTTTATACCTGCAAGAGCAACAATGGCAACAATCAAAAAGATGATAAAAATAGTTGAACGCATATTTACTTTATTAACAGTAATAGTAGTAGTAGTATAATTAGATAAAAATGAAAAAACTTAAAACTTTAAAAATTTGATATGTCTTTTTATACTACACTTTTTTGGGGCGGTAAAATTTGAAATATTTTTTGGACGTAATTTTATCATAATAAAAAAACATTTTTCTTTTCTCTTTTTTGTTGTGAAAGTTTTGCAACCTTAAAAAATGTTTAACTGAACGTTTTAAAGAAGTTAAATTCAATTCTTTCTATAAAACTTGCAATATTTGTCCAAACAATTGTATCTTTTTAGGCAGAAAACGTTGCGAGCAGAAAATTAATATAAGGAAATAGTCAATGTTCAATATAACATTTTTAAGCTTGCAAAACTTTCACAACAAAAAAGAGAAAAGAAAAATGTTTTTTTATTATGATAAAATTACGTCCAAAAAATATTTCAAATTTTACCGCCCCAAAAAAGTGTAGTATAAAAACACATCTCAAATTTTGAAAGTTTTAAGTTTTTTCATTTTTATCTAATTATACTACTACTACTATTACTGTTAATAAAATAAATATGCGTTCAACTATTTTTATCATCTTTTTGATTGTTGCCATTGTTGCTCTTGCAGGTATAAAAAAAATATATCATTATTTTAAACTACATTTTTTTGTTATTTTTAGACCCGATTGCTGCTGTATACATTGAGCCATGTCATGTTGATTGCCGAATGGCAGGAGCTGATGTTGCAACATGTTGCCGCAATCATGGATATCGAGGAGGATATTGTGTTGGAGATAAAGCAAATTGCACTTAAATAACTTTCATTTTTGTTAATCTGACAATCAACAATTAATAATCAAATCCTTAGGAACGTTGATTCTTTTAAGTTTTATCTTTTTTTTAAAAAATAATAATTGTATCGAACCATAAAAATGATTGTTGTTTATCTTTTATGTTTGATAATAGTTTGAAATACTTTTAATAAAATTAATGGCATAATATTTTTGGTTTATAACAAATCTATGACTTTTGAAAAACAACAAATAGCAAAACTGGGACATTATCAAAGTCAAACGAACTATCAATTCGAATTTGATGAAGCTTAATTTTAAAAAATTTTATGGCATAACTTGTTTCGTTCACTATGACTTTTAAAAAACGGAAAAAGCAAAACTGCGATAATTCGAATGCAGCACAAACTTGTTGGAAATCGAATTTTATGAAAGATAATTTAAAATATTAAATGGGTTTTTGGCTTTTATTTGAAAAATTGTTTCGACAATAACGGAGTTCAGAACCCATTGTGACCCAGATCCCTACGTTTCGAGTTTTCAAAACACTTTGCCAAGCCATATTTTTTGTAAATTTAAAAAAACTCTGGAGGAGTAAATATTATTATAAAAAATTAATTTTTTAAATAACTTTTGAATACTTTTATTTGTTTTAAGGTAGTAGTAGACAAAACAAGGATTCTAATGAGATCTCAATAAGCAAATATTTTTAAGATTTGAGAGATATCCAAGAAAATTTGTGATGTTGTAAAATATACATACATAACCATTGGTTATGTATGTATATTTTATATATATTTTTCACCATTCTAATCCAATCTTCTAAAATTTTTAGTTTTTAAAGTTAAAAAATGTATTGATAGCTCAAAAAAATAGATGAGCAAAAAGAAAATCGATTTAGTAGTTTGTTTTTTTTGTTTGTACCATACATCTTTATGCACATTGTCAAGTGCTTATCCATAATGAAAAAGTCGGACCAAATTGAATCATGCACCTGGAATTACATGGTTTTTTGATTTTGGTTATGGTTTAAAAGCTTTTAAATAACCTTGTTTAATTTCAAGTAATCCGTCTCGATAATATGCTTCTCGACTAGGGATCGGATACCGTACCGCGAAGGTTTCAGTACCGTCAAAAATATCGTAATACCGTACCGTGAACTTTTTTTATGAAAGTTTGTCTTTTTGATACACAATTTGGAAAGATGTTTCGATGAATTATTTTTTAGAAAAAGGTCAATCAGTTTGCCACTAAAATAGTCTTTTTCAGAGGAAATTATTGGCATAAAAATTTAAAAAATAATGAATCTAAAATTTATTATTTTTTATAAAAACTCAGTTGCTTTTCTGGTCGATTTCAAATATAGCTTTAATACAATAAAACTTGGTATTTATTTGGGGACATATTACAATGGACGGTAATACCGCGATATTACCGTAATACCGTACCGTGATAATTTACAAAAACGGTATTTTACCGTTACCGCATTTTTCGAAAAACGGTACGGTATCTGATCCCTATTCTCGACTATTAATACCATATTCAGGAGTTGCCAACGTTGATTATAATAAGTCAATTCAATTAAAAAATCAGCATCGCGAAATTGTTCTTCTTTTAAACGTTGTTTTCATTTTCGGTAAAAATGAGAAGCATGGTGATTTTTTAAAACTACAGTATACATACAACTTCGTTAATTAACAGAAATCAATCTAAAATAGTAAAATTAATATAAATTTATGCTTAAAATACTTACTTATAAGTTGGAACAGCTTTATATAACTACTGCAGTCTTTGAGGAATCATTTTTGAAGCAATTTCTCCATTTTTATCGAATATTTGATGTTGAGGATGTTGATGACTTTGAATATAATTGTAGTGAATGTTTTGAGTTGATAGTTGTTCCAAATGATCATAACATTGCATTGTTGATAATAATTAGTTGATTTAAGCATAAATTACACATATAAAACATTTTCTGACACTAAATTGATGTTGGACATGATGCTGGCGCGCGCATCAACTTCATTTTGGCGGCAATTTTTTTGGTATAGAGTAGGAAAAAATCTGAGCCATACTTTTATAAAACCGAATCTGCTGAACATTTTAAACTTATTTTGAGAGAAAAAAAAACATAAAAATAATATGTTTTTAACTTTTCTAAAATACCCTTTTTTCAACATGTCCAAAAACCCTTATTTTTCATATTTTTCAGCAAATCACATATTTTTTTATCAGAATTTTCATATTTTTTTACCCCAGAAACAATAAAAAAGTAATTTGGATTTACAGAAATTATTTAAGGATTAAAAGAAAAACAGTCATTTTTTCCAAAAAATGTTTTTTGGCAAAATGTTAAAAATCAACACGCACCTTATTTTTCAATTCGCTGTGTGGCCCTGGCCCTCCGCCACACCGAAAAAAAGCCGTTACGAATTCATCACTGATCGGTGATGAATTTGACACTGCTGCAGTGACTTAAACTTCCTCACTGAAAACCAGTCAAAAATCACAGTGATGTGATGCTTCTGTGATGACTCTAGTGACGGTGATGTTATTTTGACGTTATGGTGATGTATACGTAACTGGAAAGTTACCATCACGGTGATGATTCGGTGACGTTTTGTTGATCATTTTCCGCTCCCCCCGATAATTTTTTTGGGCAAAAGTTTTTAAATCTGTCATTGATTAGTTGCTCGCATTTTAGAATTGTTTTAGTAAATCAGATATGCAAGAAAAACAACTAAACATATTTAAAAAAGATAAATTCGTTAAATTCAAATAAAACTATTTTTTGGACAGTTTTCTTTTTATTTATACCATAACAACATTTTACAGTATAAACATTTTTTGAAATAAAAAAAGAATGAAAAAGTAAATTAACGGGGGGAGTGGAAAATCATCACCAAAACGTTACCAAATCATCACTGTGATGATAACTTTTCAGTTACGTATGCATCACCATAACATCACCGTCACTGAAGTGATGCAATCATCACGCCACCATTGCGTCACGGGTAAAACCGTCACCATTACATCACTATTTTTTTCTCAGTGCAGGGCCAGGGCCCCCGGGGCCACAAAAAAGCCCTTGGCCCTTGTCCATCCTTAATTTTAAGACGCAGTCTGTGAGATAATCAAAAACACGCGGCACAGGCCAAAATTACTTTTCCCTGAAACTTTGCTTTATAGTAAAGTGACCCTGGAGAAACCGATTCCACTGTGTAAAAATGTTAAATTGTATACTGTAGTTACAGTAATTTTTATGTAAATTTTACCAAAATTTCAAGTTGATGGCAAACATTTTTTTGCAACTGAAGTGAATAATTTTGTCACACTGAAAGTTCGTTTGTCCCTTTAAACTTTTTGATTTGGTCATCATACAACGTTTATAGTTTATATGTTACGTCCATTTTGGGAAATTATCTGAAATGGACGTCCATTTCCGATAATGGACAAAATGAGCGTCCATTTTGGGATAATATATTAAAATCTTTAAATTTTCTGAATTTTTGATTAATATTATAAATTCATAAACAAAGAAATAACAATTATACATATTTATATATTTTCACAAAATGGACTTCCATTTCCGAGATAATGGATGATTTCCCAAAATGGACGTAATATATAAGACGACTAAACGAAAAGCGATTCTCACATTGAATAATTTGATATGTTTTTTTTGATTTTGACCAAAATTGATATTTCACGGTAAATGTTAAAAAACGTCTCGCCGAAATTTTTAAAAACCTCGATTTGGATTTTTTCAAAATCCAGCCTCCTCAAAATGACAAAGTGAGGTAGTTTGGGCACATACGATAAGGTTGCCTCACTTTTCTAAAAATTGAGATGAATTTCAAAAAAAGGATGCTTTTTGGTTTGAAAAAAAGAAAAACCTAAATTTGTATTTTTTTCACAGTTAGCCTCACTTTTGAGGCAATATTGCCTTTTTTTCAATATTCGCCTCACTTTTGAGGCTAGATGGGCTTTTTTTCAAGGTCTGCCTCAAAAGTGAGGCAATTTTTCTGACAAAAATTGCCTCACTTTTGAGGCAATTTTATTCACAAAAATCGCCTCACCTTTTTGATTTTTTTCTTTTGTACCCAAAAAGATTTGAACCAGTTACTACTGTGTCGTAAACCTGAAGCACTGACCACTACACCACTAAGGCAGCGATGATGATGCTCCTTTTTTCGTTCTTATGCACAACGCGAGTCAAAAAATTAATAGGCGTGGACAAAAACTTTGCGTGTGTTTTGCATAAGAACGAAAAAAGGAGCATCATCATCGCTGCCTTAGTGGTGTAGTGGCCAGTGCTTCAGGTTTACGACACTGTAGTAACTGGTTCAAATCTTTTTGGGTACAAAAGAAAAAAATCAAAAAGGTGAGGCGATTTTTGTGAAAAAAATTGCCTCAAAAAGGTGAGGCAATTTTTGTCAGAAAAATTGCCTCACTTTTGAGGCAGACCTTGAAAAAAAGGCAATATTGCCTCAAAAGTGAGGCTAACATTTAAAAAAAGCTAAATTTGCCTCAAAAATGAGGCTGTATTAGACAAAAATTACAATTTTTAATTTCAAAATATTTTTAAATCTCGATTTATGTATTTATCAAAAACTGTTTCATTTTTTAATTTTTTGAGGCTATATCTATGAAAAACAAAAAACGGGTTTTGGCAAACTTTTCGTGAGACGATTTTATAAAAATGCATGCTTCAAAATTTCACATTTTTAGCGATAAAATTTAAAAAAAACATATGAAATTATTCAATGTGAGAATCGCTTTTCATTTAGTCGTCTTATATATACTATTGAGAAAACAAGCATCTCTCGTTAATATTATTTTTTTATTGTGTAAAGAGCTTTTTAAAATTTCAATTTACAACATCGAAAAGTTTGCGACATTGAAAAATAACATTGTTGGTTTTGAAGAAAGTTAAAAGAGATGATTGATTGATTCATTATATTTATATCTTCTTCAAAAATTGATATGGGTTTTTTCTTTCTTCCTTCCTCTAAAAATTGCAAAGAAAAAAAACCCAAAACATTCATTTGTTGTTTCTACCTTTTCATTTTTTTTATTGCACCATCACTGATGTTCCATCCATCAGTCAGTCACTAAGTCACTGACTGATGATGCAGTCAAAACTGAAGGTCAAAAAAAACAGTGTTAATTCTTCGAGGAACGTCTTTTCAAACGTTTCTCGAAGAATTAACACTGTTTTTTAAAAAAAAACTTTTTGGTTCCTCTAAAATTATATGGGCTAAAAAATCTGAAACTTAACACTAAAAATTAAAGCATATGTTTTTAGAACCAAAATATTTTTGAAAAATCTTAAAACAAAAAATGTTAAAAGAAAATCATTTTGATAATTTTATAACGGTTTGTTACGGCAGTGTTTTTAAAAATTCTGAAAATGAATTCAAGTGTTCCCGACTTTTTTGGCACCGAAGATAATGTTGGCATTAATTTATTGGAAGTTGATGTGGAAGCTGGTCAAGTATTGCGACAAGGTTTGTACTTTTTATTGTCAACCAAAGAAAATGTTATTTTTGAAAAGCTTCTAATAAATTTATCGGATTTTTAATTACCCCAAATCTAAACTAAACCCATTTCAACATTTTAAGACAAAAATTAGAAGTTGTTTTTCAGATGGCCCCGAATCGAAAATTAAAGCAAAACGTGGCCGGCCTAGAAAATATAATACACCTGAAGAACAAAAAGCTGCTTCCGACAATCGGCATTTGAGATGTCGACAAAGCAAAACACAATCAGAAGCAGACGAAAAATTTCGACAAAAAGGAGTCAAAGAAGTGAATGAAGACTTGAAACAAAAATATTCAAAAACAATTAAAAAGAACAAATTTTTATTTAAAAAATATTCAGAAACATTTTATTCTTCACCAAATTTAAATCTTCTGTGGAATGAACCTGATGAAATTGAAGCTTATCAGATTCAAATTCAAAACCTGGAAAATAATTGTTTGTCGAAAGTAGAAAATCTTAACTAAAAAAACTTCGATAATGCGTGTCAAAAAAGTCGAGAAAAGAAAGATTTAATTAAAACAAAAGATCAAAAAACTTCTGAAATTCTCGGAAAGTTGAATAAACTTTATCAAATGTATGTTTTATGATGTTTGAAAAAAACAACTAAATAAAAACATTTTTGAGATGGTTAAATGAAATTAATTCCATTAATCAAAACTTGGAAGAAAAGTTGTTGATAGGGAATATTAATTCTAATGCATATTGCATTGACAATACCATATCTCATTGCTCCACCGAAGTATTACAAAACCAAAATGACCAACAATTTTTGTGTAACGATTCACAAAATTCATTTGAAGAATATCCATTCAACAACCAACAAATGTCGGAATCACAAAATGAGCCGTATTTAAATAGTATAAAATATTATTTTATTTGAAAAAAAATAATTTCGTTTTTTTAGATTATCCACAGCATTATGCAGAGCCCCAACAACAAAATCAAAATTATCCGTTCGGGGATTTTAACGGCACATAATACTTTGAATTTTAACAAATATGAATTTTTTTCATTAGGTTTTTAAGTTATAAATATTTTGTTTCGGGGGTACAAAACTATATACCATTACCACATTGTGCTGAGAGATTTAAAAATGCTTAAATAATATTTGTATTAGTTTGCTTTTTATACCATTTCATCCGCATCACTCTTCATAGAATTAGAAAAATATACATCAGAAAATATTTTTTGCACCATTTAAATTTTATTATTTGGTTTATTTCTGATATGACTTCACATTTTAAAATGCTTTGATTTTTTGTAATTAAGAAAATGCTTAAACAATAATAATAAATGTTTTGTTTGCAACAAAAAAATAAATATATTAAAATACATTTGATTTATTAAATTTTACGCGGTTAAAACCCTCAATACAAAATTTAAAAAAAACTGAGATATTTATACAAAACAAAAAATGAACTATATTTAAGATGGAGCTTTAAAATTTTTAGGAGAAAACTAAAGATTACTGTGAATTTCTTGGATTAATTCATTTTTGGCATTTCTAATTGATTCAACATTTTTCTTTAAAGTAATAATGTAAATTTGAATAATATTAAACAAAGTGAAAACCGCCAAAATAAGTGCCATCAAAAATGTATACAATTTTTTAACAACGGGAAATATAAATTTGAATAATTTTTTTGAGTACGATACAATAATTTGAATAAATGATAGTTGAGAAATAAAAGTGAAAAAATTACACTAAAATTTTATGTTTTTGAATTATTACTAAAAATAAGTTTACCACATGGTTCAAGAATGATGTAATTATAAAAATTGTGTAAGCATAATTAACTGGAGTATCAGTCGAAGATGTAAAATGCAACTGATTATTTCTTTGAAAAAGTGGTAAACTTTGAGCAGATGATTTATACTGTAGAAAATTAAACATAATATTTAAAAATTAATCTGTAATGCTTGTCTGCCAGTTTATGTACCTTAAATTTAGTCTCGAAAACAATCTCTGTTTTTTTACGTTTTTTTAGTGTGCAATATTTTCACTTCAAAAAATGACTATTTTTTTCGCAAAAAAAGTTGATCGACAAAAAATGTGTTGAAATTAAACTGACATAAAAAAGAAATCATTTGTCAGAGTAAACCAAACAACAATTTCTTGTATTTTGTATTTTGGAACATTGTTTTTCCATTTGCTAACATTCAACTGATTTTTATCATTAAAAGCTTGCTTTTAAAAAAGCGTTAGATTATTTACATAAAAAACGGAAATGCTTAATTTGAAAAAACTTTCAACCACAAAATCCTATAATTTTTTGGTGCAATAAAACGACGCGTCATTCGGACATCCCCCTTTTAAACAAATTCGTCGAAAAGACTTGAAATAAAATTGTGAGTCATTATGATCAGGTCAAAATAATTTATGCATTTTTTGGTTTCAACAGTTTTTATTAATATAAAAAGAAAAAATGTTTTTGATAAAATTATAAAATGATATTTTTATCAAAGTTGTATTGAATTTTTCCCATTTTGTCACTCCCCAAATATGGCGCCTGATTTTTTATAGAGTTTTATCACTGTACAACCATATTGTTTTTGCATTTTTGTTTGACTAAAATTTATTTCTCTTTCTAAAATGACATTGTTTTTTCCAGATTTCTTAATTCATGTAAACCATAAAATATGTGTGTCAAAGTGGTAATGTCGCTCATGGTAATTCTAGTGATGGAAAAGAAGTTCAAGTTCCATCTCCTATCAATAAAAGTAATGTATCTGATAATGATCTGACTAAAGTTGATCGTGTTGAACCGCAGAGTCAAGCAACAGATGATGTCTCGATTGCTGTTAAAAATTCTGACTATTATTCTTCAAATAATGCTGGAATGGGTTCATGGTGTGGTAGTCCTTTTGGAAGCAGTCGTGGTAATGGCGGTTTACCTAGTCGTGGTTCTCTTGGAAGCAGTCGTGGTAATGGTTTTAATTCTGTGACTAGTAGTGGATATGGTGCTCTAATTTCTGCTGAAACTTCTGATGCTTTTACTTCAAACCGTGGTGGATTCGGTCAATCGTCTACTCAAGAAAATTATAAATGGAGTAAAGCCCCAACAAGTTTTAATTTTTGTCCACATCCATCTGGTACGCTTGAAAGCAGTCGTGGCAACGGAATTAATCAATCATCAAATTCTTCTTCTCTTGTCACCTTTGGAAGCAAATGTCTGGTTATCTGATTGTCATCTAAATCAACAACGGGAACCTTTGGTTGTTATTCTTGCATCAACTCATGAAGCTTGTTCTCAAATTAAAGATGTTCTTGTTAAACTTATGCCTGATGAAAGATCTGTTTGGTATGTGCTTTCTAATTGATTATATATATATGAACGAAGTTTACTTTTTAGTATCTTTTACGGAGATGGAAAGCAACTTTGGTACTACTGGTCTAGATGGATTCAGCTCAAATCGTGGTAATGGATATAATCAAACAAGTGGTCGAGGTGGATTTGGTAATCCTATTGTTGGCGAAGATCGGCGGTAATTGATTTTTTTTTATTTGTTACGGGTTCTTCTTTTGTTATTAAACACCCTTTTTTGTAATTAATAACGCTGTTATTAATTTTTATCTAAAAATACATTTTCGAAGACATTTAAACAGGTTTCAGTTTCATTTGATATTTTATATTCCTTTAAAGCCATGTATATTCATGGCTTTAAAGGAATATAATTTTTTTCATCTTTGTCCTTTTTTTCCTAAATTTTTTTTGCAATAAAATTTTGTTACAAAATTTCTCGAAGCGAAAATGGCGGAGACGATCTTCCTCCTATTTATTTATTCAAAAAAAAGGCGCGAAGCTTCTTTTTTTTTCCGAACATTATTTTTTCCTCTCTTTTTTTTGAATTTATTTTTTTCATCTTTGTCCTTTTTTTCCTAAATTTTTTTTGCAATAAAATTTTGTTACAAAATTTCTCGAAGCGAAAATGGCGGAAACGATCTTCCTCCTATTTATTTATTCAAAAAAAAGGCGCGAAGCTTCTTTTTTTTCCGAACATTATTTTTTCCTCTCTTTTTTTTTGAATTTATTTTTTTTCAGCTTTATCTTTTTTTTCCCCTAAAATTTTGAACGTTGTCATCGTGCTTTTGTAATATTTTTAACTATTTAATGCTTTTGATTGTCATACTATCGCGTCTGTATTTTTGCAGTTATTCCTTTTTGTTTCTTTTTTTTTTATCTCGAGTTCCGTGACGTGTTTTTGATATCCAATATATACTTTGTTGTCGCGGTTTTGTACAATTTTTAAACTTTACATGGATTGACATGTTGTATAATTGCACTTGTTTTAGGCATATAAGTTAACGAAGATTTTTTTATTGAATTTTGTTTTTCAATCAAAAAAAACGAAGACTTTACCATGTATTGGAATGAATTTGCCAATGATCTCGAAGAGGAAGAAGAGTTGATTTATGTAACTCCTGATGGATTTTTTCAATATGTTTGCCGTCCCCAACCATCCTGGTTCGAAGAAGGTATGATTGTTTTTAATCATTTGTTATATATTTTTGTTATATTTTTAAGGTGACTATCTGTTGTATCCGAAAGATAAACAAGTAATAAAATAATAAAGTTTATTGAAGAATAAACGTAGTTGCGTGGAAACAAATAAAAACAACAACAACAAAAAGAGGAAAGTTGCACAGCAACAGCAAAGCAACGGAAAATAGGAACGCTGCGGCAGCAACGGTTCCTAACACGAAAAGTGCGACCAGCGCAAAGACAAATCTTCAGCCGGTCACTGCACTCCTCCCCCCTTAGCTTAGATTACGGTAAAAAAAATAGAAACGGTGTGAAGAACGTAAACAGAATTGCAAACAGGAGAATGAGATTCGAGTTACAGCTGTAGATGTAAGATAAGAGTGTGTTGGAAGCTATCAGCGGGCCCTAACTGCACAGCGCCTGAGGAAGGTTCACAACATTTTCATCACTCCTTACAACCACCGAAAATCATCTTAGTTATACAATCTGAAGTTCTGGAACCGGAAGGTTTTGGAACTAAGCTAAGAGAGAGGAGAAAAATACAATAGAAACAAATAAAAAAAGACCTAATTATATGACTTTAATTTAGGATTGACCTTTAACCGAGTTGTTTGCTTTCTATTTCTTTGCGGATAACGAGGAACAACCGGAGCAGGAGGTTGAGGATCGGCATTTGATGAGGCTACGGAGCTTTCACTTGAATTTGACGATGATGCACAACTTTGAGTAGGTGAAACAACGGACGATGATGTTTGAGTTCTGGAAGTAGTTGGTGCAGCTGATGATGTATCTTCTTGTTCATGATAATCAAAATCATTTGGTGAACATAAGAAGCGGAGAGTGTTTTGAGAGACGGGTTCATCCATTCGATGTTTGAGTTGATTTGCATGGACGCGAACAGTTTTATTAGAATCAACATCAAGAACAAAATAAAGACGAGCACCACGTTTTGAAGTAATAATGCCAGGTTTCCATGAAGTATCTTTCTTAAGGCGATAGAAAATAGCTTCATTCTTTTTAAAGTATCGGGAAACAGCACCATGATGTCGATCAAAAGCTTCATTTTGTACAACATTTTGATTGAGATTCTTGACCACTTGAGGACGCATCTGATCCAAAATTGTTCGAAGTTCTCGTCCAAGATGAACTTTAGCAGGAGAACATTTTCCAGGAGTAACGGTATTTGGAGTGGTACGGTAGCTATAAAGGAACTGATTAGTTACGATATCCAAATCAAAAACTTCTCTATCTTCCAAAAACTTCTTTTTAACAAATCTTTTATAAACATCCACCATTTTCTCTGCTTGGCCATTTGACTGTGGATGATAAACAGGAGATGTCATATGCCGGATACCATTCTTCAGGCAAAATGATTGGAACGCCGCAGAAGTAAATTGACTTCCGTTATCAGTAACGAGAAGATGTGGCATACCATTGTCAGCACAGTAACGGAAGAGGAATTTAACAGTAGCAACAGCCGTTGCATGTGACATAACAGCAGCATCAATCCATTTTGAGTAAGAATCAATGGCAATGAGTACCATTTTTCCATGAAGAGGTCCAGCAAAATCAAGATGTATACGTTGTCCAGGAGCATCAGAAATGGGCCACGAAGCAAGTGTTGTCTTGGTAGGTGTGTTTGAAAGTTGTACACATTCGTAGCATCGGTTAATCATCTCTTCAATATCTTTTGTTATTCTTGGCCAATAACAATGTTGTCGAGCAAGAGCTTTGGTTCTGGAAATACCAGCATGGCCAGAATGAAGTTGTTGCAGAACTCGAGGTCGAAGAAGTTCTGGTACATATACACGATCATTCATCTGTATAATTCCATCAACGATTGAGAAACGGCCAGCATCTTTTGGATTTGAAGATTGAAGTTCTTTGAAAATATCCTGAGCAAATTGATCATTTTCATAAGCAACTTTAATATCATCAGCAGACACGGGAAGCAAATTGATAGCTTGAACAACACGAGCGGCATGTGAAGTTTCATCAATTTCTTCTTCTTCTTCAAATTGATCTTTGATTTGTCGAGTATCAGCGATTAAACGTGAAAGGGCATCAGCTTGTCCAAATTCTGTTGTCTTCTTATACAGTATATCGAAATTATACGCAGCAAGGAAGAGAGACCAACGATGAAGGCGATTCACAGCATAGGAAGGCTTCTGTTTCTTTGGACCAAAGATTGATAATAAAGCACGATGATCTGTGAGTAGAGTAAAACGTCGACCTTCTAAGTAACGGTGAAACACTTTTACAGCCATCACGAGAGCTAAACCTTCTTTTTCAGTCTGAGAATATTTTTCTTGAGCAACGTTGAGAGCACGAGAGAAAAACATTATAGGACGTTCAGATCCATCAGAGTATCGATGAGCAATACAACCACCAATTCCATATTGAGAAGCGTCGGCAGCAACAATAATTGGCAATCTTGGATCAAAGTGAGTGAGCATACATTCATTCGTTAAAGCTTTCTTAATATTAGCAACGGCATCCACTTGAGCTTTATTCCATTTCCAGGCATTATCTTGCTTCAATAATTCATCCAATGGTTGTCGAAGATCACGCATCATTGGCACAAAATATTGATAATAATTTACAAGCCCAAGAAATGAACGAAGTGTAGAAACGTTGGTTGGATCAGGCATAGATTGAACGGCAGCAATCTTTTCTGGATCAGGACGAATTCCATGAGCATCGATCACGCGGCCTAAAAAACGAACAGATTTAAGAAAGAATATACACTTTTTAAGATTAAGTAAAAATCCCCATTGCATTATTCGAGCAAGAACTTCTTCAATATGTCTTCGATGTTCAGCTTCAGTTTCGGAGAATATAAAGACATCATCCAAATAAGCAGCGGCACAAGATAAACCAGCAAGCATTTCATCCATGATTTGTTGGAAATCACCAGGAAGAGGTTTAAGTCCCATAGCAGCTCTTTCATATTGAAAATATCCAAATGGAGTTGAAATAATCAAGAAACGTTTACTTTCTTCGGATACCTTGAGTTGATAATATCCATCTTTCATATCCAATCGGGAAAAATATTTAGCACCAACAAGTTTAGCAAAAATTTCTTCAGGAACGGGAAGTTGGTAAGATGATTCTTCTAATTGATCATTAAGTCCAGTCGAAAAATCAACCACGAAACGATCTCCACCATCCTTCTTTTTGACAGTAGAACCAGGAGTAGCATATTCCACCGGTCCAATATAAGGACGGATAATCTTTAGATCTAACAACCGATCAAGTTCTTTTTTAGTAACAGCTGAGGCAAGTATTGATAATCTTCTAGCAGGAATAACAACACGTTTAGCATTTGGTTTAAGTTGAAGAGTGATTTCTTTCTTGGTGCAGCATCCAAGACCTTCTCGAAAAAGAGGAGCAAACTTTGTATGTAATTGTTTAACAAAAGGAGCAGCAGCTTCAATTGGAACATCAGAAACATTTTGACACAATAATTCATCAGCGATTTGAAGATCAAAGCTATGCCAAAAATCCAGTCCAAGTAGCGCAGAAGCAACATCTGCAACATATATCTCCAAGGATTTTGTAGTACCACGAGCAGTAACGTCAGCTACAAAATATCCATCAAGTTCCAGCTTCATATTTCCAACAGCCTTGACTTTGATTTGAGGAGGAGATAATGTTGGAGCACCAAGTTTCTGATAATCATCACGAGTAATGATGGAAATATCAGATCCGCTATCAAGTTGAACAGAAAAATCAACGTTACACATAGCTATTGGCATAAATAATCGACGACGTCGAGCCAAATTGGAAAAACCTAACGAATAAACATTAACAGAACCTACATTTCGAGCATTCGATGAAGTTCCATGACCACGAGTATTTGAAGGAGTTGCAGAACCACGAGTTGCAGAACCAGCCTTCTTTTCAGATTTGCAAACTTTTGCAATATGTCCAACCTTATTGCAATTATAACAAGTTGCGTTGATCCATTTGCAATCTTTCTTCCAATGATTACCACCACAGCAAGGACAAGGTGCTTTAGGAGCGGAATTAGAAGAGGAGTAGTTATCCTTTGACTTTTTGCTTGAATTCTTATTGGATATCTTCTTCACAAAAGCAACGGAAATTTGTTCAGGCAATTTTTGATCACGTTGAGTCATAAGTGCATTATCAACCAGAGTTTCAAGAGCAGCAAGATCTTCCTTTGGCTTTGTAATAAGAGCATTTAAAACTAAGGATCGTATAGATTCAAGAGCAGGAGCTTTCATACCCATAAGAAAGCGAAGAGTAGAAACTTCATTTTCTGAAAAATCTTTAACAAAACATACGCTAGTTTCTCGAATGCGGGAGATATAATCGTGGATAGATTCATATTCTGGCCCACGCCATTCAATTTTGAAAGCATTGTATCGTTGAGCAAACATAGATTCACGGATATCAAATAGATTAACAAGATCATCTTTGAACTTCTTCCAATCAGCAAACGTTGTTATATCTGCAGGCAGCAAATGACGTGCAACACGTTTAAAAGTAACAGAATCAAGTGATGAAACAGCAAGACCAACCTTATCAGCATCTGTAAGATGAGCAAAGAAACGGAATTTTATTTCACATATTTGAAGCCATGTGGTTGCAGATTGAGGATCACTTGAATCAGGAACGAATTGAGGAAGTTGTGGATAAGATTTAGCAGCCATAGGTTGTGGTTGAGGATTTGTAGCAGCTTTTTGAGGAGTTCGAGTCATCAGGAGGAACGTCGAGCAACTTGAGGAAGAGCAGATTCAATAATCGACTCTCGTCACCAGAATTGTTGTATCCGAAAGATAAACAAGTAATAAAATAATAAAGTTTATTGAAGAATAAACGTAGTTGCGTGGAAACAAATAAAAACAACAACAACAAAAAGAGGAAAGTTGCACAGCAACAGCAAAGCAACGGAAAATAGGAACGCTGCGGCAGCAACGGTTCCTAACACGAAAAGTGCGACCAGCGCAAAGACAAATCTTCAGCCGGTCACTGCACTATCAAAGAAAACAAATTCCTGGCGTCACATGCGAAGATGTTTATATCGCCGAAGCCATGCTCTGTTATTTAAAGCTAACTTACGAAGCCTTTAACGAAGATGCCTTTTTTGGGTATGATGATGATGGTGATGGAGATGCTGGAGCTGGTGCTAATGCTGGAGCTGATGCTAATGCTGGAGCTGGAGCTGGTGCTAATGCTGGAGCTGGAGCTGGTGCTGGAGCTGGAGCTGGTGCTAATGTTGATGCTGGAGCTGATGCTGGTGCTAATGCTGGTGCTAATGCTAATGCTGGTGCTAATTTTTTTTCAAAGAAATCACTGGTTGACTTTATGACATCATAGAATCCATACTTTACTGATATTGCACGAAATGTTGTTGTTAAACATGTTTCAGATTCGCATATTGCACAACAGCCCCATGGATTTTTAGATTGAGTAATCAAAACAGTAGGCCATTTGAATGCCATCCATTGATTGCAACTATGATAATATTGTGTATACCAAGTAATATTTGGAAGATTTGATTTGAAAATTTTCTTAATAAATGATTCAACTTGTTTCTTTTTTTGCAATCTTGATGTTGTTAAACTTTTGTAATATCATATGGGGTGTACTTGACTGCTTTAACCAATTCTTTTCGATCGCAATCTAATAATTTAATTATTGTAAAAGGGATTGAATATATAGTAAAACTTACGGTAACAATTTTTAACATTTTTCCAATGTTCTGCAATTTGATAATGATTTTTTAAATTATCAACTTTGTGGACGGTTTTTGAGCTTCGGCAATCAGGATGTCGGCAAACAAATGCACGATCTTGTAATAAATTACCATGGACGACATCAAGATGTGCAAGAAAGTCGTCATAATGTAAAGTTGGAACTTTTAAACTTTTCATATCTTGATTAGCAACAGATAATGCCAAAAATCTTTGTTCTTTTATTGGTGTTATTTTTGGATTATTTGTGAAAATTGTTTCACAATCCTTGATTGGACATTGCACTCCATGCTTAGGATATTCTTTGTAGCTCATGAATGGCGAGTATAAACCAAGTGGACCATAATTCCGAATATTACGATGATTGTAAAGTGCATCAAAAAGTTTTTTCAAATTAAATCTGATGCTGATATCAATTTTTTTAGTTCCGCGGACTGATGCTCTTTGGTAAAATTTCATAAAATGATTATAAAGGTTTACTTGGATGCCGCTCTGGATTTTTTTTGTATCAGGATGGCTTACTTCCTTTTCCAATGTTTTTATTGCATTTTTCAGAGTTTTCAATTGATTAGCTGTTTTTTCGACATCAGACAATTGTGAATTGAGATGAGTGATTTGACGTTTAATAACTTTTAGATATATTGCTTTTCCATTCTCATAATCCAGAATTTTGTCAAGTTGATCACGATAATCTTTTTGTTGTACCACCAGGATCGCATCTTTTTCATTTATTGCGCTTTCAAAATTGTACATTGATAATGTGTTTGCTGTGCAGTTATCCGAAAAGTCACTAAAACCGGAGTCATGCAAATATTTTTTGGTTTCAGAGCTTTTCCAATTTCCTAAGCTATTAATGTAAGCAATGCAATCTTCTAATGTTGCATATGGATTCTTTTTTTTGTAATTTTCACAAATACTTGCGGCATGCCCTTGTCTTTCTGTGCGAGAAGTACAAAAAACGTTGGGTAATCTAAATAATTTTGCCATTCTTTTAAAGATTCCTTCATCAGTTGAAATATATCGTCCGGCATATCCAATTCCAGCAGAAAAAAAGTGATAAAAAACTGGATCGCTGTAGCACCGTTTTTTTATTGTAGCAGTACGAGTTTTCCATATATCGTCAATGGAAGATTGATCCAAATATCCAGCAAATAATAAATGCAAGATAAGAAAATGACAAGGATTGTAACGACCAGGAACAGCTAATGAATCAATTGTTGTATAACGATATTTTTGTTTATTCTTTTCTTCTTTTTGATTTACATATCGTAAAGTGATTTTTATATGTGGTTGTCCATCTGGATCGTTGTAAGGATAGATTCGAATCTAAAATTGTGAAAGTAAATGAATGCACTTTTTAAATGTGAAAAGGTTCAGAAGAACTTACTGTGACATCTCTGCATACCATGCCTCGGAAGTTATCTTTCTGTGATTCCTTTCCAATAAATGTTGATGATCGGATGCCTTTTATTCCCATTAGAAGAAAATATGTTATATCTTGAAGTATTTGGAGATCATCAATAAAAAAACCGTCATTAAGTTCAATCCATTCCAACATTGATTGTATTGATGTAAATTTTAGAGGTAATTTGTAATATGGTTGATCGTCTCCAATTATTCGTTCATGTCCAGAAGCAATGTTTTGGATATTTTGAACGATGCCAACAGTATAAATTGTTGTTTTTGGAGGTACTTTTCCAGCAATACGAAGAAACATCAAGAAAGACATACATACCGAAAAAGCAGAAGTTGGTTCTAGCCGACTTTGTCCAGGAATTCGGCGTGAAGGATGTTTTCTTTGTTGATTGATATGTGGAAGAGGCCGGCAGATGTATACCTCAGTAAGATATTTGTAAAAAAGTCCAAAGGTTTTTTTTAACACATCCAAATCTGTTGTTAATATTAAATTGTCTATTGTATAATTTGCTGAATCTTCACCAAATTTATGGTATCACTTAAATATTCAAAAAATATATGATGACTATTGTTGCGACAAGTGCTGACAAAAGTTTCACATAAATGCAAAAATCAATGACACAAAAAGTATTTTTTTAGACCAAACTCCGCCTAACGCGACCTGTTTTGCGGCAATGCGTATGCACACTCCGATTGATGGCTGACTGCCTCTTCTTGCCGTAATTTAGAGAAACGCTGACACAGAGAGAGAGAGAGCCGATACATAGAGAGCGACTGCTGAACCTAGCGTAAGTCCGTCCAAAATGGCGTTAAAACTGGCGCATTTTTTTTCACACAAAAAGACACAAAGAAAAAAGAAACAAACAAATATGAATCATCAAATTTTTTTGATGATAAAAGTTAACGAAATAAAAACTTGCGAAAGAAAGAAACAAATAAAAGTTGTTTTGTGTAATTTTCGAACAAAACAGAAAATTTTTGGGATTTTAAAAAACTTTTTGTCTCCGAATTGGCTCATTTTTGGTGTATAGGGTATTTTGGGGTCGATGGTAACGAATTTAAATTAAAAAAAATAAATATAAATAACGAATTTCAACTTTTTTTGGATTCTGATGTACTGAATCCGTGCTACAGAATTCTGGGGGTGTAAAAATTTCAAAAAATTTTTTTTCAACAAATTTGGTATCATTCGTCTCGTCTCAATGAGTTGAACATTTTTCATAATGGGTACACCTCTTTTTGACTACATTAAAAGGGTGTTTTTAGGGATTAAAGTAGCTGGATTACGGTAATTGAACCATACCATATTCTCAAAAAATCCTTCTAAAGCTGTGCTAAAAACCTTTCCATCTTCGAATAATTCAAAATGCCAATAAACAATAAGTGGCCGATTACCATAAGGTGTATACAAAAACAACAACAACATGCTAAAAATTATGGTGGAGATTGTTGTGTAAGTGTTTATCTGGGAAATAATAATCCATGTGGAAGTTTAAGTGTTCCCATGGAACATATGGAACCTTTAGACCTCTAAATTAACTACAACTAATTAGAATTTTTTTTCTTTTTTTTTGCTAAACGTATTTATTAACTTTTTACCACATTAAATCCCAACTATTTTAAACAGTATACCATTTTTTACAACAAAAAAATATAACAAAAATACCCGTATATTAAATTAAAGATAGTATTCTTGACAACAAAAAGTTGATGATCTAATATAACTCCAAGATTGATAATGATGAAATTTCAAAAATGCGTTCGAGTAATTGTTTAAATGAATGCAATTATCGTTGAATGCTTCGCCCTTTTTAATAATAGTTTGATTTTGTTGAATTGAAATTTCAGCTACCAAAAATACATCCTTTAAAGAATTACCGAATTTATCTTTGTTGTAATTCATATATCCTTGTAAAAACAAAGGTTTCTCTTCATCTTTCACACTGAAATCAGCAATACAAATTGAGGTGGTTGGAGTAGGGCTAAAAATTTTGAATGGTTTTAAAAACAACTTTTTAAAAAAGCAGGCTTTTTACCTTGTACAATTCAATAAATCCCCATTCAAATAAAAACTTAAATTTTTGACATTATGTTCAGTTGAAATTTTAATACTTTTTTCTAAAATTTCATATGTTGCATTGACTTTTTCTTCGGTAAAATTTAATTCATTTCTGTAAAGAATTGATTGAGATTTGAATGTTTTACATCGTTTTGGAATTATCAATTCTTCCGTAATGTTTTTGAATGAAATACAAGTGTATTCTGTCGGATATTGAGTTGTATATTTTAAATCTGCTAAAAATTGAAAAAAAATTTTAGATATATCACTGAAAAAAATGGGTGTAAAACATAAAAGAAGTGGAAAAAAGATAGTGGAACAAAATGTTCCACGTTGTACGACGCAGCACTGGTCCATTCGGACGCACAATGAAAAAGATTTCCCTCATTTTTTCGATGTGCGTCTAACCCAGACTTAACTATCTGCATCATGCAGTTACTGCATTTACAATGAGAAAAAAAATAGTCAGGAAATGGTGCCGGTTTTACCCGCGACGCAATGGTGGCGTGATGATTGCATCACTTCAGTGACGGTGATGCTATGGCGATGCATACGTTACTGAAAAGTTACCATCACAGTGATGATTCAGTGACGTTTTGGTGATGATTTTCCGCCCCCCCCCCGATAATTTTCATTTTTTTTCTTTTTATATTTCAAAATATATTTATGTTGTTATGGTATAAATAAAAAGAAAACTGTCCAAAAATAGTTTTATTTTAATTTAACAAATTTATCTTTTTAAAATTTGTTTAGTTGTTTTTCTTGCATATTTGTTCTGAATGAATTTACGACAACAAATTCAAAAATGCAAGCAACTAAACAATGGCAGACATTAAAAACTATTGCCCAAAAAAATTATCGGGGGGAGCGGAAAGTTATCACCAAAACGTCACCGAATCATCACCGTGATGGTAACTTTCCAGTTACGTATTCAACACCATAACGTCACAATAACATCACCGTCACTAGATTCATCACAGCGGCATCACATCACTGTGATTTTTGATTGTTTTTCAGCGAGGAATTTTAAGTCACTGCAGGAGTGTCGAATTCATCACCGATCAGTGATGAATTCGTAACGGCTTTTTTCAGTGTAGTCTGTCAAAAATGCATAAAATGCAGTGACTGCGCAGTTAACGTAAGGTCGGGTGGTGCAATCTGCGCGGTTACTCCCTAAATGCAGACTCAATGCAATTACTGCGTGCCTTATGCAGATAAGTCTGGGAAATGAATCGGGGTCCCAGGCCCTCATATCCGTCCCGATGGTATGGTTCATGTTTAAACTTACTAATATTTGTAAAAGCAGTTTGATTCAGTTGAAAAAAATTTCCATTTGGAGCAACAAAACTTCCATCATTAAAATAAATTTTTGTTTTATATATTGTGGCGTTTCCAAAATACAAAGTTTTTATCCAAATCATATCAATATTAATTAAACCCCCTATTATCATCGGAAAATCAGTAACATTTATCCGATCATAAGTTGAAGCGGTATCACTAAGATGAAATTCTCGAATTCTTATGGAAGAAATTTTGAAATCATTTTTGAAATTTTCTGGAAATTTTGGGGCATAAATTTTCCACATTGGATAATATCCATACAGAATTTCATGACTAATATCCATGGAAAAAAATGATTTTGTTGTTTCATTTTCACTCCTTTTACCACCATTTTTTGGCTCAGAAAAAGTGATACGAACTTTATCACAAATTTCACGGCCAAAATTTATATTGACAAGCAAAGTTAAAAGAAAAATTAATACTTTTAAATTCATGTTTTAAAAAATTGCTTTAATGAATTTTAAAAAGAATCTACATATTCAGTTAAATTTTAAGTTTCCTTAAATATAATTTTTTTTAAGCAAATAATGTAAGCAAAGATTAAAGAGTTTCCAACTGTACAAATATAAAAAAAACATTATTATGTTTGAACAGACAAATTTTAACAATTTTGCTGTTTTAGCTTTTAATCCTTACTTATATGCAACAATATAATAACCAATTTATTAGACCTGATGGGAATAGATGAACTTGTAGAAATTGCGAGAGTAATTCAAAAATTATTGATATTAA
Source organism: Panagrolaimus superbus (assembly GCA_964035985.1). Lineage (NCBI taxonomy): Eukaryota > Metazoa > Nematoda > Chromadorea > Rhabditida > Panagrolaimidae > Panagrolaimus > Panagrolaimus superbus. Next base: position 16,283,695 of record OZ038357.1, read on the forward strand.
TAAAAATAGAACATCTCAATTAATTATTTAGAGACGGGCGAGTTGAAAAAAAAAGTCGAAAAAAATATAATTTTTTGTTTTATTATAGTACTTTTAGACCTGAATAAAAATAATATAAAAAGAAAAAATTTAAAAAATTAAGTTAAAGTGCCGAAAATGTCATCTGAAAATTTAAAAAAGCAAAATTTTTTGGTTGAAGGGAACACATTTGTTTGACACTTTTTCTTTCCTTTTTTTGCAACAAAAAAATGCAATTCCTTTATGCTTTTGATGGACGCGTCGCCAAAGACACCTTTTTCAACCAATTTTGTATGAAAAAACGACTGTTTTTTGGGTATACCATTTTTGGGGGCATACATGGTCATTGGAAATAAATACCATTGGAACCAGAATTTAATTCTCTATCGAATTATATAAAATTTAGAGTTAAACCGAGTTAAACCCGCTTTTTGTAGTTAAAACGATACAGTAATCTGGCATTTTCGGCGCTTTGTCCAAGGCAAAAAAATTTTTTAAGTTGCATATTTGGAATCAGCGTAAAAAATAACATCTAGTAGGTCTGATTATTAGGTTGTTAATTAAAATTTTATTTTTCATACTGTAACCAAAAAAGTGTCAAAGAAAAGAAAAGGAAAAAGTGTTCCCGCCCGTCTCTAAATTAATTGCACATTTAAAAAATCTCTTGATAAGTCAAAGGAAAGAAAAGAACGCACGTTGGAATCAAACGTACATTATACTTTTTGAGTTCCTCGGTCAGCTTTATAATCCATTTTTGACGATCTCGAGATCGTCAAAAATGGAAACGAACACAATGCCAAAAATGCTCTAAAATGTACCATTGATTCCATCGTGCCCATAGCCCCGCTCTCGCAAGTTCAAATCCACATCTGTGCCGTGGTCAAAAATGATAAAAAAATTTTGAACCTCTTTTTTCATAAAATATTAAAAAAGAGTAAAATATTTTCTTGAAAATCTGCCGTAATTTGATTTCCGTTTACAAAAAATTCGAACAAAGAATAAATAAAAAAATTTCTTCATTCAATATTGATCATTGAAATTGATAAAATTGAGAAATTCAATCAATCATTAAAGAATGTTGATTTTTTGAGTAATACTTATTTTTCCCGATGCTTTATTGAAAATAATTTTTATTGCTGCTATTTTCGGTACAAAATTACGTCATTTTAAAAAAGTGACAGCCCTAATTTTACGTACAAATATTTTTAAATAAATTCAATGACTCACTTTTTTTCTTTTTTCTTTGATGTTTGCAAACAAATTTGACGTCCAACAAAAAAGAATAAAAGTTTTTTTTAGGTTTTTGATTTTTGTTTTCGCTTATCAGTAATTCTTTTTTCAACCATCAATGAAAAAAATCAAGCATATTTTTTTGACTCAATTTATTTTTTTCCAATTTAATCACATTTTTTTTGTGACAGCAGAAAAAAAAAGAGTTAACTGATTTAAAAAATATTTATTTATTTAATTTTAAAAAAAACAATGGAAGATTCTTTAACGACCGTAATTGTGGATGTTGGGGCATCAGAAATTCGATTTGGGACAGCCGATTCTGAAATCCCAAGTTTAATTTGTTCACCCTGTATTGAAAAGGTTAGTTCAGCTTTGGAATAAGTTTTTTTTGAATTTAGTTTGAAAATTAACTATTTCATGATAACAGGTGATACAGTATCACAAATATAAAGATACGAATTGTCAAGATGTGACGTCATAAAAAATCAGACATTTTTGAACCCATTTACTTACCCTTCCTTTACATTGATATAATGCCGCATTTCAAAACGGCATCACATTTTGTAAACCCCCTTTATACGTGACGTCATACAATAAGATGCGTGACGTCACGCCTGGACACACCCAACGTCATACATCCACAATAAATATTATTTTATATCGCTCAATTTTTTAGGATATTGTATTATTGTATATAAAAAATACATCATTAATTTTTCAGAAAATTTATGTAATCAAAAATAAATCTTTGGTTGAAGAAACTCCATGGTATGAAAATGCCGTAGAAAAAGGGATAATCAAAAATTGGTCAATTATTGAAGATTTAATGCAGCATTTTATTCACTTATTCAATATTGAACCAAAAAAGTGTTCAATTATTTTTACGCAATCTCTTGCTTCTACTGAAAACGATAGGGAAAAAGCTATGGATGTAAGTTTTTAACTTTGCGATAAAAATAGTGATAAAATGATTATAGATGTTATTTGAAAAATTTAATTTTAATTCTGTTTACATCACTTCTGACGCTTATTTATCTTTCATTGCTTCAGGTGAGTGAATTTTTTGTGATTATAGTTTTGAAAAAAGTTTTACCCTACTGTACATGGCTTATGAAAATAAAGTTGTGCTGGCAATATTTTTTTCGATTCCGGCTCCGGAGCTAACTCCATGGCGCCGAATTTTGAAAACACTTGTCCTTTGGCATTTCGAGAGCAGTGGCTCCAGCACTGGTGCCGGCTCCTTGGCTTGGGAGTCGAATCGGCTTCGGAGCAACTGTGCGCAGTATTTAAAAAATTAATTGTTTCATAATTAATCCCTAATTTACATTTTTTTAAAAGGAAAATCAACCGGATGCATTGTTCAACTTGGTCACAGTCTTACATCATTCTTACCAATTATTGATGATAAACCTCGAATATCTGAAGCTAAATGGTTTAATATTGGTGGAGCAGATATATCAAATCTTTTAATTGATGACGCAGATATTTCATATAGCCTTGATCGAGCTTCCCCATTTACTCGACAAAAATTGGATACTTTTAAAGAAGCAAATTGTTTTGTGGCATCTGATTATAAAGCTGAGCTGAAAAGACATGAATCATTTAAAGAAACAAAATCAGAATCACAACCAGATTTTTTTAAATATATAAAAAAATCTGCAGCTGTTTCTCGAATGTATCAAAAACTTCAAAAACCTTCAATAAAATCAACTTTTGAAGCACCAGAAATTTTATTTGAACCATCAATAATTGGTAAAAATGATTACGGTATTGCAGAACAACTGTATGAAATGATTGGATCTTTAAAGCCTGTGGGATATCATGGATCATTATATTCAAATATTGTCCTATCTGGGGGAACCGCAAAATTGAAGGGTTTAAAAGAGAGATTTGCCGCACAAATTGATGAATATTCACCAAAGGCATCAAAGATTAATGTTTCCTTGGCCTCGGATATCTCAAATCCAAAACCAAAACATGAAAATGAAGAAGATATTGAAGAAGGATATATTTCAACTTCAACCTATGACAACAAATCGGACATAATTCCTACCACCCATTTCGATGAATCATTGGCAGCCTTTAAAGGTGCAACAATACTTTCGAAACGACCAAATTTTTCAAGCTTTTTAATTTCAAAAGAAGATCGACCAAATTTGAGAAGAAATAGAAGTCGAGCTTCGGTTCGTTCAAGCTACCGAAATAGCTCATATTTGAGACCAGATTTTGTTGAATAAAAATTATAATAAAATATTTATGTTTGAAAAAATGTTTGTAAAATAAATAAAAAATTGGAAATACTTTTTTTGTAGTAAAAATTTCACGACCAAAATGTTTTTCGTTCCGTTAAAATATATGAAACAACACCATAAAAAAATATCGATTTAATAAATACATGTCAAAAGCTACCGTATCTCATTTCATTTATATATTAGTATTAATAAAACTTTCAATAAATAGAATTCCCTGGTTTTCTTATAACTAAATTTCTGATAAGGTCAAAGTTTTGTGTGATACAGATAAAAAATTTAGTTGAACAATTACATAATTGTGAAAATAAGTTTTTTTCTTACTGTATGTATTAGCAATTTGGCGTTGTGTGTCTGTACAAATGTCTCTTTAACTTTTTACATAAATTCATGTAATGAAATTCAGTGAATTATTTATTTAAATCATCCGTTTTTTTCGAAATTTATTCAGATATTTTTTAATCTTATCAATCAGATGATTTTTAGTCTTATTGCCATCATCAAATATGGATTTTGAAGCATCTAATGATTCTTTTGAAATGAGTTATTCTCAAAAAACCAATGATGAATCAATGATGTTTGAAAATGTTGCACCAAAAGCTCAAATTGGATGTCATATATATGCTAAAATGGAGGAAGAAGAAGAAAATAGTATGTTTCCTCAATAAATATATATATTTTAGTTTGCAAATTTAATTTTTTTTGAGATGTTAACATGTTTTTATAGGGGATTGTCCAGATCTGATGCCAGTGAAAATGTGATACGACTTCGAAATACGGCACAGAACCAAAGGAATCAATCTGGGGACAAGCATGGGGGGATTTCAGAATATAGGATTGTTTGCTGAGATCAGATCGGGACAATCCCTAGTCACGATATTATTCTGCAACAAAAAGTGTATATTTTAATTTGATAAATAATCTTTTTTTAGTTCTTGCTGAAGTTCGAGGTATTAAACGTTCTCAAAGGGATCAATCCTCTTATCGTTATTATGCTCATTTTATTGGTTATAATCGGCGGTATGGTAAGTATTTTTATTGTCATCAATTCATATATATATTATATATTCATACCGTTCCATTTCAGATCATTGGTTAGAAGAAGATTCATTAGATTTTACAAGAATTACACATCCAGAAAATTCTCAAAATTTCTATGATTATAATAGTATGTTTTTTAATCGTTTCATTTACAGCACTATTATTTTCTAGCATCAGATGAACCAACGCAAGATACTGAAGCAGAAAGACGAAATATTGAAAGTATTTGTTTAAATGGTTGGAGAATTGTTCCATGGTATTTTTCACCATATCCTGCACCATTTACCCATTTACCATGCATTCATTTATGTAATTGGTGTCTATCATATTGGCCTTCAGAGGAATGTCTCTTTTCTCATATGGTATGTGGATCTTAAATATTTATCTAATGTTGTATATAAAGATTGTACTGTATCGAATATATATGTGTTTTTTTGTTTTTTTTTGTCCCCTCTCTGGACCACCAGGAAAAAATATTTATGAAAAAGATAATTTGGCATTTTTTGAAATTGATGGAGCCGTTGATGACACGTATGCAATGAATTTATGTGTACTTTCAAAGCTATTCTTGGATCACAAAGCTCTATATTATGATGCAAAAATATTTCATTTTTATATTTTATGTGAAAAATCTCCTGAAAAAACTTACAATATTGTTGGATATTTTTCAAAGGTGGGATTTGCCTTCTTACTGTAATGCTGATAATTAAACATTAGTTTTTTAATCATTTGAAACCAAAAACAATGTTAAAAAATTTGCTGTTATGGTTTCTGATATTATTGAGATAATTGTATTTCTTTTTTTAGGAAAAGAATTCTCCAGAAGGTTACAATCTTTCCTGCATTCTTGTATTACTACAATTTCAAAAGAGAGGGTATGGAACAATTTTAATTGAATTTAGTTATTTGTTATCAAAAGTTGAACAAAAAACTGGTTCACCTGAAAAACCGCTGTCTGATTTGGGGTTGGTATGCTTTTTGTTATTTTATTTGTGTATTAGCAGTTATCTTATAGCTATCATATCGATCATATTGGTTATATGCAATTACAGAAGTAATTCTCTCGGAATTTAAGCATGATGAAACTGTCGAAAGTTTAAAAGAATATATAGAAAAAGAAGTAAAAATAAATTTTAATTTGAAGCAACTTGTTGAACGTACTCGAATTACCCGGGAAGATATTCAAAGAACAATGGAATCATTTGATATTGTCCGACAACTCACTGAAGGTGTTCAAATTATGCTTTCTTTAACAATGGTTGAAAAATATTTTAAAAATAAAAAAGAAAAACTTCATGTTGATCCAGAATATTTAAAATGGTCTCCATCAACACATGACAGGTTTAAAGCTTATATGCTTAATCCCAAAATGATACTGTTTTTTGGAATTTAAACGATTTTTCCTTTTTTTTGTGGAATTGTTTTCCATTTAAATAAATCGTGTAATGGATATATAACTGAATAAATAAATAGACACTGAGAAAAAACACTTTTGACAAATTTATTATTTTGAATTTTAATTTAAAAGTGTAAATATTTCAGTTCTCAAAAATAAAATGTAATAATCCAAGCAATTTTGTTCGAAAAACTCAAAGACACAATTTATTAAAAACAAAAAAACAGAAAATAACCGTTACAGTAAATCACAAACCAAAAAATGTATTTCATAGAATTATTTTTCTGAATTAAACAATTTTTGATAATCATTATAATAAATACTATTTTCAAATCCAGGAAAATGAATAGAAGGAATTCGTTTCGGCGGAGTTTCAATAATTTTTGCAATAAAGCCTTCAAGGATTTCTTTATATGCATCAGAAAGTGGATTGTAATATTTCAATTCAATGAATAAATTTTCGTTTTTCTAAAATATGTTGGAAGTTTATTATAAAAATAAAAAAGTGAAAACTAACCAAAAGAATATCAGTAATTGTAGCAAGATCAAAGGCTTCACCCCAAAGAATAAAGTGAGAAAGTTCTTTTAAAGATGGAAAAATTTCAGCAAGCTTTTTGAAAGTATCTTTTTTAAACATCGAAAAAGAATTTGAAGCAAGCCCCCTACAAAAATGAAAATGTAATATTATTATAAAATGTAATTTTGTAATAAAAACTTACAGAATAAAACTTTGAAGTTTGGGAATATTTTTAAAGAGTTGATCAAATGCAACTAAAGTTCCATCAGAATGTTTAATTGTACAGTCCCAAAGCTCCAATTGCTTCAAATCACCAGATGAAGTTAAAAATTGATATTCATCATAAGTTAAATGTTGATTCCAAATATTCAAAGAACGAAGATCACATTTTTCCATTTTTGGGATTAATGAAGACAAAAATGTTGATGCAACACTATAAACATTTATTTGATCATAAATCCATAATTTAGCAGCATTTTTCATTGGATCAAAAGATTCTCCATCAGCCTTCCATTCATTTCCATAATCATATTTTAAACATTCAACAGGATAAATAGAATTTTTTGAAAAGAAATATTTGCAAGTTTGAATTAATTTCTTCCATGCTTTTCCAGAACTTGGATTTGTAAAAATATATTTCATAACTGGATATGGAAGTGAAAAGTTTTGTGGACGTGGAGAAACAAAAGTATAACTTTCATTTGAATCATTTGATTGTGGTAAAACGAGTTGAAGATTTTGTAATTCCATCTTTGATTGCAGATGATTGAATAATATCTAAAAAAATACTGATTATAAGATTAACAAAGTGATAAACATTCGTGGATATAAAAGCGAACGAAAAATAAAAAAAACAACAAAAATAAAATGATAAAAAATTCGAAGTTAAATATTTATTTAAATGGTATATCCACTTTGAATTTTTGATTTTATGCGTGGCCCACGATCTTTTCACAGTCACAAAAAATAAAACAATAGAAACGATATTTTCGCATGAATTAACTTTCGAAATTTTGTTGAAAAAATGAAAAATTGAAAAAAAGGATGAAAAAATTGCCTCAACGCCGAGCTATATTTTCTTCACACGAAAAAATATTATTTCTATTGTCTTCTTTTATGCGACTGTGAAACAATAATGTGAGGTCATGAAATTCCAGGGCCTTTAATCACAGCGCATTGAAAATACACTGAAGCGTTGATTTTTAACATTTTGCCAAAAAAAATTTTCGAAAAAAATGCATCAATTTGTTTTAACTTAAACTTAAAGGGGGAGTTTCATTTCTAACAAATTTTTGGACAAACTTTGTCGTAAGAGTGCAAGCAAAAAGAATGCATTTGTGCGTATTTTTTTCATTCTTTTTTTCAAAGCCACGCACAAATACATTCTTTTTGCTTGCACTCTTACGACAAAGTTTGTCCAAAAATTTGTTAGAAATGAAACTCCCCCTTTAAGAGACTGTCTACCAAATTTTTAAAATCGAGCGGAACACACCATCTCAGATTTCAATTATTTTATGTATTTTGGTAGAATATGGTCTAAAAACGTTATTCTGAGAGTATTACCAGTTCTTATAGTGCTAGTTTTGGATTGGTTATAATTGACCAAAATTGCATGACAAGTAAAATATTTTTGTTTCTTAACCAAAAAAATCAAAGTTTTCCCAGATGATACCAGTTGAGTCAAGGTTTAAAAATATGTATCGTTTACATTTTTATCATATTTTTGAATACGATTTTTTTCACTTTCAATATTTCACCCCATGTAAAAAGATTTCACTTTTCGTGGGGGGACCCAAATGAAACATGCAAAAATTGCCCCAGGATCTCAGTTTTTAAGTTTTATATGCTTTGCGCCAAAATGATCTGTAATTAGCGATTCCCAACCAAAAAACTTTTGTTGGACAACATCTATGACATGGAATAATAAAAATATTTCATGAATAGGCGCAGGTATCGACTTCGCGTGACTTGCAAGTAGTAATGCCCCGGTAATAGCTTCAAAAAGGGGAGGAGCCTATTTTTCCTTTCCTCCGATTTTTGCGCCAGACGCACATTGTGTGTCCCTTTTTTCTTAATTTTTTTATGCAAATGTTTTAAAATATTTCCAATTTTTTTTTTCAAATTATTTTTCAAAATTTTAAAACTTTTTTTCAAAAATTTAAATTTTTTCAAAAAGTCATTTTTTGTATTTTTTTTTGTCAGAAGATTTTTTCCTTCAGATTTTTTTAGATATCAGATTTTTTCATGATTCAGATTTTTTTAGACTTCAGATTTTCTTAGACTTCAGATTTTTTTAGACTTCAGATTTTTTTCTACAGTAATATTTTACCAGAGTAATTTTTGGTCAAAAATCTTTAACGCACAAATCTCAAGGTCATTTTTCCTGGAGATTTTAACAGTAATATTTTTACCGTAATTTTTAACAGTAATTTTTTTACCGTAATTTTTCGTACTGTAACTTTTTATACAGTAATTTTATTGGGGGCTCCCGGAATCAGAAAAGGGCGGGAGATTTAAAAATTTTGTAAGTTAAAAATAAAGAGAGGGGGAAACGTTTTTAAATTAAATAAGTTTTTGAGGCAAAAAAGGAGTTGATAAATCATTTTTGTATTAAATATTGGAACGTTTTTGTCGAAAAAGGAATTTTTACAAAAAAGTTTAACTTTTTTTTTTTTTTTAAAAAAATCAGACCAAAATACGTAAAAATCCCGAAAAATAATACCGCAGAAGAAATGTTCGACCAACAAAAAGTATTTTTAAAGAAAAGAATGTCGATCGATCCTCTCTTTTTGTCATAAAAAACAACACCTCTTCGTGCCATTATGAGGTCATCTGGCGTGTGCCGAAAAAAAGTCGGCGTCTGGTGTGTTTGTTTTGCAAATAATGCATAAATAAATCTGGCGTCTGTTCTGTAACAAATGAGGGACTGTTTTTCAAGAAAAATTTTTATTCAAAGAAGAAAAAAGAGTATAATTTTATTAAATTAACCAAAATTATTAGGATTCGAAAAATTTTTAACAAATTAAGTGGATACAAAACAATTAGAAGGCAAAAATATATTACCAGAATGATTATCTCTTACAACAAAGCCTGGAATCCGAACTTCTTTTCCTTTGCATTTGTAATAATAATAAAGGCTAATGCGTTCAGCAGTTGTTGTGAAGGTAATTTCAGCGTCAATAAGTCGCGTGTGATCGGTTCGAACGGATAATGAATGTAAATTAATATTGTCCCAATTTGGAATATCAGTCAGTTTTTGCCAGTTTGAAGAAAAGAAATCACGAAGACCATCTCTTTTATGACGATGTTCAACAGGAATTTTTCCATAAGATAAATGTTCATTTAAAATTGGAAGCGACATCCCTCAACCAGCTAGTACTTCTGTTTGTGAAAACAATGGATTAATAAAACGCATTTTTCCAATAGACGCATCCAAAAACGCGCGGGAAAATCGGCAAAAAGTCTTGCACCTGTTCTTTTTTTGTAAAAAATAGCATATTTAAGGAAAAGTTAAGAAATATTTAAGAGAAAAAAAGTCGCCGAATAATCAACGTTTTACACGGTTAAGGTATATAAATTAAGAAATATTTAACGTAAAAAAAGTCGCCAAATTGTCGCCTTTTTCGCGTTTTCCCCTAATTCGGCGTCATTTTGACCCTATTTTCTATAGTAAAGTGTCATATTTAAGCAATATTTAAGGAAAATGGCGGGAAAATAAGTATTTTTATGCATATGTGCATACAAATGGTGTGAGTGTTTCGAAAGTTCGAGATGGTCACTAATCCGATAACAATGGATTTCGGAGGTTTCTTTTAAGAGTTGTCATTCTTTAAGTAAATTTTAATCCTGGTCAGTCGTGTCTTGTTTTTTCTTATTTTTTTATCACCTTTTATAAATTGCTTTATACAATTAGGTTGCAAATATGCAGAAACTTGACAATGAAAGTCGTGAAATAACTCCTGCTTCCGTTGATTTTTTCAATGCTAAACCTACTCTTGTTGGATTTCAACAATTTTCTACTGTAGAATACCCTCCAATTTCCCCTTTGGACACATTACCAATTAAGTTTCGAATTAATTCCGGACAAACATACCTTGATTTATCCAAATTTGAACTTGCTACAACATTCCGTATCACCAAAACTTTAAAAAACTTATCCGGAAATTTGGAACACCCTCCAATTACTGCTGATGATCCAGTGAGTTTCATCAATGGATTTGGTTCCACTTTCATCAAAAATCTTAAAGTTTCCTTCAATGACCATCAAGTTTATAACTCAAATGATTTATATGCCTACAATGCATACCTTCGTCGCCGATTAGGTCTTCCACGTGAACAAATGGAATTATCTGGATACATTGAAGATGGATTAGATCAAATGTCTGGTCCTGCTTTTGAAGCAAGAAGAGCTTTATTTGAAAATGATGCTACTTTTGAAACCGTTTGTCCACTAGATGTTGATATTTTTGGACAAAGCAAGCTACTTTTGAATCAAATGATCGTCGATATTGAAATTACTCCACATAACAGTGCTTTTACTCTCTTATTAAATAAGGGAAAACTGGAATACCATTACCATTTGGTTGATTGCAAGCTTTATGCCAGACAACATTTATTGCTTCCTCAACTTGATTATTCCATCCAAGAAAAACTCAATGCAAATGCTATCGCAAAATATGCCTATAATCGAAATACCGTGAAAAATATCTTTATTTCTCCTGGTCGTTATGATCTTAATGCTGTTTTATTCAATGATTTTCTTCCAAATCGTGTCTTCGTTGGACTTGTTGATGCAAAAGCTTTTTACGGTAATATTGGAATGTCGCCCTTTCAATTTGCACCATTTAATCTTGAATCCATTCGTCTTACTACTAATGGTGTTCATACTCCTTCTAATCCATATAAACTTAATTGGTCAAAAAAGCAATTTGGAAGAGCTTATAAAGATTTAAATGATGCCGTAGGCGGCCAACATGGGATAAATGTTCAAAAATTTCTTACAAACTCCTGTATTTATGGATTTGATCTTCAAATGAGTCACAGCGATCAGTTTGCGGAAATACAACAAATTGGCAGCACAATGATTTCTCTCAACTTTAGTGCACCTGTTCAAGAAAATGGTCTCCAGTTAATTGTTTTCGCAGAGTTTGATTCAATTTTGGGATTGGATAAAACACGAACAATCACTACGGCTTTTGCGACATAAAAATCCCTATTTTTTTCTATTTTTCAATTTATTTATAATTTTGTAATTTTGCGACATAAAAATCCCTATTTTTTTCTATTTTTCAATTTATTTATAATTTTGTAATTTTGCGACATAAAAATCCTTCTTTTTTCTAATTATCAATTTATTTATAATGTTTGTAATTTTTGTAATAAAAAAAAATGCCCCAATGTTGTTTTTGAACTATTTTTATACGTTTTGTTCGTATTCACTACTTTTCGTTGACGATTGTTGTAACTTTGGGAAGACTTTAGATGCGAAAACTAATTGCTCTTCCAATGCCACGCTACAAATCTTTGGTCGAAAGAGAAAAAAAGGCCGACCGCGGACTTGATGACACAGTTAAGGCAACAATGAAGAATCTCGAAAATCAGGAACTTTTACAACGGCGGTATCATTACAAGCAAGCCAACGAAGAAATCCCTGAAACACTCGACAAACCCCTCAGGCAAACGGCTTACACCTGGGTTCCTCCTCCACCAGTTGATAAAATTCGAGCATATAAACGTAAACAATTAAAACCAAAAAAGATTGTCAAAAAGGTCAAGACCACTAAACTTCCAAAGAAAAAGACTGTCAAAAAAGTTGTCGTTCCCAAAATTTCTTACATTCCTCCACCTGCTCCTGTCAAACAACCCTTTCAGTTCAAGAAAATGGATCTTTTGAATCCAAATAATTTTGCTTAATTTATTAAAACTATGCTCTTTTTTCCACTATAAATAAAAATATTTCTTGAAAAACAGTCTCACATTTGTTACAGAACAGACGCCAAATTTTTTTATGCATTATTTGCGAAACAAACACGCCAGACGCCGACTTTTTTTTTTCGACACACGCCAGATGACCTCATAAATGCGATGGCACGCAGAGGTCTTGTTTTTTATGCAATAAAAAGAGGATCGATTGTTCATTCTTTTCTTAAAAAATACTTTTTGTTGGTCGAATATTTTTTCTGCGGTATTATTTTTTGGAATTTCCACGTATTTTGGTCCTTTTTCGGTTTAAAAACATTGAAATTTTCTTTCAAAATTCTTTTTTTCTGCTACATTATCTTTTATTGACATATTTTAGTCATTTTTCGATTAATTGAGCTTAATTTCTTCTTTTTTCCTCAAAAACTTATTTAATACAAAAGCCTTTCCCCCCTCTGAGATATTTATTTTACCTTTCAAAATATTCAAATCTCCCGCCCTTTCCTGATTCAGGGAGCCCCCAATAAAATTACTGTATAAAAAGTTACAGTACGAAAAATTACGGTAAAAAAATTACTGTTAAAAATTACGGTAAAAATATTACTGTTAAAATCTCCAGGAAAAATGACCTTGAGATTTGTGCGTTAAAGATTTTTGACCAAAAATTACTCTGGTAAAATATTACTGTAGAAAAAAATCTGAAGTCTAAAAAAATCTGAAGTCTAAGAAAATCTGAAGTCTAAAAAAATCTGAATCATGAAAAAATCTGATATCTAAAAAAATCTGAAGGAAAAAATCTTCTGACAAAAAAAAATACAAAAAATGACTTTTTGAAAAAATTTAAATTTTTGAAAAAAAGTTTTAAAATTTTGAAAAATAATTTGAAAAAAAAAATTGGAAATATTTTAAAACATTTGCATAAAAAAATTAAGAAAAAAGGGACACACAATGTGCGTCTGGCGCAAAAATCGGAGGAAAGGAAAAATAGGCTCCTCCCCTTTTTGAAGCTATTACCGGGGCATTACTACTCTTGCATTATAGAATATCAATCAATGATTAAAAAATGTTGATTTTTTGAGTAATACTTATTTTTCCCAATGCTTTATTGTAAATAATTATTATTGCTGCTATTTTCAGTAAAAAATTACGTCATTTTAAAAAAGTGACAGCCCTAATTTTACGTACAAATATTTTTAAATAAATTCATTGACTCACTTTTTTTCTTTTTTCTTTGATGTTTGCAAACAAATTTACCCATTTACCATGCATTCATTTATGTAGTTGGTGTCTATCATATTGGCCTTCAGAGGAATGTCTATTTTCTCATATGGTATGTGGATCTTAAATATTTATCTAATGTTGTATATAAAGATTTTACTGTATCGAATATATATGTGTTTTTTTGCAGAAGAAATGTCCCCTCTCTGGACCACCAGGAAAAAATATTTATGAAAAAGATAATTTGGCATTTTTTGAAATTGATGGAGCCGTTGATGACACGTATGCAATGAATTTATGTGTACTTTCAAAGCTATTCTTGGATCATAAAGCATTATATTATGATGCAAAAATATTTCATTTTTATATTTTATGTGAAAAATCTCCTGAAAAAACTTACAATATTGTTGGATATTTTTCAAAGGTGGGATTTGCCTTCTTACTGTAATGGTGATAATTAAACATTAGTTTTTTTAATCATTTAAACTAAAAAAATGTTAAAAAATTTGCTGTTATGGTTTTGGATATTATTGAGATAATTGTATTTCTTTTTTTAGGAAAAGAATTCTCCAGAAGGTTACAATCTTTCCTGCATTCTTGTATTACTACAATTTCAAAAGAGAGGGTATGGAACAATTTTAATTGAATTTAGTTATTTGTTATCAAAAGTTGAACAAAAAACTGGTTCACCTGAAAAACCACTATCTGATTTGGGGTTGGTATGCTTTTTGTTATTTTATTTGTGTATTAGCAGTTATCTTATAGCTATCATATCGATCATATTGGTTATATGCAATTACAGAAGTAATTCTCTCGGAATTTAAGCATGATGAAACTGTCGAAAGTTTAAAAGAATATATAGAAAAAGAAGTAAAAATAAATTTTAATTTGAAGCAACTTGTTGAACGTACTCGAATTACACGGGAAGATATTCAAAGAACAATGGAATCATTTGTTATTGTTCGACAACTCACTGAAGATGTTCAAATTATGCTTTCTTTAACAATGGTTGAAAAATATTTTAAAAATTTAACAGAAAAACTTCATGTATATCCAGAATATTTAAAATGGTCTCCATCAACACATGGCAGGTTTAAAGCTTTAAGTTTATATGCTTAATCCCAAAATGATACAGTTTTTTGGAATTTAAATGATTTTTCCTTTTTTTGTGAATTTTTTGTTCATTTAAATAAATCGTGTAATTGATACTGATTAAATAAATAGACACTGAGAAAAAACACTTTTGACGAATTTTGAATTTTAATTTAAAAGTGTAAATACTACAGTTCTCAAAAATAAAATGTAATAATCCAAGCAATTTTGTTCGAAAAAAGCAAGGACACAATTTATTTAAAACAAAAAAAAACGGAAAATAACCGTTACAGTAAATCACAAACCAAAAAATGTATTTCACAGAATTATTTTCTTGAATCATACAATTTTTGATAATCATGGTAATAAACACTATCTTTAAATCCAGATCCCATGCTAAAAATCGCAACATGAATATTTACGAAAAAGTAAAGTTTTTTGGAAAGAATAAAGATGAAGCTGAATTATTAGTGATATCTGCAATTAAGCGCAAAAAATTTTTTCTAGTCTCGCATTTATTTTTTTTTTTTGGTTTTCTAGTTATGCGTTTATACGAAATTTTAAAATTTCCTGTTAGACACTGTCTTAAATTATTTGTCATCAAATTCGTATTGATAATTCGTTTGAATTGAAATTGTCCCAGTTTTGCTATTTCCCGTTTTTTAAAAGCCATAGATTTGTAATGAACAAAACGAATTATGCCATTAATTTCATAAAAGTATTGTTTATGAAATCATATTATTATCAACCATAAAAGACAAATAACATTCATTTTTATGGTTCGATACAATTAAATTTAATAATTTTTTTTTAAAAGAAGAAAGAATCAACGTTCCTAAGGATTTAATTATTAATTGTTGATTGTCAGATTAACAAAAAAGAAAGGAATTTAAGTGCAATTTGCTTTATCTCCAACACAATATCCTCCTCCATATCCATGATTGCGGCAACATGTTGCAACATCAGCTCCTGCCATTCGGCAATCAACATGACATGGCTCAATGTATACAGCAGCAATCGGGTCTAAAAATAACAAAAAAATGTAGTTTAAAATAATGTTATATTTTTTTTATACCTGCAAGAGCAACAATGGCAACAATCAAAAAGATGATAAAAATAGTTGAACGCATATTTACTTTATTAACAGTAATAGTAGTAGTAGTATAATTAGATAAAAATGAAAAAACTTAAAACTTTAAAAATTTGATATGTGTTTTTATACTACACTTTTTTGGGGCGGTAAAATTTGAAATATTTTTTGGACGTAATTTTATCATAATAAAAAAACATTTTTCTTTTCTCTTTTTTGTTGTGAAAGTTTTGCAACCTTAAAAAATGTTTAACTGAACGTTTTAAAGAAGTTAAATTCGGTTTCTGTAGATTTTTCTAGAAAACTCGCAATATTTGTCCAAACAATTGTATCTTTTTAGGCAGAAAACGTTGCGAGCAGAAAATTAGTATAAGGAAATAGTCAATGTTCAATATAACATTTTTAAGCTTGCAAAACTTTCACAACAAAAAAGAGAAAAGAAAAATGTTTTTTTATTATGATAAAATTGCGTCCAAAAAATATTTCAAATTTTAACGCCCCAAAAAAGTGTAGTATAAAAACACATCTCAAATTTTGAAAGTTTCAAGTTTTTTCATTTTTATCTAATTATACTACTACTACTACTGTTAATAAAATAAATATGCGTTCAACCATTTTTATCATCTTTTTGATTGTTGCCATTGTTGCTCTTGCAGGTATAAAAAAAATATAACATTATTTTAAACTACATTTTTTTGTTATTTTTAGACCCGATTGCTGCTGTATACATTGAGCCATGTCATGTTGATTGCCGAATGGCAGGAGCTGATGTTGCAACATGTTGTCGCAATCATGGATATGGAGGAGGATATTGTGTTGGAGATAAAGCAAATTGCACTTAAATTCCTTTCTTTTTTGTTAATCTGACAATCAACAATTAATAATTAAATCCTTAGGAACGTTGATTCTTTCTTCTTTTAAAAAAAAATTATTAAATTAAATTGTATCGAACCATAAAAATGAATGTTATTTGTCTTTTATGGTTGATAATAATATGATTTCATAAACAATACTTTTATGAAATTAATGGCATAATTCGTTTTGTTCATTACAAATCTATGGCTTTTAAAAAACGGGAAATAGCAAAACTGGGACAATTTCAATTCAAACGAATTATCAATTCGAATTTGATGACAAATAATTTAAATGCAGAACTATAAAATTAAAAAAATAAATAAATGCGAGACTAGAAAAAATTTTTTCATTTTTTTTAATTTTAATATTTCGACCCCATGCATACCATAAATATAAGCTTAAAATTTTATAAATTTTGTATTTCTCTGGCTTTTAAAATCCTTTGGTTTGGCATTAGTACTCTTTTTAATTAAAAAGAAACAAAAAATGTCTTTAAGTTAATTTTGCAATGCTAAACTAAAATAGAAAACTAAACTAAATTCGTGTTCTGGCTCAAAAACAGTGTTGTTGCGCCCCAAGAAACATCGCCGCCGACGCCAACGCCACCGCCAGGCAAAAAATGAAACATCGCCGCCGACGCCGCCAGCGGCATCCTTTGATCTGCGGCAAAATGCTTTTGAAGTTTTTAAAAAGTTGCCGCCGCCGCTGGCGGCGCCTCCGGCAGTGCCGCCACGCCGTCAACACTGGCGGCGCAACAACACTGCTCAAAAAATAGGCTTGAACTTACGTACAGATGCAACAAGATAAAAAATTAATGACAATTATGGAAGAAGTATAATATAAATTTTAGTTAAAATTTTTACGTGAAGTTGTTGAAAATCTTGCAATTACCATGCCTAAAGGTAAAACCTCGGAACAAACATATTCAGAAATTATGGCATATTTATTTCATAATGATTATCCTTCAATCTTAAATCAATTAATTGATTTGCCATCAGAACATTTGGATGAATTATGCAATATAAAATATGACACACTTCCTTTAGAAGAAATTCGACTTGATCATTACATTTTTTTTGCAAGTTCTTACAAAAGAAATCCTCTTGAAGCTTTAAATATTTTAACTGAATTAGCAACTAAAACACCGAAAGAAGTTGAAAAGGTTTTTTTTATGTGCCATAAACCCTTCAAAATATTTAGCTTTTGAAAGCTGTTTTAAAATAACACACCTTTTTCTGAAATAAAACATATAAATGTTAAGTTCACCAACCCGGTGGTGATCTCAGGCCGGATTTAGGCTTGCCTAAACCCCCTGAGGGAACATATTGCAGCTTTTGTTCTTGATTCAGCAAGATAAGCAATTTGATGACTGTTTTCTAATGTCATTGTTGTTGATAAGGCAACTTCCATTTTTCTTGCAGTATCAAGAAGATGTCTTGTTTTGGCAACGTTATCTTCCGCAGGAGCTCCAGGAAGATATAAACTGGCATATACAACAGGATCTGGTAAAGTTGTTACAGTTTCATCTATAGAGTTGTTCATATATATATATATAAAAAGTAAAATAAAATTACCGAACATAATCGGATTTTCCATTAAAATTTTAAATTTTGTAGTTGGGGAAAAATTTCGAAGTTCTGGTGCAGGATCACCATAATTGCCCAAAAGCAAAATAACAGCCTTTTTACCAAAAGAAGATAATAATTGCAATTGTGGTGTCTTAAAATAAGGAACTGACTGTGAAGGAAAAAAGAAACAAACTTACTGTTGGATTTTGTAACAAAATAAAATCTTGTTGGCTAATCATTGCATCATTAAGTTTTGCAAAATATACAGTATTTTCAAATAATTTGTCTTCTTTTAAATGATTTACAATTTTGGATTTAATAGAAGCCCAATCATATTTGCCAATATTTCTGCCTTTATTGTGATCAATCGTGAAAAAGAACATAAAAATTCCAGATCAGAATTCCAATGGCTTGCCTAGCTGCTGCAAAGAGCTTCATCAATTCCTTTTTGGTACAATGGCACTACGGCTCGTTTAGCACACTTTTGCTCATTCGTTTTTGCAAGTTGCGCGCAATTTGGCAAAAAAAGGAAAATTTTTACCAATTTACTGTATTAATTTAAACAGATTCCTGAACATATATCATAATTATTTTTTCATAGCATTAAAATATCGAGTATTAGCTACTCAAAAATATCAAACAATCACATTTTATGTAAAAGCATGTATGAAATCTAAGGATTTCAACTTTACCTACTTTTACAACTTCACCTAAAGTAAAAAATTTTTTTATTTTGTTGATTTTTTTATTTTTTTCATTGATAAGCTTCATAATAACGTCTAAAAACATGGGGAAAAGTTTCAACAGCTGCGATGCACAAATTTTTTCACAATCTGCAAAATTCGATTTGCACCTTGAACAATATCTCCAACATCAAATATTCGTTATACTTTGCTTAAATATCACTCAAAATATCTACAAATCAACTTGCTATCATCAATAACAAATATTATAATTAACAGAAATACTGTACAACTCGAAATAATTGCTAAAAAAGCATTCAAAGCTAACAACATGTCCAACACTAGAAAATCAACAAACTTCCTCAAAATTCATCAAATAATGATCTAAATGATGGAAATGTGTTAAGAATGTTGTACAAGCATAAATGTAAGTATTAAAAACATAAACTTATATAATTTTGTTATTTCAGGAAACTTTTTGATCAACATCAATATTGTCGCGGAGATCGCGAGTTTATGCTAATTTTCGAGGAAAATGCATTCTTTCTCAACGTCTATAAAAGGGCTTTTCGTCCAATCTTTTTCTTCCACTTTTTTTGTGTATATTTTTTGTGCTCTCTTATATTTGGAATAAATCTCAAATCTTATACACACTTTATAATTCTGTTACTTTGGTATTTACCGTCGTAACAATTGGTGACCCCGACGTGATATACGGCTACAAAAACTTTTCAACAACAACACAAAGTTTCAAGGAAACTTTTTCATCAATATTACAAGTTTCACAAGGTGATTACTTTCATCAAATATTTAACTTATAATATATTCAATCATGGCTGATCGTATTTTTGCTGAATTAGAAAATTTATCTAATGAAATGGCTGAAAATAAACATGATTACTTACAAAAAATACAACAAACTCCACCACCTTGGACAATTATGCAAAAAGCATCCTTCCAACCAGATATTCAAGAATTACAAGGTAATCTTGACGATTGGAAGGAAAATATTGCAAAACTGGAAGCAAAAGCTAATGTTATGCGAAATGATGATGATGCAAAAGCAGAAATGTTTACTCGTATTGACACGGTCAAAAATACAAAACGAGCTTTGATTAAAGATTTGAAGAAAATTATCTTACAAGGAAATAGTTATATAAATGTATCAATACCTGAACCTGTTCAAGCTGTTGCACCTGCTAATCCATCAGCTTTAAAAATTTCATCTTTAAACATTCAAAAATTTAATGGTGATTATTTAAAATGGAAGCCTTTCTGGCAAAGATTTCAAATCAATGTCGACGACCATCCCTTTTCAAATGTTGAAAAACTGGATGCCCTCATTGGTTTGCTTGAAGGTATTGCACTCGAAGAAGTTGCTGGATTTGAAATTGCTGGTGAAAATTACGACACGGTAGTTAACACACTTAAGCAAAGATTTGGCAATGATAAAATTGTATTAAATGAATTATACGAAAATATTCGAGCAATTCCACGTGCAACTTCGAATGCTAAGAGCATTAGATTTACCGTGAATTCAATTTCAAACATGTGTCGACAACTTGAAAACTATGGTATTGACATTGATAATAATGCACTACAAACAGAAATAATTGATAAAATGCCTCCAAGGGAGATTAATGAATTAAAATGGTATCAGCTTAAAACAGATAATGTCACAACTGAAATGCTTTTGGAAATGATGAAAGATATTGCATTAAAAGCTGAAATGTCAAATCTTAATTTTAGCAAAACTTCTTCATCTCCACCAAATAACTTCAAAAGACCTCCAACAACTGCTTTTCAAAACACTACAAATTCTTATCCAAATCAAAATACAACTCCTCGCTTCCAAAATCATAATGTTGGATATCCAAATTCAATTAAAAAGTTTGCTTGCAGCTTTTGTGATAAAGATCATTCTTCTGTTCATTGTCCACAATTTGTTACTGCTGAAGATAGAATTCAACAATTAAAACAGAAAAATTGCTGCACAAAGTGTGCAAGAAATACCCATTTAGCACATCAATGTCAATCAAATATTGTATGCAAAAATTGTCAAGGCCCACATTATCCTTTTCTTTGTAAACAAAATGATGCAACTCTTCAAATACCCAAAAAATCTAATGCTTTTCTTTCAATTGGAGCACAACAAGGTTGTCTCCTAACAAAAAGGATTACTGTAATGAATCCAATTACAAAAGAAACTGCTGATGCAACAGTTTTCTTTGATTCTGGATCTCAACGATCATATATTTCTGATAAATTCATTAATCAGCTAAAGCTTCCACGGGAAAATCAAGAAAGGCTTAATATTCAAGGAATTGGAGCTAAAGCAACCAGCTACATTTCTTCTTTGGTTAAACTTCAAATTAAAACGACTGACAATTTTGAAGAAATTTATGCAAATTCCATTAAAACAATTGCGAATACCGTACCTGTAATTAGCTTTGATGGATTTGATACTTCAAATTTTACAGTAACCAATTATCCACCAGATATTCTTATTGGAATGGATTATTTTTTCAATTTTATTACTTCCTATGAAAAAAGAGATAAAGTTGTTATTGTGAATTCTAAAGTTGGACAAATGTTGTCTGGAAATATTAATGCTCGAAAAGAAGAAACAATCTCTGCATTATCTATTGAACCAACAAAATTATACAATTTTGATGATGAAATTCAAAATCTTTGGAAATTGGAAGCCATGGGCATCCAAGATCATGAAACAGATGAAAATGAATCACAAATTCTTGAAAAGTTCAAAGAATCAATTCAATTTAAAAATAATCGGTTTTATGTATCGTGGCCAACAAAACCTCATCATAAACCATTACCAACTAATGAAGGATTATCTTTGGGGAGGCTTAATTCAACTTTGAAAAAGGTTACACAAGATTTAACATTATTTAATGAATACAAAAGTTTATTGGATAAACAATTTGAACAAGGAAAGATTGAAATAGCTCCTACAATACCACAAGGTGATATTGTACATTATCTTCCTCACCATGCCGTAATTACTCCTGAAAAAACAACAACAAAAGTTCGAATGGTTTTTGATGGATCAGCAAAAAGTTCAAAAGATGCTCCAAGTTTAAATGAATGTTTAGTTCGTGGTCCTTTAAAAGTTCCAGATTTATGTGGGATTTTATTTCGGATAAGAACAAAGAAATATTTACTGATGGGCGATATTGAAAAAGCTTTCCATCAAATATGTTTAAATGAAACAGCTCGAGATGCGGTACGCTTTTTTTGGATCAAGGATCCATCAAAGCCTGCAATTGGAAGCAATTTAATTATTTATCGATTTGTTGTTATTCCATTTGGAATTATTTGCAGCCCTTTTATTCTTTGGATAATAATCCTTATTCTTATTCAGAAACTTCAAAATGTTCTACTCAGAAAAATGATTAATGATAATACTTACGTGGATAATCTATTTTTGATTTCTGATGATGAAGATGAAGGAATACAACTTTTCAAAGAAACAAGAAATCATTTTTTAACTGCATCAATGAATGTTAGAGAATGGCTTTCAAATAGCAAAAAAATCAATGAATGTTTTCCATCAGAAATAAAACAATCAGATCCTATTGCCAAAATACTTGGAATTCAGT
This sequence comes from Panagrolaimus superbus, assembly GCA_964035985.1. Taxonomy (NCBI): domain Eukaryota; kingdom Metazoa; phylum Nematoda; class Chromadorea; order Rhabditida; family Panagrolaimidae; genus Panagrolaimus; species Panagrolaimus superbus. The sequence continues at coordinate 16,306,194 of OZ038357.1, forward strand.
GGAATTCTCAAGCTGATGTTTTATTGTTGAAGCTTAGCAATAAAAAACAATTTCTATCTTGGACAAAACGAAATATTTTAAAATTTATTGCTTCAAGTTTTGATCCATTAGGAATGTTAACACCTGTAACAATGAAAGGCAAAGCTTTCTTACAAAAACTTTTTAAACAAGGATATCCATGGGATAAATCTTTGAATAAAGAATTACAGTATGAATGGCAAACAATTGTTGATGATTGGAATGGAGAAATACAAATTCCAAGAAGACTTGTTCAAGGAACAATGCCTTCAAATGAACAAATTGAAATACATGCATTTGGTGATGCTTCACAAACTGCATATTGTGCATGTGTTTTTTTACGTATTAAAACATCCACGGGATATGTTACACCATTGGTTTTTGCAAAAACAAAGCTTCAACCATTAAACAAAGATTTAACAATACCAAAAATGGAAGTGATGGGAATTTGGCTTGCTGCTAAAATTGCATCATTCGTTGCCAAAGAATTTAAAATTGAATCATCCAAGAAATTTGTTTGGACTGATAGCCAGATATCAACTTACTGGTACAAAAAATTGCCAAAGAATGTCTTTGTTACCAACAGATTGAAAGCTGTACTTGAATCCAATGTTGAATTATTATTTGTTCCTGGAAAAATGAATCCAGCTGATCTTGGAACACGTGGCATTTCCTTTGATGAACTTCAAACATCCAAATGTTGGTGGCAAGGTCCTGCTTTTCTACAACATGAAGAAAAATTTTGGCCAAAATTACCACAAGGTGGTGTTGATTTAATTCAAACAATTACTGCTTTAATTTCATTAAATGCAACCAAAAATACCGTAACCCTTCAAAACATTGAACTTGAACGAGAATATGAAATTGATACAAATCTATCATGGATAGATTTAAAAAAGAAAATTTCAATGCATGTTAAAAATACTGTAAATGAACAAAGTTTAACAGCAAAAGATTTGATGCAAATCGAAAACATGCTAATTAAACAAGAACAAGAAATTTATATTAGTCCAGAAATTGAAAAACATCTTAAACTTGCTAAAAATGACAATGGAATTTACTGTATCAATACGCGTTTTGATCATGCAGAATTGATAAATAAAAATCCAATATTTTTACCAAAAAATTCTCCTCTTACTAAAATGATTGTCATGGACATTCATTTGAAACTTCATCATTCAGGTGTTCCACATACATTATCAAAAGTTCGTGAAACTTATTGGATACCTTCTGGTAGGTTTATCGTCCAAAGAATAATATCAAAATGCAAAAGTTGCAAAATTTGGAAAGCAAAGCCATTCGTTTTACCAAATATGCCACAGCTTCCAGCCACAAGAGTAAATAAATCAAGCCCATTTCAAAATGTTGGCATTGATTATGCTGGACCATTCAAAATTAAAGGAGTAAAAGAAAAATCATGGATTATTCTTTTTACTTGTTTCACAACGAGATTAATCCATTTAGAACCAGTTACAAGCATGGCTTCTATTGACTTTCTTCAATGCTTTCGACGATTTATTTCCAGAAGAGGATTGCCACATTTTGTTTTATCAGATAATGCTAAACAATTTAAAACAACCTCAACAACATTGGATAAAATTTGGAAAGAATCGATTCAAGACAAACAAGCAATAAATTTCTTCAATGAAAACGGTATTGTTTGGGAATTTATCACTGAACGAGCTCCATGGAAAGGGGGTCTTTACGAAAGACTTGTATCCCTCGTAAAAAATGCAATAAAACAAACTCTTGGTCATCAAGTTCTGAATTTCAATGAATTTTGGACATTTTTGAATGAAGTCGAAAGTACAATAAATTCACGACCAATTACTTATGTTCATTCAAAAGAATCCTTTGTAATTCGACCAATTGATTTTATTACACCAAAAATTGAAATTCGTCTGCCAGCAACAGCAACAAATGATTATTTAAATGATCCAACATATTTGCCAACAAATTCTGGCGGCGGGGAGTGCCTTGCGGAGCAATATTATAAAACTATTCAATATTTGGATAAATTTTGGGAATTATGGAGTAAAGATTATTTGAATCTTTTACGAGAAAGAAATAATGATATTCATAAAAATGCTCGTGGAGCAATACAACGTCATCCAATTGTTAATGAAAAGGTTATTGTATTTGAACCAGATATCCCAAGGGGAAACTGGAAGACAGCCGAAATAAAGAAGTTAATTAAAAGTTCAGATAACCAGATACGTTCAGTGGAACTGAAATATGATGATGGTTTCGTAACTCGACGAGCTTTAAATCATCTATATCCTCTTGAAGAAAATATATCTGAAGGTCAAAATGATCATTTTCGAGATGAAACTACAGTATGCCAGCCAACAATTAGCATACTTCCTCAGGAAGATAATACGAAAAATCATTCATTTGCATGTTTAATATCCATCGACAATCATTCCCCAATCTTTTCTTCTCAACATTTATCTCTTTTGTCATCAAATTCCGATCCTTTATCATCAAACAATTTGGAAATGGCAAATATTCATGAATTAAGTTTTGAACCATCATCATCATCATCGGAAGGTGAAACATATGAAGAGGCTTTTAAACATCTCAAAGTCTTAAATCGTGTAGTTGTTGTGGTACCGGATCCTAACAAGGTTAGAGTTCGAGAGATTGATGAATTATTAAAGAAATTGAATAATGAAGTACTAGAAGTGAAGAATCAACAAAAAATTGTATTGAAATTGGTTATTCAAGCTATTGATGAATATAAACCAATAAGTGGTAAAATATTTGAAGGTATCAAGGATAGCCTTTCAGAATCTCAATCCGTTAGTAATATTGTTATTAATGAACTTGCATCTCAATTTGAAAGATCTGAAATTCTTGATAAAATTATTAATGGGTTAAAAGCAGTTAACAATATTCAAGAAGAAAAAGTAGATCTCCAAAATCAAACTTATCTTCTTCGAACTGAACGTCGTGAACTTAAACAGTAACTCATGGAGTTGCTCACGTTGTGGGGGAGTGTCGCGGAGATCGCGAGTTTATGCTAATTTTCGAGGAAAATGCATTCTTTCTCAACGTCTATAAAAGGGCTTTTCGTCCAATCTTTTTCTTCCACTTTTTTTGTGTATATTTTTTGTGCTCTCTTATATTTGGAATAAATCTCAAATCTTATACACACTTTATAATTCTGTTACTTTGGTATTTACCGTCGTAACAAATATTGCATATATACTGTACTTTTTGAACGTATGTTTTTACACTTGTATTCTTCTATTTCCAGCTATATTCTTCCTTAAATACATGTTCTGATCTTGTTTTAGGGCGCAGAAATGATTACAAGTCTATTTATATAGAAAAAGTGCACTTGAATTATAGCAAAATATCATGTGTTGACTGTATGTTGGACATGCACAATTGTAACCAAATGATTCGAAAAATTGCTTTAGTGTGTTAAAACAGACTAAGAATACGTTCAGAAAGCCACGTCAACACACAAAAAGCAAAAATTCAGCTGTTTCGAGTTGTTTTTCTTGAGATCAAAAAGTACAGTATATATGCAATATTGATGTTGATCAAAAAGTTTCCTGAAATAACAAAATTATATAAGTTTATGTTTTTAATACTTACATTTATGCTTGTACAACATTCTTAACACATTTCCATCATTTAGATCATTATTTGATGAATTTTGAGGAAGTTTGTTGATTTTCTAGTGTTGGACATGTTGTTAGCTTTGAATGCTTTTTTAGCAATTATTTCGAGTTGTACAGTATTTCTGTTAATTATAATATTTGTTATTGATGATAGCAAGTTGATTTGTAGATATTTTGAGTGATATTTAAGCAAAGTATAACGAATATTTGATGTTGGAGATATTGTTCAAGGTGCAAATCGAATTTTGCAGATTGTGAAAAAATTTGTGCATCGCAGCTGTTGAAACTTTTCCCCATGTTTTTAGACGTTATTATGAAGCTTATCAATGAAAAAAATAAAAAAATCAACAAAATAAAAAAATTTTTTACTTTAGGTGAAGTTGTAAAAGTAGGTAAAGTTGAAATCCTTAGATTTCATACATGCTTTTACATAAAATGTGATTGTTTGATATTTTTGAGTAGCTAATACTCGATATTTTAATGCTATGAAAAAATAATTATGATATATGTTCAGGAATCTGTTTAAATTAATACAGTAAATTGGTAAAAATTTTCCTTTTTTTGCCAAATTGCGCGCAACTTGCAAAAACGAATGAGCAAAAGTGTGCTAAACGAGCCGTAGTGCCATTGTACCAAAAAGGAATTGATGAAGCTCTTTGCAGCAGCTAGGCAAGCCATTGGAATTCTGATCTGGAATTTTTATGTTCTTTTTCACGATTGATCACAATAAAGGCAGAAATATTGGCAAATATGATTGGGCTTCTATTAAATCCAAAATTGTAAATCATTTAAAAGAAGACAAATTATTTGAAAATACTGTATATTTTGCAAAACTTAATGATGCAATGATTAGCCAACAAGATTTTATTTTGTTACAAAATCCAACAGTAAGTTTGTTTCTTTTTTCCTTCACAGTCAGTTCCTTATTTTAAGACACCACAATTGCAATTATTATCTTCTTTTGGTAAAAAGGCTGTTATTTTGCTTTTGGGCAATTATGGTGATCCTGCACCAGAACTTCGAAATTTTTCCCCAACTACAAAATTTAAAATTTTAATGGAAAATCCGATTATGTTCGGTAATTTTATTTTACTTTTTATATATATATATATGAACAACTCTATAGATGAAACTGTAACAACTTTACCAGATCCTGTTGTATATGCCAGTTTATATCTTCCTGGAGCTCCTGCGGAAGATAACGTTGCCAAAACAAGACATCTTCTTGATACTGCAAGAAAAATGGAAGTTGCCTTATCAACAACAATGACATTAGAAAACAGTCATCAAATTGCTTATCTTGCTGAATCAAGAACAAAAGCTGCAATATGTTCCCTCAGGGGGTTTAGGCAAGCCTAAATCCGGCCTGAGATCACCACCGGGTTGGTGAACTTAACATTTATATGTTTTATTTCAGAAAAAGGTGTGTTATTTTAAAACATCTGAAAAATTTAAAATAACTGATAAATCTTTAGTTGCAAATCATTTTTTATCTAATTGTGGATGTTATGAAGAAATCAGTGTTGTCGGGGATGCATATTTAAGAGATGTTGTTCATGCAGAATCAAGCCCCCCCCCCCAAAAAAAAGCCAAAAATGACTGCCGATGATGATAATATTGTTGATCTTGAATAATCAGACTTTGTCACAATTGTTTTTTTTAAATAATTAAAATTCATTTTTGTAATGTGATGTTTTTAAATTCATTTTTGTAAAACAAACTTGAAAATATGTGATATTATAACCCAAAATGTTTTTGTATTAATAAAAATTAAAAAAATAAAACATTGGGCAAAAAATGCAAAAAAAAGAACGAAAAAAAATATCACTTTCTTTCCTTTCATTTTTGCAACTCTTTATTGTTTGTTGCAATGTCTGAGTGGTCAGTACAATCGACTCTCAAACGAGCGTCGAAAGTTCGAATCTCAGGCGTTGAAAGTGAGGCTAAAAAAATAGCCTCAAAGTGAGGCTAAAAAAATAGCCTCAAATTTTTGAAAGTAATAGAAATTTAAGGTGAGGCAGAAATAACACTCTAGGTCAAAATTGCCTCACAATTTTAAAAAGATTACAAAAATCCAAAAAAATAGAAAATTTATGAAAAATTCCTTTGATTAAAAATAAGAGTAGAGACCGGCAGATAAATATAAAAAATTGAGAGAAAAAATTTTGTGGGGATATAAGACGGCTAAACGAATTGTGATTTTCAGAGCGAATAAATTTGTGCACTTTTTTTCAATTTTTGCAATCGTCTTTTTAAAACGTAAAATGCAGGTTTTGCTCAAAACAGCCTCACCAAAATTTAAAAAAACCACTCTTTACTTTTTTCTGACAAACAGCCTCAAAAAAAATTTTTTTGAGGCGATTTTCGCAAAAACGCTGTTTTTGATTTCTCAAATTTTGAAAATTGAAATTTTTCGGTTTTCTCATTTTCAGTCTCAAAAGTGAGGCTGTTTTAGTGTTTTTTCAAAGTCTGCCTCAAAAGTGAGGCTATATTGCAGTTTTATCACTTATAGCCTCAAAAGTGAGGCGAGTTTGGCTTTTTTTTGAAGTCCGCCTCAAAAGTGAGGCTACTTTCATTTAAAAGGCCATTTTTGTATTTGCTAAAAAAGTGAACTTTTTTTTCCGAAAAAATAAGTTCAGCAAAAGTGAACATTTTTTTCCCGAAAAAATAAGTTCAGCAAAAAGTGAACTTTTTTTTCCCGAAAAAATAAGTTCAGCAAAAGTGAACTTTTATTTCCCGAAAAAAAAAGTTCAGAAAAAAGTGAACTTTTATTTCCCGAAAAAAAAAGTTCAGCAAAAGTGAACTTTTTTTCCCGAAAAAATAAGTTCACTTTTTTGTGAAATTTACAATAAAACCGAACATATAAATTGAATTAAATCATTAAAAAATTATAATAAATTAACAACAACAACAACAAATAACCACAGCGTAAATTAACAGTTAAATTTTAAAAACATTATTTTTAATGTGTATTGATGAGACTTGATTTTTCAAACACGGGCGCAGCGAAAAACGCTTCTATTCCTTCTGTTAGAGCATATAAAGAAGCTTCACGCTGAAGAACATTGCACCTGAAAGCTTACAAATATATATAAATAAGAAAAAAAAAAAAAAAAAAAAAAAAAAAAAAGGTAAACTCGCCTCAAAAGTGAGGCTAACAACGAAAAAAAAGACAAATTTTAAATTTTAAAATTTTTATAAAAAAAACATGCTGTTTCTGAAAAATCGCCTCAAGGAAAACAAAAGTGAGGCCGTTTACCATCTCTAACAAAATCCTCCTCAAAAAAATTTTTTTTGAGGCTGGTTTCATTTTAAAAGCCGTTTGACATTTTTTAAATTTTTTTTGAGGCGATTTTCCGCATTCGCTTTTAAAAAAAAATTTTGGACCAAAATTGAAAAAAAGATACAAATTTATTCGATCCGAAAATCACATTTCGTTTAGCCGTCTTATATTCTAGTGCTTGCAGTGACCGGCTGAAGATTTGTCTTTGCGCTGGTCGCACTTTTCGTGTTAGGAACCGTTGCTGCCGCAGCGTTCCTATTTTCCGTTGCTTTGCTGTTGCTGTGCAACTTTCCTCTTTTTGTTGTTGTTTTACTTGCTTTCACGCAACTACGTTTATTCTTCAATAAACTTTATTATTTTATTACTTGTTTATCTTTCGGATACAACAAATCTGGTGACGAGAGTCGATTATTGAATCTGCTCTTCCTCAAGTTGCTCGACGTTCCTCCTGATGACTCGAACTCCTCTTGTTTCTCCATCAAAGTCAACTATACAACAAGCTGCTACAAATCCTCAACCACAACCTATGGCTGCTAAATCTTATCCACAACTTCCTCAATTCGTTCCTGATTCAAGTAATCCGCGATCAGCAACAACATGGCTTCAAATATGCGAAATAAAATTCCGTTTCTTTACTCATCTTACTGATGCTGATAAAGTTGGTCTTGCTGTTTCATCGCTTGATTCCGTTACTTTTGAACGTGTTGCACGTCATTTGCTGCCTGCAGATATAACAACGTTTGCTGATTGGAAGAAGTTCAAAGATGATCTTGTTAATCTATTTGATATCCGTGAATCTGTGTTTGCTGAACGATACAATGCTTTCAAAATTGAATGGCGTGGGCCAGAATATGAATCTATCCACGATTATATCTCCCGCATTCGAGAAACTAGCGTATGTTTTGTTAAAGATTTTTCAGAAAATGAAGTTTCTACTCTTCGCTTTCTTATGGGTATGAAAGCTCCTGCTCTTGAATCTATACGATCCTTAGTTTTAAATGCTCTTATTACAAAGCCAAAGGAAGATCTTGCTGCTCTTGAAACTCTGGTTGATAATGCACTTATGACTCAACGTGATCAAAAATTGCCTGAACAAATTTCCGTTGCTTTTGTGAAGAAGATATCCAATAAGAATTCAAGCAAAAAGTCAAAGGATAACTACTCCTCTTCTAATTCCGCTCCTAAAGCACCTTGTCCTTGCTGTGGTGGTAATCATTGGAAGAAAGATTGCAAATGGATCAACGCAACTTGTTATAATTGCAATAAGGTTGGACATATTGCAAAAGTTTGCAAATCTGAAAAGAAGGCTGGTTCTGCAACTCGTGGTTCTGCAAATCCTTCAAATACTCGTGGTCATGGAACTTCATCGAATGCTCGAAATGTAGGTTCTGTTAATGTTTATTCGTTAGGCTTTTCCAATTTGGCTCGACGTCGTCGATTATTTATGCCAATAGCTATGTGTAACGTTGCTTTTTCTGTTCAACTTGATAGCGGATCTGATATTTCCATCATCACTCGTGATGATTATCAGAAACTTGGTGCTCCAACATTATCTCCTCCTCAAATCAAAGTCAAGGCTGTTGGAAATATGAAGCTGGAACTTGATGGATATTTTGTAGCTGACGTTACTGCTCGTGGTACTACAAAATCCTTGGAGATATATGTTGCAGATGTTGCTTCTGCGCTACTTGGACTGGATTTTTGGCATAGCTTTGATCTTCAAATCGCTGATGAATTATTGTGTCAAAATGTTTCTGATGTTCCAATTGAAGCTGCTGCTCCTTTTGTTAAACAATTACATACAAAGTTTGCTCCTCTTTTTCGAGAAGGTCTTGGATGCTGCACCAAGAAAGAAATCACTCTTCAACTTAAACCAAATGCTAAACGTGTTGTTATTCCTGCTAGAAGATTATCAATACTTGCCTCAGCTGTTACTAAAAAAGAACTTGATCGGTTGTTAGATCTAAAGATTATCCGTCCTTATATTGGACCGGTGGAATATGCTACTCCTGGTTCTACTGTCAAAAAGAAGGATGGTGGAGATCGTTTCGTGGTTGATTTTTCGACTGGACTTAATGATCAATTAGAAGAATCATCTTACCAACTTCCCGTTCCTGAAGAAATTTTTGCTAAACTTGTTGGTGCTAAATATTTTTCCCGATTGGATATGAAAGATGGATATTATCAACTCAAGGTATCCGAAGAAAGTAAACGTTTCTTGATTATTTCAACTCCATTTGGATATTTTCAATATGAAAGAGCTGCTATGGGACTTAAACCTCTTCCTGGTGATTTCCAACAAATCATGGATGAAATGCTTGCTGGTTTATCTTGTGCCGCTGCTTATTTGGATGATGTCTTTATATTCTCCGAAACTGAAGCTGAACATCGAAGACATATTGAAGAAGTTCTTGCTCGAATAATGCAATGGGGATTTTTACTTAATCTTAAAAAGTGTATATTCTTTCTTAAATCTGTTCGTTTTTTAGGCCGCGTGATCGATGCTCATGGAATTCGTCCTGATCCAGAAAAGATTGCTGCCGTTCAATCTATGCCTGATCCAACCAACGTTTCTACACTTCGTTCATTTCTTGGGCTTGTAAATTATTATCAATATTTTGTGCCAATGATGCGTGATCTTCGACAACCATTGGATGAATTATTGAAGCAAGATAATGCCTGGAAATGGAATAAAGCTCAAGTGGATGCCGTTGCTAATATTAAGAAAGCTTTAACGAATGAATGTATGCTTACACATTTTGATCCAAGATTGCCAATTATTGTTGCTGCCGACGCTTCTCAATATGGAATTGGTGGTTGTATTGCTCATCGATACTCTGATGGATCTGAACGTCCTATAATGTTTTTCTCTCGTGCTCTCAACGTTGCTCAAGAAAAATATTCTCAGACTGAAAAAGAAGGTTTAGCTCTCGTGATGGCTGTAAAAGTGTTTCACCGTTACTTAGAAGGTCGACGTTTTACTCTACTCACAGATCATCGTGCTTTATTATCAATCTTTGGTCCAAAGAAACAGAAGCCTTCCTATGCTGTGAATCGCCTTCATCGTTGGTCTCTCTTCCTTGCTGCGTATAATTTCGATATACTGTATAAGAAGACAACAGAATTTGGACAAGCTGATGCCCTTTCACGTTTAATCGCTGATACTCGACAAATCAAAGATCAATTTGAAGAAGAAGAAGAAATTGATGAAACTTCACATGCCGCTCGTGTTGTTCAAGCTATCAATTTGCTTCCCGTGTCTGCTGACGATATTAAAGTTGCTTATGAAAATGATCAATTTGCTCAGGATATTTTCAAAGAACTTCAATCTTCAAATCCAAAAGATGCTGGCCGTTTCTCAATCGTTGATGGAATTATACAGATGAATGATCGTGTATATGTACCAGAACTTCTTCGACCTCGAGTTCTGCAACAACTTCATTCTGGCCATGCTGGTATTTCCAGAACCAAAGCTCTTGCTCGACAACATTGTTATTGGCCAAGAATAACAAAAGATATTGAAGAGATGATTAACCGATGCTACGAATGTGTACAACTTTCAAACACACCTACCAAAACAACACTTGCTTCGTGGCCCATTTCTGATGCTCCTGGACAACGTATACATCTTGATTTTGCTGGACCTCTTCATGGAAAAATGGTACTCATTGCCATTGATTCTTACTCAAAATGGATTGATGCTGCTGTTATGTCACATGCAACGGCTGTTGCTACTGTTAAATTCCTCTTCCGTTACTGTGCTGACAATGGTATGCCACATCTTCTCGTTACTGATAACGGAAGTCAATTTACTTCTGCGGCGTTCCAATCATTTTGCCTGAAGAATGGTATCCGGCATATGACATCTCCTGTTTATCATCCACAGTCAAATGGCAAAGCAGAGAAAATGGTGGATGTAGGGTTGCGCATAAACGCAAAAAAACGGTATTCTTTTTTTCTTTTTTGCAAATGCTGAAAAAGAAAAACATTTGTGTTCGTTGCGGGAGTTTTTTTCAGTTGATATTGAAGATAAACAATTTGTTTGTTAAAGATTGTTTAAAATATCTTTAAATAATCTTTAATTATATTATTTATATATTACGAAAGGTCAAAAATATAATACTAGAAGTGTTTATAGAGAAAAAAGCAATTCGAAACACCATTTGAATGCATAAAATGACAATGAAGCTAAAAAGTCAAATGGTGGTGTATATAAATGTGAAAAAAAGTATACGGGCCAGTCCGGGCCAGGCTTAGCTTTTAATATATTCAGATTCCCCATTAAAAAATACATCTTTTAGGCGTAAATTAAACTTATCCAAGTTTATCCGAACAATTTGCCATCTAAATGAATGTCGATTTTTCATGATTTTTGTATAAATGTGAGGAAAAGTATGTGGGCCAGTCACGGCCAGGCTTAGATTTTACTATATTCAGATTCCTCATTTAAAAATGCATCTTTTAATAGTAAAATAAACTTATCCAAGTTAATCCGAAAAAAGTTGAAAAAATGAGCTAAAATTGCAAAAATTCAACTTTTGTTTTTTTTGAAAACCATTTTTTTGTTCTGCTTATTACTTTTTTTAATGAAAAAAATAATATAAATAATACTAAAGTTAAATTACTGTTTTTCACATTTTTTGCTAAAAAAGTTCATCTTCAATATCAAAAAAGAAAGACGTTTCCCAAGTCGTCAGCAATGGTGCATAATGCGCGCAACTTTGCAGAAAAAAATTTTTGTCAAAAAAAATACGATTCAGATTCTCATAAATTCTGACGCTAACTTATCTTTTTTTTACTTTTACTTATTATTTTATTTTGTGCCACAAAAAATCCAACATTTTAAACCCAAACTTGCATCGAAATACGTTCTGGAAGCTGAGATCTTTAAAAACTTTAAAAATTTATGCGCAACCCTAGGTGGATGTTTATAAAAGATTTGTTAAAAAGAAGTTTTTGGAAGATAGAGAAGTTTTTGATTTGGATATCGTAACTAATCAGTTCCTTTATAGCTACCGTACCACTCCAAATACCGTTACTCCTGGAAAATGTTCTCCTGCTAAAGTTCATCTTGGACGAGAACTTCGAACAATTTTGGATCAGATGCGTCCTCAAGTGGTCAAGAATCTCAATCAAAATGTTGTACAAAATGAAGCTTCTACGTTTATTCTTCAATAAACTTTATTATTTTATTACTTGTTTATCTTTCGGATACAACAGTGCTTTCAACCCTGACTAAAATAAAAACAAAAAGTAAAAAAAGTGATTCAGAAGCGACGAAAATGCCATCTGAAAATTGAAAAAAACAAAAAATTTTCGTCGAAAAAAAAGAAAAGAGAACACTTTTTTTCTTTCCTTTCTTTGCAAAAAAAACAATGCATTTTCGCATAGCGATGAAAGACACATTGCCAAAACAATGCATTCCTTCGATTTTCTAACGTTTTTGATCAAAATCTAGCTCTGCGATTGCTCCCTATTTTTTTCCTGTGCTTTCCTATGCTTTATATTTTTACTGTAGACGTATTTTTTTAAGGGCTATAAAACTGTGCGACCAGCTAAGCTTACCTCGGCTTATCTTTGGGTCAAAAGTCGAAAAAACATGCTATTTTTGAGTTTTCCACCCTTTGTCCTATGGGAAAATTTTTTTAAATACCATATTCGGAATCAGCATAAAAAATAACATCTAGTAGCTCTGATAATTAGAGAATAAATCAAAATTTTGTTTTTCATACTGTAACGAAAAAAAAGTCAAAGAAAGGAAAGGAAAAAGTGTTCCCTGCTGGTCTCTAAATAAGAGGCATTTTAAATAAAAAAATGAAATTTTTTAATTGGATGAGTTAAAATCGACAATTTCTCCTTCTTTTTTTGTTTGTTTAAAATATTTTTAAAGTCAGCGTTTTATATTATTTTAAAAAATTTATAATTTTTTTTTTGTGTTAAGGAAAAAAATGGATACTCCTTTTTTGTGTTAAGAGAGACTCTACGACATTATTTAAATCGAGCGGCACATCAAAATTTTGTTTTCAATTCTTTTATAGCCATTCGATAAAACAAGGTAAAAAAACGTTATTTTGAGAGTTTTGGAGCATTTTACCGTGTGAAATCGATTTCGCGGATTTTAAAATATTGGATATAACGGAAATTTCAAAAAATCGGGAAAAATCAGGATTGCAAGCAATCAAAAAGTTGTGCCCCAGGATTGTACACATAAGTAAGTGCTATAAAACAGCTATAACGAAAATTTTTTATCTGACCTCTATTGTCGAAATTTCGCTATTTGGAATTTTTGACCTATGTAATAAAAGGGCTATACCCCCTGGGAAAAGCTAAGTAACGCACTATTTAATAGCCCAATATGTGGGGATTATAAAAATATATGCCTTGTTTCCATAAGTGGGCAGATTTGCGATTCCCAAATCAAAAAGTGAACGCAACTAACATCTCCAACATCAATCAGGGGTTATAACTTTTGTATTTCGTAATATATCGACTTCCGGTGACTTGCATTATGGAATATCAATGTTGTGGAGCATTCTGGGAAAGTTTGAACATTTTTGGTAGCGATTACGAAATATGGGACCACTTTGAAAATCCAAAATTTAACATAATAGAAATATCGCAAAAACTCGGGTTTTTCTTTCACAATAAAATCAAATATGTATTATAATTGTAAAATATATGTAACAACATCAATATAACATGATAAAAAATGACGGGGGGTCAAAATCGATTTTTTACAATTTTTTCAATTTTACTTGTTTTTGATCAATTTTCAAGATACCAAAATAATATGAATATCGTCATTTATCAATATTTTGATATTTTTAAGTTAAAATATAGCTTATTTAAGATTTTTGGGGCATATTTCAATATCATTGAGTCACTAGTTTCCATTTCCCACCTAATTGAAAACATGCTCAAAAATTAGAGGAAAAGCACCTTGAAATTAGTGTTTTTTCCAATAATACACCGCTAAAAATTTTTTTTTCAGATTAATTATAGTTTGTTTTGATGAAAAAAAGTTGCTGACAGTCGACAGAAAGAATCTAAAGATTTTCAAAAATTGCTGATTTTTCAAAATTTGAAAAAATCGATTTCACATGTTTGATGTTGAAATTGTACCCAGAGTAATGAAATATTAACATTAAAGCCGAAAAATTTGTTTTTAACGATATTGTATAGGAAAAACACTAATTTCAAGGTGCTTTTCCTCTAATTTTTGAGCATGTTTTCAATTAGGTGGGAAATGGAAACTAGTGACTCAATGATATTGAAATATGCCCCAAAAATCTTAAATAAGCTATATTTTAACCCGAAAGTATCAGATAGTTGATATATTCTGATATTCGTAATATTTTGGTATCTTGAAAATTGATCAAAAACAAGTAAAATTGAAAAAATTGTAAAAAATCGATTTTGACCCCCCGTCATTTTTTATCATGTTATATTGATGTTGTTACATATATTTTACAATTATAATACATATTTGATTTTATTGTGAAAGAAAAACCCGAGTTTTTGCGATATTTCTATTATGTTAAATTTTGGATTTTCAAAGTGGTCCCATATTTCGTAATCGCTACCAAAAATGTTCAAACTTTCACAGAATGCTCCACAACATTGATATTCCATAATGCAAGTCACCGGAAGTCGATATATTACGAAATACAAAAGTTATAACCCCTGATTGATGTTGGAGATGTTGGTTGCGTTCACTTTTTGATTTGGGAATCGCAAATCTGCCAGCTTATGGAAACAAGGCATATATTTTTATAATCCCCACATATTGGGCTATTAAATAGTGCGTTACTTAGCTTTTCCCAGGGGGTATAGCCCTTTTATTACATAGGTCAAAAATTCCAAATAGCGAAATTTCGACAATAGAGGTCAGATAAAAATTTTTTGTTATAGCTGTTTTATAGCACTTACTTATGTGTACAATCCTGGGGCACAACTTTTTGATTGCTTGCAATCCTGATTTTTCCCGATTTTTTGAAATTTCCGTTATATCCAATATTTTAAAATCCGCGAAATCGATTTCACACGGTAAAATGCTCCAAAACTCTCAAAATAACGTTTTTTTACCTTGTTTTATCGAATGGCTATGAAAGAATTGAAAACAAAATTTTGATGTGCCGCTTCATCATAAAAAATTCAAATAATCTGGTAGAGTGTCTCTTAAGGAGTATCCATTTTTTGTACCTTTTTAACATAGACTAACATTTACTCCGAAAAAGACGACATTTACTCCTAAAAGGAGTAAATATCGATCTATTTTGTTTAGGAGTGTCCATTTTTTGCACCCATTTTTTTCAGTGCAAAAAAGCCAAAAAAGAAGAAAAAACCAATTGATATTTTATTCAAAGCTTTCAAGAAGAAGGTCTAAAGTAGCTTCTAAACATTACGGCACTGCGAATTTCGGGAACAAAGACTTAGGGAAAAGATTCAAAATCGCTACTTACGTCGGTCAAAGTTTAGGCAGATTGCCAATTCATTCTTAAAAAGAAAAAAGTTTTTATAAAAACCCAATTTTGTAATTTAAAAAAAAGTCAGGGAAATGTCCAGTCAGGGAAATGAAAGGTTGAACCACCACATGTACAGCTGCATGTTGGTTTTGGAGATGCGGAGACCATTGGCATGGTGGGCTTAGGGGGAAAACCAATCTTTCCGGGGCCGCAAAAGATGAGTTCTAGTCAGGGAAACGACGGTCAGGGATAGCATTGCAATGCTATCCCTGACCGTCGTTTTGTTTCTTTTTAATTAAAAAGAGTACTAATGCCAAACCAAAGGATTTTAAAAGCCAGAGAAATACAAAATTTATAAAATTTTAAGCTTATATTTATGGTATGCATGGGGTCGAAATATTAAAATTAAAAAAAATGAAAAAAATTTTTCTAGTCTCGCATTTATTTATTTTTTTAATTTTATAGTTCTGCATTTAAATTATTTGTCATCAAATTCGAATTGATAATTCGTTTGAATTTGAATTGTCCCAGTTTTGCTATTTCCCGTTTTTTAAAAGCCATAGATTTGTAATGAACAAAACGAATTATGCCATTAATTTCATAAAAGTATTGTTTACGAAATCAGATTATTATTAAACATAAAAGATAAATAACATTCATTTTTATGGTTCGATACAATTAAATTTAATAATTTTTTTTTAAAAGAAGAAAGAATCAACGTTCCTAAGGATTTAATTATTAATTGTTGATTGTCAGATTAACAAAAAAGAAAGGAATTTAAGTGCAATTTGCTTTATCTCCAACACAATATCCTCCTCCATATCCATGATTGCGGCAACATGTTGCAACATCAGCTCCTGCCATTCGGCAATCAACATGACATGGCTCAATGTATACAGCAGCAATCGGGTCTAAAAATAACAAAAAAATGTAGTTTAAAATAATGATATATTTTTTTATACCTGCAAGAGCAACAATGGCAACAATCAAAAAGATGATAAAAATGGTTGAACGCATATTTACTTTATTAACAGTAATAGTAGTAGTAGTATAATTAGATAAAAATGAAAAAACTTAAAACTTTCAAAATTTGAGATGTGTTTTTATACTACACTTTTTTGGGGCGGTAAAATTTGAAATTTTTTTGGACGTAATTTTATCATAATAAAAAAACATTTTTCTTTTCTCTTTTTTGTTGTGAAAGTTTTGCAAGCTTAAAAATGTTATATTGAACATTGACTATTTCCTTATATTAATTTTCTGCTCGCAACGTTTTCTGCCTAAAAAGATACAATTGTTTGGACAAATATTGCAAGTTTTATAGAAAGAATTGAATTTAACTTCTTTAAAACGTTCAGTTAAACAATTTTTAAGGTTGCAAAACTTTCACAACAAAAAAGGGAAAAGAAAAATGTTTTTTTATTATGATAAAATTACGTCCAAAAAATATTTCAAATTTTACCGCCCCAAAAAAGTGTAGTATAAAAACACATCTCAAATTTTGAAAGTTTTAAGTTTTTTCATTTTTATCTAATTATACTACTACTACTATTACTGTTAATAAAGTAAATATGCGTTCAACCATTTTTATCATCTTTTTGATTGTTGCCATTGTTGCTCTTGCAGGTATAAAAAAATATATCATTATTTTAAACTACATTTTTTTGTTATTTTTAGACCCGATTGCTGCTGTATACATTGAGCCATGTCATGTTGATTGCCGAATGGCAGGAGCTGATGTTGCAACATGTTGTCGCAATCATGGATATGGAGGAGGATATTGTGTTGGAGATAAAGCAAATTGCACTTAAATAACTTTCATTTTTGTTAATCTGACAATCAACAATTAATAATCAAATCCTTAGGAACGTTGATTCTTTCTTCTTTTAAAAAAAATTATTAAATTTAATTGTATCGAACCATAAAAATGAATGTTATTTATATTTTATGTTTGATAATAATCTGATTTCGTAAACAATACTTTAATAAAATTAATGGCGTAATTTTTTTGGTTTATTACAAATCTATGGCTTTTAAAAAACGGAAAATAACAAAACTGGGACAATTCAAATTCAAACGAATTATCAATTCGAATTTGATGACAAATAATTTAAAATATCAAATAGGTTTTTGTCTTTAATAAAAAAAAAGTTTTGACAATGTGACCCTGATCAGGAAATTCCCGAACTTTTCGCGTGGGGACCATATTTGGAGATTGATCCTCTAACTTTCGACGAATGTAAAAATCTATGTACGGCAACGATTTTGTTTGCATATTTTATTTTTCTTATATAAAAATACCCGAATTTAAATAATACTAGAATATTCTGTCCCGCTCGGGATTTCCCACGATTTTTTATCAGGGTGATATAAGAGGTGATAACAAAAAATTGATGTTATAGATATCTTGAAGTTCCAAAAAGTAGTTATTCGGATTCCCCGACCTCGAAAACCTATAAAACCTCCGAATTAGGCAAAAAATATATTGCTTTTATTTGCCATTAACTTAAAGTTTTGGTAAAATTTACATAAAGATTACTGTAACAACAGTAGGAAATTTTTTTAAAATTTTTTACTCCGAGGTATCGTTTTCTCCAGGGTCATTTTACTATATAGCAAAGTTTCAGGGAAAACTAATTTTGGCCTGCGCCGCCCTCCTTTGAGATTTTTTGATTTTCTCACAGAATGCGTCTTAAGAAATAATAAATATTAATAAAAAACAAAATCTTGAAAGTTGATTTTTCTTTGTAAATGCAAAGGATTTTCTGCGAAATGTTTAAAATTCCATGGTTGTATGAAAATATTAAAAATTTTTTTATTCTTATAAATCAATGAAGGCAGTTGTATTTTTTGACCCAACATTTTTGCACGTTTATAGAAAAAAACTGTTTTTTAAGCGCAAAATGTTTGCACGCTTAAAAATAGAACAAAACTAAAAAAAGTTTATTTCTTAAAAATGTAAGAAAAAGTTTTTAGGACGAAAAATAAATATGCTACATTTTTCTAAGAAAGAAAGGAAGCTTCGGCAAAGAAGTGTTTTACGTGAAAATTCAGTAAATTGTCATGACTTGTTATTTTTCTTTCCAGAACTTATTTTTATTTTCATTAATTATTTTTTATGCAAATTGTATCGACACAGATGAACATTATCGGTATTGATTTTTTTAGACATATTAATTTATTAACAAACATTCGTTTTGAGACAATGTATAAGTGCAATCGATGAACGATTTTTGATCGCTGATATTGGAGAACTTAATCAAACTCAAATAAATTTTATTCAAAATCTTTTTGAACAAGTTTTTCATTGTGCACAAAATTCTCCTTCTGCTGCCCCTTCTACAGTCTCCTCTTATGATACTGTAATGCCGACAACAAATAATCATATTTCAATCCTTCAAAATGTTGATAATATTTTTGAAAAAATGGCTGCAATTACCGTAATTTTTGGTTCCATTTATGAAATTTATAATAGAATTCAATATTATAAATTTCAACAAAAACTTCTCATTGCTGGTTTATTTCCTAAAGGAATTTGTATTTCATCACCAATGAACTCAAGTGTTGGAAATTTGAATAATTCCAAGCAACTTCAAAAATAACCTTTTCTTTCAATTACAGAAATCCCGGAAGAAAATTACAAAACTGTTTAAAAACGAATTGTATCTATCTAATATATTAGTTAAACAAACATTCATATTTTATTTTGCTTTCAATATTTTTAATTTAAACTATAATAGTTTAAAGGTTAATTTTTTAAAATAATAAATTTTAAATGAATTTTTTCATTTGTGCCATCAAGATTAGATTTATAAATGCCATCATCTTTTCGAATCATAAATTTAACATTTTTTCCTTCCCAGACATTAAAATTAACTGGTTCTTTTTCGACGCCATTGAACCATGCATTACAGTACCAACACATTCCATCTTTCAAATCTGTAACACTGTTTTTTTTCATCTCTCTCTAAAATAAAAATGATTACCAAATTTTTCTTCCAAAAAATTATTTGGTTGAATCCATTTTTTTCTGCTGTAAAATAAATCTCGATTGCACAGTTCAAATAAAATTGGATGATCGTCTTCATTTACAATCTAATAAAATTTGCATATTTAAATTTTTCTGGTAGAAAAAGACATACTTTTATTATTCCAATTTTTGAAGGAGAGTCTTTCTGTTGTTTTTTGGAAGAATACTCAGTTTTTAAATTGACATTTTTGAATAAAGTTAAGAGTTCTTTGACACACATATTTTATGGTTTACATGAATTAAGAAATCTGGAAAAAACAATGTCATTTTTGGAAAGAGAAATAGATTTTAGAAAACTTAGTAATAAAAAATTACAAAAACAATATGGTTGTAAAGTGATAAAACTCTATAAAAAATCAGGCGCCATATTTGGAGAGTGACAAAATGGGAAAAATTCAATACAACTTTGATAAAAATATCATTTTATCAAAAATAATTGTTCTTTTTATATTAAAAAAAACTGTTGAAACCAAAACATGCATAAATTATTTTGACCTGATCATAATGACTCACAATTTTATTTCAAATCTTTTCGACGAATTTGTTTAAAAGGGGGATGTCCGAGTGACGCATCGTTATATTCCTTCTAAAAAAATGCGGCTGAAAGTTTTTCAAATTAAACATTTCATTTTTCCTTTTTTATATAATTATCTAACGCTTTTTTAAAAGCAATTTTTTAACGATAAAAATCAGTTGAATGTTAGCAAATGGAAAAACAATGTTCCAAAATACAAAATACAAGAAATTGTTGTTTGGTTTACTCTGACAAATGATTTCTTTTTTATGTCAGTTTAATTTCAACACATTTTTTGTCGATCAACTTTTTTTGCGAAAAAAAAGTCATTTTTTGAAGTGAAAATATTGCACACTAAAAAAACATATTGGTCTAGTGATCATATGATTTATGATTAATAGCCGGTGAGCTTTGGCTCTTTGGAAATGAGTTTTTTTAATATAATACGGTACTTAAAATATTTGATTTTATATTTTTAAGTACCGTATTTTATGCAAAATGGACTTAACATACTATAGAGACTAGCAGAAAACACTTTTTCATTTCCTTTCTTTGACTTTTTTTGGTTACAGTATGAAAAATTAAATTTTAATTTACTCCCTAATAATCAGAGCTACTAAATGTTATTTTTTATGCTGATACCGAATCTGGTATTTAAAAAAAGTTTCCCATAGGACAAAGGGTGGAAAACTCAATAATAACATGTTTTTTCGATTTTTGAGCCCTTAGTAAGCCCAAATATGCATAACTGGTGACACAGTTCGATAGCCCTTAAAAAATACATTTATATAAAAAATATAAAGCAAGGGAAAGCAAGGGAGAAATAATGCCAAAGAAAAAACTGCAGGAATTTCTTTCATTTTGCTTGTTCGAACAAATTGTTTTGTCATTTGGCAAAATGTGATTCACTTTTTACACTGCAATTTTTTTTCAAAAAAAATTTAGTAAGACAAAAGGTGAATTCCATGACAGAAAACTGTTCCTTTTCATTCGACGACGACGAAAAATTTTTGTTTTCCGGAATTTTCAGAAGGCATTTAATAAGTTTTTTTTATTTTATTTTTTTTTTTTTGTTTTATTCGGGGTTAAATTTACCAAAATAAAACGACAAAAATTTTTTTTTATAAATTTTTGTTTTCGGCTGCCGGTCTCTAAACATATAAACTATAAAAGTTGTATGATGACCAAATCAAAAAGTTTAAAGGAACAAACACACGAACTTTCAGTGTGACAAAATTATTCACTTCAGTTGCAAAAAAAAAAAATGTTTTTTCACCTAGTTTTATCGATTACACCATATAAAATCGAAAACAAAAATTTCATGTGCCGCTATATTTAAATAATGTCGTGCACCGTCTCTTAAATTATATGAAAAATTTTTTGACAAAAAAACACACATAAAACAAGTAAGAAAAATTATTTTATCAGTTCTTGTAAATTCAATTCAGTTCCACTTTTGTTTTCTTCACGAGTCTCATTAAAGTGACATGTTGTTGCAATAAAACTAAAAATAATAAATATTTATTCAATTTTTTGTTTTATTTGAAAATTTTACGTTTGTTGCAGAAATTATTTTTGGCTTCTTTGCTTCAGTTTCTTCATATTTTTCGATATTTTCCAATTTTCGTTTTTTGGTTAAAAATCCAAGACATTTGTTTAAAGAACCATCTAAATTTATGTTCTTATAATTTTTTGAGAATTTTGGTTACCTTTTCCAACTAAAAATATCCATTGTTTTGATTCCATGTGATTTACATAAATGTTTTGACCATTTTCATTGGCAGAATCTTTACCTAAAATTTTCATAATAAATTTTTCATAATTTTGGGAATTTACCATTATCGTTGATTTCAGTTGAAGCATTATTCTGTGTATCAGATTCATCGGTTGATTGAATTTTTGATGCATTTATATCATTACATAAACCATCAAAATCGTAATCATTGTTTTCTAAAAACAGAAGTTTCTTAAAATAATGCCATAAAATTACCGAAGCTTTCCTTCTTGAACAATGTTTAAGATGACAATTGCATTTTTATCTAAAATATTAGGTTCCACAGTAAATATTCCATTTAATTTATAAAATTTAAAATCTGAAATTGCATTTCCACCAACAATAAATTTCATTGATTCTCCCTTCAATCCTTTGAACGCGGTTTTACAAAATTCTGCACCGTTGTCATCTTAAAAAAATTTATGGAAGAAGAAAAGAGAATTAATTATTCACCAATGTCAATGTCAAAAACATCCTTTGATGAAAGTTGGTGTTTTTTCCCATTTATCTCAAATACTATTTTTTTATTAAAGTCATTTTTGATCTGCAAAAAATATTTCGCATAAGTGTTTTTGAAAGTAAAAATGACTAGGCCCAAAAAACTTGGTCCTTGTCCATCCATTTTTGAAAGTAAGATTTCTTACCACTACTTTACAAGCACTCAAACATTTTAATTTATCGATGTGTTGTGCAATCATTTTTTCTATTTTGAATTTTACAGCACATTCTTCATTTGTGCCATCAAAATTAGCTTTATAAATTCCATCATCTTTTCGAATCATAAATTTTGCATCTTTTTCTGACCAAATGTAAAATTCTATCGGATCTTTATCACTTTTATTAAACCAGGCCTTACAAATTCCGGTTGTTGAAGAAGGATCTTAAAAAGTGGCTTATTATTTAAACATCGTAATTAAAAAACTCTGATATCTGATATGCATATTTATATAAATAAAATTCAATCCGAAATGGGATATCTCATATCATATAAACTTTTTAATTGCTGATATTGAAAAATCAGGCAAAAGGTGTTGTTCTGTTTTGCACGCTCACAAAAAAAGTGTAAATCAAAAAGGAACAGTAGCTCTTGCCTGATTTTCAATAATGGTTATATTAAAAAAGTATATATGAAGTGAAACTCTCCTTTTAATCCGTTCAGGGTTTAAATGATTCCCGTTTTTCTGTTCGAATTTGCTGCCTGATTGCAACACAATTAAATAAAATTAAGGAGTCTGCTGCTTTTAAATAATGTAAATTTACCAATATCAAATTCATATTCTTTGTTTGGATGTATCCATTTCTTTTTCCTATCGATTTGAAATTGTATTTCGTGATCATCTTCATTAACAATCTGAAATACAAATTATTTTCAAAAAGCTCGTACAAAATTACTTGTTAATTATTCGAAGATAAAAAGGTTTTAATGCTATTTCGAAATACATAAACTTTAAGCCTTAAAGAAAAAAAAAACACTATTATATTTTTATTCGTCAAAAATGCGTCGGCTACTCTTTTGGAATGTTCTCCACCATTGACATGGTTGCCATGAATATCTCTCGATATTAAGAAAAATTATTCTTTTTACACCAACATTAATGGATACTTTAGAAAATTACCTTGACATTATAGGCACTACCAACATTCATTTGTGCCAAGCGGTGCTCCAACATACTAACAATATTAAATTTCATTGTACATTTTTCATTTGTGCCATCAAAATTAGCTTTATAAATGCCATCATTTTTTCGAATCATATATTTAACATTTTTTTCTTCCCAAATATTAAATTTAATTGGTTTTTGGTTAATTCCATTAAACCATGCGATACAGTTTTTCATGCTATCTTCAGTTGGATCTGTATTGAAAAATTGAATGAAATAAATATATTAAACTTATTATTTTTTACCAATATCAACTTCCCATTCGCCATTATTTGGTTCAAGCCATCGCTTTTCAGAACCAATTTGAAAGCGAATTGAATGATCATCTTCATTAACAATCTAAAAATTTAGTTTTAGTAATTCAAAAATATTTTGATGCAACATTTTACTTTAATTCTAAAATCAGACTTCAGTGATGATGTATCGTTCATGATAACCAAGAGAAACCAAAAAAACTGTATGTTTTTGTTTTACAACCAAAATAGAAATGCTTATGTATTAAATTTTTTTGTTGCAGCACCTTTTGTAGCGCCAATTAATCATTCCTTATCAGCCAAAAAACATACAGAAATGGGCGGGACCAACACAGATTTATTAAACAATTAAAAAATACTTTAAAAATAATGACCTTTGTTTTTAAAAGCGTCAGTCCCTCCTCTTCTTTTTTTTGTTTACCATTGTCTTGTTTTTGCAGCGGTGATTTATTTTTTTTCATTTTTATGTTTTTCTTTGCTAAAATATTGGAAGATTTTTTGTTTTAAATGACGCAAAAGAATCACGCTACATTCATTATCGTATGAGTTGTGATTTTGTTTTGGAAGTGTGAATCATTGTTTTTTTATGATTCATCTCCAATGCTACCGTACATTTTGATCACCTTTTTCCTTTGACATTCATGTTTCTGAAAGTTTTTTTTATTTATTTCATTTTATTCTATTTTTAGCCTAAAAATCGTTGACCTTTTTAAAAATAAAACTTTGAGCAATAATTTTTTTAAGTTTAAAATTAATTTTTTGTAACTGCTTCCAATTTTTTTGGTAAAAACGTTATAGATTTTCAAAAACGTATTGAAACAAAAAGAACACACATTTTTGGAAAAATTTGAGTTTTTTTAAAGCTGGCAGTTGGCAAAGAAAACCTTTGACAGTTGTCTCAAACTAATTTTTAGTAAAAAAACTTTTAATTAATAAAAAATTTAAAATATGTTTTTTACTGATGAAAAATATCAAGGTTCGATTTCATTGATAAAAATATCAGAAAACCCAATATTAAAATGTGAAAAGCATTAATTTGAGTTTCACTGATCAGTGATAAGTGATCACTAATCATTCTTATTTCTTTTAAGCAGTATAAAGAAATATCATCTATGATTACTTGACGATATTTTCTCAATTGTCAGATTTCAATTTTTCCGTCTGAAAGAGTCTTTGATTTTTCAAAAGAATTGTTTTTCTTCTTTTTTTTTAAATTTCAGATACTTACTTTTAATGCAATTTTGGTGTTACACATTTTTGAAGCGATGTCCATCAAAATTTGATAGTGAATCAGAAAACTTAAAATCGGTAATCAAAAACTCTCCCACAAAAGATATCTTTTGTGGGAGTTTTTTGCCATACATGAAAAGATTATTTGTCGATTTTTCAGCTTGAAAACGAAATTAATCAAAAGTTAAAAAATGTTGAAAAGTATGCTTTAACAGAAATTATAGCATCCTTTTCAGATGAACATCAAGAGTTTATTTTCAAAGTTGAACGTTCCGATTGTGATTCGTTAACTTTTTTTATGAAAGTTAGTTTTTTCGAAACCAAGAAAAAAAGAGTTTTATTTAAATTTTTCGTTTTAGCCAAATTTTTTGGATTTAAAAATAATGGATATTGTGGTTGATGTTTTAAATTTGAAATCAAATGAAGTTCAAAAGAGACTTAAATCTTTGCACGACATTTCACTGAACGAAAATTTATTAATAGCAGATTTTATAGAACGGATAAGGATTCGATGCGTAAGTTTTTATTTTACTTTGAAACAGATTTTGGGTAGCAGAAAGAAAAATCATAGGTTGAAATTGTTAAACCTCCGATCCACCGAGCACTTGACGAAGTGTAACCGGACAGGGACTGAACAAGGGGGTAACTAAACCTAAAAAGTGCCCATCGCGCTAACCATTATACCAAGTTCAGTTTAACTATTACTTTAAAAAATATATTAACGCTCCTGAATTGCACTAAGCTTACGGTAGCAAATATTATGGTTTCTTTTATCACTAATCAATTTCAGATAAAAGCAACAAAAGAACGGAATTTCACAGAAAGTGAAAACATTGAATATTTAAGTTATTTGAATAAAATAGAAAATTATGTACAAGAAAATCCAGGTATTTACATATTAGTTACTAGTGAAAGGCAATCCGCTTCGCTCCAGCACATTAATCCCCCAATCCGCTCCGCGTGCTTTTCTAATCCGCCGATCCGTGTTTTTTTGGTTCACTGAAATATATTTTTTTTTGATCTGCGCATCACGGGCTCATTTGGCGTTGACTTAAGGGGTATTTCACCAGGTGGGGGGGGGGGGGTCGTACCGGAGTAAATTTAGTACCAAACTGCTTCAAATAGATCCTTGATCATTCCCTGGAACCTGCATAGCAAAATTTTGAAATTTTAAAATTTCGACTTTTTTTCACACTAAGACAAAACCAAGGAGTGGAAGACCGATTTTTTTTGCTTCCATTTTCAGAAAATAAGTAATGTTATTATATTTTTTAAAATCGATAAATCAGTATGTATAACAATGGCATCGAAAAAAGTGCCAAAAAAGGGGTTTTTGAGCATTTTGGTTATTTTGACCTCACATATCCAAATCGACCCTGATATCTATCCAAAGCTTTTTTTCGGTGTTTGTAGGCCCTTTTGCCATCATTTAAGTCCTAAAATCCCTAAGTGTACGTTTTTCACCAAAAAATGAGCCCGTAGCATTTTTTGTTCAAAATTTTTTCCGTGTCTCGAGTTTTTTTTAATCCGGCGGATTATCCGCCAATCCGTTCCGGGTACTTTTCCAATCCATCAGTAATCCCCACTCGTTTTTTTTGTCCGGCGGAGCAGATTGCCTGTCACTACTAGTTACTGTACTGAAATAAAATAGTTTTTTTAGAAAAATATGAAGAAGCATTTGATAAAATTGGAGACTTTTATTGTGAAAACAAGAAAAAACTTGTTAGAAACAGAATAACAGATTTGAAGGGGTTATTTGATAGAGTTAATAATTCCAACATTGTTTGTATTCGACCAGATAAAAAGATCAGATATATTACGAAATTAAAGACCGTATACACCGATATTGAATGCGGCGATTATCCGAGTGTAAAAAAAAGAAAAACTGATGGTGATAAAACAAGGGATTACAATGTTGATGAAAAACCTGAAACAAGGGATTACAATGTTGATAAAAAACCTGAAACAAGGGATTACAATGTTTATGAAAAACTTGAAACGATTGAAATAGATCACTTTGGTATGTTAAATATGAAAATTTACATAAACAATTACATTTTTAGACAAAAAACTAATAGCAAATTGGCAAAAGTCAAAAAATTTAAAAAATTTAATCTTGAAAAATTGGAAACCAAAAACTGAATTTATTTCATGGGAAATTTTGATATCTGGATTTCGAATCTGGAAACGACTAAATTATTTAGATTTAAGTAATTCAAGAATAACACATTTGCCAGATTCTGTTGTGCAAGAAATTTCTGAGAATTTATCAGTTTTCATTCTTTCAAATAACGACCTGGAGAAGTTACCTCCTACTTTTAAGAACTTAAAAAACTTGAAAGTCCTCAATTTATCCAATAATAAAAGATTTTGTAATATCGATTTGGAATGCTTACCACAAATGTTGGAACAACTTTATTTGAAAAACACAAATTTTAATACTCTACCCTCAGTTATGAACCAATTCAAAAATCTAGAAATTTTTTCTGTTTCCAATGAAAACTTGCAAGTCCGTTTTAAACTTTTTTATTTTATTAGTTTTAAAGCATTGTTTTTCGAATTCGATTCCCAAGAAGGCAAAGGGATCGTCCAGAAATCACGTGACCAAAAAATCAAGATTTTTGGACCCCCCCCTGTGACCAAACATCAAAGTCAAAGCTCGTGACAATTTGGTTAACTCCCTCCCCCCCCCCCCCCCCCCTTTACCTTGGTCACGTGATTTCTGGACAGTCCCAAACGAAAGAATCGAAATGTATGATTTGCAGAGAAAATTTTTTTTTAAATTTATAGTTTTTTTTCGTTTATTATGGCTGGGGAGGGATCTTCATGGATATAACGCTAACCAAGGACGTCAGCAGGATTTTTTTTCGAGGGGACACAGCGCGCTGTTTGTTGCTTTTTTATTTTTTGCAAAAAAATAAATTAATAAATTCAACCATGATGCTGATCATTTTGGTGATATCGGATAAGAAAAAATACCGTGAAAAAAAAAGTTCCAGCACTTTATAACATAGATGATTTTCAACACCTCCAAAAACCCATATAATCTCATATTTAGGGTAAGTTATATATCGTTTGAATCGACTCAGCATCTTTTTACCCTAGAAACAATAAAAATCCAAAAAAATGACTATTTTTTCAGAAAAAATTTTTTAGCAAAAAATTAAAAAAGCAACAAATAGCGCGCTGGGGGGGGGGACAAGCCATTTTTTGGGGGGGGGGGGGGACACCTTTGACTTTGCTGCCAAACACAAAAGGCGGCAAAAGATCAAAAAATTTCTCGATTTCGGGGGAGGGGGGATGAACACTAATCTGGAGTACAATGCTATAAAATAATAAATTTTCTTTAAGACAGTCAGTTGGAAATCATTCCCGCCAACCCTGAAAGAATTAAGTATTGGTGGTGGAAAACTGATGAATCCGTTGGAGAATATGCAATATTTAAATAATTTAATATTATTAAAAATTCAAAATGTGAATAATCTGCATGTAAGTTTTTAGAAGCAATAAACTTTTTCCCAAAGATTCAATAAATGTCAAACTTTAGAACGATGTATGGAAAATGATGCCACAGAGTATTGAAGAAATCAAGTTTGTTTCATGCAACATAAAAAATTTGGAAATACAAGACAATTTCCCATATCTTTCATCACTTATTCTTCGAAACAATTGGATTTGTAACATTGACTGGAAAAATTTGGGAAAAAATTGCCCAAATTTAACGTTATTAAATTTGGAAAACAATCAATTGACTACATTCAATTTGGAAACTTTAACAAAGCTAAAAATTTTAAATTTAACGAAAAACAAATTGGATTCAATTAACTGTGTAAATTTGCCGATAACTTTGGAAGAACTTTATCTCGCTGATAATCAAATCAAAAAAATGGACTCTATCGAACGACTTCAAAAATTAAAAGTTCTAAAATTGACAAATAATGAAATAATTTTGCTTCCAGCTGGTATTTTACAATTGCATCACCTCTGTTTTTTATTTCTTGCAAATAATTATTTAATCGGTTTCCCAAAAAACTTTGAAGATTTAAAAAATCTCAAGTTCCTGGATATACGATACAAT
The DNA here is from genome assembly GCA_964035985.1 of Panagrolaimus superbus. Classification (NCBI taxonomy): domain Eukaryota; kingdom Metazoa; phylum Nematoda; class Chromadorea; order Rhabditida; family Panagrolaimidae; genus Panagrolaimus; species Panagrolaimus superbus. Next base: position 16,335,133 of record OZ038357.1, read on the forward strand.
AATTTTCATTCAGAAACACATGATTTGATTCCAATTTTATTTGATAGATTACCAAAAAATATTTCAACTTTAAAAATGAGTGGAAATTATCTTGGTGAACTTCCATGCCAACTTGCGAAACTTCCGTTAGATTATTTGGAGGCAATTGATTGCAACATTCGACATATATGCCCTCAACTTCGAAAATATAATTTACAAGCTTTTGAAAATTCAACTATTTGTGAATCAAATTTAATCAAAAATGATGAAATCAAGATTTTGGATTTGAGAGAAAATTCTGAATTGGAATATTTAAATTTTGTACCACAAAAAATTTATGATCCGCCTTCTTCGACAGAAAAATTTGCGAATGACAAAAGTTTTGAAAAAGCAAATTTTGCGTTTATCACGGATCACATATTTCAAAATAAGCAAAAATTTCCTATTCGTGCAAAGGTACCAATTTATAATTTTAACAAAAAACTATTAACAATGCAAGAAAAAAGACAATTTTGTCACTGCTGTGGTCGATGTGGAATAGACTGTAGTGGTGCCAAAAATGAAATGGCAGTTATTGAAACACTTATGGTTATGGATTTTTATTTGGTCAATGTTGAGACCAGATTAACAAAAATACAAGATGAAAGTATTGCGATGTAAGTTTTTAAAATGATTGTAACAATTTATTTTTGCAGTAATGAATTTCCACCCATTTTGGCTAAATATTTATTTTTTAGACTGGAACTTCCAATAAAACCAGAAGAACGGATGCGAACGTATAAACTTTCTTCGACGTGGATAAGAGCTCAAAAAAATGAAAAATCTATTTTTGATTTTGAACTTATGAAAATGTTGCCACAGAAATGGAAGGCTTTGGTTCGCACAATTCTATGTGAAAAATGCATAGAAACTATGAAAAGAGAAATCTCAAATTTATATCCCAAAGAAAGAAATACACCAGCAGCTATTGAATTACTAACAAATTTATCAGCTTCATCGTCTGGCTATATTCCATTCCATCTTTCAAATCTGTAACACTGTTTTTTTTCATCTCTCTCTAAAATAAAAATGATTACCAAATTTTTCTTCCAAAAAATTATTTGGTTGAATCCATTTTTTTCTGCTGTAAAATAAATCTCGATTGCACAGTTCAAATAAAATTGGATGATCGTCTTCATTGACAATCTAATAAAATTTGCATATTTAAATTTTTCTGGTAGAAAAAGACATACTTTTATTATTCCAATTTTTGAAGGAGATTCTTTCTGCTGTTTTTTGGAAGAATACTCAGTTTTTAAATTGACATTTTTGAATAAAGTTAAGAGTTCTTTGACACACATATTTTATGGTTTACATGAATTAAGAAATCTGGAAAAAACAATGTCATTTTAGAAAGAGAAATAAATTTTAGTCAAACAAAAATGCAAAAACAATATGGTTGTACAGTGATAAAACTCTATAAAAAATCAGGCGCCATATTTGGGGAGTGACAAAATGGGAAAAATTCAATACAACTTTGATAAAAATATCATTTTATAATTTTATCAAAAACATTTTTTCTTTTTATATTAATAAAAACTGTTGAAACCAAAAAATGCATAAATTATTTTGACCTGATCATAATGACTCACAATTTTATTTCAAGTCTTTTCGACGAATTTGTTTAAAAGGGGGATGTCCGAATGACGCGTCGTTTTATTGCACCAAAAAATTATAGGATTTTGTGGTTGAAAGTTTTTTCAAATTAAGCATTTCCGTTTTTTATGTAAATAATCTAACGCTTTTTTAAAAGCAAGCTTTTAATGATAAAAATCAGTTGAATGTTAGCAAATGGAAAAACAATGTTCCAAAATACAAAATACAAGAAATTGTTGTTTGGTTTACTCTGACAAATGATTTCTTTTTTATGTCAGTTTAATTTCAACACATTTTTTGTCGATCAACTTTTTTTGCGAAAAAAATAGTCATTTTTTGAAGTGAAAATATTGCACACTAAAAAAACGTAAAAAAACAGAGATTGTTTTCGAGACTAAATTTAAGGTACATAAACTGGCAGACAAGCATTACAGATTAATTTTTAAATATTATGTTGAATTTTCTACAGTATAAATCATCTGCTCAAAGTTTACCACTTTTTCAAAGAAATAATCAGTTGCATTTTACATCTTCGACTGATACTCCAGTTAATTATGCTTACACAATTTTTATAATTACATCATTCTTGAACCATGTGGTAAACTTATTTTTAGTAATAATTCAAAAACATAAAATTTTAGTGTAATTTTTTCACTTTTATTTCTCAACTATCATTTATTCAAATTATTGTATCGTACTCAAAAAAATTATTCAAATTTATATTTCCCGTTGTTAAAAAATTGTATACATTTTTGATGGCACTTATTTTGGCGGTTTTCACTTTGTTTAATATTATTCAAATTTACATTATTACTTTAAAGAAAAATGTTGAATCAATTAGAAATGCCAAAAATGAATTAATCCAAGAAATTCACAGTAATCTTTAGTTTTCTCCTTAAATTTTAAAGCTCCATCTTAAATATAGTTAATTTTTTGTTTTGTATAAATATCTAGAGACCGGCAAGCAAACATTTTTCCTTTCTTTTCTTTGACATTTTTTTCGTTACAGTAGGAAAAATAAAATTTAGATTTCGTCTCTAATAATCAGAGCTACTAGATGTTATTTTTTGTGCTGATTCCGAATATGGTATTTAAAAAAAATTTCCCCTAGAACAAAGAGTGGAAAACTCAAAAATAACATGTTTTTTCGACTTTTGACCCCTAGGTAAGCCCAGGTAAGCATAACGGGTGGCACAGTTTAATAGCCCTTCCAAAAATACATCTGAATAAAAAATAAAAATCAGGGGGAAATCAGGGGAAAAAAATAGGGAGCAATCGCAGAGCTAGATTTTGATCAAAAACGTTAAAAAATCGAAGGAATGCATTGTTTTGGTCTTTCATCGCTATGCGACAAAGCTAGAGACCTTCAAGGACAAAACGCCAAACGAATTTTTGAGTAAAAAAATAGTCACAAAATCCAAAAATAGTGATTTTCGCTGATACTTAACGTGAAGATATGAGTTATAGCGCAAAAAAAAGCCCGCAAAAATATAGGAAGGTGTTTTTTTCTGATGTTTGAAGAAGGTTCTGGTCATTTAACAGTTTTGAGACAAAGTTGGCAAAAGTGCCATTTTGTATGGCAGCTACTAATACACCATCTCCGATTAGGCCTATTTTTTGGTACTTCTTCACAATTCCCCCCCCCCCCCCCCCCCCCCCCAAGCACGTAAATTTTTTTTTCATTTTTATTTCTTCTTTTTTCAGTTGTTTTTTATTCTCAACACTTTGCCAAAAAAATGAAAATCACTTGCATTTTTGTGAAAAAAAGAATGAAAAAAAAATTCACGCGCTTGGGGGGGGGGGGGGGGGGGGGGGGGAATTGTGAAGAAGTGCCTATTTTTTGATATATCATTTATTACCCTAATAAAATAACCCTTGCAAAGAAAAATGTTGAATCAATTAAAAATGTTTCCCACCTAATTGAAAACATAGTGAAAAATCGAAAAGAAATTCACCCTAAAATCGGCGTTATTCAATTATTTTATCACTGATAATATTCTTTTTTTGTTAAAATGTCACTATTTCATTACTTTATGAGTGATTTCAACACCTAGTAACCTCAAAACAATTTTTTCAAATTTTGAAAAATCAGTGTTTTTTGATAATTTTTTTAACTCTTTAAAATGAGTTCCAAGCACTATAAACTATCAAAGTAAATTAAAAATAATCCAAAGAAATTTTTATATGCGAGTTTTATTTGAAAAACGCCGATTTTTGGGTGAATTTCTTTTCGATTTTTCACTATGTTTTCAATTAGGTGGGAAATGAAAAGTGGTGATCGTAAAATATTCGAATGTTGCCCAAAAATCGTAAATAAGCTATATTTGATCACAAAAATATCCAAAAACTGATATCTTTCAATATTGATAAATTTTGAATATTTTGAAAATTGATCAAAAATGGGTAATTTTTAAAAAATTTTAAAAAATAGAATTTGACCCCCTGTAACTTTCCAATATTTCATTTTAGTGTTTTTATATGTTTTATTCATAAACAATATGTGTTTGTTTGAATTTACCAAGAAAAAACCATTTTATTTCATGTCGACCATATTGGACTGAATTTGATATTCAAGTTGATCCCAAATGGCCAAATTTGATATCTGGTGACTAAAACTTCCCCAAAAACTTCCAACAACATTGTATTTGATAAATAAAAACACCGGAACACTTTTCAAAACATATTCCCGAAGTTATGAATTTTTAATGATGTTTGACATATTGTGGTAGTAATTTTCGACCCATATAAAATTTTTTTGTGTCCACCTGGTTTTTTAGTGTCATCATATTTTTAGATGCCCCATAAGGTGAGGCATATGGAACAATGTGTAAACCCTTTTAGTTTCGGCGTCTGGTGGATTCTGTATCCGGATTACTGTAATTTTAGGCCATTTCTGACATTCAATAATATATAAAAAATCAAAAACAAGGTCAAATATAAAAGTTTCTGCGTATTTCCGACTCACCACACTCAGGGCTATCCAATAATACCACTTTTGGAATTTTTTTAAAACATGGCTTCAGAATCCAGATCCTGGGTCTGAAGTACTGTAACTCAGAATCCACTACATAAACATGCAATATTATGATTTTTTTCGTGTTCCTCGACCCAGAAAACCTCTAGAAATAAATTTCAGCCAAATCTGAGACTAAAAAATTTTTGTGCCAAGAAATTCTCAAATGTTACAAAAAACGTCCTTTAAATCAACTTTAACACATAAATTTGTTGAAATAAAAACATTTTTTAAAACATTTTTTATCATTTTTAACTAAAAAATGTATTGTTCAATCATATTAGAATGTGAAACAGCAATATAAAAGCGTCTGCAACTTTTTTTTTCGAGTTGAACGACTAAGTCGAAATAACCAAATTTTGATACAGAATTCGAAATTCCTCTATGAAATATTTTTTTAAATCCATTTTGTTGCTTTTATATTATTCTTAAGGTTATTTTAAAGGATTTATGGGAAAAAAATTTCGAGAAATGTTTTTATTTTTCGTTTATTTTGCAGAAAAACGTGATGGGGCGAACTCCGAAACAGAGGCGATCAAACATTGCTAATTTGAGCAAAGCAAACTCAGCGAGATTGGAGAAATCAAAAATGAATGAAAGAAATATTTCTATTATTGCAGCATCAAACAAAGTAATAAAAAGAAAAGCAAATCCTTTTTCAACTATCATGAAATTGCGGAAAGAAAATCTAAAGCTGAAGAGAGGAGATAACGTTAATCCTTATGCTGAACGATTAAAGAAAGCGCGTGAAGGTAAAAGAATTAAACGTGAACAAGGTATAGGTGTTCTTCTTATATTTGTGACTTTATCAAAATTTTTAGTACGTCAAGAAAAAGATAAAGATCCTTTATAAGATGTTGAAGAAGTAATGGATATTCAAGGGGCACAAAATTTTATTTCAATTACTTCTGAATTTAATTCTGATACAAGAAATACTGGTGTTGCTGTTGTTGAAATTGGAGCCGGTGAAAATGATGCTGTAGCATATGGTAGATGTGAAGAAGATCCAGAAGTTATTCCATTTTTACCAAGAAAAAATGTTAAGTGCATCAAAAAAAGAAGTATGTTTCACAGAATCAGACGGTTACGTGAAATGGCAAGAGAAATGACTGGAGGAGTTGCTACTGTAAATTCTCCAAATCAACGCCAAAAACTGCCGCTTGATAAGCAAGCAGAATTATTATTCTCAAAAAAATTAACTTCAAGGCAACTTAATCATTTTTCAAAAGTTACTGGAAAAAGTATGTTTTTTTGTGATGTCTATTCTCCACTGTTATTTTTTATTCAGGTTTTACATATAAGAACCTCATGAAAAAGCTTAAGCCAATCCTTGATAAGTTTCCTGTTACTCAAACAGCTGATGGAAAGCAAACAATTTCGTTGATTACAAGCTTAAAAGAACGTCTCAAAAATTTAATACATATGTAGTGACGAGGCATTTGCCTTCGTCACTGCAACGGCAAAAAGGGTCCGCCTCCTTCCCTTCGGCAAAGCTAAAAGGATAGCTTTGCCGACTTAGTCCGAGTCTCTCTCTTTTTGTGCGGTTGCCTCTAAAGGCGCTCTTGTGTATTTATATTTGGTAAAGGATGTAATACTTGTAATAAACATTCCCACCTTTAACTGTCTGTGGAATCGGGGCTGGATTAATATCGGGCATAGTAACAATTAGCTATTCACTATATGGAGGTTTTCTCAAGTGACGCAGCGGTTACGGGTGGGTTTGATTTTTACATGGGGTAGTATTACAATAAGGATATTTAAATTTAGTTTAGTAGTAGTAATTTTATTTTTTAAATAATTTTTGCAATTATGATTTCGGACTTTTATTATATAGTTTTTAATTTTTATAAAACCAGAATTTTTATTATTATTTTTCCTCCCTCCCAGATTATTTATTTTTTTTCTATTATTCTTTATCTGCCATTTTTCGGAGTTACCGTAATCTTTAAGTTTCTTTTTTTTTTTTCTGTGTTATTTTTACTCTAAAAGATTCTCTTATTTTTTTATAAAAAACTGATTGAATTGGCGCCATTGCATCCACTTTATTGGTCAATGCCGTATGATTCGTCATGACATTATTTTAACTTTTATCTTTTGGTTACCGAAGAATAGCAAAGTCTTCCACAGGATTTCTGCCAGCAACTTGATTAAGTGTTAAAACTTTTTCATGGGCAGAACGCACATGGCTTATATAATGTTGTTTAAAGAAAAGAAGTTGAAATTTGAGAGGTTACAAGAAGTACAAGGGGGTACTGTAGCCGGAGAAAAAATAGGAGCTTTTGGTTTTGCTACCATTCTTTTTAACATCAAAAGAAGCTCTGTCCTGTGGACATCTAAAAAAGATCGAAAATTTTTTTTAGATGAAGCCGTGTGCCATCAGTTACAAATAATCGTTGATGATAAAAAAAATAATTGACGATGATGAGAAGTAAATGATGAGGATAAAAGATATTCAATGATGAAGAAAGTTAATGAATAGTCGACTAGGGATTTTGCTATTACTTTTGTAGCCACCGGCCGGAGGAGATTTAAAGTTAAAAAACGTCACTTTTATGATTTTTAAGAAGGTCTTGTGTAAAAATAAAAAATAAATTAAAATTAGTTTTCGGTTCCTCTTTTCTATTTTATTTTTTATGATTACGGTAACATTTAATTTAATTTCGTAAAAAGTCTTTTTTGTCATATTCTTATTAAAGCTTTTAATATTTTTTTTTTTTTTTTTTTTTTTTTTCTCTCTCTTTCTATTTCTGCTACCTTTTAAGGGAATTAATTTTTTTCTCATTTTTTATTTATTCTCACGGGTTATGCTTTTATCGTTTTAAAAAAAATCTTTTTCAAAAGAAAGAAAAAGGAAAGCTGACAAATGTAACGCTTACAGCCAGCTCGAGTTCCCTTACTGCCTGGCTAACTTGTGTTCTCTTACTTTTTTCTTTCTTGTGTGGCGTTAAAAATTTATATTTTTAAAATAAAAAAGAAGATGGAAAGAAACCGATGTCCAAATGGCTTTCAATTTTTTTTTCTCTCACGCATGAGAAAAGAAGGAAAAAGGGACAATTTTATTCTTTCGTTAAAAAACATTTTTTAAAAAAAGGGGCCAATAGGTGAAGAAAAGTCTTCAAGAAAGAACAAGTTAAGAAAGGCAATCATTTTTTTAAACGGCAGAAGTTTCAACAATAACGCCTTGGAGTGAATCAGCAGCGATGGGAGCTGAAGGGGTTGTGACGAGAGGTAAAATGGGAGTAGCAGTTGGAACAACAGGAGATGGTCGGATTATTGGACGTTGAGATTGGAAAAAGCGGACGGGTCGATGAACTTTTTTGTATGTCTTGGCGACAAAAAAGGTTAAAAGCATCAAGCAAATGCAACAGAATAAAAGGAGAACAACAACCTGAAAGAAAAAGGGAAAAGGTCAAAATTGACTTTCTAGAAAAAATGGAGAGAAACTTACAAGATAATGATGAACGGGGGAAGCAGGAACAACGGCAGGTTCAGTTGAAGGGACACCAGGAAGGGAAGCAGTTGTTGAAGTAACGGGGGGTGAAGGAGTTGTAAAGGGAAAAAGAAAGTCGTGATCCAAGAATATTTTTTGAAGACAGAGATATGGACCTAAAAACGAGTAAAAAGGGTAATATTTAGCAATTTTTAAAATAAAAAAAAAATAATATACCATCAAATTCCATCGGGCGTGAACATTGAAAACCAGGTTCACAACGGCCCTCATCCCCGCAAATTAAATCATTCACTGGTGTGAACTTCATCTTCGAAGTTGAAAGAGGATTGAAGAAAATAAATTCAAAGTAAAAAGATGCGATAAGCTTTTCTTGGAACAAGAAAAGAAAAGGGTAGAAATGATTTTTTTTTTTGAACAAAAAGGATATATTTTATTGCGTTTTGTTTTATCATTGTTATTTTATCTTTACAAAAATCTTACAAAAAAATGCTGTAATTTTTTTCTCTTTTCTTCCTTTCTAAAAAGTTCCAAAATCTAAGCTTTAGTTTTTTTCCCATACTTTCTGTTTTAAAGTAACAATATTTTGTCATTTTTTTCTGCTAATGGAGTTTGAACTCCTGCGCTCTGGATACGGTAGTCCCGTGAATGTTTTAAAAGTACATTAATAATTTAATTTTTTTCTCTTTTCTCTTTCGTATTTCCGTACTAAGAAGTATTAGCAAATATAATTTCTATAAATAATAAATTTTTCTTTTCAAAAATACAGTACCCTTGGTTGCCCACGGGATTAAATTATTTTCACATGACATTTTCCGTTCTTTCAAAAATTTTTTTTCCGTTCACGGGGGAATTGTTAATTATTGCGTGCAAAAGTCCAAAAGACTAAAATAAAAAGGGACGCCTTTTCTTTTTAGTAAATAAAACGCAGAAAGAAGGAAGTTACGGTATGAATGCTGTTGAAAACGAAGCTAGTTCACCAAAGTCAATAACACCTCCACCACCACCAAAAGAACCAGCACCATCAAAACTAAAGCATCCGAGAATTACTTTCCCAACAGAAAGACAAAAAGTTGAAGATGAAGAACCTCAACAAAGGCTACGATCAAAAGTTGTTGTTGTTCAAAAAACAAATATTGAAGCCAGGGAACCGGTAAAAAGGAGAAGTGGTGAAAAGGAAAAATATAGAAATGATGAAGATGATAAAGAAAGAAGATACAAAAAATTAAAAAAATTGGAAGAAATAATAGAATTGGAAGCAGAAAGAAAAAAAGAAAAAATTAGGGATGAATTTCGCAGGAAAGAAAAGTGGATAAAGTACAAAAAGGAGAAGGATAGATGTCGTGAATTGGAACAACAAATGTTACAAAGAGCAAAAGAGCGAGAAAAAGAATTAATGGAAGCTAAAAAACTTCTTGATGAAGAAGAATGATGATTTTTTTTGCGTCCTTTTATTTTTTCTTTTCCTTAAACACATTTGGTTATTTTCTTTACCGTGATTTAGAAAAAATAGAAAAAAGTGGAAGGTTCATTAATTTGATCAACGTCTATTTATTTATTTATTTATTTATTTTTTTCTTTTCTTCTTTTTCTTCGACATTTTCATTATTACTTGTGTGTCTACTTTCGCGCTGTAGTTTAATCAAAATTTTTTTATTATTTATTTTTATTGTTTTTATAAAAAAAGGGGGAAATCAATTTTAGAAATGGAAGGCTTAAAAATAAAAGGACTACAACAAACCTTCTATGAAGCTAAAGAACTTAGTAAAGAACGAACAATGGATGAACTAAAAGAACGCGTTCTCATTCTTCAGAAGTTAAATGATCGCTTGGAGAAAAAAAATGAAGAACAGCAAAAATACATTGAGTCGTTAGAGGAGATCCTGATTTACAACTTACAAAACAAAGCGGAAGCTGAAAAATCAAAATAACTTTATTTTAAATCAAAAAAATTTTTTTTTCTCTCTCTTTCTTTCCTTCCTTGTTTTCTTACCTAGTCTAATTTTAATAATTTAAAAAGCAAAATTATAAAATAATATTTTTTTTATTTTTATTTTTTGTTTGGTTTACTGTTTTCCTTTTTTTTTTTTATTTTATTTTATCTCGTACAGAATTTTCGTATTAAATTCTTTTTTTTTTTTTAAAATAAATTCTTTGATATTATTTTTTGGATAAATTTTGACTTAAGATACTGTAAGAAAGGGGAGGGTAAAAGAAATTTAGAAATGGAGAAGTACAAGTGGATGAACAGAAGGGCGGGATCAAATGGAAGGTTAAAAAATAGCTGCAGTGGAGGCGAGCCAATGGGAAGCTGGAAATTGGTAAGCAAAAAAAAAGGGGGAGGTAAAAAGGGGGTGAAATTTCAGAATAAAAGCAAACAAAAAACACTTATAATGTTCATTTTATGGCCGGCAGAAGAGAGCTTCAAGGCCTACAACAATTCAACCCTCCAGTGGATAAACAATCAACGCGATATTTAAGAAAAGTCGAACGGGATCAACGCATCGAACAAGCACGGCTTAGCAACAACTCAAGCTTCAACAACCAACAATTTGATAGTGATTCAACAACGGTGCAACAATTAAGTGATTCAGATACTACACCAGATAAGTTTGAAACCCCTCTTACAACCCCATTTAACCGCCACTTGCCCCACCTACCTTCCCTACTTAGCCCCATCGCACCCCTCGTTTTTGATTCACCCCAACCTGCACTTTCATTAACAAATTTTGAAAATTCTTTTGATACACAAAATAGTGAAAATTCCTTTACGGTTTCGGATTTAAACAGTACACGATTTGGCACTGAAGAAGTTAAAACCAGCACTCCTGCACTTTCTTATTTTTCGGATCTTTTAAAAAAGAAAGTTTCTCCTAAAGCAAAACAAGCTTTAAATTGGGTTAAAGAAAAAACAACACCAGTACCCAAAAGGATAACAACAAAAGATAAAGCACCATCACTTATATTTAAAAAAGTAAAGCCAGAGCGTCGACATTCTCTATCGACATTTGATAAAATCAAAAAAAAATTTGGACGAGCTAATTCACATTCTACTGCAACTTTAAATAATACCCCAAAAAGTATCAAAAGACTTAGGTCACTTCCTTTAGTTGCACCTAGGGCTCCATCCCCTAATTTAAATTTCAGAATGGCACCATTAACATTGGATCAAAAGATCAACATTATCAAGGTCTTTCCCCGGTACAAAGGCGACACCATCTTACAAGATTATATGGGCAAATTTAACACAATGGTAAAAATGTTGGGATTGGATGAGGACCAGGCATTGGAGGTTCTTGCTGGATGCCTTGATGGAAAAGCAGCAGAAAATTGGAAAAAGATCCCCAAGGTTGAAGCTGGAAAAACACGCTCTTGGCAAAATTGGATTGATCTCTTTGCTCAATATATGGCAACAACTAACTCAACAACAGCATCACGAGAAGCATTAAATGGGAGAAAAAGAAAACCGTCAGAATCTTTGGAAAAATATATGGAAGATATTCGACTCCTTGTTGGCCGAGCTTACCCTGCAAGAGATGGATATACTACATCACAACAAACAAAGGAGCAGATTATGTATTTTGTTCGTGGTTTAAATGGAGCATTAAAAGGCACACTTCTTCGAAAAGACTTTAAAACACCTGAAGAAGCCTTGGAGGCAGCATATTTGGAAGAACAGATTGTGGATCAACTTTCTCGAGAAGCAATGGTAGATTTGGCAGTCAATATGACTCAAGTAACAACAAATGATTTGGATGATCAAATAAATGAAGTTAATTATGTTCAACAACAACAACCGCAACGGCCACAATCAACTCCTGTAAGCAGTTACAATGCTAATAATGGCAGTCGTGGATTCCAACCAACAACATTTCCTAATAATATTTCTATCCCACAACAACCTAGTCGACCAGCAGCACCATACTACAGTAATAATAATGGTCAACAACGACAAATGTTTCAACAACGACGTGGTGGATTTGACAATCGTGGTGGTGGACAACAACCTCGGGGAGATGATTGGAATTGTTCATGTGGATACAAAAATTTTGGTTTTCGACGATTTTGTAATTCATGTAAATGCCGACGTGGAGATGGTAATGGACCTAATCGTGGAAACTTTAATCGTGGAAATTTTAATCGTGGAAATGGTGGAAATCGTGGAAATTTTCGTGGCGGAAGTAGCAATCGTGGTAGTTATCGGATAAATACAATTGGAACAGCAACAACAACGTCATCTGGTGGCTCAGCATCGTCATCCAGAAGCATTTCACCAGCTTTTTATTTGACAGTTTTGGCAATGATCGCATTATTGATCAATGGTGGAAATGCTCAACAACTTCAAATTTGTTACAAAAATGTGGGATCAACAATGATACAACAACCGGAAAAGATCGATTGCCAGATTCCAAAAGCATCAACAATTCAACCAGTGGAAGTGAATTTATACGTTAAACGCCGAGTTCCTGCAGAAGTGGAAGCAATCAAATGTAGCGCGAAGATGGAAACGAAATGCAAAACAACACTTTTTTACAAAGAAATAGATGGTGATACATATGAGAAAACATTGGAAGTATCCCCAGGAAAATGTAGAAAACTTGCTGATCAATATTTGAAAGATAATAAAGAACATCAAACATCGGAAATTCCTAAAATTGAAGAGAAATTTGTTGGAGAAAAATGTGGAACGGCAACAAATTATTTTTTAACAAAAGGAAAGATTGCACATACACCGGATGGACATCTTATTTCTGATCTTAGTCATCTACATGGCTGTGATAACAACAAAGAAGCTTGTGAAATGGAAACTCAAACAATAATATGGGAAGCTTTTGATCCAGTTCAACTTTGTCCATATGTTAAAGCTGGAAGCTATCAAGGACTCTTGGCACATCCATCAGAAGATGAACCGGAAGTAGCTTACTTAATCTTGGATGCATTGCAAGCAGCATTCTTATTTTCAACGGAACCAATGGAAGACAAAGTAAAAGGATGTGTACCGGATGGAAGTTATCAAATGAAAAATGATGCAATAGTGGAATTTAAAACTGAAATTCAACTTTCGGGATTGCCAACAAGATCCAAAAGAGAACAACCTTTAAAACAAGTAAATCGTCTCAATGATACTGGAACAAAACAACCATTAAAAAAAGTAAATAGACTTAACGAAACAACAAAAATTCAATCAACTGATCAAGCAGCTAAAATTCAATCAATTGATCAAGCAACAAAAATTCAATCAACTGATCAAGCAGCTAAAATTCAATCAACTGATCAAGCAGCAAAAGCACAAATAACAACATCAAATGAAAAAGTAAATGCACCGATGGCAGCACCAATAAAAATGGAAGTGAAGACAGCAACAACAACTACAACAACAGTTAAACCGACAACAACATTTAAACCGACAACAACATTTAAACCAACAACAACACTTAAACCGACAACAACAGTTAAACCGACAACAACATTTAAACCGACAACAACAGTTAAACCGACAACAACAGTTAAACCGACAACAACAGTTAAACCGACAACAAAACCAGCAACAACAACAACGGAAAGAAGCGTCAATAATGTAAAAGCCGATGGATTAAAACATGTACAAAAATTAAACGATGGTCAAGAAGAGGAAGATGCTACATATGGTGATCATATAGTGGATGAAAATACAGACAATAAAACTCAAAAACAAATAATAAAATTGGAAGAAAATGTACAACAACTTCGACAAACTTTGCGGAATACTGATCCAAGAGATCGAGGAAGGAGATTTGAAGATGAAAAACAACAAACAAATAATGGAAGTATGGCGACTACATTGAAAACGGCTATGAAAGTTACAGCAGAACAAGAACCAAAACAAGATGAACAACGACAAATTCGTAAACAATTGAATAGCGTGGATGATACAGTAAATGCTCATATGAATTATATGGAAGAGAAAAATTTAATGGATAATGTTAAAAATTTTGGAACGCTATGGTCTCACATCTGTAATCTTCATAATCGACAAATTGATTTAATTAAAACAATTATGGTTCTGGATCCGACTGCTGGAAGTCGAATTTGGCTTGGAAGAAATGATATTACTGCAAGCTTTGCTGGACAAGTTTTGGAAATTAAACAATGTTTACCAATAATGGCTGAAAAAATTATGTGGGATAAAAGAATCAATGAAACATGCTACAGTAACATTCCCGTGATCTGGAATAACAAAACTTATTTTATTAAAGATGGAACAAATGATTTAACAGAACTTAGTGAAGAAGTAATTTGTTCTACTCGTCCTGTTTCTGTTTATCGAACTGAAGATGGTAAATGGCAATCAAATCTTGGTAAAGCACATGTATTGGAAACACCTCATGATCCTGGGTGGCATATGGAAAACCATCCGATTCAATTTGAGGCAGCGGCTCCATTTCAAAGTGAAAATGATGAAATTGCAAATGAACAAAAATTATTATGGTCATACTCTTCAAAAATTAATGATGGCGGAATTAATATCAAGAAAGATAAGGAACCTGGTGGAACTTTTAATTGGATGAAAAATATGGGGAAGAAACTAGCGGATGGAGCATCAGAAATGGCGGATAAAGTGAAAGAACAAAATCCTTTAAATTGGTGGCAAAACTTGAAAGAAACGATTAAAGATATAAAGTTTATTTTAATTACATCACTTGCTGTTGTTGGATTTATTGGATTAATTATCTACTTTTACCCTTGGATTGCTCCGTTATTGAATGGCTGTTGGAAATGGCGAAATGGAACGACAAGAAGGCGGAGAATGACAGCTCGAAGGCGATCAAAAAGTGGAGCACCAATAAATGTAGTTGAACTTGAACCAATTAACAGAAAGAATTCTTTCTCATATATACCACCAGTATATCATGTTAATTATAGCGATGGAAAACTACCGTATATCGATGTAAAAATTAATGGACAAAATGCTGAAGCTCTTATTGATTCCGGTGCTGCTATTAGTATTATATCACAACAAATGATGGAAAGATTAAATGTCAGAATTCGGAGAATGGAAAAAAATGGAAAAGCAGCAAATGGATCAACAGTTCACTTTATTGGAAAAACAATGGTGGAAATTCAAATATCTTCGAGAACAAGGATTAAAGCTGAAGTAGCCGTGGCACAAGATGGACATTGCCCAACAGATATTATTATTGGTCATGATCTTTGTAAACAAATGGAAGCACAATTCGATTTCAAAGCAAAGAAAATCAATTTACTTGGTGAAACAATTCCAATAAATGTATTATTGGATGAAGAAATGGAAACAATGCCGATTAAAAAGAATAAAGTTATTATTGCACAAAGAACAACAATTAAACCTGGTGATAATTTTTTATGGACATATGCGACAAATCCTTTGGAAACTGGAACAACATGGTTGATAACTCAAACAGCAAAATTTAATTTAAAACATATGGTTGTTGGAGCAACTCTGATGATGGTTGGTAATAATCAAAAAGTACCTGTAAGAATGTACAATAATTCGAATCAAAAACTTGTTATTCATCCTGGAACGATCATTGCTGATATGGAACAGATTCAAGATGATGATAAACCTGGTGTTAATCTTTTATTGGAAGATCAAGAATATGTACCAGAGGAAGCAGATATCTCAAAAGATCTGCCTTTATTTCCTCAACCTGGTGTGAACAATGAACAATTTTTAATGGAAAATTTAAATTTGGATAAATCAATATTGTCTGCAAAAGGAAAACAAAAATTAAGGAAGATTATCCTTAAACATCAAAATGCATTTGTTGGAGCTGATGGAAAAATTGGAAATTATAATGGACCGATCAAACATTCAATTACTTTGATCAATACTGATAAATTTATTGCTGAACGACCTCGTCGAATCCCTCCAGCTCTGCAAGAGACTGTGCATGCTCAGATCAAAGAAATGCTGGATCAACATATTATTCGTCCATCAACGTCACCTTTCTGTTCACCTATTGTTATGGTTCGTAAAGCTGATAAAAAATCATGGAGAATGGCTATTGATTATCGTCGTTTGAATGCTGAAACAAAGAAACAATCAAATTTTTTACCTTTGATCAATGATATAATCGATAAAGTGGCTGGGAAACAATTTTACACTTCTCTGGATTTACAGGGAGCCTTCCATCAAGTGAACATGAATGAAAATGATATTGAAAAAACTGCTTTTGCCGTAAATGCTGAAATGTATGAATTTCTTCGGATGCCATTTGGATTAACTGGAGCCCCTTCTACATTTCAAAAAATAATGAATCAGATTAAAAAGGAGGTGAAAGCTGTAATTTTTTGTTATCTGGACGACGTGATCTTGGTTTCTGCAACAGAAGAAGAGCATCTAATGGATATTGAAGAACTTTTAACCGTAATGGAAAACAATCAACTTAAAATGAAACTTAGTAAATGTACTTGGGCAACTGATGAACTTAAATATTGTGGACTTTTGGTTAGTAAAAATGGTGTACGTCCTGATCCTGCAAATGTTGAAAAAGTTAAAAATTTTAAAACTCCTACAACGCTTACTGAATTACGTTCTGTAATTGGGGCAATCTCATATTTTCGTCGATTTATTGAAGGATTCGCTGGTATTATGGCTCCGTTACATAATTTAACAACTAAAGGTGAAAATGTGAAAACAAACTGGACTGAAGAACATGAAAAAGCGTTCAGAGCAATTATTCGGAAACTTGTGGAAGCACCTGTACTTGCTCCTCCAAAATTTGGTCAAGCATTTGAAATTCATACTGATGCATCGAAAGAAGCTGCTGCGGCTGTGCTATTACAAGCTGATGATGAAGATCGACTTCATCCAATATGTTATTTTTCGAGGAAAATGAATAAAGCAGAGCGAAATTATTCATCGATCGAATTGGAAGCTCTCGCAATCGTGTGTGCTTTAAAAGAGTATCGTGCATACATTGAAGGTGGACCAACAACAATTATTCGAACTGATTCATCGGCATGTTGTTCACTGATGCGAAATAAGAACTTGGTTGGACGTTTGGCAAAATTTCAATTGGCAATTATGGCATTTAATGTGCAAATCATTCATCGATCTGGAAAATCTAACCATCTTTGTGACTACATGAGTCGATATCCTACAAATGCAATTACACTTCGATCTGGAAAAGCAATTAGTTCAGCAACTCCATTACAAACCGTTAGAGAAGAACAGTTGAAAGAATATGGTGATATTGTCAATGCACTTCGACATAAAAAATATCCTTCTGATGCTGAACAACGAAAAACATTGGAAAATAAAATGAAAAATTTGGTAATGAAAAATTCAGCAATATATTTTTTTGATGAAACTGAATCTGATGATCTTCGACTGTTAATACCTTACAGTTTGCGGAAGAAAATAATAATGGAATTTCATGATGATACAATGCAAGGAGCCCACCTTGGGCAATTTAAAACTTTGGAAAAAATGAAACATCGTGTTTACTGGCCAGCAATGACGACGGATATTAAAGAATTTATAAAAACTTGTGAAAAATGCCAAAAGAATAAAATCCTACCTGGTGATAATACTCCGGAACCTCTTCATCCAATCAAAGTGGCTGAGTACCCTATGGACAGGGTTCATGTGGATATTGCCGGTCCGCTTGTTAAAAGTACTGATGGAATGAAATATATATTGGTCATCATCGACGCCTTCTCCAAATACATTGTAGCTGTTCCAATGCTAAATCAAACTGCTCGTACTGTTTCATTAAAGTTTATTGAACATGTACTTTGCATTCATGGTAGCTGTAATCAAGTTACAACAGATAATGGCCGTCAATTTTTGTCGACAATTTTCAAAGAATTAAGCAATATATATCACTTCAGCCACCGCACAACAACTCCATACCATCAATCGGCTAATGGACAGGTCGAAAGACAGATGCAAACAATTGCCTCCATGCTACGCGGGAGCGTTAGCATAACGGGGGAGGACTGGACGGAGTTGTTGCCGATGGTCATCTTTGCGTACAACACTTCAATTCAAAAATCAATCAATCAAAGCCCTTATTTTGTGGTACATGGGCGAGAAGCTCGTCTTCCATCTGATGTGGCACTTCAAATTCCGGCAAAAATGGCAAATCAAGAAATAACAACTTTTGTACAAGACTTGGTGATGAATATACAAAATGCATGGAGAATTGTTCGTGAAAATATGGAACAAGCACAAGAAGATCAAACGTTCTTCGCCGATCAACAACGGCAAGCGGTGGAAAAACATTTCAAGATCGGTCAATTGGTACTCCATAGAATAAATGTTCATCGTGCTGGTGAAGGGCATAAATTCGCCCCTAAATGGAAGGGGCCGTTTCGAATAATTTGTGTCCAAAGGCCGAATGTAATGTTGAAAGAACTTGCTGATGAAGCTACGCCTTTCAAGTCACACTTTAATAAAATTAAACTTTTCAATGAAACATATGTTCTTCCTCTTCGTGAAATCTCAACAAAAACGTCTGGACAAATGGATGGAAATATGGATGTGGAAGATGATCAAACAGATATTGGAAATGGAAATGGAGATGATCGAGATGGAAATGGAAATGGAGATGATCGAACTGGAAATGGAAATGGAAATGATACAAGTGGACATATGGAAAAGGATGATAGCAGTGAATCTGAAGATGATGACAATGATGATGACAAGCAAGATGGATAATAGCGATAATGGAATCGACAACTACAATCAAAGAAAAGCAGCCCTTTAAAAAATAAACTTTTTAATTTAATCTTTTTAATTTTGTATGTAACATTACTTTTGTAAAATTCAAATTGTATTTATTTGTATGTTCTTATGTATTTTGACGGGACGTCAAAGTAAAGAGGAAGGGGGATGTAGTGACGAGGCATTTGCCTTCGTCACTGCAACGGCAAAAAGGGTCCGCCTCCTTCCCTTCGGCAAAGCTAAAAGGATAGCTTTGCCGACTTAGTCCGAGTCTCTCTCTTTTTGTGCGGTTGCCTCTAAAGGCGCTCTTGTGTATTTATATTTGGTAAAGGATGTAATACTTGTAATAAACATTCCCACCTTTAACTGTCTGTGGAATCGGGGCTGGATTAATATCGGGCATAGTAACAATTAGCTATTCACTATACATAAATTACCAAAAAACAAAAGAATCCGTATTACAATTGTTGCTGATAAAGGAGAAAAAATTACCAAAATTTGTTATTTTTTCAACGATGTAAAAAAGCCTCAAGCAACTGAAAATCTTGCTGTCCTTTGTTTTTACATTGGTGATGATGACAGTGAATCAATTAGAAATATTTGTGAAAGTTTGAACAACGAAATTGAAGAACTTGTCAATGATGGAATGATTATTGAAAATATCAGATATGATTTTGAATTGTGAGTTATTTGTCTTACTGTGACTGAATGGTTTTTAAAACAAGTTTTATAGCTTTATTACTGGTGATTGTAAATCAATTTGTTCTATGATTGGAGTTCAAGGAGGTAGTGCAATAAGATTTTGCCAACATTGTTTGACGGCGGATTACTGTATCAATGGAGAAATCAGAACGGTATCTGGAATATTTTGTGATGCAAGAGCAATTGCTCATGAAACTTCGAATATTCAATTAACAATTGCTAGAATTAGAAATATAAAGAAGGCCCATAATTCTGTCAATCATGAACCATTTTTTACTACAATTGATCATTCACATATTGTCCCACCCGCTTTACATTTGTTGATGGCTTTGGTTAACAAACTTATTCAGTATTTTAAAAATACTAGGTTTTTTCTTTCTATGGTGTACTATAATTAAAGTTTTACAATTTTCGTTTTAGGTTGGAAGAAATTATTCGTGAATTAAAAGTGGATCCCGTACAAGGTCGATCAGAATATGACGGCAACAGCTGCAGAAAAATTGTTAAATATTTTTGTGATAATAAACCAGAATCGGTAGATGAAATCCCCATGTTCCATTTTTTCAAAACTGCTGCAAAAATTCAAGAATTTTCTACTGCAAAGAATTTAACAAACTCTGAAATTGATCAATGTGGAGATGAAATAAAACAGTTATTCGATGATTTGGATGGCCTTAGAAATTTCAAGTTTAATAATAAACTTCACATTCTTCGATTTCATGTTATGCCATTCATAATAGCTCATGGATCATGGGGTTTATTTAGTGAGCAAGGAATTGAAAGACTTCATTGCTTGGTTAATGAATACAGAAAACGTGTTTCTAGCAAAAATGGACACAAAAAGAATATTTATGCAATAAAAATGCTTATTCTTGGTACTTTCTTTCATGATTTTAAATGTTGTTAAATAAATTTGATGTTTTTGTGTATAAAAATAAAGATATAATTGCAACATTTGTTTGGTTTCGCTTCGGATTTCGCCCCATCACGTTTTTCTGCAAAATAAACGAAAAATAAGAACATTTCTCGAAATTTTTTTCCCATAAATCCTTTAAAATAACCTTAAGAATAATATAAAAGCAACAAACTGGATTTAAAAAAATATTACATAGAGGAATTTTGGATTCTGTGACTTCTGTAGAAGCCATGTATTTTGCTAAACCTTAAAGCTGTGCTAATTTTGACTCTTATTGTAAAAGCTGTATACCAAAATGTAAATAACAACCTGCTGAAGGGAAAGCGAAAGTGAAACAAGCAAAAAAAATAAATTTTATAAGTGTTTTTCGGTAAAATCTGTAATTCTCATTTTTTGTTGTAAAAAATAAAAAAGATATAAAAAATTTTCCGCGCGAGAGTTTATATTGCACTTTGACCACGCCGTGGGTATATAGTGTTGTACCCCCGAAACAAAATATTTATAACTAAAAAAGCTAATGAAAAAAAATTCATATTTGTTAAAATTCAAAGTTTTATGTCCCGTTAAAATCCCCGAACGGATAATTTTGATATTGTTGTTGGGGCTCTGCATATTGCTGTGGATGATCTAAAAAAACGAAATTATTTTTTTTCAAATAAAATAATATTTTATACTATTTAAGCAAAGTTCAACAGAGCTTCCTTGTAATTGTGTTTGTTCTGTTTCAAATTGGTTATAATCTGAAAATATTTTAAAAACATTAAAATGAAACCAAAATGTTTTATTTTTTACTGTTTGGATTTGTTGTGCCATTTGATAGAGGGACATTTTGATATGGTTGTTGAGGTTGGGCATAATATGGATAATAATAACCTAAAAGAAATTTATGTTTAAAAAACTTTAAAAAACAACCTACCATTTCGACTTGTTGTATTTGCAGCATAAGTTTCACCAAAATTTGGATCCATAATTTGTGGGGATTCGCCGTAGGGTTGATAATCTTCAAAAGCAATGCGTTTTTAATTTTTTTTAATAAAAAGTTCTAACCGTTGGGATACATGTGATCATTAACAGTGTATGATAGATGCCCACAAGGATGTTGTACTGCGTTATTTATAATTTGTTGTGCTTCACATGGATAGTATGTATCACTAACAGAATGATTTAGTTGTTGAATATGGGGATAATTCATGTTGGGCTCATAATATGAATTATTTTGAACGGAAGCGACAAGTGTTGGATGCTCCCACGATGAAGACGATCCTTGGCCAGGCTGAAGTATGCTTGCTTTTGTTGTTGTTGAATTTTGATTATAATAAATATTTTTTTCGTTTGGAGCAAGGTCTGGTAAATTTGAAAATGATGCAATAGTTGGTGTATTTCGTATTGATGTTTCATAACACTGTTGTGAATATTTCGAAATGGAGATATTATCTGTAGAATAAATTGCTGATTGACTTTGTTGAAAAAGGTCATAACTCAAATTATTTGGAATTAAAGCAGCAGTTTTTGACGGTGGATGGCATGTCGATAATGGTTTTATAGTATTGTGTTGTATGCTTATTTCTGTTCTGTTTGTTGTTGAATCTTGTGTATAATTATAGCCAGACGATGAAGCTGATAAATTTGTTGGTAATTCAATAGCTGCTGGTGTATTTCTTTCTTTGGGATATAAATTTGAGATTTCTCTTTTCATAGTTTCTATGCATTTTTCACATAGAATTGTGCGAACCAAAGCCTTCCATTTCTGTGGCAACATTTTCATAAGTTCAAAATCGAAAATAGATTTTTCATTTTTTTGAGCTCTTATCCATGTCGAAGAAAGTTTATACGTTCGCATCCGTTCTTCTGGTTTTATTGGAAGTTCCAGTCTAAAAAATAAATATTTAGCCAAAATGGGTGGAAATTCATTACTGCAAAAATAAATTGTTACAATCATTTTAAAAACTTACATCGCAATACTTTCATCTTGTATTTTTGTTAATCTGGTCTCAACATTGACCAAATAAAAATCCATAACCATAAGTGTTTCAATAACTGCCATTTCATTTTTGGCACCACTACAGTCTATTCCACATCGACCACAGCAGTGACAAAATTGTCTTTTTCCTTGCATTGTTAATTTTATTTTATTAAAATTATAAATTGGTATCTTTGCACGAATAGGAAATTTTTGCTTATTTTGAAATATGTGATCCGTGATAAACGCAAAATTTGCTTTTTCAAAACTTTTGTCATTCGCAAATTTTTCTTTCGAAGAAGGCGGATCATAAATTTTTTGTGGTACAAAATTTAAATATTCCAATTCAGAATTTTCTCTCAAATCCAAAATCTTGATTTCATCATTTTTGATTAAATTTGATTCACAAATAGTTGAATTTTCAAAAGCTTGTAAATTATATTTTCGAAGTTGAGGGCATATATGTCGAATGTTGCAATCAATTGCCTCCAAATAATCTAACGGAAGTTTCGCAAGTTGGCATGGAAGTTCACCAAGATAATTTCCACTCATTTTTAAAGTTGAAATATTTTTTGGTAATCTATCAAATAAAATTGGAATCAAATCATGTGTTTCTGAATGAAAATTATTGTATCGTATATCCAGGAACTTGAGATTTTTTAAATCTTCAAAGTTTTTTGGGAAATCGATTAAATAATTATTTGCAAGAAATAAAAAACAGAGGTGATGCAATTGTAAAATACCAGCTGGAAGCAAAATTATTTCATTATTTGTCAATTTTAGAACTTTTAATTTTTGAAGTCGTTCGATAGAGTCCATTTTTTTGATTTGATTATCAGCGAGATAAAGTTCTTCCAAAGTTATCGGCAAATTTACACAGTTAATTGAATCGAATTGGTTTTTCGTTAAATTTAAAATTTTTAGCTTTGTTAAAGTTTCCAAATTGAATGTAGTCAATTGATTGTTTTCCAAATTTAATAACGTTAAATTTGGGCAATTTTTTCCCAAATTTTTCCAGTCAATGTTACAAATCCAACTGTTTCGAAGAATAAGTGATGAAAGATATGGGAAATTGTCTTGCATTTCCAAATTTTTTATATTGCATGAAACAAACTCGATTTCTTCAATACTCTGTGGCATCATTTTCCATACATCGTTCTAAAGTTTGACATTTATTGAATCTTTGGGAAAAAGTTTATTGCTTCTAAAAACTTACATGCAGATTCACATTTTGAATTTTTAATAACATTAAATTATTTAAATATTGCAAATTCTCCAACGGATTCATCAGTTTTCCACCACCAATACTTAATTCTTTCAGGGTTGGCGGGAATGATTTCCAACTGACTGTCTTAAAGAAAATTTATTATTTTATAACAGTTTACTCCAGATTAGTGTTCATCCCCTTTCCCCCGAAATCGAGAAATTTTTTGATCTTTTGGCGCCTTTTGTGTTTGGCGGCAAAGTCAAAGGTGTCCCCCCCACAGCGCGCTATTTGTTGCTTTTTTAATTTTTTGCTAAAAAATTTTTTCTGAAAAAATAGTCATTTTTTTGGATTTTTATTGTTCACGGTGCGCTGAGCTGTCCAGTGAGAGAACACTTTTCTTGACATTTTTTCAATACAAAATCTTAGAACCCAAATTCTGAGATACTGAAGCAATCTAAACGTTTTCTATAAAAGGGAATGTAACGGTTACCACCACATTAATTTGTGTCACCGAAAAAATTTAAAAAAATGGATTCAGAATCCGTCGGATTCAGAATCTTAGAATAAAATATTCTCCAAATTCTACAAAATTACTCTCATTCGATTCGTCTCGATGAGTACATTCTTTTAAATGTAAAATCAGGTGTTTTTTTGAAGTCAGGAAAAAGATTCACAGCTTTTAAAAATTTTATTTTTCATTTTTTAATTTTTATTTCTCCGGCTTCTGAATCCTTCACATCATCTGATTTTACATTTAAAAGAATGTACTCATCGAGACGAATCGAATGAGAGTAATTTTGTATCTCAGAATTTGGGTTTTAAGATTTAGCATTGAAAAAATGTCTCGAAAAGTGTTCTCTTAAAATTTCTCACTGGACAGTTTTCTTAGCGTTCGACGCACCGTGTTGTTTCTAGATGCTGAGTCGATTCGAACGATATATAACTTACCCTAAATATGAGATTATATGGGTTTTTGGAGGTGTTGAAAATCATCTATGTTATAAAGTGCTGGAACTTTTTTTTTCACGGTATTTTTTCTTATCCGATATCACCAAAATGATCAGCATGGTTGAATTTATTAATTTATTTTTTTGCAAAAAATAAAAAAGCAACAAAGAGCGCGCTGTGTACCCTCGAAAAAAAATCCTGCTGACGTCCTTGGTTAGCGTTATATCCATGAAGATCCCTCCCAAGCCATAATAAACGAAAAAAACTATAAATTAAAAAAAAAAAATTTTCTCTGCAAATTATACATTTCGATTCTTTCGTTTGGGACTGTCCAGAAATCACGTGACCAAGGTAAGGGGGGGGAGGGAGTTAACCAAATTGTCACGAGCTTTGACTTTGATGTTTGGCCACAGGGGGGGGGGGGGGGGGGGGTCCAAAAATCTTGATTTTTTGGTCACGTGATTTCTGGATGATCCCTTTGCCTTCTTCGGAATCGAATTCGAAAAACAATGCTTTAAAACTAATAAAATAAAAAAGTTTAAAACGGACTTGCAAGTTTTCATTGGAAACAGAAAAAATTTCTAGATTTTTGAATTGGTTCATAGCTGAGGGTAGAGTATCAAAATTTGTGTTTTTCAAATAAAGTTGTTCCAACATTTGTGGTAAGCATTCCAAATCGATATTACAAAATCTTTTATTATTGGATAAATTGAGGACTTTCAAGTTTTTTAAGTTCTTAAAAGTAGGAGGTAACTTCTCCAGGTCGTTATTTGAAAGAATAAAAACTGATAAATTCTCAGAAATTTCTTGCACAACAGAATCTGGCAAATGTGTTATTCTTGAATTACTTAAATCTAAATAATTTAGTCGTTTCCAGATTCGAAATCCAGATATCAAAATTTCCCATGAAATAAATTCAGTTTTTGGTTTCCAATTTTTCAAGATTAAATTTTTTAAATTTTTTGACTTTTGCCAATTTGATATTAGTTTTTTGTCTAAAAATGTAATTGTTTATGTAAATTTTCTTATTTAACATACCAAAGTGATCTATTTCAATCGTTTCAAGTTTTTCATAAACATTGTAATCCCTTGTTTCAGGTTTTTCATCAACATTGTAATCCCTTGTTTTATCACCATCAGTTTTTCTTTTTTTTACACTCGGATAATCGCCGCATTCAATATCGGTGTATACGGTCTTTAATTTCGTAATATATCTGATCTTTTTATCTGGTGGAATACAAACAATGTTGGAATTATTAACTCTATCAAATAACCCCTTCAAATCTGTTATTCTGTTTCTAACAAGTTTTTTCTTGTTTTCACAATAAAAGTCTCCAATTTTATCAAATGCTTCTTCATATTTTTCTAAAAAAACTATTTTATTTCAGTACAGTAACTAGTAGTGACAGGCAATCTGCTCCGCCGGACAAAAAAAACGAGTGGGGATTACTGATGGATTGGAAAAGTACCCGGAACGGATTGGCGGATAATCCGCCGGATTAAGAAAAACTCGAGACATCGGAAAAAATTTTGAACAAAAAATGCCACGGGCTCATTTTTTGGTGAAAAACGTACACTTAGGGATTTTAGGACTTAAATGATGGCAAAAGGCCTACAAACACCAAAAAAAAGCTTTGGATAGATATCAGGGTCGATTTGGATATGTGAGGTCAAAATAACCAAAATGCTCAAAAACCCCTTTTTTGGCACTTTTTTCGATGCCATTGTTATACATACTGATTTATCGATTTTAAAAAATATAATAACATTACTTATTTTCTGAAAATGGAAGCAAAAAAAATCGGTCTTCCACTCCTTGGTTTTGTCTTAGTGTGAAAAAAAGTCAAGAATTTCGAAATTTTAAAATTTGAAAATTTCGCTATGCAGGTTCCAGGGAATGATCAAGGATCTATTTGAAGCAGTTTGGTACTAAATTTACTTCGGTACGACCCCCCCCCCCCCCCCCACCTGGTGAAATACTACCCCTTAAGTCAACGCGAAATGAGCCCGTGATGCGCAGATCAAAAAAAAATATATTTCAGTGAACCAAAAAAACACGGATCGACGGATTTTTCACGGATGGCACGCGGAGCGGATTGGGGGATTAATCTGCCGGAGCGAAGCGGATTGCCTTTCACTAGTAACTAATATGTAAATACCTGGATTTTCTTGTACATAATTTTCTATTTTATTCAAATAATTTAAATATTCAATGTTTTCACTTTTTGTGAAATTCCGTTCTTTTGTTGCTTTTATCTGAAATTGATTAGTGATAAAAGAGATCATAATATTTGCTCCGTAAGCTTAGTGCAATTCAGGAGCGTTGATTACCGATTTTAAGTTTTCTGATTCACTATCAAATTTTGATGGACATCGCTTCAAAAATGTGTAACACCAAAATTGCATTAAAAGTAAGTATCTGAAATTTAAAAAAAAGAAGAAAAACAATTCTTTTGAAAAAGACTCTTTCAGACGGAAAAATTGAAATCTGACAATTGAGAAAATATCGTCAAGTAATCATAGACGATATTTCTTTATACTGCTTAAAAGAAATAAAAATGATTAGTGATCACTTATCACTGATCAGTGAAACCCAAATTAATGCTTTTCACATTTTAATATTGGGTTTCCTGATATTTTTATCAATGAAATCGAACCTTGATATTTTTCATCAGTAACAAACATATTTTAAATTTTTTATTAATTAAAAGTTTTTTTACTAAAAATTAGTTTGAGACAACTGTCAAAGGTTTTCTTTGCCAACTGCCAGCTTTAAAAAAACTCAAATTTTTCTAAAAATGTATGTTCTTTTTGTTTCAATACGTTTTTGAAAATCTATAACGTTTTTACCAAAAAAAAATAGGAAGCAGTTACAAAAAATTAATTTTAAACTTTAAAAAATTATCGCTCAAAGTTTTCTTTTTAAAGGGGGAGTCCCACCTCAAACAACTTTTCTTACGACCTTTTTTGTCAACGCACAATGAAAAAGAATGAAAAAGTGAGTGCGGTGTTACGCACGCTTTGCATTCTTTTTCATTGTGCGTTGACAAAAAAGGTCGTAAGAAAAGTTGTTTGAGGTGGGACTCCCCCTTTAAAAAGGTCAAAGATTATTAGGCTAAAAATAGAATAAAATGAAATAAATAAAAAAAACTTTCAGAAACATAAAAAAAGATGAATGTCAAAGGAAAAAGGTGATCAAAATGTACGGTAGCATTGCAGATGAATCATAAAAAAACAATGATTCACACTTCCAAAACAAAATCACAACTCATACGATAATGAATGTAGCGTGATTCTTTTGCGTCATTTAAAACAAAAAACCCCCCAATATTTTAGCAAAGAAAAACATAAAAATAAAAAAAAATAAATCACCGCTGCAAAAACAAGACAATGGTAAACAAAAAAAAGAAGAGGAGGGACTGACGCTTTTAAAAACAAAGGTCATTATTTTAAAAGTATTTTTTAATTGTTTAATAAATCTGTGTTGGTCCCGCCCATTTCTGTATGTTTTTTGGCTGATAAGGAATGATTAATTGGCGCTACAAAAGGTGCTGCAACAAAAAAATTTAATACATAAGCATTTCTATTTTGGTTGTAAAACAAAAACATACAGGTTTTTTTGTTTCTCTTAGTTATCATGAACGATACATCATCATTGAAGTCTAATTTTAGAATTAAAGTAAAATGTTGCATCAAAATATTTTTGAATTACTAAAACTACATTTTTAGATTGTTAATGAAGATGATCATTCAATTCGCTTTCAAATTGGTTCTGAAAAGCGATGGCTTGAACCAAATAATGGCGAATGGGAAGTTGATATTGGTAAAAAATAATAAGTTTAATATATTTATTTCATTCCATTTTTCAATACAGATTCAACTGAAGATAGCATGAAAAACTGTATCGCATGGTTTAATGGAATTAACCAAAAACCAAATAGTTTTAATATTTGGGAAGAAAAAAATGTTAAATATATGATTCGAAAAAATGATGGCGTTTATAATGCTAATTTTGATGGCACAAATGAAAAATGTACAATGAAATTTAATATTGTTAGTATGTTGGAGCACCGCTTGGCACGACTGAATGTTGTTAGTGCCTATAAAGTCAAGGTAATTTTCTAAAGTATCCATTAATGTTGGTGTAAATAGAATAATTTTTCTTAATATCGAGAGATATTCATGGCAACCATGTCAATGGCGGAGAACATTCCAAAAGAGTAGCCGACGCATTTTTGACAAATAAAAATATATATAGTGTTTTTTGTCTAAGACTTAAAGTTTATGTATTTCGAAATAGCATTAAAACCGTTTTATCTTCGAATAATTAACAAGTAATTTTGTACGAGCTTTTTGAAAATAATTTGTATTTCAGATTGTTAATGAAGATGATCACGAAATACAATTTCAAATCGATAGGAAAAAGAAATGGATACATCCAAACAAAGAATATGAATTTGATATTGGTAAATTTACATTATTTAAAAGCAGCAGACTCCTTAATTTTATTTAATTGTGTTGCAATCAGGCAGCAAATTCGAACAGAAAAACGGGAATCATTTAAACCCTGAACGGATTAAAAGGAGAGTTTCACTTCATATATACTTTTTTAATATAACCATTATTGAAAATCAGGCAAGAGCTACTGTTCCTTTTTTTATTTACACTTTTTTGTGAGCGTGCAAAACAGAACAACACCTTTTGCCTGATTTTTCAATATTAGCAATAAAAAAGTTTATATGATATGAGATATCCCATTTCGGATTGAATTTTATGTATATAAATATGCATATCAGATATCAGAGTTTTTTAATTACGATGTTTAAATAATAAGCCACTTTTTAAGATCCTTCTTCAACAACCGGAATTTGTAAGGCCTGGTTTAATAAAAGTGATAAAGATCCGATAAAATTTTACATTTGGTCAGAAAAAGATGCAAAATTTATGATTCGAAAAGATGATGGAATTTATAAAGCTAATTTTGATGGCACAAATGAAGAATGTGCTGTAAAATTCAAAATAGAAAAAATGATTGCACAACGCACCGATAAATTAAAATGTTTGAGTGCTTGTAAAGTAGTGGTAAGAAATCTTATTTTCAAAAATGGATGGACAAGGACCAAGTTTTTTGGCCCTGGGCCTAGTCATTTTTACTTTCAAAAACACTTATGCGAAATATTTTTTGTAGATCAAAAATGACTTTAATAAAAAAATAGTATTTGAGATAAATGGGAAAAAACACCAACTTTCATCAAAGGATGTTTTTGACATTGACATTGGTAAATAATTAATTCTCTTTTCTTCTTCCATAAATTTTTTTAAGATGACAACGGTGCAGAATTTTGTAAAACCGCGTTCAAAGGATTGAAGGGAGAATCAATGAAATTTATTGTTGGTGGAAATGCAATTTCAGATTTTAAATTTTATAAATTTAATGGAATATTTACTGTGGAACCTAATATTTTACATAAAAATGCAATTGTCATCTTAAACATTGTTCAAGAAGGAAAGTTTCGGTAATTTTATGGCATTATTTTAAGAAACTTCTGTTTTTTAGAAAACAATGATTATGATTTTGATGGTTTATGTAATGATATAAATGCATCAAAAATTCAATCAACCGATGAATCTGATATACAGAATAATGCTTCAACTGAAATCAACGATAATGGTAAATTCCCAAAATTATGAAAAATTTATTATGAAAATTTTAGGTAAAGATTCTGCCAATGAAAATGGTCAAAGCATTTATGTAAATCACATGGAATCAAAACAATGGATATTTTTAGTTGGGAAAGGTAACCAAAATTCTCAAAAAATTATAAGAACATAAATTTAGATGGTTCTTTAAACAAATGTCTTGGATTTTTAACCAAAAAACGAAAATTGGAAAATAGCGAAAAATATGAAGAAACTGAAGCAAAGAAGCCAAAAATAATTTCTGCAACAAACGTAAAATTTTCAAATAAAACAAAAAATTGAATAAATATTTATTATTTTTAGTTTTATTGCAACAACATGTCACTTTAATGAAACTCGTGAAGAAAACAAAAGTGGAACTGAACTGAATTTACAAGAACTGATAAAATAATTTTTCTTACTTATTTTATGTGTGTTTTTTTGTCAAAATTTTTTTAATATAATTTAAGAGACGGTGCACGACATTATTTAAATATAGCGGCACATGAAATTTTTGTTTTCGATTTTATATGGTGTAATCGATAAAACTAGGTGAAAAAACATTTTTTTTTTTTGCAACTGAAGTGAATAATTTTGTCACACTGAAAGTTCGTGTGTTTGTTCCTTTAAACTTTTTGATTTGGTCATCATACAACTTTTATAGTTTATATGTTTAGAGAGGCAGCCGAAAACTAAAATTTATAAAAAAAAATATTTTTCGTTTTATTTTGGTAAATTTAACCCCGAATAAAACAAAAATAAAAAAATAAAATAAAAAAAACTTATTAGATGTCCCGAAAATGCCTTCTGAAAATTCCGGAAAACAAAAATTTTTCGTCGTCGTTGAATGAAAAGGAACTGTTTTCTTTCACGAAATTCACCTTCTTTTTTTTACAAAAATTTTTTTTTGAAAAAAAAGTTGCAGTGTAAAAAGTGAATCACATTTTGCCAAATGACAAAACAATTTGTACGAACAAGCAAAATGAAAGAAATTCCTGCAGTTTTTTCTTTGGCATTATTTCTCCCTTGCTTTCCCTTGCTTTATATTTTTTATATAAATGTATTTTTTAAGGGCTATTAAACCAGTGTTGTTGCGGCTCCGGCTCCGGAAAGAAATTTTGTTAAAAATTGTTTCAACTTATTTTTATGTTAGAATTAAGATTCCAGAATCAGTTTTGCGTCATAAAAACTCTAAAAAGAAGCTCAGAATGCTTTATAAATCGTTTGAAAAATAATTTTAAAAAAATTAAAAAATTAGGAAAAGTTTTAAAATGTGCTGTAAGACTTTGAAGTCAATATTTAATAATTTAAAACAGTTTAATAGGGATAATTTACATTAATAAAGCATATTTACAAGTTTTAAAGAAAACTTTCTAATTGGAGCCGGCTCCGGAGTCGACTCCAATGGCTCCGGCTCCGGAGCCGGAGCCGGAGCCGATAAAAATTATCCGGCACAACACTGTATTAAACTGTGCCACCAGTTATACTTACTTGGGCTTACTAAGGGCTCAAAAATCGAAAAAACATGTTATTTTTGAGTTTTCCACCCTTTGTCCTATGGGAAATTTTTTTTAAATACCAGATTCGGCATCAGCATAAAAAATAACATTTAGTAGCTCTGATTATTAGAGAGTAAATTAAAATTTAATTTTTCATACTGTAACGAAAAAAACGTCAAAGAAAGGAAAGGAAAAAGTGTTTTCTCCTAGTCAATATTGCATAAAATACGGTACTTAAAAATATAAAATCAAATATTTTAAGTACTGTATTTTATTAAAAAAACTCATTTCCAAAGGGCCAAAGCTCACCGGCTATTAATCATAAATCATATGATCACTAGACCAATATGTTTTTTAGTGTGCAATATTTTCACGTCAAAAAATGACTATTTTTTCGCAAAAATAGTTGATCGACAAAAAATGTGTTTAAATTAAACTGACATAAAAAAGAAATCATTTGTCAGAGTAAATCAAACAACAATTTCTTGTATTTTGTATTTTGGAACATTGTTTTTCCATTTGCTAACATTCAACTGATTTTTATCGTTAAAAAATTGCTTTTAAAAAAGCGTTAGATTATTTACATAAAAAACGGAAATGCTTAATTTGAAAAAACTTTCAACCACATTTTTTTAGAAGGAATATAACGATGCGTCACTCGGACATCCCCCTTTTAAACAAATTCGTCGAAAAGATTTGAAATAAAATTGTGAGTCATTATGATCAGGTCAAAATAATTTATGCATGTTTTGGTTTCAACAGTTTTTTTTTAATATAAAAAGAACAATTATTTTTGATAAAATGATATTTTTATCAAAGTTGTATTGAATTTTTCCCATTTTGTCACTCCCCAAATATGGCGCCTGATTTTTTATAGAGTTTTATCACTTTACAACCATATTGTTTTTGTAATTTTATATTACTAAGTTTTCTAAAATCTATTTCTCTTTCCAAAAATGACATTGTTTTTTCCAGATTTCTTAATTCATGTAAACTATAAAATATGTGTGTCAAAGAACTCTTAACTTTATTCAAAAATGTCAATTTAAAAACTGAGTATTCTTCCAAAAAACAACAGAAAGACTCTCCTTCAAAAATTGGAATAATAAAAGTTTGTCTTTTTCTACCAGAAAAATTTAAGTATGCAAATTTTATTAGATTGTAAATGAAGACGATCATCCAATTTTATTTGAATTGTGCAATCGAGATTTATTTTACAGCAGAAAAAAATGGATTCAACCAAATAATTTTTTGGAAGAAAAATTTGGTAATCAATTTTATTTTAGAGAGAGATGAAAGAAAAAAAACAGTGTTACAGATTTGAAAGATGGAATGTGTTTTTTTTTTTCAAAAATATTATCAACATTTTGAAGGATTGAAATAGGATTATTTGTTGTTGGCATTACAGTATCAGAAGAAAAGAGTGTAGAAGGGGCAGCAGAAGGAGAATTTTGTGCACAATGAAAAACTTGTTCAAAAAGATTTTGAATAAAATTTATTTGAGTTTGATTAAGTTCTCCAATATCAGCGATCAAAAATCGTTCATCGATTGCACTTATACATTGTCTCAAAACGAATGTTTGTTAATAAATTAATATTTCTAAAAAAATCATTACCGATAATGTTCATCTGTGTCGATACAATTTGCATAAAAAATAATTAATGAAAATAAAAATAAGTTCTGGAAAGAAAAATAACAAGTCATGACAATTTACTGAATTTTCACGTAAAACACTTCTTTGCCGAAGCTTTGTTCATAGAAAAATGTAGTATATTTATTTTTGGTCCTAAAAACTTTTCCTTACATTTTTAAGAAATAAACTTTTTTTAGTTTTGTTCTATTTTTAAGCGTGCAAACATTTTGCGCTTAAAAAACAGTTTTTTTCTATAAACTTGCAAAAATGTTGGGTCAAAAAATACAACTGCCTTCATTGATTTATAAGATAATTTGATAAAAAAAGTTTTAATATTTTCATACAACCATGGAATTTTAAACATTTCTCAGAAAATCTATTGCATTTACAAAGAAAAATCAACTTTCAAGATTTTGTTTTTTATTAATATTTATTATTTCTTAAGACGCATTCTGTGAGAAAATCAAAAAATCTCAAAGGAGGGCGGCGCAGGCCAAAATTAGTTTTCCCTGAAATATTGCAATATAGTAGAATGACCCTGGAGAAAACGATACCGCGAAGTAAAAAAGTTTTAAAAAATTTCCTACTGTTGTTACAGTAATCTTTATGTAAATTTTACCAAAACTTTAAGTTAATGGCAAATAAAAGCAATATATTTTTTGCCTAATTCGGAGGTTTTATAGGTTTTCGAGATCGGGGAATCCGAATAACTACTTTTTGGAACTTCAAGATATCTATAACATCAATTTTTTGTTATCACCTATCATATTACCCTGATAAAAAATCGTGGGAAATCTCTAGCGGGACAAAATATTCTAGTATTATTTAAATTCGGGTATTTTTTTATAAGAAAAATAAAATATGCAAACAAAATCGTTGCCGTACATAGATTTTTACATTCGTCGAAAGTTAGAGGATCAATCTCCAAATATGTTCCCCACGCGAAAAGTTCGGGAATTTCCTGATCAGGGTCACATTGTCAAAACTTTTTTTTTATTAAAGACAAAAACCTATTTGATATTTTAAATTATTTGTCATCAAATTCGAATTGATAATTCGTTTGAATTTGAATTGTCCCAGTTTTGTTATTTTCCGTTTTTTAAAAGCCATAGATTTGTAATAAACCAAAAAAATTACGCCATTAATTTTATTAAAGTATTGTTTACGAAATCAGATTATTATCAAACATAAAATATAAATAACATTCATTTTTATGGTTCGATACAATTAAATTTAATAATTTTTTTTAAAAGAAGAAAGAATCAACGTTCCTAAGGATTTGATTATTAATTGTTGATTGTCAGATTAACAAAAATGAAAGTTATTTAAGTGCAATTTGCTTTATCTCCAACACAATATCCTCCTCCATATCCATGATTGCGACAACATGTTGCAACATCAGCTCCTGCCATTCGGCAATCAACATGACATGGCTCAATGTATACAGCAGCAATCGGGTCTAAAAATAACAAAAAAATGTAGTTTAAAATAATGATATAT
The DNA here is from genome assembly GCA_964035985.1 of Panagrolaimus superbus. Lineage (NCBI taxonomy): Eukaryota > Metazoa > Nematoda > Chromadorea > Rhabditida > Panagrolaimidae > Panagrolaimus > Panagrolaimus superbus. The sequence goes on from OZ038357.1 coordinate 16,369,943, forward strand.
TTTTTTATACCTGCAAGAGCAACAATGGCAACAATCAAAAAGATGATAAAAATGGTTGAACGCATATTTACTTTATTAACAGTAATAGTAGTAGTAGTATAATTAGATAAAAATGAAAAAACTTAAAACTTTCAAAATTTGAGATGTGTTTTTATACTACACTTTTTTGGGGCGGTAAAATTTGAAATTTTTTTGGACGTAATTTTATCATAATAAAAAAACATTTTTCTTTTCTCTTTTTTGTTGTGAAAGTTTTGCAAGCTTAAAAATGTTATATTGAACATTGACTATTTCCTTATATTAATTTTCTGCTCGCAACGTTTTCTGCCTAAAAAGATACAATTGTTTGGACAAATATTGCAAGTTTTATAGAAAGAATTGAATTTAACTTCTTTAAAACGTTCAGTTAAACAATTTTTAAGGTTGCAAAACTTTCACAACAAAAAAGGGAAAAGAAAAATGTTTTTTTATTATGATAAAATTACGTCCAAAAAATATTTCAAATTTTACCGCCCCAAAAAAGTGTAGTATAAAAACACATCTCAAATTTTGAAAGTTTTAAGTTTTTTCATTTTTATCTAATTATACTACTACTACTATTACTGTTAATAAAGTAAATATGCGTTCAACCATTTTTATCATCTTTTTGATTGTTGCCATTGTTGCTCTTGCAGGTATAAAAAAATATATCATTATTTTAAACTACATTTTTTTGTTATTTTTAGACCCGATTGCTGCTGTATACATTGAGCCATGTCATGTTGATTGCCGAATGGCAGGAGCTGATGTTGCAACATGTTGTCGCAATCATGGATATGGAGGAGGATATTGTGTTGGAGATAAAGCAAATTGCACTTAAATAACTTTCATTTTTGTTAATCTGACAATCAACAATTAATAATCAAATCCTTAGGAACGTTGATTCTTTCTTCTTTTAAAAAAAATTATTAAATTTAATTGTATCGAACCATAAAAATGAATGTTATTTATATTTTATGTTTGATAATAATCTGATTTCGTAAACAATACTTTAATAAAATTAATGGCGTAATTTTTTTGGTTTATTACAAATCTATGGCTTTTAAAAAACGGAAAATAACAAAACTGGGACAATTCAAATTCAAACGAATTATCAATTCGAATTTTATGACATGTCAGTCGACAAATAATTTAAAATATCAAATAGGTTTTTGGCTTTTATAAAAAAAATTTTTGACATCCAGAACCCACTGTGACACTGATCAGGATGACTCAAACAATTGCTCTAAATTCTTTGCTATTCTTTATATTTTTTAAAGGGAATGTCCGAGTTTTCTGCCGCTGCTTCAAAAAGAAATCAGGGCATTGGTTTTTTATGTAATTATTCAACGCTTTTAAACAACGTTTAATGATAAAAACAATGATATGAATTGTTGGCGGATGTAAACAATACCTGAGAATATAAAGTACAGAAACCATTTTATTTTCTTTACTTTCACAAATGAATTTCCTCGTTCTTTTAAGTTTCACATATTTTTTTCAATCAAAATTTTGCGATACAAAAATTTGTCTTTTTTCGACTGAAAATATTGCACGCAAAAAAACACTCGTAAACATTGAACTTTTTGTTGGTTTTAAAAACTTTTCAGTTGCTTGGAAAACATATAACCGATAGAGACAACTATCTTTTTTTATTAAACTTCGTATGCAACCGAAATGAATCATTTTAAGAAGCAGTCTGTGAGAAAATCAAAAACACGCGGCACAGCCCAAAATTATTTTTTCCTGAAACTTTGCTTTATAGTAAAGTGACCCTGGAGAAACCGATTCCGCTGTGTAAAAATGTTAAATTGCATACTGTAGTTACAGTAATTTTTACTAAAATTTCAAGTTGACGGCAAACATTTTTTTGCAACTGAAGTGAATAATTTTGTCACACTGAAAGTTCGTGTGTCCCTTTAAACTTTTTAATTTGGTCATCATACAACGTTTATAGTTTATATGTTACCTCCATTTTGGGAAATTATCTGTTATCGGAATTGAGCGTCCTTTTTGGGAAAATATATTAAAGCCTTTAAATTTTCTGAATTTTTGGATTCAGAATTTTTGATTGATATTATAAATTCATAAACAAAGAAATAACAATTATACATATTTATACATTTTCACAAAATGGACTTCTATTTCCGATAATGGATGATTTCCCAAAATGGAGGTAACATATAAACTATAAACGTTGTATGATGACCAATAATAATATTTAATATTTTTTTTATTGTGTAAAGAGCTTTTTAAAATTTCAATTTACAACATCGAAAAGTTTGCGACATTAAAAAATAACTTTGTTGGTTTTGAAGAAAGTTAAAATAGATGATTGATTGATTCATTATATTTATATCTTCTTCAAAAATTGATATGGGTTTTTTCTTTCTTCCTTCCTCTAAAAATTGCAAAGAAAAAAACCCAAAACATTCATTTGTTGTTTCTACCTTTTCATTTCTTTTATTGCACCATCACTGATGTTCCATCCATCAGTCAGTCAGTCACTAAGTCACTGACTGATGATGCAGTCAAAACTGAAGGTCAAAAAAAACAGTGTTAATTCTTCGAGGAACGTCTTTTCAAACGTTTCTCGAAGAATTAACACTGTTTTTTAAAAAAAACTTTTTGGTTCCTCTAAAATTATAGGGGGAAAAAATCTGAATCTTAACACTAAAAATTAAAGCATATGTTTTTACAACCAAAATATTTTTGAAAAATCTTAAAACAAAAAATGTTTAAAGAAAATCATTTTGATAATTTTATAACGGTTTATTACGGCAGTGTTTTTAAAAATTCTAAAAATGAATTCAAGTATTCCCGACTTTTTTGGCACCGAAGATAATGTTGGCATTAATTTATTGGAAGTTGATGTGGAAGCTGGTCAAGTATTGCGACAAGGTTTGTAGTTTTCATTGTCAGCCAAGGAAAATGTTATCCTTGAATAGCTTTTAATAAATTTATCGGATTCTCAATTACCCCAAATCTTAACTAAACCCATTTCATACATTGTTTCAACTTTTTAAGGCAAAAATTAGAAGTTCTTTTTCAGATGGCCCCGAATCGAAAATTAAAGCAAAACGTGGCCGGCCTAGAAAATATAATACACCTGAAGAAAAAAAAGCTGCTTCCGACAATCGGCATTTGAGATGTCGACAAAGCAAAACACAATCAGAAGCAGACGAAAAATTTCGACAAAAAGGAGTCAAAGAAGTGAATGAAGACTTGAAACAAAAATATTCAAAAACAATTAAAAAGAACAAATTTTTATTTAAAAAATATTCAGAAACATTTTATTCTTCACCAAATTTAAATCTTCTGTGGAATGAACCTGATGAAATTGAAGCTTATCAGATTCAAATTCAAAACCTGGAAAATAGTTGTTTGTCGAAAGTAGAAAATCTTAACTACAAAAACTTCGATAATGCGTGTCAAAAAAGTCGAGAAAAGAAAGATTTAATTAAAACAAAAGATGAAAAAACTTCTGAAATTCTTGGAAAGTTGAATAAACTTTATCAAATGTATGTTTTATGATGTTTAAAAAGAAAAACTAAATAAAAACATTTTTGAGATGGTTAAATGATATTAATTCCATTAATCAATACTTGGAAGAAAAGTTGTTGATGACAGGGAATATTAATTCTAATGCATATTGCATTGACAATACCATATCTCATTACTCCACCGATGTATTACAAAACCAAAATGACCAACAATTTTTGTGTAACGATTCACAAAATTCATTTGAAGAATATCCATTCAACAACCAACAAATGTCGGAATCACCAAATGAGCCGTATTTAAATAGTATCAAATTATTTTTATCTGAGAGAAACTCATTTTGCTCTTTCAGATTGTTCCCAGTTTTACGCAAATCCTCAACAACCATATCAAAATGTCCCTCTATCAAATGGCACATCAAATCCAAACAGTAAAAAACAAAACTTTTTGGTTTCATTTTAGTGTTTTTAAAATATTTTCAGATTATAACCAATTTGAAACAGAACAACCACAATTACAAGGAAGCTCTGTTGAACTTTGTTTAAATAGTATAAAATTTTATTTTATTTGAAAAAAAAAATAATTTCGCTTTTTTAGATCATCCACAGCTTTATGCAGAGCCCCAACAACAAAATCAAAATTATCCGTTCGGGGATTTTAACGGCACATAATACTTTGAATTTTAACAAATATGAATTTTTTTTCATTAGCTTTTTAAGTTATAAATATTTTGTTTCGTGGGTACAAAACTATATACCATTACCACATTGTGCTGAGAGATTTAAAAATGCTTAAATAATATTTGTATTAGTTTGCTTTTTATACCATTTCATCCGCATCACTCTTCATAGAATTAGAAAAATATACATCAGAAAATATTTTTTGCACCATTTAAATTTTATTATTTGGTTTATTTCTGATATGACTTCACATTTTAAAATGGTTTGATTTTTTGTAATTAAGAAAAGGCTTAATCAATAATAACAAATGTTTTGTTTGTAACAAAAAAATAAATAAATTTAACACATTTGATTTATTAAATTTTACGCGGTTAAAACCCTCAATACAAAATTTAAAAAAAATTGAGATATTTATAGAGACAAGCAGGTAAAAATTAAAAATTGAGAGAAAAATTTTTTGTGTAGATATTCTAGTGCTTTCAACCCTGAATAAAACGAAAACAAAAAAAAAAGTAGAAAAAGTGATTCAGAAGCGACGAAAATGCCATGTGAAAATTGAAGAAATCAAAAAATTTTGTCAAAAAAGAGACATTTTTTCTTTCCTTTTTTCGCAAAAAAACAATGCTTTGTCGCATACGTCAATCGTGAATTATTGTCAAGCTTTAAAAAAAGATTTGATGGCTACAAAACTGATCAAAAATATGTCACTTTTACTTTGATGAATCCATGCTATAAATTCAACACCATTATACTCGAAAAAAAATTGAAAGAATATTACATCGAAAAAATTGTTACTGAAATTTGTGGCACTTTTGATGCTGATGATGTAATGCAAATGCATGAATCAGCATCAAAAGATGCTTCTCCTGCTGACTATTGGAAGAAAAATGAATGGAGATTTAAAAAACTTGATTGTTAAATAATGTTATTGTTTTTTTGGTGCATTTTTGTAATAATTTTAAATTTTTGAAGTTTTTTAAAATTTATCGAAAAAATTCCGGTTCCGGTTCCGGTTCCGCGGAATATCCGGGGTTTTTGTTCCGTTCCGGTTCCGTTCCGGTTTAAAAAAAATTAAGAAATTCCGTTCCGGTTCCGTTCCGGTTTTAAAAACCCAGTTCCGCACATCCCTGATAGCGATGAAAGACGTATTGCCAAAACAATGCATTCCTTCGATTTTTTAACTCTGCGATTGCTCCCTATTTTTTCCCCCTGATTTTTATTTTTTATTCAGATGTATTTTTTGAAGAGCTATTAAACTCTGCCACCAGTTATGCTTACCTGGGCTTACTTTGGGGTCAAAAGTCGAAAAAACATGCTATTTTTGAGTTTTCCACTCTTTGTTCTAGGGGAAATTTTTTTAGATACCATATTCGGAATCAGCACAAAAAATAACATCTAGTAGCTCTGATTATTAGAGACGAAATCAAAATTTTATTTTTCCTACTGTAACGAAACAAATGTCAAAGAAAAGAAAGGAAAAATGTTTGCTTGCCGGTCTCTAGATATTTATACAAAACAAAAAATTAACTATATTTAAGATGGAGCTTTAAAATTTAAGGAGAAAACTAAAGATTACTGTGAATTTTTTGGATTAATTCATTTTTGGCATTTTTAATTGATTCAAGACTTTTCTTTAAAGTAATAATGTAAATTTGAATAATATTAAACAAAGTGAAAACTGCCAAAATAAGTGCCATCAAAAATGTATACAATTTTTTAACAACGGGAAATATAAATTTGAATAATTTTTTTGAGTACGATACAATAATTTGAATAAATGATAGTTGAGAAATAAAAGTAAAAAAATTACTCTAAAATTTTTTGTTTTTAAATTATTACTAAAAATAAGTTTACCGCATGGTTCAAGAATGATGTAATTATAAAAATTGTGTAAGCATAATTAACCGGAGTATCAGTCGAAGATGTAAAATGCAACTGATTATTTCTTTGAAAAAGTGGTAAACTTTGAGCAGATGATTTATACTGTAGAAAATTAAACATAATATTTAAAAATTAATCTGTAATGCTTGTCTGCCAGTTTATTTACCTTAAATTTAGTCTCGAAAACAATCTCTGTTTTTTTATGTTTTTTTAGTGTGCAATATTTTCACTTCCAAAAATGACTATTTTTTCGCAAAAATAGTTGATCGACAAAAAATATGTTGAAATTAAACTGACATAAAAAAGAAATCATTTGTCAGAGTAAACCAAACAACAATTTCTTGTATTTTGTATTTTGGAACATTGTTTTTCCATTTGCTAACATTCAACTGATTTTTATCGTTAAAAACTTGCTTTTAAAAAAGCGTTAGATTATTTACATAAAAAACGGAAATGCTTAATTTGAAAAAACTTTCAACCACATTTTTTTAGAAGGAATATAACGATGCGTCACTCGGACATCCCCCTTTTAAACAAATTCGTCGAAAAGATTTGAAATAAAATTGTGAGTCATTATGATCAGGTCAAAATAATTTATGCATGTTTTGGTTTCAACAGTTTTTTTTTAATATAAAAAGAACAATTATTTTTGATAAAATGATATTTTTATCAAAGTTGTATTGAATTTTTCCCATTTTGTCACTCCCCAAATATGGCGCCTGATTTTTTATAGAGTTTTATCACTTTACAACCATATTGTTTTTGTAATTTTATATTACTAAGTTTTCTAAAATCTATTTCTCTTTCCAAAAATGACATTGTTTTTTCCAGATTTCTTAATTCATGTAAACTATAAAATATGTGTGTCAAAGAACTCTTAACTTTATTCAAAAATGTCAATTTAAAAACTGAGTATTTTTCCAAAAAACAACAGAAAGAATCTCCTTCAAAAATTGGAATAATAAAAGTTTGTCTTTTTCTACCAGAAAAATTTAAGTATGCAAATTTTATTAGATTGTAAATGAAGACGATCATCCAATTTTATTTGAATTGTGCAATCGAGATTTATTTTACAGCAGAAAAAAATGGATTCAACCAAATAATTTTTTGGAAGAAAAATTTGGTAATCAATTTTATTTTAGAGAGAGATGAAAGAAAAAAAACAGTGTTACAGATTTGAAAGATGGAATGTGTTGGTACTGTAATGCATGGTTCAATGGGGTCGAAAAAGAACCAATTAAATTTTATGTCTGGGAAGGAAAAAATGTTAAATTTATGATTCGAAAAGATGATGGCATTTATAAATCTAATCTTGATGGCACAAATGAAAAAATTCATTTAAAATTCATTATTTTAAAAAATTAACCTTTAAACTATTATAGTTTAAATTAAAAATATTGAAAGCAAAATAAAATATGTATGTTTGTTTAACTACTTTATTAGATTCATTTTTAAACAGTTTTGTAATCTTCTTCCGGGATTTCGGTAATTGAAAGAAAAGGTTGTTTTTGAAGAGGCTTGAAATTATTCAAATTTCCAACATATGAGTTCATTGGTGATGAAATACAAATTCCTTCAGGAAATAAACCAGCAATGAGAAGTTTTTGTTGAAATTTATAATATTGAATTCTGTTATAAATTTCATAAATGCCACCAAAAATTACGGTAATTGCAGCCATTTTTTCAAAAATATTATCAACATTTTGAAGGATTGAAATATGATTATTTGTTGTTGGCATTACAGTATCAGAAGAAAAGAGTGTAGAAGGGGCAGCAGAAGGAGAATTTTGTGCACAATGAAAAACTTGTTCAAAAAGATTTTGAATAAAATTTATTTGAGTTTGATTAAGTTCTCCAATATCAGCGATCAAAAATCGTTCATCGATTGCACTTATACATTGTCTCAAAACGAATGTTTGTTAATAAATTAATATGTCTAAAAAAATCAATACCGATAATGTTCATCTGTGTCGATACAATTTGTATAAAAAATAATTAATGAAAATAAAAATAAGTTCTGGAAAGAAAAATAACAAGTCATGACAATTTACTGAATTTTCCCGTAAAACAATTCTTTGCCGAAGCTTTGTTCATAGAAAAATGTAGTATACTTATTTTTTGTCCTAAAAACTTTCCATGACATTTTTAAAAAATAAATTTTTTTTGGTTTTGTTCTACTTTTTAGCGTGCAAACATTTTGTGCTCAAAAAAACGACAGCAATTTATGACAAAATAGACAGTTTCCGACCCTCTTTTTTTCTGTAAAAGCTATATCAAATGTCACAGATTTCAATCAAACTCCAGTAAAAAGGATAATTTTGAACTACAAATAAAAAATTAGAAGAAATGAAGATTTGTACTTTTGTTGCTTTATTTCTTATTGGCATTATCAGTGGGAAGTTTATAAATTATGTTTGTGTGTTCAGAAATAACCAAAATTAAAAACTTAGACAAAGAAAGTTTTTCGTCCAAATATAGTAAAATGGTTTTCTGTTTTTTTTGCATTTTTTTGGGGCGGTAAAATTTGAAATATTTTTTGGACGCAACTTTATCATAATAAAAAAACATTTTTCTTTTCTTTTTTTGTTGTGAAACTTTTGCAACCTTAAAAAATGTCTAATTGAACGTTTTAAAGAAGTTAAATTCAGTTTCTATAGATTTTTCTATAAAACTTGCAATATTTGTCCAAACAATTGTATCTTTTTAGGCAGAAAACGTTGCGAGCAGAAACTGCTTTGAAAATTTAAAAACAAAATTTGCTCAATAAAATATATAAGCAAGCAACAAGAAAATGCTCAAATCTAACCTCTAAAATCTGTCACAATATTTTTACTCAAATCTCTCAAAATTTCCGGGAGTAAAAAAAAGTGCTAATTTTTTTGAACCTCCCTTTTTTTGACGACTGATTAGTGATAACAAAGATACCCATAGTTTTTTCACACTCCGCTATCTTTTAAAATGGCAATAAAACATAATGTTATTGTTTTTTTAAAGGGAGTGTCGACGACAAGCAAAAAAAATTTTGTGTGGACAACAAGTATGTTTTAACACGAAAATGAGTTAGAGAAAAGAAATAGCATAGAAAAATGTCTTATTCGTGTAAAAAAATACTTGTTGCCAAAAAAATTTTTTTTGCTTGTCGTCGACACTCCCTTTAAGCAATAATAAAAGTACGTCACAAAAGATCAGCATAAAATTTGATGACTTGAAAAAAAAGAGTCAAATGATCCGGAAGTTAAAAAGTTTTGTTCATGCTTTAATTAATTTAATTGTGTCAACCATTTACTGTTTTAAAGCTTTAATACAGTATAGTGAATTGTTGACTCTCACAAAAGAACGATCAAATATGTGAAAAAAACATATTTTACCATATTTCATTGGTATTCAAACATATTTTGAACGTTCTTTAGCGGCCCATTTTGCTTTTTGGCATTTTTTATATAAATGAGTAACTATAAACATAATTTTGGTACCAAAAAATGCAGAATCTTAATATTGATACGAAATGGTAAAAAAAATTATTAGGTTAAATGCTGATAAAAATGATAATTGATAAATAAAAAATGAAATTACCGTAATTTTTTTATCCGAATTTTTTGCCCCTCCATGCCCCAATTTGATATTGTACCTATCAGATGCAGAACTTTTTTCTAAGCCAAATAAAATAAAAAATAAATGCGCGAAAATGAGCGGTCAATATTTTATTAGAGAAAAACAAAAAGTCGCAAATTGTCTCTGCACCTCTCTATTTATGGTGTGTGTTTTTTTTTCTTTTACCGTAAACATACGTTTTTCAATCATTGCGAAATTTTAAAATTAAAAACAAGCATTATATTTTTAAGAACAAAATTTTAGATTTTTATTGATATTTTTCTCTTTGATGTACGTTAAAAAAACAATAAAAATTTGATTTTCAATGTTTTTATGGGGAAACAATATATATCAGCTTTTTCAACTTTTTCTTTCATGACTGAAGCAGCCGCCGCCGAAAATTCACGTGGACATTTAAAAGTTCATTTTAATGATAAGAAATGATTAAATGAACTTTTATGTGTGTTTCGTGTGTGCATGTGATAATTGCAAAGATTATTTGGTTTTTTATTTTAATCATGCGAAAATATCGTTTCTATTGTTTTATTTTTTGTGACTGTGAAAAGATCGTGGGCCACACACAAAATCAAAAATTCATAGGGGGTATTCCATTTAAATAAATATATATTTTTTATCATTTTATTTTTGTTGTTTTTTTTATTTTTCGTTCGTTTTTATATCCATTTATATATGTTTATCACTTTGTTAATCTTATAATCAGTATTTTTTTAGATATTATTCAATCATCTGCAAGCAAAGATGGAATTACAAAATCTTCAACTTGTTTTATCACAATCAAATGATTTAAATGAAAGTTATACTTTTGTTTCTCCATGTCCACAAAACTTTTCACTTCCATATCCAATCATCAAATATATTTTTACAAATCCAAGTTCTGGAAAAGCATGGAAGAAATTGATTATGTCATGCAAATATTTCTTTTCAAAGAATGCTATTTATCCTGTAAAATTTTTACAACATGATTATGGAAATGAATGGAAAGCTGATGGAGAAATTTTTGATCCAATGAAAAATATTGCTAAATTATGGATTTATGATGAAATTTATGTTTGTACTGATAAACCAACAGTTTTGTCATCTTTAATTCCAAAAATTGGCAACTGTAATCTGCGCTTTTTGGATATTTATCGCCAACATTTAACTTTTGATGAATATCACTTTTTAACTTCATCTGGTGATTTGAAACATTTGTGTCTTATTCTCTGCATAATTAAACATTCTGATGGAGCTTTAGTTACATTTGATCAATTCTTTGAAAATATTCCCAAGCTTGAATTTTTTTTTATGTAAGTTTATATTACAATATTACATTTTATAATAATATTACATTTTCATTTTTGTAGGGGGCTTGCTTCAAATTTTTTTTCGATGTTTAAAAAAGATACTTTCAAAAAGCTCGCTGTAATTCTTCCATCTTTAAAAGAACTTTCTCGCTTTAATCTTTATGATTTGACAGAAGAATTTGATTTTGCTTCAATGACTGATATTCTTTTGGTTAGTTTTCACTTTTTTATTTCGATAATATATTTTAAGCATATTTTAGAAAAATGAAAATTTGTTGATTAATTTGGGCTATAATGGAGATATTCCACTTTCTGATGCATGTAAAGAAATTCTTGAAAGTTTTATTGCAAAAATCATTGAAACTCCACCAAAACAAATTCCTAAGATTGATTTTCCTGGATTTGTAAATAGTATTTATTATGATGATTATCAAAAATTGTATAATTTAAAAAAATAATTCTGTGAAATACATTTTTTTGTTTGTGATTTACTGTAACGGTTTTTTTCCGTTTTTCCTTTGTTTTAAATAAATTGTGTCCTTGAGTTTTTCGAATAAAATTGCTTTGATTTTTACATTTTATTTTTGAGAACTGAAATATTTACACTTTTAAATTAAAATTCAAAATAATCCTTGCAAAGAGAGAGAGAACGATTTTTCCACTGTCCAAAGTAAAAAACACCGGAATTACATTACACGATTTATTTAAATGAAATAAAATTTCACAAAAAAAAAAGAAAAATTGTTTTAATTCCAAAAAAACAGTACCATTTTGGGATTATGCATATAAACTTAAAGCTTTAAACCTGCCATGTGTTGATGGAGACCATTTTAAATATTCTGGATCAACATGAAGTTTTTCTTTTTTATTTTTAAAATATTTTTCAACCATTGTTAAAGAAAGCATAATTTGAACACCTTCAGTGAGTTGTCGGACAATACCAAATGATTCCATTGTTCTCTGAATATCTTCCCGTGTAATTCGAGTACGTTCAACAAGGTGCTTCAAATTAAAATTTATTTTTACTTCTTTTTCTATATATTCTTTTAAACTTTCTACAGTTTCATCATGCTTAAATTCCGAGAGAATTACTTCTGTAATTGCATACAACCAATATGATCGATATGATAACTATAAGATAATGATAACTGCTAACACACAAATAGAATAACAAAAAGCATACCAAACCCAAATCAGATAGTGGTTTTTCAGGTGAACCAGTTTTTTGTTCAACTTTTGAAAGCAAATAACTAAATTCAATTAAAAATGTTCCATAACCCCTCTTTTGAAATTGTGGTAATACAAGAATACATGAAAGATTGTAACCTTCTGGAGAATTCTTTTCCTAGAAAAAAGAAATACAATTATCTCAATCGTATCCAAAACCATAACAGCAAATTTTTTAACATTGTTTTTAGTTTCAAATGATTCAAAAAACTAATGTTTATTATCACTATTACAGTAAGAAGGCAAATCCCACCTTTGAAAAATATCCAACAATATTGTAAGTTTTTTCAGGAGATTTTTCACATAAAATATAAAAATGAAATATTTTTGCATCATAATATAAAGCTTTATGATCCAAGAATAGCTTTGAAAGTACACATAAATTCATTGCATATGTGTCATCAACGGCTCCATCAATTTCAAAAAATGCCAAATTATCTTTTTCATAAATCTTTTTTCCTGGTGGTCCAGAAAGGGGGCATTTCTTCTGCAAAAAAAACATATATAATCGATACAACACAATCTTTATATACAACATTAGATAATTATTTAAAATACACATACCATATGAGAAAAGAGACATTCCTCTGAAGGCCAATATGATAGACACCAACTACATAAATGAATGCATGGTAAATGAGTAAATGGTGCAGGATATGGTGAAAAATACCATGGAACAATTCTCCAACCATTTAAACAAATACTTTCAATATTTCGTCTTTCTGCTTCATTATCTTTCGTTGGTTCATCTGATGCTAGAAAATAATAGTGCTGTAAATGAAATGATTAAAAAACATACTATTATAATCATAGAAATTTTGAGAATTTTCCGGATGTGTAATTCTTGTAAAATCTAATGAATCTTCTTCTAACCAATGATCTGTAATGGAACGGTATGAAAATATAATATGGATATGAATTGATGACAAGAAAAATACTTACCATATCGCCGATTATAACCAATAAAATGAGCATAATAACGATAAGAGGATCCATTATTTCGAGAACGTTTAATACCTCGAACTTCAGCAAGAACTGAAAAAGATTATTTATCAAATTAATATATACACTTTTGTTTTGCAGAAGAATATCGTGACTAAGGATTGTCCCGATCTGATCTGAGCAAACAATCCTCTATTCCGAAACTCCATTCGTCTTTGTTCACAGATTGATTCCTTTGGGTCTATGCCGTATTTCGAAGTCGTATCACATTTTCACTGGCATCAGATCTGGACAATCCCCTATAAAAGCATGTTTACATCTCAAAAAAAATTAAATTTGCAAACTAAAATATATATATTTAATGAGGAAACATACTATATTCTTCTTCTTCCTCCATTTTAGCATATATATGACATCCAATTTGAGCTTTTGGTGCAACATTTTCAAACATCATTGATTCATCATTGGTTTTTTGAGAATAACTCATTTCAAAAGAATCATTAGATGCTTCAAAATCCATATTTGATGATGGCAATAAGACTAAAAATCATCTGATTGATAAGATTAAAAAATATCTGAATAAATTTCGAAAAAAACGGATGATTTAAATAAATAATTCACTGAATTTCATTACATGAATTTATGTAAAAAGTTAAAGAGACATTTGTACAGACACACAACGCCAAATTGCTAATACATACAGTAAGAAAAAAACTTATTTTCACAATTATGTAATTGTTCAACTAAATTTTTTATCTGTATCACACAAAACTTTGACCTTATCAGAAATTTAGTTATAAGAAAACCAGGGAATTCTATTTATTGAAAGTTTTATTAATACTAATATATAAATGAAATGAGATACGGTAGCTTTTGACATGTATTTATTAAATCGATATTTTTTTATGGTGTTGTTTCATATATTTTAACGGAACGAAAAACATTTTGGTCGTGAAATTTTTACTACAAAAAAAGTATTTCCAATTTTTTATTTATTTTACAAACATTTTTTCAAACATAAATATTTTATTATAATTTTTATTCAACAAAATCTGGTCTCAAATATGAGCTATTTCGGTAGCTTGAACGAACCGAAGCTCGACTTCTATTTCTTCTCAAATTTGGTCGATCTTCTTTTGAAATTAAAAAGCTTGAAAAATTTGGTCGTTTCGAAAGTATTGTTGCACCTTTAAAGGCTGCCAATGATTCATCGAAATGGGTGGTAGGAATTATGTCCGATTTGTTGTCATAGGTTGAAGTTGAAATATATCCTTCTTCAATATCTTCTTCATTTTCATGTTTTGGTTTTGGATTTGAGATATCCGAGGCCAAGGAAACATTAATCTTTGATGCCTTTGGTGAATATTCATCAATTTGTGCGGCAAATCTCTCTTTTAAACCCTTCAATTTTGCGGTTCCCCCAGATAGGACAATATTTGAATATAATAATCCATGATATCCCATTGGAATTTTACAGATCATTTCATACAATTGTTCTGCGATACCGTAATCATTTTTACCAATTATTGATGGTTCAAATAAAATTTCTGGTGCTTCAAAAGTTGATTTTGTTGAAGGTTTTTGAAGTTTTTGATACATTCGAGAAACAGCTGCAGATTTTTTTATATATTTAAAAAAATCTGGTTGTGATTCTGATTTTGTTTCTTTAAATGATTCATGTCTTTTCACTTCAGCTTTGTAATCAGATGCCACAAAACAATTTGCTTCTTTAAAAGTATCCAATTTTTGTCGAGTAAATGGGGAAGCTCGATCAAGGCTATATGAAATATCTGCGTCATCAATTAAAAGATTTGATATATCTGCTCCACCAATATTAAACCATTTAGCTTCAGATATTCGAGGTTTATCATCAATAATTGGTAAGAATGATGTAAGACTATGTCCAAGTTGAACAATGCAACCGGTTGATTTTCCTTTAAAAATATGTAAATTAGGGATTAATTATGAAACAATTAATTATGTTTAAATACTGCACACAGTTGCTCCGAAGCCGATTCGACTCCCGAGCCAAGGAGCTGGCACCAGTGCTGGAGCAACTGCTCTCGAAATGCCAAAGGACAAGTGTTTTCAAAATTCGGCGCCATGGAGTCAGCTCCGGAGCCGGAATCGAAAAAAAAATTCCCAGCACAACATCATTTTCATAAGCCATGTACAGTAGGGTAAAACTTTTTTCAATACAATAATCCCAAAAAATTCACTCACCTGAAGCAATGAAAGATAAATAAGCGTCAGAAGTGATGTAAACAGAATTAAAATTAAATTTTTCAAATAACATCTACAATCATTTTTATCATTTTATCATTATTTTTTTATCACAAAGCTTAAAACTTACATCCAAAGCTTTTTCCCTATCTTTTTCAGTAGAAGCAAGAGATTGGGTAAAAATAATTGAACACTTTTTTGGTTCAATATTGAAAGAGCGAATAAAATGCTGCATTAAATCTTCAATAATTGACCAATTTTTGATTATCCCTTTTTCTACGGCATTTTCATACCATGGAGTTTCTTCAACCAAAGATTTATTTTTGATTACATAAATTTTCTAAAAAATTAATTATATATTTTTTATACAATAATACAGTATCCCAAAAATAGAGCGACACAAAATGATATTTATTATGGATGTGTGACGTTGGGTGTGTCCAGGCGTGACGTCACGCATCTTATTGTATGACGTCACGTATATAGGGGGTTTAGAAAATGTGATGCCGTTTTGAAATGCGGCATTATATCAATGGAAACGAAGGGTAAGTAAATGGGTTCAAAAATTTCTAATTTTTTTGTGACGTCACATCTTGACAATTCCTATCTTTATATTTGTGATACTTTATCACCTGTTATCATAAAATAGTTAATTTTTAAACTAAATTCAAAAAAAACTTATTCCAAAGCTAAACTAACCTTTTCAATACAAGGCGAACAAATCAAACTCGGAATTTCAGAATCGGCTGTCCCAAATCGAATTTCTGATGCCCCAACATCCACAATTACGGTCGTTAAAGAATCTTCCATTGTTTCTTTAAAAAAAAAAATAAATATTTTTTAAATCATTAACTCTTTTTTTTTCTGCTGTCACACAAAAAAATGTGATTAAATTGGAAAAAAATAAATTGAGTCAATTTTATTTGCTTGATTTTTTTCATTGATGGTTGAAAAAAGAATTACTGATAAGCGAAAACAAAAACCAAAAACCTGAAAAAAAAACTTTTATTCTTTTTTGTTGGACGTCAAATTTGTTTGCAAACATCAAAGAAAAAAAGTGAGTCATTGAATTTATTTAAAAATATTTGTACGTAAAATTAGGGGTGTCACTTTATTAAAATGACGTAATTTTTTACCGAAAATAGCAGCAATAAAAATCATTTTCAATAAAGCATCGGGAAAAATAAGTATTACTCAAAAAATCAACATTCTTTAATGATTGATTGAATTTCTCAATTTTATCAATTTCAATGATCAATATTGAATGAAGAAATTTTTTTATTTATTCTTTGTTCGAATTTTTTGTAAACGGAAATCAAATTACGGTAGAATTTCATGAAAATATTTTACTCTTTTAAAAATTTTATGGAAAAAAGGCACAAAATTATTTTTATCATTTTTAACCACGGCACAGACGTGGATTTGAACCTGCGAGAGCGGGGTTATGGGCACGATGGAATCAATGGTACATTTTTGTGAGCATTTTTGGCATTGTGTTCGTTTCCATTTTTGAAGATCTCTTTTTTACAAAGTTATATTTTAAAAAAAAGCTTGCTGTTACGAGATTCAGAATTTTCTGCTGATTCTAAATAAATAAGACACAAAGCATAAAAAATAAGTTTAAGTTTAGGATCCACTGAGAAAGATTTGTATGAAAAAATCCGATTTTTTCGACTTTTTGGTCAATATCATGTGACTAAAATCTATTATTAAAAAAAGCTCTCTGTTATCTTATAGAGCTGCTTTTGCTGATTCTAAATATGTAACAATTTAAAATTAACAGTTTACCAAAAGCTTAGCATCCACCGAGAAAGCTGACCGAGGAACTCAAAAAGTAAAATGTACGTTTGATTTCAACGTGCGTTCTGTTCTTTCCTTTGATTAATCAAGAGATTTTTTAAATGTGCAATTAATTGAGATGTTTCATTTTTATTAATATCAATAATTTTTGAATAACTCTTGCAATTTCTGCAAGTCCATCTATTCCCATCAGGTCTAATAAAATAATCATCAAAGATTAAACCTTGTTTTCTAACTATTCACGAAGTAAAGGGCCAAAATCTTTTTTTTTGTCCGGATTTTTTTTTCTTTCTTTGATTCTGTGTGTCTAAAAATATTTTTTGGCTTAACAATTGTCCGTCAAAAATACAAACTGATTTGAACAAAAAAAGAGAGGACAGTTTTTTGGAATTTCATCATTATTTTTTAAGTGCATGATTTATATTTTTTCTTCCAAAGATGAAAAAAAGGTAATTTTTCGTGCAAATTTAGTGAAACCGTCGTTTTATCCATATTTTTAGGCGCTGTTCTGTTTTTGGATGAGATGATATTAAGGAGTAGGAACAGGTAAAATTGTGTGGTAAAAGGTTGGTTATTATATTGTTGCATATAAGTATAGACTAAAAGCTAAAACAGCAAAATTGTTAAAATTTGTCTGTTCAAACATAATAATGTTTTTTTTTATATTTGTACAGTTGGAAACTCTTTAATCTTTGCTTGTATTATTTGTTTAAAAGAATTATATTTAAGGAAACTTGAAATTTAACTGAATATGTAGA
This sequence comes from Panagrolaimus superbus, assembly GCA_964035985.1. Classification (NCBI taxonomy): domain Eukaryota; kingdom Metazoa; phylum Nematoda; class Chromadorea; order Rhabditida; family Panagrolaimidae; genus Panagrolaimus; species Panagrolaimus superbus. The sequence goes on from OZ038357.1 coordinate 16,387,868, forward strand.
TACTTTTTAAAATTCATTAAAGAAATTGTTTTGAAACATGAATTTAAAAGTATTAATTATTCTTTTAACTTTGTTTATCAATATAAATTTTGGCCGTGAAATTTGTGATAAAGTTCGTATCACTTTTTCTGAGCCAAAAAATGGTGGTAAAAGGAGTGAAAATGAAACAACAAAATCATTTTTTTCCATGGATATTAGTCATGAAATTCTGTATGGATATTATCCAATGTGGAAAATTTATGCCCCAGAATTTCCAGAAAATTTCAAAAATGATTTCAAAATTTCTTCCATAAAAATTCGAGAATTTCATCTTAGTGATACCGCTTCAACTTATGATCGAATAAATGCTACTGATTTTCCCATGATAATAGGGGGTTTAATTAATATTGATATGATTTGGATAAAAACTTTATATTTTGGTAATGCCACAATATATAAAACAAAAATTTATTTTAATGATGGAAGTTTTGTTGCTCCAAATGAAAATTTATTTCAATTGAATCAAACTGTTTCTACAAATATTTGTAAGTTTAAACATGAACCATACCATCGGGACGGATATGAGGGCCTGGGACCCCGATTCCTTTCCCAGACTTATCTGCATAAGGCACGCAGTAACTGCATTGAGTCTGCATTTAGGGAGTAACCGCGCAGATTGCACCACCCGACCTTACGTTAACTGCGCAGTCACTGCATTTTATGCATTTTTGACAGACTACACTGAAAAAAGCCGTTACGAATTCATCACTGATCGGTGAAGAATTCGACACTCCTGCAGTGACTTAAAATTCCTCGCTGAAAAACAATCAAAAATCACAGTGATGTGATGCCGCTGTGATGAATCTAGTGACGGTGATGTTATTGTGACGTTATGGTGTTGAATACGTAACTGGAAAGTTACCATCACGGTGATGATTCGGTGACGTTTTGGTGATAAATTTCCGCTCCCCCCGATAATTTTTTTGGGCAATAGTTTTTAATGTCTGCCATTGTTTAGTTGCTTGCATTTTAGAATTTGTTGTCGTAAATTTATTCACAACAAATATAAAAACAACTAAACAAATTTTAAAAAGATAAATTTGTTAAATTAAAATAAAACTATTTTTGGACAGTTTTCTTTTTATTTATACCATAACCACCACATTTTACAACATAAATATATTTTGAAATATAAAAAGAAGGAAAATGAAAATTATCGGGGGGGGGGGAGCGGAAAATCATCACCAAAACGTCACTGAATCATCACTGTGATGGTAACTTTTCAGTAACGTATGCATCGCCATAGCATCACCGTCACTGAAGTGATGCAATCATCACGCCACCATTGCGTCGCGGGTAAAACCGTCACCATTTCCTCAATATTTTTTTTCTCATTGTAAATGCAGTAACTGCATGATGCAGATAGTCAAGTCTGGGTTAGACGCACATCGAAAAAATGAGGGAAATCTTTTTCATTGTGCGTCCGAATGGACCAGGGCTGCGTCGTACAACGTGGAACATTTTGTTCCACTATCTTTTTTCCACTTCTTTTATGTTTTACACCCATTTTTTTCAGTGATATATTTAAAAATTTTTTTCAATTTTTAGCAGATTTAAAATATACAACTCAATATCCGACAGAATACACTTGTATTTCATTCAAAAACATTACGGAAGAATTGATAATTCCAAAACGATGTAAAACATTCAAATCTCAATCAATTCTTTACAGAAATGAATTAAATTTTACTGAAGAAAAAGTCAATGCAACATATGAAATTTTAGAAAAAAGTATTAGAATTTTAACTGAACATAATGTCAAAAATTTAAGTTTTTATTTGAATGGGGATTTATTGAATTGTACAAGGTAATAAGCCTGCTTTTTTAAAAAGTTGTTTTTAAAACCATTCAAAATTTTTAGCCCTACTCCAACCACCTCAATTTGTATTGCTGATTTCAGTGTCAAAGATGAAGAGAAACCTTTGTTTTTACAAGGATATATGAATTACAAAAACGATAAATTCGGTAATTCTTTAAAGGATGTATTTTTGGTAGCTGAAATTTCAATTCAACAAAATCAAACTATTATTAAAAAGGGCGAAGCATTCAACGATAATTGCATTCATTTAAACAATTACTTGAACGCATTTTTGAAATTTCATCATTATCAATCTTGGAGTTATATTAGATCATCAACTTTTTGTTGTCAAGAATACTATCTTTAATTTAATATACGGGTATTTTTGTTCACTGAAAAAAAAGTATGCCAAATACACCTAAAAATAGATCTATATTTACTCCTTTTAGGAGCAAATATCGTCTTTTTTTTGTTAAGGAGTATCCATTTTTTGTACCTCTTTAACATAGACTAACATTTACTCCGAAAAAGACGACATTTACTCCTTTTAGGAGTAAATATCAATCTATTTTGTTTAGGAGTGTCCATTTTTTGCACCCATTTTTTTCAGTGTTATATTTTTTTTGTTGTAAAAAATGGTATACTGTTTAAAATAGTTTGGATTTAATGTGGTAAAAAGTTAATAAATACGTTTAGCAAAAAAAAAGAAAAAAATTCAAATTAGTTGTAGTTAATTTAGAGGTCTGAAGGTTCCATATGTTCCATGGGAACACTTAAACTTCCACATGGATTATTATTTCCCAGATAAACACTTACACAACCATCTCCACCATAATTTTTAGCATGTTGTTGTTGTTTTTGTATACACCTTATGGTAATCGGCCACTTATTATTTATTGGCATTTTGAATTATTCGAAGATGGAAAGGTTTTTAGCACAGCTATAGAAGGATTTTTTGAGAATATGGTATGGTTCAATTACCGTAATCCAGCTACTTTAATCCCTAAAAACACCCTTTTAATGTAGTCAAAAAGAGGTGTACCCATTATGAAAAATGTTCAACTCATTGAGACGAGACGAATGATACCAAATTTGTTGAAAAAAAATTTTTTGAAATTTTTACACCCCCAGAATTCTGTAGCACGGATTCAGTACATCAGAATCCAAAAAAAGTTGAAATTCGTTATTTATATTTATTTTTTTAAATTTAAATTCGTTACCATCGACCCCAAAATACCCTATACACCAAAAATGAGCCAATTCAGAGACAAAAAGTTTTTTAAAATCCCAAAAATTTTCTGTTTTGTTCGAAAATTACACAAAACAACTTTTATTTGTTTCTTTCTTTTCTGTTTTGTTCGAAAAACAACTTTTATAAGTCTGCTTTTTTAAAAAGTTGTTTTTAAAACCATTCAAAATTTTTAGCCCTACTCCAACCACCTCAATTTGTATTGCTGATTTCAGTGTCAAAGATGAAGAGAAACCTTTGTTTTTACAAGGATATATGAATTACAACAAAGATAAATTCGGTAATTCTTTAAAGGATGTATTTTTGGTAGCTGAAATTTCAATTCAACAAAATCAAACTATTATTAAAAAGGGCGAAGCATTCAACGATAATTGCATACATTTAAACAATTACTTAAACGCATTTTTGAAATTTCATCATTATCAATCTTGGAATTATATTAGATCATCAACTTTTTGTTGTCAAGAATACTATCTTTAATTTAATATACGGGTATTTTTGTTATATTTTTTTTGTTGTAAAAAATGGTATACTGTTTAAAATAGTTTGGATTTAATATGGTAAAAAGTTAATAAATTTTTCAAGAGGAATACGTTTAGCAAAAAATGAAAAAAAAATTCAAATTAGTTGTAGTTAATTTAGAGGTCTGAAGGTTCCATGAGATGCATGAAAAAATTCTTTTTTTTGTGGCAACTTTTTTGCAAAAAAATGGCTTGTTCTCACTTGCCGAACATTTTTTTACACAGTGTGTGAACGTTTGCGCACTTGCTTAGAGACTGGCCGAAAACTAAAATTTATAAAAAAAATTTTTTGTTGAAAAAAAAGGGTAGAAATAACAGAGTTATTTGGCACTGAATAAATGTAAAATTAATTAATTTATTTTATTTATTTTTATTTATTGCTCCTTATCAAGGCACGCAGGTCCTGAGGAGGGGTAAACGTACAATACAATTACAATACAACAATTACAATCCTAAGATAAAACTTGTTTGACAGAATCAGAAGATTGGTCGCACAAGTTGATTGAGGGAGTTGAATTGAAGAGATCATGTTCACCAAATTTGCATACATTCCGCAAGCGCAACCATGAAGTGGAATGGAGGACGGGGGATGAGATATTTGATGAGAGTTATTCTTTTTGCACGAGTGAGGAGTCGAACCATTGATGATTTTTGAGAATGAAGAATTTGAGAGACGAGCGCAAAAAAATAAATATATAATTAAAAAATGGTGAGTAAAAGAATGAGTTTTTTTTACTATTTTTTATGACCACACTTTTTGGATCAACTGATGCCCAGTTTTCTTATATTTTCCACTTGCAGATAGTCATTTAATAAAAAAATTTGATGGTTATTTAATGATATTTACTGTAACCTTTGTTTAAAACTATCTCTTAAGTTATTTTGTAAATCCGTCTTATTTGTTTTTGCAAAATTATTTGTTTCTTTCTTTCGCAAGTTTTTATTTCATTAACTTTTATGATTCATATTTGTTTGTTTCTTTTTTCTTTGTGTCTTTTTGTGTGAAAAGAAAAGGCGCCAATTTTAACGCCATTTTGGACGGACTTACGCTAGGTTCAGCTCTCTATGTATCGGCTCTCTCTCTCTCTCTCTCTCTGTGTTAGCTTTTCTCTAAATTACGGCAAGGAGAGGCAGTCAGTCATCAATCAATGCATACGCGATTGCCGCAAAACAGGTCGCGTTAGGCGGAGTTTGGTCTAAAAAAATACTTTTCGGGTCATTGATTTTTGCATTTATGTGAAATTTTTGTCATCAATTGTCGGAACAATAGTTTTTTTACCAAATATTTTTTGAATATTTAAGTGATACCATAAATTTGCAAAAATATGTTACAGATGCAGATGTAACTAATGAAAAGTGTAAAGTATGCACGGAAGTTGTAATAATGACATGGAACTTGATTATGGAGTACGTGAAACAGTAGTTTGTCGCAACATGTTCCTTATGTGTTTTTGTCGAATCTTACGAAGAATTAAGTGAAAGAGATCGGCAATTCCAGTTTTTTCAAGGAACATAAGTTTAGCTATCAGTTTATGGCTTATCAGCTATTCATTTTGTTGGATTTGATAAAGAAGAAGAAGCAAGCGTTGTTTCTGAATAACATTCAAAAGCGCATTTAAAATTACATATTTATTTTTTTTAAATACAGATGAATAATGTTTCAAAAAATTTCATCATGGAATTGAAAAACTACAAAATTAATAGATACAAAATAATTTAAATACCAAATATTTACTAAAACTTAACTATAAATAAATGAGGAGTCCAGGATTTTGGTCGTCCTTGGTTTTTTAAAAATACAATCAATTGTCAATTTGCAAACTCCAAAAAAAGTAGTGGATAATGAGAAATAACAACTTTTTTCAGCAAAAATGAGGTCATTGATTTTTGCATAAATCTTAAAAAAAGTTTGCTTAAAATTGTCAGACGCTTAGTTTTTATTTAATTTAATAATAATGCTTTTTGAATATTTTATATATGTTTTAAATTAAAATTAAATTAAATTTTTTTTATTCATAATCATCTAAAGACTACCCGATTACATCTATGACAATAAGCTAATCGGTCTTCATTGAAATAAAGGAAGAAATTTCTCCATGCTATGAAATGGGAGAAAATGTTTTCCTAAAATTCAAAAAACATTGGCACGAATCACCATATTGTCCAGACCTCAAAAAAGCATGTGGAAACACTAAAAATGTTGAAGAAAATAGAATACAACTTCTCCAAAAAAAGTAGTGAATAATGAGAATAAAATCAACATTTTTTAGCAACAATGAGGTCATTGATTTTTGCATTAATCTTAAAAAAAGTTTGCTTAAAATTTTCAGAGGCTTAATGGTACTTCTTGGGGCGAAAACGAGAACAGTGCCAAGAATTTTGTGACTTGATTATGATAAACCAAATATTTAGGAATAACAAAAGTCCATTTTTAAGATTCTGAAAGCAAATATAAAATCAGAAACCCGTTTTACCCAAACATACTAAGTCATACTGTAGAATTACAGGTCTCGACACGAAAACATGATTTTCGTCAAAAACAGAGTTCATCATTAAATTCCTCATGGTCGAAAACAGGGCTGGACGAAAGTTTCGTTTCGTTTCGTTTTGGCGAAACTTTCGCACTTTTTTAGGGTTTCGTTTCGTTTCGTGTTTCGCGAAACAAAGCATAAAAGTTTCGTGAAAACGATGTGCTAAGAATGATGTAAAAACCCAAAACTTATGGAGAAATGAGCGGCAACAAAGTCGAAAATAAAATAATACTTGCTTTTTGAGTTTAATTTTGGCGCTTTTTTGGAAAAATTTTCTCCAACGATGTTGCTGTTATTATGCAATATGCCAAGACATTGACTTTAAACACAAAAAATATTTTTAAATATTTTTAAACTCTCTGTGATTCATTGTAATCTTTAAATGTCGGGCTGTATGCACTTTTAGTACCGTTCTTTTGAGCACCACTTTTTTGAGTACCTTAGTAGATAAATCAATTTAAAACGAAAAAAAAAGTTAATTTTGTGGTCAAACATTAATAACAAATTAGCATTTAATAATTTTTTAAATTGTAAACCCTTCTTTCTGCTCAGGTACTCAATTGAAAAAAGCTGAGACACCTTTTTAAATTGCTGGTTTAGTCCTTGATGTAATGCGAAAGAGTTTAAAAAATGAAACCGTTAAAAAAATACTGTTTTTGAATTGTAATTTAAAGCATCTTAATTATGTCTATTAAAAAATGTTTTTTGTTTTGTTGATATTTTTTACATTATTAATAAAAAAAAATTTATAACTTTCGTTTCGTTTCGTTTTGCGAAACTTTCGCGGTTTTTTTAGGTTTCGTTTCGTTTCGCGCTAGCGAAACAAAAATTTCGTTTCGTTTCGTTTCGTTTCGTTTTGCAAATCTCAGTTTCGTCCAGCCCTGGTCGAAAACCTATACATCCAAGAAATAAGCACAAACGAGCTAAAATTTGATTTTTCGTAAAGGACCAAAATTCTCGAAATTGCGATCGGCGATATTCAAAAATTCATAAGGATTCGGTCTCGACGAACTGTTGGACGATATTCTACCCCCTGGGGTAAAAAACCCGGGGAATCCGATGGTAATAAAATTGAATCTGGAATCTTTTTTTTGGACCCCATTTTATGCAAATTTCCGGGGTCGATAGGCCAAAAATGGGTCCCAGCACGAAACTTTTAAAACGCTGATTCTATATTCGGATTCCCCATGGTCGAAAACCTATAAGGGTGCAATGATAGCAAAAAATAATTCCGGATTGAAAAGTTATAGTTTTAACTAACTTTTAAAAAAGAAAAAATGTCAATTTTGGCATTCAAAGTACGATAAAACCGGCATTTTGCCAAGTTTTGCTCTAAAAGTATTTTTTTCCAGCTTGTTAAGCAAGATCGAAAACATGGGTTATATTTAAAAAATTTCGATTTTTTACGAACGTATGACACTTCGTTATGGTCACTTCGTTATGACCTATTCGTTATGGACACTTTGTTATGAATGACACTTCGTTATGGACAGTTCGTTATCCTTTTTTAAATGTTGACGCTAAACATGTAAAACAATGAAAAACTAAAGAACCACTTTGTACAAGTTGTTATAAAGATGATATTTGTAATATATCTCTTCTGATTAATGCTTTAAAGTATTTTGAGAAATATATAAATGATAGCTTTAGGAGTATAAGGTATTCAATAACATAAACTAAACTTTTCAGAGGCGCTTAATGCTTGATCCTTTGGTTTCTCCTATACGATACATATGAAAACATTTAAGTGGAAAAATTATGTTCAAACTTAAGGATAAAAGGAGTTCAAACTTAATTAACGTTATTCAAAAACTTAGTAATCTGGAAAAAAACAAATATGTGTCTTACAAAATAATCTCCCAGTTACCAAACACAGCCAAGGATTCATAATTTTGAGAATCCTGAAGAGTTAGCATCTTTTTCTTGTATTGAAATAGCTATAATTAATAGTTCTAAAAAGTGTCATAACGAACTGTCCATAACGAAGTGTCGTTCATAACGAAGTGTCCATAACGAACTGTCCAAAACCATAACGAAGTGTACCAATAACGAAGTGTCCATAACGAAGTGTCATTTTACCATTTTTTACCTGTGCAGATCGTTTGAAAAAAATTGACGGAATGCGTTTTAATCTATAAAAAATTAAACATTTTATCACCCAAAAAATTCTTAAAAATATAATACCTTTCACAAAATTTATTGTAATCACGATCATTTGGTTTATCAAATTTATCCAAAGCTTTACGTAATTTTGTTATGATAGCTTAAGCTTATTTTCTGCCAAAACCGTGTAATATATTTTTATGTTTTTTATAGTTGCTCCCATCAAAGCACAAAAATTACTAAACAATATTTTCATTAACACTTTTGATTTCCCTCTCTAATATCAAATATTGAAAAAATGTAGAAGCTCAACAAAAACAACAACAACAAGCTAAAAATTCTGGTGGTGGTGGTGCAAGCGTTTATCTTGAAAATAATAATCCATATGGAAGTTTAAGTGTTCCCATGCCCATATGGGACCTCCAGATGTTTTTTCCCAAAAAAAATTAAGTTTCTTATTTTTGGATATTTTTTGTGTTGAAATTGGAATTTAATAAAATAAAATAACAATTTTATTAAACTTTTGTTTTAGTTTTTCTTTTGTTGAAAGAGTGTTTCTTAAAAAATAAATTTTTTTGGGTTACTGTAGTTTTTGAACTAAAGCATTGATAAGTTCTGACTTTTTTTTATCTGCAAAAATAAGATAAGAAATCAATTCATAAACAAAAATAGCTATCAATTACTGTAACAATGATTAAAAAATATATAAAAATTATTGTCCAAGATAATTAAAAATGGAAAGCAATAAAATTACTTGTTAAAAAAAAGTTTTTAAAAAGTTTGGCTGTATTTTCAGACGTTTATTTAATTGTTTTTCTCTTATTTTGCTTAAATGTTTCACGTTTATAAACTGTTGCTATACAATTATCGTAGCCGAGGTTGCACGTTTTATTTTTTTTTAAAAATCACTGTGTTCTTTTTCTCAGACAATTTGCTTACACCGCCGTTTTTTTTACAACTGTATACATCATTTTTACGCCTTTTGTTTAAAAAAAAAACAAGAAAAGAATCATGTTTTAAAAAACTTTTTTTTACTTTTTAATTTGCCATTATTTATTTCTTTAAAAAAGAAAATGGATGATGAAATATATGAATCATTTTTTTGTTAAAAAGAATCGCCCGATTCTATTCTATTCTTTTCTATTCTTTTTCTTTCTAATTCAACTGATTCATTTTTTCTGAAAATTTTGTTGACAAATCATTTTTCCTTTTTTTTCCACATTACTTTTTTCCATCCCATATTTAAATGGGCAAAAATTCTTTCAGTTTTTTTATTATTATTTAAAAAAAATTTGTTGAAGTTTTTCAAAATTGTTGAAAAAAAATCAGAGTTTTTTGATTTAAAAAAATGGCGCTTTCAAACAATGATTTATTGTATGTTATTATTGCCCTACTTTTACCCCCGGTGGCAGTTTATCTCAAAGTTGGATCCTGTAATTCTGATGTTTGCATAAATTTTCTTTTATGCTTTCTTTGTTTTGGAGTCTGCCATGCCATTTATATTATTATCAAAAATCCTGAATAATCACCTTAAATTTGGAAAAATCTTCAACAAATCTTTTTTTTTCAACACTATTTATTTAAATACAGTTAATTAATTTGTAGCAATTTTGGCTTTAATAAATAATGATAATAATTTCATTTTATTGCTTTCCATTTTTAAGTATCTTGGGCAATAATTTATATATTTTTTAATCACTGTTACATTAATTGATAGCTCTTTTTGTTTATGAATTGATATCTTATCTTATTTTCGCAGATAAAAAAGCGTCAGATTTTATCAATGCTTTAGTTGAAAAACTACCGTAACCCCTAAATATTTAAAAACTACCGTAACCCCTAAATATTATTTTATTTTTTAAGAAACACTATTTTAAAAAAGAAAATGTAAAACAAAATTTTGATATTTTATTTTATTAAATTCCAATTTCAACACAAAAAATATCCAAAAATTACTATTTAATAAAAAAATTTTTCGAAACAATGATACTTACTTTCATAGGTGTGTTTTATCTAATTTTAAACGGGCGCCTCTACAGGACAATTTTGGCCCCCAAAATGAGCCCGTGGTTAATTAGACAAAAATCATCAAAAAAAATTAAGGAAAAAAATCTACACTCGGAATCTGTATATACCAATTTTGGGAACAGAAAAAATCATTGGAATTTTTTGATTCGGATTCTGAAGCACTTTCGTGTTGAGAGTTGCAATCAACTTTTTTTTTTACTTGTCGTCGTCACTAAGATAATTTTAAAGTTAGATTTCATTCTAATGTAACCTTAAAATTATCTTAAAAAGTTTTAAACAATAAATGTACAAAATGCAAATATTGTTCTGAGTTAAAAAAAGTTTACAGAAAATATTTTCGATGCATATTGAAAATTTGCATAAACATCAAAGAACTAATATGCGGTTTGGACTTCTTCTTGAGAATAAAATAGCTGCAAAGTTTTTTTTGGGTTTTATTACGTTTAAAACGTTTAAAATTATTAACGGCATCATTTTCAATCATTTTCGGCCAATTTTGGTGCAGAAATAAAAAAAAATTTTTTTTGGATTTTACCGCACAGGGGGGACCAAGTGAAAAATTTAAAAAATCAAAAATTTTTTTTTCATATTTTTTGCAACTGACATATTTTTATCATTTTAAAGCAAAAAATATGAAAAAAAAATTTTTGATTTTTTAAATTTTTCACTTGGTCCCCCCTGTGCGGTAAAATCCAAAAAAAATTTTTTTTTATTTCTGCACCAAAATTGGCCGAAAATGATTGAAAATGATGCCGTTAATAATTTTAAACGTTTTAAACGTAATAAAACCCAAAAAAAACTTTGCAGCTATTTTATTCTCAAGAAGAAGTCCAAACCGCATATTAGTTCTTTGATGTTTATGCAAATTTTCAATATGCATCGAAAACATTTTCTGTAAACTTTTTTTAACTCAGAACAATATTTGCTAAGATTTGGCAGGAGGAAATTTTAATAGGAGGTCTGGTTCTCATTTGGCAGTGATTTAAAGTTTATAGCGTCATTTTTTTCGAAAAAACGTGTCATACAATATGTTTATACAAATTTTCAATTTATGAGATAAAACCTTAATTACAACTTTTTTTTAAACATAAATATATTAGCTAAGTTTTGGCAGGAGGATTTTCCATAATTATGCGTTGTTCTAGAAATACAGCACATTAAAATTCTAGTAGTACTAAAACATCAAAAAAATGCATGTTTTTCAATTCGCTGAAAGTCATTTTTTCGGTGTTAAATAGAAGTAGTTGTAAATAGAATCCGTAAAGTAGACACTGAGCTTTAATTAGGCGCAACAGAATTCCATTTTAGGCTGTATTAAGGTCAGGACATGAAAAATAGTAAGAAAAAATCATTTTTTTAACCATTTTGCAACATTTTCAATTCGCTGAAACGTCAGCAAGAATGGTATTAGTTCAAACCTTTTACAACTAAAAGTTTATATATAGTTAGGACTTTAAAATGGCGCAAGGGTTTTTTTATATGTTGTCTCCTTCTATCGATTTCAGGTCAAAATCCACCAAAATCAACCATTTTTCGTGATTTTTAAAATTTTGGAGCACCTTCATAAAACAACTTAAAATGAACTGGGATAATGTTTTTAATCATTTTTAAGCTATTTTGGATCATTTTGGGCCAAGGGCGCGTTAACCTGACACCCAAAGAGCCCGTGGGACGACAAAAATGAGGTCATAAATCTTTGACCCCCTCTCATTTATTTATAGTTAATTTAAAAAAATATTTGGTTGTATATAAATTATTTTGCATCTGTTAATTTTGTATTTATTCAATGCCCAATAATTCTGTCATTTTTTTTCTTTTTCCGCAAAAACCAATTAAAACAAAAATTTTCAATGCCAAAATTGCTGAAAGCCAATATTTTTTGTTAGATATTGTAATCCGATATCTAACAATTAATCCAAAATCTTCAAAAGTTTACCAAAAATTAATTAAAACATGCAAAAAAAATATTTGCATTGCAAATATTTTTTCCCAAAAAATCCAATTATAATTCCTTGTTTGCCACGGGCCCCTGGGGGCCAAAATTGTCCTGTAGAGGCGCCCGTTTAAAATTAGATAAAACACACCTAAAAACCATAAAAAAATGATATTAGGGGTATTCATATCATATTTTGGGGTTGTCAGGTCCAAAAAATGAAATTAACAAAGCTTTGATTATAATAAGTGATTGCTGATTCACGTTAACATCACGAATGAACAAGTTTGATTTAAGCAAAAAATATTTTTGAAGACTGCCATTTTTAGTTTTATACTACTTTCTCTGTAATTACCAGTGCTTTTCCGATTCCCTGATAAGGAATTTTGCGAGTTGGGGGTAAATTTCAAATCGATTTGAAAATTAGTATGAATCTTTTTAATAATTGTCTTCGAAAAAAGTAGATTTTTTAATTTCAGTGTTTTCGAATAATCCCCATCTCAAAATCTACAGAGGTGATAAAAACAAAGTGTTGTAATTGTATTGTATCTCTCCAGAATTTTTTATTTTATTATTTAAAGAAATTAATAAAGATTGCGATATCTAAACGAGATTTAAAAAGCACATATATCAGTTTAAAGTCATAATTCTTAAATTTAAATATAAAAAACACAGCTTAAAGGGAGTGTCGACGACAAGCAAAAAAAAAATTTTTGACAACAAGTATCTTTTTACACGAATAAGACATTTTTCTATGCTATTTCTTTTCTCTAACTCATTTTCGTGTTAAAACATACTTTTTGTCCACACAAACTTTTTTTTGCTTGTCGTCGACACTCCCTTTAAGCGAGTGTTAATAATTTTTTTGTTTACTTCCAAATTCTAAAATTGAAAAAAAAACAATTTATTTTTTTAAAAGCACTGTTTTTAAAAAGTTGTTAATTAAAAAATTTGTTTCCTCTGAATGAAATCTTGGTGTCTCTAATAATCATTTTATCTTTTAACACTGACCGTCAAACATACGTAAAAGCATTTTTAAAAACAAAAAATTGCGTTTTCAGAAAATTGATCATCATTTTTTAGACGAATGTATGAATCATCTTTTTTCCCTCTCAAAAAAGTAAGCAAAATACTGATTTAAAAAAAGAGAAACAAAAGCAATCTTTTTTAGTCTTCACTTTTTTAAAGAAATTTTACAATTTTTTATTTTAGAAACAAATTATTTGAATATTTAAATATAATTTTTAAAAAAACTGAAAACAAAAAAAGTAATAAAATTATATATTTTGGATTAAAGAATCCCAAAATAAAACTAGCACCATCTTGGAATTAAAATCAATTTTACAAGCACACGATCTTCGTTTACTTAGTGCAAAAAGAATAATTATTAAAGAAATTTAAAGTTCTCAAAGAAAATTAATTTTAAATGGATCAAAAACACTGTAATTATGTAATTTTTATTTTTAAATACCGTAATTCAAGCTTTTTTTGTGAAAATATTGGAGAAAATTGGCGAAAAAATGCAGCTTCTGGGCATCAAAAATGCCCATGGCTATCCTTGACTGTTTTAAGATTAACAACCCCCTAAGGATATATAAGAACTATTTTGTTTTTAATTTCGCTAGATTTTGCGTGATATCTATATTCTACAGTATTTTTGTCTTTAAAATCTCATTTTTTTAAATGCAAATTATGTTTTAACCATTCTTTGTATCAGGTCGTTCCAAAAGTTCTTGCCGCTCCTTTTTTTGCTGACAAATGGGATTGGATGATTGAAAAAATCTGATATTTTGCATGAAGGTAGCTGCAAAAAACTTGAAGGCACTCAAGGGTGATAAACTCAAAAAGTACCGTATTTTTAATGTTGTAAAATTTTGTACGAGAAACTTTATTAATTTTACTTTGCAAAACAACAAAAATACAGAAAATATAAAGAATAATCAACGAATATTTGTATTAACAAAGAATAACCTAAAGATTTCTCAAAATAAAATCTTCAAAAAGAGGCCCGCCACATCCTCTCGTTAACATAATTCTTAAGCTTGGCTTCCACGAATGTTTTTCAGGAAAAAAATGACTTGAAAGTTTATTTGTGATCTTTTGAAAAATTTTCTTTGCATCCATATTACCATCGCATCGCCAGCCAATGTAAAGAAAAATTCGTATTAATTGGGTAGATTTTTTCTAAAATGAAAGAAACATTGTTAAATGATAAATGGCATCCAATTTTTCTCGTCTATGTATCAATTTATCAACATGATCAATATAATTCAACCTTCTGAGGTTAACTTTTATAGTAGCTTAAAAATGAACAAACCTTCATTAAAGCAGCCAAATTTTTTACGTCTAAATTAAGGTCATGATTTTCTAAATATAAATATGGTAAATTATTATCAAAGCGAATTAATTGAAGCAAGTCTTCAGTTTCAGTTGAAGGATTATTAATTTTAATATTTGAGTGAGAAATGTTAATACATTCAAGATTCGGGGCTTTTTCAAGAATCTCATGGAAACTTAATTGTGAATCAAATTTTGTACCCCAACATTTTACATTTTTTGTTTTTTGCGATAAAAGTTGCAAAAATAATTGAGATGAAAATGAAATGGACGACTCAATATGAAGATATTTAATATGAAAAATAAGAGACTTTGGCACAGTTAATTTATTATTGTGAGCAGGAAATATCTGTGACTTTTCTATAATCGAAAGATTGTTTGTCACAAATAAGTCAATATTTGAAAAATCTGAAATATCCAAACAATGCAAGTAAGAACTGCTATGTTGAACAATTTTAAATGGTTTTATAAAACAAAACATAGGTGGATATGAAAATGCCATTGGGTATATTTCCTCAAATTTCAGTAATTGTGTAAACCGACGTAATAAATCATTGTTGATATTGGGCGCAAAAATATTTGATGCTAAAAAACATATAAGATTAAAATGGTAGAGCAAATTGCAGGGAATCCGGCAGCTGTATGATGTATTTTAACAAAAGCGGTTTGCGAAATTTAAAAGATTTTTTACAAAGAACCGAAGAAAATAAAAAGGAAATTAGTTAAACGTTCACTCAAATTTTGGCGACGCTTTCGTTTGTTACTTTTTTTCCGTTGTAAGTGACGCCGGAAATGTTTTGCGGCATACTATTTTAATACAGTATGCCGTAAAACGCCTCTTTTTAAAGTTTAAAAACTCCTGAAAAAAAGCTTTGACAACATCTGTTTTTCGGGTCGTCGGTTTTTTTGACCCGATTCCTGCACCACGTGAATACTTCTACGCTAAATATAATAATAAATAACAATTACTTCGATTTTGACAATATACAGTATGATGCCGGGTTGAAAAGCAAACATAACATTTTCTGTAGAATACACATTTTGTTGCTGTATGTTTCTCGCAAGGAGTCAAACAAATATAGCAATGATTTTTCATATAAGTAATGTCTGATCGAGATTGACTGGAATAAAAAATATTGCAGTTGTATGATACATGATATTGACTTCCACAGAAAAAACAGGACATAATTTTTAATTAAATTTAATTTTACAAGTTTGAGAAGAAAAATATTAGGAAAAAAGATTTTGACAAAAAAAAAGTTTGGATTAAAAATTTTTAATTAATCCAAATCTTTGTAAAATAAAGGTGTTATGGGAGCGTCCTTTCTACGATGGGCACTTGAGAGTGATGCCTTAAAGGGGGAGTCGCACTTCACATAAATCTTTTCTCATAAAAATTATTCAAAATCAGGGGGAAAAATAGAGAAAAGACGGACGCTTTCTTTTCTTTGACTCGGCAGCGTTGTCTCTTTTTCCTATATTATAAAAAGTTTGTAAGTTGCGAAAAAATCCTTTAGAGCATTTATCTTTAAAGGTTTTTCAGAAAAGGAAAAATTACTTTTTTTCTAGGAGGACAACAATTTGAAAACAAAATTTTGTAAATCGACAACAATAAACTCACGGGCTCATTTTGGGGCCAAAATTGTACGGTAGGGGCGCCATCTTAAAATAAGATAAAACACACCTAAAAACCATAAAAAAATGATATTAGGGGTTTTCATATCATATTTTGGGGTTGTCAGGTCCAAAAAACGAAATTTGCATAAAATGCCGTTTTATGCAGTGTTATGCTTTTGGGTTTTTCGCAGTTTGCGCCCCGCCCCGCGCCCTTCTCTTTTCAAAACATCGCCCCGCGCCCCGCCCCGTGCCCCGAAATTTCTAAAAGCCGCCCCGCGCCCCGCCCCGTGCCCCGTTGTTTTTTTAAATGTTTTTCCTTCATCAATTTTCAATTTTGTTCAAAATGTCTTTTAACATTATATGATTTTGAAATATCCAATTTTTGATCACATTCTTTGCACTTTTTTTCTCCAAATCCAAATATGGATAAAAACTTTCTTTATCAATATATTGCAATAAAAACAGCTCTAAATATTGCAATATTTAGAGCTGTTTTTTCTTCACATTGGAATTCTAATGCCGTGTATACATTGTTGCCCAAAAGATGTTTTTTCTGCTTCAAGACAAAAAATAAATTTGGCAATGAAAAATTTCTTTTTTTCTCAAATATTTAATCAATAAAAATCGAAAATGTTTGTCCATTAAATGTTCGCCCCGCGCCCCGCCCCGTGCCCCGGAAATTTCTAAAAGCCGCCCCGCGCCCCGCCCTTCGCCCCGTCGGGGCGCCCCGGGGCGCCCCGGGGCGGGGCAAAATCGGGGCGAAGCATAACACTGGTTTTATGGCACTTTTTTGCTCGGCAAATGGATACTAGGTCATTTAAACAAAACCCAAGACAACATGTTTGTTGGAAATATTGTTGGCTACACGAAAATATGTAAAGATTTGGTTAAATCTCAAAAACAAAAAAAAATCCTCCTGCCGACTAAATTCAATTTTGGCCAAAATGAGCACCAAAAATTGTGTTTTTTACCTGAGAAATGGATACTAGGTCATTTAAACAAAACCCAAGACAACATGTTTGTTGGAAATATTGTTGGCTACACCAAAATATATAAAGATTTGGTTAAATCTCAAAAACAAAAAAAAATCCTCCTGCCGACTAAAGTGTCCATCTTACCAATAGATGTAACATAAGTCCAAAAATTTTCGGGTTCCCGATAAGATATACTCAAAAGCCTTTGTAATTTTTTTTATATTGTTGTGACAATCGAAAAAAAAACAACAGGAATTATCTGGATATCTGTTTTGCATGCGTTCCCTCCTTTCAACGATGTTGGGGTATAAACAACGGAAATTTTCAAATACCTGGCAAATGAGAAATATTCACCCGGCAATAAAAAGCTTTTGTAATTTTTTTATAAATAACCTAGTGATCATTTAAAAATAAAAATCATGCTTCTATCTTATCGGGAAGACAACGATCCCTCCTTTTTAGCTCAAAATACGCCTGTAAAAGCCACCAAGAGCAAAAGCTATAATTAGAAATGAGTTTAAACGCCTGAAAATGCTTTAATTAAACTCCCTGACCTCGATTTAGTAAGACATAATCATATCAAAGTCGAAGATAAGCACAAAAAATTTGTTTTCCTACTTGAAGCATTTTCACAATACCCCCAACATCATTGAAATGATATATCTTCAATATTTGATTGTTTTGTATCATTTAAATGGTTTTTATAGTGTTATTATATTATTTCGGACATATTTTGATTATTTTAAAGCAGAAAAAATTTTTTCTCAAAAATTTTTTTCAAAAATTTTTTGTCTTGGTCCCCCCTGTGAAAAATATCGAAAATTTCGAAATTTCGATTTTCGGGCCCGACATCTCCCAAATCATTTTTTAATGATTTTAGGGTGCTTTGGGAGTAAAAATAACCATATCCCATCCCTTGAACTCAAAATCCGTCTTTACCGAACACCCAATGAGCCCGTGAACTCTCAACTTCTTATTCGTCCGCAAATCATTCATCGACCAATTTTTAATCCTAATTTTTTACGAAATCCATTTAATAAAGTTCAGCAATGGGATTAATTCATGAGCTTTGCACCGTCTTTGAGTGTAGGAATCAAAGACGGTGCAAAAATGAAATAAATGCTCACCAGCAACCGGAGAAAAAAAACAGCTGAATATTTCCGCTGTCGTTTTAATAAAAGGGTGACTAAAGAATTGTTACGGATAAAAGTCTCTTTTATCCGGGTTAATAGTTAAGATAAGTTAAAGATTAATATTTATTAATAAACGAGCAATAGCCCCTGCTTTGCAGCACACAATTCTCACAGAATAATAGAATATATAAAACATGCACAAAAATATAGAAAGAAATACGAGAGAGATATTTAGCTAAATAGTGACGTTTTGCGAAACAACTATAAAACCTCATCACCTCCCCTAAGTTTTAAAGCTAACAACTACTTAAAACTTCAGCACATTAATAATAAATTCAAGGATGTCGGTGACCACTATTTTCTTTATCTTCATCATTATTACGACCACGACCTTGCGTACTGTCACGAACATATGATCCACTACCTCTGGTAGCTGATCTTCCACCTGAACTACCTCTGGTAGCTTCCATACGACGATCTTCAGTTGCAATAACTTCATCCAATTTATTACGTGCTTCAAAACCTTCTCGAGATAAACGTTCCTTAAGTTCAAACATGGATGCATACTCTTTGAGCTTTCGAAAAGCTTGTTCCATTTCATAGACTTGACTTGCACTTACTGAAAAACCCTTACTAACTTGCTCTGCAAGATGATTACATAAGCTTGAGGTTTCTTGAAGACGAGCAGGAAGACGTTCCCTTAAATGATTCAATTCATCCTTAGCGGCTAAAAAGTCTTTACGATTAGTTTTAATAAATGCTCGAACTTTGTCTCTGTAAGCTTTGGCTTAACTACAACAGAATTTAAACGATTTGCAGAGGATGATGGTCCATGATCTTTGGACGAAGAAGCCTTTGGCTTATTTGGTTTACCCATATCAAAAGTATTAGGATCGTATTTCTTTGATGGAACCAGACCACGTTTAGAGACACTCGGGACCCCCAAACTTCCGTAAGATCCTAAAACAATCAAGGCTGGACATGGGCCTTTTTGAAGTCCCGGTGCTGCTTTTTTTCACGCCATTTTTCTCCAGTATTTTCACGAAAAAGCCTGAATTACGGTATTTAAAAAGAAAAAATACATAACTATAAAGTTTTTGATTCATTCATTTTTTTCTTTTCTGAGTTGTTTGAATTTCTTTAAAAAATCTTCTTCTGAGTAAATGAAGATCGTGAAAGATTGGTTCTGGATCACGAACAATATCAGTCTTTAATCGAGATTCTTTAATTCAAAATATTTAATTTAATTTATTTGCATTCAATTTTTTATAAAAATTATAATTAAATATTCAAATGAGTTGTTTAAAAAAGAATGTAAAGATTCTTTAAAAAAGCGAAGACTAAAAATCAGTGTTCATTTTTCTGCTTTTTAAAATCAATATACATTTTTTGTGCTTGTTTTTTTGGGAAAAAATGAGTCAAAAAAAAAAAAAAATAATGATGAAATTCCAAAAAACTGTCCTCTCTTTTTTTGTACGAATCAATTCGTATTTTTGACGGACAACTGTTAAGCCAAAAAATATTTTTATACGCACAGAATCAAAGCAGCATGTTTTTTTTTCATTCAAGAAGAATTTTTTTAAAAACATATTTTGGGAACAGTGCTGTTGTAAAAGATACAATTATAACTATAAATAAATGGGAGGGGGTCAAAGATTTATGACCTCATTTTTGTTGTCCTTGGTTTTTTTAAAATAAAATCAATTATCCATTTGCAAACTCCCAAAAAAGTAGTGAATAATGAGAAAAAACAACTTTTTTCAGCAACAATGAGGTCATTGATTTTTGCATTAATCTTTAAAAAGTTTGTTTCAGACGCTTAGCTTTTTTTTAGAAAATAATAATGATTTTTGAATATTTTATATTTAATTTTTTTCGTCAATGATTAAACCAATATTCTAAAAAATATGACAAATCTTGGTTAAATCCAGCACCATCAAATGATCGAAAACGACATCGTTCCGTTTCAGCAACATCATCAAATGGACCGCCGGAAAAGAAAGCAAAAGCTGATTCCCCTTCACGAACAGTAAGTTTAATTCATATTACGTAAAATTATATTAAAGCATTCCTGATAATTGGAAAACATTTGCAAGAGCAAATGGTAAAGAAAGAGAATGAACCTTATTTTTTACTCTCCACGTATCTTTACTGGATAGCAGAATTAAATTGGCAGAATAAGGAAAGTTACAACCAAAGGTTTAAACCTTCAGGTGGAAGACATTATCAGTTATTTATTGGTCGTGAAGAACAGCTTTATAAAGCTAATCCTGATATTAAAAAAAGGTAAGGATGGTCGAGGGCCCGGGCCCTCAAAATTTTGAGAAGCCCGGCTCGGCCCGGCCCTGGCCATTATAAATATTAAAAAAGCCCTGGCCCGGCCCGGGCCCTCATTTTTAAATTTTTTGTAAATTTTGTCTTGGTCCCCCCTATGAAATTTTTAAATTGTTTTTCAAAAAATTGAAAAGGCCCGGGCCCGGCCCCGATCCTCATTTTACAGGCCCGGCCCGGCCCTAGGGCTTGGCCGGGCCCGGGCTTTTCAAAAGCCCTAGGCCCTCGTCCATCCTTAAAAAAAGGCACACTGAAAAAAATGGGTGCAAAAATCTAAACGAGATTTAAAAAGCACATATATGAGTTTAAAATCATAATTCTTCAATTTAAATATAAAAAATACAGCTTAAGCGAGTGTTTATAATTTTTTTGTTTACTTCCAAATTCTAAAATTGAAAAAAAAAATTTATTTTTTTAAAAGAACTGTTTTTAAAAAATTGTTAATTAAAAAATTTGTTTCCTCTGAATGAAATCTTGGTGTCTCAAATAATCATTTTATCTTTTAACACTGACCGTCAAACATACGTAAAAGCATTTTTTAAAACGAAAAATTGAGTTTTCCGAAAATTGGCCATCATTTTTAAGACGAATGGATGAATCATCTTTTTTCCCTCTCAAAAAAGTAAGCAAAATATTGATTTTGAAGAAAGAAAAACATGAACACTATTTTTTTTTCCACTTTTTTAAAGAAATTTTACTATTTTTTATTTTAGAAACAAATTTTTTGAATATTTAAATATAATTTTTGAAAAAATTGAATGCAAAAAAAGTAATAAAAATATATATTTTGAATTAAAGAATCCCAAATAAAGATTGGCATCATCTGGGAATTAGAACCAGGGCCGCCAATACACTGTCAGGGGGGACAACGCACTGTCATTATTTAAAACCATTTTTGTGAGTTAAAAAATACGTAACAATAACTTTTCGATGTCTCTTATCATTATTTTACAAAAAAAATCAAAAAAAATTTTGACAACGCGTTGTCCATACTGCCAACGTATTGTCGCTTTTTCGCCAACGCTTGACAGCGCTTCCCCCAATATCATTTTTTTATGGTTTTTAGGTGTGTTTTATCTAATTTTAAACGGGCGCCTCTACAGGACAATTTTGGCCCCCAAAATGAGCCCGTGGTTAATTAGACAAAAATCATCAAAAAAAATTAAGGAAAAAAATCTACACTCGGAATCTGTATATACCAATTTTGGGAACAGAAAAAATCATTGGAATTTTTTGATTCGGATTCTGAAGCACTTTCGTGTTGAGAGTTGCAATCAACTTTTTTTTTACTTGTCGTCGTCACTAAGATAATTTTAAAGTTAGATTTCATTCTAATGTAACCTTAAAATTATCTTAAAAAGTTTTAAACAATAAATGTACAAAATAATTTCAGTCTCAAAAAATACGGTAGTTTTGAGATACAATTATACAATATGGCAGATTAATGGCATTAAAAATTGCCTTGCTTTGATTTTTTTGTCACTTTTTTCTTTGTGTGCCCGAAAAATTGTGTTCTTCTCTTTCTTTTCTTTTTTGCTGTTTTGTTACACTCAAAATATATGTAAATTAAATGAGCCAAAAGTTCTTCTGGCCAAAAAAAAAGTCTGGTGTGCAAATTTTGGCGCCAATTTGGTTGACTGTGGCTTAAAGGGAGTGTCGAAGAAAGTGAAAAACTTTTTTCCGTCGTTCCAAGTGATGGGGAATGCATTCGTTGCGTGCGGGCGGACAAACTTTTTCATTCCCCATCACTTGGAACGACGGAAAACGTTCATAAAAAGTTTTTCACTATCTTCGACACTCCCTTTAAAAAAGAGATTTGACGACATTGGTTCAATGTCAAAATTTTTGAGCCACTTTTTTCGGATCAATGTCATCAAATCCTTTATTCAATTTTTAAAAGTTGGAAAGACGCTTTCTTTTTTTACCTTCTTTTTTTTGCCACGGATAAATTTTTTTTGTTTTGTGTGTAAAATGGCACTTCTTTTTTTTATTCACCCCCCACCCCCAAAAAACATTTTTATCATAAATTTGCATAAAATTCTTGACTTTTGGTTGAAATTTCAAAAGGATGTGTTCAAAATTTAGTTGCTTTTGTGAATTGAACAAAAATTTGGGGGGGGGGGTGGGTTAACTCAAAAGGATGTGAATTGAACAAAATTTGGGGGGTGGGTTGCCTGTAAAATTAATTTTACATCTTTTTTCAGTGTTAAAAATGTCAGCAAAAAATGATGTTAAAAATGCTAAAAAAGTATATAAACGAAAAAACAGTGAGCTTTTTAAATGTCTTAATTCAATGCAAAGAAAAAGATACAATATTTTTCAAAAACAAAATTCTGAAAATGGCCATTTTGATGTTACTTTTGAAATTGAAGGAAAGGTTTGTGATTATTATTTTTTTCTTTATCTTATTTTTGCGTTTATAGAAACTTTATGCGCATAAATTTATTTTAACTTCAATTTCTGAACCATTGGATTCATGGCTTTCTGATCGATGGACCTCCAAAGATGAAGTTGTTAAAATTGAAGCATATTCTTATAACAATTTTTATCAATTTATTCGTTTTCTTTATCTCGGAAAATGTGCATTAACGGAGAAAAATATTTTCAAAATCACTGATATGGCAGAATTTTATGGTGTCCAATACCTAAAAAAATTTTGTGATGAATTTTTAGCTGATATGAAAAAAACAGTAGAAAAAATTGAAGAATTGTTCGATTTTGCTCAAAAATATTCTTTGTCAAAACTAAAAAAATCTATCAAAAAATTTTTCTGCTTCAATGTTAACAAAATTTGCATATCTGATGCCTTTATTTCATTTAAGAAACCATTCATTAAATTCTTGTTTACTGCTGATAGCAATGATTTTAAAAATGATATTGGATTTCGAGGGGTAAGTTATTTTTATGAAATTTTATTTTATATTTTTTTTTGCACTTTGAGAACCCTCAGTTATAGCCTACAATTTATAGGGAATTTCCCGGAAAATTTTTTTTCGATATTTGCTGAAAATAAATTTCAATTCCCGAAATTTCTTGTTGATTAAAATCAAAATTTAATTAAATTAAAAATTAAGAACTCAACAAAATGTTTTATTAAACATAAAAATAAGACTTTTTTTGCTTTTAAAACAACAATTTAAAAGCATAAAAATACTTAAACTTTTTGTTAACCTAAAATCTAGATTTTGGATTTAAGATTTTAAGAATTTTTAGTGTTAGAAATTGTAAATCTTAAAAATGAAAATAATGGGAAATGTCGTGAAGATCCCGGTGAAATCCGCGGCTTTTTCACGATTTCCTGTGAAATGAACGACCCTACTGACTAGGGAACCGCCACTTATGATATTTGAGTTAAGACATCCCACATAGTTTAAACTATTCATTAGAGATCAGAAACAAACTCCAAAAAATATTACGTGCCATGGATAAGGTTTACCCATTTTTCGGCACTTCAAAATTTGCCTCGGTTCCTGTGCTCCAAAAAATTACAAAAAAATAAATTTTTTAAATTTTTCAAATTTGCGCCCAAAATGTTCCTTATAATCAGTAATGTTCGTGCGCATAAAAATATTTATTTAAAAACCTCATTCAGACCAGTAAAAATGCGACTTCATGTATAACATGGCGCATGCTTGTAAAACGCTAAAAAGTAGGTTAGCGTCGTTTTGAGGCAAAAATATTTTACAGTTATCATCTGGAGACATAATACTAACCTACTAGCAAAAAATCAAAAAAAAATTTTTTTAAAGGTGCTCCAATAGCGCGCGCATCTTTAAAGTGCCGAAAAATGGGTAAACCTTATCCATGGCACGTAATATTTTTGGGGTTTGTTTCTGACCCCTAATGAATAGTTTAAACTATGTGGGATGTCTTAACTCAAATGTCACAAGTGGCGGTTCCCTTGTGAGCTACATTTATATATATTTTCAGATATACAAATGGGCTGAACATCGTGTTTTAAAGTATAAATCAGTTGATGGTGATAATAACTTAAATCTTCATAAAGCTGTTAAAACTGAATTAAGCACATTTCTTTCTCATTTTTATTTTCCTGAAATGAATTTCAATTTTTTGATGGATTTTGTCGGTATGTTTTTATATTTAATTATTTTCTTTTATTTTCTTTTTTTAGTTGAAAAAGGATTTCATTTATCTCCTGCTCAACTGTTCTTATTTTTTAAATATAAGAAAGACAATGATTTGGAAGAGGGATTTAAAAAAGTATGATTTTAAATAGTTTTTATCAGCAATTATATGTGTTAAATTTTAGACATATGAATTAGCAGAAAAACAAGCATTAAAGAAACAAGAAGCTTTGCCGGAAGAAAACTTTGATCTTGCAACTTCTATCAATGCATATATGGTTGATGTTATTACAAATGTTTCATTTTCTACTATGTCTTTTAATTTTTTGACACGTTTTGTTTGTATGTTTTTTAATAAGATTTTATTCCATTCTAACAACTTTTTTTTAGTTGAAAAGGGGTTTCTTTTATCCCCTGCAGATTTATCTAAATATTTTTTATGTTTAAAAGATAAAAGAATGGATGACGAATATTCTTTTAACGAAGTAAGTTTCATTCATTTTAATTACATATATCTATTTGTAGTAATAATATTAGACATACAAATTGGCAGAAAAACTTGCATTGAAAAAACAAGAAATGTTTCCGGAAGATAATTTTAATCTTGTTAATTCTGTCAAAACTTCTTTAGCTGATATGATTGTACAAGTTAAATTTTCGAAATTGAAATTTGAATTTTTGATGGATTTTGTCGGTAAATTTTTTCTCAATATTTGATGGACTTTTCTAAAATGACATAAAATATTTTTGTTTAGTTGAAAAAGGATTTCTGTTATCTCCTGCTGAAATAGCTAAATTTTTTATGAATTTCAAAGATTTATTTGGTTTTGAAGAAGATTTATTACAAATTGGTTTTGAATGCGTAAGTTTTTAAACAGATATTTGTTATTAAACAATTTATTGATAATTTTAGACATATAAATTGGCAGAAAAACAAGCCTTGAAAAAACAAGAAATGTTTCCGGAAGATAATTTTAATCTTCGTGATACAATTAATGCATATTTGGTTGATGTTATTCCAAATGTTGCATTTTCAATGATGACTTTAAACTTTTTGATGGATTTTGTCGGTAAATTTTTATCATCAGTTTTAAAAATTTCTTTAAAAATTGTAATTTTTTTGTTTAGTTGAAAACGGATTCCTATTATCTGCGCTTCAAATAGCTCAAGTTTTTATCAATTCCATAAAAAATGATATTTTAAATTTAAAATTACAAAACACTTTTGAACGAGTAAGTTTTTAAGCAGTTATTTGTTAAAGGATTGTCCAGACGTGACGTCACGCATTTTAAGGGGAGGGGGGTTAATAAAATGTGACGCCGCTTTGAAATGTGGCATTAGATCAAAGGAAAAATTGTGACAAAAATAGTTGGGGGGGGGGCTTTAAAATTTTGAATTTTATTGTGACGTCACATCTGGATGATCCGAAAGCAGTTTATTGATAATTTTAGACATATAAGTTGGCAAAAAAGCAAGCGTTAAAAAAACAAGAAATGTTTCCTGAAGATAATTTCATTCTTCGTGATGCAGTTAATGCTTTTTTGGTTTATGTTATTCCAAATGTTGCATTTTCAACAATGAATAAAGTCTTTTTGACGGATTTTATCGGTTAGTTTTAGGATTGTTAATTCCCCGGGAAATCGGAAAAACGGGGGGATT
Source organism: Panagrolaimus superbus (assembly GCA_964035985.1). NCBI lineage: Eukaryota > Metazoa > Nematoda > Chromadorea > Rhabditida > Panagrolaimidae > Panagrolaimus > Panagrolaimus superbus. Next base: position 16,414,206 of record OZ038357.1, read on the forward strand.
CCGCGACATTCCCACAATTCTTGTTTTGGCTGTTTTTTGTTACATTTTTCCGTAAAAATGGCTTTTATATACGCTTTAAAATTTTTTAAAGGTTTAATTAAAGCAAATACATCAATTTTGCAGAAATCATTATTCAAAAAAAAAACAAAACGAAGTTATTTATTTGATTATTAACATTTACAAGTCAAAAAACGAGGAGATTTTTTACCATTTTTACCCTTGAAGAAACATCTTCTTTCTCGATACTATGAAAAAACAAGCTTATGGCTTTTACTAAGACGCAGTCTGTGAGAAAATCAAAAACCCGCGGCACAGCCCAAAATTTATTTTCCCTAAAACTTTGCTGTATAGTGAATTGGCCCTGTAGAAACCGATCCCGCGTAGTAAAAAAGTTTTAAAAAATTTCCTACTGTAGTTACAGTAATTTTTATGTAAATTTTACCAAAAATTAAAGTTAATCGCAAATTAAAGTTGTTTATTTTTTTTGCCTAATTCGGAGGGGTAATAGGTTTTCGAGGTCGTGGAATCCGAATATCTACTTTTTGGAAGTTCAAAATATCATGATCACTGATTTTTTGTTATCACCTATCATATCACAACGATAAAAAATCGCGAGAAAAAAAGATAGGGCTGAAATAACTTCATTTTCTAAAAATTTGGACCTTTTTTTATAATAAAAATAAAATACCTAAAACAAACGTTCGCCTTTTATTGGTTTTTAAAATTATTGAAAGTTTGAGGTACAAAAAAATGTCTCTTTGAACAGGAATAAAAAGTTTAAAAATTTTTTAAAAACAAAACCGCCTTTATTTTCGGATTCCCCATCGTCGAAAGCATATACATGCCAAAAATTAGCTTAATTGGAGATAAAAAACATTTTGATGTCGCCCACCGGGATCGAACCTGTTCATGCATCTATACATGTGTTATAGTTTTGGAGTCAGCCTTAGACACATTATGGTACAGGTTCGATCCCGGTGGGCGACATCAAAATTTTTTTTATCTCCAATTAAACTAATTTTTGGCGTGTATATGGTTTCGACGATGGGGAATCCGAAAATAAAGGCCGTTTTTTTTAAAAAAACATTTTACACCTTTTATTCCTGTTCAAAGACACATTGTTTTGTACCTCAAACTTTCAATAATTTTTAAAACCAATAAAAGGCGAACGTTTGTTTTAGGTATTTTATTTTTATTATAAAAAAAGGTCCAAATTTTTAGAAAATGAAGTTATTTCAGCCCTATCTTTTTTTCTCGCGATTTTTTATCGTTGTGATATGATAGGTGATAACAAAAAATCAGTGATCATGATATTTTGAACTTCCAAAAAGTAGATATTCGGAATCCCCGACCTCGAAAACCTATTACCCCTCCGAATTAGGCAAAAAAAATAAACAACTTTAATTTGCGATTAACTTTAAATTTTTGTAAAATTTACATAAAAATTACTGTAACTACAGTATGAAATTTTTTTAAACTTTTTTACTACGTGGAATCGGTTTCTCCGGGGTCACTTTACTTTATAGCAAAGTTTCAGGAAAAACAAATTTTGGGCTGTGCCGCCCTCCTTTGAGATATTTTGATTTTCTCATAGACTGCGTCCTAAAACGAAAAAAAAATGTAAAATTACAAATTATAAAAAAAACGCAAAATATTATTTATTTGCTTTTTAACGTTTACTTTTAGCGGGGAATTTGGTGTCATTCTCCGGCAAAATCGGGGAATCCCCCGGGGGAAGGAGAATGAACAACCCTAGTTAGTTCTTTTTTTCTCTGCCTCTTAACGTTACACATGTTTTTAGTTGCAAATAAAATTATTTCGAAAGAACAAGCTGAACATATTTTTGATAAGAAAGGTAAGGAGTTTTTTGATCAATTAAATCATTTAAAAATGGATTCTTATTTAAAATGAATTAAAATTTTTAGTTGAAATCAAAAATAATGGTAAAATAATTTGTGGTGCCTTCAAAGATGGTGATGATGAAGTCGGGGTTCATCTTTTTATTCAACAACAACCAACAAGATTTAAATGTGTTACCCGACAAAGCACCACAAAAATTCGTTTTTCTAATTTGAAATTCAAAATTCCAACCATTCCAAGTTCTATTCAAAAAATGAAAGGTGTTGATTGGTATTTATGCTTGGAAGTAGATGGAATTTTAGCGTTCAAACATTATTTAATTGTTCAAAAAAGTGATTATTTACTTGCCGAAATGAAATCTTCTGAAGTATTTGAACTTACTCCTGGCGAAACAACGTTTCTTACAGCAGGTTTCAAAAATGTCCCGTTTCCATAACATTTTTTTCTTTATCTAAATTTTATAATATTTGTTAACATTTTGAAATCATTCAAAAAAAATTACTGAATAAAAAAAATAAATGAATAAAGGTAAAAGACTTTAAAAAAGCAATAAAATCGGTACTTTTCTCGTTTCATTTTAGTATTTGAAAGAACAGATTTAAAACTTTACATGACATTTGAATGCAGCAATAATTAATAATCAAAAATTTTAAAATGTTTGAAAATCATACATTACTTTTTTTTAATTGGCGACAGTTTTAACAGTCTTCCATTTTTTCTTCATTATTAATATTTTAAAGCAACGATTTTATGTAACAATAAAAAATAATCATTTTTCGTTTTTAAGTGTGCAGTTTTTTTAAAATTTATAATTAAATATTCAAATGAGTTGTTTAAAAAAGAATGTAAAGATTCTTTAAAAAAGCGAAGACTAAAAATGAGTGTTCATTTTCTCTTTTTTTAAATCAATAAACATTTTTTTTGCTTGTTTTTTTGAAGAAAAATATGAATCAAAAAAACGGTGATCAAATTCCAAAAAAACTGTCTTCTCTTTTTTTTCTTGTTCCCTGGAATTTCCCGTAAAGATGTAATTTTACGTTGATTCCAATGCTTGTGCGTATGTTTGACGATCAATATTGAAATACAAAATGATTATTAGACACAACCAAAAAGCAGCCAAAACAAACATTGCAGTTAAAAAATCTGATTTTTTCAAAGATTAAAGGGACACCGAAACTTTCAGTATGAAAAATTTAGCCAGTTCAGTTGCGAAAAGGTTGCAATAAAAAAGTATTGCAATAAGAATATTGCGGATACTTTTTTCAGATATAATTCGGGTAATTTTATCGATTAAGCATACCCGCAATATTTATAAAGATATAGTTTTTTGTTGCAACCTTTTTGCAACTGAACTGGCTAAATTTTTCATACTGAAAGTTCGCGTGTCCCTTTAATACTTATAATAAAAAATAAAAGGTTTATTCTTCGTAATTAATCGAATCAGTGTTTCAACGCTTGTCTCCCAAAAGCAAGAACAAAAATTTGAATAAAAGATTTAAAAAGCAAAAAAATTCATAAAATGATTAGAAAAACACAATAAAGTACAAAAACATTTTTGCATTAAATTTTTTCAATTTCTTTTTTCTTGGTCTTGTCAAATCTGGTAAAAGTAGGCTTATCAATGCACTTCGAGGACTTGAAGATGATCTAAACATGTTAAATTTTATGATCTTCCGGGAGGAGGTACATTCCCTACTGCTATTTGGGATTAAATCATGAGCTTTGCACCGTCTTTGAGTGTAGAAATCAAAGACGGTGCAAAAATGAAATAAATGCTCACCAGCAACCGGAGAAAAAAACAGTTGAATATTTCCGATGTCGCTCTAATAATTGTGACTAAAAAATTATTAAAAATATCCACAGTATGCATAAAACACAAGATAATCAACAACTTTATGTACCAATAATAAAGCATAAAAATAATGCAAATGGTAAATTAATTAAGCATTAATACGTTTACCGCGAAGAAAAACTGTTTCAGTGTAATTATAATGGAGACTTTTAGCATAAATACTTTCCCCATTATTTCCATTGCCGTTATGACCATTACCGTTTTGTCCGTTACCGTTTTGTCCGTTACCGTTTTGACCATTAGCATTTTGACCATTGTTACCACTTTTATTACGACCAGTAGTCTTATTTATTTTTGCAGAATTGCTGAAAACAATAACAATAAAATTTAAAGCACAAAACATATATAACAAAAAAAACATACGGAAAAGTAGTATAAATTTGACGCCCGCGTTCAGCATATCGATTAGCAATATAAACGGGAGCAGGCAAGCTGGTTGGAGACGTAACAATTTGGAAGTTATAACAGAGTGCATGGGTCCAACGTTCAAACATATCAAGAGATGCATCCTTTTCAGTTGAATAAAGGATAGTGTACTTGGGAGTTTTAGCAGTTCCCTTAAAATAACTCATAATATAAATTATTAAAAGAATACAGTAAGAAAACCCTTACTTGAATAGCCAAATGAGAATTAAGGAAAAATTCAGCATATGAATTATTAACAAGAACACCATCAACAACAGTTCCAGGACGAATATTTTGATCATCAGACCGGTCGGATGGATTGATCTATAAAATATCACATTTTTAAAAAATAAACAAAAAAAAGTTTACATTTTTTTTAAAGAAACGGAATGAATGCATTTTCGATGGAATAATGACAGTTATGGGAGCACCAGGAGCATACTTCTTAACAATGGCATTGATAATACTGTAAAAAAAATTAACATTTAAAAAAGGAAGAAAAAAAGATAAGCCAAACATACGGAATTTCATAACGAAGAACACTACCATAAGCACCTTCAGAGCAGCCTAAAAAAGGAAAAAAAGTAAATAAATGATTTTATACAGTATCAAACATACCACTTCGGTAAAAGATAACACGAGATGGAGAGCATTTACGATTTGCTTTAAAACGTTCCAAGACTTCAACAAGTAATGTATCAAGCACACCAACCTAAAACAATAATATTTAGAAATTATAAATATGTAAATAACATAAATCATACATTTTCATCACGAGACATAGGTTGAAAGAAAAAGTTGCCAATAAATTCATTTGGAAGAATTCCATCATTTGCAGAAAAACTAAAGAAAAAAAACATATGATAAGCAGAAAAAAAGTAAACCGTACCCCAAAACAGAAACAGATGTGATTCGAGATCCATCAGAATCAGCCATTCCACCAGCAGGATGATTCATGCCAAGACCAATAAAAAGAACATTTGGATCAATAGGATAATTTTCCAAGATAATATTGTAATTGATACCTAAAATTATAATTTGGCTGCTTATTAAATAAATAATTTTAAAATAAATTACCCCCAAGTTTCACATTTGTTTTGGCAGCAATATTTTCAAGAGAAAGTGGACTTTTTTTCATAACATTAAAAATGGTCTTGGTTCTAACACATTGAGAGATAAGACAATGTTTACGTTCCATTCCCTTGATAAAAGCTGGAAAAAAAGAAGGCATTTATAGAAAATAAAATAAATATCAAAGGCACTTACTATGGACAGTACTATCTTTATCAGAATGACCAATAAAAATAAATTCACATCCAACTCCACTAGCATCTTCAAACGCCTTTTCAATAGATCCCTGATCACATGCAACACTCCAAATTCTAAGAGGTTCACCAAGAGCAATACCACGATTACGGCATTCATGATAATATTTGGCAACAAATTGCCTGAAAAATACATACAAAATACATAATTCAAAATAAAATAAAACTTCTTACTCATATTCTGCAAAAGACATACGTTCACCGCGAACATCCAAAAAAAGAGCACACCAGCTTTTAAGTGTTGCAGCACGAACATACTTTGCAGGTTTAGGTAAACGCCATTTTCCATTTTGTTCAGGATGCAGATTTCCATTGGCATATGAAATTGCGGGGGCTTGAATGATACGACCTTGAACTTCCAATGGCCGATCAATAACAGTCATTTGAGCTCCTTCCATAAAACCATCAGCATTAAATGTAAAAGATTGATAACAATTCATAATTTCTCCACTTTTAACTGAAGGATTAACCGCACAAGCCTATACAATGTTTTAATGTGATTACTGTTGAAGAAAAAAAAACACTTACTCTAACAATGGTTGCAATATCAGATGATGTAATATTTCCATTTCCAACACGTTGATAATCAGCAACATGCAATAATTCAAGAGGAATATAAACACGATTACCTCTAATCTTTTTTGCACCAGTCTAAAATGTTACATATGTATTTGAAATTGTATATGAAGCATAAAAAATCTTACAGCTAATGGCCATTGAGGGAATCGAAGTTGGACTTGATAGCGTTGTTGTAGGTATTGAGCAATACTAATTTGATTACCTTCAAGTTCCATCATAGTATCAGCAGCACTGGCAGTAGTGAGGGTACTTAATAGAACGGTAGAATCTTGACGATTTCCATAAATGGGAAAACATTCAAGGCCTAAAATAATTATGATTTTATGAAAAGAAAAGAAAGCATAAAAGATTACGTTTAACATATTTTTCAGCAATTTCCCATTGATTACGATTAGGTGTAATGTTAGGTCCAGTTTGAAGGGCTGCACAAATCATTTCAAGAAGATTCATTGATTGATAGAATGGAGTTTTCTTTGCTAAAATTAATTATTTATTAGTATAAATATTTGTATTGTTCAGATCTAAAAAAATATTACTACATCAATATAGACTTACAATCAATGATAACTGCTGGAGCGCCTTCATTACGATTACCTTCTACACATACAACAAGTTTTGAAGCACCTGCAGCCAAATATTTACCGCCTCCCAAATCAGGGGAATTGAATCCAAACTAAAAATCAAAAATTCGAATAATAATGTCAAATATGTACTTACTTTTTGTGGTTTCATGTAATAAGTTTTCTTTGACTCAAACATCACGTGATCTTCACTAAAATGGTTATTATTACACATTTTATTTCCAGTGAAACTAAAGAAAGGCTTACGGATGTAGAGAAGCATAATGAGAAGTAGCCAATTCAAAAAAACGAATAATTTCAGCTGGTTTTTCTGAAAGACCATCACCAATAATTTTATTCCAATCACGAATATTAAAAACATTTTCAGCAGGCTTCTTAAGGACAAGATTGACCTTATATGGACGCTTAATAGCTTCTTCAGTTTCAGATGCAGTAAGTTCCATTTGAGTATCAAAGGAAGTAAGTTCAACAAGAGAATACAATGTTTTAGCATAATCATAACAAAAAACATCAGCATCTTTACCAAAAACATTAGGGTATACTGAAAAAAAAATGTCCCAGAAACAAGGCAAAAATGTCCCCAAAACGGGACAAAATTTTCCTATTTGTCGCACGTGACACATTTGTCCCATGGAAGGGACATTGGTCCCGAAAGCGGGACAAAAGTGTCACAGACCAAAAGTTTTTTTATATATAATTTTTTTTTGTACTTTGATTATTTGACTCGACTATTAAATGTAGCGTACCCAAAATTTTTTAGAAAAATCTTGCGCAACAACGATGCGCAAAATGTTTGAGCCCTTTTTTAGGACTTAGTGGCATTTATGCCAAAATGGTCATTAATGCCATTTTTTATTCCTCCAATAATAATTTATTGGTATCTCTTAACTGAGCATAGGAATAGAGGCTTACTCTTTTTTGTTTTGCTAAGAAACCAGTTTGAGCTTTTGTCAAATGCAAAGGAAGAACGCGAAATGAATTCGAGACAGAGAGCAGACAGCCAGAGAAATGCACTTTTTACAGGCGTTTTTTAACACATAATAGGTTTTTTTAAGTAAAGTCAATTATAAACATAAAATTATGAATAAAACCAACTAAAAAAAATTTGGGTAATTATTAAAGCATAATATTAAGTAATATGAAGTACAACTTTAGTTAATATCTGTGGTAAATTGGTAAAATAAATTATTACAGTAACCTTGCAAGTATTTTTAATATTTTTGGTTCGTAAATCAGAGATAGTACATTTTAAAAAGTAAATAAACGTAAAATTCACAAAAAAAGAGGCCAAAACATAGTCGAATCGAAAAAAAATTATCGGGGGGAGCTATAAATCGTCACCGTAACGTCACGGAACCATTTTTCAACAATAGTGATGCAGTAACTCTCTGAAAAGGTTAAAATGTTTTCCAGAGGTCCCAGGTGGATCACTTTAATGATTAGTTGATAATTATGATTGTTTTTAATGTATTTAAAACAATTTCTGTAAAAAGTATCTTAGGGACTTGATGTCACATCGATTTCGTGACAGTTTTGCCTTATATGCGGGACATTTTTTTCGAAGTGACAGAAAAAAGAGGGACAGTAAGGGACATTTTTTTCTCAGTGTATTTGCGAATAAAAGCAGCAAGTAAATTTTGATGAATCATACGATTTTGATAAGTTGTATAATCAGGAACTTTACGTACCGGTTGATTAGGAAAGTTTGGATTACCCGTTTCATCTTGGACTAATGGAAAAGTACGTTGACCATTACGTTCACGAGCAAGGGTCTTGGTAAAATCAGCATGATATTGATGAACAGGAAGATTCTAAAATTGATATATATATATATATACATGAGTTTATCAATGACAAATTACTTACTTTTGTTTTAAGGCCGAAAGCATTTGAAGAAAGTTGAATTTGTTGATCACCAGCGAGAACAACACCTCGAGTAATATGTTCTTTGTTGAAAAGTTCTGGAACTCCAGGCTCCAAGCCTAATCGCTCAAGTGCAGCAAGACATTGTTTTTCAGCCGTATCATATTGTACAACAGAATGAATAACCTAAAATGTGGCATGACAGTTAACTTTCACATTCTTCAAGAGCTTATGTATTTTTCTACAGTATGTTGAAAATGGTGACATAATTAATTCAGGTCAAAAACTTACAGATTCATTTTTGCTTGGACTATTAGCTCTACCAGAGCTACTACCATTAAGCATAATTCCTGGGGCAACTAAAAAGCAAAACCAATATTAAAATTTATCAAGACGAAAAAAAATTGTAATTGCACGGTATCGATAAGTGAAGACTTGTGGAACAGCGTTGGAATCAAAGTAAAAACGAGAAGTAAAAAAAAGTGAAAAGTGATGACATTTACAAACACGACGATATCAAGTGATATCAAATAAAATGTTTTAGCATAAAAAAATGAATATATGAAATTTGCATGAAACAAAAATATGGTAATTTTTTCAAATTTATATTTTGTAAAAATAGAATTGAGAGGATACGATATCATATGAAAATGAAAATGAAAAAGTGATGTTATCATCAGAGATGCACAAAAACTTTGTTTTGCAAAAGTTTCGTGACTTTGTACAGGGTGATTCAAGAAAAATTCCGATTTTCGAATGGCTGGCAAATGGTTTCTGTTCCATTTAAACGAAATATAATGGAGCAGCGACACTCACCGGGGCTTACCATTTAATTTTGGTTTTTATTTTGTTTTTACATGGAGGAAAAAAAAGTCGAAATTTCGAAAATTTCGACTTTTTTAAAACTTTTTTTTGTGAAAAACTAAATGGTAACTGATATCAGTCATCATGATGTTGAGTATCACTGCTCTATTAGTTTTCGTTTAAATGGAACAGAAACCATTTGCCAGCCATCTGAAAATCAGAATTTTTCGTGAATCACCCTGTACATCGAAAGATATGCTAATTTTTTTTCTGAATCTGGAAAAAAAAAATAACCAGAATCAAACTATTTATTTTTTGCTAAAAATTTTTATTTGAGTTTCGCGAAAGGAGGTAAATTTCAAAGGGATTTTTATTAGATTTTACCTCTCGGTTAGTTTTAGTATTAATTTTTTTATAATAAACTTTTCAAACATATTTTAATAAAATGAAAATTTGTTGATTCATTTGATTTGAAATATTTTAATGATGTTCTACTTTCTTCTGGATATAAAGAAATTCTTAAACGATTTATTGCAAAATTTGTTTTTGATCAATTTAAAATATTAATTTTATCACTTAGGTTTGATAAATATAACTTTACGATGTTCTTCCAATTTTCTATTCAAATTATGAAAATTCGTTGATTTAAAAATCATTTTATAAAGTGCATGTTTTTCTGTATTTTTTTTAATTCATTATTTGTTTTTGAATTATTTTTTTTCATTAATTGTTTAGGAGTTATTCTTTAATTTAGTTTAAAAACTCTCTTTCCCTGAATGAAAAAAAATCTGTCTGCATGTGTGCCTAAAAAGATTTTATATAATAAAAAAAAAATGTTAGAGCATTAACTGCCAAAAATACGCACAAGCATGGATTTAAATGAAAAAAAAACATAAAGGGTAGGCTTCCCAACAAAAAATTTCTTTGTCTCTGAAATCACACAGTGCGACGCGTGGTCACTTTTGCAAAAAAAGAGACAAAAAAAGACAGAAAAAGGTGCGTGTTTCAAAAAAAAAATACATTAAAAAAAATATATTATTTTTACAATATTTTGGTCAAAAATGAAAGTAGAAGACCTGGGGAATCTAGCGATACCAAATTTGTAATTTTTGATAAAGTTTTTTCAGTAATTTTTTCATGTGGTAAAATGCGATTTTACCACTTAAATTAAACGATAACCTTGCACGAAATGATATATTTTAAGCTTGCATCGTGTTCAGCATATCAAAATCTATTAGAATTTGGGTTTTTGTAAAAAAAAAATGGTGTAAAAATTTTTTATTTCATTTTGAATATTTTTTTGTATGGGAAAATTACTGTAAAATATAATTACAAAAAAACAGGACCTTAATTAAACAAACATATACCAACATCGGATTCACCATCCTTGAAAGTACCTGGGGGCAAATAACTGAATTTTTAAACAAAGTATTTGCAAAGTTATTGAAACTTTTTATTTTTGTATGGAAAACTCTACCTCCAACATCGTCAAAAATTCATAACTTTTGAAATATGTTATGAAACTCTTTCTGGTGACTTGCATTATCAATTATAATGATATTAGTGTATTTTGGACAACTTTCACCTCTCTTGCATCAAATTTTTATTATACTCTTCTTCATCAGCTACAGTACGAAAATAGAAAAAAATTAAAAATCGGTACTGTGTGAGAAACATTATTATTATGGTTTTATCACTAGATTTTGTTAAAAATAAAGTTAAGGAATAGTTGCTGACAGTTTTACAGTTAAATCCATCATTTTTCAAAAAGTTGTCATTTTTTCTGTTAATTTTGGTATACTGTAGAATCAGTTGTAGTTGTCAGATAAAAAATTTGTGATCTAGCTATTATAAAACAATTATTAGGGGATGAAGAAAATCCATATTTGGATTAATTACGTCTGACAGAATCATTTTATTACATGTCTAACAAAATATGTTAGACAGCATTATTGTTCAATTTATCTATTTGAAGTTGATCCAAAATGATGTGTTTTTTTATGCAAGAGAGGTGAAAGTTGTCCAAAATACACTAATATCATTATAATTGATAATGCAAGTCACCGGAAAGAGTTTCATGACATATTTCAAAAGTTTTGAATTTTTGACGATGTTGGAGGTAGAGTTTTCCATACAAAAATAAAAAGTTTCAATAACTTTGCAAATACTTTGTTTAAAAATTCAGTTATTTGCCCCCAGGTACTTTCAAGGATGGTGAATCCGATGTTGGTATATGTTTGTTTAATTAAGGTCCTGTTTTTTTGTAATTATATTTTACAGTAATTTTCCCATACAAAAAAATATTCAAAATGAAATAAAAAATTTTTACACCATTTTTTTTTTACAAAAACCCAAATTCTAATAGATTTTGATATGCTGAACACGATGCAAGCTTAAAATATATCATTTTGTGCAAGGTTATCGTTTAATTTAAGTGGTAAAATCGCATTTTACCACATGAAAAAATTACTGAAAAAACTTTATCAAAAATTACAAATTTGGTATCGCTAGATTCCCCAGGTCTTCTACTTTCATTTTTGACCAAAATATTGTAAAAATAATATATTTTTTTTAATGTATCTTTTTTTTGAAACACGCACCTTTTTCTGTCTTTTTTTGTCTCTTTTTTTGCAAAAGTGACCAAAGAAAGGGAAAGCGTCGCACTGTGAAATCACCACTCAATAAAAAAAAGTTTTCTTAAAGGATTGATTTTTAAATCAATTTAATAGTTGACGGAAAGAAACTTTTGCAGTCACAACCAAATTTTTCAGATCAATAATTATTCATTTTTTTACTCAAATATCATAAAGGAGGACAAACAAGAAAAACACAACTTTTATTGTGTCCTTTAACTCCAATTTTAAAAAAAGCATTTTATTTTGTAAATCTTTTAATCGCTGTTTTTTAGATAATATTATTTTGCAATCTAATATGGATTTGCAAAATCTTCAACACCCGTTAACATCATTAAATGATTCAAATGCAATTTATACTTTCCGTTCTCCCCGTCCACAAAATATTCCAATCAAATATCTAACTTTCAAATATATAATTACAAATCCAAGTTCTGGAAAAGCATGGAAGAAATTGATTCAAACTTGCAAATATTTCTTCTCAAAAAATCCTATTTATCCAGTTGAATGTTTACAACGTTTTTTTGTTAGTAATAAATGGAAGGCTGACGGAGAAATTTTTGATGCATTAAATAATGTAGCTAAATTATGGATTTATGGTGGAATTAATGTTAAAGTGAATGCACCAACGCGTGGGTTTTCTTCTATAATCCCAAAAATTAAAAAATGTGAACTTCGTTGTTTGGAGATTTGGTATCAGCATTTAACTTATGATGAATATCTATTTTTAACTTCATCTGGTAATTTAAGACGACTGTTGCTCAACATGTGTACCATTTGCCATCCTGATGACAGATGGTACATAAGTGAAGCAACTTTAGTTACATTGGATCAACTTTTTGTAAATATTTACAAACTTGAATTTTTTTATATGTATGTCACTGTAAAATTATCACTTAATTAATAATAACATTTTCATTTTTGCAGGCAATGTGCTTCAAATTATTCATCGATGTTTCAATCAGATACTTTCAAAAACGTCACTGAAATTTTTCCACGCTTAAAACAACTTTCTCATTTCATTATCGATGGTTTAACAGAAGCCTTTGATTTTGCTTTTATCACAGATTTTATTTTGGTTAGTTTTTAATTTGTTTTAATAAATTAAAAAAAATATTTTAGAAAAATGAAAATTTGTTAATTAAATTGACATTTGATGAAAATATTTCACTTTCTTCTGCATATAAGACGCGGATATTAAAAAAGTTTTAGGCAAGGCCCAAAAATCGCCGAAAAAAATCAAAATGTCAGCACTTTGCCTCATTTCATCGATTTCTGAAACCGAGCGTTTTTAATTTGGCTCAGATTGAGTTTTTTGCGCTTTCTGAATATTTGTCTCACCTACATTGGCCGGAATCAGTTTTAAGCTGATTTTCGAAAAGTGTCTCAGTCGATTTGGTAAAACTGAGTAAACATTAAAATGGGTTAAATTATCTCAAAAATGAGGGCAAATTTCAAAATATCCACATTTTTGAAGCTGAAAGTGGCTCAAGTTGAGATTTCATTGATTTTTGTATTTTTGCCTCTTTTGTTATTTTTTACAACGGTTGTAAATTGTGACTTTTTACAACCGTTGTAAATTGTCGCTTTTTACAACGGTTGTAAATTTTTGATTTTTTGTTTCAAGCAAAAAATTCGAACCCAGGTATCAGACGCTAAAGTCAAGCGTGTTAACCACTCAACCACAGAGGCAGTGGCATTGGCTACGCAAAAATCCATCTTATTCATTCCTCTCTTTCGGATGCAATTTTTTAAATTTTTTATTTTATTTAAATTTTTTCTGTGAATCATTTTTTGCAATTAAAAAAATTTCATTTTAAAAAAGCTTCAAAATTTAAATAAAATAAAACATTTAAAAAATTGCATCCTAAAGAGAGGAATGAATAACATGGATTTTTGCGTAGCCAATGCCACTGCCTCTGTGGTTGAGTGGTTAACACGCTTGACTTTAGCGTCTGATACTTGGGTTCGAATTTTTTGCTTGAAACAAAAAATCAAAAATTTACAACCGTTGTAAAAAGCGACAATTTACAACGGTTGTAAAAAGTCACAATTTACAACCGTTGTAAAAAATAACAAAAGAGGCAAAAATACAAAAATCAATGAAATCTCAACTTGAGCCACTTTCAGCTTCAAAAATATGGATATTTTAAAAATCCGGATTTTTTGAAAATTCGCAGAATTAATTTTCAGAAAAAGCCAAATACTCAATCTGAGCAAAGGTGGTGAGACAGCTTTTGGGATTTTTAAAATTTTCCATCTTGAAAAAAGTGGTGAGACGTATTTTCGAGAAACTCAGAAAACAGATTCCGAAAAAGGGGTGAGATTTTATATCGAAATGACGCGTTTTTCAGGCCCTGCCTAAAACTTTTTTAATATCCGCGTCTTATATAACGAAATTCTTGAAAACTTTATTGCCAAAATTATTGAAACCCCACCTAAAAAAATCGCTTATATTAATTTTCCTGGATTTGAAAATAGTGATCTCTATGATGATTATCGAAAATTGTATGATTAAAGGAAATAATTATTTGGTGCAATTTTGTAAAAAAAAAAAAAAAGAAAAAAGATGCAATTCTTTTTTTGAAAAAAAAATAATTGTAAATAATTCTGCTAATTAAATTAAAATTGGATACTATACAAGAGAGTTTCAGTACCTAAATAAAATAACAGAATACACATTAATAAAAACTGAATGTCAGGAAAAAAATCGTGTTTTTGGATTCTCTGGCAGGTCAATAAAACCGCCGACAAAACAAAAAAGTGAAATTTCGAGGATCTTTTTTAGTATTTAGTATATTTTTAAATACTCAAAACTCCAAGATAACATTAAGTTAGGATATTCTAAAGACATTTGTGATTAAAAATAATATCTTTTTTTTTGGTCATTATTCACATCTCTAAAGTCACTATTTTTTAAATATGAATTAATAAGAATCGATTTTATATTAACACTTATTAAAAATCCCCTTTTTAAGGCAATGAATTATTTTGTACAATTCATAAATGCTAGTTAGTTTTATTATTTATACTGTAACGAAAAATAAAGAAAATCTGAATGCGAAAAAGTAAAATTGTTTTTTTTTTCGGGTAATTGTTTTTCATTAATTTATTCAAAGAGAATACCTCTCACTCCGAGCAAACTTATTGAGGAAAATTTTTTTGTTGTTATTTATTTTTGCATAAAAAGTATTTTTCTGTGAAATCAGAAAAAAAAAATGTGTGTTTTTTTAATTTGGCATGCAAAGCTGTGCAAAATAGAAATGCAAAAACCCGAAATACATATTTTTTTGGCTGAAATCAAAATATCGAAATTTCGATTTTTAAATTTCAGTTTTTTTCGAAATTAAAAAAACAGAGCTCTGCTGTCATTTGTTGCACATTTGTTTATTTTCTTTTAGAACACTTTTTTTGCTCTCTAACATAAAATGCAAATTTTGAAAACTAATATTTTAGTTACTATGGCAACATTATGGCCCCTCTCTCTCTCTTTTAAAAACAAAATTAAGTAAAATTTTCATTTTAAGCTAACTTTTTACTTTCTTCTTCTTCTTCTTCTTCGCATTATGCTTATTATTCAATTGCAAAATATTACTTTTTTTCTAAGGAAATAAATGTCACCAAAAATTGATTATTGTGGCTGTCATTTAACAGTAATATAATTTTATGCAATTAATTAACATACTTGAAATCTTTTTTTAGACATGTGCTATTGTTGTTGCAATTTTTGGAATTTTTATGACAATTTCTGCTGTAACAATTGCAACATTTTCAGAGCAATATATTGATTCTTATCCAATTTGGATTTATATTGGAATTGGAATTATTATTCCAATTTTGTATATTCTTGTTTTTATTGGAATTGCAAAAAATAGTTATGCTTTTTTAATACCAGCTGAAATTTTATTGGTAATTAATTACTACATGCTTTTTTTCTGTGAATTCTTGGCTTTTCGAAATATTGAATGGCATCACAAAAACTCCTATGCAAATTTTTGTCTTGTGTTGGCTTCATGTTTTTTTAAAAAATCAGAATCACATCAAAGCTCTGCGAAATCAAAATTTTGGTGTTGGGAAAAAGCCCCGAAATACCGTATCGAAATGTAGTTATTTGGATTTCAGAGATAAAAAATTTCTCAGATTTCAGCAAAACGATAAACATTTTGAATTTCGATTTCGATTTCGTCTACTTTTGGTTGAAATTTGAGGTGAATTTTGGCATCTCTATTGAAAAAATACCAAAATACTAAAATCTAAATTTCAGCATTACAATTTCGGCTGGCTAAAAATTATTTCGGAGTTTCGCAAAAAATAAATATTTCGGATTTCGACTCCTCGAATTTCGATTTTGCAGAGCTCTAATTCCCGCCAAAGATATAAAAGCAGCTTTGGTTGTGGAAATCTGAAATTAAGAAAACAACAAAAATTTATGTCTCATTATTTTAGGGTATTAAAGTCATTGCAACTTTTATATTTATTATTTGGTTTATTCTTAGTGGATTATATTTACCAGAAACAATTTTCAAAGAATTTAAAATCATTTATTTATTTAATGATGTTCGAATAGGTAAAAAACAACATTTCATGGGGGGACGTGAAACTCATTGTTAATAATAAATGGGGAGAGAAATCTGAATCGAAGGAATCGATTTTCGGTGGTGGAATCAAGGAATCGGCATCGATTCCTTTTAATGTTGTGTTCGACCCGGAGTCGAGGGTTTATCAAAGTTTCAGACCAATCTGACCAGTGGAGACCCCAAGATAAGTGACTCCGGAGTCGATTTTTGCACAAAAAGCACAACAGTGGCCCCTTTAAAGAAATCCTTTCTATCAAATTTTAAACTCATAAATTTTTAGCAATCAGAAATGTATTTTTTACTATTGCATTTATGGCATTTTTACATTTAATTTTTGTCATTTATTCATTTTTTATTATTCGAAGTACTCGTCAATGGTTGGCTTCAGATTCACAAAATAAAAGAAAATATTCTGAAGTTGAAAGTCGACGGTCTTTGTCGCAAGTTTTTAATGAATCTGAAAATTTGGTAAATGATTCTCGAATTCCTCCAATAAATTTCTATTATGAATCTCCAAGATTGACACATTTCAAAAAACAATTTAATGAAGATGATGCAATATTGCAACAAACACGAATTTTTATTCCTTCACGATATCCTGAATTTTATCATTCTGCACAAATGCCAAATTATCAAAATTCATCAACAAAAATAGAATATTTTCAAAGTGAAGAACAAACAACGTTACCCAAACAACCCCTAATTTATAGAATTACTGATGTGTGAAAAATATTTTATTTCTTTTGTACAACCAAGAAAATCACGCAAAAAGCTTTCGTATAATATAATTTTTGATTCTTAAAAATAAAACAAAATTATTTGTTTTAAGTTTGAATTTTTGTTACAAAAATTTAAATTTGCTAAGAATCAGTGTTCATATTTCTTTTCAATTATTCCGTTCCTTCACTGGTTAATCCCTTTGTTGGAACAAAAAAATAGGATATGAAACAAGAGACAAGTACAGTAATTGAATTTGAATTTGTGGTTTGGTTTGCGAAAAGTGCGTTCAATAAAAAACACAGTTTTAATGCCGATTTCAGTTTTGGCACGTGAATGATATCGCGCATTTTGATTTTGCATATTTTGTTTCTATATTAATAAATCCCATGTAATAGGGCATTAATTAGTACCAAAAACTTTTTCCGGATCCGGCACTTTTGGGGGTTTTTGCCAAATCGAAATTTTCGAAATTTTGTAATTTCGTGTAAGGACCTAAAAATTAAAAAGTGCCAAATATAAGTTGTAGCCCTGAGTCAGGGCTACAAGAATATACCACTTTCAAAATTTTTGGCCCACTCAAAAACCAAGGCACCGCACCGGAGCAGCGGTACACCAGACCAAAAAAATAAAAACATTCATCCCCCCTTGGTGCTATAAGGAATCTTCCTGCCAAATTCCAGCTCGCAAAAACTATTTTGAAATTTTCGATTTGTCGCCCCTTGCTTCAGAAATTGAGAAAGTCAGTTATATATATTTAGCAAGGAAGAATGATAAAAAAAAGAATTAGCGGCAAACCGCTTGTGCTACAGATTTAACAAACAATGGTGCTATCTTTAATCTTTAACAATGTTTCGTAGGGATTTGATACAATCCAAATAAAAAGGATTTTTTTTGTTTTTTGAAAAAAGAATTACAAAAAATGGAATTTGGCTCTCAAAACATTGTGAAAGAATTTTAAGACAAAAGTTATTTAAACGAAAATTATCTTTTAACATTTAATAATCAATGTTTCGCCATCACCATTGATTTTTTGACCATTAAGTTCAATTCTGATTTGAGAAAAATATCTTCTGCAAAAAGACATCCCGAGAATGCATGGCATTTCAATGTCCTTAACAATAATAAAATTGTCCACGTAGCATTTACAACCCAATTCGAAAGGTATTTTCACTTGGCCAATAATATCCAACAGTTTACCACCTGTACCTGCTAATTTCATATGGCATGGTAAAAACTTTTTGAAAGATAATTTGATATTAACGCAAACATATTCCGTGTGATCGCTTGTATCGCTAAAAATGTGATTTTTTAAAATATTGTTATTAACAGAGTAAATCTTACATAACAAAATATTTATTCCTATAAAGAAATGGCTCTGATGCAACTGGTATTAGTAGTCAATAAAATTTATTACGATCACCACGAAGCTTCTTTGCATCAAATAAAAAATTTATAAAATATTCAAAAAAGTTTTTAATTAAATTAAATGGTATAAATGAAACATAAAAATGATTAAAAAATTTTGATCTTTTTTATTGACTTATAAATGATGACCTTTTACGGACAAACATACCTCTGTCATACCCTTGTGCACACTTTTTCTTTTTTTAGCACCAAAAAAAAGAGGTTTTGTTTTTTCTGAAAAGATTAAGAAAAAACAAAGGAAAATTTTGTGCGCTTAATTGTCTTCTGTTTGATCCCCTTTTTTAATGGTTAAAAGGATATAAACTAAGAAAAAGTTAAAAAATGATGTGAATGAGTATTAACGATATCATTTGCTATTAATTACTTTATTTGAACTAAAAAAATTAAAAATGGGACCAAATCCGTTGATAAAACTCATTGGATCTGCAGCAGTAATTCTATGTTTTTCGATAAAAACTCTCTTCATTTTTTTTCATTTTATTACTAGACTATTTTTTCTGCCTTTACGATTTAAATTAAAGGGGGAGACGCATCTTTAACAAATTTTTTTTAACTTTAACATTTTGCAGCTTCAATAAACAAAAAAGCAGCTGCAATGACGCGTCGAGACCTACAATCAATGCCAAACAAAAAAATTTGTTAGAGGTGCGTCTCCCCCTTCAACCCTAAAACATGTGCCCACAAGAAAGAAACAATCCACGAAACAAAAAAATTCTTTGTCTCTGAAATCACACTCAATAAAAAAAAGTTTTCTTAAAGGATTGATTTTTTAATCAATTTAATAGTTGACGGAAAGAAACTTTTGCAGTCACAACCAAATTTTTCAGATCAATAATTATTCATTTTTTTACACAAATTTTATAAAGGCCATCTGAGATCTCGGCCGAGAGGGAGATAAATGAAATTTTGCTTGACCAGTATTTATTATCACAAAAGTTGTTGCAACGATAGAAAATGGATTTGCCTTCTTTTTATCGTTATTCCATTTACAGACAAACAAATGCAGTCATTGAAAGGGGGGGGGGACAAACAAGAAAAACACAATCTTTACTGTTTCCTTTAACTTCAATTTAAAAAAAAATCATTTCATTTTTCATTTTGTAAATCTTTAAATCGCTGTTTTTTTAGATAATATTATTTTGCAATCTAATATGGATTCACAAAATCTTCATCTCCCTTTACCACAATCAAATGATTCAAATGCAATTTATACTTTCCGTTCTCCCCGTCCACAAAATATTCCAATCACATACCTTACTTTCAAATATATAATTACAAATCCAAGTTCTGGAAAAGCATGGAAGAAATTGATTCAAACTTGCAAATATTTCTTTTCAAAGAATCCTATTTATCCTGTTGCATGGTTACAAGGTTGTTATTTTATTAATAAATGGAGGGCTGATGGGCAAATTTTTGATTCAATGAAAAATGTAGCTAAATTATGGATTCATGATGAAATTTATATTAAAGTGGATGCACCAACGCGTGGGTTTTCTTCTATAATCCCAAAAATTAAACAATGTGAACTTCGTTGTTTGGAGATTTGGTATCAGCATTTAACTTATGATGAATATCTATTTTTAACTTCATCTGGTAATTTAAGACGACTGTTGCTCAACATGTGTACCATTTATCATCCTGATGACAGATGGTACATAATTGAGGCTACTTTAGTTACATTGGATCACCTTTTTGTAAATATTTACAAACTTGAATTTTTTTATATGTAAGTCACTATCAAATTATCACTGAATTAATAAGGATATTTTCCTTTTTGCAGGCAATGTGCTTCAAATTATTCATCGATGTTTCAATCAGATACTTTCAAAAAAGTCGCTCATATTTTGCCACGCTTAAAACAACTTTCTCACTTCATTCTTGATGGTTTAACAGAAGCCTTTGATTTTGCTTTTATCACTGATTTTGTTTTGGTTAGTTTTTAATTTGTTTTAATAAATTTAAAAAAATATTTTAGAAAAATGAAAATTTGTTAATTAAATTGACATTTGATGAAAATATTTCACTTTCTAATGCATATAACGAAATTCTTGAAAGCTTTATTGCCAAAATTATTGAAACTCCACCGAAAAAAATCGCTTATATTAATTTTCCTGGATTTGAAAATAGTGATCTCTATGATGATTATCGAAAATTGTATGATTGAAGGAAATAATTATGTGAAATACATTTTTGTTGTTTTCTGATATACAGTAATCACTTTTTCCATGTTCTTTTTTTTTGTTTTAAATAAATTAAACTAGCGCCGTATTTAAGGGAGGGAGTGGGGTTTTCGGGACCACATGCCAGCTGCTCATGTTTATATTAATTCGCAGCACTTATTACTGAAAAGCTCCCAAACATTCCTTAAATCATTCCACTGCCAAAATCATAAGATAATTAAAGGGGGAGTCGCAGTTCACATAAATGTTTAAAAAAAACAAAAAATACCAACAAAGATAATTTTTGCGTAACAAAACGAAAAAAAAAAGCTACAACAACTTCCTTGACAAATAATAAAAAGGTCAATCAAAGAAGCTGACAATGACTTTTTTTGATTAATTTTTTGATATAAAGATTGATTTTAATAAACTCTCTTTTTTTACGTGAAAATCGAGCACAAAAACATGTTTTTTTAAATTTCATGTAAATAAATAAATTATCCTTTCTTTGCAGCTCGTTAACAATCCAAAAAAAGTAATTAATGATGTATCACAGCCAAGGACGGACGGAATAAAAATTTTCCATGCGGAAAGGAATCAATTTCTTACCGTAAATTGCGGAAAGGAATACAAAAAAATAGTGGGATTCCGGCCGTTCCTGATTCACAGCCATCATTAATTAATTTATGATTACAGTGAAATTCTTTGACGGTTTTTGAATTTTTTATATTTTTTTTATGTTTGTTTCAGCTTAACTTCAAAGCATTTTTTTGAAATACGATTTGAAGGAAAAAAAATTTATAATCGAAATAAAAAAGAAGTATTTTTGCTTCTAAAAACATTAATTAAAAATGAAATCATTATCAATAATCTCATATTTTATTTTTTTTGTTTACATTTAAACATACAAATATTTAAAAAAAGAATGGCTTTAAATAATGACATTTAAAAGTAGTAACAATTATTAAACAAGTGTTTCCTTACGTATGTATCAAACTCAATTAGCATTGCTGCACTTATCTTCTTCAAAATTAGTTGGTTTTTGCACAAAAAAGCCTAAAATTATGCGGTATTTAAAAAGAAAAAAATTGCGTCATTCCTATCATCTTATAAACATTTTTTGAAAATTTTAAATTTTGAGTGACTTTAAAGGGAGTGTCGACGACAAGCAAAAAAAAATTTGTGTGGACAACAAGTATGTTTTAACACGAAAATGAGTTAGAGAAAAGAAATAGCATAGAAAAATGTCATATTCGTGTAAAAACATACTTGTTGCCAAAAAAATTTTTTTTGCTTGTCGTCGACACTCCCTTTAAATTCGACTATTTTTATTATTCAAAAAAACTTTTTCTTTATAAACCTGTGACTGTCGTAAAAGTTCAAAATATTTTTAAAAGTGTATGTTACAATTTTGTTTGTGGTTGTTCATCTTTTTGAATAGACGGCTTATTAAAATTGTGATCATTAATAAAAGAATCTTTATAATTTAAGGAAATAAAAAAAAGTTTATATATATATATTTTTTTGAAACTTATTTTTCATTTTGCCGTTGTTCTTCTTCTTCTTGATCATTTTGTTGTGTATTTGGAAGTTTTGTTTCTGTGGTTCTTTGTTGTGGATTAAATGAATAGAGTTCTTTTTGTTCCCATTGTACTCGAGTTAATTTGAGAAATTTTTCAATATGATTTTGTGGTCCAGCTTGTTGTTCCTTGATGGCCTTCAAAAAATTGCTTTGTTGTTCTCGAATGTCTTTCAAGAATTGAATTTAGTGCTTTTCAATTTTTGTAGTAAATATATCTTCAATTGTAGGAGTTTTTGGAACAATACTGTAAGGGATGGGTGGAGGAGGGATTTTTGGACGCGATTGAATTTTTGGAGTTTGAATTTTGGGATCCATATAATCATGAACAAATTTGAAATGTTCAGCTTCTTCCTTTGTGACATACTTGGTTTCTCCAGACGAAGTTCGTGTTTCGTCTGGAGAAACCAAGTAAACCATTCAAAACTTTGTTGAGGTTGTTGATTATCTTTAGGGTTGTTCATTCCCCTTCCCCGGGGAATTTCCGGGAGATTCCCCGGGGAATTCCCCGGGGAATTTCCCGATTTTGTCGGGGAATGACACCAAATTCCCCGGTAAAAGCAAACGTTAAAAAGCAAAAAAATAATATTTTGCATTTTTTTTTGTCATTTGTAATTTTGAAACTACTTTTTCGTTATAGCAACAGCCCTGAGCTTGCTTTCTCATAGTTTCGAGAAAGAAAATGTTTCTTCAAGGGTAAAAACAGTAAAAAAATCTCCCGGTTTTTCAACTTGGGAATGTTAATAATCAAATAAATAACTTTGTTTTGTTTTTTTTAATAATGATTTCTGCAAAATTGTTGTATATGCTTTAACTAAACATTTTAAAAAATTTAAAGCGTATATAAAAGCCATTCTTACGGGAAAATGTAACAAAAAACAGCCAAAACACAAATTGGGGGAATTCCCCATTTTTTCCGATTCCCGGGGAATTAACAACCCTAATTATCTTCCATTGATCCAAAAAATCTATCCATGATTGTTTTCTTTCATTCCACTTCGAACTTGAGGGCATTCACAGCTTGTCTTGGTTTCAGGTAACCTGATGATGAACTTGTTGACATTATTAATAAAGTAAGTTGTTGAACTGGTTGGAGTGCAGGGCTATCAGAGCGAGTGGTTTTTCGTTCCTTTAGTTGGTCCACCGATAAACGTGTAACTGAACCGTCTTCTTTTTGAACCAAAAAAGTTTTTGAGCTTTCGGGCTTATCAATTTTTCCTTTTTTCCACTGCTCTTTTTTTTCTTTTGTGAGCTTAAACCATATGTGCTAGTTTCTGGGACCAAAGCAACTTTATCAGTTTGCAAAAAGCAACAACAGTTTTACCTTTGAGCAAAGTATCATGATAAGATTTACTGCGATCACCACGAAGCTTCTTAGCGTCAACAAAAAATTTATAAAATATTCAAAAAAGTTTTTAATTAAATTAAATCGCATAAATGAATAATAAAAATGATTAAAAAATTTTGATATTTTTTATTGACTTATTAATGATGACCTTTTACGGACAAACATACGTCTGTCATACCCTTGTGCACACTTTTTCTTTTTTTTAGCACCAAAAAAAAGAGGTTTTGTTATTTCTGAAAGAATTAAGAAAAAAACAAAGGAAAAATTTTGTGCGCTTAATTGTCTTTTTTTGATCCCCTTTTTTAATGGTTAAAAAGATATAAACTAAGAAAAAGTTAAAAAATGATGTGAATGTGTATTAACGATATCATTTGCTATTAATTACTTTATTTGAACTAAAAAAATAAAAAATGGGACCAAATCCGTTGATAAAATTCATTGGATCTGCAGCAGTAAGGGACTGTCCAGACGTGACGTCACGGCTTTAGGGGGGGGGAGGGGGGTAAGCAAAAAGTGACGATTTGTGATGGGGGAGGGGGGGGGGGGTCAAAGCCAAAAGTGACGTCACGGAAATTGATCATTTTTGCAATGTTATTGAATTAAATTTTACTAAATTTTTTCTCTAAAGTTTTTTCAAAGAGTAAAAAATTCTTGACGCGAATGATTAAAACGCGGCAAAAAGACCGCTTAAGCAGTGTTAGCAATGCTCTTTTAGACAAGCTTTAAAAACTTTCAACCCTGTTACAAAGTAATGAACTTCGAGGCATCCAAAGGATTAATTAATCCAAATGAAACTGTAAACATGTCGGATTTACACAATTCTTTTATGGCTCTTTTTCGAAATTGGGCTGAACTCAAAACAAGATTTGATAAATCTGCAAGAGAATTTGCTGGAGAAAAAGCATGGAAAGAATTAAACAATGATATTGTTCAAATTAAACTCAAAATGACTTTTTGGACATCTGAAATTGAAAAACATAAATCTGCAAATAGCATTTTGAATTTTTTTAGTAAGCCTGCTGCTCTCTCAAGTTGTTATAAATTAAATTTTAAAGCAATTTGAAATTTTTTTGGAAAATGTGACGATTTTTGTGACGGTGGGGGGGGGGGAAGGGGGGTAAGCCAAAAGTGACGGTACTGTGATTGGGGGGGGGGGGGGGAGGAGGTCAAAATTTTGGATTTTGCCGTGACGTCACGTCTGGATGTTCCCTAATTCTATGTTTTTCGATAAAAATTCTCTTCATTTTTTCTTTTTAAAGGTAGCGTCCGGAATCCCGACAAAGGTTTTTTTATTCCATCGCATGGGTTCTTTTAATCGATTTTAAAAGAGTGCTTTAGCACTATGAATTATTTGTTTTGTGACACTTTGCCAAGCGATATTTTTTATCAATTTTTTTATTGACAAAAACATATGTGCAAGTGTACATATTAGTGGCAATCATAAAGGAATAATAGCGTTTAATATTTTTTTATTAATTTAAGATGACAGAGAACAAAAAAAGGAACAAAAAGAGACTAAAGATAGCCAGATTTATAAAGCGCGCGCAATATGCGCAGCATTTAAAGTTGTTGGTGATATTACATTGAAACTTAAAATCCCTAAAACTTTGAAATGCTCTTGCCGATATTTGTTTTTTTATATAACATTTGTTTAAAATCATATTTAGAAGAAATAAAATTCACAACATCTTTTTTTCGAGCAAAATTGTTTTCAAGTCATTGATTTTTTTATGATGCATTAAATTTTGACACTTTATCTGTTCAACGATGCTTTAATTATAACTTTTATTAACTAAATAAATCAAAAATATTCTCGAAATAACAATATGATTAAATATCTTCATTGGTAAAAAAATTAATAAGCATTTGTTGATTCATAAAGTAATCCATCTGTTTACTTTTTGCTAGTGGAGTTTTTCCTTGGATTCGGGTATCCGATACATTTTTTACATGATGACTGGATTCTAGAGCTGAAATAAAAATGGTAAGCCTTTGTTTTTTATCTTTTTTATCTATTTACCTTGTGCAGAAAACTTTCCCCAGCTTTTATGTTCTCTCACAAAAGGCATTACATGATGTTTTAGCATATGAAGCTTTGTTTTTTTGCCAGGAAGATCTGGATATTTGTCATCAATTAAAACAAAAAAATCTTTAATTGCTTGATCAAGTCCATTAATTTCTTCTTCTGTCAAATCTCTGGCAACAGCATAAGCTTCGATTTTTGCATATAATCTTAAAAGATCAATGCCACATCCGTTAAGATTTGGATTATCAACAAAATGCTTGAGGATTTTGCTGCAATTTGGGCCATTATATTCCGAACGTCCTGGACATAATTGGACATTAATATTTTCAATTTCAGTAAGAAGTCTAAATTTAAAAATCAGATTATTACAACATATTTAATATAGCTTACACTGATGCCAATTCAGGACGTTTTTTGCAGTATTGAATAATTGAATTAACAGCACACATATTTATATGAACTGCATCGGGGACAAAACGGGAAATAGGGATTGCAGTAAGCAATGGAGGTGCAGAAACAGAGTTATGTTGTTGTTTTAATGCTCTTAATTTTACTACAGATAAAGTGCTTTCTTCTTCTGCTTTTTCGATAATACAACCAGATTTTTGAACATCTTCAATTTTTCTCAAAGCAGAATCCGGAATAATTTGAAGCTTTATCCATTCAATGCTTGGGATAATACAGTATAAGCATGGTCTAATTGCACTTCCTCCCTGAATGCCAATAAGCAAATCTCCGCATTTACAGTCGGCAATAAAATAACTACAAAATAAAAAGATTGTTTTAAAAAATTTCCAAACTATATCTAACAAACCAAATAAATTTTATTAATCCATGCTTTGTTTCAATTGGGGCATGTTGCAAAAACTCTGCTGCAGCATTTATCTCATCAGCAAAAGGAAGTAATGTATCACGTTTTTCTGAACCGTAAAATGCCTTATAAACTCGCAGTTTCTTACTACTTTGAGGATTTTTACGATCGGCATAGGATATGACTACTTTTATACAATCAGAACCTGAAAGGTAAAAAAAGGGATCGTGTTATTCATAAAAAAATAATAAAATACCTCCATCAATTCCAAAATTTATTCTCGCATCTTCGAATGGAAATTCGTCCATTGAGTTTATATCATTTAAAATAAAATTTGCAAGACCATCTTTTCTTTGATCATGAAGTTTTTCAAGCAATTCTTTCAAATATGTTTTAACATTTGATAAACAAGGATATCGACCTCGATCCAACTTATCATACTGGGCATCAGTTAATTTACTTAATACTTTAAATCTTGCAGCTTCATATACACTAAGCTGTTTCATTATTTTACTCTCATGTACAAGGTGAAATTCAGGTCCAACAGTTGCTTCAAGGCTTGCTCTAATGGATTTTACTCTTTGGAATTTTTGAGATGATGATAATAATTGTGGACTTTTTAATGGACGGGAAGAAGTTGGAGTTGAAGGTGGAATAATTGGAGGAATTTCAATAGAAATAAGATGAGTAAGTTGTGAGTCAGGAAAATTTTGAATCTCTTCATCACTTCCAATAACAACTTTCATAACATCGTCATCTGAATCAAATAAATGATCAGATTTCTCTGAATCAGAGGATTCGATGTTTAAAGCTTTATCTTCTAAATAGTTAAAAATTAATAAATTTAGGTTTTTGATTATTTTTTAAACATACTTTTGGCGTCTCGCATATCTTTCATTTTCGTTAACATATTTTTCTTTTTTTCTATTTTTAATTCCCTATCCTTTACATTTAGCTTATTTAATGAATCCATATGACGTTTTTTTTCTGATGTCAAAGTTTTTTCAAAAATAGCATCATCGTCATTTTGAAGATCAGGAGGAGTGGAATCCGACGGTTTTGGAAGAGTCTCTTCTGCAGCAACATAAGATCTGCTTGCTCTATCCGTACTATTGGGGACACGGATATTTAGCATATTTTCCTGTCTAACTTTTTTGGCTGCAGGAAGACGAGGCATTGTATATCAAAACAAATTATTACAATAAAAACAAAATGAATAAATGGGAAATAAAGTGGATGAATAAAAAATTTGTTCACTCTTTATTGCAAATCAATCACAAATTCAAAAAAAACAACTCTATCGAAGATTGCAGCTTGTCTTTGACCTCTCACTTAAGAATGCCCTAAGAAACAGTTAAATTGTTGTTGCATATTCTTTCGATTTTTTTTTAAAAATAGGTTGACCTATCAGTCATTTATTTATTGATTTTTAAAGAAGATTCAATAAATAAGCAAAAAGAAGAAAGCTAGCAAATGCGCGCGCAATTAATATAGTGCATCATAAAAAAATCAATGAACTGAAATCAATTTTGCTCGAAAAAAAGATGTTGTGAATTTTATTTCTTCTAAATATGATTTTAAACAAATGTTATATAAAAAAACAAATATCGGCAAGAGCATTTCAAAGTTTTAGGGATTTTAAGTTTCAATGTAATATCACCAACAACTTTGAATGCTGCGCATATTGCGCGCGCTTTATAAATCTGGCTATCTTTAGTCTCTTTTTGTTCCTTTTTTTGTTCTCTGTCATCTGAAATTAATTAAAAAAATTAAAAAAAAGTACATTTCAAAGAAAATTGTTAAAAATTAATTTGATTTACACTTTACTTTAACTTTTTTGAACTTTAAAAAGTTTTCGTTGCAAGAGTTTTGATAATTCATAGTGCTTTAGAGCTGCATTTTTTTAAAACATTTTGCAGCTTCAATAAACAAAAAAAGCAGCTGCAATGAGAGCTGATTCGCGTCGAGACCTAAAATCAATGCCAAACAAAAAAATAAGTTAGAGGTGCGTCTCCCCCTTTAACCCTAAAACATGTGCCCACAAAAAAGAAACAATCCACGAATATACAAAACAAAAAAATTCTTTGTCCCCGAAATCGCCACTCAATAAAAAAAAGTTTTCTCAAATGATTGATTTTTAAATCAACTTAATAGTTGACGGAAAGAAACTTTTGCAGTCACAACCAAATTTTTCAGATCAATAATTTTTCATTTTTTACACAAATTTTATATAGGCTGCCCGAAAGATAGACAAAAAAAGTTTTGCTTGACCAGTATTTTTTTTTGCCACAAAAGTTGTTGCAATGATAGAAAAGGCATTTGCCTTCTTTTTATCGTTATTCCATTTACAGACAAACAAATGCAATCCTTCCTCATTGAAGGGGGGGGGGGGGCGAACAAGAAAAACACAATCTTTACTGTTTCCTTTAACTCCAATTTTAAAAAAAAAATCATTTTATTTTTCATTTAGTAAATCTTTTAATCGCTGTTTTTTTTAGATAATATTCAATCTTTTGCAATCTAATATGGATTCACAAAATCTTCAACTCACTTTACCATCATCAAATGATTCAAATGAAAGTTATACATTTGCTTCCCCACGTCCACAACAATTTTTACTTTCATATCCAACTATCAAATATATTTTTACAAATCCAAATTCTGGAAAAGCATGGAAAAAATTGATTCAAACTTGCAAATATTTCTTTTCAAAGAATCCTGTTTATCCAGTTAAATGTTTACAACATATTAATGAGAACATTTGGGACGCTGATAGAGAAATTTTTGATTCTACGAAAAATATTGGTAAATTATGGATTTATGATAGAATTTATGTTTTTATCGTTAGATCAACCGTTATGTCTTCTTTTATTCCAAAAATTAAAAAACGTAGTTTTCGTTTTTTTGGAGATTTTCGGTCAACGTTTAACTTTTGATGAATATCAATTTTTAACTTCATCTGGTAATCTGGAGCAATTGGTGCTTCACCGGTGCACCATCTGCTATCCTGATAGAACTTTGGTTACATTTGATCAACTGTTTGACAATATTCCCCAACTTAAATTGTTTCATATGTAAATACATTATAATTACTTCTGTATAAAATAACATTCTCACTTTTGTAGGATGTATGCCGAAAATTCTTCATCGATGTTTAAAAAAGATACTTTCAAAAAGCTCGCTGATATTCTTCCACATTTAAAAGAATTTTCTCATTTTAATCTTTATGGTTTAACAGAAGAATTTGATTTTTCTACAATCATCGATTTTATTTTGGTTAGTTTTAACTTTTATAATAAATTTTTAAGGCGACATGAGATTTTTAAGACTACGAAAAAAAGGAGAATTAATAAAAAAACTTTTAAAACGGCATGTTGGGCACTGTTCTCGTTTAACCCCCCCCCCTTTTTTTTGAGTTTTTACTTTTTTATTCTCACTTTTCATTCTCCATTTTCTAAGTTTGATTTTTCATTTTTTATTCCGCAAAAGCACAAAATTCCCAAGTTCCAACTTTAGTGTGATCTTGAACTGGACAATCCAGTTGTTTACTGATTTTAATATTAAAATATTAAATAATTAAAGGTGGAATTGTTTTTAAATTTTTTTCTTTGTATTCTAAATTTTTGTTAAAGGTCATAAATGGCAGCATTATAAATAATACAGTACTCCTCTTAAGTTTAGAGGCACCCCAGAATATGCAAATATTGTAGTTTTAATTAAAGATTAAAACCTGTAGTCGACATATTCGGATTTAGCATCCTAAAAAACCCATAATGGAGATTTAGTAATATTTTTTTAGTAATAAATGTTTAAAAAAATGGTTCCTGTTAAATTTAGAGCCATTGTAAAAAAATTTGCATATGACATGTTTCGACTTAGCCACTGTTCATAAGTTGTTGGACATGCTTATTTGAGCTAATTTTTGAAGAAAAAATCAAAAAATATGCAATGGAACTGATTTGACAAGACTTTTGAAAACCGCATTTTTTCCGTGCCGTGGCAGGAACAAAAATGCAGTGTTAGAAGAAATCCGTCTTTTTTTGGTCATTTTTTTCTCCGTTCAATTATTTTAACAAATTTTAGAAAAATAAAAATTTGTTTATTGAATTGAAATTTGATGAATATATTCGACTTTCTGATGCATATAAAGAAATTCTTGAAAGTTTTATCGCCAAAATTATTGAAACTCCACCAAAACAAATTCCTTTGATTGAATTTCCAGGATTTGAAAATAGTGTTATCTACAATGATTATCAAAAACTGTATGATTAAGACAATAATTCTGTGAAATATATATTTTTGGTTTCTGTTGTATTGTATCCGTTTTTTTCTTGTTTTTTTTTTGTTTTAAATAAATGTTAGAAGAAATCACTTTTTCGTAGTCCTGTTCATGGCTAAGAAGTCGTGCATTAGATATGAAGAGCCCGTCCCCTTTAAATAATTTCTGTAAATCCAATTTACTTTTTTATTGTTTTTTATTTTCTGACACTAAATTGATGTTGGACATGATGCTTGTTGGATTTTTTTTTAATTTTTTTTTTTTTTTTTTTTTTTTTTTTGAAACTAGCTTTGACTTACAAGCTTCACGTTTCTGTTTTGTATTTTTGTTGGAAAATGTTACAAATACAAAATATTGGACAAAGTATGTTGCTATGTAATTACGTATAAACATAGGGATAAAACAAATAATAGTTAATTAAAAAGCAGGCGTTATAAAAAGAAACCAAAAAAATAGAAATTGTTTCATTTTCTCGCATTCATTTCTCTTTAAAGTTACAGTACCTTAAAATGAGTAGTGGTAGTAATACAGAGGCAGTGGAAATAGCAAAATTAACCTCCAATATTGTTTCGTGTATTTCTCGAGGTTTTGGTTTTACAATTATTATTTTTTTGACATCCCAATATTTCAAAACTAAATCTAATCATCGATCAGCGTATTACATAATTTTAAATATGGGATATATCGCTGATTTTATTTTATTCCTAAATTGGGTCATCCCTCTTGATATTACTGTATACAGATTTACTTTAATTATGCTGGAATGGTACTGTATTCATTTTACAACAATTTGGAATGCTGTTTTATGTTTGAATCGTTGTTCGGCATTAGTATTTTTGGCAAAATATGACCGGGTAAAAATTTTATTTTAATTAAAAGTTAAATCACATCGAATTTTGTATACACTGAAAAAAAAGTATGCCAAATACACCTAAAAATAGATCTATATTTACTCCTTTTAGGAGTAAATATCGTCTTTTTTTTGTTAAAGGGAGTGTCGAAGATAGTGAAAAACTTTTTTCCGTCATTCCAAGTGATGGGGAATGCATTCGTTGCGTGCGGGCGAACAAACTTTTTCATTCCCCATCACTTGGAACGACGGAAAACGGTCGTAAAAATTTTTTCACTATCTCCGACACTCCCTTTAAGGAATATCCATTTTTTGTACCTCTTTAACATAGACTAACATTTATTCCGAAAAAGACGATATTCACTCCTTTTAGGAGTAAATATAGATCGATTTTGTTTAGGAGTGTCCATTTTTTGCACCCTTTTTTTTCAGTGTAGACGTTGTCTGGCAAAATGTCTGCCAATGCAGTTTGGGCGAAAAAGACCGTTTATCGTTCTTCATATTTAAAAATTCGAAAACGAAAACACTTTGAGTTACATGGCCGAGGCCGTATTTAGGGGGATCTGTGCCCCCCCCCCCCCCCCCCCCAAAATGCCACTTCGTGTTGGAGGCGGCAAAAGATCAAAGGTGTGCCCCACCCCCCCCCCGAAACGGTCCAAAATTATTTTCTGTATACGGCCCTGAATTGTAGCATAAAAAATCAAAAATGTAGCTTAGGATTATTACTACAGTATACAAATGTAAAAAATTTTATTTATGAAAAATAGTTCTTTTTAACCTAATGTATCAAAAAAGATGTCTTTTAAAATGAGGAGAATGTGCAATCGAGAGGAACATTTCGATTTTTTGCTTTTTTTTGGCTTTCATCAAAAATTTTATTACTAGTCGCTTTACTAGTGTAAACACTAACTACTATTTGAAAATGGCATTTTTGCTAAAACACAAGGCATTCGAAAAGTGTTAGAAAATAGGACTTGTGCTCCCTCTAAATAATAAATTTGCTCTTTTGTTGTTCTAGAAATTGAAATACTCTGTCAAAAATTTAGAACAAAGGAAACCCAAATATTGTAAGGTGCCAAAAATATTTTTTGGGATCAAAAAATGCCCTACTAACTTTTTTGTGTTTCTAAATAAATGAAAGTTTTTCGCTTTAAAAATATTCCCCAAATTCCAATTTAAAAAAGAAAAAGTAATTTTCTTTTAATGATATCATAATTATATTAGCACTTTTAATTTTATAAAAGTTCTCACACCCTTTTAAGCCACTTTTACTACATATTTTAAATTAACTAAAATTGCCTCCGTAAATTTAATCTTTGCAAATTCAAGAAAAATTAAAACTCCAAAAACTTATATATTTCGTTTTTTTAATATTCCCACATTTCAGATTTGGAGGCCGTTAACCATGTTTTTCATTGGCATTTTTATGTTGGCATATCCTTTCATCATTGATGGATATGCCCTTTTTGGGTCGAAATGTACAATGTCAAGTGAAACATTGACGAATTGCTTAAATTTTCGAAAACAATATTATTTTAATGGCACAATTATCAATGGCATTTTGAATGGCATTGTTATTTTTTTAATCCTTTTATCCATGTACAAATCTTCAAAAGCTGGATATACCATTTCTGTCCAAGAAAAAGCTGAGCAAAAACTCATTTTTCAAGCTGTTTTTTCTTCCTGTTTTCAAATGATCTCTTTTGGCCTAAAATTTGCATCTGCAGTTGACCCGGACAAACAAAAGTTTTATTTTTTTATGTATTCTTCAAATTTTCTTTGGCACATTCATCATTTAGCTGTAATGATTTCCCACTTTATTTTATCTCCAACTTTTCGAAAAGCGTTTTTGGAATTTTATTTTTTAACAGTTTTTTTGCCAAAAAAATTTGTATCAAAAAATCCTTCCACGAAAATTGCCACCAAACAAAAAAGTGTTTCCTTTTTTGCAATTAGTAATGGTGTAAAAAATATTGTAACACATTCTTGAATTTTCTATATCTTTTCTAAATGAACTCAAATTTTTCAATGTTCAAAATACTTTAATTTTAGGGGTTTTGGTTTCTTTTTATTATTTTATATAATAAAATTACTGTTAATTTCTGATAAAAAAATGAAAAACGCTAAATTTCAGAAGACTTAATAAATTGTGCCAAAAACATTACCTTTTGATGTCAAGGTTTTTGAACATATTTTATTAATATCGAAATAATTAAATGTATCTCCAGCTTTTACCAACATTACTATAAAACACAAAAATTAAAAAAAAAGTATATTTTAAAGCAAATTACAAAAATACAAAGCAATTTAAAAATTCAAAGATTTAAAAAAAAACGAAAGCTTCTTAAATTTTTTCACTTAAAAATTGTGAAAAATTATTTAACTTTTTTTCTTTCATTTTTGATCAACAAATATGCCATTTTTACACGGAATTTTTACGAAATAATCTGTCAGCATTTAAAAAAAGAAGCTCCTGTTCAGCAAAAATAAGGTCAGTTGGATGGAAATATCGGCTCTATTCAATTATAGCTCACTTTCTGAAAAACAATGGTTCGAAAATAAAAAAAGGAATAAGCTTAGGGATTGTCCAGACGTGGCGTCACTGTAAAACCGAAAATTTTGAATGGCGATCTTTGCTCATGCTCCTGACTTTGTTTTGGCTTCCAGGATGTCACAAATGAACTATTTTCATCCCTATGTAGCTGCTTTATCACAATCAAGTCAAAGAATGACTATTTGATGTCTATAACTTATTCTACAGTATCATGAAGTCAGAAAATGTTGTTGGGTACATGACATTTTTAGCGTCTAATTGAAATGTCTTAACTTTTTAGATAACGATGGAATCAAAAGTTAAACTATCAAACATAATTAAACGCCAAAAATGGCATATACCCCAACATTATATGTATCAATATAAATTGATAAAATCAACATATTACTGATATTCATCACCTACCGTATTCCCAACTTATATAACCAAAATTGACTATATATCATTTTTGGCGTTTAATTATGTTTGATAGTTTAACTTTTGATTCCATCGAAATCTAAAAAGGTAAGACATTTTAATTAGACGCTAAAAATGTCATTAAAAATAATATCCAAAAAAACACTTGTTTCTTAAAATTTATTATCATTAAATTGACTTTCTTGCGAATATAAAACGCTGACTTTAAAAATATTTTTGACAAGTCAAAGAAAATGGAAAAAACCATGAATTTTCCTTGACATTGTGAAAAAGAAATAATTTTTTATTAAAATGCCTATTTTTTCTAAAATGAAGGATTTTTTATTAAATTTTTACTAATTTTTTACTTGAGGCATTTTTGAAACAAAATTTTATTTTTGCCTCACTTTTTTTGAGGCATTTTCATTTTGCCTCACTTTGAGGCAATTTCATTTTGCCTCACTTTATTTGAGGCAATTTCATTTTGCCTCACTTTTTTTGAGGCAATTTCATTTTGCCTCACTTTTTTTGAGGCAATTTCATTTTGCCTCACTTTTTTTGAGGCAATTTCATTTTGCCTCACTTTTTTTGAGGCAATTTCATTTTGCCTCACTTTGAGGCACCTGGGGTTCGAACTTTTGACTTCTGTGCTTCAAACTTTTTGTTTGAACCACTCGGCCATTGAAACAACAAGAACGCGCGTCAAAAAAGAAACGTAAGAAAAAGATGTTTTTCTTTCTCTTTTTTTGCACTTTTTTGGTTGTTTTTTGTTTTTTATAGCATTTTTTCATTTTGTTATTGATTTTATCATTTTAGAATAAATAATATAGTAATATTTCATTATTAACACAAAATATATTTATTTACAAAAAATGTACAGGAAAAAATAATAAAATTAGCAAAAAATAACATAATTACGAAGATTCATCATCATTTTCCTTCTTTTTTTTCGGTGGTGGACTTGTCATAGACTGGACTATTGAACTTAAATTTTCATCACCAGTTACCGTTATTTCATTGAAGAAACTACATTCGGTAAGGAAAATTCGAGCAACTAATGTCAGTTTTTTACACTTTAACAGTTTTGAACAACTAACTTTCTGCTGAAACAAAACATAATGATGCTTTAGTTTTGACTGAAGCGAGACTTGCAAATTCGTAAATCTGTTCCACTGCCATAGTTGCAGCCCAACAACAATTTTGTTTTTGCGCTTTTTCGCTAAGATACTTTGTTTTTTCTTCAAGATTTCCTTCTGGGGATCCAGGAAGGTATAAGCTTGCTTTCACAACAGGATCAGGTAAAGCTGTGACAATTCGATCTACAAATGTAATTATATATATTGTGGCGACTCGTCCGTGACTCATCGCCAATATGCTGTGAAATTAACATAAGAACAATGACATTCTCATTCCTCTAAAAAGCTATATATACATATCTCGTTTTTGTATGTATTTTTACTGCTCATTCGTATTATTTATTCGTCATCGATAAACGTTATTCTATGGTAAGTGATTGGATTTGTATTAAAGAACCGCAACTTTATTAGTCAACTCAAGTCCCGCGTGGCAGCAAATATTCACTGACTCTTCGCCAAAGAAAGTCCGTATCATCGCAAGAATATACAACTATATTTTCTCCAATCGCTACATATATTTAAAATAGCCGGAGTTCTTTAATATACCAATAAGCATTAGTTTTTCCATCCAAATTTTTATTACAGCTGTAGATTGTTTATTGGTAAGCAAAGGAGGACCATTGCCATAATTTCCAATAAGTAAAAGTACTGCTTTTTGATTATAGTTTGCCAAAACATCCAAATGTTGATTCTGTAAAAAACAAGTGGGACTTAAGCTAAAAAATGAAGAAACAAACCGATGGATTTTGAATTGCAATGAAATCTTACCCTTCTAATGCAACTTCATTAAAAAAAGAGAAGGGTTGTTGGAATAAAATCGAACGAACATGCCTGATAGCTTTAAAAAGCTTCAATAACTCATTCTTTGTAAAATTTGGATCACCAGTGAAAAAAAGGATGGCATCAGCTTTTGTTAAACATTCATGTGGTCCCCGTTCAGTTAAATAATGCAACAAATCGAATTCTAACTTTTTAAGAAGCTAAATTATTTTAAGATAAGTTCTCCGAATTTATTTGCAGGCCACCGTACAAAAAATTCAAAGTGGTTGGGGGGACGTAATTTTTCGTCCTATAGGGTAATTTTTGGTGCTGAGTCCGTTTTTTTTAGTTTCAGCGCGAAAAATTTGGTCGTTCAAAAGTTATCGTGGCGTTTTTTTTCATTGCAATTCAAAATCCATCGGTTTGTTTCTTCATTTTTTAGCTTAAGTCCCACTTGTTTTTTACAGAATCAACATTTGGATGTTTTGGCAAACTATAATCAAAAAGCAGTACTTTTACTTATTGGAAATTATGGCAATGGTCCTCCTTTGCTTACCAATAAACAATCTACAGCTGTAATAAAAATTTGGATGGAAAAACTAATGCTTATTGGTATATTAAAGAACTCCGGCTATTTTAAATATATATAATTACATTTGTAGATCGAATTGTCACAGCTTTACCTGATCCTGTTGTGAAAGCAAGCTTATACCTTCCTGGATCCCCAGAAGGAAATCTTGAAGAAAAAACAAAGTATCTTAGCGAAAAAGCGCAAAAACAAAATTGTTGTTGGGCTGCAACTATGGCAGTGGAACAGATTTACGAATTTGCAAGTCTCGCTTCAGTCAAAACTAAAGCATCATTATGTTTTGTTTCAGCAGAAAGTTAGTTGTTCAAAACTGTTAAAGTGTAAAAAACTGACATTAGTTGCTCGAATTTTCCTTACCGAATGTAGTTTCTTCAATGAAATAACGGTAACTGGTGATGAAAATTTAAGTTCAATAGTCCAGTCTATGACAAGTCCACCACCGAAAAAAAAGAAGGAAAATGATGATGAATCTTCGTAATTATGTTATTTTTTGCTAATTTTATTATTTTTTCCTGTACATTTTTTGTAAATAAATATATTTTGTGTTAATAATGAAATATTACTATATTATTTATTCTAAAATGATAAAATCAATAACAAAATGAAAAAATGCTATAAAAAACAAAAAACAACCAAAAAAGTGCAAAAAAAGAGAAAGAAAAACATCTTTTTCTTACGTTTCTTTTTTGACGCGCGTTCTTGTTGTTTCAATGGCCGAGTGGTTCAAACAAAAAGTTTGAAGCACAGAAGTCAAAAGTTCGAACCCCAGGTGCCTCAAAGTGAGGCAAAATGAAATTGCCTCAAAAAAAGTGAGGCAAAATGAAATTGCCTCAAAAAAAGTGAGGCAAAATGAAATTGCCTCAAAAAAAGTGAGGCAAAATGAAATTGCCTCAAAAAAAGTGAGGCAAAATGAAATTGCCTCAAAGTGAGGCAAAATGAAAATGCCTCAAAAAAAGTGAGGCAAAAATAAAATTTTGTTTCAAAAATGCCTCAAGTAAAAAATTAGTAAAAATTTAATAAAAAATCCTCTTATCTATTAAAATGAGTAAAATAATGTAAAAAAATAATTTTTGCCTAAGTGAGTAAAATTCATCGTTTTTTCCATTTTTTTTGACTTGTCAGAAATATTTTTAAAGTCAGCGTTTTATATGTAATAATAAAAAAACAAAAAAAGAAGACGTCCTTGTTTTTATAAAACTCAAATTTTTCAAAGGAATATTGCAAAAAATTAAATGATTTAATTCCTTTTCCTGAGATGAATTTTTTGATTGACAGATCCTCGTCATTACAACT
The DNA here is from genome assembly GCA_964035985.1 of Panagrolaimus superbus. NCBI lineage: Eukaryota > Metazoa > Nematoda > Chromadorea > Rhabditida > Panagrolaimidae > Panagrolaimus > Panagrolaimus superbus. The sequence continues at coordinate 16,452,609 of OZ038357.1, forward strand.
TACGTGTTAGCTTTTTCTATCCCGGCTGCTTCCTTCATAGAAATGTTCTATTATTTATATAATAAATATTTTAAAATTAATAGAATCAATAAATAATTTTAAACGTAGGACACGTGGTGGAAAAAAATTTTATATCACTTTTTCCATTCAGGAAAAAAATAAAAAAATCAATCATGGAGATGTCCATATAAAATCATTTTTCCACCAAGTGTCCTTTCCACCAAGTGTCTTTTTACCAATAATTTCGTTTGATGGCTGTGGTAGGATTTAAGCTGGTTGGATTTTTATTGATTTTTCATTGGTTAATATTTTTGCCTTCCAAGAAGGGGGGATGCATTTGTTTGTATCTTTTCTTGTCATTATTTCACAGACAAACAAATGCATTTACTTCACTCACTGCGGTCGTCATCATGTGCCCCAAAAAACCCGGCACTTCTTATAAACTTAAAAAAATTATTTTTTTATATTTTTATATTTGTTACCGTCTGTATTATTAGCTCCCTTTACTGCTTTGTGCCGAGTTTCTGAATAAATATAAAATAAAACAAAATTTTAATAATGAAAATATAGGTGAGAAAAACTGTATTTCCTAACATTATTTTTATCGCGACGTATCCAAAAAAATCCGGCATTTTCTAAAATTTAGAATCGTTTTATTGTTTTTGTTTTTCCTTTATATCCATATCAGTGTTTTTCCGATTCCATTTTTTTCCGACTCCAACTCCACTGATTTTGATTCCCAATTTCTTCTTTTTTCATCGTTTTTAGAAACTTTGACACTGAATTATTGAATTTCAAACAATTAAACAAAATGTTTTTCGCTACTTTTTGCTATTTATTGATAACGAAAAATAAATCATGTCAAAAATATTAAAATTTTAACTATTTATCACTAGTAGAACTTCTTGAAATCGATTCTTTTTTTTCCGATTCTGATCCGATTCCACCGATCCTGGTTCCTGTACTTTTTTACTACCCCCCTTTTCCTGAAATTTTTTTTTCTACGAAAGATCTGGACAATTTGAAAAAATTGTATTGTTCGGATCTGTGGAAGAAAAAGACTTTGAAAAATTTTGAAGAAAGAGAAGAGGAGAGTCGACCATTCAGTAAAGGGTTTAATATGGGGAAAATAACAAATTAAAGAAAAATTAAAATATATATTTTTAAATTTTAAACTTTTTTCTCATTTCAGATCATATTTAGTCTTTTGTAATTCAACATGAATTTGCTAGATCTTCAACCCACTTTATCACCACTAAATTGTTTAAATTCAATTTACACTTTTCGTTCTCCACATCCACAAAACTTTTCACTTCTATATCCAATGATCAAATATATTATTACAAAACCAAGTTCTGGAAAAGCATGGAAAAAATTGATTAAGACTTGCAAATATTTCTTTTCAAAGAATCCTATTTATCCTGTTAAATGTTTACAATATTATCATAGTAGTAATAAATGGATAGCTGATGGAGAAATGTTTGATTCAATGAAAAATATCGCCAAATTATGGATTCATGATGAAATTGGTCTTCACTTTAATGTTTCACAGCCATTTTTGTCGTCTATGATCCCAAAAATTGAAAAATGTAATCTTCGTTCTTTGAATATTTTCCGTCAACGTTTAACTTTTGATGAATATTTATTTTTAACTTCATCTGGTGATCTAAAGCATTTGGAGCTTTCTTTTTGCACCATCTCCCATTCTGATGGAACTTTAGTTACATTTGATCAACTTTTTGAAAATATTTACAAACTTGAATTTTTTCTAATGTAAATACATTATAATTCATCTTATATAATAATGACATTTTTACTTTTGTAGGATTTGTGCCGAAAATTCTTCATCGATGTTTCAAAAAGATACTTTCAAAAAGTTCGCTGATATTCTTCCAGATTTAAAAGAACTTTCTAAACTTTATCTTTCTCATTTAACAGAAGCTTTTGATTTTTCTACAATCACTGATTTTCTTTTGGTCAGTTTTCACATTTTTATTTCCATCGTAAATTTTTAACTTATTTCAGAAAAATGAAACTTTGTTAATTTGTTTGAGGTTTTCTTTTCCACTTTCTGATGCATATAAAGAAACTGTTGAAAGCTTCATTGCAAAAATTATTGAAACTCCACCAAAAAGAATCCCCTTGATTGAATTTCCTGGATTTGAAAATAGTGTTCTCTATAATGATTATCGAAAATTGTTTTGAGAAAATAATTTTGTGAAATACATTTTTATTGTTTTCTGATATACTGCAACAGTTTTTTTTCTGTTCTTTTTTGTTTGAAATAAATTATGATATATTGAGAGATTTTCACCATTTTTCCAAAGTTTCGCAAAAAATACCATCCATAATTTTTTTTGCAGAATGTTTTTACGAATAATAATTGATAAAAAAATTTAATAATTTTTGTTCTGATAAAAAAGATACCGTAGAAAGAAAAAATGAAAATACCGTAATTTTTTCGCCCGATTTTTGAGGGCGTCCATCGGCGTTTGTTTTTTTATGCCTTTCTGATGCAGAATTGGCCCCAGGGCGATCCGAAGGATCGTCTGGGGCAATTTGGGTTCGTTTCCCAGAACGGCACACGATCCCGAACTTTAAATGCAAATCCTGACTTCATTTTTTATTTTTTCACTTTTTTGTAACTTGGGATCTGTTTCTGGGCCACCCGTGAAGAATCCCTGAAAAAATTTAAAAAAAATATCGGGTGGGTACAAAATGGCAGCACATTCTTTGTCACAAAAATTGTGCTGATGTCTCTCCGTTTGTTCGTTCGTTCGTTCGTATGTCACAAAATATGCAAAAATTTTTGTTGACATTTTGCCAAAGATTTCTTTAGAAAAATTTTTTAAAAATGAAAGAAAAATTTGGGTTGTGGGATTTAACGTTTTCTGGGCAAAAAAATATGGTGGATCCGAAAATGGTAATTATTTGGACCCATTAAAAAGAGTTGTGGTAAAAAGGGGGGTAGTACTGTAGAAAAATTTATTTTTCGGGATTTACATTTTTTCGGGGTAAAAAAATATGGGGAGTCCGAATATGGTAATTTTTTGACCCGGAAGAAAAAAGTTGTGGTAAAAATGGGGGTAGTACGGTAGAAAAATTTATTTTTCCGGATTTACATTTTTTTGGTGTAAAAAATATGAGGAATTATTTTAAATTTTAACTAATTCAGTAATTAATTTTTGTAGATTAATATTTAATAGTGATAAAAGGGGGGGAGTACTGTATAAACATTTGTTTTTGGAAGTTTAGATTTTTTGTGTGTAAAAAGATTAGGGGAATTCGAATATGGAGTCCATTTCGAAGCTTAATGTTTCCACTAACAAATCTTTTTCCGTTTTAACAGGTATTCAGACGTTTCCCTGATTGACGTTTCCCCGACTGATATTTCCCCGACTTGGACATTTCCCCGACTAAGATGTAGGTATCCTCGACTAAATCGCAAAACATTTCCCCGACTTCAAAAATTTTTAAAAAATAAAACACTTCTTTACTAAAGAAGTACCCCGATAAATTGTGTCTTTTTTTAAAATATTATACAAAGTTGGGTTACTGTAAGTTTTTGAAGCTGTTAGTTTTTCTTAGACAATAATATAAATCGCTTAGTTTCTGTTATGCTACGCTACTCTATCTAAGGCATGGGCTCTTAGGGTTTCCTCAGGGTTTCTCAGGGTTTCCTCAGGGTTTCTTAGGGATTCTTAGTCAAAATGCTACCCCGTTTTAAGCTTCCATAACATACGAAGCAACTTTTTTTAACCAAAAAAAATAAAACATAAATGAAATTCTGAAAATGATGCATATCAAAGATATCAATAAAAGTTGAGAAATCGCTTTAAAAAACATGCAAAATTACAAAACAGGTGAATTTGGGTTTAACGGATCCAGTAAAAGTAGTGAAATCTTTTTTTCTTAAAAAGATGACAATTTGTGTTATAAATTTGAAAACAATAAAAGCAGGGAAATCAAAAATTAATTAATCTTTTTTTGCCATCAAACCCAAATTTCGTGCTTTTTATTTCGTTCGGATAATCTGTTTGTTTTTAGCATTACTATTTTTATGGCTTAAATACCGTATTTTTCTGTAAATTAGAAAAAGATTACTGCTGTGACCGTTTACGCGCTAAAAATTGATAAATTAACTTTTTAAGGTAACCCGCCTATAAACATAGTATGCTAACATATGTGCACACAAAAACTGCAAAATTGTCCATTGGATAAGCCTAAGCCTAAGTCATAACTGACGACCACAAAATTGTTGAATTTTAACTATAATGTTATTTTTTTGCTAAACCATAAATATACTAATTACAGTCGTATTTTTTTACTCATAAGCTCTATAGGCTAGATCCTACCTCATTATTCTAGCCGATGGGTCTAAGCCCTGAGCCATCATAGGAGGCGCCCGTAGCCCCTTAGGAAATTCGGTGGCGTATAGAAATAATTTTGTGGAGTAAGAAAGATGGCTAAAAATCAGTAGTCTTATGGGTAACAATTAATATGATGCCGTTTCTCATTTCTCACTTACGGGCTATGCAGTAATCGAAAAATCATTCAAAATTTAGAGGATCCAACAGTCACATTTGTTTGCTGAAATGATATTTTCCAAACAAAAATTCCTTGCACGAAATTTGGGTTTGATGGCAAAAAAAGATTAATTAATTTTTGATTTCCCTGCTTTTATTGTTTTCAAATTTATAACACAAATTGTCATCTTTTTAAGAAAAAAAGATTTCACTACTTTTACTGGATCCGTTAAACCCAAATTCACCTGTTTTGTAATTTTGCATGTTTTTTAAAGCGATTTTTTACTGAGTCCGACAAAATAAAAAAAAAGTCCGCCGAACTGCGCCGAAAAATTTTACTGTAGGAAAACATAAAGTCGCATATTGCGCGTGCACGTCTCTAGATACATTCTTTTTTATTTTACACAAAATGGATTCCATTTTTTTAAGTTTTCTTTGAAGGATACAAGTTTTTACATAAAATAAAAAAAATATGTAGCAAATTGATAGGGTTATCTAATGAGGGTAGCCCTATCACTTTGCTTTAAAAAAATCGTACTGTGACTCATTTGTTGGCTACAAAAAATGTGAATCATATTTAATTCTTATATACTTTTCGTACTTACTTTATTAAGCAGTTCTGTTCAAAAAAAGAGGTGTAAACTACACAAAATGAATACTTTTTTATTTGTAATCGTTAAAAGCAGGAACATTTTTTGTTGAACATTTAAACATTTGATTCTATAATCCACTTTTTTTTATTTGCAAAATAATGACTCAAATAAACAATTAAATTCAACTGCTCTAATACTGCATTTTTTTCCACGACTGTTTTCGGTGTTGCAACATTTAACAGAGTATAAAAAGGTAATTTAAAAAATCGAAATATTGCAAGTTGTAAAATTGTTTAAACATATTTTTTTTAAATCATAGTTTTTCCAAAACTGCTTTAATTCGACACAAAAATGTTATTTATTTTGCTGCTAACAAATTTTAGCATTAAAATTGAAATTTTTTTTCTTCATTTTTTTGCCGTCCCGAAATCAGCATCCCATTTTTGGAGTTCTGGAATGAGACATCCAAAAATAGTGGTAACAATGTGTAAAAACGTTATGTGTCATTTATTTTTTAACATCATCTTTTATTTATCTTTATTTGATACATCCCTAAAGCTTTGGTTAGAATAGTTCGTTTGACACAATTAAAAATAAAATCTTTGTTTTGCTTTCAGGCATCCCAAGTTTTTGGTTCCAATAAAAGTGACCAAAATTTTTTATTCAAAAGTCTTACATCCGAAAATCAACATTCATAGTTATTTATTGCAAAATAATTGTCTGAAAATAACTAAACATTTATCTTTATACTTTTATCTATTATCCCCAAATTATTAGAATACTATAAATATCTAAATTTATTTTTCCTGAAACATGCGTAATAAATGCAATAGTTGGCAAACTGTGCGGTGAAATATTCGTAACAAAATAAATATCTCAAACTCAGGCATCTGAAATACAGATATCCGCATTTATAAATCCTTATCCGAGACCATGCCAAAATCAAATTAGGACGATATATACGCTTGAAAGGCGTAAATATAGATCTATTTCCGTTTAGGGGAGACAATTTTTATACACTTTTAAAAAAAGTAACATTTACCCATTAAAATACGATATTTACGCCTTTTAAGCGTAATTTTCGTCTTATCTTGTTTAGGAGGAGACAATTTTTGCACCCCTTTTTTCAGTGTGCTAGTTCGGATATCTTGTAAGTTGATTCAACAAACCATAAAAAATAAGGAACATCAATAAAAATTTGTAGGATAAAAAACAGATTGGGTAATTAAGAATCATTTTGTTCCTATTATTAGTGTATAATTTTTGTTCGTGTTTATTCAAATAAAAATATTTTCAATAAAGTATGCAGCTAAAACACAAACTTGACAAAAAATTTAAGATATCGTAAATTGAAATTTTTGATGTATGTATTTTCGATATTTTAATCAGATTTTTAACCTTTTTTTTAAATCAAGATAATTATAAGATTGTTAATTTTAATAATTGTTTTGATAAGAGAAAAATAAATATCAAACAAATAAAAGTATAACACAAAAAAACTGTGAACAAAAAGATTTTTTTACCACAGTTTGGCATTGTGTCACTGAAAAAACGGGGCAAGTGCGCAAACTTCACACAGTGTGTGAAAAAAAGCGGGGCAAGTGAGAATAAGCCCAAAAAAAACCATTCAAAAAAATTAATTTTTGAAAATCTTGAAAAATAATTTTTTCCATTTTTAACAAATTTGAAACCAATCAATAACAAAATATATATATTCTATATTGATTGCTCTATTTTTTAATGGCACAAAGACTTTGCAGCACTAACCATATTTTTTTGGTTGCTTTTTTAAAATCAATTCTGGCCTTTTTTTGCCGCGTTTTATTGGAAGGTTCCGAGAAAAAACAAAAAACTTTTTCCTTTTTCGCAGACAAAATGCTTCATTCTTTGCCAGAAAAATTTAGTCAATCTTCGGCATTTTTTTAGTTGCAACTGTTTTATAAAATCTTTTTATTTTTGTTTCGTTTTTATTTTCTGTTTAAGCAAATTTATTTATATATATCTTTTAATCTCTTTTTTTTAGATAATGCAATCAAATATGGATCTTTCACTTGCTTTGTCACAATCAAATGATTCAAATGAAAGTTATACATTTGCTTCTCCACGTCCACAAAACTTTTCGCTTCCATATCCAATCGTCAAATATATATTTACAAATCCAAATTCTGGAGAAGCATGGAAGAAATTGATTCAAACTTGCAAATTTTTCTTCTCAAAGAATGCTATTTATCCTGTTAAATGTTTAAAATGTGATTATGGTAGTAAGAAATGGAAAGCTGATGGAGAACTTTTTGATTCAATGAAAAATATTGCTAAATTATGGATTTATGATCAAATAAATGTTTGTACTAATAAACCAACAGTTTTGTCATCTTTAATTCCAAAAATTGGCAAATGTAATCTGCGCTTTTTGGATATTTGGTATCAGCATTTAACTTACGATGAATATCAATTTTTAATTTCATCTGGTGATTTAAAGCGACTGTTGCTCACCATGTGTACCATCTCTCATTCTGATGGAACTTTGGTTACATTTGATCGACTGTTTGCAAATATTCCCCAACTCAAATTCTTTTATATGTAAGTCCCTTTAATTTTTATCTAAAATAACAGGTTCAATTTTGTAGGAGTTGTGCCCAAAATTCGTTTTCGATGTTTAAAAGAGATACTTTCAAAAAGCTCGCTGATATTCTTCCACTTTCTAAAGAATATTCTTGCATTAATCTTTCTCGTTTAACAGTTGGTCTTGATGATCTAACAGAAGCTTTTGATTTTGCTACAGTCACTGATTTTCTTTTGGTTAGTTTTTACTTTTTTAAAAACCGTATATTTACAATATTTTTTAGAAAAATGAAAGTTTATTCATTTTTTTGGGCTTCGATAAAAATATTCCACTTTCTTCTGGATATAAAGAAATTATCGAGAATTTTATTGCAAAAATTATTGAAACTCCACCAAAACAAATCCCTTTGATTGAATTTCCTGAATTTGAAAATAGTGTTTATTATGATGATTATCGAAAATTGTATGATTTAAGAAAATAATACTATCAAAAATTTTTTGGTTTCTGATAATGGTTTTATTTTTCTTTGTTTTAAATAAATTTTTATACATAAAAAATTAAATGTCTCTGTTTTGCTTCGTTCTTTTAGAAAAAAAAAATGAGGTAAACTTTGTTTAATTATTGTTTATCCAAAAGTAAAATTTGTGTTTGTGCATTGATTCAGTCATTCGACAAAGGTAAAGCTTGCTCCGCTCTACTATTGATTCTGGGGCTTGCTCTGTGAAAAAAAATAAATTTATTGTGTTTTTGTTCGCCGCCAGTTGTTGTATCCCTTTTTTTGTAAATTGTTGGTTCCTTGTTATCTGACTTCTTTGCCCTCAATGATTCCTTTTTTTCTCGTTAATTTTGGTTTTTTTTAATTTTTGAAAAAGCATCGAAAGACATGTTGGCAAAATGTCCCACTTTCGCAAAATGAAAAAAAAAGAAACATTTTTGAAAAAATTTCAAAAAAATTTTTGCTGCAATTTAAAAACATTTTCCATTATCATGTCTAGGGTGCGCAGCGTGAAAAATAAATTTTGGATTTTGCTATTTATTTTTATATATTCGGATAGCTCTGGATCTTCGTGATTTATTACAGAAATTTATTTTTTTCAATATTCAGAAGCCTAAAAACGCCGAAATATTTACGACGAGCGCTTCTCTTTTTTACGGCGGCGAAAAAAAAATGGACCGAAGGACCGTAACATGTTTAGTCGAGTGGGGAACGCGCATTGCTTGCAGCCAAAGTGAGAAAAAAGTGACCGAACGACAGAAGTGAAGGTTCGATTCTCACCTGGTGCAAAAAAAAAATTTATTAAATAAATGTCAAATTTCAACGCTATTTATTTTATATTTAAATTTATTATTTATTTGACACAAAATATTTTTTTGCGCGAGGTGGGAATCGAACCTGCACATCGGTCGCTGGATGACTTTTTTCTCACTTTGTTAGAACATTAGCACATTCGGGAATTCCTTCCTTCAATTGTCTCTCCTCTTGGCGAAGTGCAACTATTGCCACTCTCATTTTTCACTTTATTTTTGTTTCCCCAATTTTCAGTTGTGTTGCTTTTCACGGCTGCTGTCGTGTTGTTTTGTGCTCTCTTTTATTAGAGTTTTGTTTATTATTTATTATATTCTTGTGTTGGATATTTTTCTGGTTTATTGCTTTAATAAATTTGTTGTTATAAAGCTTCTTGGTTGATAATTTGTTGGTAAAAGCATTTTGGTTGCTTATTTGGATAAAGGTATGAATTTCTTGGGGAAATATCATAAGGGTTTTGGGATTGTTGGTTGTCCCGAAGTTAGTTCGGGTTCAACTGTTACTTTGTTAAGTAATGTTATTGATAGTAATAGTGGTGGTTCTAACATGGAGGGCCCACCACGACGTTCAACCTCTCTTCAGATTATGGAATATAAGAAAATTGTTCCCGCCACGAATATTGACAAAATATGCGGAAGAGATATCGATTTTTCTTATATGAAATATGATGATGATGTAGAACGAAAAGAACTTTTATGCAGCCGATTTTATGTTAATGAAAGTTGTACAAATGGTATTGGACAACTATTAGATATGAAAATGGATGAAAAAGTGTTAAAAAGTGATTATCGTGGAATATATGGAAGCTTTAATGCTGACGTATTCCCGACAACTTTTTGTTCAACTAAGAATCATAAAAGCGGATATGTTGAAGCTAATGATTGTGTTGATATTCATATTGGAATATTATCTGATGATGATTATTTCAATGGTGAAAATGTTGAAGGAGATGGAGATAATAAAGTACCTGCTGTTGATGCTTTTAATACTGAAGAAACTCAGCATGATGTTGAATCTTTGGTTGAACAAAGTTTATCTCAAGTAGTGAGTGTTCGAACTCAAGTACTTAATTTTGCTGTCGATGCTCGTGCTGCTTATTTTAAGCTTGAACATGAAGTTAATCTTGCAAATGCCAGATTGCAAACAATGCATCATCCAGCACAGAAAGTTTCTGAAGAAATCATGGGTGAAATTAAAGATCATCTCATTGATAATGTTGAATGGCTTTTAGCAATCTTTGAAGAGAAGGATAAAAGCTTAGAGCGTCTTCGTCGAGAAAATTATGACGATGTTGATGACAAAAATGCAGCTTTGATAGAAAATGTTAAACTTCGACAAAAGCTTGAAGAACAAAAGGCAAAGCCCATGGGTATCAGTGCCAGTGATCAGAAAAAAATGTTAGCTTTGGGGGTTAATAGTTTTTCTGAACTTATTAATCGTTATCGTCTTTTGCAGGTTAAAGCGGAAGATCTTGATCGAAGACAAACATTTGATGCTCCTCTTTCTCGTGTTGATTCAACTTCAACTTTTAAGTCTGATAAGCGTGAAAAAGAATGTCAACGATCGACGCCGACAACTGTAAAAGGTGGGTCACGTTTTATAAGTGGTCATTGTGCTGAGATTAGTGCACGTGTAAATGTTCCTATCCCTTTGCCTGAAAAATTTACTGGTAAAACCCGGGTTGAGTTAGAACGATGGCTTCGCTATTTTAATCGAGCTGTTGATAGTCGGGGATTTACTGATGAAGATAAAGCTACTGTGCTTGGAAATTATATTCCATCTTTACAGTTTACTCATGATAAGCTTATGCGTAATCGTGCATCTTTTGAAGAAGTTCAAGCTGGATTATTAAATGCACTGGGTACGGATAGCTCTGCTGCAACTTACACACTTCGAACATCTTTGGATCGTTTTAAGAAACCTGATAATCAGCTGTACAAAAAAGTTCTTGAAGATGTCGAACGTAAAGTTCTGCAAGCATATAATAATGACTGTGATCAAGGTGACGATGAACTCAAAAAGATCCTTATTCGCTTGGTTCAAGAAGATTTAAATCCTATCTTTGGTTCTACTCTTATCCCACATTTTGGTGAAAGCTATACTCGGTTGAAAGAACTTGTTTTAGGAGTTGAAGCTTCGTTAGTTATCCATAGGGAGGCGGATAAGAAGAAGGATTTAAAAGCTTCTGATAAGGGTGTAAAGAAAATTTTTGGTAACCATTCAAGTCATTACCCTCCGAGTTATTTTACTTGTAATAATGAAAGAAATTTTGAAGGTACTCAAAGAGATGCTGATAAAGTTACGGTACAATCAAGTCGAACTGAAGTCGAACGATATCCTTCAATTTCCGAACCTTCATACTGTAATCCTAATTTTCATCGCACTAAGTCGATAACTTGTTTCACCTGTTCTAAGCTTGGTCATTATGCAAATGAATGCACAGAAGGAAAAACGCATGGTGTACGACAAATTAAAGATCTGGATGCTTTGGAAATGAATGGGGTGGTCTCTGTTGATGTGGTTGACGAAGCACTATATGATGATCTGCATATGATCGGCAAGAAAGCAACGCTTGACGTGTGGCTCGACAGTGTTAAGGTTAACGCTTTGCTTGATTCTGGTGCGTGTGCATCCGTTATTAGTGAAACAGCCATCGGGAAGATTCTCAAGCAAAGACCAAAAGCTATCCGTAGGATTACTCAAGAGGATCCAAAAACTTTTATGCATAAAAGGTTAGTTGGTGCAAATGGATCTGTACTAAAAATAGTCAACTGTGTTTGTATGCCAATTGCATGGGGCTCATATCCATCAAAAATTGTAAAGTTTTTCGTTGTTTCAGGCTTACAGCAAGATGTATTGGTTGGAACAAATGTGTTACAAAACGATGCTTGTTGGATTGAAGCACTTGGAATTGCATTAGGATGTGGGAAATATAATGTACATTATGATGATGTAAAAGAATGTAATGGTATTGGTGTTTATATGCCTCAAATGGGTATTAATGAAAATTATTGTTTCCGTGATGATTTTAAAACTGTATCATTGTCTCATAATAATATTGTATCGCGTCCTTGTAAAAATGTTATTGTAAAAGATAGAAATTGTAAATATCAACACTGCTCAAATGAAATGAACACGGTAATTCAAGATGTCAAGCAACGTCAAGTCAAGAAAAGAATAAAAGAAGTCAACGCTCCCATATATCTTCCAAAAGAATGTTCTCGTGGAAAGTTTCGTCAAAATGTTATTAAGAAGCCAGCAGAAGTATCTACTCGTGGTTACTCTAAGTTTAATACACTGAAATGCTATGAATCGAGATGTCGTTTTGCTCGTATACCAAATTATTTTAATGGTTATGGAAATGGTCATCCGCTAAACTATGGATGCAAAAGAAGCCCTCTTGTGCAATCGTCTGCCGAATATGATCCAAACTGGAGAAATCATGAAAAGGTTCCTGGTGTTAAACAAATTTATGATATCACTTCTGCTCGTGGTTCAACTCAATCAACTCCACATCCCCGCTCCAATCACCAATAGCGAGGACGCTATTTATCTCGGCGAGGGGGCATGTTAGAACATTAGCACATTCGGGAATTCCTTCCTTCAATTGTCTCTCCTCTTGGCGAAGTGCAACTATTGCCACTCTCATTTTTCACTTTATTTTTGTTTCCCCAATTTTCAGTTGTGTTGCTTTTCACGGCTGCTGTCGTGTTGTTTTGTGCTCTCTTTTATTAGAGTTTTGTTTATTATTTATTATATTCTTGTGTTGGATATTTTTCTGGTTTATATTAAAATTGTTTAAACATATTTTTTTTAAATCATAGTTTTTCCAAAACTGCTTTAATTCGACACAAAAATGTTATTTATTTTGCTGCTAACAAATTTTAGCATTAAAATTGAAATTTTTTTTCTTCATTTTTTTGCCGTCCCGAAATCAGCATCCCATTTTTGGAGTTCTGGAATGAGACATCCAAAAATAGTGGTAACAATGTGTAAAAACGTTATGTGTCATTTATTTTTTAACATCATCTTTTATTTATCTTTATTTGATACATCCCTAAAGCTTTGGTTAGAATAGTTCGTTTGACACAATTAAAAATAAAATCTTTGTTTTGCTTTCAGGCATCCCAAGTTTTTGGTTCCAATAAAAGTGACCAAAATTTTTTATTCAAAAGTCTTACATCCGAAAATCAACATTCATAGTTATTTATTGCAAAATAATTGTCTGAAAATAACTAAACATTTATCTTTATACTTTTATCTATTATCCCCAAATTATTAGAATACTATAAATATCTAAATTTATTTTTCCTGAAACATGCGTAATAAATGCAATAGTTGGCAAACTGTGCGGTGAAATATTCGTAACAAAATAAATATCTCAAACTCAGGCATCTGAAATACAGATATCCGCATTTATAAATCCTTATCCGAGACCATGCCAAAATCAAATTAGGACGATATATACGCTTGAAAGGCGTAAATATAGATCTATTTCCGTTTAGGGGAGACAATTTTTATACACTTTTAAAAAAAGTAACATTTACCCATTAAAATACGATATTTACGCCTTTTAAGCGTAATTTTCGTCTTATCTTGTTTAGGAGGAGACAATTTTTGCACCCCTTTTTTCAGTGTGCTAGTTCGGATATCTTGTAAGTTGATTCAACAAACCATAAAAAATAAGGAACATCAATAAAAATTTGTAGGATAAAAAACAGATTGGGTAATTAAGAATCATTTTGTTCCTATTATTAGTGTATAATTTTTGTTCGTGTTTATTCAAATAAAAATATTTTCAATAAAGTATGCAGCTAAAACACAAACTTGACAAAAAATTTAAGATATCGTAAATTGAAATTTTTGATGTATGTATTTTCGATATTTTAATCAGATTTTTAACCTTTTTTTTAAATCAAGATAATTATAAGATTGTTAATTTTAATAATTGTTTTGATAAGAGAAAAATAAATATCAAACAAATAAAAGTATAACACAAAAAAACTGTGAACAAAAAGATTTTTTTACCACAGTTTGGCATTGTGTCACTGAAAAAACGGGGCAAGTGCGCAAACTTCACACAGTGTGTGAAAAAAAGCGGGGCAAGTGAGAATAAGCCCAAAAAAAACCATTCAAAAAAATTAATTTTTGAAAATCTTGAAAAATAATTTTTTCCATTTTTAACAAATTTGAAACCAATCAATAACAAAATATATATATTCTATATTGATTGCTCTATTTTTTAATGGCACAAAGACTTTGCAGCACTAACCATATTTTTTTGGTTGCTTTTTTAAAATCAATTCTGGCCTTTTTTTGCCGCGTTTTATTGGAAGGTTCCGAGAAAAAACAAAAAACTTTTTCCTTTTTCGCAGACAAAATGCTTCATTCTTTGCCAGAAAAATTTAGTCAATCTTCGGCATTTTTTTAGTTGCAACTGTTTTATAAAATCTTTTTATTTTTGTTTCGTTTTTATTTTCTGTTTAAGCAAATTTATTTATATATATCTTTTAATCTCTTTTTTTTAGATAATGCAATCAAATATGGATCTTTCACTTGCTTTGTCACAATCAAATGATTCAAATGAAAGTTATACATTTGCTTCTCCACGTCCACAAAACTTTTCGCTTCCATATCCAATCGTCAAATATATATTTACAAATCCAAATTCTGGAGAAGCATGGAAGAAATTGATTCAAACTTGCAAATTTTTCTTCTCAAAGAATGCTATTTATCCTGTTAAATGTTTAAAATGTGATTATGGTAGTAAGAAATGGAAAGCTGATGGAGAACTTTTTGATTCAATGAAAAATATTGCTAAATTATGGATTTATGATCAAATAAATGTTTGTACTAATAAACCAACAGTTTTGTCATCTTTAATTCCAAAAATTGGCAAATGTAATCTGCGCTTTTTGGATATTTGGTATCAGCATTTAACTTACGATGAATATCAATTTTTAATTTCATCTGGTGATTTAAAGCGACTGTTGCTCACCATGTGTACCATCTCTCATTCTGATGGAACTTTGGTTACATTTGATCGACTGTTTGCAAATATTCCCCAACTCAAATTCTTTTATATGTAAGTCCCTTTAATTTTTATCTAAAATAACAGGTTCAATTTTGTAGGAGTTGTGCCCAAAATTCGTTTTCGATGTTTAAAAGAGATACTTTCAAAAAGCTCGCTGATATTCTTCCACTTTCTAAAGAATATTCTTGCATTAATCTTTCTCGTTTAACAGTTGGTCTTGATGATCTAACAGAAGCTTTTGATTTTGCTACAGTCACTGATTTTCTTTTGGTTAGTTTTTACTTTTTTAAAAACCGTATATTTACAATATTTTTTAGAAAAATGAAAGTTTATTCATTTTTTTGGGCTTCGATAAAAATATTCCACTTTCTTCTGGATATAAAGAAATTATCGAGAATTTTATTGCAAAAATTATTGAAACTCCACCAAAACAAATCCCTTTGATTGAATTTCCTGAATTTGAAAATAGTGTTTATTATGATGATTATCGAAAATTGTATGATTTAAGAAAATAATACTATCAAAAATTTTTTGGTTTCTGATAATGGTTTTATTTTTCTTTGTTTTAAATAAATTTTTATACATAAAAAATTAAATGTCTCTGTTTTGCTTCGTTCTTTTAGAAAAAAAAAATGAGGTAAACTTTGTTTAATTATTGTTTATCCAAAAGTAAAATTTGTGTTTGTGCATTGATTCAGTCATTCGACAAAGGTAAAGCTTGCTCCGCTCTACTATTGATTCTGGGGCTTGCTCTGTGAAAAAAAATAAATTTATTGTGTTTTTGTTCGCCGCCAGTTGTTGTATCCCTTTTTTTGTAAATTGTTGGTTCCTTGTCACACATGGGCAGGTACTAGGGACGAAAAAAATTTTTTTTACTATACGTAAAACCCCAAAGGGTCCCCCCTGTGCGTTTTTTTCAAAATTTTTTTTCTTGAATCTTTGTTTTTAACTTGGTCCCCCCTGTGCCTTTTTTTCAAAATTTTTTATTTTGGCTTATTTTTGAACTTTAGTTGTTAGATTTTGCGTAAGTGGAAGAAATGAACAATATTTTTATTGATTTACTACTTTCTAACAAAAAATGATGAAGTTTTAATCACAAATTAATAATTCTAAATTATTCTTGTTGTTAATGGAAAATGGGAGCAAACTCTTGAATGACAATTCTTCATTGAAAAATTCAATTTTACTCCCAGAGCCTAAAAAGTAAGAAATGTTTAAAAAATTGAATTGAATTGAATTTTGAAATAGCTTACTTAAAATGCACAATTTTTCGCATCGATGCCGATTGAGGGCAGCACAAATTTCTGTGAAAACTTTTGCAACATTCCAATCACCAATTTGATATTTAAAGCTCTTTTTGTTAGCCGTTATTGTAATAGGGAATGCAAGATTTAAAACTGAAAGAGGCAAGAGGAAAAATGTTATCGTATAATGTCTTACGAACTTTGATGTTGCAAATCTGTTTCTGATCCACGAAGTTGCGCAGTAGTTGTGTGATTATTAAAAACTGCAGTAGAAGATCTAAGTGTTGTGGATAAACTGCAAAAGGAAAATCGGGAACAAAGATTAAGAGAGGAAATTCTGTTTTCAAGAAAACTTTTCTAAAAAAATTTATGGCATTGTAAAAAATTTATGTAAACAAACGATTTGATCCATGTTTGATTCAATTAAATGGTGACAAAAGTGAGAGAAAAAAAATGTAATATCGCAAACGCCTTGCAACTCTCTTTCAACTTTGTTCAACGCAATATCTTTCATTCCATTAATTGTTTTCATTATCATTTCGCATACTGCACATTTTGCAGAAGAAAAAGATTTTAATGAATAATCTGCACCACTTTGAAGGCTGTGTTGATGTCGTTTTACACATGTTCTTTCGCTTTTAATGAAAGTAAATTCACCCGCAGTAAATCCACAAAAAAAGCAGCAAGCATCGGAGCCAGTCATCCATGGTTGATGTTTATCACTCGAAAAGTGGTGATTTCTTACATGGTTACCGGGGTCATAAAGACATCTGCCTTCAAAATAAGAATATTCATCTCCACAAGCTAAACAGCAATCCCAGGGGCGAAATCTGTTGTGTCCAAATTCATCACTTACATATTTTACAGCTGTAATACCGTATTCATCTTCCGCAAATATTATTTTTAGCAACAACAAGAAAACCAAACATCCTTCAACAACCATTAGCATCTTTATGTGTTAAAAAATAATATAACGATAAATATTATTGAACAACTGAACCTCCTGAACAAAAAATCCACTATTTCAAAGAACACTATTTTCTTTTCAAAAATAAGAATAAAAACATCCACTATTTCAAAGAACACATTTTTCTTTTCAAAAATAAGAATAAAAACATCCTCTATTTCAAAGAACACATTTTTCTCTTTAAATAAACAAGAAATAAAAACTCTCCGAAGCAAAGAATGTCATTTTGTTTATTTTTTTTATATAACATTCAATGCAGCACTCGTTATCTTTTGCGTTTTTCCGAGTTTAACCTTTTACTGTATCTAACGAAATGTATATGTAAATTTCAGAGTTTATTAATATTTTAATGGTATAATGATTAAAAAAATTAAGTTCTTCTTTGCTTTATTTTGTATTTTGCTGTTATACGGCAACTGTTGCAAATTTTTAATTAATGAAATCAACACTCATTCCATTAAAAGCTCAAAAAATGCCGAATTCATCGAATTAATAGCATATAACTGTAAAGACAATGAATTATCTCTCCACAATTATGCTTTGCTAATAATCACAGAAAGAGAGAAAAAAACGAATAAAGCAGCAGTACTTTTTACTGCAGATTTGTACAAAAAAGCCTTTCGACCAAATCCAAACTCTCAAAAGCTTTTTGTTATTGGAGATAATAAAATAAATAATGCTGATTTGAAATTCGATGAAACACTTGTTTCTTGGCTTCCGAGACCAAAAGCAAAGGGTACAATTGATTCATTTTTCTACAAGTCTGGACCAGCTCTTGATGATGCAAATAGATATTCTAATGCTGTAATTCTATTAAAATATGACAAAAAAGATGCAAATGCAAATAAAATTTTGGATTCTTTTAAATATAAATATTATTTCAATGGCAACTTAAAAGAAAGAACGGAACCTATTAATTTCACACCCGACTCTCTGAAATTTATCAGCGATAATTTAATGGATATAATCATTTACAGCAAACGTTTGGATGCAGAAACAGTAACATTCTTCCGAGATTTGCTTCCGGAAAACATTAAAGAAAATGTTGGAGATTATGATTTAAGACCGGGAGCTGAGTGGGACAGTACAGATATTGATCGATCCATTAGCCGCTGTCCAAAAAATAATTTTTACAAAGCGTTTGATTTTTTTTCTTATAAACTTGCAATCTCTACTCCTGGTGAACCTAATGCATGTCACACATGGGCACGGGTAGGGATTGCTAGGGGTTTGTCCCTAGTGACGTATAGTGTATAGTACGGGAAAATTGGGGACGTAACGTAAAGTAAAGGGAAAAAAAAGAAAAAAAGGGAAAAAAAGAAGAAAAAAAGGAAAAAAAGGAAAGAAAGGGAAAAAAAGGAAAGAAAGGGAAAAAAGGAAAGAAAGGGAAAAAAAGGAAAGGGGAAAAAGGAATAGTATTATTTTGCAATATTTGGGTAACGTAAATTAAATTTTCAAATTTTTCGGTAAAGTATCATTAATTTAAATTTATTTTCAACAAATGTATCGTATTCAGATTTAAAAAATTATGATTATTTGATACAAAAAATTAGACATCAAAAATAGGGTAAATAAAATCAATGTCTTCCGCATCATCAGCAAATGTTGATGCATCGGGAAATGCAAGATCATCTAATTGTGTTATTCTTTCTTCTTCATCATCTTCAAATGTGATGACTTCAGAAGTTTCATCATTAACGAAACGTTCAGGGGGTAAAAGTGGAGCAGGTTCTAACCCAGTATTTGGATCTTTGGAAGCGGGAACATCATCAGAGTATTTGTGACCCTTTTCAATCCAAAGATTTACTGCAGGTAGAGGATCATATGATTCTGGTGGTGGACCATTGACAAGGATTCTATAAAAAAAAATGTTTTATGAAATGTTTTAAAACCTTACGTCATAATATTTTGTAGTGATGTAGTGCTCAACAAATTTCTCCTTGCACTCTTGGAATTAAAGAAAAATGAGAATCCCCTCTCAACTACCACACTGCCGGGAGGTATAGCAAATATTGTTTCAATACATTTTTGAAGGTTCGCTACACTTCGATGTGGTTTTGCTGTTTTAATGGCATATTGCCAGAATTTTGTCATTGATTCTTGTTGCATTTTGAAGTATGTCGTTTTATCATTTAACAATAAATAATTTAAAACGTCAACCATTTCTGATGAAACTCTTGTTGCGGCACCCCCGAATTTTTCAAAAACAATTTTTAGTTGAACAACATATTGAGGCACAGTGCCGGTACCAATCGGAAGCATATCTGGATTAAGATAAGTTAATTGTTTTAGTAATTCTTTATCAACAGGGAAGTAGTCTTCTAAGCTTTTAACTAATTTTGGAATTATTTTTGTTCTAAAAGTTGATAATTTAAATTTGCCAATTCTGCGTCTTTGGAAAATGAAATTTGCTTCAGGCATGGATCTTGGAAAAAAAGCAGCCATTTTTAATGATACTTCTACTTCTTCATTTTCAATAAGTTCAAGAGTGCATGGCATCTTTTCTCCATTATTTTTACAATCTGCATCAAAAATAAAATGATGCATATTAAACCCATGTTCAGATTCAAGCTCTTTAATTTGTGAAACGGTTTTTTCCAGATCATTATGAAGGTTCGATAGACTATAAAAATCTGTCTGAAGTGTTTCAGAAAAAACGCTTAAAGGTTGTAAAAGGTCCATTTGGTAAAGCAAGTACAAATAGAAATCTATTTTCGAAAGGCTTTCATAATACCCTTTTGCAAGTTGTCTAGTATTTATATCAAATTCATCATCTTCTTGTATTTGTTTGAGATGAAACAAAATTAAAAAATAGTTTTGATGTAACGAACTGATGGCAGCATATTGAGAGGAGAGCCATCTAACTTTAAAAATTGCCTTTAATTGATGCACATTTACTGTCCACGTTTCCCCAAACATGTATAATGAAGATCTGCGCTTTGGTGCGTGGCGATGGTAAAATGAATGTATTCCATTGATTGCTTTTTCAAAATTTGTTTGAAGGCTATTGATGGATGTATCTTTTGTAATAACGTGAGATACAGCTAGTTGAAGGCGGTGGGAGTTGCAATGTATTTTGTGAATCACACGTTGCCTGTAACCTTGTGCTGGTGTATCAACTGCGGCCCAATTCGCCCATTCTTCAATCAAATGTCCCAATCCATTTTTCTTCCCTTGCATCACGGCGGCACCATCCGCAACAAAAGCAACCAAACTGTCTTTAATAACAGAATCAATTTTATCTTCTTTTAATGATTTTATCATTACTTGAAACATACTTTCAGCCGTCTCCGAATCCAACAACAATACTCGGTACAATATACAATATTGATTTAAATTGTAAGAAAATTGAAGGTACATTAATAAATACTGTCGAGATTGCGGATCTGTGCTGCTGTCGACAATAATAGAAATAGGAGGTTTTGCAGCTTGAAGTGTTGTTATTACAGAATTTTTCATCGATATTGCTGTAATGTTTACAATCCTGCCCAAACTACGACGATTTGCATGTAAAATATTGTTTGGTAAAGCATTGTTTTGTTGTTGTAATTTAATAAGATCGGGAAATACTCGAAATGATATATTTTTTTTAATAAGCATGTACGCTGTCCTGAACAGCTTTAAAGTATTAAGTTTTTCCGTGGTTAACACTTTTTCTGCTTCCATCAATGATGTGGCCTTTTTATTTGTGTAAATGTTTGAAAGCTGCATAATAATTCTTGGATGACTTCCGATATCTGTTGTGCTATGAGAAAATGGATGCTCGTGAGCCCACATTTTTTTTCTCCAAAATTGTGATTTTTCTTGTGTTGAATCTGCAGGATAACTTGCTCCATTCTCTTGGGCGAAATCATTGAGATTTTTGGCATTGTTTTTGTATCTTTCTTTATTCAAATTATAATGTTCGTGGCAAACTTTACATTGAAAATTCGGATTTGCTGCATCTGCTGTCGGAATAATTTTCACCCACCCTTTTTGATTATCAGTTAACTTTAATTTGTTGCTAAATGCTGTACGAAGTAGTTCTTTCTGAGCTTCGTTCCAATGTGTTTGATCTTTCCATGGGAAAACATTTTTTTCTTCAGCAGAGCATGTTGATATATCTTGTTTTTGTTGCAAATTTGACAATATTTGGGAAGCCATAGATTCACAGGTATTTATAAAGTTTTTCTCCAACGTTTTGTAAAAATTATGGATTCTACGATGTTCATCCGGTTCAAAATTGATAGAAGAACTTGGAGTTAGATCATCTATTTCCTGAACATCTCGATCAATTGCTTCCATAATTTTTTGTCTTTTTTGTTGTGGTGAGCTGTTTCCATCAGTTTCATCACTATCGATATCCATATGAGCATCCATTGGCTGTTCGACATCTTGAATATCAGGCGATCTATCTGCCAAAATATATGTAAATGCTTCACCACATGCATTAGGTTCACCAGGAGTAGAGATTGCAAGTTTATAAGAAAAAAAATCAAACGCTTTGTAAAAATTATTTTTTGGACAGCGGCTAATGGATCGATCAATATCTGTACTGTCCCACTCAGCTCCCGGTCTTAAATCATAATCTCCAACATTTTCTTTAATGTTTTCCGGAAGCAAATCTCGGAAGAATGTTACTGTTTCTGCATCCAAACGTTTGCTGTAAATGATTATATCCATTAAATTATCGCTGATAAATTTCAGAGAGTCGGGTGTGAAATTAATAGGTTCCGTTCTTTCTTTTAAGTTGCCATTGAAATAATATTTATATTTAAAAGAATCCAAAATTTTATTTGCATTTGCATCTTTTTTGTCATATTTTAATAGAATTACAGCATTAGAATATCTATTTGCATCATCAAGAGCTGGTCCAGACTTGTAGAAAAATGAATCAATTGTACCCTTTGCTTTTGGTCTCGGAAGCCAAGAAACAAGTGTTTCATCGAATTTCAAATCAGCATTATTTATTTTATTATCTCCAATAACAAAAAGCTTTTGAGAGTTTGGATTTGGTCGAAAGGCTTTTTTGTACAAATCTGCAGTAAAAAGTACTGCTGCTTTATTCGTTTTTTTCTCTCTTTCTGTGATTATTAGCAAAGCATAATTGTGGAGAGATAATTCATTGTCTTTACAGTTATATGCTATTAATTCGATGAATTCGGCATTTTTTGAGCTTTTAATGGAATGAGTGTTGATTTCATTAATTAAAAATTTGCAACAGTTGCCGTATAACAGCAAAATACAAAATAAAGCAAAGAAGAACTTAATTTTTTTAATCATTATACCATTAAAATATTAATAAACTCTGAAATTTACATATACATTTCGTTAGATACAGTAAAAGGTTAAACTCGGAAAAACGCAAAAGATAACGAGTGCTGCATTGAATGTTATATAAAAAAAATAAACAAAATGACATTCTTTGCTTCGGAGAGTTTTTATTTCTTGTTTATTTAAAGAGAAAAATGTGTTCTTTGAAATAGAGGATGTTTTTATTCTTATTTTTGAAAAGAAAAATGTGTTCTTTGAAATAGTGGATGTTTTTATTCTTATTTTTGAAAAGAAAATAGTGTTCTTTGAAATAGTGGATTTTTTGTTCAGGAGGTTCAGTTGTTCAATAATATTTATCGTTATATTATTTTTTAACACATAAAGATGCTAATGGTTGTTGAAGGATGTTTGGTTTTCTTGTTGTTGCTAAAAATAATATTTGCGGAAGATGAATACGGTATTACAGCTGTAAAATATGTAAGTGATGAATTTGGACACAACAGATTTCGCCCCTGGGATTGCTGTTTAGCTTGTGGAGATGAATATTCTTATTTTGAAGGCAGATGTCTTTATGACCCCGGTAACCATGTAAGAAATCACCACTTTTCGAGTGATAAACATCAACCATGGATGACTGGCTCCGATGCTTGCTGCTTTTTTTGTGGATTTACTGCGGGTGAATTTACTTTCATTAAAAGCGAAAGAACATGTGTAAAACGACATCAACACAGCCTTCAAAGTGGTGCAGATTATTCATTAAAATCTTTTTCTTCTGCAAAATGTGCAGTATGCGAAATGATAATGAAAACAATTAATGGAATGAAAGATATTGCGTTGAACAAAGTTGAAAGAGAGTTGCAAGGCGTTTGCGATATTACATTTTTTTTCTCTCACTTTTGTCACCATTTAATTGAATCAAACATGGATCAAATCGTTTGTTTACATAAATTTTTTACAATGCCATAAATTTTTTTAGAAAAGTTTTCTTGAAAACAGAATTTCCTCTCTTAATCTTTGTTCCCGATTTTCCTTTTGCAGTTTATCCACAACACTTAGATCTTCTACTGCAGTTTTTAATAATCACACAACTACTGCGCAACTTCGTGGATCAGAAACAGATTTGCAACATCAAAGTTCGTAAGACATTATACGATAACATTTTTCCTCTTGCCTCTTTCAGTTTTAAATCTTGCATTCCCTATTACAATAACGGCTAACAAAAAGAGCTTTAAATATCAAATTGGTGATTGGAATGTTGCAAAAGTTTTCACAGAAATTTGTGCTGCCCTCAATCGGCATCGATGCGAAAAATTGTGCATTTTAAGTAAGCTATTTCAAAATTCAATTCAATTCAATTTTTTAAACATTTCTTACTTTTTAGGCTCTGGGAGTAAAATTGAATTTTTCAATGAAGAATTGTCATTCAAGAGTTTGCTCCCATTTTCCATTAACAACAAGAATAATTTAGAATTATTAATTTGTGATTAAAACTTCATCATTTTTTGTTAGAAAGTAGTAAATCAATAAAAATATTGTTCATTTCTTCCACTTACGCAAAATCTAACAACTAAAGTTCAAAAATAAGCCAAAATAAAAAATTTTGAAAAAAAGGCACAGGGGGGACCAAGTTAAAAACAAAGATTCAAGAAAAAAAATTTTGAAAAAAACGCACAGGGGGGACCCTTTGGGGTTTTACGTATAGTAAAAAAAATTTTTTTCGTCCCTAGTACCTGCCCATGTGTGATGCATGTGGTGAAGCATTTACATATATTTTGGCAGATAGATCGCCTGATATTCAAGATGTCGAACAGCCAATGGATGCTCATATGGATATCGATAGTGATGAAACTGATGGAAACAGCTCACCACAACAAAAAAGACAAAAAATTATGGAAGCAATTGATCGAGATGTTCAGGAAATAGATGATCTAACTCCAAGTTCTTCTATCAATTTTGAACCGGATGAACATCGTAGAATCCATAATTTTTACAAAACGTTGGAGAAAAACTTTATAAATACCTGTGAATCTATGGCTTCCCAAATATTGTCAAATTTGCAACAAAAACAAGATATATCAACATGCTCTGCTGAAGAAAAAAATGTTTTCCCATGGAAAGATCAAACACATTGGAACGAAGCTCAGAAAGAACTACTTCGTACAGCATTTAGCAACAAATTAAAGTTAACTGATAATCAAAAAGGGTGGGTGAAAATTATTCCGACAGCAGATGCAGCAAATCCGAATTTTCAATGTAAAGTTTGCCACGAACATTATAATTTGAATAAAGAAAGATACAAAAACAATGCCAAAAATCTCAATGATTTCGCCCAAGAGAATGGAGCAAGTTATCCTGCAGATTCAACACAAGAAAAATCACAATTTTGGAGAAAAAAAATGTGGGCTCACGAGCATCCATTTTCTCATAGCACAACAGATATCGGAAGTCATCCAAGAATTATTATGCAGCTTTCAAACATTTACACAAATAAAAAGGCCACATCATTGATGGAAGCAGAAAAAGTGTTAACCACGGAAAAACTTAATACTTTAAAGCTGTTCAGGACAGCGTACATGCTTATTAAAAAAAATATATCATTTCGAGTATTTCCCGATCTTATTAAATTACAACAACAAAACAATGCTTTACCAAACAATATTTTACATGCAAATCGTCGTAGTTTGGGCAGGATTGTAAACATTACAGCAATATCGATGAAAAATTCTGTAATAACAACACTTCAAGCTGCAAAACCTCCTATTTCTATTATTGTCGACAGCAGCACAGATCCGCAATCTCGACAGTATTTATTAATGTACCTTCAATTTTCTTACAATTTAAATCAATATTGTATATTGTACCGAGTATTGTTGTTGGATTCGGAGACGGCTGAAAGTATGTTTCAAGTAATGATAAAATCATTAAAAGAAGATAAAATTGATTCTGTTATTAAAGACAGTTTGGTTGCTTTTGTTGCGGATGGTGCCGCCGTGATGCAAGGGAAGAAAAATGGATTGGGACATTTGATTGAAGAATGGGCGAATTGGGCCGCAGTTGATACACCAGCACAAGGTTACAGGCAACGTGTGATTCACAAAATACATTGCAACTCCCACCGCCTTCAACTAGCTGTATCTCACGTTATTACAAAAGATACATCCATCAATAGCCTTCAAACAAATTTTGAAAAAGCAATCAATGGAATACATTCATTTTACCATCGCCACGCACCAAAGCGCAGATCTTCATTATACATGTTTGGGGAAACGTGGACAGTAAATGTGCATCAATTAAAGGCAATTTTTAAAGTTAGATGGCTCTCCTCTCAATATGCTGCCATCAGTTCGTTACATCAAAACTATTTTTTAATTTTGTTTCATCTCAAACAAATACAAGAAGATGATGAATTTGATATAAATACTAGACAACTTGCAAAAGGGTATTATGAAAGCCTTTCGAAAATAGATTTCTATTTGTACTTGCTTTACCAAATGGACCTTTTACAACCTTTAAGCGTTTTTTCTGAAACACTTCAGACAGATTTTTATAGTCTATCGAACCTTCATAATGATCTGGAAAAAACCGTTTCACAAATTAAAGAGCTTGAATCTGAACATGGGTTTAATATGCATCATTTTATTTTTGATGCAGATTGTAAAAATAATGGAGAAAAGATGCCATGCACTCTTGAACTTATTGAAAATGAAGAAGTAGAAGTATCATTAAAAATGGCTGCTTTTTTTCCAAGATCCATGCCTGAAGCAAATTTCATTTTCCAAAGACGCAGAATTGGCAAATTTAAATTATCAACTTTTAGAACAAAAATAATTCCAAAATTAGTTAAAAGCTTAGAAGACTACTTCCCTGTTGATAAAGAATTACTAAAACAATTAACTTATCTTAATCCAGATATGCTTCCGATTGGTACCGGCACTGTGCCTCAATATGTTGTTCAACTAAAAATTGTTTTTGAAAAATTCGGGGGTGCCGCAACAAGAGTTTCATCAGAAATGGTTGACGTTTTAAATTATTTATTGTTAAATGATAAAACGACATACTTCAAAATGCAACAAGAATCAATGACAAAATTCTGGCAATATGCCATTAAAACAGCAAAACCACATCGAAGTGTAGCGAACCTTCAAAAATGTATTGAAACAATATTTGCTATACCTCCCGGCAGTGTGGTAGTTGAGAGGGGATTCTCATTTTTCTTTAATTCCAAGAGTGCAAGGAGAAATTTGTTGAGCACTACATCACTACAAAATATTATGACGTAAGGTTTTAAAACATTTCATAAAACATTTTTTTTTATAGAATCCTTGTCAATGGTCCACCACCAGAATCATATGATCCTCTACCTGCAGTAAATCTTTGGATTGAAAAGGGTCACAAATACTCTGATGATGTTCCCGCTTCCAAAGATCCAAATACTGGGTTAGAACCTGCTCCACTTTTACCCCCTGAACGTTTCGTTAATGATGAAACTTCTGAAGTCATCACATTTGAAGATGATGAAGAAGAAAGAATAACACAATTAGATGATCTTGCATTTCCCGATGCATCAACATTTGCTGATGATGCGGAAGACATTGATTTTATTTACCCTATTTTTGATGTCTAATTTTTTGTATCAAATAATCATAATTTTTTAAATCTGAATACGATACATTTGTTGAAAATAAATTTAAATTAATGATACTTTACCGAAAAATTTGAAAATTTAATTTACGTTACCCAAATATTGCAAAATAATACTATTCCTTTTTCCCCTTTCCTTTTTTTCCCTTTCTTTCCTTTTTTCCCTTTCTTTCCTTTTTTTCCCTTTCTTTCCTTTTTTTCCTTTTTTTCTTCTTTTTTTCCCTTTTTTTCTTTTTTTTCCCTTTACTTTACGTTACGTCCCCAATTTTCCCGTACTATACACTATACGTCACTAGGGACAAACCCCTAGCAATCCCTACCCGTGCCCATGTGTGTTCCTTGTTATCTGACTTCTTTGCCCTCAATGATTCCTTTTTTTCTCGTTAATTTTGGTTTTTTTTAATTTTTGAAAAAGCATCGAAAGACATGTTGGCAAAATGTCCCACTTTCGCAAAATGAAAAAAAAAGAAACATTTTTGAAAAAATTTCAAAAAAATTTTTGCTGCAATTTAAAAACATTTTCCATTATCATGTCTAGGGTGCGCAGCGTGAAAAATAAATTTTGGATTTTGCTATTTATTTTTATATATTCGGATAGCTCTGGATCTTCGTGATTTATTACAGAAATTTATTTTTTTCAATATTCAGAAGCCTAAAAACGCCGAAATATTTACGACGAGCGCTTCTCTTTTTTACGGCGGCGAAAAAAAAATGGACCGAAGGACCGTAACATGTTTAGTCGAGTGGGGAACGCGCATTGCTTGCAGCCAAAGTGAGAAAAAAGTGACCGAACGACAGAAGTGAAGGTTCGATTCTCACCTGGTGCAAAAAAAAAATTTATTAAATAAATGTCAAATTTCAACGCTATTTATTTTATATTTAAATTTATTATTTATTTGACACAAAATATTTTTTTGCGCGAGGTGGGAATCGAACCTGCACATCGGTCGCTGGATGACTTTTTTCTCACTTTGTTAGAACATTAGCACATTCGGGAATTCCTTCCTTCAATTGTCTCTCCTCTTGGCGAAGTGCAACTATTGCCACTCTCATTTTTCACTTTATTTTTGTTTCCCCAATTTTCAGTTGTGTTGCTTTTCACGGCTGCTGTCGTGTTGTTTTGTGCTCTCTTTTATTAGAGTTTTGTTTATTATTTATTATATTCTTGTGTTGGATATTTTTCTGGTTTATTGCTTTAATAAATTTGTTGTTATAAAGCTTCTTGGTTGATAATTTGTTGGTAAAAGCATTTTGGTTGCTTATTTGGATAAAGGTATGAATTTCTTGGGGAAATATCATAAGGGTTTTGGGATTGTTGGTTGTCCCGAAGTTAGTTCGGGTTCAACTGTTACTTTGTTAAGTAATGTTATTGATAGTAATAGTGGTGGTTCTAACATGGAGGGCCCACCACGACGTTCAACCTCTCTTCAGATTATGGAATATAAGAAAATTGTTCCCGCCACGAATATTGACAAAATATGCGGAAGAGATATCGATTTTTCTTATATGAAATATGATGATGATGTAGAACGAAAAGAACTTTTATGCAGCCGATTTTATGTTAATGAAAGTTGTACAAATGGTATTGGACAACTATTAGATATGAAAATGGATGAAAAAGTGTTAAAAAGTGATTATCGTGGAATATATGGAAGCTTTAATGCTGACGTATTCCCGACAACTTTTTGTTCAACTAAGAATCATAAAAGCGGATATGTTGAAGCTAATGATTGTGTTGATATTCATATTGGAATATTATCTGATGATGATTATTTCAATGGTGAAAATGTTGAAGGAGATGGAGATAATAAAGTACCTGCTGTTGATGCTTTTAATACTGAAGAAACTCAGCATGATGTTGAATCTTTGGTTGAACAAAGTTTATCTCAAGTAGTGAGTGTTCGAACTCAAGTACTTAATTTTGCTGTCGATGCTCGTGCTGCTTATTTTAAGCTTGAACATGAAGTTAATCTTGCAAATGCCAGATTGCAAACAATGCATCATCCAGCACAGAAAGTTTCTGAAGAAATCATGGGTGAAATTAAAGATCATCTCATTGATAATGTTGAATGGCTTTTAGCAATCTTTGAAGAGAAGGATAAAAGCTTAGAGCGTCTTCGTCGAGAAAATTATGACGATGTTGATGACAAAAATGCAGCTTTGATAGAAAATGTTAAACTTCGACAAAAGCTTGAAGAACAAAAGGCAAAGCCCATGGGTATCAGTGCCAGTGATCAGAAAAAAATGTTAGCTTTGGGGGTTAATAGTTTTTCTGAACTTATTAATCGTTATCGTCTTTTGCAGGTTAAAGCGGAAGATCTTGATCGAAGACAAACATTTGATGCTCCTCTTTCTCGTGTTGATTCAACTTCAACTTTTAAGTCTGATAAGCGTGAAAAAGAATGTCAACGATCGACGCCGACAACTGTAAAAGGTGGGTCACGTTTTATAAGTGGTCATTGTGCTGAGATTAGTGCACGTGTAAATGTTCCTATCCCTTTGCCTGAAAAATTTACTGGTAAAACCCGGGTTGAGTTAGAACGATGGCTTCGCTATTTTAATCGAGCTGTTGATAGTCGGGGATTTACTGATGAAGATAAAGCTACTGTGCTTGGAAATTATATTCCATCTTTACAGTTTACTCATGATAAGCTTATGCGTAATCGTGCATCTTTTGAAGAAGTTCAAGCTGGATTATTAAATGCACTGGGTACGGATAGCTCTGCTGCAACTTACACACTTCGAACATCTTTGGATCGTTTTAAGAAACCTGATAATCAGCTGTACAAAAAAGTTCTTGAAGATGTCGAACGTAAAGTTCTGCAAGCATATAATAATGACTGTGATCAAGGTGACGATGAACTCAAAAAGATCCTTATTCGCTTGGTTCAAGAAGATTTAAATCCTATCTTTGGTTCTACTCTTATCCCACATTTTGGTGAAAGCTATACTCGGTTGAAAGAACTTGTTTTAGGAGTTGAAGCTTCGTTAGTTATCCATAGGGAGGCGGATAAGAAGAAGGATTTAAAAGCTTCTGATAAGGGTGTAAAGAAAATTTTTGGTAACCATTCAAGTCATTACCCTCCGAGTTATTTTACTTGTAATAATGAAAGAAATTTTGAAGGTACTCAAAGAGATGCTGATAAAGTTACGGTACAATCAAGTCGAACTGAAGTCGAACGATATCCTTCAATTTCCGAACCTTCATACTGTAATCCTAATTTTCATCGCACTAAGTCGATAACTTGTTTCACCTGTTCTAAGCTTGGTCATTATGCAAATGAATGCACAGAAGGAAAAACGCATGGTGTACGACAAATTAAAGATCTGGATGCTTTGGAAATGAATGGGGTGGTCTCTGTTGATGTGGTTGACGAAGCACTATATGATGATCTGCATATGATCGGCAAGAAAGCAACGCTTGACGTGTGGCTCGACAGTGTTAAGGTTAACGCTTTGCTTGATTCTGGTGCGTGTGCATCCGTTATTAGTGAAACAGCCATCGGGAAGATTCTCAAGCAAAGACCAAAAGCTATCCGTAGGATTACTCAAGAGGATCCAAAAACTTTTATGCATAAAAGGTTAGTTGGTGCAAATGGATCTGTACTAAAAATAGTCAACTGTGTTTGTATGCCAATTAGTAGTAATGCCCCGGTAATAGCTTCAAAAAGGGGAGGAGCCTATTTTTCCTTTCCTCCGATTTTTGCGCCAGACGCACATTGTGTGTCCCTTTTTTCTTAATTTTTTTATGCAAATGTTTTAAAATATTTCCAATTTTTTTTTCAAATTATTTTTCAAAATTTTAAAACTTTTTTTCAAAAATTTAAATTTTTTCAAAAAGTCATTTTTTGTATTTTTTTTTGTCAGAAGATTTTTTCCTTCAGATTTTTTTAGATATCAGATTTTTTCATGATTCAGATTTTTTTAGACTTCAGATTTTCTTAGACTTCAGATTTTTTTAGACTTCAGATTTTTTTCTACAGTAATATTTTACCAGAGTAATTTTTGGTCAAAAATCTTTAACGCACAAATCTCAAGGTCATTTTTCCTGGAGATTTTAACAGTAATATTTTTACCGTAATTTTTAACAGTAATTTTTTTACCGTAATTTTTCGTACTGTAACTTTTTATACAGTAATTTTATTGGGGGCTCCCGGAATCAGAAAAGGGCGGGAGATTTAAAAATTTTGTAAGTTAAAAATAAAGAGAGGGGGAAACGTTTTTAAATTAAATAAGTTTTTGAGGCAAAAAAGGAGTTGATAAATCATTTTTGTATTAAATATTGGAACGTTTTTGTCGAAAAAGGAATTTTTACAAAAAAGTTTAACTTTTTTTTTTTTTTTAAAAAAATCAGACCAAAATACGTAAAAATCCCGAAAAATAATACCGCAGAAGAAATGTTCGACCAACAAAAAGTATTTTTAAAGAAAAGAATGTCGATCGATCCTCTCTTTTTGTCATAAAAAACAACACCTCTTCGTGCCATTATGAGGTCATCTGGCGTGTGCCGAAAAAAAGTCGGCGTCTGGTGTGTTTGTTTTGCAAATAATGCATAAATAAATCTGGCGTCTGTTCTGTAACAAATGAGGGACTGTTTTTCAAGAAAAATTTTTATTCAAAGAAGAAAAAAGAGTATAATTTTATTAAATTAACCAAAATTATTAGGATTCGAAAAATTTTTAACAAATTAAGTGGATACAAAACAATTAGAAGGCAAAAATATATTACCAGAATGATTATCTCTTACAACAAAGCCTGGAATCCGAACTTCTTTTCCTTTGCATTTGTAATAATAATAAAGGCTAATGCGTTCAGCAGTTGTTGTGAAGGTAATTTCAGCGTCAATAAGTCGCGTGTGATCGGTTCGAACGGATAATGAATGTAAATTAATATTGTCCCAATTTGGAATATCAGTCAGTTTTTGCCAGTTTGAAGAAAAGAAATCACGAAGACCATCTCTTTTATGACGATGTTCAACAGGAATTTTTCCATAAGATAAATGTTCATTTAAAATTGGAAGCGACATCCCTCAACCAGCTAGTACTTCTGTTTGTGAAAACAATGGATTAATAAAACGCATTTTTCCAATAGACGCATCCAAAAACGCGCGGGAAAATCGGCAAAAAGTCTTGCACCTGTTCTTTTTTTGTAAAAAATAGCATATTTAAGGAAAAGTTAAGAAATATTTAAGAGAAAAAAAGTCGCCGAATAATCAACGTTTTACACGGTTAAGGTATATAAATTAAGAAATATTTAACGTAAAAAAAGTCGCCAAATTGTCGCCTTTTTCGCGTTTTCCCCTAATTCGGCGTCATTTTGACCCTATTTTCTATAGTAAAGTGTCATATTTAAGCAATATTTAAGGAAAATGGCGGGAAAATAAGTATTTTTATGCATATGTGCATACAAATGGTGTGAGTGTTTCGAAAGTTCGAGATGGTCACTAATCCGATAACAATGGATTTCGGAGGTTTCTTTTAAGAGTTGTCATTCTTTAAGTAAATTTTAATCCTGGTCAGTCGTGTCTTGTTTTTTCTTATTTTTTTATCACCTTTTATAAATTGCTTTATACAATTAGGTTGCAAATATGCAGAAACTTGACAATGAAAGTCGTGAAATAACTCCTGCTTCCGTTGATTTTTTCAATGCTAAACCTACTCTTGTTGGATTTCAACAATTTTCTACTGTAGAATACCCTCCAATTTCCCCTTTGGACACATTACCAATTAAGTTTCGAATTAATTCCGGACAAACATACCTTGATTTATCCAAATTTGAACTTGCTACAACATTCCGTATCACCAAAACTTTAAAAAACTTATCCGGAAATTTGGAACACCCTCCAATTACTGCTGATGATCCAGTGAGTTTCATCAATGGATTTGGTTCCACTTTCATCAAAAATCTTAAAGTTTCCTTCAATGACCATCAAGTTTATAACTCAAATGATTTATATGCCTACAATGCATACCTTCGTCGCCGATTAGGTCTTCCACGTGAACAAATGGAATTATCTGGATACATTGAAGATGGATTAGATCAAATGTCTGGTCCTGCTTTTGAAGCAAGAAGAGCTTTATTTGAAAATGATGCTACTTTTGAAACCGTTTGTCCACTAGATGTTGATATTTTTGGACAAAGCAAGCTACTTTTGAATCAAATGATCGTCGATATTGAAATTACTCCACATAACAGTGCTTTTACTCTCTTATTAAATAAGGGAAAACTGGAATACCATTACCATTTGGTTGATTGCAAGCTTTATGCCAGACAACATTTATTGCTTCCTCAACTTGATTATTCCATCCAAGAAAAACTCAATGCAAATGCTATCGCAAAATATGCCTATAATCGAAATACCGTGAAAAATATCTTTATTTCTCCTGGTCGTTATGATCTTAATGCTGTTTTATTCAATGATTTTCTTCCAAATCGTGTCTTCGTTGGACTTGTTGATGCAAAAGCTTTTTACGGTAATATTGGAATGTCGCCCTTTCAATTTGCACCATTTAATCTTGAATCCATTCGTCTTACTACTAATGGTGTTCATACTCCTTCTAATCCATATAAACTTAATTGGTCAAAAAAGCAATTTGGAAGAGCTTATAAAGATTTAAATGATGCCGTAGGCGGCCAACATGGGATAAATGTTCAAAAATTTCTTACAAACTCCTGTATTTATGGATTTGATCTTCAAATGAGTCACAGCGATCAGTTTGCGGAAATACAACAAATTGGCAGCACAATGATTTCTCTCAACTTTAGTGCACCTGTTCAAGAAAATGGTCTCCAGTTAATTGTTTTCGCAGAGTTTGATTCAATTTTGGGATTGGATAAAACACGAACAATCACTACGGCTTTTGCGACATAAAAATCCCTATTTTTTTCTATTTTTCAATTTATTTATAATTTTGTAATTTTGCGACATAAAAATCCCTATTTTTTTCTATTTTTCAATTTATTTATAATTTTGTAATTTTGCGACATAAAAATCCTTCTTTTTTCTAATTATCAATTTATTTATAATGTTTGTAATTTTTGTAATAAAAAAAAATGCCCCAATGTTGTTTTTGAACTATTTTTATACGTTTTGTTCGTATTCACTACTTTTCGTTGACGATTGTTGTAACTTTGGGAAGACTTTAGATGCGAAAACTAATTGCTCTTCCAATGCCACGCTACAAATCTTTGGTCGAAAGAGAAAAAAAGGCCGACCGCGGACTTGATGACACAGTTAAGGCAACAATGAAGAATCTCGAAAATCAGGAACTTTTACAACGGCGGTATCATTACAAGCAAGCCAACGAAGAAATCCCTGAAACACTCGACAAACCCCTCAGGCAAACGGCTTACACCTGGGTTCCTCCTCCACCAGTTGATAAAATTCGAGCATATAAACGTAAACAATTAAAACCAAAAAAGATTGTCAAAAAGGTCAAGACCACTAAACTTCCAAAGAAAAAGACTGTCAAAAAAGTTGTCGTTCCCAAAATTTCTTACATTCCTCCACCTGCTCCTGTCAAACAACCCTTTCAGTTCAAGAAAATGGATCTTTTGAATCCAAATAATTTTGCTTAATTTATTAAAACTATGCTCTTTTTTCCACTATAAATAAAAATATTTCTTGAAAAACAGTCTCACATTTGTTACAGAACAGACGCCAAATTTTTTTATGCATTATTTGCGAAACAAACACGCCAGACGCCGACTTTTTTTTTTCGACACACGCCAGATGACCTCATAAATGCGATGGCACGCAGAGGTCTTGTTTTTTATGCAA
This sequence comes from Panagrolaimus superbus, assembly GCA_964035985.1. Lineage (NCBI taxonomy): Eukaryota > Metazoa > Nematoda > Chromadorea > Rhabditida > Panagrolaimidae > Panagrolaimus > Panagrolaimus superbus. The sequence goes on from OZ038357.1 coordinate 16,487,516, forward strand.
TAAAAAGAGGATCGATTGTTCATTCTTTTCTTAAAAAATACTTTTTGTTGGTCGAATATTTTTTCTGCGGTATTATTTTTTGGAATTTCCACGTATTTTGGTCCTTTTTCGGTTTAAAAACATTGAAATTTTCTTTCAAAATTCTTTTTTTCTGCTACATTATCTTTTATTGACATATTTTAGTCATTTTTCGATTAATTGAGCTTAATTTCTTCTTTTTTCCTCAAAAACTTATTTAATACAAAAGCCTTTCCCCCCTCTGAGATATTTATTTTACCTTTCAAAATATTCAAATCTCCCGCCCTTTCCTGATTCAGGGAGCCCCCAATAAAATTACTGTATAAAAAGTTACAGTACGAAAAATTACGGTAAAAAAATTACTGTTAAAAATTACGGTAAAAATATTACTGTTAAAATCTCCAGGAAAAATGACCTTGAGATTTGTGCGTTAAAGATTTTTGACCAAAAATTACTCTGGTAAAATATTACTGTAGAAAAAAATCTGAAGTCTAAAAAAATCTGAAGTCTAAGAAAATCTGAAGTCTAAAAAAATCTGAATCATGAAAAAATCTGATATCTAAAAAAATCTGAAGGAAAAAATCTTCTGACAAAAAAAAATACAAAAAATGACTTTTTGAAAAAATTTAAATTTTTGAAAAAAAGTTTTAAAATTTTGAAAAATAATTTGAAAAAAAAAATTGGAAATATTTTAAAACATTTGCATAAAAAAATTAAGAAAAAAGGGACACACAATGTGCGTCTGGCGCAAAAATCGGAGGAAAGGAAAAATAGGCTCCTCCCCTTTTTGAAGCTATTACCGGGGCATTACTACTCCAATTGCATGGGGCTCATATCCATCAAAAATTGTAAAGTTTTTCGTTGTTTCAGGCTTACAGCAAGATGTATTGGTTGGAACAAATGTGTTACAAAACGATGCTTGTTGGATTGAAGCACTTGGAATTGCATTAGGATGTGGGAAATATAATGTACATTATGATGATGTAAAAGAATGTAATGGTATTGGTGTTTATATGCCTCAAATGGGTATTAATGAAAATTATTGTTTCCGTGATGATTTTAAAACTGTATCATTGTCTCATAATAATATTGTATCGCGTCCTTGTAAAAATGTTATTGTAAAAGATAGAAATTGTAAATATCAACACTGCTCAAATGAAATGAACACGGTAATTCAAGATGTCAAGCAACGTCAAGTCAAGAAAAGAATAAAAGAAGTCAACGCTCCCATATATCTTCCAAAAGAATGTTCTCGTGGAAAGTTTCGTCAAAATGTTATTAAGAAGCCAGCAGAAGTATCTACTCGTGGTTACTCTAAGTTTAATACACTGAAATGCTATGAATCGAGATGTCGTTTTGCTCGTATACCAAATTATTTTAATGGTTATGGAAATGGTCATCCGCTAAACTATGGATGCAAAAGAAGCCCTCTTGTGCAATCGTCTGCCGAATATGATCCAAACTGGAGAAATCATGAAAAGGTTCCTGGTGTTAAACAAATTTATGATATCACTTCTGCTCGTGGTTCAACTCAATCAACTCCACATCCCCGCTCCAATCACCAATAGCGAGGACGCTATTTATCTCGGCGAGGGGGCATGTTAGAACATTAGCACATTCGGGAATTCCTTCCTTCAATTGTCTCTCCTCTTGGCGAAGTGCAACTATTGCCACTCTCATTTTTCACTTTATTTTTGTTTCCCCAATTTTCAGTTGTGTTGCTTTTCACGGCTGCTGTCGTGTTGTTTTGTGCTCTCTTTTATTAGAGTTTTGTTTATTATTTATTATATTCTTGTGTTGGATATTTTTCTGGTTTATTGCTTTAATAAATTTGTTGTTATAAAGCTTCTTGGTTGATAATTTGTTGGTAAAAGCATTTTGGTTGCTTATTTGGATAAAGGTATGAATTTCTTGGGGAAATATCATAAGGGTTTTGGGATTGTTGGTTGTCCCGAAGTTAGTTCGGGTTCAACTGTTACTTTGTTAAGTAATGTTATTGATAGTAATAGTGGTGGTTCTAACAACTTTGGCTGCAAGCAATGCGCGTTCCCCACTCGACTAAACATGTTACGGTCCTTCGGTCGATTTTTTTTTCGCCGCCACTCGTTTTGCATTTTTTTTTGAAAAAAAGACATCGCTGCGCACCAGGGTTGGACGAAAATTTCGTTTCGTTTCGTTTCGCGAAAATTTCGCATGTTTTTGGAGTTTCGTTTCGTGTTTCGCGAAATTCAGCCAAAATTTTCGCGTAAAACATGGATAAAATGCTGTCAAAATTTTCTTAAAAAGTGCACATTTTTATTCAAAAAGGCTGCCGAAAAGGAAAAGAAAAAGCAGTTTTCTTTATTTTTTCAGACATAACAGAATATGATTTCTATATTTGTGAAATGGGGTATATGTAGCACACCATAATTGCCAAAATAAACAGATGGCAGGAAGAAATAAACCTATGTGGTTTCTTTTGATATTAATACATTCTGTAGTTGACGATAAACAACTTTTAAAAATGACATTTTCCAATTTAGGTATTTTTTCAACACTGAAAAAAATGGGTGGTAAAAATTTCTATAATAGATCTATATTTACTCTTAAAAGGAGTAATCTACTTTGTTTAGAAGTGTCCATTTTTTCAGTGAAATTTGTGATTAATTGAAGGGGACAAAAATTTGGAGATTGCTTTTTTGGGGATACGTTTTTATGTTACGCGGGGTTAGTTATTCTTTTCATTATTTAAATCCTTGTCCCCCCCCCCTACCATATTGGCACTTCTTTAGTTTGTCCCCCCCCCCCCCCCCCATTTACCATATTGGCACTTCTTTAGTTTGTCCCCCCCCCCCCCCCATTCATTTTTCATTCACAAATTTGCATAAAAATGTTAACTTTACGTTGAAAATTCAAAATGGTGGGTGGCCGGGTTGATTAAGCCGTTGCTTTTTGTGAATGAAAAATGAATGGGGGGGGGGACAAACTAAAGAAGTACCTCATATTCCCAGAATTCGGTCCCCAAAAAAAGCAATCTCCATTGTTAAAGAATCTGATTCTGGATAATAATTTATTATTTAGCACCTTTATCTTAATAGCCTATAAATATTTGCTATTTTTTTGTTGTTTCATTCAATGAAGTTAATCGTTATAAGAAAAAATGTTTTTGAGGATATTTCGGCATCACGGTGTAACGCGGTATTATCGTGGTAATAAATACCGTACGTTGAAAAACGGTATTTAGCGTCACCGTATTTTTCAAATTTCACAAAACGGTCCTGTAGGTGAACACAAGTTGTGAAAGACTTATGAAATTTTTGAAAAATTTTCGTTTCGTTTCGTTTCGCGAAATTTTCGTGCCTTTTTTCGAGTTTCGTTTCGTTTCGCGTTAGCGAAACGAATTTTGATTTCGTTTCGTTTCGTTTCGTTTTACAAAACTCAGTTTCGTCCAACCCTGCTGCGCACCCTACAACGCGTTTTACACGGTTTTGCTTTTTTGTCAGAGAAAAAAAAGACAAGTGAAAAAATGAGAGAGCAGCGTTTCGAATAGTTGTAGTGTGCGCACCCTAGTTAAAAAAATATAAACTACGAAAAAGTTAAAAAATGATGTGAATGAGTATTAACGATATCATTTGCTATTAATTACTTTATTTGAATTAAAAAAATTACAAATGGGACCGAATCCGTTGATAAAACTCATTTGGATCTGCAGCAGTAATTCTATGTTTTTCGATAAAAACTCTCTTCATTTTTTTCATTTTATTACTAGACTATTTTTTCTGCCTTTACAGTTAAAATTAAAGGAAGAGACGCATCTTTAACAGATTTTTTTGTCAGGGTTTATAATAGCTTAAACATTTTGCAGCTTCATCAAACAAAAAAATTCCATAGAGGTGCGTCTCCCCCTTCAACCCTCAAACATGTGCCCACAAAAAAGAAACAATCCACGAATATATGAAACAAAAAAATTCTTTATCCCTGAAATCGTCACTCAATAAAAAAAAGTTTTCTTAAAGGACTGATTTTTTAATCAACTTAATAGTTGACGGAAAGAAACTTTTGCAGTCACAACCAAATTTTTCAGATCAATAATTATTCATTTTTTTACACAAATTTTATAAAGGCCGTCCGAGAGGGAGATAAATGAAATTTTGCTTGACCAGTATTTTTTTTTTTTTTTTTTTTTTTTTTGCCACAAAAGTTGTTACAATGATAGAAAATGGATTTGCCTTCTTTTTATCGTTCATCCATCTATAGACAAACAAATGCAATCCTTCCTCATTGAAGGGGGGGGGGGGGGCGAACAAGAAAAATCCAATCTTTATTGTTTCCTTTAAGTCCAATTTAAAAAAAAAATCATTTTATTTTTCATTTTGTAAATCTTTAAATCACTGTTTTTTTAGATAATATTATTTTGCAATCTAATATGGATTCACAAAATCATCAACTCCCGTTACCATCATCAAATGATTCAGATGCAATTTATACTTTCCGTTCTCCCCGTCCACAAAGTATTCCAATCACATACCTAACTTTCAAATATATAATTACAAATCCAAGTTCTGGAAAAGCATGGAAGAAATTGATTCAAACTTGCAAATATTTTTTCTCAAAGAATCCTATTTATCCTGTTGCATGGTTACAAGGTTGTTATTTTATTAATAAATGGAGGGCTGATGGGCAAATTTTTGATTCAACAAAAAATATTGCTAAATTATGGATTTATGAGGAAATTTATGTTAAAGTGAATGCACCAACGCGTGGGTTTTCTTCTATAATCCCAAAAATTGAAAAATGTGAACTTCGTTGTTTGGAGATTTGGTATCAGCATTTAACTTATGATGAATATCTATTTTTAACTTCATCTGATAATTTAAAGCGACTGTTGCTCAACATGTGTACCATTTGCCATCCTGTTGACAGATGGTACATAATTGATGCACCTTTAGTAACATTGGATCAACTTTTTGTAAATATTTACAAACTTGAATTTTTTTATATGTAAGTCACTGTAAAATTATCACTTAATTAATAAGAACATTTTCATTTTTGCAGGCAATGTGCTTCAAATTATTCATCGATGTTTCAATCAGATACTTTCATAAAGGTCGCTGAAATTTTGCCACGCTTAAAACAACTTTCTCACTTCATTCTTGATGGTTTAACAGAAGCCTTTGATTTTGCTTTTATCACTGATTTTATTTTGGTTAGTTTTTTAATTTGTTTTAATAAATTAAAAAAAAATTTTTAGAAAAATGAAAATTTGTTAATTAAATTGACATTTGATGAAAATATTTCACTTTCTAATGCATATAACGAAATTCTTGAAAGATTTATTGCCAAAATTATTGAAACTCCACCTAAAAAAATCGCTTACATTAATTTTCCTGGATTTGAAAATAGTGATCTATATAATGATTATCGAAAATTGTATGATTGAAGGAAATAATTATGTGAAATACATTTTTATTGTTTTCTGATATACAGTAATCAGTTTTTCCTTGTTCTTTTTTGTTTTAAATAAATTTTTTTTTTTTTAGCAGTTCACATAAATTTTTTCTTATAACAAATCATGAAAATCAGGGAGAAAAAAGAGAAAAGACGCATTATTTCATTTCTTTGACTCAGCAGCGATGCCTCTTTTTCTCTGCTCCCTCTTGTAAAAAGTTTGTGAGAAGTTCGACTCCCCCTTTAAGAGCCCTCGTAAATGCAATATATATTTAGCATTTAACCCAGGAAGAATCAGTTTCAGAGTTTTTTCACGTTCTACTGTATACCTCAAACTGAAAATGAAAATAGTTACAAATATTTTTTGTCATAAACTTATTTTGCGACGGTTTGCTATAATAAAAATATTTTTTATTTTTTTTTTTTTTTTTTTTTATGGAAATCACCGTCAGATAATGCAGTAACACCTTTTTTACACAAAAATAATTCCAAAATTTTTTTCCCTGCAAAAAAAAAGATGCAACATAATATCATCGGTTTATACGCGTTTAAAATCAATTCTGAAATGCAATAATGAATATTGAAAGAAAATTATAGTATTTTAAAATTTGATACAAAAAGTTGTTATTAAATAATCAAATTTTTCGTTTTCTTAAAAGTTCGAAAATAAACTTTAAAAAAAAGAATTTAAAAAAAATAGCAAAAAATACCAACAAAGAAAATTTTTGCGTAGCAAAACGAAAAAAAAAAGCTACAACAACTTCCTTGACAAATAATAAAAAGGTCAATCAAAGAAGATGACAATGACTTTTTTTGATTAGTTTTTTGATATAAAGATTGATTTTAATAAACTCTCTTTTTTTACGTAAAAATCGAGCACAAAAACATGTTTTTTTAAATTTCATGTAAATAAATCAATTATCCTTTCTTTGCAGCTCGTTAACAACCAAAAAAAAAGTAATTAATGATGTATCACAGCCAAGGACGGGCGGAATAGAAATTTTCCATGCGGAAAGGAATCAATTTCTTACCGTAAATTGCGGAAAGGGATACAATAAAATAATGGAATTCTGGCGTCCCTGATTCACAGCCATCATTAATTAATTTATGATTGCAGTGGAATCGCTATAGGAGAATTTGGAAATTCGAATTTTGTTGTTTTTTGAGTGATAGCAATCGAATACTGTTATTTTATTTTTGTGTACGATCCCAATCAATATTTATTGTTTATAAATTTGGAAAATGTTTGATGCATTTGTAATGTCCATGTATCTTTACATTTTTAGGGTTGTAAAATTTTTATTGTAATTAAACTTTTTAATTATTGCAAAAATTAAATGGTTATAATTTCTTTGAGTTTTTTAAAAGCTTTACAAATAATTGTGATAATATTAAATAAATATCAAGTTAAAATTTTTAAAAATGTACAAAAAATTTAAACAAAAAAAAGCATCTTTCAAATTTTAAATTGTAAAAAAGGGATTTCCCTTTTTGTTTCGTTGTTTTTATAAAAATGGCAGAGTTTCGAAATCTTTCAGACTTTCGACAAAATATATTTTTGTAAAAATTATTGTTCGTAAACAAAAAATCTGAGAATAAAAATATATAATTCTTTGACGGTTTTTGAATTTTTATATTATTTTCATGTTTCAGCTTAACTTCAAAGCATTTTTTTGAAATATGCTTTGAAGGAAAAAAAAATTTATAATCGAAATAAAAAAGAAGTATTTTTGCTTCTAAAAGCATTAATTAAAAATGAAATGATGATCAATAATCTCATATTTTATCTTTTTTGTTTACATTTAAACATACAAATATGTAAAAAAAAGAATGGCTTTAAATAATGACATTTAAAAGTAGAAACAATTTTTAAACAAGTGTTTCCTTACGCATGTATCAAACTCAATCAGCATTGCTGCACTTATCTTATTCAAAATTAATTGGTTTTTGCACAAAAAAGCCTAAAATTATGCGGTATTTAAAAAAAAAAAAATTCCTATCATATTATAAATTATTTTTGAAAATTTTAAATTTTGAGTGATTTTAAATGCGACTGTTTTAATTATTCAAAAAAACTTTTTCTTTATAAACCTGTGACTATCTTAAAAGTTCAAAATATTTTTAAAAGTGTATGTTACAATTTTGTTTATGGTTGTTCAGCTTTTTGAATAGACGGCTTATTAAAATTGTAATCATTAATAAAAGAGTCTTTATAATTTATGGAAACAAAAATCATTAAAAAATTTAAACATAAAAATATTGTTTGAAAAACCAAAGAAAGTAGAAAAAAAAAGATTGCGTGGGTTTTTTTTCGTCTTTTTTCAATGAATAACAAAAAATTCTTAAAAAGTCGACAGACTTTCAAAATTTTGAAATGCAAATAAAAAGAAGAAAAATCTCGCTATTTTTTAAATGTTTTTTTGCAGCAGCCATTTCCACATGCATCTAATTAAAAAAGAATATTTTTAAATTTTGGAGTATTTTTCATTCCATCGCACGGGTCGGGGTCATCTTTACATGATGCATAGAAATCAGCAGCAGTAAGCATTTCAGGAAGATCTTTAAAAATGTTTCTTCCAATTTAAAGTAGCTGTTATCTTGTAATGTTTGTGCTGGCACAAAGATTTCATCTTCTTCCACTTTTTGCTGAAGGAGGCCAATTTTTTCCGTTAATGTTGGAATTACTTCTGATGGCTGTTCGGGTCCGCATGTTGAATAAGATGATAATTTTGTTTAATATAAGACGCGTAAATATAAAAAGTTTTGGACGTGCTCAAAAAAACAGCAAAATAATGGCAAGTGCTGCAACTTTCAATTATTTTGATCATTTTTGAATCTGACTGTTTTTCAATCGGTTCAACTTGACTTTTTAGCTGTTTTCGATAAAATGTTTCACGGACTTTACTCGCATTCAGTTTTCGACAATTTTTGCAAAATGTTTTCAGTCGATCTGCTCAGATTGAGAATACACTAAAATTTTAAAAAAAATTTCATGAAAAATTAGTTTTTTTCTGAATCAATGCATTTTCAAAACATGTGAAATAAAAATTAAATATTTCGTTGTTTTTGAAGCTGAAAATAGCCCAAGTTGGTTTTTCGGTGATTTTGGAAAAAAAATTTCGTCTATTTACAACAGTTGTAAAAAGGCCTAAATTTACAACAGTTGTAAAAAGGCCTAAATTTACAACAGTTGTAAAAAAGCCAAAATTTACAACAGTTGTAAAAAGGCCAAAATTTACAACAGTTGTAAAAAAGCCAAAATTTACAACAGTTGTAAAAAAACCTGTTGCAAAAATTCAAATCCTTGGCAAAATGTTCATTAGCACCAAACGAATTCTTTCTTTGAAAAAAAATGTTGCAACTTTTTTATCACCATTTTTTACTTTTATAAATGTTTTATTTACTTTTTACTACCGTTTTTATTATACATTACCAGCAAGTGTGCAATGACATCCAATTTGCGAGTTGTTTGATGAAGTTCTTTTTTGTAAATGTGTAAAAAAATAAAATCAATTTGTTAAAAAACTGCATCAAACAACTCGCAAATAGGATGTCGTTGCACACTTACTGGTAATGTTATAATAAAAACGGCAGTAAATAGTAAATAAAACAATAGTTTAAAGTAAAAAATCAAGGATATAAAAGTTGCAGCAACTTTTTCAAAGAAGAAATTTATTTTGCGCAATGAACATTTTGCCAAGGTTTTCATTTTTTGCAAATTTCTTCTTTGAAAACATCCTTGAATTTTTTTACTTTAAACTATTGTTTTATTTACTATTTACTGCCGTTTTTATTATAACATTACCAGTAAGTGTGCAACAACATCCTATTTGCGAGTTGTTTGATGGCGTTTTCATCAAAATTGATTTAATTTTTCATTTTTTACATTTACAAAAATAACTCCAACAAACAACTCGCAAATTGGATGTCATTGCACACTTTCTAGTAATGTTTAACAAAATGTAATAATAAAAACAGTAAAAAATAGTAAATAAAACATTTATATAAAGTAAAAAATGGTGATAAAAAAGTTGCAACATTTTTTTTCAAAGAAAGAATTCGTTTGGTGCTAATGAACATTTTGCCAAGGATTTGAATTTTTGCAACAGGTTTTTTTACAACTCACTATCGTTTCACAGTCGCCAAAAAGTGTCACAACGGAAAAATTGTGTTCGTGCAAAGACAAGTCAGCTTTTGCACTGTTTTTTTGCAAAAAAAAAGAAAAAAAAGTTTTTTTTTGTGACACTTTTTGGCGACTTTTATAAGGGAATGAAACGATAGTGAACTGTTGTAAATTTTGGCCTTTTTACAACTGTTGTAAATTTTGGCTTTTTTACAACTGTTGTAAATTTTGGCCTTTTTACAACTGTTGTAAATTTTGGCTTTTTTACAACTGTTGTAAATTTAGGCCTTTTTACAACTGTTGTAAATAGACGAAATTTTTTTTCCAAAATCACCGAAAAACCAACTTGGGCTATTTTCAGCTTCGAAAAACAGAGATTCTGGAAAATCCTCGTTTATCATGATTTTTTTATTCGAAAAAATATGTTTTTCAAGATGAGAAATTGCATGAATTTTTTTTTCGAAAAAAGCTTCAGACTCACTTTGACTACTGCCACTGAAAAGTTTTTTCTAATTTTGCAGTTTACTCGACTTGAAAAAAAATTTGAGATTTTTTTTCAAATACATCTCAAACCCGATCATGAAAAAAGGACGAAATTTTTTTCAAAATAAGCCGTTTTTTTTGGCACGCCCAAAACTTTTTATATTTACGCGTCTTATATTATAACCAATTGCTATTTTGTTTTGGTTTGTTTTATCAGTATACATACCTATGATAGTTTCTGGGACCAAAGCAACTTTATCCGTTTGCAAAAAGCAACAACAGTTTTACCTTTGAGCAAAGTATCATGATAAGATTTACTGCGATCACCACGAAGCTTCTTAGCATCAACAAAAAATTTATAAAATATTCAAAAAAGTTTTTAATTAAATTAAATGTTATAAATGAATAATAAAAATGATTATTGATTTATTAATGATGACCTTTTACGGACAAACATACCTCTGTCATACCCTTGTGCACACTTTTTCTTTTTTTTAGCGCCAAAAAAAAGAGGTTTTGTTTTTTCTGAAAGGATTAAGAAAATGCTTTCAGAAAAAACAAAGGAAAAATTTTGTGCGCTTAATTGTCTTTTGTTTGATCCCCTTTTTTAATGGTTAAAGAGATATAAACTAAGAAAAAGTTAAAAGATGATGTGAATGTGTATTAACGATATCATTTGCTATTAATTACTTTATTTGAACTAAAAAAATTAAAAATGGGACCAAATCCGTTGATAAAACTCATTTGGAACCGGGGGATTAATATCTCCCCGGTTCTTTGTTTTAAATATAATTGAATTACTTCTTTATTTCTCGAGAATCTAATCGACTTTAAATTACAACAAAATAATAAAGAGACGGGCACAGCGAACTGACAGTTGATTTTTAACATTTTGCCAAAAAAAATTTTTTGGAAAAAGTGACTCTTTTTCTTTTTATCCGTAAATATTTTCTGTAAAGCCAAATTACTTTTTTATTGTTTCTAGGGTAAAAAAATGAGAAAAATGTGATAAAAACATATATAATTTCCCCAAAAATATGAAAAATATGGGTTTTTGGACATGTTGAAATAAGAGTATTTTAGAAAAGTTAAAAACAGAAAAATTTTTTAATTTTTTTTCTCTCAAAATGTGTTTAAAATGTTCAGCAGGTTCGACTTTATAAAGTTGGGGCTCAGTTTTTTCTATCGTCAATACAAAAAAATTTGCCGCCAAAATGAAGTTGATGCGCGCGCCAGCGTCATGTCCAACATCAATTTAGTGTCAGAAAATGTTTTATGTGTCTAACTTATGCTTAAATCAACTAATTATTATCAACAACACACTGTTATAATTATTTGGAACAACTATCAACTCTCTACATTCACTACAATTATATTCAAAGTCATCAACATCTTCAACATCAAAAATTCAATAAAAATGGAGAAATTGCTTCAAAAATGATTCCGAAAAGACTGCAGTAGTTTTATAAAGCTGTTCTAACTTATAAGTAAGTATTTTAAGCATAAATTTATATTTATTTTATTATTTTAGATTGATTTCTGTTGATTAACGAAGTTGTATATATACTGTAGTTTTAAAAAATCACCATGCTTCTCAATTTTACCGAAATATTGTATAATTTCTTTCCAAAACTGTTTTATGAATAACTGAACATACAGTCAACATATTTAAACTACTTAGGAACGATATTCTTGTAAAATGCGCTTATGCGAAATCTGAGTTCTAACTGTAATACAAAATTGCTAAACACCGATTACAAGATTCATAACATCACATAAAATCTCAAACAAGGTTTAAATATATATAAATTAATAACAGCAATTCAAAACTGTTTAAAAAAAGAATCATCCATGAATTTGAAGAACTACAGTATACATGTATTATATATAATATCTAAAATAATAAAATAAATATAAATTTATGCTTAAAATACTTACTTATAAGTTAGAACAGCTTTATAAAACTACTGCAGTCTTTTCGGAATCATTTTTGAAGCAATTTCTCCATTTTTATTGAATTTTTGATGTTGAAGATGTTGATGACTTTGAATATAATTGTAGTGAATTTATTGAGTTGATAGTTGTTCCAAATAATTATAACAGTGTGTTGTTGATAATAATTAGTTGATTTAAGCATAAGTTAGACACATAAAACATTTTCTGACACTAAATTGATGTTGGACATGACGCTGGCGCGCGCATCAACTTCATTTTGGCGGCAAATTTTTTTGTATTGACGATAGAAAAAACTGAGCCCCAACTTTATAAAGTCGAACCTGCTGAACATTTTAAACACATTTTGAGAGAAAAAAAATTAAAAAATTTTTCTGTTTTTAACTTTTCTAAAATACTCTTATTTCAACATGTCCAAAAACCCATATTTTTCATATTTTTGGGGAAATTATATATGTTTTTATCACATTTTTCTCATTTTTTTACCCTAGAAACAATAAAAAAGTAATTTGGCTTTACAGAAAATATTTACGGATAAAAAGAAAAAGAGTCACTTTTTCCAAAAAATTTTTTTTGGCAAAATGTTAAAAATCAACTAGCACCCTTCTTTTCGATTCGCTGTGGACGGGCTTAAAAATGTAGAAAAAGAGGAGCTTTTTATAGAGACGGAAATTAAAGATCAAATCAAAAGAGACGAAAAATCACCAAAAAAATGTGTATAGTGGCAGCGACAGCTTATCAGTTTAATTAGCGAGAAAGCTTCCGTTTTGCTTCGGCTTCCTCGCTATTAGGCTGATAAGAGCCACACTATACACTTTCTTCTGCTGCTCCACAACAGTGACGGATACAGCACTTCTCCCTTTCTTACGAGTTCAAAGAAGAGAAGAAGTTACTGTAAGGGAGAGAAAAAGATTAACAATTGAATCCAAAAATATTAGAATTTTAAAATCTTTTTGAAAATTAAATTTTAATTTAACAGAAAATTTAGAATTTAAAATTAAAATAAAAGAAAGTAAATTTTTGATTTACTTCTTTCCCTCCCTTTCTTACAAGTTTTAATTGGGGGTTTAAAAAGAGACAAACAAACAAGAAAGATTTAACAATTAAATATGATAGTTTCTGGGACCAAAGCAACTTTATCAGTTTGCAAAAAGCAACAACAGTTTTACCTTTGAGCAAAGTATCTTGGTAAGATTTACTGCGATCACCACGAAGCTTCTTTGCATCAACAAAAAATTTATAAAATATTCAAAAAAGTTTTTAATTAAATTAAATGGTATAAATGAATAATAAAAAAGATTAAAAAACTTTGATCTTTTTTATTGACTTATAAATGATGACCTTTTACGGACAAACATACCTCTGTCATACCCTTGTGCACACTTTTTCTTTTTTTTAGCGCCAAAAAAAAGAGGTTTTGTTTTTTCTGAAAAGATTAAGAAAAAACAAAGTGCGCTTAATTGTGTTATGTTTGATCCCCTTTTTTAATGGTTAAAGAGATATAAACTAAGAAAAAGTTAAAAAATGATGTGAATGTGTATTATTTTCATTTGCTATTAATTACTTTATTTGAACTAAAAAAGATTAAAAATGGGACCAAATCCGTTGACAAAACTCATTGGATCTGCAGCAGTAATTCTATGTTTTTCGATAAAAATTCGCTTCATTTTTTTTCTTTTAAAGGTAGCGTCCGGAATCCCGACAAAGGTTTTTTTATTCCATCGCATGGGTTCTTTTAACACGAAAATAGATTTTTAAAAAGTGCTATTAGAGCTGCATTTTTTTAAAACATTTTGCAGCTTCAATTAACAAAAAAAGCAGCTGCAATGAGAGCTGATTCGCGTCGAGACCTTCAATCAATGCCAAACAAAAAAATAAGTTAGAGGTGCGTCTCCCCCTTTAACCCTAAAACATGTGCCCACAAAAAAGAAACAATCCACGAATATACAAAACAAAAAAATTTTTTGTCTCTGAAATCGGTGGGTGGAGAAAGGAGCCCCCATAACCCCTTAGAGAAAAGCCTTCAGAGAAACTTTTATTTCTTTTTTTTTCAAACTACAAAAAAGAAAGACGTAAAAAAAATAAGTGAAAAAAAGATTTATGTAAAATCTAAAAACATTAAAAACATAACAGTAAAAAAAAAGAAAATCAAAAAGGTGGAGGGGGACGTTGATGATAATAAAATTGATGACGAGGATTCATTAATTGCTGATAATATAATTGTTGAGCAGGATTCAAAATAGGTTGTTGATAATATAATTGCTGAGCAGGATTCAGTAAAGGTTGTCGATGATATAATTGTTGAGCAGGATTTAAATATATAGGTAGAGAAGCGTTGAAATTGTTTTGTTGTTGTCGAATTTGTGGACGTTGACGAATATATGGATGATAATGATGATGTTGTGGTTGAATAATATTTTGCGGACCAACATTTGCAGGAATTATCTGTTGTTGTGGCTGAGCCTCTGGTTCTCTAAAAAATTAATTTAAAAATAAAATAATTAAAATTAAAAACTTGCGGTTGTGGTGGAGGTTGAATATGTTCTTCTTCAGCAACTAATTCATCCAGAGCTTCATTGATAAATTTTGCTGAATTATATGATTGTCTTCTGCAATAACATGCAATCCACAATTTTGATTTCGCCAAGATCATCTTCAAGAACATTTTTGAGAGCAGCAAATAAATTAAAAAATTTACAAATTTCATTTTTTAATAATATATATCTTTAATTAATATAAATTGTGAGACTTATGCTTACTGATTATTTTTTTGCTTATTTTTGTTTCTGTCACCTATTTTTTATTTAAATTCCATTGTTTGTTTAAAATTAAATTTTTTAAAATTAAATTAAAATTAAAATTTTATTAATTTCTCTGAGAGAGATTTGACCTGACCTTTTTAAATCTCTGAAAAAAAAGGAGCCCTTTATAAAAAATTTTTTTAGTTATAAAAAAAAATTTTTTAAGGGGTCGTGGGGGCTCCTTTCTCTATAAACCCTGAAATCACCACTCAATAAAAAAAAAGATTTCTTAAAGGATTGATTTTTTAATCAATTTAATAGTTGACGGAAAGAAACTTTTGCAGTCACAACCAAATTTTTCAGATCAATAATTATTCATTTTTTACACAAATTTTATATAGGCTGCCCGAAAGATAGACAAAAAAAGTTTTGCTTGACCAGTATTTTTTTTTGCCACAAAAGTTGTTGCAATGATAGAAAAGGCATTTGCCTTCTTTTTATCGTTATTCCATCTACAGACAAACAAATGCAGTCCTTCCTCATTGAAAGGGGGGGGGGTGAACAAGAAAAATCCAATCTCTATTGTTTCCTTTAAGTCCAATTTTTAAAAAAATCATTTCATTGTTCATTTTGTTATATGTCAATCGCTGTTTTTTTAGATAATATTATTTTGCAATCTAATATGGATTCACAAAATCTTCAACTCACTTTACCATCATCAAATGATTCAAATGAAAGTTATACATTTGCTTCCCCACGTCCACAACAATTTTTACTTTCATATCCAACTATCAAATATATTTTTACAAATCCAAATTCTGGAAAAGCATGGAAGAAATTGATTCAAACTTGCAAATATTTCTTTTCAAAGAATCCTATTTATCCTGTTAAACGTTTACAATATTATCATAGTAGTAATAAATGGATAGCTGATGGAAAAATGTTTGATTCAATGAAAAATATCGCCAAATTATGGATTCATGATGAAATTGGTCTTCACTTTAATTTTTCACAATCATTGTTGTCATCTTTGATCCCAAAAATTGAAAAATGTAATCTTCGTTCTTTGGATATTTTCCGTCAACGTTTAACTTTTGATGAATATTTATTTTTAACTTCATCTGGTGATCTAAAGCACTTGGAGCTTTCTTTTTGCACCATCTCCCATTCTGATGGAACTTTAGTTACATTTGAACAACTTTTTGAAAATATTTACAAACTTGAATTTTTTCAAATGTAAATACATTATAATTCCTCTTATATAATAATGACATTTTTACTTTTGTAGGATTTGTGCCGAAAATTCTTCATCGATGTTTCAAAAAGATACTTGCAAAAAATTTGTTGATATTCTTCCAGATTTAAAAGAACTTTCTAAACTTTATCTTTCTCATTTAACAGAAGCTTTTGATTTTGCTACAATAACAGATTTTCTTTTGGTCAGTTTTCACATTTTTATTTCCATCGTAAATTTTTAACTTATTTCAGAAAAATGAAACTTTGTTAATTTGTTTGAGGTTTTCTTTTCCACTTTCTGATGCATATAAAGAAACTGTTGAAAGCTTTATTGCAAAAATTATTGAAACTCCACCAAAAAGAATCCCCTTGATTGAATTTCCTGGATTTGAAAATAGTGTTCTCTATAATGATTATCGAAAATTGTTTTAAGAAAATAATTTTGTGAAATAAATTTTTATTGTTTTCTGATCTGCTGCAACAGTTTTTTTGTGTTGTTTTTTGTTTGACACAAAATTGATTCCATTTTTAAGTTTTCTTTGAAGGAAACAAGTTTTTACATAAAATAAAAAAATATGTAGCAAATTGATAGGGTTATCTAATGAGGGTAACCCTATCAATTTGCTTTAAAAAAATCATACTGTGACTCATTTGTTGGCTACAAAAAATGTGAATCATATTTAATTCTTATATACTTTTCGTACTTACTCTGTTTTTTTTAAGCAGTTCTGTTCAAAAAAAGAGGTGCAAACTACACAAAATAAATACTTTTTTATTTGCAATCGTTAAAAGCAGGAACATTTTTTGTCGAACATTTAAACATTTGATCCTTTAATCCACTTTTTTTAATTGCAAAATAATGACTCAAATAAACAATTTAATCCAACTGCATTATTTTCCATGACTGTTTTGGGTGTTGCAACATTTAACAGAGTATAAAAAGGTAATTTAAAAAATCGAAATATTGCGAGTTTTAAAATTGTTTAAACATATTTTTTTTAAATTACAGCTTTTGTCTTAATTCGACACAAAAATGTTATTTATTTTGCTGCTAACAACAATTTTATTTCCAAGTAAAAACAATTTTTTAAATAAAACCCAAAAAATAATTAGCACTTTTTTCGCAGACAATATCCATGGATTTTTTCAAAGTTCTCAACAAAATGCCGATATTGTAAATAGTTTTTATCAATCAAAACCGAGTGATAATTGGGTCACAAGAAATGTGGTAAAACCCGCTGAAAGATATGTTGGACGGTCATTTGGTGATGAATTTCCGAAAGTCCGAGATTCAATTATGGATTATCAAAGGGAAGGCCGAGGCTTTATTGGATCACATTTGCCAACAACTGGTTTTAGACCAAGTAATTGGGTTTATAATCCAAATAATAATGCCCAAGAACTTGCAAATCCGTATAAAGGTTAAAAAATGCTGTAATTAAAACATTTATTTTGGATTTTTTTGTAATTTGTAATTTTTCAATAAATAACTTAAAGGGGGAGTCGCAGTTCACATAAATCTTTTCTTATACCAAGTCGTGAAAATCAGGGAGAAAAAAGAGAAAAGACGCATTATTTCTTTTCTTTGACTCGGCAGCGTTGTCTCTTTTTCTCTGCTCCTTCTGATAAAAAGTTTGCGTGAAGTGCGACTCCCCCTTTAAAAATGTTTTTTTGGAGGGGAAGAATCGAAATAAAAATGAAAAATAGAATGGCTAAATTACTATCCATTATATTTTTCACTTTTATTTATTGTTGCTTAATATTTTTAGCTATTTTAAAATTGTTTTTGTTATCAGTTTCATTGGTGCCATTGGATAGTTAGGTAATTAAAGGGAGCGTCGACGAAAAGCAAAAAAAAAGTTGATTGCAACTCTTAACACGAAAGTGCTTCAGAATCCAAATCTAAAAATTTAAATAATTGTTTTCTTACCTTGCATTTTTTTCTTTAATAATAACAAATCATATTTTAGGTCGAAATTTTGTGCAAATTTGTGATTTTTTTAAAATGAAAATTTGTTCGTTATTCTTTTTTACCATAAAAAACACAGTTTAAGCATATTATCGGATTGTCAGTACGTGACGTCACGACTTTTTATGGGGTTGATCAGGGTCAACAAAATGTGACGCCGCTTTGAAATGCGGCATTTAGACCATAGGGATGGAAGTGAGGGAGGGGGTTTAAAAATTCCACATTTTTCCGTGATGTCACGTCTGGACAATTCCTTATGCTAAAAAAACTTGTTATTGTTTAAAAAAAACAGCATTTAAATTTATTTTTCAAAAATCATGGTTTTGCTGACCGTATGTCCTTTGCACAGGGCCGCAAATAGGTTCCAAGTAAGGGTGGGGAGATTCCTTACAAGAGGTCAAAAAAATCTCATTTTATCTAGTATGAATTTAATTTTTCAAGGTAAATTATGGCACCGATGGGGGGGGGGCATGTCCCTAATGCAGTTGCGGCCCTGCCTTTGCATGTTTTTCTTTTGTTTGCCAAATTTTCATTAATTATTAGAAACGATCTCTCCCCTGAATGAATGAATTATATACTGTTAGTTTCTATGTCTAATTTTTTTGTTTAACAATTGACCGTTAAAATACACAAAAAAATGATTCAACCGAAAAAAAGGGTAGTTTTTTGGAATTTGATCACTGTTTTTTAGATGACTCATTTTTTCCCAAAAAAAGAAAGCAAAAAAATGTTTATTGATTGATTTAAAAAAAGGAGAAACATGAAAAATATTTTTTTGTTTCTGCTTTTTTTAAACATAGTTTTGCAATTTTTTATTTTAGAAACAAATTATTTGAATATTTAAGTATAATTTTTAGAAAAAAACTTAAAAGTGCCAATGTATAAAAAACATTCTATTATTCAAGTTCAAAATAAACTTTAATTTTTTCAATAAAAAACATTTTTAAAAATATACAGCATCTGCAGCATTATGGATAGCTGACGATTAAACAATATCCAAGAAATAAAACTATACGATTTTATTAGATTAAAAAATTTTTAAAACAGACGCGTTTTTCACGGCATTTGGCGGAAGACAGACAAACACGAATATGAGGGAATGTAAGGAAATGAAAAAAAGATGTTTTTCAACCTATTGATGCGTATAAAATCGTACAGAAATATTAAAAATTACATCATGTTCTTTTACGTAAAAGAACATGATGATGTAATTACAACGCCCTTTTTTCTTTTCTCTGGTTTGAAAATTTAGAAACTTTTAAAAAATATCCAAAAAGCACTTGTTTCATAAAATTTATTCTCATTAAATTGACCCTCTGGCGAATATGTAATAATAAAAAAACAAAAAAAGAAGACGTCCTTGTTTTTATAAAACTCAAATTTTTCAAAGGAAATTTGCAAAAAAAATTAACTGATTTAATTACTTTTCCTCAGATTAATTTTTTGATTGACAGATCCTCGTCATTACAACTTTGGTGTTAACTGTTTCTATCCCGGCTGCTTCCTTCAAAGAACTGTTCTATTTTTTATATAATAAATATTTTAAAATTAATAGAATCACACATCGAATCCAAAGCAAAGGAAGCGTTCTATTTTTCACGCCGATGTTTGGCAAAATGCTTTTCAACGCCATGTGACCAAAAAAGTTTTCGTTTTTTTTCAGATTTTTTTGTTGGAAAAAAGTGAAAAACGATTTTTTTTGTATCACTTTTTCCATTCAGGAAAAAAAATATAAAAATCGTTCATGGAGATGTCCATATAAAATCATTTTTCCACCAAGTGTCTTTTTACCAATAATTTCATTTGATGACTGTGGTAGGATTTAAGCTGATGGTATTTTTATTGATTTTGCATTGGTTAATTTTTTTGCCTTCCAAGAAGGGGGGATGCATTTGTTTGTATCATTTTTTGTCATTCTTTCGCAGACAAACAAATGCATTTACTTCGCTGCGGTAGTCATCATGTGCCCCAAAAAACCCGGCACTTCTTATAAACTTTAAATTATTTTTTTATATTTTTATATTTGTTACCGTCCATATTATGAGCTCCCTTTACTGCTTTGTGTCGAGTTTCTGAATAAATATAAAATAAAACAAAATTTTAATAATGAAAATATAGGTGAGAAAAACTGTATTTCCTAACATTATTTTTATCGCGACGTATCCAAAAAAATCCGGCATTTTCTAAAATTTAGAATCGTTTTATTGTTTTTGTTTTTCCTTTATATCCATATCAGTGTTTTTCCGATTCCATTTTTTTCCGACTCCGATTCCACTGATTTTGATTCCCAATTTCTTGTCCATCGTTTTTAGAAACTTTGACACTGAATTATTGAATTTCAAACAATTAAACAAAATATTTTTCGCTACTTTTTGCTATTTATTGATAACGAAAAATAAATCATGTCAAAAATATTAAAATTTTAACTATTTATCACTAATAATGTAGAACTTCTTGGAATCGATTCTTTTTTTTCCGATTCTGATCCGATTCCACCGATCCTGTTTCCGGTACTTTTTTACTGCCCCTTTTCCTGAAATTTTTTTTTTCTGCCAAAGTTCTGGACAATTTGAAAAAATTGTATTGTTCGGATCTTTGGAAGACTTTGAAAAATTTTGAATAAAGAAAAGAAGGGAGTCGGCCATTCAGTAAAGGGTTTAAAATGAGGAAAAAGACAAATTAAAGAAAAATTAAAATATATATTTTTAAATTTTAAACTTTTTTCTCATTTCAGATCATATTTAGTCTTTTGTAATTCAACATGAATTTACTAGATCTTCAACCCACTTTATCACCATTAAATTATTTAAATTCAATTCACACTTTTCGTTCTCCACGTCCACAACAAGTATCAACAACTTATCCAATTATGAAATATATGTTTGAAAATCCAAATTCTGGAAAAGCATGGAAAAAATTAATTCAAACTTGCAAATATTTCTTTTCAAAGAATCCTATTTATCCTGTTAAATGTTTAAAATATGATTATTGTAATAAGAAATGGAAAGCTGATGCAGAAATTTATGATCCAATAAAAAATGTGGCTAAATTATGGATTCATGATGAAATAAATTCTCTTGCTTGTGCACCGACATTTTTATCTTCATCTTTAATCCCAAAAATTAACAAATGTAATGTTCGTTTTTTGGATATTTGGAATCAAAATTTAACTTTTGATGAATATTCATTTTTAACTTCATCTGGTGATTTAAAGCGATTACATCTTTATGAGTGTATTATCTGCCATTCTGATGGAATTTTAGTTAAATTTGATCGACTCTTTACAAATATTCACAAACTTGAATATTTTTGTATGTAAGTCAGTTTTTCAGGGGCTGTCCAGAAATCACGTGACCAAATTGTCACGAGCTTTGATGTTTTCGGTAAAATACTTTGATGTTTGGTCACAAAAGGGGGGGGGAGGGGGTCTATAAATCTTGATTTTTTTGGTCACGTGATTTCTGGACGATCCCTTACACATTTATTTCTATAGGAAATGTGCTTCAAATTCTTCATCGATGTTTAAAAAAGACACTTTCAAAAAACTCGCTCAAATTTTTAAAAGTTTTAAAAAGCTTTCTCGCTTTAATCTTGATGGTTTAACAGAAGCCTTTGATTTTGCTTCAATTACTGATTTTCTTTTGGTTAGTTCTTACTTTTTCAAATACCGTATACTTAAAATATATTTTAGAAAAATGAAAGGATGTTAATTTGTTTGAACTATGATGTCCAACTTTCTGATGCATATAAACAAATATTTCAAAGCTTTTATGGCGAAGTTTTTGAGACTCGACCAAAAAGAATCCCTGAAATTAAAATTCATGGATCAAAAAGCAATGTTTATTATGATGATTATCAAAAAAAGTTAAATTTTACAAAGACATTATTT
This sequence comes from Panagrolaimus superbus, assembly GCA_964035985.1. Taxonomy (NCBI): domain Eukaryota; kingdom Metazoa; phylum Nematoda; class Chromadorea; order Rhabditida; family Panagrolaimidae; genus Panagrolaimus; species Panagrolaimus superbus. The sequence continues at coordinate 16,509,355 of OZ038357.1, forward strand.
GATATGCATATTTATCATCTCTGATATACTGTATTTTTTTTTGATTAAAAAAAATAAATTATTATCCAAAATTTTTCACTTTCAATCATTGCTCTGAATAAAAAAAAAGGAAAAAAAAACAATGTGTTTAAACCGTCGTTTTTTTTAAATCGATAATTACTCACGTTTTTTTGTTCAAATTTTATTTGAAGCTTCTGAGGTAGACAAAAAATATTTTTCTTGGACACTTAGACTCAATTGTCTGCCCAATGCACTGAATGCTTAATGCGTGCCTAAAATGCATTCAATGCGCACTGAATGCATTGCGTGTGAATGCTTAAAAGCACTGAGTGAGCACACAACAGTCATTCTTTCAGACCGAGTTACATATCCATCATCATATTGCGCGGACACAAAAACAATTTTTTGCTGCCCATCTCCGGCACTCTCTTGGTCGCTGATTTCTGATTCTTTTTTTTGAATTCCTCTTTTGCAAGTTTCCACCTAAGGATGGACGAGGGCCCAGGGCTTTTGAAAAGCCCTGCAAAAGCCGCGGCCCGGCCCGGCCTCAAGGTCGAGAAAGCAATACAAGGACCGGGCCAGGGCCGGGTTTTTTCAATTTTTTGAAAAAAGTTTTAGAATTCCACAGGTGGGACCAAGACAAAATTTACAAACATTTTAAAAATCAGGGCACAGGCCGGGCCAGGAATTGTTTATATTTATGAGGGCCAGGGCCGGGCTTTTCGAAATTTTTCAGGGCCGTTCTGAATACACGTATTACCACGGAAATGTCAGATATTTGCAGACAGTTTTGTAGCACTAGGTTGCTTGACATATCATTGCTATCAGAATGTTTCTAAATACTTTAATTTAAAAGCTCTATCGGAAGCAAATCTGTCCATTTTTTTTAAAATTTAAATTTTGAATACGTATAAATCAGGATTCAAGATTCCATTTAAAAAAAGCACTCGATATTTCCTTTTCGATTGAACAAAACATCAAAAGATAAATTTAAATATATATCGGGCATTGTTATTGTTGTTTTACGATCCGTGCCAAACATCTGTTCAGAGTTATTAATGGAACCTTTATAATCTTTTTGGTAATGTATCATGCTCATGCATGGAAAATAATGTTTTATGAAGGATTTTAAACATAAATTCTTAACCTGTAAAATTTCATTATTGAACCAACATTTGATACAAATATTGCTGTTCAACCTCGATTATAAGTTTCTGTTCAAAATTTTAATTAAAGGTTAATTCTGTCATTGATCAAAATGCTAGCAAAGCAAAAATTTTAAAAAAAAATGTATGTTACTGTTAAACAGTACCAGTAGAACATGTTTAGCATCAAAAAACACCATTTTGGCGAAATGTGCTTCAAAATTCACGTACGGATTTTTGGGAAATGCAAAAAAAACACTAGAAATTTTCTCGGAGGGTAAAAATGGATAGAGCAATTGGTTGCGCGTTTTCTTTGCATGCACTGGGCAAAAAAAGTGCAAATTCGAACTCAGCGAGAGCATTGATTTTTTTTTGTTGTTTTTACAAGAAAATTTTCAAAAAATTTTTACAATGATTCACTTGAATGTTTTTTCCATTTCCCAAAAATCAGTGTACGTGACATGTGAACCCGCTGTTAAACCCAAAGTGACTGCCGTTGTTTTTGATTTATTTTTATTGATTTTTGCCCAAAAATTTGCATCGAATCAGCAATATAATAATAATTAAATTTTATATTTTTTTGTTGTTAATTTTTGTCATTTTAGGATTTTTGATGATTGTTTAAATGTAAAATAATTAAAAGCTTTTTCTATATCCAGCTGATGAAAAAAAAGCAAACTTGGATCATTAACAATGAAATTTTGTTTAAATAATAATGTTCTGATTTTATATTTTTCAACAAAATTTTTACCCTCCGAGAAAATTTCAATAATGTTTTTGTATTTTTGTTTGCGCTTTTAAATTAATTTTTTTTTTCTTTTCAAAAATTTTATTTAAATATTCAAATTATTTATTTTAAAAAAAGTAAAGGTTTAACTTTGAAATATTTCTATAAAAAAAGCGAAAACTAAAAAAAATGTTGATGGTTCTCTTTTTTAAAAATCTATATTTAGGTTGCTTTTTGAGAGGAAAAAAAAGATGATTCATACAATTTTTTAAAAAGCACCCTTTCTTTTTTTTTCGTTTGAATCAATTTTTGTGCATGTTTTTAGCGGAAAATGTTGGAGAAAAAATAGTTAATAGAAATAGACACCCAAGCAGTAGATTCTTTTTTATCGTTCGAGGGAAACAGTGCCGTATTTAAAGGGGGAAGCCGTGGGGGTTCGTACCATTTTATCTAGTGTGAATTCAATTTTTTCCCTTACATTTGGTCGACAAGGGGGGGGGGGGAGAACTTTCCCAAGTTCCGCCCCCCTATTTGCGGCCCTGGTGATAATTTTGTTCTTAGTAAAACCTTCTTTTTTCAATTGATTTTAGCATTTCGAAAAAAAGGGAACATTGGGCTCCAAAATTTAATATAAAGTTACAAATTTGCAATTAAACTATTTATATTTTTTTTGCATTTTTTAAAATAATTTTTCTTTCACCAAAATTTTAACAGCCAAACCTTTCAAAAATATTGTGGTTATGTTCTGTGATGAAAGATAACGACAAAAAAAACAATTCTTTTCAACATCAACGAAAAAAAGAAAAAAATCTTACACAAAAGCATCTTCCTTTATTTGCACAAAAACAATCAATTTTTATCTGTCTTTTATTTTTTTAGACCCTAAAAGCAGAAGAATAAAAATGAGCTCAACTTTTCAACAACCTTTTTCAACATTAACGGAATCAAAATATGAAAAATTTCGTCAAACATGCAAATCTCAAACCTTTTCATTCCCGAAAACATTGCTGGTATATGTTTTGTTTAATCCAGAATCCCCTGAAACTTATCTCAAAACAATTAAATGTTGCAAAATATTATTCTTAAAAAATCCAATTTTAATAATTCCGATATTACGGTACACAAAATTTGATGGATGGAAATATAGTCTCACAAATGAAATGGAAACATTTTATAATGGTCTTAAAAATATTAATTTGGAAAAAATGGAATGCAAAATTTGGATCACAGAAATTCTTCGAATTTTTCCTGATTCTTCTAAAACAACTTCCAAAATTGTTCCCAAAATTTATCACTGTGATGCAAGCATGTTACAACTTGAAAATCAGAATATCTCTTTAAATGAATTCAAATTTTTGACGACTTGTGTGAAAGATGAAATTAATTTTGATCAGGTTACGGTAGAAAATGAAGATGGTACGGTAGTTTTAATTGATGAACTTTTGCAACATCTTTCTGAAATTGTTATTTTTATTTAGTGAGTTATTTAGTTAAATGAGACGAGCTACCTTTTTTTGAATAAACCTGAAAATCAGGAAACTCACAATCGCTGCGAGACATCCCAAACAGAAAGTCCTTTGAATATTACTTTTAAATAACTGTAAAAATGTTTTAGTTGGTTTTGTGAAAATTCTCCAATTCTTTTAACAAAAAGCACTGCAAAATTGGCAAATTTTTGTTGCTCCAGAACTACAAAATTTACTTTGTATAATATATTTGAAAATTTCGATATCGAAACATTTTTTCAGGCATTAAAGGTTTTATTTTTATTACAGTATACTTACTGGTAAACAGTAAATTTTTGATAAAATTTTAGGAAAATAAAAATGGCACCTTTGTTGAACTAAATTTTCATCGAGAAATTTCTGAAAATTATCAAAATCGAATTTATGCTATCATTGATCAAATTTTGGAAACTGAAACCTTTGATTATTTACCTCCAAGACTTTCATTTCCAAATATTGATGATGTAATTTTTTACAACCTTTGTAACAAAATTGCAAATGAAGAAGAAAAATATTATCAGTGATAAAAAGATAAAAAATATAATCTACAGTGTCTTTTTAAAAAAAGTATCAACAACATTAAAAATTTCGATTTCGAAATTTTAATGTTGTTTTTAATGAATTTCAGATGTTAAAATAGACAACTTTTTTTTGGGAATCATTTTAGAAACATTTTTAAAACATATATTTTTTTTGGTTGTTCTTTCTTTTTAACGTTAAATTTCTTGCAAATCAGCTTATAAAGAATTAATGAACATTAAGACGAGTTCTCTGAATTTCTTTTCAGGTCTCCGCACAAAAAAATCAAAATGGTCGGACAGATCTTATTTTCTGTCCTATAGGGTAATTTTTCGTGCTGAGTCCGTTTTTTTTGGTTTCAGCGCGAAATATTTTGTTGTTCGAAAGTTATCGTGGCGGGACCACCGAAATTTCGAAAATACGGTAAAAATCCGAAATTTGTTAGTTTTCTCTAATTTCCCACCTATATAGGTTTTCGACCATGCTGAATCCGAATTTCTCATCGGCGAGTGCCCAAAATGTTCGGATCATGCCGAAATGACATTTCGACCAGCCAAAAATGCTAATTTTTGGGCGAAATGACCGTCCATATTATCGTGCGGGATGAGATTTTTTTATATTCGGAATCAGCATGGTCGATTACATATACTCCTGGAGAGTATGTAAATTCAATCCTGCACAGCGATTTATCGCACCGCCAGAAACACCAAACATCCACAGGGGGGAGTACGTTGAAGTTCGAAAAAAAAAATTTTTTCAAAAAAATTTTTTTTTTCAAATTTTTTTAAATATAGTTTTTTTTACTTCACTTTATCCCTTTAGACATTTGAAATTATTTTAGCGACTTTGCACTAGTAATAAGTAACTTTTTTGGCAGTATTTGTGGTAAAATTTGGCTCTTTTTTTCAACTACTGTATTTTTTAAGTAAATTATTTCAGTTTAATTAAAAACAATATTATTTGATATTTGAAATATCTTTGCTGTATATTTTTTCAGTAATAAGAAATATTTTACTTATCACTGACTTATATTTCGCTAAAACTGTAATTGACAAAACAAACCCAAGTTTTACCATAAAATTTTACCAAGTATTACTTATTACTGAAAAAATATACAGCAAAGATATTTCAAATATCACAAATATTAAATAAGGTTATTTTTAATAAAACTGGAATAATTTGTTAAAAAAATACTGTAGCTGAAAAAAAAGTCAAATTTTACCACAAATATTGCCAAAAAAGTTACTTATTACTAGTGCAAAGTCGCCAAAATAATTTCAAATGTCTAAAGGGATAAAGTGAAGTAAAAAAAACTATATTTAAAAAAAAAAATTTTTTTGAAAAAAATTTTTTTTTCGAACTTCAGCGTACTCCCCCCTGTGGATGTTTGGTGTTTCTGGCGGTGCGATAAATCGCTGTGCAGGATTGAATTTACATACTCTCCAGGAGTATATGTAATCGACCATGCTGATTCCGAATATAAAAAAATCTCATCCCGCACGATAATATGGACGGTCATTTCGCCCAAAAATTAGCATTTTTGGCTGGTCGAAATGTCATTTCGGCATGATCCGAACATTTTGGGCACTCGCCGATGAGAAATTCGGATTCAGCATGGTCGAAAACCTATATAGGTGGGAAATTAGAGAAAACTAACAAATTTCGGATTTTTACCGTATTTTCGAAATTTCGGTGGTCCCGCCACGATAACTTTCGAACAACAAAATATTTCGCGCTGAAACCAAAAAAAACGGACTCAGCACGAAAAATTACCCTATAGGACAGAAAATAGGATCTCTCCGACCATTTTGATTTTTTTGTGCGGAAAATCTGAGGAAAGAAAAAAAAACTCAGAGAACTCGTCTTAACCTTTCTTTTCTTTTTTTCATCTGTTATCAATATCATTTTGTGATTTTCTGTACTTAGTTTAGTTGCAAGATCTGATTTTACAGTGCATTTGTTTTAAGTCGGTGAAAAAAATTTTTTTTTTTTTTTTTTTTTTATAAAAAAGAAAAAGGACGTTGATAAATAAGCTGAGAACTGATAACAACAAAAACATAAGTATTCATTGTTTTAAAATATTTTTTCACAAAAGAACCATTTTTTTCTGTTTTTCATTTTTGATTTAATTTTAAAAAAACAGGAAAAATTATTTATATTTTTTAAAGAATGGCATATTCAAATTCTGTAATAAAATGTAAGTAATTTTAAATATATCTTAGGTATTAAAATTCCCAAACCGATTAATCCGACTCGAACCCCTCAAAGTTAAAATATAAAAAAATCAAACATCACATCATCATCTCATCTGTGATGAAGCAAACCCCTCCCCTAAAATCGAAAAAAATATTTTACATATCTGAAATTCAGTCAGGTTAAGATTATCTATAACCCTTTAATCCGGTTTTTAAACCCCGATAATCTTAACCTGACTGAATTTCAGATATGTAAAATATTTTTTTCGATTTTAGGGGGGGGGGGGGTTTGCTTCGTCACAGATGAGATGAGTACAAAGATGTGATGTTTGATTTTTTATATTTTAACTTTTGACAATTATTACATTTGAGAAAACACGGTTATGGTAAATACAGTATCTTTAAAAGTATCATGGGTACACATCAAATTTAAATATCCAATTTTCCACCCAAGTCAATGTCTGGCAAAACGTTTTTCAATGCCAAGTAAGAAAGAAACAAAAAATTTTTTCCTAACAACAAAATACTCAAAAAGCTAAAGCTTTTTTCTCCCATTTGGCATTCAATAAATATTTTTCCAAAAATCGGCCTAGAAAATTTGCATATTTTTTTCCAGGCCCTATTTTGGATACAACAAAGCCCTCCGTTAAGAATGTGTACTGTAAAAGCATCAAAAAAAATTCTCCTCCTTTTTTGCCATATATTTTCTTAAAAACAAATTTGCCATTTTTTTAGCGAATCATTTTGTTGTTGAATTATTACCGAATGTAAAAGAAGCATTTTTGAATGCAGCAAAAAGTTTTGGAACAAATCAAAAAATTTCTCGAAGTTTAACTGAAAGTAATATCGCCGGAATTGAAAGTTTTAATATTTCAATAATATACGAAAATATTGTTTTACGAAATAATTTGCCCTCTGAATATATCTGTGATTTAAATGAAGAATATGAATTAAATGTTGGCGGAAAATACAGTAATTACATGGTCAATCTTCCATTTACAGTTACCAATAAAAAGCAACAATGGAGTCTTTGCTGTAAAATTAATTTTACTTTACATCTTTCACAATTACAGGAAAAGGTAAGGGTTTTAATTAAAATGTTTTTTGGATATAGAATGATTTTGGATTTAAAATTTGATAAAAAAATCGGGTCAAAAAAAAGGATTTCTGTGAAAAAATATTTTTCTTTTTTTCCAAAACACTTAATAGATTTATATTTTTTGGCACATTTGAAGAGTTTGATCAACTTTTTGATAAGATTTAACAATATTTTATAGATTATAATTTATTTCGGGTTTTAAATATAAAAATCAAAGCATTTTAACGCTTTTTTTAATAGTTTAAAACAGCATTATTATCCCTAAATTAAAAAAAAAAAAAATTTTATCTCGGCACGAATTGGGACGAGTTGTGTGCAAGCTCGGTCTGCACACCCCCCTTAAATACAATTTAATTCATCTCAAATTTTTATAGGGTTTACACATTGTTGCAAATATTCCCCTTTTTGGTATCGAAGTTGTAATTAATTATAATTGCATTGCAAAAGATATTCTAATTTCATTTCGTTTGCCATTGATTGATGGAAATAATGTCGATAGAAATGTAAGGCTTTTTTTAAAAATTTGTCATTTAAAAAATAATTATAATATTTTATTGCAGAATGCCTCTTCAAATGGTTGCAATTTGATATGTTTAAACGTTGAATTTAGCAAAAATAAAATAGATCAAAGAACTTTTGAGGGTGCAAGTTTTCAAGCCATGACTCCAAACAAAATAGATCAAACAGCTCTTTTAAGCTTTGACCCCATGACTCCAATATTTCTGCCACAACCATTACCACCAAATCAACCATCATATTTTCCACCACCATTAATTCCACCAAAACCAAAGCCAAGTAATTCTTCACCAAATGGACCACCACCAGTGATAAGACCAAGAAATGATTCACTTTTTCCAAAAACAACAACAACAACAAGCAATTATAATGCTCAAAATCATCCTCAACAACAATATAGTAACACTTCAATTACACCACCAATTATTCCACTTCGACCATATCCCGGAACAACATCTACAAATACAAATGGAACCCAGTCTTATTATTCTAGAAGTTACAGCTCTCAAGCAAGTTATCAATTTGGTTTCGGTAGACAATCAGGTTTTGGTAGCACCAGTACCAACAGCAGTAGCAGCACTCAATCAAATACAGCAACAAATCAATGGAATACTTTGCCACCAAAAAGTGTTACCACATATTCACAATCCCAACAATATATCACCAGTAATAGTGCCCCAACAACCCCAACCATTCCACCCAATACCCCAAATTCCAATCCACCAACAACCAAAACTGAACCTGTTCGAAAAGGTGTTGGACAATTTAATGTCTCAGTTAACAAAGCCATGGATGGCATTGATCGAATTATCACCAAAGCTTCAAATGCTCTTTCATCACCCCGAAACAAAAATACAACTCCAAATCAAAATCAACCACAACAAAATACTGCTGCTGTAAAAACTAATTAATTATATTGATTTTATTTTCCATAAAAACACTATTTTTGATATTTTAAACGTTTATTGCTTTAAATTTTATTTCGAAAATTTTGCTTAATTTCAGCGATAATCAAAAATTTAAAATTTAGTTTATATTATTTTTGATTTCTTCTTTTATTCAAATTTTAATTTTAATGTTAATAAAAGTTTTTTGATTTTTTCAGAAAAAAATTGGTATATATTTAGACATTGGCACACACAACGTGTTCATTTTGAAAAAAACGAAATTTCAATTGAGAATCAGAATTTTTAAACACTTTTTTCGGACTAAAAAAATAGAAGTCGCTATTGCCCTTATCATCCTCAATAGCGACTTCTATTTTTTAAGTCCGAAAAAAGTGTTCTAAAATTCTGATTCTCAATTGAAATTTCGTTTTTTTCAAAATGAACACGCTGTGGGCACAGGGAACAAAAATTTTTTCTTTTTTGTCATTTTTTTGATTACAGTACGAAAAATGAAATTTTAATTTACTGTCTAATAATCTGATGTACTAGATATTATTTTTTTACGCTGATTCCAAAACAGCAGCTTAAAAAATTTTTATGCCCTCAGCAAAATGTTAGATTACAGTATCGCTACAATAATCGGGCTTAAATCTGATAGTTCTTTTGCACTATTTTACAAGATTTGAGCGTTTTTGGAAATTCAAACTAAACATTTTTATTTAATTGTTTGTATTTTTTTTGTTTATGCTTTCTTTATTATTATTGAATTTTCATATTTTAGAATGTGTAAGAATTGCATTTTTACGCGCTGTAAAATATCCGGCTAAAGTTAGCAATGATTTATTTAAACATTTAATACTGCTATTTATCAAAGTTAATTTCTATTTCTAAAATATTCAAAAATATTCTTTTTACTTTTTCCATCACATTTTTTGCAAAAATATTTTTTTTTTATTAAATTTAAAAGCAAAAAAGGCATTCATTTTTAGTGTTACATTTTTAAGATTTTGAAAGACAAAAATTGAATTTTTTCTTCAAAAAATGGCAGCTGGTTTAAACAAAATTTTTTTACGAAATAGCACTGATTTTTTTTGCAAAATACAAAAAAAAAAGATAGACTTTAAAAAAGTTCAAAGCTGTGAAACCAAAAATAAATCAATAAAAGTTGTAAAAAAGAGGCATACAAAAAAAGCTGTTTTGAAACAAAGTCGTCGAAAATGTATATTGCAGCACTATGCGCTCATCACTTTCACGACACCTTGCCAAGACTTTAAAAAAAATAATTTTTATAAATTTTTTTAAATCTTTTACTTTTTATATATTTTTCTAACAATGCTTTTAATTAAATTTTTATTGTTTAAAAAACATAGAGAAACTTCTTAGGAATCGAGATATACCAAATTTATTACACAAAGTTTGTTGCGCGCACCATGCTGAAACATGGAAGAAGTTCCACTAAAAAAATTTCAACTTAAAAATAGATAGAAATTGCTGTTTCTATATTTATTTCTTTAATTTATGTCCTAACTTATCCGCCATAATGTGTTTAATGATTCTATCACAAAAAATTCCGACTCCTGTCTTTTCGATTGGAAATTTTTATCATTTTGTAAAATATCAAAATCCACAGGGGGGACCAAGACAAAATTTTAAAAAATAAAAAAAATTTTTTTTTTTTCAAATGTCTGGAATATGTTAATAATTGCCAAAAAACATGTTTATGATATTCTGTCGCTAAAAAAATTAATTTTTACCGTATATTTGCCGCTTGAAATTCAATTTTCAAGTATACTGTAACTTGTTGTTGTTGTTAATTTATTTATAATTTTTAAAAAAAGATATTTTATCTTACAAAGTTATTTACGTTTTTTAATAAAATGCTGTTATTTAAGAATGATGCAATACATTGTCTTCTTCTTTGAAATAGTGTCGGAGATGAAAGCAATGAACTAGTTTTCTGTTCTTATTTTTGAAACCATTTTCCTTTCAAAAAGGCACTTTAATTCATTTATAATCATTTTTGGATCTCTAATTTTTTCCGGATATGAGAGCATGGGTTTTTCAGATGACAACAAAAGATATTCGCATGTTTTTAAAGCAGCCTTCAGCAAAAAATAATCAATATTCCAACCTTAATTTAAATCAAAATCATAAAATTTCAAATATCTCTTTTGATCATTCACATAATAAATCATTAAGTGACGTTAAAAAATTAGGTAAAATAAATTCCACTTTTATGAAATCATGTAAATTACAGAAACATTTGAAGGTAGTGCTGAAATTGACAATTATGGTGATAATCTAAGTTCAAAATCCTGGGATAAAAATGAGTGTCTTAAGCAATTCAAATGTATGAAGCGAAATGAAGATAGAGAAGAAGATAGAAATAATAACGAGAGCTCAGGGGATAGCAATAGCACCTTATCACTTCATATTGCAGCTTATGAAAATTCAAATGAATTTTCTTTAACAACAGTTAAAGAACCAAAAAATTCGAGCTTTGAATTTCCTCGGCAAATGGAAAATGATAAATCTACTACACCAGAAGTTATGCAATTTAAAGCAAATCAACGGTTACTTAATCCTAATGATACAAAAAGAGCTCCACGATCTGATTGGTTAAAAAATAAACAATTAGTTATGAATGAAAATCGAAGACCTCGTAAAAAGCTTGATCTTGTGGGTAATCCGGTAGTTCCGCCAGACACTTCTCCATCTGTATCACTTTCTGATACAACACCATCTGAAAATGTTGCTGAACCCCTACCTCATAAAGACATTTCACAGCTACAACTTTCACATGTTCGTCACATGGCCGAGTTGAAAAAAGTAAAAAGTAGATCGAAAGGGAAAGAAAATAAAGCTCGTTCGATTCGAATGAAAATGATTCATCAACAACGAAGTCAGTTGATATAAATTTTTTAAGTCAGTCTTTTAATATAAAAAATTTAGAATTGCAAATCAATGCTACAGAATCAGAGGGGTTTAATATTAATATTGGAAGTGATGACCAAGGACCACCAGGATTTGTTTCATTAACGCCTCTTCCAGTTGCTGGTTTTATACCACTTCATTCTTTAAATTTACAACCATCAGTAAATCAAACAACAGTTACTTCTCAACCATCGCCAATCATTGCAAAAAATCCATTATCTGGTACCAATAAATATAAAGAATTGAAATCTGTGCGGGAGCATGTTGCTGCAGTTCTTCCTGAATATCAGATTGTAAATAATCCATTAAAAAAATGGAGTATTGAAGAAGCAGCAAAGTGGAAGGTTTTAAATAACATTACAGATGCTGCATATAATCAACTTAGCAAAGATCATGCCCCTTCATTATCTTCGGTAAGAAGATATTTGGATAAACTTTCTAATAATTTGGAAGAAGCCAGAAAAAATGGGCTAGCAAATTTTATAATTAACTATATTAATTCATTGCCAGAACATTTGCGGGCAGTAGCAAGAATTAAGATTGGAGTTGATGACGGTAATACATTTACGAGGGGTTAGGCTTTAAAGTTATCATACAAATTTTTTTTTACATGGGGCGGTTATACAAAATTTACTGTCTCTGATGCTGATCTTGAAGAAGATGCCGAAAGTCCATTTAAGCAACAAGTTTATGTTTCCTACAATGGCCCCGATAGTCGTACAGCTTTACAACCATATACAGTTGAAATTAATGCTGCTGTTAAATTAATTCAAAAAGATTTGATTTTAACAAAACATGGATTCAAAAAATTTGAGTGGTTTGTCATATAAATGACGAATTCAGTTTTTAACTTATCTTTTAGTTTTTTCATTGGTGATTGTAAAGGAGGTGATAATGTTGTGGGGTTACAAGGAGGGAGCTCAACACGGCCATGTATTAACTGTACCATTCCCAGTTCCGAATGGCAAAACATAACATCAATTCCGGAATCGTGTCTACGAACAATTCAAGATTTACAAGAATCTGGTTTAATTATTGCAAAAGCTGAAGAAGAACAAGCTACTCCTAAACAATTAATTAAGCTTAAAAAAGATAATAATTCAGTTGTTGGGGTACCATTAATTACTGAAATTCCTCTAACACATTTTTCACCAGATGCTTTACATATTCTAATGAGCGGTGTAAATTCAACAATTAAATATTGCAAAGATAAATCACCAGAGTATGTTTATATATATATTATACCAAAATACTAAACATAACATTTGAAATCATTATCCCAGGCTTGTATCTGAATTAAAAAAAATTAATGTCAAACCAAATCCAGGACGATCTGATTTTGCTGGACCCCAGTGCAGAAAAATTTTAAAACATTTTGTTGAAAATTCAAATCTTGATGGATATGGAATTGATCTTCTTCGAAGCTTTGCTAAAATTGAAAAGTATGCCGAAGCACGGGATTTATCTGAAGAGGAAATTAATATGTTAGAATTACGGATTAAAGAATGGTTTGATTTATTGGATAGCAAATATTGTGGTCTTGATGGAAAAAAAGACAAAATTACATATGTTAAAGTTCCATGTTATCCCTTTTATTCGCCTTCATAAATCATGGGGAAAGTTTTCCACCCAAGGTAAACCTTTAAAAAATTCCAAAAACGTTATAAACCCCAAATATTTAGGTCTTGAATCTGTTCACAAAGTTAAGAATGCTTCTGATAGAAAACTTCCAGGAAATACACCTTTTGCAAAGGAACGCCAAAATAAATTCTTTTTAAGATCTCATGCTTTAAAAAATCATTTTTCCCTAAGAAGTATTAAAAAACGTAAATAGCTTTGTAAGATAAAATATCTTTTTTTAAAAATTATAAATAAATTAACAACAACAACAAGTTACAGTATACTTGAAAATTGAATTTCAAGCGGCAAATATACGGTAAAAATTAATTTTTTTAGCGACAGAATATCATAAACATGTTTTTTGGCAATTATTAACATATTCCAGACATTTGAAAAAAAAAAAATTTTTTTTATTTTTTAAAATTTTGTCTTGGTCCCCCCTGTGGATTTTGATATTTTACAAAATGATAAAAATTTCCAATCGAAAAGACAGGAGTCGGAATTTTTTGTGATAGAATCATTAAACACATTATGGCGGATAAGTTAGGACATAAATTAAAGAAATAAATATAGAAACAGCAATTTCTATCTATTTTTAAGTTGAAATTTTTTTAGTGGAACTTCTTCCATGTTTCAGCATGGTGCGCGCAACAAACTTTGTGTAATAAATTTGGTATATCTCGATTCCTAAGAAGTTTCTCTATGTTTTTTAAACAATAAAAATTTAATTAAAAGCATTGTTAGAAAAATGTAATTATAAAACTATGAATTATTAAATATTTTTCAAAAAAATTTTTTTCTGAAAATTTTTTTAAATTGTTCGTGGTAAGAGTTTTGTGAACGCATAGTGTTGCAGCGAAGGCTTTGAATAAAATTTAAGCAAAAAAGGTTTTCATTTATTTTTGAATATTTAATAAATATATGCCTAAAATTCTCTTTTTGATAAAATGATAAATTGTTGTAAAATAGTTTTAATTTTTTTAAAATAGAACAAATAATGAAAATCTTTATTAATTATTTTATTTAAATCAATTTTTTACCGCCAAAGATTTGTATATTATAATATTTGGAACATTTCTATTCTCTTTTTTTGATAAAACAGACACGTTTTCATTTTTTTCTTGGTAATTTTTAACTAAGTTTATCCAAATTTTTTTTTGATAAATTAGACCCCCCTCTTTCAGCAAAGCAGTAAACAAACAAAAAATTTGATCTCAAAATATGTATTTTTTCCACAAACATTATCAAATTCAGCCTGCAATTTTCCGGGCAGATGTCTGGCAAAATGTTTTTTAATGCCATAAAAGAGAAAAAACAGTTTTTTATTTTTTTTCAACAAAAAACATCGAATAGACATTTTGCCAGACTTATCTGCCCCAAAAAAATTAGGTACGTATACGATTTGTACATTTTCTCTTAGAGGAAATGTACAAATCGTGAACGATTTTTTTGGCAAAAATACTTGAATATTTGCCTTAGAGATATTTTGCATTTTTCATAAGGTAGAATATAAATGAAATAAAATTTTTTGATAAATTAATAATTGAAAGGCACAAATACTTAAATGAACTACATAAAGAACAATAATTAAACACAGAATGAGTTAGTGAGACAATACAATGTAAAAAAAAAGAATTAGTAAAATTAGAAAGAGAACAAATTTTTGAAAGAAACAATATAAACTGGAATTATCGAATATTGCCGACTATCAAAAGTTATTGAAAAATAATTGTTTTCTGTTTAGTTCAAGAGATTGTTCATTTTACCGATTGAATTTTTCCATGTTGGGGTATAACCTTTAATGAATATCTATAAAAATCATTTTAGAAGCACGGGAGATTGAAATTTGGAAGTTATTCATAAAGATAGTAAAGATATTGATAATTACATCATTATTTTTTCCTTTTAAATTGTATTATTTTGAAGTTTTTAATAAATAGTTGTTTTTTTTTTGTGATAGCCATTTTATAGCCCTTACTTATGTGTACAATCCTGGGGCACAACTTTTTGATTGGTTGCATTCCTGATTTTTCCCGATTTTTTGAATTTTCGGTTATATTCAATCTTTGAAAATCTGCGAAATCGGTTTCACACGGTAGAATGCTCCAAAACTCTTTTTCATTGTGCCAAAAAATTCGAGAATGTCAGAAAACGACCTTTAATGTTTAACAATAAAAGCTAACTTACAAACTAATACTACCTTTCTTTTTCTGAAGGAAAGTTTTTCTCTATTGGTACGTTCACGATTTTTTGTACATTTTCTCTTAGAGTAAATATATAGTCACGATTTGTACATTATTGATCGGTACGTACCGGTACGTACCGATCAATAATGTACAAATCGTGACTCTCCCAAAAATTACACCATTTCATGTTTGAGGGATCAAAAAACATACATTTTTCTTTTGCGATTAATGAACTTATTTTGCAATTTTTTTAATCATTTTTTATCACAACACACGAAATAAAGGTTCAAACAATAAACAGGTTTTATTCGGAAAGAAAAACATTCACAAAAAGGCAATTGATAAAATGATAAAACAACATTTTTCAATGTCCTTGACCAAAAAATAGGATAAAACTATATTTTTAGTTTACTGATTATATAAAAGTTATCAGTTCAAGATAAAGTGAGGGAAAATGATTGAACGTGTGAAAGAAATTTACTTTTTTTATGATGTAGTTTTGTCGAATCACTATATTTTACGGATTGTTGTGAGCTATGGTCCGACCTCTTTTTTAACACAATTAAAAATGAACAAGAAAAAAGAAAGGCAAAATATTATTTTTAACCTATAAAATGTATTATTTTTACCTATAATTTTTTCATAGCCTATAAAATGTATTACCTATAATTTATAAATATATATGAAAATCAATTCACATGTAACTGTCCAATGGGTGCTGAAAGAAGACTTTGCAAGCATGTTATTTTAATTGAAGTTTACCAAAATCAACGACAATGGCCTCAAATGGATACAATTCGTCAACAAATCGGTGATTGTGCAAGAATCAATAGGTTATGAAAAAATTATAGGTCAAAATAATACATTTTATAGGCTATGAAAAATTATAGGTCAAAATAATACATTTTATAGGCTAGTAATAATACTATGCCAAAAAGAAATGCAACGTCTGTCGTGATTGATTGAACGAGAAACACAGACTCAAGAACAACTGCCTTCTTTTTTTTATTCATATTTGAGAGAGGAACAAATGTTATAGTTTATGTTTTCTTTTTACTTCAGTCTCATCCATATAATTTCCTCGATTGATCACATTTTGTTAAAAGACTTTAAAAAAATTATTTTGGACCCCTTCAATTTCTCATAGACTTTCCTCTTGATTATTTCTCTTTATTAATGGCATTTGCAATTTTTTTGCGAACAATTGATATTGATTTTTCTAACATTAAAAGAATATTCACCGTTTTTTTTGCATTTTACCTTTTATTATTGTAAATCATTTAAATTTACAGATTCAAATACAATGCAAATCTCAAAAAATTTTTATGATCAGTGTTGCCCGTCATATAAAAAAGCCATTGATGAACTTGAAATTAAGCTTGCTCATATTGAACGTAAATATAATGAGGATGAGGATGATGTATACTTTGATTACATGTGTGATGAATCAAATTATCAAAAAGTTTCTGCAATTTTTCAGTTTTCTCGATTTTATCTTACACCAAATGCTTATTGGGAAGAGTGTATTAGGTAAGAGAAGTTCAACTTTAAGAAAACTGTCATTTTTAAAGTTTTTTTAAAGCAATTCTCTCGTTATTCAAAATGGTAGATGGGAAGACCCATACCATGTATCTATTAAGAAAGCTTTTAAACACTTTCATTTTCACGAAGAAGAAGAAAATCAAAGTCAATATATGTCTACCATTAGTGGTATAAAACTCATCGATTTTTATAAGAGTAACGCTTTGAATGATAACTCTTGTGATATTATTGATGAAGACGATCTTCAATATCCACATAATTGTCTTAAACAATGCTTTCGTTATTTTGAAATGAAAACAAGTAAGTGCTTTAATATATTCTTTCTTTACTTATTTTTTCTTTCTTGCTTATTTTTTAGCACGCATCCCATCAAAAAAGCTTATTAAAATATATCAAGAAATGCAACAATTATATTCCAAGATAAAAGCTGTTGAAAATAATTTTGAAGAATGGTTCAATCTTTTATGTGAATTTGGCGACGTTGTTTTTATCAAACAAAATGTTGAATATCGAATTGGAAAGAATTTATTGGATGTTAAACTTTGGAAGCATTATTTAGCATTTTTAAAAGAACAAAAAGATTATGAAGGGCTTCTTGAAACATATTCAAAATATTGCCGTTTCTTTTTGGATGACAAAGAGATGTTAAAAGAGTTTAGAGAATCTATGGTGGAACATGGTTATGCTGATCTTTCACTGGATGAAATATTAAATTTTCAGGCTAAAGAAGAAAGTGAGGAAGACGCAGCAGACGATGATGACGAAAAAGAAGACCATTCTCAAAGCAAAGATGATTTAGGAAATGAAAATCACGGTGATGAGGATTCAGGCACAATATCTTATGTAGGGGAAATTGTATCATCGTTTAATAAAACGATTTGTTCAACATTTTATGACACATATCATATTCAAGATTTTGCTTTACCAAAGCCATTTATTCGCAACATCCTTGAAAATGCAAATCATCGTGTTCTTCGAAAGCTCTTTTTTTCCTGCAAATATTTCTTTGTAAATAAATCTACACCAATCTGTTATCGACTTCATACTGGTATTAAAGAATTATATGAAGAAGAAAGCCTTAAATTATCACATTGTTCAAATTATGAGTTATTAAGCAACACTTTCATTACTGGAAGTATTCATATTGATTTTCCACAAAATCACAAAAATGCTTTTATTTCAAATGTTATTCCTCATCTTTATCGATGTGAAGCAAAATTTATTATTCTAAAACATCAAAATTTGTCGTTTAATGATCTCAAATTTCTTATTCAACATGGTGGTGTCATTGATTTACAGGTGGATAAATGCCAAATCAAGGATGAAAACGGCGAAGAAGTATTGCTGGAAGAAATTCTTAAATATTTGCCAAATATTGAAGAACTACTGTAAGTTCTTTATTACCTTTTTTTCATCTTATAGCTTCCACTTTTAGATTACCCATTGTAAAAATTAATGCAAATATAAATTACGCTTTATCAAATCAAACATTTAATAATATATTTTGTAAATTTCGGTTCGCTAAATCCGATTGTGAATATTACAACTTTGATTTTTCATCTGACCTTCAGTTTAAGATGGTAAGCTTTTTATTTTTCTAATTCGAACCGAATTCGTCATTGAGATTGTCTTAATTTTAGATAAATGGTGATCAAACACATTTGAAATGTTTTTTAAAGTTAAGCAAAAAATACGATGCTGATTTTGTTGAAAAGTTTAAAAAAATTTTGTATGGTTATGACGATTCTTGCGAAAATCTAAGTGTTATTGCGTCTTTATGGATTTATTAATTTTCATTTATTAATCTCGCTTATCCATTTTTTTTAAATGTGGGAATCGAAAATTTTTGCGCACATCCATGGTTGTAAGTACTAACAACCATGGATGTGCGGAAAAGTTACAAAAAAAAAGTTTTTTTCAGTTTTTTATTGATTAGGTAGATTCTTAGTTTTTTTACTCTTACAAACGTTTGTGATAATAAAAAATTAAATTAAAAAAAGCAAAAAAACCAACAATCTGCATTTTTTCCGAAAAATTTATTTATTAAAGCAAAAAAATTGTTTGAGCGAATTTGCTTTATTTTTAAAGAAAAAAAATTATTTTTTGTGCTATTGTGTGTAAAAATGCTTGAATTTTCATAATAAATACTTAAAAATAGTTGGATCTTAAAAGAATTTGAATTTGGCGCCGTTTGGCGAAATGTTCACGAATGCCAAAATTTTACGTTTAAAATTAGCTTCCCTCATTTATAACGCATCCCTGAAAATATGAGCTCACAGAGCTAAAAAGCAACGATTTCCTCATCAAAAACAAGAGTAAAGTTATTTTTGAATCACCCCGTATTTTCAATAAAAAACACAAGTTTTCATTTTTTTCTTGGCAATTTTTTAGTTAAGTTTATGCAAAACTTTGCTAAAAATGAGCTCCCCCAAAGCAGCAAACAAAAAATTGTTTTGATATCAAAATTGAAATTTTTTTTTGCTTTTTTCTACAAACAACATCGAATTAAGCGTTCATTTTTCGGGGCGGATATTCGGCAAAATATTTTTTCAATGCCGTGTGTGAGAAAACAACAATTTTTAGTGTTTTATTTTTTTCCAACAAAAAAATCAAATGGACATTTTGCCAGACCATGACACCGTTTCATGTTTGAGGGATCAAAAAACATACATTTTTTTTTGCGATTAATGAACTTATTTTGCAATTTTTTAAATCACTTTTTTTTATCACAACACACGAAATAAAGGTTCAAACAATAAACAGGTTTTATTCGCAAAGAAAAACATTCAAAATTGATAAAATGATAAAATGATAAAACAACATTTTAATGTCCTTGACCAAAAAAATAGGTTAAAACTATATTTTTACTTTACTGATTATATAAAAGTTATCAGTTTTACGTTCAATTATATCAGTTTTTAATTATTTAAAAAAATTTTTCTGTTAAAATTTTATTTAATTAATTCATATTTTTTTAAATTAAAAAATGAATAAATTTGTTTTTATTGCTTTATTTTGGATTTTTGCAATTATTTTTGGTAAGCTTTTTTTAAAGTATTTGTATTTTTTCATCTTTGTTTTTTAAAAATAGCCATTTTAATAATTAATTTTAAAAAAAACAAAGATAATATTTTTGCGATTTCTTGTGATAATCAACAACTTTGTTTTTCTGACGAATTACTTAATTTCAAAAGAAATAAAGTCGTTATTTTTTGGTGTTATTTTAGTTTGATATAACAGTTAATTAATAATGATATCTAAAAAAAAATCTATATTTTGATATTTTTTACATTCGAGTAAATTCAACTGTTTTTGTTTTTGGATTTGCAGTTGTTTCAGTTTGCCATCTTGTTTCATCTGGAATCACCTCTTCTGGATCTTCCCGAATGGAATTAATTTTATCTTTTATATCTGCGATTTTATCCGGCAAATCATCAATCCAATCAATGGCATTTAAAATAATTGGTTGTAAGCCTTGGGTTACAATGAATAAATAATGCCATCCAGTAACATTGGCATAATACAATGCCAAATTTTCGGCTATCTAAAACATCAGAATTAGATAGATATATGAAATCCGTAATCAAAATAAACAAACCAAAGGAATTGCCAGAAACAATTGTGGAATCATAAGTCTTGCAATTGTTCGAGAAGTTAAAATTACTTTTTCTTCTGCTGCTGCAATTTCAAAATCATTTGGTTGATAAGATTTTCCAAGAATTTTTTTTTTAAATTCTTCAATATCTTCTTCTTTTTCGGCATCTTCTTTCTTTCTCCGCAATTCTTCAAATAATGCAATTTCTTCAGGGACGGTTAAAGGCCCATAAATTGCTTTAAAAAGTCCAACATCGGGCCATCGTCGGGCAATTAAAACAATGTAAAGTGGAATTGTAAGTAATAATAAAATTATAGGAATCCATAAAGCTGGAAATGCGTAATCTGGTCGAATCCAGCAGCTAAAATGAACAAAAACATATTTTGTAATGTTTTAAAAAGCCAAAACTTTTCATTTCAAAAGAGCTTTTTTAGGTTAAAAATGTGATTTGTTTTTTGAAAACTTACTATCCATCATTTCGTTTAAAAAATGAATTTAAAGCAAAAGCAAATCCAGCAGTTAATAAAGCTGGAATTCCAAAACTGTAAATAAATGGAATAAAAATAATTTGTTTTCCAGTAAAAATATAAAATGTATTTTTAATCATTGGTTTCCAACATCCCAAAGTGTCCAAAGTTATTGTTATCATTATTATTGATAAAAATATAGCTCTAAAATTATTTTTTTATATGCAAATATTTTTCAATTGATAAAAAAGTTTACGAAATATATAAAACATATCCAATAATGGCATAAATGGTACACATTTTATCACTGATATCATCTTGTTGGGCAATTAAAATTAAATAAATTGAATAAAGCATAAAAGTTATATTGTAACAGTATGCAAAAAATTTAACCCTTTTTGGAAGATTTTTATCATTAAAAACACTGAAGAAAATTTGAAGGATTCGAGAAACAACGGCAAAGTAACCAGATGAAAAAATTAGTATCCCAATTGCAATCACTGATAAAACAATTCCAATTCCGACTACAATATTTTGAGTTTTTTTTGCAGGAGTGCTGCAGAGTGTAGGTTCAGTGGGATTGCCGTCCTGAAAAAATTATTGTGATGTCATTAGAATGATGAAATATTTGAAAAATGTCTTACCGCAATAAGTGTACAAGTTCCATCAGGGCATTCAGCGGTGTAATGTTTGCTGCTTTTAGTCACAGAAATTTTGGCATCTTCAAAAGATGTTTTAGTAAATTTTGCAATTTTATAACTTGTAACATGCAAATCATTTTCATCCTAAATTTGCATATGGTATCAAACATATTCGAGTTTTAAGCTTACATCTCGACGTTTAATCCAAATTGATGAAGATGATCCGGTGATAACTGATTGACCATTAGGATCAACTCCACCAACATTTGAGCCATAATTATTTTTAAAATATGTTCCATCGGAACATCGATCAGCAGTGTCAAATGTTATCGGTTGATTGGGGGTTGTTGATTGAGAATCTTCAAGACCAGTCTTAATTCCCAGCGAATTATTTTTAACTAAAGCAAAAAATGAAAGAGATTTCCACATTGTTAAATATGCTTTTGAAGCTGTGCCATTTGTGCAAAGAGAAGCTGGATTAAAAGTTGTACAAAATTCGGCATCTTTACTTCCAGAAGGCACTTGTGAAGTTGAAGAATAACAAATTTCATGGTTACTGCTAGAATTGGCACAAAAGCTTGGATTTAAAGTAAATGAATGCAACAAAATATTTGAGCCATTTTTGTTGTAACTTAAATCTTGCTCAGTTTTTGCTACAACTTTTGGAATCGAAGATGGATACCAAAGAAGGGAATTTGAAGTTATATCATTTGCATCAGCTAGTTTTTGTAATGGTTGAATAACGACCGTACTTGTAATATCCAAAAATTTGTGAGCACTCTAAAATATTGCCTTTTGTAAATATCATATTATTTTTAATACTGAAAAATGTTTACATCTGTGGTAAGAGTATCTACAGTGGTTACAGTATGATATAAAAATATTCCAGTATCATGAACATCTTCAGACGTAAATGTATCGTTTTTAATAATTTCATGAATTGTTGTTACTGTTTCATTAATTACATGTGCAATGTAGCTCGAATTATTTGTTTCATTTATTGCACACGTTTGACTGATTATATATGAATTATCTGGATCACTGCAATTAAATGTTGGTGTTGGTGGTGCAATTGCTGAAAAATAATAAATTAGTTGACATTTGAGGATTCCTATTTTTTATAGGAAAAATATTTTTATACTAATGTGTTTAATTTGTTATCTTTTCACTTTTGAAATCAGATTTGCTCTAAAAAACATAATTAACTTACAATTTGGATTTTGTGATATAATGTTTGGCAAAGTTGATGTGATTGGAGGCGTGGATGTAGATGTTATTGCTGTAGAATAATTAATTGTAAATGATGTTGTGGATAAAATTGTGGTATTAGGAAAAGGCGAAGGTGATGTTGCATTTGTTGTTGTACTTGTCGCAGAAGTGCCTGAAGTTCTTGATGTGGCCGAAAAAGTTGCATTTAAGGTGGTCGATGCTGGTACCGTTGTCGGTGGATCAATGCAATCTGAAAAACATTATTTTAAACTAAAATTAATAAAATTTTTTATCGTACAATTATCAATTGACGTTCTTGGAATATATTTTTTTGGTCTAAATGTTGACCCTGTAGTGTGTGTTGTAGATGAAGGCGTTGAAAGGTCAGGTGGAGTTGTAGTATAATTTGGTGTTGTTGCAAAATTAGAAGACATGGTTGTTGATAAAGCATGACAATTTTTGTAACTGCAATTTCCCCATTGTGTTGATATTCCAGAATTATTGAAATTAATATCTCCAGTTCCCCAAAAATTTAAAAATGTTCTACAGGATGTTACATTTATTCCCAAAAATCCAGAACTTCCAACATTCAACTGAAAACATTGATCTGTCCTAAAATTGTTAAACAAAAATAAGCATTTATTTTTCAAAGATCAAAAAAAAGAACTAATGCTATTTTTGAAGGATTAGCAAAAAAATGAAGTTATAAAAATTTAAATTTGAAAAAAATTAAAACAAACTTATTAGTTTCAATACTTCCATTCCGTTCACGAAAATCGAAACAAAGTAAATCCTGGTCAAAATTAAATGCCGAAATATTTGAGATATTGATATACATCAATGGAGGATTATAATATAAATCAATAATGCCGGAAAATCCACAATATTCCCCTGTCTTATTAAATTCAACCATTAATCCAGGGCAATATTGTTCACCCGAAGTTTCATAGATTAATGAAAATCCAACAAAAAAATACAGAAAAAATGCAACTTTCATCTTTTCTTTAGCTTTTCTCGCAGAATTAATTAGATTATATTATTCCATAATCAAATAAAACGACACTAAAACACACTTTTTTTATTACGTAAGCGAAATAAAAAAAGTGTGTAAAGACATAAGTGTGAAAGGACATCTTTTTGATACATTAAACGAAATAAAAAAGTGTGAACGGACATCTTTTTTATTGATACATTAAGTTTAAAAGAACTATTTTTGTGAATGAGCTGATAAGAATAATCAAAGGATTCTACCGACCACTCTCAAAAATAACCAATTAAAACACATTTTACGACAAAATATTCGTCGTGGAAAAATTTTCCTAAAAAAAATAAAACAAAAATTTTTTTCTGTAAGTGGGGACCAAGACAAAAAAGTTAAATTTAGCTCATTAAAAATTAATAAAGGATTGTTGTTTTAATATTTTTTTTATCTTTCACCCTTCCTAGGGGTAAAAAAACACGAGGTGAGGTTTCTTCTTTATTTTTTCAAAAAAACGAATATATCACAATATTACAATTTTTAAATCAAACTTTAAAAACATTTTGAAATTTTGCGACAACAAAAAACTGCTAAAAAAGGGTTATTATTTTTATATATTTTTGACGGATATCGGTCAAGGAAAATAATAATTGCGTTAATAAAAGATATAAATACCCCATATCAGACATTAAGACATGGAAAGCCGTATATTCAAGGAGGCTTCGGAGGCATATGCCATATGGGTCTTTTACTAGTGCAAGCAGGTGGGCTTTGTCTTTAAGGGTAAAAAATGCAGAAAACAAAAAATTAACGTAACCAATTAAAGGATGCGGATTATTTACTTTTTTTGTTTTTTTACGAATGCACGGGCTCATTGGGTGTTCGGTAGAGACGGATTTTGAGTTAAAGGGATGGGATATGGTTATTTTTACTCCCAAACAACCCTAAAATCATTAAAAAATGATTTGGGAGATGTCGGCCCCCGAAAATCGAAATTTCGAGATTTTCGATATTTTTCACAGGGGGGACCAAGACAAAAATTTTTTTTAAAAATTTTTGAGAAAAAATTTTTTTTGCTTTAAAATCATCAAAATATGTCCGAAATAATATAATAACACTATAAAAACCATTTAAATGATACAAAACAATCAAATATTGAAGATATATCATTTCAATGATGTTGGGGGTATTGTGAAAAAATTTTCGTAAAGAAAAAAAATTTTTTGTGCTTATCTTCGACTTTGATATGATTGGATAATACTAAATCGAGGTCAGGGAGTTTAAATAAAGCATTTACAGACGTTTAAAGTCAATATTAAATACTGTTTTTGGTCCTGGGGATGTTTTTTGCTTATATTGAGCTAAAAAAAAAAGTTCGTCATCTTCCCGGGTAGCTAGACGCATATTTTTGGTCTTAAGAGACTGTCTACCAGAAAATCTTAAAATTTCATATATGAGCGGAACACACCATCTCAGATTTCAATTATTTTTTGTATGTTGGTAGAATATGGTCTAAAAACGTTATTCTGAAAGTATTACCAGTTCTTATAGTGCTAGTTTTGGATTGGCACGATGCCAAAGGTCGTAATTGACCAAAATTTCATGACAAGTAAAATATTTTTATTCCATTACCAAATAATTTGAAGTTTTCCCAGGTGATACTAGTTGGAACAAGGTTTAAAAATATGTATCGTTTACATTTCTGTCATATTTTTGAATACGATTTTTTTCACTTTGAATATTTCACCCCCTGAAAAAAAATTTCATTTTTCGTGGGAGGGATAGCCTGAAACGTGCAAAAAGTGCCCCAGGATTTCAGCATTTAAGTTATATATGATTCCTACCATAAGGGGATGAACTTAGCGATTCCTGGCCAAAAAACTTTTTTCTACAACATCTATAACATGGAATAATATATATATTTCATGAATGAGGGCAGGTATCGACTTCCGGTGACTTGCATTATGGTATATCAATGTTGTGGAGCATTCTGGGACAGTTTCAACATTTTTAGTAGCGATTTCGAAATATGGGACCCCTATGAAAATCAAAAATTTTACAACTTAGAAATATCGCAAAAACTCGGTTTTTTCTTTCATAATAAAATCAAATATACATTATAATTGTAAAATACATGTAACAACATCAATATAACATGATAAAAAATGACGGGGGGTCAAAATCGACTTTTTATGATTTTTTGAATTTTGCTTATTTTCGATCAATTTTCGAGATACACAAATATTGGGAATATCGAAATATATCAACTATCTGATACTTTCCGGTTAAAATATAGCTCGTTAGAGATTTTTGGGCAATATTTCGACATCCTGGAATTACTAGTTTTCGTTTTCCACGTAACTGAAAATATGCTCAAAAATTTGAGAAAAAACATCTGGAAATCAATATTTTTCCGAGACAACATCACTAAAAACATTTTTTTTGGCCTAAATGTTAATATTTTAACAGTTTCTGAATAATTTCAACACAAAATAAAATAAATTAATTTTTTTCAAATTTTGAAAAATCAGTAATTTTTGAAAATCTTAAAATTGTTCAAAATTATTTCAAAACACTTCACCCTACCAAAGTAAATAATAATAAATCGAAAAAAAAATGTTTTTAGTGATGTTGTCTCGGAAAAATATTGATTTCCAGATGTTTTTTCTCAAATTTTTGAGCATATTTTTAGCTACGTGGAAAACGAAAACTAGTAATTCCAGGACGTCGAAATATTGCCCAAAAATCTTAAACGAGCTATATTTTAACCGGAAAGTATCAGATAGATGATATATTTCGATATTCCCAATATTTGTGTATCTCGAAAATTGATCGAAAATAAGCAAAATTCAAAAAATCATAAAAAGTCGATTTTGACCCCCCGTCATTTTTTATCATGTAATATTGATGTTGTTACATGTATTTTACAATTATAATGTATATTTGATTTTATTATGAAAGAAAAAACCGAGTTTTTGCGATATTTCTAAGTTGTAAAATTTTTGATTTTCATAGGGGTCCCATATTTCGAAATCGCTACTAAAAATGTTGAAACTGTCCCAGAATGCTCCACAACATTGATATACCATAATGCAAGTCACCGGAAGTCGATACCTGCCCTCATTCATGAAATATATATATTATTCCATGTTATAGATGTTGTAGAAAAAAGTTTTTTGGCCAGGAATCGCTAAGTTCATCCCCTTATGGTAGGAATCATATATAACTTAAATGCTGAAATCCTGGGGCACTTTTTGCACGTTTCAGGCTATCCCTCCCACGAAAAATGAAATTTTTTTTCAGGGGGTGAAATATTCAAAGTGAAAAAAATCGTATTCAAAAATATGACAGAAATGTAAACGATACATATTTTTAATCCTTGTTCCAACTAGTATCAACTGGGAAAACTTCAAATTTTTTGATAATGGAATAAAAATATTTTACTTGTCATGAAATTTTGGTCAATTACGACCTTTGGCATCGTGCCAATCCAAAACTAGCACTATAAGAACTGGTAATACTTTCAGAATAACGTTTTTAGACCATATTCTACCAACATACAAAAAATAATTGAAATCTGAGATGGTGTGTTCCGCTCGATTTGAAAAATCTGGTAGACAGTCTCTTAAAATAACCACAGCGTCAATTAGAACAGATATGCGAGCCTTTTTGGTCATCCAATCAATATTCGTCATTTTTCAGCCATTTAAAAAAATTCTCCACAACTACCCCAACATGGTTGACATGTAGGATCGTATCGAAACAGTGTTGTAGCCCACAAAATTTCCAATATATCTGCAATAGAACTTTTGTTTAAATGACCTAGTATCCATTTGCCGAGGAAAAAAGTGCCAAAATTCGCTGTTTTATGCAAATTTCGTTTTTTGGACCTGACAACCCCAAAATATGATATGAAGACCCCCAATATCATTTTTTTATGGTTTTTAGGTGTGTTTAACGTAATTTTAAAAGGACGCCTGTACCGTACAATTTTGGCCCCAAAATGAGCCCGTGAATGGTTGAGCCTGACGATCAGGCAAAGAACAATAGAAAGTTTTTTTGTTCTTTGCCTGATCGTCAAATTCATCCATTCGTAAAAAAACGAAAAAAGTATAGAGTCCGCCTCCTTTAAAAGTGAAAAGACCCGTTACGGTTTATCAGAAACCAAAAAAAATCTCTCAAAAAACAGGATCTTTAAGGGGGAGACCCACCTTGAACAATTTTTTGTTCAAAGTTCATTGGAGCTAATTTTTTTAAAACCTTTTGCAGCTCCAACGAATAAAAAAAGCAGCTCCAATGAGTCTGCGATTGTGTCGAGACCATCAAGAAAATTACAGCAAAAAATTGTTCAAGGTGGGTCTCCCCCTTTAAAACGAAAAAAATTTACAAAAACACTTAATTTCATCTTGGAAAAAATGTTAAAAATCTTTGAAACTTTAAAGATCAAAAAGATTTTTTCTGTTCCGAGGGGCTTAAATAATATTTAAGCAGATGATTGTCTCTAATATAAAATAATTGTCGATAATCCTTATAATAAATACTATTTGAAAATTCATTAAATTCGATTGTAGGAATTCTTTTTGGTGGAGTTTTAATAATTTGAGCAATAAAATTTTCAACCATTTCTATCATAGATGCAGAGGGGGTTGGAATGCTGACACCCCCCCCCCCCCCCCCCGACCGACCGACAAAAAAAATCGGCAAAGGGGCACGGGCTCATTTGGCGTATGGTTACGGCGGTTTTCGCGTAGGATGATTTTAAACGATTAATTTTTCTATCAAACGTCTTCTTATAGTCTCCTGAACATTCCCTCAAATGTGCGTCAAAAAAAAAAAATTCGAAATTTTTGATTTCATTTTTACGGGGCAGAAAAAAACGAAAAATTTTTTTTCTATTTTTTAAAAAATTTTTTGCTATTTTTATAAATAAAAGTTTTTTTGATGTTCTTTTATGCTTAGAAAGATAAACAAAGCAATTTTGAGCTTCAAAAAAAAAATTTTTGATGTTGGGGTATATGTAGCACACCATAATTGTAAAAACTAATAGAAGACTATTGTTTTTTGTAGCGCACTGTAATTGCATTTTAAATAGTTCTGACTTATCCAGAATGACTAAAAAATACTATATTAACAGTTTATGGAGTAAGGCAAATAGTGGAGTTATAGCACCAAAAATGATGTTGGGGGTATTGTGAAAAATCTTCTTACTTCGAAAAAAAAATTTATTCTGTTGTTTTTGTGCTTTGTGTTGATTAATTATGACTAAATCAAACATGGAGAATCTGAATATCACATATACAAGCTTTTTTGGTACTTCTTCAGTTTAGCGCCCCGTTTTTTTCTACAAAATTTTCCAAGTTTTGTACCATCAAAATACTTCTAACTATATTGTTAGATAAGTATTTTGACAGTACGAAACTTGGAAAATTTTGCAGAAGATGTTTCGCACAACCGACCATGGGTGAAGCAAAAGTGAACAAAAAGCTTGAAAAAATGGACGGCTTGCCCTTTTATACATTTTTAGTGGTTATCCATTTTTGCATGGGGAATGAATACATTTTTATTCAAATTTTTGATCAAAAAAAATTGGGGGCGCTAAACTAAAGAAGTGCTGTGTGAGAACTTCTTCAGTTTAGCGCCCCCATTTTTAACGTTTTTGATAAAATGATGAGGAACTTTGAAAAACATGTTTTCAGTTTTTATGCAAATTATTTCCAATTCTAAAAATAAAAAAAATTAAAGAAAAAAATTAAAGGCGCTAAACTGAAGAAGTGCTGTGTGAGGACTTCTTCCGTTCAGCGCCCCCGTTTTTGTTTTTTTGGTATGAATGATATAATTCTTTGAAAAAATTTTTATCAATTCTTATGCAAATTAATTCCTACTCTAAAAATTAAAAAAGTAGAAGGTAAAAAACGGGGGGCGCTAACTGAAAAAGTGGCGCTTTTTTTGATGTTGGGTGTATTGTAAAAAATTTTCTACCCTAGAAAAAATTTTTCATTCTGTTGTTTTTTTGCTCTGTTTTGATTAATTATGACTAAATCAAGCATGGAAAATTTGAATATAACATTTTCAAGCATTGAAATATATTATTAAATACCCTTTTTTGATGTTGGGGGTATTGTAGCACATTATAATGACAAAAATTCGAACTAGTCTTTGAAAAATGACGTTAAACGGTTTCTATTGTTTTTATTTCAAACTTCAGAAAATGGGGAACAAATCTGTGTGCCATTTTTCGTTTATTTTAATTTCTCTACATTTTTTACGTTGGTGAAAAATTTGCTCTTTTTTTACCTTATAATCTGCCAAAGAATAGAACTCTCACAAAAGTGACAAAGATCTTTTTTAGCAATTCTATAAATGTTTTTCTACTCGCCACTACATGAAGAACAAATCTGTGTGCCAGATTTTTTTAAAAATATCTCATTGCTGATTTATGGCGTTTCAAGAATTTACCAAGACCACTTTTTTTGGAAAATCGGTCACAATTCCAAAAATTCTAAATTTTTCACTGTTTTTTTGCCAAAATTCACTAATTTTCAATTACTTGGAACTTTTGTAATAGGATAGTCAAGGGTGTGTAAATAGCCTTATTACATCCACAAAACATCAGCTTAAAAAAACATTGGGTCAAAGACCACTTTCCCTGAAAATACGGATATGGCATGCAAAAAAGTGCCAAAAATGGCCATTTTTCGCCATTTCGCAATTTTGACGGCACATAACCCTGTCGACCCAGATATCAACCAAAAGCCTTTTTTTGGTGTGTTTGGGCCTATTGGCACCATTTTAGGTCCAAGCCGCCTTAACCCTACGTTTTTCCCCAAAAAATGAGCCCGTGTTTTTCAGGAATTTTTACGGATTTTTTTTTCAGGATTGGATTTTTGCGGGTTGAATTTTTTTTTTAGCTGTTCAGCGAAAGAACACTTTTCGAGACGTTTTTTCCAAACAAAATCTTAAAACAAATTCTGAGATACTGAAGCAATCTAAACGTTTTCTGTAACTGTTACCACCACATCACCTTTACATCATCTGATTTTACATTTAAAGTAGTCTACTCATCAAGACGACTCTAATGAGAGTAGTTTTGTAGAATTTGGAGAATATTTTTTTCTAAGATTCTGAATCCGGCGGATTTTTTAATTATTTTTTTTGGTGAAACAAATTAATGTGGTGGTGACAGTTACATCCCCTTTTATAGAAAACGTTTAGATTGCTCCAGTCTCTCATAATTTGGGTTTTAAGATTTTGTATGGAAAAAATGTCTCGAAAAGTGTTCTCTCAAAATTTTTCACTGGACAGCTTTCTTAGCGTTCGGCGCACAATGCCGTATTTAAGGGGGGAGGGGGGCATTGGGGGCCCGTGCCCCCCTGAAATTGGGGAATTTCCCTTGATCTTTTGCCGCTCCGTGTTGGTGGCGGCAAAAGATCAAAGGCGTGTCCCCTCCCAAAATCGCTGTGCCCCCGCTGAAATTTTTTTTCTGTATACGTCCCTGTCGACGCATGTTGATTAATAACACATCCGTGAAAATATGAGCTCACAGAGCTAAAAAGCAACGATTTCCTCATCAAAAATAAGAGTAAAGTTATTTTTGAATCACCCCGTATTTTCAATAAAAAACACAAGTTTTCATTTTTTTCTTGGCAATTTTTTAGTTAAGTTTATGCAAAACTTTGCTAAAAATGAGCTCCCCCAAAGCAGCAAACAAAAAATTGTTTTGATACCAAAATTGAAATTTTTTTTTGCTTTTTTCTACAAACAACATCGAATTAAGCGTTCATTTTTCGGGGCGGATATTCGGCAAAATATTTTTTCAATGCCATGTGGGAGAAAACAACAATTTTTAGTGTTTTATTTTTTTCCAACAAAAACATCAAATGAACATTTTGCCAGACCATGACACCATTTCATGTTTGAGGGATCAAAAAACATACATTTTTCTTTTGCGATTAATGAACTTATTTTGCAATTTTTTAAATCACTTTTTTTTATCACAACACACGAAATAAAGGTTCAAACAATAAACAGGTTTTATTCGCAAAGAAAAACATTCAAAATTGATAAAATGATAAAACAACATTTTTCAATGTCCTTGACCAAAAAATAGGTTAAAACTATATTTTTACTTTACTGATTATATAAAAGTTATCAGTTTTACGTTCAATTATATCAGTTTTTAATTATTTTAAAAAAAATTTACGTTAAAATTTCATTTATATAAATTCATATTTTTTTAAATTAAAAAATGAATAAATTTGTTTTTATTGCTTTATTTTGGATTTTTGCAATTACTTTTGGTAAGCTTTTTTTTAAGTATTTGTATTTTTTCATCTTTGTTTTTTTAAAAATAGCCAGTTTAATAATTAATTTAAAAAAAATCAAAGATAATATTTTTGCGATTTCTAGCGATAATCAACAACTTTGTTTTTCTGATGAATTACTTAATTTCAAAAAGAAATAAAGTCGTTATTTTTTGGTGTCATTTTAGTTTGATAAAGCAGTTAATTAATAATGAAATCTAAAATTGTTATCAAATTTATCGCTTTTCCCCAAAGGCTTGACAACTTCCACCTTTTTGGGGGCCTGACATACAACGCTACAGTTTTATTTTAATGTATTTTAAATTTAAAAAGGATATCAAAAAAACGGTATCAGTCTGCAAAAAATAATGATAAATATCAGAACTGATACTGAGATTTGGGCGTAGTGTGTCAAGCCGCCATTTTAAGCCCTGGTTTTTACACATTTTTGATAATTTGTCCAAATTTATTAAAAGTGGTGGCAAAAATATAAAATGTTTTGAGAGTCAATAAAATTAAGTTAAAAATAACTTTTTCTAACATAAGTTGATCCCCTAATCCTTAATGAAAAATATCCTTAAGTACTGAAATCGAGAACTAGGTTTACAGAATCCTCAGCATTGTCTTGAATTAGTTTACGGACGGATTCCAACCTGGAAGGTACCGGGTCAAAAACCCACTGCGCTAACCACTCAACCACTGAGTCAACAAAAAGCAAACTTGCCCGTTTTTTTCGTTTGGACAGAAAAAATAAACATCTTTTTAGCAATTAATAAAGCTGATATTAAAGAAGCTGTTGAAGAAGTTGTGGCTGAAAGTAAAGGAGTTGGTGCCGGTGGTGGTGCAGCAGCATTGCCCTCAGTTGATCTGATAAAAACTTGTACCCCTGATTGCACGTTACCACATTGCACAGAAGCCTGTAAATGTGCCAACACACATGCCGATGCCAAAGCCAAATGTAATCCTCCCGCAAATGCTCCAGTGACAGAACTCTGCAAAATTTGGTACAATCATTGTCCAATGTTTAAACCTTTAAGCTTTAATGTTGGTGATCCTAGGCCGTTAGCTTAAGCAGGCTTAAAAGCAATTTTACTGTACTTGCTTAAATTCGTTTAATGGACCCCGAGTTGCTGGAGCTTAAATAAGATTTTGTTAATTACTGTTAAATTTGTTGTATCATTTATTTATATAAATAAAAAATTCTCAATGTTTATTGGAGCTAATAAATGTTTTAACACAGCAATCAAAATTCAATTTTCTCACGCCGATATCTGGCAAAATATGTATTCAACGCCATGTGGCAAAACAAATGTTGTATTCTCTTCCATGGCATTGAAAAACATTTTGCCAAATATCCGCCTCGAAAATTGAACGATGAATTCGATGTAATTTTGGAAAAAAGCAGAAAAAAATTCATACCAAAACAATTTTTTGTTTGCTTTAAAAAAGTGAAAACAAGTCTGATTTATCAATAAAAAGAATAGAAATGTGCCAAATATTATAATTTACAAATCTTTTGCGGTAAAAAATTGATTTAAATAAAATAATTAATGATTATTTTCTTTAATTGTTTTGTTTTAAAAAAAATTAAAAATGTTTTACAACAATTTATTTTTTTATCATTTTATCAAAAAAGAATTTTAGGCATATATTTATAAAATATTCAAAAATAAATATAAATCTTTTTTGGCGGCATTATTTCAAAACTTATGCTCCGGTTTATACATTTGTGACAACTGTATTTCAAAACAGCTTTTTTGTATGCCTTTTTTTACAACTTTTATTGATTTATTTTGGTTTCACACCTTTGAACTTTTTTAAAGTTGTGCAGCTGCAATTTTTTGAAGAAAAAAAATTAAATTTTTGTCTTTCATCTTGATCAAAATTGTGAAAGATAAACATTTATTTTAAAAATGAAAGCTTTTTTGTTTTTAAATTGCTCCGATATACAACGATTTTTTTGCAAAAAAATATGATGGGAATATTTTTGAATATTTTAAAAATATCTGCTGAAATTAACTTTGATAAATAACAGTTTTAAATGTTTAAATAAATCATTGCTTAATTAGCCGGATTTTTTGCAGCTCTGTAAAAAAACATTTCTCATAATGCAAAAATTCAGTAATAATTAAGAAAGCATCAACAAAAAAAAAACAAGCAACTAAATAAAATTATTGTATTTCCACATAATATGTGCATATTATGCGCAAAGTAGTAAATTAGAAATTTTTTTTGTTGCGAATTTACCAAAAAAACATATAATTTCAAAAGTTTCCCTCATTTATTATATAACATTTTTGCAGAAAAAAAGTAATCAATAAATATGAAAATTATTGATTACTTCAACGAATAATTGTTGCTAATTTTTCGATAAAGTTCGATTTCTCGACTCAAGGTCTCAAAAAAGTATTTATTTAATGCCGAAAAATAATTTTGTTTATCATTCAACATTGGAATACTGTTTCACAATTTTAAATTTTAATACTGAAAATAAAAGTTTTTAGTGTTTTGGACATTAAATTAATGAAATTACCAAAATCGAAATTTCGGGAAATGGCGGGAAATTCCCGGGAAATTCCCGCCTTTTTTACGATTTCCCGGGAAATGAACAACCCTACTCTGGAGCCTCGGAGCCACAGCCTTAGATTTGGAAACGCTTGTGAAATCCTTCTTTCAAAACTGTAGAAAAAAAACATTGGAGCCGGCTCCAATGGCTCCGACTCCGGAGCTGATAAAAATTGTCCGGGACAACACTGGCTAAATTTCCTGCTGCTTTCGTTCAATAACATAAACATGTTTTTCAGCTTTCTTTTGAATCTATTTTGGCAGAAAAACATAAAAACAAAATGAAAAAATCTATTTTTAAAAAAACCCCTTTTTTTCTGTTTTGAACGTTTGAAAAAAAATGTTTGTTATCAAAAATGAAGAAAAAATAGATATTGATTTTCAACGATTTTGGTTTAAACAAATGAAATACATGTACTCAATTTTTACAACATTTAAATGAAATATTTCTTTATTTTTAAAAGAATGATGAAAAATAATTATTGCAATAAAATTTGGTAAAAAAATCTGAGATTCAAATATTTACAAATTTAATTTACAGTAAAAATTTGTTTAAGCAAATGGTCTTGGATCGCCAACATTAAAGGTTAAAGGTTTAAACATTGGACAATGATTGTACCAAATTTTGCATAATATTGTAATTGGGGCATTTGCGGGAGGATTACATTTGGCTTTGGCATCGGCATGTGTGTTGGCACATTTACAGGCTTCGGTGCAATGTGGCAACGTGCAATCAGGGGTACAAGTTTTTATCAAATCAATTGATGGCAAACTTGCTGGTCCTGCAACTCCTTTATTTTCTGCTACCACTTCTTTCACCGCTTCTTTGACGTCATCTTTTGATAAAACCGGGGAATCAAGCATTCTTGGACCATTCACGATGGATGCCGTAGAAGTTGGAGAAGTGATGGGACCAGGAAGGAGATTCAGCTTTTTTAATTCATCTACTTCTGTTTTAGTTACAGTTGGAAGAGGGGGAGGTTCTACGAGTGGAATATTACTAACTCTTTCATCTTTTAATGGAACCACGGCACGTTGAAATCTAAGATTGTTGGAAAGTGGAAGAAAGTCGGTCAAAGGTTTTGCTAAAAAAAACAACTTTAAAATCTCCGAAGAAAATAAACTTTTAAATTTTTATGTGAAAAATTAGTGCCGGAAAAAGCACTCATTAATGGCACCTTCATCAATGAGAAGATAGTGATAACAAAATCAGCTGATAAGGGATATCGAAATTCCAATTCTCTCATAATTCACATTTTTTCCTCTTTGATCTTTTGCCGCCTCTCCATAGAAACTTCGATGCCAGATCTAGACAATCCCTTATCAGATGAATTTGACAATTTTTTTTTATCATATCATTATCATTGATGTATATGCCATCAATGAATTTTCAGCTTTTTTATTGTTAAAAAACAAAAGTTTGATAAAAATTGCATTAAAAAACTCACCCAAAATAACTGTAAAAATACCGTAAAATATCAGTAAATTTAATCGATACATTTTTGTTGAAACAAATAAAAACTGTTTTAAAAAATCAAAAAATATTTCAAAAAAAAATTATAAAATTTTAGCAACTAAAAGTTTTTTATGCAATTTGATTTACTTTTATACAATTATAAACCTTTTTTTTAGTCAATCGCAAAGTTGTAATTTTCTCCATTTTATTGTGATAAAAAGATAAAATGTTTATCACGTTTTTTAAAGCAATGTTTTCATTGTCCGTTTTTGTTTAATGAAAAAAAAACTCGTTTAAATATATATATTTTTCTTTCTCTCTTTTGTTTCTTTCGTGTGTTTTTATGATTAATAAAAAAAAAAGAAAGACAAAATTATTTTTATCATTTATCATTTATCACTGATAAGAAAAACAATTAAAACTTTTGTTTTTGTGAAGAAAAAAAATAGACCAGACTGATTACGAAAAAAATAGTAGTGTTATGGTTATTTTTCTTTATTTTTTTTCAAAAAAACGAATCTATCACAATATTACAATTTTTAAATCAAACTTTAAAAATATTTTGAAATTTTGCGACAACAAAACACTACTAAATAAGGGTTATTGTTTTTATATATTTTTGACGGATATCGGTCAAGAAAAATAATAGTATACTGAAAAAAAGCCGTTACGAATTCATCACTGATCGGTGATGAATTCGATACTGCTGCAGTGGCATAAAATTCCTCACTTAAAACCAATCAAAAATCACAGTGATGTGATGCTAATGTGAAGAATCCAGTGACGGTGATGTTATGGTGATGTATACGTAACTCCAAAGTTACCATAACGGTGATGATTCAGTAGCGTTTTGGTGACGCTTTTCCGCTTCCACCGATAATTTTTTTGACAAAACTTTTTATTGTCTTCCATTTTTTGTTGTCGAAAAATGGAAGAGAATAAAACGCAAGAGTGATGAAATCGTCATCTTTGGTTATGAAAGTGGCACTGTTGCATCACTGTCGGTCAAGGCCGTATTGGGGGGGGGGATTCGGCACCTGTGCCCCCCCCCCGAAATTGAGGAATTTCCTTTGATCTTTTGCCGCTTCGTGTTGGCGGCGGAAAAAGATCAAAGGCGTGCCCCCCCCAAAATCGCTGTGCCCCCTCCGAAATTTTTTTCTGTATACGGCCTTGCTGTCGGTGATGCATGTATCACCAATGAGGGTTTTTCAATCACTATTTTTTCACAGTGTAAACAAAACAAAAAATAATTTATTTAAAATTAACAAAACCAATAAAAATGAAAAGACCCGTTACGGTATATCAGAAACCAAAAAATATATTTTTTTTATTCGTTTTTTCTCGCAAAACGAAAACAAATCTCTCAAAAATCAGGATCTTACAACGAAAAAATTTACAAAAACAGTTATTTGCATCTGGGAAAAAATGTTAAAAATCTTTGAAACTTTGAAAATCAAAAAGATTTTTTCCGTTCCGGGGGGCTTAAATAATATTTAAGCAGATGATTGTCTCTAACATAGAACAATTGTCGATATTCCTTATAATAAATACTATTTGAAAATTCATTAAATTCGATTGTAGGAATTCTTTTTGGTGGAGTTTTAATAATTTGAGCAATAAAATTTTCCACCATTTCTATATATCCATCAGAAAGTGGATCATCATATTTTAATTCAATAATTAAACTATCATTTTTCTAAAATTTGGTGTAAATACATGTATACGGTATTTAAAAAAGTAAAAACTAACCATAAGAAAATCAATAATTGAAGCAAAATCAAAGGCTTCTCTCAGACCATGTACACAAATGGAAGAAGATTCAGGTAATCTTTGAGAAATTTTTTCAAAACTATCTGGCTTAAACATTGATGAAGAATTTGAAGCACATTCCCTAAAAAAGTTAAAATTTTGTATATAAATATAATTTTAAAATGACTTACATAAAAAAGTATTCAAGTTTAGGAATATTTTGAAACAGTTGTTCAAATGCAACTAAAATTCCATCAGAATTTTTAATTGTGCAGCAATGAAGCTCTAATCGCTTCAAATCACCAGATAAAGTTAAAAATGAATATTCATCAAAAGTTAAATGTTGGCAATAAATATTCAAAAATCGAAGATTACATTTTTCAATTTTTGGAATCATAGACGACAAAAATGAATGTTCAAAATTAAAGTAAAGACCAATTTTATCATAAATCCATAATCTGGCAATATTTTCAACTGGATTAAACGTTTCGCCATCCGCTTCCCGTTCAGTTTCATAATTACATTTCAAATATTCAACAGGATAAATCGGATTCTTTGAATAAAAATATTTGCAAGTTTGAATCAATTTCTTCCATGCTTTTCCAGAGCTTGGTTTTTCAAACATATATTTTATGACGGGGAATCGAAATTTAAAATGTTGTGGTCGGGGAGAAGCAAATGTATAACTTTCATTTGAATCATTTGAAGGTGGTAAAGCAAGTTGAAGATCCATGTTTGATTGCAAAAACATCAAATATTATCTAAAAAAAGAACGAATTTAAAAAATTTATAAAGATTAAAACAAGTAATAACTCAGAAATCGAAGAAAAGAAAAAAAAATAAAAATGAAATGATTTGAAGTGCAAGGATTTTTTTTGGATTTTACTCAATTTACAATAATAAAAAAACAAAAACAATAATAAATAATAAATATTGCTTTTTTACAGAATTCTGTATTTCTAGAAAAGCTTACACGCAAAAAATGTAAAGGAAAAGAAGATTTTTCAGTTTCTTTTATACAAGATTTTAGAGAGGGGGGAGTCAATTCGCGTACAAATTCTGAGAAGCGGTATTCGAATAATGAAATACCAGTCTGCTTCGGTGCAAAAGAGGGAAAAGAGAAAGGCTTGCAAAAAAGCACAATCAGAAAATATGATTCATAAAAAAAGGATCAGAGACCAGCGACCAGCGACCAAGAGAGTGCCGGAGATGGACAGCAAAAAATTGTTTTTGTGTCCGTCAAGGTGATGATGGATTTGTAACTCGGTCTGAAAGAATGACAACAGAGAAAGTATAATAACAAATGCATTTTCAGACATTGCAACAACTTTTGCGCAAAAAATAATGTCCAAAAAAATATTTTTTGTCTACCTCAGAAGCTTCAAATAAAATTTGAACTAAAAATCGTGAGTAATTATCGATTAAAAAAAACGGCGGTGTAAGCATTTTATTTTTTTTCTGAGCAATGATCGTTTTTGCACTATATTTTACTCAAAAAACATTTAAATGAAAATTTTTAAACAAATTTTTGTAAACTATAGTTATAACAAAACGTGTATAACATTTATGTAAGTATCAGAATCCATTAAAAAAATTTTATTATGAATAATTAGAGTTTCTCCTCTTTTTTAAATAATTAATGTACTAAAAGCGACAAATGTTCTTTTTTTAAAATTACCGCTCAATTTTTAACCCTAAAAGGAAAAAAATTTAATAATAATAATATCAAAATTGTTAATTCTAAATTAGAAAAAATTGCATTTGAAAACCCAAAAGCATATTATAATATGTTCTTAGGGACCTCATAGGAACTTGTGTGCCAAATATCAGCCTTTTTAACCACTTTGAAAAATCGACATTATCCACTGTGCTCGAAGTTGAAAACCCAAAAGCATATTATAACTGACTTTCTCAATTTCTCAAGCAAGGGGCGGCAAATCGAAAATTTCAAAATAGTTTTTGCGAGCTGAAATTTGGCAGGAAGATTCCTAAGCCTTTTTCAAACTATTGTTTTTTACACTCTAAAATTTGCATATTTAGATTGCGTAATGCCGAGATTCAAGATTCAAGTATTTAGCTATTTCTCAAACAATCAAAAACTACCGTATATAAGCGATTTTTTGAAAATTTTAACTTTGGCTTGGCATTTCAAAAAAAACTTTTTTTCGATTCAGTGGCTAATTTTTCCGGAATATAGGTTTTCGAGGTCGAGGATTCCGAATTTGAACTTTTTTTTGGCGTTTTATACTGTAGTTTTTGTGGTACGGTATTTCAACAGATCCCAAAAAATTTTACTTTCAAAAATTTAAAATTTGGTATCATTCGACTCGCCTTGGCGAGCTGAACATTTTACATAACGGTATTGATAATCTCCGACCACTTTAAAGAAACGTTTTACCTGCTCAAAGTTGGTTGATTTTGGTTATGCACTATCAATATCGTCAAATCGCTGAACGGGCGTCTGTTTTCTCTTTATATTATTATTCCCCATGTTTTTCTGCATCAAAAAAAATATCCCCCCTTTTTATATGGTTTTCATCTTGATACGAAAAGACTCGATGAACTACTTCAACTACATCTCAAGCATCAAGTATGACTTATAAAATCGGAGTAGATGCCCAAAAATGGCCACAAATACAAAAAAAAATAAAACTGAACCCCCTCTAACTATGATCAATCAAAAAAATATGTTTTTAGTGATGTTGTATCGGAAAAACACTAATTTGTACGTGTTTTTCCTCTAATTTTTGATCATCTTTTCAATTAGGCGGCAAATGGAAACTAGTGATTCAATGATGTTGAAATGTTGCCCAAAAATCTTAAATAAGCTGTATTTTAACCTAAAAATCTCATAACATCGATATATTCTGATATTCATAATATTTTGGTATCTCGAAAATTGATCAAAAACAAGTAAAATTCGAAAAATCATAAAAAATCGATTTTGACCCCCCGTCAGTTTTTATCAATTTATATTGGTGTTGTTACATCTATTATACATTTCTAATGCATATTTGACTTTATTATGAAAGAAAAAACGGAGTTTCTGCGATATTTCTATGTTGCAAAATTTTCAATTTTTAAAGAGGTCCCCTATTTCGAAATCGTTACCAAATATGTTCAAACTTTCCCTAAATGCTCCACTAACATGATACTTCATAATTCAAGTCACCGCATGTCGATACCTGCCACCATTGACAAAATATATCTATCTGTTGATGCTGGAGATGTTGATTTTGGTAGTTTTTTAAGGAAAAGCATATTTTACGGACTTAATGCTAAAGAAAAAATATGTTTATTAATAAACCTATAAAATTTATAATTCCTATGGAGTTTTTAATTCTATAAAAACCCGCCAAACTACCAAAATCAACATCTCCAGCATCAACAGATAGATATATTTTGTCAATGGTGGCAGGTATCGACATGCGGTGAATTGAATTATGAAGTATCATGTTAGTGGAGCATTTAGGGAAAGTTTGAACATATTTGGTAACGATTTCGAAATAGGGGACCTCTTTAAAAATTGAAAATTTTGCAACATAGAAATATCGCAGAAACTCCGTTTTTTCTTTCATAATAAAGTCAAATATGCATTAGAAATGTATAATAGATGTAACAACACCAATATAAATTGATAAAAACTGACGGGGGGTCAAAATCGATTTTTTATGATTTTTCGAATTTTACTTGTTTTTGATCAATTTTCGAGATACCAAAATATTATGAATATCAGA
Organism: Panagrolaimus superbus; assembly: GCA_964035985.1. NCBI lineage: Eukaryota > Metazoa > Nematoda > Chromadorea > Rhabditida > Panagrolaimidae > Panagrolaimus > Panagrolaimus superbus. Next base: position 16,550,928 of record OZ038357.1, read on the forward strand.
ATATATCGATGTTATGAGATTTTTAGGTTAAAATACAGCTTATTTAAGATTTTTGGGCAACATTTCAACATCATTGAATCACTAGTTTCCATTTGCCGCCTAATTGAAAAGATGATCAAAAATTAGAGGAAAAACACGTACAAATTAGTGTTTTTCCGATACAACATCACTAAAAACATATTTTTTTGATTGATCATAGTTAGAGGGGGTTCAGTTTTATTTTTTTTTGTATTTGTGGCCATTTTTGGGCATCTACTCCGATTTTATAAGTCATACTTGATGCTTGAGATGTAGTTGAAGTAGTTCATCGAGTCTTTTCGTATCAAGATGAAAACCATATAAAAAGGGGGGATATTTTTTTTGATGCAGAAAAACATGGGGAATAATAATATAAAGAGAAAACAGACGCCCGTTCAGCGATTTGACGATATTGATAGTGCATAACCAAAATCAACCAACTTTGAGCAGGTAAAACGTCTCTTTAAAGTGGTCGGAGATTATCAATACCGTTATGTAAAATGTTCAGCTCGCCAAGGCGAGTCGAATGATACCAAATTTTAAATTTTTGAAAGTAAAATTTTTTGGGATCTGTTGAAATACCGTACCACAAAAACTACAGTATAAAACGCCAAAAAAAAGTTCAAATTCGGAATCCTCGACCTCGAAAACCTATATTCCGAAAAAATTAGCCACTGAATCGAAAAAAAGTTTTTTTTGAAATGCCAGAATATTTTCAAAAAGGTGAAAAATTACAAAAAATCACTTATATATGCAACATCGATGTTGATCAAAAAATGTCCTGAAATAACGAAATTACATAAGTTTATATTTTTAATACTTACATTTATGCTTGTAGAACATTATTAATCTATTTACATCTTTCAGATATCACTATTTGAAGATTTTTGAAAAAGTTTGTTGATTTATCAGTGTTGGACATATTGATGACTTTGATTGCTTATATAGTGAATATTTTGAGTTGGGCATTGTTTTAGTTGATTGTAGTATCTTTCATTGATCATAGAGAGTTGATTTATAGTTGTTTTGAGCAATAGTTGAAGAATATAAAAAAAGTAAATGATGTTGAAGATGTAGTACAAGGTGAAAATCGAATTTTACAGATTCTGAGAAAACTAGTGTATACCAAGTATCCATACTTTTCTGTATTATTTTAGGCCTTATTATGATTCAAAATCATCAAAAAAATAAAAATTTTGACAAAAGGGAATTTTTTTTTACTTATGATGAAGTTGTAAAAGTAGGTCAATTTGATTGCCTTGGATTTCATACATGCTTTTCATAAAATATTATTATTAGGTATTTTTGGATAGCTAATACTCGATATTTTAATGTTATAAAAAATAATTTTAATATACGTGCAGAAGTCTGTTTAAATTAATACAAAAGTTTGGTAAAAATTTTTCTTTTTTTGTAAAATTGCGCGCAACTTGCAAAAACGAAAGAGCAAAATGGTGGAAAACGCGTCGTAGTGCCTCCGGGCAAAATTAATTTTTCATTAATTTTTCACGGGCTCATTTTTTGGCAAAAAATGTATAGTTAGGATTTTTTGGGCATAAATGATGGCAAATGGCTTAGAAATGATAAAAAAAAGCTTTGGAATGATATCTGGGTCGATTTGGAGATGTGCAGTTAGAAAAACCAAAATGGTCAAAATACCGTATTTTCGGCACTTTTTGTGGTGCCATTCCGATACAACTTGACCAATCGGACTTTGGTCCTTTACGATTTGTGTTCTAGGCTATCCTTAATAGTATTAAATATACAAAAAGTTTATATCCTTAAAAAAAAAAAGATGTTAGCCTTCGGAACATGCCGATTTTTGCTAAAAAATGGGGTCAAAAAATAGTTTTTTGGGCGAAATAAATGAATTTCGGGATCAAATGGCCTATTCATCCTTTACGATTTCTTCTCATTGATGATATATATGAATTGGTAAAGATTATTTGCCGTTAACAGTCACGATAAAAAAGTTCTTAACCATTGGAAATACCCCATTTTTCCAAAAAGTGAAATTTGAACACCCGAAACTCAGAAATGAGACGTCCAATCAAAAATCGGGTTTTAAAATTTCTTAAAAATATAGTCAGGAGCAAAATAAAACTGTTTGTAAAAGTTATAAGTGAAGTGTTGGCAAGTTCTATTGCTTTTTTGATGTTGGGGTACAAGATAGGGATATTTTTCAATGTGGCATAAAATCAAAACCAGAACTCCAATCAAAAATCGGGTTTTACAATTTGTTTATTATCACACAGGGATTATATTAATACCAAAAGGAACCATTCAAGTAATTTTGTTCCTGACTTCTATTCGTTTTAGTTAATATCGTATGCTACAATACCCCCACCATCAAAAAAAATTTATTTTTCCTATTTTTTAATGTCTGAAAATGCTATTTTCAGATTCTCCGTAATTGATTTAGTCATAATTAACCAAAACAAAGTAAAAAAACAACAGAATGATTTCTTTTAAATGAGGAGGTTTTTCACAATACCCCCAACATCGTTTTTGGTGCTATAACTCCAATATTTGACTTAATATAACCTCGTAAACGGTTTATATAGTATTTTTTAGACATTCTGGACATTTCAAAACTATTTAAATAATAATTAATTTTTTTTGAAATTTTTGAAATTTTTTTTACCTTGGTCCCCCTTGTGAAAAAAAATCGAAATTTTCGAAATTTTTTTTTTCGACGCACATTTCAGGAAATGTTCAGGGGACTATAAGAAGACGTTTGATAGAAAAATTAATCGTTTAAAATCATCGTACGCGAAAAACCATTTAAGTAAACGCCAAATGAGCCCTGTTTTTTTGCATTTTATTAAATTTAAATTTATTATTATTGTTTTAGAAACAATAATAAATTTAAATTTAATTGGTGCTATACGGAATCTTCCTGCCAAATTTCAGCTCGCAAAAACTATTTTTAAATTTTCGATTTGCCGCCCCTTGCTTGAGAAATTGAGAAAGTCAGTTTTACAACCATTGTTTTTTTTATTTTAAAAAGGGAAGTAGTCATCGTAAAAAATATATATATATTTAATTTCAAAAGAAAAAATTCAAAAAACAGAAAAAAAATTCTTATAGTTTATCAGAAACCATAAATATAAATATGACAAATTTATTTTTGTAAACTTAACAATTTTCGATAATCATTATAATAAACACTACCTTCCAATTCAGGAAAATAAATATAAGGGGCTCTTTTTGGCGGAGTTTCAATAATTTTGTCAATAAATTTTTCGATAACTTCTTTATATCCAGAAGAAAGATAAGCTCCATAGCTCAAAAAAATTACCAAATTTTCGTTTTTCTAAAATATACTGTAAATATATGGTAATTAAAAAATTGAAAACAAACCAATAGAAAATCCGTAATTGAAGCAAAATCAAAGGCTTCTGTTAAACAAGAAAGACTAAAATAAGAAAATTCTTTTAAAAATGGAAGAATAGCAGCGAGCTTTTTGAAATTATCTTTTTTAAACATCGATGAAGAATTTTCGGCAAAATCCCTAAAAAAGTGAAAACGTTATTTTACGTAAAATACGATGCCAATGTTAATTTACAAAAACATACATTTCAAAAAATTTAAGTTGAAGAAGCTTTTCAAAGAGCCGATCAAAAGTAACTAAAGTTCCATCAGAATGACTAATTGTGCAGCGACAAAGAGTTAAATGTTTAAGAGAACCAGAAGAAGTTAAAAATTGATATTCATCAAAAGTTAAACTTTGATCACAAATATGCAACGAACGAAGTTCACATTTTTCAATTTTCTGGATTAAAGATGAAGACAAAACTGTTGGTGTTTCACTGAATACATCAATATTATCATATATCCATAATTTAGCAATATTTTTCATTGGATCAAACTTTTCTCCAGCAGCATAACATTCATTTATAAGATCACATTTTAAACGTTTAACAGGATAAATAGAATTTTTTGAGAAGAAATATTTGCAAGTTTTAATTAATTTTTTCCATGCTTTTCCAGAACTTGGATTTGTAAAAATATATTTGATGATTGGATATGAAAGTGAATATTGTTGCGGACGTGGAGAAGCTAATGCATAGATTGGATTTAGATTATTTGATGATGGTAAAGCGAGTTGAAGATCCATATTTGATTGCAAAAGATCAGATGTTAGCTAGAGAAGGAAGATTAAAATATTTACAAATTGATAACAAAACAAAAATGTATGAACCAAGAAAGCAAGAAATAATTTAATAAAAAAATTTAAGTAAGTGAGCGCAGAAGATTGACTAATTTTTTTTACTTGTTTGTCGTCGTTCTCTATGATTGGAAAATGCATTTGTTTTGTCATTATTACAAATGCCTTCTCCATCATTGCAGCAACCTTTGTGCAAAAAATATAGGTCAACAAACTATGAAACTCCCTATAAAATGGAGTAATATAAGTTTAGCCGTCTTATACAAGATGAAAAATTATTGATTTGAAATAAACAACAAAAAAAATTCGGTTGTTTGCGCATTTGTCACTCAAAATTTTTGTGCGGTTGAAAATTTATGCAGACTTATCTGCATATCGCATGGAGGGATTGTATTGAGATCATAGATGATTAGGGGGTCGGATTTCCGACCCCCCCCCCCCTCCCCCCCCCCCCCCTCCCCCCCTGGCAGACGAAAATTTTTCTTAAAAAAACGCAAAGGGAGGACTACGTTAAAATTTCGAAGAAATCCAAAAGAAAAAGTCTTTAATTTTCGACTATTTTAAGGATTTTTAAATTTTTTTTCAAAGTTTTTGATTTATTTGGTTTTGCTTACTTTTTTAAGGCTATAAAATAAACTTTTCTATGTTTAAAGGGAGCGTCCGGGATAGACAAATTTTTTTCATACGAATGATGCTTTTAGCATGAAAGTTGCAATGATGCAGAATGCATTTGTTTGTGTTTGTTTTGTCAAACATTCATGCCCCGCAAAAGCGCCGCCGAAAAAATTTTTTTGGAAGGCTAAATGGACCCCTGGCAGATTTCGGGCCTGAGTGGAGGGGAAAGGTAACAAAAAAATTTTTTTCCGACCCCCCTAATCACTGACTGCAAAAATGCAATACCTATGTTTGAACTGCGCAGTTACTGTGTTTCTACGGCATAATACAGATAGTCAAGTTTAGGGAGGCAATCAAAAAATAGAAATTGTGATTTTTAGAGGCAAAAAAGTTTATTTTATCATTTGCTTGGAAAAAAAAGTACCGGCACCCTGCAAAATGTTTTTAACTTTTTTAACAATTTTGTATGTTTTCGATACTTTATTTTATACTACATTAAATGAGAAATTAATATTATTTCAGGTTTAATGAAAATTTAATAATGTTTGAATTATGAACCTTTCTTAAAGAAATAATATTAAAATACTGCAGTTTGTCTTTGTGAAAAAGATATTTGCAAAGTTGTACGCTGAATTCGATGTGATAAGTAGAACTCAAAGAAAACACTCCCAAAAAGTTGTTTTAACAAATTTAAAAAGGGAGTGTCGACGTCGACACTCCGTTTAACAACTTTTAATTGATAAAATTTTGGAATAATTTTAAATCCAATTTAAATTTAAAAAATATATTTTTTTTGTGATCTTTCGTCTGACTTCTAAAAAATTAATCGATTTTTTCTGTCATCAGTGAATCTTTTTTTTTGTTATTCTTATCAGTTCTTCAAACAGTAATAAAAACACAGTTAAAGAAAAAAACAGTGAAAATTTGATTGAAAAAAAACCATAAATATTGAATTTTTTCTTATATATTTTTACTCATATTTATATTTTTCCAAATTAATGAAATATTATTATCTTGAACAATGGTTATTCATGTTGGAATAAATATTTTTCGTGGTAAAATATCTTATTATAGCGAAGATGAAAAAGATACAGTAAATTTAGACATTACTTCAGGTAATTTATTACAAAAATTATTTTAATGTACTTTATTTTTTTTTTTTAGGAGGCATTTTCGATTTCAGGGGAGGGAACGCCTTTGATCTTTTGCCGCTTGCGGCAAAAGATCAAAGAATTTTCTTGATTTTGGAGGGCACAGAACCCGAACCCCGAAATTCCTTTTTTGCGAAAGTTGAAAAAGAAAAGATTGTTTTCGTTGCGGGAGTTTTTTTCAGTGTATATTGAATTCAGATATACAATTTGTTTGATTTGAAAAGTTTAAAATATCTTTAAATAATCTTTAATTGTATTATTTACATCTTACAAAAGGTCAAAATTATAATACTAGAAGTGTTTATAGAGAAAAAAAAACTACACGTAACATCGTTTGAATGCATAAAATGACAATGAAGTAAAAAAGTCAAATGGTGGTGTATATAAATGTAAAAAAAAGTATGCGGGCCAGTCACGGCCAGGCTTAGATTTTAATATATTCTCATTCCTCATCAAAAACACATCTTTTAATAGAACAAAAAAGTACAAAAAGTGTTATTTTTAATTAATCATATTAATTTCACGCATTTGATTAAAAATTATACAAAATTTTTGGTTAGTTTTAAAAGCGAAATACTGTTAACATAAAAATCAATAATATCCATTGAAATACAGTTAGTGAAGCATTGTTTGAGGGTTTTGAATTATCAGAGATTGTTGTTGATTGAAAATACATTGGTGCAACAGATTCACATTTAACTTCATTTTTTGTTACTTCTTCAATAAAATTACAGTCACGAGAAATAACCGTACGAGAACCTAAACATGAATTTATAAAACATGGAAAAAACTATAAATAATTAAATTATTTACCATTTGGAGTACCCTCTATAAAATTTACAGTAATTTGATACAGTTTTCCATTTCTTTCAATTAAAGTTGGACCCCCTTCATCTTGATATAATACTTTGTTTTCGATAGCAACTAAAAATTACGGTAATTAAAAAATTATAAAAATACAGTTCCCTTTCTTTGGTCATTTCTGCAAAAAAAAGCGTCAAAAAATGAAAAAAAAATATAAAATACAGAAATTATATTGAAATATTTTGATCACAAATTTTACTTGGGGAACATTGGTACCAAATTTATAATTTTGGCGAATTTTTAGCGATTTCGACCATTTTTCAATACCTCGTCATTTATTCATTATTTAAGTAAAATGGTTAATTTTTTCACCATATCTTGTAATAAAGGCTAGTTTTTCATAATAATATGTTTTAAATAACCGTTAAATAGAAAAATTTAAATTTGGCGCCATTTGGCAAAGTGTCCCCGAATGCCAAAATTTTACAGGCAAAAGTTGCTCGGAAAATATGAGCCCACAGAAGTGAACAGTAATATTTTGCAGATAAAAACCGACTCGGCGAACATTTTGAATTACCCTGTTCTATGTAAAAAAGACATACCATTTTTATCATAATATCGATCAATTTGAAATGGAACATTTGTATGTTGTAATTTTGGTGGTGTTCCATCAATATGCATATTATCTGAAAAAAGAAAATAGATTTAATTTTTCTGAAATAGGAATACTTAAATTTTAATTCATATTTTCCATATCCAACAACAATTAAATCTTCCATATAAGTTTGAATATGATCTTTTGCCAAAGTAATTGGTTCAACTCCAAAATCAGTCCCTTCTGGAAATTCAATTACCACAAGATTATGTTCCTTTGGCCATTTTAACTTTAATGGAATATATACGGTAGCATTTACAGGTTCAACGATATTCAAACGAATACTCTTTGAACGAAAATCAGGAAAGAACTTGCTTGAGAAAGATCTAAAAATTTAATAAATTATTTATCATTAAAAGTTAAAAGTTAAAAAAATAAATACTTACTTGTATGAATTGAAAAAGGTTAACTCAGAATCTTTGGTCCTCCAATTTTGATAGGTACAAAATGAGGCCGTTAAAAGATGTCGCTTTGAGATTACTGTAGCAGTGCATCCATAGAAATAATTAAAATGGTAAAGTGGAATAACAAAATCGAATAGTTTTAATGGAGTTTCTTGGCCTTTATAGATCGGTGGAAATTGTAGAGGGATTTTTTGATTGAGTACAGGAAAAAGTGGTTCGCATTTTGCTTCATTTTTTGTTACTTCTTCAATAAAATTACAGTATGATGATATTCGAGTACGGTAATCTAAAAGGGTTACATATACAGTTTAGTGGTAGAGCAGCCTGACCGGTAATCAGGAGGTCGTGGGTTCAATCCCCACCAGGAGCTAAAAGCAAGATTCAATTTTTTCGGTTTATTTTCGGTTCATTTTCATATATTAATAGTTCAATATTGAAAAAATGTAGAGAAAAGTGTTCTCTCAAAATTTCAAGCAGGTCAATTTTTGGTAATTTTATCATTGTTAAGCTAACTTTTAAAAACGAAAAAAAACTGTCAATAAATTGTAATTTTTGATTTGGACTTATCACAAATCTGATCACATTAAAAACAATATGATGCAGATCGTTCAGATCAATACTAATATAATAAGTCAAAATGAAAAAAAAGAAGCTTTTTTGAGAGTTTTCAGAGGTGAGCAAACGCTTCGCCAAAATTTGTCGGTCATCACTCGCTTTTGTTTTTTTAATCTGTCGCCAAAAAAAGCAAGCGTTTTTATAAGGAGCGATAGTCGCCAAAAAAAAGCGAAACGTCGTCAAAAAACGGCGAACAAATAGGAGCGAACATTTTTTGTTGCGAATATTTGTTCTTTTATCCTTAGGCTTAGGTCTACGTCCAGGCGCCTTTTTTTAGCGTAAACTTTCGACAAAAAAAAGCGTCGCCAATTTTCGAGCAACTGCAAAAAAGGTGTGCTTTTTCGTGCAAAGCGATTACCCATCTCTGCTCGTTTTATTAAATTTGTAGACCAGTGATGTGAAAAAATTTCAAAGAAAGGAAAGGAAAAAGTGTTCCCTGCCGGTCTCTATTTATATTTTTCCAACGCTTTGAAAAAAAATATTAAAGGGAGTGTCGAAGATAGTGAAAAACTTTTTTCCGTCATTCCAAGTGATGGGGAATGCATTCGTTGCGTGCGGGCGGACAAACTTTTTCATTCCCCATCACTTGGAACGACGGAAAACGTTCATAAAAAGTTTTTCACTATCTTCGACACTCCCTTTAAAGAAGATTTGTAGTAGATAAGTGAATGGAAGTGGTAAAACATAAAAGAACAGAGAAATAAAAACTTACCGTAGTCTAAAGTTTTTGCACTGACACCAATTTCATACCATTGATTATTTCGATGAATCATCATTGGACCACCACTGTCACCACTTACTGCTAGGTGAGTTAAATTTCCGCCACAAATATGTAGTTTCCCAAAACAATTTTCGTTCATTGAAATTTTCGTGTGCCGTAATACCTGTGACCGCTTTGGTTCAGGATCATCTAAAAATTTTTTATTAAAAACCTTTTATGTCTACAAAATTTACCATTTGTGTACCAAAATCCAACTCCAGAAATGTACGCTTCATCACCCTCTTTTTCGGTGTAATCTTTTGCAAGTTTCACCGGTTCAATCCCAAAATCAGTTCCTTCTGGAAATTCAAGAATTGCCAAATCATTCCATGGCCATTGCGCCCATGTATATGATTTTGGAAGATATGCTGTTGTGGTTGTTGGAAGTTTTGATATATCGACCCCTTTAGCTATTGGTCGAACTTCTGCCGAATATAAAATATTTGAATAAAGTCTAAAAAACTTATTTTGAATTCTCAACATGTTTAAATGTATGTAAGTATTTATTAATTGAAATGACCGACACATTTGACCACGGAACTTTGGCGTTGAAAAATTTATAAAGGACAAAAATTCAATTTTTTACCTAAGTGATCACTTAACCCTTAAACAAAGCCGTATACAGAAAAAAATTTCGGAGAGGGCACAGCAATTTTGGGGGGGGGGGGGGCACGCCTTTGATCTTTTGCCGCCGCCAACACAAAGCGGCAAAAGATTAAAGGAAATTCCTCAATTTCGGGGGGCACAGATCTCGAATCCCCCCCCCCTAAATACGGCCTTGCCCTTAAACCCCGTAGGATCTCTCCCATTAAGCTCACAGGTGCACAAGCAAGCAGCGTTGGCGGTCAACTCAAAATTTTCGGTCTTTGGTCAACAAGTCCACTAACTTTTTTGTCTATTTCCATTTTATCCATAGTAGTTTTTTTCTAAAATAGGTTCATTTTTTGTCGTCATTTTGACGATAGATTAATGACCCCATTTATGACAATTTATCTCTGTGAAAAGCTACTGACTGAACCGAAAATCAAAATTTTTGACCAACCGCAAAAAACCGGATCGAACCAAAACTGCAGGCAAGAACACATTTTCTAACTTGATCCTTTACTGACCTCAACCCCAACACCTTCCGCCTGTTTTTCAGTGTATACCAATCGATTACACGATCCTCACTCAAACTACACCATTGTTTTTTTTTATGGAAATGGAACTTACTTGTAAGTGTCATGTTCAGCTTTCATAGAAAAATTTTCATTAATACAATGTGCAGCAGTAAGAATATGTCGTTTAGAAATTATTGTACCTGTACAAAAGCCTCCCGTATGAAGTTTAACAATAAATTGAAATAAATCTGGTGGAGTAATTTCACCATTTCCGATACGCTAAAAATATAAGGTTAATGTTAAAATCACAGATTTAAAAAATAAAACATACTGGTTGATTGAATCCATAAATAACAGTTGTTTTTGCAAAAACAACTAACATTAAAAAATAAAAGTAAAACATTTTGCACCACTTTTAGAGGTCAGCAACACGCTCCAAATTTACACTGATTTTTGATTTGTTTTTTAGCAAAAAGAATGATGAAACTACACAATTGTTTTTTGCAATCTAAATATGCAAATTTTAGAGTGTAAAAAACAATAGTTTGAAAAAGGCTTAGGAACCTTCCTGCCAAATTTCAGCTCGCAAAAACTATTTTGAAATTTTCGATTTGCCGCCACTTGCTTGAGAAGTTGAGAAAGTCAGTTTTACAACCCTATTTTTTTTCGATATTTTTAAGTTAAAATATAGCTCGTTTAAGATTTTTAAGCCATGTTTCAACATCCTAAGTTCTCTACTTTTCATTTTCCACCTAATTGAAAACATGCTGTAATATCAAAGTAAAATTACCCATATTATATGTGTTTTTCCACACCAGGATCCCAAAAAACATTTTTTTGGATGATATCTCAATATTTCATCGCAATGTGAGTGATTTCATCATGAAATGTTATGAAATAAATTTGGTCCTATAGTACTTGATAGCCAAAAAGTTTTCGACTGGGAATCAAAGGCCTGGCACTTTTATGGTAAAAGACATATATATTCTGATTCTACACAAGATAGGCTATTAGAGAAGAGGTTGGCTACTTCTGGACTCGGAAATCTGAAATTTTAAAAAGTAAATTTTTTAATTGATAAAATTTTGTAATAATTTTAAATCCAATTTAAATTTAAAAAATATACTTTTTTTGTGATCTTTCGTCTGACTTCTAAAAAATTAATCGATTTTTTCTGTCATCATTGAATCTTTTTTTTTATTATTCTTATCAGTTCTTCAAACAGTAATAAAAACACAGTTAAAGAAAAAAACAGTGAAAATTTGATTGAAAAAAAACCATTAATATTGAATTTTTTTCTTGTATATTTTTTCTCATATTTATATTTTTCCAAATTAATGAAATATTATTATCTTGAACAATGGTTATTCATGTTGGAATAAACATTTTTCATGGTAAAATATCTTATTATAGCGAAGATGAAAAAGAGACAGTAAATTTAGACATTACTTCAGGTAATTTATTACAAAAATTATTTAATTTACGCTATTTTTTTTCATTTTTTTAGTTGGACCCGAAGAAATTGAAAAAGTGAATTTAATGTTTGAAGAAATAAAAACTGAAATTAAGGAAGAATTTGGATTTCTTTGCATGTGTTTGACTCCTGATTATGGACAGGAAATCCGTAAAAAATTTATTAAAGAAGGATTAAAAAATGGATTTAAAAATGTTGAATTTATTAATTTGGAAATTGCTCTTTATTTAAATGCAATGTCCCAAAGCAAATATAAACCATTAAATGGAAATATTATTTGGATATCTCAAGGAAAAGGCTTTTTTGTATGGAAAATAAATGATAAAAAAGCTAATTTTATTGGTGGATGGGAAACCAATTCTTCAAAGTTATATGAATTACAAAAAATTGTGGATGATTCAAAAATGGAAAAAGGACCTGATATTGTACTTTACAGATACACTTATGACGAAAAGAATTTTAGAAAAATATCAGCTGATTGTAAATTTTTTGCTTACATTTACAATAAATCTGATTCTTATTTTTATTCCAATGCAATTCTTTTGAAAGCTCAAATAACATTTGGCGATTCGGATCTTTTTCATCTTGACACAGAGCAATTCTTATCATGTCAAATCACTTTAAAAATGGGAAATAATGTAATAATTTCCTATAATTTTGGCCAGAAATTACCAATCATTTATTCTCAAAAAATTAAAAGAGAAAAAAGTGTCAAAACATTAGAAATTGTAAGTTTAAACATTCTGATTCAACACGGTGTGTCGAAGCGCCCCTTGTGAAAGTGTTCCCTGAACGGATTTTCCATATTAAATTTTTAAACCTAAATTCTGAGCGACTGAATCAATTTAAACGTTTTCTGTAAAAGGGAAAAAAATAATAACCATATTCTTAAAATGTATGACCACTCAAAACAAAAAATCTAGATTCTGAATCTTCAGGATTCTGAATCCAAGATTAAAATTTTCTTCAAATGTTACAAAAGTAGTGTCATTCGAAATGCCTCGTCGAGTAGATTACAATGAATGAAAAATACATTACTTTTAATAATTTAGACATTAAATTCACTGACTTGAAAAATTCTATTTTTATCTTTGTTTTCTTCATTTATTCGGCATCTGAATCCTTAAAAATGATTTATTTTTTATTCTTTGTAATCTGCACAACGAGGCGTTTCGAATGACACTACTTTTGTAACATTTAAAGAAAATTTCTATCTTGGATTCAGAATCCGTTTTTTTTGTTTTGAGTGGTCACACATTTTAAGACTATGGTTATTTTTTTTCCCTTTTACAGAAAACGTTTAAATTGATTCAGTCGCTCAGAATTTAGGTTTAAAAATTTAATATGGAAAAGAAGTGAAGAAAACTGTTCTCTCATGGCCCATGAGAGAACAGTTTTCTTGAGTCATGGGCAAGCTTTGGTGGCGTTCGACACACCGTGAATTCAATGCAATAATCAATCAAAAAAACTGCCTAAACTTTTTTTTTCAGCAACATAATTGTTTCAAAAATGATTTCATCAAGCTTCCGGAGAAGGAAATTATAGCAATTAATTTTCAAGTTGATACAAATGGAATTTATTCTATTGATTTCAATAATCATTCAAATGAATTTAATTCAAAAAACGAATTTGCAGCAAAAAGTGAAGACGTAGTTGACAAAATTTATTCCCTCCGTCTATCTCCTCCAACTGCAACTGTTAATTCTGACAATTGTTACATTATTCCAAAAAAGAGTATTTTATTGAAAACAAATTTTGAAGCCATTGGAATAGATTTGGGAACTTCAAGATGTTGTGCCGCAGTAAATCGAATGGATGGAATTCAGGCAATTGCGTTGGATAATACCGGGGAAAGACTTCTTCCATCCTATATTTCATATGATGAAAAACATGTTAAATGTGGGAGAATTGTGATTACAAGATTAAAATGTCATTCAAAATCAACAATTTTTGATTCAAAAAGAATTCTTGGAAGGAAATTTAATGATATCGAAATTGATGAAAATTGGAATTTTACTGTTTTTCCCGAAAATGGAAATGTATTTATGCAAATTTCTGGATTTAATGGAAAGCAGAAATTGACAGCAGAAAAAGTGGCATCTGATTTATTGAAACATATAAAACAAAAAGCAGAGGAGTTTCAAGGAAAAAATATTTCAAAAGTTGTAATTACCGTACCCGCGACATTTACAGAAGCACAAAAAGCAGCAACATTTTCAGCTGCAAATTTAGCGGGATGGACTGAAATAAAATTGTTGCCGGAACCAATTGCAGCTGCATTTGCATATTTTATTAACCGATCAATCCCAAATAATTCTACCGTACTTTTATTTGATTTGGGGGGTGGAACTTTGGATATTTGCATTTTTAAAGTCCAAAATAATGATATAATTAAAATTTTATCAAATACCGGCGATTCAAAACTTGGCGGAAGAAATTTTGATACAGTTTTAATAAATTATTTCAAAAATATTTTAAATGCAAACTACGGCATTTCAAATTTGAAAGACAGAAAATACAAATTAATGTCGGAATGTCAAAGAATTAAAGAAGATGTGACTACGGCATCTGATAGTTGGTATGTTGTTTATTTTTCGATTTTTTTGTTTTAACTCTTTAGAGTTTAGGGGTTGTCCAGATATGACGTCATACAAAAATCAGGATTTTGGGACCCCTCCCCCCCTCTGCGGCGTCATCAAAGGTGCCGCCTTTGATGGACGGCATAAGAACAAAGAGCGTCATAATTGGCTGTCCCCCCTCTTTGTATCAGGTCGTTCCAAAAGTTTTTGCGTTTGGTTTTTTCTGTGGCAAATGGAACTGGGTGCATCTAAAAATCTGAAATTCTGCATGAAGGTAGCCGAGGATGTGGGCTAGATAATGTGATGTTGATTTTTTGTTATATCTAAAATTTTCATAGGATTCTGGAGCATTTTCTGTGCGAGACCCCGAATTTTCGAGGTTCTCGTGGAACGATGTTCTGGAAAATTCGATTTTGTGAGTTTTTTAGGTTAAAATGACCTATGATGTTATCTAAGACATTGTTACGACGAAATATTGAAGTTTTGGAACTTTCTTAATTTTTTCCAGATTTTGGGGATTCTGAATATGAAATTATGGGAAAGCTGATATCATGAAATTTTTTCAAAGGTTTTAACGGTTTCTGATGTAAACAAAGACAAGGAACTTCAAAAGAGTTAACAATGTAATATTACTGAATTTTAAAACACTGAATTCTGACGATTCTGAAGTCCAGAATCTGAGGATTCTGAAGTCAAAAATTTTTTTTTCTTTTTCTAATGCTTCTTGGGTGGAATTTTACAGGGATTCCAAAAATAATAGTGCTTTTTACTTTTGGGGTTCAGAAGACCGAATTCTGAAGATTCAGAAGTCAAAAACTTTTTATGGAATTTTTAATGTTTCTAAGGCAGAATTTTACAGGGATTTCGAATATGGAAGTGGTTTTTATTTTTGGGGATTCTGAAGACGGGATTCCGACCAGTGTTGTGCTTTTTTATTTTTGTCGCCTCTGCCTCCGCCTCCGCCTCGGAGGCGACCCGGAAGCGCCTCCGGAGGCGCCTCCGGGTCGCCTCTGGTTCAAATTTAAAAATTTTTGGAAATAAGCTATATTTTTTATAACTTTCGCAGGATTAAAAATTTAAAGCAAAAATATAACAATTTGATTATTTTACATTTATTTAAAAAATCAAAGGATATTTTAAAAAATTTTCAAAAAACTATTTGAAGTAAATCAATCAGCTCTGATTGGTTTTTATTAGCATAAATAATGAGAAATAATCAAATTTTCGATTAAAAATTGCATTAAAAACAAGGAGGCGCCTCCGACCATGCGCCTCCGCCTCCGCCTCCGCCTCCGGAGGCGGAGGCGACTTGGGAGGCGCCTCTTCGCCTCCGGAGGCGGAGGCGCAACAACACTGATTCCGACAATTCTGAATTCAAAAAAAAATTTTTTGGAAATTTTTTAAAAGAAAATTTTACTTCAGAATCTCCAAAAATACAAACCACTTCCATATTCGAAATCCCTGTAAAATTCTGCCTTAGAAACATTAAAAATTCCATAAAAAATTTTTGACTTCTGAATCCTCAGAATTTGGTCTTCTGAACCCCAAAAGTAAAAAGCACTATAATTTTTGGAATCCCTGTAAAATTCCACCCAAGAAGCATTAGAAAAAGAAAAAAAAATTTTTTGACTTCAGAATTCTCAGATTCTGGTCTTCAGAATCTTCAGAATTCAGTGTTAAGAATTCAGTAATATTACATTGTTAACTCTTTTAAAGTTCCTTGTCTTTGTTTACATCAGAAACCGTTAAAACCTTTGAAAAAATTTCATGATATCAGCTTTCCCATAATTTCATATTCAGAATCTCCAAAATCTGGAAAAAATTAAGAAAGTTCCAAAACTTCAATATTTCGTCGTAACAATGTCTTAGATAACATCATAGGTCATTTTAACCTAAAAAACTCACAAAATCGAATTTTCCAGAACATCGTTCCACGAGAACCTCGAAAATTCGGTGTCTCGCACAGAAAATGCTCCAGAATCCTATGAAAATTTTAGATATAACAAAAAATCAACATCACATTATCCAGCCCACATCCTCGGCTACCTTCATGCAGAATTTCAGATTTTTAGATGCACCCAGTTCCATTTGCCACAGAAAAAACCAAACGCAAAAACTTTTGGAACGACCTGATATGACGTCATATCTGGACATCCCCTTAGAAACGTTTTTTAATGACCGAAAATATATATTTAAATTATTGATTCTCCTTTTCTTTTATAGGCTAGACATTGACGATTTTGATCCAACCCAGGATGGAAGAATTGAAATTAGCCGGGAAGAATTTCAAGAAATGACGCAACATTTGTTAAATAAAATCCGAAAGATAGTTCAATCAGCTTTATTTGAATCCAATTTAAAAGAAAATCAAATAAATCAAATTTTGTATGTTGGAGGTGGAAGTCGAATGCCAATGATTAAAAAATTGTTGAAAGAAATGTTTCCAGAATCTCAGCACCGTTGTGAACAACATCCTGATGAAGTTGTTGCAATTGGAGCTGCATATTTTGCTTATACAGTATTTTCTGAATAATATCAATTCTATGATAAAGAAAAAGAAAAAAATCAAAAAAAAATACAGTATATCAGAGAGATGATAAATATTTTTCATTTCACAAAATTATTTTCTTAAATTTAACAATTTTTGATAATCATCATAATAAACACTTTTTTCTAATCCAGGAAAACCAATAGAAGGGATTCGTTTTGGTGGAATGTGTAATTTGTGCCAAAATTAAAAAAAGTAAATAAATTTCGACAATTTCACAACTCTTTTTCTTCTTCAATTTTGAGGTTGCAACATTTTTGACCAATTTTTGGTGAATCATCGACAATTTTTTGAAAGAGTTGATTCATAAAAATAATCATTTATTTGAGGGGAAAAAAAAGCTGTGACTTATTTTTCATTGACAATTTTTAATTTTCAGTCTACTTTTACGCATTCCCAAAAATGCTGTTTTTTTGAAGATTTTATTTTATTTTTAAAATTTTATTATTGTATTTTAAAAAAGAATTAAAAATCACGAAATTCTTTGAAGCTTTACTTTTAGAAGATTAAAAACAATGGAAATCAAGAAATGGCAATATTGTTAAAAATGAGTGCAATTTTTTTAAAAAAATAAAAACTGAATGTACAAATACAACATTATTTTATTGAAAAACCTATTAAAAAAACATACATTTCTTTTTTAAACGGTAAAAAAAAGCAGCAGAAATATGTTAAATTTACTTATTTTTGAGTTACAGTATTTTTTTATGTATAATAAATTGAAATAAAAATTTGAGTTACTGTTTTTGAAAACTTTTATTTTTCATATTTACAAAAATTATTTACAAAATCTAACTTAAATATATGCATTTATATAATCTTATAAATGTCCTTCATATGCTTTTTGTTGCCAAAAATGCCGTTCTTCGGCTGACAACTGATTCCAAAGCTTTAAACATTCCCGTGCAATTTGGGGTTCATCATATTGTGGAAATTTTTGATGTAAATCAGATCTTTTATCATGCGCAAAGATAAAGAATGCTGATTCTGATTGATGCGTGGATCTTCCCCTTCCAGATGAAGATGCCATTTCAGCTTGATGCCGTTCCAAATCTCTCTTTTCAAGATCATAAAATCTTCGCTTTTCGTTATCTGTCATATTCTGCAAATTTTTAAGATTACGGTAAAAAGAATCGAAGAAACAATGAATTAAAAGTATGAAAAAAACTTGGAAATTTTAAATGAATTTTTATTTTTTTAATAAATGGACTTCAGCGTGGCAGAAATTTGGGGATGGAAATTTTGGGAATTCTTAACCAACAAAAAAATGACGAAAATCCTTCCTTAACACTAATATACAGAAAATCCCAAAAATTTTGGTCTCTAAAATCCCCATCCCCAAAATTCTCTCCCCGAAAAATTATTTCTAAAAAAGTAATCCAAAAAATTCTGTCCACAAAAAAAACAATCCTCAAACTTCCCACTCCTAAAATTCCTTTCCCCGAAAACGATGACACCAGAATTTCCCCAAACTCCTATTTTTCAAAATTCAAACCCCAGAAAATGTGTTGAAAAATAACAACTTTCTTTTTTAAATTTAAATTTAAAGTTTTAAACAAATTTTGATTTATTTATGCAAATTTCTACAGTAATCGTTGTGGTTATAAAAAATTTAAAGTCTACAAACCTCCCATCTGTTATGGCACATTGAAAAAATATCTGCTTCTTGAATCACAATATTACCATCTTTATTCCTGGCATTTTGTTCATCAGAAATCATTAAACAATAAAAATCAAATGCTGTTTTTGGGGGGCGAATTAGAGAAGATGATGATTGAGAAGAAGTTGACATGATTAATTAATTAATTGTTGAAGAATAAAAAAGTATTTTCTTTAAAAACACAAATAAAAATCAGCAAAAATAGTGTCAATTTCTTTTTGATAAAATCAAAAAAAACAACAAATGAATCAATAAAAAAAAATGCAGCAAAACTCTTTTGCTTCCTTTCTTCTTTTTTTTTAATCGGGACATAAATAAACAAACAAGAAAAAATAAAGATGCAAAATCGATAAACGACAAAAAAAATATATATTTGAACAGCAAAAAAATGCTAAAGAAAATGTGAAAAGGGAAACCCCCCTTTTTTATTGGTTTTTTATATTTGCAATGTGTTGGGGGGGGGGGCACGCCTTTGATCTTTTGCCGCCGCCGCCAAAACGAAGCGGCAAAATATCAGAGGAAGGAAATTCATCAACTTCGAGCGAGGGGGGGGGGCACAGATCCCGCTGTCGTAATTTCTTAAATACAACATATTTGGTGTTTCTTTTTGAATTAAATTTTGGTCATTTTCTTTGGCACTTTTTTGTTATCTCTTTTTTTGCCGTCAACGCTTTTTTGAAAGTAAATTACGCTTTTTACACAAATGTCACTGTAGTTTTATGGCAACTTTTCTTCCATAATGTTACTGTCAAAATTCTTTTAAATTTTTGCAAAAAATTGTGTAGACATCATTTTTTTAAACAAATATCAGACATTTATTGAATCATATTTAATTGAATAAAAACTTTCTTCACCAAATTATTTTAAAAGAAACGTTTTAGATATCCGCGGAGCTTTTGCGGCACCGATGAATAAACAACAAAAAAAAATTATTTTAGAAGTGTGTCTCTCTTTTTAATTTTTTTTGGTGATTTTCACACATTTTTTATTGTTGTCCTCAAAATTCGCCTCTATAATATTGAAATAAAGTTTGATCAGGATTATCTAAAAATTGATGACTTTAAAACAATCTTTAAATTTAACGGTGAAACTGACAAACAAATATCGGTTAAGCCATTTTTCAATCCGAACTTGGCACTTCTTGAACGAAATCAAAAATGTTAATATTTCAAATTTCTCCTCAAAGAAACAGTTTATGTAATATTTATCAAATGCCGAAATAGAAAACTATTATTCCTAAATTTTTTTTGATGATTAAACAATTTTGTTTTTAAAAAAATAGGTCACAAAACACATTTATTTTATTTATTTCCTCATAAGCTTTGATCAGGATAAACAAAAAATTGATGACTTTAAAACTATCCTTAAATTTATGGCAGATCTGACTTTAAGGCACACCCAAAATGAACGTTATCAGTTTTAACTTTTTCTTCTTTAAAAGCAAAAAAAAAAACAGTTATTTTTAACATTATTTTGTTTCCAAAAAAATGCAATTGGTTGCATTTTTTTCGGTTATTTTCTTTTGTTTTAATTCTGTATTTGCTTTATGCCCTGTTGGAAGTGTTGGATGGCAAAATTCTTGTTATTCTTTTCAATCAAATTCCACTTCCTTTACAAATGCTGAAATTGTCTGCGAAAATTTGAATGGTCATTTAACTTCAATTCATAATGGATTTACAGATGCTTTAATCGCAGGTAAAATTAATACTAAAAAAGTGGAATTCGATTTTTTAAAATCGAATTCCACTTTTTTCCCAAGAAACCTAAAATGGGGTGGGATAAAAACTTGAAGGGGGAAGCACATTTGACCCTACACTAGGTTATCTCGAACTTTTTAGCTTTGGGAGTTCTGACATTTCTAATTTTTGAAAGTATAAAAAAATTCCAATGAAAACCAATGGTGATGGGAAAATTATGTTAAATGTTTAGGATACCAAAAATCCAAACACTATAAATTTCAAAAGTTGAACCAACCTGAACTCCCGGAACGAAACTTGTTCCAGGGATCTAATGTGTTGTTCCTACATGCTTTTATTACCCCAATCTTTGGGTTTCTAGGGTTTTAAAAAAAAATGTAATTACTCTATTTTTTGGCCGTCTATATTCCCTAAAACTTCTGAAAATTGGGAAATATATAAAAACAAAATCTTTACAGGTCAAGCATCCGACAAGTTTAATGAAAGTAATGTAACCGATTTTTGGATTGGTTTAAATTCACTTATTATCCCCGGAAATTGGTCTTGGATGGATAATTCTGCGATTGATTATAAAAATTGGGGTCCATCAGAACCTAAAAATTTGTCAACAAATTGTGGGGCAGAAAATATGCAAACTGGTTTATGGTCTTCTGACGATTGTTTTAAGCAAAAACCATTTGTTTGTGAAATCCCCCAAAGTTTTGCCGCAACAACTCCAAATCTTTCAACAACAAAATCTTATCCTGCATATAAAAATTGTTCGGATGGATGGTCCTATTTTGAGGCTACACATTCTTGTTATGGCACTGATAATATTGGAAATAATACATATACTTGGGCAGATGCAGAAAAATTATGTTTAAATCAAAGTGCCCATTCTGTTTCTCTTCATACCCCTGAAGAAGCACAATTTGTTTCGGGTATACACATTTTTAATTTAATAAAAATAGCTTTTAATAAATCATTTTTCTAGAGATACTCAACTTTGCAGTGGATTTTGTATGGACAGGATTATATTCGGACGATAATGAAGTTACATGGCATTGGACAGATGGAAGTCCGGTAGATTATCTTCCATGGTATCATGATTATCCGTATTTAAAAGCTCCAAGTTGTGCATATATTTACGACGAACATATTTTTGATAATCCTTGTGAAATTAATTATTTTGCTATTTGCAAACGATCCGCAACCATATATTTTAAATAGATTAATGATATATAAATTTCAACGTCAGTAAAAAATGCTCCGTATATTTTAAAATAAACTTTTCAATAAAGATTGTTTTTTAAAAAATCGAAGATCATTGGCATTTTTGATAAGTAAAAAAATGCATGGATTTAAGAAATAAACAAATCTGTTTTTTTTCATACTGTAAAAAGATCCATTTTTTAAATAAAAACAAAAAAAAATAAATCTCCCTGCATTGTTTTTTTCCAAACAATAATATTAGAGCTTTTGTCAAAATTTGATGAATATCGGAATTTTATAATTTATAATAAATTATGTTTTGTTTATTCATAAATTTTAAAAAAACATGTATTTTTTCAAATGCCAAAAAATACAAACAACGCATTCTTACATAACAATTATTATTTTTATCAAATTTCTGTAAATATTTGAATTAACAGAATTGTCGAAACTGTTTTAAAAAATACTGTAGTAATATTAATGGACATTTGTTTAAAAATACTGCAGTAATATTTTTTAAATTTTTTTCTTTATTTTTTGTTGGAAAAAAATTACAAAACAAAAAAAAAAGGTTTTTTTCTCCCTAAATGGCATTGCAAGAATTTTGCCAAACATCAGCTCTGAAAAATTTGAATACTGAATTTGAAGTATATATATTTTAAAAATAAAATTCCAATTAAATACAAAAACAGTAAGAAGCTAAATCGGATTTTTTTGCACATTCTGCTTGAGACCCATAAGCATTAAGCCGCAAAAATTTTGTTGAAATAATTTGAAGCTTTTCAGGATTTGTTGGATCAAAAGAAATAACACCCCAGAATTTTGCATTTCCAGGAATTGTTGAAAATGTAATTTTATAAATTCTGACACTTTGTTCTCCACCAAAATCTTCAACAATTATTTCTGCAGTATCATTTAGTGATAACTTTGAACAAATATTTGATGTTTCATCAGAAGCTGATAACTCAGAATTGATTTGATCAATCATTAATTTAGCTGCTGGAATTCCTACTGTATTATTATTTTTTGGGATTAAAGTTTTTTGGGCCCGACAAATACAATATTCAAATGGAATTCGAAGGGAATCACATGTTCTTGGATATGATAATGGATGAAAGATTGAACTGCCATAAATCAATGGATCCACGATTCTTGGTTTTTTTGGCTAAAAACAATTATTGTTAATTTAGGCATTTACAATTTCATGCCTTAGTTGGGGCTCTTAATATTTTACCATATTTTAAATAATAAAAAAGAAGACTTACCTGTGCAATTTCATTCAAGGTTGCATAAATATCATAATGTGTTATCAGCTCTTTAGAATTAACTTTTAATTGATGCATAAACGTTGAATTACTTCGAAGTGTTTTTGGAACAGATAAAAATAGAAGCGGATTATTATCTTCAATTTCTCCAACCAACGTCTCTCTAACTTTTCCAAATCTAAGTCCATGATCGCCCATAAAAAATATAAACGAATTATCAAACTGAAAAATATAAATTTAGAAATTTTCGAAACAAATAAATTAACTTACTTCTTTTTGGTTGTCTTTAAAAAATTGATAAAAAAAGTCATCTGAACTTGATAAAGCATTTTGATGATCATGTCCCAAAGAAATCATCCATGATATCGAAAATTTTGGTTTATCTGGATATGCTTTTATAAAGCTTTTTAAATAATCCATAATATAAGTGTGTGCTTCCCGGCATGAATCATTAAACATTATTCCCCGATTTACTTGTGGATCATCTTTATAAATATTTTCAGTTTGAATTTGAAAAGGTCTAAAAAAGCGATATTAAAATACATTTTTGCAAATTAATTATTAAAACTTCATATAATGATCGGTCGGAGTTTCACGAAATCCTTCACAATTTGGATATGATAAAGCTCCACCACTCCAATCTTCTGCCATCATTGTAACATATTCATCATCTTGAAATCGGAATCCAATAAATTGTTCATTATCCACCGGAGTTCGACAAGCTCGTCTTCGATTTTTATATTCTCCAAAATATCCTCTTGAAAATGGTGATTTTGGAATAAATTCAAACATTTTACCTGAAAATATTTATCTATTAGAATATTGTTCAACTTGTTTTTAATTGTTGATAGAAACCGAAAAATTTATTTGTCGTTTTGCTTAAAAATGATGTTAGCATTTTTTTAGACGCATAAAAATGAAAAAAGTAATACAAAAAACAAAACGTGTTTTGTCACAGCGCATTTTTCTTTAAATTATTCGGCAGATCAACGAAAATGAAAGCTTTTCTCATGGCCGTAAATATAAAGTTTTAAACCGAAAAATATCAACACCGAACTATTCTGATTTCTTCTCGGTTACGGTAACAGAGAAACCAAGCCGGCACCACCAGAACGAACAGACTCATACTTACCAATTAGAAATGCAAAACCATTTGGATGACTATTAATCCCAATTTTATTTAGATGTCGGAATGAAACTGCTTCATAATATTCTCGAAGCATGTGCACTGTTTTTGGCATTGAACGAATAAATTGTGTTTGAGAGACGGCATCTAGGACAATAACATGGACATCATATTTTTCTGGTAATTTTGTTGTTGATGCAGGAGGAGGACTAAAAATATATTTTATAGTAAATAATGCCAATTAAGATAATAGCTACTTTTTAGTATAATTTAGAAACCCCAAAACAACTTACCTGCTGCGATATATTTGTACATGTATATATTTATAATAAATTGTTCCATCTTTTTGGCATTCAATTTCAATAACATCACATTCAGGTTTTGTTCCATTTTCCACTTTCTTCCAACTTTTATATCTAATCTTCCAATCACCTTTTGGTAATAAACATCTCATTTGACAATTCATTGCATCACTTTCATTGGAATATATAAAAAGTTGTCCATTAATAAGTTTTGAATGTTCAGGTAATTTTTTCGTACAATTAAGCATGTGATCCTTTTCAGGTTTAATATATTCCATAATTGTGGGATCCCATGGATCGACTTCAGGAAGTTCACAGAAATCAAGCCATATTTCACTATCATTTTTTAATGCTGCTAAAATTGGTGATAATCGTCTGTATTTAAACAGTCATTCAACTCTTAAAAACAAAAAGTTTTAAACTTACAATTAAATATCAATGGTGACACTTCAATACTGTTATCAAAATAATCTTGTAAAAATGGAAAAGCATAATTTGAAAATAAAAAAATACATCCAAATGTTACGGTAGCAAAAGTAAATAGCTTCAGAAGTCGCTTCATTTTTGGAATTCTTCGGAAATTTGATGGAAGTGTTTCCCTTTCTTTAAAATGAGGCATATTAACAATTTTGTAAATAATAAATAATCATCAAAAAATGATGCAAGCCAAAAATAGTATTCAAAAACTTATATGCAAATTTAGTGAAAAAAAGTATTCCGTTGCAAAAATATAACATTGCAAATTACACACGTCGAATCGAACGTTCATTTTTATGGACCGATGTTTGGCAAAGTGTTTGTTTTGTGCAAACTCGAATTGCGGGATTTTTGAATTTTGTCTTGAAGCAAAATACTGATTATTTCTTTGGCACTTTTTTGTAAAGAAAAACTAATGGCATCATTAAGTTCTCCATGATCGAAAGCATATTAATGCCAAAAAATTAACTTATATGGTGACAAAAATTTTTCAGCAATTTTCGTGTATTTGAATTTTTGAAGAATGTTTGAAAAAAGCGATAAAAAATTTTATTTCCGTTTGGCATAATTTTTATTTATTTCAATTTCAGTGGACCGTTGCACCCGAGTATTTTAGGTTCACCGTAAATCAACCAAACCGAGACTACCTAATTTGTTTGAAAATAATTGTAATTGTCAGCAAAACGGTATTACAAAAATCAAAAACTTTTTGTTCAAGCATTTTTTCTCCTTTTTTTATGGTCAACAAAAATAAAGAATTTTCATGGCAAAAATCGAAATTTTTAAATTAAACTCGTCAAAGATGGCTGTCCCTCAAAAAATCACACATTTAAGCCTTTTTTAAAAGCTACGAAAACAAATTTGAAATATGTCTTGTTGCATATCTGGGATACGGTAATTGATATTTCTAGCTACCGTACCCATGAAAAGTATTTTGAAAAGCAAATTTAAACATTTCAAGTACAAAAACAAATGTTTTATTAATTACATGTAAAAAATCCAAAATAATTAACGAGGTTTACAAAGATGATTTTTTGAATTTAATTCAAGATAATCTTCGCCGTTTTCATTTTTCAACAATTTTGCCGTAATTCTTTTATTCTTTTTTGAACATTTTCCGCAAACAAATGACTTTGTTTTGGCGGCAAAAAAATAGTTGTACTTTAATTTCTTATTTTTTGACGAAAAAATAATCAAAGATTTTCGTTGAACTCCATTTTTTGTGAATGTTTCAATTTTAAAGTTTGGTAAATTTACGATTAATGCTTCAGGGGGCTCAAATTTGATGGGAGAACATTTGTGTTCATTTGGTCCAAGTTCAACATATTCTTCTTCGGCACCATTTTTGTCTTTAATCAATTTTGCGAAAACATTGTGTTTATAATTATATCCACAAATATTGCATACATATGATTTTGGACCTTTGGTATATTCATAGCATAAACTTTTTTCATCATCCGTAAAAACAATTAATCTTTCCAACATTCGATTTCGAATATTTCTTTGAATCAGCTGATATCTCGGAGCTTTAACAATTTTACGACTTTCATATTCATCTATCACATATTCAATGGGCTCACAAATATGCTTTTTATCACGCATTGAAAGATATTCATTTCCATTTTTATCAGTATAAATTTTAGCAGGAATACTGTGATTCTGATTTTTACATTTAATACAATAAAAATATGATACATTATGGTAGCCTTCATAATATGCAAATTTGTAACCCATTTTTCGATCTTTTGAAGTAAAAACGAATAATTTCTTTTTAATTGATCCACAAATATTTTGTTCATGCATTATGAAATCTGATTTTTTAATAATAATATTTGGTTTAAATTTTTCAGGATCAAATTCTCGTAAATTACAAATATGCAAAGTTTTTGAAAGTTTTACAAATTCTTCTTCCCCGTTTAATCCTCGGCGTACTGTAGCTGTTGTCCGTTGTTTAAATCCATGACAGCCTAAACATATGTAGCAAAGGCACCGGGGATCCCAAGAATATTCATATCCAAGTTTTTTATTTGTAGGACAAAAAATGAATAAAATTGGGGATTTTGTTGTAAATTCTTCGTCATCAGTTTTGATAATTTTAAAATCTGGAGCTTTAACAATTTTTAAATCATAATTTTTTGGATTATATTCTCGAATTTCACAAATATGCTTTGTTGCTGCTGCAATTTCAACAACTTTTCTTCCATTTTTTTCACAAATTTTTGCAAAACTTGGCTTTCCTTTATTACTACATCCAAGACAAATAAATCTTTTGGTTGATTCATTCCAAAAATATTCATAGCATTGTCTTCGATCACCATTAATCGGAAATAGAATCAACTTTTCCCGAGTCACACCTCTTCGATCATATTCAACAATTTCAAAATTTGTAGCTTCCAAAATTTGAATATTTTCAAACTTTTTTGGATTAAATTTTCGTAATTCACAAATATGTTTCCGGGTACTAATTTGAACAAATTCTTTGCCATTTTTTTCAAATAATTTTGCACAATTTTGTTTAAACTTTAATCCACATCCCGAACATTCATATCTTTCAATCTTTGATCTCCAAAAATATTCATAACATAAATTTTTATCCGTTAAATCAAAAATTACCAAAACTTTTCTTCTTTTTCCATCTTTTTCATATTCAAATTTTACAAATCTTGTTTCATCCAAAATCAGTGATAACGGATCAAAATCATATTTTTCTGAATTATATTCTCGAATTTTGCATACATGTTTTTCTGATTGAAGTTGGGCAAATTCATTTCCATTTTTTTGAATAATTTTTGCTCGAATTTGTTTTCTTTCATTTGCACATCCACAACATAGATATAACTGCTTTTTGTTGTACCAATAATATTCATAACATTTTGTTTTATCATTTTTGAATGGAAAAATAATTAATTTTGGTCTTTTTCGATTTCTTTTTTCACATTCAACAATTTTAAAATTTGGAGATTCAACAATTTCAGAATATTCAATAATTTTGCGGCGGCTTTTTGAGCGACTAAAAAATGGATGATTTTAGCTAATTTTTAGGTTGAAATTCTTTAAGTGTGACACATAGTAATAGGGGGCGTATATCCTGGGAGAAGTTTGTTTTAGAAAAAAGAATTAAGTTCAAAAGATCCCCCCCCCTATTTGTCATCCTGATGATATACATTGTTAGCACCTAAGTTTGGTATACAAGAGAACTCGAACCTGAGAGGGTCGGATTATGAGATGCGCGCTTCTTACCACTCGGCCACACATGCTTCCTTTAGCCAAATTGGGCTCTATTCAATTATAGCTCACTTTTTGAAATATAATGGTCCCCGTAGGGACCATTATATTATAGTGGTCCGCGGACCGTTATATTTCTCAGGGACCATTATATTTCTATAATTGAATAGAGCCCAAAATTGTTATTCAAATTTCCCAGGTTTTTTTTTCAATTCTGCAATTTTAAAGTCATTCAAATTAATCCCAACATAAAACTTAAAGGGAGTGTCGAAGATAGTGCAAAACTTTTTACGACAGTTTTCCGTCATTCCAAGTGATGGAGAATGCATTCGCTGCGTGCGGACGGACAAACTTTTTCATTCCCCATCACTTGGAATGACGGAAAACGTTCATCAAAAGTTTTTCACTATCTTCGACACTCCATTTAAGGTCAAAATTTTTGCTCTATTTAATTCTAATTGGTACCACCTGGCTAGGGGAAAGGTTTGGGCCGTGAGTTTAGCGCCCCGTACCACTCTACCATACATATTGTTTCTAACAAAAAAGAACAAATCAGAATTAGATTTATTTACAATTTTTACTTGATTCCATTCAGCCCTGGGCTCACATAAAAACTGATTATTATTTAAAAATCACAAACCTTTTATCATTTTCGGATTCTTCTTCTGATTCACATTCACTTTTGTTATCAGAATAATTATCACTATCATCGTCATCATTTACCATAATGCATTCCGATTGTAAACCATTGTTTCTAAAAAATGGTTTTATTTGGTTTTAAATTCATTTCATCATTTCTTACTTTTTATTATTGGCAGTTACAGAATCCTCGAAATATTTTTTAATCAAATTTTTATTTATATTATTTTTTTGTAATTCATTCAAACAGCTTTCCTTTTGTTTAATCGTAAATGAATGCAACATTTGTGCCAAAATATCTTTTAAAATGCCTTCCATGGGGTTATTACTTTGAAAGCTTTTAAAAAAAGGAAGAATAAATTGTTTTAACAAAATTTCATCATTGAATAAATTTTGTGTGGCATTCTGAAAAACAACAATTTGTTATAGCTATTGTGGTAGTAAATAAACTAACCGTTGATTTTTTGAATACAAAATCATAAACCATTTTACAACTTTCTTTCCGGGAAAAAATTAAAATAAAAGTTCTTTTTGGAGAAAAAGAATACAAAAATTCCTAAAATTTTTATGGTTAACTAAAAATAGCAAAAAAAGCACGGGACGGGACTAAACGGGACTTGAGCTATATCTCGACAAATACTGGATAAAAAGTCACGGGGTCTTTTGAATCAGATAGCTCTAGCAACGTCCCTGGGGGGTCATAGTGGTCAATTGCCTTGGATGCAAGAGATTTCTCCTTTTTCTTCTTCCCGAAATTTCAAAATGCCCCCCCCCCGCCTCCTTTAAAAATCTTTAACTTACATTTTGGCACCCAAATGTTTCATCAAATGATTTCTCAATATTTCCGGCAGCTGCAAAATTCCTTATTATAAATAATTACCGTATAATTTTAAAAATTTACCAGTTTCCTTTGGAGTAATAATAATCTTTTCTGCAACTTTATCAATAATAATTTCACATTTTTGGTGATAATTTAATTTTCCACTATTTTTTTCAATAATAATTAGTTTAATGTTTTTCTAAAAAAAAGTAATTTGTTTTTGTGAGAATTGATTAATTAAATTAAACTAACTTTTGGGGAATTTTGTGATTGAATCATATCCATAATTAAAGGAAAAAACTTAAACAAATTTAAGTTTGAAGGAAAAGGTTTAAAACTGATTTGGTCAAAAAATCAATCAAAAGTTTCCAACAAAAAACTTCCTCTTCCCTCCCCTTCCTTGTCTTTTTCTTTTTTTATTGGAGGTTTATTGCCGCCCTTAAAAAAAGACATGAGAAAAGGAGGCCAAAACAAGTAGTGTTGCATGAAAGACCCAAGTTTTTGTTTTCTGACCTCCCGCCAATTTTTTAAATGCTCATTTAAAAAAGAACCAAAAACAAATAGACTCTTTCAGGACTAAAAACTGATCCATTGCTTTTGTGAATGAAAAATGTAAGGAGAGGGGGGATAAACTAAAGAAGTACCGATGGTTGTATATTAATACATAGTAGCAATAGTTCCAATGCGATATAGCAAAAACCTTTCATACGAAATATCTTTTTTTTGTGAAAAAAGATCAAAAGTTTTGAATAAAATAAAATTTAAAACAAAACAAATCCATTTTTTTGCAGCAAAAAAGATGCTTTTTCTTTTTTTTTGTGGGCGGAGATGAAACAAAACACGAGCGTATATTTTTTGTCTCTTCGGCGCTGCCTTTTTTTCCAACTATTTTATAGACTTATTTCATTTTTATTAGATTTTTTTTCTTTTCTGTTTTATTAAATTTATTAATATATCACTTTTTTAATCTTTTAATCTCGTTTGCAGATAGTATTCGACCTCTTGCAATCAAACATGGATTTACAAAATCTTCAACTAGCTTTACCCCAATCAAATGAAATATATACGTTTCGTTCTCCTCGTCCACAGAATTTTTCTATTCTATATCCGATCAAGAAATATGTTTTAACAAATACAAGTTCTGGAAAAGCATGGAAGAAATTAATTCAAACTTGTAAATATTTCTTCTCAAAAAATGCTATTTTTCCTGTTAAATGTTTAAAATATGATTCTGATGATGGATGGAGTGCTGATGGAGATATTTTTGATTCTAAGAAAAACATGGCTAAATTATGGATTTATGATCATATTTATGTTCCTTGTTATGCACCATTATTGTTGTCTTCTTTAATCCTGTGGCGACTCGTCTGTGACTCATCGCCAATATGCTGTGAAATTAACATAAGAACAAATAACATTCTCATTCCTCTAAAAAGCTATATATATATCTTGTTTTGTATGTATTTTTACTATTCATTCGGTTCATTCTTCTATTTTGTTCTCGTCAATAAATGTTATTCTATTTGTAAGCGATTGGTATTTCTTGGAAAGAACAACAACTTCTGACCTCAACTCAAGTCCCGCGTGGCAGCAAATTTGCACTGACTCTTCGCCAAAGAAAGTCAGTATCATCGCAAGAATATACAATTATATTCTCTCCAATCGCTACAAGTGGTGCATCGACCCAATAAGAAAAAGAAAGTGCTTGAAGTGTTCTGATTTATATACTCAAAATTTTTTGTGTTAATGGTCAAAATGGATTTACTTCAAGCAAAGATCAAATATCGAAAGCATGCAGTCAAATTTTCACTTGAATCATCGAAACAAACTTTGAATGCTGATCGTGAGGGTGAGTTCTTTGGGGATTTAAAAGTAGATGAGGAAGCTCTTATTGAGCATCGGGATGAGATAAGTGGTTTGTTGGAAAATGTTGAAAGAATATATGGTTCAACAACGAATGCTCAAGAAAAACAAATTGCTAAAGAAGTGTTGGAAAAAGAATATGATTGTGAGCAACTCGATACTCTTCCTCTATATCTTCAAGAAGTAAAACGATTATTGTCAAAAATTAATGTCATTCTCAATCCACAAGAAGTTGCTTATGCTAGATCCAGTATGTCTCGTCTCTCTCAAAGTACTCAACGTTCAACCTTTTCTCGTATCACGGATGTAAAGAAATCTGGTGCTCCTGGCTTTCAACAAGCGGCTGGTGATTGTCAAAATGTGGTTGAAGAACCTTATGAAATTCCATCTGATGATGATTCGTTATATTCAAATGATTCAAAAGTGATTGATGCTGGTCTAACAGCAGGTTATGCGAGGAAAGTCGCCTCTGACTTTGCCGTTCCAAGACAACAAGAATTGAATATGGATTGTCCAAGTCATGCTAATGTTGCCTCTGAACTTGTGATTCAACAAAATGTCAAAAGAGTGGGGCAAAGTTCGTTGGAACATCGTGCAAGCTCAAGACAAGAAAGCGGAGGTTATAGTAGTTCAGATGAACGAAAAACTCCAATTGCTCAATTTGCAAGGAAATCAAACAACTCTAAAAGTTGTTCCGGTGATTCTCCAAAAGTTGCAAATGGTAGCAGAAAGAAAAATCAAAGCTTTAATTTTGGATTAAAAGCGATGATAAATGTGCTCGAAGAGGAATCTGAAATTCTCAAAGAGTTAGATGAAAGAAAGCAACTTTCATATAAAAATGAAGCACAAAGCTACAAAGATATAAAGAAACCTTATGTTCAACAAAGCCAACAGAGTACTGATAGCTCAAGGCAAAGCAAGGAAGTTTACGAAAACCGTCGAGATGGAAATCTTCGAAGCCAAAAGAGCAACGATAGCTCAAAGCAAACGAATGAAGATTATGTTAAACATCGAGATGGCAATCTTCCAAGCCAAAAGAGTAATGATAGCTCACGGCAAAAGAATCAAGGTTATGTAAGACGTCATGATGAAAATCTTCCAAGTCAAAAGAGTAACGATAGCTCGCGACGAAGCAATGAAAGATTTTCATCGAAGCAAAATGATGTCAAAATCTTATCAAAATGGAAAGTGATTGATGGTGAACCCTGTGATGATCCTGATATTTTTCCTGTTATGAAAGCGGAAACAACCTTTATGAAAGCAAATTATGGTATTTTTGCAGCTGAAACTGTCGCTGCAATTAATGTTAAAGAAAGTATTGTATTTTGGTCAACGAAGAAAGTTAGATTAAAGCTTGAAAATGTGATTCTTTGGCCCCATGGGAGGGATGGTGATACCATATATGCGATATCTTCTGTATTCTTATTGAATTATCAACAACTTCGACGCAAAGCAATTCGTGACTCTCATCTTCAAATTACCGAAGTGTTTGTTCCTTATTATCAATCTATGAATGATGGTGAATGTCGGTCAGCTCTTATTGAATTCTCAAATGGTGATCAACCAGTCGACCGTCAACTTCTCTTTATCTATTGGAAATCAACATCTTCAGCCCTCGGGAATGTGGCGACTCGTCTGTGACTCATCGCCAATATGCTGTGAAATTAACATAAGAACAAATAACATTCTCATTCCTCTAAAAAGCTATATATATATCTTGTTTTGTATGTATTTTTACTATTCATTCGGTTCATTCTTCTATTTTGTTCTCGTCAATAAATGTTATTCTATTTGTAAGCGATTGGTATTTCTTGGAAAGAACAACAACTTCTGACCTCAACTCAAGTCCCGCGTGGCAGCAAATTTGCACTGACTCTTCGCCAAAGAAAGTCAGTATCATCGCAAGAATATACAATTATATTCTCTCCAATCGCTACAAATCCCAAAGATTGAAAAATGTAACCTTCGTTCTTTGGATATTTGCGAACAACGTTTGACTTATGATGAATACTCATTTTTAATTTCATCTGGTGATTTGAAGCGGTTAGAGCTTTTATTCTGCATCATCTCGCATTCTGATGGAAGTATGGTTAAATTAGATCAACTTTTTGAAAATATTTACAAACTTGAATATTTTAGTGTGTAAGTTTTTATTCTAAATTACACTTATATAAAATAACATTTTCACTTTTGTAGGTGGTGTGCTGCCAATTCTTTGTCGATGTTTAAAAAAGATACTTGCAAAAAGCTCGCTGGTATTCTTCCAGGTTCAAAAGAACCTTCTGAATTTAGTCTTTTTGATTTAACAGAAGAATTTGATCTTACTACAATTACTGATTTTCTTTTGGTTAGGTTAAAATTTTTTTTTATAATAAATTTTTACAAACTTATTTTAGAAAAATGAAAATATATTCATTTGTTTGGACTTTGGTAAAGATATTCCACTTTCTGATGCATATAAAGAAATTCTTGAAAGCTTTATTGCAAAAATTATTAAAACTCCACCAAAAATGATTCCTGCTATTTATTTCCCTGGATTTGAAAATAGTGTTTTTCATGATGATTATCGAAAATTGTATGATTCAAGAAAATAATTTTGTGAAATACATTTTTGTGGTTTCTGATATAAAATATACATTGTCGAAGGAATGCCTTAGTCGGAGTAATATTTCTTACATTGACATGTCTTACACTGAGAAAAAAATGTCCCTTACTGTCCCATTTTTTTCTGTCACATCGAAAAAACTGTCCCGCATATAAGACAAAAATGTCACGAAATCGATGTGACATCAAGTCCCTAAGATACTTTTTACAGAAATTGTCTTAAACACACCAAAAACAATCATAATTATCAAATATTCATTAAAATGATCCACCTGGGACCTCTGAAAAACATTTTAACCTTTTCAGAGAGTTGTTGCGTCACTGTTGTCGAAAATCAGCTCAGTGACGTAGTTTAAACTATAGTCGGAGTACTGGCAGTCGGAGAAACGGTAGTCGGAGAAAGAGAAATGGGAGTTGGAGAAATGTCTGAATACCGTATAGAAGACAATTTATATATTTTCTTGCTGAAATAAAAGCGGATTTTAATATTTTTACAGCGGAAAAATATTTTACTTGTCATGAAATTTTGGTCAATTATGACCTTTGGAATCGTCTCAATCCAAAACTAGGACTATAAGAACTGGTAATACTTTCAGAATAACGTTTTTAGACCAGGTTCTACCAAAATACAAAAAATAATTGAAATCTGAGATGGTGTGTTCCGCTCATATATGAAATTTTAAGATTTTCTGGTAGACAGTCTCTTAAAACAAAGTGCAAAATTTAACGCGGAAAAATGATGAAATCGATATTCGCCGTAAAATGGTTGTAAACGAATTTTTAAGATCAACCGACACATTTTTTATAGGTAAAAAGTGTAAAACGTATAATTTAAAAATTAAAAATTTGCAGCAAATAAAGTTTGCATTTTTAGAATCAATCTTCTTTTTTCACAACACAAATTGTATTATATTTAAAAATTTTTATTGCTTTTTTCATTTTCGAGATGTTTTTTTTGATTCAATTTTTAAAATATTTCATTTTAAAGTTTATATAAAATTTTTAAAAATTCAAGTAATGTTTAATACAGTAAACATTGTATATCAGGTGAAATATTATAACACAATTTCAAGGCCGTATACAGAAGGCGGGGGCACAACGATTTTTTGGGGGGGGGGGGCACGTTTTTGATCTTTTGCCGCCAGCAACACGAAGTGGCAAAAGATCAAAAGAAATCTCTTAGTTTCGGGGGCACGGGTCCTGAATTCCCCCCCCCCCCCTTCCCCCCCCCCCCCCCCCCCCCCAAATACGGCGTTGGACAATTTTTTTTATTGGCATTTAATTCAAAACCTTTCCGAAAAAAATAGATCAAATAAAAAAAATAGAATCAAAATTGCAAGCTGTTTTTAAAATTTTAATGGCATTTTTTAATTCATTATTTTGTTAAAAAATGTTAAATAAAAGTTTTTTATTAGCATTTAGGTTGATGTTTGTATATTTATAGTAGCAATAATTCCAATGCGACATGGCAAAAAGATTTTTTCAAAGTCAAAATTTATTTTTATTTTCATACGAAATATCCTTTTTTTTGTGTAAAAAGATCAAAAGATTTAGATAAAACAAAATTCAACACAAAACCATTTTTTTGCAGCAAAAAAGACGCTTTTTTCTTTTTTTTGTGGGCGTCGATGAAACAAAAAACTGAAAAATACGAATGTATATTTTTTGTTCCTTTATTTTTGCACAAAAAAAGATTTCTATCTTCGGCGCTCCCTTTAGTTTCAACAATTTTATAAAATTATTTTATTTTTGTTCTTTTTTTTTCTTATCTGTTTTATTTAAAATAATGTCACTTTGTTAATCTTTTAATCTCTTTTTAGGCATTATTTGATTTCTTGCAATCAAACATGGATTTGAATGATCTTCAACTTGCTTTGCCAACATCAAATGATTCAAATGCAATTTTTACTTTTCATTCTCCACGTCCACAACATTTTAAATTTCGATCCCCAATCATCAACTATATCTTCTCAAAACAATGTTCTGGATATGCATGGAAGAAATTGATTATGTCATGCAAATATTTCTTTTCAAAGAATTCTGTTTATCCCGTTGAATATTTAACATATGCTGATGATGGATGGGATGGTGAATGGGATGCTGATGGAGAAATTTTTAATTCAACTACAAATATTGCTAAATTATGGATATATGATGAAATTAATGCTCACTTTGATCTTAAATCTTTAATTCCAAAAATTATAAAATGTGATCTTCGTTCGTTGAAAATTTTTCATCAAAATTTAACTTTTGATGAATATCAATTTTTAATCTCGTCTGGTGATGTAAAGAAATTGCGGATTCATCGTTGCACAATTAAACATTCTGATGGAAATTTGGTTACATTTGATCAACTTTTTATAAATATTTCCAAACTTGAAGAATTTTCTATGTAAGTCATTGTATAATTCCACATAAATAATATCTTTTATAATAAAATTTTTATTATATATATAATGTTAACTTTTGCAGGAAATGTGCTTCGAATTCTTTTTCGATGTTTGAAAAAGATACGTTTAAAAAGGTCGCTCAATTTGTTCCACATTTAAAAAAACTTTCATATTTTGATCTTTCTGGTTTAACAGAAGTCTTTGATTTTTCTACAATCGATGATTTTCTTTTGGTTAGTTTTTATTTTGTTATTTTTTTAAATAAACTTACAACATATTTTAGAAAAATGAGAATTTATTAATTCGTTTGGAGTTTGACTTTCTTTCTGATGGATATAACGGAATTCTTGCAAGCTTTATTACCAAAATTATTGAAGCCCCACCAAAACAAATTCCTTTGATTGAATTTCCTGGATTTGGAAGCAGTGATATCTACAATGATTATCTAAAAATTTACTTTTCAAGAAAATAATATTGTGAAATACATTTTTGTGGTTTTCTTTTTTTGTTTCAAATAAAATAAATTCTTGTTTATTTTTCACAAAGTTAATTCCATTTTTACCCTTTTTTTGAAGGATATAAGTTTTGGCATTTTTTTATTACTACGAAAGGTCCCAAACATTTTGCAAAAAAGGAGGAAATTATTTTGTTTCGAAATATCTTTTTTTTGTGTAAAAAGATAAAAAGTTTTGGATAAAACAAAATTCAAAACAAAATAAATGCATTTTTTTAAAAGCAAAAAAAAGAAGCTTTTTCCTTTTTTTTGCGGGCGGAGATGAAACAAAAAACCGAAAAAATACGAGCGTATATTTTTTTGTTCCTTTATTTTTACAGAAAAAAGATTTAAGAAAAGTTCCTAAAAAAGCATCAACTTTTGTCAAAAAAAAGATAAATTTTATTTTTCTAAGAATTGAAAAACGCTTTTGAATATTTCAACATAAAATAAATTTTCGAAACGGTGTATACAGTACCCGTCATCGATTATTATTTTAAAAACTTTATTAAAATAAGTTAAAAAATTATTTCATCACAGTATCTATTTTTACTTTTTAGCTATCAAGTACTTTCCCCTTAGGAGAACGTTTTGCCTTTTGCAAAAAATGTTTTTCAATGCAATAATAGAGGAAAAAAGTTTTTTTAGTGTTTCATCATTTTTTTCCAACAAAAAAATACAAAAACATTTATTGCAAAATGGCGTCGAAAATACATTTTGCCAAACATGGACTTGGAAAATTGAACCTTTTGTTTGCATTTGAATTCAATGTATCTTATTTCAATAAAATTGCAATATATAATCAAAAAAGTTAATTTTGAAAAGTTGTTGAAGCAGCAGCAACAGCAACATTTATTACAGTATTTTTGATATAATTTCGTTTTATCAAATTTAAAATAAATTTTCGATATGGTAAAATAAAATATAGGGTTGCAATAAAATCTACCCAGCAATGACTAACTCCAAGGGAGCATGCCAAAATTGTTAAAGATGCCGTATTTGAAATTTTAAAAGCAAAAACAGTAAAAAGATAAGTGTAAGGAGAAATTAAAAATATCATTGAAATTGTGCCCTGCATTAACATTGAAACAATTAAGCTTCGATTAATATTTGCTTTTAAAATATTCTTATATTTTTTCATTTGAAATAATATAAAACAAAAAATAAATCCTGCAAAAATATGACAAATATAAAATATGTTACATATTTTATATTTGTCATACATATTATATGTATGCAGTAATTTTTGCAACATCTTTAAACATTTGTTCTGGAATAATTCCAAATGTATTTTCATCAAAATATATTTCCATTGAAAGATTATATTCAATTGCCCATTCTTTAGCTTCCAACAAAGTTATATGTGTCATTTTTATGGTAACAATTAAAGCCAAAATATATGAAATTGAAGAAAAAATTGCGATAAAAATTATTGCATTTTTAAAAGTAAACCATTTTTTAAAAGCTGATGGAAAAACCATTAAATATCGAAATGCCATAGTTCCAGCTAAGCTGATAATACAGGTACAACACACAACAACAATTAAAAGAGTTGTGGCAAAAGTTGTTGAATAACTTCCAATTTTTCGAAGAATTCCAATTTGAATTGCCGCTGGGGTTGGAGTTAAAAAAACTGGTTTTAACAATCCCAGAACGGTAGTAAAACATAAACTCCAAAATGAATAATTTAAAATTAACCATTTTAATTGATTAAGACTT
Source organism: Panagrolaimus superbus (assembly GCA_964035985.1). Lineage (NCBI taxonomy): Eukaryota > Metazoa > Nematoda > Chromadorea > Rhabditida > Panagrolaimidae > Panagrolaimus > Panagrolaimus superbus. The sequence goes on from OZ038357.1 coordinate 16,589,293, forward strand.
TTTGATTGTGTTAAAATTATATAAAATAATAATGGAGCAAGGGTCCATGAAATAATTAAAGTTAAATAAGAGTAATAATAATAAAATGTTTGAAAAATTTGAAAATATTCGTTTAAAATTTTTAACATTTTTTAGTATCGAAAATATCACTGATAAATGAAAGTAACATTTTTTTTACAAATTGGTTTTTTGTGTTTTTTTAATTTGCAGCAGATGTTTTTTTTACATCTGCAAATTTGGCATTTGACTTCGTCAAGCATTTTCACTTTTAAGCTGTTTACCTTTTTTTGATCCCTGTAAAAAAAATTCATTTTATTTTGGAGCAATTTTTTGTGTACATCTGCGAAGGGAAATTCAAGATCTGCCTTAAGGGGTTTTTTGAGTAGGGCAATTATTTAGTTTATTCTATTCATAGATTTGCATAAAAGTGTTAACAAGGGGGTAACTTTATAATTACTTTTGTGAATGAAAATTAAATTAAACTTCGGCGGAGGGAGGGAGGGGATAAACTAAAGAGATGACTTAAAAGGCCATGCTTTTCGGGGATTTCTTGCGTCGGTTTAAAGAAAAAATAATTTTTGTTGTAAAATTACAACAGTTTTGCAATTTTTGGGGGAACATAAAAAAAATACTTTCCAAATTTTTTTGAATATTAAAACCTTTTTTTGAGTTTAAAAACTGCTACACAAAAAGTAGCAACAAAAAACATTTCATTATTATAGCATTAATATCAGTGAAAAAAGTAAATTGTATGACTTTGTTAATATTTAAAAGATATTTTAAGAAAATGCAGTGCAGCAAAATTTGGTTGTTGCATTATTATTGTGAGTTGCATAATTATCTAAAAAAATGCATATAAATTAAAAAAGATATATTTAAACTGTTGTAAACATACAAGGATTGGTTTCGATATGACATGGATTTGCTGAATTCAATTTGGGTACTGTTAAGACCCCATTGTTGCCAGCAATGGATAACATATTAAAGCCTTCCGGGAATGTAGAAGTTCTCATTTGAAGGGAACAATTAAAGTTATTTGGAAGCAAAAAGTAGCACAATTTTGATGGATTTGAAACCGTTGCTCTATAAAAAGTATTAATGAAAAAGTGTAACAATAAAGGGATGATTCAAGTTAATGTCGAGGTTTTAAAAAAGGGTACATTTTAGAAAACAATAATTTTATTTAACTTTTTTTTTGTTTTTTCACTGTCTTTAACTATTTCCATAACTAACAACACCAAAATCTAGAAAAATAAATAAAATTTTTAATGATTTTGTCCCTTTTTTTCCTATTAATATTAATAAAAAACAAATTTTTTAGTTTATTTTATAAAAATGGCTAGATTTTCATAATAATACGTTTAAAATGACCGTTTAATAGAAAAATTTGGAATTTGGCGCCGTTTGGCAAACACAGCGGAATCATCACCCGACAAAATGGAAATAGAATTGAAAATAAAAGAAAAAGATATGCACATCTTCATTCTCCGACAATGACCGACGTATTCGTTGTGGGAGTTTTACGAAACATAAAAAAAAATGAAAAATTAAAATTTTTTGCTGATGGAGTATTTGTTTATGGTCAGCAAATAGCTAAATTAGAACCAATCAAGATGAGTCAAACTAAAAGTGTAGATGAGTACGGGGAAAAGCTTTTGGGAAAGTATCATCCAAATCTGTGCAGATTTGACAAAATGCTAGCAAAATTGGCATTCAAATTTGTCCTTTTTTTTCTCGAAAAAGCTATTCTTGAGTCTTAAAATAGTTAAAACATGTTAACGGAGAATCCAAACGAGCTAAGTCAAACTAAAAGTGTAGATAAGTGTCAGAAGAAGCTTCTGAAAAAGGTTTCATAGAAAATTATGAAAATTTGACAAAATGCTAGCAAAATTGGCATTCAAATTTGCTTTTTTTTTTCTTTTTTTTTCAAACTTTTACTATCTAATGTTCTGTTAATATTATTTAATTAATGTTAGCATTATAACTATTGATATATTCATTAAAGAAGATAAAAGCAACAAATTATTGATGCTTTTCTTTTATTCAATTTTGTTTTTTGAGCGTAAAAACAAATAAAAAATCAATGAAGATGTTGCTGACATACATATATAAGTGTCCTCCGAAGGAATTTGTTCAGTGCAATAAACAACAGCCATTTATTATTGATGACGAGCATCAAAACTAACTTTTTGACAAATTTATGTTTATATATAACTTTTCTTCTGTGATTTTACTGGATAATTTTGTTATTATTATTATGTATTGGTGACTACAGTATGCTTGTATTTTATTTGTCCTTCGGTTAACGTTCATATATGTCAAATTCGCTGATTTATTTTTGTGATTTGGTCATCCTATTTCTCTATCGAATTTTCATTGCACCGAGCCGAACTGTTCATCCATAACTCCATGAGGTTTGTTTTGTTTTATATTATATCTCCTTTTTTAAAAGACATTGTTTCCAGTCAATCATCGACGCTGGTGTATATACATATAAATGAGAATATAAATGTAAGATTTAGTAGATCTTTATAATTTAACTTTTTATATGTATGATTATTTTAGATCTCATCAATATACAGCTCTTAAGAAATTTATCTACTTTATGTATATATATGTATGTATGTATATGTGTGTGTTTTGCTTAACATCGATTTTGGAATGTGAACGACGACAAATAAATTGACTGACTGGTGAATGGGATATAATTACCAATGTAGAAAAGTATATGTTTACCAACGGCGTAAGTTATTTTTAAAAACTTTGCAAAGGTTTCAACAAATGTTTTTCAGGGATTATAGATTTTTGATGTGCTATATTTTGAGGCATATTCGGATATTTGTTCTGTTCTGAAAAGATGTTTTCTTGCCAATGTTTCAGCACCATTATATCAAATATTAAACGTTAAAAGAATACAATATGTATTCTTCTGTCTTCCTTAATGATTGTATCATCTTTACCACTAAAGATTTACCTGTGAAAGAACTTTTATAGCCGGAAATGAATATATATTTTACTTACAATGTTTCGCTTATATTTTGTTATCTTAGTATAAATAAATGCTTTTTTAATTTCATGTTAATCATCATTAACATGTGTAAAAGTTCTGTATTACTGAGAGAATTTAAAAATTTCGAAGAAAATCACTTTTGGCGTTTTATGAATAAGCGCAAATAAGAATTTCGAAACAAACAAAGCTCCGCCCATTTTTCATTTCTATTTCCAAAAAATTCCGCTGTGCAAAGTGTCTCAGAATGCCAAAATTTTAGGTCCAAAATAATTGAATGACGCCCTTTCCTAAAAATATGAGCCCCCCAAAAGCCAAAGCCAATCATTCTCCAAATAAAAATAAGTTTGAAATTAACTTAAATCTCCCTGTTTTTAAATATTTTAATTAATCTTACTGGCAAGTTTGCCCCCATGTGAAAGCGGAATATGCTTCAATTTGAACAGAAGAATGTTCAGGACCAAAATAATTAAGAATATTTACAGCTAATTCAGTTGAATTTAATTTATATTCCACTTCCAAATATGTTGTATCATTGGATACAGTCGTTTGGGAATTATATTGTAAACAATGATTTTTATTGGGCTGTTGAGTTGTTGTTGTTGATGGAGAATTTGTTGTTGGTAAAGTTTCAAATTTTTTGCAACAAAAAGAACTTTCATATGTGGCATTTTTGAATGCAACATTTGCAAATTTTTTCCAACATGGATCCGCTACAGTATACGGTTTATTGATATCCTTCAAAAGAATTCCATTTTTTCGAATTATTTCTCCAACTTGTACAAGATATTGATGATTCCATCTATCAAAAAAATATACATAATATTCTTCTTGTAAATCTGCTAATCCGTAAACACTAGTATAACAAGCTGATGTCGGCTTTGTAGCGTCTCCTTCACAGGGACGTATATAGTCTTGTAATGCCGGAAATAATGGAAATTCATAACTGTAATTATAATTTAAGCTTTTAAATTCTGTAACATTGTAGTATATTGTTGTAAAATTTGAAATATATTGAATTGAAGTATATGCTTGAAAACTGATGCTTGTATTAAGATAATGATCTCGTACTGTTGTCTTTGTTTCAAATTCTTGGCATATTTCTATAACAAAATTATCAGCTTATTTTTGTTGTTATTAGTAAATGGTAGGAAATTTTTTTTAAAGAGTGAGACACTCCTCTAACAAATTTTTTATCAGGGTTCATTGGAGCTGCTTTTTTGTTTAACATTTTGCAGCTCCAATGAGCGCTGATTCGCGTCGAGACCTCCAATGAATATCAAACAAGCCCATTTGTTAGAGGTGCGTCTCCCCCTTTTAAAAAAAAAGAAAGGGTGAGACACTCCTCTAACAAATGGGCTTGTCTAAAAGCCCATGCCCTTGTCCATCTTTAGGCGCGTCTCTACCTTTAAAGGGAGCAGGCGTTTTGCGTCCTTTTTACACTCGAAAAATGCATGAGAAAAATGATAACGCACACTCCTTCTAAGGAACTTAAAAAATTAAGTCATTTCAATTGCGAAAGGTTTCAACCAAAAACATTGTGGTTGAAATGTTGGGGGTTATAATTATGGTTTCCGGAAACTTGATAGCTATTATGATATTCAAAACGGCTAAAAGTTCATATAATATGTGAACTTTTTAATTATATCAATTTTCTTTTTTTATTAAAAATTTTTTTTCGCTATTACCAAAAAGTGTGATTTCGCTTACCAGTAGTTTTCTCTGGAATGACAATGTCATCAAATTGGACGCAGCAAGCTTTTTCTTCCCAACAAATGAAATGTTCTGGATGACCTTAAAATAGCCGTATGAATAGAGTTTTATGTAAACATAAAAAAAATTAGTTTAAACTTTTAAACTAATTGTTCTGCCTCTAAGCATTGCTCGAGAGGCAGAAAAAAGAGACACAAAAATAAAAATCTCTAAAAATTTTGTAAAAAGTTTTGCTTACATAAACTTTTAATATCATGTACAAAACATCCATCTTGATCCCCATTAAGTTTGTTATGTTCCAATCCAAAAACAATACCATCGGCGACATAAACATCAATAAAATTATGGATTATAACTTCTGTTTCATTTTTGTGTTTAAAAGAAAATTCTGGATCAATTTCACCATTTGGAAATTCAAAAGAATATGATTCATTTTCAGAGGGATATTTTGTGTGATAAATAAAATCATAAAAACCAAACGAGAAAGGGGTTGTTCGATAAGACATGGATTTATTTTTAAATTTTTCTTGGAAATTTGAGACTGCAAAAATATTTGGATATGTTGAATTTTTAAGATTTTTTGTGACGTTTACGATAAAACTGTAAGAATATAGTTCGCCTTCATGATGTAAAGTGCCATTTACATTTCCAGAAAATTTTACTGCTCGACATACGGGTGTTGTTGAAGTGCCAAAAACCGGCAAAAGACAGGCCAAAAATAATATAACACAAAAATGAAGGCGCATTGAAAAACTCTCAAAAATTTTAAACGATACATTTTCTTTGGTCGACGACTTCCTTTTATTTGTTTTTTTTCAACGATTTCCTTTTATTAGCTAGCTTTTGTGGTAAATGATAAGAAAAAAAAGACAGTTTTTGCATAAAATATGTTATATTGGCAATAGATAAGTAGATTTTTAAGCATGATAAAAAATGTTTTTTGTTTCTTATCAAAAAAATGGTGAAACAAATAAGCTTGTTCTCTTGGACTTTCTCAATTCCTTTCTATCTACGATGATCGTTTAAAAAGAATTTCTTATATTTCCAAACTCTGTTTATTTTTTTATCATACCTTAAAAGAATTTTTTTTAAAGTGTTAAATTATCAGTGCAAAAACAGAAATTAAACTAATACATCACAAATCAAAAAAAGAAAGGTATTATTAGACCAACAAAGAGAAAACTGCATAAAAAATTTACTTCACTGATAAACAAAATGATATCCCACTGATATAATACGGAAACTGATTTTTTACGAATGATTTTTCCCGCCAAAAAATATTTGAGACCCGGTACTTCTTTTACAAAATGAAATAGCAAGTGTCGACTTCTCTAATGAATACCTAAGGAGTCTTTATGCAAAAAATCAGCTTTTTTAGACAACTTTGAAATTTTAAATCCCCCCAAGGGCTCGAAGTTGAACTAAAATGCGTTTTAAACTATTAAAAAACGATTACAATTTTGAAGGTTTTTAAGGAAAACTTTTTATTCGGTATATTCTGAAAAGATTTTTTTTTTAAATCCTTATTTACAGAATAAAAGGTATCCTGACTGGGTTATCCAAGCGGCGCAAAACAAAGGCACTTGAGTGGTTTTCAAGTGCCTTTGTTTTTTCTTGGTTAAAATAAAAGTTTAAGAAAATTATTACAATGATGCACAATTTTCATCATTGTAATGATTCAAGCTATCGGATTTACAAGTTTTTGTAAAATATATTTTTATCACTTTATATTATCAATAGTGTTATTTGCCGAGACCCGAGATTCCGAGACTAGACTTAAGTCTCGCACAGCCATGATAGACAAACAAAATAAGACTGTCTTGTCCGTCCATCGTTGGCGATGGACAAGTAAAATTAATTTATCTCCTCTAATATGCTCCAGCACTCCCTGCAACTTCAAATTTTTTAAATATTATTTTCTATTTTGTTATTTTGTTTTTATTTATTTTATCACTTTGTAAATCTATTATTAAATCGCTCTTTTTTCTAGATAATATCTGATATTTTTCAACAAAACATGCATCTTCAACTTGCTTTATCACAATTAAATGATTCAAATGCAATCTATACTTTCCGTTCTCCTCGACCACAAAATATTCCAATCACTTATCCAATTATCAAATATATTTTTACAAATCCAAGCTCTGGAAAAGCATGGAAGAAATTAATTAAAACTTGCAAATATTTCTTCTCAAAGAATCCTATTTATCCTGTTGAACGTTTTAAATGCTATTATGAATTTGCAAGGGATGCTGATGGAGGAGAAATTCTTCATTCAATGAAAAATATTGCTAAATTATGGTTATACGATAAAGTTTTGGTTCAATTTTATTGTACACCTTTATTTCTGTCATCTTTAATTCCAAAAATTAAAAAATGTGAACTAAGTTATTTAAATATTTATCGTCAAGATTTGACTTTTGATGAATATCAATTTTTAATCTCGTCTGGTGATGTCAAGAAATTGCGGATTTACGATTGCACAATTAAACATTCTGATGGTACTTTGGTTACATTTGATCAACTTTTTATAAATATTTCCAAACTTGAATATTTTCAAATGTGAGTCCTTTAAAATTACTTTTGTATAAAATAACATTTTCATTTTTGTAGAAATTGTTCCGAAAATTCTTCATCGATGTTTCAAGAAATTACTTTCAAAAAATTTGGTGATATTCTTCTACGTTTAAAACAACTTTCTTACTTTAATATTTCTGGTTTAACAGAAGAATTTGATTTTGCTTCAATCACTGATTTTCTTTTGGTTTGTTTTTACTTTATTAATTGTATATTTCCAAAATATTTTAGAATAATGAAAATTTTTTAATTTGTTTGGGCTATAATAGCAATCAACTTTCTGCTGGATATAAAGAAATTATCGAGAAGTTTATTGCAAAAATTATTGAAACTCCACCAAAAAGAATTCCTTTGATTGAATTTCCTGGATTTAAAAATAGTATTTATTATCAGGATTATCAAAAATTGTATGATGGAAGAAAATAATTCTGTGAAATACATTTTTGATGGTTTCTGATTTATTGTAACCGTTTTTCCGTGTTTTCTTTTGTTTTTTATAAAATTGATTCCATTTTTACCTTTTTATTGAGAAATATAAGTTTTGGCATTTGTTTATTTTATCACAGCACGAAGAATCACGGGCTCATTGGGTGTTCGGTAAAGACGGATTTTGAGTTCAAGGGATGGGATATGGTTATTTTTACTCCCAAACCACCCTAAAATCATTAAAAAATGATTTGGGAGATGTCGGGCCCGAAAATCGAAATTTCGAAATTTTCGATATTTTTCACAGGGGGGACCAAGACAAAAATTTTTTTAAAAAATTTTTGAGAAAAAATTTTTTGTGCTTTAAAATCGTCAAAATATGTCCGAAATAATATAATAACACTATAAAAACCATTTAAATGATACAATACGATCAAATATTGAAGATATATCATTTCAATGATGTTGGGGGTATTGTGAAAATGCTTCAAGTAGGAAAAAAAATTTTTTGTGCTTATCTTCGACTTTGATATGATTATGTCTTACTAAATCGAGGTCAGGGAGTTTAATTAAAGCATTTTCAGGCGTTTAAACTCATTTCTAATTATAGCTTTTGCTCTTGGTGGCTTTTACAGGCGTATTTTGAGCTAAAAAGGAGGGATCGTTGTCTTCCCGATAAGATAGAAGCATGATTTTTATTTTAAATGATCACTAGGTTATTTATAAAAAAATTACAAAAGCTTTTTATTGCCGGGTGAATATTTCTCATTTGCCAGGTATTTGAAAATTTCCGTTTTTTATACCCCAACATCGTTGAAAGGAGGGAACGCATGCAAAACAGATATCCAGATAATTCCTGTTGTTTTTTTTTGATTGTCACAACAATATAAAAAAAATTACAAAGGCTTTTGAGTATATCTTATCGGGAACCCGAAAATTTTTGGACTTATGTTACATCTATAGGTAAGATGGACACTTTAGTCGGTGGGAGGATTTTTTTTTGTTTTTGAGATTTAACCAAATCTTTACATATTTTCGTGTAGCCAACAATATTTCCAACAAACATGTTGTCTTGGGTTTTGTTTAAATGACCTAGTATCCATTTGCCGAGCAAAAAAGTGCCAAAAAACGGCATTTTATGCAAATTTCGTTTTTTGGACCTGACAACCCCAAAATATGATATGAAAACCCCCAATATCATTTTTTTATGGTTTTTAGGTGTGTTTTATCTAATTTTAAGATGGCGCCCCTACCGTACAATTTTGGCCCCAAAATGAGCCCGTGGAATGGCCCAAACTTTGTCAAAAAAAAGGACGAAAAAAATAATAATGGCACTTTTACCGTTTCCTCCCTCTTTCTTTCTTTGAAACATTTTTCGTGTTAGTTCTTCCATGTTTTGTGAATCAATTGAAATTATGAAAACTTTTTTTTTATTATAGCCAAATTTTAAAAAGAAAAACTAAAAAGAGGGGGAAAGTGCCAAAATAAATTATTGTTTTACTAAAATATTTTGGTCACAAATTAACGTAGAAGATCGGGGGGATACAAAAATTGAAATTTAAAAAAAGTTTAAACAGTAATTTTTTCATGTAGTAAAATGCGGTTTTACCAATTAAATATAACAAAACCTTACTTTAAAAAAATATATAAATCATATTTAGCATGTTAAAGTGTGCGGCGCATTTTGAGAAAAAGAGATTTAGCGCTGATGCTGCACTTTATGTTTTTTCTCCAAAATGTATCATTCACAAAACAGAGCCCCGAAATTCCCGTCTTCATATTTTTGTCTCCCAATCAAGCTGAAATATGCAAACATGAAAATATGGCAGCAAAAATAAATTTCGCCAAAAACTCGATCGCACATTTTTTATTTTGTAATAATTTTACGAAAATTCCTTCCTATAAACTTGATTGAAACCTAAACTATGGATAACAATATTGACAATATACAGGGTGGCCAAAAAAAAAGTGCAATTCGATTTTTTAAAACAAACAAAAGGACCCCAAAACCCAAGGGTAGGTGGAATATAAACTTGGAGGGAGGACACATTTGACCCTACAGTATGCCCCTTCCAACATTTTCGCGTCGGGAGTTCTGGGTTCGCCAAGTTTTGAAACCCATGTTTTTTGGACTTTTTGTAGAACAAAGTTCCTATGAGAACCAATGATGGTAGGAAAAATCTGATAAGTGATTCAGATAGCCCATGGATGGAACTCGTCAATAGGCCTAAGTTTGGGTTCCAGGAACTTTCGTGTCGAGACAACCGAGCAAAAGAAAAAATGAATTTCGAGTTTTCTTCGATTTTAGGTCTATTTTGATCTATCGGCCTGGATTTTCTAGAGCATCTGAAGGGTTAATATTTGTTTACAGTAAACTTGGGCATATTTGCAACGTTTGTGCAAAATATTGGACAAATCCCAAAAAATCGGTATTTAAGCAGCCGTAATTTGTAGTTGTAAGTAGCAGGCGATAAAAATGAAATACAATTTAAAAATATTATATAGAGTCAAAATAGCTTAAAAATTATTTTAGAGTAACGAGCGTATAATTATTTAATTATTTATAGCATAAAACCCTAATTTAAAATTTTGACACTGATACCGTATACCTCAAGTAGCCATTTTTAGTAGTCGAAAAAAATTTTTTGTTCCAGTTTCAAATTTGCTTGGGTGGAAATGGTCACAAATATGCCCAAGTTTATTGTAAACAAATATTACCCCTTCAGATGCCCTAGAAAAGCCAGGCCGATAGATCAAAATTCACTTAAAATCGAAAAAACTCGGAATTCATTTTTTCTTTTGCTCGGTTGTCTCGACACGAAAGTTCCTGGAACCCAAACTTTGGCCTATTGACGAGTTCCATCCATGGGCTATCTGAATCACTTATCAGATTTTTCCTACCATCATTGGTTCTCATAGGAACTTTGTTCTACGAAAAGTCCAAAAAACATGGGTTTCAAAAGTTGGCGGACCCAGAACTCCCGACGCGAAAATGCTGGAGGGGTCATACTGTAGGGTCAAATGTGTCCTCCCTCCAAGTTTATATTCCACCTGCCCTTGGGTTTTGGGGTCCTTTTGTTTGTTTTAAAAAATCGAATTGCACTTTTTTTTTGGCCACCCTGTAAAGCGACAAAATATAAAAATTTTTAACTTTTGAGCAAAAAAAAAGCCAAAACCTTTTATTCTGTAAATAATACTTACTATTTTAATTTGTAAATAAATTCTAATTCTGCACAGAATTCCCCTAGTAATTATAATAGTCTTGATGTATTTTATCATTAAAAAATTTGCTGTGAGAAATACACTCTTATTTTTACATTTTTGCCTAGATTCATTAAAATCGTTGCATTTTTGATCATCGAAATCATGAGGATCAGAAATTAGTTGATAAATTTTTGGGCCTTAAGGGGCTGTCCAGATATCACGTGATCTCTGGACAGCCCTTAATATCGGCAATTGACCGCGCTAATATTTTTTAAAAAAAATTTAGATAAATATTTTATACTTTATTCATAATTTTTGTCGTTTATTTAAGTATTTGTGCCTTTCCGTTATTAATATATTAAAAAAATTTTATTTCATTTATATTCATCTCATGAAAAATGCAAAATATCTCTGCGGCAAATATTCAAGTGTTTTTCCAAAAAAAATCTTTCATGATTTGTACATTTCTTCTAAGGGAAAATGTACAAATCGTATACGTACCCCATTTTATAGGAAGCGGCCCTAGATAGCCAAAAAATAATTGTTGTAACGTGGGGGGATAATTAATATCCATGATTATGCATTTGTTTGTCTCTCTTTTTTGTCCTTCTTTCACAGACAAACAAAATAAGACTGTCTTGTCCGTCCATCATTGTTGGCTACGGAAAAGTAAAATTTAATTTATTTCCTCTAATATGCTCCAGCACTCCCTGCAACTTCAAATTTATTATTAAATATTATTTTCTATTTTTGTTGTTTCTTTTTTTTTGTTTTTTATATATTTTATCACTTTGATAATCTTTTAATTGCTCTTTTTAGAAAATATGTTTGATCTTTTGGAATCAGACATGGATCTTGAACTCGCTTTACCACAATTAAATAATTCAAATGCAATCTATACTTTCCGTTCTCCACGACAACAAAATATTCCAATCACATACCCAATTATCAAATATATTTTCACAAAGCCAAGTTCTGGAAAAACATGGAAAAAATTGATTAAAACTTGCAAATATTTCTTTTCGTTGAATCCGATTTATCCTGTTGAACGTTTAAAATATCGTCGTAGTAATATATGGGATGTTGATGGAAAAAGTTTCGATTTAACCAAAAATATTGCTAAATTATGGATCTGTGGTCACATTTATGCTGGTATTGCACCAACACTCTTGTCTTCATTAATCCCAAAAATGAACAAATGTGATCTTCGTTCTTTGGATATTTGGTATCAACATTTGACTTTTGATGAATATTCATTTTTAACTTCAACTGGTGATGTAAGGAAAATGTGGATTCATCGTTGCACAATTAAACATTCTGATGGAACTTTGGCTAAATTTGACCAACTTTTTATAAATATTTCCAAACTTGAATATTTTGAGATGTAAGTTATTTTAAAATTACTACTCTTGTATTGTTATTTTGGCTTAATCCGGCAGTTTTGATTTTTCCGGATTAAAGGGATATCGTATATCCCCCTAATCCCCTGAGGGGTTTTAAACGAAAAACAGCCTATGGAAGATCCTTAGGGACCCCATAGGAGCTTGTGTGCCAAAAATCAGCCTTTTTTTACCACTTTGAAAAATCGACATTATCCACTGTGCTCGAAGTTGAAAAAAAATGAGTTATAAAATGACATTTTCACTTTTGTAGACATTTTGCTGAAAACTATTCATCAATGTTTAAACCAGATACTTTCGAAAAATTTGCTGGTATGCTTCCACGTTTAAAAGAACCTTCTCCCTTTATTATTTATGGTTTAACAGAAGAATTTGATTTTACTTCAATCACTGATTTTCTCTTGGTTTGTTTTTACTTTTTAAAAATACGCTTTCAACGAATTTTAGAAAAATGAAAATTTATTAATTCGTTTGGAATATAATAGGAGTCAACTTTCTGCTGGATATAAAGAAATACTTGAAAGATTTATTGCAAAAATTATTGAAACTCCACCGAAAAGAATCCCTTCTATTGATTTTCCTGGATTCAGAAATAATATTTATTTTAAGGGTTATTATAAATTATGCTGTTTAAAAAAAATAATTCTGTGAAATATACATTTTTGGTGGTTTCTGATATACTGTAGCCGTTTTTCCGAGTTTTCTTCTGTTTAAAATATATTTTGTTCTTTTTTGTTTTTCACAAAATCGATTTTATTTTCACCTTTTCTTTGAAGGATATGAATAGCTACGTGCACGCGCAACTCAAACGCGAGTGTTCCCCTTCATTTTTTTTCAGTCAAAAGAAAATGAAAGAGAGGTATACTGTAGAAATTAAAACTTTTTTTTACAAAGTTTTTATTTAACCACCTAGATGTAAAATTTGACGGAGATTCCGAAAATCCAACTTTTGGATATCACTTTAATACAAAAAATCTGAGAAAAGTCTAAAAAATCGCTTTTTTTTACGTTTTTTAAAAAAATATGTATTGCACTCTGGCGAGTTCCAGCTCGAAATTATATCATTGCGATAGAGCGTTTCATTTACTACAAGACCATATTTTTAGAAATCACCCCGGATCACCCCGTTTTGGTACAACTCATTTTTTCCGTTTTGAACTGACTTTTTTTTCGAAAGTTTTAAGAACAAAAAAGTGCGCAGGAAAACCGTTGGCCTTTTGTCGCAGTGGTAAACGGCGTTTGTCTATCGCTCGAAGGGGGCAAGTTCGATTCCATAAAAAATTTTTTTTTAATTTTTGTTTCAAATTTTATTTTTTATTACTCTCTAAAAATATATGTTACATAGCTAATTATTCTTCTTTCTTTGCAGAAACACCTTTATATACATTTAATATTTTTCATAAATAGCAAATTTCAAAAACCGCAAAAAAATCAAATAAATTTTTTTTGCTGCAAAAAAAGTGCATTTTTTGAAACGCGACACGAAAATATTTATAAAAGAATTGTGTTCCCCGACTGAAAAAAAACTACTTTTTCTGATTCTTAAAAGAGTAATTAAACTTTATAAATTATCTTTTTTAAACTTTTTCTTTTTTTATATCCAACAATATTTTTGTCGCGCATCTAATGATACCAAATTTACTACATTTGGAAATCGTTGAAAAAACCGTGCACGTAGCTAGATATGAATGGTCCAAACTTTGCCAAAAAAAGGACGAAAAGATCAAATTAAAGGGGAAGTCCCATCTCTAACAAAGTTTTTTGCCAACGCACAATAAAAAAGAATGAACTTTTGAATGAAACATAATGATTCAAATGTATTCCAGGCATTGGGTTTCAAATATTTAAAACGATTGATTAATTCTGAGTACAAATATTTGACAGAAAACGATCAGCGAGGAATTCTATAAAAATAAATCATTATCCCCGGGGAATTGACTACCCTAGAAACCACTCATTAAAAAAAATATATGTAATATTGATCGCTTTATTTTTTTGGCACACAAACTTTGCAGCAACAACCATATTTTGGGAGAGTCACGATTTGTACATTATTGATCGGTACGTACCGGTACGTACCGATCAATAATGTACAAATCGTGACTATATATTTACTCTAAGAGAAAATGTACAAAAACTCGTGAACGTACCAATAAAGAAAAACTTTCTTACAGAAAAAGAAAGGTAGTATTGGTTTGTAAGCTGGCCTTTTATTGTTAAACATCAAAGGTCGTATTTTCTAACATTCTCGAATTTTTTGGCACAATGAAAAATTTTAAGTCTCAGCCGAAGGACTATGAAGTCGTACGAAGGGGGTTAACGCAGTTTTTAATGGGATAAGAACTTTCGTGGAATTTAGAGAAATTTTCTGTAATTGACTGTGATTTTCAGATAATATTAAATGACAAGGACATCCCCGGATAAAGCCGGTGATTTGTTAGCATAGGTTTTACATTGGGGTCTTGCATGGGAATGATCAAAGACATTACATTATTTTTTTTTGCAAACTTTTGAAAAGCTTTTTACAAATTCTTAACACCTTTCAGCAACATTATGTTAATTTACTTTATCATAAAACTTCATTCATATTTTATCAATTCCACAAACATTTGCATATATATTATACAAATCATTCCGTTTTTTTGCATAACCACATTGGTTTTTCAATTTTTTTAAATCTTTATCCAAAATGACATAAACTTTTACAGCAATTTCTTTTCAAAACTTCTGAATTTTTTTTGGTGGAAATTTAATAGCATTAATAATAAACAAAAAAACAACATTATTTTTAACTTTAACATTGAATTATTGAATTTTAAACAATAAAACAAAATATTTTTCGTTGTTTCATGTTACCAAAAACTAAATTTTCTCAAAAATATTAAGGTTTTAACTATTTATTACTAATTTTGTAGAACTTTTTGGAATCGATTCTTTTTTTTCCAAATTTCCGATTCCCTTATAAGGAATCGGAAGTCGGAGTCAGAATCGGGAAAACAGTGGCCATAATATCACATATTGACAGCACTAATATTTAAAAAAAAATTAAGATTAATTATGCTTTATGCCTATTTGTTAATGTTACCTTTTTTATCTTTAATTTTTATTGTTTATTAAAGTATTTGTTCCTTTCAGTTATTTATTTATTAAAAAATTTTATTTCATTTATATTCTATCGTATGAAAAATGCAAAATAGCTCTAAGGCAAATATTCAAGTGTTTTGCAAAAAAAATCTTTCACGATTTGTACATTTACTCTAAGAGAAAATGTACAAATCGTATACGTACCCATATTTTTTTGGTTGCTTTTTTCAAATCAATTCTTGCGTTTTTTTTACTGCATTTCAGTGGGTGCATCCGAGAAACAACAAACCTTTTCCATTTTCGCAGACAAAAAATGGATCGTTTATTCTTGGCCAGAAAAATTTAATCAATTTTCGGCATTTTCTTTCTTTAGTTATAAAAATTTTGCTTTTATCCTTTTCAAAAGAATGTTCATTTTCAACATCCTTTTCAAAATTTACATATTCCATTTATTTGTTCTGTTAGCATCTGTAAACTTGAGAAATATGTTCCCATGTTTTTTTTGCAATCTACTTTTGTAATTTTATTCAAAATTTCATTCTTAATAAACTATCGATCAAATTATTTCTTTGTTTTTTCGGTTTTCTTCTTTTTTCTTTTGTTTCATTAAATGGTTACGTAATCACTTTGTAAATCTTTTAATCGCTCTTTTTAGAAAATATATTTGATCTTTTGCAATCAAATATGGATCTTCAACTTGCTCTACCGCCATCAAATGATTCAAATGCAAGTTATACTTTTGCATCTCCTCGTCAGCAAAACTTTTCTCTTCCTTATCCAATTATCAAATATATGTTTAAAAATCCAAATTCTGGAAAAGCATGGAAAAAATTAATTCAAACTTGCAAATATTTCTTTTCAAAGAATCCTATTTATCCTGTTGAACGTTTAAATTATGATCGTTATAGTAAAAAATGGAATGCAGATGAAGAACTTTTTGATTCAACGAAAAATATTGCTAAATTATGGATATATGATAATATTAATGTTGGTATTGCTGCGTCAATACTCTTGTCTTCTTTTATCCGAAAAATTAACAAATGTAATCTTTATTTTTTGGAAATTTGGGATCAACATTTTACTTATGATGAATATCAATTTTTAACTTCTTCTGGGTATATAATGCTAGTGTTGCTTTATCGGTGCACCATCTCCCATTCTGATGGAACTTTGGTTACTTTTGATCAACTCTGTGGAAATATTCCCAGACTTAAAATATTTAATATGTAAGTCGCTTTATAATTATTCCTATATAACATTTTCACTTTTGTAGGAGTTGTGCGAAAAATTCTCCATCGATTTTTAAAAAAGATAGCTTCACAAAACTCGCTGAAATTCTTCCTTGTTTAAAAACATTTACTTATTTAAATCTTTATGGTTTAACAGAAGAATTTGATTTTGCATCAATTACTGATTTTCTTTTGGTAAGTTTTTACTTTTTTAAATACCGTATATTTACAATAAATTTTAGAAAAATGAAAACATATTCATTTGTTTGGACTTTGATAAAAATATTCCACTTTCTGATGCATATAAAGAAATACTTGAAAGATTTATTGCAAAAATTATTGAAACTCCACCAGAAAGAATCCCACATATTAGTTTTCGTGGATTTGAAAATAGTGTTTTCTATGAGGATTATCGAAAATTGTATGATTTAAAAAAATAATTCTATAAAAAACATTTTTTTGTTATCTGATTTACTGTAACCGTTTTAGCGTGTTGTTTTCGTTTTAAATAAAATGTATTCTTGTTTTTTTCTACAAAATTGATTTAATTTTGGCAATAGCATTCGCGCGAACGATGATTAAAAAGCTAAGAAAAGTGTCAAGTGAGAAATTTTGAGAGAACACATTTCTCTGCATTTTCGCCATATTAATTTTTTAAGCCCAAATTTTGAGAGACTTAAAACGCATTTTGCGAGAAAACGAAGACTTTTGACTTCATTCTGGAACCCGAGCAAAAATTTGAGGCTTGAGGGCTATCCTCTCGGATTTAGAGGTTTTCGAGGTCGTAGATTCCGAATCTGAAGTCCGTTTTTGATTTCGTAATCGGAATTCCGAGATACCGTAATCAGGGGGCCTAAAATGGGTCACCCTCCAAAAACCAAAAAATGTGGTATCATTCGATTCCCCTCATTGAGGCGATTCAGAAAAAACCAAATATAGCTGAAAAAATTTAATAGGGTGAAAAATAATGCCATTTAAAGTAGCTAATTTTCGGTTTTTTGGCAATATGTCCCTTAAAACCACGGACATGGAAACAAATGGATGACAGATTCGGAATCTACGTGTATTTTTACCCCAGGGGGGTCAGAAATATCAAAAGTACCGTGGTCCCATCACACACATAAAAAGGGTCAAACATCTCAAAATCAACATCTATAGCATCGAATAATATATATATTTCATGAATGGGGGCAGGTATCGACTTCCGGTGACTTGCATTATGGAATATCAATGTTGTGGAGCATTCTGGGACAGTTTCAACATTTTTGGTAACGATTTCGAAATATGGGACCCCTTTGAAAATCCAAAATTTAACCCCATAGAAAAATCGCATACACTTTGTTTTTTCTATCATAATAGAATCAAATATTCATTAGGAATGTTAAATACATGTAACAACATCAATATAACATGATAAAAAATGACGGGGGGTCAAAATCGATTTTTTATGATTTTCTCAATTTTGCTTATTTTTGATCAATTTTCGAGATACACAAATATTGGGAATTTCGAAATATATCAATTATCTGATACTTTCAGGTTAAAATATAGCTTATTTAAGATTTTTGGGCAATGTTTCAACATCCTGGAATTACTAGTTTTTGTTTTTCACGTAACTGAAAACATGCTCAAAAATTTGAGAAAAAACACCTGGAAATCAATGTTTTTCCGACACAAGATCACTAAAAACTTTTTTTTCTAATTTATTATAATTTACTATGGTGGGGTGAAGTGTTTTGAAATCATTTTGAACAATTTTAAGATTTTCAAAAATTACTGATTTTTCAAAATTTGAAAAAAAATTTTTATTTTATTTTGTGTTGAAATCATTCAGAAAGTGTTAAAATATTAACATTTAAGCCAAAAAAAATGTTTTTAATGATCTTGTATTGGAAAAAACACTAATTTCCAGGTGTTTTTCCTCTAACTTTTTTAACCATGTTTTCAGTTACGTGAAAAACAAAAACTAGTAATTCCAGGATGTCGAAACATTGCCCAAAAATCTTAAATAAGCTATATTTTAACCTGAAAGTATCAGATAATTGATATATTTCGAAATTCCCAATATTTGTGTATCTCGAAAATTGATCAAAAATAAGCAAAATTGAGAAAATCATAAAAAATCGATTTTGACCCCCCGTCATTTTTTATCATGTTATATTGATGTTGTTACATGTATTTAACATTCCTAATGAATATTTGATTCTATTATGATAGAAAAAACAAAGTGTATGCGATTTTTCTATGGGGTTAAATTTTGGATTTTCAAAGGGGTCCCATATTTCGAAATCGTTACCAAAAATGTTGAAACTGTCCCAGAATGCTCCACAACATTGATATTCCATAATGCAAGTCACCGGAAGTCGATACCTGCCCCCATTCATGAAATATATATATTATTCGATGCTATAGATGTTGATTTTGAGATGTTTGACCCTTTTTATGTGTGTGATGGGACCACGGTACTTTTGATATTTCTGACCCCCCTGGGGTAAAAATACACGTAGATTCCGAATCTGTCATCCATTTGTTTCCATGTCCGTGGTTTTAAGGGACATATTGCCAAAAAACCGAAAATTAGCTACTTTAAATGGCATTATTTTTCACCCTATTAAATTTTTTCAGCTATATTTGGTTTTTTCTGAATCGCCTCAATGAGGGGAATCGAATGATACCACATTTTTTGGTTTTTGGAGGGTGACCCATTTTAGGCCCCCTGATTACGGTATCTCGGAATTCCGATTACGAAATCAAAAACGGACTTCAGATTCGGAATCTACGACCTCGAAAACCTCTAAATCCGAAAGGATAGCCCTCAAGCCTCAAATTTTTGCTCGGGTGCGTGGTGAATCTACGATTTCTCAAAAAATGCGTTTTAATGGTAACCGTATTATTTCTGTTTACAGAAAACGTTTAACTTGATTCATTTTCTCAGAATTTGGGTTTAAAAATTTAATATTGAAAAAATGTAAAGAAAAGTGTTTTGTCACTGAACAGCAGGGCCGTATACAGAAAAAAATTTCAGGGGGGGCACAGCGATTTCGGAGGGGGGACACGCCTTTCATTTTTTGCCGCCACCAACACAAAGCGGCAAAAGATCAAACGAAATTCTCAAATTTCAGGGCACGGGCCTCCAATGCCCCCTCCCTAAATACAGCGCTGCTGGACAGCACAACACAGCGTTTCATTTTTGCAAAAAAAGGACGAAAAAAATAAATTAATAAAAAGATTGAAAGCATAGATTACTATTTTACTGCAATATTTTGGTTACAAATTAACGGTAGAATATCTGGGGAATACATAGCTTCCAAATTTTGTATTTTTTTGTAAAATTTTTACAGTAATTATTTCATGTAGTAAAATTCAGTTTGATCAATTTAATATAACAAAACATTACTTTAAAAAACATATTTAAATCATATTTAGCATGTTAAAGCAGCGCTGTATTTAAGGGGAGGGGGCATTGGGGCCTCTGCCCCCCCTGAAATTAGAGAATTTCTTTTGATCTTTTGCCGCTTCGTGTTGGTGGTGGCAAAAGATCAAAGGCGTGCCCCCCCTCCCTAAAATTTTTTTCTGTATACGGCCCTGTGTTAAAGTGTGCGCTGAATCCCTTTTTCCCAAAATGTAACATCCAGAAAACAGAGCCCCGAAATTCCAGTCCATAAATTTTTTGCCCCAAAAACGATCCCACCTATCATTCTTTCTTTCTTGTACTATTATTTTTTTATTATTATTTATTTATTTCGTAGCGCTATTGTTAGATTTTTTGAATGATTGCTTCAAAGTTCAAAACTGTTTATTTTTTGAAAGCAGCTTTGTAGGAAAAAAAAGTAAAAGATCAGCCGCAAAAAAACTAACTTTTTGTACATATTTATTTATTCAATGACTTTTGGGGGGAAAAGAGAAAACAAAAATAGTTGAGGGTTGCGCACGTTTGATTTTTGCTTCATTAAAAAATGCAGCTAAAAGTTTTCCTTCCGTCCTTGCTGCTGCTGCTGCTGCTGTTGCTGTTGGGGGATTTGATTTTTGTAAGTTTGTTTTATTTTTTCCGGTTTTTTTTTCTTTCTTCTTTCAACATCGAAGAAAACATTCATCGACCAATTGGGTTGATGAAAAAAAAAATAGAAAGTAAGCAAAATGGAAGGAATAACATCAACACATACACCTCACATGCCTCCTTCTCTTTCTCTCTTTCTATTGTTTTCTCGGATATATATTTAAATAAGAAAAAAAGTAACGGTAAATAAAAAAGTTTGTTTTTTTACATTTTTTATTTTCTTTCTCCCAACAAGAAAATAATGTAAGAAAATTGTTTATTTACTTTTCCGGAAAAAATTGAGAGAGGTAAAAAAAAAAGAATGTCAGAGAAAGAGAGAGGTAAATGTATTAATTGTTGTTCACATTTGTGTATGTGTGTGTTTTCTTTCAAGATGGAGCTCCATACATACACATCAAAAAAAAATATATATCGAAGATATATACCTTTCCTCTTCAAAAAAAAACGTTGTTTTTAATATAGCGGAAAAAGAAGAAAAAAAGGCGTTAAAAAATTTTAAAACAACATTCAACAAAATTTTTTTCAAAGATATAAATATTCAAGAAAAATTTGCCAATTTTTTAGTTTTACTTACAAATTTTTTATTTCAAAGAAAAAAAAGTATAGTTTTTTTTTGTTCAAAAAAAAAGAAAGTGTAAAGAAAAGAAAAGAAAAAGATGAAGTGCCGAATAACGTTAATTCGAATTTTAATTTTAATTTTTATGATTTTGGTTGCAATTGCAATGCTTTTTACAATTATTGCTTTATTTACTCCCGCCTGGCAACATTTTGATACTCCAAATGGTCCAAGTATTGGCATTGTGTCACATACTTGTGGCACCTTCAATCAAGAAACATGTCGAACTTATCAAGGTGTAAGTTTTTGGTTTTAAGAACTAAATATTTTTGACTTTTGGAATTACGGTAGGGTAGAATTGTTTAAAAAAAGTGTTTAATTTTTTGGGGTTACTGTAGCTTTTTGAATTGTAAATAACAGATTTTTTGTTTTTTGGGTTACGGTAGCATTAAATAATGTTTACTTTTTAGGGTCACGGTAGCGCTAAATAAATAAAAATCAAAATTGTTTCCTTTTAGGGTTACGGTAGCTTTTACAGATTACGGTATATATTTAGTTTAAATAAATCAAAAAATTTTTTTGGGTTACGGTAGTGTAAAAAATGTTTAGTTTTTATTGTTACTGTAGCTTTGAGTTGTATATAAGAAAATCTTTGCTTTTAAGGTTACGGTAGTTTTTATAGATTACAGTATATATTTAATTTGAAAAAAATAAACTTTTCTAATTTTTGGGTTACTGTAGTTTTTTAAGTGTTGTACATATTTAAAAATATTAATTGTTTCATATTATTTTTTTCAGTATAAACGACCATATGAAAAAGCTGTATTGGCATTTATGATTTTGGCATGGATTTTTGAAGCTTTTTGCCTTTTAGCTGCTTTATTAGCTTTAATATCACCAACGAAATTTCAAAGCGCATTTTTATCCCTTCCATTACTCTCTTTAATGACAACAATATTTTTGTTAATCGCTTTTGTTGTTTATGCTTCAAAATATCAAAGTACAACGAGTAAGTAAACCTTTTTTTTTAAATATGCAAATTTTTTGGAAAAATTAAAAAATTTGCATATTTTAATTTATTTTTTATTATCTGATAATTATTCAAATTTCTTTTTTCCAGCAATAATTCCACCAAATCAAGGAGGATTATATGGAAATCGAGAACTAGGATATTCATTTGGACTTGCAATTGTTGCATTCATTTTATCCGTTTTTGCGACCACCCTTGGCTTTATTGCATATTCCCTTCGACGCCGATATTCTACCACCGTTGCACCATATCCCACTCCATCCCATGTCAATGTTGTAAAAACTGAAGAAGTTGTTGTTACTCGATCCTAAAAAACTTTTTCAAAATTTTATTGTTTTTTAAATAAAAAACAATATTTGTAAATATCTTTTTTTTTTGTTTTTAAATATTTTTTAGTTTATAAAATAAAAAATATATATTTTAATGAAGGGTCGAAAAAATGAAAATAGTTTTTTTATAAAACATTTTTGAGCTAAAATTAAATTAGAAAATTAATGAAAGTTTAGGCAAATTTTAAAAAGATGCTTCAGAATATTACAAATTTTGTTGATAAAAATGATCAACATTTTTTCAAAATACTTTTTTCTTGCCACGATTCTGCTCTGTAAAAGATATGAAAAAAATGTTTTTTTTAACAAAAAAAAAAAAACAATGGTCACTTTTTTTTATTAGCAAACTGTTTTCAACGATCGACGCCAGTCTCTAATTTTATGGTATCAGTTTTGAAACAATAATTTAATTTTAATAAATTTAATGTTGTCTTTTCAAATTTTATATTATACAAGCTGGGGAAAATGTGGTATATTTTTATTTTTATTAAAGTAAGCAAATTTTGGTTGATTTTTTGAATTAATAATTTAAAAAATGTGGAGTTTTTCTAAATCATTTTTTAATAATTGATTGATAATTTTAAAAAAATTTCAAAAAATTCAAATTTCAAATTTTTAAAGGCATTTAAAGTTAATAATTTAAAAAAAGTGGAGTTTTTCTAAATTATTTTTTTCGTCTTTTAGAAAAACTCCACATCAAAAAAAACGATGATTTTTATTCGTCTTTTTTATTTCATCATTTTACATTTTTTTTGACAGCCATTTTTGACTCCGCTTTTTTTTCCGTTTTTCATTCGCGAATGTTCGGGTGCAGATACATATATTTGACGAAAAAAAATGATGTTTACATGTTTTTTGATCAGCGAAATATGTTTTTTCTTTCAAATCTTTGATTTAAACTAAACTAACCAATGTCAAAACACTTTTTTTGTTGCAGAAATTTTGAAAGTGTTTTTAAATAAAATTTTAAAAAAGCAATTTTTTTGAGAAATTTTTTATCATTGATTTGAACCTTTGATATCAGTTTTTTTTGCATCAACATATAATTTATATCAGTAAAATTAAAAATATCATTTCATTTTATTTTTATTAATGTCAATTGTTTTTCTTTTGTTTTGCACTAAAAATTCGCTTAAAAAACTCAAAATCAAATTATTTAAATTTATTAAATTAAAAATAAGCTTAAAAAATAAACAAAATATTCAAATCTATAAAATTTAGAGTCGTAAAACATTTTTGCAGCGTCGATTTTTTGTTGATCGATTTTGTTTAATAATGAATAAAACAAACTGAAAAATACGACTCTTTTTTTTGTTTTCTTTTTTCTTTCGCGAAAATTCGACACCTTCGATTTTTTTTAAATTTTTCCTTTTGATCTGTTTTTTTTTTCATCAGCGATCATCGTTTTTTTGTGTGAATATTTTATTACTAATTTTTGAAATGTATATTAAAAATTTTGCCTGTTTTTTAAGAAAGTAAATATTATAAATTTGTTTAAAACTCGATAATTAAAACTGAAAACAATATTATTAATCTTGCAAAATTACAGTTTTTATTGATCATGTATTTCAATCGGTATAAAACCTAATAGTAAAAGGAGATACAAAATTTAACTTTTTACAAATAATATAATAATAAATTTACATGAATACTATTCATGTATACTATTCATTCAAAACACATCGAATCTAAAGCAATAAAACGGTGCAAATTTCCATGTTGATTTTTGGCAAAATGTCTTTTTTTTTGCAAACATGAATTTCGAGATTTTTAAATTTTATTGTTGTTTTATTAAATTTTCAGCCATGGAGAATTTAATGGTGCCATTAGTTTTTCTTTAAAAAAAAGTGCCAAAAAAATAATCTGCAATTTGCTCCAAGACAAAATTTGAAATTCTCTCGATTCGTGTTTGCAAAAAATCCACTTTGCCCAACATCGGACCAAAAAATTTCACGCTGAATTATTTTTACTTTTTTTGCCAAAAAAAGAAGCTAGTTTTCATTTTTTTAAAACTTAGGAAGCAGGAAAACGGCAAAAACTTGTAACAAAAAAATTCAAAAATTAATTATTTATGCAAATATAATTGGATATTTATACGTTCGTTTGTTTAACGGATTCAAAAAAAACAATGTACGAAATTGTTTTTTGAGTTATTTTAGTAATGTTACATTAAAAGAAAAAATATTTATTAAAAATTAAGTTTATTTTAGGCTGCAAAAAAAAAGTTTGCAGCAAATATAAATATTACAATAAACAAAGATTAATGATATAAAAAAGGAAAAGACTCATTAAACAATAGCTATTTTTTAAAATACATATATAAAAGAAATAAATAAGTTACATTTTTATATATAATAATAATTATTTTCAGACACTTAAACTGTTAAAAACTGTAATTATAAGAAAATAAAAGTTCTAAGATTACCAATAAGGGAGCTGTCCAGATATGACGTCATAGAAAAAAACGATTTTGTTTGACCCCCCCCCCCCCCCATTAAGTTATAATACATCAAAGCGGTGTCAAAATTAGCGACCCCGAAACTTTCCATCATTTATATGACGTCACGTATCTGGACAACCCCTTAATTGTAAACTGATCTTTGAAAAGGTTGAACTATTTTTAATTATAAAAGTAATTTTCTTATTATTATTCTGTTTATTACAACTAGTCTATTTCATCCATTTTTATATTTTGGTTATTCATGCAAATTTAATTTGTTCTTTGAATACTCTAAGTTGGCACGAGCAGTGTTGCACTTAATAAGGAGGAAGTGTCTTTTTTTGCCATAAAATAATGGCAATTAAAATTTTTTTTACTTTTTTTATTTTCCCGGTGATCACCCTTAATTAATAGTAAAAAAAATTGCCCAAATGTTATGGCAAAAAAAAATACTTCCTCCTCCAAAAGTCGAGACCGCCAACAATACACACATACATACGCTGATATGATATCAATGATATCAAATTTAAAAAAACATTTTTTAATCAATTTTTTGTAAATAATGTTGATATAGATTGTTGAGATTGAAATAATTGTTTCAAATTTAGTGTTGAAAAAACAAATACAACTCTAAAATGTTTTATTAATTATTTTTTTATCAAAGTTGAAATTTTTTTCTTACTCATTTATTAAACAAAAAAGAATCCAACATCCATTTGATAAGATATATTTTGTTATCACTGTTGTCCCAAATGGTGTTACCAAATATCGGCAGGATAAAGCCGCAACATAAATTAGGGAAGTTGTAAAAGTCTAAAATATTTGTATATTATAATAAAGTTTGGAAAGGTTTTGAAAAAAGTATGCAAAATTGAAGTTTTGAAAACTTTTGGCTTCAACCCAAAATAGTTTTTTTTTATTTTGGGACAGAATCATGGATTTGTGAAACTTTTAAAAGGTTTTTAAATGCTAAAAAATATCATATCAGACATAAAATTATATCTAAGGAAGCAAGGACGCCATTTAATACCATTAATGGCCAAACCCATGCGATTTCATAAGGGCACAACCCAATGGCGGTCCCAACCTTTCAAGACCTTCCTTGGTAAAATTTCCATTCAAAAATGACTTTATTAATATACTGAGTGTCTACCAAATGGTAGCACCGAGGTTGGACATAGAGGTGGATTCGAACTTGCAAGGAGCGGGCTGTAAGATTAGCGCTCTTTACCACTCGCCATACGTGCTACATTCCGCTTTAAAACTGACAGAAAGTACGCGAAGTTCGGAATCAAAACATATATGTCGAAATTTCGATTGGGGCTGTCCAGATATGACGTCATAGAAATATCAGGGTTTTGAGACCGCCTCTCCCCTAGGCGGCATCATCAACGGTGCCGCCTTCGAAGAGCGGCAATCATAAATGGCTGACCCCCCCTCTTTGAACGACGTCATAACTGGAAATCCCCTATCTCGGTGATTTTAAAAGTGAATTTTTTTTAGCATTTTTGTAAATAATTACAATTTTTATCTTTTTTAATTATTCAAAACTCTCACAGTAACTTACTTGTATCAAAAATCGTTTTTCGATCCATGAAAGTTTTCTTTTTTCTGCAAAAAAAAGCTTTATCATTAACCAATAAAAAAAAGAGATAGAAAACTTACGAGCCAACATCTTTTTACTCCTGCAACGAAGATATACAACTGTAAGGACATTAAAAATAATTGAGCCAACATAAAGCGTTACGACCATAAAAAAGCTAAAATCACTTCCAAATACAGTACATTTTGGATCTCTTCTTTGCCAAGCCAGGGTATTCAAAGAATAAATTAAATTGCATGAATAATCAAAATATGAAAAAGTATGAAATATGCTAATTCCGATAGACAGAACAATTAAGAGAATAGTATTTTTATAATTAAAAAGACTACTGTATTTCCAATAAAATATTACTGCATAAAAACGGTTGAAAGATTTCAAAAATTGAAAATATGAAAGGGCACGATGAATAAATATTGAAATGTATCCAAGCGATGCCATAAATGTTGAGTCAATGCTTGATGGAAATCTGAAAAACAAAAGTATTACTGTATATAAATAAAACACAAATAAGTAATAAATGATGCTTTAAATAAATTTAAAAAGTCATAAAATGCTTTAAATCTTTATTTTTTAAATTTTGACTTAAAAAAACTTTTTAACATTGATAAAATTTTTTGGAATATTTGACGATGAAGAAAAAAGATTCTTTCGATTATCCGTTAAAACTCAAATTTTTGCACGTACAGTGAAAACTTACATTAATGCCGTAGAAGTTGCAATCATAAAATTTGAAATCAAAATTCCCTCTGCAATTACGTCGGCACCACAGAGATATCCAAAAGTATTAAAAAAGGAAGGTTTTGAAAAGATTATACACAGAGAAGTGATAGAAAAACATGTTCCAGGAATACAAATCTAAAAGAAAACATTTTATGATCAGATTAGTGATATGAAAAAAACGATATTTAAAGGGAGTGTCGATGACAAGCAAAAAAAAATTTGTGTGGACAACAAGTATGTTTTAACACGAAAATGAGTTAGAGAAAAGAAATAGCATAGAAAAATGTCTTATTCGTGTAAAAACATACTTGTTGCCAAAAAATTTTTTTTTGCTTGTCGTTCGACACTCCCTTTAAAATTGTTTTTTTTGCGCAATTTTGATGTTTCTATACATTTACTCGGGAAAATTTATTCAAATTTTTTAAATTCGAATCAAATCTATTTAAATCAAATGTTTGTGCCACAAAATGACGTCACCTTTGTGGAAATTAAAACGCATTCCATGAATATTTTAAAAAAAGTTGGCACCCGCCAAAAAATCAATTTTTTAGAAAGTGTCCCTATGTTTTCGACTAAGCTTAACAAGCCTATTCCCAAAATGTTAGAACTTAAATCCTACCGTAACCCACTTTTTTATGGTCCTGAAGGGAAAATATACATTTTTTTCATTTTAATGGTGTATTATTATTTTTTTCAAAGTTTTTAATATTCTTGCACCTTTATAGGTTTTCGAGGTCGCTGAATCCGAGTAAAATGTCAGCGAATTAAAATTTTCGCGGCGAGACCCATTTTTGGCGGTCACGCCATATTCACGCCGTTTTAACGCCGCGGGAAGGCGCCTGCGGACGTAGCGAATAGCACCATCGGATTCAACGAACTATTTTACCCCAGGGGGTCTGGAATGGTAGATTCAGAGGAAACGCAAAATCACATTTACTATGCCTGAATATGGGATACGCTAGAATTCAAATTTCGATTATTTACGAAAAATCGAAATTCACTTCAAAAAAGCTAATTTCTCGTTTTTATAGGTTTTCGACCATGGGAAATTTAATAGAAAACTTTGTTTTCTAAAGTTTTCTATTAAAAATCATCTTATGCTTTTATAACATTGATGAAATTTCTTAGATGATGTTATGGACCAATAAGATTACTATAAAAACTTGAAATCAATGAAAAAATTAATTAAGAAATACTTTCAAATCGTTTTTCATGTACTACAACCCTTATAAACGAAAAAAACAGCATTTTATTTTCACATGTACTACAACACCATTATTTGATTTCAAGGAAAGGAAAAAGCTATCAAAACCTAGTTTTTAGTTTGATTATTTTAAAGTAATTATTTTAGAACAAGATAAAATAAATTTTACATTATTTAGAGCAAAAACGACACCTGGGGGTTAACTTTAAATCTATACGCGTTTTTTTGAAAAAAGACAATTTTTAATAGAAAACATAAATTTAGATGAAAACAAAGTTTTCTATTAAATTTCCCATGGTCGAAAACCTATAAAAACGAGAAATTAGCTTTTTTGTAGTGAATTTCGATTTTTCGTAAATGATCGAAATTCGAAAATCTACAGTATCCCATATAAAAAAATTCAGAAATGATTTGGGGTTTCGATTCAATCTACCATTCCAGACGCCCCTGGGGTAAAAAAGTGCGCTGAATCCGATGGTGCTATTCGCTACGACCGCAGGCGCCTTCCCGCGGCGTTAAAACGGCGTGAATATGGCGTGACCGCCAAAAATGGGTCTCGCCGCGAAAATTTTAATTCGATGACATTTTATTCGGATTCAGCGATCTCGAAAACCTATATAGATGCAAGAATATTAAAAACTTTGAAAAAAATAATAATACACCATTAAAATGAAAAAAATGCATATTTTCCCTTCAGGACCATAAAAAAGTGGGTTACGGTAGGATTTAAGTTCTAACATTTTGGGAATAGGCTTGTTAAGCTTAGTCGAAAACATAGGGACACTTTCTAAAAAATTGATTTTTTGGCGGGTGCCAAAATTATGGCAATTTTTTAAAAATTTGCGTAGAATGCGTTTTAAATAATTTAAAAAACTTACAACAAAAATTATTACTGCAATAATATTGAAAGTTGTTGAATCCATGATGATGATAAAAAAAATGGTATCAAAGTTGTAAAGCTTTAAAACTTTAAATATTTTCTTTAGTTTTAGTTTTTTATAAGCACTAATTATAATAAAACTAAAAACTAGTAATATTAATATTTTTAATAAAATTTATTTGTATTTTGAGCTGCAAAAAAACGCCTTTATTTAATTCACTATTCTAGAAAAATGAATAAATGCCTGAATAACTTTGTATAAAAAATATGTCTTTCCTTTTTTTTTTAAATAATTAAAAAAATAAATAATTTGTGTCGTAATTAATAATAATAATATTTCTCATACCTTTTTGATGCCATCTATACACCCGTGGCACAAATAATAAAATTATTAAAATTTGCTTATTTTGTTTTAGGCTTATTGTGTTTTTGAAATTAAAAGTTGTTTCTAAATAATTAAATTAATTGTTTAACAAAGAAAAGTTTATTATTGCATTAAAAGGAGATGACACAATGGGAATTTTGCCAAAAAAAAACAGCACACAAGAGTAAAGATTATTATAATTATTTTTTTCTTTTAATGGGAAATACTGATGCAATTATCAGTATAAAAGTTTAGTTTAAACTGAAAAAAAATGTTTCAAAATTATAGTTTTCGGTTTCAAGAAATAATGGTCAAATATGCAATTGGCAAAATGTAAATGAATGCCACTTGAATTTTTTGAAGCCCTTTAATTTCGATTTTTGCGTGACGTCACGTTTTGACAACTCCTCTTTATTCGGTAAAAATCAAAGATAAGATAGGCTTACAATTGTTAAAAAAAAATTTTTTTTAATTTAAAAAAGAATTGTTTTCAACTTTCTGGTAGTAAAAGAAGAAAAAGTTGATAAGTTTACAACTTTTGTTTTGTCACACAAAAACAAATTGTAAAAATTATATTTAACACAAATATTTGTTAATTTAAGTTTAAATAATTAAATGAATTTCCAATTTTTCTTCCATTAAATGTATTAATAGAAATAAAAGTTAAAATTAAAACATTTTTGCAATCTTTCGAAAATTTAAAAAAAACAAATTTTAAAAAGAAAAGCGTAAAATAAATTTTTTAAAAAGATACAAAAACACAAAACTAAAAATAGTAATCATTAAAGGAGGCGGGTTCTTTGCTACTGTTTTTTTGGATGAACTTGAAAATCAGGTTTGTCCATGTTCCAAGGTTTTATCGAGTGATAGACACGTGCACTAACCACAAAATGCCAGACCGTTTTTTGGAACGCTTCAAAAAAGGAAAAAAATTTTTTTTGCAAATTTTTTTTGTTAATTAAAAATCAATTCTAAACTTAAAATTTAATTTTTTTTTCTTCTTTTTTTTATCAATATATATATAAAAGAACCTGCTGAAACAGGTGATGACACAAAAAAAAGGGTAATTCGCTTTTGGGAATGCACAAAATGCATTTTTGTGAAAAACCAAAAAGTACAAGATTCAGAAAACCTTCAAAAAACCCCCGGGTGCGCCCCGGTGCGTCTTAGGTTTCTCGGATAAATTGTTACTGGACCTATTCCACGTATTTTAATACCAAAACTAACTTTCCCCGAGGAATCCCCAATATAGTTCTGACACATTTTCTACTGAAGATGGTACATGTTCAGTAATGAACCTAAAACTTTTATTTTTTTTGTTTTTCTGGTTATTTTTTTTATAAAATAGTGGAATTGATGATAATATAAAATAAGCAGTTGAAAAATTAAACATATTATTTTTACTTTTCTGTTTTAAAAACGTTAAACTTACGAAAGAATTTTGTATAGAAAATTTTTTTCCTAAAAACTTTTTTTGGCAATGTGAAACATAACATTTTTTAGCTTTTTTTGATAGAAAAAACGGTCTGAATCAGATTCTTTTAATTTCTGAATTCAAATTAACTTTTTGTCAAGTTTTTTCTTAGTAAGGTTTTTAAGCTTGATAAATCCAACATTTTGAGCCCAAGATATCTTTATAAAACAGCGTGTACGCTAAAATTTTGCTAAAAAAAGAATATTAGTGCACGTGTCTATCGAGTGAGTTGCATAATCGCTGTGAGACCTTCCAAATAAAAAAATATCAAAGAGCCCGCCTCATTTAACGAAGAAAAACATTATTGATTTTTTCTAATAACAAAATTCTGCAACTAAAATGTATGCAAAAAAAGGGACGAAAGCATTTTTATTTTTTTTGTTTCGAAAAAACATTGCAAAATTTGCTAAAATGGTTTCTTTTCTGTTTTTTTAAATATTTCGGAACATTTTTAAATATTTTTTGTAATTTAACTAGACTTTTTTAAACTAAAAGATTCATGCTTGAAAATTTAACCTTTTCTTTGCGTTGGAATTTGATGTGAGACAAGTTTAATTTTGAATATAGCAGAATAGTTAACAACTAGTTGCCATCTTTTTCAATAATTTTATATGTCAAAAAAAGAAAGACTTAAAAACTCTTTGGTTTTTATAATGTCACATTCTGCTACAAATTTCTTATTTAACGGTTATTTGGGTAAAATTACTGCTGGAAAAATTTTTGAATTTTGAATTTTTCGCAACAGCAAAAATAAAGTTGTAATTTCAAATTTAATTAATAATTTTATGCACAAAAAAAATTCAAAAAATAGAAAATACTCTTCAAAACTTTATGCGCCAATATTTTTTTCTGCATTTTTTAGCCTTCGTTTTTTTCCATCAGCACCGGCCGACAAATTTTAAAAAACGATTATGACTGAAAAAGAAATAATTTTTTTCCTTTTTTTTTTTTTTTCGAACATTTTTTTTTGACTTGCCGGTCCCTAGATATACTGTGCCGTAAAAAAACAGTTTCCTATTTCATAAATGAACCATTTAATTTACTTTGGATATGGAAATTCTTTGGTTGATATTTTTTTGATGTTTTTTTCGTAGTTTACATTTTTTTATATAACCCAGGGACAAGGCCGTATTTAGGGGGATTCGGGATCTGTGCCCTCCGAAACTGAGGAATTTCCTTTGATCTTTTGCCGTTTTGTGTTGGTGGCGGCAAAAGATCAAAGGTGTGCCCCCCCCCCCCTCCAAAATCACTGTGCACCCTCCGAATTTTTCTTCCCAGGGATGAGAAATGCG
This sequence comes from Panagrolaimus superbus, assembly GCA_964035985.1. Lineage (NCBI taxonomy): Eukaryota > Metazoa > Nematoda > Chromadorea > Rhabditida > Panagrolaimidae > Panagrolaimus > Panagrolaimus superbus. The sequence continues at coordinate 16,621,882 of OZ038357.1, forward strand.
GCGAGATTTCTCACCCCTGATATAACCGGTTAACCCGCTATTTTCCCATTGCAAAAATGATCACTCGTGGCGGTGTGACAACTGCACAAAAAAATTGATGTAAATCCATTAATTAATTTGGTTTATGTATCCTTTAAACAACATGTATATTTATGATAATATTTTTTAAAGATTCTTTTTTTACCCAACAAACTGCTGTTTCTACACATGATAGCAATTTTATCCAATATACAGTAATTTTCAATAATTGTCACATTACTGTAATTCTTTTTAATTTGTTTTCATGACTCACCAAAAAACCGGTGTTCAAACATTATTTCGTTTACCCCAACAACTTTGTATAAAGCTTTCCTCTTTTTTTCATTTTCAAATGCATTTCTATGATAAAAAAAAAATAAATTTTTAATAAAATCATTTTAAACTTAACAAACAAGAACATCAAATACAGACTTAATAAAATGAAATTTGAAAAACCAAGTAACAAAAAATAATAAAGTTAAACAGGTTTATCTCGGATCATAATCAGTCCATTATTATAAAGGATTTCAGCAAGTTGAACCTAAAATAACACTTTTGAAACTACAGTATACAAAAATAATAATTACAACTCACATTTACTTGTTTACCACATCCAAGATCTTTAACTTTAATCCATTGTGGATATTCACGGAATAATGTGGTAATTCCATCAACCATTTTCATTTCAACTGCAACAGTTTTTTGTTCAGTATTTTTAGAGAGGATTCGACTATTTGACATTCGATGAATAATGAAAGGTGTTTCTTCATTTTCAAAAACAAGTCGTTGAGCATGTTGTCGAATAAATCGAATTTCTTTCATTCGAGTAACTTTTACTTCATTTTCATCAAACATTCCAAGATTTTCGCCACAATGAACGCTGAGATTCCGTTGTTCTGGAGTTAACATTGGTGGAAGAGCAGTTTTGAAAAATCCTTGAGCCATATTATCAATTGCAGGAGCCATTCCATCTCGATATGTTTCAGTAACATCTTCAAGCATTGTATTAACAACAGGCATACTACTAAAAAGAGAGAGCCTATTTATTAATAAAAATGTTTAAAAAGAAAGCTTACTGTTCATTTAAACCTTCTTCATAGTCTAAAGCAGCAACACCACCCATTTCAAGAAAACCGGGAGGAAGTGAACGACGGGCAACAAGACGTGATTGACGAATAGAATCCCAAACTTCATTACTAATATTTTTGATTAAATGTGCAAATGTTACATTATGGCATAATGAAATTGTAACATGAAGAGAATGTTCTTTTCCAGTGGAAGCAGAATGATAAAATCCACGTGGAACATATAAAATATCTCCTTCTTCCAATGTACCTTCAAATACCAAATTTTTATCTGCCATTTCTTTTTCAGTAAAATTTCGACTTGATTCATCTGGAAGTGCAGAATCTCCATCAGCAGGTGACCAAACACGCCAATATTTTTTGCCTTCAAGCTGAAGAATAAATGCATCAACTTCATCCCAATGTGGGGCAAAGCCAGCCGAATTTGCGGGTGTTAAATATCTTAAAAGAAATTAAATAATCAGTTATTTTCCAAAAATATACAGTAACTTACGTATTAGCTCTAGCTCCAACAAAACTATTCGTAAGTTCTTGAAGAATTTCACAAATATACCAAATTTCATTATTGTATGATTGTGGATTAATACACTGAAGAGACATTCCAGCTTTGACAAAAGTTTTAAGTTGATGAGCAAAAACTCTTCCAACAGGATTATGAGTTGTACGTCCACCTTCACGATCATAATGAGCAACATTAATATTAGTACCATATTCCAAATCATTCTGAAAGATATTAATTATGTTAACAGCACAATTAAAAAAATATTTACTTCTTGAACCATTCGAAGAAGAGCATCACTGGAAAAAATTCCTTTGAAATAATTTTTATCCCGACGTTTAACAAAAAGAACACGACGTCGAAAGAGATGACTGAAGAATGCATCACGTTCAATTGGTGCAATCATCCAACTGAAAGCATCAAAAGCAATTTGAACGGAATGTGTATCAGCAATTTGACCGAATTTAAATGTTGTAAATGGACCACCTCGAGCTTTTCCTGCAGTTGTACGTTCAACTTTTAATAAAAAGGCATTTTCTTTAGCAGTACGGTAGCCATCAATTTTGAATTTGTAATCTGTTGTCATTTGGAACATTGGACTAATATCTGTGTATTCATCCTCTCCAAGATCAATATCCATATCATCTTCAGAATCATCCATTTCATCTTCATCCTCTTCATCTGATTCACCAGGAGCAGCAATAAAGTTTCCAAGATCCTCAGATAAATCAAAATCTTCAGCGTACAAATCATTTTCATCATCTTCAGCAAGTTCATCCAAATCATCTACGGGTCTCATGATAGAATCTTCTTCATCATCGGATGAACCATGTCCAATACCAGCAGAATAAAGGTCATCAAGAACAGATAATTCATCATTTTTTGGACGTGGAGCAGGAGCAGGAGCAGGACTCTCTAAAAAGAAACAACATATTAAAATAATAAAAAGAAACAACATGTTAAAATAACAATTGAACTCACTTTTTTTTGATTTTCCAACAGATTTCAGGCGATAATTTTTTTTATCTATAAAGAATAATCATTTAAAAAACAAAAAATAAAATCAATCAACTTACCCCATTCGCGCTTGAGCCTGCGTTTATAATCGTTCATTATGTTAATTTAAAAAACACTAAAATTTTTACTTTAGAATAAAAAAAAACTTTCATTTTTTGTAGGTCTATGCACTTTTTTTCGTTTTTTACAAAAATTTCAGCTCATAGATATTATTAAAGCGCAAACAATGTCTCAAAATATTGAATTTTCTATACTAAATAACATTAAAATAAAAAAAATAAAGAAAGAAGTTGGGAAGAGTGATAAAATTATGTAATTCTGATTCAGAATGACTTTTTAACTCTAACTATCGTTTCACTCCCTTATAAAAGTCGCCAAAAAGTGTCACAACGGAAAAAATTTTTCGTGCAAAGAAAAATCGAGGCTTTCGCACTATCGTTTCATTCCCTTATAAAAGTCGCCAGAAAGTGTCACAAAAAAAACTTTTTTTTCTTTTTTTTTTGCAAAAAAACAGTGCAAATATAAAAAAAAAGATGTGTGTGGATAAGGGGAAACGAAAAATGAAAGTTAAAAAAGGTTGCTGTTTCGCCTTTTAATACAACCATAAAGCTGAATTGTCTTTGCACGAACACAATTTTTCCGTTGTGACACTTTTTGGCGACTGTGAAACGATAGTGTTCGTTGGATAAGTCTATGCATTTTTCAACAGATTTTTTCTTTTCTTTTTTCTCCCACTAAACTTTCGTTTCAAGAATTTTGCCAGTGGAAAAAAACGATGTTATAGATATTGTTGAGTGTACAAAAGTTACAAAAACAAAGCGATTAGGATTTTAAATAATGTTTTGCCTTCTTTTTCCTAATATAGTAAACTATATGTTTAAAGGGAGTGTCGACGACAAGCAAAAAAAAAATTTTTGGCAACAAGTATGTTTTTACACGAATAAGACATTTTTCTATGCTATTTCTTTTCTCTAACTCATTTTCGTGTTAAAACATACTTGTTGTCCACACAAATTTTTTTTTGCTTGTCGCCGACACTCCCTTTAACGATATTTGATCTTTTTAATGAATGAAAAACATCACATTCTTCGTAAAATGCTGTTTTTTGCAAAAAAACGAGAAATTTGCCATTCACTATTTTTGGTCGTACATAAAAGGGCCATCGAGGGCCGCTCTAATATTTTTACATATTATTTCTAACATAATAGCGGATATATATGCAAAGGGAGAAGTTGTCCAAAGGCGTCCGACAAAAGTTACAGCTTAAAATGTGAGAAATTTTTGCGTTTTTTTCTTATTTTTTATAATCTTTAAAATTTTCAATCATATTTTTGCATTATTATTGGCTTTAGTAATAAGTTTATTGTTCTTAAGACATTTTGTGAATATAACAATGGCCAAAAAATGAAGGTCAACGCTGTAGTTTATGAAAGTTTATATATAATAAGTACACCGCTTCGCCGTTGTTTACACTCTTTTTTTCCTTGACCACAACGTTGAAACTTAATTTTTTATATTTCTCATAGCTGGACTATTACTGACAGATGATGTCAATAATCGAAAAAACAACAATAAGTGCATTTAACAGAGTTTTAATATTTAAATTGAAGATGATTCGCAAAAGTACCAGCCGAAGCGCTCCAAACAAAACAAATTCGCGCAAGTTTTGGCAAAGTGAAAATGAATGCCCCGTGGGGCAAAAAATGTTCAACTTTTAAAAGTCATTCTGAATCAGAATTATATAATTTAATCACTTTTCCTAACTTCTTTTTTTATGTTTTTATTCTAAGGTTATTAAGTATAGAAAATCCAATATTCTGAGATATTGCTTGCGCTTTAATAATTACTATGAGCTGAAATTTTTGTAAAAAACGAAAAAATGTGCATAGACCTACTTTGGCGACTATTTTCAGACAATAATCGTTTTTTAAAATTTGTCGGCCGGTGATCAGACATCATTTTTTTTCTTCTTGGTTTTTTTGGTGAAAACCAAGAAGCGGAGTTTGGCAGTTACAAATGATGTTAGTTTCGTAAAAACGTTAAATCATATAAATAAGAAATCTGCACAGTCACAGCGTGGTCACATGTGGAGACACATAATGCCAAAATTAAGTTTTTCAACATCTTCAACATTGAATTGATCATGTTTAATTATTATCGATAAATTTAAATGTTGTATTTGTTTCTTTTATTTCTTTATTAAAAGAAGGATATACGAAAGGTTTTATAAGTCACAGTATGCATTTAAATGCAATAACGGAGATTTGTGAGCAATTTAAAATTTTTGCTCGCTTTTTTTAATGTGCACAGTTGCTTTTCTTTAAATAAAAATAAGCAAAATTAATTTCAAGCATTATTTGAAAAAAATATTCGTAAAAGGTTGTGTAAGAATTGACTGCATTTTAACTTGTTTTTTCGGGTAAGATACTTGTTTTTACATTTTTTTTAAAAAATGTAAATATTACTTTTTAAATTTTTCAAAGTTAAGGTGGCAAAACTATACTTTTTGTAGGAATTATTACTTTTTACAAGATAAAAACGTATATAAAATATTCAAAAAAAATTTTTAAAAAAAGATTTTTTTATTTAACGATTTTTAAAATGATGTTAGTTTGTGAAAGTGTTAGTTTCGTAAAAATCTTTCTTTGCAAAAACATATTTTTTTGTCTGTCCAAAAACGAATGCTTTAAAGGGAGTGTCGAAGATAGTGAAAAACTTTTTTCCGTCGTTCCAAGTGATGGAGAATGCATTCGTTGCGTGCGGGCGGACAAACTTTTTCATTCCCCATCACTTGGAACGACGGAAAACGTTCATAAAAAGTTTTTCACTATCTCCGACACTCCCTTTAAAATATATGTTTTTGTTTTCATTCAATGTAAATCACACAAAAAGATGACGAATATTGAATGAAAACCAAAAAATGAATGTATATTTTTTTATGAATCAAAAAAATAAAAATGAAAAGGCATCTCTCAGATTTTTTGTTGAATCACCGTAAATTTTTCTACATAGCAACTTGTTTTTTTTGTCGAATTATTTCTCAAGGACCCCTAAAGATATATGAGATCCTATTTTTTTAAATTTTTGTTTGTTTGTTTCTGAAATATCGCTTGATTTTTGTATAATACCGTATATTTAGTCGATATATTGCATTCAACAGAAATTTTTCTATAACTTTTGGTTCGTATTCCGGTATGGGATCGGGTCCACATGGTTTTAATTTTTCGGTTGAATCTTTTAACAACTTTAATGACAAATTTAATGAATTGTTGGTGTTCGAATGTTTGTTGTGAGATTTTAGCGTTTTCCTTAATTGAGCAATTAATCAAAGCAGTGGAGCAAATATTTTCTATTTCTACCTCAATATCATGCCGTCATGCCCAGACTCGATTAGCTGCATTGTAAATGCAGTGACTGCATGAAGACTGCTTTTTTGCATTCAATGCGCATTGACTGCATCATAGATGCACAGAGTGCATAGCTAAGCAGTCAATGCGCACTCAATGCAAAAAAAGCAGTCTTCATGCAGTCAGTGCATTTACAATGCAGCTTAATCTGGGATATATGCCCCCAAATACATTTAAAATATTCAAAAAAAATAAAGCAATCAAAAATCGTTAAAAAAAGCCAGGTTTGAGATCATCAAAAACACAGGCGTTTTAAATCGATCGTTTTAAGAAAAAAAAGAGAAAAAATGTTTTCTCTTTTTTTATGTTTATTTGCGAAAGGTTATAAATATTGAAAAGAAAATGCAAAAAGAAAAAAAAACGAAGAAAAGGAAAATGAAAAAGGGCGAAACATCGTTTTTTTGTGTTGAATCATTTCTTCTCAACATTGCAAATGTTTTGAGAAAATTGCATAAAATTGCAAAAAAATGGAAAAAACACCACACTATTTTTGCGCAATATTCTTTGAAAAAATGTTTGAATATTTTATTTTGCTTTTTTTGAAATGCATTTATAATTAATAATAAATAAATAACCATAAAAATTAGAAACAAAATAATAATATATTAAAAATTGTCTCTTTATCTGAAAACCTTATTTAAAAACAATATAAAATATTTAAAAAAGAAATATTAAAACGATGCAATTTTGAAAAGCTCGAAATCACGTTGGAATCAAACGTACATTTTACTTTTTCAGTTCCTCGGTTAGCTTTCTCGGTGGATGCTAAACTTTTAATTAATATTAAATTCTTATATAGTTAGAATCACCAAAAAAAGCTCTATAAGATATCAGAGAGCTTTTTTAAATATTAAATTTTAGTCACATGATATTGACCAAAAAATCGAAAAAATCGGGCTTTTTTTTTCTTTCTCAGTGGATCCACCATAGATGATTAGGGGGTCGGATTTCCGACCCCCCCCCCCCCCCCCCCCCCCATCCCCCCCTGCACACTGGGACAGCACATTTCTCACCACGAAAGTTTTTTTTCGCTGTTTGCGATTTTTTGTTATTGGACCTGTGAAATTTTGTGTTGTAATTAAAATATAATGTTTTTATTTTTTCTTCATATTTTTTTTCACAAAAAATGCTACAAAATGATATATCACTTTCCGCAATCTGATCATGGGAAGTACGAAAAGTGTTGGGGGTGTTCATACATATATAAAGTTTTTGAAGCCGGTTCGTATCCGTTTTTTCTGATTTTGGCATAGAATATAGATTACATGCCAAAGAAGGTCCCCACGAGCCAAATTTTTGATTTAAGGTCTTATCTTTAAATGGCATCAAAAATTGTGCCGAAAATGAATAATTAACGAAGTAATGTTTTTTTGTGTACAAAAACTTCTGGAATCATCCTGTAATTGAACTATTTTTTGGTGTAAAAAACATAGGGAATCCGAAAATAGAGACACTTTTTTTGATTTAAGGATTCTGAAGGCCGATTCTGAAGTCGAAATTGTTTTTTCACATTTAGCTATGTTTAGAGTCCATTTTTTCTGCTGATTACAGTAATAGAGGCCTTTTTGATTAGTAATATGTATATGGTACCGTAATAAGTAACCGCTACAAAAAAGCAGTTGAAAAAAAATTTTTTTTTAAATTTTAACATTTTACCACATATTACTTATTACGGTACCATATACATATTACTAATCAAAAAGGCCTCTATTACTGTAATCAGCAGAAAAAATGGACTCTAAACATAGCTAAATGTGAAAAAACAATTTCGACTTCAGAATCGGCCTTCAGAATCCTTAAATCAAAAAAAGTGTCTCTATTTTCGGATTCCCTATGTTTTTTACACCAAAAAATAGTTCAATTACAGGATGATTCCAGAAGTTTTTGTACACAAAAAAAACATTACTTCGTTAATTATTCATTTTCGGCACAATTTTTGATGCCATTTAAAGATAAGACCTTAAATCAAAAATTTGGCTCGTGGGGACCTTCTTTGGCATGTAATCTATATTCTATGCCAAAATCAGAAAAAACGGATACGAACCGGCTTCAAAAACTTTATATATGTATGAACACCCCCAACACTTTTCGTACTTCCCATGATCAGATTGCGGAAAGTGATATATCATTTTGTAGCATTTTTTGTGAAAAAAAATATGAAGAAAAAATAAAAACATTATATTTTAATTACAACACAAAATTTCACAGGTCCAATAACAAAAAATCGCAAACAGCGAAAAAAAACTTTCGTGGTGAGAAATGTGCTGTCCCAGTGTGCCCCTGGCAGACGAAAATTTTTCTTAAAAAAACGCAAAGGGGGGAGTACGTTAAAATTTCGAACAAATCCAAAAGAAAAAGTCGTTAATTTTCGACTATTTTAAAGGAGATTCGTTAGTTGATGCATTGCGAAATATTGCAAAAATTTGAAAAAAAAAGTTGCCTCAAAAAAGGCGGAGCTCAGAAACTTATCGATTTCAATTAGCTTTCGTTCCAAGAATTTTACGCATTTATTTCGTTTGTTTCTTTTGCTGCAAAAAAAGGATTGAGAAATCACTGATTTGCTCGAGCTCACTATATGAATATATGCATTTTTGCATTACTTTTTTAATATTTTACCTTTTTTATGTATTTATGTTATTAATTTTATGTTTACTGCTAAAAAAAGTTCTTTTTCTTTGTGTTTCCGATAATGCTTGTGTAATTTTTTGTATATGATTATACCATCCTTTGTATAAAATTTCAACCTACTAACAGGATTGAGAAAACTATGATAGGTGGAGCTTAGCTGTAAAAGGGTAGTATGTTGGAAAAATTTTGTTATGGACGAAAATCCTGTGATTTCGGAGTTTTGAGATTTATCAAAATTCTTATCACTGATAATCACTTTGAAAAACCGGGACTTTGCCGTTTTTTTGGAAATAAATTTTTCTTAAAGTCAAATTTTGACGGGGTTACTGTAGAGATAACGTTTTGCAACAAAAGACTGTAATATGTAGTTTTGCTTCCTCTACAATATTGGGGAACAAATTTTTTCGATCCCCGTCGTCCCCGGGGATTTTTACGTGGTAAAACGTGTTTTGGTCGTAAACTTCAATTAGCTCAACTGAGAAAAGTACTCTAACGATTTTTTTCAAATTTTCACAGTAAATCCGGATAGTTCTGTAGTTTATAGGAAAAATACATTCAACACTGTAAAAATTCAACTACCCCCCGATATCCCCGAAAAACCCCTAAAAAACGCCCTTTTTTGGGTGTTTTTTACTTTGGTGAATTTTTAAAAATAGACGCTATTATTTGTTTTTCCTTATATTTTGATATGTTATGCAAACGGATATGGAGAATCCGAATCCGCTATCCGCTAAGCACCAAAAAATCGTTTACATTTTTCCCAACGTTTTTAAAATTTCAACCTGTTTTAAGCCCCGAGGGCAAAAATTTCAAACTAAATTTTAAAATATTAAAATTTGCATACATGTGGCGCATTTTACGGGGAGTCCGTTTCTTTCATTAGATTCGGTATTTAACGATCGAGGTACCGCGATATCGGGGTTTGTCGAAAAAAGAATCATTTTTTTCTTTCTTTTTTTCTAGGTCAAATTTATTTTTGCAGCCATGAAATTTTGCGCATAAAAATGAAGGAAAAGAAGAAGAGAAAAAGTGCATCAGAGTTGCAGAGATAAAAAATATGCATAACAACCCGACCGCGTGCCGCGTAATATTTTGTAATTGCTGATATATGGGTAAAACCAAATGTTTAAATCAGCTTCGGCTTTGAGTTGCGCGCACTAGGGATTTGAGATTGCAAAATTAGGTAGGACTGTTAGAAAATTTGTTGGATTTATTTCAACATTAAATTTTTATATCATTATCAGTTTACTGATAAGAATGATAAATATTAAGAAAAAAATAATTGTTTTTTGAAAATTTGAAAACAAAAAAGGGAAATTTTAAAATATTTTAATTATATTTTAAAAAATGGATTTGAATATTTAAACTTAAAATTCAACATTTAATTTTGATTTCATTATCAGTTTACTGATAAAAATAATAATTTTTTTTTAAAGTATGGAATTGGAAAAATATTTCAATGTTCAAATATTGTCAAACATAAAAAAATTGTGATTAAAATTTAACGAATGTCTCAATTAGTTGCATTTATAAATATGATACTGCTACTATCTACTTTTTGTTATTATAAATGAATGTTTATAGTTTTTTTAACTTAGGTGTACTAAACCGATCATTATTATCGCATTTAAAAATTTGTGCAGCTGCCATTTTCAATGGTTTTGAAACGAAAGGGAAAGGCATGAAAATTTGTTGATTTAATTTATTGATAAAAATAGTTTGATATTATTCGTGTAATTAAGAAGATAGGGCAAAGACGGCCGGAGGCAAAAAATATAAATACATTAAATTTATATTTTTTGTTTATCAAAATAGTTTTAATTTTTATTGTTAATAAAAGTGATAAATGAATAACTGTTTTGTATTATTTGTGGGATTAAGATGGAGCAAAGACGGCCGGAGGCCTATTTAAAGGTTTGTGACTTTAAAATAAAACCCAAAGCCGAAGGCCTAGGACCAGCAGTAAATCGGCGAAGCCGTTGAGCCAAAGGCTCGACGGCGGAGACGATTTAAAATCTGCCGTTATTGTTGTAACTCATAAGGTTGTGTTAATATATATGAGTTATACCAAACCATTTCTTAATGCGTTCAAAAAATTGTGCGATGTATTTTTTCAGTGGTTTTAAAACGAAAAGGAAAGGCAAAAGAAAAAAAATATGTCGCGCATGCGCATGCGTAAAAGAGCTTAAACTCAACCGTTTTGAATGATTTAAAAAGTTATAAGCATAAAAAAAGTTCTGTAATTACAAGACCACTAACACATAGGACCCGACTAACACAAGCCTTCCGTAGGAAGGCTGGTTATTATTTTGTTTAGAATTGGTTTATATTTTTTCTGATACTTATCTGATTGATAGGAGAAGATATAAATACCAGCTATTATTATCGTCTAAACTTTTTTGAAGATCGACGGAAAAGCTTTTTTCCAGCTTCGGTCAAAATTGATGGAAGAAATATTGTCGATATATGATTGCAAATTGCTGTAGAACATTTTTCCGCAGAACCATATCTGATGTGTCGTTGCTGTAATTTTTTTACTATTGATTTTATAACATGTTTAATTATTTGAAATTTTAGAAACGAAATATCAAAAATATGCTGAATGCTGTTTCTATGGACGAATATTTTTTCCTAAAACTAAGTTGATGATGCTGATCAAATTGACATTGGGAATGTGTATCATCATCTTTTTCGTGGTCAATTGTTTATTGCTGATTATGAATTTTTGATAAAAGATAATTAAGCTCAATGTGAGTTTTTTGAATTATCATTGTTGCATTCGGGTACATTGAATATTTTATGTACTGGAAAGCATTTACTCAATTGATAAAAAATCGGATACTGATTTATGTTGAATCAAAAAATAATATGAGGTAATTCTTTTATACAAATTTTTTATGGTATCAATCTACTGTTATCCATTTTAGTTTTCAACTTTTTATCATATATTCAAGAATGATGTGTTTCTTCTTCTATCACGACCCAAAAAAATCAAATTCAGAAGAATTTTTATTCAAAAATTAGCTGATTTGGATTATGCTTAAAATGTTTTAGTTCACTTTTTTATTGTATTTGTTTTATTGTTTTGACTTTTTCTTTAATAAAGTTTCTGTATTATTTCATGATGACTTTTCGTGTAGTTGTTTTACATTGATGGCATTAAAATTTTCGGGTACAAGATAGGACAAATGTAAATTAGATGCGTTGGTACTGGGGATTTTTTGAGGATTAAATCTCCCGATAAGTATTCATTAACAATAACAACAATATCTACCATTTCATGATTATCTTTACAAAGCTAAACGTTTTATGACAACTATATTGGTGGTGTAAGTTTCATTTCTGCTTTGTGTTTAGGTATATTCCAAAATACCATTTTTGTATATTCAAATTATTTTGAGCTCAAACGCGCTCACACATGGGCAGATGGGTGCGACAATATCCTGAAAAATCCGCGACCCTTTTCAGGCACAGGGGGGAGTACGTTGAATTTTTCGCAAAATTTTTTTTGGTTTTGTAGCACATCTAGTCTTAATTACACGTGTTTATTTAGCGGTTAAAAAAAAGATGGATTTAAGAATGAACCCTCACATTTTGGCCCCGGTCCAGGGCCTTTGCAAATTGCTAGGTCCAAACCAAGGATTTGTTATTTTCTTCAAGTTTTGCCTTGGTGTCCCATGTGCAACTTTTTTTCTAATCGAAAAAGTTTACCCCTGTCTTTTGTTCAACCTTGGGTAGATTTTACAATTTCTTAATGGTTTACAATTAAAATCTAGGATATTTTAAGCCTACAGTAATACTCAACAAAGACTCTTCTGCCTTATTATGTTGGCACTTTTTAGATCGATGAAAAGCTGCAGGCATTTAGCACATTTTTAGATAAAAAATAACAAAAAATGGCTTAAAATTGACAAAAACAGATGCGATTCAATGCAGTGATCTGAAAAGCGCGATGGATGCATAAAAATAAAAAAGAAATTTGTTACAATCATTTTTGGGCACACTATGTTTGGGGACTAATTTTTGACAATTGAAATTTAAGGAATGATTCTTGCGGAGGCTAGTAAATCCGATCCGACTTCTCGAAAAAAATATCTGCCGCTACCCTGACATTTAAAATTCTTTTAAAATATAATTTATAAAAGCCACGAAACTGACTTAGCCCTAATAATAAAATTAAATACAGTATGTTCGTTCAATTTTTTCAAGGGGTCGCGATTGTCTCACAAAAATGAGTTATTATATGTAATAATAATCTTTTCCATTTTTTTTTATGCTCACTTAGTTTTAACTATATTACTGGGAATGTCTTCGTCTCTTTTTTATCATCAGAATTCAAGAGTTTTTAACTTTATACTTAGCTTGATACCACTTTTGATTATTCGAAAAAAGGGTCGCGACCAGTGTTGGCGGTCTTTCGGTCATCGGTCCGGTCATTCGGTCATTTCGGTCCGGTCAGGTTTTTCGGTCGACCGTGACCGATGACCGAAAAATTTCGGTCCCGGTCTTTTTTTTTTCACTGATTTATCATTGAATTGTCATAAAAATCGCTTAAATTATGCATCTATTGATGAAATTACGATAAAAAATTAACATATTTTAAGAAAAACTGCGGAAAAAATTGAAACTGAGAAAAAAGTATCAGACCGTTGACCGAAATTTTTCGGTCCGGTCACGGTCGACCGAGACCGAATACCGGAAAATGTCGGTTGACCGCCAACACCGGTCGCGACCTTTTAAGTCTTCGTACAACTTATAATATTTAAATATTGTAAGCTTAACAAAACAATTATCAAAAAATATAAATATTTTTATATTCAAATCACATTCCACCTTTCAAAAAAGGGTCGCGACCTTCATATTATGAAGTTCATATTCTAAGATTTATGAAATAATAAATTTGGGCGGTGAAACAATAAAAGACTCATTTTTTAAGATGTAACATTTAAACATTCTTATTAAAAGATGATACATATAAAGATTTTTCTTTAAAGATTTAAAAAAAAAGATGTGACATTTAAAGATTTTTGTGAAAAGAATTTATTTTTATGATGTAACTTTTTATCATGTTACTTTTAAAGATTTTTCTTTAAAGGTTTAAAGAAAAAGATGTGACATTTTAAGATTCAGAAAATGTGCAATTTGCGGTCAATTTTATTCATTAAGAAATTCATAGCTGTCATTTATTTCAAATGACTGGTATTTGCATTCATGATCTGAAAAAATTTGATGAAAAATCTTTAAAAGTAACATGATAAAAAAAGTTGAATCTTAAAATTACAATCTTTAGTAAAAAATCTTTAAATGTTACATCTTTAAAAAAATTTCTTTTAATAAAAATCTTTAAGACGAGTTCTCTGAGGTTTTTTTTCCTTCCTCACGATTTCCGTACAAAAAATTCAAAGTGGTCGGGGGGACGTAATTTTTCGTCCAATAGGGTAATTTTTGATGCTGAGTCCGTTTTTTTTGGTTTCAGCGCGAAAAATTTGGTCGTTCGAAAGTTATCGTGGCGGGACCACCGAAATTTCGAAAATACGGTAAAAATTCGAAATTTGTTAGTTTTCTCTAATTTCCCACCTATATAGGTTTTCGACCATGCTGAATCCGAATTTCTCCTCGGCGAGTGCCGAAAAGTTCCGAAAAGTGCCGAAATGACATTTCGACTTGCCGAATTTGCTAATTTTTGGGCGAAATGACTGTCTGAGTTATCCGGGGGGATGAGATAATGTCATATTCGGAATCAGCGTGGTCGATTACATATACTCCTGCAGAGTATGTAAAATAAAAGTTGGACAACCGATTTCCACGTGCGCCCAAACACGAAACCTCCACAGGGGGGAGTACGTTGAAGTTTGAAAAAAAAAATTTTTTTCAAAAAATTTTTTTTTCAAATCTTGTTTAAATATAGTTTTTTTTTACTTCATATTGTCCCATTTGACATTGGAAATAATTTTGGTGTTTTTTTACCAGTAATAAGTAAAATTTTTGGTAATATTTATGGTAAAATTTGACTTTTTTTCAACTACTATATTTTTAAAGTAGATTATTTCAATTTAATTAAAAACAATATTATTTGGTATTGGATATAGTTTTGCTGAATATTTTACCAATAATTAGTATATTTTGGTAAAACTTGGGTTTGTTTTCTCAACTTATAACTACAGTTTTACCCAACGAAATTTTACAAAAATATTTCAAACTTCAACGTACTCCCCCCTGTGGAGGTTTCGTGTTTGGGCGCACGTGGAAATCGGTTGTCCAACTTTTATTTTACATACTCTGCAGGAGTATATGTAATCGACCACGCTGATTCCGAATATGACATTATCTCATCCCCCCGGATAACTCAGACAGTCATTTCGCCCAAAAATTAGCAAATTCGGCAAGGCGAAATGTCATTTCGGCACTTTTCGGAACTTTTCGGCACTCGCCGAGGAGAAATTCGGATTCAGCATGGTCGAAAACATATATAGGTGGGAAATTAGAGAAAACTAACAAATTTCGAATTTTTACCGTATTTTCGAAATTTCGGTGGTCCCGCCACGATAACTTTCGAACGACCAAATTTTTCGCGCTGAAACCAAAAAAAACGGACTCAGCATCAAAAATTACCCTATTGGACGAAAAATTACGTCCCCCCGACCACTATGAATTTTTTGTACGGTGGCCTGCAAATAAATTCAGAGAACTCGTCTTAAATGTCACATCTTTTTTTTTGAACCTTTAAAGAAAAATCTTTAAAAGTAACATGATAAAAAGTTACATCTTAAAAATATAATCTTTGCTAAAAAATCTTTGAATGTTACATCTTTAACAGAATTTCTTTTAATAAGAATGTTTAAATGTTACATCTTAAAAAATGAGTCTCTTATTGTTTCACCGCCTAAATTTGGACAAAGAGTTGATTTTTAAACTTCCTGATTTGGAATCTAACCTCAGTTTTTTCAAAAGCGTCGCGACTTTGTCTGTCGTCTGGTGTTTCTTACCTTAAATAATTTTTATTTTTGACCCTAATTAAAAAGCAAATTTATTAATTTTAACGGTCGCGACCCTACTCATTTATTTTTGTCTGCATTTAAACAAATTCCGAATCCGCTTTTTTGTTCTTAAATAAAGGGTCGCGACCCTTTATTTCTAAACTGTACCAAACAATAAATTTGGGAAATATTTACTTTTCCACTGGGTATCTCAAAATATTTACCCCCCCCCCCTTTTCCATTTCAAACTATCTTATCGTTCACAAAATAAAGGGTCGCGACCCTATCATTCACATTTTTAAAAAGTAATAAATTTGATCAAATTGACTTTTCCACGAGGGTCGCGACCCCTTTTTAGTCTCCCATCATTTTAAATGAGTCTTTTAAATAATAAAACCTCAAACAAATTTCAACTAACATTTCTTCCATTAATTATAATGACATTTTCCTTAAAAAAATGCTGAATTTAGGGTGGCGGCTGCTTCGCAGCCGCGACCCTTCTTCAAAATCCACCGCGACCCCGCTACCCTGGGTGCGATAATCGCACCCTAGCGCACACATTGCCCAAGTGTGAACGCGCTATTTAAAAAAAATTAATTTTTGCAAAATTGCTGATTTAAATATATGATATATATATTGCATTTATGGGAGTTCGACTATTTCTAAGATGAACGTGTTATGAGTTTGGTGGTGGAATAATTTGAAGAATGTTTGAGAATGCTGCCGCAAATATAAATAGATATGAGCTGCTACTAAAAGTCATAAAATCGGAGTTTGAAAGCTAATTATTGAAGTAAAGTTTATGCAACAGAATTAAAATATAAACCAATTCTAAACAAAATAATAATCATATACAAAAAATTACACAAGCATTATCGGAAACACAAAGAAAAAGAACTTTTTTTAGCAGTAAACATAAAATTAATAAAATAAATACATAAAAAAGGTAAAATATTAAAAAAGTAATGCAAAAATGCATATATTCATATAGTGAGCTCGAGCAAATCAGTGATTTCTCAATCCTTTTTTTGCAGCAAAAGAAACAAACGAAATAAATGCGTAAAATTCTTGGAACGAAAGCTAATTGAAATCGATAAGTTTCTGAGCTCCGCCTTTTTTGCGGCAACTTTTTTTTTCAAATTTTTGCAATATTTCGCAATGCATCAACTAACGAATCTCCTTTAAGGATTTTTAAATTTTTTTTTCAAAGTTATTTTTGATCTATTTGGTTTTTCTTACTTTTTTAAGGCTATAAAATAAACTTTTCTATGTTTAAAGGGAGCGTCCGGGATTAAGGATGGACAAGGGCCAAGGGCTTTTTTGTGGCCCTGGGGGAGGGCCAGGGCCAAGATTTTTGTGTTTCAAAAAAAATTGAACAGGGGGGACCAAGGCAAAATTGTCAAAAAACAGCTTGGTCCTGGCCCCGCCCTGGCCCTGGTGGACACCAAGGGCCAAAGATTTTGGCCCTTGTCCATCCTTAGTCCGGGATAGGCAAATTTTTTCATACGGCCGATGCTTTTAGCATGAAAGTTGCAATGATGGAGAATTCATTTGTTTGTGTTTTTTTGTCAAACATTCATGCCTCGCAACAAAAAAATGCTTTCGGAATCACAGGGGGCGATGGATTGACGGTCGTAAGAAAAACTTTGTTTATCCCAGATGCTCCCTTTAAAGGAGATATGATAATTGATGCATTGCAAAATCGGAAAAAAGATTCTAGCGTCGGCTTAAAGGGGGAGACCCATCTCTAACAAAATTTTTATCAGGGTTCATTGGAGCTGTTTTTTTGTTTGACATTTTACAGCTCCAATAAACCCTGATAAAAAATTTGTTAGAGATGCATCTTCCCTAAGGATGGACAAGGGCCAAGGGCTTTTTTGTGGCCCCGAAAGCCCTGGCCCTGGGGGCCCCGGTGCCAAGGCCAGGGCCAAAGATTTTGGCTCTTGTCCATTCTTAGTCTCCCCCTTTAAAATCCGGGAAAAATGTTATAATTTAAAAAACAAAAAATTTCGAAATGCGTCAACAAATTAAACTCCGCCAACAAGTAAGTAACTTTGGGACCTGACTACGCCAATCCCCGATATTATTTTTACAATTCGGCAGATATGCTTAGAATAATTTACATTTTATAACCGCACATTTCCAAAGAACTCTAACTCTGTGGAATCCAAAGAACCTTGAGGTCCAGGCTAGAGCTAAAAGTAATCCCCTCTAGGGGCTGTCCAGATGTCACGTGACCAAAAAAATTGCTTTTTTTGACCCCCTCCCCCCTCTTGTGATCAGCCGCAAGGCCGTATTTAGGGTGGGGGAATCGGGACCTGTGCCCCCCCCGAAACTGAGGAATTTCCTTTGATCTTTTGCCGCTTTGTGTTGGCGGCGGCAAAAGATCAAAGGTATGCCCCCCCAAACGGTCGGTGCCCCCTCCGAAATTTTTTTCTGTATACGGCCTTGATCAGCCGTGATTATTTTGTTTACCCCCTCACTCCCTCGCGTGACCAAAAACGTGACCAAAAATTTTAAAAATGCAAATAATTTATTTTTTCAAAAATCAATTTTTACTCCACTTTCAGCTAAAATAGATTCAATGCGGGGACGGCTTGATTGTTTTTGTGATGGTCGAACAGCTTTAAGCTTTTGTCGATTCTTTTTGGAGCTTTCAGCACTTTTCTTTAATAATATTTTATATTTAAAGGGAGTGTCGAAGACAGACAAAAACTTTTGTTCATTCCTTAGTGACCAAATCTTAACGCGAAAGCAATATTGTCAGGCAACTTTTTTATTAAAACATTTTTTAAAAAGTTGTCTTTATTATTACCATTTTCTGCCATTTGATTCAAAGATAAATTTTGGAGTGGTTTATTTTGGACATCTTCAAGACCTATAAATAACAGTTTTATAACAAAAGAAATTTTTATGCAGTGTCTTTTTTTAACAATTTTATCAACATTATCAAAATTTAGTTAAATAAATAAACAAACTTGGTGAAACATTTTGACTCATTTTCCTATAAAACCTAATTTTATTTTGTGAACAAAAAACAAAGTTACGGTGAAAAGTGATCACGTGACAAACGATCGACCCCCTCCCCTCCCCTCGTGATTTTTCGTGACCATTTGGCGTACCCCTTCCCCCCCTACTCATGATCACGTGACATCTGGACAGCCCCTCAAACATTAGTAAAACACATTCTCAAAAATTTATATGCAAAATAATAAAAATTTTGCAAAAAAATATTTTAATGATAAGATGGTTTTAAGAAATCCAGAAGGGGGGACCCTTATAAAAAAACTAAAATTTGTGACTCAAAAAAAACGCACAGGGGGGACTCTTTGAAAAACATGAAAATTTGGAACCGAAAAATGTCGCACAGGGGGGACCCTATGAATTTATCGGCGGCGCGAAGCGCCTCCGAAAAAATTTTTTTGGAAGGCTAAATAGACCCCTGGCAGATTTCGGGCCCGAGTGGGGGGGAAATGTAACAAAAAAATTTTTTTCCGACCCCCCTAATCATGTATGGGATCCACTCAAACTAATTTTTTATGCTTTGTGTCTATTTAGAATCAGCAGAAAATTCTGAATCTCGTAACAGCGAGCTTTTTTTTAAATATAACTTTGTAAAAAAGAGATGGTCAAAAATGGAAACGAACACAATGCCAAAAGTGCTTTAAATTCCATCGTGAAAGAGAAATGCGGCCAGTAGGCCCGGCGCGGCCTTGATTTTTTCCCAGGCCGTACTTTTCGGCCGGATTTCTCATCCCTGATTACGACGGCAACGAATAAAGTGCAGATTTTTAAAATGAAAACAGTAAAAAAAACGAAACTGCATTTTTACAATGAAATGAAAAACAAAAATAGTGATACTTTTATCAAAAAAGTAATTGTAAAAGATAATCAAATGCTGCAATTTTATTTATTATTTATTTATAATTTCCAAATCTGACCAATAAAACACAGTTTTTTTTCAAATTCGAGGGCCATCGGCAAAAAAAAAAGTCGGATTTTGAGATAAAAAGCTGAAACTTAGCAAATAGACTAATATTGGGCCAAAAATGACCAAAATAGAGGCCATTTTCGTTTAAAATGCCGTAGGGGATTAGGGTGGATATCATATATCCCAAATCCGAATATCCCGCAAAAAATTTTTAAAAGTATCAGGATGTGTTCTCCTAACCTATTTCTACTATTTAATAGTTAAAATTTCGAATTTGGTCTTGTAGAAGTGAAATGCCATTAACTTGAAATATGCCAAAATAAGTTTTTGGCAAAAATCTCAAAATTTTTGGTTTGGGCCGGAGCTGTGTTTTTTATCATTGATTACCATCCCCATACTGAACATATCCCCCCTGGCAAAATTTTATAGATTTGGGGGGAACAAATTTTTTTTGGCAAAAACATCATTTTGAAAAATTTTTCACAGGGGGGACCAAGACAAATCAAAATTTTCCAAAAAAAATTTTTTTTCTAAAATTTGTTGGATTACCTATATAAACACTTACAAACATGATTCTGATACTTTTTAGTTGGCAAAAGAATCTTAAATTGGCTCAAAATGAAAATTAAATTCTCATAAAAATATGCTTTAATTAAAACATTGAAAATAGAGTTTAAAATAGTTTTTACCAACTAATAAGTATCAGAATCATGTTTATAGGTGTTTATATAGGTAATCCAACAAATTTTAGAAAAAAAAATTTTTTTGGAAAATTTTGATTTGTCTTGGTCCCCCCTGTGAAAAATTTTTCAAAATGATGTTTTTGCCAAAAAAAATTTGTTCCCCCCAAATCTATAAAATTTTGCCAGGGGGGATATGTTCAGTATGGGGATGGTAATCAATGATAAAAAACACAGCTCCGGCCCAAACCAAAAATTTTGAGATTTTTGCCAAAAACTTATTTTGGCATATTTCAAGTTAATGGCATTTCACTTCTACAAGACCAAATTCGAAATTTTAACTATTAAATAGTAGAAATAGGTTAGGAGAACACATCCTGATACTTTTAAAAATTTTTTGCGGGATATTCGGATTTGGGATATATGATATCCACCCTAATCCCCTACGGCATTTTAAACGAAAATGGCCTCTATTTTGGTCATTTTTGGCCCAATATTAGTCTATTTGCTAAGTTTCAGCTTTTTATCTCAAAATCCGACTTTTTTTTTTGCCGATTTTTTCATTTTTGCTCGACTTTGAAAAAAAATGTGTTATAATATGGATCAAAAAAAGCTTAATCTTATTTACAGCTTTTCTTTTCGAAATAAATCAAATATTTAATATTTTTTCCATGTCTTACAATAATTATTCAAATGTGAAAGTAATTAATAAATGAACCTAAACAAAATTGTTATCACAGTAGTTTCCAACATTCTGCAATAAAAATTAAATAAAGTAAGGACATTACCGGACAAAAGTTTCGGGATAAATTAAATTTATTCCAAAAATAAAACAACAAAAAAAAGGAATGACGGAAACGGATATAAATATCAACATATTAATTACTATTTTACTTGTTTGAAAAATAAAACACTCTAATCGACGGTTCGTTTACAATAGCCGATGTTTGGCAAAATGTCTTTGAACGCCATGTGGTAAAAAATATCTCGTAACGAAAACAAGCAAATATGCTTTAATTTTTTCGCCCGTTTTTTTATCCGACCTCGCAATTTTTTGGACAGCATCTTTAGATCTCTCAGATTATTATTAAAACATTTTTATTAACCATAAAATAAATTTATTATTTAAAATTGAGACTTTTATGAATAAAAATCAAATTGTAAAAAGTGTTTTTAAACAATAAAACTAAAAAAACTTTGACAAAAAATGCAAAAAACTTTTATCCAAAAATTCCACGAATTTTGCCAAAAATGCCTTTCTTTTCAGGAGTTTCTGCTTTAATTTTTATGTTAAAATTGAAGTTACATTGGGGCAAAACTTCTTCGGTGGCCCACCGATCCTTATCATCTTGAAATTGAACAAAATCCTTACTTTTACATTTTTCTTCCAAAATTTTTTTTTTGCAATCTAATTCTCTTTTTTTTGCTCTGAAAAAACAGAATTTGAATATTTGTAAAACAAATTGTTTATTAATCTAAACATACTCGCAATCCCGTCTGCCTTTAATCAAAAACAATGGAACTGAAGGGCACGCTTGTCGCAGAACAGATGCATCAGAACATTTTTGATCTGCTTTTGTTGCTAAAAAAAGTTATTTTAGATTATTAAATGTTTTTAAAAATGAGACATGGTAAAGTGTTCTCTAAACGAGTCTCTGGCGACCTGTCACATAAGGCCAAAATCAGAATTTCTTTTTTTAATTAAGTTTTTCTTGCTTTATTATTTTTAGGGACATTGATATTAATCATCTATGTGATATGATAAAAATACTCAAAATTATAGTGGAAATTAGTTTTAGAATTTTGGTGTTTTATGACAGGTCGCCAAAAAGTGGACATTATCGATGCAAAATGTTCCCAACGCCAAAACTGTCACAATTTTTTGATTTAAAAAGAAACTTACTCTTATATCCATGTAAACAAATAAATTGATAAGCATAATCAGAATATAAGATATCCAATATCTTTGGTTTTTCTGCCCCCGCGGCTTTTGCCAATTGTTCTGGATCCAAACAGCTGCTATCAACTTGTTCAAAGCATTTTGATCGAGCAAGTAAAACCCTTAAAAAAGTTTGTTTATTTTAATAATTGATAAATTAAAATGATTAAAAAAGCCTACTTGCAATATTTTTCATCTTTCAATGGAATCCAATCTTTATTGGATGGAGCTTTAAGCTTACTATCTGGACTATCATCGAAAACGTTGTGGCATTGTTTTATTGCCTAAAAAATTAGGTAGAGTAATCTACCATATCTTTAACGTTACAAAAATGTACTGTACAAATATAAAAAGCAAAAAAAGAAGCATCTTTCATCACATATTTGATACTGAAAAATTGACGGGTGGCCGAGTGGTGAAGAGCGCTTATCTCACGTTCCAACCCTCCCAGATTCGAAATTTTTTTTATTAATAACGTCTTGGCAAAATGCATAACAACAGCAACATCGTTAGAGAAAATTTTTCCAAAAAAGCGCCAAAATTAAACTCAAAAAACAAATTATGATTTTATTTTCGACTTGGTTGTCACTCATTTTTCTCCAAAAGTTTTGGGTTTTTACATCATTCTTAGCACATCGTTTTCACGAAACTTTCAGGCTTTGTTTCGCGAAACACGAAACGAAACGAAACCCTAAAAAACCGCGAAAGTTTCGCGAAAACGAAACGAAACGAAACTTTCGTGCAACCCTGATTCGAATCCCCCTCTGGGCCTATGGTACTAATCCCGAAAAAAGTGTCGTCTAAACCTCCATGGGTATATTCCCCCCCGGTGAATTAATTTCTATTAAAGCTATTTTAACATTAGCTTTTTTTTTAAATTATTTGATTCAATTAATTACCCCAAAAATAAAAAAATGTTCCAACCTTTTGATCTCTGGAATCACAAAAGCCTAATATCTCTGGGATAATAACAATACCAAAAATAACAAAAACAGCAACAAAATTTTTCATTTTTTTTAACACTTTTTACTTTTTTGATCACCCAAAATTGTTAAAAGTAAAAAGAAGACTTTTTTTGAAAGCAATTCCAAAAAGAGTTTCAAGGTTATTTGGTCCGACAAAAAGTTTATCATTTTTCGATAAACATGCTTTTATTGATAAAAGTGTACATTTTAGTGTCCACCCCAAATGGAAAAAAGGTAAACGAGTTATTGTATCACCTTGAACTGTGACAAGAAATAAAAATAAACTTGATTGATAAATGTTTTTTCAAACTTTTATTTTGTGTAACAAAAGTAAATTTCTTAAAACTGTTTAAATTGCTTTTTTTCTGCTGTTTGGAAAATTTTGAGTTTTATTAAATCAAATTTGAATTAATGAAGGTACAAAATTCTTGTATTTTTTATTTTAGCAATTGCTTTTTCGATTAAATAAATGTTAAAGTTACGAAATAAGGTCATATTTTATAAATTTTTTTAAATAATGGAGAAATATTTCATTGTGTTATCCCAAATCAAAAAATCGGATTCAAAAATAGTGTAATTATTTAAAAGATAAAAGATAAGCTTCAATGTTACAAAACAATAATTTTAAAATTAAAATATTCAAATAAAATTCAGTGCAAAATTCTAATAAATTTGTAAATGCTTTTTTGTCATTTTATTTGTCATCAAAATATTTTAAAGGGGCTGCCATTTTTACGAAATCCTTTCTTTTAAAAATGTTTATTTTTGCTTTTCTTTTGTTCGAAAATGTCTGATGTCGAAAGAAATAAAAAAGTGTAAAGCAAAACAATTTTTCCCTTTTTTTTAAATTTATTTAATTGCAATAAAGTGGATATTTAAAAAGATTTAACTAAAAAGGCAAAGTAATATTTGCTATAAAAATTTGAATATTTTGTTAACACGTGTTAGTTATTTTAATAAATTTTTGAAAATCCCAGTAAACAGAAAAAAGATGAAAAAAGTATTTAAAATTAAAATGTCAAAATATCGTATTAAAAACATTTTTAAAAAAATTTTGTATATAATTTTTTGATAGTTACTCATAAGGGACTGTCCAGACGTGACGTCACGGCTTTAGGGGGGGGGAGGGGGGTAAGCAAAAAGTGACGATTTGTGATGGGGGAGGGGGGGGGGGTCAAAGCCAAAAGTGACGTCACGGAAATTGATCATTTTTGCAATGTTATTGAATTAATTTTTACTAAATTTTTTCTCTAAAGTTTTTTCAAAGAGTAAAAAACTCTTGACGCAAATGATTAAAACGCGGCAAAAAGACTACTAAAGCAATGTTAGCAATGCTCTTTTGGACAAGCTTTAAAAACTTTCAACCCTGTTACAAAGTAATGAACTTCGAGGCATCCAAAGGATTAATTAATCCAAATGAAACTGTAAACATGTCGGATTTACGCAATTCTTTTATGGCTCTTTTTCGAAATTGGGCTGAACTCAAAACAAGATTTGACAAATCTGCAAGAGAATTTGCTGGAGAAAAAGCATGGAAAGAATTAAACAATGATATTGTTCAAATTAAACTCAAAATGACCTTTTGGACATCTGAAATTGAAAAACATAAATTCAATCTCGTATATAAAGATCAACTTTATATACGAGATTGCTTCCAAGAGATTCACGAACTATTGAAGGGCGTCGTCATTTTAATTGTGCTCCCGTTCGATTACTAAAACCACAAAATGACTTGATGAAAGATTTTAATTGTTGTTGTTACAAATAAAATTTTAAATTAATTTGAATTTTTTATGCATTTTTGGAAAATGTGACGATTTTTGTGACGGTGGGGGGGGGAGGGGGGTAAGCCAAAAGTGACGGTACTGTGATTAGGGGGGGGAGGAGGTCAAAATTTTGGATTTTGCCGTGACGTCACGTCTGGATGTTCCCTAATTTTAAAAAAGAATTGTGTTTAATTTCAACCTTTAAAGGAAATCAAATATTGTGAAATAATTTTTATATGAAACAAATTTGAATAAGCGAAGGGATGCGTAGAAACAAAACAAGTTAAATATTTTTTAAAATTACGGAAAACACAGAAAAAACAAGGAAACTGTAAAATAAAATTGGATAAAAAAACGAATATGCATATATTCTGAAAAAATCCTACCATAAAAGAGTCAGTGTTGTTGCGCCCCAAGAAACATCGCCGCCGCCGCCAGCGGCATCCTTTGATCTGCGGCAAAATGCTTTTGAAGTTTTTAAAAAGTCGCCGCCGCCACCAACACTGGCGGCGCAACAACACTGAAAAGAGTCATTGTCCGTTTGTTGGTTGGTCCGTTTTTATTTTGAAGGAGCGCAATTTTTGGCAAAGCGAGTCGAGCGTTTGTCAGCATTGTTTGTTAGCAATAAAAAATTTTTTCCTCGCTTTTCTAGAATTTTCTTCTAAAGATTCTTGAATGTTTTTGAATTTAAAGGAAAATTTGTAAAATTTTACAAAAAAATTTTTTTTTAAATGTAGAAATAAAGCAAATCTGATTGCATTTATTTTTTACTTTTTTTGTTCAATCTATTAAATTACTACTGTAAAGGTGTTTTTTGTAAAACTTGTGTAAGATAAAGCAAATTTTCGTAAAAGAATAAGAAAAAGTTAAGTTAACAATTTCAACTACATGAAACTCGGGTGGTTGTCCCCGAAGGGGACGGAGCACCTCTAGTTTACAAAAAATCATCATCTTTTTTTTTTATTTTTGGATAAACAAAGTTTAAGGCTTTGTTTTTTTAAAAGAACAATTGTTTTTTATATACAAAGTTATTTAAAAACCCAAAAAAAGAAACCCAACATCAGAAACACGAAAAAAATATTTGAGTGAATTATTTTCCTAACTTAAACAATTTTTGGTAATCATTATAATAAATACTATTTTCAAATCCAGGAAATGTAATATGTGGGATTCGTTTTGGTGGAGTTTCGACAATTTTTACAATAAGGCTTTCAACAATTTCTTTATATCCAGAAGAGAGTGGAATATTTTCATTATAGGCCAAACAAATGAATAAATTTTCATTTTTCTAAAATATGTTAAAAGTTTATTATTAAAGGAAATGAAAAAGTAAAAACTAACCAAAAGAAAATCAGCCATTGAAGCATAATCAAAGGCTTCTGTTAAATCACAAAGAATGAAGGTAGAAAGTTCTTTCAAAAGTGGAAGCAAACCAGCAACTTTTTGGGAAGTATCTGCTTGAAACATCGATGAAGAATTTTTCGCACAAGTCCTAAAGAATTGAAAATGTGAGTTTATATAAATATAAAAGGTAATTGACTTACATATCATAAACTTCAAGTTTGGAAATATTTATAAAGAGTTGATCTAATGTGACTAAAGTTCCATCAGGATGGCAGATGGTGCACCAGTTAAGCTCCAATCGCTTAAAATCACCAGATGAAATTAAAAATTGATATTCATCAAAAGTTAAATTTTGACTCCAAATAATCAAAAAACGAAGATCACATTTGACGATCTTTGGGATTAAAGAAGAAAAAATTGTTGGTGCAAAATAACAACACATAATTTTACCGTGAATCCATAATTTAGTAATATTTTTTATTGATTCAAAAGATTCTCCATCTGCATCCCATTCCACAGTTTCAACACATTTTAAGCATTCAACAGGATAAATAGGATTTTTTGAGAAGAAATATTTGCAAGTTTGAATCAGTTTCTTCCATGCTTTTCCAGAGCTTGGATTTGTAAAAATATATTTAATCATTGGATATGAAAGCAAAAAGTTTTGTGGTCGTGGAGAAGCAAGTGTATAAATTGAATTTGAATCATTTGATGATGGTAAAGCAAGTGAAAGATCCATGTTTGATTGCAAAAGATCAAATGATATCTAAAAGAGCGATTAAAAGATAAGCAAAGTTATTAAATATAAATTTAATCAAGGCCATAAATAGGGGGGATGAAACTGGTGAAAGGTTCACTCGCTTACTTTTGACCTATTTGCGGTCATGGATTTTTATAAAACAGAAAAAACAAACAAAAAAATGAAATAATTTTATGAAAGAATTGAAACTAAAGTGAGGGCGGGAGATAGGAAAAATTTTCTGTTTTTTCTCAGATGCTCTCAATAAAATGCGGCAAAAAAAGGCAAGAATTGATTTGAAAAAAGCAACCAAAAAAATATGGTTGTTGCTGCAAAGTTTTTGTGCCAAAAAAATCAGAGCAATTAATGTAATTGATTGGTTTCAAATTTGTTAGAAATGCGGAATACTTTTTTTTGAGATAAAAATAGAGACCGGCAGGGAACACTTTTTCCTTTCCTTTCTTTGACATTTTTTTGGTTACAGTATGAAAAATTAAATTTTAATTTACTCCCTAATAATCAGAGCTACTAGATGTTATTTTTTATGCTGATTCCGATTATGACATTTAAAAAAATTTTCTTATAGGACAAAGGGTGGAAAACTCAAAAATAACATGTTTTTTCGACTTTTGACCAAAAGGTAAGCCCAGTAAGCATAACTGGTGGCACAGATCGATATCCCTTCAAAAAATACGTCTACAGTAACAATATACACAGCGCAACGCTTTCCCTTTGTTTGGTCACTTTTGCAAAAAAAAGGACACAAAAAGGAAGAAAAAGATGCTTTTTTCAAAAAAAAGATTAAATAAGTAAATTATAATTATATTGCAATGTTTTGGTCACAAATTAAAGTAGAAGCCCTGGGGAATGCAATGATACCAAATTTATAATTTTTGGTAAAGTTTTTACAGTAATTTTTTCTTGTGGTAAAATGCGATTTTACCAGTCAATTAATACAAAAACCTAACTTTTGTTTTAAAAAATAACATTTGCATCGTGTTCAGCATGTTAAATTGTGCCAGGAATTGGGTTTTCGTACAAAAAAAATGGTTAAATTTGTTTTTATTTCATTTTGAATATTTTTTTATATGGAAAAATTACTTGTTAAAAAAATTACTTAAAAACTAGGACCTAATTTAAGAAAAGGCCTAAATGATCTGAATGAGCATCCTCGAAAGTGCCTGTGGGCAAATAACTGGATTTTTAAACAAAGTATTCGCAAAGTTATTGAAACTTTTCGTTTTTGTATGGAAAACTCTATCTCCAACATCGTAAAAAAATCATAACTTTCGAAATATGTAGTGAAATGCCTTCCGGTGACTTGCATTATCAATTATAATGATATTAGTGTATTCTGGGCAAGTTTGACCCGTCATGCATTAAAAACTTATAATTTGTGATCACCTTGAAACACATAAACTGAACAATATGTTAGACATGTAAGAAAATGATTCTGTTAGGTGTAATAAATCCAAATATAGAATCTTTTCGTCCCCAAATAATGGTTTTATAATAGTTAGATCACAAATTTGTTATCCGATACCTACAACTGCTTCTACAGTATACTTAAACAAATAATAGATGTTGCATTACATGAGTGAAGAGAAAAAAATCACAACTTTTAAAAAAATGGTGGATTTAACTGTTAAACTGCCGGCAACTATTTCCTAACATTATTTTTATCAATTTCAAGTGAATATCTCAAACTCAAAATATTGGTTCTCGCACAGTACTGATTTTTGAAGTTTTTCCATTTTCATACTGTAGCTGATGAAGCAGAGTATAATAAAAACTTGACGCATGACGGGTCAAACTTGCCCAGAATACACTAATATCATTATAATTGATAATGCAAGTCACCGGAAGGCATTTCACTACATATTTCGAAAGTTATGATTTTTTTACGATGTTGGAGAAAACAAAAGTTAGGTTTTTGTATTAATTGACTGGTAAAATCGCATTTTACCACAAGAAAAAATTACTGTAAAAACTTTACCAAAAATTATAAATTTGGTATCATTGCATTCCCCAGGGCTTCTACTTTAATTTGTGACCAAAACATTGCAATATAATTATAATTTACTTATTTAATCTTTTTTTTGAAAAAAGCATCTTTTTCTTCCTTTTTGTGTCCTTTTTTTTGCAAAAGTGACCACTCGTCGCGCTGTGAATATAAAGCATAGAAAAGCACAGGAAAAAAATAGCGAGCAATCGCAGAGCTAGATTTTGATCAAAAACGTTAAAAAATCGAAGGAAGAAAATAAAAATGCATTGTTTTGGCAATACGTCTTTCATTGCTATGCGACAATTGCAAAAATAAGAAAGGAAAAAAGTGTTCTTTTTTTTCGACGAAAATTTTTTGTTTTCTTCACATTTCAGATGGCATTTTCGTCGCTTCTGAATCACTTTTTTTACTTTTTGATTATATTTTCGTTTTATTCAGGGTTGAAAGCACTAGAATATCCACACAAAATTTTTTTCTCTCAATTTTTAATTTTTATCTGCAGGTCTCTAGATAAAAATGGTAAAAATATTAAACGTTTCTTTGACAATTTTTTTCCTTTTTAATGAAATAATTCAAAAAAAATTACTGTAGGCCTCGCAGCAACTGGAAAAATCCTTGAATGACACTACAGTAAGCTGGAATTGAAAAATTTTGATTACTTCCCTCGGTCAAAAATTTTGGAAAAAATATTTTTTTCTCAGAATTACTTTATTTTAACATCATAAAAAGTTATATTTTTGCTGATTCCATAACCGTCACATTGTGCTTTAATTGTGTGATGACAAAAAAGTAAGGGATGGAGTTTTTCAAACTTTGATCATAAAAATTTACAGCTGAATTTTATTTTTTACTGATACCGAAAATTGACGTCTTTCAGAAGAACGCCATCGGATCCTTATCACACTTTTTTGTACGTGCAAAATACACTGCTCCAAAGATAACACCAAAAAATGATGTATGCTTTAAAGCAGCATTTTAAGGATACCCTCTTTTTTGTTTAACTACAAATGTTAAAGTCACGAAAAATCTTTGTAGTTCCGTGAAAATACAAATTTTCTGATACCACAAAAAAATTTATAAAAAGCAAGAATGAAATCACTTAAATTTATCATTCTTGAATCTTTTTTGATCCTTCAAAAATGATGTTGCAATTAAAGTTTTTTTCTTTAATTCTTTTTCTTTTACCCTATATCCAAGGGGAACCATATTTCTGCAAAGAAATTACAACCGAATATTCTCAAACTGTTTCATCTGATTCAACATTTCGCCAACATTTTGTCGGAAAATTTGCTGAAATTGTTTCAGCCTCAAATTTTACATATTCTGCAAAATATAATTTATTCAATGATTCCAAGAATTCTTACATTAAACTCTATGATGTCCAAGCTTTTGATACCACTTATCAATCATCCCTTTCAAAACTTTGTTATTGGTTTTTGGATTGTGCCACGGCATTTTCGACACCAACTATGTTGAAATTGTTAAAAAGTGATCCCTTTGTTCGAATTGATATTAATTTTGGAACAAATGAAACATTCTTTATTGATGGCTTCTTCTATGATAATGGCACCCTTACACATTGGGATGGCACAATTTTTAATCCAAATAAGACATGTGTTTATGATGTCTTTACAGATACCGGATTTGTAAGAAATCGTACAACATGTTGTACTTCATTCGCCCCAGGACATGCAGCTTCAATTAGTTATCCAAAATGCAAACGATTTAGATCTCGAACAATTGTCCATAATTTGGATTTTAATATTTTTGGAACTTCTTCTGTTAATTATACCCTTGATGGAAGACATGTTTCAATGACCGGAAATTGGGATGGCAAAGATACAACAGGATTTGAATTTGCAAATAAATTCTTTGAAGGGTAAGAAAACCTTTTGCAACACTTTTTTAGAATACTGTAACAATTTAACAAAGAAAAAATACTTTGGAACATTTTGCCAAAAACCCGCCAAATTCAAATTTCAATGGAAAAATATTTTGGGACATTTTGCCAAAAACCCGCCAAATTCAAATTTCAATGAATAAACATTTTGGGACACTTAGCTCAAATTTATGCATTAATAATTTAAATCAATAAAAATAATGTCCATACTTTTTTAGCTCTGATCCAAAAAAACAATTTTCATTGAATTATACCCTACCAGTAAGCGTGGCACCGAGCCGAGTAAGCCCGGGCTCGGCCCGGGCCCGGCCCGGCCCGGCCCGGCCCGTCGGGCTCAGGCCGGGCCGGGCTCAGACTTTATCGGGCCGGGCCGGGCCGGGCTTTAAAAAGTCGGCCCGCGGGCCGATAGATAATTTAACGGATGGAAAAAAAGGGAAAAATTTGAATTATGAAAATACAAAAGTCTAAAAAATATTAAATTTGAAAAACTTATCTTTTTGAGAGAAAGTTTTTCTTTTGTAAAATTCAGCATATCACCAATTTTTTGAATTATTTAAATGGGTTTTTGTTTTAAAAAATATTTTTTTTCTGTTTGTCTCTGTTTGTTGTTTCTTGTTGATATTTCAGAAATAAAGTGTATTAAATATAACAAGAGAAAATAATTGAAAAAAAAAATTTTGATTCAATCAGAAAAATAGATTTTTTTGTGAAAGCCCGAAGCCCGGACCGGGCAAGAAAAAAGTGGGCCCGTGCCACGCTTACCTACCAGTAGGAAATAGTAAACCATTTTTTACAACAATTTTTGTTGTAAATGGTGTACCAATTGCTGTTGAAGATGTAATTGCATTTATAATTGATGGAAATAATACATTAGTGTATGAAGCAACTCCATATACAAAACAAAATGACTGCAGTTATCATTCATTTTCGACAATTCGTGGTGGGATTCCTTTACCATCAACCGTGGAAATGTGTTGTAAAGAATTTGAAAATTAACAAACAAACTTGAAATGTTTTTGTTATAAATTTGAACACAGTAATAATTAACAAATATTTTTTTGTCTTATTTATTTTATTAAAAAAGTCATGAATACTGTTAAAATTTAATGAGCGAAGTTTTCTCGAATATAAAATCTGAAAACAATACTATTAACGGAATGTTTTGACAAATCTTAGAACTCATTTTTTTCAACTTCGAGCACAGTAGATAATGACGATTTTTAAAAGTTGTTAAAAACGACTGATGTTTTGTACACAAGCTCCTATGGGGTCCCTAAGAGTCTTCCTTAGGCTGTTTTTCGTTTAAAGCACCTCGGGATATTAGGGGGATATATTATATCCCGTTAATCTGGAAAAATCAAAACAGGCAGACTAAGTCAAAATAATGGTATGACAATGTTCTAGGAATCCAGGTGGAACTTTCCATAAAATTTTAGGTGTTTAAATTAATTTCAAGATGCCCTTTCGGGACATTGAAAATTTGCATATTCACTATTTTGTGAACTTTGAAAAATATTTCCATCTAAAGTCAATTTTTTATTTATACCGCATAGGTATACTTTTTTAATATTTCAAAGAAAAAATTTTTTTTTCAAAACAGGCGGAACATGCCAAAATCTATGATTTTTTGCCGCAAAACAAATTTTTTAGAAAAAAAGCAAATGGCACCACTGAATTCTCTATGGTCGAAAACATATGAATACCAAAAACCAGAGAAATTGGTCCACAAAATTTTTTAATGTCACCCACCGAGATCGAACCTGTATATAAAAGTTATTCGTAACATGTTTTTGTTTGAAGAACAAGAATAGAAAAAGAAATTCGCAAAAATGACAAAAAAATAATTTTTTTTTCACATGTACGCCTAAAACCTCCATTTTATTGAATCCTGGAATTCCCAAGAAAATATTCGGCCACCCTTCAACTAGACCAATGAAGAAGAATATGATGTCCCCATACATCGAGAAGGGGTCATTTTAATGACCCCCACCGACCGACCGACCGACGAGAAATTTTCAAAAAGTCGTAAAGGGGGGAGTAAGCTGATTTCGACCAAAATCTGGAAGATAAAACAAAGAAAAATTTAGAAATTTTTCGGTGTGTTTCAGAATGTATAACTTTTCACCCAAAAGGATATTTCACCGAAAAAGGCTTTTCGCCAAAAATATATATTTCATAGTGTTTTTACATTTTATACTTACATCAGCAATCGAAATTTCTGTTTTTGTTTTAACTAAGACATTTTACCGGCTAAAAGTTAAACAACGTAGAAACACTTAAACAAAATTTAAGAAGTACTAAAAACCTTAAGAATCACTAACTAAACCGATCAGTAACCATCCCCTTTGGCATTTTGACTAAGGAACCCTAAAAACTCATAGCTTAGTACATGGGAGTTTGGGGTAAATCACATAATATATGTATGTGTGAGTCGGGGACGTTAAATCACAGAAGCCAAGTCAAGTTAATTACTAACTTGGCTTAAATGTTACAGGCTTAAAAAAATCTACAGTAATTCTGAATTTGAACTTCCTTAGTGTTTCATAGGGTTTCCTCAGGGTTTTTTAGTCAAAATTCCAAAGGGCAAGGCCGTACCGAGGGGGGGGGCTTTGGGGGCCCGGGCCCCCCCCCCCCCCCCCCCCAAAATAAAATTTTAAAAAAATTTTTATAGCAAAAAACAGTTCAATTTGACGCAAAAAATTGAAAGAAAAAAAAATTAGTATTTTGGAAAAAAATTTTTTGTTGTGCCCCCCCCAAAAATCAATCCTGGGTACGGCCTTGCCAAAGGGGATGGTTACACTAGGCCTGCAAAACCCTGTACATAAACAAGTAAAATTTAAAATAGACTTAAAAAAAATCGATTTAAAAAAAAGAAAACATAATAAAATAATTATTTTTATAAAATTTCATAATTATTTTTTGTAAGAATTCTGGTTGAATCACTTTGTGTGGGCATTACTACTCTAAATTGACGATCACTGCGAAAAGCATAAATTTAAGGGTTTCAACATCTGCAGCTTTTCGTCTGATCCTTGTAAGTTCACTGAAAAAAATGGGTGCAAAAAATAGACACTCCTAAACAAAATAGATCGATATTTACTCCTTTTAGGAGTAAATGTCGTCTTTTTCGGAGTAAATGTTAGTCTATGTTAAAGAGGTACAAAAAATGGATACTCCTTAACAAAAAAAAGACGATATTTACTCCTAAAAGGAGTAAATATAGATCTATTTTTAGGTGTATTTGGTATACTTTTTTTTCAGTGTTGTCAGGGCCGAAAATGGGTCAACAACAAGGGAGGGGAACTTTCTTATAACAACTTTCCCAAAATTTCTTTTTACTAAGTATGAACTTAATTTTTCACCTAATATTTTGTCCCAGAGGGGAAGGGATGGCCCTCTCCAAGTTCCCTACGGCAGTTTCGGCCCTGTAAGTTGTGGATGATTAAAGGATGAAAAAAAGTTGTGCTGACGTTAGCTTAATGCATCATGAGATAAACTCACTTCTAGAACAGCAATCCAGTAAAGGGTTTGCTCTCTGCGAGAATGCAAGCCACATGTAATTTGTTGAATAAAGTGACGACGTTTAAATGATGGAATATAACGGTGGTATTACTAGGGTTGTTCATTTCCCCGGAAATCGTAAAAAAGGCGGGAATTTCCCGGGAAATTCCCGGGAAATTCCCGGGTAATGCCCGGGAAATTTCCCGCCATTTCCCGAAATTTCGATTTTGGTAATTTCACTAATTTAATGTCCAAAAACACAAAAACTTTTATTTTCACTATTAAACTTTAAATTAAAGCATTCTCAGACTAATAAACTGTTTTAAAAACTGAAACTTCCATTTTTAAATAAATTAAACATAAAAAATTTCTGTTTCTATACAAAAATTTTCGGGAAATGGAAGTCATTTCCCGCAAAAATCGGGAAATTTCCCGGGAAATGGAAATGAACAACTCTAGGTATTACAAATATATCCAAAAATAGGGAAGTGCTTTTTTGCGGCTAAACTACACAGATCAATAAGTTTAAAAAGCTTAACAAAAAAGTGGTATTGTGAAAGTAATGGCTTACTTCTTTTTTGGTAAGCATCAATCTGATCTTTACCTTAAAAAATACCCCATAGGGCTGTATCTTGGCGCCCCCTTCTACAACGTCAATGGCACACTATATATTTTTCTAATTTTCTTTATTTTTTCTATGCAAAATGCATTTTACAAAATTCAAATTGACCAAGTGGTTGCTTAGATCATCACAAAAATGACTAAATTCAAATAACACAATTTTGTGACGATCTAAGCAACCACTCGGTCAATTTGAATTTTGTAAAATGCATTTTGCATAGAAAAAATAATAAAGAAAAATATTAAATAAGATTTGATGAAATCTGGGGCTCAAAAATAAAGAAAATAAGAAAAATATATCCAGTTTGCCATTGGCGTTGTGGGAAGGGGCGCCAGGATACAGCCCTAATACCCCACTATTCATAATAAAGCCACCTTTGAAAACTTTTCCAAAAAGTTTTTTAGGATAAGCAAAATTAAAAAACATTTTTAATAATCATACAATAGTATAGTAAAAGATTGAAACAAATGCGCGGAAAACACTGTATATCATGCTTCGCGTATAGCCAGAAACATAAACATATGTTACAATTTAAAAAATCCTTTGATGTTGCGCCGAAGGCGGTAAAAGATGAAAGGAAATACGCTCTAATAATAGGATTTTGGCATCTAATGTATTGTTCCCGGCAGGCGCGAAGCGCCTGCCGGGAAAATATAGGGTCATGTAAATAGGGACCGACAGCGGCCGCTCCGCGGCCGCCGAAAAATTTAGGGTCATGCTGAGAGGGACCGGATAGCAAATTTTAAAAAAATGACCCCCTTCTCGACGTATGGATGTCCCACTAATCTTTCAATCGAAAACAAAACATTAAATACATTTAAAAAAACAATAACGAAAAAAGGAACAAACAAAAAATTAAACTTTTTTTAAGCGTACAGTAAGAAAGGTAGTTTCACCAGGAACAAGTTGAAAATCTTCAGCAGATTTCATTTGTGCTATTAAGTAATCATCTTGTCGAACAATGGAATGATGTTTAAAAGTCAAGATTTCAAATGCGTCCAAGCATAAATACCAATCACAACCTTCCATTTTTTCAACAGTACTTGGGATTTTTGGAATTTTCAATTTCAAGTTTGAAAAACGAATCTTTGTGGTGCTTTGTCGAATGCCATAATTAAACCTATTATTCTTTTTTTCAAAAAAAAGTCGAATTCGAAGAACATCTTCGAAGATGCCAGTAATACTTTTGCCATTATTGATAATTTCAACTGAAAAATTAAACAGGTCAATGCATTAAAAAAAAAATATTTTCCATACCTTCCGTTTCAAAAAGTTGATTTGCTTGTTCTTCAGAAATAATTCCATTTGAAACTAAAAAATACTGTAATATTATAGAAAAAACAGATGTAAATAAAAGCAAACCCATAAAATCTGTTAAAAAACTATTATCCATTTTTGAAAAATCAACATTTGGCAAAACATCAATCAAATAAGCTTTGACAGAATGAGCAAGGTTGAAACTATCTTCCGGAAACATTTCTTGTTTTTTCAATGCAAGCTTTTCTGCCAATTCAACTGTCTAAAATTATTAAACATTTATTTACAAATAAATATAATTTAAAAAGAAACTTACGTCTTTAAAAGATGATTCGGAGTCACTTTTATCAGC
This sequence comes from Panagrolaimus superbus, assembly GCA_964035985.1. NCBI lineage: Eukaryota > Metazoa > Nematoda > Chromadorea > Rhabditida > Panagrolaimidae > Panagrolaimus > Panagrolaimus superbus. The sequence goes on from OZ038357.1 coordinate 16,658,514, forward strand.
TTTACGAGATAAGAAAAAATGATATACATCAGCAGGGGATAAAAGAAATCCTTTTTCCACTAAACAAAGTTGTTAAAACAAAAGAGGATATTACAAAAATACTTACAGACAAAATTTGCCAAGAAATCAACGGACATTGTAGAAAATGAAACATTTGGCATAACATCAACCAAATAAGCATTAACTGTATCACGAAGGATAAAATTATCTTCAGGAAACATTTCTTGTTTTTTTAATGCTTGTTCTTCTGCTAATTCATAAGTCTGAAACAATCAAAACAATTACCGTCAAATATTTTTTAAAAACTAACTTCTTTAAACGATGATTCGCGGATGTGAACTCTTCTGTCTTTACAAGATGAATAAACTACAGCCAATTCAGCAGGAGATAAAAAATATCCTTTTTCAACTAAAAGAAAACATGAAAATATAATGATACATAGACGTGAAAAACATACCGGCAAAATGCAATGAGCTAAAACTCATACTTGAAAATTTAATTTCTGGAATAACATAAACCAAAAAAGTATTAACTGCATCATGAAGGATAAAATTCATTCTAGGATACATTTCTTGTTTCTTCAGAGCTTGTTTTTCTGCTAATTCATACGTCTAAAATTATCAAAAATTCATTAACGATTATAAATAAAAACAAGAACAAACTTACTTTTTTAAAAGCCGCTTCCACGTCAAAGCGATCCTTGCTGTTATGAAGTAAAAAACGATGAAACACTTTGGTAGCGGATAAAAGAAATCCTCTTTCAGCTAAACAAAAAATTTTACAACAAAAATGCAATATAAAAACATACTAAGAAAATCCTTCAAAAAATCGAAATCCATTTCAGAAAACTTGAATTTAGGAAGAAATGTGCTTAATTCTGCTTTAACAGCTTTATGAAGATTAAAATTTTCATCGCCACCAACAACTTGATCCTTCAAAACGCGATGTTCAGCCCATTTGTATATCTACAAAATAAATATAACGAGCAATTCTGAAAATAAATTTTAAAAACTTACACTCTCAAATAAAATTTCACTTTCGTATCCATATGTAGTGACATCTGCACGTAAAGCGTTTAAATATATTAATATATAAAAAAATTTTTTTTAAACTTTGAATTTTTATTCAGAATCATTAACAGCAACTAGTTTTATATTAAAAGTAATCTACTCGTCCAGACGAATAAAATGATAGTAATTTTGTAGAATTTTATTAATATTTTTTCGCGGATTCTGAATCCGACGTTTTAACAGTGTAATCAGTTTATGTTTCCCCTTTACAGAAATCGTTTAAATGGATTCATTGAATTTAGGTTTTAAGATTTTAATATGGAAAAATTTTTTGGGGAACACTTCTTCACGGGACAGTTCATCGCACCGTGTTTTAGGCTTAGGCTTTAAGCTTAAGGCTTTGTTTTTTCAAAAGAATAATTGTTTTTTATGTAAAAAGTTAAAAAAGGAAAAAAACATAAGAAACACGAAAAAAATATTTGAATGAATTATTTTCTTAAATTATACAATTTTCGATAATCATCATAGAGGACACTATTTTCAAATTCAGGAAAATAAATATCAGGGATTCTTTTTGGTGGAGTTTCGATAATTTGGGCAATAAACTTCTCGATAATTTCTTTATATCCAGAAGAAAGTGGAACATCATAGTTTAAAGAAATGAATATATTTTCATTTTTCTAAAATATGATGGAAGTTTATTACTAAAGGAAATGAAAAAGTAAAAACTAACCAAAAGAAAATCAGTCATTGTAGCAAAATCAAAGGCCTCTGTAAAACGAGAAAGACCAAAATATGAAAGTTCTTCGAAAAGTGAAAGAATATCAGCGAGCTTTTTAAAAGTATCTTTTTTAAACATCGACGAATAATTTTCGGCACACCACCTACAAAAGTTAACATGTTATTTTATATAAATATAATGTTACAATGACTTACATTTGAAAATATTCAAGTTTGGGAATATTTCCAAAGAGTTGATCAAATGTAACCAAAGTTCCATCAGGATGAGAGATGGTGCACCATTTAAGATCCAATTGCTTTAGATCACCAGATGAAGTTAAAAATACATATTGATCAAAAGTTAAACTTTGATCCCAAATATTCAAAAAACGAAGATCACATTTGACAATTTTAGGTATTAAAGAAGAAAAAACTGTTGGTGCAAAATTACAACATTGAATTTCACCACGAATCCATAATTTAGCAATATTTTTCGTTGAATCAAAAATTTCTCCATCAGCATCCCATTCACCATATATTAAATATTTCAAAAGTTTAACAGGATAAATAGCGTTCTGTGAAAAGAAATATTTGCAAGTCTGAATCAATTTCTTCCATGCTTTTCCAGAACTTGGATTTGTGATTATATATTTGATGATTGGATATGGAAGAGAAAAGTTTTGTGGTCGTGGAGAAGCAAATGTATAACTTGCATTTGAATCATTTGATTGTGGTAAAGTAGGTTGAAAATCCATGTTTGATTGCAAAAGATCAAATAATATCTAAAAAGAGCGATTAAAAGATAAGCAAAGTGATTAAATATAAATAGGGGGGTGCAACTGGGGAAAGGTTCACTCGCTTACTTTTGACCTATTTGCGGCTATGAATTTAATAAAAAACAGAAAAAACAAACAAATAAATGAAAGAATTTTAAGAAAGAAGTGAAACTAAAGTGAGGGAGATTATAAAAAACAGTTGCAACTAAAGAAAATGGCAAAGATGGACTAAATTTTTCTGGCCCAGAATGAAGCATTCAGTCTGCCAAAAAAGAAAATGTTTTTTGTTTTTTCTCGGACGCTCTCAATACAATGCAGTAAAAAAAGGCGGGAATTGATTTGGAAAAAGCAACCAAAAAAAATATGGTTGTTGCGGCAAAGTTTTTGTGCCAAAAAAATCAGAGCAATCAATGTAATTGATTGGTTTCAAATTTGTTAGAAATGCGGAATACTTTTTTTTGAGATAAAAATGGAAAAAATATTAACGAAAATTTTAAAAAAAAATAATGAAATAATTCAAAAAAAATTACTGTAAGCCTCGCAGCAACTCGAAAAATCCTTCCAGTGAATTGGAATTACACAACAGTAAGCTGGAATTGGAAAATTTTGATTACTTCCCTCGGTCAAAAATTTTGGAAAAAATATTTTTTCCTCAGAATAACTTTATTTTAACACCATAAAAAGCTATATTTTTTGCTGATTCCATCACCGCAATCAGTTTTTGTATTCCACGAATAGTATTAAATTGGCACCAGAAAGAAAATCGGGGAATTTCTTGAATCACCCTATATATACTTTTTATTCATTAATTTCCAATATGTCAGAAATGCAAAAGAATTTTTTTTCCTATGTAAAGAAAACAAACAAATATACTGTATTTGATTCGCCCGTATCATTATCCCACATTGAAGTTTTTCACAATTTTCAAAAATTAATTTTTTTTGAATGGTTTTTTTTTGTTATTCTGTCTTTTTTTTAATAATGACTAGGCCAAGGGCGGCCCTCCGGGCCGCATACTGAACACTTTAACGTAAAATTTAGTGATATTTACAACTATTTTTTTACACTTAATTTACCCACAAAAAATTTAATTTAAAATACTTTATAATCCATAATTAAATTTTGGCATTCCATTTCACGGCTAAAATTTTGCTTGTCCTTCAACGCGTCATTTTTGTCGGTGTACACGACCTGCATGTTTTTCAGTAGTTCCACTGAGTCCACCAATAGGTCCAGCAGGATACATTATCCTTCTGAACACCTTTTCTATTACAGTAAGAAACGAAATTTTCTTTTGCTTTACTTTCAAACTCTGGTTTTTCATCAGTTAATGATCTACTTCATCATTTTTGATATATTCAGCAATTTTTGCATATTTCCTTGGAGTTTGTGGTTCTTTTGTATATCTTTTTACACCTTTTTGAACACCATTTGTTACAAATTATTGAGTAGTTATATTTTGTGAAGCTACTATCTGCTGTTTTAGTATTTATTATTATAACTTCGTCTTCTTTAATCACATTTCCTGTTGAGCCTCTTTCATGAAAATTTTCAATTAAATCAACAACAACAATTTCATTGCCTTCATGCTTAAATGGATTTTTCATAATCTGTTGTTCATTGTTACCTACTGTTAAATTTGTCTAAATATTTCCTCTTTCTCATGTTTAAAATTATCTGAACATCCAATTACGTCTTCTTTTCTATATCCGTCGGTAAGAATTAAAAATGAATTATCTTAGGCTATTACTATTTCACATTCTTCACCATAAAGTTAGAAACAAAAGAGCTTTAACTTTGAATAATGTGGCTCTTGAAGGGTCCATCTTGGCACTTCTTCACAATTCCCCCCTGTGATTTTCTGCCATATTTACAGTAAATTCTTTATAAAATTATGAAAATACATGCAAACAAAACTTTATTCAAAGCTTATAATAATATACAAACAAATATAAAAACAATAAGATAAAAAGATAGATGCTCCCAAAGGAGGTAGTTCTCAAAGTTACCGAAGTAAACTTTGAGTTAGGGGTGACTTGAACGCTCACCCTACGTGTTAAATGGCTTTTCCACCAAAACACTGCGTATAAAAGCAAAATTTTGCCAGCAAAAGTGAACTTTTAGCAGAAGCCTCAAGCCACCGTCCACAACAAAGCTGTAAACAATTTAAATAAATAATTTTTATTTTTGAAACGTCTATTGTTTATACAAATTTTTAGTCTGTTCATTCTCTTTTCATGCATTCACACTTTCACTAATTTTCATTCACATTTTTTTATTCCCCGTCAATTTGCATTATTTTATTCATTCTTTTTTTGGATCTCGACTTTGAAGCCCCGTAACTTTTCCAAATGGCTACCTCCGGAATTAGCAAATATTCATTTTGTTATCCCCATTATATTATCTATATTTCAATACTAAACACCGATACTTTTATTTGACATGTAACGGAAACCGGAGAAACTAACACTCTACTTTACTAGGGAGGATGGGAACTAATTTTATTCTTTTTTGGATAAATTTTTATTGGTGTACCATAATTAAAAAAAAACAAATATTTTACCATTACCTGACGAAGGCGTAAAACGCCGAAACGTCGTTAAAATAAATTATGTTTTTCAACACTGTCTCTCAACATCAAGGTTCTGAAAAGAAATTTTCAAACTATTTTTTAATGAGTATTGATATATTTTGTTACAACCCCCCACCCCACCCCCCCCCCCGATCCAATGAATAAAAAAAAATTTTTAAAAATGAATGAATTTTTTTCACACTTTTTGCATTTTTTTTATCAGTGTATTTTACACTATCAAAAAACTCAAAAACGTCACATTGTGCTTTAAATGTGTGATGACAAAAAAGAAAGTGAGGGATGAAGTTTTTGAAACTTTGATCATAAAAATTCTCAGCTGAATTTTATTTTTTACTGATACCGAAAATTGACGTCATCCATCATTTAGTCCGAATTAGATTCTTATCACACTTTTTTGTATGTGCAAAATACACTGCTCCAAAGATAACACCAAAAAATGATGTATGCTTTAAAGCAGCATTTTAAGGATACCCTCTTTTTTGTTTAACTACAAATTTTCAAGTCACGAAAAATCTTTGTAGTTCCGTGAAAATAAAAGTTTACTGATACCACAAAAAAATTATAAAAAGAAAGAATAAAATCACTCAAAATCACTCAAAATCATCATTCTTGAATCTTTTTGATCCTTCTAAAATGATGTTGCAATTAAAGTTATTTTCTTTAATTCTTCTTCTTTTACCCTTTATCCAAGGGGAACCATATTTCTGCAAAGAAATTACAACCGAATATTCTCAAACTGTTTCATCCGATTCAACATTTCGCCAACATTTTGTCGGAAAATTTGCAGAAATTGTTTCAGCCTCAAATTTTACATATTCTGCAAAATATAATTTATTCAATGATTCCAAGAATTCTTATATTAAACTCTATGATGTCCAAGCTTTTGATACCACTTATCAATCATCCCTTTCAAAACTTTGTTATTGGTTTTTGGATTGTGCCACGGCATTTTCGACACCAACTATGTTGAAATTGTTAAAAAGTGATCCCTTTGTTCGAATTGATATTAATTTTGGAACAAATGAAACATTCTTTATTGATGGCTTCTTCTATGATAATGGCACCCTTACACATTGGGATGGCACAATTTTTAATCCAAATAAGACATGTGTTTATGATGTCTTTACAGATACCGGATTTGTAAGAAATCGAACAACATGTTGTACTTCATTCGCTCCAGGACATGCAGCTTCAATCAGTTATCCAAAATGCAAACGATTTAGATCTCGAACAATTGTCCATACTTTGGATTTTAATATTTTTGGAACTTCTTCTGTTAATTATACCCTTGATGGAAGACATGTTTCAATGACCGGAAATTGGGATGGCAAAGATACTGCAGGATTTGAATTTGCAAATAAATTTTTTGAAGGGTAAGAAACGCTTTTACAATACTTTCTTTAGAATACTGTAACAATTTAACAAAGAAGAAATACTTTGGAAAACTTTGCCAAAAACCCGCCAAATTCAAATTTCAATGGAAAAATATTTTGGGACATTTAGCTCAAATTTATGCATTAATAATTTAAATCAATTAAAATAATGTCGATACTTTTTTTAGCTCTGATCCAAAAAAACAATTTTCATTGAATTACACCCTACCATTAGGAAATAGTAAACCATTTTTTACAACAATTTTTGTTGTAAATGGTGTACCAATTGCTGTTGAAGATGTAATTGCATTTATAATTGATGGAAATAATACTTTAATGTATGAAGCAACTCCATATACAAAACAAAATGATTGCAGTTATCATTCATTTTCGACAATTCGTGGTGGGATTCCTTTACCATCAACCGTGGAAATGTGTTGTAAAGAATTTGAAAATTAACAAACAAACTTGAAGTGTTTTTGCTATAAAATGGAACATGTTTTTTACACAGTAATAATGAATAAATATTTGTTTGTCTTATTTATTTTAATAAAAAAGTTATGAATAAGGTTAAAATTTAATGAGCGAAGTTTTCTCGAATATAAAATCTGAAAACAAATACTATTAACGGAATGTTTTCACAAATCTTAGAACTCATTTTTTTCAACTTCGAGCACAGTAGATAATGAAGATTTTTAAAAGTGATTAAAAAAGGCTGATTTTTTGCACACAAACTCCTATGGGGTCCCTAAGAATCTTCCTTAGGCTGTTTTTCGTTTAAAACACCTCGTGGGATATACGATATCCCGTTAAAGGAGCTCAGTCTTGACAAAAACGAGAGAGCACAGTTTTCACGTTTTTGTCAAGACGCCAAAATCAGGCAAAAAAAGAAAGAGTGCGCACTATTTATTTTCTCTAACGGGAAAAGGAATGTCTCTTTTTCTCTGCTCCCTCTGTTGAGAGAGTTGTGCGGAACAATATTCGGGCCCCTTCAACTAGACCAATGAAGAAGAATATGATGTCCCACTAATCTTTCAATCAAAAACAAAACATTAAATACATTTAAGAAAAACAATAACAAAAAAATGAACAAACAAAAAGTTAAACTTTTTTTAAGCGTACAGTAAGAAAGGTAGTTTCACCAGGAACAAGTTGAAAATCTTCAAAAGATTTCATTTGTGCAATTAAGTAATCATCTTGTTGAACAAAGGAATGATGTTTAAAAGTCAAGAATCCAAATGCGTCCAAGCATAAATACCAACCACAACCTTCCATTTTTTCAACAGTACTTGGGATTTTTGGAATTTTCATTTTTAAGTTTGAAAAACGAATCTTTGTGATGCTTTGTCGGATACCATAATTAAACTTCTTTTTTTCAATAAAAAGTCGAATTCGAAGAACATCTTTAAAGGTACCAGTAATACTTTTGCCATTATTGATAATTTCAACTAAAAAAATTAAACATGTCTGTGCATTAAATAAAAATATTTTTCATACCTTCCGTTTCAAAAAGTTGATTGGCTTGCTCTTCAGAAATAATGCCATTTGAAACTAAAAAGTATTGTAATATTATAAAAGACAAGGATAAAAATAAAAGCAAACCCATAAAATCTGTTAAAAAACTATTATCCATTTTTGAAAAATCAACATTTGGCAAAACATCAATCAAATAATCTTTGACAGAATTTGCAAGATTGAAATCATCTTCTGGAAACATTTCTTGTTTTTTCAATGCAACTTTTTCTGCCAATTCAACTGTCTAAAATTATTAAACATTTATTTACAAATGAATATAATTTAAAAAGAAACTTACTTCTTTAAAAGATGATTCGGAGTCACTTTTATCAGCATTACGAGATAAGAAAAAATGATATACATCAGCAGGTGATAAAAGAAAACCTTTTTCCACTAAGCAAAATTGTTAAAATGAAAAATGATATTATAAAAATACTTACAGACAAAATTTGTCAAGAAATCAACGGACATTGTAGAAAATTTAACATTTGGCATAACATCAATCAAATAAGCATTAACTGTATCACGAAGAATAAAATTATCTTCAGGAAACATTTCTTGTTTTTTTAATGCTTGTTCTTCTGCTAATTCATAAGTCTGAAACAATCAAACAAATTACCATCAAATATTTTTTTTAAAACTTACTTCTTTAAACGATGATTCGCGGATGTGAATTCTTCTATCTTTACAAGATGAATAAACTTCAGCCAATTCAGCAGGAGATAAAAAATATCCTTTTTCAACTAAAAGAAAACATGAAAATATAATGATACATAGGCGTGAAAAATATACCGGAAAAATGCAATGAGCTAAAACTCATACTTGAAAATTTAATTTCTGGAATAACATAAACCAAAAAAGTATTAACTGCATCATGAAGGATAAAATTCATTCTAGGATACATTTCTTGTTTCTTCAAAGCTTGTTTTTCTGCTAATTCATACGTCTAAAATTTTCAAAAATTCATTAACGATTATAAATAAAAACAAGAACAAACTTACTTTTTTAAAAGCCGCTTCCACGTCAAAGCGATCCTTGCTGTTACGAAATAAAAAACGATGAAACACTTTGGTAGCGGATAAAAGAAATCCTCTTTCAGCTAAACAAAAAATTTTACAACAAAAATGCAATATAAAAACATACTAAGAAAATCTTTCAAAAAATCGAAATCCATTTCAGAAAACTTAAATTTAGGAAGAAATGTGCTTAATTCTGCTTTAACTGCTTTATGAAGATTAAAATTTTCATCGCCACCAACAACTTGATCCTTCAAAACGCGATGTTCAGCCCATTTGTATATCTACAAAATAAATATAACGAGCAATTCTGAAAATAAATTTTAAAAACTTACACTCTCAAATAAAATTTCACTTTTGCATCCGTATGTAGTGACATCTGCACGTAAATTGTACATATAGATATCATCATTTAAAAAAAATTCGACGAATGGTTTTGTAAAATCAATAAAAGCATCAGATTTGCACACTATTTCATAATGTTCCCAGAAAAATGATTTAATAGAATCTTTGAGTTTCGGCAACGAATATTTTTGGGCAAAATCAAATAATTCTTCGATAGTTTCAACAGATTTCTTCATATTAGTCAAAAATTCATCACAGAATTCTTTGAGGCATTGAACACCGTAAAATTCTGCCATATCAGTCATTTTAACAATATTTTCTTCAGATAATTTACATTCAGAACTGTAAAGAAATGTAAGAAATTCATAGAATTCATCATATGAATAAGCTTCAATATTAACGACTTCATTTTTGGTGGTCCATCGATCAGAAAGCCATGAATCCATTGGTTCAGAAACAGACGCTATAATAAATTTATGAGCATGAAGTTGCTAAAAAAACAATAATGTTAATAAACATGAAGCAAAAAAAACAACCAACCTGTCCTTCAATTTCAAAAGTAACATCAAAACGACCATTTTCAAGATTTTGTTGTTGAAAAATTTTATATCTTTCATTTTGCATTTTCCGAAAGGTTCGAAGAAGATCACTGCCTTTTCGTTTATATCCAGTGTTACCATTTGGAGATGACATGTTTAACACTGAAAATAATGAAAGTAATAAACTCTATTATTTTTATACACATAAACCATAAAAATAAATTCGCGAAATAAGGATAAAAAAAGAACGCGAGCTTTGAAAGTTAAATTATGAGGCACAGATCCACAGTTAAAATTTGCTGACTTGAATCACTTAAAGGGACCCAACGAGCATGAATAACAACATTCACCAGGGTTTTTCAGGCAAAAGCGCGCGAAATTTGAATTTTCATTGCTGTTCAAATCTTTTTTTGCAACAATGAATTTTTTTACTCATTCTTTTACACAAATGTTGCATTTTTTTATTTATATATTCATTCTTTTTATTTTTGTGATTAATAATCCTTATTAAACGTGTCATGAACGTTTTTAATAATTATTGCAATTTTTTCGTGCAACTTTGTTGAAATCATCGTTTTATCCATATTTTTAGGCGCTGTTCTGCTTATGGACGAGATGATATTTTTAGGAACAGGTAAGTTTATGTGATAAAGGGTTAGTTATTATATTGTTGCTTATATATAAGGACTAATATTTGATTTTGTTTTAGGTGATGAAGCTGGCAGTGGTGCTTTTGCACTACTGTCAGCTTCAGCGGATGCTTCAGTGATTGCTGTTGTTGGTGCAATGGATGCTGATGCTGCTTCAATGTCTGATGGTGATGGTACTTTAATGGATGACGGTTGCTGGTTCTTCAATGAGTGCTGTCGGCGATGCTCTAATGGATGGTGGAGCTGATGCTTCTTCATTGAATGATGTTGGTTTGTGTAATAAAAGGTTAGTGTATTGTATATATATGAAGTCTGCTTTTGTTTTAGGTTGTGAAGCTGGCAGTGGTGCTTTTGCACTACAATCCTCTCCCTCCTTTTTCGAACACCTTTCCCCTCCTTTCCTTTCCTTTTCCGCAGTAAAAAAAAATTCTTACAACGGAAGCGGAAAGGAACGGAGGGGAAAAGCGTTCGAGAAAGGAAGGAGCGGATTGTAATGTCAGCTTCGGGAGGACATTGATCTGCTGCTTTAATGAGTGCTGATAGTGGAGCTGATCTGTGTTTGCGTTATTACCACATAGGTTTTGTAACTTTGCTATGTTATTGTTTGTTTTCCTTACTTCTGTAATAAACTTATGAATTTTTTGCTTTTATATGTGGATCTTTCGAGCGTCATGTCAGCATTTTTTGGTGTCCGGAAATTTGGGTTCACTTTTTCCAACAGCCAAATCAATGAGAAAAAGTGAACGTGTCTTTCATAGATTAGAAAATTTTGCTGGAAAACCAATAATTCAAAATATTTTTTATTTGATACGAAGAGGTTCCATTTGCAGCTTTCTTTTCCCTGAATTGTCAATGAACCATTTTTTCCATGGTGATTATATAACATTTTATCTTTTTTGTCTAACTAATTTTTACGTGTTTTTGCTAAATTTTTCTACAGCAAAATCTCCCCCCTTGAAACCTATTTTTAGAATTCGCCGTAAATAAAATTCAAGAATTTTATATACATATATGATTTCAATTTCCACAAATTTATTTTATTTATTTAATAAAACAACAAATCAATTACAAAAGACAATCATCAGGTCCACTATCCTTGAGAGCACCACATTCCATTGGATCACTTCCATCCATTGGAGCACGACCACCAGCACTCAGAAGTAAGGATCAATGTCCTCCCGAAGCTGACATTAGTGCAAAAGCACCACTGCCAGCTTCACAACCTAAAACAAAAGCAGACTTCATATATATACAATACACTAACCTTTTATTACACAAACCAACATCATTCAATGAAGAAGCATCAGCTCCACCATCCATTAGAGCATCGCCGACAGCACTCATTGAAGAACCAGCAACCATCATCCATTAAAGTACCATCACCATCAGACATTGAAGCAGCATCAGCATCCATTGCACCAACAACAGCAATCACTGAGCATTTGCTTAAGCTGACAGTAGCGCAAAAGCACTACTACCAGCTTCATCACCTAAAACAAAATCAAATATTAGTCCTTATATATAAGCAACAATATAATAACTAACCTTTTATCACACAAAACAACAGCATCCATTGAAGCATCATCAGCTCCATCATTTATTGGAGCACCACCAACAGCAGTCAATGAAACAACAGCCGAAGCTGACAGTAGTGCAAAAGCACCACTGCCAGCTTCATCATCTAAAACAAAATCAAATATTAGTCATTATATATATGCAATAACATAATAACTAACCCTTTATCACATAAACTTACCTGTTCCTAAAAATATCATCTCGTCCATAAGCAGAACAGCGCCTAAAAATATGGATAAAATGATGATTTCAACAAAGTTGGACGAAAAAATTGCAATAATCATTAAAAAAGTTCACGACACGTTTAAAAAGGACTATTAATTACAAAAATATAAAGAATAAATATATAAATGAAAAAAATGCAACATTTGTGTCGAAGAATGAGAAAAAAATTCATTGTTGCAAAAAAAGATTTGAGCAGCAAAGAAAATTTCAAATTTCGCGCGCTTTTGCCTGAAAAACCCTGGTGAATGTTGTTATTCATGCTCGTTGGGTCCCTTTAATATACACTACGGCATGGATGTTGTTTGCTGAAAAAATGCAATGCATTAACACACGTGGGCAAGGGGTACAATTGGGTGCGATTTGCACACCCTGGAGCGTGCAGCGCAAAAAAATGGGAGCGTGCAAAAATAAAAGGTAAAAAAAGAAAAAGGGAAGAAAAATAAAGAAAAAAAGGAAAAAGAGACTGAATCTTGTAATAAACCATTTGTGTTTGATGAGAGTAAATTTATAACGAAAATTTAACAAATAATCAAATAAAAAATTGTTTGTTTAAGATAATCATTTTATTTTTGCTCCACATACGCTTCATCTGAGCATCTTTGTGGCGTAGGTGGTGCTATCACCTTTTTTAGCAAACTAGCTACACTGGGATGTAATGCTGAAATTTGTGAGTCCTTAAAGGGGGAGAACAATTTTTTGTTCAGGGTTCCCTGGAGCTGCTTTTTTTAAAGGGAGTGTCGACGACAAGCAAAAAAAAAATTGTGTGGACAACAAGTATGTTTTAACACGAAAATGAGTTAGAGAAAAGAAATAGCATAGAAAAATGTCTAATTCGTGTAAAAACATACTTGTTGCCAAAAATTTTTTTTTTGCTTGTCGTCGATACTCCCTTTAAAACCTTTTTTAGCTCCAACGAATAAAAAAAGCAGCTCCAATGAGTCTGCGATCGCGTCGAGATCATCAAGAAAATTGCAGCAAAAAAACTGTTCGAAGTAGGTCTCCCCCTTTAACAATTTAATGCTTATGTTACATTAGAATTTAAAGCGAGTCAACAATGCTGCAAGCCACATGATATTTGTATAGAAGCAGCCAATTTTCAAATATAAACAAAGAAAAGATTGTGACGAAGATTTCAACAAATGCATTATCCATGTTTAGGGAACGTCCAGATCCGACGTCGACAAAAAATCAAAAATTTTTAACCCACCCACCCATAAATCGGATGAACGTCGGATTTTTAAAAAAATTTATTAAAAAGTCAAAAAACATTATTTGAAGCTTTATGTTGTTCAATATCTGAATTTCAGCTCGTCATTTGAAGTTTTTTTGGAAGCATATATTTTTAGTAAAATCGTCTCACGAAAACTTTGGTATAACCCGATTTTGGTTTTTCGAAGATATAGCTTCAAAAAATTAAAAAGTGAGACAGTTTTTGTTAAATACCTAAATCGAGATTTAAAAGTTTTTTAAAATTAAAAATTGTAGTTTCATTTTTGAAACTACAATTTTTAATTTACAGCCTAATTTTTGAGACAATTTTAGCTTTTTTTGAAAGTTAGCTAAGCTAGATGGGCATCAGTGTTGTTGCGCAATTTTTTTGGACTTAAAAAGATTTGAACCAAGTCATAAAACCTGAAGTACTAACCACTACTTAAAAGTGAAAGCCTCAATAATTTTTACCGACGTCGGATTTGTTAAAACCCCATCCACCCATCAGCGTCGGATTTCGTCGGGTTTGGCTTACCCCCACCCACCCATAAAAGTCCGACGTCGGATCTGGACGTTCCCTTATCCCGATAATACAACCAGTGATGTGCCCGACATTTTTTATCGACTCCGACTCCGACTCCGGAGTCAAATTCAATCGGAGTCGAATCTATCGACTCCGACTCCGAAAAGCGGCATCTTTTTCTTTGATCTTTTGGAATTAGTGACTCCGGAGTCGGAGTCGATGTGGAGTCGACTCCATCGACTCCGGAGTCGGAGTCGCAACAACACTGAATACAACGTGCCAATCACGGATAAAATTAACCCATGTCACACCCGTTGTAGTTGCCAACTGGCTTTGCCTTAACTGGAAAATGTGTTTTTATGATCCTTAAATAAACAATTTAAAAAACAAAATATCAAAAAACTAATTAAAATTTTCACAGAGGGAGGACGTTGATTTTTCTTAATTTTTCCCGAAAAAAACGCACATTTATTTTTTCTTCTCTTAAACGGCATTACGAAAAATCAGGACATCGCATTTTTGCAAAAGCTTTTTCCATTTTTTTGGCTTTTACGCACTTGCCCAACTTGTGTGCAAACTGTGTGCAAAATTTTTCGCACTTGCCCAACTCTGGCAAAGTGTTCGCGAACGCCATGTGGTTAAACGACTGTGTGCAAAAAAACTAAAATTTTTTTCGCACTTGCCCAACTCTCTTAAAAACAATTGTGTGCGATTTAAAGAATAACGTTTTGTTAAAAAAATTTGTTTATTTATTTAAACTTGTTATAAAAAATTTAAAAAAATTTAAATTTTATAAATAATAAAGCATGTAAATCAGGTTTAGGATTAACTCTTTCAAATTTTGCGGATAAAAATATCAAAATTTAAAATTTTTTAATTCTTGAGGTTTCATTTTCGGATAAATTTGAAATCTGGTACATACAAGCTGGCAATTAAAATAAGTTTTATTGATAAAATGATTCTAAATTGTATTTTGATGATAACAAACAATGAATTATAGATGTTTACTGATAAAAACATAAGAAAAACGAGTTTCATTGATAAAAACATTGAGGTATACGTATTACTTTTTAAATTCAACTGCCAGCTTTTAATGACACCCTCCACTTTCAAATTTGAAGCTTACAAGGGAACCACGGGAGATGATCATCGAGTTAAGACATCCCACATAGTTTAAACTATTCATTGTGGGTCAGAAACAAACCCCAAGAAATATTTCGCCCCATTTTTAAGTTTTACCCATTTTTCGGCACTTCAAAGATGCGCGATTTGCCTTGGTCCCCCTTTACTCCCAAAAATGAAAAAAAATTTAAACTTTTATTTTCCGCCCAAAATGTTCCTTATAGTCAATAATATTCGTGTGAATAAAAATATTTATTTAAAAGCCCTATTGTGGCCAGTAAAAATAGTTCTGCAAAATTGATGTATCAGTTTTAACTAAACCTTTAAAAAATTTTAAAACATATATATATATAATCCATTTTTATGGAAAAATATAACAAAAAACTGCCAATTGTTAATTCCCCGGGGGAATCTGTCGGGGGATTCCCCCGGGGAATTAACAACCCTAGTCGTGTTGTATTATTCAAAAAAAGGAAAACATCTGCAGATATTAACCGGATGTCGATTATTATTGCGCAAAAAAGCATAAAAGACAGTCTTTTTGAATGTATGAATTTTCACCGAAAACTTTATCACCGAAAAGAAAATATATTTCATAGTGTTTTTACATTTTATACTTACATTAGCAATCAAAACTTCTGTTTTTGTTACAACTAAGACATTTTACCGGCTAAAAGTTAAAAAACGTAGAAACGCTTAAACAAAATTTAAGAAATACTAAAAACCTTAAACCTCAAGAATCACTAACTAAGCCCGATTAGTAACCATCCCCTTTGGCATTATGCCTAAGAAACACTAAGGAACCCTAAGAATCCATAGGCTAAGTATGTGCGAGTCGTGGACGTTAAATAACAGAAGCTAAGTCAAGTAAATTACTAACTTAGCTTAAATGTTAGGGGCTTAAAATAGCTACAGTTATTCTGAATTTGAATTATTTTTTGAAAAATCATGAAAAATATTTCTAAGGGGAATTTTTTTCTCAAAGAAGAAAAAAAAAGTTTTCTCATGAATTTGGCATACACAGATTAAAATTTCGGCACTTCTTCAGTTTACCCCCCCCCCTTTGCAATTTTCGCATTTTTTATTCAAAATTTGCATAAAGGGTGGGGGGGGGGGGGGGTGGAATGAGCGATTGTATTTGTGAATGAAAAATGTAAGTGGGGGGGGGGGGGGGGATAAACTGAAGAAGTACCTTAGTAAGCGCCCGAAGGGCGCCCTCAGCTTAGGCTTAGGAGGCGCTCTTAGGAAATCGTGGAGAGTATAGAAATCATTCAGTGGAGTAGGAAGATATTAATGGTAAAATTCAGTAGTTTTATTTTATCGGCGCAAATGTCTGGGAGCCGTGGAACTTGTGTCATAAAAAAAACACCACCTAAATATCTTTTATAGGCGAAAAATAATGGTCCGGGACCACTAAATTTTAATGGTCCGAAATATAATGGTCCCGAAATTGCATTCTGCGGGACCACTATATTATAGTGGTCCGCGGACCACTATTTTATTTTTTTTTGGGGACCATTATATTTCAAAAAGTGAGCTATAATTGAATAGATCCCAAAGTTTCTATTTATGATAAAGTAATCGAAGGTTTAAGAGTTTACCAATTTTTTATTTGTGAACAATTTTGGTTTTTACATATCAGTTTTACTC
The DNA here is from genome assembly GCA_964035985.1 of Panagrolaimus superbus. NCBI lineage: Eukaryota > Metazoa > Nematoda > Chromadorea > Rhabditida > Panagrolaimidae > Panagrolaimus > Panagrolaimus superbus. Next base: position 16,675,355 of record OZ038357.1, read on the forward strand.
TCAAATACAATTCCAGTTTTCCTTTTTGAAGTCATAAGTTGTTTTAAAAAGTATAAATATTATTTTATTTGCTTTTTTTAAGTGTTTAAAACTTTATAAATTATATAAAAGTCTTCCTTTTGAAAGCAAACATGGTGACACATTAAATCTAAATTCAAGATCAAAAGAATACAATCAAATTATCTGAATTGTTTAATTTAATAAATTATTAAATACTTTTAAACCATTTTATAATAATAATACCCTTTTTTAAAATTAATTAAAAATTATTTTAATAATTTAAAGTTTAATTTAAAAATCCTTTTAGCTTTTTTTTGCATACAATTGTTTTTAAGAGAGTTGGGCAAGTGCGAAAAAATTTTTAGTTTTTTTGCACACAGTCGTTTAACCACATGGCGTTCGCGAACACTTTGCCAGAGTTGGGCAAGTGCGAAAAATTTTGCACACAGTTTGCACACAAGTTGGGCAAGTGCGTATAAACCATTTTTTTTGCGACACACTTTGAAAATGAATCAATAAAAAAAGGGCAGCAGCGACGTTTTTGTAAAAAATCAATAAAACAGAAAAAAAATGAATTGAAAGAGATTTATTTTTTCCACAGTTTTTAAATTTAAAGGGGGAGTTTCACATCTAGTGTTGCGCATAAATTTTTAAAGTTTTTAAAGATCTCAGCTTCCAGAACGTATTTCGATGCAAGTTTGGGCTTAAAATGTTGGAGTGGCACAAAATAGAATCAAAAGTAAAAGTAAAAAAAAGATAAGTTAGCGTCAGTATTTACAAGAATCTGAATCGTATTTTTTTGACAAAATTTTTTTTGGTACGTACACAATTTGTACCATTTCTCTTAGAGAAAAGGTACAAATCGTTCCAAAAATTTTTTTGTGAAAACATTTAAATATTGCCATAGAGAATGAAAATAAGTTTTTTAATAAATTAATAGAAAAAGCATTTTAAACAATAAAAAATTAAATTAATAAGGGTAACAAATTCTCAGAGGCATAAAAGTAAAATTTATCGGGGCAAGTTTTAGACACCAGATATCGAATCTGGCTATTTTGGACCACTTTGAATACAGTGCTCCAAAAAAATATGGAAACACCCTTAATTTTATCAAATTTTTGTGGTTTTTGGTTCTCTACAAAAATCTTCTGGTGATTCTGATAGTAAAATCAGTTTGTTAGTTGACATGTTTCAGCGTTTTGGCCAATTTCGATTTCCGGTGTTCTCGCAGCGAAAATTCAAAAAGGCCTAAAATCGAAATTTCGGTATACGGTAGTTTCGAAAAAAATTTTATGTCCACTAGATAGCCCATGTCTCATATAGTCTATATCCCAAGTTTTAGGATTTTACATCCAAACATCTCTTCAGGCCGAGGTTGCAAAGTTGAAAAAAATAGCTGTTTTTTTCAGTTTTTGCCAATTTTTGACCATTTTTTGCATCTTTGATACCTCGGCCTGAAGAGATGTTTAGATGTAAAATCCTAAAACTTGGGATATAGACTATATGAGACATGGGCTATCTAGTGGACATAAAATTTTTTTCGAAACTACCGTATACCAAAATTTCGATTTTAGGCCTTTTTGAATTTTCGCTGCGAGAACACCGGAAATCGAAATTGGCCAAAACGCTGAAACATGTCAACTAACAAACTGATTTTACTATCAGAATCACCAGAAGATTTTTGTAGAGAACCAAAAACCACAAAAATTTGATAAAATTAAGGGTGTTTCCATATTTTTTTGGAGCACTGTATCAAATTCCGTCCAATATGGTCAACATCAATTAAAATGGTTTTTTCTTGAACAATTAAAACGAAAACATATTTCTCATTTAAGATTTTTGGATCATGTTTCAACATCCTGGAATCACTACTTTTTATTTTCCAGTAAATTGAAAACATGGTGAAAAATCGAAGAAACAATCACCTAGAAATCGGTGTTTTTCAGTTAAGACATCACTAAAAACATTTTTTTGGATTGATTGTAATTTATTTTGGTGGAATAAATGGTTTTAAAGTCATTTTGGAGAATTACAAATTTATGAAAATTACTGATTTTAGAAAATTTGAAAGAATATGGTTTGATAATGACCCTCGGCATTTTCCAACACTTTATTTTAGTGTTTTCATTTAAAATATGTTTTCGTTTTAATTGTTCAAGACCAGACCATTTTAATTGATATTTGATAATCGAAATCGAAATTTTGGGTCAGGTATACTGTAACTCGAAAACTAGCACGTAAATCTCGATACTGATGATGAATTTAGTGTTTATGGCTCTATTTTACCTTAGGAAAGCATTTTCAGCCAATTCTAAGACAAAAAAAAATTGTACCAAAGAATTCTCGAATTTTACAAAAAACGTCCTGTAAGCCCCATCTGGTTCTTACTCAACATCCACCTCAATCTAAGATGATCAGTGTCTTTTCATTTTTTTGCTAATAATAATAACAACCTGTCACATGGTTGTCGCGGCGTGACATCTTACGTTTCTTTGCGTTTTAATGTTTAACAATAAAACGCAAAGTTACAAACCATTACTACCAGCAAACTTTTTTTCTTTTTTTTTATTACTTATAATTTTCGCGCTAATAAATGTCAGATAAGCTGCGAAAAATGAAAATGTTCTTTAAGAGAAATGTCAAGTACTTTCACGATTTGTACCATATTGATCGGTACGTACCGATCGATATGATACAAATCGTGACTCTCCCATTTTTTTCTACAAAGTTGCGCGCATTATGCATCATTGCAAACGACTTGGGAAACGTCTTTCTTTTTTGATGTTGAAGATGTACTTTTTTAGCCAAAAATGGGAAAAATACCAATTCAGTATTTTTTTAGTCATTGATATCGTGAGGATAAAAATTTCAATTTTATCATTTCATGTTTATACGCAATGTAAATGTTTCAAAGTTTTTTTTTATTGTGGTAACAGAAACAGATCTTCTTCATTGAAAATTACATCTCTCGAAAACATGAATGCCAGCGTAAATCAGAAAAATAAAGAGTTTAAAAATTTTTAAACATTCAAAACTGAAAACCTTGAAAAATGCATTATAAAAAAAATTGTAAAATCATTTTTTAAATGCCTTTTTTCGAACGAATTTTTGTTTCGAAAGATTGTCTAAACAAAACTTTTTTATTTTTATTTCGCAATATCTTTTCTTTACATATTCGAAAAGGCATTTAACATTTAGTTGAAAAGGTATATGTTTTTGAAAACAATTTCTGGATATAAAAAAAGCATTTTTATTTTTAAAGGGGACGTTCGGTTACGTTTTAACGTTTTTGTTCGATCAGGCAAAGAACAAAAGAAATTTCTATGATGAGCAGCGCTCAAAAAAATAGATTAAAACATAGCTCTAAAAATGTAAAAAACGGCGGCGAAAAAGCTAAAAATAAAACGCATATGTTGTTTTTAAAAAAGCCTGCGCTTAAAAAATCAGCAAAGTTTTTTGTTATTACTCCTCTTGTATAAAGTTTCGACCCGACTAACTTATTGAGAGTACTGTAAAAGATGAAGCTTAGCTGTAAAAGGGTAGTATGTTGCAAAAATTTTGTTACCGGCGAAAATCCTATCATATCAAAGTTTTCTGTAAAATCAAAATTCTTATCACTGATAATCACTTTGAAAAACCGGGACTTTGCCGTTTTTTTGGAAATAAATTTTTTTTATATCGAAGATTTGACGGGGTTACTGTAGAGATATTGTTTTGCAACAAAAGACTGTAATATGTAGTTTTGCTTCCTCTACAATGTTGGGGAACAAATTTTTTTGATCCCCGTTGTCCCCGGGGATTTTTACGTGGTAAAACGTGTTTTGGTCGTAAACTTCAAATAGCTCAAGATCGGAATGGGTACATACGATTTTTTTCAAACTTGCGCAATAAATTTTTTATACCCCTGAAGTTTATAGGAAAAATACAACCAACATTGTAGACCCCCTCCGTCCCCCCGATATCCCCGAAAAACCCCTAAAAAACACCCATTTTTGGGTGTTTTTTACTTTGGTGAATTTTTAAAAATAGATCCCACGATTTGTTTTTCCCTATATTTCAATATGTTACAGTGCTCCAAAAAAATATGGAAACACCCTTAATTTTATCAAATTTTTGTGGTTTTTGGTTCTCTACAAAAATCTTCTGGTGATTCTGATAGTAAAATCAGTTTGTTAGTTGACATGTTTCAGCGTTTTGGCCAATTTCGATTTCCGGTGTTCTCGCAGCGAAAATTCAAAAAGGCCTAAAATCGAAATTTTGGTATACGGTAGTTTCGAAAAAAATTTTATGTCCACTAGATAGCCCATGTCTCATATAGTCTATATCCCAAGTTTTAGGATTTTACATCTAAACATCTCTTCAGGCCGAGGTATCAAAGATGCAAAAAATGGTCAAAAATTGGCAAAAACTGAAAAAAACAGCTATTTTTTTCAACTTTGCAACCTCGGCCTGAAGAGATGTTTGGATGTAAAATCCTAAAACTTGGGATATAGACTATATGAGACATGGGCTATCTAGTGGACATAAAATTTTTTTCGAAACTACCGTATACCGAAATTTCGATTTTAGGCCTTTTTGAATTTTCGCTGCGAGAACACCGGAAATCGAAATTGGCCAAAACGCTGAAACATGTCAACTAACAAACTGATTTTACTATCAGAATCACCAGAAGATTTTTGTAGAGAACCAAAAACCACAAAAATTTGATAAAATTAAGGGTGTTTCCATATTTTTTTGGAGCACTGTATGCAATCGGATATGGAGAATCCGAATCCGCTTTTCGCTAAGTTCAAAAAACTCATTCACGTTTTTCCCAACGTTTTTAAAATTTCAGGCTGTTTTAAGCCCCGAGGGCAAAAATTTCAAACTAAATTTCAAAATGTAAAAATTTGCATACATGTGGCGCATTTTATGGGGAGTCCGTTTCTTTCATTAGATTCGGTATTTAACGATCGGGGTGCAGCGATATCGGGGTTTGTCACAAAAAGAATCATTTTTTTCTTTCTTTTTTTCTAGGTCAAATTTATTTTTGCAGCCATTTTTTTTTGCGCATAAAAATGAAGGAAAAGAAGAAGAGAAAAAGTGCATCAGAGTTGCAGAGATAAAAAATATGCATAACAACCCGACCGCATCCCGCGTAATATTTTGTGTTTGCAGATAAATGGGTAAAACCAAATGTTTAAATCAGCTTCGGCTTTGAGTTGCGCGCATTTGGGATTTGAGATTGCAAAATTAGGTAGGACCATTAAAAAATTGTTGAATTAATTTCAACGTTGAATTTTTTATTTTAAAATTCAACATTAAATTTCGATATCATTATCAGTTTACTGATAAGAATGATAAATATTTTTTTAAAAATAATACTTTTTTAAAAACTTTGGAATAGAAGAAAAGTCCAATATTGAAATATTTTTATTATTTTAATAAATAATAAAATTAAATATTATAACAACATTATTATCAAAAAAGTAACAGTAACTCAAATAGAATAGAATTCATACATAAATTTGTTTAAATAAATAAACTGTATTGAACCATTGATCATTAATGCATTCAAAAAATTGTGCAGCTGCCATTTTTAGTGGTTTTAAAACGAAAAGGAAAGGCAAATGAAAAAATTGCTGCGCATGCATAAATAAGAAAATAGTTTGTTTTGAAGATCCATGTTAGCTTTAACAATGAAGTAGAAATTTTTGTTTGATAGTTTTTACTGTGATAATCAATGTACTATATTAATTTGTGGATGTGACATAGAGCATGGAAAGACGGCCGGAGGCCGTCTTTCCATGTGTATTTGTAGTTAAGTTTTTATCGGATGTTAATGACTATAAATATATTGATAAAAACAGTTTGATATTATTTGTGTAATTAAGAAGATAGAACAAAGACGGCCGGAGGCCGTTTTGTTTTTTCAGTGGCCGGAGGCCGTCTTTGCTCTATCTTTGCAGATGAAATTATGAATATTTTTGTTTATATTTATGTCAATGTAATTTTAATATAGAACCCAAAGCCAAAGGCCTAGGACCAGCAGTAAATCGGCGAAGCCGTTGAGCCAAAGGCTCGACGGCGGAGACGATTTAAAATCTGCCTTTTTTACTGTAACTCATAAGATACTATTAATATATAAATTTCACTAAGCCATTTCTCAGCAACGCATTCAAAAAATTGTGCGTTTTGTTTTTTCAGTGGTTTTAAAACGAAAAGGAAAGGCAAATGAAACAATATTTGCGCATGCGCGTTTGTCTCTAAAACAGCTCAAAATCAACCGTTTTGAATGATTTAAAAAGTTAAAAACATGAAAAAATTTCTGTAACTTAGGAGACCACTAACACATAGGACCCGACTAACACAAGCCTTCCGAAGGAAGGCTGGTTTATATTTATACCATCCTTTGTATAAAATTTCAACCTACTAACAGGATTGAGAAAACTATGATAGGTGGATCTTAGCTGTAAAAGGGTAGTATGTTGGAAAAATTTTGTTATGGACAAAAATCCTGTGATTTCGGAGTTTTGAGATTTATCAAAATTCTTATCACTGATAATCACTTTGAAAAACCGGGACTTTGCCGTTTTTTTGGAAATAAATTTTTCTTAAAGTCAAATTTTGACGGGGTTACTGTAGAGATAACATTTTGCAACAAAAGACTGTAATATGTAGTTTTGCTTCCTCTACAATGTTGGGGAACAAATTTTTTTGATCCCCGTCGTCCCCGGGGATTTTTACGTAGTAAAACGTGTTTTGGTCGTAGCCTTCAAACAGCTCAAAAACGGATTGGGTACATCCGATTTTTTTCAAACTTTCGCAGTAATTTTTTATGCCCTTGAAGTTTATAGGAAAACTATAACCAACATTGGGGACCCCCTCCGTTCCCCCGATATCCCCGAAAAACCCCTAAAAAACGCCCTTTTTTGGGTGTTTTTTACTTTGGTGAATTTTTAAAAATAGACGCTATTATTTGTTTTTCCTTATATTTTGATATGTTATGCAATCGGATATGGAGAATCCGAATCCGCTTTTCGTTAAGAACCAAAAAATCGTTTACGTTTTTCCCAACGTTTTTAAAATTTCAGGCTGTTTTAAGCCCCGAGGGCAAAAATTTCAAACTAAATTTCAAAATGTAAAAATTTGCATACACATGGCGCATTTTACGGGGAGTCCGTTTCTTTCATTAGATTCGGTATTTAACGATCGGGGTACCGCGATATCGCGGTTTGTCGAAAAAAGAATCATTTTTTTCTTTCTTTTTTTCTAGGTCAAATATTTTTTTGCAGCCATCTTTTTTTGCGCATGAAAATGAAGGAAAAGAAGAAGAGAAAAAGTGCATCAGAGTTGCAGAGATAAAAAATATGCATAACAACCCGACCGCGTGCCGCGTAATATTTTGTATCGGTAGATATATGGGTAAAACCAAATGTTTAAATCAGGTTTGGCTTTGACTTGCGCGCATTAGGGATTTGAGATTGCAAAATTAGGTAGGATTATTAGAAAAGTTGTTGAATTTTTAACAAGGGAAACTTTAAAAGATTTCTATTTCTATTATAATATGAAAGTGATCAAGAGTAACAGTTTCCGTCTCAGATGGAGTAAGATTCAAACTTTGTTTTGTTACTTATAAGGCGTTTCGATAACTTAGGTGTGCTAAACCGATCATTATTATCGCATTCAAAAAGTTGTGCAGCTGCCATTTTCAGTGGTTTTAAAACGAAAAGGAAAGGCAAAAGAAAAATTGCTTAGAAAATAATTGTTTTGATGATGCATGTCAGCTTTAACAATGAAGCTGAAATTTTTTTTTGGTATTTTTTAGTGTGATAATCAAAGAACTCTCTTAATTTGTGGACGTGAGATAGAGCATGGAAAGACGGCCGGAGGCCGTCTTTCCATGTGTATTTGTAGTTAAATTTTTATCGGATGTTATTAATATATTGATAAAAACAGTTTGATAATATTTGTATAATTAAGAAGGTAGAGCAAAGACGGCCAGAGGCCGTCTTTGCTCTATCTTTGCAGATGAAATTATGAATATTTTTGTTTATACTTAAGTGTTTATGACTTTAATATAGAACCCCAAAGCCGAAGGCCTAGGACCAGCAGTAAATCGGCGAAGCCGTTGAGCCAAAGGCTCGACGGCGAAGACGATTTAAAATCTGCCTTTTTATTGTAACTCATAAGGTTGTATTAATATATAAGTTTCAACAATTCAAAGCTCAGCAACGCATTCAAAAAATTGTGCGGCCTCAGTTTTCAGCGGTCTTGAAACGACAAGAAAAGGCAAAAGAAAATTTGTTGCGCATGCGTAAAAGAGCTCAAACTCAACCATTTTGAATGATTAAAAAAGTTATAGGCATTTAAAAAAGTTCTGTAACATACGAAACCACTAACACATAGGACCCGACTAACACAAGCCTTCCGAAGGAAGGCTGGTTACTCCTCTTGTATAAAGTTTCGACCCGACTTACTTATTGAGAGTACTGTAAAAGATGAAGCTTAGCTGTAAAAGGGTAGTATATTGCAAAAATTTTGTTACCGGCGAAAATCTGATCATTTCGGAGTTTTCTGTAAAATTAAATTTCTTATCACTGATAATCACTTTCAAAAACCGGGACTTTGCCGTTTTTTTGAAAATAAATTTTTCTTAAAGTCAAATTTTGACGGGGTTACTGTAGAGTTGGAGTATTGCAACAAAAGACTGTAGTATGTAGTTTTGCTTCCTCTACAATGTTGGGGAACAAATTTTTTCGATCCCCGTCGTCCCCGGGGATTTTTACGTGGTAAAACGTGTTTTGGTCGTAAACTTCAATTAGCTCAAGATCGGAATGGGTACATACGATTTTTTTCAAACTTGCGCAATAAATTTTTTATGACTCTGAAGTTTATAGGAAAAATACAACCAACATTGTAGACCCCCTCCGTCCCCCCGATATCCCCGAAAAACCCCTAAAAAACGCCCCTTTTTTGGTGTTTTTTACTTTGGTGAATTTTTAAAAATAGATCCCACGATTTGTTTTTCCTTATGTTTTGATATGTTATGCAATCGGATATGGAGAATCCGAATCCGCTTTTCGCTAAGCTCAAAAAACTCATTCACGTTTTTCCCAACGTTTTTAAAATTTCAGGCCGTTTTAGGCCCCGAGGGCAAAAATTTCAAACTAAATTTCAAAATGTAAAAATTTGCATACATGTGGCGCATTTTATGGGGAGTCCGTTTCTTTCATTAGATTCGGTATTTAACGATCCGGGTACCGCGATATCGGGGTTTGTCGCAAAAAGAATCATTTTTTTCTTTCTTTTTTTCTAGGTCAAATTTATTTTTGCAGCCATCATTTTTTTCGCATAAAAATGAAGGAAAATAAGAAGAGAAAAAGTGCATCAGAGTTGCAGAGATAAAAAATATGCATAACAACCCGACCGCGTGCCGCGTAATATTTTTTGTTCACACATAAATGGGTAAAACCAAATGTTTAAATCAGCTTCGGCTTTAAGTTGCGCGCATTAGGGATTTGAGATTGCAAAATTAGGTAGGACTATTAAAAAACATTGTTTTCTTTTTCAACGTCGAATTTTTAATTTTAAAATTTAACATTAAATTTTTGATATCATTATCAGTTTACTGATAAGAATCATAAATATTTTTTTAAAAATAATACTTTTTTAAAAACTTTGGAATAGAAGAAAAGTTCAATATTGAAATATTTTTATTATTTAATAAATAATAAAATTAAATTAAATATTTTAACAACATTATTATCAAAAAAGTAATAGTAACTCAAATAAAATAGAATTCATACTATTTTAATCTCATTAATTTGTTTAAATAAATAAACTACATTGAACCATTGGTCATTAACGCATTCAAAAAATTGTGCAGCTATCATTTTCAGTGGTTTTAAAACGAAAAGGAAAGGCGAAAAAAAATTTGTTGCGCATGCATAAATGGATAATCAAAATATTTAGATAACAGAGGTTTTGAAAATGCATGTTTGCTTTAATCGTAAAGCAGAAGAGGTGTGAAATTAATTAATATCCTCTGGCGAGTTAAAGCATGCAAAGACGGCCGGAGGCCGTCTTTGCATGTACCTTAAATTTTTAGTTTATCTTTATATTCAAATGTTTGTTATTTTTAAACATGGTTTGCATTTTTTGCTGATTTTTTGAAAAAAAAGTGAATCCTTAAATCATATAAGTAATAGTTGGATATTGTTTGTGCGACTCAGATGGAGCAAAAACCTCCGGAGGCCGTCTTTCCATGTGTTTTTGTAGGTAAATTTTTATCGGATGTTAATGACTATTAATATATTGATATAAAAAATTTGAAATTGATAATGACTAATACTTAAATATCATTTCTTTAACAAAGTTGTAGAATCCATATTTTTTATTGTAACTCATAAGGTTGTTGCAATTAATTAGATGTTGCATACCAATGATCAGTAATGCATCCAAAAAATTGTGCAGCTGTGGTTTTCAATGGTTTTAAAACGAAAAGGAAAGGCAAATGAAAAACTGTTGCGCATGCATAAATGGATAATAAAAATATTTAGAAACTCACGGAAAGACGGCCGGAGGCCGTCTTTTTGTGAGTATGTTTATAAATATATTGATAAAAACAGTTTGATATTTTTTGCTTAATTGAGAAGATAAAGCAAAGACGGCCGGAGGCAAAAAATATAAATATATTAAATTTATATTTTTTGTTTATCAAAATAGGTTTAATTTTTGTTGTCAATAAAAGTGAAAAATGATAAACTGTTTTGTATTATTTGTATGATTCAAATGGAGCAAAGACGGCCGGAGGCCGTCTTTGCAGATGTAATTATGAATTTTTTTGTTTATATTTAAATGTTAGTGATTTCAATATAGAACCCAAAGCCGAAGGCCTAGAACCAGCAGTAAATCGGCGAAGCCGTTGAGCCAAAGGCTCGACGGCGAAGACGATTTAAAATCCGCCTTTATTATTGTAACTCAAAAGGTTGTATTAATATATAAGTTTCACTAAACCATTTCTCAGCAACGCATTCAAAAAATTGTGCGTTTTGTTTTTTCAGTGGTTTTAAAACGAAAAGGAAAGGCAAATGAAAAAATATTTGCGCATGCGCGTTTGTCTCTAAAACAGCTCAAACTCAACCATTTTGAATGATTTAAAAAGTTATAAACATAAAAAAAATTCTATAACTTAGGAGACCACTATCACATAGAACCCGACTAACACAAGCCTTCCGAAGGAAGGCTGGTACCATCCTTTGTATAAAATTTCAACCTACTAACAGGATTGAGAAAACTATGATAGGTGGAGCTTAGCTGTAAAAGGGTAGTATGTTGGAAAAATTTTGTTATGGACGAAAATCCTGTGATTTCGGAGTTTTGAGATTTATCAAAATTCTTATCACTGATAATCACTTTGAAAAACCGGGACTTTGCCGTTTTTTTTGAAATAAATTTTTCTCAAAGTCAAATTTTGACGGGGTTACTGTAGAGATAACGTTTTGCAACAAAAGACTGTAATATGTAGTTTTGCTTCCTCTACAATGTTAGGGAACAAATTTTTTCGATCCCCGTCGTCCCCGGGGATTTTTACGTGGTAAAACGTGTTTTGGTCGTAAATTTCAATTAGCTCAACTGAGAAAAGTACTCTAACGATTTTTTTCAAATTTTCACAGTAAATCCGGATAGTACTGTAGTTTATAGGAAAAATACATTCAACACTGTAAAAATTCATCTACCCCCCGATATCCCCGAAAAACCCCTAAAAAACGCCCTTTTTTGGGTGTTTTTTACTTTGGTGAATTTTTAAAAATAGACGCTATTATTTGTTTTTCCTTATATTTTGATATGTTATGCAAACGGATATAAGACGTGATAATTAAAAATATTTTTGACCGACCAAAAAATATGAAAATAATAAGCAAATTTACTCATCATTTGGTTGATGTTAAATTTTTAGTTTAAATTTTTTAATTCCTCATCAGTTTTTAAAACGAGGATGTTATTTTAAATAATTACATTTTTAATTATTTATGCTAATTTAATAACGTCGATGAAGCCGTTGATGAAAGGCATCATGCCAATGGCATACTGAACCTTTTGTCGGCTGCTTTTTTTTTGAGGAAATTTCATTTTTCCTCAACTTTTTATCGGCTGCTTTTTTTTGAGGAAATTTCATTTTTCCTCAACTTTTTATCGGCTGCTTTTTTCTGAGGAAGTTTCATTTTTCCTCAACTTTTTTTCATTTTTATCCTTTGCAAAAATTTGAACCCGCGACCGCTGGGTCCAAACCCAAGGCTTGAACCACTCGACCATCCACGCAATCAAATGGATGCGTCAAAAGTTGACTTTGACTGAACGAAAAAAAAAGAAAGCGCGTTTTGCGACAAATGTTTAATTTTTTAATTCTTTTTAATTTATTTTTTAATGTCTATTATAATAATTATCTTTTTTATACATATTTATTACAAAGAATGATAAAAATACATAAAAAATACATGAAAAATCCACCATTGAAATATTAAAACGTAGTTTTATAATAATTTGAACAGTGAAAACTTTTTTTGTTGTTGGGGCATCAAGTGCTATTGCTGTATTTGTAGAACGTTTATATTCTAGTTTTAGGGCTGGTTTTGGTTTATCCCCTTTCTTCTGGGCGGTTTGTTCAGCTGCAGCTGTGTTACTGTGGATTCTTATTTTAGCATTCGTTTTTCAGGTTCACATGGCATATAATTCACCACTGATGTGACTCGGCCTGGCCGGACATCCTTCGGGTAGGGTTGCCGTCCCCCCCCCCCCCCCCGAAAATCGAAAAAGTCGGGGACGGGGAATCCCCGACTTTCGATTTTTCCCTCCCCGACTTCCCCGACCGGGGAAGAAAATAGTCGCGGACTGGGAACGGGGATCCCCGTCCCCGAAAATATCTCGGGGAGGGGTAAATTTTTTGAAAAATTTCCTTAATTTTCCAATAATGAAAATACAAATGTATCGTTTTTTGGGATCGGGCATGGAATTTTCGCGAATTTTTATCTTTTTTACCGAATTTAAAAAAAATTTAAATTTATGGAATTTTTTTTCGGGGAAGAAAGGTGTCGGGGACCGGGAACCCCGAAATTCAAAATTGGTCGGGGACGGGGAACCGGGGACGTCCCCGTCGGGGATATCCCCGGGGATCCCCGACTTTAGGGGGGGGGGGGGGCGGCAACCCTACTTTCGGGGCGCCCCGAAGCCGTGGCGGGCGGGTTTTTGAAAGTGTCGTGGCGAAATGAAATTTTTTTCATTTTTTAAAGGGGAGACCCACCATGAACTATTTTTTGCTGCAATTTTCTTGATGTCTTGACGCGATCGCAGACTCATTGGAGCTGCTTTTTTTATTCGTTGGAGCTGCAAAAGGTTTTTAAAAAAACAGCTCGAATGAACCCTGAACAAAAAATTGTCAGAGGTGGGTCTCCCCCTTTAAATAAAATTTCGAATAATATAACGATGAAATAAATTAAATTGCTAAAAATTACTAAATAAGGATTGAAATCCGTTAATAATCATAAAAGAAAATTTAAAAATCACTTTTTTCGTTTTTTATAGCAAAAAATAGCTTTCTAGAAAAATAATTTTGGGGCGATTCAGGGCGAAAAAGGAGCACGGGGCGGGGTGCGGGACGAACTTTCAAAAGAGCCGGGGTGCGGGGCGGGGATTGGAAAGTCTTTTGAAAAGTGGTGGGGGATGGGGCGGGGCCGGGGCAACGAAATGGTCGATCACTGGAATTCACACAGGAAAGTTTTTCAAATTCGCATCTTCCTTAAAAAGATTTTTTTATGTTGTGCCTTTTGTTTTTGTAACTTTGGTACTTACCATGAATGCTTAAAATGTTGTTGGACCATTAGTTTCCGTATCCTTATTGAACTAATAAATTTTGCAACTCTTACAATAACCTTTCCATCAGAATTTCTGGATAATACAAAAAAAACAAAACGAAGCTATTTATTTGCTCATCAACATTCCCAAGTTGAAAAACTTATATTTTTCACAATACAGAAAAAATACATAAAATTTAAAATTATCAAAACTTGCAATAAAAAATTGCACAAGAAATCAATAAAAGAAATAACACGTTGTCAAATGTATCAATATTTTATTCAGCGTTTGCTTTTAACGGCGAATATGGTGTCATTCCCCGACTTTACACTATAACTTATAACTTAAATATATTTGATTTATTAAAAAGTTTTCACTGTTCAAATTATTATAAAACTTACGTTTTAATATTTCAATGGTGGATTTTTCATGTATTTTTTATGTATTTTTATCGTTCTTTGTAATAAATATGTATAAAAAAGATAATTATTATAATAGACATTAAAAAATAAATTAAAAAGAATTAAAAAATTAAACATTTGTCGCAAAACGCGCTTTCTTTTTTTTTCGTTCAGTCAAAGTCAACTTTTGACGCATCCATTTGATTGCGTGGATGGTCGAGTGGTTCAAGCCTTGGGTTTGGACCCAGCGGTCGCGGGTTCAAATTTTTGCAAAGGATAAAAATGAAAAAAAGTTGAGGAAAAATGAAATTTCCTCAGAAAAAAGCAGCCGATAAAAAGTTGAGGAAAAATGAAATTTCCTCAGAAAAAAGCAGCCGATAAAAAGTTGAGGAAAAATGAAATTTCCTCAAAAAAAAAGCAGCCGACAAAAGGTTCAGTATGCCATTGGCATGATGCCTTTCATCAACGGCTTCATCGACGTTATTAAATTAGCATAAATAGTTAAAAAATTACAAGAAGAACAAAAACAATTAAAAAGTTTAATTTTATTTAAATATTACTCAAATTAAAACGTCTGAGGAAATTTCGGTTTTCGTTGTCACTTCTTCAAAACGGCGAGGAATTTTTCTTTTTTTTCTTAAATTTTTTGGCCGCTCAAAAATATTTTTAATTATCACGTCTTACATGGAGAATCCGAATCCGCTATTCGCTAAGCACCAAAAAATCGTTTACGTTTTTCCCAACGTTTTTAAAATTTCAACCTGTTTTAAGCCCCGAGGGCAAAAATTTCAAACTAAATTTTAAAATGTAAAAATTTGCATACATGTGGCGCATTTTACGGGGAGTCCGTTTCTTTCATTAGATTCGGTATTTAACGATCGGGGTACCGCGATATCGGGGTTTGTCGAAAAAAGAATCATTTTTTTCTTTCTTTTTTTCTAGGTCAAATATTTTTTTGCAGCCATCTTTTTTTGCGCATAAAAATGAAGGAAAAGAAGAAGAGAAAAAGTGCATCAGAGTTGCAGAGATAAAAAATATGCATAACAACCCGACCGCGTGCCGCGTAATATTTTGTGTTCACAAATATATGGGTAAAACCAAACGTTTAAATCAGCTTCGGCTTTTAGTTGCGCGCATTAGGGATTTAAGATTGCAAAATTAGGTAGGACTGTTAGAAAATTTGTTGGATTTATTTCAACATTAAATTTTGATATCATTATCAGTTTACTGATAAGAATGATAAATATTAGGAAAAAAATAATTGTTTTTTGAAAATTTGAAAACAAAAAAGGGAAATTTTAAAATATTTTAATTATATTTTAAAAAACGGATTTGAATATTTAAACTTAAAATTCAACATTTAATTTTGATTGCATTATCAGTTTACTGATAAAAATAATAATTTTTTTTTAAAGTATGGAATTGGAAAAATATTTCAATGTTCAAATATTGTAATACATAAAAAAATTGTGATTAAAATTTAACGAATGTCTCAATTAGTTGCATTTATAAATATGATACTGCTACTATCTACTTTTTGTTATTATAAATGAATGTTTATAGTTTTTTTAACTTAGGTGTACTAAACCGATCATTATTATCGCATTTAAAAATTTGTGCAGCTGCCATTTTCAATGCTTTTGAAACGAAAGGGAAAGGCATGAAAATTTGTTGCGCATGCATAAATGGATAATTAAAATATTTAGATAATAGAGGTTTTGAAAATGCATGTTTGCTTTAATCGTAAAGCAAAAGCGGTGCGAAATTAATTAATATGGGTAAGGAAGAAAGATATAAATGGATGTTTATAATTGGCATGAAAACTGAGTGATATATTATCTGTATATTTATAAAGCGTAATATGAAAGTGAAAATGAATAACAGTTTCCAAATCAGATGGATTAAGATTCAAACTTTGTTTTGTAACTTATAAGATTGTATCCATAGCTTAGGTGTAGTAAACCGATCAATATTATCGCATTCAAAAAATTGTGCAGCTGCGTTTTTTTGTGGTTTTAAAACGAAAAGATAAGGCAAAAGAAAAATTGTTGCGCATGCATAAATGGATAAAAAAAATATTTGGAAAATAGTGGCTTTGAAGATGCATCTTATCTTAACCAAAAAGTAGAATTTTTTATTTGATAGTTTTTTAGTGTGATAATGAAAGAACTTTCTTAATTTGTGGATGTGAGATAGAGCATACACATGGAAAGAAGGCCTCCGGCCGTCTTTCCATGTGTATTTTTAGTTAAATTTATATCGGATGTTAATGACTATTAATTTATTGATAAAAATAGTTTGATATTATTCGTGTAATTAAGAAGATAGGGCAAAGACGGCCGGAGGCAAAAAATATAAATATATTAAATTTATATTTTTTGTTTATCAAAATAGTTTTTGTTGTCAATAAAAGTGATAAATGAATAACTGTTTTGTATTATTTGTGGGATTAAGATGGAGCAAAGACGGCCGGAGGCCTATTTAAAGGTTTGTGACTTTAAAATAAAACCCAAAGCCGAAGGCCTAGGACCAGCAGTAAATCGGCGAAGCCGTTGAGCCAAAGGCTCGACGGCGGAGACGATTTAAAATCTGCCGTTATTGTTGTAACTCATAAGGTTGTGTTAATATATATGAGTTATACCAAACCATTTCTTAATGCGTTCAAAAAATTGTGCGATGTCTTTTTTCAGTGGTTTTAAAACGAAAAGAAAAGGCAAAAGAAAAAAAATATGTCGCGCATGCGCATGCGTAAAAGAGCTTAAACTCAACCATTTTGAATGATTTAAAAAGTTATGAGCATTAAAAAAAGTTCTGTAACTTACACGACCACTAACACATAGGACCCGACTAACACAAGCCCTCCGCAGGATTATAAATATTTCATTGAAAAACTTTTATATCTTTGTGAATTAATTCATAAAAAAAGCATTTATTTATGCTACTATTTTTAACTATTTTTTTAAACGTTTTCTGTTTTATTTATTTGCAAATAAAATTTGCAACAATTAAATATTCAAAAAATATTTTATGATCAATCAATATAAAAACAATGAAAAAAGCTTTTTTGAATCAAATCATTTTCAAAAAAGCAAATTAAAAAAGTGAAACTATTTTTCTTTCAGGTCTCACTTGAGTACCACTTGAATGGAACCTGAGAAAAATAGTTTCACTTTTTCAACTTGTTGTTTTTTTGAAAGAATGTGGAAATTATTTTCATATCGGAGTTTCGGCCTTTTTTTTGAATATTTTATATTTTTCATTTTTGTTAAAATTATGAAAATAAATCCGTTGCTTTTGGTGCAACAAAAAGTATATAATCGTACCATGCAAATATTTTGTAGAATAGAATCGCCAAATTAATACGAAAATTTTTCGTTTTTAAATTAAAAAAAAGCCGCTGCAACTCTCTTAAAATAAAAAAACTACAAATATTTTATAACCCGAAAACATTTTTTAAACAAAGTGAAATACATTTTTTGGCGTCAAAAAATGTGATAGTTTAAAAGTTCATTTCAATAATGTTTCTTTAATAAGTGGTTTTTTTGTTTATGTAATTAAATTTTTATTTATAAAATTACAAAATCTAACATTTTTTGCGTAAATTTAACGCAGCGTTGAAATATTTTAAAAAAGTCAAAAAGTGTTTTTTAGACGTTTTTTTAAAAAGCAATGTTTTCGAAAAAAATTTGTTGTTCTTTTTTTTATTTGTTACGATTCGTGATCGGATCCCGTCCGATTCCCGCCGGGAATCCCGGCGGGAATCGGATTCCCGTGTTTCCCGTCCCGTGCCGATTTTCAAAAAACGGGAATCCCGTATTCCCGTTCCCGTGTCCATTTTCATAAAACGGGAATGTCATATATAGCTTAAGTTGCAAAATATTGTTTCTTAACAACTTCAAGCTCTGATTAATCTGAAAGCTTTTCTTTCTGATGATACTTTAATATATGGAAACAAACAAAAAAATAGATTATCTGCAGATTCTGCTCAAAAATTACTTAAAATTTTTGGATATTACATGTTACAAGTTTCCGACGGGAATCACGGGATTCCCGCGGGATTCCCGTAATTCCCGTCCCGTGTCCATTTTCAAAAAACGGGAATTCCCGTTTCCCGGGTTTTACCGAAAACGGGACGGGATCCGATCACTAGTTACGAAACAACGCAAAAACGCCGTTCTTATTTTTATTTTTATTTCACATTTTTTTTGCCATTGATTATTTTTTGAATATTTTATATTCAGTTTTTTTGGTTAAAATTATAAAAATTAATGCTTAGTTTTTGGTGTAATAAAAATAGAACAAAACAAAACTCATATTGAAACTGCATCCGTTTTTAAAGAAAAATTTTATTTGCTTCAAATCAGTAAATCAATGATTAATTTTTAAGCGGGGGGATTTCAAAAAATACATGTACGTGTTTTAAAAATGTTGTGGATTTGTTTCAGAAGTCTTTTTCTAATTTTTCATTTTGATAAAAGATAACAAAAAAATTATTTTAACAAAATTTATTGCGGTGTTTTTTGACATTTAAAAATGTTTTCTTTTTTTTGACTTTTTTTTACTGGGGATAACGCAAAAAAGGTACAAATAGAGCTGTAAAAATCAAACAGAAAAACCAGCCTTAGAAAATTTTACATTTAAAGGGGGAGACCCACCTTGAACAATTTTTTGTTCAGGGTTC
The DNA here is from genome assembly GCA_964035985.1 of Panagrolaimus superbus. Taxonomy (NCBI): domain Eukaryota; kingdom Metazoa; phylum Nematoda; class Chromadorea; order Rhabditida; family Panagrolaimidae; genus Panagrolaimus; species Panagrolaimus superbus. Next base: position 16,694,270 of record OZ038357.1, read on the forward strand.
ATTGGAGCTGCTTTTTTTAAAACCTTTTTTAGCTCCAACAAATAAAAAAAGCAGCTCCAATGAGTCTGCGATCGCGTCGAGACCATCAAAAAATTGCAGCAAAAAATTGTTCAAGGTGGGTCTCCCCCTTTAAGATTAAGAAAAATGTTTTTTGTTATGGTTTCTTAAAAGCAACACAAATGCTTTTTTTTGAAGATGTGTAAAATGGGCCTTAACAACATATTGCATCATCATTATATTATTCTTATTTGACATAGTGATGAAATTTAAAAGACGATTTTAAGTCATCATTTTTTTCAAATGCCATTTTTAAGAACCAAGGTTTTAGTTCCTTTGTTTTATTTTTTGTAGTCTTTTTTTATGAATATTTTATTTATTTTTTGTTATTATGGCAACTTACTTTCATCATTGAATGCTCAATTTTTTGAGAAAAGTTATTTTTGTTGATAATGGACCATTGGGTGAAATCATCCACATTATAAATGGCAAGGCCGTGGCTCTATTGCAAAAAGATCCTGTTTTATTCAATGGTAACAATGAAGCTGATGTAATCAAAATGATCGATAAAACTATCACGTGCAGCATTCCAGATCGTATAACCTGCTGCAAATGTTTAAAAGCAAAGTTTTTAAAAGCAAAGATATTCTTTTAGTTTGTTAAAATAATAATTATCAATTATTACAACTTAATTTTTGAAACTTTTTCTATTATTAATGAATAACATAGTTTCTTGGAAGAATTAATTGAAAAGAAAAGCAAATTGAATTTTAAAAGTTCACACAATCATGACTCTGGCGGCGCGTCACAGTATGCCAAAATTTCGATTTCTTCTATTAATTAATTTTTCCTTGCATTGCTATTTTTTTGGAAATTGAGATTAATTCATTACATCATATAAATGCCCTTAAAATTGATAATTCCCTTGAACCAATTAATTAATTTATAGCTTCAATAAATACAACTTTAATTTTGACGTAGGCCACGTTGGAATCAAACGTACATTTTAAAAAATTGTAAATTTTCGTTGCAAGACTATTTGTCGGGTAATTTTTTTGGAACTGTAACGATGGATTCTGCTTTTATATTAATTTTTTAAGTTTTTCTGCTTCTATAATTAAAATCAGCGCAAAAAACTGAGTCGGATAACAGCGAGTTTTTTTTTTATTCATTTATTAGAAAATTCGGGGGAAAAAAATAATATATATGTTTCTTTATTTTTATCCGGTAAAAAATATTTCTTCTTATAAATGAATAAAAACTGGGCGAAAAAATTTGCCAAAAAGAAAAAAGCAAAAACTGCCCCGACAAATTTCTCATACAATGTTGATTTTTCTTTGCAGACATAATTTTTGAAAAAACTCGCTGTTATCCGACTCAGTTTTTTGCGCTGATTTTAATTATAGAAGCAGAAAAACTTAAAAAATTACTATAAAAGCAAAATCCATCGTTAAAGTTCCAAAAAATTTACCCGACAAATAGTCTTGCAACGAAAATTTACAATTTTTTAAAATGTACGTTTGATTCCAACGTGAGGCTGATGCAAATTATTTAATAATAAAGAAAAAAGAAAAAATTGTGTTTTCCATTCTTCGAAAAAGTTTTTTAAAAAAAGTCGATTATTTTGAAAATTGTTATGGGATTCTATCCTTAGCTTAGTTAAGACTGTATTGTTAGCTAAGATATATTTTATTGTAACTTTCTTTCTTTGGCAAACTGTCACTGAATGATAATTTGTTGTTCCTCTCTCTTACTCCAAAAGAGTATAAAAGGAGTCATTGTCCCTAAAAACTTTGTCATTCTTTCATGTTCTCCTCTGTTATTATCTTATTTGAAGTTTATAAGTGTATGTTATTATGATTATTGATCAATAAAGCTCTTGATTGTATTCTATTCTCGGAGTTGTTACATATTATCCTATATTAGCCACCATATATTCAATCAGTACGTTGCCATCTATTAAAGGGAGTGTCGAAGATAGTGAAAAACTTTTTTCCGTCATTCCAAGTGATGGGGAATGCATTCGTTGCGTGCGGGCGGACAAACTTTTTCATTCCCCATCGCTTGGAATGACGGAAAACGTTCATAAAAAGTTTTTCACTATCTTCGACACTCCCTTTAACAAAATAATAGTTTTAATTACTTTTTTGTTCTAAATTAACCAAAATACATTAATCACAAATTTTAGCTTTATTTATTAAAATATATGTAACAAGCGTTTTTTTTGATGGATCCAATTTTTCTTATTTGTTACATTTTTAGTTCAACATTGGTAATATTTACATTGGTAACAGAAATTTTTTCGTTAAAACTTTTAAAAAATAAATTTAATTTATTACCAAAATCTTTGAGGTAAAAGAATTTTCCAAAATTTTCAAAAAAGCTGAACCCTTAATTTTAGGCTATATTTTTTAACTTGTTGCTTACCATTTTTAATCATTATTCAAATTTTTTCACCTCTTTCAACGGCAATTTTTCTTGCAACGAAAGTTGAAAACTTATTCATTTTTCAAATTATGAGAATTCTCGTTTCTGTTTCGACACAACAAATTCGAATTTCATTATTTATTCTTGTTATTGAAAGAATAATTGCTACAGTATTTTTTGAAAATAATTCTTCGTCCTCGAATACCATAACATTATTTTTGATATTGCTTTCATATATTTCAACAATTCTTTATACGGTTGTAAGGATTTTAGGTATAAAAAATTTTATCAATAATTTATTAAACATTAAATTTGGTGTTAGGAAAAACTAAAACAACGAAGAATTTGGCTTTGGCAAAATGTTCCTCAATGCCAAATGAAAATTTTGGCAAAACGTATTTCAGTTGAAAACACAATGGCACTCAAAAGACATTTTGCCAAAAACAATTTCTCATTTTTGTTTCTTCTTTTTATTGTATAATTTTTCGGTTCTTGAACGAAGTTACTTTTTTACAGAAAGCTATACACCACTTTTAAAATCAATTTCATCGAATTTTACCATGGATAATGTTTTCAATTCATTTCATAACATTAATTATTTGTTCAATCTTATTTTTTATCAACAAACGTATGTATAAAGTTTATGTCTACAAAATTGCATTACATTGCAGATATCAGGTAAACATAAAATTGAAACTAATTATACGGTAATCCATAATTAAGATATTTGAAAATGTCAAAGTATTATCATTAATTTTGGTCCCAATTTTAATTTTTAATTTAATTGCACCTTTTAATTCTATTTCCACAATTGTTGCATATTCATTTTTCAGCTACTGTATGCCGTTTGGAATGTTTTATTTTGTAAGTTTTAAATAAAAAGCGTTTATTTAAAGCATTATTTATTGTTGTTTTTAGATTTATAATTTAGCTTTTTTTCTAATAATTTTGCAACAAATTCTTTATCAAAAAAAAGAAAAAAAAGTTTTCCATGACAAAAATAATTACACTGTTCTTAGAAGACGTTTGTATGAGTCTTAAAAAAGTGATAGATTTAAAAATTGTAAATTGTTAAAGAAGAAAACATTAAATTATTATTATGATATTCATTATCACGTTCATCTTGAATTTTAGGGCGAAAGTTTCTCTTCGAAGGTTGTGTCCAATTTCAACTTCTGAACGACTTTCTAACATTGTATGAACAAGTTGAGCAATTCTTCTAAAAAATTCATGAACACTTTTATTACGTTGTTGATAACAGTATAATGGATGATCAAAGATCGCTTAGCGACGCAGCAAAGCAAGAAAGAAAAGAAAGAACAGAAAGACCCAGCGGCAATGGCTATCAAAAACGAGGGGAATTGGTTAGAGGTGGTGTAACTCAGAAGTGGAGCATCGAAAACACTGGTTTCATCTTGAACCACAGCTAATGGAGGACGAGTCCCTTCCGTTTTTGAACTAGGAAGGACTCCAGAAATCCCTTTGACATTGCTGTCACGGATGCGGTCAATGAGTGCTTCCAGTTGTGATGACCCTTTCCCTTAAGTGTAAATCTTGCTGTTGTTATACGATATTCTTCACTTCTTTGTTTTTCTTTTACGACAATTAACTTTAAATAACCGATAAAAATAAACAATAACTTTGTCTCAAAAAATCTTTAATTGCTTCCTCCTTTTATATGGGAAGATAAGCTCTTTGTTTGAGGGAGGAGATGGAATTTTGTGTGAGGGTGCGCCGGCAGTAAAGCTAATATAAAAAACGCTAATTGCTTTTTTACAACTTTGCTACCGTTTTAATTAGCTTTACTGCCTTTGTGAACAAAGTCCAGTTTCGGCCCTTCACAACGTTCACGATCCAAAAATCTAGGATCGGTGAAGCGAGAATATGGGTTAGACATTGAAACACCAATCCTTTAAATCGCCACCTTTTGCACCGGGTATTGCATCTTCAAATTGCAAAAAACGCGTCAACAGAGCTAAGCAAAAAAAATCGCCATGATTGTTAAAGAAAAAGAGAAATATCTATAAAATATTCAAAAAAAAAAGAAAATATAAATAATGATTTTATTTTTTGCAAAAATTAGTTTTTTTGACTGAACGAAAATGACCTGAAAGATTTACGCAGACGCACAAATATTATTTGGTTTTTTTAATGCACAAAAACAAATGGCATTGTTTTTATGGCAGCACTAATATTTGTGCATCTGTGTAAACCTTTCAGGTTCACTTTTTCAAAAAGCAGTCATAAAATCAATAAGAATTAATTAAAAAAGCTTAAAGCAAGAAGCTCCGTATTTAAGGGGGGAGGCACTGGGGGCCGTAGCTTCTAATTTTTGCTATAAATTGGAACATGTTTTCATACACAGTAATATATAACTTTTTTTTTATTTATTTAACTGAAGATGTTGTATTTGAATAAATTCAACTTTAATAATTAGCGTTCCATATTCGAAAAATTCTTTTAAAACAAAATTAACTAACTCCGTTTGACCAAATTTTTTGACAAATTTTAGAAACAATCCTTTAAGTTTTTAAACATTAAGAGTAAAAAAAAATACAAAATATTCAAAAAAAAAGGATTTCAGTTCGAAAGATTTTAAAAACAAAACTGTGTTTCTTATTTCGCCTTTCACATTTTCTTTGCATTTTCGAAAATTCAATTTAGATTTCGTCGAAAACTTTTATGTTTTTGAAGATAATTTTTGGAATTTTTTTAAATAAATAACACTTTTATTTTTAAGAAATAATGCTATGGCTGAAATAAGCATTGCACAAAAAAACTGATCGAAAAGGTCATTCGAAAAATGTAAAAAACGACACCGAAAAAGCTAAAAATGTAACACACATCTATCAAAGTTGCCGTTGCTAAAAACACTGCGCTATAAATCAAAAAAGTTTTTGTTGTTTCTTTTTTTGAAAGAATGTGGAAATGCTGCTGCTTTATTTTCATTTTTCAGTTTCGGCTTTTTTTTGAATATTTTATATCTTTGTTAAAATTATAAAAATAAATTCTTCGGTTTTGGTGCAGCAATTTGTATATAATACAGTACACAGCTAATAACCAAAAATCCGTTTTTAAATTTTAAAAAGCTGCTGCAACTTTGTTGAAAAGCTAAACATATATTTTATAACACAAAAACCATTGGAAATGTAATGACGGCTAAAAAATCAGCCATCATCAATCACATAACCATCAAGACTTGCCCGCAAGAGTCACCGGGAAGACATTTGCTGCCCGCCAAGTCATATAAATACTCACACCTTTTCTCTTTGCTTTTCTCCTTTCCATCTCTTTCATCCAAGGCTGCAACACCTTCCTCGAGCCGCTGGCTCGAGGGCAGCTGCCAATATTCATTTGTAATGTTCTTCTTTAAAGGAGGCGGACTCTTTACTTTTTTCGAATGACTGAACCTGATGATCAGGCAAAGAACAAAAGAAATTTCTATTGTTCTTTGCCTGATCGCCAGGTTCAATTTATTTTTATGTCACATTTTTTTACCATTTATTATTTTTATTTTATATTATAAATACTTAGTTTTTGGTGTTTAATGGAGTCCGCAGTTGAAATGGAAATCATTTATAAAGAAATATTATATTTGCTGAATTCATAATTTACTAATTCCTTTTTAAGCAGGGTGTTCCAAAGTATACATGTACGTTTTTTAAAAATGTTCGTTGTTTTATTTGAAATCGTTTTTTTAAATTATGAGTTTTTCATTTTGACGAGATAACAAAACAAAAATTGTAATACAAAAATTAATGCAGTGTTTAAATGTTTTAAAACATTCAAAAAAATGTCGTTCAAAAATAAATTAGGGTTTAAGCACCAAAAATGCTTGTTTTTTGAAGATGTGGAAGCTGCGCCTTAAAAACATATTGCATCATTTTTATTTTGTTTATGTTTAACAAAGTGATGAAATTTGAAAGACAATTTTTAATCATCGTTTTTTTTCAAACGCCGTTTTTATGATCGCCCGTTTTATGTTTTTGTTCCTTTTTTTGAAGCCCATTTTCAATGCGAATTTTTTTTGGAATATTTGGTATTTTTTTTGTTAAAATCATAAAAATTGATCCATTTTGGTTTTGGCGAAATAAATGGAAAAAAGGCAGCAAAGATTTTCATAATCGAGAAGAAGTCATTTTTGAAGAAATTAAAGCTGATTTTAAAATCATTGTACTAACAAAAATGATAAACATTGCAATCATTTTAGCTTTTAAATAAATGTTTCAATTGCATCGATTTTCTTTTACCAAAATATTATATGTTTACGGCATAAATGGTCAAGTCTCAAAAGAAAATTTGTAAAATTTTGGGGGAAATTTTCTGTCTTCTCATGATAATTTTTCTATAAATTTGAATAAATAGATATGTTATTTTGGCACATTAAAGGGGGAGACGCACCTCTAACAAATTTTTTTGTTTAACATTGATTAAAGGTCCCGACCCGAATCTACGTTCAATGGAGCTGCAAAATGTCAGACAAAAAAGCAGCTCCAATAAACCCTGATAAAAAATTTGTTAGAGGTGCGTCTCTCCCTTTAATAAGGTTTTTTTAATGCACATTTCATTTATAATTTTTAAGTTTTTTTGAGTATCAGAGTTCTTAAAATAGTGAAAGCTTATTTACGGGAAATGAGGGAAAATCTTGAGCATGGCTCTCAAGGCCGTATACAGAAAAAAATTTCGGAGGGGGCACAGCGATTTTTAAAGGGGGGGGGGGAGTGCACGCCTTTGATCTTTTGCCACTGCCAACACAAAGCGGCAAAAGATCAACGGAAATTCCTCAATTTCGGGGGAGGGCACAGTTCCCGAACCCTCCCCCCCCCCCCCCCCTAAAATACGGCGTTAATGGCTCTATCATCTTTTATGACAGGCCACATGTGACCATGATATGGAAGAAGAATTGCATAAAATGGAGAAAATTTTATGTAATTGGAAAGCAAAACTTTTTTTAAATGTAGCCAAAAAAAACAGATGCAAAAAAGTGAAAAATCAAAAATTATTAAAAACACCAGCTAAAATTTAAAAAAACATTCGACAGAAAATGTTCCAATATTATTTTATGGCATTAATGCCATTTTTTTCCATTTCATTTTTATATTTTACCTTCGATGAATTGCACAAAATTTATTCCAGCATTACCAATTTTTGTAAACATTTATTATTATTATTCAAATTTTGCGCTGTTTATAACTTTGTCACTTTCTCCCTTTCTATTTTATGCAGTTTTAACACAATCTAAAAAATTAAAAAGTCTTAAATGGCTAATTTTAAATCATACAATTTGGTGTTTAATGTTTGAAATAATTTTTACAGCGACAAAACCATTCGTTTTATCACCGATATTTGGAGGATTCCCGTTGGGATTGTTAAAAGATGGAAATATGAAATTTACGGCATTTATAACTTACAGTATATTATGTTTTGGTGCAACAAGTATTGCAGCTTTAATTACAACCATTCTCTCCCGATATTTACTCATTTTTCCATCAACAAAAACTTGGTTCAATATTAAACGTGGAATTGTATTTGTTTGTTCATTTGTGATTTTAGCTTTTATTCCACTCAGTTTACTTTTTATTCCAATTTTATTTTATGATTCTTCAAAACTTTTTTAGAATACTGTAACAATTTAACAAAGAAGAAACAATTTGGAACATTTTGCCAAAAACCCGCCAAATTAAAAATTTCTATGGAAAAACATTTTGCCAAAACCCGTCAGATATAAATTTTTATGAATAAACATTTTGGGATACTTAGCTCAAATTTATGCATTAATAATTTAAATCAATTAAAATAATGTCGATACTTTTTTTAGCTCTGATCCAAAAAAACAATTTTCATTGAATTACACCCTACCATTAGGAAATAGTAAACCATTTTTTACAACAATTTTTGTTGTAAATGGTGTACCAATTGCTGTTGAAGATGTAATTGCATTTATAATTGATGGAAATAATACTTTAATGTATGAAGCAACTCCATATACAAAACAAAATGATTGCAGTTATCATTCATTTTCGACAATTCGTGGTGGGATTCCTTTACCATCAACCGTGGAAATGTGTTGTAAAGAATTTGAAAATTAACAAAAAACTTGAAGTGTTTTTGCTATAAATTGGAACATGTTTTTATACACAGTAATATATAACTTTTTTTTATTTATTTAACTGAAGATTTTACAGATACCGAATTTGTAAGAAATCGTACAACATGTTGTACTTCATTTGCCCCCGGTCGAACAGCTTCAATCAGTTATTTTTTTTTTTTTTTTTTTTTTTTTTTATTTATTTACGTGCCCATGACACATTGAGAAAATTATACATACATTAAAAAATTAAAATTTACAATTAAAATAAGATAGATTCAATTAAAAAAAGAATAAAAACATAATTAAAGGTCTTTAACCTTTAAGACTTGTTCCCCAACAGATAATCAAATACCAACTCCTTAAAATTCTTTTGTCCAAGTTTTAATTTTTTTGGCAAGGAGTTAAATGTGTTGGCTGTACGGATGAGGAAGGAGTTTCCCCTAAGGGAACATCCAGACGTGACGTCACGGCAAAATCCAAAATTTTGACCTCCTCCCCCCCCCCAATCACAGTGCCGTCACTTTTGGCTTACCCCCCTCCCCCCCCCCCCGTCACAAAAATCGTCACATTTTCCAAAAATGCATAAAAAATTCAAATTGCTTTAAAATTTTATTTAAAGCAACAACAAACAAAACAATTAAATTTTAAACAACAAACAACAAAACAATTAAATTTTAAGATGTTCAAAAACATTGACATATGCATCAGGATCAGTTGAAGGATCAATAATAGGTAAACCACCAGGACCATTGTTGTTGTCTTCGTCCATTTCTTCATCACTTTCTTCTGCTTCAGATTCGGTCTCCAAAAGATACTCATCCGATTTCTTGCAGACTTGACTTTTTCGATGAGATAATTTTGCTTTTTTTGTAGCAAAGTATTTGCCACAATCATCACATGTTCTTGACTTTAAATCTTTTTTAACCGATGGACAATATGAATCGAAAATTGTCTCTTTTGCAATCAAGGCATTGCAAATAATACGTGCAGCAAGAGAACCAAAACGACCATTCTTTTCATCAACAATTGGACCTAAATTTTTTAATACAGTAATAATAATAATTAATAATATTAAATTTACCTGAGATATCAGATGTAAATGGAACTGGTGGAGGAAGGAAGCGACCATTAAGAACAGAAAAAACTGATGTTTTTGGAGCATCACAACAATTTATATCAGAACATTTACTGATTTGCAAGCAATATTGAGTTTGCAGAACATGATCATATATCCATTTTTCGGACCATTCATTTAATATCGGTTTCTTTGCATCAGGAGAAATAAATTCAGCAATAACTGGATAACTTGCAATAGACATTTCATTCCAAATTTCGGCTAATGATTCACCTGCTGCTGTAAAATTTCTTAATTCAAGAGCTTCATCAACAGTTTTATGTGAAGGATTTAAATGAGAGCCATAAGTATCATAAGGGAGAATAACACCAGTTAAAGCTTTTGAAAGTGGTGCCATTCTACGTTCAACAGAATTATAAGCAGACTGCCCAGGAGCATGAGTGGCAACAATCAATATATCAAGATCATATTGAACAAAAACAGATGTCCAAGCAGATAAAGTTTTCGGAAATCTTGGGTTCTCATCTGGTCCCCCATCTACGGTAACGAGCAAAATAGGCTTCAGTTTTTCTTTTTCATCTTTCATTTCTTTTGAAAATTCAGCCAAATCAAATAAGCGATGAAAATCTTGCAAATGACTATCTGCACCACTATGATCGTGTTTTCCAGATCTAATTGCACAATATGTTGAACCGTTTACACCAACATTTCCATTAGCATCAATAGCACATGAAGCATAAACACTTGGAATTAATTTATGCTTTGCAGCAACAACCCAGTCATGATCTGGAAGTTTAATTCTGTATTGAACGTGCATGGCGACACGGGTTTGATTTTGAACCGCTGGTAATCCAAGTGCAACTCGAGCTTTGTCATCTTGTGAGAGGAAAAAAACAGCTTTTTGCCCCATAACTTGCGCTAAATCTGTCATGAATTTGATTGTTGCTGAAGCAAAACGTCCATCTTGGTGATCTTTCATCAAGTCATTTTGTGGTTTTAGTAATCGAACTGGAGCACAATTAAAATGACGACGCCCTTCAATAGTTCGTGAATCTCTTGGAAGCAATCTCGTATATAAAGTTGATCGTGCAATATCAATATTAAAACATTTCAAAAGATTTTCTTTTAAACTATCCAATGTTGTACATGATCGAATCAGATCAGCTTGTCGCTTTTGTTCTGCTGCTCCACCACTAGTAACAAGTTCAACAATCGATTCTTTTAGAGAAATTTCAATTCCTTGATTCATTAATCTTTCTTCAATTGTTCCTGGACGAACCGCAGCATTTTTAACAGATTGAGTAGGCGGTAAAGTTCTTTTGGCTTTTGCCTTTTTACGATATTGTTGAGCACGTTTGGCGCCACCCTAAAACAATTTCAGTTTGTATATAAAAAAACAGTTGATAATGACATACTTGAAGGCTTTTTAATTTCTTTTCTTCATCCAATAATCTTTTCTTCAATGATTTTTCTTTTAAATTATCTTCTGCAGTTTTAAAATTCTTTTTATTTAGACAAAGATATTCGCTTTTTAAATCATCAATTTTCTTGGCACATACTTCTTGAGCTGGTGTTGACTTTGATTTTTCATTCTAACAAAAGTAGACTTATATAAAACAAAAATAAATTTAACAAAACAAACCGTTAAAGCATCAGGTTGAACTGAAGCAACAGTTGAAGCCGAGGGTGCAGATGATAAAGTAACAGTTGAAGCCGAAGGTGTAGATGATAAAGTAACAGTTGAAGCCGAAGGTGTAGAAGACGAAACAACAGTTGAACTTGAGAGAGCAGCAGGCTTACTAAAAAAATTCAAAATGCTATTTGCAGATTTATGTTTTTCAATTTCAGATGTCCAAAAAGTCATTTTGAGTTTAATTTGAACAATATCATTGCACAGCGTTCTGTTTGTTGCGTTTTTAACTTTTCGCCAAAAATTTTTTTCGCGAAAACAGCTCATTTTGTTTTTGCTCAAATAAAGCTTATATTAATTTTTTATGGGTTTTTATATGTTCTAGGGTAAAAAAAGACGGAAAATCTGATAAAAAGATATAACATTTGCCCAAAATGATGTATTAAACTGATTTTTGAGGTGTTTGAAAAACAACCTATACTTTAAGCGGTCAGATTTCTGAAAATTAACGATATTTTTTTCTATCTGATATTTTCATAATGATCAGCATGAACGAATTGACAAAACGTTACGAAGGAAATTCAAATTCTTCTTTGTAAAGATAAAAATTTTTGAGGTTAAAGTTACCTCGCGCAACGTAATACTCCAACATCCTTTTTTGAGCTTTTTTTTCATTTTTTTAATTATTGTACTAGTTTTTTATATAAAATATTTTATTTTTATTAATAATACCACGTTTCTGATCATTGCTTTAATTCTCAACAATTGTTTTAAGCCGAGTTATGCTGATTCACGTGAAAGATAATCGTATTTTTGCAGAGTTTTTTATATATTCTAACCGATAGAAATTTTAGATGGCAAAATCTGCAAAACAACTTGCTGCAACTAAAGAAGGTCGACGAAAAGCCGTTGAAGCAAATAAAAAGAAGAAAGTCCTGCACAATGTCAAAAAGAAATTGAAATACAAAATCAAAATCAAAACCAAAAGATACATATTTGATCGATTTACATTTGCTCCACCAAGAACGTTAGAACATATTGTTCAAGACTACAAAAAGCTTCAAGAATTATTAATTCAAGCCAAAAACACAAGGGATATTGCCAAAGCTCATCAACAATGACATAGTGTTGAAGCAATGGTTATGAGTGAGCATATTAAAGCAACTCATGGGATTCTTCATGTTCTTTCCGGATCACTTTCTGCTGTTATGGAATATTCTTAAAAAATTGATCCTGTTTGGTTTGTATTACACTTTGGATTTAATATTTTAAACATTAATTTAATTTAATTTAACTTTCAGCATCGAAAAACTTCTCAAAGATGCCTGTGTAAAGCTACAAAAATACAATAAAAAATTGATTGGTAATCATGGAACGATTTTGTTAAACAAAATATCTGATGGAAGCGTGAATATATATATATGATCAACAACATATATATGTTGCTCCAGCAGCCGAAATAATCTGCTTAATATATTTTATTCAAAAGTATGCTGTAATTATAAAAGATATTAAAATCATAGAACTGGAAAATTTAATCGACATGCTCAGGAATAAATTGCACCAAGAAAAATATAAAGAAATTTTTGGCAGAAGTCAATATATTCGTGCAATAACAGATCACATTCTTCCTTTTGTAAAAAAAGTCATGGAAATTGGTGTCTTTTTTCTGATCAACGTAAGTTAGTTATAATTCGTATATATAATATTATGTACAAAAACAATTTCAGCTGGAGAAGTCATATGTACACAAAACTCAGAGACAAGAACGAATTCCAGAAAGAACAGAAAATCCTAATGATAGGAACCAATATTTCACTGATAAAACATGAACTGCTATTTTAAATGCATTTTTTTTGTTATTATTAATAAAAATAAAATATTTTATATAAAAAACTAGTACAATAATTAAAAAAATGAAAAAAAAGCTCAAAAAAGGATGTTGGAGTATTACGTTGCGCGAGGTAACTTTAACCTCAAAAATTTTTATCTTTACAAAGAAGAATTTGAATTTCCTTCGTAACGTTTTGTCAATTCGTTCATGCTGATCATTATGAAAATATCAGATAGAAAAAAATATCGTTAATTTTCAGAAATCTGACCGCTTAAAGTATAGGTTGTTTTTCAAACACCTCAAAAATCAGTTTAATACATCATTTTGGGCAAATGTTATATCTTTTTATCAGATTTTCCGTCTTTTTTTACCCTAGAACATATAAAAACCCATAAAAAATTAATATAAGCTTTATTTGAGCAAAAACAAAATGAGCTGTTTTCGCGAAAAAAATTTTTGGCGAAAAGTTAAAAACGCAACAAACAGAACGCTGTGTCATTGTTTAATTCTTTCCATGCTTTTTCTCCAGCAAATTCTCTTGCAGATTTATCAAATCTTGTTTTGAGTTCAGCCCAATTTCGAAAAAGAGCCATAAAAGAATTGTGTAAATCCGACATGTTTACAGTTTTATTTGGATTAATTAATCCTTTGGATGCCTCGAAGTTCATTACTTTGTAACAGGGTTGAAAGTTTTTAAAGCTTGTCCAAAAGAGCATTGCTAAAACTGCTTTAGCAGTCTTTTTGCCGCTTTTTAATCATTCGCGTCAAGAGTTTTTTACTCTTTGAAAAAACTTTAGAGAAAAAATTTAGTAAAATTTAATTCAATAACATTGCAAAAATGATCAATTTCCGTGACGTCACTTTTGGCTTTGACCCCCCCCCCCTCCCCCATCACAAATCGTCACTTTTTGCTTACCCCCCTCCCCCCCCCTAAAGCCGTGACGTCACGTCTGGACAGTCCCTAACTTTAAATTTAGTGCAAACCGGAGTTACAAAACGTGTTCCTTCATGGCGTGGCAATGAATCTTGCATCTTTGGATAACCAGGATGCAAACGATTTAGATCCCGAACAATTGTCCATAATTTGGATTTTAGTATTTTTGGAACTTCTTCTGTTAATTATACCCTTGATGGAAGACATGTTTCAATGACCGGAAATTGGGATGGCAAAGATACAGCTGGATTTGAATTTGCAAATAAATTTTTTGAGGGGTAAGAAACTTTTTTGTGATGCTTTTTTAAAGTACCTGTAATAACATTTTGCTAAAAACCCACCAAATTCAAATTTCTATGGAAAAACATGTAGGACACTTTGCCAAAAATTCTATTTAATTTTCCACGTAAAACAACTTAGCAAAAACCCATTCAAAATCAAATTCAAGTGTTAATAATTTAAATCAATTAAAATAATGTCCATACTTTTTTTAGCTCTGATCCAAAAAAACAATTTTCATTGAATTATACCCAACCATTGGGAAATAGTAAACCATTTTTTACAACAATTTTTGTTGTAAATGGTGTACCAATTGCTGTAGAAAATGTAATTGCATTTATAATTGATGGAAATAATACTTTAATGTATGAAGCAACTCCATATACAAAACAAAATGATTGCAGTTATCATTCATTTTCGACAATTCGTGGTGGGATTCCTTTACCATCAACCGTGGAAATGTGTTGTAAAGAATTTGAAAATTAACAAAAAAAACTTGCTATTTTTTTGCTTTAAATTGAAACACGTTTTTCTAATTAAAAAATATTTTTCGTCTTATTTATTTTAATAAAAAAGTCATGAATAATATTAAAATTTAATTCGCGAAGTTTTCTCGAATATAAAATCTGAAAACAATACTCCCGAACTAACAAGGAAGGCGCAAAAACGATCAAATCGTCCCCGATAAAAGGCGTAACACGACAAAATGCCAATTTCGTAATTTTCATTTTGTCGTGTTGCGCCCTTTTTTATTTTTTTTGTTAGTCCGGGCTATTAACGGAATGTTTTGACAAATCTTAGAAATTTTTTTTTCATCTTCGAGCACAGTAGATAATGACGATTTTTAAAAGTGATTAAAAAAGACTGATTTTTTGTACACAAGCTCCTATGGGGTCCTTAAGAATCTTCCCAAGGCTGCTTTTCGTTTAAAGCACCTTGGAGGATTAGGGGGATATATGATATCCCGTTAATCTGGAAAAATCAAAGCAGGCAGATTAAGCCAAAATAATGGTATCGCAACGTTCTAGGAATCCAGGTGGAACTCCCCATGAAATTAATTTCAACATGTCATTTCGGGACATTAAGAATTTGCACATTCAATGTTTAGTGAATTTTGAAAAATATTTCCATTTAAAGCCAATTTTTAATTTATGCCGCATAGGTACACTTTTTTAATATTTAAAAAAAAAAGTGTACCTAATATTTAGAAAAAAAAAACCGGGGGAGCATGCCGAATTCCTGGAATTCCCAAGAAAATATTCGGCCCCTTCAACTAGACCAATGAAGAAGAATATGATGTCCCAAAAATCTTTCAATCGAAAACAAAACATTAAAAATATTTAAGAAAAACAATAACAAAAAAGGAGCATACAAAAAGTTAAACTTTTTTTAAGCGTACAGTAAGAAAGGTAGCTTCACCAGGAACAAGTTGAAAATCTTCAGTAGATTTCATTTGTGCAATTAAGTAATCATCTTGTCGAACAATGGAATGATGTTTAAAAGTCAAGATTTCAAATGCGTCCAAGCATAAATACCAATCACAACCTTCCATTTTTTCAACAGTACTTGGGATTTTTGGAATTTTCAATTTCAAGTTTGAAAAACGAATCTTTGTGGTGCTTTGTCGAATACCATAATTAAACCTATTATTCTTTTTTTCAAAGAAAAGTCGAATTCGAAGAACATCTTTGAAGATGCCAGTAATACTTTTGCCATCATTGATAATTTCAACTGAAAAATTAAACAGGTCAATGCATTAAAAAAAAATATTTTCCATACCTTCCGTTTCAAAAAGTTGATTTGCTTGTTCTTCAGAAATAATTCCATTTGAAACTTAAAAATACAGCAATATTATAAAAGACAAGGATAAAAATAAAAGCAAACCCATAAAATCTGATAAAAAACTATTATCCATTTTTGAAAACTCAACATTCGGCAAAACATCAACCAAATAAGATTTGACAGAATCAGCAAGATTGAAATCATCTTCTGGAAACATTTCTTGTTTTTTTAATGCAAGTTTTTCTACCAATTCAACTGTCTAAAATTATTTAACATTTAAATAAATATAATTTAAAAAGAAACTTACGTCTTTAAAAGATGATTCGGAGTCACTTTTATCAGCTTTACGAGATAAGAAAAAATGATATACATCAGCAGGGGATAAAAGAAATCCTTTTTCCACTAAACAAAATTGTTAAAATGAAAAATGATATTATAAAAAAAACTTACAGACAAAATTTGTCAAGAAATCAACGGACATTGTAGAAAATGAAACTTTTGGCATAACATCAACCAAATAAGCATTAACTGTATCACGAAGGACAAAATTATCTTCAGGAAACATTTCTTGTTTTTTTAATGCTTGTTCTTCTGCTAATTCATAAGTCTGAAACAATCAAACAAATTACCAGCAAATATTTTTTAAAAACTTACTTCTTTAAACGATGATTCGCGGATGTGAACTCTTCTATCTTTACAAGATGAATAAACTTTAGCCAATTCAGCAGGAGATAAAAAATATCCTTTTTCAACTAAAAGAAAACATGAAAATATAATGATACATAGACGTGAAAAATATACCGGCAAAATGCAATGAGCTAAAACTCATACTTGAAAATTTAATTTCTGGAATAACATAAACCAAAAAAGTATTAACTGCATCACGAAGGATAAAATTCATTCTAGGATACATTTCTTGTTTCTTCAGAGCTTGTTTTTCTGCTAATTCATACGTCTAAAATTATCAAAAATTCATCATCAATTATAAATAAAAACAAGAACAAACTTACTTTTTTAAAAGCCGCTTCCACGTCAAAGCGATCCTTGCTATTATGAAGTAAAAAACGATAAAACACTTTGGTAGCGGATAAAAGAAATCCTCTTTCAGCTAAACAAAAAATTTCACAACAAAAATGCAATATAAAAACATACTAAGAAAATCCTTCAAAAAATCGAAATCCATTTCAGAAAACTTAAATTTAGGAATAAATGTGCTTAATTCTGCTTTAACAGCTTTATGAAGATTAAAATTTTCATCGCCACCAACAACTTGATCCTTCAAAACGCGATGTTCAGCCCATTTGTATATCTACAAAATAAATATAACGAGCAATTCTGAAAATAAATTTTAAAAACTTACACTCTCAAATAAAATTTCACTTTTGCATCCGTATGTAGTGACATCTGCACGTAAATTGTACATATAGATATCATCATTTAAAAAAAATTCGACGAATGGTTTTGTAAAATCAATAAAAGCATCAGATTTGCACACTATTTCATAATGTTCCCAGAAAAATGATTTAATAGAATCTTTGAGTTTTGGCAACGAATATTTTTGGGCAAAATCAAATAATTCTTCGATGGTTTCAACAGATTTCTTCATATTAATCAAAAATTCATCACAGAATTCTTTGAGACAATGAACACCATAAAATTCTGCCATATCCGTCATTTTGACAATATTTTCTTCAGTTAATTTACATTCAGAACTGTAAAGAAATGTAAGAAATTCACAGAATTCATCATAAGAATAAGCTTCAATATTAACGACTTCATTTTTGGTGGTCCATCGATCAGAAAGCCATGAATCCATTGGTTCAGAAACAGACGCTATAATAAATTTATGAGCATGAAGTTGCTAAAAAAACAATAATGTTAACAAACATGAAGCAAAAAAAACAACCAACCTTTCCTTCAATTTCGAAAGTAACATCAAAACGACCATTTTCAAGATTTTGTTGTTGAAAAATTTTATATCTTTCATTTTGCATTGTCCGAAGGGTTCGAAGAAGATCATTGCCTTTTCGTTTATATCCAGTGTTACCATTTGGCGATGACATGTTTAACACTGAAAATAATGTAAGTAATAAACTCTATAGTTTTTATACAAATAAACCATAAAAATAAATTCGCGAAATAAGGATAAAAAAAGAACGCGAGGCACAGATTCACAATTAAAATTTGCCTGACTCGAATCACTTATTATACACTACGGCACGGGTGTTGTTTGCTGAAAAAATTCAATGCATTAATATCAATCAAAATGTGCGTTTCTACATTCTCTCCCCAAACTCGCATATTCATCATAAATCATTGCACCAAAACAAAAAAACGACGTGCTTTATTTTTTCATTAGAGGAGCCGAAGGCGGTGTTGTCCAGAGATCCTAGAACAATAATTATGATAAAATGCTCTTTTTCTATTGCAAATTGTTTGCATCGATTAACACAGCTATAATAGCTGAGCTATTTGAATTTTGTTATCAAAGCTTAAGCTTATTTTTTGTCAAAATCATAAAATATGCTTTTGTGTTGCTTTTCTGCGGTTGCTGCTAAAAATGCAAAAAATACTAAACAATATTTTGCACTTTTTCAATAACACTTTTGATATCTCTTTCCTCAAATAGTGAAAAAAATTAATAAGCATAGTTTTTCAGCAGAATTTTTTCAACGTTATTAAATAATTCTTTCGAAAAAGAAAGTTTAAAGATAAAAAATAAAAGTGCTTTTAAACCATAATTAGTTAGCTTTACATTTTGTGCCATCAACAGAGTTAAAAAAAATTCAGGTAATTTTCTTCTTTTGATAAATCTAAAAAATCAGTGAAAAAAAATAATAAATAATCTTATCAATCTAACACTCATCTCTTTGGTTTTGCTTATTCTATACTTTATATATTTAAAAATTGCAATTAATCGCAAAAAAAGATAAAAGGATCTATCCGCAAATAAATTTGTTTTATTTTTTTTTCACCACAAAAAAAGTCATCAAAAATTTTTTTTTTAAAAAATGTCTCATCAAAAAAATGCATTTTTTTTTCATGCAACGTGCGTGCTTTTCGCAGTTTGAGAATTACGTGGTTGAAGAAAAATCGTATACTTTTCTTTCATCTAAATGTAGACACTGGCAAGTGAAAAAAAAATTGTCGAGAAAATAAATTTTTTTGTTTGATTATAGTACTTTTGGGCCTGAATAAGAATAATATAAAAACAAAAAATTAAAAAAATTAAGTTAAAGCGCCGAAAATGCCATCTGAAAATTCTTTCCTTTTTTTGCAACAAAAAAATGCATTTCCTTTATGCTTTTGAAGGACGCGTCGCCAAAAACACCTTTTTTAGGTGATTTTGCATGGAAAAATGTGGGTTTTTGGGATATACCACTTTTGGGGTCTTTGGGGGGCATTAGAAAAAAATACTACCATATTCAGAATCGAATTCTCTATCGAATTATATAAAATTTAGAGTGGAACCTCGAGGAACCCGTGTTTGGGGCTGTCCAGATATCACGTGATATGAAAATCGGCTTTTTTTACCCCACCCACCCATTTGGTGATGAAACATCAAAGCTTTTTGCCGCCAACTACAAAGCGGCGTGATAATCCGTTTACCCCACCCACCCATCACCTCTATCACGTGATATCTGGACAGCCCCTTTTGTAGTTAAAACGATACAGTAATTTGGCATTTTCGGCGCTTTGTCCAAGGCAAAAAAACATTTTAATTTGCATTTTTGGAATCAGCGTAAAAAATAACATCTAGTAGGTTGGATTATTAGACTGTAAATTAAAATTTAATTTTTCATACTGTAACCAAAAAAATGACAAAAAAAGGAAAGGAAAAATTGTTGCTTGCCAGTGTCTATCTAAATAAGATAAGATAAGATTTATACATTTCGACAACTATTGCTAGAAGTGAAATGAAGCAAAAACAAGAAAAAAAAATAAATACAAAACAAAACAAAAATAAAATACTAAAATTACAGTATACAAAACAAAAATTAAGAATAATAATTTTCAACTTGGTTGCTTGATAAATATTGTTTGAATTGTTTCTTATTGATAAATATAGAGATGTTGACATTTTTGATGTTGTTTAATAAGTGCCAAGTTCTAATTGAGAAGTGGCTGCCAAGTTCTAATTGAGAAGTGGCTAAATGTCCCGGTGTCCCTTTTCCATATTCGCTTTGTCCCTCAATCCCTTGAAACTATTTTCCATTTAAAACTTTATTAAAACCCCAAATTAAATAAAACAAGAGACGATTAGTAGACGTTTCCCTGAATTTTATTTCCCTGACTGACATTTCCCTGACTGACATTTCACTGACCGTCGTTTCCCTGACTAGGTCATTTCCCTGACTGACATTTCCCTGACTAAGTCGTTTCCCTGACTAAATTAGTTCCCTGACTGGACATTTCCCTGACTTTTTTTAAAATTACAAAATTGGGTTTTTATAAAAACTTTTTTCTTTTTAAGAATGAATTGACAATCTGCCTAAACTTTGACCGACGTAAATAGCGATTCTGAATCTTGTCCCCAAGTCTTGGTCCCCGAAATTCGCAGTGCCGTAATGTTTAGAACCTTGTCTTTAACTAAAAAACATAGAGGATTTTACTTTTTATTTCTGCGTTAGATTCTATCGGTCAACTATATTTATTGAGGTGACCAAACACAGTTGTCCGATTGTCATAGTCAGAACTACTAGTAGACAAGGCTGTATACAGAAAAAAATTTCGGAGGGCACTGTGATTTCGGGGGGGGGGGGGCACACCTTTGATTTTTTGCCGCCGCCAACATGAAGCGGCAAAAGTTCAAAGGGAATTCCTCAATTTCGCGGGGGTAAGGAGGGCACGAGCCACAATTTTCCCCCGCCCCCTTTAAATACTACGTTGCTAAGAGACCGTAAGAAACCCTGACAAACCCTAAGAAACCCTGAGGAAACCCTAAGAAACCCTAAGAACCTATAACTTAGTACATGGGATAGTGCGACGGATAAAACCAATAAACTGAGTCATTAAAATACAATTTCATTATATATTACAAACTTCTAAAGTAGTTTCTAAGCATTACGGCACTGCGAATTTCGGGAACATAGACTTAGGGACAAGATTCAGAATCGCTATTTACGTCGGTCAAAGTTTAGGCAGATTGTCAATTCATTCTTAAAAAGAAAAAAGTTTTTATAAAAACCCAATTTTGTAATTTAAAAAAAAGTCAGGGAAATGTCTAGTCAGGGAACTAATTTAGTCAGGGAAACGACTTACTCAGGGAAATGTCAGTCAGGGAAATGACCTAGTCAGGGAAACGACGGTCAGTGAAATGTCAGTCAGGGAAATGTCAGTCAGGGAAATAAAAGTCAGGGAAACGTCTGCATACCACAAGAGACAACCTAAATAAGACTTATTTTAGGGCACAAAAAAGAAACAATTTAAAATAACCCCCAAGAAAAGAAGACGACCCCGTAAAGATTTTTTCTCCGCTGATTGACTAACCAAGTTTTGCTAAACTGGGGCTCCTTTTAAAAGGCCAACGTAACCCAAAAGCTGCTGCCAGATCAAGCTCCGTCTAACACGAGGCAATGTGAATGCACTTTCAGATCGAGGGTTGTAAGCTCAAACTGCCTTTCCTGGCCATACTTTTAAGAAAAGCCAACAAAGAGAGAGAGAGTGGACCCATAGAGAGCGATTGCGGAAGCTTGCGCAAAGTCATTCCAGACTGGTAATAAAAAAAAAATTTCTTTTCCCAAAAAAAGACACAAAGAAAATAGGAACAAAATAATGGTGAATCATAAAATTTTAAGAAATAAACATTTTTGAAAGAAACAAGCAAAACAATAGAAAATAAATAAAGAGGCAATCTTAAATAAAGGATACAACCAAAAGTCATTTTATAACAGTGGTGACCACTAACAAACGCACAATCACTGTTTATTGGTAGGATGCTGTCAACGCCACAGTTGGACTAAACTGAACTGTGTTTTGTAAAACGAAACGACACGTCCTTTATAATGCAAAAACGAGCGGAGTTTTTGATCATTCAAAGAAAACGCGTCGAAACCATTTGAGAGAAAAAAAGGAATCAGATAAAATGCGTGAAATTTTTATTATGAAAAAATATAAAAAATAATTACAATTAAAATAATATTGCATATTCGAAAAGGCATTTAACATTTAGTTGAAAAGGTATGCGTTTTTGAAAACAATTTCTGGATATTAAAAATTCATTTTTATTTTTTAAAGAAGGCGTTCGGTTACGTTTTAACGTTTTTGTTCGATCAGACAAAGAACAAAAGAAATTTCTATTGTTCTTTACCTGATCGAAAAAAAACGTTAAAACGTAACCGCCCGCCTTCTTTAAGAAATGATGTTATGGCTGGACTGAATAGCGCTCAAAAAAATTGATTAAAACATAGCTCTAAAAATGTAAAAAACGGCGGCGAAAAAGCTAAAAATAAAACGCATATGTTGTTATTAAAAAGCCTGCGCTTAAAAAATCAGCAAAGTTTTTTGTTGTTTTTTGTTGAAACAATGTGGAAATTATTTGTATATTGGAGTTTCGGCCTTTTTTTTGAATATTTTAGACTTTTCATTTTTGTTAAAATTATAAAAATTAATTCTTTGCTTTTGGTGCAACAAAAAGTATATAATCGTATTTTATTTGCTTAAAATCAATAAATCAATGATTAATTTTTAAGCGGGGGGATTTCAAAAAATACATGTACGTGTTTTAAAAATGTTGTGGATTTGTTTCAGTATCAATTTTTTTATAATTATTGATTTTTTTTTCATTTTGATAAAAGATAACAAAAAAATTATTTTAACAAAATTTATTGCGGTGTTTTTTAACATTTAAAAATGTTTTCTTTTTTTTGACTTTTTTTTACTGGGGGATAACGCAAAAAAAAGTACAAATAGAGCTGTAAAAATCAAACAGAAAAACCAGCCTGTTCGTTTAGAACATTTTACATTTAAGATTAAGAAAAATGTTTTTTGTTATGGTTTCTCAAAAGCAATACAAATGCTTTTTTTTAAAGACGTGTAAAATGTGCCTTAACAACATATTGCATCATCATTATATTATTTTTGTTTGACATAGTGATGAAATTTAAAAGACGATTTAAAGTCATCATTTTTTTCAAATACCATTTTTAAGAACCAAGGTTTTAGTTCCTTTTTTTATTTTTTGCAGTTTTTTTTTATGAATATTTTATTTATTTGTTGTTATTATGGCAACTTATTTTCATCATTGAATGCTCAATTTTTTGAGAAAAGTTATTCTCGTTTTAATGGACCATTGGGTGAAATCATCCACATTATAAATGGCAAGGCCGTGGCTCTATTGCAAAAAGATCCTGTTTTATTCAATGGTAACAATGAAGCTGATGTAATCAAAATGATCGATAAAACTATCACGTGCAGCATTCCAGATCGTAGAACCTGCTGCAAATATTTAAAAGCAAAGTTTTTAAAAGCAAAAATATTCTTTTAGTTTGTTAAAATAATTACCAGTTATTACAACTTAATTTTTGAAACTTTTTCCATTATTAATGAATAACATAGTTTCTTGGAAGAATTAATCGAAAAGAAAAGCAAATTGAATTTTTAAAAGTTCACATAATCATGACTCTGGCAGCGCGTTACTGTATGCCAAAATCCCGATTCTTCTATTAATTCATTTTTCCTTGCTTTGCTATTTTTTTGGAAATTGAGATTAATTCATTACATCTTGTAAATGCCCTCAAAAAGATTTCCAAAATGAAAAAAAATTATGTGTATTAATTATGATCAAAAACAACTTAAACTTTATGCCTCTTTCCATCTCAACAACCTTTGAATTCATTGGGTTTGATCTCTTTATTAATGAAACTGTTTATCGTATTATTCTTGTATATCGTCCTCCAACAACAAACTCGAAAGATACTGTATCATTACTTGATGAAATTAATGATTGTTTTAATGAACCAACACCTTTCAATCCAAATCATCTTCTATGTCTTGGTGACTTTAATTTGCCTAAAATATCTTGGATTGATGGCCTTCCTTCGGGTAGCTCCAACACTAACATTGAAAAAAGAATCAGTACAGGGTGATTCAAAAATAACTTTACTCTTGTTTTTGATGGGAAATCGTTGCTTTTTAGTTCTGTGAGCTCATATTTTCAGGGATGTGTTATAAATGTGGGGAGCTAATTTTAAACACAAAATTTTGACATTCGGGGACAGTTCGCCAAACGGCGCCAAATTCAAATTTTTTATGTTAAGCGACCATTTTAAACATATTATTATGAAAACCTAGTCTTTTTTATCGGAAACTGTGAAAAAATTAACCATTTAAGTTAAATACTGAATAAATGGCGTGGTATTGAAAAAATGGTCGAAATAGCCAAATATTCGATTTTTTCGAATTTAGTTGTTTTTTAACATTTTGTGTTGTTTAGTTATAAAAATAGTTGGAGACGGTGAAAAAACTAAAAAAAACTTCAATAAAATTATTTTTTTCTAAATTTGACCATTTTTTCAATACCTCGCAATTCATTCAATATTCAACTTAAATGGTTAATTTTTTCACAGTTTCCGATAAAAAAGACTAGGTTTTCATAATAATATGTTTAAAATGGTCGCTTAACATAAAAAATTTGAATTTGGCGCCGTTTGGCGAAATGTCCCCGAATGCCAAAATTTTGTGTTTAAAATTAGCTCCCCACATTTATAACACATCCCTGAAAATATGAGCTCACAGAACTAAAAAGCAACGATTTCCCATCAAAAACAAGAGTAAAGTTATTTTTGAATCACCCTGTACTCTTCAACAAACTCTACTGCTCAAACAACAAATCAACTTTAACACCCGAGGTGATAACATTCTTGATCTTCTTTTTTCAACCAAAGATGGAGTCTCAAATGCTTGTATAATAGAAGATTCTAAACCCCTTACGGATATTCTGGATCACAAAATCATCAAATTTAATATAAATGAAACTATTACAACAACAATTGATACTCGTCAAATTTTAAACTTCCACAAAACAAATTTTTTATTCTTTTCTATTTTTCTCGCAACATTCAAATGGTCTATTGATTGCTTAAAAAACAACTCTTCTGAAATTCTTCATCTTATTAAAGGGGGAGTCGCAGTTAACATAAATCTTTTCTTATAACCAATCGTGAAAATCAGGGAGAAAAAAGAGAAATGACGCACTATTTCTTTTCTTTGACTCGGCAGCGATGTCTCTTTTTCTCTGCTCCCTCTTATAAAAAGTTTGTGTGAAGTGCGACTCCCCCTTTAAAGAACGTATTTATGAAGGAATATTTCAACATGGTATTGTTCCAATATTAAACAAAAAAACAAACTCTTCAAACACCAAACTTCCATCATATATCCAAAATCAAATGAAATATTATTTAAACTCCATTAAGTATTCTTACTGTTCCCATAATATACAGAAAGTTGGTATTAACGTAAGAAAGGATTATAAAAGATTTATTCAAAATCAACAGAAAGTTTTATTTTCAAAGCCATCAATTATGTATTCATATGTTAGCAATCTTATCAAAACTAAACATCCACCTATACCTGTATTAAAATCTGCTAATGATACTATTGTTACTGATGATCGACAAAAAGCCCAACTGTTTTGCGATTACTTCAAATCGGTCTTTAATGCAAGGTCAATTCATCAAGAAGATTATGTCCATATTTATGATCAAAAAAAGCTGGAGAATATTAAATTTGATCGTGATGCCATTGAAAAAGAACTAAAAAAATGTTCAAATAAAAATTTAAATGGTCCTGATGGTATTCCTGGTATTATTTTAAAGAAATGTTGTCGTACTTTATCATTACCTCTTACAAGTAGTAATGCGTCATGTAGATTTATAGATTTAGGGGGAGGAGCGAACACCGCCGTGCTTAAAAAATCCCTCTCTTCTGATTGGCTGCTTTAAAAAAATTCCCCTCTTCTGATTGGCTGATCTTATCAGTGATAAGATCCAAAAGACTATTGGCCTACTTTTATCACTATCCAATAGACTATTGGCCTACTTTTATCACTGATAAGATCCAAAAGACTATTGGTCTACATTTTTATCACTATCCAAAAGGATATTGGATGACTTTTATCACTTGCTTATCATCAAATCTAATCACTAAAAAATTTTCAAGATTTTTCACGTGATACATGACTGATAAGGATTTTTCTCACTGATTACGTGAATCATAATCTCTTATCACCGATTCTTACCACTAACTGATAATTTTCTCAAATTTTCACGTGACACATGACTGATAAGGATTTTTTTCACTGATTATGAAATCTCTTATCACTAAATTCTTATCAGTAAATATTTTTTATCAATTTTTCGATTGACACATCTTTAATCATAAATTTATTCGCTGATTACGAATATCATATTCTCTTATCACCAATCCTTATCACTAAATTCTTATCACTAAAATCTTATCACTAAATCCTTATCAGTAAATTCTAAAATTTGTGACGCAATAAAGATCTTGATTTTTTCCCACTTATCACTTATGCTCTCAGGCGATGATCTTATCAGTAAATATTTTTTCCCACAATTTTGAGTTCTAGGCTTAAGTGAGATTATTTTTATCAATCTCTTGCCTCTAAATCCTTATCAGTAAACTTCTTATCACTAAAATATCCATTGCCTGATTTTTCCTTTAAAATCAATTGTGTCTTAAGTGGATTGTTTTTTTTTTTTTTTTTTTTTCACCTTTCTTTCACATGACAGATGTTTTTTTTATCATAAAGTCCTTTCATCAACTTTTTTCAGTTTTTCCACCAAAAATCCCGCGTTTCACTAACAATTATTTTCGAAATCCTTTTAGTATTTTTTCTTTTCAACTATTTTTTTCCTCAAATCCCTCAAATTTTTATTTTTCTCTTGAAAAATGTGTGGTCAATTTTTTCTCATTTTTTGTAGTTTGGATGAAAAAATAACAACTGACTACCAATCGCGGAAATAAACACTCATAAAAAATTTGTTTATTATACAAATTACAATTAAAATTTACAAAATGAAGTGTGAATAACACAAAAAATGAATACAATTTCACAAAATAACACAAAAAATCAATAAATTTCCTTTAAATCAACGAGAAAAATCAATAAAATTTCACAAAATAACATAAAAATCAATAAATTTTCACAAAATAACATAAAAAAACGTAGGATGTTTCGTGAAATATATACAAAAAATTTTTCAAAAAATAGTAAAAAATAACCAAAAATAACACTTTTTTTTATAAAATACAAGTGAAAGTAGCAAAAAATAAATAAAATTTTATGGGGTTTTTTTCACTTGCATGCTTTTTTTCAGTAAAATTTTTAAAAAACACATGAAAAATGTTAAAAATTAGTAAAAAAATAAAAAAACAAGAAAAAAACCAAAAAAAAACAAGAAAAAAACCAAAAAAAAACAAGAAAAAAACCCAAAAAATACACTTTTTACACGCTTAAGCATACAAAACTTTTTAGGAATTTTTTAGGAATTTTTTGGAAATTTTTTAGGATTTTTTTAAGATTTTTTTTAGGAATTTTCCGTATTTTTTCTATTTTTTTGTAAAAATCCTTTGATCTTTGCCGACAAATCAGGGGGAGAGAGAGGAAAAATTTAGGGGGAGATTTTTTGAAGGGGAGATTTTTGTGTAAAAAAAGAGCTGACATGAGAAAAAGAAAGAGAGATCTGAACTTAAAGAAAAACTTAATTGATAACCAAATTTAAAGGATGATGTTTATAATTGTAAATTACGAATGTCTTGTCTTTACGTGCTGGATGTTTTGGTTGAATTCGTAGTAAACGATTTTTCAAGTCAAAAATAAAGCAGTTATAAATGGAAGCGGCTGCAAAATTTCCATCATGAAGCTTAACGACTGCAACAACAAATGGAGGATTTTCATGTTCACTTGTTTTCAAAATTGGTTCTTGATTTTTTGGTTCGTATAAAAATATATCAGCGAAATAACCTTTCTCATTGAGATATTTAGCAAAACGCTCAAATTGCTCGATTGAATTCATAATAGTCCCATCTTCTTTGGTCACAAAGTCACGAATTTTTGAAAGAGCGATGGATTTCATATCTGGACTAAACGGATTATATTTTTGACTCTTGAGATCAGATTCAATGAAAGTGGCCAATTTCCAAAGCATTGAATTTATACATCTAATTGCTCTACTTCTTTTTTGATTATTTGTTGTTTGAAGATAAAAGCTCATGAAAGCTGCCATTAAAGGGGCAAATTCAGGTGGGACTTTATCGGAAACAGGGTAAAAATGTTTTGAACGAAATTCCATCTTTTGAAGCAAAAGAAACAAACAAAATAAAACACGACAAAATAAAATGTTCTCAAAAAATACTAAAAATATTCACTATTATATATGCAAAAGGCATGTTCAGACCAAAGCCGTGTTTATACTATTTCTTAACCGGTTAGAGAAAAAAAGGAAAAATGTCTTTCTCTGACTCTCATGCACTCTCTCTCTCACACACACACACATGCTTCCATTAAACATAGATATAAAAATTTAAAATCAAAAGATTGACATATTATTCTCTGATTCTCTAACGCACTCTAAATTCTAGTTATCTCTTACAAATTTTCAAACTCATTCACTTTTGAAGTTTATCTTTTAATGAAAGAGGACAAGTTCTTTTTGTGCAAATTAATGATGGATAATTTGGAGATTTTTGATCACGAAGATATATCTTTTCATCATCCATGCAATATTATTATTTCTGGCTCGACTGGATCTGGAAAATCGACTTTGTTGGCAAAAATTATTAAGCATAGAAACGAATTATTTTATCCAAAACCTTTAGATTTATTAGTTGCTTACGGACAAAATAGTAAGTTAATCGAGCAACTTCAAGAAGAAGGAGTAAAAACCTGTAAAGGATTGCCAGATTTTGAAATAATTGATAATCAATTAGAAAAGCCTTCTCTTGTCATTTTTGATGATCTCATGGACGCAGATCCAGATTACTTAAATACGTTATTTTTAAAAAAAGGAAATAATAATAACACATCGATTATTTTTGTCGTTCAAAGTTTATTTCACCCAAAACTCCGATTATTAAAGACAAATTCACAGTATATTTTACTATTAAAAAGTCCTAATCAGACATTAAATATTCGAACATTTTTCTCACAAATTTATGGAAACAAGTTTAAAGAAGCATTAAAAGCTTATTCAGATTGTGTGGAAAATAATCCAATAGGAAGTTATCTTAGAATTTCGCTTCATCCAAAAACTAAACCTCTTTTTCGACTTGTCACTGGAATTTTACCCGAAGAAGACTTTATTTGTTATAAAATATAATGTTAGATGACAAAGCTCTAAGAAAGTTTGCAAGAATAAATTCAATTTTGAGTTTAACAAATGCATGTGAAGAAGAAATTCGACTAATTCACCAAGTTTTTTACTTTTATTATAGCAAAAAATATCAAGTTTCAACACGACTTGCACTTACATTGGACGATGACAAAGAAAATATTATTCGTTTTGCGCGGGCAAGAAATTTATCCATTATAAGGAAAAATTCACAATACTTAAATCCAAAAACTGTAAGATTACTTTGTAAATGGGCTCTAAAAATTAATCATCAAGGATTAAATCAAATGGAAATTAAAGAAAAGATACGAGAAAAAACAGCAAACAATTCGACATGGAAGATAAATAAAAGACAAACTGTTGTGCAAAAACCAACTAAAACATTTTTTAATTGGAAATTTATCGATGACTAAAATCACAATTTACTGCGTGTTCAAAAAAAGATAAGAGTTTTCCCAAAATCCTCACACAAAAATCTCCCCCTAAATTTTTTCTCTCTCTCCCCTAAATTTTCCCTCTCTCTCCCCCTGATTTGTCGGCAAAGATCAAAGGATTTTTGCAAAAAATGGAAAAAATCCCAAAAAATTCCTAAAAAAATCCTAAAAAATTTCCAAAAAATTCCTAAAAAATTCCTAAAAAGTTTTGTATGCTTAAGCGTGTAAAAAGTGTATTTTTTTGGTTTTTTTCTTGTTTTTTTTTGGTTTTTTTCTTGTTTTTTTTTGGTTTTTTTCTTGTTTTTTTATTTTTTTACTAATTTTTAACATTTTTCATGTGTTTTTTAAAAATTTTACTGAAAAAAAGCATGCAAGTGAAAAAAACCCCATAAAATTTTATTTATTTTTTGCTACTTTCACTTGTATTTTATAAAAAAAAGTGTTATTTTTGGTTATTTTTTACTATTTTTTGAAAAATTTTTTGTATATATTTCACGAAACATCCTACGTTTTTTTATGTTATTTTGTGAAAATTTATTGATTTTTATGTTATTTTGTGAAATTTTATTGATTTTTCTCGTTGATTTAAAGGAAATTTATTGATTTTTTGTGTTATTTTGTGAAATTGTATTCATTTTTTGTGTTATTCACACTTCATTTTGTAAATTTTAATTGTAATTTGTATAATAAACAAATTTTTTATGAGTGTTTATTTCCGCGATTGGTAGTCAGTTGTTATTTTTTCATCCAAACTACAAAAAATGAGAAAAAATTGACCACACATTTTTCAAGAGAAAAATAAAAATTTGAGGGATTTGAGGAAAAAAATAGTTGAAAAGAAAAAATACTAAAAGGATTTCGAAAATAATTGTTAGTGAAACGCGGGATTTTTGGTGGAAAAACTGAAAAAAGTTGATGAAAGGACTTTATGATAAAAAAAACATCTGTCATGTGAAAGAAAGGTGAAAAATAAAAAAAATAAAAAACAATCCACTTAAGACACAATTGATTTTAAAGGAAAAATCAGGCAATGGATATTTTAGTGATAAGAAGTTTACTGATAAGGATTTAGAGGCAAGAGATTGATAAAAATAATCTCACTTAAGCCTAGAACTCAAAATT
Source organism: Panagrolaimus superbus (assembly GCA_964035985.1). Classification (NCBI taxonomy): domain Eukaryota; kingdom Metazoa; phylum Nematoda; class Chromadorea; order Rhabditida; family Panagrolaimidae; genus Panagrolaimus; species Panagrolaimus superbus. The sequence continues at coordinate 16,725,227 of OZ038357.1, forward strand.
GTGGGAAAAAATATTTACTGATAAGATCATCGCCTGAGAGCATAAGTGATAAGTGGGAAAAAATCAAGATCTTTATTGCGTCACAAATTTTAGAATTTACTGATAAGGATTTAGTGATAAGATTTTAGTGATAAGAATTTAGTGATAAGGATTGGTGATAAGAGAATATGATATTCGTAATCAGCGAATAAATTTATGATTAAAGATGTGTCAATCGAAAAATTGATAAAAAATATTTACTGATAAGAATTTAGTGATAAGAGATTTCATAATCAGTGAAAAAAATCCTTATCAGTCATGTGTCACGTGAAAATTTGAGAAAATTATCAGTTAGTGGTAAGAATCGGTGATAAGAGATTATGATTCACGTAATCAGTGAGAAAAATCCTTATCAGTCATGTATCACGTGAAAAATCTTGAAAATTTTTTAGTGATTAGATTTGATGATAAGCAAGTGATAAAAGTCATCCAATATCCTTTTGGATAGTGATAAAAATGTAGACCAATAGTCTTTTGGATCTTATCAGTGATAAAAGTAGGCCAATAGTCTATTGGATAGTGATAAAAGTAGGCCAATAGTCTTTTGGATCTTATCACTGATAAGATCAGCCAATCAGAAGAGGGGAATTTTTTTAAAGCAGCCAATCAGAAGAGAGGGATTTTTTAAGCACGGCGGTGTTCGCTCCTCCCCCTAAATCTATAAATCTACATGATGCATTACTACTCTTACATATTTGTTTAATCAAATGTTAGCAAATGGTGATGTTCCGGATGTATTTCTCATATCTCATGTCACTCCAATTCCAAAAATCAAAACTCCAACAACATTTGCTGATTATCGACCAATATCCGGGTCAAGTGACATTCTCAAAACATTTGAAAGAATCATCAAGAACCATATTATACAGCATCTAGAAGACAGGAAATTTTTACCAAAGCAACAATTTGGGTTCCGGAGTGGCCATTCAACCACAAAGCAATTGGTTAGTTATTTTGAATTTATTTATTCTAAAATTACTGCTGATGAAACAATTGATGTAATTTATTTTGATTTTGTAAAAGCTTTTGATAAAATACCAATCTGCGAACTATTATCATCACTAAAAGAAGCTGGAATTGATGGAAAACTTTTAAATATTATTAGTATTTTATTATCAAGAAGAAAATTCCTCGTCAAAGTAAACTCCGAAAAATCAAATGTCACTGATGCCACATCTGGTGTTCCGCAAGGATCAGTTCTTGGCCCAATTTATTTTATCATCTTTATTACTCAACTCAGCAAAAAACTTGATCTTCATAAATTTATCATCCATTTCTTATTTGCTGATGATTTAAAAATCTTATATTCCTATAAACCGAATAATTTTGATCCAATGGTACTACAAAATGCTATAAATGATATTGCTGAATGGTGTAAAGAAAAATCTATGGAAATGTCAATACCAAAAACTCACCACATCCAATTTGGTAAACCAAATCCTGCTGCAATTTATTATATTGATAATGTTCAAATTATTCAATCTGATATCGTTCGTGATCTGGGAGTATTTGTTTCAAAAGATCTCTCTTTCAATCATCATATTGATACTATTGTTTCAAGTGCCACCAACAAAATGTATAGTATAATGAAAAAAGTCATTACAAAAGAACCGGATATTCTTATTAAAATCTTCAATGCTTATATTCGACCAAATCTGGAATATTGTTCACCACTTTTCAACATTCCAAAGCTCAAACTTATCAAGAAACTTGAATCGCCTCCAAAAAAAATTTACTCGGATACTGTATCGTCGTATTTACGGATTCTATTCAAAAATTCCCTCATATGAAGAAAGACTGATACTATTCAACATGGATTCCCTTCTCGATAGAAGAAATGTTGCAGATGCATTGATTGCTCATGATCTTGTTCTGAATCATCAAAACGACAACATTATTTCCTTACACTACAATGATCATGGAAAAACTCGTGCTGAAGGAAATTATAATTATTATGGTAAAATCAAAAAAAGTTTCCTGTCATATCATTTCTCATCAAGAATGGCAGTCAAACTCAATAACTCCAATATTATATTAAAAGATCACTCAACTGACTCAATTCGCCTCAAACTCACCACGAACAAAAAGAAAAATTTAATACAGTAATCGTTTTATCTTTGTTATTATTATTAACCTTGTTACTTTCCTCTCTTTTATATGTATACCTTCACTATTTTTCCTCTCCACTGTTATATTGTTATTTTTTCTTTATGTGTACATTTCCACCATTTTTTTTTTTTCTTACTGTACTTTTTATTGTATTTTACTTTACTTTACTTTATTTGTACTTGTACATTTCCACCATTTTTTCTTACTGTATTTTTTATTGTATTTTTTATTGTATTTTACTTTATTTTTACTTGTATATTTCCACCATTTTTTACTGTACTTTTTATTGTATTTTACTTTATTGTACTTTTTCACGCTACGTATGGGAGCGATCGAATAAATAAAATAAAAAAATGTGTAACAATTCATTTCTCTAAATTTATCGATCAACAAATATAAATAATTGCAAAAAAAACTTTTAACCTGGGAAACATATTTTTTTAGGGAGGGGGGGAGAGAAAAAAGATGCATAATAACTCCTCCTTCAAAGCCTCTGGCCAGAAACTTGGTTATTCCCTTGAACCAATTAATTAATAATTAGCTTCAATAAATACAACTTTAATTTTGACGTAGGCTGGTGCAAATTATTTAATAATATAGAAAAAAGAAAAAATTGTGTTTTCCATTCTTCGAAAAAGTTTTTAAAAAATAGTCAAGTATTTTGAAAATAATAGTTTTAATTACTTGTTTTGTTGTAAATTAACCAAAATACATTAATCACAAATTTTCGCTTTATTTATTTAAATATATTTAACAAGCGTTTTTTTGATGCATGGGGCTCTTTTTCCCCGAGGTTAAAGTTTTTTTCATGCAAAATGTTGCAAATAGCTTAAAAATGATAAAAAAACATGTCTTAGCTTTTAAAAATTTTTTTTGAGAAGGTGCCGCCAAAATCAAAAAATTGCGAAAAATGGTCAATTTTTGCATATTTTGGCCCATAATTCCTAGATCAAGTACAATATTGAAAAAAATTTTCGGCCATTTTTAAGTTCTAACTATATAGGAACTTTTAATAATAAAAATTTAGAGATGTTGCTAAATCTCGTTATATGCGAACATAATGAAAATGGGAAAAAATGGGTAAAAAAACACAATTTTTTTACGTTTTGACATGCCCTGGTCTTTAAAAAGCCTAGATTAAAAAAAAATTTCGTACGAATTTTACTTTTGGGTCTACTAGACATGTTTAAAACACTTTCGCTCTAATGGCATTTCGAAATTACTGTTTTCGAACAAAATGAAAATTAGGACTTTTTCACATATTTCTAAAAACCAAATTTTGGTGCAAGTGAATTTTCAAAACAAAGCATTTTTACGTAAAATCCTCCGGCTATCTTTAAGTACACATATTTGTGGTAATAAAAAACTAGTAATAGTGTATTTGGGCGCCACCGGTTATTAGCCGTTTTTATTCGAATAAAATGCGTTTTTTTACTTTTTCGCACCCCCTTACACTTATGTGCTCACCAAATTCAAAAAAAAGGTTTAATCAACAATTCCTCCGGCTATTTTACTCTTAATATCACTGTGAATCATTTAAAGTCGGCAGGAGTTATATACAGTCACTTGGGATCAAGCGATTTTGGTGTTTACCTATCTGTATAGGATCAAAAGTCAAATTATTCTAGGAAAGCGTTAAATGATTTTTAAAGCCTTATTTAGACCAAAATACTGTTAAAAACATGTATTTTATTATAAAAATATGATTTGGAGCTAAAACTTGTCCATATAAGGCATTTTTGAAATATTTTTGATGTTGGGGTATATGGTGATCATAAAAAATATTTATTTTAAGAATTTTTTGAATTGAAAGAAATTTTATTGATTTCTTATGAATCCCCTTATTAAGACGAATCGAATGATACCAAATTTATGCCATTATAAAAAAAATTATTTTTCGGATTCTGAATCCGAATTCTGAAGTTTTAAAAGTTTTTTTTTGATTTTTTGTGAATTGTCTCATCAATAGTGATCGGATCCCGTCCCGTTCCCGCCGGGAATCCCGGCGGGAACGGGAACGGGATTCCCGTGTTTCCCGTCCCGTGCCGATTTTCAAAAAACGGGAATCCCGTATTCCCGTTCCCGTGTCATTTTCATAAAACGGGAATGCCATATATAGCTTAAGTTGCAAAATATTGTTTTTTAACAACTTCAAGCTCTGATTAATCTGAAAGTTTTTCTTCTGATGATACTTTAATATATGGATGATACTTTAAAATATATAATCTGCTCAAAAATTACTTAAAATTTTTGGATATTACATGTTCCAAGTTTCCGACGGGAATCACGGGATTCCCGCGGGAATCCCGTATTCCCGTCCCGTGTCCATTTTCAAAAAACGGGAATTCCCGTTTCCCGGGTTTTACCGAAAACGGGACGGGATCCGATCCCTACTCATCAAGATGAATCAAACGATATCATCTTTATCACATTTAAGGAAAACAAATTTTTACGGATTCTGAATCCGGCTCCAGAATCCTTATTTCTAGATAAAATCGATAGGCACCCTATTAGTTTTTATCAGTGAGCATAAGGCTATCTTTTGGTACCGAAATCAGCCCAAAAGGGTAACCCTTTACAAAATCCGTCTTAACCGACGAAAATAGGGGTAAAAAAGAGCCCGTGGATGGATCCCATTTTTCTTATTTGTTACATTTTTAGCTCAACATTGGTAATATTTACATTTGTAACAGTAATTTTTTCTTTAAAAAATAAATTTAATTTATTACCAAAATCTTTGAGGTAAAAGAATTTTCCAAAAGTTTCAAAAAAGGCTAAACCCCTAATTTTTGGCTATATTTTTTAATTTGTTGCTTACCATTTTTAATCATTATTCAAATTTTTTCACTTCTTTCAACGGCAATTTTTCTTGCAACGAAAGTTGAAAACTTATTCATTTTTCAAATTATGAGAATTCTCGTTTCTGTTTCGACACAACAAATTCGAATTTCATTATTTATTCTTGTTATTGAAAGAATAATTGCTACAGTATTTTTTGAAAAATATTCTTCGTCCTTGAATACCGTAACATTATTTTTGATATTGTTTTCATATATTTCAACAATTCTTTATACGGTTGTGAGGATTTTAGGTAAAAAAATATTTATCAATAATTTTATTAAACATTAAATTTGGTGTTAGGAAAAACTAAAAGAACGAAGAATTCGACTTTGGCAAAATGTTCCTCAATGCCAAATGAAAATTTTGGCAAAATGTTTTTCAGTTGAAAACACAATGGCATTGAAAAGACATTTTGCCAAAATCAGTTTCTCAAATTTGTTTCTTCTTTTTATTGTATAATTTTTTGGTTCTTGAACGAAGTTACTTTTTTACAGAAAGCTATACGCCACTTTTAAAATCAATTTCATTGATAACGTTTTCAATTCATTTCATAACATTAATTATTTGTTCAATCTTATTTTTTATCAACAAACGTATGTACAAAGTTTATGTCTACAAAATTCCATTACAGAAAACGTTTAACTTACTTCATTCTGTCAAAATTTAGGTTTAAAAATTTAAAGGGAGTGTGATAGTGACAAAACTTTTTATGAACGTTTTCCGTCATTCCAAGCGATGGTGAATGCATTTGTTGCGTGCGAGCGAACAAACTTTTTCATTCCCCATCACTTGGAATGGCGGAAAACGGTCGTACAAAGTTTTTCACTACCCTCGAAACTCCCTTTATTATGGAAAAAATGCAAAGAAAACTCTTCTCTCACTGGACAGTGGCCCGTGAATTTTTTTTGTGGGTAAAATTTATTTTATTTTTGGACAAACAAGAATTTAAAAAAATCGAAGGTAAAGTTTATGGCTTTGTTTTTTTAAAAGAACAAATGTTTTTTATATACAAAGTTATTTAAAAACAAAAAAAGAAACCCAACATCAGAAACACGAAAAAAATATTTGATTGCATTATTTTTTTAAGTCATACTACTCAAAACTCAAAAAATATCAAACAATCACATTTTATGAAACAGTATGTATGAAATCTAAGGATTTCAACTTTACCTATTTTTACAACTTCACCTAAAGTAAAAATTTTTTGTCTAATGTTAATTTTTAAATGTTTTTGATGGATAAGGCTCTCAATAGGGTCTAAAAATATGGAGAAAAGTTTCAACCGTTGCGATGCGCAAATTTTCTCACAATCTGCATAATTCGATTTTCACCTTATACTTCATCTCCAACATCATTTATTTTTTATATTTTCTTCAAATATTACTCAAAATATCTACTAATCAACTTGCTATCATCAATAACAAATATTATAATTAACAGAAATACTGTTCAACTCGAAATAATTGCTAAAAAAGCATTCAGAGCTAACAACATGTCCAAAACTAGAAGATCAACAAACTTCCTCAAAACTCATCAATAAATGATATCTGAAAGTATCTAATGGCTCAATGATGTTATACAAGCCTATATGTAAGTATTAAATACATAAACTTATATAATTTTGTTATTTCAGGAAACTTTTTGATCCGCATCAATATCGCATATATACTGTATTTTTTGATATTATGAAAAATAGCATAAATACGGCTGAATTTTGCTTTTTGTATGTTGAAATGGCTTGCTAAACTTATTCTCAGTCTTTTTTGACATATTGAACCATTTTTTGGGGTTGTTTGAATACAACTGTGCATCTGCAACATACGTATGTATACATAGTGTTGTGTTACTTTAAATTTATGGCTTAGGCTTAGCTTTATTAAACAGTGCCATAAACATTTTCTGCAAAGAAAAAATGTTTATTGTTAACATGAAACTATGGTGGTCCACCCCGAAGGGGTGGAGCACCTCTAGTCCAGAGATAACCGGGTATCGGCAAAAAAATTTCTGTAAAATAAAATTGGATAAAAAAACGAATATGCATTTTCTGTAATTATAAAAAATATTCACCTTTTTTGTTTCTACGCATCCCTTTTTTAATACAAATAAGTTTCGTATAAAAAATCATTTAATAATTTAAATATTCGAATTTAAAATACAAAATTAAATTGTTTTGACAAATTACTTTTTAATTTTATATGTAAGTTTTTTTACAAAAATTCTAAGAGGGGGATCTCCCCCTTTAAATAAACTAAAATAAAGCAAAATCGAAGATAAAGTTTATGGCTTTGTTTTTTTAAAAGAACAATTTTTTAATAAACAATAACTTTTTTTGTACAAAAATTTATTTAAGACAAAAAAAACCATTATCAAATTTTTTCATACAATTTTCGATAATCATCATAGAAAAAACTATTTTCAAATCCAGGAAAATCAATATAAGGAATTCTTTTTGGTGGAGTTTCAATTATTTTTGCAATAAACTTCTCGATAATTTCTTTATATGCATCGGAAAGTAGAACACCATAATTTAAAGAAATGAGTATATTTTCATTTTTCTAAAATATGATGGAAGTTTATTACTAAAGGAAACGAAAAAGTAAAAACTAACCACAAGAAAATCAGTCATTGAAGCGAAATCAAATGCTTCTGTTAAATCACAAAGAATGAAGCGATAAAGTTTATTTATACAGGGAAGAATGTTAGCGAGCTTTTTGAAAGTATCAGTTTTAAACATCGACGAATAATTTTCGGCACAATATCTACAAAAATGAACATGTTATTTTATATAAAAATAATTTTGCAATGACTTACATATAAAACAATTTTAGTTGGGGAATATTGTCAAAAAGTTGATCAAATGTAACCAAAGTTCCATCAGAATGAGAGATGGTGCAGCAGTAAAGCTTCAATTCATTCAAATTACCAGATGAAGTTAAAAATGAATATTCATCAAAAGTTAAATTTTGACTCCAAATAATCAAAGAACGAAGATTACATTTTTCCATTTTTGGGATTAATGAAGATAAAATTGTTGGTGCTGTACTATAAACATCAACTTGATCATAAATCCATAATCTAACAATATTTTTCATTGAATCGAAACTTTTTCCATCAACATCCCATATATTACTACGACGATCATATTTTAAACGTTCAACAGGATAAATCGGATTCAACGAAAAGAAATATTTGCAAGTTTGAATTAATTTTTTCCATGCTTTTCCAGAGCTTGGATTTGTAAAAATATATTTGATGGTCGGATACGGAAGAGAAAAGTTTTGTGGACGTGCAGAAGCAAATGTATAAATTGAATTTGAATCATTTAACTGTGGTAAAGCGAGTTGAAGATTCATATTTGATTGCCTAATCTAAAAAAGAGAGACTAAAAGATATATATAAATAAATTTGCTAAAACAGAAAAGAAAAAACCGAACAAAAATAAAAAGATTTTATAAAACAGTTGCAACTAAAAAAATGCCGAAGATAGACTAAATTTTTCTGGCAAAGAATGAAGCATTTTGTCTGCGAAAAAAGAAAAAGTTTTTTGTTTTTTCTCGGACCCTCCCAATAAAATGCGGCAAAAAAAGGCGAGAATTGATTTGAAAAAAGCAATCAAAAAATTATGGTTAGGTCTGCAAACTTTGTGTGCCAAAAAATCAGAGCAATCAATAATGCATATATACATGATTGCTTGTTATTGATTGGTTTCAAATTTGTTAGAAATATGGATTACTTTTTTGCGATAATATTGGATATAAAATATTTAAAACTAATTTTTAAAAAAGGATTACGTTTAACTATTTTTTCCCTTTTTTAAAGAAAACAAACAAATATACTGTACTTTTTTCGCCCGTATTATTATCCCACCTGGATGTTTTTCAAAATTTTCAAAAATTAATTTTTTTGAATGGTTTTTTTTGTTATTCTACTTTTTTTTAATGTTGGTAACCTTATTTCTTTTTGATAAATTTTTACTTTATTAAAGAGATTCGTTAGTTGATGCATTGCGAAATTCTGAAAAAATTTGAAAAAAAATTTTGCCGCATTTTTCCCGTGGCAAAGAAACTTTTTTACGAAATTAAGTTTCTTTGCCATGGGAAAAATGCGGCAAAATTTTTTTTCAAATTTTTTCAGAATTTCGCAATGCATCAACTAACGAATCTCCTTTAAAGGGAGCGTCGGAGATAGTGAAAAAATTTTTACGACTGTTTTCCGTCATTCCAAGTGATGGGGAATGCATTCGTTGCGTGCGGGCGGACAAACTTTTTCATTCCCCATCACTTGGAACAACGGAAAACTGTCGTAAAATTTTTTTCACTATCTCCGACACTCCCTTTAACGGGATTTTTGTTGTATTCATAAAATTAAAAACAAATTTGCAGCTAAAAATATAATTATGTTTATTAATTTTAAAAAGCGGTCAAAGAAATTTTTAATTAGTACTAACAAACGTTTGTTACTTTTTATTTTCTAACAATAATTATTTTTTTAATTACATTATCCTCAGAAAATGTCTGTATGACTCTTAAAAAACTATTGATTGATACGATACATCCGAAAGTAAATATTTAAAAACAAATAATACACAAAAGTTTAAAGTTTAATTCATTCTTCATTGTTGAATGTGCGGCAGCAACTTGTCGACACTCCTATTAAATAATGGAAATGGTTTAAAAGAGAAAATAATCAATTGTTTTATTACAATATTGTTGAATTCAAAAATTACACAACATTGAAATTTATGTAAAACTGTTGCAGCAAATTTTTTTCAACCACGCTGATTCTGAATACGACATTTTCTTATCCCGCACGGTAATTCAGACGGTCATTTCGTCCAAAAATTAGCATATTTGGCATGTCGAAATGTAATTTCGGCGTGATCCGAACATTTTTCGCACTCGCCAGTAAGAAATTCGGATTCAGCATGGTCGAAAATATATATAGGTAGGAAAATAGAGAAAACTAAAAAAATTTCGGATTTTTACCGTATTTTCGAAATTTCGGTAATCCCGCCACGATAACTTTTGAACCACAAATATTTCGGGCTGAAACCAAAAAAAACGGACTCGGCACGAAAAATTATTATAGGACGGAAAATAGGATCTCCGACATTTTTGAATTTTTTGTGCGGAGACCTGCAAAGAAATTCAGAGAACTCGGTAAAGGTTTTTCAAAAAAATTCGAATATGACCAAGTATTTGAATTACTTAAATTTATACTTAAAGAAAGTTACACATATTATGCAGGATGGATTTTTAAACAAAAAGAAGGAGTACCACAAGGTGGTAATGCTTCACCACAAATTGCTAATTCAACACTGGCTAACATGGAATTCAAATATCTTAAAAAATATTATCAATCAGATAAAACAAAACAAAATGGTATAATTTTGGAGCAAGATATGTCGATGATCTATTTATTCTTCATAATAATCACTTTAACCCTGAGATACTTAAAGAAATATACGGTAACGAACTAGAATATGAACAAACAAATCAAAATTCAAATTCCGCAAATTATTTAGACCTAACAGTCACAACAGAATCCAATAAACTTAACACCAAACTATACAACAAAACAGACGATTATAATTTTAAAGTAATACGCATTACAGATTACTCAAGCTATACACCCCAAAACATTAAAAATTCATTAGTGTTTGGAGAAATACTTAGAATCAAAAGAGCTTCTTCCCAAATACAACACGTTCAACAAAGAACAGAAATACTTAAACAAGAACTATTAGAGGTTGGATACACAGAAAAAACTTTCGAAAAAACAATGAAAAAAGTACAAGAAAAATACATTGATTGACTAACCCCTACGGGGTACACTAAAAACATACTTAATTAAAATTTAATTAAACCAAATTTGACAAAAAAACATTAGTAATTTAATTTTATGTTTTCCATCAACAAGATTTTATACAGTAACCACTTAGAGAGATAACACACTTTTTTATTCAAATAATTTTCCACTATAAAAATCTTAACACGAAAATAGACTCTCTTTCCTTTGAAAAAAACAAATCAAAAAAGTTCTTCCAAAAAAAGAAAGTTGTTCCTCTTTTAATTTTTATTCATCATTCTAATTTTTCTTTCAATCTTTTTTTATCCCAAATTCCTTTTTTTATCTTTCATCAACTACTGATGAGCCTTAATTAATTCCCCTTTATTTTTTATCCATAACATAAAGCTGTCTAGTTGTTTTAAAGGCGAAACAGCACATTTTTTCTATTTTTACACTTGTTATTCTTCTTTCATCCATCATACATTTTCTCTTTTATTTGGCATTGTGTCACTTAACTGGCGACGTCTTTTTTCGAACAAAATTTTATTTTCAACTTTTTGGAATCAAAAATTTTGATGAAAGATTTCTCCAGATCAATATTCTGCGGAATCTGCAACATTAAGGGTTTTGCTACTTTTATATATATATGGAAATAAAGACAGTCATTTTTACCGCGGTTTATTTAACTTAAAACTTGTTTAAATGTCGCGCTGTTTTTTATCCCTACTTTTTTTCCGCGTATTTATTGTTTCACATTAAAAAAGGTAATAATATTTAACTTTTTTAGTGTTAAGCATGTCATCTCCAGACAGATGCAAAATATATAAACGAAATAGCGATGATCTTTCGGAATCTCTTTGTGCCATGCAAAATGAAAGACTTGAAATCTTTAAACAACAGAATCTTGAAGAAGGTATCTTTGATATTGCTTTTGAAGTTGAAGGACAGGTTTGTCATAACCATTGATAACAACTTTTTATATCGATTAACTTTTTAGACTCTTCATGCTCATAAATATATTATAGCGTCTGTTTCTGAAACTATGAAGTGTTGGCTTTCTGATCGATGGACCACTAAAGACGCAGTTGTTCAAATAGAAAATTATTCTTATGATGATTTCTATGAATTTCTTGCATTTCTTTACTGTTCTGAATGTAAATTAACTGAAGAAAATATTGTAAAAATGACAGATATGGCAGAATTTTACGGTGTTCAATGCCTCAAAGAATTCTGTGATGAATTTTTACATGATATGAAGAAATCTGTTGAAACCATCGAAGAATTATTTGATTTTGCCCAAAAATATTCATTATCAAAACTCAAACTGTCTATTAAATCATTTTTTTGGGAACATTATAAAATAGTGTGCAAATCTGATGCTTTTATTTCTTTTAAAAAACTATTCGTCGAATTTTTGTGTGCTCTTAATCGCTACAAATGGTATGAAGAAATTTTATTTGAAAGTGTTAGTTTATTTTTAAAAATTATTTTGACACTCACTATGTATACCTTTTCAGGTATACAAATGGGCAGAACATCGTGTTTTGAAGGATCGAGCTTTTGGTGGTGATGAAAGCTTCAATCTTTGTGAAGCTGTTGAAGCTGAATTTAACACGTTTCTTCCTCATTTTGATTTTTCCAAAATGAATTTCAATTTTTTGATGGATTTTGTTGGTATGTACATACCTACAAAACATATGTTTTTATATTTCATTTGTACTGTTAAATTCTACTTTTAGTGGAAAAAGGATTTATTTTATCCCATACTGATGTATCTCAATATTTCTTATCTCGTAAAGCTGATAAAAGTAACTGTGACTCTGAATCTTCTTTTAAAGAAGTAAGTTTTTTAAAATTATATTTATTTGTAAATAAATGTTTAATAATTTTAGACAGTTGAATTGGCAGAAAAACTTGCATTGAAAAAACAAGAAATGTTTCCGGAAGATAGTTTCAACCTTGCTCATTCTGTCAAAGATTATTTGGTTGATGTTTTGCCGAATGTTGATTTTTCAAAAATGGATAATAGTATTTTAACAGATTTTATTGGTTTGTTTTTATTTACATCTGTTTTTTCTATAATATTACAACATTTTTTAGTTTCAAATGGAATTATTTCTGAAGAGCAAGCAAATCAACTTTTTGAAACGGAAGGTATGGAAATTTTTTTTATTTAATGTACAGACATGTTTAATTTTTCAGTTGAAATTAAAAATGGCGGTAGAATTATTACTGGTACCTTCAAAGATGTTCATCGAATTCGACTTTATTTTGAAAAAAAGAAAAAAAGTGAGAAATTTGTCAAACGCCGAAGTACTTTTATTATTCGATTTCCTGGTTTAAATTTTCCTAATCCTTCAATCCCAAGTACCGTTGAAAAAATGAAAGGTTGTGATTGGTATTTTTGTTTGGATGATGGAGTTTTGAGCTTTAAACATCGTAACGCTCTTCAACAAGTTGATTATTTAATAGCAGAAATGAAATCTCCGAATGAATTTAAACTTATGCCTGGTGCAATTACTTTTCTTACTGTACGCTTAAAAAATGCTTGATTTTTTTTGCATGTTTCTTCTTTTTTTTTACTTGTTACGTTTTTTTAATAATATTTTTTTGTGGTGAGTAAACAAAAAATAATAACATTGTTTCATTTTGTGTAAAAAGTTTTACTAACTTTTGAATATTTTTTTAATCTATTTTTGACATTTTTTCTTTGGGATAAACAAATAAAAAATAGACAGATGCAATTTTAATTTTAAACACAATTAAATTTGTCAATTAATTACTTTGAAAAACATTGGCGGAAGTAACAACTACAGTATTGGATTTTTAACACGATTTTTAAGGCGAACAATTTGAGAACCATTTTTCCCATAATAGAAAAACAATTTTTTGTCTCAAAATCGCTCAGACTTTTTTTACCGCCTATCTGGGACCTAAATAGGCCATATTTAGCGCAACTTTTACGTTCGGAAAAAAATTTGCATAAGTGAAATCAGACTTTTTAACTCTTTGCCCAGTTTTTTGTGACAGGTTGCCAACATGCCGATCTTTAATTTTATGCAAACATTTCTATCTTTTACTATGATTTTTTTTCCTTTTTCCTCCAAAATACCTAAAATTCCTGGTAAATCCAAGTATATCCCTTATAGATCCGCCAAAACAAAAATCTCCCTTTGAACCATTATTTCTAACCTCCATGGGCATCCTTTATAAAAGAAATGAACAAATTAAATCAAAAACTGAAAAAATAGCACATGATGAAAGAGGTGCACGAACTTATCGAACAATTTGATAAAATAATTATCATTTTTTGGGAACAAACTGAGAAAAATGGAAACAAAAAAATATCGTTCCAACTAACCGAGACCGAAGTGCGAAAAATTTTGGTTGACTGCCAACAAGATGCAAACCAATTTCTCCGTTACAAAGCCAGATCCGATTGCATTAGATTAATAATTAACAAATACTATCCACATTTTGTTAAATCCGGTCATACCCAAGAAAACATTCGGTCCCCTCAATTAAAACAATGAAGAAAATTGTATTAAAAACATTTAAGAAAAACAATAACAAACAAAAAATTAAACTTTTTTAAAGCGTACAGTAAGAAATGTAGTTTCACCAGGAACAAGTTGAAATTCTTCACGAGATTTCATTTCTGCAATTAAGTAATCACTTTGATGAATAGTTGAATGATGTTTAAAGCTCAAAACTCCATCATCCAAACAAAAATACCAATCACAACCTTTTATTTTTTCAACAGTACTTGGAGTTTTTGGAACTTTGAGTTTCAACAATGAAAAACGAATCTTTGTTGTGCTTTGTCGAGTTACATGTGTCTCATAATTATTCTTTTTTGCAATAAAAAGTCGAATTCGAAGGAAATCTTTGAAGGTACCAGTAATACTTTTCCAATTATTTACAATTTCAACTGAAAAATAATAACAAAGCTTTTTTTCGAATTATTTATTAAGAAATTTCCAAAAAAAAATTCATACCTTCCGTTTCAAAAAGTTGATTAGCTTGCTCTTCAGAAATAATTCCATTTGAAACTAAAAAATGTCGTAATAATATAGAAAAAACAGATGTAAATAAAAACAAACCAATAAAATCTGTTAAAATACTATTATCCATTTTTGAAAATTCAACATTCGGCAAAACATCAATTAAATAAGCTTTGACAGAATTAGCAAGATTGAAATCATCTTCTGGAAACATTTCTTGTTTTTTCAATGCAAGTTTTTCTGCCAATTCAACTGTCTAAAATTATTTAACATTTATTTACAAATAAATATAATTTTAAAAAACTTACTTCTATAAAAAAAGATTCGCAGTCGCAGTAGGTTTTATTAAATTTACGAGATAAATATACTTCAGCCAATTCAGCAGGAGATAGAAGAAATCCTTTTTCAGCTAAACGAAGAATTTAACAATGCAAATGCAATATAAAAACATACTAAGAAAATTCATCACAAAATCGAAATCCATTTCAGAAAAATTGAAATGAGGAAGAAATGTGCTTAATTCTGCTTTAACAGCTTTATGAAGATTAAAATTTTCATCACCATCAACATCCTTCAAAACACGGTGTTCAGCCCATTTGTATATCTGAAAAATAAAAATATATATAAACGGTGATTCTCAAAATAAAATAATAAAAAAACATTTATAACTTTATAAAAGGTAAATGGGGCACGGCAGACCCGAACAATGGAAAAAGGAAAGTGCGACCCTTGAAAAAGGTGTGAAAAGCTTTTTTCCCACGCTCATTTTCTATTGTTCTTTTTGCATTTTTCAAATGTTTCTAACACAGCTATTTGCTTACTTTTTTTGTTTTATCTGTTCTGATCTATTATTTAGCTCAATATTAAAGATTGATCACGAGCTTTTTCGAAAAAAGAATCTGTAAAAATAGATATTTAATGTTTAATTTGACATCTGATTTGCAATGCATTTGTCGGGTGCAGGCGATGCTCTTGGCACGAAAGAAGGTGCGTTTTCCAAAAAATTTATAAAAAGTTGCTGTTGTTTGATGGTTTACTTTTAAAATCTTCTAATACTTTTAAATAAATTAAAATTGTAACCACATCCATTTTTAGTCAACGGTGTAATGGGTCTACATCCGATTGTTTACGCGTTAAAGTTTTGCGTACATCGAAAGGGAGACTAAATAATCAGGTAAACTTAAGTTTTTGGTTTTTAGTTTCGACACAAAAATGTTATAATTGCAAGGCTAGTATACAACTAACAACAGTTCACGAACTTGTAGAAGCTTTAAAAGTTCGTAATAAATGTAATATTTGTCAAAATCTCTTTGTTATAATATGCTGTGTTACAAATGATGCTGTTTCTGCGACAAAAGTAATCATATATGACCTAAAATATGTCTGAATGCCTTTTTAAACAAAACCGTTATTTGTAGTATTTGTAGTAAAAAAAACAATCAACGCATAAAACGGGTTTTCAAAACAATCAAACCATCCAAAAAACTCAAACAATAAGATTTACAACATGTAATCCATAGATTTACTACAAAGATAGTGTTCAAATGACTCATATTTTTTGCAATCATTAACGACATTTTTTGATTAACATGTAAATACAATTGCAGAATATTAATGATGCTTTTAATTTTACTTTTCTATTATTCTATGGATATATTATATATAAATATCATCTTGAGTGAAGTTATTTCTTATATTTTCTTGCAATTCTTTGTCGATTAATTCTTATAATCTTCTTCATGTAATTGTATATATATTTTAACATCTGCTGAAGCTATCGAGTAAAAAATATCGATGAAACAAAGGTAATGCATCACCGTAAATGTGGTTAAAGATTATCTAAAAAGAAAATATAATAATTCTGCAGAAATATATGAATAGAACTTAGTTAACATACCTTTACCTTTGGTTCATCATATTTTTTTACTTCATATAGTTTCAGATGATAATATAAAATATATACAATTTTAATTTATTTAAAAGTATTAGAAGATTTTAAAAGTAAACCATCAAACAACAGCAACTTTTTATAAATTTTTTGGAAAACGCACCTTCTTTCGTGCCAAGAGCATCGCCTGCACCCGACAAATGCATTGCAAATCAGATGTCAAATTAAACATTAAATATCTATTTTTACAGATTCTTTTTTCGAAAAAGCTCGTGATCAATCTTTAATATTGAGCTAAATAATAGATCAGAACAGATAAAACAAAAAAAAGTAAGCAAATAGCTGTGTTAGAAACATTTGAAAAATGCAAAAAGAACAATAGAAAATGAGCGTGGGAAAAAAGCTTTTCACACCTTTTTCAAGGGTCGCACTTTCCACTCAGGTCTGCCGTGGGGGGTTCGCAAAACGCATAAAACTAACTTTCGAAAAATCAACTTACACCTTCAAATAAAGTTTCTTTTTTGTATAAAGAGATATCAACAGTAAGCAAAAATTCGACGAATGGTTTGTTAAAATTAATAAAAGCATCAGATTTATATACTATTTCATAATGATTCCAGAAAAATGATTTAAGAGAATCTTCGAGCTTTGGCAATGAATATTTTTGGGCAAAATCAAATAATTCTTCGATGGTTTCAACAGATTTCTTCATATCATGTAAAAATTCATCACAGAATTCTTTGAGGCATTGAACACCGTAAAATTCTGCCATATCTGTCATTTTTACAATATTTTCTTCAGTTAATTTACATTCAGAACAGTAAAGAAATGCAAGAAATTCATAGAAGTCATCATAAGAATAATTTTCTATTTTGACGACTTCATCTTTGGTGGTCCATCGATCAGAAAGCCATGAATCCATTGGTTCAGAAACAGAAGTTAAAATAAATTTATGAGCATGAAGTTGCTATAAAAGAAAGTAGAAGATAAAAAAATAATAATAGAAAAATCACAAACCTTTCCTTCAATTTCAAAAGTAACATCAAATCTACCATTTTCAAGATTTTGTTGTTGAAAAATTTTAAGTCTTTCGTTTTGCATTTCCAGAAAGGTTCGAAGAAGATTACCGCTTTTTCTTTTATATACTCTGTTACCATCTGGAGATGACATGTTTAACACTGAAAATAAGGTAATTAATAAACTCTATAGCTGTATTATACACAAACCATAAAAATAAATGCACGAAAAAAGGATACAAAGGATAACACGAGCGTTGAAAACTGAATTATCAAAGACAGATTTAAATGTGGATGAAAAAAATCACCCAATCTCGCGCGAAAATTAAAAATCCAAGCAGCAGAGTTTTGATCGCTCGAAGAAAGCATGTCGAAAATATTTGAGAGAGACAAAACAAAAAAAATCAGATTAAGAAAGGGACCGGCAAGTAATAATTGAAAATTGAGAGAAAAAAATTTTGTGTGGGTATTCTAGTGCTTTCAACCATGACTAAAACGAAAATAAAAAGTAAAAAGTAAAAAAAGTGATTCAGATGCGACGAAAATGCCATCTGAAATGTGAAGAAAGCAAAAAATTTTTGTCGAAAAAAACCTGAAACGAACTCTGGCAAAGTGTGCGAAGCGTCAATCAAAGATTCAAATATATGATAGAAATGTAACACTGGTCGACAAATTTAAAAAAACGGCAAAACGACTTTCTCAAAAAAGTTTTATTCCCTTTGGGACCATCTTTGGACTTCATTATTTTTCTCAATCTTAAAAGTCTTTTTCTGAGGTTTTGAGCTTAACAATGTTATATTTTAATCAGCACAAAAAATACTACAAAACTATGTATCGCCAGGTTACAAAATTGTTTAGATGGGATTTGATTGTGAAAAAACGATTTTTATGTAGGTCCAAGGTGGGGAATATTATCAAAATTTCAAAGTCTTTTTCTGAGACTTTGAGAAGTTCTTGTAAAAATGTTCTTTTATATTATTAATTAGGAGATCAAGGGCTACAAAACTATGTATTGTGGAGTCTTAATATTGGATATATATGTTACCGGCTATCTTGTGAGGCCGTCCATCTTGTGAATGCCTAGGCTATCTTGTGAATGCCTAGGATATCTTGTGAAGGACTAGGCCATCTTGTGAAAGGGCCGGCTATCTTGTGAATAAACTAAAAAATCAAAAAAAAGGTGGGAAAACAGATAAAACTAGGTCAAAAAATTTAAGTTATGATTTTAATTAATCTTAAAAATCAAGCGAGGTGTTGTTGTAAAACCTATATTACAGCAGGAACAAATGCAAGAAAATCGTGAAACTGCTAGAAGAGGTCAAAAGCGTCAAGCTGAAAAAATGCTTGAAATGTCAGCAAAACACTTCAAACCTCTTGAAGTAGGCCAAAATGTTAGAGTTCCGGTTGCTGATGTTGATCGTGCCAAAACAGATGCCAGAAATATTTTGGGAATTGTGATTGAGAAGCATGATGATTTTTATAAAGTTGGAACTAAAAATGGTCGTCTTACACAACTATTTGCAAGAAATCAACTCGAACCAACTGCTGAAACTTTTATGCAAATCAAAGAAGTTCCCGACTTAGAAATCCGATCAATAAGAACTGCTGCTGCTGATGAATCTGTATCTGGAGGCCAAGGACATGTCCATTGCAACTGCAAAACCAAATGTCAAGACAAAAAATGCAAATGTAGAAGAGAAGGAAGATTATGCAATTCAAGATGCCATAACAGTTCGACGTGCACAAATAAATAAACTTATTTTTTCATTGTTTTTTTTTACGTTTTATTTTATTGTTTTTTATAAATTTTTGATTTTTTAGTTTATTCACAAGATAGCCGGCCCTTTCACAAGATGGCCTAGTCCTTCACAAGATATCCTAGGCATTCACAAGATAGCCTAGGCATTCACAAGATGGACGGCCTCACAAGATAGCCGGTAACATATACACCTATAGTGAATTTCATACTTCCCATGATCCATTTGTGACAAGTAATATATCATTTTGTAGCACTTTGCATGAAAAAAAATAAGAAAATAAAATTAGAACAGTATATATTAACTTTAACAGTAATATTTACGGGTCCAAAAAGCAAAAAATACAAAACTAGAAAAAAAACTTTCGTGCTAAGAAATTCACTATCCCAGTGTGTGGCAATTGTTCTGCATTTTTTTACAGTAAAAAATATAAAACTCTTTTCCCCCGATAATTTGGGGCAGTTTTGGGTTTAAAGAGTTCAAAAAATGCTCCAAAAAGAATCTGTAAAATTTAAATTGAAAAATATGACATAAAATATTCAAATATATTCAAGAGCAATCTTTAAATTTAAAAACCGTGGAAAAAATAAATCTTTTTCAATTCATTTTGTTTTTTTGTTTTATTGATTTTTTACAAAAAAACGTCGCTGCTGTCTTTTTTTTAGCGATTCATTTTCAAAGTGTGTCGCAAAAAAAAGAGAGAAGAAAATGCCAAATCTACCTTCATATGCTTTTTTTTGAATATTTAGTTATGTTTATTTGCTTTGACAGGTTTCTAAAGTTACATAATTGAATCGCAGATTTGGCAAAACAATATTTAATTAATATATCATCTACGTTGGAACAAAACGCTAACTATTAAAATTAAATTTTAATGTTATTCAAAAATTTTTCAGTAATAAGATGATTAAAATATTTATTCATTATTACTGTGTAAAAAACATGTTCCAATTTGTATCAAAAAAACTTCAAGTGTTTTGTTAATTTTCAAATTCTTTACAACACATTTCCACGGTTGATGGTAAAGGAATCCCACCACGAATTGTCGAAAATGAATGATAACTGCAATCATTTTGTTTTGTATATGGAGTTGCTTCATACATTAAAGTATTATTTCCATCAATTATAAATGCAATTACATCTTCAACAGCAATTGGAACACCATTTACAACAAAAATTGTTGTAAAAAATGGTTTACTATTTCCCACTGGTAGGGTATAATTTAATGAAAATTGTTTCTTTGGATCAGAGCTAAAAAAGTATGGACATTATTTTAATTGATTTAAATTATTAATGAGCTAAGTATCTCAAAATGTTTATTCATAAAAATTTATATCTGACGGGTTTTGGCAAAATGTCCCAAAATATTTTTCCATTGAAATTTGAATTTGGCGGGTTTTTGGCAAAATGTTCCAAAGTGTTTCTTCTTTGTTAAATTGCTACAGTACTTTAAAAAAGTGTTGCAAAAGCGTTTCTTACCCTTCAAAGAATTTATTTGCAAATTCAAATCCTGCTGTATCTTTGCCATCCCAATTTCCGGTCATTGACACATGTCTTCCATCAAGGGTATAATTAACAGAAGAAGTTCCAAAAATACTAAAATCCAAAGTATGGACAATTGTTCGAGATCTGAATCGTTTGCATTTGGGATAACTAATTGAAGATGAATGTCCTGGGGCGAATGAAGTACAACATGTTGTACGATTTCTTACAAATCCGGTATCTGTAAAGACATCATAAACACATGTCTTATTTGGATTAAAAATTGTGCCATCCCAGTGTGTAAGGGTGCCATTATCATAGAAGAAGCCATCAATAAAGAATGTTTCATTTGTTCCAAAATTAATATCAATTCGAACAAAGGGGTCACTTTTTAACAATTTCAACATAGTTGGTGTCGAAAATGCCATGGCACAATCCAAAAACCAATAACAAAGTTTTGAAAGGGATGACTGATAAGTGGTATCAAAAGCTTGGACATCATAGAGTTTAATGTAAGAATTCTTGGAATCATTGAATAAATTATATTTTGCAGAATATGTAAAATTTGAGGCTGAAACAATTTCTGCAAATTTTCCGACAAAATGTTGGCGAAATGTTGAATCGGATGAAACAGTTTGAGAATATTCGGTTGTAATTTCTTTGCAGAAATATGGTTCCCCTTGGATAAAGGGTAAAAGAAAAAGAATTAAAGAAAATAACTTTAATTGCAACATCATTTTTGAAGGATCAAAAAGATTCTAGAATGATAAATTTAAGTAATTTTGAGTGATTTCATTCTTTCTTTTTATAAATTTTTTTGTGGTATCAAAAAACTTTTATTTTCACGGAACTACAAAGATTTTTCGTGACTTTAACATTTGTAGTTAAACAAAAAAGAGGGTATCCTTAAAATGCTGCTTTAAAGCATACATCATTTTTTGGTGTTATCTTTGGAACAGTGTATTTTGCACGTACAAAAAAGTTTGATAAGGATCTAATTCGGTCTAAATGATGGATGACGTCAATTTTAGGTATCAGTAAAAAATAAAATTGAGCTGAGAATTTTTATGATCAAAGTTTGAAAAACTCCTTCCCTCACTTTTTTGTCATCACACAATTAAAGCACAATGTTACGTTTTTGAGTTTTTTGATAGTGTAAAATACACTGATAAAAAAATGCAAAAAGTGTGAAAAATATTCATTCAATTTTTTAAATTTGTCTACGACAAAATATTCTTGAGCCTGTACCACCAAAAATGAATATTTCTGAAACTTTACCCATGTTTTCGACTATGCTTAACAAGACTAGAGCCAAGGGCTTTTTTCTCAAAAGTGCCGTTTTGGCACTTTTTTGTGCCATTGAAGTCAAAAACGGCATTTTTGAAAAACAGCCGCTCTTGGAGATATTGGCTTAATTTGATTTTGTATAAACTAAATCAAGGTCGCTGAATCCGAATATCGCATTTACAAATCTTGAAATTCGTTGTGGGACCCAAAAATGATGAAATTATGCAAATTTTTGCGTTTACGCCGTTCTAGCGCCGTGGGGGTTTTTGTGCGGGTTCCAATTTATTTTTTTTCAGATTCCTCGTGTTTTTTTAACCCTAGAGAGAGAGGAATATAAAAAAATTCTTAAAGCACCTATCCTTAGGGTGCGCAGCGTGAAAAATAAATTTTCGATTTTGCTATATACTTTTATATATTCGGATAGCTCTGGATCTTCGTGATTTATAACTGAAATTTATTTTTTTAAATATTCAGAAGCCTAAAAACGCCGAATTATTTGCAACGAGCGCTTCTCTTTTTTACGGCGGTGAAAAAAAAAATCGACCGAAGGACCGTAACATGTTTAGTCGAGTGGGGAACGCGCACAGCTTGCAGCCAAAGTGAGAAAAAAGTGACCGAACGACAGAAGTGGAGGTTCGATTCTCACCTGGTGCAGAAAAAAATTTTTATAAAATAAATGTCAAATTTCAACGCTATTTATTTTATATTAAAATTTATTATTTATTTGACACAAAAATATTTTTTTTGCGCGAGGTGGGAATCGAACCTGCACATTGGTCGCTGGATGACTTTTTCTCACTTTGGCTGCAAGCAATGCGCGTTCCCCACTCGACTAAACATGTTACGGTCCTTCGGTCCATTTTTTTTTCGCCGCCACTCGTTTGCATTTTTTTTTGAAAAAAAGACATCGCTGCGCACCCTACCTATCCTTTATGAATTTTTGAATGAGCTCGATTCACTTTTTTGTCTTGGTCCCCCCTTACAGAAAAAATTTTTGGAAAAATTTTTGAAAAAATTTTTAAAAATTTTTTTATTTTATTTTAGAAATACTTGAAAAATTACAAAAAAATGTAACTGATCTGAGATAAAACATAAAATTTGAAAAATAAAAATAAATTTTTTCTGCAAGGGGGGACCAAGACAAAAAGATGAATCGAGCTCATTCAAAAATTCATAAAGGATAGGTGCTTTAATATTTTTTTTATATTCCTCCCTCTTTAGGGGTAAAAAAACACGAGCAATCTGAAAAAAAATAAATTGGAACCCGCACAAAAACCCCCACGGCGCTAGAACGGCGTAAATGCAAAAATTTGCATAATTTCGTCATTTTTGGGCCCCACAACGATCTTCAAGATTTGTAAATGCGATATTCGGATTCAGCGACCTCGATTTAGTTTATACCAAATCAAATTAAGCCAATATCTCCAAGAGCGGCTGTTTTTCAAAAATGCCGTTTTTGACTTCAATGGCACAAAAAAGTGCCAAAACGGCACTTTTGAGAAAAAAGCCCTTGGCTCTAGTCTTGTTAAGCATAGTCGAAAACATGGGTAAAGTTTCAGAAATATTCATTTTTGGTGGTACGGCCATTTCTATGGAGGACGAATATTTTGTCGTAGAATGTGTTTTAATTTTTTATGTGTAAAAATTTATTTAAAACGAAAAAAAGAAAACCATAAAAATAAATTTGATAGTATTATTACAATTTTCGATAATCATTATAATAAATACTATTTTCAAATCCAAGAAATGTAACTAAAGGAATTCTTTTTAGTGGAGTTTCAATAATTTTAGCAATAAAGCTTTCAATATTTTCTTTATATCTAGAAGAAAGGTGAATCTCTTTACTATAGCTCAATTCAATAAACAAATTTTCATTTTTCTAAAATTTATTGTAAATATACGGTATTTAAAAAAGTAAAAATTAACCACAAGAAAATCAGTAATTGTAGCAAAATCAAAGGCTTCTGTTAAACGAGAAAGACCAAAATATGAAAGTTCTTTTAAACCTGGAAACATATCAGCGAGATTTTTGAAAGTATCTTTTTTAAACATCGACGAATAATTTTCGGCACAATACCTACAAAAGTGAAAATGTTATTTCATATAAATACAATTTTACAATGACTTACATATGAAAATATTTGAGTTGGGGAATATTTTTAAAGAGTTGATCAATTGTAACCAAAGCTCCATCAGAATGAGAGATGGTGCACCGGTTAAGCACCAAATGCTTTAGATCACCAGATGAAATTAAAAATGCATATTGATCATAAGTTAAATTTTGATTCCAAATATCCAAAAAACGAACATTACATTTTTCCATTTTTGGGATTAATGAAGACAAGAGTGTTGGTGCATCACTATAAACATTAATTTGATCATAAATCCATAATCTAACAATATTTTTCATTGAATCAAACATTTTTCCATCAGCTATCCATTTATTACTACGACGATCATATTTTAAACGTTCAACAGGATAAATCGGATTCAACGAAAAGAAATATTTGCAAGTTTGAATTAATTTTTTCCATGCTTTTCCAGAGCTTGGTTTTGAAAATATATATTTGATAATCGGATATAGCAAGGAAAATTGCTGTGGACGTGGAGAAGCAACTGTATATCTTTCATTTGAATCATTTGATTGTGATAAAGCGAGTTTAAGATCCATATGTGATTATCTAAAAAAGAGAGATTAAAAGATATATATAAATAAATTTGCTTAAAGGGAGTGTCGAAGATAGTGAAAAACTTTTTTCCGTCGTTCCAAGTGAGGGGGAATGCATTCGTTGCGTGCGGGCGGACAAACATTTTCATTCCCCATCACTTGGAATGACGGAAAACAGTCGTAAAAATTTTTTCACTATCTCCGACGCTCCCTTTAAAGGAGATTCGTTAGTTGATGCATTGCGAAATTCTGAAAAAATTTGAAAAAAAATTTTGCCGCATTTTTCCCATGGCAAAGAAACTTAATTTCGTAAAAAAGTTTCTTTGCCACGGGAAAAATGCGGCAAAATTTTTTTTCAAATTTTTTCAGAATTTCGCAATGCATCAACTAACGAATCTCTTTAATAAAGTAAAATAGTAAAAAAGTTTGTCCGCCCGCACGCAACGAATGCATTCCCCGTCACTTGGAACGACGGAAAACTGTCGTAAAAATTTTTTCACTATCTCCGACACTCCCTTTAAACAGAAAATAAAAACGAAACAAAAATAAAATGATTTTATAAAACAGTTGCAACTAAAAAAATGCCGAAGACGGACTAAATTTTTCTGGCCCAGAATGAAGCATTAATTTCTTTGTCTGCGAAAAAGGAAAAAGTTTTTTGTTTTTTCTCAATAAAATGCGGCAAAAAAAGGCGAGAATTGATTTGAAAAATGCAACCAAAAAAAATATGGCTGTTGTTGCAAAGTCTTTGTGCCAGTAAAAAATAGAGCAATCGAATATGTATATATATAAATGTATTTTGTTACAACCCACCCTAACTGCAAATGTGAAAATAATTTTTAAGTTTAAAAAGATGCATCCTTATTTTTTAAAGTATTTTTTAGCTCAGAAATTGTAACAATTAAATTCGGGAAAATATTAATTTTATCCCAAAATATTAATGACTTGACCCGAAAATATTTCAGTACCCAAAATATTAATTAAATTTACCCAAAAATATTTAATACCCAAAATATTAATTTGGATTTTCAGTAAAAATTGAAATAAAAAAAGGGTTTAAAGGGAGCGGACGGTTTGCGACTTTTTTGCACTCGGGAAATGCAAGATCCTGACAATCAGGATCTTGCATGCTCCAGTGTTTTGTCGGATATTTTTTTAATCGTTGCGAGACCCAAATAATGAAAAAAGTCGCAAACCGTCCGCCCCCTTTAAAGTAAAAAAGAAACCCAAACAATTGCAGAAATCCGTGTTTTATGCACATGGCTTCTTGACCCTACATCCCTAAAAAAGAAAATCGCTGAATTCATTTTTTCAATGTTTTTCCATGGGTTTAATCTCAGTTTTAAATGACGTAACTACAATCTGTAGACTACAGGAGAAGAATTTGATCTCAAAATGAACCCGTTAAGAAACAAATATACTGTGGTTTTAAATTACATCAATAAAAGATAAATATTCTATCGGAACAAAAGTAGTGCCAAAAGACTGCTCGAAACAAAATAAATTTTGTCTACAAATTATTAGGTAAAAGAAAAAATATAACAGAAATTTAATAAAAATGAAACAACAAAACCAAAACAAAAAATTTAAGCAAAGGGAACATTATTATAACGTGCTGTAAGGGACGTTGTTTCATCAGGAGTAAGTTCAAATTCTTCAGAAGATTTCATTTCAGCAAGTAAATAATCACTTTTTTGAACAATTGTTTTATGTTTGAACGTTAAAATTCCATCCGCTTCCAAGCATAAATACCAATCAATGCCTTTCATTTTTTCAACAGTACTTGGAATGGTTGGAATTTTGAATTTAAGTTTCAAAAAACGAATCTTTGTGGTGCTTTTCCGAGTGATTTGCTTTGCACTTGGTGGATTTTCACGAAAAAGATCAATACGAAGATGATTACCATTGAATACACCAGTAACAGCTTTACCATTATTTTTAATTTCAACTATAAAATAATGCAGTTTAAAAAAGAAGTATACAAAAATTGTTTATTTATCAAAAAGTTTTTTAAAAAAGACAAATTATATCACCTTTGGTATCAAAAATATGTTCAGCTTGTTCTTCAGAAATAATTTCATTTCCAACTGAAAAAACAATCATTATCTCAAAACGCAGAGAAAACAAGAACCCACTAATAAAATCCGTCAAAAAAACTTTATCCATTTTTGAAAATTCAACATTTGGCCAAACATCAACCAATAATGCATTGATAGAATCCCGAAGGATAAAGTTTTCTTCAGGAAACATTTCTTGTTTTTTGAATGCAAGTTTTTGTGCCAATTTATATGTCTAAAATTATTAAACATTTGATAACAGACATAATTTAAAAAGAAACGTACTCTTTCAAAAGAAGAGTTGTAGCCATAGTTGATTCCACCTTCTACATAAGACATGAAGTATTGAAATAAAACACCAGGAGATAAACAAAATCCTTTTTCAACTAAAAGTAGAATTTAACTACAAAAATGAAATATAAAAACATACCAACAAAATCCATCAAAAAATCGAATTTCATTTTAGAAAAATTAAATTTAGGAAGAAATGTGCTGAATTCAACTTTGATAGCTTCTTGAAGATTAAAATTTCGATCACCATCAACAGCTTGATCCTGCAAAACACGATGTTCAGCCCATTTATATACCTGAAAAACAAAAATAGATATAAATCCAAAAATTCTTAAAAATTAGACACTGGCTGGGAAAATTTTTCCGTCTAATCTTTGCCATTTGTTGGCTACAGTATGAAAAATTAAATTTTATTTTACAATCTAATATTAGACGTTATCTTTTACACTAATTCCCAAAATTCAACCTTTTAATTATTTGTTATATCTAACATAAAATGAATTTCATAAAAAAACTTACTGCTTTAAATCCAGTTTCCTTATTATATTCATAGCTACCAACAGTAAATAAAAATTCAACAAATGGTTTTTTAAACGTAATAAAGACTTCAGAGTTGCACACTTTTTTAACATGATGACAGAAAAAAAATCCGACAGATTTTTTCAATTCTGACAAGGAATATTTTTCAGCAACATCATATAATTCTTCAATTTTTCCAACAGATTTCTTTGAAGCAGCCAAAAATTTATCACAGAAATTTTTAAGACCTTGAACTGCATAGAATTCTGCCATATCAGTGATTTTGAAAATATTATGTTTTGTTAAAAAACAGCTTCCAGTATAAAGAAAACGAAGAAATTGATAAAAATGTTTGTAAGAATAAGTTTCAATTTTGACGACTTCATCTTTGGTGGTCCATCGATCAGAAAGCCATGAATCCAATGGTTCAGAAATTGAAGTTAAAATAAATTTATGAGCATGGAGTTGCTATAAAAGAAAGTAGAAGAAAAAAATAATAAAAAAAGTCACCAACCTTTCCTTTAATTTCAAAAGTTACATCAAATCTACCATTTTCAAGATCTTGTTTATGAAAAATATTAAATCTTTTTCTTTGCATTGATCGAAGAGTTCGAAGAAGATCCTTGTTACTTCGTTTATACACTTTTTTAGCATTTTTTGATGCCATTACTGAAAAAAAGGTAGATAATAAATACAAGATGATTTTAATAGAAAAAATAACCGCGAAAAAAAAGCGAAAATTACGAAAGATCCGACGTATCTTCGGATTTTGGAAAACATACGAAAAAAAATCAATGAAGTATGAAATCTAAATTTGCGTTGAAAATTGGGAGTAAAGTAGGCGGGATAATATCTATATCCCACATGTCTATACGGTAATCTCGACTGTGAATTAGATCTATGGGCTTTATAGAAAAAACACTTTTAATATACTGCTAGCATCTACAAAAAATATAGATAAGAAAAAATATCAAAAACGCATATTAATCCAGATTTTACAGTATTAATTAAAAGATAAAACAACAAAAAAAGTAATAGATTTGTGTGTGAGCATTTGCGGGGAACACTAGCGTTCTCCATTGTGTTTCCAAAGTTTTTGCGCTTCTGAAATGGTAGTTTCAGCCTTCAAAATAAGTTTACATTTCCTATTTCAGGGCTGACAAATTGAAAAAAAGTATGGAAATATAAAATATTAAAAACATTAGTTCAAATTCAACTTAATGATTCAGGTTAATAAATGATAAATACAAAAACACACAAAATCGGAAACGGAAGAAACAACAACATGATAATGGAAAATGTTTTTAAATTGCAGCAAAAATTTTTTTGAAATTTTTTCAAAAAAGTTTCGCCTTTTTTATTTTGCGAAAGTGTGACATTTTGCCAACATGTCATGTCTTTCGATGCTATTTCAAAAATTAAAAAAAACCAAAATTAACGAGCAAAAAAGGAATCATTGAGGGCAAAAAAGTCAGATAACCACGGTGCGTCGAACGCTAAGAAAAGTGTCCAGTGAGAAAATTTGAGGGAACACTTTTCTTGACATTTTTTCAATACAAAATCTAAAACCTAAATTCTGAGACAATGAGTAAATTTAAACGTTTTCTGTAAAGTGGAAACCTAAACTTACCTCCTTGTTAAAACGCCCGTGCAGGGAAAAGTAAAAAAGTGGATTCTGAATCCGACGGATTCAGAATCCGTGAAAAAATGTTCATCGAATTCTACAAAATTACTATCATTTGACTCGTCTCGATGAGTAGATTACATTAAATGTAAACATTATTACTGGAAAGGATTCAGAAGCCGTAAAATCGAAAAAGAAAAAGTGAAAAAAAATTTTTTTTTAACTTTGAATCTTTATTCAGAATCATTAACAACAACTATTTTTACATTTAATGTAATCTACTCATCGAGACGAATCAAATGATAGTAATTTTGTAGAATTTGAAGAACATTTTTTCACGGATTCTGAATCCGACGGATTCAGAATCCACTTTTTAACTTTTCCCTGCACGGGCGTTTTAACAAGGGGGTACGTTTGTATTTCCCCTTTACAGAAATCGTTTAAATAGATTCATTGTCTCAGAATTTAGGTTTCAAGATTTTAGTATGGAAAAATTTTTTGGGGAACACTTCTTCACTGGACAGTTCAGCGCACCGTGTAACAAAGAACCAACAATTTACAAAAAAAGGGATACAACAATTGGCGGCGAACAAAAACACAATAAAATTATTTTTTTCACAGAGCAAGCCCCAGAATCAATAGTAGAGCGGAGCAAGCTTTACTTTTGTCGAATGACTGAATCAATGCACAAAAACAAATTTTATTTTTGGATAAACTGAAATTAAACAAAGTTTACGGTTTTCGGTTTTTTTTTAAAGAACGAAGCAAAAAAGAGACATTCAATTTTTTTTATATAAAAATTTATTTAAAACAAAAAAAACCATTATCAAAAACAAAAAAAATTTTGATAGTATTATTTTTTTAAATCATACAATTTTTGGTAATCATCAAAATAAATACTATTTTTAAATCCAGGAAAATCAATATAAGGGATTTGTTTTGGTGGAGTTTCAATAATTTTTGCAATAAATCTGTCAGGAATTTCTTTATATGCATCAGAAAGTGGAATATCTTCATCAAAGTTCAATTCAATAAACAAATTTTCATTTTTGGTTGTATTAAAAGGCGAAACAGCAACCTTTTTTAACTTTCATTTTTCGTTTCCCTTTATCCATACACATCTTTTCTTTTATATTTCTAAAATATATTGTAAATATACGGTATTTAAAAAAGTAAAAAGTAACCAAAAGAATATCAGTTATTGAAGCGAAATCAAAAGCTTCTGTTAAACCCCAAAGATTAAAATAAGAAAGTTCTTTTAAACATGGAAGAATATCAACAAATTTTTTGAAAGTAATTCCTTGAAACATTGATGAAGAATTTTCGGCACAATACCTACAAAAGTGAACCTGTTATTTCATATAAATACAATTTAACAATGACTTACATATGAAAATATTTGAGTTGGGGAATATTTTGAAATAGTTGATCAAATGTAACCAAAGTTCCATCAGGATGAGAGATGGTGCACCGGTTAAGCACCAAATGCTTTAGATCACCAGATGAAGTTAAAAATAAATATTCATCAAAAGTTAAACTTTGATCCCAAATATTCAAAGAACGAACATTTAATTTTTTAATTTTCGGGATTAATGAAGATAAAATTGTTGGTGCATCACTATAAACATTAATTTGATCATAAGTCCATAATTTAGCAATATTTTTCGTTGAATCGAAAATTACTGCCTCAGCTTTCCATTTCTTACTACCATAATCATATTTTAAACGTTTAACAGGATAAATATCATTTTTTGAGAAGAAATATTTGCAAGTTTGAATTAATTTCTTCCATGCTTTTCCAGAGCTTGGTTTTGAAAATATATATTTGATGATCGGATATAGCAAGGAAAATTGCTGTGGACGTGGAGAAGCAAATGTATAACTTTCATTTGAATCATTTGATGATGGTAAAGCCATATATGATTATCTAAAAAAGAGAGATTAAAAGATATATATACATAAATTTGCTTAAACAGAAAATAAAAACGAAACAAAAATAAAATGATTTTAAAAAACAGTTGCAACTAAAAAAAATGCCGAAGATAGACTAAATTTATCTGGCCCAGAATGAAGCATTTTGTCTGCGAAAAAGGAAAAAGTTTTTTGTTTTTTCTCAGACCCTCTCAATAAAATGCGGCAAAAAAAGGCGAGAATTGATTTAAAAAATGCAACCAAAAAAAATATGGTTGTTATTGCAAAGTTTTTGTGCCATTAAAAAATAGAGCAATCGAATATATATATATATATGTATAAATGTATTTTGTTACAACCCACCCTAAATGCAGAAGTGCCAATAATTTTTAAGTTTAAAAAGATGCATCTTTATTTTTTAAAGTATTTTTTAGCTCAGAAATTGTAACAATTAAATTCGGGAAAATATTAATTTTATCCCAAAATTTTAATGACTTGACCCAAAAATATTTCAGTACCCAAAATATTAATTTGGATTTTCAGTAAAAATTGAAATAAAAAAAGGGTTTAAAGTAAAAAAGAAACCCAAACAATTGCCAGAAATCCGTGTTTTATGCAAATTTGGCTTCTTGACCCTACATCCCCAAAAAAGAAAATCGCTGAATTCATTTTTTCAATGTTTTTACATGGATTTAATCTCATTTTTAAATGACGTATTTACAATCTGTAGATAGACTACAGGAGAATTTTGATCTCAAAATGAACCCGTGAAGAAACAAATATACTGTGGTTTTAAATTACATCAATAAAGGATAAATATTCTATCGGAACAGAAGTAGTGCCAAAAGACTGCTCGAAACAAAATAAATTTTGTCTACAAATTATTAGGTAAAAGAAAAAATATAACAGAAATTTAATAAAAATGAAACAACAAAAACAAAACAAAAAATTTAAGCAAAGGGGACATTATTATAACGTGCTGTAAGATACGTTGTTTCACCAGGAGTAAGTTCAAATTCTTCAGAAGATTTCATTTCAGCAAGTAAATAATCACTTTTTTGAACAATTGTTTTATGTTTGAACGTTAAAATTCCATCTACTTCCAAGCATAAATACCAATCAACGCCTTTCATTTTTTTAACAGTACTTGGAATGGTTGGAATTTTGAATTTAAGTTTCAAAAACCGAATCTTTGTGGTGCTTTTCCGAGTGATTTGCTTTGCACTTTGTGGATTTTCACGAAAAAGATCAATACGAAGATGATTACCATTGAATATACCAGTAACAGCTTTACCATTATTTTGAATTTCAACTATAAAATAATGCATTTTAAAAAACAAGTATACAAAAATTGTTTGTTTATTAAAAAAAAAAAAAAAAAGACAAATTATATCACCTTTGGTATCAAAAATATGTTCAGCTTGTTCTTCAGAAATAATTTCATTTGCAACTGAAAAAACAATCATTATCTCACAAGTAAGAGAAAAAAAGAACCCACCAATAAAATCCCTTAAAAAAACTTGAATTTTCAAAAACAAATTTTACAGATGCGTTTTATTTTTAGCTTTTTTTTGTCGTCGTTCTTCGATGAGTGACCTTTTTGATCATTTTTTTTGTGCGCTGCTCATTTCAGCCATAAAATTATTTCTTAAAAATAAAAGTACTTTTTTAAATCGAAAAATTGTCTTCAAAAACATAAATCTTTTCAGCTAAATGTGAATATGCCTTTTTGAATGTAAAGCGGTAAAAAAATAAAGCTTTTCTGAATCTGATTAAAATAAATAAAATACCTTTTATTTTGCAAACTTAGGATTTTTTTGTAAACCTTCCAAAAATTTATCAAAATTTTTGCGATACAAAAGACTTTATTTTTAAGATCTTTAAAATTACAAAACTCATTTTGCAAAATAAAAGTTACTCTCATTTTTTTGGCAAATTCTCTAATATCATTTTATATCTCAGGGATATTTCTTTAAATAAAAATTATTACTAATTTTGTTTCATTTCATTTTCAATAAAAATTGAAATAAAAACAGAGTATAAAGTAAAAAAGAAACCCAAATAATTGCAAGAAATCCATGTTTTATGCATATTTGGCTTCTTGACCCTACATCCCCAAAATATAATATGAAAATCGCTGAATTCATTTTTTCCATGTTTTTAATCTCATTTTTAAATGACGTCACTACAATCTGTAGACTACAGAAGAAGAATTTGATCTCAAAATGAACCAGTGAAGAAACAAATATACTGTAGTTTTAAATTACATCATTAAAAAAAAAGTAGTGCCAAAAAACTGCTCAAAACAAAATAAATTTTGTCTACAAATTATTAGGTAAAAGAAAAAATATAACAGAAATTTAATAAAAATGAAACAACAAAAACAAAACAAAAAATTTAAGCAAAGGGGACATTATTATAACGTGCTGTAAGATACGTTGTTTCATCAGGAGTAAGTTTAAATTTTTCAGAAGATTTCATTTCAGCAAGTAAATAATCACTTTTTTGAACAATTGTTTTATGTTTGAACGTTAAAATTCCATCCGCTTCCAAGCATAAATACCAATCAATGCCTTTCATTTTTTCAACAGTACTTGGAATGGTTGGAATTTTGAATTTAAGTTTCAAAAACCGAATCTTTGTGGTGCTTTTCCGAGTGATTTGCTTTGCACTTGGTGGATTTTCACGAAAAAGATCAATACGAAGATGATTACCATTGAATATACCAGTAACAACTTTACCATTATTTTTAATTTCAACCATAAAATAATGCATTTTAAAAAACAAGTATACAAAAATTGTTTGTTTATCAAAAAGTTTTTTAAAAAAAGACAAATTATATCACCTTTGGTATCAAAAATATGTTCAGCTTGTTCTTCAGAAATAATTTCATTTGCAACTGAAAAAACAATCATTATCTCACAAGTAAGAGAAAAAAAGAACCCACCAATAAAATCCCTTAAAAAAACTTGAATTTTCAAAAATGGATAAAAAAATTATCCATTTTTGAAAATTCAACATTTGGCAAAACATCAACTAAATAAGCTTTGACAGAATTAACAAGATTAAAATTATTTTCCGGAAACATTTCCTGCTTTTTCAACGCTAGTTTGTTTGCCAATTTATATGTCTAAAATTATCAATAAGTTGTTAACAAATATTTGTATTGAAATAACTGCTTTAAAACTTACTCGTTTAAAGACATCTTGTAAGTTTTTATCAAAATAACAGTAATTTTTTGAAAAGATAAAATTTTGAGCTATTTGAGCAGGAGATAACAGAAATCCTTTTTCTACTAAACAAAATATTTAACTTTAAAACGTTTGTAAAAGTATGATAAGAACAAACCAATAAAATTCGTTAAAAAAGTGTTGTTCATTTTTGAAAAGTCAACATTCGGCAAAACACGAACCAATAATGCATTGATAGAATCACGAAGGATAAAGTTTTCTTCAGGAAACATTTCTTGTTTTTTCAATGCAAGTTTTTCTGCCAATTTATATGTCTAAAATTATTAAAGATTTGATAATAGACATAATTTAAAAAGAAACGTACTCTTTCAAAAGAAGAGTTGTAGTCATAGTTGATTCCACGTTCTACATAAGACATGAGGTATTGAAATAAAACACCAGGAGATAAAAAAAATCCTTTTTCAACTAAAAGTCGAATTTAACTACAAAAATGAAATATAAAAACATACCAACAAAATCCATCAAAAAATCGAAACCCATTTTATAAAAATTAAATTTAGGAAGAAATGTGCTTAATTCTGCTTTAACAGCTTTATGAAGATTAAAATTTTGATCAGCATCAACAGC
The DNA here is from genome assembly GCA_964035985.1 of Panagrolaimus superbus. Lineage (NCBI taxonomy): Eukaryota > Metazoa > Nematoda > Chromadorea > Rhabditida > Panagrolaimidae > Panagrolaimus > Panagrolaimus superbus. Next base: position 16,760,328 of record OZ038357.1, read on the forward strand.
TTGATCCTTCAAAACACGATGTTCAGCCCATTTGTATATCTGAAAAACAAAAATAGATATAAATCCAAAAACTCTTAAAAATTAGACACTGGCCGGGAAAACAATTACCTTTTTTCTTTGCAATTTGTTGGCTACAGTATGAAAAATTAGATATAATCTAATATCAGATTACATTAATTCCCAAAATTCAACCTTTTAATTATTTGTTATATCTAACATAAAATGAATTTCATAAAAAAACTTACTGCTTTAAATCCAGTTTCCTTATTATATTCATAGCTACCAACAGTAAATAAAAATTCAACAAATGGTTTTTTAAATGTAATAAAGACTTCAGAGTTGCACACTTTTTTAACATGAAGACAGAAAAAAGATTCGATAGATTTTTTGAGTTTTGACAAGGAATATTTTGCAGCAACATCATATAATTCTTCAATTATTCCAACAGATTTCTTCGAAGCAGCCAAAAATTTATCACAGAAATTTTTAAGACCTTGAACTGCATAGAATTCGGCCATATCAGTGATTTTGAAAATATTTTGTTTTGTTAAAAAACAGCTTCCAGTATAAAGAAAACGAAGAAATTGATAAAAATGTTTGTAAGAATAAGTTTCAATTTTGACGACTTCATCTTTGGTGGTCCATCGATCAGAAAGCCATGAATCCAATGGTTCAGAAATTGAAGTTAAAATAAATTTATGAGCATGGAGTTGCTATAAAAGAAAGTAGAAGAAAAAAATAATAAAAAAAGTCACCAACCTTTCCTTTAATTTCAAAAGTTACATCAAATCTACCATTTTCAAGATCTTGTTTTTGAAAAATATTAAATCTTTTTCTTTGCATTGATCGAAGAGTTCGAAGAAGATCCTTGTTACTTCGTTTATACACTTTTTTAGCATTTTTTGATGCCATTACTGAAAAAAAGGTAGATAATAAATACAAGATGATTTTAATAGAAAAAATAACCGCGAAAAAAAGCGAAAATTACGAAAGATCCGACGTATCATCGGATTTTGCAAAACATCCGAAAAAAATCAATGAAGTATGAAATCTAAATTTGCGTTGAAAATTGGGAGTAAAGTAGGTGGGATAATATCTATATCCCACATGTCTATATAGCAATCCCGACTGTGAGTTAGATCTATGGGCTTTATAGAAAAAACACTTTTAATAGAAAAAATATAAATAAGAAAAATTATTAAAAACGCAAACAGGGGGGTAAAACTGGGGAAAGTTCCTGCTGACAAAATATAAATGCCGTGGCTTCTTTTACAAAAAAAACCAAAATCAATGAAGGAAAAAAAACCCCCTTGAAGGCAAAAAGGTCAGCTAATAAAAAATCAATAAAAATTTGAGCAAAAACAAAACCACAACATTTTAAAGTCATTTATTTTTTATAACGCAGTTTGCGAGAAAACGTAGTTTTTTGACACCAAAAAAGCACATAAACAAAAATTTGAATTTTGTCTTGGGGTTAAAGAATCAGGTTTTCGAGATATTATATAAACTGCTGGAAATGTTAAAAATTAAAGGGAGTGTCGACGACAAGTAAAAAAAAATTTGTGTGGACAACAAGTATGTTTTAACACGAAAATGAGTTAGAGAAAAGAAATAGCATAGAAAAATGTCTTATTCGTGTAAAAACATAGATGCTGCCAAAAAAATTTTTTTTGCTTGTCGTCGACACTCCCTTTGAAAAAAAACCACCATTTTCGAGAAAATGTTAAGCTTTTTCAAATTGATTTTTCTTTGATTTTACCAAAAAAAATTTAAGGAAAACTCAAATAAATGTCAAACAATTTTAAAAATATATGGCTTTTAAAAAACTAACAAATTTCGCTCAGCAGACTTTTTCTTATTTTTTAATTTCTTTGTGATCAGATGTCTTTTGAGACAGGCTATATGATAGACCAGCTTTTATACCAAATCACGATTTGGAGGTAATATTGATAAAAAGTGGTACTGAAAATTTTGTTCAAGGACAATAAACATGTAATTCAACAAAAAAATTTTGCTTTTTGTAATTTTCAGATGGCATTTTCGGCGCTTTAACTTAATTTTTTTACTTTTTTGTTTTTACCACCAACCATACCTACAATTTGAGTCAACTTTCGAGTAAAATTTCCAAAAACAGTTGGCGTACTTCCCTTGTGAGTGAAATCTCACACCTGCTCACTTAATTGCCCCAAAAAGGAATCGAACCCAAGCTTGTACGTCAACACAACGCCTTAACCACTATACCACAGGGGCAACAGAACACAGTGCTCAAAAATGCATCATCATCATTCCCGCTTTTGAAATGGAAACGAAGTTCATTCATTTTTGAGCACTGTGTTCTGTTGCCCCTGTGGTATAGTGGTTAAAGAATTGGGCTGACGTACAAGCTTGGGTTCGATTCCTTTTTGGGGTAATTAAGTGAGCAGGTGTGATATTTCTCTCAGAGTGAAAAAAGTGAGATTTCACTCAGAGTAAAAAAGTTGAGTCAAAAAAACAAAATTATTGAAAAACACTGTTTGACCAAAAGTGACATTGAAAAATCACGAAAATGTGAAAAGTGTTCCCAGCCATGACATTTTTCTTAAAAATCAGGGGTTTGTGATTATTCTACGCATTTACAATTTTTTCAAAAAGGTCGGAGCATAGATGAATTGGGGGTAAGTATACTTGGGGGTACGACCGACCGACCGCGGAGCGGTCGGCCCCGAAAAATCATGTAAGGTAGGTAGGTACCTGTCGATTTTTCCCAAAATTTTGCCTCGTAATGTCATCAAATTGCAAAAAAACTTAACAGAATTATTAATTTAAATCGAATGAAGCAATTTAAAAATCAATAATTTACAAAGTGTTCGGTCTTTCATGTAAAACTTTATTCACAAAGGTGTACTGCAATTGGATTGGTATCACTTCGTTTTACCATTAGCAAAGCTGCCAATCCATCGTTTGAAGGGGTTTCTGTGGCATTTTGCGAAGGTTTGTTTTCAGAAGTTTTTGAAGATTCAGTAATCCAATTTTTCAATTTATTCACCAGTTATCGACCAACATTGCCTGTGCTTCTGCGGACTAAGCAAGAGATTCTCAGGGGGTTTAGGCAAGCCTAAATCCGGCCTGAGATCACAACCGGGTTGGTGAACTTAACATTTTTAACATTTTCAACATTATTTTGACGTCGTGTTTCAATGGTGTTGCTGCAGCTGATCCCCGATCAGTATTACTTCGTGTTGAAGTACTAGAGGCAGAAATTGTTCGGTATCGTATCAGCTCTGGTTCAGATGTAAAACATTGGTAAGCATGTTTGCGATTCATTGAATTTGGCCGAATTTCCAGGCACTTTAATTCCGTTTGTTAGAATTTTTGACATTTTTTTCTTGATACTCTGCTGGAAATACAAGTCGCCTCTCATCTACAACTAGCGATTTAATATTCAAATCATCAACATCGTCTTCTTCATAATAGTATTCAAAACTTTTAATGTGGGCATTAAGAAAGGGTTTCCGATAAGGGCATAGACTTGGACCTGATCGATAGAATTGAATAAATCGAAAACGATAAAATTCTTCTAGTTCATCATCATATCACTTTCGCCGCTGTCATCATTACCAAAGTCACCAACATTATTACTATTAATATCGAATTCAATATCGAATTCAATATCATCATTTTCTTCTAGAATAACTGCAACAACATCCAACACATGAAAGCTCCACAAAATCATATACAGTATGATTTGAATCAAAAGTGTTTATTTTAACCAGGCTTTAGATGTAGAGAGAGCAGGGTTTGTACGTCTGCTCTTTATTGAAAGAAAACAGCGGAATAAATATATTTGCGATAAATAAGGAAAAGAGAAATAAAAGGGAGACTTAACGTTTTGGTGATGATTCTTTTGGAGTGATACCACCTTTGGGAACACACCGTTTGCCACAAATATAATCAAAGGATTCCAAGTACAACAATCTTTGTCAGCATGCAAAAAGCCTTTTTTTATAAATATTAAAAACAATAAATTATCAAAGCATCGTTTCACGGTCAAAATACATTAAATGACTTAAAAAAGTTTAAACAACTGAAAAAATGTACTAATAAAAATACAAGTAAAAATAAAGAAAAAGCTAAAAATTGTTTTTTTAAACAAAAATCGAGAGAGAAAAGCAAAATTCTAATAAAAATTACAAATAATAAACTAAAGCAATAGCAAAAAACAAAAAACAACTTTTGGAATAGATAATAATAATAATACATATGAAAAATATCATTCATTTCGTCGTGGAGTAGATATATGTATCATAAATTAGACCTTTTTTTGAGTCGGTGAAAAAAAAAAAAGGTCCTTACAGACCGAGTTCCAGATATAGATACTGAAACTTTTTTTTTTTTTTTTTTTTTTTTTTAAAGGTCATTACAGACCTAGGAAAAATATGGCCAATGAGAAAAATACTTACCCCCCAATTCATCTATGGGTCGGAGATTATTTTCATCAAAATTGAAAAATTGATGAGTGAAAAAAACAGTGAGAAGAAATCACCAAATTTCTCGAAAACCCCGTATGAAAAAAAGTGTCGTAACGCTTTTTAACAATTTGCATAAAACCTTGTATGAGAAAAAGTGATGCGATTTATTTTACAAAAAGCTCAAAATCTCAGGGTGAAAATGGGCTGAAACAGATTTTCAAAAAATGGTATTTTCAAAAGGGGGTGTAAAACATTTTATATTTCCGCGTCTTATATGTAAAGCCAAACTGCTGCCCTTCAAATTTGTATTTTTAGATGTCTTTTTTTTATGATTGTTTAGAAAGGAATAATTATCTTGATCAAAATACAAATCATTGTTGGACTTTTTCCAAGAAAGGTTTTTAATATTTAATTTATTTCTATCATCAAATGCATCAATTTTGTTTCTTTTTTGAAGTATTGTATCTGTTTTATTATCTTTTACCAGACCTGCAGATGATAATAGACGATTTTGATTCAAATTGAGATTACTGTATTGTTCATTATTGACAGAAGAAACACAAATAACAGCCAGTTGATTTTTTTCAGATGGTATCCATTTAGATATTGTTCCCATCTTTAATAATTCATTTAATACAGTAAATAATCGCAAAAAATAATGTTAAAAAATGCGATTTTTGAAATTGAAAAAAATATAAAGAAATAAAAATATGTTATTGCAATTTATTACACAAGATAAAACTGATTTTTACAATTGCTTTATTTTTATTTTTCCCTTTTTCATATAAATAAATTTGTCAAAAAATATAAAAAATGATGATTTTTTCGCCGCAAAAAAATATCGAAACAGATCAATAGTTGTACTTTGATTTTAAATTTATTTTTTATTACAGTTTGATATTTATAACTTTTAATGCTTTATTTTATTACAGATAAATTTTTTTATAATCCCATTTGTGATAAAATCATAAAAGACAATCATTTTTTATTAAATTTGAATTAAAATTTTTTTTTTGTCACCCGGTGGGATCGAACCTCGCACACGGCGCTTGCGAGCATGCGCCTTCTCCCACTCGGACAAGCTCCCCAAAGATCAGTCCTCGCTTTTTTTTTCCGCCACTCGTTTTTCATTTTTTTTTGCAAAAAAGAGAACGCTACCCAAAAAATTAATTAAATTTACCCAAAAATATTTAATACCCAAAATATTAATTTAAATTTTCAGTAAAAATTGAAATAAAAAAAGGGTTTAAAGTAAAAAAGAAACCAAACAAGTGCCAGAAATCCGTGTTTTATGCACATTTGGCTTTTTGACCCTACATCTAGACACCGGCAAGTGAAAAAAAATTTTTCGAAAAAATAAAAAATTTTGCTTTATTATAGTACTTTCAGATCTGAATAAGAATAATATAAAAACAAGAAAGCAAAAAAATTAAGTTAAAGCGCCAAAAATGCCATCTCAAAATTTAAAAAAGTAAAACTTTTTGGTTGAAAAAAAACGCTTTTTCTTTCCCTTTTTCAAAAAAAAAAAAAAAACTGTAAAAAATGAAACTTTTTGCTGGGATTTTATTTTTAAACCTTTTATATGTAAAAAAATGCAGAGATTTAAAAAATCGAACTTTCAAACATTGTTGTTTTACAAAAAAATTGAAAAAACCCCTAAAAATCGACTTTTTCTGCGTTTTTGAAAAATAATACATTACGGTCATCCGAGTTCACGTTAGCGACCATATACATTGAATAGAGTTTGGCTTTATCTACAGGACCTATTTTTTAGAAATCACCCGAAATCACTCGAAAAAATAAAATCCCAAAAAAAACAAAATTTCAACTTGATTTTTTCTTACAAATATCATGGGTAAGAATTTGCCCCTCTTTCTGTTTGTGCTAATGGTGGAGTGGTGTTGACCGCGATGTATCAAGCACAAGTCGTGGGTTCGATGCCGCGCGGGCGAAAATATATTTTTTTTAAAATTTTATTTTACGTAAAAAAACAAAATTTAATGAAGATTTTAATAATTAAATAATATTATTAAAAATCTCAAAAGAAAATCAAAAAACTTTTCTGTTGCAAAAAAAAGTGTAAAAAGTGAACGCGACACGAAAATATTTATAAAAGGATTGTGTCCCCCGGACGAAAAAAAATTTTTTTTTCTATTTTTTAACAATTAATTGCGCAGTTATATTTATTTATTTTTTACATTTTCTTTTTTTATATACATTAATATTTTTACGGCGAATCTAATGGTACCAAATTTATTGCATTTGCGAAACTTTTAAAAAACGGTGCCCGTCTCTACTTTTTTGCAACAAAAAAATGCATTTCCTTTATGCTTTTGAAGGATGCGTTGCCAAAAACACCTTTTTTAGCCAATTTTGTATGGAAAAATGCCGCTTTTTGGGGTATACCATTTTATCGCTCATATTCGCACATAAGAAAAAAATACCATGGGAATTAGAATCAATTTCTCTATCGAATTATACGAAATTTATGCCCGCCCCGCTAGGACCCTGACTTTTGTAGTTGAAAAGATACAGTAATTTAGCATTTTCGGCAGCTTGTCCTCGGCAAAAAAATTTAAATGTTGCATATTCGGAATCAGCGTAAAAAATAACATAAAAATAACTTTTAAACATGGAAGAATATCAACAAATTTTTTGAAAGTAATTCCTTAAAACATTGATGACACACGTGGGCACGACTAGGGATTACTAGGGACTTGTCCCTAGCACCACGCGTCACGCGTAAGGAAAAATTCGGGGTCACGCGTAAAAAAAGAGGAAAAAAAAGTAAAGAGAGAAAAAGAGTAAAAGAAAAAAACAAATGTTTTTACATTGTTTTTAATTAAACTTGAATCATATGAAAGCACCGAAAAGTTTACGACTCGTATCGTAATTTTTATTTAACATTTAATTTTTTAAACAATTAAACAATTATTTAACGTTTAAGGAGGGATAAATGAAATCGATATCTTCTGCATCATCAGCAAAAGTTGCTGCTTCAGGAAAAGCCATTTCATCTAATGTTAAATGTTCTTCCTCTACTTCATCGTCGAATTCGAAAACTTCAGCTCTGTCATCACTAACAAAACGTTCTGGGGGCAAAAGAGGAGCTGGAATTAAACCAGTGTTGGGGGCAGGGGGTGATGGCACATCATCAGACAGTTTATGTCTTCTGTCGATCCATAAATTGACTGCAGGCTGTGGATCAAAATCTTGAGGTGTAGGACCATTTATCAACAACCTATAAACGCTTTTTCAGAAAGATTTTCTTGAAAACAAAATATCAACTTTGAATCTTTGCGACAGATATAATTTTTGCACAACAAAAATAACAACAACGCTTAAAAATCATCACTTTAATGAATCAATTAATCTTCAACTTGCTTCACCTGCAGAAAATGAATTAGAAAAACAGGGTTTTTTATTACCTGTTATAAATAGCATATTCTTAATTTTCTCTTTCAGTAATTAATTTGGCATTTCCTATAACTATCATGGCCAACAAAAAAACCTTCAAATACCCCCCTGCACAATGGAAAGTTTCAAAAGTTTTTCCTGACGCATGTGCTGCATTAAATCGCCACCAGGGATGTCAAATGCGGCCGGCCGGCCGTTACATTTTCGGCCGCAGGCCGGCCAGGCGGAAGATAAGGCCGGCCGGGGTCGGCCGCATTTTTCAAAATTCTTTACAAATACCCTGGATTTGTACTCCAAACTTATAGAAAAAGAATTAGCATAATTTTTAAAGTAGTGAAAACACGCCTAAATGTTAAAAAAATAGTTGAAATCTTTTTTAACAGCATTGCATATAAAAAAATTACAGAAATTTTATGTACTTATGGTAAAAGTTTTTACAAATTTAACGAGGCCGGCCTAAAATAATTCGACCGCAGGCCGGCCGGGCCGTAAATTTTTAGGCCGCGGCCGGCCGACATTTTTGGCCGCATTTGACATCACTGATCGCCACAACTGCGAAAAACTTTGTATTTTAAGTAAGCCGTTAAATATCATACTTTTCTTTTTTTAAAAAGCCTTTATTACAGATGGCGGATATATAATTGAATTTTTTAATGATGATACTTCTTTTAAAACATTGTTAAGCTTTTCAATCAACAACAAGAATCATCTTGAGCTTCTAATCTGTGAATGAAAAAAGAATTTGCACCGTATAAGTTCTTGGTGCCGTTTTTTATTGTTAGGGGGGACCAAAAGCGAAAATACCACGCGTAAAAAAAAATTTTTTTGTCCCTAGTACCTGCCCACGTGTGATTGATGAAGAATTTTCGGCACAATACCTACAAAAGTGAACCTGTTATTTCATATAAATACAATTTAACAATGACTTACATATGAAAATATTTGAGTTGGGGAATATTTTTAAAGAGTTGCTCAAATGTAACCAAAGCTCCATCAGAATGAGAGATGGTGCACCATTTAAGATCCAATTGCTTTAGATCACCAGATGAAGATAAACATAAATATTCATCAAAAGTTAAACTTAAAAATTACATTTTTCCATTTTTGGGATTAATGAAGACAAAAATGTTGGTGCATCACTATAAACATTAATTTGATCATAAATCCATAATTTGGCAAAATTTTTTTTTTAGAATCAAAAACTTCACCATCAGCTTTACATTTCTTATCAGTAATACATGTTAAACATTTAACAGGATAAATATCATTTTTTGAGAAGAAATATTTGCAAGTTTGAATTAATTTCTTCCATGCTTTTCCAGAGCTTGGTTTTGAAAATATATATTTGATGATCGGATATAGCAAGGAAAATTGCTGTGGACGTGGAGAAGCAAATGTAATTTCTGCATTTGAATCATTTGATGATGGTAAAGCGAGTGAAAGATCCATATTTGATTATCTAAATAAGAGAGACTAAAAGATATATCTAAATAAATTTTCTAAAACAGAAAAGAAAAAAAACCGAACAAAAATAAAATGATTTTAAAAATGGGCGTAAAATTACACCTAAATTTAGGGTATTATTTGGTCCTAAACAAGGGAGAAACAGGAGTATATGTAACCCTAATTTACAGAGCAATTTGACACTGATAAAGAGGGGTATATATACCCCTACTTTAGAGGAGTTGGAAATACACCCCCCCCCCCCCCCCCCCTTCCCCCAGTTCCACACCCGTATCCCTACCTTAAAAATACAGTAGTAATATGCAAAAAAAAATTTATTAAACAAAAACAAAACAATAACTGATAACAAAAAAACTGACATTTATGAAGATCTGTGAACATTCAAAGAGTTTGGAGATCGCTGCCAATTGTATCAAGATTCTGAGCTGACTGAGGGTTGGCTTCTTTATCTGATTGTAAAATTTTGGCTGAAAAAATAATAGTTAAATGATTGCGATTTGTAAGAATAAAACTTGCCTGAAGTTGTCTCAAGATCTTTGTTGACTGCCATTCTAGAAGAATTCTGATGATCTTTGATGTTCATTAATAATTCAAAAAAATAAGAAATGCCAGTTGTTTTTTCATCATATTGGGCGTTGCTGACAAAGACGAGTTCCATATAGCTTCGCAAAGCTTCAGCAAATCTGCCGTGTACCTGAAAAAATTATTTCACAAAAAAGGCAACAATAACATAAATTATTACCTTGAAAATCATTTCGTCAGCAGCAATGTAAAAACTGACAGCAGGAGCAGATCCAATGATGAGAACTGTTGAAGCAGTTATTCCTTCTGCTTTGCGTTTTCTTTAATATGTCAAAAAGAAGAGATCCTGCCATGTACTCACGTTCATCTAAAAGAAAAATAAAGTAGGTCCACAATTAAATAATAAGCTTACCAGGACTGTCATAAGTTTTTTCGGCTGCCGATATACCAAGATTACGTGCTGGTGCCAATGCCATCAGATTTGCCGAGGATTGATTTCCCTTGCAGAAGCTTGAACATTTCTGCTGCCATAGACTAGACTGCTTGATGCCACCACTATCAGATGTTGCCGAGGTTCACTGCGGATTGATCACCATATTGAGTTAACCTAAAAATGCGTGATCAATGAAACAAAAAGTAAAATGCAAAGAAAAAGAGGCGAAACATACATACAAAAAGTGATACAAACTGTGATCAATGAAAAATACATACCATCTGCAACGTATTTTATCAATCACATTGAGCTGACATTGTAATGAATCAACTGACGGACGATCAGGACCACACAGGATAGCTGTCGCACGGCTAAATCTTTTAACGGCGCTTTTTTCTGCTTTACCACCATCATCATCAAGAAAGTCAAGTTTGATTGTTGCAGAAGATATCTGAAATAATTAAAATAATTAGTTATAAATAAAATTATCAAAACATTAAAGCTAAAATTAAAAAAACGCGCCAAAAAAGAAAGAGAGCAAAAAATGCAAAGAAAAAAAGAAGCTGGTTCAAAAAATTCTTCAGCGTTCTACGCAGTGATGCGCAGCCTTTTTGCTTTTTTCCACAAAAAAACAAAAAGACCCGAGCATTTCAATTTTGTTATTGTTTGTATAATGCAAGTATTTTTTAGATTAATAGAATTTTTTAATATTTGAAAAAAACCAGAAATTTTCCTGAACTCCAAAATTTCATTTTTTTATTGTTCAGGTAAATTTTTGGTTTTTTTTGCTTTTACAAACGTTTGTAATAATGAATTAATAAAAAAATGCACAAAAACCAACATTCTGCATTCTTTTCACAAAATTTAGTTTTTTTAAAATTTTTTAAACACTTTGAATGGACAAAAAAAACACCCTTGTAAAAGATACGGTTTCAAAACGAAAAATTTTTGATACGAAAATTACCATAGGTCTATGCACCTTTTTTTGTATTTTACAAAAATTTCAGCTTATAGAAATTATTAAACCGCAAACAATACCTAAGAATATTGGATTTTCTATTTACTTAATAACCTTAAATAAAAAACATAAAAAAAGAAGTTGGGAAAAGTGATTAAATCATGTAATTCTGATTCAGAATGCATTTTTAACGCGTTCGGACAACTTATCCCTTTTCACATATATCCGCTATTATGTTATAAATAACATGTAAAAAGATTAGAACCGGTTTCGGTAAACCGATTTCGGTTTACAAGTTTTCTACTTTTGCATGATATTTTTTTGCAAAAAAATGCTTTGGATTTGTTGTTTTGAGCTTTTATTTTATGATTTGTTTGTTTGTCTAATCAAAAAAATGAAGCATTTTTTAGCAAACACAAAATTTCCTTAAAACCGTAAACGGAAGCCCTTACGGTCTAAAAAAAATTACGAAAGTTGTTTATAAACATAAATGTCTACGACCAAAAAAACTTTTTTCAACGAAATAAAATATTAGACTTTGCAAAACTGCAACATTTTGAAACAACATCGTCAAAAAAATGAAAATGTTATCTACAGTATCATTTTGCAATGATTTAAAAATTTTGCGGTAACATCTTTTGAAAAAATATTTCTTTTTTTTTAAAGAATAAATATTTTTTCCGTTACAAAATAGTGAAATTACATCGTGAGAGAAAAACAATTTTGATTTTTTTAAATATAAAAATGGTACCCACAGTATCCTTGTATGAGTAAAACTTTTTGAAAGAATTTAATTTCTTCCAAATAAAAAATGAGATTTGAAAAAATCAACTTTATTTTTTTTGTAACAATTTTCAAAAAAACTTTATTTTTTTTATATTCTAGAAAAACCTTTTCTTAAATAGGGGTAAATACACCCCGAAGTATATTTTTAAGCTTTACCACACTCTATAATAGCGTTAAATATGCTCCACTTTTTGCAACAGCATAATTCTACTACTATTTTTAGTAGCAAACCGAAAAATGCCCTCGACTTTAGGAGCAAGTTTTCTCCTTTTTGAAATCAGGGTAGACGCTCAGTTTACACCCTTTTTTTTCAGTGGGCTGAAGTTCCTTCGGAACCGAATAACTCCATAGCTATTCTTTTACTTTTGTAGTACTATAGCATGAAAAAGAAATTTATAAATTCTTAAATTTTGTGAAAATTAGCGAATGTGACAAGTGAAATATATTTTAAAATGCTATTAAAAACAAATTGTAGTTTTAGTTTCGGCAGAAGTTCCTTCGGAACCGAATAACTCCATAGCTATTCTTTTACTTTTGTAGTACTATAGCATGAAAAAGAAATTTATAAATTCTTAAATTTTGTGAAAATTAGCGAATGTGACAAGTGAAATATATTTTAAAATGCTATTAAAAACAAATTGTAGTTTTAGTTTCGGCAGAAGTTCCTTCGGAACCGAATAACTCCATAGCTATTCTTTTACTTTTGTAGTACTATAGCATGAAAAAGAAATTTATAAATTCTTAAATTTTGTGAAAATTAGCGAATGTGACAAGTGAAATATATTTTAAAATGCTATTAAAAACAAATTGTAGTTTTAGTTTCGGCAGAAGTTCCTTCGGAACCGAATAACTCCATAGCTATTCTTTTACTTTTGTAGTACTACAGCATGAAAAGAAAATTTGTAAATTCTTAAATTTTGTGAAAATTAGCAAATGTGACAAGTGAAATATATTTTAAAATGCTATTAAAAACAAATTGTAGTTTTAGTTTCGGCTGAAGTTCCTTCGGAACCGAATAACTCCATAGCTATTCTTTTACTTTTGTAGTACTATAGCATGAAAAAGAAATTTATAAATTCTTAAATTTTGTGAAAATTAGCGAATGTGACAAGTGAAATATATTTTAAAATGCTATTAAAAACAAATTGTAGTTTTAGTTTCGGCAGAAGTTCCTTCGGAACCGAATAACTCCATAGCTATTCTTTTACTTTTGTAGTACTATAGCATGAAAAAGAAATTTATAAATTCTTAAATTTTGTGAAAATTAGCGAATGTGACAAGTGAAATATATTTTAAAATGCTATTAAAAACAAATTGTAGTTTTAGTTTCGGCAGAAGTTCCTTCGGAACCGAATAACTCCATAGCTATTCTTTTACTTTTGTAGTACTACAGCATGAAAAAGAAATTTATAAATTCTTAAATTTTGTGAAAATTAGCGAATGTGACAAGTGAAATATATTTTAAAATGCTATTAAAAACAAATTGTAGTTTTAGTTTCGGCAGAAGTTCCTTCGGAACCGAATAACTCCATAGCTATTCTTTTACTTTTGTAGTACTACAGCATGAAAAGAAAATTTGTAAATTCTTAAATTTTGTGAAAATTAGCAAATGTGACAAGTGAAATATATTTTAAAATGCTATTAAAAACAAATTGTAGTTTTAGTTTCGGCTGAAGTTCCTTCGGAACCGAATAACTCCATAGCTATTCTTTTACTTTTGTAGTACTATAGCATGAAAAAGAAATTTATAAATTCTTAAATTTTGTGAAAATTAGCGAATGTGACAAGTGAAATATATTTTAAAATGCTATTAAAAACAAATTGTAGTTTTAGTTTCGGCAGAAGTTCCTTCGGAACCGAATAACTCCATAGCTATTCTTTTACTTTTGTAGTACTATAGCATGAAAAAGAAATTTATAAATTCTTAAATTTTGTGAAAATTAGCGAATGTGACAAGTGAAATATATTTTAAAATGCTATTAAAAACAAATTGTAGTTTTAGTTTCGGCAGAAGTTCCTTCGGAACCGAATAACTCCATAGCTATTCTTTTACTTTTGTAGTACTATAGCATGAAAAAGAAATTTATAAATTCTTAAATTTTGTGAAAATTAGCGAATGTGACAAGTGAAATATATTTTAAAATGCTATTAAAAACAAATTGTAGTTTTAGTTTCGGCAGAAGTTCCTTCGGAACCGAATAACTCCATAGCTATTCTTTTACTTTTGTAGTACTACAGCATGAAAAGAAAATTTGTAAATTCTTAAATTTTGTGAAAATTAGCAAATGTGACAAGTGAAATATATTTTAAAATGCTATTAAAAACAAATTGTAGTTTTAGTTTCGGCTGAAGTTCCTTCGGAACCGAATAACTCCATAGCTATTCTTTTACTTTTGTAGTACTATAGCATGAAAAAGAAATTTATAAATTCTTAAATTTTGTGAAAATTAGCGAATGTGACAAGTGAAATATATTTTAAAATGCTATTAAAAACAAATTGTAGTTTTAGTTTCGGCAGAAGTTCCTTCGGAACCGAATAACTCCATAGCTATTCTTTTACTTTTGTAGTACTATAGCATGAAAAAGAAATTTATAAATTCTTAAATTTTGTGAAAATTAGCGAATGTGACAAGTGAAATATATTTTAAAATGCTATTAAAAACAAATTGTAGTTTTAGTTTCGGCAGAAGTTCCTTCGGAACCGAATAACTCCATAGCTATTCTTTTACTTTTGTAGTACTACAGCATGAAAAGAAAATTTGTAAATTCTTAAATTTTGTGAAAATTAGCAAATGTGACAAGTGAAATATATTTTAAAATGCTATTAAAAACAAATTGTAGTTTTAGTTTCGGCTGAAGTTCCTTCGGAACCGAATAACTCCATAGCTATTCTTTTACTTTTGTAGTACTATAGCATGAAAAAGAAATTTATAAATTCTTAAATTTTGTGAAAATTAGCGAATGTGACAAGTGAAATATATTTTAAAATGCTATTAAAAACAAATTGTAGTTTTAGTTTCGGCAGAAGTTCCTTCGGAACCGAATAACTCCATAGCTATTCTTTTACTTTTGTAGTACTACAGCATGAAAAAGAAATTTATAAATTCTTAAATTTTGTGCTGTAGTACTACAAAAGTCGCAAATTTTGTGAAAATTAGCGAATGTGACAAGTGAAATATATTTTAAAATGCTATTAAAAACAAATTGTAGTTTTAGTTTCGGCAGAAGTTCCTTCGGAACCGAATAACTCCATAGCTATTCTTTTACTTTTGTAGTACTATAGCATGAAAAAGAAATTTATAAATTCTTAAATTTTGTGAAAATTAGCGAATGTGACAAGTGAAATATATTTTAAAATGCTATTAAAAACAAATTGTAGTTTTAGTTTCGGCAGAAGTTCCTTCGGAACCGAATAACTCCATAGCTATTCTTTTACTTTTGTAGTACTACAGCATGAAAAAGAAATTTATAAATTCTTAAATTTTGTGAAAATTAGCAAATGTGACAAGTGAAATATATTTTAAAATGCTATTAAAAACAAATTGTAGTTTTAGTTTCGGCTGAAGTTCCTTCGGAACCGAATAACTCCATAGCTATTCTTTTACTTTTGTAGTACTATAGCATGAAAAAGAAATTTATAAATTCTTAAATTTTGTGAAAATTAGCGAATGTGACAAGTGAAATATATTTTAAAATGCTATTAAAAACAAATTGTAGTTTTAGTTTCGGCAGAAGTTCCTTCGGAACCGAATAACTCCATAGCTATTCTTTTACTTTTGTAGTACTATAGCATGAAAAAGAAATTTATAAATTCATAAATTTTGTGAAAATTAGCGAATGTGACAAGTGAAATATATTTTAAAATGCTATTAAAAACAAATTGTAGTTTTAGTTTCGGCAGAAGTTCCTTCGGAACCGAATAACTCCATAGCTATTCTTTTACTTTTGTAGTACTACAGCATGAAAAGAAAATTTGTAAATTCTTAAATTTTGTGAAAATTAGCAAATGTGACAAGTGAAATATATTTTAAAATGCTATTAAAAACAAATTGTAGTTTTAGTTTCGGCTGAAGTTCCTTCGGAACCGAATAACTCCATAGCTATTCTTTTACTTTTGTAGTACTATAGCATGAAAAAGAAATTTATAAATTCTTAAATTTTGTGAAAATTAGCGAATGTGACAAGTGAAATATATTTTAAAATGCTATTAAAAACAAATTGTAGTTTTAGTTTCGGCAGAAGTTCCTTCGGAACCGAATAACTCCATAGCTATTCTTTTACTTTTGTAGTACTATAGCATGAAAAAGAAATTTATAAATTCTTAAATTTTGTGAAAATTAGCGAATGTGACAAGTGAAATATATTTTAAAATGCTATTAAAAACAAATTGTAGTTTTAGTTTCGGCTGAAGTTCCTTCGGAACCGAATAACTCCATAGCTATTCTTTTACTTTTGTAGTACTACAGCATGAAAAGAAAATTTGTAAATTCTTAAATTTTGTGAAAATTAGCAAATGTGACAAGTGAAATATATTTTAAAATGCTATTAAAAACAAATTGTAGTTTTAGTTTCGGCAGAAGTTCCTTCGGAACCGAATAACTCCATAGCTATTCTTTTACTTTTGTAGTACTATCACGGGCTCATTTTTTGGGGGAAAACGTAGGGTTAAGGCGGCTTGGACCTAAAATAGTGCCAATAGGTCCAAAAACACTAAAAAAAGGCTTTTGGTTGATATCTGGGTCGTCAGGGTTATGTGCCGTCAAAATTGCGAAATCGCGAAAAACGGCCATTTTTGGCACTTTTTTGCACGGCATATCCGTATTTCCAGAGAAAGTGGTCTTTGACCCCCAGTTTTATTGTGCACTGATGTTTTGTGGACATAATAAGGGTGTTTACACACCCCTGACTACCCTATTTCAAAAGTTCTAAGTAATTGAAAATCAATGATTTTCGACCAAAAAACAGTGCAAAATTCAGAATTTTTGGAAATCTGATTGAGTTTCCAGGGAAAGTGGTCTTTGACCCCCAGTTTTATTGTGCACTGATATTTTGTGGACATAATAATGCTATTTACATACCCCTGACTACCCTATTACAAAAGTTCCAAGTAATTGAAAATCTGTGATTTTTTGCACTTTTTTTGAAAAACAATTTTTGAAACGCAATAAATCAGCAATGAGATATTTTAAAAAAAATCTGGTCCCTAACTTTGTTCTATATGTAGTGGCGAGTAGAAAAAAAACTACAGAATGACTTGGATGTCACTTTTACGAGAGTTCTATTCTTTGGCAGATGATAAGGTAAAAAAAGGGCAAATTTTTCACCAACGTAAAAAAATGAAGAGAGCATGAAAGTAACGAAAAAGCGTCCCTAACTTTGTTCCCCGTTTCCTGAAGATTTAAACAAAACCATAAGAAATCGTATACACCCATTTTAAATCGACTTCTATTCTTTTTTGCTCATTTCATGCACGCCTATACCCTCAACATCAAAAAACTGTATTTAATAATATATTTCAATGCTTGGAAATGTTATTTTCAGATTTTCCATGCTTGATTTAGTCATAATTAATTAAAACCAAGCAAAAAAACAACAAATTAAAATTTTTTTTCTATGTAGAAAATTTTTCACAATACCCCCAACATCATTTTTGGTGCTAAAACTCCAATATTTTACTTATTATAACCCCATAAACGGTTTATATAGTATTTTTTAGACATTATGCACAATTTTAAACTATTTAAAATGCAATTACGGTGTGCTACAAAAAACAATAGTCTTCTATTAGTTTTTACAATTATGGTGTGCTACATATACCCCAACATCAAAAATTTTTAATTTTAACTATTTTTGAAGCTCAAAATTGCTTTATTTATCTTTCTAAGCATAAAAAAACATAAAAAAAACTTTTATTTATAAAAATAGCAAAATAATACAAGAAAAAATAAAAAAAAACTTTTTTCGTTTTTTTGCCTTGGTCCCCCATGTGAAAAAAAATCGAAATTTTCGAAAATTTTTTTTTCGACGCACATTTCAGGGAATGTTCAGGGGACTATAAGAAGAGGTTTGATAGAAAAATTAGTCGTTTAAAATCATCCTACGCGAAATCCACCTTAACCCTACGCCAAATGAGCCCGTGACTGGCAAGTGAAAAAAAATTTTTCGAAAAAATAAAAAATTTTGCTTTATTATAGTACTTTTGAGCCTGAATAAGAATAATATTAAAACAAAAAAGTAAAAAAATTAAGTTGAAGCGTCAAAAATGCCATCTGAAAATTTAAAAAAGCAAAATTTTTTGGTTGAAAAAAAAACGCTTTTTTCTTTCTTTTTTTGAAACAAAAAAATGCATTTCCTTTATGCTTTTGAAGGACGCGTCGCCAAAAACACCTTTTTCAACCAATTTTGTATGAAAAAATGGCGCTTTTTCGGGTATTTCATTTTTTCGCTCATATTCGCTCATCGGAAAAAAATACCATGAGTATCAGAATCGAATTCTCTATCGAATTCAGTGTTGTTGCGCCTCCGCCTCCGGAGGCGAAGAGGCGCCTCCCAAGTCGCCTCCGCCTCCGGAGGCGGAGGCGGAGGCGGAGGCGCATGGTCGGAGGCGCCTCCTTGCTTTTAATGCAATTTTTAATCGAAAATTTGATTATTTCTCATTATTTAAGCTAATAAATTTTTTTTTTTTGATTGAATAAAGTATTATATTTTATTTCCTTATCAATTACTAACATATTAATAATAAACCAATCAGAGCTGATTGATTTACTTCAAATAGTTTTTTGAAAATTTTTTAAAATATCCTTTGTTTTTTTAAATAAATGTAAAATAATCAAATTGTTATATTTTTGCTTTAAATTTTTAATCCTGCTAAAGTTATAAAAAATATAGCTTATTTCCAAAATTTTTTATATTTGAACCGGAGGCGACCCGGAGGCGCCTCCGGAGGCGCCTCCGGGTCGCCTCCGAGGCGGAGGCGGAGGCAGAGGCGACAAAAATAAAAAAGCACAACACTGATCGAATTATATGCAATTTATGCCCGCCCCGATAGGACCCTGCTTTTTGTAGTTGAAACGATACAGTAATTTGGCATTTTTGGCACTTTGTCCTCGGCAAAAAAAATTAAAAGTTGCATATTCGTAATCAGCGTAAAAAATAACATCTAGTAGGTTGGATTATTAGGTTATGAATTAGAATTTAATTTTTCATACTGTAACGAAAAAAATGACAAAAAAAGGAAAGGAAAAAATGTTCACTGCCAGTGTCTAATTACTTTATCACTTAATAATTTAACAAAATTTTTGCATAAATTTTGTCCAAATCTTTGAGTTTTTTAAAATGTAAAACCTGTTAAAAAATTACTTTTAAATATTTATTATGTGAATTTGTCTATTTCAGAGTCTTTGATAAAAATAACCAAATACAATATTAATGGATAAAATAAATTTGAACAAAATTTATACAAAATTTCAATCTTTGTTCGAATCACCGGTTTTTTTTCTAAAAATTATATTTAAATATTCAAACTTTGAAACTCCAAAAAATTGCTTTAAAAAAGTCCCAAAAGTCCTATCATTGTCCGTCTTTAAAAACAATCATGATTTTTCAGACCGTTAACCTTTTAAAAAGCATAAAAAACAAATGCAAGTTTTTTCGGTGTTTTTTTTGTGATTCATTTTATCATTATTTTTTTAAATTGGATGATTCATCTTTTTTTTCCCACAAAGAAGCAACAAAAAATAGTTATTGATTTAAAAAAACAGAGAAACATGAATAATTTCTTTTAGTTTCTGCTTTTTTGTGAAAAGCTTTTCAATAGTTTATAAACAAATAATTTGAATATTTAAATTTAATTTTTGAAAAAATAGAGCTTCAAAGTGGAAGCTTTATTATGTTTTAAAGAAATAGAGGTGGAAAATATTAGAATTTTTGTTTAAGATAATTATCATTTTGATAACCCTCAAAGAAATGTCTTTTGAAAAGAAATATATCGAAAATGAAGAAATTGAACCTTGACAATTTAAAATAAAATTAATTGCAAATTTTGCATACAACATTGATAAAACAATCAAGAAAAGGTTTAATAGAACGAAAATTAATTTTAATTAATTTTAATATTTTTTTAAGCGACCATAAAAATCAGGAATAAAACCAATTAAAAATTTCGTTCCCAGGATTCTACACAATTGGGGATTAAGAAAATCTGAAAAAAAATTGTTCTTTTTTGAATTTAAAAAACAGAAAAAATGTGTGAAGAAAGAAAACAAAACTGAAAAATATCTATGACACTTTTTCAAGGCCGTATACAGAAAAAAATTTCGGAGGGGGCACAGCGATTTTGGGGGGGGGGAGCACGCCTTTGATCTTTTGCCGCCAACACTAAGCGGCAAAAGATCAAAGGAAATTCCTCAGTTTCGGGGGGCACAGGTGCCGAATCCCCCCCCCCCTCCCCTAAATACGGCCTTGCACTTTTTAATTAATTTATTTGGGTAAAAAGAAACTTTTTTGAATACAGTTGTACTACTTAGAAGCTTTTTGATGCATTATCAATACAAATCAATCAAGCAGTATCATATGCTATTTGCCTAGATAAAAATAAATTAGGTGGAATTTATTATAACTCATGCCCACAGAAAATTCCAAAGTTAAACAGTGTTAAATAACCTTGGAAAAAAAGCTTGCTTTGGCGTACACCGTGCTCGATATCAGTTTTATATTTTGTATTTTAAAATATCCAATTTTTGGGTATTGTTACTTCTGACTTCTTTGTTAATATTTTTTAACCGCGTCACTACAACCGTCGTCTGCTTGGCGGCATTTTTCCTTTGATTTTTTGACAAGACAAAAAAAAACGTTGGAGCTCGTTTTAAAAGCTTAAGATTTTACAAGCAATAAAAATTAAAAAAAGTAAAATTATTTTATTGCACTCAGAAGATCCTAAAGTATCCGAATATGTAAAATTTATGAAACAAACTGAAAATTTTTTTTCGATGAAGGTCCCAAGTAATACCCAATAAAAATAAAGCATAATAATCTCATTTTTTTAATCAGAAACCTTTTTTTCTCTTTAAATTTTTTCTTCGCCCGTGAATTTATGTAAGCAAAATTTTATTTTTGGATAAACAAAGTTTTAGGCTTTGTTTTTTCAAAAGAACAATTGTGTTTTTATATAAAAAGTTATTTAAAACAAAAAAAGAAAAACAACATAAGAAAGAAGAAAAAATATTTAAGTGAATTATTTTCCTAACTTATACAATTTTTGATAATCATCATAGAAAACACTATTTTCAAATCCACGAAAACTAATATAAGGAATTCTTTTTGGTGGTGTTTCAATAATTTTTGCAATAAAGCTTTCAACAATTTCTTTATATGCATCAGAGAGTGGAATATTTTCATTATAGGCCAAACAAATGAATAAATTTTCATTTTTCTAAAATATGTTGGAAGTTTATTATTAAAGGAAATGAAAAAGTAAAAACTAACCAAAAGAAAATCAGCCATTGAAGCAAAATCAAAGGCTTCTGTTAAATCACAAAGAATGAAGGTAGAAAGTTCTTTCATACAGGGAAGAATGCAAGCAACTTTTTGGCAAGTATCTTTTTTAAACATCGATGAAGAATTTTTCGCACAAGTCCTACAAAATTGAAAATGTGAGTTTATATAAATATAAAGGGTAATTGACTTACATATCAAAAACTTCAAGTTTGGAAATATTTATAAAGAGTTGATCTAATGTAACTAAAGTTCCATCAGGATGGCAGATGGTGCACCAGTTAAGCTCCAATCGCTTAAAATCACCAGATGATATTAAAAATTGATATTCATCAAAAGTTTAATTTTGAGACCAAATAATCAAAAAACAAAGATCACATTTCATAATCTTTGGGATTAAAGAAGAAAAAATTGTTGGTGCAAAATAACAACACATAATTTTACCGTGAATCCATAATTTAGTAATATTTTTTATTGATTCAAAAGATTCTCCATCTGCATCCCATTCCACAGTTTCAACACATTTTAAGCATTCAACAGGATAAATAGGATTTTTTGAGAAGAAATATTTGCAAGACATAATTAACTTCTTCCATGCTTTTCCAGAGCTTGGATTTGTAAAAATATATTTAATCATTCGATATGGAAGTAAACATTGTTGTGGACGTGGAGAAGCAAAAGTATAACTTGAATTTGAATCATTCGATTGTGGGTAAGCAAATGATATCTAAAAAGAGCGATTAAAAGATAAACAAAGTAATTAAATATAAATTTAATCAAGGCCACAAATAGGGGGGGGGGGTGTAACTGGGGAAAAGTCCACCCCCTTACTTTTGACCTATTTGCGGCCATGGATTTTTATAAAACAGAAAAAACAAACAAAAAAATGAAATAATTTTATAAAAGAATTGAAATGAAAGTGACGGAGATTTTAAAAAACAGTTGCAACTAAAGAAAATGGCAAAGATGGACTAAATTTTTCTGGCCCAGAATGAAGCATTTATTTCTTTGTCTGCAAAAAAAGAAAATGTTTTTTGTTTTTTCTCGGACCCTCTCAATAAAATGCGGCAAAAAAAGGCGAGAATTGATTTGAAAAAAAGCAACCAAAAAAATATGGTTAGGTCTGCAAAGTTTTTGTGCCAAAAAAATCAGAGCAATCAATAATGAATGTATATATTTTGTTATTGATTGGTTTCAAATTTGTTAGAAATGCGGAATACTTTTTTTGAGATAAAAATGGAAAAAATATTAACGAAAATTTAAAAAAAAAATAATGAAATAATTAAAAAAAATTACTGTAGGCCTCGCAGCAACTGGAAAAATCCTTCCAGCGAACTGGAATGACACTTAGGGTTGTGCATAAATTTTTAAAATTTTCAAAGATCTCGGCATCCAGAAAGTATTTCGGGACTAATTTGGGCTTAAAATGCTGGATTTTGTATAGCATGAAATAAAATATAAAGAAAAAAGAAATTAAAGTAAAGGCAACATCAATAATTCCAAGAATCTGAATCGTATTTTTTTTCCAAAAAATTTTTTCTGCTAAGTTGCGCGCAACGTGCATTATTTTTGTCGGCAAAGAAAACTGTCATTTTTTGGGCTTTTCTTCTTTGTAACCGCGTAACCGTGTAACCGTTTGCATTTCGTGTCAAGAATTTGCGCGGTTACAAAAGATTCTTCTTTGTAACCGTTTTTTGCACTAATGCAAATCTATTAATACATTTTTAATATTTTACTGATTTTTTTATCATATTTATCATTTTATCACTAAAAATGAATTAAGGGACATACAATAATGTTTTAAAAAAAGTTTTTTGTTTGTTTTAGTTTAAAATTTATATTGCATTTCGACGTTTGATTAAAGTTAATATTATTAGTTTAATTTATATTTTTATATAATCATTATCAATAAATGATTAGTGATAAGCTTGTTTGTAATTGCATTAGTTAATAGTTGAACAATTAGGGTTATTACTTTTAACCTTTTTAATAGAAATATTAATGTAATAAAACTCTATCAAAAGTATACTAATTGTTTAAATAAGTATTTTAGTAAAAATATATCTGAAATTAATTAATAAACATTCTATCAATAACTATATGATCAAAAATAAATTAACAATTAAATAAAGTTTTGAGTGCATTATTACTTTAATCAATTGTGTTAAGCTTTGAAGTTTGATTAAAGTTTTTTCAACTACTTTTATTTATATTTTTGTCTTATCAATCAGTTAGTTGTTATTTGGACAATTAAGGTTATTACTGTTAATCATTTTTAAAAAAAAGATTGATTTTATATAGTTCCATCAAAGTAGATTAATAGTTTAAATAAGTATTTTAATGAAAATACTATTTATACAAGTAACATTGTTTATATAAAAATATTTTTTTATTTATAAATATAATTTAAAAATTAAATAACTTCTTATCCGGTGGATATCCTGGTTACATTTTGTTGATCATTAGTAGCAAAGCTTTAGCGTTATTTAACAATAAAAATGCTATCTTACTTTTAAGTTTTAAAAAAGAAGCAAAGAAGGAGGGAGCTGAATATAATTCTCAAGTATGGAAACATCGATATAATTATTAATTAAATTAATTTTTTGTTAGAGAAAATTCAATGGTGGAGTAATTTGATATATATTATAACATTTGTTTCAAGTATGATAGTTTTATTAGCTATAAAATTATTGTTTTAACAATTATTTAACATTTACCAAAAAAACTTACTATTGACACAAAGCCGTATACAGAAAACAATTTCGGAGGGCGCGGCGACCTTTTGGAGGGCTCACCTTTGATATTTTGCCACCGCCAACACAAAGCGTCAAAAGATCAAAGAAAATTCCTCAATTTCGGGGCGGCACAGATCCCGAACCCCCTCCCCCCCTAAATACGGCCTTGGACACAGAAAGAAAAATAACTTTGTTTTAATCTTTTTTTAACTAACTGGAATGTGAAATATGCTGTTTTCCATATGCTTTTATTCAAGAGCATTTGGTATTTGTTTTAAACGTTCTGGTTATTTGAAAATAAAGTTACTGGAGGAAAGATTAATAAAGTAGAATACAGGGACGTCAGTAAAATAAATACTAAAAATAATTTCAGCAATGTCCATATAATTTGTATAACCCTGTTTGGATCGTTTTTACCTAAGAAGCGACACCCCCGAGTCGATATTTAATTACAATTATATTTGAGTAAAGCAGCGCTTAACCAGTGATGTCAAATACGGCCGCGGCCTAAAAATTTACGGCCCGGCCGGCCTGCGGTCGACTTTTTTTAGGCCGGGCCGGCCGCGGCCGGCCTCGTTAAATTTGTAAAAAATTTTACCATAAGTACATAAACTTTCTGTAATTTTTTTATATGCAATGCTGGATATCAAAAAAGGTTGCAGCTATTTTTTTATCATTTAGGCGAGTTTTCGCTACTTTGAAATTATGATAATTCTATTTTCTATAAGTTTGGCGTACAAATTCAGGGTATTTGTAAAGATTTTTAAAAAACGCGGCCGACCCCGGCCGGCCTTATCTTCGGCCTGGCCGGCCTGCGGCCGAAAATATAACGGCCGGCCGGCCGAGGCTGGCCGGCCGCATTTGACATCCCTGCGCTTAGCATGAAAGCAATCAATAAATTGTGATCATGTGTGGCATAAATAACAAATTTGTAAAAATTTAATAATGTTACATTTTTTATTTATGCTAGCTTTTATTGAACCTAAGAAGGATGCCAGGCTTGAAGATATATTTTTTTGTTTTACTATTTTTTTCTCTGAAGTATATACAGCACCACTGCAATACAATTTAAACAGCGAATACTCCCTTAATTATACTGTAGGAGATGTTGAGTAAGTTTGGTTAAAGGGAGTGTCGAAGATAGTGAAAAACTTTTTATGAACGTTTTCCGTCGTTCCAAGTGATGGGGAATGCATTCGTTGCGTGCGGGTGGACAAACTTTTTCATTCCCCATCACTTGGAACGACGGAAAACGTTCATAAAAAGTTTTTCACTATCTTCGACACTCCCTTTAACCATAAAAAATATTTAAAGCCGCTACTTGTTTTCAGAATTTTTAATTTGGAACATCAAACCTCATTTTAATCCACCCTACCCAAAAGTAAATTTGATATTAAACTCCCATAGAGACATAGTGGTAAAGATAAACAAGAAACAGTAAACAAGGCTTCTTAATTAATCTACTTTGATGGAACTATATAAAATCAATCTTTTTTTTAAAAATGATTAACAGTAATAACCTTAATTCTCATCGCATTTTTTCTCATCGCATTTTTTCTCATCGCATTTTTTCTCATCGCATTTTTTCTCATCGCATTTTTTCTCATCGCATTTTTTCTCATCGCATTTTTTCTTTTGATTTTGATCAATATTGATTGATCGATGAGTAAAAGAAAAATAAATTCAACTGGATCTTCACCAATTATTCCCCGAAAAGCACCAAGAATGCCTTCAAATGAATTAGCAATTTCTACTGCTACTGATCTCTTGCTTGAACTTCAAAACTGTGAGAACACTGAACTCAATGCTAAAACTCAAATGGCTTTAAATCTTCTTCTTAACGACCTCAATATGCTCAAAGAACTTCTTGATTCAAAGGATGAAACAATTGCAGCAAAGAATGATATAATCACTGTTCAAACTTTACGGATTGAAGAAATGCAACAAAAAAATGATCAAATTCAACAAATAATTGATGCTCCAAAGATTGCAGAACATCGTCGTTCTATTGTGATCCAAAATTTTCAAGAATCCAAATTCAAATCCGCTGATGAAAGTATTCAAGATGATACAATCAAAGTTCAACAACTTATTTCTGATATTGGAGCATATGCAAAAGTTGTTGCATGCTACCGTATGGGATCCAAAAATGAAAAAGAAGATGATCAAAGGAATCAAAAGAAAAATTTCAATCGACTTATGAAAGTGCAACTTCAAACGTCATCGCAAGCTCGTGATATTTTATCAAATGCTAAAAATCTCAAAGGAAAAGTTACTTATGAAGGAATCTCAATTAGAAGATCAATGACAAATGAAGAAAGAAGTATTCAAAGTAATCAATTTCAAGATATGAAGAATCGTATTGATGAACTCAAGAAACAAAACGCTGGAGTCAATTACTGTATTTTCCGTAACAAGATTTGCACCAAATACCTTGACGGAAGAACACCAACGGCAGTTGTAAATGAAAAATTGAATGCCAATGTCTCTGGAGCAAATTCAACACCTCTCAATCCTAGACAATTTCCAACAACTTCACCGATGTCCATGTAAGCTTTTCATTTGTAAATATTGTAATTTTACTGAGAATGTTAGGACTTTTAACTTTTTTAACTTAAATTTTAAACTAATCAATGCTAGAAGCCTTAAAAACAAGGACAAATTTTTGAACCAATTTTTGAATACTTATAAGGATACTGTAATTTGTTTTACTGAAACTTGGTTGAATGGTTCATTCGACGACCCCCTTCTCGTTGGGGACACAAACTTCATCATCATTAGACATGATCGTGTAAAAGCGAAAAAGTCTACTGGTGGTGGGGTTTGTGTCTTCATTCCAAAACATTACCCTTTTACAGTAAGAGATACTCCCCGCACTCGGGGCATCGAATCTCTTACTGTAGATATTTTTTTCGGTTCTTTCTCATTTACCCTAACCCTTTCATACCTTCCTCCTGACGTTCATGTTGATCGTGTTAGGGATTACTGTGAAGTAATCACTAACATTATGACCAACTCTAAAACCTCCCAACACATTTTATTGGGCGATTTTAATTTTCCGGATATTTCTTGGGATAACTTAAGCTGTAGCACCCCAAAATCTACACTTTTTACGGATTTTCTTAAATCTTATGACCTTTCAAATGTGGTGCTAAAGCCAACTCGTATGCAAAATATACTTGATTTAGTTATCTCAAGCAATCCGGAAAGTATTTCTAACGTTTCAATTGAGCATCCCTTTGTTAATTCTGATCATAATATCGTTAATTTTTCATTAGCTTTAAACAATCCTCCACCGTCCGCTCCGACATACTCTTTTAAAAACTTTAAAAATGCAAACTATTTTGCAATGAATCTTTTTTTTCTAAATTACACATGGAGTTTTCTTTCTCAACAAGGTTCATTTGATATTAATGCTGCGTATACTGAATTTTTTCAAGTTATCAATCAGGCTATCCTTTTATTTGTTAAAGTAGTCACTCCTTCATCGTCTGCTTGTTTTCCTCCAAACGTTAAAAAGATGATTGCACATCGAAATAATATACCTTTATTGCCACAAAACTTTAAGAAAATCTCCCTAATTTCAAAAAGAATTTTAACTTTATCTTCTAAAGCAAAACGTCAAAGAGAAAAAGATATTCTTAAAACTTGTGGCATTAAAGGTATGTTCAATCATCTTGGTAAACTTTTAAAATGCCACAATACTCTACCCTCTCTCAAGATGAATGATCAAACTATCTTTTTGGACCAAGATAAAGCTTCTGCTTTTGCAAAAAACTTTTTTGATTATTATCATCCCAACAAATCTTCTTTTGATACTTTTACTTCTGATGACAATTCTTTAAAATCTCTTACGGAAGCTGAAGTGCTTGAGCTATTAAAATCTCTTCCATCTAAATGCAACACATCTCCCGATGGCATTCCTTACATAATCCTAAAAAAATGTGCGCTGACACTTGTAAAACCCATAACTACACTTCTAAATTTTTCGTTATTACAAGGTTCAGTGCCGGATTTTTGGAAGGAATCTATTGTAATTCCAATTTTTAAGAAAGGGGAAAAACATTTTCCATCAAATTATAGGCCCATATCTTTAAACTGTTCTCTCTCTGCGGTACCTCAGCAAATCATCATAAGTTTTTTAACTGATTTTTTCGAAAAAAACCACATTCTTCCATCTTGTCAACATGGATTTACTAAATCAAAAAATGTTGCAACACAACTCTTAGAAGTTCATGACTTTATCACTCAAAAAGCTGATAAAGGAATTCCTGTTGACATTATATTTTTCGACTTTTTAAAGGCTTTTGACAGACTTAAACACCATTTACTTTTTAAAAAACTAAAAGCTGCAAAAGTTCCAAATTCTGTAATTGCTTGGATTCAAGCATTTTTGACTAATCGAAAATTTAGAGTTAAAATTGGTGAATGTTTTTCTGAATTTTATGATGTTAATTCTGGGGTACCACAAGGTTCAAAATTGGGTCCTATTCTTTTTGCTTTCTTTATTGCTGATCTCATATCTTTTTGTGAAACAGTGGGAGTTTTGCTTGAACTTTTTGCTGACGACTTAAAAGCTATCTCTGCTATACTTCGTTCTGAAAATTCTCCTCTTCATTCTTTTCTAAAAAAATTGGAAGTTTGGGTAGTTGAAAATGAACTTGAAGTTGCCATAAACAAATGTAATGTGTTGCATTGTTTACCTAACAAAAACCCTTCATTTTCCTACTTTTTAAATGGCAGTAAGCTCCCAAACAACCAATCTTCTGTTCGAGATTTAGGATTAATTGTATCTGATGATTTGAGTTGGGATAAACATGTTGACAACATTTCCAAAAAAGCTTTAGGGCGTTCTTTTATGTTGTTTAAGGGTCTTAAATCTACTTCTCCTAATCTACTATATCATATGTATACAACTTATGTTAGACCACTTGTTGAATTTTCTACTCCGGTATTCAATCCAACTAAGATAAAATTGATTGATAAACTTGAAAAAGTCCAGCGAGTAGCCATTAGAAATATTTTTTTACGTTGCAAAAATTTAAGAGAATTTTCAAATGAACCCTACGAGGATAAATTAATCAGGCTTGGAGAGCTAATTGATGTTAAAATTGAAACGTTAGAATCTAGGAGGAATAAGTATGACTTACAATTTCTTAATGATTACCTTAATGGTAGTTTAAATTTCAAAACTTGTCTTTCTAAAAGGGTTTCCATTACAAGGGGATCAAACCAAAAAATATCTATACCAAGGGGAAAGTCAACCATTCGAACAAGTTTCTTTACTTTCAAAACCACTTCAAAATATCTCAAATTACCTAGAAAAATCCAATATACTAGTCATAATGAGTTCAAAAATTACCTACTAACACTTTAAGTTTAAATTTCAAAAGTTAAATAGTTAAAAGTTCCTAAATTATTATTTCTTCTTTTGCATTGTTTCTTTCTTCTATATTTTTCTTCTCTTCTTTAATCTCATAAAATGTTTGTTGTAACCCTGATATTAAGGTATTTAATATTATTGTAATTATTCTTGGCAATGCGTCGAGCATTGCCAACGCAGCTTTTGTGTTGCATTCTTCTCTTGTCTGTTTTATTCTCATTCATATCTTAGCCCGGTGCTAGAGTCAAGTTGTGTTCCGGCCAGCTTACTCATTTATATTGTGTAATATTATTATTGTGTTATAATAAATATTGTTATTATTAATTGTATATCCCACGGATATAACAACTTGGTGACGAGAGTAGATTTTAATCTGCTGCTGCCACATATATTTCGTTAAAGCTCCGGCCAGAAATATATATTTTTTTGTATTATTTTTTGTGAAAAATAATATTTTAAGGTAAGTCTTATAAAGAACAATTTAATCTCAGATTTCAGATATGGCTCCAACTCCATCTGGTAAATCTGCTGCTCCAGCTTTTGATCCTACTGCTCTGGCTGATGCAATTCAAGCTTTGGTCCATAATAATGCTGCTGCTCAGTCTTCTGTCGGCCCTGCAAAAATGGAAATACCAAAATTTGTATATGATCCAGCTCGTCCAACTTGTGCTGTTGTATGGTTTGATCGTCTTCATATATTGTTTCGCCTTCATCAACACACAGATGCGGAAAAAGTTGCTTTAGCTCTCAATGCTTTAGACGGCCCAACTTTTGAAAAGGTTCAACGTGCTTTGCTACCTGATGCTATCTCAACACTGGAAGACTTCGACAAGCTTAAAGCAACAATGGTAAAAGTTTTTGATCGTAAAGTTTCAGTTTTTGCTCAACGTTATGCTTCTTTCCAAACTGAATGGAAAGGCCCTGAACATGAATCAATCGGTGATTATTGTGCAAGGGTTCGTGAACTTGTATCGGCCTGTGATCCTGCTAAATTTGGTGAAGATCAATATCAAACTATGGTTCTTCTTATGGGAATGAAACATCCATCTTTAGAAGTTTTTCGGGTTCAACTACTTAATCTTCTAAATAAGAATGCTGATACAACTTTGGATCAAGTCGAAACTGCAATGACGGCCACATATCAGACCCAACAAGAGCAGAAATTACCTATGGGAACTTCTATCAGCTATGTTAAAAAAGTTAACAATGGTAATGGAAAGAAGCCTTTCAAGAAAAGGGAGAAGAATTCATCATCGACTTGTGCTTCCTGTGGTGGACAACATTCACGTGATTCCTGCAGATTCCGTAATGCTGTTTGCCATGCTTGCAATAAATCTGGACATATAGAGAAGGTCTGTTATAAGAAAAATAATAATCGTCCATTTTTAGATACTCGAAGTTCAAATGCTGAACCAATGAAGGATCGTCGGCCTCATCCTCCTAATGTTCGATTTATCGATGCTGTTCCTCAACCATCTTCATATCATGGATCTGGACATGTTCAACTATTGAATATATCTTCATCTTCACAAACACCTTGTTCAGGTGATCGATTAATGGTTGATGTTCTAATGGATGGTATCGCTGTTAAAGCTCAATTGGATACTGGAGCAGATGTTACTGTAATATCTCTCGAAGATTATGATAAGTTAGGTAAGCCTAAGTTAAACGGCCAATCTATTTCAGCTCATGCTGCTGGTAATATGATTTTACCTATTCGTGGTTCTTTCAAAAGTCATGTAACTTTTAAACAACGTACAGAACATCTTGATGTACATGTAGCTGATCTTGGTGTATCTTTACTCGGCCTTGATTTTGTTCGTGCTTTTGATACTGCTGTTGTCCTCCGCGATATTTACTGCAATGTTATTGCTTGTAAATCAATTGCTCCTCCTGGTGCAATAGAAGCTCTTATCAAGGAATTTCAACCATTATTTGCAGAGGGATTAGGACGCTGTACAAAGGTAAAGATTCATCTTCCTTTAAAGAAAGATGCTACACCTTTCTTTTGCGGCCCAAGACGATTATCACTACATGCAACTCAAGTATTACGTGAAGTAATTGATGCTAATGTTAAAGATGGTGTGATGTTCAAAGTGGACTACTCTGAAGTAGCTTCCCCTTGCTCTCTCGTTCCGAAGAAAGATGGAAAACATCGTCTTGTTGTAGATTATTCAACCGGCCTCAATGAACGTCTTGAAGAACCATGTTATTCTCTTCCTTTACCTGAAGATATATATGCTAAACTTGCTGGATGCAAGGTATTTTCCATCTTGGATTTTTCAAATGCTTATCATCAACTGGAATTAGCTGAAGAAAGTAAAAAGTATACTACTATTTCAACTCCTTTCGGCCTATTTCGTTATAATTGTTTGTCGCAAGGACTGAAGACTGCTGTTAGTGATTTTCAAGAAACTGCTGTACTAATGCTTAATGATATTCCTTCTGCTTCACCATATATTGATGATGTTTTGGTAGCAAGTAAAAGTGTTGCAGAACACACCTCCCATTTAAAAACAGTCCTTGGTAGAATTATGGACTGGGGTTTTCGTTTAAATGCTGATAAATGTAAACTTTATAAATCACAAATTCGTTTTTTAGGAAAATTGATTGATGCTCAAGGAGTTCGGCCTGATCCAGAGAAAGTTGCTGCTATTCAAAGTATGCCAGATCCAACTGATGTATCTACTTTGCGATCTTTTCTCGGCCTTGTTAATTATTATCAACAATTTATTCCTTCATTTCGTGATCTTCGTGAACCATTGGATGATCTCCTCAAAGATGGTAACAAATGGGAATGGTCTGATCCTCATCAAATTGCAGCCCAAACAATTAAAGAAAAACTAGCTCAAGAATGTTTGCTAACACATTATGATCCACGTTTACCTATAATTGTCGCTGCTGATGCTTCTCAAAATGGAATTGGCGGCGTCATTTCACATTTACTCCCTGACGGCCAAGAAAAACCAATTCAATTTTTTTCGCGTGCTTTGGATTCAACTCAAAGAAAGTATGATCAAACCAATAAAGAAGCTCTAGCTCTTGTTACGGCCGTTAAAGTGTTTCATCGTTATTTGGAAGGTCAAAAGTTCACTCTTCTTACTGATCACAAGGCTTTACTAGCCACTTTTGGAAATAAGAAAGGATTACCAATCCTTGCCGCAAATCGTCTTCATCGATGGGCATTGTTCTTGGCGGCCTACAATTTTGATATTAAATACAAGAAGACAACAGAATTCGGCCAAGCTGATGCAGTTTCGAGATTGATTGCTCGAACTCGTGAAATTCCTGAATTATATGAAGAAGAAGAAGATCTCGACGATGCTGTCTTCTCTGATATTATGATAAAGCAAATTCATCAACTTCCTGTAACTGCTAATGAAATTATTAAAGCATATGAAACAGATGAATACGGCCAAACAATACTTAAATCTCTTGCTGATGGTACTCGTGATTCACGGTTTTTTGTTGTTAATGGTATTATTATGATGAATAATCGTGTATATATTCCGGCTGTCCTTCGAAGTCGTGTACTTGATCAACTTCATGTCGGCCATAATGGAATTACTATTACAAAGCAACTTGGCAGAAAACATGTTTATTGGCCAAATATTACCGTGGATATTGAAAAGATGGTAAATTCTTGCTACTCTTGTATTCAATTATCCAAAGCTCCGATTAAAACAACACTTGCTTCATGGCCTCGTTCAATAAAACCTGGTGATCGCATCCATATGGATTTTGCCGGCCCTTTATTAGGTAAGATGTTTCTTGTTATTGTAGATAGTTGTTCTAAATGGATGGATGTCCATGTTTTGAATGCTGCTACATCTTGGACAACAATTCTTTCTGTCGGCCGATACATTGCTAATAATGGAGTACCTCGTGTTGTTGTTACTGACAATGGTTGCCAGTTTACTTCTGGAGAATTTAGTATTTTTTGCCAAAGATACGGTATCACGCATGTTACATCACCGGTATACCATCCTCAATCAAATGGTCAAGCTGAACGCTGCGTTGATATTGTAAAAAGGTATGTTAAAAAGAGAGCTATAATCGATGGTCCAAATTTAGATCTAGTTGAATGCATTAATGAATTTTTGCTTTGCTATCGCTCAACGCCTTCTACAGCTACTCCAGGTAATGTTACTCCATCAATAGCACATCACGGCCATGAACTTCGAACAACAATGGAATTACTTCGTCCACAACTATTCGATAATCTCGGCCCT
The DNA here is from genome assembly GCA_964035985.1 of Panagrolaimus superbus. Classification (NCBI taxonomy): domain Eukaryota; kingdom Metazoa; phylum Nematoda; class Chromadorea; order Rhabditida; family Panagrolaimidae; genus Panagrolaimus; species Panagrolaimus superbus. Next base: position 16,794,198 of record OZ038357.1, read on the forward strand.
GATGATGAAATGGAAGCGCAATTTAATGCTCAATATGGTGCAAAACCCCGGAACTTGGGTAACGGTGATCGTGTATATGCTCGGAAGCAGAAAGAAAAACCTTGGTTCGAAGGTATTATTCACGGCCGTCGTGGTAAGAAGATTTTTGGTGTTCTTGATATGGATGGAAAAACTCACTGGATGCATACAAACAATTTAATTAAACGTGCAACACTTCTTCCAAAAGATGAACTTGTTCGTGATTCGCCTGTCACTATATCTATTTCATCCTCTATGCTTTCCGGCCATGTTTCTCCACCTTCATCACCTACTGCTTATCAATCACCGCCTGCTGTTACTCAGAAATCACCTCCACCTCGACGTTATCCACTTCGTCAAAGAAAACAAACACAATTCCTGCAACCTGATTCAACAAAAAAAAGCTATGATTAATCTATTTTATCTAAGTAAGGAGGGGATAGGTTAAGACTTTATTTTGTTCTATTTGTTTTCTATATTTTCTTTATTTTCTATTGTTAACTTCTTGAAGTTACTTACGCGTATTACAGTCGGCCTTATTATTATTATTCTAATCTCTGTTTAAGGTATATGATCGAGTGGCTTTAAAGTGTTTGCACAGGACTTGGTGATGTATTCCATTAGATGTTTACTCCCTTGACACCGCTCATCATCCACTTCATTGCTTTGATGATCATTATTATCTTCAGAGATTTCTTTTAATTATTATCGGCCGTTCTTGTTAACCTAAGTACTACTAGCTGTTATTCTACTTTTATTCCTTTTTATTAAGTGGGGAGGGATGTTGTAACCCTGATATTAAGGTATTTAATATTATTGTAATTATTCTTGGCAATGCGTCGAGCATTGCCAACGCAGCTTTTGTGTTGCATTCTTCTCTTGTCTGTTTTATTCTCATTCATATCTTAGCCCGGTGCTAGAGTCAAGTTGTGTTCCGGCCAGCTTACTCATTTATATTGTGTAATATTATTATTGTGTTATAATAAATATTGTTATTATTAATTGTATATCCCACGGATATAACAATGTTCAATTTAATTTGTAAATTTTATATTGTATCCTTGTGATGAAAAAATGTGAAAGTTTATTTATTTAATGTAATTGTATTTTAATTATTTTTAATTGTACTGTTTTAATTGTACTGTAATTCATTAATTTGTTTGTTTATCAGCATGTGTTCGGGCATGCAAATAAAATAATAATAATAATAAAAATGATTAACAGTAATAACCTTAATTGTCCAAATAACAACTAACTGATTGATAAGACAAAAATATAAATAAAAGTAGTTGAAAAAACTTTAATCAAACTTCAAAGCTTAACACAATTGATTAAAGTAATAATGCACTCAAAACTTTATTTAATTGTTAATTTATTTTTGATCATATAGTTATTGATAGAATGTTTATTAATTAATTTCAGATATATTTTTACTAAAATACTTATTTAAACAATTAGTATACTTTTGATAGAGTTTTATTACATTAATATTTCTATTAAAAAGGTTAAAAGTAATAACCCTAATTGTTCAACTATTAACTAATGCAATTACAAACAAGCTTATCACTAATCATTTATTGATAATGATTATATAAAAATATAAATTAAACTAATAATATTAACTTTAATCAAACGTCGAAATGCAATATAAATTTTAAACTAAAACAAACAAAAAACTTTTTTTAAAACATTACTGTATGTCCCTTAATTCATTTTTAGTGATAAAATGATAAATATGATAAAAAAATCAGTAAAATATTAAAAATGTATTAATAGATTTGCATTAGTGCAAAAAACGGTTACAAAGAAGAATCTTTTGTAACCGCGCAAATTCTTGACACGAAATGCAAACGGTTACACGGTTACGCGGTTACAAAGAAGAAAAGCCCATTTTTTGTTAGAATTTTTCACAATATTTTTTTATTACAAAATATTTATTTATTAAATAATTTTTTTTTGAAAACAATTTTTGTAATTAATTCTTTAAATTCGTCATAACTGTATACATATGATAGTTGTATTATTATTTAATGATTTTTCGTGGATTTTGGATGATTCATTATGTACCAAATTACGTGGATTTATCAAAGCCGGATTATTCATATCCAAAAAGTGGAATACGAAATGGACAATCAATTCTTTGTGTAACCTTTGCAGTTTCGACTTTATCACAAATTTGAACACAACTTTATTTTCTCAAATTTATTAGTTTCTCAAAGCATAAAAATATGGAAAAGGTTTGTAAAAATTACTGTAAGATAAAAAATTTTACTATAGAATATTGCAGATTAATATGGTGATCTCGTAGCTCCAGAATTGAAGTCATCATTCTATGTTAAACCGTGGCTTAATGGACCTGGTGATTTGCTGAGTTACTATAACAACAGCTATAAAGCAAGTTTATCCTCTACTTTAATTAATGCTAAAAAAATATTTTTGATTTTCAGTCTTCGATCAGTCAAAATTGATGTTCATTATGCATTTTCAAGTTCAAAATAGACTTTTAGTGAAAACGAAAATCTTCCGTATGTTTGTATTGGTGATATAAATCGTCAGGTTTGTAAAAGTTGATGCTGCTACCGTTTTATGATATACCATTTTTAGAAATCTCAAATGGGTACAGGTGGCCGAACTCTATGTATTCAAAATTTTCTCTTGTGGCATCTTTATCGATCTTCTGCTGATCACGTTGAATGCTGTCCAGTGTCACAAATCTTTCATTTTCCAGCATTCCATAATTCTGTTTCAAGACTCCGTTTAATGCTGTAATATAACATTTCTCCTAGTTATTTATTATTTTATTTGGATTCGTAAATATAATTGTCACATGAGTTGTTAAATTCTGTATTTTATAAATCACAATTCCATTATTGTAGTGCCAAAAATTAATAACATGTGTAGCATTATGATTCTTGTCACTGCAATAGGCAAAAAACGCTAATTTTGGAATATAACTTTTTGTCAACAGTTCTGGACAACTTTAAATTGTTACTTATATATGTAATTTTTTATGGGGAACAATAATATATAAAAGGTAGATTGATAGGAGGTGGCACAAAAGCACCGCTGAGGATAATATGGGTAACATAGGCAAAAACGCTAATTTTTGACAGAACTCGAAGAATAACTTTTTTCGGACAACTCTGGACAACTTTAAATTGTTACCAACATATGTAATTTTTTATGGGGAACAATAATATATAAAAGGTAGATTGATAGGAGGTGGCACAAAAGCGCCGCTGAGGATAATATGTGAAAATAAGCAAAAAACGCTAATTTTTGACAAAACTTGCAATATAACTTTTTGTGAACAACTCTGGACAACTTTAAATTGTTACCAACATATGTAATTTTTTATGAGGAAAAATAATATATATAAAGTCGATTGATATGAGGTGGCACAAAGGCACAGTTATAACTCTTTTGAATAGGTGAAAACTCTATTATTTGTTGTAATGTTATTTTTTAAAGAAAAAGTGTTCTGTTTGCTCTTTTTTGCATTATAATCACTTTTAGTATGATGTTTTGTATTTTTTTCATCATAAAAAAATAACGATATTGCAAAATTAAACCGATTTAAAAAGATTTTTCAATGTTACAAACGTTAAAAACTTATATCTTCAATACCAGCGTAAAAAAATGTTCTTGCAACGAAAAAAAATTTTCTTTTTCAATTTTTGAAAAAAAAGTTTCCTTGTTTTTGCGTATATGCACAACCCTAATGACACTACAGTAAGCTGGAATTGGAAAATTTCGATTACTTCCCTCAATCAAAAATTTTGGAAAAAATTATTTTTTCTCAGAATAACTTTATTTTAACATCATAAAAAATTATATTTTTGCTGATTCCATCTCCGCAATCAGTTTTTGTATACCACGAATAGAAATAAATTGGCACCAAAAAGAAAATCGGGGAATTTCTTGAATCACCCTGTATGTAATTTTTATTCATTAATTTCAAATTTGTTAGAAATGCAAAAGAATTTTTTTTCCTTTTAAAGAAAACAAACAAATATACTGTATTTATTTCGCCCGTATCATTATCCCACATTGAAGTTTTTCAAGATTTTCAAAAATTTATTTTTTTTGAATGGTTTCTTTTGTTATTCTGTCTTTTTTTAATAATGAGGGGAACTAATTTTATTCCTTTTTGGGTAAATTTTTATTGGTGTACCATAATTTAAAAAAAAAACAAATAGTATTGATATATTTTGTTACAACCCCCCCCCCCCCCCGATCCAAATCAAACATAAAACTATTTCAACAAATTCCAAAATATTCAAAAAAGTTCATTTGTATTTGCAGAAAATTTTTAAGTTTAAAAAGAGGCATTCTTATTTTTAAAAGTATTTTTTTGCACAGAAATTCTAACAGCATAATAAAACTGATCAAAAACATGGCTCCAAAAATACAAAAAACGACGACGAAAAAAAGCTAAAAATAACACACATCTGTCAAAATTGTTGTTGTTGGAAAACAAAATCGAAGAAAGACGAGCAAAAATGAGCATTGAAAATATTACTTTCATTTTTGTTTCTTTATAAGCTTGATTTTTTGAATCTTTTATCTGCGCAGTTATTAAAATATTTATTTTAAATTTTCCAGTTTTAAAAAAATACATTTTTCTGTCTTTGATTACCCCAACTTTTGAGGTAAAACAATGAAAAACTAAAGAACTACTTTGTATTAGTTGTTATAAATATGATATTTGTAATATATTTCTTGTGATTAATGCTTTAAAGTATTTTGGAAAATATATTAATGATAGTTTTAGGAGTATAAGGTATTCAATAACATAAACTAAACTTTTCAGAGGCATTGGTTTCTGAATTACGATACATAATTTCCCCGTTTAAGTGGGGAAATTATGTTTAAACTTAAGGATAAAAGGTGTTCAAACTTAAACTTTTCAGAGGCATTGGTTTCTGAATTACGATACATAATTTCCCCATTTAAGTGGGGAAATTATGTTTAAACTTAAGGATAAAAGGTGTTCAAACTTAATTGCCATTATTCAAATACTTAGTAATCGGGAAAAACAAATTTGTATCTTACAAAATAATCTCCCAGTTACCAAACACAGCCAAGGATTCACAATTTTGAGAATCCTGAAGAGTTGGCAGCTTTTCCTTGTATTGAAAAAGCTATAATTAATAGCTCTAAAAAGTATCATAACGAACTGTCCAAAACCATAACGAAGGCACTCGAATAATGTTATTTTTCACACTTTTTACATTGAATAAATACCAATTGACTTGAATTGGAATTTTAAAGACATGTCATTTCAAACAGTTTTAATTAATTATGTCAGATTTTAAAAGGCACACTTTTGTTTTATAATTTTTTTAAAAAAAATTATATTTTGTAAACATAGGAGGAAATTTTAGTGAATACGAAAATCGATGTTGTTGAAACGCATTTCTGAATTTTTATGAGTTAAAGGGGGAGTCGCACTTCTCATAAACTTTTTATAAGAGGGAGCAGAGAAAAAGAGACAACGCTGCCGATTTTTATTTTTATAAAATAAAAATTTATCAAACAGAAATAAGGTTACCATCATTATTAAAAAAAGTAGAATAACAAAAAAAAACCATTCAAAAAAATTAATTTTTGAAAATCTTGAAAAACATCCAGGTGGGATACGGGCGAAAAAAGTGCAGTATATTTGTTTGTTTTCTTTAAAAAAGGGACAAAATAGTTAAACGTAATCCTTTTTTAAAAATTAGTTTTAAATATTTTATTTATATCCACTATTATCGCAAAAAAGTAATCCATATTTCTAACAAATTTGAAACCAATCAATAACAAGCAATCATGTATATATGCATTATTGATTGCTCCGATTTTTTTGGCACACAAACTTTGCAGCAACAGCCATATTTTTTTGATTGCTTTTTTCAAATCAATTCTCGCCTTTTTTTGCCGCATTTTATTGGGAGCGTCCGAGAAAAAACAAAAAAACCTTTTCTTTTTTAGCAGACAATGCTTCATTCTTGGCCAGAAAAATTTAGTCTATCTTCGGCATTTTCTTTAACTGTTTTTTTAAATCATTTTATTTTGTTCGGTTTTTTCTTTTCTGTTTTAGCAAATTTATTTATATATATCATTTAGTCTCTCTTTTTTAGATAATGCAATCAAATATGGATCTTCACCTTGCTTTATCACAATCAAATGATTCAAATGCAGAATATACATTTGCTTCTCCACGTCCACAGCAATTTTCCTTGCCATATCCGATCATCAAATATGTATTTTCAAAATCAAGTTCTGGAAAAGCATGGAAGAAGTTGATTCAGACTTGCAAATATTTTTATTCAATGTATTCTATTTATCCTGTTGAATATTTGAAATATGATTATGGTAAATGGAAAGCTGATGAAGAAATTTTCGATTCAACGAAAAATATTGCTGAATTATGGATTTATGATCAAATTGATGTTTATAGTTTTGAACCAACAATGTTATCTTCTTTGATCTCAAAAATGGACAAATGTAATCTTCGTTTTTTGGATATTTTTCGTCAAAATTTAACTTATGATGAATATGTATTTTTAATTTCATCTGGTGATTTAAAGCAATTGCAGCTTTCCTATTGTACAATTAAACATTCTGATGGAACTTTGGTTACATTTGATCTACTTTTTGGAAATATTCCCGAACTTGAATATTTTCAAATGTAAGTCCTTTAAAATTACTTTTGTATAAACTAACATTTTTAATTTTGTAGGTATTGTGCCGAAAATTCTTCATCAATGTTTCAAGGAATTACTTTCAAAAAATTTGCTGATATTCTTCCATGTTTGAAAGAACTTTCTCACTTCAATCTTTATAGTTTAACAGAAGAATTTGATTTTGCTACAATCATCGATTTTATTTTGGTTTGTTTTTACTTTTTTAAAAACCGTATATTTACAATATATTTTAGAAAAATGAAAGGATGCTAATTTGTTTGAACTATGATGTCCATCTTTCTGATGCATATAAAGAAATACTTGAAAGCTTTATTGCAAAAATTATTGAAACTCCACCAAAACGAATTCCATATATTAAATTTCCTGGATTTGAAAATAGTATTTATTATGATGATTATCGAAAATTGTACGATTTAAGAAAATAATACTATCAAAATTTTTTTTGGTTTTTGATAATGGTTTTTTTTGTTTTAAATAAATTTTTATATAAAAAAAGTGAACTGTTTATTAAAAAAATTGTTCTTTTAAAAAAACAAAGTCATAAACTTTATCCTGGGTTTTTTTAAATTCTTGTTAATCCAAAAATAAATTTTGCTCACTCGAAAAATTCACGGGCCACTGTCCAGTGAGAGAACAGTTTTCTTTGCATTTTTTCCGTATTAAATTTTTAAAGGGGGCGGACGGTTTGCGACTTTTTTCAAAATTTGGGTCTCGCAACGATTAAAAAATGTCCGACAAAACACTGGAGCATGCAAGTTCCTGATTGTCAGGATCTTGCATTTCCCGAGTGCAAAAAAGTGGCAAACCGTCCGCTCCCTTTAAACCTAAATTCTGACAGAATGAAGTAAGTTTTAACTTTAAAAAAACGTTTTCTGTTCTCCCAAATTTGAAGTGTAGTATTGCTTTAAAATGCAAAAAATCAGATTTTTTGTTGCAGACGCGCGCTAGTAAAAAAGTCAACTTTGTGGCAAAGCGTTCTTTTCGCATAAAACGCTTTTTTAAACTTGAGTATAAAATTAGATGTATATCTTTGCAACAAATTATATAACTCATATAATGCTTAACATTTTTTAATAATAATTTAACATAAACTAGAAAAAAAGGGCAAAAAAAAACATGTATTAATGGCACAAAATAAATAACGTTTTTGTGTTGAACATTTGGTTAACAAAAGTTGTTTGCTTTTTTGATACTCTTTTGATCATCTTATTTTTGCATCATCTCAGTCAATATCTATAGATTATAAAGCCGTATTGTCTTATTATATAAAAAAACATATTAGGATTATAACTTCGTTGATTTTTTAAAGATTTGAACGGTGGAATTTCTAAAATCACTGCTGAACTTTATCTTCTATTATAACAACCATATTACTGCTATTATTTTATTAAAACATTATATTTTATATCAAACAACAAAAAAACATAAAAGTAAAAAACAAACATGACAACTTTTCTTTGATAAATTTCATCTTCAACATTTCGTAAAATGCATATAAGCTGTTTGCACACTTGTCCGAGATTCTTCTTCTTTCAATGAATTTAGCATGAATAGCTTCAACACCTTGTTCTGAGAATATTCCCTAACTTTTCTCTCTAATAATAAAAGGTATAAGGTGAAATAAAACGGCATGAATTTTGTTTCCAATTTTAAAATCAGGTATTTCTTCTAATTGATTCTTCAGTTCTTGCAATATACTTCTACAAGTATTTCCATTATATTCATCCCTTCCTTGGATTGGTTTTATATTCAGATCTTTAATGAATGCTTTAAATCTGAAAAATAAAATTATAAATTTTTTACCAAAGTTAAAAACCTACTTATCTGATTTACTGAATAATCTGAGTTTATTACACAGTGCCATACAACAGTGCCGGTGGACAAATATTCTGTAAGGATATTGATGGAAGAACTGGTTCTGCACAAACTGAATTATTTCGTTGTCTTAATATATTCCCTTTTACACTGAAAAAAATCGGTGACGAAAAACCTCTCACTGGTGACGTTTGGGTGATGAATTCATCACTTTTAGTCACGTATTCATCACCAAATCGTCACCAGTGAGGGTTTTTTCATCACCCATTTTTCTCAGTGTAAAGCAGATTTCTTCTTCATTTCTGTTAAATTTGCAAAATCTTGTTGAATACTTTCTATTGTTCGACATTCTCCTTCTTCCATCCGTGATTTTTTATCTGATCTACAAAAGCAGCAGAATTTTAAGGAATTTCCTCCTCGACATCCAAGTACGGTACAAATAAACTTCAAGTCAACGTTAAAAAGCTGAAAATTGTAAAAAAAATATTTGCAAATACATATACATATGCAACTTACAATTTAAAGTAGTATTTGACGCCATGTTTCCAATTTCTTTAACGCTTTGATATTAAATTGTTGAGTTAAAGGGAGTGTCGAAGATAGTGAAAAACTTTTTATGAACGTTTTCCGTCGTTCCAAGTGATGGGGAATGAAAAAGTTTGTCCACCCGCACGCAACAAATGCATTCCCCATCACTTGGAACGACAGAAAAAAGTTTTTCACTATCTTCGACACTCCCTTTAATATTTGAGACGTTGAAGAAGTTTCCTTTTTGCCGGATCTTTTGGTAAGTGATGCTTGAGCAGCAACTTTTGCAGCCTTTCGTTTCTTGGAAATCGTTGACATGAAAATTCTACCGTTTGAATCTAAAAAAAACCAACGAAGCTATAATTCTAACATGTTTTTCTATATAATAAAAATATTAAATTGCATAATCTATAGATATCGACGGAGATGATGCGTTTCAAAATTCAAAACCAAAAAAGAGATTTTTTTCAAAGTGAAAATACATTAAAAATTTTAAGTCAATAAACGTGTAATAAAGCATATATATACGTAAAATTATCTGATTAAAAATATGAAAATAAGGAAAACAGCAAAAACAAAGCATTTAGTAGAGTTTTACACGTTTTAAAGCCATTAACTCTACCTGCAACATCAAAAATTTTACAATTTCTCATTTTCGTGCTAAAAGCACCGCTTTACTAGCGTGCAGACGTGGTTGATAGCTTACAAAAAAAAGACAAAAAGTATATCCACTATGCCCTACCATGCTTAGTTATTTAAAATACTTTTTTATGCATATAAAAAGGAATCTTTTCATACTAAAAAAAAGTTATCCGAGTTTATCCTGAATTATTGACAGTGGAATTAGTGTCAAATTTTCCTGATTTTTACGTGAAATGCCTTGGAATTTATTTATGAGAGCATATGATGATTAGGTTTTTTTTTATGTTGTTTCCCATACAAAAATACATCTTTTTATAGTAAAATAAAGTTATCCAAGTTAATCCGAAAAAATTTGAAATAATTAGCTAAAATTGCAAAAATTCGATTTTTGTTTTTTCAGAAACTATTTTTTTGTTCAGCTTATTACTTATTTTGATAAAAAAATTAATTAAATAATAAAAAAATACTGAACTAGTGTTTTTCACATTTTTTGGTTTTGAAAATACATCTTCACCATCAAAAAAGAAAGACGTTTCCCAAGTCATCAGCAATATGGCACAGCGAAACGAAAATACACTGTCGCACGCTAGTAAAATTTTTACAATGAGAAATTGTAAAATTTTTGATGTTGCAGGTAGAGTTAATGGCTTTAAAACGTGTAAAACTCTACTAAATGCTTTGTTTTTGCTGTTTTCCTTATTTTCATATTTTTAATCAGATAATTTTACGTATATATATGCTTTATTACACGTTTATTGACTTAAAATTTTTAATGTATTTTCACTTTGAAAAAAATCTCTTTTTTGGTTTTGAATTTTGAAACGCATCATCTCCGTCGATATCTATAGATTATGCAATTTAATATTTTTATTATATAGAAAAACATGTTAGAATTATAGCTTCGTTGGTTTTTTTTAGATTCAAACGGTAGAATTTTCATGTCAACGATTTCCAAGAAACGAAAGGCTGCAAAAGTTGCTGCTCAAGCATCACTTACCAAAAGATCCGGCAAAAAGGAAACTTCTTCAACGTCTCAAATATTAAAGGGAGTGTTGTGGCCGTATTTGTATACTGTACTTTTCTCTGTTGCCACTTGGCGTAGCGTTCTTCGCTGCCACTTTCCTTTTCTCTCTCTTTCATTTGTCCCTCAAATGATTATTCATTGTTTATTGCTTATCGCTCGCACAGTCCGCTCGCTGTTGCTCGCTCTCGGATATATCCTTATATCCATTTATATTGTATTGTATATATTTATTGTCTGTAATAAATATTCGTGTTATTGTTTAACCCACGGTTACAACAAATTGGTGACGAGAGTGGGATTCGAATTCTGCTCTATATCCGGCTAAATTTTTGTATTTTTCTGTCCGCGTTTAATATTTTTTAGCTTCAATTTTTTTTGTATATATAAGACGCCTAAACGAAATGTGATTTTTGTTTTTTTTTGAGGCAATATTTGCTGCAAAAATCGCCTCACTTTTAAAAATTTTTCAACTGAAAAAACAAAAAAGTGAGGCGATTTTTGCAACAAATATTGCCTCAAAAAAAAACAAAAATCACATTTCGTTTAGGCGTCTTATATCCTTATATACATCAACATGGTCCGCTCTCCACCATCTCCTGCTGTTGCTGTTCCAGTTATGGATGCTGCTGGCTTTGCTGCTGCTGTTGCAGCTGCTGTCGCTCAACTTCAAATCAACAATCCTGCTACCGCAAATGTTTCTCAAAATCTTCCATCAATTCCCAAATTCATCTGTGATCCTGCTAAACCTAATGGTGCTTCACTTTGGTTTGATCAACTTGATTCACTTTTCCGGCTGCAACCTGTTACTGATACCGAAAAATGTGCTTTGGTCATCAATGCTCTGGATTCGTCAACATTTGAAAAGGTATCCCGTGCTCTATTACCTGATCCTATCAAAACCTGTGTCGACTACAACAAACTTCGTGATAAAATGATTGGTCTGTTTGATTTTTCTGTTTCATTGTTTGCTCGTCGTTATTCAGCTTTGAATATGGAATGGAAAGGTCCTGAATATGAATCCATACCTGAACTGATGGCAAGGATTAAAGATGCTGCTACCGCTTTCAATGGAATCAAAGATACTGAAATTGAAACATTGATATTGATGATGTCCATGAAACATCCTGCTTTGGAAAGCTTCCGTATGCAAGTACTTAGCAAACTCAACAAGCAAGCTGATACTCCATTGAATGAATGTGGAGAAACAATGATCGCTTCGCTTCAAACTCAACGTGAACAACGCCTACCAATGAATGCCAGCATCAATTTCGTCCAAAAGAAAAAGGTTCAAGTCACCTTAATGAAAAAGGAGGAAGGCAAGAATGGATCTTCAACTACATCTTCGGCTTCTTGTTCATCTTGTGGTGGATCCCTTTTTTTTTTTTTTTTTGTTTCAAATAAATTTTTATACATAAAAAATTAAATGTCTTTTTTTTTCTTCGTTCTTTTAGAAAAAAAAAATGCCGTAAACTTTGTTTAATTATTATTTATCCAAAAGTAAAATTTGTTTTTGTGCATTGATTCAGTCATTCGACAAAGGTAAAGCTTGCTCCGCACTACTATTGATTCTGGGGCTTGCTCTGTGAAACAAATAAATTTATTAATAATGAAAACATGGCTATAATCCAAGAACTAAAAATTTTGCATTTTAAAAGACGCGGGTCTACTCGTCACCAATTTGTTGTAACCGTGGGTTAAACAATAACACGAATATTTATTACAGACAATAAATATATACAATACAATATAAATGGATATAAGGATATATCCGAGAGAGGGAGAGAGCAACAGCGAGCGGACTGTGCGAGCGATAAGCAATAAACAATGAATGAATATTTGAGGGACAAATGAAAGAGAGAGAAAAGGAAAGTGGCAGCGAAGAACGCTACGCCAAGTGGCAACAGAGAAAAGTACAGTATACAAATACGGCCACAACAAGCCTCAAATCAACTCCTTCCATATTCAACAAGTATATCAAAATACTCCTGTTGCTTCTCTTCGACATATGGTTAATGTAATCGTCAATGGTATCACCTTATCAGCTCAAATGGATGATGGTGCTGATCTAACCGTGATGGCAAAGGTTGATTACACCAAAATTGGATCTCCTGCTCTTGCTGGACCTACTATATCAGCTAACACCGCCAATGGTCATGATTTGAAGCTCCTTGGCTCTTTCAAATCTATGGTTGATCTCAGAGGAAAATCCCGGCTTGTCGAATTCCATGTTGCTGATATCAAATCAACATTGCTTGGAACAAATTTCTTCAAAACCTTTGGTATTGATCTTGTTATGGATGGTGAAGTTCTATGCAATATGGTTGTTGGCCACTCCATTGCACCCGTCAAAAAGGTTGAAGAACTTATGGACAAGTTTAAACCTCTATTTGAACCTGGTCTTGGTTGTTGCACCAAACTTCAAGTCAAACTTCAACTCAAGAAGGATGCTAAATCTGTTTTTGTCCCTGCTCGTCGTCCATCTCTTCATGCTGCTGAACTTATTAAAAGTGAATTTGCTCGTCTGGAAGAACAAGGGGTACTGTATAAAGTTAATTACTCTGATTGGGCTGCTCCATGTTCCATCGTTCCAAGAAAAGATGGTCGATCTCGTCTAGTAATTGATTACTCCACCGGCTTAAATGATCAACTGGAAGAACCATGCTACTCTCTGCCTCTTCCTGAAGATATCTTTTCACGCTTCTCTGGATGTACTGTATTTTCACAGTTAGATTTTGCTGATGCCTATCATCAACTTGAATTGGATGAAGAAAGTCAAAAGCTAACTACAGTATCGACAACTTTTGGACAGTTTCGCTATAAGCGCCTCGGCTTTGGTATCAAAACTGCTGTTTCGGATTATCAAGAAGCTATGGATAAGATGCTTGATGACTCTCCTGCTGCTTCTTACTTGGATGATGTCCTTATTGGTTCCAAAAATGTTGAAGAACATACAAAGCATTTGGAAATGGGGCACTTCTTTAGTTTGTGCCCCCTATCATTTTTCATTCACAAATTTGCATAAAAATATTCAGTTTTGTATTGCGATTTAAAAGGGTGGGTGGGAGGGTTGAGTGAACGGTTGCTTTTGTGAATGAAAATAAAAAATAAAAATGATAGGGGGCACAAACTAAAGAAGTGCCAAAATTGGAAAGTGGTTGAATTATCACTTAAACAAAAAATTTCGATGTGTTTATTATACTGTCACAAATACTCAATCCATAGAAAAATGGTCTTACTCCGGATCGCAAACAAAAAAATTAATTCCTAGCACGATTTTAAAAAAATTGTTGGCTAAAGGGCAGTAAAAGCTAAAAGATCCCGCAGTTATCTTCTACAACATGTTGGGAAGCTCCCCTGAAAGTTTCATCCAAATCGTATAGAAAAAGACCAAAATCCTGAGGTCGAAAGATGTTGTATCTCTTAAATTTGCCAAAATTTCATATTCAAAAACTTTTTAAAAAATTATTTTTGTAATGGTTTTGTTGCGTTTTTCATGCGAAATTTTATGGGAAAGCCGAAAATTTGATAAACATTAATATGAAAAAAATCCGAGTTTGGATAACTTAGATTTTCAGGTTTATCTAAAAAAAGTAGCAAAGATCCCGCGTCTTTTAAAATGCAAAATTTTTAGTTCTTGGATTATAGCCATGTTTTCATTATTAATAAATTTATTTGTTTCACAGAGCAAGCCCCTTATAGATATCACAACTTAGAGTTACACTTACAGCATTTAAAGGATCAATTTGATCTTCTTTTGCAGCAATAGCAAGGGATGACGGCGATTCACTAACATATTTAGCTGTTGATCCATGATTCGTTGGACATCACTTCCACCGCTTACAGTTGCAAGTGCATCTTGTGCTTATTTTCTATCAATTGGTTTTCTTTCTTTTTCAGGAATTGGTCAACCTTTTCTTCCAACCTTTTTTGGTTCTGTTGAAATATAGATGAAGCCTAAAATATTGAGCAAATTAGTAATTTTATAAGGTATAGAACAGCTGGGTTGGACTCGATATTTATAGAAAAGATATACATGTATAACTGATAAAAAAGTAAAATAACACGATGTTTTATTTTTTATGACTTTAAACAGCTAAAAGTTTTGTTTATATATTTACTAACACGTTTTTGGGTTATTCTAAATCAAATAAGCTCTGATGCTGTGATGGAGATAAACAATTAATAAATCAGCAAACTTTTAATAATGATGTATATAACCAGCAAATATTATAAACATTTATAAAAACACTTTTTAATCAAACAAACTGATATACACTCGTTTTATCCTTTTTGATAAAATATCACTGATATGATTTAAATTATCACTGTTAAATAATAATAATAAATAAATCAGTGTTAAAGCCGAGTTTATAATTATTTGGATATATTTATTCTATTTTATTCATTCTATAAACCATTTGGCAAAACGTTCTTAAAACGGCAACAACTAGCGGAAAGTGCAACCGTTTTTTCGCGGTTGCAACCGCCAAAAACGGTTGCACTTTCCGCTAGTTGGAACGCACCCGTTATTCCGGGGGTATATAGGTTTTTTAACATGCTGAATCCGATTCTGAAACATTTGGAGCGATTCAACTCAGAGAAGTTCGGGAATCCTTGAATTTTGGGGTGGTCTTATAGTTTTGTGGAGCACTGTATTGTCTTCCATTTTTGGACAGTATATGAAACTCTTTTCCCCCGATAATTTGGGGCAGTTTTGGGTTTAAGGAGTTCAAAAAATGCTTCAAAAAGAATCTGTAAAATTTAAACAGAAAAATATGACATAAAATATTCAAATATATTCAAAAGCAATCTTTAAATTTAAAAACTGTGGAAAAAATAAATCTCTTTCAGTTCATTTTATTTTTTTTTTGTTTTATTGATTTTTTACAAAAAAGTCGCTGCTGCCCTTTTTTTAGCGATTCATTTTCAAAGTGTGTCGCAAAAAAAGAAGAGAAGAAAATGCCAAATCAACCTTCATATGCTTTTTTTTGAATATTTAGTTATGTTTATTTGCTTTGAGAGGTTTCTAAAGTTACATAATTAAGTCTCAGATTTAGCAAAACAATATTTAATTAATATATCATCTACGTTGGAACAAAACGCTAACTATTAAAATTAAATTTTGATGTTATTCAAAAATTTTTCAGTAATAAGACAAACAAATATTTATTCATTATTACTGTGTAAAAAACATGTGCCAATTTAAAGCAAAAAAACTTCAAGTTTGTTTGTTAATTTTCAAATTCTTTACAACACATTTCCACGGTTGATGGTAAAGGAATCCCACCACGAATTGTCGAAAATGAATGATAACTGCAATCATTTTGTTTTGTATATGGAGTTGCTTCATACATTAAAGTATTATTTCCATCAATTATAAATGCAATTACATCTTCAACAGCAATTGGTACACCATTTACAACAAAAATTGTTGTAAAAAACGGTTTACTATTTCCCACTGGTAGGGTATAATTCAATGAAAATTGTTTTTTTGGATCAGAGCTAAAAAAAGTATGGACATTATTTTAATTGATTTAAATTATTAATGCATAAATTTGAGCTAAATATCCCAAAAAAATTATTCATAAGAATTTATATCTGACGGGTTTTGGCAAAATGTTCAAAAATATTTTTCCATTGAAATTTGAATTTGGCGGGTTTTTGGCAAAATGTTCCTAAGTGTTTCTTCTTTGTTAAATTGTTACAGTATTCTAAAGAAAGTATTGTAAAAGCGTTTCTTACCCTTCAAAGAATTTATTTGCAAATTCAAATCCTGCTGTATCTTTGCCATCCCAATTTCCGGTCATTGAAACATCTCTTCCATCAAGGGTATAATTAACAGAAGAAGTTCCAAAAATACTAAAATCCAAAGTATGGACAATTGTTCGAGATCTAAATCGTTTGCATTTTGGATAACTGATTGTAGCTGAATGTCCTGGGGCGAATGAAGTACAACATGTTGTACGATTTCTTACAAATCCGGTATCTGTAAAGACATCATAGACACATGTCTTATTTGGATTAAAAATGGTGCCATCCCAATGTGTAAGGGTGCCATTATCATAGAAGAAGCCATCAATAAAGAATGTTTCATTTGTTCCAAAATTAATATCAATTCGAACAAAGGGATCACTTTTTAACAATTTCAACATAGTTGGTGTCGAAAATGCCGTGGCACAATCCAAAAACCAATAACATAGTTTTGAAAGGGATGATTGATAAGTGGTATCAAAAGCTTGGACATCATAGAGTTTAATGTAAGAATTCTTGGAATCATTGAATAAATTATATTTTGCAGAATATGTAAAATTTGAGGCGGAAACAATTTCTGCAAATTTTCCGACAAAATGTTGGCGAAATGTTGAATCGGATGAAACAGTTTGAGAATATTCGGTTGTAATTTCTTTGCAGAAATATGGTTCCCCTTGGATAAAGGGTAAAAGAAAAAGAATTAAAGAAAAAAACTTTAATTGCAACATCATTTTTGAAGGATCAAAAAAGATTCAAGAATGATAAATTTAAGTGATTTTGAGTGATTTTATTCTGTCTTTTTATAATTTTTTTGTGGTATCAGAAAACTTTTATTTTCACGGAACTACAAAGATTTTTCGTGACTTTCACATTTGTAGTTAAACAAAAAAGAGGGTATCCTTAAAATGCTGCTTTAAAGCATACATCATTTTTTGGTGTTATCTTTGGAGCAGTGTATTTTGCACGTACAAAAAAGTGTGATAAGGATCTAATTCGGTCTAAATGATGGATGACGTCAATTTTCGGTATCAGTAAAAAATAAAATTCAGCTGAAAATTTTTGTGATCAAAGTTTCAAATGTTATATCCCTCACTTTTTTGTCATCACACATTTAAAGCACAATGTGACGTTTTTGAGTTTTTTGATAGTGTAAAATAAATTGATAAAAAAAATTGGGGCACTTCTTTAGTTTGTGCCCCCTATCATTTTTCATTCACAAATTTGCATAAAAATATTCAGTTTTGTATTGCGATTTAAAAGGGTGGGTGGGAGGGTTGAGTGAACGGTTGCTTTTGTGAATGAAAATAAAAAATAAAAATGATAGGGGGCACAAACTATCATTTTTATTTACTAATCTTCTTTTTTTATCAATTTTAAACTACCGTATTAGCAGATTTCATTGTTTAAAACTATTTTAACAAAGTTCCCTACAGTAAGCAACTTTCAAAGAGTACCAAAAGTGTGTCAAAAAGTTGCAATTGAATCAGAAATATATTTGGGTGAAGCTTTAACAAATGGATCAAATATATGATCGAAGAAAGTCATCGGATATTGGCTTCTTGGATGTGCTGGGATGGTTTATGATACTGTTGCGATTATTAAATTAATTCGGTAAATCATTTCGCGATATTAAATCCTTTCATTTTTTCCAGCTTAACAGAATCTGGGCTTTCAATGGTTAATTGGGATTTATTTAAAACTATGAAGCCACCATAATGGGTAGAAGGATTTGGATAAATATAAACTTTATCCAGAATATAAAGGTGGTAATGAAAGGACTTTATCAGAATTTAAATTTATTTGAATAATATAATAATATTATATTCTTCAAATAAATTTAATATTGTCTTCATCGAATGTGGGGTCGTGCGATTGGAGTAGTATTTTTACTTCCATGTGCATATTTTTGGGCAAAAGGGAGATTTTCATCTGGAATGAAAAAGCTCATGACATTAACTGGTGGATTATTAATTGCTCAAGTTTGTAGTTACTGTAGATGCAATATAAGGACATCTTTTTTTAGGGAGGAATATTATGGTGGATGGTAAAAAGTGGTCTTGATCCAAGTAAAAATTTAAATAAAGGGCACTTTTATAGCTTTCCCCCCCTATTTTCAGTAAACTTTTTTCATCCTTCTTTTTGAAAAAAATTGCGTTACCGCGGGTTTCTTGCTTATTTATGGAAACTTTTAAAGCTGAAGCATCAATTTGATGTTTTTTATTGATTACTGTAGGTGCTTTTCTAGGGTCGAGTTCTGATGGATTACTTGGATAAATTAGAAATTTCTGTTGTCCATTAAAAAATAGGGGAAAAATGATTATGATTCACGGCCACTCCTATTTGATTTGAATGTATATGATTTTTTACTGTTGAAGTTTAGGAATAAAATTTTTGCATGATTTAAAAGATTACTGTATATATATCTTTTTATTTTGTTTCCTCTTTGCTCATTTGAAAAATGCGAAATTTTGAGAAAGAGAGCGTTAAAGAGATTGCCTGTTAAAAGCTGATCGATAAATTCGATTCCATGGAATTCCAATAATGGCAAGAAAAACAACAGGCTAAAAGTTTTATTATTTTTATATCTTCTTACTGTTTTTTTCCGTGATAATTTTGACACTAAAGAAAGATATGATTATTATTTTGTGTAACTTTTATTTTCAAATGCTTGCAGTGTATTAACTGCTAAAGAATGGGTTAATTAAAGTAATCATTAATTGGGTTTTCTGCATAGATCATATTATAAAAAATGTAGAGCAAAAGAACTTTTTTAATATGCCAGATGCAATAATTTAACAATTTTAAAAGTGCTTTCAAAACATCAGGGGTAATTATTACAGTTAGCGAGCTAAGAAAATAAAATAAAATATTCTTAAATATTTCTCTAGGGTAAAACAATACATTCGTAGTTTCGGCCCTAAATTCCAGACTTTTTTAAAGAAGTTTTGATTAATAGTTTTATGTTGAAAGCCTCACAGCACGAGCTTTTTTAACCAGGGCCATTATCAGTGGATCCTGGTTAACTGTTGCGCTTTAATGCTTACATATTTTGATGCATTCAATGTTATAAAAATTCAAAAATAATTATATATTAAATTACAGACAGAATGTTTATTGTGTCACGTTGGAAATTTTAATACATTCTAAACTTTCGTTTCAAGAATCATTGTCATGCATTTGTCGTGCAATTTTTTGATAAATTTACTAAAACTTTGGCAGTGGATTCCGGTTTTGTATTAATTTTTCATGTTTTTTTATTTATTTAATTAAAATCAGCGTAAAAAACCAAGTCGGATAACAGAGAGTTTTTCGAAAAATAATATCTGCAAAGCAAAATCAATATTGCATGTGAAATTGTCGGATGATTTTTTCATTTTATTAGTTTTGGCAAAACGTTTTGCTCCGAGTCTAATCCATATTATCTCAACTAAACTTCTATTTAATGCTGGATATATACTTTTCTCAACAAAATTATGGTTTACAATAGCTTGAACAAATACCAGAGGATGTTACAGAATCACCATGGATATATAAAAAGTAAGTATTTCCTATTTTTTTACCTTATTTTATATAAACTTTTTTCAGTTTGTTATATTTTTCCATCAAATAATCATAAATACAACATCAATTTTTAACTCTTACCAACAGCTGTAATCAAAAAGTGTACTTTCTTTTCACGGTTTTGGTGCACTTGCAAATATCTATATTTTTGCTCTTATGGTTAATTCACAAGCTCATCATGAATATATACACATATTTTGGATGATGTTGCAATTGCATTATTCAAATATTATTTTTATCAATTTCTAATAGTAAATTAACAGCAAAGGAAACAATGAAAGACAACTCTTTGAGAAAAATATAACAAACTGAAAAAAAGTTTATATAAAATAAGGTAAAAAAATAGGAAATACTTACTTTTTATATATCCATGGTGATTCTGTAACATCCTCTGGTATTTGTTCAAGCTATTGTAAACCATAATTTTGTTGAGAAAAGTATATATCCAGCATTAAATAGAAGTTTAGTTGAGATAATATGGATTGGACTTGGAGACAAACGTTTTGCCAAAACTAATAAAGTGAAAAAATCATCCGACAATTTTACATGCAATATTGATTTTGCTTTACGGATATTATTTTTCGAAAAACTCTCTGTTATCCGACTTGGTTTTTTACGCTGATTTTAATTAAATAAATAAAAAAACATGAAAAATTAATACAAAACCGGAATCCACTGCCAAAGTTTTAGTAAATTTATCAAAAAATTGCACGACAAATGTATGACAATGATTCTTGAAACGAAAGTTTAGAATGTTCATTTTTAGTGGAAGCGTTTCCAACGTGTGTGTATTAATTTTTTTCTGTGAATTTCAAAAGAAATTCGTTTGTTGCAAAATTGTGATACGGTAGAAACGATCCATAAGAAAACATACTTTTGCATTTCTAAAAGAGTTTTTGTAAAACAATACACTCTTTTTTAGACAAGGAAAATTTACTGCCAACTTTGGCTGCGACTGTTTGTAGAGGTAGTACTAAATTTTTTTTACTGTTAGACCAAAAAAATAACTAAAGGCAGCACTGCTTTATACAAAAAAGTCGGATTCAAAATGAAAATAGCAATGTGTATTACAAAAACAAAATGGCTCTATGAAGTCTTCATTGGAGCACAAAGCATACACAGCAGGGCTCAGCGAAATCGATATCCGACATTTTTCGGTCGAAACCGAAATCGATGTTTTTTTGAAATCAAAATGTCGATAATTTTTTACAAATTTAGTTCAAACACCAGAATTAAGGCTTAAAAAATTTTATTAAAAAAAGAAATATTCTAACAACTTTATCAACCTATTTCTACTATTTTAAATGTTCTCTTATAGATAGCCTTGTGCAGGGCCGCAACTGCCTTAGGGACATTGGGGACATGGTGCCATAATTTACCTTGAAAAATTAAATTCATACTAGATAAAATGAGATACTTTTGACCTCCTGTAGAGAATATCCCCCCTTACTTGGAACCTATTTACGGCCCTGACCTTGTGGTCTATTAGAAATAAGTAATCGTTGGGAAACTTGAAACTGCATTTTTTCTGGCTCCATAATTTTATCCGTTTGTGCGGAATTAATTCAAAAAAACCCTATAATTTTTTAACGATGGATACCTCTTGAAGTTAATTAAAAATTACATGGATGTTTGATGTTGGGCCAGGAAAAAGTTGTTTTGCATGGTTCCATTTTTTATTAGCCCCTTCCATTTTTTAAAACCTGTTCTTTTATCATTAGTTGAATTAACTTCAGGTGAGTTCTAATGCTTTTTAATTCCACAGGAATCAGAATATTTATGTTTTTGATTCAAATTTAGGTTAATGTACTCAAGGCCGTATACAGAAAAAATTGAGAAGGGGGCACCGAACTTTGGGGGGCACGTCTTTGATTTTTTTGCCGTAAAAAGTAATCATAAAGATATTCGGATATTTGATTCACTTTCCAAAGATCTTTTTTATATCCCAAAACACTATCCTTTATTGTTGTTAAAGCTTTAAGGTAATATCTTAATTTTTTTTATTTCAAAAATAATTCTTTTTCTCGGATAACCGTATTTATGACCATTAAGGAATGACAAATATCAAAAGCTTTATACTTTATTATTATTTTATTTGCATGCCCGAACACATGTTGATAAACAAGCAATACAAATAAATTACAGCACAATTAAAAAATCATTAAATTACAATTTAATTACTATACTTAACAAATGTATCTCGTGAAGCAGTGTGGCGTTGTTTTTCTTTATTAAAAAGCTATAAGTATGTATAATTATAGTTGTTGAAGGTGATCAGGGAGTTTCAACGAAAATTGTAAACATCAATATTAGCAGCTGTTGTAACAATGTCAGCATTATAAAAATATGCTTGGAATTGCTACAGTATCCGATGGAGTTATTATGCGTTCTTCTCATCAAATTCGATTAGATATGTATGAAATTAATGCTCTTGGGGGTCAAGTACACGTTTTTAACGTGGATAAAAAACTTAATAAACCTTTAAAAACTTAAGAAATTTGTGTAGCTGTTGCTGCTTTAATAAACGGAACATTTGATGGACTATTCGTTATGGACAGTTCGTTATTATAGACAGTTCGTTATAGACTATTCGTTATTGTGGACACTTCGTTATCCCTTTAAATAAAACAATTTATTTTAATCTATTTTTAGAATAATATAAAGCTAAAATTTTAAGATTCTGAATACCCAAGAGACTCTCTACCAGAAAATCTTAAAATTTCATGTATGAGCGGACCAAAAATTTTATTCTAAATTCATAATTGAGCAAAATTACATGACAAGTAAAACATATTTTTAAAAACATGTTAAGTTCATCAACCCGGTGGTGATCTCAGGCCGGATTTAGGCTTGCCTAAACCCCCTGAGGATTCTTTTATCAAAAAATTGAAGTTTTCCAAGTTGATACTATTTAAATAGACCAAAGTGGCCTAATAGTTTTCAATACTATATAATTTCTATACTTTTCTTTTCTAAGCAGAATTAGTACCGAAATTTGGACATAAATTATTTACGCGTTTAGAATCATAAAATTTGAGGTGCCCTTATAATTATGCAACGCACTTTACAAGGGAACCGCACGACATGATATTTGATTTATGACATCCCAGATATCATAGTTTAAACTATTCAATTCAGGTGTAAATTTAAAAATTTAATAAAATCAATTTTGTTTAAATTAAATAAAATCAATTTTGTTTGTCATTTTTGGGACCAAGTCAAATTGTGCATCTTTGAAGTGCCAAAAAAGTATCATAACCTTATCAACGGCACGTATTATTTTTTGGGGTTTGTTTCTGCCCTCCAATGATACTTCAGATTTAAACTATCTGGGGTGTCTTAAAGGGGGAGTCGCAGTTCACATAAATCTTTTCTTATAACAAAACGTGAAAATCAGGGAGAAAAAAGAGAAAAGACGCACTATTTTTTTTCTTTGATTCGGCAGCGTTGTCTCTTTTTCTCTGCTCCCTTTTTTTAAAAAATTTGTGAGAAGTGCGACTCCCCCTTTAACTCAAATATCATGTCGATCAACAATCAAAAAAAAAGAATGTTTAATGATATAAAGGTTTTGTATAAAGCAAACTTGCAATATAGATAAAATAATAACGAACTGTCCATAACTAAGTGTCCCTAATAACGAAGTGTCTACTTCTCAATTCAAACCATGTGGTAATATAGGAATTACAAAATGATGATTATTAATAGGAATACAAAATCTTAAGCAATTCTGGATATACATAGTTCAGCACCTTTGAAAATGATTTTGTAATAGTCTTAAAAATAAACAAACTTAAAGGATAAAAATAATAATAACATTCACTATCTTCTTATTTCGGTACTTCCTCAACCGAAAGTCAACATTGTTATGCAAATTTTCGATAAAAAATTTTCATTTTTGTTTGGGGGGGGGGGGGGGGTAAAACTGCACTAGTGCCGACCAGGAGCTTTTTTAAGTCATGGAAATCAAAGGATATACACACATTATGGTGATGCCATTGCTTCTGAAAGACTTGCGCGGAGAAATACTGGAAGAGCTCTTGCAACTTCAGAATGAAGCTTGGCATCGGGTTTTAAAAACTTTGCTTCCATCTGAACATTCTGGTATTTAGAGATTTTTCGAAGAAAAAAATAAACTTTTTTTTTTGTTGCGATAAATAAAGTTTATTTTTTCTCCACATATTTTTTCTCCTAGTGCCAAAAAATAATACAGTAAAAAAGTGAAAAAAATTTTCTTTTTGCAGTAAAAAAATGATGGAAAGAAATTCACGTTGTTAGGGGGGGGGGAGATTAAGAAGTGCCCTTATTTCAATATCATATGAATATTTTCATGCTGGTCACAAATTTGCTAACATCATCAAAAGGAGGATGACAGCATGATCGTTTGAATATCGTATATAAACCATTCCATCTTCACCACCAGAAAGAATAAATCTATTGTTCATAACTATTTTAGAATTTAAAGGGCTGAAACACAGGTTCTTATAATGAATGAATAATATAAAAACTAAAAAGTCATGTTTTTCGAATTTAATATTTTTGTTTTTTGACAACGTGAAAAAACAAACCTCCCGTACCTCACTTTGGAGGCTTACTGTATACTAGTGTACTGTTGTGTAAAAAAACTGTAGAAATTTATAAGAAGATTTTATCCTCTTGTTACTTTTGTAGCTAACAAATATTACTCTGTTGTTTTAAATACATTTTAGAAATTTAAAACAGCGAAAGAAAATATTCCGCAAAGGTAAGCTAGCTTTAATGAAAAAATACCGTAATCCATAATACAAATATTTCAGTGTTTTTTCTTCAAAACCAAATGCAAAATTAAATTTTTCTCGTTTGCATGATAAATATGGAGATGAAAAAGGATTTATTAACAACTTCGTTTAATTTATAAAGAAGAAAAAAAAGTACAAAGAAGTAGCAGAAGAAGCAGCAATATTTAAACATTTTTTAAACTTTGTATAGCAAAAATTTTAGAAAATAACATGGATAAAAGACTTAATAAACCTTTAACAAATTAAGAAATTTGTGTACATGTTGCATAAGATATACAAAATGTATATCTTAAACAATATATAAATTGAAGAATGAAAACTCAACAAAGAAAAATAAACAAAATTGAAAAAAAATTATGAAAATTATGTTAGTAAATAAAACAAAAACAATATTAAGACATTCAATCGCATAAATCAACTATATTTTTATCTTCATCAGTATCTGGCTCTTCTTCTTCTTCAGAATTAATACTGCTTTCAACAAATTCATCATCATCATTCATTTCATCACATCTTCAAACTCTTCTTCATCCAAATTAATTTCTTCAATATCAACAGTGCTTTCATATCAACATCTTGAACTTTAGCTGCTTTTAAAGTTTGAGAAGTTTCTGCTGCATCTGGAATCGCTTCAATTTTCTTCTTTTCTTTTTTCATCATTCCTTCTTGCACAACTTCTTCCCGAACAATTACAGAATCTTCAACCACCGGCAGATATCTTTCTGTCCATTTGATAAGATCACAATAAATCAGCAATTTAGGACCAGTAAAAAGTGGAAGACTTTTACAAAATTTCAAATTCGTTGGACTCATTGAAATACACATTTCACCTAAAACGTTAAAAATGATTTAAGATAAAAGAAGCAAATAAAAAATAAACCTTTATATTTTTCAACAAACGTTAAAAATGATTCAAGAATAAAAAATATTCCATGGGTTCAGAGGTTGATATAAAACGCTGTTTTTTTCAAAATCGAATACCACTGTGCAAAGTGACTTTTTTAAAATAATCGTACGGACTTATAACTTTGGCTATAGGGTAAAATTAGCCCAAAAAGAAGATTGGAAAGGGTTTTGGAGCTCTTTAAAGTCTAGATTTCGAGATACCGTAACCCTGTTACCGTATACCTTGAAAAATTAAAAATCGCAGATTCTTCAAAAATTGTGTGTGGAATCGATTTAGGGACTCTATGTGAGTCTAAATTTTTAATTTCATATTTTTTGACCGCGTAGAACTCATTTGCCATCAAGTTGAAATTGCAAAAAATTTAAGTCACCTGAAAAACTTTTTTTTTTGCACGGAGCCCGGAACTTTGAAACATCCCAAAAAATTCGCCTATGTATCACGTTTATTTTTTTATGTGTTTTACTACGATATCTAGAAGGCGTCAATATGTTTTCCGGGAAAAACTGCCAAAATTAACATCTCCGGTATCAATCAATGCTGATATCTCGTCAATCATGTAAGATATCGACTTCCGGTGACTTGCATTATGAAATATCATGTTAGTAGAGCATCCTGGGACATTTTCAACATCTTTGGTAACGATTTCGAAATATGGGACCACTTTGAAAATCCAAAATTTGACAACATTAAAATGTCCAAAAAATCCATGTTTTTTTCGCACAATTAAATCAAATATGCATTTTAAATGTAAAATACATGCAACTAAATCAAAATAAAACATTAGAAACTGACGGGGGGTCAAAATCGAATTCTTATGATTTTTTAAATTTTAGCAATTTTTCATCGATTTTTGGGGAACGGAATTCTGTGAAAAATGGAAAATATCATGTTTTTAAGATTTTAGGAATAAAATATATGATATTGTTAACGTTTTTGCAATGTTTCAACTTTTTTGAAGTGCTTATTTTCATCTGCTGACTATTTGAAAAAATGACGCTTTTTCTAAACAAAATGTCCAAAAAATACGTTTTTTTCTTCAATATTATTACTGAATCTTCTTTTTTATGACTTTTTATTAATATTTCAGCACTTTAAGATCGATATTAACATTGATCGATAAAAAATCAAAAATGTCAAAATTTGAAAAAACCCGAAATTTTCGAAAATTGTAAAATGTACTAGAGTTCTTTCCACTTACTTTATCATGCCAATAATGTTCTAAAAAGTCATAAAAAAGAAGATTCAGTAATAATATTGAAGAAAAAAACGTATTTTTTGGACATTTTGTTTAGAAAAAGCGTCATTTTTTCAAATAGTCAGCAGATGAAAATAAGCACTTCAAAAAAGTTGAAACATTGCAAAAACGTTAACAATATCATATATTTTATTCCTAAAATCTTAAAAACATGATATTTTCCATTTTTCACAGAATTCCGTTCCCCCAAAAATCGATGAAAAATTGCTAAAATTTAAAAAATCATAAGAATTCGATTTTGACCCCCCGTCAGTTTCTAATGTTTTATTTTGATTTAGTTGCATGTATTTTACATTTAAAATGCATATTTGATTTAATTGTGCGAAAAAAACATGGATTTTTTGGACATTTTAATGTTGTCAAATTTTGGATTTTCAAAGTGGTCCCATATTTCGAAATCGTTACCAAAGATGTTGAAAATGTCCCAGGATGCTCTACTAACATGATATTTCATAATGCAAGTCACCGGAAGTCGATATCTTACATGATTGACGAGATATCAGCATTGATTGATACCGGAGATGTTAATTTTGGCAGTTTTTCCCGGAAAACATATTGACGCCTTCTAGATATCGTAGTAAAACACATAAAAAAATAAACGTGATACATAGGCGAATTTTTTGGGATGTTTCAAAGTTCCGGGCTCCGTGCAAAAAAAAAAGTTTTTCAGGTGACTTAAATTTTTTGCAATTTCAACTTGATGGCAAATGAGTTCTACGCGGTCAAAAAATATGAAATTAAAAATTTAGACTCACATAGAGTCCCTAAATCGATTCCACACACAATTTTTGAAGAATCTGCGATTTTTAATTTTTCAAGGTATACGGTAACAGGGTTACGGTATCTCGAAATCTAGACTTTAAAGAGCTCCAAAACCCTTTCCAATCTTCTTTTTGGGCTAATTTTACCCTATAGCCAAAGTTATAAGTCCGTACGATTATTTTAAAAAAGTCACTTTGCACAGTGGTATTCGATTTTGAAAAAAACAGCGTTTTAATATCATCTTCATAACCACCTTCATCAGTATAATTTATAAGCAACCACCACCGAAATCCACGATACGAAACTTTACCAAGATCTGAGAGCGGTTTTCAGGAGTTCCGATGAAACCTTCATAACAAGAAAATGCATAGCTTAGTTAAATGAAAAATTTTCCATAGCCTTTACGTTGATACGGTGGTAATACAAGAATGCATGCAAGATTATTCATGGAATAATTTTTTTTTGAAAAATGCCCAACAAGATGATGCGTACCATCATCTTCTATTTCGCATAAAACATAGAAATAAAATGTATCAACTTGATAATAAAGTGTTTTGTGATCAAGAAAAAATTTTGAAAGCAAACATAATGATTCACAATAAAATTGATTTTCAACAGCTAGCACTTCATAAACAGCAAAACGATTATCTTTATCAAAGTAAATAAGTTCACCAGGTGTATGAGAAGGTGCACATCTACTCTACAATGCTGATGGTTCCTAAAAAATTTACATGTATAATAATAATATCTTTGATAAATATCAATAAAATCGACAAATAATCCTAAAATAGAACGATTAAAAGCAAAAGACATAATATATAAAAATAACAGTAGCGTTATGTTATATATAGAGCAACTTAATACAAATTTAATTAATTTATCATACAATAATAATAAGAAACATTAACAAATAATTTATTACCTTTTTAGTATAATTTTTTTATAACTTTGGCAAAACGTTCGAAAAAAATAAATAATGGCTCAACTAGCGGAAAGTAAAAAAAAGTTCACTTTCCGCTAGTTGTAGACCGCCCGGAATAACACCAAACTTTCGAAAACTTTCGAAATTATTTGATAAAGTTCGAAAAAATGCTTCCACAAAACTATAGGACCACTTTGAATTTTACGTGTATTTATTAAAAACAACAACGAAATTATTTAGAGGTTGTTCAGCATGCTTAATTTAGCTAGTCTGTGCAGAAAATTTCAAAAAATATGCAATATCGTCGATTTGCCAGGGCATCGAAAATCGCATTTTTGCCATTTTTGGCATTTTTTCGGTGCCGGTGTAGCGGCGGAGCAAAGGTTTTAAGAAAAACCAAGTATCCGATTTTGTAGCCCTATCCATGCTTATTAAACCCACAAAGTTTCATAACTCCATATTTAACACAAACCGTCAGCCCTCGCTTCAAGGTTATGGAAAAACATCCTTTTTCAACATTTTTTTTAAATTTTTGCATTTTTTGACGTTTTTTGGAAATTTTGAAGCGAGGGCTGACGGTTTGTGTTAAATATGGAGTTATGAAACTTTGTGGGTTTAATAAGCATGGATAGGGCTACAAAATCGGATACTTGGTTTTTCTTAAAACCTTTGCTCCGCCGCTACACCGGCACCGAAAAAATGCCAAAAATGGCAAAAATGCGATTTTCGATGCCCTGGCAAATCGACGATATTGCATATTTTTTGAAATTTTCTGCACAGACTAGCTAAATTAAGCATGCTGAACAACCTCTAAATAATTTCGTTGTTGTTTTTAATAAATACACGTAAAATTCAAAGTGGTCCTATAGTTTTGTGGAAGCATTTTTTCGAACTTTATCAAATAATTTCGAAAGTTTTCGAAAGTTTGGTGTTATTCCGGGGGTATATAGGTTTTTTAACATGCTGAATCCGATTCTGAAACATTTGGAGCGATTCAACTCAGAGAAGTTCGGGAATCCTTGAATTTTGGGGTGGTCTTATAGTTTTGTGGAGCACTGTAATCAGTAATTAAATATTAACAAAATAACCTTCAAACAAACTGAAATATTTGAAAAAAGAAATATCCAAAAAAACTCGCTTTTTTAAAAAAAAGAGTCATTGATAACTATTTTTATTCGTTTTAAAACAATTTTACCGTGTTTTTTTCAAAAAAGACTTATTTTCTTTATGCTTTTTTATCAAAATTTATTCGCTTTCTTAATTACTTAAAACACCATTTTCAATAAATAAAATATAGCATTGAAAAAAAAATTGTGGAATAAAATTGTTTTTTTTTGATCGCAGCGTTAATCTGAGGAATTTTTGCACGAGCAAGACTGGCGAAAATGTCGGCCCGTGCCACGCCTACGCTGAATACTGTAAACAAATAGAAAACATCAATTTTGGCTAAAAGATTTCGTAAATGTGATAACTCCGACAAAAGGAATTTTCATTTAATCACTTTTTATGCGGCTTTGAATTAATTAAAAGGAAGTGAATAAAAGGCCTTTACAAAAATTGGGCAAACAGAATTTAAATATTTTAGTTTTTAGGTAACCATTTTTTGAAAATCTCGAAAACAATTAATTTTTACATACATTCAAAAATCTTCGTTTTTCTATATAATCATTTTATATTTAAAAGCGCAGATTTATTGAATGTTTCAATTTTGAAAAAAATGATAAATGTTTTTTTTGGCAATAACTTTATTTAATTCAAAGTCCTTTTTCGCAAAATAAAACTTGTTTTTTGGCATTTCTCCAAACTTTATCATTGGTTTCGAAAGATTGTGAAAACTTTCTTTTATTTTTCTTTCGCAGTTTTTTTCCTTTGCATTTTTGAAATATTTTATTTTACTTTTTTTTGTTAAAAATAAAGAAATTGATGCAATTTTTTGGAGAGAAAAAAGTAGAATAAATCTTTAATTTATGTGATTCCCAAAATAAATCATGTCTTTAGATTCTTTGGCAAGAAAGACACAATAAATAAATAATTATTGTACAAATGTGTAAATCTAAAACTAATCATTTTGATTGTGATTGAGACTCTTTCAAATTCCATTACAAGGTTGGTTTTCTGGGAATTTAAATCCCAATTTAATCATTTTTTTGTTCCTGCACACTGTAAATGTTTCGAAATTTTCTTTATTGTTTCAGAAAACTATACTGTTTCCGCTGAAAAATGCCTTCAAAAATATGACCAGAAGAATGTTCACTTTGCAATAAAAAATCCAATTTGAATAAAAATAAATGAAGCGTTCCAAAATATTCAAAACAAAAATTCGATGTCATTTAAAGGGAGTGTCGAAGATAGTGAAAAACTTTTTATGAACGTTTTCCGTCGTCCCAAGTGATGGGGAATGAAAAAGTTTGTTCGCCCGCACGCAACGAATGCATTCCCCATCACTTGGAACGACGGAAAAAAAGTTTTTAACTATCTTCGACACTCCCTTTAACAATATTTTTAAATGCCATTTTTTTGAATGCATTTTTGTTTCGAAAGGTTGTAAAAAATTATTTTTTTAGAGAATTTGCCAAAAAAAAGAAACTAACATTTATTTTGCAAAATGAGTTTTGTAATTTTAAAGATCTTAAAAATAAAGTCTTTTGTATCGCAAAAATTTCGATAAATTTTCGGAAGGTTTAAATAAAAAAAATTCTAAGTTTGCAAAATAAAAGGTATTTTATTTAGGGAAAATATTAATTTTATCCCAAAATTTTAATGACTTGACCCAAAAATATTTCAGTACCCAAAATATTAATTAAATTTACCCAAAAATATATAATACCCAAAATGTTATAGAATGTTAATTTAAATGACCCAAAAAAGACATAAAAGGTGTTAATAAAATTTTTTTAAAATGAAATTTATTTTTTATATTCTTTATATATTTGTTGTCATCAATTTTTGAATCATGGAATTTATTCACATTGTTTTGGGAAATTCCGAAGAAAGTGCACCATCTGAAGATGAAGAAGTTGTTGCTAAACCTGCAGCAAAGAAAAAACGCGGCAAATATAAGTAGTAAGGTACTGACTTGCCGGTAGAAAATGACCTCTTTTTCGTAACCCTTCTTTTTTGAGTCCAAAAGACTATTGGGCTATATTTTTGTTGTAAAATATTACTCTGGTAAAATATTACTGGTAAAATATTACTCTGGTAAAATATTACTCTGGTAAAATATTACTCTGGTAAACTGACAAAAATCTGACCTACTTTTTATTTTTTCACGTGAGACATGACTGATAAGGATTTTTTAAGCTGAACTCGAATATCCTATTGAATGCTTTATCAGCGGCCGTTATCACTAATTTCTTATCAGTAAATATTTTTTATCAATTTTTCAAGTCATACATGACTGATAAGGATTTTTCTCACTGATTTCAAAAATAATAGTCTCTTATCACCAATTCTTATCACTAAATTCTTATCAGCAAGTTCTAAAATTCTGCCCCAAACGTAAATGCAATAATTTTCTCGATTTTTCAAGCTTATCTCTTATGCCCTCAGGCGATGATCTTATCAGTACCTTATCAGTTGGTCAATTTTTTCACAAAAGTAAATTCTAGACTTAAGGGGAATTTTTATCACTAATAATCTCTTATAAGTCTCTTATCACTAAAATATTTTTTGCAAAAAAGTTGGCATCGAAATCATAAATCTCGCTTTATTTGTTTATTTATCACTTGCTCAAATTTTTTTTCTTTCGCAAAGCTAATCAGCAGCAATATTCATGCTTATTTTGCTAGTTTTTAAAATAAATGTCGATCAAAAATTCGCCCGCCAAAAATCACGCGTCCTTTTTTTCTGATTTCGAAATCTCTTCTTGACAAATCTGTATTGTTTACTTTTCTCGCTCCTTTTCTTGGCAATCTTATGCTGGCAAGTCTCACTTCTTTTTCTGACAAGTCTCGCGCATTTCTTTTTCTGGAAAGATTTTTTTGGTAAATTTTCTTTTACTTAAAAATGTGTCGCATCATGGTCGATGTTTTTTTCTGTCTCGATCAAAAACTCACTGCGCAGATCCAAGAGTGCCAGTCATGCGGCAACAAAAAGAATAGCGACTAAAAAAAGCCAATCATGGCAAAAACGAGAGAGAAAGAAATCGCGGCAAAAAAAAGCCAGTCACGGCAAGAGAGAAATAAACCAAG
This sequence comes from Panagrolaimus superbus, assembly GCA_964035985.1. Classification (NCBI taxonomy): domain Eukaryota; kingdom Metazoa; phylum Nematoda; class Chromadorea; order Rhabditida; family Panagrolaimidae; genus Panagrolaimus; species Panagrolaimus superbus. Next base: position 16,827,040 of record OZ038357.1, read on the forward strand.
GCAAAAAACTCACTGCCAGTCTTGACGACAAATGCGGCAAAAAAAGAATCGCGACAAATAAAAATGGCTCACTGCCAACGTGATCGTTCAAAAAGGGGCCAAAAAAATAGCTGAATGAAAAAGAGACATCAAAAATTGTTTCAGTTATATATTTATTTATAGCATTATTAAAAATCATAAAATAAATTGGCTATAATAACAGTAAAAATTTAAAAAAATAGAGAGAAATTTTCACACTGACGCACATATTTTCTCGAAAAATAATTAAAAAGGCGAACACACATGGACGAAACACACGCACGCACGCTCGCACACGCACACACAAGCACGCAAGCACGCACACACAAACACGCACGCACGGGCATTTTTATAAAAAAAACCAGAAAAAAACAAGAAAAAAACAAGAAAAAAACAAGAAAAAAACCAAAAAAATACACGTTTTACACGCTTAAGCATATACGAAAGTGAAAAATTATTTTGGAATTTTTTAGGAATTTTTTAAGAATTTTTCAGGAATCGCCGATTTCCTTTGATCTTTGCCGACAAAACCACTTGAGATTTTCGCGAAACCACTTGAGATTTCGCCGATTTCCTTTGATCTTTGCCGACAAATCGGGTGCGCGCGCGTGTTTTCGCCCGGGTGTGCGCGTGTTTTCGGCTGGGTGCGTGAATTTTTGAAGGGAGAGATTTTTACCGGTGAGAGAGTTTTTAATGTGGAGAATTTTTTTGGCAAAAAGTGTGCCAATCGTTCAAATGATTATTTCGAAATATCTCATGAAAATAAGAGTATAAATAGAGTGAATTTTCTAATAATTCTTCATTCTTGTCAACTGACACTCCAGAAATTGGCAGTTTTTTATTTTGTCTCTACTTTTTTCTACATTTTTTTGTGTTTATCCAAGATGACTCCAAAAATGGATGAAAAAATGCGTTTAAAACATTTTTTTCCAGTTCCAGCTAAAATTCCCACCGAATTGCATCCTATAATGGCAGCTTTCATTAGCTATTATTTGAAGACTCATGGCAATAAAAGTGTGAAAAGAGTTGAACCAATGATATGGAAATTGCTTTGTTTTTTAAGCCCTGAATATAAATGTGATAGCAGGACTAAAAGAAATATCAATCCAGCAAAGCGAAGAGCGTTATTAATTAAAAGTGTTACTAATTCTGATGGATCAATCATGTCTGCTAAACAGCAGTTGGCCCTTTTTTGTGCATCTTCTGAGTTTAATGGAAATCGATTAGCATGTTATTTGTTCAAAGAAAATATTAAAGAACCAATTTGGAAAAGCGTAGAAAACGTTTCTGCTGATCTTATAATCCCTATTCTTCATTTTGACAATGGAAAGTATGCCGGGACTTCTAATAATACAATTTCTGGTTATAATTTAAAGAAACTTCCAACAAAAATGGATTTCTTTAAAACTTCTCGTTCACATGTTTTTCCAGTTTATGATAGAATTCCTTCTGAAGCTCAACCTTTAGTGGCAGCTTATATGAGTTACTACTTACAAGGAAAGGATAAAAACAGAATTAAATCTCTAAGTTATCTCACTCATAGGATTTCTACTTTGCTTGATTTATTTGGTCATGATTATAAACGAATGGAAAATCCATTTATGAAATATTCTCAAGATTACTATATTTTTGCGCTTGGTGAATATGTTCGTAAAGAAAATGGAGTAATTTTGACGTCCATGGAGCAATTTGAGCTTTTTGCCAAACTTATAAACGAAAAAGGATATAAAGCTGATATTTATCTTTATCAAGAAGGACATCAAAATCATGTTGCCAAAACTAATATTCATGAATTTGCTCCATCTATTATCCCCATTATTAGACTTGCTGACGGAAGATTTGCTGCTTCTCCTTTCAATTGCTTAACGTTTGACGTAAAAAATCGTTTGCTAAGAACTGAAATTCATAAATCGTACAAAGAAAAAAAGTTAAAGTCAACTGAATAATCTGAAATTTTTTTATTACCATTAACTCTTGTTTGCTATTTCCACTTATTTTATATGTATTTTGTAAGATTTTTGTATGTTTAATAATTAAATAAACGTGACTGACAGATAATTCTTTGACTCATATTTTTGAACTTTTATTTAACAAAACAAGAGACATTTTACACAAATAAATAATAATACACAAATAAATAAGTGAAAAAAGAGTTCAAATCTTTCTCAAATCATGTTTACCAAAAATTCGATATATTTTACTAGAAACAGCAGAATATTTTTCATCTGTTAGTTGAATAACAGGAATTTGTAAAAGAGTAATTCCACGATCTTTACTTGTTTGAAATGGTCCTTCGTTTTTCCAAATTAAAGTTTGAGTATTTTCATTAAACAGATAACACGTGACTTCGTTAGAGCTATTGCTTGCAATATCACAAAAATGGGCAAATTGTTCTCTTGCCGACATGATTTCTCCGTTATTTTTAGTAATTTCTTCAAGAAGTTTTTGAATTCTTATTGCAGGCGGAAATTTTCTCCTATATAATTCTTTAGTTGTTTCGTATTCTGGATGAAAGAAGCACAAAAGTTTCCAAATCAATGATTCGCTAGTTTTGGCTAATCTAGCATTATTATTATTATTGCCATGAGTCTTCAAATAATAGCTAATGAAAGCTGCCATTATAGGATGCAATTCGGTGGGAATTTTAGCTGGAACTGGAAAAAAATGTTTTAAACGCATTTTTTCATCCATTTTTGGAGTCATCTTGGATAAACACAAAAAAATGTAGAAAAAAGTAGAGACAAAATAAAAAACTGCCAATTTCTGGAGTGTCAGTTGACAAGAATGAAGAATTATTAGAAAATTCACTCTATTTATACTCTTATTTTCATGAGATATTTCGAAATAATCATTTGAACGATTGGCACACTTTTTGCCAAAAAAATTCTCCACATTAAAAACTCTCTCACCGGTAAAAATCTCTCCCTTCAAAAATTCACGCACCCAGCCGAAAACACGCGCGCACCCGGGCGAAAACACGCGCGCGCACCCGATTGTCGGCAAAGATCAAAGGAAATCGGCGAAATCTCAAGTGGTTTTGCGAAAATCTCAAGTGGTTTTGTCGGCAAAGATCAAAGGAAATCGGCGATTCCTGAAAAATTCTTAAAAAATTCCTAAAAAATTCCAAAATAATTTTTCACTTTCGTATATGCTTAAGCGTGTAAAACGTGTATTTTTTTGGTTTTTTTCTTGTTTTTTTCTTGTTTTTTTCTTGTTTTTTTCTTGTTTTTTTCTGGTTTTTTTTATAAAAATGCCCGTGCGTGCGTGTGCGAGCGTGCGTACGTGTGCGAGTGTTCGCCTTTTTAATTATTTTTCGAGAAAATGTGTGCGTCAGTGTGAAAATTTCTCTCTATTTTTTTAAATTTTTACTGTTATTATAGCTATTTTATTATTTTTAATGATGTGATAAAAAAATAAATGAAACAATTTTTTGAGTCTCTTTTTTTATTCAGCTTTTTTTTTTGGCCCCTTTTTGAACGATCACCTTGGCAGCGAGTCACTTTTACTTGTCGCAATTCTTTTTTGTCGCATTTGACGTCAAGACTGGCTTTTTATTTGTCGCGATTTATTTCTTTCTTGCTATGATTGGCTTTTTATTTGTCGCGATTTATTTCTCTCTTGCCATGACTGACTTTTTGCAGTCGCGATTTCTTTCTCTCTCGTTTTTTGCCATGACTGGCAGCGAGTCACTTGGATCTGCGCAGTGAGTTTTTGATCGAGACTGAAAAAAACATCGACCATGATGCGACACATTTTTAAGGTAAAGAAAATTTGCCAAAAAAATCTTGCCAGAAAAAGAAATGCACGAGACTTGCCAAGAAAAAGAAATGCGCGAGACTTGCCAGAAAAAGAAATGCGCGAGACTTGCCAGAAAAAAATTGCCAAGAAAAGAAAACGGGAAAAGTAAACAATGCAAATTTGTCAAGAAAAGATTTCAAAATCATAAAAAAAAGGACGCGAGATTTTGGCGTGCGAATTTTAGATTGGCATTTTTTTTAAAAACTAGCAAATTAAGACTGAATATCGCAATTGATAAGCAAGTGATAAGAAAAAAAAATTGAGCTAGTGATAAAAAAAACAAATTAAGCGAGATTGATAATTTCGATGGCAAACTTTTTTTATTGATAAGATCATCGCCTGAGAGCATAAGAGATTATTAGTAAAAAAAATTATCCCTCTTAAACAAAGAATTTGGTTTTGTGAGAAAAAATATTTACTGATAAGATCATCGCCTGAGGGCATAAATGATGAGCTTGAAAAATCATGCTTGCTATTGCGTCATAATTGAGCAGAATTTTAAAATTTAGTGATAAGAATTTGGTGATAAGAGTTTGGTGATAAGATACTACGATTTTCGTAATCACTGATAAAAATCATGATTAAAGATGTGTAACATGAAAATTTGATAAAATTATCAGTTATTGATAAGAAATGGTGATAAGAGATTATGATTTTTGAAATCACCGAGAAAATTCTTTATCAGTCATGTATGACTTGAAAAATTTATCAAAATTTATTTACTGATAAGAAATCGGTGATAACGGCCTCTGAAAAAACATCCAATAGGATATTCGAGTTCAGCTTAAAAAATCCTTATCAGTCATGTCTCACGTGAAAAATAAAAAGTAGGTCAGATTTTTGTCAGTTTACCAGAGTAATATTTTACCAGAGTAATATATTACCAGAGTAATATTTTACCAGAGTAATATTTTACCAGAGTAATATTTTACCACAAAAATATAGCCCAATAGTCTTTTGGACTCAAAAAAGAGGGGTTACGAAAAAGAGGTCATTTTCTACCGGCAAGTCAGTACCTTACTACTAATATACCAAATATGTTTATGTGGAAGAACTTGATTCTCTCGAAGATGTTCTTCAAAAAGCAAAAATGGCTAGTTTAAAACTGTAAGTACAATTTCTTTTTTATACTTTTTTATTTTTTTAAATATCAATTTCAGTCATGATCAAAATGATGGGCATCTCTACTTTGATTGTAAAGAATCATCTTGCTGTTATAAATGGAAAGCAAATGGATCTGATGGTTTGAAGTATCTTATTTTTGAAACAAAATGTGATCATAATCATGGAACTCGAGAACGCTTAACAAATCAAATGAAAGAAATCGTCGATCGAAGAATTTACCAACTTCACTTCAAGTTAGAAATTACGTTCATACAGCAGATAAATGTGCTTCATCAATAGCTGAATATATACTTGTTCAGTTCGTTTATTCGTTTAAAAATGCTATAAATATATTCTTACCTGTTTTAGCGATGATCATCAAAATGTTGTTTATCGTCCTATAAGATTAATGGTTGGAAAAAAAAGGAAAAAAAATTGAGAATACATGATGGACATGGAGAAGTTCTTGAAGTTAAATATGCTAGATATTTCACTTATCGAAAACTTGTTTTTTGTATCTTTGGCATCCCACGGGGCATTCATTTTCACTTTGCCAAAACTTGCGCAAATTTGTTTTTTTTGGAGAGCTTCGGCTGGTACTTTTGCTAAACATCTTCAAGCCTAAACCATTTCTACTCAAGAAAACCGAAATCCGAAACAAAAAATTTTTTCCGATCTTAAAAAATGGCTACTTGAGGTATTAGTGTCAAAGTTTTAAATTACGGTTTTATGATGTAAATAATAAAATAATGTTACGCTAGTTACTCTAAAACAATTTTTAAGCTATTTTGACTCTATATAATATTTTTAAATTGTATTTCATTTTTATCGCCTGCTACTTGCAGCTACAAATTATGGCTGCTTAAATAATGATTTTTGCGGATTTGTCCAATATTTTGCATAAACGTTCCAAATATGCCGAAGTTTATTGTAAACAAATATTACCCCTTCAGTTGCCCTAGAAAATCCAGGCCGATAAGTTAAAGTTGACCGAAAATCGAAAAAACTCGAAATTCATTTTTTCTTTTGCTCGGCTGTCTCGACACCAAAGTTATTTGAACCCAAACTTTTGTCTCCCGACGAGTTCCATCCATGGGCTATCTGAACCACTCATCAGTTTTTTTCGACCACCATCGGTTCGAGTAGGAACTTTTTTCTACAAAAAGCCCGAAAAACTGCACTTTTAAAACTTGGCGGACCCAGAACTCCCGGAGCGAAAATGTTCTGGCAGTCATACTGTAGGGATAAATACTTCCCCCCTTCATGTTTAATTTCCCCCTACCCTTGGGTTTTCGGGCCCTTCCACTTTCGTTAAAAACGTGGAGTCCACTTTTTTTTGCACACCCCACGGGCTCATTTGGCGTTACGTTAAGGCGGTTTTCGCGTAGGATGATTTTAAACGATTAATTTTTCTGTCAAACGTCTTCTAATAGTCCCCTGAACATTCCCTGAAATGTGCGTCGAAAAAAAAAATTTCGAAAATTTCGATTTTTTTTCACAGGGGGGACCAAGGCAAAAAAAAATCGAAAAATTTAAAAAAAAATTTAGTTTATTTTTAAATAGTTCAGGCATGTCCAGAAAGTCTAATAAATACTATATAAACCGTTTACGGCGTTATAATAATTCAAATATTAGAGTTGTAGCTTCAAAATGATGTTAAGGGTATTGTGAAAAATTTTCTCACTCAGAAAAAAAATTTTATTCGGCTGTTTTTTTGCTTTGGTTTGGTTAATTATGACTAAACCAATTATGGAGAATCAGAATATAGCATTTTCAGACATTAAAAATAGAAAAAATTAATTTTTTTTGATGTTGGGGGTATTGGAGCACACGATAATGACTAAAATGAATAGAAGTCAGACACAAGTGCTCATATGAGGTGTCTTTTGGTATTGTTACAATTTGTAGGTGATTCTCCACGATTTGTTGGAAATTTTTTTTCAAATTAATTTTTTTTTTCAATTTTATGATTAATTGAAAAATTTAGTGTTTTTATACTTCAACATCAAAAAATGAATAGAACTTGAATACAAATAAAACCTCAGCTGTTCCAGTGTTTTTTTTTCTTTTACAACTACATAAAGAACAACTTGTTGGGATTTGTTTTTCAATTTAAAGCCTCATTTTCGAATTTTTTAGATTCAAAAATTAATTTTTCAAAAAATCGCTAAAAAATGACATTTTTTCAATTAGTAGCGCCGTTGAAACTAGAGCACGTACGAATGTTCTGGTTATATAGATATGTCGAGAAAACTATAAGGAACAAAGTTGCAGTGGGGTTTTACCCCTTCACGATGTAATTTGGATTTGGCATGGCAAAAACCAAATTTTTTCACTAAAAATCAGCTTTTTTTCCATTTTTTCAATTAGTAGCGCCGTTGAAACTAGAGCACGTACAAATATTCTGGTCATATAGTTATATCGAGAAACCCATAAGGAACAAAGTTGCAGTGGGGTTTTACCCCTTCACGATGTAATTTGGATTTGCCATGGCAAAAACTGCCAAAAAATGGCCAAAAATGGACATTTTGCCAAATTTCGTATTCCTAACGGCACACCCCCAAATCAAGCCAGGTATCATTCTGAAGCTATTTTTTTGGTCATTCTAGGTTATTTGGCACCGTTTGACACCAAAACATCCTAACGTAACATTTTTTGCCAAAAAATGAGCCCGTGACCCTGTATGCTTGGAAGCGGATGGAATTTTAACGTTCAAACATAAAACAGTTGTTCAAAAAAGTGATTATTTACTTGCTGAAATGAAATCTTCTGAAAAATTTGAACTTATTCCTAATAAAACAACGTACCTTACAGCAAGTTATAATAACCATTTTATTTGTCAACAAGATTTTTTTACGGGGCTGTCATTTTTACGAAATCCTTTCATTTAAAAATGTTTATTTTTGCTTTTTTCTGTTCGAAAATGTCTGATGTCGAAAGAAATAAAAAAGTGTAAAGCAAAACAATTTTCCCCTTTTTTTTAAATTTATTTAATTACAATAAAATGGATGTTGAATAAAATTTAACTAAAAAGTTATCTTTTCTATAAAAATTTGAATATTTTGTTAAAATGTTAGTTATTTTCTTGAAAATCCCAGTAAATGAACAAAACTTTGAATTTAAGATTATAAAAAAAAGTAACATTAAAGAATGCAATTTTTAAAAGAATCTGATATAAATTTTTGATATTTACTCAAAATTTTGAAATCGAATTGTGTTTAATTTCAACCTTTAATATTTTAAAATATTTATTAGAATAGTTTTTATATGAAACAAATTTAAATAAGTGAAGGAATGCGTAGAAACAAAATAAGTTAAATATTTTTTTACAAAATCCAGAGATCCCCGGGTATCGGCAAAAAAATTTCTGTAAAATAAAATTGGATAACAAAAACGAATATTCATTTTCCGTAATTATAAAAAATATTCACTTTTTTTGTTTCTACGCATCCCTTTTCTTATATAAATAAGTTTCGTATAAAAAATTAATTAATAATTTAAATATTCGAATTTAAAATACAAAATTAAATTGTTTTGACAAATTATTTTAATTTTATATGTAAGTTTTTTTACAAAAATTGTAAGAGGGGGATCTCCCCCTTTAAATAAACTAAAATAAAGCAAAATCGAAGATAAAGTTTATGGCTTTGTTTTTTTAAAAGAACAATTTTTTAATAAACAATAACTTTTTTTGTACAAAAATTTATTTAAAACAAAACAAACCATTATCAAAAACCAAAAAAAAATTTGATAGTATTATTTTCTTAAATAATACTATCAAATTTTTTCATACAATTTTCGATAATCATCATAGAAAACACTATTTTTAAATCCAGGAAAATCAATATAAGGAATTCTTTTTGGTGGAGTTTCAATAATTTTTGCAATAAATTTTTCAAGAATTTCTTTATATGCATCGGAAAGTGGAACACCACGATAAAAGACCAATTTAATGAACAAATTTTCATTTTTCTAAAAAATATTGTAAATATACGGTATTTAAAAAAGTAAAAATTAACCACAAGAAAATCAGTAATTGTAGCAAAATCAAAGGCTTCTGTTAAACCATAAAGATCAAGTTCTTTTAAATGTGGAAGAATATCGGTGAGCTTTTTAAAAGTATCTGATTCAAACATCGATGAATAATTTTCGGCAAAAACCCTAAAAAAGTGAACCTGTTATTTTATACAGAAGTAATTATCATGTATTTACATAAAAAAAGCTATAAGTTTGGGAATATTTTTAAAGAGCTGATCAAATGTAACCAAAGTTCCATTTGGATGGCAGATAATATATTCATTAAGATACAATCGCTTCAAATCACCAGATGAAGTTAAAAATGAATATTCATCATAAGTTAAACTTTGATTCCAAATATCCAAAGAACGAAGATTACATTTTTCCATTTTTGGGATCAAAGAAGACAAGAGTGTTGGTGCAATACCAGCATCAATTTGATCATAAATCCATAATCTAACAATATTTTTCGTTGGATCGAAAATTTCTTCATCAGCTTTCCATTTCTTACTACCATAATCATATTTTAAACGTTTAACAGGATGAATATCATTTTTTGAGAAGAAATATTTGCAAGTTTTAATCAATTTCTTCCATGCTTTTCCAGAGCTTGGATTTGTAAACATGTATTTCATAATTGGATACGGAAGAGAAAAGTTTTGTGGACGTGGACGACGAAAAGTATAAATCGAATTTGAATCATTTAACTGTGGTAAAGCAAGTTGAAGATCCATATTTGATTGCATTATCTAAAAAAGAGAGACTAAAAGATATATATAAATAAATTTGCTAAAACAGAAAAGAAAAAACCAAACAAAAATAAAAAGATTTTATAAAACAGTTGCAACTAAAAAAATGCCGAAGATAGACTAAATTTTTCTGGCAAAGAATGAAGCATTTTGTGAGCGAAAAAGGAAAGGGTTTTGTGTTGTTTTTCGGACGCTCTCAATAAAATGGGGCAAAAAAAGGCGAGAATTGAATTGAAAAAAGCAACCAAAAAAAATATGGTTAGGTCTGCAAAGTTTTTGTGCCAAAAAAATCAGAGCAATGAATTTTATTGATTGGTTTCAAATTTGTTAGAAATATGGATTACTTTTTTGCGATAATATTGGATATAAAATATTTAAAACTAATTTTTAAAAAAGGATTATGTTTAACTATTTTTTCCCTTTTTTAAAGAAAACAAACAAATATACTGCACTTTTTTCGCCCGTATCCCACCTGGATGTTTTTCAAGATTTTCAGAAATTAATTTATTTGAATGGTTTTTTTTGTTATTCTACTTTTTTTAATAATGTTGGTAACCTTATTTCTGTTTGATAAATTTTTATTTTAAGTGATTGTCCAGACGTGACGTGACTATAAAATCGAAAATTTTGAACCCCACCCCCCCCCCTTCCGTCACGCTTTGCCCTTTGATCTTTGTCGGCTTTTTAGCAGGAGCGTCACGTTTAGCTCCCCCCACCACCCACCCTTAAAACCCGTGACGTCACGTCTGGACGCTCCCTAATTCGGCAGCGTTGTCTCTTTTTCTCTGCTCCCTCTTATAAAAAGTTTATGAGAAGTGCGACCCCCCCCCCCCTTAACTCATAAAAATTCAGAAATGAGTTTCAACAACATGGATTTTCGTATTCACTAAAATTTCTTCCTATGTTTACAAAATATAATTTTTAAAAAATTATAAAACAAAAGTGTGCCTTTTAAAATCTGACACAATTAATTAAAACTGTTTGAAATGACATGGCTTTAAAATTCCAAGTTTGTCAATTGGTATTTATTCAATGTAAAAAGTGTGAAAAATAACATTATTCGAGTGCCTTTTGTGGTATTTGGAATTTTTTATTTTTAATAATGAAAGTTTTATTTTTTGTACAAAACATTTAAAAAAAACGGAACAAATCTTTGGGAAACACTTCTTCACTGGACAACGAAAGTTGAAAACTTATTTATTTTTCAAATAATGAGAATTCTCGTTTCAACACAACAAATTCGAATTTCATTATTTATTCTTGTTATTGAAAGAATAATTGCTACAGTATTTTTTGAAAAATATTCTTCGTCCTCGAATACCGTAACATTATTTTTGATATTGCTTTCATATATTTCAACAATTCTTTATACGGTTGTAAGGATTTTAGGTAAATTGTTAAAAGTTTTAATCAATAATTTATTAAACATTAAATTTTGTGTTAGGAAAAACTAAAACAACGAAGAATTCGGCTTTGGCAAAATGTTCCTCAATGCCAAAAGAAAATTTTGGCAAAATGTATTTCAGTTGAAAACACAATGGCACTCAAAAGACATTTTGCCAAAATCAGTTTCTCAATTTTGTTTCTTCTTTTTATTGTATAATTATTCGGTTCTTGGACGAAATGATTTTTTTACAGAAAGCTATACACCACTTTTAAAATGAATTTCATCGATTTTACCATGGATAATGTTTTCAATTCATTTCATCACGTTAATAATTTGTTCAATCATATTTTTTGTCAACACACGTACAATGTGTGACGACAATCTTTGGTGTGAACGGCGTTCAGGCGTTCACAAAATTTGCGTGCAGTGAAAAAAAAAAACAAAGAGAAAAAAAATTCTTTTTTTTTTCACTGCACGCAAATTTTGTGAGAGCCTGAACCAAGGCCGTATACAGAAAAAAATTTCGGAGGGGGCACAGCGATTTTGGGGGGGGGGGGCACGCCTTTGATCTTTTGCCGCCGCTTACACTAAGCGGCAAAAGATCAAAGGAAATTCCTCAGTTTCGGGGGGGGCACAGGTGCCGAATCCCCCCCCCCCTAAATACGGCCTTGGCCTGAACGCCGTTCACACCAAAGATTGTCGTCACACATTGTATGTACAAAGTTTATATCTACAAAATTCCATTACATTGCAGATATTGGATTTTTTAACGCAATTTTTATATTTATTTTGATTTACAAAAAAGTTTTCCAGTTGCTTTATCGAACAATTTGATAAAATAATTATCAATTTTCGGTATTTAAACTAAGAAAAAATAGAAACAGATAAAATATCGTTCCGATTAACCGCTGACGAAAGAGCGGAAAATTTTGGTTGTCCGCCAACAAGATGCAACCTGATGATTCAGGTAGATTAATAATTGACCAATGCTACCGTCCCCATTGAATCCTGGCTATTTGTGATGAAGATTTCAATTTTTTTATTATTTTTTGATAGAACCTAGTCTAAAAATGCTATTCTGAAAGTATTACGGGTCCTTATAGTCCTAGTTTCGGATTGGCACGATGCCAAAGTACATAATTGAGCAAAATTTCGTGACAAGTAAAATATTTTTGTTTCTTAACCGAAGAATTTGAAGTTTATCCAGTTGATACTAGTTGGAACAAAGTTTAAAACCCATTTTCTGAGAAATTCGAGCAATTTTATCAAAAAATGGCACAAAAACAAAAGTATTTTATTTTTTGGTGTAAATGTCTTTCCTAGGGTTAATTATACCCAAAAACACCAAATTTTTGGTCAAAATTGAGATTTATGTAGCCGTTTTCGAGTTACAGTAACCCTAACCCAAAATGAGGATTCTGAAGATGAATTTCACAAAAATTCCAAAAGTGTTCAAATTTGAAAGCCCTAGATGTGGTGAGTCTAAAAATACCAAAATTAAATGTAAAAAGTCATTTTTTAAATTTTTGCGATAAAAAGAAATCAAAATTTTGTTAGAAATTACGGTATGTCCACGTGAATACATATTTTTAAAAAAATATGTATCGTTTACATTTCTATCGTATTTTTGAATCTTTGATTGACGCTTCGCACACTTTGCCAGAGTCCGTTTCAGGTTTTTTTCGACAAAAATTTTTTGCTTTCTTCACATTTCAGATGGCATTTTCGTCGCATCTTAATCACTTTTTTTACTTTTTACTTTTTATTTTCGTTTTAGTCATGGTTGAAAGCACTAGAATACCCACACAAAATTTTTTTCTCTCAATTTTTAATTATTACTTGCCGGTCCCTATCTTAATCTGATTTTTTTTGTTTTGTCTCTCAAATATTTTCGACATGCTTTTTTCGAGCGATCAAAACTCTGCTGCTTGGACTTTTAATTTTCGCGCCAGATTGGGTGATTTTAGTCATCCACATTTAAATCTGTCTTTGATAATTCAGTTTTCAACGCTCGTGTTATCCTTTGTATCCTTATTTTGTGCATTTATTTTTATGGTTTGTGTATAATACAGCTATAATGTTTATTAATTACCTTATTTTCAGTGTTAAACATGTCATCTCCAGATGGTAACAGAGTATATAAAAGAAAAAGCGGAGATCTTCTTCAAACCTTTCTGGCAATGCAAAACGAAAGACTTAAAATTTTTCAACAACAAAATCTTGAAAATGGTCGTTTTGATGTAACTTTTGAAATTCAAGGAAAGGTTTGTGATTTTTCTATTATTATTTTTTATCTTCTACTTTCTTTTATAGCAACTTCATGCTCATAAATTTATTATAACTTCTGTTTCTGAACCAATGGATTCATGGCTTTCTGATCGATGGACTACCAAAGATTCAGGTGTTAAAATTGAAAATTATTCTTATGATGACTTCTGTGAATTTCTTACATTTCTTTACTGTTCTGAATGTAAATTAACTGAAGAAAATATTGTAAAAATGACTGATATGGCAGAATTTTACGGTGTTCAATGCCTCAAAGAATTCTGTGATGAGTTTTTACATGATATGAAGAAATCTGTTGAAACTATCGAAGAATTATTTGATTTTGCCCAAAAATATTCGTTGCCAAAGCTTGAAGATTCTATTAAATCATTTTTCTGGGAACATTATGAAATAGTGTGCAAATCTGATGCTTTTATTGATTTTAACAAACCATTCGTCGCATTTTTGCTTACTGTTGATATCTCTTTATACAAAAAAGAAACTTTATTTGAAGGTGTAAGTTAATTTTTAGAAAATTTATGTAATGCGTTTTGCGAACATCCATTTACCTTTTATAAAGTTATAAATGTTTTTTTTTATCATTTTATTTTGCGAATCACCGTTTATATATATTTTTATTTTTCAGGTATACAAATGGGCTGAACATCGTGTTTTAAAGGATCAAGCTGTTAATAGCGATGAGAATTTCAATCTTCATAAAGCTGTTAAAGCAGAATTAAGCACATTTCTTCCTCATTTCAATTTTTCTGAAATGGATTTCGATTTTGTGATGAATTTTATTGGTATGTTTTTATATTGCATTTGCATTGTTAAATTCTTCGTTTAGCTGTAAAAGGATTTCTTCTATCTCCTGCTGAATTGGCTGAAGTATATTTATCTCGTAAATTTAATAAAACCTACTGCGACTGCGAATCTTTTTTTATAGAAGTAAGTTTTTTAAAATTATATTTATTTGTAAATAAATGTTAAATAATTTTAGACGGTTGAATTGGCAGAAAAACTTGCATTGAAAAAACAAGAAATATTTCCAGAAGATAATTTTAATATTGGTAATTCTGTCAAAGCTTATTTGATTGATGTTCTGCCGAATGTTGACTTTTCAAAAATGGATAATAGTATTTTAACAGATTTTATTGGTTTGTTTTTATTTACATCTGTTTTTTCTATAATATTACAATATTTTTTAGTTTCAAATGGAATTATTTCTGAAGAGCAAGCCAATCAACTTTTTGAAACGGAAGGTATGATTTTTTTTGGAAATTTCTTAATAAATAATTCGAAAAAAAGCTTTGTTATTATTTTTCAGTTGAAATTGTAAATAATTGGAAAAGTATTACTGGCACCTTCAAAGATTTCCTTCGAATTCGACTTTTTATTGCAAAAAAGAATAATTATGAGACACATGTAACTCGACAAAGCACAACAAAGATTCGTTTTTCATTGTTGAAACTCAAAGTTCCAAAAACTCCAAGTACTGTTGAAAAAATAAAAGGTTGTGATTGGTATTTTTGTTTGGATGATGGAGTTTTGAGCTTTAAACATCATTCAACTATTCATCAAAGTGATTACTTAATTGCAGAAATGAAATCTCGTGAAGAATTTCAACTTGTTCCTGGTGAAACTACATTTCTTACTGTACGCTTTAAAAAAGTTTAATTTTTTGTTTGTTCCTTTTTTTGTTATTGTTTTTCTTAAATGTTTTTAATACATTTTTCTTCATTGTTTTAATTGAGGGGACCGAATATTTTCTAGGGTATAACAGGATTTAACAAAATGTGGATAGTATTTATTAATAATTATTAATCTAATGCTTTGTAACGGAAAAGTCGGTTTGCATCTTGTTGGCAGTCAACCAAAATTTTCCACACTTCGGTCTCGGTTAGTTGAAACGATATTTTTTGTTTCCATTTTTTCTCAGTTTTATCCCAAAAAATGATAATTATTTTATCAAATTGTTCGATAAGTTCGTGCACCTCTTTCATCATGTGCCATTTTTTCAGTTTTGGGGTTAATTTGTTTTATTCTTTTTTAAAGGATGCCCATGTAGGTTAGAAATAATAGTTCAAAGGGAGATTTTTGTTTTGGCGGATCTATAAGGGATATACTTGGATTTACCAGGAATTTTAGGTATTTTGGAGGAAAAAGGAAAAAAAATCATAGTGAAAGATAGAAATGTTTGCATAAAATTAAAGATCGGCATGTTGGCAACCTGTCACAAAAAACTGTGCAAAGAGTTAAAAAGTCTGATTTGATTTATGCAAATTTTTTTCCGAACATAAAAGTTGCGCTAAATATGGCCTATTTAGGTCCCAGATAGGCGGTAAAAAAAGTCTGAGCGATTTTGAGACAAAAAATTGTTTTTCTATTATGGGAAAAATGGTTCTCAAATTGTTCGTCTTAAAAATCGTGTTAAAAATCCAATACTGTAGTTGTTACTTCCCACGGGCTCATTTTGGGGCCAAAATTGTCCCGTAGAGGCGGCCTTGTAAAATTAGTTTAAACACACTAAAAAACCATAAAAAACGATATTGGGGGTCTTCATATCCACACATGGGCAGATGGGTGCGACAATATCCTGAAAAATCCGCGACCCTTTTCAGGCACAGGGGGGAGTACGTTGAATTTTTTGCAAAAATTTTTTTCGTTTTGTAGCACATCTAGTCTTAATTATACGTGTTTATTAAGTGGTTAAAAAAATCATGGATTTAAGAATAAACAAGGGCCAAAATTTTTGGCACCGGCCCTCACATTTTGGCCCCGGTCCAGGGCCTTTGCAAGGGCCAAACTAAGGCTTTTTTCCCTACACAGGGCCCATGGATTTTTTTCAGTGCAAGTAATACAGTGCTCCAAAAAAATATGGAAACACCCTTAATTTTATCAAATTTTTATTGTTTTTGGTTCTCTACAAAAATCTTCTGGTGATTCTGATAGTAAAATCAGTTTGTTAGTTGACATGTTTCAGCGTTTTGGCCAATTTCGATTTTCGGTGTTCTCGCAGCGAAAATGCAAAAAGGCCTAAAATCAAAATTTTGGTATACGGTAGCTTCGAAATTTTTTTTATGTCTATTAGATAGCCCATGGCTCATATAGCCTATATCACAAGTTTCAGAATTTTAAATCCAAGCACGTCTTCAGGCCGAGGTATCAAAGTTGGAAAAAATAGCTGTTTTTTTTAGTTTTTGTTAATTTTTGCTCATTTTTTCCAACTTTGATACCTCGGCCTGAAGGCGTGCTTGGATTTAAAATCCTAAAACTTGGGGTATAGACTATATAAGCCATGGGCTATCTAGTGGATATAAAAAAATTTTCGAAGCTACCGTATACCAAAATTTCGATTTTAGGCATTTTTGCATTTTCGCTGCGAGAACACCGAAAATCGAAATTGGCCAAAATGCTGAAACATGTCAACTAACAAATTGTAGAGAACCAAAAACAACAAAAATTTGATAAAATTAAGGGTGTTTCCATATTTTTTTGGAGCACTGTAATAATCTTTTCCATTTTTTCTTACGTTCACTTAGTTTTAATTATATTATTGTGAATGTCTTCGTCTCTTTTTTATCATCAGAACACAACAGTTTTTAAATTTATACTTAACTTGATGCCACTTTTGATTATTCGAAAAAAGGGTCGCGACCCTTTATTTCTAAACTGTACCAAACAATAAATTTGGGAAATATTTACTTTTCCACTGGGTATCTCAAAATATTTATCCTTTTTTTTTTTTCCATTATCGTTCACAAAATAAAGTATTCACATCTTTAAAAAGTAATAAATTTGATCAAATTAATTTTTACGAGGGTCGCTAGCTCTTTTTAGTCTCCCATCATTTTAAATGAGTCTTTTAAATAATTAATAAAAAACAGTTATAAAAAGCAACCTCAAACAAATTTCAACTAACATTTCTTTCATTAATTATTATAAAATTTTTCTTAAAAAATGCTAAATTTAGGGTCGCGGTTGCTTCGCAACCGCGACCCCGCTACCCTGGGTGCGATAATCGCACCCTAGCGCACACATTGCCCAAGTGTGTTCATATCATATTTTGGGGTTGTCAGGTCCTAAAAACGAAATTTGCATAAAACAGCGATTTTTGGCACTTTTTTGCTCGGCAAATGAAAACCAGACGACAGATTCCTCTAAATGAAGTCACGTTTGTCGGGTTATATGTGAGAAACAACTCTAATATAACAGAATTGGCAGAACTTCATTTTTTAAAATAGAATTGTTGATTAGAGTAAAGAGTCCTTTTTACCTATAGATAGAGCAAAAGTCCAAAAATTTTTGGGTTCCAATAGAGAAATACAAAATATTATTCTATTCAAATCTTTTTATATATGTTGGTGAAAGAAATAACACAACCGGGGGTTTCTAGCTAACTATTTTTAATACGATCTCTGCTTTACAAGATGCTGGGGTAGTTGTCGTCCATTTTTTTAAGTGCTTGAGAAATGAAAAGTTTCTATCAGAATTTTGAAAACTCTCTATTCAAATTTTTTAAACATAGCTGTGTTCATTTTAAGACCAAAATCAAGCGCCTAGCTAACCGGAAAGATGACGATCTCTCCTTTTTTAGGTTAAAAACGTAAAAATGCACCCTCATCACCAAAAACTACACTTTATAATGTATTTAAACGTTTAAAAATGCTGTATTTAGATTGCCCGACCTCAATTTAGTATCCAATCATATCAAAGTCGAAGATAAGCACAAAAAAATTTTTTTTCTTGACGAAAGTTTTTTCACAATACCCCCAACATCATTGAAATGATATATCTTCAACATTTGATTGTTTTGTATCATTTAAATGGTTTTTATAGTGTTATTATATTATTTTAAACATATTTTGATGATTTTAAAGTAAAAAAAATTTTTTCTCAAAAATTTTTTTAAAATATTTTTGTCTTGGTCCCCCCTGTGAAAAATATTTTTGTCTTGGTCCCCCCTGTAGGTCTATGCACAAACGCTTTTTCAACAGATTTTTTTCTTTTCTTTTTTCTCCCACTAAACTTTCGTTTCAAGAATTTTGACAGTGGAAAAAAACGATGTTATAGATATAGTTGAGTGTACAAAAGTTACAAAAACAAAGCAATTAGGATTTTAAATAATGTTTTTTCTTTTGCCTAATGTAGTAAACTATATGCTTGACGATATTTAATATTTTTAATGGATGAAAAACATCACATTATTTGTAAAATACTGTTTTTAACAAAAAATGAGAAATTTGCCATTCACTATTTTTGGTAGTACATAAAAGGGCCATCGAGGGCTGCTCTAATCTTTTTACAGGTTATTTATAACATAATAGCGGATATATGAGGAAAGGGTGAAGTTGACTGAACGCGACTGACAAAAGTCACAGCATAAAATGGGAGAAATTTTTGCGTTGCTTGTTATTTGTTAAGTTTTGTATCAATAAACATTGGTCAAAAAATGTTGAATTACTTGTTTTTTATGTTTATTATCCTTGTTGAAATGTATTTGAATGGTTTTGCCAAAATGTAAAGCTTTTGTTGATCGTTAAACAAAATTATATACGAAAGATATAGAAGTTTTTCTATTCTTTGACCACAACGTCGAAATTTAATTTTTTTTGTTTCTCATTGCTGGACTATTAGTAACAGATGATGGCCTTAATGGTAAAAACTATAATAAGTGAATATAATAAAGTTTTAGTATTTAAGACGCAGTCTATGAGAAAATCAAAAACCCCCGGCACAGCTCAAAATTTGTTTTTCCTGAAACTTTGCGATAAAGTAAAGTGACCCTGGAGAAACCGATTCCGCGTAGTAAAAAAGTTTTAAAAAATTTCATACTGTAGCTACAGTAATTTTTATGTAAATTTTACCAAAATTTCAAGTTGATGGCAAATTGAAGGAAATTATTTTTTTTGCTTAATTCGGAGGGGTAATAGGTTTTCGAGGTCGGGGAATCCGAATATCTACTTTTTGGAAGTTTAAAATATCTACAACACCAATTTTTTCTTATCAGCTATCATATCACCCTGATAAAAAATCGCGAGAAATTGGATTCCGAGTCAAATGACTTAATTTTCTTAAAATTCAAACCTTTTTTTATCAAAAAAATAAAATACCTAAAAGAAATGCTCGCCTTAAATCGGTTTTTAAAATTAATGAAAGTTTGAGGTACAAAACAATGTGTCTTTGAACAGGAAAAAAAAGTGTAAAAATTTTAAAAAAAAAAAACCGCCGTTATTTTCGGATTCCCCATCGTCGAAAGCATATACATGCCAAAAATTAGCTTAATCGGAGAAAAAAAACATTTTGATGTCGCCCACCGGGATCGAACCCGTACCATAATGTGTCTAAGGCTGACTCCAAAAGTATAACACATGTATACATGCATAGACAGGTTCGATCCCGGTGAGCGACATCAAAATGTTTTTTTTCTCCGATTAAGCTAATTTTTGGCATGTATATGCTTTCGACGATGGGGAATCCGAAAATAACGGCGGTTTTTTTTTTTTTAAATTTTTACACTTTTTTTTCCTGTTCAAAGACACATTGTTTTGTACCTCAAACTTTCATTAATTTTAAAAACCGATTTAAGGCGAGCATTTCTTTTAGGTATTTTATTTTTTTGATAAAAAAAGGTTTGAATTTTAAGAAAATTAAGTCATTTGACTCGGAATCCAATTTCTCGCGATTTTTTATCAGGGTGATATGATAGCTGATAAGAAAAAATTGGTGTTGTAGATATTTTAAACTTCCAAAAAGTAGATATTCAGATTCCCCGACCTCGAAAACCTATTACCCCTCCGAATTAAGCAAAAAAAATAATTTCCTTCAATTTGCCATCAACTTGAAATTTTGGTAAAATTTACATAAAAATTACTGTAGCTACAGTATGAAATTTTTTAAAACTTTTTTACTACGCGGAATCGGTTTCTCCAGGGTCACTTTACTTTATAGCAAAGTTTCAGGAAAAACAAATTTTGAGCTGTGCCGCTCTCTTCTAAGATTCTTTGATTTTCTCATAGACTGCGTCTTAAATTGAAGATGTTTAGCAAAAGTACCAGCCAAAGCGCTCCAAAAAAAAACAAATTTGCGCAAGTTTTGGCAAAGTGAAAATGAATGCCCCGTGGGGCAAAAAATGTTCAACGTTAAAAAGTCATTCTGAATCAGAATTACATAATTTAATCACTTATCCTGACTTCTTTTTTTACGTTTTTTATTCTAAGGTTATTAAGTATAGGAAATCCAATATTCTGAGGTATTGTTTGCGCTTTAATAATTTCTGTGAGCTGAAATTTTTGTAAAAAACAAAAAAATGTGAATAGACCTACCCCCCTGTGAAAAAAAAATCGAAAAAATCGAAATTTTTTTTCGGCCCCTACATTTCCCAAATCATTTTTTAATCATTTTTCAGTCATTTTTGAGTAATAATTACTCTATTCCAGCCCTTTAACTCAAAATCCGTCTCTACAGGACATCCAATGAGCCCGTGTTCCGCCAATGTTTTTCAAAGTAATTAATTGACATATTTAATTGTGTTTAAAATTAAAATTGCATCTGTCTATTTTTTATTTTTTTATCCCAAAGAAAAAATGTCAAAAATAGATTAAAAAAATATTCAAAAGTTAGTAAAACTTTTTACACAAAATGAAACAATGTTATTATTTTTTGTTTACTCTAGAGACCGGCAAGCAAACATTTTCCCTTTCCTTTTTTTGACATTTTTTTCGTTACAGTATGAAAAATAAAATTTTGATTTTGTCTCTAATAATCAGACCTACTAGATGTTATTTTTTGTGCTGATTCCGAATATGGTATTTAAAAAAATTTTCCCCTAGGACAAAGGGTGGAAAACTCAAAAATAGCATGTTTTTTCGACTTTTGACCCCTAG
This sequence comes from Panagrolaimus superbus, assembly GCA_964035985.1. Taxonomy (NCBI): domain Eukaryota; kingdom Metazoa; phylum Nematoda; class Chromadorea; order Rhabditida; family Panagrolaimidae; genus Panagrolaimus; species Panagrolaimus superbus. Next base: position 16,848,264 of record OZ038357.1, read on the forward strand.
GTAAGCCCAGGTAAGCATAACTGGTGGCACAGTTCGATAGCCCTTTAAAAAATACGTCTATGGTAAAAAGGAAAATCACAGGAAATCACAGGAAAAAAATAGGGAGCAATCGTAGAGCTAGATTTTGATCAAAAACGTTAAAAAATCGAAGGAATGCATTGTTTTGGCGACGCGTCTTTCAAAAGCATAAAGGAAATGCATTTTTTTGTTGCAAAAAAAGGAAAGAAAAAGTGTCTTTTTTTCAACCAAAAAATTTTGCTTTTTCAAATTTACAGATGGCATTTTCGACGCTTTAAATTAATTTTTTTACTTTTTTGTTTTTATATTATTCTTATTCAAGTCTTAAAGTACCATAATAAGACAAAATTTTTTATTTTTTCGAAATTTTTTTTTTCACTTGCCGGTCTCTAGTTTACTCACCACAAAAAAATTATATTAAAAAAACGTAACAATTAAAAAAAAGAAGAAACATGCAAAAAAAATTAAACATTTTTTAAGCGTACAGTAAGAAAAGTAACTGCACCAGGCATAAGTTTAAATTCATTCGGAGATTTCATTTCTGCTATTAAATAATCATCTTGTCGAAGAGCATTACGATGTTTAAAGCTTAAAACTCCATCATCCAAACAAAAATACCAATCACAACCTTTCATAATTTCAACGGTACTTGGAATTGAAGGATTAGGAAAATTTAAACCAGGAAATCGAATAATAAAAGTACTTCGGCGTTTGACAAATTTCTCACTTTTTTTCTTTTTTTCAAAATAAAGTCGAATTCGATGAACATCTTTGAAGGTACCAGTAATAATTCTAGCGCCACTTTTAATTTCAACTAAAAAATGAAGCATGTCTGTACATTAAATAAAAATATTTTTCATACCTTCCGTTTCAAAAAGTTGATTGGCTTGCTCTTCAGAAATAATTCCATTTGAAACTAAAAAGTATTGTAATATTATAGAAAAAACAGATGTAAATAAAAACAAACCAATAAAATCTGTTAAAATACTATTATCCATTTTTGAAAAGTCAACATTTGGCAAAACATCAATCAAATAAGCTTTGACAGAATTACCAATATTAAAATTATCTTCCGGAAACATTTCTTGTTTTTTCAATGCAAGTTTTTCTGCCAATTCAACCGTCGAAAATTATTAAACATTTATTTACAAATAAATATAATTTTAAAAAACTTACTTCTTTAAAAGAAGATTCAGAGTCACAGTTACTTTTATCAGCTTTACGAGATAAGAAATATTGAGATACATCAGTATGGGATAAAATAAATCCTTTTTCCACTAAAAGTAGAATTTAACAGTACAAATGAAATATAAAAACATATGTTTTGTTGGTATGTACATACCAACAAAATCCATCAAAAAATTGAAATTCATTTTGGAAAAATCAAAATGAGGAAGAAACGTGTTAAATTCAGCTTTAACAGCTTCACAAAGATTGAAGCTTTCATCACCACCAAAAGCTCGATCCTTCAAAACACGATGTTCAGCCCATTTGTATACCTGAAAAGGTATACATAGTGAGTGTCAAAATAATTTTTAAAAATAAACTTACACTTTCAAATAAAATTTCTTTATACCATTTGTAGCGATTAAGAGCACACAAAAATTCGACGAATAGTTTTTTAAAAGAAATAAAAGCATCAGATTTGCACACTATTTTATAATGTTCCCAAAAAAATGATTTAATAGACAGTTTGAGTTTTGATAATGAATATTTTTGGGCAAAATCAAATAATTCTTCGATGGTTTCAACAGATTTCTTCATATCGTGTAAAAATTCATCACAGAATTCTTTGAGGCATTGAACACCGTAAAATTCTGCCATATCAGTCATTTTTACAATATTTTCATCAGTTAATTTACATTCAGAACAGTAAAGAAATGCAAGAAATTCATAGAAGTCATCATAAGAATAATTTTCTATTTGAACAACTGCGTCTTTAGTGGTCCATCGATCAGAAAGCCAACACTTCATAGTTTCAGAAACAGACGCTATAATAAATTTATGAGCATGAAGAGTCTAAAAAGTTAATCGATATAAAAAGTTGTTATCAATGGTAATGACAAACCTGTCCTTCAACTTCAAAAGCAATATCAAAGAGACCTTCTTCAAGATTCTGTTGTTTAAAGATTTCAAGTCTTTCATTTTGCATGGCACAAAGAGATTCCGAAAGATCATCGCTATTTCGTTTATATACTTTGCCTCTGTCTGGAGATGACATGCTTAACACTAAAAAGTTAAATATTATTACCTTTTTTAATGTGAAACAAATAAATACGCGGAAAAAAAGTAGGGATAAAAAACAGCGCGACATTTAAACAAGTTTTAAGTTAAATAAACCGCGGTAAAAATGACTGTCTTTATTTCCATATATATATATATATAAGTAGCAAAACCCTTAAGGGAGCGTCCAGACGTGACGTCACGGGTTTTATGGGTGGGTGGGGGGGGGGGGGGGTAAGCTAAACGTGACGCTCCTGCTAAAAAGCCGAGAAAGATCAAAGGGCAAAGCGTGACGGAAGGGTGGGTGGGTGGGATATATGACACTTCGTTACAAAGACAATTCGTTACAGTTGGTAACGAGTTGTCTTTGTAACGAATTGTCGATCTTCCGGGTGGGTGGGGTTCAAAATTTTCGATTTTATAGTGACGTCACGTCTGGACAATCCCTAATGTTGCAGATTCCGCAGAATATTGATCTGGAGAAATCTTTCATCAAAATTTTGGATTCCAAAAAGTTGAAAATAAAATTTTGTTCGAAAAAAACGTCGCCGGTTAAGTGACACAATGCCAAAAGCGAATTTATTTGAAAAACTTTTACCGAGTTCTCTGAATTTCTTTGCAGGTCTCCGCTAAGCATGGCTCGGGCCGACTTTTTTGCCGGCCCGGCCCGGCCCGGCCCGTTCACAACAGGGCCAGCCTGGGCCCGATCGGGCCGGGCCGGGGCCCAGCCCGGGCCCTTTCCAAAAATTTTGAGAAATTTTTTTCAAAGTTAGATTAAAAAATTTTTCCAAAAATCCTTTATTTAATTGATTTTTTCCATTAACTACTATTTCTTTATTGTTGGTAATTAAAAAAAACATGTTGCAAAAAAACGTTTTTCTTTAAAAGTGATTTAAAAATAGTTTAAAAATAAATTTTCTACGGCCCGTGGGCCGAGTTTTTTGGGCCCGGGCCCGACCCGGCCCGGCCCACTGACTTCTCGGTCAGCCCGGCCCGGGCCGGGCCTGGCCGGGCCCTCTCAAAGCCCGGGCCGAGTCGGCCCGCTGCCATGCTTAGTCTCCGCACAAAAAATTCAAAAATGTCCAAGAATTTGTTGTAAAATTATTAGAAAAAATGATAAATTATAAATCTAAAAATAATAAACAATGCTTTAAATGAACTTTTTTTTTAAAACTCACAAAATGAAACATGCCAAATGGCATACTGTAACTAAAAAATGAATATGCAACAATTGTGGAAATGGAAGTAAAAGGTGCAATTAAATTAAAAATTAAAATTGGGACCAAAATTAATGATAATACTTTAAAGTTTTCAAATATCTATCTAAAAATTGATTACCGTATAATTAGTTTCGATTTTATGTTTACCTGATATCTGCAATGTAATGGAATTTTGTAGACATAAACTTCGTACATACGTTTGTTGATAAAAAATATGATTGAACAAATTATTAACGTGACGAAATGAATTGGAAACATTATCCATGGTAAAATCGATGAAATTGATTTTAAAAGTGGCGTGTAGCTTTCTGTAAAAAAGTAATTTCGTTCAAGAACCGAAAAATTATACCATAAAAAGAAGAAACAAAATTGAGAAACTGAGTTTGGCAAAATGTCTTTTGAGTGCCATTGTGTTTTCAACTGAAAAACATTTTGCCAAATTTTTCATTTGGCATTGAGGAACATTTTGCCAAAGCCGAATTCTTCGTTGTTTTAGTTTTTCCTAACACCAAATTTAATGTTTAATAAATTATTGATAAAATTTTTTATACCTAAAATCCTTACAACCGTATAAAGAATTGTCGAAATATATGAAAGTAATATCAAAAATAATGTTACGGTATTCGAGGAAGAAGAATATTTTTCAAAAAATACTGCAGCAATTATTCTTTCAATAACAAAAATAAATAATGAAATTCGAATTTGTTGTGTTGAAACAGAAACGAGAATTCTCATAATTTGAAAAACGAATAAGTTTTCAACTTTCGTTGCAAGAAAAATTGCCGTTTAAAGAAGTGAAAAAATTTGAATAATGATTAAAAATGGTAAGCAACATGTTAAAAAATATAGCCTAAAATTAGGGGTTTAGCTTTTTTCGAAAAATTTTGGAAAATTCTTTTACCTCAAAAATTTTGGTAATAAATTAAATTTATTTTTTAAAAGTTTTAAAGAAAAAATTACTGTTACAAATGTAAATATTACCAATGTTGAACTAAAAATGTAACAAATAAGAAAAATTGGATCCATCAAAAAAAAACGCTTTTTAAATATATTTTAATAAATAAAGATAAAATTTGTGATTAATGTATTTTGGTTAATTTAGAACAAAAAAGTAATTAAAACTATTATTTTCAAAATAATCGACTCTTTTTAAAAAACGTTTTCGAAGAATGGAAAACACAACTTTTTCTTTTTTCTTTATTATTAAATAATTTGCACCAGCCTCACGTTGGAATCAAACGTACATTTTAAAAAATTGTAAATTTTCGTTGCAAGACTATTTGTCGGGTAAATTTTTTGGAACTTTGACGATGGATTCTGCTTTTATAGTAATTTTTTAAGTTTTTCTGCTTCTATAATTAAAATCAGCGCAAAAAACTGAGTCGGATAACAGCGAGTTTTTTCAAAAATTATGTCTGCAAAGAAAAATCAACATTGTATGAGAAATTTGTCGGGGCAGTTTTTGCTTTTTTCTTTTTGGCAAATTTTTTCGCCCAGTTTTTATTAATTTATAAGAAGAAATATTTTTTACCGGATAAAAATAAAGAAACATATATATTATTTTTTTCCCCCGAATTTTCTAATAAATGAATAAAAACTGGGCGAAAAAATTTGCCAAAAAGAAAAAAGCAAAAACTGCCCCGACAAATTTCTCATGCAATATTGATTTTTCTTTGCAGACATAATTTTTGAAAAAACTCGCTGTTATCCGACTCAGTTTTTTGCGCTTTTTTTAATTATAGAAGCAGAAAAACTTAAAAAATTACTATAAAAGCAAAATCCATCGTTAAAGTTCCAAAAAAATTACCCGACAAATAGTCTTGCAACGAAAATTTACAATTTTTTAAAATGTAGGTTTGATTCCACGTCAAAATTAAAGTTCAATAAATACTACGTCAAAATTAAAGTTGTATTTATTGAAGCTATAAATTAATTAATTGGTTTAAGGGAATAACCAAGTTTAAGGGCATTTACAAGATGTAATGAATTAATCTCAATTTCCAAAAAAATAGCAAAGCAAGGAAATATTAATTAATAGAAGAAATCGGGATTTTGGCATACAGTAACGCGCTGCCAGAGTCATGATTATGTGAACTTTTAAAAATTCAATTTGCTTTTCTTTTCGATTAATTCTTCCAAGAAACTATATTATTCATTAATAATGGAAAAAGTTTCAAAAATTAAGTTGTAATTACTGGTAATTATTTTAACAAACTAAGACAATATTTTTGCTTTTAAATATTCGCAGCAGGTTCTACGATCTGGAATGCTGCACGTGATAGTTTTATCGATAATTTTGATTACATCAGCTTCATTGTTATCATTGAATAAAACAGGATCTTTTTGCAATAGAACCACGGCCTTGCCATTCATAATGTGGATGATTTCACCCAATGGTTCATTATCAACAAGAATAACTTTTCTCAAAAATTTGAGCATTCGGTGATGAAAGTAAGTTGCCATAATAACAAAAAATAAATAAAATATTCATAAAAAAAGACTGCAAAAAATAAAAAAAGACTGCAAAAACCTTGGTTCTTAAAAATGGCATTTGAAAAAAATGATGACTTAAAATCGTCTTTTAAATTTCATCACTATGTCAAATACGAATAATATAATGATGATGCAATATGTTGTTAAGGCGCATTTTACACATCTTCAAAAAAAAGCATTTGTGTTGCTTTTAAGAAACCATAACAAAAAACATTTTTCTTAAAGGGAGTGTCGAAGATAGACAAAAACTTATTTCACTTCTTAGTCCACGTACTCCCACCGCGAAAGGACAATTATTGAGTAAAAATTGAAAAAATCTATCAACATTTCTTGAACGACAAAACGTGAAAAATTTTTTTCAATTTTACCCAATAATGTCCTTTCGCGGTGGGAGTACGTGGACTAAGAAGTGAAAAATATTTTTGTCTATCTTCGACACTCCCTTTAATGGTTTTTTTGTAATGGATTTTCATCACTAAGAATAATATGCATTTGTGTTGCTTTTAATAACAAAAAGCATTTTTTTTGTAATCCTTTCCCACTCGTTAAATTTTTTTTTGTTTAATTTTTACAGCTCTATTTGTACTTTTTTTTGCGTTATCCCCCAGTAAAAAAAAAGTCAAAAGAAAGAAAAACTTTTTTTGAATATTTTAAAACATTTAAACACTGTATTAAATTTTGAAAAAAATGATTTTTTTGTTATTTTTTATCAAAATAAAAAATTAGAAAAAGATTTCTGAAACAAATCTTCAACATTTTTAAAAAACGTACATGTATTTCTTGAAATCCCCCCGCTTAAAAATTAATTAATAATTTGTAGATTTTTGAAAAATAAAAAATTTCTTTAAAAACGGATCCAGTTTCAATATGCGTTTTGTTTTGTTCTATTTTTATTACACCAAAAACTAAGTATTAATTTTTATAATTTTAACCAAAAAAACCGAATATAAAAGATTCAAAAAATAATCAATGGCAAAAAATGCGAAATAAAAAAAAAATAAGAACGGCGTTTTTGCGTTATTTCGTAACAAATTAAAAAAAAGAACAACAAATTTTTTTCGAAACATTGCTTTTTAAAAAAACGTCTAAAAAAACACTTTTTGACTTTTTTAAAATAATATTTAAATGCTGCATTAAATTTATGCAAAAAATGTTAGATTTAGTAATTTTATAAATAAAAATTTAATTACATAAACAAATCCATCACATTTTTTGGCGCCAAAAAATGTATTTTACTTTGTTTTTAAAAATGTTTACGGGTTATAAAATATTTGTAGTTTTTTTATTTTAAGAAAGTTGCAGCGGCTTTTTTTTTTAAATTTAAAAACGAAAAATTTTCTTATTATTTTGGCGATTCTATTCTACAAAATATTTGCAGGGTACGATTATATACTTTTTGTTGCACCAAAAGCAAAGAATTATTTTAACAAAAATGAAAAATACAAAATATTCAAAAAAAGGCCGAAACTCCAATATGCAAATAATTTCCACATTGTTTCAACAAAAAACAACAAAAAACTTTGCTGATTTTTTAAGCGCAGGCTTTTTAATAACAACATATGCGTTTTATTTTTAGCTTTTTCGCCGCCGTTTTTTACATTTTTAGAGCTATGTTTTAATCAATTTTTTTGAGCGCTATTCAGTCCAGCCATAACATCATTTCTTAAAGAAGGCGGGCGGTTACGTTTTAACGTTTTTTTTCGATCAGGCAAAGAACAATAGAAATTTCTTTTGTTCTTTGCCTGATCGAACAAAAACGTTAAAACGTATTCGAACGCCTCCTTTAAAAATAAAAATGCTTTTTTTATATCCAGATTTTTTTTCAAAAACATATACCTTTTCAACTAAATGTGAAATGCCTTTTCGAATATATTGTTCTCAGAGCCGTATTTAGGGAGGCGGCACTTGGGGCACGTGCCCCCTCCGAAATTCCTTTGATCTTTGCCGCTATTAGCCTGGATGCGGCAAAAGATCAAAGGCGTGCCCCCTCCGAAATAATTGTGCCCACCCCGAAAAAATTTCCTGTATACGGCACTGATTGTTTTAATTGTAATTATTTTTTATATTTTTCCATAATAAAAATCTCACGCATTTTATCTGATTCCTTTTTTTCTCTCAAATGGTTTCGACGCGTTTTCTTTGAATGATCAAAAACTCCGCTGTTTTTGCATTAAAGTGTCGTTTCGTTTTACAAAACACAGTTCAGTTTAGTCCAACTGTGGCGTTGACAGCATCCTACCAATAAACAGTGATTGTGCGTTTGTTGGTGGTCACCACTGTTATAAAATGACTTTTTGTTGTATCCTTTATTTAAGATTGCCTCTTTATTTATTTTCTATTGTTTTGCTTGTTTCTTTCAAAAATGTTTATTTCTTAAAATTTTATGATTCACCATTATTTTGTTCCTATTTTCTTTGTGTCTTTTTTTAGGAAAAGAAATTTTTTTTTTATTACCAGTCTGGAATGACTTTGCGCAAGCTTCCGCAATCGCTCTCTATGGGTCCACTCTCTCTCTCTTTGTTGGCTTTTCTTTAAAGTATGGCCAGGAGAGGCAGTTTGAGCTTACAACCCTCGATCTGAAAGTGCATTCACATTGCCTCGTGTTAGACGGAGCTTGATCTGGCAGCAGCTTTTGGGTTACGTTGGCCTTTTAAAAGGAGCCCCAGTTTAGCAAAACTTGGTTAGTCAATCAGCGGAGAAAAAATCTTTACGGGGTCGTCTTCTTTTCTTGGGGGTTATTTTAAATTGTTTCTTTTTTGTGCCCTAAAATAAGTCTTATTTAGGTTATCTCTTGTTTTATTTAATTTGGGGTTTTAATAAAGTTTTAAATGGAAAATAGTTTCAAGGGATTGAGGGACAAAGCGAATATGGAAAAGGGACACCGGGACATTTAGATAGACACTGGCAAGCAACAATTTTTCCTTTCCTTTTTTTGTCATTTTTTTGGTTACAGTATGAAAAATTAAATTTTAATTTACAGTCTAATAATCCAACCTACTAGATGTTATTTTTTACGCTGATTCCAAAAATGCAAATTAAAATGTTTTTTTGCCTTGGACAAAGCGCCGAAAATGCCAAATTACTGTATAGTTTTAACTGCAAAAGGGGCTGTCCAGATATCACGTGATAGAGGTGATGGGTGGGTGGGGTAAACGGATTATCACGCCGCTTTGTAGTTGGCGGCAAAAAGCTTTGATGTTTCATCACCAAATGGGTGGGTGGGGTAAAAAAAGCCGATTTTCATATCACGTGATATCTGGACAGCCCCAAACACGGGTTCCTCGAGGTTCCACTCTAAATTTTATATAATTCGATAGAGAATTCGATTCTGAATATGGTAGTATTTTTTTCTAATGCCCCCCAAAGACCCCAAAAGTGGTATATCCCAAAAACCCACATTTTTCCATGCAAAATCACCTAAAAAAGGTGTTTTTGGCGACGCGTCCTTCAAAAGCATAAAGGAAATGCATTTTTTTGTTGCAAAAAAAGGAAAGAATTTTCAGATGGCATTTTCGGCGCTTTAACTTAATTTTTTTAATTTTTTGTTTTTATATTATTCTTATTCAGGCCCAAAAGTACTATAATCAAACAAAAAAATTTATTTTCTCGACAATTTTTTTTTCACTTGCCAGTGTCTACATTTAGATGAAAGAAAAGTATACGATTTTTCTTCAACCACGTAATTCTCAAACTGCGAAAAGCACGCACGTTGCATGAAAAAAAAATGCATTTTTTTGATGAGACATTTTTTAAAAAAAAAATTTTTGATGACTTTTTTTGTGGTGAAAAAAAATTAAAACAAATTTATTTGCGGATAGATCTTTTTTTATTTTTTTGCGATTAATTGCAATTTTTAAATATATAAAGTATAGAATAAGCAAAACCAAAAAGATGAGTGTTAGATTGATAAGATTATTTATTATTTTTTTTCACTGATTTTTTAGCTTTATCAAAAGAAGAAAATTACCTGAATTTTTTTAAACTCTGTTGATGGCACAAAATGTAAAGCTAACTAATTATGGTTTAAAAGCACTTTTATTTTTTATCTTTAAACTTTCTTTTTCGAAAGAATTATTTAATAACGTTGAAAAAATTCTGCTGAAAAACTATGCTTATTAATTTTTTTCACTATTTGAGGAAAGAGATATCAAAAGTGTTATTGAAAAAGTGCAAAATATTGTTTAGTATTTTTTGCATTTTTAGCAGCAACCGCAGAAAAGCAACACAAAAGCATATTTTATGATTTTGACAAAAAATATACTTAAGCTTTGATAACAAAATTCAAATAGCTCAGCTATTATAGCTGTGTTAATCGATGCAAACAATTTGCAATAGAAAAAGAGCATTTTATCATAATTATTGTTCTAGGATCTCTGGACAACACCGCCTTCAGCTCCTCTAATGAAAAAATAAAGCACGTCGTTTTTTTGTTTTGGTGCAATGATTTATGATGAATATGCGAGTTTGGGGAGAGAATGTAGAAACGCACATTTTGATTGATATTAATGCATTGAATTTTTTCAGCAAACAACACCCGTGCCGTAGTGTATAATAAGTGATTCGAGTCAGGCAAATTTTAATTGTGGATCTGTGCCTCATAATTTTTACTTTCAAAGCTCGCGTTCTTTTTTTATCCTTATTTCGCGAATTTATTTTTATGGTTTATTTGTATAAAAACTATAGAGTTTATTACTTACATTATTTTCAGTGTTAAACATGTCATCGCCAAATGGTAACACTGGATATAAACGAAAAGGCAATGATCTTCTTCGAACCCTTCGGACAATGCAAAATGAAAGATATAAAATTTTTCAACAACAAAATCTTGAAAATGGTCGTTTTGATGTTACTTTCGAAATTGAAGGAAAGGTTGGTTGTTTTTTTTGCTTCATGTTTGTTAACATTATTGTTTTTTTAGCAACTTCATGCTCATAAATTTATTATAGCGTCTGTTTCTGAACCAATGGATTCATGGCTTTCTGATCGATGGACCACCAAAAATGAAGTCGTTAATATTGAAGCTTATTCATATGATGAATTCTATGAATTTCTTACATTTCTTTACTGTTCTGAATGTAAATTAACTGAAGAAAATATTGTCAAAATGACGGATATGGCAGAATTTTATGGTGTTCATTGTCTCAAAGAATTCTGTGATGAATTTTTGATTAATATGAAGAAATCTGTTGAAACCATCGAAGAATTATTTGATTTTGCCCAAAAATATTCGTTGCCAAAACTCAAAGATTCTATTAAATCATTTTTCTGGGAACATTATGAAATAGTGTGCAAATCTGATGCTTTTATTGATTTTACAAAACCATTCGTCGAATTTTTTTTAAATGATGATATCTATATGTACAATTTACGTGCAGATGTCACTACATACGGATGCAAAAGTGAAATTTTATTTGAGAGTGTAAGTTTTTAAAATTTATTTTCAGAATTGCTCGTTATATTTATTTTGTAGATATACAAATGGGCTGAACATCGCGTTTTGAAGGATGTTCATGGTGATGAAAATTTTAATCTTCATAAAGCTGTTAAAGCAGAATTAAGCACATTTCTTCCTAAATTTAAGTTTTCGGAAATGGATTTCGATTTTTTGAAAGATTTTCTTAGTGTGTTTTTATATTGCATTTTTGTTGTAAAATTTTTTGTTTAGCTGAAAGAGGATTTCTTTTATCCGCTACCAAAGTGTTTCATCGTTTTTTACTTCATAATAGCAAGGATCGCTTTGACGTGGAAGCGGCTTTTAAAAAAGTAAGTTTGTTCTTATTTTTATTTATAATTAATAATGAATTTTTGATAATTTTAGACATATGAATTAGCAGAAAAACAAGCTCTGAAGAAACAAGAAATGTATCCTAGAATGAATTTTATCCTTCGTGATGCAGTTAATGCTTTTTTGGTTTATGTTATTCCAGAAATTAAATTTTCAAGTATGAGTTTTAGCTCATTGCATTTTGCCGGTATATTTTTCACGCCTATGTATCATTATATTTTCATGTTTTCTTTTAGTTGAAAAAGGATATTTTTTATCTCCTGCTGAATTGGCTGAAGTTTATTCATCTTGTAAAGATAGAAGAATTCACATCCGCGAATCATCGTTTAAAGAAGTAAGTTTTTAAAAAATATTTGATGGTAATTTGTTTGATTGTTTTAGACTTATGAATTAGCAGAAAAACAAGCATTAAAAAAACAAGAAATGTTTCCTGAAGATAATTTTATCCTTCGTGATACAGTTAATGCTTATTTGGTTGATGTTATGCCAAATGTTTCATTTTCTACAATGTCCGTTGATTTCTTGACAAATTTTGTCTGTAAGTTTTTTTATAATATCATTTTTCATTTTAACAATTTTGTTTAGTGGAAAAAGGATTTCTTTTATCTCTTGCTGATGTATATCATTTTTTCTTATCTCGTAAAGCTGATAAAAGTGACTCCGAATCATCTTTTAAAGAAGTAAGTTTCTTTTTAAATTATATTCATTTGTAAATAAATGTTTAATAATTTTAGACAGTTGAATTGGCAGAAAAACTTGCATTGAAAAAACAAGAAATGTTTCCAGAAGATGATTTCAATCTTGCTAATTTTGTCAAAGCTTATTTGATTGATGTTTTGCCAAATGTTGATTTTTCAAAAATGGATAATAGTATTTTAACAGATTTTATTGGTTTGTTTTTATTTTCATCGGATTTGTTCTATAATATTACAATATTTTTTAGTTTCAAATGGAATTATTTCTGAAGAGCAAGCAAATCAACTTTTTGAAACGGAAGGTATGGAAAATAATTTTATTTAATGCACAGACATGTTTAATTTTTCAGTTGAAATTATCAATAATGGCAAAAGTATTACTGGTACCTTCAAAGATGTTCAGCGAATTCGACTTTTTATTGAAAAAAAGAAGTTTAATTATGGTATCCGACAAAGCATCACAAAGATTCGTTTTTCAAACTTAAAAATGAAAATTCCAAAAATCCCAAGTACTGTTGAAAAAATGGAAGGCATTGATTGGTATTTATGCTTGGACGCATTTGGATTCTTGACTTTTAGACATCATTCCATTGTTCAACAAGATGATTACTTAATTGCAGAAATGAAATCTCCTGAAGATTTTGAACTTGTTCCTGGTGAAACTACCTTTCTTACTGTACGCTTAAAAAAAGTTTAACTTTTTGTATGCTCCTTTTTTTGTTATTGTTTTTCTTAAATGTATTTTTTGTTTTTGATTGAAAGATTAGTGGGACATCATATTCTTCTTCATTGGTCTAGTTGAAGGGGCCCGAATATTGTTCCGCACAACTCTCTCAACAGAGGGAGCAGAGAAAAAGAGACATTCCTTTTCCCGTTAGAGAAAAGAAATAGTGCGCACTCTTTCTTTTTTTGCCTGATTTTGGCGTCTTGACAAAAACGTGAAAACTTTCTCGTTTTTGTCAAGACTGAGCTCCTTTAACGGGATATCGTATATCCCACGAGGTGTTTTAAACGAAAAACAGCCTAAGGAAGATTCTTAGGGACCCCATAGGAGTTTGTGTGCAAAAAATCTGCCTTTTTTAATCACTTTTAAAAATCTTCATTATCTACTGTGTTCGAAGTTGAAAAAAATGAGTTCTAAGATTTGTGAAAACATTCCGTTAATAGTATTTGTTTTCAGATTTTATATTCGAGAAAACTTCGCTCATTAAATTTTAACATTATACATGACTTTTTTTGTTAAAATAAATAGAACAAAACAATATTTATTAATTATTACTGTGTAAAAAACATGTTCAAATTTATAGCAAAAACACTTCAAGTTTTTTGTTAATTTTCAAATTCTTTACAACACATTTCCACGGTTGATGGTAAAGGAATCCCACCACGAATTGTCGAAAATGAATGATAACTGCAATCATTTTGTTTTGTATATGGAGTTGCTTCATACATTAAAGTATTATTTCCATCAATTATAAATGCAATTACATCTTCAACAGCAATTGGTACACCATTTACAACAAAAATTGTTGTAAAAAACGGTTTACTATTTCCCACTGGTAGGGTATAATTCAATGAAAATTGTTTTTTTGGATCAGAGCTAAAAAAAGTATCGACATTATTTTAATTGATTTAAATTATTAATGCATAAATTTGAGCTAAATATCCCAAAAAATTTATTCATAAAAATTAATATCTGATGGGTTTTGGCAAAATGTCCAAAAATATTTTTTCATTGAAATTTGAATTTGGTAGGTTTTTGGCAAAATGTTCCAAAGTGTTTCTTCTTTGTTAAATTGTTACAGTATTCTAAAGAAAGTATTGCAAAAGCGTTTCTTACCCTTCAAAGAATTTATTTGCAAATTCAAATCCTGCTGTATCTTTGCCATCCCAATTTCCGGTCATTGAAACATGTCTTCCATCAAGGGTATAATTAACAGAAGAAGTTCCAAAAATACTAAAATCCAAAGTATGGACAATTGTTCGAGATCTAAATCGTTTGCATTTTGGATAGCTGATTGAAGCTGAATGTCCTGGGGCGAATGAAGTGCAACATGTTGTACGATTTCTTACAAATCCGGTATCTGTAAAGACATCATAAACACATGTCTTATTTGGATTAAAAATTGTGCCATCCCAATGTGTAAGGGTGCCATTATCATAGAAGAAGCCATCAATAAAGAATGTTTCATTTGTTCCAAAATTAATATCAATTCGAACAAAGGGATCACTTTTTAACAATTTCAACATAGTTGGTGTCGAAAATGCCGTGGCACAATCCAAGAACCAATAACAAAGTTTTGAAAGGGATGATTGATAAGTGGTATCAAAAGCTTGGACATCATAGAGTTTAATATAAGAATTCTTGGAATCATTGAATAAATTATATTTTGCAGAATATGTAAAATTTGAGGCTGAAACAATTTCAGCAAATTTTCCGACAAAATGTTGGCGAAATGTTGAATCGGATGAAACAGTTTGAGAATATTCGGTTGTAATTTCTTTGCAGAAATATGGTTCCCCTTGGATAAAGGGTAAAATGAAAAGAATTAAAGAAAAAAACTTTAATTGCAACATCATTTTTGAAGGATCAAAAAAGATTCAAGAATGATAAATTTAAGTGATTTTGAGTGATTTCATTCTTTCTTTTTATAAATTTTTTTGTGGTATCAAAAAACTTTTATTTTTACGGAACTACAAAGATTTTTGGTGACTTTAACATTTGTAGTTAAACAAAAAAGAGGGTATCCTTAAAATGCTGCTTTAAAGCATACACCATTTTTTGGTGTTATCTTTGTAGCAGTGTATTTTGCACGTACAAAAAAGTGTGATAAGAATCTAATGTGGTCTAAATGATGAATGACGTCAATTTTCGGCATCAGTAAAAAATAAAATTCAGCTGAGAATTTTTATGATCAAAGTTTCAAAAACTTCATCCCTCACTTTTTTGTCATCACACATTTAAAGCACAATGTGACGTTTTTGAGTTTTTTGATAGTGCAAAATACACTGATAAAAAAAATGCAAAAAGTGTGAAAAAAATTCATTCATTTTTTTAAATTTTTTGTTGTTCTTTAAAATATCTTTTTTATTCATTAATAATGCAATGGGTATTCAGACGTTTCCCCGACTGACATTTCCCCGACCGACGTTTCCCCGACCGACATTTCCCCGACTCAACATTTCCCCGACCAAGATGTTTCCCCGACCAAGATGTTTCCCCGGCCATGACGTTTCCCCGACTAAATCACAAAAAATTTCCCCGACTTTAAAAAAAATTTTTTTTCGAAAAAAATGAATGCTCGAGAACACCAAAAATTCCAAAGGTAAAGTAAACTGAAAGTCAAATTACCTATCTGAGCTTAATTTAAAATTTTATAGGATTATCCAATTACTATTGGTTTTCTCCGATTGCCGTTTCTCCGACTAAGACATTTCTTCGGGTAAAACACTAAACCCCCCTTCCCAATGAACCTAGTTTTAAATAAATGCCAATGTAAGATATAACACTCAGTTTATCGGTTTTACCCGTCCCACTATCCCATGTACTAAGCTAAGCGTTCTTAGGGTTCCTCATTTGATTTCGATTTAATAATTTTTGACTTTTGAATAGCATTTTCTTTAACGTTTTTAAAAACATGTTCTTTACGAACTTCAAGAGCTCTTAGACGACTATTTTTTAAAGCTGCAAGTTGTTTTGTAGATTTTTTTGCCATCTAGAAGAAAGTAACAATGATATAAATATAAAACAAGTGATAAAAAAAGTCAAAATTAGAAAAAAATTGTACAAAAAATTGATGCTGGAGTACATGCATACGGTGCACAACTTCATTGTTAAAAATTTCGGCTTATAAAGAACGGATTAAAATTTTGACTGTCCGTTTTATAAATTCAATCATGCTGATCACTTCGGTGACATCAGTGACAAAAAAATACCGCGAAACAAAAAAGTTCCGGCACTTTGAAATATAGGTTGTTTTTCAACCACCACAAAAACTCATATTTTAGCTTTTCTAGGGTAAATCATATATTTTTTTAATCGATTTAGCATGTTTTTTAACCCCAGAAAAAATAAAAACACAAAAAAAATTAATATAAATTAAATGCCAGCAAAAACAAAATGAGCGCTTTTTGAGAAAATTTTTTTTGGCAAAAATCTTAAAACGCAACAAACAGACCGCTGTGCAGTGTTTTTTACGTTGTAAATTAGTACTGTCGGAAAAAAGTCTTAGCCGGAGAAAAGTCAGTCGGAGAAACGGTATACTGAAAAAAAGGGTGCAAAAAATGGACACTCCTTAACAAAAAAAAGACGACATTTACTCCTAAATGGAGTAAATATAGATCTATTTTTAGGTGTATTTGGCATACTTTTTTTTCAGTGTAGTCGGAAAATTATCATACAATCGAAGAAAGAAAAAGTTTTAATTTAAATCGGGGAAATGTCTTGGTCGGGGAAACGTCATAGTCAGGGATACGTCATGGTCGGGGAAACATCTTGGTCGGGGATATGTCGAGTCGGGGAAACGTCTACTAATCAATTGCACAGATAAAAGATTCAAAAAATCATAAAGAAACAAAAATAAAAGTAATATTTTCAATGCTCATTTTTGCTCGTCTTTCTTCAATTTTGTTTCCCAACAACAACAATTTTGACAGATGTATTTAGCTTTTTTCGTCGTCGTTTTTTGCATTTTTAGAGCTATGTTTTTGATCAGTTTTATTATGCTGTGAGAATTTTTGTGCTAAAAAATACTTTTAAAAATAAGAATGCCTCTTTTAAAAAATACAAATGAACTTTTTTGAATATTTTGGAATTTGTTGAAATAGTTTTATGTTTGATTTGGGGGAGGGGGTTGTAACAAAATATATCAATGATATTTAAATTATGGTACACCAATAAAAATTTACCCAAAAAGGAATAAAATTAGTTCCCCTCATTATTAGAAAAAGACAGAAAAACAAAAGAAACCATTCAAAAAAAATTAATTTTTGAAAATTGTGAAAAACTTCAATGTGGGATAATAATACGGGCGAAAAAAGTACAGTGCTCCAAAAAAATATGGAAACACCCTTAATTTTATCAAATTTTTGTGGTTTTTGGTTCTCTACAAAAATCTTCTGGTGATTCTGATAGTAAAATCAGTTTGTTAGTTGACATGTTTCAGCGTTTTGGCCAATTTCGATTTCCGGTGTTCTCGCAGCGAAAATTCAAAAAGGCCTAAAATCGAAATTTTGGTATACGGTAGTTTCGAAAAAAATTTTATGTCCACTAGATAGCCCATGTCTCATATAGTCTATATCCCAAGTTTTAGGATTTTACATCTAAACATCTCTTCAGGCCGAGGTATCAAAGATGCAAAAAATGGTCAAAAATTGGCAAAAACTGAAAAAAACAGCTATTTTTTTCAACTTTGCAACCTCGGCCTGAAGAGATGTTTGGATGTAAAATCCTAAAACTTGGGATATAGACTATATGAGACATGGGCTATCTAGTGGACATAAAATTTTTTTCGAAACTACCGTATACCGAAATTTCGATTTTAGGCCTTTTTGAATTTTCGCTGCGAGAACACCGGAAATCGAAATTGGCAAAACGCTGAAACATGTCAACTAACAAACTGATTTTACTATCAGAATCACCAGAAGATTTTTGTAGAGAACCAAAAACCACAAAAATTTGATAAAATTAAGAGTGTTTCCATATTTTTTTGGAGCATTGTATATTTGTTTGTTTTCTTTAAAAGGAAAAAAAATTCTTTTGAATTTCTAACAAATTTGAAATTAATTAATAAAAATTACACACAGGGTGATTCAAGAAATTCCCCCGATTTTCTTTCTGGTGCCAATTTAATACTATTCGAGGTATACAAAAACTGATTGCAGTTATAGAATCAGCAAAAATATAATTTTTTATGATGTTAGAATAAAGTTATTCTGAGAAAAAATAATTTTTTCCAAAATTTATTTTTAATTTTTTCCATTTTTATCTCAAAAAAAAGTATTCCGCATTTCTAACAAATTTGAAACCAATCAATTACATTGATTGCTCTGATTTTTTTGGCACAAAAACTTTGCCGCAACAACCATATTTTTTTTGGTTGCTTTTTCCAAATCAATTCCCGCCTTTTTTTACTGCATTGTATTGAGAGCGTCCGAGAAAAAACAAAAAACATTTTCTTTTTTGGCAGACTGAATGCTTCATTCTGGGCCAGAAAAATTTAGTCCATCTTTGCCATTTTCTTTAGTTGCAACTGTTTTTTATAATCTCCCTCACTTTAGTTTCTATTCTTTCTTATAATTATTTCATTTATTTGTTTGTTTTTTCTGTTTTTTATTTAATTCATAGTCGCAAATAGGTCAAAAGTAAGCGAGTGAACCTTTCCCCAGTTGCACCCCCCCCCCCCCCCCCCCCCCCTATTTGTGGCCTTGATAAAATTTATATTTAATAACTTTGCTTATCTTTTAATCGCTCTTTTTAGATATTATTTGATTTTTTTGTAATCAGACATGGATCTTTCACTTGCTTTACCACAATCACATGATTCAAATGAAAATTACACATTTGCTTCTCCACGTCCACAGCAATTTTCCTTGCTATATCCAACTATGAAATATATATTTTCAAAACCAAGCTCTGGAAAAGCATGGAAGAAATTGATTAAAACTTGCAAATATTTCTTTTCAAAGAATTCTATTTATCCTGTTGAACGTTTAAAATATCGTTATAGTAATATATGGGATGCTGATGGAGAAATTTTTGATTCAACGAAAAATATTGCTAAATTATGGATTCGTGGTGAAATTCAATGTTGTAATTTTGCACCAACAGTTTATTCTTCTTTAATACCTAAAATTGTCAAATGTGATCTTCGTTTTTTGATTATGTGGTATCAAAATTTAACTTTTGATGAATATTCATTTTTGACTTCATCTGATGATTTTAAGCGATTGGAGCTTAACTGGTGCACCATCTGCCATCCTGATGGAACTTTAGTTACATTAGATCAACTCTTTATAAATATTTCCAAACTTGAAGTTTTTGATATGTAAGTCAATTACCCTTTATATTTATATAAACTAACATTTTCAATTTTGTAGGACTTGTGCCGAAAATTCTTCATCTATGTTTCAAGCAGATACTTCCCAAAAAGTTGCTGGTTTGCTTCCATGTTTAAAAAAACTTTCTCACTTCATTCTTTGTGATTTAACAGAAGAATTTGATTTTGCTTCAATGGCTGATTTTCTTTTGGTTAGTTTTCACTTTTTCATTTCCTTTAATAATAAACTTTTAACATATTTTAGAAAAATGAAAATTTATTCTTTTGTTTGGGCTATAATGAAAGTATTCCACTTTCTTCTGGATATAAAGAAATTATTGAAAAATTTATTGCAAAAATTATTGAAACTCCACCAAAAAGATTCCCTGAAATTTATTTTCTTGGGTTTGAAAATAGTGTTCTCTATGATGATTATCAAAAATTGTTTAAGTTAGGAAAATAATTCACTCAAATATTTTTTTCGTGTTTCTTATGTGGAGTTTCGTTTCTTTTTTTGTTTTAAATAACTTTTTATATAAAAAACAATTGTTTTTTATATAAAAAGTTATTAAAAAAAAAAGATACTCTCAAAAAGTTCGATGATATTATTCCATTTTTGAAAGAACTTTCTTCCTTCATTCTTATCCAAAAATAAAATTTTGCACACAAAGAATTCACGGGCCAAGAAAAAATTTAAAGAGAAAAAAAGGTTTCTGGGTACAAAAAAAGATTATTATGCTTTATTTTTATTGGGTATTACAAACAGAATTCTGTTATATAAAAAATGATTTTATATAAAATTAAAAAGTAATTTGTCAAAACATTCGAGTTTTGAATTTTAAATTTGAATATTTTAATTATTAATTAGTTTTTTATACGAAACATATTTGCACAATCGGTGACAAAAGTTTCTGTACACTTTTAGTCGAGAAAAGTCGAGATTATCAAATTTATTTATTTTTGCATTAAATTGGATAATTTTTGTAAAATTTGTGGTAATTAATTTTTTCGGGAGTATAAGGGATTAAGTTTTACGAGGATTCTGAAGTTTTTCATGGATTCTGTGACAGATTCTTAGCGGATTCTGACTCCAAACTTTTTTTTTTGCTATGAGGTGTTTTTGGGGTAAAAAAATGCGGAAAAGCTGAAAATAGAGGCACTTTTTTGATTTGAGGATATGTAGGCTGATTCTGGGCAGATTCTGACTCCGAATATTTTTGTGTGCTATGAATTACCCCCCATTATATTCATCCCTTCCTTGGATTGGTTTTATATTCAGATCTTTAATGAATGCTTTAAATCTGAAAAATAAAATTATAAATTTTTTACCAAAGTTAAAAACCTACTTATCTGATTTACTGAATAATCTGAGTTTATTACACAGTGCCATACAACAGTGCCGGTGGACAAATATTCTGTAAGGATATTGATGGAAGAACTGGTTCTGCACAAACTGAATTATTTCGTTGTCTTAATATATTCCCTTTTACACTGAAAAAAATCGGTGACGAAAAACGGTATTCAGACGTTTCCCCGACTGACATTTCCCCGACCGACGTTTCCCCGACCGACATTTCCCCGACTTGACGTTTCCCCGACTCGATATTTCCCCGACCAAGACGTTTCCCCGACCAAGACGTTTCCCCGACCATGACGTTTCCCCGACCATGACGTTTCCCCGACTAAGACTCTTCCCCGATTTAATCATAAAAGATTTCCCCGACTTAAAAAAAATTTTTTTTTCGAAAAAATGGAGAACTCCAAAAATTCCAAAAGTAATGTAAACTGAAATTCAAATTATCTATCTAAGCTCAATTTAAAATTTCATAGGATTATCAAATTACTATTGGTTTTCTCCGATTGCCGTTTCTCCGACTTAGGCATTTCTTCAGGTAAAATACTAAACTTCCCAGCGTTTAGTATTTTACTTTAATAAAGGCCTACGTAAGATATAACACTCAGTTTATCGGTTTTACCCGTCCCACTATCCCATGTACTAAGCTAAGCGTTCTTAGGGTTCCTCAGGGTTTCTTAGGGTTTCTTAGGGTTTCCTCAGGGTTCCTCAGGGTTTCTTAGGGTTTTGTATAATGTCTTAGTCGGAGAAAAGGGGTTGTCCAGATATGACGTTATACAAAAATCGGGATTTTGGGACCCCTCCCCTCCCCCTCTGCGGCGTCATCAAAGGTGCCGCCTTTGATGGGCGGCATAAGAACAAAGAGCGTCATAATTAGCTGACCCCCCTCCCCCCCTCTTTGTATGACGTCATATCTGGAAATCCACAAAGGCAGTCGGAGAATTGTCATACAATCGAAGAAAAAAAAAAGTTTTGCCTTTTTTTGAAGTCGGGGAAATCTTTTATGATTGAATCGGGGAAGAGTCTTGGTCGGGGAAACGTCTTGGTCGGGGAAACGTCTTGGTCGGGGAAACGTCTTAGTCGGGGAAATATCGAGTCGGGGAAATGTCAAGTCGGGGAAATGTCGGTCGGGGAAATGTCAGTCGGGGAAATGTCAGTCGGGGAAACGTCTACTAATCACGAAAAACCTCTCACTGGTGACGTTTGGGTGATGAATTCATCACTTTTAGTCACGTATTCATCACCAAATCGTCACCAGTGAGGGTTTTTTCATCACCCATTTTTCTCAGTGTAAAGCAGATTTCTTCTTCATTTCTGTTAAATTTGCAAAATCTTGTTGAATACTTTCTATTGTTCGACATTCTCCTTCTTCCATCCGTGATTTTTTATCTGATCTACAAAAGCAGCAGAATTTTAAGGAATTTCCTCCTCGACATCCAAGTACGGTACAAATAAACTTCAAGTCAACGTTAAAAAGCTGAAAATTGTAAAAAAAATATTTGCAAATACATATACATATGCAACTTACAATTTAAAGTAGTATTTGACGCCATGTTTCCAATTTCTTTAACGCTTTGATATTAAATTGTTGAGTTAAAGGGAGTGTCGAAGATAGTGAAAAACTTTTTATGAACGTTTTCCGTCGTTCCAAGTGATGGGGAATGAAAAAGTTTGTCCACCCGCACGCAACAAATGCATTCCCCATCACTTGGAACGACAGAAAAAAGTTTTTCACTATCTTCGACACTCCCTGTTGTAACCGTGGGTTAAACAATAACACGAATATTTATTACAGACAATAAATATATACAATACAATATAAATGGATATAAGGATATATCCGAGAGCGAGCAACAGCGAGCGGACTGTGCGAGCGATAAGCAATAAACAATGAATAATCATTTGAGGGACAAATGAAAGAGAGAGAAAAGGAAAGTGGCAGCGAAGAACGCTACGCCAAGTGGCAACAGAGAAAAGTACAGTATACAAATACGGCCACAACATCCCTCCCCACTTAATTTTTAAGAGATAAAAAAAAATTTACAATAAAACAAAGAAGAATTAGCCGGATAAAAAATAGAATGAAGTAAAATATGTTTCATCTGATTTCTTTTAAATGATAGTGGTGGTTGATGGGGGTCAAGGGAGTAAACATCAAAGGAATACATCACCAAGTCCTGATCACGCACTTTAAAACCACTTGAAGAGTGAAATCATCAGAAACATATAAAACCGAAAAAGAGAGTAAAAACCGGGCTAATTATCAATGAATTAAGAGTAATATTTCTACTCAACTCAACAAATAAACTATAAATCCTAGTGCAACAAAAACTTAATAATATGATTTTTTGGAAGCATCAGGTTGAATTCGTTCTGGAGCTCTTCTAATTCGGGTACCACGACGAGGAGCAGGTACTGTAGGAGATCGAGCAAAACGAGGCGGAGTAGTAGGTGGAGTGAATTGAGTAAATGAAGTTACAGATCTTTCAGAAGACGAAGAAGAAACTTCGGGTGTACGAGTTGACGGAGTTGGATCAGCAGTTACAGAATCAGGTTCATTGAGCAGAGCAACACCACGTTTGTAAAGCTGATTAGCATGAAGACGATGAACACGTTCATTAAGATCAATAATATCATATAATCTTGAACCTTGACGAGCAATAATGCGGCCTTCGAACCATGGCGAAGATTTCATTTTTCTTGCCCAAACATTATCATTAACATTAAAATGACGAAGCCGTGCACCATATTGCGAATTGAATTGCTTTTCCATTTGAACATCTGGAGCATAAAGCTTTTCTTGAAGAGGTTTCATCAAATCCAAAGAATTTCGGATTTCTCGACCAAGATGAGCCATAGCCGGTGAAATATTTCCAGGAGTAGCCGTGGATGGAGTTGAACGATAGCCTAAAAGAAATTCATTAATACAATTATAAAGATTTAAATTTGGCCCAAGCCGGAGAATATTCTTTTTAACAAATCTTTTTACTATATCAACCATACGTTCTGCTTGTCCATTTGATTGTGGCATATATACGGGAGATCGTATATGATTAATACCATGAAGCTTGCAAAATTCACCAAAGAAATTAGAAGTAAATTGTGAGCCATTATCAGTAACCAGGACTCGAGGCAGGCCATTATCAGCGATATAACGTTCAAAAGCTTGAATAGTTGTTTTTGACGAAGCTGTTGAGAGAACTTTAACATCCAACCATTTTGAGCAGCTATCGACGATTACTAGCAACATTTTATCAAGTATTGGACCAGCAAAATCCATATGAATCCGATCACCAGGATTCACAGATTTATTCCAAGAAGCCAAAGTTGCTTTGATTGGAGTTTTTCGAAGCTGGATACAAGCCGTGCAAGAATTTACCATCTTTTCAATATCCTTTGTGATATTTGGCCAGTAAACGTGATGACGGGCAAGTTGCTTGGTAAGATTGACACCATTGTGGGTAGCATGAAGTTGTTCAAGAACACGAGGACGAAGATTTGCCGGGACATAAACGCGTTCATTCATAAGGATGACACCATTAACCAGAGAAAATTTAGGTTCAGCAGTATCATTTTGAAGAGCAGCGCAAAGCTTTTGAGCAAAATCATCATGTTCATATTCAGCAATAATTTCAGCCGGAGTAACAGGCATAGCATCAATTTGACGAATAAGAGCAGCAGAGCATTCAGCTTCTACAGTATCTTCTTCTTCTTCATAAAGTTCTGGGATTGATTTGGTTTTTTCGATAAGCCGGGAAAGAGCATCAGCTTGACCAAAATCCGTTGTTTTTGTGTATCGGATATCAAAATCGTAAGAAGCCAAAAACAAAGACCAACGATGAAGACGATTTGCAGCAAGCACCGGCTTTGATTTCTTGTTGTCGAAGATAGCAAGAAGAGCTTTGTGATCAGTGTAGAGGGTGAATTTTCTTCCTTCAAGGTAACGATGAAAGGTTTTGATAGCCGTTATGAGAGCAAGTCCTTCTTTTTCTGTTTGAGAATACTTGCGTTGAATAGCATTCAAAGATCTTGAGAAGAATTGGATTGGTTTTTCAGAGCCATCATGGCAGATGTGTGAGATTACACCTCCCATTCCAGTATCAGAAGCATCAGCGGCGACAGTAATTGGAAGCCGTGGATCATAATGCGTGAGCATGCATTCAGCAGCAAGCTTATCTTTGATACCATTAAAGGCAGCTTTTTCACGAACATTCCAAGACCAAGGAGCATCATTCTTTAATAAATCATCCAATGGTTCACGAATTTCACGAAAAGCCGGAATAAAAGATTGATAAAAGTTGACGAGACCAAGGAAAGAGCGGAGAGTCTTGACATCCGTTGGTTCAGCCATCTTTTGAATTGCAGCAATCTTTTCTGGATCAGGATGTATGCCGGAAGAGTCGATAATTTTGCCTAAAAAACGAATAGATGAGCAATAAAATTTACACTTTTTAGGATTAAGTTTAAAGCCCCATTCCATTATACGAGCAAGGACCATTTCCGGCACTTCTTTAGTTTGTGCCCCCTATCATTTTTATTTTTTATTTTCATTCACAAAAGCAACCGTTCACTCAACCCTCCCACCCACCCTTTTAAATCGCAATACAAAACTGAATATTTTTATGCAAATTTGTGAATGAAAAATGATAGGGGGCACAAACTAAAGAAGTGCCGTAGCATCTAGAAAAAATATTAAAAACGCATATTAATCAAGATATTACAGTATTAAGTAAACGATGAAACAACAAAAAAAGTAATAGATTTGTGTGCGGGGAACAATAGCGCTCTCCATTGTGTTTCCAAAGTTTTTGCGCTTCAGAAATGGTAGTTTGCCTTAAAAATAAGTTTACATTTCCTATTTTAGGGCTGACAAATTGAAAAAAAGTATGGAAATATAAAATATTAAAAACATTAGTTCAAGTTCAACTTAATGATTCAGGTTAATAAATGATAAATACAAAAACACACAAAATCGGAAATGGAAGCAACAAAGACATGATAATGGAAAATGTTTTAAAATTGGAGCAAAAATTTTTTTGAAATTTTTCAAAAAAAGTTTCGCCTTCTTTTCATTTTGCGAAAGTGGGACATTTTGCCAACATGTCATGTCTTTCGCTGCTTTTTCAAAAATTAAAAAAAACCAAAAATAACGAGAAAAAAAGGAATCATTGAGGGCAAAAAAGTCAGATAACAAAGAACCAACAATTTACAAAAAAAAGGGATACAACAATTGGCGGCGATCAAAAACACAATAAATTTATTTTTTTTACAGAGCAAGCCCCAGAATCAATAGTAGTGCGGAGCAAGCTTTACCTTTGTCGAATGACTGAATGCACAAAAAAACAAATTTTATTTTTGGATAAACTGAAATTAAACAAAGTTTACAGTTTTTGGTTTTTTTTAAAAAACGAAGCAAAAAAGAGACATTTAATTTTTTTTATATAAAAATTTATTTAAAACAAAAAAAACCATTATCAAAAACCAAAAAAATTTTGATAGTATTATAAATCATACAATTTTCGATAATCATCAAAACAAATACTATTTTTAAATCCAGGAAAATCAATATAAGGGATTTGTTTTGGTGGAGTTTCAATAATTTTTGCAATAAATTTTTCAAGAATTTCTTTATACGCATCGGAAAGTGGAATGTCTTCATCAAAGTTCAATTCAATAAACAAAATTTCATTTTTCTAAAAAATATTGTTAATACATGTATACGGTATTTAAAAAAGTAAAAATTAACCACAAGAAAATCAGTAATTGAAGCAAAATCAAAAGCTTCTGTTAAACCCCAAAGATTAAAAAGAGAAAGTTCTTTTAAACATGGAAGAATATCAACAAATTTTTTGAAAGTAATTCCTTGAAACATTGATGAAGAATTTTCGGCACAATACCTACAAAAGTGAACCTGTTATTTCATATAAATACAATTTTACAATGACTTACATATGAAAATATTTGAGTTGGGGAATATTTTTAAAGAGTTGATCAAATGTAACCAAAGCTCCATCAGAATGAGAGATGGTGCACCGGTTAAGCACCAAATGCTTTAGATCACCAGATAAAGATAAACATAAATATTCATCAAAAGTTAAACTTTGATCCCAAATATTCAAAGAACGAACATTTAATTTTTTAATTTTCGGGATTAATGAAGATAAAATTGTTGGTGCATCACTATAAACATCAATTTGATCATAAATCCATAATTTAACAATATTTTTCGTTGAATCGAAAATTACTGCATCAGCTTTCCATTTCTTACTACCATAATCATATTTTAAACGTTTAACAGGATAAATATCATTTTTGAGAAAAAATATTTGCAAGTTTTAATTAATTTCTTCCATGCTTTTCCAGAGCTTGGTTTTGAAAATATATTTTTGATAATCGGATATAGCAAGGAAAATTGCTGTGGACGTGGAGAAGCAACTGTATATCTTTCATCTGAATCATTTGATGATGGTAAAGCAAGTAAAAGATCCATATTTGATTATCTAAAAAAGAGAGACTAAAAAATATATATAAATAAATTTGCTTAAAACACATTCTACGACAAAATATTCGTCTCCCATAGTAATGGCTGTACCAACAAAAATGAATATTTCTGAAACTTTACCCATGTTTTCGACTATGCTTAACAAGACTAGAACCAAGGGCTTTATGCTCAAAAGTGCCGTTTTGGCACTTTTTTGTGCCATTGAAGTCAAAAACGGCATTTTTGAAAAACAGCCGCTCTTGGAGATATTGGCTTAATTTAATTTGGTATAAACTAAATCGAGGTCGCTGAATCCGAATATCGCATTTACAAATCTTGAAATTCGGTGTGGGACCCAAAAATGACGAAATTATGCAAATTTTTGCGTTTACGCCGTTCTAGCGCCGTGGGGGTTTTTGTGCGGGTTCCAATTTATTTTTTTTCGGATTCCTCGTGTTTTTTTACCCCTAGGAAGGGTGAAATATAAAAAAAATATTTCGAGTACTATCCTTTATGAATTTTTGAATAAGCTTGATTCACCTTTTTGTCTTGGTCCCCCCTTACAGAAAAAATTTTTGGAAAAATTAAAAAAAAAATTTTTTTTTATTTTTCAAATTTTATGTTTTATCTCAGATCAGTTACATTTATTTGTAGTTTTTCAAGTATTTCTAAAATAAAAAAAAATTTTTTTTTTAAATTTTTTAAAAATTTTTTCTAAAATTTTTTTTTGTAAGGGGGGACCAAGACAAAAAAGTGGAATCGAGCTTATTCAAAAATTCATAAAGGATAGTACTCGAAATATTTTTTTTATATTCCTCCCTCTCTAGGGATAAAAAAACACGAGGAATCCGAAAAAAAATAAATTGGAACCCGCACAAAAACCCCCACGGCGCTAGAACGGCGTAAACGCAAAAATTTGCATAATTTCGTCATTTTTGGGTCCCACACCGAATTTCAAGATTTGTAAATGCGATATTCGGATTCAGCGACCTCGATTTAGTTTATACCAAATTAAATTAAGCCAATATCTCCAAGAGCGGCTGTTTTTCAAAAATGCCGTTTTTGACTTCAATGGCCCAAACGGCACTTTTGAGCATAAAACCCTTGGCTCTAGTCTTGTTAAGCATAGTCGAAAACATGGGTAAAGTTTCAGAAATATTCATTTTTGGTGGTACAGGTTCAAGAATATTTTGTCGTAGAATGTGTTTAAAAACAGAAAAGAAAAAAAACCGGACAAAAATAAAAAGATTTTATAAAACAGTTGCAACTAAAGAAAATGCCGAAGATGGACTAAATTTTTCTGGCCCAGAATGAAGCATTATGCAATTGTGGGAAGATTAATTGAAGGCTTCAAACAAAAGAAAAAGAAAACTCAAGAAATTCTTCTGGACAAAATCGTTCCAATTACTGCTTCAACACTTCGTCCTGATATCTCAATTATTGACAAAAGAAAAAAGAAGTAATATTGATCGATATCACATGTCCATATGAAAATCTGCCTGCTGCATTTTGTAAAGCTCGTGAAAAGAAATTAGAAAAGTATCAACCCATTAAAGCAGAACTCGAAGATCAAGGCTTTAATGTATTCTTAGATGCTTTTATCATTGGATCCCTTGGTGGATATGATCCTGAAAATTACAAATGTCTAGCTGCACTCGCGATTCAAAAAAGATATGCTGTACTAATGAAAAAATTAATGGTATCAGACTCAATTCGACATTCAAGAGAAATCTACATGAACCATGTTTGCCAAAAAAGAAACAACCAACAGCAATCTCAATCAACTCAACGCCAACATCGGATTTTATAATGTGGTTTTAAACTGGGTGTGATCTGAAATAAAATCCCGAAAGTTTAAAATTCATTATATTATCTCGGTGTTCTACGTCAAATCAATCAGAAAACACAACATAATCCTATTAATTCAAAAAAAGCTCGTGCATCATCAGTTTTTTTTTTCACTTTTTTTTTTACTATTCTTATTTTATTATCTTCATTTCCCTCAATTTTCATCGACTGCAATTAATCAACTCAACACCAACATCGGATTTTATATTGTGATTTAAAACTCGGTGTGATCTGAAATAATATCCCGAAAGTTTTAAATCCTTTAGAAGATCTGATGCTTGACTCAAATCAATCAAAAACCCATCCAAAAAGTTTGTGCTTTATCAACTTTTTTTTCTCATTCAACCTTTCTTTCAACTTTTAAAAGAATGTTCCATGCAGCCTTCTTTTCAATTTCTTTTACTTAAATATTTGTTTTGTTTGTATATAAAACGCTGACTTTAAAAATATTTTAAACAAATACAAAAAAGGGGTAAAAATACAGAATTTTCCTCTTGTTTTTATCATAATTAAATATGAAACATTATCCTCAGTATTATTGAACCGGAGGATTTATTGTCAAATTTTATTAGATTTTTTTGTTCTAAAATTTTGAGGCAATTTTGACCCAAAGTGCTATTTCTGCCTCACTTTAAATTTCTATTACTATCAAAAATTTGAGGCTATTTTTTTAGCCTCACTTTGAGGCTATTTTTTTAGCCTCACTTTGAGGCTATTTTTTTAGCCTCACTTTGAGGCTATTTTTTTAGCCTCACTTTGAGGCTATTTTTTTAGCCTCACTTTGAGGCTATTTTTTTAGCCTCACTTTGAGGCTATTTTTTTAGCCTCACTTTCAACGCCTGGGATTCGAACTTTCGACGCTCGTTTGAGAGACGATTGTACTAACCACTCAGACATTGCAACAAACAATAACGCGTTGCAAAAATGAAAGGAAAGAAAGTGATATTTTTTTTCGTTCTTTTTTGCATTTTTTGTTGTTTTTTTTTTGCATTTTTTACCAAATGTTTTATTTTTTTAATTTTTATTAATACAAAAACATTTTGGGTTATAATATCACATATTTTCAAGTTTGTTTTACCAAAAATGAATTTAAGCCTTTATTGTGATCAATCCTGAAAAAGAACATAAAAATTCCAGATCAGAATTCCAATGGCTTGCCTAGCTGCTGCAAAAAGCTTCATCAATTCCTTTTTGGTACAATGGGGATCATCATCTGTAAAAAATAAAATCGCATCTTCTTCTGTAGCAAAAGTATGGGGTCCTCGTTCAGCTAAATATTTTAATAAATCCAATGTAACAGCTTTCAAAAGCTAAATATTTTGAAGGGTTTATGGCACATAAAAAAGTAAAAAACCTTTTCAACTTCTTTCGGTGTTTTAGTTGCTAATTCAGTTAAAATATTTAAAGCTTCAAGAGGATTTCTTTTGTAAGAACTTGCAAAAGTATTCCAAAATAATGATCAAGTCGAATTTTTTCTAAAGGAAGTGTGTCACATTTTATATTGCAAAAGGAATTCAAGAATTAAATGAAGTCCCAAATTTCCTTAAAAATCTTCCACCACCTGAAGAGTTTCAACAACTTTTGGATCGTATTAAAATCAATGTAGTTCCTCCTGAAGCGGATGTACATCGTTCTCCTGATCTCGACAATGAAGGCATGAATGAATTTATTGAACGCATGGTTGACAAAACTTGTCCTCCACCTGCTTCTTTAATACCCGGCCCTTCAAATACAGCATTATCACAAGCAAGTTCCTCTTCTTCAAATCCAAGAAAAAAATCAGTTTCACAATCACGTCTTGAATCTGAGTTAGAAGCGGAACAAATGCCAGCACCTAAAAGAGGAAGAGGACGACCACGAAAAATATAAACAATAATTATTAAAAGACAATTTTTGCCAAAAATTTGTTGATATCTGCTTTAAAAGTTTAACCATTTGTCTCTTTTTTCTGTTTCCCAATTTGAATTTCTGTTATTTTTAACAGTTGTAAACATTTTTTTTACTTAAATTTTTTTACTGTAAAATTCTCTATTTCGTTTTTTTTCTGATTAATAATTTATTGTAAAATTTAACCTGTGCTTTTTTGTTAATCTTATTTTCTCAGATATTTTTTTCCTAATTGTTTTTGTAATATTTTAAATCACCATTATTTTTTGTATACGGCAAGTGATCGAAGTCAAATTAAATAAAATAATATTTTTAAATTTTTAAATAATTTTTGGTAAAACAAACTTGAAAATATGTGATATTATAAGTTATAATATCACATATAATTTATAACCCAAAATGTTTTTGTATAAATAAAAATTAAAAAAATAAAACATTTGGTAAAAAATGCAAAAAAAAAACAACAAAAAATGCAAAAAAGAACGAAAAAAAATATCACTTTCTTTCCTTTCATTTTTGCAACGCGTTATTGTTTGTTGCAATGTCTGAGTGGTCAGTACAATCGACTCTCAAACGAGCGTCGAAAGTTCGAATCCCAGGCGTTGAAAGTGAGGCTAAAAAAATAGCCTCAAAGTGCACGTTGGAAATTTTAATACATTCTAAACTTTCGTTGCAAGAATCCTTGTCATGCATTTGTCGTGCAATTTTTTGCTAAATTTATTACAACTTTGGCAATGGATTCCGAGTTTATGTGAATTTTTCACGTTTTTTTGTTTTTATAATTAAAATCAGTGTAAAAAACCAAGTAGGATAACAGAGAGTTTTTTCAAAAAGAATATCTGTAAAGCAAAATCAATATTGCATGTGAAATTGTCGGGTGATTTTTTCACTTTATTAGTTTTGGCAAAACGTTTTGCTCCGAGTCTAATCCATACTAACTCAATTAATCTTCTATTTGATGCTGGATATATACTTTTCTCAGCAAAATTATCATTTACAATAGCTTGAACGAATGCCAGATAATGTTGCAGAATCATCATGTACATATAAAAAGTAAGTATATCTAATTTTTTTACCTTATTATATATAAATTTTGTTTCAGGTTGCTTTATTTTCATTCAGAATTATATTTTTCAATAATTATTTCATTCATGTATCACATCTTATGCAATGATAATCACAATAAACAACAGCGTCACGATTTTTTGTCCGAATTATAATGAACCAAAATGTTAGTTTCCCGCTGGAAGAGCTGCTGCATAAATTGATATCAGTTTGATAATTAATTTATTGAATAATATAATTCTGAATGAAAATAAAGCAACCTGAAACAAAATTTATATAAAATAAGGTAAAAAAATTTGAAATACTTACTTTTTATATGTACATGATGATTCTGTAACATCCTCTGGCATTCGTTCAAGCTATTGTAAATGATAATTTTGCTGAGAAAAGTATATATCCAGCATCAAATAGAAGATTAATTGAGTTAGTATGGATTAGACTCGGAGCAAAACGTTTTGCCAAAACTAATAAATGGGAAAAATCACCCGACAATTTCACGTGCAATATTGATTTTGCTTTACAGATATTCTTTTTGAAAAAACTCTCTGTTATCCGACTTAGTTTTTGACGCTGATTTTAATTAAAAAAACAGAAAAACGTGAAAAATTCACATTAACTCGGAATCCATTGCCAAAGTTTTAATAAATTTAGCTAAAAATTGCACGACAAATGCATGACAAGGATTCTTGCAACGAAAGTTTAGAATGTTCATTTTTAGTGGATGCAATTCCAACGTGAGTGAGGCTAAAAAAATAGCCTCAAAGTGAGGCTAAAAAAATAGCCTCAAATTTTTAATAGTAATAGAAATTTTAGGTGAGGCAGAAATAGCACTTTATGTCAAAATTGCCTCAAAATTTTAAAAAGATTACAAAAATCCAAAAAAATAGAAAATTTATGAAAAATGCCTTTGATTAAAAGTGTTGTGGCCGTATTTGTATACTGTACTTTTCTCTGTTGCCACTTGGCGTAGCGTTCTTCGCTGCCACTTTCCTTTTCTCTCTCTTTCATTTGTCCCTCAAATATTCATTCATTGTTTATTGCTTATCTCTCGCACAGTCCGCTCGCTGTTGCTCTCTCTCTCGGATATATCCTTATATCCATTTATATTGTATTGTATTATTTATTGTCTGTAATAAATATTCGTGTTATTGTTTAACCCACGGTTACAACAAATTGGTGACGAGTAGATTCGTATTCTGCTCTATCCGGCTAAATTATTGTATTTTCCTGTCCGCGTTTAATACTTTTTAGCTTCAATTTTTTTTTGTATATATCCTTATATACATCAACATGGTCCGCTCTCCTCCATCTCCTGCTGTTGCTGTTCCAGTTATGGATGCTGCTGGCTTTGCTGCTGCTGTTGCAGCTGCCGTCGCTCAACTTCAAATCAACAATGCTGCTACCGCAAATGTTTCTCAAAATCTTCCAGCAATTCCCAAGTTTATCTGTGATCCTGCTAAACCTAATGGTGCTTCACTTTGGTTTGATCAGCTTGATTCACTTTTCCGGCTGCAACCTGTTACTGATACCGAAAAATGTGCTTTGGCCATCAATGCTCTGGATTCGTCAACATTTGAAAAAATCTCTCGTGCTCTGTTACCTGATCCAATCAAAACGTGTGTCGACTACAACAAGCTCCGTGATAAAATGATTGGTCTGTTTGATTTTTCTGTGTCATTGTTTGCTCGTCGTTATTCAGCTTTGAATATGGAATGGAAAGGTCCTGAATATGAATCCATACCTGAACTGATGGCAAGGATTAAAGATGCTGCAACGGCTTTCAATGGAATCAAAGATACTGAAATAGAAACATTAATATTGATGATGTCTATGAAACATCCTGCTTTGGAAAGCTTCCGTATGCAAGTACTTAGCAAACTCAACAAGCAAGCTGATACTCCATTGAATGAATGTGGAGAAACAATGATCGCTTCACTTCAAACTCAACGTGAACAACGTCTACCAATGAATGCCAGCATCAATTTCGTCCAAAAGAAAAAGGTCTTAATGAAAAAGGAAGAAGGCAAGAATGGATCTTCATCTACATCTTCGGCTTCTTGTTCATCTTGTGGTGGATCTCATCAACGTCAATCTTGCCGTTTCAAAGATGCAGTTTGCCGCTTCTGCAATATTAAAGGTCACATCGAAAAGGCCTGCAGAAAAAAGCTTGCTTCACATTCAAATAATAGACCACATCATAATGTTCGTGCTGTTCAATCCTATGATGCTAAGCCTCAAATCAACTCCTTCCATATTCAACAAGTATATCAAAATACTCCTGTTGCTTCTCTTCGACATATGGTTAATGTAATCGTCAATGGTATCACCTTATCAGCTCAAATGGATGATGGTGCTGATCTAACCGTGATGGCAAAGGTTGATTACACCAAAATTGGATCTCCTGCTCTTGCTGGACCTACTATATCAGCTAACACCGCCAATGGTCATGATTTGAAGCTCCTTCAAATCTATGGTTGATCTCAGAGGAAAATCACGGCTTGTCGAATTCCATGTTGCTGATATCAAATCAACATTGCTTGGAACAAATTTCTTCAAAACCTTTGGTATAGATCTTGTTATGGATGGTGAAGTTCTATGCAATATGGTTGTTGGCCACTCCATGGCACCCGTCAAAAAGGTTGAAGAACTTATGGACAAGTTCAAACCTTTATTTGAACCTGCTCTTGGTCAACTTGCTGATGCTAAAGACGGAATGGATGAATGTTTATCGACCCGCCGCATAAACACAATTGTTACAGCACCTGTAACTGCTCATGAAATTAATGCTGCTCTTGCTGAAGATGTAACTGCTACACTTCGAGATAAAGGTAAGCGCATGTCGGGCATTAATTTCGATTGTTTTTCAGATGGCTATTGGTAAAACGCGAACCACCACGAACCGCGAATCGCCGCGAACCGCGAACCAAATTCGTGGTTCGCGGTTGATCTTACCGCGAACCACGAATCGGTTTAGTTTTTTTTTTTAAATTTTTTTTAAAGTTTTAACCATATTCTGGGTTGGAAAAAACAGGGAATCCAAAAATACATATAACAATGTCCAGTAATAAGTAATTTCTGGTAAATGTTGAAATTCCGTAAAAGAACATTTTTCAAACTATTTTCGGTTAAATAGGGAAATCAATAGAAGAATAATTTGTAAGTTATTTTTGGTAAAATGGTATCTCTTTGACACCGAAAAA
Source organism: Panagrolaimus superbus (assembly GCA_964035985.1). Classification (NCBI taxonomy): domain Eukaryota; kingdom Metazoa; phylum Nematoda; class Chromadorea; order Rhabditida; family Panagrolaimidae; genus Panagrolaimus; species Panagrolaimus superbus. The sequence continues at coordinate 16,883,570 of OZ038357.1, forward strand.
AATAAATGATATTACATTCGCTTACGATAACATTATTATGTTCATATGTCTGAATGACAAATCAATGTGAATTATTAAAATAATTCACATTGATATATAGAGTTGTTACAATAAATGGGGATCATTATCGTCCACTATTTTCTTTTTGCTTCCTGTATAAATCATGAGGTACTTCTTCAGTTTATCCCCCCCCCCCCTTTTCATTCACAAAAGCAACCGCTCAGTTCACCCACCCTTTTAAATTCACAGTAAAAACTCAACATTTTTATGCAAATTTTGAATGAAAAATGCGAAAAATAAAAGGGGGGAGGGGATAAACTGAAGAAGTGCCCATCAGGAAAGAGAAATAAACAACTTTAATTACCGAAGTCATTATTCATTGCATCAATTAATTAAGATGCTTGGGGATTATAAATCAAGCTGAAAGATGCTTCCATTATTCTAATTTATTCATTTAAATCAATGTTTGCGTTTTGCGGGGAATACGATTCATTCCCCAACACAGTCATTAAAGGGAGATCGACAACCCTACATTTAACCCACCCTAATAAAAGATATAACCGGAGTCCATGATGATGAGAAAAAAAGTGTCCAAACATATCGAATCAATTAGGACTGGTTTAATATGAGGTATAAATCGTTAGTAAACAGAATTTCGGCAATCTGCTGAGATTATACAACTTTAACTATTGACACAAAAACGGCCGTTTCATTTCACTTACGGTAAAAAGTGATACCAAAAACACAATTTATACAAATTTCGACATTTACAAGAAATTACTTATTACTGGACATTGTTATTTGTATTTTTGGATTTCCTATTTTTTCGAACCCAGAAAATAGTTAAAACTAAAAAAAATAATTTTTTTGATAAAATTAAACCGATTCGTGGTTCGCGGTAAAATCAACCGCGAACCACGAATTTGGTTCGCGGTTCGCGGCGATTCGCGGTTCGTGGTGGTTCGCGTTTTACCAATAGCCTTTTCAGATATGAATGCTGATGATCCTGGTCGTATGAAAGAAACTACGGTGACTCCTTACACGCTTTCTCTTCATGCTCCAACACCTGATTCTTTTCAAAATGCCGAATCTCCAACAGATGTCGCGCCGCCTGGAAAAGAAAGGATCAGCCACGCATGTTCAATGAAACTTCAACATGTTCCCACACTTGATTCACATCAGCTTCATGAACCTTCCGATGTTTGTGATGTTATGGAAGAACTTTCTCCACTTGCTCTTGGCTTTAAAGGAATTCTTCATGCTGGTGAATCTTCATCAAATGTTGCTGCTCAACATCCACCTCCTGCTCAACATTCTCATGCTCCACCACAACATTTCAAGTTCAATCGTCCGAAAAAGAAATCAACTGTATAATTTTTTTTATATACTCTTTTCCTTTTGTCCTTGTCTTATGTTGTCTCTTAATTCTTAATTCATTGATAATTAGCCCGGCTTTTACTCTCATTTTCGGTTTTATATGTTTTCTGATGATTTCACTCTTCAAGTGGTTTTAAAGTGCGTGATCAGGACTTGGTGATGTATTCCTTTGATGTTTACGCCCTTGACCCCCGTCAACCACCACTATCATTTAAAAGAAATCAGATGAAACATATTTTACTTCATTCTATTTTTATCCGGCTAATTCTTCTTTGTTTTATTGTAAATTTTTTATCTCTAAAAAATTAAGTGGGGAGGGATGTTGTGGCCGTATTTGTATACTGTACTTTTCTCTGTTGCCACTTGGCGTAGCGTTCTTCGCTGCCACTTTCCTTTTCTCTCTCTTTCATTTGTCCCTCAAATATTCATTCATTGTTTATTGCTTATCTCTCGCACAGTCCGCTCGCTGTTGCTCTCTCTCTCGGATATATCCTTATATCCATTTATATTGTATTGTATTATTTATTGTCTGTAATAAATATTCGTGTTATTGTTTAACCCACGGTTACAACAAAAGATAAGAGGCATTTTAAACAAAAAAATGAAATTTTTTAATTGGATGAGTTAAAATCGACAATTTCTCCTTCTTTTTTTGTTTGTTTAAAATATTTTTAAAGTCAGCGTTTTATATTTAAACTTTTGAAATTGCTCAAATGTTTTTTTTTGTTGTTATCTACTTTTTTTTTATCGTAACTATATTCATTCAATAAATTTATCAATCTGCGAAAAAAGAAAAAGTTTTTTGTTTTTTCTCGGACCCTCCCAATAAAATGCGGCAAAAAAAGGCGAGAATTGATTTTAAAAATATTAACAAAAAAATAAGGTTATTGCTGCAAAATTTGTGTGCCATTAAAAAATTAGAGCAATCAATATAGAATATGTATATTTTGTTATTGATTGGTTTCAAATTTGTTAGAAATGCAAAAAATTATTTTTCAAGATTTTCAAAAATTAATTTTTTTGAATGGTTTTTTTTTGTTATTTTACCTTTTTTTAATATTGTTTTAACCTTTGGATTTTGTGACCATTTTTTTACTCAAAATTTCCTTTGGCGTTTTGTTCTTGGAGGTCCCTAAATAAATTCAAAGAAGTGCCTTAACTAGACACTGGCAGCGAACAATTTTTTCTTTCTTTTCTTTGTCATTTTTTTGGTTACAGTATGAAAAATTAAATTTTAATTTACTGTCTAATAATCAGACCTACTAGATGTAACTTTTTACGCTGATTCCAAAAATGCAATTTAAAAATTTTTTTACTGAGGACAAAGCGCCGAAAATGCTAAATTACTGTATCGTTTCAACTACAAAAAGCAGGGGTAAGATTTGGTAAACTTGAATTATATATAATTCAATAGAGAATTTAATTCTGATTCCCATGGTTTTTTTTTCTAATGAGCACTAAAGAGCACAAAAATGGTATACCCCAGAAACCTCCATTTTTCCCTACAAAATTGGTTGAAAAATGTGGTTTTGGCGACGCGTCTTTCAAAAGCATAAAGGAAATGCATTTTTTTGTTGCAAAAAAAGGAAAGAAAAAGCGTCTTTTTTTCTACCAAAAAATTTTGCTTTTTTAAATTTTCAGATGGCATTTTCGGCGCTTTAACTTAATTTTTTAAATTTTTTGTTTTTAAATTATTCTTATTCAGGCCCAAAAGTACTATAATCAAACAAAAAAATTTAATTTTTCGAAAAATTTTTTTTACTTGCCGGTGTCTAGCCTTAACCTTATTTCTTTTTGGTAAATTTTTATTGCCATACCATAATTTAAAATAAACCAAAAAGTATTAAAGGGAGTGTCGACGACAAGCAAGAAACGCACTACGACGGTAAGGGCGTCATAGCGGGTTCATTTTGAAAAAAACGAAATTTCAATTGAGAATCAGAATTTTAGAACACTCTTTTTTCCAGCTAAAAAAACAATAGTTGCTATTGAGGATGATAAGGGCAATAGCGACTACTGTTTTTTTAGCCGGAAAAAAGTGTTCTAAAATTCTGATTCTCAATTGAAATTACGTTTTTTTCAAAATGAACCCGCTGTGGGGCGTCACGGCAAAGACGGAAATGAAAAGTTTGTTTTTTTGTCATTCATTCACATCGGTTTGACGGATGAATTTTTGCAAACTTTTCATTCCCCATCATTGACGCGACGGCCTTACCGTCGTAGTGCGTTTCTTGTTTGTCATCGACACTCCCTTTAACACATTTTGTTACCACCCACCCTAACCGCAGAAGTGCCAAAAATTTTTAAGTTTAAAAACATGCATTCTCACTTTTAAAAGTATTTTTTTGCTCAGAAATTGTAACAATTAAATTCATCATTAATCCCTGGAGCATTATTACGCAGTGTAAAAAGTGATAAAATATTTTCGTCCAACCCTGATTTAAACCCCCCGAAATTTTCAACCCCAAAAACCTAGCACTCTAAAAAAAGATTTTACAAAATCGCATTTAAAATGCGGAGAACCAAAAAGTTGTTCTTTAAACTAAAAGGGTCCTTTTTAGGTGTATTTTTGTAAGCTAATAATAAGCACTTCATTTAAATGTTTTTAACTTCATAAAAACATAATTATATTTGTTTATTTACAAATGTTTTTTTTTTAAATTTGTTTAAATCTTTAAAAAAAATAATGGAAATGATAGCCCCCTCCCTCATTTATAAACATTTATAAATTCAAGCATGTACTTAAAAGGAAAAAACAGAATTGCTTTTTTTGCTTTTTTTAATATTTTTATTATTTAAAAAAGTATGAATGAAACGACGACTTTCAAAACTTTTACGGTAAAAGATGTTGAAGAATTCGGCAATCGATTACATATAAATACTGTAATAAATACTATTTTAAATGGATTAGCTGTATATTTAATTGCAACACGGTCTACAAAAGCGATGAAAATGACAAAAAGATTTATTTCATTAACTATTTTTGGTGCTTATCTCTTGGATTTTCATGTATCCTTTCTTTTTGGACTTTTTACCCTTATTCCATATACAATTGTTTGCAGTGCTGGAATTTTAAAGATTTTTGGATGGACGGGTGTTGTAGTGAATTGGGTAATTGTAAAAGAGCATATAATAAAAATTAAGGATGCCGTGATGCAAGGCGGAATTTAGAGGGAGGGAATGCGGGATCTGTGCCCTCCGAAATTGAAGAATTTACTAATTTTCTAGGCCGATGTTTGGCAAAATGTTTTTTAATGCCAAAAATAATGTTTCTTTTTCGTTTTCTTATTTTTCAAATATAGAAAATAAAAAACGGAAATTTTTTACTCCCACATGCATGAAAAAAATTTTTTGGATTCTGAATCCATCGTCAGAATCTGTATTTACTTTAAAAATCGGCAGGCACTCTGTTGATATTTATCAGTGAGTATTTAGCTATCTTTTGGTACCTTAACCACCCCTGTATTATCACTCTTCGCAAAATCCGCCTTAACCGGACAAAATAGGGGTAAAAAAGAGCCCATGCATGGCATTGAAAAAACATTTTGCCAGACATTTTTCTCAAAAATTAATCAAGTAAAATATTTTTTGTAGGCACTAATGCATGTTACAGTCAGCTTTGGTGGAATGTCAATATTTTTTGCATTACTGTATCAATATTATTCATTAAACAGTAATCCGGAAATATTTAAAAAACCACGAATCATTGCAGCTATGTTTGCTACAATGATTTTGTATGGATTTCCTCCGGCTATTATCTCATATGCAAATGCAGATTATGAATACGGAATAACTTATGTTGAACACAATATTTCACAACATTTTCAACTATATACAACTGCCGCCTGTTACACCAATAAAGTAAATATTTGGGTTCCAATCTGGGTTTTGGATGTTATATTTCAAATTGCATTCGCTTTTGGCATCGCCATAATTTTGGCAATAAAAAATGTGCGAAAATTACAAACTTTAAAATCTTCAATGTCAAAAGAAAATTTAAAAGTACAAAAACAATTTTTTGTTGCTTTAATAGTGCAATTATCAATCCCATTCATTTTTATGGTGATTCCACTTACTTTTTTAATTGTTGAATTACTTTTGGGAGCTCAGGATATTGCCGGTAAGTACTTTTTTTTATTGAAATGTACCCATTTTTAGCAACCGGTGCGTGAAAAAAAGAGCGGGGACTGAATGTTAGAGAGCCAAGCCCGTATTTAGGGGGGGGGGCTTTGGGGGTTGGCGGCGGCAAAAGATCAAAGGTTAGCCCCCCCCAAAATCGATGAGCCCCCCCCCCGAAAATTTTTTCTGGGTACGGCCTTGTAGAGAGCTTGTCCGAGTGGGAGATGGCGCATGCTTGCAAGCCGAAGGTGAGAGGGTTCAACTCCCGCCCCGCCTGGTACAAAATAAATATTTTAATTCAAATTAAATTAAAAATAATTGTCTTTGATGATTATAGCAAAATTAGGACAAAAATAAAATTTTTCTATGATAGAGAGCTTGTCCGAAATTCAGTTTTTAGTGTTATGCGGAGTTAATTATTCTTTTCATTATTTAAATAGTTCAAAATTTAGCTTTTAAATAATAACTTTTTCTTTAAACTTTTAGAACTTTCACATTGGGTGATCCAGTTTTTTAGTTTCCACTCTTCTGGAAATGCTGTTGCTGTTATGCTAATTTTTAAACCATATCGAATGGCACTTTTTGAATGGATAAAAAGAATTAAGAGATTCGTTTTTTGTCAATCCAAAATTATTCCTTTAGTCGCCGCCGTTGCTGCAACAACCACCTCATCTGGAATATTAACAACAAGAAGAAGATGAAGTTAAAGTAAAAGACTACAGAATTTTGCCAAAAATGTTTAATTTTTGTTGTATTTTTAAAATATATATAATTTATTAAATTCGTGCATTTAATTTTTTTTGAAAAGTGTGAAAATCGAAAGTGACGTCTTGAAAAAAATTTAAATTCAAATGGCACAAAAACAGTTTTGGGGGTAATGAATCTGGTTTTCGAAATATCAATACCTGGGGGATATCAATAGCTAATTTGATAATAAAAGTAGTCGGAAACGGAACCAAAATGTTCGCTCATCGAGTTTAGCGAACATTTTGGGAGACGGCGCATGCTTGCAAGCCGAAGGTGAGAGGGTTCAACTCCCTCCCCGCCTGGTGCAAGGATTAAAAAGAATGTGTTCCAAAAATTTGGTTTTCATTGAGTTTTGACTCTTTCAAAAATTTAAAATTACAGTGTGTCTTTATAAGTTTTTTATTCTCTTATCAGTGGAAAACTGTTATTTCATATTCTTGTCACCCCTAAATACATATAGCATGCGCAATAGCAGCATAATGGAATTATTAAGTGACTGACAAATACAAACATAACCAAAAAAAGTATTTCACAAAAACAAAAATGAAATTTTCTTCACGAAATTGAGAAAAATATAAGAATTTATAAATTTTCTTTTCATGCTGTAGTACTACAAAAGTAAAAGAATAGCTATGGAGTTATTCGGTTCCGAAGGAACTTCTGCCGAAACTAAAACTACAATTTGTTTTTAATAGCATTTTAAAATATATTTCACTTGTCACATTCGCTAATTTTCACAAAATTTAAGAATTTATAAATTTCTTTTTCATGCTATAGTACTACAAAAGTAAAAGAATAGCTATGGAGTTATTCGGTTCCGAAGGAACTTCAGCCGAAACTAAAACTACAATTTGTTTTTAATAGCATTTTAAAATATATTTCACTTGTCACATTCGCTAATTTTCACAAAATTTAAGAATTTATAAATTTCTTTTTCATGCTGTAGTACTACAAAAGTAAAAGAATAGCTATGGAGTTATTCGGTTCCGAAGAAACTTCAGCCGAAACGAAAACTATAATTTGTTTTTAAAAGCATTTTAAAATATATTTCATTTGTCAAATATGCTAATTTTCACAAAATTTAAGAATTTATAAATTTTCTTTTCATGCTGTAGTACTACAAAATTAAAATAATAGCTATGGAGTTATTCGGTTCCGAAGAAACTTCAGCTAAAGACTACAATTTGTTTTTAATATCATTTTAAAATATAGATGGATTCTGGAAAAGAATGCAAGAAAAGCGAGCAGAAGAAACTACCCGAAAATTGGGATTACAAAAAAAAACAGATTGAAGCTCAAGCTGGCGTTGAAAAATACGGTGGTCTTTGGATAACTGTTGAACAAATGATAAATTATCTTGAAAATTTGTCTAAAAAGGATAAGAAACTAGCTGTTAAAGCTAATATTAAATATCATAAAGTTTTTACAAAAATTAACGATAAGAAACTCATAATTATGAGAAAACAAAAAGATAAGCCACTTAAAGAACTGATTGATAATTTAAAAATACTTATTAATATGCCACAAGAAGATACTCAAAATGATAATGTTTATGATTACGAATGATTGAATAATTTTTGATTAAAATGCTATTTTGTTTTTTTAATAAAAAGATATAATTATAATTAAAGTATACTTTATAGTTTGTGTAACGAGTGTAACAAATTTCACACTTTTTTGCAAAAAAAACGAAAGAAAAGAGAGAGGCCACTTTGCCAAAAAGAAAAATCATAAGCTTTTTCCTAGTCACTTTTATCGCACGTTGGGAAAACCATGGACAAACGTCTCTAAAATTTTCATATTAAAGTTTATCAAATTTTCAGATTTTCTATAAGATTCTGTATGAAAACCGCTACAGAATAGGGTTGTTCATTTCCCGGGAAATCGTAAAAAAGGCGGGAATTTCTCGGGAAATGCCCGGGAAATTTCCCGCCATTTCCCGAAATTTCGATTTTGGCAATTTTACGAATTTAATGTCAAAGAAACGAAAAATATCTATTTTCAGGATTCAGAGATGGGCAAACGCTTCGCCAAAACTTGTCGCTCGTCGCTCGCCTTTAAAGAAACTAAACAATTATTTATTTAATAAAACAAATTATTTGAATATTTAAATATTATTTTTGAGAAAAAACTGCACACTTAAAAGCTCAAAATTTTTATTATTGTTTATTATTTACTTTGATCGTTGCAGAAATTAATGAAAAAAATGTTCGAACAATTCAAAAGACAAGGAAACGAAAAAAAGAAAACAAATATAATTTGAATAAAAACACATTAGTACATTTCATTATTAATTATTGCGAAATGTTTAAATGTCATTTATTACAAAACATATGTATTACTATATACACTGAAAAAAATGGGCGCTAATATCGCCCAAATTAGGACGATATTTACGCTTAAAAGGCGTAAATATAGATCTATTTTTGCTTAGGGGGAGACAATTTTTATACCCATTTAACAAAGGTTAGCATTTACCCATTAAAAGAAGATATTTACGCCTTTTAAGCGTAAATATCATCTTATCTTGTTTAGGGGGAGACAACTTTTGCACCCTTTTTTTTCAGTGTAGTCATGTTTTAATGGTAATTATTTTATTTAAATCTATACTTTATTATTAAAAAACACAACTTTGCTTTATTTCACTAAAATGAATAAAAACGGAAACCAAAACAGAAAAAAATGCATTAACCGTTTAAGACGCATTCTCTGAGTTCTTTTCAAAGCCCCGGCACAAAACACCCAAAGTTGTCGGGGAGATGCTATTTTCCGTCCCCTAGGGTAATTTTCATCGTAGAATCCGAATTTTTTGGTTTTGAGACCCCATCTTGTACCTTTCGAAAGTTATCCACTCGGGACCCTGAAAATTTCGAAAAATCGCCAAAAATCGAAATTTATAGCAAATTGGCTAATTCCCCGGTTTTATAGGTTTTCGACCATGCTGATTCCGAATAAAATATCGGCGGCTCGAAAAAACGGCGAAAAAGTGCCGAAATCGAACTTGTGCCGAAAATTTTTTCGGTTTTTCCACGCTTTGTCCGCCTGAAATTGTCGTGCGCGATCGGTTCTCGACGGATTCGGAAAGAGCATAGTCGATTTGGTATATATCTTTTGATGACGTATTTCAAAGCTGTACCAACCGAATACAGTAAATTTCGAAATCGAAATTCACCACAGGGGGGAGTACGTGAAGATTGTCAGAATCGAAAAAATTAAAAAAAATTTTTTTTTCCAAAACTGTTTCATTTTTGTTTCTAATCATCCCAATAGACATTAGAGATAATTTTGGTAACTTTTTACCAGTAATAAGTAATATTTTTGGTAAAATTTGTGGTAAAATTTAACTTTTTTTCAAATTACTGTATTTTATAAATAAAATATTTCAGTTTTGTTAGAAATAATATTATTTGATATCAGAAGTAACTTTGGCTACTATTTTTTACAGTAATAAGTAATATTTTGGTAAAATTTTGCGTTAAACATTAATTATTTTACCAATTACAGTATTTTTTCTAAAAATAATTTATTATTGCTCTGAAAATGTTGCAAAGTTACTTCTGATATCAAATAATATTATTTCTAACAAAACTGAAATATTTTATTTATAAAATACAGTAATTTGAAAAAAAGTTAAATTTTACCACAAATTTTACCAAAAATATTACTTATTACTAGTAAATATTTGCCAAAATTATCTCTAATGTCTATTGGGATGATTAGAAACAAAAATGAGACAGTTTTGGAAAAATTTTTTTTTTTTAATTTTTTAGATTCTGACAATCTTCACGTACTCCCCCCTGTGGTGAATTTCGATTTCGAAATTTACTGTATTCGGTTGGTACAGCTTTGAAATTCGTCATCAAAAGATATATACCAAATCGACCATGCTCTTTCCGAATCCGTCGAGAACCGATCGCGCACGACAATTTCAGGCGGACAAAGCGTGGAAAAACCGAAAAAATTTTCGGCACAAGTCTGATTTCGGCACTTTTTCGCCGTTTTTTCGAGCCGCCGATATTTTATTCGGAATCAGCATGGTCGAAAACCTATAAAACCGGGGAAATAGCCAATTTGCTATAAATTTCGATTTTTGGCGATTTTTCGAAATTTTGAGGGTCCCGAGTGGATAACTTTCGAAAGGTACACGATGGGGTCTCAAAACCAAAAAATTCGGATTCTACGACGAAAATTACCCTAGGGGACGGAAAATAGCATCTCGCCGACAACTTTGGGTGTTTTGTGCCGGGACTATTAGCCTTTGTAAAATTTCTCCAGAGAATGCGTCTTAAAAGGGTGGGTGAACTGAGGGCAGTTTTTTGGAATTTGATCATTTATAAATATTAAATAATTTTTCAATTTTTTTAATTGCGATCATTTTTTTGGAAATATGCTGGAATATGTGTCTAACAATTATTTTGTATTAAACATTCACCGTCAAAATTACGCACAAGCATTAATTCACGCAGGAAAAAAAGAGAGGACATTTTTCTAGAATTTGATCACTGTTTTTTAAATGACTCATTTTTCTCCCAAAAAAAGCAAGCAAAAAATGTTTATTGATTTAAAAAAAAATAGAGTTAAATAAAAACAATTATTTTTATTCTTTGCTTTTTTAACGAAATTTAAGAATTTTTTATTTTTAAACAAATTATTTGAATATTTAAATATTATTTTTGAGAAAAAACTGCACACTTAAAAGCTCAAAATGTTTATTATTGTTTATTATTTACTTTGATAGTTTCTGAAACAATCGATAATGGAAAAAATGTTCAAGCGATAAAAAAAGGGAAAACAAATATAATTTGATTAAAAATATAAAAAATTTTTCATTAATTATTATTATTGCAAAATGTTTTAATGTTATTACAAAAAATAAATATTTGTTTAAAGTCGTATTTTAGTGATAATTCTTCAATTTTAATCTGTAATTTACTATTAAAAAACACAACTTTTATTACTCTTCAATACGATGTTCTACAAAAAAAAACTATTGAACTTTGATCTTTGTTTTTGCAAAATGTTGAATGAAAGCACAATTTTTTATTTCATCAAAATTAGAAAAACGCACAAATGTAGGAACTGGCAGGGAACACTTTTTCCTTTCCTTTCATTCACATTTTTTTCGTTACAGTATGAAAAATTAAATTTTAATTAACAGCTTAATTATCAGACCTATTAGATGTTATTTTTTACGCTGATTCCGAATATGCAACGTTTAAATTTTTTTGCCGAGGACAAAGTGCCGAAAATGCCAGATTACTGTATCGGTTTAACTACAAAAAAAAAGTATATCGAGGTATAAATCTGAAAAAAAAAAATAGTTCGATAGAGAATTTAATTCTGAATCCAATGATATTTATTTCCAATGCACATGTATGCACACAAAAATTTGGCACTTAAAATTTTGATCAAAAACGTTAAAAAATCGAACGAAAAAAATAAAAATGCATTGTTTTGGCAATGTGTCTTTCATCGCTATGCGACAATTGCAAAAAAAGGAAAGAAAAAAAGTGTTCTCTTTTCTTTTTTTTCGACGAAAATTTTTTGCTTTCTTCAATTTTCAGATGCCATTTTCACCACTTCGAATTAATTTTTTTTATTTTTTGTTTTTATTTTATTCTTAGTTAGGCCGGAAAGTACTATAGTTTACCAAAAAAATTAATTTTTTCGAACATTTTTTTTTGACTTGCCGGTCCCTACACAAATGGTTTTCTTTTTTTTGCGGCAACACTTTTTCTTCTCTTTTTTTCGTAAAATTTTCACATTTTTATTGAAAAAAATTTGCAGTCGTTGCAAAAAGTTTGTAAAACAACAAAATATTAATGTTTTGAATATTTTATTTAATATAATTAAATTTAAAAATTCATTTCACAAATCTGATGCAAACACATGCAAAGTTCAGGATCACTAAAAAATATTGGAAAAATCAACAATTCTCGAGAATGCAACAAACAGACATTATTAATTTTTTTTTAAAACAGACATTCGCTGTTTAAAAAAAAAGAAAAAAATCAAAACTGTTTTCCATATTAAAAGATTTCGTCAAATAAACACGCAAAACATTTTAGAATTAAATAGGAGAAAAAATGTGTTATACAAGCTTTTAAGCTTGGAAATATTTTTAAATATTTTTGAATATTTAGTTTTTTTTTAAATTCATTGTTTAGAAAATTAAAAGATTGTTGGAAAGTTTTTGCGTTATTTGTGAATAATGTTTTTAAAAGGACTCGGCTGAAAAAAAATACATTAAGTAAAAATGAGAAAAATTGAGAAAAAAAACAATGGAAAAAAAACAGAATTGATTGTTTGTCGAAAGATTTAAAAAAAATTTTAATAAAAAAATTTTGAAATTTTGAAAAAAAAAGAAAAAAATTTAAGAAAATATGCAAAAGCTATTTTGTGTCTTTTGTTTAAAAATAAAAAAATAAACAAGAGACAAATAAATTGGTAAACGGAGAAAAAATAAATTTATTTTTACTGCGGAGAAAAAATAAACGGAGAAAAAATAAACTTTTAAAACCGAAAAAAAATAAAGATTTTCTCCTAGTGCCCTTTTAATAATAGCTGTGATAAATAAAGCTAATAAAAGGCCATGAGCTTTTTTGAAAAGTTTTTAAATAATTTTAACTCCGCTATTTTTAACTACAAATTCTTTCCACTGCTTTTTGAAAGTTGAATAATGGATGGTGAAAATATTCAAACTTTTGCAGTCGGCGATAAAATTCGAGTTTCAAATGAAACATACAAAATTCCTGTTGCTCAAATTGGTCGTGGAAATCAGAGGATCTCACACACATTCTGGTGATGCCATTGCTTCTGAAAGATGTGCGCGGAGAAATGCTGGAAGGGCTCTTGCAACTTCAAATCCACAACTTGCTACTCGTCGCGTTATTGCATAAGTAACTGCTCCAACATCTGGTGCTTTAAGAACAGAAGGAACTCGAAATTTGGAAAGAATGATTCGACATCAACGACAACTTGTTAGATTAGAACCGCCAGTTGCTTCTCGTCGCGCTCCTCGAATTCCTACTGCTCATTGGAATGTATTTTTACGTGTCGCAAATGATATGCCAAGAACTGGAAATTCGTATGAAGCTTGGCATCGGGCTTTAAAAATTTCTCTTCCATCAGAACATCCTGGAATTTGGAGATTTTTAGAAGTCATGAAAGAAGAATTTATTTTATCAATTAATGCTGCAAGTGAAATCGATCCTCGAAATGCTCGATTGTCAAAATATCAACAAATTTCTGCAGATCTACAACGATATCAACAAGATTTTATGGCTGGAAATATAGCAATTATTAGATTTCTTGCTCAATGTGCACTTAAAATTAAATTTGGATCAAATTAAATATTTTTTGCTTTTATTGTTTTTTTTTGTTCCGATAAATAAAGTTTATTTTTTCCCCGGTTTATTTTTTCTCCGTTTATTTTTTCTCCTAGTGCCAATAAATTGAAAAAATAAATGAATTTATTATTTTGGTGAAAAATATTTCCATTTATTACAACCTTTAAAGATGAAAAGCATAAAAAAACGAATATCTTTTGTGTCAGCTTTTTTAAAAAAGATTTGACGCAAGTTTATATTTTTAAAAGGAAATAAAAACAGTGGTGTTGAAATCTTTAGAAAGAATTGTTTTGAAAACATATTTGGCACTTTGAGAAACAAATATGTTCACTTTTGTGTTAGATTTTTCTTTATTTCAAAGCAAAAAACATCAAAAATTTTGCGGAAAAGTTTAGTTTTTTTTTTAAAGAATTAATTTTTTTATTAATTTTTTTCTTTTGAATATTTTGATGATTTTACAGTTTATATAGCTCGATAGGCGTAATATTATCAAAATCGAATTTTAATTCAAAAATTTATTAAAGCCAAAACAAAAAACATCAAAAATGTATTTATTTGTTCTTCGCATTATTTTATAGAAAATCTCTTGGTCATTTACTTCTGTTAAAAAGTTATAATTATAACAAATATGAGGGGTAAATGATATTGTATATTTAAAAAATACAACGGTTGTGCGTTTAAAAAAATGCGTTTTGCGATGTATTTTTGACATTTCTCTGCTTCGCTGTTTGTCAATAAAAAGAAAAAGTGCTTGACGCACAGAAAAAACAATCATAATTTTGCAGACCGTACTGTAAAACTTGTTTAACATCGCTTTTAAACTCATTCATCGTCGTTTTTGACAGTATGAATAAATTTCTTGTCCAACTACGATTTTTTAGCGGATTTTTAGGCTTTTACGTTTTTTTAACATGATTTTTTTCTTCTGCAAACTTTGAAAAACACCTGCCTTTCTTGGATGAATATTTATTTGTATTCAGATGTTGTCCATAAATATCAAAAGGTTTGACACTTATAAGGGGAGAATTCAAGCACTCTCTTTCAATCTTAACAAGATCTTGGAATGGCAAGTTTGGAGGAAGTTGGCAAATAATTTGAGAACCTAACTGCTGTTGGGAAAAAACTGCGTTAAAAAACACAGGCTGAAAAAGGTTGCCTTGGCCGTAAAAAACATATCTATAAAATATTCAAAAAAAGAGCTGAGAAAACAAAAAATGTAAATAATGAATTTATAAATTTATTAGTTGCTAAAATTGTTTTTTTTATTTGACTGAACGAAAATGACCTAAAAGGTTTACACAGACGCACAAATATTATTCGGTTTTTAAAAGATAAAAACAAAAGGTATTGTTTTTTTTTATGGGAAGCCCGGATGATTTGGTTCACTTTTTCAAAAAAAGCTATCATAAAATCAATGAAAAAAAATAGTCTGGAAAACATTAATTAAAATAGCTTACAAGGGAACCACGGGAGATGATCATCGAGTTAAAACATCCCACATAGTTTAAACCATTCATTGGGGGTCAGAAACAAACCCCAAAAAATATTTCGCCCCACTTTTAAGTTTTACCCATTTTTCGGCACTTCAAAGATGCGCGATTTGCCTTGGTCCCCCCTGTGCTCCCAAAAATGACAAAAAAAATTTAATTTTTTAAATTTTTCAAATTTACGCCCAAAATGTTCCTTATAGTCACTAATATTCGTGTGAACAAAAATATTTATTTAAAAGCCCTGTTGACGCAAGTGAAAATGTTTTTTTCGACTTCATGTATAACATGGTGCATGCTTGAAAAACGCTAAAAAGTAGGTTAGCGTTGTTTTGAGGCAAAAATACTTAACAGTTATAATCAGTAGACATAATAGTAACTTACTAGCAAAAAATAAAAAATTCAAAAAAAATTTTTTTTTCAACATATTTTTTTCAAAGGGGGCTCCAAGAGCGCGCGCATCTTTGAAGTGCCGAAAAATGGGTAAAGCTTAAAAGTGGGGCGAAATATTTTTTGGGGTTCGTTTCTGACCCCTAATGAATGGTTTAAACTATGTGGGATGTTTTAACTTGATTATCATCTCCCGTGGTTCCCTTGTTAAATAATGTCACAGTTATGAGACCATATAAGTTCTTTTTTCACAAAGAACAAACAAAATCCAATTTCGTTAAAATAGATAAACGCAAAAAGAATTTACGTTTATTCAATTTTTCAACAAATGTGTCGAAAACAGATTCAAAGAAGTTCGTTAATTGTTAATAGTTTTATTTAAATTTTTGTTCAATTTTATAGGTATAGGCGTAGGCTAAAATATGTTATGGAAACAAACAAAGAAATAAATTATCTGCAGACTCTGCTCAAAAATTACTTAAAATTAGAGTAATGCAAAAAAGAAATGTCCCGAATTTTGTAAAAAATGATGAAGAAAGTGAAGAATCTGATTCTGGAGAAAAATTTTAATAAAATAATATTGTTAGACTGTAGAATTTCTTATGTTCTTTTTAATAAATTTCATGTTTTAAACATATACTGTTTTTTGATATTACATATTACAAATTTCCGACGGGAATCACGGGAACGGGAACGGGATTCCCGTGATTCCAGTCCCGTGTCCATTTTCAAAAAACGGGAATTCCCGTTTCCCGGGTTTTACCGAAAACGGAACGGGAAGTGATCACTAGTTAAGGGACTGTCCAGAAATCACGTGACCAAAAAATCACATTACTGGGGATGGATTTTTTGACCCCCTCCCCCCCTCTGTGACCAAACATCAAAGTCTTTTGCCGAAAACATCAAAGCTCGTGACACTTTGGTTAACCCCTTCCCCCCCTTCCCTTGGTCACGTGATTTCTGGACAGTCCCTAAGTTTGACTTTTGTTTCAATATAATCAGAAAATGTTTCACACAATTTAATTATATTTTTGATTTCCTTTTTTTCTTTTTAGTTGGATGACGCATCTTTTTTCTCCCAGAAAAAGCAATCACCAAAAAAAAGGTTTATTGATTTAAAAAAATAGAGAGAGGAATAATTTTTTTGTTTCCGCTTTTTTAAAAAAAGCTTTTCAATTTTCAAAAAATTTAAGCCGACCTTGTTTTTCAAAAAAAAAACTGACATGAAAGACGTTCGTTGTTTTTAATGTTTTTCAATCGCATCTTTAAATGTTGTAATAAAAGGAAAATGTTTCACCAAAATAATAAATTTGTTTATTTTTTTTATTTTATATAAATAAATAAAAGACACAAAATAACATTAGAATATTTTGTTAAATTTTTAAGGTGCTAAAATGTCTTACGTTCGGCTTTTTAACTTTTTCAATTTATAAATATTGTGGATACGGCATTTTTTAATTATTTAAATTAAAACTGAATATAAGTTGGCTTTTGTTCCCATGTAATCAAAAAATGTTTCACACAATTTAATAATGTTTTGGTTCACTTTTTGAGCCAACGCTTGACCAGTCGACTACACGACCCGCATTGCATTTCTTGGATTTCTCAAGCAATTCTTCAATAAATGATCATCCGTCAAACACGTGCTGCAAAAATAACAACCGGCGACATCTACGAAGTATTCGGTTTTTTCTTTTTCATTATATAAACCACTTTGATTCCGTCATTGATTTTTGAGATAATCACCCCCTTTGACTACAAAATCATCAAAATATTCAAAAGAAAAAAATTATAAAAAAAATTCATTTTTAAAAAACTAAACTTTTTGGCAAAATTTATAATGTTTTTTGCTTTGAAATAAAGAAAAATCTAACACAAAAGTGAACATTTTTGTCGCTCAAAGTGCCAAAAGTGCTTTAAAAAAATGAAGATTTCAACACCACTGTTTTAAAAATCAATTAAATTTACGCCGGCCTTGTTTTTCAAAAAAAACTGACATGAAAGACATTCGTTGTTTTTAATGTTTTTCATCGGCATCTTTAAATGTTGTAGAAATTGGAAAATGTTTCACCAAAAAAGTAAATTTGTTTATTTTTCAAACTTTTTTAAAAATGACACAAAATAACATTTGAATATTTTGTTAAATTTTTTCCATTTTTTTAAAAATAAATTTTAATTTATTTATTGATATTCCTTTAAAATCTTTCTGCAAATAACCGATTCCCTTATTGTATCAATAACCATTATTAAGAAAAAATATTGTAAATAATTAGCAAACTTTTAAAAGAATAGAATTTAAAAATATGCAAAAAACTGAATTTAAAGCAATAAACTTTTCTATTTTTCTATATTTTTTTGGACAGCAGTTGATAGCATCGTGAGAAATTTTTCCAATCCCAGAAACTTTACCACTTTTTATTTATTAAAAAAAGAATTGCTGCAAAAAGGATTTCCGGAAAGCTTTTGAACCTTTTTTCCATGCTTACAGTTAAAAAGAATTTATATTTTTTGTGATTTAAAACTAATAATAACATAATCAGTTAAATGCTTAAAACGCTGTTTTTTTCAACTTCGAGGACAATTACTTTGATCGTTGCAGAAATTAATGAAAAAAATATGCGAACAATTCAAAAGACAGGAAACGAAAAAATGAAAACAAATATAATTTGAATAAAAATATAAAAATTTTTTCATTAATTATTATTATTGCAAAATGTTTTAATGTCATTTATTACAAAAATATATATTAGTATATGGTCATGTTTTAACGGTAATTTTTTTATTTTATTATTAAAAAACACAACTTTGCTTGATAACCACAAAAATGAATAAAAACGGAAATCAAAACAGTAAAAAATGCATTAACCGATTAAAATAATTTGTTTGTTTATTTGTTAAAAGTATCACACCACAGCGGAATTTTTCGGAAATAGAAATGAAAAAAGTTCGAACTTTTGTTGCCATTTTTTCAGTTTTAAACCATTTCGCCCAAAATTTTGCCAGTATCTTCCCCAAAGTGTTATCTATAGTTTAGGTTTCAATCAAGTTGATTGGAAGCATATACGTAAAGTTATAACCAATAAAAGATGCGCGATCGAGCTTTTGGCGAAATTAACTTTTGCTGCCATATTTTTAAATTTGCATGTTTCGGCTTAAATTTTTTCTGGCATGTTCCTGATAACCATATCAACCTTTTTAGTTTCAATCTAAGCATTTGGAAGTAATACGGCTGAGTTTGAGCCGATAGAAAAACACAATTTTTCACTCGTATTTCCAAATTCTCCTATAGCGATTCCGCTGTGACACATAATGAAATCCTTTTTTATTTATATTTTTTTACAAAAAGTTCATTATACATCTTTTTTTGCTTGGCGCCGACACACCCTTTAACAATGCTTTACTTTTTTTAATAATTAATAACAAAAAATGGAAAGAGAGAGAGAGAAGCTATAAAGAGAGAACATTTTGCGCAGCCTCCGACAAGTCCATCTTTTGGTGCCGTCTGCCCTTTTCCCCTTTTTTAAAAAATTTTCACCGATCAATTCAAAAACAGCGAAAAAAAATGTAAAAGAAAAAAAAACATTGCCGTAAATATTTGGGAAAAAAAGCAAAGTTTTTCATTGAAATATTTCGAAAAAGTGACCCCCAAAAATTGAGAAAAAATGGAACAAGTGTGTTACATGTTTTGAAGGAGAAAAAAGGCAGTCTGAAATAAAAGAGTGAATTGTTTTTAGGATTTTTGAATATTTAAATTTAATTTTTAAATTTTTCAAAAAAAAATTTGTGGTGTTGGTGCTGGTAAAGATCTTTTTGCAAAATTGAAACATAAAGATGCTTTTGACGGACATCGATCTGGGCTCCTTTTTTTCACAACAAAAGATTATGTACCGCTCAAAAATGATTACAATACTTTATATGATATGATTAAATTTCTTCTCGGTCTTGTAAGTTTTATTAAATAAAAACAAAGTTTTTTATTTAACTAAATTACATTTTAGGATGATAAGAAGCCATATTCTTATACCGGTACACATGATGGAGATAAAGCAGTTTCTGATACAGTTGCTGAAATTCAAAAAAGAATCATCAAGCGTATTCAAGATGAACCTGATCAAGAACTTCCAGCATTTGATTATATTCTTTCACCTGGTGGTCATCCCTTTGATGGGATGTTCCATGACGACTTAACGTTCAATTGTGCAGCTGTTGGAATCCGTGAAACTGATTATAACCTTTCTGCAGCTGTTGCTAAGCTTACATATACTGAATATGAAAAATCTCATCATAAAACACCTTGCCGAATTGCAGCTGGGCCGATGGCTCATGAACTCAATTTAAGGGTAATTTTTTTACTTACTTTTTTCATATTTATATTCAGATAAATAGTATAGGGCCTAAGTATAGGGTATAGGACTGTAATTCAAACTTAATCGACCCCCCCTTAGATAATCTAGGGGTACTGAGATAAATGGTATAGGGGGTATAGGACTTGTTTGTTATATTTTTATTGCATCATTCTAATGCTCCTCAAAATTTATAGTTTTTTATTTACTTTAGCTAAAGGTATAGGCAGTATAGGAGTTGAGAAGAGACGAAAATTCGATTGTAAGTAAACAAAAATTTATTTTAGTTTCGAGGGGAGCCATGCCATGAAGACTGGCATGTCCTTGCATCCCGGTATCCTGAATATGTTCCTGGTCCTCAACGTGATTCTCTTCCATTGCAACATACTCCTTTAGGAGAACGTTTACCTTTGGGGGATTTTATTCCTCGTTCATCATCACAACAAACTGTAAATCTTCAAGCAACTCCACCTCGACTTGAACGACCTCCATTAAATACAACTATAACTCTTGACGAAACTCAAACATCTCGAGTTGAACAAGCTCCATCTGTTCATGAACATGATTTTGATTTGGGGGATTATCAGTATGGATATGAAGATAACATGGAAATAGATGAACCACCACAACCATTTATTCCAGAACTTCTAGCTCAAATCGAAGACCTTAATGATGAAAAACGTCAGCTTGAACGTGAATTGACTAAACAAAAACGTGAATATCTTGCACTTTATGATAAAGTTTATGACCAACAACCGAAAGAAGCTGGTGGTTCTGCATCTGAAGCTGAAGTTGAAATTCAAGCATTGAAAAATCAGAACGGCAACCTTAATGCAGAAATTGCTTCACTTAATGCACAAATAGCTACACTTCGTGAACAAATAGCCCAATCCCGTGATAACTTGTTTACTGCTCTTAATCCTTCTCCAACTGATTCAACTAATGAAGAACTTAAAAGACTTAAAAATAATAATAGAGTTCTTATGCAAGAAAATGAACAAGTTAAAGCTGCAGAGAAAGAACTTAAATATCAAAATGGAAAACTTAAAGATGAAAAGGGCAAACTTGAAGATGAAAAGGGCAAACTTAAAGATGAAAATGTCAAACTTAAAGATGAAAATGGCCAACTTAAAGATGAAATTGCAGATGCTGAAGAAAAGCTTAATGGTGCAGTACGTAATCAACAAGAATCAGCTTTAAATGCTGAAACAGCAATTGCAAGACTTTTGGTCTCGGTCGACCGTGACCGGACCGAAAAATTTCGGTCAACGGTCACGGTCGACCGGACTGGACCGAAAAATTTCGGTCATCGGTCTGATACTTTTTTCTCAGTTTCAATTTTTTCCGCAGTTTTCCCCAAAATATGTTCATTAATTTCATCAATAGATGCATAATTTAAGCGATTTTTATGACAATTCATTGATAAATCAGTGAAAAATTTCTGACCGGACCGAAAAAATTTTGACCGGACCGAAAAATTTCGGTCTTCGGTCACGGTCGACCGAAAAACCTGACCGGACCGGACCGAAATGACCGAATGACCGGACCGAAGACCGAAAGACCGCCAACACTGCACGTGACCAAAAAATCAAGATTTTTGGACCCCCCCCCCTCTGTGACCAAATATCAAAGTCTTTTGCCGAAAACATCAAAGCTCGTGACACTTTGGTTAACCCCTTCCCCCCCTTCCCTTGGTCACGTGATTTCTGGACAGTCCCTAAGTTTGACTTTTGTTTCAATATAATCAGAAAATGTTTCACACAATTTAATTATATTTTTGATTTCCTTTTTTTCTTTTTAGTTGGATGACGCATCTTTTTTCTCCCAGAAAAAGCAATCACCAAAAAAAAGGTTTATTGATTTAAAAAAATAGAGAGAGGAATAATTTTTTTGTTTCCGCTTTTTTAAAAAAAGCTTTTCAATTTTCAAAAAATTTAAGCCGACCTTGTTTTTCAAAAAAAAAACTGACATGAAAGACGTTCGTTGTTTTTAATGTTTTTCAATCGCATCTTTAAATGTTGTAATAAAAGGAAAATGTTTCACCAAAATAATAAATTTGTTTATTTTTTTTATTTTATATAAATAAATAAAAGACACAAAATAACATTAGAATATTTTGTTAAATTTTTAAGGTGCTAAAATGTCTTACGTTCGGCTTTTTAACTTTTTCAATTTATAAATATTGTGGATACGGCATTTTTTAATTATTTAAATTAAAACTGAATATAAGTTGGCTTTTGTTCCCATGTAATCAAAAAATGTTTCACACAATTTAATAATGTTTTGGTTCACTTTTTGAGCCAACGCTTGACCAGTCGACTACACGACCCGCATTGCATTTCTTGGATTTCTCAAGCAATTCTTCAATAAATGATCATCCGTCAAACACGTGCTGCAAAAATAACAACCGGCGACATCTACGAAGTATTCGGTTTTTTCTTTTTCATTATATAAACCACTTTGATTCCGTCATTGATTTTTGAGATAATCACCCCCTTTGACTACAAAATCATCAAAATATTCAAAAGAAAAAAATTATAAAAAAAATTCATTTTTAAAAAACTAAACTTTTTGGCAAAATTTATAATGTTTTTTGCTTTGAAATAAAGAAAAATCTAACACAAAAGTGAACATTTTTGTCGCTCAAAGTGCCAAAAGTGCTTTAAAAAAATGAAGATTTCAACACCACTGTTTTAAAAATCAATTAAATTTACGCCGGCCTTGTTTTTCAAAAAAAACTGACATGAAAGACATTCGTTGTTTTTAATGTTTTTCATCGGCATCTTTAAATGTTGTAGAAATTGGAAAATGTTTCACCAAAAAAGTAAATTTGTTTATTTTTCAAACTTTTTTAAAAATGACACAAAATAACATTTGAATATTTTGTTAAATTTTTTCCATTTTTTTACAAATAATTTTTAATTTATTTATTAAAATTCCTTTAAAATTTTTCTGTAAATGATCGATATTGCAAGAAAGTCCATTATTAAGAAAAAATATTGTAAATAATTAGCAAACTTTTGAAAGAATAGAATTTACAAATATGCAAAAAACTGAATTTAAAGCAATAAACTTTTCTATTTTTCAATGTTTTTTTGGATAGCAGCTGAAAGCATTGTGAGAAATTTTTCAAACCCCAGAAACTTTACCACTTTTTGTTTATTAAAAAAATATTCATTTTATCATTATTTTTTTTAGCTGGATGATTCATCTTTTTTCCCCACAAAAAAAGCAACAAAAAACAGTTACTGATTTAAAAAAACAGAGAAACATGAATAATTTTTTTCTGTTTTCGCTTTTTTTTTTTTTTTTGTATTGTTTGACTCTAATTTTAGCCAATTCATTTTCTTGAAAACATAAAAAATTTGTAAAAAGGGGGCACTAAGACAAAAAGACTAAATTTTAAAATAATATGGAAAAAATTAATAGGAAGAACCTGTACATAAATTTTACTAAGTAAAAAAAGTTGCCACCTATTTCAAGTTTGACATTCCACCTTTCCATTAAATTTTGATAAAACGCCAAATTAAATACATTAAAAAGGCGTTATATTGGGCTCAATTAAAATTGTTTATTAAAACGTGAAAAAAATCTACATTTAAAATGCGGAACAAAAAAATTGTACTTTCATATTTTATCTAAAGTCTGAAAGTTGAAAATAAGCACTTTATTTAAATAACTTAATAAAAACAAATTTGTATTTTTTTTTAAAATGTTTTTTTAATTTGTTTTAAATGTTTTAAGAAAGTAATGAATTTCATACCTTCTTCATAAAACATTTATAATTTGAAATATGTAGGTACTAATAAGAAAAAACAGAATTGTTTATTTTACTTATTTTTAGTTTTAGAAAAGTATGAATGAGACGACGACTTTCAAAACTTTTACGCTAAAAGATATTGAAGAATTCGGTAATCGATTACATATAAATACTGTAATAAATACTATTTTAAATGGATTAGCTGTATATTTAATTGTAACGCGTTCAACAAAAGCGATGAAAATGACAAAAAAATTTATTTCATTAACTATTTTTGGTGCTTATCTCTTGGATTTTCATGTATCCTTCATTTTTGGCCTTTTTACACTTATTCCATATACAATTGTTTGCAGTGCTGGAATATTTCGGCATTCAGGATGGTGGGGAGCTATGGTGAATTGGGTAATTGAAAAAGAGGAAAAATAATTAGGGATGACATGGTGTAGAGAAAATTAAAGGGGGAGCCGCAGTTCTCATAAATCTTTTCTTATAACAAATCATGAAAATCAGGGAGAAAAAAGACGCACTATTTCTTTTCTTTGACTCGGCAGCGTTGTCTCTTTTTCTCTGCTCCCTCTTTTAAAAAGTTTGTGTGAAGTGCGACTCCCCCTTTAATGGCGTCTTAAGAAATCAAAACTGAACAAAGCTGCCATGGGCACCGAGATGAAATGTGACCAACTTCACGACATCTAAAACATGCATTTCTTGGATTTCTCAAGCAATCGTTTAATAAATGATCATCCGTCAAACACGTGCTGTAATAATAACAACCGTCAACATCTACGGAGTATTCTGTTTTTCCTTTTTCATTATAGGTACACAAGAATCAACAAGTACCGTATTTGTTTTGGCGTAAAGGTTGTAATAAATGGAAATAGTTTTCACCAAAATAACAAATTCATTTATTTTTTAAATTTATTTTAAAAAAACAGGATCATAAAACATTTCTTCTTCTACCTTAATATTTTAGAAAAAGAAAAATATGTATAAAATATTCAAAAAAAAGAGCTGTGAAGAGAAAATATAAATAATGATTTTATAAATTTTTTAGTTTTTGCTAAAATTGTTTTTTTTTATTTGACTGAACGAAAATGACCTAAAAGGCACACACAGACGCACAATTATTATTTGGTTCTTTAATGCATAAAAACAAAAGGTATTGTTTTCAAGGTAGCCCGGTTGTTTTGGCTCACTTTTTCAAAAACAGCTATCATAAAATCAATGAAAAAAAACCGTTTGGCAAAAAAAATCAATTTAATAAAAAAGGTTTCCAGTAAAACGCGGGTACGTAGTGGGGGCCAGAAAATGCGAATAAAGCAGTAAAACTTAATTCAAACAATGCAAATGGATTACAAACAAAGCAAAAAATACATTTTTCATATTTCCTATATTTGATCACTCACAATCACTAATTTTCTACCCTATCGTTTTCGTTTCTTCATCCACGTTTTACTGTTTCCGCTTTAATGCAATTTTTGCTGTTTCTGAGAAATAATTTGAATATTTAAATATATACACCATAGATGAATTGGGGGTAAGTATACTTGGGGGTACGACCGACCGACTGCGGAGCGGTCGGTCCCGAAAAATCATGTAAGGTAGGTACCTGTGGATTTTTCCCAAAAGTTTGCCGCGTGATGTCATCAAATTGAGAAAAACTTAAGAGAATTATTTATTTAAGTCGAATGAAGCAATTTAAAAATCAATAATTTACAATGTGTTCAGTCTTTCACTTAAAACAGTTAAATTTTTATTCACAAAGGTGTACTGGGATTGGATCCATTTGTTAGAATCAAATTTAAATTTAATTCAAAGAAAAAATGAATAGCAAACACAACTTTACTCCAAACATTTTGAAGAATGTTTTGTTTTAAATTTTTTCTCTTTTATCGTTTGTCGGCAGCAGATGCCCCTCCGTTAACAAAAGACAAACGCGTTTTTTTGCCTGTTTGACATTTTTTCTTGATACTCTGCTGGAAATCAGTGTACTCGCGCCGCCAGTGTTGGCGGCATAGCGGCGGCGGTGGCGGCGGCGTCGGCGGCAACGTTGCTCATTATCTACAACTAGCGATTTAATATTCAAAGCATCAAAATCATCAATATCGTCTTCTTCATAATAATATTCAAAACTTTCAATGAGGGCATTAATATAGGGTTTCTTCTTCTGATAAGTGCTTAAACTTGGATCTAGTCGATCGAATTGAATAAATTAAAACGACAAAATTCTTCTAGTTCCACGGGCTCATTTTTTGGTGAAAAACGTAGGGTTAAGGCATCTTGGACCTTAGATAGTGCCAATAGGCCCAAAAACACTAATAAAGGCTTTTGGTTGATATCTGGATCGACAGGGTTATGCGCCGTCAAAACGCCAATTTTTTGCACTTTTTTGCATGCCATATCCGTATTTCCAGAGAAAGTGGTCTTTGACCCCCTGTTTTTTTGTGCACTGATGTTTTGTGGATATAATAAGGCTATTTGCACACCCCTGACTACCCTATTACAAAAGTTCCTTCTAATTGAA
Organism: Panagrolaimus superbus; assembly: GCA_964035985.1. Classification (NCBI taxonomy): domain Eukaryota; kingdom Metazoa; phylum Nematoda; class Chromadorea; order Rhabditida; family Panagrolaimidae; genus Panagrolaimus; species Panagrolaimus superbus. The sequence goes on from OZ038357.1 coordinate 16,909,663, forward strand.
AATTAGTGAATTTTGGCCAAAAAAACAGTGAAAAAAAATATAAACAATTTAACCAGGTCCACCATCAGCACTCTTATTTTTGCAAAACAACAGAAAAAAGATCAAAAACTGAATGTTATTTCAGGTAATTACCGTCATCATTACCTGAAATAACAAATATTATCATGAAAGGTGATCATTGTGACCAGGCTTCAGATGTAGATTGAGAAGGGTTTTTGCGTCTGCTCTTTATTGAATGAAAACAGTGGAATAAATATATTTGCGATAAATAAGGAAAAGAGAAAGAAAAGGGAGGTGTAACGTTTTGGTGATGATTTTTTTGGAGTGACACCACCTTTGGGCGCACAACGTTTGCTCAAAAGGATTCCATAATCAAAGGATTCCAGGTACAACAATCTTTTTCAGCATGCGGAAAGCGTTTTCTTATTATTACTAAAAACAATAAATGATCAACGCATCGTTTCACGGTCGAAATACATAAAATGGTTAAAACAAAAGTTTAAACACTGAAAATATATGTATAAACAAATGTTCTAATAAAAATACTAGTGAAAAATAAAGAAAAGGGTTTATTTAAATGAAAAACGAGAGAGAAATGCAGTGTAAAAACCAAAAACCCCTAAAATTACAGCAATATTCTAATAAAAGTTACAAACAACAAACTGAAAAAATAGCCAAAAACAAAAATCAACTTTTGGAATAAATGCTGATAAAAACACAAATGAAAAATATCATTCATTTCGTCGTGAAGTAGATATATGTATTATAAATTAGACCTTTTTTGGGGCGGTGCGAAGCACCGCCCCAAAAAAAGGTCCTTACAGACCGACCTCCAGATATAGATACTAAAACTTTTTTTGGTGGCGCGAAGCGCCGCCAAAAAAAAGGTCATTACAGACCTAGGAAAAATATGGCCAATGAGAAAAATACTTACCCCCCAATTCATCTATGATATACACACCGAAAAATTTCTTTTATAAATCTTTATTTTAATACAAATGTTTTTTTATACAAACAGTGCTGTTATTAAAATTGTAAAATTATTTTTCGAAATTATTCAAATTTTTTATATTTCGTTTGTTTTAAAAAAGTTTGACGACGACTGCAAATGACAAAAAAATTTTTGGTTTAATAAAAAAGTGCAAAGTTTACGAAAAAAAGAAAATAAAAGTGTTGCAACAAAAAAAAGAAAAGCATTTGTTTTCGATATTGAAGTAAAAAATGTCGCGCTTTCATTTAAAATTGTGGAAACAAAATAAAATAAATTTTTTTCGACGCACATTTCAGGGAATGTTAAGGGGACTATAAGAAGACGTTTGATAGAAAAATTAATCGTTTAAAATCATCCTACGCGAAAAACACCTTAACGTAACGCAAAATGAGCCCGTGTAATTATGGTGTGCTACATATACCCCAACATCAAAAAATTTTAATTTTAACTATTTTTGAAGCTCAAAATTGCTTTTTATATCTTTCTAAGCATAAAAAAACAGAAAAAAAACTTTTATTTATAAAAATAGCAAAAAAAAAATCGAAAAAAAAATAGAAAAAAACTTTTTTCGTTTTTTTGCCTTGGTCCCCCCTGTGAAAAAAAAATCGAAATTTTCGAAATTCTTTTTTTCGACGCACATTTCAGGGAATGTTCAGGAGACTATAAGAAGACGTTTGATAGAAAAATTAATCGTTTAAAATCATCCTACGCGAAAACCACCTTAACCCTACGCCAAATGAGCCCGTGACGCACAAATATTATTTGGTTCTTTAATGCATAAAAACAGAAGGTATTGTTTTGATGGGACCCCAAATGTTTTGGCTCACTTTTTCAAAAACAGCTATCATAAATTTTGTTTTTAAAAAACAACTATTACACGAGCCGACAAAATAAAAAAAAGCGTCATTCAAAGAAAAATGAAAAAAGTGCTTTCCATACGGGATCACCTTTTTTTCTTTTTCAACTTTTTTTTTGCACAAATTTTTTTTTGCTTTTTTTTGGTGAAAAAGATACTCAACTTCCGGAGTTTTTTCCGAAGCCGGATTAAATTCTGAATGTTTTTTTTCTTTTTTATCTTGTTCCTCACATCCTAATTGACATATTCCCGTAGACTCAAAACATGAGAATTAATATAAGCAGATATTTCTGTTGTGCGAACTATCAACCAAATCCGAGCTTATTATTTTCTGCAAATATATATGAATTTAAAGTTGAAAAGTGTTGTAATATATTTTACACACTTGTATAAGCATTCAAAAAGAGTTTTAGCTTCTTAAAAACGTTTAAAAAGATGTTTGAAATTTGACGACTAACTCCATCTCCAGCATCAAAATAGTCACAAAATTTGATTTTTATATATACAAACACTTCATTACTGCTTCATAAGCCTCATAATACGTTAAAAATGGCATAAAAAATGTTTTCGTGACAAAAAAAAGATATTTTTGCAACATGTGGTATTACGGTAAGTAGCAGCCGTAGACCAATTTTAAGGTTTAAAATCAATATTTTTGTTCTTTTTTGTTCAATTAATGTTAAGAAACATTGTATAATGTTAAATAACTACATTTAACATCTTTACTCAGCTTTTTTAGTACAAATAATCAAGTTTGTTATAAAAAATAACGAGTTTTTGTGATCGAGAAATATCAGCTTATATTAATTCTCATGTTTGGAGTCTACGGGAATATGTCATTTAGGATGTGAGGAACAAGATAAAAAAGAAAAAAAACATTCAGAATTTAATCCGGCTTCGGAAAAAACTCCGGAAGTTGAGTATCTTTTTCACCAAAAAAAAGCAAAAAAAAATTTGCGCAAAAAAAAGTTGAAAAAGAAAAAAAGGTGATCCCGTATGGAAAGCACTTTTTTCATTTTTCTTTGAATGACGCTTTTTTTTTTTGTCGGCTCGTGTAATAGTTGTTTTTTAAAAACAAAATTACTTTGAATTTAAAGAAAACTCATTGTTCTGATAAAAAAATTTGAATAGAAAAAGACAATAAATGATACTTTGCCTACTCAGCCTTTTTCTGGAGTGAAATAAATTAAATAAATTTTCAAATAATGTTAAATGAAAATTTGAAGAAATTTGTGCCATACATTATTGTATATTCTCATTGGCTTAAACTTTTGGAGTATCTTTAATTCTAAAGTTTAGCTTTTATCAAAATATAATAATAATTTTTTTCTTTTAAATTTTAGAACTTTCACATTGGGTGATCCAATTTTTTTGCTTCCATTCTTCTGGAAATGCTGTTGCTGTTATGCTAATTTTTAAACCATATCGAATGGCGCTTTTTGAGATTGTATGACAGTTCTCCAACTTCCATTTCTCCAACTACCGTTTCTCCAACTGCCATTTCTCCAACTAATGTCATTTCTCCAACTACCATTTCTCCAACTACCGTTTCTCCAAGAGCCGTTTCTCCAACTACTTTTTCTCCAACTTATGATAATATTGCCGGAAACGACTTAGAAAGTTGTAAAACTCTAATTTTTTTTCAATAACCATCCCCTTTGGCTCGTTGGCTAAGAAACCCTGAGGTACCCTGAGGAACCCTAAGAAACCCTGAGTACATAGGGGTTTGGGGTGCTAAATCACATAAGCCTAAGTATGTGGGAGTCGGGGACGTTAAATCACAGAAGCTAAGTTAAAGGGAGCGGACGGTTTGCGACTTTTTTGCACTCGGGAAATGCAAGATCCTGACAATCAGGATCTTGCATGCTCCAGTGTTTTGTTGGACATTTTTTTAATCGTTGCGAGACCCAAATAATGAAAAAAGTCGCAAACCGTCCGCCCCCTTTAAGTAAATTACTACTAAATGTTACGGGCTTAGAAAAAGCTACAGTAATTCTGAATTTGAACTATAAGCCAAATGGTTACGAACTTGCATTAATAAAATGCCGAGATTATTTGATCCCCCCCCCCCCCCCCCCCAAGAAACATTGTATTTGTCAATTTGGGGCTGCTTAATCCGATTCCAATGCCCCAAAAAGAATCAAAGGGAGAAGCCCCTACCAAAAATAAATTTCCATTCGTCGACCTCCGTTTGCCCATGAAATATAGAATGTTTTTGATCGTACTGTAGCTGGAAGTTCTCGCACCAATAATAGACAAAAAAAATTTTCGGTGAAATATCTTTCGGCGAAAATCCTTTTGGTGAAAAATCTGCAAACCGTTTTTTATATAATATTTCGAAAACTGTTGAAAATTACAAAAGTTGGAGAAATGGCATAGTTGGAGAAACGGTTCTTGGAGAAACGGTAGTTGGAGAAATGGAAGTTGGAGAACTGTCTGAATACCACTTTTTGAATGGATAAAAACAATTAAGAGATTTGTTTTTTGTCAATCTAAAATTATTCCTTTAGTCACCACTGCTGCTGCAACAACCACCTCATCTGAATTATTTACAATAAGAAGAAGATAAAAATCACAAAATTTTGCCAACAATTTTTTATATCTGTTGTATTTTTAAAATTTAGAATATATTTACCTCCATATCACAGTGGAATATTTTTGAAAAGAAATGAAAGTTTTTTACAAATATAAAAATCAAACACAAAAAAATATGATTTCTTTGAAACTGCACCAGAGTTTTTTTCATACCGTTACCCACTTTTTTATGGTCCTGAAGGGAAAACATTCATTTTTTTATTTTAATGGTGCATTATTATTTTCTTCGAAGTTTTTAATATTCTTGCACCTAAATAGGTTTTTGACGTCGCTGAATCCGAATCAGATGTCAGCGAATTTAAATTTTCGCGGCGAGATCTACTTTTGATGTTTTCGCCGTATTCACGCCGTTTTAACGCTGCGGGAAGGCGCCTGTGGGCGTAGCGAATAGCACCATCGGATTCAGCGCACCTTTTTACCCTAGGGGGTCTGGAATTGTAGTTGAAAAGTTTCTTTCCAAAATTATTGAAACTCCACCGAAAAGAATTCTTTCTATTGATTTTCCTGGAATACGTAATAGTATCTTTTTTGATGAATATCAGAAATTGTGTGGTCACCTCAATGGTCGATAAAATTTACAAAGCGGCATAGTGTCATTTTTGAACGTGTTGTTGCCTTACTGTACTTTTATGTCTTTCCATTTGGCGTAGCGTCCCTTGCTGCCGCTTTCCTTTTCCCTCTTTCATTTGTCCCTCAAACGTCTTTCATTCACGTTCTTTTGCTTCCTTCTAATCTCTGTATTGCTTTATTTCTGTATTGCTGTTATTGCTTTATTCCGTAATAAATATTCTTCTTATTTATTATCTTCATTGTTTAAAGGGAGTGTCGACGACAAGCAAGAAACGCACTACAACGGGTAAGGGCGTCGCGGCAATGATAGGGAATAAAAAGTTTGCAAAAATTCATCTGTCAAACCGATGTGAATGAATGACAAAAAAACAAACTTTTCATTTCCCATCATTGCCGTGACGCCCTTACCGTCGTAGTGCGTTTCTTGCTTGTCGTCGACACTCCCTTTAACCCATGGTTATAACAGTTATCTGTGAAATAAAAAAAGTAACAATTTCCTTGAAAAATGTGGAAACAAAATAAATTTTAATTAACACGAGATTTGTTATTTTTTGCTGTTCATCTTTTTCAAACCTTTTTTTAGTTGTAAAAGTAGAATAAAAAATGGTGCTGCAAAAAACGACGACAGAAAAAGCATCTATAAATCTCACAGTGGGGCCACATGTTGAGTCACAAAATGCCAAAATTGAGTTTTTTTATGTTGAAAATGTTTAATTGATAATGTTTAATGTTACCTATCTCTAATAAATGTAATCATTTTATGTTTTCTATTTATTTTTTACAAAAAGACATACATAAAGATTGTATTACAATTCACAGTTTTTGTTTAAATACAATAGCGGTGATTTGCGGGTGACTTGAAGTTTTTCCTCACTTTTTTTGATATTTTATTTCTTGAATCAGATTTTTTTAAACATTTTTTTTGAGGATTTATCACTCAAAATATGTTTATATGATCCTAAAGATAAATGAGTGTTCTGTTTGCAAGCAAAAAAAATGTCAGTTTTAAAATTTTTGCGTGATTTCTATATTCTACAGTATTTTTGTGCTTAAAATCTCATATTTTTTAATATATTCTTTTAGGATTCACTCAAAATAACTAAAAATCAACTTGCTATGATAATGTGCATGAGGTACAATCAACAAAAGCATCAAACAACTCAAAATATTCTCTACAAAAGCTATCAAACTCATCAATATGTCCAACATCAAAAACTCCACAAAAATCAGCAAATATTGTTATCTGAAAAGCTGAAATCATTGAGTAATGTTACTCAAGCATAAAAGTAAGTATTAAAAGTTTTAACTCAACTGATTGTGTTATTTTAGGTATTTTTTTATGTATGGGTATTGTATATATACTGTAACTTTTTGCTGCACAAATTTGCACTTTTTCAATTAATTTTTTACGATTTACTTGTTTATTTTTCACGCTACAACATTGGTATAGCTCGCCAATACTATTTAGAGCTATTTGGTGAAGGTTCTGAACACATCGAAATTAGACTATTGTATACAATTTGGCCAAATTTGTGTAATCTTGAACATGTTTAATTTTCACAATAGAGTTGCAAAAAGTATCAGTGAGCCAAAACAATGATCTAACATGAATAATAAACGAGTAAAGCTTGAAACATTGACAAAAAAATTATAAGAACTTGCATTTATAAATTACAGTATATATACAATACCCATACATAAAAAAATACCTAAAATAACACAATCAGTTGAGTTAAAACTTTTAATACTTACTTTTATGCTTGAGTAACATTACTCAATGATTTCAGCTTTTCAGATAACAATATTTGCTGATTTTTGTGGAGTTTTTGATGTTGGACATATTGATGAGTTTGATAGCTTTTGTAGAGAATATTTTGAGTTGTTTGATGCTTTTGTTGATTGTACCTCATGCACATTATCATAGCAAGTTGATTTTTAGTTATTTTGAGTGAATCCTAAAAGAATATATTAAAAAATATGAGATTTTAAGCACAAAAATACTGTAGAATATAGAAATCACGCAAAAATTTTAAAACTGACATTTTTTTTGCTTGCAAACAGAACACTCATTTATCTTTAGGATCATATAAACATATTTTGAGTGATAAATCCTCAAAAAAAATGTTTAAAAAAATCTGATTCAAGAAATAAAATATCAAAAAAAGTGAGGAAAAACTTCAAGTCACCCGCAAATCACCGCTATTGTATTTAAACAAAAACTGTGAATTGTAATACAATCTTTATGTATGTCTTTTTGTAAAAAATAAATAGAAAACATAAAATGATTACATTTATTAGAGATAGGTAACATTAAACATTATCAATTAAACATTTTCAACATAAAAAAACTCAATTTTGGCATTTTGTGACTCAACATGTGGCCCCACTGTGAAATCTGGTTAATAAATATTTATGTTTCGAAAGAATTTGAAAAAAGCGCGAGCCACGAAATATTTTATTTAATAATAAAATATTTTGTAAATCAAAAGTATTTACAAAATTATTTGGCAGTATTGGTTAATTTGAATATTTTAATTGTTGGAATTACTAAATTTTTTTATTTTTTTTAATATGGTTAAGTTAAAACTAATATATGGTTTCATAAATGACGAAAATTTTTGAAAAAATGACGACGCATACATGCAATATTTAAAAACAGAAAAGTAGTAATTATTTTTATTTGCTAAGCTAATATTAATAATCGTCAAAAACGTAGCACCAAGCGTTTTAGAATTATTGTTTTAATGATGCCAACATTTTTTAAAGATTAAATTTTGACTATTTCAAAAAGATTTTGACTGTTTTATATATTTTTCGCTTAAAAAACATTGGAAAAAACGTTTTTTTTCTGTCAAATGGCATTAAAAAACATTTGGCCAAACAATGAATTTGATGTATGTTCACAAAATGTATGAATGAAAAAAAGAACAGTATCTTTTTTCCAGATTTTCAATATAATTTAAATTCTTCAAAGTCAATTTGAAATCTTAAGGTGCCCCGCTAAACGAAATTGAAACGTATATTTATTTGTTACATCAGAAAAATTTAAAAACCAAAAAAATGATAATAAAAAATGCGAAAAAAATTTAGTTAAAAAAATATAAAGAAAAGTTTAACATTAAAAATTATTAAAAATGATTGTCCCTTTTTTATCGAGTTCCAAGACCTAAAATTTTTGGAAGCCAACTTTCTTTTTCAACTCCCATCGGTGTTACAGAATCATGTGGGGGTTCGGTGATGGGATAACTGGCATCTCCAACATATCCAGATGCCCGACGTTTAACAATAACATCATCAGATTTTGGGCTTACAGCTGTTGGGGATATTGTACATCCAAGGTCTTGACATGGCAATTCTTCACTCTTCTTTAGCACTTCCACGGCAAAAGTTAAAGTTGAAAATAAAATAATACATAAAAATACAGACAAAACTTTAGTGTTCATTTTTGAGTATGAAAAAAAGACAACAATGATGGGGAGAAAAAAAAAAGTTGACAAGAAAAAATTGAATCAAAAATGCACCAAAAAAAAAGAGAGAAAGAAAAAAATAAAAAACGTGTTTTTTTCAGAGTTGTTTATACTTTTTTAAATAAAACAAACATTCAATAATATTTTTATGAAACTATAATGACTAATTTTTGGTTGGAAGTAACCAATTACCTTTTTTTAGTAATAAACAAAATTACTTTTTTTCATTTGTTATTTATTTATTTATTTAATAGGTTTTTGTTGTGACAGAGAACGAAAAAAAAGAGGGGGATAACAAATTATTACACCAAATTTTAGAAAGAGAATATTAAAAAACACTGAAAAAGTACTCGTAACGAATACGTCATCAGCATGGCGATAAAACAGATCCGAGACCAAAAATGTTTTTGTTATCGTGACGATTGTGATTTGGTAACGTTTTGGGTAATGCGTAGTAATCGTATAGATATCAGCATTGGGACCAAATTGTCACTTTCTTTTTTTTCAGTGTCCAGGGACTAAATGGTGGATAGGTTGGGCTTAAGCACAAAATGTCTATTCTTTAAAAACAATAAATATAAAAAATATATTTAAACCCAAAACTATTAAAAATCTGTTAAAATTTAAAATGTCCCGTAGTTTTTTAATCCCAAATCCAATCCTTTTTAAATATTAATTATCAGAATATCTCGAAAAAGTAATTGAGTAGTAAATAAAAATTATTATATTTAGTTCTCTGTTGTTATACCATAATGAAAGCCGAATATTTTTTTTGACTTTGAAATTAATGTTCAACAAACATTACACGTACGGATTTTTGGGAAATGGAAAAAAAAGACACTTGAAATTTTTTCGGAGGGCAAAAATGGATAAAGCAATTGGTTGCGCGTTTTCTTTGCATGCGCTGGGCAAAAAAAAGTGCAAGTTCAAACCCAGCGAGAGCACTGCTTTTTTTTAACGAATTTTTTTTGTTGTTTTTACAAGAAAATTTTCAAAAATATGTTTACAATTATTGTTGAATCACTTGAATCAAAGGTATTCTTTTTATTAAAAAAATTTTTTTAACTGCTTTTGCGGGGAATCGAACCTGGCTTCTCTTCAGCGTTGTGCATGCAAAGAAAACGCCCCAACCAACTGCTCTATCCATATTTGCCCTCCGAGAAAATTTGAATGTTTTTTTCCATTTTCCCAAAAATCAGTACGTGCATTTTCATTATTAACACAGTTACCAGTGTTTTTGCATTTTGTACTTGCAGGATACTGCACATTTAAAGTGAGTGTCGACGTCAAGCAAAAAAATTTCCCTGATTAACGACAAGTTGCTGCCGCACATTCAGCAATGGGGAATGCATTGTGTGCTTTCTTTCGCGTCAAAATATACTTGTTGCAGTTGAAAACTTTTTTTGCTTGTCGTCGACACTCCCTTTAATTATGCAAAATAAAAATGTATTCAAATCTAGCAGTAATACTTTGCCCTCGGCTTCCGTTAACTAAAAAACATTAGCAAAAGAAAAATATAGGAAACAATTTTAAAAAAAGGATATAAATTTTAAATTTTAAAACAAAAATTTTAAAAAATAACTTTTTCGTTTTCAAAAGTATAGTAACTTTAAAAAAAACTTTTATTTTTAAAAAAGAATGCCCTTAACAACATTTGATATTGTATTACTTTTTATTGAAATTTTTGTTTATACTTTTCATTTATCTATGCTAATTTTATTGATTTCAAAAAAATTTAAAGAGTTTAAAAGGGCATGTAATTATTTTATACCCTAAATATTAATGACTTTGATCCTAAATATTTTCAATACCCTAAATATTAATGACTTTGACCCTAAATATTTTCAATACCCTAAATTTTAATGACTTTGATCCTAAATATTTTCAATACCCTAAATTTTAATGACTTTGACCCTAAATATTTTCATATCCTAAATTTTATTGAATTTGACCCTAAGTGTGAAGAATAAATTTTTCAAGCATTTTAAAATTATTTAAAGCCATTTTAATCATTTTGATTTCAAAAAATGGCAGACTTTGTTGATTGTGATTTTAATGCTACTGTACCAGAAAATGAATCTATTGATATTTTTGAAAATATGATTATGTTGAAGAAGCTGAATCTTATGATGATCTGAAGGAAAAAGTAAAAAATGCTGGTTTAAAAATGTAAGTGAACTTATTATCTTTTACCATAAATATTTAAATAAATAATTTTAGCAAAGAAAAAAGAGGAACCAATGTGTACATTGATTGTAAAACTTCTTCATGTTGCTACAAATGGAAAGCCACCAAAACTGACGATTTCAAATATTTAATTTATAAAACAGAATGTGAACACGATCATGGAAATGTTGCTTGGATGACCAAAGGAATCAAAATCATGGAAATACTGATTCAACTTTCAAACTTATCTTTGGTGGATTTCCTGTGATGGTATGGGGTTATTCCGACATAAATCGACATATACATCCAACAGGTTTGGCTTATTGTTGTTGTTTTACATATATATATATATATATTATTTTTTTTCTGGTGGAACATGGTAAGCTTTTTTTTATTTTCTTTTTTCTTTAAACAAAGCCATTAAATATATATATTCCAGGTATGTAAGAAGATCAAAATCTGAATGGGATGAAACTGATTATCGTGATCATCTTGAATATTATACTGATTTGGATAATGATTTGGATGCTGGAGATGTTGAATTATTTCAAAAATATATCGTCGTGGTTACTCGATCAACTTTATATGAAAATGAATTCACTTGCAATTGTCCAATTGGTGCTTTAAGAACACGTTGCAAGCATGTTCTTCTTATTCAAGTATTCTGCAATCATCGAGAATGGCCAAACATGCCAGCACTTCGTCAAACAATTAATGGTACTGCAAGAACTCGACCAGGAAGACCAAGAAAACATACTCAAGCATTATCCAGAATTTAAAGTACTTTTTTTTACTTTGTTGTTGTTTTTTATGTAAAAATGTTAAAAATTTGAAAATTCAATAAAATTTAGGGTATTGAAAATATTTAGGGTCAAAGTCATTAATATTTAGGGTATTGAAAATATTTAGGGTCAAAGTCATTAATATTTAGGGTATTGAAAATATTTAGGATCAAAGTCATTAATATTTAGGGTATAAAATAAATATTTCCCTTTTAAAAGCCCATTTTATAATATTTTTAGAATCATTTTGCTTGCAGATTTATTAGTTTTTGTTACGGTATGTTTTAGAACTTTGGATACTGTACTTTAAAATTCAGAAACGATAATTTTCACTACTACGCGATATTTTGTCTATTCACATTTTGCCAAAACAAAACTTTTTCTCAAAATTTAGGTCAAAATAAAAAAAACTGAATTCTGAGAGAAAACTTTGTTTGGCAAAATGTGAACAGACAGAATATTGCGTAGTAGAAGGAAGTGTAGCTGATTTGAGTTTTCAACTTTTCCCACTTTAAAACATTTTTTCTTCAGACTTTTATTGCTGTTAGAATCCCAGAATCTGGAGTCTTTTCAAAAGCTTTCTTAAAAAATAATGGATTTCTTGCATCAATCATTTACAACACCTCTTCATATTTTACAACTCTACAATTTATTGGGCACACCCTTTTGGCATTTAATCGTTTCACAATTTTTTGGTTTCCAACAAAACATTCAAAAATTTGGGAAAGAAATTATTTTAATTCTAGCCTCCTCTTAAACTGGTATACTGTAGCATTAATAAGTTTACCATTTTTTCATATTTGTTGGAGATTAGGTGAACCTGGAATTTTTGGGTTCCCGGGAGGAAATAGTGTCACAATTAATTTTGTAAATCCAAAAGTCATGTCAACCATTTATACAATGTCTTCAACAATTTACATTTTAACAACATGTTTTGGAGCTATCTTTAATATTTTATCAATGATAAAAGTTTATTTTTATAAACATTCATTTAATTTAAGTAATATTAATGAAAAACGTTTATTGTGTAAGTTCTTTTGTGTGCCATGAAAAGTTTAAAAAAATAATATGCAAATTTTCAGTTGTATCATTTATAATTTTTTTGGCACAAACTTTGCGAACTTCATATGGAATTGTCCGATCAATGATCACAAATGATCAAGCCATTGTAGGATTTATAATTTCAATTTTGCCATTTATTAATGATATTTTTGCATGGAGTTGTAGCATTTCTTTATTAATTTTGAGGTTATTTTGCTTTATAAAGTGATAAGGCTAATTTCAAGTCGATTTCTGGCAAAATGTCTTTCAGCGCCATGTGAAGGAAAAAATGTTTTTTTTCGAAAAAAGAAATTTGCTTTTTGGCGTTGAGTAAACGTTTTGCCAGAGATTAGTTTGGAAAAATCAATCTTTTCTGCATGATAACAAAGTGCTCAAAAAATGTTGTTTTTTCCGAAAGCTTATCAATGAAAAAAAATCAAATAATAATCATTTTTTAACATTTTTAGTTCAACATGCCGAAAAGAATACCTCAAATTTTATTCATTTAAAAATGAAATTATTTTTCCTGTTTCAACTACGTCGTATCCAGTGGTTTTATAAATTTGTATTTTATTTTAGTCATTTTATTTTCCATTCGCATGAAAATTTTAGATGATTCGATATGCCTCTTCCCCGGAACTATACTTCCTCTTAAATATGTATTAAATAAAAAATTCTTCTATTTATGCAAATTTGTTTGCGGTAAAGTTGTATTTGCATTAAACACAGATGGATGGGATGAGCTAATTACAATATTTGTTTTCTTCCCAAAATAAAATGCCATATATTCTTTTCGAGTAAAAGCACTGAAAAAAGATGGTGTAAAAAAAGTAAATTTGCATAAATTTGCATAAATTAATATTATTACTACCTTAAAGCAAACAATGACACACTTCCGGATAATGCAAATATATCATAAAGGATATCAATGATGGCATTGTAAAATGTCGTAATTGCCACATTTTTTGAAAATAAAAAATTTGAAACATTGAAAGAGGTTCGAAATAATTGTGCAACAAAAACAATAAAGGACACAACTGAAATTTTTATGTTTTTTATTTATATTTGATTAAAAGGGTTCGAAAATCAAAATAGCAGAAAAATAAAAAAATGAAATTTTCGAATTCAGCACGTGTGGTCGAGTGGTGTAGAGCGCTCATCCAATAGCCCGACCCTCACAGGTTCGATTCCCAGTCTATGCCCAAGCTAGGTGCCACTTATTGGAAGATACCGATACACTCATAAAACCCATTAGGATGAATGAAGGGTCCCCATGGTGTAACTGTCAAACAATTTTAGGTGTTAAACTTACACAATAAACTTTTTTCATTAACATTAATATTATTTGAAGATTGTTTGTAAAAATAAAATTTAAAAAATGATAAAATATTTAAAATTGCAGAAATACAAGTTGTTACAAAGAAAATTGTTGTAGTTAAAACATAATAAATATAAAGTAGCACCGGATCGGAGGAAATTACGGCAGTATAATCTGTTAAAGAAAAAGCAAATTTTGTTGGAACAAAAATTTTCCAAAATATTATTGGTATTGCAAATCCCAGCAAAACTACCGTATACCATTGTCGCTTCCAAATTGCTTGATGTTTTATTGGAAACCAAATTAGCGTAAATCGATTAAATGCCATCAAAAGATGCCCAAGAAATTGTATTATAGCTGCGTATAAAACAATTTGGGATAAAAGAAATGAAAGAAATCCATCAAATTCTTGAAAAAATGGAGTTAAAAACGAAATCATTGTTACTTTTTTTAAAATAACAAGCTAAAATTTGCATAATTTTTGGGGTGTTTAGCAAATAAAAACTACTTACACCAATAAAAGATGCCAAATCACCACAAATTGAGATTCTAAAAATTGAAAAAAATGCACCTTTAAAAGAATCCTTTCTTTTTGCAATCAATAAAATTAATAATGTTAAAAGAAAGGTATAAAAAATTAATTCCAAAAATAAATAAAAAATTATCATAAAAGTAAAAATCATTCTAATATTTGTAAATAAATTTTTGAGAAGTTTTAAAAGAAATTTGAATATAAATTTATCCAAATGAATTTTTCAAATGGCAACAAGGAACATAATGCCTTGCTAATAGACAGCTTAATTTTTATTAAAAATAATAAAATAATTGGATGATAATTTATGAAATGTTCTTAAAAAATCAAATCAGCTGTAAAAATTGATAATTAATTATAATTGTTTTTACGTTTTTGTTCACGTGTATTTTAGCTATATACTTTTTTCTTAGATGAAAGATAAAACAAATTAGTAATTAATATAAAAACATAAAAAAAGCTTTTTTTATGCGGTCTATTAAGCATTCAAAATAAAAACATCAGTAAAAGATTTGACGCGAAAAGTCAGTGTCAAATTTACACGGTATTATACTTTCTTTCCACTCGAGAGAAAATCATCAAATTAATCATTCTTTTAAATAATTGTTCAAATTAAAAATTTTTATAGCTAAAATGCTTTTTAATAAATGAAAACATGTATGTTTTTTAAAAATTAGTAATGAGGGGACACGTCTGCAAAGAAAACGCGCTAACCAACTGCTCTATCCATATTTGCCCTCCAAGAAAATTTGAATGTTTTTTTTCCATTTTCCAAAAATCCGTACGTGGTGAATCACTGACGAACAAAGCCGTATATAGAAAAAAATTTCTTTAGCCACCGTCAACGAGAAGCGGCAAAAACTTAAAGAAAATTCCTCAATTTCGGGGGGGGGGTGAAGAAATATCGTAACTTTTTTTTCATCTAAATGTCCCGGTGTCCCTCTTTCATATTCGCTTTGTTCCTCAATCCCTTGAAACTATTTTCCATTTTTAAAAAAGCTTTATTCATACATCGAGAAGGGGTCATTTTAATGACCCCCACCGACCGACCGACCGACGAGAAATTTTCAAAAAGTCGCAAAGGGGGGAGTAAGCTGATTTCGACCAAAATCGAAATCTCAGAAAATTTCAGAATGTATGACTTTTCACCGAAAGACTTTTCACCCAAAAGTATATTTCACCAAAAAAATATATTTCACCGAAGACTTTTTCACCGAAAAAGGTTTTTCGCCAAAAATATATATTTCATAGTGTTTTTAGATTTTTACTTACATCAGCAATCGAAATTTCTGTTTTTGTTTTAACTAAGACATTTTACCGGCTAAAAGTTAAACAACGTAGAAACACTTAAACAAAATTTAAGAAGTACTAAAAATCTTAAGAATCACTAACTAAACCGATCAGTAACCATCCCCTTTGGCATTTTGGCTAAGAAACCCTGAGAACTCATAGCTTAGTACATGGAGGTTTGGGGTAAATCACATAAGATATGTATGTGGGAGTCGGGGACGTTAAATCACAGAAGCCAAGTAAAATTAATTACTAACTTGGCTTAAATGTTACAGGCTTAAAAAAATCTACAGTAATTCTGTATTTGAATTTCCTTAGTGTTTTGTAGGGTTTCCTCAGGGTTTCTTATTCAAAATGCCAAAGGGAATGGTTATTGATCGGTAATTATTTTTATAAAATTTCATAATTATCGTTTGTAAGAATTCTGCTTCACTTTGTGTGGGCATTACTACTCTAAATTTACGATCACTGCGAAAGGCCACAAATTTAAGGGTTTCAACATCTGCAGCTCTTCGTCTCATCCTTGTAAGTTGTCAAGGCCGAAAATTGGTCAACAACAAGGGAGGGGAACTTTCTTATAACAACTAGGGTTGCGGGCGCGCCCGAAAATCAGAAAAAAACGGGCGCGCCCAGGCGTATTCGCCCGAACCATAAAAATGGTAGAAAATTCATAGTTTTTTTGAAAATCTTTTTAAAAACTCGTGTAATGAAATTAAAGAAATATAAGAGTTATTAGCTCGTCCATCCAATACTTGCACCGAGCTTTAATTGTATCACCTTCAAAATGTTCCCATACAGGATCTTTTGCCATTATAATGTAGCTAAGTTTACGGAAATTTGTATAAAAGTTGTGTAAAAATTTTTTGCAACATAAAGAAAAACTTGTCAAACAAGCTTTTGAAATATTCCGCTCAAAGTAGTGAAAAGATGTAAAATCGCGGCAAGAATTTTAAAGCACAATTTTTTGTTTTCTGAAAATGATGAAAAAAATGAAACTTCTTTGTACAACTTATCATATATTTTTCTCTTACTGACCGGGCGAAAAAAAGGGCGCGCCCGGGCGGAAAAAGTCAATCGCCCGGGCGCGCCCGGGCGAATTCGCCTGGGCGAATCGCCCGCCGCAACCCTAATAACAACTTTCCCAAAATTTCATTTTACCTAGTATGAATTTAATTTTTCACCTGATATTTTGTCCCCGGGGGAAGGGCGAGCTCTCTCCAAGTTCCCTAAGGCAGTTTCGGCCCTATCAGTTGTGGATGATTAAAGGCTGAAAAAAAGTTGTGCTGACGTTAGCTTAATGCATCATGAGATAAACTCACTTCTAAAACAGCACTCCAGTAAAGGGTTTGCTCTTCTGCGAGATTGCAGGCCAAATGTAATTTGTTGAATAAAGTGACGACGTTTAAATGATGGAATATAACGGTGGTAATACAATTATATCCAAAAATAGGGAAGTGCTTGTTTGCGGCTAAACTACACAGGTCAATAAGTTTAAAAAGCTTAACAAAAAAGTGGTATTGTGAAAGTAATTTTTTTTTGGTTAGCATCAATCTGATCTTTACCTTAAAGGGAGTGTCGAAGATAATGAAAAACTTTTTATGAACGTTTTCCGTCGTTCCAAGTGATGGGGAATGAAAAAGTTTGTCCGCCCGAACGCAACGAATGCATTCCCCATCACTTGGAATGACGGAAAACGTTCATAAAAAGTTTTTCACTATCTCCGACACTCCCTTTAAAAGATACCCCATAGGGCTGTATCCTGGCGCCCTCTTCCACAACGCCAGTGGCACACTGTATATATTTTTCTAATTTTTTTTATTTTTTCTATGCAAAATGCATTTTACAAAATTCAAATTGACCAAGTGGTTGCTTAGATCATCACAAAAATGGCAAATTCAAATAACACAATTTTGTGACGATCTAAGCAGCCACTTGGTCAATTAGAATTTTGTAAAATGCATTTTGCATAGAAAAAATAATAAAGAAAGAAAAAATAAAGAAAAAGTTCGAAAAATATATACAGTTTGCCATTGGGCGTTGTGGAAGGGGGCGCCAGGATACAGCCCTAATACCCCACTATCAATAATAAAGGTAGAGACGTGCACAAGCAGTGTGCTAAAGACACCTTCGAAAAGTTTTCCGAAAAGTTTTTTAGGATAAGCAAAATGAAAAAACATTTTTAATATTCATACAATAGTATAGTAAAAGTTTTAAACAAATGCGAAAAAAAAACACTGTATATCATGCTTCGTGTATAGTCAGAAACATAAACATATGTTACAATTTAAAAAATCCTTTGATGTTACGCCGAGGGCGGCAAAAGATGAAGGAAAATACGCTTTAATAATAGGATATTGGCATTTCATGTATTGTTCCCGGGTGGCGCGAAGCGCCACCCGGGAACAATAGGGTCATGTAAATAGGGACCGATGGCGGCCGCGAAGCGGCCGCCGAAAAATTTTTGGTCATGTAAAGGGGGACCGACAGCAAGCTCTGAAAAAAATGACCCCCTTCTCGACGTATGGCTTTATTAAAATCCAGAAAACTGCAAATTAAATCAAAACAAGCGACAATCTAAATAAGGCATAGGCATAAGCGGTTGAGGAGGAGGTGGTGCAATTGAACATACGGCGTCCATAAAGTTTCCTAATTGTAAGCTTTATGGATGCCTAAAATAATTATGGACGCCGTATGTGCATTTGCGCCGAGGAAGATACCTAGCAACGGCATTTTACCGTTACCGCATTTTTTTTTGAAAAATGGTACGGTATCCGATCACTACTACAAATTAAAATCTGAGAACTTATTTTATTGATTTCGGGACAGCCCCTAGGTTTTTAAATACAATTTATAACGATAAATTTTGGTAAATTATACATACATAATATAATTTTTAAAAACAATAAAAACTGAGATCATTTCGACATATAGAATTAAAACTATTTTGAAGACCTTTACAACACCATGAAACAGTTGTAAAATTTATGGAGGAATTTGAAAAGGTTGTTGTTGTTTCGTTATCTTAAAACATAATTTATTTAAATAAAAGTAAAATTAATATAAAAAAACTTACAAATTAAAGAATTATCTGTATTTTCATGTTTAAAAAGAGTACCAATTTTAAGCATATCAAAATTGTGCCAAATTGCTACTAAAAAAATTTCGGTAATAATTATTTAAATTTAACAAAAATAATTATTTTTTTCTCTCGAGAGCAAAAAAAACTTACAAAAAATAATCATTATCCATATCAAAATGATGCCAAACCAAAAAGCTGATTTATCTTTTCTTGGTTCAATTCCCTTATTCGTTGATCGATAATACCAAAAATTCATCATTTTTTTAATATTTCCTCTTTTAAATTTTTTGTTACAAAATTTTGATTACTTTTGTATCTTTTTTCAAGACTTCAAAAATCATTTGCATCCAAAAAGCGGTGTTCGCCAAATCAAAAATATTAAAAACAGGTGGACTACAATATTTGTTTATTTGCAATATAAAAACTTTAAATATAAAAAAATAGCACTTGACAAAAAAAGAGTTTATCAAATATATCAATTCTTTGAAAAAGTGAAAAAAAATAATTTGATGCTTTTGTTTAAAAAAATGATAGGCGTGGTTTTCTTTAAAATAAAAAGAAATTACGAAAATTTCATTCATTAAAACACCCAAGATCACGTGTTGTTGATGACATTGAAGGAATTGCACTTTTTTTCCAAAGGTCATTAAAAATTGTTAAGGCACAAAACGTGTTTCTTTTTCACATTTTTGCTGTTATCATTTTTTTTTATCATTTTGTAATAAAATGTACAACAAATTTTACCTTTGATGATACAGTATGATTGAAAAGTTTTTGGAAGGTACGACAATAAAGTTGCGCACAAATTGTGATATTTATTGCCCCCATTGTTAGGGGCCGTCGAGCCAATGTATTTTTGCGATTGGTTCATCGGTAATCTGAAAAAAGGAGAGAAAAATATTGACAAATTGATAAATTGATAAAATAAAAATATAATATTTCGAAAGGGAGGTAGCAGCCTTGATTGAAAAAGAAACTAAAATATGCCTTTAAAAATAGTGAATATTACTAAATTTAGACTATTTTTTCTGTCTCTACGATTACAATTAACCCTAAAACATGTGCCCAAAAAAAGAAACAATACAGAAGAATACGAAATTTGAAAAAAAGACTTGTTAAGATATATTTTTATTACCCGCAAAAAATCATTTATGGAAAGTTACAGGCTTCCGACGGTTGAAATGGCAAAGTTATGAGCTTCTGAAGTTCATCTCAAGCATTGATCCAACAACCGTTAACAGCTGAAAGTTAAAGATAGCCTATGACTTTATATATTTTTTATCATCCCCATGTTATTTGCAATATTTCAAGACATAAAACAAGAGATTTAAGCTTAATTCGATTGAAATCACCAAATTCAAAAGCACAAACACTTGGGGAACACTCGGGCTCTAAAGTAAACACACAAATGTTCCCTACAAAAGATCGTGAAAAACTGTGACAATTTTTGCTGTTTTTTCTTCTAATTAAACCTAAATTATGCCAGTTAACATCATTTGTAAGTACTTTTTTTAAATTTTATTTTATTCCCAGATGCCGAAAGTAAGCATAAATTCAGTCAACTTTGAGAACTTTTTTTACTTAACCCTCTCAGTATGTACCGAAAAAAGGTAGGAGTCAAAAGATCCAAAGTTTAAAAAAATATATATTTAAGTCACAAGAAATAAAAATAATATGGTATATAATTAATTTTTAAGTACCGTCTGTCAGAGTTATAGCCAGTAAAACTTTTAAAAAAACTTGAATTTTAACAAAAACGTTACTCTGAAAATTAATTTAGAAAAAAAAATTACAAACATAAAATTTAAAAACAAACTTTTGAATAAAATTTTAAATTTGTTTTACAATTTTGTTACAAAATGGAATATTGGAATTTATTAGAATTAATAATATTAATTTTTGAAACATTTGTTCACATTTTTTTGCTTTCATTAATTATTGTTTTTATTGTAAAACGAAGGAATGACTTTAATACTCCATTCTATCATTTACTTTTGATTGTTTTAATTGAAAATTTGTTATTTTGGCCATTCGTTGTAAGTTTAAGTTTTTAGCTACGATTGTGACTTTTGAAATTTAACAAAATAATTATTTTAACAAATTTTTATCTTTTGTCAGCGTTGTAATAAGCGTCCCTGGCAAAATGTATTTCAATGCCATTTGGGAGAAAAAGAGCTTTATTTCTGTTTTTTAAATTTTTTCATAAAAAACTCAAAATCTTTTTTTTTGGATGGACAGTACTTTTTCTTGGAAATTTTATGAAATGATAAAAAAATGATAATATGAAAAAGTCTAAAAATATTATATAAATATTATTTTTAGACTTTAATGGACGTAAAACTTTGGAGATATGGTTTATTCAGAGAATGGTATTTAAAAAATGGATGGTATGCTTCAGCAGCTTTTACATTTTCAGTTTTTTGCAATAATATTGAATATATTGCACAAACTTTTATGTCTTTTAATCGATTTACCGGTTTATGGTTTCCTATGAAACATAAAACAGTAAGGAATTTAATCTAAAAAAGACTTTAAAAATTTAACAAACTTTATTTACAGATTTGGCAATATAATTGGTATATTTTTGCAACAATTGTATTATCAATTTTACCTGTTTCAAATCGATTTACAGCTGGCGGATATTTTAGAGTTAAATCGGATGGCAGTGTTATCGCAGGATATTTGGATTCAGAATTTGAAGCCTTTGGGGTGATGATTCAAGCATTCGTTTTAGGAGTTCCAACTGGAATTACATTAATTTTAAGTATTTTAACAATTTATAAATATAAAAAAATTCAAGATTCTATGATTCCTGTTGATAAAAGTCTTGAATTAATCAGTAGGTTTTCAATTTTAATAAATTTGAACCACTACCTAAAAGCCTTCGACCATGGGGAATTTAATAGTGCTATTGGTTTTTCTTTTACAAAAAGTGCCAAAGAAAAAACATTTAAATAAATTATACCGTATTTTGCTCCAATCCCGCACTTTGTGTTTGCTAAAAACACACTTTGCCAGACATCGGACCAAAAAATTGCACGCTGGGTTTGACTGATGTTATTATGTTTTAACACGAAAATATCTTCTTTTATCTCCTAGCACTTTCTAAAGAAAATTGAAAAAAAATTGAGAAGAGAAAAAAAAGCTATTTTCGTGGTAAAACAAAGTAAAATCTGGCAAATCAGGTTTGTCCATTTTTCGAAATAGTATCAAAGAGCCCGTCTCCTCAAACAAAAAAATGCAGGAAAAGGTAAAAATGCATTATTCGCATACACACTTCTGCTTAAAGGGGGAGACCCACCTTGAACAATTTTTTGCTGCAATTTTCTTGATAGTCTCGACGCGATCGCAGACTCAATGGAGCTGCTTTTTTTATTCGTTGGAGCTGCAAAAGGTTTTAAAAAAAGCAGCTCCAATGAACCCTGAGCAAAAAATTGTTCAAGGTGGGTCTCCCCCTTTAACATATGCTATTTTATCAAAACTGCATTATTTCAGTTTATACAATTGTTCTTTTATTTGTTCAATGCCTTCGATTTGCATATAATCGATTACGAGCATATTTCGTTAATGACAGAACTGTAATTGCCTATATTGTTACGTCATATCCATATGTCAATCTTTTACATGCACTTGTGGCTTCAATTGGAATTCTAATTTTAAGGTTTTTATTTTTCTTAATAATTTTAAACTTTTTTATTCAATTTTTAGCAAAAAAACTCGCGAAATATATCTGGAATTTTATTTTGCGCCATTTTTACCGTTGTTCAAAAAATATCTTCTTCCAAATGTTTCAAAAAATGGCGGAACACAAGTTTTCCCAATCTAAAAATGCTTATTTGATTTGATAAAAATGTGATAAAATGTTAAAATTTTTAATTTTTGTATTTTTTGTATATTCTTTTCAACCATTTTTAAATAAATTTAATGTCAAAATTTCTGTTTCTATGTAAAAATTTTCGGAAAATTGAAGTTATTTCCCGCTAAAATCAGTCTAATGTTTTAAAAAGTGATCGAAAAAATACAAAATTACTGTCATTTTTGAAATCAGGGAAATGGAAATAATCAACTCTATATGTGACTAAGGGATTGTCCAGAGCTGATGTCACCAAAATTCGTGAATTCTCGCGTCCGTATCATCATATGATCAAAGGGGGAGAGGAAAATGTATATTTCCCCCTCCTCCTTTGATCTTTTGCCGATATTCGAAGTCTATAAATTTTTACTTTTTTTACTCCTCCTTTAAACGTGATGAAATTCATCACCCAAATCATCATTGGTGACGGATTTCTCTATCCTTCAATTTTTTCTCTCAGCCTACATAGGCAACAATGTTACTGTAGCTGGTCACAAGTTGAGTAGGATTTTATGGCCATAAAAGCAAAAATAATTAATATTATTATTAAAATTGGTATTATTTAAAGTTAAAAAACAAACTTTTTGCATGCAAATAAATTAAAATTAAATAAATACACTATATTTATTTCAGTAAAAGCGAAATTCAGTCACATTTTTGAAAGTACTCATTTAAACTTTTTTTAAAAGCATACAAAAAATTTTTAAAAAAATTTTATTTTGAATCTTTTTTTTAGAAATTACTACAAAAATGGCGGTATCAAATTACGATGTCATAAAATGGATAATAGTTTTTACATTTTTATGTTTTCATTGCATTGTTACATATTTTATTTTCGTGATGAGATATCACCGAAAAAATTCAACATATAAATCTCAATTTTATTTACTGTATTTAATGATGTCTTTTGCGGATATTGCAACAATCATTGATCAATTCTTTTTAACAAAATTTATTTTAATTGAAGCATGGAAGCCATGGCTGTTTGAGCATTCAAGATATAATATGATTTTTTGGACCATTAATGGATATCTAATTTATTTTCAATCAATTATGCATGCTTCAATTGCAATTAATCGAACCTGGGTTTCACATTCTTTAACAATTCCAACAAAATTTATGTTTTTTGAAAAATGGGGTAAACGATTCACTTGGTTTTTACCGATTTTGGCATTGGCAATTGTATTTCCAAGATTTTGGGGTACATCAAAATATTTTTATAATGCCGCGGGGGAGTTATCAGCTCTCTATGTTGAACCTGAAATAAAAACGGTAAGGTTTTTTGCTAGAATAAACTAGTCTTGAATTTGCAGTATGTTAAGGGAAAAAAATGTGCATCTTTTTTTCCAACATCGTAAATAAGATTAATTTTCGATTAATGGGGAGAGGAGCGGCAAAAGATCAAAAAAATATTGATAGGACACCCATAGGGAGTTATTCATGGGGTAGAAGTGTGACTCCATTTTTCAATTTCCTCAGATATAACAAAACCCTTGGTTTTGCAGGGCGCGACTTTTGGGCAAACCAAAAGCAAAGATGCAGTAACCAGCGCGTGGATGTCTATTCACCTTTTGCCAAAATAAAGGTTTCATGCAAAATTTAGGTCAAAACAAAAACTTTGTAGTCAAAATTTGGTAAAGTCCAATTGGCAGAATTTTTGATTTAACCTAAATTTTAAGAAAGACCTTTGTGGTGGCAAAACGTGAATAGACAGAATAAACATGTTTTTTGGGCTGAAGCATGCAGCATAATTTGAACGCTTAAAAAATATTCTCCGACCTAGCCAACACAATTTAACGAAATAATAACAATTTCTTTTTAGTACCACTCTGTTGCGGGACCTACGGTAGTAATTTCAACAGGCGTAATAGATTTAACCTTTTCACTTTTAACAATTCATCAATATCATAAACTTTCAAAGAACTTCCAATCTTTACTATCTTCATCAGTTAAAAAAGAATTTGTATTATTTTCTCAAGCTTTTATCAACTTTGGAATTCATCTTTGTCTTGTTGCCTATTATGTGATGTCGTTTATTGCAACTGCAAATGGATATTTGTATTTAACAAATATTGCATTTACATATTTTCATTACATCAATGATATTTCAAGTTTATGCAATCCAATAATCCTTTTAGCTGTATGCAAATTTATCAGAGATGATTTTATTGAATTTATTTATGGTTTTAAGCCAAAGAAAAAATTAATCATTGTTGCACCATGGACTTCAATTTCTCATGGTGGAAGTGCATAAAATATATGGGTGGCAACAACGTTGGAGCAAAATAAATTTAAAAAAATGAAAAAAATAATAAATAAACTTTTAATCATCACTTTCAATTTAGCTTGTAATTTTTTATGCTGGAGGTTTGGCAAAATGTTGATCAATGCCATGTGGGGGAAAAGTCGAGATCTTTCGTATCAAAAAAAAATTCCTTTTTGTTTAAAATTTTGTAAAAAATTTATTTTATATAATATTTTTTTGTATTTTTTTATGTAGGATGAATACTGTATTACAAATTACCAAAATTATAGGCTTTTAAAATACTTTCTTGAGTGTAATTTTTTGAAATAAAAAAAGAAGATAATAGTACGTTTTATTTTTATTCTAAAATTTTAAAAATTATATATTTTCATAAAAAAAGAGGTGGGCATTGTGTCTTTTTTTTAAATAAAGTACATGATGTCAAAAAAAGTACAATTTGATATTTTAAAACAGATACTGTACAACCTGGAGCAAATTTAACAGAATTTTGGATGGAAATATCCAATAACTCAAAAATCATTAAAATTGCAAAATTTTTTTATTGCTTCCAACTATCACCATGAAGTGAAAGCATTAATCATTTCATTTCATACGGTATTTTATAATAAATCATTTTGTTTGTTTTTTACATTTTTAATACGTATTATTCCTACTATTAAATAGGAATTTGTCGATTTTCTCAAAAATTAATTAAATATTCAAAAAGAACTCTCACAAAAAAAATGAATTTGCTCAGAATGAAATTCATTTTCTGCATTTCTTTCTTTGTCAGAAAAGAAAAACGACGATTTTAAGGTCCAAAAAACAGAAAAAAAAACAGTTCGAGCACTCTATGATTCATAAAAGTATAAAATCGAGGTGATCGATTAAATCGAGCAATCTTTTGAATGATGAGTCAAGGACTTTGTTCCCTAAATGAATAATATTCTATGATTAATAAAAGTATAAAAAACAATTTTTATATTTTGATTTAAAAATTAAAAAGGGAACATATGAATGTGTTTACAAAAATCAAAAACTGTAAAAATATTAAATACAGTGCTGGACATAATTATACGGCCACCCTGTTTTGAAGTGATTATGCAAAAGATAGCTGACACGTATTAAATCTGATATTACAATATTTTTCACCATCATCGAAAACCCATAACCCCCATTTTTGGCCCCTGGTCTCTTTCAGGTTTTCGTTGCGGGACCAAAAACTCAAAAAATGCGTTGGACATAATTATACGGCCACCTAAAAAACATTTGCATGCGATATGTTTTATAGTAACCACTATTTAGAGGTTGTTAAGCATGCTTATTAAAGCTCATTGGTGAAGAAAAAATCAAAAAATATTCATTGGCATGTATTTGCCGTGGTGTTGAAAATCGCGTTTTTGCTGTTTTTGGCACTTTTTCGGTGCCAGTGTAGCGGCGGGGCAAAGGTTTTGGAAGAAACCACATATCTCATGTTGTAGCCCTAACCAAACTTAACATGTCTACAAAGTTTCATAACTCCATATCTAACACACGCCTTGAGCCACGGCTCCAAACTTTCCGAAAAACGCCGAAAAAAAGCAAAAACTGTTAAAAAACAGTAATAATAATGCATTTTTTTAAACATTTTGCAGCTCCAATGAGTGGTAATTCGCATCGAGACCTTCAATCAATGTTCAATTAAAAAAATTTTTAGAGTTGCATCTCCCCCCTTAAAATTTTGAAAGAAACCCAGATAAATAGAAACCATTAATGAATGTTAAAATCAAACATTATATTATAAGCTCACCATAACCTTAAACTTAAAATTGAAAAAAAGAACATTGCCGCCGAAAAAATATTTTATTATTGATTTAAATGCTCCAGAATCCGAAACTTTTATAATACCATCTCGATGTCCTCAAATTGCTAGTATTTCAATAATCGTTATCAATTTTATTTAATTTATTACAACCAATGATTTTATTCTTTTTTGAGTTTAGAGAGAGAGGGGGCAATGTCCTGAAATTCCCACATATGTTAATGATTATTTTAATAAAAACAAAAGAACTTTCATTCGTCTTAAAGTTTGAACTTTGAAACGATTTCTTTCTTTACATCATTTGAATTTGTTCAGAAACAGATGAAAAAATTTGTGTTTTTCTCATGAAAATATAACTCTTACATCTTTTGGTAAAGAACACATTTGACAACATTTATGAATAATTTGTTAAGTCCAAATAAAATGAAAAAAGGTATGGGAAAAAGAAAACGATTTATGATAAACTTTTTCACCTGCATCAAAAATTTTATATTAAAATATTTTTTTATTCGAATATTTTTTTAAAAATACGACAAAAACTTTTTTCAAACACTTTTAAAAATGTCGCTTCAAAACAAAACAGCAGCATTAATTGAAACCATGGAAGCCTATGAAAATCGGCTCCATTTTAATACCGGTTTAAATGTGTCAATTAATGGCTTGGCTGTATTTTTAATTCTCAATTATTCTACGAATGCTATGGGGATTTATAAATTTTATATTTTAATGACAATTATTACCGCATTTATTATGGATTTTCATTCTTGTTTTATTTATGGCATTTTTATTATTCTTCCAACTCCAATTAGTTGTCCAACCGGTTTAGTAAAACATTTTGGATGGTTTTGGGGAAGTCATATTAATTATGTAAGTAAAAAGGGAACAAAATAAACCGAAGTTTATAAACCCAACATATTCGATTCTTAGAGCCAATCCTTTTTCCGAAGTTACGGATCTAATTTTCCGACTTTCCTTACCTTCATTATTCTATTGACCAGAGGCTATTCACCTTGAAAATCTGATGGGGAATAAATTATAAAGGATCCACTGAGAAAAAAAAGTGACGGAAAACCCCTCAGTGGTGATCCATACGTCACCGATAGTGATGCAACAGTGTCGCTTTTATCAGTAAGGTGACGATTTCATCACTAATGCATCACTGTCGGTGATGCATGTTTCACTATCGGGGGTTTTTCCGTTACTTTTTTTTCTCAGTGTCCCTCATATTTTCGAAGACCATATATTGCAATCAGAACATAACAAAAACCGTAATGCTTTTCGATACCTTTAACCATGTCTGGAGATGATCTGATTCCATGGACAAAATATACCCAACGAGTTTTGGGTGGCATCAAAGAACTTCTATCCGCGCAATCCCGGTGGTGGCTATCCCTTTTTAGAACCTTTCACTACCTCTGAGATCTGAGAGTTTTATGAATGTACCCATTACCTTTCATTTGATACACTGAGAAAAATGGGTGACGAAAAAACCCTCACTTGTGACGATTTGGTGATAAATACGTGACTAAAAGTGATGGATTCATCACCTAAACGTCACCAGTGAGGGTTTTTTCGTCAGCGATTCTTTTCAGTACTATAATACTTAGGTTGTGCAAAGACACGGATTCGAAACTGGCCCGGGATCTGAGCACTGTACACCACTCGACCACACTTTCATCAATGTCAGGGCATTTTTAAATCAAAATTTGGTCAACTGTAATAAAGGATTTATTTTTTGTTTTACGAAATAGATAAAAATTTAAGTTTTAGTAAAAGATTTCTTTTTTGTGTCGTGGCCTAAAGTATAAGCGATAAAAGCCCTAAAATTTTTCAGATAATTCTTCATTTCAATATAAGTATGTGTGGCCTTTCAATTCTCTACAGTATAATTTATCAATATATTTCATTAATTAAAAGTCCAGAAATTTTTAAAAATCCAAAAATTTTTGCTGCGATGTATTTATCAATGATTGTATATCCGATTCCAATGTTATCTCTTTATGTTATAAATGTTGATTTTGAAGCTGGAAAAGCGTATGTGATAGAAAATTATCCATATCTTTCAACCATTTATGTTCCAAAATCATGTAATACAATTTTGGTAAATTATACAATGTATGCATATATGATAAGTGGAATTATCGAAATTTCGACCATTTATATAATTGGAATTACATTATTTATTAAAATTCATAAACAATTGGTAGATATGAGACATTCTTTATCAGCAACTACTTTAAAAGCTCGAAAACAATATGTCAGAGCTTTAATTATTCAAGCTACAGTACCTTTAGTATTTATTGTTATTCCAATTACTGGAATCATGTTTAGCGTTGTAATTGGGATGGCAAAAGCTGAAGGTAAGTTTGATTATTTATAGGTATTATTGCAAGCGAAAGGGAAAAAAACCGTGAAATTCTTTTTTTGTCTAAAAAATGATTCAAAACACTTTGCCAAAATGTGCGAAATTAAAAAAAGTTTTCTTTGTTAGTTCAAGGTGTTTTAACAGTTACAGCTTTGCACAAACATATGTTTCAGATATATTTCCATGGGTTTGGCAACTTTTTGGCCTTCATTCTTCTGGGAATGCTTTAACCGTAATATTTGTGATCAAACCTTATCGTGATGCCCTTTTTGGTTGGGGCAAACAATTTGTTGCAATATTTTATAAAAAAGCAGCCGTTAATTCAATTAATTCCTTTAACGTTAGCACTACAAATTCATGAAATAATTATATTTATATTATTTTTATTAATTTTCAAGACTTTGGTTTCTGTTGAAAACTTTCTTGTGTTGCAGTGTGCATCATGTAGTAGCGGAAAAAAAAAGTTATTTTTCTCTTAAATTTTTTGAATAAACATTTTTTTGGCTTTAAAAATGTTTAAAGGGGACAAATCTAAAAACAAATTAAACTTGTAATAAATACAGAAATTTTTGAATTGATTTATTTAAATTGTTTTTATAGAGAATCAAAATTATTAGTGTGTTTTCATCTTTTTTTTACATTAACATAAAATAAATTTAACCAGTAATTTTTAAAGACGACGTAATATGGGTTGGCGAATGTCTTGAAATTACTGCCGCTTGAATTCCAACTGTTGTTGCCTTTGATTTTCTAGGGATCAAAAATTTTAGACGATAAAATTTAAAAACTGCAATTTTAAAAGATGGTGATAACCAAAAATGTGAAAGCATTACAATTAAATGATGTAAATGTGTAACAATATTTGAGAGATATTGAAAAAACATCAGAGTGCCAAAGTCGGAGGTTAAAGCAGAAACAAGTCTTAAAGCAAAAGCAATGAAAAGAAAAATTGTAGAAAAAAAGGCTTGATAAATTAGTCGATGTTCAGTTTTGGCATGGATTGAAAGGATTTTAGTTGAAAAAATTTTCCGAGAATAATGCATTGATACAAAAATTAATGCAATCATTGCAAACATCATTGAACCATTGATAATTGTGGCCTTTGTAATATATGATTTTCGATAAATGTAACAAATTGCATTAGTTTCGATGGTGCAATTTGAGGTATAAAACCAATATCCATCAACGATAAATGGGAATATAAGTATAATAATGACCGCAAAAATCATGGTACGATAATTCCATATCTGAAAATTTATTAAATAAAGAAACTTTTATCAAAGGCTCAAAACTGATATATTTCAAGCTGAAGTGGATTGATAAAGTTTTTTACAATTACAGTATACCTTATAAGGGAAACTTGATAGGCATTAAATCGTCTCCAAGAAAGCCTTTTTTGGATTGTTTATTTTTGGGAAGGAAACTGAAAAAGTGGCGAAAAAAACATGTTTTTCAATTGAATATATTTTTGTCTAGCAAAACTATAATGGACAAGCGGCACTGGCATTTGAGATTTGCATAAACTTTGAAGCATATCCTCTCTTTTTTTGGCATTAAAGGGGGCGGGCTCTTTGCTACTTTTTTATAAGAAGACCTGAAAATCAGGACTTCTTATGCCCCAGTGTTTAGCGGATGAAAAGTTCAATCGTTGCAGGACCCAAAACAATAAAAAAAAGTAAAGAGCCCGCCCCCTTTAAAGCTTTCAAATGGTAGAAATTTCGAATAGTTTGTATAGAATTACAGAAAAATTTTAATGCCAAAATAGAGAGGATACGCTTCAACGTTTATGCAAATTTCCAATTCACGTGTTGTGCATTGCCAGATTCGCAATGAGGCAAAGTATAAAAGTTGTAGAAATTCCTGTTGAATCATGCAAATTTTAGTAATACTTCTTTGTTTTAAGAAGAGGTTTACCACGGTTAACGAAAATCGAAATTTCGATTCTTATTTTTCGTTTTAACACTTTGCGCCTTGTTTCTTGTCTCAAACAGATTTCGAAAAAAAAACTCCCGACACGAATTAAAAACTATAAAACAAACCTTATTGTATTTTAAATAAAATACTACAGCGGTACATCGATTTAAACACAAAATTACATTCCAAGCTGTAACAAAAAAGACATGAAACCATTCCTCCAAAATTACAATGAAGTAATAAAGGGGGGAAGGAGTTGGATATAACCAAGTAAAAAACAGTATTAAATCATATAAATATCCAAAATTTAAAATAATAAAATATGAAGATTTATATATTGATTTTTTCAAAAAATATTGCCGTATTAAAAATAATATAACAAAACATTCAAGTCCACGACCGGAGCATTGAATGACCAAAGAAGTATATTTTATTGCTGCCCCAAATACCGTATTCATTTTTTAAACAAATTTTTTTTCTTAAAATTAAATGTTTAAATGCTTTATTTTTGAGAATTCAAATGAGCTTTTTTTCATCAAATGTAATGATTAAAATTTAATCAACTGTGTAATTTTGATGCCTTAAAGATAAATTACGTTTTTTTAATTATCTAAAAAATTAATTTGGCTTAAAAATTGAGCTTTTGATTTCTTGTACCATAAAACGCATTTTGTGAGAAAACGAAGACTTTTGACTTCATTCCGGAACCCGAGCAAAAATTTGAGGCTTGAGGGCTATCCTCTCGGATTTATAGGTTTTCGAGGTCGTAGATTCCGAATCTAAAGTCTGTTTTTGATTTCGTAGTCGGAATTCTGAGATACCGTAATCAGGGGGCCTAAAATGGGTCATCCTCCAAAAACCAAAAAATGTGGTATCATTCGATTCCCCTCATCGAGGCGATTCAGAAAAAACCAAATATAGCTGAAAAAATTTAATAGGGTGAAAAATAATGCCATTTAAAGTAGCTAATTTTCGGTTTTTTGGCAATATGTCCTTTAAAACCACGGACATGGAAACAAATGGATGACAGATTCGGAATCTACGTGTATTTTTACCCCAGGGGGGTCAGAAATATCAAAAGTACCGTGGTCCCATCACACACATAAAAAGGGTCAAACATCTCAAAATCAACATCTATAGCATCGAACAATATATATATTTCATGAATGGGGGCAGGTATCGACTTCCAGTAACTTGCATTATGGAATATCAATGTTGTGGAGCATTCTGGGACAGTTTCAACATTTTTGGTAACGATTTCGAAATATGGGACCCCTTTGAAAATCCAAAATTTAACCCCATAGAAATATCGCATACACTTTGTTTTTTCTATCGTAATAAAGTCAAATATGCATTATAATTGTAAAGTACATGCAACAACATCAATATAGTATGATAAAAAATGACGGGGGGTCAAAATCGATTTTTTACGATTTTTTCAATTTTGCTTATTTTTGATCAATTTTCGAGATACACAAATATTGGGAATTTCGAAATATAAAGCAATAAAATATAAAAGTTTTTCACTTTTGAGCAAAAAAAGTCAAAAACCTTTTATTCTGTAAATAAGGATTTTAAAAAAACAACCTTTTCAAAATTTACCGAATAAAAGGTTTTCCTCAAAAACCTTCAAAACTGTATGCGTTTTTTAACAGTTTAAAAGGTTTTTGCCAAAAAGGTCTTACAAGGTAAAAATTTTTAACACTTTAAAACCTTTTTGGGAAAACCCTTTAAAACTGTAAAAAAATTTTACCATTTAAAAGGTTTTTGAGGAAAATCTTTGAAAGGGTAAATGCCTTTTTTCATTTACAAAAAATGACGATCAATTCTTGTAAATGCAATTTACAAAAAATCATCATCATTTTTTGTAAATGCAATTTACAGAAATTGACCATCATTTTTTGTAAATTTTTGAATTTCCCGCGAGTGCGTAGGAATACTGTATGCCAGCGAGCAGCCCATTCCTTCCTTTTTTGAGAGAGCAGCGGTCATTTTTATTCATTTTGGACGGAAGAGAGCGGTCGCTCACCAGCTCGCAGGAAGAAAAAAAAGAAATGAATGACTGCTTTGCTGCTGCTCACTTGCAAATGGGAAGAAATGGATTGGCCGCACGCATACAGTGTCTGGGCGCACTCGCGGGAAATTCAAAAATTTACAAAAAATGATGGTCAATTTCTGTAAATTGCATTTACAAAAAATGATGATGATTTTTTGTAAATTGCATTTACAAGAATTGATCGTCATTTTTTGTAAATGAAAAAAGGCATTTACCCTTTCAAAGATTTTCCTCAAAAACCTTTTAAATGGTAAAATTTTTTTACAGTTTTAAAGGGTTTTCCCAAAAAGGTTTTAAAGTGTTAAAAATTTTTACCTTGTAAGACCTTTTCGGCAAAAACCTTTTAAAGTGTAAGTGGCATTTACAATTTAAAAGGTTTTTGAGGAAAACCTTTTTGAAATTTACCGATTAAAGGGTTTTTGCAAAAAAGGTCTGAAAATGTATAGGAAAATTTACAGTTTAAGACCTTTTTGGCTTTTTTTGCACAAAAGTGAAAAACTTTTATATTTTATCGCTTTATATATCAACTATCTGATACTTTCGGGTTAAAATATAGCTCGTTAACGATTTTTGGGCAATGTTTCGACATCCCGGAATTACTAGTTTTTGTTTTTCACGTAACTGAAAACATGCTCAAAAATTTGAGAAAAAACACCTGGAAATCAATGTTTTACCGATACAAGATCACTAAAAACTTTTTTTTTTCTGATTTATTATAATTTACTTTGGTGGGGTGAAGTGTTTTGAAATCATTTTGAACAATATTAAGATTTTCAAAAATTACTGATTTTTCAAAATTTGAAAAAAAAAATTTTTTTATTTTGTGTTGAAATCATTCAGAAAGTGTTAAAATATTGACATTCAAGCCAAAAAAAAAGTTTTTAGTGATCTTGTATCGGTAAAACATTGATTTCCAGGTGTTTTTTCTCAAATTTTTGAGCATGTTTTCAGTTACGTGAAAAACAAAAACTAGTAATTCCGGGATGTCGAAACATTGCCCAAAAATCGTTAACGAGCTATATTTTAACCCGAAAGTATCAGATAGTTGATATATTTCGAAATTCCCAATATTTGTGTATCTCGAAAATTGATCAAAAATAAGCAAAATTGAAAAAATCGTAAAAAATCGATTTTGACCCCCCGTCATTTTTTATCATACTATATTGATGTTGTTGCATGTACTTTACAATTATAATGCATATTTGACTTTATTACGATAGAAAAAACAAAGTGTATGCGATATTTCTATGGGGTTAAATTTTGGATTTTCAAAGGGGTCCCATATTTCGAAATCGTTACCAAAAATGTTGAAACTGTCCCAGAATGCTCCACAACATTGATATTCCATAATGCAAGTTACTGGAAGTCGATACCTGCCCCCATTCATGAAATATATATATTGTTCGATGCTATAGATGTTGATTTTGAGATGTTTGACCCTTTTTATGTGTGTGATGGGACCACGGTACTTTTGATATTTCTGACACCCCTGGGGTAAAAATACACGTAGATTCCGAATCTGTCATCCATTTGTTTCCATGTCCGTGGTTTTAAAGGACATATTGCCAAAAAACCGAAAATTAGCTACTTTAAATGGCATTATTTTTCACCCTATTAAATTTTTTCAGCTATATTTGGTTTTTTCTGAATCGCCTCGATGAGGGGAATCGAATGATACCACATTTTTTGGTTTTTGGAGGATGACCCATTTTAGGCCCCCTGATTACGGTATCTCAGAATTTCGACTACGAAATCAAAAACGGACTTTAGATTCGGAATCTACGACCTCGAAAACCTATAAATCCGAGAGGATAGCCCTCAAGCCTCAAATTTTTGCTCGGGTGCGTGGTGAATCTACGATTTTTCACAAAATGCGTTATAAAAGCTTATGGTACAATTTTTTGCCTTTTTTAATTAAAAACTTTTTATGAACGTTTTCCGTCATTCCAAGTGATGGGGAATGCATTCGTTGCGTGCGGGCGGACAAACTTTTTCATTCCCCATCACTTGGAACGACGGAAAACTGTCGTAAAAATTTTTTCACTATCTTCGACACTCCCTTTAATGGAATTGTAAGATTTTTATGTTTTTTCGTCAACAATTCTAAGAAAGCAAAAGCAAAATTAATTTTTATTAAAACTGTTTTTTTCAAATTTTGGGAAAAGCAGCTTTAAAGAAAAATATTTTTTAAAAGACGCTGCCTATAAGAAAATGAAAAATCCGCGGCACAGTTTTTGTGGTCAAAAAACGAAAACATTGAAATTAATTTTTTGTTCTTTCCAAATGAATGAAGCCAAAAAGAAACAATTGTGCCAATTTTCTAAAAATATAAAAAAAATAATATTTTGAATACGTTACACTAATTGGAAAACAATCTATTAAATATTTTTTCATGTGTAAAGGTAAAAATTAAAACTATTTATTTCGACTATTTAAGGTTGAAATATCGAATATCACTGATTACATTTTTTTAGCATTAAAAACCAATGCCAAAAAATGTAACCTTAGGTGCTGCCCCGATATGACGTCATACAAGAGGAGGGGATACAACCACTGATGACGCCCTTTAATCTTTTGACGGTAAATAAAATATCTGTACATCCCCTTAGATTTTTTACCGACGCAACCCGGTGGTGGTTCCCTCCTTTTTGTGACGTTCCAGTGATCCTAAAGGCATAATAAATGAAATCATTTCATTGTAATTGGTATTACCTAGAATTCGCACTGATGGGGACTCGAATCTGCGAGGTTTCGGTCGTGAGATGTGAGCTCCACACCACTCGACCATTAGTGCATCAAATTGTTTACCAAAATTATTACAAAATAATATTTATTTTTAACAATTTATAAAGTAAAACCATAAGAAATCAATAAAAATCCGAACAAAAACATATAATTCAAACTTTGCCTTTGTCCATTATTTACATCGGCACTACAAATGCCGTAAATTGGATTCCTGAGAACTGACAAAGAATTACAAATTCCACAATTTTTTTGACTGTAACAAATATTTAAAGTATTTATTTTTTCTATGTAACATCCATATGTCCTTCCACAGCTATTTGTTGCCGCAGAGCCAAGGCATTTTGCATGAGATTGAAAGAAGGCACAAGAATTGGAGTCATAATTGGGACAAAGATTTTTGGAAAATGAACAGGCTTTTTTGGCGACTAAAAAATTTTTAAAAGCTTGAATGCTAATTGACAGAAATTTTTGTAGAGTAAAATATCAAATTTTTTGAGTTAAGACAAGTGTTTTCTACGATTCTGATTCCTTATCAGTGTTTTCCCGATTCCACTTTTTTCCGATTCCGATCAGGGCTCTGCGATATCGATATATCGATATCGAAATATCGAAAAAACCGATACGATATATCGAAAATATCGATATCGAAAGTTTTTTAAAATATCGAATATCGAAAATATCGATATCGATAAAATTTAGAAATATCGAATATCGAAAATATCGATATCGGAAATTTTTTTAAATATCGAATATCGAAAATATCGATATCGACTTTCTGAATATCGATATCGCAGAGCCCTGATTCCGATCCGATTCCATTTTTTTCCGATTTCTTATAAGGGAATCGATTCCGGAATCGGAATCGATGGAATCGCGATTCCGATCCCTTATAAAGAATCGGAATCGGAATCGGGAAAACACAGTTTCTTATATTGGAATGAGACATCGAATCCAGCGTTTAATTTTCCCAGCTGATGTTTGGCAAAATGTTTTTCAATGCCATGTGGGAGGAAAAAAATGTTTTTTTTATTTGACTTCAAATAGAAACAAGGACACTATTCATTTTTAAGGACCGAAGTCTGTCAAAACGTTTTTCAGTGCCATGGGGGAGAAAAAAAATGTTTTTTAAAATTTTTATCTAACAGAAAAAATACGAAAAAAACGGAAACTTTTTTTTCCCAAATGGCATTGAATAAACATTTTGCCAAGCATTGGCTTTGAAAAATTCAATACTTTTCTTTGCATTGGATTCGATGTGTATCAAATCAAAAAAATGGGAAATGAAGATTAAAAATAATTTCAATTTTTGGGGATTGGTTTCTTTCCATTATATTTAACTTACTTCGACTTCCATCTCCACAAGCATAATCAAATTGTAAATAATTTGCAATGAATTTTCGAGCGGAATCTTCACTATTTGCAAATGGAACTTTCATAAAATTTACTGTATTAAAACATCGTTGAATTGTTGAAGCATCCAAGCAATAATCGAGTTTATCTTTGGCAGTACAAGCTCGGCGCAAATTTTCTTGGGACGAGAATGCTAAATTTGCATATTTTTCTGTTGCAAAACTGTATGATGTAACTTTTAAAGCTTGAAAAATGTGTTCATGGTAGCATTCAGTAATTTTCTAAAAACTTAATTTTTAAGGTTTTATCAAACAAAAATGGTAAAAAAAAAGTTAAAGTTTGAAAAAGTTCGTTAAAATTGGGGCAGACGGGATCAATTGAAATTTGCATAACCTTTTAAGTGTATCATTGGTTTTAGCATTAAAACTTTTTTTATGCAAAATTTTCGAAATTTAATTCACTAAATTTTGTTTAAAAAAGTTACAGAAACGTTTTAATGGGAAAAAAGATAGGATGAGCCTAAAATTTTATGCAAATTTTAAATGACCCCTCCTTGATTGGGTATTTCTTAAGTTTTTATCCCTCTCCAAAATCGATTATATAAAGAAGATAAAGATTATGCAAATTTTTTGTGCAAATATGATTGAAAAAATGGGAATTTACTTAAAAACTAAAAATTTCCGTTAATTTTTTTCATTGTAAAACATGTTTTCTGTTTTCAAAGTTAATCATTAAGTGATAATCAATAAATAATCATTAAAACAATACAAACCTGAATATCATCAGAATCACAAGGAGCCGCCTTTACAATTGAAAAAAATGGAAATATTATTAAAAAAGAATAAAAATTATATTCCATTTTAATATTTATATTGTATCAATCTAAAAATGAGAATTTGTTTAAACATAAAAAATGTGTTAACGTCAATCAATAAAAGAATTATTTAAAGTAAAACTTTTTTGCTTTTTTTAAGTTTTTAAATAAAAATAACAACTATTTTTAAAAACAAACAAACAATGGCAAAAAAAAGAGTGACGCATCCGAAAAAAAGTTGAAGGAAAAAAAAAAGAAAAAAAAACTTGTTTTCTTTTTTTTTTCTTTAAAAAGTTTTCTCTTTTTTTTGCAGCTGCATTTTTGAAATAAATTTGAGACTCAAAATAAAAAGAAGGAATGTCAACTGCGGTCCTTTGGGAAAGAGAAAGCGAAAGGATTGAAATGATTGAGTCGATAGAGTCGTCGTTCGACAACGAAGAAAATGAAAGAATGATAAGCCTAAAAAATATATATCAAACATCAAAGTACAAAAAATGCTAATTTAATACTTTTTTTGTGCAAAAACTTTTTCGATCCTTTGCCTCGGACGACCGAACCAGACTGGAGTAGGGTTGCCAATTTCCCCGAAAATTGTAAAAAAGGAGGGAATTAGGGTTGCCGCCCCCCCCCCCCCCCCAAAAATCGAAAAAGTCGGGAATGGGGAATCCCCGACTTTCGATTTTTCCTTCCCCGACTTCTCCGGCCGGGGAATAAGTAGTCGGGAACGGGGATCCCCGTTCCCCGAAAATATCTCGGGGAAGGGTAAATTTTTGGAAAAATTTCCTTAATTTTCCAATAATGAAAATACAAATGGCTGATATTGTATCGTTTTTTGGGATTGGGCATAGAATTGGTTGGAATTTTCGCGAACTTTTGTCTTTTTTACAGAATTTTAAAAAATGTAAAACTAAAGAATTTTTTTCGGGGGAGAAAGGTGTCGGGGACGGGGAACCGGGGATCCCCGAAATTCAAAAGTGGCCGGGGACGTGGAATCGGGGACGTCCCTGTCGGGGATATCCCTGGGGATCTTCGACTTTAGGGGGGGGGGGGGGGGCGGCAATCCTAGAGGGAATTTCCCGGCATTTCTCGAAATTTTAATTTTAGCAATTTTACGAATTTTAAAACTAAAAACTTTGTATGTTCATTATTAAACATTTAATCTAGAGACCGGCAAGTGAAAAAATAATTTTCGAAAAAATATAAAATTTTGCTTTATTATAGTCCTTTTGGGCCTGAATAAGAATAATATAAAAACAAAAAATTTAAAAAAATAAGTTAAAGCGCCGAAAATGCCATCTGAAAATTTAAAAAAACAAAATTTTTTGGTTGAAAAAATGACACTTTTTCTTTCCTTTTTTTGCAACAAAAAAATGCATTTCCTTTATGCTTTTGAAGAACGCGTTGCCAAAACAATTTATTCCTTCGATTTTTTAACGTTTTTGATCAAAATCTAGCTCTGCGATTGCTCCCTATTTTTTTCCTGTGATTTCCTGTGATTTTCCTTTTTACCATAGACGTATTTTTTGAAGGGCTATCGAACTGTGCCACCAGTAGGCATGGCGCCGGGACAAGAAGTCCCGTTTGGTCCCGGTCCCGCTTAGTCCCGTCCCGTCCCGGGACGGGACGGGACTGAATTCGAGGGGGACGGGACGGGATCGGGACTAAAACTTGGTCCCCGGGATTGTTTTTAAAAGGAAAAAATATAAAAATGGTTGGAGAAACGAAAATAAAAAGGAGTGTCTACGAAACTGGAAATTATTTGAAAAAAAGAAAATATTTTTTATATTATATATAATATATTATTCGTTTTATTAAATACTTTTTTTTAAATTTTAATTTAAAAAATATTATATTATTTTTTTGTAAACACAATTCAAATCCTTTCCGCTAATTGTGATGCAATAAAAAACAATCATTTGAACAAAAATGAATCATAAATATTGCATCATTCTTACAATATGCCCTAGACATTTTATTGTTCCTTCTCCACAGGTCTCTGAACTAACACAAATTGACAAATATTTTAGTAAATTCAACAACTCTAATATACTTTTTGCTAATAATTCTCCAAATGATTGTTCAAAAAAATAAAAATAAATTAATATTATTCTGTGTAATCAATATTTCTGCATTCCATGCCAATTCTGGAACATTTTGTTTTGTGTAAGAATATGTTTTTCTCAAAATATTATATTCGCAAACAAAGAACTGTCGAAATGTTTAAACAATTGTTTTGGCTCCACCTCTATTTTTTAAAAATAAAGCACAAATTTCTCCTGCATTTTGCTTTCATTTTTTGGTTGTATAGTTAAGTCAGCAAGGCAAATGTTTTTTTGAGACTGTGCAAGCAGCGTCTTTTAAAGCTTAAAAGCTTGTTGCATCATTCTTACATGTTTTCGTTTGAAATGCGATGAAAAAAAAGACAATTTTAGTCATCGTTTTTAGCAGACGTCTGATGCTATGCAACGCTTTTTTTTCATTTTCAATTTTTCGTGTTTTTAAAAATAAGCGAATATTTTTTTTAAATATATGTTTTACAAATTATAATAGTTTGAGGATAATAAAACTAATTTTAGATGACAACAAAAGATGATTGTTTATCTTTTAAAGATAAACAAAATGTCTTTGTTGATACTGTATTTAACAATCAATTCAGCAATCTTAATTTAAATCAAAATCGAAAATGTGTTTATAAAAGTTTACGTTCAAAAAGTGTTACAACTGGTAACAAAAAAGTTCAAAATTATGGTATAATGAAAAGCTGCAATCCTTTTTTAAAAACATTTTTTAAACGTTTATGAAAAATAGATAAAAGTGGAAATTAAATTTTTTATTGTGATTTAATGCCCTTTTACATTTTTAAATAAGGACTTATGAAAAACTATTTCTAAAAGGATTGCAGCCTTATCGAATCCGTCAGATTTTACAACAACTGATAATTTTTCAAAAAATGATTCAAATTCATGGAACAAATCAAAAAAACATTTAAAATCAAGTTTTTTCAATATTGATCAAACGTCTGATGAAAAAGATGAATTTAAAAAATCTAAAAGTGCCAACAATAGTACCCTTTCTCTTCATATTGCAGCTTATGAAAATTCCATTGAAGCTACAAATGAATCAGCTGGCTGTGAAAAAGAAGTGGAAACTTTAAGTATGGTTAAAAAATGGGGAAATTTAAATCATAGAACTTGTTTAACACCAAATATTTTAGTAAGTTTTAACACATTTAAAGTGTTTTTAGAACATCAAAATTTCTAGAATCCATTTGAAATTCCTCGACAACAAGAACATCAAGGTAATCCAGAAGTTATGCAATTTAAAGCATCTCAACGATTACGTAATCTAAATGAAGAATCTTCTCCTGGATCAGCTGAAAATACTGCGGTAGGTTTATAATTGTTATAACGTTAAGTTGCTTAGCATCACATAAATTGCAAAGACCAGATAATACAAAAAAATTGTCTCTTTTAAGATCAGTTTAAAAAATGTTATGATTAGTTTATTTACAAAAAAATATAATAGCAGTTTCCCTCAACGAAAATGGTCGTCCATTTTTGCAAAATTTTATTGCTATAAAAAATTAACAAAATCAATCTTTACTATCGCTTCCACTTCCTTTATTTTTGTGATACTATCTCTTTGTAGCATCCGCTTGTTACCATTGATGATGATCCAGTTCCTGATGAACCCCCAAAAAAGCCTTCCGAATACAATAAGTCAGAAATTATTAATTTAATTAAAAAAGGGTCAAATTTAATTAAACTTGAAGCAAAATTACGATCAGAAAAATATACAGTTAATGTTATTCTCGTTCGATATGGCGAAAAATTTTTTCCTTCAAATTTTATTCAGTGTATTATATGTTCATTAGTTATGTGTAAGGAAGGTGGAGGGGTTAGGTATGTATATTTATTCCTTTATTACAACAATATGCCCTTGTTCTTTAGCCGTCATTATGAAGATTGTTCTGCAAAACGCGGAAAAAAAGGCCCCCAAAACTAAGTATTGGACTATTTATGCAAAATGGACTTTCAACGAATGAATTGAAAGAAATAACGTCATTTTCTGGAAGATTTGCTTTAAATTCTGGTTTAAGTTTTTATCGTATTGAAGGGGCTGCTTATAAAAGGCTTGTTACTGATTGTATTAATTTTGGGTAAAAACAATAACAACAATATCCTTAAACTTTCTATCCATTTTTTAGTGCAAAAAGACAAAAAACGGTTAAAGTTGAAGACCTTACTTTTGGACGAAGAGCTGTAAAAGGTGCAGCTATGAAAATTTCTGATGATCAAGTGAGAACGCTAAAGCCTTTCTTAAGACAAGCAGGAGAATCTGGTGAAATATGTTTCTCTGTTGATCATGGTAAAAGAATGAATGATTATCTTTCAATTGTTGCACATTATTGTCTTGAAGAAGAAAATGGATGGCGTATGGTTGCAAGACCAATTGCGTTTTTACGAGTTAAACCTGAAGAAAAAGATGCCGAAACAATCATGAAACAAGTTCAAGAAGTTTGTCTTGATATGGGCATTACCCGATTTGGATTAAGTCAATGCGGAGTTGTATCGGATGAAGGTTCATCTATTGTAAAAGCTCTAAAAGGAAATTTTAAGCATGGTAGCCCTATATATGCTGCTTACATTAA
Source organism: Panagrolaimus superbus (assembly GCA_964035985.1). Taxonomy (NCBI): domain Eukaryota; kingdom Metazoa; phylum Nematoda; class Chromadorea; order Rhabditida; family Panagrolaimidae; genus Panagrolaimus; species Panagrolaimus superbus. The sequence continues at coordinate 16,952,144 of OZ038357.1, forward strand.
TAACAGTTAAAAAATTTAGATTCTCGTTGTATTTGTCATCAATGTTGTACTGTAGTTCTTCATATTTTCCAACCATACAAGAAAAATTCCCTTACTGAAGCTGAATTAGAACAACTCAAAATTTCTAACAATCTTCTCGATGCTTGTAAAAAGCTCACATCTTTAGCTCGAAATCATAAAAGTGAAGTAGGCATTTATTTATTAATAAACAAAAACAATTCTTAAAATTAAAGTTCCAACTTATCAAGAAACCACGGCAATTCGTTAATACACGATTTTTGTCTTCCTTATGGGTATTAGAAGATGTTTTTAATGCTTATGATGAAATCTTACAAATGAATCAAACAAGAACAGATTTGAAAGCAGAAACTGAAGAGGCAATTAACCTTGTTCTTGCAAGTAAAAAAAAGCTTGAATTTTTGATTAATTTGTTAAAACCTGTTGCTTCAGCAGTGACCCAGTTTGAAGTTAGTTTTACTTTATATATGTATAGATATGTACTAATATAACTTTAAAGGCGGAAACGTATCCAACAATTCAATTTGTTGCTCTTTTTTGGAATGAGCAAATTCAAGTAGCTAAATCTTTAAAAGTTATGTTTGATGCCTTTCAAAAGGCTATTGGGTCAGCATATCTTGAAGCTTTAACAAGAAAAAAAAAGAATCTTACAGAATATCATTATGTTGCAACCTTGCTTTACCCCCCTTCAAAAAGAATGTTAAAATTTAGTCAAGATGAAAAAGAAAGGGTAAACTTGTTTGTTTCACATATATTTTGTTTACATAAAAATATTATTTACTTTTTTTAGGCTATTACATCTTTGGAAACCATTTGTATTGATTATGAGCCACCACCAAATGAAAATAATAATACTGGAAATGTTTCCGCCTTTAGTAGCATGTTCGATGATCAAGTTTTAATTCAAGATAATTTTGGTAACGAACTAAAACGTTATCAAGAATCCCCTGAAATTTTTGATACTAAAGAAGATTTATTAAATTGGTGGTTTATTCGGCAAAAACAATATCCTCGAATATCTAAAGCTGCCAAAAAAGTTCTTAGTATGCCTCCAAGCAGCACGGCACCGGAACGGAGCTTCAGCCATTCAAAAATGTTAATAACTGATCAAAGATCATTATTGGATGCAGAAACCGTTTCTGGTCTTATGCTTGGTGGCGATTTTTAATTGAAAAAAAAATTTTTTTTTTGATTTGTCTGATATGCCCGTTTTTGAAACTTTTTTACTTGAATAAAATTTTTTGTAAATAAATTGATAATAAAAAACATCTTTTCTAGAAGCAGAACAGCTAACAACATATTTCGTAGATTTTTATAAAAAGAAGAAACTATTAAAATAAAAGATATTAAAATCGAAGACATTATATAAAAATGTCTTGAACGTACTTTCGCCATTTTATTCTGCAATCCCGCAACTAACACTGTCTGAGAGATAATAGTAGTTTTTATAAGAAAATTCTGAAATATTCCCCGTTTTGTGAAAAATCCCGGTCCCGTCCCGGTCCCGTCCCGTCCCGGGACGGGACGGGATTAATCTTGAGGGGACGGGATCGGGCGGGACGGGACTGGAAAAAAGTGGTCCCGCGCCATGCCTAGCCACCAGTTATGCTTACTTGGGCTTACTTAGGGGTCAAAAGTCAAAAAAACATGTATTTTTTGAGTTTTCCACCCTTTGTCCTATGGGAAAATTTTTTTAAATGTCATATTCGGAATCAGCACAAAAAATAACATCTAGTAGGTCTGATTATTAGAGACTAAATCAAAATTTTATTTTTCATACTGTAACGAAAAAAATGTCAAAGAAAGGAAAGGAAAAATGTTTGCTTGCCGGTCTCTAATTTAATCAAAGCACTTTTTTAGGTAAAACTCATTGCTGAGGTCTATTATATAAGACGCGTAAATATAAAAAGTTTTACCTTTCCTTGTTGGCAGCAATTTGTGAAATATAAGGCGATAAAAAATAAAAAACTGTTTAAAATCTGATAAAAAATATATCATGATAATAAACAAAATATGTATTTGTTTATGTTAATTTGAATGTTTGTAAAGTCAGAGGAAACTAATTTGGGTATAAACAAAAAATCAAGAAATCATTAAAACGAATCCTGAAATCGAAATTTTGGTATACGGTAATTTCAAATTTTTTTATGTCCATTGGATTGCAAATGGCTTTTATGGTATTCGGAAAAAATATATATATTTAAAACGAAAATTAAATGAAGTTTGATATTATCATCAATAACAACGACAAACAAATGTGTACAAAAGTGTTATTATCTTTAATAATATACATTTTTCATTATTTCAGCCGCTAGTATTTTCATCTTTTTTTTATCTTTTTTTTGTCCTGTTCAGTAACATTTGAATCTTGTTGTTGATTTATAAAAATAGTACAGAAAGAATTATTAGCCATAAATTTGGGGCGTACCTATATAAAAGCTTTGAGATTTGTTTTTAAAAATTATATTTAAATATTCAAAAAATTTATTTTAAAATAAAAATAGCAAAGATTGCATTAAAAAAATGGAAACAAAAAAGAAATTATTCATGTTTCTATCTTTTTTTAAATCAATAAACGTTTCTTTTTTTTGTTATGAATAAGTGCAGACCGTTAAAGGGGGAGTGACGAAGTCTTTGAAAAAACGCACTACGACGGTAAGGGCGTCGCGGCAATGATAGGGAATGAAAAGTTTGCAAAAATACATCCGTCAAACCGATGTAAATGAATGACAAAAAAACAAACTTTTCATTCCCTATCATTGCCGTGACGCTCTTACCGTTTTTTTCAGAGGCTTCGACACTCCCTTTAACACTGCTTTTAGCAAAAAATCAAATAAAAGATTACCCAGATCACAGCGGAATTTTTTGAAAATAGAAATGAAAAATGGGCGGAGCTTTGATTATTTCGAAATCCTTATTTGCGCTTATTCATAAAACGCCAAAAGTAATTTTCTTCAAAATTTTTAAAAAATTCTCTCAGTAATACAGAACTTTTACACATGTTAATGATGATTAACATGAAATTAAAAAAGCATTTATTTATAATAAGATAAAAAAATATAAGCGACGATACATTGTAAGTAAAATATATAAAAAAAGCAATAAACCATAAAAATCCAACACAATAATATAATAAAAATAAACAAAATTACCGGCTATAAAAGCTTTTTCACAGGTAAATCTTTAGTGACAAAGATGATACAATCATTAAAGAAGATACAATTATACATTTTGCATTCTTCTAACGTATAACATTTGATGTAATAGTGTTGTAACATTGTCAAAAAACATTTTTTCAGAAATCTAGTATCTTACTTTTTTTTTGTCCAATATTCTGTTAGCAACGATGAAGGGTTTTTTGCATTTCTTTCACAGATAGTTTTGAATATGGCGCACGAAATTAGAAATCTGAGATTTATCATAGTTCAGAACATTCGGATTCATATACTTCAACATATAGCACTTCAAAAATCCATAATCCCTGAAAAACATTTGTTGAAACCTTTAAAAAGTTTTTAATTAATAACTTACGCCGTTGGTAAACACCGAAATATATTTTTCTTGGAGACATTTGTTTTTAAGCAATGGTAATCATATCCTTTTCATCAATCAGTCAATTTATTTGCCGTTGTTCATATTCCAAAATCGATGTTAAGCAAAACAGACACATATATGTACATGTAATGAAAGTTGATAAATTTCTGTTTATGGATGAAATCTAAAATAATCATACATATAAAATGTTAGTAAAAGCTACTAAATGTTACATTAATACATATTTTTGGCAACCACCATGGTAAACACATATTCATAGCACTTTTAGTCAGTTTTGGAAAAAGACGATGTGCATATCTTTTTCTTTTGTTTTTATTTCTATTTCAAATTTGTCGGGTGACGATTCCGCTGTGAGATGTTAGTTGAAACAAATTTTTATCTGAAATTTCTTTTTAAAAAATGTTGCGGGACCATCATCACCGTTTCACAATACTGTTGGAGCAGTATTGTATACTGTAGAAATTATTAAACCAATTTTTACTTTTTTCCATTCACTTTGTTTCAAATTAAAATGTTGCATCTCTTTACAAATGTTTTCTTTCATGCAGAACAAATTGAGACAAAGTGCGAAAAATTCGATAGCGTAATTTTTTCTTTTGCATTTCTGTGAATTTTCGGCATTGCCCTTTTTCTGGTTTCCTTCCTATTGTACTTTTACCCGGCTCCGCCGGGTTGTTTTGGCATTGTGATCTCCCTTAGTTTTTCACTGTATAAGATTGTGACGCTCAGACATAAGCAGCCAAATGCCTCTCTTTTTTTGTGAGCATTTCTTTTACTCTTTTTTACCTCGCTTTTACACACGACTTCCGTTCAGTCGTTACCTTTATTTTATGTTATTATTTTATTGTATCATTTATTCATCAATGCATTGTAATTAATATATTTGCTGTTATTTGTTTATCGCGAGGTTACAATCAAGGCCGTATTTAGGGGGGGGGGGGGGAATCAGGACCTGTGTCCCTTCCCGAAACTGAGGAATTTCCTTTGATCTTTTGCCGCTTCGTGTTGGCGGCGGCAAAATATCAAAGGCGTGCCCCCCCCCAAAATCGCTGTGCCCCCCTGAAATTTTTTTCTGTATACGCCTTGGTTACAATACTTCCTTAAAAAAATTATTCAAATTTCGAAAATTTAAAACTAATCAAACCCAAAAATAGCTTTCTAATTTTTAATGTTTGTTCTTTAACGTAACATCGGTTTTTAGAGATATAAAATACGTATATATATATTTTGAAAGAAGCATTTCTTCATCCATTTTTCTTTTTATTTATGGTCATTGCGGTTTTTTCTTTCACAACAAAGTCTTTTTTTGTGTGCTTCTTTCTTATTCTTTTTTTCCCCGCAGCTTTTGGTCATATTTTTTCCTTGTTTTTTTCCCTGCATATTTTTTATATTTTTTCTTTGGTCATTGGTCTTTTAATTTTGTAAACAACTCAAACAACAACAAAAAGGAAGGACGAAAAGGGAGAGAGATAGAGAGAAAAAAAAGATGTTCACTCAATTTTCAGCCCTCCCTCTTTTTTTTCAACGCGCATCGATTTTTGTTTTGTTTTTGTTTTTCCAAAGCTGTAACTCTTTTTTTATTTTTAGAAAAAAAACACAAGGTTGCTGAAATAATATTTTTTTGCTGCGTTTTATTTAAATTTTGGTTATTTTTAACACACTGGTATTTGTGAATTTTTGTTTATCTTTGTTTATATTGGTTAAATTTGAGCAATATGTCTGATGATACTGAATGCTTTGGTATGGATATTAAGGTTAGTTTATTTTTAAAAGTAAAATATAAGCATTGTGTTGGAGGTGAAAAGTAAGAAAAATCCTTCAATTTTGGTGAGGAGTGTGTCCTTGGAATTTGTTAGTACTATTTTTTTCTTTTCTGGCAAACTAATTTTGTTTTATTTTTCGTTCAAGGTTCTACAATTCGTTTCCTTGACAACACTGAAAAATAATTTTGTAACGGTACGGTCATGTGAGATTTGCATAAATTTCATTGAGGCATCTCCTCTCTTTTTTTGGCATGAAAACTTTTCTGCAAAGATGTTTTAGCTTCAGAAGGTGAACCTCAAAGCTAAAACATCTTTGTTAAGTCCCTAAATTTTTTTTGCTACTGATTACATTCTGTTTACGTGCGCTTAAGTTTTTTTTCCTCCAACATATCACATTTAAACAAATAAAATAATACTGTATTTTTCAGAGATGCGCAAAAATTGTTGCAATTATTGGAATTATTTTGAGTGTTTGCTCTTTCAATCTTATTGGATTTGTTATTTATGTTTTGGTTTATTTGGGCGTTGATAACAATAAACCTGGGTATTTGCTTCCAGCAAAAATTTGTCTTGTAAGTTTTTTTTATTATTTTTGTAAGAGATTGATAAATTTTGGGGCAACATTCATTGATTGTTTTGTGGCGAATCAGAAACCATTTTGTTTTGTCAGAAAAAATGAATATCATAAAAAAAATTTTCCTGGTTCATCGCGACACCATCAAAGAATGGTAAATAAAATTGGTGAATCAGCAATCAAATCCCAGCTTGAATTTTTCCAGGCTGATGTCTGGCAAAATGTCTATTCAACGCCATGTGGCAAAAAAGTTTTTGTATTTATTTGTTGGAAAAAATGGAAAACAAAAAAAGTTTTTGTTTCCCACATGGCACTAAGCAACATTTTGCCGAGATCAGCTTAGAAAATCGAACCCTGAATTCGCTTTTTTGCAAAACCATTATTATATAATATATCATTTTAGCTCATTGTTTTGGCTTTAACAATTCTTGGATTATTTTTGGTTGGAATTCTTTTCGTTCTTGGAACTATTGCATTACAAGATTCTCGAGTTCAATCTTACACAAATGAATATAAACCAGTTGTCAATGATTTAATGCAAAATGATTTGGTCAGAACTCAAATGCAATTTAATGGTTTGTTTTTTATTTAAATTTTTTAACTCAACAATATTTTTTAGCATTCAAATTTGGAATTTCAATTTTTACTGCTTGCATCACATTTGGTTACATGATTATTTCATATATTGTTGTCAGCAAAGCTCGTCGATTTATGCTCAGTGATTCTTCAACTCAAATCCATGCCAATCCAGGTGAATATAAACAAGTTTATGTTCAACCATAAAAATAAAGTAATAATCTTTGATGGCTTTAATTTTTTGAAAAATTTTTGAACTCATTTTTTTATTGTATTTAAAAATTGTTTTGGTTTTTGAGCTTAAATTATGTTAATTTAAAAATTTCATGTCCTTGGCATTTTTTTTGTTTAAGTTGTTTCACGATATTATATTTTTAATAAAAAGCAATGATGCTATTTTTTAAAAGTTTTTTGGTGTGGTTGTTTTAAAAAAACATAAAAAAATTTGGCATTTTTGATGAAGACATTTTTTTTGCATCGAAGCAATGTTGTTTCTTTTTTGCTTTTAAAGTTTAAAGAAAGGAAATAAAATAAATTTTTTTAGCGGTGACTTTTTGAAAAATCAATTTTTTTGAATATTTTAGAAAATCTCTAAAAAATACAATTTTTTTGTTGAATTTAATGCAAATGATAAAATTTTGATAAATACAATTTAAAATCCTATTTGAGATGACCACAGTTTTAAAGCCAACGTCTGTTTCGGATAAACTTATCAATATTAAAAACTTGTGTTTAAAAAATGGTTGCTTTTGTGAACGAAAATTACATTTAAAAATACCTCAATAATTAAAAGATGAAAAAGAAATTTCAACAATTACAAAATTATTAATGGCATATATAATTTTTCTTCTTCAATTTTTTTAAATTTTTTAAATAAAAAATGTTTTTTTTCCATGGATTACAGTGTTCTGATAAAAAAAACTTAATTTCATAAATGATATTAATAAAATATTCAAAGAAAAACTATCGTAAAAGTAGCTATTTTCCGATATTTCAATATAAAACATTTTTTGGCAAAAAAATATTAAAAATCAAAAAAAGACCAAAAAAACATTAAACTATGTCTGTAAAAAAATCAAACAAATGCCAGAGTTTCAAAAAATTGCAAAGAAAGAAAGAAAGAAAACATAAATAGACACCGGAAAGTGAAAAAAAAAATCCGAAAAATTAAATTTTTTTGTTTTATTATAGTACTTTTGGGCCTGAATAAGAATAATTTAAAAACAAAAAATTAAAAAAATTAATTTAAAGCGCCGAAAATGCCATCTGAAAATTTCAAAATGCAAAATCCCGAATGGAAAAATGGCTGTTTTTTCGATTTGAGGGCCTGGCAAATACTGAAGTCGAATGAGCGTAATTTCTTTGGTATATACTAAATCGACCACTGGGAATGGGCATAATTTCTTTGGTATATACTAAATCGACCACTGGGAATCGAATGATTATACCAGCGGACCAAAATTTTGCATCGGGACCCATTTTTGGCGTCCACGTCGAACTTGCGCCGTTCTAATGGCGTAGAGCTTTCGATGACGGTTTCGCAATTGCCATATTCGGATTCCCCGTGGTTTTTTACCCCTGGCTATGGAGACATCGTAAAATAATCAGGGGTAGGCGAATGACCCGACTGGATATTATAAGGCTGGCTCTAATTTTGGAAAAAATTTATTTTTTTAAAAATCGAAAAAATCAGTTTAAAAAAAATTTCAAATCGATCCCTATGTTTTTATTTAAATAAAAGCGACAGAAAAGTTTTTTATTTTTTGGGGACTAGGTAATTTGAGGGAGGGAAGGTATTTTTTTTATTTTTTTTTTTTTTTTAAGGGACCAAGGCAAAAAAAGCATGAAAAATTTAAAAAAATTTTTCTTTTTTAAATAGTTCTACTTTTAATAAAAAGCAATTTAAGGCGTGGCCGTTTTGAAAATTTTTCTTTTTTAAATAGTTCTAGTTCTATTTTAAAAGTTTTAAATTTGTAATTCTCGATTCTTAAATAAATAAACATACTTCTGAAACGATCGTTTTTAAACGAATGCTCAATTTTCCCCAATCATTAATAAAAAAGATAATTTGAATAATATTCTTGGTGCCTTTTTTGTTGTTAAAATTTTTAAAAAACTTTTGCAAATCGATTGATTAATCAACACTTATTTAAAGGAGCCCAATCAGCCAGCACAAATCTCTCACAACACACGGGCTCCTTTTGCGTAGGGTTAAGGTGTTTTTTGCGTAGAATGATTTTAAACGATTAATTTTTCTATCAAACGTCTTCTAATAGTCCCGTGAAAATTCTCTGAAATGTGAGTCCAAAAAAAAGAATTTTGAGAATTTCGATTTTTTTTCAAAGGGACCAAGGCAAAAAAAGCATGAAAAATTTAAAAAAATTTTTCTTTTTTAAATAGTTCTACTTTTAATAAAAAGCAATTTAAGGCGTGGCCGTTTTGAAAACACAAAAAAAAGGTTCGTTAAAAACGAGAATATTCGGCATTTTTTGATGAAAGCATTTTTCTGCATCGATTTGGTGAATTTTTGGAGTTATGATCACTCGGAGAGACGATACTTTCAATTCCTTAAAAATTAAATAAGCATTTTTAAAAAATGTTTAAAAACATTAGCAAAATTTACGAAATAGCGATTTAAAAATTTTTTTGATTTTTTAATGTGCAGAAATATGTATCATATAAATTCAACATAAAAATTATGAATATAATTAGTGCAGATAAAAAAATCTCTAAAAAATATAACCTTTTTTAAAAGAAAAAATATCAAATATTCAAAGCCGTAAATTTATTGCACATTTAAAAAAACATTTCCGAGAGAAATTTTTAGTTCATTGCATTTTGCTTCTTTTTTCTTTCAATAAATTTCGAAATTTTTATCTAAGAAAAAAGATAAAAGTTGCGAAATATCTGGCGATAAAAACAAAGGCTATGTTTTGAATATTTTGTTTATAAAAATCCCTTTTTAAAAGTTTTATATTTGTAATTCTCGATTCTTAAAAAAATAAACATATTTCTGAAACGATCGTTTAAACGAATGCTCAAAATTCCCCAATCATTAATAAAAAAGATAATTTGAATAATATTCTTGGTGTCTTTTTTGTTGTTAAAATTTTTAAAAAAACTTTTGCAATTAAACACTTTTTAATAATAATATTTTTTTCATCATTAGGCTTATCCAGATATGTGTCATACAGTGGTAGGGTGGGAGAGGGGTCAACCACATATGACCCGCCTTTCATGTGCGGTAAAAGATCAAAGGATAAATTATGACGAGGAGGAGTCCAAAATCCCGATTTTTGTATGACGTCATATCTGGACAAGCCCAATCCGAGAAAAAAAAGTAAAATAATTATAATATTCTTTTTTCGATTTTCGGTGACTTCGCAGCGAAAATCGAAATTGACCTAAAATAGAATTTTGGGTTTTTGCTTTTTTTTGCAGTTTCCTTTGTCTGAAAAAAAGAAGAGAGAGCAGGGAACCGAATGAAGAAATGAAAAAGAGCAAAATACTGTCGGCAGCTAAAATTTTTTTAAAAATCTTTTTTATTATTCTATTTTTTTAATTTTTTTTTCAAAAAAAGATAAGGAAGTAAATTTTGAAAAGAAAAAAGTTCATTTTAGAAAAAGTGAGAAACCGAAACGTGTGATTTCTTTGTTCAATATTCTCACACACTTTTGCGTCAATATTCCAGATCAAAGACACCGACAAAACTCCGATTAAAAGTGTTGTTAAAAAATCGGAAAAATATGTTTTTAGTTTAAATGTTTACCAAAAAATTTCCTGTATAAAAAGAAAAATGTTTAATTCTTACATTTAATTTTACCAAAAAAAGGAACAAAAAAATGTTTTCTGAAATATGCTTTATTTTCTTGGCCGGATTATCTCGTAAGTTCTTTTAATTCATTAATTTTGATTACTAAATATCAAGCTTTTTTATAGTTATCAATTGTGCTGATATCTTATCAGGTCATCAAGGGCCTGCAGATGTTGACAAAAAACAATCGATGGAAACAACGATCACTCTTAGTGATTCTGGACTTTTAAAAGGAACAACATTTCTCAGAGCTAAACATTTGGTTAAAGGATTTACAGGTAATTTTTTTAAAATTAGTTTAATTGATTAATATTTTAAAGGGATTGTCGGAGATAGTGAAAAACTTTTTACGACAGTTTTCCGTCGTTCCAAGTGATGGGGAATGAAAAAGTTTGTTCGCCCGCACGCCACGAATGCATTCCCCATCACTTGGAACGACGGAAAACTGTCGTAAAAAGTTTTTCACTATCTCCGACACTCCCTTTAATTATTGTATTTTAGGCGGAGTTGCAGTTTTTCTATTGGATCAAAACAAAAATGAATTATGGCACAATGAATGACAAAGTTTTGGAGTAAATTTGCATTCTTCGAGAACTGCTGAATGGTCTGTACAGGTTCGACTATGGCTCAAAAATGTACATACGTATATAATTCCATTTTTAAGGTTCCAAAAGAAATTTTAACAAAAATCAAAAACTTTTCCATCGTTCAAAAACATACCCCAACGGATCGAGTTTTTAAATGGATTCAAGATCCTGATAATATGAAAAAGGTCATTGGCGTTGTTCAAGTCATTACTGCTGGGAAATAAATTTAATTTATTTATGTTTGAACGATAAAAGTTTTTAATCAAAAGAGATTTTCGTTACGTAAAAAATATAATTAAAAAGCGTACTTCTTTTTGCCACAAAAAATTATAAAAAAAGCATTATTTTTATAAAAGAAAAAATGTATATTTTATTCAAAAAAAACAAAATTAATGAAAACAAAGAAAGAAATCTACTGAAAATACGTTTGTGCATAGACTTAAATGCATTGTCCTGGCTTTCTTTCTGCTTAGGCTGTTAAATCAACAATATCGGTATGTTCCACCTAATCCATTTTTTAGACCTCAATTTCAAATGCCAATGCCTTTATTTCAGAATCAACAACTCCAGCAACGTCCAAATTTCAATAATTCACTGCCACCAAATTTACTTCAATATCAACAACAATATTATCCTCATTTTCAATTTTATCCTAATTTTCAATATTATCATCAACAACAACATCAATAGATATATATATAATTTAAATTTTTTCGGTGATTTACTTTTAGACTTTTCGGTGTTTAACATTTATTTTTCGGTGTTTTACTTTATTTTTCGGCTTTTATTTTTTTATTTTTTCTTTTTTTAAAATAAACTTTTTTTTACAATATTTGAGCGGGAACTATTAGCTTTTTCTATTTTTTATTTGATTATTGCAAAATAAATCAGTTTTTCGCTTATTTTCCTTTAGAGAAAATCAACAACTTTTATTGGAAAAAAAATGGAACGAGTTGTCCGCAGACCTTAATTTTGGCAATGAAAAACAATTAGTTTTGCATGGGCCGGCCCCTAGTCACTGATGGATGCACATTTTAGCAGAACAATTCGCGGTAAGTTGTTAGCAGCTTTTGTTTGTGTTTGCCCTTTTAAAGATGCTCAAATTCAGCAAAAATAAGGTCAGAAATATCTTTACTGCCTGGTTTATTGGGAAAAACGGAAAAAAAGAAAGTTTGTATTTTCTTCACATCCATTTTAATATTACACCTGCAACTTTTTTTGAATATTTTAGAAGAAAGTCGTCCCTGCTGCTGGAGCAGATTTGTTTTTAGATTTTCTACAACATATCAAAAATAATCATAAAGGTAAATTTCATTTTTTCGTGGTTTTTTGTAATTTTATGTTTACAAATTTAGTTCAAAATTACTATTTCCCAATCACATATTCAATGGTGGAGTAGAATTTTCCGTCCATGTTGATGATTTCAATGTTGACTACATTTTTGGGAAAGTAGAAGCTGCAGTTGATAAAGATCATATTGAAAGGATTTGCTTTGAAGGTATGTTGTCCAAAAAATGAATTGCAATTGTTTTTTTAGAAGCAGGCACAACGATTGAGGTAATGAAGGATCAAACAGCTTTATACCCTTTCCATATGCAAGCAGTTATTAATGGAAAGAAGCTTAAAATTATGCTTTGTGATAGCTAAATAATATTTAAAGCGTAATTTTTCTAGTACTTTTTTACTTTATTTGGGCGATAAAGTAAATGCCATTTTTCTCATTGTTTCATTCATCGTTATGCTTTTTTAATATTGTACTCAAAACTATCACTTTTTTTTAAGTTAACATTTTATAACATACAAACAAACTACGCAGGTTTTACTGTTTTAGTATATACATATATATTGACGGAAAAAAAATTTAATTAATAAAATATTCAAATAAAAGATTCTATCAAAAAATCGATTTTAAAAATGCTTTATTTGCAAAAAAGTGTTACAAAATCGATTCTCATTTCGCAACATAAAATAAGACAGACAACAAAAAAACTAGCAGACAAACATTTGATTTTTTTCTTTTATTTTTTAAAACACATTTTGTTTTTAAAAATGAAATAATATGTCGATGGTCAAGCTCTTTTTTTTGAATTTTTTATTAAAATTTATTAAAAAAATATAGCAAATTTGTAATGATTTAACTGATGTGTAAGCGTTTATTAAAAATAATGAAAAACATGAACCGATTCAATAATTATTAAAACTGATATTTTAGTGATAATATATCAAAAAACTTATAAAATGTTAAGAATGGGTTACAGTATTCCTGATTTCAAAGGATGAAACAGTTTTTTGATTAGCAATTTTCGTGGAAGGATTTTTGGATGCAATTTTTTTGGCAAAAAAACTGTTAAAAAATAAAATTCCAAATACGCTTTTCGAAACGTTGGAGATAAAATAAAGTGGGAAATCATTACAGCTAAATGATGAATGTGCCAAAGAAAATTTGAAGAATACATAAAAAAATAAAATTTTAGAAACATCAGCTGCCGATGAAATTTTAGGCCAAAAGAGATCATTTGAAAACACGAAGAAAAAATTGCTTGAAAAATTAATCGTCGTTCGGCTCTTTCCTGGATTGAAGCAGAATAAGTTTCTTTTGAAGATTTGTACATGGATAAAAGGATTAAAACAATAACAATGCCATTCAAAATGCCATTGATAATTGTGCCATTAAAATAATATTGTTTTCGAAAATTTAAGCAATTGGTCAATTGGTCACTTGAAATTGTACATTTCGACCCAAAAAGGGCATATCCATCAATGATGAAAGGAAATGCCAACATAAAAATGCCAATGAAAAACATTATTTAGGGCCTCCAAATCTGAAATGTGGAAATATTAAAAATGGAAATGAATTAGTTTTTGAATGATCATGGGAATATTCTTCCATAATAAAAGAGGTCATTTATTAAAAACGCGGGTAATTTTTAATTTGTTATATTTAATTTTTGAAATTCAAATTCAAGAAAATTTAGAACAATTACTAAATCATTAATAAAACCTAAATATTGGTCCAGACTAAAATATCTTTACAATCGTTGATCTTTTTAACAAATGTTGATTATTTGTGGATTTGGGTTTTGTAAAAATTGAAATTTCGATTTCGAAAAAAACCAACGCATCGAAAGCCAAATATTTTGACATTTAATTTTTTAGTTTGACAAATCCATATTAGGTATTATTTAAGTTATTTCTCAAAATTTTATTTGATGGATTTTACAGTGATTTTAGTCGCTGTGATTAAAGAAGGGCTTAGCTCGACAAAACCTGGAAACATGCATGCATGAGGCTAATTCAGGGAGGCATAAAATCGTCCGCCTGCTTCAAACAAAGACGTTTTAAAACTACTTTTTGCATAAAATTTTTACCCGTTCATATTATGCCAAAAATACAAAAGCTGAATAACGATTCAAACATAAAACAGTATTCCAAATTGTTGTAAAATGAATACAGTACCATTCCAACAAAACTGGATTAACCCGATAAATGGAGGCATCGAGGGGGAGGACCCAATTTAGGAATAAAATAAAATCAGCGATATATCCCATATTTAAAATTATGTAATACGCTGATCGATGATTAGATTTAGTTTTGAAATATTGGGATGTCAAAAAAATAATAATTGTAAAACCTAAACCTCGGGAAATACACGAAAAAATTTTCAGAACTTTCGATTTTTGCTTGTAAATCAATTGAATTATCGCGCAATCTGGTGATATGAATTTAAAGATATCAAATCCGTATCAACAGACTGCGGGATTTTTTTATCACTAAATCCTGACATAATATTTTATTGTTATTTTTTTCTGATTACTTATCATAATATTTTGTATGCATAATTTTTATTCGCATCGCAAAGAGTCTGAAATGGAAGCGCCTTCTATCCTTGAGCTTAGGAAGCATCAAAAAAGTTGTTCAAAAAGTTTCTGACTTTTTGTTTACTATTTTTTCAACTGCCAACAGACGATTAAAAAAAATTGATTCCTTGACTCTGACAACAGTGAAGGAATTAAAAAACAAACTGTATTTCATGACTCAAAGACCTTGACAAAAAAAGAAAACAAGATAATTTTCGGAGATAAAAATGAAGAAACAAAAAATAGTTTTTTCTGAAAAAAAAACACATAAATAAGAAATCTTTTCGTTCTCCAAATGATTAAGAATTTTGATCTTTTTTTTAAATTTCTAGCAAAAAGTTGCTTCAAAAAAATGTTTAAAATAATAAATATTGCTTTTTGAAAACTAAAAAATTTTTAAAAATTGTAAATAATTTTTCAGCATTAGAATTTTAGCAACTTCAAAAAGACGATGAAAAAAGAAGAAATGAAATTCTGCAGATTCAAAAATATTTGTGGTAACAAATGTCCATGCATTTCAAAATATTTTACATCAAAAAAGAAAATATTTGGGCCGAAAAATGGAGTTACCGCATTTACAGAATGCAAAAAGTCACGTTCAAATTGCATCGAAAAAGAGGTGAAAATAATTGTTTTTGTGAGTTAATTAAATTCAGTTTTTAGCCTAAAATTTTGCCAGCCGTTAAAATATTCAAATCCAAAAATTCAAAAGGTTATGGTCGTAAAATAATGGAAGCAATAAAAAAAGGAACTAAAATAATTGAATATATCAGAGTAAGTATTTTATCAATTTTTTTCAATGATAACAACTAATTTTTTTGTAGTTTGTTTCATTAGAAAATGAAATAAGTTTATCTCAAGATAAAACTTATCAATTTTCAATTAATATGTCAAAAATATTTTTTGTTAATGATTTAAAGAAATATGGAAATGCAAGAAGATTTTGCAACCATGCTTGTTTTCCAAATTGCACCGCCTTATCAATAGCTGGACATGAAAATCATCCAAAATATGCAAAAATCAAAATATTCGCCCAAACGGCAAAGAATGAACGATAAATTATGATCTTGCTGAGACACGAAAAAATAACAGTAATTCTTTTTAAGAGTTTTTGGTTTTGAATTAATCTATTCTTATTTTTTGAAAATTATATCATTGAACACCCTATTGTTGTAAATAATAAAAAACGACGACATTTTAATACTAATGAAAAAAGTAACACTTTTATCTATTTCTGAAAATAAAAATTATTTAAATATTTTGATGCTTTCACAGATATTTTAAAATTTTAAAAACAAATGTGTTTTTTATAAACCAACCCGAAATTGCGTTCGAATGTTGGCGCTCGGTAACATTAGGCCAAAAAAACAATATATTTAAATAAATCTTAGATACATTTTATGCCATTAAAATTATATAAGCTTTTTAATGATAAAAATATAAAAAGCGCATTCCAGGCAGAGATGGGCAAACGCTTCGCCAAAACTTGTCGCTCGTCGCTCGCCTTTCTTTTTTTAATCAATCGCCAAAAAAAAGGCGAGCGATAGTCGTCAAAAAAAAAGCGAACCGTCGCCAAAAAAAGGCGAAAAAATAGGAGAGAAATTTTTTGTCGTGCAAGTTTTGTTCTTTTTTGTTCTATTTCGTTCGATCGAACTTTCGAGCGTACAAAGAAAAAAAAATTTATTTCAACCTAAGTTTTAGAAAGAGAAAACGCACTAACTGAACGCTTTTATTTTCTCGTCCAGTCGCCTTTTTTTTGGCGAAAATTTTCGAGAAAAAAAAGCGTCGCCAATTTTTGAGCGACTGAAAAAAAGGCGCGCTTTCGCGCGCGAAGCGTTTGCCCATTTCTGAATTCCAGGTTCCGCTCAACTTTATTCAAATTAAATCATCACTAAAAATCTTGGCGCGAAAACTTATTTTTTTTGGAACAAAAATTTTTATGGATTGATTTTTTTATTATATTTTCGCTCTCTTCTTTTTTTCGTGTATTTGTAAATGTATATCTGCGATTAATATTAATTACATCACTCTTTTTAGATAACGTTTTTTACACGCTTATTAATCAAATATGGATTTGAATAATCTTCAACTTGCTTTGCCATCTCAATCATCATCATCAAATAGTGGTTCAAGTGCAGAATATTCTTTTGCTTCTCCTCGTCCACAAAACTTTTCTCTTCCTTATCCAATTATCAAATACATGTTTACAAATCCAAATTCTGGAACAGCATGGAAGAAACTGATTCAAACTTGCAAATATTTCTTTTCAAAGAATTCTATTTTTCCTGTTGAACGTTTAACATATGATGATGATAAATGGAATGCTGATGGAAAAGTTTTCGATTCAGCGAAAACTATTGTTAAATTATGGATTTATGAAGAAATTGTTGATCGTTGCTTTGACGATCAACGAACACGTTTATCTTCATTTATCCCTAAAATTTACAAGTGTGATCTTCGTTCTTTGGATATTTGGTGTCAAAACTTGACTTTGCAAGAATATCAATTTTTAACTTCTTCTAGTTCTTTTGAAAAGTTAAGCCTTTGTTACTGCAAAATTAGTCATTCTGATGGAACCTTGGTTACTTTTGATCGGCTCTTTGAAAATGTTCTTCAACTTCAAACTTTTGAAATGTATGTTTCTATTTAAATTATGTATGTGTGGTGTCCAGATTGGAGAACGTCCGGTTCAGAGAACCGGACGTCCAGATTAGAGAACAAGGGTTTTGGTTCTCAATCTGGACGTCCATATTAGAGAGCCATGACCTCTGTTCTCCAAAATGGACGTCCAGATTGGAGAACCAATGAACGGTTCTACAATGTGGACGTCCGGTTCTGAGAACTGGACGGTTCTCCAATCCGGACACAACATATATTTAATCAAAATATTCCCTTTTTTAGGAGATGTGACGAAAATTCTGCAACAATGTTTGAAAAAGATACTGTCAAAAATCTTGCTGACATTCTTCCACGTTTAAAATCTTTTTCTTGGATTCTAATTTATGGTTTAACAGAAACCTTTGATTTTGATTCAATTACAGATTTTCTTTTGGTGAGTTCTTTGCTTTTTAAATGCAATAAATTTTTAACTTGTTTTAGAAAAATGAAACCATCCATGTTAGTTTCGAATATGATGCTGTGCTTTCTGATGGATATAAAGAATATCTTGAAAAGTGTATTGCCAAAATTATTGAAACTCCACCGAAAAGAATTCCTAATATTGATTTTCCTGGATTTGAAAATAGTATTTATTATGATGATTACAAAAATTTATTTTAATACTGTTTCTGTTTGTTTTTAATAAATATCTTTTTGTATCATTAAAAAGGCGCACATGGGCAAGGTAATATAAAAGAAGACTAAAAAATTTATGGCATTAATGCAGCTTTGCTCCCCCAAAACACGGGCTCATTTTGCGTAGTGTTAAGCGGTTTTTGGCGTAGGATGATTTTAAACGATTAATTTTTCTATCAAACGTCTTCTTATAGTTCCCTGAACATTTCCTAAAGTGTGCTTCGAAAATATGTAATTTTTAAAAAAACAATTACAGCTTATTTTTGCAAAAATATCTCCCTTAAAGGGGGAGTCCCACCTCAAACAACTTTTCTTACGACCTTTTTTGTCAACGCACAATGAAAAAGAATGCAAAGCGTGCGTAACACCGCACTCACTTTTTCATTCTTTTTCATTGTGCGTTGACAAAAAAGGTCGTAAGAAAAGTTGTTTGAGGTGGGACTCCCCCTTTAAGCAAAATGCGGATTAAAAGCTATAAATTAACGATAGAATTATTTTTGATAAACATAATAAAATATTGTCGTTATTTAAATAAACATTTCTACATTACAACTGAATGTGTCAATAATGTGCCGCTTTTTATTTATATTGAAATAAAACAAAATCTAGATTAATACAAATTTTTTTTCAATTTTCGTTTTTGAATATTCTTTTATCAAAAAACAATACTGTAAAAATGTTAAAATATTCCAACAAAAATAAAATTTTTTTTGTGTGTCAAGCAATGACACAAAAATTATTTAAACTCACAGTTAAAGTTTCAACAAAAATATAAAAAAATCGAAGAAAAAAAAATGGGCGAATCAAAAACAAGAAAAATATTTTTTTGATGCAAGTTTTTGTATTTCGAAATAATATTGGTTCAAAAAAAGTCAAATCAGCCGCATCTTGTTCAGGAATATATTTTTGAATTTTTTATTTCAAAAATGTATGATATTTTATATAGAGACGTGCACAGGGTATGTGCGACGCGAGTGTTCCCTGCATTTTTTTTCAGTCAAAAGAAAATGAAAGAGAGGTATACTGTAGAAATTAAAATTTTACTTTATGATTTTTATTTTTATCCTTCTAGATGTAAAAAAATACAGAGATTCCAAAAATACAACTTCTGAACATCACTTTTATACAAAAAATTTGAGAAAAGTCTAAAAAATCGCAATTTTTTACGTTTTTTCAATGATGATACACTACGGCCGATCGACTTTGGGACTCCATCTATTCGAATCAGAATTTTTTTCTGCATCGAATAGGATAAACAAAAGTTGCGCGAAAGTGAGCGGTAAAACGTTTGCGTCTGTGTCCACGTGCGAGAGACGCTGCGTAACAGTCCTTCGGTCACAGGTTCGAGTCCGACAACTGCATACTTTTTTTTATAAAAAAAAAACTGCTTTTATTTTTGGATTTTCCACGGTCGACAGCATATATGTACAAAAAATAAACTCAATCGAAGATAAAAAATATTTTTGTGTTTCAGCTGGGAATCAAACCTCGCCTTCGACACTGCAAAAAAAGTGTCGTTTGCAAACGCGACGCGAAAATATTTATAAAAAAATGTGTTTCCCGACTGAAAAATTTACATTTTTTTAACAAATAATTACTCGGTATTATTAATTATTTTTTAGCTTTTTGTTTTTTTATATCTAATAATATTTTCATTGCGCATCTAATGGTACCAAAAATATAATACTTGGCGAACTTTGAAAAAACCTTGCACGTCTCTAATTTTATAATTAGCATAAGTCTCATATTTTTGAAATCCAAAAAGTAAAATATCATTTTAAAGGAGATTCGTCATTTTACTCATTTTGCGATTTCGTAAAAAAAATTGCGAAAGCGTAATAGATTGATAATCAGGCTTTTCGTGTCGAGAACGGCATACTGGAAATTGATTTTTTGTTTTGCAAAAAAAACAAAAAAGAGATTTTTAAATCGTTTTTTGTGTTTATTTGTTTATGCTTATTGGTTAATAAGTTCTTATTTATTGTTCTGCGATAATTACATGTCTTACCAAACAAAAAAACGATTTCAAAGCCACTTTTTTTGTTCTTTTTGCAAAACAAAAAAAACAAATTTACAGTATGCCGTTCTCGACACGAAAAGCCTGATTATCAATCTATTACGCTTTCGCAATTTTTTTACGAAATCGAAAAAAGAGTAAAATGACGAATCTCCTTTAAACAAGTAGAAATTCTTTGGAACAACCATCTATTTTTAAGCGACCTTTTTTTAAAAACAGAAATATCAATGCAATATTATATTTCCGTTTTACAGCTTTTTATTTATAGAAATCAATTCCCTTTTTTTCTAATTCAGTTTTATGCTTTAAACAATAGATGCAATTGCGAAAATAATGGAAAGAGTTATGTCGATCAAATGGATACTGATACAAAAGAAGCAGCAAGAGTTACCAAGGTATACCCTAATTCTTTGTTTCGACTTCTTGCACCAAGACGTTTAATTGTTATTTCAACATGTCCAAACTGTGCCTCCAGAATCTATGAAAATCAGAAGAAGGGCACTGAAAAAAAAGTGGAAACTCTTTAACACTTCCCACAATGCTTTAGGGGATGTCTTTCCCCGATTTTTGGTGGAAAATAAAAAAATTTCCACCATTTCGGTGGAAACGTTTCCATTATTTTCGGGGTTAAAATAGCCTCATTATTTTAGTATAAAAAAGAACCCATATGGTAGAAAATTTTCCACCATTTTGGTGGAAAACTGTCCACCTTTTTAGGGGAAAATGCAAAAAGTATATTACAGGTAATAGAAAAAAAATATTAAGTGCAAAGAAAGTGCGTTTCTTTCGTTGTCTGTCGCAAGGATCAACCTCTTTTCGCAGTCTCACTCGCGCATGCACTTAAAATGTCAATTTTATTTCTTTTTTGGTTTTTACCCAACAAGCTTTTGTGTCGTGTGGCAGGGGTCGCGTCCCTGCTCCGTCAAAATTTTTAAATTTTGGATTCATTTGCATTTATGTAAATTGGCTCTCTGAGCTCATTTGCATAAAATTAAAATTTTCTTTAAAACACTTCAATATTTAAATTTTAACTAATTAAAAAACCTTTATTTAATTTTCTCCCAAAATAATGGAAATAGTTCCACCAAAATAGTGGAAATAATTCCACCAAAAATGGTAGAAATGATTCCACCAAAAATGGTGGAAAATTTTCCACCATTTTTGAGATAAGTTTTTCCCCCAAAGAATAGTGGAAATATTTTCCACCATTTTTGGTGGAAAAATTTTCCACCATTTGGTGGTTGTATCTTCCACTCTTTTTTTTCCGCCGGCGGAATTATTCACCATACGGATTCAGACACGGTTTCACTTAATATTACTTTATGTAAAACGTGTGTTGCTGACAATCAATCTGCATCCTTTGCTCAATTAAGGCTCAAAAAAAAGGATACATCAACTGATGAAAAATAATTGAAACTATCTCTATCTTTTATTATGAACCACATTGTTTCCCCTTTCACCATAAAAAATAATTTTCTCTCTCTCTTCTTTTTCCCCTCAAATAATTGATTGCTATTTTTTATAAATTCCACATCACATATTTTTTGTCAATTTTATTATTTTTAAAAATTATTATTATTTGAAAAAAAAATTAATAAAAAAAGTTATTATTCAGCAATGATGGAATCAGGATCTTGAATACAAGTATGGGTTGAAAGATGGTAAAATTTATCGAGACCTAAAAAAAAAATTACAATATTAAAACACAGATTTAGCGCTATTAGCGAGATTACAGTAAACAGCAATTCCACCAGGATTTACAATTTCACGATTTTCAATTTCACTATTTTCACCTAATAACCAATAAAATATTCAAAAAATAGAGAAACGGGAAAAAGTTTGAAATTTAAAAAAAATCAATCACCATTTGCTTTCCTTTCACGAGAAAAAAAGACAACACCAAACTTTTTTTTTGTCATTTAGTGTTTCTTCTCTCTTTGCGTATCAAAATGCGCGTCCTAAAAAGGTAGTAGCGTGTCAAAGATGAAAAAAAGATTAATTGATTTGAGTAAAAGATGTGAGAAGGAAATGGAAAAAACTGAATGCAACCCAACTAAACTAAAAATATGCATCATTATTGCTGACATACCACTGTTTGGTAAAAACAAAAAGAAAGAAACAACCATCGGCTAAAATGCCTAAAACGCAGTGAACAACTGATACAAAAAACACATGTATATTTTTTATAATAAATTTTTTTCCATTTTTTGATAACTTGATCATTTATTTTTAAATGTTCACGCGACTTTTATAAGCCTCTTTTTAAATTATGTCAGTGATAAATTGTGTCAATTATATTATGGATTACGGTAGAAATTGTTGCAAAATTTCTTTGTTGAAAGGGTAAAATACATTTCAAAAAATATCGATCTTGGATTTATATACAAAAGTGGTTCTTTGCCATGAATTACTTTTACATTCAAAAACAGATGGTGAAATTTTGAAAATTGAAAGATTTTTCGGTAGAGTAAATTTTTGCATCAAAATTGAATAAATTGAAGTGATAATATTTATAATTCAAAAAATTGCTTTTGGGACGTATTTAGTAAATAAGAAAAAAACAGTTCACTTAGCTAAAGTGCCATTTTACTTTTAATAAACCTACTGTAGCCAATTTATTTATTTAATATCTACTCCGTCAATGAAAAAAAGAGTTTCGGTCGGTGGTCCGCTTGGGGACGGGATCCGATCACTATGCGGGACCCTTGGTGAAATTAAATCATCGTTCCAGTGATGTCAAATTTGAGTAAACTTTTTTATCTTAGGTCAAAGCTTTATTTTGCGTCAGACAAATAAACTAACAGACTCAAAATTTGGACTACCCACGGGCTCATTTTTTGGTAAAAAACGTAGTGTTAGGATGTTTTGGTACCAAACGATGGCAAATGACCTAGAATGACCAAAAAAAAGCTTTGGAACGATATCTGTCACGATTTGGGAGTGTGCCGTTAGTAAAACCAAAATGCGAAAAACGCCCTTTTTTGGCACTTTTTATGGTGCCGTTTGGATATTAGATCGAAAAGTGATCTCCGACCCCAAGTTTTTTTGTGCCCTGGGGTGTCCCTGATAATGTTAAAACAACACGATATCTATATCTTTACCCCTTAAAAAGATTTTAACTTAGATATCATGTCAATTTTTGCCCAAAAATGGCGTTAAAAAACAGTTTTTCATTTGCCCTGAGTATGTTTCCACGTAAACTGGCCTTTGACCCCAAGTTTTTTTCGTCGCACAGATCATATGAATGCATTAATAAAAGCAGTTTACCCCCCACTATGACCCAACAATTTTTTTTAACTTAGATATCTCCTCTGGTTTTTTACGTTTTTTTCGAAAAATAAAATTTGACCTGACGAGAAACGGGAATGAGACGTCCAATCAAAAAACGAGTCTCGGTGATTCATTTATTATATATTTATAAATGAAAAAATATAGTTGGAATTAATACAGTATCACTAATACTGAAGTTCTATAGCTTTTTTGATGTTGTAGTATAAAATACGCAAATTTTTCATTTAAGTCCAAAAAAAAATTAAGACCCTAAATTAAAAAACCATTCTCGGTGAACTATTCGTTATCACCATAGGTAACTATAAATACCAAAAGGAACTATACAGAATCATTCTTTCGTGACTTCTATTCATTTTAGCTATTATCATGTGCTACAGTACCCCCAACATGAAAAACTATCCTTAGAAGTGGTTTTAAACGCCTGTAAATGCTTTAATTAAACTTCCCGACCTCAATTTAGTAATATCCATTAATTTTAAAGTCAAAGAAGAACAAAAAAAAATTTTTTTCAATGTGAGAAAATTTTTCACAATACCCCCAACATCATTTTGGTGCTATAACTTCAATATTTTACTTATAATAACCCCGTAAACGGTTTATATAGTATTTTTTAAACATTCTGGACATGTCGGAACTATTTAAAAAAAATTTGTTTTTTTTTAAATTTTTCTAATTTTTTTTTGCCAAGTTGTATCGGAATGGCACCACAAAAAGTGCCAAAAATACGGTATTTTGACCATTTTGGTTTTTTCGATGGCACACCTCCAAATCGACTCAGATATCATTCTAAAGCTTTTTTTTATCATTTCTAAGCCATTTGCCATCATTTATGCCCAAAAAATCCTAACTATACATTTTTTACCAAAAAATGAGCCCGTGACAGGCAAATGCATCCCCCCCCCCACGGACATTGCAACATTCATTCAAAATTGAAATTATTGTTTGTTGCATCATTTTAACATGTTTACCTTTATTATAAAATTAAACTTTAAAGAAGTGTATTTCTGATATCTGAAATAGCAGTGAAAAAATATTAAATTAGAGAATAATAATGAAAATTTTTTGTCATGAAATCATAAGTTATGATTTCACTGGATATTGCTCAAAAAACAGAAAAAGAACAGCAGCTTTTTTGAATATTTTATTTGCAACAAATTTTTTCTTTAATGGCAATATTTATTTTTTCTAAAATACAAAAATCAATGGAGATTATTGGAAAGATGTCGCATTTTTATTGAGCACTTTACCACAATAAAAATGCGTTAAAAATTATGACAAAAGAAAGTTGTAAAAATTTATTTAAATATTCTTTAACCACTCAAAAATTAATGCACTTGCAATTGGCATTAAATGTATGCTGAAAAGCTTGCATTATTATTGTGGAAAAAAATATGCAAATCAAAAATAATTGAATGGATCCTCAATAATTTCACCAATTAAATGTTATTTTTAAAATTTAAAATTTGGCACCAATTTTTATTGCTTCAGTTTTCCAACAAAATGTTTTATACCTACCCCTTTTTGTTCTAATTTTTATGTAACTCATGCATTTAAATATTCAAAAATCAAATCTATTTTTTTCTAAGCGCAAAAAAAATCTTGTCTGTTTTTATGCATTTTTTTTGTTGTGCATGTTTCGGAAATATTTGTTTAAACAATTATTAAAGATATTAGCATTAAGATATTCTATCGGGAGATTTTTAATCTCACAATGGAATATTTAAGCGTCATTTTTAATTTTTTGAATGAAAACAAATTTTGCGGTGTTTCTTTTACGCTTTGATCTTTTTTTAAGACTTTCGCTTCGGCGAATATTTGCAAAAAAATTTTTCATGTCAGGTCGCCAACATGCGAATCTTCAATTTTATGTAAACATTTCTGTTATTTTGTAAATTTATTTTTTTAAAGCAATGGCGATCAGTGTTGTGCCCGACATTTTTTATCGACTCCGACTCCGGAGTCAAATTCGATCGGAGTCGAATCTATCGACTCCGACTCCGAAAAACGGCACCTTTTTCTTTAATCTTTTGGAATTAGTTACTCCGACTCCGACTCCGGATTCGATGTGGAGTCGACTCCATCGACTCCGGAGTCGGAGTTGCAACAACACTGATGGCGATGTTTATATTTTCTTTCGATTTTTTGTTAACTTTAAAATGCATCGACAGAAATAAAAAGGAGAGATTGCGAAAAAAAGCGGCATCAAAAAAGAAAATAATAGATGCATTTCACACCGTTAATATTTTTTAATCTTTTAATGATAAAAAAATAAAACAATGCATTCCAGGTTCCGCTCAACTAAATTCAAATTTAAAGGGAGCGTCCGGGAGAGACAAAGTTCCCTTTAAGCATCACTCGCGGAAAATATTCCTGACACGAAAACTTTTTATTTTTTGGAAGAAAAAATTTTTATGGATTGATTTTTTTATTTTTTATTTGTTAAATTAATATTCGCTCTCTTCTTTTTTTCGTGCATTTGTAAATTTGTATCTGCAATTATTATTAATTACATCACTCTTTTTAGATAACGTTTTTTACACGTTTATTAATCAACTATGGATTCGAATGATCTTCAACTTGCTCTGTCATCTCCATCATCATCAAATAATGATTCAAGTGCAGAATATTCTTTTGCTTCTCCTCGTCCACAGAACTTTTCTCTTCCTTATCCAATTATCAAATACATGTTTACAAATCCAAATTCTGGAACAGCATGGAAGAAACTGATTCAAACTTGCAAATATTTCTTCTCTAAGAATCCTGTTTATCCTGTTAAATGTTTAAGATATTCTTACGATAGGAAATGGAGGGCTGATGGAGAATTTTTTGATCCAACAAAATATTTTGCTAAATTATGGATTTATGATGAAATTCTTGTTGATAGGTATCAATATGCACAAATATCTTCATTTATCCCTAAAATTTACAAGTGTGATCTTCGTTCTTTGGATATTTGGAATCAAAATTTGACTTTGCAAGAATATCAATTTTTAACTTCTTCTAGTTCTTTTGAAAAGTTAACTCTTTATAGATGCACAATTAGTCATTCTGATGGAACTTTAGTTACTTTTGATCGGCTCTTTGAAAAACTTCATCAACTTAAATTTTTTGTAATGTAAGTTTCTATTTAAATTATGTATATTTAATCAAAATATTCGCTTTTGTAGGTATTGTGACGGAAATTCTGCATCTATGTTTGAAAAAGATACTGTCAAAAAATTAACCGATATTCTTTCAAATTTAAAAGAATTTTCTGGCTTAAGAATTCATGGTTTAACAGAAGCCTTTGATTTTGGTTCAATGACAGATTTTCTTTTGGTTAGTTTTTTTTTAAATACTGTAAATTTCAACTTGTTTTAGAAAAATGAAACAATCTTTTTTCACTTGGAATATGGTTATAATGCTGTGCTTTCTGATGAATATAAAGAAGATCTTGAAAAGTTTATTGCCAAAATTATTGAAACTCCGCCGAAAAGAATTCCTAATGTTAATTTTCCTGGATTTGAAAAAAGTATTTTTTATGATGATTATCAAAAATTATTTTAATACTGTTTCCATTTGTTTTTAATAAATATCTTTCTGTTTCTTTCAAAAGGCATACATGGGCAAGGTAATAAAACAAAAAACTTTTATACATAAAAAGTGAAACATTTTTTGCCCGCCATTTTTCATTACTATTTATTCTATTTTTATATTTTTTAAATTAATTATTTTAGTAATTTTGTGAGACAGAAAAAAAAATAAAATTAATCATTTAAAAAAAACAAAATTTTGTAATAGTATTATTACACAGCGTTTTGTTTGTTGCGTTTTTAACTTTTCGCCAAAAATTTTTTTCGCGAAAACCGCTCATTTTGTTTTTGCTCAAACAAAGCTTATATTAATTTTTTATGGGTTTTTATATGTTCTAGGGTAAAAAAAGACGGAAAATCTGATAAAATGATATAAAATTTGCCCAAAGTAATGTATTAAACTGATTTTTGAGCTGTTTGAAAAACAACCTATATTTAAAGCGTTCAGATTTCTGAAAATTAACGATATTTTTTTCTATCTGATATTTTCATAATGATCAGCATGAACGAATTGACAAAACGTTACGAAGGAAATTCAAATTCGTCTTTGTAAAGATAAAAATTTTTGAGTTCAAAGTTACCTCCCGCAACGTTATACTCCAACATCCTTTATTGAGCTTTTTTTTTCATTTTTTTAATTATTGTATTAGTTTTTTATATTTAAAATATTTATTTGTATTAATAATACCACGTTTCTGATAATTTCTTTAATTTTCAACAATTGTTTTAACCCCAGTAATGTTGATCAGCGTGAAAGATAATCTTTTTTTGCAGAGTTTTCGATATATTCTAACCGATAGAAATTTCAGATGGAGAGTTGCAAAATAACTTGCTGCAACTAAAGAAAGTCGACGAAAACCCGTTGAAGCAAACAAAAAACCTTGCTTAATGTGAAAAAGAAAGTTGTTCGAAAATCAAAACCAAAAGATAGATAATCTTCTTTACATATGAGATGCCGAAGCTGATATTCTTTAAGCAAAGGAAGATATAACTGAAAAAAGAAGAATAAATATGGATACTGTTATTGAAAATAAAAAAAATGCAAAACATAAAGGTTGGTTTAAAGTGAATATATATATATATATATATATGTACATATTTATAAATGTTGATATTTTTTAGCTGTTAAAAAATCAAGAATGCCATAGTGTTAAAGAAATGCTCATGACTGAGCACATTAAAGTCGAAGACACAACTCATTGGATTCTTCATGCTCTTTCCGGATAACAGAACACGTTTTTCCATTTGTAAAAAAGTCATGGAAGTTTGCGTCTTTTTTCTGATCAACGTAAGTTAATCATAACTCATTCGTATATATATTTACAAAAACAATTTCAGCTGGAGAAGTCATCCACAAAACTCAGAGACAATGCTTTGAACGAATTACATTAAGAACAGAAAATCCTATTGATATGAACCAATATTTCATATATAAAACAATTATTAGACATGAACTGCTATCTTAAATGCATTTTTTTTGTTATTATTAATACAAATAAATATTTTAAATATAAAAAACTAATACAATAATTAAAAAAATGAAAAAAAAGCTCAATAAAGGATGTTGGAGTATAACGTTGCGGGAGGTAACTTTGAACTCAAAAATTTTTATCTTTACAAAGACGAATTTGAATTTCCTTCGTAACGTTTTGTCAATTCGTTCATGCTGATCATTATGAAAATATCAGATAGAAAAAAATATCGTTAATTTTCAGAAATCTGAACGCTTTAAATATAGGTTGTTTTTCAAACAGCTCAAAAATCAGTTTAATACATTACTTTGGGCAAATTTTATATCATTTTATCAGATTTTCCGTCTTTTTTTACCCTAGAACATATAAAAACCCATAAAAAATTAATATAAGCTTTGTTTGAGCAAAAACAAAATGAGCGGTTTTCGCGAAAAAATTTTTTGGCGAAAAGTTAAAAACGCAACAAACAAAACGCTGTGTTATTACAATTTTCAAATAGATTTATATATTTTTTAATACGTTTTTGTAGTTGGTCGAATTATTGATGTGGTGGTCACGGTAATCATCTTTAATGGATTTACTAAACTTCCAACATCAATAACATAATCATAATATTTTAATGCAAATGGGGTAAGGGCTGGGGCGAAAAGGCCGCATAATATAATATGCAGCTAAACCAAATTGAAAGAATAAAATTACAATTTTACTTGTGCGAATAATAGAATGTCCCGTTCCAAAAATTTTTAAAAAAAATCTATTGTTTTACAAAATGGCATTTATTAAGTGTTTTTTAATTCTCCGTTTTTTTTCGCAGTTTTAAAAATCTCTTGTCGCCAAGGCTTCCTTTTTTATCATTTTAAAAATTTTTATACACAATTTTCGTTAAAAAATTGGTTAATTCTTATTTATAATGGTTTTGTAGCGTTTTTAATGCAGATTTTTATTGAAAAGGTGATAATTTGATAAATTTTAATGTTAAAAGATGTTTTTCCATGGTTTTCCCAACATCTTTTTGTTCATGATGAAACTAAAAAGAGATTTTAGAAAAAAGAATTAACTACAAAATATTTATAAATCAGTTGATAACATGATTATTTTAAAATAATAAATTTATGTTTTAAATTTTTTTAAAAACAGTTTTGTTTTTATCATAGGATTTTCTATTTCTTAATTATTTAATATTGTTAAAGGTTTTATTTTGGTCATTTAATTATTTATTTCTGCGTTGATGATACAACTTAATAAATGATAGATTTTGTGGCAGACAAGTAGAGTGTCTGAAAACAATACATTATTAATGGATCAGATTTAATTTAAAAGGTCTCTTTCAATTTTCCTAAATCTTAATTTTACTTTATTTCAAGGTTGTTTAAAAATAATTTTAAATATTCAAATAATTTGTTGTAAAATAAAAATTGTAAAATTGCTTTAAAAAAGCAGAATCTAAAAATATTGTTCGTGTTTTTTAATCAATAACTGTTTTTTGCTTGCTTCTTTTGGAAAAAAGAAGAGTTGTCACAATTTATTTGATGCATTTAAAAAATATGAGTGATTCATTTGTTGGTCGATGGTCACCACATAATTCTCAAACTGCGCAAAATTGTACATGTTGCATGAAAAATAACGCATTTTTTGTATTCAATCTTTTTTTGCATCATAAAAATTTTGATAACTTTTTTTTTATCTTTGATAAATAGTGTTCCGATCAGGGTTGGACGAAACTGAGTTTTGTAAAACGAAACGAAACGAAATCAAAACTCGTTTCGGTGACGCGAAACGAAACGAAACAGGTCAAAAACTCATGAAATTAAAAGATTTTTTCATTTTTTTCCGTTTCGCGGGACGCGAAACGAAACGAAACTCCAAAAACACGCGAAAATTTCGCGAAACGAAACGAAACGAAATTTTTGTCCAACCCTGGTTCCGATCCCGTTCCGTCCCGTGACCATTTTAGTCAAGTGAAAATCCCGTAACCCCGTCCTGTGGTCACAAATTCCCGCGGGAATCCCGTGATTCCCATGGCCACTTTCAAAATACGGGAATTCCGGTTCCCGCTTTTTTTCGGAAAACGGAACGGGATCGGAACACTATTAATAAAACAAATAAAAGTAATTTGTTTGCGACATTACTTTTTTTCCACAATTTCGTCCATTTTTGAAATCACAAAATTTGATAAATAAGAAAAAATCTGTTTTTTTTTCATTTTTTTGCATAAATTGTAAAGCCATATTGTTATCAAAATAAAATTATTAAAAGAAGATAAGGGTGCAAAGAACTATTTTATATCAGTTGTTTATCTAAAATGAAAAAATGACCCAGAATAATTTATAGCTCAATTTTTGTAAAACTACAGCAATTTGAACGATTTTTGGAACAGGAAAAAA
Organism: Panagrolaimus superbus; assembly: GCA_964035985.1. Classification (NCBI taxonomy): domain Eukaryota; kingdom Metazoa; phylum Nematoda; class Chromadorea; order Rhabditida; family Panagrolaimidae; genus Panagrolaimus; species Panagrolaimus superbus. The sequence continues at coordinate 16,982,918 of OZ038357.1, forward strand.
AAAGTTTGAGGAAAAAAGGTAAAAACTTTTTCCTGGGGTAAATAGGGCCCAAAAACCTCATTTTTGAGGTCAATTTCGACATTTATGCATCAGATTTCGAGATATGAATTAAGGGTCATTTTTTTAAAAAATTTTTAAAAAAATGACCCTTAATTCATATCTCGAAATCTGATGCATAAATGTCGAAATTGACCTCAAAAATGAGATTTTTGGGCCCTATTTACCCCAGGAAAAAGTTTTTACCTTTTTTCCTCAAACTTTTTTTTTCCTGTTCCAAAAATTGCTTGAATTTCTCAAAAATCGTGCTTTATCTTTTTTGACATTTTAGAAAATTCATGCAAGAAAAAAAGCAAGTAAAGTGTTTTTTTTTTGTGATTAGGGTCGGAGAATTTGTTGCTTGCTTTTTTTTCGTTTTCGCACCGAATTTCGTCTGAAAACTTGTTTCAGTTTTCCGTTTCACAAATTGTGATTATCCGACATCCGACAGATGGCAAAAGACAGACAACAAAAAATTCGCAATCAAATGTTCGATTTTGATTCGAAGGAAAACTTTAAACAAAATTTGTAAAAACATTTTTTTTCATCGACGACAAAAAAATGCAAAACAACTTTTATTAATAGCGTTTTCTCTTTTCGACAGCTGCATTTCGTAACAATTCCGTATAAAAATGGCATATTTTTTGATCAAAAATGAAAGAAAAAACATTTTAAAGTTTTCTTTTAAAATTCCTTAGTGCTGAAAAAAGGGGCTTTCGTTTTTTTTTAATCTTTGAATTTTTTATTTTCTTTGTATTTTTGTAAATTCCTTTAAAAATTACTTTAGTTTTGTTTTTATATGTTTTATAGTAATCTTTGTAAAAACAGAAGAATCACTTTTAAGTGATTCTTGTTTTAATGAAAATTATTTCGATATTAATCATATATGTTCAAAAAGCTTAACATCAAAAGGTAATGTTTTTGGGACAATTGCAATAAAACATTTGTAAAAGGTAACATTGAAAATTTCATTAATTGTTTATAATTTTTTGGGGATTTCATTCGAGTGAAATAAGGCTAAAAACTTTATGGCATTATTGCAGTTTTGCTCCACCCAAAAAGTATTGAAAATTTTTTACCGAAAATTTGCATAGAGAGGGGTGGGGTTCAAAATAATATGGTTTCGGGAGAGCAAAAATGCACTAATACCAAATTTTTAGGGACAGCGCATATTTACAAAATGTGCTAAAAAAAAGGTATTTTCGAAAGTGAAACAACTTTTTTTTATGAAAAACTGCAGAAAAAAAGCAGTTTTGTATTAATTTTTAATGTTTCGTTTTTTCAAAATCAAAATTGAAAATTCTTTGTTAAAAATTACATATATCAATGCAAATTGTTTCTTAACAGTAATAATGGCACTTTTTTATGTTTCAAAAAAATGAAGTTTAAAATATTTAAAAAAAAAAAGACAGAAAAAAATTTATGGATTATTTTTTGGCTAACAAAATACGGCAAAAATAAATTTAATAATAATTTCACTTTTTGTTTGTGTAATTTTGCAGCGCAAAAATATAACTTCGTAAGAAAAAAATGGGCGTTCAAAATTTAAAAAAAACCAAAAATGTTTTGTTTTTTGGAAATGAAAGATAGCAAAAAAAAAGAATAAAAATATCCTTTTCAATCGACACTTTTTTTTGTTAATGTGTTAAAAAATAGATGCTTAAAAAAAAGAAAAAGTTTTGAAAATTTAATAATATTTTTATCACTGTTTTTTAGTTGTTTTGCAAACAATTTAGATTAAATTTTAAAATTTTAAAACCTTAATCAAAAATGATATTGAAAAAATAGTCATTAATCAAAATTTTTTCACAAAAATTCAGTGCAACAACATTAATAAAAAAATTATTTGATACTTTTTTTACAACAATTTATTTGCAATTTTTCAAAAATTTCGAGCTTTTACGGAGTTCAAAAATAAAGGCATCTCAAAAATTATCAATTCGATAATTCCTTTTCATTAAAATGCTCCAAAACATTTTTGTGATAAAAAAATTATAATTATCAGTAAAATACAGCTTTTATATTATCGATCATAGAAAATTTAATTTAATTTAATTTAAGAAATTTCATGTTTTTTTGAATAATATGCAAATTTTTTGACAATGTTAAAAACAAAATGCTTTATGAATGAAAAGGTGCAAAGTGCTCCAGCTCCTTTAAAAAAATATTAAAAATGTTTAAAATTATCCAAATTATTTAATTTAAATAATGCTAAATTTGGATGTTGGGAATTCCATCATTATTATAGTTTTTTAATGAGTAGAAAAAAAATCGCTTTTAAGTTTGCGAAAACCATTTTGCTTAAAGGGGAAGTCACATTGTTAACAAATGTTTTATTATAAAAATTATTGAAAATCAGGCAAAAGATATTGTCCTTTTTTCATTCATATTTTTTTGTGGGTGGATAATGAAAAAATATGAATGAAAAAAGAACAATAGCTTTTGCCTGATTTTCAATAATTTTTATAATAAAAAATTTGTTTGAAATTAAACTTCCCCTTTTAAAAATAATTATTAAATATTCAAATAAAAATGATGGATTCTTTAAAAATGTAAAGACAAAAAAATTTGCTCATGTTTCTCTTTTTTTTCAAAATCAATAAACCATTTTTTGTTGCTCGCTTCTTTGAGGACGATACATTATTGATGGATTAGATTTAATTTAAAAGGTGTCTTTCAATTTTTTTAATTCTTAATTTTTATTTCGAGGTTTTTTAAAAATAATATTTAAATATTCAAATTATTTGTTGTAAAATAAAAATTGTAAAATGGCTTTAAAAACGCAGAAACAAAAATTTTTGTCCGTTTTTTTAATCAATAACAGTTTTTTGCTAGCTTCTTTTGGGGAAAAAAGAAGTGATTTATTTTAAAATTGATGATGATTCATTTGTTGACTGGCTGGCAGCCATAGTGGTGGTCACTAGTGATCGGATCCCGTCCCGTTCCCGCCGGGAATCCCGGCGGGAACGGGAACGGGATTCCCGTGTTTCCCGTCCCGTGCCGATTTTCAAAAAACGGGAATCCCGTATTCCCGTTCCCGTGTCATTTTCATAAAACGGGAATGCCATATATAGCTTAAGTTGCAAAATATTGTTTCTTAACAACTTCAAGCTCTGATTAATCTGAAAGCTTTTCTTCTGATGATACTTTAATATATGGAAACAAACAAAAAAATAGATTATCTGCAGATTCTGCTCAAAAATTGCTTAAAATTTTTAGATATTACATGTTACAAGTTTTCGACGGGAATCACGGGATTCCCGCGGGATTCCCGTAATTCCCGTCCCGTGTCCATTTTCAAAAAACGGGAATTCCCGTTTCCCGGGTTTTACCGAAAACGGGACGGGATCCGATCCCTAGTGGTCACCTCATAATTTTCGAACTCTGAAAATTGTGAATGTTGCATGAAAAATATAGTATTTTTTTTAAATAGGTGAACATTTGACATGTTCAATTTTTGTAATCAAACTGTAAATTAAAATATTTTATACTAGTCAAAGATCAAAAAACAACAAAATCAGACGCTTTTATGCATTTCCAAAATCTTTTAAATCAGGGCTGGACGAAAGTTTCGTTTCATTTCGCGCTTAGGCTTAATATAAGTTTTTATTTCGTTTCGTTTTGCAAATCTCAGTTTCGTCCAGCTCTGCTTTAAATGTGTGCTTTGTTTTTGAAAGTGTGCAACTTTGGCGTTGCGTTCTTTAATGCCAAAATGCAAATTTCACTGGGCAAGGTTTTTCGGTTTTCGTTTAACCAAAAATCGAGACAAACATCGTTGCACAACTAAAAAGTGGTTCTTGGATTTGAAAACGGTAATAAGTATGATACTTTTACCATGGTAAACGGCTCGATTGTTATTGGAGAGATAACAGATTCGTTTGTAAACATAAATTAATTCAAATATTTAAAAAAAACACAAAAAATGCTCCCTCAGTTTTTATTGTTCTTCCATTTTTTTTAAAAATAAAAAGTGTCAAAACAAAACTAAAGCTACAATATTTTTGTGTTTGTTGAAGCAGGATTTAAATTTATGAAAAAAAAATTGAAAAAAGAATTTTTGAAAAAAACGTCAATTTTTTCATCATTTTTATTTACAAAATTTATGAAACAAGAACCAGCTTGTTCTGTTTTTTTGTTTTTAAACACAGGCAAATGCATTTCCTCCGCCATCATTGTAACATTCATTCAAAATTAAAAATATTGTTTGTTGCATCATTTTAACATGTTTACCTTCTGTTATAAAATTAAACTGTAAAAAAGTTTATTTCTGATATCTGAAATTGCAGTGAAAAAATATTAAAGTATGAAAAAATAAGTAAAAATTGTTTTATATTTAATGCAGAAAAATACCACATGTTTCATAAATCTATAAAACTTGTATTATTAAATATTTCTTTTCGTCTGGAAAAATGTTTATTACATTTCCCTATTTTATTCAATATTTTTTGCATAAAATAAATTTAAATATTCAAAAATCAAAGTTGCTTTAATAGTTAAAATGTATATTTTGGAGAAAGAAGTGTTTTTAGCGCTAAAATAGTTTTGCCGATTTTTTTTTGCTGCCACATTTCTTTCGCAATTGATTGTTTTTTCTGTTTCTTTCGTTTAAAAAATTTTCACAAAATTTGACAAAAAAATAAATATTGCTCAGAAAGGCAGAGTTACAGCAGCTTTTTTGAATATTTTATTTGCAATTTTCTTTAAAAAATGCTGATAAATTACTTTAAAGAAGCAAAAAAGTAATAAACGAATTAAAACATACTTATCACGAAGTTTATAAATATTTCATTAATAAAAAAATATGATTATTTTACTGTAATATTTGCAAACTAAATTGCTTTTATTGTTGAAAAATGACTTAAATTGTACCAAAAACATTACCATTTGATGTCAAGCTTTTTGAAAAAAAAGTGCATTGTTTGTAACAGAATAAAAGTACTGATTTAATTTTAGTTAATGTTACATCATTTTTTTCTTCATGTTTACACCCTTTTTATTTTTCAGCGCCTTTTTTTAAATTTTTTGAATGAAAATAAATTTTGCGGTGTTTCTTTTACCCTTTGATCTTTTTTTTAAGACTTTCGCTTCGGGAAATGTTTTCAAAAACAGTTTTTACAGCGGCGAATATTTGCAATAAGCTTTTTTTTGTGTCAGGTTGCCAACATGCGAATTTTCAATTTTATGTAAACATTTCTGTTATTTTGTAAATTTCTTTTTTTAAAGCAATGGCGATGTTTATTTATACAGTAAATGAATCTTAGAGATACATTTCACACCGTTAATATTTTTTAATCTTTTAATGATAAAAAAATAAAACAGTGCATTCCAGATTCCGCTCAACTAAATTTATATTTAAAGGGAGCGTCCGGGAGAGACAAAATCCCCTTTAAGCATCACTCGCGGATAATATTCCTGACACGAAAATTTTTTATTTTTTGGAACAAAAATTTTTATGGATTGATTTTTTTAGTTTTTATTTCTAAAATTTAAATTTGCTCTCTTCTTTTTTTCGTGTATTTGTAAATTTTTATCTGCAATTATTATTAATTACATCACTCTTTTTAGATTTTACACGTTTATTAATCAACTATGGAATTGAACGATCTTCAACTTGCTTTGCCATCGCCATCATCATCAAATAATGATTCAAATGAAAGATATACATTTGCTTCTCCTCGTCCACAAAACTTTTCTCTTCCTTATCCAATTATCAAATACATGTTTACAAATCCAAATTCTGGAACAGCATGGAAGAAACTGATTCAAACTTGCAAATATTTCTTCTCAAAGAATGCTATTTTTCCTGTTGAACGTTTAAGATATGAAGATGGTAAATGGAATGCTGATGGAGAAGTTTTTGATTCGACGAAAAATGTTGCTAAATTATGGATTTATGATGAAATTTTTATTGATAACTTTGGATATGCACAAATATCTTCATTTATCCCAAAAATTTACAAGTGTGATCTTCGTTCATTGAATATTTGGTGTCAAAATTTGACTTTGCAAGAATATCAATTTTTGACATCTTCTGGTTCTCTTGAAAAGTTAAGTCTTTGTAACTGCAATATTAGTCATTCTGATGAAACCTTGGTTACTTTTGACCGACTCTTTGAAAAACTTCATCAACTTAAACTTTTTGTAATGTAAGTTTCTATTTAAATTATGTATATTTAATCAAAATATTCCCTTTTGTAGGTATTGTGACGGAAATTCTGCATCTATGTTTGAAAAAGATACTGTCAAAAAATTAACCGATATTCTTCCAGGATTAAAAGAACTTTCTTCCTTTAATCTTTGGGGTTTAACAGAAACCTTTGATTTTGCTTCAATTAGTGATTTTCTTTTGGTTCGTTTTTTACTTTTTAAATACCCTTAATTTTCGACTTGTTTTAGAAAAATGAAACAATCGATGTTAATTTGACATATGTTTTTGATGATGTTCTTTATGATGCATATAAAGAAGACCTTGAAAAGTGTATCGCCAAAATTATTGAGACTCCGCCAAAAAATATTCCTTCTATTGAATTTCCTGGATTTGAAAATAGTATTTTTTACAAGGATTACAAAAATTTATTTTAATACAGTTTCTGTTTGTTTTTAATAAATATCTTTCTTTTTCATTCAAAAGGCACACAGGGGCAAGGTAATCCGATCAAAAAATATTTAATTTTTCTTGAATTTGCAAAGATTAAATTTATGGAGGCAATTGTAGTTAATTTAAAATATGTAGTAAAAGTGGCTCAAAAGTGTGTGAGCAACTATGTAATTAAAATTACCAGTACTAACCGGTTGCTCGTACTAACCGGTTGCTTTTTCTGTTGCTGGCGTTTTGTTAACTCGCTGCCAAAATTTAAAAAAGAAACTTCTTTTCTCAAAACTTATTCAAATTCAACTCGCTGCCAAAATTTAAAAAAGAAACTTCTTTATCCAACTTTTGGTTAACATGGCATCCAATCTTGAAACACTTATTTCTCAAATTCAAAAAAATATTCCTGATGGTGAATTAAAAGCAACAATTATTTCAAGCTTCCAAAATCTGTGTAATGAAATTCAAGGCTTAAATTCTCAAGTTCAAAATTTAAATCATGAAAATAATTGTATGAAACAAATAAATACTTCTCAACAGCAACAAATTATTCTTTCAAATAAACTTATTGAAGCTCAAGAAAAACTTATTCAACAAAATTCTCCATGTTTTGAAATGCCATATTCTGATTCACGTGCCCAACCTTCTTCTTTTTCTACTACTAATATGGAAGTAACTCCTCCACAATCAAATATTCCTGTTGGACCAACCCTTATAGAAAATGGTATTACTGGTGTTGTTAAATTTTTTAATTATGGAAAAAATTACGGTATTATTAATTTTAAAACAAATGAAAATGGCAATGAAAATTTAAAAGAAGCTTTTATTCATGCAACAAATATTGCAAAATCAAAAATTGAAAAACCAGAAAACCGTAATTTACAAAAAGATGAAGCAGTTGTATTTGATTTATATGGTATTGGAAACAATAAATTTATCGCAAAAAATGTTACTGGCCCAAATGATTCCAATGTTCAAGGTGTTTATGTTGTTTATCAAAATAAAAATACACAAAATACAAGAATCCCAATTCAACGCCAACCTCAAATCAATTACCGTAATCAACATCATCCAAGAAGTCAATCTCGTTCTCAATCTCGTCCTCGCTCCCAATCAGTCCGACGCATTCAAAATCAATATGATCAAAGACAAAATTATCACCAAAATGATTTTCAAAAAGTTGGCCAAAATCGTATTTTTCGTTCCCAACGACAATATTAAAAAACAACTCAAATGTATCATGTTTAATGCACAATCGGCCCGGAACAAACTTCACATCATATCGGATCTCCTCTCGTCTTCTTCCTTTCAATTATTTTTTATTACCGAAACATTTTTAAAAGAAAAAAATACTGATTTTTCAATTATTGGCAATGCCCCATATTCTATTCTACGCAATGATCGTCTCGTCAAAGAAGGTGGCGGTGTTGCTATTTTAATTTATTCAAAATTACATTATATTCCAATTATTCATAACTACCCAAATATTATTGCTGTTGATATTATTCAAAACCAAAATTCATCCACCAGATATATTCTTGTTTATCGACCACCATCACCAAAATTTACAAAACCTCAAAGCACAAAATTATTTGATAATGTTAGAGAAATTATGAATATACCATCAATATTTCCTGTGAAAAATACAATTTTACTTGGTGATTTCAATTATCCTCATGTTAATTGGGAATCAGAATTATCAACTCAATCTGGTGATGCTTCTCCTTTTATTGATTTTGTATTAGAAAAAAATTTATGCCAGCATGTAAAAGAACCAACAAGATTAAATAATATTTTGGATTTAATTCTTTCAACTGATTCTGAATGTATCTCTGATATTGAAATTAAAGATCCAATTGGTGATCATAATGTTATCTATTTTAAAACATCAAATGAATATTATGAAAATATCGAAAAAATTGATTACAAAGATTATAAAAATGGTGATTATGATGGATTGAATATTTACTTTAATTCAATTAATTGGGAATCTGAACTCAATAATATACTTTTCTCAAATGATAAATATGAATATATTCGTGGAAAAATTATTGATGGCATCGCTAAATTTGTTCCAACTCGTATATATGATCCGACAAAAAATATTCCGAAAAATCTGCAAAATTCTTTAAAGGGGGAGTCGCACTTAGAACAACTTTTTTTTGCAGGCGCGTCTAACCAAAATTGATCATCTTGACACGAAAGTTCAATTATTGCATTGCAATAATTTTTTTTTGGTTGGAGCAAAAAAAAAGTCTTTTTTGCTTGTTTTTAATGTTTTTTTTTTGTGTTGTATTTTGTTTATTTTGTAATAAATTAATAAAGATTTTTTAAATTTATACTTTGTGTCAGTTTTATGCAGATGCTTTAGCGGAATAAATCCCTTTCTTTCTTTTCTCACATTCTCATATTTATGATTTTTTTCAGATCAAACAAGTCCTTTGACCTTGAAAAGGTCAAAGGACTTGTTCTCTTAGGCCTTTTCAGTAAGTTTACTTTTATTTTTTATTGAACTTTCTTAACTTATGCTTTTCAGGTTGTTATAACAATGTTCAATTTATTCTTTAACCCAACAAATTTATCGTCTATAAAAAACTATAACCATTTAATTATCATCAATACTATCTTCACTCTCTTCATATTCATCTTCCAAACCCATTTCATTTAAAATCATATTGCTAATATTTCTATTTAATGGATCATCATCATCACTATCTGAAATATCTGAGTCACCTTGTTTTTCTTCTTCAGTTGAATCAGAATTTGAAATTGCAGTAAGATGTTCTCGGCTTCTGTTCAAAATCACTCTCTTCCACCCAAAATCTGGCGGCGTTTTTCTTTGCTTTGTAACGAATTCGTCATCACGGTGTTTTGCACGGTATCGGTAACGTTTATTTCCTATCTTTTTTCTTTTCCCACTCTCTTCATCCAAAATATTGTTATTGTAGTGAAGAACAGCTAATCGGCTTCGATTTGTATAACCTTTTAAACTGAAGTAGTAATTCTTGCTGCAATATTTATTTGTTTTTAAGCTATGGAATGATTCGTTGGAAGATGTTGCACAAAGAGGGGAACATTTCTGAATATCATTTAAAAAATTATCACTTGTAAAAGTTTTTTGAAGAATGCCATAACTCTTGCTACTTGGATCAAGAGATACTTTTGTTGGTGGATCTTCATGGAAACATTTAAGATGTTCTTTTTTTTAAATCTGATATTATCTTTCCTTGTAATTCATATGGATCATTAGGAAGAGCTCTTTTCCAATGGACTTTCATTACAGCGGCTTGTTTATTGTGGAGAACTTTCAAGGCTGGTCCAGCAGGCCAGATATGAATATCAAGAATGTGAAGCAATGAAGAAATAACGTACTGCATTACTTTTTTCCCATCTCCATTGGCACCTTGAACAGCCCACCATAAATGATTCAATAATGCTTGGCACCATTTTTTTAATTGTGCTCCTCGTTTATTTTTACATTCCTGAAGTAAAATATAAATAACAAAATTAGGGAGAGTTGTACAGATGTACTGACCTGTCGAAGTTCATGAGCTTTGCCTTTTATAATGTGCCATAAATCGTAAAAATGATTGATAGATGAAAATTTTGTTTTCATTAGCTCTATGACACTTTTGCTACGATCAGTTGTAAGACTGGTAATATTAATTTCCCTGTCTATCAATTCTTGTAAACCTCTTTGTGTTCCTCTCTTTTCAAGTTCTGTACTGGCGCATTTTTCTTCTCTTTTGTCTAAGCATACGGTATTTGCAATTAGACGACTTTGAAGATCCATAAATGTAACAGTGCAAAGATAAGCAGAATATCCTCTACAATTTTAAAATTTTATAATGAATTTTAGAGGAAATTTCACTAAACCTAGAATCGTACTGGCCATCCGCACCTAAATGAACTACAGGTTGTTGAATTAACCGTTGAATTACTGTATTTTGCATTTCAAGGTAAGCTTGATTTACTTCTTTCCAAACGGCTGGAGTTATGCGGTGATACGTTGCTTTACAAAAAATTGGCATATCAACAAGCTCAGCAAATTCTTTTAGATTTGGAAATGATATTGGTACCAATGAAGCAGCAATAGCAAAATCGGCATTACCCACATATCTTTTACTTTCTGGCAATCGGTTTTGACTTTCCCATTTAACGTATTCTTTGCAATTTTGACACCAAAAGCTCGATGTACATGCTGTCCCAATATAATTAAAAACGGGTTTGGCATTTTTCGGTTGATGACCACATTTGTGGCAATGACGTAATAATTCCTGCAACTTATCAAGTTCTACCATAACATATTTATGCCTGCCATTTCTAACAGGTTCTTCATCTGCATTATTGTTATTTTCTGATGTTTCTGGTCCTGGTTCAGTAATATCATAGTCAAAAATCGGTGAAAAGGCAACTTCAGATACTGTAGATGTAGTGCAAATCGGTGGTAACGGAGATGGTTCAGGGCATGCTGTAATGTTTAGGTTTGTCTCAATTTTATAATTTTTTAGCTTACTAGGTTTATATCGACGAAACCGAGAAACATTTATATCTTTCATTAGCCCCTGTTCTTCATCATTCAGCTTTTTGGGGAGAGCATTGATTTTTAATGTCTTTGTGCCATCGAAAAAAATGAATTGATCATCGTTGAAATGAGATAGACAAATGTGACGACGTGTTTCGATATCTTGTAAAGCAGTATCCGCAACACCCAATGCTTTGCAGTATAAATTTAGCTTTTTTTTAGATGTTGGTAGCTGTTTGCAACTGTTGGCATCAATAGATTTTCCACATATTACACATGGAGGCACGGGCTCTTTGGGTGTCCGGTTAACGCGCCCTTGGCCCAAAATGATCCAAAATAGCTTAAAAATGATTAAAAACATTATCCCAGTTCATTTTAAGTTGTTTTATGAAGGTGCTCCAAAATTTTAAAAATCACGAAAAATGGTTGATTTTGGTGGATTTTGACCTGAAATCGATAGAAGGAGATAAGATATAAAAAAACCCTTGCGCCATTTTAAAGTCCTAACTATATATAAACTTTTAGTTGTAAAAGGTTTGAACTAATACCATTATTGCTGACGTTTCAGCGAATTGAAAATGTTGAAAAATGGTTAAAAAAATGATTTTTTCTTACTATTTTTCATGTCCTGACCTTAATACAGCCTAAAATGGAATTCTGTTGCGCCTAATTAAAGCTCAGGGTCTACTTTACGGATTCTATTTACAACTACTTCTATTTAACACCGAAAAAATGACTTTCAGCGAATTGAAAAACATGCATTTTTTCGATGTTTTAGTACTACTAGAATTTTAATGTGCTGTATTTCTAGAACAACGCATAATTATGGAAAATCCTCCTGCCAAAAGTTAGCTAATATATTTATGTTTAAAAAAAAGTTGTAATTAAGGTTTTATCTCATAAACTGAAAATTTGTATAAACATATTGTATGACACGTTTTTTCGAAAAAAATGACGCTATAAACTTTAAATCACTACCAAATGAGAACCAGAGCTCCTATTAAAATTTCCTCCTGCCAAATCTTAGCAAATATTGTTCTGAGTTAAAAAAAGTTGACTGAAAATGTTTTCGATGCATATTGAAAATTTGCATAAACATCAAAGAACTAATATGAGGTTCGGACTTCTTCTTGAGAATAAAATAGCTGCAAAGTTTTTTTTGGGTTTTATTACGTTTAAAACGTTTAAAATTATTAACGGCATCATTTTCAATCATTTTCGGCCAATTTTGGTGCAGAAATTAAAAAAAATTTTTTTTGGATTTTACCGCACAGGGGGGACCAAGTGAAAAATTTAAAAAATCAAAATTTTTTTCTTCATATTTTTTGCTTTAAAATGATAAAAATATGTCAGTTGTTACGTAATTCTTTGATATCAGTGTCAAAAGTAGCCAAAAAACTTATTTTTTTCATTTTAATGAAAAAAAAATTTTTTGGATTCTGAATCCTCCTCCAGAATCTGTATTTTCTTTAAAAATCGGCAGGCACCCTGCTGATATTTAACTGTGAGTATTTAGCTATCTTTTAGTACCTTATTCACCCCTGTATTATCACTCTTTGCAAAATCCGCCTTAACCGGACAAAATAGGGGTAAAAAAGAGCCCGTGACGTGAGCTGCAATAAAATTGTTTCGAAATTCAAAAACTTGAATCAAAAAAATATGTCTCTCTTTTTTAACGCGCACGTTTTATTTTTCTGCAATTTTTTTATATTTTTGTTGAAATTTTTGGTGTGAATTTATTTAAAATAATTTTTGTGCCGTTGTTTGAAACTATAAATTTTATTTTTATTTGTGTTTGAATATTTTAGCGTTTTTTAAATTATTGTTTTTTGATAAAAGAATATTCAAAAATAAATATTGAATAAAATTTGTAATATTTTATTAAAAAACGAATAAAAACTGAGAAAAAAAAACAATTTATTATTTTTTAAATAGTTCAGACATGTCCAGAATGTCTAAAAAATACTATATAAACCGTTTACGGGGTTTTAATAAGTCAAATATTGGAGTTATAGCTCCAAAATCATGTTGGGGGTATTATGAAAAATCTTGTCACTTAGAAAAAAAATTTTATTCGGTTGTTTTTTTGCTTTGTTTTGATTAGTTATGACTAAATTAATTATGGAGAATCTGAATATAGCATTTTCAGACATTAAAAAATAGAAAAAATAAATTTTTTTCGATGTTGGGGGTATTAGAGCACACGATATTAACTAAAATGAATAGAAGTCGGGAACAAAGTAACTTGAATGATTCTTTTTGGTATAAATATAATCCCTGTGTGATAATAAACAAATTGTGAAACCCCGATTTTTGATTAGAGTTCTGGTTTTGATTTTATGCCACATTGAAAAATATCTCTATCTTGTACCCCAACATCAAAAAAGCAATAGAACCAGTGTCTCCGCCGTTCCGTTCTGGAACGTTCGTTCTTCCGTTCCGTTCCCGTTCCAGAACGGAACGGAACGGGAACTGGTGTGATTTAGGAACGGAACGGACGGAACGGGTAAAATTCCAAAAAGAACGAAACGGAACGCGTTCTTTTTGAGATTTTAAAACACATTTTTTTTCAACTTCGAGCATCGCCTGTCATCGACACTTTTTTAAAATGATCGTACAGGCTTGAAAACTTCATCATAGGGTAATATTGGCCCAAAAATACGATTGGTAAGGGTTACAAGTCATGAAAACTCCCCGAAATTTCGATACCGTAACCCAGCTACAGTATACCTTGAAAAATCGAAACTTTCAGATTCTTCAAAATTTGTATAAAGAATCGATTAAGGGACCCATTATGAGCCTAAATTAGTAATTTCAGACTTTTTGCGCTTCTAGAATTAATTTGCCATCACTATGAAATTAACAAAAATCTATATCCCTGAAAAAAAATTTTTTCTGGGACTTTGGCGGAGCTGAAAAGTACCTCACAAAATTCGCTATTGTATAACACTTTTTTTGGTATATGAGTTATTCCGATAAATGGGGGGGAACATTTTTGTTTTTTTTAAAAACTGTCAAAATTAACATCTTCGACATGAACCAAGGGGCATAACTTTCGAATCAAGTAAGATATTGACTTCCGGTGACTTGCATTATGGTATACCATGTCTGTGGAGCGTCCTGGGAAAGTTTGAGCATTTTTAGTAGCGATTTCGAAATATGGGAACTATGCAAAGTTTGAAAATTGAGTAACATAGAAATATCGCTAAAATTCAGTTTTTCCTGGGCGAATAAAAGCAAACGTGTATTATTAATGTTAAATACATGTAACAACATCAATATAAATTGGTAAAAAATGACGGGGGGTCAAAATTGATTTTTTCTAATTTTTTGAATTTTACTCATTTTTGATCAATTTTCGAGATATTAAAAACTTATGAATATTGATAGATATCAACTTTTTGAGACTTTTAAAATGAAATCCGGCATGTTTATGATTTTTGGGCACCATTTCAACCTTTTTAGGTGACTTCTTTTCATTTGCTGATCATTTGAAAACGGGGCTAAAATACTGATGAAAATATTCTGAAAATCAATGTTTTTCATTAACAACATCACTAAAAATGCTTTTTTCTGACTTTTAATGACTAATTCTATTATTACGAAACGCCGAAATGTCATTTTGTTCCAATCCTCAGAATTCGAAATTTCCGATTTTTTCGAATTTTGATTTTATTTATTTCGTATTGATTGATAAAAATATCGGCCCTAAAGTGATAAAATATCTCTTTTTAGTCATATAAAAGCATTTTTAGTGATGTTGTTAATGAAAAACATTGATTTTCAGAATATTTTCATCAGTATTTTAGCCCCGTTTTCAAATGATCAGCAAATGAAAAGTTGTCACCTAAAAAGGTTAAAATGGTGTCGAAAAATCTTAAACATGCTGGATTTAATCCCAAAAGTCATAAAAAGTAAATATCTATCAATATTCATAAGTTTTTAATATCTCGAAAATCGATCAAAAATGAGTAAAATTCAAAAAATTAGAAAAAATCAATTTTGACCCCCCGTCATTTTTTACCAATTTATATTGATGTTGTTACATGTATTTAACATTAATAATACACGTTTGCTTTTATTCGCCCAGGAAAAACTGAATTTTAGCGATATTTCTATGTTACTCAATTTTCAAACTTTGCATAGTTCCCATATTTCGAAATCGCTACTAAAAATGCTCAAACTTTCCCAGGACGCTCCACAGACATGGTATACCATAATGCAAGTCACCGGAAGTCAATATCTTACTTGATTCGAAAGTTATGCCCCTTGGTTCATGTCGTAGATGTTAATTTTAACAGTTTTTTAAAAAAACAAAATTGTTCCCCCCCCATTTATCGGAATAACTCATATACCAAAAAAAGTGTTATACAATAGCGAATTTTGTGAGGTACTTTTCAGCTCCGCCAAAGTCCCAGAAAAAATTTTTTTTCAGGGATATAGATTTTTGTTAATTTCATAGTGATGGCAAATTAATTCTAGAAGCGCAAAAAGTCTGAAATTACTAATTTAGGCTCAGAATGGGTCCCTTAATCGATTCTTTATACAAATTTTGAAGAATCTGGAAGTTTCGATTTTTCAAGGTATACTGTAGCTGGGTTACGGTATCG
The DNA here is from genome assembly GCA_964035985.1 of Panagrolaimus superbus. Taxonomy (NCBI): domain Eukaryota; kingdom Metazoa; phylum Nematoda; class Chromadorea; order Rhabditida; family Panagrolaimidae; genus Panagrolaimus; species Panagrolaimus superbus. The sequence continues at coordinate 16,998,678 of OZ038357.1, forward strand.
AAATTTCGGGGAGTTTTTATGACTTGTAACCCTTACCAATCGTATTTTTGGGCCAATATTACCCTATGATGAAGTTTTCAAGCCTGTACGATCATTTTAAAAAAGTGTCGATGAACGAATTTCTCATTTTTGCTCGAAGTTGAAAAAAAATGCGTTTTAAGCGTTCCGTTCTTAGTAGTGAGGGTGGTAGTTTAAGGTGATTTCCTGTCGCGTTTTTTAGTTATACGGTAGTGACCTGTTAAGGTCAAAAAGGTGGAGCTTACTGTAGCCCTCTAGTCCCGTCACTCTCCCTGCAGTCCCGTCACTCTCCCCACAGTCCCGTCATTCTCCCCGCAGTCCTGTCTGTCTCGTGTGACCTTGAGTTTATAGTTTGTATTTGTCCGTCTATTCTAAAAGTGTCACAAGTATACTGTATTTATTTTTGTAATAAAATATCAATTCAATTCAAATTCAAATGGTTAAAATACTGTAAGAAAAATCGTAGGAAAAATTGTAATAAAAAGTGCTTATGATTCAAAAACAAAGAGAGAAAAAATTTTTGACCTTGACTGACAATAATAAAAAGAAAGCTGTCATCAATAAAAAAAAGAGTACGTCAATAAAAAAGAAGAAGAGAGCAGTAATAAAAAGAAGAGAGCAACAATAAAAAAAGGGGTCACTTATTATTATTATTATTTGAAAAAAAAATTAATAAAAAAAGTTATTATTCAGCAATGATGAAATCGGGATCTTGAATACAAGTATGGGTTGAAAGATGGTAAAATTTATCGAGACCTAAAAAAAAAATTATAATATTAAATTTTTAAACTTTTAGATAAACATACCTTCACGAGGATGAAGGATATTAGTTGTAAGTCCATGATTGAATTCCTCTTCAGGATCTTTATTAAGATCAGCAACAAATGAATTATACAATTCCCCCATTTGGTTATCATCAAGGCTCAGAACTTCACTAATAATAATATTATCAACTTCAAAGAATTCGGTATTTGTCTGCTTTTGTTGTTTAATCACTGGAAACATCTGCTCAATTTCTTGATCTTGTGGATATTCTTGATGTAGCTGTTGTTGTGGATATTGAGCAAAATATTCTTGATTTTGCTGTGTTTGTTGAACAAATTGTAATGGCCCTTGTTGTGGATATTGTTGCATTTGCGGTTGAACAAGTTTATTTTGTTGTTGAAGAAGTCCTTCCATTTCAACTTTTATCGAATCCAATGAACCTTTGATTTCAGATTTTTCTTCCTGAAGTTTATGATTTTCTTCATGAAGCTTATGATTTTCTTGCTGAATACCGTTATTTTCTTGTTGAAGTATATGATTTTGATATTCCAAATTTTGAATCAATTTTTGCTGAGGCTGATGTTTTATTTGGTGTTGTTGTGTTGTTGTTAATCAGCACCAGGATTTACAATTTCACGATTTTCAATTTCACTATTTTCACCTAATAACCAATAAAATATTCAAAAAATAGAGAAACGGGAAAAAGTTTGAAATTTAAAAAAAATCAATCACCATTTGCTTCCCTTTCACGAGAAAAAAAGACAACACCAAACTTTTTTTTGTCATTTAGTGTTTCTTCTCTCTTTGTGTATTAAAATGCGCGTCCTAAAAAGGTAGTAGCGTGTCAAAGATGAAAAAAAGATTAATTGATTTGAGTAAAAGATGTGAGAAGGAAATGAAAAAAACTGAATGCAACCCAACTAAACTAAAAATATGCATTATTATTGCTGATATACCACTGTTTGGTAAAAACAAAAAGAAAGAAACAACCATCGGCTAAAATGCCTAAAAAGCAGTGAACAACTGATACAAAAAACACATGTATATTTTTTATAATAAATTTTTTTCCATTTTTTGATGACTTGATCATTTATTTTTAAATGTTCACGCGACTTTTATAAGCCTCTTTTTAAATTATGTCAGTGATAAATTGTGTGAATTATATTATGGATTACGGTAGAAATTGTTGCAAAATTTCTTTGGGGTAAAATACATTTCAAAAAATATCGATCTTGGATTTATATACAAAAGTGGTTCTTTGCCATGAATTACTTATACATTCAAAAACAGATGGTGAAATTTTGAAAGTTGAAAGATTTTTCGGTAGAGTAAATTTTTGCATCAAAATTGAATAAATTGAAGTGATAATATGTATAATTCAAAAAATTGCTTTTGGGACGTATTTAGTAAATAAGAAAAAAACAGTTGACTTAGCTAAAGTGCCATTTTACTTTTAATAAACCTACTGTAGCCAATTTATTTATTTAATATCTACTCCGTCAATGAAAAAAAGAGTTTCGGTCGGTGGTCCGCTTGGGGATGGGATCCGATCACTATGCGAGACCCTTGGGGAAATTAAATCATCGTTCCAGTGATGTCAAATTTGAGTAAACTTTTTTATCTTAGGTCATAACTTTATTTTGCGTCAGAAAAATAAACTAACAGACTCAAAATTTGGACTACCGTATAACTAAAAAAAACGGGACAGGAAAAAACCTTAAACCCCCACCCTCACTACTGTTCTTTCTTAGTTTTTTGCTATTTTTTCTTAAAAATTATGGCAAAATTGCAACTTTTCGACGTGAAAAATTTTCAAAACCCAATTTTTATTGTTGAATTTGTTGTTTTACTACTAGAATTAAACCTTTAACTTTTTATAATATAGTCAAGAAAGATTTTTGAGTGTAAAAAAAGTGTTTTATTAATTTTTAACAAACTTTGTAAGAACGAGAACGGAATTGGAACGGAACGCGTTCCTGAAGATTTTGGAACGGAACGGAACGGACGGGAACGGATACGGCCCAAAATGGAAAGGAACGCGTTCCAAAAAAAAGTGGAACTTTGGAGACACTGAATAGAACTTGCTAACACTTCACTTTGAATTTTTGTAAACAGTTTTATTTCGCTCCTGACTATATTTTTAAGAAATTGTAAAACCCGATTTTTGATTGGAAGTCTCATTTCTGAGTTTCGGGCGTTCAAATTTCACTTTTTGGAAAAATGTGCAAAAAATGGGGTATTTCCAATGGTTAAGAACTTTTTTATCGTGACTGTTAAAGGCAAACAATCTTTACTAATTCATATATATCATCAATGCGAAAAAAACGTTCAAAAAATATAGGCCATTTTATCCCGAAATTCATTTATTTCGCCCAAATAACTGTTTTTTGACTCCATTTTTTAGCAAAAATCGGCATGTTCCAAAGGTTAATATCTTTTTTTTTAAAGATACAAACGTTTTGAATATTTAATACGATCAAGGATAGCCTAGAGCACAAATCGTAAAGGACCAAAGTCCGATTTTTCAAGTTGTATCGGAATGGCACTACAAAAAGTGCCAAAAATACGGTATTTTGACCATTTTGGTTTTTTCGATGGCACACCTCCAAATCGACTCAGATATCATTCCAAAGCTTTTTTTTATCATTTCTAAGCCATTTGCCATTATTTATGCCCAAAAATCCTAACTATACATTTTTTACCAAAAAATGAGCCCGTGACAGGCAAATGCATCCCCCCCCCCCCCCACGATCATTGCAACATTCATTCAAAACTGAAATTATTGTTTGTTGCATCATTTTAACATGTTTACCTTTGTTATAAAATTAAACTTTAAAAAACCGTATTTCTGATATCTGAAATTACAATAAAAATATTAAATTAGAGAATAATAATGAAAATTTTTTGTCATGAAATCATAAGTTATGATTTCACTGGATATTGCTCAAAAAACAGAAAAAGAACAGCAGCTTTTTTGAATATTTTATTTGCAACAAATTTTTTCTTTAATGGCAATATTTATTTTTTCTAAAATACAAAAATCAATGGAGATTATTGGAAAGATGTCGCATTTTTATTGAGCCCGTGACAGGCAAATTTTTGGTTAAGAACTTTTTTATCAATAAAAATGCGTTAAAAATTATGACAAAAGAAAGTTGTAATAATTTACTTAGATATTCTTTAAAAATAGACTACTCAAAAATTAATGCACTTGCAATTGGCATTTAATGTATGCTAAAATTGCATTATTATTGTGGAAAAAATCATGCAAATCAAAAATAATTGAATGAATCCTCAATTAATAATTTCACCAATTAAATGTTATTTTTAAAATTTAAAATTTGGCACTAATTTTTATTGCTTCAATTCTCCATCAAAATATTTTATGCCTACTTTTTTTTGTTCTAATTTTTATGTAACTCATGCATTTAAATATTCAAAAATCAAATCTATTTTTTTCTAAGCGCAAAAAAATCTTGTCTGTTTTTATGCATTTTTTTTTGTTGTGCATGTTTCGGAAATATTTGCGAGAAAATATTCCATTGTAAGATTTTTAATCTCACAATGGAAAATTTAAGCGTCTTTTTTTAAATTTTTTGAATGAAAATTAATTTTGCGGTGTTTCTTTTACGCTTTGATTTTTTTTTAAGACTTTCGCTTCGGCGAATATTTGCAAAAACAGTTTTTCGTGCGAATCTTCAATTTTATGTAAACATTTCTGTTATTTTGTAAATTTATTTTTTTAAAGCAATGGCGATCAGTGTTGTGCCCGACATTTTTTATCGACTCCGACTCCGGAGTCAAATTTGATCGGAGTCGAATCTATCGACTCCGACTCCGAAAAGCGGCACCTTTTTCTTTAATCTTTTGGAATTAGTTACTCCGACTCCGACTCCGGATTCGATGTGGAGTCGACTCCATCGACTCCGGAGTCGGAGTTGCAACAACACTGATGGCAATGTTTATATTTTCTTTCGATTTTTTGTTAACTTTAAATTAAATCGATAGAAATAAAAAGGAGAGATTGCGAAAAAAAGCGGCATCAAAAAAGAAAATAATAGATGCATTTCACACCGTTAATATTTTTTATTCTTTTAATGATAAAAAAATAAAACAATGCATTCCAGGTTCCGCTCAAATAAATTCAAATTTAAAGGGAGCGTCCGGGAGAGACAAAAAAGCATCACTCGCGGAAAATAATCTTGACACGAAAACTTTTTAACTTTTGGAAAAAAAAATTTTTATGGATTGATTTTTTTATTTTTTATTTCTAAAATTTATATTTGCTCTACTCTTTTTTTCGTGCATTTGTAAATTTTTATCTGCAATTATTATTAATTACATCACTCTTTTTAGATAACGTTTTTTACACGTTTATTAATCAACTATGGATTCGAATGATCTTCAACTTGCTTTGCCATCATCATCATCAAATAATGATTCAAATGAAAGATATACATTTGCTTCTCCTCGTCCACAAAACTTTTCTCTTCCTTATCCAGTTATCAAATATATTATTACAAATCCAAGTTCTGGAAAAGCATGGAAAAAATTAATTCAAACTTGCAAATATTTCTTCTCTAAGAATCCTGTTTATCCTGTTAAATGTTTAAGATATTCTTACGATAATAAATGGAGGGCTGATGGAGAATTTTTTGATCCAACAAAAAATTTTGTTAAATTATGGATTTATGATGAAATTCTTATTAATAACTATGGATATGCACAAATATCTTCATTTATCCCTAAAATTTACAAGTGTGATCTTCGTTCTTTGGATATTTGGTGTCAAAATTTGACTTTGCAAGAATATCAATTTTTAACTTCTTCTGGTTCTCTTAAACATTTAACTCTTTGTCGTTGCACAATTAGTCATTCTGATGGAACCTTGGTTACTTTTGACCGACTCTTTGAAAAACTTCATCAACTTAAACTTTTTGTAACGTAAGTTTCTATTTAAATTATGTATATTTAATCAAAACATTCGCTTTTGTAGGTATTGTGGCGAAAATTCTGCATCTATGTCTGAAAAAGATACTGTCAGAAAATTAACCGATATTCTTTCAAATTTAAAAGAAATTTCTGGCTTAATTATTCGTCGTTTAACAGAAGCCTTTGATTTTGGTTCAATGACAGATTTTCTTTTGGTTAGTTTTTTTTAAATACTGTAAATTTCAACTTGTTTTAGAAAAATGAAACAATCAATTTTCACTTGGAATATGATTGTAATGCTGTACTTTCTGATGAATATAAAGAAGATCTTGAAAATTTTATTGCCAAAATAGTTGAAACTCCACCGAAAAGAATCCCTCATATTGATTTTCTTGGATTTGAAAATAGTATTTTTTATGATGATTATCAAAAATTGTTTTAATACTGTTTCCGTTTGTTTTTAATAAATATCTTTCTGTTTCATTCAAAACGGCACACATGGGCAAATTAATCCGATCAAAAAATATTTAATTTTTCTTGAATTTGCAAAGATTAAATTTATGGAGGCAATTTTAGTTAATTTAAAATATGTAGTAAAGGTGTGATAAACTTGCAGATGCAAATTTTAGGCCAAAAGAAATCATTTGAAAACACGAAAAAAAAATTGCTTGAAAAATTAAGCGCCGTTCGGCTCTTTCCTGGATTGAAGCAGAATAAGTTTGTTTCGAAGATTTATACACAGGATGAAAGGATTAAAACTATAACAATGCCATTCAAAATGCCATTGATAATTGTGCCATTAAAATAATATTGTTTTCGAAAATTTAAGCAATTTGTTAAATCTTTTAATAAATAGTTACAATGCGACCCAAAAAGGGCATATCCATCAATGATGAAAGGAAATGCCAACATAAAAATGCCAATGAAAAACATTGTTAATGGCCTCCAGATCTAAAATGTGGGAATATTAAAAAATGGAAATGAATTAGTTTTTGAATGTTTATGGGAATATTCTTCCATAATAAAAAAGGACATTTGCAAACTTATTAAAAAAACGGGTCATTTTTAGTAAATCATTTTTTGGTTTTTAATGTTTTAATTCTGGAAGGTTCACAACTAAAACAACTTTACAACTGTTTATCTTTCAAAAAAGTTGCTTATTTGGGGATTTCGGGTGTACAAAATCGAATTTTAGATGTCGAAAAAACCAAAATATCGAAATCGAAATTTCAGTAATTTTTTTTTTGCTTTCAGAGCGATTCAGGGCTTTGTTCGAAAAAATTCTCATTCAAAGAGTCCGCACCTTTTTCGAACAAAGATAACTTTTAAGTTTTAAAAAACTACTTTTTGCATAAAATTTTTACCCGTTCATATTTTGCCAATAATACTAACGCCGAACAACGATTTAAACATAAAATTGAATTCCAAATTGTTGTAAAATGAATACAGTACCATTCCAACAAAACTAGATTAACCCGATAAATGGAGGCATCGAGGGGGAGGACCCAATTTAGGAATAAAATAAAATCAGCGATATATCCCATATTTAAAATTATGTAATACGCTGATCGATGATTAGATTTAGTTTTGAAATATTGGGATGTCAAAAAAATAATAATTGTAAAACCTAAACCTCGGGAAATACACGAAAAAATATTGGAGGTTAATTTTACGGCATCCACAACTTCTTGGCTAATAATATTACTGCTGCTCATTGCTTCAGGATTACTGTAGCTCAAAACTTTTGAGAACAAAAAATGTTTAAAAATGCAAATGTTTTGAGTTGTTTTTATAGTGACTGTTTTTGTAACTACATATTTATTTTTGCCACAACTATATAGGCTCAAAAGTACATAAACGTACCTTTTTTTGTGACAGCATCGTGAGAATTAGCATTTTTTATTTCCTTCAATTTCCCCAAAATACAAAATATTTTACTAAATTTCATGAATTAATGAACATTTTTATATTGTTAAAACATTCGTGTTTTCATGTTTTTGCTGCATTAAATAATTTTTGTATTATTGAAATACAAAAATCCAGAGAATTTTCGGAACTTCCAGTTTTTGCTTGTACGTCAACTGAATTATCGCGCCATCAGCTGATATGAATTTAAGGATATCGAATCCGTATCAGCAGACTGCTGGATTTTTTTTATCACTAAATCCTGACGTTATATTTTATTGTTATTTCTTTATGATTACTTATCATAATATTTTGTATCAGGGTTGGACGAAAATTTTGTTTCGTTTCGTTTCGCGAAAATTTCGCGTGTTTTTGGGCTTTCGTTTCGTTTCGTGTTTCGCGAAACTCAGCCAAAAATTTCGCATAAAACCTGGATAAAATACTATCAAAATCTTCTTTAAAGGTGCACATTTTTTATTCAAAAAGGAAAAGAAAAAGCAGATTTTTTGTTTTGGCACTTCTTTGGTTTCTGCCCCCTCTCATTCTTATTTTTATTTTCATTAACAAAAGCAACCGTTCATTCAACCTGCCCTCCCACCATTTTAAATCACAACACAAAAATGAATATTTTTTTGTAAATTTGTGACAGAAAAATGAGAGCAGTGATGTGCCCGACATTTTTCATCGACTCCGACTCCGACTCCGACTCCGGAGTCAAATTCAATCGGAGTCGAATCTATCGACTCCGACTCCGAAAAGCGGCATCTTTTTCTTTGATCTTTTGGAATTAGTGACTCCGACTCCGACTCCGGAGTCGATGTGGAGTCGACTCCATCGACTCCGGAGTCGGAGTCGCAACAACACTGAATGAGAGGGGGCACAAACTAAAGAAGTGCCCTTGTTTTTTCAACTTAAAGTGCGTTGCATAATTATAAGGCCACCTTAAATTTTAAGATTCTGAATACTCTAGCAATTTTTGTCCAAATTTTAATATTATATTCGGATTAGTGATCACTTCCCGTCCCGTTTTCGGTAAAACCCGGGAAACGGGAATTCCCGTTTTTTGAAAATGGACACGGGACGGGAATTACGGGAATCCCGCGGGAATCCCGTGATTCCCGTCGGAAACTTGTAATATGTAATATCTAAAAATTTTAAGTAATTTTTGAGCAGAATCTGCAGATAATCTATTTTTTTGTTTGTTTCCATATATTAAAGTATCATCAAGAAAAGCTTTCAGATTCATTAGAGCTTGATGTTGCTAAAAAAAATATTTTGCAGCTTTGGATATATATGGGCATTCCCGTTTCCTGTAAATGGACACGGGACGGGAATACGGGATTCCCGTTTTTTGAAAATCGTCGCGGGACGGAAAACGGGAAAATCCCGTTCCCGCCGGGAATCCCGACGGGAACGGGACGGGAAGTGATCACTAATTCGGATTGACCAAACAAAATAACCCTAGAAAAGCATGAACGTTTTGATGTTGGGGCATATGTGAAGAACAACATTTTATGAAACACGTTTTGTACCATTATTGTTTGAATTTTTTTTGAGAAAAAAAAGTCAACACAAATTGTGTCGCAAGCATAGAAAAATTTTTAAAATAAATAAAGAATATTTGTGAAAATAGAAACCACAAACATGTTACCGATTTAGACCAAAGTGACCTTATAATTTTGCACCACCCAAAAATTAAATTATTCAGAAATTTTTGAAAAATTTTCGTTTCGTTTCGCGAAATTTTCGTGCATTTTCTTGAGTTTCGTTTCGTTTCGCGTTAGCGAAACGGATTTTGATTTCGTTTCGATTCGTTTCGTTTTACAAAACTCAGTTTCGTCTGTTGTAACCACGACAAATAGAAATAAATAAACAATATTTATTAAGCAATAAACACGACTGCACTGTGTCAGCCAAGAAGTGAACAAGTGAAAGAAAAGAAGGGACAAGCGAATGACGCGAGAGCGAACATTCGCGAACAAATGAAAGAGAAGAAAAGAGACAAAAGCTATGCAAATGTCCAAAGACATTTGGCCAATGCTTTTGCACAATAAATGTTGTTACGATCCCAACATCGTCCAACCCTGTTTTCACTATAAGTTTTTTGTTTACTGACACTTTGCCAAGCGTGTTTAACACTAAATTTTTGATTAAAATTGTATACTACAGTTTTAACCACAGTAATCTTTTACTAATACTTTTTAAAAATTTTAATTATTTTTGTATTAAAGAGGACAAAATTTGGCATCTATTGAAACCAAGATATCCGAATTTGGTAATGCAAACGCTATTTGCCAAGTGTTTAAAGATGTTGCAGTACAAAACTTTTGGACTAAAAAAGCTTGAACAATGTTATTCTACATTTTTAGAAGCTCTCTTCTATCTGCATATATATAAAAACATATTTAGAAAAAATTTATCACAGAAAATCTGAATCTTTGATGAAATTTTTTAAAATATTTGATATAATTTGACATGCACTGTTCAACTTTATCAAAAGCTTTTAAATTTTTTTCTTTAAAAAAATTATACATATTTTAGTGTCTAAACACAATTATAATCTTATATGGATGCATAAAAAGTAATTTTGCTCACCAGAAGAACGATTTGAACTATGTTATTGCAAAAAAAACCTGCTTTACCGTAAACAAACAGCAAAGCTTTCTTATCTATTTTCTGTGAAGGAATACAAACAATATAACATTTCTTAACGTCGATAACGCTTAACAAACCATAATAGTGTCTTCAGAAATACTCTAATGTAGATTTACATTATTACGAATAAAGTGTAATCTACGTTAACAGAAGATATTTAAAAACATGTTATGCTAATATTAAAAAAATCAATAATATATATATTTATATATTTTTTTATTTATAATATATACATTTACTTCACTTGAACATCTTGAAATGGCAGCTTTTTTTGATTCTGAGCTTCAACACTGGTTTAAATTCAGCTGACGTTTTACATGATTGTAACAATAATGATCTTCTATAGTTCCAATACTTGGAAAGAGTTTATCTAAAAAACAAATACTTTATATACATATAAACATTTAAAAACTAAAACAAAACTTACCATCAACGTTTATATCTACTCCATTAACAAACTAACCATTTGGCAATTGGCATGCCAATGTTGCAACACGATCATATTTACAATAATTTTTAATCTTAAAATTATAGTTTTTTTCTGATCACGGTTTGAAAAGTGCCAAACATATTTTTGGCAAAAATAAACAGACGAACGAGTAGTCCAAAAATCAATGAACAAATTGTTTTCAAGTACCCTTCGAGGTAACTATGTGAAAGAGAAAATATTCAAAAGAAAATGATGCACAACCAGCCAAAATTACTTTTTATGCATCCATATAAGATTATAATTGTGTTTAGACACTAAAATATGTATAACTTTTTTAAAAGAAAAAAATTTAAAAGCTTTTGATAAAGTTGAACAGTGCATGTCAAATTATATCAAATATTTTAAAAAATTTCATCAAAAATTCAGATTTTCTGTGATAAATTTTTTCTAAATATGTTTTTATATATATGCAGATAGAAGAGAGCTTCTAAAAATGTAGAATAACATTGTTCAAGCTTTTTTAGTCCAAAAGTTTTGTACTGCAACATCTTTAAACACTTGGCAAATAGCGTTTGCATTACCAAATTCGGATATCTTGGTTTCAATAGATGCCAAATTTTGTCCTCTTTAATACAAAAATAATTAAAATTTTTAAAAAGTATTAGTAAAAAATTACTTTGGTTAAAACTGTGACCTTCTTTACTTATTAATTTTAAAAATACGAATTCGTGTCAAGAATCGTCGCGACTTATAGTGTGTTTTGTATGCATAATTTTTGTTTGCATCGCAAAGAGTCTAAAATGAAAGTGCCTTCTGTCCCTGAGCTTAGGAAGCATCAAAAAAGTTGTTCAAAAAGTTTCTGACTTTTGTTTGCTATTTTTTTAACTGCCAACCGACCTTGAAAAAAAAATTGATTCATTGACTCTTTGAACAGTGAAGGAATCAAAGAAAACTGTATTTCATGACTCAAAGACCTTGCACAAAAAAAGGAAACAAGATAATTTTCGGAGATAAAAATAAAGAAACAAAAAAAAGAAAAGAGTTAAATCTTTTCGTTCTCCAAGAAACTAAGAATCTTAATTTTTTTTTTTAATTTCTAAAAAAAAAGTTGCTTCAAAAAATGTATAAAATAATAAATATTGCTTTTTGAAAACTAAAAAATTTTTAAAAATTGTAAATAATTTTTCAGCATTAGAATTTTACCAACTTTAAAAAGACGATGAAAAAAGAAAAAACGCAATTCTGCAGATTCAAAAATGTTTGTGGTAACAAATGTCCATGCATTTCAAAATATTTTACATCAAAAAAGAAAATATTTGGGCCGAAAAATGGAGCTACGATATTTACAGAATGCAACAAGTCACGTTCAAATTGCATCGAAAAAGAGGTGAAAATAATTGTTTTTGTGAGTTAATTAAATTCAGTTTTTAGCCTAAAATTTTGCCAGCCGTTAAAATATTCAAATCCAAAAATTCAAAAGGTTACGGTTTTAAAACAATGGAAGCAATAAAAAAAGGAACTGAAATAATTGAATATGTTGGTGTAAGTGTTTTATAAAAAATAACAAAAATTTTTAACAACTATTTTTTTTGTAGTTTTGATTATTAAAAGAAATAAGTTTATCTCAAGATAAAACTTATCAATTTTCAATTAATATGTCAAAAATATTTTTTGTTAATGATTCAAAGAAATATGGAAATGAAAGCAGATTTTGCAATCATGCTTGTTTTCCAAATTGCACTGCCTTATTAATAGCTGGACATGAAAATCATCCAAAATTTTTAAAAATCAAAATATTCGTCCAAACGGCAAAGAATTAACAATAAATTATGATCTTGCTGAGACAAGCAAAATAATAATAAATGTTTTTATCAATTTTTGCTTTGAAAATTATATTATTTAATACTGTATTGTTGTAAATAATAAAAAAACGACGACATTTTTATGCTAATGAAAAAAGTAACACTTTTATCTATTTCTGAAAATAAAATTATTTAAATATTTTGATGCTTTAGTTAATACAGATATTTTAAAATTTTAAAAACAAATGTGTTTTTTATAAACCAACCCGAAACTGCATTCGAATGTTGGCGCTAGGTAACATTAGGCCAAAAAAACAATATATTTAAATAAATCTTTGATACATTTTATGCCATTGAAATTATATAAGCTTTTTAATGATAAAAATATAAAAGAATGCATTCCAGGTTCCGCTCAACTAAATTCAAATTTAAAGGGAGTGTCCGGGATAGACAAAGTTCCCTTTAAGCATCACTCGCGGAAAATATTCCTGACACGAAAACTTTTTATTTTTTGGAAGAAAAAATTTTTATGGATTGATTTTTTTATTTTTTATTTGTTAAATAAATATTCGCTCTCTTCTTTTTTTCGTGCATTTGTAAATGTTTATCTGCGATTAATATTAATTACATCACTCTTTTTAGATAACGTTTTTTACACGTTTATTAATCAACTATGGATTTGAATAATCTTCAACTTGCTTTGCCATCCCCATCATCATCAAATAATGATTCAAGTGCAGAATATTCTTTTGCTTCTCCTCGTCCGCAAAACTTTTCTCTTCCTTATCCAATTATCAAATATATTATTACAAATCCAAATTCTGGAACAGCATGGAAGAAACTGATTCAAACGTGCAAATATTTCTTCTCAAAGAATGCTATTTTTCCTGTTGAACGTTTAAAATATAAAGATGGTAAATGGAAAGCTGATAGAGAAATTTTTGATTCAATGAAATATGTTGCTAAATTATGGATTTATGATGAAATTTTTGTTGATTGCTTCGTACGTCAACGAACACTTTTATCTTCATTTATCCCAAAAATTTACAAGTGTGATCTTCGTTCTTTGGATATTTGGAATCAAAATTTGACTTTGCAAGAATATCAATTTTTAACTTCTTCTAGTTCTTTTGAAAAGTTAACTCTTTATAGATGCACAATTAGTCATTCTGATGGAACTTTAGTTACTTTTGATCGGCTCTTTGAAAATGTTCTTCAACTTGAAATTTTTGAAATGTATGTTTCTATTTAAATTATGTATATTTAATCAAAATATTCGCTTTTGTAGGTATTGTGGCGGAAATTCTGCAACTATGTTCGAAAAAGATAATATCAAAAAATTTGCTGAAATTCTGCCACATCTAGAAGAACTTTCTTCCTTTAATCTTTATGGTTTAACAGAAACCTTTGATTTTGGTTCAGTTACAGATTTTCTTTTGGTGAGTTTTTTGCTTTATAAATACCCTTAATTTTCGACTTGTTTTAGAAAAATGAAACAATCGATGTTAATTTGGAATATAGTTTTGATCCTCCCCTTTCTGATGCATATGAAGAAGATCTTGAAAAGCTTATTGTCAAAATTATTGAAACTCCACCGAAACGAATCCCTAATATTCATTTTCCTGGATTTGAGAATAGTATTTTTTATAAGGATTATCAAAAATTATTTTAATACTGTTTCCGTTTGTTTTTAATAAATATCTTTCTGTTTCATTCAAATGTCACACATGGGCAAAGTTATCCGATCCAAAAAATATTTTATAAATGCTAGAACATAATTTTGTTACGTTGCAGAAAACGCAATTAAAAATTAGTTTGGCACAGATATTCATGTTTTAAAACAAACATTCAAATTAGCATTTTTAAATGCAATTTTGCAATAATTTGGAACAGTGAAAAAATTTCAAAATTTCCTTGAAGGTAGTTCAGAATGTAGAAAGTGTAATTTCGCTTTTTTAGAATTCTCATGGGATTCTGAGGATTGTTTGAAGCTAGACCCCGACATTTTGAAAATTTTTTGGAACAATTTCTGGAAAAAATTGAATTTGAATTTTTGGTGGAATCATATGACCTGTGTAGGTACTCAAGGGTACTGTTTTTTTACCATTTTTATGCAAAAAAGGTTTTGTGTAACATTAAAAATGATGATGCCATTAGGGATCGGATACCGTACCGTTTTTCGAAAAATGCGGTAACGGTAAAATACCGTTTTTGTAAATTGTCACGGTACGGTTATATCGCGGTATTACCGTCCATTGTAACATGTTCCCAAATAAATACCAAGTTTTATTGTATAAAAGCTATATATTAGAAATCGACCAGAAAAGCAACTGAGTTTTTATGAAAAACAATAAACATTAGATTTATCAATAATTTATTAAATTTTTTATGCCAATAATTTCCTCTGAAAAAGACTATTTTAGTGGCAAAATGATTGAACTTTTTCTAAAGAATAATTCATCGAAACATTTTTCCAAATTGTGTATCAAAAAAAAAAAAGTTCACGGTACGGTATTGCGATATTTTTGACGGTACTGAAACCTTCGCGGTACGGTAACACGGTAAATTACCGCGGTAACGGTACGGTATCCAATCACTAGATGCCATATAAAATCAGCTGAAAACATAATTTTTTTTAAATAATAAATTTATGTTTTAAATATTTTTAAAAACCGTTTTGTTTTTTATCCTGAAACTTTCTATTTCTTAATTATTTAATATTGTCAAAGGTTTCATTGTGGTCATTTATTTATTTTATTTCTGCGTTGATGATACAACTTAATAAATGATACATTTTGTGGCAAACAAATAGAGTGTCAGTAAATGATACATTATTAATGGATCAGATTTAATTTAAAAGGTGTTTTTCAATTTTCCTAAATCTTAATTTTTCTTCATTTCGAGGTTTTTTAAAAATAATATTTAAATATTCAAATAATTTGTTGTAAAATAAAAATTGTAAAATGGCTTTAAAAACGCAGAAACTAAAGAATTTGTTCGTTTTTTTAATCAATAACTGTTTTTTGCTTCTTTCTTCGAGGAAAAAAGAAGTGATTTATTTTAAAATTGATGCTGTTTCATTTGTTGACTGGCTGGCAGCCATAGTGGTGGTCACCTCATAATTTTCGAACTCTGAAAATTGTGAATGTTGCATGAAATTATAGCTTTTTTTGGTAAATAGTTGAACATTTGACATGTTCAGTTTTTGTAATCAAACTGTAAATTAAAATATTTTATACTAGTCAAAGAACAAAAAACAACAAAATCAGACGCTTTTATACACTTCCAAAATCTTTTAAATCAGGGCTGGACGAAAGTTTCGTTTCGTTTCGCGCTTATGAAACTAAGTTTTTATTTCGTTTCGTTTTGCAAATCTCTGTTTCGTCCAGCCCTGCTTTAAATGTTTGCTTCGTTTTTGAAAGTGTGCAACTTTGACATTGCTTTCTTTAATGCCAAAATGCAAATTTCACTGAGCAAGGTTTTTCGCTTTTCGTTAAAATCGAGACAAACATCGTTGTACAACCAAAAAGTCACTTTTGCTGCCACATTTCTTTCGCAATTGATTGTTTTTTCTGTTTCTTTCGTTTAAAAAAATTCACAAAATTGACGAAAAATAAATGTTGCCCAGAAGGGCAGAGTTACAACAGCTTTTTTGAATATTTTATTTGCAATTTTCTTTAAAAAATGCTGATAAATTACTTTAAAGAAGCAAAAAAGTAATAAACGAATTAAAACTTACTTACCACGAAGTTTATAAATATTTCATTAATAAAAAAATATGATTATTTTACTGTAATATTTGCAAACTAAATTGCTTTTATTGTTGAAAAAAGACTTTAAGATATCATTATAAAGTGTATTGTTTGTAACAAAATAAAAGTACTGATTTAATTTTTAGTAGATGTTTCATCATTTTTTCTTCATGTTTAGCATAGAAGTAAAATTAGAATAAAATATTAAATTTTTGGCATCTGTTTAAAATATATTAACTCTGGAAAAAATTGGCAAAAATTGTTTTATTTTAAATGGAACCCATTTCAAACATCTATCAAATGTCATAAATCTGTAAAGGTTGTATTATTAAACTGATATTTATCACCCTATCAAAATCATTTGCATCGACTCTATTTTGCAATATTTTTTTCAAAAAATAAATTTAAAAATTCAAAAATCAAAGCATTTTTTAATGGTTGAAAAGTGTATTCCCAAAAATTAAAATTTATTTCAAAAATATTTTTGCCAATTTTTATGTTTTTTTTGCGAGCGCCTTTTTGCTGCCCATTTTTCAAAATTGACTGTTTTTTCTGTTTCTTTCGCGCAAAAAGTTTTAAATAAAATCGAAAGAGAATAAAATTATTGCTCAGACAGATAGAAAACACAGACAAAATAACAGCAGCTTTTTTGAATATTTTATTTCCAACAAATTTATTCTTTAAAAGTGGCTGATATTTATTTTTCCAAATAAGCAAAAAAAAGTAACACCCAAATTAAATTTAATAAAGATTGAAACCCAAAGATCATTTTTTAAAAACAATTTTTGAACTGTAACATTTGCCAACTGAATAAAAAAATTATTATTTTCTAACTTGTTTAAAATTTGTTTTTTACTTTTTGATGCTTATTTTTTGTTAAGCTTGAGTTTTATGGATCATTGAAAAAAGAATTTTAATTCAAATTCCATTAATTTTACAGTAATTTATTAATATAAAAATTTTAATATTTATATTTTTTATAGAAGAAATGTTTTTAATCTAAAATAATTCAATAAGTCTAAGGACATTATGCCAAAATTCCCTCATATGAGAAGCAATCAAAAATGCACTTTTGCAACAATAAAAATGCGTTAAAAATTATGACAAAAGAAAGTTGTAAATTTGAATATTCTTTAAAAATAAACTACTCAAAAATCAATGCACTTGAAAATGGCATTAAATGTATGCTAAAAAGCTTGCATTATTATTGTGGAAAAACTTATGCAAATAAAAAATAATTGAATGGATCCTCAATCAATGATTTTACCAATTAAATGTTATTTTTAAAATTTAAAATTTGGCACCAATGTTTTATACCTACCCTCTTTTGTTCAAATTTTTATGTAACTCATACATTTAAATATTCAAAAATCAAATCTATTTTTTCCACAGCGCAAAAAAATCTTGTCTGTTTTTATACATTTTTTTTGTTGTGCATGTTTCGGAAATATTTGTTTAAATAATTATTAAAGATATTAGCATTAAGATATTCTATCGGGAGATTTTAAATAAATTCTTATTAATATTTTTCTCTATTTCATTTGCCTATAATTTGGAATAAAATTAAATTTTCTTTGATTTTAATTAAAAAATTCAAAAATTTTACAGTGGCATTTTTTTGCAAAAAGTGTTTCAAAAAAAGAAAGAAGAAAAATCGAATTTTTGTTTTTAAACATTTAAAAATGTTTTTTATTTGCTATCTCTGCCATCTATCGAATGATCGCAAAATTTTTTTTTTGAATTTTTAAATGAATCAACTGTCAGTGGTTACTAGTGATCGGATCCCGTCCTGTTTTCGGTAAAACCCGGGAAACGGGAATTCCCGTTTTTTAAAAATGGACACGGGACGGGAATTACGGGAATCCCGTCGGAAACTTGTAATATGTAATATCCAAAAATTGCGGCGTTTCTTTACACTGAAAAAAATCCATGACCTTTGGACCGGCCTGAAAACGCAGGGTTTTTGAAGACTCATTTATAGTGCTTTCATGGGGAGTTTTTGGAAAAATGGGTTCAAATAGGCCGAAATAGTTCCTAAAATGATTAAGCCATCTCAAGGCTTTCAAAAAATCAAAAAAATTAGAAATTAATTTTTTTGGCCCATATTTGGGGATTAAATATAAATTAATTTTTTTGGTTTATTTTTGCTCGAAAAAATTAATTTTGACCCCTTATATTGATTGTGCCGCCGAGTATAACCTAATTCAATTTTAAAAATTTTTTTATTATTTTACAAACACAAAAATATTACAAAAAAAATAATCCTTGAAGTAGATGCAAGTCGAAGTCGAAGCCGATGTAGTTGTTGTAGTAGCTGGAGGTTTAAAGCATCCATTTTGAGCTTTTCTGTTCGTTTTGCAGATCGAAGAAAATGGTTTGCGGTAGTTCTGCGGAAATTGCCAAAAAGTCAACCTGAAACGCAGCTGGTAAGAAAAATATGTGGGAAGGTGAAAATTCACTTACGTTAGTGCATTTACCAATGAAGGATTTCCATTCTTCGCTTCAGGGATTTAAGTTTCTCCAGAGTATTTGAACTGCCATCTTTTCGTCCATTCAAAAAGTCGATCATCAATATCTTGATCCATCAAGATAGTAATTGATGCACCTGGGCAAGTAGCTCGATGAAGAAGCTAAAAAGTAAATAACAACAATAGCATTTTTACAAATATGGAAGTATAACTTACTTCGAAGGATTTTTCAATTACTTCTTTAGAATCAAAATTTCCAACATTTAATAAAAGTCGTTGAAGTCTTCCATATTGGAAGTAATTGCAGACATGCCAAATTGGATAGTAATGCTTGTTATCCGTAAGTCGCGAATCAAAGCTAAATTAAACATAAAGCCTTTTGAAATTAGTATAAGGTAAAAGAACTTACAGTAATTGTTCCAAATATTGAAGATGTGAGCCACCTGGAGGGAAGAGACAATGAAGTCGACCAGCAACATGGATTGTAAAATTTTGCATTTTTAAGAAGTCTTGATTCTTTGGGCAAAGTCAAAATGAATGAAGTAAGGGGGTTGCTGCACCAATTGCCGCTAATTGAAATCTGTTTAAAATATTTGTTAGTTAAATAAACACTAGCAGGGAAACTGTACTTACTGATTTATGTTCTTTCCGAAAGCGGGCAAAGTCGTTGAACTTGCCACCCAAAAAGTTTCGACCCATTTAGAAGCGAGCCATACCAGAAATAATTAGCAAATGATTATCAGGTTGAAGATCTCGGAGTAACACTACTAATCCAGTGTAATTTACTGTAATGGCTTGTCCATTTGGAAGTTCAACTCTGCAAGTTGGCTTATAGAAAGTAATTCGTCGTACTCTTCGACCAGCCAAGCCATTGTATTTGACATCTTTCTTTGGTGAACATTTAGAAACAGTAGTCTAAAAAGATTTCAGCGTTAGTTGTAATATAAGTCAACTTGGAGAAACATACATTAATTTGTATCGCATATCTTTTTCTTGGAGCCGTAGTTACTGTAGCGGCCGACGATAATGTAGATGCAGAAGTGATTGCAGTAGCAGGGGCAGTAGATGTAGTAGAGGCAGCTGAAGTACTTTTTTCTGTCGAAATAGTAGCGGGAGCATCAGCTACTGAAGTAGTAGTTGGACTAAAATCAGCATTAGCAGCAGATTGAGTAACATCAGCAGAAGAAGTAGTTCGATGAACAGAATCAGCAGAAGTAGTTGGAGGAACATCTGCTACTGAAGTAGTAGTTGGACTAAAATCAGCATTAGCAGCAGATTGAGTAACATCAGCAGAAGAAGTAGTTCGATGAACAGAATCAGCAGAAGTAGTTGGAGGAACATCTGCTACTGAAGTAGTAGTTGGAGAAACATCTGAAGAAGTATTAGTTTGAGTAACATCAACATCAGAAGTAGTATTATTTTGAGGAACATCTGCAGCAGAAGTAGTTGAATGAGGAGCAAATTGAGCAGTAGTTGGAGGTGGTCCAAAAAACAGTGGAGCAAAAGAATAAAAATTTAGCCGGTAAGTCGTTGTAGCAATTCCGGCCAATGGATTGGATCCAAAGGCAGGATAATGTTGCATGGGATGACCATATGCTGATGCAGAAAATTGTGGTAAAGTATATGTTGCATGTGCATTAGCAGTAGATGAAGCCATTGTGCTTACTGGAACATAATAAGCAGTCATATTCGTAGTAGGATTGTATTCTGGATACGCCTAAACATTAAGTATAAGAAATTAATCTCAAAACAGATAAATTAATAACTTACTATTGTCCAATTATATGACGCAGATGTAACGAAGTTACGACTTCCGAAAAGTGCTTTCAATTTCAAAGTTGAACATGAAGCAAGTATATGCTTAAAAGAATTCTTCTTAAACTTTCCACGAATTCGAAGCTGGAATAAATTTGTATATATATAGATATAAGCAATAATAAGCTAAATGACTTACATTTTCAGTAGCTGTTAAAAATCCTTTTCATGCACCATTTGAGTCAATGACAGTAGCTGCAAAGGTTGGATCAACTGATTCCAAAGTAGAACGATTGCTTTTTGACATTCAAGAAAAGCAGTAATTGTTTTAGCAGTCAAATCTGCACAGAAGACATTGTTGGAGTAGTAGATGTCGATTTTGTCGCCCAAAAGTACCATTTTTCGCACAGTATCACCAGCTTCAGGGTTGTCGTATAGTTGAGCACCAATTTTATCTGTAGTAGCAATAGGTGGATGGACCTTAGGCTTCAAAAGGTTCTCATATTGATGATCAATATCTGTCTATAAACACAAAAATATAAAATTATCATATATATGAGAAATACATATAAAATATTAAAAAAAAGAAGAGCTTACAGTTGTTTCATGAGCAAGACGTAGTTGACGTTGTGGACGAATATCACCTCTTGAAGTAGCAAAGGATTAAGAAGGACGAGGACCACCGCCTTTAGAAGTTGAGAAATTACCAAAACGAGTGTCTCCCCGTTTTGATAACAATCCAGCATTTGAAGTAGTTTAATCAGAAGCAACAGTAACAGTGGGCACAAGTTTGCCAGCAGAAGTCGGTGGAACAGTAGTTGAATTAGATGAAGCAGCAGCAGTTGAGGGAGCAGTAACTGAGGTTACAGCAGAAGAAGAGTTGGCAAATTTTTGCTTGCTTTTTTGTTTGTCGCTGTAAGCTTGCCTGACTTCCATCATTGATAGGATCTAAAAAAATTGTTAAAAATAAAACATAACAATCAATAGCAATAAACATACCATATGTGGATCGAAGTGGATCCGAGAAGCGGGAGATTCAGTATCAGAGTTTGAGTTGGGATCCACTGTAGAAAGCTCTAAAAAGAAAAGATCATTAATTTAGAATAAAAAATGTATAAAAAATAATAATATCACGAAATACAAAAAAGAGCAAAAAAAAATAAACAAAAATTCAAAAAAAAAACAAAAAAATGAAAGAGAAAAAAAGAAGAACAGTTTTGAAAGAAAAAAAAGTGAAAGACTTTCACAATTTTTTCTCGAAAATTTTCGTAATTTTTTTTGCATAGAAAAAAAGTAACGCGCAGCCAAAGAAATTTTTGGCGCGCAGTTCAAAAAAGTTTGAAAAAACTTAGTGTTTTTTAAAATATTTGTTTGTTTTTCAACACACTTTTGTTAAAGTAATTTTTACATTATTAAAGTAATTACTAATTATTATCAAATGGATCAGTAAGGTAATGAAGTGCCGAGCTTTAACATTGACTGGAAATCAATGTGGACAACCAACTTTTCAGTGTTTGTTGAAGAATGCAGACTCAAAAGGGAAGCGTGGAAGTATCCCTTTTTTAAAGTAAGTTTGTTTTTGTCCAAAACAATGTTTAATTTTCTTTATTTAGATTACTTTGCCAAATGAATAAGTAAATGTTCTTGACTTAAAAGACTTGTTGTTACCATCAGACATCGACGTTGCAATGAGTTCTGTTAAATATGAATCAAAGAGAGGAGGAGTCTACTATATGACAGCTAAAGAAAAAACTAACAAAGTTCAATCTTTAAGAGAACATTTTGACACAATGAAAGAAATTTATTTAAACGACAGGAGGATCTACTTTGATAGAAAAAGACTACAAAAGCTTCACAAATACAATTACATGAAAAATATGAACTTTTCTTTGATGCAACACATCTACTCAGATCCTGAAGTGTCTTTGCCTCCAGGATGGAACTTGAACGACTTGCCAGAATTGAATAATCTTTTGGTATGTTTTTTAGGGTTTTAATGTTTTTCATATTAATAGATTTTAGGGCAAACATATCGACGGGATCACGAGATGTATGGCTTATGCAGGTGATGCATGGACTTTTGCTCCATGCCACATCGAAGACTTGAGTTTTGGATCCGGAAATTATAATTTCAAAGACTCTGTCCCTAAGGTATGATATATTATTTGTGTAATAATTGTAATAACATAAATATTTTAGCTATGGTTGGGCTTTGAGCAGAAACACTACGGTGCTGTTAAAAAAGCAACTAACAGAAACTTTCCATCTACTTGTCTTGATGTATTCCTCACGCTTTTGAAGTTGCTCCCACTGAAAAATATATCAACTGCGACGTCAATACTTTGAAGATTCATAAAAGTATTCCAAAATATGGCAACTATGTTCGGTTACCTTATGCAGTATAAGTAAGTAATGTACCTTTTTTTATTCTATCATTTTAACACCATAATGTACCGTATTTTTCGCAAATGGCCCAAATAATGCATTTTGGGCCATCTAAAGGATAAAACAAAGTTGGCGTCAAATTCGCAAAGCTTCTCGAACATTTTCAAACTTTTTCGAAAAAGTTTTTTACCTCAAAAAAACTTAGCATTTTTTATGACTCAATGTTTACCTTTTTGTGCTCTTTTTTACTTTATTTATCTTTGAATCTTTTTATATGTTTCTCTTTTAATTTTATTTTTCAGGATGGCAACTATTCGCGTCAACATCAACGTTCAACGCGCTCCATCTGCTTCTTATACAATGTCTTTGAATGTCCCACTTAATGGGGAGATAGGTATACAGCTACAGGACGTCCAAAGATATTGTTTATTATGCTTACCAGATTGTTCTATCACAACATCGACTATCAATGATTCGAATGACTACGATGTTAATGACTACGTATATTCTGACGATGAGGTTCATATGGAATTTGAAGATAAGTTTTTTTATCTTAATTATATATATGTTATAATATTATTTTCAGGCATATCTTCAAGCACATCTACTCCATCTACAACATTGGCTGAACCGCCTCCTATCGCTGCCGCATCCACTTTTACTTCTGTTACTGCTAACCCACATAACTGCTCTACAACAACTGCTGCAGATTGCACCATTAACTGTTCACCAACCCTTCAATCTATGAAAACATTTGGTTTTCAACATACAAACGACTTCCATAGCTGGCAAAGAAATAATAACGTAAGAATTCGTGATTGTTATTATACCTGCATTAAAAACATAAATATTATGTACCGCAACGTAAGCTTCTATCTGCGACTTTCCCAATAATCGTGAATGTATTTAGATCGATCTATTTAATTACTACAGCATCAACCCACAGATGGCCGTTCTTGTATATTATGGATCAAAGATTTCTAACACTACAACTGATAATTTTATACTTATAAAAACTGAAGGCAGACTTTTGAAGACTTTATGTGACCTTCTCCATCGCGTTTACCCAACGTAAGCTTACTATAATTTGTGATTATAAATTATAACTCATATTCCAGGTATGAAGTATATACTACTGGAATCAACGATCTTCTCATTCGAATGCATACATGGTTGGGATTCCCAATCTTTAATGAAATGGTTGAACATGCAAGTCATGGGCGCTTGCATGAAATTATTAAAAAACGACGACTATACTTGCGTAATAAGACTTTTCCATCTAAGCAAATCTCATATTCTCCAGCAGACGACCAAGAACTAAATAGATTAGCTACGTCACTTAGAGAAACATCGAACTTTACCGAAATTACTACTCGACTTCATGATACAGTGTAAGCTTCTTTTTCCATTTTCATTTTCAACTGTTGCTACATTTTACCTTTTTGTTTAGTTTCCTTCGACGCACTTGGATTCAACAAATGAACAATGACCCGGGACTTGAAAGAGGCGTTGCTACTACTTTCTTTCATAAATTTCCCATCTACAACACAAGACTTGACTTGGTAAGCTCATTCGGTATTAATGTCTCGTTGTAAATGATGACTCATTTAATTTAAGCTCCATCGTGACTATGAAGTTGTAATGCGAGATATCTATGGTCACGTACCAGACGTTGTTGCTACATTAACTTTATATGCACCCACGATTATCTACAACGCATTTTTGAATTCCATTGACTTGCCTGATAACCAAAATGATGACTGCTTAAAGGCACTATATATTCTTCCGTCTTTGAATAAGAAGTTTTCTCCTCGATGTCATCAACAAACCATTGAATATTTATATATTGAAACTGTGGGTTTGGATTTTTACAATAAATTTTCATAATTTTCATGATTTACAGGATAATCTAAACCTTAATGGTGCTTTAGTTCAACGACGATCGCTTACGACTTGCCCTTCTTTGGTTGCTACTAATTGCGGTGGAAGACGAACTTTTTTTGTTGCTGTAGATGATTTCGCTCTCCATGTAAGTAATTTTGTGAATAATTGTTCTTTTTTTCATATTGCTATTCTCAGACTGCTTCAACCAATATCTCTCAAGCTATGCAGCGACTTTTTGAAGTCTATTATGTCCTTGACTTGGTTTATGACGCAGCAATGAAAGATCTCTTTGGATTACTCGAGTACCTTATGAATATGAAACCTGCCGCGAATCTCGGAGTAATTAAACTTGCTGCTACACTCAACGATTGCTTAAAAAATCCTCCAAAAAACTTCAGTCGTAAGTTGCATCGGTTTATTTTTTACAAGTAATATATACCACACTTTTCAGAAATCTTTTCAACATTTACTGCTACATCTACTACTACTGCTACTATTCCTGAAGATATTCAAGGTACGTGTTTGTTCATTAATTTATTGGCATAACAACATATTTTAGCAGATGAAGATCCATTTTCAAATATTTCATTTGATGAAAGTCAAGGTAAGCTTTCTTTTTTTTTAGAATTTTTTATTTACTTTTTTTGTAGAATTGGATGCGAATCAACCTGCTTCAACTGACTTTGATGCCGCCAGTGATAACTACAGCTTTGATGGCGGCTCTTCTGATTCTCAAACTGGTAAGTTTTTTTACTTTTTTCAAATGTGTAGACTCTCCTATATATTGTTTAGCTGATACATCAACTGATTTCATTATTCGTCGAACTTCACAATGTACGCCTCGATCACAAACTACAATAGAACCATCTCCTAGTTCATCTACTCATGGAAGGGGGCTCTATAGTCAAACACCATCTACTTCATCTACTCATCTTTCAACGCCTCGTGGAAGAAATACGGCTTCAACTGCTTCATCGACTCAGCCTCCAAAATATCGTGGAAGAGGTCGTCCTTCTACAAAAAACAATTCGCCATCTCAACCCTCGACAGGATTACTTCATCTTCCAGATTATTCAACGACTGCACCCATTGCTCCATCTCCAACATTTACTAGCGCCAACACTCCGTAAGCTTCTTTTATTCCAATTACTTTTACCACATTCTTACACTACACTTTTAGAGAACCTCCTCGAAAACGTGGTCGTGGACGTCCTCGCAAGGTTGCCGCTGCTCCAATGATTTAATATTGTTTTTTTATTGTATTTATATTGTATACTGTAATGTTTTTTTAAAAATAAAACTACTGTATTTTTTATTTCCGTGTTTTTGAGGGACATCTTGGGGGTATAGTTGTAATAGTACAGTAATATTGCATTACTGTAGTGATAAATTATATAACCGGATTATCAACAGTAATAAAAATAACCTGACCTAATTTTTAAAAAGTAGGTCACATATACTCGGCGGCACAGTTCAATCTCAAAAAATGAGGTCATAGACCCAAGCACATTATTCATCCCGAAATATGGCCTAATCAAATGGCCTGTATCAAAATAGACTATTCATCCCGAAATATGGCCTAATCTAACAAATTTATTAATTATTGATGAGGCCGAATGAAGTACATAAAAACGGGCCGAGGCAAGGAACCTATCGGGCCTTTTTTTTTTCAGTGTAACGCTTTGATCTTTTTTTAAGACTTTCGCTTCGGGAAATGTTTTCAAAAACAGTTTTTACAGCGGCGAATATTTGCAACAAGTTTTTTTTGTGTCAGGTCGCCAACATGCGAATCTTCAATTTTATGTAAACATTTCTGTTATTTTGTAAATTTCTTTTTTTAAAGCATGGCGATGTTTTTATATAATTTAATCTTTGCAAATTCAAGAAAAATTAAATATTTTTTGGATCGGATTACCTTGCCCATGTGTGCCTTTTAAATGAAACAGAAAGATATTTATTAAAAACAAACAGAAACAGTATGTATTAACATAATTTTTTATAATCATCATAAAAAATACTATTTATAAATCCAGGAAAATAAATATGACGGATTCTTTTCGGTGGAGTCTCAATAATTTTGGCAATAAACTTTTCAAGATCATCTTTATATTCATCAGAAAGTACAGCATTATAGTCATATTCCAAGTGAAAATAGATTGTTTCATTTTTCTAAAACAAGTTCAAAATAAACAGAATTTCAAAAACCAAAAAACTAACCAAAAGAAAATCTGTCATTGAACCAAAATCAAAGGCTTCTGTTAAACCATCAAGACCAAAAAATGAAAGTTCTTTTAAATTTGGAAGAATATTGACTAGTTTTTTGACAGTATCCTTTTCAAACACAGTTGCAGAATTTTCGTCACATCTCCTAAAAAAGTGAATATTTACATTAAATATACATAATTTTAATAAAAACATACATTTCAAAAAATTTAAGTTTAAGAACATTTTCAAAGAGTCGGTCAAAAGTAACCAAGGTTCCATCAGAATGACTAATTTTGCAGTAACAAAGGATTAACTTTACAAAAGAACTAGAAGAAGTTAAAAATTGATATTCTTGCAAAGTCAAATTTTGACACCGAATATTCAATGAACGAAGATCACACTTGTAAATTTTAGGGATAAATGAAGATAAATGTGTTCGTTGATAGCGAAAGCAATAAACAATAATTTCTTCATAAATCCATAATTTAGCAACATTTTTCATTGAATCAAAAACTTCTCCATCAGCATTCCATTTACCATCTTCATATGCTAAACGTTCAATAGGATAAACAGGATTCTTAGAGAAGAAATATTTGCACGTTTGAATCAGTTTCTTCCATGCTGTTCCAGAATTTGGATTTGTAAACATGTATTTGATAATTGGATAAAGAAGAGAAAAGTTTTGTGGACGAGGAGAAGCAAATGTATATCTTTCATTTGAATCATTATTTGATGATGATGGGGGTGGCAAAGCCAGTTGAAGATTATTCAAATCCATGGTTGATCATTCATTCATATTTTTTCATTATCCACCCACAAAAAATATGAACGAAAAAAGAACAATAGCTTTTGCCTGATTTTCAATAATTTTTATAAGAAAAAATTTGTTAACAATGTGACTTCCCCTTTAAGCAAAATGGTTTTCGCAAACTTAAAAGCGATTTTTTTATACTCATAAAAAAACTATAATAATGATGGAATTCCCAATATCCAAATTTAGCATTATTTAAATTAAATAATTTGGATAATTTTAAACATTTTTAATATTTTTTTAAACGAGCTGGAGCACTTTGCATCTTTTCATTCATAAAGCATTTTGTTTTTAACATTGTTAAAAAATTTGCATATTATTCAAAAAAAACATAAAATTTCTTAAATTAAATTAAATTAAATTTTCTATGATCGATAATTTTAAAGCTGTATTTTACTGATTATTATAATTTTTTTTATCACAAAAATGTTTTGGAGCCTTATAATAAAAAGGAATTATCGAATTGATAAATTTTGAGATGCCTTTATTTTTGAACTCCGTAAAAGCTCGAAATTTTTGAAAAATTGCAAATAAATTGTTGTAAAAAAAGTATCTTTTTTTGTTGCACTGAATTTTTGTGAAAAAAAATTCATTAATGACTATTTTTTCAGTATCATTTTTGATTAAGGTTTTAAAATTTTAAAATTTAATCTTAATTTTTTGTAAAACAACTAAAAAACAGTGATAAAAATGTTATTAAATTTTCAAAACTTTTTCTTTTTTTTAAACGTTTATTTTTTTAACATTTTAAGAAAAAAAGTGTCGAATGAAAAGGATATTTTTATTCTTTTTTTACTATCCTTCATTTCCAAAAACAAAATATTTTTGGTTTTTTTTAATTTTTAACGCCCATTTTTTTCTTACGAAGTTATATTTTTGCGCTGCAAAATTACGCAAACAAAAAGTGAAATTATTTTTAAAATTATTTTTGCCGTATTTTGTTAGCTAAAAAATAATCCAAAAATTTTTTTCTGTCTTTTTTTTTTAATGTTTTAAACGTCTTTTTTTTGAATCATAAAAAAGTGTCATTATTACTGTTAAAAACAATTTTTATCGGAATATGTAATTTTTAACAAAGAATTTTCAATTTTGATTTTGAAAAAACGAAACATTAAAAATTAATACAAAACTGCTTTTTTTCTGCAGTTTTTCATAAAAAAAAGTAAATGTTTTCAAAAACAGTTTTTACAGCGGCGAATATTTGCAACAAGTTTTTTTTGTGTCAGGTCGCCAACATGCGAATCTTCAATTTTATGTAAACATTTCTGTTATTTTGTAAATTTCTTTTTTTAAAGCATGGCGATGTTTATATTTTCTTTGGATTTTTTGTTAACTTTAATCGATAGAAATAAAAAGGAAAGATTGCGAAAAAAAGGCGGCAACAAAAAAGAAATTAAAAAAAATAGTTTTATAGTAAATAAATCTTAGATACATTTTTTGAAGTTCAAAACTTTTAATCTTTTTAATGATAAAAATATAAAAGAATGCATTCCAGATTCCGCTCAAATAAATTTAAATTTAAAGGGAGCGTCCGGGAGAGACAAAATTCCCTTTAAGCATCACTCGCAGATAAAATTCCTAACACGAAAACTTTTTATTTTTTGGAAGAAAAATTTTTATGGATTGATTTATTTATTTTTTTATTTAATATTCCCTTTCTTCTTTTTTTCGTGTATTTGTATATTTTTATCTGTGATTAATATTAATTACATCACTCTTTTTAGATTTTACACGTTTATTAATCAACCATGGATTTGAATAATCTTCAACTGGCTTTGCCACCCCCATCATCATCAAATAATGATTCAAATGAAAGATATACATTTGCTTCTCCTCGTCCACAAAACTTTTCTCTTCTTTATCCAATTATCAAATACATGTTTACAAATCCAAATTCTGGAACAGCATGGAAGAAACTGATTCAAACGTGCAAATATTTCTTCTCTAAGAATCCTGTTTATCCTATTGAACGTTTAGCATATGAAGATGGTAAATGGAATGCTGATGGAGAAGTTTTTGATTCAATGAAAAATGTTGCTAAATTATGGATTTATGAAGAAATTATTGTTTATTGCTTTCGCTATCAACGAACACATTTATCTTCATTTATCCCTAAAATTTACAAGTGTGATCTTCGTTCATTGAATATTCGGTGTCAAAATTTGACTTTGCAAGAATATCAATTTTTAACTTCTTCTAGTTCTTTTGTAAAGTTAATCCTTTGTTACTGCAAAATTAGTCATTCTGATGGAACCTTGGTTACTTTTGACCGACTCTTTGAAAATGTTCTTAAACTTAAATTTTTTGAAATGTATGTTTTTATTAAAATTATGTATATTTAATGTAAATAATACTAGTCAATATTCTTCCAAATTTAAAAGAACTTTCATTTTTTGGTCTTGATGGTTTAACAGAAGCCTTTGATTTTGGTTCAATGACAGATTTTCTTTTGGTTAGTTTTTTGGTTTTTGAAATTCTGTTTATTTTGAACTTGTTTTAGAAAAATGAAACAATCTATTTTCACTTGGAATATGACTATAATGCTGTACTTTCTGATGAATATAAAGATGATCTTGAAAAGTTTATTGCCAAAATTATTGAGACTCCACCGAAAAGAATCCGTCATATTTATTTTCCTGGATTTATAAATAGTATTTTTTATGATGATTATAAAAAATTATGTTAATACATACTGTTTCTGTTTGTTTTTAATAAATATCTTTCTGTTTCATTTAAAAGGCACACATGGGCAAGGTAATCCGATCCAAAAAATATTTAATTTTTCTTGAATTTGCAAAGATTAAATTTATGGAGGCAATTTTAGTTAATTTTCAAATATGTAGTAAAAGTGGCTTAAAAGTGTGTGAGAAACTTTATAATTATAATTACTAATATACATATTTATGAAATGGTTAAAAGGAAATTACTTTTTCTTTTTTAAATTGGAATTTGGGCAATATTTTTAAAGCGAAAAACTTTTATACATAAAAAGTGAAACATGTTTTGCCCACCATTTTTCATTACTATTTATTCTATTTATTCTATTTTTTAGATTAATTATTTTAGTAATTTTGTAAGACATAAAAAAATTAAACATTAAAAAAAATGAAAATTTTGTAATAGTATTATTACAATTTAAATTTGAAATAAATGTTTTTAATACATTTTTGTAGTTGGTCGAATTATTGATGTAATGGTTACGGTAATCATCTTTAATTGTTTTCGTCGAAAAAAATTCAAGTAATCACTTGGAACAGATTTTGAGATAAATAATATTGCAAGTGGATTTACTGAACTTCCAACATCAATAACATTATCAAAATATTTTAATGCAAATTGGGTAAGGGCTGGGGTGAATTGCCTCATAATATAATATGCAGCTAAAGCAAATTGAAAGAATAAAATTACAATTTTACTTGTGAGAATAATAGAATGTCCCGTTTCATTGACGATGACATTGTATTATATAATTTACACAAATATCGATATCGTAAAATTTTTATCATTACAAGGATGAAACTTATTGACGCAGATGTCAGAACTACCGCGGGAACAGCACTTGAATGATACTGGAAAAATGATAAATAAATACATAAATAAAGGTAAAAATGTGAGCAGAAAAAATGAACGTTCTTTAAAAAACAATGGTTTTTTTTACGTTTTTAAAATCCGAATCGAAAAATCTAATAAGTTCTTCTGCGTATTGTTCTGGTCCATAAATTTTTTAAAAAAATCTATCGTTTTAAAAAATGCCATTTATTAAGTTTTTTTTTATTCTTCGTTTTTTTCGCAGTTTTAAAAAGCTCTTGTCACAAAGGCTTCCTTTTTTATCATTTTAAAAATTTTTACACGCAATTTTCGTTTTAAAATTAGTTAATTCTTATTTATTATGGTTTTGTGGCGTTTTTCATTCAGATTTTTATTGAAAAGGTGATAATTTGATAAATTTTAATGTGAAAAGATGTTTTTCCATGGTTTTCCCAACGTCTTTTTGTTCATGATAAAACTAAAAAGAGATTTTAGAAAAAAGAATTAACTACAAAATATTTGTAAATCAGTTGATAGAATGATTATTTTAAAATAATAAATTTATGTTTTAAATTTTTTTAAAAATCGTTTTGTTCTTTATCCTGAAATTTTCTATTTCTTACTTATTTAATGTTGTTAAAGGTTTTATTGTGGTCTTTTATTGATTTATTTCTGCGTTGATGATACAACTTAATAAATGATAGATTTTGTGGCAAACAAGTAGAGCGTCTGAAAACGATACATTATTAATGGATTAGATTTAATTTAAAAGGTGTCTTTCAATTTTTGCTAAATCTTAATTTTTCTTCATTCGAAGTTTTAAAAAAAATAATATTTAAATATTCAAATAATTTTCTGTAAAATAAAAATTGTAAAATTGCTTTAAAAAACGCAGAAACTAAAAAAATTGTTCGTGTTTTTTAATCAATAACTGTTTTTTGCTTGCTTCATTTGGAAAAAAAGAATCATCACAATTTATTTGATGCATTTAAAAAATATGAGTGATTCATTTGGTGGTCGATGATCACCAATAATTCTCAAACTACGCAAATAGTGCATGTTGCATGAAAAATAACTCATTTTTTGTATTAAACTTTTTTTTGCATCATAAAAATTTTGATAATACTTTTTTTTGTCTTTGATAAATAGTGTTCCGATCCCGTCCCGTCCCGTGACCATTTTAGCCCCGTGAAAATTCCATTACTCAGTTCCGTGGTCATAAATTCCCGTAAAAAATGTGTAAAAAATTCCCGTGAAAAAGATAAATTTTCCCGTACAAAATTTGATGTTTTTTATGCACTTTGGCGTTTTGTGTTCTAAAAAAATGCGCTAAATTGGCATTTTTTTCCGAAGTCTATTTTGTTTCTGAATTTTAGTAGCTTTACCATTGTGTAAAAAACTGTTCGGCTCTATTCAATTATAGCTCACTTTTTGAAATATGATGGTCCCTGAGAAATATAATGGTCCCCGTAGGGACCATTATATTATAGTGGTCCGCGGACCATTATATTTTTTTTTTTTTAATTTACTGGTCCCATTTTACATATTATTTTTTGCGGACCGCTATATTTTTTTCATTAAAATTTACACGAAATTTTGCCTATGCCTAAGCCCGACCAATGCGCCGAAAACAGTTGCGCCGACGACATTTGCACTGATAAAATAAAAATACTGAATTTCACCCATAATATCTTTCTTACTCCACAGAATGATTTCTATGCTCTCCACAATTCCCTAAGGGCGCCCTGCGGGCGCCTCCTAAGCCTAAGGCTAAGGCTAAGGCTTAGTCCCATCGGCTAGCCTAATGAGGTCGGATCTAGCCTAAAAAGTTTTATCGGAGCAAACGTCGCGGCGCAAACTGCGGAGCACCGTCATTATGATAGATCCAGGTGCAACATCATCATAAATAATTGGAAGAAGAGTATCACGACGTGGAACTGGTACTCCGCAGTTTGCGCCGCGGACATTTGCACCGCGACATTTGCGCCGATAAAACGATAACTGCCCCCATAAAACTTTTTAGGCTAGATCCGACCTCATTAGGCTAGCCCATGGGCCTAAGCCTTAAGCTTAGTAGGTGCCCGAAGGGTGCCCTTAGGGATTCGTGGAGAGTATAGAAACCATTCAGTGGAGTAGGAAGATATTGATGGTAAAATTCAGTAGTTTTATTTTATCGGCGCAAGTATCTTCGGCGCAAATATCTGGGAGCCGTGGAACTTGTGTCATAAAAAAACACCACCAAAATATCTTTTATAGGCGAAAAATAATGGTCCGGGACCACTAAATTTTAATGGTCCGAAATATAATGGTCCCGAAATTGCATTCTGCGGGACTACTATATTATAGTGGTCCGCGGACCACTATATTTTTTGGGGACCATTATATTTCAAAAAGTGAGCTATAATTGAATAGAGCCAACTGTTCTTTTACTTTTTTTTGTGTAATTCATTATTATGAGCTAAACGGCGGCAATTTGGTCGGCTTTTCGTAAAAAGTGAATTTTTTAGGTTGTTTTTTTTCGACGGGAACCAGGGGAATTCCATGGCTAATTTCAAAATACGGGAATTCCCGTTCCCGCTTTTTTCAGAAAACGGGACGGGATCGGAACACTATTGATAAAACAAATAAAAGTAATTTGTTTGCGATATTACTTTTTTTCCACAATTTCATTCATTTTTGAAAGCACAAAATTTGATAAAGAAGAAAACCTTTGTTATTTTTTTTCATTTTTTTTGCATAAATTGTAAAGCCTTATCATTATCAAAACAAAATTATTAAAAAAAGAAAAGGGGTGCAAAGAACTATTTTATATCAGTTGTTTATCTAAAATGAAAAAATAGCACAGAATAATTTACCATTTTTGAGTTTTTAGAAAATTCATGCAAGAAAAAAAGCAAGCAAAACGTTTTTTTTGTGATTAGGGACGGAGAATTTGTTGCTTGCTTTTTTTTCGTTTCCACACCGTATTCCGTCTGAAAACTTGTTACAGTTTCCCGTTTCACAAATTGTAATTATCCGACAGATGGCAAAAGACAGACAACAAAAAATTCGGTATCAAACGTACGATTTTGAGTCAAAGGAAAACTTTAAACAAAATTTGTAAAAACATTTTTTTTCATCGACGACAAAAAATAGCAAAAATAACTTTTAATAATAGCGTTTGTTCTTTTCGACAGCTGCATTTCGTAACAATGCCGTGTAAAAATGGCATATTTTTTGGTCAAAAATGAAAGAAAAAACATTTTAAAGTTTTCTTTTAAAATTCCTTAGTGCTGAAAAAAAGGGGCTTTCGTTTTTTTTAAATCTTTGAATTTTTTAATTGCTTTGTATTTTTGTAATTTCTTTTAAAAATTACTTTAGTTTTGTTTTTATGTGTTTTATAGTAATCTTTGTAAAAACAGAAGAATCACTTTTAAGTGATTATCCTTATAATGAAAATTAATTCGATATTAATAAAATATGTTCAAAAAGCTTGATATCAAAAGGTAATGTTTTTGGCACAATTGCAATAAAACATTTGTAAAAGCTAACATTGGAAATTTCATTAACTGTTTATAATTTTTTGGGAATTTCATTTGAGTAAAATAAGGCTAAAAAATTTAAGTCATTAATGCAGTTTTGCTATCACCAAAAATTATTGAAAATTTTTTACCAAAAATTTGCATAGAGAGGGGGGGGGGGTTCAAAATATAGTTTTGGGAGAGCAAAAGTGAACTAATACCAAATTTTTTAGGGACAGCGCATATTTATCAAATGTGTTAAAAAACGCCATTTTCAAATGTGCAAAAAATTTTTTATGAAAAACTGCAGAAAAAAAGCAGCTTTGTATTAATTTTTAATGTTTTGTTTCTTGAAAATGAATTATTGAAAATTCTTTGTTAAAAATTACATATTCCGATAAAAATTGTTTTTAACAGGAAATAATGACACTTTTTTATGTTTCTCAAAAAAGAAGTTTAAAATATTAAAAAAAAATCGACAAAAAAAATTTTAAAAATAGTTTCTCTTTTTTTTGTGTAAATTTGCAACGCAAAACATTAAATTTCGAAAGAAAAAAAGAAAAAAATGGGCGTTAAAAATTAAAAAAAACCAAAAATATTTTGTTTTTGGAAATGAAGGATAACAAAAAAAAGAATAAAAATATCCTTTTCATTCGACACTTTTTTTTGTTAAAGTGTTAAAAAAATGGAAAAAGTTTTGAAAATTTAATAACATTTTTATCACTGTTTTTTAGTTGTTTTACAAAAAATTTATCAGGTCGTTCCAAAAGTTTTTGCGTTTGGTTTTTTCTGTGGCAAATGGAACTGGGTGCATCTAAAATTCTGAACTTTTGCATGAAGGTAGCCGGGGATGTGGGTTAGGTGATATGATGTCGATTTTTTGTGATACCTAAAATTTTCATAGGATTCTGGAGCATTTTCTGTGCGAGACCCGGAATTTTCGAGGTTCTCGTGGAACGAGCTTCTGGAAACTTCGATGTTTGGAGTTTTTTTAGGTTAAAATGACCTATGATGTTACCAAAGACAATGTTCTGACGAAATATTTAAGTTTTGGAATTTTCTTGATTTTTTCCAGATTTTGGGGATTCTGCATATGAAATTATGGGAAAGCTGAGATCATAAAATTTTTACAAAGGTTTTAACGGTTGCTGATGTAAACAAAGAGAAGGAACTTTAAAAGAGTTAACAATGTGATATTACTGAATTCCAAACACTGAATTCTGAAGATTCTGAAGACCGGATTCTGAGGATTCAGAAGTCAAGAAAATTTTTTTTCATTTTTTAATGTTTACAGGGTAGAATTTTACAGGGATTCCAAAAATAATAGTGTTTTTTACTTTTGGGGTCCAGAAGACCGGATTCTGGGGATTCAGAAGTCAAAAATTTTTTATGGAATTTTTAATGTTTTTATTGCAGAATTTTACAGGGATTTCGAATATGGAAGTGGTTTTTATTTTTGGGGATTCTGAAGTAAAATTTTCTTTTAAAAATTTCCAAAAAAAAATTTTTTTGAGTTCAGAATTGTCAGAATCCCGTCTTCAGAATCCCCAAAAATAAAAACCACTTCTGTTATAATGGTATTTTATAACTTCTTGGGAATTTAGGTCTCAATTTAAAATAATAAATTTATTAAAATAAAACGATAAAATATAAACGGGAATAAAATAAAATAAAAGAAGAAGGAGCAAACGACGATAAAATATAAAAGAAAGGAGCTGATAAAACTGATTGAAAAACTGATTGAAATACGTTAAAGCTCAAGGCTTTTTAAATGCTTTCCTTTCTTACAAAAATCAAAACAAAGATATAGAAAAAGGGGATGGCTTTGTTTGACACTTTCTCGCGAAGTGTCAAACTACAACTGATGTATTTCTATCACCGGGACATTCCTCCCCCCTCAGGGCTACGAGGAGAAAAGATTCGGTATTGATAATTTTAAGGTTCACCGGTAAGTGGATTTTCTTGTTCAGGAATTTTGGATGGGGGTTCGTATTGATCGACAGAAAGAGGTTGAGTAAGTTCATGTCCATTTACAGTTTCACAAGTTTGTGTTACGGTATGATCAGAAAATTTGTTGTCGAAATTTTCTGTTAATGCAACATTAACATCCTGCTTTACAAGAGGTTGATCCAATTTGAACATTATTTTCAAAAGTTTCACTTTATTTGTCCAAAGTTTGATCATATCACGTCCAAGAAGAATTTCGAAACTTGTAATCATATTTGTTGTTTTAATATTAATTAACTCGATCTCATTTGTTTCATCATTCAATGTCAAATTTAAACCAGATACTGTTTGAAGCAAAATTCGTGGATTAATTATTCTTTGGGTCATCACTTTATCAAAATCTTCATTAGCATAAATCTTTTGAAGGAAAGTAGTTGTAACATATGATTTTTGGCAGAATTTATCAATTAATATTAATGTTTCTGTTCCATGAACATTTCCAAGGACATAAGTTTTAAGACGAGTTTCGGTTAATAAACTTTGAGGTTGACGATAATCACATACGAAGTGTGGATTACTGTAACAATAATGTTCAAGATACTGACATAATTCTTTTGAAATTTTTTTCAAGAATATTTCATTAATTTGTGCAATTGCTGGTTCAAAATGATGGCATTCAGCTTTAATGACCAAATTTTCACAAATTTGTTTTGAAAAATTCGGAGCTTCGCGTCGAAAATCAACTTTTGACATGCTTTCAATAATATTTTTGTCAAAAATAAGTTGTTGTTGATATTCACTAACAGGAAGTTGTTGTTCAAATCCAAAAATTTGAGATTGTGGGGTTGAACAATGTCGTTTGGTTGTTTTTGATGAATGAAGAAAAGTTGTTGAAGCTTTTTCAAAATATGTTTGTGGAGTTTTTGAAGTTAAAGCAAGTGAAACTTGTGAAGAATTATCAGGAAGAGGTTCAAAAAATCGCTTATAATTATCCAAACTTTTCTTAGAAAAGGGTTCTTCGGTTGGGATTTTTTCAAGTGTATTTTCAAGATATTCAAAGTCGATATCGTCATTCTCAAAATTTTTGGAAAAAGTAACATTATCTTGTTCACGTTTAAGTTTTTCGGTTGGGGCATCGATGGTAGGTTTAGGACGACTTACAGAATAAGCAGGTCCATCAACAAATTCAAAAACGGCTTTTGGGTGGAACTTTTCGGTAAATTCAGCTTCAAAACTGTAGAATTCAGCTTCAAAATTTTGTTCATTTTCAATAACATTTGAGTCAACAAATCGATAGATATCATTATCTTCAGGGGTATAATGATATCTATCATGTGGATTACGGCATAATGAAGAATTTGGTCGATAATTATTTAAATGTTGTAGATGTTCATTTCGATAACTGGTACTGTAAGGATGTTTTGGGCTTGAAGATTTTTCTCGATAGTGACGTTCATTTGGATGAATGTTACAGTAGTTGGTGATACGACGACGTTCTCCAGGAAAAATTTGTCGATGATTAGGTTTTTTATAACAATCACGAGCATAATGTCCTGGTTTATCACAAATATAGCATTCCAAAATTTTCTTTTCGACATTTGTTGGTCTTTTGGTGATTTTTGATCTGCATAATTTTCTCGAT
This sequence comes from Panagrolaimus superbus, assembly GCA_964035985.1. Classification (NCBI taxonomy): domain Eukaryota; kingdom Metazoa; phylum Nematoda; class Chromadorea; order Rhabditida; family Panagrolaimidae; genus Panagrolaimus; species Panagrolaimus superbus. Next base: position 17,037,062 of record OZ038357.1, read on the forward strand.
CCAGAGCTCTTTTGAGGACTTCTTCGTAGGTTGTACATTCATGGACATTTATTTTTCTTTTTATATCGGTACGTAATTTTTCTTTCAATTGAAATGCCAAAACGGCTTTTACGGCAGCAGGTGGATCACCATCCATTGATGTTCGTACAAGTTCAGTTAAACGAGTAGCGAAATCGTGAACGGATTCATCTTGCTTCTGGTGGCAGTAGGATAGGGCAGAACTTGCGGTACATTTTGCTGAGGCATTTGTGAATGAATTTTTTAATGCAGCAACTAATTGGTCATAATCTTGTCGTACATCATCATCATATTCTTCATATGCTAATTTTGCAGCTCCTTGAAGATGGTAAAGTAAACGACCAAGCTTTTGTTGAGGCGATGGTGGAATTTGGACAAACGCAAGCGAATAATCAAATTTTGTGAACCAATTTTCAAATGAAATAAATGGACTTCCAGTAAATGGTTGAAGTGCAAATTCGGCAGTGAATGTTTCAGCAATAAGATACTTTTTCTTTGGGTATTTTTCAATTTCTTTTTTGTGGGTGTGCAATTGTTGTAAGACAAATTCAAGAGCATTTGAGGGTTCTGGATTTTCATCTTCTTGTTCAACGATATGCTTATCAACGAAGTCAGAAGCTGTTGTCGCCTTTTTTAAGGGAGCAAAATCAGTTACTGTAGCTTCTGATGGAGGATTAAATCGATCCAGTTTTTCACGAAAATCATAAAAATTTTCTTGCGGTTTTTTGACATCTTTATCATCTTTAAAAAGCTTACGTTCACGAATATCCATAAATTTTCTAATGATTTCCTTGCCATTATCTTCGGCATATTTTTCATTCCCGATTTCGACTCCAAGTTTTCCTTTATCCGATTTTCGACTAGCATTTTCACCTTCAGTAGCTGTTTCATTTTTAGCTTCAGCATCGAATTTTTTGCTGTCAAAAATCTCAGGAATTTTCGACGAAAATCTCCCAGATTCAAAACATGCATTTTCAGTTTTTCCAGTTAATTTATTATCAGGTTTAACTTCAACATTTTCACGAATCAAATTTTTATCAGCAACAGGATTTTCCATAAATTTTGCTTGCACAGCTTGTAAAATTTTTACTTTAATTATCATCTTTTCCATTAATTTTTTTATATCCATGTAAAAATCCAAACTTTTTATCTCTTCTTCCAAATCATTTTTCATTTTAATAATCTTCATTTCATATTGCTTTTTCATCAAATTTCTCGATAATTCCATATTAACTTCCACTTCAACTTTAACGGCCATTTTCTTTCAACTTTGATCAACTGATCATCCAACGGGAATCAAACCTCCGCTTCTGCAGGATTAGCACAATGCCTGCAACTTCCACCTCAATGTGCTTTGAGGGATTCGGGCCTTTCACAAAATAAATAACAATAACGAGGAAATTCGAATCAACCAGATATCGCCAAATTAAATTGGGAGCTGGGCTTTCTTTAAAGATGGTAAACTGAACCCAGAGATCACCAATGTTATAATGGTATTTTATAACTTCTTGGGAATTTAGGTCTCAATTTAAAATAATAAATTTATTAAAATAAAACGATAAAATATAAACGGGAATAAAATAAAATAAAAGAAGAAGGAGCAAACGACGATAAAATATAAAAGAAAGGAGCTGATAAAACTGATTGAAAAACTGATTGAAATACGTTAAAGCTCAAGGCTTTTTAAATGCTTTCCTTTCTTACAAAAATCAAAACAAAGATATAGAAAAAGGGGATGGCTTTGTTTGACACTTTCTCGCGAAGTGTCAAACTACAACTGATGTATTTCTATCACCGGGACAACTTCCATATTCGAAATCCCTGTAAAATTCTGCCCTAAAAACATTAAAAATTCCATAAAAAATTTTTGACTTCTGAATCCCCAGAATCCGGTCTTCTGGACCCCAAAAGTAAAAAACACTATTATTTTTGGAATCCCTGTAAAATTCTACCCTGTAAACATTAAAAAATGAAAAAAAATTTTCTTGACTTCTGAATCCTCAGAATCCGGTCTTCAGAATCTTCAGAATTCAGTGTTTGGAATTCAGTAATATCACATTGTTAACTCTTTTAAAGTTCCTTCTCTTTGTTTACATCAGCAACCGTTAAAACCTTTGTAAAAATTTTATGATCTCAGCTTTCCCATAATTTCATATGCAGAATCCCCAAAATCTGGAAAAAATCAAGAAAATTCCAAAACTTAAATATTTCGTCAGAACATTGTCTTTGGTAACATCATAGGTCATTTTAACCTAAAAAAACTCCAAACATCGAAGTTTCCAGAAGCTCGTTCCACGAGAACCTCGAAAATTCCGGGTCTCGCACAGAAAATGCTCCAGAATCCTATGAAAATTTTAGGTATCACAAAAAATCGACATCATATCACCTAACCCACATCCCCGGCTACCTTCATGCAAAAGTTCAGAATTTTAGATGCACCCAGTTCCATTTGCCACAGAAAAAACCAAACGCAAAAACTTTTGGAACGACCTGATAAATTAAATTTTAAAATTTTAAAACATTATTAAAAAGTGATACTGAAAAAATAGATGAAAATTTTTTCACAAAAATTCAGTGCAACAAAATTAATAAAAAAATTATTTGATACTTTTTTTACAACAGTTTATTTGCAATTTTTCAAAAATTTCGAGCTTTTACGGAGTTCAAAAATAAAGGCATCTCAAAATTTATCAATTCGATAATTCCTTTTTATTATAAGGCTCCAAAACTTTTTTGTGATAAAAAAAATTATAATAATCAGTAAAATACAGCTTTAAAATTATCGATCATAGAAAATTTAATTTAATTTAATTTAAGAAATTTTATGTTTTTTTGAATAATATGCAAATTTTTTAACAATGTTAAAAACAAAATGCTTTATGAATGAAAAGGTGCAAAGTGCTCCAGCTCCTTTAAAAAAATATTAAAAATGTTTAAAATTATCCAAATTATTTAATTTAAATAATGCTAAATTTGGATATTGGGAATTCCATCATTATTATAGTTTTATCAGTAGAAAAAAAATCGCTTTTAAGTTTGCGAAAACCATTTTGCTTAAAGGGGAAGTCATATTGTTAACAAATTTTTTCTTATAAAAATTATTGAAAATCAGGCAAAAGCTATTGTTCTTTTTTCATTCCTTTTTTTCATTATCTGCACACAAAAAAAATATGAATGAAAAAAGAACAATAGCTTTTGCCTGATTTTCAATAATTTTTATAAGAAAATATTTGTTTGAAATTAGACTTCCCCTTTAAAAATAATGATAAAATATTCAAATAAAAATGATGGATTCTTTAAAAATGTAAAGACAAAAAAACATTCTCATGTTTCTCTCATTTTTTCAATCAATAAACCATTTTTTTTGCTCGCTTCTGTGAGAAAAAAAGAGGAGCGCCCCAATGATTCATCACTGATTTTTTGCAGCATCAAAAAAATAATGTGATGATTCGTTCGTTGGTTTTTGGCTTGTACAATTTTTATTATTCTCTCTTAAAAAATAGAATAAATAACATTGGATTCGAATGAAACAAAAAAAGCAAAAAAATTTTAGTTTCATTTTTGGGGATTGCAGAATATAAAAATAGAGTTGAAAAGAATAACAGCTTTTTTGTAATTATTTTTTTAGAATGTTGACTTTTAGTAATAAATGTTTGAGAACTAGGCATGGCCCGTCAGAACTTCGGCCTACCAGGCCTGCTTTAATTTTTGCAGGGCCGGCCCTTTATATTTTTTCATCGAATTTGTCTTGGTTCCCCCTTTTGCGTTTTTTTTCGAATTAAATTTTTTTAATGATTTTTTTATCATTAAACAATTTTTAATGATTTATTTTATTACAGATAAATTTTTTTATTATCCCAATTTAGATAAAATCATAAAATACAATCATTTTTTGTTTAATTTGAATTAAAATATTTTTTTTTCACCCGGCGGGGATCGAACTTCGCACACAACGCCTGCAAGCATGCGCCCTCGGACAAGCTCCCCAAAGGTCAGTCCCCGCTTTCACTACGACGCGTTTTACACGGTTTTGCTTTTTTGTCAGAGAAAAAAAAGACAAGGGAAAAAATGAGAGAGCAGCGTTTCGAATATTTTCGAAACTCTGCTCTCTCTCTGTTTTACTTGTCTTTTTTTTCTCTAACAAAAAAGCGAAACCGTGTAAAACGCGTTGTAGTGCGCTTTTTTCTCCGCCAAAAAAATCTGGGGCTCCCGCCGCAGATTCCCAATAATTCTGAAACCGTTGGTTAAAAAATAAAAACGTCTTTTGCTCATAAATGACGAACATCCAGATCTATCTGATGGTATAAAAATTAATAGCAAAATCGGAAATATTTTTTCACGCGAAGGTTGCTAATTTTATATGAAAAAAAACAAAATTAATGAAAAAAAACAAGTTTATTTTTGTTTATTTATTTAAACGAAAAAACGATTTTTCAAAATTGTATTTTCTTTAAACAAATTATCGAAATTCAAGTTTATTTTGTTGTTGAAGAAGTTCTTCCATTTCAACTTTTATCGAATCCAATGAACCTTTGATTTCAGATTTTTCTTCCTGAAGTTTATGATTTTCTTCCTGAAGCTTATGATTTTCTTGCTGAATACCGTTATTTTCTTGTTGAAGTATATGATTTTGATATTCCAAATTTTGAATCAATTTTTGCTGAGGCTGATGTTTTATTTGGTGTTGAACAAGTTCAATTTGTTGTTCTTTTACAAATCCCAATTCTTCTTGAAGTTTATTTTTTTCTTGTTGAAGTGTAAGATTTTGATCTTCTAATTTTTTACAAGTCTTTTTTAGCTCGAGCTCATCTTCTTTATAATTTTCAAACACAGATTTAGCGCTATTAGCGAGATTACAGTAATCAGCAATACCACCAGGATTTAAAATTTCACGATTTTCAATTTCACTATTTTCACCTAATAACCAATAAAATATTCAAAAAATAGAGAAACGGGAAAAAGTTTGAAATTTAAAAAAAATCAATCACCATTTGCTTCCCTTTCACGAGAAAAAAAGACAACACCAAACTTTTTTTTTGTCATTTAGTGTTTCTTCTCTCTTTGCGTATCAAAATGCGCGTCCTAAAAAGGTAGTAGCGTGTCAAAGATGAAAAAAAGATTAATTGATTTGAGTAAAAGATGTGAGAGGGAAATGGAAAAAACTGAATGCAACCCAACTAAACTAAAAATATGCATCATTATTGCTGATATACCACTGTTTGGTAAAAACAAAAAGAAAGAAACAACCATCGGCTAAAATGCCTAAAACGCAGTGAGCAACTGATACAAAAAACACATGTGTATTTTTTATAATAAATTTTTTTCCATTTTTGATGACTTGATCATTTATTTTTAAATGTTCACGCGACTTTTATAAGCCTCTTTTTAAATTATGTCACACATCGAATCCAAGGCAAAGCAAGCGTTCTATTTTTCACGCCGATGTTTGGCAAAATGCTTTTCAACGCCATGTGACCAAAAAAGTTTTCGTTTTTTTTCGTATTTTTTTAGTTGGAAAAAAAGTGAAAAACGAAATAAAACGTTTTTTTCTTCCACATGGCATTGAAAAACATTTTGCCAGACATCGGCGTGAAAAATAGAACGCTGGATTCGATGTGGTCAGTGATAAATTGTGTGAATTATATTATGGATTACGGTAGAAATTGTTGGAAAATTTCTTTGTTGAAAGGGTAAAATACATTTCAAAAAATATCGATCTTGGATTTATATACAAAAGTGGTTCTTTGCCATGAATTACTTATACATTCAAAAACAGATGGTGAAATTTTGAAAGTTGAAAGATTTTTCGGTAGAGTAAATTTTTGCATCAAAATTGAATAAATTGAAGTGATAATATAACGTGCCGTCAATCATATGTCCCAACAAAAAAGTAGAAATTAAGGCAATTAAAATGCTTAAAAATGCAAAAAACTAAAAACATTAAAATACTAAAATGTATTAATTTGTTAAACAATATTTTTAAAAATAGAATAATAGATAAAAATGTCATAAAAGATTACAAATCTATAAAATTATTGAATTTTCAAGAACAGCTAAACAAAAATATAAGAATTCGATTTTTTAGATAATTTTTTAATGAAGCTAAACAAAATTTTTAAAAATCAAGAATTATTATTTTTTGTTGGGATCTCAACAAAATACATTTTTATTTTTTGTTGAGATCTCAACAATTTACATTTTTGTTTTTTGTTGAGATCTCAACAATTTTCATTTTTGTTTTTTGTTGAACTCTGAACAATTTTCATTTTTGTTTTTTGTTGAGAATTTTTTTTACCCTCACTGAGATTCGAACTTTTGACTTTGAACTCAGACTCCAATGCACTACCTACTGCTCTATTCAACAACTAGACAAGAACGTCATTTTTTGCTTGTATGCAAAAGGCTCTTTTTGCTTGGCGTTTTGTGTTTGAACAAGCAATAATGTTTGTTTCTTTTTTTTTATTATTCTTTTTTTTAAAATTTAATTTTTAAAGCAAATATTAATGTATAATAATAATATTTGTCATAAATTTTTATTATAAAAAAACATAAAATACTAGCAAAAATTGGTAAAAGTTTAATTTTAAAAACAGCAAAAGATTTTTAGCAAACGCTTCAAGTTGGTGACATAAAATCAATGGTATTCAGACAGTTCTCCAAAAACCATTTCTCCAACTACCGTTTCTCCAAACGACAGTTCTCCAACTTCCATTTCTCCAACTACCGTTTCTCCAAGAACCGTTTCTCCAACTATGCCATTTCTCCAACTACTATTTCTCCAACTTTTGTAATTTTCAACAATTTTCGAAATATTATATAAAAAACGGTTTGCGGACTTTTCACCAAAAGGATTTTCGCCGAAAATTTTTTTTGTCTGTTATTGGTGCGAGAAGTTCCAGCTACAGTACGATCAAAAACATTCTATATTTCATGGGCAAACGGAGGTCGACGACTGGAAATTTATTTTTGGTACGAGCTTCTCCCTTTGATTCTTTTTGGGGCATCGGAATCGGATTAAGCAGCCCCAAATTGACAAATACAATGTTTCTTGGGGGAAGGGGGGGGGGAATCAAATAATCTCGGCATTTTATTAATGCAAGTTCGTAACCATTTGGCTTATAGTTCAAATTCAGAATTACTGTAGCTTTTTCTAAACCCGTAACATTTAGTAGTAATTTACTTAACTTAGCTTCTTTGATTTAACGTCCCCGACTCCCACATACTTAGGATTATGTGATTTAGCACCCCAAACCCCCATGTACTCAGGGTTTCTTAGGGTTTCTTAGGGTTCCTTAGGGTTTCTTAGGGTTTCTTAGGGTTTCCTCAGGGTTTCTTAGCCAAAATGCCAAAGGGGATGGTTATTGAAAAAAAATTAGAGTTTTACAAGTTTCTAAGTGGTTCAATAAGATTGACGGAAGATTCTTCATCACAAAATTTGAACAAAGTCCCAATATTATTAACATCTAATACATTTCCAAGTTTTATTGCCTTTTCTTCCCCTTTATTTTGCAAAATTGTTTTTGCGTAACTTCCATCATCGCCATCTGGACCATCAGAATGCCAATATAACCGTAAGTGATTCCTAATATTCCAAAATGGGAAAAAATAATTACAGCAACAGAAAAAAGTCAACTTCAAAATTTGAAAGAAGAAATCCGATCCCATGTTGGCATTCCCTTTGCATCCTTATTACATACAATTCAAGATAAAGTTGTTCCAGTTGATTCATTGGAAGCGAACGACGATGTTGCTCCTGATAATCTTACGGAAACGAGTCAATAAACTTTTTATATAAAAGTTGTTGGAAAACTTGAAACGTTTGCTAAAAATCTTTTGCTGTTTTTAAAATTAAACTTTTACCAATTTTTGCTAGTATTTTATGTTTTTTTATAATAAAAATTTATTTAATAAATACTTGACAAATATTATTATTATACATTAATATTTGCTTTAAAAATTAAATTTAAAAAAAAAGAATAATAAAAAAAAAGAAACAAACATTATTGCTTGTTCAAACACAAAACGCCAAGCAAAAAGAGCCTTTTGCATACAAGCAAAAAATGACGTTCTTGTCTAGTTGTTGAATAGAGCAGTAGGTAGTGCATTGGAGTCTGAGTTCAAAGTCAAAAGTTCGAATCTCAGTGAGGGTAAAAAAAAATTCTCAACAAAAAACAAAAATGAAAATTGTTGAGAGTTCAACAAAAAACAAAAATGTAAACTGTTGAGATCTCAACAAAAAATAAAAATGTATTTTGTTGAGATCCCAACAAAAAATAATAATTATTGATTTTTAAAAATTTTGTTTAGCTTCATTAAAAAACTACCTAAAAAATCGAATTCTTATATTTTTGTTTAGCTGTCCTTAAAAATTCAATAATTTTATAGATTTTTAAAAAAATGTTAAGGTTACCGTATAAATTCAGTATTTTCTGATTTCTTCAACAATTATCATTAAAACCAATTTGTACTTTTTTTGTTTAAAAAGGGCATAAAATTGCCCTTATTTCTACTTTTTTGTTGGGACATATGATTGACGGCACGTTATATGTATAATTCAAAAAATTGCTTTTGGGACGTATTTAGTAAATAAGAAAAAAACAGTTCACTTAGCTAAAGTGCCATTTTACTTTTAATAAACCTACTGTAGCCAATTTATTTATTTAATATCTACTCCGTCAATGAAAAAAAGAGTTTCGGTCGGTGGTCCGCTTGGGGACGGGATCCGATCACTATGCGGGACCCTTGGGGAAATTAAATCATTGTTCCAGTGATGTCAAATTTGAGTAAACTTTTTTATCTTAGGTCATAACTTTATTTTGCGTCAGAAAAATAAACTAACAGACTCAAAATTTGGACTACCGTATAACTAAAAAAAACGGGACAGGAAAAAACCTTAAACCCCCACCCTCACTACTGTTCTTTCTTAGTTTTTTGCCATTTTTTCTAAAAAATTATGGCAAAATTGCAACTTTTCGACGTGAAAAATTTTCAAAACCCAATTTTTATTGTTGAATTTGTTGTTTTACTACTAGAATTAAACCTTTAACTTTTTATAATATAAGACGACTAAAGGAAAAGTGATTTTTGTTTTTTTTGAGGCAATATTTGCTGCAAAAATCGCCTCACTTTTAAAAATTTTTCAACTGAAAAAACAAAAAAGTGAGGCGATTTTTGCAACAAATATTGCCTCAAAAAAAACAAAAATCACTTTTCCTTTAGTCGTCTTATATAGTCAAGAAAGATTTTTGAGTGTAAAAAAAGTGTTTTATTAATTTTTAACAAACTTTGTAAGAACGAGAACGGAATTGGAACGGAACGCGTTCCTGAAGATTTTGGAACGGAACGGAACGGACGGAACGGATACGGCACAAAATGAAACGGAACGCGTTCCAAAAAAAATGGAACTTTGGAGATACTGAATAGAACTTGCTAACACTTCACTTTGAACTTTTGTAAACAGTTTTATTTCGCTCTTGACTATATTTTTAAGAAATTGTAAAATCCGATTTTTGATTGGAAGTCTCATTTCTGAGTTTCGGGCGTTCAAATTTCACTTTTTGGAAAAATCTGCAAAAAATGGGGTATTTCCAATGGTTAAGAACTTTTTTATCGTGACTGTTAAAGGCAAACAATCTTTACTAATTCATATATATCATCAATGCGAAAAAAACCTTCAGAAAATATAGGCCATTTTATCCCGAAATTCATTTATTTCGCCCAAATAACTGTTTTTTGACTCCATTTTTTAGCAAAAATCGGCATGTTCCAAAGGTTAATATCTTTTTTTTAAAGATATAAACGTTTTGAATATTTAATACAATCAAGGATAGCCTAGAGCACAAATCGTAAAGGACCAAAGTCCGATTTTTCAAGTTGTATCGGAATGGCACCACAAAAAGTGCCAAAAATACGGTATTTTGACCATTTTGGTTTTTTCGATGGCACACCTCCAAATCGACTCAGATATCATTCCAAAGCTTTTTTTTATCATTTCTAAGCCATTTGCCATCATTTATGCCCAAAAATCCTAACTATACATTTTTTACCAAAAAATGAGCCCGTGACAGGCAAATGCCCCCCCCCCCCCCACGATCATTGCAACATTCATTCAAAACTGAAATTATTGTTTGTTGCATCATTTTAACATGTTTACCTTTGTTATAAAATTAAACTTTAAAGAAGTGTATTTCTGATATCTGAAATTACATTAAAAATATTAAAGTAGAGAATAATAATGAAAATTTTTTGTCATGAAATCATAAGTTATGATTTCACTGGATATTGCTCAAAAAACAGAAAAAGAACAGCAGCTTTTTTGAATATTTTATTTGCAACAAATTTTTTCTTTAATGGCAATATTTATTTTTTCTAAAATACAAAAATCAATGGAGATTATTGGAAAGATGTCGCATTTTTATTGAGCACTTTACCACAATAAAAATGCGTTAAAATTTAAAGTTGTAAAAATTTATTTAAATATTCTTTAAAAATAGACCACTCAAAAATTAATGCACTTGCAATTGGCATTAAATGTATGCTGAAAAGCTTGCATTATTATTGTGGAAAAAATTATGCAAATCAAAAATAATTGAATCAATCCTCTATCAATAATTTCACCAATTAAATGTTATTTTTAAAATTTGGCACCAATTTTTATTGCTTCAGTTTTCCAACAAAATGTTTTATACCTACCCCTTTTTGTTCTAATTTTTATGTAACTCATGCATTTAAATATTCAAAAATCAAATCTATTTTTTTCACAGCGCAAAAAAAATCTTGTCTGTTTTTATGCATTTTTTTTGTTGTGCATGTTTCGGAAATATTTGCGAGAAAATATTCCATTGTAAGATTTTTAATCTCACAATGGAAAATTTAAGCGTCTTTTTTTAAATTTTTTGAATGAAAATTAATTTTGCGGTGTTTCTTTTACGCTTTGATTTTTTTTTAAGACTTTCGCTTCGGCGAATATTTGCAAAAACAGTTTTTCGTGCGAATTTTCAATTTTATGTAAACATTTCTGTTATTTTGTAAATTTATTTTTTTAAAGCAATGGCGATCAGTGTTGTGCCCGACATTTTTTATCGACTCCGACTCCGGAGTCAAATTCGATCGGAGTCGAATCTATCGACTCCGAAAAGCGGCATCTTTTTCTTTAATCTTTTGGAATTAGTGACTCCGACTCCGGATTTGATGTGGATTCGACTCCATCGACTCCGGAGTCGGAGTTGCAACAACACTGATGGCGATGTTTATATTTTCTTTCGATTTTTTGTTAACTTTAAACTAAATCGAAGAAAATAATAGATGCATTTCACACCGTTAATATTTTTTAATCTTTTAATGATAAAAAAATAAAACAATGCATTCCAGGTTCCGCTCCAATTTATTTATTTAATTTATAAATTCAAATTTAAAGGGAGCGTCCGGGAGAGACAAAAAAGCATCACTCGCGGAAAATATTCCTGACACGAAAACTTTTTAACTTTTGGAAGAAAAAATTTTTATGGATTGATTTTTTTATTTATTATTTCTAAAATTTATATGTGCTCTATTCTTTTTTTCGTGCATTTGTAAATTTTTATCTGCAATTATTATTAATTACATCACTCTTTTTAGATAACGTTTTTTACACGTTTATTAATCAACTATGGATTCGAATGATCTTCAACTTGCTTTGCCATCTCCATCATCATCATCAAATAGTGATTCAAGTGAAGAATATACGTTTGCTTCTCCTCGTCCACAAAATTTTTCTCTTCCTTATCAAATTATCAAATACATGTTTACAAATCCAAATTCTGGAACAGCATGGAAGAAATTGATTCAAACTTGCAAATATTTCTTCTCTAAGAATCCTGTTTATCCTGTTAAATGTTTAAGATATTCTTACGATAATAAATGGAGGGCTGATGGAGAATTTTTTGATCCAACAAAAAATTTTGCTAAATTATGGATTTATGATGAAATTCTTATTCATAACTATGGATATGCACAAATATCTATCCCTAAAATTTACAAGTGTGATCTTCGTTCTTTGGATATTTATTGTCAAAATTTGACTTTTGAAGAATATCAATTTTTAACTTCTTCTGGTTTTGTTGAAAATTTAAGTCTTTATAGCTGCACAATTAGTCATTCTGATGGAACCTTGGTTACTTTTGACCGACTATTTGAAAAACTTCATCAACTTAAACTTTTTGTAACGTAAGTTTCTATTTAAATTATGTATATTTAATCAAAACATTCGCTTTTGTAGGTATTGTGGCGAAAATTCTGCATCTATGTCTGAAAAAGATACTGTCAGAAAATTAACCGATATTCTTTCAAATTTAAAAGAAATTTCTGGCTTAAGTATTCGTCGTTTAACAGAAGCCTTTGATTTTGGTTCAATGACAGATTTTCTTTTGGTTAGTTTTTTTTTAAATACTGTAAATTTCAACTTGTTTTAGAAAAATGAAACAATCAATTTTCACTTGGAATATGATTATAATGCTGTGCTTTCTGATGAATATAAAGAAGATCTTGAAAAGTTTATTGCCAAAATTATTGAAACTCCACCGAAACGAATCCCTTCTCTTTCTTTTCCTGGATTTGAAAATAGCATTTTTTATGATGATTATCAAAAATTGTTTTAATACTGTTTCCGTTTGTTTTTAATAAATATCTTTCTGTTTCATTAAAAACGGCACACATGGGCAAAATAATCCGATCAAAAAAGTATTTTATATATATATATTTATACATAAAAAGTGAAACATTTTTTTGCCCACCATGTTTCGTTACTATGTATTCTATTTTTATATTTTTTAGATTTTTAAAATTAATTATTTTATTAATTTTGGGAGACATAAAAAAATAAAATTAAACATTTAAAAAAAACAAAATTTTGTAATAGTATTATTACAATTTTCAAATAAATTTGTTATTAATTTTTTTAATACATTTTTGTAGTTCGTCGTATTATTAATGTGGTGGTTACGGTAATCATGTTTAATTGTTGGCACTTCTGCAGATAACCGCCTAGATTTTTTTCTTCTTTTTTTATTTCACTTTTTTAATTTAAGTAATCACTTCGAACAGATTTTGAGATAAATAATAATGCATATGGATGGGGTAAGGGCTGGGGCGAAAAGCCGCATAATATAATATTCAGCTAAAGCAAATTGAAAGAATAAAATTGCCATTGCTTGTGCGAATAATAGAATGTCCCGTTTCATTGACGATGACATTGTATTATATAATTTATACAAATATCGATATCGTAAAATTATTATCATTGCAAGAATGAAATTTATTGACGAAGATGTCAGAACTACCGCGGGACCAGCAGTTGAATGATACTGGAAATGGGTTAATAAATACATAAAAAAAAGTATACTGGAAAAATGTGAGCAGAAAAAGGGAAGGTGCTTTAAAAAACGATCGTCTTTGATGAAAACTTTGTGAAAATTATGAAAAAAAAACAAAAGAAACACAAATTTGGGATTTTTTATTATTTTGAATTCTGAGAATTTTGTTTTGTTTTAAAAAACATAAATTTTTGATGAAATCTATGACTCATAGATTTCATCAAAAATTTATTTATTTAGGAAAAAAGAATCATCACAATTTATTTGATGCATTTAAAAAATAAGAGTGATTCATTTGTTGGTCGAAATTCTCAAACTGCGCAAAATGTGCATGTTGCATGAAAAATAACGCATTTTTTGTATTCAACTTTTTTTGCATCATAAAAATTTTGATAACACTTTTTTTTGTCTTTGATAAATAGTGTTCCGATCCCGTCCATTTCAGTCCCGTGAAAATCCCATTACCCCGTTCCGTGGTCAAAAATTCCCGTAAAAAATGTCTAAAAAACTCCCGTGAAAAAGATAAATTTTACCGCACAAAATTTGATGTTTTTTATGCAATTTGGCGTTTTGTGTTGTAAAAAAATGCGCCAAATATTGGCAGGCATTTTTTTCCGGAGTCTAAAGCTTTGCTGTTTCATCACCAAATGGGTGGGTGGTGTTAAAAAAGCCAATTTTTCTATCACGTGATATCTGGACAGCCCTTTAGGGACGAGGAATTTGTTGCTTGTTTTATTTTGTTTCCGCACCGAATTCCGTCTGAAAACTTGTTACAGTTTTCCGTTACACAAATTGTAATTATCCGACAGATGGCAAAATACAGACAACAAAAAATTCGCAATCAAATGTTCGATTTTGAATCGAAGGAAAACTTTAAACAAAATTTGTAAAAACATTTATTTTTTCATCGACGACAAAAAATAGCAAAAATAACTTTTAATAATAGCATTTTCTCTTTTCGACAGCTGCATTTCTGATGAGGCAAAGTTTATGGTTGGCGTTTTGTCGACAATGCCTCTCTCTTCTTTGAGTTTTTATCGTTGAACGTTTTTTGTCTTTTCTCATTGCTTGTCTTTTCCTTCGTCTTTTTTGGCCGCTGTGCTCTCTAATAAATATTAATATAACTTATTCATCCTTGTTAGTAATCTCTTACTAACAATCAACAATAACGGATAGTCCGTTTATTTCAGTGGTGACGAGAGTGTTGTGATCTTGACTCACAAAACAAAGAGGATTTTGATATCAAAATCCAGTGAAACTTGCTCTTTAGTCGATAGTCGACGAACTCTTTCAAATCTTTTGCTACTCAAATAATAGATATGGCAAAAACGATTGACGTTTGGCCTCCTCCAGCATATGATGGTAAAGTAAGATTTGAAGTATGGGAAGTTCAGTTGGAGCTGTATATGACAGCAAAGAAAGTGGAAGATAAAGATAAAGCATCATGTTTGTTGCAAAACATTGGATAAGAGATGTTGGAAAAGATTATTGACTGGTCTTATCCTAAAAAGCTAACAACTTTATCATATGATGACCTTTTACTTCTTATAAAAAATCATTGTTCTTCAGCACCAAATCTCTTTGCATTACGAGTAAAGCTATTTAATGAACGTCAACAACCAGGTCAGTCGGTACAAGATTACATTTCTTATATGTCACAGCTTTTGGGTCAGTGTGCCATGAAGGATATGACTCCTCAACAATATGGAGTTTTGGCCATCCTTCGTGGGCTGCAAAGTGATGAACTTCGTCAGTATCTGATGAATCCTACAAATACTTTGGATGATATTGAAGCAACGCGTAAATTGGCTGTTAGCTTTGAGCAAAGCAAAGGTGCCGCAAAGGAAATTAAAATGGAATATAAGGATAAACCTTTTGGAATGAATATGGTTGGGAAAGGAAATGTTTGTGGTTATTGTGGTGGATTGCATGTTAAAGGTCGTAATAGATGCCCGGCAGCCGAAGCAACATGTAATGAATGCAGTAAGAAAGGACATTTTGCAAAAATGTGTCGAAGCAAAGAATTCATGAATGCTAAATCTTATTCACAGCCATACAGCAATCATCGACATCGTAATAGTCAAAATTTGATTCTCTCTCTTCTTTGAGTTTTTATCGTTGAACGTTTTTTGTCTTTTCTCATTGCTTGTCTTTTCCTTCGTCTTTTTTGGCCGCTGTGCTCTCTAATAAATATTAATATAACTTATTCATCCTTGTTAGTAATCTCTTACTAACAATCAACAATAACGGATAGTCCGTTTATTTCAATTTCGAAATAATGCCGTGTAAAAATAGCATATTTTTTGATCAAAAATGAAAGAAAAAACATTTTAAAGTTTTCTTTTAAATTCTCTAGTGCTGAAAAAAGGGGCTTTCGTTTTTTTTAAATCTTTGAATTTTTTAATTGTTTTGTACACTGCTCCAAAAAAATATGGAAACAAGTGAAATTTGCATTTTTTTGTAAAAAGTAGCACAGAAACCCTATTGAATTCTTGCAGATTTGGATTCCTCATGGTCAAAAACCTATATACCCAGTGAATTATCGAATGTTCTCAAAATTCTAGAATTTTTCAAGGAAATTATTAGAATTTACTTCCAAAAAAATATGGAAACAAACAAATATTTATTAAAAACTACAACATAATAGAATGTCAAAGGAAAAAATAATAATTTAATAATCCATAGCTTTACTGTCTTTATGAATAACTTCGAAATTCCCATCTTCCATGCTTCTAATATGATTTTTATAGATAGTGATTAAAGGTTATACCCCAACATGGAAAAATTCAATTTAAATCCCAACGACAGTTCCGATTTGACTCAAATTAGTATAAACAAGTCAAAAAATAGTTCTCTGTACTATTTTCATTACAGTTAGGCCACTTTAAACCATATAAAAGTGAAAAATATTCATTTCATTATGTTCAAACCATGTTGGAGTACTAGTTGGAGTATTTAAAAATGCATAAAATACTGTATAATTGCAATGAAACGCGTTTATTAAGTCGGCATGTGGTTTATCGCCCTTGCAGCAAGAACTGTAGATTGATCTTATAAAGTATAACAAAAAAACATGTCAGTTGAAGGCTAAAAGGTATATTAATATCTTTTAGAAAAGTGCATCATTGTTGTTGACTGCTTTTATCTTTATTGCTCGATGAAAATAAGTAGAACTTATGTCGCTACAATAAATTTTCAACATCTGAGTGTATTTCGAGTAAATAAATTTGGCATTTATAAGGAAAAATAATTGATCGCACGCTTTTAAATTAATTCGCTCTTTTCACAGAAATTCTTAAATATGATAATACATAATAACGTGTTGTGTGGAAGCTTCGGAGTATCAAAAGTTATTGAAAAATAATTATTTTCTGTTTAGATGAAGAGATGGTTCATTTTACCGCATATTTCTTACGATTATACCTTAATTAATGCATTTATAAATACTCCAACTAGTACTCCAACATGGTTTGAACATAATGAAATGAATATTTTTCACTTTTATATGGTTTAAAGTGGCCTAACTGTAATGAAAATAGTACAGAGAACTATTTTTTGACTTGTTTATACTAATTTGAGTCAAATCGGAACTGTCGTTGGGATTTAAATTGAATTTTTCCATGTTGGGGTATAACCTTTAATCACTATCTATAAAAATCATATTAGAAGCATGGAAGATGGGAATTTCGAAGTTATTCATAAAGACAGTAAAGCTATGGATTATTAAATTATTATTTTTTCCTTTGACATTCTATTATGTTGTAGTTTTTAATAAATATTTGTTTGTTTCCATATTTTTTTGGAAGTAAATTCTAATAATTTCCTTGAAAAATTCTAGAATTTTGAGAACATTCGATAATTCACTGGGTATATAGGTTTTTGACCATGAGGAATCCAAATCTGCAAGAATTCAATAGGGTTTCTGTGCTACTTTTTACAAAAAAATGCAAATTTCACTTGTTTCCATATTTTTTTGGAGCAGTGTATTTTGTAATTTCCTTTAAAAATTACTTTAATTTTGTTTTTATGTGTTTTATAGTAATCTTTGTAAAACCAGAAGAATCACTTTTAAGTGATTCTTCTTATAATGAAAATTAATTCGATATTAATAAAATATGTTCGAAAAGCTTGATATCAAAAGGTAATGTTTTTGGCACAATTGCAATAAAACATTTGTAAAAGGTAACGTTGGAAATGTCATTAATTGTTTATAATTTTTTGGGGATTTCATTTGATTAAAAGAAGACTAAAAAATTTATGGCATTAATGCAGTTTTGCTCCCCCAAAACACGGGCTCATTTTGCGTAGTGTTAAGCGGTTTTTGGCGTAGGATGATTTTAAACGATTAATTTTTCTATCAAACGTCTTCTTATAGTTCCCTGAACATTTCCTAAAGTGTGCTTCGAAAATATGTAATTTTTAAAAAAACAATTACAGCTTATTTTTGCAAAAATATCTCCCTTAAGCAAAATGCGGATTAAAAGCTATAAATTAACGATAGAATTATTTTTGATAAACATAATAAAATATTGTCGTTATTTAAATAAACATTTCTACATTACAACTGAATGTGTCAATAATGTGCCGCTTTTTATTTATATTGAAATAAAACAAAATCTAGATTAATACAAATTTTTTTTCAATTTTTGTTTTTGAATATTCTTTTATCAAAAAACAATACTGTAAAAATGTTAAAATATTCCAACAAAAATAAAATTTTTTTTGTGTGTCAAGCAATGACACAAAAATTATTTAAACTCACAGTTAAAGTTTCAACAAAAATATAAAAATATCGAAGAAAAAAAAATGGGCCAATCAAAAACAAGAAAAATATTTTTTTGATGCAAGTTTTTGTATTTCGAAATAATATTGGTTCAAAAAAAGTCAAATCAGCCGCATCTTGTTCAGGAATATATTTTTGAATTTTTTATTTCAAAAATGTATGATATTTTATATAGAGACGTGCACAGGGTATGTGCGACGCGAGTGTTCCCTGCATTTTTTTTCAGTCAAAAGAAAATGAAAGAGAGGTATACTGTAGAAATTAAAATTTTACTTTATGATTTTTATTTTTATCCTTCTAGATGTAAAAAAATACAGAGATTCCAAAAATACAACTTCTGAACATCACTTTTATACAAAAAATTTGAGAAAAGTCTAAAAAATCGCTTTTTTTCACGTTTTTTAAAAAGTGATACACTACGGCCGATCGAGGCGGACTTAGGGACTCCATCTATTCGAATCAGAATTTTTTTTCTGCATCGAATAGGATAAACAAAAGTTGCGCGAAAGTGAGCGGTAAAACGTTTGCGTCTGTGTCCAAGTGCGAGTGACGCTGCGCAACAGTCCTTCGGTCACAGGTTCGAGTCCGACAACTGCATACTTTTTTTTATAAAAAAAAAACTGCTTTTATTTTTGGATTCTCCACGGTCGACAGCATATATGTACAAAAAATAAACTCAATCGAAGATAAAAAATATTTTTGTGTTTCAGCTGGGAATCAAACCTCGCCTTCGACACTGCAAAAAAAGTGTCGTTTGCAAACGCGACGCGAAAATATTTATAAAAAAATGTGTTCCCCGACTGAAAAAAAAATCACTATTTACATTTTTTTAACAAATAATTACTCGGTATTATTAATTATTTTTTAGCTTTTTGTTTTTTTATATCTAATAATATTTTCATTGCGCATCTAATGGTACCAAAAATATAATACTTGGCGAACTTTGAAAAAACCTTGCACGTCTCTAATTATATAATTAGCATAAGTCTCATATTTTTGAAATCCAAAAAGTAAAATATCATTTTAAAGGAGATTCGTCATTTTACTCATTTTGCGATTTCGTAAAAAAAATTGCGAAAGCGTAATAGATTGATAATCAGGCTTTTCGTGTCGAGAACGGCATACTGGAAATTGATTTTTTGTTTTGCAAAAAAAACAAAAAAGAGATTTTTAAATCGTTTTTTGTGTTTATTTGTTTATGCTTATTGGTTAATAAGTTCTTATTTATTGTTCTGCGATAATTACATGTCTTACCAAACAAAAAAACGATTTCAAAGCCACTTTTTTTGTTCTTTTTGCAAAACAAAAAAAACAAATTTACAGTATGCCGTTCTCGACACGAAAAGCCTGATTATCAATCTATTACGCTTTCGCAATTTTTTTACGAAATCGAAAAAAGAGTAAAATGACGAATCTCCTTTAAACAAGTAGAAATTCTTTGGAACAACCATCTATTTTTAAGCGACCTTTTTTTAAAAACAGAAATATCAATGCAATATTATATTTCCGTTTTACAGCTTTTTATTTATAGAAATCAATTCCCTTTTTTTCTAATTCAGTTTTATGCTTTAAACAATAGATGCAATTGCGAAAATAATGGAAAGAGTTATGTCGATCAAATGGATACTGATACAAAAGAAGCAGCAAGAGTTACCAAGGTATACCCTAATTCTTTGTTTCGACTTCTTGCACCAAGACGTTTAATTGTTATTTCAACATGTCCAAACTGTGCCTCCAGAATCTATGAAAATCAGAAGAAGGGCACTGAAAAAAAAGTGGAAACTCTTTAACACTTCCCACAATGCTTTAGGGGATGTCTTTCCCCGATTTTTGGTGGAAAATAAAAAAATTTCCACCATTTCGGTGGAAACGTTTCCATTATTTTCGGGGTTAAAATAGCCTCATTATTTTAGTATAAAAAAGAACCCATATGGTAGAAAATTTTCCACCATTTTGGTGGAAAACTGTCCACCTTTTTAGGGGAAAATGCAAAAAGTATATTACAGGTAATAGAAAAAAAATATTAAGTGCAAAGAAAGTGCGTTTCTTTCGTTGTCTGTCGCAAGGATCAACCTCTTTTCGCAGTCTCACTCGCGCATGCACTTAAAATGTCAATTTTATTTCTTTTTTGGTTTTTACCCAACAAGCTTTTGTGTCGTGTGGCAGGGGTCGCGTCCCTGCTCCGTCAAAATTTTTAAATTTTGGATTCATTTGCATTTATGTAAATTGGCTCTCTGAGCTCATTTGCATAAAATTAAAATTTTCTTTAAAACACTTCAATATTTAAATTTTAACTAATTAAAAAACCTTTATTTAATTTTCTCCCAAAATAATGGAAATAGTTCCACCAAAATAGTGGAAATAATTCCACCAAAAATGGTAGAAATGATTCCACCAAAAATGGTGGAAAATTTTCCACCATTTTTGAGATAAGTTTTTCCCCCAAAGAATAGTGGAAATATTTTCCACCATTTTTGGTGGAAAAATTTTCCACCATTTGGTGGTTGTATCTTCCACTCTTTTTTTTCCGCCGGCGGAATTATTCACCATACGGATTCAGACACGGTTTCACTTAATATTACTTTATGTAAAACGTGTGTTGCTGACAATCAATCTGCATCCTTTGCTCAATTAAGGCTCAAAAAAAAGGATACATCAACTGATGAAAAATAATTGAAACTATCTCTCTCTTTTATTATGAACCACATTCTTTCCCCTTTCACCATAAAAAATAATTTTCTCTCTCTCTTCTTTTTCCCCTCAAATAATTGATTGCTATTTTTTATAAATTCCACATCACATATTTTTTGTCAATTTTATTATTTTTAAAAATTATTATTATTTGAAAAAAAAATTAATAAAAAAAGTTATTATTCAGCAATGATGGAATCAGGATCTTGAATACAAGTATGGGTTGAAAGATGGTAAAATTTATCGAGACCTAAAAAAAAAATTACAATATTAAAACACAGATTTAGCGCTATTAGCGAGATTACAGTAAACAGCAATTCCACCAGGATTTACAATTTCACGATTTTCAATTTCACTATTTTCACCTAATAACCAATAAAATATTCAAAAAATAGAGAAAAGGGAAAAAGTTTGAAATTTAAAAAAAATCAATCACCATTTGCTTCCCTTTCACGAGAAAAAAAGACAACACCAAACTTTTTTTTTGTCATTTAGTGTTTCTTCTCTCTTTGCGTATCAAAATGCGCGTCCTAAAAAGGTAGTAGCGTGTCAAAGATGAAAAAAAGATTAATTGATTTGAGTAAAAGATGTGAGAAGGAAATGGAAAAAACTGAATGCAACCCAACTAAACTAAAAATATGCATCATTATTGCTGATATACCACTGTTTGGTAAAAACAAAAAGAAAGAAACAACCATCGGCTAAAATGCCTAAAACGCAGTGAGCAACTGATACAAAAAAGACATGTATATTTTTTATAATAAATTTTTTTCCATTTTTTGATGACTTGATCATTTATTTTTAAATGTTCACGCGACTTTTATAAGCCTCTTTTTAAATTATGTCAGTGATAAATTGTGTCAATTATATTATGGATTACGGTAGAAATTGTTGCAAAATTTCTTTGTTGAAAGGGTAAAATACATTTCAAAAAATATCGATCTTGGATTTATATACAAAAGTGGTTCTTTGCCATGAATTACTTTTACATTCAAAAACAGATGGTGAAATTTTGAAAGTTGAAAGATTTTTCGGTAGAGTAAAATTTTGCATCAAAATTGAATAAATTGAAGTGATAATATGTATAATTCAAAAAATTGCTTTTGGGACGTATTTAGTAAATAAGAAAAAAACAGTTCACTTAGCTAAAGTGCCATTTTACTTTTAATAAACCTACTGTAGCCAATTTATTTATTTAATATCTACTCCGTCAATGAAAAAAAGAGTTTCGGTCGGTGGTCCGCTTGGGGACGGGATCCGATCACTATGCGGGACCCTTGAGGAAATTAAATCATCGTTCCAGTGATGTCAAATTTGAGTAAACTTTTTTATCTTAGGTCATAACTTTATTTTGCGTCAGAAAAATAAACTAACAGACTCAAAATTTAGACTACCGTATAACTAAAAAAATCGGGACAGGAAAAAACCTTAAACCCCCACCCTCACTACTGTTCTTTCTTAGTTTTTTGCCATTTTTTCTTAAAAATTATGGCAAAAATTGCAACTTTTCGACGTGAAAAAGTTTCAAAACTCAATTTTTATTGTTGAATTTGTTGTTTTACTACTAGAATTAAACCTTTAACTTTTTATAATATAGTCAAGAAAGATTTTTGAGTGTAAAAAAAGTGTTTTATTAATTTTTAACAAACTTTGTAAGAACGAGAACGGAATTGGAACGGAACGCGTTCTTGAAGATTTTGGAACGGAACGGAACGGACGGGAACGGATACGGCGTAAAATGGAACGGAACGCGTTCCAAAAAAAAGTGGAACTTTGGAGACACTGAATAGAACTTGCTAACACTTCACTTTGAACTTTTGTAAACAGTTTTATTTCGCTCCTGACTATATTTTTAAGAAATTGTAAAACCCGATTATTGATTGGAAGTCTCATTTCTGAGTTTCGGGCGTTCAAATTTCACTTTTTGGAAAAATGTGCAAAAAATGGGGTATTTCCAATGGTTAAGAACTTTTTTATCGTGACTGTTAAAGGCAAACAATCTTTACTAATTCATATATATCATCAATGCGAAAAAAACGTTCAAAAAATATAGGCCATTTTATCCCGAAATTCATTTATTTCGCCCAAATAACTGTTTTTTGACTCCATTTTTTAGCAAAAATCGGCATGTTCCAAAGGTTAACGACTCAGATATCATTCCAAAGCTTTTTTTTATCATTTCTAAGCAATTTGCCATCATTTATGCCTAAAAAATCCTAACTATACATTTTTTACCAAAAAATGAGCCCGTGACAGGCAAATGCCCCCCCACGATCATTGCAACATTCATTCAAAACTGAAATTATTGTTTGTTGCATCATTTTAACATGTTTACCTTTATTATAAAATTAAACTTTAAAAAACCGTATTTCTGATATCTGAAATTACAATAAAAATATTAAATTAGAGAATAATAATGAAAATTTTTTGTCATGAAATCATAAGTTATGATTTCACTGGATATTGCTCAAAAAACAGAAAAAGAACAGCAGCTTTTTTGAATATTTTATTTGCAACAAATTTTTTCTTTAATGGCAATATTTATTTTTTCTAAAATACAAAAATCAATGGAGATTATTGGAAAGATGTCGCATTTTTATTGAGCACTTTACCACAATAAAAATGCGTTAAAAATTATGACAAAAGAAAGTTGTAATAATTTACTTAAATATTCTTTAAAAATAGACCACTCAAAAATTAATGCACTTGCAATTGGCATTTAATGTATGCTAAAATTGCATTATTATTGTGGAAAAAATCATGCAAATCAAAAATAATTGAATGAATCCTCAATTAATAATTTCACCAATTAAATGTTATTTTTAAAATTTAAAATTTGGCACCAATTTTTATTGCTTCAATTCTCCATCAAAATATTTTATGCCTACTTTTTTTTGTTCTAATTTTTATGTAACTCATGCATTTAAATATTCAAAAATCAAATCTATTTTTTTCACAGCGCAAAAAAATCTTGTCTGTTTTTATGCATTTTTTTTGTTGTGCATGTTTCGGAAATATTTGCGAGAAAATATTCCATTGTAAGATTTTTAATCTCACAATGGAAAATTTAAGCGTCTTTTTTTAAATTTTTTGAATGAAAATTAATTTTGCGGTGTTTCTTTTACGCTTTGATTTTTTTTTAAGACTTTCGCTTCGGCGAATATTTGCAAAAACAGTTTTTCGTGCGAATTTTCAATTTTATGTAAACATTTCTGTTATTTTGTAAATTTATTTTTTTAAAGCAATGGCGATCAGTGTTGTGCCCGACATTTTTTATCGACTCCGACTCCGGAGTCAAATTTGATCGGAGTCGAATCTATCGACTCCGACTCCGAAAAGCGGCACCTTTTTCTTTAATCTTTTGGAATTAGTTACTCCGACTCCGACTCCGGATTCGATGTGGAGTCGACTCCATCGACTCCGGAGTCGGAGTTGCAACAACACTGATGGCAATGTTTATATTTTCTTTCGATTTTTTGTTAACTTTAAATTAAATCGATAGAAATAAAAAGGAGAGATTGCGAAAAAAAGCGGCATCAAAAAAGAAAATAATAGATGCATTTCACACCGTTAATATTTTTTAATCTTTTAATGATAAAAAAATAAAACAATGCATTCCAGGTTCCGCTCAAATAAATTCAAATTTAAAGGGAGCGTCCGGGAGAGACAAAAAAGCATCACTCGCGGAAAATATTCCTGACACGAAAACTTTTTAATTTTTGGAAGAAAAAATTTTTATGGATTGATTTTTTTATTTTTTATTTCTAAAATTTATATTTGCTCTACTCTTTTTTTCGTGCATTTGTAAATTTTTATCTGCAATTATTATTAATTACATCACTCTTTTTAGATAACGTTTTTTACACGTTTATTAATCAACTATGGATTCGAATGATCTTCAACTTGCTTTGCCATCATCATCATCAAATAATGATTCAAATGAAAGATATACATTTGCTTCTCCTCGTCCACAAAACTTTTCTCTTCCTTATCCAGTTATCAAATATATTATTACAAATCCAAGTTCTGGAAAAGCATGGAAAAAATTAATTCAAACTTGCAAATATTTCTTCTCTAAGAATCCTGTTTATCCTGTTAAATGTTTAAGATATTCTTACGATAATAAATGGAGGGCTGATGGAGAATTTTTTGATCCAACAAAAAATTTTGTTAAATTATGGATTTATGATGAAATTCTTATTAATAACTATGGATATGCACAAATATCTTCATTTATCCCTAAAATTTACAAGTGTGATCTTCGTTCTTTGGACATTTGGTGTCAAAATTTGACTTTGCAAGAATATCAATTTTTAACTTCTTCTGGTTCTCTTAAACATTTAACTCTTTGTCGTTGCACAATTAGTCATTCTGATGGAACCTTGGTTACTTTTGACCGACTCTTTGAAAAACTTCATCAACTTAAACTTTTTGTAACGTAAGTTTCTATTTAAATTATGTATATTTAATCAAAACATTCGCTTTTGTAGGTATTGTGGCGAAAATTCTGCATCTATGTCTGAAAAAGATACTGTCAGAAAATTAACCGATATTCTTTCAAATTTAAAAGAAATTTCTGGCTTAATTATTCGTCGTTTAACAGAAGCCTTTGATTTTGGTTCAATGACAGATTTTCTTTTGGTTAGTTTTTTTTTAAATACTGTAAATTTCAACTTGTTTTAGAAAAATGAAACAATCAATTTTCACTTGGAATATGATTGTAATGCTGTACTTTCTGATGAATATAAAGAAGATCTTGAAAATTTTATTGCCAAAATAGTTGAAACTCCACCGAAAAGAATCCCTCATATTGATTTTCTTGGATTTGAAAATAGTATTTTTTATGATGATTATCAAAAATTGTTTTAATACTGTTTCCGTTTGTTTTTAATAAATATCTTTCTGTTTCATTCAAAACGGCACACATGGGCAAATTAATCCGATCAAAAAATATTTAATTTTTCTTGAATTTGCAAAGATTAAATTTATGGAGGCAATTTTAGTTAATTTAAAATATGTAGTAAAGGTGTGATAAACTTTGATAATTAAAATTACTAATATACATATTTATGATATGATTAAAAGAAAATTACTTTTTCTTTTTTAAAATGGAATTTGGGCAAAATTTTTAAAGCGAAAAACTTTTATACTTTTAAGTAAAAAAGTGAAACATGTTTTTTTGCCCACCATTTTTCATTACTATTTGTTCTATTTTCATATTTTTTAGATTAATTATTTTAGTAATTTTGCGAGACATGAAAAAATAAAATATTTAAAAAATCAAAATTTTTTAATAGTATTATTACAATTTTCAAACAAATTTATTATTAAATAAAATCTCGCCAGAAAGCCTTTGAACCATAAATTTCAATACCCATGAACATCTTTTAAAAAAGAAATTAACAACTTTCATTGAAAACTAAAAATTTGCCAGTCGATCAAACACCCGACAGGACTTATCGAACAACCTGATACATTTTTTTTTTATTGATGTGGTGATTACGGTAATCATCTTTAATTGTTTTCGTCGAAAAAAATGAAAATAATCACTTCAAACGGATTTTGAGATAAATAATAATGCAAATGGATTTACTAAACTTCCAACATCAATAACATAATCAAAATATTTTAATGCAAATGGGGTAAGGGCTGGGGCGAATAGCCGCATAATATAATATGCAGCTAAAGCAAATTAAAAGAATAAAATTACAATTGCTTGTGCGAATAATAGAATGTCCCGTTTCATTGACGATGACATTGCATTATATAATTTATACAAATATCGATATCGTAAAATTGTTATCATTGCAAGAATGAAACTTAGTGACGAAGATGTCAGAACTACCGCGGGACCAGTAGTTAAATTATACTAAAAATGGGCAGTTTTTTGATTGGCAATTTTCGTGGAAGGATTTTTTGAAGCAAATTTTTTTGGCAAAAAAACTGTTAAAAAATGAAATTCCAAATACGCTTTTCGAAAACTCGGAGATAAAACAAAGTGGGAAATCATTACAGCTAAATAATGAATGTGCCAAATAAAATTTGAAGAATACATAAAAAAATAAAATTTAAAAACATCTGCTGCAGATGCAAATTTTAGGCCAAAAGAAATCATTTGAAAACACGAAAAAAAAATTGCTTGAAAAATTAAGCGCCGTTCGGCTCTTTCCTGGATTGAAGCAGAATAAGTTTGTTTCGAAGATTTATACACAGGATGAAAGGATTAAAACTATAACAATGCCATTCAAAATGCCATTGATAATTGTGCCATTAAAATAATATTGTTTTCGAAAATTTAAGCAATTTGTTAAATCTTTTAATAAATAGTTACAATGCGACCCAAAAAGGGCATATCCATCAATGATGAAAGGAAATGCCAACATAAAAATGCCAATGAAAAACATTGTTAATGGCCTCCAGATCTAAAATGTGGGAATATTAAAAAATGGAAATGAATTAGTTTTTGAATGTTTATGGGAATATTCTTCCATAATAAAAAAGGACATTTGCAAACTTATTAAAAAAACGGGTCATTTTTAGTAAATCATTTTTTGGTTTTTAATGTTTTAATTCTGGAAGGTTCACAACTAAAACAATTTTGTAACCGTTAATCTTTGAAAAATGTTGCTTATATGGGGAATAGGGCTCTATAAAATGGGTTTTTAGATTTCGAAAAAACGAAATATCGAAATCGAAATTTCAGCAAATTTTTTATAGCTTTCGGAGCGATTCAGGATTTTGCTCGAAAAAATTGTAATTGAAGGAGTCGGCACCTTTTTCGAACAAAGATAACTTTTAAGATTTAAAAAACAAATCTTTGCATAAAATTTTTACCCGTTCATATTTTGCCATAAACGCTAACGCCGAACAACGATTCAAACATAAAACAGCATTCCAAATTGTTGTAAAATGAATACAGTACCATTCCAACAAAACTAGATTAACCCGATAAATAGAGGCATCGAGGGGGAGGACCCAGTTTAGGAATAAAATAAAATCAGTGATATATCCTATATTTAAAATTATGTAATACGCTGATCGACGATTAGATTTAGTTATCAAATATTGGGATGTCAAAAAAATAATAATTGTAAAACCTAAACCTCGAGAAATACACGAAAAAATATTGGAGGTTTATTTTACGGCATCCGCAACTTCTTGGCTAATAGTATTACTGCTGCTCATTTCTTCAGGGTTACTGTAGCTTTTGAGAAATAAAATGTTAAAAATGCAAATGCCTGTTTTTGTAACTACATATTTATTTTTGCCACAACTATATAGGCTCAAAAGTACATAAACACACCTTTTTTTGTGGTAGCATCGTGAGAAAATGTATGTTTTATTTCCTTCAATTTCCCCCTTAAAATACAAAATATTTTACTAAATTTCATGAATTAATGAACATTTAACATCCGTGTTTTCATGTTTTTGCTGCATTAAATAATTTTTGTAGTATTGAAATACAAAAATTAAAAACATGGGTAATGGTCAAAGGTTAAAATAACTTGCAATAACTGTATTTCATGACTCAAAGACCTTGACAAAATAAAGAAAAAGACAAAATTCAGAGACACAAAAAAAGGGAAACAAGAAAATTTTCGGAGATAAAAATAAAGAAACAAAACTTTTGTTTAAAAACTACAGTAAACATATATTTAAAAGTAGAGACCGGCAGGGAACACTTTTTCCTTTCCTTTCTTTGACATTTTTTCGTTACAGTATGAAAAATAAAATTTTGATTTATTCTCTAATAATCAGAGCTACTAGATGTTATTTTTTATGCTGATTCCGAATATGGTATTTAAAAAAATTTTCCCATAGGACAAAGGGTGGAAAACTCAAAAATAGAATGTTTTTTCGACTTTTGACCCCTAGGTAAGCCCAGGTAAGCATAACCAGTGGCACAGTTCGATAGCCCTTAAAAAAATACATCTATAGTAAAAAGGAAAATCACAGGAAATCACAGGAAAAAAATAGGGAGCAATCGCAGAGCTAGATTTTAATCAAAAACGTTAAAAATCGAAGGAAGAAAATAAAAATGCATTGTTCTGGCAATGTCTCTTTCATCGCTATGCGACAATTGCAAAAAAAGCTTTCCTTTAAAGAGAGTGTCGGAGATAGTGAAAAAATTTTTACGACAGTTTTCCGTCGTTCCAAGTGATGGGGAATGAAAAAGTTTGTCCGACCGCACGCAACGAATGCATTCCCCATCACTTGGAATGACGGAAAACGGTCGTAAAAATTTTTTCACTATCTCCGACACTCCCTTTAAAGGAAAGGAAAAAAAGTGTTCTCTTTTCTTTTTTTTCGACGAAAATTTTTTGCTTTCTTTAATTTTCAGATGGCATTTTCGTCGCTTCTGAATCACTTTTTTTACTTTTTGTTTTTATTTTCGTTTTATTCAGGGTTGAAAGCACTAGAATGTCCACATAAAATTTATTTCTCTCAATTTTTAATTTTTACCTGCCGGTCTCTAAACAAAAGAAAGTTTTTTCTTAAAAAAACGCATAAATAAGAAATCTTTTCGTTCTCCAAATAACTAAGAATTTAAATATCTTTTTTTTGATTTTTAGCAAAAAGTTGCTTCATAAAAATGTATAAAATAATAAATAATGCTTTTTGAAAACTAAAAAATTTTAAAAAAATTTATAAAATTTTTCACCTTCAGAATTTTAGAAACTTCAAAAAGACGATGAAAAAAGAAGAAAAAAAATTCTGCAGATTCAGAAATATTTGTGGCAACAAATGTCCATGCATTTCAAAATATTTTACATCAAAAAAGAAAATATTTGGGCCGAAAAATGGAGTTACCGTATTTACAGAATGCAAAAAGTCACGTTCAAATTTCATCGAAAAAGAGGTGAAAATAATTGTTTTTGTGAGTTAATTAAATTCATTTTTTAGCCCAAAATTTTGCCAGCCGTTAAAATATTCAAATCCAAAAATTCAAAAGGTTACGGTCGTAAAATAATGGAAGCAATAAAAAAAGGAACTGAAATAATTGAATATATTGGGGTAAGTATTTTATCAATTTTTTTCAATAATAACAACTAATTTTATTGTAGATGATTCAAAGCAATATGGAAATGCAAGCAGATTTTGCAACCATGCTTGTTTTCCTAATTGCACCGCCTTATTAATAGCTGGACATGCAAATCATCCAAAATTTATAAAAATCAAAATATTCGCCCAAACGGCAAAGAATTAACAATAAATTCTAATCTTGCTGAGATAAGAAAAAATAGCAGTAATTCTTATTAAGAGTTTTTGGTTTTGAATTAATCTATTCTTATTTTTTGAAAATTATATCATTGAACACTCTATTGTTGTAAATAATAAAAAATGTCGACATTTTAATTGTAATGAAAAAAGTAACACTTTTATCTATTTCCGAAAATAAAAATTATTTAAATATTTTGATGCTTTAGTTATCACAGATATTTTAAAATTTTAAAAACAAATCTGTTTTTTATAAACCAACCCGAAATTGCATTCGAATGTTGGCGCTCGGTAACATTAGGCCAAAAAAACAATATATTTAAGACGCATTCTCTGGAAATATTTCACAAAGGCTAATAATCCCGGCACAAAAAACTCAAAGTCATCGGAGAGATGATATTTTTCATCCCCTGGGGTAATTTTCGTCGTAGAATCCGAATTTTTTGGTCTTGAGACCGTATCTATGCACAGTCAAAAGTTATCCACTCGGGACCATCGAAATTTCGAAAAATCACCAAAAATCGAAATTTTTACCGATTTGGCTAATTTCCCGGTTTTATAGGTTTTCGACCATGCTGATTCCGAATATAACATTTACGGCCCAAAAAAACTGTCGAAAAGTGCCAAAATCAGATTTGTGCCGAAAAATTATGCAAATTTTCGGCATTTTGACCCCTAGGAATTAACCTGTGAAATCTAATGATTGCATATTCGGAAAGAGCATGGTCGATTTGGTATATATCTTTTGATTAGGTATTCTGAATAGTGGACTACCGAGTACAGTAATTTTCGAAATCGAAATTTACCACAGGGGGGAGGGAGTACGTGAGGATTTTCAAAATCCAAAAAATCAAAAAAAAAATTTTTTTTTAAATTGTTTTATTTTTGTTTGTAATCATCGCAATAGACATAAGAAATAATTCTGGTAATTTTTTAACAGTAATAAGTAATATTTTTGTTAAAATTTGTGGTAAAATTAAATTTTTTTTTCCAATTACTGTATTTTTGGAATAAATTATTTCGGTTTTGTTACAAATAATATTATTGGACGTTAGAAATTATTTTGCTAAATTGTTTGTTCGTAATAAGTAATATTTTGGTAACATTTTGTGGTAAAACTTGAACATTTTACCAGATACAGTGTTTTTTTTTTAAAAAAAAATTACTGTTGCCTGACATAACATAGAAAAATAAATTCCGATATCAAATAATATTATTTGTAACAAAACCGAAATAATTTATTCCAAAAATACAGTAATTGGAAAAAAAAATTTAATTTTACCACAAATTTTAACAAAAATATTACTTATTACTGTTAAAAAATTACCAGAATTATTTCTTATGTCTATTGCGATGATTACAAACAAAAATAAAACAATTTAAAAAAAATTTTTTTTTTTGATTTTTTGGATTTTGAAAATCCTCACGTACTCCCCCCTGTGGTAAATTTCGATTTCGAAAATTACTGTACTCGGTAGTCCACTATTCAGAATACCTAATCAAAAGATATATACCAAATCGACCATGCTCTTTCCGAATATGCAATCATTAGATTTCACAGGTTAATTCCTAGGGGTCAAAATGCCGAAAATTTGCATAATTTTTCGGCACAAATCTGATTTTGGCACTTTTCGACAGTTTTTTTGGGCCGTAAATGTTATATTCGGAATCAGCATGGTCGAAAACCTATAAAACCGGGAAATTAGCCAAATCGGTAAAAATTTCGATTTTTGGTGATTTTTCGAAATTTCGATGGTCCCGAGTGGATAACTTTTGACTGTGCATAGATACGGTCTCAAGACCAAAAAATTCGGATTCTACGACGAAAATTACCCCAGGGGATGAAAAATATCATCTCTCCGATGACTTTGAGTTTTTTGTGCCGGGGCCTGCGAAAAACTCCAGAGAATGCGTCTTAAATAAATCTTAGATACATTGCCATTAAAATTATATAAGCTTTTTAATGATAAAAATATAAAAGAGCGCATTCCAGGCTAGGTCTATTCATAAACGCTTTTTCAACAGATTTTTTCTTTTCTTTTTTCTCCCACTAAACTTTCGTTTCAAGAATTTTAGCAGTAGCGAAAAACAATGTTATAGATATAGTTGTGTGTATAAAAGATACAAAAACAAAGCAATTAAAATTTTAAATAATGTTTTTTCTTTTGCCTAATATAGTAAACTATATGCTTAACAATATTAGATCTTTTTAATGGATGAAAAACATCACATTATTCGTAAAATGCCGTTTTTTACAAAAAACGAGAAATTTGCCATTCACTATTTTTTATGGTACAAAAAAGGGACGTCGAGTGCCACTCTAATCTTTTTACATGTTATTTCTAACATAATAGCGGATATACATGCAAAGGGATTAGTTGCCTGAGAGAGCCTGACAAATGTTACAGCATAAAATGTGAGAAATTTTTGCGTTGCTTGTTATTTGTTAAGTTTTTTATCAATAAACATTGGTCAAAAAATGTTGAATTACTTGTTTTTTATGTTTATTATCCTTGTTGAAATATATTTGAATGGTTTTGCCAAAATGTAAAGATCGTTAAACAAAACTATATATGAAAGATATAGAAGTTTTTCTATTCTTTGACCACAACGTTGAAATTTAATTTTTTTGTTTCTCATTGCTGGACTATTAGTAACAGATGATGGCCTTAATGGTAAAAACTATAATAAGTGAATATAATAAAGTTTTAATATTTAAATTCAAGATATTAGCAAAAGTACCAGCCGATGAGCTCCAAAAAAAACAAATTTGCGCAAGTTTTGGCAAAGTGAAAATGAATGCCCCGTGGGAGAAAAAATGTTCAACGTTAAAAAGTCATTCTGAATCAGAATTGCATAATTTAATCACTTTTCCCAACTACTTTTTTTATGTTTTTTATTCTAAGGATATTAAGTATAGAAAATCCGATATTTTAAGACATTGCTTGCGCTTTAATAATTTCTATGAGCTGAAATTTTTGTAAAAAACAAAAAAATGTGAATAGACCTATTCCAGGCAGAGATGTGCAAACGCTTCGCCAAAACTTATCGCTCGTCGCTGGCCTTTGTTTTTTTAATCAGTCGCCAAAAAAAGGCGAACCGTCGCCAAACAAAGGCGAAAAAATAAGAGAGAAATTTTTTGTCGTGCAAGTTTTGTTCTTTTTTGTTCGATCGAACTTTCGAGCGTACAAAGAAAAAAAATTTATTTCAACATAAGTTTTAGAAAGAGAAAACGCACTAACTGAACGCTTTTATTTTCTCGTCCAGTCGCCTTTTTTTCGCGCGCCTTTTTTTTGGCGAAAATTTTCGAGAAAAAAAAAGCGTCGCCAATTTTTAAGCGACTGAAAAAAAGGCGCGCTTTCGCGCGCGAAGCGTTTGCCCATCTCTGATTCCAGGTTCCGCTCAACTTTATTCAAATTAAATCATTACTAATACTCTTGGCGCGAAAACTTATTTTTTTTTGGAACAAAAATTTTTATGGATTGATTTTTTTATTATATATTCGCTCTCTTCTTTTTTTCGTGTATTTGTGAATGTATATCTGCGATTAATATTAATTACATCACTCTTTTTAGATAACGTTTTTTACACGCTTATTAATCAAATATGGATTTGAATAATCTTCAACTTGCTTTGTCATCTCAATCATCATCATCAAATAGTGGTTCAAGTGCAGAATATTCTTTTGCTTCTCCTCGTCCACAAAACTTTTCTCTTCCTTATCCAATTATCAAATACATGTTTACAAATCCAAATTCTGGAACAGCATGGAAGAAACTGATTCAAACTTGCAAATATTTCTTTTCAAAGAATTTTATTTATCCTGTTGAACGTTTAACATATGATGATGATAAATGGAATGCTGATGGAGAAGTTTTCGATTCAGCGAAAACTATTGCTAAATTATGGATTTATGAAGAAATTGTTGATCGTTGCTTTGACGATCAACGAACACGTTTATCTTCATTTATCCCTAAAATTTACAAGTGTGATCTTCGTTCTTTGGATATTTGGTGTCAAAACTTGACTTTGCAAGAATATCAATTTTTAACTTCTTCTAGTTCTTTTGAAAAGTTAAGCCTATGTTACTGCAAAATTAGTCATTCTGATGGAACCTTGGTTACCTTTGATCGGCTCTTTGAAAATGTTCTTCAACTTCAAACTTTTGAAATGTATGTTTCTATTTAAATTATGTATGTGTGGTGTCCAGCAAGGCCGTACCCAGAAAAAATTTTCGGGGGGGGGGGGCTAACCTTTGATCTTTTGCCGCCGCCAACACGAAGCGGCAAAAGATCAAAGGATTTTCTCGATTTCGGGGGGGGGGGCTGAAGCCCCCAAAGCCCCCCCCCCCCCTAAATACGGGCTTGGTGTCCAGATTGGAGAACGTCCGGTTCTGAGAACCGGACGTCCAGATTAGAGAACAAGGGTTTTGGTTCTCAATCTGGACGTCCATATTAGAGAGCCATGACCTCTGTTCTCCAAAATGGACGTCCAGATTGAAGAACCAATGAACGGTTCTACAATGTGGACGTCCGGTTCTGAGAACTGGACGGTTCTCCAATCCGGACACAACATATATTTAATCAAAATATTCACTTTTTTAGGAGATGTGACGAAAATTCTGCAACAATGTTTGAAAAAGATACTGTCAAAAATCTTGCTGGCATTCTTCCACGTTTAAAATCCTTTTCTCGAATTCTAATTTATGGTTTAACAGAAACCTTTGATTTTGGTTCAATTACAGATTTTCTTTTGGTGAGTTTTTTGCTTTTTAAATACAATAAATTTTTAACTTGTTTTAGAAAAATGAAACCATCCATGTTAGTTTCGAATATGATGCTGTGCTTTCTGATGGATATAAAGAAGATCTTGAAAAGTGTATTGCCAAAATTATTGAAACTCCACCGAAAAAAATTCCTAATATTGATTTTCCTGGATTTGAAAATAGTATTTATTATGATGATTATCAAAAATTATTTTAATACTGTTTCTGTTTGTTTTTAATAAATATCTTTTTGTTTCATTAAAAAGGCACACGTGGGCAAAGTTATCCGATCAAAAAGTATTTTATAAATGCTAGAACATAATTTTGTTACGTTGCAGAAAACGGAATAAAAAATTAGTTTGGAATAGATATATTTTTGTTTTGAAACAAACAAACATGACATTATTGAAATTATAATTTTTAAATGCAATTTTGCAATAATTTGGAGCAGTGGAAAATGATCAAAATTTCCATGAAGGTAGCCTAGAATGTCAGTGAGAAGGTGTAATTTCACTTTTTTAGAATTTTCATGGAATTCTGAGGATTGTTCGAAGCTAAACCCCGACATTTTGAAAATTTTGTGGAACAATTTCTGAAAAAAATTAAATTTCAATTTTTGGTGGACTTATGTTATCAGTGTAGGTACTCAAGACATTGCTCTACACGATTTTGGAATTTTCTGTAATTTTTCGAAAAATTTTTAAGTAATGGTACTTTTTTTTTTACCATTTTTTTGCAAGAAAGTTTTTGTATAACATCAAAAATGATGATGCCATATAATATCAGCTGAAAACATAATGTTTAAAAATAAATTTGTGTTCTAAGTTTTTAAAAAAAGTTTTGTTTTTTATCCTAAAATTTTCTATTTCTTACTTATTTAATATTGTTTTTATTGTACAAAATTTATGAAACAAGAACCAGCTTGGTCTGTTTTTTTGTTTTTAAACACAGGCAAATGCATTTCCTCCGCCATCATTGCAACATTCATTCAAAATTAAAATTATTGTTTGTTGCATCATTTTAACATGTTTACCTTTGTTATAAAATTAAACTTTAAAGAAGTGTATTTCTGCTATCTGAAATTAAAGTATAAAAATATTAAAGTAGGAAATAATAATTAAAAATTGTTTTATATTTAATGCAGAAAAATACCACCTGATTCATAAATCTATAAAACTTGTATTATTAAATATTTATTTTCGTCTGTAAAAATATTTATTACATTTCCCCATTTTATTCAATATTTTTTTGCAAAAACTAAAATTTAAATATTCAAAAATCAAAGTTGCTTTAATTATTGAAATGTAAAATTAAAGTAGGGAATAATAATTAAAAATTGTTTCATATTTAATGTAGAAAAATACATTAATATTCTTTAAATCTATAAAACTTGTATTATTAAATATTTATTTTCGTCTGTAAAAATGTTAATTAATATTCCCTATTTTATTCAATATTTTTTTGCAAATAATAAATTTAAATATTCAAAAATCAAAGATGCTTTAATAGTTAAAATATGTATTTCGGAGAAAGAAGTGTTTTTAGCGCTAAAATATTTTTGCCGATTTTTTTTTG
The DNA here is from genome assembly GCA_964035985.1 of Panagrolaimus superbus. NCBI lineage: Eukaryota > Metazoa > Nematoda > Chromadorea > Rhabditida > Panagrolaimidae > Panagrolaimus > Panagrolaimus superbus. Next base: position 17,073,462 of record OZ038357.1, read on the forward strand.
TTTTTTTTTTTGCTGCCACATTTCTTTCGCAATTGATCGTTTTTTCTTCTGCTTCTTTCCTTTAAAAATTTTTCACAAAATTGACGAAAAAATTGCCCAGAAGGGCAGAGTTACAGCAGCTTTTTTGAATATTTTCTTTGCAATTTTCTTTAAAAAATGCTGATGAATACCTCTGGAAATGGTACTTCAATGGATCCAAGTTTAATGCTCGTTATGCAAATGATGAAAGATGATATATTAATAGAAGCCATTAGAGTATTCCTAATATCATTCAGATAAAATTCATTAGAATTTAATCGTGATATTCTTGATGAAGAGGTTGATATGCTTTATCGACTTCTGTTGCCATCAATCCATGAATCAAAGTACTCTTATTACAAATGTACCTTTTTTCATGTCACAGTATTCTACCATGAAGCTTTACTCAATTATGTTGATGGATACATCACCCACGTTTTATTTCCACATGCATATCAGGGCTATTTTCAAGATGGAATTTTTGATATGTCTACAAATTCTTTGTATTTTATGGATCCATTTGGAAATAGTTTGAATAGATGTTCTGACCGAGAAGCAAAAAAGTAATAAACGAATTAAAACTTACTTATCACGAAGTGTACAAATATTTCATTAATAAAAAAATATGATTATTTTACTGTAATATTTTATTTTTTGTGTCATGAGTATTTTAATTGCCTTAAAAAATAAAGAAATTAATGCTGATTCATTGTTGCTAATGTTGGTATGCAAAGCTAATTTATTATTTATAATAAATTAGCCAGAAACTTAGCTTAATTCCAGTCTTGCTATTAGCTTAATCCTTGATTTTAGCTAGGCAAATAAAAAAAAAAAGATGGCGCAAACCCGATGAAACTAAAATTTTGGGATTTTGTCGTGTAGCGCCTTATATTGGGGTTCACAAAGCCCTATAAAGTAAAATAATTAGGCCGGGACAACGACCGTTTGGGGGAAGCACTACTTTGATCTTTTGCCGTTGCCAACGTGACGCGGAACCCTAAATACGGACTTGGGTCATTTCTGTCCTTATTTACTAAAAGATGTGGGCAAGTGGACAAACATAGTACGAAAGGTTGTTTGCATCTGTGCGGTAAGCAAATCGATTGAGTTATTTAATTTCAGGGCCGAACCTTTCAACCGAATAAAAATCAATAAGGTCGGAATTAAAAATAATTAGTTTTTGAATATCAGCTTTAATATTTTCAAATAAACATGTCACCTTCTGATTGCACTGATCGTAAAAAAATGAAAAATTTTGCTGCTGATTGTGTTCCAATTAGAAGACTGATTAGCGGTATGTATTTTTTATTTTTAAGAATCAAAATATGTATTTGATAAAATTAATAATTTTTGTATTCTGTAAAACAAGTTATACGGTATATCAAACATTTTAGGTTTCGGCGTAAATATTGACATATATTGTCACTGATCAACTAGTTTAATGTGTGCTGCCAAAGAGCAGTACGTAAATTATGGATCACATATCGAATTACAAATTTTGAAAAAAATAGATAGTGATCGAGTGATCAAATATTGTGATAACTTTTTTAAAGATGATAAACTTATCATACTAATGGAACTAGCAGATGTGACCCTTTTGTCATATGTTCACTACGGCGCGTTTAGCACACTTTTGCTCTTTCGTTTTTGCAAGTTGCGCGCAATTTTGCAAAAAAAGAAAATTTTTTACCAATTTACTGTATTAAATTAAACAGATTTCTGCACGTACAACACAATTATTTTTTTATAACATTTAAATATCGAGTATTAGCTACTCAAAAATATCAAACAATCACATTTTATGAAACTGTATGTATGAAATCTAAAGATTTCAACTTTACCTATTTTTACAACTTCACCTAAAGTAAAAATTTTTTGTCTAATGTTAATTTTTAAATGTTTTTGATGGATAATGCTCTCAACAGGGTCTAAAAACATGGAGAAAAGTTTCAACCGTTGCGATGCGCGAATTTTCTTGCAATCTGCATAATTCGATTTTCACCTTATACTGCATCTCCAACATCATTTATTCCTTATATTTTCTTCAAATATTACTCAAAATATCTACAAATAAACTTGCTATCATCAATAACAAATATTATAATCAACGGAAATACTGTATAACTAAAAATAATCGCTAAAAAAGCAATCAAATCTGTCAACATGTCCAACATCGAAAAATTAGCAAAATTACTCAAAAATTCTCAAACAATGATATCTGAAAGAGTCTAATAGATTAGCAATGTTAAACAAGCATAAACGTAAGTATGAAATATATAAACTTATATAATTTTGTTATTTTAGGAAACTTTTTGATCAACATCAATATCGCATATATACTGTAAATTTTGATCTCAAGAAAAACAGCTTGAACACGCTGATTTTTTGCTTCATGTATGATAACGTAGCTTGCTAAAGTTATTCTAAATATGTTTTAATATATTAAATCAATTTTTGGGATCATTTGGATACAATTGTGCATTTGCAACATACAATAAAAACGTGTTATTTTGCCATAATTAAAGTAAACTTTTTCTCGATAAAAAAACTTTTAATTATTTCTGCTCCCTAGAATAAGCTCAAAACATGTATTCAATAAAGAAAATAGCTGGAAATAGAAAAAAAACAGTGTAAAAACATACATTCAAAATTTACAGTATATATGCGATATTGATGTTGATCAAAAAGTTTCCTAAAATAACAAAATTATATAAGTTTATATATTTCATACTTACATTTGTGCTTGTTTAACATTGCTAATCTATTAGACTCTTTCAGATATCATTGTTTGAGGAATTTTGAGTAATTTTGCTAATTTTTCGATGTTGGACATGTTGACAGATTTGATTGCTTTTTTAGCGATTATTTTTAGTTATACAGTATTTCCGTTGATTATAATATTTGTTATTGATGATAGCAAGTTGATTTGTAGATATTTTGAGTAATATTTGAAGAAAATATAAGGAATAAATGATGTTGGAGATGAAGTATAAGGTGAAAATCGAATTATGCAGATTGCGAGAAAATTCGCGCATCGCAACGGTTGAAACTTTTTTCCATGTTTTTAGACCCTGTTGAGAGCATTATCCATCAAAAACATTTAAAAATTAACATTAGACAAAAAATTTTTACTTTAGGTGAAGTTGTAAAAATAGGTAAAGTTGAAATCTTTAGATTTCATACATACAGTTTCATAAAATGTGATTGTTTGATATTTTTGAGTAGCTAATACTCGATATTTAAATGTTATAAAAAAATAATTGTGTTGTACGTGCAGAAATCTGTTTAATTTAATACAGTAAATTGGTAAAAAATTTTCTTTTTTTGCAAAATTGCGCGCAACTTGCAAAAACGAAAGAGCAAAAGTGTGCTAAATGCACCGTAGTGTATGTTGCGAATGTCGGAGTTATCAATAATCCCATAATATTTCGATCAATTGCAGCTCAATTTGTTGAAGGGATCTGCATTCTTCATTTTTAAGGTATCGTTCATCGCGATCTTTCTCACTAAAATATATTGGCAAGAGGCAATTCCTTCAAAATTTCAGATTTTGATGTTGCTGCTTTTTCAAATAATTTAACAAGTGTAGTATGTTTCTTTTTTAATTTCTACTATTTTATAAAACATTTATTGTAAAAATTTTTAGGTTGGAAATTTTGTGATAAATCCACCAGAAATGGTTTGTTTTTTTTTTTTTGTTTTTTTATGAAAAAGTTGACGTATGGGGCTTGTGGTGTTCCCTGTACTATCTTGCAACTGGAAATTTACCCTTTGATAGCACGAGAAATCTTAAAACTTTAATGTCAGATGTTGGTGAAAAAATTGGATTCCCAGAAAATTTTCTTGACGCTGCTCGAAATTTTATTGGTTGGTTAGATGATTGTTCAATAAAGCTACCATTTACGTTTTTGATAAATCATATTGGTAAAGAAAATTGGGATCTTATCTATGCAAGTTTTTTAATATATTAATATTTTATTTGTACTATTTACATTTTTTAGAATTGCTTAAAAGTTGATCCACTGAAACGGCCAACGGCATTTGATCTTTATTATCATCCAATCTTTTTTAAATATTTGTAAGTTTTTTTATACATTCAAATTTTTTTTGTTACCATTATTTATAGCGATTATAAAATGATACCATATGCAACAAGAAATAGTCCTTTTGATAAAAAAACTGGCGGCAAGCCTATTTGGCACCAACAAATTATTCAAAATGATCCTTGTTAAACTATTTATATATACTTTTTTTGTTTTTTAATTTAAGCTTTGTTGTCATGTTTTGTATTATTTGTAACGGCGAATTGATATTTTTTTGTTTTAAAAAATGATTTTGATACATATACTATTGTTTTTTAAATCACTTTCTTAGCACATTAGCTAAAATACGATTTTCAGCATTCAAAGATTCATTTGACTAAACTGTTCTATATCTTTTCCAAATAATTGTTAGCTAACAGAATGAACAATTTTTAACTGAGAAAGGATGAAAGAATCTTCATAGGTAAAAAAAATTATTGAAGGTTTAAAATATCAGAAACACACATTATAAAGTCAGGGTACATAGCATGAAGAGTCGGGAAGCTTAGGTATGGGATCACTGGATGAATCAGCTCAAATCGAGTCAAGTTTCTTCGTGTTTTATTAGTCTTGGGATTGATAAGCTAAGCGGGCACTTTTTTAGTTTGTGCCCCCTCTCATTTTTATTTTTTATTTTCATTCACAAAAAGCAACTCAACCCTACCACCCACCCTTTGAAATCGCGATACAAAGTTCAACATTTTTATGCAAATTTGTGAATTCTAGCAGCTCTGCATTTCGTTCGTCGAACATTAATAAGCATATTTCTGAAAACTTCATTAATATAAGGAAGGAAGTGACGGAGTTGAACTAAGATCAACATTGTATCGTTCTCCATGGATAACGTATCTTTCTAAAGAAGGAGTCTTTGGACGAATACTAAAATTAACTTAAGAAGATATAAGAAAAGAGAAGCGTAAAACGCACGGTGTTGTAGCACTTAAAGTTTCAGCTGAAGAAGGAATTCTTGTAGCCGCCGAAGGAATTCTAAAATCAAAGTAATAAAAAACTATATGTATCATGACAACAAAAAATTACTTTGGCTGAAATGGTTTATCGCTTTGTTGGAAACGGTTTGAAGCATTAACAGAAGTCATTCGATCTAGAACAGTCGGAAAAGCTGGATCACTTGAATGAATTCGGACAAAATCCGTTTTTCCTTTGTTACGAAAAACAACTTTTCGATTTTCAGGTTCTATAATAAATATATAATATGAATCACAGCAGCTTACTTATTTCACCGGTACAATCAAGAAAACTCTTTGAACCTTCGTTTTCAAAAATATAAACGGGTTCTTCACTATTCATAGTTCCGCCGCCATCATTGATTTCTTCAGAAACATTTTCAGCAGTATTACCAGAAGAACCATTATGCTTTTCTTTGTTGCCGCCGGAGTCTGCATCTTCTGCCATTTTAACAAAGATTTATATAGAATAGCGGCAAAAGAAGGACCTGTAATAAATAAGTTTACATTAGCTTTTACAGTTTTAATAATTATATAACAAGAAAGAAGAAACAAGAAAATACGACACGTATGTAAAAATAGCTAACACGTTTAAAAAATAACTCAAAAAACGAGACAAGGCCAACAAAACTGAAATATTTTCGTTTCAAGAAAAACTGCTACCAACTGTTTTTTGACGCAAACATTCTCACAGGGACACCAACAGTGTTGCGCAATTTACGGTTAAATTAACCGGTAATTTACCTTTTTCCATAGAAAAAAATGCCAAATGAATCAAAATTTACTGTTGGATTTTGAACTATTAAGCCTAAGTTTTTTTATTAAGTTTATTACTTTTTTGCTTCTTCATTTTTTAAAGAAATTGCAAATAAAATATTCAAAAAAGCTGCTGTAACTCTGCCCTTCTGGGCAATATTTATTTTTTTGTCAATTTTGTGAAAAATTTTTTGGTGAAGGAAACAGAAAAAACGATCAATTGCGAAAAAAAAAACAAAAAAAATCGGCAAAAATATTTTAGCGCTAAAAACACTTCTTTCTGTTTCCGAAATATACATTTCAATAATTAAAGCAACTTTGATTTTTGAATATTTAAATTTTAGTTTTTGCAAAAAAATATTGAATAAAATGGGGAAATGTAATAAATATTTTTACAGACGAAAAGAAATATTTAATAATACAAGTTTTACAGATTTATGAATCATGTGGTATTTTTCTGCATTAAATATAAAACAATTTTTAATTATTATTTCATACTTTAATATTTTTTACTGTAATTTCAGATATCAGAAATAAACTTTTTAAATGAAAGACGGACTGGTGCGGCTCGGTCACAAAAAAGGGAAAGAATGGAACGCCTGCTCTCATACAGTATGCCGCTGCGCTAGCGGGAAATTCAAAAATTTGCAAAAAGTCTTTATCAACTTTTGCAAATTTGCAAAACTTGATAAAGACTTTTTGCAAATGAAAGAAGTTTTTTATTTGCAAATGATTTTTGCTTTTAAAAATATTTTATATGGAGAATCTCAAAATTGCAAACTCTTTTTGCATTTTTTTACATTTTCTGAGAAGATTTTCCTCAAATTTGCAAAACAAAAGATTTTTTAGGGGATCTTTAAAATTGCAAAGCGCATTTTGCAAAATAAAAGGTAGTTTTATTTTTTTTGGTAAATTTTGAAAAGTTTTATTTTTTATTGCTTTATATATTTGATTTATTAAAAAGTTTTCACTGTTCAAATTATTATAAAAATTACGTTAAAATATTTCAATGGTGGATTTTTCATGTATTTTTTATGTATTTTTATCATTCTTTGTAATAAACATGTATAAAAAAGATAATTATTGTAATAGACATTAAAAAATAAATTAAAAAGAATTAAAAAATGAAACATTTGTCGCAAAACGCGCTTCCTTTTTTTTGTCGTTCAGTCAAAGTCAACTTTTGACGCACCCATTTGATTGCGTGTATGGTCGAGTGGTTCAAGCATTAGGTTTGGACCCAGCGGTCGCGGGTTCAAATTTTTGCAAAGGATAAAAATGAAAAAAAGTTGTGGAAAAATTTCCTCAAAAAAAAAGCAGCCGACAAAAAGTTGAGGAAAAATGAAATTTCCTCAAAAAAAGCAGCCGATAAAAGGTACAGTATGCCATTGGCATGATACCGTTTATCAGCGGCTTCATCAACGTCAACAAATTAGCATAAATAGTTAAAAAATTGTAAAAAGAAATAAAACAATAAAAAAATTAAATTTTATTTAAATAATAACCTCGTTTCAAATAATGACGAGGAATTAAAAAATTAAAACCAAAAATTTAACATCGACCAAATGATGAGTAAATTTGCTTATTTTTTCATTTTTTTTTGTCGGTCAAAAATATTTTTAATTATCACGTCTTATATGACCTGTGTAGGTACTCAAGGGTACTGTTTTTTTACCATTTTTTTTGCAAAAAAGTTTTTGTGTAACATTAAAAATGATGATGTCATTAGGGATCGGATACCGTAACGTTTTTCGAAAAATGCGGTAACGGTAAAATTCCGTTTTTGTAAATTGTCACGGTACGGTATTACGGTAATATCGCGGTATTACCGTAATACCGTCCATTGAAAAACGATAAACTTTAGATTTATCAATAATTTATTAAATTTTTTATGCCAATAATTGCCTCTGAAAAAGACTATTTTAGTGGCAAAATGATTCACCTTTTTCTAAAGAATAATTCATCGAAACATTTTTCCTAATTGTTTATCAAAAAACAAACTTTCATAAAAAAAGTTCACGGTACGGTATTACGATATTTTTTTACGGTACTGAAACCTTGGCGGTACGGTAACACGGTAAATTACCGCGGTATCCAATCATTAGATGCCATATAAAAACAGCTGAAAGCGTAATTTTTTTTAAATAATAAATTTGTCTTTTAAGTTTTTAAAAACAGTTTTGTTTTTTATCCTAGCATTTTCTATTTCTTACTTATTTAATTTTGTTAAAGGTTTTATTGTGGCCATTTATTTATTTTATTTCTGCGTTGATGATACAACTTAATAAATGATAGATTTTGTGGGAAACAAATAGAGTGTCAGAAAATGATACATTATTGATGGTGTTGCGACGATTATCAGCATCGGTTTAATAACCTTCACAACAGAATGAAAGACCAAACACTTGAAGAGAAGAAGAGAGAGTTTTTATTAGACGACTTCACATGATGAGATAAGACAGATAGAAAAGGTAGAGAATACAATGTACAACAAATGCTTATATACAATTACAGAGGTTATGAATGATAATTATATGCAAATTACGGATAATTAGCATTAGAATGAAAAGAATCGCGTTTCTCCGCGACATTCCCCCACGAGACGAAGAGCAAGCACGATTGATCGAAGATTGAATATCAGATGCGGAACACTTCGTTAATATTTCAGTTGCCATATTGAATCAAGATGATGTACGAGTATCACGGAATAAAGATCAAGCACTTGTAGTTGATGACGTTGTTTTCAGACTTCTTTTTGGATCACGATCAATCGATGATTGAGAACCATTTCTTTGCCTCTCAAAGAGGACTTTTTAACTGCCTCCCAATGAGGACTTCGAGTTGCCTCCGATTGAGGACTTTTGAGCTGCCTCCCAATGAGGACTTAGTGTTGCCTCCGTTTGAGGACTTGGATTTGCCTCCGACTGAGGGCTTTTCGGTGCCTCCCACTGAGGACTTTTCGGTGCCTCTCACTGAGGACTTTTCGGTGCCTCTCACTGAGGACTTAAACTTACATGTTGTTGATGCCAACACGGACCAATCCATCTTCTCCATCAAGATCATGTGAGCCAGAGAAATTTTCATCATTTGATTCAAGCACTTGAAATATTAAGACCAGAAATCAAATATGGAATAATTTGCAAGCAACACACTACGCCAGACTAAATCTTCATTACAAAAACCAGCTGGAAAGGTCCAAGCAGATATACTGTAAGCACGAGGGCACATCCAAAGGAGAACAGCAGGATCATTATACCATTTTGATTCATCTTTCATTCCAAGCACTTTCGGTTATCATAGTTGATTCCAAGCACCATAATCCAGAGCCACGCGTAGACCATGCACTTGAACCATAAAACGTTTGATTCGGATTCCCGGTCGATGCACCATTTGTTGCGACGATTATCAGCATCGGTTTAATAACCTTCACAACAGGATAAAAGAGCAGACACTTGTGTAGAAGAAGAGAGTATTTATTAGACGACTTTACATGACGAGGTAAGACAGATAGAATTGGTAGAGAATACAATGTACAACAAATGCTTATATACAATTACAGAGGTTATGAATGATAATTATATGCAAATTACGGATAATTAGCATTAGAATGAAAAGAATCGCGTTTCTCCGCGACAGATGGGTTAGATTTAATTTTTAAAATAAAATTTAAAAAAAGTGTCTTTCAATTTTCCTAAATCTTAATTTTTCTTCATTTCGAGGTTTTTTAAAAATTATATTTAAATATTCAAATAATTGGTTGTAAAATAAAAATTGTAAAATGGCTTTAAAAACGCAGAAACAAAAAATATTTGTCCGTTTTTTTTATCAATAACTGTTTTTTGCTTGCTTCTTTTGAGGAAAAAAAAGAAGTGATTCATTTTAAAATTGATGCTGATTCATTTGTTGACTGGCTGGCAGCCATAGTGGTGGTCACCTCATAATTCTCGAACTGTGCAAATTGTGAATGTTGCATGAAAAATATAGCATTTTTTTGTAAATAGTTTAACATTTGACACGTTCAATTTTTGTAGCCAAACTCTAAATTAAAAAATTTTATACTAGTCAAAGATCAAAAAAAATATCAACATAGATGCTTTTCACGGGCTCTTTTTCCCAGAGGTTAAATTTTTTTTCATGCAAAATGTTGCAAATAGCTTAAAAATGATAAAAAAACATGTCTTAGCTTTTAAAAAATTTTTTTGAGAAGGTGTCGCCAAAATCAAAAAATTGCGAAAAATGGTCAATTTTTGCATATTTTGGCCTATAATTCCTAGATCAAGTACAATATTGAAAAAAATTTTCGGCCATTTTTAAGTTCTAACTATATAGGAACTTTTATTAATAAAAATTTATAGCTGTTGCTAAATCTCGTTATATGCGAACATAATGAAAATGGGAAAAAATGGGTAAAAAAACACAATTTTTTTACGTTTTGACATGCCCTGGTCTTTAAAAAGCCTAGATTAAAAAAACATTTCGTACGAATTTTGCTTTTGGGTCTACTAGACATGTTTAAAACACTTTCGCTCTAATGGCATTTCGAAATTAATGTTTTCGAACAAAATGAAAATTAGGACTTTTTCACATATTTCTAAAAACCAAATTTTGGTGCCAGTGAATTTTCAAAACAAAGCATTTTTACGTAAAATCCTCCGGCTATCTTTAAGTACACATATTTGTGGTAAAAAAAAATTAGTAATAGTGTATTTGGGCGCCACCGGTTATTAGCCGTTTTTATTCGAATGAAATGCGTTTTTTTACTTTTTCGCACCCCATTACACTTATGTGCTCACCAAATTCAAAAAAAAGGTTTAATCAACAATTCCTCCGGCTATTTTACTTTTAATATCACTTTGAATAATTTAAAGTCGGCAGGAGTTATATACACTCACTTGGGATCAAGCGATTTTGGTGTTTACCTATATGTATAGGATCAAAAGTCAGATTACTCTAGGAAAGCGTTAAATGATTTTTAAAGCCTTATTTAGACCAAAATACTGTTAAAAACATGTATTTTATTATAAAAATATGATTTGGAGCTAAAACTTGTCCATATAAGGCATTTTTGATATATTTTTGATGTTGGGGTATATGGTGATTATAAAAAATGCTTATTTTAAAAATTTTTTGAATTGAAAGAAATTTTATTGATTTCTTATGAATCCCCTTATTAAGACGAATCGAATGATATTAAATTTGTGCCATTAAAAAAAAATTATTTTTTGGATTCTGAATCCGAATTCTGAAGTTTTAAAAGTTTTTTTTCTGATTTTTTATGAATTGTCTCATCCAGATGAATCAAATGATATCATCTTTATCACATTTAAGAAAAACAAATTTTTTTGGATTCTGAATCCGGCTCCAGAATCCTTATTTCTAGATAAAATCGATAGGCACCCTACTGGTTTTTATCAGTGAGCATAAGGCTATCTTTTGGTACCAAAATCAGCCCAAAAAGGTAACCCTTTACAAAATCCGTCTTAACCGACGAAAATAGGGGTAAAAAAGAGCCCGTGATCAATGATATGGTATCAGAAGTTTCAATACAATCAAGATCGGCAATTTTTCATAATCGAAAAATTGTAAATATTTTGATGCTTTAGTTAATACGGATATTTCAACACAAATGTGTTTTTTATAAACCAAACCGAAAAAATTATTTTGCATTCGAATGTTGGCACTCGACAACATTAAGCCAAAAAAAAATATATTTAATATTTTATACCATTAAAATTTTTAAATCTTTTTGATATTAAAAAAATAAAACAGTGCAATAATGCATTCCAGATATCGCTCAACGAAATTCAAATTTAAACATCACTCGCGGAAAATATTCCTGACACGAAAACTTTTTATTTTTTGGAAGATTAAATTTTTATAGATTGATTTTTTTATTTTTTATTTGTAAAATTAATATTCGCTTTCTTCTTTTTTTCGCGTATTTGTAAATGTTTATCTGCGATTAATATTAATTACATCACTCTTTTTAGATAACGTTTTTTACACTTATTGATCAACTATGGATTCAAATGATCTTCAACTTGCTTTGCCATCTCCATCATCATCAAATAATGATTCAAATGAAGAATATTCTTTTGCTTCTCCTCGTCCACAAAACTTTTCTCTTCCTTATCCAATTATCAAATACATGTTTACAAATCCAAGCTCTGGAACAGCATGGAAGAAACTGATTCAAACTTGCAAATATTTCTTCTCAAAGAATGCTATTTTTCCTGTTGAACGTTTAGAATATGAAGATGGTAAATGGAAAGCTGATGGAAAAAGTTTTGATTTAATGAAAAATGTTGCTAAATTATGGATTTATGATCAAATTTTTGTTGATTGCTTCGTACATCAACGAACACTTTTATCTTCATTTATCCCAAAAATTTACAAGTGTGATCTTCGTTCTTTGTATATTTGTTATCAAAATTTTACATTCGATGAGTATCAATTTTTAACTTCTTGTGGTTCTCTTGAAAGGTTAAGTCTTTATAGCTGCACAATTAGTCATTCTGATGAAGCCTTAGTTACTTTTGACCGACTCTTTGAAAATGTTCATCAACTTAAACGTTTTGCAATGTATTTTTCTATTTATATTATGTATAATAAATCTAAATATTCACTTTTTTAGGTGGTGTAGCGAAAATTCTGCAACTATGTTTGAAAAAGATACTTTCAAAAAATTAGCCGATATCCTTCCTAATTTAAAAGAACTTTCTAGCATTCGTCTCACTGGTTTAACAGAAGCCTTTGATTTTTCTTCAATCACAGATTTTCTTTTGGTTAGTTTTTTTTTGCTTTCAAAAATACTGTAAATGTCAACGTGTTTTAGAAAAATGAAACAATCGATGTAACTTTGATCTATGATTTTGCTGCTTGGCTTTCTGATGCATATAAAGAAGATCTTGAAAAGTGTATCGCCAAAATTATTGAGACTCCACCGAAACGAATCCCTTTTATTTCTTTTCCTGGATTTGAAAATAGTATTTTTTATGATGATTATCAAAAATTGTTTTAATACTGTTTCTGTTTGTTTTTAATAAATATCTTTCTTTTTCATTCAAAACGGCACACATGAGCAAAGGTAATCCGATCCAAAAAATATTTAATTTTTCTTGAATTTGCGAAGATTAAATTTATGGAGGCAATTTTAGTTAATTCAAAATATGTAGTAAAAGTGGCTTAAAAGTGTGTGATAAACTTTATAGTTGAAAGTACTAATATATTTAAATGAAAAGGAAATGCCTTTTTTTGTTAAACTGGAATTTGGGCAATGTTTTTAAAGCGAAAAACTTTTATACATTTATGTTTTTATAAAAAGTGAAACATTTTTTGATCCAAAAAAAATTACGTGTGTTTATTTCTTTTTCCCCACAATTTTTCATTTAAAAAGAAATCAAAATTTTTTAATAGTATTATTACAATTTAAATTTAAAATAAATTTTTTTAATACATTTTTGTAGTTGGTCGAATTATTGATGTGGTGGTTACGGTAATCATCTTTAATTGTTTTCGTCGAAAAAAATTCAAGTAATCACTTGGAACAGATTTTGAGATAAATAATATTGCAAATGGATTTACTTAACTTCCAACATCAATAACATAATCAAAAAAAACCCTGTACAATAGAGAAGATAAAATTTTGATTGATATAACGGGGCGCCAAACATATGTTGTAACAAATTTATTCGAAAAAGGGCTAAATAAAAATCCTGTTACAGGCTTAACAAAAAATGGTTATATTATGTTTTGTGTGAAAATTTTGAAAGTAAACAAAAGAAACACAAATTTGGGATTGGTTAAAAAAGAAGTAAAAATACAAAAATATCAGGTCGTTCCAAAAGTTTTTGCGTTTGGTTTTTTCACTGGCAAATGAAACTGGGTGCATCTAAAAATCTGAAATTTTGCATGAAGGTAGCCGGGGATGTGGGCCAGATGATGTGATGTTGATTTTTTGTGATATCTAAAATTTTCATAGGATTCTGGAGCATTTTCTGTGCGAGACCATGGATTTTCGCGGTTCTCGTGGAACAAGCTTCTGGAAAATTCGATTTTGAGAGTTTTATAGGTTAAAATGACCTGTACGGATACCCAGGACATTGTTCTAACAGAATTTCAAGGTTTTAGGATTTTCTGAATTTTTCTGGAATTTTCCGGAATTTTCAAAGCTGGAATACGGTACACATAGAAAAAAAATTCCCATGACTTTATTTTTGCCTCCAAAATATTCAAAATGGAGTATTTTTATTCCAGATGAGTTGTTTTATCAATATCAAGCCAGAAAAAAATTATCAGACATCTGTAGCTAATTCTACAGTATCCCAAAGTCAAGTTTTTATGTTGCAGTATTTCGGTGTAAATTCAAAAAATTGTAACTTTTGAAATAACGATGGAAATAAATTTTAAACTGTTCAGAATTATTCCATAACATTATTTTTAATAATTCCAAGTGATAGAAAGTGCATATTGCTCGTTATCACTACCTACAGTATACCCAACTGATATGCATATATAATGTATTCAAAGTTCACATAAAATTCTTTTTTTTGAGTAAATATGATAATTCTTATCTCAAATAATCATAACAACTTATTTTGGACGTTAACTGAACAAACTGGAAGAAAAAACCTTGTTTTTACTTTTCATCGTCTGCTTCAGGTATACGGTAAAAATTGAAAAATTCGAAAATTGTAGTTCTTTGCTTTTTAAATATCATTTTAGTATCAAGAACATATAACTTAAATTTTTTTAGATTAGAAATATCAAATTTACTCAAAAAAAAGAATTTAATGTGAACTTTGAATACATTTTATATGCATATCAGTTGGGTATACTGTAGGTAGTGATAACGAGCAATATGCACTTTTTATCGCTTGGAATTATTAAAAATAATGTTATGGAATAATTCTGAACAGTTTAAAATTTATTTCCATCGTTATTTCAAAAGTTACAATTTTTTGAATTTACACCCAAATACTGCAACATAAAAACTTGACTTTGGGATACTGTAGAATTAGCTACAGATGTCTGATAATTTTTTTCTGGCTTGATATTGATAAAACAACTCATCTGGAATAAAAATACTCCATTTTGAATATTTTGGAGGCAAAAATAAAGTCATGGGAATTTTTTTTCTATGTGTACCGTATTCCAGCTTTGAAAATTCCGGAAAATTCCAGAAAAATTCAGAAAATCCTAAAACCTTGAAATTCTGTTAGAACAATGTCCTGGGTATCCGTACAGGTCATTTTAACTTATAAAACTCTCAAAATCGAATTTTCCAGAAGCTTGTTCCACGAGAACCGCGAAAATCCATGGTCTCGCACAGAAAATGCTCCAGAATCCTATGAAAATTTTAGATATCACAAAAAATCAACATCACATCATCTGGCCCACATCCCCGGCTACCTTCATGCAAAATTTCAGATTTTTAGATGCACCCAGTTTCATTTGCCAGTGAAAAAACCAAACGCAAAAACTTTTGGAACGACCTGATATTTTACAAAATGCCAAAATCTGATCGTGTGTCACGACCCGCAAGGGTATGTAAAATTAGAATAAAAATAGTATCGCAGATCTGACGTAAAACCAAAAACGCCTAAAATTCATAAACTCATTCTCCCTTATTTTCAGTTTGATTATTTGGTACTTCTTTACTTTACCTCCCCCTTCGTTCTCGCAAAACTTTCTAAGTTTTTGTCTTGCAAAAAGTTCATCCCCGAATTTTAGGGATGAACTTTTTGCAAGACAAAAACTTAGAAAGTTTTGCGAGAACAAATGTAGACGACCGGCCAGCAGGAATGAAAAAAGGAAGAAAGAGCTCGAAAACATGTCGCATTCACCCTTTTATACACTTTTTCAGCTTTTTTAACGAATTTACATAAAATATACAAGAATCGAATGAGGGGAGGAAAAGTGAAGAAGTGCTGTGTTACACTTCTTTACTTTACCTCCCCTTTTGATCACCAAAAAAATGAAAAAGTATTTTTATTCAAATTTGTGAGAAAAAGAATAAAAGTGAACATTTTAATTTTTACAAAGTTTTTCAAAAACAAGGGGGAGGAAAAGTAAAGAAGTGCCGATTATTTTAATCTTTTGCCGCATTTCAAAGTCACATCAAAACCCCCCACCGACCGACCGAGAAATTTCCAAAAAGTCGCAAAGGGGGGAATAAGCTGATTTCGACCAAAATCTGGAAGATAAAAGAAAGAAAAGTTTAGAAATTTTTCGGTGTTTTCAGAATGTATGACTTTTCACGGAAAGACTTTTCACCCAAAAGGATATTTCACCGAAAAAGATATTTCACCGAAAACTTTTTCACCGAAAAAGGCTTTTTGCCAAAAATATATATTTCATAGTGTTTTTAGATTTTATACTTACATCAGCAATCGAAACTTCTGTTTTTGTTTTAACTAAGACATTTTACCGGCTAAAAGTTAAACAACGTAGAAACACTTAAACAAAACTTAAGAATCACTAGCGAAACCGATCTGTAACCATCACCTTTGACATTTTGACTAAGAAACCCTGAGGAAACCTTGAGAAACACTAAGGAACCCTAAGAACTCATAGCTTAGTACATGGGGGTTTGGGGTAAATAACATAAGATACACTGAAAAAAAGCCGTTACGAATTCATCACTGATCGGTGATGAATTCGACACTGCTACAGTGACTTAAAATTCCTCACTTAAAACATGCCAAAGATCACAGTGATGTGATGCAACTGTGAGGAATCTAGTGACGGTGATGTTATTGTGACGTTATGGTGATGTATAAGTAACTGAAAAGTTACCATCACAGTAATGATTCGGTGACGTTTTGGTGATGATTTTCCGCTCCCCCCTATAATTTTTTTGGGCAAAAGTTTTTAATGTCTGCCATTTTTTAGTTGCTCTCATTTCAGAATTGTAGTCGTAAAACAGATATGCAAGAAAAGAACGAAACAAATTTAAAAAAGGTAAATTCGTTAAATTCAAATAAAACTATTTTTGAACAGTTTTCTTTTTTCTTATACCATAACAACATTTTACAGTATTAATATATTTCGAAATATAAAAAGGACGATAAAGGAAATTATCGGGGGGAGCGGAAAATCATCGCCAAAACGTCACCGAATCATCACTGTGATTGTAACTTTTTAGTTACGTATGCATCACCATAAAATCACCGTCACTGAAGTGATGCAATCATCACGCCACCATTGCGTCGCGGGTAAAACCGTCACCATTCCCTCACTATTTTTTTTTCAGTGTATTTATGTGGGAGTCGGGGACGTTAAATCACAGAAGCCAAGTCAAGTTAATTACTAACTTGGCTTAAATGTTACAGGCTTAAAAAAATCTACAGTAATTCTGAATTTGAACTTCCTTAGTGTTTCATAGGGTTTCCTCAGGGTTTCTTATTCAAAATGCCAAAGGGGATGGTTATTGTGTGTTTCTGCGTTGTTTAACTTTTAGCCGGTAAAATGTCTTAGTTAACACAAAAAAAGAAGTTTCGTTTGTTGATGTAAGTATAAAATCTAAAAACACTATAAAATATACAAAATATATTTTTCGGTGAAAAGTCCGCAAACCGTTTTTCACTAAAATCGCTAATATTTTGTTGTCTCTCTTGGAAAAAACAAAGAAAAAGTTGAAAATGGTTAAAAATCTTGAACATTTTTAATTTTTGGTCGACAAGGGGGGGGGGCTTTCTCCAGTTCCACCCCCCTATTTGCGGCCCTGCATTTTGCATAGAAAAAATAATAAAGAAAGAAAAAATAAAGAAAATAAGAAAAATATATACAGTTTGCCATTGGCGTTGTGGAAGGGGGCGCCAGGATACAGCCCTAATACCCCACTATTCATAATAAAGGCAACTTTGAAAATTTTTCCAAAAAGTTTTTTAGGATAAGCAAAATGAAAAAACATTTTTAACATTTTTAATATTCATACAATAATATAGTAAAAGTTTTAAACAAATGCGCGGAAAACACTGTATATCATGCTTTGCGTATAGTCAGAAACATAAACATATGTTACAATTTAAAAAATCCTTTGATGTTGCGCCAAAGGCGGTAAAAGATGAAAGGAAATGCCCTCTAAAAATAGGATTTTGGCATCTAATGTATTGTTCCCGGCAGGCGCGAAGCGCCTGTCGGGGACAATATAGGGTCATGTAAATAGGGACCGACGGCGGCCGCGGAGCGGCCGCCGAAAAATTTAGGGTCATGCTGAGAGGGACCGGATAGCAAATTTTAAAAAAATGACCCCCTTCTCGACGACCGTCGGTCCCTATTTACATAACCCAATATTTTCCCGGCAGGCGCGAAGCGCCTGCCGGGAACAATACA
Organism: Panagrolaimus superbus; assembly: GCA_964035985.1. Classification (NCBI taxonomy): domain Eukaryota; kingdom Metazoa; phylum Nematoda; class Chromadorea; order Rhabditida; family Panagrolaimidae; genus Panagrolaimus; species Panagrolaimus superbus. Next base: position 17,091,619 of record OZ038357.1, read on the forward strand.
TTAGATGCCAAAATCCTATTATTAGAGCGTATTTACTTTCATCTTTTACCGCCTTCGGCGCAACATCAAAGGATTTTTTAAATTGTAACATATGTTTATGTTTCTGAGACTATACGCGAAGCATGATATACAGTGTTTTCCGCGCATTTGTTTAAAACTTTTACTATACTATTGTATGAATATTAAAAATGTTAAAAATGTTTTTTTCATTTTGCTAATCCTAAAAAACTTTTTGGAAAACTTTTCAAAGGTGCCTTTATTATGAATAATGGGGTATGAGGGCTGTATCCTGGCGCCCCCTTCCACACGCCAATGGCAAACTGTATATATATTTTTCTTATTTTGTTTATTTTTTCTTTCTTTATTATTTTTTTAATGCAAAATGCATTTTACAGAATTCAAATTGACCAAGTGTTTGCTTAGATCGTCACAAAATTGTGTTATCTGAATTTAGTCATTTTAGTGATGATCTAAGCGACGACTTGGTCAATTTGAATTTTTAAAAATGCATTTTGCATTGAAAAAATAATAAAGAAAGAAAGAAAAAAACAAAGATTTAAATGTTGACGATTTCGAGGAAAAAAAATGTTAAATCATTTTCAACTTTTTCTTTGTTTTTTCCAAAAATATACAGGGTGGTCCATTTAAAAGTCGCACTTGTTTTTTATTGGCAAATTGTTCCCAGAAGCGCCCAGGGGTTAATATTTTCAGGGTAGACCAACGACAATCGCGAGCAACTTTTTGACTATAAATTTTGGCATTCGGGGACATTTCGCCAAACCGCGCCAAATTCAAATTTTTTTAAGATTCAACTATTTTAAAGCATTTATTATGAAAATTCAAGCATTTTTACACACAATAGCACCAAAAATAATTTTTTATCTTCAAAAATAAAGAAAATTATCTCAAATAAACTTTTTGCCTTAAAAAATCACATTTTGTAAAAAATCCAGAGTCTTGGTTTGTTTTGCATTTTTTTATTAATTTATTATTATCAACGTTTGTAAGAATAAAAAAACTAAAAATTAACTCGAAAAATAAAAAATTGAAATCATGGAATTATGGAATTATTCTTTTTTTTATTTTTCGAGTTAATTATTAGTTTTTTTATTCTTACAAACGTTTGTAATAATAAATTAATAAAAAAAATGCAAAACAAACCAAGACTCTGGATTTTTTTACAAAATGTGATTTTTTAAGGCAAAAAGTTTATTTGAGATAATTTTCTTTATTTTTGAAGATAAACAGTTATTTTTGGTGCTTTTGTGTGTAAAAATGCTTGAATTTTTATAATAAATGCTTTAAAATAGTTCAATCTTAAAAAAATTTGAATTTGGCGCGGTTTGGCGAAATGTCCCCGAACGCCAAAATTTTTAGTAAAAAAGTTGCTCGCGATTGTTGTTGGTCTACCCTGAAAATATGAACCCCTGGGAGCTTCTGGGAACAATTTGCCAATAAAATACAAGTGCGACTTTTAAATGGACCACCCTGTATATTATATATATTTCATAGTGTTTTTAGATTTTATACTTACACTGGCAATCGAAACTTCTGTTTTTGTTTTAACTAAGACATTTTACCGGCTAAAAGTTAAACAACGTAGAAACACTTAAAGAAAATTTAAGAAGTGCTAAAAACCTTAAGAATCACTAACTAAACCGATCAGTAACCATCCCCTTTGGCATTTTGAATAAGAAACCCTGAGGAAACCCTATGAAACACTAAGAAAGTTCAAATTCAGAATTACTGTAGATTTTTTTAAGCCTGTAACATTTAAGACAAGTTAGTAATTAACTTGATTTAGCTTCTGTGATTTAACGTCCCCGACTCCCACATACATATCTTATGTGATTTACCCCAATCCCCCATGTACTAAGCTGTGAGTTCTTAGGGATCGTCCAGAAATCACGTGACCAAAAAATCAAAGTTTTTGGACCCCCTCCCCCCTCTGTGACCAAACATCAAAGTATTTTACCGAAAATATCAAAGCGCGTGACAATTTGGGTAACCCCCTCCCCCCCCTTGCCTTGGTCACGTGATTTCTGGACAGTCCCTTAGGGTTCCTTAGTGTTTCTTAGGGTTTCCTCAGGGTTTCTTATTCAAAATGCCAAAGGGGATGGTTACTGATCGGTTTAGTTAGTGATTCTTAAGGTTTTTAGCACTTCTTAAATTTTCTTTAAGTGTTTCTACGTTGTTTAACTTTTAGCCGGTAAAATGTCTTAGTTAAAACAAAAACAGAAGTTTCGATTGCCAGTGTAAGTATAAAATCTAAAAACACTATGAAATATATATTTTTGGCGAAAAACCTTTTTCGGTGAAATATCTTTTTCGGTGAAATATCCTTTTGGGTGAAAAGTCTTTCTGTGAAAAGGCATACATTCTGAAAAACACCGAAAAATTTCTAAATTTTTCTTTGTTTTATCTTCCAGATTTTGGTCGAAATCAGCTTACTCCCCCCTTTGCGACTTTTTCAAAATTTCTCGTCGGTCGGTCGGTCGGTGGGGGTCATTAAAATGACCCCTTCTCGATGTATGCATCAAATTTCTGTGATTGATTCTCTCGACACGAAACTGCTTCAAAAACTGAATCGAAAATATCTGATAATTTCTTCTGCGTATTGTTCTAATCCAAAATTTTTTTTAAGTTTAAATTTATTTTTATTCTTCGTTTTTTTCGCGGTTTTAAAAATCTAATGTCGCCAGGATTTGAGCTTCCTTTTTTATCATTTTAAAAATGCAATTTTCGTTTAAAAATTAGTTAATTCTTATTTATAATGGTTTTGTAGCGTTTTTTATGCAGATTTAGAATGAAAAGGTGAAAATTTGATAAATTTTAATATGAAAAGACGTTTGTCCATGGTTTTCCCAACGTCTTTTTGTTCATGATGAAACAAAAAAGATACTGTTCAAACAAAACTTGACAACAAAATATTTTTAAATCACTTGATAGAATGATTATTTTAAAACAATAAATTTATGTTTTAAACTCTTTAAAACAGTTTTGTTTTTATCCTAGGATTTTCTATTTCTTAATAATTTAATTTTGTTAAAGGTTTCATTGTGGTCATTTAATTATTTATTTCTGCGTTGAACTTAATAAATGATAGATTTTGTGGCAAACAAGTAGAGTGTCTGAAAACGATACATTATTAATGGATTACATTTTAAAAGGTGTCTTTCAATTTTCCTAAATCTTAATTTTTCTTCATTTCGAGGTTTTTTAAAAATAATATTTAAATATTCAAATTATTTGTTGTAAAATAAAAATTGTAAAATTGCTTTAAAAAGGCAAAAACTAAAAATATTTGTTCGTTTTTTTAACCAATAACTCTCCGGCTGAGACTTTTTTCCGACAGTACTAATTTACAACGTAAAAAACACTTTGAAACCCTGAGGAAACCCTGAGAAATCTCTGTTATTTTTTTCATTTTTTTTGTTGCATAAAGTGTAAAGCCTTATTATTATCAAAATAAAATTATTAAAAGCAGATAAGGGTGCAAAGTACTATTTTATATCAGTTGTTTATGCCCAGAACAATTTACCGTTTTTGAGATTTTAGAAAATTCATGCAAGAAAAAAAACAAGTAAAATGTTTTTGTGTGATTTGAGACGGAGAATTTGTTGCTTACTTTTTTTTTCGTTTCCGCACCGTATTCCGTCTGAAAACTTGTTACAGTTTTCCGTTTCACAAATTGTAATTATCCGACAGATGACAAAATACAGACAACAAAAAATTCGCAATCAAACGTTCGATTTTGAATCAAAAAAGAAATAAACAAAATTTGAAAAAACACTTTATTCTTCATCGACGACGAAAAAAATGCAAAAAATAACGCAGCAAAAACAACTTTTATTAATAGCATTCTCTCTTTTCGACAGCTGCATTTCGTAACAATTCCGTGTAAAAATGGCATATTTTTTGATCAAAAATGAAAGAAAAAATATTTTAAAGTTTTCTTTTAAAGTTCCATAGTGCTGAAAAAAGCGGCTTTCGTTTTTTTTAAATCTTTGAATTTTTTATTTGCTTTAATTTTTGTAATTTCGTTTAAAAATTACTTTAATTTTGTTTTTATGTGTTTTATTGTAATGTTGGTAAAGCCAGCAGAATCGAATAATTATTTCGATATTAATCATATATGTTCAAAAACCTTAACATCAAAATGTTATGTTTTTGGCACAATTTATTTTATGTACTGAATCTTCTGAAATTTAGGGTTTTTACATTTTCCACATTTTTTTATTAAAAATTAACAGTAAATTTATAATTTAAAATAATGAAAAAAATATCGTTCAAAATTTTCAATTATGTTAAATATTTTTTATGTTGAAGTCTCAATGCACAAAAACGTTGTACAACTAAAAAGTGAGTTTTGGATTTGAAAATGGTAATAAGTATGATACTTTTACCAAGGCAAACGGCTCTTATTGGAAAGATAACAGATTCGTTTGTAAATATAAATTAATTCAAATAAAAAAAAACATAAAAAAATGCCCCCTCGGTGTTTATTGTTCTTCCATTTTTTTTAGAATAAAAAAGTGTCAAAACAAAACTAAAGCTACAATATTTTTGTGTTTGTTGAAGCAGGATTTAAATTTATGAAAAAAAAAATTTAAAAAGAATTTTCGAGAAAAGCGTCAATTTTTTCATCATTTTTATTTACAAAATTTATGAAACAAGAACCAGCTTGGTCTGTTTTTTTTGTTTAAAACACAGGCAAATGCATTTTCTCCCGATCATTGCAACATTCAGGGCCGCAACTGCCTTAGGGATATTAGGGACATGCCCCCCCCCCTCGGTCACATAATTTACCTTGAAAAATTAAATTCATACATACTACATAAAATAAGATTTTTTTCGCCTCTTGTAAGGAATCTCCCCTCCCTTATATGGAACCTATTTGCGGCCCTGGCAACATTCATTCAAAATTAAAATTATTGATTGTTGCATCATTTTAACATGTTTACCTTTGTTATAAAATTAAACTTTAAAAAAGGGTATTTCTGATATCCGAAATTACAGTAAAAAATTAAAGTAGGGAATAATAATTAAAAATTGTTTCATATTTAATGTAGAAAAATACATTAATATTCTTTAAATCTATAAAACTTGTATTATTAAATATTTATTTTCGTCTGTAAAAATGTTAATTAATATTCCCTATTTTATTCAATATTTTTTTGCAAATAATAAATTTAAATATTCAAAAATCAAAGATGCTTTAATAGTTAAAATATGTATTTCGGAGAAAGAAGTGTTTTTAGCGCTAAAATATTTTTGCCGATTTTGTTTTTGTTTTCTTTGCTGCCATATTTCTTTCGCAATTGATTGTTTTTTCTGTTTCTTTCATTTAAAAAATTTTCACAAAATTGAAAAAAAAATAAATATTGCCCAGAAAGGCAGAGTTACAGCAGCTTTTTTGAATATTTTATTTGCAATTTTCTTAAAAAAATGCTGATAAATTACTTTAAAGAAGCAAAAAAGTAATAAACGAATTAAAACTTACTTACCACGAAGTTTATAAATATTTTATTAATAAAAAAATATGATTATTTTACTGTATTATTTGCAAACTAAATTGCTTTTATTGTTGAAAAAATACTTCAAGATATCATCTTAAAGTGCATTGTTTGTAACAGAATAAAAGTACTTATTTAATTTTTGGTTAATGTTTCATCATTTTTTTTTCATGTTTAGCATAGAATTAAAATTAAAATAAAATATTAAATTTTTGACATCTGTTGAAAAAATATTAACTCTGAAAAAAATGGACAAGAATTGTTTTATTTTTAATGGAACCCATTTCAAACATCTATCAAATGTCATAAATCTGTAAAGGTTGTATTATTAAAATGATATTTATCACCCTATCAAAATCATTTGCTTCTGCTTCTGCATCGACTTTATTTTCCAATATTTTTTTCAAAAAATAAATTTAAATATTCAAACATTGCATTTTAATGGCTGAAAAGTGTATTCCCAAAAATTAAAAATTATTTCAAAAATTTTTTTGCCAATTTTTTTTTTTGCGAGCGCCTTTTTGCTGCCCTTTTTTCAAAATTGACTGTTTTTTTTGTTTCTTTCGCGTAAAAAATTTAAAAAGAAAATCAAAAGTAGTATAAATTATTGCTCTGAAAGACAGAAAACACAGACAAAATAACAGCAGCTTTTTTGAATATTTTATTTGCAACAAACTTATTCTTTAAAAATGCTGATATTTATTTTTCCATATAAGCAAAAAAAGTAACACCCAAATTATTAAATTTACTGAAGGCTTCTATTGAAAACAAAAGACCTTTATTTAAAAACAATTTTTAGTACTGTAACATTTGCAAACTAAGTTAAAAAATTATTATTTTCGAACTTGTTTAAAATTTGTTTTTTACACTTTTTGATGCTTGTTTTTTGTTAAGCTTGAGTTTTAAGGATCATTGAAAAAAGAATTTTAATTCAAATTCCATTGATTTCACAGTGATTTATTAATATCAAAATTTTAATGTTTATATTTTTCATAGAAGAAATTTTTTTTATCTAAGATAATTCAATAAGTCTAAGGACATTATGCCAAAATTCCCTCATATTAGAAGCAATCAAAAAAGCACTTTCGAAACAATGTAAATGCGTTAAAAATCATGACAAAAGAGAGTCGTAAATTTTAATATTTTTGAAAAATAGACCACTCAAAAATCAGTGCACTTGGAAATGGCATTAAATGTGTGCTAAAAAGCTTTCATTATTATTGTGGAAAAAATTATGCAAATCAAAAATAATTGAATGAATCTTCTATCAATAATTTCACTAATTAAATGTAATTTTTAAAATTTAAAATTTGGCACCAATTTTTATTGCTTCAATTTTCCAACAAAATGTTTTATGCCTACCCTTTTTTATTCAAAAATTTAAGAAATGTCCAGAAATCCAAAATCATGATTTTTAGACCCCCTCCCCCCTTGTGATCTTGTGACCAAACATCAAAGGCTTTTTCCGACAACATCAAAGCTCGTGTAAAAAGTAAAAAGTACATTTAAATATTCCAAAATCAAATCTATTTTTTAATAGTTTAAATTTTTTTGACAGCGCAAAAATGTTTGTTTTTATGCATTTTTTTTGTTGCGTATGTTTCGGAAATATTTGTTTAAATTTTTATTAAAGATATTTGCAAAATCGGGAAATTTCCCGGGAAACGGAAATGAACATCCCTATTTACGGTTGGTTCATTTGATTTTTCTGAAACAAAAAAAAATTTTTGCTCACTCTCTTTTTTGCTCACTCTCTTTTTTGCTCACTCTTCTCTTTTTTGCTCACTCTTCTTTTTTTGCTCGTACTAACCGGTTGCTTTTTCTGTTGCTGGCGTTTTGTTAACTCGCTGCCAAAATTTAAAAAAGAAACTTCTTTTCTCAAAACTTATTCAAATTCAACTCGCTGCCAAAATTTAAAAAAGAAACTTCTTTATCCAACTTTTGGTTAACATGGCATCCAATCTTGAAACACTTATTTCTCAAATTCAAAAAAATATTCCTGATGGTGAATTAAAAGCAACAATTATTTCAAGCTTCCAAAATCTGTGTAATGAAATTCAAGGCTTAAATTCTCAAGTTCAAAATTTAAATCATGAAAATAATTGTATGAAACAAATAAATACTTCTCAACAGCAACAAATTATTCTTTCAAATAAACTTATTGAAGCTCAAGAAAAACTTATTCAACAAAATTCTCCATGTTTTGAAATGCCATATTCTGATTTACGTGCCCAACCTTCTTCTTTTTCTACTACTAATATGGAAGTAACTTCTCCACAATCTAATATTCCTGTTGGACCAACCCTTACTCAAAATGGTATTACTGGTGTTGTTAAATTTTTTAATTATGGAAAAAATTACGGTATTATTAATTTTAAAACAAATGAAAATGGCAATGAAAATTTAAAAGAAGCTTTTATTCATGCAACAAATATTGCAAAATCAAAAATTGAAAAACCAGAAAACCGTAATTTACAAAAAGATGAAGCAGTTGTATTTGATTTATATGATATTGGAAATAATAAATTTATCGCAAAAAATGTTACTGGCCCAAATGATTCCAATGTTCAAGGTGTTTATGTTGTTTATCAAAATAAAAATACACAAAATACAAGAATCCCAAATCAACGCCAACCTCAAATCAATTACCGTAATCAACATCATCCAAGAAGTCAATCTCGTTCTCGTTCTCAATCTCGTCCTCGCTCCCAATCAGTCCGACGCATTCAAAATCAATATGATCAAAGACAAAATTATCACCAAAATGATTTTCAAAAAGTTGGCCAAAATCGTATTTTTCGTTCCCAACGACAATATTAAAAAACAACTCAAATGTATCATGTTTAACGCACAATCGGCCCGGAACAAACTTCACATCATATCGGATCTCCTCTCGTCTTCTTCCTTTCAATTATTTTTTATTACCGAAACATTTTTAAAAGAAAAAAATACTGATTTTTCAATTATTGGCAATGCCCCATATTCTATTCTACGCAATGATCGTCTCGTCAAAGAAGGTGGCGGTGTTGCTATTTTAATTTATTCAAAATTACATTATATTCCAATTATTCATAACTACCCAAATATTATTGCTGTTGATATTATTCAAAACCAAAATTCATCCACCAGATATATTCTTGTTTATCGACCACCATCACCAAAATTTACAAAACCTCAAAGCACAAAATTATTTGATAATGTTAGAGAAATTATGAATATACCATCAATATTTCCTGTGAAAAATACAATTTTACTTGGTGATTTCAATTATCCTCATGTTAATTGGGAATCAGAATTATCAACTCAATCTGGTGATGCTTCTCCTTTTATTGATTTTGTATTAGAAAAAAATTTATGCCAGCATGTAAAAGAACCAACAAGATTAAATAATATTTTGGATTTAATTCTTTCAACTGATTCTGAATGTATCTCTGATATTGAAATTAAAGATCCAATTGGTGATCATAATGTTATATATTTTAAAACATCAAATGAATATTATGAAAATATCGAAAAAATTGATTACAAAGATTATAAAAATGGTGATTATGATGGATTGAATATTTACTTTAATTCAATTAATTGGGAATCTGAACTCAATAATATACTTTTCTCAAATGATAAATATGAATATATTCGTGGAAAAATTATTGATGGCATCGCTAAATTTGTTCCAACTCGTATATATGATCCTACAAAAAATATTCCGAAAAATCTGCAAAATTCTTTAAATTTTTATACTCAATATTCTTCAAATCCATCAAAAACTACAGTAATCAATCAATCTATAAAAAAGTTGAATAAAGAATTTTTAAAATTTACCAAAAATCAGCAAAGAAAAATGTTCCTGAAAAATGTTCAAAATTCAGATGCGAAAAGAAAAAATGTAAAGAATTTATTCAATTATTGTTCTCCATTTTTAAAACAAAAAAATTCAAATATTCCACTATTTTTTTCAAATGGGACTGCTGCAGTTTCTGATAAAGAAAAAGCTGATGCTCTTGGAAAATTTTATGCTGCTGCTCATAATCCATTTTCACCACCTGAAAATATTGATCCAGAAATCCCAAATTTAATTTTAAATTACATTACTTTCAATGAATATGAAATTTCAAAAATGCTCAAAAAGTGTTCCAACAAAAATGATAAAGGTGTCGACAATATTCCTGGATATGTTTTAAATCAATGCAACTTATCTCTATGTTTTACGGAGATTGTTATGTTCCGTAAAAGAATATTTGTTGTACAGCTATCGAATATATTAAAGAATATTTTTATATAAACAATTAAACAAATAATAAAACCATAAAGTAAAGTGAAGAGAGAGAGAGAGCGCATAAAGAAAAAGGAATGATTGACTTATATAGGATTTTGAAGCATACGTTGAAACACATTTCGCCAAAGGATGATTAACTAACTACAGTAACAAACTTAAAGTAGATTTGGTATCAAATTAGAACAAAACACGGAATCTCCGTGACACTCCCGCCACCAGGAAGAGTAAGTACAATCGGAATTACAATGATCAAATAATAAGAAGATGAATACAGAAAGGAATAGGATGAGAAAACTATGAGTTAGGTAACAAACTGAGTCAATGGACTCTCCTTGGAATACACAATAACCATCCGAGGATGAGGTGGATGGTGAGTAAGAACCAGAGTGGGACTAATTTACACACACCTGTCTCCTTCACCACGTTAAGACCACCCGGAAATTGCAACCTTAGAGAATCGCATTGAACTACAGTTATTAAACAAACCCACAGTTAACTCACCTCCCTTTAGGCTTCAAATCATATGACCAATGCAAACTTCATGCATATTATTCAACATAGCTATCGACTTCTTCATCTTCAGCTTGCAAATCAACATTAACAGCACCTTCTTCAAGCGGATATAGGTGATTGAGGGCACGACGAGTAATGAATCCATCCATATACTGTATTTCACATGATCGAATTTGAGCATCAGAGCTTTCAATAACATCATTAATTTTAGCTGTTTTCCAATTATTTCTTGGTTGATCTGGTTCATAGACAAGAACAATTTCTCCAGCAATCGGCTTTCGTTGAACAGATCCACGCATGCTTTTATGTTCATTCCCATTTCTTTCACGAAGCATGTTGAGATAATCTTTGCTCCATATTTGCCAAAACTTGTCGAGACATTGAAGATTCTTCTCATACAATTCGACAAGCTTCACCCCGCCACCAGCAGTATTTGGAATATAGGAACGATCAGAAGCAGCATTTTCATTTGCAATCGATGGAAGTTGGAGATTAATTGAGGGATATATAAAATCGGCTGGACGAATTACAAACGGTTCTTTGGCATGAACATAAGTCAGAGGTCGGCTGTTTATAGTAGCTTCTATTTCGATCAAGAGAGTCCTGAAATTATAAACGGTTAAAACTTTTTTCCCTATACTCATCTTCATCGCATTTTTTACTAATCCAACCATTCTTTCATATAAACCACCTTTCCATGGAGCACGTTCTGTAATAAAATCCCACGTAATATCATTCTGCAAAAAATAATCAAGCGATCGATCATCAAGAACTGCTTTCTTCCATATTTCATCCAAGGCTTTAGCTGCAGTTTTAAATTGCTTAGCGTTGTCCGACAGAATATATTTAGGTTTTCCACATCGACCCACAAAATTTCTGAAGGAGAGAAGGAAATCTTCGGCATTCATTGTTTCAACTACTTCCAGATGGACCAAACGAGTTGTAAAGCATGTGAATAATATTACCCAAGCTTTTTCATTGCTTCCTTTGATTTTGAAAGGTCCGCAGTAATCCACACCTGTACTTTGGAACGGTTTCGATCGACAAACACGAGATCCTGGAAGTTGAGGCATTATGGGAAGTTCAAAAGGCTTACTTTTCCATATTTTACATTCGGAACATCTATTGATACATTTCTTAACCAATGCACGTCCGGCTGGAATCCAATAAGTTTCCCGAAGCATTGATAAAGTATGTGGAATACCAGCATGTTGCAATTCTTCATGGATTTCCATCACAATCATTTTTGCAATCGACGAGGTTTTTGGGATAAATATAGGATGAGCGTTGATAAGTTCAGCGTGATCGAATCGGCAATTGATCCGGTAAACACCTTTATCATCTTTAATCAATTTGAATTCTTTTATATCATTTGGTTTTATCAGAATTTCTTGTTCTTGACAGATAATTGCATTTTCTGCCACTTGTACATCCATCGGATCAACTTTAATACCATTTTTTTTCATCTTCTTTGCAGTTTGAAGGATTAAGGTTTTCCATGATACAGTTGTATCAATGTTATGAGCTCGATCGACTGGGACAGTTGGTGAACAGGTTGTAGATGATTCATCAGCAATGCTTACCAGAGCAATCATAGTTTGGGTAAGATCAGTTGCATATTCAGGAGGTTTCGGCCAATCATCACGATCTTTACAAAGAAAATCTGGACCATTTATCCATTGCGAGCAGCTTTTTAATTCATCAATCGAAATTCCACGGGTACCTAAATCTGCTGGATTAAACTTACCTGGAACAAACAAACATTCAGCTTTGCATTCAAGAACTTCTTTAAGTCGATTAGCAACAAAAATTTCTTTCGGCCATTTTTTGAACCAATGCCAAGAGATTTGACTATCTGTCCAAATAAATTTTAAAGATTGTTGGAGATTCATTTCTTTTTGAACATAAGCAACCAGTTTGGCAGCCAACCAGATCCCCATAACTTCCATTTTTGGAATTGTAAGATTTTTGTTGAGAGGTTGCAAACGAGTTTTAGCAAAAACGAGCGGGGTACAGTAGCCATCGACAGTTTTTATTCTAAGATAAACAGCAGCGCAATAAGCAAATTTTGAGGCATCCGCAAAAGCGTGAATTTCAATTTTATTCGAATCAGGAAGTTTATTTTGAATATATCTTCGTGGAACATCTATCGACCCATGCCATAAATCCAAAATTGATTTCCATTCATCGGCCAATTTAATATCAATCGAATCATCCCAACGAAGGTCTTGCTGAAAAAGCTTTTGCATAAAAATCCTACCTTTGACCGTTACAGGAGATAAGAAGCCAAGAGGATCATAGGTTGAAGCTACAAACTTCAAAACTTTTCTTTTTGTCCATGGTTCGGTACAAACATCCGATTTTAAATCTATCGATAAAAGATCTTTTTCTGCATCCCAAGAAACACCAAGTATTTTTGTTTTATTTGAAGTTTGTCGTATCTCTTCCGGTATTGCAGCTCGAACATTTGGATCATTGGAAAGCCATTCTCGTACATTCATTGATGCTTCCAAGAAATAATCACGGACATGAAAAAGCAATCGAATGGCATCTTCTGGAAGATCTTTCATGAAATATATATTATCCACGAACAAGGTTTTCATAATTTCCATTAGTTCAACATCATTCTTTTCTTCTAGATGGCGTTTAAGGATTACACCGAGGATTGAAGGACTTGAGATTATTCCAAATGGAACTCCTATAAATCTATAAGTTATTAGGTTATCGCCTACCGGTTCTTTTGCAGGATCCTTCACCCAAAAAAACCGAACAGCATCTCGATCAGGTTCATTCAAATAAATTTGATGAAAGGCTTTTTCTATATCACCAGTAACGAGAATTGGAGCAGCACGCAATCGACAAAGAAGTCCAGGAATTTCAGGCATATCAATAGGTCCACGATACATGCATTCATTTAAGCTTGAGTCACATTTCGAAGCTTTTGCAGATCCATTAAAGACCATTCTGACTTTTGTGGTAGTTTTTTGAGGAGTTATGACGAAGTGATGAGGAAGATGGTGAACAACCGACCCTTGAATCTTTTTAGGAGCAATTTCAATAGTACCACGATCAAGTTGTTCATCAATAATAGCTTGAGCTTGCTTCCAAAGACCCGGATCTTGAAGCAGTTTCTTTAAATTTGAACGCAATCGAGCAATCGACAGACCAGCATTAGAAGGCAATGGTGGATGATCATCTTTGAAAGGCCAAGAAATATAATATCGATTATTCTTGAACTTTATTGATTCTTCAAATTGTTTTAAAGCAGCTTCATCTTCTATGGTAGCAATCGATCGATCATTGATACCCATTGCTTCTAGCTTCCAGAATAATTCACATGCATCATTTGTTTCTGGAGCATTATTAATCACAATCGATGAGATTATAGTATCTTCTTTCATTGGAATAGATCCACAGAACATTTCACCAATCTTTGAATCAATACGACGAATATCATTACTAATCTTCTTTGAATCTCGGATATAATCATAATAATAATCTAAGCCAATCAGAATATCAGGATTAACACAACTTCTAAGGAAAGTATCATCTTTTTTCTTTTCAATTACAGGTATGCGATCAACAATTTTTTCAACAGAATTTGCATAAAGTTCTTGCCATCCATCATCAGTTTTGAGCTTCATCAGAGCAAGATCAGATTTGCAGCATGATACTTTTCCACCAAATCCTGTTACAGTAATCGTTTCAGTGTTAACGATTGGGAGATCAAGTTTCTTCATGAGATTCTTTGAAACATAAGATCTTTGAGAACCGCTATCGAAAAATACAGTAACTTCAGCTTCGTGGCCATTGCTGGGATGAGAGACAAGTACCTTTTTAGCTAGCATTGCACTTTGACTTCTGTTGATGGACATCATAGCCTTTGAGTTATCTTCAGCGATCGACTTTGTGCACAAGAAAAAGAGATGAGAACCATTGCATTTACTACATTTGATGTTTGTTCTTGGACAATTATTGGCAATATGATCCTTTGACATACACTTGACACACCATTTTTTGTTATTGAGTTGTCGAATCTTTGCTTGTGGTGTTGAATAAGTTGGACATCTTGAAGGTCGATGTTGACCATCGCAAAGTCTACAAGATTGTGAAGTAGCTTTCCAAGTTGTTGATTCAATTTTGGTTACATTGTTGACTTCTATCGACTTTGAAAGTGTAGGTTGAGATGAAGCAATCGAAGGGGGAACAGTTTCAGCTTTCAAGGCAAGCTTTTCCATTTTCTTGAGTACTTCATTTGTCGTTGCATTTGTTGATTGATTGAACCAATACAATTTTTTCTGCATTTCATCTGGCATTCGATCCATAATATCAAGCTTCATTGGTTCATTATCAATGCAGCATCCCTGATTTTCTAGCTGGCGGCATATATTATGTATTGAATCAACGGCATAACGGATACTTGATGGATCCGGAGTTGCTCGTTTCATTGTTCGAAGGCGAAGTTGAAGTTCAGAGATGATAGCATGCCTGTTACCAAAGCGATCGACAAGAGTTTTGACAACAGTATCGTAGTTCTTTTCATCGAGCTGAAAGCCAGCAACCACATCCTTAGCACGACCATCCAATAAATTAAGCAATGCATACAGCTTTTCAATCTTTGGGTAAGCTTTAGAATGAACTGCATAATTGAAGCGCTGCCAAAAACCATCCCATTCCATACGATCACCTCGGAATTTGGTAATATTCAAAGTTGGAATTGGAGTTGTGATGTATGTTTCCACTTTCTTCTTTGATTTAGCGATCGGAAGTCTTGGTTGAAGATTTAAAGTAAACATAGATGAACGTTGTGATTCATTATCGAATTGAGCAACTGCATCGTTAACAACATTCTTATGAGCCGTTGACTGTAAATCATTATCAAGATTTGCTTCACCTTGTTGAGTAGAGGCCACACAAGAACGATCGACTGGAATAGGTATACTTAACGAAGTAGACATCTTTATCCTTGAAATATACTCTTCAAGATTTTCTACAACATCTGTATATTCTTCTTTACTTTGCCATTCGTCATACAAGGTTTGTTCATCTTCTTGCTTGGCATCATCTTCAATACTATCGACATAAGCTTCCCACTTATCCCAAAGTTTGCCAAACTGGAGCACATCTTTTTCCATTAAAGCCATAACACTATGCATAGATATGATCAAATCATCATTCCAAGGAAGAGCAGTTCCATCAAGAAGATCTTTATAGCGATCGATATGTTTAACAGCAAAACCACGAACACGACCAAGAGCAGTACGAAAGGCACCTGAAGATTTAATGACCATCGTTAAAAATTTGTAAAAACGTTGTAAAAAAAAATTGTAAAAATTTTAAACTCCCTGTTACCACGATACAGCTGTTGATGATAATGTTGTAGGAGAATAAAGTTGAGTTTGTCGAGGTTGATTTCGTGAGAAGATTTTCTTCCAAGACTATCAAATAAAAAGAGCGATTGAGATTGAGCCAAGGATAAGCCAAAGTTTGACGATTCCCGGTCGATGCACCAATTTTTACGGAGATTGTTATGTTCCGTAAAATTTGTTGTACAGCTATCGAATATATTAAAGAATATTTTTATATAAACAATTAAACAAATAATAAAACCATAAAGTAAAGTGAAGAGAGAGAGAGAGCGCATAAAGAAAAAGGAATGATTGACTTATATAGGATTTTGAAGCATACGTTGAAACACATTTCGCCAAAGGATGATTAACTAACTACAGTAACAAACTTAAAGTAGATTTGGTATCAAATTAGAACAAAACACGGAATCTCCGTGACACTATGTAAGCCATTTAAAATTTTTTATAATTGTATTATGGAATCACCTGATGATGTTCCAAAGTTATTTTTGTTTTCATATATTACACCGATTCCAAAAACTCCAAAACCATTAATTGTTGATAATTTTCGTCCAATCTCTGGTACTTCTGATATTTTAAAAACCATGGAAAGATGTATCAAAGCTGTCTTGATTCAATTTCTCGAATATAAAAATTATCTCCCGAAACAGCAGTATGGATTTCGATCAAAAAAATCAACGATCAAACAACTTATTCCATTTCAAGAATTTATTATCTCTTCAGTTTCAAAGAAAATGACCGTGGATGTTATTTATTTCGACTGGGTGAAAGCATTCGACAAAATTCCAATTAGTCGCCTCATTCGCGCTCTCAAAAAAGCTGGTATTATTGGAAATTTATTAAAATTAATTACTACACTTTTATCATTCCGAAAATTCAAAGTCAAAGTTGGCAAAACTTTTTCTGAAACATTTAATGCAACAAGTGGTGTCCCTCAAGGATCTGTTCTTGGTCCAGTTTTATTTATTATATTTATTACAGAACTAAGTGACATTTTATCAAATTTACCTGGAATTCTTCACTTATTATTTGCTGATGATTTAAAAATTTATTTCGCTTATTACGAAAATTGCTTTGATATTTCAATTATTCAAAATGCAATTAATGCAATATTTGATTGGTCCTCTGAAAATTCAATGACAACTTCTACATCAAAAACATTTCATATGCAGTATGGCCCAAAAAATGATGACGCAAAATATTTTATCAATAATATTGAAATTTCTACAGTACCCATCGTTCGTGATCTTGGAATTATGCTCCACAATAATCTTCAACCTCATACTCATATCAAAAAAATTGTTAGTTCGGCTATGGCTTCAATGTTTACTATTATTAAACGTGTCCTTATTTCATCCGAAGATGTAATGATATTTCTGTTCAATGTTTATGTTCGACCAATATTGGAATACGGCACTCAACTCTTCAATATTCAACAAAAAACTATTGCAAATTATTTGGAAAGACCTCAAAAACTCTTCACAAGAATACTGTATCGACGTCAAAATAAATTTGGTATTATTCCACCGTATCCTTCTCGACTGAAAAAATACAATCTGAAATCTCTTCACGAAAGAAGAAATATTATTGATCTCGAGACTGCTTTTGAATATCTTCATACAAATATTCCAAATGATTCTTCTCTTCTATTCAATCCAACTTATGATACCAGATTCAAAAAAGTATATTCAACAAAAGAAAAACTGACCAACAAATACAGACTCAGCCACTTCTCAATTAGAACTTGGCACTTATTAAACAACATCAAAAATGTCAACATCTCTAAATTTATCAATAAGAAACAATTCAAACAACATTTATCAAGCAACCAAGTTGAAAATTATTATTCTTAATTTTTGTTTTGTATACTGTAATTTTTGTATTTTATTTTTGTTTTGTTTTGTATTTATTTTTTTTTGTTTTGCTTCATTTCACTTCTAGCAATAGTTGTCGAAATGTATAAATCTTATCTTATCTTATCTTAAAATTATTTCTTCGAAACTGAAAAATTTGAACCAAATAAAGTATATCTCTTTTTTAAAACACCTTTTTTATTTTTCAGCGTCTTTTTTTAAATTTTTTGAACGAAAATAAATTTTGCGGTGTTTCTTTTACGCTTTGATCTTTTTTTAAGACTTTCGCTTCGGGAAATGTTTTCACAAAAAATTTTTTGTGTCAGGTCGCCAACATGCGAATCTTCAATTTTATGTAAACATTTCTGTTATTTTGTAAATTTATTTTTTTAAAGCAATGGCGATGTTTATATTTTCTTTCAATTTTTTGTTAACTTTAAACTAAATCGATAGAAATAAAAAGGAGAGATTGCGAAAAAAAGGCGGCAACAAAAAAGAAATTAAAAAAATTGTTTAACAGGAAATAAATCTTAGATACATTTTTTGAAGTTCAAATTTTTTAATCTTTTTAATGATAAATAAATAAAACAGTGCATTCCAGATTCCGCTCAAATAAATTCAAATTTAAGCATCACTCGCAGATAAATTTCCTGACACGAAAACTTTTTATTTTTTGGAACAAAAATTTTTATGGATTGATTTTTTTATTTTTTTTATTTAATATTCGATCTCTTCTTTTTTCCGTGTATTTGTAAATGATCATCTGCGATTAATATTAATTACATCATTCTTTTTAGATTTTACACGTTTATTAATCAACTATGGATTCGAATGATCTTCAACTTGCTTTGCCATCTCCATCATCATCATCAAATAATGATTCAAATGAAAGATATACTTTTGCTTCTCCTCGTCCTCAAAACTTTTCTCTTCCTTATCCAATTATCAAATACATGTTTACAAATCCAAATTCTGGAAAAGCATGGAAGAAACTCATTCAAACTTGCAAATATTTCTTCTCTAAAAAGGCTGTTTATCCTGTAAAATGCTTAAAATATGATGATGATAAATGGAATGCTGATGGAGAAGTTTTTGATTCAATGAAAAATGCTGTTAAATTATGGATTTTTGAAGAAATTGTTGATGATTGCATTGAACATCAACAAACACTTTTATCTTCATTTATCCCTAAAATTTACAAGTGTGATCTTCGTTCTTTGAATATTTGGGATCAAAATTTGACTTTTGATGAATATCAATTTTTGACATCTTCTGGTTCTCTTAAAAAGTTAGTCCTTTATGGCTGCACCATTAGTCATTCTGATGAAACCTTGGTTACTTTTGATCGGCTCATCGAAAATGTTCTTAAACTTAAACTTTTTGAAATGTATGTTTTTATTAAAATTATGTATATTTAATCAAATTATTCGCTTTTGTAGGTGGTGTGGCGAAAATTTTGCATCTTTGTTTCAAAAAGATACTGTCAAAAAACTAGCCAATATTCTTCCAAATTTAAAAGAACTTTCATTTTTTGGTCTTTATGGTTTAACAGAAGCCTTCGATTTTGGTTCAATGACAGATTTTTTTTTGGTTAGTTTTTGCTTTCAAAAATACTGTAAATGTCAACGTGTTTTAGAAAAATGAAACAATATATTTTCAGTTGGAATATGATTTTGATGCTGAGCTTTCTGATGCATATAAAGAAGATCTTGAAAAATGTATTGTCAAAATAGTTAAAACTCCACCGAAACGAATCCCTCATATTGATTTTCTTGGATTTCGAAATAGTATTTTTTACAAGGATTATAAAAATTTGTTTTAATACTGTTTCTGTTTGTTTTTAATAAATATCTTTCTGTTTCATTTAAAAGGCACACATGGGCAAAGTAATCCGATCCAAAAAATATTTTATGTTTCTTGAATTTGCAGAGATTTAATTTATGGAGGCAATTTTAGTTAATTTAAAAGATTTAGTAAAAGTGGCTTAAAAGGGTGTGAGAAACTTTTTAATTAAAAGTACTAATATACATATTTATGAAATGATTAAAAGGAAATATCTTTTTCTTTTTTAAATTAGTATTTGGGGAATATTTTTAAAGTAAAAAACTTTGATACATAAAAAGTGAAACATTTTTTGCCCACCATTTTTCTATACTATTTATTCTATTTTTATATTTTTTAGATTTTTAAAATTAATTATTTTAGTAATTTTGTAAGACTTAAAAAAATCAAAATTTTTTAATAGTATTATTACAATTTAAATTTAAAATAAATGTTTTCAATACATTTTTGTAGTTGGTCGAATTATTGATGTGGTGGATTACGGTAATCATCTTTAATTGTTTTTGTCGAAAAAAATTTAAGTAATCACTTCGAGCGGATTTTGAGATAAATAATAATGCAAATGGATTTACTAAACTTCCGACATCTATAATATAAAACGCTGACTTTAAAAATATTTTAATGCAAATGGGGTAAGGGCGAATAGCCGCATAATATAATATGCAGCTAAAGCAAATTGAAAGAATAAAATTGCCATTGCTTGTGCGAATAATAGAATGTCCCGTTTCATTGACGATGACATTGTATTATATAATTTATACAAATATCGATTTCGTAAAATTGTTATCATTACAAGAATGAAACTTATTGACGAAGATGTCAGAACTACCGCGGGAATAGCACTTGAATGATACTGGAAAAAAAGATAAATAAATACATAAATAAAGGTAAAAATGTGAGCAGAAAAAATGAACGTTCTTTAAAAAACGATGGTTTTTTTACGTTTTTAAAATCCGAATCGAAAAAATCTAATAAGTTCTTCTGCGTATTGTTCTGATCTAAAATTTTTTTAAAAAAATATATCGTTTTAAAAAATGCCATTTTTTAAGTTTTATTTAATTCTCCATTTTTTTCGCGGTTTTAAAAATCTCTTGTCGCAAAGGCTTCCTTTTTTATCATTTTAAAAATTTTTATACGCAATTTTCGTTTAAAAATGAGTTAATTCTTATTTATAATGATTTTTGTTGCGTTTTTCATGCAAATTTTTCTTGAAAAGGTGTAAATTTGATAAATTTAAATCTGAAAAAACGTTTTTCCATGGTTTTCCCAACATCTTTTTGTTCATGATGAAACAAAAAAGAGATTTATGAAAAAAGAATTAACTACAAAATATTTGTAAATCAGTTGATAGAATGATTATTTTAAAATAATAAATTTATGTTTTAAACTCTTTAAAACAGTTTTGTTTTTATCCTAGGATTTTCTATTTCTTACTTATTTAATATTGTTAAAGGTTTTATTGTGGTCATTTATTTATTTTATTTCTGCGTTGATGATACAACTTAATAAATGATAGATTTTGTGGGAAACAAATAGAGTGTCAGAAAATGATACATTATTAATGGATCAGATTTAATTTAAAATGTGTCTTTCAATTCTTCTAAATCTTAATTTTTTTTCGAGGTATTTTAAAAATAATATTTAAATATTCAAATAATTTGTTGCAAAATAAAAACTGTAAAATTGCTTTAAAAAACGCAGAAACTAAAAAATTTGTTCGTTTTTTTAATCAATAACTGTTTTTTACTAGCTTCTTTTGGGGAAAAAAAGTCATCACAATTGATTTGATGCATTTAAAAAATATGAGTGATTCATTTGGTGGTCGATGGTCACCACATAATTCTCAAACTGCGAAAAAGTGTGCATGTTGCATGAAAAATGACTCATTTTTTTGCATCATAAAATTTTGATAACTTTTTTTTGTCTTTGATAAATAGTGTTCCGATCCAGTGACCATTTTAGTCCCGTGAAAATCACGTAATCCCATCCCGTGGTCATAAATTCCCGTAAAAAAGATAAATTTTCCCGCACAAAATTTGATGTTTTTTATGCACTTTGGCGTTTTGTGTTCTAAAAAAATGCGCTAAATTTTGGCAGGCATTTTTTTCCGAAGTCTCAGCTATTTTGTTTCTGAATTTCAGTAGCTTTAATATTGTGTAAAAAACTGTTCTTCTACTTTTTTTTGTTTAAGTCATTATTATGAGCCAAATGGGGGCAATTTGATCGGCTTTTCGTAAAAAGTGAGTTTTAACTAAGACATTTTACCGGCTAAAAGTTAAACAACGTAGAAACACTTAAAGAAAATTTAAGAAGTGCTAAAAACCTTAAGAATCACTAACTAAACCGATCAGTAACCATCCCCTTTGGCATTTTGAATAAGAAACCCTGAGGAAACCCTATGAAACACTAAGAAAGTTCAAATTCAGAATTACTGTAGATTTTTTTAAGCCTGTAACATTTAAGACAAGTTAGTAATTAACTTGATTTAGCTTCTGTGATTTAACGTCCCCGACTCCCACATACATATCTTATGTGATTTACCCCAATCCCCCATGTACTAAGCTGTGAGTTCTTAGGGATCGTCCAGAAATCACGTGACCAAAAAATCAAAGTTTTTGGACCCCCTCCCCCCCTCTGTGACCAAACATCAAAGTATTTTACCGAAAATATCAAAGCGCGTGACAATTTGGGTAACCCCCTCCCCCCCCTTGCCTTGGTCACGTGATTTCTGGACAGTCCCTTAGGGTTCCTTAGTGTTTCTTAGGGTTTCCTCAGGGTTTCTTATTCAAAATGCCAAAGGGGATGGTTACTGATCGGTTTAGTTAGTGATTCTTAAGTTTTGTTTAAGTGTTTCTACGTTGTTTAACTTTTAGCCGGTAAAATGTCTTAGTTAAAACAAAAACAGAAGTTTCGATTGCCAGTGTAAGTATAAAATCTAAAAACACTATGAAATATATATTTTTGGCGAAAAACCTTTTTCGGTGAAATATCTTTTTCGGTGAAATATCCTTTTGGGTGAAAAGTCTTTCTGTGAAAAGGCATACATTCTGAAAAACACCGAAAAATTTCTAAATTTTTCTTTGTTTTATCTTCCAGATTTTGGTCGAAATCAGCTTACTCCCCCCTTTGCGACTTTTTCAAAATTTCTCGTCGGTCGGTCGGTCGGTGGGGGTCATTAAAATGACCCCTTCTCGATGTATGCATCAAATTTCTGTGATTGATTCTCTCGACACGAAACTGCTTCAAAAACTGAATCGAAAATATCTGATAATTTCTTCTGCGTATTGTTCTAATCCAAAATTTTTTTTAAGTTTAAATTTATTTTTATTCTTCGTTTTTTTCGCGGTTTTAAAAATCTAATGTCGCCAGGATTTGAGCTTCCTTTTTTATCATTTTAAAAATGCAATTTTCGTTTAAAAATTAGTTAATTCTTATTTATAATGGTTTTGTAGCGTTTTTTATGCAGATTTAGAATGAAAAGGTGAAAATTTGATAAATTTTAATATGAAAAGACGTTTGTCCATGGTTTTCCCAACGTCTTTTTGTTCATGATGAAACAAAAAAGATACTGTTCAAACAAAACTTGACAACAAAATATTTTTAAATCACTTGATAGAATGATTATTTTAAAACAATAAATTTATGTTTTAAACTCTTTAAAACAGTTTTGTTTTTATCCTAGGATTTTCTATTTCTTAATAATTTAATTTTGTTAAAGGTTTCATTGTGGTCATTTAATTATTTATTTCTGCGTTGAACTTAATAAATGATAGATTTTGTGGCAAACAAGTAGAGTGTCTGAAAACGATACATTATTAATGGATTACATTTTAAAAGGTGTCTTTCAATTTTCCTAAATCTTAATTTTTCTTCATTTCGAGGTTTTTTAAAAATAATATTTAAATATTCAAATTATTTGTTGTAAAATAAAAATTGTAAAATTGCTTTAAAAAGGCAAAAACTAAAAATATTTGTTCGTTTTTTTAACCAATAACTCTCCGGCTGAGACTTTTTTCCGACAGTACTAATTTACAACGTAAAAAACACTTTGAAACCCTGAGGAAACCCTGAGAAATCTCTGTTATTTTTTTCATTTTTTTTGTTGCATAAAGTGTAAAGCCTTATTATTATCAAAATAAAATTATTAAAAGCAGATAAGGGTGCAAAGTACTATTTTATATCAGTTGTTTATGCCCAGAACAATTTACCGTTTTTGAGATTTTAGAAAATTCATGCAAGAAAAAAAACAAGTAAAATGTTTTTGTGTGATTTGAGACGGAGAATTTGTTGCTTACTTTTTTTTTCGTTTCCGCACCGTATTCCGTCTGAAAACTTGTTACAGTTTTCCGTTTCACAAATTGTAATTATCCGACAGATGACAAAATACAGACAACAAAAAATTCGCAATCAAACGTTCGATTTTGAATCAAAAAAGAAATAAACAAAATTTGAAAAAACACTTTATTCTTCATCGACGACGAAAAAAATGCAAAAAATAACGCAGCAAAAACAACTTTTATTAATAGCATTCTCTCTTTTCGACAGCTGCATTTCGTAACAATTCCGTGTAAAAATGGCATATTTTTTGATCAAAAATGAAAGAAAAAATATTTTAAAGTTTTCTTTTAAAGTTCCATAATACTGCAAAAAAGCGGCTTTCGTTTTTTTTAAATCTTTGAATTTTTTATTTGCTTTAATTTTTGTAATTTCGTTTAAAAATTACTTTAATTTTGTTTTTATGTGTTTTATTGTAATGTTGGTAAAGCCAGCAGAATCGAATAATTATTTCGATATTAATCATATATGTTCAAAAACCTTAACATCAAAATGTTATGTTTTTGGCACAATTTATTTTATGTACTGAATCTTCTGAAATTTAGGGTTTTTACATTTTCCACATTTTTTTATTAAAAATTAACAGTAAATTTATAATTTAAAATAATGAAAAAAATATCGTTCAAAATTTTCAATTATGTTAAATATTTTTTATGTTGAAGTCTCAATGCACAAAAACGTTGTACAACTAAAAAGTGAGTTTTGGATTTGAAAATGGTAATAAGTATGATACTTTTACCAAGGCAAACGGCTCTTATTGGAAAGATAACAGATTCGTTTGTAAATATAAATTAATTCAAATAAAAAAAAACATAAAAAAATGCCCCCTCGGTGTTTATTGTTCTTCCATTTTTTTTAGAATAAAAAAGTGTCAAAACAAAACTAAAGCTACAATATTTTTGTGTTTGTTGAAGCAGGATTTAAATTTATGAAAAAAAAAATTTAAAAAGAATTTTCGAGAAAAGCGTCAATTTTTTCATCATTTTTATTTACAAAATTTATGAAACAAGAACCAGCTTGGTCTGTTTTTTTTGTTTAAAACACAGGCAAATGCATTTTCTCCCGATCATTGCAACATTCAGGGCCGCAACTGCCTTAGGGATATTAGGGACATGCCCCCCCCCCTCGGTCACATAATTTACCTTGAAAAATTAAATTCATACATACTACATAAAATAAGATTTTTTTCGCCTCTTGTAAGGAATCTCCCCTCCCTTATATGGAACCTATTTGCGGCCCTGGCAACATTCATTCAAAATTAAAATTATTGATTGTTGCATCATTTTAACATGTTTACCTTTGTTATAAAATTAAACTTTAAAAAAGGGTATTTCTGATATCCGAAATTACAGTAAAAAATTAAAGTAGGGAATAATAATTAAAAATTGTTTCATATTTAATGTAGAAAAATACATTAATATTCTTTAAATCTATAAAACTTGTATTATTAAATATTTATTTTCGTCTGTAAAAATGTTAATTAATATTCCCTATTTTATTCAATATTTTTTTGCAAATAATAAATTTAAATATTCAAAAATCAAAGATGCTTTAATAGTTAAAATATGTATTTCGGAGAAAGAAGTGTTTTTAGCGCTAAAATATTTTTGCCGATTTTGTTTTTGTTTTCTTTGCTGCCATATTTCTTTCGCAATTGATTGTTTTTTCTGTTTCTTTCATTTAAAAAATTTTCACAAAATTGAAAAAAAAATAAATATTGCCCAGAAAGGCAGAGTTACAGCAGCTTTTTTGAATATTTTATTTGCAATTTTCTTAAAAAAATGCTGATAAATTACTTTAAAGAAGCAAAAAAGTAATAAACGAATTAAAACTTACTTACCACGAAGTTTATAAATATTTTATTAATAAAAAAATATGATTATTTTACTGTATTATTTGCAAACTAAATTGCTTTTATTGTTGAAAAAATACTTCAAGATATCATCTTAAAGTGCATTGTTTGTAACAGAATAAAAGTACTTATTTAATTTTTGGTTAATGTTTCATCATTTTTTTTTCATGTTTAGCATAGAATTAAAATTAAAATAAAATATTAAATTTTTGACATCTGTTGAAAAAATATTAACTCTGAAAAAAATGGACAAGAATTGTTTTATTTTTAATGGAACCCATTTCAAACATCTATCAAATGTCATAAATCTGTAAAGGTTGTATTATTAAAATGATATTTATCACCCTATCAAAATCATTTGCTTCTGCTTCTGCATCGACTTTATTTTCCAATATTTTTTTCAAAAAATAAATTTAAATATTCAAACATTGCATTTTAATGGCTGAAAAGTGTATTCCCAAAAATTAAAAATTATTTCAAAAATTTTTTTGCCAATTTTTTTTTTTGCGAGCGCCTTTTTGCTGCCCTTTTTTCAAAATTGACTGTTTTTTTTGTTTCTTTCGCGTAAAAAATTTAAAAAGAAAATCAAAAGTAGTATAAATTATTGCTCTGAAAGACAGAAAACACAGACAAAATAACAGCAGCTTTTTTGAATATTTTATTTGCAACAAACTTATTCTTTAAAAATGCTGATATTTATTTTTCCATATAAGCAAAAAAAGTAACACCCAAATTATTAAATTTACTGAAGGCTTCTATTGAAAACAAAAGACCTTTATTTAAAAACAATTTTTAGTACTGTAACATTTGCAAACTAAGTTAAAAAATTATTATTTTCGAACTTGTTTAAAATTTGTTTTTTACACTTTTTGATGCTTGTTTTTTGTTAAGCTTGAGTTTTAAGGATCATTGAAAAAAGAATTTTAATTCAAATTCCATTGATTTCACAGTGATTTATTAATATCAAAATTTTAATGTTTATATTTTTCATAGAAGAAATTTTTTTTATCTAAGATAATTCAATAAGTCTAAGGACATTATGCCAAAATTCCCTCATATTAGAAGCAATCAAAAAAGCACTTTCGAAACAATGTAAATGCGTTAAAAATCATGACAAAAGAGAGTCGTAAATTTTAATATTTTTGAAAAATAGACCACTCAAAAATCAGTGCACTTGGAAATGGCATTAAATGTGTGCTAAAAAGCTTTCATTATTATTGTGGAAAAAATTATGCAAATCAAAAATAATTGAATGAATCTTCTATCAATAATTTCACTAATTAAATGTAATTTTTAAAATTTAAAATTTGGCACCAATTTTTATTGCTTCAATTTTCCAACAAAATGTTTTATGCCTACCCTTTTTTATTCAAAAATTTAAGAAATGTCCAGAAATCCAAAATCATGATTTTTAGACCCCCTCCCCCCTTGTGATCTTGTGACCAAACATCAAAGGCTTTTTCCGACAACATCAAAGCTCGTGTAAAAAGTAAAAAGTACATTTAAATATTCCAAAATCAAATCTATTTTTTAATAGTTTAAATTTTTTTGACAGCGCAAAAATGTTTGTTTTTATGCATTTTTTTTGTTGCGTATGTTTCGGAAATATTTGTTTAAATTTTTATTAAAGATATTTGCAAAATCGGGAAATTTCCCGGGAAACGGAAATGAACATCCCTATTTACGGTTGGTTCATTTGATTTTTCTGAAACAAAAAAAAATTTTTGCTCACTCTCTTTTTTGCTCACTCTCTTTTTTGCTCACTCTTCTCTTTTTTGCTCACTCTTCTTTTTTTGCTCGTACTAACCGGTTGCTTTTTCTGTTGCTGGCGTTTTGTTAACTCGCTGCCAAAATTTAAAAAAGAAACTTCTTTTCTCAAAACTTATTCAAATTCAACTCGCTGCCAAAATTTAAAAAAGAAACTTCTTTATCCAACTTTTGGTTAACATGGCATCCAATCTTGAAACACTTATTTCTCAAATTCAAAAAAATATTCCTGATGGTGAATTAAAAGCAACAATTATTTCAAGCTTCCAAAATCTGTGTAATGAAATTCAAGGCTTAAATTCTCAAGTTCAAAATTTAAATCATGAAAATAATTGTATGAAACAAATAAATACTTCTCAACAGCAACAAATTATTCTTTCAAATAAACTTATTGAAGCTCAAGAAAAACTTATTCAACAAAATTCTCCATGTTTTGAAATGCCATATTCTGATTTACGTGCCCAACCTTCTTCTTTTTCTACTACTAATATGGAAGTAACTTCTCCACAATCTAATATTCCTGTTGGACCAACCCTTACTCAAAATGGTATTACTGGTGTTGTTAAATTTTTTAATTATGGAAAAAATTACGGTATTATTAATTTTAAAACAAATGAAAATGGCAATGAAAATTTAAAAGAAGCTTTTATTCATGCAACAAATATTGCAAAATCAAAAATTGAAAAACCAGAAAACCGTAATTTACAAAAAGATGAAGCAGTTGTATTTGATTTATATGATATTGGAAATAATAAATTTATCGCAAAAAATGTTACTGGCCCAAATGATTCCAATGTTCAAGGTGTTTATGTTGTTTATCAAAATAAAAATACACAAAATACAAGAATCCCAAATCAACGCCAACCTCAAATCAATTACCGTAATCAACATCATCCAAGAAGTCAATCTCGTTCTCGTTCTCAATCTCGTCCTCGCTCCCAATCAGTCCGACGCATTCAAAATCAATATGATCAAAGACAAAATTATCACCAAAATGATTTTCAAAAAGTTGGCCAAAATCGTATTTTTCGTT
Source organism: Panagrolaimus superbus (assembly GCA_964035985.1). NCBI lineage: Eukaryota > Metazoa > Nematoda > Chromadorea > Rhabditida > Panagrolaimidae > Panagrolaimus > Panagrolaimus superbus. The sequence goes on from OZ038357.1 coordinate 17,119,975, forward strand.
CCCAACGACAATATTAAAAAACAACTCAAATGTATCATGTTTAATGCACAATCGGCCCGGAACAAACTTCACATCATATCGGATCTCCTCTCGTCTTCTTCCTTTCAATTATTTTTTATTACCGAAACATTTTTAAAAGAAAAAAATACTGATTTTTCAATTATTGGCAATGCCCCATATTCTATTCTACGCAATGATCGTCTCGTCAAAGAAGGTGGCGGTGTTGCTATTTTAATTTATTCAAAATTACATTATATTCCAATTATTCATAACTACCCAAATATTATTGCTGTTGATATTATTCAAAACCAAAATTCATCCACCAGATATATTCTTGTTTATCGACCACCATCACCAAAATTTACAAAACCTCAAAGCACAAAATTATTTGATAATGTTAGAGAAATTATGAATATACCATCAATATTTCCTGTGAAAAATACAATTTTACTTGGTGATTTCAATTATCCTCATGTTAATTGGGAATCAGAATTATCAACTCAATCTGGTGATGCTTCTCCTTTTATTGATTTTGTATTAGAAAAAAATTTATGCCAGCATGTAAAAGAACCAACAAGATTAAATAATATTTTGGATTTAATTCTTTCAACTGATTCTGAATGTATCTCTGATATTGAAATTAAAGATCCAATTGGTGATCATAATGTTATCTATTTTAAAACATCAAATGAATATTATGAAAATATCGAAAAAATTGATTACAAAGATTATAAAAATGGTGATTATGATGGATTGAATATTTACTTTAATTCAATTAATTGGGAATCTGAACTCAATAATATACTTTTCTCAAATGATAAATATGAATATATTCGTGGAAAAATTATTGATGGCATCGCTAAATTTGTTCCAACTCGTATATATGATCCGACAAAAAATATTCCGAAAAATCTGCAAAATTCTTTAAACTTTTATGCGCAATATTCTTCAAATCCATCAAAAACTACAGTAATCAATCACTCTATAAAAAAGTTGAATAAAGAATTTCTAAAATTTACCAAAAATCAGCAAAGAAAAATGTTCCTGAAAAATGTTCAAAATTCAGATGCGAAAAGAAAAAATGTAAAGAATTTATTCAATTATTGTTCAAAAAAAATTAATAAAAAAAGTTATTATTCAGCAATGATGGAATCAGGATCTTGAATACAAGTATGGGTTGAAAGATGGTAAAATTTATCGAGACCTAAAAAAAAAATTACAATATTAAAACACAGATTTAGCGCTATTAGCGAGATTACAGTAATCAGCAATTCCACCAGGATTTACAATTTCACGATTTTCAATTTCACTATTTTCACCTAATAACCAATAAAATATTCAAAAAATAGAGAAACGGGAAAAAGTTTGAAATTTAAAAAAAATCAATCACCATTTGCTTCCCTTTCACGAGAAAAAAAGACAACACCAAACTTTTTTTTTGTCATTTAGTGTTTCTTCTCTCTTTGCGTATCAAAATGCGCGTCCTAAAAAGGTAGTAGCGTGTCAAAGATGAAAAAAAGATGAATTGATTTGAGTAAAAGATGTGAGAAGGAAATGGAAAAAACTGAATGCAACCCAACTAAACTAAAAATATGCATCATTATTGCTGATATACCACTGTTTGGTAAAAACAAAAAGAAAGAAACAACCGTCGGCTAAAATGCCTAAAACGCAGTGAACAACTGATACAAAAAAGACATGTATATTTTTTATAATAAATTTTTTTCCATTTTTTGATGACTTGATCATTTATTTTTAAATGTTCACGCGACTTTTATAAGCCTCTTTTTAAATTATGTCAGTGATAAATTGTGTGAATTATATTATGGATTACGGTAGAAATTGTTGCAAAATTTCTTTGTTGAAAGGGTAAAATACATTTCAAAAAATGTCGATCTTGGATTTATATACAAAAGTGGTTCTTTGCCATGAATTACTTTTACATTCAAAAACAGATGGTGAAATTTTGAAAATTGAAAGATTTTTCGGTAGAGTAAATTTTTGCATCAAAATTGAATAAATTGAAGTGATAATATGTATAATTCAAAAAATTGCTTTTGGGACGTATTTAGTAAATAAGAAAAAAACAGTTCACTTAGCTAAAGTGCCATTTTACTTTTAATAAACCTACTGTAGCCAATTTATTTATTTAACAAGAACCATTGGGGCCTGCCTACGGCAGTGACAAAAAAAAAGTTTGGTGTTGTCTTTTTTTCTCGTGAAAGGGAAGCAAATGGTGATTGATTTTTTTTAAATTTCAAACTTTTTCCCGTTTCTCTATTTTTTGAATATTTTATTGGTTATTAGGTGAAAATAGTGAAATTGAAAATCGTGAAATTGTAAATCCTGGTGGAATTGCTGATTACTGTAATCTCGCTAATAGCGCTAAATCTGTGTTTTAATATTGTAATTTTTTTTTTAGGTCTCGATAAATTTTACCATCTTTCAACCCATACTTGTATTCAAGATCCTGATTCCATCATTGCTCAATAATAACTTTTTTTATTAATTTTTTTTTCAAATAATAATAATTTTTAAAAATAATAAAATTGACAAAAAATATGTGATGTGGAATTTATAAAAAATAGCAATCAATTATTTGAGGGGAAAAAGAAGAGAGAGAGAAAATTATTTTTTATGGTGAAAGGGGAAACAATGTGGTTCATAATAAAAGAGAGAGATAGTTTCAATTATTTTTCATCAGTTGATGTATCCTTTTTTTTGAGCTTTAATTGAGCAAAGGATGCAGATTGATTGTCAGCAACACACGTTTTACATAAAGTAATATTAAGTGAAACCGTGTCTGAATCCGTATGGTGAATAATTCCGCCCTTCTTCTGATTTTCATAGATTCTGGAGGCACAGTTTGGACATGTTGAAATAACAATTAAACGTCTTGGTGCAAGAAGTCGAAACAAAGAATTAGGGTATACCTTGGTAACTCTTGCTGCTTCTTTTGTATCAGTATCCATTTGATCGACATAACTCTTTCCATTGTTTTCGCAATTGCATCTATTGTTTAAAGCATAAAACTGAATTGGGAAAAAAGGGAATTGATTTCTATAAATAAAAAGCTGTAAAACGGAAATATAATATTGCATTGATATTTCTGTTTTTAAAAAAAGGTCGCTTAAAAATAGATGGTTGTTCCAAAGAATTTCTACTTGTTTAAAGGAGATTCGTCATTTTACTCTTTTTTCGATTTCGTAAAAAAATTGCGAAAGCGTAATAGATTGATAATCAGGTTTTCGTGTCGAGAACGGCATACTGTAAATTTGTTTTTTTTGTTTTGCAAAAAGAACAAAAAAAGTGGCTTTGAAATCGTTTTTTTGTTAGGTAAGACATGTAATTATCGCAGAACAATAAATAAGAACTTATTAACCAATAAGCATAAACAAATAAACACAAAAAACGATTTAAAAATCTCTTTTTTGTTTTTTTTGCAAAACAAAAAATCAATTTCCAGTATGCCGTTCTCGACACGAAAAGCCTGATTATCAATCTATTACACTTTCGCAATTTTTTTTACGAAATCGCAAAATGAGTAAAATGACGAATCTCCTTTAAAATGATATTTTACTTTTTGGATTTCAAAAATATGAGACTTATGCTAATTATAAAATTAGAGACGTGCAAGGTTTTTTCAAAGTTCGCCAAGTATTATATTTTTGGTACCATTAGATGCGCAATGAAAATATTATTAGATATAAAAAAACAAAAAGCTAAAAAATAATTAATAATACCGAGTAATTATTTGTTAAAAAAATGTAAATAGTGGTTTTTTTTTCAGTCGGGGAACACATTTTTTTATAAATATTTTCGCGTCGCGTTTGCAAACGACACTTTTTTTGCAGTGTCGAAGGCGAGGTTTGATTCCCAGCTGAAACACAAAAATATTTTTTATCTTCGATTGAGTTTATTTTTTGTACATATATGCTGCTGTCGACCGTGGAAAATCCAAAAATAAAAGCAGTTTTTTTTTTTTTTTTTTTTTTTTTTAAAAAGTATGCAGTTGTCGGACTCGAACCTGTGACCGAAGGACTGTTACGCAGCGTCTCTCGCACGTGGACACAGACGCAAACGTTTTACCGCTCACTTTCGCGCAACTTTTGTTTATCCTATTCGATGCAGAAAAAAATTCTGATTCGAATAGATGGAGTCCCAAAGTCGATCGGCCGTAGTGTATCATCATTGAAAAAACGTAAAAAATTGCGATTTTTTAGACTTTTCTCAAATTTTTTGTATAAAAGTGATGTTCAGAAGTTGTATTTTTGGAATCTCTGTATTTTTTTACATCTAGAAGGATAAAAATAAAAATCATAAAGTAAAATTTTAATTTCTACAGTATACCTCTCTTTCATTTTCTTTTGACTGAAAAAAAATGCAGGGAACACTCGCGTCGCACATACCCTGTGCACGTCTCTATATAAAATATCATACATTTTTGAAATAAAAAATTCAAAAATATATTCCTGAACAAGATGCGGCTGATTTGACTTTTTTTGAACCAATATTATTTCGAAATACAAAAACTTGCATCAAAAAAATATTTTTCTTGTTTTTGATTCGCCCATTTTTTTTTCTTCGATTTTTTTATATTTTTGTTGAAACTTTAACTGTGAGTTTAAATAATTTTTGTGTCATTGCTTGACACACAAAAAAAATTTTATTTTTGTTGGAATATTTTAACATTTTTACAGTATTGTTTTTTGATAAAAGAATATTCAAAAACGAAAATTGAAAAAAAATTTGTATTAATCTAGATTTTGTTTTATTTCAATATAAATAAAAAGCGGCACATTATTGACACATTCAGTTCAGGGTTGCACGAAAGTTTCGTTTCGTTTCGTTTTTGCGAAACTTTCGCGGTTTTTTAGGGTTTCGTTTCGTTTCGTGTTTCGCGAAACAAAGCCTGAAAGTTTCGTGAAAACGATGTGCTAAGAATGATGTAAAAACCCAAAACTTTTGGAGAAAAATGAGTGACAACAAAGTCGAAAATAAAATCATAATTTGTTTTTTGAGTTTAATTTTGGCGCTTTTTTGGAAAAATTTTCTTTGCATAAAAAAATTTTTGAACTTTCGTTTCGTTTCGTTTTGCGAAACTTTCGCGGTTTTTTTAGGTTTCGTTTCGTTTCGCGCTAGCGAAACAAAAATTTCGTTTCGTTTCGTTTCGTTTCGTTTTGCAAAACCTAGTTTCGTGCAACCCTGATTGGAATGTCAAAAAAAGCCAAAATAGAAAAAAATTTTCATCACTAAAAAAGGTGGCCAAAAACTTTTGTGCACTTAATTGTTTTTTTTTTCGCGATTTTTTGTGTTGAGATTTTTCAGACATTATTGTGCCATTTTATTACCCTCATATAGAGGTTTAAATTTTATATAGGGCTTGTGGAAATATTACTTCTGGAAAAAAAAGTTACAATCAAAATTCAAAGTGGCCAAAAACTTTTGAGCGCTACTGTATTTTGTTTTAAAGTATCTTCAATAGCTGATTCGTTTGGGAGAATAGACATTTTATTAGCCAAAATAAAAAAAGAAATGCAAATTATTGAGGAACAAACGTGGATTGAATGATAAAAAGGAATTGACAGTTGTAAAACGCTATGCTTGTTGATCTGGTAATATGCCTTGTCGAACACGTGGGAGGCGTATATGCTTTTTATTGTTTTAAGACGCAGTCTGCGAGAATTCCAAAAACACGCGGCACACGTTTTTTTAGATTTCCTTCCAAATTTGGTATATAGTAAAGTGACCCTGGAGAAACCGATTCCACTTTGTAAAAAAGTTGAAAAAAATTTCTTACTGTAGTTACAGTAATCTTTATGTAAATTTCACCAAAATTTGAAGTTGATGGCGAATTAAAGGAATTAATTTTTTTTGCCTAATTCGGAGGGGTAATAGGTTTTCGAGGTCGGGGAATCCGAATATCCACTTTTTGGAACTTCAAAATATTTACAACACTGATTTCTTTGTTATCACTATCATATCACCGTGATAAAAAATCGAGAGAAATCCCGGGGGGAGTGAAAGAACTCATTATTATTAAAATTTAGACATTTTTTTATCATAAAAATAAATAACTGAAAAGAAATCGGAGGGTTATATATTTTTTTCGATTTTTTGAAAGTTTGAGGTTCAGTTTCAGAATACGCTCTCGACGCGAAAAGAACGGGGAGCTAAATTTAAAAAGAAACTAATGGCACTGCTGGATTCCCCATGGTCGAAAGCATATATGTGCCAAAAATCAGAGAAATCGGTGCCGAAAAATTTTTTAATGTCGCCCACCGGGATCGAACCTTTCACCCAAAAAATTTTTTAAACACTGAAAGGAAACAAAAAAACGCTTATCAAAAAATTGTAGTGGACAAGTTCGATCCCGGTGGGCGACATTAAAAAATTTTTCGGCACCGATTTCTCTGATTTTTGGCACATATATGCTTTCGACCATGGGGAATCCAGCAGTGCCATTAGTTTCTTTTTAAATTTAGCTCCCCGTTCTTTTCGCGTCGAGAGCGTATTCTGAAACTGAACCTCAAACTTTCAAAAAATCGAAAAAAATATATAACCCCCCGATTTCTTTTCAGTTATTTATTTTTATGATAAAAAAATGTCTAAATTTTAATAATAATGAGTTCTTTCACTCCCCCCGGGATTTTTCTCGATTTTTTATCACGGTGATATGATAGTGATAACAAAGAAATCAGTGTTGTAAATATTTTGAAGTTCCAAAAAGTGGATATTCGGATTCCCCGACCTCGAAAACCTATTACCCCTCCGAATTAGGCAAAAAAAATTAATTCCTTTAATTCGCCATCAACTTCAAATTTTGGTGAAATTTACATAAAGATTACTGTAACTACAGTAAGAAATTTTTTCAACTTTTTTACAAAGTGGAATCGGTTTCTCCAGGGTCACTTTACTATATACCAAATTTGGAAGGAAATCTAAAAAAACGTGTGCCGCCCTCTTCTTAAATTTTTTGATTTTCTCACAGACTGCGTCTTAAGTAGTAGTGATGTTAAGTTCTACTAATTTTTTAATCCCTTTAAAAAAAGTTTAATTCTAAGTATTTCGTTAAAGGGGAGCAAAATACTTTCTTAGTTTTAATTAAATTCAAGAATGATATCAAAATTTGCTATAAGTTTTTATTGTGGGTGTATATTTAACTTTCTTTGTTAATAATATCAAAAAGTTGCGAAAGCAATTTAAGATGATTGGTTGCTTTATGATTTTACTAAACAAAATGTGATGTTGTGATTGTTAAAACACACCGGCATTGCCGGGGGCTTCATCTGTATTTACTGTTTTATAAAAGCGGTAATTAACCGATGTGTATAGTGCTAATTCAGTCAAACTCCATTGGATTCCTTGGCTTCAACAAGAGGATAATCTTCTATATTGTCTCATATCTTAAAGGGAGTGTCGGAGATAGTGAAAAACTTTTTTCCGTCATTCCAAGTGATGGGGAATGCATTCGTTGCGTGCGGGCGGACAAACTTTTTCAATCCCCATCACTTGGAATGACGGAAAACTGTTGTAAAATTTTTTTCAGTATCTCCGACACTCCCTTTAAGGGGGGGGGGGGGGGGAAAAAAGTGCCCGCCAAGGAACAAATTTTCTGTAAAAATTTAGGTGTTACGACACTCCCTTTAATTAAATTTCTATATTTTGTGCATCGCATTTTTCATAGAAAAATTATCATTTCAAGATTTCAGGATATATAAAATACAGAAGGCAAAAGATAAAAAAATAAACGTGTTAATGTTAACAGCAAATTTTTCGCAAAAGTAATGTTGCATTTTAACATTTGGAGTCATTTGAATATTTATTTTGCGACATGGTTACCACATCTTTGACGACGACCGAATTTTACAGATGTTTTGTATTTGGTAATTCGAAAGCCGGTCGCTAACTTTTACAATCAAAAAAGGAATCTAAACGTAGGGGCACTTTTGATTACTTTTGAAAAAGTTTTAAATACTTCCTTAGTTTATATTCATCCTTTTAAATTTTTAACACAAAGTCAAAGTTTTTATGCAAATTTATTTTAAAAAATTTATCAGAGGGCGGGGTTAACTAAAGGAATGCCAAATTTAATTATTACCAGTTGAAAATTTTCCAAGTTTAGACAAGTAGAAATAAACGATAATAAAATCAGTGTGGTGTCAACTTCAGTTGCAACACATATAACCTGCTTTTTACATAAATTAGCAAGCAATTGGCTGTAATTTTCAAGACAGCAAGATCGATGCCTTTGTCATAAAAAATAATAAAAAAGGAGATTTTAAGGGAACATTTAGATAAATCTCAAAAAACGTAAGGGTAATAATGCAAATTAAAATAGCAAAAATAAAAATAATGCACTCATGGATTAATCAATTTAATTTTTTAAACTATATTTATAAATAAATAATAATACTTCATGTATTAAAAGTTTAAATTGTATTTATAAATAATTAAATACATTTATATAAACAATAATACTTGTGTAAAAGGATTTTACTTTTGATGGTGTATAATAAAAAGTTTAACAGTAATGACTTTAATTGTCCAAATAGTAACTAACTATTTGATAATGATTATATAAAAATATAAACTAAAGTAGTTCAAACACTTTAATCAAACTTCAAAATTTAAAACAATTGATTAAAGTAATAATGCATTCAAAACTTTATTTAATTGTTTCACTATTAATTAATTTTTGATGATATAGTTATTACTCATCGAATATTTACATAAATAACAACATTAATTAATTTGAGATTATATTACCACTAAAATACTTACAATTAATATACTTTTGATAGAGTTTTATTCTATCAATCTTTCTATAAAAAAAGTTTAAAAGCAATAACCCTAATTGTTCAACTTTTAACTAATATTATTACCAACTAGCTTATCACTAATCATTTATTGACTAAATAAGTTGAATAAACTTTAATCAAACTTCAAAACTGATTAAAGTAATAATGCATTCAAAACTTTATTTAATTGTTTCACAATTAATTAATTTTTGATGATTCTACAAAATAGTTCAACTTTTAGGTAATATTATTACCAACATGCTTATCACTAATCATTTATTGATAATGATTATATAAAAATATAAATTAAACTAATAATATGAACTTTAATCAAACTTCGAAATCCAATATGAATTTTAAATTAAAACAAACAAAAAACTTTTAAAAAAACATTGTTGTATGCCCCTTTATTGATTTTTAATGATAAAATGATAAAAAAGATAAAAAAATCAGTAATATATTAAAAAAATATTAATAGATTTGCATTAGTGCAAAAAACGGTTACAAAGAAGAATCTTTTGTAACCGCGCAAATTCTCGACACGAAATACAAACGGTTACACGGTTACGCGGTTACAAAGAAGAAAAGCCCTTTTCTTTGAATTTTTTAATGCATCTTTTTTTCATCAATTTTTAAAAATAGGATAAAGATTATTTGTTAAAATAAATTTTTAGTATTACTGTTTACAAAATATAAAGCTATGTTTTCAAAGCACCAATACAATAATAAAAAACTATTTGAATTTTTCTAACGTAAACAAGGAATTTTTTAAAAATATATAATAAATTGTTTCAATTAAGTGATGGGTTTGGCTAAAGAAGTAAAACATTTTTTAAGAACAATATAAGGAATTCCATCAGGTGAAGTATTACATTTTGGTTTAAGTTTTTGGAGGAATTCCTTAATTTGCTCTACAGTAAGAAGTGGAAGCCCACTATCCCTAACAGGATAACATTCTTCGAAAAAAGGAGATTTTTCAGGATGAAAATTGTTCAAAAAATTTTTACCAAAAGCAGCAGTTTTTTCGATATCCGAAAACAGAGTTTTGGATTCGGTAGTTATGGCAGGAATAGAAGAATCTTTTTTTAGATATTTACTCAAGTGATTAAAAACGCCTTTTGTACCGTATTTTTTTAAAATAGTTTTTTCTTTATCTCTTTTTTCTAGAATCGAAAGTTTGTTTAATTTTTTAGAAATAAGAGAAATAGTTTTAAAGTTTTCTGCTGTTTTTGGTAAAGATTTTTGATACTGAATTGTGGATCTCATTTTTGACGAAAAGTGTTCTTCCGAAGCAGGAGTTACAGTTTCAACAAAAAGAGAAATAGCCTTATTACGATTTTGCAAAATTCAGTGCAAGCGAAATCTACAGTAATGTCTTTTGAATTTAAAAAAAATCCCAGTTTTGCTCGAAAAAAAAAATATCCATTAATAAAAAGTTAGCTTTTTTGAAGTTTTTGAAAGATTGAGAAGGTTTAGGAGGAGGATTATCACTACATTTTAAGGAAAAGTTTACAATATTGTGATCAGAACCATAGAAACCTGGATCTGTGGTAATATTGTAAATTTTTTCCGAAAAATTGGAAATAACAAGATCTAAGATATTTTCTTTTCTTGGGTATATATACTAAATTGACCACGGGGAATCGCATGTTTATATCAGCGGACCAAAATTTTTGCATTGAGACCCCCTTTTGGCGTCCACGTCGAACTTGCGCCGTTCCAATGGCGTAGAGCTTTCGACGCTGGTTTTGCAATTGCTATATTCGAATTCCCCGTGGTTTTTTACCCCTGGCGGGGGAGACATCGTAAAATAATCAGGGGTAGGCTGGATACTGTAAGGCTGGCTCTAATTTTGGCAAAAATTTATTTTTTTAAAAATGGATAAAATCTGTTTTAAAAAAATTTCAAATCGATCCCTGTTGTAACCGTGGGTTAAACAATAACACGAATATTTATTACAGACAATAAATAATACAATACAATATAAATGGATATAAGGATATATCCGAGAGAGCGAGAGCAACAGCGAGCGGACTGTGCGAGCGATAAGCAATAAACAATGAATGAACATTTGAGAGACAAATGAAAGAGAGAGAAAAGGAAAGTGGCAGCGAAGAACGCTACGCCAAGTGGCAAAAGAGAAAAGTACAGTACAAAAATACGGCCACAACATCCCTCCCCACTTAATTTTTTAGAGATAAAAAATTTACAATAAAACAAAGAAGAATTAGCCGGAAAAAAATAGAATGAAGTAAAATATGTTTCATCTGATTTCTTTTAAATGATAGTGGTGGTTGACGGGGGTCAAGGGCGTAAACATCAAAGGAATACATCACCAAGTCCTGATCACGCACTTTAAAACCACTTGAAGAGTGAAATCATCAGAAAACATATAAAACCGAAAATGAGAGTAAAAGCCGGGCTAATTATCAATGAATTAAGAATTAAGAGACAACATAAGACAAGGACAAAAGGAAAAGAGTATATAAAAAAAATTATACAGTTGATTTCTTTTTCGGACGATTGAACTTGAAATGTTGTGGTGGAGCATGAGAATGTTGAGCAGGAGGTGGATGTTGAGCAGCAACATTTGATGAAGATTCACCAGCATGAAGAATTTCTTTAAAGCCAAGAGCAAGTGGAGAAAGTTCTTCCATAACATCACAAACATCGGAAGGTTCATGAAGCTGATGTGAATCAAGTGTGGGAACATGTTGAAGTTTCATTGAACATGCGTGGCTGATCCTTTCTTTTCCAGGCGGCGCGACATCTGTTGGAGATTCGGCATTTTGAAAAGAATCAGGTGTTGGAGCATGAAGAGAAAGCGTGTAAGGAGTCACCGTAGTTTCTTTCATACGACCAGGATCATCAGCATTCATATCTGAAAAACAATCGAAATTAATGCCCGACATGCGCTTACCTTTATCTCGAAGTGTAGCAGTTACATCTTCAGCAAGAGCAGCATTAATTTCATGAGCAGTTACAGGTGCTGTAACAATTGTGTTTATGCGGCGGGTCGATAAACATTCATCCATTCCGTCTTTAGCATCAGCAAGTTGACCAAGAGCAGGTTCAAATAAAGGTTTGAACTTGTCCATAAGTTCTTCAACCTTTTTGACGGGTGCCATGGAGTGGCAAACAACCATATTGCATAGAACTTCACCATCCATAACAAGATCTATACCAAAGGTTTTGAAGAAATTTGTTCCAAGCAATGTTGATTTGATATCAGCAACATGGAATTCGACAAGCCGTGATTTTCCTCTGAGATCAACCATAGATTTGAAAGAGCCAAGGAGCTTCAAATCATGACCATTGGCGGTGTTAGCTGATATAGTAGGTCCAGCAAGAGCAGGAGATCCAATTTTGGTGTAATCAACCTTTGCCATCATGGTTAGATCAGCACCATCATCCATTTGAGCTGATAAGGTGATACCATTGACGATTACATTAACCATATGTCGAAGAGAAGCAACAGGAGTATTTTGATATACTTGTTGAATATGGAAGGAGTTGATTTGAGGCTTAGCATCATAGGATTGAACAGCACGAACATTGTGATTTGGTTTACTTTTTGAATGTGAAGCAAGCTTTTTACGACAGGCCTTTTCGATATGACCTTTAATATTGCAGAAGCGGCAAACTGCATCTTTGAAACGGCAAGATTGACGTTGATGAGATCCACCACAAGATGAACAAGAAGCCGGAGATGTAGTTGAAGAACCATTCTTGTCTTCCTCCTTCTTCATTAAGACCTTTTTCTTTTGGACGAAATTGATGCTGGCATCCATTGGTAGGCGTTGTTCACGTTGAGTTTGAAGCGAAGCGATCATTGTTTCTCCACATTCATTCAATGGAGTATCAGCTTGCTTGTTGAGTTTGCCAAGTACTTGCATACGGAAGCTTTCCAAAGCAGGATGTTTCATAGACATCATCAATATTAATGTTTCTATTTCAGTATCTTTGATTCCATTGAAAGCCGTTGCAGCATCTTTAATCCTTGCCATCAGTTCAGGTATGGATTCATATTCAGGACCTTTCCATTCCATATTCAAAGCTGAATAACGACGAGCAAACAATGACACAGAAAAATCAAACAGACCAATCATTTTATCACGGAGCTTGTTGTAGTCGACACACGTTTTGATTTGATCAGGTAACAGAGCACGAGAGACTTTTTCAAATGTTGACGAATCCAGAGCATTGATGACCAAAGCACATTTTTCGGTATCAGTAACAGGTTGCAGCCGGAAAAGTGAATCAAGTTGATCAAACCAAAGTGAAGCACCATTAGGTTTAGCAGGATCACAGATGAACTTGGGAATTGATGGAAGATTTTGAGAAACATTTGCGGTAGCAGCATTGTTGATTTGAAGTTGAGCGACGGCAGCTGCAACAGCAGCAGCAAAGCCGGCAGCATCCATAACTGGAACAGCAACAGCAGGAGATGGAGGAGAGCGGACCATGTTGATGTATATAAGGATATATACAAAAAAAAAATTGAAGCTAAAAAAGTATTAAACGCGGACAGGAAAATACAAAAATTTAGCCGGATATAGAGCAGAATACGAATCTACTCGTCACCAATTTGTTGTAACCGTGGGTTAAACAATAACACGAATATTTATTACAGACAATAAATAATACAATACAATATAAATGGATATAAGGATATATCCGAGAGAGCGAGAGCAACAGCGAGCGGACTGTGCGAGCGATAAGCAATAAACAATGAATGAACATTTGAGAGACAAATGAAAGAGAGAGAAAAGGAAAGTGGCAGCGAAGAACGCTACGCCAAGTGGCAAAAGAGAAAAGTACAGTATACAAATAATTTTCTGTTGCTTTTATTTAAATAAAAGCAACAGAAAAGTTTTTTATTTTTTGCGATAAAAAAAGCAGTCGACTGAATGTTTTTTGGAATATTTTTATAAAAAAATGCATATTAAAAAAGGTTAATTTTTTTTGGCGGCAAAAAAAACAACTTTCAGATTTTGATTTCACAATTTTTTTATCATATAGCAATTCACAAACTGCAATTATACACTTTTGTCAGAAGAAAAATATTTCCAGAAAAAAATAACGTTTTAAAATTTATTTTCTTTTTCATATTTAATGATATGAAATTGCAAAAAGTGTCTTGAAATTGTTAGGGAAACTGATAAAAACTATATAATTATGAATGATATAATTTTGTTCCGCATAACAACTATTAGATTATGAATGTAATTAGTGAAGAAAACAAAAAGCTTTAAAATATAACATTTGTTAAAAAAATATCAAATATTCAAATCCATAAATTTATTGCACATTTAAAAAAACATGGTGCACCGTCTCTTAAAAGAAAGCATTTTTGCGAGCCATTTTTAATTCATTGCATTTTGCTTTTTTTTCTTTCAATAAATTTCGAAATTTTTGTCTAAGAAAAAAGATAAAAGTTGCGAAATATCTGGCGATAAAAACAAAGGCTATGTTTTGAATATTTTATTTATAAAAATCCCTTTTTAAAAGCTTTAAATTTGTAATTCTCGATTCTTAAAAAAATTAACATACTTCTGAAACGATCGTTTAAACGAATGCTCAAAATTCCACAATCATTAATAAAAAAGTTTTTTATAATTTGAATAATATTCTTGGTGTCTTTTTTGTTGTTAAAATTTTTAAAAAACTTTTGCAATTAAACACTTTTTAACAATAATACTTTTTTCAACATTGGGCTTATCCAGATATGTGTCATACAGTGGTAGGGTAGGAGGCGGGTCAACCAAATATGACCCGCCTTTCATGTGCGGTAAAAGATCAAAGGATAAATTATGACAGGGAGGGGTCCAAAATCCAGATTTTTGTATGACGTCATATTTGGACAAGCCCAATCCGAGAAAAAAAAGTAAAATAATTATAATTATTTTTTTAAGACAATATTTTGTTTTGAAATCTGTCAGATTGTATCGTCTTTTTTTAATTCACTTTATTTTGAAATTAAAAAACATATCTTGCTCCATTTTCAAAATTATGTCGCTTTGCATTCTTTTTAAATTTAAGACGAAGTATGGGTAGGAAACAATATTATTCCTGCTGGTAAGTAGTTTTTTTTTGTATTGTAAATTAACGCTTATCAGAATGTTTTATCACAAATCATTTTAAATTATGCTTTCTCTGATTTTACTTAAAAAATTCAAAAACAACTTTTTCAGTGGTAATTTTTTTTAAACAATGTTTAATTTTGAGAAAGAATAAAATCGAGATGGATAGTAGTGATCGGATCCCGTCCCGTTCCCGCCGGGAATCCCGGCGGGAACGGGAACGGGATTCCCGTGTTTCCCGTCCCGTGCCGATTTTCAAAAAACGGGAATCCCGTATTCCCGTTCCCGTGTCATTTTCATAAAACGGGAATGCCATATATAGCTTAAGTTGCAAAATATTGTTTCTTAACAACCTCAAGCTCTGATTAATCTGAAAGCTTTTCTTTCTGATGATACTTTAATATTATGGAAACAAACAAAAAAATAGATTATCTGCAGATTCTGCTCAAAAATTACTTAAAATTTTTGGATATTACATGTTACAAGTTTCCGACGGGAATCACGGGATTCCCGTAATTCCCGTCCCGTGTCCATTTTCAAAAAACGTGAATTCCCGTTTCCCGGGTTTTACCGAAAACGGGACGGGATCCGATCACTAATGGATAGTAAAAGGCGGATGATCTAAATTTTTTTAAGAATAGAGGGAAATTGGGGTACTTTTTTTATGGGGAATTCATTAATAGAGGCAATGCATAAATCCTTTTTTCATTTGATTGAGTTCCAAAGGTTCCCACAACATCTATTTCAGGTCTTCTTATAAAAAAGTAGCAAAGAGCCTTTTTTAAATACCGTTTATTTTTAACTTGTTTTAGAAAAATGAAATCATTGATGTTCATTTGAGCTATGATTTTTATAATGTGCTTTCTGATGAATATAGAGGAATTCTTGAAACGTTCATTGCTAAAATTGTTGAAACTCCATCGAAAAGGATTCCTATGATCAGTTTTCTTGGCTATTTGTAAAACACGAACCGCCACGAACCACGAACCACCACGAACCACGAACCAGATTCGTGGTTCGTGGTCCATTTTACCACGAACCACGAATCGGTTTAGTTTTTTCCAAAAAATTGCAAAAAAAGGAAAAATAGATTTTTTTCTCTAATTTACTAATAAATATATGGTTTTTCGTTTTTTAATGCTTATTTAATTTAAGAAAACCTTTTTTCGTATATGCTTAGAATTAATATTATGTTGTAGTTTTAATAGTTTTACCTTTATTAAAGATTTGAAGTGAACTAAAACAATCGCTGATTTAAAAAAAATATTAATGAATATATGGAGATATATCAAGAGCAATAAAGATAAGCATTAAAAGAAAGAAAAATATGTTTGTTTATGCTTTAATTAAATTAAAAGAAAGAAAAATAATAAAAATATGAATATAAGTAGTTAAAGCCGTCTTCCATTGTTTCATACACCTTAGGTCATAGGGCATCCAAAAATACCACGAGACTGAAAAAGTAGGGGGTTAAGAAAAAATTTTTTAAGAGCTAATTTTCTCCTCTCAATATGTCCAACATCATTAAAAATTCATAACTTCTGAAATATGTTATGAAAAGTGTTCCGGTGTTTTTTATTATCAACTATAATGTTGTTGGAAGATTTGGGGCAAGTTTTAAACACCAGATATCAAATCTGGCCATTTTGGATCACTTTGAATATCAAATTCCGTCCAATATGGTCAACATCAAATAAAATGGTCAATTCAAGCGAAAACATATTTTTAATGAATAAAACATATAAAAACACTAAAATAAAGTGTTGAAAAATGCCAAGGGTCATTATTGATTTTTTTACGATTTTTTGAAAACTACACATTTTTGATCAATTTTTAAGATATTAAAATTTTATCAATATCGAAAGATATCAGTTTTTTGTTATTTTTTTGATCAAATATAGCTTTTTAAAGGTTTTTGGGCCATGTGTCAACATCCTGGAATCACTACTTTTTATTTTCCAGTAAATTGAAAACATGGTGAAAAATCGAAGAAACAATCACCTAGAAATCGATGTTTTTCAATTAAAACATCACCAAAAACATTTTTTTTGGATTTATTGTAATTTATTATGGTGGAGTAAATGATTTTTGAAGAATTATAAAATTTTTGAAAACTACTAATTTTAGAAAATTTGAAATAATATGGTTTGATAATACCCGGTGTTGAAATCACTCAAAAATTGATGAAATATCGCAAGGAACACCAAAAAAATGTTTATTTTTTTTATTTTAGTGTTTTTATATGTTTTATTCATTAAAAATATGTTTTCGCTTGAATTGACCATTTTATTTGATGTTGACCATATTGGACGGAATTTGATATTCAAAGTGATCCAAAATGGCCAGATTTGATATCTGGTGTTTAAAACTTGCCCCAAATCTTCCAACAACATTATAGTTGATAATAAAAAACACCGGAACACTTTTCATAACATATTTCAGAAGTTATGAATTTTTAATGATGTTGGACATATTGAGAGGAGAAAATTAGCTCTTAAAAAATTTTTTCTTAACCCCCTACTTTTTCAGTCTCGTGGTATTTTTGGATGCCCTATGACCTAAGGTGTATGAAACAATGGAAGACGGCTTTAACTACTTATATTCATATTTTTATTATTTTTCTTTCTTTTAATTTAATTAAAGCATAAACAAACATATTTTTCTTTCTTTTAATGCTTATCTTTATTGCTCTTGATATATCTCCATATATTCATTAATATTTCTTTTAAATCAGCGATTGTTTTAGTTCACTTCAAATCTTTAATAAAGGTAAAACTATTAAAACTACAACATAATATTAATTCTAAGCATATACGAAAAAAGGTTTTCTTAAATTAAATAAGCATTAAAAAACGAAAAACCATATATTTATTAGTAAATTAGAGAAAAAAATCTATTTTTCCTTTTTTTGCAATTTTTTGGAAAAAACTAAACCGATTCGTGGTTCGTGGTAAAATGGACCACGAACCACGAATCTGGTTCGTGGTTCGTGGTGGTTCGTGGCGGTTCGTGTTTTACAAATAGCCGTTTTCTTGGACTACATAATTGTATTTTTTATAATGATTATATAAAATTGTGTGATGACTATGCCTGTCTTTTATAATTTTGTTGCGCTGCAAAGTTTGAAGATTTTTTGTTTTTAAAAATAAATTCGTTGTTGAACCTGAAATAAATTATATATATTTTGGGTATAAGGTAACCATGATGAAAAAAATTTGAATATGCCTGAGAGCATGGGGGCAAATGACCCCTGTTTTTTTGAAAAGAAAAAATAGTGCAAAATGTCCTTAAATATTTAGTACGATTTATTTTTTTAAAGATAAGTGTTATTATTGTAACATAAAAATTTTTGACAAAAATTTAAATAATATCGAAATTATTATTCATTTCTTGTTCGCTTCTTTTTTCGTTTATCGCAGTTGAAAAAAAATTTTATGGGCATCCAACTTCGTCGGACCCATCTTGGCAGTCTTCAAGCCCATCACATTGAAAATCATGTGGAACACATTGTCGTCCATCACGACATCGAAATTCTGTTGGCTGACAGAGATCTCCTGGTTTAGCTTCTTGTGGAGTTACAAGAAATGCAAAAATAACTAGGAGAACAAGGGCATACATCTTCATTTTTCTAAAAAAAAGAAACACCAATGAATTAATGTTTTAAAATTATTATTTTTCACGTATTTCGTTAAACAAAAAAACAAAGCTGTTTAAAAATTCTATTAAAATTCTACAAAAAAAGTATTACGCCAGCTCTTTTATATAGTATTTTTAACACCCGTTGATAAAACAGTGTTTATAGTCTTATCAAAAATCCCCAATCAACTTCAACATTAAAATACATTTCCATAAGAATCTAGCAACAAAATTGTAAAAAACTAAAAGGATTACACGCATAAATTATTTTACAAAAAAAGAAAGGAAATGCAATAAAACTTTTTTTTGAAAAAAAGTTTCTGCAAAAATAAGATTATTTTTTGTGTTTTGGACAAAATAAAATTTTTAATAATATCAGAAAATTATACAAGTATTTTTGAAAACATTTTTCATTAATCTGTTCTATTTTTTTAATCTTATCGGATTGTCGGCTGAACGAATGTACAATGGGTGAAAAAAGTTTCTGTACACTTTTAGTCGAGGAAAGTCGAGAAAAGTCGAGCGAAGTCGAGGAAAGTCGAGATTATCAAATTTATTTATTTTCGCATTAAATTTAGTAATTTTTTGTAAAATTTTGTGGTAATAAATTTTTGGGAGTATAAGGAATCAAGTAGTACGAAGATTCTGAAGTTTTTCATGGATTCTGTGGCAGATTCTTAGCGGATTCAGACTCCAAAAAAAATTTTTTTGCCATGAAGTGTTTTTGGGGTAAAAAAATGCGGAAAATCTAAAAATAGAGGCGCTTTTTTGATTTGAGGATTCTGAAGGCTGATTCTGGGTAGATTCTGACTCCGAATATTTTTATGTGCTATGAATTATGTCTAAGGTTCATTTTTTTCGCTGATTATAATAATTGGGGCAGTTTTTGTTTAGTAATAAGTGGTAATATGTGGTAAAATGTTAAAATTTTACGAAATATTTTTTTACTGTTTTAGAAGGTAGTTTTATGATGCGATTGGGGTAATAGATATGTTTTTCGTGGAATAAAGAGTAAATGAAGCCGACCGCTAAAAAAAACAGTAAAAAAAATATTTCATAAAATTTTATCATTTTACCACATATTACCACTTATTACTAAACAAAAACTGCCCCTATTATTATAATCAGCGAAAAAAATGAACCTTAGACATAATTCATAGCACATAAAAATATTCGGAGTCAGAATCTACCCAGAATCAGCCTTCAGAATCCTCAAATCAAAAAAGCGCCTCTATTTTTAGATTTTCCGCATTTTTTTACCCCAAAAACGCTTCATGGCAAAAAAATTTTTTTTGGAGTCTGAATCCGCTAAGAATCTGTCACAGAATCCATGAAAAACTTCAGAATCTTCGTACTACTTGATTCCTTATACTCCCAAAAATTTATTACCACAAAATTTTACAAAAAATTACTAAATTTAATGCGAAAATAAATAAATATGATAATCTCGACTTTCCTCGACTTCGCTCGACTTTTCTCGACTTTCCTCGACTAAAAGTGTACAGAAACTTTTTTCACCCATTGTACAACTGTGATTAAATCAATAAAAAACTTTGAAACACCAAAATTTTTGCAATTTTTTTGGAAAAAAAACTTTCAAAAAATAAAATTCCAAATACGCTTTTCGAAAACTCGGAGATAAAACAAAGTGGGAAATCATTACAACTAAATGATGAATGTGCCAAATAAAAATAGAAGAATACATGTCTATAACGTATTCTACAGTATCCTGAAGTCAAACAATGATGTTGGGGTATATGACATTTTTAGTGACTAATTAAAATGTCATAACTTTCTAGATAAAGATGGAAACAAAAGTAAAACTATCAAAAGTTATTTCCCCAAATTATATGTATCTATAGTAAATTGTTAAAATAAACATATTACTAGTACTAATTTTAAAATTAGTTAATTTAACAAAAAAAATATAAATGTATCAAAAAACTTTTGCAAGAGATAGAAAAACGACGAACAAAAAAACTCGTAAAACCATTCGATTTGCTTCTTTAATTTAAAAAAAAAAATGCTTTTGAAAAAAACCATCGCTGACAAATCTGTTTTTGAATTTTTAAATAAAATCAGAAAAAATTTAATTTATTTAATTCTGAACATTAAACGTAATCACCCACTATGTTATTTGGCAATGTTCCTTTGTCCCTGGACCTTTTTGAATTATGGGCATGTTTAGTATGAAAAGATTGCGCATTTTTTTGGGAGTATGAAGAATTTTTAACTGATCTCCGGAGGTTGCCATTTGGGCGAGATATGCGTGTGCGACTGTTTAAAAATGTTTCTCTTGATAAGCTTGGCGCAGTGGAGTGTGCGGACGGCTTGCGTGCAGCAGGTCATGGGTTCGAATCTTTTTCAGTGCAAATGCTTTATTTTGGGTTGTTTGAGTTTGGGAATGTTTAAAAATGCATGAAAAACATGTTTGGTGCATGTTCGGTGCAATTTTGGGGTTTTGTGGGATGAAAAATGAAAGTTTGCAAAATGATTGTTTTTTCTTGAAATTGAGAATGCTGTATGAATTTTAAGGATGTAAAATATTTGATTTTAATTTTCTGGTGCATGGTTGGTGCAGTGTGGGGGTTTTGGGGTTTTATGGGGTGAAAAATGAAAATTTACAAAATGATGATTGCTTGAAATTGAAATTGCTGTATGCTTTTTAAGTATGAAAAATATGAGAATTAAATTTTCTGGTGCATTTATGGTGCAGTGTGGGGGTTTTGCGGGGTGATGTATGAAGGATGATTCAAAAAATGCGTTGGTTCCGAAGGAACCTATGTCCTTTTTAAAGGACACTAATTGATTGTTTTGTTAGATTGGCATGAAATGAAAGGGTATGAAATATGAAGTATGAATAAATGACAATGCAAAAACTTAAGTTTGAGGGCGCCGCTAAGGCGGCGCCCCTATAAGCCTTGTTAATGATATTTTAATGCCGAAAAACCATAATTAGACACTGGCAGGGAACACTTTTTCCTTTCCTTTTTTTTGTCATTTTTTTCGTTACAGTACGAAAAATTTAATTTTATTTTACTGTCTAATAATCAGACCTACTAGATGTAATTTTTTACGGTGATTCCAAAAATGCAACTTAAAATTTTTTTTACTGAGGACAAAGCGCCGAAAATGTTAAATTACGGTATCGTTTCAACTACAAAACACGGGTTTGAGAAGGTTTGAATCTGGATTTTATATAATTCGATAGAGAATTTTTTTCTGATTACCGAGATTTTTATCACCAATGCGCACCAACGAGCCAAAAAATGTTATATCCCAAAAACCTCCATTTTTCGCTACAAAATTGGTTGAAAAACGTGTCTTTGGCGACGTGTCCTTCAAAAGCATAAAGGAAATGCATTTTTTTGTTGCAAAAAAAGGAAAGAAAAAGTGTCTTTTTTTCTACCAAAAAATTTTGCTTTTTGAAATTTTCAGATGGCATTTTTGGCGCTTTAACTTAATTTTTTAACTTTTTTGTTTTTAAATTATTCTTATTCAGGCCCAAAAGTACTATAATAAAGCAAAATTTTTTATTTTTTTGAAATTTATTTTTTCGCTTGCCAGTGTCTAACCATAATATATTTTGCAATAAATAAAAGATGAAAACTGATAACCAGACTTCAGTAACGAATTTTAGCTGACTAATACTTTTTAAAACCACCCCTGCGCATTTCACATTTTTGCACGATTAAAATTGGTTTACAGCGCTCCACAAAATTTTACAGACACTCTTATTTTTCCAGAAAATTATTGATAAGGGATCTTTTTTTTTAATCGGTAAAAGGATTCTGATGGTAAAATTAATTTGTAATCTGACATGTTTCAGCATTTTGGCAAATTTCGATTTTCGGTGATTTCGCAGCGGAAATCGACATTCACTTAAAATCGAATTTTGGGTTTTTGGCTTTTTTTGCCACTTCCTTGGTTTGAAGGGAATCGAATGAAGAAATGAAAAAGAGCAAAGGGGCTGTCCAGATGTCACGTGACCATGAGTAGGGGGGAGGGGGTACGCTAAATGGTCACGAAAAATCACGAGGGGAGGGGAGGGGGTCGATCGTTTGTCACGTGATCACTTTTCAACGTAACTTTGTTTTTTGTTGACAAAATAAAATTAGGTTTTATAGGAAAATGAGTCAAAATGTTTCACCAAGTTTGTTTATTTATTTAACTAAATTTTGATAATGTTGATAAAATTGTTAAAAAAAGACGCTGCATAAAAATTTCTTTTGTTATAAAACTGTTATTTATAGTTCCTGAAGATGTCCAAAATAAAGCCCTCCAAAATTTATCGAATCTTGAAATTTAATTTGCTTTTTGAAAAAATAAATTATTTGTATTTTTAAAATTTTTGGTCACGTTTTTGGTCACGCGAGGGAGGGAGGGGGTAAACAAAATAATCACGGCTGATCACAAGGGGGTCAAAAAAGGCAATTTTTTTGGTCACGTGACATCTGGACAGCCCCAAAATGCGATCGGCTGATGCCAGCTAATATGTTTTAAAGGGAGTGTCGACGACAAGCAAAAAAAATTTTGTGTGGACAACAAGTATGTTTTAACACGAAAATGAGTTAGAGAAAAGAAATAGCATAGAAAAATGTCTCGTTCGTGTAAAAACATACTTGTTGCCAAAAAATTTTTTTTTGATTGTCGTCGACACTCCCTTTAAAATCTCTTTTATTATTCTATGCTTTAAATTTTTTTTAAAAAATAGATAAGGAAGTAAATTTTGATAAGAAAAAAGTCCATTTTAAAAAAGTGAGAAGCCGAAACGTGTGATTTCTTTGTTCAAAATTCTCACACACTTTTGCGTCAATATTCCAGATCAAAGACACCGACAATACTCCGATTAAAAGTGTCGTTAAAAAATCGGAAAAATATGTTTTTAGTTTAGATGTTTACCAAAAAATTTCCTGTATAAAAAGAAAAATGTTTAATTCTTACATTTAATTTTATTAAAAAATAAACAGAAAAATGTTTTCACAAATATCTTTCATTATCTTGGCCGGATTATCTCGTAAGCTCTTTTAATTCCTTAATTTTGATTACTAAATATCAAGATTTTTTATAGTTATCAATTGTGCTGATATCTTATCAGGTCATCAAGGACCTGAAGATGTTGACAAAAAACAATCGATGGAAACAACTATCACTCTTAGTGATTCCGGACTTTTAAAAGGGACAACATTTCTCAGAGCTAAACATTTGGTTAAAGGATTTACAGGTAATTTTATTAAAATTAGTTTAATTGATTAATATTTTAATTATTGTATTTTAGGCGGAGTTGCTGTTTTTCTTTTGGATCAAAATAAAAATGAATTATGGCACAGTGAATGGCAAAGTTTTGGAGTAAATTTGCATTCTTCGAGAACTGCTGAACACTGAAAAAAATGGGTGTAAAAAATGGACACTCCTAAACAAAATAGATCGACATTTACTCCTTTTAGGAGTAAATGTCGTCTTTTTCGGAGTAAATGTTAGTCTATGTTAAAGAGGTACAAAAAATGGATACTCCTAAACAAAAAAAAGACGATATTTACTCCTAAAAGGAGTAAATATAGATCTATTTTTAGGTGTATTTGGCATACTTTTTTTTCAGTGAATGGTCTGTACAGGTTTGACTATGGTACAAAATGTATTACTGTAGTTTAATAATTTCATTTTTAAGGTTCCAAAAGAAATTTTAACAAAAATCAAAAACTTTTCCATCGTTCAAAAACATACCCCAACGGATCGAGTTTTTAAATGGATTCAGGATCCTGAAAATATGAAAAAAGTCGTCGGAGTTATTCAAGTTATTGCTGCTGGGAAATAAATTTAAACATTTTTGTTTGAACGATAAAAGTTTATGTAAAAGCAATAAAATTATATATAAATATATTTTAGTTTTCAGCTTTTAATGAAATGAGTTTATTGTAACCTAAAAATATAATTAAAAAGCGTACTTCTTTTTGCCACAAAAAAAATAAATAAAAAAAATTATAAAAAAAGCATTATTTTTATAAAAGAAAAAATGTATATTTTATTCAGAAAAAACAAAACAAAATTAATGAAAACAAAGAAAGAAATCTATCGAAAATACGTTTGTGCAAAGACTTAATTGCATTGTCCGGGCTTTCTTTCTGCTGGATTTTCTCTTAATTTTGGCAATGAAAAACAATTAGTTTTGCACGGGCTGGCCCCTGGTCACTGATGGATGCACATTTTAGCAGAACAATTCACGGTAGGTTGTTAGCAGCTTTTGTTTGTGTTAACCCTTAAAAAAGAAGCTCCAGTTCAGCAAAAATAAGGTCAGAAATATCTTTACTACCTGGTTTATTGGGAAAAATGGAAAAAAAGAAAGGTTGTATTTTCTTCTGAAAATACAGACTTTCTTTTTTTTTTTTTAGGATATTACACCTGCAAAAAAGTTGTAATATCCATTTTAATATTACATTTGCGACTTTTTTTGAATATTTTAGAAGAAAGTCGTCCCTGCTGCTGGAGCAGATTTCTTTTTAGATTTTCTACAACATATCAAAAATAATCATAAAGGTAAATTTCATTTTTTCGTGGTTGTTTGTAATTTTATGTTTACAAATTTATTTCAAGATTACTATTTCCCAATCATATATTCATTTGGTGGAGTAGAATTTTGCGTCAATGTTGACTACATTTTTGTACGCAAAATTCTACTCCACCAAATGAATATATGATTGGGAAATAGTAATCTTGAAATAAATTTGTAAACATAAAATTACAAACAACCACGAAAAAATGAAATTTACCTTTATGATTATTTTTGATATGTTGTAGAAAATCTAAAAAGAAATCTGCTCCAGCAGCAGGGACGACTTTCTTCTAAAATATTCAAAAAAAGTCGCAAATGTAATATTAAAATGGATATTACAACTTTTTTGCAGGTGTAATATCCTAAAAAAAAAAAAAGAAAGTCTGTATTTTCAGAAGAAAATACAACCTTTCTTTTTTTCCATTTTTCCCAATAAACCAGGTAGTAAAGATATTTCTGACCTTATTTTTGCTGAACTGGAGCTTCTTTTTTAAGGGTTAACACAAACAAAAGCTGCTAACAACCTACCGTGAATTGTTCTGCTAAAATGTGCATCCATCAGTGACCAGGGGCCAGCCCGTGCAAAACTAATTGTTTTTCATTGCCAAAATTAAGAGAAAATCCAGCAGAAAGAAAGCCCGGACAATGCAATTAAGTCTTTGCACAAACGTATTTTCGATAGATTTCTTTCTTTGTTTTCATTAATTTTGTTTTGTTTTTTCTGAATAAAATATACATTTTTTCTTTTATAAAAATAATGCTTTTTTTATAATTTTTTTTATTTATTTTTTTTGTGGCAAAAAGAAGTACGCTTTTTAATTATATTTTTAGGTTACAATAAACTCATTTCATTAAAAGCTGAAAACTAAAATATATTTATATATAATTTTATTGCTTTTACATAAACTTTTATCGTTCAAACAAAAATGTTTAAATTTATTTCCCAGCAGCAATAACTTGAATAACTCCGACGACTTTTTTCATATTTTCAGGATCCTGAATCCATTTAAAAACTCGATCCGTTGGGGTATGTTTTTGAACGATGGAAAAGTTTTTGATTTTTGTTAAAATTTCTTTTGGAACCTTAAAAATGAAATTATTAAACTACAGTAATACATTTTGTACCATAGTCAAACCTGTACAGACCATTCACTGAAAAAAAAGTATGCCAAATACACCTAAAAATAGATCTATATTTACTCCTTTTAGGAGTAAATATCGTCTTTTTTTTGTTTAGGAGTATCCATTTTTTGTACCTCTTTAACATAGACTAACATTTACTCCGAAAAAGACGACATTTACTCCTAAAAGGAGTAAATGTCGATCTATTTTGTTTAGGAGTGTCCATTTTTTACACCCATTTTTTTCAGTGTTCAGCAGTTCTCGAAGAATGCAAATTTACTCCAAAACTTTGCCATTCACTGTGCCATAATTCATTTTTATTTTGATCCAAAAGAAAAACAGCAACTCCGCCTAAAATACAATAATTAAAATATTAATCAATTAAACTAATTTTAATAAAATTACCTGTAAATCCTTTAACCAAATGTTTAGCTCTGAGAAATGTTGTCCCTTTTAAAAGTCCGGAATCACTAAGAGTGATAGTTGTTTCCATCGATTGTTTTTTGTCAACATCTTCAGGTCCTTGATGACCTGATAAGATATCAGCACAATTGATAACTATAAAAAATCTTGATATTTAGTAATCAAAATTAAGGAATTAAAAGAGCTTACGAGATAATCCGGCCAAGATAATGAAAGATATTTGTGAAAACATTTTTCTGTTTATTTTTTAATAAAATTAAATGTAAGAATTAAACATTTTTCTTTTTATACAGGAAATTTTTTGGTAAACATCTAAACTAAAAACATATTTTTCCGATTTTTTAACGACACTTTTAATCGGAGTATTGTCGGTGTCTTTGATCTGGAATATTGACGCAAAAGTGTGTGAGAATTTTGAACAAAGAAATCACACGTTTCGGCTTCTCACTTTTTTAAAATGGACTTTTTTCTTATCAAAATTTACTTCCTTATCTATTTTTTAAAAAAAATTTAAAGCATAGAATAATAAAAGAGATTTTAAAGGGAGTGTCGACGACAATCAAAAAAAAATTTTTTGGCAACAAGTATGTTTTTACACGAACGAGACATTTTTCTATGCTATTTCTTTTCTCTAACTCATTTTCGTGTTAAAACATACTTGTTGTCCACACAAAATTTTTTTTGCTTGTCGTCGACACTCCCTTTAAAACATATTAGCTGGCATCAGCCGATCGCATTTTGGGGCTGTCCAGATGTCACGTGACCAAAAAAATTGCCTTTTTTGACCCCCTTGTGATCAGCCGTGATTATTTTGTTTACCCCCTCCCTCCCTCGCGTGACCAAAAACGTGACCAAAAATTTTAAAAATACAAATAATTTATTTTTTCAAAAAGCAAATTAAATTTCAAGATTCGATAAATTTTGGAGGGCTTTATTTTGGACATCTTCAGGAACTATAAATAGGAAAACCATGGAAAAACGTCTTTTCACATTAAAATTTATCAAATTTTCACCTTTTCAGTAAAAATCTGCATTAAAAACGCCACAAAACCATTATAAGGGAGCGTCCAGACGTGACGTCACGGGTTTTATGGGTGGGTGGGGGGTAAGCTAAACGTGACGCTCCTGCTAAAAAGCCGACAAAGATCAAAGGGCAAAGCGCGACGGAAGGGTGGGTGGGGTTCATAATTTTCGATTTTATGGTGACGTCACGTCAAATAAGAATTAACTAATTTTTAAACGAAAATTGCGTGTAAAAATTTTTAACATGATAAAAAACCAAATCCTGGCGACACGAGATTTTTAAAACCACGAAAAAAGCGGAGAATTAAAAAAAACTTAATAAATGGCATTTTTTAAAACGATAGATTTTTTAAAAAAAATTTTAGATCAGAACAATACGCAGAAGAAATAATTAGATTTTTCGATTCGGATTTTAAAAACGTAAAAAAACCATTATTTTTAAAAGAACCTTCATTTTTTCTGCTCACATTTTTACCTTTATTTATGTATTTATTTATCTTTTTTTCCAGATAATATAATATGCAGCTAAAGCAAATTGAAAGAATAAAATTACAAATGCTTGTGCGAATAATAGAATGTCCCGTTTCATTGACGATGACATTGTATTATATAATTTATACATATATCGATATCGTTAAATTGTTATCATTGCAAGGATGAAACTTAGTGACGAAGATGTCAGAATTACCGCGGGAACAGCACTTGAATGATACTGGAAAAAAAGATAAATAAATACATAAATAAAGGTAAAAATGTGAGCAGAAAAAATGAAGGTTCTTTTAAAAATAATGGTTTTTTTACGTTTTTAAAATCCGAATCGAAAAATCTAATTATTTCTTCTGCGTATTGTTCTGATCTAAAATTTTTTTTAAAAAATCTATCGTTTTAAAAAATGCCATTTATTAAGTTTTTTTTAATTCTCCGCTTTTTTCGTGGTTTTAAAAATCTCGTGTCGCCAGGATTTGGTTTTTTATCATGTTAAAAATTTTTACACGCAATTTTCGTTTAAAAATTAGTTAATTCTTATTTGACGTGACGTCACCATAAAATCGAAAATTATGAACCCCACCCACCCTTCCGTCGCGCTTTGCCCTTTGATCTTTGTCGGCTTTTTAGCAGGAGCGTCACGTTTAGCTTACCCCCCACCCACCCATAAAACCCGTGACGTCACGTCTGGACGCTCCCTTATAATGGTTTTGTGGCGTTTTTAATGCAGATTTTTACTGAAAAGGTGAAAATTTGATAAATTTTAATGTGAAAAGACGTTTTTCCATGGTTTTCCCAACGTCTTTTTGTTCATGATGAAACAAAAAAGAGATTTTCGAAAAAAAAACTTGACTACAAAATATTTATAAATCAGTTGATAGAATGATTATTTAAAATAATAAATTTATGTTTTAAATTTTTTTAAAAACCGTTTTGTTTTTTATCCTAGGATTTTCTATTTCTTACTTATAGGAAGCACAGCCATTTTGGGGAGGGGAACCGTTTGTTAAAGGTTTTATTGTTAAAGGTTTTATTGTGGTCATTTAATTATTTATTTCTGCGTTTCTGATACAACTTAATAAATGATACATTTTGTGGCAAACAAGTAGAGCGTCTGAAAACGATACATTATTAATAGATCAGATTTAATTTAAAAAGTGTCTTTTAATTTTTCTAAATCTTAATTTTCTTCATTTCTAGGTTTTTTAAAAATAATATTTAAATATTCAAATTATTTGTTGTAAAATAAAAACTGTAAAAACGCAGAAACTAAAAAAATTGTTCGTGTTTTTAATCAATAACTGTTTTTTACTAGCTTCTTTTGGGGAAAAAAAGAATCATCACAATTTATTTGATGCATTTAAAAAATATGAGTGTTTCATTTGTTGGTCGATGGTCATCTCATAATTCTCAAACTACGCAAATAGTGCATGTTGCATGAAAAATAACTCATTTTTTGTATTCACCTTTTTTTGCATCATAAAAATTTTGATAACTTTTTTTTTGTCTTTGATAAATAGTGTTCCGATCCCGTCCCGTCCCGTGACCATTTTAGTCAAGTGAAAATCCCGTAACCCCGTCCTGTGGTCATAAATTCCCGCGGGAATCCCGCGATTCCCATGGCCACTTTCAAAATACGGGAATTCCGGTTCCCACTTTTTTCGGAAAACGGGACGGGATCGGAACACTACTGATAAAACAAATAAAAGTAATTTGTTTGCGATATTACTTTTTTTCCACAATTTCGTCCATTTTTTAAAGCACAAAATTTGATAAATAAGAAAACCTAAAAAAATCTGTTATTTTTTTTCATTTTTTTGCATAAATTGTAAAGCCTTATTATTATCAAAATGAAATTATTGAAAGAAGACATGGGGTGTAAAGAATTATTTTATATCGGTTGTTTATGTAAAAAGAAAAAAATAGCACAGAATAATTTACCGTTTTTGAGTTTTTAGAAAATTCATGCAAGAAAAAAAGCAAGTAAAACGTTTTTGTGTGATTAGGGACGGAGAATTTGTTGCTTGCTTTTTTTTCGTTTCCGCACCGTATTTCGTCTGAAAACTTGTTACAGTTTTCCGTTTCACAAATTGTGATTATCCGACATCCGACAGATGGCAAAAAACAGACAACAAAAAATTCGCAATCAAACGTTCGATTTTGAATCAAAGGAAAACTTTAAACAAAATTTGTAAAAACATTTTTTTTCATCGACGACAAAAAAATGCAAAACAACTTTTATTAATAGCGTTTTCTCTTTTCGATAGCTGCATTTCGTAACAATTCCGTGTAAAAATGGCATATTTTTTGATCAAAAATGAAAGAAAAAACATTTTAAAGTTTTCTTTTAAAATTCCATAATACTGCAAAAAAGAGGCTTTCATTTTTTTTAAATCTTTGAATTTTTTAATTGTTTTGTATTTTTGTAATTTCCTTTAAAAATTACTTTAATTTTGTTTTTATGTGTTTTATAGTAATCTTTGTAAAAACAGAAGAATCACTTTTAAGTGATTCTTGTTTTAATGAAAATTAATTCGATATTAATAAAATGTGTTCAAAAAGCTTGACATCAAAAGGTAATGTTTTTGGGACAATTGCAATAAAACATTTGTAAAAGTTAACGTTGAAAATTTCATTAATTGTTTATATTTTTTTGGGAATTTCATTTGAGTAAAAGAAGGCTAAAAAATTTATGGCATTATTGCAGTTTTGCTCCCCCAAAACTTATTGAAAATTTTCACAGAGAGGGGGCGGGTTCAAAATAATATGGTTTCGGGAGAGCAAAAGTGCACTAATACCAAATTTTTTAGGGACAGCGCATATTTATCAAATGTGTTAAAAAACGCCATTTTCGAATGTGAAACAACTTTTTTTTATGAAAAACTGCAGAAAAAAAGCAGTTTTGTATTAATTTTTAATGTTTCGTTTTTTCAAAATCGATAATTGAAAATTCTTTGTTAAAAATTACATATTCCGATAAAAATTGTTTTTAATAGTAATAATGACACTTTTTTATGTTTCTCAAAAAAGAAGTTTAAAATATTTTAAAAAAAGACAGAGAAAAATTTTTGGATTATTTTTTAGCTAGCAAAATACGGCAAATACAATTTTAAAAACAGTTTTACTTTTTGTTTGTGTAAATTTGCAGCGCAAAAATCAAATTTCGAAAGAAAAAAGAAAAAAATGGGCGTTAAAAATTAAAAAAAAACCAAAAATATTTTGTTTTTGGAAATGAAGGATAGCAAAAAAAGAATAAAAATATCCTTTTCATTCGACACTTTTTTGTGTTAAAGTGTTTAAAAAAAAGAAAAAGTTTTGAAAATTTAATAACATTTTTATCACTGTTTTTTAGTTGTTTTACAAAAAATTTAGATTAAATTTTAAAATTTTAAAACATTATTCAAAAGTGATACTGAAAAAATAGATGAAAATTTTTTCACAAAAATTCTGTGGAACAAAATTAATAAAAAAATTATTTGATACTTTTTTTACAACACTTTATTTGCAATTTTTCAAGAATTTCGAGCTTTTACGGAGTTCAAAAATAAAGGCATCTCAAAGTTTATCAATCCGATAATTCCTTTTTATTATAAGGCTCCAAAACATTTTTGTGATAAAAAAAATTATAATAATCAGTAAAATACAGCTTTTATATTATCGATCAAAGAAAATTTAATTTAATTCAATTTAAGAAATTTTATGTTTTTTTGAATAATATGCAAATTTTTTAACAATGTTAAAAACAAAATGCTTTATGAATGAAAAGGTGCAAAGTGCTCCAGCTCCTTTAAAAAAATATTAAAAATGTTTAAAATTATCCAAATTATTTAATTTAAATAATGCTAAATTTGGATGTTGGGAATTCCATCATTATTATAGTTTTTTTATGAGTAAAAAAAAAAGGTATAATTGAATTTCTCATTTTTCGCTTTTAAGTTTGCGAAAACCATTTTGCTTAAAGGGGGAGTCATATTGTTAACAAATTTTTTATTATAAAAATTATTGAAAATCAGGCAAAAGATATTGTCCTTTTTTCATTCATATTTTTTTGTGGGTGGATAATGAAAAAATATGAATGAAAAAAGAACAATAGCTTTTGCCTGATTTTCAATAATTTTTATGAGAAAAAATTTGTTTGATATTAGACTTCCCCTTTAAAAATGATTATTAAATATTCAAATAAAAATGAAGGATTCTTTAAAAATGTAAAGACAAAAAAATATGCTCATGTTTCTCTATTTTTTCAATCAATAAACCATTTTTTGTTGCTCGCTTCTTTGAGGAAAAAAAGGAGGAGTGCCCCGAATGAGTCATTACTGATTTTTTGCAGCATCAAAAAAATTATGTGATGATTCGTTCGGTGGTTTTTGGCTTGCACAGTTTTTATTATTCTCTCTAAAACATCGGAAAAATAAAATTGAATGTAACAAAAAAAGAAAAAAAAATTTCAGATTCTTTTTTGAGGAAAAAAATACAGAAGAATTCGGAACTTTGGCCAACAAAACTTTGATCTAAACGGAACCTTGGATGACAGCATTCCGACAGACAGAACCTACAAATTTCTGATCGTCAAAAAAATTATTATATTGAAAAATAAGACAATAAAAAAATTACAAAAACCAATCTCTTTTTTTTTAAATATTTGGCTCTAACCGAAATAAGTTTACTTGTTGAAAATTAGTGGCTCAAACACATTTGATGGCTCCAGCTCACAAGGAAACCGCCACTTATGATTTTTGAGTTAAGACATCCCACACAGGGATGTCAAATGCGGCGGGAAAACATGGCCGGCCGCGGCCGCCGGCGAAAAATTGGCCGCCGTGCCGGCCGCGCGGCCTAAAATTATTAGCCGGCCGGCCGTGCGGCCTATATTTTTCTTTTTTTGTGTGAGAAAAACAAAGAATTTCACAAAAATCGTCGGCCGTGCCGGCCGCCGGCGCGGCCGGCATGCGGCCGGCGGCCGCGGCCGTCTGTATTTGACATCCCTGATCCCACATAGTTTAAACCATTCATTGGGGGTCAGAAACCAACCCCAAAAAATATTGCGTGCCATGGATAAGGTTCACCTATTTTTCGGCACTTTAAAGATGCGCGCGCTCTTGGAGCACATGGTCCCCCCTTTGAAAAAAAAATATTGAAAAAAAATTTTTTTTGGATTTTTTTGATGATGTAATGTGTCCATGCATTTCAAAATATTTTACATCCAAAAAGTTTTCTCGTCCACAATGTCGATCTTCCTCTTTTTTTATTTTTATTTTTCTCTTTCTATGTTTAACTTCATTACCATTTTTTCTAAAACAATCCATCATCATTTCCCAACTACTGATGAGCCTACTCTTGACACAAATCCTTGGTTAAAAAATACAAAGCTGTCTGGTTGTATTAAAAGGCGAAACAGCAACCTTTTTTATCTTTCATTTTTCGTTTCCTTTTATCCATACACATCTTTTCTTTTATATTTGTTTAAAATTTGTTTTTTACTTTTTGATGATTATTTATTGTTAAGCTTGAGTTTTATGGATCATTGAAAAAAGAATTTTAATTCAAATTCCATTGATTTCACAGTGATTTATTAAAACACATTCTACGACAAAATATTCTTGAACCTGTACCACCAAAAATGAATATTTCTGAAATTTTACCCATGTTTTCGACTATGCTTAACAAGACTAGAGCCAAGGGCTTTTTGCTCAAAAGTGCCGTTTTGGCACTTTTTTGTGCCATTGAAGTCAAAAACGGCATTTTTGAAAAACAGCCGCTCTTGGAGATATTGGCTTAATTTGATTTTGTATAAACTAAATCGAGGTCGCTGAATACGAATATCGCATTTACAAATCTTGAAATTCGTTGTGGGACCCAAAAATGACGAAATTATGCAAATTTTTGCGTTTACGCCGTTCTAGCGCCGTGAGGGTTTTTGTGCGGGTTCCAATTTATTTTTTTTCGGATTCCTCGTGTTTTTTTAGCCCTAGAGAGGGAGGAATATAAAAAAAATATTTCGAGTACTATCCTTTATGAATTTTTGAATAAGCTCGATTCCACTTTTTTGTCTTGGTCCCCCCTTACAAAAAAAAATTTTAGAAAACATTTTTAAAAAATTTAAAAAAAATTTTTTTTTGATTTTAGAAATACTTGAAAAACTACAAAAAAATGTAACTGATCTGAGATAAAACATAAAATTTGAAAAATAAAAAAAAAAATTTTTTTTTAAATTTTTCCAAAAATTTTTTTTGTAAGGGGGGACCAAGACAAAAAGGTGAATCAAGCTTATTCAAAAATTCATAAAGGATAGTACTCGAAATATTTTTTTTATATTCCTCCCTCTCTAGGGCTAAAAAAACACGAGGAATCCGAAAAAAAATAAATTGGAACCCGCACAAAAACCCTCACGGCGCTAGAACGGCGCAAACGCAAAAATTTGCATAATTTCGTCATTTTTGGGTCCCACAACGAATTTCAAGATTTGTAAATGCGATATTCGTATTCAGCGACCTCGATTTAGTTTATACAAAATCAAATTAAGCCAATATCTCCAAGAGCAAGAGAAAATTTTTATATTAAAATATAAAAATTTTAATGTTTATACTTTTTATAGAAGAAATGTTTTTAATCTAAGATAATTCAATAAGTCTAAGGACATTATACCAAAATTCCCTCATATTAAAAGCAAAGTGCAATTTTAATTGCTAGCAATCAAAAAAGCACTTTTGCAACGAATAAAATTTTTTTTGACTCCGAAAAAAAGTTTTTTTGACTCCAAAAATATTTTTTTCTTTTTTTTAAGGAAACTAATAAAAATAATGTTTTTTTGACTCGATAAGACAAAAAACCTTTTTAAGAATTAATATTTTTTTACTCCACAAAATTATTTTTTTACTCCACAAAATTTATTTAATCAAGAAAGCTCAGAATTCACATACCAACAAACCTAGATCCTACCTCATTAGGCTAGATCTGACCTCATTAGGCTATCCGATGGGCCTTAGCCTTAGCCTTAGTAGGCGCCCGAAGGGCGCCCTCAGGGAATTAAGAGTAGTTATGCTCTGACTTGGCGGTAGAAATAGACGTCCGTTTCGTAACCCCTCTTTTTGAGTCCAAAAGACTATTGGGCTATATTTTTCTGGTAAAATATTACTCTGGTAAAATATTACTCTGTTAAAATATTACTCTGGTAAAAATATTACTCTGGTAAAATATTACTCTGGTAAAAATATTACTCTGGTAAAATATTACTCTGGTAAAAATATTACTCTGGTAAAATATTACTCTGGTAAACTGACAAAAATCTGACCTACTTTTTATTATTTCACGTGAGACATGACTGATAAGAATTTTTCAGGTTAAACTCGAATATCCTTTTGGATGTTTTATCATCAGCTCTTATCACTAATTTCTTATCAGTAAATATTTTTTATCAATTTTTCAAGTCATACATGACTGATAAGGATTTTTCTCACTGATTTCAAAAATAATAGTCTTTTATCACTAATTCTTATCAGTAACTGATAATTTTATCAGATTTTCACGTGACGTATCTTTAATCATAATTTCTCTCGCTGATTACGAAAATCATAGTCTCTTATCACTAAAACCTTATCAGCAAATTCTTATCAGTAAATTCTTATCAGCAAATTCTAAAATGCCGTTCAAATATGACGCAATAGCAAGCATGATTTTTCAAGCTCATCATTTATGCCCTGAGGCGATGATCTTATCAGTAAACTTTTTTTCTCACAAAATCAAATTCTTGGTATAAGGGGGATTATTTTTATCACTAATAATCTCTTATAAGTCTCTTATCACTAAAATATTTTTTTTTCAAACAAGTTGGCATCGAGATTATCAATCTCGCTTTATTTGTTTTTTTATCACGAGTTCATCAGCAGCAATATTCATGCTTAATTAATTTTTTTTAAATAAATGCTAATCTAAATTTCGCGCGCCAAAATCTCGCGTCCATTTTTTTCAATGATTTTGAAATCTTTTTTGACAAATTTGCATTGTTTACTTTTCCCGTTTTCTTTTCTTGACAGTCTTTTTCTTGTCAAGTCTCGATTCTTTTTCTGGCAAGTCTCACTTCTTTTTCTGACAAGTCTCGCGCGTTTCTTTTTCTGGCAAGTCTCGCGCATTTCTTTTTCTGGCAAGATTTTTTTTTGGCAAATTTTCTTTTCCTTAAAAATGTGTCGCATCATGGTCGATGTTTTTTTCAGTCTCGATCAAAAACTCATTGCGAAGATCCAAGTGACTCACTGCCAAGCGCGACGACAAATGTGGCAAAAAAAAAGCCAATCACGGCAAGAGAGAAATAAATCGCGGCAAAAAACTCACTGCCAGTCTTGACAAATGCGGCAAAAAAAAAGAATAGTGACAAATAAAAGTGACTCGATGCCAATGTGATCGTTCAAAAAGGGACCAAAAAATAGCTGAATAAAAAAGAGACACAAAAATTGTTTCAATTATTTATTTATTTATCGCATTATTAAAAATCATAAAATGAATTAGCTATAATAACAGTAAAAATTTAATAAAACAGATAGAATTTTTCACACTGACGCACATATTTTCTCGATAAAATAATTAAAAAGGCGAAAACACACTCACACACGCACCCGCGCACGGGTATTTTTATAAAAAAACAAGAAAAAAACAAGAAAAAAACCAAAAAAAAACAAGAAAAAAACAAGAAAAAAACAAGAAAAAAACCAAAAAAATACACGTTTTACACGCTTAAGCATATATGAAAGTGAAAAATTATTTTGGAATTATTTGGGAATTTTTTAGGAATTTTTTAGGAATTTTTTAAGAATCGCCGATTTCCTTTGATCTTTGCCGACAAAACCACTTGAGATTTTCGCAAAACCACTTGAGATTTCGCCGATTTCCTTTGATCTTTGCCGACAATCGGGTGCGCGCGTGTTTTCGAGCGGGTGCGCGCGTGTTTTTGGCCGCGTGCGTGAAAATTTGAAGGGAGAGATTTTTACGGGTGAGAGAGTTTTTAATGGAGAGAATTTTTTTGGCAAAAAGTGTGCCAATCGTTCAAATGATTATTTCGAAATATCTCATGAAAGATAGAGTATAAATAGAGTGGATTTTCTAATAATTCTTCATTCTTGTCAACTGACAATCCAGAAATTGGCAGTTTTTATTTTTTGTCTCTACTTTTTTCTACATTTTTTCTGTGTTTATCCAAGATGACTCCAAAAATGGATAAAAAAATGCGTTTAAAACATTTTTTTCCAGTTCCAGATAAAATTCCCACCGAATTGCATCCTATAATGGCAGCGTTCATGAGTTATTATTTGAGAACTCGTGGCAATAAATGTGTGAAAAGAGTTGAACCAATGATATGGAAATTGCTTTGTTTCTTCAAGCCTGAATATAAAGGTGATAGCAAAACAAAAAAAAGATTGACGACTGATAAAAGAAGACAAGAATTAAAAAAGCTTGTCACGAATGATGATGGATCGATCATGTCAGCCAAACAGCAGTTGGTTCTTTTTTGTGAATCTTCTGAGTTTAATGGAAATAAATTAGCATGTTATTTGTTCAAAGAAAATATTAAAGAACCAATTTGGAAAAGCGTAGAAAACGCTTCTGCTGATCTTATAATCCCTATTCTTCATTTTGACAATGGAAAGTATGCCGGGACTTCTAATAATACAATTTCTGGTTATAATTTAAAGAAACTTCCAACAAAAATGGATTTCTTTAAAACTTCTCGTTCACATGTTTTTCCAGTTTATGATAGAATTCCTTCTGAAGCTCAACCTTTAGTGGCAGCTTATATGAGTTACTACTTACAAGGAAAGGATAAAAACAGAATTAAATCTCTAAGTTATCTCACTCATAGGATTTCTACTTTGCTTGATTTATTTGGTCATGATTATAAACGAATGGAAAATCCATTTATGAAATATTCTCAAGATTACTATATTTTTGCGCTTGGTGAATGTGTTCGTAAAGAAAATGGAGCAATTTTGACGTCCATGGAGCAGTTTGAGCTTTTTGCCAAACTTATAAACGAAAAAGGATATAAAGTTGATATTTATCTTTATCAAGAAGGACATCAAAATCCTGTTGCCAAAACTAGTGTTCACGAATTTGCCCCATCTATTATCCCCATTATTAGACTTGCTGACGGAAGATTTGCTGCTTCTCCTTTCAATTGCTTAACGTTTGACGTAAAAAATCGTTTGCTAAGAACTGAAATTCATAAAGCGTATAAAGAAAAAAAGTTAAAGTCAACTGAATAATCTGAAATGTTTTTTATTATCATTAATTTTTGTATGCTATTTCCACTTATTTTATATGTATTTTGTAATATTTTTGTGTGTTTAATAATTAAATAAACATGACTGACTCTATTGACTCATATTTTTGAACTTTTATTTAACAAAACAAGAGACATTTTACACAAATAAATAATAATACACAAATAAATAAATGAAAAAAGAGTTCAAATCTTTCTCAAATCATGTTTACCAAAAATTCGATTTATTTTACGAGAAACAGCAGAATATTTGTCATCTGTTAGTTGAATAACAGGAATTTGTAAAAGAGTAATTCCACGATCTTTACTTGTTTGAAATGGGCCTTCGTTTTTCCAAATTAAAGTTTGAGTATTTTCATTAAAC
Organism: Panagrolaimus superbus; assembly: GCA_964035985.1. Lineage (NCBI taxonomy): Eukaryota > Metazoa > Nematoda > Chromadorea > Rhabditida > Panagrolaimidae > Panagrolaimus > Panagrolaimus superbus. The sequence goes on from OZ038357.1 coordinate 17,158,733, forward strand.
AGATAACACGTGACTTCGTTAGAGCTATTGCTTGCAATATCACAAAAATGGGCAAATTGTTCTCTTACTGACATGATTTCTCCGTTATTTTTAGTAATTTCTTCAAGAAGTTTTTGAATTCTTATTGCAGGCGGAAATTTTCTCCTATATAATTCTTTAGTTGTTTCGTATTCTGGATGAAAGAAGCACAAAAGTTTCCAAATCAATGATTCGCTAGTTTTGGCTAATCTAGCATTATTATTATTATTGCCATTAGTCTTCAAACAATAACTCATGAACGCTGCCATTATGGGATGCAATTCGGTGGGAATTTTATCTGGAACTGGAAAAAAATGTTTTGAACGCACATTTTCATCCGTTTTTGGAGTCATCTTGGATAAACACAAAAAAAATGTAGAAAAAATTAGAGACAAAAAATAAAAACTGCCAATTTCTGGAGTGTCAGTTGACAAGAATGAAGAATTATTAGAAAAGTCACTCTATTTATACTCTAATTTTCATGAGATATTTCGAAATAATCATTTGAACGATTGGCACACTTTTTGCCAAAAAAATTCTCCAGATAAAAAACTCTCTCACCCGTAAAAATCTCTCCCTTCAAAAATTCACGCACCCGGCCGAAAACACGCGCGCACCCGGCCAAAAACACGCGCGCGCACCCGATTGTCGGCAAAGATCAAAGGAAATCGGCGAAATCTCAAGTGGTTTTGCGAAAATCTCAAGTGGTTTTGTCGGCAAAGATCAAAGGAAATCGGCGATTCTTAAAAAATTCTTAAAAAATTCCTAAAAAATTCCTAAAAAATTCCCAAATAATTCCAAAATAATTTTTCACTTTCATATATGCTTAAGCGTGTAAAACGTGTATTTTTTTGGTTTTTTTCTTGTTTTTTTCTTGTTTTTTTCTTGTTTTTTTTTGGTTTTTTTCTTGTTTTTTTCTTGTTTTTTTATAAAAATACCCGTGCGCGGGTGCGTGTGTGAGTGTGTTTTCGCCTTTTTAATTATTTTATCGAGAAAATATGTGCGTCAGTGTGAAAAATTCTATCTGTTTTATTAAATTTTTACTGTTATTATAGCTAATTCATTTTATGATTTTTAATAATGCGATAAATAAATAAATAATTGAAACAATTTTTGTGTCTCTTTTTTATTCAGCTATTTTTTGGTCCCTTTTTGAACGATCACATTGGCATCGAGTCACTTTTATTTGTCACTATTCTTTTTTTTTGCCGCATTTGTCAAGACTGGCAGTGAGTTTTTTGCCGCGATTTATTTCTCTCTTGCCGTGATTGGCTTTTTTTTTGCCACATTTGTCGTCGCGCTTGGCAGTGAGTCACTTGGATCTTCGCAATGAGTTTTTGATCGAGACTGAAAAAAACATCGACCATGATGCGACACATTTTTAAGGAAAAGAAAATTTGCCAAAAAAAAATCTTGCCAGAAAAAGAAATGCGCGAGACTTGCCAGAAAAAGAAACGCGCGAGACTTGTCAGAAAAAGAAGTGAGACTTGCCAGAAAAAGAATCGAGACTTGACAAGAAAAAGACTGTCAAGAAAAGAAAACGGGAAAAGTAAACAATGCAAATTTGTCAAAAAAGATTTCAAAATCATTGAAAAAAATGGACGCGAGATTTTGGCGCGCGAAATTTAGATTAGCATTTATTTAAAAAAAATTAATTAAGCATGAATATTGCTGCTGATGAACTCGTGATAAAAAAACAAATAAAGCGAGATTGATAATCTCGATGCCAACTTGTTTGAAAAAAAAATATTTTAGTGATAAGAGACTTATAAGAGATTATTAGTGATAAAAATAATCCCCCTTATACCAAGAATTTGATTTTGTGAGAAAAAAAGTTTACTGATAAGATCATCGCCTCAGGGCATAAATGATGAGCTTGAAAAATCATGCTTGCTATTGCGTCATATTTGAACGGCATTTTAGAATTTGCTGATAAGAATTTACTGATAAGAATTTGCTGATAAGGTTTTAGTGATAAGAGACTATGATTTTCGTAATCAGCGAGAGAAATTATGATTAAAGATACGTCACGTGAAAATCTGATAAAATTATCAGTTACTGATAAGAATTAGTGATAAAAGACTATTATTTTTGAAATCAGTGAGAAAAATCCTTATCAGTCATGTATGACTTGAAAAATTGATAAAAAATATTTACTGATAAGAAATTAGTGATAAGAGCTGATGATAAAACATCCAAAAGGATATTCGAGTTTAACCTGAAAAATTCTTATCAGTCATGTCTCACGTGAAATAATAAAAAGTAGGTCAGATTTTTGTCAGTTTACCAGAGTAATATTTTACCAGAGTAATATTTTTACCAGAGTAATATTTTACCAGAGTAATATTTTTACCAGAGTAATATTTTACCAGAGTAATATTTTTACCAAAGTAATATTTTAACAGAGTAATATTTTACCAGAGTAATATTTTACCAGAAAAATATAGCCCAATAGTCTTTTGGACTCAAAAAGAGGGGTTACGAAACGGACGTCTATTTCTACCGCCAAGTCAGAGCATAACTACTATTAAGTGGAGTATACCAATGATTTTGAGGAGTAAGAAAGATATTGTGGGTGAAATTAAGATAATGTTGTAATGGCAACAAAGTGTAGGGTAACGAAGGGTGTGGGTTTTTGGAGTCAAAAAGAATGTTTTTTGGAGTCAAAAAAAGTGGTATCCCTTTTGCAACAGTACAAATGCGTTAAAAATTATGACAAAAGAAAGTCGTAAATTTGAATATTCTTTAAAAATAGACTACTCAAAAATCAATGCACTTAGAAATGACATTAAATGTATGCTAAAAAGTTCTCATTATTATTGTGGAAAAAATTATGCAAATCAAAAATAATTGAATGGATCCTCAGTAATTTCACCAATTAAATGTTATTTTTAAAATTTAAAATTTGGCACCAATTTTTATTGCTTCAGTTTTCCAACAAAATGTTTTATACCTACCCTTTTTTGTTCAATCTTTTATGTAACTCATACACTTAAATATTCAAAAATCAAATCTATTTTTTTCACATCGCAAAAAAATTCTTGTCTGTTTTTATGCATTTTTTTTGTTGTGCATGTTTCGAAAATATTTGTTTAAATAATTATTAAAGATATTGGCATTTAGTTATTCTATCGGGAGATTTTTAATAAATTCTTATCAATATTTTTCTTTATTTCATTGCCCATAATATGGAATTGAATTTTTTAATATAATTTTTTTTTATTTTATTAAAAAATTCAAAAATGTTACAGTGGAATTTTTTTGAAAAAAGGGCTTTAAAAATGAAACAAAAAAATCGAATTTTTGTTTAAAAGTTTTTTATTGTTGTTTTTTATTTGCTATCTCTGCCATCTATCGAATGATCGCAAAAGTTTTTTTGTTGCATTTTTAAATGAATCAATTATCAGGGATTACAAAATTTCATTTAAACATATACTTTATTATTTCTACATTTTATAAAATGCCTTTAAAAGAAACACGAAAAAAATGAAAATCTAATAAAATTGGGGCAATAATTAAAACAAGTTTTCAGAGAAATAATATTAAAATTCAAATAAATTTAAATAAAATGTATTGTTTCGTTATCTTTTATTATTCTTTCAATTAATACTGTTGTGTGTTCTTTTTTGCGAGTAAATAACTAACATCTCTAGCGTCATATTCAAAAACAATCCAAAGGTAGTAATTCAGTACCTCTCATATCTTTAAAACAATACGTTTATTAATGAACTCTGAAAAAATAGAATATTCAAATTTGTAAATAATTAATGATTTTCAGCTTTCAACAAATTCTTTTCGAAAAAATTCCTGCTGCAACGACACCAAAAATTTTATCGGAGCAGCTTTTTTTTTTGTTTCGACGCTTTTTTTATGAAAAAAGGAGAAAAAACTTTTGAACGGCAAAAATTGAAGGGCCATTTTTTGTGTTTTTTTTGAATATTCTGAATCAATATTTAAATCGGAAATTTGCAGTTTTCTTGAAAGCCATTTTTTATAACAAATCCTTTTTTGACTTTTTTAAACCGTAACTTATTCACACCAACACACCAATACATTGATGATAAAGAACACAGATAATTTACACACATAAAAATGAATATTTTTTGTTAGTTTTTAATTTAATTTCTTCCATGTTAAAAAGAAGATTGCAAGTTACATCTATTCATTCTTTACAAAATGTTAGTTATTAAAAGCTTGAAAAGCAGGATTTAAATGTGTGAAAACAAATTTAAAAAAGATTTTACGAAAAAAGCGTCATTTTTATTGAAAATATTTATGAAAAAAGGCTTGCACTTGTTTTATTTTTCTTTATTTATATTTTCAAAGACTTTCATCGCTGATTTCTAAATTTCTGTGTCTACATTTTTATTTTTTTGAACTTTTGCTCTGTTTTGTTAGCTCTTATTTTATTTCATCGATGTTTTTTATCTTTTCCCGGGAATGTCCCGGGAAAGGAAAATGAACAACCCTATTTACGGTAGGTTCTTTTGATTTTTCTGAAACAAAATTATTTCTTCGAAACTGAAAAATTTGAACCAAATAAAAGTATATCTCTTTTTTAATACATCCTTTTTATTTTTCAGCGTCTTTTTTTCAAATTTTTTGAATGAAAATAAATTTTGCGGTGTTTCTTTTACGCTTTGATCTTTTTTTAAAACTTTCGCTTCGGGAAATGTTTTCAAAAACAGTTTTTACAGCGGCAAATATTTGCAAAAAAAATTTTTTTGTGTCAGGTCGCCAACATGCGAATCTTCAATTTTATGTAAACATTTCTGTTATTTTGTAAATTTATTTTTTTAAAGCAATGGCGATGTTTATATTTTTTTTCAATTTTTTGTTAACTTTTAACCTAAATCGATAGAAATAGAAAGGAGAGATTGCGAAAAAAAGGCGGCAAGATAAAAGAAATAAAAAATATGTAATTTTACAGTAAATAAATCTTAGATACATTTTTTGAAGTTCAAATTTTTTAATCTTTTTAATGATAAATAAATAAAACAGTGCATGCCAGATTCCGCTCAACTAAATTTAAATTTAAGCATAACTCGCAGATAAATTTCCTGACACGAAAACTTTTTTTTTTGGAAGAAAAAATTTTTATGGATTGATTTTTTTATTTTTTTATTTAATATTTGCTCTCTTCTTTTTTTCGTGTATATGTAAATTTTTATCTGCGATTAATATTAATTACATCATTCTTTTTAGATTTTACACGTTTATTAATCAACTATGGATTCGAATGATCTTCAACTTGCTTTGCCATCTCCATCATCATCAAATAATGATTCAAATGTTGAATATACTTTTGCATCTCCTCGTCCACAAAACTTTTCTCTTCCTTATCCAATTATCAAATACATGTTTACAAATCCAAATTCTGGAACAGCATGGAAGAAACTGATTCAAACTTGCAAATATTTCTTCTCAAAGAATCCTGTTTATCCAGTTGAACGTTTAACATGTTTTGATGATAAGAAATGGAAAGCTGACGGAGAATTTTTTGATCCAACAAAAAATATTGCTAAATTATGGATTTATGATGCAATTTTTATTGATAACTTTGGATATGCACAAATATCTTCATTTATCCCTAAAATTTACAAGTGTGATCTTCGTTCTTTGGAACTTTGGTATCAAAATTTGACTTTTGATGAATATAAATCTTTAACTTTTTCTGGTTCTGTTGAAGTTTTAAAGCTTGTAGAATGCACAATTAGTTATTCTGATGGAACCTTAGTTACTTTTGATCGGCTCTTCTCTTCTATTTTCTCGATAAAATAATTAAAAAGGCGAAAACACACTCACACACGCACCCGCGCACGGGTATTTTTATAAAAAAACAAGAAAAAAACAAGAAAAAAACCAAAAAAAAACAAGAAAAAAACAAGAAAAAAACAAGAAAAAAACCAAAAAAATACACGTTTTACACGCTTAAGCATATATGAAAGTGAAAAATTATTTTGGAATTATTTGGGAATTTTTTAGGAATTTTTTAGGAATTTTTTAAGAATTTTTTAAGAATCGCCGATTTCCTTTGATCTTTGCCGACAAAACCACTTGAGATTTTCGCAAAACCACTTGAGATTTCGCCGATTTCCTTTGATCTTTGCCGACAATCGGGTGCGCGCGCGTGTTTTTGGCCGGGTGCGCGCGTGTTTTCGGCCGGGTGCGTGAATTTTTGAAGGGAGAGATTTTTACGGGTGAGAGAGTTTTTTATCTGGAGAATTTTTTTGGCAAAAAGTGTGCCAATCGTTCAAATGATTATTTCGAAATATCTCATGAAAATTAGAGTATAAATAGAGTGACTTTTCTAATAATTCTTCATTCTTGTCAACTGACACTCCAGAAATTGGCAGTTTTTATTTTTTGTCTCTAATTTTTTCTACATTTTTTTTGTGTTTATCCAAGATGACTCCAAAAACGGATGAAAATGTGCGTTCAAAACATTTTTTTCCAGTTCCAGATAAAATTCCCACCGAATTGCATCCCATAATGGCAGCGTTCATGAGTTATTGTTTGAAGACTAATGGCAATAATAATAATAATGCTAGATTAGCCAAAACTAGCGAATCATTGATTTGGAAACTTTTGTGCTTCTTTCATCCAGAATACGAAACAACTAAAGAATTATATAGGAGAAAATTTCCGCCTGCAATAAGAATTCAAAAACTTCTTGAAGAAATTACTAAAAATAACGGAGAAATCATGTCAGTAAGAGAACAATTTGCCCATTTTTGTGATATTGCAAGCAATAGCTCTAACGAAGTCACGTGTTATCTGTTTAATGAAAATACTCAAACTTTAATTTGGAAAAACGAAGGCCCATTTCAAACAAGTAAAGATCGTGGAATTACTCTTTTACAAATTCCTGTTATTCAACTAACAGATGACAAATATTCTGCTGTTTCTCGTAAAATAAATCGAATTTTTGGTAAACATGATTTGAGAAAGATTTGAACTCTTTTTTCATTTATTTATTTGTGTATTATTATTTATTTGTGTAAAATGTCTCTTGTTTTGTTAAATAAAAGTTCAAAAATATGAGTCAATAGAGTCAGTCATGTTTATTTAATTATTAAACACACAAAAATATTACAAAATACATATAAAATAAGTGGAAATAGCATACAAAAATTAATGATAATAAAAAACATTTCAGATTATTCAGTTGACTTTAACTTTTTTTCTTTATACGCTTTATGAATTTCAGTTCTTAGCAAACGATTTTTTACGTCAAACGTTAAGCAATTGAAAGGAGAAGCAGCAAATCTTCCGTCAGCAAGTCTAATAATGGGGATAATAGATGGGGCAAATTCGTGAACACTAGTTTTGGCAACAGGATTTTGATGTCCTTCTTGATAAAGATAAATATCAACTTTATATCCTTTTTCGTTTATAAGTTTGGCAAAAAGCTCAAACTGCTCCATGGACGTCAAAATTGCTCCATTTTCTTTACGAACACATTCACCAAGCGCAAAAATATAGTAATCTTGAGAATATTTCATAAATGGATTTTCCATTCGTTTATAATCATGACCAAATAAATCAAGCAAAGTAGAAATCCTATGAGTGAGATAACTTAGAGATTTAATTCTGTTTTTATCCTTTCCTTGTAAGTAGTAACTCATATAAGCTGCCACTAAAGGTTGAGCTTCAGAAGGAATTCTATCATAAACTGGAAAAACATGTGAACGAGAAGTTTTAAAGAAATCCATTTTTGTTGGAAGTTTCTTTAAATTATAACCAGAAATTGTATTATTAGAAGTCCCGGCATACTTTCCATTGTCAAAATGAAGAATAGGGATTATAAGATCAGCAGAAGCGTTTTCTACGCTTTTCCAAATTGGTTCTTTAATATTTTCTTTGAACAAATAACATGCTAATTTATTTCCATTAAACTCAGAAGATTCACAAAAAAGAACCAACTGCTGTTTGGCTGACATGATCGATCCATCATCATTCGTGACAAGCTTTTTTAATTCTTGTCTTCTTTTATCAGTCGTCAATCTTTTTTTTGTTTTGCTATCACCTTTATATTCAGGCTTGAAGAAACAAAGCAATTTCCATATCATTGGTTCAACTCTTTTCACACATTTATTGCCACGAGTTCTCAAATAATAACTCATGAACGCTGCCATTATAGGATGCAATTCGGTGGGAATTTTATCTGGAACTGGAAAAAAATGTTTTAAACGCATTTTTTTATCCATTTTTGGAGTCATCTTGGATAAACACAGAAAAAATGTAGAAAAAAGTAGAGACAAAAAATAAAAACTGCCAATTTCTGGATTGTCAGTTGACAAGAATGAAGAATTATTAGAAAATCCACTCTATTTATACTCTATCTTTCATGAGATATTTCGAAATAATCATTTGAACGATTGGCACACTTTTTGCCAAAAAAATTCTCTCCATTAAAAACTCTCTCACCCGTAAAAATCTCTCCCTTCAAATTTTCACGCACGCGGCCAAAAACACGCGCGCACCCGCTCGAAAACACGCGCGCACCCGATTGTCGGCAAAGATCAAAGGAAATCGGCGAAATCTCAAGTGGTTTTGCGAAAATCTCAAGTGGTTTTGTCGGCAAAGATCAAAGGAAATCGGCGATTCTTAAAAAATTCCTAAAAAATTCCTAAAAAATTCCCAAATAATTCCAAAATAATTTTTCACTTTCATATATGCTTAAGCGTGTAAAACGTGTATTTTTTTGGTTTTTTTCTTGTTTTTTTCTTGTTTTTTTCTTGTTTTTTTTTGGTTTTTTTCTTGTTTTTTTCTTGTTTTTTTATAAAAATACCCGTGCGCGGGTGCGTGTGTGAGTGTGTTTTCGCCTTTTTAATTATTTTATCGAGAAAATATGTGCGTCAGTGTGAAAAATTCTATCTGTTTTATTAAATTTTTACTGTTATTATAGCTAATTCATTTTATGATTTTTAATAATGCGATAAATAAATAAATAATTGAAACAATTTTTGTGTCTCTTTTTTATTCAGCTATTTTTTGGTCCCTTTTTGAACGATCACATTGGCATCGAGTCACTTTTATTTGTCACTATTCTTTTTTTTTGCCGCATTTGTCAAGACTGGCAGTGAGTTTTTTGCCGCGATTTATTTCTCTCTTGCCGTGATTGGCTTTTTTTTTGCCACATTTGTCGTCGCGCTTGGCAGTGAGTCACTTGGATCTTCGCAATGAGTTTTTGATCGAGACTGAAAAAAACATCGACCATGATGCGACACATTTTTAAGGAAAAGAAAATTTGCCAAAAAAAAATCTTGCCAGAAAAAGAAATGCGCGAGACTTGCCAGAAAAAGAAACGCGCGAGACTTGTCAGAAAAAGAAGTGAGACTTGCCAGAAAAAGAATCGAGACTTGACAAGAAAAAGACTGTCAAGAAAAGAAAACGGGAAAAGTAAACAATGCAAATTTGTCAAAAAAGATTTCAAAATCATTGAAAAAAATGGACGCGAGATTTTGGCGCGCGAAATTTAGATTAGCATTTATTTAAAAAAAATTAATTAAGCATGAATATTGCTGCTGATGAACTCGTGATAAAAAAACAAATAAAGCGAGATTGATAATCTCGATGCCAACTTGTTTGAAAAAAAAATATTTTAGTGATAAGAGACTTATAAGAGATTATTAGTGATAAAAATAATCCCCCTTATACCAAGAATTTGATTTTGTGAGAAAAAAAGTTTACTGATAAGATCATCGCCTCAGGGCATAAATGATGAGCTTGAAAAATCATGCTTGCTATTGCGTCATATTTGAACGGCATTTTAGAATTTGCTGATAAGAATTTACTGATAAGAATTTGCTGATAAGGTTTTAGTGATAAGAGACTATGATTTTCGTAATCAGCGAGAGAAATTATGATTAAAGATACGTCACGTGAAAATCTGATAAAATTATCAGTTACTGATAAGAATTAGTGATAAAAGACTATTATTTTTGAAATCAGTGAGAAAAATCCTTATCAGTCATGTATGACTTGAAAAATTGATAAAAAATATTTACTGATAAGAAATTAGTGATAAGAGCTGATGATAAAACATCCAAAAGGATATTCGAGTTTAACCTGAAAAATTCTTATCAGTCATGTCTCACGTGAAATAATAAAAAGTAGGTCAGATTTTTGTCAGTTTACCAGAGTAATATTTTACCAGAGTAATATTTTTACCAGAGTAATATTTTACCAGAGTAATATTTTTACCAGAGTAATATTTTACCAGAGTAATATTTTTACCAAAGTAATATTTTAACAGAGTAATATTTTACCAGAGTAATATTTTACCAGAAAAATATAGCCCAATAGTCTTTTGGACTCAAAAAGAGGGGTTACGAAACGGACGTCTATTTCTACCGCCAAGTCAGAGCATAACTACTATTAAGTGGAGTATACCAATGATTTTGAGGAGTAAGAAAGATATTGTGGGTGAAATTAAGATAATGTTGTAATGGCAACAAAGTGTAGGGTAACGAAGGGTGTGGGTTTTTGGAGTCAAAAAGAATGTTTTTTGGAGTCAAAAAAAGTGGTATCCCTTTTGCAACAGTACAAATGCGTTAAAAATTATGACAAAAGAAAGTCGTAAATTTGAATATTCTTTAAAAATAGACTACTCAAAAATCAATGCACTTAGAAATGACATTAAATGTATGCTAAAAAGTTCTCATTATTATTGTGGAAAAAATTATGCAAATCAAAAATAATTGAATGGATCCTCAGTAATTTCACCAATTAAATGTTATTTTTAAAATTTAAAATTTGGCACCAATTTTTATTGCTTCAGTTTTCCAACAAAATGTTTTATACCTACCCTTTTTTGTTCAATCTTTTATGTAACTCATACACTTAAATATTCAAAAATCAAATCTATTTTTTTCACATCGCAAAAAAATTCTTGTCTGTTTTTATGCATTTTTTTTGTTGTGCATGTTTCGAAAATATTTGTTTAAATAATTATTAAAGATATTGGCATTTAGTTATTCTATCGGGAGATTTTTAATAAATTCTTATCAATATTTTTCTTTATTTCATTGCCCATAATATGGAATTGAATTTTTTAATATAATTTTTTTTTATTTTATTAAAAAATTCAAAAATGTTACAGTGGAATTTTTTTGAAAAAAGGGCTTTAAAAATGAAACAAAAAAATCGAATTTTTGTTTAAAAGTTTTTTATTGTTGTTTTTTATTTGCTATCTCTGCCATCTATCGAATGATCGCAAAAGTTTTTTTGTTGCATTTTTAAATGAATCAATTATCAGGGATTACAAAATTTCATTTAAACATATACTTTATTATTTCTACATTTTATAAAATGCCTTTAAAAGAAACACGAAAAAAATGAAAATCTAATAAAATTGGGGCAATAATTAAAACAAGTTTTCAGAGAAATAATATTAAAAATGTATTGTTTCGTTATCTTTTATTATTCTTTCAATTAATACTGTTGTGTGTTCTTTTTTGCGAGTAAATAACTAACATCTCTAGCGTCATATTCAAAAACAATCCAAAGGTAGTAATTCAGTACCTCTCATATCTTTAAAACAATACGTTTATTAATGAACTCTGAAAAAATAGAATATTCAAATTTGTAAATAATTAATGATTTTCAGCTTTCAACAAATTCTTTTCGAAAAAATTCCTGCTGCAACGACACCAAAAATTTTATCGGAGCAGCTTTTTTTTTTGTTTCGACGCTTTTTTTATGAAAAAAGGAGAAAAAACTTTTGAACGGCAAAAATTGAAGGGCCATTTTTTGTGTTTTTTTTGAATATTCTGAATCAATATTTAAATCGGAAATTTGCAGTTTTCTTGAAAGCCATTTTTTATAACAAATCCTTTTTTGACTTTTTTAAACCGTAACTTATTCACACCAACACACCAATACATTGATGATAAAGAACACAGATAATTTACACACATAAAAATGAATATTTTTTGTTAGTTTTTAATTTAATTTCTTCCATGTTAAAAAGAAGATTGCAAGTTACATCTATTCATTCTTTACAAAATGTTAGTTATTAAAAGCTTGAAAAGCAGGATTTAAATGTGTGAAAACAAATTTAAAAAAGATTTTACGAAAAAAGCGTCATTTTTATTGAAAATATTTATGAAAAAAGGCTTGCACTTGTTTTATTTTTCTTTATTTATATTTTCAAAGACTTTCATCGCTGATTTCTAAATTTCTGTGTCTACATTTTTATTTTTTTGAACTTTTGCTCTGTTTTGTTAGCTCTTATTTTATTTCATCGATGTTTTTTATCTTTTCCCGGGAATGTCCCGGGAAAGGAAAATGAACAACCCTATTTACGGTAGGTTCTTTTGATTTTTCTGAAACAAAATTATTTCTTCGAAACTGAAAAATTTGAACCAAATAAAAGTATATCTCTTTTTTAATACATCCTTTTTATTTTTCAGCGTCTTTTTTTCAAATTTTTTGAATGAAAATAAATTTTGCGGTGTTTCTTTTACGCTTTGATCTTTTTTTAAAACTTTCGCTTCGGGAAATGTTTTCAAAAACAGTTTTTACAGCGGCAAATATTTGCAAAAAAAATTTTTTTGTGTCAGGTCGCCAACATGCGAATCTTCAATTTTATGTAAACATTTCTGTTATTTTGTAAATTTATTTTTTTAAAGCAATGGCGATGTTTATATTTTTTTTCAATTTTTTGTTAACTTTTAACCTAAATCGATAGAAATAGAAAGGAGAGATTGCGAAAAAAAGGCGGCAAGATAAAAGAAATAAAAAATATGTAATTTTACAGTAAATAAATCTTAGATACATTTTTTGAAGTTCAAATTTTTTAATCTTTTTAATGATAAATAAATAAAACAGTGCATGCCAGATTCCGCTCAACTAAATTTAAATTTAAGCATAACTCGCAGATAAATTTCCTGACACGAAAACTTTTTTTTTTGGAAGAAAAAATTTTTATGGATTGATTTTTTTATTTTTTTATTTAATATTTGCTCTCTTCTTTTTTTCGTGTATATGTAAATTTTTATCTGCGATTAATATTAATTACATCATTCTTTTTAGATTTTACACGTTTATTAATCAACTATGGATTCGAATGATCTTCAACTTGCTTTGCCATCTCCATCATCATCAAATAATGATTCAAATGTTGAATATACTTTTGCATCTCCTCGTCCACAAAACTTTTCTCTTCCTTATCCAATTATCAAATACATGTTTACAAATCCAAATTCTGGAACAGCATGGAAGAAACTGATTCAAACTTGCAAATATTTCTTCTCAAAGAATCCTGTTTATCCAGTTGAACGTTTAACATGTTTTGATGATAAGAAATGGAAAGCTGACGGAGAATTTTTTGATCCAACAAAAAATATTGCTAAATTATGGATTTATGATGCAATTTTTATTGATAACTTTGGATATGCACAAATATCTTCATTTATCCCTAAAATTTACAAGTGTGATCTTCGTTCTTTGGAACTTTGGTATCAAAATTTGACTTTTGATGAATATAAATCTTTAACTTTTTCTGGTTCTGTTGAAGTTTTAAAGCTTGTAGAATGCACAATTAGTTATTCTGATGGAACCTTAGTTACTTTTGATCGGCTCTTCAAAAATGTTCTTCAACTTAAATTTTTTGATATGTATGTTTTCATTAAAATTATGTATATTTAATGAAAATATTCGCTTTTTTTAGGTTATGTGCCGAAAATTCTGCATCTATGTTTCAAAAAGATACTGTCAAAAAACTAGCCAATATTCTTCCAAATTTAAAAGAACTTTCATATTTTGGTCTTGATGGTTTAACAGAAGCTTTTGATTTCGCTTCAATCACAGATTTTGTTTTGGTTCGTTTTTGCTTTTTTTAATACTGTAAAGTTTCAACTTGTTTTAGAAGAATGAAACCATCCTTGTTGATTTGGGATATGATTTTGATGCTGGTCTTTCTGATGCATATAAAGAAGATCTTGAAAAGTTCATTGCCAAAATTATTGAAACTCCACCGAGACGAATCCCTATTATTGATTTTTTTGGATCTGAAAATAGTATTTATTATAAGGATTATCAAAAATTATTTTAATACTATTTCTGTTTGTTTTTAATAAATATCTTTTTGTTTCATTTAAAAGGCACACATACACAAATTAATCCGATCAAAAAAGTATTTAAATTTTCTTGAATTTGCAAAGATTAAATTTATGGAGGCAATTTTAGTTTTTTTAAAGATGTAGTAAAAGTGGTTCAAAAGGGTGTGGGAAACTTTATAATTATTTTTGGTAAAATGGAAAGCTGACGGAGAATTTTTTGATCCAACAAAAAATATTGCTAAATTATGGATTTATGATGAAATTCTTATTAATAACTATGGATATGCACAAATATCTTCATTTATCTCTAAAATTTACAAGTGTGATCTTCGTTCCTTGCATATTTATTATCAAAACTTGACTTTTGATGAATATAAATCTTTAACTTTTTCTGGTTCTTTTGAAGTTTTAAAGCTTGTAGAATGCACAATTAGTCATTCTGATGGAACCTTATTTACTTTTGATCGGCTCTTCAAAAATGTTCTTCAACTTAAATTTTTGGAAATGTATGTTTCTATTTAAATTATGTATATTTAATTAAAATATTCACTTTTGTAGGTGGTGTGGCGAAAATTCTGGATCTATGTTTGAAAAAGATACTGTCAAAAAATTAGCTAATATTCTTCCAAATTTAAAAGAACTTTCATATTTTGGTCTTTATGGTTTAACAGAAGCCTTTGATTTTGGTTCAATGACAGATTTTCTTTTGGTTTGTTTTTGCTTTTTTTAATACTATAAAGTTTCTTGTTTTAGAAAAATGAAACAATCTATGTTAATTTGACATATAATTTAGGTGTTTCTGATGCATATAAAGAAGATCTTGAAAAGTTCATTGCCAAAATGATTGAAACTCCGCCGAAAAGAATCCCTATTATTTATTTTCCTGGACTTCGAAATAGTATTTTTTATGATGATTATTTTAAAAAATTATTTTAATACTGTTTCTTTTTGTTTTTAATAAATATCTTTTTGTTTCATTAAAAAGGCACACATGAACAAATTAATCCGATCAAAAAAGTATGTTATAAATGCTAGAACTTAATTTTGTTACGTTGCAAAAACTTGAATAAAAAATTAGTTTGGCACAAATTTCTTTAGAAACAAACTTGGCGTAAAGCAAATCCTCATTTTAAAATAAAATTTTGCCAATAATTAATAAAATACCAAACTATTATTTTCAAGCGTGTTTCATCCAAGTTTGACCTAATTTATTTAAATTTGGCCTAGTAACAGTGTTGCATACATTGCAATAAAATAAATAAATAAAATTATTCTTAAAAATTAATAAAAAAGAAAATATATATTTGCCAACGTGAGCTGTAATTAAATTCTTTCGAAATTTAAAAACTGGAATCAAAAAATATGTCTCTCGTTTTTAACACGCCCGCTTTATTTTTCTGCGATTTTTTTATATTTTCTGTTGAAATTTTTGCTGCGAATTTATTTAAAATAATTTTTGTGCCGTTGTTTGAAACTATAAAATTTTTTTTTATTTTTGTTTGAATATTTTAGCTAGGTCTATGCACATTTTTTCGTTTTTTACAAAAATTTCAGCTCGTAGAAATTATTAAAGCGCAAGCAATATCTCTGAATATTGGATTTTCTATACTTAATAACCTTAGAATAAAAAAAACATATAAGAGATTCCGGAATCCTCCAAAAATTCTGAAACTTTGATTCAGAATCACACATGGGCACAATCGGAGGCGGATTTTCAAATTTTGAGCGCACCTTTTTCACGTAAGGGTCCCCCCTGTTGATTTTTTTCGTAATTTTTTCTGTTTGTAAAAAATCAAAAATATACCCATTTCTATTCCTTAAAGCTGGTTTGATATTTTACTTTCTGATTTCTTATTAATGCATGAAAATGCTTTGTTTTTTAAAAGAATTTTCAAACAAACAAAATATAAAGTTAGATTGGGCCCAGATAGAGTAATAGTGGCCGGTTTTCGCAAAATTTAAGGTTTATAGCTCATAATTTGCAACATTCCAGAATTTTTGACGATTTTAGACACAATGAAAAATTACAAGTCTAAGATTTGGCTGAAAATGCGTTTCTAGGGTAATATGGGCCTTAAAATACCATTTCTATCATCACTTTTGAGATTTATCAGCTAATTTTCGAGTGACAGTATACCCGACCCAAATTTCGATTTTGGGCCGAAATTATCAAAAGATTCCAAAAGTGTTACAAATCAATAGCTCTGACCGAGCTAAGTCTGGGAAATCCAGAAACAATCATTGTCGCGGAGAAACGCGATTCTTTTCTTATTATGCTAATTATCCGTAATTTGCATATAACTATCATTCATAACCTCTATAATTGTATATAAGCATTTGTTGTACATTGTATTCTTTACCAATTCTATCTGTCTTATCTCGTCATGTAAAGTGTCTAATAAATACTCTCTTCTTCTACACAAGTGTTTGGTCTTTCATTCTGTTGTGAAGGTTATTAAACCGATGCTGATAATCGTCGCAACAAATGGTGCATCGACCGGGAAGCCGAATCAAACGTTCTGTGGTTCAAGTGCATGGTCTACGCGTGGCTCTGGATTGTGGTGCTTGGAATCAACTCTGATTATAGAAAGTGCTTGATATGAAAGATGAATCAAAATGGTTTAATGATCCTGCTGTTCTCCTTTGGATGTGCCTTCGTGCTAACAGTATATCTGCTTGGACCTTTCCAGCTGGTTTTTGTAATGAAGATTTAGTCTGGCGTAGTGTGTTGCTTGCAAATTATTCCATATTTGGTTTCTGGTCTTAATATTTCAAGTGCTTGATCAAATGTAGAAAATATCTCTGGCTGAAGAAGGTGGATTGGTCCGTGTTGTCATCAACAACATGTAAGTTTAAGTCCTCAATCGGAGGCAATTCAAAGTCCTCATTGGGAGGCACTGGAAAGTCCTCAGTGGGAGGCACCGAAAAGTCCTCAGTGAGAGGCACCGAAAAGTCCTCAGTGGGAGGCACGAAAAGTCCTCAGTCGGAGGCACCGAAAAGTCCTCAGTCGGAGGCAACTCTAAGTCCTCATCGGGAGGCAGTTCAAAAGACCTCTTTGAGAGGCAAAGAAATGGTTCTCAATCAACGACTGATCGTGATCCAAAAAGAAGCTGAAAAATTTCTGTGATTGTTTTATTGGGAACTTTCGCTCTTCGAAAACGTCGTCTTCGGCCGGGAGTGGCTCTTCGAGCTCTTTCAATACCAATATCAGAAGAAGAAGTCTAAAAACACCGTCGTCAACTACAAGTGCTTGGTCTTTATTTCGTGATAATCGTACAACATCTTGATTCAATATGGCAACTGAAATATCCGCATCCGATGTTCAATCTTCGATCAATCGTGCTTGCTCTTCGTCTCGTGGGGGAATGTCGCGGAGAAACGCGATTCTTTTCTTATTATGCTAATTATCCGTAATTTGCATATAACTATCATTCATAACCTCTATAATTGTATATAAGCATTTGTTGTACATTGTATTCTTTACCAATTCTATCTGTCTTATCTCGTCATGTAAAGTGTCTAATAAATACTCTCTTCTTCTACACAAGTGTTTGGTCTTTCATTCTGTTGTGAAGGTTATTAAACCGATGCTGATAATCGTCGCAACAATCATATTAAGATCTGTTTTTACGGATTTTTTTCCAAAAGAATATCAAAAGTGGTTTAAAATTACAGTAATCCAGCTACAGTATCTTCCAAACCTCGAAACTAACAGGTTTATTTATTGTCCCATAAACATCAACTTATGAGGCATCAGAAAAAACCATAAAATTGAAAAAAGAAGGCATTTTGCCATTTGCCATTCTTTGGTCAAAAGCTTTTACCTCAACATGTCTAACATCAATAAAAGTTCATAACTTCTGAAATATGTTATGAATAGTGTTCCGGTGTTTTTTTTTGGGTCGGGTATACTGTAACTCGAAAATAAGCTGATAAATCTCGAAACTGATGATAGAAATGGTATTTTTAGGCTCATATTACCATTTTCAGCCAAATCCTAGAATTTTTCACTGTGCCAAAAAATTCGGGAATTTTTGAAAATACAACCCTTATATCCATCAAACTCAAGGATGTGCAGAAGTAACTTTTCTAAACGGAAGCGGAATGGAAGAAAATCTTTTTACAGAAGCGGAAGTGAAAATATAGGAATGTTATGAAAATCATATAGGAAATGAGCCTTTTCTACATTGGGAAACATTTGTAGCCCTTTTTCCTCTTTTCTTTTTGTTTTTCCCTTTTTTTTCTCTTTTTTTTACTTTTTTCGGATTTTATGAGCGACCCAGCACCTTTTTGCTTGAGCGATGAGCGCACCATCGGGCGCGTTGCGCCCGATTGCCTCCAACTTGCCCATGTGTGTTCAGAATGGATTTTTTACAACAAAATTTTTTTTTGGTGTTGGCGTTTTGAATGCATTTTGCCAAAATGAAAAATGTTTAAATTTTGTCAGAAAAAAATGTAAAAAGCTGTTGCAAAATAATATATATTTATTTATTTTATTAAAAGAACAATTTTTAATCAAAAGTTTATTTTATTAAAAGAACAATTTTTAATCAAAAATTATTTTTCCCGTTGCAATAAGACTTTCAAATTCTTCATAAGTAACATATGATTCAACATCTTCTTCATCATCATCATCTGTACTTGCTGGATAATATAAAATATATCCTTCATTGGCTTTCTGTTTTACATATCCTGAACAAACGCATTCTTCTTCACCATCTTTCCATATTTGTTTAAAAGTTGCTCCAATATGTTTATCCAATGGTATATCAGTTCCAGGTGGTATCTTTTTTTTTATTTGTTGCTTTTGTTTTTTCTTTTGAGCTTCAACCAATTCTTTCTTTAAAGCTTTGGTAGATTCTTTGAGTTGTTTACGAACTCTTTTTCTAGCTTCTCTTGCAGCTGCAAGCAATGATTTTCGCTCTTTAGGTGTTTTGTTATTGTACCATGATGCTGTATTATTTTTAACTGCAGCTACAGTATAACCTAAACGAACATTGGACGTTGAAGCAGATTGTTTTCTGTAACATGTAGCTATTCCAAATGTTTGTTCACAAACTTTATTTGAAGCTGCAGCTGATGCAAGTTCATTCTCAAATGCAGGATCATTAATTTTTGGATTTTCTGATAAATGTTTAAATTGTTTTTTTAGATAATCTACCATTTTTTCATAAAATACTGGAACCATGTCCAAAGATGCTGTATTAAATTGAGACAATGCATTATTGCGAAGAACAGTTTGTCTTTCAGTTCTTAATGTTAAAATTGGTAATTCAGTGTCAATTAATTCAGGATTTTTAATGATTTGTTCCATATATTCAATAATTTCAGTATTAACAGCATTGATTTCAGAAATATGTTTATTTGATTCGATTTCGTGCCACCAGGGGCCATTAATAACTTGATCGATCGCTGCTCCGATTCTTACCATATTCATATATGCTGGAGTTTGTAAAACGTACATCAACGAAGAAAAACAATTCTCTGATTTATAATTTGTTTCCTGAAGGAACTTCAAAAGATTTTCATGATGATTTAAAAGTACAGCTAAAATTGAAAAACCAACATTCCACCGGCTTCCCAATTTTGATGGAAATGTTGCATAATCAAGCCCACGTTCATCGCACCATGTCTTCCATTCCTTAGATTTTTGATGGCTTGCACTTCTTTCCCCAAAATGAGTACTAATTGCTTCAACGGCTTCTTTAATTTTTGAATTTGATAATTTTGGATTATTAAACATAATTTTTTCAAATCGAAGACATGTATCAAGGTAAACATCCCATGAAGATGCCAAAATATGATGTTGGCAATTGATCTGATTCAGTGGTTTACCAATTACTGTTCCAAGATCACGATTCCATTTTATTTGCGTACTTGCACGATCCCCAACAGCAGTTACAATTTTTCCAAGTCTTTCTGTTAGTATTTCTTCAATCACATTTTCTTCAAGATTACGGAAAGCATCTACAGTACGCTTCATACAAGCAAGGAAAGCTGCAGATTTATCAGGAACTTGTTCAATCCCGACAACCATATATGTTCGAACACCATCAATTATTTTACAAATAACATAAGACTGCAACTTGTCTCCTGATAATGTTGTTTCGTCCGAATGAACAGTTAAATTTTCTGCATCATCAAAAAATTCATTTATATGTTGATCAATAATTAAAACTTGTTCGTTGCACCATCTGGTTACGGTTGATTGATTTGGAAGTCTTTCTAAATCAATGTTACGACGTTTTGCGCTTGTCAGTAACAAATAATATAGTTGTAGTAGAAGAGAGATAAAGATAATAAGAAATCTTTATTGAAGAGAATATCAAACATAAACACAATACAAGAAGATAAAAGTTAGAAGAATGATATATAAAAAGAGTGAAATGAATAACTTATATACTATTTTAAAGGTTGGAAAAGAATGATGAATTATGAGTAGTGATGCTCCAACTTGCTCGTCATTAATGACCTCCGTTTCGTAACCCCCTTTTGAGTCCAAAAGGCTATTGGGCTATATTTTTGTGGTAAAATATTACTCTGGTAAAATATTACTCTGGTAAAATATTACGCTGGTAAAATATTACTCTGGTAAAATATTACTCTGGTAAACTGACAAAAATCTGACCTACTTTTTATTTTTCACGTGAGACATGACTGATAAGGATTTTTTAAGCTGAACTCGAATATCCCATTGGATGTTTCATCAGCGTCCGTTATCACTGATTTCTTATCAGTAAATATTTTTTATCAATTTTTTCAAGTCATACATGACTGATAAGGATTTTTCTCTCTGATTACGAAAATCATAATCCCTTATCACCAATTCTTATCAGTAACTGATAATTTTATCAATTTTTCAAGTGACACATCTTTAATTATGATTTTTATCACTGATTACGAAAATCATAGTCTCTTATCACCAAACTCTTATCACCAAATTCTTATCACTAAATTCTTATCAGTAAATTCTAAAATGCCGCTCAAAAATGATGCAATAATGAAATAGATTTTTCATGCTTATCTCTTATGCCCTGAGGCGATGATCTTATCAGTCAATTTTTTTTCTCACAAAAGTAAATTCTTTGCTTAAGGGGATTATTTTTATCACTAATAATCTCTTATAAGTCTCTTATCACTAAAATATTTTTTTTCAAAAAAGTTGGCATCGAAATTATCAATCTCGCTTAATTTGTTTATTTATCACTTGCTCAAAATTTTTTCTTATCACTTGCCTATCAGCTGCGACATTCAAGCTTAATCTGTTAGTTTTTAAAATAAAAGCCGATCTGAAATTCGCGCGCCAAAAATCACGCGTCCTTTTTTTCTGATTTCGAAATCTCTTCTTGACAAATTTGCATTGTTTACTTTTCCCGTTTTCTTTTCTTGGCAATTTTTTTCTGGCAAGTCTTGCGCATTTCTTTTTCTTTAAAAATGTGTCGCATCATGGTCGATGTTTTTTCAGTCTCGATCAAAAACTCACTGCGCAAATCCAAGTGACTCGCTGCCAGTCATGGCAAAAAACGAGAGAGAAAGAAATCGCGACTGCAAAAAGCTCACTGCCAGTCTTGACAAATGCGGCAAAAAAAAAGCCAATCACGGTAAGAGAGATTATCAATCTCGCTTAATTTGTTTTTTATCACTAGCACAAATTTTTTTCTTATTTATTTATAACCAAGGCAAAAAACTCACTGCCAGTCTTGAAAAATGCGACAAAAAAAGAATTGCGACAAGTAAAAGTGACTCGCTGCCAATGTGATCGTTCAAAAAGGGGCCAAAAAAATAGCTGAATAAAAAAGAGACTCAAAAAATTGTTTCATTTATTTATTTATCACATCATTAAAAATAATAAAATAGCTATAATAACAGTAAAGATATAATAAAACAGAGAGAAATTTTCACACTGACGCACAAATTTTCTAGAAAAATAATTAAAAAGGCGAACACACATGGACGAAACACACGCACGCACGCTCGCACACGCACGCACGGGCATTTTTATAAAAAAACCAGAAAAAAACAAAAAAAAAACCAAAAAAAAACAAGAAAAAAACAAGAAAAAAACCAAAAAAATACACGTTTTACACGCTTAAGCATATACGAAAGTGAAAAATTATTTGGGAATTATTTAGGAATTTTTTAGGAATTTTTCAGGAATTTTTCAAGAATCGCCGATTTCCTTTGATCTTTGCCGACAAAACCACTTGAGATTTTCGCGAAACCACTTGAGATTTCGCCGATTTCCTTTGATCTTTGCCGACAATCGGGTGCGCGCGCGTGTTTTTGGCCGGGTGCGCGCGTGTTTTCGACCGGATGCGCGCGTGTTTTCGGCTGGGTGTGTGAATTTTTGAAGGGAGAGATTTTTACGGGTGAGAGAGTTTTTAATGGGGAGAATTTTTTTTGGCAAAAAGTGTGCCAATCGTTCAAATGATTATTTCGAAATATCTCATGAAAATAAGAGTATAAATAGAGCGACTTTTCTAATAATTCTTCATTCTTGTCAACTGACACTCCAGAAATTGGCAGTTTTTTATTTTTGTCTCTATTTTTTTTCTTCATTTTTTTTGTGTTTATCCAAGATGACTCCAAAAATGGATGAAAAAATGCGTTTAAAACATTTTTTTCCAGTTCCAGATAAAATTCCCACCGAATTGCATCCTATAATGGCTGCGTTCATGAGTTATCGTTTAAGAACTCATGGCAATAAAAGTGTGAAAAGAGTTGAACCAATGATATGGAAATTGCTTTGTTTTTTAAGCCCTGAATATAAATGTGATAGCAGGACTAAAAGAAATATCAATCCAGCAAAGCGAAGAGCGTTATTAGTTAAAAGTGTTACTAATTCTGATGGATCAATCATGTCTGCTAAACAGCAGTTGGCTCTTTTTTGTGCATCTTCTGAGTTTAATGGAAATCGATTAGCATGTTATTTGTTCAAAGAAAATATTAAAGAACCAATTTGGAAAAGCGTAGAAAACGTTTCTGCTGATCTTATAATCCCTATTCTTCATTTTGACAATGGAAAGTATGCCGGGACTTCTAATAATACAATTTCTGGTTATAATTTAAAGAAACTTCCAACAAAAATGGATTTCTTTAAAACTTCTCGTTCACATGTTTTTCCAGTTTATGATAGAATTCCTTCTGAAGCTCAACCTTTAGTGGCAGCTTATATGAGTTACTACTTACAAGGAAAGGATAAAAACAGAATTAAATCTCTAAGTTATCTCACTCATAGGATTTCTACTTTGCTTGATTTATTTGGTCATGATTATAAACGAATGGAAAATCCATTTATGAAATATTCTCAAGATTACTATATTTTTGCGCTTGGTGAATGTGTTCGTAAAGAAAATGGAGCAATTTTGACGTCCATGGAGCAATTTGAGCTTTTTGCTAAACTTATAAATGAAAAAGGATATGAAGCTGATATTTATCTTTATCAAGAAGGACATCAAAATCATGTTGCCAAAACTAATATTCACGAATTTGCCCCATCTATTATCCCCATTATTAGACTTGCTGACGGAAGATTTGCTGCTTCTCCTTTCAATTGCTTAACGTTTGACGTAAAAAATCGTTTGCTAAGAACTGAAATTCATAAATCGTACAAAGAAAAAAAGTTAAAGTCAACTGAATAATCTGAAATTTTTTTATTACCATTAACTCTTGTTTGCTATTTCCACTTATTTTATATGTATTTTGTAAGATTTTTGTATGTTTAATAATTAAATAAACGTGACTGACAGATAATTCTTTGACTCATATTTTTGAACTTTTATTTAACAAAACAAGAGACATTTTACACAAATAAATAATAATACACAAATAAATAAGTGAAAAAAGAGTTCAAAACTTTCTCAAATCATGCTTACCAAAAATTCGATATATTTTACTAGAAACAGCAGAATATTTGTCATCTGTTAGTTGAATAACAGGGATTTTTAAAAGAGTAATTCCACGATCTTTACATGTTTGAAATGTCAAATCGTTTTTCCAAATTAAAGTTTGAGTATTTTCATTAAACAGATAACACCTGACTTCGTCA
This sequence comes from Panagrolaimus superbus, assembly GCA_964035985.1. Classification (NCBI taxonomy): domain Eukaryota; kingdom Metazoa; phylum Nematoda; class Chromadorea; order Rhabditida; family Panagrolaimidae; genus Panagrolaimus; species Panagrolaimus superbus. Next base: position 17,182,868 of record OZ038357.1, read on the forward strand.
CAGCTATTGCTTGCAATATCACAAAAATGGGCAAATTGTTCTCTTGCCGACATGATTTCTCCGTTATTTTTAGTAATTTCTTCAAGAAGTTTTTGAATTCTTATTGCAGGCGGAAATTTTCTCCTATATAATTCTTTAGTTGTTTCGTATTCTGGATGAAAGAAGCACAAAAGTTTCCAAATCAATGATTCGCTAGTTTTGGCTAATCTAGCATTATTATTATTATTGCCATTAGTCTTCAAACAATAACTCATGAACGCTGCCATTATGGGATGCAATTCGGTGGGAATTTTATCTGGAACTGGAAAAAAATGTTTTAAACGCATTTTTTCATCCATTTTTGGAGTCATCTTGGATAAACACAAAAAAAATGAAGAAAAAAAATAGAGACAAAAATAAAAAACTGCCAATTTCTGGAGTGTCAGTTGACAAGAATGAAGAATTATTAGAAAATTCACTCTATTTATACTCTAATTTTCATGAGATATTTCGAAATAATCATTTGAACGATTGGCACACTTTTTGCCAAAAAAATTCTCTCCATTAAAAACTCTCTCACCCCGTAAAGATCTCTCCCCTCAAAAATTCACGCACCCGGCAGAAAACACGCGCGCGCACCCGATTGTCGGCAAAGATCAAAGGAAATCGGCGAAATCTCAAGTGGTTTCGCGAAAATCTCAAGTGGTTTTGTCGGCAAAGATCAAAGGAAATCGGCGAAATCTCAAGTGGTTTCGCGAAAATCTCAAGTGGTTTTGTCGGCAAAGATCAAAGGAAATCGGCGATTCTTGAAAAATTCCTAAAAAATTCTTAAAAAATTCCTAAAAAATCCCCAAATAATTTTTCACTTTCGTATATGCTTAAGCGTGTAAAACGTGTATTTTTTTGGTTTTTTTCTTGTTTTTTTCTTGTTTTTTTTTGGTTTTTTTCTTGTTTTTTTATAAAAATGCCCGTGCGTGCGTGCTTGTGTGTGCGTGTGCGTGCGTGCGTGTTCGCCCTTTTAATTATTTTTTCGAGAAAATGTGTGCGTCAGTGTGAAAATTTCAGCCTGTTTTATTAAATTTTTACTGTTATTAAATTTTTTCATATTATGATTTTTAATGATGTGATAAATAAATAAATAATTGAAACATTTTTGATGTCTCTTTTTTATTCAGCTATTTTTTTGGCCCCTTTTTGAACGATCACATTGGCAGTGAGCCATTTTTATTTGTCGCGATTCTTTTTTTGTCAAGACTGGCAGTGAGTTTTTTGTGTTGGCTTGTTTCTCTCTTGCCATGACTGGCAGTGACTTTTTTGCCTTGGTTTATTTCTCTCTTGCCGTGACTGGCTTTTTATTTGTCGCGATTTATTTTTCTCTTGCCATGACTGGCAGTGAGCTTTTTGCAGTCGCGATTTCTTTCTCTCTCGTTTTTTGCCATGACTGGCAGCGAGTCACTTGGATCTGCGCAGTGAATTCTTGATCGAGACTGAAAAAAAACACGACCATGATGCGACACCTTTTTAAGGAAAAGAAATGCGCGAGACTTGTCAGAAAAAGAATCGAGACTTGCCAGCATAAGATTGCCAAGAAAAGAAAAACGGGAAAAGTAAACAATGCAAATTTGTCAAAAAAGATTTCGAAATCATTGAAAAAAATGGACGCGAGATTTTGGCGCGTGAATTTAGATTGGCATTTTTTTTAAAAACTAGCAAATTAAGCATGAATATTGCTGCTGATGAACTCGTGATATGAAAAAATTTGAGCAAGTAATAAAAAAACAAATAAAGTGAGATTTATTATTTTCGATGGCAAACTTTTTTTACAAATAAGATCATCGCCTGAGGGCATAAGAGATTATTAGCGATAAAAATAATCCCGTTAAGCTTAGAATTTACTTTTGCGAAAAAATTGCCCAACTGATAAGCTACTGATAAGATCATCGCCTGAGGGCATAAGTGATAAACATGAAAACTCAAGCTCCTTATTGCATCATATTTGCGGGCAGAATTTTAGAATTTACTGATAAGAATTTAGTGATAAGAATTTGCTGATAAGGGTTTAGTGATAAGAGACTATGATTTTCGTAATCAGTGATAAAAATTATGATTAAAGATGCGTCACGTGAAATTTTGATAAAATTATCAGTTAGTGATAAGAATTGGTGATAAGAGACTATTAGTTTTGAAATCACCGAGAAAAATCCTTATCAGTCATGTATGACTTGAAAAAATTGATAAAAAATATTTACTGATAAAAAATTAGTGATAAGAGCTGATGATAAAGCATCCAATGGGATATTCGAGTTCAGCTTAAAAAATCCTTATCAGTCATGTCTCACGTGAAAAATAAAAAGTAGGTCAGATTTTTGTCAGTTTACCAGAGTAATATTTTACCAGAGTAATATTTTACCAGCGTAATATTTTACCAGAGTAATATTTTACCAGAGTAATATTTTACCACAAAAATATAGCCCAATAGTCTTTTGGACTCGAAAAAGAGGGGTTACGAAAACGACGTCTTAGATGGGCGATAAGTTGGAGCATCACTACTATTATGTTCTTTATGTAAATTATTATAAATCACGGATTTCCGTGACATTCCGCCGCCACCGAAGAGATCAGACATTCGAAATAAGATCATTTATTGTTGAATTGGAAGTTTCAGGAGGAGATTCTTCAGTTGATTGTTGAAAGCATACAGATTTAACTGGAGCCGTTAAATGATCAGGTAATAAAGATTTTGCGGCATAAGAGACAATTTTACGTTGAATTATCCTTGATTTACGTTGACGACATGTTTCAACATTTCTCCATGAATAAGGTAGACGATCAGGTTTGTTGATAAATACGATGTTGCCATAAATTGATTCATGTGGTTTACAAGCACTTTCATTTGATTTGCACGATGAATTTGATTCTTTAACATTTAACTCGAAGAGACCTTCCCCGCCACAAGGTTGACGTGAAGTATTTGGTTTAGCATTTGTTTTCCATATTGATACCGTATCTTTTTGTTTAACATTTGGTTTTACATCACAAAAAATAAAACTATCACGAACAATTTTAGTGGTTTGTTTAACACGATTACAATAAAATGTTTTCTTTTTTATTCGATCTTGAACATGATTCTTTAGACCAGAAGCTTTAGCTGGAGGTTCATCAGTAAAACCTGGTTCTGTATCTGAACTTTTAAATCCCTTTTTTACTTCAGGTGACTTGATAAAGTTAGATGTTGTTGCGTCTTTTTGATTATGTTGTACAACGACACCCATATCAATAGCAAGCGTCGAAAGAGTTTCATTTTTACTCTGCTTTAATTGTGAAGCAGTAAATATTTTTCCAACTTTTGAATGAACGATGAAGATATTTTCATTAAGTTCTTCAAACGAAGTAATTATATTTAAAAAATAATCCATTCCAAGAATAATATCTGGTGGAACTTCTTTTACAGTAAAATTTTTACTTTTTTCATCATAGTTTTCGATCAAAGGTACACATGAAGCGAGTGTCTTTGATGAATTTGCAGAAATAATCATTGGTTTACCATCAGTTTCAAGCTGAAATTCAACCAAAGCAGAATTATAAATGCTAAGCTTTCCTCTAAAACCACGGACATTTAATTTTTCTCGATGGCATTTCGGCAATCTTAGCTTTTTTATAAGTTCATTTGAAATGTATGATCGCTGTGATCCACAATCAAAAAGAACAACTGCTTTTGTTGCATAACCAGATATAGGATTAGCAACAGTAACTTCTTTCGTAAGAAGTGTACCTTGGGCTTTATCAACAGCTACAAAAGTACTTGCTTCATTGGAATACGAAGAAGTTTTGCTTTTACACAAAAAAGTTTGATGGTTGCCATTGCAATGATGACATTTAACTTTTGAGTAACAATCTTTAGCTTCATGATTTTTACCTGTACAGCTCGTACAAAAACCATTAAGTCTAAGATGCTCGAGTTTTGAATCAACAGTGCTAAAATGAGGACATGCCCAAGGTACATGGTCCTTATTACAAAAGATACAGTATCCCTTTTTATCATAAAGGCTTTGACTATCATTTTTTGCACTATCAAAACAATTTAAAGTTGTTGCAACACTTTTATCATTCGATGAATGTTCAATTTTATTTAAAAAATTATGTTCATTCGATGAATGTTGATTTGTAGGTGGCTGCTGAGGTTTTGCAGTATCACAAATTTCAGCTTTTAACGCCATTTGCTTCATCATTTGCAAGATATCTTCAGTAGTCTTTGCAGGTTCAATAACTGACATCCAAGTTAAATCATCTTTCAAAGCTTTTGGTAACTTCTCAATGATATCTAACTTCAATGAATCATTATTAATATCAACTCCATTATTCTTTAATTGGAGACAAATATTATTAATGGCATTGACAGTTGAACGAAGACTTTCAACAGATCCATCAGAACCTTTGATGCTCCGGAGACGCATCTGTAGCTCTTTCAAGATTAGCTGTTTATTTCCAAATCGATCAACAAGGACTTTAACAACAGTGTTGTAATTGCCACCCGTTACTTGAAAGCCTTCGACTTCTTCTAAAGCTCGACCTTCAAGTAAACCAAGAAGAGAAATTAACTTTTCAACTTCTGGAAACGGTTGTTGATGGATTGCATGATCGAATCTTTCCCAAAAAGATGACCATTTCAAGTAATCACCTGAGAACTTTGGAATATCCAAAGCAGGGATTCTTGCTGGTGGTGATGGTGCTATTCCATAAGCGACCATACCAGATGATTGCGAAGTATGTCCCTGAACAGGAACAGTGACTTGCGTTGAAGAAGCATTTGAGGTTTGTGCCTGAACACGACCAGGGACCATCAAAGCTGTCGGAGTTTGAACCTGAACAGGAACAGGGACGTCCATACGATTATTAATGGTGAAGATAGCATTCTCCAAAGCATCAATAAGATCGTAATTTTCTTCACAATCCATAGCAGCATCGAGACGATCTTGTTCATCAGCACGTTCACTTTCATCAACAGTATCAACAACCACTTGTTTCCATTTATTGAAGTGTTTTTGAAATTTTGCAAGATCATTTTTCAATACATCCAAAGTCGTCTTAAATGAAGATTTTGTAACAGGATCCCACGCACCAGGATGTTGAACTCCAAGTTTATCGTATTGTTCCAAGTGTTGTTTAGCATATCGACGAGTGGTTCCAAGGGCAGTTCGGCTTGATCCAGACATAATCAAAGAAGAAATGAACAAGAAAAAATCTGAAAAACAAAACCCCCAATTAACCCTTAACAAACACTTACCAAAAAAGATCAAGAATCAAGAGGACGATTAATACCAGATTAACCAAGAATTTGAAGCATATATTTTTTCCAGAGGCACCAAATTGTTACGACGTTTTGCGCTTGTCGGTAACAAATAATATAGTTGTAGTAGAAGAGAGATAAAGATAATAAGAAATCTTTATTGAAGAGAATATCAAACATAAACACAATACAAGAAGATAAAAGTTAGAAGAATGATATATAAAAAGAGTGAAATGAATAACTTATATACTATTTTAAAGGTTGGAAAAGAATGATGAATTATGTTCTTTATGTAAATTATTATAAATCACGGATTTCCGTGACAATCAACATCGAAATAGTTGGTAATAATACTGATTACTTGAGGGATTTTCAAATCCTTCACTCCCAACCAAGATAATTGAACACATAGCATAACAAAATCCATACTGTATTCTTTGCCATTTTCCATTATTTTTGCTGTCTTTGGCAAAGGGACTTCATGATCTGGCTTCGAAGAAGGTCCAGATGCAGATGTAAATCCTTTATAATTAAGTTTATTAGCCTTATCTTTGTTCAATTTCCGAAGGCTTTTAATTGTTTCACCCATTTTTGTAATGATTGCTTCTATCTTCTGTGCAGCTGTTTCATGCTCTTTCTCTTTTTGAGATTCCTGCTTTTGAAGCTTTTGAATCGTTTCCAATAAACTAGATTCACGCTTTTCTTGTATTTTAATTGTTTCTGAACGATGATCAATCATTTTTGTTGATTCTTCAAGTTCAAGTAAAAGTTTTTCACGTTCTTTGTCCTTTTCAGCTTCACGTTTTTGACCTTCCGTATACGCTGCTGTTAATAATTCAAGTTGTTTGCTTGCTTCAATATTAGGACCAAATTGTGGCTTCAATTGCATTTCCCCTAAAATTTAATGTATACCCGATGCATCTCTACACAAATAAAATTTACATTCTTCTGGATCACCAACTTCTAACAAAATGTTAGCCCATGTACTTTTTAAATTGTTTCTTTTTAATTTTTCTGTTGTACTTTTAAGAATTTTTATATTTCCCAAAATGTTATCACATTCAATATATTGAGGGAAGCCAGCGGCTTCTAAAATTTGCTTTTTCCAGTTTATTCTATGTGCACCAGAGGGACTTTGAAAAATTTTAACAGCTAATTCCAAAGAAATATGAGCTTTTCTGGGATCTAATAATTTCTGAGTGGCTCTGAACTGCATAATTTTAGGTTCACTCGGCTGATTATCTTGTTGTCTTGGTATTTCAATCTGTAAAAAATAAATAAAAAGCGATCAAAGAAAGCGGATTCGGTACTTCATCGGTTAACTTTGAAGAATGAAAATATCTTTTGACGTTTTTCCATGATTTGCATTTATCATTTTTTATAACATTTTTATCTTTTTCTGATGAATGTAACTCATCGGCTTCAGTACTATTTTCATAGGCAGCAATATGGAGGCTTAAGGTGCTGTTGCCGACAGATGAATCTTTTTTTTTCTTCTTGTGTTTTTTATCATTTTCTTCTTGTACATTGGCATTCAAACAAGAATTCAAATCAATAGACCGCTTTGACCACATACTAACATCGGGTTTTTCTCGTGAAATTGAATCTGGATAATCTGTAACTTATTACTGAATTATATCCTGACAAAATGAATTACAAAAAAATGTTATTTTTTTTAAATTTGTTGTTATACTCTTACCTTTAAAACCATAACTTTGATGAATTTTTTTAATACTAATACCATTACTCGAAGAAATATTGTTAAATATTGTTGTTGGTTGATTAACGCCATTGCATTTCAATAAATTTAAATTATTTTCAAATTTTATTCGTTCATCAGATTTATAATTCAACTTTTTGTCCAGAATTACAGAACTACTTCCTAACATTCGAAATAATGACCACATTTTTAAATTAAAATTTGACAAAATTGTTAAAATAAAAGCTAAACCATCGAATAAAATATGTGATCTGGCCAACGTTAAGTTGTATAAATAGCCAAGGCAGTGGATTTATTCCTTTTGTGCCAATATATCAGCTTTCAGTTTTTTGTTTATTCTTTTGGGTGCCAAGAAACAGTGCAATAGCATCGTTCTGCGTCGTAAAAAAATATTGATGGCAATCGTAAAAACAGATTGATGACGCGAATATAAACAACGATGAAGCTGTGTAATTATTAAACTTTCATAAACTACAGCGTTGATTTTCATTTTTTCGCTATTGTTATATTTAAAAAATGTCTTAAGAACAATAAATTTGTTATTAAAGCCAATAATAATACAAAAATATGATTGAAAATTTTAAAGTTTATAACAAATAGCAGACAACGCAAAAACTTGACACATTTTATGCTGTAACTTTTGTCAGTCGCGTTCAGTCAACTTCTCCTTTTGCACATATATCCGCTATTATGTTAGAAATAGCATGTTAAAAGATTAGAGCGGCCCTCGATGGCCCTTTTATGTACCATCAAAAATAGTGAATGGCAAATTTCTCGTTTTTTAGTAAAAACAGTATTTTACGAATAATGTGATGTTTTTCATCCATTAAAAAGATCTAATATCGTTAAGCATATATTTTTCTATATGAGGCAAAAGAAAAAACATTATTTAAAATCCTAATTGCTTTGTTTTTGTAACTTTTGTACACTCAACAATATGTATAACATTGTTTTTTTCCACTTTACAACTTAGAAATATCGCAAAAACTCGGTTTTTTCTTCCATAATAAAATCAAATATGCATTATAATTGTAAAATATATGTAACAACATCAATATAACATGATAAAAAATGACGGGGGGTCAAAATCGATTTTTTATGATTTTTTCAATTTTGCTTATTTTTGATCAATTTTCGAGATACCAAAATATTGGGAATATCGAAATATATCAACTATCTGATACTTTCGGGTTAAAATATAGCTTGTTTAAGATTTTTGGGCGATATTTCGACATCCTGGAATTACTAGTTTTCATTTTCCACGTAACTGAAAACGTGCTCAAAAATTTGAGAAAAAACATCTGGAAATCAGTGTTTTTCCAATACAAGATCACTAAAAACGTTTTTTTTGGCTCAAATGTTAATATTTTAACAGTTTCTGAATGATTTCAACATAAAATAAAATAATTTTTTTCTAATTTTGAAAAATCAGTAATTTTCGAAAATCTTAAAATTGTTCAAAATGATTTCAAAACACTTTACCCCACCAAAATAAATTATAATAGATCTAAAAAAAATGTTTTTAGTGATCTTGTGTCGGAAAAACATTGTTTTCTAAGTGTTTTTTCTCAAATTTTTGAGCATATTTTCAGTTACGTGGAAAACGAAAACTAGTAATTCCAGGATTTTCAAAGGGGTCCCATATTTCGAAATCGTTACCAAAAATGTTGAAACTGTCCCAGAATGCGCCCCAACATTGATATTCCATAATGCAAGTCACCGGAAGTCGATACCTGCCCCCATTCATGAAATATATATATTATTCGATGTTATAGATGTTGTTGAGAAAAGTTTTTTGGGTGGGAATCGATAAGTTCCCCTCGGTATGACACAAAGCACATAAAACTTAAAAGTTGAGATCCTGGGGCAATTTTTGCATGTTTCATTTGGGTCCTCCCACGAAAAATGAAATTTTTTTTCAGGGGGTGAAATATTCAAAGTGAAAAAAATCGTATTCAAAAATATGACAGAAATGTAAACGATACATATTTTTAAACCTTGTTCCAACTAGTATCACCTGGGAAAACTTCAAATTTTTTGGTAATGGAATAAAAATATTTTACTTGTCATGAAATTTTGGTCAATTACGACCTTTGGCATCGTGCCAATCCAAAACTAGTACTATAAGAACTGGTAATACTTTCAGAATAACGTTTTTAGACCATATTCTACCAACGTACAAAAAATAAATGAAATCTGAGATGGTGTGTTCCGCTCATATATGAAATTTTAAGATTTTCTGGTAGACAGTCTCTTAAAATCTGTTTTTTACTTTTTTATGCATTTATTTTTTGTTGTGCATGTTTCGGAAATATTTGTTTAAATCATTATTAAAGATATTTGCGTGAAAGTATTCCATTGTGAGATTTTTAATCTCACAATGGAAAATTTAAGCCTCTTTTTTTAAATTTTTTGAATGAAAATAAATTTTGCGGTGTTTCTTTTACGCTTTAATCTTTTTTAAAGACTTTCGCTTCGGGAAATGTTTTCAAAAACAGTTTTACAGCGGCGAATATTTGCAAAAAAATTTTTTCATGTCAGGTCGCCAACATACGAATTTTCAATTTTATGTAAACATTTCTGTTATTTTGTAAATTTATTTTTTTAAAGCAATGGCGATCAGTGTTGTGCCCGACATTTTTTATCGACTCCGACTCCGGAGTCAAATTCGATTGAAGTCGAATCTATCGACTCCGAAAAGCGGCATCTTTTTCTTTAATCTTTTGGAATTAGTTACTCCGACTCCGGATTCGATGTGGAGTCGACTCCATCGACTCCGGAGTCGGAGTTGCAACAACACTGATGGCGATGTTTATATTTTCTTTCGATTTTTTGTTAACTTTAAACTAAATCGAAGAAAATAATAGATGCATTTCACACCGTTAATATTTTTGAATCTTTTAATGATAAAAAAATAAAACAATGCATTCCAGGTTCTGCTCAACTAAATTCAAATTTAAAGGGAGCGTCCGGGAGAGACAAAAAAGCATCACTCGCGGAAAAAATTCCTGACACGAAAACTTTTTAATTTTTGGAAGAAAAAATTTTTATGGATTGATTTTTTTATTTATTATTTCTAAAATTTATATTTGCTCTATTCTTTTTTTCGTGCATTTGTAAATTTTTATCTGCAATTAATATTAATTACATCACTCTTTTTAGATAACGTTTTTTACACGTTTATTAATCAACTATGGATTCGAATGATCTTCAACTTGCTTTGCCATCTCAATCATCATCAAATAATGATTCAAGTGAAGAATATACGTTTGCTTCTCCTCGTCCACAAAATTTTTCTCTTCCTTATCCAATTATCAACACACATGGGCACGGACGGAGGCGGATTTCCAAATTTTGAGCGCACCTTTTTCACGTAAGGGTCCCCCCTGTTGATTTTTTTCGAAATTTTTTCTGTTTGTAAAAAATCAAAAATATATTTATCAGCTAATTTTCGAGTGACAGTATACCCGACCCAAATTTCGATTTTGGGCCGAAATTATCAAAAGATTCCAAAAGTGTCACAAATCAATAGCTCTGACCGAGCTGAGTCTGGGAAATCCAGAAACAATCATATTAAGATCTGTTTTTACGGATTTTTTTCCAAAAGAATATCAAAAGTGGTTTAAAATTAGAGTAATCCAGCTACAGTATCTTCCAAACTTCGAAACTAACGGGTTTATTTATTGTCCCATAAACATCAACTTATGTGGCATCAGAAAAAACCATAAAATTGAAAAAAGAAGGCATTTTGCCATAGCATTCTTTGGTCAAAAGCTTTTACCTCAACAGGTCTAACATCAAAAAAAGTTCATAACTTCTGAAATATGTTATGAATAGTGTTCCGGTGTTTTTTTGGGTCGGGTATACTGTAACTCGAAAATAAGCTGATAAATCTCGAAACTGATGACAGAAATGGTATTTTTAGGCTCATATTACCATTTTCAGCCAAATCCTAGAATTTTTCATTGTGCCAAAAAATTCGGGAATGTTTGAAAATACAACCCTTATATCCATCAAACTAAGGATGGACGAGGGCCGGCCCCGAAAGCCCCGATCATCTGACGCACAATGATAAAGAATGCAAAGCGTGCGTAACGCTGCACTCCCTTTTTACATTCTTTTTCATTGTGCGTCCGATGATCGGGGCCGGCCCTCGTCCATCCTTACATCAAACTCAAGGATGTGCAGAAGTAACTTTTCTAAACGGAAGCGGAACGGAAGAAATTCTTTTTACAGAAGCGGAAGTGAAAATATAGGAATGTTATGAGAATCATATATGATTATATATAGGAAATGAGCCTTTTTTACATTGGGAAACATTTGTCCTCTTTTCTTTTTCTCTCTCTTTTTCCCTGTTTCCTTTTTTTTCTCTTTTTTTTTACTTTTTTCGGATTTTATGAGCGCACCAGCACCTTTTTGCTTGAGCGATGAGCGCACCATCGGGCGCGTTGCGCCCGGTTGCCTCCAACTTGCCCATGTGTGATTATCAAATACATGTTTACAAATCCAAATTCTGGAACAGCATGGAAGAAATTGATTCAAACTTGCAAATATTTCTTCTCTAAGAATCCTGTTTATCCTGTTAAATGTTAAAGATATTCTTACGATAATAAATGGAGGGCTGATGGAGAATTTTTTGATCCAACAAAAAATTTTGCTAAATTATGGATTTATGATGAAATTCTTATTAATAACTATGGATATGCACAAATATCTTCATTTATCCCTAAAATTTACAAGTGTGATCTTCGTTCTTTGGATATTTATTGTCAAAATTTGACTTTGCAAGAATATCAATTTTTAACTTCTTCTGGTTCTCTTAAACATTTAACTCTTTGTCGCTGCACAATTAGTCATTCTGATGGAACCTTGGTTACTTTTGACCGACTCTTTGAAAAACTTCATCAACTTAAACTTTTTGTAACGTAAGTTTATATTTAAATTATGTATATTTAATCAAAACATTCGCTTTTGTAGGTATTGTGGCGGAAATTCTGCATCTATGTCTGAAAAAGATACTGTCAGAAAATTAACCGATATTCTTTCAAATTTAAAAGAAATTTCTGGCTTAAGTATTCGTCGTTTAACAGAAGCCTTTGATTTTGGTTCAATGACAGATTTTCTTTTGGTTAGTTTTTTTTTAAATACTGTAAATTTCAACTTGTTTTAGAAAAATGAAACAATCAATTTTCACTTGGAATATGATTATAATGCTGTACTTTCTGATGAATATAAAGAAGATCTTGAAAAGTTTATTGCCAAAATTATTGAAACTCCACCGAAACGAATCCCTATTATTGATTTTCTTGGATTTGAAAATAGTATTTTTTACAAGGATTATAAAAATTTATTTTAATACTGTTTCCGTTTGTTTTTAATAAATATCTTTCTGTTTCATTCAAAAGGCACACATGGGCAAGGTAATCCGATCAAAAAATATTTAATTTTTCTAGAATTTGCAAAGATTAAATTTATGGAGGCAATTTTAGTTAATTTGAAAGATGTAGTAAAAGTGGCTTAAAAGGGTGTGAGAAACTTTATAATTAAAATTACTAATATACATATTTATGAAATGATTAAAAGGAAATATCTTTTTCTTTTTTAAATTAGTATTTGGGGAATATTTTTAAAGCAAAAAACTTTTATACACAAAAAGTGAAACATTTTTTGCCCACCATTTTTCGTTACTATGTATTCTATTTTTATATTTTTTAGATTTTTAAAATTAATTATTTTATTAATTTTGGGAGACATAAAAAAATAAAATTAAACATTTAATAAAAACAAAATTTTGTAATAGTATTATTACAATTTTCAAATAAATTTGTTATTAATTTTTTTAATACATTTTTGTAGTTGGTCGAATTATTAATGTGGTGGTTACGGTAATCATCTTTAATTGTTTTCGTCGAAAAAAATTTAATTAATCATTTGGAACAGATTTTGAGATAAATAATATTGCAAATGGATGACTTCCAACATCAATTATATAATCAAAATAATTTAATGCAAATGGGCTAAGGGATGGGGCTAGGGTTGACCATTTCCCGGGAAATCGACTATGTCTCGACGCGATTTCCCGGGAAATTTCCCGTTTCCCCCTTATAAATCGGGAAATTTCCCGGGAAATGGTCAACCCTAGATGGGGCGAATAGCCGCATAATATTATATTCAGCTAAAGCAAATTGAAAGAATAAAATTACAATTACTTGTGCGAATAATTGAATATCCCGTTTCATTGACGATGACATTGTATTATATAATTTATACAAATATCGATATTGTAAAATCGTTATCATTGCAAGAATGTAACTTATTGACGAAGATGTCACAACTACCGCGGGACTAGCAGTTGAATGATACTGGAAATGGGTTAACAAATACATAAATAAAGGTATACTGGAAAAATGTGAGCAGAAAAAGGGAAGGTGCTTTAAAAAACGATCGTCTTTGGTGTAAAACTTTGTGAAAATTATGAAAAAAAACAAAAGAAACACAAATTTGGGATTTTTTATTATTATTTTGAATTCTGAGAATTTTGTTTTGTTTTAAAAAACATAAATTTTTGATGAAATCTATGACTCATAGATTTCATCAAAAATTTATTTATTTAGGAAAAAAGAATCATCACAATTTATTTGATGCATTTAAAAATTAATAGTGATTCATTTATTGGTCGATGGTCATCACATACTTCTCAAACTGCGCAAAATTGTGCATGTTGCATGAAAAATAACTCATTTTTTGTATTCAACTTTTTTTGCATCATAAAAATTTTGATAATACTTTTTTTTGTCTTTGATAAATAGTGTTCCGATCCCGTCCATTTCAGTCCCGTGAAAATCCCATTACCCCGTTCCGTGGTCATAAATTCCCGTAAAAAATTTGTAAAAAAGATAAATTTTCCCGCACAAAATTTGATGTTTTTTATGCACTTTGGCGTTTGTGTTCTAAAAAAATGCGCTAAATTTTGGCAGGCATTTTTTTCCGGAGTCTCAGCTATTTTGTTTGGCAAAAAGCTTTGCTGTTTCATCATCAAATGGGTGGTGGGTGTTAAAAAAGCCAATTTTTCTATCACGTGATATCTGGACAGCCCTTTAGGGACGGAGAATTTGTTGCTTGTTTTTTTTTTGTTTCCGCACCAAATTCCGCCTGAAAACTTGTTACAGTTTTCCGTTACACAAATTGTGATTATCCGACAGATGGCAAAAGACAGACAACAAAAAATTCGCAATCAAACGTTCGATTTTAAATCAAAAAAAAAATAAACAAAATTTGTAAAAACATTTATTTTTTCATCGACGGCAAAAAAATGCAAAACAACTTTCATTAATAGCACTTTCTCTTTTCGACAGCTGCATTTTGTAATAATGCCGTGTCAAAATGGTATATTTTTTGATCAAAAATGAAAGAAAAAACATTTGAAAGTTTTCTTTTAAAATTCCATAATGCTGAAAAAAAGGGGCTTTCGTTTTTTTTAAATCTTTGAATTTTTTATTTGCTTTGTATTTTTGTAATTTCCTTTAAAAATTACTTTAGTTTTGTTTTTATGTGTTTTATAGTAATGTTGGTAAAGCTAGAAGAATCACTTTTAAGTGATTCTTCTTATAATGAAAATTAATTCGATATTAATAGAATATGTTCAAAAAGCTTAACATCAAAAGGTAATGTTTTTGGCACAATTTATTATATGCATTGAATCTTCTGAAATTTAGTGTTTTTACATTTTTCACATTTTTTTATTGAAAATTAACAGTAATTTTATGATTTAAGAGACTGTCTACCAGATTTTTAAAATCGAGCGGAACACACCATCTCAGATTTCAATTATTTTTTGTTATATGGTAGAATAAGATCTAAAAACGTTATTCTGAAAGTATTACCAGTTCTTATAGTACTAGTTTTGGATTGGGACGATGCCAAAGGTCATCATTGACCAAAATTTCATGACAAGTAAAATATTTTTATTCCATTACCAAAAAATTTGAAATTTTCCCAGGTGATACTAGTTGGAACAAGGTTTAAAAATATGTATCGTTTACATTTTGTCATATTTTTGAACACGATTTTTTTCACTTTGAATATTTCACCCCCTGAAAAAAAAATTCATTTTTCGTGGGGGGACCCAAATGAAACATGCAAAAATTGCCCCAAGATTTCAGCTTTTAAGTTTTATGTGCTTTGTGCCATACCGAAGGGAACTTATCAATTCCCAACCAAAAAACTTTTGTCGAACAACTTCTATAACATGGAATAATAAATATATTTCATGAATGGGGGAAGGTATCGACTTCCGGTGGCTTGCATTATGGAATATCAATGTTGTGGAGCATTCTGGGACAGTTTCAACATTTTTAGTAGCGATTTCGAAATATGGGACCCCTTTGAAAATCAAAAATTTTACAACTTAGAAATATCTCAAAAACTCGGTTTTTTCTTTCATAATAAAATCAAATATGCATTATAATTGTAAAATATATGTAACAACATCGATATAACATGATAAAAAATGACAGGGGGTCAAAATCGATTTTTTACAATTTTTTCAATTTTACTCATTTTTGATCAATTTTCGAGATACCAAAATATTATGAATATCGTCATATATCAATATTTTGATATTTTTAAGTTAAAATATAGCTTGTTTAAGATTTTTAGACAATATTTCGACATCCTGGAATTACTAGTTTTCGTTTTTCACGTAATTGAAAACATGCTCTAAAATTTGAGAAAAAACATCTGGAAATCAATGTTTTTCCGATACAAGATCACTAAAAACATTTTTTTTTGGCTTAAATCACGAGCCGACAAACCAAAAAAAAGCGTCATTTAAAAAAAGAAGAAGAAAGTCTTTTCGTTGCAGGAACACCTCTTTTTTTTCTTCAATTTTTTTTTGCAAAAATGCGTTTTTGATACTCGACTTCTACAATTAATATCTGAACTTCTGTATTTAATAATGTTATTTTTCTTTATCAATATTTGTTCCTTACATGCTAAATAACATATCTGGGTAGACTCAAAACATAAGAATTAATATAAGTAGATATTTCTGTTAGGCAAACTATCAAGCAAATCCGAGCGTGTTGTTTACCGCAAATATATATGTATTTAAAGTTGAAAACTGTGGTAAAACATTTAATATACTTGTATAAGCATGCAAAAAGAGTTTTAGCTTCTTAAAAACATTTTAAAAGATGTTTGAAATTTGACGACTAACTCAACCTCTAGCATCAAAATAGTCACAAAATTTAATTTTTATATATACAAACACTTCAATATTGTTATACTAGCCTCATAATACGTTAAAAATGGTGTAAAAAATGTTTTCGTGACAAAAAAAGATATTTTTGCAACATGTGGTATTACGGTAAGTAGCAGCCGTAGACCAATTTTAAGGTTTAAAATCAATATTTTTGTTCTTTCTTGTTCAATTAATGTTAAGAAACATTGTATAATGTTAAATAACTACATTTTACATCTTTGCTAAGCATTTTTAGTACTAATTATTAAGTTCGCTATAGAAAATAACGAATTTTTGGAAAAGAAAAATATCTACTTATATTAATTCTTATGTTTTGAGTCTACCCAGATATGTTATTTAGCATGTTAGGAACCGATATTGATAAAGAAAAATAACATTATTAAATACAGAAGTTCAGATATTAATTGTAGAAGTCGAGCTACTTTTTCATCTAAAAAACAGTTTTTTTTTTCAACAAAAAAATAGTGGTCTTGTGGGGAAAACACTTTCTTCTTCTTTTTTTAAATGACGCTTTTTTTTGGTTTGTCGGCTCGTGAAATGTTAATATTTTAACAGTTTCTGAATGATTTCAACACAAAATAAAATAAAATAATTTTTTTCAAATTTTGAAAAATCAGTAATTTTTGAAAATCTTAAAATTGTTCAAAATGATTTCAAAACACTTCACCCCACCAAAGTAAATTATAATAAGTCTAGAAAAAATGTTTTTAGTGATCTTGTATCGGAAAAACATTGATTTCCAGATGTTTTTTGCCAAATTTTAGACCATGTTGTTGCTTTAAAGTGTGTGAGAACTTTTACAAAATTAAAAGTGTTAATATAATTAAGAAATCATTAAAAGAAAATTACTTTTTATTTTTTAAATTGGAATTTGGGGAATATTTTTGAAGCGA
This sequence comes from Panagrolaimus superbus, assembly GCA_964035985.1. Taxonomy (NCBI): domain Eukaryota; kingdom Metazoa; phylum Nematoda; class Chromadorea; order Rhabditida; family Panagrolaimidae; genus Panagrolaimus; species Panagrolaimus superbus. Next base: position 17,200,009 of record OZ038357.1, read on the forward strand.
AAAACTTTTATTTCTTTAGAAACATAAAAAAGGTATCAGGGCATTTTTTGATCCAAATAAATATTTTTGGCACCTTACAATATTTGGGTTTTCGGTATACCCCGAACCCTTCATTATTCAATACTTAGAAACACAAAAAAAAGTACTAATTAACTAAAACCTTCTATTTATTCCATACCATACGAATATCAGTCATTATGCCATTCTTTAACAACCTTCGAAAAGTTTCTAATCGATCAACTTCCACATATTCATTTTCATTCCAAAATCGTACCTTAAAATCAGAGCAGACTTTTTGTAAAAATTCTTTATTTTGTGGATGAGTTTTTTGATAACTTTCATCGCACTCTTCAAAAATAAAAAAATATGTCATTAAAAAAATGGACAACTCTGTCATGGATTCGTCCAAGCAAATCAAACAAAGGCACTTAAGTGGTTTTCAAGTGCCTTTGTTTCGAAAAACCATAGCAAAATCCAAAAAAATTATATTTTTTCGAAAATAAAAAGTAAAGATACTAACAAAACAAAAACAAAGTAAAAATACTTACGAAATAAATAGATAAAAGCACATAATTTATTTTATCGAAATCCACTTATGGCAACAAATGCAACACAGATTTCGATAAAAAAAAGTTGTATTTATTATATGCTTTTATCTATTTGTTTTGTAAGTATTTTTAATTTGTTTTTGTTATTTTAGTATCTTTATATTTTACTTTTTACTTTTAAAAAAATATTTTGGGAAACAAAGGCACTTGAAAACCACTTAAGTACCTTTGTTTGATTTGCATGGACTACCTAGTCAGGATACCGCTTAGGTGCTTGAAAGATTGCTGAAAATATTCCTGCCACAAAAGCTATATAGCAGAAAAACGTTTTTATTGTTTTTGTTTTTTTATTCACAAAATTTAAAACCGCTCTCTTCTTTTTTTTTAAAATTTTATTCTGCGATTATTTTTATATCATTCGTTTTAGATAAATCTTTTTCAATCAACCATGGATTTGAATGATCTTCAGCTCGCTTTACCACAATCAAATAATTCAAATTCAATTTATACATTTGCTTCTCCTCGTCCACATAATTTTTCTCTTCAATATCCAATTATCAAATATATTTTTACAAATCCAAATTCTGGAAAAGCATGGAAGAAACTGATTATGACATGCAAATATTTCTTCTCAAAGAATCCTATTTATCCTGTTGAACATTTAACATATGAAGATGGTAAATGGCAAGTTGATGAACAATATTTTCATTTTACAGAAAATGTTGCTAAATTATGGATCTATGGTAGACTTAATGTTACACGGAGTTCAAATGCAACGACACTTTTATCTTTATTTATCCCGAAAATTAACAAATGTAATCTTCGTTCCTTGGAAATATGGGATCAAAATTTGACTTTTCATGAATATGAATTTTTAACTTCTTCTGGTTCTCTTGAACAGTTAATTCTTTGTCGCTGCACAATTAGTCATTCTGACGGAACCTTAGTTACTTTTGAACGACTCTTTGAAAACGTTCTTCAACTTCAAACTTTTGAAACGTATGTTTCTATTTATGTTATGTATATTTAATCAATTTATTCGCTTTTGTAGATGGTGTGCCGAAAATTGTGCATCTATGTTTGAAAAAGATACTGTAAAAAAATTAGCCAATATTCTGCCACATTTAAAAGAATGTTCTTACTTTAGTATTCGTGATTTAACAGAAGCATTTGATTTCGCTTCAATGACAGATTTTCTTTTGGTTAGTTTTTTGCTTTTTAAAATACCGTAAATTTTCAACTTGTTTTAGAAAAATGGAACACTTAAAATTGAGTTGAGCTATGGTTTTGGTGCTGTGCTATCTGATGCATATAAAGAAGATCTTGAAAAGTTTATTGTCAAAATTATTCAAACTCCACCGAAAAGAATCCCTTATATTTGGTTTCCTGGATTTAAAAAAAGTATTTTTTATAAAGATTACAAAAAATTTTTTTAATTCTGTTTGTTTTTAATAAATATCTTTCCGTTTCATTCAAACCCAATCAAAGACGTGCCCCCCCCCAACATCGCTGTGCCCCCCTGTAATTTTTTTCTGTATACGGCCCTGAAATCTAGATTTATATTTACCAAAAATTTAAAAGAATAAAAAGTATTCTTTTAAATATAAAAAAAGCGGAGTGTTAAAGGGAGTGTCGGAGATAGTGAAGAAATTTTTACGACAGTTTTCCGTCGTTCCAAGTGATGGGAAATGAAAAAGTTTGTCCGCCCGCACGCAACGAATGCATTCCCCATCGCTTGGAACGACGGAAAACTGTCATAAAAAGTTTTTCACTATCTCCGACACTCCCTTTAACACTCCGCTTTTTTTATATTTAAAAGAATACTTTTTATTCTTTTAAATTTTTGGTAAATATAAATCTAGATTTCAGGGCCGTATACAGAAAAAAATTACAGGGGGGCACAGCGATGTTGGGGGGGGGGCACGTCTTTGATTGGGTTTGAATGAAACGGAAAGATATTTATTAAAAACAAACAAAATTAAAAAAATTTTTTGTAATCTTTATAAAAAATACTATTTTTAAATCCAGGAAACCAAATATAAGGGATTCTTTTCGGTGGAGTTTGAATAATTTTGACAATAAACTTTTCAAGATCTTCTTTATATGCATCAGATAGCACAGCACCAAAACCATAGCTCAACTCAATTTTAAGTGTTCCATTTTTCTAAAACAAGTTGAAAATTTACGGTATTTTAAAAAGCAAAAAACTAACCAAAAGAAAATCTGTCATTGAAGCGAAATCAAATGCTTCTGTTAAATCACGAATACTAAAGTAAGAACATTCTTTTAAATGTGGCAGAATATTGGCTAATTTTTTTACAGTATCTTTTTCAAACATAGATGCACAATTTTCGGCACACCATCTAAAAAAGCGAATAAATTGATTAAATATTTTTCTCTTCCGTATCCAATTATCAAATATATATTTACAAATCCAAATTCTGGAATAGCATGGAAGAAACTGATTATGACATGCAAATATTTCTTCCCAAAGAATCCTGTTTATCCTGTCAAATTATTAACAAATGTTGATGGTAAATGGAAAGCTGATGGAAAATATTTTGATTCAATGAAAAATGTTGCTAAATTATGGATTTATGATGAAATTTTTGTTGATTGCTTTGACGATCAACGAACACTTTGTTGAAACGTCACCAGTAATGGCATTATTTCAAACCTTTTACAACTAAAAGTTTATATATAGTTAGGACTTTAAAATGGCGCAAGGGTTTTTTTATATCTTGTCTCCTTCTATCGATTTCAGGTCAAAATCCACCAAAATCAACCATTTTTCGTGATTTTTAAAATTTTGGAGCACCTTCATAAAACAACTTAAAATCAACTGGGATAATGTTTTTAATCATTTTTAAGCTATTTTGTATCATTTTTGGCCAAGAGCGCGTTAACCGGACACCCAAAAAAAGATCTTTTGTAACCGCGCAAATTCTCGACGAAATGCAAACGGTTACACGGTTACGCGGTTACAAAGAAGAAAAACCCATAAATTTTGCTGAATTACTAATTTTGATAAAAAATGATGACATGAGTTCAGTATATAAATTTTCTTCTCCAAAAACAAGACAAATTTTGCGAGCAAAAATATCATAATTGACCATTAATTCCAGCAGTTGAAATTTGCAAACATTACATCTTTCAATTATTGCATTAATAATGTAACCATCAATATACCCATAAATTTCAGCAGAATTCTGAAAATTGTAATATTAGGTATTAATTGTGTAATACGCATGTGCAACATACCATAACTTTCAAATAGGAATAACCACCGATAAGAGATTGAGGATTAAGACAAGTTTCCGAAACATTTTTTTTTCCAAACTGGATCGAGAAATCCCTAAAAATTTTATCAAATAAGATACATACAGTGGTGTCATTTCTCACCAACAAAAAAACTATGTCATGCTTTTTTGCAACTTCCATAATCATGGATACATTTGATTTGTTTATTAAACAGGAAACATGTTCATTTTTGCAAAAAGCAATGATAATATTAACAACCTCAGGAAAATAGGTAAAAAGTTTGAATTTGGTGCTATTCAAAGGGTTAACTGAAGCGACCGATGAAATTAAAATTATGAAATTATTATTGAATAATTCCCTTGAAATTTCAGAAATTTTTTGAAAACGAAGATAAATCTTTACAGCATCATTTGGTAGATTTGGGACAGGATATATCAGCTTTTTTAAGCTATAAAACTGTTTATACCGATCACACGCAAGAAAAATTGTAAAGGCTTCCTTGACGTTATCTTTATCGGCTGCTTCCTTTGTACAAAAAATTTCAACTTTTCGAAAAATAGAATTGACTAAATTAGTTTATATAAAACAATACAGTAAAAGATATATAAACTTACATCCACCACCAGCAATAATAAACATCATAATTTTACATTTAAAAAAGTAACTAACGACGAGTAATTCTTTTTGAAAATCATAAATATCAATACATCGCTTTTGAAAAAAATCTTCTTCCGGTGACAACGCCGATACAAGTTTTTTGAGGCTTTCACAGTTGATGCTGACATCGTTAATTTGTTCAGCACAACCTTTGTAAGGGTCAGGACAACCAAATTCGCTAATAACAAAATCTTCTTCCAAAGCTGTCCGAAATTCTTCATCCATCGAAATTAGGCGGAGTAAGGAAATTGTTTCAGAAAAAGAACACGGTGATTTACTGTCAATAAACAGTGAATGTTCGTTTGTTGGTTGGTGTGTGCGTTTTTATTTTTCATTCGCAAAATAGAATGGATAAATGGAATTTGCATATAACAAAATACAGGGTGTTTCAAGAAAAATGGCCGTTTTGTGACGCACATTTTATGCTTTAACACTATGCAAATTATCGGAACGACCATTTTTCTTGAAACACCCTGTAGGTCAAAGTGTTGATATTGTTTTTTGAGAACGAAGAAGGAGTGTGCGCGAAGTTTGGCAACTACTACATTTTGTTTGTGGTATAAAAAAAACAACAAAAATCGAAGTATTTATTTTACCAACAGAAAGATTGAGATTAGAGGCTCAAAGAGGATAGTTATCTACAGTTCTAATAGCTGAACAAAATGGAGAATAAAGAACACGCCCACAAAATCGTAAATCAAATTTTGATGAGCAAGAAGATCGAGCTGAAAATGCTGTAGAAGAATGCAAATGCAAAGAAATGAAGAAACGAGACTTTGTGCAGCTGGATTTGAGGTTGATGATAATGATAAAGCTCCTTACAATTCTTTTTTCTTTAAATGTTTCTTTGCATATTGGAATAACGCCGGGGCAAGATCAGAGCAGATTTAATTTGCAATTTGGAGTGTAATTTAAATCCATACAAAAATAGTCTTGTGAGGACAATGGGCTCCATTCCGGATACTGTAAGTGCATCTAACTATTCAAAATGTTTAGAAGTAATACAAAATTGATTATGACATAAACAATTTTGTGTTGCTTCAATTGAAACCGATGATGAAATAATACCAAACATCGATATGACAAAAATGTAACAAACAGACAATCAAACATTCTGGCTTTCAATTACACGAAGGGAAAATATTAGCACTGTTTAAAAACATTTTAATTAAAAAGATAATTTAAAAATACAGCAAAACATGTTCCAAATCAATAAATACCGAAAAATTAAACAAAAGTATCACAAATTTTAGCGGCCCGTCTTCTAACTTCAACTTTTTGAATTTCTTCATTGCTTTGTAAAATTGATGGAACTGAATCCGTTGACGAAGAAGCTGCCCATTTAAGATGATGCAATCGACGACGAATTTTTTTCAGCAATCGATTTTCATATTTATCTTCCTTTGTATCCTATCCATTTAAAACTTCATTCCAAAACTTTTCTTCTTCATGTGATGACTAAAAAAAAGTATTACGGAATTACAATTTAAAAATTTCTACAGTATCCCCATCATATCAGAAGAGATTTGATCAATTAAAAGCTCAGCCTTTTTATCATCTAAATAACATAAAAATTTTATTCTTCGAGTTGATGAAAGTGTTGGTGACATTCAACAATATGATATCAGTTTGGAACTAAGATCTTCAGAATTTGATAATTTTTTAAAGAATGGAATTAAAGCAATAAATTCTTCATCAAAGGACGGCTTAGACGTAACAGAATTTGTCCAAGCAAGTATAGTTTTTTGATTACCTTTCAAAAATTCCCGTAAATATATTCCTAAAATACGTTGGCATTGGATACGGTAACAAATTTGGATAATATCATAAAATTATCATACCAGAATCAACTTTAATAATTGAAGACAACGATTGAAAAAAAATATACTTCAGATTCAGGAGGTCTAAAAAAGCTTAAAAATATCTTTAATCGATTAATATCTTTTTTTTTTCTGGTAATAAAGCAAGAACAGATTGTCGAAGAGTTTGATACAGCGTTGGTTAAACTTCCCAAAGACTTTATCGAAGATTATATTCTTGTATTAAACCTTTGGCTTCAGATGGTGTAACACTAGAAAATTAATAAACAATTAATTTATTAAATGTAAATAATTCTTTCATGGTTGAATCAGATGAAGTTTTTTTGAAGTGATGAAGGAAAGTTTCGAGTAATATCAATAGATTTTAAAACTTCTGATATAAATTCAAGCTCTTCTTTCGGGCAATTTAATACCATACATATATGGTAAAGATCTTCTTTAAGCTAAAAAAGGGAGATGTTTACATTTTGAATACAATAATACAGTTGCTCCTAATTTATCATTAATAATGTCAACATTGCTACCGTAATAGCAGTCCAAATTAGATTATTGTATCAAAGCAAATAGACATTGTTTCCGTAACTCAGAAAATCAAAAAGCATATAACTAGGGACCGTCAATAAATTTTTTTTTGACAAAAAAGGAACTTTCTCATGGGACTGAAAAAAATCAAAGAAAAAACGCCGCCAAGCAGCCGACGCACTTGGCTCAGGGGTTAGCGCAGCGATGTTGCATGCGACCACTCACAGGATCGATTCCCACCGCGGGCAAAAATTTTTTTTAGTTCAATTTTTTTGATTTTTTTTTAAAAGCATTTTGTTATAAATAATGAAATTATTTGACATAAGTTTATTGCTAAATAACGTTGATTTACCAATATAAATTTCATGAAAATTGTAATTATATTTTATTTGCAAATTTTTGGAATGTCAAAAGTTATGTAAAAAGAAAGCACGTTTGCTTTTCTATTAAAGGGAGTGTCGAAGATAGTGAAAAACTTTTTATGAACGTTTTCCGTCGTTCCAAGTGATGGAGAATGAAAAAGTTTGTCCGCCCGCACGCAACAAATGCATTCCCCATCACTTGGAATGACGGAAAAAAGTTTTTCACTATCTTCGACACTCCCTTTAAACTCAACATGAAAGAATTGAAAGGAAAAGGAAAAAAAAAGATTCGATACAATGCAAAACAAAATTGATTTTTTTTCATTTAAAGGACGTTTTTTGAAAGACTTGAGAATTTTTGCCCATTTTTGGTACAATTAAAATTTTTTTTCTCAAATTTGGCTGAAAACACTTTCTAGGGGTAATATGGGGTCAAAAACGCTAAATTCATCATCAGTTTCGAGGTTTATGTTTTAGTTTTCGAGTTACAGTATAGCTGACCCAAAATTTCGATTTCGTGTCGAAATTATCAAAAAACTTCAAAAGTGGTATAAATCTATTGTCCTGACCGAGGTGAGTTATGAAAAGTCAAAAACATTCATACTTGACCCTGAAAAGTGATTTTATATATCGAAGAAGTTCAAAAATGGCCTAAAATTACAGTAATCAGACTACTGAATCCGCCAACCCCCGAAATTTTTTGGTTTCTATATTGTCCCATAATCCCCAAGTGGTGGGACATCTAGAAATAGCATCACTTTCAAAAAGTAGGGGGGTTGGAGATGAATTTTATATGGTCAAAACTTACTCCCTCAACATGTCCAACATCATTATAAATTCATAACTTCTGAAATATAATATGAAAAGTGTTCCGGTGTTTTTTATATTAAATTTAATGTTATTGGAAGATTCTGGGCAAGTTTCAACCATCAGATATCAAATCTGGGCATTTGGGATCAACTTGAATATCAAATTCCATCAAATATGGTCAACATCAAATAAAATGATTTTTTCTTAGGCTCATTAAAAATATGTTTTCGTATTTTTTTTTCAAACGAAAACATATTTTTAATGAATAAAACATAAAAAAACAATAAAATTAAGTATTGGTGTATGACGGGGGGTCGAAATCGATTTTTTAGAATTTTTTGAAATTTTCCGATTTTTGATCCATTTTCAAAATATTTTAAAGTTATCAATATTGAAAGATATCAGTTTTTGGATATTTTTGTGATCAAATTAAGCTTGTGTAAGATTTTTGGGCAAAATTTAAGCATCCCGGGATCAGTACTTTTCATTTCCCCCCTAAATAGTGAAAAATCGAAAAGAAAATCACCTTAAAATCAGTGTTTTTCAAATAAAACTTGACTTAAACATTTTTTTTAGAATTAGTTAATTTCATTTTGATTCGGCGAAGTTTTTGCAAGTCATTTTTTAAAATTATGGAATTTTTTTTTGAAAAAATTTATTTGATCGCATTGATTGTTGAAATCACTCACAGAGTAATGAAATAGTGACATTAATTCTAAAAAAAATTTTTAAGTCAAGTTTTATTTGAAAAACACTGATTTTTAGGTGATTTTATTTTCGATTTTTCACTATGTTTATAATTAGGGGGGAAATGAAAAGTACTGATCCCGGGATGCTCAAATTTTGCCCAAAAGTCTTACACAAGCTTAATTTGATCACAAAAATATCCTAAGAAAAAACCATTTTATTTGATGTCGACCATATTGGACGGAATTTGATATTCAAGTTGATCCCAAATGGCCAGATTTGATATCTGATGGTTGAAACTTGCCCAGAATCTTCCAATAACATTAAATTTAATAATAAAAAACACCGGAACACTTTTCATATTATGTTTCAGAAGTTATGAATTTATAATGATGTTGGACATGTTGACGGAGTAAGTTTTGACCATCTAAAATTCATCTCCAACCCCACTACTTTTTGAAAGTGATGGTATTTCTAGATGCCCCACCACTTTGGGATTATGGGACAATATAGAAACCAAAAAATTTCGGGGGTTGGCGGATTCTGTAGTCTGATTACTGTAATTTTAGGCCATTTTTGAACTTCTTCGATATATAAAATCACTTTTCAGGGTCAAGTATGAATGTTTTTGACTTTTCATAACTCACCTCGGTCAGGGCAATCGATTTATACCACTTTTGAAGTTTTTTGATAATTTCGACACGAAATCGAAATTTTGGGTCAGGTATACTGTAACTCGAAAACTAGAACATAAACCTCGAAACTGATGATGAATTTAGCGTTTTTGACCCCATATTACCCCTAGAAAGTGTTTTCAGCCAAATTTGAGAAAAAAAATTTCAATTGTACCATAAACACACTTGGGCAGGTACAAGGGACAAAAAAAATTTTTTTTACGCGTGGTATTTTCGCTCTTGGTCCCCCCTGTGCAATTTTTTCACTTTAAAAATTTTTTTTTCCTTTTTTCGTCTTGGTCCCCCCTTTGGATTTTTTCCATTTCTCAAATTTTTTCCTTTTTTTGCCAAGGTCACATCGAATCTAGTGTGCTTTTTTTGGTCCGATGTTTGGCAAAGTGTTTGTTTTGCAAACGCGAATTGCGGGATTTTCAAATTTTTTCTTGGAGCAAAATGTTGACAAGAGTCGCTCCGGCTAAAGCCGGAGCTCGCAAACAATATTTTTACATAGGGTACTGCATAGGTTTTTTCAAAAATATTTCAAAGGTTTTACACCTTTTTGCAATTTTCGACTGATTTTTAATAACATTTTTATGCAAAAATTCAGTCCATTAATTTGCATGTTTTTATTATTGCCAAAAAACCAAAACAATTATTCAAAATGATTTAGACTATCATACCGTTTAAATTCAGCTTTACCATATTTAAAGCAAAATCATTATATTAGCACAATTATCAAAAAATTATTACTTTAAAATTCTATAAATGAAATACAGTAATTTTTGACAACCCAGTTTTAATTTTTATCTCTTCAACATTTATATAAATACAATTTTTATTTTTACACTGATGGCACATTGTGTTTTTATTTTGCCTTTTTATCCTTTCTTACTGCCAAAAAGCGCAAATTTTAGAGTTTAAAAATTGCTACAGTTTTAGAAAAAAAAGTCCAATTTCACTTTTTATAGGCTTTATGCAAAAATACATCTTTTTTTCAAGTTATTTTACATTTTAGAGACTGTCTAGATCAGACTTCGGGAAAAACTCAAAATTTATAACCCTGACCCATCCCTCAATCAACACCATGTATTATCAAACGAAAAAATGCATGCAAGCATAAGGGTCTGCTACAGCATCAATGATAGGTACCCTGCTTCAGGAAAAAAACATGGAAGAACTTAAATTAGAATAATTTATAAGACTTTTTTGACAAATTTTTCACCCGTCAGCGTCAAAATCTGTCGGATTTTACTTGCTTGCAACATCCATCCTTAAAAGTGCCACCGTCAAATCAGAAAGTTATATTATTATAAAAATGCGCAATATTTTATTTTAACATTTTTTTCGATCGAGGGCATATCTGCAATAGGCGCCCTTTGGGCGCCCAGTTGTCCATTTTTCCATATCAGCTTTTGGCAATCTCTTCAACACTCTTACCAACAAATTTTAATTTTGGAATCATTTCACTTTCTCAATTTTTCATTCTACCTATAAGGGTGTTCCATAAGTTCAGAAAATATGTAACATCATCGATTTGCCAGGGCATTTAAAATCGCATTTTCGGCACTTTTTCGGTGCAGTTAATAATGTGGAGCCCTGCGGGCGTTATTTCTTTTTTTCAACATTTTCAACATTATAAAAATTTCGAAAATTTTATTTTAACATTATTTTTTGATCGCAGGCATGTCTGCAATAGACGCCCTTCGGGCGCCCAGTTGTCCTCTTTTCCCTGTCAGCTTTTTGGCAATAGCAAGATAACATTCTCAAAAATAAAAATTCTATGCAGATCAATCTTTCATTCCATTTTTTTGCATTCTTTTTTCAACATTCATTCACATTTCTTTATTCCCCAACAATTTGCATCACTTTATTTATTCTCCATTTTTGCGGATCTTTAAAGCCCCGAAACTCAAAGTTCCGGCAGCCTCCGGAGCACTTCATCTATTTTACAGTTACCTCCATAATTTTTTCAACATTTTAATACTAAACACCGATATGAAAAACAAAAATGTAACAAACAGACAAACACATTCTCAAACCTACCAAGGGGATTGTTTCTTTGGCACTTTTTTTTAAACAAAAACTAATGGCACTATTAAATTCCCCATGGCCGAAAGCCTATATATGCCAAAAATTAGCTTAAACGGAAACAAAAAATATTTTCAGTGTTTTTCATTTTTCAAATTTTCTTCAAACGTTTGAACACGCAGAAATTGCAGAAAAATATTTTTCGCGCTATTTAAGTTGATTCTTGGCATATATAGGCTTTCGACCATGGAGAATTTAATGGTGCCATTAGTTTTTGTTTAAAAAAAAGTGCCAAAGAAATAATCAACATTTTGCTCCAAGAAAAAATTTGAAAATCCCGCAATTCGCGTTTGCAAAACAAACACTTTGCCAAACATCGGACCAAAAAAAAGCACGCTTTCGTTGCTTTGGATTCGATGTGAGGTACGCCATTTGAAAATATTCTGCCTTTTTTTTAAAATTAGATTCAGTAAATTTATTATTCCTTGCACAAAACAAAACAAAAAACAATAAAAAACGGCACCAAGAACTTATACGGTGCAAATTCTTTTTTTCATTCACAGATTAGAAGTTCAAGATGATTCTTGTTGTTGATTGAAAAGCTTAACAATGTTTTAAAAAAAGTATCATCATTAAAAAATTCAATTTTATATAGGGACCGTCAACCAAAAAAAGAAAAGTCGTTTTTCATGGCAAGCAAAAAAATCAAAGGAAAAACGCCGCCAAGCAGGCGACGCGTTTGGCTCAGTTGGTAGCGCAACGCACTTGCGTGCAAAAGCTCACAGGATCAATTCCTCTGGGGTGACAAAAGGGTTGTTAGAGGGATTTTCTTCAGCGGGCAACTATTTTTTTCAAAGTTTTTGGATTTCAAACGGTTGATCAGATGTCAGATTTTGAACCGCAAAGTCCAAAATCTGACATTTGACCAACCGTTTGAAAGCCAAAAACTTTGAAAAAACGCAACCGCGCTTCAACTTGCAAAATCGGAAGAATGCTCGAGAAAATGAAACATTTTTTTCTTTTATACTGTTTTTGAAGAAATGAAGTTAGATTTGCATAAATTTTAGCATTCTAATATCTGCCCGCTAAAGTGAAGAACCGCGATAGTCGCACTTCTTCACTTTAGCGTGCAAACATTTTGAATTCTTAGACCAAAACAGCGGTATACAGTCATTTTCATTTTGACAGATAAAAACAAATAAATTTGCATCATTTTATAGCACGTTTTTTATTTTGAGAATGAAAACGTAAAATAAAAAACTTTGCGAAAAATGAAAAAAATTTGCCCGCTAAACTGAAGAAGACCCTTTATAACTTCAAGAAAAACTTCAGCCAATTCTTTTCCATCCAATTTTTTGCGTCTGAAATCTGCAAGAACCGAAAGTACTCTCTTTTCATTTTTCTTCATCTTTATATGAGGCATGTGAATACTGATTCTGAAAAATATATTTTTTAGTTAAAGATAGAAAAAGATAAAAAAGATAAACGTACATATGACCAGGAGGAACAACTATTGCAGGGAGCGATGAATCCATAATAGCATAGCTTTCAAAAAATAATAACTTTTGGTGTTTCAAAAAATAATAACTTTTTGAGTTTTAAATAGCATAATCTGTTACAGTATTTTCTCTTAATTCAGAGAAAACTTTGAATGAAAAGAAAAAGGCGGAGAGAGAAAACTTGCTATAATTATCCTACAGTATTTGTTTTAAAGTGAAAAACCAGTGTATTTCTTACAATGAATAGGTTACTGTAATGCTTTAAAAGATAAAGTGGCGGACCAAACTTACTGTAAATACTGTTATAAAAAAAAAGATAAAAAGGCGGAGCAAACTTACTGTAATTGTTGTTAGAAAAAAGAAGATATAAAAACAAAGAATAAATTAACTAAAAAATGACTTTTAATAAAGTTTAACGCTTGAGTCAACTACCTTTTCATATTCTCTTCTCTAAAAAAAAAAATGGATTCCTCTCCTTATTCCACTGCTGCTATTACTGCTAATCAAATGGATACTGATACAAAAGAAGCAGCAAGAGTTACCAAGGTATACCCTAATTCTTTGTTTCGACTTCTTGCACCAAGACGTTTAATTGTTATTTCAACATGTCCAAACTGTGCCTCCAGAATCTATGAAAATCAGAAGAAGGGCGGAATTATTCACCATACGGATTCAGACACGGTTTCACTTAATATTACTTTATGTAAAACGTGTGTTGCTGACAATCAATATGCATCCTTTGCTCAATTAAAGCTCAAATAAAAAGAATACATCAACTGATGAAAAATAATTGAAATTATCTCTCTCTTTTATTATGAACCACATTGTTTCCCCTTTCACCATAAAAACTAATTTTCTCTCTCTCTTCTTTTTCCCCTCAAATAATTGATTGCTATTTTTTATAAATTCCACATCACATATTTTTTGTCAATTTTATTATTTTTAAAAATTATTATTATTTGAAAAAAAAATTAATAAAAAAAGTTATTATTGAGCAATGATAGAATCAGGATCTTGAATTCAAGTATGGGTTGAAAGATGGTAAAATTTATCGAGACCTAAAAAAAAAATAACAATATTAAAACACAGATTTAGCGCTATTAGCGAGATTACAGTAATCAGCAATTCCAGGATTTACAATTTCACGATTTTCAATTTCACTATTTTCACCTAATAACCAATAAAATATTCAAAAAATAGAGAAACGGGAAAAAGTTTGAAATTTAAAAAAAATCAATCACCATTTGCTTCCCTTTCACGAGAAAAAAAGACAACACCAAACTTTTTTTTTGTCATTTAGTATTTCTTCTCTCTTTGCGTATCAAAATGCGCGTCTTAAAAAGGTAGTAGCGTGTCAAAGATGAAAAAAAGATTAATTGATTTGAGTAAAAGATGTGAGAAGGAAATGGAAAAAACTGAATGCAACCCAACTAAACTAAAAATATGCATCATTATTGCTGATATACCACTGTTTGGTAAAAACAAAAAGAAAGAAACAACCATCGGCTAAAATGCCTAAAACGCAGTGAGCAACTAATACAAAAAACACATGTATATTTTTTATAATAAATTTTTTTCCATTTTTTGATTACTTGATCATTTATTTTTAAATGTTCACGCGACTTTTATAAGCCTCTTTTTAAATTATGTCAGTGATAAATTGTGTGAATTATATTATGGATTACGGTAGAAATTGTTGCAAAATTTCTTTGTTGAAAAGGTAAAATACATTTCAAAAAATGTCGATCTTGGATTTATATACAAAAGTGGTTCTTTGCCATGAATTACTTTTACATTCAAAAACAGATGGTGAAATTTTGAAAATTGAAAGATTTTTCGGTAGAGTAAATTTTTGCATCAAAATTGAATAAATTGAAGTGATAATATGTAAATTCAAAAAATTGCTTTTGGGACGTATTTAGTAAATAAGAAAAAAACAGTTCACTTAGCTAAAGTGCCATTTTACTTTTAATAAACCTACTGTAGCCAATTTATTTATTTAATATCTACTCCGTCAATGAAAAAAAGAGTTTCGGTCGGTGGTCCGCTTGGGGACGGGATCCGATCACTATGCGGGACCCTTGGGGAAATTAAATCATCGTTCCAGTGATGTCAAATTTGAGTAAACTTTTTTATCTTAGGTCATAACTTTATTTTGCGTCAGAAAAATAAACTAACAGACTCAAAATTTGGACTACCGTATAACTAAAAAAAACGGGACAGGAAAAAACCTTAAGACGAGTTCTCTGAGGTTTTTTTCCCCTTCCTCACGCTTTCCGTACAAAAAATTCAAAATGATCGGAGTGACGTGATTTTTCGTCCTATAGGGTAATTTTTCGTGCTGAGTCCGTTTTTTTTGGTTTTAGCGCGAAAAATTTGATGGTTTAAAAGTTATCGTGGCGGGACCACCGAAATTTCGAAAATACGGTAAAAATTCGAAATTTGTTAGTTTTCTCTAATTTCCCACCTATATAGGTTTTCGACCATGCTGAATCCGAATTTCTCCTCGGCGAGTGCCGAAAAGTTCCGAAAAGTCCCGAAATGACATTTCGACCTGCCGAATTTGCTAATTTTTGGGCGAAATGACCGTCTGAGTTATCGGGGGACGTGAAATAATGTCATATTCGGAATCAGCGTGGTCGATTACATATACTCCTGGAGAGTATGTAAAATAAATCCTGCACAGGGATTTATCGCATCCCCAGAAACACCAAACCTCCACAGGGGGGAGTAAGTTGAAGTCTATAAAAACAAATTTTTTTCAAAAAATTTTTTTATTTCAAATTTGTTTAAATATAGTTTTTTTTACTTCACATATTCCCAATAGACTTTGGAAATAATTTTGGTAACTTTTTACCAGTAATAAGTAAAATTTTTGGTAATATTTGTGGTAAAATTTGACTTTTTTTTCAGCTACAGTATTTTTTTAACAAATTATTTCAGTTTTGTTAAAAATAATGTTATTTGACATTTGAAATATATTTGCTGTATATTTATCAGTAATAAATAATATTTTGGTAAAATTTTGTGCTAACAATTGGGTTTGTTTGGTCCATTACAGTTTTACCACAAAATTTTACCAAAATATTACTTATTACTGATAAATATACGTCAAAATATTTGACATAACATTATTAAAAATAATGTGTTAAATGATATTATTTTTAATAA
This sequence comes from Panagrolaimus superbus, assembly GCA_964035985.1. Lineage (NCBI taxonomy): Eukaryota > Metazoa > Nematoda > Chromadorea > Rhabditida > Panagrolaimidae > Panagrolaimus > Panagrolaimus superbus. The sequence continues at coordinate 17,216,048 of OZ038357.1, forward strand.
AACTGAAATAATTTGCTAAAAAAATACTGTAGCTGAAAAAAAAGTCAAATTTTACCACAAATATTACCAAAAATTTTACTTATTACTGGTAAAAAGTTACCAAAATTATTTCCAAAGTCTATTGGGAATATGTGAAGTAAAAAAAACTATATTTAAACAAATTTGAAATAAAAAAATTTTTTGAAAAAAATTTGTTTTTATAGACTTCAACTTACTCCCCCCTGTGGAGGTTTGGTGTTTCTGGGGATGCGATAAATCCCTGTGCAGGATTTATTTTACATACTCTCCAGGAGTATATGTAATCGACCACGCTGATTCCGAATATGACATTATTTCACGTCCCCCGATAACTCAGACGGTCATTTCGCCCAAAAATTAGCAAATTCGGCAGGTCGAAATGTCATTTCGGGACTTTTCGGAACTTTTCGGCACTCGCCGAGGAGAAATTCGGATTCAGCATGGTCGAAAACCTATATAGGTGGGAAATTAGAGAAAACTAACAAATTTCGAATTTTTACCGTATTTTCGAAATTTCGGTGGTCCCGCCACGATAACTTTTAAACCATCAAATTTTTCGCGCTAAAACCAAAAAAAACGGACTCAGCACGAAAAATTACCCTATAGGACGAAAAATCACGTCACTCCGATCATTTTGAATTTTTTGTACGGAGGCTTGCAAGAAAAGTCAGAGAACTCGTCTTAAACCTTCACCCTCACTACTGTTCTTTCTTAGTTTTTTGCCATTTTTCTTAAAAATTATGGCAAAATTGCAACTTTTCGATGTGAAAAATTTTCAAAACCCAATTTCTATTGTTGAATTTGTTGTTTTACTACTAGAATTAAACCTTAAACTTTTTATAATATAGTCAAGAAAGATTTTTGAGTGTAAAAAAAGTGTTTTATTAATTTTTAACAAACTTTGTAAGAACGAGAACGGAATTGGAACGGAACGCGTTCCTGAAGATTTTGGAACGGAACGGACGGGAACGGGTCAACTAAAAAAAGAGAACGGAACGGATACGGCCCCAAAATGGAACGGAACGGATCGCGTTCCAAAAAAAGTGGAACTTTGGAGACACTGAATAGAACTTGCTAACACTTCACTTTGAACTTTTGTAAACAGTTTTATTTCGCTCCTGACTATATTTTTAAGAAATTGTAAAACCCGATTTTTGATTGGAAGTCTCATTTCTGAGTTTCGGGCGTTCAAATTTCACTTGTTGGAAAAATGTGCAAAAAATGGGGTATTTCCAATGGTTAAGAACTTTTTTATCGTGACTGTTAAAGGCAAACAATCTTTACTAATTCATATATATCATCAATGCGAAAAAAACGTTCAAAAAATATAGGCCATTTTATCCCGAAATTCATTTATTTCGCCCAAATAACTGTTTTTTGACTCCATTTTTTAGCAAAAATCGGCATGTTCCAAAGGTTAATATCTTTTTTTTTAAAGATATAAACGTTTTTAATATTTAATACGATCAAGGATAGCCTAGAGCACAAATCGTAAAGGACTAAAGTCCGATTTTTCAAGTTGTATCGGAATGGCACCACAAAAAGTGCCAAAAATACGGTATTTTGACCACTTTGGTTTTTTCGATGGCGCACCTCCAAATCGACTCAGATATCATTCCAAAGCTTTTTTTTATCATTTCTAAGCCATTTGCCATCATTTATGCCCAAAAATCCTAACTATACATTTTTTACCAAAAAATGAGCCCGTGACAGGCAAATGCATCCCCCCCCCCACGATCATTGCAACATTAATTCAAAATTAAAATTATTGTTTGTTGCATCATTTTAACATGTTTACCTTTGTTATAAAATTAAACTTTAAAAAAGTGTATTTCTGATATTTGAAATTACAGTAAAAATATTAAAGTAGGGAATAATAATGAAAACTTTTTCATGAAATGATAAGTTATGATTTCACTGCCCACTGCCTTGTGCCTTTCTTCTTCTTTATTTACTTTATTTTTAATTATTAATTGAAAGATCTTAAAGATCTTAACACTAAATTGAAAAATTATTATTGGAAACGAATTGGGAATTTTCACGGATCGGATTAACGGATCAATCCGTCAAATCGGATAAGGGATTAATCCGATCCTCCACGTATATAAAAATTTTTTTTCAGTATCAGTTATTGCAGTGTAAAAATATTAAAGCAGGAAAAAATAGTTTTATATTTAATGCAAACAAATTCTACAGTTTCATAATTCATAAATCTATTATTAAAATAATATTTGTCAGGGTTTTCTGGATTTCCTCTATTTTCCAATATTTTTTCAAAAAAATACATATATTTTTTCAAAAAAATACATATATTTTTTCAAAAAAAAACATTAAAACATTCAAAAATCAAACTTCTTTTCATAGTTGAAATGTGTATTTCGATAATTAGAATTTGTTTCAAAAAGCAAAAATATTGTTTGCCGATTTTTTTGCGGCCTTTTTTTCATAATAGATCGTTTTTTTTAAATTTTCACAAAATCGACAAAAAATATAAATATTGCTCAAAAAACAGAAAAGAACAGCAGCTTCTTTGAATATTTTATTTGCAACAAATTTTTTCTTTAATGGCAATATTTATTTTTTCTAAAATACAAAAATCAATGGAGATTATTGGAAAGATGTCGCATTTTTATTGAGCACTTTACCACAATAAAAATGCGTTAAAAATTATGACAAAAGAAAGTTGTAAAAATTTATTTAAATATTCTTTAACCACTCAAAAATTAATGCACTTGCAATTGGCATTAAATTTATGCTAAAAAGCTTTCATTATTATTGTGGAAAAAATCATGCAAATCAAAAATAATTGAATGAATCCTCAATTAATAATTTCACCAATTTTAATTGCTTCAATTTTCCAACAAAATGTTTTATACCAACCCTTTTTTGTTCAAATTTTTATGTAACTCATGCATTTAAATATTCAAAAATCAAATCTATTTTTTTCACAGCGCAAAAATATTCTTGTCTATTTTTATACATTTTTTTTGTTGTGCATGTTTCGGAAATATTTGTTTAAATAATTATTAAAGATATTTGCATTAAGAAACTCTATTGGGGGATTTTAAATAAATTCTTATTAATATTTTTCTCTATTTCATTTGCCTATAATTTGGAATAAAATAAAATTTTCTTTGATTTTAATTAAAAAATTCAAAGAAAGCTGCATTTTATTTGCAAAAAGTGTTTCAAAATAGAAAGAAGAAAAATCGAATGTTTGTTTTTAAATATTTAAAAATGTTTTTTATTTGCTATCTCTGCCATCTATCGAATGATCGCAAAAGTTTTTTTTTTAAATTTTTAAATGAATCAATTATCAGGGATTACAAAATTTTATTTACACATTTATATTTATTATTTCTACATTTTATAAAATGCCTTTGACAAAAACACGGAAAAAAAGGAAAATATAAGAAAATTGGGGCAATAGTTTAAAACAAGTTTTCAGAGAAATACGATTAAAATTCGAATAAATTTAAATAAAATGTATTGTTTCATTATCTTTTATTATTCTTTCAATTAATACTGTTATTTGTTTGTTCTGTGAATTAATAATTAACATTTCTAGCGTCATATTTCAAAAACAATACAAAGGTATTAATTCTGTACCTGATAATATCATTAAAACAATAAGTTTATTAATGAGCTTTGAAAAAAAAAATATTCAAATTTATAAATATTTATCGATTTTAAGCTTTCAACAAATTCTTTTCGAAAAAAATCCTGCTGTAACGACACCAAAAATTTTATCGTAGCAGCTTTTTTTTTTGTTTCGACGCTTTTTTCTTGAAAAAAAAGAATAAACTTTTTAACGGCAAAAATTGAAGGGCCATTTTTTGTGTTTTTTTTGAATATTTTGAATCAATATTTAAATCGGAAAAAAATATTGCAGTTTTCTTGAAAGCCATTTTCATAACAAATCCTTTTTTGACTTTTTTAAACCGTAACTTATTCACATGGAACCAATACAAATGAAAAGAACACAGATAATTTATAGACATAAAAATGAATATTTTTAGTTATTTTTTAATTTAATTTCTTCTATGTTAAAAAGAAGAATGCAAGTTACATCTATTCATTCTTTACAAAATATTAGTTATTAAAAGCTTGAAAAGCAGGATGTGTGAAAATAAATTTAAAAAAGAGTTTTCGAAAAAAGCGTCATTTTTATTTATGAAAAAAGGTTTGCTGCACTTGTTTTATTTTTCTTTATTTATATTTTCAAAGACTTTCATCGCTGATTTCTAAATTCCTGTGTCTACATTTTTGTTATTTTGAACTTCTGCACTGTTTTGTTAGCTCTTATTTTATTTCATCGATGTTTTTTATCTTTTCCAGGGAAATGCCCGGGAAATTTCCCGAAATTTCATTTTTGGAAATTTTACGAATTAATGTCAACAAAACCAAAAACTCTTATTTTCAGTATTAATCAAGAAATTATAGCATTTAAAAAACTCTTAAACTATTTTAAAGTTTAAGAGTCTTTTAAATACTATAATATAAAAATTTCGGCGCTGCCTTTTTTATGTAAAAATATTTAATTTGTGCGAATTAATGTAGTAAAAAATCTGTAAAAATCTTTAAATTCACATTTTATCTGAATTGCATATTTATTTTGTCTCATTTCATGTCTAAATTTATCTGTAATATTTTTTTCAGAACTGCTAATTTGCGTAGAATTTTTCTTGAATGGATTTTTTCCGGAGAAATTTTTGCGAAATTATTTTTTCAGAAGTGCTAATTTGCGTAGAATTTTTCTTGAAGAGATTTTTTCCGCACGCAATGTTGTGTAAATGTTTTTCAGAAGTGCTAATTTGTGTAGAATATTTCCCGAATTTAGCAAAGCCACGGAAAAACAATCTCTTCAAGAAAAATTCTACGCAAATTAGCACTTCTGAAAAAAATTTACATAACATTGCCGTGCGGAAAAAATCTCTTCAAGAAAAATTCTACGCAAATTAGCACTTCTGAAAAAAATTTACACAACATTGCCGTGCAGGAAAAATCCATTCAAGAAAAATTCTACGCAAATTATCAGTTCTGAAAAAAATTTACAGATAAATTTATACATGAAATGAGACAAAATAAATAAGCAATTCAGATAAAATGTGAATTTAAAGATTTTTACAGATTTTTTACTACATTAATTCCCACAAACTAAATATTTTTACATAAAAAAGGCAGCGCCAAAATTTCCTGGGAAATTTCCTGGGAAACGGAAATGAACATCCCTATTTACGGTAGGTTCTTTTGATTTTTCTGAAACAAAATTATTTCTTCGAAACTGAAAAATTTGAACCAAATAAAGTATATCTCTTTTTTAATACACCCTTTTTATTTTTCAGCGTCTTTTTTTAAATTTTTTGAACGAAAATAAATTTTGCGGTGTTTCTTTTACGTTTCGATCTTTTTTTAGGGCTTTCGCTTCGGGAAACGTTTTCAAAAACAGTTTTTACAGCGGCGAATATTTGCAAAAATATTTTTTGTGTCAGGTCGCCAACATGCAAATTTTCAATTTTATGTAAAAATTTCTGTTATTTTGTAAATTTATTTTTTTAAAGCAATGGCGATGTTTATATTTTCTTTGGATTTTTTGTTAACTTTAAACTAAATCGATAGAAATAAAAAGGAGAGATTGCGAAAAAAAGGCGGCAACAAAAACGAAATTAAAAAAATAGTTTTATAGTAAATACAGGGTGATTCAAGAAAATTGGACACTTTGTTTTTGATGGGAATCGTTGCTTTTTAGTTTTGGGGGCTCATATTTTCAGGGACGGGTTATAAATGTGGTGAGCTAATTGTAAACACAAATTTTGGCATTCGGGGACGCTTCGCCAAACGGCGCCAAATTCAAAGTTTTTCTGTTAAACGGATATTTTAAATGTATTATCATGAAAATCTAGCCTTTTTTACATCAAATTATGAAAAAATTAACCATTTAAGTCAAATAATGAATGAATGGCGAGGTATTGAAAAAAATGGTCAAAATCCACGGGCTCATTTGGCGTTTACTTAAGTGGTTTTTCGCGTAAAATGATTTTAAACGATTAATTTTTCGATCAAACGTCTTCTAATAGTCCCCTGAACATTCCCTGAAATCACAGCGGAATCGTTTACTTCAAAAATGGAAATAGAAATGAAATGAAAAGAAAAGATATGCACATCTGTCTTTCCTTCTCTTTACCCGAGGCGACAGACGTTTTCGTTACGAGAAATTTTGTTAAACATTAAAAATTTTAAAAATTTATGTTTTTTCCTTGATGAAGCATCTATTAATGGCTAGCAAATAGCTAAATTAAAACTAAATGACTAACGTGACACTGTTAATGTAGATAAGTGTTGGGAGAAGCTTACGAGAAAGTTTCATTCAGAAATATGCAGATTCAGCAAAACGCTAGCAAAGTTGGCATTCGTTTTTCTCCTTTTTTTTCTTAAAAAAGTCGCTTTTGCAACTTTAAAAATCCAGAACATTTTGTTGGTGTATTTAAATGACTAAAGTGACACTATTAATGTAGATAAGTGTTGGGAAAAGGTATTGTGAAAGTTTTATGTAAAAATATGAAGGTTCGGCAAAATGCTAGCAAAGTTGGCATTCAAATTAGGTTTTTTTTCTTTTTTTTTTCAAATTTTTACTATCTAATGTTTTGTTAATATTATTTAATTAATGTTAGCACTATAACTGTTGATATATTCATTAAAGAAGATAAAAGCAACAAATTATTGATGCTTTTCTTTTATTCAACTTCGTTTTTTGAGCGTAAAAACAAATAAAAAATCAATGAAGATGTTGCTGACATACATATATAAGTGTCCTCCAAAGGAATTTGTTCAATACAATAAACAACAGCTATTTATTATTGATGACGAGCATGAAAGCTAACTTTTTGACAAATTTATGTTTAAATATAACTTTGCTTCTGATTTGATCATCCTATTTCTCTATTGATCATCCTATTTTTTTATAATATATCTCTTTTTAAAGACATTCTTTCCAGGCAATCATCGACGCTGGTGTATATTAAAATGAGAATCTAATTGATGACAAACTTTAAAAAAAAACTAAAACCGAACTTCAATGTTTTCAAATTATTAAATATGGCAATATAACAACTCAAAGTGCTATGAATGTGTGTTTACCATGTGCTTATAAATGTAAGATTTAGTAGATCTTTATAATTTAACTTTTTATATATATGATTATTTTAGATCTCATCAATAAACAGCTCTTTAGAAATTTATCAACTTTATATATATGTATGTATATGTGTGTGTTTTGCTTAACATCGATTTTGGGTTACCGGCAAATAAATTGATTGATGAAAAGGATATGATTACCAATGTAGAAAAGTATGTGTTTACCAACGGCGTAAGTTATTTTTAAAAACTTTTTAAAGGTTTCAGCAGATGTTTTTCAGGGATTATAGATTTTTGATGTGCTATATGTTGAGGTATATTCGGATATTTGTTCTGAACTATGATAAATCTCAGATTTCCAAATTCGTGCAAAATGTTCAAAACTGTCTGTGAAAAAAATGCAAACAAACCTTCATCGTTGCTAACAGAATGTTGGACAGAAAATATAAGATTACTCAATTTCTGAAAAGATGTTTTTTTGCCAATGTTACAGCACCATTATATCAAATGTTAAACGTTAAAAGAATGCAATATGTATTCTTCTGTCTTCCTTAATGAATGTATCATCTTTACCACTAAAGATTTACCTGTGAAAGAACTTTTATAGCCGGCAATGAATATATATTTTGCCTAAGATGTATTGTCTATTATATTTTGTTATCTTATTATAAATAAATGCTTTTTTAATTTCATGTTAATCATCAATAACATGTGTAAAAGTTCTGTATTACTGAGAGAATTTTTTAAAAATTTTGAAGAAAATCACTTTTGGCGTTTTATGAAATTTTGCAAACAGATTTCAAAAGAATCAAAGCAAACGCACATTTTTCATTTCTATTTCCAAAAAATTCCGCTGTGAAATGTGCGTCGAAAAAAAAAATTTCGAAAATTTCGACTTTTTTTCACAGGGGGGACCAAGGCAAAAAAAAAATCAAAATATTTAAAAAAAAATTCAAAAAATTTAATTTTTTTTAAATAGTTCAGACATGTCCAGAAAGTCTAAAAAATACTATATAAACCGTTTACGGCGTTATAATAAGTCAAATATTGGAGTTATAGCACCAAAATGATGTTGGGGGTATTGTGAAAAATCTCCTCACATAGAAAAAAATTTTTTTTCGGTTGTTTTTTTACTTTGTTTTGATTAATTATGACTAAATCAATTATGGAGAATCAGAATATAGCATTTTCAGACATTAAAAATAGAAAAAATAAATTTTTTTTGATGTTGGGGGTATTGGAGCACAAGAGAATGACTAAAATGAATAGAAGTCGGGAACAAAGTGACTTGAATGGTTCCTTTTGGTATTAATATAATCTTTATGTGATTTATAAAAATTAGAAAGACGGATTTTTGATTAAAGGCTTCTTTAAATTGTTATGTCCAATCGAAAAATATGCCCATTTTATACCCCAACATCGAAAAAACTATAGAAGTCGAGAATCAGGTGCGTGATACTTCTGCCAATGATTTTATTTTAATCCTAACAATATTTTAAAAAAATTAGAAAGAGGGATTTTTGATTCGAGGTCTAATTCCCATTTGCCATCAGGTCAAATTTTAGTTTTTGGAAAAAACGGTAAAAAATGGGTCTTCTTCAAAGGCCAATTTTTTTTTATGTTATTGTTTATGGTAATAAGGCTTTTTCTAATACATTTATATGACCCATAAGAATAAAAAATGATGTTGGTGAAGACCACTTTCGGAGGAAATGCACTCAGGACTTTCAAAAAACCGTTTTTCGACCCCATTTTTGAGCAAAAATCAGCATGTTACAAAGGCCAATTTTTTTTTTTAAGGAAGTGTATTAATGTTTCGCTGATTGAATGTTGTCAGGGACATCTATTGGCACAAAAAATGATGTTGTCGAAGACCACTTTATCTGGTGATACGAGAATGGCACCATAAAAAGTGCCAAAAATAGGTGTTTTTGGCCATTTTGGTTTTTCTAACCTCACACCTCCAAATCGACTCAGATATCATTCCAATGTTATTTTTTAGTGTCCCTAGGCTATTTGGCATCATTTAAGACCAAAACCCCCTAAGTATACGTTTTTTGCCAAAAAATGAGCCCGTGAATCGCTTAAAATTCGCATTTTGCTAATTTAGTTATTCTTAATCATTTTGTATTGTTTGTTTATTAAAATAGTTGGAAAACGTGAAAAAACTAACGAAAACTCACACAAAATTTTTTTTTCTAAAATTGACCATTTTTTCAATACCTCGCCATTCATTCACTATTTAACTTATATGGTCAATTTTTTCATAATTTTATGTAAAAAAGGCTAGATTTTCATGATAATACTTTTAAAATATCCGTTTAACAGAAAGAATTTGAATTTGGCGCCGTTTGGCGAAGTGTCCCCGAATGCCAAAATTTTGTGTTTAAAATTAGCTCCCCACATTTGTAACACATCCCTGAAAATATGAGCCCCCAAAACTAAAAAGCAACGATTTGCCAGTAAAAACAAAGTGTCCAATTTTCTTGAATCACCCTGTGAATCTTAGAGATACATTTCACACCGTTAATATTTTTTAATCTTTTAATGATAAAAAAATAAAACAGTGCATTCCAGATTCCGCTCAAATAAATTTAAATTTAAAGGGAGCGTCCGGGATAGACAAAGTTCCCTTTAAGCATCACTCGCGGATAATATTCCTGACACGAAAACTTTTTATTTTTTGGAAGAAAAAATTTTTATGGATTGATTTTTTTATTTATTTATTTATTTTACGCTCTCTTCTTTTTTTCGTGTATTTGTAAATGTTTATCTGCGATTAATATTAATTACATCACTCTTTTTAGATTTTACACGTTTATTAATCAACTATGGATTCGAATGATCTTCAACTTGCTTTGCCATCTCCATCATCATCAAAAAATGATTCAAATGAAAGATATACATTTGCTTCTCCTCGTCCACAAAACTTTTCTCTTCCTTATCCAATTATCAAATACATGTTTACAAATCCAAGTTCTGGAAAAGCATGGAAAAAACTGAATCAAACTTGCAAATATTTCTTCTCAAAGAATGCTATTTTTCCTGTTGAACATTTAACATATGAAGATGATGAATGGAAAGCTGATAATGAAATTTTTGATTCAACGAAAAATGTTGCTAAATTATGGATTTATGAAGAAATTATTGTTAATTGCTTTCACTATCAACGAACACATTTATCATCATTTATCCCAAAAATTCACAGATGTGATCTTCGTTCTTTGGATATTCGGTGTCAAAATTTGACTTTGCAAGAATATCAATTTTTAACTTCTTCTAGTTCTTTTGTAAAGTTAATCCTTTGTTACTGCAAAATTAGTCATTCTGACGGAACTTTGGTTACTTTTGATCGGCTCTTTGAAAATGTTCTTCAACTTGAAACGTTTCAAATGTATGTTTTTATTAAAATTATGTATATTTAATCAAATTATTCGCTTTTGTAGATATTGTGCCGAAAATTCTGCATCTATGTTTGAAAAAGATACTGTCAAAAAATTCGCTGATATTCTTCCAAATTTAAAAGAACTTTCATATTTTGGTTTTGATGGTTTAACAGAAGCCTTTGATTTCGCTTCAGTGACTGATATTCTCTTGGTTCGTTTTTTGCTTTTTCAAATACCGTTAATTTTCGACTTGTTTTAGAAAAATGAAACAATCTATGTTAATTTGGAATATGGTTTTGATCATCCCCTTTCTGATGCATATAAAGAAGACCTTGAAAAGTGTATTGCCAAAATTATTGAAACTCCACCGAAAAGAATTCCTAATATTTATTTTCCTGGATTTAAAAATAGTATTTTTTATCAGGATTACAAAAATTTATTTTAATACTGTTTCTGTTTGTTTTTAATAAATATTTTTCTGTTTCATTCAAAAGGCACACATGGGCAAGGTAATCCGATCCAAAAAATATTTTATAAATGCTAGAACATAATTTTGTTACGTTGCAGAAAACGGAACTAAAAATTAGTTTGGCACAGATATTCATGTTTTAAAACAAACATTCAAATTAGCATTTTTAAATGCAGTTTTGCAATAATTTGGAACAGTGAAAAAATTTCAAAATTTCCTTGAAGGTAGCCTAGAATGTAGAAAGTGTAATTTCGCTTTTTAGAATTCTCATGGGATTCTTAGGATTGTTCGAAGCTAGACCCCGACGTTTTGAAAATTTTTTGGAACAATTTCTGAAAAAAATTGAATTTGAATTTTTGGTGGAATCATATGACCTGTGTAGGTACTCAAGGGTACTGTTTTTTTACCATTTTTTTGCAAAAAAGTTTTTGTTTCAAAAATGATGATGCCATTAGGGATCGGATACCGTACCGTTTTTCGAAAAATGCGGTAACGGTAAAATACCGTTTTTGTAAATTGTCACGGTACGGTAATATCGCGGTATTACCGTAACACCGTCCATTGTAACATGTCCCCAAATAAATACCAAGTTTTATTGTATAAAAGCTATATATTAGAAATCGACCAGAAAAGCAACTGAGTTTTTATGAAAAACAATAAACATTAGATTTATCAATAATTTATTAAATTTTTTATGCCAATAATTTCCTCTGAAAAAGACTATTTTAGTGGCAAAATGATTGACCTTTTTCTAAAGAATAATTCATCGAAACATTTTTCCTAATTGCGTATAAAAAAACAATCAAAAAAAAAGTTCACGGTACGGTATTGCGATATTTTTGACGGTACTGAGACCTTCGCGGTACGGTAACACGGTAAATTACCGCGGTAACGGTACGGTATCCAATCACTAGATGCCACATAAAATCAGCTGAAAACATAATTTTTTTAAAATAATAAATTTGTCTTTTAAGTTTTTAAAAACAGTTTTGTTTTTTATCCTAGCATTTTCTATTTCTTAATTATTTAATTTTGTTAAAGGTTTTAATGTGGTCATTTATTTATTTTATTTCTGCGTTGATGATACAACTTAATAAATGATAGATTTTGTGGGAAACAAATAGAGTGTCAGAAAATGATACATTATTAATGGATCAGATTTAATTTAAAAGGTGTCTTTCAATTTTCCTAAATCTTAATTTTCTTCATTTCGAGGTTTTTTAAAAATAATATTTAAATATTCAAATAATTTGTTGTAAAATAAAAATTGTAAAATGGCTTTAAAAACGCAGAAACAAAAAATTTGTCCGTTTTTTTTAATCAATAACAGTTTTTTGCTTGCTTCTGAAAAAAGAAATGATTTATTTTAAAATTGATGTTGCTTCATTTGTTGACTGGCTGGCAGCCATGGTGATGGTCACCTCCTAATTCTCAAACTGCGCAAATAGTGAATGTTGCATGAAAAATATAGCATTTTTTTTTAAATAGGTGAACATTTGACATGTTCAATTTTTGTAATCAAACTGTAAATTAAAATATTTTATAACAGTCAAAGACCAAAAAACAACAAAATCAGACGCTTTTATGCATTTCCAAAATCTTTTAAATCAGGGCTGGACGAAAGTTTCGTTTCGTTTCGCGCTTATGAAACTAAGTTTTTATTTCGTTTCGTTTTGCAAATCTCAGTTTCGTCCAGCCCTGCTTTAAATGTTTGCTTTGTTTTTTTTAAAATGTGCAACTTTGACATTGCTTTCTTTAATGCCAAAATGCAAATTTCACTGGGCAAGGTTTTTCGGTTTTCGTTTAACCAAAAATCGAGACAAACATTCTTGTACAATTAAAAAGTGGCTCTTGGATTTGAAAACGGTAATAAGTATACTTACCCAAGGCTAACGGCTCAATTTTTATTGGAAAGATAAAAGATTCATTTGTAAACATAAATTAATTCAAATATTTAAAAAAAACACAAAAAATGCCCCCTCGGTTTTTATTGTTCTTCCATTTTTTTAAGAATAAAAAAGCGTCAAAACAAAACTAAAGCGACAATATTTTTGTGTTTGTTGAAGCAGGATTTAAATGTGTGAAAAAAAATTTAAAAAGAATTTTTGAAATGTTCAAAAATCAAAGCATTTTTTTAATGGCTGAAAAGTGTATTCCAAAAACTAAAAATTATTTCAACAATATTTTTGCCAATTTTTATGTTTTTTTGCGTCGTAGACCGTCTCTTAAACTAAATCGACAGAAATAAAAAGGAGAGATTGCGAAAAAAAGGCGGCAACTAAAACGAAATTAAAAAAACTGTTTTTCAGGAAATAAATCTTAGATACATTTTTTGAAGTTCAAATTTTTTAATCTTTTTAAAGATAAATAAATAAAACAGTGCATTCCAGATTCCGCTCAATTAAATTCAAATTTAAGCATCACTCGCAGATAAAATTCCTGACACGAAAACTTTTTATTTTTTGGAAGAAAAAATTTTTATGGATTGATTTTTTTATTTTTTATTTGTAAAATTAATATTCGCTCTCTTCTTTTTTTCGGGTATTTGTAAATGTTTATCTGCGATTAATATTAATTACATCACTCTTTTTAGATAAAGTTTTTTACACGTTTATTAATCAACTATGGACTTGAATAATCTTCAACTTGCTTTGCCATCCCCATCATCATTAAATAATGATTCAAGTGAAGAATATACGTTTGCTTCTCCTCGGCCACAGAACTTTTCTCTTCCTTATCCAATTATCAAATACATGTTTACAAATCCAAATTCTGGAAAAGCATGGAAAAAATTAATTCAGACATGCAAATATTTCTTCTCAAAGAATGCTATTTTTCCTGTTGAACGTTTAAAATATGTTAATGGTAAATGGAAAGCTGATGGAGAAATTTTTGATTCAATGAAAAATGTTGCTAAATTATGGATTTTTGAAGAAATTGCTGTTCATTGCTTTGACGATCAACAAACACGTTTATCTTCATTTATCCCAACAATTTACAAATGTGATCTTCGTTTTTTGGATATTATGTATCAAAATTTGACTTTTGATGAATATCAATTTTTAACTTCTTCTAGTTCTTTTGAAAAGTTGAGCCTTTGTTACTGCAAAATTAGTCATTCTGATGGAACTTTAGTTACTTTTGATCAACTCTTTGAAAAACTTCATCAACTTGAAACTTTCGAAATGTATGTTTCTATTACAATTATGTAAATTTAATCAATTTATTCGCTTTTATAGGGATTGTGCCGAAAATTATGCATCTATGTTTGAAAAAGATACATTTAAAAAACTAGCCAATATTCTTCCAAATTTAAAAGAACTTTCATATTTTGGTCTTGATGGTTTAACAGAAGCCTTTGATTTTGCTTCAATAACAGAAATTCTTTTGGTTAGTTTTTTGCGCTTTTTAAAATACCGTAAATTTTCGACTTGTTTTAGAAAAATGAAACCATCAAATTTGATTTGGAATATGATTTTGATGATGTGCTTTCTGATGCATATAAAGAAGATCTTGAAAAGTTTATCGCCAAAATTATTGAAACTCCACCGAAACGAATCCCTTCTATTTTTTTTCCTGGATTTGAAAATTGTATTTTTTATGATGATTACAAAAAATTATTTTAATACTGTTTCTATTTGTTTTTAATAAATATCTTTTTGTTTCTTTCAAAAGGCACACATGGGGGCACTTTTACCGTTTCCCCCCTCTTTTTTCCAAAATTTTTCTAAGTTTTTGCTTCTTTCAAACACAAAAAACGTTTCAAAGAAACCAAAACTTAGAAAAATTTTGGAAGCAGGTAAAAACACAACCTTGTAAAAGATTTGAAAACGAGAAAAAGCTTGAAAGGAAAACCTTTCAGCTTTTTTTTATACCATTTCATGTGATGCATGCAAATTCTTTCGTTTGTGAATGAAAATGGTAATTTCCAGCTATATTTTACAACAAAAATGAAGTTTGCAAACCTAAAACACAAAAAAGATCTGGGTCGCTAACAAACACGGCTCATTCTTTGTTAGCTTGTTTATTATATTCTAAAACAAGGGGGAAAATGGTAAAAGTATGCCATGGAGTTCAACTACCGTTTTCCCCCTTAAAAATTTAAAAAAAGTGGGGGGAAACGGTAGTTGGACGCCATGGCACACTTTTACCGTTTTCCCCTTACGTAGGATAATTTTATAAGCTATCTAGAGGATAAAAAAAGTCTTTTGCAATTTATAAAATTATACAGAGTTCTTCCATTTTTGTGAATCTATTGCGAAAAAAATTATGGCTATAAAAACATGTTTTAAAAAGACGAATGACAATGAGGGGGAAAACGGTAAAAGTGTGCCATGGCGTTTAACTACCGTTTTCCCCCTTCAAAATAAACAAAAAAAAAGAGGGAAAACGGTAGAAGTGCCAAAAAATGAATGTTGAAATTTTCATGCAAAAAATAAGCCTTTTTTATTATTATTTTTACATAAAAAAACAATATTTAGAAACATTGACTACGGATGCAAATTTTAGGCCAAAAGAGATCATCTTGAAACACGAAGATTAGCGTTAAAACATTATATGTATTTTTGAGGAAAAATTAATAATCAATAATTAAAAACAAATCAACGATTATTTTCGCCTGTCAAACAACTCACTTTTAGATTTTTGATTACAACAAAGATAATTTGGCGTTAAAGTGCTAAAGTGAGATAAATTATTTTTAATAATGTTTCACTGTTTTTTAGGCGCTTTCGTGTAAATCGAATTTGTGTATTACTTTTTTTTGCAGAAATATATCGGTTTTTTAAAAATAAAATGTGTGGCAAATAAAATATTCCAAAAATCTGATGATATTTTGTAAATTTCTTTATTTCTCAGAATTGTTTTTATTTATCTTTTGAAAAATATTGAAAGAAAGAGGTAATGTATATATTTGTGAAAAGCTTTTTTTACGAATTTTGAGCGGCACCGCTGTTTCAAAAAGACTAAAGCTCAAAAAAATCGAGCAAAAATGTTTTTAGAAATGTCTCCGCCTATTTTTCTTTTGAATTTGTGAAAAATAAATGAACACTTTTTTATTCTGTTTTATTTTCTTTCTTAAAAATTGCTCCTGCAAAAAAATTGAAACAAAAATTGACTTTTTGAATATTTTATTTTTAATTGTAACCCTTTTCAATTACTTTTTTATGTCTTTGATTTAGAAAAAAATAAATTATTACCAAATTCTTTTTATTTATATTGAATTCAATGATACAGTTAAAACACACTTTAAATTGTTTATAATTTTCCTATTTTACTCTAGAGAAAGAAATGTGATTTTTTTCTCATTTTAATTTATTGTTAATATGCTTTAAGAACCTATTTATTTAAATTTTTAAATTAACATACACATTAAAAAATACATTTATTTGAACGCTTTAACCTTTGATGAAAAAAAACTTTATGTAAAAAAATCGACCTGTGGTGATTTTTGTGTGGCGCAACAAACATCTTTTCTTCGGACCACCTTCCCGATGTAACAACGCAGGAAAGAACAAGGTAACGCTAAGGTAAAAGTCAGGAACGAACTGAACCAATTAAGGCGCGCCTTAACCTGCCAGGTTTTTACCTTAAACTGCCTTATTCCTTCCTGGCGCTACCTCATTCTTTCCTGAATTTTTTTATTAAACGACCGTAAATAAAAGAATTTTTTTAAATTTTAATTTTTTTTCAATTTTTATTTACTGATTTAAAGTCAGCATTTAGCCAAAATTTAAATATTCAAAGTTTTAAAAAATTTGAATATTATGCAAGTCAGCCCAAAAGCTGACTTGGATAAGCCAAAAAATATACAAAATTTTTTACTACAATTGGCGGAGCAGGGACCCGTCGATCCCCGCCACACAACCCAAATGTGTGGGAAATAAATCCAAAAAAAATGTTGATTTCTGTTGCTTAAGTCAAACAGCAGTTAAAATTGGAAAGCGCGTTTCACTTTGAGGTTAGAGAACGAAAGAAAAATATTAAGGAAGGATTAAGGTAAAAACCTGGCAGATTTTTACCTTAACTTAAGTTGCGCTGGTTCAAACCTTGAGTTACCTTAATCTTAACTGAGATTTACCTTAATCGTGTTCTTTCCTGGCGCGTACCTTATTCTTGGCTGCGTTGTTACATCGGGTTGTCCCCATGTGTGTTGAATTCACAAGTTATATCTTTGTTTTTACTTGTAAAAATTGAAACAAAATTAATGAAATGATTTACGGTTGGTTCTTTTGATTTTTCTGAAACAAAATTATTTCTTCAAAATTGAAAGATTTGAACCAAATAAAGTATATCTCTTTTTTAATACACCATTTTTATTTTTCAGCGTATTTTTTTAAATTTTTTGAATGAAAATAAATTTTGCGGCGTTTCTTTTACGTTTTGATCTTTTTTAAGACTTTCGCTTCGGGAAATGTTTTCAAAAACAGTTTTTACAGCGGCGAATGTTTGCAAAAAATATTTATTAAAATGAAAGAAGCAAATCGAAATTTTGTTTGCGAGTTTTTTGTCTGTCTTTTTTCTGTCGGATGATCGCAAAAGATTTTTTTACATTTAAAATTTATTTTTTCATTTAATGTTACGGTTTTTAAAATTTTTAAAACTTGAATATTTTATAAATCGTTAATGTAAATGAATTATTTTATTGCCATTCTTCGAGAAACCAAGAAAAGTAAAAGCAAATAAGCATTTGACCTTCCCGAAAATTTTTATTTATTATGTTCTACAAAAATTGAAATTTTAGAATCACTCGCGGAAAATATTCCTGACACGAAAACTTTTTATTTTTTGGAAGAAAAAGTTTTTATGGATTGATTTTTTTATTTTTTTATTTAATATTTGCTCTCTTCTTTTTTTCGTGTATATGTAAATGTTTATCTGCGATTAATATTAATTACATCACTCTTTTTAGATAACATTACACGTTTATTAATCAACTATGGATTCGAATGATCTTAAACTTGCTTTGCCATCCCCATCATCATCAAATAATGATTCAAATGAAAGATATACTTTTGCTTCTCCTCGTCCACAAAACTTTTCTCTTCCGTATCCATTCGTCAAATATATATTTACAAATCCATCTTCTGGAAAAGCATGGAAGAAACTGATTCAAACTTGCAAATATTTCTTCTCCAAAAATCCTGTTTATTCTGCTGAATGTTTAGAATATGATAATGGTATTAATAAATGGAAGGTTGATGGAGAAGTTTTTGATTCAGTGAAAAATGTTGCTAAATTATTTATTTTTGAAAAAATTTTTGTTTATTCCTTTGAAAATCAACGAACACTTTTATCTTCCTTTATCCCAAAAATTTACAAGTGTGATCTTCGTTCTTTGGATATTTGGAATCAAAATTTGACTTTGCAAGAATATCAATTTTTAACTTCTTCTAGTTCTTTTGAAAAGTTAACTCTTTATAGATGCACAATTAGTCATTCTGATGGAACCTTGGTTACTTTTGACCGACTCTTTGAAAAACTTCATCAACTTAAACTTTTTGTAACGTAAGTTTCTATTTAAATTATGTATATTTAATCAAAACATTCGCTTTTGTAGGTATTGTGGCGGAAATTGTGCATCTATGTCTGAAAAAGATACTATCAAAAAACTAGCCAATATTCTCCCAAATTTAAAAGAACTTTCTTGCTTTAAAATTCATGATTTAACAGAAACCTTTGATTTTGGTTCAATCACAGATTTTCTTTTGGTTCGTTTGTTGCTTTTTCAAATACCGTTAATTTTCGACTTGTTTTAGAAAAATGAAACAATCGATGTTAATTTGGAATATGTTTTTGATGATGTTCTTTCTGATGCATATAAAGAAGACCTTGAAAAGTTTATTGCCAAAATTATTGAAACTCCACCGAAAAGAATTCCTAATATTGATTTTCTTGGATTTAAAAATAGTATTTTTTATCAGGATTACAAAAATTTATTTTAATACTGTTTCTTTTTGTTTTTAATAAATATCTTTCTGTTTTATTCAAAAGGCACACACGGCAAGGTTATCCGGGCCGCATACAGTATGCGGCATACTGAACACTTTAATGTAAAAGTTACTGATATTAATAACTATATTTTTACACTTTGTTCACCACACAAGAAATTCAATTTATAAATACTTTTTAATTCATAATTAAATTTTGGCGCTCTTTATTACGGCTATAATTTTGCATGTTCTTCTGTACTCGACCTGCATGTTTATCACTATTTTCACTCAAGGTCGTATACTGAAAAAATTTCGGAGGAAGCACAGCCATTTTGGGGAGGGGAACCGTTTTTTTAAGCCAATTCAAGTTGGCGGCGTCAAATTTAGGCCGGTCAAAGGAAATTCATTAATTTCAGGGACACATGTCCCCAACCCCCCCCCCTTCGAACAGATTTTGAGATAAATAATAATGCAAATCACACGTGGGCACGACTAGGGATTACTAGGGACTTGTCCCTACACTGAGAAAAAAATGTCCCTTACTGCCCCTCTTTTTTCTGTCACTTCGAAAAAAATGTCCCGCATATAAGGCAAAACTTTCACGAAATCGATGTGACATCAAGTCCCTAAGATACTTTTTACAGAAATTGTTTTAAATACATTAAAAACAATCATAATTATCAACTAATCATTAAAGTGATCCACCTGGGACCTCTGGAAAACATTTTAACCTTTTCAGAGAGTTATTGCATCACTATTGTTGAAAAATGGTTCCGTGACGTTACGGTGACGATTTATAGCTCCCCCCGATAATTTTTTTTCGATTCGACTATGTTTTGGCCTCTTTTTTTGTGAATTTTACGTTTATTTACTTTTTAAAATGTACTATCTCTGATTTGCGAACCAAAAATATTAAAAATACTTGCAAGGTTACTGTAATAATTTATTTTACCAATTTACCACAGATATTAACTAAAGTTATACTTCATATTGCTTAATATTATGCTTTAATAATTACCCAAATTTTATTTAGTTGGTTTTATTCATAATTTTATGTTTATAATTGACTTTACTAAAAAAAACCTATTATGTGTTAAAAAACGCCTGTAAAAAGTGCATTTCTCTGGCTGTCTGTTCTCTGCCTCGAATTCATTTCGCGTTCTTCCTTTGCATTTGACAAAAGCTCAAACTGATTTCTTAGCAAAACAAAAAAGAGTAAGCCTCGGTTCCTATTCTCAGTTAAGAGATACCAATAAATTATTATTGGAGGAATAAAAAATGGCATTAATGACCATTTTGGCATAAATGCCACTGAGTCCTAAAAAAGGGCTCAAAAATTTTGCGCATCGTTGTTGCGCAAGATTTTTCTAAAAAAAATTTGGGTACGCTACATTTAATAGTCGAGTCAAATAATCAAAGTAGAAAAATAAATTATATATAAAAAAACTTTTGGTCTGTGACACTTTTGTCCCGTAAACGAGACAAATGTCACTTCCCAGTGACAAAACTGCCATGTGCGCAAAGAAAGACATTTTTGTCACTTTTTTGTGACATTTTTGACTCGTTTCTGGGACATTTTTTTTTCAGTGTAGTACCACGCGTCACGCGTAAGGAAAAATTTGGGGTCACGCGTAAAAAAAGAGGGAAAAAGAAGAAAAATATAAAACCAAATGTTTTCACATTGTTTTTAATTAAACTTGAATCATATGAAAGCACCGAAAAATATATTTACGACTCGTACCGTAATTTTTATTTAACATTTAATTTTTTAAACAATTACGACTCATATCGTAATTTTGCTTTACATTTATTTATTAAATAAGTAGCAAAAAAAGTTGAACAAATAAAGTATTATTTGGTAAAATGTTGTAATTTTACCATGTTTTTCTATTATGAAAGAATCACACTACATTAAGAAATAAAAAAATTAGACACCAAAAGAGTGATAAATGAAATCGATATTTTCTGCATCATCAGCAAAAGTTGCTGCTTCAGTAAAAGCCATTTCATCTATTGTTGCAATCAAATAGTTTATGTCTTTTGTCGATCCATAAACTGACTGCAGGTTGTGGATCAAAATCTTGAGGTGTAGGACCATTTATCAACAACCTATAAACAATAAATTTTTGTAAGTAATTTATTTTAATTAATTTAAGTGTTTACTTCATGATATTTTGCAACGATGTCGGAATTAATTGACTTCTTCGGGGTTTTTTTGTGTGAAAGAAAATCGAAAAACTAAAGCAGGAGATTTTGTTTTTTCTAAATCTGATAGAAAATGTTCGCCACAACTTCGACATCAACTTCAACATAGTCTCCAAGGAAGCCATTCTTTTCTCTTTTTTTTTTCTACAGCAAAATGTGCTGTATGTGAAATAGTGATGAATCAAATGTGCTGTATGGTATGAAGAATATTGCCATAAACATAGTCGAAAAAAAATATAAAAATAACATATTCTTAATTTGTTCTTTCCGTAATTAATTTGGCATTTCCCATTACTATCATGGCCAACAAAAAACCTTCTAATACCCACCTGCACAATGGAAAGTTTCAAAAGTTTTCCTGACGCATGTGCTGCATTAAATCGCCACCACTACGAAAAACTTTATATTTTAAGTAAGCCGTTAAATATCAAACTTTTCTTTTTTTAAAAAGCCTTTATTACAGATGGCAGATATAAAATTGAATTTTTTAATGATGATACTTCTTTTAAAACATTGTTAAGCTTTTCTATCAACAATAAAAATCACCGGGAACTTCTATTCTGTGAATGAAAAAAAGAATTTGCACCGTATAAGTTCTTGGTGCCGTTTTTTATTGTTTGTTGTATTGTTTTGTGCCAGGAATAATAAATTTACTGAATCTAGTTTTAAAAAAGACAGAATATTTTCAAAGGGCGTACCTTGGCAAAAAAAATGCGTACATTGAGAAATGAAAAAAAATTCAAAGGGGGGACCAAGACGAAAAAACGAAAAAAAAATTAAAAAAGTGAAAAAATTGCACAGGGGGGACCAAGAGCGAAAGTACCAAGCGTAAAAAAAATTTTTTTTGTCCCTAGTACCTGCCCACGTGTGATGCAAATGGATTTACTAAACTTCCAACATCAATAACATTATCAAAATATTTTAATGCAAATGGATGGGGTAAGGGCTGGGGCGAAAAAGCCGCATAATATAATATGCAGCTAAAGCAAATTGAAAGAATAAAATTGCCATTGATTGTGCGAATAATAGAATGTCCCGTTTCATATTATATAATTTATACAAATATCGATATCGTAAAATTGTTATCATTGCAAGGATGAAACTTAGTGACGAAGAT
This sequence comes from Panagrolaimus superbus, assembly GCA_964035985.1. Classification (NCBI taxonomy): domain Eukaryota; kingdom Metazoa; phylum Nematoda; class Chromadorea; order Rhabditida; family Panagrolaimidae; genus Panagrolaimus; species Panagrolaimus superbus. The sequence goes on from OZ038357.1 coordinate 17,238,308, forward strand.
GTCAGAACTACCGCGGGACCAGCAGTTGAATTATACTAAAAATGGGTTAATAAATATATAAATAAAGGTAAAAATGTGAGCAGAAAAAAGTGAATGTACTTTAAAAAACGATGGTTTATTTACGTTTTTAAAATCCGAATCGAAAAAATCTAATAAGTTCTTCTGCGTATTGTTCTGATCTAAAATTTTTTTTAAAAAATCTATCGTTTTAAAAAATGCCTTTTTTTAAGTTTTTTTTAATTCTCCGTTTTTTTTCGCGGTTTTAAAAATCTCATGTCACCAGGGCTTCCTTTTTTGTCATTTTAAAAATTTTTATACGCAATTTTCGTTTAAAAATTAGCTAATTCTTATTTAGGGATTGTCCAGACGTGACGTCACTATAAAATCGAAAATTTTGAACCCCACCCCCCCTTCCGTCGCGCTTTGCCCTTTGATCTTTGTCGGCTTTTTAGCAGGAGCCATAAAACCCGTGACGTCACGTCTGGACGCTCCCTTATAATGGTTTCGTAGCGTTTTTCATGCAGATTTTTATTGAAAAGGTGGAAATTTGATAAATTTTAATATGAAAAGACGTTTTTCCATGGTTTTCCCAACGTCTTTTTGTTCATGATACTTTTGAAAAAAAAAAAAAAAAAAAAAAAAAAAGACTTTTGAAAAAAAACTTGGCTACAAAATATTTTTAAATCAGTTGATAGAATGATTATTTAAAATAATAAATTTATGTTTTAAATTTTTTAAAAACAGTTTTGTTTTTATCCTAGGATTTTCTATTTCTTACTTATAGGAAGCACAGCCATTTTGGGGAGGGGAACCGTTTGTTAAAGGTTTTATTGTGGTCATTTAATTATTTATTTCTGCGTTTCTGATACAACTTAATAAATGATACATTTTGTGGCAAACAAGTAGAGCGTCTGAAAACGATACATTATTAATAGATCAGATTTAATTTAAAAGCGATTTTTTGTAATTTTCGACTTTTGCTTGGCATTCTGAAAAAATAAAATTTTGGGTTTGAAGGCTCAATTGCCGTTTCTAGACCAAATCGAGGTCGGAGATCACGATTTTGAACTCTGTTTCGCTCGAAAAGGCGTGCACGCCGAGTTGCGGCGTGGCGCGCCGTTTTACCCGACAAAAAAAAATTTTGTAAAAAGATTCTATAAAATGCATATATATCGATTGCCCTCAACCCAGTTAACAATATAAAATACATTTTGACCATTCAAAGTGGTTTTTTCGATGGAGAAATTCTAATTAAAGTTGGTGGTATACTGTATTCCGGTATCAACTCTCAAAATTTTCACCACGTGCATACTTTTTTTTTACGAAATTCGATTCGCCACATGATTCTGCATATGTATGGACCAATCTAAGAATGTTTTACTGGGGCCCCCATTTTATTTTCTCACTTTGAAAATAAAAAGTACATCTCCAGCATCATTTTGAAAGTAAAACTCAGTGATTATGAGTGATATTGACATGCGGTGACTTTTATTATGTAAAACTATGCTATTGGAGTTATCCTGGCAAGTTTGGGCACTATTGGGTCGCATTTAGTAATATGGCGGGGATGTAAAATCTCAAAAATTAACAACATCAATATATATCCAAAACTCGAGTTTTCTTGATTTGAATCAACATTTTTGCATTTAATTAATGATAAATATATGTAATAGAAATAAAATAAAACACTTAACACCAAAACCGGAGAATGATCTTTTTTTTTGGATTTATCGATTTTTACCCGTTTGAACAAGCCATTTTTTGAGAAACTTAGTATTTTCAAAACTTTGTCATTGTTCTAATATGACATTCAGTGACTTATTTATGGTTAAATTTGCCATAAAAAAGCAAAGTAAAACATTTTTGATTATATTTTTTCCTTAAAAATGGGATTTTTAATAATTGTTAATATAAAATCCATTCTTATTTTAAAGTACTTCATATATCAAAAATACAGATTTTCGCGATGTGAAAACCGACCAGTAAATCTAAAAGATGTTATTTTTAATCACAAATGTCTTTAGAATATCCTAACTTAATGTAATCGTGGAGTTTTGATTATTTGAAAATATACCAAAAACGGGTAACAATCGATAAATCCCAAAAAAATGATAATGCCCTGGTTTTGGTGTTAAGTGTTTTATTTTATTTCTACTACATATATTTATCATTAATTAACTGCAAAAATGTTGATTCAAATCGAGAAAACTCGAGTTTTGGATATATATTGATGTTGTTAATTTTTGAGTTTTTACATCCCCGCCATATTACTAAATGTGACCCAATAGTGCCCAAACTTGCCAGGATAACTCCAATAGCATAGTTTTACATAATAAAAGTCACCGCATGTCAATATCACTCATAATCACTGAGTTTTACTTTCAAAATGATGCTGGAGATGTACTTTTTATTTTCAAAGTGAGAAAATAAAATGGGGGCCCCCGTAAAACATTCTTAGATTGGTCCATACATATGCAGAATCATGTGGCGAATCGAATTTCGTAAAAAAAAAGTATGCACGTGGTGAAAATTTTGAGAGTTGATACCGGAATACAGTATACCACCAACTTTAATTAGAATTTCTCCATCGAAAAAACCACTTTGAATGGTCAAAATGTATTTTATATTGTTAACTGGGTTGAGGGCAATCGATATATATGCATTTTATAGAATCTTTTTACAAAATTTTTTTTTGTCGGGTAAAACGGCGCGCCACGCCGCAACTCGGCGTGCACGCCTTTTCGAGCGAAACAGAGTTCAAAATCGTGATCTCCGACCTCGATTTGGTCTAGAAACGGCAATTGAGCCTTCAAACCCAAAATTTTATTTTTTCAGAATGCCAAAAAAAAGAAAAAAAAGTCGATTCTTACAAAAAATCGCTTTTAAAAGGTGTCTTTCAATTTTTCTAAATCTTAATTTTTCTTCATTTCGAGGTTTTTAAAAATAATATTTAAATATTCAAATAATTTGTTGTAAAATAAAAATTGTAAAATTGCTTTAAAAACGCAGAAACTAAAGAATTTGTTCGTTTTTTTAATCAATAACTGTTTTTTGCTTGCTTCTTTTGGGGAAAAAAAGAAATAATTTATTTTAAAATTGATGATTATTCATTTGTTGATTGACTGGCAGCCATGGTGGTGGTCACCTCATAATTCTCGAACTGCGCAAATTGTGCATGTTGCATGAAAAATATAGCATTTTTTTTTAAATAGGTGAACATTTGACATGTTCAGTTTTTGTAATCAAACTGTAAATTAAAATATTTTATACTAGTCAAAGAACAAAAAACAACAAAATCAGACGCTTTTATGCATTTCCAAAATCTTTTAAATCAGGGCTGGACGAAAGTTTCGTTTCGTTTCGCGCTTATGAAACTAAGTTTTTATTTCGTTTCGTTTTGCAAATCTCAGTTTTGTTTAGCTCTGCTTTAAATGTGTGCTTTGTTTTTGAAAGTGTGCAACTTTGGCATTGCGTTCTTTAATGCCAAAATGCAAATTTCACTGGGCAAGGTTTTTCGGTTTTCGTTTAACCAAAAATCGAGACAAACATCCTTGTACAATTAAAAAGTGCCTCTTGGATTTGAAAATGGTAATAAGTATGATACTTTTACCAAGGCAAACGGCTCAACTGTTATTGGAAAGATAACAGATTCGTTTGTAAACATAAATTAATTCAAATATTTAAAAAAAACACAAAAAATGCTCCCTCGGTTTTTATTGTTCAAAAGTTTTTCCGATTTTAAGAATAAAAAGCGTCAAAACAAAACTAAAGCTACAATATTTTTGTGTTTGTTGAAGCAGGATTTAAATTTATGAAAAAAAAAATTTAAAAAGAATTTTCGAGAAAAACGTCAATTTTTTCATCATTTTCATTTACAAAATTTATGAAACATGATCCAACTTGGACTGTTTTTTTGTTTTTAAACACAGGCAAATGCATTTCCTCCGCCATCATTGCAACATGCATTCAAAATTAATTGTTTGTTGCATCATTTTAACATGTTTACCTTTGTTATAAAATTAAACTTTAAAAAAGTGTATTTCTGATATCTGAAATAGCAGTAAAAAAATATTAAAGTATGAAAAAATAAGTAAAAATTGTTTTATATTTAATGTTGAAAAATACCGCATATTTTATAAATCTGTAAAACTTGTATTATTAAATATTTATTTTCGTCTGGAAAAATGTTTATTACATTTCCCCATTTTATTCAATATTTTTTTGCAAAAACTAAAATTTAAATATTCAAAAATCAAAGTTGCTTTTTAAATTATTAAAATAGTTAAAATGTATATTTTGGAGAAAGAAGTGTTTTTAGCGCTTAAATATTTTTGCCGATTTTTTTTTGTTTTTTTGCTGCCACATTTCTTTCGCAATTGATCGTTTTTTCTTCTGCTTCTTTCCTTTAAAAATTTTTCACAAAATTGACGCAAAATAAATATTGCCCAGAAGGGCAGAGTTACAACAGCTTTTTTGAATATTTTATTTGCAATTTTCTTTAAAAAATGCTGATAAATTACTTTAAAGAAGCAAAAAAGTATCATAATAAACGAATTAAAACTTACTTATCACGAAGTTTATAAATATTTCATTAAAGGGAGTGTCGGAGATAGTGAAAAAATTTTTATGAACGTTTTCCGTCATTCCAAGTGATGGGGAATGCATTCGTTGCGTGCGAGCGAACAAACTTTTTCATTCCCCATCACTTGGAACGACGGAAAACGTTCATGAAAATTTTTTCACTATCTCCGACACTCCCTTTAATAAAAAAATATGATTATTTTACTGTAAAATTTGCCTACTAAATTGCTTTTATTGTTGAAAAAAGACTTTAAGTTATCATTTTAAAGTGCATTGTTTGTAACAGAATAAAAGTACTTATTTAATTTCTGGTTAATGTTTCATCATTTTTTTCTTCATGTTTAGCATAGAATTAAAATTAAAATAAAATATTAAATTTTTGACATCTGTTGAAAAAATATTAACTCTGAAAAAAATGGACAAGAATTGTTTTATTTTTAATGGAACCCATTTCAAACATCTATCAAATGTCATAAATCTGTAAAGGTTGTATTATTAAAATGATATTTATCACCCTATCAAAATCATTTGCTTCTGCTTCTGCATCGACTTTATTTTGCAATATTTTTTTCAAAAAATAAATTTAAATATTCAAACATTGCATTTTAATGGCTGAAAAGTGTATTCCCAAAAATTAAAAATTATTTCAAAATTTTTTTTGCAAATTTTTATGTTTTTTTGCGAGCGCCTTTTTGCTGCCCTTTTTTCAAAATTGACTGTTTTTTTTGTTTCTTTCGCGTAAAAAATTTAAAAAGAAAATCAAAAGTAGTATAAATTATTGCTCTGAAAGACAGAAAACACAGACAAAATAACAGCAGCTTTTTTGAATATTTTATTTGCAACAAACTTATTCTTTAAAAATGCTGATATTTATTTTTCCATATAAGCAAAAAAAGTAACACCCAAATTATTAAATTTACTGAAGGCTTCTATTGAAAACAAAAGACCTTTATTTAAAAACAATTTTTAGTACTGTAACATTTGCAAACTAAGTTAAAAAATTATTATTTTCGAACTTGTTTAAAATTTGTTGATACTTTTTGATGCTTGTTTTTTGTTAAGCTTGAGTTTTAAGGATCATTGAAAAAAGAATTTTAATTCAAATTCCATTTGTTTCACAGTGATTTATTAATATTAAAAATTTTAATGTTTATATTTTTTTATAGAAGAAATGTTTTTAATCTCCGATAATTCAATAAGTCTAAGGACATTATGCCAAAATCGCCTCATATCAGAAGCAATCTAAAAAGTACTTTCGAAACAATGTAAATGCGTTAAAAATCATGACAAAAGAGAGTCGTAAATTTTAATTTTTTTGAAAAATAGACCACTCAAAAATCAGTGCACTTAGAAATGGCATTAAATGTCTGCTAAAAAGCTTTCATTATTATCGTGGAAAAAATTATGCAAATCAAAAATAATTGAATGAATCTTCTACAGGGCCGCAAATTAGTCCAAAGTAAGGGGGTGGAACTTCCTTATAAAAACCAAAAAAATCTCATTTTATCTAGTATGAATTCAATTTTTCCCCTTACATTTGGCCGACAAGGGGGGGAACTTTCCCCAGTTCCACCCCCCTATTTGCGGCCCTGATCTTCTATCAATAATTTTACCAATTAAATTTTTTTTTTAGATTTAAAATTTGGCATGTTTATTGCTTCAGTTTTCCATCAAAATGTTTTATGCCTACCCTTTTTTATTCAAACATTTAAGAAATGTCCAGAAATCCAAAATCAAGATTTTTTGACCCCCTCCCCCCTTGTGATCTTGTGACCAAACATCAAAGGCTTTTTCCGACAACATCAAAGCTCGTGACAATTTGGTCAACCCCCTCCCCCCCCCCCTCTCCTTGGTCACGTGATTTCTGGACAGCCCCTTATGTAAAAAGTACATTTAAATATTCCAAAATCAAATCTATTTTTTAATAGTTTAAATTTTTTTGACTGCGCAAAAAAAATCTTGTCTATTTTTATGCATTTTTTTTGTTGTGTATGTTTCGGAAATATTTGGTTAAATTTTTATTAAAGGTATTTGCAAAATCGGGAAATTTCCCGGGAAACGGAAATGAACATCCCTAATTACGGTTGGTTCTTTTGATTTTTCAGAAACAAAATTATTTCGAAACTGAAAAATTTGAACCAAATAAAGTATATCGCTTTTTTAATACATTCTTTTTATTTTTCAGCGTCTTTTTTTAAATTTATAAATTAAATTTTGCGGTGTTTCTTTTACGCTTTGATCTTTTTTTAAGACTTTCGCTTCTGGAAATGTTTTCAAAAACAGTTTTTACAGCGGCGAATATTTGCAAAAAATATTTTTCGTTTCAGTTCGCCAGCGAATCTACTATTTTATGTAAACATTTCTGTTATTCTGTAAATTTATTTTTTTAAAGCAATGGCGATGTTTATATTTTTTTTCAATTTTTTGTTAGCTTTTAACTAAATCGATAGAAATAGAAAGGAGAGATTGCGAAAAAAAGGCGGCAACAAAAAAGAAATTAAAAAATTGTTTAACAGGAAATAAATCTTAGATATATTTTTTGAAGTTCAAATTTTTTAATCTTTTTAATGATAAATAAATAAAACAGTGCATTCCAGATTCCGCTCAAATAAATTTAAATTTAAGCATCACTCGCAGATAAATTTCCTGACACGAAAACTTTTTATTTTTTGGAACAAAAAATTTTTATGGATTGATTTTTTTATTTAATATTCGATCTCTTCTTTTTTTCGTGTATTTGTAAACGTTTATCTGCGATTAATATTAATTACATCACTCTTTTTAGATAACATTTTTTACACGTTTATTAATCAACTATGGACTTGAATAATCTTCAACTTGCTTTGCCATCTCCATCATCATCAAATAATGATTCAAATGAAAAATATTCTTTTGCTTCTCCTCTTCCACAAAACTTTTCTCTTCCTTATCCAATTATCAAATACATGTTTACAAATCCAAATTCTGGAAAAGCATGGAAGAAACTGATTCAAACTTGCAAATATTTCTTCTCAAAGAATCCTATTTATCCTATTGAACGTTTTACATATGAAGATGATAAATGGAATGCTGATGGAGAAGTTTTTGATTCAATGAAAAATGTTGTTAAATTATGGATTTTTGAAGAAATTGTTGATGATTGCATTGAACATCAACAAACACTTTTATCTTCATTTATCCCTAAAATTTACAAGTGTGATCTTCGTTCTTTGAATATTTGGGATCAAAATTTAAATTTTAATGAATATAAATTTTTAACTTCTTCTGGTTCTCTTAAAAAGTTAGTCCTTTATGGCTGCACAATTAGTCATTCTGATGAAACCTTGGTTACTTTTGATCGGCTCTTCGAAAATGTTCTTCAACTTAAACTTTTTGAAATGTATGTTTTTATTAAAATTATGTATATTTAATGAAAATATTCGCTTTTATAGGTGGTGTGGCGAAAATTTTGCATCTTTGTTTCAAAAAGATACTGTCAAAAAACTAGCCAATATTCTTCCAAATTTAAAAGAACTTTCATTTTTTGGTCTTTATGGTTTAACAGAAGCCTTCGATTTTGGTTCAATGACAGATTTTTTTTTGGTTAGTTTTTGCTTTCAAAAATACTGTAAATGTCAACGTGTTTTAGAAAAATGAAACAATATATTTTCTGTTGGAATATGATTTTGATGCTGAGCTTTCTGATGCATATAAAGAAGATCTTGAAAAATGTATTGTCAAAATAGTTAAAACTCCACCGAAACGAATCCCTCATATTGATTTTCTTGGATTTCGAAATAGTATTTTTTACAAGGATTATAAAAATTTGTTTTAATACTGTTTCCGTTTTTTTTTAATAAATATCTTTCTGTTTCATTTAAAAGGCACACATGGGCAAAGTAATCCGATCCAAAAAATATTTAATTTTTCTTGAATTTGCAAAGATTAAATTTATGGAGGCAATTTTAGTTAATTTAAAATATGTAATAAAAGTGGCTTAAAAGGGTGTGAGAAACTTTATAATTAAAATTACTAATATACATATTTATGAAATGATTAAAAGGAAATATCTTTTTCTTTTTTAAATTAGTATTTGGGGAATATTTTTAAAGCAAAAAACTTTGATACATAAAAAGTGAAACATTTTTTGCCCACCATTTTTCGTTACTATGTATTCTATTTTTATATTTTTTAGATTTTTAAAATTAATTATTTTATTAATTTTGGGAGACATAAAAAAATAAAATTAAACATTTAAAAAAAACAAAATTTTTTAATAGTATTATTACAATTTTCAAATAAATTTGTTATTAATTTTTTTAATACATTTTTGTAGTTGGTCGAATTATTAATGTGGTGGTTACGGTAATCATGTTTAATTCTGCAGATAACCGCCTAGATTTTTTTCTTCTTTTTTTATTTCACTTTTTTAATTTATGTAATCACTTCGAACAGATTTTGAGATAAATAATAATGCATATGGATGGGGTAAGGGCTGGGGCGAATAGCCGCATAATATAATATTCAGCTAAAGCAAATTGAAAGAATAAAATTGCCATTGCTTGTGCGAATAATAGAATGTCCCGTTTCATTGACGATGACATTGTATTATATAATTTATACAAATATCGATATCGTAAAATTATTATCATTGCAAGAATGAAATTTATTGACGAAGATGTCAGAACTACCGCGGGACCAGCACTTGAATGATACTGGAAATGGGTTAATAAATACATAAAAAAAAGTATACTGGAAAAATGTGAGCAGAAAAAGGGAAGGTGCTTTAAAAAACGATCGTCTTTGATGAAAACTTTGTGAAAATTATGAAAAAAAAACAAAAGAAACACAAATTTGGGATTTTTTATTATTTTGAATTCTGAGAATTTTGTTTTGTTTTAAAAAACATAAATTTTTGATGAAATCTATGACTCATAGATTTCATCAAAAATTTATTTATTTAGGAAAAAAGAATCATCACAATTTATTTGATGCATTTAAAAAATAAGAGTGATTCATTTATTGGTCGAAATTCTCAAACTGCGCAAAATGTGCATGTTGCATGAAAAATAACGCATTTTTTGTATTCAACTTTTTTTGCATCATAAAAATTTTGATAACACTTTTTTTTGTCTTTGATAAATAGTGTTCCGATCCCGTCCATTTCAGTCCCGTGAAAATCCCATTACCCCGTTCCGTGGTCAAAAATTCCCGTAAAAAATGTCTAAAAAACTCCCGTGAAAAAGATAAATTTTACCGCACAAAATTTGATGTTTTTTATGCAATTTGGCGTTTTGTGTTGTAAAAAAATGCGCCAAATATTGGCAGGCATTTTTTTCCGGAGTCTAAAGCTTTGCTGTTTCATCACCAAATGGGTGGGTGGTGTTAAAAAAGCCAATTTTTCTATCACGTGATATCTGGACAGCCCTTTAGGGACGAGGAATTTGTTGCTTGTTTTATTTTGTTTCCGCACCGAATTCCGTCTGAAAACTTGTTACAGTTTTCCGTTACACAAATTGTAATTATCCGACAGATGGCAAAATACAGACAACAAAAAATTCGCAATCAAATGTTCGATTTTGAATCGAAGGAAAACTTTAAACAAAATTTGTAAAAACATTTATTTTTTCATCGACGACAAAAAATAGCAAAAATAACTTTTAATAATAGCATTTTCTCTTTTCGACAGCTGCATTTCTGATGAGGCAAAGTTTATGGTTGGCGTTTTGTCAACAATGCCTCTCTCTTCTTTGAGTTTTTATCGTTGAACGTTTTTTGTCTTTTCTCATTGCTTGTCTTTTCCTTCGTCTTTTTTGGCCGCTGTGCTCTCTAATAAATATTAATATAACTTATTCATCCTTGTTAGTAATCTCTTACTAACAATCAACAATAACGGATAGTCCGTTTATTTCAGTGGTGACGAGAGTGTTGTGATCTTGACTCACAAAACAAAGAGGATTTTGATATCAAAATCCAGTGAAACTTGCTCTTTAGTCGATAGTCGACGAACTCTTTCAAATCTTTTGCTACTCAAATAATAGATATGGCAAAAACGATTGACGTTTGGCCTCCTCCAGCATATGATGGTAAAGTAAGATTTGAAGTATGGGAAGTTCAGTTGGAGCTGTATATGACAGCAAAGAAAGTGGAAGATAAAGATAAAGCATCATGTTTGTTGCAAAACATTGGATTAGAGATGTTGGAAAAGATTATTGACTGGTCTTATCCTAAAAAGCTAACAACTTTATCATATGATGACCTTTTACTTCTTATAAAAAATCATTGTTCTTCAGCACCAAATCTCTTTGCATTACGAGTAAAGCTATTTAATGAACGTCAACAACCAGGTCAGTCGGTACAAGATTACATTTCTTATATGTCACAGCTTTTGGGTCAGTGTGCCATGAAGGATATGACTCCTCAACAATATGGAGTTTTGGCCATCCTTCGTGGGCTGCAAAGTGATGAACTTCGTCAGTATCTGATGAATCCTACAAATACTTTGGATGATATTGAAGCAACGCGTAAATTGGCTGTTAGCTTTGAGCAAAGCAAAGGTGCCGCAAAGGAAATTAAAATGGAATATAAGGATAAACCTTTTGGAATGAATATGGTTGGGAAAGGAAATGTTTGTGGTTATTGTGGTGGATTGCATGTTAAAGGTCGTAATAGATGCCCGGCAGCCGAAGCAACATGTAATGAATGCAGTAAGAAAGGACATTTTGCAAAAATGTGTCGAAGCAAAGAATTCATGAATGCTAAATCTTATTCACAGCCATACAGCAATCATCGACATCGTAATAGTCAAAATTTGATTCTCTCTCTTCTTTGAGTTTTTATCGTTGAACGTTTTTTGTCTTTTCTCATTGCTTGTCTTTTCCTTCGTCTTTTTTGGCCGCTGTGCTCTCTAATAAATATTAATATAACTTATTCATCCTTGTTAGTAATCTCTTACTAACAATCAACAATAACGGATAGTCCGTTTATTTCAATTTCGAAATAATGCCGTGTAAAAATAGCATATTTTTTGATCAAAAATGAAAGAAAAAACATTTTAAAGTTTTCTTTTAAATTCTCTAGTGCTGAAAAAAGGGGCTTTCGTTTTTTTTAAATCTTTGAATTTTTTAATTGTTTTGTACACTGCTCCAAAAAAATATGGAAACAAGTGAAATTTGCATTTTTTTGTAAAAAGTAGCACAGAAACCCTATTGAATTCTTGCAGATTTGGATTCCTCATGGTCAAAAACCTATATACCCAGTGAATTATCGAATGTTCTCAAAATTCTAGAATTTTTCAAGGAAATTATTAGAATTTACTTCCAAAAAAATATGGAAACAAACAAATATTTATTAAAAACTACAACATAATAGAATGTCAAAGGAAAAAATAATAATTTAATAATCCATAGCTTTACTGTCTTTATGAATAACTTCGAAATTCCCATCTTCCATGCTTCTAATATGATTTTTATAGATAGTGATTAAAGGTTATACCCCAACATGGAAAAATTCAATTTAAATCCCAACGACAGTTCCGATTTGACTCAAATTAGTATAAACAAGTCAAAAAATAGTTCTCTGTACTATTTTCATTACAGTTAGGCCACTTTAAACCATATAAAAGTGAAAAATATTCATTTCATTATGTTCAAACCATGTTGGAGTACTAGTTGGAGTATTTAAAAATGCATAAAATACTGTATAATTGCAATGAAACGCGTTTATTAAGTCGGCATGTGGTTTATCGCCCTTGCAGCAAGAACTGTAGATTGATCTTATAAAGTATAACAAAAAAACATGTCAGTTGAAGGCTAAAAGGTATTTTAATATCTTTTAGAAAAGTGCATCATTGTTGTTGACTGCTTTTATCTTTATTGCTCGATGAAAATAAGTAGAACTTATGTCGCTACAATAAATTTTCAACATCTGAGTGTATTTCGAGTAAATAAATTTGGCATTTATAAGGAAAAATAATTGATCGCACGCTTTTAAATTAATTCGCTCTTTTCACAGAAATTCTTAAATATGATAATACATAATAACGTGTTGTGTGGAAGCTTCGGAGTATCAAAAGTTATTGAAAAATAATTATTTTCTGTTTAGATGAAGAGATGGTTCATTTTACCGCATATTTCTTACGATTATACCTTAATTAATGCATTTATAAATACTCCAACTAGTACTCCAACATGGTTTGAACATAATGAAATGAATATTTTTCACTTTTATATGGTTTAAAGTGGCCTAACTGTAATGAAAATAGTACAGAGAACTATTTTTTGACTTGTTTATACTAATTTGAGTCAAATCGGAACTGTCGTTGGGATTTAAATTGAATTTTTCCATGTTGGGGTATAACCTTTAATCACTATCTATAAAAATCATATTAGAAGCATGGAAGATGGGAATTTCGAAGTTATTCATAAAGACAGTAAAGCTATGGATTATTAAATTATTATTTTTTCCTTTGACATTCTATTATGTTGTAGTTTTTAATAAATATTTGTTTGTTTCCATATTTTTTTGGAAGTAAATTCTAATAATTTCCTTGAAAAATTCTAGAATTTTGAGAACATTCGATAATTCACTGGGTATATAGGTTTTTGACCATGAGGAATCCAAATCTGCAAGAATTCAATAGGGTTTCTGTGCTACTTTTTACAAAAAAATGCAAATTTCACTTGTTTCCATATTTTTTTGGAGCAGTGTATTTTGTAATTTCCTTTAAAAATTACTTTAATTTTGTTTTTATGTGTTTTATAGTAATCTTTGTAAAACCAGAAGAATCACTTTTAAGTGATTCTTCTTATAATGAAAATTAATTCGATATTAATAAAATATGTTCGAAAAGCTTGATATCAAAAGGTAATGTTTTTGGCACAATTGCAATAAAACATTTGTAAAAGGTAACGTTGGAAATGTCATTAATTGTTTATAATTTTTTGGGGATTTCATTTGATTAAAAGAAGACTAAAAAATTTATGGCATTAATGCAGTTTTGCTCCCCCAAAACACGGGCTCATTTTGCGTAGTGTTAAGCGGTTTTTGGCGTAGGATGATTTTAAACGATTAATTTTTCTATCAAACGTCTTCTTATAGTTCCCTGAACATTTCCTAAAGTGTGCTTCGAAAATATGTAATTTTTAAAAAAACAATTACAGCTTATTTTTGCAAAAATATCTCCCTTAAGCAAAATGCGGATTAAAAGCTATAAATTAACGATAGAATTATTTTTGATAAACATAATAAAATATTGTCGTTATTTAAATAAACATTTCTACATTACAACTGAATGTGTCAATAATGTGCCGCTTTTTATTTATATTGAAATAAAACAAAATCTAGATTAATACAAATTTTTTTTCAATTTTTGTTTTTGAATATTCTTTTATCAAAAAACAATACTGTAAAAATGTTAAAATATTCCAACAAAAATAAAATTTTTTTTGTGTGTCAAGCAATGACACAAAAATTATTTAAACTCACAGTTAAAGTTTCAACAAAAATATAAAAATATCGAAGAAAAAAAAATGGGCGAATCAAAAACAAGAAAAATATTTTTTTGATGCAAGTTTTTGTATTTCGAAATAATATTGGTTCAAAAAAAGTCAAATCAGCCGCATCTTGTTCAGGAATATATTTTTGAATTTTTTATTTCAAAAATGTATGATATTTTATATAGAGACGTGCACAGGGTATGTGCGACGCGAGTGTTCCCTGCATTTTTTTTCAGTCAAAAGAAAATGAAAGAGAGGTATACTGTAGAAATTAAAATTTTACTTTATGATTTTTATTTTTATCCTTCTAGATGTAAAAAAATACAGAGATTCCAAAAATACAACTTCTGAACATCACTTTTATACAAAAAATTTGAGAAAACTCTAAAAAATCGCAATTTTTTACGTTTTTTCAATGATGATACACTACGGCCGATCGACTTTGGGACTCCATCTATTCGAATCAGAATTTTTTTCTGCATCGAATAGGATAAACAAAAGTTGCGCGAAAGTGAGCGGTAAAACGTTTGCGTCTGTGTCCACGTGCGAGAGACGCTGCGTAACAGTCCTTCGGTCACAGGTTCGAGTCCGACAACTGCATACTTTTTTTTATAAAAAAAAAACTGCTTTTATTTTTGGATTCTCCACGGTCGACAGCATATATGTACAAAAAATAAACTCAATCGAAGATAAAAAATATTTTTGTGTTTCAGCTGGGAATCAAACCTCGCCTTCGACACTGCAAAAAAAGTGTCGTTTGCAAACGCGACGCGAAAATATTTATAAAAAAATGTGTTCCCCGACTGAAAAAAAAATCACTATTTACATTTTTTTAACAAATAATTACTCGGTATTATTAATTATTTTTTAGCTTTTTGTTTTTTTATATCTAATAATATTTTCATTGCGCATCTAATGGTACCAAAAATATAATACTTGGCGAACTTTGAAAAAACCTTGCACGTCTCTAATTTTATAATTAGCATAAGTCTCATATTTTTGAAATCCAAAAAGTAAAATATCATTTTAAAGGAGATTCGTCATTTTACTCATTTTGCGATTTCGTAAAAAAAATTGCGAAAGCGTAATAGATTGATAATCAGGCTTTTCGTGTCGAGAACGGCATACTGGAAATTGATTTTTTGTTTTGCAAAAAAAACAAAAAAGAGATTTTTAAATCGTTTTTTGTGTTTATTTGTTTATGCTTATTGGTTAATAAGTTCTTATTTATTGTTCTGCGATAATTACATGTCTTACCTAACAAAAAAACGATTTCAAAGCCACTTTTTTTGTTCTTTTTGCAAAACAAAAAAAAACAAATTTACAGTATGCCGTTCTCGACACGAAAACCTGATTATCAATCTATTACGCTTTCGCAATTTTTTTACGAAATCGAAAAAAGAGTAAAATGACGAATCTCCTTTAAACAAGTAGAAATTCTTTGGAACAACCATCTATTTTTAAGCGACCTTTTTTTAAAAACAGAAATATCAATGCAATATTATATTTCCGTTTTACAGCTTTTTATTTATAGAAATCAATTCCCTTTTTTTCCAATTCAGTTTTATGCTTTAAACAATAGATGCAATTGCGAAAACAATGGAAAGAGTTATGTCGATCAAATGGATACTGATACAAAAGAAGCAGCAAGAGTTACCAAGGTATACCCTAATTCTTTGTTTCGACTTCTTGCACCAAGACGTTTAAGTGTTATTTCAACATGTCCAAACTGTGCCTCCAGCATCTATGAAAATCAGAAGAAGGGCGGAATTATTCACCATACGGATTCAGACACGGTTTCACTTAATATTACTTTATGTAAAACGTGTGTTGCTGACAATCAATCTGCATCCTTTGCTCAATTAAAGCTCAAAAAAAAGGATACATCAACTGATGAAAAATAATTGAAACTATCTCTCTCTTTTATTATGAACCACATTGTTTCCCCTTTCACCATAAAAAATAATTTTCTCTCTCTCTTCTTTTTCCCCTCAAATAATTGATTGCTATTTTTTATAAATTCCACATCACATATTTTTTGTCAATTTTATTATTTTTAAAAATTATTATTATTTGAAAAAAAAATTAATAAAAAAAGTTATTATTCAGCAATGATGGAATCAGGATCTTGAATACAAGTATGGGTTGAAAGATGGTAAAATTTATCGAGACCTAAAAAAAAAATTACAATATTAAAACACAGATTTAGCGCTATTAGCGAGATTACAGTAATCAGCAATTCCACCAGGATTTACAATTTCACGATTTTCAATTTCACTATTTTCACCTAACAACCAATAAAATATTCAAAAAATAGAGAAACGGGAAAAAGTTTGAAATTTAAAAAAAATCAATCACCATTTGCTTCCCTTTCACGAGAAAAAAAGACAACACCAAACTTTTTTTTTGTCATTTAGTGTTTCTTCTCTCTTTGCGTATCAAAATGCGCGTCCTAAAAAGGTAGTAGCGTGTCAAAGATGAAAAAAAGATTAATTGATTTGAGTAAAAGATGTGAGAAGGAAATGGAAAAAACTGAATGCAACCCAACTAAACTAAAAATATGCATCATTATTGCTGACATACCACTGTTTGGTAAAAACAAAAAGAAAGAAACAACCATCGGCTAAAATGCCTAAAACGCAGTGAACAACTGATACAAAAATCACATGTATATTTTTTATAATAAATTTTTTTCCATTTTTTGATAACTTGATCATTTATTTTTAAATGTTCACGCGACTTTTATAAGCCTCTTTTTAAATTATGTCAGTGATAAATTGTGTGAATTATATTATGGATTACGGTAGAAATTGTTGCAAAATTTCTTTGTTGAAAGGGTAAAATACATTTCAAAAAATATCGATCTTGGATTTATATACAAAAGTGGTTCTTTGCCATGAATTACTTATACATTCAAAAACAGATGGTGAAATTTTGAAAATTGAAAGATTTTTCGGTAGAGTAAGTTTTTGCATCAAAATTGAATAAATTGAAGTGATAATATGTATAATTCAAAAAATTGCTTTTGGGACGTATTTAGTAAATAAGAAAAAAACAGTTCACTTAGCTAAAGTGCCATTTTACTTTTAATAAACCTACTGTAGCCAATTTATTTATTTAATATCTACTCCGTCAATGAAAAAAAGAGTTTCGGTCGGTGGTCCGCTTGGGGACGGGATCCGATCACTACGCGGGACCCTTGGGGAAATTAAATCATCGTTCCAGTGATGTCAAATTTGAGTAAACTTTTTTATCTTAGGTCATAACTTTATTTTGCGTCAGAAAAATAAACTAACAGACTCAAAATTTGGACTACAGTATAACTAAAAAAAACGGGACAGGAAAAAACCTTAACCCCCCACCCTCACTACTGTTCTTTCTTAGTTTTTTGCTATTTTTTCTTAGAAATTATGGCAATATTGCAACTTTTCGACGTGAAAAATTTTCAAAACCCAATTTTTATTGTTGAATTTGTTGTTTTACTACTAGAATTAAACCTTTAACTTTTTATAATATAGTCAAGAAAGATTTTAGAGTGTAAAAAAAGTGTTTTATTAATTTTTAACAAACTTTGTAAGAACGAGAACGGAATTGGAACGGAACGCGTTCTTGAAGATTTTGGAACGGAACGGAACGGACGGGAACGGATACGGCGTAAAATGGAACGGAACGCGTTCCAAAAAAAAGTGGAACTTTGGAGACACTGAATACAACTTGCTAACACTTCACTTTGAACTTTTGTAAACAGTTTTATTTCGCTCCTGACTATATTTTTAAGAAATTGTAAAACCCGATTATTGATTGGAAGTCTCATTTTTGAGTTTCGGGCGTTCAAATTTCACTTTTTGGAAAAATGGGGTATTTCCAATGGTTAAGAACTTTTTTATCGTGACTGTTAAAGGCAAACAATCTTTACTAATTCATATATATCATCAATGCGAAGAAAACGTTCAAAAAATATAGGCCATTTTATCCCGAAATTCATTTATTTCGCCCAAATAACTGTTTTTTGACTCCATTTTTTAGCAAAAATCGGCATGTTCCAAAGGTTAATATCTTTTTTTTTAAAGATATAAACGTTTTTAATATTTAATACGATCAAGGATAGCCTAGAGCACAAATCGTAAAGGACTAAAGTCCGATTTTTCAAGTTGTATCGGAATGGCACCACAAAAAGTGCCAAAAATACGGTATTTTGACCACTTTGGTTTTTTCGATGGCGCACCTCCAAATCGACTCAGATATCATTCCAAAGCTTTTTTTTATCATTTCTAAGCAATTTGCCATCATTTATGCCTAAAAAATCCTAACTATACATTTTTTACCAAAAAATGAGCCCGTGACAGGCAAATGCATCCCCCCCCCCACGATCATTGCAACATTCATTCAAAATTGAAATTATTGTTTGTTGCATCATTTTAACATGTTTACCTTCGTTATAAAATTAAACTTTAAAGAAGTGTATTTCTAGTATCTGAAATTAAAGTAAAAATATTAAAGTAGAGAATAATAATGAAAATTTTTTGTCATGAAATCATAAGTTATGATTTCACTGGCCAATGCCTTGCGTCTTTCTTCTTCTTTATTTACTTTATTTTTTAATAATTAATTGAAAGATCTTAAAGATCTTAACACTAAATTGAAAAATTATTATTGGAAACGAATTGGGAATTTTCACGGATCGGATTAACGGATCAATCCGTCAAATCGGATAAGGGATTAATCCGATTCTATATAAAAAATGTTTTTGGTATCAGTTATTGCAGTGTAAAAAGATTAAACGTAAAAATAGTTTTGTATTTAATGCAAACAAATTCTACAGTTTCATAATTCATAAATCTATTATTAAAATAGGTACTTCTTTACTTTAGTGGGCAAATATAAAAAACAACCTTTCATTCAACCCATCCACCCTTTTGAATTTTTTATTCAAACTCACTGTTTTTTTATGCAAATTTATGGTAAAAAAATATTTGCCCACTAAAGTAAAGAAGACCCTTAAAATAATATTTGTCAGGGTTTTCTGCATTTCCTCTATTTTTCCAATATTTTTTCAAAAAAATACATTTAAATATTCAAAAATCAAACTTCTTTTCATAGTTCAAATGTGTATTTCGAAAATTAGAATTTGTTTCAAAAAGCAAAAATATTTTTTGTCGATTTTTTTGGGGCCTTTTTTTCATAATAGATCGTTTTTTCTGTTTCTTTTTTTTTAAATTTTCACAAAATCGACAGAAAATATAAATATTGCTCAAAAAACAGAAAAAGAACAGCAGCTTTTTTGAATACTTTATTTGCAACAAATTTTTTCTTTAATGGCAATATTTATTTTTTCTAAAATACAAAAATCAATGGAGATTATTGGAAAGATGTCGCATTTTTATTGAGCACTTTACCACAATAAAAATGCGTTAAAATTTAAAGTTGTAAAAGTTTATTTAAATATTCTTTAAAAATAGACCACTCAAAAATCAATGCACTTGGAAATGGCATTAAATGTATGCTGAAAAGCTTGCATTATTATTGTGGAAAAAATTATGCAAATCCAAAATAATTGAATGAATCCTCTATCAATAATTTCACCAATTAAATGTTATTTTAAAAATTTAAAATTTGGCACCAATTTTTATTGCTTTAATTTTCCAACAAAATGTTTTATTGCTACCCTTTTTTGTTCAATTTTTTATGTAAAAAGTACATTTAAATATTCAAAAATCAAATCTATTTTTTTTCACAGCGCAAAAAAATCTTGTCTGTTTTTATGCATTTTTTTGTTGTGCATGTTTCGGAAATATTTGTTTAATTTTAATTATTAAAATTATTAAAGATATTGGCATTAAGATATTCTATCGGGAGATTTTTAATAAATTCTTATTAATATTTTTCTCTATTTTATTGCCTAATTTGGAATAAAATTAAATTTGGAATAAAATTAAATAATTAATAATTTGGAATAAAATTAAATTTTCTCTGATTTTTATTAAAAAATTCAAAGAAAACTATTACAGCGGCATTTTTTTGAAAAAAGTGTTTCAAAAAATGAAAGAAGAAAATCAAATTTTCGTTTAAAATTTTTTTTGTTGGTTGTCTTTTTTCTATCTCTGCCATCTGTCAAAAGATCGCAAAAGTTTTTTTGTCGCATTTTTAAATGAATCAATTATCAATGGTTACAAAATTTCATTTACACATATATATTTATTATTTCTACATTTTATAAAATACCTTTAAAAGAAACAAGAAAAACTCCAAATACGCTTTTCGAAAACTCGGAGATAAAACAAAGTGAGAAATTATTACGGCTAAATGATGAATGTGCCAAATAAAATTTGAAGAATACATAAAAAAATAAAATTTAAAAACATCTGCTGCGGATGCAAATTTTAGGCCTTACAGAAAGTTTTTACAGACAAACTTGGTCTCAAAATGTTGATTTTTTTATGCTTAAAAACCTTATAGAAATAAAATAGAAAAAAAGTTAAAGATAACTTCAAGAAATCGGAGATTCTGATTCGTACTTTTTTGCTCAAATTTTTTTCTTTCGCAAAGTTGCGCGCATTATGCATCATTGCAGACGACTTGGGAAACGTCTTACTTTTTTGATGGTGAAGATGAACTTTTTTAGCAAAAAATGTGAAAAACAGTAATTTAACGTTTAGTATTATTTATATTATTTTTTTCATTAAAAAAAGTAATAAACAGAACAAAAAAATGGTTTTCAAAAAAACCAAAAGTTTAATTTTTGCAATTTTAGATCATTTTTTCAACTTTTTTCGGATTAACTTGGATAAGTTTATTTTACTATTAAAAGATGCATTTTTAAATGAGGAATCTGAATATAGTAAAATCTAAGCCTGGCCGTGACTGGCCCACATACTTTTCCTCACATTTATACAAAAATCATGAAAAATCGTGAAAAATCGACATTCATTTAGATGGCAAATTGTTCGGATAAACTTGGATAAGTTTAATTTACGCCTAAAAGATGTATTTTTTATAGGGGAATCTGAATATATTAAAAGCTAAGCCTGGCCCGGACTGGCCCGTATACTTTTTTTCACATTTATATACACCACCATTTGACTTTTTTGCTTCATTGTCATTTTATGCATTCAAATGGTGTTTCGAATTGCTTTTTTCTCTATAAACACTTCTAGTATTATATTTTTGACCTTTCGTAATATATAAATAATATAATTAAAGATTATTTAAAGATATTTTAAACAATTTTAATCAAGCAAATTGTGTATCTTCAATATCAACTGAAAAAAACTCCCGCAGCGAACATAAATGTTTTTCTTTTTTAGCATTTGCAAAAAAGAAAAAAAGAATACCGTTTTTTTGCGTTTATGCGCAACCCTAAATGCCATTGATAATTGTGCCATTAAAATAATAATGTTTTCGAAAATTTTAACAATTTGTTAAATCTTTCAATAAATAGGTGCAATTGAAAAACAAACACCTTTTTGTGCGCACAAAATGGATTAAGGTCAAGTAATAGCTCAAAATTTTGTTGCCAAAATTATAAATTCCATCAATTTTGTCCGTCAAAGTTATAAAATTTGCAGAAAAAATTGAGTTTAAGCGACTTCATGAAGAATTCAACCGAAAAACAGCCAGCACTGGTGTCAAGGATTGATTTTTTCTTTTTTTAATGTGGAATTAAAGATTTAATAAACATTTAAATCTTAAATCAAAATAAAAAAAAGCTTTAAAATATTCAAAAAAGCAGCTGTTATTTTATAAATTTCTTTTTTTAAAGCAACGGCGATGTTTATATTTTCTTTCGATTTTTTGTTAACTTTAAACTAAATCGATAGAAATAGAAAGGAGAGATTGCGAAAAAAAGGCGGCAACAAAAAAGAAATAAAAAATACGTAGTTTTACAGTAAATAAATCTTAGATACATTTTTTGAAGTTCAAATTTTTTAATCTTTTTAATGATAAAAAAATAAAACAGTGCATTCCAGATTCCGCTCAAATAAATTCAAATTTAAGAATCACTCGCGAAAAATATTCCTGACACGAAAACTTTTTATTTTTTGAAGAAAAAATTTTTATTGATTGATTTTTTAATTTTTTATTTGTAAAATTAATATTCGCTTTCTTCTTTTTTTCGCGTATTTGTAAATGTTTATCTGCGATTAATATTAATTACATCACTCTTTTTAGATAACGTTTTTTACGCGTTTATTAATCAACTATGGATTCGAATGATCTTCAACTTGCTTTGTCATCTTCATCATCATCAAATAATGATTCAAGTGAAGAATATTCTTTTGCTTCTCCTCGTCCGCAAAACTTTTCTCTTCCTTATCCAATTATCAAATACATGTTTACAAATCCAAGTTCTGGAGAAGCATGGAAGAAGTTGATTAAAACTTGCAAATATTTCTTCTCTAAGAATGCTATTTTTCCTGTTGAACGTTTAGAATATGAAGATGATAAATGGAAAGCTGATGGAGAATTTTTTGATCCAACAAAAAATATTGCTAAATTATGGATTTATGAAAAAATTGTTGTTTATTCCTTTGAAAATCAACGAACACTTTTATCATCATTTATCCCTAAAATTTACATGTGTGATCTTCGTTCTTTGGATATTTGGTATCAAAACTTGACTTTTGATGAATATCAATTTTTAATTTCTTCTGGATCTCTTGAACAGTTACTTCTTTGTTACTGCACAATTAGTCATTCTGATAGAACCTTAGTTACTTTTGATCGGCTCTTTGAAAATGTTCTTCAACTTGAACTTTTAATAATGTAAGTTTCTATTTAAATTATGTATATTTAATCAAAATATTCGCTTTTGTAGGTATTGTGGCGGAAGTTCTGCATTTATGTTTGAAAAGGATACTGTCAAAAAATTTGCTGATATTCTTCCAGGATTAAAAGAACTTTATTCCTTTAATCTTTATGGTTTAACAGAAACTTTTGATTTCGCTTCAATCACAGATTTTCTATTGGTTCGTTTTTTGCTTTTTAAATACCGTTAATTTTCAACTTGTTTTAGAAAAATGAAACAATCTATTTTCAGTTGGAATATGATTTTGATGCTGTGCTTTCTGATGCATATAAAGAAGATCTTGAAAAGTGTATCGCCAAAATTATTGAAACTCCACCGAAAGAAATCCCTAATATTGATTTTCCTGGATTTGAAAATAATATTTTTTATAAGGATTATCAAAATTTATTTTAATACTGTTTCTGTTTGTTTTTAATAAATATCTTTCTGTTTCATTTAAAA
Organism: Panagrolaimus superbus; assembly: GCA_964035985.1. Taxonomy (NCBI): domain Eukaryota; kingdom Metazoa; phylum Nematoda; class Chromadorea; order Rhabditida; family Panagrolaimidae; genus Panagrolaimus; species Panagrolaimus superbus. The sequence continues at coordinate 17,261,612 of OZ038357.1, forward strand.
CGGCACACATGAGCAAAGGTAATCCGATCCAAAAAATATTTAATTTTTCTTGAATTTGCAAAGATTAAATAGTTTTATCATAGATTATTTTGATTAACTGACAAGGGAACCACGGGAGATGATCATCGAGTTAAAACATCCCACATCGTTTAAACTATTCATTGGGGGTCAGAAACAAACCCCAAAAAATATTTCGCCCCACTTTCAAGATTTGCGCATTTTTCGGCACCTTAAAGATGCGCGCGCTCTTAGAGCCCTTTGAAAAAAATATATTGAAAAAAAAAATTTTTTTTTATTTTTTGCTAGAATGTTAGTATTATGTCTACTGAAGATAACTGTAAAATATTTTTGCCCCAAAACAACGCTGACGTACTTTTTAGCGTTTTACAAGCATGCGCCATGCTATATATGAAGTTGAAAAAACCATTTTCACTTGCGTCAACAGGGCTTTTAAATAAATATTTTTATGCAGACGAATATTATTGACTATAAGGAACATTTTGGGCGTAAATTTGAAAAATTTAAAAAATTAAATTTTTTTTGTCATTTTTGGGAGCACAGGGGGGGACCAAGGCAATCGCGCATCTTTAAAGTGCCGAAAAATGCGCAAATCTTAAAAGTGGGGCGAAATTTTTTTTGGGGTTTGTTTCTGGCCCACAATTAATGGATTAAACTATGTGGGGTGTCTTAATTCAAATATCATCTCCCGTGGTTCCCTTGTGAGGTGTTTTAAGAGACTGTCTACCAGATTTTTCAAATCGAGCGGAACACACCATCTCAGATTTCAATTATTTTTTGTATTTTGGTAAAATATGGTCTAAAAACGTTATTCTGAAAGTATTACCAGTTCTTATAGTGCTAATTTTGGATTGCCACGATGCCAAAGGTCGTAATTGACCAAAATTTCATGACAAGTAAAATATTTTTATTCCATTACCAAAAAATTTGAAGTTTTCCCAGATGATACTAGTTGGAACAAGGTTTAAAAATATGTATCGTTTACATTTTTATCATATTTTTGAATACGATATTTTTTCACTTTGAATATTTCACGCCCTGAAAAAAAATTTCATTTTTCGTGGGGGGACCCAAATGAAACATGCAAAAATTGCCCCAGAATCTCAACTTTTAAGTTTTATGTCCTTTGTGCCATACCGAGGGGAACTTATCGATTCCCAACCAAAAAACTGTTGTCAAACAACATCTATAGCATCGAATAATATATATATTTCATGAATGGGGGCAGGTATCGATTTCCGGTGACTTGCATTATGGAATATCAATGTTGTGGAGCATCCAAGAACATTTTGAACATGTTTGGTTACGATTTCGAAATATGGGACCCCTTTGAAAATCCAAAATTTAACAACACAGAAATATCGCAAAAACTCGGGTTTTTTCTTTCATAATAAAATCAAATATGCATTATAATTGTAAAACAGATTTAACAACATCAATATAATATGATAAAAAATGACGGGGGGTCAAAATCGATTTTTTATTATTTTTTCAATTTTGCTTATTTTTGATCAATTTTTGGGCATTTTCTAATTATTATTATTTTTCTCGCTTTTTTACACAAATAATATATCTCTATTTGACAATATAATAATTTAAATTACGTTTTTCTAATATTTAAACATTTTTGAATACCTTAAAGACCTGTAATTTTAACATTTTTCTTCCTTTTTATATTTATTTATTATTTTTTTTGGATTTTCACATATTTGTTACTTTTTTGAGTTTTTTGGGAAAAAGATAAAGTTTTATTTATAAGAAAACATATTCAAGTAAATTCGTGAAAATAATGTTTCCGACGTATTTGCATCATCATGTTATGAATCTGTTTCTACCATATTTTGATCCACGTTTTCATACATATCATCAATTTCGATATTATTTTGATATCTCAAACCTCGGCTTGCTTCATTAATATAACGATTTGATTCAGTTGCTTCATCATTGATACATTCTTCATCATCGTCATCATCGTCTTCTTCCAAGTTGTTTGACTTACGATCGCAGCTTTTCTTCTTTTCCGCATCGTTTTTTCACTGGTGGTTTATAGCTGTTTGTTTTTTTCTGCTCAGCAGCAAATTTGCTTAACATTGGTTGAATTTGTTCTGGAAAAAGAATTTCAAGTGGCTCGAACACATGCTTCCCCTCTTTCTTTGCAGCTGCCATGGCTTTTGCAATTTGTTTTGGCGTCCATTTGCTAGCTTTTTGTTTAGCTCCTTCATTAAATTTTTCTCTTACAAATTCTCGAGCTTTTTCAGTAATTATTGGTGAAATTTTTGTTTTTCGATGGGCCCACCCCATTTCTGGAACTGATGATTCATCAATTGTTCTTTCTTTTTCATTTGCAATTGCTTGAGTTATTATATCTGTATTAGGATTCAGCTGTTTCACCTTTTCTTGATAAGTCCTTATGACAAAATCCTGCATTAAATCTTTTTCGGGGACATGTGGTGTATGTTTTCCTTCTAATACGTGTATTGTTAAATTTTCAAATGTGGTAATAGTTTCTATGCAATTCTCATCAGTGCAGTCAAAGAGAGGACCTTCGTTTTCTGATGCGTCTTTTCTTCGTCGTCTTCGATGAACGTTCCATATATTTGTGTTTCCTTCAGTAAAATAACGATGATCATTTGATTTCACAAGAATTGGAATGTTCATATTTTTTTTATGGTTTTTGGAATTGTACCGAAACAATTTGCCTTCTCCAATATTTGCAGCTCGATGAACCTGTATTCCCGGAGCTTGAAATGTAAAAACATAATATAATGAAATTCCTTTCAAGGCTGTTGATGGGATGTTAACTTCAGTTCGAGTTACTGTGGAAATGCTTATTGTGGAATTTGGAATGCCTGGATATGCTTTTAAAGCTTCAAACATCTGCTTTTCATCACAAACATTATGTTAAAGCCAACGTCTGTTTCGGATAAACTTATCAATATTAAAAACTTGTATTTGAAATATGGTTGCTTCTGTGAATGAAAATTACATTTCAAAATACCTCAATAATTAAAAGATGAAAAAGTAATTTCAACAATTGCAAAATTATTAATGGCACAAATACTTTTTTTATTTTTTAAAAGTAAATAAAAAATGTTTTTTTTCCATTTCCATATACGATTGTTAAAAAAATAAACATACTTCTGAAACGATCGTTTAAACGAATGCTCAAAATTCCCCAATCATTAATAAAAAAGATAATTTGAATAATATTCTTGGTGTCTTATTTGTTGTTAAAATTTTTAAAAAACTTTTGCAAATCGATTGATTAATCAACACTTATTTAAAGGAGCCCAATCAGCCAGCACAAATCTCTCACAACACACGGGCTCCTTTTGCGTAGGGTTAAGGTGTTTTTTGCGTAGAATGATTTTAAACGATTAATTTTTCTATCAAACGTCTTCTAATAGTCCCGTGAAAATTCTCTGAAATGTGAGTCCAAAAAAAAGAATTTTGAGAATTTCGATTTTTTTTCAAAGGGACCAAGGCAAAAAAAGCATGAAAAATTTAAAAAAATTTTTTTTTTCATTTTTTTAATTTTTTTTTCAAAAAAAGATAAGGAAGTAAATTTGAAAAGAAAAATGTCCATTTTAGAAAAAGTGAGAAACCGAAACGTGTGATTTCTTTGTTCAATATTCTCACACACTTTTGCGTCAATATTCCAGATCAAAGACACCGACAAAACTCCGATTAAAAGTGTTGTTAAAAAATCGGAAAAATATGTTTTTAGTTTAGTTTTTTACAAAAACATTTTCTCTATAAAAAGAAAAATGTTTAATTCTTTCATTTAATTTTATCAAAAAAGGAACAAAAAAATGTTTTCACAAATATCTTTCATTATCTTGGTCGGATTATCTCGTAAGCTCTTTTAATTCCTTGATTGTGATTACTAAATATCAAGCTTTTTAATAGTTATCAATTGTGCTGATATCTTATCAGGTCATCAAGGGCCTGAAGATGTTGACAAAAAACAATCGATGGAAACAACGATCACTCTAAGTGATTCTGGACTTTTAAAAGGGACAACATTTCTCAGAGCTAAACATTTGGTTAAAGGATTTACAGGTAATTTTTTTACATTTGTTTTTTTAAATATATTTTAATCATTTTATTTTAGGCGGAGTTGCTGTTTTTCTTTTGGATCAAAATAAAAATGAATTATGGCACAGTGAATGGCAAAGTTTTGGAGTAAATTTGCATTCTTCAAGAACTGCTGAATGGTCTGTACAGGTTCGACTATTGCACAAAAATGTATATACGTATATTATTCTATTTTTAAGGTTCCAAAAGAAATTTTAACAAAAATTAAAAACTTTTCCATCGTTCAAAAACATACCCCAACGGATCGAGTTTTTAAATGGATTCAGGATCCTGAAAATATGAAAAAGGTCATTGGCGTTATTCAAGTCATTGCTGCTGGAAAATAAATTTAATTTATTTTTGTTTGAACGATAAAAGTTTATGTAAAAGCAATAAAATTATATACAAATATATTTTAGTTTCAATTTTTAATGAAATGAGTTTTTTGTAACCTAAAAAATACAATTAAAAAGCGTACATCTTTTTACCACACAAAAATTTAATGACAAAATTATAAAAAAAGCATTATTTTTATAAAAGAAAATATGTATATTTTATTCAAAAAAAAACAAAACAAAATTAATGAAAACAAAGAAAGAAATCTATTGAGAATACGTTTGTGCATAGATTTAATTGCATTGGCCTGGCTTTTTTTCTGCTGGATTTTCTCTTAATTTTGGCAATGAAAAACAATTAGTTTTGCATGGGCCGGCCCCTGGTCACTGATGGAGGCACATTTTAGCAGAACAATTCACGGTAAGTTGTTAGCAGCTTTTGTTTGTGTAAACCCTTAAAAAGAAGCTCCAGTTCAGCAAAAATAAGGTCAGAAATATCTTTACTACCTAGTTTATTGGGAAAATTAGAAAAAAAATAAAGGTTGTATTTTCTTCACATCCATTTTAATATTACACTTGCGACGTTTTTTTTGAATATTTTACAAATCTTATAATATTATGAAAAACAAGTTTAATGTATTGTGTTAAAATTAACTACATTTATTTGTTGTTGCAACCATATCCAAAGTAAGAGTAAAATTAAAACATTTTTGGATTTTTAAGTCAAGTTTTTTTAAACATTTTCTTTTAAAACTCCTGTAGCAACAACAACGAAGATGGTCTCCCCATCTGGAGTTTTTGCCATTAGTATTCATGCAAATGAAGAAATATAAATTGGTGACCATGTTATCCTTGGATACTCTGCAACAGCGGCTAAAATTTTACATATTTTGTTGCTCCCCCCAGTTCCCAAAGTAAAAGCTATCGAATATAAGCATCCGTTAATACAACTTCCCTCATTTTTTATGATCTTGTCATTAATTTATTGGGAGTTAACAAATATCGATTTTGCAAAATTGATGTGAAGCAAAACACTGATCTGAAAAATTTGTGTGAAATAAAATTTTATAAATTTATTTGTTTTTCGGGCTTGCATTCTTATATTTTGCTTTTTTTATTAAATTAAAGAGAAAAAAGAGCTATTGCCATCGGCCTGGATTTTCTAGTTCATCTGAAGGGGTAATCGAATTGCACTTTTTTTTGGCCACCCTGTAGTCAATTTATCTAGCTTCTGAATCATTTACGTATCTGATTTTATATTAAAAATTAATCTACTCGTGGAGGCGAATCGAATGGTAGTAATTTTGCAGAATGTAGAGAAAATTGTTTTTTAGGATTCTGAATCCGACGGATTCTTAAGCATACTTGCATGATTTTATAATTTGTTACAAAAGTTTTAATGTTATTTTTTAACAGAAAGGATATTAATAATAACATATAATTTAAGGTACAAAGTCAGTGAAGTAAAACAAAATTACATTTTTACAGAACGTATAATTGGTGTCGTTAAGTTTATTTTCAACAAAGATATTTTGCAATATAAAATAAACATTCATTTTAGGCTTCTCTTGCTTAATTTTAAAAAATTTCATTAATAAAATATTCAAATAAAAGATTATATCAAAAAATTGATTTAAAAAATGCTTTATTGCAAAAAAGTGTTACTAAATCGATTCTCATTTCGCAACATAAAAAAAAAACTCGCAAACAAACATTTGATTTGCTTCATTTATTTTTTAAAACACTTTTTGTTTTTCAAAATGAAAAATCTGTCGATGAAAAAGTTTTTTTAAAAATTTTTTTATTTGCATAGTAAATTTGTAATGATTTAACTGACGGAAAAGCGTTTATTAAAAATAATGAAAAACATGAATCAATTCAATAATTATTAAAACTGATATTTTAGTGATAATATATCAAAAAACTTATAAAATATTAAGAATGTGTTACAGTATTCCTGATTGCAAAAGATGAAATAGTTTTTTCATTGACAATTTTCGTGGAAGGATTTTTTGATGCAATTTTTTTGGCAAAAAAACTGTTAAAAAATAAAATTCCAAATACGCTTTTCGAAAAGTTGGAGATAAAACAAAGTGGGAAATCATTACAGCTAAATGATGAATGTGCCAAATAAAATTTGAAGAATACATAAAAAAATAAAATTTAAAAACATTTGCGGCAGATGCAAATTTTAGGCCAAAAGAGATCATTTGAAAACACGAAGAAAAGATTGCTTGAAAAATTAAGCGCCGTTCGGCTCTTTCCTGGATTAAAGCAGAATAAGTTTGTTTCGAAGATTTATACATGGATAAAAGGATTAAAACAATAACAATGCCATTCAAAATGCCATTAATAATTGTGCCATTAAAATAATATTGTTTTCGAAAATTTAAGCAATTGGTCAATTGGTCACTTGAAATTGTACGTTTCGACCCAAAAAGGGCATATCCATCAATAATGAAAAAAAATGCCAACTAATGCCAATGAAAAACATTGTTAATGGCCTCCAAATCTAAAATGTGGGAATATTAAAAAATGGAAATGAATTAGTTTTTGAATGTTTATGGGAATATTCTTCCATAATAAAAGAGGTCATTTGCAGAATTATTAAAAACGCGGGTAATTTTTAATTTGTTATATTTAATTTTTGAAATTCAAATTCAGGAAAATTTAGAACAATTACTAAATCATTAATAAAACCTAGATATTGGTCCAGACTAAAATATCTTTACAATCGTTGATCTTTTTAACAAATGTTGATTATTTGTGGATTTGGGTTTTGTAAAAATTGAAATTTCGATTTCGAAAAAAACCAACGCATCGAAAGCCAAATATTTTGACATTTAATTTTTTAGTTTGACAAATCCATATTAGGTATTATTTAAGTTATTTCTCAAAATTTTATTTGATGGATTTTACAGTGATTTTAGTCGCTGTGATTAAAGAAGGACTTAGCTCGACAAAACCTGGAAACATGCATGCATGAGGCTAATTCAGGGAGGCATAAAATCGTCCGCCTCCTTCAAACAAAGACGTTTTAAAACTACTTTTTGCATAAAATTTTTACCCGTTCATATTTTGCCAAAAATACAAAAGCTGAATAACGATTCAAACATAAAACAGTATTCCAAATTGTTGTAAAATGAATACAGTACCATTCCAACAAAACTGGATTAACCCGATAAATAGAGGCATCGAGGGGGAAGACCCAATTTAGGAATAAAATAAAATCAGTGATATATCCCATATTTAAAATTATGAAATACGCTGATCGATGATTCGATTTAGTTTTGAAATATTGGGATGTCAAAAAAATAATAATTGTAAAACCTAAGCCTCGAGAAATACATGAAAAAATATTGGAGGTTAATTTTATCCATAACTTTTTGGCTAATAATATTACTGCTGCTCATTGCTTCAGGATTACTGTAGCTCAAAACTTTTGAGAAATAAAATGTTTAAAAATGCAAATGTTTTGAGTTGTTTTTATAGTGACTGTTTTTGTAACTACATATTTATTTTTGCCACAACTATATAGGCTCAAAAGTACATAAACACACCTTTTTTTGTGATAGCATCGTGAGAATTAGCATTTTTTATTTCCTTCCAATTTCCCCTAAAATACAAAATATTTTACAAAATTTCATGAATTAATGAACATTTAAAATCCGTGTTTTCATGTTTTTGCTGCATTAAATAATTTTTGTAGTACTGAAATACAAAAATGAAAAACACGGGTACTGGTCAAAGGTTAAAATAACTTTTAATACGAAAAAGAATTTTGAAAATATACTTCCTTTTTTTTGCAGTTTCCATGAAAGTCATTTTTATTTATATACAAAATCAGCGATTTCCTATATAAAGTGCATAAATCAAGAGAATTTTCAGAACTTTCGATTTTTGGATGTACGTCAATTGAATTATCACGCAATCTGCTGATATGGATTTAAAGATATTGAATCCGTATCAGTAGACCGCTGGATTTTTTTATCACTTAATCCTGACATAATATTTTATTGTTATTTTTTTCTGATTACTTATCATGATATTTTGCATTCAAAATTTTTGTTCGCATCGCAAAGATTCTAAAATGAAAGTGCCTTCTGTCCCTGAGCTTAGGAAGCATCAAAAAAGTTGTTCAAAAAGTTTCTGACTTTTTGTTTACTATTTTTTCAACTGCCAAAAGACCTTGAAAAAAATTGATTCATTGACTCTAACAAAGGTTTCAAAAAAAACTGTATTTCATGACTCAAAGACCTTGACAAAAAAAAGAAAAGGACAAAATTCAAAGACACAAAAAAAGGAAACAAGATAATTTTCGGAGATAAAAATAAAGAAACAAAAAATAGTTTTTTCTGAAAAAAAACACAAAAAAGAAAAGAGTTAAATCTTTTCGTTCTCCAAAAAACTAAGAATCATGATCTTTTTTTTAAATTTCTAGCAAAAAGTTGCTTCAAAAAAATGTATAAAATAATAAATATTGCTTTTTGAAAACTAAAAAATTTTTAAAAATTGTAAATAATTTTTCAGCATTAGAATTTTAGCAACTTCAAAAAGACGATGAAAAAAGAAGAAATGAAATTCTGCAGATTCAAAAATATTTGTGGTAACAAATGTCCATGCATTTCAAAATATTTTACATCAAAAAAGAAAATATTTGGGCCGAAAAATGAAGTTACCGTATTTACACAATGCAAAAAGTCACGTTCAAATTTCATCGAAAAAGAGGTGAAAATAATTGTTTTTGTCAGTTAATTAAATTCATTTTTAGCCTAAAATTTTACCAGCCGTTAAAATATTCAAATCCAAAAATTCAAAAGGTTATGGTCTTAAAACAATGGAAGCAATAAAAAAAGGAACTAAAATAATTGAATATATCAGAGTGAGTTTTTTATAAAAAATAACAAAAATTTTTAACAACTATTTTTTTGTAGTTCGTTTCATTATTAAAAGAAATAAGTTTATCTCAAGATAAAACTTATCAATTTTCAATTAATATGTCAAAAAATTTTTTGTTTTTAAGTTCACCAACCCGGTCAGGGTTGCACGAAAGTTTCGTTTCGTTTCGTTTTTGCGAAACTTTCGCGGTTTTTTAGGGTTTCGTTTCGTTTCGTGTTTCGCGAAACAAAGCCTGAAAGTTTCGTGAAAACGATGTGCTAAGAATGATGTAAAAACCCAAAAGTTTTGGAGAAAAATGAGTGACAACCAAGTCGAAAATAAAATCATAATTTGTTTTTTGAGTTTAATTTTGGCGCTTTTTTGGAAAAATTTTCTTTTTCAAAAAATTTTTGAACTTTCGTTTCGTTTCGTTTTGCGAAACTTTCGCGGTTTTTTTAGGTTTCGTTTCGTTTCGCAAAACCTAGTTTCGTGCAACCCTGAACCCGGTGGTGATCTCAGGCCGGATTTAGGCTTGCCTAAACCCCCTGAGGATCTCTTGCTTACAAGGGAACCACGGGAGATGATATTTGAGTTAAGACATCCCACATAGTTTAAACTATTCATTGGGGGTCAGAAACAAACCCCAAAAAATATTTCGCCCCACTTTCAAGTTTTACCCATTTTTCGGCACTTTAAAGATGCGCGCGCTCTTGGAGCACATGGTCCCCCCTTTTGAAAAAAATATGTTGAAAAAAAAATTTTTTTTGATTTTTTTATTTTTTGCTAGAATGTTAGTATTATGTCTCCAGATGATAACTATAAAGTATTTTTGCCTCAAAACAACGCTAACCTACTTTTTAGCGTTTTACAAGCATGCGCCATGTTATACATGAAGTCGAAAAAACCATTTTCATTTGCGTCAACAGGGCTTTTAAATAAATATTTTTATGCAGACGCATATTAGTAACTATAAGGAACATTTTGGGCGTAAATTTGAAAAATTTAAAAAATTAAATTTTTTTTGTCATTTTTGGGAGCACAGGGGGGACCAAGGCAAATCGCGCATCTTTAAAGTGCCGAAAAATGGGTAAATGTTCAAAGTGGGTGGAAATATTTTTTGGGGTTTGTTTCTGACCCCCAATGAATAGTTTAAACTATGTGGGATGTCTTAACTCAAATATCATCTCCCGTGGTTCCCTTGTTAGCCCGCAGGAGCACAGGCACGGGTACGCATACTCATTTTTTAACTGGCCCTTTGCCGGACTCGAACCGGAGACCTCCTCCTGCTGAGCCAACGCTTGACCAGTCGATCACACGACCCGCAAAACTACACGACCCGCAAAATCCATATTTCTTAAAAATCATTTTTTGTTAATGATTTTAAGAAATATGGAAATGTAAGTAGCTTTTGCAACCATGCTTGTTTTCCAAATTGCACCGCCTTATTAATAGCTGGACATGAAAATCATCCAAAATATGCAAAGATCTAAATATTCGCTCAAACGGCAAAGAATTAACAATAAATTATGGTCCCGCCACGACAACAAAAAAATAATAACAAATGTTTTTATCAATTTTTGCTTTGAAAATTATATCATTTAATGCTGTATTGTTGTAAACAATAAAAACGACGACATTTTAATGCTAATGAAAAAAGTTACACTTTTATCTATTTCTGAAAATAAAAATTATTTAAATATTTTGATGCTTTAGTTAATACAGATATTTTTAAATTTTAAAAACAAATGTGTTTTTTATAAACCAACCCAAAATTGCATTCGAATGTTGGCGCTCGGTAACATTAAGCCAAAAAAACAATATATTTAAATAAATCTTAGATACATTTTATGCCATTAAAATTATATAAGCTTTTCAATGATAAAAATAAAGATTTTTAATGATAAAAATATAAAAGAATGCATTCCAGGTTCCGCTCAACTAAATTCATATTTAAAGGGAGCGTCCGGGATAGAAAATTTGCATATTTTTTCGGCACAATTTCGATTTCGGCACTTTTTCGCCATTTTTTCGGGCCGAAAATATTATATTCGGAATCAGCATAGTCAAAAACCTATAAAACCAGGAAATTAGTCTAAATGACAAAAATTTCGATTTTTTAGGATTTTTGGAAGTTTCGATGGTCCCGAGTGGATAACTTTCGAATGTCCAAAGATAGGGTCTCAAAACCAAAATATTCGGATTCTACGACGAAAATTACCCTAGGGGACGGAAAATGGCATCTCTCAGATGACTTTGAGTTTTTTGTAACCAGCCTGCGTGTCTTTGTAAAATTTTTCCAGAGAATGCGTCTTAAGCATCGCTCGCGGATAATATTCCTGACACGAAAACTTTTTATTTTTTGGAAGAAAAAATTTTTATGGATTGATTTTTTTATTTTTTATTTCTAAAATTTATATTTGCTCTGTTCTTTTTTTCGTGCCTTTGTAAATTTTTATCTGCAATTAATATTAGTTACATCACTCTTTTTAGATAACGTTTTTTACACGTTTATTAATCAACTATGGATTTGAATGATCTTCAACTTGCTTTGTCATCTTCATCATCATCAAATAATGATTCAAGTGAAGAATATTCTTTTGCTTCTCCTCGTCCGCAAAACTTTTCTCTTTTTTATCCAATTATCAAATACATGTTTACGAATCCAAGTTCTGGAGAAGCATGGAAGAAGTTGATTAAAACTTGCAAATATTTCTTCTCTAAGAATGCTATTTTTCCTGTTAAACGTTTAATATATGAAGATGGTAAATGGAAAGCTGATGGAGAAATTTTTGATTCAACGAAAGCCATTGCTAAATTATGGATTTATGATGTAAATTTTGTTGATTGCATTGAACATCAACAAACACTTTTATCTTCATTTATCCCTAAAATTTACAAGTGTGATCTTCGTCTTTTGGAACTTTGGTATCAAAATTTGACTTTTGATGAATATAAATCTTTAACTTTTTCTGGTTCTGTTGAAGTTTTAAAGCTTGTAGAATGCACAATTTGTCATTCTGATGGAACTATAGTTACTTTTGATCGGCTCTTTGAAAATGTTCTTCAACTTGAAACTTTTAAAATGTATGTTTTTATTTAAATTAGGTATAACTAATCTAAATATTCACTTTTTTAGGGGTTGTGCCGAAAATTATGCATCTATGTTTGAAAAAGATACTGTCAAAAAACTAGCCAATATTCTTCCAAATTTAGAAGAACTTTCTTTCTTTGGTCTTTATGGTTTAACAGAAGCTTTTGATTTCGCTTCAATCACAGATTTTCTTTTGGTTTGTTTTTGCTTTTTTAAATACCGTAAATCTTCGACTTATTTAAGAAAAATGAAACTATCAATGTTGATTTGGAATATGATTTTGATGCTGTGCTTTTTGATGAATATCAAGAAGATCTTGAAAAGTTTATTGCCAAAATTATTGAAACTCCACCGAAACGAATCCCTGATATTTATTTTCCTGGATTTAAAAATAGTATTTTTTATCAGGATTACAAAAATTTATTTTAATACTGTTTCTGTTTGTTTTTAATAAATATTTTTCTGTTTCATTCAAAAGGCACACAGGGGCAAGGTAATCCCATCCAAAAAATATTTTATAAATGCTAGAACATAATTTTATAACGTTGCAAAAAATGAAATTAAAAATTAGTTTGGCACAGATATATAACACATTTTTTTTTCAAATTCGAGGGCCATCGGCAAAAAAAAAAGTTGGATTTTGAGATAAAAAGCTGAAACTTGACAAATAGACTAATATTGGGCCAAAAATGACCAAAAAAAATGTGTTATATTACCTACCAATAAACAGTGAATGTTCGTTTGTTGGTGTGTGCGTTTTTATTATTCATTTGCAAAATAGAATGAATAAATGAAATTTGCATGAAACCAAATAACAAAAAGTGCTGATATTCGTTTTTGCAAATATTAGAAAAAAATAGAATTCAAAGGAATGAATACTGATGTCAGCATCAAGGTCACACCAAAGACTTTATACCTCGACAGAAATTCTAAATTTTCATGCTTTTTGGAACAAATATCATAATAAACCAAAAAAAAGTAATTATTTTTTTGTTTTCTCAAAAAGCGGTTAATTCGGTTAAAATTTACCGCTTTTTTCGAAAGTGATATGAAAGCTTTTAACCAAAAAAGAAATGTTTTGATTCGGATTCCTTAAAAGGTTTATTATTTTTTCCAAATTTAAAAAACATCAGAAATAGAAAATTTAGTCTCTCTTAGTATCGGTACAAAGTTAAGACACTTTCGTTCAACTTCCAAACAAAAAGATCCAACAAAAAATTGATCTATTTACGCGTTTCCCCCTCTTACTGTTGTTACCAGACTTTTTTTGCTTTTGTTTTACGCTTACTGGCGGACCTAAAACAGTGATTTTGACTATCGGTTACTGTAATAACCCATTTTTGAATTTAGTAATAAGATATTATGCGCTGCGAATCCGCGCACTTTAATTTTATTTTGACGTGCAGATGGATTTATAAAGAAAAACCTGCGTTATTATTCAAATTTTGAAATTTAATATTAGCTCTGTATTTATACACAAAAATAAAAAAGTAATAGGCCGGCCGAAGGCCCGCTTTTTCCCTGGATTACATACTTAATAAAAAAAATACAATTCTCGGCGGGCCGAAGGCCCGCTTTGTGTCTAGTGTTTTAAAACAAACACGACATTATTCAAATTTGCATTTTTAAATGCAATTTTGCAATAATTTGGAACAGTGAAAAAATTTCAAAATTTCCATGAAGGTAGCCCAGAATGTCAGTGAGAAGGTGTAACTTCGCTTTTTCTCATGGAATTCTGGGGATTGTTCGAAGCTAAACCACGACATTTTGAAATTTTTGTGGAACAATTTCTGAAAAAAATTGAATTTGAATTTTTGATGGACTTATGTAGCAACCGGCGCGTGAAAAAAAAATTTTCGATTTTGCTATTAATTTTTATATTATCAGATAGATCTGGATGTTCATCATTTATGAGCAAAAGACGTTTTCGTTTTTTAACCAACGGTTTCCGAATTACTGAGAATCTGCGGCGTGAGCCTCAGATTTTTATGGCGGAAAAAAGAATCGAAATTTTTGCCATTTAGGCTAATTTCCTGGTTTTATAGGTTTTTGACTATGCTGATTCCGAATATAATATTTTCGGCCCGAAAAAATGGCGAAAAAGTGCCAAAATCGAAATTGTGCCGAAAAAATATACAAATTTTCGGCATTTTATCCCCCAAGACTTGCCGTGAGAGATCGGTTCTCCGCAGATTCAGAAAGAGCGTAGTCGATTTGGTATATATGTGCCGATTACATATTCTGAATCGTAGACGAGCGAATATAGTATTTTTCAAAATCGAAGAAATTTGAAAAAGTTTTTTTTCCAAAATTGATTTATTTTTATTTCAAATCATTATGTTAGACATTAGAAATAATTGTGGTAACTTTTTATAAGTAAAAAGTAATTTTTTGGTAAAATTTGTGGTAAAATTTGATTTTCTTTTTCACTCTTACAGTATTTTTTTAAAATATTTTTTAATTTTGTTGCAAATAATATTATTTGATATTAGAAATATGTATACTGTCAACAAAGAATTGTATAGCAAAATAAATAGCAGTAAAAAAAGCCTAAAGACATATTAATAATAAATTTTAACTTTTAAATAAAATATAATAAATCCAATGTTACCATAATATTACTTATTAATACCCCAAAAAGGCACAAAAAGACACAAATAGAGTGTCTGAAAACGATACATTATTAATGGATCAGATTTAATTTAAAAGGTGTCTTTCAATTTTCTAAATCTTAATTTTTTTCTAGGTTTTTTAAAAATAATGTTTAAATATTCAAATAATTTGTTGCAAAAAAAAAATTGTAAAATGACTGTAAAAACGCAGAAACTTAAAAAAATTGTTCGTTGTTTTAATCAATAACTGTTTTTTGCTTGTTTCTTTAAGGAAAAAAGAAGAGTAGTCACAATTTATTTGATACATTTAAAAAATATGAGTGATTCATTTGTTGGTTGATGGTCACCACATAATTCTCAAACTGCGCAAAATTGCGCATGAAAAATAACTCATTTTTTGTATTCAACTTTTTTGCATCATAAAAATTTTGATAACACTTTTTTTGTCTTTGATAAATAGTGTTCCGATCCCGTCCCGTGCCGTGACGTTTCAGTCCCGTGAAAATCCCATAATCCCGTCCCATGGTCATAAATTATCGCGGGAATCCCGTGATTCCTGTGAGTTGAGGTCTTGGTCCCGGTTTGATAGATGATGAATATATAAATCCATGACGATGATGACAATTCAATAAAACACCAAATAAATATCCCCACAATGATAAAATGCCCCAAAGAAACTCACCCAAGTATCCAGAGCAGCTTTATAACACCACAAACACTTATCCAATAGTTTTATAACAACAACTTTATTAAATATTAATATCACCAGAGCAAAATAAATCAACCACTTGACAGCAAAGCACAAAAAGAAGACGACTGAGCTCTTCCCAAAAATAAACAACAAACAAGAGGAGTTGCGAAAAAGTCCCGCAACGCCAAAATACAATAAAAGAGTACCATCGCAAAAAGAGCGATGGGTAATACAATAATAAAGGGGAATGTGCATAAGGGACTGTCCAGACGTGACGTCACGGCTTTAGGGGGGGGGGAGGGGGGTAAGCAAAAAGTGACGATTTGTGATGGGGGAGGGGGGGGGGTCAAAGCCAAAAGTGACGTCACGGAAATTGATCATTTTTGCAATGTTATTGAATTAATTTTTACTAAATTTTTTCTCTAAAGTTTTTTCAAAGAGTAAAAAACTTTTGACGCGAATGATTAAAACGCGGCAAAAAGACTGCTAAAGCAGTGTTAGCAATGCTCTTTTGGACAAGCTTTAAAAACTTTCAACCCTGTTACAAAGTAATGAACTTCGAGGTATCCAAAGGATTAATTAATCCAAATGAAACTGTAAACATGTCGGATTTACACAATTCTTTTATGGCTTTTTTTCGAAATTGGGCTGAACTCAAAACAAGATTTGATAAATCTGCAAGAGAATTTGCTGGAGAAAACGCATGGAAAGAATTAAACAATGATATTGTTCAAATTAAACTCAAAATGACTTTTTGGACATCTGAAATTGAAAAACATAAATTCAATCTCGTATATAAAGATCAACTTTATATACGAGATTGCTTCCAAGAGATTCACGAACTATTGAAGGGCGTCGATATTTTAATTGTGCTCCCGTTCGATTACTAAAACCACAAAATGACTTGATGAAAGATTTTGTTTGTTGTTGTTACAAATAAAATTTTAAATTAATTTCAATTTTTTATGCATTTTTGGAAAATGTGACGATTTTTGTGACGGTGGGGGGGGGGGGAGGGGGTAAGCCAAAAGTGACGGTACTGTGATTAGGGGGGGGGAGGAGGTCAAAATTTTGGATTTTGCCGTGACGTCACGTCTGGATGTTCCCTAATCTCTCAATTTGTGGCCACTTTCAAAATACGGGAATTCCCGTTCCCGCTTTTTTCGGAAAACGGGACGGGATCGGAACACTATTAAAAAAAACAAATAAAAATAATTTGTTTGCGACATTACTTTTTTTCCACAATTTCATTCATTTTTGAAAGCACAAAATTTGATAAATAAGAAAACCTAAAAAAATCTGTTAATTTTTATCTTTTTTTTTCTCCATAAATTGTAAAGCCTTATTATTGTCAAAATAAAATTATCGAAAGAAGACAAGGGGTGCACAGTAGTATTTTATATCTGTTGTTAATGTAAAAAGAAAGCACAGAATAATTTATCTTTTTTGAGTTTTTAGAAAATTCATGCAAGAAAAAAAGCAAGTAAAATATTTTTGTGTGATTAGGGTCAGAGAATTTGTTGCTTGTTTTTTTTTTCGTTTCCGCACCGTATTTCGCCTGAAAACTTGTTACAGTTTCCCGTTTCACAAATTGTAATTATCCGACAGATGGCAAAAGACAGACAACAAAAAATTCGCAATCAAACGTTCGATTTTGAATCAAAGGAAAACTTTAAACAAAATTTGTAAAAACATTTTTTTTCATCGACGACAAAAAATAGCAAAAACAACTCTTATTAATAGCGTTTTCTCTTTTCGACAGCTGCATTTCGTAATAATGCCGTATAAAAATGGCATATTTTTTGATCAAAAATGAAAGAAAAAACATTTTAAAGTTTTTTTAAAATTCGATAGTGCTGAAAAAAAGTCTTTCGTTTTTTTTAAATCTTTGAATTTTTTAATTGCTTTGTATTTTTGTAATTTCCTTTAAAAATTACTTTAATTTTGTTTTTATGTGTTTTATAGTAATGTTGGTAACAGCTGAAGATACAATTAATTATTTCGATATTAATAAAATATGTTCAAAAAGCTTGACATCAAAAGGTAATGTTTTTGGCACAATTGCAATAAAACATTTGTAAAAGGTAACATTGAAAATTTCATTAACTGTTTATAATTTTTTGGGAATTTCATTTGAGTAAAAGAAGGCTAAAAAATTTATGGCATTAGTGCAGTTTTGCTCCCCCAAAAATTATTGAAAATTTTTTACCGAAATTTTGCATAGAGGTGGGCGGGTTCAAAATATTGTTTTGGGAGACTAAAAGTGCACTAGTACCAAACTTTTTAGGGACAGCGCATATTTGCTAAATGTGCTAAAAAACGGTATTTTCGAATGTGCAAAAACTTTTTTTTATGAAAAACTGCAGAAAAAAAGCAGTTTTGCATTAATTTTTAATGTCTCGTTTTTTTCAAAATGAATCATTTTTTATTACGTATTCCGATGCAAATTGTTTCTTAACAGTAATAATGACACTTTTTTATGTTTCAAAAAAAAAGAAGTTTAAAATATTAAAAAAAAAGACAGAGAAAAGTTTTTGGATTAAGCTAGCAAAAATCGGCATTTATAATTTTAAAAACAGTTTCACTTTTTGTTTGTGTAATTTTGAAGCGCAAAAATCAAATTTCGAAAGAAAAAAGAAAAAAATGGGCGTTAAAAATTCAAAAAAAAAACCAAACATGTTTTGTTTTTTGGAAATGAAGGATAGCAAAAAAAAGAATAAAAATATCCTTTTCAATCGACACTTTTTTTTGTTAAAGTGTTAAAAAAATAGATGTTAAAAAAAGGAAAAGTTTTGAAAATTTAATAACATTTTTATCACTGTTTTTTAGTTGTTTTACAAAAAATTTAGATTAAATTTTAAAATTTTAAAACATTATTCAAAAGTGATACTGAAAAAATAGATGAAAATTTTTTCACAAAAATTCTGTGGAACAAAATTAATAAAAAAATTATTTGATACTTTTTTTACAACACTTTATTTGCAATTTTCGAGTTTTTACGGAGTTCAAAAATAAAGGCATCTCAAAATTTATCAATTCCATAATTCCTTTTTATTATAAGGCTCCAAAACATTTTTGTGATAAAAAAAATTATAATAATCAGTAAAATACAGCTTTTATATTATCGATCTGAGAAAATTTAATTTAATTTAATTTAAGAAATTTTATGTTTTTTTGAATAATATGCAAATTTTTTAACAATGTTAAAAACAAAATGCTTTATGAATAAAAAGGTGCAAAGTGCTCCAGCTCCTTTAAAAAAATATTAAAAATGTTTAAAATTATCCAAATTATTTAATTTAAATAATGCTAAATTTGGATGTTGGGAATTCCATCATTATTATAGTTTTTTTATGAGTAGAAAAAAAGGTATAATTGAATTTCTCATTTTTCGCTTTTAAGTTTGCGAAAACCATTTTGCTTAAAGGGGAAGTCACATTGTTAACAAATTTTTTCTTATAAAAATTATTGAAAATCAGGAAAAAATTATTATTCTTTTTTCATTCATATTTTATCCGCACAAAAAAATATGAATGAAAAAAGAACAATAGCTTTTGCCTGATTTTCAATAATTTTTATAAGAAAAAATTTGTTTGAAATTAGACTTCCCCTTTAAAAACAATGATAAAATAATCAAATAAAAATGATGGATTCTTTAAATGATTAGTAGACGTTTCCCTGACTTTTATTTCCCTGACTGGAAATAAACTAGTCAGGGAAACGACGGTCAGGGAAATAAAAGTCAGGGAAACGTCTACATACCTCTTTAAAAATGTAAAGACAAAAAAATATGCTCATGTTTCTCTCTTTTTTCAATCAATAAACCATTGTTTGTTGCTCGATTCTTTGAGAAAAAAAGGAGGAGTGCCCGAATGATTCATCACTGATTTTTTGCAGCATCAAAACAATTATGTAATGATTCGTTCGGTGGTTTTTGGTTTGCACAATATTACTATTCTTTTTAAAAAATAGAATAATTAACATTGGATTTGAATGAAATAAAAAAAGCAAAAAAAAATTCAGATTATTTTTTCAGGAAAAAAATACAGAAAAATTCGGAACTTTGGCCAACAAAACTTTGACCTAAACGGAACTTTGGATGACAGCATTCCGACAGACAGAACCTACAAATTTTTGATCGTCAAAAAAAATTATTATATTGAAAATGAGACAATAAAAAAATTACAAAAACCAATCTCTTTTTTTTTAAATATTTGGCTCTAACCGAAATAAGTTTACTTGTTGAAAATTAGTGGCTCAAACACATTTGATGGCTCCAGCTCACAAGGAAACCGCCACTTATGATATTTGAGTTAAGACATCTCACATAGTTTAAATTATTCAATGGGGGGTGAGAAACCAACCCCAAAAAAATATTGCGTGCCATGGATAAGGTTTACCCATTTTTCGGCACTTTAAAGATGTGCGCGCTCTCACTACGGCGCGTTTAGCACACTTTTGCTCATTCGTTTTTGCAAGTTGCGCGCAATTTTGCAAAAAAAAGAAATTTTTTACCAATTTACTGTTTTAATTTAAACATATTTCTGCACGTATATCACAATTATTTTTTTATAACATTAAAATATTGAGTATTAGCTACTCAAAAATATCAAACAATCACATTTTATGTAAAACCATGTATGAAATCTAAGGATTTCAACTTTACCTATTTTTGAAACTTCACCTAACGTAAAAAATTTTTGAATAACGTTGATTTTTTTATTTTTTTGATGGATAAGGTTGCTAATAAGGTCTAAAAACATGAGGGAAAGTTTCAACAGCTGCGATACAAATTTTTTTTCACAATCATCAAAATTCGATTTTCACCTTGTACAACATCTCCAACATCATTTATTCATTATATATTCATCAGATATTACTCAAATTAGCTACAAATCAACTTGCTATCATCAATAACAAATATTACAATCAATGTAAATACCGTGTAACTTATAATAGTCACTACAAATGCACTCAAACTCATCAATATGTTCAACATCAGAAAATCAACAAAAACCATCAAATATTTTTACTTTAAAAGCTGTAATGGGTATGTTATATTATTCTAAATTAAATGTAAATGTTCTAAATATGTATTTATATTAATTTGGTTATTTGTATCATTTTAAATAATCTTCGGATATATACTGTAACTTTATTTTCAGGTTTAAAAATCGAATTCAATAAATAAAACTTGAAGACTAAAAAATAATTTTTATTAAGTACATTGATGATTGACTGTATTTTAAATTGGAGCACTTTTATCAAAATAAGATGTTTTAATAATGTTTTGCATATGTGCATATTCATATTTATTGCCACTTTTCAAAAATGGTTCATCATTCCTAACTTTTTGATGACATCTTTCCAATGAATGTTCTCCATATCGACCCCATGATTTATGAAGTCGAAAAAATGGAGGAACATGATCAACCAAATCATGAAGATGTTGTGATGAATATAATTCTGGATAATCTTCATGGATAACAATTCTAATTTTTCGAATGATCAAATCAAAAATATCAAGCTCCGCATCTGTATAATCTCGGCATTGCATAAATTGTTCATCAATTTCAAAAAGCAAATGAAATAATTTACACCCATATCCATTATATTTAACTTTTCCTTCGGCGAATAATCTTAACATTTTTGATGCATCTCCCCCAGTAAGATTATGTGATGGAAATTTTATTTTTATATTGCAATCTTCAAGCAATTTAATCACACTATAATTTTTACTTATTTTTAAAAAGAATAATTTTTACTTATTTTTAAAAAGAATAATTTTTACTTATTTTTAAAAAGAATAATTTTTACTTATTTTTAAAAAGAATAATTTTTACTTATTTTAAAAAAGATTAATCACTCACTCTTCTTGATTATGTTTCATAGCTTCTTTAAGAGTGTAATTAATTGACCCAATTTTAATGTGAAGTGGTGGAGGAACAACATGTGTCATTGGAATGAAATCGATTAATGGCATACGTGAAATAGAAAAATTTTCTTTACAAAAATCTTTAAATTTTTTAGAAGTTTCAGCATACAATTCTCTCATTGCTTCTGCCTTTTTTCCAGATTCAATTATTTCATCAAGTGTCCTTAAATTGATTGGACCAATAATACGATTTTTTGTAATATAACAAAAAGGGCAAAAGTAAGTTGCTGAACATCCTTGGTGACCAAAACAAGTGCAGATTCCTTTAAGATCAGCAACGAAAAAATATTCAAATATTATGAATTGCCCATTAATCGTAAAATCATTGAGTAAATACATATCACCAAAAATTTCTTTAAATAATGCTTTAATGTATTCATATTTTTCTGGGTCACTGGAAATGGCAAGTGATAAGAAGTTATCATCGCTTTGAGGGTTCAATAAATTATTTAAGAAATATCCAATTTTATCAGAATTTTGTCCGCTATCGATGCCGATAGTAATTTGTGGAACTTCTGGTAAATATTGGGGCCCGATATTTTGAACTCTCCAAATTAACGATTGAGCAAAAGAAATGGTTTTTTCACTTTTGGTTCCAATTGTTGCAGCATTTTCCCAACCAATACCACTTAAAATTTTCTCTTTTTCTTTTTTATATGTGTGTTCAGATGGAACTTAAAAAATCAAATTGTAATTTAAGAATGATACTTTCAAAGGAAGCTTACAGAAGTTTGGAGATACAGTGTTAATTTGACGCACTGTTTCACGTGGAATACTACATACAGTAATAAGTTTTAACGCGGATGCCGTATCTGGAGCTAATGGTACGCCCAATCTTTCTGCTTCACTTTTACGTTTGAGTTTTTGTGTGCGGCCTAATTCTGAATATGGGGTCAAAATTTTACCAGGACCGCGGAAAGTTCCTGAAAATTATTTTATGACTGGATTTTTATAAATTGTAAACAACTTTTTGGAGTTGTTACAGGAGGATCCATTGTTTGCTCTTCGAGTAATTGATTTTCACGTTCTTCAAGTAATTTTTCACGTTGTTCTAATGCATCTTCCTTCATTTGAACAGCTTTTTCACGTGCTAATAAAGCTTCAAATTTAGCATTTATTTCTGTTTCTCTTATTCCAAGTTGAACATTCATCAAAGATTCTCTATCATCCAAGTCTTTTTCTCGTTGCTCCAATTCCTGTTGTTTTGTTCTACTTAAATTTTGTTGTCGTTTTAGAGTGGCAGCATCAGTTTTTAATTTATCACCAGATTTTTGTTTTTGCTTGTTTTCCCATCGCTTCTTAATTGCATCCTGACGCTTGATAATAAGGGAATTAGTTGGATAATTTTCATTTTCAGCAACGGATTTGTTAGGATTGAATAATAATTGGGATGCTTTAAATTGCATTAAATATGGAACATTACCTTGATCTTCTTCTTGTTGCCTTGGGAATTCAAAGGGATTCTGCAAACTTTAAATGCAACAGATATCTTTAAATTTACTAAAAATTACTTGGATAACAGATTTTGAATCAATGGATAATTGTTTTGCATTTTTCCATTTTTTTGTCAAACTTGATTTTTCATTTCCTTTTTTTGAGCTTTCTGGATAAGCTTCAATCGAATTTTCATAAGCTGCAATATGAAGGGAAAGAGTGCTGTTGTTAAGATTTACTTTTTCCAAATTATCTTTTTTACCAAATTCTTCTTGACGATGATCTTTCCGTTGATCAAACATTTCCTGACGTTCTTTTTCAGTAACTAAACAATTCTTATTTTGGGTTTTGTTCCATGAAGTTGAATCATTTTTTGCTTGTTGCGAATCAGTAACATCTGAAACATTTAAAATGGATGCAATTCTTTCAAATTGGTTTCATATGCTTATTAGAATTACAAAAAATTTTCTTAGTTTTTCTAATAATTTACTCCAAATGAACCAACATTAAAAACTTATTCATTAATTTATTAGTTAAAAACAGAATTTTGCATCTAATATTTTCTTACCGTAATTTTGAACATTTGAGCTCTCATTGGTGGCACTTTTTGAGCACGAAGTTTCATTAAAAAAACATTGATGATTTTGGTTTAAACTGAGGTTACGGTATTGATCGTCTGATGGTGTATCAACAAAGGCGTTCTGCTTATCTTTAAAAGATAAACAGTCATCTTTTGTCGCCATCTAAGATTGCCTTAATCCTGTTCAGTTGATGTTAACCGTTAAAAAATAGGCAGAAATTAACAAAAACGCAACAAATGAAAGCAAAAATATATATGAAAGACAAAAACGAGGAGTCATATTTTTTTTAATAATTTCTTTGCCAGTGCAAAATATAAGCAGAAATAATAATGATGCAACAAGATAAAAAATAAAGTGGAGAAAAATTTTAATAAAAATTGTTAACTGAAAATAAAGTTACAGTATATATCCGAAGATTATTTAAAATGATACAAATAACCAAATTAATATAAATACATATTTAGAACATTTACATTTAATTTAGAATAATATAACATACCCATTACAGCTTTTAAAGTAAAAATATTTGATGGTTTTTGTTGATTTTCTGATGTTGAACATATTGATGAGTTTGAGTGCATTTGTAGTGACTATTATAAGTTACACGGTATTTACATTGATTGTAATATTTGTTATTGATGATAGCAAGTTGATTTGTAGCTAATTTGAGTAATATCTGATGAATATATAATGAATAAATGATGTTGGAGATGTTGTACAAGGTGAAAATCGAATTTTGATGATTGTGAAAAAAAATTTGTATCGCAGCTGTTGAAACTTTCCCTCATGTTTTTAGACCTTATTAGCAACCTTATCCATCAAAAAAATAAAAAAATCAACGTTATTCAAAAATTTTTTACGTTAGGTGAAGTTTCAAAAATAGGTAAAGTTGAAATCCTTAGATTTCATACATGGTTTTACATAAAATGTGATTGTTTGATATTTTTGAGTAGCTAATACTCAATATTTTAATGTTATAAAAAAATAATTGTGATATACGTGCAGAAATATGTTTAAATTAAAACAGTAAATTGGTAAAAAATTTCTTTTTTTTGCAAAATTGCGCGCAACTTGCAAAAACGAATGAGCAAAAGTGTGCTAAACGCGCCGTAGTGCGCTCTTGGAGCACATGGTCCCCCCCTTTGAAAAAAATATGTTGAAAAAAAAAATTTTTTTGGATTTTTTTGATGATGTAATGTGTCCATGCATTTCAAAATATTTTACATCAAAAAAGAAAAACTTTGGGTCGAAAAATGGAGTTACCGTATTTACACAATGCAAAAAGTCACGTTCAAATTGCATCGAAAACAGGGTTGCACGAAAGTTTCGTTTCGTTTCGTTTTTGCGAAACTTTCGCGGTTTTTTAGGGTTTCGTTTCGTTTCGTGTTTCGCGAAACAAAGCCTGAAAGTTTCGTGAAAACGATGTGCTAAGAATGATGTAAAAACCCAAAAGTTTTGGAGAAAAATGAGTGACAACCAAGTCGAAAATAAAATCATAATTTGTTTTTTGAGTTTAATTTTGGCGCTTTTTTGGAAAAATTTTCTCTAACGATGTTGCTGTTGTTATTTACGTTATTAATAAAAAAATTTTTGAACTTTCGTTTCGTTTCGTTTCGTTTTGCGAAACTTTCGCGGTTTTTTTAGGTTTCGTTTCGTTTCGCGCTAGCGAAACAAAAATTTCATATTATCTTAAAGTATTTTTTCAACAATAAAAGCAATTTTGTTTGCAAATATTACAGTAAAATAATCATATTTTTTTATTAATGAAGTATTTATAAACTTCGTGGTAAGTAAGTTTTAATTCGTTTATTATTTTTTTGCTTCTTTAAAGTAATTTATCAGCATTTTTTAAAGAAAATTGCAAATAAAATATTCAAAAAAGCTGCTGTAACTCTGCCCTTCTGGGCAATTTTTTCGTCAATTTTGTGAAAAATTTTGCAAACGAAAGAAACAGAAAAAACGATCAATTGCGAAAGAAATGTGGCAGCCAGTGTTGTTGCGCCTCCGCCTCCGGAGGCGGAGGCGGAGGCGCATGGTCGGAGGAAAAAATTTTTATTTAGAAAAAATTTAGTTTTTTTTTAAGGAGATGTTTTTATAACTATTTTGTAAATTATGTGTGGATGTTTAACTAAGTTTACATAAATTGTCACTTGAAAAGCGGGAAATTCAAAATTGTTTGATTGTCAAAGGTTACTGAAACATCTTTAATATATTAAAATTATATATTTTTTTCTTATTATTTTTATTAATATTAAGAATACTAGTTTTAGAGATGTAAAATTTTTGTGAAAATAATTGTAAAATAATCAAATTGTTATATTTTTGCTTTAAATTTTTAATCCTGCGAAAGTTATAAAAAATATAGCTTATTTTCAAAATTTTTTATATTTGAACCGGAGGCGACCCGGAGGCGCCTCCGGGTCGCCTCCGAGGCGGAGGCGGAGGCAGAGGCGACAAAAATAAAAAAGCACAACACTGGTGGCAGCAAAAAAAACAAAAACAAAATCGGCAAAAATATTTTAGCGCTAAAAACACTTCCTTCTCCAAAATATACATTTTAACTATTTTAATAATTTAAAAAGCAACTTTGATTTTTGAATATTTAAATTTATTTTATGCAAAAAAATATTGAATAAAATAGGGAAATCTAATAAACATTTTTCCAGACGAAAAGAAATATTTAATAATACAAGTTTTATAGATTTATAAAATATGCGGTATTTTTCTACATTAAATATAAAACAATTTTTACTTATTTTTTCATACTTTAATATTTTTTCACTGGAATGCATTTGCCTGTGTTTACAAGCAAAAAAAACAGACCAAGCTGGTTCTTGTTTCATAAATTTTGTAAATAAAAATGATGAAAAAATTGACGTTTTTTTCAAAAATTCTTTTTTAAATTTTTTTTTCACACATTTAAATCCTGCTTCAACAAACACAAAAATATTGTAGCTTTAGTTTTGTTTTCACGCTTTTTTATTCTTAAAAAAATTGGAAAAGCTTTGGAACAATAAAACTTAGTAGGAAATTATTTGTGTTTTTTTAAATATTTGAATTAATTTATATCACGGTGCGTCGAACGCGACCAAAACTGTCCAGTGAGATTTTTAGAGAACAATTTTCGCCAATGAATTTTTCCCACTAAAATTTTAAACCTAAATTCTGAAGGAATCACGTAGTTTAAACGTTTTTTATCTTTTGGATAATTTAAATAAGCTCGATCCTAAAGCTGTCATGCAGGGATTTACCAAAAGATTTTATTATTAAAGAGATTTTGGTAAACAAAGTCGAGGTGTTAAAAAATGCTCTCCAGCGTTTGTGTTCCCCTCTCCTTGCTGCATTTTTCTCCACCTTTTTTATGTTTCACGTTATTAAAAGATTAAAAAATCTTTGATCTTAATTATTTTTGTGTGTTTTAATACTTTATATATGATTTCTGTTAATCATATGTATCGTGAAAGTAGGTTAAGGTTTGTTAAAACCTTCAGAAAAAGCTGATTTACATGTTTTTGGAGCTAACGATAAGTTTTCTATGTATTTGTATATAAATTTGTCTAATATTTCTTTAGTTTTATAGGATATCAATTCAATGTATATTATGGTGGTCGTGAAGAAATGTCAAATAAGAAATTTTTTTGGAAAAAATTATATAATGGGATGAATATTGGATGATGGGTTACGGTAAGTTTTTCTTCGACTCCTTGTTAAATCTGTTGCTGAAGAATGTCAAACGTATTTAATATGTATATATTTTTTGTAAGTTTTATGGGTTTTAATAAACTTTTTTACATTAATTTGTTGATTTTTGTGATTTGTGACACTTTTTTAAATTAATATTATTCCACACTCAAATTTTATGCAACAATCTTTAAACGTTTTTAGTCATATCATGTAGAGCACCTAAGCGCCAAATGTATTTCATTATCCATCCATCACGATCTGCTTTTTTCATGAAAGAAGCTCTTGGGTAAAGAGAATTGACCAGGGCATGTATTGCTTCTATTGCTTGTTCGGAGAGTAATCCAATCGTTTTATACATTGCAGCAAATTCTTCAAGATGTTTTAAAAAATGAGCTTTTGGAGTAACGTTTGTATCACCAAGATTTGATGCCATATGCTGAAAGTAATCGGCAACTCCAACTTTGAGATCTTCTATTTGTTGTTCAGTTAAATATTTAGCCGCTGTATAATTTTGTAAACTCCCAAGTTTTTGAAGTGCCGTTAATAAATGTTGAATTCTAGGGTGATCTTTTGCAGCATCAAGCTCATTGAATTTTTCTGTTTGTGTCATTAAAATTCTCGCTTGATTTCCATTAAAATTTCCGAACCATGCGTTTCTGAATACTCCCATTTTATCAAGAATTTTGTAATATTGTTTAATATTAGGTCCCATGATATTTGATTTGGATACTACTGCTTTTTTAAGCTTTGATTCAGCTTCCGTGACGGACAGTACAAACTTACGATAGCTTTCTTGTTCTTTACCACGTTCTGATTGCAAATAATTATATAACACATTGTTTCTTAAATATTCTCGAATATCACGACATTTTATTGATCTTTTATTTCCTTGTTGACCAGTACACATTTTGTGATAATGTTTTGGAATTATGCAGCAAGTACATTCTTTAAGTGCTTCTTCAACATCATATCCAGCTCTAAAAATACAGTAGGATGCGGCACATCCACCTTCCAACCCATTATTTGGAGCATTAACAGTTTCATTATCAAGAATGTGCTCCAGAAAATATATCATCTCTTCGGTTTTTTCTGTTTCTTTTTCGAAAGCTCCTTGTAGTTTTTTAATTTTTTCATGTAATGCAGAAACATTTTCATCAATTTTTTGTTTGTCTTCTGCGGCAAGATCTTTGTAATCCAAAATTTTCAAATAGTCTTCAATTTGGTTTAATTTATCATTACATAATCCTTGCCAAATATGAAGACAAGGAAATGCAATTTCATGTGGTAATGTGCTGAAGTATGGTTCACGAACATAATATGGATATTATCCTCCATCATCTTTGTGAAAACTTAATCGAGGTTCACCAAGTTTGATAGCCTGAAGTAACTACGTTATTGAATTTAAAAATGATTTTTGTCACCTCTGGATTACTGTAGGTTCGATTTTTTGGTCTGACATGCATGCATTTCCAGCAGTAAATATTTGAACCAGCTGGTGATCTACCATGTCCTTCAAGAATACCTTCAACGTCAGAGACATAAC
Source organism: Panagrolaimus superbus (assembly GCA_964035985.1). Taxonomy (NCBI): domain Eukaryota; kingdom Metazoa; phylum Nematoda; class Chromadorea; order Rhabditida; family Panagrolaimidae; genus Panagrolaimus; species Panagrolaimus superbus. Next base: position 17,290,491 of record OZ038357.1, read on the forward strand.
GTAAGCAAAATTTGAAAATTTTCCATTCACCATTTACTTTTACACTTATCGTTTTTAAATTTTTTAATTGACGTATCGAATGGCAATATGCTGCTCCCATAGCTTTCAATGAACCTGGATATGATCCAATAAACATAACACGTTCTGGAGAATTAGGTGAAATGGTGGATGAAAGAGCAAGGATCAGTCTGGAATAACCTCCGCCTGCATCAATTCCAACTCCACCAAAAACAGTATCTTTAAAAGGTGATGGACTTGTACAAAATGTGCCATGATCAAGTTGATTTTGTATTTTAAAAGTAACACATTCGAGAATAGTATCTAATGTTGTTACTTCGAATTTTTTGCCTTCAAATGTTATTGATCTGATACTGACTTTGAAGATATCATCAAATTTTTTTACTTGTTGATCAATCTAAAATTTAATATTTTAATATTCTTTCAAGAATTTGAGAAATATTACAGCATATCGCGTTAGTAAGAGAAAAAAATGTTGCAAAAATTTCTTTAATTCTAAATATTTCCTTTGTGTAAGTCTGCATTTACTAATCATTAAGGATGCTGCTAACGGGCTGAACTCATCTTTCATTTCAAGTTTAAGTCCAAATCTTGATGCGACTTCAACAACAAATGCTTCACGATGTTTTAAAGCTTCAGGAGAATCAAGTGACATTCTTGGAGCGGCAAGATGGCATATAACATTGAAACCATCTTTCAGTCGATCCAAGCCGCTTTGTCGAGAATGTAAGTCCAAATAAAACTTTTCAATATTGGCAATTCTCTCTTTGAAGCATGTTAAATATCTTGTCATGTCTAATAAACAACGTCATGTTAAACAATGATCAAGCACTGGTAAATGATGCTTACCGTCACTATTCCATTTATTCATAAGTTTATCAAAAGATATAATAGCTTGTTTATCTTCAACTAGAATCTTTTCAGTTTGAACCTCACAGTCTTGCATTGTTGAATCAAAAATTTTAATCTTTTCTGTTTGCACTAATATATCATGTGTCAGGGGTTTATTTGGCATTTTGTATATAATTTCATTTGTTTTATCCAGTTTGTTCTTCATTTGGTCAAAATCTTCTTGAAGTTTAAATTTTTCAGTAAGCGCAATTTTATAAAGTTCTAACTTATCATCATCATCTGCACTTTCTATAAAATATTAAAAAGAAAATAAAACAGTAATAATTAAGTAAACATACTGTAATTTTCAACAGCATGTTTAATATGTGCCGCTATACGCATATTTGTTTTCAGCTGAGTTTTTTTATATTTATTACTGCGGGATTTCGGAGTAGAACTTGAAGATACTGGAGTAACATGAATTACGGAAGTTTCGGAGGGATGGTGTGAATCAGTTTTAGGTGCGTCGTCAGCATTTAAAACCTAAAATACGACAAAAATTTTTAGCATTTAACAGTTTCCCAAAACCCACTAGATTATTCACTTCTGTTGAATGGCTTTGGTGAAGGTTCATATTACTGTAACGTTGATCAAAAATTTTATCATTACTCATTTCTAGATCAATGCAACTATAAAAAACTAGTATACGTAATGTTTAACTATTTACAGAAAGTTAAATAATCAACTGTTAACAACTAATGCAACGTCCATCGTCATTTTTTTTATATTCCTTTATTTGTTAATAATAACTGCATATAAAAGTGTCACAAATCACAAAAATCAACAAATTAATGTAAAAAAGTTTATTAAAACCCATAAAACTTACAAAAAATATATACATATTAAATACGTTTGACATTCTTCAGCAACAGATTTAACAAGGAGTCGAAGAAAAACTTACCGTAACCCATCATCCAATATTCATCCCATTATATAATTTTTTCCAAAAAAATTTCTTATTTGACATTTCTTCACGACCACCATAATATACATTGAATTGATATCCTATAAAACTAAAGAAATATTAGACAAATTTATATACAAATACATAGAAAACTTATCGTTAGCTCCAAAAACATGTAAATCAGCTTTTTCTGAAGGTTTTAACAAACCTTAACCTACTTTCACGATACATATGATTAACAGAAATCATATATAAAGTATTAAAACACACAAAAATAATTAAGATCAAAGATTTTTTAATCTTTTAATAACGTGAAACATAAAAAAGGTGGAGAAAAATGCAGCAAGGAGAGGGGAACACAAACGCTGGAGAGCATTTTTTAACACCTCGACTTTGTTTACCAAAATCTCTTTAATAATAAAATCTTTTGGTAAATCCCTGCATGACAGCTTTAGGATCGAGCTTATTTAAATTATCCAAAAGATAAAAAACGTTTAAACTACGTGATTCCTTCAGAATTTAGGTTTAAAATTTTAGTGGGAAAAATTCATTGGCGAAAATTGTTCTCTAAAAATCTCACTGGACAGTTTTGGTCGCGTTCGACGCACCGTGATATAAATTAATTCAAATATTTAAAAAAACACAAATAATTTCCTACTAAGTTTTATTGTTCCAAAGCTTTTCCAATTTTTTTAAGAATAAAAAAGCGTGAAAACAAAACTAAAGCTACAATATTTTTGTGTTTGTTGAAGCAGGATTTAAATGTGTGAAAAAAAAATTTAAAAAAGAATTTTTGAAAAAAACGTCAATTTTTTCATCATTTTTATTTACAAAATTTATGAAACAAGAACCAGCTTGGTCTGTTTTTTTTGCTTGTAAACACAGGCAAATGCATTCCAGTGAAAAAATATTAAAGTATGAAAAAATAAGTAAAAATTGTTTTATATTTAATGTAGAAAAATACCGCATATTTTATAAATCTATAAAACTTGTATTATTAAATATTTCTTTTCGTCTGGAAAAATGTTTATTAGATTTCCCTATTTTATTCAATATTTTTTTGCATAAAATAAATTTAAATATTCAAAAATCAAAGTTGCTTTTTAAATTATTAAAATAGTTAAAATGTATATTTTGGAGAAGGAAGTGTTTTTAGCGCTAAAATATTTTTGCCGATTTTGTTTTTGTTTTTTTTGCTGCCACCAGTGTTGTGCTTTTTTATTTTTGTCGCCTCTGCCTCCGCCTCCGCCTCGGAGGCGACCCGGAGGCGCCTCCGGGTCGCCTCCGGTTCAAATATAAAAAATTTTGAAAATAAGCTATATTTTTTATAACTTTCGCAGGATTAAAAATTTAAAGCAAAAATATAACAATTTGATTATTTTACAATTATTTTCACAAAAATTTTACATCTCTAAAACTAGTATTCTTAATATTAATAAAAATAATAAGAAAAAAATATATAATTTTAATATATTAAAGATGTTTCAGTAACCTTTGACAATCAAACAATTTTGAATTTCCCGCTTTTCAAGTGACAATTTATGTAAACTTAGTTAAACATCCACACATAATTTACAAAATAGTTATAAAAACATCTCCTTAAAAAAAAACTAAATTTTTTCTAAATAAAAATTTTTTCCTCCGACCATGCGCCTCCGCCTCCGCCTCCGGAGGCGGAGGCGCAACAACACTGGCTGCCACATTTCTTTCGCAATTGATCGTTTTTTCTGTTTCTTTCGTTTGCAAAATTTTTCACAAAATTGACGAAAAAATTGCCCAGAAGGGCAGAGTTACAGCAGCTTTTTTGAATATTTTATTTGCAATTTTCTTTAAAAAATGCTGATAAATTACTTTAAAGAAGCAAAAAAATAATAAACGAATTAAAACTTACTTACCACGAAGTTTATAAATACTTCATTAATAAAAAAATATGATTATTTTACTGTAATATTTGCAAACAAAATTGCTTTTATTGTTGAAAAAATACTTTAAGATAATATCACCTTTAAGTGCATTGTTTGTAACAGAATAAAAGTACTGATTTAATTTTTGGTAAATGTTTCATCATTTTTTTCTTCATGTTTAGCATAGAAGTAAAATTAGAATAAAATATTAAATTTTTGGCATCTGTTTAAAATATATTAACTCTGGAAAAAATTGGCAAAAATTGTTTTATTTTAAATGGAACCCATTTCAAACATCTATCAAATGTCATAAATCTGTAAAGGTTGTATTATTAAACTGATATTTATCACCCTATCAAAATCATTTGCCTCTGCTTCTGCATCGACTTTATTTTGCAATATTTTTTTCAAAAAATAAATTTAAATATTCAAACATTGCATTTTAATGGCTGAAAAGTGTATTCCCAAAAATTAAAATTTATTTCAAAAATGTTTTTGCCAATTTTTATGTTTTTTTGCGAACGCCTTTTTGCTGCCCTTTTTTCAAAATTGACTATTTTTTCTGTTTCTTTCGCGTAAAAAGTTTTAAATAAAATCGAAAGTAGTATAAATTATTGCTCAGACAGATAGAAAACACAGACAAAATAACAGCAGCTTTTTTAAATATTTTATTTCCAACAAATTTATTCCTTAAAAGTGGCTGATATTTATTTTTCCAAATAAGCAAAAAAAAGTAACACCCAAATTAAATTTACTGAAGATTGAAACCCAAAGATCATTTTTTAAAAACAATTTTTAGAACTGTAACATTTGCCAACTGAATAAAAAAATTATTATTTTCTAACTTGTTTAAAATTTGTTTTTTACTTTTTGATGCTTATTTTTTGTTAAGCTTGAGTTTTATGGATCATTGAAAAAAGAATTTTAATTCAAATTCCATTAATTTCACAGTGATTTATTAATATAAAAATTTTAATGTTTATACTTTTTTATAGAAGAAAAGTTTTTAATCTAAAATAATTCAATAAGTCTAAGGACATTATGCCAAAATTCCCTCATATGAGAAGCAATCAAAAATGCACTTTTACACCAATAAAAATGCGTTAAAAATTATGACAAAAGAAAGTTGTAAATTTGAATATTCTTTAAAAATAAACTACTCAAAAATCAATGCACTTGAAAATGGCATTAAATGTATGCTAAAAAGCTTGCATTATTATTGTGGAAAAACTTATGCAAATAAAAAATAATTGAATGGATCCTCAATCAATGATTTTACCAATTAAATGTTATTTTTAAAATTTAAAATTTGGCACCAATGTTTTATACCTACCCTCTTTTGTTCAAATTTTTATGTAACTCATACATTTAAATATTCAAAAATCAAATCTATTTTTCCACAGCGCAAAAAAATCTTGTCTGTTTTTATACATTTTTTTTGTGCATGTTTCGGAAATATTTGTTTAAATAATTATGAAAGATATTTGCATTTAGTTATTCTATCGGGAGATTTTAAATAAATTCTTATTAATATTTTTCTCTATTTCATTTGCCTATAATTTGGAATAAAATTAAATTTTCTTTGATTTTAATTAAAAAATTCAAAGAAAGCTACATTTTATTTGCAAAAAGTGTTTCAAAAAAAGAAAGAAGAAAAATCGAATGTTTGTTTTTAAACATTTAAAAATGTTTTTTATTTGCTATCTCTGCCATCTATCGAATGATCGCAAAATTTTTTTTTGAATTTTTAAATGAATCAACTGTCAGTGGTTACTAGTGATCGGATCCCGTCCCGTTTTCGGTAAAACCCGGGAAACGGGAATTCCCGTTTTTTAAAAATGGACACGGGACGGGAATTACGGGAATCCCGTCGGAAACTTGTAATATGTAATATCCAAAAATTGCGGCGTTTCTTTAACGCTTTGATCTTTTTTTAAGACTTTCGCTTCGGGAAATGTTTTCAAAAACAGTTTTTACAGCGGCGAATATTTGCAACAAGTTTTTTTTGTGTCAGGTCGCCAACATGCGAATTTTCAATTTTATGTAAACATTTCTGTTATTTTGTAAATTTCTTTTTTTAAAGCAATGGCGATGTTTATATTTTCTTTGGATTTTTTGTTTACTTTAAACTAAATCGATAGAAATAAAAAGGAAAGATTGCGAAAAAAAGGCGGCAACAAAAAAGAAATAAAAAAAAAAAGTTTTATAGTAGATAAATCTTAGATACATTTTTTGAAGTTCAAAACTTTTAATCTTTTTAAAAATAAATAAATAAAACAGTGCATTCCAGGTTCCGCTCAACTAAATTCAAATTTAAAGGGAGTGTCCGGGAGAGACAAAGTTCCCTTTATGCATCACTCGCGGATAAAATTCCTAACACGAAAACTTTTTATTTTTTGGAAGAAAAAATTTTTATGGATTGATTTTTTTATTTTTTATTTGTAAAATTAATATTCGCTCTCTTCTTTTTTTCGTGTATTTGTAAATGTTTATCTGCGATTAATATTAATTACATCACTCTTTTTAGATTTTACACGTTTATTAATCAACCATGGATTTGAATAATCTTCAACTGGCTTTGCCATCTCCATCATCATCAAACAATGATTCAAATGAAAGATATACTTTTGCATCTCCTCGTCCACAAAACTTTTCTCTTCCTTATCCAATTATCAAATACATGTTTACAAATCCAAATTCTGGAACAGCATGGAAGAAACTGATTCAAACGTGCAAATATTTCTTCTCTAAGAATCCTGTTTATCCTATTGAACGTTTAGCATATGAAGATGGTAAATGGAATGCTGATGGAGAAGTTTTTGATTCAATGAAAAATGTTGCTAAATTATGGATTTATGATGAAATTTTTATTGATAACTTTGGATATGCACAAATATCTTCATTTATCCCAAAAATTTACAAGTGTGATCTTCGTTCATTGAATATTTGGTGTCAAAATTTGACTTTGCAAGAATATCAATTTTTAACTTCTTCTGGTTCTCTTGAAAAGTTAAGTCTTTGTAACTGCAATATTAGTCATTCTGATGAAACCTTGGTTACTTTTGACCGACTCTTTGAAAAACTTCATCAACTTAAACTTTTTGTAATGTAAGTTTCTATTTAAATTATGTATATTTAATCAAAATATTCCCTTTTGTAGGTATTGTGACGGAAATTCTGCATCTATGTTTGAAAAAGATACTGTCAAAAAATTAACCGATTTTCTTCCAGGATTAAAAGAACTTTCTTCCTTTAATCTTTGGGGTTTAACAGAAACCTTTGATTTTGCTTCAATTAATGATTTTCTTTTGGTTCGTTTTTTACTTTTTAAATACCCTTAATTTTCGACTTGTTTTAGAAAAATGAAACAATCGATGTTAATTTGACATATGTTTTTGATGATGTTCTTTCTGATGCATATAAAGAAGACCTTGAAAAGTGTATCGCCAAAATTATTGAGACTCCGCCAAAAAATATTCCTTCTATTGAATTTCCTGGATTTGAAAATAGTATTTTTTACAAGGATTACAAAAATTTATTTTAATACTGTTTCCGTTTGTTTTTAATAAATATCTTTTTGTTTCATTCAAAAGGCACACAGGGGCAAGGTAATCCCATCCAAAAAATATTTAATTTTTCTTGAATTTGCAGAGATTAAATTTATGGAGACAATTTTAGTTAATTTAAAAGATGTAGTAAAAGTGGCTTAAAAGTGTGTGAGCAACTTTGTAATTAAAATTACTAATATACATATTTATGAAATGATTAAAAGGAAATTACTTTTTCTTTTTTAAATTGGAATTTGAGCAATATTTTAAAAGCGAAAAACTTTTATACATAAAAAGTGAAACATTTTTTGCCCACCAATTTTCTATACTATTTATTCTATTTTTATATTTTTTAGATTAATTATTTTAGTAATTTTGTAAGACTTAAAAAAATCAAAATTTTTTAATAGTATTATTACAATTTGCAAATAAATTTATTATTAATTTTTTTAATACATTTTTGTATTTGGTCGAATTATCGATGTGGTGGATTATGGTAATCATCTTTAATTGTTTTCGTCGAAAAAAATTTAAGTAAACACTTGGAACAGATTTTGAGATAAATAATAATACAAATGGATGTATAACTATTTTGATTATATTACTTCCAACATCAATAACATAATCAAAATATTTTAATGCAAATGGGGTAAGGGCTGGGGCGAATAGGCCGCATAATATAATATTCAGCTAAAGCAAATTGAAAGAATAAAATTACAATTTTACTTGTGCGAATAATTGAATGTCCCGTTTCATTGACGATGATATTGTATTATATAATTTATACAAATATCGATATCGTAAAATTGTTATCATTACAAGGATGAAACTTAGTGACGAAGATGTCAGAACTACCGCGGGACCAGCAGTTGAATTATACTGAAAATGCGTTTCTAAATATATAAATAAAGGTATACTGTAAAAATGTGAGCAGAAAAATTGAAGGTGCTTTAAAAAACGATGGTTTTTTAAGTTTTTAAAATCCGAATTGAAAAATCAAAATATTTCTTTTGCGTATTGTTCTGATCCAAAAATTTTTAAAAAAAATCTATCGATTTTTAAATTAAAAAATGATGGCAAATTTTTAAAAAAAATGCCATTTTTTAAGTTTTATTTAATTCTCCGTTTTTTTAATTTATTTAATTTAAAAATCTCATGTCGTCAGGATTTCAGTATCCCTTTTTGTCATTTTAAAGGAGATTCGTCATTTTACTCTTTTTGCGATTTCGTAAAAAAGTTGTGAAAGCGTAATAGATTGATAATCAGGCTTTTTCGTGTCGATAACGGCATACTGTAAATTGATTTTTTGTTTTGCAAAAAAAACAAAAAAGAGATTTTTAAATCTTTTTCTGTGTTTATTTGTTTATGTTTATTGGTTAATAAGTTCTTTTTTATGGTATCTGTGATAATTACATGTCTTACCTAACAAAAAAAAACGATTTCAAAGCCTCTTTTTTGTTTTTTTTTTGCAAAACAAAAAATCAATTTACAGTATGCCATTCTCGACACGAAAAAGCCTGATTATCAATCTATTACGCTTTCACAACTTTTTTACGAAATCAAAAAAAGAGTAAAATGACGAATCTCCTTTAAAAATTTTTATACGCAATTTTTTAGTTAGTTAATTCTTATTTACAATGGTTTTGTGGCGTTTTTAATGCAGATTTTTATTGAAAAGGTGATAATTTGGTAAATTTTAATTAGCTACGTGCACGCGCGACTCAAACGCGTGTGTTCCCTGCATTTTTTTTCAGTCAAAAGAAAAAAAAGAGAGGTATACTGTAGAAATTAAAATTTTTTTATGAAATTTTAATTTTTATCCTTCTAGATGTAAAAAAATACAGAGATTCCAAAAATGCAACTTTTAAATATCACTTTCATATAAAAAATCTAAGAAAAGTCTAAAAAATCGCTTGTTTTCACGTTTTTTTAAAAGTGATACATTAGGCATGTTAGAGCCGTTTTTTGAAACCACACCTATTCGATGCAGAATTTTTTTCTGCACCGAATAAAATTAACAAAAGTTGCGCGAAAGTGAGCGGTAAAAAGTTTGCGTCTGTATCCAAGTGCGGGAGACGCTGCGCAACAGTCCTTCGGTCACTGGTTCAAATCCAACAACTGCATACATTCTTTATAATAAAAACTGCTTTTATTTTTGGATTCTCCATGGTCGACAGCATATAGGTACCAAAAATAAACTCAATCGGAGATAAAAAATATTTTTGTGTTTCAGCTGGGCATCGAACCTGCGCTACCGTCTTTGTAAAAAAAGTCCTTTTTTGAAAACGACATTGCAAAAAAAAGTGTGGTTTGCAAACGCGACACGAAAATATTTATAAAAAAAATGTGTTCCCCGACTGAAAAAAAATCACTTTTTACATTTTTTTAACAATTAATTACTCGATATTATTGATTTTTTTTTAGTTTTTTGTTTTTTTATATCTAATATTATTTTCATTGCGCATCTAATGGTACCAAATTTATAGCATTTTAATAATTTTGAAAAAATGGTGCACATTGCTAATTTTAATGTGAAAAGATGTTTTTCCATGGTTTTCCCAACGTCTTTTTGTTCATGATGAAACAAAAAAGATACTTTCGAAAAAAAAACTTGACTACAAAATATTTTTAAATAAGTTGATAGAATGATTATTTTAAAATAATAAATTTATGTTTTAAACTCTTTAAAACCGTTTTGTTTTTATCCTAGGATTTTCTATTTCTTACTTATTTAATATTGTTAAAGGTTTTTATTGTGGTCATTTAATTATTTATTTCTGCGTTGATGATACAACTTAATAAATGATAGATATAAAACGCTGACTTTAAAAATATTTTAAATAAATACAAAAAAGGGGTAAAAATACAGAATTTTCCTCTTGTTTTTATAATAATTAAATATGAAACATTATCCTCAGTATTATTGAACCGGAGGATTTATTGTCAACTTTAATAAGATTTTTTTGTTATAAAATTTTGAGGCAATTTTGACCCAAAGTGCTATTTCTGCCTCACTTTAAATTTCTATTACTATCAAAAATTTGAGGCTATTTTTTTAGCCTCACTTTGAGGTTATTTTTTTAGCCTCACTTTGAGGCTATTTTTTTAGCCTCACTTTGAGGCTATTTTTTTAGCCTCACTTTCAACGCCTGGGATTCGAACTTTCGACGCTCGTTTGAGAGACGATTGTACTAACCACTCAGACATTCCAACAAACAATAATGCGATGCAAAAATGAAAGGAAAGAAAGTGATACTTTTTTTTGTTCTTTTTTGCATTTTTTGTTCTTTTATTTTGCATTTTTTAACAAATGTTTTATTTTTTTAATTTTTATTAATGCAATAACATGTTGGGTTATATTATCACACATTTTCAAGTTTGTTTTAACAACATTACATAAGAAAAATGAATTTTAATTATTAAAAAAAACAATTGTGATCTCTCTGATTATTCAAGATTAACAATATTATCACCATCGGCAGTCATTTTTGGCTTTTTTTTTGATCCTGCATGAACAACATCTATTAAATATTCATCCCCGACAACACTAATTTCTTCAAAACATCCACAATTAGATAAAAAATGATTTGCAAGTTGCAACTAAAGATTTATCAGTTACTTTAAATTTTTCAGATGGTTTAAAATAACACACTTTTTTCTGAAACAAAACATATTGCAGCTTTTATTCTTGATTCAGCAAGATAAGCACTTTGACGGCTCTTTTTTAATGTCATTGTTGTTGCTAAGGGAACTTCCATTTTTGTTGCAGTATCAAGAAGATGTGCGGAAGATAACGATGTTTTGGAATCGTTATCTTCCGCAGCAGCTCCAGGAAGATATAAACTGACATATACAACAGGATTTGGTAAAGTCGTTACAGTATCATCTATAGAGTTGTTCATGTATAATGGTGATCGGAAAGTTCGTTCCGCGATTCATTTGTTAACAATTTTGAAATTAACACTACAACAGGGGGTGAAATTTTGCGTGGTGGTTGCCTAGGGAGTTGTCAGAAAGGGCTTAACATGGATTTTGGTGAGATTGAGATTTTCGTGGAATTTTGAGAAATTTTCTGGAACAGACCGGGATTTTTAGGTATTTTAAAATGACAGTGAATAAAAAATGTCGTAAAATTTAGTTTAAAGGCATGAAATGCAATAGAAATATTAATTTAGAGTTGATAGTACCATGATTATGGAATTGATGGGATTTGAGAGGAATTTTAGGAATTTTAATGGCCTTTAAAGCGACATGCATAAAAGTGTTTAAAATCCTTTGGATTATGAAGGTTTTTGATGTGATATGAAGAGTTAACGATAGGGATCGATGGAATTGGTACAAATAATGGAATTGGCCGGCATTTTAATGGAATTTTGGCGGAATTTTGGGGAATTTTTTAAGTTTTTGAAAATGTTTTCAATGAATAATGGTTGATTAAGCATTGAAAAAGCTTGCCAGAGCTTGGCATGGAATTAGCAATTGTTAAAGAAAGATAAAAGGAATTTTAATGGAATTTTGGTGGAATTATCATCTAATTTTTTTGGAATTTTCGTTGTTTTTTCAATAAAAAGTAATACAAAAAGTCTTAAATATGCTAAATGTGGAAATTTAATGGAATTACAGGGAATTGATTGGAATTTTGAAAGAATTCTCATGGAATTTTTTTGGGATTTTCATTGTTTTTCAACCGATTGTTTGGTCACTGTTCGGGTTTGAATCCATTCTTCAAATGTTGTTCGAACTTCATTTTCATTTTGAAATTTTTTCCATTAAGAAAATTTTGTAATGAACAAAGAGCTTGAAAATTAGTTGGAGCCAAATCTAGAGAATATGGGGACGAGGTAAAACTTCAAATTTCAATACCTCAAGTTTTCTTTGTGTTAAAGCGGCTGTATGAGGGCGGGCATTGTAATAAAGAAACAATACGTGTTGACGGTGTTCCCGGTTTTCACGAAGTGCAGCTTTAAGAAAACAATTGAAAAAACAATGAAAATCCCCAAAAATTCCATGATAGATCCACCAAAATTCCATTAAAATGCCGGCCAATTCCATTATTTGTACCAATTCCATCGATCCCTATCGTTAACTCTTCATATCACATCAAAAACCTTCATAATCCAAAGGATTTTAAACACTTTTATGCATGTCGCTTTAAAGGCCATTAAAATTCCTAAAATTCCTCTCAAATCCCATCAATTCCATAATCATGGTACTACCAACTCTAAATTATTATTTCTATTGCATTTCATGCCTTTAAACTAAATTTTACGACATTTTTTATTCACTGTCATTTTAAAATACCTAAAAATCCCGGTCTGTTCCAGAAAATTTCTCAAAATTCCACGAAAATCTCAATCTCACCAAAATCCATGTTAAGCCCCTTCTGACAACTCCCTAGGCAACCACCATGCAAAATTTCCTTAAAAATCTTCCACCACCTGAAGAGTTTCAGCAACTTTTGGATCGTTTTAAAATCAATGTAGTTCCTCCTGAAGCGGATGTACAGCGTTCTCCTGACCTCTACAATGAAGGCATGAATGAATTTATTGAACGCATAGTTGAAAAAACTTGTCCTCCATCTGCTTCTTTATTACCCGGTCCTTTAAATACAGCATTAACACAATCAAGTTCCTCTTCTTAAAAATTCAAATTCAAATTTCACAATCACATCTTGAATCTGAGTCAGAAGCGGAACAAATGCCAGCACATAAAAGAGGAAGACCACGAAAAATATAAACCATAATAATTAAAAAGCAATTTTTGTCAAAAAATTTGTTGATATCTGCTTTAAAAGTTTAACCATTTGGTTCTTTTTTCTGTTTTCCAATCTCAATTTCTGTTTTTTTCATGTATGCTCAACAGCTGTAAACATTTTTTTTACTTAAGTTTATACTGTCAAATTCTCTATTTCGTTTTTTTCCTGATTAATAATTTATTCTTAAATTTAACCTGTGATTTTCTTTGTTAATCTTTTTTTCACTGACATTTATTTCCTAATTCTTCTTGTAAATTTTTAAATCGCCATTACTTTTTGTACACAGCAAGTGATTGTAATGAATCAAATTAAATAAAACAATATTTTTACATAACTTTTTGTTAAAACAAACTTGAAAATGTGTGATAATATAACCCAACATGTTATTGCATTAATAAAAATTAAAAAAATAAAACATTTGTTAAAAAATGCAAAATAAAAGAACAAAAAATGCAAAAAAGAACAAAAAAAAGTATCACTTTCTTTCCTTTCATTTTTGCATCGCATTATTGTTTGTTGGAATGTCTGAGTGGTTAGTACAATCGTCTCTCAAACGAGCGTCGAAAGTTCGAATCCCAGGCGTTGAAAGTGAGGCTAAAAAAATAGCCTCAAAGTGAGGCTAAAAAAATAGCCTCAAAGTGAGGCTAAAAAAATAACCTCAAAGTGAGGCTAAAAAAATAGCCTCAAAGTGAGGCTAAAAAAATAACCTCAAAGTGAGGCTAAAAAAATAGCCTCAAAGTGAGGCTAAAAAAATAACCTCAAAGTGAGGCTAAAAAAATAGCCTCAAAGTGAGGCTAAAAAAATAACCTCAAAGTGAGGCTAAAAAAATAGCCTCAAATTTTTGATAGTAATAGAAATTTAAAGTGAGGCAGAAATAGCACTTTGGGTCAAAATTGCCTCACAAATTTAAAAAGATTACAAAAATCCAAAAAAATAGAAAATTTATGAAAAATTCCTTTGATTAAAAAATAAGAGGCATTTTAAATAAAAAAATGAAATTTTTTAATTGGATGAGTTAAAATCGACAATTTCTCCTTCTTTTTTTGTTTGTTTAAAATATTTTTAAAATCAGCGTTTTATATTGTGGCAAACAAGTAGAGCGTCTGAAAACGATACATTATTAATGGATCAGATTTTAAAAGGTGATATGAAGAGTTAAATTCAATTTTCCTAAATGTTAATTATTATTTCGAGGTTTTTAAAAATAATATTTAAATATTCAAATAATTTGTTATAAAAAAAATTGTAAAAAACGCAGAAACTAAAAAAATTGTTCGTGTTTTTTAATCAATAACTGTTTTTTTGCTTAGGATTCCCGTGGCCACTTTCAAAATACGGGAATTCCGGTTCCCACTTTTTTCGGAAAACGGGACGGGATCGGAGCACTATGGGGCTGTCCAGATATCACGTGATAGAGGTGATGGGTGGGTGGGGTAAACGGACTATCACGCCGCTTTATAGTTGGCGGCAAAAAGCTTTGATGTTTCATCACCAAATGGGTGGGTGGGGTAAAAAAAGCCGATTTTCATATCACGTGATATCTGGCCAGCCCCTATTAATAAAACAAATAAAAGTAATTTGTTTGCGATATTACTTTTTTTCCACAATTTCGTCCAGTTTTGAAAGCACAAAATTTGATAAAGAAGAAAACCTGATTAGTAGATGTTTCCCGGCACTTGTGTACTATATACCCCCCATTTATTGTTTCTTTTTTTTTCGGTATGTTGGGCTTGAGGCGCAATCAGGGTTATAATGAAAGATTCTATGAATTATGAGAGAATGTTTCTCGTAAATATTCGACTAATAATAATATTTAATAATTGGGAACTATATTTTATAACTAACTGATGGGGGGGGGGGGGTATAAAGTAAACAAGAGCGCCTATGCGCTCTTGTTTACTTTATACCCCCCATAATTACAAAAAGCAAAATTCAATACTTTTCTTTGTTACCCGTTTTCGAAAAATCAAGAATGTTGCCTGGTTGGCTCAACTGGTAGCACCCTTGAATTTAAGACAAGGTTGAAAAGTTCAAGCCAAAGAATCCAAAAAACAAAAACTAAAAATGGGGGGTATATAGTACACAAGTACCTGTTTCCCCAACGCCGTATTTAGGGGGGGGGGGCACTAGGGGCCTGACTGAGGAATTTCCTTTGATCTTTTGCCGCTTCGTGTTGGAGGCGGCAAAAGATGATCAAAGGTGTACTCCCTGTGTTTCCCCGACCAAGATAAAACGCTCATTTTTTTCTTTTTTCTTTCGAAATTTAATTTTTTGCGTTGCAAATTTACACAAACAAAAAGAGAAACTATTTTTAAAATTATATTTGCCGATTTTTGCTAGCCAAAAAATAATCCGAAAATTTTTTTCTGTCTTTTTTTAAATATTTTAAACTTCTTTTTTTTGAAACATAAAAAAGTGTCATTATTACTGTTAAAAACAATTTTTATCGGAATATGTAATTTTTAACAAAGATTTTTCAATTCATTAAAAATTAATACAAAACTGCTTTTTTTCTGCAGTTTTTCATAAAAAAAGTTGTTTCACATTCGAAAATACGGCCCTGTGTTTCCCCGACCAAGATGTTTCCCCGACCAAGACATTTCCCCGATTTAATCATAAAAAGTTTCCCCGATTTCAAAAAAAACTTTTTTTTTCTTCGATTGTATGATAATTTTCCGACTACCGTTTCTCCGACTGACTTTTCTCCGGCTGAGACTTTTTTCCGACAGTACTAATTTACAACGTAAAAAACACTTTGAAACCCTGAGAAATCTCTGTTATTTTTTTTCATTTTTTTTTGCAAAAATTGTAAAGCCTTTTTTTATTATCAAAATAAAATTATTAAAAGAAGATAAGGGTGCAAAGAACTATTTGATATCAGTTGTTTATCTAAAAAGAAAAAAATGCCACAGAATAATTTACCATTTTTGAGTTTTTAGAAAATTCATGCAAGAAAAAAAGCAACTAAAATGTTTTTGTGTGATTAGGGACGGAGAATTTGTTACTTGCTTTTTTTTGTTTTCGTACCGTATTCCGCCTGAAAACTTGTTACAGTTTTCCGTTTCACAAATTGTAATTATCCGACAGATGGCAAAAGACAGACAACAAAAAATTCGCAATCAAACGTTCGATTTTGAATCGAAGGAAAACTTTAAACAAAATTTGTAAAAACATTTATTTTCATCGACGACAAAAAAATGCAAAACAACTTTTATTAATAGCGTTTTCTCTTTTCGATAGCTGCATTTCATAACAATTCCGTATAAAAATGGCATATTTTTTGATCAAAAATGAAAGAAAAAACATTTAAAAGTTTTCTTTTATAATTCTATAGTGCTGAAAAAAAGGGGCTTTCGTTTTTTTTTAAATCTTTGAATTTTTTAATTGCTTTGTATTTTTGTAATTTCCTTTAAAAATTACTTTAATTTTGTTTTTATGTGTTTTATAGTAATCTTTGTAAAAACAGAAAAAAAAAAGAATCACTTTTAAGTGATTCTTCTTATAATGAAAATTATTTCGATATTAATAAAATATGTTCAAAAAGCTTGACATCAAAAGGTAATGTTTTTGGCACAATTTATTTCCTGCATTGAATCTTCTGAAATTTAGTGTTTTTACATTTTTCACATTTTTTTATTAAAAATTAACAGTTATTTTATGATTTAAAACAATAAAAAGAAACCGAAACCCCTAAAATTAAAATATTTTGAACATTGAAAAATTTGAGTTCGTTTAAAAAAGATATAACAACTTATAAAATGTTAAGAATGTGTTACAGTATTCCTGATTGCAAAAGATGAAACAGTTTATTGAATGGCAATTTTCGTGGAAGGATTTTTTGAAGCAAATTTTTTTGCCAAAAAACTTTCAAAAAATAAAATTCCAAATATGCTTTTTGAAAACTCGGAGATAAAATAAAGTGGGAAATCATTACAGCTAAGGGAACGTCCAGATCCGACGTCGGCAAAAAATCAAAATTTTTTAACCCACCCACCCATAAATCGGATGAACGTCGGATATGAACACAACCCACCCACCCATAGCGTCGGCAAAATCGTCGGATTTTTAAAAAAAATTATTAAAAAGTTAAAAAACATTATTTGAAGCTTTATATTGTTTAATATCTGAATTCCAGCTCGTCATTTGAAGTTTTATTGGAAGCATATATTTTTAGTAAAATCGTCTCACGAAAACTTTGGTATAACCCGATTTCAGTTTTTCGAAGATATAGCTTCAAAAAATTTAAAAGTGAGACAGTTTTTGTTAAATACCTAAATCGAGATTTAAAAGTTTTTTAAAATTAAAAATTGTAGTTTCATTTTTGAAACTACAATTTTTAATTTACAGCCTAATTTTTGAGACAACTTTAGCTTTTTTTGAAAGTTAGCTAAGCTAGATGGACATTTTTCCAAAGTAAAGCGATCTTTTTGAAGAGAATAGCTCACTTTTTTGAGGCGATTTTTTTGGACTTAAAAAGATTTGAACCAAGTCGTAAAACCTGAAGTATTAACTACTACTTAAAAGTGAAAGCCTCAATAATTTTTACCGACGTCGGATTTGTTAAAACCCCATCTACCCATCAGCGTCGGATTTCGTCGGGTTTGGCTTACCCCCACCCCCCCCCCCCCCCCATAAAAGTCCGACGTCGGATCTGGACGTTCCCTAAATGATGAATGTGCCAAAGAAAATTTGAAGAATACATAAAAAAATAAAATTAAAAAACATCTGCTGTGGATGCAAATTTTAGGCCAAAAGAAATCATTTGAAAACACGAAGAAAAAATTGCTTGAAAAATTAAGCGCCGTTCGGCTCTTTCCTGGATTGAAGCAGAATAAGTTTGTTTCGAAGATTTATACATGGATAAAAGGATTAAAACAATAACAATGCCATTCAAAATGCCATAAAACGCAATTAATCGCAAAAAAATATAAAAGGATCTATCCGCAAACAAATTTGTTTTATTTTTTTTCACCACAAAAAAGCAGTGATATGACTTGACTATTTTGTCGCCCCGGCCCCGCCCCATCCCCCGACACTTTGAAAAAGACGCCCCATCCCCGCCCCGCGCCGCGGCTCTTTTGAAAAGTCGCCTTGCACTCCCGCCCCGCGCTCGTTTTTCGCCCCGAATCGCCCCGAAATTAGTTTTCTAAAAAGCAATTTCTGCTATAAAAAAACGAAAAAAGTGATTTATTTTATGATTATTAACGGATTTCAATCATTATTTAGTAATTTTTAGCAATTAAAATTAATTTCATCGTTATATTATTTGAAATTTTGTTTAAAAACTGAAAAAATTTTCACCCCGACTTTTCCCCGACACTTTAAAATACCCGCCCCATCCACCGCCCCACGCTCTGGCGTTTTGAATTTTTCGCCCCGCCTTGGCTTGTGGCGCTCCGGGGGATGGCGGGGCGGGCGAGTCACATCACTGCAAAAAAGTCATCCAAAAATGCAAGCAAAAAGTGCATTTTTTCATGCAACATGCGCGCTTTTCGCAGTTTGAGAATTATGAGGTGAGCACCAACCAACCAACAAACGAACAATCACTGTTTATTGGTAGGATTGTTTCTTTTTGTAGGCACATGTTTTATGGTTAATTTTAATCGTAAAGACAGAAAAAATAGTCTAAAATTAGTAATATTCACTATTTTAAAAATTTGATATATTTAGAGACGTTCACCGTTTTTTCAAAGTTGTCCAAATGCGATAAATTTGGTACCATTAGATGCGCAACAATAATATTATAAGATATAAAAAAAGAAAAAGTAAAAAAAAATTAATAATACCGAGTAATTAATTGTTAAAAAATGGAAAAAGTAATTTTTTTTCGTCCGGGAACACTCTTGTTTTTGTTCAAAAAAGTGCGCGCATTTCAAATTTTGCTTGCTTTTTCAATAAAAAAAGAGTTGCAAAAAAAAGAGAGACAATTTTTGAGTTTTGGTGTTTTTTTTTATTATTTCTTTAAAAATTGTTTTTTTATTTTTTGTTAATGGAAATGGCGCTGAGAGAGCATTAGATGAAGATTCAGTAAAAAAAATAGCCATATGTTCATTAAATAATCTTTTGGATTCGAACCTGTGACCTCTGGCCCTTTAAGCAGCGTTTCTAACACTTGGCCACAGACGCAAACTTTTGACGGCGGCCTCGTGCGCAACTTTTTTTAATTTTATCCGATGCAGAAAAAAATTCTGCATCGAACTGTGGCACTTCCATTAACTCCGAAGAACTACCGCTGACCAACATTTTTTAAAAAACGTAAAAAAATGCTGTTTTTCGGGTTTTTCTTTAATTTTTATATGAGAATGATATCCAAACGTTTGGTTTTCGGAATCTCCGTATTTTTTTACATATATAAGGATAAAAATCAAAATTTTAAACAAAAGTTTTAATTCCTACAGTATACCTCTCTTTGTATTTTTTTTGGACGAAAAAAAATGCAGGGAACACTCGCGTTTGAGTCGCGCGTGCACGTCTCTAGATATATTTTCGGTGAAAGTACCTGTGTTAACTGAAAAAAAAACTTTGTCTATCCCGGACGCTCCCGTTAAGCATCACTCGCGGATAATATTCCTGACACGAAAACTTTTTATTTTTTGGAAGAAAAAATTTTTATGGATTGATTTTTTTATTTTTTATTTGTAAAATTAATATTTGCTCTCTTCTTTTTTTCGTGTATTTGTAAATGTTTATCTGCGATTAATATTAATTACATCACTCTTTTTAGATAACGTTTTTTACACGCTTATTTATCAACTATGGATTTGAATAATCTTCAACTTGCTGTGCCATCTTTATCATCATCAAATAATGATTCAAATGAAGAACATACGTTTGCTTCACCTCGTCCACAAAACTTTTCTCTTCCTTATCCAATCATCAAATACATGTTTACAAATCCAAGTTCTGGAACAGCATGGAAGAAACTGATTCAAACTTGCAAATATTTCTTCTCAAAGAATGCTATTTTTCCTGTTGAACGTTTAACACACGAAGATGGTAAATGGAAAGCTGATGGAGAATTTTTTGATCCAACGAAAAATGTTGTTAAATTATGGATTTATGATCAAATTTTTGTTGATTGCTTCGTACATCAACGAACACTTTTATCTTCATTTATCCCAAAAATTTACAAGTGTGATCTTCGTTCTTTGGATATTCGGGATCAAAATTTGACTTTCGATGAATATCAGTTTTTAACTTCTTCTGGTTCTGTTGAAAACGTAATTCTTTATAGATGCATAATTAGTCATTCTGATGGAACCTTGGTTACTTTTGATCGGCTCTTTGAAAAACTTCATCAACTTAAATTTTCCGTTGTGTAAGTTCCTATTTAAATTATGTATATTTAATCAAATTATTCAGTTTTGTAGGGTTTGTGCCGAAAATTCTGCAACTATGTTTGAAAAAGATACTGTAAAAAAATTAGCCAACATTCTTTTAAATTTAAAAGAACTTTCTTGTTTTAATCTTTATGGTTTAACAGAAGCGTTTGATTTTGCTACAATTACTGATTTTCTTTTGGTTCGTTTTTTGCTTTTTTTAATACCGTAAATTTTCAACTTGTTTTAGAAAAATGAAACAATCAATGTTTATTTGAGCTATGATTTTGATGTTGGTCTTTCTGATGAATATTTTGGAATTCTTGAAAAGTGTATTGCCAAAATTATTGAAACTCCACCGAAACGAATCCCTTCTCTTTCTTTTCCTGGATTTGAAAATAGTATTTTTTATGATGATTACAATAATTTGTTTTAATACTGTTTCTATTTGTTTTTAATAAATATCATTTTGTTTCATTCAAAATCACACACGGGCAAAGTAATCTGATCAGAAAATATTTTACAAATGCTAGATAATTTTGTTGCGTTGCAAACTTGCCGTAATGAAAATTCTCATTTTAAAATACAATTTCGCAAATAATTTTTAAAATACCAAAATATTATTTGCGATAAAAAAACACATGTTTGCCAACGTCAGCTGTAATTAAATTCTTTCGAAATTTAAAAACTTGAATCAAAAAATATGTCTCTCTTTTTTAACACGCCCGTTTTAGTTTTCTGCGATTTTTTAATATTTTTGTTGAAATTTTTGCTGTGAACTTATTTAAAATAATGTAAAAACTAAAACTGAAAAAAACCATGTATTTCGAAATTGTGGAAGTTTGAAAATGTAAAATTTAAGCAGAGAGTTTTATGTGAAATTATTTGGGAACGGATTTTGTTGTTAATGGAAAACAGAACAAATTCTGATACCAAAAAATAGCAAAACTAGTTCAAAAAAATGATATTTTTTAACAATGAGTTTTTCATTATAAAAGAACAATAACAAACAGTTTTTGAAATAAATTTTTTTTTTCAAAAACTGTTTTTAATAAACTTTGAAGCCACGAAAAATACATGAAAAAATATCGGAGGTTTATTTTGATATTTCCACTGCCTCTGTATTTCTACCGCTACTCATTTTAAGGTACTGTAACTTTGAGCAGCAATGAATGCGAGAAAATGAAAGGATTACAAAAGTATCTTCATCCTCTATTTTTATCTACAAGGCCGTATACAGAAAAAAAATTCGGAGGGGGCACGGCGATTTGGGGGACGGGCACGCATTTGATTTTTTGCCGCCACCAACACGAAGCGGCAAAAGATCAAAGAAAATTCCTTAATTTCGGCGGGGCACAGGCCCCAAATGCCAATATCGTTGCAATATCTGATACAGATATCATACAATAGAGATGATAAACTTTTGATTGATATTTTATATGTTTTTTTATTGTTCGTAAATAAAATATTAAAAATGTTACGGTGCAATGAAAAAGTGTGATAGAAATTGTGACGATCCGTCGGACAGTATTAAAAGTTGAAACAGTCATTTTACTTAACTTTTACAGAAAGTAAATCAAAGTTGTATGTCACTTCTGAAAGTAGGTCAAGGATGTGTATCAATATGCAAATTTCTATGTCACCTGATATTACTGATATTAGCCCCTAATCAATTCTAAACTCAGCAACTAAGAAATCAACTTTTAACAATTGATCTCACTGATAAAAAAAATATTAAAATATGTCTCTCAAAGGGAGCGTTCGGGGATAGACAAAGTTTCTTTTCATTCCATCGCACGGGTCCTCTTAGCACGAAAATATGCCAAAATCTTTAAAATAGTGGATATTACTAAATTTTTAGCACTTTTTCAAAAGGACTCCATTGTTTTGTTTTAATCTGATAAACGTGAAAATAAAAAAAAATATGGTTTGTTTTAAAAATAGTGGCCTCGTAAAAGTTTTGTTTATTGAATTTTAATGCCATAACATTAAAATTCGATAAATGTTAAGGCATTAAAATTGTTTAAGTTTAAGTACCGTACTATCTTAAAATGATATCAAATTATCATTGATTTCGAAGAAAAAATTTTTGGTTTAATCTAATTAATGTGGTGATACAAAAAAAACAACTTTTTTACAACTTCTTTTTGTAATCTAAAAATAAAATGAAAATAAAATGCTATGATAAATGGTTTTGGGACTCCCAAAACCATTTATCATAGCATTTTATTTACATTAATATTGTCTCACTCATTAAAAATCAAAATTAGTTTTTTGCATTTTTTAAAATTTTTTTTGCCCTGGAGGGGAATCGAACCTCTCCCATCTCTGCACCTTGACTGTTGGCTGTGCGCGTTTAACCACTATGCTTCCCGGCTAAAAGCAATTCCCCGAAATTTTTTTCGCTGCCACCCGTTTTGCGTTTTTTTGAAAAAAAGAATGACGCTGCGCCCCCTAGTTTAAAATCATCCTACGCGAAAATTACCTTAACGTAACGCCAAATGAGCCCGTGCGATGCATCAATATTTGCTGATGATGCGGAAGACATTGATTTTATTTACCTTCCTTTTGATGTCTGATTTTTTGTCTCAAATAATCATACTTTTTTAAATCTGAATACGATACGTTTGTTGAAAATAAATTTAAATTAATGAGACTTTACCGAAAAATTTGAAAATTTAATTTACGTTATCCAAATATTGCAAAATAATACTATTCCTTTTTCCCCTTTCCTTTTTTCCTTCTTTTTTCTTCTTTTTTTCCCTTTACTTTACGTTACGTCCCCAATTTTCCCGTACTATACACTATACGTCACTAAGGACAAACCCCTAGCAATCCCTACCCGTGCCCATGTGTGACCGTACTATCTTAAAATGATATCCAGTTAGTACTAATTTTGAAGGACAAATTTAGGTAAAAAAATGGGCTTGTGATAATACAAAATAGAGAAACTAATAAAAGCTTTCATTTTATCAAAACTGTAGCTTTAAAAATTTAAGTGCAATACAGTAATAAATTCTTGACTTTCTTAAAATGATATCAAATTACCATTGATTTCGAAGAAAGGATTTTTGGTTTAATCTAATTAATGTGGTGATACAAAAAAACAACTTTTTTACAACTTCTTTTTGTAATCTAAAAATAAAATGAAAATAAAATGCTATGATAAATGGTTTTGGGAGAGCAAAAGTGCACTAATCCCAATTTTTTGAGGGACAGCGTATATTTACAAAATGTGCAAAAAAAAGCCATTTTCGAATGTGAAACAACTTTTTTTTATGAAGAAAAGCAGAAAAAAAGCAGTTTTGCATTAATTTTTAATGTTTGATTTGATCAAAATGAATAATTGAAAATTCAGTGTTAAAAATTACATAAAAATTGTTTTTAACAGGAAATAATGACACTTTTTTATGTTTCAAAAAAAGAAGTTTAAAATATTTAAAAAAAAAACAGAAAAAATTTTTGGATTATTTTTTGGCTAGCAAAAATCGGCAAAAATAATTCTAAAAATAGTTTTACTTTTTGTTACTGTAATTTTGCAACGCAAAAATCAAAATTTCGAACAAAAAAAGAAAAAAATAGGCGTTAAAAATTCAAAAAAAAACCAAAAATATTTTGTTTTTTGGAAATGAAGGATAGCAAAAAAAGGAATAAAAATATCCTTTTCATTCAACACTTTTTTTTGTTAATGTTTAAAAAAAATAAACGTTTAAAAAAAGGAAAAAGTTTTGAAAATTTAATAGCATTTTTGTCACTGTTTTTTAGTTGTTTTCAAAAAATTATGCTTCAATTTTAAAATTTGAAAACCTTAAGCCTAATAATTATTCAGAAACGATACTTTGAAATTAATCATTAATGAAAATTTTTTCACAAAAATTTAGTGCAGCAAAATTAATAAAAAAATTATTTGATACTTTTTTTTACAACACTTTATTTGCAATTTTTCAAAAGTTCGAGCTTTTACGGAGTTCAAAAAATATTTAGGGTCAAAGTCATTAATATTTAGGGTATAAAATATATAGATGCCAAAAATAAAGGCATCTCAAAATTTATCAATTCGATAATTCCTTTTTATTATAATACTCCAAAACATTTTTGTGATAAAAAAATTATAATAATCAGTAAAATACAGTATTATCGATCCGAGAAAATTCAATTCAATTTAATTTAAGAAATTTTACGTTTTTTTGAATAATATGCAAATTTTTTAACAATGTCAAAAACAAAATGCTTTATGATTGAAAAGGTGCAAAGTGCTCCAGCTCCTTTAAAAAAATATTAAAAATGCTTTAAATTATCCAAATTATTTAATTTAAATAATGCTAAATTAGGATGATGAGAATTCCATCATTATTATAGTTTAACGAGTAGAAAAATAATCGCTTTTAAGTTTGCGAAAACCATTTTGCATAAAGGGGAAGTCACATTGTTAACAAATTTTTTCTTATAAAAATTATTGAAAATCAGGCAAAAGATATTATTCTTTTTTCATTCCTTTTTTTCATTATCCGTCCAGAAAAATACATGAATGAAAAAAGAACGATAGCTCTTGCCTGATTTTCAATAATTTTTATAAGAAAAAATTTGTTTGATATTAGACTTCCCCTTTAAAAATAATTATTAAATATTCAAATAAAAATGATGGATTCTTTAAAAATGTAAAGACAAAAAAATTTGCTCATGTTTCTCTCTTTTTTTTCAATCAATAAACCATTTTTTGTTTCTCGCTTCTTTGAGAAAAAAAGGAGGAGTGCCCGAATGAGTCATTACTGGTTTTTTGCAGCATCAAAAAAATAATGTGATGATTCGTTCGTTTGTTGGTTTTTGGTTTGCACAATATATATTATTCTCTCTAAAACATAGGAAAAATAACATTGGATTCGAATGAAACAAAAAAAGCAAAAAAATTTTAGATTTATTTTTGGGGATTGCAGAATATAAAAATAGAGTTGAAAAGAATAACAGCTTTTTTGTAATTATTTTTTCAGAATGTTGACTTTTAGTAATGAATGTTTGAGAACGTGTTTTTTGAGCTATTATTTTTGATTGAGATTTTTATTGAAACGAAAGATTTCGACATGATTATTTTATAATTTTAGTGAATAGGTGGTCCACAATCACAGCTAGAGGGTTGTCAAATTCCCCAGGGAATGCGATTTTAGGCCGGGGAATGAGGTCATTTTCGTTGACATACAACTTGGGAAAAAAATACGCTACCTTCAGCGCCGTATTGAAGGGGGGGGGGCATTGGGGGCCCGTGCCCCCTGAAATGGGAAAATTTCCTTTGATCTATTGCCGCTTCGTGTTGGTGGCGGCAAAAGACCAAAGGAGTGCCCCCCTGAGTTTTTTCCTGTATATGGCCCTGGCTACCTTTATAATTAAAAGTTAGAGGTTACTAAAAAAATTACTGTAGTTTCAATTTTTTCTTTATCAATTATCATTTTTATCAGCATTTAACCTAATAATTTTTTTTTACCAATTCGTATTAATATTAAGATTCTGCATTTTTTGGTACCAAAATTATGTTTATTGCACAACTTTGAAAAAACGGTGCACATCCCTCTTTTAAATGATGCTTTTTTTTAGTTTGTCGGCTCGTGGAAATGTTTTCAAAAATATGTAGTTACAGCGGCGAATATTTGCAAAAAAACTTGGTACTTCTTTACTTTACCTCCCCCTTCGTTCTCTCAAAACTTTCTAAGTTTTTGTCTTGCAAAAAGTTCATCCCTAAAATTCGGGATGAACTTTTTGCAAGACAAAAACTTAGAAAGTTTTGCGAGAACAAATGTAGACGACCGGCCAGCAGGAATGAAAAAAGGAAGAAAGAGCTCGAAAACATGTCGCATTCACCCTTTTATACACTTTTTCAGCTTTTTTAACGAATTTACATAAAATATACAAGAATCGAATGAGGGGAGGAAAAGTGAAGAAGTGCTGTGTTACACTTCTTTACTTTACCTCCCCTTTTGATCACCAAAAAAATGAAAAAGTATTTTTATTCAAATTTGTGAGAAAAAGAATAAAAGTGAACATTTTAATTTTTACAAAGTTTTTCAAAAACAAGGGGGAGGAAAAGTAAAGAAGTGCCAAAAACTTTTTTGTGTCAGGTCGCCAACATGCGAATCTTCAATTTTATGTAAACATTTCTGTTATTTTTTAAATTTATTTTTTTAAAGAAATGGCGATGTTTATATTTTCTTTCAATTTTTTGTTAACTTTAAACTAAATCGATAGAAATAAAAAGGAGAGATTGCGAAAAAAAGGCGGCAACAAAAAAGAAATAAAAAAATAGTAGTTTTACAGTAAATGAATCTTAGAGATACATTTCACACCGTTAATATTTTTTAAACTTTTTGAAAATAAAAGAATAAAACAGTGCATTCCAGGTTCCGCTCCACTAAATTCAAATTTAAAGGGAGTGTCCGGGAGAGACAAAATTCCCTTTAAGCATCACTCGCGGAAAATATTCCTGACACGAAAACTTTTTATTTTTTGGAAGAAAAAATTTTTATGGATTGATTTTTTTATTTTTTTATTTCTAAAATTTATATTCGCTCTCTTCTTTTTTTTCGTGTATTTGTAAATGTTCATCTGCGATTAATATTACATCACTCTTTTTAGATAACGTTTTTTACACGTTTATTAACCCACTATGGATTCGAATGATCTTCAACTTGCTTTGCCATCTCCATCATCATCAAATAATGATTCAAATGCAGAATATTCTTTTGCATCTCCTCGTCCACAAAACTTTTCTCTTCCGTATCCAATTATCAAATATATTATTACAAATCCAAATTCTGGAACAGCATGGAAGAAACTGATTCAAACGTGCAAATATTTCTTCTCAAAGAATCCTCTTTATCCCGTTGAACGTTTAACATGTTTTGATGATAAGAAATGGAAAGCTGATGGAGAATTTTTTGATCCAACAAAAAATATTGCTAAATTATGGATTTATGATGCAATTCTTATTGATAACTATGAATATGCACAAATATCTTCATTTATCCCTAAAATTTACAAGTGTGATCTTAATCTTTTGGAACTTTGGTATCAAAATTTGACTTTTTATGAATATAAATTTTTAACTTCTTCTGGTTCTGTTGAAGTTTTAAAGCTTGTAGAATGCACAATTAGTCATTCTGATGGAACCTTATTTACTTTTGACCGACTCTTTGAAAATGTTCTTCAACTTAAATGTTTTGATATGTATGTTTTTACTTAAATTATGTATATTTAATCAAATTATTCACTTTTGTAGGTGGTGTGGCGAAAATTCTGCATCTATGTTTGAAAAAGATACTGTCAAAAAATTAGCTAATATTCTTCCAAATTTAAAAGAACTTTCATATTTTGGTCTTTATGGCTTAACAGAAGCCTTTGATTTTGGTTCAATCACAGATTTTCTTTTTGTTTGTTTTTGCTTTTTTTAATACTTTAAAGTTTCAACTTGTTTTAGAAAAATGAAACCGTCAATTTTATTTTGGAATGTGATTTTAATGTTGTGCTTTCTGATGCATATAAAGAAGATCTTGAAAAGTTTGTTGCCAAAATAGTTCAAACTCCGCCGAAAAGAATCCCTCATATTGATTTTCCTGCATTTCGAAATAGTATTTGGTATAAGGATTACAAAAATTTGTTTTAATACTGTTTCTGTTTGTTTTTAATAAATATCTTTCTGTTTCATTAAAAAGGCACAGACGGGACAAAATAAGCCGATCAGAAAATATTTTACAAATGCTAGATAATTTTGTTACGTTGCAAAAAATGGAACTAAAAATCAGTTTGGCGCAAATATAATTATTTTAAAACAAACTTAGAGTAATGAAAATTCTCATTTTTAAATGCAATTTTGCAAATAATTAATAAAGTTCAAAATCCACCGAAACGAATCCCTATTATTGATTTTTTTGGATTTGAAAATAGTATTTTTTATGATGATTATCAAAAATTATTTTAATACTGTTTCTTTTTGTTTTTAATAAATATCGTTTTGTTTCGTTAAAAAGGCACACATAAACAAATTAATCCGATCAAAAAAGTATGTTATAAATGCTAGAACATAATTTTGTTACGTTGCAAAAACTTGAATAAAAAATTAGTTTGGCACAGATTTCTTTAGAAACAAACTTGGCGTAAAGAAAATCCTTATTTTAAAATACAATTTTGTCAATAATTAATAAAATACCAAACTATTATTTTCAAGCGTGTTTCATCCAAATTTGAGATAATTTATTTAAATTTGGCCTAGTAACAGTGTTGCAAACATTGCAATAAAATAAATAAAAAAATTATTCTTAAAAATTAATAAAAAAGAAAATATATATTTGCCAACGTGAGCTGTAATTAAATTCTTTCGAAATTTAAAAACTGGAATCAAAAAATATGTCTCTCGTTTTTAACACGCCCGCTTTATTTTTCTGCGATTTTTTTATATTTTTGTTGAAATTTTTGCTGCGAATTTATTTAAAATAATTTTTGTGCCGTTGTTTGAAACTATAAAAATTTTTTTTATTTTTGTTTGAATATTTTAGCGTCTTTTACATTATTGTTTTTTGATAAAAGAATATTCAAAAATAAATATTGAATTAAATTTGTAATATTTTATTAAAAAACGAATAAAAACTGAGAAATTTTAAAATTGACAGTTTTTTATTTATTTAAACATTTTTGTGTAATAAACGATGGAAAATTTCTTGCTTGTTGACAGCTCCGTATTTAAGGTGCCCGTTACTCCCCTCCCCCCGAAATTTAGGAAATTCCTTTGATCTTTTGCCGCTTCGTGTTTGGCGGTGGCAAAAGATCGCTGGATAGGGGTCAGATATCTTTTGAATCCGTCTTTTGTTCATGGTACAAAAAGTGGATACAACTAAATCAGAAGTAAATAAAAAGCTGTAGAGACTTGACGTCGACGATTTTGCCTTAAGTGACACCATACATATTAGGGAAAAATCCATAGTAATCCCTAGTCGTGCCCATGTGTGTTGCCTATTATATAATTTAATAATAAAAATCCAGTTACATATATATTTATTATTTCTTTACTTTATAAAATGCCATTGACAGAAACAAAAAAAATGTGGATTTTTGATTGCAATTAATTCTGATTCCATGACAGTATTTACAAAAACTTGGCAGTTTAAAAACAAAACTTTTCCATACAAAAATGGGTATAAATTTTATCAAAAAATTGTTTTTACTACAGCTTGAGGTTCATTATCAATGACTGATGGAATTATTTTATAAAATTAAACTTTAAAAAAGTGTACTTCTGATATCTGAAATTACAGTAAAAATATTAAAGTAAGGAATAATAATGAAAACTTTTTTTTATATTTAATGGAAATAAATACCACAGTTTCAAAATTCCTAAATCTATTGGTCTGTGTTTTTTGTTTTTAAACACAGGCAAATGCATTTCCTCCGCCATCATTGCAACATTCATTCAAAATTGAAATTATTGTTTCACTGAGAAAAAAAAAGTGATTAAATGGTGATGATTTTAACCGCTATGCATCGGTGGCGTGATGATTTCGTCACTGCAGTGACGGTGACGTTGTGGTGATGCAACCGTAACTGAAGAATAACCGTCACTGTGATGGTTCAGTGACGTTATGGTGATGATTTATAGCTCCTCCCGATAATTTTTTTTAAACTTTTTGGACAAAATTGTTTTTGTTTTAAATTTAAAGTAAACACAGATCCGTTTGAATTCTAGAAAAAAAAATACAGCCTTTTAAATGGCGAAATTATTGTTTGTTGCATCATTTTAACATGTTTACCTTTGTTATAAAATTAAATTTAAAAAATGTTTATTTCTGATATCTGAAATTACAGTAAAAAAATTAAAGTAGGGAATAATAATTAAAAATTGTTTTATATTTAATGCAGAAAAATACCACATGTTTCATAAATCTATAAAACTTGTATTATTAAATATTTCTTTTCGTCTGTAAAAATGTTAATTAATATTCCCTATTTTATTCAATATTTTTTTGCAAAAAATAAATTTAAATATTGAAAAATCAAAGTTGCTTTAATAGTTAAAATATGTATTTTGGAAAAAGAAAAAAGTGTTTTTAGCGCTAAAATATTTTTGCCGATTTTTTTTTGTCGTTTTTGCTGCCCCATTTCTTTCGCAATTGATCGTTTTTTCTGTTTCTTTCGTTTAAAAAATTTTCACAAAATTGACAAAAGAAATATTGCCCAGAAAGGCAGAGTTACAGCAGCTTTTTTGAATATTTTATTTGCAATTTTCTTAAAAAATGCTAATGACTACATCTGGAAATGGTACTTCAGTGGATCCAAGTTTAATGCTCGCTATGCAATTGATGAAAGATGATGACTTAATAGAAGCCATTAGAGTATTCCAAATATCAAATATACAAATTCGTTGTATTTTATGGATCCATTTGGAAATAGTTTGAATAGATGTTCTGACAGAGAAGCAAAAATGTAATAAACGAATTAAAACATAATTATCACGAAGTTTATAAATATTTCATTAATAAAAAAATATGATTATTTTAATGTAATATTTGCAAACTAAATTGCTTTTATTGTTGAAAAAATACTTCAAGATATCATCTTAAAGTGCATTGTTTGTAACAGAATAAAAGTACTGATTTAATTTTTAGTTAATGTTTCATCATTTTTTTCTTCATGTTTACCATAGAAGTAAAATTAAATTAAAATATTAAATTTTTGGCATCTGTTGAAAAAATATAAACTCTGAAAAAAATGGACAAGAATTGTTTTATGGACCCATTTGAAACATCTTTCAAATGTCATAAATCTGTAAAGGTTGTATTATTGAAATGATATTTATCACCATATCAAATTCATTTGCTTCTGCATCTGTATCGACTCTATTTTGCAATATTTTTTCAAAAAAATAAATTTAAAAATTCAAAAATCAAAGCATTTTTTTAATGGTTGAAAAGTGTATTCCAAAAATTAAAAATTATTTCAAAATTTTTTTTGCCAATTTTTATGTTTTTTTTTGCGAGCGCCTTTTTGCTGCCCTTTTTTCAAAATTGACTGTTTTTTTTGTTTCTTTCGCGTAAAAAATTTAAAAAGAAAATCAAAAGTAGTATAAATTATTGCTCTGAAAGACAGAAAACACAGACAAAATAACAGCAGCTTTTTTGAATATTTTATTTGCAACAAACTTATTCTTTAAAAATGCTGATATTTATTTTTCCATATAAGCAAAAAAAGTAACACCCAAATTATTAAATTTACTGAAGGCTTCTATTGAAAACAAAAGACCTTTATTTAAAAACAATTTTTAGTACTGTAACATTTGCAAACTAAGTTAAAAAATTATTATTTTCGAACTTGTTTAAAATTTGTTTTTTACACTTTTTGATGCTTGTTTTTTGTTAAGCTTGAGTTTTAAGGATCATTGAAAAAAGAATTTTAATTCAAATTCCATTGATTTCACAGTGATTTATTAATATCAAAATTTTAATGTTTATATTTTTCATAGAAGAAATTTTTTTTATCTAAGATAATTCAATAAGTCTAAGGACATTATGCCAAAATTCCCTCATATTAGAAGCAATCAAAAAAGCACTTTCGAAACAATGTAAATGCGTTAAAAATCATGACAAAAGAGAGTCGTAAATTTTAATATTTTTGAAAAATAGACCACTCAAAAATCAGTGCACTTGGAAATGGCATTAAATGTGTGCTAAAAAGCTTTCATTATTATTGTGGAAAAAATTATGCAAATCAAAAATAATTGAATGAATCTTCTATCAATAATTTCACTAATTAAATGTAATTTTTAAAATTTAAAATTTGGCACCAATTTTTATTGCTTCAATTTTCCAACAAAATGTTTTATGCCTACCCTTTTTTATTCAAAAATTTAAGAAATGTCCAGAAATCCAAAATCATGATTTTTAGACCCCCTCCCCCCTTGTGATCTTGTGACCAAACATCAAAGGCTTTTTCCGACAACATCAAAGCTCGTGTAAAAAGTAAAAAGTACATTTAAATATTCCAAAATCAAATCTATTTTTTAATAGTTTAAATTTTTTTGACAGCGCAAAAATGTTTGTTTTTATGCATTTTTTTTGTTGCGTATGTTTCGGAAATATTTGTTTAAATTTTTATTAAAGATATTTGCAAAATCGGGAAATTTCCCGGGAAACGGAAATGAACATCCCTATTTACGGTTGGTTCATTTGATTTTTCTGAAACAAAATTATTTCTTCGAAACTGAAAAATTTGAACCAAATAAAGTATATCTCTTTTTTAAAACACCTTTTTTATTTTTCAGCGTCTTTTTTTAAATTTTTTGAACGAAAATAAATTTTGCGGTGTTTCTTTTACGCTTTGATCTTTTTTTAAGACTTTCGCTTCGGGAAATGTTTTCACAAAAAATTTTTTGTGTCAGGTCGCCAACATGCGAATCTTCAATTTTATGTAAACATTTCTGTTATTTTGTAAATTTATTTTTTTAAAGCAATGGCGATGTTTATATTTTCTTTCAATTTTTTGTTAACTTTAAACTAAATCGATAGAAATAAAAAGGAGAGATTGCGAAAAAAAGGCGGCAACAAAAAAGAAATTAAAAAAATTGTTTAACAGGAAATAAATCTTAGATACATTTTTTGAAGTTCAAATTTTTTAATCTTTTTAATGATAAATAAATAAAACAGTGCATTCCAGATTCCGCTCAAATAAATTCAAATTTAAGCATCACTCGCAGATAAATTTCCTGACACGAAAACTTTTTATTTTTTGGAACAAAAATTTTTATGGATTGATTTTTTTATTTTTTTTATTTAATATTCGATCTCTTCTTTTTTCCGTGTATTTGTAAATGATCATCTGCGATTAATATTAATTACATCATTCTTTTTAGATTTTACACGTTTATTAATCAACTATGGATTCGAATGATCTTCAACTTGCTTTGCCATCTCCATCATCATCATCAAATAATGATTCAAATGAAAGATATACTTTTGCTTCTCCTCGTCCTCAAAACTTTTCTCTTCCTTATCCAATTATCAAATACATGTTTACAAATCCAAATTCTGGAAAAGCATGGAAGAAACTCATTCAAACTTGCAAATATTTCTTCTCTAAAAAGGCTGTTTAACCTGTAAAATGCTTAAAATATGATGATGATAAATGGAATGCTGATGGAGAAGTTTTTGATTCAATGAAAAATGCTGTTAAATTATGGATTTTTGAAGAAATTGTTGATGATTGCATTGAACATCAACAAACACTTTTATCTTCATTTATCCCTAAAATTTACAAGTGTGATCTTCGTTCTTTGAATATTTGGGATCAAAATTTGACTTTTGATGAATATCAATTTTTGACATCTTCTGGTTCTCTTAAAAAGTTAGTCCTTTATGGCTGCACAATTAGTCATTCTGATGAAACCTTGGTTACTTTTGATCGGCTCATCGAAAATGTTCTTAAACTTAAACTTTTTGAAATGTATGTTTTTATTAAAATTATGTATATTTAATCAAATTATTCGCTTTTGTAGGTGGTGTGGCGAAAATTTTGCATCTTTGTTTCAAAAAGATACTGTCAAAAAACTAGCCAATATTCTTCCAAATTTAAAAGAACTTTCATTTTTTGGTCTTTATGGTTTAACAGAAGCCTTCGATTTTGGTTCAATGACAGATTTTTTTTTGGTTAGTTTTTGCTTTCAAAAATACTGTAAATGTCAACGTGTTTTAGAAAAATGAAACAATATATTTTCAGTTGGAATATGATTTTGATGCTGAGCTTTCTGATGCATATAAAGAAGATCTTGAAAAATGTATTGTCAAAATAGTTAAAACTCCACCGAAACGAATCCCTCATATTGATTTTCTTGGATTTCGAAATAGTATTTTTTACAAGGATTATAAAAATTTGTTTTAATACTGTTTCTGTTTGTTTTTAATAAATATCTTTCTGTTTCATTTAAAAGGCACACATGGGCAAAGTAATCCGATCCAAAAAATATTTTATGTTTCTTGAATTTGCAAAGATTAAATTTATGGAGGCAATTTTAGTTAATTTAAAAGATTTAGTAAAAGTGGCTTAAAAGGGTGTGAGAAACTTTTTAATTAAAAGTACTAATATAATATATGAAATGATTAAAAGGAAATATCTTTTTCTTTTTTAAATTAGTATTTGGGGAATATTTTTAAAGCAAAAAACTTTGATACATAAAAAGTGAAACATTTTTTGCCCACCATTTTTCTATACTATTTATTCTATTTTTATATTTTTTAGATTTTTAAAATTAATTATTTTATTAATTTTGCGAGACATAAAAAAATAAAATTAAACATTTAATATAAACAAAATTTTGTAATAATATTATTACAATTTTCAAATTAATTTCTTATTAATTTTTTTAATACATTTTTGTAGTTGGTCGAATTATTGATGTGGTGGATTACGGTAATCATCTTTAATTGTTTTTGTCGAAAAAAATTTAAGTAATCACTTCGAGCGGATTTTGAGATAAATAATAATGCAAATGGATTTACTAAACTTCCGACATCTATAATATAAAACGCTGACTTTAAAAATATTTTAATGCAAATGGGGTAAGGGCGAATAGCCGCATAATATAATATGCAGCTAAAGCAAATTGAAAGAATAAAATTGCCATTGCTTGTGCGAATAATAGAATGTCCCGTTTCATTGACGATGACATTGTATTATATAATTTATACAAATATCGATTTCGTAAAATTGTTATCATTACAAGAATGAAACTTATTGACGAAGATGTCAGAACTACCGCGGGAATAGCACTTGAATGATACTGGAAAAAAAGATAAATAAATACATAAATAAAGGTAAAAATGTGAGCAGAAAAAATGAACGTTCTTTAAAAAACGATGGTTTTTTTACGTTTTTAAAATCCGAATCGAAAAAATCTAATAAGTTCTTCTGCGTATTGTTCTGATCTAAAATTTTTTTAAAAAAATATATCGTTTTAAAAAATGCCATTTTTTAAGTTTTATTTAATTCTCCATTTTTTTCGCGGTTTTAAAAATCTCTTGTCGCAAAGGCTTCCTTTTTTATCATTTTAAAAATT
Source organism: Panagrolaimus superbus (assembly GCA_964035985.1). Lineage (NCBI taxonomy): Eukaryota > Metazoa > Nematoda > Chromadorea > Rhabditida > Panagrolaimidae > Panagrolaimus > Panagrolaimus superbus. The sequence continues at coordinate 17,325,909 of OZ038357.1, forward strand.
TTTACACGAAATTTTCGTTTAAAAATGAGTTAATTCTTATTTATAATGATTTTTGTTGCGTTTTTCATGCAAATTTTTCTTGAAAAGGTGTAAATTTGATAAATTTAAATCTGAAAAAACGTTTTTCCATGGTTTTCCCAACATCTTTTTGTTCATGATGAAACAAAAAAGAGATTTTAGAAAAAAGAATTAACTACAAAATATTTATAAATCAGTTGATAACATGATTATTTTAAAATAATAAATTTATGTTTTAAATTTTTTTAAAAACAGTTTTGTTTTTATCATAGGATTTTCTATTTCTTAATTATTTAATATTGTTAAAGGTTTTATTTTGGTCATTTAATTATTTATTTCTGCGTTGATGATACAACTTAATAAACACACATGGGCAAGACTAGGGATAGCTAGGGATTTGTCCCTAGTAGGTTGCGTGTTGCGTAAGGCAAAATTTGGGGGGTTGCGTAAAAAAAAAGAAAAAAAGAGGGAAAAAAAGGAAAAAAGAGAAAGAAAGAAGAAAGAAAAAGAAAGAAGGAGGACGTCATTTTTTTGGTTTACTTTAGTAGCGTAAATATGCTTTCTAAATGTGAAGTAATTATTCTACGTTTCGTATTATATTAAAAAATTGGTAACGCAAGATATCACTAAATTTTAAAGGTTTTATTCAAATATAGGGAACTTTAAAAATTTATAAACATAAAATATTAAACATCAAATGGAGGATAAATTCAATTTCATCTGCATCATCCATAAACGCTGATGCGTGGGGAAAAGCAATATCATCTAATTGTAAGTCGTTTTCTTCTTCATCGTCTTCAAATGAAAAGACTTCGGCTGTTTCATCATTAACGAAACGTTCAGGGGGTATAAGTGGAGCAGTGGGCAAATCAGTATTAGGATCCTTTGATGCTGGAACAGCATCAGATTGTTTATGTCCCTTTTCAATCCAAAGATTTACTGCAGGAAGTGGATCATAGGATTCTGGCGGGGGTCCATTTACAAGGATTCAAAACAAATGTATTTATTTGAAAGATATTTAGCAGATTACGTCATGATATTTTGTAATGTTGTAGTATTTAATAAACTTCTCCTTGGATTTTTTGAATGAAAGAATATGGAAAATCCACGCTCAACAATAACACTGCCAGGAGGAATAGCCAAAATAGTTTCAACAAGTTTTTGAACGTGACTAATTTGTCGGTGCGGTTTTGCTTTTCTTAAAGCATATTCCCAAAACTTATTCATCGATTCTTGTTGCATTTTAAAATAGTTGGATCTATCATGCAGCAATAAATAATTTAAGATGTCAACCATTTCATTTGTAACTTGTGTTACAGCACTGCCAAACTTTTCAAAAACTATTTTCAGTTGAAAAGCATACTGGGGCACTGTAGCGGTACCAGTGGGAAGCTTATCTGGATTAAGACAAGTCAGTTGTTGCAGCAAAAGTTTATCAACAGGAAAATACTCTTTTAAGCTGTCAACAAGTTTTGGTACCATCCAGATTCTAAATGTCGATAATTTAAATTTGTTGTGTCTACGTCTTTGAAAAACAAATTTTGCTTCAGGCATCAATGTTGGAAAAAATGATTCCATTTTCAAAGATACTTCCACATTTTCATTTTCAATAAGTTCAAGAGTACATGGTAAGTCGTAATAAATGTTATTAGAAATACATTTAAATTGATTTGTTAAAGTTTTTAACTTTAATAATTGTTGATGATATAAAAAAAGAAAAAATTTTTTTTTAAATGCACAGGGGGGACCAAGACAAAAATAGAAAATCGAAAAAATATAATTATGAAAAAAACGCACAGGGGGGACCAAGACAAAAAATAGGTTGCGTAAAAAAATTTTTTTTCATCCCTAGTACCTGCCCATGTGTGTTAATAAATGATAGATTTTGTGGCAGACAAGTAGAGTGTCTGAAAACAATACATTATTAATGGATCAGATTTAATTTAAAAGGTCTCTTTCAATTTTCCTAAATCTTAATTTTACTTTATTTCAAGGTTGTTTAAAAATAATTTTAAATATTCAAATAATTTGTTGTAAAATAAAAATTGTAAAATTGCTTTAAAAAAGCAGAAACTAAAAAAATTGTTCGTGTTTTTTAATCAATAACTGTTTTTTGCTTGCTTCTTTTGGAAAAAAGAAGAGTTGTCACAATTTATTTGATGCATTTAAAAAATATGAGTGATTCATTTGTTGGTCGATGGTCACCACATAATTCTCAAACTGCGCAAAATTGTACATGTTGCATGAAAAATAACGCATTTTTTGTATTCAATCTTTTTTTGCATCATAAAAATTTTGATAACTTTTTTTTTATCTTTGATAAATAGTGTTCCGATCAGGGTTGGACGAAACTGAGTTTTGTAAAACGAAACGAAACGAAATCAAAACTCGTTTCGGTGACGCGAAACGAAACGAAACAGGTCAAAAACTCATGAAATTAAAAGATTTTTTCATTTTTTTCCGTTTCGCGGGACGCGAAACGAAACGAAACTCCAAAAACACGCGAAAATTTCGCGAAACGAAACGAAACGAAATTTTTGTCCAACCCTGGTTCCGATCCCGTTCCGTCCCGTGACCATTTTAGTCAAGTGAAAATCCCGTAACCCCGTCCTGTGGTCACAAATTCCCGCGGGAATCCCGTGATTCCCATGGCCACTTTCAAAATACGGGAATTCCGGTTCCCGCTTTTTTTCGGAAAACGGAACGGGATCGGAACACTATTAATAAAACAAATAAAAGTAATTTGTTTGCGACATTACTTTTTTTCCACAATTTCGTCCATTTTTGAAATCACAAAATTTGATAAATAAGAAAAAATCTGTTTTTTTTTCATTTTTTTGCATAAATTGTAAAGCCATATTGTTATCAAAATAAAATTATTAAAAGAAGATAAGGGTGCAAAGAACTATTTTATATCAGTTGTTTATCTAAAATGAAAAAATGACCCAGAATAATTTATAGCTCAATTTTTGTAAAACTACAGCAATTTGAACGATTTTTGGAACAGGAAAAAAAAAGTTTGAGGAAAAAAGGTAAAAACTTTTTCCTGGGGTAAATAGGGCCCAAAAACCTCATTTTTGAGGTCAATTTCGACATTTATGCATCAGATTTCGAGATATGAATTAAGGGTCATTTTTTTAAAAAATTTTTAAAAAAATGACCCTTAATTCTAGAATTAATTTGCCATCACTTTAAAATTAACAAAAATTTATATCCATGAAGAAAAATTTTTTGTGGATTTTAAGGGTCATTTTTTTAAAAAATTTTCAGTTTTTGAGATAAAATTACAAATTTGGTATCATTCGGTAGTCCTTGACCAGCTGAGTCTAGAGCTGAAAAGTACTTCATAAAATGCGCTATTGTCTAACACTTTTTTTGGTATATGATTTACTCCGATTAATGAGAGGTAACATTTTCGTTTTTTTGAAAAACCGTTAAAATTAACATCTTCAACATCAACAAAGGGGCATAACTTTCGAATTAAGTAAGATATTGACTTGCGGTGACTTCCATTATGGTATACCATGTCTGTGGATCGTCCTGGGAAAGTTTGAGCATTTTTGATAGTGATTTCGAAATATGGGATGAATATGAAGTTTGGAAATTGAGTAACATCGAAATATCGCTAAAATTCAGTTTTTCCTGCGCGAACAAAAGCAAACGTGTATTATTAATGTTAAATATATGTAACAACACTAAAATTAGCCAACAGAAATTGACGGGGGGTCAAAATTGATTTTACCCGACTTTTGAAATTTTAATTATTTTTGACCAATTTCCGAGATATAAAAAACTTACGAATATCAACAGATATCAACTTTTTGAGACTTTTCCGATAAAACCCGGTATGTTTAATAATTTTTGGCAACATTTCAACATTTTGCGGTTACTACTTTTCATTTGCTGATTATTTGAAAAAAAGGCTAAAATATTAAGAAAAAAATTCTAAAAATCAATGTTTTTCATTAAGAAAATCACTAAAAATGCTTTTTTTCTAACACAAATTTATTATTAATTTTTTCTAACATAAATTTACCATTTCGAATCAAAATATAGTCAATTCCAGTAAAAATTCTAGATTTTGGATTTTTGTACATCACGATCGACAAGTTTCGTTAATTTTTAAAAGTACCGGATACCCCCTGCTAAAGTTCGATATCTTGGGCCCTAGGGGTAAAAATAGTGGGGAATCCGATTCCGGTGAGAAAATCATCTATTATAAAAGGGAAAAAAAGTTATTGCTTCATAACCGTAACCAAAACAAGTTTTTGGCGTTGTGTGAACCGAAACACCTCTTTAAAATGACCAAATGTCTTAAATCCCAAATGTTCTAGACTCAGCTGGTCAAGGACTACCGAATGATACCAAATTTGTAATTTTATCTCAAAAACTGAAAATTTTTTAAAAAAATGACCCTTAATTCATATCTCGAAATCTGATGCATAAATGTCGAAATTGACCTCAAAAATGAGATTTTTGGGCCCTATTTACCCCAGGAAAAAGTTTTTACCTTTTTTCCTCAAACTTTTTTTTTCCTGTTCCAAAAATTGCTTGAATTTCTCAAAAATCGTGCTTTATCTTTTTTGACATTTTAGAAAATTCATGCAAGAAAAAAAGCAAGTAAAGTGTTTTTTTTTTGTGATTAGGGTCGGAGAATTTGTTGCTTGCTTTTTTTTCGTTTTCGCACCGAATTTCGTCTGAATACTTGTTTCAGTTTTCCGTTTCACAAATTGTGATTATCCGACATCCGACAGATGGCAAAAGACAGACAACAAAAAATTCGCAATCAAATGTTCGATTTTGATTCGAAGGAAAACTTTAAACAAAATTTGTAAAAACATTTTTTTTCATCGACGACAAAAAAATGCAAAACAACTTTTATTAATAGCGTTTTCTCTTTTCGACAGCTGCATTTCGTAACAATTCCGTATAAAAATGGCATATTTTTTGATCAAAAATGAAAGAAAAAACATTTTAAAGTTTTCTTTTAAAATTCCTTAGTGCTGAAAAAAGGGGCTTTCGTTTTTTTTTAATCTTTGAATTTTTTATTTTCTTTGTATTTTTGTAAATTCCTTTAAAAATTACTTTAGTTTTGTTTTTATATGTTTTATAGTAATCTTTGTAAAAACAGAAGAATCACTTTTAAGTGATTCTTGTTTTAATGAAAATTATTTCGATATTAATCATATATGTTCAAAAAGCTTAACATCAAAAGGTAATGTTTTTGGGACAATTGCAATAAAACATTTGTAAAAGGTAACATTGAAAATTTCATTAATTGTTTATAATTTTTTGGGGATTTCATTCGAGTGAAATAAGGCTAAAAACTTTATGGCATTATTGCAGTTTTGCTCTTCAGTTTTGCACCCCCAAAAAGTATTGAAAATTTTTTACCGAAAATTTGCATAGAGAGGGGTGGGGTTCAAAATAATATGGTTTCGGGAGAGCAAAAGTGCACTGATACCGAATTTTTTAGGGACAGCGTATATTTACTAAATGTGCTAAAAAAAAGGTATTTTCGAAAGTGAAACAACTTTTTTTTATGAAAAACTGCAGAAAAAAAGCAGTTTTGTATTAATTTTTAATGTTTCGTTTTTTCAAAATCAAAATTGAAAATTCTTTGTTAAAAATTACGTATTCCGATGCAAATTGTTTTTTAACAGTAATAATGGCACTTTTTTATGTTTCAAAAAAATGAAGTTTAAAATATTTAAAAAAAAAAACAGAAAAAAATTTATGGATTATTTTTTGGCTAACAAAATACGGCAAAAATAAATTTAATAATAATTTCACTTTTTGTTTGTGTAATTTTGCAGCGCAAAAATATAACTTCGTAAGAAAAAAATGGGCGTTAAAAATTAAAAAAAACCAAAAATATTTTGTTTTTGGAAATGAAGGATAGTAAAAAAAGAATAAAAATATCTTTTTCATTCGACACTTTTTTTTTGTTAATGTGTTAAAAAATAGATGTATAAAAAAAAAGAAGTTTTGAAAATTTAATAACATTTTTATCTCTGTTTTTTAGTTGTTTTCAAAAAATTATGCTTCAATTTTAAAATTTTAAAACCTTTATCAAAAATGATACTGAAAAAATAGTCATTAATCAAAATTTTTTCACAAAAATTCAGTGCAACAAAATTAATAAAAAAAGATACTGGTACTTATTTACTTTACCCCCCATTTTTTCACTTTTTTTATTTCATTTTTTTTCTATTCATTTTTCAAAGTCATGTATGCTAATTTTGCATCGCGCGATCCATCACACGTCCGCCACAACACCCCGCGTCCACTAATGTTTTTAATTTAAAAGATAGGAAAGGGGAAATTCGAAGCATCAAAATAATAAAGTGTGTGCTTTTTTTGAAAAATTTTCTTTTTTCTCGAAAATTTTTTAAAACAGTAAAATGAAAACGTTTTAATTATATTATTTATTTCTTTTCAATTAGCACACACTTATCATTATTATTATGGTTCAACATTAACTGGATACTGTTCCTTAAAGGGGGAGTTTCATTTCCAACAAATTTTTGGACAAACTTTGTCGTAAGAGTGCAAGCAAAAAGAATGCATTTGTACGTATTTTTTTCATTCTTTTTTTCAAAGCCACGCACAAATGCATTCTTTTTGCTTGCACTCTTACGACAAAGTTTGTCCAAAAATTTGTTAGAAATGAAACTCCCCCTTTAATATGAGTTATTAAATTAAAAAACGATTCACGACCACCATAACGCTTTTTCCAAACAAACAAATTGATGTATATAATCAGTCAACATTGCTCTTGCAGTCCCATATTCCCATAAAGAAAGAGGTAATGTGTATATTCGTGAAAAACTTTTTTTACGAATTTTGAGCGGCACCGCTGTTTGGGACTGTCCAGAAATCACGTGACCAAGGGAAGGGGGGAGGGGGTTGCCCAAATTGTCACGAGCTTTGATGTTTTCGGCAAAAGCCTTTAATGTTTGGTCACAGAGGGGGGGGAGGGGGCCAAAAAATCTTGATTTTTTGGTCACGTGATTTCTAGACAATCCCTTTCAAAAAGACTAAAGCTCAAAAAAATCGAGCAAAAATGTTTTTAGAAATGTCGCAGCCTGTTTTTCTTTTGAATTTGTGAAAAATAAATGAACACTTTTTTATTTTGTTTTATTTTCTTTCTTAAAAATTGCTCCTGCAAAAAAATTGAATCAAAAATTGACTTTTTGAATATTTTATTTTTAATTGTAACCCTTTTCAAATACTTTTTTATGTTTTTGATTTTGAAATAAAAAATTATTACCAAATTCTTTTTATTTATATTGAATTCAATGATACAGTTAAAATACACTTTAAATTGTTTATAATTTTCCTATTTTACTCTAGAGAAAGAAATGTGATTTTTTTCTCATTTTAATTTATTGTTAATATGCTTTAAGAACCTATTTATTTAAATTTTTAAATTAACATACACATTAAAAAATACATTTATTTGAACGCTTTACCCTTTGATGAAAAAAAACTTTATGTAAAAAAATCGACCTGTGCTGATTTTTGGGTGGCGCAACAAACATCTTTTCTTCGGACCACCTTGTCCCCATGTGTGTTGAATTCACAAGTTATATCTCTGTTTTTACTTGTAAAAATTGAAACAAAATTAATGAAATGATTTACGGTTGGTTCTTTTGATTTTTCTGAAACAAAATTATTTCTTCAAAATTGAAAGATTTGAACCAAATAAAGTATATCTCTTTTTTAATACACCATTTTTATTTTTCAGCGTATTTTTTCAAATTTTTTGAATGAAAATAAATTTTGCGGTGTTTCTTTTACGCTTTGATCTTTTTTTAAGACTTTCGCTTCGCGAAATGTTTTCAAAAACAGTTTTTACAGCGGCGAATGTTTGCAAAAAATATTTATTAAAATGAAAGAAGCAAATCGAAATTTTGTTTGCGAGTTTTTTGTCTGTCTTTTTTCTGTCGGATGATCGCAAAAGATTTTTTAGCATTTAAAATTTATTTTTTTCATTTAATTTTACGGTTTTAAAATTTTTGAAACTTGAATATTTTATAAATCGTTAATGTAAATGAATTATTTTATTGCCATTCTTCGAGAAACCAAGAAAAGTAAAAGCAAATAAGCATTTGACCTTCCCGAAAATTTTTATTTATTATGTTTACACGTTGGGAAAACCATGGACAAACGTTTCTAACATTATCATATTAAAGTTTATCAAATTTTCAGCTTTTTTATAAGATTCTGCATGAAAAACGCTACAAAACCATTACAAAAATAATTTTTAAAAAAATTTTTGAATTTGAAATTTTGGCAAATTTAAGTACTACAACATGTTCAACCGTCAGGATTTTGGTCAGTTTCTATACGATTTGGATGAAACTTACAGGGGAGCTTCCTAACATGTCGTAGAAGATAAATACGGGAGCTTTTAGCTTTTACTCCGCACAATTTTTTTTTCTGGGTCAAAATGCCCATAACACCCCAATTTCAAAAATTGAGATTATAAATGCCTGAAAATGTTCACAGATGCTTTAAACAACCTATATTTTGTCCCCACAACTCATTAACATCATCAATATCCCAAAAACTTAGTCACGTTTTATTAGAAGGAAAATTAGCAAAAAATGTTTAAAAAGTGCTACCTTATCAAAAGTCGATTTTTTGTTAAATTTGTTTGCACTAACGTTCAATATTGATTGGATGTAATTTTCCTGTATGTATTTATCACAAAATACCAAACTCCTACAACAATTACTTCAGAAAAATAGAAGTTTTCCGGCGGTATTTATGTTGCTAATTTGGTGAACTTCAAATGGCCCCTATATGTCAAATTCTTTACCAAAATGGCTAAAACTTGTTTAAAATGCTCTAATAACATGATATTTAATGATGCAAATCACCGAAAGTTCGTATCTTATCTGGTTCATGAGATATAACTATTGGTCGATGCTTGAGATGTTCATTGATTTTTAGTAATTTCAAGTCGATGGCAATTCAGTTCCACATAATCTAAAGTCCTAAAATTTTTTATTTAACCTGATATGAGGTCCCTTAATCGATTCGTAACACAAAACTTGAAGAAATATTGATTTTAGATTATTTCCTGGTACACAGGGTACTGTAGATATCAAATATAAAAATGTCAAAGTTTGCAAATGTTTTATGGGTCCAAAGCACTTTTGTATTATTTTTTAGCAATAATGTAAACAAAAAATAAAGTTTTAAGTTCTACCAATTAGTTTTGAATTTTTTTTGTGGACTAAATCGCACTTTTTTACTAATAGTTGACACTTTTTGACCCAGAAAAAAAAATTGTGCGGAGTAAAAGCTAAAAGCTCCCGTATTTATCTTCTACGACATGTTAGGAAGCTCCCCTGAAAGTTTCATCCAAATCGTATAGAAACTGACCAAAATCCTGACGGTTGAACATGTTGTAGTACTTAAATTTGCCAAAATTTCGTAATAAAAAATTATTTAAAAATTATTTTTGCAATTGTTTTGTAGCGTTTTTCATGCTGATTTTTATGGAAATAAAAACATAAAATTAAAAAAAGTATTTTAAATAGTTTTTTTAGTTTTAAAGTTGCTTTGGCGAAATGTTCTTCAAAAAACATTCGTGCTAAGAATCTTGTTTTCCCAACGTGTGTTTAGGGACCTTCAAGCAAAAATTTAAAGTCATTTTTTATTAATTAATTTTATATATTCAGATATCTCAGGATTTTTTAAGACCCATGGCGAAATTTTTTTGAATTCAGATTCTGAAGCTGAAAAATGATGAAGCTTTTCCGGCGCGCGCATCAGGTGTTTTATGGCAAGCAAAAAAATCAAAGGAAAAACGCCGCCAAGCAGGCGACGCGTTTGGCTCAGTTGGTAGCGCAACGCACTTGCGTGCAAAAGCTCACAGGATCAATTCCTCTGGGGTGACAAAAGGGTGGTTAGAGTTGAATTTTATCTGGGATGTGTTAAAAAACATTTCACAGTTATTGCAAATAAAAAATAACATTAATGTATTTGTAAACTTCATTAATTTGTCAATTTTTGGTTTTACCTTTGTATAAATACCAACTCTGAATGATGGTTTAATGATAATAACAAACTTCTGTTCATGTTGCTCTATTTTGTAAATGTTAGCAAAAAACAGTATTTAATGCTTTTTTTAAATGTTATTAGCTTCATAAAATGATCCCAAAATGCTCCATGTTATCCAAATACTTTTGGTTCAAATGTATAATTGGTGCCAACACAACATCCACGGAGATCGACGCTAAAATATTTTACAATCTACTGTTTGGCTATCAATTATTGTTAAAAATTTATTAATAAGTAAAGATAAGGAAGACAAAAGATATAAGAATAACAAAAAACAACATAATAATTTTTTATTACCATGGAATCATCTACCATTTGAAGATGGAGGCTTTTTCTACTTGTGTTTGAAGTTTCAGAAACATAAAATAACATATTATATATATTGTCAAGAAAAAGAACGGACCAATGATTCAGCAACATTGACATAAAACACCGTGAACATAAATATATCTTATAAGTCAGATCATCTTTAAATACCTTGAGAATTCTAATCTAAAACAACGTGGATATAATGCAAAAAAGAAAAGATGTGAAAAAACTTACCTGTAATTCGATGGAGTTATTTTCTTCTTGCATTTGAAGTAACATAAAAAAGATATTATATATCTGTTACATTTATGAAACCCATCCAGTTATCCAGAGAAATTGATATATCCTCTAACCATATATACTCATACATATAAACTTCAAGAAATAATAATTGGGATTCTTCTATTCGAATAGTTTCATTTCGGATTCTTCATAATTTTTTTAACGTTAGAAACAACAGTGCAGCAGCAATAAAGATTTTTTCTTATCTAAAACAACGTGGATATAATGAAAAAAGTACAAAAACATATATAAAAACTTACCATTGTCATGGTCCATTGAATATCAAATCGTAATCACTTGAAGAGGATTTTAAGTTTGATAATAATATAAATTGCATAAACTTTTAAGCATCTAACCTTGTTAAGCTGCAGGAAAGTCTGGAGTTTGTGGTTATCACCATAGCTTCGAAGAGGAAATTACAGTTTCTTTTGAGATTATTTGATCATTCTTGAAGTAGCGATTTCGAAAAAGTTTATGATATGTACTAGCCAAAAAATGATAGAAGTGACAGATACAGCAAAAAAAGTCTTTAACTTTCAAAAAAAACTCACCGATATTTGTTTTGGAGCGTTGCTCCAAAACAAATATCGGTGTTAAAATAAGCAAATTAATGAAGTTTACAAATACATTAATGTTATTTTTTATTTGTAATAACTGTGAAATGTTTTTTAACACATCCCAGATAAAATTCAACTCTAACAACCCTTTTGTCACCCCAGAGGAATTGATCCTGTGAGCTTTTGCACGCAAGTGCGCTGCGCTACCAACTGAGCCAAACGCGTCGCCTGCTTGGCGGCGTTTTTTCTTTGATTTTTTTGCTTGCCATGAAAAACGACTTTTCTTTTTTTGGTTGACGGTCCCTAATTATGTTCTACAAAAATTGAAATTTTAGAATCACTCGCGGAAAATATTCCTGACACGAAAACTTTTTATTTTTTGGCAGAAAAACTTTTTATGGATTGATTTTTTAATTTTTTTATTTAATATTTGCTCTCTTCTTTTTTTCGTGTATATGTAAATGTTTATCTGCGATTAATATTAATTACATCACTCTTTTTAGATAACATTACACGTTTATTAATCAACTATGGATTCGAATGATCTTAAACTTGCTTTGCCATCCCCATCATCATCAAATAATGATTCAAATGAAGAATATACGTTTGCTTCACCTCGTCCACAAAACTTTTCTCTTCCTTATCCAATTATCAAATACATGTTTACAAATCCAAATTCTGGAACAGCATGGAAGAAACTGATTCAAACTTGCAAATATTTCTTTTCAAAGAATCCTGTTTATTCTGCTGAATGTTTAGAATATGATAATGGTATTAATAAATGGAAGGTTGATGGAGAAGTTTTTGATTCAGTGAAAAATGTTGCTAAATTATTTATTTTTGAAAAAATTTTTGTTTATTCCTTTGAAAATCAACGAACACTTTTATCTTCCTTTATCCCAAAAATTTACAAGTGTGATCTTCGTTCTTTAGATATTTGGGATCAAAATTTGACTTTTGATGAATATCAATTTTTAACTTCTTCTGGTTCTCTTGAAAAGTTAATTCTTTATAGATGCACAATTAGTCATTCTGATGGAACCTTGGTTACTTTTGACCGACTCTTTGAAAAACTTCATCAACTTAAACTTTTTGTAACGTAAGTTTCTATTTAAATTATGTATATTTAATCAAATTATTCGCTTTTGTAGGTATTGTGGCGGAAATTCTGCATCTATGTCTGAAAAAGATACTATCAAAAAACTAGCCAATATTCTCCCAAATTTAAAAGAACTTTCTTGCTTTAAAATTCATGATTTAACAGAAACCTTTGATTTCGCTTCAATCACAGATTTTCTTTTGGTTCGTTTTTTGCTTTTTCAAATACCGTTAATTTTCGACTTGTTTTAGAAAAATGAAACAATCGATGTTAATTTGGAATATGTTTTTGATGATGTTCTTTCTGATGCATATAAAGAAGACCTTGAAAAGTGTATTGCCAAAATTATTGAAACTCCACCGAAAAGAATTCCTAATATTTATTTTCCTGGATTTAAAAATAGTATTTTTTATCAGGATTACAAAAATTTATTTTAATACTGTTTCTTTTTGTTTTTAATAAATATCTTTCTGTTTTATTCAAAAGGCACACACGGCAAGGTTATCCGGGCCGCATACAGTATGCGGCATACTGAACACTTTAATGTAAAAGTTACTGATATTAATAACTATATTTTTACACTTTGTTCACCACACAAGAAATTCAATTTATAAATACTTTTTAATTCATAATTAAATTTTGGCGCTCTTTATTACGGCTATAATTTTGCATGTTCTTCTGTACTCAACCTGCATGTTTATCACTATTTTCACTCAAGGTCGTATACTGAAAAAATTTCGGAGGAAGCACAGCCATTTTGGGGAGGGGAACCGTTTTTTTAAGCCAATTCAAGTTGGCGGCGTCAAATTTAGGCCGGTCAAAGGAAATTCATTAATTTCAGGGACACATGTCCCCAACCCCCCCCCCCCCCTTCGAACAGATTTTGAGATAAATAATAATGCAAATGGATTTACTAAACTTCCAACATCAATAACATTATCAAAATATTTTAATGCAAATGGATGGGGTAAGGGCTGGGGCGAAAAAGCCGCATAATATAATATGCAGCTAAAGCAAATTGAAAGAATAAAATTGCCATTGCTTGTGCGAATAATAGAATGTCCCGTTTCATTGACGATGACATTGTATTATATAATTTATACATATATCGATATCGTAAAATTGTTATCATTACAAGGATGAAACCTATTGACGAAGATGTCGGAACTACCGCGGGACCAGCAGTTGAATTATACTAAAAATGGGTTAATAAATATATAAATAAAGGTAAAAATGTGAGCAGAAAAAAGTGAATGTACTTTAAAAAACGATGGTTTATTTACGTTTTTAAAATCCGAATCGAAAAAATCTAATAATTTCTTCTGCGTATTGTTCTGATCTAAAATTTTTTTAAAAAAATCTATCGTTTTAAAAAATGCCTTTTTTTAATTCTCCGTTTTTTTTCGCGGTTTTAAAAATCTCATGTCGCCGGGATTTCCTTTTTTATCATTTTAAAAATTTTTACACGCAATTTTCGTTTAAAAATTAGCTAATTCTTATTTAGGGATTGTCCAGACGTGACGTCACCATAAAATCGAAAATTTTGAACCCCACCCCCCCCCCCCCCCCCCTTCCGTCGCGCTTTGCCCTTTGATCTTTGTCGGCTTTTTAGCAGGAGCCATAAAACCCGTAACGTCACGTCTGGACGCTCCCTTATAATGGTTTTGTAGCGTTTTTAATGCAGATTTTTATTAAAAAGGTGAAAATTTGATAAATTTTAATGTGAAATGACGTTTTTCCATGGTTTTCCCAACGTTTTTTTGTTCATGATAAAACAAATGAAAAAAAACTTGGCTACAAATTATTTTTAAATCAGTTGATAACATGATTATTTAAAATAATAAATTTATGTTTTAAATTTTTTTAAAAACAGTTTTGTTTTTATCCTAGGATTTTCTATTTCTTACTTATAGGAAGCACAGCCATTTTGGGGAGGGGAACCGTTTGTTAAAGGTTTTATTGTCAAAGGTTTTATTGTGGTCATTTATTTATTTTATTTCTGCGTTGATGATACAACTTAATAAATGATACATTTTGTGGCAAACAAGTAGAGCGTCTGAAAACGATACATTATTAATAGATCAGATTTAATTTAAAAGGTGTCTTTCAATTTTTCTAAATGTTAATTTTCTTCATTTCGAGATTTTTAAAATTAATATTTAAATATTCAAATAATTTGTTGTAAAATAAAAACTGTAAAATGACTGTAAAAACGCAGAAACTAAAAAAATTGTTCGTGTTTTTTAATCAATAACTGTTTTTTTAAATGATACAATTTTATGTAAACATTTCTGTTATTTTGTAAATTTATTTTTTTAAAGCAATGGCGATCAGTGTTGTGCCCGACATTTTTTATCGACTCCGACTCCGGAGTCAAATTCGATCGGAGTCGAATCTATCGACTCCGAATCCGAAAAGCGGCATCTTTTTCTTTAATCTTTTGGAATTAGTTACTCCGACTCCGGATTCGATGTGGATTCGACTCCATCGACTCCGGAGTCGGAGTTGCAACAACACTGATGGCAATGTTTATATTTTCTTTCGATTTTTTGTTAACTTTAAACTAAATCGATAGAAATAAAAAGGAGAGATTGCGAAAAAAAGCGGCATCAAAAAAGAAAATAATAGATGCATTTCACACCGTTAATATTTTTTAATCTTTTAATGATAAAAAAATAAAACAATGCATTCCAGTGCTGCGTCCTACAACGTGGAACATTTTTGTTCCACCAACTTTTTGTTCCACTGACTTTTTTTGTTCTACCGAAACCCAACTCAAAGCAAATTTCTTACAACGACGAAAGCAAAAAGTCGGTGGAACAAAAATGTTCCACGTTGTAGGACGCAACACAGGTTCCGCTCAACTAAATTCAAATTTAAAGGGAGCGTCCGGGAGAGACAAAAAAGCATCACTCGCGGAAAAATTCCTGACACGAAAACTTTTTAATTTTTGGAAGAAAAAATTTTTATGGATTGATTTTTTTATTTTTTATTTCTGAAATTTATATTTGCTCTATTCTTTTTTTCGTGCATTTGTAAATTTTTATCTGCGATTAATATCAATTACATCACTCTTTTTAGATAACGTTTTTTACACGCTTATTA
Source organism: Panagrolaimus superbus (assembly GCA_964035985.1). NCBI lineage: Eukaryota > Metazoa > Nematoda > Chromadorea > Rhabditida > Panagrolaimidae > Panagrolaimus > Panagrolaimus superbus. The sequence continues at coordinate 17,341,356 of OZ038357.1, forward strand.
ATCAACTATGGATTCGAATGATCTTCAACTTGCTTTGCCATCTCCATCATCATCAAATAATGATTCAAATGAAAGATAAACATTTGCTTCTCCTCATCCACAAAACTTTTCTCTTCCTTATCCAATTATCAAATATATTATTACAAATCCAAGTTCTGGAAAAGCATGGAAAAAATTAATTCAAACTTGCAAATATTTCTTCTCTAAGAATCCTGTTTATCCTGTTAAATGTTTTAATTTTTTAATTTTAATTTATTTCACTCCAGAAAAAGGCTGAGTGGGCAAAGAAGAAAAAAACATATGAATAAAAAAAATAAAAACAAAACAACAATAATAATGGTTAAACAATAAAAGAGTGAAAAAAAAGAGAGAAATAAAAAAATTTTTGGATAAGTAAAAGACCATAAAAATTTTATTTAATTTGAAAAACTTATATAGAAAGAATGATCATCAGAGAATGAGGTGGATGACGATGAAGAACCAGACCAGTGGGTAACCGGGTTTACGGCACACGACATCTGTCTCAATCAGTCACTTTAAAGCCTACCCGATCAATCTTACTAAAAGTGTAAAAAAAAAATAAAAAAAATAGTTATGGCCTAGATGATTGAAAATTTTACAAAAAAAGAAAAAATTAATCAAAATTAGTAAACATATCAGAAAAATCAAGCGTTTGAAGATGTTGACGAAGAGCATTAGGATTACGGTAGTCATGAAGATTAATTTTAAATTTGTTGAGAATTGACACCATTCGTGATGAGAAATGAAGATCCAATAATTTGTTAGTTGCAATTTTTTGGCTTGATTTAGTTTCGTAATGACCACCATTTCTTGTCGAGACTGAATGAAAAATTAATTCCAGTTTTTCATTTGGATGAGTGATTATCATATCATAAGCAAGCATAATATCAGCTATAATTCTTCGGTGATGAAGAGACATCATTCCATACATTTTTAATCTTTCAGAGTAAGATGGAGTTTCCCAGTATTTGACATTTGGGTGATTTCTTTGGTATAAAATTTTTGTAAATAATTTCTGAACAGCTTCCAAAGTTTTGATCGCATTGATTGATGAGATATTAAAAACAGAGGAGGCATATTCATAATTTGGTCGAATATATGTGGTGAAAATTTGAATAAGGATTTTTGGGTCATTTATGATGACTTTACGGAAAATTGAAAACATTTTGCCAGTTGCGGCAGCAGAAATATTATCAAAATGTGGATCCAGAGTTAAATCATTTTTGATATATAATCCAAGATCACGAGTGACTTCTTTTTGGGTGATTGGAACATTGTTGATGAAATATTTGGCATTTTCATTTTTTGGTCCAAATTGGACGTGAAAAGTTTTTGAAGCATTGATTGACATAGATTTTGATGTGCACCATTGGTATACTGTATCAAGCGCTTTTTGAAGAGGTTGTGGATCATATTCATCAGCAAAATATGAGTAATAAAGTTTTAAATCATCAGCAAATTTTAAATGTTTGATTAATTCCAGAAATTGATCTTCATTTAATAATTTACTTAATTTTGTAAAGAATATAATAAATAATATTGCAGATAATACACCTCCTTGAGATACTCCGCTGGTGGAATCGGCAGATTTTGAGTGATGTCCATTTACTTTAACTAAAAATTTACGATTAGATAATAGAAAAATAATTAATTTTAAAAGTTTTCCGCCAATTTTGGCTTCCTTCAACTCTTTTTCAATTTCAGAAATTTTGATTTTATCAAAGGCTTTCTCCAGATCATTATAAATAACATCAGTTGTTTTTCCTTCAGACGTTGCTTTTGTGACATCTTCCATGAAAATTATCATTTGTTTCGTTGTTGAACATCCAGTCCGGAAACCATATTGTTCATTTGGTAGGAATTTATTCAGGTTTAAGTGTTTGATAAGTTGTTCCTTTATTACTCTTTCCGCAGTTTTGAGCAGATCACTTGTGCCAGAAATAGGTCGAAAATGAGATAGTTGAGTTGGATTTGGAATTTTTGGAATCGGTGAGACATGCGATAGTAAAAAAACATCTGGCACATCACATTGTTTAATCATGTGATTAAATAAGATTGACAAAGGAAAGGCTAGAACTCGAGAACATTTATTTAAAATAATACCTGGAATACCATCTGGACCCGAAAGATTTTTGTTTGAGCATTTTGTAAGACATTTTTTGACAGCAGCATAGTTGAAAGAAATGTTACATAAATATCCATCAATATCTTCAGATTCAGAGTAATTTTCTGGTGGGGTTTTTGGGTTATAAACAGACTGGAAATATTCTAACAAACCATTTGATTTTTGTGAATCAGTTAATAATAATTTTTCTTTTTCGATAATTGTTGGAATAGGTGCAAATTTTTGTTTTGTAATTTTTGAAATATAATCAAATAGTGTTTTTTTTTTTTTTTTTTAAGATATTCTTACGATAATAAATGGAGGGCTGATGGAGAATTTTTTGATCCAACAAAAAATTTTGCTAAATTATGGATTTATGATGAAATTCTTATTAATAACTATGGATATGCACAAATATCTTCATTTATCCCTAAAATTTACAAGTGTGATCTTCGTTCTTTGGATATTTGGTGTCAAAATTTGACTTTGCAAGAATATCAATTTTTAACTTCTTCTGGTTCTCTTAGACATTTAACTCTTTGTCGCTGCACAATTAGTTATCCTGATGGAACCTTGGTTACTTTTGACCGACTCTTTGAAAAACTTCATCAACTTAAACTTTTTGTAACGTAAGTTTATATTTAAATTATGTATATTTAATCAAAACATTCGCTTTTGTAGCTATTGTGGCGGAAATTCTGCATCTATGTCTGAAAAAGATACTGTCAAAAAATTAACCGATATTGTTTCAAATTTAAAAGAATTTTCTGGCTTAAGTATTCGTCGTTTAACAGAAGCCTTTGGTTTTGGTTCAATGACAGATTTTCTTTTGGTTAGTTTTTTTTAAATACTGTAATTTTCAACTTGTTTTAGAAAAATGAAACAATCAATTTTCACTTGGAATATGATTATAATGCTGTACTTTCTGATGAATATAAAGAAGATCTTGAAAAGTTTATTGCCAAAATAGTTGAAACTCCACCGAAAAGAATCCCTATTATTGATTTTTTTGGATTTGAAAATAGTATTTTTTATGATGATTATCAAAAATTATTTTAATACTGTTTCTTTTTGTTTTTAATAAATATCGTTTTGTTTCGTTAAAAAGGCACACATAAACAAATTAATCCGATCAAAAAATATTTAATTTTTCTTGAATTTGCAGAGATTAAATTTATGGAGGCAATTTTAGTTAATTTAAAAGATGTAGTAAAAGTGGCTTAAAAGGGTGTGAGAAACTTTATAATTAAAATTACTAATATACATACTTATGAATTGATTAAAAGGAAATATCTTTTTCTTTTTTAAATTAGTATTTGGGGAATATTTTTAAAGCAAAAAACTTTTATACATAAAAAGTGAAACATTTTTTGCCCACCATTTTTCGTTACTATGTATTCTATTTTTATATTTTTTAGATTTTTAAAATTAATTATTTTATTAATTTTGGGAGACATAAAAAAATAAAATTAAACATTTAAAAAAAACAAAATTTTTTAATAGTATTATTACAATTTTCAGATAAATTTATTATTAATATTTTTAATACATTTTTGTAGTTGGTCGAATTATTAATGTGGTGGTTACGGTAATCATCTTTAATTGTTTTCGTCGAAAAAATGAAAATAATCACTTCAAACGGATTTTGAGATAAATAATATTGCAAATGGATTTACTAAACTTCCAACATCAATAACATAATCAAAATATTTTAATGCAAATGGGGTAAGGGCTGGGGCGAAAAGGCCGCATAATATTATATTCAGCTAAACCAAATTGAAAGAATAAAATTACAAATGCTTGTGCGAATAATAGAATGTCCCGTTTCATTGACGATGACATTGTATTATATAATTTATACATATATCGATATCGTAAAATTGTTATCATTACAAGGATGAAACCTATTGACGAAGATGTCGGAACTACCGCGGGACCAGCAGTTGAATTATACTAAAAATGGGTTAATAAATACATAAATAAAAGTATACTGGAAAAATGTGAGCAAAAAAAGTGAATTTACTTTAAAAAACGATCGTCTTTGATGTAAAACTTTGTGAAAATTATGAAAAAAAAACAAAAGAAACACAAATTCGGGATTTTTTATTATTTTGAATTCTGAGAATTTTGTTTTGTTTTAAAAAACATAAATTTTTGATGAAATCTATGACTCATAGATTTCATCAAAAATTTATTTATTTAGGAAAAAAGAATCATCACAAAATATTTGATGCATTTAAAAAATAAGAGTGATTCATTTGTTGGTCGAAATTCTCAAACTGCGCAAAATGTGCATGTTGCATGAAAAATAACTCATTTTTTTGTATTCAACTTTTTTTGCATCATAAAAATTTTGATAACACTTTTTTTTGTCTTTGATAAATAGTGTTCCGATCCCGTCCCGTCCCGTGACCATTTTAGTCAAGTGAAAATCCCATTACCCCGTTCCGTGGTCATAAATTCCCGTAAAAAATGTGTAAAAAATTTCCGTGAAAAAGATAAATTTTACCGCACAAAAATTTTGTTGTGTGACAAAATTTGATGTTTTTTATGCACTTTGGCGTTTTCTGTTCTAAAAAAATGCGCCAAATATTGGCAGGCATTTTTTTCCGAAGTCTCAGCTATTTTGTTTGGCAAAAAGCTTTGCGGTTTCATTACCAAATGGGTGGGTGGTGTTAAAAAATCCAATTTTTCTATCACGTGATATCTGGACAGCCCTTTAGGGACGAGGAATTTTTTGCTTGCTTTTTTTTCGTTTCCGCACCGAATTCCGTCTGAAAACTTGTTACCGTTTTCTGTTTCACAAATTGTAATTATCCGACAGATGGCAGAAGACAGACAACAAAAAATTCGCAATCAAACGTTCGATTTTAAATCAAAAAAAAATAAACAAAATTTGTAAAAAGATTTATTTTCATCGACGACAAAAAAATGCAAAAACTATTAATAGCATTTTCTCTTTTTGACGGCTGCATTTCGTAATAATGCCGTATAAAAATGGCATGTTTTTTGATCAAAAATGAAAGAAAAAACATTTTAAAGTTTTCTTTTAAATTCTATAGTGCTGAAAAAAAGTCTTTCGTTTTTTTTAAATCTTTGAATTTTTAAATTGCTTTATATTTTTGTAATTTCCTTTAAAAATTACTTTAATTTTATTTTTATATGTTTTATAGTAATGTTGGTAACAGCTGAAGATATAATTAATTATTTCGATATTAATCATATATGTTCAAAAACCTTGACATCAAAAAGTTATGTTTTTGGCACAATTTATTTTATGCATTGAATCTTCTGAAATTTAGTGTTTTTACATTTTTAACATTTTTTTATTAAAAATTAACAGTTTTATAATTTAAAATAATAAAAAGAAACCGAAACCCCTAAAATTAAAGTATTTTTAACATTGAAAAATTTGAGTTCATTTAGAAAAGATATAAAAAAATTCAAGAATGTGTTACAATATTTTTTACGCCTTTACTAATTGCAAAAAATGAAACACTTTTTTGTTTGGTGGCAATTATCGTGGAAGGATTTTTTGATACAAATTTTTTTGGCAAAAAAATTGTCAAAAAATAAAATTGCAAATACGCGTTTCAAAAAGTCGGAGATAAAACAAAGTGGGAAATCATTACAGCTAAATGATGAATGTGCCAAATAAAATTTGAAGAATACATGAAAAAATAAAACTTTTGTTTGTCCGGGTCGACAGCAGATGCAAATTTTAGGCCAAAAGAGATCATTTGAAAACAGGAAGAAAAAACGGACCATTATATTATAGTGGCCCGCGGACCGTTATATTTTCGGACCAGTAAATTTACTGGTCCCATTTTATATATTATTTTTTGCGGACCACTATATTTTTTTCAATAAAATTTACACGAAATTTTGCCTAAGCTTAAGCCCGACCAATGCGCCGAAAACAGTTGCGCCGACGACATTTGCACTGATAAAATAAAAATACTGAATTTCACCCATAATAGCTTTCTTAGGGGCTGTCCAGATATGACGTCTTCAGGGGGGTCAAGGCCTCACCGCCTTTGATGTGCGGCAAAAAGTGTCTTTGATGTGGAGCGGTAAGACAAATTTTTGCATGACGTCATATCTGGACAACCCCTTACTCCACAGAATGATTTCTATGCTCTCCACGATTCCCTAAGGACGCCCTGCGGGCGCCTCCTAAGCCTAAGGCTAAGGCTAAGGCTTAGTCCCATCGGCTAGCCTAATGAGGTCGGATCTAGCCTAAAAAGTTTTATTGGAGCAAATGTCGCGGCGCAAACTGCGGAGCATCGTCATTATGATAGATCCAGGTGCAACATCATCATAAATAATTGGAAGAAAAGTAGCCCTATCACGACGTGGAACTGGTACTCCACAGTTTGCGCCGCGGACATTTGCGCCGATAAAACGACAACTGCCCCTATAAAACTTTTTAGGATAGATCTGACCTCATTAGGCTAGCCCATGGGCCTAAGCCTTAGGCTTAGTAGGCGTCCGAAGGGCGTCCTTAGGGAATCGTGGAGAGTATAGAAATCATTCTGTGGAGTAGGAAGATATTAATGGTAAAATTCAGTAGTTTTATTTTATCGGCGCAAATGTCTGGGAGCCGTGGAACTTGTGTCATAAAAAAAAACACCACCAAAATATCTTTTATAGGCGAAAAATATAATGGTCCGGGACCAGGGATGTCAAATGCGGCGGGAAAACATAGCCGGCCGCGGCCGCCGGCGAAAAATTGGCCGCCGTGCCGGCCGCGCGGCCTAAAATTATTAGCCGGCCGGCCGCGCGGCCTATATTTTTCTTTTTTTGTATGGGAAAAACAAAGAATTTCACAAAAATCGTCGGCCGTGCCGGCCGCCGGCGAAAAAAACCTTGCCCGCCGGCCGTCTGCATTTGACATCCCTGTCCGGGACCACTAAATTTTAATGGTCCAAAATATAATGGTCCCGAAATTGCATTCTGCGGGACCACTATATTTTTTGGGGACCATTATATTTCAAAAAGTGAGCTATAATTGAATAGAGCCCATTATTTTATATTGTAACAATGTACAATTTCAAAATATCAAAAATCAGGGAAATAGTTTTTTTTCAAAAGATGAAAAATAATTTTTTTGTGAAATGTCTTGATTTTTTCAATCGCTAATAAAAAAAGTTTATTTATAAATTCGGACCTTCATGGGAAAAAAAGTTTTTATACAAATATATACTTTTGTTTTTTTATTATCGCTCCTTTACATAGCGTGAAACTTATTTCCTTTTTTATCCTGGTTTGGTTCAATAGGCTGTATGGTTCCTTTTTTATACTGGGAGGTCCAGGTTTCGTAACCCGAGAAACAGTCTCTTGCAACCCGCAGGAGCACAGTGTTAACCCGAGTGGAATTGTCTATCCAATGGCAAGTACAGAATTTGTTTTATCCCCTGGTATGCAAAAAAGGATTTGCAGTCTTAAATTTTTAAAAATAAACATTGAAAAAAAAATTTCAACAGCTGTTTAAAAGTTTGGAAAAAAACAGAAAAAAAGCAGTATTATATTAATTTTTAATGTATGATTCTTTGAATTCAAAATACAACAATTTAAATTTCTTTGTAAAAAATACATATTTGAATGCATTTTTTTAGTAAGACTAGAGGTGAATTGCACTTTTTTATGTTTCAAAAAAAAGTAGAATAAAATATTTAAAACACATTCTGCGAGAAAATCTTGAAATTTAACACAATTCGGCACAGCAAAAAAAAAAGTCGGGTACTATCTACCCCTGATTATTTTACTGTATCTCCACCCCCAGGGGTAAAAAATCACGGGGAATCCGATTATGGCAATTGCGAAACCGCCGCTTAAAGCTCTGCGCCGTTAGAACGGCGCAAGTGCGGCGTGGACGCCAAAAATGGGTCCTGACGATAGAAACCTCCAAGGACAAAACGCCAAACGAATTTTTGAGTAAACAAATGGTCACAAAATTCAAAAATAGTGATTTTCGTTAATACTCAACGTGAAGATATGGGTTATAGCGCAAAAGAAAGCCCGCAAAAAATTAGGAAGGTAACTTTTCTCCGTTTGTAAAATGAGATTCTGGTTATTTTACAGTTTTGAGTCAAAGTTGGCAAAATCGCCATTTTGGTCAGCAGCGTCATGATTGTGTTCTCCAATTTCACCCATTCTTTGATATGCCATTTACTACCCCAAAAAAATAATCCATGCAAAGTTTCTAAGGATCAGAAGCCCAAATAGCGAAGTTATGGGCTTCAGAAGTTCATCTCAACTAGTGGTGCAACAATTTTCGACAGCTGAAAGTTGAAGATAGCCTGTGACTTTATATATTATATTTCATCCCCATGCTATTGGCAATGTTTTGAGACATGAAACAGGAGATTTAAGCTTAATTTGATGGAAATCAGCAAATTCAGACGCGCAAAATACTTGGGGAACACAATATAGAGCGCGAGTGTTCCCTGCGAAAGCTCGTGAAAAAGTGTGACCATTTTTGCTGTTTTTTCTTCTAATTAAAACTTAATTATCTCGCTTAACATGATTTTTTAACTTTTTTTTTCATATTTTGTTCCCAAATGTCAATAGTACATAAAAACAATAAAGCCAGCGGTTTTTAAGAACTTTTGATTTTTGCTTGAAGGTCCCTACCTGACGAGCAGTGTATTCCCGCTACCACCTTTTAGTGCTACCGCTAGTAGTAATGCCCCGGTAATCCCGCCACAAAGGGGAGGAGCCTATTTTTCCTTTTCCCCGATTTTTGCGCATCTGTTCTGTTCTCTGATTGGTTCTTTCAAAAAAGGAGGGGCGAGATTTTATTGGATGAATTTTATGCATATTTTTTAAAATGTTTTCAATTTTTTTTTTTCAAAAAATTTAAATTTTTTCAAAAAGTCATTTTTTGTATTTTTTTGTCAGAACATTTTTTTCCTTCAGATTTTTTTGACTTCAGATTTTTTTAGACTTCAGATTTTTTTCTGCAGTAATATTTTACCAGAGTAATTTTTTGGTAAAAAATCTTTAATGCACATATCTCAAGGTCATTTTTTCTGGAGATTTTAACAGTAATATTTTTCTACCGTATATTTTTCTACCGTAATATTTTCCACCGTAATTTTTTATACAGTAATTTTGTTTGGGGCTCCCTGAATCAGGAAAGGGCGGGAGATATAATATTTTTGAAAGGTAAAATAAGGGAAACGTTTTTGAATTAAATAAGTTTTTAAAGCAAAAAAGGAGTTGATAATTCATTTTTGTGTTAAATATTTGAAAGTTTTTGAGAAAAAAAAAAGAAATTAAGCTCAATTAATCGAAAAACGACCAAAATATGTCAATAAAAGATAATGTAGCACAAAAAAAGATCGGCCATAGTATTTTTACAGAAAAGTTCAACGTTTTTAAACCGAAAAATGACCAAAATATGTCAATAAAAGATAATGTAGCAGAAAAAAATGTTCGACTAACAAAAAGTATTTTTTAAGAAAAGAATGTCGATCGATCCTCTTTTGCAGCATTAAAAAACAATACCTCTGCGTGCCATCGCATTTATGAGGTCATCTGGCGTGTGCCAAAAAAAAAAAAGTCGGCGTCTGGTGTCTTTGTTTTGCAAATAATGCATAAAAAATTCTCGCGTCTGTTCTGTAACAAATGAGGGACTGTTTTTCAAGAAATATTTTTATTCAAAGAAGTAAAAAGAGCATAATTTTTAACAAATTAAACAAAATTATTTGGATTCGAAAGATTTTTAACAAATTAAGTGGATACAAAACAATTACAAGGCAAAAATGTATTACCAGAATGATTATCTCTAACAACAAATCCTGGAATCCGAACTTCTTTTCCTTTGCATTTGTAATAATAATAAAGGCTAATGCGTTCAGCAGTTGTTGTGAAGGTAATTTCAGCGTCAATGAGTCGTGTGTGATCGGTTCGAACGGATAATGAACGTAAATTAATATTGCTCCAATTCGGGATATCAGTCAGTTTTTGCCAGTTTGGTGAGAAGAAATTACGAAGACCATCTCTTTTATGACGAAGTTCAACAGGAATTTTTCCATAAGATAAATGTTCATTTAAAGCTGGAAGCGACATCCCTCAACCAGCTAGTACTTCTGTTTGTGAAAACAATGGATTAATAAAATGCGTTCTTCCAATGGACGCATCCAAAAACGCGCGGGAAAATCAGTAAAAAGTCTTGCACCTGTTGTTTTTTTGTAAAAAATAGCATATTTAAGGAAAAGTTAAGAAATATTTAAGAAAATAAAAGTCGCCGAATAATCAACGTTTTACATGGTTAAGGTATATAAATTAAGAAATATTTAACGTAAAAAAAGTCGCCAAATTGTCGCCTTTTTCGCGTTTTCCCCTAATTCGGCGTCATTTTGACCCTATTTTCTATAGTAAAGTGTCATATTTAAGTAATATTTAAGGAAAATGGCGGGAAAATATGTATTTTTATGCATATGTGCATACAAATGGTGTGAGTGTTTCGAAAGTTCGAGATGGTCACTAATCCGATAACAATGGATTTCGGAGGTCTCTTTTAAAAGTTGTCATTCTTTAAGTAAATTTTAATCCTGGTCAGTCGTGTCTTGTTTTTTCTTGTATTTTTAATTGTTTTATACAATTAAGTTGCAAATATGCAGAAACTTGACAATGAAAGTCGTGAAATAACTCCTGCTTCCGTTGATTTTTTCAATGCCAAGCCTACTCTTGTTGGATTGCAACAATTTTCTACTGTAGAATACCCTCCAATTTCCCCTTTGGACACATTACCAATTAAGTTTCGAATTAATTCTGGACAAACATACCTTGATTTATCCAAGTTTGAACTTGCTACAACATTCCGTATCACCAAAACTTTAAAAAACTTATCCGGAAATTTGGAACACCCTCCAATTACTGCTGATGATCCAGTCAGTTTCATCAATGGATTTGGTTCCACGTTCATCAAAAATCTTAAAGTTTCCTTCAATGACCATCAAGTTTATAACTCAAATGATTTGTATGCTTACAATGCATACCTTCGTCGCCGATTAGGTCTTTCACGTGAACAAACGGAATTATCTGGATACATTGAAGATGGATTAGATCAAATGTCTGGTCCTGCTTTTGAAGCAAGAAGAGCTTTATTTGAAAATGATGCTACTTTTGAAACTGTTTGTCCACTAGATGTTGATATTTTTGGACAAAACAAGCTACTTTTGAATCAAATGATCGTTGATATTGAAATTACTCCAAATAACAGTGCTTTTACTCTCTTATTAAACAAGGGAAAATCGGAATACCATTATCATTTGGTTGATTGCAAGCTTTATGCCAGACAACATTTATTGCTTCCTCAGCTTGATTATTCCATCCAAGAAAAACTCAATGCAAATGCTATCGCAAAATATGCCTATAATCGAAATACCGTGAAAAGTATCTTTATTTCTCCTGGTCGTTATGATCTTAATGCTGTTTTATTCAATGATTTTCTTCCAAATCGTGTCTTCGTTGGTCTTGTTGATGCAAAAGCTTTTTACGGTAATATTGGAATGTCGCCCTTTCAATTTGCACCATTTAATCTTGAATCCATTCGTCTTACTACTAATGGTGTTCATACTCCTTCTAATCCATATAAACTTAATTGGTCAAAAAAGCAATTTGGAAGAGCTTACAAAGATTTGAATGATGCCTTAGGCGGTCAACATGGGATAAACGTTCAAAAGTTCATTACAAACTCTTGCATTTATGGATTTGATCTTCAACTGAGTCACAGCGATCAGTTTGCGGAAATACAACAAATTGGCAGCACAATGATTTCTCTCAACTTTAGTGCTCCTGTTCAAGAAAATGGACTCCAATTAATTGTTTTCGCAGAGTTTGATTCAATTTTGGGATTGGATAAAACACGAACAATCACTACTGCTTTTGCGACATAAAAATCACTATTTTTGTTATTCTGCGACATAATAACCCTTCTTTTTTCTAATTATCTTTATCTATTTATATATAATGTTTGTAATTTTTGTAATAAAAAAAACTGCCCCAATGTTGTTTTTGAACTATTTTTATACGTTTTGTTCGTATTCACTACTTTTCGTTGACATTTGTTGTAACTTTTGGAAGACTTTAGATGCAAAAACTTATTGTCCTTCCAATGCCACGCTACAAATCTTTGGTCGAAAGAGAAAAAAAGGCCGACCGCGGACTTGATGACACAGTTAAGGCAACAATGAAGAATCTCGAAAATCAGGAACTTTTGCAACGGCGGTATCATTACAAACAAGCCAATGAGGAAATCCCTGAAACACTCGACAAACCCCTCAGGCAAACAGCTTACACCTGGATTCCTCCTCCACCAATTGATAAAATTCGAGCATATAAACGGAAACAATTGAAACCAAAAAAGATGGTCAAAAAGGTCAAGACCCTTAAACTTCCAAAGAAAAAGACCGTCAAAAAAGCAGTTGTCCCTCCAACTTCGTACATTCCTCCACCTGCTCCTGTCAAACAACCTTTTCAGTTCAAGAAAATGGATCTTTCAAATCCCAATAATTTTGCTTAATTTGTTAAAATTTTTCATTCACCTTTGAATAAAATTATTTCTTAAAAAACAGTCCCTCATTTGTTACAGAACAGGCGCGAGATTTTTTTATGCATTATTTGTAAAACAAACAAACAATAACACAGCAGACGCCGATTTTTTTATTTCGGCACTCTCGCGTTGACCTCATAAATGCGATGGCACGAAGAGGTGTTGTTTTTTATGACAAAAAAAGAGGATCGATCGACATTCTTTTCTTTAAAATACTTTTTGTTGGTTGAACATTTTTTTCTGCGGTATTATTTTTTGAAATTTTCACGTATTTTGGTTATCTTTCGGTTTAAAAACGTTAAATTTTTCTTTAAAAATGATTATTTTCTAAAACTTTCAAATAGTTAATACAAAAATGACTGATCAACTTTTATTTTGCCTCAAAAACTTATTTAATTTAAAAGCGTTTCCCCCTCTCAGAGAATATTTATTTTACCTTTCAAAAATTTAAAATCTCCCGCCCTTTCCTGATTCAGGGACTCCCCAATAAAATTACTGTATAAAAAATTACAGTAAGAAAAATTACGGTAAAAATATTACTGTTAAAATCTCCAGGAAAAATGACCTCGAGATATGTGCGTTAAAGATTTTTTACCAAAAAATTACTCTGGTAAAATACTACTGTAGAAAAAAAAATCTGAAGTATAAAAAAATCTGAAGTCTAAAAAAAAAAAAATCTGAATCATAAAAAAAAAAAAAATCTTTGAAAAATCTTCTGACAAAAAAAATACAAAAAATGACTTTTTGAAAAAATTTAAATTTTTGAAAAAAATAATTAAAAAAAAAAAAAAATAATTTGCAAAAAAAAAAGAAAATATTTTAAGAGACTGTCTACCAGATTTTTAAAATCGAGCGGAACACACCATCTCAGATTTCAATTATTTTTTGTAAGTTGGTAGAATATGGTCTAAAAACGTTATTCTGAAAGTATTACCAGTTCTTATAGTGCTAGTTTTGGATTGGCACGATGCCAAAGGTCGTAATTGACCAAAATTTCATGACAAGTAAAATATTTTTATTCCATTACCAAAAAATTTAAAGTTTTCCCAGGTGATACTAGTTGGAACAAGGTTTAAAAATATGTATCGTTTACATTTCTGTCATATTTTTGAATACGATTTTTTTTACTTTGAATATTTCACCCCCTAAAAAAAAATTTCATTTTTCGTGGGAGGACCCAAATGAAACATGCAAAAATTGCCCCAGGATCTCAACTTTTAAGTTTTATGTGCTTTGTTCCATACCGAGGGGAACTTATCGATTCCCAACTAAAAAACTTTTGTCGAACAACATCTATAACATGGAATAATAAACATATTTCATGAATGGGGGCAGGTATCGACTTCCGGTGACTTGCATTATGGAATATCAATGTTGTGGAGCATTCTGGGACAGTTTCAACATTTTTAGTAGCGATTTCGAAATATGGGACCCCTTTGAAAATCAAAAATTTTACAACTTAGAAATATCGCAAAAACTCGGGTTTGTTCTTTCATAATAAAATCAAATATGCATTATAATTGTAAAATATATGTAACAACACCAATATAATATGATAAAAAAAGACGGGGGGTCAAAATCGATTTTTTATGATTTTTTGAATTTTGCTTATTTTTGATCAATTTTCGAGATACACAAATGTTGGGAATATCGACATATATCAACTATCTGATACTTTCCGGTTTAAATATAGCTCGTTAGAGATTTTTAGGCAATATTTCGACATCCTGGAATTACTAGTTTTCGTTTTCCACGTAACTGAAAACAAGCTTAAAAATTTGAGAAAAAACATCTGGAAATCAGTGTTTTTCCTATACAAGATCACTAAAAACATTTTTTTTAGATTTATTATTATTTACCTTGGTAGGGTGAAGTGTTTTGAAATCATTTTGAACAATTTTAAGATTTTCAAAAATTACTGATTTTTCAAAATTTGAAAAAAATTATTTTATTTTATTTTGTGTTGAAATCATTCAGAAACTGTTAAAAAAAAAAAAAAAAAACGTGTTTAGCGATCTTGTATCGGAAAAACGCTGATTTCCAGGTGTTTTTGCTCAAATTTTTGAGCATATTTTTAGTTACGTGGAAAACGAAAACTAGTAATTCCAGGATGTCGAAATATTGCCTAAAAATCTCTAACGAGCTATATTTAAACCGGAAAGTATCAGATAGTTGATATATGTCGATATTCCCAACATTTGTGTATCTCGAAAATTGATCAAAAATAAGCAAAATTCAAAAAATCATAAAAAATCGATTTTGACCCCCCGTCTTTTTTTATCATATTATATTGGTGTTGTTACATATATTTTACAATTATAATGCATATTTGATTTTATTATGAAAGAACAAACCCGAGTTTTTGCGATATTTCTAAGTTGTAAAATTTTTGATTTTCAAAGGGGTCCCATATTTCGAAATCGCTACTAAAAATGTTGAAACTGTCCTAGAATGCTCCACAACATTGATATTCCATAATGCAAGTCACCGGAAGTCGATACCTGCCCCCATTCATGAAATATGTTTATTATTCCATGTTATAGATGTTGTTCGACAAAAGTTTTTTAGTTGGGAATCGATAAGTTCCCCTCGGTATGGAACAAAGCACATAAAACTTAAAAGTTGAGATCCTGGGGCAATTTTTGCATGTTTCATTTGGGTCCTCCCACGAAAAATGAAATTTTTTTTCAGGGGGTGAAATATTCAAAGTAAAAAAAATCGTATTCAAAAATATGACAGAAATGTAAACGATACATATTTTTAAACCTTGTTCCAACTAGTATCACCTGGGAAAACTTTAAATTTTTTGGTAATGGAATAAAAATATTTTACTTGTCATGAAATTTTGGTCAATTACGACCTTTGGCATCGTGCCAATCCAAAACTAGCACTATAAGAACTGGTAATACTTTCAGAATAACGTTTTTAGACCATATTCTACCAACTTACAAAAAATAATTGAAATCTGAGATGGTGTGTTCCGCTCATATATGAAAATTTAAGATTTTCTGGTAGACAGTCTCTTAAAACATTTGCATTAAAAAAAATTGAGAAAAAAGGGACACACAATGTGCGTCTGGCGTAAAAAATCGGAGGAAAGGAAAAATAGGCTCCTCCCCTTTGTGGCGGGATTACCAGGGCATTACTACTACCGCTATTTAAAAATTGCCGCTACCGCTACCGCTCCGCTACACTGCTATCTGCAGGCGCTACCGCTACAGTAGCGCTACAAGCTACCGCTACTGCTATCGCTACTGCTACCGTTATTTTCCAATAATATTTTGGCAAAAAAAATGTCTTTCATCAAAATTTTGTTCTTTTTTAATGCGTTTGCACTTTTTTGCCACATTTTGGTCTTGCTTTTGAATATTTGGTCAAATTTTCCTTTCATAAATTAGGTCTAAATGGATATAAATGGACGCAAAAAGCCAATAAATACGTTTTTTTGCCAAAAAATCAGAAACAGAAAAAAAGCAAATAGCCCCGCTACTTTTTCAACCGCTACTGCTCCGCTACACCGCTATTTGCAACCGCTACCGCTATTTACCGCTATTCACAAAAGTAGCGGTAGCGATAGCGGTAGCAGTAGCGGGAATACACTGCTGAGGAGAAAAATTTGGTTAGCTGGTATAACCATTTCATTCCCCGTGGTCGATTTAGTATACACCCAAGAAATTATGCCCATTTGGCTTCAGGATTTGCCAGGGCGTCAAATCGAAAAAATGGCCATTTTTCCATTCGAGACCCCATAACTCGGAATTCCGGCCACAGATGACCAAAATATTTTCGCTTCCAGCTTTTTAAGCGTATTCGAAAACATAGGAAAAGTTTCAGAACTTTTGTTTTTTTTGCTGTGCCACTCTTTCCAGATTTTCTCGCAGAATGCGTTTTAAAAGCAAAGATAAAATACTTTTTTTTTTTAATTTCGAAAGAAAAAAGAAAAAAATGGCGATAAAAATTTAAAAAAAAAGCAAAATCTTTTGTTTTTCAAAATGAAGGATAGCAAAAAAAATAGAGAATAAAAATGTCGTTTTCATTCATTCGCTTTTTTTGTTAAAATGTTACAAAAAAATTGATGTTTTAAAAAATAAAAAGTTTTGAAAATTTAATAATGTTTATATGTATGTTTTTTATTTGTTTTAAAAAAATTTTGATTTTCAAGAATGATTTTTACTGAATTATTTATGAAATTTGTTTGTTTATCGGCAATATTGTATATTTCAGGAAATAACCTTATTTATATGTATTTTTGCTTTATTTATTTATTTTTATGACTCCTTCTTGAGATTGAAATTATTTAATTCAGAAATAATTTCAATCTCAAAAAAAAAGTTACTCATTGATAGATTTTCATCACCCAAGGGTATTGTTGACAGGTTTTATGGATGAATCAGTGATAATATGCAAATTTTTATCAATTATTACGTGTAACGTAACGGATCAGCTTATTTTACGATTTTTCCTCAACTGCCATCTTTTTCCTTCCAACTGCCAGGTTATGCCAGGTGTGCCAAGTGACTGCCAGGTTTTAATTTCTCCGCAAAATTTATCAATTTGATAATTCCTTTTTATTTTTTAATGCTCTAAAACATTTTGGTGATAAAAAGAAATAATATTATAATAGTTAGTGAAATGCAGCTTTAATATTATCGATCCGAGAAAATTTAATTAAATTAAATTTAAGAAAGTTTTATGTTTTTTTGTATAATACGTATTTTTTTAACAATGTTAAAAACAAAAATGCTCTATGAATGAAAAGGTGTGAAAAAGTCCAGCTCCTTTAAAAAAATAAAAAATGTTTGAAATTTTCCACATTATTTAATTTAAATAATGTTGAGAATCCCATGACCAAATAAAGTCATGTGAGTAGAAAAAAATGTATAATACTATTTCTTATTTTTCGCTTTTAAGTTTCCAAAAACCCTTTTGCTTAAAGGGGGAGTCGTATTTCCATCAAATTTTATCTTATAAAAATTATTGAAAATCAGGCAAAATTTATTGTTCGTTTTTCATTCCTTTTTTTATGCATTATCTTTTTTTATTCTCTACGCACAAAAAATTTGAATGAAAAAAGAAAACAATAGCTTTTTGCCTGATTTTCAATAATTTTTATAAGAAACAAATTGTTTGAAATGAGACTTCCCCTTTGAAAAATATATTTAAATTTTCAAATAATAATAATATGTTCTTTGAAAACGTAGAGACAAAAAAATTTGTTCATGTTTCCATTTTTTTGTCAATCAATAAACCATTTTTTTTGTTTATAAAAATAGAGTTGGAAAGAATAACAGCTTTTTTGTAATTATTTTTTTAGAATGTTGACTTTTAGTAATAAATGTTTGAGAACGTGTTTTTTGAGCTATTATTTTTGATTGAGATCTTTATTGAAACTAAAGATTTCGACATGATTATTTTATAATTTTAGTGAATAGGTGGTCCACAATCACAGCTAGAGGGTTGTCAAATTCCCCAGGGAATGCGATTTTAGGCCGGGGAATGAGGCCATTTTAGTAGTGAGTAGGAGGCTTTAAGGTGATTTCCTGTCCCGTTTTTTTAGGTATACGGTAGTGACCTTTTAAGGTCAAAAGGGTGGAGCTTACTGTAGCCCTCTAGTCCCGCCACTTTACCCGCAGTCCCGCCACTCTCCCGCAGTCCCGTCACTCTCCCCGCAGTCCCGTCACTCTCCCCGCAGTCCCGTCTGTCTCGTGTGACCTTGAGTTTATAGTTTATAGTGTATAGTTTGTATTTGTCCGTCTGTTCTAAAAGTCACAAGTGTTGGGACAGATTGAAAGACCACAAACAAAGAAAGAGGAAACGTTGCAAGCTAAAAAGGAAACGTTGCCTTCGCCCGGCCTGACCTACAAAGTTGGAAAAATTAAATTTTTAAGGAGACATACATTTTAGCATGCTAAAATGTATGTCTCCCAAAAAAAATTATCATTTGTTTTGTCTACAATTTTTGTATTTCCCGCTCAAATTATTTTTCAAAAATAATTTGGCTGGAAATTTACACTTGTACTATTCCAAAATCCTTTTAAATCCTATTAAATCCTATTAAATCCTTTTAAATCCTATTAAATCCTTTTAAATCCTTTTAAATCCAAAATCCTTTTTATAATGGCACCAATAAAATAATATGTGTTAACAAGGTTTCCTTTTCAAAAAATTTATCTTTTTTTAACAAACTGAAGTACAAAATGGCAATTTGCACGATCACAAACAATAGGGTTTCACGTTCTCCAACCTTTTCATCGGATGTTGTCGTTGGCAAATTCGAATCATATGTTTTATTTTCGGGTTCACCAACTTTTTCATTTTTATTATCAGATACTATAGATGGATAATTATCTTCTTTATCGCTGTCAGTATCATCAAAAATAAAGGCTTCACTTTTTGGAGGTTCTCCGCTAGATATACCTTTGTTTTCTTCTGCAAGTTTTTGTTTATTTTCTTCTTCTTGCTTACGTGTTTTTTCTGCTTCTTGCTTACGTTTTTCTTCTTCTTCTTGCTTACGTTTTGTTTCTTCTTCTTGCTGACGCTTTTTTTCTTCTTCTTCAAGCTTACGCTGTTTTTCTTCTTCAAGTTTTCTCTTATTTTCTTCTTCTTGCTTACGCTGTTTTTCTTCTTCAAGTTTTCTTTCTTCTTCTTGCTTACGCTGTTTTTCTTCTTCAAGTTTTCTTTCTTCTTCAAGTTTTCTTTCTTCCTCTACCCTTCTCTTATTCTCCTTTTCAAGCTTTCGTCTATTTTCTTCTTCAACTGTAATTCCATGTTTCCCTCCTTCAGACACAATTGGAGGTTTTCGTACGGGTTCAGGATAATAAGCTTTATCATAATTAAAAATTGTAGCATGATCAAGAATTTCAACATCGAAACCAATTTTTGTAATAATGGGTTCTTTTTTAGTTCCAACTTTTACCTCAGATTTTGGAGGATCATTTTTTTCTTTAGGCTTTTCTACAGGTTTCGGATCTTCTTTAGACTTCTCTACAGGTTTCGGATCTTCTTTAGACTTCTCTACAGGTTTTTCTACAGGCTTTGATTCTACAGGTTTTGATTCTGCAGGTTTTGACTCTACGGGTTTTGAATCTGCAGGTTTTGACTCTACAGGTTTTGATTCTACAGGTTTTGATTCTACAGGTTTTGATTCTGCAGGTTTTGATTCTACAGGTTCTGATTCTGCAGGTTTTGATTCTTGTTTGGCTTTCTTTTTATTGTATCCAGTAACATCACCTAGTAAATCTTTACTTTTTGCAGCTCTTTTTTCTCTTCTTCTTGGAAACATTTCTTCTAACACAGTTTCAACATTGGACGCCCCATAAGTATTAACAGGTCTTATAACTGTACTTGTACCATCTTGAAAATTTACCGTAATTTCATCGTCAGCAAGTGACCATTTTGGTTCCAAACTAAATTCTTTTAATCCACAGTACCATTCGTTACCAGGTAATTGTAATGGGTTATCAAGTCTGATATCTACAATATTACTTTTATTTAAAGTAAATTTCTGTGTAATATATTCCATATTAAAAAAATACTACTACTCGGAGAGTCCACAAAAATATACAATTACGTTTTCGTTGACACAACTGGATGGCGTATGTTTGTCCGTGGTGCTTTGTCTAAATGTAACAGTAAATAAACTCATTTGTCTACGTCTCTGTCTGCCTCTCTCAAACACACGCTCTCTCATCTTACTAAACCAGATGGCGGGTGTTTGTCCGTGTGTCCGCGTGCCCTTAAAAACATGTAGTTTTTATATAAAACGTTAAAAGATATGTAAAAGATATGTAAAAGATATACCAAAATCAATGGTTAAGGATATAAATCTTGACAAAAAAGTTACAAAAAAAAAACATCAACTCAATATGTAAAAGATATGTAAAAGATATAGCAAGATCAATGGTTAAGGTATAGCACATTCAACAATTTTTTGACAAAAAAATACAAGGTTTAAATGGACTGATTTTACACAGACATAGACAAAAAAAGGTGGCATGTCCTAAATAAAAAAAGGGGGCGTGGTCTTATTTTAAATATAAAAGTAAGCCTAAAAATAAGAATGAGGTCATTCTCATTTTTTTACCTAGCTATTAACAAGTCGATTTTTTTTAAATATGAAGAAAACCGACTCAAGTAGTGCAGATCAGCTTCCTTTACCTTTGGATCTTTTTTCTTCCAAGCCGGTAAATGTTGCCTTTCAGAATACCAGTATTGTTGAATATAGTCCTATTAATCCTTACAATTCACTCCCAGTTCGTTTTTCAATCAATTCTGGGTCCACTTATCTTGATCTTTCACAATGTTATTTACAAACAACATTCCAGCTTTATAAGGAGACTACTGTCAAAGTTGATGGTAAAGATGTTTCAAAAATTGTTAACGTTACTGCAGACGATAAAGTTAGTCCTATCAATGCTTTTGGAGCAACTGCTTTAAAAAATGTAAAAGTGTTATTTAATGGACGTCAAGTATATAATTCAAACGATTTATATGCTTACAACGCTTATATTAGACGTAGATTAGGAATTGAATCTTCACGAAATGTAGATGATCTGGAACTAGCTGGATTTACTGTAGATGATGCTGAAAGCCAAGTTCAGGGAAATGGTTTTGAAGAACGCAGAAAAAACTTTATTGAAAATAACAAGTTTCATTCTATTGCACACCTTGACGTTGATTTTTTTAAACAAAAAAAATTTTTACTCAACGAAATTACAGTAGATATTGAACTTACGCCACATGATATTGACTTTATTTTAATTAGTCAAGACAAATCTGCATATTCATTTGGAATTATTGAATATAAACTTTATGTAAAGCAACATCATATTTTACCACAACTCGATGCCCAAATCCAAGAAACTTTAAAAAAAGATAATCTTGCAAAATATCCGTATACAAGAAATTTGATCAATACGCACTTTATAAGTTCAGGAAGATATGATTACAAATCAACATTATTTACTGATTATATTCCAAAACGGGTCTTTGTTGCACTAGTTGATGGAAAAGCTTTTAATGGATCTTTAAGTACATCTCCATTCGAATTTAAACAATTTAATATTCAAAATATTCAAATTAGTGCCAATAGTAAAATTATTCCAACTTATCCTTACGATTTGTCCCAAAAAGAATTTATCCGTTGTTTTAAAGATGTTGTGGATTCTACTGAAAATACTGACCTTACATATGAAGAATATCGTAATCATACTTGTATCTATGCTTTTGACTTTCAATCGTATCATACTAAATCAGCCACAGAACTTCAACAATTAGGAACAACTGCGCTTTCTATTAAATTTACAAAACCTGTACCAATAAATGGAATCCAAGTTATTGTTTATAGCGAATTTGATTCACTTATAGCTTTTGATTTTGCTAGAAATTTTACAACTGCTCTCCCTATTTAATTTTTTGCGTGTTTATTACTTCGTGTTTAATTTCTATTGCATTATTTAAAGAAAAATTTTTTTTAGTATGCACAAATTTGTACCAATTTCATTTACCAGACATCGAGAGCTATTAGATATAGAAAAAACTATCAAATCAATGGGGACTATAAAGCAAGCAAGTGATGCTTTGATAAAAAACCAACAAACTCAAGATTTTCTACAACGTAAGCAAGAATATAAAGAAAAAGAAGAAGAAATCCCAAAAACTTTACAAAAAGAGATACCAAAAAAAGCAGTAACATATTTACCTCCACCTTCAAATACTAAAAAAATAAAAAGAAAAAAGTTTGGATCGTTCGGAAAAAATATCGGAACCTCAGGAAAATTGGTATTTCCATTAAATAAGAAGTTTTATGACGTTCAGAAAAGAAAACCTAAAGAGAAAAAGGTCCCAACAAAAGTTACAGGTTTGAATAATTAGCAATTTATACGAGAAGAAATTTGAATTTTTGTTATAAATTTTTTGAAAAGGAAACCTTGTTAACACATATTATTTTATTGGTGCCATTATAAAAAGGATTTTGGATTTAAAAGGATTTAAAAGGATTTAATAGGATTTAAAAGGATTTAATAGGATTTAATAGGATTTAAAAGGATTTTGGAATAGTACAAGTGTAAATTTCCAGCCAAATTATTTTTGAAAAATAATTTGAGCGGGAAATACAAAAATTGTAGACAAAACAAATGATAATTTTTTTTGGGAGACATACATTTTAGCATGCTAAAATGTATGTCTCCTTAAAAATTTAATTTTTCCAACTTTGTAGGTCAGGCCGGGCGAAGGCAACGTTTCCTTTTTAGCTTGCAACGTTTCCTCTTTCTTTGTTTGTGGTCTTTCAATCTGTCCCAACACTTGTGACTTTTAGAACAGACGGACAAATACAAACTATACACTATAAACTATAAACTCAAGGTCACACGAGACAGACGGGACTGCGGGGAGAGTGACGGGACTGCGGGGAGAGTGACGGGACTGCGGGAGAGTGGCGGGACTGCGGGTAAAGTGGCGGGACTAGAGGGCTACAGTAAGCTCCACCCTTTTGACCTTAAAAGGTCACTACCGTATACCTAAAAAAACGGGACAGGAAATCACCTTAAAGCCTCCTACTCACTACTCATTTTTGTTGAGATACAGCTTAAGAAAAAAATACGCTACTTTCTCATTTTTAAAGCTGTATTCCAAAACCCGATTCCCCGGGGAATTTGACAACCCTAATCACAGCTAATTTCATTCTGAATGAAATTAGCTGTGATTATTACACTGTTATCCCTTTATTTTTATTATCCACGTTTTTAATTTGTTTTTTTACATTGTTACTTTGCTTTTTATATGACATTATAAATTTAAGCTTTTCCGTTTTCGAGTTCCAAGAAAACATCCAGATCTTACGTAAGCAAAAAATGCAAAATTTAGAGACCCCCCCATACCGTAAGATTTTTTTCCTTTGATCTTTGCCGCTTTTATGTGTAAGGTTTGCCAACCCCCACCCACCCATGAAACTGCTTACGTAAGATCTGGATGTTCCCCAAATATTGCGTTTCATTTCTTTGCAAACTATTATATTTTGTTTATTGTTTGACCTTTTTGCCTCCAAGGCAAAATTTTTTTCTCACATTGATTTTTGCTTTTTTGAAAAGTTTATTTATTATCCAATCGTCAGGAATCGCATTCAAGGACAAAAACTTATTCCTTGCCTTGACCATCTTTTTTTGTAGGAAAGTTTTTGCAAATTTTTTTCATATCCGATCTTCGGTGATGCGTTTTTTTTACTCACCGCATTTAAAGCACATGTATGTTGAGATTTTGTGCTACTTGCCCATTCGTTGAGGCCTCTCACTTTAACTTTTTTTAAAAATCGATTTTCCATTTTGTTCGTTTTCATTTTCTGTTGCTACACTTTTCCAGATTCTCATTTTCACCGTCCTTTTACAAATCCGGCCTGTTCTTTTTGAGAATTTTACATTTAAGTTTATCACACTTTGTTTTAGTTAGATAATATTTGATCTTTTGCAATCAAACATGGATTTAGATGATCTTCTACTCGCTTTATCACAGTTATATATTCCAAATTCAATTTATACTTTTCGTCGTCCACGATCACAAAATTTTTCAATAGCATATCCAATTATCAAATGTATCTTTACGAATCCAAGTTCTGGAAAAGCTTGGAAAAAATTGATTCAAACTTGCAAATATTTCTTCTCAAAGAATCCTATTTTTCCTGTTGAATATTTAGAATGCTATGTTGATAAGAAATGGTATGCTGATGGAGAAATTTTTGATATAACGAAAGGTATTACTAATTTATGGCTATATGATGGAATTAATATCTTCAGTGGCTTACCAACACTGTTGTCTTTTTTAAGACCGAAAATTGACATATTCGATCTTCTTTCTCTGGACATTTGGAATCAAAATATGACTTATCATGAATATCAATTCTTTACCTCATCTGGTAATTTAAAGGAACTGCAGCTTCATTGGTGCATTGTCTGCTATACTGATGGAACTTTGGTTACATTTGATCAACTTTTTATAAAAATTCCCAAACTTAAATATTTTTTAATGTAAGTCTCGTGTAAATTAAACTTTTGTAGTATACCATGTTCGATTTTAAAGGCATTTTGAAGAAAATTCTTTACCAATGTTTAAAAACGATACATTTAAAAGAATTGCGGAAATGCTTCCGATTTTTGAAGACTTTTCTGATTTTGTTATATCTGGTTTAACAGAAGGGTTTGATTTTGCTTTAATCACTGATTTTCTTTTGGTTAGTTTTCACTTTTATATTTCTATAATAAACTTCCAAGGTATTTTAGAAAAATGAAACACTAAAAGTTAGTTTGAGCTATAATATTCGACTTTCTGATGCATATAAAATAATTATTGAAAATTTTATTGCTAAAATAATTGAAACTCCACCAAAAAGAATTCCTTTTATTGATTTTCTAGGATTTGAAAATAGTATATATTATAGTGATTATCAAAAATTGCGTAGCGATGTAAAAATTTCTTTGGAACATTTTTTCTCTCATATTCTGTAATGGCTTTTTTCTATTTTTTTGGTTTTGTTCATTTTAAATAAAACATTTTCTTGTTAATTGGGCTTTTTTCGTCATCATAATTATTAACAAGTTAAGTTTGTTAATAATAATGATGACAAAAGGGGAACGAGTCGTCCGCACATTGTCCAAAAGTTTTAAGTATAAAAACTTCTTTTGCATAAAACATTGTTATGTATACGATTTGTACCAGGGAAGTGCGGAACTCGGTTTTTAAAACCGGAACGGAACAAAAACCCCAGATATTCCGCGGAACCGGAATTTTTTCGATAATTTTTAAAAAACTTTAAAAATTTGAATTTATTAATTTAAAACAAAAAAACAATAACATTATTTTTTCAAATTTTGTACATTTTCTAGCACTTCTTTACTTTAATCCCCCCTCCCTAAAATTTTTATTCATTTTTCATTTACAAACGCAACCAAATTTTGAATCCGCCCGCGCACTGTTTTGACGTTTCAACCAAAAGTCGATATTTTTACGCAAATTTAAGATAAAAATGTTTGGGGGGGGGGGGGGGGGGGATTAACTTAAATACGTGCGAATTTTCTCTTAGAGGAAATGTATAAATCGTGAAAGAATTTTTTTATTGTTATTCTGATTGTTTGGGTGATGGGTGATGGGAATATTGTAATGGATATTGTTTACTACTCTTGTAATCTTCCCACAATGGATAAATATAATAGTAAAGAGAGGCGAAGGTTTAGAGTTTGTTAATGATAAGAATATTTATTGAGACGGGAAATAATGTTAGTAGAATATAACAAAAAATAAGACAAATGAAAAATATTTTAGCGTTTTCAGTTTTTAAAAACAGTTTTGTTTTTTCCTGAAATTTTCTATTTCTTAATTATTTCTAAATGTTGATCAAATTTTTATTAAGTTGGTTTATTTATTTCCGTAATGGGAGATATAAATAACCAAACGATTGATTTCAAATGAGACATAATAAAGATATCTGAAAACAATGCAATACATTATTTATGGATAAGATAAATTTAAAAAAGATGTATAATACATTTTAATTTACGTTGGTTTTACCAGGTTTTTTTTAAAAAATTATATTTAAATATTCAAATAAATTTTTTTTAAATAAAAATTTCGAAGATTGATTTATTGCAGCAAAAATAATTTGTTAAAGATGGGTCTCCCCCTTTAACAAACTTGTCAAATGCTAACACACTTTTTTTTGTTTCAAAACTTGTTTTTTGAGTTATTACTTTTGATTAAGATTTTTATTAAAATGGGATATTTCAGCAAGATCATTTAATAATATTTTTATTTAATCGCGGCATATTCTGTTCATTATGCGGCCATCTTGAACATTTTTTAACCAATTTGGGAATTCCCAAACTTTAATTTAAATGTATATAATTAGAATTTTTAGTATTTTTAAGTTGACATTTTTTTCCAAAAATTATATTAAAATATTCAAACAATTTGTTTTTAAATAAAAATTTCAAAGATTGATTCAAAAAAACGAAAACTGAAAAAAGACTGTTCATTTTTTTCTCATTTTTTTAAATCAATAAATGCTTTTCTTTGTTTTGCTTGCTTTTTTGAGGGAAAAAAAAGGAAAGAGTCATAGCTTTTTATTTGATGCATTTAAAAAACAGGGATGATTCATTTTTGTTGATTTTTTTGGTTTCTGTGTTATTTTATTATTTTTCGCAAAATAAAAGCATGGAATCAGTGTTTTCCCGATTCCACTTTTTTCCGATTCCGATCCGGAATCGATTCCATCTTTTTTTTCCGATCCCGATTCCGATTCCGATTCCACCGATTCCCGGTTCCGATTCCGATTCCATCGATTCCGATTCCTCTCATTATAGAATTTTTTTGTTTTCGAAAAAAATTTTTTTAAAAGCCAAAAAATATGAAAAAATGGCATTACTTTTATCATAAAATGGGTGGAAAATACTTTTAAACAGTGTCTAATGATTAAAAAAAATACAATTTTATCAAAATTATAACATTTTTCGTGAATTTTAGACAAAAAAATCAAAAATTCTGGAATCGATTCCTTGGTTTCCGATTCCGATCCGATTCCACCGATTCTCGATTCCGATTCCGATTCTATTCGATTTCCTTATAAGGAATCGGAATCGGAATCGAGGAATCGGGATCGGAATCGGGAAAACACTGCATGGAATTTAAATCAAACAAAAAAAAAGCAAAAAGGTTAGAAATTCTTTTTTGAGTACTGTGCTCCATGGAAACATAAGACCACCCATATTTTTTCCAGCTTTTTTTTATTTTTGAGTATTTTTTGAGGTAAATGCGAAAATTGATTTCGCATTTATCAGTAAAAAAAAACAAAGCAAAAATCCTACATTATTTTTTATAAAAAACAATTTATAGAGTATGTTCACTTTCCAGATGATCAACAACAACAAAACCTTTTCATCAACACATTTATTCCAAATACTCAAAAACAAATTCGTCAACAATTCAACACATCTATATCAATCATCAACAATTGTCTCAACAAAAACACTTTATAAATTTATACTGTTTTTTGAGTGCCAGCAATTGTTTTTGCAAACTATTGGTTTTTTATATTTGTTGACCTTTTTGCCTTCAAGGAAAAATTTATTCTCTCATTGATTTTTGCTTTTTGAAAAAGTTTATCCATCGGCCGGAACTTCAATCGAGAAAAACTTGGCCATCGTTTTTTGTAGAAAAGTTTTTGCAGTTGTGGGAATTTTTTTTGTCTATGGTCTTGGGTGCATACGCATGTGCACTTTTATTATTTTCATTATTTGACAAAAAAGCGAACAAATATTTCATCACTGAATGCGACAATAAATTATGTCAAACAACGGAATTTTTCGGAAATAGAAATGAAAAAACTTTTTGTGCCATTTTTTCAATTTTAACCCGTTTCCCCCAAAAATTTGGCAATATCTTCTTTAAGGTCTTATCTACAGTTTACGTTTCCCTCAAATTAACTGCAAGCATAGCAGCATTATTAAAGTCCCGCGATCAATATTTTTGCGAAATTAACTTTTTTTGTCATATTTTCAAATTTGCATATTTTTTCGGCTTGAATTTTTTCTGGCATGTTCCTGATAGTCATCCTTAAAAGCATTCGGAAGTAATGCGGTTGAATTTGAGCCGATCAAAAAACTCAGTTTTTCATTCCTTTTTCTTAATTCTATGGTCTACACTGAAAAAAATGGGTGCGAAAAATGGACACTCCTAAACAAAATAGATCAATATTTACTCTTTTTAGGAGTAAATGTCGTCTTTTTCGGAGTAAATGTTGATCTATTTTTAGGTGTATTTGGCATACTTTTTTTTTCAGTGTATAGCGATTCGACTGTGTAAGATGCTCGGAATTAAGATTAAGGATTTAACATGTGTTAGGGCATGTTCGTTAACAAAACCTTCCAAATTTTATTAAAATCAACATCTGTTTTGTTATTTTCGTGGATATATACATTTGTTGTCACATTTTTTTTATTAGAAAATATTTGATCTTTTGCAATCAACTATGGATTTGTATGATCTTCAAATCGTCTTATCACCATTAAATGTTTCAAATTCGATTTATACTTTTCGTCGTCCACGATCACAAAATTTTTCAATAACATATCCAGTCATCAAATATATTATTAAAAATCCAAGTTCTGGAACAGCATGGAAAAAGTTGATTCAAACTTGCAAATATTTCTTCTCAAAGGATCCTATTTATCCCGTTATATATTTAGAATGTTTTTGCGATAAGAAATGGAAAGCTGATAGAGAAATTTATGATTCAACAAAAAATCTTGCTAAATTATGGATTTATGATCAAATTACCGTTAATCGCATCGGCATTTCACCATTATCGTTGTCTTCTTTAATCCCAAAAATTGACAAATTTAATCTTCGTTATTTAACCATTTTTTGTCAAAATATTTCTTTTGATGAATATCATTTATTAACTTTATCCGGTGATTTAAAGAATTTGTGGATTTCAGGCAGCATCATCTGCAACCCCGATGGAACTTTAGTTACATTTAATCAACTATTTCAAAATATTCCCAAACTTGAAGGCTTTAATATGTACGTCCCTTTATAATTAAATATTCACTTTTATAGGAAAAATTTATTTTTGCGTAGAAACATAGGGAACTGAATTTTGTAAAAATTTTGAAAACTATCAGTGGTCGAAATGAATTAAGTTGTCAATTTGTTAAATTAGACATTTTAAACAATATATATATTTATTACACGCGCGCACAAACTTACCGAACTACATGTTTGCTTTCAGTGTATTCCCGCTACTGCTACCGCTATCGCTATCGCTATCGCTACCGCTACTTTTGTGAATAGCGGTAAATAGCGGTGTAGCGGAGCAGTAGCGGTTGAAAAAGTAGCGGGGCTATTTGCTTTTTTTCTGTTTCTGATTTTTTGGCAAAAAAAATTTATTGGCTTTTTGCGTCCATTTATACCCATTTAGACTTAATTTATGAAAGGAAAATTTGACTTAATATTCAAAAGCAAGATCAAAATGTGGCAAAAAACGCATTAAAAAAGAACAAAATTTTGATGAAAGACATTTTTTTGTCAAAATATTATTGGAAAATAGCGGTAGCAGTAGCGATAGCAGTAGCGGTAGCTTGTAGCGCTACTGTAGCGGTAGCGCCTGCAGATAGCGGTGTAGCGGAGCGGTAGCGGTAGCGGCAATTTTTAAATAGCGGTAGCGGAGCGGTAGCACGAATTGGTGGTTGCGGGAATACACTGTTTGCTTTTATAGGAATTGTGTGGAAAGTTTGTTATCAATGTTTAAACCAGATCCCATTCATAAATATGCTGACATATTTCCACGTTGGAAGAAATTGTTTTACCTTAGCCTTTATGGTTTAACAGAAGACTTTGATTTAGCTTCAATCACAGATTTTCTTTTGGTTAGTTTTTACTTTTTTTAAGTACCGTATATTTACAATATATTTTAGAAAAATGAAAAATTAACAGTTTGTTTAAGCTATTTCAATCCACTTACTGATGGATATAAAGAAATTCTTGAAAAGTTTATTGTCAAAATTATTGAAACTCGACCAAAACGAATCCCTTACATCTATTTTCCTGGACTTCAAAATAGTATTTTTTACGATGATTATCAAGGATTGCGTCTTTCACATTGATATGGTTTTTGATATGCCGTAATGGTTTTTTTACTATTCTTTTGATTTTGTTCATTTTAAATAATTTTTCAGGAGTGAATATTTTTTCAAACATTTAAATATATTTATTTTTGCTGATTTATAAAAACACTCGGAACAAATTAATTCAATTTACGGAATTTGATATAAAATTATATTTAAATATTCAAATAATTTGCTAAAAAATAAAAGATAGCAAAACTTTTAAAAAAAATTGGAAACATAATTTTCTTTTTTTTTCAATCAATAAACATTTTTTGCTGCTTGCTTTTTTTGAGGGAAAAAAGGGGGGAGTCATAGCTTTTTATTTGATGCATTTAAAAAACAGGGATGATTCATTTTTGTTGATTTTTTTGGTCTGTGCTATTTTATTATTTTTCGCAAAAATAGAATAAAAAACACTGAATTTTATTTTGAGCAGTTTATTTTGCCATAAAAGCAAGAAAAAAAGCATTTATTGATTTAAAAAAAAGAGAAAAATGAAGATTAGTAGACGTTTCCCTGACTTTTATTTCCCTGACTGACATTTCCCTGACTGACATTTCACTGACCGTCGTTTCCCTGACTAAGATATTTCCCTGACTGACATTTCCCTGACTAAATTAGTTCCCTGACTGGACATTTCCCTGACTTTTTTAAATTACAAAATTTACAAGGGAACCACGGGAGATGATAATCGAGTTAAAACATCCCACATAGTTTAAACCATTCATTGTGGGTCAGAAACAAACCCCAACAAATATTTCGCCCCACTTTTAAGTTTTACCCATTTTTCGGCACTTTAAAGATGCGCGCGCTCTTGGAGCACATGGTCCCCCCTTTGAAAAAAATATGTTGAAAAAAAAATTTTTTCTGATTTTTTTATTTTGTGCTAGAATGCTAGTATTATGTCTACTGATGATAACTGTAAAGTATTTTTGCCTCAAAACAACGCTAACCTACTTTTTAGCGTTTTTCAAGCATGCACCTTGTTATACATGAAGTCGGAAAACCCATTTTCACTGGCCCAAATAGTGCTCGTAAACGAATATTTTTATGCAGACGAATATTAGCGACTATAAGGAACATTTTGGGCGTAAATTTGAAAAATTTAAAAAATTTAATTTTTTTGTCATTTTAGGAAGCACAGGGGGGACCAAGGCAAATCGCGCATTTTAAAAGTGCCGAAAAATGCGTAAAACTTAAAAGTGGGGCGAAATATTTTTTGGGGGTTGTTTCTGACCCACAATGAATGGTTTAAACTATGTGGGATGTTTTAACTCGATTATCATCTCCCGTGGTTCCCTTGTTAGTTGTTTTTTTACGAAACATCATGTCTTTTTAAAGACCTACTCAAGGCCGTTTACAGAAAAAACTTTCGGAAGCAGCACCGACCGTTTGAGGGGGGGGGGCATGTTTTTGATCTTTTGTCACCGCCAACAGGAAACTGCTAAAGATCAAAGGAAATTCCTCAATTTCGCGGGGGGAGGGGGCACGGGTCCCGAATCCCCCTCCTTAAATAGGGCCTTGGACATAGGTATAACTAAAAAACATAGATGTACAGAAATCTACTTTTTTATTTACGAGTTAGAGTCATATATTTCAAATTTATTTATTGAGCTGAACAAATACAGTTATCCGATTGCCATTGTACTAAGAAACCCTAAGAAACACTGAGAAACCCTAAGAAACCCTGAGGAAACCCTAAGAACCCATAACTTAGTACATGGGATAGTGGGACGGGTAAAAGCAATAAACTGAGTCATTAAAATACAACTTAATCATATATTACATACTGTTTAAAGTAGTTTCTAAACATTACGGCACTGCGAATTTCGGGGACCAGACGGGGGGACAAGATTCAGAATCGCTTTATTTACGTCGGTCAAAGATCAGGCACATTATCAATTCATTCTTAAAAAGAAAATTCTTTAAAAAACCTAAATTTTGTAATTTTAAAAAAAGTCAGGGAAATGTCCAGTCAGGGAAATGATTTAGCCAGGGAAACGACTTAGTCAGGGAAAAGTCAGTCAGGGAAATAGCTTAGTCAGGGAAACGACGGTCAGTGAAATGTCAGTCAGGGAAATGTCAGTCAGGGAAATAAAAGTCAGGGAAACGTCTGCATACCAAAATGAACACTCTTTTTTTCAGTTTTCGCTTTTTTAAATCAAGCTTAGAAATTTTTATTTTAAAACCATTATTTGAATATTTTAATAAAATTTTAAAAAAAAGGTGTCCTGCAAATATTGCATATTATTAATGATGTTGTAAATTATCAGTGTAACAAACTTCAATGAATTGCATTTAGTGATAAAATTGTTTGAATGTTTGAATAATGCCACATCGA
The DNA here is from genome assembly GCA_964035985.1 of Panagrolaimus superbus. Lineage (NCBI taxonomy): Eukaryota > Metazoa > Nematoda > Chromadorea > Rhabditida > Panagrolaimidae > Panagrolaimus > Panagrolaimus superbus. Next base: position 17,374,037 of record OZ038357.1, read on the forward strand.
AAATTGATTTAACATTTATCAGTAAAAAAACAAAGCAAAAATCCTACATTATTTTTATGCAAGCAAGAAAAAAACATTTTTGCCTCCGAATTAATAAAAAAAAAGTTTTTATCAATTTTGTGCCGAACATTCTTTATCCACTCCGGAGTCGGGAGTCCGGAGTGGATAAAAAAATAGTCGGAGTTGTAAAATCGCTCATTTTTATAAAATTAGTCGATTATATAATTCTTAATTCATTAATTAAAGGGGGAGACCACCATCTAACAAATATTTTTGCTGCAATTTTCTTGATGATCTCGACGCGACTCAGGGAATGCATTGAATTGAAACTTTATTTTTTTCTTGCTTGAAAAAAATGGGTGTCTAAAAAATCCTTTTTTTCATTTTTCAATACATTCCCTGATTAGCGTCAAGACCATCAAAAAAACTGCAGCAAAAAATATTTGTTACAGGTGGGTCTCCCCTCTTTAACAAACTTGTCAAATGCTAACACTTTTTTTTGTTTCAAAACTTGTTTTTTGAGTCATTACTTTTGATTAAGGTTTTTATTAAAATGGGATATTTCAACAAGATCATTTAATAATATTTTTATTTAATAGCGGCATAGTCTATTCGTTATGCGGCCATCTTGAACGTTTTTTTAACCAATTTGGGAATTCCCAAACTTTAATTTAAATGTATATAATTAAAATTTTTAGTATTTTTAAGTTGACATTTTTTTCAAATATTATATTAAATATTCAAACATTTTGTTTTAAAATAAAAATTTCAAAGATTGATTTTAAAAAACGAAAACTGAAAAAAGACTGTTCGTTTTTTTCTCATTTTTTTAAATCAATAAATGCTTTTCTTTTCTTTGTTTTGCTTGCTTTTTTTGAGGGAAAAAATGGAAAGAGTCATAACTTTTTATTTGATGCATTTAAAAAACAGGGATGATTCATTTTTGTTGATTTTTGTTGATTTTTTTGGTTTTTGCTATTTTATTATTTTTCGCAAAATAAAAGCATGGAATTTGAATCAAACAAAAAACGCAAAAAGGTTATATTTTTTTAGAGAATTGTGTTATGCTGGAAATCAAAATGTTCGATTTTGACGATATTTCAATTTTGAAAAACAAGAAAATATTTCGATTTCGTTTTATATTTTAGTCTGAAATCCAAAATCCAAAATCGAAATTTGTTTTTTTTGTTTTCTTGACGAATACAATTATCTCTACTTTTTGGTATCTTTATTATTTTCAAAAATGCGGTTAAAAGTTGTTTAAAAATTTAAAAACTTTTTTTTTATGATTTTGTTTTTTTTAAATCCCGCAAAATCTGGGATTTTGCTTTCAAAAAAAGTTTCGATATTTATATTTATATTTCGCAGAACCCTGTCAAGGGTGGTATGAATAAACAAAAAACCAAACAGAAATATCTTCTTTAATTACTTTTTTTTAAATATGCGATAGTTTATTCATTCGTTTACGTTAAAAAAAATCAACAGTCAACAAAGTCATGAAACTTGCTCTTGTATAATAAGTACTTAAAAGCTTAAGCTCGGATTTTACGGTAAGGAGAGCCACCAGAGTTGCTGCCACCGCTACTTCCACCGCTGCTACCACCGCTACTTCCACCGCTACTTCCGCCACCATTTCCGTAATCTCCAGCACCAGATCCACCGCTGCCTCCATGGCTGCCAGATCCAGAACCTCCGGAACCTCCGTGTCCACCATGAGCTCCACGTCCGCCACCATTACGATCGGGGCAGGGACAATATTCAGCATCATTACCAATTTTTCCGGAAGGTCCTTCAGGTCCTTGTTCACCATCTGGTCCAGATGGACCTTGGAAGCCTGGAGCACCAGCGGGTCCAGCCTCACCAGGTTTGCCAGGAGCACCTGCTTCTCCTTGATCACCTTGTGGTCCTTCATCTCCTTGAGCACCAGGGTTTCCACGGGGGCCTTTACGGGCGGTTGGTCGATCAGCATCATTACCTTTGGTTCCAGCTTGTCCAGGTTTGCCATCAGCACCTGAAATTTTGAATTTGTTAATTAAAAGACTTTATGATACTTAAAGGTTACTTACCAGGGGCACCAGGGGGTCCTTGCTCTCCAGGGGTACCAGGGAAGCCATCATTTCCGGGGAAACCAGGTGAGCCTTTAGGTCCTCGCATACCACGGATACCAGGACGTCCAGATGGGCCAGATGGTCCAGGGGGTCCAGCAGGGCAGTTGAAGGTTCCGGAGGGAGATTCTTGATGGATATCATCAGCACCTTGTCCATCTTTACCATCTTGTCCAGGAAGGCCATCAAGACCGTCTGGGCCAGCTTCACCTGCAGCTCCATCAGGGCCAGGGGGGCAAGTTGATTTAGCTTCACAACGACATTGTTGATTATTTGGTGCACCATTATTTCCACTTGGGCCACCACCATTTCCGGGGAAGTTAGGGTGTTGTCCAACGCCAGGAAGGGTGGGTTGTCCAGAGCCCCCAGGTCCACTAGGTCCACCAGGTCCACTTCCACCAGGTTGTGATGGTCCACCACCATATCCTCCTGGATTGGTTCCAGAAGCTCCATATCCACCATATGATTGACGTCGAACCCGATTTGCTGGAGATCCAGCTCCCATACGAACCATATTTCTCCAAAGATCATCCGATAATACCTTAAATCCATCCATTTCTGCATCTAATTCAGCCCAAATTGATTGAACTTCAGAATAAATTGAGCCAATTGCAAAAAGGCAAGCAAGAAGGGTTACCCCTGAAAAGGTAATTGCGCCCACAGTTGCTTTGTTGACCGACATGATTGCTAAATGTCGACCGACTGGTAAAGAATTGTGACATTTTATAAATCCTTTTATAGGTGCTTTAATCAGATATCAAAATGACACGGATTAATTATTTTTTAAAAAAAAACTTTTTTTTTGAAGGAGGAGGAGTTGATTGACGGAAGTGATATCAATCAAAAAAAGATAAATATTTTTTTCTCTATCTCATTTTATTTTTTTTTCAGCTGGAGTGTCATAATTTTTATTACAAAATAACCGCAGCGGACCGGGCTATCATCTGATAAAAGAGAGAGAAAAAAAATAGGCTGCGTTCCACTTTATTTTTTATTTGCGCAAAAATAATAAAAAAAAACACGCGAGAAAAAAATAATGACAACGTTTTTTCAAAAAGAAAAAGTGTTGCTTTAAAAATGCCTCCGGGGCTGGAATAAATCCAAAAATAACAATGAAAAAAAACCAAGTTTATGTTTTTAAAAAAAAAGTTTTTAAAAATTAAATTTTGGAAAACAGTAGATTTTTAAATAATTTGCATAATTATGGTAACAAAACCTAAAAAAATTTATTGCCTGAATTTTATGCCGAAATTCGATGAAAACCACAAAGCTTTTTCTTCACAAAAAAACCGGCATAAATTTAATGGTAATTATGCAAATCCAAAAACGAAAATAAATTAAAATTTATTTTTTCATACTGTAACAAAAAAAACGTGAAAGAATGAAAAGGAAAAAATGTACCCTGTCAGTGTGTACCCATTTTATTTGCAATGTTTAAAGCCAAAAAAACAGAAGATTTAAATTTAATTTGATGAAAATAAGCAGATTCAGATGAGTAAAAAACTTTGGTAGATACAATTTAGAGCTTTTAAGCGTTCCCCGCAAATGTTCAACAAAAACTGTTACATTTTTTTGCTGTGTTTTCTTCGAATTAAAAATTAATTATCTCGCTTAACATGATTTTTAAATATTTTTTTTGTCCCAGATGTCGTAAAAACATTAAAGTCAGAACTTTTGTTTTTGATAAGCCTAAGAGGGTAGGTAGTCTTATAGTTGATTGCATGCATGCAAAAACTGCATTGATTTTTTCTTCCTCCTTTGTTTTAAAAAAAAACAATAACGCAGAAAGCCCCTCGATGAATACAGACAAATAAAGGACTATCCACAGAGTAAGGAACAAAAAAATCGGGCATTACTTGATGCTAATATTCCTAGCAAGAAAAATTCTAATTCAAGGATAACAAATATTTGTTAGTGGTTTTTTCAAATTTTTTTTCTTCGACCCTCTCTTTTTTTGTTGCAATTAATTTTAAATCATTTTTTTATGTGATTATTTTTACATCACTCTTTTTAGATAACGCTTTCATCTTTTAAACTTTTAATTAATTGATAATGGATTTACAAGATCTTCAACTTGATTTTTCATCTCCATCATCATTAAATAATTCAATTTTGATGTATACCTTTCGTCCTCCACGACGACAAACTTTTATAATCCCATATCCAATTATCAAATATATGTTTACAAATCCGAATTCTGGAAAAGCATGGAAAAAATTGATTCAAACTTGCAAATATTTCTTCTCAAAGAATCCTGTTTTTCCTGTTAAACGTCTGACTTATTATTATAACCTTAAAAAATGGAAGGCAGGTGGAAAAAATTTTTATGTTCCTAAATTATGGATATATGATAGAATTTGTATTTTTAACAATGCCTCACTACCTTTGTCCCCAGTAATTTCAAAAATTAACAAATGTAATCTTCGTTGTTTGACTATTTTTACTCTAAATTTGACTTTTGATGAATATCAAGTTTTAACTTCTTCTGGTTCTCTTAAAAATTTAATCTTTTATGGCTGCACAATTAGTCATTCTGATGGAACTATAGTTACTTTGGATCGACTCTTTGAAAAGCTTCTTCAACTTAAAATTTTTAAAATGTAAGTTTTTATTAAAATTATTTAAAAAAATAATATTTCCTTTTGCAGAGGTTGCACCAAAAACTCTGTTTCAATGGTCAAAAAAGATGCTATCAAAAAATTTGTTGAAATTGTCCCATGTTTTAAAGAACTTTTTCACTTTACTCTTTATGCTTTAACAGAAGCCTTTGATTTTGCTTCAATCACAGATTTTCTTTTGGTTAGTTTTTACCGTTTTTAAGTACCGTATAATTGCAACAATTTTTAGAAGAATGAAACAATAAATGTAATTTTGCAATTTCGCGGTGATGTTCCAATGTCTGATGCATATAAAAAAGATCTTGAAAAGTTTATTTCCAAAATTATTGAAACTCCGCCGAAAAGAATGCCTATTATTGATTTTCCTGGAATACGTAAATGTATTTTTTATAATGATTATAAAAAATTGTGTCGTCACCACAATGGTCGATAAAATTTAGAAAGCGGCACAGAGTCATTTTTGGACGCTAAAAATTGTTGACAAAATGTACTAATTTTTACCAAATAAAGTGAATTTTCAATATTAATTTTTCTTATAAAGACTTCACAAAACATATTTTTGTAGCCCCATGTTTTGTGAAATCTTTAACATAAAATGAAATATTTTTGCAAGAACTTCTCAAAATCTCAGAAAAAGAGTTTAAAATTTTGTAAGTCATTCCGCCACTGAACAAAAAATATCATTTTTCATCGAATTTTAAAAAAAGGGTTTTAAAGGGAGTGTCAAAGACAGACAAAAACTTTTTTCTTTCCTTAGTGAAATCTTAACGCGAAATGATCAAATCTTTGTATTTCTGATATGTGGCATAATTTGTTGTCCCCTTTCGTCCTGCGTGACAGATAAAAGGTTTTAAATAAATAAATAAATAAAAAAATTAATTTACAAGAAAATTTGCCCCCAAAGTTTTTGTCTGTCTTCGACCACTGGTCGACAAATTTAAAAAAATGGCAAAACGACTTTCTCAAAAAAGTTTTATTCCGTTTGGGACCATCTTTGGACTGCATTATTTTTCTGAATCTTAAAAGTCTTTTTCTGAGGTTTTGAGCTTAACAACGTTATATTTTTCTTTTATAATAATAATCAGCACAAAAAATACTACAGAACTATGTAACGCCAGGTTATAAAATTGTTTAGATGAGATTTAATTGTGAAAAAACGATTTTTTTTTATGTAAGTCCAAGGTGGAGAATATAAACAAAATTTCAAACTCTTTTTCTGAGACTTTGAGAAGTTCTTGTAAAAATATTCTTTTATATTATTAATTAGGAGATCAAGGGCTACACTGAAAAAAATCCATGACCTTTGGACCGGCCTGAAAACGCAGGGTTTTTGAAGACTCATTTATAGTGCTTTCATGGGGAGTTTTTGGAAAAATGGGTTCAAATAGGCCGAAATAGTTCCTAAAATGATTAAGCCATCTCAAGGCTTTCAAAAAATCAAAAAAATTAGAAATTAATTTTTTTGGCCCATATTTGGGGATTAAATATAAATTTTTTTTTTTGTTTATTTTTGCTCGAAAAAATTAATATTGACCCCTTATATTGATTGTGCCGCCGAGTATAACCTAATTCAATTTTAAAAATTTTTTTATTAATTTACAAACAAAAAAATATTACAAAAAAAAATTACAAAGTTTACATTTACAATTAAAAATGTTAAGTCGTTGTTGGAGTCATTCTTCTTCAGTAGGTTCAAGAGATGCAGTAAAGTATTTGACGGGATTCATATCCTTTCTCTTGGTAACGAACCATCTGAATCCGTAAGTGTAAAGTCGTTGGTCGTCATCGGTGTAATTGAAGATGCAGTATGCTGACATATCATTTGGCTGAAGAATTTCAGGAAAGTAATTTTCTCCAGAGTATTTGAATTGCCATTCTTTCATCCAGTCAAAAAGTCGATCATCAATATCTTGATCCATCAAGATAGTAATTGATGCACCTGGGCAAGTAGCACGATGAAGAAGCTAAAAAGTAAATAACGTTAGTACCAGTGTTACAAATATGAAAGTATAACTTACTTCGAAGGATTTTTCAATTACTTCTTTTGAACCAAAGTTTCCAACATTTAATAAAAGTCGACGAAGTCTTCCATGTTTGAAGTAATTGCAGACATGCCAAATGTTGGGGTAGTAATGCTTGTTATCCGTAAGTCGACAATCAAAACTAAATTAAACATAAAGCTTTTAAAATTAATATAAGGTAAAAAAACTTACAGTAGTTGTTCCAAATATTGAAGATGTGAGCCACCTGGAGGAAGGAGCCAATGAAGTCGACCAGCAACATGGATGGTAAAATTTTGCATTTTCAGAAGTCTTGATTCTTTTGGCAAAGTCGAAATGAATGAAGTAAGTGGGTTGCTGCACCAATTGCCGCTAATGGAAATCTGTTTAAAATATATGTTAGTTAAATAAATATTAACAGGCAAATTTGACTTACTGATTTATGGTCTTTCCAAAAGCGGGCAAAGTCATTGAACTTGCCTTCCAAGAAATTTCGATCCATTTGGAAGCGAGCCATACCAGAGATGATTAGTACATGATCATCAGGTTGAAGATCTCGGAGTACAACTACTAATTCAGTATAATTCGCAGTAATGGCTTGTCCATTTGAAAGTTCAACTCTGCAAGTTGGCTTATAAAAAGTAATTCGTCGTACTCTTCGACCAGTCAAGTCATTGTATTTAACATCTTTCTTTGGTGACCATTTAGCAGCAGCAGTCTAAAAAGATTTAAGCGTTAATTGTTATGTAAGTCAATTTGGAGAAACATACATTAATTTGTACCGTAAATCTTTTTCTTGGAGTAGCAGTAGCAGTTACTGTAGCATCCGAAGATGATGTAGATGCAGAAGTGTCGGCAGTAGCAGATGTAGTACAAGTAGTAGAGGAAGTTAAAGTACTTTTATCTGTCGAAGTAGTAGCGGGAGCATCAACAGCAGTAGTTGTTGGAGGAACATCAACAGCACAAGTAGATGGAGGAACATCAGCAGGAGCAGAAGTAGTAGTAGCGGGAACATCAGCAGCAGTAGTAGCGGGAACATCAACAGCAGAAGTAGTTGGAGGAATATCAACAGCAGAAGTAGTTGGAGGAACATCAGCAGCAGAAGTAGTTGGAGGAACATCAGCAGGAGCAGAAGTAGTAGTAGCGGGAACATCAGCAGCAGTAGTAGCGGGAACATCAACAGCAGAAGTAGTTGGAGGAATATCAACAGCAGAAGTAGTAGTAGCGGGAACATCAGCAGCAGTAGTAGCGGGAACATCAACAGCAGAAGTAGTTGGAGGAATATCAACAGCAGAAGTAGTTGGAGGAACATCAGCAGCAGAAGTAGTTGGAGGAATATCAACAGCAGAAGTAGTTGGAGGAACATCAGCAGGAGCAGAAGTAGTTGGATGAGGAGCAAATTGAGCAGTAGTTGGAGGTGGTCCAAAAGATGGTGGAGCAAAAGTATAAAAATTTGGCCGGTAAGTCGTTTGAGGAATTCCGGGCAAAGGATTGGGTCCAAATGCTGGATTATGTTGCATGGTATGACCATATGCTGAAGTAGAAAATTGTGGCATAGTATATGTTGCAGGAACAGTAGATGATGATGCCATTGTGCTTACTGGAACATAATAAGCAGTCATATTCGTAGTAGGATTGTACTGCGGATACGCCTCAACATTATATATAAGAAATTTAGGCTTAAAACAGGTACAAGAATAACTTACTATTGTCCAGTTATATGGCGCAGATGTAGCGAAGTTACGACTTCCGCCAAGTGCTGGAGGAGGAGTCGGTGATGTTGCCCTAAAAGCAGGAGCATTTGCATTAAATTGAAAGTTTGATGAGTTGGAGCGATCAGCCATCTCTAAAACTACAAAAAAAAGATTAGAATAATATATATACATATAACAAATACAAGTGCAGACAAGTAATAAATAATAACGTGGAAAAGTAACCACAGATATCAAAACAAATAATACAAGAATAAAAAAAAATTTATTAAGTAGCTGTTACAGAAAAAGTAAATGTTTTTAAACACAATTAAATCCAAGGATAATGTTGCCGCAGTCTTTGGTTTTCTTTATGAAGAGATAGTATTGGCGTTCTTTAGGAAGTCGATTGAATATGCCAATGCCAATGTATTGGGCTCCCATTACTTCATACACTTCTGCTGATAATGCAGTATTGCATATGACAAACAAGGTGCCATTAAATGCAATATTTGGGATAGTCTAAAAGAAGAAAAGACATTAAAAATGAATAGCAACGTTAATCAAATCTTACAGATGTGAGTTCTTCCATTTCAGCAACCGAAGGAAGATCAGTAACAAAGGCAGTCATTTCTTGGAATTCAGGCTGTTCTTCTTCAAGCCAACGAGTAATTGTTGAAACAGTAGTAGCATAATCAGTAGATGAAAAAGTATATGTCTCCATGCTAAAAAAAAACATAGAGTTCTTAAACCAATAGAAAGGAAACTTACTTAACAGTATCAAAAGTCCTCGGTAGTGCATCAAAAAAGTCTTTGATTGATGATTCACTGAGATAATCAGTGTGCATTGCATTTAATACTTTTAATGTTGAACATGAAGCAAGTATATGTTTAAAAGTATTCTTCTTAAACTTTCCATGAATTCGAAGCTGAAATAAATTCATATATATATATATAAAACAAATAATAAGCTAAATAACTTACATTTTCAGCAGCTGTTAAAAATCCTTTCCATGCGATATTTGAGTCAATTACAGTAGCTGCAAAGTCTGCATCAACTGATTCCAAAGTAAAACGAACATTGGCTCTTTGAGATTCAAGAAATGCAGTAATTGTTTTAGAAGTCAAATCTTCACAGAAGACATTGTTGGAGTAGTAGACGTCAATTTTGTTGCCCAAAAGTACCATTTTTCGTACAGTATCACCAGCTTCAGGATTATTGTATAGTTGAGCACCAATTTTATCTGCAGAAGCAACAGGTGGATGGACCTTAGGCTTCGAAAGGTTCTCGTATTGATGATCAGTCTCAGTCTATAAAGAAAAAAGTATAAAGATATCATATATACGAGAAATACATAAAAAGTATATATAAATAGAAGGGCTTACAGTTGTTTCATGAGCAAGACGTAGTTGACGCTGTGGACGACAACCGCCTCTTGAAGTAGCAAAGGACGAAGAAGACTGAGGACCAGCGCCTTTTGAAGTTGAGAAATTACCAAAACTAGTGTCACCTCGTTTTGATAATAATCCATTATTTGAAGTACTTGAATTAGAAGCAACAGTAACAGTTGGAACAAGTTTGGCAGTAGAAGTCGGTGGAGCAGTAGTTGAAGTAGATGTAGCAGCAGTAGTTGAGGGAGCAGCAGAAGAATTTGCAAATTTTCGCTTGCTTTTTTGTTTGTCGCTCGAAGATTGCATGACTTCCATCATTGATAGAATCTAGAAAAGCAATTGTTGAAATTAAAATATAATAATCAATAACAATAAACATACCACATGTGGATCGAAGTGGATCCGAGAAGCGGGAGATTCAGTATCAGAGTTGGAGTTGGAGTTGGGATCCATTGTAGAAAGCTCTGAAAATAAAAGATTATTAATTAAGAATAAAAAATGTATAAAGAATAATAATATCACGGAATACAAAAAAAAGAGCAAAAAAAATAAACAAAAATTCAAAAAAAAGCAAAAAAAAAGAAAGAGAAAAAAAAAAGAACAGCTTTGAAAGAAAAAAAAGTGAAAGACTTTCACAATTTTCTTTCGAAAGTTTTCGTAAGATTTTTTGCATAGAAAAAAAGTAACGCGCAGCCAAAGAAATTTTTGGCGCGCAGTTCAAAAAAGTTTGAAAAAACTTAGTGTTTTTTTTTTTAAATATTTCTTTGTTTTTCAACACACTTTTGTTAAAGTAATTTTTATATTATTTTACTTTTTATTATTAATTATTACTAATTATTATCAAATGGATCAATATGGTAATGAAGTGCCGAGCTTTAACATTGACTGGAAATCAATGTGGACAACCAACTTTTCAGTGTTTGTTGAAGAATGCAGACTCAAAAGGGAAGCGTGGAAGTATCCCTTTTTTAAAGTAAGTTTGTTTTTGTCCAAAACAATGTTTAAATTTTGTTTGTTTAGATTACTTTGCCAAATGAATACGTAAATGTTCTTGACTTGAAAGACTTGTTGTTACCATCAAACATCGACGTTGCAATGAGTTCTGTTAAATATGAATCAAAGAGAGGAGGAGTCTACTATATGACAGCTAAAGAAAAAACTAACAAAGTTCAATCTCTAAGAGAACATTTTGACACAATGAAAGAAATTTATTTAAACGACTGGAGGATCTACTTTGATAGAAAAAGACTACAAAAGCTTCACAAATACAATTACATGGAAAATATGAACTTTTCTTTGATGCAACACATCTACTCAGATCCTGAAGTGTCTTTGCCTCCAGGATGGAACTTGAACGACTTGCCAGAATTGAATAATCTTTTGGTATGTTTTTTTTTTAAATAACACCATAATGTACCGTATTTTTTGCAAACGGCCCAAATAATGCATTTTGGGCCATCTAAAGGATAAAATAAAGTTGGCGCCAAATTCACAAAGCTTCTCGAACATTTTCAAACTTTTTCGAAAACTTTTTTTCGAAAAACTTTTTTACCTCAAAAAGACTTAGCATTTTTTATAACTCAATGTTTACTTTTTTGTGCTCTTTTTTGCTTTATTTTTCTTTGAATCTTTTTATATGTTTCTCTTTTAATTTTATTTTTCAGGATGGCAACTATTCGCGTCAACATCAACGTTCAACGCGCTCCATCTGCTTCTTACACAATGTCTTTGAATGTCCCACTTAATGGGGAGATAGGTATACAGCTACAGGACGTTCAAAGATATTGTTTATTATGCTTACCAGATTGTTCTATCACAACATCGACTATCAATGATTCGAATGACTACGATGTTAATGACTACGTATATTCTGACGATGAGGTTCATATGGAATTTGAAGATAAGTTTTTGTATCTTAATTATATATATGTTATAATATTATTTTCAGGCATATCTTCAAGCACATCTACTCCATCTACAACAATGGCTGAACCACCTCCTATCGCTGCCGCATCCACTTTTACTTCTGTTACTGCTAACCCACATAACAGCTCTACAACAACTACTGCAGATCCCACCATTAACTGTTCACCAACCCTTCAATCTATGAAAACATTTGGTTTTCAACATACAAACGACTTCCATAGCTGGCAAAGAAATAATAACGTAAGAATTCGTGATTGTTATTATACCTCCATTAAAAACATAAATATTATGTACCGCAACGTAAGCTTCTATCTGCGACTTTCCCAATAATCGTGAATGTATTTAGATCGATTTATTTAATTACTACAGCATCAACCCACAGATGGCCGTTCTTGTATATTATGGATCACAGATTGCTAACACTACAACTGATCATTTTATACTTATAAAAACTGAAGGCATACTTTTGAAGACTTTATGTGACCTTCTCCATCGCGTTTACCCAACGTAAGCTTACTATAATTTGTGATTATAAATTATAACTCATATTCCAGGTATGAAGTATATACTACTGGAATCAACGATCTTCTCATTCGAATGCATACATGGTTGGGCTTCCCAATCTTTAATGAAATGGTTGAACATGCAAGTCATGGGCGCTTGCATGAAATTATTAAAAAACGACGACTATACTTGCGTAATAAGACTTTTCCATTTAAGCAACTCTCATATTCTCCAACAGACGACCAAGAACTAAATAGATTAGCTACGTCACTTAGAGAAACATCGAACTTTACCGAAATCAGTACTCGACTTCATGATACAGTGTAAGCTTCTTTTTCTATTTTCATTTTCAACTGTTGCTACATTTTACGTTTTTGTTTAGTTTCCTTCGACGCACTTGGATTCAACAAATGAACAATGACCCGGGACTTGAAAGAGGCGTTGCTACTACTTTCTTTCATAAATTTCCCATCTACAACACAAGACTTGACTTGGTAAGCTCATTCAGTATTAATGTCTCGTTGTAAATGATGACTCATTTAATTTAAGCTCCATCGTGACTATGAAGTTGTAATGCAAGATATCTATGGTCACGTACCAGACGTTGTTGCTACATTAACTTTATATGCACCCACGATTATCTACAACGCATTTTTGAATTCCATTGACTTGCCTGATAACGAAAATGATGTCTGCTTAAAGGCACTATATATTCTTCCGTCTTTGATTAAGAAGTTTTCTCCTCGATGTCATCAAAAAACCATTGAATATTTATATATTGAAACTGTGGGTTTGGATTTTTTACAATTAATTTTCATAATTTTCATGATTTACAGGATAATCTAAACCTTAATGGTGCTTTAGTTCAACGACGATCGCTTACGACTTGCCCTTCTTTGGTTGCTACTAATTGCGGTGGAAGACGAACTTTTTTTGTTGCTGTAGATGATTTCGCTCTCCATGTAAGTAATTTTGTGAATAATTGTTCTTTTTTTCATATTGCTATTCTCAGACTGCTTCAACCAATATCTCTCAAGCTATGCAGCGACTTTTTGAAGTCTATTATGTCCTTGACTTGGTTTATGACGCAGCAATGAAAGATCTCTTTGGATTACTCGAGTACCTTATGAATATGAAACCTGCCGCGAATCTCGGAGTAATTAAACTTGCTGCTACACTCAACGATTGCTTAAAAAATCCTCCAAAAAACTTCAGTCGTAAGTTGCATCGGTTTATTTTTTACAAGTAATATATACCACACTTTTCAGAAATTTTTTCAACAACTACTGCTACATCTACTACTACTGCTACTATTCCTGAAGATATTCAAGGTACGTGTTTGTTCAGTAATTTATTGGCATAACAACATATTTTAGCAGATGAAGATCCATTTTCAAATATTTCATTTGATGAAAGTCAAGGTAAGCTTTCTTTTTTTTTAGAATTTTTTATTTACTTTTTTTGTAGAATTGGATGCGAATCAACCTGCTTCAACTGACTTTGATGCCGCCAGTGATAACTACAGCTTTGATGGCGGCTCTTCTGATTCTCAAACTGGTAAGTTTTTTAACTTTTTTCAAATGTGTAGACTCTCCTATATATTGTTTAGCTGATACATCAACTGATTTCATTATTCGTCGAACTTCAGAATCTACGCCTCGATCACAAACTACAATAGAACCATCTCCTAGTTCATCTACTCATGGAAGGGGGCTCTATAGTCAAACACCATCTACTCATGGAAGAGGGCTCCATAGTCAAACACCATCTACTTCATCTACTCATCTTTCAACGCCTCGTGGAAGAAATACGGCTTCAACTGCTTCATCGACTCAGCCTCCAAAATATCGTGGAAGAGGTCGTCCTTCTACAAAAAACAATTCGCCATCTCAACCCTCGACAGGATTACTTCATCTTCCAGATTATTCAACGACTGCACCCATTGCTCCATCTCCAACATTTACTAGCGCCAACACTCCGTAAGCTTCTTTTATTCCAATTACTTTTACCACATTCTTACACTACACTTTTAGAGAACCTCCTCGAAAACGTGGTCGTGGACGTCCTCGCAAGGTTGCCGCTGCTCCAATGATTTAATATTGTTTTTTTATTGTATTTATATTGTATACTGTAATGTTTTTTTAAAAATAAAACTACTGTATTTTTTATTTCCGTGTTTTTGAGGGACATCTTGGGGGTATAGTTGTAATAGTACAGTAATATTGCATTACTGTAGTGATAAATTATATAACCGGATTATCAACAGTAATAAAAATAACCTGACCTAATTTTTAAAAAGTAGGTCACATATACTCGGCGGCACAGTTCAATCTCAAAAAATGAGGTCATAGACCCAAGCACATTATTCATCCCGAAATATGGCCTAATCAAATGGCCTGTATCAAAATAGACTATTCATCCCGAAATATGGCCTAAGCCTAACAAATTTATTAATTATTGATGAGGCCGAATGAAGTACATAAAAACGGGCCGAGGCAAGGAACCTATCGGGCCTTTTTTTTTTCAGTGTACAAAACTATGTATTATAGATTCTTAATATTGGATATATAAGAAAAATTAATATTAAAAATTCACTTAGTCGGGTGAAAATTTGTACATTTTGCCAAAAACTTTTGGCGTTAAAAAAAGTCTCTTTGCCGCTTTCTTGATTTTATCGACCAGTGCGACACTCCCTTTAAAGCAAAAATATTAAAGGGAGCGTCACAACCAATACAAAATTCATTTTCACTATCTATGGCGGTATCTCCTAGCGCGACAATTTTCCCCAACTGTTTTTGATAAAAATTTGTTTGGTTGTCATCAAAAAAAACATTTGCAAAAAAGTTGCAGCAAAAACAGTGGGAGAGAATTGTCGAATTTAATTTGATGAAAATAAGCAGATTCAGATGAGTAAAAAATTTTGGTAGATACAATTTAGAGCTTTTAAGCGTTCCCCGCAAATGTTCAACAAAAACTGTTACATTTTTTGCTGTGTTTTTTTCTAATTAAAAATTAATTATCTCGCTTAACATTCTTTTTAAATATTTTTTTGTCCCAGATGTCGTAAAAACATTAAAGTCAGAACTTTTGTTTTTGATAAGCCTAAGAGGGTAGGTAGTCTTATAGTTGATTGCATGCATGCAAAAACTGCATTGATTTTTTCTTCCTCCTTTGTTTTAAAAAAAAACAATAACGCAGAAAGCCCCTCGATGAATACAGACAAATAAAGGACTATCCACAGAGTAAGGAACAAAAAAATCGGGCATTACTTGATGCTAATATTCCTAGCAAGAAAAATTCTAATTCAAGGATAACAAATATTTGTTAGTGGTTTTTTCAAATTTTTTTTCTTCGACCCTCTCTTTTTTTGTTGCAATTAATTTTAAATCATTTTTTTATGTGATTATTTTTACATCACTCTTTTTAGATAACGCTTTCATCTTTTAAACTTTTAATTAATTGATAATGGATTTACAAGATCTTCAACTTGATTTTTCATCTCCATCATCATTAAATAATTCAATTTTGATGTATACCTTTCGTCCTCCACGACGACAAACTTTTATAATCCCATATCCAATTATCAAATATATATTTACAAATCCAAGCTCTGGAAAAGCATGGAAAAAATTGATTCAAACTTGCAAATATTTCTTCTCAAAGAATGCTATTTTTCCTGTTAAACGTCTGTCTTATTATTATAACCTTAAAAAATGGAAGGCAGGTGGAAAAAATTTTTATGTTCCTAAATTATGGATATATGATAGAATTTGTATTTTTAACAAAGCCTCACTACCTTTGTCCCCAGTAATTTCAAAAATTAACAAATGTAATCTTCGTTATTTGACTATTTTTACTCTAAATTTGACTTTTGATGTATATCAAGTTTTAACTTCTTCTGGTTCTCTTAAAAATTTAATCTTTTATGGCTGCACAATTAGTCATTCTGATGGAACTATAGTTACTTTGGATCGACTCTTTGAAAAGCTTCTTCAACTTAAAATTTTTAAAATGTAAGTTTTTATTAAAATTATTTAAAAAAATAATATTTCCTTTTGCAGAGGTTGCACCAAAAACTCTGTTTCAATGGTCAAAAAAGAAGCTATCAAAAAATTTGTTGAAATTGTCTCATGTTTTAAAGAACTTTTTCACTTTACTCTTTATGCTTTAACAGAAGCCTTTGATTTCACTTCAATCACAGATTTTCTTTTGGTTAATTTTTACCGTTTTTAAGTACCGTATAATTACAACAATTTTTAGAAGAATGAAACAATAAATGTAACTTTGCAATTTCGCGGCTAGGGTTGCCGTCCCCCCCCTAAAGACGGGGATCCCCGGGGATATCCCCGACGGGGACGTCCCCGGTTCCCCGTCCCCGACCAATTTTGAATTTCGGGGATCCCCGGTTCCCCGTCCCCGACACCTTTCTTCCCCGAAAAATAATTCCATAAATTCAAATTATTTTAAATTCGATGAAAAAGATAAAAATTCGCGATAATTACGACCAATCCTATGCCCAATCCCAAAAAACGATACAATATCAGCCATTTGTATTTTCATTATTGGAAAATTGAGAAAATTTTTCCAAAAGTTTACCCCTCCCCGAGATTTTTTCGGGGAATGGGGATCCCCGTTCCCCGTTCCCGACTACTTTCTTCCCCGGCCGGGGAAGTCGGGGAGGCAAAAATCGAAAGTCGGGGATTCCCCGTCCCCGACTTTTTCGATTTTCGGGGGGGGGGGGGGGCGGCAACCCTATTCGCGGTGATGTTCCGATGTCTGACGCATATAAAGAAGATCTTGAAAAGTTTATTTCCAAAATTATTGAAACTCCGCTGAAAAGAATCCATATTATTGATTTTCCTGGAATACGTAATTGTATTTTTTATAATGATTATAAAAAATTGTGTGGTCACCACAATGGTCGATAAAATTTAGAAAGCGGCACAGAGTCATTTTTGAACGCTAAAAATTGTTGGCAAAATGTACAAATTTTTACCAAATAAAGTAAATTTTTTAATATTAATTTTTCTTTTAAAGACTTCACGAATCATATTTTTGTAGCCCTTAATCAAGAGAGTAAACATATAATGAAATATTTTTGCAAGAACTTCTCAAAATTTCAGAAAAAGAGTTTAAAATTTTGTTAGTCATTTCGCACTGAACAAAAAATATCAATTTTCATCGAATTTAAAAAAAGGGTTTTAAACCAAAAAAACACCCCTTTAAAGGGACACGCGAACTTTCAGTACGAAAAATTTAGTCAGTTCAGTTGCAAAAAGGTTGCAACAAAAAATATATCTTTTTAAATATTGCGGGTATGCTTAATCGATAAAATTACCGGGAATATATCTGAAAAAAGTATCCGCAATATTCTTATTGCAATTCTATTTTAATGCCACCTTTTCGCAACTGAACTGGATAAAGTTTTCATACTGAAAGTTTTCGTGTCCCTTTAACGAAATGCCAAAGAAAAGAAAGGAAAAAGTAATTTCCTGCCCATTTCTAAACAAGAAACAATGTTTTTAATTTTTTTAAGAAAAAAAAGCATTGAATTTTTTTTGTATTTTTGAAGTGTTTGAATTTTTTAATGTTTTTTAAGAAAAAAGAAAACTACAAATCAAGTTTTATAATTTAGCAAATTTCACATAAATGTTCTATCAAAAGTAATGTTATAATAACTTTTGATGAAATAATAAAAACACATTATTAAATTATTTTTTTAAATTTCTCTCTATCCATAGATTCTGCAGATTTAAATATATATGGATCACAAAATTTAGAAAAAAAAGAATATTTTAGAAAAAACATGTTTATTTGCAGTTTTTTAGAAGTAACATTTACGATAAAACATTTGCTGTTTTTTTTTTAAAATTGTAAACAAAAAATTAATTAACCTTTAAAAAAAAGAAATTAATTTTTGTGCAATGAAAAATAACAAAGAATTGCGCGCTTTTTTCTTCAATAAAAAAACTCTTCTTTCATCATTCTTATTTTTTATCCTATTTTAAGGTTTTTGAAAACGGATTTAGTTTTGCGCAGCAGGTGATAGAAAAAAATTTGAAAACATTACATATTTTTTGGATAGGTGCAATGTTTTGGGGATTATTTGTAATTTTACTGTTTGATTTGATAGTTATTTTTTCTTTCTGTAACGAATTTTTTTCTTCTTGGAGATCAGGAGAAATATATTTTGTTACAACATTCCTAGGTACTTTTGTATAAAAGTCTAAAAATGTTTTTATGAATTTTTTTCTGGAATTTGTGACTATCACTTTTCATTAAAAAAAAAAAAAAAATATGATTTTCCAGAAATTATTTTTTACCCAAAAATGCCTTCGTTTATTTGAACTAGCTTCTTTTACCCCTCACCTAGTGGATCCGCTAAGGGCAGCAAATATTTTTACTCGTGCTTAACAGTGTTTTCGCGAAATTTAATCCGTCTCAACGAGACTTTTAAAATACCGAAAATAATTCTACTTTTTTTGCCGCTGTTTTTGTTGTACTATATTAAAACAAAATCTTTTTTTCTTCTTTCTGAAAATACTGTATTTTTGTTGCATATATTCACAAAGATGTCATTTTTATTTCATTTTTTAGCCACAGTTTTTTATTTTTAAGCTTGTTTTTAAAAATTCTAATTTGCGTTATTATTCCAATTAATTTTGTAAAGTACAAACTTCAGATGGCAACAATTGATTGCTATTTGTCTTCCAAGGATAATCAACAGAAATTTGGTAACAAAGATTCTAAATTTGTCGATAATTCACAATATAATAATCTTAATTTGAATCAAAATTATAAATGTTCATCATCAATTAATTCATTGAATGTTTCAAAGAATGCTCCATTAAATTCTTCTAAAAATGGTATTTTAAGCTGCAATATTTGGGGCACAAAAAATATAGATTCTTTAACAATATTTTTTTACGAAAAAGTTTAAGTTGAGATCGTCAGAAATCACATTTAAACAAAAGGAAATCCAAAAAATTGATTGCCAATAAAACAGTTTTTTAATAGTTTATTTGAGATAGCTTTTAAGCTTTTAAAAATCACTGTTTTTTCACTTCCTGAGGGACCACATCAAACCCAAAGCAAAAAACATTTTCATTTTCCCGCGTCACTGTCTGGCAAAATGTCTATTCAGCACCAAAAAGCGAAAAAATTTTTCGGGGGGTCTATGCCGCCCCCGAAATCGAAAATTTCTTTTTTTTAGACTAACTAAAAATTTTAGTTGGAAAAAATTAAAGTTTTTTTCTCCAAATTGGCATTGAAAAACATTTTGCCAAACATCATTGACTTGGAAAAATTGAATACAGAATTTGATGTGACACTAGTTTGCAGCTTTTTTTCGATAAAAAACAAGGGAACTGAAAAAATATTTTTCTGTGGTAGTTGGAGTAGTAAGAATTATTCGAGCGCAAAAATTTGTTGAAACTTTTCATTTTCAATCGCAAATAGCAAAAACACAGTTACCAAATATTGCAGCCATAAATACCGTATCAGTTGATAATGGATATGATAATTTTTCTAAAACAACTTTAAAAGATAAAAATGTCAAAGATTTTAATTCAAAGTTATCAGATTTCTCAAATCTTTATCAAACTTCTGAATCTGCATATTTGGACGGAAATGGTAAAAAGAATGATTCAAGCAACAACAGCAGCACTTTATCCCTTCATATTGCTGCATATGAAAATTCTATTGTTGAAATTGAAAATAATTTTGGTGAAAAGAAAGAAGTTGTTTCGAAAGAATCAAATTTTGGAAAATGTTGGAAAGATGTTAAATCGAGTTTTAATGGCACAAAAACTGAAGTAATTTTTTTAAATTTCTTCATAAAATTTGCATAAAAATTAAAATTTTCAGAATCCTTTTGAATTTCCACGACATCCAACAAATTTAACAACAACACCAACAAAGTCAGAAATGATGTCATTTAAATCATCACAAAAATTATTAAATCCAAATGAACAAAAACTTCCAAAGAAAAGAACAATGGCATTTTATAATTGTGAAATGCCATACAAAAAATATTTGTATAATTTATTAATTGATAATATTTATCTTTTAACTTCTGAAAAACCAATTACCTCTCAACAACTTTTGGCTCAACATTTATTACTTGGTCAAGATCAAAGCTTTGAAAGAGCTATACAAATTTTTGGATGTTTTTCAATTACTGATTTTATTCGAAAAAATGCTGAACATTTTATTGATTATTTGGAAATTACAGCAACTGTAAAAGATGGATCATCAAAAAATGTTGTTAATGGAAAAAAGCCTGAATTGAATTTTTTCAATAAAAAGATTAAAAGTTATCAACCTTCGAGTTTATTGATGAAAGGCAAAATGATTTTGGATGAGTAAGTTTTGCATATTTTTTTGAATACTGTATCTTGAGGGTCGAGTGGTAAATCCAAAACAAAGGCAAAATTTATTTTGGCAAAATGTCTCTGAGCGCTTTGTGGAAAGAAAAAAGCAAAATTTTACGAAAAACAGCGAAAGATTTTCTTTCCCGATGGCATTGAGGAACATTTCGCCAACACTTTGGCAGTAAAAAGAAACCATGAAATTTAATTTTAAATGATAATATTTAACTCAATTAATTTTTAAAGCCAAGATTTGGCAAAATGTTTCTGAATGCCATGGGGAAGTTTTTCAACAAAAAAAACTTCTTTTGCTTTTTGGCATTGAAAATACACTTTGCCAAACACTAGCTTGGAAAATTTAACCTTTTCTTTGCTTTGTATTCGATAAGTAATTTTTGAAAAATTTAAATACCCATTTTTAATTTATAGAAAGAAGTCTGATCAAAAACATATTCAAGTTACTTTTGAAGAAACAAAATTTTTTGAATTTCATAATTCTGTTGAATTTATTACTGTAAGCTTTTTATTATTATTTTAAAAATCACAAATGTTTTACTTTTAAATATATTTAGGGTCGTCGAAATTTTACAAAAGTTATTGAATATTGCCAAAATGGAATGCTAATTAATCCAAAAACTGGATATGTGCCATTAAATAATTTGCAAGATATTTGTTTAAAAATGTTTGGGAAAAAATTTTCTGTTGTAAGTTTTTTTTAACTTTTTTAAAATTTATAATAGTTATATTTTTATTTTTACTGATTACAGTATACATAATATTTTTTTAGCTTATGAAAGAATGGTTTCCAAGTTGTTCAACTATTAAGAATATTGTTGAATATGTTATATTTGATGAAATCAAGTTTCATTTCGATGAAAAAAGTACACAATATGAATTCCAAATCCGTAATGATGTTACTTTTGGTGAAATTTACAAATGCTTGGATGCATTAAAAATTGATTCAAATAATTTTTTTGCTCAACTTTATGAACAATTTGATACACACATGGGCAGGTACTAGGGATGAAAAAAATTTTTTTTACGCAACCTATTTTTTGTCTTGGTCCCCCCTGTGCGTTTTTTTCATAATTATATTTTTTCGATTTTCTATTTTTGTCTTGGTCCCTCCTGTGCATTTAAAAAAAATTCTTTTTTTTTTACGTACGATTTAAATCAACATTGTGTACTGTATCGAGTCATATTGCTTGAATCAGAAACTGTTGCAAGCCTGTTTGAAGTCATAATAAAAGCTTTCAAAGAAGACAATATCGATTCCGTCATCGAGGACAGCTTGGTCGCTTTTGTTGCTGATGGTGCAGCGGTTATGCAAGGAGCTAAGGGAGGTCTTGGTGTTTTGCTTGAACAGTGGACCAACTGGGCAGCTATAGAAATGCCTGCACAAGTTTCAAGACAGCGAATAATACATAAAATTCACTGCCACGCTCACCGTCTCCAATTGGCGGTGTCCCATGTAATTACAAAAGATCCCATCCAGAAATTTCAAAAAGAATTTGAAAATGTAATCAATGGAATTCATTCTTTTTATCACAAACATGCACCTAAAAGAAGAGCATCTTTATTTATTTATGGAAAAACATGGAAAGTAAATGTGCATGCATTAAAATCTATTTTTAAAGGGCGGTGGTTGAGCAGTCAATATGCTGCCATAAATGCATTACATCGTAATTATTTTTTGATTTTATTTCATCTTCTACAAATAAAAGAAAGCAATGAATTTGATGCGAATACTAAACAACTGGCTACAGGATATTACAATAATCTTTCAACAATCGATTTTTATTTATATTTGCTTTTCCAAATGGACTGTTTAAAGCCGCTAAGCATTTTTTCAGAACAACTCCAAGAGGATTTTTATAGTTTATCTGATCTTCACGTCGATTTAGAGAAAACTATTGCACAAATTCAAGAGTTGGAATCTAATCATGAATTTCACATGCATCATTTTCTTTATGATGCTCAATGTAAACAAAATGAAGACGACTTACCACGTACTCTTGAACTTATTGAAAATGAAAATGTGGAAGTATCTTTGAAAATGGAATCATTTTTTCCAACATTGATGCCTGAAGCAAAATTTGTTTTTCGAAGACGTAGACACAACAAATTTAAATTATCGACATTTAGAATCCGGATGGTACCAAAACTTGTTGACAGCTTAAAAGAGTATTTTCCTGTTGATAAACTTTTGCTGCAACAACTGACTTTTCTTAATCCAGATAAGCTTCCCACTGGTACCGCTACAGTGCCCCAGTATGCTTTTCAACTGAAAATAGTTTTGAAAAGTTTGGCAGTGCTGTAACACAAGTTACAAATGAAATGGTTGACATCTTAAATTATTTATTGCTGCATGATAGATGTAACTATTTTAAAATGCAACAAGAATCGATGAACAAGTTTTGGGAATATGCTTTAAGAAAAGCAAAACCGCACCGACAGATTAGTCATGTTCAAAAACTTATTGAAATTATTTTGGCTATTCCTCCTGGCAGTGTTATTGTTGAGCGTGGCTTTTCTATATTCTTTCATTCAAAAAATCCAAGGAGAAGTTTATTAAATACTACAACATTACAAAAAATTATGACGTAATTTGTTAAATATCTTTTAAATAAATACATTTTTTTAGAATCCTTGTAAATGGACCCCCGCTAGAATCGTATGATCCACTTCCTGCAGTAAATCTTTGGATTGAAAAGGGACATAAACAATCTGATGCTGTTCCAGCATCAAAGGACCCTAATACTGATTTGCCCACTGCTCCATTTATACCCCCTGAACGTTTCGTTGATGATGAAACAGCCGAAGTCTTTTCATTTGAAGACGATGAAGAAGAAAATGACTTACAATTAATTGCTTTTCCCGATGCATCAGCGTTTATGGATGATGCAGATGAAATTGAATTTATCTATCCTCCATTTGATGTTTAATATTTTATGTTTACAAATTTTTAAAGTTCCCTATATTTGAATAAAACCTTTAAAATTTAGTGATATCTTACGTTACCAGTTTTTTAATATAATACGAAACGTAGAATAATTGCTTCACATTTAGAAAGCATATTTACGCTACTAAAGTAAACCAAAAAAATGACGTCCTCCTTCTTTCTTTTTCTTTCTTCTTTTTTTCTCTCTTCTTTTTTTTCTCTTTTTTCCTTTTTTTCCCTCTTTTTTTCTCTTTTTTCTTTTTTTTTACGCAACCCCCCAAATTTTGCCTTACGCAACACGCAACCTACTAGGGACAAATCCCTAGCTATCCCTAGTCTTGCCCATGTGTGATTTGATAAGAAAAATAATGAAAAGCAAAATGTCTGGAAGAATCGAATTATTAAAAGTCGAATAAATAAATACAGTATTCCAACGAAATCAACTGTACCAAAATCAATTGAACCAAAATCAAATGGTGGATGTTTTGGGGAATCTGATGATGAAATGGATTTAAGAATTGAAAATCAACCATTTCGTAAAAATTGTCCCCGAAAAAATGATTTTCAAAATGGTAGTGGTGGAAAAAGTGATACTTTAAATGAAAGAAAAATTGATGTTGGAAAAGTTGAAAAAGTTGAAAAACATCGATTTAAAGAATATTTTGATTTGATTGAAAAGTATCAATTTTTGAATGATGGAGAAATTGATAAACTTGTTTTACAAAGTGTTGATGGTGGAGCTGACACATCTTTGGAGGATATTGAAGCTGATAAAATGAAAGAAGAAATGAATGGATTTAGCAATGTTGCAGCAGTAGTTGTTGATGTTGGCGTTAGTGAAAAGGTAAAACATTTCATTCTTTGTATTTACAGAATCTCAGTTAGGGCATTGCCGACTTTCTCCCGGGTTAAAATAATTTTTGAAAAAAAAATATTTCAAAATAGTAAAACGTTTTCTGTGATTTAATTTAGTAATGAAAAATGTTGTTTTGAGTTTTTAAAAAGTGACGAACTGGCTTAAATTTTATTATTGAAATTGTTGCCATTTTAATTCTTTAAAAGGTTTCTGAAATGTTGAAAGAACTCTTCAAACATTACGGGAAAGAATATCAATAAATAAGTTTTTTTTTTGAAAAAAATAATTAAAATAGTTTTAAAAAGAACAACAAAAGTTGTCAAAATATCATTTTTTGACGGTCCAAAAAATTCCCGGGCTCCCTCAAATCTGCATTGTTTTTAAAAATATTATTTATTTTTTCAGAATCCAATTTTAAAAGCTGCATTTTAAAATCCTCAAAAATTCTTTTTCTCCAAAAAATGTTGATTTTTATTTGGCTGAAGCTGAAATGTCGTCTGTTTCAAGCTATTTCAAAACTGATAAAAAAATTGTTGATTAGTTTTGAAATAAATTTTTTTTGTATAAAAATATTTTTGTGATTTTTTTTAGTAAACTTTTTTTTATAAAATTTTCATTTTGGGTTTATTTGAAAAAATGATATTTGAATAAAAAACTTAAATATGTTTTAGCGAGCGATCCATCCGATAACACATTTTTAAACATTTTTATTTTGTCACTTTAAAAAAACAAAAGAAAAACATTTTGTTGAATTGAAAATAAGCTTTAAAAATTTCGCAATTTTGAAAAATGTGATTTTTAAAATTGGGAAATAAAAAAAGAACGATGAACACTTCTTTTGTGTTTAAAGGGGTTGTCCAGATATGACGTCATACAAAAATCGGGACAGACAAAAAATGTTGACTGGTTTTTGTTTTTCTTTGGAAGATTTGAATATTTTGTTATAATTTTAAATTTGTAAGATATTTTTGTGGCACAAAAATATTAATATTGGACCGTAAAAATGGAAATTAATTGCAACACCAATCAATTAATATAAAAATATTGATTTGTCCAACAAAAACTTTAGAAAAAGAGATAAATAATAAAATTATTTTTGTAAAAATTACAGTAATTATTTTTAACAGAAATCCATTACTTTTCATGTTTAAAATATTTTTTCTCTCGACGTCGCTTATAACAAATTTGCATATAGCGCTTCTCCAAACAATTTCGTCATTTTTAATATGCCTTTTTTTAAAAAGGTTTGCATTTTTTACCCTTTTTTGTTATTAAAGGAGGCGGACTCTTTACTTTTTTCGTTTTTTTACGAATGGATGAACCTGACGATCAGGCAAAAAACAATAGAAATTTCTTTAACAATATTTTGCAATCTTCTATTTCGAAATAAAGAAATTCAATTTTAAAAAAACAGTAAAATTAAACATTTTTATAAAGGTTTCCTCAGAACGCTTTGATTGAATTAATTCATCATTTTTAAAAAAGAATTAATTTAATTTAAATGATTTAAAGATTTAGATAAATATATAAAACTGGCAAAAAATTAATTCCATTTTAAACAAAGGAATAAAAACAAATTAAATTTAAAGCTTTTTTAAAATTCAATTACCACTGTCATGGATACCCAATAATTTTGTTTAAAAATTTATTAAAAATTTGCATGTTCAGAAGTTTTTAGTTATCAAATATTTTGTTATCAGAAAGCTTTTTGCCCGCTCTAATTTTTATCCAAAAAGATGGAAACAAATAATTTAAATGAAACAATTATGGGAATGTCTGTTGCGTGCGCGGTTGGATCAATATATTTTTTGGGGCTAATTTTGGAATTTCTTTGCGCAATTTTATTTGTTTATCACATTTTCAAACGAACAAAATACTTTTGTACAGCATTTTTTTATATTTTAACAATTGGTTTTGGATTTGATTTAGCTTCAGTAGCTTTAATAATTTTGGGAGAGTTTACAGCAGAGGCGTCCCACCACGAATTAATTTTAAATATTGGCATTTTTTTGTATTGGTATTCAATGATGCTTTTGGGGCCATGGAATACTTTAATGGCTTTGAATCGATTTACAGCAGTTTGGTTTTGGAAAAAACATGAAATGATTTGGAATTGGAAGTTATTAATTTGCGGAATTTTTGGAATGTTTATTTATCCCTTTTTGTTATCGATTCATTTATTGATAAGTGATTATTATTGCTATTTTCATCCAAATGAAGAAAAAGATTGTGAAGACT
Organism: Panagrolaimus superbus; assembly: GCA_964035985.1. Classification (NCBI taxonomy): domain Eukaryota; kingdom Metazoa; phylum Nematoda; class Chromadorea; order Rhabditida; family Panagrolaimidae; genus Panagrolaimus; species Panagrolaimus superbus. The sequence continues at coordinate 17,400,677 of OZ038357.1, forward strand.
TTACAAATTCAGCTGTAATTTTGGCAACAATTTCAAATGGCTGCCATGTCATTACTGCGGCGGCCCTTGGAATTATTACAGCTTTTGCAAGTCGATGCAAAATAATTTCTGTAACTCCTGAAACGAAAAAATTTGAACAATTTCTTTTAATTCAATCTTTTTTTTCGCTTCTTCTTTACGGCTGTCATTTATATCAAACTTTAGCAGCCAGTAATAATGCCAATGATAATTCAATAGTTCAAAAACTTATCAGTAATTTATCAGATACTTATTACACATTTTTTAGAATTTCTTCTGCCCTACTTTTATTTTTTCTTTCGTAAGTTTTTAAAAAATTTTTTTGGCAAAATCTTGATTAAATTTTTTTAGAAAAACTATGCGTCACAGTTTCGTAACTTTTTATAAATCTTTTTTATGTTTTTGGAAAAAGAAAGCTAACAACAAAGAAGGAAGTAAAATTACGGTGGCGACAAGAACAACGTCAATAACTGTCCTTAAAGCTACATAATTTAATTTTATTACTGATACTGTAATTTGTATTTATAAATTTTTTATTATTGTTTGCCAAAATTAGAACCAGCCATACAGTAACCAGCCGAGTCATTAAAAAAACATAATTAAAAGCACAATCAAAAATTTTTGAAAAAATACCACAGGTGGTCAAAAAGGGTCACGGTTTTTTAGGGAAATCCGCGCACCCACTTGCCCAAGTGTGATTATTTGAATAACATGGATCATTTTGGAATCATTTTATGAAGCTAATAACATTTTAAAAAAGCATTAAATACTGTTTTTTTTGTTAACATTTACAAAATAGAGCAACATGAACAGAAGTTTGTTATTATCATTACACCATCATTCAGAGTTGGTATTTATACAAAGGTAAAACCAAACATTGACAAATTAATGAAATTTACAAATACATTAATGTTATTTTTTATTTGCAATAACTGTGAAATGTTTTTTAAGATATCCCAGATAAAATTTAACTCTAACAACCCTTTTGTCACCCCAGAGGAATTGATCCTGTGAGCTTTTGCACGCAAGTGCGTTGCGCTACCAACTGAGCCAAACGCGTCGCCTGCTTGGCGGCGTTTTTCCTTTGATTTTTTTGCTTGCCATAAAACACCTGATGCGCGCGCCGGAAAAGCTTCATCATTTTTCAGCTTCAGAATCTGAATTCAAAAAAATTTCGCTATGAGTCTTAAAAAATCCTGAGGTATCTGAATATATAAAATTTATTAATAAAAAATGACTTTAAATTTTTGCTTGAAGGTCCCTATTTAAAAACAAATTTTTTTCATTTAATCAATAATTTCAATTATCTTCTTTGAAAAATATAAATAAATGAATAGCATTTTTTTCACACTTTTTTTTGTCTTTGGCAAATTCGCAAACAAAGCCATTTCACTCTTGCATAATTGACTGCATTGAGGTCAACAAAATTGATGAGGTGAAATCCGAGGATATATATAAATGGCACAACAAATATTTTCCGTGCCATTATTTCCATTCTTCCTAATAAATTAGAGATTTTATTTTATCTTATTAATAAAAAAAATGTATTTAATTTCTGAGCATTCATCTTTTAATGAATGGAATATTTATGGAACTTTAATTGGAATCCACGAAAATTATTTATACTCGGCAAATTCCTTTGAAGAAGAAATAAAAATTTATCGAAGAAAAATTGCCGAAACTGGAAACTGTGAATTATTTTGGAATTTTGAGATTTCATCCAGATTCAATTGTGTTTGTTCAGCTGATACCGTATCAGCTGCATATGGAATTATCAATGATCAACTTTTTGTTGCTGCTTTTGGAGTGGTAATTTTTAATTAATTAAATTTAAAAAATTAAAATTTATTCAAAAATTATTTTGTTGAATTATGTTTATCAGCATGTTTAGAAAAAATAAGATTGAGCACAATTTATTTTGGAGTTTTTTTAATAAAAATTCATTAATGTGTTTATGAGACACTGTTTTTTAGTCGATTGAGGTACTATGAGTAACAGAAATAATTTGGTTTTTTCTGTTTTTGCTGTAAAAAGAATAACCGTCGGTCACTGCACTTGCAAGTTTATCGCATAAACTTCAAAAACACTTCAAATTCATTTTAAGGCATTTTTAAATGAGGGGTCATAGACAAGTTGGAATATATCTTTTGCGTCGTTTTTTTTCTGCATTTTTTAGAATCGATTTTTTGATTTGTTGCGGAAAGCAAACAAACAAATTCTGTCAGCTTTCAGCTGCTGGTCTCTATCTATATTTAACCTTTTTTGTGAAAAATACAAAATTTGTAGGCTAAAAATAGTGATGACTGAATTTTTTGTAAAATTGTCAAGGCGAATTTATCCTTATTTCAATGTTTAAAAACTATTAATTTAATTTAAACCTTTTTATAAAATATCAACAATTATTTATTAAAATTTATAGGACCACATGATCCAGATTCGGACGAACCAGAACCCCATTCACTCTGGTTTTATATTTTTTTTGCTGAAATTATTCAATGATTTTGGATTTCATCTTGACCAATTAAATGCCATTGAAAAAAGAGTAAAAAATGCTGCTCTTTATGCAGAATTTACTGCATATTTAAGAGCAGGGAAAATGTAAGTTTTTTTATTGAGCTTTAAATAGATAAATATCTTTTTTAATTTATACAGGCCGCAATTTTCTCCCATCCCTGGTGCATATACCATTCCTGATGATTATAGTGTTATTTTTATAACACCGGCGAATCTTACACGTATAATTGCTCATTTTCGTCAATGCCGATTCATGTCCCTTGATACCGAACGGGATTACCGGAAAAGAAAGTAAGTTTTTTTCTAAAAATTTTTAAAAGCTAAATTTGAAAGATAGATTTTAAAAATGTTATAAATTTTAGTGGTGATATTGATGTAATGCAGTTCTTCGACGGAAGTACTGTATTCATTGCCCATAATATGGATTATGGGCAGCGGTCTCGGATCATTGCCGCCTTATCCGATACAGTTATTCTTTATTGGGGAGGCGGCGATATGAAGCTTTTCCCAGCAGGCCAGCCACATGTTGATGTCCAAGAAAAACATTTTCCAAAAGTATCCCTGGCTAATGCCCATCTTGAAAGATGTGGTTCAACGCTCGACAAATCCCACACTATGGCACCGTTTGCAAGGGACACTTTGGATGCAGCAGAAGTAGTATATGCAGCGATTGACGCAATCGCTGTATATAATATTTGGGATAGTTTTAATTTATAATTTTATTTTATGTATTATTTTATTGTATTCTGTGTGCTATTATCATTTATCCTTTTTTTTCATGATTCATTATTCCTATTCTGTAAACATTGATCTTTATTATAAAATTTTGCCTTCATAAGTTTTTTTATTATCATTTTTGACCAACTATGATTCACCCTCTTCAAAAATTTTCACAGGGGCATGTCACGCACACGCGCACACGAGAAAAAAGTAAAATGTCAAAAAAATTTCACTTTTTACGCCCAATTTTTCACGTAAAAGTGAAATAAATGTAAAATAACTTTTAAATGAAAGTCAAAAAATTTGACAAAATAAATACACTTTTTACACGTTAAAGCATATACAAAAGTGAAATCATTTTGAAAAATTTAAACAAAATCAAGCAAAAAGTCAACAAAAAGTGGGTGTCAGGTTTTTTTCACTTTTATAACATGGTTGAAAAAAGTTTTATTAATAAATTTTTATTAAATAAGAGATAAAATTTCTCATTTTGGTGCTATAACTCCAATATTTGACTTATTATGGCTCCCAGACATTTGCGCCGCGACATATGCGCCCGACATTTGCGCCGAAGACAAATGCGCCGCGACATTTGCGCTGACGACATTTGCGCCCATAAAAAGACATTTGCGCCGATAAAATAAAACTACTGAATTTCACCCATAAAATCTTCCTCAATCCACAGAATGATTTCTATACACTCCACAATTCCCTAAGGGCGCCCTACGGGCGCCTCCTAAGCCTAAGCTGAGGGCGCCCTTCGGGCGCCTACTAAGCCTAAGGCTAAGGCTTAGGCCCATGTGCTAGCCTAATGAGGTCGGATCTAGCCTAATGAGGTCGGATCTAGCCTAAAAAGTCTTATCGGCGCAGATGTCGTTTTATCGGCGCAATTGTCGTCGGCGCAAATGTCGTGGCGCAAATGTCTTTGGCGCAAAAGTCGCGGCGCATATGTCGCGGCGCAAATGTCCGCGGCGCAAACTGCGGAGCACCCTTATTATAACCCCTTAAACGGTTTATTTAGTATTTTTTAGACTTTTTGGACATGTCTGAACTATTTAAAAAATAATAATTTTTTTTTGAAATTTTTTTTTGCCTTAGTCCCTGTGAAAAAAAATCGAAATTTTCGAAATTTTTTTTTCAAGGAGCACATTTCAGGAAATGTTCAGGAGACTATAAGAAGACGTTTGATAGAAAAATTAATCGTTTAAAATCATCCTACGCGAAAAACCACTTAAGTAAACGCCAAATGAGCCCGTGGGTCCGCAAAAAATAATATATAAAATGGGACCATTAAATTTACTGGTCCGGAAATATAATGGTCCGCGGACCACTATAATATAATGGTCCCTACGGGGACCATTATATTTCTCAGGGACCATTATATTTCAAAAAGTGAGCTATAATTGGATAGAGCCAAATATTAAAATCAGAGCTTTTGTTTTTTGATAAAAAGTCCCTAGAGGTTAAGTAGTCTTATAGTTGATTGCATGCATGCAAAAACTGCATTGATTTTTTCTTTTTCCTTTATTTCAAAAAACAAACAATAACGCAAAAACCCCTCGATGAATGCAGACAAAATTAAAGGGCTACCCATTTGAATTTATTACTGTAAGTTTTTTATTATTATTTAAAAAAACACAAATTTTGTTTCTTTTTAAAAAAAAATATTTATATCTTGGATTCAGAATCCGTTTTTTTTATTTTGAGTGGTCAAATCTTTTGAGAATATGGTTGTCATTTTTCTCCCTTTTACAGACAACGTTTAACTTGATTGAATCTCTCAGAATCTAGGTTTAAAAATTTAATATGGAAAATCCGTTCGGGGAACACTTTCACAAGGGGCACTTCGACACACCGTGTTTTGAGCTATATTTGATAAAATGATATTTGAATTTAAAACTTAAACATTTTTCAGCCAGCGATCGATCGTTTTGATAACACATATGTGCAATTTTTTTTTAACATTTTAATTTCGTCACTTAAAGGGGGAGTGTCGAAGCCTCTGAAAAAACGCACTACGACGGTAAGAGCGTCACGGCAATGATGGGAAACAGTGTTATGCTTTTGTGTTTTTCGCAGTTTGCGCCCCGCCCCGCGCCCTTCTCTTTTCAAAACATCGCCCCGCGCCCCGCCCCGTGCCCCGTTGTTTTTTTAAATGTTTTTCCTTCATCAATTTTCAATTTTGTTCAAAATGTCTTTTAACATTATATGATTTTGAAATATCCAATTTTTGATCACATTCTTTGCACTTTTTTTTCTCCAAATCCAAATATGGATAAAAACTTTCTTTATCAATATTTTTTCCATCATCTGATAAATTATAATTTATAACGAAAACTTATAGTATTCGAAATGCTTACCTGAGAGTTTATCACGAACAGAAACTTTAGGCACTTTTGGTGCTGTAGCACCAGAAGATGTACCAGTCGCTTTTCTTTTTGCTGACATGTTAAAAAAAGTCCAATTCAGAAATGTTGAATCCAGTAGAATATTAATAATCAAGTAGAAACTGCAGCAAAAGTGAATATATCAGAGCAAAACACAAAAATGCTTTTATGAAAATTTCTCGAAGCAAATTGTTTGCTTGTTTGTTTTGAAAGGATAAAAGTATTTTCGTTTGTGACTGATATCCTCAGAGGGCATCAAGTTAGTCCAAGCCAGTACAAACATTTTGTTTTTCTTCTACGAGCTGTTTTTTCTTCACTTTGGAATTGTAATGCCGTGTATACATTGTTGTCCAAAAGATGTTTTTTCTGCTTCAAGACAAAAAATAAATTTGGCAATGAAAAATTTCTTTTTTTCTCAAATATTTAATCAATAAAAATCGAAAATGTTTGTCCATTAAATGTTCGCCCCGCGCCCCGCCCCGTGCCCCGAAATTTCTAAAAGTCCCCCCGCGCCCCGCCCTTCGCCCCGTCGGGGCGCCCCGGGGCGCCCCGGGGCGGGGCAAAATCGGGGCGAAGCATAACACTGATGGGAAATGAAAAGTTTGTTTTTTTGTCATTCATTCACATCGGTTTGACGGATGAATTTTTACAAACTTTTCATTCCCTATCATTGCCGTGACGCCCTTACCGTCGTAGTGCGTTTCTTGCTTGTCGTCGACACTTCCTTTAAAAAAAGTTTTTGTAATTTTGATAAAAGGGATTTTTAAAATAGGAAATAAAAACGATCAACACTTGTTTTGTGTTTATGTTTCTTTGGAAATGGTAGTGTCTTTTAAAAACTCATTTAAAATTTATAAAAATAAAGACGCTGCTTTTTTTGAATATTTTATGAACAAAAATTAAGAATTTTTTATATATTCTAAACTTTAAAATTTTTTTTCATAACAAAAAACATTTAAAACTCATGGCGACCAAATACAGTATGGAACATTATTAAGTTTTAGTGTTCGAAATAAAGTTTCATATTTTTGTTTTTGTTTTTAAAGGTTTAGTTTTGTCACTTTTTCGATGTTCGTAAAAAAATAAAATAGTTTTTATGTTGCTACAAATTTTTTTTTGTAAAACATTTTCAAATAAATCGCAATTTTATTTTGGTTTGCAAAAATTATCAATTTACAGATTCGAAAATAACTCAAAAACTAATGTATGGAAAACATGACACCATTTTTTCCTTCATTTTTGATGCATTAAAAATATTTGGTCTCCATTTTTAAGATAAAAATATAAAGCAGATTTTCAAATTGAAATGATAAAAAAGTGCTAGGAAAGAAAAACAAAGATGTTTGTAAAAAGCATAAAATGGCCTATTTTTTGCGATGAAATAAAAATGTTTTAAAAAAACAGCAGACAAAAAACATTTTATCGACAATTTTTTATTGCTCTTGTTTTCCTTTAAATATTTTAAAATTTTTTTAGAAAAGTCTGTTATTTGAAGGTTTTTTTAAATGTATATGTAAAAAATCTAACGCAAAAACGATTTAAAAAAATTAACAATTATCGATAAGATATGAAAAAATCCATCATTAATTAAACTTTAAAGGGTTTTATCAGTCTCTAAAGAAGTGTATTAAATGAAATAAAAATAGTCAAGTATTTCGCGAAAACAATTTGTTGAATCAGAGAGTGTACAACAAATAAATAAACAAATTTAAAAATTTATTTATTTATTCATTTATCAATCAAGCTTTTAATTATTCTATAGTGTTGTTACAAAAATGATATTTTTTATACTTATTTGTATAGCTTTTTATTATTCAATAAACATTTTTTTAGTGTGAAAAATATGTAAAAATCAACGATTTTAAGGATCAGCAAAAATATCTGATAAAAATATTTATACAATTGCCATAAAAAAATTATGGAATAAAATTAAAGTTTAAAAAACCAAATTTAAAAAAAATTAATAAAGTGATTAAAATTTTAATATTTTCAATGGTTTATTTAATGTCACCAGTTGAATTAGTATTTTTTTTATTAACCTTCATTTAACGATAAATTTAAACATATAAAAAGATATCTGCAATAAATGTTTAAAACAAAATTGTTATTAATTATAAAATATTCAACAAACCCCCTCTTTTTTTGCTTTCCCATTTTTAAGCTACAAAAAAAGACAAGAAATTTAACTGAAAAATAAGAATTTTTTTAGCGATCAGACAAGAAATAAAAATGTTTCGAAATCAAAAAACTGACATAAAAATCGATTAAAGGGGTGTTTTTTTGCGGCAAAAAAGAAATAAAACATTAAAATAAAATTCACTTTTTTATGAATGAAAAATATAATGTTTGTGTTAAAAACCTTTTTCACAAAACTTTTGTCTCAGATTCGCGTTGGAAAAACTGAATTCTTAATGAGAATGTTTTTTGAGGAACATTTTCGACAGATTTAGCATGTTTTTGGTTTGAATATTTCAATGAATATTTTTAAATCATAAATTCCAAACAATTTTTTTTTCACAAAAATATTAATAGAAGACAGTAGATTTAGAAAAAGAACTATAAAGCTTCAATTAACAATAATAAACAAAAATTTATAAATACAAATTACAGTATTATGGAATAAAATTAAATTATGTAGCTTTAAGGACAGTTATTGACGTTGTTCTTGTCACCACCGTAATTTTGCTTCCTTCTTTGTTGTTAGCTTTCTTTTTCCAAAAACATAAAAAAGATTTATAAAAAGTAACGAAACTGTGACGCATAGTTTTTCTAAAAAAAATAAATTAATTTTTTGCCAAAAAAAACTTTTTAAAAACTTACGAAAGAAAAAATAAAAGTAACGCAGAAGAAATTCTAAAAAATGTGTAATAAGTATCAGATAAATTACTGATAATTTTTTGAACAATGGAATTATCAGTGGCATTATTACTGGCTGCTAAAGTTTGATATAAATGACAGCCATAAAGAAGGAGGGAAAAAAAAGATTGAATTAAAAGAAATTGTTCAAATTTTTTCGTTTCAGGAGTTACAGAAATAATTTTGCATCGACTTGCAAAAGCTGTAATAATTCCAAGGGCCGCCGCAGTAATGACATGGCAGCCATTTGAAATTGTTGCCAAAATTACAGCTGAATTTGTAAAGTCTTCACAATCTTCTTCTTCATTTGGATGAAAATAGCAATAATAATCTCTTATCAATAAATGAATCGATAACAAAAAGGGATAAATAAACATTCCAAAAATTCCGCAAATTAATAACTTCCAATTCCAAATGATTTCATGTTTTTTCCAAAACCAAACTGCTGTAAATCGATTCAAAGCCATTAAAGTATTCCATGGCCCCAAAAGCATCATTGAATACCAATACAAAAAAATGCCAATATTTAAAATTAGGTCGTGGTGGGACGCCTCTGCTGTAAACTCTCCCAAAATTATTAAAGCTACTGAAGCTAAATCAAATCCAAAACCAATTGTTAAAATATAAAAAAATGCAGTACAAAAATATTTCGTTCGTTTTAAAATGTGATAAATAAATAAAATTGCACAAAGAAATTCCAAAATTAGCCCCAAAAAATATATTGATCCGACCGCGCATGCAACAGACATTCCCATAATTGTTTCATTTAAAGTATTTGTTTCCATCCTTTTTTGATAAAAATTAAAGCGAGAAACAAGTTTTCTGATAACAAAATATTTGATAACTAAAAACTTTAAACATACAAATTTTAACCAAATTTTTATATAAAATTATTGGGTATCCATGACAGTGGTAATTGAATTTTGAAAAAGCTTTAAATTTAATTTGTTTTTATTCGTTTTTTTTAAATGAAATTAATTTTTTGCCAGTTTTAAATATTTTTCTAAATCTTTAAATCATTTAAATTAAATTAATTCTTTTTTAAAAATGATAAATTAATTCAATCAAAGCGTTCTGAGAAACCTTTATAAAAATTGTTTAATTTTACTGTTTTTTTTAAATTGACTTTCTTTATTTCGAAATGGAAGAGTGCAAAATATTGTTAATTTTTTGTGTTTTTTTGCATTCCATTTTCTGCACCAATCTCTGGCAAAATGTCTATTCAACGCCAAAAAGCAAAAAAAAAGGTTTTCGTTTTTGTCATATTTTTTTGATGGAAAAAAGTGGCATTTTTTTCTTACGTGGAAAAACATTTTGCCGGACATTAGCCTCAAAAATGGCTTTCCCCATACGTGACGTCACGGAAAAATTCGAAATTGCTAAACCCACCCCCACCCTTATCGTCACTTTTTTTTCTTTTAATCTAATGTCGCATTTCGAATTAGTGTCAAAAATCTTGTTAATCTCCCCGCCTCTAATATGCGTGACGTCACGTCTGGACGACAATTCCTTAAATTAAAAAGCTGAATTCTTTTTGCGGTGGTGCGAAAAATTTTTGAATCAGTTTCTTTTAAAATTTTAAGGTACTTGTTAAGTGATTTATCAAGTACCTAAAATTTTAAGTGATTTATAAATTATAATTTTTCTATCGTTGCAAAATTGTAAAAATGATTATTTTCTTTTTATAAATATTGTTGTATGCTTCAAATTCTTCGCAATAACGGTTGTTTTTATGTTTTTTATTTTTATCTTTTCTAAAAACTATTTTTGAAACAAAGAAACATTTTTAAAGAACTATTAAAACACTAAAATATTTAAAAAAATTGAATTAAATGAGACAGAGAAAAGGCGATCAATAAATCAGATTTCCATAAAAAAAAATAAAAACGAAAAAAAGGGCGATTTTATTTTCAACATTTTTGATGCAAAGCTTTTTTTGTTGTTTTTGTTTTTTCGCAACATTTTCTTTTCGAGCGTATTTAATAAAAAAATATGTCGAAATATTTTTTCAAAGACAATTTTATATTTGAATTTTTTGTTTGTTGTTGTTGTTTGTTAAAACAAATTAATTTTTTAAAATTTTGTCTTTTTTCTCGGTTATGTGTTTAAAGGGAGTGTCGAAGATAGTGAAAAACTTTTTTCCGTCATTCCAAGTGATGGGGAATGCATTTGTTGCGTGCGGGCGGACAAACGTTTTCATTCCCCATCACTTGGAACGACGGAAAACGTTCATAAAAAGTTTTTCACTGTCTTCGACACTCCCTTTAAAGGACGTTTTTTGTAACATTCGAGATTTCTTTGGTACAATTTAATTTTTTTTGTCTCAGAATTGGCTGAAAACACTTTCTAGGGGTAATATAGGGCCAAAACCACTAAATTCATCATCAGTTCCGAGATTTACATGCTAGTTTTCGAGTTACAGTATACCTGACCCAGAATTTCGATTTCGGGTCGAAATTATCAGAAATTTCCGAATGTGGTATAAATCGATTGCCCTGACCGAGGGGAGTTCGGAAAAGATAAAAACATTTATATTTACCACTGAAAAAGTGATTTATATACCAAAGAAGTTCAAAAATGACTCAAAATTACAGTAACCCAGGTACAGTATCCACCAAACCCCCTACTTAAAGCCGTCTTCCATTGTTTCATACACCTTAGGTCATTGGGCATCCGAATATACTATGAGACTGAAAAAGTAGGGGGTTTAGAAAAAAATTTTTAAGGGCTAATTTTCTTCTCTCAATATGTCCAACATCATTAAAAATTCATAACTTCTGAAATATGTTATGAAAAGTGTTCCGGTGTTTTTTATTATCAACTATAATGTTGTTGGAAGATTTGGGGCAAGTTTTAGACACCAGATATCAAATCTGGCCATTTTGGATCACTTTGAATAACAAATTCCGTCCAATATGGTCAACATCAAATAAAATTTTTTTTTTCGTGAATAATTAAAACGAAAACATATTTTTAATGAATAAAACATATAAAAACACTAAAATAAAGTGTTGGAAAATGCCGAGGGTCATTATTGATTTTTTTACGATTTTTTGAAAACTACTCATTTTTGGTCAATTTTCATGATATTAAAATTTTATCAGTATTGAAAGATATCAGTTTTTTGATATTTTTTTGATAAAATATAGCTTGTTATAGATTTTTGGGCCATGTTTCAACATCCTGGAACCACTACTTTTTATTTTCCAGTAAATTGAAAACATGGTGAAAAATCGAAGAAACAATCACCTAGAAATCGGTGTTTTTCAATTAAAACATCACTATAAACTTTTTTTTGGGGTTTGCGTCGATATTTCATCAGTTTTTGAGTAATTTCAACACCGGATATTGTTAAACCATATGCTTTCAAATTTTCTAAAATCAGTAATTTTTAAACATTTTATAATTCTCCATAATGACTTTAAAACCATTTACTCCACCAAAATAAATTACAATCAATCCAAAAAAAGGCATGTAATTATTTTATACCCTAAATATTAATGACTTTAACCCTAAATATTTTCAATACCCTAAATTTTAATGACTTTGACCCTAAATATTTTCAATACCCTAAATATTAATGACTTTGACCCTAAATATTTTCAATACCCTAAATTTTATTGAATTTGACCCTAAGTGTGAAGAATAAATTTTTCAAGCATTTTAAAATTATTTAAAGCCATTTTAATCATTTTGATTTCAAAAAATGGCAGACTTTGTTGATTGTGATTTTAATGCTACTGTACCAGAAAATGAATCCATTGATATTTTTGAAAATAATGAACCTCCAGCAAAGAAAAAACGCGGTCCTAATGTTAAATATGATTATGTTGAAGAAGCTGAATCTTATGATGATCTGAAGGAAAAAGTAGAAAATGCTGGTTTAAAAATGTAAGTGAACTTATTATCTTTTACCATAAATATTTAAATAAATAATTTTAGCAAAGAAAAAAGAGGAACCAATGTGTACATTGATTGTAAAACTTCTTCATGTTGCTACAAATGGAAAGCCACCAAAACTGACGATTTCAAATATTTAATTTATAAAACAGAATGTGAACATGATCATGGAAATGTTGTTAAGAAAGCCGGACTAACGAATAAAATGAAGGATATTGTTGATAAAAGGATGAAAGGAAATGAAAGAATCAATGCTGGCGCTGTTATTCAAGCTTATCTCAATGCTGGTATTACAGAACTTCCTACCTCAATGCAAATCAATAATTATGTTAGTAATAAGAAAAGAACGTTAGAAATTTCTGGAGATTTTAATTTTGTTGACATGGAAAATATGGTAAGAGAAATTAAAGAAACAGAATCAGAAGTGGTTGAATTCAAATATCGAATTGATGAAGAAAATCCATCAAAAACAGATTGGGAAATCATTATCACCTGTAAACAGATGTTGGATGATCAAAGAAATCAAAAACATGGAAATATTGATTCAACTTTCAAACTTATCTTTGGTGGATTTCCTGTGATGGTATGGGGTTATTCCGACATAAATCGACATATACATCCAACAGGTTTGGCTTATTGTTGTTGTTTTACATATATATATATTTTTTTTAGGAGTTGCAATAATTAGTTCTGAAACAATTGAGACATACAAATGGCTATTCGAATTTTTAAAATCAAATCGTTTTTGTAATGGAGAATGGATTCCCGCTGAATTTGTTGCTGATAATGCACAATGTATCACTACTGCTCTTCGAGAAGTATTTCCAGAAGTTCATCGAAGAAACTGCATTGCTCACATAATTCGACATATTTTTGATGTAAAATTTGGAGAATATGGTATTGATAAACAAACTGATGGCGAAAGAATCAAAAATGAAATCCTTGAATTGGCAAATCATGCTTTTGAAAATCATTTTGACATTGCTGGTGCTGCTTTAATTGCTAAATGGAAAGCATCTGATCATGAAGGAATTGTTCAATTCGCTGATTATTTTGATCGTGAATATATTCAAAAGAATAAGTTTTGGTATGCTGCCAATGGACAAGGTATTTGTTTGGCTTTTTGTAAAATTTATGTATTTTGTATTTTAAGGTATTCGACAGAATAATGGAATGGAAGGAAGCAACAAATGGATTAAACGGGATTTTATCAATCGTCGCCTTCCATTGATGGAAGCTATTGCAGCTTTAAAGAAATGGCTTTATGTTTGTGCACATAAGAATTATGGAAATCCTGCAATTTCTGTCAAAACCAATGAATGGATCGCTGCTCATGATCTCAAAAGTGTTACAAAAGTTATTTTTTCTGGTGGAACGTGGTAAGCTTTTTTTTATTTTCTTTTTTCTTTAAACAAAGCCATTACATATATATATTCCAGGTATGTAAGAAGATCAAAATCTGAATGGGATGAAACTGATTACCGTGATTATCTCGAATATTATACTGATTTGGATAATGTTTTGGATGCTGGAGATGTTGAATTATTTCAAAAAAATATTGTCGTTGTTACTCGATCAACTTTATATGAAAATGAATTCACTTGCAATTGTCCAATTGGTGCTTTAAGAACACGTTGCAAGCATGTTCTTCTTATTCAAGTATTCTGCAATCATCGAGAATGGCCAAACATGCCAGCACTTCGTCAAACAATTAATGGTACTGCACGAACTCGACCAGGAAGACCAAGAAAACATACTCAAGCATTATCCAGAATTTAAAGTACTTTTTTTTACTTTGTTGTTGTTTTTTATGTATAAATGTTAAAAATTTGAAAATTCAATAAAATTTAGGGTATTGAAAATATTTAGGGTCAAAGTCATTAATATTTAGGGTATTGAAAATATTTAGGGTCAAAGTCATTAATATTTAGGGTATTGAAAATATTTAGGGTCAAAGTCATTAATATTTAGGGTATAAAATAAATATTTCCCCCAAAAAAATGTTTAAAATGATGTTTTAATTGAAAAACACCGATTTCTAGGTGATTATTTCTTCGATTTTTCACCATGTTTTCAATTTACTGGAAAATAAAAAGTAGTGGTTCCAGGATGTTGAAACATGGCCCAAAAATCTATAACAAGCTATATTTTATCAAAAAAATATCAAAAAACTGATATCTTTCAATACTGATAAAATTTTAATATCATGAAAATTGACCAAAAATGAGTAGTTTTCAAAAAATCGTAAAAAAATCAATAATGACCCTCGGCATTTTCCAATACTTTATTTTAGTGTTTTTATATGTTTTATTCATTAAAAATATGTTTTCGTTTTAATTATTCACGAAAAAAAAAATTTTATTTGATGTTGACCATATTGGACGGAATTTGTTATTCAAAGTGATCCAAAATGGCCAGATTTGATATCTGGTGTCTAAAACTTGCCCCAAATCTTCCAACAACATTATAGTTGATAATAAAAAACACCGGAACACTTTTCATAACATATTTCAGAAGTTATGAATTTTTAATGATGTTGGACATATTGAGAGAAGAAAATTAGCCCTTAAAAATTTTTTTCTAAACCCCCTACTTTTTCAGTCTCATAGTATATTCGGATGCCCAATGACCTAAGGTGTATGAAACAATGGAAGACGGCTTTAAGTAGGGGGTTTGGTGGATACTGTACCTGGGTTACTGTAATTTTGAGTCATTTTTGAACTTCTTTGGTATATAAATCACTTTTTCAGTGGTAAATATAAATGTTTTTATCTTTTCCGAACTCCCCTCGGTCAGGGCAATCGATTTATACCACATTCGGAAATTTCTGATAATTTCGACCCGAAATCGAAATTCTGGGTCAGGTATACTGTAACTCGAAAACTAGCATGTAAATCTCGGAACTGATGATGAATTTAGTGGTTTTGGCCCTATATTACCCCTAGAAAGTGTTTTCAGCCAATTCTGAGACAAAAAAAATTAAATTGTACCAAAAATGGGCAAAAATTCTCGAATGTTACAAAAAACGTCCTTTAAAACACATGTGAAAATATCATCACAACTCTGAATGATCAAAATTATTACCAAAATTATTTTTTAACCCGTAAGAAACTGACACTTAAAATTAGTCAATAAAAAATTAATCTTTTAAATGGCATTTCTAAGAAATTACAAACGGCATTTTATTACGCCCATATTTAAAGGGACTAAAATTATAGCTTCCACAAAATTTTGACTTTTATCAATTTATAAAACTTTCAATTTGTGTCTCAAAAATGAATAAATTGAGAGAGGGGGGGGGGGGTGATTACTATGTAATTAGAAACACAAAAAAGTTGTTGTCAACGAAAAAAAATTGACTTCCCCTTTTTTTGAAACTTACAAAATTTCTCGTCCAAGCATTTTAGTAATGTAGTTTATCAACCAACAATTTTTGTGATTTCTAAAATGCTATAAAGTTTTTTCAATAAACAGCATTTTAAAAGTTGTTAAAATTACTTGAGTGGCTCTTTTTAAATATATTTAATAAATTAAATATGATAACACCTTTTCTTTTATCATATATTTTAAGTTTTATCATATCTATTTTTACAATTTTAACAGGAATTTGTATTATATTTTATCCACCATTTTTTCTGCGAACATTTCCAAAAGCTTTGAGGTAAGTATATTATCTTTAAATTTGTAAATTTGTAAATCAGGACTCTCAAACAGAGATGGGCAAACGCGGCGCTCGCGTTCGCGCGCGGTTTTGTAGAACGCGTAAATTAACGCGCGCGACAAGAACGCGTTGCATTTTTTTATGTTAAAAAATAGTATAACTTTTATGTTAAAACTAATGCAACAAATTTATTGGTTTAGAACTTTTAAATAATTTTCTGCAAAAAAAATTTGTTAAATAATTACTTTCTAAAAAAATAATAGACATCGCGGTTTTTTCGCATTCACTTCGCGCAATTTTCCGCGACTGACGCTCCCGGACGCGAACGCGAAAGACAAAGAAAACACGCTGACGCGTTGCGCGTCTTATTTGTGCGACGTGTTTGCCCGTCTCTGCTCTCAAAATTTCGATTTCGAAAATATCAAAATAATGATGTTGAAATGTTGATATTTCAATTTCGAGGACGAAAAACATTTCAAGTTTAGGAATTTCGACAATCCCAGACTTATCTGCATAAGGCAGGGAGTAACTGCATTGAGTCTGCATTTAGGCAGTAACTGCGCAGATTGCACCACCCGACCTTACGTTAACAGCACAGTCACTGCATTTTATGCAGATAGGGCGCAGATAGCATGTAGTAACTGTGCAGTTATCGACGAGTGGGGGCGCTATCTGCGCAGTCACTGCATTTTTGGCAGACTAGATGCAGTTACTGCATGATGCAGATAACGAAGTCTGGGATATTCACGAGTTCCGAAAGAAAAAACTAAAATATCGAAACTGAGAGATTTATATTTCGATTTCAAATTTTGAAATTTTTGTATTCCGATTTTTGAAATTTTGATTTTACAAAAACTTTAATATCCATTATCTTTCCAGATATTATGTTACAGTATTCTATATTCCGCTGGTAATATCCGCTGCATGTTTAACAACTCTCAATACCGTAGCCTCAATTATATATTCAGAATATACTGTAACAATTTTAAATATAAATACAATTAATACATATTTTGTTCAAACAATTCGAACCTTCTTTTTTATTGTAGCGTTGGAGCGAATTTTTGCCACAGTATTTATTGAAAAATATAGTTTTTCAACTAAGCTTTGGTGGTTTTGGATTTTGGCAATTTTTACTGTTGCTTTTTCAGTTTTGGTTATGACAATTGTTTGTAAGCTATTTTTTTCAAAACAACTTTAATAATTTTTTAACACGTTTTAGTGAATATATTTGAGGGTAATATTATTACATTTGTGTTATACAGACATACAGCTTTAACAATGCACATTACTTCTATTACAGTAACCACAATTTTGTATGCAATGAATAAAAGATTATACAAAATTACTGCGTATCGGATAACATTAAAAAAACGGCATCAGGTATAGTTAAATGTTTTAAAAACAATATTTGATTGATAAAAGGCATGGCACGGGCCAGCTCGGCTCGGGATTTTAAGCGGGCCGGCCCGAGAAGTCAACGGGCCGGGCCGGTAATATTTTCGTAAAAAACGCAAAGGGGGGGGCAAGATAAATTTGATGAAAAAAAATAAAAGGCTGTCCGGGGCCGGCCAGGCAAAAATTAAAGCAGGCCGGGCGGGCCGAAGATATTATGGGCCGGGCCGGCCCGGGCTGGGGAAAAAGTCGGCCCGTGCCATGCCTATTTAATAAAAGTGATATTTCGATTTTAAAATTTTCGGTTTCAAAAAAGTGTAATGTAATAATTTGTGATCCCAAAATTTTAGATTGTTGAAAATGTTAAAATTTTATCAAATATTTTTCCCCTAATGCTTATCTACAATTTATTATCACCTATGGGTACTGTAGTAACTTTAATTGGATTCCATTTTTCTTTAACAACATTTCCAAGCAGCGTTATCTATATTGTGAGTTTATCGCTTTGAATTCAGCGTTCATCTTTCACGGTGATGTTTGGCAAAACGTTTTTAATGCCAAAAATGAAATGTTTTTTTGGCACATGGCATTGAATCGACATTTTGCCAAAAATCGAATTAGAAAATCGAACCTATTATTTGTGTTGAATTTTTAACATTTAAATTCAAAACTTTTTTATAAATGTTGAATTTTTTAGTTCCATAATATTCCACATTTGATAATATTTTTACGAATAATTTACGTAAATAGAAAAAAGATGAAAGAATTGAATACTGTAGTAGTAGTAAATGCAGCAGTTAAAACAGTTATGGGAAAGAATTTAGTTCTTGCAATTAATACCGACGAATATTTTAATGGATTAAAACAACAATGGAAATAAAAAAGATAATAGATATTCTTCTGCTTCCAAACTACTTTTTTAATAAATGTTTTCATTTTTCCATTATTTTTGTATAACAAAACATTTTCGATTGTTAAAAAAATTAGTAACAAAGAAATAAATACAAATCAGAACCAAAAATCGATGTGATTCATATTAGACTATTCATTACACATTTTCAGTGTTTTTATCAAACCGTTTAAAAAGCAGCAAAAAAAGAAGGAAAATAATTATTACAACAGTTTTGTTTCCTGAAAAACATGTTTCTTTTTCTTTGCTTCTGTTTCATTTTAACAACTACAGCAGCAGCTGCTGCCATGTGTCCAGAAAATAGTCAAGAATGGGAATCAAAATGTTATATATTTGTTTCAAATAATTCTGCATTTGTAAATGCTGAAATTCATTGCCGAAGTTTTGGGGGACATCTTGCTTCAATTTCAAATGCTTTTACCAATGCATTTATTGCTCGTATATATTTTAAAATATTCAAATTTACTTACCTTATAAATTTTAATTTTAGAACAAGCTGGATATTTATTACAAGGTAGTGGGACCCCTGATGCATGGCTTGGTGGAACAAGTTTAATTGATGCCACAAACTGGACATGGACTGATCATCAACCATTTACATTTGCAAATTGGGCAAACAGCAGTGCCGTAAAAGAACACACATGTACTGCCATTGGATTAGCAAATGGTTTATGGATGTCAGATGATTGTTTTGAAACAAAACCATATATTTGCTTAATCGATAGTAATGTTGCAACAACGACAACAACTCTTCCACAAACAACAACTCCCACACCAACATTCCGAGATTAAATTTTAGAATCGTACTCATTTTTTAAAAATATTTTATTCGGTTACACTTTAAAATATTTAGATGAGTGTTTTTAATTTTTTAACGCTTTCTTTTTTTTTGCTGATTACATATTTCAACAATTTGTTAGTGAACAATAAAAAATGCTCTCAACAAAATATTGGCGTTTAGAATAACAACTAAAATCCCTTAAAAAAAGCTTTTTTATAAATCTCCAGCGATTTTAAAAATTCTGGAGATTTCACAAAGTTAGTCTATGCTCAAAAAATTGACCTTGTTTTTTTTTGCAAAAGATGTTTGGTATTTTTACGGATTAAATTACTGTAATGAAGAAATTTTATTTGAAGTTTAAATCTGAAAGGTAAGAATGGTACAAAAGGTGGAAAAACTACATTTACGAAAGTTTTTCACATTTTGCCAAACTACAAAATACAAAAATTTCTGCGAAAACGCATTTTATTCTCCTTTTAGACCTAGCCGAGATATAAGAAAAGAAAAAGAGGTTACAGGAAATTTTTGTAATTTCACAACTAATTTCTGACATTATATAATCCGTTTTTCTAAAATCAAGAACATCAATCAGCTTTCAATGTTACAGCTATATTTAAAAGCACTATCTTTATAAAGCGTGCATTTTATCTAAATTTTCAACATTTTATCAGAAAACACGATCACATCCGAAACAGTATTGGCGCTTTTCGGGTTTCGGTTTTTTGGCCATCCTGAAATTTTTTTAGCCTAAAACCGAAAAAGCGCTATAATCGAAATTTCGAAATCGGTTTTTTTTTCGGTTTTTCGTTCGGTTTTGATATTTTGCTAATTTTTTAGATATTTTTAAAACGATTTTGTTCCTTGTGAAATGCCTTCTGGATCACCAAATTGTCAATTAAAATAATTTGTCGGAGAATTATCGGCTTTATTGCACTTTCCCCGTTCATAAAAATTTTCGAGCTTAAGTGTACTGGGTAAAACATGCTATGAACGGGTGGACGGAAAAAGTGCAATAGCCAAATTTTCTGTCCACTTCCGTTCCCCATCTGTTTTATGAATTCCAATCAATCCCAAAAGTACAATATCTAAAAAACGAATTATTTTTGATGGAATAAAAGTTGTTGTTATTACTTTTAACAAAAGTAAGTTCTTCTTCCGAATGAATTGATACCAAATGTGAACTTTGATTGACAAAAAAGGTTTTCAGCCTCAGTCCAATCAAACCAAGTCGAAGTCAATAAATAATATGATGAAGTCAAAGCAAAATAAGTCCATTTTTGGGGGCATGGATTAACAGATGTTGTTGATGAAGATCACGTAAAATTTAAAATTTTTTTTCGTGTATATTTACCATTTTTTGAGAATTCTCATTTTTGAAGATTTAAAATTGGAGTACTATATTTTTCGGGAACTTTGTTTTAAAAAAATTAAAAAGTAAAACAACTTTGAAATGGATTATTTCCGAAACACTATATTCGAATAAAGGAAATTTTAATGAAAATTAATTGGATTTTACTTGTAACAGCGAAATTAGATTTTCCCACGATAATCTTTGTTCGTTTCCTTAAATGTTAGAAAAAAGTTTAAATTGGCATTATAAGAAAACAGTTTTTGAAACAAAAGAAGCGAAGTGATTCATTACACCTCATTTTAATGTTTCAAAAACAAAATGTTTATAAAAGAAACATCAATAATAGAATAAATGCTATTCGAATTCGTTGTTTGGTAGCAAAGATGCTTCCTTGGTTTTTTATTGCTTGCATTTTAACATCTGCTGCAGCAACCGGTGCAATTTGTCCAGAAAATAGTCAAGAATGGGAATTAAAATGTTACTTATTTGTTTCAAATAATTCTGCATTTATAAATGCTGAAATTCATTGCCGAAGTTTTGGGGGACATCTTGCTTCAATTTCAAATGCTTTTACCAATGCATTTATTGCTCGTAAATATTTTAAAATATTCAAATTGACTTACCTTATAAATTTGAATTTTAGAACAAGCTGGATATTTGTTACAAGGTAGTGGGACCCCTGATGCATGGCTTGGTGGAACAAGTTTAATTGATGCCACAAATTGGACATGGACTGACCATCAACCTTTTACATTTGCAAATTGGGCAAACAGCAGTGCCGTAAAAGAGCATACATGTACTGCCATTGGATTAGCAAATGGTTTATGGATGTCAGATGATTGTTTTGAAACAAAGCCATATATTTGCATAATTGATATTAATACTGAGCCAGCAGCAACTTCTTCATCAACAACAACGCCTGCAACGACTAAAACTAGTACTTTTCCATCACCTACATCCATGCCGGTATCGACAACCATTGAAATAACAACCACCCCAGATTCTTCAGTAACACCAGTTAATCCATGCCCCCAAAATTGGACTTATTTTCCTTTGACTTCATCATGTTATTTAATAACTTCGACATGGTTTGAGTGGAATAATGCCGAAGAATTTTGTGTCAATCAAAGTTCACATTTGGTAT
Source organism: Panagrolaimus superbus (assembly GCA_964035985.1). Lineage (NCBI taxonomy): Eukaryota > Metazoa > Nematoda > Chromadorea > Rhabditida > Panagrolaimidae > Panagrolaimus > Panagrolaimus superbus. The sequence continues at coordinate 17,422,314 of OZ038357.1, forward strand.
CAATTCATTTGGAAGAAGAATTACATTTTGTCGAAGGTAATAACAGCAGCTTTTAGGGAACATCCAGATCCGATGTCGGACTTTTATGGGGGGGGGGGGGGGGGGGTGGGGGTACGCGAAATACGACTTGTTTATAAAATTCTTTTGATCTTATGCCGCACTATGCCGACGGAAGGGTGAGTGGTTGGGATAACAAATTTGAATTTTTGCCGACGTCGGATGTTCCTTTATTCCATTAATTCCATTAAACTAATTTTTTTAGATAGCTTTAAATGGGGATGGACAGGTCTTTATAAAACAAATGGGAAATGGAAATGGACAGATAATTCTTCTGCAGATAATTATAATGGGCAAACTGAAAATCCACCGGATCGTTGTCCATGTGTATTTATATATTTCAGCGGGATGCACAATGATTTTCCTTGCACCAATCTTTTCCCAGCAATTTGTAAAATGGTTATTCATAAATAAAAAAATTTAATTTGTTTCATATTTCTATTACTTTCAAAATTCATTGTATAAGCTTACATTAGAATTAGACCTATAGAAATACCAAAAAAAAGAGTCATTTAAATTTTCAAAATCAAAGTGCTGGATAATAATGATTATTTTGTTTCTCTTTTGTTCGGGAGACAAAAAATGTCGTTGAAACAATTTAAAGTTAAAAAAAGCTAAAGATAAATCAAGTACAATACTATACTATTATATTACTCTTAATCATGGTAAGAGATTTCGCAAAATTCGTAACATTTCTTACCACGATCAACTACATTAAAGCAGGCGGACGCTTTACCTTTTTCGTTTTTTTCACAAAATGGATGAACTTGACGGTCAGGCAAAAAAACAATAGACATTTCTTTTGTTCTTTGCCTGATCGTAAGGTTCGTCCGTTAGTAAAAAACAAAAAAAGTAAAGGTTCTTTAAAACAAGTTTTGATAGACTTTTATGAATTGAACAAAAAGAATAAATTTATTTTAATTTTACAAAACTATTGTTTCACACATTGTTGCAATGCATCCTTAATTATTGCTTTATTTTAAACAAATTTTAATTTATATTACTACAAGGTCTGTCACCATTCTCGCGCAGCCAATTTGAAAAATCCGCTATAACATTGTCTCTCTTCTTTCATTCACAATCTTTTTTTTGTAATCCAACTAATTGTTTTGCACCGACAAATACTTATGAGGTTGAGCGGTGGGAGGCACTCATCACAAAGCCAAACCGAAAGGAAGCCACTAACGGTTAAAGGTCCTTAGGATCGAGTTTGGGTTTAAATGTATCAAAATAATTTCTTAAACAAAAACAAAGTTTACTTACTTTAACAAAAGATTAAATGTTCCCACGATACCCTTTGTTTGTTTAGTTAAAAGCCTACAAATTTTTAATTGCTGTTTTTAAAAAAACAGTTTTTGAAACAAAAGAAGCGACGTGATTCATTACACCTCATTTTAATGTTTCGAATGAATTTTACAAAGACAAAATGTTTATAAAAGAAGCATTAATAATAGAATAAAAGCTATTCGAATTCGTTTTTTTGGTAGCAAAAATGCTTCTTTGGCTTTTTGTTGCTTGCATTTTTACAACTGCTGCAACAGCGGCTGCTTCAATTTGTCCAGAAAATAGTCAAGAATGGGAATTAAAATGTTACTTATTTGTTTCAAATAATTCTGCATTTATAAATGCTGAAATTCATTGCCGAAGTTTTGGGGGACATCTTGCTTCAATTTCAAATGCTTTTACCAATGCATTTATTGCTCGTAAATATTTTAAAATATTCAAATTGACTTACCTTATAAATTTGAATTTTAGAACAAGCTGGATATTTGTTACAAGGTAGTGGGACCCCTGATGCATGGCTTGGTGGAACAAGTTTAATTGATGCCACAAATTGGACATGGACTGACCATCAACCTTTTACATTTGCAAATTGGGCAAACAGCAGTGCCGTAAAAGAGCATACATGTACTGCCATTGGATTAGCAAATGGTTTATGGATGTCAGATGATTGTTTTGAAACAAAGCCATATATTTGCATAATTGATAGTAATACTGAGCCAGTAACAACTTCAACACCAACACCAACAACACCAGCAGCTGCTGAATCTACTCTTACTTCTATGTCTCCAATATTCACATCAACAACTTCATCATCATTCAGTGAAACATCGACAACAACTGAAATAGCAACAACGCCAGAATCTACTGAAACTAATACTTTTCCATCTACGACAGCATCACCTTCAATCAGTGCGATTTCTACAACAAATAAAATCACCACTGCATCATCTTCTTCAACAGCACCAATAACTACTGAAACTGATGCATCTGTTTTCACAACCGTGACAACACCATCTTTATCAAGTGAATCAGCAACTAAAACAATTCCCCTTGAATCAACAACATCTTTTTTTACGTCGACTGTTATAGCAACAACTGATGCAAAGACGACAACCACGACTGACGAAGCTGATATTACTTCATCCGCTACTTCCTCAGGATTTTCTTCTACTAATTCGACAACACCTGTTTCACAAACTACGGTACCTTCATTGACAACTCCTTTGTTCAGCACATCTGTAAAAACGGACTCTACTGTAACTAGTACATCTGTTTTCACAACCGTGACAACGTCATCTTCGTCAAGTGAAACAACAACTAAAACAATTCCCCTTGAATCAACAACATCTTTTTATCCGTCGACTATTAAATCCACAACGGATGGAAAAATGACAGCTTTGACTGATGAATCTTCATCATCTACAAAATCAACACCAACACCAACAACAACTGAAATAACAACAATAACTTCAACTCCTTCGACAACACCTTTAACTACTGAATTTACTGTAACAAGTACATCAGCATCATCTATATCAACAACGTCGTTGGATGAAACATCAATAACAAAGGAAATTACGACAACCACTTCAACTCCTTCAACAACACCATTTAACCCATGCCCACAAAATTGGACATATTTTATTTCAACTTCAGCATGCTATTTATCACTATCGTCAGAATTGTCGTGGAATGATGCCGAAAACTTTTGTCTTACACAAAATGCACATTTAGCATCAATTCATTCAAAGGCAGAATTGTATTTTATTCAAGGTAACATTTCGAATAAATACATTTCAGTTAAATAATATTCGTCTTTTAGATATAAACTTGGCTACATCATGGAACAGATGGATTGGACTTCATAAAATAGATGAGGAATGGAGATGGACAGATGATTCTCCGAAAGATTATTTTGATTGGCAAAATGGCAATCCCCAGTCATATGACTATACTTGTGTAAATTTACTTTACGCTTTTTGGAATGATAAAGCTTGCGACGATCATTTGGGAGCAGTTTGTAAAATGTTAGTTTAATGATAAAAAAAATTTTATTTGTTTGATTTTATTTTGACTTTTAAAAATCATTAATCATTGACTTTGTAAAAGTTTAAATATAAATCGTCTGTCTCTAATCTGGCGAAACACTCAAAAAAAGTCATTTTAAAAGTTAGATAAGTTTTATAAAAATTATGATAAGATTTTTGAAGGTTTCATAAAAACTGATTCAGCAACAACGGCTATAATTATAAAAAGTAAAACATTCGCTTTTAAATAATTTTAAACAGCATTTTTATCACAAATAAAAATGCTGTTTATTCCAAGAATGGTGCAAAAATTTTGAGGGTGTTCCATAAGTTTGGAACACTTTGCCAAGTGTAAATTGCGAAAAGAACTTATGGCACACTCTTATATTTGTATTTTTGAGTAATTAAAATGTTATAACTTCAACGTTTTATTATTTCATAACATTGTATTTTAATTTTAAACTTTAATTATTTCTTTCGATAAATTTTTATTTAAAAAGAATAATCTGTAATTCTTGGCATACGTCCAAGAAGGCGATGTGGGGTAAATGGATCCTTTGGAGGGCAGGCATTTGGATGGGCATCATTTTGAAATCGATGCTGAACAAGTAAACCAAAATTTGGATAACTAATATTATGAGCTTTTACATCTCCACAATAAAAGTTTACACCATTTATTGCTACTCCAATGTCATAGCTTGGACAAGGATATCCATTATTTAATAACACAATTCCAGCCGTTGACCAAACAGATTTAATTCGCTTCCAAAGAATTACATATTGTGCTGCTGGGGGAGTTTCAGGCATATTTTGAAATTGTAATTTAATTAAATCACTTTGTGGATTTTCGCTTATACGAAATTCATAATTTGTCATTGAATTCTTTTCTACCGTATCCATGGACCATCGAAATTCAGGTTCATTTTTCAACAGAGTAAATTCTTGGGCAATTAATTTGAGATTTTTTGAGTTGCCTTTAAGCTTGGCATAATTTATTGGAATCAAATTAGGATAAAATGTTGGGAGCATTTTTAGGGCAGTTATTTTGCCACTTTTATCTGAAAAAAAAAGGAAATGCAAAAAGGAATTGGAGACTTTTAAAAAGACTGTTAAATTTATTTCGCTTTTTTGTTTCGGAATGAAAGATATTAATTTAAAATCTGACTCAATTGAAACATTAAATCGGCAATAAAAAATTTCCAAGCGAAATAGAGATATCAAAATTTCGATTTCGTGATTTCAGGTTTTTCAATATCGAAATGAATTTCATTTTTGGACAATCTTGGTGAAAATCAGATGTCGAGATTCTGCGAAATCAGAAACATTGATTTCGATTAAAAAGATTTATATTTTTAGTTTTTTTAACTAAAATCGAAAAAAGTTTTCAATTTCGATATACAAAAATCCGAAAATTTAGAAATGAAAAAAATCTTTCGATTTCAGTGTCCTCATTTTGTCATGCGAATTCCTGACATATATGAATTATATAAAATTGGAAATGTGAATTTGAATGAATAAAAATAAAGCCTATTTTTTACTAAAGTCCAGATGTGACGTCACACATTTTATTGGAAGGGGGGGGGGGGGGGTAAACATAATTTCATGGCATTTTAAAATGATCAAAGGAAAAGAAGGAAGGTCGGATTTTACAGAGACGTCACATCTGCACAATCCCTTAATAGGTAAAATCCCCATTTTGTCTTACCAACAATAGATGCCGCATTCATCGTCCATGCACCACCATATGTTACCAAATTGACAGATTTGATAGTTTTATCATTGATAAATTTTGCAATCACAACATCATTAACACTTAATTGAAATCCTGGATTAACATTTTTCAATGCAATCGAAATTTTGCCTCCAGGTTTTGTTGAATTTGTCCAAGTTTCATTTAATTGTTTGATTTTTTGCGCGGCACTTACCCATGTTATTGTTTTTGAAATAAGTTTTGATTGTTTCATATCGAAATTTATTTGAAATTTCATTGTTGTTCCATTAATGTATGTACACAAAAAGGTAAGCGATGGAGATTTTGAAGTTTTAAAAGTTTGTCCAACAAATTTAAAAATTTCATCACTTCCAATTCCACTTGGAATTTTGATGCCATTTTGTAATTTTTTTCTTGTTTCTTCCATTTTTACGGAAGCTGATAACCAATGATCAAAGGAGGATGGATCAGCATTAATAACAGATTGATTTGAAAGTTCCAACATTAATTTATTACATTCTGATGTTGAGCAATAACCAAATGATGAAGATTGTGGAGAATTTTTGTAATAAAATGATGCCTTCTTGAAAAAGTTTACAACTTTCATTGGATTTTGATCAGTCTAGAAATGACAAGAATATTTATCAAGGGTTATCCGGGATTAAGCAAGCAGCTAGAGTTTACCGCAACGCTTTTAAAAAAAACCATGTCCCAATAGGTCAGAGCCTATCAGGGAGTTCTCCTGACAATAGATTTTAAACTGATTTTTAATATAAAGTAGAAATTTTATAAATTTGTTTGCCCCCAGTTGGGTCGTAAAAAATGATTTTTAAACAACAGTTTTTGTTTTTTTTAAAACAATTTAGTTTTTATAAAAAATAACGTTATTTAATACTTATGTTTTTTACGTTTGATAATTTTGTGAAAATTTAAAAAAAAATTTCAAAATATGCAAATCAATGAATTTTTAATTTAAAAATAAAATAATTAAACCCCATTTTTTAAATAATTAAAAGCAAAATTTTCACAAAATAAAAGCCGGGAAAAATAACTGAAAAAAAATCTTACCAAAAAAATGAGCCCCATCTGGTTCGCAAAAAAAAAGTCCTATCAAATGATTAAAGCCGTGCCACAAAAAATAACTATTTTATAAAAGCTCTTACATAACATGTTGTTGAAGTATAAAATCCACAAGGAGAATTAAAAATTACACAAATTTTTGATGGACATTCTTTTGGAACATATGTTTTTCCAGTTCCTTCTCCATGATAACAAGTAAAAGCAGCTGCATAAATTATCTTTAAAAGCAGAAATAAAAATATTACCCTACAAAATTGACAGATATTCATTTTATCACTCAACAAATAGACAACCTTTATTTATAAATGAATAAAAACTACAAAAATTAATGACTTTTTAAAAAGCAAAAAAAAGTCATAAAAAAGGGGGGATCAAAAAAGAAGAGATTTAAAAAAAAGTTAATTGCATTCATTCAAAAATGTTTTAGTTTTTAAAAAAGACTAAAGTTAATTCATAAAAATTAAATGTATAAAAAAATGGATTTCTTCGGATTAACTTTACCCAATTATTTGAGTATTTTTTGGGCGAAATTGAGTACATAAAATATTTTTGTAATTCTGTAATCCGAAAATAATTTTATGAAATTTTATAGTACAAAAGGAATTTTGATTTTAGGGACAAAGTTTTACAGATGATATAAATTTAGGGGAGGGCAATTTTGACGAAGCGATTTTTGGGTTACAAATTTTGGTGATTTAAAAAAAGAATCAAAAAACTACCGTAAAACTCCAAAAACAGAAAATCCTCAAAATTCATACCTGCAAAATTTTGCCCCAAAAAAGCAATCCCAGAAATCGCCCACGCCATCTTTGTTATAATAAAACACATCACAGATGCATTTTTTGATTAGGCTTTAATATGTTAATGCAAGACAGTTTTTCACCCAAAAAACAACTTTTTACTTTTTTTTTATTTCTTGAAAAAACAAAAATGAAATTTATTAAAAACAAACAAAACAATCAAACTTTACGGGATATCAAAATTATAAAAGATGTTACCACTTAAGCAATTCTTGATACTCATAATTAAAAATACTTTCTTCTAATCCATTAAATTCAAAAACAGGAATTTGTTTTGGTGGAGTCTCAATAATCTTGTAAAGAAAATTTTCAAGATCCTTCATATATTCATCAGAAAGTACAACATCAGAATCATAGGTCATCTTAATATTAAGTGTTTCATTTTTCTAAAAAAAAAGAAAATTTACGGTATTTTTAAAAGCAAAACCAACCAAAAGAAAATCAGTGATTGAAGCAAAATCAAATTCTTCTGTTAACCAAAAAAGATAAAATTCAGAAAAATCCTTTAAACGCGGAAGAATTTTAGCAAATTTTTTGAAAGTATCTTTTTTGAACATTGAACTATAATTTTCACCACAGAACCTATAAGAGCAAATATTATTTTTTAATTAATTTCAACAGGAACATACATTTCAAAACTTTTAAGTTGAAGAACATTTTCAAAGAGCCGATCAAAACTAACTAAAGTTCCATCAGGATGGCTAATTGTGCAGCTATAAAGTCTTAACTTTTCAAGAGAACCAGAAGAAGTTAAAAATTCATATTCATCAAAAGTCAAATCTTGATCCAAAATATCCAAAGAACGAAGATCACATTTGTAAATTTTTGGGATTAATGAAGACAAAATTGTTGGTGCATCACTGTAAACATCAATATTATCATATATCCATAAATTAGTAACATTTTTCAATGAATCAATAATTTCTCCATCAGCACTCCATTTATTTTCATAAACACTGTGTAAACGTTCAACAGGATAAATAGGATTCTTTGAGAAGAAATATTTGCAAGTTTGAATTAATTTCTTCCATGCTTTTCCAGAACTTGGATTTGTGAAAATATATTTCATGATTGGATATGGAAGAGAAAAGTTTTGTGGACGAGGAGAAGCAAATGTATATTTTACATTTGAATCATTATTTGTTGATGATGTTGATGGCAAAGCAAGTTGAAGATCATTCAAATCCATAGTTGATTAATAAAGATGTAAATATCAAATTGCTATCTAAAAAGAGTGATGTAAAAATAATCCGAGAATAAGATTGACAAATGCACGAAAACAAAGGATATAACTTTTTATAATAAAAAAAATTAAAAAATCAATCCATAAAATTTTTTTTCCATAAATTGAAATTTTTCGTGCCAAGAACATTGTCATCGAGTAATGCCCAGATTTGAAAAAAAAATGAATGTGGCATCTTATGCATTGCGCCAAAATTTTGATTAAAATTTTATTAAAAACTCACAAAAATAAATGAATAAGGGTTTTGCAAAATACAAGGTTTTTAACTTTTTTGGCGGACTTTGAACGGAGTTTCAATGTGGCAACACTTGCGTCAAAAACGAAAATATAATCTGAATGGACAAATTTGTGTGCTTTCTGTAGGTGGTGATAAAGAACAATATTTTTATTGTATCACTATGAATTGATAAAAATGATGTTAGGAAATACAATGGGTGACAAAAATTTGAGTACTTTTTTTTCATGAATTTTAAGGAACATAATGCCAAAAAGAGTGGGGTGAAAAAAAATTACAAAAACATAAAAGTTTTTTTTAAATTTGGGAGCCTTAAATTTATTATTTTTTAAAAAGGTTGAAAATCGAACATGGGGAATCAGATTAATAATGTTACCGTATTACAGTAATAAGTAATTTGTAGTAAAATGGTAAAATTTTTGTTAAAAAGCCTCTTTTTACTCATTTTAGGGTAATTGAATACGGAGAATCCAAAAATACAAGTCATTTGATATCAAGAGTATTCTGAATCACAGTTTTGTGCTTCTAGGATTCTGAAAAAAAAATTTACCATTTTACCACAAATTAAATTTTCTTCGATTTTTCACCATGTTTTGAATTTACTGGAAAATAAAAAGCAGTGATTCCAGGACGTTGAAACATGGCCCAAAAATCTTCAACGAGCTATATTTTATCACAAAAATATCAAAAAACTGATATCTTTCAATATTGATAAAATTTTAATATCATGAAAATTGACCAAAAATGAGTAGTTTTCAATAAATCGTAAAAAAATCAATAATGACCCTCGGCATTTTCCAACACTTTATTTTAGTGTTTTTATATGTTTTATTAAAAACTTACCGTAACCCATCATCCAATATCCATCCCATAATACAATTTTTTTCAAAAATTTCTTATGTGACATTTCTCCACGACCACCATAATATACATTGAATGGATATCCTATAAAACTAAAGAAATATTAGACAAATTTATATACAAATACAAAGAAAACTTATCGTTAGCTCCAAAAACATGTAAAACAGCTTTTTCTGAAGGTTTTAAAAAACCTTAACCTACTTTCACGATACATATGTTTAACAGAATTATATATAAAGTATTAAAACACACAAAAATAATTAAGATCAAAGATTTTTTAAACTTTTAATAATGTGAAACATAAAAAAAGTGGAGAAAAATGCAGCAAAGAGAGGGGAACACGAACGCTGGACAGCATTTTTTAACACCTCGACTTTGCTTACCAAAATCTCTTTAATAATACAATCTTTTGGTAAATCCCTGCAAGACAGCTTTAGGATCAAGCTTATTTAAATTATCTAAAAGATAAAAAACGTTTAAACTACGTGATTCCTTCAGAATTTAGGTTTAAAATTTTAGTGGGAAAAATTCATTGGCGAAAAGTGTTCTCCAAAAATCTCACTGGACAGGTCGACGCACCGTGGTAAGAGGTTTAATTAAAATATATTTAGCATGAAATAATCTTTCCTTCACTACTTTTTTTGGCATTAAAACAGACAGATATAATTAAAAAAACGTTTTAAAAAACGTTTTTTTAATTAAACTTTAATTGTTTTATATTTTCTAAAACACGCAATATCGAAGAAATTTATAAAAGGTTTTAAACAGGGAAGTTTAGAATTAATGAACAATACAAAAAATGACATGACATTTTATAAGGGGATTTATGTGGACCTTTGATCTTTTGACGCGGCTAACACGAAGCAGCTAAAGATCAACGGAAATTCCAATTTTTCGGGGGCACAAGTCCCGAATCCCCCCCCCCCCTAAATACGGTCTTGCTCGTTTTACAAAAATGATATTTATTGTAGAATATAAAAACTTTAAAAACTACAATGGAAAATTTATTGTCACCCAAAATGGTTATGTACCGTATACCCAAAATATACAAAATTATTTTAGGTTCATCAACGAATTTATTTTCAAAAACAAAAAACTTCAAACTTTGCAGTATAACAGAATTATAAAAGATAGGCACGGTCACCACACAATTTTTTATAATCATTATAAAAAATACTATTACGTAATCCAGGAAAACAGATCACAGGAACTATTTTCGGTGGAGTTTCAATAATTTTAGCAACGAACTTGTCAAGATCTTCTTTATATCCATCAGAAAGCACCGCATCAAAACCATATTCCAAATGAACATCGATTGTTTCATTTTTCTGAAACAAGTTGAAAATTTACGGTATTTAAAAAAGCAAAAACGAACCAAAAGAAAATCTGTCATTGAAGCGAAATCAAAGGAATCTGTTAAACCACGAATACTAAAGTAAAAAAATTCTTTTAAATTTGGAAGAATGTCAGCAAATTTTTTGACAGTATCTTTTTTAAACATAGATGCAGAATTTTCGGCACGATACCTGGAAAAGTGAATATATTTTTAAATAATTTTAATAAAAACTTACATTTCAAAAATTTTAAGTTGAAGAACGTTTTCAAAGAGTTGATCGAAAGTAACTAAAGTATCATCAGAATGACTAATTGTGCATTTAAAAAGTGTTAACTGTTCAACAGAACCAGAAGAAGTTAAAAATTGATATTCATCAAAAGTTAAATTTTGATACATAGTTTCCAAAGAACGAAGATCACATTTGTAAATTTTTGGGATAAATGAAGATATTTGTGCATATTCATAGTTATCACTAAGAATTGCATCATAAATCCATAATTTAGCAATATTTTTTGCTGAATCAAAAATTTCTCCATCAGCTTTACATTTATTTTCATTAACATATGTTAAAAATTTAACAGGATAAATAGGATTCTTTGTGAAGAAATATTTGCAAGTTTTAATTAACTTCTTCCATGCTTTTCCAGAACTTGGTTTTGTGGAAATATATTTGATGACTGGATATAGAAGAGAAAAGTTTTGTGGTCGTGGACAGCCAAAAGCATATTCTGCATTTGAATCATCATTTGAAGAAAATGGGGACAACAAAGCGAGTTGAAGATTATTCAAATCCATAGTTGATTAATTAAGATGTATCTAAAAAGTATGATGTAAAAATAATTGAAGATAAACATTAACAAATTCGTGAAAAAGTGTAAAGAGCGTTGTAAAAATAAAAAAAAATATAAAAACCAATTCATAATATTGTTATTTATAACGGTGCAGTAAAATTTTCTTATCCATTTACAAGTGCGGGTCAGCCGACCACCCGGCAGATGAAAAAAAGGAAAGTAAAAAGAGGAAAAGCGAAAAATCAATCTATTGATTTTAAAGTATTTATTGCTCCTATTTATTTTTCTATGATTCATGCAGAATATTGATTTTTTAAAGGATGATTTTTTAGAACTGCCATAATTTTGATGATTAAAACTGAAAAATATATATTTTACTTTCCATAAACAAAAAAGAAATTGAGAATGGCGTTCGCCGAATTTTAATTTTTGAACAATCTTTTTTTTTAAACTTCTATCATTATTCTGTAAAAATATTTTACTTTGAAACATTTTTAAATGTGATAGTCATTTTCACTCCTCTGCACTTGCTCCCTTAAATCTCAGAAGTTCTGAGTCAGAACCCTTGCCCTTATTTCCGCCCTTTGACCCTCATTTAAGATGAAAAAAAGGAAAGTAAAAAGAGGAAAAGCGAAAAATCAATCTATTGATTTTAATCGTTACGGTGACGGTTGTGGTTTTGTAACATTTTGGTAATTCATTGGTAACGAAAAACGGCTCCCCCCGATAAATTAATGTATTTTAAATTTAAAATAAAATTTTTTTCAATATTTATTATTACTACAAAAGTCCCGTAAATACTAATAATAGAACGAAGAAAACCATACAAAAAAATTTTCTTCACTTTATCGAGGGGATCCATTTTGCGTTACCAATTCGTAACTAAAGTTGTTACCAGTATTAAGTTATCACCAAAGTGTTATCTTGATGGCAATACTTTAGTAGCAAAACAGTAATGTTACCAAGAAAGTTACGTTGGTTACCGTAACCATTACTGAACCAAATCGTAACTATCTTTTTTCTCAGTGTATTGAAACTTATTTAAAAAACAATTCAAGAAATTATTGATGCTGATGCCGAAGACGAAATTGACAAACAAAATGGATTGAATGATTGTTAAAAATGCGGAAAGGTTTTTTCTATATTCTTTTTTTTAACAGGTGCTGCTCCGTCCGCTATCATACAGGGTGATTCACGTCAGCACGTTGGGAAAACGATTTTCTTAACGCGAAAACATATATTTTGTTACAATGTCATGCTTAAAGTAAAATATTGATTCCCATACAATATTTATTGTCCTTATTTATTTTTTTTATTAATCTTTAGAAAAAATGCTACAAAATAGTATTAAAGGTTTTATAAAACAAAAAAGTTATGTACGGAAAAAACGAAGGTGAAAATTTTTGCAAAACACAAAAGTAACTTTTTTGAAGCCGCTGTCTCTTAGATTTTTCTGAAATTTTCACTTATGTTAGGAAACTATATGATAAAGATAAACAAGGGAGCTTTTTTTGATTCTTCTGATTTTGGCAAAAATTCAGGCAAAAATGTGCCGAACACGTTTTTTGCACAAAGAGATAAATGCCGTTTTTTCTTGAAGAGACCGTTGCGTCCGGTGGTGTAGTGGTTCACGCTTTTGATTTTTGCGTTGAACGTGCTCGATCGATGCCTCGTTGGGGCATTTAAATTTTTTAAATTTTTTTTCGTTTTAAAAATAAAGCCATCAAAATAAAAACATCTTTATTAGGACATGATATTTTTCAGGTCTTTGTCCAAATTTATTTAAATTCTCTCGGCAACTATTTCAACAAGAATTTTTGACAAAACGAATATGTGTTTTTACGAAAATTGTTCCATTCAGATTTCTTGACCTTTATCTGCAGAATAGATAAAAAGAAAAATTTCAACATATTTTTGATGAAGAAAACTTTAGCGTTTTTTTCCTTCAATCGGAATAAATAATGTTACTTTAAAGTTTTTCTGAAATCGGCGTCTTGTTTTTTTTCAAAAGACACAAAATTGGGCAAAATGGCGGGAAACAATATAACAAATTAAATGATTTCTACAAAAAACAACCAATTTGCGCATTAAACTAAGATTTAATTTATTTTTAAAACGAAAAAAAATTTAAAAAATTTAAATGCCCCAACGAGGCATCGATCGAGCACGTTCAACGCAAAAATCAAAAGCGTGAACCACTACACCACCGGACGCAACGGTCTCTTCAAGAAAAAACGGCATTTATCTCTTTGTGCAAAAAACGTGTTCGGCACATTTTTGCCTGAATTTTTGCCAAAATCAGAAGAATCAAAAAAAGCTCCCTTGTTTATCTTTATCATATAGTTTCCTAACATAAGTGAAAATTTCAGAAAAATCTAAGAGACAGCGGCTTCAAAAAAGTTACTTTTGTGTTTTGCAAAAATTTTCACCTTCGTTTTTTCCGTACATAACTTTTTTGTTTTATAAAACCTTTAATACTATTTTGTAGCATTTTTTCTAAAGATTAATAAAAAAAATAAATAAGGACAATAAATATTATTTGATGAGTTTAAAGTTAAAATAATGGAAGATTTTATTTTTTCAAAGAAGTTTTCGCGTTAGGAGCATTTTGTCCATCATTTTCCCAACGTGCGTCAGTTGCCGACTTGTTTTTATTTGGCAAATGGTCAGTATTGACTTCCAGGGGTTCATATTTTTAGGGAAGGGTCACCATTGGCACAGGTAACTTTTGCACTAAAAATTTTGGCATTCAGTGACACTTCGCCAAACGGCGCCAAATTCAAATTTTTTATGTTAAACTACTATTTTAAGCATATTACTATGAAAATCTAGCCTTTTTTACATAAACTTGTGAAAAAATTGACCATTTAAGTTAAATACTGAATGAATGCCGAGGTATTGAAAAAATGATCAATTTTAGAAAAAAACAATTTTGTTTGAGTTTTTATCAGTTTTTTCACGATTTCCAACTATTTCAATAGCTAAGCAACACAAAATGTCAAAAAATAACTGAATTCGAAAAATTTGAATATTTAGTGATTTCGACCATTTTTTCAATACCTCGGCATTCATTCAGTATTTAACTTAAATGGTCAATTTTTTCACAACTTTATGTAAAAAAGGCTAGATTTTCATAGTAATATGCTTAAAATAGTAGTTTAACATAAAAAATTTGAATTTGGCGCCGTTTGGCGAAGTGTCACTGAATGCCAAAATTTTTAGTGCAAAAGTTACCTGTGCCAATGGTGACCCTTCCCTAAAAATATGAACCCCTGGAAGTCAATACTGACCATTTGCCAAATAAAAACAAGTCGGCAACTGACGTGAATCACCCTGTACATACATGTTCTTCTTTCGTTTTTAAAAAAAAAATATAATTGTTTTTATGCGTCACGATTTAAGTCAGACATATTTTTTATGTTGTCACATTTAACTGATCTAATTTTAAATATTCTTTTTTCTGCTGCCAATTTTTAGATGGCAAATACTTTTTTTTATTCACACTTTTTTTCGCTCAAAATCAAATCCATCAAAAAACAAACTACATTGAAAAAAAGGGACTTAAAAAAAGTTTGAGCATTTTCAAAAAAACATAAATTTAAAATATAAAAGTTTATTTTCTTTTATTTTCGATTAAATTTGTTTTTTTTCTTCTTCGTTGAATTCAATCAGTTTACCAAAAAAGAGAGAGATATCCTCGGAAATAAATATGATAATGAAATAAAATGGAAAGAAATAGATTTTATTTTGGCAATGTAAATTTTTTATTTTAGCACCGTAATTACGGAACGGGGACATCAATGAAAAAGCTGACAGATTTGTCATATTATTTTTTATAGTAAATTTTTGCACTTCC
This sequence comes from Panagrolaimus superbus, assembly GCA_964035985.1. Lineage (NCBI taxonomy): Eukaryota > Metazoa > Nematoda > Chromadorea > Rhabditida > Panagrolaimidae > Panagrolaimus > Panagrolaimus superbus. Next base: position 17,437,595 of record OZ038357.1, read on the forward strand.
TTTAAAAAAAATTAAAGTTTCCCAAAAAAAAACAAAAACGGATGATAGAAAACGACAAAAAAAATGTTCTGAAAAGAATAAACTATAAAATACGTTGTAAATGGAAGTCATTTGCTCGGGGGTGCTTTGATAAGGCCAATTCGCAGCTGTTGGCAAAACTTTTATTTCTCAAAGACAAAAAAAGACTTTTGAGTTTTCATTTCATTCTTTCAAAAAGTTTATTTATTTAAAAGGTTGAGTTTAGTTTAAACTCTGATTATAAAGATAATCAAGGCCGTATTTAGGGGGGGGGGGGGGGGCACTGGGGGCCCGTGCCCCCCCCCCCCCCGAAATTGAGGAATTTCCTTTGATCTTTTGCCGCTTAGTGTTGGCGGCGGCAAAAGATCAAATAGGTGCCCCCGCCCCCTAAAATCGCTGTACCCTCGCCGAAATTTTTTTCTGTATACGGCCTTGAAGATATTATGCTTATAAAAACAATTCACCACAAATTTTATTCTTTTTCTTATATTTTTATACTTTTAGTTTCAAATTATTTTTTTCAGAGACATTCTTACAAATGCGTTCAACTTTTTTTACAATTTTTATTTTTGCTTTCCTTGCAATGGCTTTCATTCCTGTAATGGTTGAAGCCCATTGCGTTACAAATGCCCCAAATGATGGATGTTTCCTTAAATATACTGATCGAGATGCAAAATGTGGCCATTTAATTGGAACAAATCATGACACTCGTTTTTCATTTGATGGACCCAAAGGTAAATGTTTTTGTTGTGGAGACAGAGACAAATGTTATTGTTGTGGTTCATCATAATTTTGTCCAATATATCCGACTCTTTTGTCCCTGTAAATTAATTAATGGATGAAATATATAGATACTTTTTTACAAAATAAAATTATATCAACAAAAAAATTTAATTATCATTTGCAATAAAATTTTTATAAAATTATAAAACAAAAAATTGTATTTTTAACGGCAAAAAATTTTAGCAGAATCTGGGGTTCTCGAAAGCAGTAAAAATAAATTATCATCGATAATACAGTATCACTATTTTAAACAAAAATGAAAATTTGGGGAACACAAAAAAGAAAGAACAATGGTAAAATTAAGTAAAATTTCAATTAGTTTTGTGTTAAAAAATGGAACATTTAAAAAAGATAATGGATTTCTTTTATGGAGTCTAAAACCGTATTAATGAATTTTACATTTAAATGTAAAAATGAATTTGTCTGAAAGGGTTTTAGCAGAAATTTGAAATAAAGCAATTATTTTTAGTTGCAGCAAAACCAATAAAGTATGTTTAGAAGAAATTTTTTTAAACTTGTAAGAAAAATATTTTAATATTGCTTAAAATCATTTTGAACTTTTTTTAATTATGGATACAGTGCTGGACATAATTATAAAATCAAGGTTTTTTTGGGCATTACCTAAAAACTGGCAATTATTTAAAAAAGCTTTTATTGCCATCTTTTTCAGCATGGTCGAAAACCTAGAAACCCAAATTATCAAGATTTTAAGTCTTCTGGTTTTCGTTTCGGGATCAGAAGTTTTAAAAATGCCTTGGACATAATAATAAAATCAAAACATTTTATCAAAAAATTAATTAAAAAATTAAACATAATTTTATTAAAACCACATTTAATAATTAGTAGCTTTATTATATTTATGAATAACTTCGACATTTCGATCTTCCGTGCTTTTAATTTGATTTTTATAGATAATGATTAAAGGTTATACCCCAACATGGAAAAATTCAATTTAAAGGGAGTGTCGAAGATAGTGAAACACTTTTTTCCATCGTTCCAAGTGATGGGGAATGCATTTGTTGCGTGCGGGCGGACAAAATTTTTCATTCCCCATCACTTGGAACGACGAAAAACGTTCATAAAAAGTTTTTCACTATCTTCGACACTACCTTTAAATCCCAAAGACAGTTCTATTTTGACTCAAATTAGTATAGAAATGTCAAAAAACAGTTCTCTGTATTTTTTTCATTAATTTTAGGCCACTTTAATTCATAAAATAGTGAAAAATATTGATTTCATTATGTTCAAGTCATGTTGTAGTACTAGTTGGAACATTTATAAATCCATTTATTATTGTATTAATGTAAGGAATATACAGTGAAATGAACAATATCTTCAACTTAACAGAAAAAGATAATTTTTCAATAACTTTTGATACTCCACATGGCTCACATGACACATTATAGTGCAATATCAAAGTTAAGAAATTCGGTGAAAACACCTCGTTCATTTAAAATCATGCGACTAATTATTGTTCTTTATAAATGCCAAAGTTATTTGCGTAAAATACTCCCAGATACTGAAAATTCGTTATAACAACACATGTGATAAATCAAATACAGACTGAATAAACCGATTTCCTTACATTAATACAATAATAAATGGATTTATAAATGTTCCAACTAGTACTACAACATGACTTGAACATAATGAAATCAATATTTTTCACTATTTTATGAATTAAAGTGGCCTAAAATTAATGAAAATAATACAGAGAACTGTTTTTTGACATTTCTATACTAATTTGAGTCAAAATGGAACTGTCTTTGGGATTTAAATTGAATTTTTCCATGTTGGGGTATAACCTTTAATCATTATCTATAAAAATCAAATTAAAAGCACGGAAGATCGAAATGTCAAAGTTATTCATAAATATAATAAAGCTACTAACTATTAAATGTGGTTTTAATAAAATTGTGTTTAATTTTTTAATTAATTTTTTGATAAAATGTTTTGATTTTATAATTATGTCCAAGTCATTTTTAAAACTTCTGGTCCCGAAACGAAAACCAGAAGACTTAAAATCTTGATAATTTGGGTTTCTAGATTTTCGACCATGCTGAAAAAGACGGCAATAAAAGCTTTTTTAAATAATTGCCAGTTTTTAGATAATGCCCAAAAAAACCTTGATTTTATAATTATGTCCAGCACTGTATTTTAATTTATATTATAAATTAAAACACGGGCTCATTTTGGGGCCAAAATTGTATGGTAGAAGTGTTCTTTTAAAATTACGTTAAACACACCTAAAAACCATAAAAAAATGATATTAGGGGTCTTCATATCATATTTTGGGGTTGTCAGGTCCAAAAAACGAAATTTGCATAAAACAGCGAATTTTGGCACTTTTTTCCTGGGGAAATGGATACTAGGTCATTTAAACGAAAGTTCTCTGACAGATATATGGGGAATATTGTGGGCTACAACACTGTTATAAAAGATTTGGGCTCAAATCAAAGCAAAAAAAAAACTCGCAAGCTTCTTTTGTCAATTTTGCACAAAATAAGCAGCCATAATTCAGTTTTTTCCTCGGCAAATGGATACTAGGTCATTTAAACAAAAGTTCTCTGACAGATATATTGGAAATTTTGTGGGCTACAACACTGTTATAAAAGATTTGGGCTCAAATCAAAGCAAAAAAAAAACTCGCAAGCTTCTAAATAGTCCATTTTACCTATAAATATAGTAAAGTCCAAAACTTTTTGGGTTCCCGATAAGATAAAGCTAAAATCGTCTGACATAATTTTCTAATTTAAGTTGTGTTTATTTTAAAATCAAAAATAAGTGTATAGCCCACATTGCTTAGGTTTAGGCAATTTAAACAATCAGTATAAACAAAAAACATCATTTTTTCAATTGCCTGAAAAATGAAGACTGTCAGTCAGAATTCAAAAATCGTCTGACATAATTTTTTAATTTAAGCTGTGTTTATTTTAAAATCAAAATTATGTGTATAGCCCACATTGCTTAGGTTTAGTGCAGTGACCGTTGCAACCTAAGTTCCACAACTGTTATTGCTTGGCAAACTGTCACTGCATGCTAATTTATTGTTCCTCTTTTCTCGTATATAAGGTTTGTAAAACCTTCTCTCTTCGCTTTGTTATTGTGTATTCCTGCTTCGACGCAACTACGTTTATTCTTCAATAAACTTTATTATTTATTACTTGTTTATCTTTCGGATACAACAATTCTGGTGACGAGAGTCGATTATTGAATCTGCTCTTCCTCAAGTTGCTCGACGTCCCTCCTGATGACTCGAACTCCTCTTGTTTCTCCATCAAAGTCAACTATACAACAAGCTGCTACAAATCCTCAACCACAACCTATGGCTGCTAAATCTTATCCACAACTTCCTCAATTCGTTCCTGATTCAAGTAATCCGCGATCAGCAACAACATGGCTTCAAATATGCGAAATAAAATTCCGTTTCTTTACTCATCTTACTGATGCTGATAAAGTTGGTCTTGCTGTTTCATCGCTTGATCCCGTTACTTTTGAACGTGTTGCACGTCATTTGCTGCCTGCAGATATAACAACGTTTGCTGATTGGAAGAAGTTCAAAGATGATCTTGTTAATCTATTTGATATCCGTGAATCTGTTTTTGCTCAACGATACAATGCTTTCAAAATTGAATGGCGTGGGCCAGAATATGAATCTATCCACGATTATATCTCCCGCATTCGAGAAACTAGCGTATGTTTTGTTAAAGATTTTTCAGAAAATGAAGTTTCTACTCTTCGCTTTCTTATGGGTATGAAAGCTCCTGCTCTTGAATCTATACGATCCTTAGTTTTAAATGCTCTTATTACAAAGCCAAAGGAAGATCTTGCTGCTCTTGAAACTCTGGTTGATAATGCACTTATGACTCAACGTGATCAAAAATTGCCTGAACAAATTTCCGTTGCTTTTGTGAAGAAGATATCCAATAAGAATTCAAGCAAAAAGTCAAAGGATAACTACTCCTCTTCTAATTCCGCTCCTAAAGCACCTTGTCCTTGCTGTGGTGGTAATCATTGGAAGAAAGATTGCAAATGGATCAACGCAACTTGTTATAATTGCAATAAGGTTGGACATATTGCAAAAGTTTGCAAATCTGAAAAGAAGGCTGGTTCTGCAACTCGTGGTTCTGCAACTCCTTCAAATACTCGTGGTCATGGAACTTCATCGAATGCTCGAAATGTAGGTTCTGTTAATGTTTATTCATTAGGCTTTTCCAATTTGGCTCGACGTCGTCGATTATTTATGCCAATAGCCATGTGTAACGTTGCTTTTTCTATTCAACTTGATAGCGGATCAGATATTTCCATCATTACTCGGGATGATTATCAGAAACTTGGTGCTCCAACATTATCTCCTCCTCAAATGAAAGTCAAGGCTGTTGGAAATATGAAGCTGGAACTTGATGGATATTTTGTAGCTGACGTTACTGCTCGTGGTACTACAAAACCCTTGGAGATATATGTTGCAGATGTTGCTTCTGCGCTACTTGGACTGGATTTTTGGCATAGCTTTGATCTTCAAATCGCTGATGAATTATTGTGTCAAAATGTTTCTGATGTTCCAATTGAAGCTGCTGCTCCTTTTGTTAAACAATGCTCTTCAATAGTTTCTTCTCCGCCTGCAGAAATTACTCAACCTCAAAGCAAATATGATTCTAAAGCCGGTCAATGTTTTTCTTCACCAACAGAAAATATTCCACCTGAATCTGCTGCTGCTCCACCGTTAGCTTCAAATGGATCTGCAAAAGTTATTGCTGCTGTTAGTCAACGCCCGATTGATAACACTCAAAAAGAACTTGCTCCATTGATTGTACCTGCTCTTGGTCAATTTGCTGATGCTAAAGACGGAATGGATGAATGTTTATCGACCCGCCGCATAAACACAATTGTTACAGCACCTGTTACTGCTCATGAAATTAATGCTGCTCTTGCTGAAGATGTAACTGTTACACTTCGAGATAAAGGTAAGCGCATGTCGGTCATTAATTTCGATTGTTTTTCAGATATGAATGCTGATGATCCTGGTCGTATGAAAGAAACGTCGGTGACTCCTTACACGCTTTCTCTTCATGCTCCAACACCTGATTCTTTTCAAAATGCCGAATCTCCAACAGATGTCGCGCCGCCTGGAAAAGAAAGGATCAGCCACGCATGTTCAATGAAACTTCAACATACTCCAACGCCTGATTCACACCAACTTCATGAACCTGCAGATGTTTTTGATTTTATGGAAGAACTTTCTCCTCTTGCTCATGGCTTTAAAGAAATTCTTCATGCTGGTGAATCTTCATCAAATGTTGCTGCTCAACATCCACCTCCTGCTCAAAATTCTCATGCTCCACCACAACATTTCAAGTTCAATCGTCCGAAAAAGAAATCAACTGTATAATTTTTTTTTATATATTCTTTTCCTTTTGTCCTTGTCTTATGTTGTCTCTTATATGTGTTGTTGTCGGTGCTGCTCGTTACTCTTTCCCTCTCTTCTCCTTAGCTCTTTTATTTTTTGTTTTGTATAACTTGAACTGAAGTTAACGGCAAGGTTGAGTGCTTAAAGGTGGTCCCGTTCTTGATTAATGTGTCAGCCCTGATCAAGTTCCGTGCCCCACACTCTTTCATTCATACACCTTCCTTTTCTTCACCACAGTTCTTTTATGTTATATAATTCTTTAACAACTTTTAAAGCTAAGGGGGGAGGAGTGCAGTGACCGGCTGAAGATTTGTCTTTGCGCTGGTCGCACTTTTCGTGTTAGGAACCGTTGCTGCCGCAGCGTTCCTATTTTCCGTTGCTCAGCTGTTGCTGTGCAACTTTCCTCTTTTTGTTGTTGTTTTATTTGCTTTCACGCAACTACGTTATTCTTTAATAAACTTTATTATTTATTACTTGTTTATCTTTCGGATACACAAGTAATAAATAATAAAGTTTATACCAAACCCAAAAAACAGTTTATAATATTGACTTTAAACGCCTGTAAATGCTTAAATTAAACTCCCTGGCCTCGATTTAGTTATACCCAATCATATCACACCCAAAAAAAAGCACAAAAAATTTTTTTAGTTACGAGAATTTTTCACAATACCCCCAACATCATTATGTTGATATATCTTCAATATTTGATCGTTTTGATTCATTTAAATGGTTTTTATAGTGTTATTATATCATTTTAAACATATTTTGATGATTTTAGAACAAAAAAAGTTTTTCTCAAAAAATCAAGCCTGGGCATTTCCTTCCTTTCAACAGTTGAAGGAGTTTGCGCGCCTCCGTTCACACGTTGCCAACTTTTGAACGGAATTTTTTTCTCCTTCAGAACGGAGTCTCCGTTTGAACGGAGAACATTGCTACGGAGAGCAACGGAGAAAACGGAGAATGCAAAAAATGAAAGCACAAAATATTTTTTCTTTTCTATTTAATTTTTTATTAATTTTATATATTTTTTTTATCAAAATTATTGTTATTTTGTCATGGAATATATTATTTACTTCTTTTTATACCGAAAATGATATAAAACTTATCATAAACATCAGAAGAATGTTGCATTCTGACCATTTTAGGTCTTTCTGTTCAAACTTGTTCTAAATTTCTTTTATCATTGTATTGTGAAAAAAATACAAAACATGTCATAACACTTTTTAAATATTAAAAAAACAATATTTATTTTAGTATATACGATAACAACAAAAAAAGGCGAAGATGCTTCCGTTATATTTTTTTTTTATCTTCTTTACTTGCTTTGATCGTTTTCTTTTTGTGAATGAAGAATTTTAATTTGATTCTGGAGCTGCAAGTGTTGGTGATGCATCTTTAATTATTCCCATTGGCTTTTTGCTTGATTTCGCTGAATTAAATTTTCTTTCCATTGAACCACCTTGAGAAAAAGAGATTGAGTTCTATTTGTTTTTTTCTAAAACTTCTTTGAATCGATCACGTCATTTTTAAATAAAAATATCATACCAATCATGTAAACTTTGTAAAACTAACCTTTAAACAACCAGTAGTTCGAAATTAATCATATAAAAATTTGGAATCAGATCGTTCATATGGTGTACGAGACTATGTTTCAGTATTTCAAGCAATTCAAGAACATCCATCAAGTAAGCTTTATCATCGGTATTAACTTCTTTGCAATAACATCTTCTTAAAAATTTACGACATAAAATAAGGAACGCACAAACAAAACAAAAAACATACACTGTTAATTCCAACCCATGATAATGTTCTAATAAGAAAGATCAAGGAATAAATAATTGAAAAATGCCATATCTTCGATTTATCCATAAACAAATGGTGACAATATCTACAAAAATGTGTAAAAGAATGGTATTTAAAATGTGATTTAATAAAAAATAATATACAAGGAATCCATAATCTTACGGTTTGATAACTAGCAATAATCTATCCTCAAAAAAGTACATACCTATGAGTTCCACGAAGAAGTATATAATCTCTTTTCTTTCGATGTCTAACAACTACATTTTCCCAAATTTTCAAGCCATAACTATATTTGCAGGTTCAATATCGCGATGAAAACAACCAATTTATATTATATAATAAGACAGCAAAACGAGAAACACAACCAACAGAAAATACTCCACCATTGCATTCTTTCTTTAATTCAAAAAGATTCTTTTCAAGTAATGTCATAACAAAATAACCGCATTTATTTCGACGTCCAAAGCATACAAGCCGCGAAGCATATTTCTGTTGCACTTTCTAAAAAAGATAAATAGTTTTCAAAAAAATACAAAAGCAGCGCAAAAAATAATAATATTCGTGAATACAAACAACAAAAATAACGATGAAAAATTTAAAAAATTGTTTACAGTAATAAAAAACATTTTTACTGTAAATTTACGGTAAAAAAAAGCGCTGAAAAAATAGTCTCCGTTTTTCTCCGTTGCAACGGAAAGGAGAAAACGGAGCTCCGTTTTGAACTTCTCCGTTCGAAAGGAGAAAAGAAAATCTCCTTTGCAAAGGATCCTTGGCGAAGTGAGAACGCTCCGTTTCCTTCCTTCCTTTCAAAACGTCTCCGTTCTTGCCCAGGCTTGCAAAAAATTTGTTTTAAAATTTTTTTGTCTTGGTCCCCCCTGTGAAAAAAATCGAAAAATTCGAATTTTCGATTTTCGGGCCCGACATCTCCCAAATCATTTTTTAATGATTTTAGGGTTGTTTGGGAGTAAAAATAACCATATCCCATCCCTTAAACTTAAAATCCGTCTCTACCGAACACCCAATGAGCCCGTGAAAATATGATAAATTGGCGAAAAATAGTGGATTTTAAAATTATTTTAAATAATTTTAAAAACAACATTATTTTTTCAGACAATGAAAATCAAAATTGGATTTTATTGCCTCTATTTTCTGTTTGTTTTTGTTGAAAGTGATTCAAAATTCAGTGTTCCAACATTTGAAAATGATACAGAAAAAGAATTTCAACAACTTGTTAAAGATATTGATCAAATCAATAATTACTTTTATGCAAATTCAAACTTTATGTTTTATCAAAAAGGAACTTTGGCCAAAAATGGAACAGAACTTTTGGAGCCAATTACAACAATTGCAGCCACAGTTGGAATAATTTCTGGTATGGTTACTTTGGGTCAAAAAGTGAAGGATTGGTTGGATCCTTCGAAGCCACCTCCTCAAAGAACTGAAGTAAATAGGTTTTAAATTTTATTCAAGTTTTTAAATGCAATTTTGTGCCTCTTATTTTTTGGACAACTTTGACTCCGGAGTCACCTCCGAATTTAAGCGATTGGCTTTTTTTAAACACTAAACAGTTTAATTGTCACTTTGCGACTCCTGACTCTGGAGTCCAGAGTCCGAGTCGCACCATTCTTCCTTTAATAAAAACTATGAAAAATATTTATCCGTTATAAATTAGCATTTTTTAGACCCCTCTTATTACTGAACTAAAAGTTGATTTTGAAAATCAAACAGAAAAATTACTGAAAAAATTTAATGAAATTCAAAAAAATATCGATGCTGGTGTACAAAGATTAATTGATCATGCAATTATTCAAGATTTTATTTTGGTATATTGTTTTTTAAAATTGAAATAAAAAGGGTGAAAAATGTTTTTAGGAAGCCCAAAATAAGATGGGACAATTGCAACTTCATACATTGGATTATTTGCAAAATTTTGTAGCTGGAAAAAGAGAAATATTAAAAGCAAAATGCAATCGAGACAGTCCATTAGATGCTTTAAATGTAAGACAATTTTTATATTTTTGCAAAATATATATTTTTCCCAAACTTTAAAATAGAAACAAAAGTCAAAAAATTATGAAGTGCGTTGCACACCCTAAAATCGAAATTTCGGTATACGGTAGTTTTGAAATTTTTTCTGATAAAAAGATCTTTTTTACGACATTTTGCCAATTTTAGGCCGCCGCAGCTTACAAATTAGTCAGACATATGTTTTATAGTATATTTAAATTGTAAAGACATAAAAAATATTCAAAATTTAATGATATTTACTCCTTTAAGATTTTTATTAATTTTCGTGCTGGAAAGCTTGGTTGCTTCAGAATAAAAAAACTTTGCTTATCCCAGACGCTCGCTGTAACTGTGGATACTTAAATTTATACATTTTCTTAAAAATGAATTTTTGTCTTGATTTGAATTGTATTTTAATTATAATTTGAGCCTTTTTTTGAATTTTTTTATAGAATTTCAGATTTATCAAATTATAAAAGTGCCCAAAGTTATTCCAAAAAATTCAAAAAAAAACATAAAAGAAACATTTTTTTTATTTTGAAAAAGTGTGTCAAAAAAATTTCGAAATTATCGATCAATTTTTTTGGGAACAAAAGACAAACACATTTTTGCGATTTTTATTTGAAAAAGAGAGAAAGAGAAATTTTGGCTTCTTTTGTGTATTTATAAATGTGACAGATTTATTAATTAATTAATTTAAATCTAAACACAGGCAAATATTTTTTGAATATTTTGGTCATTTCTTAAATTTCATCCAAGCATTTTTGTTAATACATTTTTGAAGAGCGAAAAAGTCATTAAAAATGAGTTTATGTTTTAAATGTTATGGACATGGAATCAGACATTAAATATTAAAAAAAATAAATCAATTGTCTTTAGCTCCTTTTCATAAAGTGCAAAATTTTAAATTTCCAAAAAAAATTGCCCATTTAAAATTTACTTTTTGCAACAAAAAAACCAAAACATATAAAACGCCTAAACGAATTGTGATTTGCAAAAAAAAATGAGAGAGAAAAATCTGATTTTTTTCTCTCATTTTTTTTGCAAATCACAATTCGTTTAGGCGTCTTATATTGATGACAAAAAAATTTACGAAATCGATCTTTCAAAGAAAACATTGCAAAAAAAAGACAAAATATTGCTCTAAAATACATTTGAAAGGGTTTTTTTCGTTGCTTTGTAAATGTACGTTGTCGAAAGTAATTGATTTTTTAATATTTTGTTATATTTTTATTTTTAAATTTAAAATTATCAATTTGATCTTGAAAAATTCAATTCTCGATAACAGTAATAAAAAACAAGTTAAAATTTAAAAATGTCACAAGCCTGTTAAACAACCATTATTAAAAATAAAAATGAATTAATTATAATATATTATCCATAAATGTTTTAATAAAATGATTAATTTATAAATTTTTGTTTATGTGGTCGAGTGGAGAAGAGCGCATAGCTAACGGCCAGACCCTCACAGGTTCGAATCCACCTCTCTGCCCAAGTAAGATACCAGTTAAAAAAACAAAGGATACATTTATAAAACCATTATAGTGAGTGAAAGATCCCAAAAAGAGGGAACCAGGACCGGGTTGCGCCAGTAAAAAGATTTTTATGGTTTTGTTGCTAATATAAAATGCCGTTTAAAAATCCTAGTTCCCAAAAAATTCCCACGGCGGTATATTTAAACCTTTTTAATTACTTTTTTTTCAGACTGTTGCAACTTTATTACCTGGATTTATTAATGCCGCCTTTGAAGCGGATAAAGACCCGATAGCATCTTATCAAAGCATTGTAAATTTAATTAATGGTATTATAAATCAATTTGTAAGTTTTAAAAGTTAATTAAAGGTATTTCAAAACATTTTTAATAACTAATTTTAGGTACTTTCATATCCAACATGTTATTCGATACTTGGCAGAACAGAATATGTTGTTCAACAAAATGATGTTGCAATAAATAAAATTAAAGCAATCATTGAAACGGTTTCTGTAAATAAGGCAAAAGTATGTCAAATATCAATTAAAATATAATAATTTAAACAAAACTTTAAAGGCAATAATCGGGAAAAAGATGAATGAAATATTTTTGTATCTTCAAAAAGAAGAGCCATCTTGCAGAAAAACTGATATGGATTCAATGGATGATTGTAGCTATAAATTACTTGGTAGAGTAATGAATTTTTTACCGTAGTAAGTTTTAAAATTAAAGTTTCAAAAATAATATAAAATTTAAACAAAGCTTTAAAAAAAAGTAAAAGTAAAGTAAAAAATATTGCCAAACAATTTGACCATATTTTTGCTAGCAGTAAACAGTGTAACACTGACATAAATATAAATGCAAATAAAATGTTGTTCTAATTTTAAGTGTTATTGATTTGTATAATCCGTTTTTTTCAGCAGTGGTTACTTTTATGCAATAAAAATTTTATCGAATAATACAGAATCACTCACTTTGGGAATTCAAGGAACTGTTTTTACTTATAAGACAAGCGAAAATCTGTTTTTTATTGTTATCATTGATAATAAAAAATGTGAAACAGATTGCCTTGAAGCGGATGATTTGACAGCACAAGCAATTGCGGATCAAAACTACCAAAAATGCCATTGCTCAGTTATTGTTCAAAGAGAATTGAATATTCATAATCTTATAACTTCTTATTATACTTCAGATGGCAGAGAAGTTACATCAAAATTTGGGAAAATTAATAAAGATTTTGTATATATTGCTGCTGTATAAATAATTATACAAAATTGTTGAATTAAATAAATGATGTAATATTGCAATATGGAATCTGTTTTGACAAAATAAAACAAGATTTCGAAACAGAAAAATGTAACTTTTCAAATTTGTTAGAGATAAATGAAAAAATAATTTTTTATAATCTGCAAAAAAAAGCAAACATAAAATTTCCAATTATTTAATATCGGTCATTTGTAAATTTCATAAGGTTTGCTTCAAAGGTTAAGAGGCGGTCTACGAGAAAAACATAACTAATTGAAATTTTACATAATTTTACCATTGTTCTTTCTTTTTTGTGTTCCCCGAATTTTCAGTTGTGTTTAAAATAGTGATACTGTATTATCGGTGATAATTTATTTTTACTGCTTTCGAGAACCCCAGATTCTGTTAAATTTTTTTGCCGTTAAAAATACAATTTTTTGTTTTATAATTTTATAAAAATTTTATTGCAAATGATAATTCTAGTTTTATGTTGATATAATTTTATTTTGTAAAAAAGTATCTATATATTTCATCCATTAATTTAAAGGGACAAAACAGTCGGATATATTGGACAAAATTATGATGAACCACAACAATAACATTTGTCTCTGTCTCCACAACAAAAACATTTACCTTTGGGTCCATCAAATGAAAAACGAGTGTCATGATTTGTTCCAATTAAATGTCCACATTTTGCATCTCGATCAGTATATTTAAGGAAACATCCATCATTTGGGGCATTTGTAACGCAATGGGCTTCAACCATTACAGGAATGAAAGCCATTGCAAGGAAAGCAAAAATAAAAATTGTAAAAAAAGTTGAACGCATTTGTGAGAATGTCTCTGAAAAAATAATTTGAAACTAAAAGTACAAAAATAATAGAAAAAGAATAAAATTTGTAATGAATTATTTTTATAATCAGAGTATATTAATAATCAGAGTTTAAATTAAACTCAACCTTTTAAATAAATAAACTTTTTGAAAGAATGAAATAAAAACTCAAAAGTCTTTTTTTGTCTTTGGGAAATAACAGTTTTGACAACAGCTGCTAATTGGCCTTATCAAAGCATCCCCGACACCTGACTTCCATTTACAATCTATTTTATAGTTTATTCTTTTCAGAACATTTTTTTTGTCGTTTTCTATCATCCGTTTTTGTTTATTTTGGAAAACTTTAATTTTTTTAAAAGCAGTAATGAAAAAAAATTTATGCAAATTTTTGTGAAATGTGAAGTGTGCCGTGAAAAACGGAAAATTTAACGCTGATACATAGATGTAATTTTCAATATCAACTTTATTTCCGAGGATATCTCTCTCTTTTTTGGTAAACTGACTGAATTCGAAGAAGAAAAAAAAATACAACTTTAATCGAAAAAAAAGAACATCAACTTTTATACTTAAAATTTATGTTTATTTGCAAGCGATCTCTAAAAAAAGATAAAATGCTCAAACTTTTTTTGAGTCCCTTTTTTTCTATGTAGTTTGTTTTTTGATGGATTTGATTTTGAGCGAAAAAAAATGTGAATAAAAAAGTTTGAGAAAAGTATTTGCCATCTAAAAATTGGCAGCAGAAAAAAGAGTCTTTAAAATTAGATCAATTAAATGTGACAACATTAAAAAATATGTGTGACTCAAATCGTGACACATAAAAACAATTATTTTTTTTTAAAACGAAAGAAGAACATGTATGTATGATAATGGAGAAAGCAGCAACTGTTCAAAAAAAATACAGAAAAAAAGATTCCGCATTTTTAATTTAATCATTCATTCCATTTTTTTATTATCAACAAACAACAAACAAATGTCTCATTAAATAAATGTTTTAGAAAAAGAAGAAAATATTTTGGAGGGAAAAGAAAAAGCATAAAAAATGAAAAGAAAAAAATGGCAAAAATAAATTGGTTGTTTTTTGAGGCATCCGAAACTGTCCAAAAAGTTGCTTTATTAAAATTTTAAAACCTAGATTCTGAGTAGGGTTGCCGTCCCCCCCCCCCCCCCCCCCCCGAAAATCGAAAAAGTCGGGGACGGGGAAATCCCCGACTTCGATTTTTCTCTCCCCGTTTTCCCCGGCCGGCGATGAAACTTGTCGGGGACGGGGGCCGGGGATCCGATTTCCCCGAAAAAATCTCGGGGATTTTGAAATTTTTGATAAAATTCCACAAATTAACTTACAAATGACGGATTTTATTGTTATTATTCCGCTTTGAGATATAAAGCATCGTTTTTTAATTGGAATGGTTGGAATTCTCGCGAATTTTCAATTGTCGAAAAAGATTATAAAAATTTTCGGGGGAAAAAGATGTCGGGGACGGGGAACCGGGGATCCCCGAAATCCAAAATTGGTCGGGGACGGGGAACCGGGGACGTCCCCGTCGGGGATATCCCCGGGGATCCCCGAGTTTCGGGGGAGGGGGGGACGGCAACCCTAATTCTGAGACAATGAGAATACAATAAACTGTTTTTAATAAAATTAATGGCAGTTTGCAAAACAATTTTATTTTCTGAAAAACGTAAAAAATTTAAAAAGAGGCAAGCAAAACATAAAAGAAAAACATTTTTTACAATGATTTAAAAAAAATGCTAAACACAAGCAAAACCAGATTTTATTTTCAAAAGTAACAAAACTTTTAAAATGATATTCATTACGTATATGAATTGTATTAAGTGAAGGACTATATTGCAATATTTATAGAAACGACAAATTCAAATTTACCAATCTTTTGTAATTTCAAGAACCCATTTCCATTTGAGATATGCATAACCGTCATCATCGAGAATGGCAGAAGAGACAGTATACTTTCCACGTTGAATAAATCCAGAAGGAGCTTCAGCAGCAGGTGAAGTATATTCATAATGTTCTTCACGAGGAGCAAATGACCCTAACATATAGGTTTCACTTCCAACTAAAAAATAGATTTTATTAAGATTGTTTAAAATAGAATTTTAAAAATAAACTAACCATAAACACCCATACGTTTAACTTTGTGGGTATATCGGAGCCCGCTTACAATGTCTCGTTGAACAAAATATTTTATACGGATATGATAGAGAGATCCTTCCTTTATCGACAATACAAAGCCATCAGCACCTAAAAACTTGATTAAATTTTTTCGAAGTTAATAAACTTAAAATTACCTGGCCATTCCATTGAACATTTAACTTCTCCCTCCGAGATAATTGTAATATTTGTGACAATAACTTTTTCAGAATTATCCGGTCGAATAACGATAACACCACCAGCTCCTGCAGGACCTAATAATTTTTGCTTATATCTAAAAAATAAAACAATGACTTGAAAATAATACAGTATGATAGAAAAATAACGTACGTATTTAAACTTTGATCATCGGCATCCGCATCAATAATTTCTCGAATTGTTTTTTCTGCAGGACGAAATCCGCTGATATCAATATTAAAGTCATCACTATTATTGTCAAGATCTGAAGATGCCATTCTCTGAAGAAACAAATTAAAGGTCAAATTTGATCCGTAATCAACAAGTTAAATCCGCGTTAAAAAATCTTTAATTTAACATAATAGTATCTATTTAAAAAAAATTTTTTGGACATAAAAATAAAAGTCAAAAAAGTGTTTGGATAGAAAAAAGATATGAGTAAAACGTAAAAATGGAATTTCTAAAAATGTGTAGAAATTTTATATAATAAAAAGAAAGACGCACATCTAACAAATTTTTTGTTCAGGGTTCATTGGAGCTGCATTTTGTGTGACTTTTTGCAGCTCCAATGAGTCTCTGATTCGCGTCGAAATCATCAAGAAAATTTTAGCAAAAAATTTCTTAGAGGTGGGCCTTCCCCTTTAAAAAAGAAAATTGCGTACAAAGATGGGACGTAACATGAGTGAGTGCTGAAAAAAGAAGGCAGCATTATTTCCTTCCAATTTTTTGATGATTCATGACATTGATTTACATGCCCCATGGTTCGACACTACACACATGGGCCAGTTGTCCAGTTGGGTCTGACTGTCGGATGTTGGGTAGCGCGCGCGCGTAGCGCACGGAAAAAAGCTGCGTAGCTCAAAAAAAGGAAGGGAAAAAGAAAAAAGAGGAAAAAAGAGGAGAAAGGATGAAAGCAATAATGAATATATCAATGGAGTAATCGATATATTCATTTTTAAATAAAACAAGTTTTTGTGGAGTAATTCGTCAACTTGAAGCTTCGCCACAAAAACTTATTTAAGATAGTGATAATTATTTTGATGCTCTATCTTTTACATATTTATTTAAAATTTTCCAAAAAGAGCTAACCAATAAGGCCCGTTGTCTTTGGATGCATTGTGAAGACCAAATTAATTTTCGAAATTTCGGTTTTTAATAACCAAAAAAAAGATTGAAGTTCCTCATAGCTTTATTTATTGTAAAGGTTTGCTTTTTGTACCAAAGTCAAAAAAATGTTTGGATAGTTTTTTTAACCTTTGAAGCAAACCTTATGAAAATTACAAATAAAATTTTTTTGAACATAAAAATCAAAATCAAAAAAGTGTTTGGATTGAAAAAAGATATGAGTAAAACGTAGAAATAGAATTACGTTTTACTCATATATCGGTTATTTGTAAATTTCATAAGGTTTGCTTCAAAGGTTATAAAAATGAAGAAAAAGAAAAAAAAGACTAAAAAAGACTAAAAAAGTTTGAAATTGTTTAAAACCATGCTTTTTCAAAATACCGGTAAAAATCAGGTCATTTTCAGATATGAAAGTTGTCATACTTAATAACATTGAGTAGGATTACCAAAAATCTATTCGGTGTCACTGTGCACCAATTCGGTTATTTTTTTGTCATAGTACATTTTTTTAAAAAGTAAACAAGCAAAATTTTTAATAAAAATTTAATAATAATAATATTAATATTTGGTAAAAAATTTAATTAATTAATTTAAAACATTATAAATTTAATTTAAATTTATGTTTTTTAAAAGCATTTTTCATTTTGTTCAACAACTAAAAAATTTTTGAAAAAAAGGCGCAAATGCATTTTAATTTAATTTTTTCAATCCAAACATTTTTTTGACTTTGGTACAAAAAGCAAACCTTTATAATAAATAAAGCTATGAGGAACTTCAATCTTTTTTTTGGTCATTAAAAGCCGAAATTCCAAAAATTAATTTGGTCTACCCAATGCATCCAAAGATAACGGGCATTATTGGTTACCTCTTTTTGGAAAATTTTAAATAAATATGTAAAAGATAGAGCATCAAAATAATTATCACTATCTAAGCAAGTTTTTGTGGCGAAGCTTCAAGTTGACGAATTACTCCACAAAAACTTGTTTTATTTAAAAATGAATATATCGATTACTCCATTGATATATTCATTATTGCTTTCATCCTTTCTCCTCTTTTTTCCTCTTTTTTCTTTTTCCCTTCTTTTTTTTGAGCTACGCAGCTTTTTTCCGTGCGCTAGACGCGCGCGCGCAACCCAGCGTCAAAAAAAAAAAAAAAAAAAAAAAAGGATTGAGAAATCACTGATTTGCTCGAGCTCGCTATATGAATATATGCATTTTTGCATTACTTTTTTAATATTTTATTTTTTTTATGTATTTATGTTATTAATTTTATGTTTACTGTTAAAAAAAGTTCTTTTTCTTTGTGTTTCCGATAATGAAAGGTCTTACCTTGAGTAATTTTTTGTATATGATTATTATTTTGTTTAGAATTGGTTTATATTTTTTCTGATACTTATCTGATTGATAGGAAAAGTAATAAATACCAGCTATTATCATCGTCTAAATTTTTTTGAAGATCGACGGAAAAGCTTTTTTCCAGCTTCGGTCAAAATTGATAGAAGAAATATGGTCGATATATGATTGCAAATCGCTATTGAACATTTTTCCGCCGAACTATATCTGATGTGTCGTTGCTGTAAGTTTTTTACTATTGATTTTATAACATATTTAATTATTTGAAGTTTTAGAAACTAAATGTCAAAAATATGAATGCTGTTTCTATGGACGAATATTTTTTCCTAAGAACTAAGTTGATGATGCTGATCAAATTTACATTGGGAATGTGTATCATCACCTTTTTCGTGGTCAATTGTCTATTGCTGATTATGAATTTTTGATAAAAGATAATTAAGCTCAATGTGATTTTTTTAAATTATCATTGTTGCATTTGGGTAAATTGAATATTTTATGTACTGGAAAGAATTTACTGAATTGATAAACAATCGGATGCTGATTTATGTTGAATCAAAAAATAATAATATGAGGTAATTATTTTATACAAATTTTTTATGGTATCAATCTACTGTTATCCATTTTAGTTTTCAACTTTTTATCGTATATTCAAGAATGATGTGTTTCTTCATCTCTCACGACCCAAAAAAATCAAATTCTGAAGAATTTTTATTCAAAAATTAACTGATTTGGATTATGCTTCAAATGTTTTAGTTCACTTTTTTATTGTATTTGTTTTATTGTTTTGAATTTTTCTTTAATAAAATTTCTGCATTGTTTCATTGATGACTTTTCGTGTAGTTGTTTTACATTATTGTCATTAAAATTTTTGGGTACAAGATGGGACAAATGTAAATTAGATGCGTTGGTATTGGGGATTTTTTGAGGATTAAATCTCCCGATAAGTATTCAAAAAACCATTCAATGAGGGTCAAAAACAAACCTCAATTAATTTTACGTGCCCCGGATAAGGTTTACGCATTTGTCGGCACTTTAAAAAAGCGCAATTTGCCTTGGTCCCCCCTGTGCTATCAAAATGACCAAAAAATGAAATTTGCCGACAAATGCGTAAACCTTATCCGGGGCACGTAAAATTAATTGAGGTTTGTTTTTGACCCTCATTGAATGGTTTAAACTATGTGGGATGTCTTAACTCAAATATCAACTCGTACGGTCTTTTGTGAGTATATAGCCGAAATGCATTTTATCAGTAATTGTCAAAATTTGTTCATAGACACTTTATTTCAATATAACTGTACGTTATTTTCATTATTTAAGCATATCCGCTTATATTTTCCAAGAAAAAAAATTTTTTTTTGATGTTGATCATGTTGGTGAAAATTAGAAATTCAAGTCGCTCTAAAATCAACATTTTTGAAGTTTGGCGGCAGAAACTTGTCCGGACCACTCAAATAACATAGTATTACATTATAAAAGTTACCGCATGTCAATAAGTCCCATAACCACTGAGTTTTACTATCGAAATGGTGTTGGGGATGCACTTTTTGCCTTCAATTCAATAAAAAAGTTTCGCACCCTACCTTTTTTTCTTTTATTTTGCTCCATATAGATGTAAAATGATGTGAGGAAGAAAATGGGACCAAAAAAAACTGGTCCCTACATACTGGTGTTGGCACCATATCTCCAATACCGTATACCCAGAACTTTAATTAAGAAAAATTTATCAAAAAAATAACTTTAAACGATCAAATTAGTCTTCATCGGATAGAACACGTTGAGAGGAATCGATTTATATGCGTTTTATGGCAGTTATTAAGAAAAGTCATTTTTGGCACTTTTTGTGGCACGGCACCTCGTAACTTTGTGCCATGGCATTTTCAGCCAAAAAGGACCTCATTTTCGGATTCTACGACCTTGATTTGGTCTAGAGACAACGAATTAGCCCTTAATTTTGAAATTTGTTTTTTTCAGAATCCGTAAAATCAACAAAATTGTACGATTTTTATAAAAAATGGCTTTTATGACAACTAAATTGGTGGTGTAAGTTTCATTTCTGCTTTGTGTTTAGGTATATTACAAAATACCATTTTTGTATATTCAAATTATTGTGAGCTCAAAAGCGCTATTAAAAAAAAATTAAATTTCGCAAAATTGTTGATTTAAATATATGATATATATAGTCAACAAATTTTTTTTTGACAAAAACGGAACTTTCTCATGGGACTGAAAATCCCCCTATATATATATTGCATTTACGGGGGTTCGACTATTTCCAAGATGAACGTGTTATGAGTTTGGTGGTGGAATAATTTGAAGAATGTTTGAGAATGCTGCGCAAATATAAATAGATATGAGCTGCTACTAAAAGTCATAAAATCGGAATTTGAAAGCTAATTATTGACGTAAAGTTTATGCAACAGAATTAAAACCCAAACCAATTCTAAACAAAATAATAATCATATACAAAAAATTACTCAAGGTAAGACCTTTCATTATCGGAAACACAAAGAAAAAGAACTTTTTTTAACAGTAAACATAAAATTAATAACATAAATACATAAAAAAAATAAAATATTAAAAAAGTAATGCAAAAATGCATATATTCATATAGCGAGCTCGAGCAAATCAGTGATTTCTCAATCCTTTTTTTGCAGCAAAAGAAACAAACAAACGAAATAAATGCGTAAAATTCTTGGAACGAAAGCTAATTGAAATCGATAAGTTTCTGAGCTCCGCCTTTTTTGCGGCAACTTTTTTTTTCAAATTTTTGCAATATTTCGCAATGCATCAACTAACGAATCTCCTTTAATTTGTTTGTTTTTTTTTTCAGAGAATGGCATCTTCAAATCTGGACAATAATAGTGATGACTTTGATATTCATATCAGCGGATTTCGTCCTGCAGAAAAAACAATTCGAGAAATTATTGATGCGGATGCCGATGATCAAAGTTTAAATACGTACGTTATTTTTCTATCATACTGTATTATTTTCAAGTCATTGTTTTATTTTTTAGATACAAGCAAAAATTATTAGGTCTTGCAGGAGCTGGTGGTGTTATCGTGATTCGACCGGATAATTCTGAAAAAGTTATTGTCACAAATATTGGTATTATCTCGGAGGGAGAAGTTAAATGTTCAATGGAATGGCCAGGTAATTTTAAGTTTATTAACTTCGAAAAAACTTAATCAAGTTTTTAGGTGCTGATGGCTTTGTATTGTCGATAAAGGAAGGATCTGTCTATCATATCCGTATAAAATATTTTGTCCAACGAGACATTGTAAGCGGGCTCCGATATACCCACAAAGTTAAACGTATGAGTGTTTCTGGTTAGTTTATTTTTTTAAAATTCTTTTTTAAACAATCTTAATAAAATCTATTTTTTAGTTGGCAAAGAAACCTATATGTTAGGGTCATTTGCTCCTCGTGAAGAAATTTATGAATATACTTCACCAGCTGCAGAAGCTCCTTCTGGAATTATTCAACGTGGAAAATATGCTGTCTCTTCTGCCATTCTCGATGATGACGGTTATGCATATCTCAAATGGAAATGGGTCCTTGAAATTACCAAAGATGGGTAAATTCGAATTTGTCGTTTCTTAAAATATTGCAATATAGTCCTTCACTTAATACAATTCATATACGTAATGAATATCATTTTAAAACTTGTGTTACTTTTAAAATAAAACCGGTTTAACTTGTTACAATAACTGTGTGATTAGCACATTTTAAAAAAAATTCAAAAAAATCACATGTCTGACGGTTTTTCCTGTTTTAAATAAACATACATAAAGAAAAATTTGAGCAATTAATAATGGAGTCATTTCTATCAAAGCTGTATATAACACCATAATTAAAACAATTTTATTCATTATTTCCGCTTTTAAAAATTAAAAAAATAAAGCTTTTTTTCATCGAATTGAAGTTGTTGTTATTAAGCTGTTAGTCATTCCAGGAATCACTTTTGCTTGAATATTATTTCCAATACTTTTTTTAAATGCTCTAAAATAGATTCCAGCGGAAAGTGTAATATTTATTGTTGAAGCTGTAAAACCATATGGACCAATTAAATGTTGTAATGGTTCTCCTGTTAACTGAAAATTATGATTGAGGCATTACTTAAAAAATATAGATGCAAATAAGGTTTTTAAGTCTTAATATTTAAGAAAACTGCTTGAAATTTTGATTTTCAACTCAAAATATATATCACATCGAATCCAAAGCAACGAAAGCGTGCTTTTTTTTGGTCCGATGTCTGGCAAAGTGTTTGTTTTGCAAACTCAAATTGCGGGATTTTCAAATTTTTTGTTGGAGCAAATCAGTGATTATTTCTTTGGAACTTTTTTTAAAGAAAAACTAATGGCACAATTAAATTCTCCATGGTCGAAAGCCTATATATGCCAAGAATCAACTTAAATAGTGCGAAAAATATTTTTCAGCAATTTCTGTGTGTTCGAACTTTTGAAGAAAATTTGAAAAATGAAAAACACTGAAAAAATTTTTTGTTTCTGTTTGAGCTAATTTTTGGCATACATAAGCTTTCGACCATGGAGAATTTAATGACGCCATTAGTTTTTCTTTAAAAAAAAGTGCCAAAGAAATAATCACTGATTTGCTCCAACAAAAAATTTGAAAATCCCGCAATTCGCGTTTGCAAGTAACACATTTTGCCAGACATCGGACCAAAAAAAAGCACACTGGATTCGATGTGATATCTCCGTAATCCATTGATATTCCAATGTATTTTGAAAATTTTTTAACAGCATATTGTTTTTTGGCATTTTTTATATGAATTAGTAGCACACGAACGATATCGCTAGCTACTTACATTTAAAAAATGTAAGTTATTTTTATCTTTTAATAGTTTTGGAGGTTTAAAAAACGGTATAAAAACAGTTAACTATTTTTAAGTATAAGTAGCTAGCGATATCGTGTGCTACTCATTCATATAAAAAATGCCAAAAAACAAAGCAGCTACTTAAAAACGTTCAAAATACATGTAAAAACCCAATGGAATACGGTAAAATTTGTTTTAAGCCAAAGCGGAAATGATATATCCGAAAGTTTCGCTTTTGTTAAAAAAACATACGTAAAGAAAAAGTTGAGCAATTAATAATGGCGTCAATTCTATCAAAGCGGTGCAAAACACCATAATTAAAACAAGTTTATTCATTCTTTTTGCGGCTTCACTATTTGCGTTTAAAATAAATTTTATCAAAATTGCTAAAATAATAGCTCCAAGAATATTGACACAAATGAATAAAATTTTAATATAAAATGGAATAGAATTTTTATTTGGAACAAAACAACCAAAAAATGAACAAATTGGAAAGGTAGAAGTTGATGGAAATGATGCAATAATATTGTTAAAAAAAACAACAACAAAAAACATTCCCAAAACTCCAATCACTGATAACCCCGCTGATAACAGCTTTGTTTTGGTATTATAATTAAATGGAAATAATAAAGCTAAACATCGATCAAAACAAAGAAAAAATTCCATAATTGAATTTAAATTTATAAATATCCATGGAATAAATCCGAGGCTATATAATATCCTTGAATCGTAAATAACTTCATCAGGTCTCCACCAAATGATAAAATATAAATTATAAAAAATTGATAAAATTGCCAAAATTAAGACAAATATAAAGTTTACGGTCATTGTTAACGAAATATTTATACTCTTTTTTAGCATAGTTTTTCGAAATAATACATTTATCGAAAAATATAGGGATAAAAATGAACAAAATAAATCCAAAATTTGATGGCATAAAAGGATAACAAAAAATATTTTCATCCTTTTTTTTGAGATTAATAAAATTTAAAAAAAACCTTTTATAAAATTATTTTTGCTTAAAAATTAAATATAATTAAATGTAATTATAAGAGCCACAGACAAAAAATAATTTCTACAGGAAATAACATTTAAAAAATTTTTAATCATAAAAGAATTAAATCGTAAAATTTGTAAATTTTAATTTTAATTTTCTTTAAAATTGTAAAAAAAGAAGCAAAAAATTACGTTGTTTCAAAAGAGCATCGGTTAATTTTGAAACTTACAAATTATTGCGCCTTCTTTTATTTTTTTTGTTAGTCTGGAAAGTCGAATAAAAAAACAGGCACCTAAAAAGGTTATTTATATGATATAAATTAATATTATTATTAAGAGACTGTCTACCAGATTTTTAAAATCGAGCGGAACACACCATCTCAGATTTCAATTATTTTTTGTATGTTGGTAGAATATGGTCTAAAAACGTTATTTTGAAAGTATTACCAGTTCTTATAGTGCTAGTTTTGGATTGGCACGATGCCAAAGGTCATAATTGACCAAAATTTCATGACAAGTAAAATATTTTTACTCCATTACCAAAAAATTTGAAGTATTCCCAGTTGATACTAGTTGGAACAAGGTTTAAAAATATGTATCGTTTACATTTCTGTCATATTTTTGAATACGATTTTTTTCACTTTGAATATTTCACCTCCTGAAAAAAAATTTCATTTTTCGTGGGGGGACCCAAATGAAACATGCAAAAATTGCCCCAGGATCTCAACTTTTAAGTTTTATGTGCTTTGTGCCATACCGAGGGGAACTTATCGATTCCCAACCAAAAAACTTTTGTCGAACAACATCTATAACATGGAATAATATATATATTTCATGAATGGGGGCAGGTATCGACTTCCGGTGACTTGCATTATGGAATATCAATGTTGTGGAGCATTCTGGGACAGTTTCAATATTTTTAGTAGCGATTTCGAAATATGGGACCCCTTTGAAAATCAAAAATTTTACAACTTAGAAATATCGCAAAAACTCGGTTTTTTCTTTCATAATAAAATCAAATATGTATTATAATTGTAAAATATATGTAACAACATCGATATAACATGATAAAAAATGACGGGGGGTCAAAATTGATTTTTTATGATTTTTTGAATTTTGCTTATTTTTGATCAATTTTCGTGATACCAAAATATTGGGAATATCGAAATATATCAACTATCTGATACTTTCGGGTTAAAATATAGCTTGTTTAAGATTTTTGGGCAATATTTCGATATCCTGGAATTACTAGTTTTCGTTTTCCACGTAATTGAAAATATGCTCAAGAATTTGAGAAAAAACATCTGGAAATCAATGTTTTTTCAATACAAGATCACTAAAAACGTTTTTTTTTGGTTTAAATGTTAATATTTTAACACTTTCTGAATGATTTCAACACAAAATAAAATAAAATAATTTTTTTCAAATTTTGAAAAATCAGTAATTTTTGAAAATCTTAAAATTGTTCAAAATGATTTCAAAACACTTCACCCTACCAAAATGAATAATAATAAATCTTAAAAAAATGTTTTTAGTGATCTTGTATTGGAAAAACACTGATTTCCTGGTGTTTTTTCTCAAGTTTTTGAGCATATTTTCAATTACGTGGAAAATGAAAACTAGTAATTCCAAGATGTCGAAACATTGCCCAAAAATCTTAAACAAGCTATATTTTAACCCGAAAGTATCAGATAGTTGATATATTTCGATATTCCCAATATTTTGGTATCACGAAAATTGATCAAAAATAAGCAAAATTCAAAAAATCATAAAAAATCAATTTTGACCCCCCGTCATTTTTTATCATGTTATATCGATGTTGTTACATATATTTTACAATTATAATACATATTTGATTTTATTATGAAAGAAAAAACCGAGTTTTTGCGATATTTCTAAGTTGTAAAATTTTTGATTTTCAAAGGGGTCCCATATTTCGAAATCGCTACTAAAAATGTTGAAACTGTCCCAGAATGCTCCACAACATTGATATTCCATAATGCAAGTCACCGGAAGTCGATACCTGCCCCCATTCATGAAATATATATATTATTCCATGTTATAGATGTTGTTCGACAAAAGTTTTTTGGTTGGGAATCGATAAGTTCCCCTCGGTATGGCACAAAGCACATAAAACTTAAAAGTTGAGATCCTGGGGCAATTTTTGCATGTTTCATTTGGGTCCCCCCACGAAAAATGAAATTTTTTTTCAGGAGGTGAAATATTGAAAGTGAAAAAAATCGTATTCAAAAATATGACAGAAATGTAAACGATACATATTTTTAAACCTTGTTCCAACTAGTATCAACTGGGAATACTTCAAATTTTTTGGTAATGGAGTAAAAATATTTTACTTGTCATGAAATTTTGGTGAATTATGACCTTTGGCATCGTGCCAATCCAAAACTAGCACTATAAGAACTGGTAATACTTTCAGAATAACGTTTTTAGACCATATTATACCAACATACAAAAAATAATTAAAATCTGAGATGGTGTGTTCCGCTCATATATGAAATTTTAAGATTTTCTGGTAGACAGTCTCTTAAATAATATCAGAAATATCTTTGCAAAAGTGCTATTCTATAAAATGAATTCTCAATTTCCATTTCAAGCATCTCCACGCGACAAAAGTCCTGGCACGAAAATTTTTAAAAAATCATGGAAGACAAAAATTTTTATGATTGATTTTTTTTTAATTTTAAAAACTCTCTCTTTTTACGTGAATTTATAAATGTTTACTTTACTTTTACATCATTCTTTTTAGATAAAACACTTTGATCTGTACATCTTTATTAATCAACTATGGACTTGAATGATCTTCCACTTTCTTTGTCATCTCCATCATCAACAAATGATTCAAATGTAGAATATACTTTTGCTTCTCCTCGTCCGCAAAACTTTTCTCTTCCTTATCCAATTATCAAATACATGTTTACAAATCCAAGTTCTGGAGAAGCATGGAAGAAATTAATTATGTCTTGCAAATATTTCTTTTCAAAGAATTCTATTTTTCCTGTTGAATATCTAGCTAATGGGGATGACAATCAATGGATAGCTGATGGAGAAATGTTTGATTCAACAAAAAATATTGCTAAATTATGGATATATAATAGCATTTTTGTTTTTAGCCATAGAACAACACTTTTGTCATCTTTAATCCCAAAAATTTACAAGTGTCATCTAAGTATTTTGACTATTATCTATCAAAATTTAACTTTTGATGAATATGGATTTTTAACTTCTTCTGGTACTGTTGAAACTTTGTGTCTTGATTTCTGCACCATTAGTCATCCTGATGGAACTTTAGTTACTTTCGATCGACTCTTTCAAAAACTTCATCAACTTGAAAATTTTGATATGTAAGTTTTTATTATAATTCAGCTTATATAATATTAACTTTTTTTTTGCAGGAATTGTGGCGAAAATTCTTCATCTATGTTTAAAAAAAATACTGTCAAAAGATTTGCTGAAATCCTTCCGCGTTTTAAAGAACTTTCTCACTTTAAAATTCTTGGTTTAACAGAAGCCTTTGATTTTGCTTCAATCACAGATTTTCTTTTGGTTAGTTTTTACTTTTTTAAATACCATATATATTTACAACAATGTTTAGAAGAATAAAACAATAAATGTAACTTTGAAGTATAGCAACAATACTCCAATGTCTGACGTATATAAAGAAGATCTTGAAATGTTTATTTCCAAAATTATTGAAGCTCCACCTAAAATAGTTCCATCAATCGATTTTCCGGGATTAAGTAATTGTATTTTTTTTGAAGATTATCAAAAATTACGTGGTGACCTTTCATATCTCTTATAGTTCTTTAATACTGTAAAGTTTGATTGTTTTGTTTGTTTTTGATAAATTTTGTTTTTGTTTATTCAATGAATTTTTTACGCAACCGACATTTTCAATAACAAAATTTGACGGAGAACTAAAATTAGAGAAATTAAAAAATGATATTTAAGAATGTAAAAATTTTATCAAGAGAGTATACTCTAGAGTAACGCAACTTCTCTTTCAGTCACATTCCACAGATTTTGTAATCCTTTAGATTCTCCAGGATTATAATATATTAATATGAGCACAATAATTATTCAACAGAAATTGAAATTTTGTTACTGTCATTTTCAAAAAATATGGAAAAAACGCAATTTAAAATGTGTAAATAAATGTTTTTTTGTCAGATTTTTGGGTAATTTTCATCCTTTTGAACAAATTTATTCTTTTCTTTTCTATTTTTAACACATGTAATTCTCAAAAAGGGACTTTAAATCTTTTTGCTTTTTTTGTTTCATTAAAATCTTGTGTTTTTGCATAAGAATAATAAAATATAGTAGACCAAAAAAAACGAACAACCGTGCTGTAAAAAGTGTCTGTATAAGATGTCACGTGACACGGGAGGGTCAGAAGAGATATCACGCCACTCTGATTTTGTTGGCAAAATGCTTTGATCTTTGGTCACCAAATGGGGGGGGGGGTGTAAAAAACACTGATGGCTCCTTGAATGACTCTTTCTTATTTTTTCAGAAGAAACATGTAAGCAAAAAACTATTGATTTAAAAAAAAGAAAAATATGAACAATATTTTTTTTGGTTTTCTTTTTTTTAAAGAAGCTTTGCAATTTCTTAAAATAAATTGTTTGAATAGTAAAATATAATTTTCAAAAAACTCAATTTGGAATGTGCTAAAGAATTGAGAAATTAATTTGCGGCAAAAAGAAAAATCAAAAATTTAAAAAAATCAGCGATATGTGTTTATTGAAAAAGAGATGACTGGATAAGAATTCTGAAAGCCCTGAATAAAAAAAAAACAATTAATGCCTGAATGAAATGTGCTGTCAGAATTTTGAAGGTGCATCCTTTTTAGGCTTTATCGATCGTTGACGATCAGTGTTTTCCCGATTCCAAATATTTTTTCCGACTCCGATCCCGATTCCACTGATTCTGATTTCTCCTTTTTTTATAGTTTTTAGAAAAAAAATTTACAGTTTTTTGGTAAAGTTTGCTCAAAAATTTGTTGTAAAGGGAATGTTTAAAAAATATTTAAATATGTAAAAAGGAAACTAAGCTGTAGGACTTTTTTTATCTCTTATTTCTTTAATGTTCTTTTTCCACTGTTACCCTCATTTTAAATTTAAAATGGTCGAAGTCCAATTATTTCAAATTGTTGAGTGTCACTTTTGGTAATAAAAAAAACAGTTTTTTTTCACATTTTTTTAAGTCTAAATTATTCAAAAAATATTTTCAAAATTTATCAAGTCACAAAGTTTTTGGTTGTTTTAAAAAAATGAAAAAAATATTTGTAAAAGTTGATTTTGTCCAAAAAAAGTTGATGGAATTTCGAAATATATTTTTTTGTTTTTAAAAGATCACTTTTTTGCTAGACTATAAAATGCTCTTTGAAAATGAAAAACAGAGAAGAAAAGAAAAAAAATTTGTGATGAAATAAGACATTTTTTTGGTTGTCGAATAATGTTTTTGGCTGGCACTGTCTGTGTTTTTGCAAAAAAAATTACTATTTTTTAATCTTTCAGTGCCACAAAATTTTAGTGGACTTTTTAAATATTTTATTTAAATTTAATCATTTTTATTTTTTTGTATAATTAGAAAAATAATCTATGAAATCTAATCTAAAATCTTATTTTTTAAATGACAGTATTTAAACGAAATTAAATCTAAACCAGAATCACATACAATTTTAAAAACATTGTACGATAGGTAAATACAACCAAGTGATAAAAAATTATTATTGATAAGGATATTCGAAAAATAAGAGTACCTTTTAAATTCAAAACCCAATCTTTTATCAAATTTTGTATATGCAGGAATCTTTTTCATATATCTACTTTAATTTTTGTAATTACAAAACAAAGCAAAATTTGACATTTTTTTAGAAATTTTCCTTCCCCAACAGTTTGCACTTTTTTTCGCAAAATTGCAGCTAGACGCAAATACATTTTGCAAAAGAGGATGAAATAAAAGAACGAACATTTGACTTTTTGAAAACAGAACGTCTTAAATCTAAAGACACCTTTAACACCTAAAAAAGAAAAAATAAATGATCAGAAAATATCAAAATTATGAAGCACTTTCATTTTCCGGCGGCTTTTTTTTAGTTTTTCAAAAAATCAGGGATAACATTTATTTAAAGAAAGCACAATGCTTTAAGAAAGTCATAAAATAATGAAACATATCACGTTTTTTTATCACTGAATTACCATTTTACAAACGGTTGGCAAAGAATCACCGCAAGCGTGATCATTCCAAAACGTTCCAAACAAATGTGCACATGAATTTTCATTTTCTTGTGGATATCCACGTTGCCAATAAAGATAATCTGTTGGAGTATTATCTGTCCACTTCCATTCACCATCTGTTTTGTGAAGGCCACTCCATCCCCAAAGAAAGGTGTCTAAAAATGAATTTTTTTAATGAAATAAAATTGTGTTGTTATTACTTATAAAAAAATATAATTCTTCTTCTGAATGAATTGATACCAAATGTGAGCTCCGATTGACACAAAATTCTTCAGCATCAGTCCAATTAAAATCTGTTAATGGTGAATAAAAGCATGCCGAACTTGGAGCAAAATAAGTCCAATTTTGTGGACATGGATTTACAGGAGTTGTTGGAGAAGTTGAAGTGATTGTCGTCATTTCAGTTGTTGTTGATGTTTCATTCAATGACGATGACGTTGTTGATGTAGCAGCTGAAGAAGTACCAGTTACAGTAGATTCAGTTTCTACAGATGTGCTGAACAAAGGAGTTGTCAACGAAGGTACCGTAGTTTGTGAAACAAGTGTCGTCGAAACCGTTGAAACATATCCTGAGGAAGTAGCGGATGAAGTAATATCAGCTTCCTCAGTTGTGGTTGTCGTCATAGCATCAGTTGTTGCTGTAACAGTTGACGCAATAAAAGAAGTCGTTGATTCAAGGGGAATTGTTTTAGTTGTTGCTTCACTTGATGAAACTATCACGGTTGTCAAAACAGATGTAGATTCAGTTTCTATAGGGGTTGTTAAAGATGTTGTTGTTGGTGTCGAAATTGTTGTTTGTGGAAGAGTTGTCGTTGTTGCAATATTACTATCGATTAAGCAAATGTATGGTTTTCTTTCAAAACAATCATCTGACATCCATAAACCATTTGCTAATCCAATGGCAGTACATGTATGTCCTTTAATGGCACTGCTGTTTGCCCAATTTGAATATGTAAATGGTCGATGATCAGTCCATGTCCAATTTGTGGCATCAATTAAACTTGTTCCACCAAGCCATGCATCAGGGGTTCCACTACCTTGTAATAAATATCCAGCTTGTTCTAAAAATATGACATTTATAATAAAGTTTAATTTGAATAATTTTAAAATATTTACGAGCAATAAATGCATTGGTAAAAGCATTTGAAATTGAAGCAAGATGTCCCCCAAAACTTCGGCAATGAATTTCAGCATTTACAAATGCAGAATTATTTGAAACAAATATGTAACATTTTGATTCCCATTCTTGACTATTTTCTGGACACATGGCACCGGTTGCTGCAGCAGATGTTAAAATGAAAGAGAAGCAAAGAAAAAATAACATGTTTTTTACGAAGCAAAACTGTTGTACTAATTGTTTTTCTTCCTTTTTTGCTGCTTTTAAAATGGTTTAATAAAAACAATGAAAATGTGTAATGAATTGTTTAATATGAATCACGTTGGTTCGAATTATATTTATTTATTACAAACTTTTTCGACAATTATAAATGTCATTTTGATTTTCAAATTAATTTGTTGTGGCATACAAGTATAATATAAAAATGGGAACATTTTTTACTACCCTTCATAGCACTAAATTATCTGGTATTTTATTTCCATTGTTGTTTTAATCCATTAAATGATCTTTGGTATTAATTTGCAGCCCAACTGTTCTTTCATAGAACAAACATATTTTGGTTGCGCGGAGCCCTAATTAACATAAAAAAAGTAGGAAAATTTTTAGTTTTATTCGTTTTGTATTAATGCTACAGCAAATTTTTATTTTAAATGATTTCAAGTAATTAACTTGAAATTTTTTTCTTCTCACGAAATAGTTGACTTATCAGATTTGTTGACTTTCAACGAAAGAAAGTTACCATTTAAAAGTGTGCGTTTCTGACAAAAAAAATGGAAACTTCCTTCTTGCATTAAAATTGAGTGATAACGATTTCACTTCACTGATTAGCTTTTTTCATTGATTGCTTTCTGCAATTTAAAAAAGTTGTAAAAAACGTGATAAATTAAAAATTATAATGTTTCACGCAGGAATTGATTTAAAAAATGGTAACGTTGCGCTTTATAATTCTGAAACAAAGAAAGTTTCTGAAGGTGGGTAACTGTTTCTAAAAAAATTAACCAACTTTAAAAATGACGAAAAGTTTAAAAATTAAAAATTAACTTCTTTTTAGAAAATTACTTTGCTTTAAATATTGAATTAATATTTCAAAAAATCGTTTTAAAAGTTGGGAAGAATCTTGGATGCGTGTGTATTGTCACTGATGAAATTAATAATGAACTTCGGAAAAAAGTGTATACTGATGCTTTAATATACGGATTTTGTAAAGCAGAAATTATTTCTTCTCGTACTGCAAATTTTTTAAATTTAATTGCTGATTCAAATTATAAACCAGAAAATGATGACGTTATATGGGTGTTAGATGGAAGCTATCGCAGGGTAAGAGTTTACACATAACTATGTTTTTGGAAACATTATACTGAAGAAAATCCCAATTTTGTTTTAAACTTCAATCTAAATATGGACCAATTTTAGGCACGGAATGATCGACATTTTTTAAGCTTTGGAGGAGATTCTATTGACTGTGATGTCTGGCATTTGATCGACAACGAAATTAAACATGTTAAGCGTTTATTGTTTTATGAAGATAATTTCTTATCTCTCGACAACATTGATGAAATAAGAACGGCATCAAAATTATTTTCTAAACCTAATGTAATTTATCATCAAAATAAAGTTAATAATAAAACCTTTGATATTGAATATTTTCAAAAGGAGTATCCTGAGTGTAAAATTGTAAAATATGAAAAACAAGGGAATGAAAAGGGGGCACTTGCGAAAACTCGTTTAATGGCGGAAACTTCATGGTTGAGTAATTGGAATGTTGAAAATTCTTTGCATAATTATATTTTTATTTTTCATGGCGAAGACAAAATTATGGCATTCATTGAATTAGATACTTTGCCAGTGTCGAAGGCTGTATTTTTAAATAAGCAAAAAAATGTTGATGAAATAATAGTAAGTTTGACTGTTTTTTCGAATCCCTAATAATTCTTGTGAAAGTTTTTAGATCAAGATGGGTACCTACGACAGTGTTGTTATTGAACATTTTAAACTTCCTTCATTTGAAAAAATGATATTTGTTTTTAATATTGACAAAAATGGCATATATTCTATGAAATGTATTAACTGCAACCACAACTTTGACCAAATATTTATCAAAAAAACGACCGAAATTGAATTAGCTTTTTTAAATTGCAATATAAATAAATGCGACACTCAAACTTCATACAAATTTCCATCAAAGCTTCTCAGCAATGATCAAGAAGTGAATACTGTAGGAATTGATCTTGGAACTACCAGATGT
This sequence comes from Panagrolaimus superbus, assembly GCA_964035985.1. Lineage (NCBI taxonomy): Eukaryota > Metazoa > Nematoda > Chromadorea > Rhabditida > Panagrolaimidae > Panagrolaimus > Panagrolaimus superbus. The sequence goes on from OZ038357.1 coordinate 17,471,435, forward strand.
TGTGCGGCTGTATATCGAATGAATAAAATGGAAACGGTTGCATTGGAAAATACTGGTGGAAGACTCCTTCCTTCCTATGTTGCTTATGATGAAACGAATGTAAAATGTGGCAAAATTGTTATTACTCGACTTCGAGATCATGCTAAATCTAGTGTATTTGATTCGAAACGAATTATTGGGAAATCAGTAGATGAAATTGTGATTGATGAAAATTGGCCATTCAAGTTATTATCCCTTGAAAAAGCAGAATCCGAAAATGTTGAAACTATTCATGGAATATTTCAAATTTTAAAACACGGGTCTTCTCTTATCGAAATCGATACCCCTGAAGGCAAGACAATAATGTATCCCGAGGAAGTATCGGCAGCACTTCTAAAACATGTAAAAAAGATCACAGAAGATTTTGAAGGAAAGAAAATTTCAAATGCTGTAATTACAGTACCCGCAGCCTTTACAAATGCACAAAAAAATTCAACTTTTGTGGCGGCTTCGCTTGCGGGTTTTAGCACTATTTATTTATTACCAGAATCTATTGCATCTGCGTTTGCATATTTTATTGATCGACCAATTCCTGCTAATTCAGATTTACTTCTTTTTGATTTGGGTGGTGGAACATTAGATATTTGCATATTTAGAATTGAAAATGATGACCTTAAAATTGTCGCTCAAAGCGGGGATACATATCTTGGTGGAAGAGATTTTGATAATATTTTAATTAATCATTTTAAAAATGAATTGCACAATACATTTAACATTTCATTGACATCATCGATGAAACATAAATTAATGCAAAAATGTCAATCAATTAAAGAAAATCTTTCAATCCTAGAAGATGACATGTAAAATACTTAGCATCGCAAATTTGCATATAATTAATTTAATCAAATATTTTTCAGTTTGCATGCTGATGATATTTCCACTGACATTGATGGAATTATTTTAATAACTCGTCAAAAATTTGAAGAATTATCAATTGCTCTGATACATCGGATTAAAGAGAATATCATGGATGTTTTGGCAAAATCCCATAAAACTTCCGTTGAAATTGAAAAAATTTTATACGTTGGTGGAGGAAGCCGAATGCCAATGATAAAAGTATTGTTGGAAGAAATATTTCCACATGCTCAAATGTTGATGGAAAAAAATCCTGATGAAGTTGTCGCCGTTGGGGCAGCATATTATGCATATAATTTGCATATATCGCCTTTATCCAAAAATAAAACTGAATCAACGTGTTCTGTGATGTGAATGATTAATGCTTATTAATCAATTACAGAAAGAAAGTGATTTTATTTTGTTTTTTGGTACTGATTTTTCTGTTTGTAAATAAATATTTATACGAAAATAAATAATAAAAAAATATTTTTACAAGAACTTTTCAAAATTTCAGAAAAAGACTTTAAAATTTCGTTAATATCTTCCTACAAAATGAAATCTGGCAATGTTTTTGTAGTATTTTTTGTGCTGATTATTAGGCATTTCTTTAGTTTACCCCCCTCCCCCTTTTTTATTCATTATTCAAACGCAACCCTCTCTTTCGTTGCCACTATATGACGTCATATCTGGACAAGCCCTTATTAAACTTACACGACAGTATATCGGGGAGCAAGAGAATCAGGTTCTCTTTGCAAAAAAGAGCAAAGTGCCCACCACCTTTAATTTTAAAAATTAGTTTATTATTACTGCAAACATTGTTTTATTAAATATCAAATCCAGAATCCTAAACTTTAAAAAATGCAATGAAAAATAAATAATTGAAAAATGAAATTCATTTCCAATAAAATGTTTTTAGTTGACACCACATCCATATGCAGCATAACTCAAGTTATCCCAATTATCCGGTTGAGGTTTTGAGAGATCCGACCAATAAATAAAATTTGATGAAAATTGTGTCAATTTTGATGAATCCACATTTGAACCGAGTAAAACAAATGTAATTCTGACATTTGTTAAATAAGCCATCAATTGATAAGCTCCAACAAGTGCAGCATCGGAAGTATCAGAAATAAAAATTATTGCCGCAACATTATTCGGAGGAACATTGAATGATGATAGGGCAGCCACAATATTTTGCAATTTTGTTCGAAGACTATATTGATTACCGTATCTTGGCACTGCCAAAACTTTTGACTGAATTTGTTTTATTGAGTAATAATCGTTCCAACTAACTGCAAATATGTAATAATATGTCACTTGAATTCTCTCAGGATGATTCAAATAACCGATGCTTTTTGAAATAAATCCGATTTCGGTCTAAAATAACAAAAAAAGCATGTGAATGAAAAACTAATTAAATTTTACGTAAAAGTCATTATCTCCGATTGCATTGGAACAATCAATACTAAAACTTATCCAACTTCTGCATGGATAATATGGAATTTCACCAGGTGATGTACTTGGAAATGTATACGGTTCAGCTGTTGTGGTCGACTGTGTTAACCATGTAACTGGATTTAATGTAGCAGTTGATGCAGGTAGGGAAAATAAACCAGTTGTGGTTGATTCTGTTGGAACATTAGCACCTGAATCTTTATGCTATAATTAAAACTTTCAAATCAAAAACAAACATCCAAAAGCAGTGTAGAAAAGTAAATCCCAATTATCCGGTTGTGACAAGGCAAGATCGGGCCAATAAATGAAATTATTGGAAAAAGTTCGAAGTTTAAGTGAATCAACATTTGTTCCAAGCATAACAAAAGTAATTCGAATTCCAGATAATCGAGAAAACCATCGATCGGAATTTCTTAAAGCAGAATCCGATGTATCCGAAATAAAAATTAGAGCAGCAATTGGATCATTTTGGTTATTCTCCAAAACTTCAATACTTGTAAGTAAACTTGCAGCTTGTTGGGAAAGAGAAAATGGCATAGGATTTTGTTGGGCATTATGCAAATTTATTTGCATTTGACCAATATTTAATCCACTATTCCAATTAAATTCTCCCGTATATCCACCTTCAGCTCTTAAACGATTTGGATAATTAAGTGTTGAAACAACATTTCGAATGAAATCCATTTGGGTCTAAAAAGTTTTATATTTAAAATATTTAAAAATTAATTAATACTTTAAAATTTCCATTGTTAAGAGTATTTGAATCATCGTATGAAAAACTGATATAACTTTTACATGGAACATAGGAATCAGCTAAAAAAATGTGGTAAAGATTTGTGTAAAACAATTTTTTATAGGAGTCAAACCTTTTGCTGATGCAAAAATGATGGCAATAATTAATAACCGGAAAATCATTTGATTTATTTTTCTTTTTCAACAAATAATGAAAGAAACAATGAAAAACTTTTGGTTTGTCTTTTATTTTAATGAAAAATTTTATTGACAATAGACAAAATTTTGGAGCTTAAATGATAACAAAAATTTTAAAACCATTGCTTTCTTAAAAAAAGGTGTAGCAAAAAATATAGGGCAAAAATCAAAGTAAAATTAAGAATATTGTTTGCGTTTTTAATCACTGATATTGTTAAAATGTTTTTTTCATTAAAATGTTCAAAAAAAGAGATTAACAAACAACAATTTTTCACTTTCAATAGAATTTTAGCAAAAAATTTTCCGAAAAAAAGAAAATCGTAAAAATGGCGCAAATTTAGCAAAAGATGCAAAAAGATCAAAGAGTCGGGCCGAATTTTTTTACCAAAAAAAAACTTTCTGCCGACATTATGAGATTTCGAAATATTTTTCTGCCAAAACATCGATGTTATATGTCATCAAAAAAAATATTGCTTTTCAAATAACATAAAAAAAATTAGTGATTGATTTTTGAATATTTTAAATATTATTTAAAAAATTATTTTAATTTTGTTAAAAAAAAGGTTCTAAGCCAAGTTTTAAAAAATCAATTAGCAGCATGGATCAATAATAATCATACGAAATAAAGTTGAAGAAACCAATAAAAATTAGATTAAAAATATTCCTCACACCATCAACTATCATAAAAGGTTGTTTAAAGAGATAATTAAGCGCTGTCGGAGTAACGTTGACTGATGTCGATAGAAGAAAATGGTGTCTGCTTTTTTTTCAGTGTTCTTAATTTTTATAAAATCACTATTATGTAACATCTAATTAAAGAAAAAAAGGTTTTGAATATTTTGTAAAACATCAAAAAAGAGAATTTTTGTACTCCCAACATCTACATTTTTCAATCACAATTATATGCAATTGTTACATTTTTATCAATTAATAAAGGACCATGCTATTTAGCATGTTCATTGTATTTGCCATGCGAAAAATGTGTTTTAACAAAAATCCAAATCCAACACAAAAAGCCCTGAAAAATTTTACAGATAATCTTGAACTCAGATGCTATCCGACCAATATTTTATGTGGTGGTACCACGTTGAATCAAAGTTGAAATTTTGTTAAATGGACTCTGGCAAAATGCATTTTAACGCCATCCAGCAAAAAAAATTTTGTAATCTTTCAACACGAAAATACTTCAGAATCCGAATCATAAATTTTTTTTCAAGAACAAAACATTGTTTTTGAAAAAGCGTCATTTATAAAATTTTAAAATGGGTGATTCCATTAATTTGTAACGTTAGATCAATAAATTTATAAATTCTATAGAAATATTTCAATCTTTTAAATTTTATTTCAACACTAAAATGCTCGTGAATATTTTTTACATAAAAAAATAATTAGAATATTTAAAAATACATTCTAAAATTTTTGCAAATCGACGGTTAAAGGGGGAGACGCACCTCTAACAAATTTTTTATCAGGGTTCATTGGAGCTGTTTTTTATCTGACATTTTGCAGCTTCAATGAATAAAAAAAGCAGCTTTAATGAATGCTAATTCGCGTCGAGACCCCCAATCAATGTCAAACAAAAAAATTTGTTAGAGGTGCGTCTCCTCCTTAAACAATTTTTTTTGGCAAAAAAAATCATTTTAAAATCGATCACAAATGCCTATTTTCATTTATTTCAAAAGTGATGAAATGGTGACAGCTGGTCACTATTGCATCATTCTGATTTTTTGTTACTAATGAAATGACAAAAAGCAAGCAAAAAAATGATCAAGCGTCTGCGAAAAAATAGATAGATATACACGACGAAGCATTAGTTGCATCATCATTAATTATCAGTTATTTCATCATAAAAACAAGAAACATAACGTCAAAAAATTCACTGTCGTTCTTCTTCAATTTTAAATTACTCGTTTTGAAAAAAATATATGTTTTGCATTAAAAAAGATATTTCTGAAATCGAAATTTCGCGAAATGGCGGTTATTTTCCGCCTTTTTTAAAGGGGGAGACGCACCTCTAACAAATTTTTTTGTTTGACGTTCATTGGAGCTGCTTTTTTTATTCATTGGAGCTGCAAAATGTCAAACAAAAAAACAGCTCCAATGAACCCTGAAATAAAATTTGTTAGAGATGCGTCTCCCCCTTTAATATATCCCGGGAAATGAGCAGCATTTAGAAATGTCACAAAAATGAATCATTTTTAATAAATATTTGGACAAATTTTAACCCCAAAAAAATCTAAAAAATCAGAATCAGAATATGTAATTAATTATTTTTTGAAAAAATTGGCAAATTTGCATTATAATAAATATTTATATTATAATATATATTATTCTTTCAACTTTTTTGTCTCTAAAGTTTTTTTCAAATGAGACTTCCCGATTTAATTAATAATTTTGGCATATCTCAAATTAATAGCATTTCACCTTTACAAAACCAAATTCGAAATTTTAACTATTAAATAGTAGAAATAGGTTAGGAGAACACATCCTGATACTTTTAAAATTTTTTTGGTGAATATCCGGATTTGGGATATAGGATATCCACCCTAATCCCCTACGGCATTTATAACGAAAATGGCCTCTATTTTGGTCATTTTTGACCCAATATTAATGTATTTGCCAAATTTCAGCTTTTTATCTCAAAATCCACCTTTTTTTTGCCGATTTTTTCCATTTTTGCTCGTCTTTGAAAAAAATGTGTTTTATACCACAAATATTATTATTTCTATCATCGGAAAGATACACAAATTTGTAGTTTTTAATCTAAAATTTATTTCTAATATTTCGGTTAGAAAATATAACATGGCTAAATATTTTTATGTTAATCAATATTACCGAGACTTTTTACGGTAATAACACTTTTAAAATTACTCCAAAATATTCAAATTTTATAAAAACAAGCTATAAAAAAACTCAATTTTATTCTGCAAATTTTTGTTGGATTTTAAAAAATGTGCTTTTTTGCGTTCCTTTTTTTAAAACACAATAAAAAATAAGCATTGATTTGCTTTTATTTTTTTTATTGATTGAACACTTTTTTTTCTGACACAATTTCCTTTTTTGCAAACAAGTATGAATCACAAAAAATTATTTATTTATTTGGGTTCTTTAAAGACGGGAAAAAATGTGTACTAAAAATGTGCTGCTTTTGAATATTTTATTAAATTTAAATGTAAAACGATTTTAATGCTTAAAAAATTTAATTTAAAAAATATAAAACTAATTGTTTAAAAATTAAAGTAAAATTCGGACAAAAATATTAAAAATATGCAGTTGTAGAAACTTCCAGAATTGTACGAATTCAAAAATAAATTATAAAAAAATCTGAAAATTTCAAGGACATATTGAAATTATCAGATTTTTTAGTACACATACGTTTACACCCTATTAATTATTATTGATTAGCAGTTTCATTGATGCTTTGCTGTAAAATTTTTTTTAAACAATTTTTGAAATTTCATCCTTTAATTTTTAGCTAACAAAATTACCAAAATTTAAATGATATTTAAAATATTCAAAGATTTTTTTACTAAAAATTTTATGCTATTTTAAAAATCAATATTTCTAAATTAAGTGCTGCATTTTTTGGTGATCGCAAAAGTGTCCGCTTTTTTTGAAAAAATTTGTTGAACATTTTTTGTGCTCTCTTAAAATGTTTTTCAGCAAAAAAACAAAATACAAATGAAATCGTTAAACACTGCTGATGTAACACATGGATAAAAAAGTGAGTGATGAAATAAAACTTTTTTCCGTCTCACTTAATTTGTAGCAGCAATTTTTGGAGCAAAAAAATGTGGTTTGGTTTCTAAAAACTTCATTATAGTATTTATGGAGGATTGTTGCACCGATATTTAGAATAATTATCTTTTTTATTATAATTACTAATTTTAAAAATCTTTATAATCACATTATTACTGTTAATATCCCAAAGACATAAATTTGGTGCACTGATCTTCAATGGCAAACAGAAAACAGAATTTTCAAAAGTCATATGTTAGTAATTTCCATAACATGTTTTACACCATTTATTGTGTTATTAATTACCTCATTTTATATTACCTGTATATATTTGTAATATTTAGAAATACTTTTTTTATAATTACTGTTGTTTCTTCCATTAAGAAATAATTAAATTTTAAACCAAAACATGCATTATTGAATAAAACTTTTAAAAAACTTGTAACTAAATTCTTTTTAAATATTCAAAAAATCGCGGCTGTTTCTTTTTTTCATTTTCTGCAAACTTTAAAAAAAATGACGGCAAAAATTTAGTATTTTTTTAGTTTATTTCGATCCAAAATGGATCCACCTTTTTCGAGCTCACTTTTTGCTTTAAAATGTTTAACAAAAATTTTGTAAATTTTACTAAAAATTAATGTTATAAAAAATCATTGATTATCAACCATTTAAAACCCGTAAAATGGTTGATAATCAATGATTATTTAAATGGTTTTCAAAAAATTCAATCCTGCAAAAATTTGACTGAAAAATGATTTATTTTTGTAAAAAATAAAGACATGAATCAAAAAAATTTGTACATAAGACAAAATTGATCTGTAATATTTTTTCATTATTTTTTATGTTGGATTTTTTTTAAAACACTTTTTTTTACTAATAAACATGGCAAGTGCCGTGTCAACATGCTAAATAGCGTGGTCATTGATTAATTGATAGAAATGTAACAGTTTCATAAAATTCGGACAGACAAATTTGGGAATTATGAAAATTCTCTTTTTTGATTTTTCACAAAATATTCAAAAAAATTTTTTATTTGATGTCTGTGATAAAATATATTTTAATAAATGACAAAAACACATACCATTTTGGCGATGAAAAAAATTATTCTGCAAAAGCAGCACAATTTTTCAAAAAATGCGATATTTCGAAATGGAAAAAGTTTCGAAACTGTTTTGCTTCTTTTTTTCAGCTGCTGACCTTTGTATTGGGAAAAACAAATTTTAAAAATAGTTTAATATGGCTTTTTTTACTACCTCCATACTTTTTTCATTTCTTTGATCTTTTGCTATTTTTATACGAAAAAACTTCAAAAACAATTTTCGTAATCATTTTTAACATCTGTCTTTTCATAAAATGATTAATAAAAAAATGTGCAATTTTGCGGCGAATATTTTTTCTCAATTTATTTTATCCACATTATTTTAGAATTTAAAAAAAAATGCAAAAATGAAAGGCGTGTTTTGCAAAAATATCTTTCATTTATTTTCGTTAATAAAAAATATTGGGGGGGGGGGGGGACAGCAAAAATAAAACAGCGCTTTAAAAAACGATGAATAAATATTTTTATTCGAACGAATTGGTTTTGGTTGCCTGAAAAAGACCCTTAAATATTTTAAAATTTGAATATTTAATTTTTTGTTTCAATTTTTTAAAAAGGGTAAATTTGGTATGCAGACGTTTCCCTGACTTTTATTTCCCTGACTGACATTTCCCTGACTGACATTTCACTGACCGTCATTTCCCTGACTAGGTCATTTCCCTGACCGACTTTTCCCTGACTAAGTCGTTTCCCTGACTAAATTAGTTCCCTGACTGGACATTTCCCTGACTTTTTTTTAAATTACAAAATTGAGTTTTTATAAAAACTTTTTTCTTTTTAAGAATGAATTGACAATCTGCTTGATCTTTGACCGACGTAAATAAAGCGATTCTGAATCTTGTCGCCAAGTCTTGGTCCCCGAAATTCGCAGTGCCGTAATTTTTAGAAGCTACTTTAGAAGTTTGTAATATATGATTAAGTTGTATTTTAATGACTCAGTTTATTGGGTTTACCCGTCCCACTATCCCATGTACTAAGTTATGGGTTCTTAGGGTTTCCTCAGGGTTTCTCAGTGTTTCTTAGGGTTTCTCTTAGCAACGCCGTATTTAGGGGGGGGGGGACACTTGGGGCTCGTGCCCCCCCCCCCCCCCCCCCCGAAATTCAGATTTACTTAACTTCGAGCCTCGACAGTAAATGACGGGACGCCGGATTAAGGGTGTACAGTCGGGTAAAATTAGTGAGCCGTCAAAAAGCTACAGTAATATTCCATCAAAGAAAACAAAGGGAAAAGGCAATGGCTTAGTGGTCAATGAAAAAGCTACAGTTTCCGTCAAAAAACAAAGGCCGTGGAAATAATAGGGGAAAAAAGGGATAGGGATAAAAGCTACAGTAATAATATATTCCATCATCAAAAACAAAGGGAAACGGCAATGGGTTAGTGGAGGGTGAAAAAACTACAGTTTCCGTCAAAAAACCATCAAAGAAAACAAAGGGAAAAGGCAATGGAAATAATAGGGAAATGAAAAAGGGGGGATATGGATAAAATCCGGCATTGGAAAAATCCGGCATTGGAAAAATCCGGCATTGGAAAAAAGGCAAATGTTTTTGAATGTCAAAATCCATCAACGGGAAAATCCGGTAGAATATCTGTAAATATCCGTCAAAATGTGTAAACCTGTAATCAAAAAGTGATAAATATGTGATAAAAAAGGGTAAATCCACCAAAGTCCGTGGCAGTGAAAATCCGGTAAACAAAAAAAAAAGTTTACCGGAATAAAACTTAGGTAAAAAATTGAGAAAATGTAAATATATGTTGTTTAAAAATGTTTTTGAATGTCAAAAGCCGTCATCCGTCAATATCCGTGAAATATATCCACAAAATCCTTAACTTTTGCCGCTTCGTGTCAAAAAAGCAAAGGTGTGCCCCCCTCCCCGAAATCACTGTGCCCCTTCGAATTTTTTCTGTATACGGCCTTGTCTCTTATTAGTTCTGACTATGGCAATCGGGACAACTGCGTTTGGTCAGCTCAATAAATATAGTTGACCGATAGAATCTAACGCGGACAAGATTCAGAATCGCTTTATTTACGTCGGTCAAAGATCAGGCAGATTATCAAGTCATTCATAAAAAGAAAAAATTATTTATAAAAACCCAATTTTGTAAATTAAAAAAAAGTCAGGGAAATGTCCAGTCAGGGAACTAATTTAGTCAGGGAAATGACTTAGTCAGGGAAAAGTCGGTCAGGGAAATGACCTAGTCAGGGAAATGACGGTCAGTGAAATGTCAGTCAGGGAAATGTCAGTCAGGGAAATAAAAGTCAGGGAAACGTCTACTAATCGGTAAATTTGCGGGCACTGGTCGGATACCATTCACCAGGCCCTACTCTGATTTATCACAAAGAAGGCTGCCGCATTCCTCTCCTGTGGTATTCTCAGAGACCTTCTGGAAAATCTCAACAAAACTTTGGAACAGATTTGTGATGTGGCAAAAACCCGACTCCGATACAAATTTTTTGGACCCTATTTATTTAGTCACTTACATTTTTAAATCCACCGCGAATCCGTGATCCGTGATTATCAATTTTTTTATCGCAGGCCCTGGTGGTCCCCTAATAAAGTCAAAAATTTTTGGAAAATTTTATTATTTTAACAGAAAATACCATTTAAAATTGTAATAATAATTTCAACAGTTAAAATCAACAAAGCTTAAAAACTTTCAATAAAGAAAAGATTAGTACATCGATCGAAGAGGGAGGTATGCAAATCCTGAGAAAGAACAAACACATTAAAAACAAATTCATGAAAAATGCAATAAAAAAATTTGCATCATTGAAACAAGGATGGATAATAATAGATTTAATTACAACAGATATCCCCTTTTTTTACTCACTATGTATCAAACAAATACATAGTGATTCCGGTGTCTTTGAATACATGCATGCTTTTACTTTGTTCGGGTAGCTCGTTTTGAAGCAGTTTTTCTTGATTTTTTTGCAGACGCTAGTGCGGCACCTGTAGAAATTCTAGGAGTTTGTTTCTTCACAGGTGCTTTTTCAGCCGTAATTTTTTTTGGACTTTCACTAGTAGACATTCTTCCTGTTTGCTTCATTGGTGCACTTTCACCAGTAGACTTTCTTGCCGTTTGCTTCCTTGGTGCAGCGGTAGCTTTCTTGCCATTAACTCCATCACCAAGTTTAAATGAGCCAGATGCCCCGGTGCCAGTGACCTGCTTTAAAGCTCCACTTTCAACACCACGCTTTAAAGCTGCACGAATTTGTGAATTTGTCTAAAAAAGATAAATATAAAATATATAAGATAAAAAGAAATACACATATATAAATGCAATTAACTTGCTTGATTGGTAGAAGCTTTTGGAATATTATATGTTTCAGTAATATACTTAAGAATAGAAGCCCGACTGGAACCTTTTCTATTCTTCAAATGTGCAATCGCTTCTTTAATCATTTCACCATATGATGGACGATTTGAATCACTTTTAGAGATTTTACGACTTCTATCAACAGTCTTTTTAGCCACTGCATTTTCATCATTTTGTTGCTTTTTTGGTGGCATGTTTTTGGTAGGAATTGAATTGAAGTAGACTAAAAAGACACTATTAAAAGATGAAAAAAAAGAAAATTAAATGCACGAGCACAAAAAAAAGCGACATTAAAATGCCAAAAACAAATAAAATCAATAACAATAAAATCGCGATAATTATTCTTTTAGAAAAAAAAACCGGTCGGTAGCATTTGTTGTCGTCGGCGACGAAAAAAAAGAGAGTCAATGAGGAAAGCACAAAAATTGTAGTTTGGTCTTTTCAAAGAAAAGTTTTGTGTTAAACAAAATGGATGCTTTTTATTTATTTTTTATTTGAATTTTTAATACATTTTTTTGTTTTGAGATAACGAAGGGAACATTAGAAAAGAACTGAAGATTCTTCTGATGAAGATGAGTAACAGCAAGAAGTGAAGCAACCTGCAATTGTTATACTTGATGAACAGAAAATTAAAAATTCAAGATTCGATTAACTACAATATTACCGTAATCTTCCTGATTTTAGTTGAATCATTAAGTGTACATTCTCGTCCAATGTTGTTAGCTGAAATTGATTATCGTACAAAGGTAATCCTTTACGATTTGTAAATTATGATTAATTTTCTATATTTTTCTCATTTTTCAAGTATTTATTTTAATGTTTTAGGAACATTCAAGAGGGAAGCGTGGCCCAGTGTATGAAGATATGGAAAATTTTACTTGTCAACATCTACATTTGACGACAAAAAAAGTATTTGAACAAATAAAGTCTGATCCTTTATTATCAAATAAGTCATCAACAATGGTCCCTTCTCGTCGTTCTTTTGTTAACAATGACAATTTGTCCGTTCGGATAATCTTTTTAGTGGAATATTTGTGAAATATTTGAAAAAAAATTTACACCTCCTTTAGAAGTTGACGCAATGCTTGGTCGATTTTACAATATCAGAGATCCGGATATTTCTAGTATGGTTTAAAGCTCTTCTTCAACACCATCTTGAACATGCGGGTAAAATACAGTATAAATATTTAAGGGTCTTTTTCAGGCAGCCAAAACCAATTACTTGAATAAATTTTTTTTTTATACAAATATTTCTTTATTGTTTTTTAAAGCGCCCCCAATATTTTTTATTATCGAAAATAAATGAAAGATGTTTTTGCAAAACAGCCTTTCATTTTTGCATTTTTTTAAATTCTAAAATATTGTGGATAAAATAAACTGAAAAAAAAATGTTCGTCGCAAAACTGCATATTCTTTTATTAATCATCTGATGAAAAGACAGATGTTAAAAATGATGAAATCTCAAGTCATTTTTAAGTTATTTTTTTGTCGCTGTAAAAATGAACAAAAATCAAAAAAAAAGAGAATAATTTTGAAAGAAAAATTTGTGTTATTTTTTCAATTTCAGTTTGACAAGTTTTGAATATTTTGTAATGGCATAAAATTTAAAGGGAGTGTCGGAGATAGTGAAAAAATTTTTACGACAGTTTTCCGTCGTTCCAAGCGATGGGGAATGCATTCGTTGCGTGCGGGCGGACAAACTTTTTCATTCCCCATCACTTGGAACGACGGAAAACTGTCGTAAAAATTTTTTCACTATCTTCGACACTCCCTTTAAATACAAAAGTAATAATAATATTGAAAAGCCAAAACACATTGAGTTTATAATGTATCAAGAAAGTTAATATTTTTCAGTTACGTTACTTAATCATCATCACAGATGAAGGATCGAACATGCATTATTAAAAAAATTTATTTTTGTGAATTTCGACTGTTTAAAAAAATTAGTTAAATGAAAATTTTAATTTTTGTCAAATATTTTTGCTCAAGTATGGTTCTAATTTAATGCAGTTAATTTATGACAAATTTGCATAGAAGAAATAATTGTTTAAAGTAATGTGTTTACTTTTTTATTTACTGTGTAAAAATCAAAGTTTCATAAATACTAAAAATTGTTGTAAAAAGTTTTCGCGGAACATTTTTAATTATGTTCAATTTTAAATATTTTCACTATGAGAGAGTTTTCCAAAACTTTCAAAAACATAAATATTTTTGTGTATCATTTTTGGGCTTAATTGAAAAAAGTAAATAAATTAAAAATTAAAATATTCAAAGAAAATTTGTCAAAAATGTTTTCCTTTTTTAAAACTAAAATATTTCCAAATTTATGTAAAACGAGACTATTTTGTTGAAAAAAAATTCAAGAAGGATTATAGGATTTCAAAACATCGCTTTTCGTGCCAAAAATTGTTTTCTTTTGCGACGGCGCAGACGTTTTCCATTTTTTCTGCAGCCAAAATTTTTATTTTATTTTTTGTAATATATAATTTTCGAAAAAAACGATCGAATAAAAAAAGAGATAAAAATTGTTTAAATAATAACAGTAAGAAAATATTGTTCAATTCTTTTAATAATTACAAGTTTTTACATCTTTTTTCAGTGAAAAATTGCACAAAAAAGCGGGTCAAACAAATTTATAGTGTCGAAAATGGTGAAAATTTTATTGTATAATTTTTGTGTAAATATTAGGCTGTTAATTAAATAAATATTGTCGTATACGAATGTTCCGTTTGTTGGACTTTGCTATTTAATTTACTGTCAAATATAAATATTCAAATATTTTAATTAAACAATTTTTAAAAGAAGGAAAAATTAATAAAAAATTCAAAGCAAAAAATGGAAATAACTTTTGTGCGGCGCCGAAAAAAAATGTGTCCGTTTAATATTTTTAAAACCGATGAATAAATGACACCTTTTTTTGCTTTAAAAATTTGTCGAAAAATTTATTTGGCTTTAAAAAACGCGGATATTAAAATCTAAAAATTGAAAAGCTTTGAATCGAAAATGAGAGATTTGAATGTTTTAAATATATTTTTATTGTTGTTTTTAAAACATAAAAGAAATAAAAAATGCTGTAAAACTTTAAAATTATACTAAAATTTAAAAAAACATCTATTTAAAATCTGCCGCCATTAATAATTTAAAAAGCGAATGTTTTGATGAAGGTCCTATTATTTTGTGAATAGATGTGCATAAATTATACTTGGATTTATACCAGGACCATTGCTACCGTACTTTCGAAATTCAAGGTAAAAGTTGGCAGTTACATCGTGTAAAATGTTGACAGAACATTTTACCAATTGGAAAAAGAACTGCCAGCTTTTATTGAGGCCCAAAACTATAAATAATTAAAAGAGTTTTTACTCCATTATAAATGAAGAAACAGAAAGAAAAAATGAAAAAATGATGATCTTAGGTGGCAAAAAATTATAAATATTTTGTCGTTTCAAGAAATACTTTGATAACAATTTGTTTTAATTATCGTAGAAAAACAATTTTGTTTAAAATGTATTCTTTTAATTGCTATAATTTTTTACATCTTTTTTCAGCGAAATATTGCACAAAAAAAGCGGTCAAATGAGTTTTTAGTGTCAAAAATGTTGTAACTTTTCATGTATGATTTTTTTGTAAATGTTTGTCTCCTTTTTAAATAAATATTGCTGCTGTCGATTTTAACAACTTTCGATAAATATTTCAGTATTTAATAAACATTTTAAAATTTTAGTCAAAAAATTGCAAAAGAAGGAAAAAATCTATAAAAAATTTAAAGCAGAAAATCATTTTTTCAAAAATGAAAGCAGTTTTTGTGAAATGTTGAAAAAAAAATAAGGAAAAAAATATTTCGCTTATTTTTGGGCAGATTTCGTCATCTCGCCGATACTTTTTTTTGCTTTAAGATTTTTAGCTGAAAATATATTATTTTTTTAAAAGGGAAAAATACACAAACAATTTTTTTTATTGATTTCTTTTTTTGACGTGAATCATCACTAAGGATGGACAAGGGCCAAAATCTTTGGCCCTGGCCCTGGCCCCGGGGCCAAGCCGTTTTTTCACAATTTTGCCTTGGTCCCCCCTGTTCAAATTTTTTTGAAGCACAAAAAATCTTGGCCCATAGTTGAATCTTAAAAATATTTGAATTTGGCGCGGTTTGTCGAAATGTCCCCGAATGTCAAAATTTTTCGTCAAAAAGTTGCCCGCGATCGTCGTTGTTGGTCTACCCTGACAATATGAACCCCTGGGCTCTTCTGGGAACAATTTGTCAGTATATAACAAGTGCGACTTTTAAATGGACCACCCTGTATTCATTTTGAATTCTGTTTTTGAAAAGAGGCCACTTTTTCCAACAATTTCTCTTTTTTTTCTGGATCGCGCAAGTTCAACGATTTTTTCGATAAACTTAACCCTCTACTAGGACTTTTATTATTTATTTTTATTATTTAAAAAAAGTTGAATTTTAATAATATCCTAGTCTTACACCCCAAGAGTTATTTTCAAAAAAGTTTTCTTAAGGGAGAAAATTATAGGTTATATAAAAATCGGTGTTTTGGATATGTAAATGATTCTAAAAGTAGTTTATTTGAACTCTCCATGGTCGAAAACCTATTGAAAATATTAAAATAATACCAAAAAAATTTCCCCGATTTTTTGAAAATTTCATCATTTTTTGATTCAATATACTGTAACTACATTAAGAAATTTTTTTAGAAAAATGTAATAAGCGGAATCGGTTCCTCCAGGGTCGATATACCTGTACACAATGTTTCATCTGAATCTATTTTTTTTTGTGTGCCGCTCATTTTTGAAACTGTCACAGACGGCTGCGTTTTAAATAACTGATGTCAAAATTTAATTCCTTCACTTATTTTATTATAATCATAATTTACAATTGCTATTACTAAATTACTACTGAACTGTTTTTTTTATTAATTTTGTTTAGCATTTTTCAAAACATTTCACTAAATTTTATCAACAAAGATTTTACAATTTTGATTTAATTTTAACATACAAAAACAATTAAAAAATTTCAGTAAAGTGAAAATACTGCTACTCATATGTGCAATGAATTATGCCATTCATTGAACGCAAAAAAAAACAAACCATACACACATTTTCGCCCTCTTTGTTTAGGTTTTCTCCGAGAGATTGTTATCAGATGATCAAGAGAAATTTGAGACATAAACTCTCAGTAGAAACAACGTTTATAAAAAATTGATTGACTGTAAACAAAATCAAAAAAAAAGAGAGAGGTCGTGCCAAAATATATTTCTCTTTTTTTTGCCATTTTTTTGACCAAACTTTTTTTTAATCTTTAATTTTGCTTGAAAAAAGTGCCGTGAAAAACTGAATAATTAATTAATTAGTCCAATATTATATTTTTAACAGCTGTTTTTGTTACAATATTTTAACATTTTAACAAAGTGTTATTTTTGCAGGAATGAAGAAAATAATTAAATTGCTCATATTTTCATTAATATTTATTTGTGCCAAATCTGAAGATACAATTGATAACGAAGAATCATCGCCAGAAAATGTTATCTCTCAAAAATACAGTAAACCAAAAAAATTTGATTATTATGTTTGTGGAAATGATGATAATGCTAATTCATTAGGTACAAAAAATTGGTTTTTAGTAAATAGGCTCAATCATTATTCCCCAAGAAGTTTCCTAAAAACTTTGATATAACTAATGCTAGTAAAAAAGAATTATTATTTTAGTAAAAAAAAAGCAATTTTCCCATTTAAAAATCCAAAATTTAACTATATCTCATGCAAGCCGCCCGTAGTCAGGTGAGAGAATTCCGGGCAGCTGCCCCCCCCCCCTTTCCATAATTTGCCTCTTGCGACAAAAAATCAAAAGAATGTCCCCCCAAAAGCTTTGGGCCAAAACCAAATTTTTTTTCATTTTTTAGAAAAAATTTTCAAGTTGAAAATGGCCTTATTTTCGTTATATATATATATATCAGATTTTAATGGATAAAAACAGTTAATAAAAAGTATTTAATAATGAAAAAAAGAATTTTTTTTCAAAAATATAACGGGGCGCCAAACATATGTTGTAACAAATTTATTCGAAAAAGGGCTAAATAAAAATCCTGTTAGAGGCTTAACAAAAAATGGTTAAAAGCTCTTTAGAAAGACATTTGTTAAAGAAAGTCAGAAAAATGGGTATTTTTTACAAATTTTATAAAGGGCATAACAAAATATGTGAAAAACTGATAATTCAAATAATTTGTTAAAAATCTTAACAAAATATTTGAATTCAAAAGATTTTGCTTTTTTGTTAAGCTATTCTTCCTTCATTCCTTAACAAAATAAATTTTTCTTTTTTGTTAAGCTATTCTCCCAATTCCTTAACAAAATATATTTTTCTTTTTTGTTAAGCTTTTCTTCCAATTCCTTAACAAAATAAATTTTTCTTTTTTGTTAACGACTTTCTCTTACTGGGATTCGAACCTACGACTTCAAACTTGGAACGTTTTTTTTTAAACCACTGCGCCATTGGGCCAACCAAGTGAGAGCCTTTTTTTGTGAATGTATGCAAAAGGCTCTTTTTTGCGTTTTTTGCTCTAAAATTATTTTATTTTACTTTTTTTTTATCTGTTGAATCTTTTTTATTTTAAATACAAATTTTTATTTAAATATTGATTTATTTTTAGCTGTAGTTTTTACAAAAAGAAAACAAAAAATAAAAAAATATTATAAAAAAATAGTTTAGCAAAATAATAAAAGCACGTAAAATTTTTGCAAGTGTTAATTTATAGAGATATAAAAAAGTTAAGCTCCATTATTTTTATTTATGAATTTTGAGATTCATTGGAGCGGGGAATGATGTTAAAAATTATGTTTCATTTATTTGTGCCTTTCTTTTTCTAGAATTGTTATTTGATGTTGTTGGATTAACTGCATTAAATCTAGCTGATCTTTTAGGAGCATTTAAATTTAAATTCAACGTAGTTTCGCCATCTCCACAAACGACGTGATGTTTGTGGAGATGGTGGAACAGAAGTTTACGAAAAAAAAAGAAAGTAGTATTTTTCCAAAAATTTATCTCGGTGAGGGGTAAATTTCTGGAAAAATTTCCTCAATTTTCCAGTAATGAAAATACAAATGGCTGATATTGTATCGTTTTTTGGGATCGGGCATGGAATTCGTTGGAATTTTTATCTTTTTTACAGAATTTAAAAAAGTGTAAAACTAAAGAATTTTTTTTCGGGGAAGAAAGGTGTCGGGGACGGGGAACCGGGAATCTCCGAAATTCAAAATTGGTCGGGGACGGGGAACCGGGGGGGGGGGGGGGGGGGGAGGATCCCCGATTTTAAGGGGGGGGGGCGGCAACCCTATTCGAATTGGAATTTTGGGGAATTTTGGGGAATTTTTTATGTTTTTAAATTGTTTTCAATGAAAAATGGCTGATTAAGCATTAAGAAAGCTTAGCATGGCATTAGGAATTGTTAAAGAAAAACTTAAGAAATTTTAATGGAATTTTGGCGGAATTCTCATGGATTTTTTTGGGATTTTCGTTGTTTTTTCACCGTTTTATTACAAAGAAAACTTGAGGAATTGGGATTTGAAGTTTTACCTCATCCCCCATATTCCCCAGATTTGGCTCCAACTAATATTCAAACTTTTTGTTCATTTAAAAATTTTCTTAATGGAAAAAAATTTTAAATTGAAAATGAAGTTAGAACAACAATTGAAGAATGGATTCAAAGATGATCATCCGGCTTGTTCGTTAGGGGTTTCACCAAACTCCCTGAAAGATGGCAAAAAACAATTGAAGTTGAAGGCGGTTATTTTGATACTGAATAAAATGCAAAAAAAACTACTTTAATAAATTACAAAAAATTCTGTTGTGACATAGGCATCCATCAGTGACCAAACATCGGTTGGAAAAACAATGAAAATTCCAAAAAATTCCATTAGAATTCCACAAAAATTCCAATCAATTTCTTAGAAGTCTCGATTTGAATTGCCTGAAACGTTGCTTTGTGGAACCTGCCAAAAATGTGATAGCATTTACAGTGATTAAATATTTTTTTTATTTTAAAGTAATTAATCACTGTAGATGCTTCAATAATCATTTTACTTCGTTTGGAATGATTCTCCGTTGAATTTAAATTTAAATGCTCCTAAAAGATCAGCTAGATTTAATGCAGTTAATCCAACAACATCAAATAACAATTCTAGAAAAAGAAAGGCACAAATAAATGAAACATAATTTTTACCTCCAATGAATCTCAAAATTCATAAATAAAAATAATGGAGCTTAACTTTTTTATATCTCTATAAATTAACACTTGCAAAAATTTTACGTGCTTTTATTATTTTGCTAAACTATTTTTTTATAATATTTTTTTATTTTTTGTTTTCTTTTTGTAAAAACTACAGCTAAAAATAAATCAATATTTAAATAAAAATTTGTATTTAAAATAAAAAAGATTCAACAGATAAAAAAAAAGTAAAATAAAATAATTTTAGAGCAAAAAACGCAAAAAAGAGCCTTTTGCATACATTCACAAAAAAAGGCTCTCACTTGGTTGGCCCAATGGCGCAGTGGTTTAAAAAAAAACGTTCCAAGTTTGAAGTCGTAGGTTCGAATCCCAGTAAGAGAAAGTCGTTAACAAAAAAGAAAAATTTATTTTGTTAAGGAATTGGAAGAAAAGCTTAACAAAAAAGAAAAATATATTTTGTTAAGGAATTGGGAGAATAGCTTAACAAAAAAGAAAAATTTATTTTGTTAAGGAATGAAGGAAGAATAGCTTAACAAAAAAGCAAAATCTTTTGAATTCAAATATTTTGTTAAGATTTTTAACAAATTATTTGAATTATCAGTTTTTCACATATTTTGTTATGCCCTTTATAAAATTTGTAAAAAATACCCATTTTTCTGACTTTCTTTAACAAATGTCTTTCTAAAGAGCTTTTAACCATTTTTTGTTAAAAAATGGTGGAAATGTGCTTGATTCTGTCTTTTTTGTTAACACATATCTTTGGCGCCCCGTTATATGGTACTTTTAATGAGTTTTATATACAAAAATGGAATCGATTTGGAATTGATTCTTTTTTTATCGTTTCCTTGAGTCCAGCACTGAGAATCGATTTCTTTGATTCCCTTATAAGGAATGATGAGAATCGGGGAAAGATTGATGACAACCCAAAAAATTCTGGGTTCGATTCCTCATTGCGGTCATTTAATCAGCGAGGTCGGGGGCTCGGTGGAATTAATTTTAATTCCATGGGGTGCCACCCCACGGGCTCATTTTGGGGCCAAAATTGTAAGGTAGAGGTGTCTTTTTAAAATTACGTTAAACACACTTAGAAACCATGAAAAAATGATATTGGGGGTCTTCATATCATTTTTTGGGGTTGTCAGGTCCAAAAAACGAAATTTGCATAAAACAGCGATTTTTTGGCACTTTTTGGCTCGGCAAATGGGAACAAGACCACATATCCAAAAGTTCGCTCACAGATGAGAAATGCCTAACATTTTTTCAATTTCCCCGAAACTAAGCAAACTCTATTACCAATATATTTAACATGTGTTTTTTTCAGTACCTGATTGCACTTGTTCCAACAATCATTTAATTTGTGAATCTAAATCAATTTTCTCAAGAAATCGAGAATCGGACTATTATGACAGTGATGACCGTTATATTACTGTCGAATTTAAAAGTTTCAACATAAAAATTCTGGATGATAATTTTGATGCAAAAAATGTTACATTTGAAAATAATCATGTTCCAATAATTAAAAAGGTAGGATCAGAGATATGTTTATGCAAATTTGGACTTTCTCCCCTTTCCGGGAAATCAAAAGTGAAAAATCATTTTTTCGGGTTCAACTACTGTAGTTCGAAAAAATGACGGTGAATAATTTTATTTATTTTTTTGTAATAATGCACTACTGCTTCGAAACGGTTTCTGGGTTTTCGGATAAACTGAAAACTTAGAAAGTGATACATTCTTGTATTTCTTAGATACAATTTTTAGCTGGGAAGTATTTTATTTTTTCGTCTTACCACGAAATTGTTAAAATTTTGAAATTTAAGATTGTCAAAAATGCCTTCAGAGAGATTCCCATAGCGAAAAAATATTTAGTTATGTTTATTCGTTATTTAATTAGTTAGTATATGCGGTATTGATTTTTAACATTAATTATAGTTAAATATCTAAGACACAATAAAAAATTTACATATTTAAATAACAATCAATGATTGCCCACATTTTTAGGATAAGATCCTTTCGGAAACTGCATATGCGGTCGAAAATTTGGCACTTATCGAAAATGGAATTTTTAAAATTGAAAATGGAAGTTTTGATAATTTTTCATCATTAAAAATTCTGAATCTTAAGAGTAATAAATTGATGAATATTTCTGATGCTGTTTTGACAGAGCAACTTGGCACAACATTGATTGAATTAAATTTGATAAATAATTTATTTCGTTCAGTTGCTGCAATCAATTTTCAAAATTTGATTAATTTGGAAATTCTTTTACTTTCAAATCAATATTTAAATGTTCATGAAAATATTACATCCGTATTTCCAGTAGCTTTGTCAAAGTTAAAAGTATTAGAATTGAATAATTGCAATATTACAGCTTTCAATGAAGAAATCTTTGCAAATTTAACGTAAGTTTTGCATAATATTCTTATTCTGATTATACTCCGTCTTACAAGAGACAACCGGGGCCCGGACAGCCCCCCCCCCCCCCCCCCCTGTTTGAATTTTTTTTTGTATACGGTGATTATAAGTGATGAACACAGGTTTGGATTATCCACAGTATCAGGGTTTGTCCAGAGATATGATGTCATGCAGTGATAAGGGGGGGGGGGGGGTAGAGCCTTGTATGACGCTTCAGCTTAAAGCGGCAAAAGATCAAAAGGAAAAATATGACGCAGAGGGGGGCCCTGATTTTTGTCTGACGTCATATTTGGACAAACCCTCACCCCTATACCGTACAGTGTTGTTGCGACTCCGACTCCGGAGTCGATGGAGTCGACTTCACATCGACTCCGGAGTCGGAATCGGAGTCACTAATACCAAAAGATCAAAGAAAAAGATGCCGCTTTTCGGAGTCGGAGTCGATAGATTCGACTCCGATCGAATTTGACTCCGGAGTCGGAGTCGATAAAAAATGTCGGGCACAACACTGATACCATACCGGGGCGATTTACTCCTTTTTCCAAAAACGGTACTGTAACTGAACACTAATCGGAATCCCATTCATCCATATCTACAACTTTTTCAAAATGCATCAAAAAATAATTAAAGCTTTTAATTTTAGGAGTCTTCAAAAATTGTATTTGTATAGAAATCCTCTGACGTCATTCCCCCATGCAATAAATGCTCTTTCAAATTTGAAATATTTAAATTTAGATAGAACTGAAATTTCATATTTAAATAATACTGTCAGCTTAAAAGTCAATCCCAATTTTGAAAAATTGATTTTAACTGAAAGTTATTTAAAATATATTGGCGACTGCGCATTTTGTTCCTTTCCAAATCTAAAAACTATACATCTTTGGAAGAATCATCAACTAAGATTTATTCATGAAAATGCCTTTGGATTTGCAAAAAATGGCACTTCGCCCATGCTTGATTCATTTTCTGTAGAATATTGTAAACTTTCAACAATTCCTCAAAAACTTTTGTATTGGCAAAATGTGACAGCAATTGGAATTGAAGGAAATCCATTCTTTTGTAACTGTTCAATGGCATGGCTTATCAATGATTTGGCATCTCCAAGTGATTCTTTAAATTTGAAAGAAATTATTCCATTAGATTATCGGGGAAGAAATGAAATGAAATGTTCGGGACCTCATGCCTTTCGAGATATTCCATTAATACATATTAGCGGAAAATTTTGTTTAAATAAAAAAGATTCTCCTGCGGCAGCGAAAGAAGAAAAAGAAACTCCTGCACCGACAAAAGAAGAAGAAGAAGAGGATTATTACAATTTTTCAACATATTTGATTTTTACATTTGCAATTATTGCATCATTCGCATTAGGCTTTGCTGCATTCCCCGTATTTCGTTACTGTATACGCTTAAAAAAACAGAAATCATTATTTCTGTATAAAGAAGATGACAAAATTATGGAAGATTTTGATGATGGCACAAATATTAGCAATGTTTAATCAAGTTTTTGATATTTGTTTAATAATGGATGTTTCGTTTATTTGTTTTGAATTATATAAAGTATACTTGTATTGTCACAAATGTTTTTAATTCGTTCAAATTAAAAAGTTTTTCATAAGTAACAATTATGCTGTCTTCAAGGCCGTATACAGAAAAAAAATTCGAATGGGGCACCGACTGTTTTAGGGGGGCACACCTTTGATCTTTTGCCGCCGCCAACACGAAGCGGCAAATGATCAAAAGAAATTCCTTAATTTAGGGGGGGGGCACAGATCCCGAATCCCCCCCCCCTAAATACGGCCTTGGCTGTCTTCATCATAGGCAGCTGGACGAAACTATGGAATTTTTCGGAAATAGAAATGAAAAAAGTTCAAATTTTTGTTGCCATTTTTTCAATTTTTAACTCATTTTGCCCAAAACTTTGCCAATATCTTCTACAAGGTGTTATCCATAGTTTTTATATTTTTTATTTTGGCTTAATTTTTTTCTGGCATGTTCCTGATAGCCATATCAACATATTCAGTTTCAATTACGGTATTTGGAAGTAACAATCATAATTTACAGTTACTATTACTATTACTAAATTACTACTAAATTGTTTTTTTTATTAATTTTGTTTAGCATTTTTCAAAACATTTCACTAAAGTTTATCAACAAAGATAGGGACCATCATGAAAAAATTTAAAGTTATTTTTTATTAATAAATTTTATATATTCAGATACCTGAGGATTTTTTAAGAACCACGGCGAAATTTTTTTAAATTCAGATTCTGAAGCTGAAAAATGATGAAGCTTTTCCGGGGGCGCGCATCAGGTGTTTCATGGCAAGCAAAAAAATCAAAGGAAAAACGCCGCCAAGCAGGCGACGCGTTTGGCTCAGTTGGTAGCGCAACGCACTTGCGTGCATGACAAAAACACACCAAGTGATTCAGAGAAACTGATATATCCTCTAACCATATATGTACGTACTCATACATATCAACTTCAAGAAATAATAATTGGGAATCTTTTATTGGAATAGTTTCATTTCGGATTAACGTTAGAAGCAGCAATGCAGCAGCAATAAAGATTTTTTCTTATCTAAAACAACGTGGATATAATGAAAGAATTATAAAAACATATATAAAACCTTACCATTGGATATAAAATCTGCAGTAATCACTTCAAGAGGATGTTGAGTTTGATAATGATAAAAATTGCATAAACTTTCAAGCATCTAGCCTTGTTAAGCTGCAAGAAAGTCAGCAGTTTGTGGTTATTACCAAAGCTTCGAAGAGGAAAATATAGTTTCTTTTGAGATTATTTGATTATTCTTGAAGTAAAAATTTCCAAAAAGTTTATCATTTGTACGTGCCAAAAAATGATAGAAGTGATAGATACAGCAGAAAAGTTTTTAACCTTTTAAAAAATACTTAAAAACTTATTGGAGATCTCCAAAATAAAAACAAATATCGGTATTAAAATAAGCAAATTATTGAAGTTTACAAATAAATTAATGTTTTTTTTGTTTGCAATATCTGTGAAATGTTTTTTAATACATCCGAGAGAGTTGTGCTGACTGACTGGGCTCCTTTAAAATTTTAGTTAAAAAATTGCAAAAGAAGGAAAAAATCTATAAAAAATTTAAAGCGAAAAATCATTTTTTCAAAAATGAAAGCAGTTTTTGTGAAATGTTGGAAAAAAAATAAGGAAAAAAATGTGTCGCTTCTTTTTGGGGAGATTTCGTCATCTCGCCGATACTTTTTTTGCTTTAAAATTTTTAGCTAAAAACATATTATTTTTTTAAAAGGGAAAAATACACAAACAATTTTTTTATGTTGATTTTATTTTTTAGACATGAATCATCACTCATTGGAGCTGTTTTTTTTTACATTTGTGAGCTGTAAAATATGGGAAAAAAGCAGCTCCACCGAAGATGCGTCCCCCCAAAAATTGATATGTTTTCTTTTTTTGTGTATTAAAAAATCAGAATTTTGAATATTTTATTTATATTTTTACTAAAATTATGAAAAAAAACATAAAAATACATTGTTTACATCTTTTAAAAGTTAAATCTGTTTAAAAAAAGATAATATTTTTTTAAAAAATTGATTCTTCAAGTTTAAAAAAAGCACATTATAAAATATCTTCTTATATGCAAATTCGACATTAAAATCACAAAAGTTTTTATTGTTTAAAGTATCGCATCAAATTTCTAATCAGATTACACTTTTCGATAAATTTATCAATTATAAAAAAGCATATTTAACTATTTTTAAAACCGGATTTTTCGACAAAGAAAGGACGAGAGCCCAATCCCGCGGCCCCTGACCTACTCAACTGAAAAAGGCTCGTTTTTTATTGGACCGGAGCCGTGCCCTCTATCATCCCCATTTTCCAAAAATTTTTTAAACCCCAGCTGCAGAATAAAAAAAAAGAAAACAAATTATTAGGAAAACTTTTGCGATTTCAAAATATTGCATTTTGCTGTTTCTTTTTTTTATAAGTTGTGCTGACATTTGAACAAATGTTTTTCCTTTTTTACGACCAAAATGGTATGCTTTTTTTGCATTTCGTTATTTATTAATTCAATGTATGTAAAATCAAATAGGAAAAAAACAGTTTTGAATATTTTATAAAAAATATAAAAAATAAATTTTTGTACTCCCAATATTTTTCTTTAAAAATTTTACGGATTATTTTTGTTTTTTTAACTTTGTTTTTGAATCAATAGTGAAAAAATATTTGAACACTATCACTTGAAGAAAAACGATAATTAATAAATGATTTAAAATGTTTTATCACATTTTCCTGGATGGTTGTTTTTATTTACACAGAACAAAAATAATATGTTTAAAGAGGGAGTTACATTTCTAATTAAAATTATTTATGACAGAAATGCCGTCCTCAAAAAAGAGAAATAATGCAAATTCATGATTTGATTCTGCTGGATTTTTCCGTTTATTAAGTTTGACTTTTCAACCTTGAATATTAAGAAAAATATTTACCTGTAATTTGTAAAATCTTTTACTATAATCCTGCTTCGACAAGAACTCATTCAAAAATTAGTTTTCTACTGGCTTTGTTAGAAAAATAAAAGAGGGGTGGATACACAAGTGTTCCCTAAAAAATATTACTTGCCCTTTTCAAGATTTACGCATTTTTCGGTACTTTATAAAAAATTAAAAGAAAAAAACGGGATTAGTTTTTGTGAACTGTAAAAAAATAAAGAAGAAAAAAAGGGTCGCTTATTTTTATGACAGACGGAATCGTCTCACCGACAGCTTTTTTTGCTAAATTTTTGAAGCGTATTAATTTTTTAAAACACATTCTCGGAGAAAATCCTGAGAGGCCCGACACAAAAAAAAACAAATGTTTTGAAACTTTACCCATGTTTTCGAATACCCTTAACAAAATTATTCGCCCAAGGCTTTTTGGCTAAAAGTGCCAAAACAAAAACCGCTAGCACTGATCATCATTCATTGAAGCTGCTTTTATTTGCTCATTTGAGATGTAAAATATCAAAAGAAGCAGCTCCAACAAACCGTGATAAAAAGTGCCCCCCCCCCCCAAATCTATATGTTTTCTATTTTGTGTATCAAAAAATAAAAATTTTGAATATTTTATTAATTTTTTTGCTGTTAAAAAAAATATTAATAACTGAGCCAATATTCTTCAAATTTCAAATATGAGCAAATAGCATCGGTTGAAAAAAAATGCAGGGAGATTTGTTGTTTTTTGTTTTTCTTATAAAATAGATCTTTTTGCATTTTGAAAAAAAAAACAGATTTGATTTTTTTATCCTTGTATTTTTTTATCTTAGCAGAAATGCCATTGCTCTCGATTTTTTTTAATAATAAAGTTTATTGAAAAGTTTAATTTTAAATTTTTGGTAAATTTTTTATTAGCGTCAAAATTTTTATATAATTAATTTATTAGAAGTATATGGGTGCGAGTCGTTTGCAAACTGCTAAATAAATACTTTGGCAAGGAAAATCAAAAATATGTTCATCGCTTAAGCATGCACAACTTGAAGCTTTTCTATTAGGATATCCAGAGTACCATGGAAGATAATCAACAGGACTTCCATCTGACCAATGCCATGTAACTTCACTGTCATTCGAATACAATCCTGTCCATGTACCTTGACTTGTGAAGTCGACTAGCGCTGGAAACAGATTTATTAAAATATATTTTTATTAAATTTAAAATGTTTTTACCAGAAACAAATATTGCTTCTTCAGAGCTATGAAGAGACACCAAATGTGCATTTTGATTTAAGCATGATTGTTCTGCAGATGTCCAATTATAAATACGGTATCCAATTATATCATTGCCATAACAAGAATGTGTAGGCTCAAAATAGGACCAACCATGGGAACAATTTTCATATGCAGGATAAGATTTTGTTGTCGAAAGGATCGGAGTTGTTGTGGCCAAATTTTGAGGTATTTCACATACAAATGGTTTTTGCTTAAAACAATCGTCAGAAGACCAAACACCAGTTTGAATATTTTCTGCCGCACAATTTGTTGACAAATTTTTTGGTTCTGATGGACCCCAATTTTTATAATCAATCGCTGAATTATCCATCCAAGACCAATTGCCGGGGATAATAAGTGAATTAAAACCAATCCAAAAATCGGATACAGTACTTTCATGAAACTTGTCGGATGCTTGACCTGTAAAGATTTCTATTTATTATTTTTTCGGACTTTTGGTATCCTAAACATTTAACATCTTTTTCATCATCGTTGGTTCTGACAGCAATTTTATTCAAATTTGTTTCTCCCCCAAAATCTATATAATTGATGTTCCCAATTTTTTAAGCTGAAATTTGGTGGCAAATCGAAAATTTTAAAATAGTTTTTGTGAGCTGAAATTTGGCAGGTCGTTATAGCACCAAGAGGGGACGAATGTTTTTATTTTTTTGGTCTGGTGCACCTCTGCTCCGGCTCAGTGCATGGATTTTTGGGTGGTCCAAAAATTGTTTTAGGGATATATTATCCCCTTTATCATTAGGGTTTTTGAAGTCCTTGGTTTTAAAAAAAATCAAATTCAACCTTTTGTTTTGCCACCCTTGTATTAAAATTACCTGCGATTAAAGCATTTGTAAATCCATTATGAATTGAAGTCAAATGTCCATTCAAATTTTCACAGACAATTTCAGCATTTGTAAAAGAAGTTGAATTTGATTGAAAAGAATAACATGAATTTTGCCATCCAACACTTCCAACAGGGCATAAAGCAAATACAGAATTAAAAGAAAAATACAACAGCGAAAAAAATGCAACCAATTGCATTTTTTTTAAAACTAAACAATGTTAAAAGTAACAACTTTTTTTGCTTTTAAAAGCGTAAAAATTAAAACTGATAACTGATAAGGTGATTTTTAGGAGGTGTGTCAAAACGTCAGTTCTGCCATAAATTTAAGGATTATTTTAAAAGTTATCAATTGTTAGATAATCCTGATTAACATTTTTCTCAATATTATAAAGGCGAATGTTGAGGAGAGAAAATAAAAAGTGTTTTTAACAGATTTTTATCAAAAAAAAATTGTTTAATCTGAAAGAATTAAAACGGGACGAGGGCCCTGTCCCGGACTTATAGCTCATTCAAATAAAAAAGACTCATTTTTAATGGACCGGGGCCGTGTTCTTTATCATCTCTATTTTCCAAAAACCTGCTTAAAGACAGTGCCGACGACAAGCAAAAAAAATTATTCGGCAACAAGTATGTTTTTACACGAGAAAGCCTTTTTTCTATGCTATTTTTTTCTCTAACTCAATTTCGTGTTAAAACATATTTGTTGTCCATACAAATGTTTTTTTGCTTGTCGTCGATACTCCCTTTAAAACAAACCCCAGCCGCAGAATAAAATGACATTGTTTACAAATTTGGTAAAAAAGAAAACAAATTATTTGGGAAACTTTTGCGATTTCGAAATATCGCATTTTACTTTTTTGCAAAATTGCACAAACATTTCTTTTTTTTTACGGCCAAAATGGTATGCTTTTTTTGGATTTCGTCATTTATTAATTAAATGTATGTGAAATCAAATCGAAAAAAACAGTTTTGAATATTTAATAAAAAATATAAAAAATAAATTGTTTTACTCCCAATATTTTTCTTTGAAAGTTTTTACGAATTTAAATAGAGCCGGATCCGCCAGCACAATTCTCTCGTTTTTGTCAAAAATCAGGCATAAAAAGGAAAGAAAGAGTTTTCTCGAATGGAAAAAGGAACGCCTTTTTTCTGTACTCTTTCTGTTGAGAGAGTTGTGCTGGCTGAGTGGGCTCCTTTAATTACAATTTTTAAAAATATTTGAATATTTTGTGATAATCCAAAATCAAAAATAATGAAATTTAAATTTAAAAAAGCATGCTTTAATTGAGTTCCAAAATTTTCATTTTTAAAAAACGCGTTTCCATCGAGGAAAACTCAGCATTTTTGAAAAAAAAGAAAAAATCTATGTTTTATTAACTAACTTTTGAATAAATTAACAAAATGTGTTATTAATGCATGAATAATTAATTAAGTAATATATTAGAATTAACAACAATATAAATAGTGTTGTTTATTCATTAATACAAGGGTAAAAGTTGGTTTAAATTTGTATGAAACCTTTCTAAAAAGGCATTTATTTAATGTCATTTTAGTTTTTTTGAAACTTTTTTTAAATAATGTATGTTATAAAAAGAAATTGTTTTGCGAAAATCTACAGTAATTTTATTCTACTTTTTTTCTTAAACAAGTAATAATATAAAAAAGCAAGAAAATAAAATATTCAAAAAAAAATTGAGACATTTTGTTTCATAATTTTTCGATGAAAACTGAAATATTTTCAAATTTGTGTAAAGCAAAACTTTTTCGTTGCTAAAAAAAGGAATAATACATTTTTGGATTTTGAAACATCGCATTTTTGCAAAATATGTTTTCTGCCGACGAAAAAGTGCTTTCATTTTTGCAAAAATGAAACAGCAAAAACTTTTTAATTTTTAAAAATATTTGAATATTTTATGATAAACCGAATACTGAAAATAGTAAAGTTTAATAAAAAGCAAAAAAGTTGTGCTCAAATTATTATTTCCCGGATTCAAATTGTAAAAACTTCATTAATAAAAAATAAAAATAAATTTAAATTTTTATAACATTTGAAGTAATTTATGATGTATCTTTTTAGGACACCAGAAATTAATTATGTATACAGTAATATTGTAGTTAGCACAGAAACACTGTTTTTTTTTTAGAAAATTTTTCTAATTCAAAGATTTTTATCGACAGAAAAACATTTAAATAAACTATTTTTAAATGATGTATATTTTGGAACTGATCTATTGAAAAATCTAAAAGTAATTTTACTGCACTTTTTTATTTAATCAAGTAATTAGTAAAAAAACAAAAAACCAAAATATTTAAAAGGGACTTAAAAAGCTTTGAAAAAATTTTAAAACGAAACTTTTTTGTCGGAGAAAAAAAAGGGATACATTTTGGATTTCAAAACATCGCATTTTTGTTCACAAAATGTTTCTGCCGACGGAAAAGTGTTTTTGTTTTTTTGCGGCGAAGGATATTAATCTTTCTTTGGCATTTTAAATTTTTAACACCTTTTTTGTGTAATAGAAAATAAAAGAAAAGTTTAAAAGAAATAAGTTTTTTTTGGTTTTACCGCGAAAGTGAAATAAAGGTTTTGAATATTTTGTTGTTTTTAGTAGAGACCGGCAAGCAAACATTTTTCCTTTCCTTTCTTTGACTTTTTTTTCGTTACAGTATGAAAAATAAAATTTTGATTTAGTCTCTAATAATCAAACCTACTAGATGTTATTTTTTGTGCTGATTCCGAATATGACATTTAAAAAAATGTTCCCATAGGACAAAGGGTGGAAAACTCAAAAAATACATGTTTTTTTGACTTTTGACCCCTAAGTAAGCCCAAGTAAGCATAACTGGTGGCACAGTTCGATAGCCCTTTAAAAAATACGTCTATGGTAAAAAGGAAAATCACAGGAAATCACAGGAAAAAAATAGGGAGCATTCGCAGAGCTAGATTTTGATCAAAAACGTTAAAAAATCGAAGGAATGCATTGTTTTGGCAACGCGTCCTTCAAAAGCATAAAGGAAGAGCATTTTTTTGTTGCAAAAAAAGGAAAGAAAAAGTGTCTTTTTTTATACCAAAAAATTTTGCTTTTTGTAATTTTTAGATGGCATTTTCGGCGCTTTTACTTAATTTTTTTAATTTTTTGTTTTTAAATTATTCTTATTCAGGTCCAAATGTACCATAATAAAGCAAAATTTTTTATTTTTTCCAAAATTTTTTTTTCACAGATATTCTGCCGAAAATTATAAATTATTAGTTTTTAGGGAAAAAATATCAAAAACAATGTTTTTTTTAAATTTTAAACTTCAAAAAACGTTTTTCAACATTTATTTAATGACAAAACTCCAGCGTTCAACGTGGTCATTATTAAAAAAAACAACAAAAATTATCAAAGATACCACATAAAAAAATGGAGATAAAAAAAAGGTGTTTTAAATATTTTGCAGGTTAAGAGACGATGCACCACATTTTTTAAATCGAGTGTTACATCAAAATTTTGTTTTCATTTCTTTTATAGCCATTCGATAAAACTAGATGAAAAAACGTTATTCCTGGAGTTTTGGAGCATTCTACCGTGTGAAACTGATTTCGCAGATTTTCAAAGATTGAATATAACCAAAAATTCAAAAAATCGGGAAAAATCAGGAATGCTACCAATCAAAAAGTTGTGCCCCAGGATTGTACACATAAGTAAGGGCTATAAAATGGCTATCACAAAAAAAATTTATCTGACCTCTAATGCCGAAATTTTGATATCTGTAATTTTCGACGTTTGTAAAAAAATGGCAATATCGCTCGCGTTGAGCTAAATAATGCACCGTTTAATGGCCTATCATGTGGGGATTCCAAAAATATATGCTTTGAACCCATAGCGCGTCAGGCCTGCGATTCCAAAATTGAAATGTGCGGGCGACCAACATCTCCAACATCAATCCGAAGATATAACTTTGGTATTTCGTAATATATCGACTTCCGGTGACTTGCGTTATGAAACATAATGGTGTTGGAGCATCCAGGGACAGTTTCAACATTTTTGGTATCGGTTTCGAAATATGGCGGATGATTGAAATTTTGAAATTTGACAACATAAAAATATCAAGGAAAATCGGGTTTTTTCTGGCATAATGAAATGGATTGTGCATTCTAAATGTTAAATAGATGTAACAACACTGATATAAGGTGATAAAAAATGACGGGGGATCAAAATCAATTTTGTAGGATTTTTTAAATTTTGCTTGTTTTTGATCAATTTTCTAGATACCAAAATATTACGAATATCAACAGATATTAACTTTTTGAAATTTTTAGGTTAAAATATAGCTTATTTAAGATTTTTGGGGCATATTTCGACATCCTGGAGTCACTAGTTTTCGTTTCCCATTAATGTGAAAATATGGTAAAATATCAGGGAAAAACATCCAAAAATATTACAGGTTTTCCTATACAAACATACTAAAAACTTTTTTTTCGGGTTCAATGACAATATTTCATCACATTGTGAGTGATTTCAGCACCAAATATTAGCAACTCGATTTTTTGAAATTTTGAAAAATCAGTAATTTTCGAAAATAATTGTCATAAACAGTGTTATGCTTCGCCCCGATTTTGCCCCGCCCCGGGGCGAAGGGCGGGGCGCGGGAGACTTTTAGAAATTTCGGGGCACGGGGCGGGGCGCGGGGCGAACATTTAATGGACAAACATTTTCGATTTTTATTGATTAAATATTTTAAAGAAAAAAAGAAATTTTTCATTGCCAAATTTATTTTTTGTCTTGAAGCAGAAAAAACATCTTTTGGAAAACAATGTATACACGGTTTTATAAGTTTTCGTTATAAATTATAATTTATCAGATGATGCAAAAAATATTGATAAAGAAAGTTTTTATCCATATTTGGATTTGGAGAAAAAAAAGTGCAAAGAATGTGATCAAAAATTGGATATTTCAAAATCATATAATGTTAAAAGGCATTTTGAACAAAATTGAAAATTGATGAAGGAAAAACATTTAAAAAAACAACGGGGCACGGGGCGGGGCGCGGGGCGGCTTTTAGAAATTTCGGGGCACGGGGCGGGGCGCGGGGCGATGTTTTGAAAAGAGAAGGGCGCGGGGCGGGGCGCAAACTGCGAAAAACACAAAAGCATAACACTGGTCATAAATGGCTTTTAAACACTTCACTTCATTAAAATTAATCATAATTAATCGGAAAAAAAAGTTTTTAGTATGTTTGTATAGGAAAACCTGTAATATTTTTGGATGTTTTTCCCTGATATTTTACCATATTTTCACATTAATGGGAAACGAAAACTAGTGACTCCAGGATGTCGAAATATGCCCCAAAAATCTTAAATAAGCTATATTTTAACCTAAAAATTTCAAAAAGTTAATATCTGTTGATATTCGTAATATTTTGGTATCTAGAAAATTGATCAAAAACAAGCAAAATTTAAAAAATCCTACAAAATTGATTTTGATCCCCCGTCATTTTTTATCACCTTATATCAGTGTTGTTACATCTATTTAACATTTAGAATGCACAATCCATTTCATTATGCCAGAAAAAACCCGATTTTCCTTGATATTTTTATGTTGTCAAATTTCAAAATTTCAATCATCCGCCATATTTCGAAACCGATACCAAAAATGTTGAAACTGTCCCTGGATGCTCCAACACCATTATGTTTCATAACGCAAGTCACCGGAAGTCGATATATTACGAAATACCAAAGTTATATCTTCGGATTGATGTTGGAGATGTTGGTCGCCCGCACATTTCAATTTTGGAATCGCAGGCCTGACGCGCTATGGGTTCAAAGCATATATTTTTGGAATCCCCACATGATAGGCCATTAAACGGTGCATTATTTAGCTCAACGCGAGCGATATTGCCATTTTTTTACAAACGTCGAAAATTACAGATATCAAAATTTCGGCATTAGAGGTCAGATAAATTTTTTTTGTGATAGCCATTTTATAGCCCTTACTTATGTGTACAATCCTGGGGCACAACTTTTTGATTGGTAGCATTCCTGATTTTTCCCGATTTTTTGAATTTTTGGTTATATTCAATCTTTGAAAATCTGCGAAATCAGTTTCACACGGTAGAATGCTCCAAAACTCCAGGAATAACGTTTTTTCATCTAGTTTTATCGAATGGCTATAAAAGAAATGAAAACAAAATTTTGATGTAACGCTTTTATTCCAAAAATTCAAATAATCTGGTGCACCGTCTCTTAAAAACATTTTTTAAACATTTTTTTCTTTTTTTGAATGATGATTTTATGATATAATTTCATTAAATATGTCTGAGTATTTGTTACAGGGTTTATCTTGAACAAGCATGTTTTTAAAGAACCCCTTTTATGATATTTTAGCTTAATCCCAATAAAATCTTCAAAAAACCAAAGTGCGGGTGTAATTTGTGGAAGCAAATTTTCGAATTTTTTTGAAATTAATTGAACTTTTTTGTATTTTGGCCCAATTCGAATAGTGCAAGGGAATAGCTATATATAGCAGTTTAAAAAGACCATATATCTATTCCTAGGGAATATATACGCTTTCAAACATGCTGAATCCGAAACTGCCTTCTGATTTTCCGGATTTATACAATTACGGAGTGCTATATAGCTTTGTAGATTACTGTAGAGCATGCGCCTGCACAAATTTTAAAATGAATCTCGAAGATAATTTTCTTAGCACGAAAAGTTTTAGTTCATGTAAAAATAAAAATTTTAATGTATTGATTGTTTTTAAATTTTGGTTTTTTTTTTGTCGCAATCTTTTTTCGACATAATATTACTTTGTACCCCTAAATGGATTACATTTTACCCCAAATTTTTTAATCGCCCCTAAATGGATTACTTTTTACCCCAAATTTTTTAATCGCCCCTAAATGGATTACTTTTTACCCCAAATGTTTATTTTTTATCAAATTGAGCTTTGAATCAAATTTTTTTATCTCCATTGTTAAAAAAGTGATTATTACTTTAGAAATTTGTGATAAATTAAAAAAATGATTTATTCATTTATTTCTTTTTGTTTTTTAAAAATAATTTTCCCAATATTTCTAATCGACAAAATATTCTCCAGTAAATTGCGGTAGAAATATTGGGAAAATTATTCTAAAAAAACAAAAAGAAATAAATGAATAAATCATTTTTATAATTTACCACAAATTTCTGGTGCTACGCAGTTTGCGCCGCGACATTTGCGCTGACGACAATTGCGCCGATAAAACGACATCTGCGCCGATAGGCTAGATCCGACCTCATTAGGCTAGATCCGACCTCATTAGGCTAGATCCGACCTCATTAGGCTAGATCCGACCTCATTAGGCTAGCACATGGGCCTAAGCCTTAGCCTTAGTCTTAGGCTTAGCAGACGCCCGAAGGGCGCCCTCAGCTTAGGCTTAGAAGGCGCCCGTAGGGCGCCCTTAGGGAATCCACAGAATGAGTATAGAAATCATTCTGTGGATTCAGGAAATTATTACTAAACATTTTAAACATTTGGGGTAAAAAGTAATCCATTTAGGGGCGATTAAAAAATTTGGGGTAAAAAGTAATACTATGCCTCTTTTTTCTTCTGTTTTCGAGTATTATTTATTTACTGTGTTTTTGCTACTATTTTTACATCACTCTTTTTAGATAAAACACTTTGATTTTTATATTTGTAACAATCAACTATGGATGTAAATGATTTTCAACTTGCTGTAACATCTCCATCATTATCAAATAATGATTCAAATGTTGAATATACATTTGCTTCTCCTCGTCCACAACGGTTTTCTCTTCCATATCCAATCATCAAATACATGTTTACGAATCCAAGTTCTGCAAAAGCATGGAAGAAATTGATTATGTCTTGCAAATATTTCTTCTCTAAGAATCCCATTTTTCCTGTTGCGCATTTAATATGTGTTAGCAATAAGAAATGGAAGGCTGATACAGAAATTTTTGATTCAACAAAAACTATTGCTAAATTATGGATCTATGATGAAATTGATGCTAATGAATATGATGCTGCACCAACACTTTTGTCATCTTTGATCCCAAAAATTAGCAAATGTAATCTTTCTTCTTTGGATATTTGGTATCAATATTTGAGTTTTGAAGAATATCAATTTTTAACCGCTTCTGGTGATTTAAAAGTATTGCGGCTTAAATGCGGCACCATTTCTCATCCTGATGGAACTTTGGTTACATTTGATCAACTTTTTATGAACATTCCCAAATTGGAAAGTTTTTATTTGTAAGTTTCTTTCATAATTATGTAATATACTTTTGTAATGTAATATGTTCACTTTTATAGATATTCTGCCGAAAATTATTCATCAATGTTTCAACCAGATACCTTTCAAAAATTCGCTGAAATTTTGCCATATTTAAAAGAATTATCTTATTTTGCTATCCATGGACTTACAGATGACTTTGATTTTGCTACAATCACTGGTTTTCTTATGGTTAGTTTTTACTTTTTTTTTCTTTAATAAAATTATATATCCTATTATAGAAAAATGAAAAGTTGGTAATATATTTGAGCTATTCTTTTCCACTAATAATTAATTAATTATATATAGCAGTTTTTTGGTGGTCTTTTGAAATAATTTAGTTTTCTACCATATTTTTTCTTTTCCGGGGGCAGTGAGATTTTTCAGTTTTATATCATCATGTGAGGTCGGGCAAACTATAAACTAAAAATTGTGTTTAAATTTGCTAAATTTAATCATTTAAAACTTCAAAATTGAAAGCTGCTGCTGAATAAAATAAATTTTAAAGTTGTAAAATAAAATTTTATTACCTTGAAAATGGCATATGAAATATTGGGACAAATAAAATATTGGACCAATTTGGTTGTGAGTCCAATATCACTTTTGTTAAATATTACTTTATTTTATTTTATCTTATCAAAAATAAATCAGATAAAGCTTTATCAAAATATAAAAAAGTTTTATTTCTTGGTTGTATTTCTGATTTATGTTTTGGAAGCTTAAATCTTCTAATTGCACCGGTAAGTTAAGTTTTTGAGTATTTATGGGAAAAAATAAAGTTAAAAGTGTTAAATAATTAAAGTAAAACTGGAAAAATTGACTTTTGCATGATATGTTCCAGAAAGGAATTGAACCCATGAGCGCTAGTCTATCATTCTCAATTTCTACCTCAGATTTATAACGGTTGTAAAAAATCAGATTTACCACGGGACGAAAGCCCCAATCCCGGGACCCCTGACCTATTCAACTAAAAAAGGCTCATTTTTTATTAAACCGGAGCCGTGCCCTCTATCATCCCTATTTTCCAAAAATTTTTTGAAAACAAACCCCAGCTGCAGAATAAAATAAAAGAAAACAAATTATTTGGGAAACTTTTGCGATTTCAAAATATTGCATTTTGCTGCTTCTTTTTTTTATAAGTTGTGCTGACATTTGAACAAATGTTTCTCCTTTTTTACGGCCAAAATGGTATGCTTTTTTTGGATTTCGTTATTTATTAACTCAATGTATGTAAAATCAAATCGAAAAAAAAAGTTTTGAATATTTTATAAAAAATATAAAAAATAAATTTTTATACTCCGAATATTTTTCTTTGAAAATTTTACGAATTATTTTTGTTTTAGAAACAAACTTTACAACATTGGAATCAATAATGAAAAAATTTTCGAAAACTTGAAGAAAAATCAATAATTAATAAATGATTTAAAATATTTTATCACATTTTCCTTGTGGTTGTTTTTATTTACACAGAACAAAAATAACATGTTTAAAGAGGGAGTTACATTTCTAATTAAATATTTTTTATGACAGAAATGCCGTCCTCAAAAAAGAGAAATAATGCAAATTCATGATTTGATTCTGCTGGATTTTTTCGTTTATTAGGTTTAAACTTTTCAACCTTGAATATTACGAAAAATATTTTGCTGTAATTTGTAAAATCTTTTACTATACTCCTGCTTCGACAAGAATTCATTCAAAAATTAATTTTTTACTGGCTTTGTTAGAAAAATAAAAGAGGGGTGGATACACAAGTGTCCCCTAAAAAACATTACGTGCCCTTTTCAAGATTTACGCATTTTTCGGCACTTTATAAAAAATTAAAATCAAAAAAACGGAAGTAGTTTTTATATGAACTGTAAAAAAATAAAGAGGAAAAAAAGGGTCGCTTATTTTTATGACTGACGTAATCGTCTCACCGACAGCTTTTTTTGCTAAAAATTTTAAAAAATATTCTCGGAGAAATTCCTGAGAGGCCCGGACACAAAAAAAAACAAATGTTTTGAAACTTTACCCCTGTTTTCGAATACCCTTAACAAAATTATTCGTCCAAGGCTTTTTGGCTAAAAGTGCCGAAACAAAAACCGCTAGCAAGCTAATTTAGTTGGTGAACAATTATTAGCTGAAGTTATAAATCTAAATTTTACAGGATTTTTATGTAGTTTAGGTGTACCGTATATTATTGGTAGTGTTTGACTATTAATATGATTAGGGAAAAATACTTGGTTTTTTTGTTATGTCTCGTTAAGATTTCATTTATGTTTTCATTTGTGGGTTTTTTTTAAATTTTTTTTTGTTTTAGCACATTTAGCTAAAGGCTTTTTGACTAAAAGTGCTAAAACAAAAACAGCCAGCACTGATCATCATTCATTGGAGCTGCTTTTATTTGCTCATTTGAGATGTAAAATATCTTAAAAAGCAGCTCCAATAAACCGTCATAAAAATTTAATAGAGTAGTGCCCCCCAAAATCTATATGTTTCCTTTTTTGTGTATCAAAAAATAAGAATTTTGAATATTTTATTTATTTTTTTGCTGTTAAAAAAATGTTAATAACTGAGCCGATATTCTTCAAGTTTTCAAATATGAGCAAATATCATCGGTTGAAAATTGTAGGGAGATTTGTTGTTTTTTGTTTTTCTTAAAAAATGGATCTTTTTGCATTTTGAAAAAAACAAACAAAGAAGAAATTTGCTTTTTTTATCCTTGTATTTTTTTATCTTAGAAGAAATGCCATTGCTCTCCGATTTTTTTAATAATAGAGTTTATTGAAAAGTTTAATTTAAAAATTTTAGGTAAATTTTTTATTAACGTCCAAATTTGTATATATAATTAATTTATTAGAAGTATATGGGGGCGAGTCGTTTGCAAACTGCAAAAAAACTATCTTGGCAAGGATAATCAAAAATATGTTCATCCCATAACGCTGCACAACTTGAAACATTTAAAATAGGACTTCCAGTATCCCATGGAAGATAATCAACAGGACTTCCATCTGTCCAATGCCATGTAACTTTATTGTCATTCGAATATAATCCTGTCCATGCACCTTGACCTGCGAAGTCGATTAGAGCTGAAAAAAGATTTATTAAAATATATTTTTATTAAATTTAAAATGTTTTTACCAGAAGCAAATTTTGTTTCTTCAAAGCTGTGAAGAGATACCAAATGTGCATTTTGATTTACGCATAATTGTTCTGCATCTGTCCAATTATATAAGTTACGTCCAAGATTATCGTTGCCATAACAAGAATGTGTAGACTCAAAATAGAACCATCCTTCCGAACAATTTTCATATGCAGGATAAGATTTTGTTCTCGAAAGATATGGAGTTGTTGTAGCTAAATTTTGAGGGATTTCACAAACAAATGGTTTTTGCTTAAAACAATCATCAGAAGACCATAAACCGGTTTGAATATTTTCTGCAGCGCAATTTGCTGACAAATTTTTAGGTTCTGATGGACCCCAATTTTTATAATCAATCGCTGAATTATCCATCCAAGACCAATTGCCGGGGATAATAAGTGAATTAAAACCAATCCAAAAATCGGATACAGTACTTTCATGAAACTTGTCGGATGCTTGACCTGTAAAAATTTCTCTTTTTTATATGTCTCTTTGGTTAGAAACTTTGGAGAATACATGCGGTCAAAAAAAAAGTGATTTGATTTTTTTTAAAAAGAAGACCCCAGAAACCCAAATATAAAGATAATATAAAAGTGGCGCAAAAACACATTTGAACCCTGGAAAACTTTTCGTTTCGGGAGTTCAGGCTCGTTCAACTTTTGTAATTACTAGTTTTTGGACTTTTTGTATCCCAAACATTTAACATCTTTGGTTCTGACAGCAATTTTATTCAAATTCGTTTCTCTTCCAAAATTTATATAATTGATTTTCCCAATTTTTTAAGCAAGGCAAATCGAAAATTTTAAAATAGTTTTTGCGAGCTGAAATTTGGCAGGAAGCTTCTTGAAAGTTTCAAGGGTAAAAGAATATTTTTATTTTTTTGATCTGGCGCACCGCTGCTCTGGCCCGATGCATGGGTTCTTAAGTGGTCGAAAAATTGTATTTGAGATATATTATCCCCTTTATCATTAGATCTTTGAAGTCCTTGGTTTGAAAAAAAAATCAAATTACACCTTTTGTTTGCCACTATTGTATTTATTTACCTGCAATTAAAGCATTTGTAAATCCATTATGAATTGAAGTTAAATGTCCATTTAGATTTTCGCAGGCAATTTCAGCATTTGTAAAAGAAGTGGAATTCGATTGAAAAGAATAACATGAATTTTGCCATTCAACACTTCCAACAGGGCACAAAGCAAAAACAGAATTAATACATAAATACAACAGCGAAAAAAATGCAACCAATTGCATTTTTTTTAAAGACAAAATAATGTTAAAAGTAACAGCTTTTTTTGCTTTTAAAAACGAAAAAGTTAAAACCGATAATTGATAAGGTGATTTTAAGGTGTGTCAAAACGTCAGTTCTGCCATAATTTTAAAGATTATTTTAAAGTTATTAATTGTTAGATAATCCTGATCAACATTTTTCTCAATAATATAGAGGCGAATGTTGAGGAAAGAAAATAAAAAGTGTTTTTTAATAGATTTTTATCAAAAAAAATTTGTTTAATCTGAAAGAATCAAAACGGGACGAGGGCCATGTCCCGGACTTATGGCTCATTCAAATAAAAAAGACTTATTTTTTAATGGACCGGGGCCGTGTCCTCTATCATCCCTATTTTCCAAAAAACTGCTTAAAAGGGAGTGCCGACGACAAGCAAAAAAAATTATTCGGCAACAAGTATGTTTTTACACGAGAAAGCCTTTTTTCTATGCTATTTTTTTTCTCTAACTCAATTTCGTGTTAAAACATACTTGTTGTCCATACAAATTTTTTTTTGCTTGTCGTCAATACTCCCTTTAAAACAAACCCCAGCCGCAGAATAAAAGGACATTGTTTAAGAATTTGCAAAAAAAGAAAACAAATATTTGGGAAACTTTTGCGATTTCAAAATATCGCATTTTGCTGTGTCTTTTTTTTATAAGTTGTGCTGACATTTGAACAAATGTTTCTCCTTTTTTACGGCCAAAATGGTATGCTTTTTTTGGATTTCGTTATTTATTAACTCAATGTATGTAAAATCAAATCGAAAAAAAAAAGTTTTGAATATTTAATAAAAAATATAAAAAATAAATTTTTGTACTCCTAATATTTTTCTTTGAAAGTTTTTACGAATTATTTTTGTTTTAGAAACAAACTTTACAACATTGGAATCAATAATGAAAAAATTTTCGAAAACTTGAAGAAAAAACAATAATTAATAAATGATTTAAAATATTCTGTCACATTTTCCTTGTGGTTGTTTTTGTTACATAAAATATAAAATAATATGTTTAAAGGGGGAGTTACATTTCTAATTAAATTTGTTTATGACAGAAATGCCGCCCGCAAAAAGAGAAATAATGCAAATTAATGATTTGATTCTGCTGGATTTTTCCGTTTGTTAGGTTTGACTTTTCAACCTTGAATATTACGAGAAATATTTTGCTGTGATTTGTAAAATCTTTTAATGTAATCCTGCTTCGACAAGAACTCATTCAAAAATTAATTTTCTACTGGTTTTGTTAGAAAAACAAAAGAGGGGGGATACACAAATGCCCCCTAAAAAAATGTTACGTGCCCTTTTTAAGATTTACGCATTTTTCGGCACTTTATAAAAAATTAAAAGCAAAAAATCGGAAGTAGTTTTTGTGAACTGTAAAAAAATAAAGAAGAAAAAAAGGGTCGCTTATTTTTATGACAGACGGAATCGTCTCACCGACACACATCGAATCATCACTCACAATGTGATGAAATATTGTCATTGAACCCGAAAAAAAAGTTTTTAGTATGTTTGTATAGGAAAACCTGTAATATTTTTGGATGTTTTTCCCTGATATTTTACCATATTTTCACATTAATGGGAAACGAAAACTAG
The DNA here is from genome assembly GCA_964035985.1 of Panagrolaimus superbus. Classification (NCBI taxonomy): domain Eukaryota; kingdom Metazoa; phylum Nematoda; class Chromadorea; order Rhabditida; family Panagrolaimidae; genus Panagrolaimus; species Panagrolaimus superbus. The sequence continues at coordinate 17,514,312 of OZ038357.1, forward strand.
TGACTCCAGGATGTCGAAATATGCCCCAAAAATCTTAAATAAGCTATATTTTAACCTAAAAATTTCAAAAAGTTAATATCTGTTGATATTCGTAATATTTTGGTATCTAGAAAATTGATCAAAAACAAGCAAAATTTAAAAAATCCTACAAAATTGATTTTGATCCCCCGTCATTTTTTATCACCTTATATCAGTGTTGTTACATCTATTTAACATTTAGAATGCACAATCCATTTCATTATGCCAGAAAAAACCCGATTTTCCTTGATATTTTTATGTTGTCAAATTTCAAAATTTCAATCATCCGCCATATTTCGAAACCGATACCAAAAATGTTGAAACTGTCCCTGGATGCTCCAACACCATTATGTTTCATAACGCAAGTCACCGGAAGTCGATATATTACGAAATACCAAAGTTATATCTTCGGATTGATGTTGGAGATGTTGGTCGCCCGCACATTTCAATTTTGGAATCGCAGGCCTGACGCGCTATGGGTTCAAAGCATATATTTTTGGAATCCCCACATGATAGGCCATTAAACGGTGCATTATTTAGCTCAACGCGAGCGATATTGCCATTTTTTTACAAACGTCGAAAATTACAGATATCAAAATTTCGGCATTAGAGGTCAGATAAATTTTTTTTGTGATAGCCATTTTATAGCCCTTACTTATGTGTACAATCCTGGGGCACAACTTTTTGATTGGTAGCATTCCTGATTTTTCCCGATTTTTTGAATTTTTGGTTATATTCAATCTTTGAAAATCTGCGAAATCAGTTTCACACGGTAGAATGCTCCAAAACTCCAGGAATAACGTTTTTTCATCTAGTTTTATCGAATGGCTATAAAAGAAATGAAAACAAAATTTTGATGTAACACTCGATTTAAAAAATGTGGTGCATCGTCTCTTAACCTGCAAAATATTTAAAACACCTTTTTTTTATCTCCATTTTTTTATGTGGTATCTTTGATAATTTTTGTTGTTTTTTTTAATAATGACCACGTTGAACGCTGGAGTTTTGTCATTAAATAAATGTTGAAAAACGTTTTTTGAAGTTTAAAATTTAAAAAAAACATTGTTTTTGATATTTTTTCCCTAAAAACTAATAATTTATAATTTTCGGCAGAATATCTGTGAAAAAAAAATTTTGGAAAAAATAAAAAATTTTGCTTTATTATGGTACATTTGGACCTGAATAAGAATAATTTAAAAACAAAAAATTAAAAAAATTAAGTAAAAGCGCCGAAAATGCCATCTAAAAATTACAAAAAGCAAAATTTTTTGGTATAAAAAAAGACACTTTTTCTTTCCTTTTTTTGCAACAAAAAAATGCTCTTCCTTTATGCTTTTGAAGGACGCGTTGCCAAAACAATGCATTCCTTCGATTTTTTAACGTTTTTGATCAAAATCTAGCTCTGCGAATGCTCCCTATTTTTTTCCTGTGATTTCCTGTGATTTTCCTTTTTACCATAGACGTATTTTTTAAAGGGCTATCGAACTGTGCCACCAGTTATGCTTACTTGGGCTTACTTAGGGGTCAAGTAAGCCCAAGTAAGTAAGAATATATTCATTTTGTGTATATTTTTTGTAAAATTTGTGTAAATTTTTTGTATAATTATGAAAAATTTTTTTTACAAAAAGTGAATTAAATTTACACAAAAAAAATTATTTTTCCAAAATTGTCGTTAACAGCTAATTATACTAGCAATATCCAAAAATTATATATTTTTATCAATAGGGTATTACCCCGTTGGCTAAAAAACCGTTAAAGTTTTTTTTCGAATAAAAAGTAAAAATCTCACATATTAGTCAAAAACAAAAGGCGAACGCGTAATAAAACGGCAGTGAAAGTTAGACAACGAAAGAGACACTCTTTTTTCTTCCTTTTTCTGACAGTGAATATTTTGTGTAAATTATATTCACTTTTTGTAAATTTTATTCCCTTTTTGTAAATTTTATTCACTTTTTGTAAAAAAAATCATTTTGTGTAGAATTAAATCATTTATTGTAAATTATATTCATTTTTTGTAGATTTAATTCATTTTGTGTAAATTTTTTGTAAAGTCAGAGACCTGTGTATATATATTCTTTTAAACTTTCTACAGTTTCATCATGCTTAAATTCAGAGAGAATTACTTCTGTAATTGCATATAACCAATATGATCGATATGATAACTATAAGATAACTGCTAACACACAAACAGAATAACAAAAAGCATACCAAACCCAAATCCGATAACGGTTTTTCAGGTGAACCAGTTTTTTGTTCAACTTTTGAAAGCAAATAACTAAATTCAATTAAAAATGTTCCATAACCTCTCTTTTGAAATTGTGGTAAAACAAGAATACATGAAAGATTGTAACCTTCTGGAGAATTCTTTTCCTAAAAAAAGAAATACATTTATCTCAATAATATCCAAAACCATAACAGTAAATTTTTTAACATTGTTTTTAGTTTCAAATGATTAAAAAAACTAATGTTTATTAACAGTAGGATTGCCGCCCCCCCCCCCCTAAAATCGGGGATCACCGGGGATATCCCTGACGGGGACGTCCCCAGTTCCCCATCCCGACCACTTTTGAATTTCGGGGATCCCCGGTTCCCCGTCCCCGGCACCTTTCTCCCCCAAAAAAATTCTTTATTTTTACATTTTTTTAAATTTGATGAAAAAAATAAAAATTCATGAAAATTCCAACCAATTCTATTCCCAATCCCTAAAAACAATACAGAATAAGCCATTTGTATTTTCATTATTGAAAAAATGAATAAATTTTTCCAAAAATTTACCCTTTCCCGGGATATTTTCGGGGAACGAGGATCCCCGTCCCCGACTACTTTCTTCCCCGGCTAAAGAAGTCGGGGAGGGAAAAATCGAAAGTCGGGGATTCCCCGTCCCCGATTTTTTCAATTTTCGGGGGGGGGGGGGGGGGGGCGCAACCCTAATCAACAGCATTACAGTAAGAAGGCAAATCCAACCTTTGAAAAATATCCGACAATATTGTAAGTTTTTTCAGGAGATTTTTCACATAAAATATAAAAATGAAATATTTTTGCATCATAATATAAAGCTTTATGATCCAAGAATAGCTTTGAAAGTACACATAAATTCATTGCATACGTGTCATCAACGGCTCCATCAATTTCAAAAAATGCCAAATTATCTTTTTCATAAATCTTTTTTCCTGGTGGTCCAGACAGAGGACATTTCTTCTGCAAAAAAAACATATATATTCGATACAGCACAATCTTTATATACAACATTAGATAAATATTTAAGATCCACATACCATATGAGAAAAGAGACATTCCTCTGAAGGCCAATATGATAGACACCAACTACATAAATGAATGCATGGTAAATGGGTAAATGGTGCGGGATATGGTGAAAAATACCATGGAACCATTCTCCAACCATTTAAACAAATACTTTCAATATTTCGTCTCTCTTCTTCAGTATCTTGCGTTGGTTCATTTGATGCTAGAAAACAATAGTACTGTAATTGTTACTACTGTAATGAAAACAACATACTATTATAATCATAGAAATTTTGAGAATTTTCTGGATATGTAATTTTTGTAAAATCTAATGAATCTTCTTCTAACCAATGATCTGAAATGGAACGGTATGAAAATATAATATGTGTATGAGTTGATGACAAGCAAAATACTTACCATATCGCCGATTATAACCAATAAAATGAACATAATAACGATAAGAGGATCGATCTCTTCCCGAACGTTTAATACCTCGAACTTCAGCAAGAACTAAAAAAAGATTATCTATCAAATTAATATGCACACTTTTGTTTTGCAGAAGAATATCGCGACTAGGAATTTTCCGGATCTGATCTCAGCAAAAAAATCCTCTTTTCTGAAACTCCAGCTATGCTTGTTCTCAGATTGATTAATTTGATCTTATGCCGTCATATTTTTAATGGCATCAGATCTGGACAATCCCCTATAAATGCATGTTTACATCTTCAAAAAAAAAATTAAATTTGCAAACTAAAATATATAACAAAACATACTATATTCTTCTTCTTCCTCCATTTTAGCATATATATGACATCCAATTTGAGCTTTTGGTGTAACATTTTCAAACATCATTGATTCATCATTGGTTTTTTGAGAATAACTCATTTCAAAAGAATCATTAGATGCTTCAAAATCCATATTTGATAATGAATGGCAATAAGGCTGAAAAGTATTTAATAGGAATATATATTTGTCGAAAAAAACGGATGATTTAAATAAATAATTCACTGAATTTCATCACATGAATTTTTGTAAAAAGTTGAAGAAACATTTGTACAGACACACAACGCCAAACTGCTAATACAAATAAATTTTTATCTGTATCACACAAATCTTTGATATTATTAGAAATTTATTTATAAGTAAACCAGAAAATTCGGTTTTATAAAAGTTATATTCATACTAATATATAAATGAAATGAGATACGGTTACTATTGACATGTATTTATTAAATCGATATTTTTTTATGTTGTTGTTTCATATATAAGACGCGGATATGAAAAAAGTTTTAGGCAGGGCCTAAAAAACGCGTCATTTTAATATAAAATCTCACCCCTTTTTCGGAATCTGTTTTGCGAGTTTCTCGAAAATAAGTCTCACCACTTTTTTCAAGATGGAAAATTTTAAAAATCTCAAAAACTGTCTCACCACCTTTGCTCAGGTTGAGTATTTGGCTTTTTTTGAAAATTAATTCTGCGAATTTTCAAAAAAGCCAGATATTTAAAATATCCTTATTTTTGAACCTGAAAATGGCTCAAGTTAAGATTTCATTGATTTTTGTATTTTTGTATTTTTGTCTCTTTTGTTATTTTTTACAACGGTTGTAAATTATGGTTTTTTACATGTAAATTCCCACTTTTTACAACCGTTGTAAATTTTTGATTTTTTGTTTCAAGCAAAAAATTTAGGGTTGACCATTTCCCGGGAAATCGACTATGTCTCGACGCGATTTCCCGAGAAATTTCCCGTTTCCCCCTTATAAATCGGGAAATTTCCCGGGAAATGCGGGAAATTTCCCGGGAAATGGTCAACCCTAAAAAAATTCGAACCAAGGTAACAGACGCTAAACTCAGACGTGTTAACCACTCAACCACAGACGCAGTGGCAATGACTACGCAAAAATCCATCTTATTCATTCCTCACTTTCGGATGCAATCGTTTTAAATTTTTATTTTATTTAAATTTTTTCTGTGAATAATTTTTTGGAATTAAAAAAAATTCATTTTAAAAAAGCTTGAAAATTAAAATAAAATAAAAATTTAAAACGATTGCATCCGAAAGTGAGGAATGAATAAGATGGATTAGTGTCCTCCCCCCCCCCCCCCCCCCCCAAATCGATATGTTTTCTTTTTTGTGTATCAAAAAATAAGAATTTTGAATATTTTATTTATTTTTTTGCTGTTAAAAAAAATGTTAATAACTGAGCCGATATTCTTATAAATTTCAAATATGAGCAAATATCATCGGTTGAAAAAAAAATGCAAGGAGATTTGTTGATTTTTGTTTTTCTTATAAAATGGATCTTTTTTTGAAAAAAACAAACAGAAAACAAATTTGCTTTTTTTATCCTTGTATTTTTTTATCTTATCAGAAATGTCATTGCTCTCCGATTTTTTTCAATAATAGAGTTTATTAAAAAGTTTAATTATAAATTTTTGGTAAATTTTTATTAACGTCAAAATTTGTATATAATTAATTTATTAAAAGTGCATGGGTGCGAGTCGTTTGCAAACTGCTAAAAAATTAATTTCGCAAGAATAATCATAAATGTATCCATTCCCTAAATATGCACAGCTTGAAACATTTAAAAGAGGACGTCCAGAGGCCCATGGAAGATAATCAACAGGACTTCCATCTGACCAATGCCATGTAACTTCATTGTCATTCGAATATAATCCTGTCCATGTATCTTGACCTGTTATGTCAATTACAGCTGAAAAAAAGATTTGATAAAATATATTTTTATTAAATTCAAAATGTTTTTACCAGAAACAAATTTTGCTTCTTCAGAGCTATGAAGAGATACCAAATGTGCATTTTGATTTAAACATAATTGTTCTGCATATGCCCAAGTATATGCATTATATCCAATTTCATCATTGCCATAACAAGAATGTGTAGGCTCAAAATAGAACCAACCACGCGAACAATTTTCATATGCAGGATAAGATTTTGTTGTCGAAAGATATGGAGTTGTTGTAGCTAAACTTTGAGGGATTTCACAAACAAATGGTTTTTGCTTAAAACAATCGTCAGAAGACCAAACACCAGTTTGAATATTTTCTGTAGCACAATTTGTTGACAAATTTTTAGGTTCTGATGGACCCCAATTTTTATAATCAATCGCTGAATTATCCATCCAAGACCAATTGCCGGGGATAATAAGTGAATTAAAACCAATCCAAAAATCGGATACAGTACTTTCATGAAACTTGTCGGATGCTTGACCTGTAAAATTTCTATTTATTATTTTTTCGGATTTTTGGTATCCTAAACATTTAACATTTTTTTCATCATCGTTGGTTCTGACAGCAATTTTATTCAAATTCGTTTCTCCCCCAAAATCTATATAACTGATTTTCCCATTTTTTAAAGCTGAAATTTGGCGGCAAATCGAAAATTTTACAATAGTTTTTGCGAGCTGAAATTTGGCAGGAAGTTTCCTTATAGCACCAAGGGTGGACGAATGATTTTATTTTTTTTGATCTGACACACCGTTGTTTCGGCCCGGTCCTTTTTGGGTGGTCCAAAAATTGTTTTTGGGATATATTATCCCCTTTATCATTAGGGTTTTTGAAGTCCTTGGTTTTAAAAAAAATAAAATTACACCTTTTATTTGCAACCCATGTAATAAAATTACCTGCGATTAAATCATTTGTAAATCCATTATGAATTGAAGTCAAATGTCCATTCAAATTTTCGCAGGCAATTTCAGCATTTGTAAAGGAAGTTGAATTTGATTGAAAAGAATAACAAGAATTTTGCCATCCAACACTTCCAACAGGGCATAAAGCAAATACAGAATTAAAAGAAAAATACAACAGCGAAAAAAATGCAACCAATTGCATTTTTTTTAAAACTAAACAATGTTAAAAGTAACAGCTTTTTTTGCTTTTAAAAGCGTAAAAATTAAAACTGATAACTGATAAGGTGATTTTTAGGAGGTGTGTCAAAAAGTCAGTTCTGCCATAAATTTAAGGATTATTTTAAAGTTATCAATTGTTAGATAATCCTGATTAACATTTTCCTCAATATTATAGAGACGAATGTTGAGGAAAAAAAATAAAAAGTATTTTTTAACATCTTTTTATCAAAAAAAAATTGTTTAATCTGAAGAATTAAAACGGGACGAGGGCCCTGTCCCGGACTTATAGCTCATTCAAATAAAAAAGACTTATTTTTTAATGGACCGGGGCCGTGTCCTCCATCATCCCTATTTTCCAAAAAACTGCTTAAAAGGGAGTGTCGACGACAAGCAAAAAAAAAATTTTTGGCAACAAGTATGTTTTTACACGAGAAAGACAATTTTCTATGCTATTTTTTTTCTCTAACTCAATTTCGTGCTAAAACATACATGTTTATTTTTATTTGTTTATTTTTATTTATTGCTCCTTATCAAGGCACACAGGTCCTGAGGAGGGGTAAACGTACAATACAATTTCAATACAACAATTACAATCCTAAGAGAAACCTTGTTTGACAGAATCGAAAGATTGGTCGCACACGTTGAGGAAGTTGAGTTGAACGAGATCATGTTCACCAAATTTGCATACATTCCGCAAGCGCAACCATGAAGTGGAACGGAGGACGGGGGATGAGATTTTTGATGAGAGTTATTCTTTTTGCACGAGTGAGGAGTCGAACCATTGATGATTTTGAGAATGAAGAATTTGAGAGACGAGCGCACTAACCACTTGTTGTCCACACAAATTTTTTTTTGCTTGTCGTCGACACTCCCTTTAAAACAAACCCCAGCCGCAGAATAAAAGGACATTGTTTAAGAATTTGGAAAAAAAGAAAGCAAATTATTGGGGAAACTTTTGCGATTTCAAAATATCGCATTTTACTTTTTTGCAAAATTGCACAAACATTTCTTTTTTTTTACCATCAAAATGTTGTGCTTTTTTATGCATTTCGTTATTTATTAATTTAATGTATGTAAAATCAAATCGAAAAAAAAAGTTTTGAATATTTAATAAAAACTATAAAAAATAAATTTTTGTACTCCTAATATTTTTCTTTGAAAGTTTTACGGATTATTTTTGTTACAGAAACAAACTTTACGACATTGGCATCAATAATGAATATTTTCGAATACTATCACTCGAAGAAAAAACAATAATTAATAAATGATTTAAAATATTTTATCACATTTTTCTTGTGGTTGTTTTTATATTTACACAAAACAAAAATAATATGTTTAAAGGGACACACGAACTTTCAGTATGAAAAATTTAGCCAGTTCAGTTGCAAAAAGGTTGCAACAGAAAACTATTACATTTTGAATATTGCGGACATTCTATATCGATAAATATACCGATGATATACCCAAAAAATATATCCGCAATATTTAAAATGTAATAGTTTTCTGTTGCAACCTTTTTGCAACTGAACTGGCTAAATTTTTCATACTGAAAGTTCGTGTGTCCCTTTAAAGGGGGAGTTACATTTCTAATTAAATTTTTCGGCACTTGTGTACTATATACCCCCCATTTATTGTTTCTTTATTTTTCGGTATGTTGGGCTTGAGGCGCAATCAGGGTTATAGTGAAAGATTCTATTAATTACGAGAAAATGTTTCTCGTGAATATTTACCTGATAGTAGTATTTAATAATTAGGAACCTTTTCTTAAAACCAACTGATGGGGGGGGGGGGGTATAGTACACAAGAGCGCATAGGCGCTCTTGTTTATTTTATACCCCCCATAGTTAAAAAAATCAAAATTCATTGCTTTTCATTGTTACCCATTTTCGAAGAATCAAGAATGTTGCCTGGTTGGCTCAACTGGTAGCACACTTGACTTTAAAACAAACTTGAAAAGTTCAAGCCAAACAGTCCGAAAAACAAAAACAAAAAATGGGGGGTATATAGTACACAAGTACCAATTTTTCTATGACAGAAATGCCGCCCGCAAAAAGAGAAATAATGCTATTTCATTATTTGGTTCTGTTGGAATATCTTCTTCAACATATTGGGAATAAATATTGACAAAATACTAAGTTTTAAATACAGGAGGCGAAATAAAATCTCAAGAAGTTCACCACTTTTTTCAGCAACAAAAATTATATTTTCCTAAAAAAAAGCTGGTCTTGCGCGGAAACTTTTTTTTTGTAAATGGTCTTTTTTCGAGTCTTGCCAAAAATTAATGAAAAAAACTTTTATTTCTGAATCCTGAATTCTGAATGTGCGAAATCAATTTCATTTCGAATATTTTTGAGCAATTCTTTCGTTCTTCTGCTTTTTGTTTATTTTAATAAAATTTACATAATGTAATTTCGCAATCAGATAAATAAAAAATTCAAAAAACAAAATAAAAGCGAATTTTTTTGCAGCAAAAAATATATTGAAATAAAAAGGGGCTGTCCAGATGTTACGTAATAGGAAAATCGACTTTTTTTGACCCCCCCACCCATCATGTAATAGTAGGTAATAATTCGTAAAACCCACCCACCCATTTTCGTAATAAGTTGGTAATATTCGTGCTACCCCCATCGCATTTTTTAAACATAAAAATTTTAACATTTTTTATAACAAAAACTTAAAAAAACCAACATTATTAAAGCAATTTCTGTTAACAATAACAATATTAATTAGGAAGAAAACGAATTGAATGATTGTTTTCGGTATCAAACGATAAAATTGGACAAACATCTTCATTGTTACATCCACTAAAAACAGCTTCAGATTCTGGATCATCTTCTTCAAAATTAGCAACTAAAAGTTCACCATCAATACAGCAATTAGATTCTTTGTGTTCTTTATTGGCTTTGATGCTTGGAGAATAAAATCCACATTGACAAGTACGATTATTAATTTGAAGTTTTACAGATGGGCAATAGCTATCAAAAACTATTTTATCAGGAACAAATTGATTCAACATTATTCTTTCACCCAGTGATAAATATCTTCCATTGCTTTCGTCAACTTTAAAGCCTATAAAAAAGAGTAAGGAAGCAAGTAAAAAGTATTAAACAAAAAAAAAGAAATACCATTAACATCTTTAACGAAAGGAACAGGTGCAGGTAAAAATCCGTCTTTTAAAATATTTGGACTTCTTCGAAGTTTGCAGCAATTAGCATCATCACATTTTCTAATTTGCAAAGAATATTGGGATTGACGAACATGTTGATAGCGCCAGGCTTCTGATGGAGATTCAATTTCTTCTTGTTTTTCTAGTGGTTCAACGTAGCTGGCAAAAACCGGATGTCCATCAATTTTTGTTCCATGCCATACTTCTGCAAGAACTTTTCCAGCCGCTGCAAAATTTCGTTTTTCCAATTCAACATTAATAGTTTTTCTTGAAGCATTAAGATGTGATCCAAAAGTATCGTAAGGCAAAATCAATCCAACAAGTTCTTTACTTAAAGGTGCCATTCGTCTTACTACAGTATTAAAAGCACTTTGTCCAGGGGCATGAGCTGCAACAACAAGAAGATCTAGATCGAATTTTTTGAAAGCTTTTATCCATGCAGCTAAAGTTTTTGGAAATCGTGGATTTTCATCAGGTCCTCCATCAACTGTTACCAATAAAATGGGTTTTACTTCATTATCATCCCGACGCATTAAGCTCTAAAACATAAAAATGTATTTTTTCATGCTTCAAATTGAACTTACCTTTTCAAAAATTGTAACCAAATCACGATGATGACTTTCGGCTGTTGATTTATCATGTTTTCCTGACCGAATGAAGCAATAAGTTGGACCACTACCAGAGACAGATTTTTCTTCAATATTACAAACAGCATAAACAGAAGAAATCAATTTATGCTTTTCAGCAACCAGTGCTGTCGGTTAATCGAATTTTTTCGGTTTTCGGTTTCGGTTAACCGAACCGAACCGAACGTTTCTCGGTTTGTCGGTTCGGTTAACCGAACCGAACCGAGATGATCTCGGTTTTCGGTTAACCGAACCGAGCATTTTTCGGTTTTTTTTCGGTTCGCAATGCCAAAAAAAACACTTTATAAGTCAATTCTAAATCTTTCTTCTTTTTTTTCAAAAAATATAATCAAAATTTTTTAATATTCTTATATTTTTACGCTCAAAAAAGATTTAATAAAAGATTTTCCTGTTCAAAAATGATGGGTTTATCAACCGAAAAAAACCAAAACCGAATGGCCTCGGTTTTTCGGTTCGGTTAACCGAACCGAACCGAGAAGAACTCGGTTGACGGTTTCGGTTAACCGAAAAACCGGACGGAACCGAACCGAAACCGAACCGAAAACCGAAAAACCGACAGCACTGTCAGCAACAACCCAATCATGATCTGGTAATGTCACACGATATTCAAGATGCATGAGCATCCGGTTCTGTTTATTTGCAGCTGCTAATCCAAGTGGCACTCTTGCTTTGTCATCTTGAGAAATGAAATTTACCATTTCAGGACCCATTAATTTAGCAAAATCCTAAAATTTATTTGTCTTTACAAGTTTTAATGGTGGAATAAATATTACTTTCATGTAAACAATAAATCCATTAGCAAAATGACCATCTTGGTGATCCTTCATCAAATCATTTTGTGGTTTAAGAAGTCAAACAGGTACGGTATTAATATGCCGCTTTCCTTCTAAAGATGAACTACTTCTTGGCAAAAGTCTAAAAAGCATATAATAAACACGTGTTAATTATACTAAACTCTAAAAAAGGAGATATTATACGGCGGTTAAGATTAACCTGATACGTAATTTCGTGGCTGCTTTGGTAGGATATGGCTGGGAAATATATGAGGTACCGGATTGATGCGGATTACTCAGCTTTATGATTTTACTGGATCTGCGTTATTAATATTTAGTCTTTAAACTATTTTAAAAGAACTAACCTTGTATATAATGTGCTTCGTGCAATTTCAATATTATATTCTTGCAATAAACAAGCTTGAAGATCATCCAAAGTCTTACATGTTCTAAGAAGTTCGGTTCTTCTTGTATCATCTGTTGCAGAATCAGGAGTCAAAATTTCAAGAACTGCCTGCAAAAAATACATATGAAAGAGTTTAAAATTATTTTTGGGAGACTTACTTCTTGTAATTGCGGATAAACTTCTTCAATTGTTGGTTTTCTTGATGGATAAGGACGAACACGTTTTCTAGCCGGTTTTGATCTAAATTTCTTTTGAGCTTTAGCTCCAGCTTTAAGGGATTTGACTTTTGTTGCAGCTTTATCAATGTTCTTTTTGATACTGTTTCGTCTTACAACTTCTTCAGGAGTTAATACAGATTTTCTTGAATAAAAATCAAATTCCAATTGAAAATCAGCAATTTGTTTTGAAAGTTCATCTTGCTTCGGTTTTGTTTTTATTGAATTTGGAAGTGGATCAATAGCAGCATCAGCGGTTGATGTAGTAGCAGTGGGTGCAGAAGTCGAAGGAATAGCTTCTGGAGCATTTGTCGCAGGATCAACAATTTCAACTTCAACTTCTTTCTCCGTTGATTGCGGCTTTACAGGCTAAATAATTTCAGTTTCAATAAGAAAGAAAAAATCAGCGACAAACTTTTAAAAATTGAGACAATGTCCCATTACGTGATTTGATTTTTTCTTTCATTTCATTAATACGACGATTAACGGCTTCTGGATCAGCTTTTAATTTAGCATATGCTGCTTCACCTTCAGTCTCAACCAACTTTCTATCACCATGTTCTTTTAAAAGTCGATAAGTTTTCATAAAATCATTATGTCGATCTCGACCTGCCATTTTTGATAATTATGTACTATATAAATTAAAAGAAATCGTAAAAAATTATTATTAAAAGTGTCGAATTGTTGTAAAAAACAAGAAACTTTTGGACGCAATGTAAAAAGAGTGTTTGTTTGCGTCTTTGATTCAACAATTTGGCGCCAAAAAGTAGCGCAACATGCATTCTTTTTTGCATTTTGCAACAAATGTTCACAATTCCAACAGCGAAAAAAATTTTAAAAATGTGTTCCTTTCATGAACTTTCTCGATTTCTTAGTAATTCATTAAAAATATAATAAATTTTTTCAGGTAATATTTTTACGTAATAACTGAATGACCCCCATTCACCCAACCCGTAATTTTTAGTAATAATTCGCGACTCCCCCCCACCCATCAAGTGTATTACGTAACATCTGGACAGCCCCAAATGCGACAAAAACAAGTTTTTTTTTGGCAATAAAAAATCACAATTTTCAATGAAAAAAAATTATGTCTGTTTTAAAACCTTGCTTTTTTGTTTAAAAATGTTTAAAGATTTTATCGAAAAAATCTGAAATGAACTAAAAAAAGCTCAAAGAAAAATGGTTTTTTTCATTTAAATAGAGCCCGGTCCGCCAGCACAATTCTCTCTCGTTTTTGTCAAAAATCAGGCATAAAAAGGAAAGAAAGAGTTTTCTCGAACGGAAAAAGGAACGCCGTTTTTTCTGTGCTCCCTCTGTTGAGAGAGTTGTGCTGGCTGAGTGGGCTGCTTTAATTACAATTTTTAAAAATATTTGAATATTTTGTGATAATCCAAAATGAAAACTAATGAAATTTAAATTTAAAAAAGCATGCTTTAATTGTGTTCCAAAATTTTCATTTTTAAAAAATAATGTCAATCGTGGAAAATGCAACATTTTTGAAAAAAAAGAACAAATCTTTGTTTTATAAACTAACTTTTGAATAAATTAACGAAATATGTTATTAATGCATGAATAATTAATTAAGTAATATATCAGAATTAACAACACTATTAATATTGTTGTTTATTCATTAATACAGGGGTAAAAGTTGGTTTAAAAGGCATTTATTTATTGTCATTTTAAAAAAAGCTTTAAATAATGTGGATTGTAGACATTAACTTTTTGGGAAAATCTACAGTAATTTTGTTTCACTTTTTTCTTAACTAAGTAATAAAAAAAATTAGAAAATAAAATATTAAAAAAAAAATTGAGACAATGTGAATCATAATTTTTCGTTGAACACTGAAATATTTTCAAATTTGTGTAAAGCAAAACTTTTTCGTTGCTAAAAAAAGGAATAATACATTTTTGGATTTTGAAACATCGCATTTTTGCAAAATATGTTTTCTGCCGACGGAAAAGTGTTTTTGCAAAAATGAAACAGCAAAAAATTTTTAATTTTTAAAAATATTTGAATATTTTATGATAAACCAAAAAGTGAAGATAGTAAAGTTTAATAAAAAGCAAAAAAGTTGTGCTCAAATTATTATTTCCCAGTATCAGATCGTAAAAACTTCATTATTAAAAAATAAAAATAAATTTAAATTTTTATAACATTTGAAGTAATTTATGATAATATCTTTTTAGTTCACCAAAAATTAATTATGTATACAGTAATATTGCAGTTAGCACAGAAACACTGGGGTAAAAATGTTTTTTTCTATACTTTGTACGAAAATTTTTCTAATTCAAAGATTTTTATCGATATAAATACTTTCAAATAAACTTTTTTTAAATGATGTATATTTTGGAATTGATCTGTATCTATTAAAAAATCTAAAAGTAATTTTACACCACTTTTTTATTTAATCAAGTAATTATTAAAATAACAAAATACCAAAATATTTAAAAGGAACTTAAAAAGCTTTGAAAGAATTTTAAAACGAAACTTTTTTGTCGGAGAAAAAAAAGGGATACATTTTGAATTTCAAAACATCGCATTTTTGTTCACAAAATGTTTCTGCCGACGGAAAAGTGTTTTTGTTATTTTCGACCAAGGATATTAATCTTTCTTTGGCATTTTAAATTTTTAACAGCCTTTTGAAAAAAAAAAAAAAATAAAAGTTATTTTTTGGATTTACCGCGAAATTTCGAAACTTTCGAAATTGAAATAAAGGTTTTGAATATTTTGTTATTTTTAGGGAAAAAATATTAAAAACGATGTTTTTTTAAATTTTCAAAAAACATTTTTCAACATTTATTTAATGACAAAATTCCTGCGTTCAACTTATCGCGTTCGTGCTCATTATTTAAAAAAACAACAAAAATTATCAAAGAGTTACACATAAAAAAATGGAGATAAAAAAAAGGTGCTTTTAACATTTTGCAGGCTAAAAACATTTTTTATACATTTTTTTTCTTTTTTTGAATGATGATTTTATGATATGATTTCATTAAATTTATCTGACTATTTGATGGAGGGTTTAGCTTGAATAAGCATGTTTTTAAAGAACCTCTTTTATGATAATATCAAAATATTATTTTAGCTTAATCCCAATAAAATCTTCAAAAAACCAAAGTGCGGTTATAATTTTGTGGAAGCAAATTTTCGAATTTTTTCGAAATTAATTGAACTTTTTTGTATTTCGGCCCAATTCGAATAGTGCAAGGGAATATCTATGTAGCAGTTTAAAAAGACGATATATCTATTCCCAAGGGAGTATAGACTTTCGAACATGCTGAATCCGAAACTGCCTTCTGATTTTGCGGATTTATACAATTACGGAGTGCTGTCATAGCTTTGTGGGATACTGTAGAGCATGCGCCCGCACAAATTTCAAAATGAACCTCGAAGATAATTCTCTTAGCGCGAAAAGTTTTAGTTCATGTTAAAATTAAAATTTTAATGTATTGATTGTTTTTGTTTTTTTATCGCAATATTTTTTCTTCTGTTTTCGAGTATTATTTATTTACTGTGTTTTTGCTACTATTTTTACATCAGTCTTTTTAGATAAAACACTTTGATTTTTATATTTGTAACAATCAACTATGGATGTAAATGATTTTCAACTTGCTGTAACATCTCCATCATTATCAAATGAAGATTTAAATGTTGAATATACATTTGCTTCTCCACGTCCACAACGGTTTTCTCTTCCATACCCAATCATCAAATACATGTTTACAAATCCAAGTTCTGCAAAAGCATGGAAAAAATTGATTATGACATGCAAATATTTCTTCTCTAAGAATCCCGTTTTTCCTGTTGAATGTTTAATATGTGTTAGCAATAAGAAATGGAAGGCGGATGCAGAAATTTTTGATTCAACAAAAACTATTGCAAAATTATGGATCTATGATGAAATTGATGCTAATGAATATGATGCTGCACCAACACTTTTATCTTCTTTGATCCCAAAAATTAGCAAATGTAATCTTTCTTCTTTGGATATTTGGTATCAATATTTGAGTTTTGAAGAATATCAATTTTTAACCGCTTCTGGTGATTTAAAACAATTGCGGCTTAAATGCGGCACCATTTCTCATCCTGATGGAACTTTGGTTACATTTGATCAACTTTTTATAAACATTCCCAAATTGGAAAGTTTTTATTTGTAAGTTTTTCTTGTAATGACGTTTATATAATAATGTTATGTTAAATTTTATAGATATTGTGCCGCAAATTATTCATCAATGTTTCAACCAGATACCTTTCAAAAATTCGCCGAAATTTTTCCATGCTTAAAAGAATTATCTTATTTTGCTATCCATGGACTTACAGACGACTTTGATTTTGCTTCAATCACTGATTTTCTTATGGTTAGTTTTTACTTTTTTTCCTTTAATGAAATTATATATCGTATTATAGAAAAATGAAAAGTTGGTAATATATTTGAGCTACTCTTTTCCACTTTCTGCTGGATATGAAGAAATTCTTAAAAAGTTTATTACTAAACTTATTGAAACTCCACCAAAACGAATTCCTATAATCAGCTTTTGTGGATTTCAAAATAGTGCTCTTTTTAATGATTATCAAAAATTGCGTCGTTCATAATTTATTAAAATACATTTTAATGGTTTCTGATGTACTGTAACAGGTTTTTTTTTATCAGTTTTTGGTTTTGTTCGTTTTTAAATAAATTACATTCTTTTTTTGGTTTTCGCCAAGTTAATTAGATTTTTTACATTTTATTTTTTGAGGCTGCAGTTTTAGAACGTGATTTACCTCAGTAATTATTTGCAATTGGTTTATTCAAGCACAAACTTAATGTTCCTAAGAAAGTGTTTTTTATTAAAAAAAATGCCACCAAAAAGTAAATTCCATTTAAAAAAATTTTTTTATTACAACAATAATTGGATACCACATATAATTGTATAGCAGTTTTTTGGTGGTCTTTTGAAATAATTTAGTTTTCTACCATATTTTTCTTTTCCGGGGGCAGGGAAATTTTTCATTTTCATATCATCATGTGAGGTCGGGCAAACTATAAACTAAAAATTGTGTTTAAATTTGCTAAATTTAATCATTTAAAACTTCAAAATTGAAAGCTGCTGCTGAATAAAATAGATTTTAAAGTTGTAAAATAAAAATTTATTACCTTGAAAATGGTATATGAATTATTGGGACAAATAAAATATTGGACCAATTTGGTTGTTAGCCCGATATCACTTTTGTTAAATATTACTTTGTTTTATCTTATCAAAAATAAATCTGAAAAAGCTTTATCAAAATATAAAAAAGTTTTATTTCTTGGTTGTATTTCTGATTTATGTTTTGGGACTTTGAATCTTTTAATTGCACCGGTAAGTTTTGGATTTTTGATGTTTATGCAAAAATAAAATTAAAAGTGATAAATAATTAAAATCAACTTGAAAAAATTGGCTTTTTGATTTATATGTTCCAGAAAGGAATCGAACCCATGACCGCTAGTCTACCAATCTGAATTTCTACCACTAAGCTATATCGACACTTTTTCATAATTTTTTCAATTTTCAAGCTAATATTTTTTTGATGGACATTTTGCCAAGCTTTTATTTTTGTTTAAATTTAATCATCGGGTTTTTTAGGAAGTTACAATAATTAAAGGAGTATATTTCATTTTTACTCGTGGATATTTGGGTTATCTTCCATTTCCATGGACGGTACGAACCCATCATGTCATTGTATTCTTTGTTTATTTTTCTGTTGTAAATGTTTTAATTCAATTTGTTTATCGATATTTGCTAATTTCATGGTTAGTTTATTAAAAGTTTGACGGTCGTGTAGTCGACTGGTCTAGCGTTGGATTAACATGAGGCATGTCCAGGTTCGAATCCACGCTAGGTCGAAGTTTAAAAATGAGTATGCGCACCCGTCCCCGGTTCACTCGGGTTATCACTGACCAGGACCTCACCAGGATAAAAAGGAAAATACATATTTCAAATGGATCCTACCACGATAAAAAAGGACAAAATAAACCTAAATTCCTCATGAAGCCTCGGCTTGTGTCGTGAGATCACTTCGGTGAAGTAAAAAAAAATTTAAAAAAAAGAATAGGTGTTTTTTTTGTTTCATGATAATTTTCGTCAGCAAAAATTTTGGTCCAAAATTTATAACCTTTTTTCTATGTTACAGGAACGTGACATTAAAAAGATGGTCATTTGGTATTCTAATTTTATGTGGAATATTAAGTGTTGGAGCATTTTGTTATTCAATTAACATAACTGCTTGGACTCGAACTGTTAATGATCAATTTTATACTTCTTATCTCGTCGGGACAGAATTTGAAAAGAATGGAAAAATTCCACCATTTGGTGCATTTCCATTGGTAGGAATACTTTTTAAAGAAATATTAATTTTTCGATGCTAAATAAGGATTTTTTTAACAAAAAAAGTATATAGTAAATGACGTTGCAACTCCAAACAGTCCGTTTTAGAAAATTGGCATTAAAAGACGCAGAAAAAAAATTATGCAGATAAAAACCTTAAAGCTTCCATAAATATCTTTTTCTGCATGTTAGAAAGCTTCCCAAAAAGTTTGATCAAAATCGAAAAGAAAATGACCGAAATATTTTTGAATAAAAATGTTGCAGTAAGATAGTGTTGTGCAATTGACCGGTTAATTATCTTTTGGTCAATTGACCGGTCGACAAGTCAATTGGCCGTAAAATCCTATTAAGTAATTAAGCTCAAAAAACCTTTAAAGTTACTTTTTTGGTATTAAAAATACGAAAATGAATAATATATAGCTTTATTAACGTAATAAGAATGAATCCGATTTATTGCATTAGAAACCGTAAAAAATATTGAAATTTTTATGTGCAATTGGCCGGTCATTTGACCAGTCAATTGGCCGGTCAACAATACAGTAAGACCAAAATTTGAAAAAAAAAATTTCATTACTTTTTCGTGCCAAGAATCCCGAAATCTCAAAAAGAAACCGGGAATTAATTTCAGAAAGTTGATTGAGTTAAAGAATAATTTCAGTGCAAAAACTATACACCTTCGGCGTTTTTTTTCAAAATCCTTTAAGAATTTTGAGGAATTAAACATGTGTCTCTATTTCATTTTATCATTTTTAGGTTGAATTTCCAAATATTTTTTATATTTCACTTTCAACGGTCATTATTTCCTATGTTATTGTAATTTATTGTGGAATTTCAATATTTTATCAAATTCAAAAAAAAGAAAAAATATTAAGTCATGGAGAACGAAAGTATCAAAAACAAATTTCAATTGTTATGACAACAGAAGTGCGTTTAATTTATTTAATTTTAATTAGACATTAAAATGTCAAAGAAGTGAAGAAAACTGTTCTCTCATGGGCAAGCTTTGGTAAAATAGACATTAAAATGTCATTTAACTGATAAGAAAGTTTCGCCTAATTTGATTGTAAAAAAGTCAGAGATCCATATTTTTTAAATATTAATCTGAAGTATTGTGAAAATGGATAATACTAGAAATGTTTTTTTTGCAGTGATCTTTAACTTTAGCAAAAATATTAAAAAGTAAACAGATAACATACAATTATTTAGTCACCCTTTAAAATTTACTACTGTAATTTAGTTGTTTTTTTGAGTGGAAAATTGTGAGAAGTCATGAGTTTACTATTAATAAGCATGGCTCGGGCCGACTTTTTTGCTGGCCCGGGCTCGGGCCGGAAGCAGAAAAAGTCTAAAATAGACGAAAAAAAATCGACGTGAATGAAAACGTCTATATGTTTAGCATAGACTAAACGTCTATTTTAGGCTTACAAGGGACCGTTTCAAAGTGCCATCCCCGGATTTTTTCGCCCCTATGTGGAATCGATAGTACCCCCGTAGGTATGAATAACCCCCAAATACTAGATGCCCTTTCGGGCTTTTACATGTTAGCCTAAGCTTATGTTTTTTAGCAAAACTAAAGTTGTGTTTTTCATTTTTTTTAAAAATCATCATTTCTTTTTTTTTCAAAAACGTCTATTTTAAAAAAAATAGACGCGTGGGCGAAAAGTTCTTCAATGTAAACAGACTGAAACGTCCATTTGTAACGTTTTCTGCTTCCTGGGCCCGGCCCTTTCCCAAAAATTTTGAGAAATTTTTTTCAAAGTTAGACCAAAAAATTTTTCCAAAAATTCTTTTTGTTATTGATTTTTTCCATTAACTACTTTTTCTTTATTGTTGGTAATTTAAAAAAAACAAAAATCATGCTGCAAAATAAATTTTTTCTTTAAAAATGTCCGAATCTCAAAACAAAAATTTATATCCGCAAAAAAATTCTCAAACAAAAATTCCCAAAATTCCTGTCCGTAAAATTCTATGTTTCTCCAAAAACCACCATGCCACTAAAATCAAAGAGCAATAATTAGAAACTTGATTAAACATTACTTTTAATAAAGATCCCATTTTTCAGGCTTTCATTCCCATCGTTACAGTAGTATTTCCAATATGCTTAGATTTAATAACAATTATTACTGGAATTGAAATTCCGTGGGGTGGAAAAGTTACATATTTACTTTGTTCCCTAATTCCACTTTTAAATCCCATTCTCAAATTATCAGTTATTTCATCATATCGAAATTGTGTGAAAAGGTATTTAAAAATGATAAACAAATGTAAATTTCGAAATCAAAATGTTCCAGTTATTGTTACAATTGGGGGTGCAGGTTCAAGCACCTAAAAAAATCTTCTATAATAATACTGTACTAAAAATTTTTAATAGTTTCATATTTAAATTTCAACAGAGATTTAATTTATCTCAAAATATTATGGTCAAAATTCTTTGGATCAAGTTTATGTCCAATTAAATTAAATACCATTCACGGATTTTTTTATGTACTTTAAAAATGTTTTTTGAATTTATATTATATTTTTGTAAATTATCATTTTATAAAGTAAGCTTAAAGCAACAAAAGATACATTTCTTAATTAACAAAACATCAAATATTTTGTACCATTTTTGGTCGCACATCAAATCTAGGGTTCAATTTTTGAAAGCTGATATCTGTCAAAATCAGGGCCGCCAATTGATCAAAAGTAAGAGGGTGGATTAGGGAACACAATAAATATGATACTTTTCCACCCCATTCTATTTTCAATTTCCTTATAAAAAAACAAAAGAAATCTCATTTTATCCAGTATGAATTCTATTTTCCTCTTATTTTTGGTCGACAAGGGGGAGAACTTTCCCCAGTTCCACCCCCATATTTGCGGCCCTGATTTTCGTGCAAAATTGTGCTTAACTGAATTGTCGCTAAAAAATGTGTGAAAATTTATATTATTCGACTTTTTTTGTTTTTTTATTCACATTAAAGGGGGGAGACGCATCTCTAACAAATTTTTTGCTCAGGGTTCATTGGAGCTGTTTTTTTGTTTGACATTTTGCAGCTCCAATGAATAAAGAAAGTAGCTCCAATGAGCGCTGATTCGCGTCGAGACCTCCAATCTGTGTTCAATTTAAACATTTTTAGAGTTGCATCTCCCCCCTTTAATAAGACCCCCAATTCCAGCAATAATAACTGAATTATAAAATGATTAAAAAGTTCATCCAAGTATTATTTTTGTGGAAAATTTTTATGATCAACTTTCACAAATTTATGATAATCTTTGAATTCTGTGCACTTTGACTGGTTACAACTCTAATAGAGAGAAAAAAAAAGTTATAAATAAGAATCTTTCAATTTTATTTTTATTAAAAAAAAAGGCTGTGCCACGGATTTGGATCAATTTTTTAGAACACTTTTTTGGTGTCATTTTTTTTTAAATTTAAAGTTTTTGATACAAGTTTTTGGGAAAGCTTAGTTTGTGAGCGTTTAATTTTGGAAAAAATGTTTATTCGTTAATTTTTCTGAACGTAAAAATAAAGAAAAAATGTTCAAGCATTTATTTTATTTGCATCAATATTTTCAGACAATATTTGTTAAGAATGTAAAAAAAAAAAAAAATAAGTTATTGTAGATGTGAACGAAACTTATCGCATGAAATGGCTTCACTTATTCTTACTCCAAAAATGGTTGATAAAAAGAAATCTCGATCCAAGAAAGGAGAGAAAGAATCAATGGACGAAATTCTTCAAAATGTTGAAAAACAAATAAAAGAAATGCGTGAAAAATTTCATAATTTTGAAAAACCACAAAATGTAACAATTGTTATTGATGTTAATTTTTTTTCTATTGTTCCACATCTTCGTCGATTTGGTTACAAAACTTTTGATCAACGAGATATTGAAGGTGGTGAACATTTTTCATCAGAAGATCGTATAAAAACTTTATCTGCTTTCATGAAAGATCGAATTGCTGATGGAACAATTACACATTGTTTTCTTTTAACTGAGAGTCATTTTAATGTTCTTGTAAGTTTATTTTTGAATTGTTGTTGGATTACTGTAATATATTGTGCTAATATTTTTTAGTTTTCAACTGAAGTAGAATTTGATAAACTTAAAATTATTAATGCTGATTTGGATGAAACTGAAAGCAGTATTATTTGTTCCATTATGTATGATACCAATACCATTTTTGACACTTCTGATGTTTTAAAACGATGTGTTGTAAGTTTATATATTATTTATTTGTAACTATTTTTTCTTTAGAAATGTGGAGAATCTGAATCAGCAGTTGATTTTCCTGCGGATATCTTCCGTTTTATTTATATTAAATTTGCAAAAAATAAAGAATTCTTTGATAAACTCAAATTTGAAGACAATTCCAGTGATATTTTAGCACGTCTTGTGAAAGAAAAAGCTGTTGAATTCCGTGAAAATAAAATAACATACGTTATCAATGATGTATGCTCTGTTACTTTTGACGTGTGAGTTTTCTTTCAATTTTTCAAAGTATATTGATATTTTCAGTGATAGAAATATTTGTGAACGTCGATATAAAAATCAAAAAACAGAAAAGAAATACAAATGCAACACTAAAATCTTTGAAAATCTTGGTGGAAAATCTCACATTCGTTTCTGTTTTGATTGTATCGAATTTTTTTAATTCCTTAAATATTGTGTTTTTGTTTTGTTTGCTTTAAAACATTTAAAAATTTTTGAATTATAAAATTCTGTGTTTATTTTTGCTCTTTGAAATCGTTGATTAGATCAGACAAAAAAAAATTGTGAGAGTCACTGTTTTTTTTGGCTGTGCCACGGATTTGAATCAATTTTTTAGAACACTTTTTTGGTGTCATTTTTTTTTAAATTAAAGTTTTTGATACAAGTTTTTGTGAAAGCTTAGTTTGTGAGCGTTTAATTTTGGAAATAAAGTTTCAGAACACATTTGTTAAGAATGTAAAAATTGTGAAAAAATGTTTAAGCATTGATAAATCAAGAATTTTTTATTGTGGAAGACTTTTTCAGAATGCACAAGTTATGAAAAAATGTTTTTGAACGGATAATTTTTGCATTCTCTTTTTCAGAACACATTTGTTAAGAATGTACAAATAGTTAAAAAATGTTTAAGAATTGATAAATCAAGAATTTTTTATTGTGGAAGACTTTTTCAGAACGCACAAGTTGTGAAAAAATGTTTTCGAACGGATTGTTTTTGCATTCTCTTTTTCAGACAATATTTGTTCAGAATGCAAGGTTTGTGGCACATTGATCGGGTATTAAACTGAGCTTATATTTTCGGTTTTTTTTACATTTTATTACATTAATATGCTTATTAACAATCTATTAAAAGATTAGGAATGAATTTATATGCATTTTTGGCATTTTTAGAATAATTTGTCTTTAATGCATAAAATATAACTGTAGTTAAATTGAACTGGCACATATTCCAATTAATTTTTTACTTTTTTAAGGGTTAAATTAAATAAATTTGATTACTTTTTATTGATTTCAAGCTTTATTTTTTACTTTATATGCTTTTTATATTTTTTATATTACAATGAAAGACAAAAATTACCTAAAATTACAGTAATCCGGCTACAATATCTGGTAGCCCCGGAACCCGCCGGAGGTCCTCATGTTCTTATGAACTTCAAGTTATGGGGCATCAAAATATATCATAACATTGGTAAGGTAGAGGGATTGGGAAAAATTTTTCTCGGGCGACTTTTGTCTCCACAATATCTCCAACATCATTAAAAATTCATAACTTTTTAAATATCTTATATAAAATGCTCCGGTGACTTTTATGATAAAATATAATGTTATATGAGTCTTCCGGACAATTTTCAGCCCCTCTTAATCAAAAATAGAGATTTGCGATGAAGTTATATTTTAAATGTCCATCAATATGTACACCATCATCTAAAATCGTTTTGCTGGGAAACAAAAAGGTTAATGAGCTTTGTTAGCGTAAAATATGAGTAAACCGTGTAAAATGGCCATGTCCGATAACAATTAAAATCGAATAACAGCTTTTTTCGGACTTTTTGATAAAAAGTTTATTTTAACAAATTTTGACTTATTTTCAAAGTATCTAAAACTTTTGAATGTGATAAGATATTAACTGTGTATGACGTTTTATTAATTTTTGGTATTTTTTAATATAGTGATTATTATATAAACATTTCATAATTTACTTTTTTAAACAGCTGTTAAAATATCAATATTTATTTCATCATCTGTTTCGTCTTGTTCATTGATTTTAAGTAAGTCGTCGATTTTTTTTCTGCGAAGTAGGAGTTGAATCACATCAAGGTGATCAAGAATTGCTTTATTCGTTCTTTCCTCATCTGTTAGCTCATCAAATTGTTCAACCGCTTCTCTAATATCAACGTCATTTGGGTTGTAATTTCTTGGACAGTGGGGTTTTCCACTTTTGTTGGATTTTCTTTTGCTCCGCTTTCATTGAATGTGATGAAAAGAGATGAAAAATGTGGTCGTTGCGGCAAGGAAAATCAAAAGGTCAAATGCCCTGCAAAAGATGCAGAATGCAGATCCTGTAAATAAATTGGCCATTTCGAAAAATTTTGTTCTAAGCGGAAAGCTAAAAATCAAAACCAAAACCAGGTCGAGAAAGTCGACGGCGAAGAAAGCGATAATGACAGTAATGCAGAATTTACAAAAAAAAAGATGACATTATTCCACTTTTGATTGTTCCTGTCAAAGTTAATGGAATACAAATTGATTTTCAACATGATTCAGGTGCTTCCTGTTCAATTATCGGCAAGCAATTTTGGGATTTACTGGGTCGTCCAACGTTGCAAATGCAAGAAAAAGGACTTGTTGGATATAATGGAAAGGCCGTTGCTATCTTAGGAAAATGCATATTACAAGCACAATGCAATGGAAAAGATGCTGAACTTTTACTAGATGTGAACAAAAGTGCTGGCGATGCTCTTCTTGGAAGACCATGGATAAAGCAGTTGGAAGTTAAAAGTGTTTATTTTTGGAAATCTTCCTTTTTGGGCGAAAAAGCACAAAATTTTCAAAAGAAACATGTTGTCGAATTAGGGAAGGAAGTCTTGAACAATAATGAACACGGTGTTTGAATTCGACATAGTCAACATTTGCAAAAAGCAAATCCAAAAGTTAAAGTATGTACGATCCGTGAAGATGATCATTTTTCACCGCAAAATCCAAAAGCTGTAATTCGTGTGTAATAACTTCGAACGCAGCATCGAAAAACCAGCCGAAATAAAGATGCCATCAAGAAAAAATGTCTTTCAGAAATTCGTGGTACTGTATTGTTACTTCGAGAAATCGATAGAACATTAAAATCAGATAAATCCGTTGATAAATGTGAAATTGATTGTTTATCTCGGGTAATGGAGGAACTCCAAGTTAAACTGGATATGTATCGAAATATCGATCAAGAAGTTAAAGATCTTAGCGAAGGCTGGGATACTGCAAAAGAATCTCTTGAGACTGTGAAAAATAGTTCTCGTCTGCATGTTACAACTTCGAACTAAGGGAAGGTGTTGGAAAATAAAGTTAAATTAACATAGTACTTCATTTGTCTATCAATACCCTTTGTGTGTCCACTTTCGACTAATACACGGTGATTCAAGAAAAAGCCCGATTTTCAAATGGCTGGCAAATGGTTTCTGTTCCATTTAAACGAAATATAATGGAGCAGGGATACTCACCGTGGCTTACCATTTAATTTTGGTTTTTTTGTTTTTACAGGGGGGACCAAGTCGAAACTACGAAAATTTCGACTTTTTAAAAAAAAAATTTTTTTGTGAATAACTAAAAGGTAGCTGGTGCTGAGCAGTGTTTTCGTGCCGTCGCCGTCTGACGGCAGACGGCGCCGTCAAACTTTTTGCCTTGGTCCCCCCTGTTAAAAAAGTCAAAAAAAATCAAAATTTCAATTTCGGAGAAAAACGTTTCTAAACTTATTCTGAATCATTCATAAGTGATATAGAACTAATTTTGGCCATTTTCCGCCAATTTTTCTAAAACTCAGTTTCTATGGACGGTTCTTGACGGCGCTGACGGCGACGGCTACGGCGACGGCGGTGTTTCAAAAAATCGAAAACACTGGTGCTGAGTATCGCTGCTCTATTACTTTTCGTTTAAATGGAACAGAAACCATTTGCAAGCCATTTGAAAATCGGACTTTTTCTTGAATCACCTTGTACAATGAGGTCTTCAAATTTTCAAATCAACACTTCCGTATGCGGATCTGGCTCTTGTTGGGCAAATAGTTCACTTTGTACACCTCCACCATTGTATTGTACGCGGCCTATTATGATTGTGATTAACCCATTCTTGTCCATCAACATATGGATGGGACATTTTACATAACACCAGAGCCCTGGAGACAAATTTATCTAATAAATGTCTTAGTTGATAAAAAAAGTGGAGCTTAAAATAATAAACTTACTTTTTATTATTCCTTTTAGTTCACTCCCTTGTTTGTACATTCTTTTTAATGGTTCGTTTTACTGAATTATCAGCTTTAAACAATTCTAATTGTGTTAAGGAAAATCAGAAGAATATTATAAACTTCTGTTTCAAGAAGTTCAAAACTTAAAACCTGCGGGTTTCCCACCAACAACAGTTATTGTGGATAATGAAAGAGGTATATAAACCAAATTATTTTTTATTAATATCATATAGTATAACATACAGCCGCAATAAATGCGTTTACAAATGTGTGGAAAATGCTCGTTTTACTATTAGAAGATTAACAGCCTTGGCCTTTCTGCCAGTTTCTATGGTGGAACATGCATATGGTATTGTTGTAAAACATTGCAAAATTGCAGCTATGAAGCCCGTGTTAAATTACTTCAAAAGGTAAAAAATATTTGTAACACGTAATGTAATACCAGCAATATTTTTTAGAAATTACGTTAAAAATAATAAAGTTGGAAGGACAAAAACTTCTCCTTTATTCCCACCCCCTAAATGGAACCACCATAACTCGGTGATTGAAGATCTTGCCAGATCCAATAATGCAGTTGAAGCATTCAACATAATACTTAACTCTCATTTTGTTGCAAAACACCCTAAATTATCAAATTTATTTGCTGTTTTAAAAGATGAAGACAAATTAGCAGACAACAAGCTTAAACACTACATTGACCACCCCAGCCAAGGGATATCTTGTAGAACCAGCAAAAGAAAATCCAACAAAAGTGGAAAACCCCACTGTCCAAGAAATTACAACCCAAATGACGTTGATATTAGAGAAGCGGTTGAACAATTTGATGAGCTAACAGATGAGGAAAGAACGAATAAAGCAATTCTTGATCACCTTGATGTGATTCAACTCCTACTTCGCAGAAAAAAAATCGACGACTTACTTAAAATCAATGAACAAGACGAAACAGATGATGAAATAAATATTGATATTTTAACAGCTGTTTAAAAAAGTAAATTATGAAATGTTTATATAATAATCACTATATTAAAAAATACCAAAAATTAATAAAACGTCATACACAGTTAATATCTTATCACATTCAAAAGTTTTAGATACTTTGAAAATAAGTCAAAATTTGTTAAAATAAACTTTTTATCAAAAAGTCCGAAAAAAGCTGTTATTCGATTTTAATTGTTATCGGACATGGCCATTTTACACGGTTTACTCATATTTTACGCTAACAAAGCTCATTAACCTTTTTGTTTCCCAGCAAAACGATTTTAGATGATGGTGTACATATTGATGGACATTTAAAATATAACTTCATCGCAAATCTCTATTTTTGATTAAGAGGGGCTGAAAATTGTCCGGAAGACTCATATAACATTATATTTTATCATAAAAGTCACCGGAGCATTTTATATAAGATATTTAAAAAGTTATGAATTTTTAATGATGTTGGAGATATTGTGGAGACAAAAGTCGCCCGAGAAAAATTTTTCCCAATCCCTCTACCTTACCAATGTTATGATATATTTTGATGCCCCATAACTTGAAGTTCATAAGAACATGAGGACCTCCGGCGGGTTCCGGGGCTACCAGATATTGTAGCCGGATTACTGTAATTTTAGGTAATTTTTGTCTTTCATTGTAATATAAAAAATATAAAAAGCATATAAAGTAAAAAATAAAGCTTGAAATCAATAAAAAGTAATCAAATTTATTTAATTTAACCCTTAAAAAAGTAAAAAATTAATTGGAATATGTGCCAGTTCAATTTAACTACAGTTATATTTTATGCATTAAAGACAAATTATTCTAAAAATGCCAAAAATGCATATAAATTCATTCCTAATCTTTTAATAGATTGTTAATAAGCATATTAATGTAATAAAATGTAAAAAAAACCGAAAATATAAGCTCAGTTTAATACCCGATCAATGTGCCACAAACCTTGCATTCTGAACAAATATTGTCTGAAAAAGAGAATGCAAAAACAATCCGTTCGAAAACATTTTTTCACAACTTGTGCGTTCTGAAAAAGTCTTCCACAATAAAAAATTCTTGATTTATCAATTCTTAAACATTTTTTAACTATTTGTACATTCTTAACAAATGTGTTCTGAAAAAGAGAATGCAAAAATTATCCGTTCAAAAACATTTTTTCATAACTTGTGCATTCTGAAAAAGTCTTCCACAATAAAAAATTCTTGATTTATCAATGCTTAAACATTTTTTCACAATTTTTACATTCTTAACAAATGTGTTCTGAAACTTTATTTCCAAAATTAAACGCTCACAAACTAAGCTTTCACAAAAACTTGTATCAAAAACTTTAATTTAAAAAAAAATGACACCAAAAAAGTGTTCTAAAAAATTGATTCAAATCCGTGGCACAGCCAAAAAAAACAGTGACTCTCACAATTTTTTTTTGTCTGATCTAATCAACGATTTCAAAGAGCAAAAATAAACACAGAATTTTATAATTCAAAAATTTTTAAATGTTTTAAAGCAAACAAAACAAAAACACAATATTTAAGGAATTAAAAAAATTCGATACAATCAAAACAGAAACGAATGTGAGATTTTCCACCAAGATTTTCAAAGATTTTAGTGTTGCATTTGTATTTCTTTTCTGTTTTTTGATTTTTATATCGACGTTCACAAATATTTCTATCACTGAAAATATCAATATACTTTGAAAAATTGAAAGAAAACTCACACGTCAAAAGTAACAGAGCATACATCATTGATAACGTATGTTATTTTATTTTCACGGAATTCAACAGCTTTTTCTTTCACAAGACGTGCTAAAATATCACTGGAATTGTCTTCAAATTTGAGTTTATCAAAGAATTCTTTATTTTTTGCAAATTTAATATAAATAAAACGGAAGATATCCGCAGGAAAATCAACTGCTGATTCAGATTCTCCACATTTCTAAAGAAAAAATAGTTACAAATAAATAATATATAAACTTACAACACATCGTTTTAAAACATCAGAAGTGTCAAAAATGGTATTGGTATCATACATAATGGAACAAATAATACTGCTTTCAGTTTCATCCAAATCAGCATTAATAATTTTAAGTTTATCAAATTCTACTTCAGTTGAAAACTAAAAAATATTAGCACAATATATTACAGTAATCCAACAACAATTCAAAAATAAACTTACAAGAACATTAAAATGACTCTCAGTTAAAAGAAAACAATGTGTAATTGTTCCATCAGCAATTCGATCTTTCATGAAAGCAGATAAAGTTTTTATACGATCTTCTGATGAAAAATGTTCACCACCTTCAATATCTCGTTGATCAAAAGTTTTGTAACCAAATCGACGAAGATGTGGAACAATAGAAAAAAAATTAACATCAATAACAATTGTTACATTTTGTGGTTTTTCAAAATTATGAAATTTTTCACGCATTTCTTTTATTTGTTTTTCAACATTTTGAAGAATTTCGTCCATTGATTCTTTCTCTCCTTTCTTGGATCGAGATTTCTTTTTATCAACCATTTTTGGAGTAAGAATAAGTGAAGCCATTTCATGCGATAAGTTTCGTTCACATCTACAATAACTTAATAAATACAACAAATAAAAGACAACTTTTACTTACAATTTTCTTTTAACATAATAAAATACATCCCAATGGAATTTCGCATCCATTGCAGCATAAATCATTTGTTCTTTGCTTAATGGACGTTTAAGCCAATTTCCTTGTCGTTCTGTTTTATCCAAATCTTTATCCAACCATTTATAAACAATTTCTTTTAAAGATGTGCCATTTAATGGAGGAAAGATATCAGAAAAAGCATGCTTGGTGTAAATCTAAAGTATACTTTAAAGTATCAACAGTAGTAGAAAGTTAGTGCCGCAACTTTACCAAATTCAAAG
The DNA here is from genome assembly GCA_964035985.1 of Panagrolaimus superbus. Lineage (NCBI taxonomy): Eukaryota > Metazoa > Nematoda > Chromadorea > Rhabditida > Panagrolaimidae > Panagrolaimus > Panagrolaimus superbus. Next base: position 17,545,296 of record OZ038357.1, read on the forward strand.
GGGGGGGGGCGACATTCCAGGGAACTTGCCGGGAAATTTCCCGATTTTTGCGAGAAATGTCCCGGCAAAGTTTTTTTTTTTTTTTTTTGTTCCGAAAACTTTTGTATAGAAACAGAAATTTTTACATTAAAATTATTTAAAAATTTGATATTTCAGCTTTTAAAAACAGTTACAAAAGTCCAGAAATGCGTTAATTTAATGTTTAAACCCTAGGCACCCTAGCCATGGCACCCCCAAAGTTGCGGCACTGTAGAAAGTTGAACAATTATTGAAACTCTTACATTTTCAGCAAACTTTTGAACACAATGAAAAATAGGTTGAATTTTTCGAATATGTTCTGGTAACCATTCAAATGTATTTCTAAGGTAATCCAAATCAGATTTAATTGCAAAACCAATTCTTTTAACATCAGGTCTAAGAAATATTTCAAAGAAAATCTTTATTTGTTCTTCTGCAACTGTTTGAACTAAAGTAAATATATCAATGAGAAGAACACAATCTTTTAAAGCTATTTGAAGCAAAGCAGCTCTATAAGAAAAACCAAGTTTAACATCAAAAATGCTAAGAATGCTTACTGTTGAATACCCGCAGCATTTTGACAAACAAATCCTGCTTCAACATCAAATGCGACAACATTAGTTTGACAAAGTTTTGTCATCGCGCCTTGAAGCTTTTCCAAAGTATCTACCAAATAAAGTGTATATTTTCCATCAATAATGAATTCATCAAGATATACTTCAGATTTCAAGTCAAGATTAAGTTCTACCATTTTAGCATTAATCTTTTCTTCAGCCCATTTAGAAACTTGTTCATAATCAGGATTAATTTTTCGAAGATGTTTATCATCTAAGCCATACATTCTTCCAAAAGCGATACCAGCAAATTGATCCCTTTTTTCCCAATGAGTTAAAGCTCGAACAACATCAAATAACTCAGGTTCATTGAAATTTTTCATACAATGCTTAAACGAGAATGATATTAAATAAACAGCCAATATATGTATAAAACTTACAACAGTCAGTTGAACACGTTCTTGTTTGCCTCTTTGATTTAGCTGAAACAAGTAATCATAAAGTTTCTTTTTTCGTAAAGCATTAGGACAGAAAACAGTAGTATTAATATTGTATTCTTTAGCAAGTTTAAAAATTTTCTTTGTAATTTCGACATCATTAAATTCAGAACGAATATCGCCAAGAAGTCGACTTCGTTGAGATTTGTAATCAAAAGTTTTATCAAGAAATTCAACAATTTTTCGAGCATCTGTTTCATCTTTGATGAGCAAAGAATTTAAATTTAAACGTTTAATCATAATTGAAACAATCATATCATCAAAATATGCCTTTTTGAATTCATGAAAGCTGAGACAACTTATCCATTCACAAACCAAATCAGGAAATGCCGTAATCATTTCTTTGAAGTTACATTTAAAAGTGGTTGCAACATCACAATTTTCATCCGTAACTTTATACAAAGCTTTAACACCGCAGAAAATCTTCTTTGGGCGAAGTTTTGTAATGATCGGAATTGTGTCATTCTGAAAAGACACACATACATACAAGATTATATACAATGCGAACGAGTAACCCTGTGATAGTTTTTAGGAACGAACAGGTAACAAAAGGGCACGGTTTCGCAATATTTTTCGACTGTTCGTTACTAAAAGTGTCACGACGTAACCCGTTCGCATTGTAAGATTATAAAACATTCACAATCATATCAGTTGAAGTAAATTCAATTGTATTCAAAGTTGTTATATAAGCTTCATCTTGAGTTTCGAGGAAAGTAATAACACAATTAAAAATTTCTTCAAGACATTTGTTGACAGATGATCGATAGATGGGGTCTTTTTTTAATTCATTGATCAAAAGGATCATGAGAAGGGCACGTTGTCGAAGTAAATGTGGAGGCGTCTGGATCTTTGTAAAATATTGCATCGTAAATTTTCGAACTTCATTTGCAAGATTAGTAGGTCGAGCATGAATAATTTTCATCATATTATTTTGATAAGCATCCATGGCAGACAAGTTTGGTATTTGATGCCTAAAAATGATGATGTTGTCAAAACATGATTGTATAGAAAAATATTCATATAACAACTGTATCACGCAAATATCGAAAAAAAAAATGGAAAAAGCAGATAAAATTGAAAGGCTTTTTTGCTGATAAAAAAAAGAAGCAACGAATCTTTGGGAAACAAAACGCAAATTTGCGAAATGATATTACAGTATTGTTAATTTATTCGGTGTAAGACTTGTTGTGTTGTCGATGTTTTTTCGTCGACGGTCGAATAAATTTAAGCAGTAGTATTTAACAAATAAGTTTTTTGCTATTACTTTTTTTATTATTTTCATTATTTCCTCTTGAAAGAAGAATAAATTCGGCATCCAATGATACCAAAATAATCGAATTTGGTCCCGCAAACGCTGTTTGCCAAGCTTCGAACGATGTTATAGAATAAAACTTTTAGATAAAAATCCCTTAAACTTTGTGATTCAACATTTTTTAAAGGTCTCCTTTTCAGTATATATCTAAAAACATATGTATAAGTAATTGAGCACAATTATCTATATAATACTAACAAAAAGTTGCTGGAATTAAATACGTTTAAATATATGCTTATTATTACCCCCAAGTGTTTTTTTTAAATATCTCGACTTAGGCTTAAACCTTTTATCAAACAAAAATTCGACTCAAAAAGACAGACTTTAATAAAGGTAAAGATACCGTATGTGTGACAAATAAATATACAAACAAAACAAAAATGCATATAAAAATTAAGGCAAAAATGGATCATCAACGCTGCGCTCTTCATCAGTATAAAATTGGAGTCTTTTATAAACTTCTTCAGCAATCATATCAGAGCGTTTTTGAAGATCCGGTTCCGATATACAAGGAGACACTTGCAATAAAGTACGAAATTTTCGAACAGCCATAGAACTTCCCACGGGTTTGACAGCAACTCGAAAACTTTTATTATCTAAAAATAAAATAATTATTACAAAAATAATAACACAATAAAATAAAATAAGGTACTCACTCATTCGATCAGATTTTCTTCGTAAAACAAGGTATTTGCATCCGCATCTCATTGAAAGTGCTTCAAGCAAATATTTGTAATCGGAACAATTTCTTGGAATTTCAACAATAAAAGTGATGCCTTCAGTAATTTTATGCAATTTTTGATCTCCAGAAGTACCAGGTAAACAAGCATATCGACGATTAATTGCAATTGGATAAAAGGTATCTTCTGCTGCAAAATGAAGTGCAAGGCATTGAGATGATTCCAAATACATCTCTGTTACAGGTTCAAGGGAAATTCTTTCAGAAAATCCAAACTTTCGGGACATAAGAAAACGAATTAAATCCCAAAATCTTTTACCCAAACCACCGAGTTGTTCTTCAAGATCAATCGTATAGTTTTCTTCAAAATTTGATACCTATAAAGAATATTCATTAATTATTTATTTTAAAACAGATTTATCAAAAACTTACAGTAAGCCAGCCAACACTTCCTTTTTTTAAATCTCCTAAACCAAACAGAACAACAACAGAATCCATAATTTCTGGTCGAATACTATTTTTATTTCCAGGATCACTGCCATATCCAATAGCATGCAATATCACCCATTTGCGACAGAAAAAAAGCAGCTTATTAAGACCTAAAATATGTAAACAAATTATCTTACACAAATAATAAATACTTACCAACAAAAGTTTGACACATTTTTGCAACAAAATATGACACATCTGAAGTTGATTCTTTTGAAGTAAAAGACTTTTCCAAAATTTTACAATATTCATTGAATTCTGCGGCATTATTATCAGATTTACAAAAGTCATTGATTGATTTTGATAAACGATCAATCAAAGGACAAAGTGAAAGCTTGAAATTTTCAGGTTGAAGAAGATATTTTTGTCTATTAAATGATAAAATATCCGCAACAATCCATCCGAATGAAAGAAATGTTCCATTACTGTATGCAACGCGATAATATGCCGAAGCTTTTCTTCGCATTTGTTCAGATGGAAAGACACATACTCTTTGAAATGTTTCTTTTACACCATTCAAATTTCGGTCATCAATATCTGTATTTTTTTCGATGCCACCAAATTCATCAAAAAATTTTGAACGAAATTTGGCATAAATTGTTGCAACTTGTTCTTCAATCATATGTTGAGTATTAAATAGTGCTAAAAATAAAAATTTTTATCAAAAACAGATTGATCCAAAAAAACCCGTACACATATTATCATCATCTTTATCACTAATACGTTTCTTTAAATCTGTAAAACGACCAGAAAATAATTGACCTTCATTACGAATACCATAATTTTCACATATTCCCTAAAATATGAGTTAAAATAGTTCACAAAAATGCTTACAAAACACATACTCCAACTAAAGTACGATATTCATCATAAGCTGATTGAGCGACATTTTCATATATATGATCATTTGACATTAATACTGATTCATCAATTTCAACCTTTTCATCCAAATATACAATTTCTTCAACTCTAATTATTTCACCAACTTCTGAAACAAGTTAATATAATATTGCTTTAATTTTATTATTAAACAATTACCCATTGCACGATTATAAAGCTCGCCAAGAAGTCGATTAGATTTGTATGCAGATGCACTTTTGAAATTCATGAAATTAGGATATCGTTCGACCTTTTCTAAAATTGTATAAATTCGCCGTGATATTATATTCATAGAACCAAACCTGGTGGTAATCCTCTTTCCCATTTTTTCGTTAAATCTTCAGGAATTTGACCATTTTTAGGAAAATCAACAGCTTGATTATGTTTTAATGCAATATTATGACAATGCTAAAATTTAAAAGAAAATATTACAGTATATGTAAAAGGTTAATTTCCTACTTCACTATTTATGCCGTAAAGATCTGAATTAGCCAAATGTGCGTTTGCAATAGTGCCAATAGAATCTTGAGTAACATATGATACAAAAAAATTAATCATTTGTTCAGTTAAAATATCTTTTTGCACTTTTATGGCAGTGGTTACCGTACTCGTAAAATCAAATGCTGGTTCATTTCGATCCAAAAATAATTGTGGATCCCAAAAAATTGAAAATTCATCACCATCCAAATCTGATCCCGCCATTTCATCGGCATGTGGTCTTGGGCCGTGTTGAGGGAAAACAACAACATCAACAAGATCATATAAGCATGGAACATCAACAGCTAAAAATAATACAACTTAATTAACATCAATACATTAAACAACATACCTTCAAACATTCTAACATCACCAGAAACAACCGAAGGATTTTTAGTAATCATTACAGGGCCAGTTAAAACAACTTTATCAGCATGTCGACTTGGGTATTTAAGAGCTGCATTTGTTGTGTACTGAATAAAAACTAAAAAATGATTAAAAATAATTAAATTTTTGGAGAAGAAAGAATAAATAAAACTCACCTTGACCATATTGCAAAAGTCCCGTCTCATCAACAACACCAAACATCATACGTCCCTGAGAAGCAGGAATTCGAATTTGCATTTTATCCACCAATTTTTTTAATCCAACTAAAGCAGCAGAGCGTAACATTGAACGAAAAAAAGGTTCTTCTGTAACATTAAAATCTCGAAGACGATCATACAAAATATATTTCGGAAATTCGTTCAAAGTTAAAAAGGCATGTGGTTCATCTACAAGGCTTGAAATAGCTGTTCCAAGATGTTCTTCCATTAATTCAAAAATACGATTTCGCATTCGATTATGATAAACATGTCCATGCATTTCGGATACCTATAAATGAAATTATAATATATCAACTATCAAAATATAATCAAGCTTACTTGATCCAAAATATTAATTAATGGTTTATTTAATGATACCAAAATTGGACAACTAATTTTGACAATTTCAAGGTACTGAAAAATTACAGTATACCAAAAATGTTCGAAAACAAAACAGATACCTTTTGACGAGGTGCAGGAAATTTATTTTGACTTGGTCGAAACATAAGTGATTGCTCATACCATGGTATTTTTTTTGAGATGTAAGGTCTAAAAAATTGTTTCAAACAAAAAACCTCAAAGTAAGAAAGCATTTTTGAAATATCGGAAGATTCTTCTTCTTATTTTTGAATGGCATTTAAACGTACTCTTTATTTTTTTTCGCCCATAGTCGTACTTCTTCTAATAAAGGGTTCAATAATACTACACCTTTATAACCACGAAAACGGATTTGATAACATGATGGAAGAGAATCACCAAGTTTCCTATCAGACACAATTATGCGAGCAAATTTTTTACTAATTATTCCACATCCATCAGAAAACGTATAGGCTTTGCCATTACTATCTGAACCACCAATATAATCAAAAATTTCAGAATATGTTTCACGCTGAAAAAAATACATTAAATGTACGTAAGTAAAAAAAACACTTCTTACTTCAATTTCGATCCCAAGTTTTCTCGATTGTGTAAAACACTGTCCCATTCGGCTCATTAACTAAATATCCCTAGGTTAATTATAAAAATATAAACAAAATATTACTTTAGGAACGCTTTCACAATTAAAAAGTCCACAGGAATCAAGAAATTCAGAAGCTTCTTCAGGTGTTCCAGCCAAAAACTATAAACATTACTGTAATTATTGGGGAAAATTATCATGAATACTTACATAACAACCATGATCACGAAACTGAGAATTTGACGAACATAAATAAGAAAAATCACGAAATCCAATATTCATTGGGGTCGATAAAGTTTTAGTAATGGTTTTGTCGATTAACTTTTTTGGAAGATTAGACATTTTTTGGTTATCATCATCTCGAAACACAATTCGTAGCATGTTATCAGCACCCTTCTTTCTTAAGGATCGATTACCCATTATTAATTCAGGATTAATATATAATCTTCTTGTTGGCGTAATAATAATCTAAAGAAAATAAAGATTCAATTATTCATAAAGAAAGTACATATGAGACATACTTTTCGAACTCTCATATATCCATCAAAAGCCAAATCATCAGTAATATTTGCCAAAACATTAAGACCAGGTTTATCATAAAGTTCCAAAAAATACTTTACAGGTTCAATAACATCATGTTCTCTATCAATTTCAAGCAACATATTTTCCAATGTGCTCACAGTCTTTGCAATTCCTTTAAAATTAAAATCTATGTACATAATCAAGCATGTATAAAAAAACTTACTTGCACCTGGGTCTCTTCGAAGATCTGCATCATAATAATCGATAACAACATTCAAAAAATCATTAAAGATATAATATTCTGGACGAAAAAAGTAATCATACAATTCACCTCCACGGGTTAAAAGTGCCTACAAAAAAACGAAGCGAGTTATTAAAGAAGTTTTAAATTTTGATCAAAGAGTCGATGTTGCAAGCCGATATGCAATTAATGCGCCGAAACACATTTCGTGCGACGCCGGTACCCACCTGAACAGCATAAACAAGTGGAAAATATTTAAATTGATTTTTTTCCTCATACTCTATAAATGCTCCAGCTTGAAGATCTTTTGGTTTTAATTTTTTTTTCATATTGATTTGGAATTCATCATTTGCATCAGATGCCAAATCAATAAGATTCATAAAATGATTTTTTTTATAGTTTTTAATTCTAATGCATTTCTTACGATATAAAAAACGAAACTGGATTGCATAATTTATATTTTTTCGAAGACGATCCAAACAATCAAGCAAGGTACGTGGCTAAAATGGTATGATTATAGATAAAAAAAAACGATACTGTAAAATAAAACTTACATCTGCAACATGGCAATCTGCAACCAAACAAGAAGCAAGTGATATTGCCTTTTCCATATCACGACTATTATTCCATGATAAGAATCGTTGAGGTGGTTTAAATTTAGAACTATTTCCACCAGGTTTGTTTGAGTGATTTCCTTCACCGGACATTTCATAAACTTGAATAGTTGGTGGATAATTTAATTGAAAAGTGAATGTAACTTTGATTCTACCATCTTCTTCTGTCGATAAAGTTGTAATTACCCGTCGAATAGCTTTATATGCAACTCGAACATCGACAACACGATATGGTGATCGATTATTATCATCCTTGACACTTGTCTCATTTTTGATTCGACGGACATCAGGAAAACATACGGTTAAACATTCTTGATCATGTTCAAAGCAGATAAGCATATTTGATTCAATATTTTGAAGACCACGTTGCTCATACAAATACATTTCAAAAATTTCACGTTCATTCTGTTGATTTTTAGGCTCATCTACAATATATGTTGGAGCAAAATTTCGTCGACCAATAATACTTCCAAAAATAAGTTTTTCCATATCGAAAACATTTTGAAGCCTAAAAAGTTAGTAAAAACCATATCAACGATAAAAAAAGTTCATACTCAAAGTGTTTAGGATAAATATTTTTTGATACAATTGTTAAAGTAACGGTTGCAGAATCATTTAATCCTTGATGATAAAAGTTCATTCGCAACTTTTCAAATGTCATTGATAATTCAGATAAAGCTAAGCATATCTGTTTATACTTTTCTTGATTTCCCAACTTTCGACCTTCAGGCGCTGCACTAAGCCGGAAAGAAAATGGGACTTCGGTATTCTTTTCATATTTTTCAGAATCCAATGAAACAGCTTCTTCCATAAACAATTCATTAAGATATTGAAATTTAAAATTAATTATTGACTAAATTATAGTGATCATGAATGTTGAAAAACAATACAAAAAACAAAAGCATACCTTTACAAATTCATTTAAAAAATCATCAGGAAAATTTTGAAGTATAAGTCTGCAATGAATTGCAGACATTCTTTTAAAGGTATCTGAAACTAAAAATATGTTTGAAAGTAATCATTTTGTAAAAAAAAAGGTACTGTAAACGCGATAAAAAAGTTAATCAAAAATATTTTTACAAAAAAATTTTAAACTTAAAAATCAAAAAGGCATTCAGACACATTTCGCCAACACTTGTACAATTTAGAAATTTTAAAAAATGTTTAAATTTTAAAAATTTTTAAGGCTGAAAAAAATACTTTTATGCCAAAACTTGACAAAATGCCGGAGTTATGCTATCGAGAATGCCAAAATTGCCTTTTTTTCTTTTATCTGTTATATTTTTTTCCTGGAATTAGTTTCTACTATCATTGCACCCAATTAGGTTTTCGACCATGGGGAATTCGAATATAGAATCAGCGTTTTAAAATTTTCGTGCTGGGACCCATTTTTGGCATATCGGTTTATGCAAATTTTTTTGGCATACCCAAAAATTTGCATAAAATGGAGTCAAGAGTAATTTTGCTAGACTAGTTATCCACAGTTTTTTATCCCAAGATGGGAATCAAACAATTAATCAAAAAAAGATTAAATATTTACATCTAAAAATTAAACATTGGATTTATCTCAAAATATTTGCAACAGAAAAAGCTTTGTTTAAGATTTCGCTCAGGGATGTCAAATGCAGACGGCCGCGCCGGCGGCCGGCGGGCAAGGTTTTTTTCGCCGGCGGCCGGCACGGCCGACGATTTTTGTGAAATTCTTTGTTTTTCCCATACAAAAAAAGAAAAATATAGGCCGCACGGCCGGCCGGCTAATAATTTTAGGCCGCGCGGCCGGCACGGCGGCCGATTTTTCGCCGGCGGCCGCGGCCGGCCATGTTTTCCCGCCGCATTTGACATCCCTGATTTCGCTTGAATTTTTTTAATCAATATAATTATTTTTATGAAAGCAGTTTTTTTATCCATTATAGTTGTTGTCATAATTTTTAAGGGTTTTGATTTTGGAAGGTATAAAAGAATAAAAAGAAATTTATTACATTTATCTTTCAAAAAATTCATCGGAGAAAATTGTTTGCCATTAAATTAAAAATGCAAAAATATGCGAAAAATAAATACATAGTTTTAAAACAGAGATACAAAATGTCATTATCCACTTAAAAAATAATTACCCCACATTCAATGAGCCAATTTTATTTATTTATTTATTGCTGCAAGAAAAACAAGTTTTTCGTTTTGTCTTTTCTTTCTTTATTTCTGAAAAATTACTTTCTTTTTTTTCTGCAATTTTGTAATTCTTTTGATTTTTAAAGTTTCTTTTGTGACACAAATTTGTGTATTAATTTTGGTTGATTTACAGTATACGTAAAAAAATGTGGTAAAAAATTGTGATTATACTGTGGCACTGACGCAATATTCTGTCTATTCACGTTTTGCCAAAAACAAAGTTTTCTCAAAAAATTTAGGTCAAAAAAAATCAATCAACAAAATTTTCATTTTGACTTAAATTTTTTGGGAGAATTCTTTATTTTTGGCAAAATGTGAATAGGTTCGTGTTGTACTGTAACAAATAATTACAAATGATAATTTGATAAACTAATCACTACTTTATTTCTTTTTTTGTCAAAATCCTTCTAAATCGAAGAAAAAATAAAGAAGGATAAAAATGCATCGGTCCGAAATCAAAAAAATGTACAATAAAACGGAAAAACACAGATAAAAAAGCATTCACCGTAAAAAAAATTGTTTTTTAGATTATTAAATATTTAAAGTTGATAAACAATAATATTTCTGCTCTTTTTGAAAAAAAAATGATGGTGATAAAAATGAAGCAGAAAAATGATGATGGAGGGAGAAAAATTGCGGTGAAAATGTTGAGACCGATGTAAGAGGGGGGAAGGGGAAGAAATTTATCGACGAGTTCCATCTTCAAAGAAGACTCCACCATCGATGGCACAATATTTGGGGCAAATACCCTTTTCACCAGGGGAGCCAGGTGGGCCTAAAATGTAGAAGGATTAAATTGATTAATTTTAATTTTTGATAAACAAAATTTTGCAACAAATTTGCATAAAACTAATAATACAGTAGACTGTTAAAGTACAAGTATACTTACCAGGTTGTCCAGGAGAACCAGGATTTCCGTCAGGTCCAGGTTGTCCATCAGGTCCTGGAGGTCCTTTAGGTCCAGGTTGACCAGGAGCTCCATCAGAACCAGGTTGTCCAGGGGGTCCAGGTGGACCGGGTGGTCCTGCATCACCAGGGGCGCCAGGGGGTCCAGGTGCGAGGGGTTCTAAAAGAATCAAAATTATCATTTATGTTAAATTTGGAGATTTTCAAGCCAATATGTCTCTTCAAAAATGAATTGATTGTGTTTTTTTTTTGTTAAAACATTAAATTTTAATTTCAATATTTTTACAAAAACGATTCATTTGCATCATTGAGATATAGCAAATAATTGCAAATCTTTTTTTTCAGTTGCTCCAAAATTCTAGCAAAAAAATCTTCTCTTACCTGATTGAGCGGGAGTTCCAGGTTCACCAGGTGCACCAGGAGCTCCAGGTTCTCCGGGAGGTCCAGGGGGTCCTTTAGGTCCAGGTTCGCCAGGTGCTCCTAAAAATGTTTGATAGATTTGTTAAAACATATATTAATTAAAAAAATTTACCATCTTGTCCAGGGGCACCAGGTGAGCCAGGTTGTCCAGCATCTCCAGGAGGTCCAGGTGGACCAGGGGGACCAGGAGGGCCTTGTGGGCATGGCTTGCATGGAGGTGGAGTAACTGAAAAAAGATATTTTAATTAAAATATTTAAATAATGGTTTAAGTCATTCTAACCTGGTTCACAAGGTTGTACCGGAGGTTTGCCAGGATTACCAGGAAGACCAGGAGCACCAGGTTTACCAGGTCGACCAGGTTTTCCAGGAGTACCAGCAGGTCCAGGAGGTCCCGGTAAACAACAACTATCACAACTTCCACCAGATGATGCAGATCCTCCACTCACTCCTGCATCATTACCATATCCCGCTTGACGAGCTGTACGATTTCCAGCCGAAATTGGAATATTTTTAAGTGTATTTACTTCAGCCCAAATATCTTTTGCTGATCCTTTACAATATGTAATTTCATCAGTCATTTGTCGACGAACATGATGTACATAATTATATACCATTGGAAGGGTAACACATACTGAGAGGACAGCAACCACCGAAAAGGTTACAGCTGAATACGCAACAAAGCGATATGCTTTTATCCGATTTTCTAAATCCATTTCTTTTTTTTTTGCTGAGTTTTTACGCTACCAAAAATAGTGCTGCAAAAAAAAACTCTGACAAATTTTGAGTGCCTTCGTCGCGTTTATATATATATTTTTTTTTGAGATCACAGCTGTAACAACAACAAAAGTGTCTCAGCTCCTCCCTCTTCCTCCAAAAAAAATTATTCTTTGAAAAGAAAATCGGCGAAGAAGAAGAAAAAATGACTTGTTACAATGGAATGCAAAAGATGACATGGAAAAAAAATGATTCATGATCACCTTTTTTTTGCAGCATATATTTTTTTTGCTTTTGGCGATATACGCATAAATAAAATTATATATATAAAATTAGACAACAAATTTATGCATCTAGAATCTTCCATTTCCCGTCAGCAGCCGCAGCAGCAAAAAAAGAGTAAAATATTCATAGCCTTTTTTGGGGCAATCTTCTTTCTTTCGTTTTTTGCAGCAACTGAAACGAAACTGGTTTAAAAGCAGTAGCTTCAAAAAAAAAATGAGATCAAAGAAGTTTCTAGAATTCTAAAAACTTAATAAAAATTCGTTTATGGGCATTATAAACAAAAAATTAAAAGCAAAATTTTTGCATTTTTATTTTTGTTATAATTCTAAAAAAACATGTTGTTACCAAATTTTGATACGGTAGATCAGAGGATAAATGCAATCAGACAACTTATAATTATTGGCTGGTAACAGTTTACAAAAATTGTACGGTAAAAAATATATTTTTTGTAAACTGTTAGAAAATTGTCAAAAAAATTTTAACCTTATCTTTTAACAGTTTAAAAAGGAATTAAACAAAAATATGTTATTCTTTTTTTATTTTGCTTGATACCAAAGAACATTCAAATTTAAACTATTAAAAGTAGTTCATTCCGGGACCGTTTATGAATGTCGTTAAAAAATTTGATATTAAAATGATAAAAAAAGATATTTTACTGATAAAATGAATTCATTAATGGTATTTTTACAGCCCCGGAATCGGAGGTTTCTGTTTTCAAAATATCAAAAGAAAAATGCCGAAAAAAAAATAAGAGAAGTTTATTTCTTACAAATGGCATCGAATAGCATTTTGCCAGAGATTAGAAAAAAATTTAATGATGGATTTGATAGTCTTTATCAAATTTGTATTGACCTTCGATACAGTAATCTTCAACAAAAAATATCATTAATTTTAACAATATTGTTTTTGTTGCATTTTTTAAACTTTTTTCATTTTCACTTAAATTTCTTTTTTATTATTTAACCAAATTATTTTTGGTCCAAATCCAATTAAAAAAAGTTATATTATAAAAGTATAAAAGTATCAGCGGGGAATCCCAAAAAAAAACAAGTTTTTTATTCTAGAAAAAAATCTGGCTTTGTTGTTGCTCTTTGAAGGTCACTTTTTTTTAATCACCAAAAAAAGTTAATTGGTTTTTGTTTTTTTTTTCTCACATTTTTTCTTTCATAAAAAAAAGCAACAAAAAGTCTGGAATTTTCTAGAAATTTTTATAAAAAAACCACTTTTTTCTGATAAAATCAAAAAACGTATATCTTTTTTTTTTGTATATCCGTTAATCCTTGATTTTGTTTCGAGTGTTTTTTTTATCGAAAAATTAGATCTTAATTTTTATTTAACAATTTTTAAAATCTATTTTTAGACATTTGAAAAAGGGGGATAATTTAGAGATGAAAGCGGGTAAGAAAAATCTCGCCCTTGGAGATTTTTTAAACAACTTTGATATTTCTAATCCCCCTCATTGAGCTCGAAGTTCAACTTAAATGCGTTTTAAAGGAAGCGGACGGGTTGCGACTTTTTTTGCACTAGGGAAATGCAAGATCCTGACAATCAGGTCTTGCATGCTCCAGTGTTTTGTAGGACATTTTTTTAATCGTTGCGAGACCCAAATTATGAAAAAAAGTACTAAAACGTCCGCCCCCTTTAAGGGCTGTAAAAAACAATTTTTTTTGTTCTTTTTAAAAAAATTCAACTTATTTTTGAAAGCATTTTTTTGAAGAGTTTTATCAAAATTTTGATAAAATTTATAAAAAATTCATAAAAATTAATTTAGCAAAGACATAAAAATTTAAGCATTTTTCACCTTTTTTTATAATTAAAAATAGAATTATCATTAATGATTTAATTTAATTAGAACTGAGAAAAAATTTTCAAGTAATGAAAATATTTTTTTCAGATTTCGACCCTGACTGATGAAATGTTGTTGGCATGTGCCATGCCATAGTTTTAAGTATTCTCGAAAAACATATTTTTTAAAAAAATCAACTTGTTGGCAAAAAAATTTCAAAAATACGGTAATCATAAATCGCCGAAAATGATTTTGAAAATTAAAACTGTTTTAAAAACAAATCCGACAAAAAAGCGATAAACATTAAATCATTTTTTTACGGATAAAGAAAAAAAGAGATCAAACTTTTGTGATTTTTAAATTGGATTTTCACAAATAAAATTGGATTTTAAATAGTTTGAATGTTTTGCATTTCTAACACAGATTTAAGGGAAAAAAATTGTTTATCCTCAAAAAAACGATTTGAAAAAAAAGTGAAAAACTTGTCATTATTTTTTAAAAAAATCTCCCATGTTTCTTTTTCTTCGTTTTTCTTCTTTTAAGAATTTTAACGACCTCTTTTTTCCGCATTTTTTTCCTCCTCATATGAATTTTGATTTGAATTTGAATTTCGATTTTTATTTTATTTCTAAATGAACGGTCAACACGCTGGGATAGCAGTGTTTCCGACACGAAAATAAAATTCGTGTTTTAAAAAAATTTTTTCTTTTGAACATGAAGATATAGTAATTTTTTTTGATAAATAACTTGGTTTATTTAGTTTTTTATGCTATTATTTATAGAACAAAAACATTGCGCAGGTCGTGGACATTAAAATGAGATATCACTTTTGACACCTTGACATAAAAAGTTGAAAAAAAATTCAGTATTTTCACAAGCGCTAATTTTTTCCTTGTTGAGTGCTCAATTTCAAAAGCTTTACATGAGTTCGCTGTCTATTAAATTTTTATTTTTTCTTTACAAGTTTATTCAGAAAGAGCTAATTTAACACACACCAGAGGCCTTTTTATCAAAATCAAATTTTTTATAAACAAATTTTTTATGTTTACATCTCAACATCATTTATTACTTATATTCTTCTCAAATGCTACTCAAAATATCTACAAATCAACTTGCTATTATCAGAAACAAATATTATAACTAATAGAAATAATGTATGACTGGAAATATTAGTTACAAAAGTGTACAAAGATATCAACATGTCCAACATCACAAAATCAGCAGACATCCGAAAACTCATCAAATAATGATATCTGAAAGATGGAAATGTATTAATAATGTTAAACAAGCATAAATGTAAGTGTTTAAAATGTAAACTTATATAATATTGTTATTTCAGGTTACTTTTTGATCGGCATCGATATCGTATATATACTGTACTTTTTGAATGTCTGTTTTTACATTTGTTTCTTCTATTTCCCGCTATATTCTTTATTTGATACATGTTTTGAGCTCAGAAATGGTTAAAGATGTTTTTTAAGCAGAAAAATTGCTCTTGAATTAAAAAATATCATGTTTGGAATGTATGTTGCACATGCACAATTGGATCCAAATGATCCCCAAATTGCTTTAATATGTAAAAACAGGTTGAGAATAAGTTAAGAAACTTACGTCAACACACAAGAAGCAAAAAATCGGCGTGTTCAAGCTGTTTTTCTCAAGAGAAAAAAGTACAGTATATATATAATATTGATGCTGATCAAAAAGTAACCTGAAATAACAATATTATATAAGTTTACGTTTTTAATGCTTACATTTATACATCTATAGCAACATTAATCTATCAGATTCTATCAGATATCATTATTTGATGAGTTTTCGGATGTCTGCTGATTTTGTGATGTTGGACATGTTGATATCTTTGTACACTTTTGTAACTAATATTTCCAGTCATACATTATTTCTATTAGTTATAATATTTGTTTCTGATAATAGCAAGTTGATTTGTAGATATTTTGAGTAGCATTTGAGAAGAATATAAGAAATAAATGATGTTGAGATGTAAACATAAAAAATTTGTTTATAAAAAATTTGATTTTGATAAAAAGGCCTCTGGTGTGTGTTAAATTAGCTCTTTCTGAATAAACTTGTAAAGAAAAAATAAAAATTTAATAGACAGCGAACTCATGTAAAGCTTTTGAAATTGAGCACTCAACAAGGAAAAAATTAGCGCTTGTGAAAATACTGAATTTTTTTTCAACTTTTTATGTCAAGGTGTCAAAAGTGATATCTCATTTTAATGTCCACGACCTGCGCAATGTTTTTGTTCTATAAATAATAGCATAAAAAACTAAATAAACCAAGTTATTTATCAAAAAAAATTACTATATCTTCATGTTCAAAAGAAAAAATTTTTTTAAAACACGAATTTTATTTTCGTGTCGAAAACACTGCTATCCCAGCGTGCGGTCAACTGAATGATGGAAAAAAAAAGTTGTTTTCTGTCATTTCTTTCTTTTCTCTCTTTTGGAAGTTTTTTGAACAAAAAAATGAGGGGAAAGAAAAGAGCAAAAAAATATGGAAAAAATTGGATTTCAGATCTAGGATAAATCGATTGGTGTGTAAGCAACAAATAAATGCCTCTTTTTGTAAAATAAAAAAATACAAGCGTTAAATGTTTCGAGAGAAATGTAAATTTTTACCTCATATAATTACAAAATGTAACATTATTTGTAACAGATAACATTAAAGGAAGAAATAGAAATACAAAAAAAGTTAAATATGTTTCAGAAATAGCCGAAAAAAAATGTATTACAATATAAATGCCGTGGATATTCAATATCGCTAAATTTACCGGTGACACATATCTGAAATCGCATATCCCTGTATTTAAATAATCAAAAATGATTCAATAAATACAGGGTTTCAAAAAGGAGAAAATTGTAAAATTCTAAACAAAAAATTATAGTTAATTGAATAATTACGTTTTTATTACACATTGCGCGTGAAAAAAATACAATTGTTTATACCAGATCAAGATTTTCGTCATTTTATAGTAAAATTAGATATTTTTTCAAAATCATGCAATACATAATTATTAGAAAAAATAATATGTTTTGTTGTTTTTATATTGTGTTTACTTTTTCAGTTTCAAAGTAAAAAACGAATACTTTGTTTTAACAATTTTTAATTATTGATCCGATTTGAGATAATGGCTTTCAAAATTTTTAAAAATCCGATACACGTTCAAAAAGGTTTTGTTTTATTTAATTTCAGTCAAAAATAGATTAAAATATTTACAAAAAATGATGACAAAAATCGATCAAAAACTCGATTAATACTAACAAAAATAAATTTTCCCCCTGCAAAAATGCGGCACAGACTATTTCGAAAAAAATAGGAAAAATGGTGCCAGTGAACAGTGTTATGCTTCGCCCCGATTTTGCCCCGCCCCGGGGCGCCCCGGGGCGCCCCGACGGGGCGAAGGGCGGGGCGCGGGGGGACTTTTAGAAATTTCGGGGCACGGGGCGGGGCGCGGGGCGAACATTTAATGGACAAACATTTTCGATTTTTATTGATTAAATATTTGAGAAAAAAAGAAATTTTTCATTGCCAAATTTATTTTTTGTCTTGAAGCAGAAAAAACATCTTTTGGACAACAATGTATACACGGCATTACAATTCTAATGTGAAGAAAAAACAGCTCGTAGAAGAAAAACAAAATGTTTGTACTGGCTTGGACTAACTTGATGCCTATTGAAGCATGGTTTTTACATCAAAAACAATATCCAAAACTTTTTGATATGGCTATGGCAATTTTGGCTATTCCAGCAACATCGGCAGCTGTTGAAAGAATGTTCTCTCATCTCAAAATTCACACCGATGGACATAAAAGCAATTCAAAATCACAACTTACAAGATTACGTGTTTTGCTTAGCAGTAATAAATCTTTATATAATATTTTAGTTCGTGATAAAACTTTTTAACTTCTTTGTCTGTGCTTGAAAATATAAACAAATAAATTTTTTAAACAAAATTGAAAAATGATGAAGGAAAAACATTTAAAAAAACAACGGGGCACGGGGCGGCTTTTAGAAATTTCGGGGCACGGGGCGGGGCGCGGGGCGATGTTTTGAAAAGAGAAGGGCGCGGGGCGCAAACTGTGAAAAACACAAAAGCATAACACTGCCAGTGAATGATGATGAAAGAAAAACGATTAAAGGGAGTGTCCGGGGGACGGACAAAGTAGTTTTTCTTTGCACACAAAGGTCGTCACTTTCAAAGATGGCGATTGCAATTTTTTGTTGTGAATGTTTAACGAAAAAACACAAACAAATGCATTCCCCCTTTTTTAAAACAATTTCCGTCCTAAAAGTTGTTGCACCAAAATAATCGGTTCGATGAAAACAGGGGCACTCTCTGTAACAGGTATCGGGGTGGCACTACACTGTCCCAGAACTATTTTGAATTTGAATTTTTTACATATTTTTTAAAATTTGTTTTAAACTGAAATTTCTTTTTTATTAAATTTTTTTATTAAATCTCAAAAATATCACATTATACACAAAAAACAATCATCTCAAGAAACGGTAAAAAAAATAAAATGTTTTAATATTTTTATTCCTTTTAAGCTTTGTTTTTAAGCTTAAAAAGAGATGTTTTTTAAAAAAAATTTAGAAAAAAATTAGATTGATAAAAAAACAATGCAAAATTCGGTCAAAATTTGTTAAAATTGAAATTGCTCCTTTAAATATGCAAATAAATAACATCAAAAAATCTCGTTTCCAAAATGTTTGATAAAATTGCTTTTTTTCCAATAATATTCGTTACAAACTGCAGTCTGGCCAAAAAAAGGTAGACTCCAATTTTAAAAAAATGATCAAGGCCCCAAAACCTAAGGGTATGTGGAATATAAACTTGAAGTCGTCATCTTTGGGGATTTTTATTTAGGGATCAAGATTTTGGGGATCGAAATTTTGGGGATTATGATTTTGGAGATTTTTCTTCAGGGACTTTTTTTTGGGGATTTCTTTTTGGGGATTGAAATTTGGGGATTTTTTTTGGGGATTTTTTTTTGGGGACTGAAAATTTGGGGATTTTTTTTCTTAACGCGAAGATATTTTCGCTGAAAAAAAAGTAAATAATTTTGTAAAAAACGCAAGAAAAACAGAGAAACAGCGAAAATATCTTCGCGTTGAGAAAAAAAATCCCCAAAATTTCAATCCCCAAATTTCAATACCCAAATTAAAAGCCCCAAAAAAAATCCCCAAAGTCTAAATCCTCAAAATTATCATCCCCAAATATGATGACGCCTTGAAGGGATGAGAAATTTGATCTCTACAGTATACTCATTGCAGGAGTTTTGAAACCTCTGAGGGTGGGAAAATCAAGATAAGTGATTCAGATACCCCATGAATGAAACTCGTTAATAGGACCATATTTCGGTTTCAAAATCTTTTGTGTTGAGATAAGCGAGCAAAAGAAAACAATGATTTGGAGTTTGTTTCGATAATTTAAAAGAACTTAATTTTTTATGGTATGAAAATGTTTTAATTGTCAACTTTTTTTAATAATGTCTATTCGATCACAGTTTCATTTTTATTTTCAGTAATAAATTTATGAAAAATAATCGTTTAAAATTTTCAAAAAAAGTAAATTTCTATTAAATATTGAAACAAAAAAAAAGAATAGTTTCCAATAAATTAAATATATCCTTGTTTGCTGCCTTTAATTAAAAAAATGTTGCGAACAAAAAAGTTTGTTTTGACGATTTTGTTTTATTTAAAAAAAGACTTTTAAAATCTGCAATAAATTTTCAAAGTTAAGTTATTACATTTTTATTTTTCCTCCTCCTTTTTCTTCTTTTCTTTGGCAAAATGTCTTTTTAGCAAACTTGAATACTTTAATTTTTAAATTTTGTCTTGGAGCAAATTATGATGAAATCTTTGGCATGTTTTCAAAGAAAAACCGACGCCATCATTAAATTTGCATTGATGGAAAACCATATATGTGCCAAAAATTAGCATAAAGTTGTTTGTAGTCGAAAACAATAGAAGTGAATATACGGGAAAAAAACGAAAAAAATAGTGTTTTTATATTGCTTTTTTTAGTATTTGTTTGATGCCAAAATATTTATTATTACTTAAATTATTTTATTTTTCACCATTTTAATTGTTACTTCAAATTTAGCAAAAAATATCGAAAATTAAATAAAACTAAAATATTCCAAAAAAGAAATTTTGTGTAAATTATTGAAACAAAAAAAACCAACTATTTTTTTAGCATAATAGTATTGGTTTTGTTTGTTTTTATTAAATATCAAATTGTGTGTCTGATGAAATTTTTTTACTGATCGAAACAAAAAATAGCGACACTTTAAAAAAATATTGCAAAAGTGTGTTTTAACAGAATTTTCTTTTTTTTAAATGCAAAAAAAGAAAAAAAACAATTTGAATTTTTTGTTTCTTTTTTTTAAACTATCGTTTTGTCTTAAAATTTTTAAAAATGAAATCAAAGTTATATTTTTCCTTGTTAATTAGTAGAAAATTTAAATGGAGCTACTGTTTTCTTAAACAATAAATAAAAAACCTGAAAATTAAACAAATTTATTACGTTTATTATTGATTTTTTAATTGGTTTTTTTACCGCTGTTTGACTGCACACTTTGCGAAACTTTTTTTTTAAATAAACAAAAAAAACCATACATTTTCATTCTCAAAATATGTTTTTTTCCCTAAAAAAAGCTTTCAATCAATGATGAAATGATTTCTTTCTCCTTCTTTTAAAATTGTTTAAATGTTGTGGTATAATTAAAAGATTGATTCAATCCATTGTTTCATTCTAAAATAATTATTTATAATTAAATTATTTTATTTTCCACCATATTATGAAAAATATCGAAAATCAAATAAAATTAATTGAAATATTCAAAAAAAAATTTTGTGTAAATTATTGAAATAAAAAAAGGGATCAACTATTTCGTCAGTAAAATTTCGTCAGACACATATCAAATTATGTGTCTGACGACATTTTATTGATCGAAAAAAATAGCGACACGTTAAAAAAATGTACATATTGCAAAAGTGTGTTTTAACAGAGCTCTCTTTTGTTTAAATGCAATAAAATGATTTCGAAAAAAAACAATTTGAATTTTTTGTTTCTTTTTTTAAACTATTGTTTTGTCTTAAAATTTTTAAAAGATGTAACCAAAGTTATATTTTTCTTTGTTGTTAGAAAAAAAATTTGAACAAGCTTAAACAATGTTCAAAACAATAAATAAAAAAACTGAAATTTATAAGAATTTATGACGTTAATTATTGATTTTAAAAATGGTTTTTTTCCGTTATGCGACTGCAATTTTACAAATCTTTTTTAAATAAACAAAAACTTTAAACCAAATTTTGTATTTCGCAAAAGAAAAGCCTTCAATCAGTGATGAAATGATTTAACGTTGTTCGCCGTCTTTTTTCGTGCAAATTCTTTTGTTTCTTTTTTTCCCAATGACAAAACTTTTTTTGTTTGGAACATTTTTTTAATTAAAGGCAGCAAACCAGGACATATTTAATTTATTTGGAAACTATTCTTTTTTTTTGTTTCAATATTTAATAGAAATTTACTTTTTTTGAAAATCGATTATTTTTTTACTGAAAAAAATGTTGTAAAAAAGGAAATGAAAACAAATATGAAACAATAAATAAAATTCTGACTTTTGTTTGTTAACAAAGGTCTTTAATTTAAAGAAACATTATTTAAAAAACTCCAAATCGATTTCACCTATTCTTTTGTTTGTCTCGATACGAAAGTTTGTGCAATTAAAAATTTATTTTTATTACTGTAAAATATTTTTTTTGGGTGAACTGAAAAATATTTGTTTCATTTTATCAATTTGATCAGTTTAAAGGGGGAGTCGCACTTCACACAAACTTTTTATAAGAGGGAGCAGAGAAAAAGAGAAAACGCTGCCGAGTCAAAGAAAAGAAATAGTGCGTCTTTTCTCTTTTTTCTCCCTGATTTTCAATAATTTTTATAAGAAAAGATTTATGTGAAATGCGACTCCCCCTTTAAAGCAAATTGTAAAAAATATGTAAAATATTCAAATTTCAAATGTTCCTGGGACACTGCGGTTCCACACATGTTAAAGGGAGTGCCCAGGGAGAGAGACAAAGTATTTTTTTCGTTGAAGCGATTCTTTTAGCACGAAAATTGTTGGAATGATAGGGAAGTGCATTTGTTAAAAAAAAAGTTAGAATATTCCTGGGACACTGCGCTGCCACACCGATACCGGTTAAAGGGAGTGTCCAGGGAGTTGTTGGAAAATTTTTGTTGAACCAGTTTTTTCGTTGAACCGGTGGTTTTAGCACGAAAGTTGTTGGAAATGATGGGGAAAATGCAACTGTTTGTGTATTTTTTTCGTAAAACATTCACAACGACCAAATGCCATTCCGCCCATCTTTGACAGCGATGACCTTTATGTGCAAAGAAAAAATACTTTTTCTCTCCCCCGGACACTTCCTTTAATCGCTTTTCTTTCATCATCCATTTACGCCCCTTTAAATTTTGTTGTTTTAATTTCTATTTTTTTCGAATTAGTCTGCGCCGCATATCTGCAGGCAGAACATTTTTTTGTTGGTATTAATCAAGTTTTTGATCGATTTTTACTATCGATTTTTGTAAATATTTTAATCTATTTTTGACTAAAATTAAATGCAATAAAACCTTTTTTTAAAGTTTATCGAATTATCAAATATTTAGAAATCGATTTTCTGAACTGTCGAAACATACAATAAAAAATTGTCAAAACAAAAATAAACATTATTTACTGAAAACTAAAAAATTAAACACAAAAAAACAATTTTTTCAATTATAATTTTGTGTTCCATGATTTTGAACTGTTAAAGGGAGTGCCCCTGTTGTCTTCGAACCGATTCTTTTGGTGCAACAACTTCTAGCACAAAAATTGTTTTATTAATGGGGGGGGGAATGCATTTGTTTGTGTTTCTTTTTGTCAAACATTCACAGCAAAAAAATTGCCATACCCCCCATCTTTGTGTACTAAGAAAAAGTATATTTTCTATCCCCCAGACGCTCCCTTTAATCGATTTTCTTTCATCATCATTCACTGGCACCACCCTAAACTGTTTTTTATTTTGATTCCTATTTTTTTCGAAATAGTTTGTGTTGCATTTTTGCAGGGAGAAAATTTATTTTTGTTGGTATTAATCGAGTTTTTGATTGATTTTTACTATCGATTTTTGTAAATATTTTAATTTTTTTGACTGAAATTAAATATAATAAAATTTTTTTTAAACATTTATTAAACATTTTTTGAACTATCAAAAAAAATACAAAGCACAATAATTAAAAATTATTAAAACCGAATTACGTTAGTAATTTAAGAAAAACTGATATTTTCATTTGCAATACCGATATTCGATGTTTTTAAAATTTAAAAATTTTGGTGATAACGATATTTTGATATTCGATACTATAATGGGTGACAAAAGTTTCTGTACATTTTTAAAAAGTCGAGATTATCAAATTTATTTGCATTAAAAGGGAGCGGGCAGTTTGCGACTTTTTTTATAATTTGGGTCTCGCAACAATTAGAAAAGTGTCCGATAAAACATTGGAGCATGCAAGATCCTGATTGTCATGTTCATGCATCTTCCGAGTGTAAAAAAGTTGCAAACCGTCCGTTCCCTTTAAATTTGGTAATTTTTTGTAAAATTTGTGGAAAAATATCATTTTATTTTTGGTAAATTAGCATAGTTTTCATAATTATATTTTTTTTTGAACTTTTAAAGTTATTTTTGTGTGCGATTTCAAAACAATCATGCATTTAAAAAAACAAATTTTAATTAAAATATTGTATATCGGATATCAATAAAATCGATGATATCGAAATATCGGCAAAACATTGTCGAGACCGTTATTTCGTCATGATATTTCAGTGTATCAGCTCAATTTTAATCATCTTTTAATTAATTTTTTATATTTAACATAATAATTATGAAACACTGGAAGGCGGCGGCAACGGTAAAGAAAAAAGAAGTTTCATTGGAAAAATCAGACTTGTTCTTTCTCGGCCGCTGTTTGTCCTTAAACGAAAAAGATGCAAAATAAATTTTCGATATGGTGAAATAAAATATACTGTAACAAGCATATCCAAAAGTGGCAAAATACAAACGGCAAAACTATCAATATATGGATCATATTTTAATAGAATTGGATCATTGATGACTGATATGATAAGATAATAAAGCATTGGAAGTCGACTACAAAATATGCAACAAATAATTTGTGTTATCACTGCTTTAACTAACATTTTATGCATTTTAGCGGTATTTAAATTTAAATGAAGTGAAAAATGTTTTGAAAATTGAATATTTTTATAGCCAATGCCAAAAAGGAGGAAAATTCTTGAAAGCCATGAAAAAGTGACAAAAATGCCAAGGAAAGAAGAATATGGTTTTCGAATACATCCATATACAATAACATATTGTCGGGAAGAAAGAAATGCCGTGGCATTTTCAAGCCTTTCAACAAAGAATGGCATCAATTCATTCTCCGGCAGAAAACATGCAATTTCGGCACTTTGATACCATACATTTGCAACAATGGAAGTAACAATAATAAAAGAATAACAAAAATATTGATGTCTCTTTTGATGGCAATTAAACCCTTTTGAAATATTAAAATATCTATGAAAAAGTGCAATCAATAAAAAATCGGTTGAAATGCCACCAGCAGTATGGCAAATGATGAAACAAAAAATTTGAAGTTCTTTTGGCAAATTTGTAATTCGACTCATGGAAAATGTTGCCGACAAAGGTGCAATAAAGCCTTGCTTAAAAATGGCATATGAAAAGATTGATAATAGAGAATAGGTAGTATAGATCAGTAAAAAGCGTTGATAAAATTTCATTGAAATTAAAGATTTTTTTAAAATTATATAATAATAAAATGGTGTTAAGAATAGTGTTGTGGCAACAACTACATCGATGGCATTTGAATAAATTTGAATAAAAAGTGGATCAGTAAAATCTGAGAACTTTAATTTATTATTGTTGTTGGGCATAATCAGAGCTGACATGTTTAAATTAAATACAGTAAAAAACAAATATTGAAGAAAAAGTTATTTTAAATTTCTCAAAATTATGTTTTAAAAATTCTCATTTTTTTAAAAAACAACACAAAAACTCAAATTTTCCAAAATTTTTACACTTTTAAAAATAGAAATGTTTGTAATTTGCTCTGCATTTATACTTTTTTTTCACATGTGATACATGACTTAAAATAAATAAATTCAAGCATGGCATAAATAAATACTTTTTTTTCACAGATGAATACAATATAATGAAAGTAACCTTTACTCCGAACAAAGTTGTACATATGAGTTTTGGCATTTGCTTAAAACCATATTTTACCGTATTTCCATTGTATTCAAATTTAAAATATTCCTGGGACACTGCGGTGCCACACCGATAGCTGTTAAAAGAAGTCTAGAAGAGGATGAACAGGGTATTTTTTCTTCGAACCGATTCTTTCGGTGCAATAACTTTTAGCACGAAAGTTGTTGCAAATGATGGGAAAAATGCATTTGTTTGTGTATTTTTTTTGTAAAACATTCACAACGACCGAACGCCATTCCCCCCATCTTTGACAGCGACGAACAATGTGTGCTTACAAAAAATACTTTTTCTATCCCCCGGACGCTCCCTTTAATCGTTTTTCTTTCATCATCTATTGACGCCCCTTTAAATATTGTTGTTTTGATTCTTTTTTTTTCGAAATAGTCTGTGTCGCATTTTTGCAGGGATAAAATTTATTTTTTGTTGGTATTAATCAAGTTTTTGATCGATTTTTACTATCGATTTTTGTAAATATTTTAATATATTTTTGACTGAAATAAAATAAAATAGAGTATTTTTTAACCGTTTATCAAAAATTGATAAATCCATTTTCCGAATCATGGAAATCGATGGAAAAAGATGGAATCAATAATTAAAAGTTGTTAAAATAAACTTTACGTTATTTACTTTGAAACTGAAAAAGTATACACAAAAGAAAGACAACAAAGCAGTTTTTAACACTAAAAATTGATGTTATTACATATATTTTACATTTAAGATGCATGTTTTTTTTAAATGAATGTAAAACCCCAAGTTTTTTTTGGATTTATTGATAGTTAAATTTTGGATTTTCAAAGGGGTCACATGTTTTGAAATTTCATTTTCCTTCCTTTAAATGTGTAAAAAAATTGGCTGTCAAGTTTTTTTAAAATTGTTTGCTGTTCATTTTGCATTTTATCATCTTTTAATTAATTTTATTCACCAAAAACCTAAACTCATATTTTTATTTCCATTTTAAAAATAGCAATAAAATAAAATAATTTGTTAAATAACTTTTTAAAATATTTAAAAAAGACTTTTTAAAACAGTGAAAGAATTTAAAAACGCGTTTTCCAACGCTTTTGAAAAAATAACACACAATTTTTCAGTCTTTAAAATAAACAAAATGAACACATTTTTTTTCAAAAGAAAAAAATTTTTGGCGAAAAACGATGAAAAAAAATGAAGAAACAATTTTCGTTGAAAGCTTTTTTTAACACAAAAAAAGATGATTAATAGTTTTTTTTTTGTAAAATTTTTAAGTTGTTTGTTTTTAACAACTAACATTTTGCCCAAACCGTAAAAAGAAACCTTTAATTTTATGTGATAAATTTTAGCATATATTTTTTAATCATCAAAACTTCGGTCTGAAATTAAAGCTTACAAAAATAATTTAATAAATTAAAATTGCTTTTAATATCATTTTTTTAGGATTGTAAGTGTTCAAAGATACTGTTTTAGTGGTTATTTTTTCAAACTTATATTTTTTTTTGTATAATACGACTTTGATCAAAAAGAAAAAATAGCAAAATAAAATCAAAAATTCAAATAGTTAAAAAAAGTGCAAAATTAAAATGAAATCTTTAAAGAAAAATGAAAGAGAAGATTTTAAAGTTGGCAAAAACAATTTTGATTGAAAGCAAAATATTTCAACATTTTTTTTGCGAAGAAAAAACATTTATTGATTGAATTTTTTTAAATTTTTTATCTGCTGTAAAATGGTTTTGAAAAAAAGGCTTTGGTTTGAAACAAACTTTGAATATTTTATGCATTTTTTTTTTCAATTACCGTAATCAACATCATCCAAGAAGTCAATCTCGTTCTCGTTCTCAATCTCGTCCTCGCTCCCAATCAGTCCGACGCATTCAAAATCAATATGATCAAAGACAAAATTATCACCAAAATGATTTTCAAAAAGTTGGCCAAAATCGTATTTTTCGTTCCCAACGACAATATTAAAAAACAACTCAAATGTATCATGTTTAACGCACAATCGGCCCGGAATAAACTTCACATCATATCGGATCTCCTCTCGTCTTCTTCCTTTCAATTATTTTTTATTACCGAAACATTTTTAAAAGAAAAAAATACTGATTTTTCAATTATTGGCAATGCCCCATATTCTATTCTACGCAATGATCGTCTCGTCAAAGAAGGTGGCGGTGTTGCTATTTTAATTTATTCAAAATTACATTATATTCCAATTATTCATAACTACCCAAATATTATTGCTGTTGATATTATTCAAAACCAAAATTCATCCACCAGATATATTCTTGTTTATCGACCACCATCACCAAAATTTACAAAACCTCAAAGCACAAAATTATTTGATAATGTTAGAGAAATTATGAATATACCATCAATATTTCCTGTGAAAAATACAATTTTACTTGGTGATTTCAATTATCCTCATGTTAATTGGGAATCAGAATTATCAACTCAATCTGGTGATGCTTCTCCTTTTATTGATTTTGTATTAGAAAAAAATTTATGCCAGCATGTAAAAGAACCAACAAGATTAAATAATATTTTGGATTTAATTCTTTCAACTGATTCTGAATGTATCTCTGATATTGAAATTAAAGATCCAATTGGTGATCATAATGTTATATATTTTAAAACATCAAATGAATATTATGAAAATATCGAAAAAATTGATTACAAAGATTATAAAAATGGTGATTATGATGGATTGAATATTTACTTTAATTCAATTAATTGGGAATCTGAACTCAATAATATACTTTTCTCAAATGATAAATATGAATATATTCGTGGAAAAATTATTGATGGCATCGCTAAATTTGTTCCAACTCGTATATATGATCCGACAAAAAATATTCCGAAAAATCTGCAAAATTCTTTAAATTTTTATACTCAATATTCTTCAAATCCATCAAAAACTACAGTAATCAATCAATCTATAAAAAAGTTGAATAAAGAATTTTTAAAATTTACCAAAAATCAGCAAAGAAAAATGTTCCTGAAAAATGTTCAAAATTCAGATGCGAAAAGAAAAAATGTAAAGAATTTATTCAATTATTGTTCTCCATTTTTAAAACAAAAAAATTCAAATATTCCACTATTTTTTTCAAATGGGACTGCTGCAGTTTCTGATAAAGAAAAAGCTGATGCTCTTGGAAAATTTTATGCTGCTGCTCATAATCCATTTTCACCACCTGAAAATATTGATCCAGAAATCCCAAATTTAATTTTAAATTACATTACTTTCAATGAATATGAAATTTCAAAAATGCTCAAAAAGTGTTCCAACAAAAATGATAAAGGTGTCGACAATATTCCTGGATATGTTTTAAATCAATGCAACTTATCTCTATGTAAGCCATTTAAAATTTTTTATAATTGTATTATGGAATCACCTGATGATGTTCCAAAGTTATTTTTGTTTTCATATATTACACCGATTCCAAAAACTCCAAAACCATTAATTGTTGATAATTTTCGTCCAATCTCTGGTACTTCTGATATTTTAAAAACCATGGAAAGATGTATCAAAGCTGTCTTGATTCAATTTCTCGAATATAAAAATTATCTCCCGAAACAGCAGTATGGATTTCGATCAAAAAAATCAACGATCAAACAACTTATTCCATTTCAAGAATTTATTATCTCTTCAGTTTCAAAGAAAATGACCGTGGATGTTATTTATTTCGACTGGGTGAAAGCATTCGACAAAATTCCAATTAGTCGCCTCATTCGCGCTCTCAAAAAAGCTGGTATTACTGGAAATTTATTAAAATTAATTACTACACTTTTATCATTCCGAAAATTCAAAGTCAAAGTTGGCAAAACTTTTTCTGAAACATTTAATGCAACAAGTGGTGTCCCTCAAGGATCTGTTCTTGGTCCAGTTTTATTTATTATATTTATTACAGAACTAAGTGACATTTTATCAAATTTACCTGGAATTCTTCACTTATTATTTGCTGATGATTTAAAAATTTATTTCGCTTATTACGAAAATTGCTTTGATATTTCAATTATTCAAAATGCAATTAATGCAATATTTGATTGGTCCTCTGAAAATTCAATGACAACTTCTACATCAAAAACATTTCATATGCAGTATGGCCCAAAAAATGATGACGCAAAATATTTTATCAATAATATTGAAATTTCTACAGTACCCATCGTTCGTGATCTTGGAATTATGCTCCACAATAATCTTCAACCTCATACTCATATCAAAAAAATTGTTAGTTCGGCTATGGCTTCAATGTTTACTATTATTAAACGTGTCCTTATTTCATCCGAAGATGTAATGATATTTCTGTTCAATGTTTATGTTCGACCAATATTGGAATACGGCACTCAACTCTTCAATATTCAACAAAAAACTATTGCAAATTATTTGGAAAGACCTCAAAAACTCTTCACAAGAATACTGTATCGACGTCAAAATAAATTTGGTATTATTCCACCGTATCCTTCTCGACTGAAAAAATACAATCTGAAATCTCTTCACGAAAGAAGAAATATTATTGATCTCGAGACTGCTTTTGAATATCTTCATACAAATATTCCAAATGATTCTTCTCTTCTATTCAATCCAACTTATGATACCAGATTCAAAAAAGTATATTCAACAAAAGAAAAACTGACCAACAAATACAGACTCAGCCACTTCTCAATTAGAACTTGGCACTTATTAAACAACATCAAAAATGTCAACATCTCTAAATTTATCAATAAGAAACAATTCAAACAACATTTATCAAGCAACCAAGTTGAAAATTATTATTCTTAATTTTTGTTTTGTATACTGTAATTTTTGTATTTTATTTTTGTTTTGTTTTGTATTTATTTTTTTTTGTTTTGCTTCATTTCACTTCTAGCAATAGTTGTCGAAATGTATAAATCTTATCTTATCTTATCTTATTTTGTAAATGATTTTTTTGAACTTAATTAATTTAAAGCGCAAAAAAATCATTTACAAAATATATAATTATCTTTTAAATCAAGATTATACACTCTTACATTAAATAAAAAATAACCCTTTTTTGAATTACACTTAATTACTCTTTTAAAAACTTAAACAGCCTCAAAATGTTATATTAAAGAAAACAGGCAAATAATCAAATGGTGTCTTTCTTCTCTCCTTAACGCTCAATCCTGTCTACATACTTGGAAAAAGAGTTGATCATTTCCCTTTTCCCCGGGAAATCCCCGGGAAATTTGAAATTACCGAAATCGAAATTTTCTGGAAATGACAGGAAATTTTCCGGACAGGAAATACCATACATTTGCAACAATGGAAGTAACAACAATAAAAGAATAACAAAAATAACAAAAATATTGAAGGTTTTTTTGCGCCCTAAAACATTTGAGCTAAGCTTGTAATTTAGGCTTAGCTGCTGTGATTTAACCTTCCGATTCCTAATTAAAATTTACACTTTTTAAAATCGAAAAGGAAAGCAAAGTTTAGCTTTTTTAGATATCATTCCTTTATAAATTTTCCATCCTTTTGTAGAACACTTTCATCAAATTTTATCAAATAATCAATTGGTTGAAAAAATGGAACAAAGTATTCTAAATTAAATATTCAAAAAATTTGTTTTTTCTGTTTCTGTTTAAAAAAACAAATTTAAATTTTGGTTCGAAAAAATGCATATTCTTTTAAAAAAGGCAAAAAAAATACGCCAAAAAAAACAAGTCAGATGACAAAATTTTGAAATAAACAAAAGATATTTCAAAACAGATTTCAAAATGCAAAGAAAGATAATTTTACGAAGAATTTTTACGAAGTCGAAAACAGTGTTTTTAAAGCAAAAAAATATTGTCAGAAATTTAAGATTGTTATTTTTAAATAGCTTTTTTCAACGATAACACTTTTTGAATATTTCGTTTTTCTACATTTTATTCGAGCAACAATGTTTTAATTTTTTAAAGGGAGTGTCGACGACAAGCAAAAAAAAATTTGTGTGGACAACAAGTATGTTTTAACACGAAATTGAGTTAGAGAAAAGAAATAGCATGGAAAAATGTCTTATTCGTGTAAAAACATACTTGTTGCCAAAAAATTTTTTTTTGCTTGTCGTCGACACTCAATTTAAACTGTAATTATTTAATTTTTACACAATGTTGTTTGAAATCATAACGCCAAAAAAACAATGAAAGCTTTATTAATAATTCGAATATTGTTGAAAAATCTTCCAATATAAAAAAGAATTTTTTGGAAAAATTTGCTTTTAATAATTACAACCACGTTGTACCAACGAATTTCTTAGCACGAAAGTTATTTTTTGCTTTTTGATATTGGACCCGTGAAATTTTCACAAAAAATCCTACAAAATGATATATGACGTGTCACAAATGGGTCATGGGAAATGCATGATAAGTGACTGTACTTTTTGATTTTTTTTTAATTTCAAAAAATCAAAAAGTGAAAAAAGACTTGTATACATCAAAACTCTATTTTCAAAATTTTCAAACAAAAAAGTTTTAAACACAAATTGTTTCAGTTTATTTGTGTTTAAAACTTTTTTAATGTAAACATAAATTTGTTTCTCTTTTTTTTCCAATTTTTGTAAATTTTGTATCATTAAAATTAGCACATTTAAAAGTGAAAAAAGTCAAAGACATTTATTTGTTAAATATGGGTAAACAATCCATAATATTTAGACATTAAAATCAAATTTAATTGAAACATAACAGATGAAAAATAATATATTCTTTTGATACAAAGTTTCATAATTAAAATATTCAAAAAACCTGTTGCATTTTTCTGTTTTAAAAAATACAGATATATTTTTTGTCGAAAAAAATGCAATGGATTTTTTTGCAAATTTTGTCGAACATTTTTGGAAAAATAATAAAAAGTGTCCATCGAAATGATGAAAAATATTACGAAATCGTTGATAGCATTTTTTCGCTAAATTTCTTAAAAAGCATTGTTTTTTAATGCGAAAGAAACAAATTTTTAAAAAGCGGTAAAAAATAGAAAAAAACGAAGAAAATGTAGAAATATATTTTTAAAATTAAATGCCAGCTTTTTTCAGCAATAAATTTTTTGAATATTTGGTTTTATTTACTTTTTTTGGCAGTGGAAAAATGAGTATCTTTTTTAAATTTTGTATAATTTAGTTTAACACAATTTGATTTGATTTTTGATTATTTTGGACAAACAAACATTATTAATTAAAGGTATGGAAAGCTGTAAAAGAATTCGTTCATTAATTAAAAAAATGTAATTATTATTGAATAACAATATTATTATATTTACATTTAAGAATTACGACAATAGTGTATCATTTAAATTTTATTTTTGCAACATCAGCCAATTAGTTATTTTATTAATGCATTTTCAAAAATATCACAAAAATTACGGTTGAAAAAATGCAAAACATGTTACAGGCGGTTTTGTAACTTCACAATAAATTTGACTCGAAACTACCGTATACGAAAAATAATTTCTTGAACACACAACATCAATCAACTTTTGAAATTGATGTTTTCCTGCTGAGAAAATTAATTGCTTCGAAATTGTCGGAGATCAGGGCCGTATACAGAAAAAAATTTCAGGGGGGGGGGGCACAGCGATTTTGGGGGGATGGGGCACGCCTTTGATCTTTTGCCGCGCCAACACGAAGCGGCAAAACATCAAAGAAAATTCCTCAATTTCGGGGGGGGGGCACGGGCCCCCAGTGCCCCCCCCTTAAATACGGCGCTGTCGGAGATGAAACAATGTTCTGGAAAAGTACGCATTTTATGCAAATTTTTAAAATTTTGTAAATTTATGCAAATTTTTTAACTTACTTCCATCATAATTTTTCTTAAATTTTCATTCCCACATTTAATATCTCTTTCATTTTCATTTGCAACACGATTTTTTACACCAGCAATTTTAGTTCGAAATGAACCGTCCGAGTAATCATTTGAAAGAGCCTTAAATGTTTTTGCATTAAATTTATTTCATTTTTTTGAAAATAATTGATTTATAACTTTTTTTGATGCTTATAACGCATTTTGCGAGAAAACGAAGACTTTTGACTTCATTCTGGAACCCGAGCAAAAATTTGAGGCTTGAGGGCTATCCTCTCGGATTTAGAGGTTTTCGAGGTCGTAGATTCTGAATCTGCAGTCCGTTTTTGATTTCGTAATCGGAATTCCGAGATACCGTAATCAGGGGGCCTAAAATGGGTCACCCTCCAAAAACCAAAAAATGTGGTATCATTCGATTCCCCTCATCGAGGCGATTCAGAAAAAACCAAATATAGCTGAAAAAATTTAATAGGGTGAAAAATAATGCCATTTAAAGTAGCTAATTTTCGGTTTTTTGGCAATATGTCCTTTAAAACCACGGACATGGAAACAAATGAATGACAGATTCGGAATCTACGTGTATTTTTACCCTAGGGGGGTCAGAAATATCAAAAGTACCGTGGTCCCATCACACACATAAAAAGGGTCAAACATCTCAAAATCAACATCCTGGAATTACTAGTTTCATGAAAAACAAAAACTAGTAATTCCAGGATGTCGAAATATCGCATAAAAATCTTAAACAGGCTATATTTTAACCCGAAAGTATCAGATAGTTGATATATTCTGATATTCCCAATATTTTGGTATCTTAAAAATTGATCAAAAATAAGCAAAATTGAAAAAATCATAAAAAATCGATTTCGACCCCCCGTCATTTTTTATCATGTTATATTGATGTTTTTTCATATATTTTACAATTGTAATGCATATTTGACTTTATTATGATAGATAAAACAAAGTGTATGCGATATTTCTATGGGGTTAAATTTTGTATTTTCAAAGGGGTCCCATATTTCGAAATCGTTACCAAAAATGTTGAAACTGTTCTTGGATGCTCCATTGACATGGTATTACATAATGCAAGTCACCGGAAGTCGATACCTGCCCCCATTCATGAAATATATATATTATTCGATGCTATAGATGTTGATTTTGAGATGTTTGACCCTTTTTATGTGTGTGATGGGACCACGGTACTTTTGATATTTCTGACCCCCCTGGGGTAAAAATACACGTAGATTCCGAATCTGTCATCCATTTGTTTCCATGTCCGTGGTTTTAAAGGACATATTGCCAAAAAACCGAAAATTAGCTACTTTAAATGGCATTATTTTTCACCCTATTAAATTTTTTCAGCTATATTTGGTTTTTTCTGAATCGCCTCGATGAGGGGAATCGAATGATACCACATTTTTTGGTTTTTGGAGGGTGATCCATTTTAGGCCCCCTGATTACGGTATCTCGGAATTCCAATTATGAAATCAAAAACGGACTTCAGATTCAGAATCTACGACCTCGAAAACCTCTAAATCCGAGAGGATAGCCCTCAAGCCTCAAATTTTTGCTCGGGTGCGTGGTGAATCTACGATTTCTCACAAAATGCGTTTTATTTATTAATGGATGATGTTTTTCTGGGATCGTAAAAAAAAGTTTTTGTAATTTAAGTTTTTTTTGTCTTCCCTTTGAGTGCCATATTTTTTTTCATTGAATAATAAATTTTTTTGGTAATAATAAAAATATAAAATATTTCAAACAAAAGTGTAAAATGTTTAAACATTTAAAAAATAATTGCCGCCAAAAATCACGGGAAAAAAAGATATTCAAAAAAAAAAGCAATAAGAAAAGGCAAAAACATTTTTGGAAACAAAAAAGTGTTTTGAAATTTCGTTAAAAAAATTTGCCGTAAATATTATTTTTTAAAAAAATGTACGATTTTCGAAATAGAAAAGATTGCGAAAAAAAGCAATTTCGGGCCTGCCTAAACGCTGGACTGGCCGCTTCAAAAAGTGCTTTTTCTTTGTTTCTCTGTCCATGATTTTTTCGTAAAAAATTGTTGAACAAAGAAAAAACATTTTTTGCTGCGGCCAGTCCAGCGTTTAGTGGCTGGTCCAGCGTTTAGGAGTCCAGTCCAGCAGCCGGTCCAGTCCAGCGTTTAGGCAGGCCCACAATTTCTTACATTTCAGCCAAAAACAAAACAAATTCGATTCATTTTATATTCCCTTTAAAGTTTGGAGAAAATGTAAAATTTCAATTTAATAAATTTTTAAATATTTTATTTGATCTTTTTTTTGCTTTAACAGTTCCCCATTAAATAATTTCTTAAAAATGCTAAACTTAAATTAATCAGACAATTTGTTGTAAAAAACAATATGAATCTTATCATAAACATTCTAATGGCGTTTCTAATTCTACAGCTGCCTTTTTCCTACCCATCAAAACATTAATTAAGAAAAAAAATAGAACTTACATCATTTTTAAAAATTTGTTTTGTTTTTTTTTTGGAAAAATAACATTTTATTTTTGGTAAATTAGCATAGTTTGGTACTATGACAAAAAAATAAAAGACAAAAAAATAACCGATAAAAAAACAACTTTGTGTAAAATTATATAAAAAGTGTGATAAAAGATATAAATATAAGATAAAAGTAACAAAAAGTTTAATTTTCTCCAACTTTTATTTTATTTGCGTAAGGAATCTGATGATTGCAGTATTCCCAGCCAAGAGGATCGACTTCAGTTGCAGCATATAATAAATTCTCCCTTTTCATAATTATATATTTTTTTTTACAGTTATTTTTGCAAGCGATTTTAAAACAATCATGCATTTTTAAAAATAAATTTTAATTAAAATATTGTATATCGGATATCAATAAAACGATGATATCAATATTTAATACCATTTAAAACATTATCGTAACCGATATTTCGACTAGGGTTGCCGCGGGGATATCCCGACTTTTTGAAAAAAATGTTGGCATTTTATTGTTTTTAACTGTTTTCCTAAGATTTGTTTTCTGTTGTTTAGCCATGTCAATGGGCAACAAAAATTAGGAGAATACTTTTTAATTTTAGCCCATTGACAGGGCTAAACATTGGAAAAAAAACTTAATGAAAATACTAAATAATGAAAAAACGCCACTACTTTTTCTAAAAGTCGGGGATATCCCCGCGGCAACCCTAATTTCGACATGTATCTAAGCCCTAACTTTATTATTCTTTAAATAAATCGTTTTATTGTTTATAAATGTTTTTTATCATTTTTTATTTAACACAAAAATCATGAAATACTGGAAGGCGGCGGCAACGGCAAAGAAAAAAGAAGTTTCATTGGAAAAATCAAACTTGTTCTTTCTCGGCCGCTGTTTGTCCTTAAACGAAAAAGATGCAAAATAAATTTTCGATATGGTGAAATGAAATATACTGTAACAAGCATATCCAAAAGTGGCAAAATACAAACGGCAAAACTATCAATATATGGATCATATTTTAATAGAATTGGATCATTGATGACTGATATGATAAGATAATAAAGCATTGGAAGTCGACTACAAAATATACAACAAATAATTTGTGTCAGAACTGCTTTAACTAACATTTTATGCATTTTAGCGGTATTTAAATTTAAATGAAGTGAAAAATGTTTTGAAAATTGAATATTTTTATAGCCAATGCCAAAAAGAAGGAAAATTCTTGAAAGCCATGAAAAAGTGACAAAAACACAGCGGTCTGTTTGTTGCGTTTTAAGATTTTTGCCAAAAAAAATTTTTCTCAAAAAGCGCTCATTTTGTTTTTGCTGGCATTTAATTTATATTAATTTTTTTTGTGTTTTTACTTTTTCTGGGGTAAAAAAACATGCTAAATCGATTAAAAAAATATTTGATTTACCCTAGAAAAGCTAAAATATGAGTTTTTGTGGTGGTTGAAAAACAACCTATATTTCAAAATGCCGGAACTTTTTTGTTTCGCGGTATTTTTTTGTCACTGATGTCACCAAAGTGATCAGCATGATTGAATTTATAAAACGGACAGTCAAAATTTTAATCCGTTCTTTATAAGCCGAAATTTTTAACAATGAAGTTGTGCACCGTATGCATGCACTCCAGCATCAATTTTTTGTATAATTTTTTTCTAATTTTGACTTTTTTTATCACATTTTTAATCTACATGGTTTATTAATAATAATAAAAAAACATTTAAGAAAGTAATTCATGTCTAACAATTGTTTGATTAATGAAATATTCGTTTCTGTCAACAGGATTTTCAGTTCTTACTGGAATTCGTTCAAAGCATTGTTTTTGGGTTTTATGAATTGCTTCACCTGCTAAAAAAGAATATCATATATATTTATATATTATATATTAAAGTTAACTTACGTTGATCTGAAAAAAGGCCCCAACTTTGGTGAGTTTTTACAAACGGAAGAACATGGACTGTTATAGCATGAATGTGCTGACTTTTACCATAAATTGTTACATATTTTTCTTGATATAATTCATTCTTAAACATTTCAAGACAATCTTCAAGTTCTATAATTTCAATATCAGATAAAATTCTTGCAATAGCGTATTTCTGAATAAAAGATATTATGTAAATTATTTCATTTGCTGGTCCAATATATTCAACGCTTCCATCTGCTACTTTGTTTAACAAAATTTTTCCATGATTTCCTGTTAGCTTTTTGTTATATCCTTGGAGCTTTACATGAGCATCTTTGAGAAGTTTTTCAATGCTGAAAATTATATGTATTTAAAGGAATAAATCAAAAGTTTAATATGTACCTAGCAGGATCAATTTTTTTTTGCATATTCCATAATTGCACAAAGAGATCCAGAAATAACATGAAGAATTCCATGAGATGTATCTTTAACATTAATATGATGAGTCATTGGTCTTTCTTTGACACTATGGCATTCTTGATGAGCTTTTGCAATATTCCCCGGAGTCGACGACATTGTTCAGATCTTGATAGTTCATTGTAAGGTTTTTGCTTTCTTTTTGACCGCTTAACAATGCGTTTAACAGCTAAAAATTATCAAAATTTATTTATATAAAACATTTTAAACCAACCTTTATCTTTTGCATTGGTTTTATTTTCGTTAATAGCATTCATAAGAGTCCTTCTATCTTCGGTTATATTTTTCTTCGCCTGACGAATGACAGCTCTCTTTTCATTCATATGTTTAACAAGAAGTTAAATATATTTATCATTTGATTTCGATTTAATAATTTTTGACGACTATTTTTTAAAGCTGCAAGTTGTTTTGTAGATTTTCTTGCCATCTAGAAAAAAAGTAACAATGATATAAATATAAAACAAGTGATAAAAAAAGTCAAAATTAGAAAAAAATTATACAAAAAATTGATGCTGGAGTGCATGCATACGGTGCACAACTTCATTGTTAAAAATTTCGGCTTATAAAGAACGGATTAAAATTTTGACTGTCCGTTTTATAAATTCAATCATGCTGATCACTTTGGTGACATCAGTGACAAAAAAATACCGCGAAACAAAAAAGTTCCGGCATTTTGAAATATAGGTTGTTTTTCAACCACCACAAAAACTCATATTTTAGCTTTTCTAGGGTAAATCAAATATTTTTTTAATCGATTTAGCATGTTTTTTTACCCCAGAAAAAGTAAAAACACAAAAAAAATTAATATAAATTAAATGCCAGCAAAAACAAAATGAGCGCTTTTTGAGAAAATTTTTTTTTGGCAAAAATCTTAAAACGCAACAAACAGACCGCTGTGCAAAAATGCCAAGGAAAGAAGAATATGGTTTTCGAATACATCCATAAACAATTACATAGTATCGGGAAGAAAGAAATGCCGTGGCATTTTCAAGTCTTTCAACAAAGAATGGCATCAATTCATTCTCCGGCAACAAACATGTAATTTCGGCATTTTGATACCAAACATTTGCGACAATGGAAGTAAAAATAATAAAAGAATAACAAAAATATTGATGCCTCTTTTGATGGCAATTAAAACCTTTTGAAATATAAAAATATCTATGAAAAAGTGCAATCAATAAAAAATCGGTTGAAATGCCACCAGCAGTATGGCAAATGATGAAACAAAAAATTTGAAGCTCTTTTGGCAAATTTGAAATTCGACTCATGGAAAATGTTGCCGATAAAGGTGCAATAAAACCTTGCTTAAAAATGGCATATGAAATAATTGATAATAAAGAATAGGTGGTATAGATCAGTAAAAAGCGTTGATAAAATTTCATTGAAATCAAAGATTTTTTTAAAATTATATAATAATAAAATGGTGTTAAGAATAGTGTTGTTGCAACAACTACATCGATGGCATTTGAATAAATTTGAATAAAAAGTGGATTAGTAAAATCTGAGAGTTTTAATTTATTTAAGGACATAATCGAAACTGAAATGTTTAAATTAAATACAGTAGAAAACAAAATTTATTCTAATTTTCTCAAACTTGTATTTTCCAACAGTTTTACACATTTAAAAATAGATATGTTTGTAATTTGCTCAGCATTTATACTTTTTTTGCACGTGTGATACGTGACTTAAAACAAATTCAAGCATGGCATGGAAATATACTTATTTTTCACAGAATAATACAAAATTTTGAAAGTAAGTAACCTTTACCCCTTTACTAAAAACAAATCTTATATGGAATTTCGACAAAAAGTGCCAAAAATGGCAAAAATACGATTTTTGATGCCCTGGCAAATCGATGCCATTGGATATTTTTTGAAACTTTCTTTACATTTCAGCTTTAATAAGCATGCTCAACAACCCCAAAATGGTATTTTAGCTTAATTAATTAAAATGGGCAACATCCAAGGGTGGTTCTATACTTTTGAGACACACATATTTCAATGTTTTGTTTTGAAAGTTTGGTGTTATTCGGGGGTATATAAGTTTTTTAACATGCTGAATCCGATTCTTAAACATTTGGAACGATTCAGAATTGAGAAGTTTCAGAATCATCATTTTTTAAGGTGGTTCTATACTTTTGCGACACACTTTATTTCTATATTACACATATTTTGTTGTCTCGAAAAAAAATATTTCAAAATCCTTACACAAAAAATTCAGACAATATTGCCCATTTTTTACAGGGGTCGTAAATTACAGACAGCAAAATTTCAACATTAAGAGTCATTTCCTCTTATTACTATTTTTTCATTTTCCTTCCTTTAAATGTGTTAAAAGATTGGCTGTCTAGTTTTTTAAAAATCATTTTAAGGTTGTTATGCTATCTTTTTATTAATTTTATTGACCAAAAATTTACACTCATATTTATATTTCCATAACAACAAATTAAATTAATTTGTCAAATACTTTTTAAAAATATTAAAAAAGATTGTTTAAAACAGTGAAAAATTTTAAAAACGTACATTTCAATGCTTTTTAAAAATTTCACACACTTTTCCATTCTTTAAAAACAATAAAAAGAACACATTATGTTTAACAGAAAAAAATAAAACATTTTTGGCGAAAAACGGTGAACAAAAAATGAAGAATCAATTTTCGATGAAAGGTTTTTGTAACAAAAATAAGGCATAAATTTTAAATTGTTTTTTTAACATTCTGCTAAAAATAAGCAGAGATAAAAAATTCAGGGTGCTTCGATTTTGGAAAAATTCTTTGTTTTTGCAATATAAAAAACACTTAAAAATATCCGGCCGGCCCGTTTGGCGTGGTTTTCGGTCCTGCTCACTTGCTGTTTATTAAAAAAAGGGGCTTCATCTACTTTCAGTAAATATTCGATAAACTAAAAATCGTACCGATTGTATCGCAGCCTAGAAAAAAAAGAGTGCCACAGTCTTGCCTTAATCTCTTAATTTTTATTATTGAGGTTATGTCTTTAAACTTTAAAGATAAAGAAATTTTTAAAAAATTTTAAACACAAATTTATTTTTAAATGAAAAAAAAACAAGAAAAAACAGAAAAAAACCCTTACAGTATATCAGAAACAATAAAAATGTAATTCACAGAATTAACTTTGATTTAACAATTTTTGATAATCATCATAATAAACACTATTTTCAAATCCATGAAATGTGATTAAAGGAATTATCTTTGGTGGTGTTTCAATAATTTTGGCAATAAACTTCTCGATAATTTCTTTATATGCATCAGAAAGTGGAATATTTTTATCAAATGTCAAATCAATTATCAACTTTTCATTTTTCTAAAATATGTTGAAGATATATTAAAGGAAATAAAAAATTTAAAAACTGACCAAAAGAAAATCAGTGATTGTAGTAAAATCAAATTCTTCTGTTAAACCCCAAAGTGAAAAGTAATAAAGTTCTTTTAAACGTTGAAGAATTTCAACAAATTTTTTGACAGTATCTTTTTGAAACATCGATGAAGAATTTTCATCACAAGACCTACAACAGTGAAAATATTATTTTACAAAAGAGTAATTTTATTAAAAACTTACATATAACAATTTTTAAGGTTGGGAATATTTTCAAGGAGTTGATCGAAAGTAACCAAAGTTCCATCAAGATGTCCAATTGTGCAGAAAGTAAGACACAGTCCCTTTAAATCACCAGATGAAATTAAAAATTGATAATCATCAAAAGTTAAATGTTGAAACATGATATTCAAAGAACGAAGATTACATTTTTCAATTTTTGGGATCAAAGATGACAAAAAGTGTTGTGTAACATTATGGACATAAATTTCATCATAAATCCATAATTTAGCAATATTTTTCATCGAATCAAACATTTCTCCATCAGCATCACATTTCTTACCACCATGATCATATTTTAAACATTTAACAGGATAAATATGATTCTTTGAGAAGAATAATTTGCACGTTTGAATCAGTTTCTTCCATGCTTTTCCAGAACTTGGATTTGTATAAATATATTTCATAAATGGATATGGCAGAAAAAAGTTTTGTGGACGAGGAGAATCAAAAGTATAATTTGCATTTGAATCATTTGATGATGGTAAATCAGGTTGAAGATCTTGTAAATCCATGTTTGATAGCAAAGATCAAATATTATCTAGAAAGAGAGTGATTAAAACATTAACAAAGTGATAACCTATATGGACAGTAATATTTTATAAAAACGAACGAAAAAGAAACAAACAACAAAAATAAAATGAATCGATAATATTTGAAGTGAAATGAAATGGTGAAGGTTTTTTTTGGTACTTTGTTACTTTTACATTGTTTTTTCATTAAAAAATCCAAACGCTTTATTCAATATTAAATAATACAGGTGCAAAATAAAACAAGCACTTGACAGCAAAGCACAAAAAGAAGACGACTGAGCTCTACCCAAAAATAAACAAACATGAGAGTTGCGAAAAATTCTCACAACGCCAAAAATAATCAGTACCACCGCACAGGTACTCAAATGAGATTGTTTTGTTTGAGGGAAGATTTGAGCATTTTGAGAAACTATCAAACCATGAAAATTTCTGTTGTATCCGCGAGATAAACAAATATTACAACGATTATTTATTACACACAATAAATATAAAACAAACAATAGTAAATGGATATAAGGATATATCCGAGAAAGAAGACAGCGAGCGGAGCTGTGTAAGTAATAAGCCAAGAATGAGGAACGCAGCAAAGCCAAGAGAGAAGAGGAAAAGAGAGTTGGCTGAGTGTTACTGCGTAGACAGTGTAAAGAGGAAACAACGAAAGATTACGTTGGCAAAGAGAGGCGAAGAAACAGAGAGAAACAATACCCGTGTTTCAGGGTATATACAATACAGATAAGATCCCAACAATTTCCATATATATGTAAAAAGAGTAGGAAAAAATAATTATCGAGGCGGATTTTTTAAATAAAGTATTTTAAAACGAGAATCTGAAAAAAAGAGCGTAAAAATTCAAGATTCTGTAAAAAAAGAGCTCAAAAATTGTTTCTGGCAAAGCGCGAACAATCTCATTTGAGTACCTGTGCCACCGCAAATGGAAAATGTTTCTTCAAGGGTAAAAACAGTAAAAAAATCTCCCCATATTTCGACTTGGCAATGTTAATAAGCAAATAAATAACTTTGTTTTGTTTTTTTTAATAATGATTTCTGCAAAATTGATGTATATGCGTTAATTAAACCTTTAAAAAATTTTAAAGCGTATATAAAAGCCATTTTTAAAGGAGATTAGTTAGTTGATGC
Source organism: Panagrolaimus superbus (assembly GCA_964035985.1). NCBI lineage: Eukaryota > Metazoa > Nematoda > Chromadorea > Rhabditida > Panagrolaimidae > Panagrolaimus > Panagrolaimus superbus. The sequence goes on from OZ038357.1 coordinate 17,588,649, forward strand.
ATTGCGAAATTTTCTCTTTTTCAAATTATAAGGCGTTTACCGCATTTTTATCGGGTGTTAGAAACTTTTTGAGATTTCGCAATGCATCAACTAACGAATCTCCTTTGAGGAAAAATGTAATAAAACACAGCCAAAACACAAATTGGCGGAATGTCCCCCAGTTTTTCCGATTCCCCGGGGAATTGAAAATCCTAATTCTACCCTAGAAACATTAGAAATTCCAAAAAAATTTTTCGACTTCTGAATCCACAGAATCCGGTATTCAGAATCTTCAAAATTCAATGTTCGGGATTCAGTAATATCGTATTGTTCGAATTTTCCAGAGGCTCGTTCCACGCGAACCTCGAAAATTCCGGGTCTCGCACAGAAAATGCTCCAAAATCCTATGAAAATTTTAGATATCACAAAAAAATCGATGTATTTCTGATGAAATTTTATTCATTGAAAAAAGAAGCGACGCCTTTTCTAAAAAAATATGTTGCAAAAATGTGTTTTTAACAAAGCTTTCTTTTATTTAAATTCAAAAAATTGATTTTGAAAAGAAAACCAATTTGAATTTTTTGTTTCTTTTTTTAAAATATTGTTTTGTCTTAAAATTTTAAAAACATGTATACAAAACTATATTTTTTCTTGTTAATTAGTAAAAAAATTGCATGTGAAATTTCTCGTTACAATAAATAAAAAACACTGAAAAAAATACAAATTTGTTACGTTTTATTATTGATTTTAAAAATGGTTTTCTTTGGCATTGTGCGACTGCAAACTTTACAAATCTTTTTATTCTCAAAACATATTTTTCTCCTAAAACAAGCTTACAATCAATCAATGATGAAATGATTCAAAAATGTTCGCCATCTTTTTTGGTGCAAAATGTTTTCTTTCTTTTTTTTCCAACGACATAACTTTTTTTTATTCGCAACATTTTGTTTTATAAACAACAAAAAATGGTATATTTAATTTATTGGAAAATACTCTTTTTTATTGTTTCAATATTTAAAAGAAAATTGTTTTTTCGAAATTTTAAACAATTATTTTTCAAAACATTATTACTGAAAAAAGTGTTGTAAAAACGAAAATGAAACAATAAATAAAATTTTGACATTTGTTTGTAAATAAAAATCTCGAACTTTAAGACAAATTTTTTTAAAAAATATGTAAAAAATTCAAATTTAAAATAGTCCTGTGACAGTGTGGTGCAGCACGGATACCTCTTAAAGGGAGTGTCCAGGGGCAAGACCGTATTAAGGGGGGGGGGGGGGGGGAGGGACCTGTGCCCCCTTTTTGCCGCTTTGTGTTGGCTGAGGCAAAAAATCAAAGGTGTGCCCCACCGGAACGGTCGATCCGAAATTTTTTTCTGTATACGGCCTTGTCCACGGGGGATCAAACCAATTCTTTTAGCACGAAAACTGTTTCATTAATGGGGGGAATGCATTTATTTGTATTATTTTTTGTTAAACATTCACAACGAACAAATGCCGTTCCACCATTTTTGACATTTGTGTGCTTAGAAAAAATTACTTTATCTATCCCCCGGACGCTCCCTTTAATCGCTTTTCTTTCATCATCATTCCCTGGCACCATCCTAATTTTTTTTGTTTTGATTCTTTTTTTTTCGAAATTGTCTGTGTCGCATTTTTGCACGGAGAAAATTAATTTTTTTTGCTATTAATCGAGTTTTTTATTGATTTTAATTATTTTTTTTTTGTAAATATTTTAATTTTTTTTGACTGAAATTAAATATAATAAAATTTTTTTTAACGTTTATCGAAAATTTCAAATGTTGGACAAATTGGGCAATAAAAACTCAAAAAATTAATTATTTTAAATTTTTAAAACGAAATTAAAACTTGATATTTTTAAAGGCAATACAAATATTCGATTTTTTTTTTAATTTTGCTGATAACGATATTTCGATATTCGACACAAAAAAATGTCATTTTTTTGATGATTTCTTTTCGTAACAATTCAGTATATCAGCACATCCCTGTTTCGATTACTTTCTTAATTTATTTATCACTTTTTAATAAACATAAAGATTATGAAACACTGGAAGGCGGCGGCAACGGCAAAGAAAAAAGAAGTTTCATTGAAAAAATCAAACTTGTTCTTTCTCTGCCGCTGTTTGTTCTTAAACGAAAAAGATGCAAAATAAATTTTCGATATGGTGAAATGAAATATACTGTAACAAGCATATCCAAAAGTGGCAAAATACAAACGGCAAAACTATCTATATATGGATCATATTTTAATAGAATTGGATCATTGATGACTGATATGATAAGATAATAAAGCATTGGAAGTCGACTACAAAATATGCAACAAATAATTTGTGTCAGAACTGCTTTAATCAACATTTTATGCATTTTAGCGGTATTTAAATTTAAATGAAGTGAAAAATGTTTTGAAAATTGAATATTTTTATAGCCAATGCCAAAAAGGAGAAAAATTCTGGAAAGCCATGAAAAAGTAACAAAAATGCCAAGGAAAGAAGAATATGGTTTTCGAATACATCCATAAACAATTACATATTGTCGGGAAGAAAGAAATGCCGTGGCATTTTCAAGTCTTCCAAAAAAGAATGGCATCAATTCATTCTCCGGCAGAAAACATGCAATTTCGGCACTTTGATACCATACATTTGCAACAATGGAAGTAACAATAATAAAAGAATAACAAAAATATTGATGTCTTTTTTGATGGCAATTAAAACCTTTTGAAATATAAAAATATCTATGAAAAAGTGCAATCAATAAAAAATCGGTTGAAATGCCACCAGCAGTATGGCAAATGATGAAACAAAAAATTTGAAGTTCTTTTGGCAAATTTGAAATTCGACTCATGGAAAATGTTGCCGACAATGGAGCAATAAAACCTTGCTTAAAAATGGCATATGAAATAATTGTTAATAGAGAATAGGTGGTATAAATCAGTAAAAAGCGTTGATAAAATTTCATTGAAATCAAAGATTTTTTTAAAATTATATAATAATAAATTGGCGTTAAGAATATCGTTGTTGCAACAACTACATCAATGGCATTTGAATAAATTTGAATAAAAAGCGTATCAGTGAAATCTGAGAGCTTTAATTTATTATTTTTGAAGGGCATAATCGAAGCTGACAATTTTAAATTAACTACAGTAAAAACAATTATTTCAAATTTCTAAATATTATGTTTTAAAATTTCTCATATATCTTTTTTTGGAAAACACAAAAACTCAAATTTTCCAAAATTTTTACACCCTTAAAAATAGATATGTTTGTAATTTGCTCAGTATTCATACTTTTTTTTCACATGGTAATACATGACTTAAAATAAATACATTCAAGCATGGCATAAATAAACACTTTTTTTTCACAGATGAATACAATACAGTGCTCCTCTTAAGTTTAGAGCCACCCGAGAATATGGAAATGCTGAAGTTTTGATTAAAGATGAAAACCTGCGGTGGTGATATTCGGATTCAGCATCCTAAAAAACCTATAAACCCCCGGAATTACCCAAAATGCACATCTAGTAATATTTTTACAGTAATAAATGTTAAAAAATGGCTCCTCTTAACTTTAGAGCCACTATAAAAAAATTTGCATATGGCATGTCTCGACTTAGCCATTGTTCATAAGTTGTTGGACACACTTATTTAAGCTTATTTGTGAAGAAAAAATCAAAAAATATGCAATGGCACCGATTTGGCAGGGTATTGAAAACCGTATTTTTGCCATTTTTGGCACTTTTTCGGTGCCCTCGCCGCCGAGGAGAATCGATTTAGAGAAAAACCAAATATGCTTTTTTGTAGCCCCATCTAACGTTAACAAAACCTCAAAGTTTCATAACTTCATCTCTAATACACACCTCCAGCCGTGATTTTAAAGATTACTGAAAATCGTCAAAAAACGCAAATTTGACTCAAAAAATGCTAAAAAAGACAAAAGTTCAGATTTTCAATTAAGGGGCTGGAGGTGAATATTAGATATGAAGTTATAAAACTTCGTAGACTTGTTAAACATGAATAGGACTACATAACTGGATCAGTGATTTCTTCTAACACTGCACCGATGTCCCTGCCGCGGCACCGAAAAAGTGCCAAAAATGGCAAAAATACTCTTTTCAATACCCTGCCAAATCGGTGCCATTGCATATTTTTTGATTTTTTCTTCACAAATAAGCTTAAATAAGTATGTCCAACAACTTATGAACAATGGCTAAGTCGAGACATGCCATATGCAAATTTTTTTATAGTGGCTCTAAAGTTAAGAGGAGCCATTTTTTAACATTTATTACTGTAAAAATATTACTAGATGTGCATTTTGGGTAATTCCGGGGGTTTATAGGTTTTTTAGGATGCTGAATCCGAATATCACCACCGCAGGTTTTCATCTTTAATCAAAACTTCAGCATTTCCATATTCTCGGGTGGCTCTAAACTTAAGAGGAGCACTATATTAAAGAAAACAGGCAAATAATCAAATGGTGTCCTTCTTCTTCTCACCTTAACGCTCAATCCTGTCTACATCCTTGGAAGAAGAGTTGGTCATTTCCCTATTTTTGCGGGAAATCCCTGGGAAATTTGAAATTACCGAAATCGAAATTTTTGGGAAATGACAGGAAATACCATACATTTGCAACAATGGAAGTAACAACAATAAAAGAATAACAAAAATATTGAAGGTTTTTTTGCGCCCTAAAACATTTTAGCTAAGCTGCTGTGATTTAACCTTCTGATTCCTAATTAAAAATTTAATGTAAAATGTAACCATAAATCTGTTTCTCTTTTTTTCCAAGTTTTTGTAAATTTTGTATCATTAAAATTAGCACATTTAAAAGTGAAGAAAATCAAAAACATTTATTTGTTAAATATGGGTAAATAATCCATAATATTTAGACATTAAAATCAAATTTAATTGAAACAAAACAGATGAAAAATGATATTTTTTTTTGGTACAAAGTTTCATAATTAAAATATTCAAAAAATAATTTATATTATTTTTTTGCTTTAAAAAATACAGACATATTTTGTCGAAAAAAATGCAATGGATTTTTTTGCAAATTTTGACGGACATTTTTGGAAAAAGAATAAAAAGTGTCCATTGAAATGATGAAAAATATTACGAAATAGTAGATAGCATTTTTTCGCTAAATTATTTAAAAAACATTGATTTTAAATGCGAAAGAAACAAATTTTTAAAAAGCTGTAAAAAATAGAAAAAAACGAAGAAAATGTAGAAATATATTTGTTTAAATTAAATGTCAGCTTTTTTCAAAGACAACGTTTTTTGAATATTTGGTTTTATTTACTTTTTTTGGCAGTGGAAAAATGAGTATCTTTTTTAAATTTTGTATAATTTAGTTTAACACAATTTGATTTGATTTTTGATTATTTTGGACAAACAAACATTATTAATTAAAGGTATGGAAAGCTGTAAAAGAATTCGTTCATTAATTTAAAAAATGTAATTATTATTGAATAACAATATTATTATATTTACATTTAAGAATTAAACCAATAGTGTATCATTTAAATTTTAATTTTGCAACAGCAGCCAATTAGTTATTTTATTAATGCATTTTCAAAAATATCACAAAAATTACGGTTGAAAAAATGCAAAACATGTTACAGGCGGTTTTGTAACTTCACAATAAATTTGACTCGAAACTACCGTATACGAAAATTTATTTCTTGAACACACAACATCAATAAACTTTTGAAATTGATGTTTTCCTGCTGAGAAAATTAATTGCTTCGAAATTGTCGGAGATCAGGGCCGTATACAGAAAAAAATTTCAGGGGGGGCACGCCTTTGATCTTTTGCCGCGCCAACACGAAGCGGCAAAACATCAAAGAAAATTCCTCAATTTCGGGGGGGGGGGGGGCACGGGCCCCCAGTGCCCCCCCCCCCCCCCCCCTTAAATACGGCGCTGTCGGAGATGAAACAATGTTCTGGAAAAGTACGCATTTTATGCAAATTTTTAAAATTTTGTAAATTTATGCAAATTTTTTAACTTACTTCCATCATAATTTTTCTTAAATTTTCATTCCCACATTTAATATCTCTTTCATTTTCATTTGCAACACGATTTTTTACACCAGCAATTTTAGTTCGAAATGAACCGTCCGAGTAATCATTTGAAAGAGCCTTAAATGTTTTTGCATTAAATTTATTTCATTTTTTTGAAAATAATTGATTTATAACTTTTTTTGATGCTTATAACGCATTTTGCGAGAAAACGAAGACTTTTGACTTCATTCTGGAACCCGAGCAAAAATTTGAGGCTTGAGGGCTATCCTCTTGGATTTAGAGGTTTTCGAGGTCGTAGATTCTGAATCTGCAGTCCGTTTTTGATTTTGTAATCGGAATTCCGAGATACCGTAATCAGGGGGCCTAAAATGGGTCACCCTCCAAAAACCAAAAAATGTGGTATCATTCGATTCCCCTCATCGAGGCGATTCAGAAAAAACCAAATATAGCTGAAAAAAGGCACTAGTGCAGTTTTGTTCCCCCCAAACAAAAATTCCAAAAATTTGCATAAAAATATTGACTTTCGGTTGAGATTTCAAAAGGGTGGGTGGGAGGGTTCAAAATATGGTTTGGGGGGAACAAAACTGCACGAAAAAATTTAATAGGGTGAAAAATAATGCCATTTAAAGTAGCTAATTTTCGGTTTTTTGGCAATATGTCCTTTAAAACCACGGACATGGAAACAAATGGATGACAGATTCGGAATCTACGTGTATTTTTACCCTAGGGGGGTCAGAAATATCAAAAATCCTGTAATCCGCTCGCCCCCATAATAAAGGTCAAACATCTCAAATCGACATCCTGGAATTACTAGTTTCATGAAAAACAAAAACTAGTAATTCCAGGATGTCGAAATATCGCATAAAAATCTTAAACAGGCTATATTTTAACCCGAAAGTATCAGATAGTTGATATATTCTGATATTCCCAATATTTTGGTATCTTAAAAATTGATCAAAAATAAGCAAAATTGAAAAAATCATAAAAAATCGTTTTTGACCCCCGTCATTTTTTATCATGTTATATTGATGTTTTTTCATATATTTTACAATTATAATGCATATTTGACTTTATTATGAAAGAAAAAAACAAAGTGTATGCGATATTTCTATGGGGTTAAATTTTGGATTTTCAAAGGGGTCCCATATTTCGAAATCGTTACCAAAAATGTTGAAACTGTTCTTGGATGCTCCATTGACATGGTATTACATAATGCAAGTCACCGGAAGTCGATACCTGCCCCCATTCATGAAATATATATATTATTCGATGCTATAGATGTTGATTTTGAGATATTTGACCCTTATTATGGGGGTGAGCGGATTACAGGATTTTTGATATTTCCAACCCCCCTGGGGTAAAAATACACGTAGATTCCGAATCTGTCATTCATTTTGTTTCCATGTCCGTGGTTTTAAAGGACATATTGCCAAAAAACCGAAAATTAGCTACTTTAAATGGCATTATTTTTCACCCTATTAAATTTTTTCAGCTATATTTGGTTTTTTCTGAATCGCCTCGATGAGGGGAATCGAATGATACCACATTTTTTGGTTTTTGGAGGGTGATCCATTTTAGGCCCCCTGATTACGGTATCTCGGAATTCCAATTATGAAATCAAAAACGGACTTCAGATTCAGAATCTACGACCTCGAAAACCTCTAAATCCGAGAGGATAGCCCTCAAGCCTCAAATTTTTGCTCGGGTGCGTGGTGAATCTACGATTTCTCACAAAATGCGTTTTATTTATTAATGGATGATGTTTTTCTGGGATCGTAAAAAAAAGTTTTTGTAATTTAAGTTTTTTTTGTCTTCCCTTTGAGTGCCATATTTTTTTTCATTGAATAATAAATTTTTTTGGTAATAATAAAAATATAAAATATTTCAAAAAAAAGTGTAAAATGTTTTAACATTTAAAAAATAATTGCCGCCAAAAATCACGGGAAAAAAAGATATTCAAAAAAAAAGCAATAAGAAAATGCAAAAACATTTTTGGAAACAAAAAAGTGTTTTGAAATTTCGCTAAAAAAATTTGCCGTAAATATTATTTTTAAAAAAAATGTACGATTTTCGAAATAGAAAAGATTGCGAAAAAAAGCAATTTCTTACATTTCAGCCAAAAACAAAACAAATTCGATTCATTTTATATTCCCTTTAAAGTTTGGAGAAAATGTAAAATTTCAATTTAATAAATTTTTAAATATTTTATTTGATCTTTTTTTTGCTTTAACAGTTCCCCATTAAATAATTTCTTAAAAATGCTAAACTTAAATTAATCAGACAATTTGTTGTAAAAAACAATATGAATCTTATCATAAACATTCTAATGGCGTTTCTAATTCTACAGCTGCCTTTTTCCTACCCATCAAAATTAATTAAGAAAAAATAGAACTTACATCATTTTTAAAAATTTGTTTTGTTTTTTTTTTGGAAAAATAACATTTTATTTTTGGTAAATTAGCATAGTTTTCATAATTATATTTTTTTTTTTTTTACAGTTATTTTTGCAAGCGATTTTAAAACAATCATGCATTTTTAAAAATAAATTTTAATTAAAATATCATATATCGTATATCAATAAAAATGATGATATCAATATTTAATACCATTTAAAACATTATCGTAACCGATATTTCGACTAGGGTTGCCGCGGGGATATCCCCGACTTTTTGAAAAAAATGTTGGCATTTTATTGTTTTTAACTGTTTTCCTAAGATTTGTTTTCTGTTGTTTAGCCATGTCAATGGGCAACAAAAATTAGGAGAATACTTTTTAATTTTAGCCCATTGACAGGGCTAAACATTGGAAAAAAAACTTAATGAAAATACTAAATAATGAAAAAACGCCACTACTTTTTCTAAAAGTCGGGGATATCCCCGCGGCAACCCTAATTTTCGACATGTATCTAAGCCCTGACTTTATTATTCTTTAAATAAATTGTTTTTATTGTTTATAAATGTTTTTTATCACTTTTTATTTAACACAAAAATTATGAAATACTGAAAGGCGGCGGCAACGGCAAAGAAAAAAGAAGTTTCATTGGAAAAATCAAACTTGTTCTTTCTCGGCCGTTTCTTCGTATTCGAAAAAAATGCAAAATAAATTTTCGATACGGTGAAATAAAATATACTGTAACAAGCATATCCAAAAGTGGCAAAATACAAACGGCAAAACTATCAATATATGGATCATATTTTAATAGAATTGGATCATTGATGAGTGATATGATAAGATAATAAAGCATTGGAAGTCGACTACAAAATATGCAACAAATAATTTGTGTCAGAACTGCTTTAACCAACATTTTATGCATTTTAGCGGTATTTAAATTTAAATGAAGTGAAAAATGTTTTGAAAATTGAATATTTTTATAGCCAATGCCAAAAAGGAGGAAAATTCTTGAAAGCCATGAAAAAGTGACAAAAATGCCAAGGAAAGAAGAATATGGTTTTCGAATACATCCATAAACAATTACATAATTATGCGAAGAAAGAAATGCCGTGGCATTTTCAAGTCTTTCAACAAAGAATGGCATCAATACATTCTCCGGCAGAAAACATGCAATTTCGGCACTTTGATACCAAACATTTGCAACGATGGAAGTAACAACAATAAATAAATAACAAAAATATTGATGTCTCTTTTGATGGCAATTAAAACCTTTTGAAATATAAAAATATCTATGAAAAAGTGCAATCAATAAAAAATCGGTTGAAATGCCACCAGCAGTATGGCAAATGATGAAACAAAAAATTTGAATTTCTTTTGGCAGATTTGAAATTCGACTCATGGAAAATGTTGTCGACAAAGGTGCAATAAAACCTTGCTTAAAAATGGCATATGAAATAATTGTTAATAGAGAATAGGTGGTATAAATCAGTAAAAAGCGTTGATAAAATTTCATTGAAATCAAAGATTTTTTTAAAATTATATAATAATAAATTGGCGTTAAGAATATCGTTGTTGCAACAACTACATCAATGGCATTTGAATAAATTTGAATAAAAGTAGTATCAGTAAAATCTGAGAGCTTTAATTTATTATTTTTGAAGGGCATAATCGAAGCTGACATTTTAATACAGTAAAAAAACAATTATTTTAAATCTCAATATTATGTTTTAAAATTTCTCATATATCTTTTTGTGGGAAACACAAAAACTCAAATTTTCCAAAATTTTTACACCCTTAAAAATAGATATGTTTGTAATTTGCTCAGTATTCATACTTTTTTTTCACATGTAATACATGACTTAAAATAAATAAATTCAAGCATGGCATGAAAAAATACTCTTTTTTTTCACAGATGAATACAAAAGAAATGAAAGTAACCTTTACCCTGAACAAAGTTGTACATATGAGTTTCGGCATTTGCTTAAAAACATATTTTACCGTACTCCATTGAATTCAAATTTTAAATATTCCTGGGACACTGCGGTGCCACACCAATAATTGTTAAAGAGATTGTCCAGAGGGATAAAGGAAGTATTTTTTTCGTTGAACTGGTGGTTTTAGCACGAAAGTTGTTGAAACGATAGGGAGATGCAATTGTTTGTGTGTATTTTTTTGTAAAACATTAACAACGACCAAATGCCAATCCCCCCGTCTTTGACAGCGACGACCTTTATGTGCAAAGAAAAATACTTTTTCTCTCCCGCGGACACTCCCCTTAATCGCGTTTTTTTCATCATCATTCACTGGCACCACCACCCGAAAGTTTTTTTTTTTTTTCTATTTTTTTCGAAATAGTCTGCCGCATTTTTACAGGGAGAAAATTTATTATTGTTGGTATTAATCGAGTTTTTGATCGATTTTTACTATCGATTTTTGTAAATATTTTAATTTTTTTGACTGAAATAAAGTAAATATCTTTTTTAACTGTTTATCAAAAATTTATAAATCTACAATGGGTGCAAAAACTTTCAGTCACTTTTTCCCATGTTTTCCCATGTTTTTCCATGTTTTTCCATGTTTTCCCATGATTTTTTATTTCAGCTAAATTTCATCCAAAAAAGTCTTGTTTGATCGAAAAAAGTGTGTAGAAAATAGAGGACACCAATTTGGAAGATTAATAAATGATATTTTTCAGAGATTCTGAATCATTTTTGAGGATTCTGGGACGGATTCCGATGAAAAAAAATATTTTTTAAATTGAACTATTTTTTGGGGTAAAAAAATATGGGGAATCCGAAAATAGAGACGCTTTTTTGATTTGAGGATTCTGAAGGCTGATTCTGAAGCCAAAATTGGTTTTTTCACATATAACTATGTTCAGGGTCCATTTTTTCTGCTGATTACAGTAATAGAGGTCATTTTGATTAGTAATAAGTAATATGTGGTAAAATGTTAAAATTTTTATAAAAATTATTTTTTATTTTTTTTAACTGCTTTTTCGCAGAGATTACGGTAACATGCAAAATTGGTTATGTAATCGTTTTACACTTTATGGATAGCATATATATAAAAAATGGACCCTGAACATAGTTATATGTGACTGCTGATTACAGTAATAGAGGTCATTTTGATTAGTAATAAGTAATATGTGGTAAAATGTTAAAATTTTTATAAAAATTATTTTTTATTTTTATATATGCTATCCATAAAGTGTAAAACGATTACATAACCAATTTTGCATGTTACCGTAATCTCTGCGAAAAAGCAGTTAAAAAAAATAAAAAATAATTTTTATAAAAATTTTAACATTTTACCACATATTACTTATTACTAATCAAAATGACCTCTATTACTGTAATCAGCAGAAAAAATGGACCCTGAACATAGTTATATGTGAAAAAACCAATTTTGGCTTCAGAATCAGCCTTCAGAATCCTCAAATCAAAAAAGCGTCTCTATTTTCGGATTCCCCATATTTTTTACCCCAAAAAATAGTTCAATTTAAAAAATATTTTTTTTCATCGGAATCCGTCCCAGAATCTCTGAAAAATATCATTTATTAATCTTCCAAATTGGTGTCCTCTATTTTCTACACACTTTTTTCGATCAAACAAGACTTTTTTGGATGAAATTTAGCTGAAATAAAAAATCATGGGAAAACATGGAAAAACATGGAAAAACATGGGAAAACATGGGAAAAAGTGACTGAAAGTTTTTGCACCCATTGTATTTTCCGAATCATGGAAACGGACGCAATCAATAATTAAAAGTTGTTAAAACAAAATTTACGTCATTTACTTTGAAACTGAAAAAGTATACACAAAAGAAAGACAAAAAAACAGTTTTTAACACTAAAAATTTATATTATTATATATATATATTTTACAATTATATTGCAAATTTGATTTCATTATGAATGAAAAACCCCGAGTTTTTTGGATTTTCAAAGGAGTCGCATGTTTTGAAATTTCATTTTCCTTCCTTTAAATGTCTAAAAAATGGGCTGTCAAATTTTTTAAAAATTGTTTGAAGTTCAGTTTAGCATTTTTTAAATTAATTTTATTCATCAAAAACCTAAACTCATATTTTTATTTAAAAAATAACAATAAATAAATATAATTTGTTAAATAACTTTTTAAAATATTAAAATATACTGTTTAAAACAGTGAAAGAATTTAAAAATGCATTTTCTAATGCTTTCGAAAAAATTACACACAATTTTTTAGTCTTTAAAAAATTAAAATGAACACATTTTTTTTTTCAAAAGAAAAAAATTTTTGGCGAAAAACGATGAAAAAAAAATGAAGAAACAATTTCCGTTGAAAGCTTTTTGTAACACAAAAAAAGATGATTAATAGTTTTTTTTTCGTAAAATTATTACGTTGTTTGTTACTAACATTTTGTCCAAACCGTAAAAATAAACCTTTAATTTTATGTGATAAACATATTTTTTAATCATCAAAAACTCAGATCTGAAATTAAAGCTTGCAAAAATAATTTAATAACTGAAAAATGCTTTGTAATATAATATTTTTTTTGATTGTAAGTGTTCAAAAATACTGTTTTAGTGGTTATTTTTTCAAACTTATATTTTTTTTGTATAATACGACTTTGATCAAAAAGAAAAAATAGCAAAATAAAATCAAAAATTCAAATAGTTAAAAAAGTGCGAAATTTCAATGAATTCTTTAAAGAAAAATGAAAGAGAAGATTTTAAAGTTGGCAAAAACAATTTTGATTGAAAGCAAAATATTTCAACATTTTTTTTTGCGAAGGAAAAACATCTATTGATTGAATTTTTTTAAATTTTTTATCTGCTTTAAAATGGTTTTGAAAAAAAGGCTATGGTTTGAATATTTTATGCATTTTGTAAATGATTTATATTTGACCTTAAATAATTTAAAGCACATATTTTTATATAATTATCTTTTAAATCAAGATTATACACTCCTACATTAAATAAAAAATACCCCTTTTTAGAATTACACTTAATTACTCTTTTAAAAACTTAAACATTGTCAAAATCCTATATTAAAGAAAACAGGCAAATAATCAAATGGTGTCCTTCTTCTTAGCAATTTTTAACTATATCGGCAAACATTTTAAATCAAAAACTTTGGCTTTACCTGCGCTTAAATCACTTTCATCATCCGATGAAATAATATTTGATGATCTCTCGAAAGCTAAATTATTCTGTGATTTCTTTTTGTCAGTTTATGGTGCTGCATCTGAAATATCTTTTACCAATAATCATGATTTTCCTTTTCACACATTTACTCCCCTCACCATTTATCAAATGCTTGAAAAACTTAAAAATAAAATTAATACTACTCCCGACGATTTACCATCAATAATCCTTAAACTTTGTACTACAACACTCGCTAAACCTATAACTATAATTATTATTAATTTGTCCTTCTCTTTCGGTGAATTAACTGATTATTGGAAAACTTCGAGCAGTGCCGCAAATTAGTCACAAGTAAGGGGGGGGGGGGGGGGAGACATTCCTTATAAGAGATCAAAAAAATCTCATTTTGCCTAGTATGAATTTAATTTTTCTATTAAAAGTATGGCACCAAGGGGGGTGAACTGTCACCAATGTCCCTAAGGCAGTTGCGGCTTTGACTTCGCGTGTAATTCCTTTACATAAAAAAGATGATAAATCCCTTTGTTCAAACTATCGCCCTATTTCACTTACATCTTCGCTATGCAAAATTACTTGTTTATAATCATTTTTGTGCATTTTTATCTGTTAATAATCTAATATCACCTGCCCAACATGGTTTCACTAAAAATAAATCTGTAACTATTCAACTCTTAGAAACTTGATTTTGTTTTCAATTTCAATTTCAACTTATTGTGCAAACATGGCACTGCCTCAAAGAAAAGAGACGTATGAGATAATACATTGTTACTTCATTTTGGCATTTTTTGAACTATATTTTAGAGAGCAAACTTAAGTTTTTTATTGTGCTTTTTTACAATATTTTTGATTTTAAACGATTACTTTTTCATAAATTCAAAAGTTGTTTCATTAATGGGGAGATGCAATTGTTTGTGTATTTTTTCTGTAAAACATTCACAACAAACAAATGCCATTCCCCCATCTTTGACAGCGACGAACAATGTGTGCTTACAAAAAATACTTTTTCTATCCCCCGGACACTCCCCTTTAATCGTTTTTCTTTCATCATCCATTTACGCCCCTTTAAATTTTGTTGTTTTGATTCCTATTTTTTTCGAAATAGTCTGTGTCGCATTTTTGCACGGAGAGCATTTATTTTTGTTGGTATTAATCAAACTATTTTTTGATTTTTGCTGTCATTTTTTGTAAATATTTAAATATATTTTTGACTAAAATTAAATGCAATAAAACCTTTTTTTTTAAAATTTACCGAATTATCAAAAATTTATAAATCGGTTTTCTGAATTGTCGAAACAAACAATAAAAAATTGCAAAAACAAATTAAACATTATTTACTATGAACTAAAAAATTAAACAAAAAAAACAATTTTTTCAATTATAATTTTGTGTTCCATGATTTTGAAAAAAAAACTAATTGGGACAGTGTGGTGCCACACCGATACTGGTTAAAGGGAGTGCCCCTGTTTTCTTCGAACCGATTATTTCGGTGCAACAACTTTCAGCACGAAAGTTGTTTTATTAATGGGGGGGGGGATGTATTTGTTTGTATTTTTTTTGTCAAACATTCACAACAAACAAAAATCCGCCCATCTTTGACAGCGACGAACTTTATGTGCGAAGAAAAACTACTTTGTCTGTCCCTTGGACACTCCCTTTAATCGCTTTTCTTTCATCATTATTCACTGGCACTAATTGTTTTTTCTTTTGATCCCTATTTTTTTCGAAATAGTCTGTGTCGCATTTATACAGGGAGAAAATTTATTTTTGTTGGTATTAATCAAACTTTTTATTGATTTTTGCTATCATTTTTTGCAAATATTTTAATTTTTTTTGACTTAAATTAAATAAAATAAAACCTTTTTTTTAAACTTTTAATGAACATTTTTTCAAGTGGCAAAGCAAATATAAAAGACAATAATTAAAAATTATTAAAACCGAATTACATTAGTAATTTAAGAAAAACAGATATTTTCATCTGCAATACCGATATTCGATGTTTTTAAATTTTGCTGATAACCATATTTTGATAATGGGTGATAAAAGTTTCTATACAGTCGAAACTATCAAATTTATTTATTTTTGCATTAAATAATTTAATTTAAATTTCGTAATTTTTTGTAAAATTTGTGAAAAAATATCATTTTATTTTTGGTAAATTTGCATAGTTTTCGCAATTATATATTTTTTTGAACTTTTAAAGTTATTTTTGTGTGCGATTTCAAAAGAATCATGCATTTAAAAAAATAAATTTTAATTAAAATATCGGATATCAATAAAACGATGATATCAATATTTGATACCATTTAAAACATTACCGATATTTCGACATGGATCTAAGCCCTGACTTTATTATTCTTTAAATAAATCGTTTTATTGTTTCTAAATGTTTTTTATCATTTTTTATTTAACACAAAAATTATGATATACTGAAAGGCGGCGGCAACGGCAAAAATCAGACTTGTTCTTTCTCGGCCGCTGTTTGTTCTTAAACGAAAAAGATGCAAAATAAATTTTCGATATGGTGAAATAAAATATACTGTAACAAGCATATCCAAAAGTGGCAAAATACAAACGGCAAAGCTATCAATATATGGATCATATTTTAAAAGAATTGGATCATTGATGACTGATATGATAAGATAATAAAGCATTGGAAGTCGACTACAAAATATGGAACAAATAATTTGTGTCAGAACTGCTTTAACCAACATTTTATGCATTTTAGCGGTATTTAAATTTAAATGAAGTGAAAAATGTTTTGAAAATTGAATATTTTTATAGCCAATGCCAAAAAGGAGAAAAATTCTGGAAAGCCATGAAAAAGTAACAAAAATGCCAAGGAAAGAAGAATATGGTTTTCGAATACATCCATAAACAATTACATAATTATGCGAAGATAGAAATGCCGTGGCATTTTCAAGCTTTTCAACAAAGAATGGCATCAATTCATTCTCCGGCAGAAAACATGCAATTTCGGCACTTTGATACCATACATTTGCGACAATGGAAGTAACAACAATAAATAAATAACAAAAATATTGATGTCTCTTTTGATGGCACTTAAAACCTTTTAAGATAAGATAAGATAAGATTTATACATTTCGACAACTATTGCTAGAAGTGAAATGAAGCAAAACAAAAAAAAATAAATACAAAACAAAACAAAAATAAAATACAAAAATTACAGTATACAAAACAAAAATTAAGAGTAATAATTTTCAACTTGGTTGCTTGATAAATGTTGTTTGAAATGTTTCTTATTGATAAAATTAGAGATGTTGACATTTTTGATGTTGTTTAATAAGTGCCAAGTTCTGATTGAGAAGTGACTGAGTCTGTATTTGTTGGTCAGTTTTTCTTTTGTTGAATATACTTTTTTGAATCTGGTATCATAAGTTGGATTGAATAGTAGAGAAGAATCATTTGGAATATTTGTATGAAGATATTCAAAAGCAGTCTCGAGATCAATAATATTTCTTCTTTCGTGAAGAGATTTCAGATTGTATTTTTTCAGTCGAGAAGGATACGGTGGAATAATACCAAATTTATTTTGACGTCGATACAGTATTCTTGTGAAGAGTTTTTGAGGTCAATAAAAAAAAAAAAAAATCTGTTGAAATGCCACCAGCAGTATGGCAAATGATGAAACAAAAAATTTGTATTTCTTTTGGCAAATTTGAAATTCGACTCATGGAAAATGTTGCCGACAATGGAGCAATAAAACCTTGCTTAAAAATGGCATATGAAAAGATTGTTAATAGAGAATAGGTAGTATAGATCAGTAAAAAACGTTGATAAAATTTCATTGAAATCAAAGATTTTTTTAAAATTATATAATAATAAAATGGTGTTAAGAATAGTGTTGTGGCAACAACTACATCGATGGCATTTGAATAAATTTGAATAAAAAGTGGATCAGTAAAATCTGAGAGTTTTAATTTATTATTTTTTAAGGGCATAATCGAAGCTGACATTTTAATACAGTAAAAAAACAATTATTTTAAATCTCAAAATTATGTTTTAAAATTTCTCATATATCTTTTTTTGGAAAACACAAAAACTCAAATTTTCCAACAGTTTTGTACCGTTAAAAATAGATATGTTTGTAATTTGCTCTGCATTTATAATTTTTTTTTCACATGTGATACATGACTTAAAATAAATACATTCAAGCATGGCATAAATAAATACTCTTTTTTTTCACAGATGAATACAATATAATGAAAGTAACCTTTACCCCTAACAAAGTTGTACATGTGAGTTTCGGCTTTGGCTTAAAACATATTTTACCGTATTTCCACTTTATTCAAATTTAAAATAGTTTTGGGACCGTGCGGTGCCACACCGATAATTGTTAAAGAGATTGTCCAGGGGGATAAAGGAAGTATTTTTTTCGTTGAACTGGTGGTTTTAGCACGAAAGTTGTTGAAATGATAGGGAGATGCAATTGTTTGTGTATTTTTTTTGTCAAACATTAACAACGACCAAATGCCAATCCCCCCATCTTTGACAGCGATGACCTTTATGTGCAAAGAAAAACTACTTTTTCTATCCCCCGGAGCTCCATTAAATCGTTTTTCTTTCATCATCATTCACTGGCACCACCCTATTTTTTGTTTTGTTTTGATTCCTATTTTTTTTGAAATAGTCTGTTTCGCATTTTTG
Organism: Panagrolaimus superbus; assembly: GCA_964035985.1. Classification (NCBI taxonomy): domain Eukaryota; kingdom Metazoa; phylum Nematoda; class Chromadorea; order Rhabditida; family Panagrolaimidae; genus Panagrolaimus; species Panagrolaimus superbus. The sequence continues at coordinate 17,606,866 of OZ038357.1, forward strand.
CAGGGAGAACATTTATTTTTTGTTGGTATTAATCAAGTTTTTTATCGATTTTTGCTATCAATTTTTTTTAATATTTAAATATATTTTTGACTGAAATAAAATAAAGTAGAGTATTTTTTAACCGTTTATCAAAAATTTATAAATCCAATTTCCCGAATCATGGAAATAGATGGAAACAGATCTCATCAATAATTAAAAATTGTTAAAACAAAATTTACGTTATTTACTTTGAAACAGTATACACAAAAGAAAGACAGCAAAACAGTTTTTAACACTAAAAATTGATATTATTACATATATTTTACTATTATAATGCAAATTTGATTTCAGTATGAATGAAAAACCCCAAGTTTTTTTTGGATTTATTGATAGTTAAATTTTGGATTTTCAAAAGGGTCACATGTTTTGAAATTTCATTTTCCTTCTTTTAAATGTGTAAAAAAATTGGCTGTCAACTTTTTTTAAAATTGTTTGCTGTTCATTTTGCATTTTATCATCTTTTAATTAATTTTATTCACCAAAAACCTAAACTCATATTTTTATTTCCATTTAAAAAATAACAGTAAATTAAATAAATTTGTTAAATAACTTTTTAAAATATTTAAAAAAGACTGTTTAAAACAGTGAAAGAATTAAAAAATGCGTTTTCTAACGCTTTAGAAAAAATTACACACAATTTTTCAGTCTTTAAAAACGATGAACAAAAAATGTAGAAACAATTTTCGTTGAAAGCTTTTTGTAACACAAAAAAAGATGATTAATAGTTTTTTTTTTGTAAAATGTTTAATTTAAAACGCATTCTCTAAATTTTTCAAACGAATTCGAACAATTCTGGCACAGGAAAAAAGTTTGTCCAAAAACCATTCCTATGTTTTTGTCTATGCTTAAAAAGCCTAAAACCAAAATATTGGAGCTTAAATCCTACCGTAACCTTGATTTTTTAGTCCCGAAACGCAAAAATTCGGTTTTTGGAATTCGTAAACGGCTGCAGATATTGGGATAACTTTGTATGGATATAGGGTAATCGAAGTCGCTGATTCCGAAAATCGATACCGTAACCCGAAATTTTCGCGTGGGGACCCATTTTCGGCATTTTTTCGACTTTGATCTAGAAAAAGTGACTCCCATTTTTGCGGTCGCGATTCGCTTTTATCACCATTGGATTCAGCGCCTTTTTTTACCCTAGGAGGGGGAAAATGACGAAAAATGAACGGGCCCAAAAACGATTCTGAATTCTACAGTAACCCCCCTTTTTTCGAATTGTGTCATTTTTTACGCTTATTATATAGAGTCAAAATTGCTTAAAAATTATTTTAGAGTAGCAAATATAACATTATTTTATTATTTATAGCGAAAAACTGTAATTTAAAATTTTTACGATAATATCGTATACCTCAAGCAGCAATTTTTAATAGTCGAAAAAAACTTTTCTTTCGGATTTCGATTTTCTTGAGTGGAAGTGGTCACAAATATGACTAAGTTTATTGTAAACTAATTTTATCACTTCATATGCTCTAGAAAAGCCTGGCGGAAGGAAAATCTATGGTAATGACAATTAATACCGTAACCACATAAGGTATACTGTAGAGCAACGGATTAAGGCATGAAAACATGATTTTTAGTAAAAACAAAGCTTACCGTTAAATTCCTCATGCTCATAAACCTATAAAAACAGAAAATTGGAAAAAAAACGTAAAAAATGACACATTTCGGAAAAAAGGGGGTTACTGTAGAATTCAGAATCGTTTTTGGGCCCGTTCATTTTTCGTCATTTTCCCCCTCCTAGGGTAAAAAAAGGCGCTGAATCCAATGGTGATAAAAGCGAATCGCGACCGCAAAAATGGGAGTCACTTTTTCTAGATCAAAGTCGAAAAAATGCCGAAAATGGGTCCCGACGCGAAAATTTCGGGTTACGGTATCGATTTTCGGAATCAGCGACTTCGATTACCCTATATCCATACAAAGTTATCCCAATATCTGCAGCCGTTTACGAATTCCAAAAACCGAATTTTTGCGTTTCGGGACTAAAAAATCAAGGTTACGGTAGGATTTAAGCTCCAATATTTTGGTTTTAGGCTTTTTAAGCATAGGCAAAAACATAGGAATGGTTAACAAAAAAAAGAATTTTTTGCTGTGCCAGCGTTTTTTGAAAAATTCAGAGAGTTTGTTTTAAAGTGAATTTTTTAAAGAAAAATAAAAGAGAAGATAAAGTTGATCAAAGCAATTCTGATTGAAAGCAAAATATTTCAACATTTTTTTTGCGAAGGAAAAACATTTATTTAGAGACCGGTAGGGAACACTTTTTCCTTAATTGAATTTTTTTAAATTTTTTATGCTGCTGTAAAATTATTTTGAAAAAAAAGGCTTTGGTTTGAATATTTTATGCATTTTGTAAATGATTTTTTTGAACTTAAATGATTTAAAGCGCAAAAAAATCATTTACAAAATATATAATTATCTTTTAAATCAAGATGCTTATACACTCCTACAATAAATAAAAAATACCCCTTTTTTGAATTACACTTAATTACTCTTTTAAAAACTTAAACATTTTCAAAATTCTATATTAAAGAAAACAGGCAAATAATCAAATGGTGTCCTTCTTCTTCTCACCTTAACGCTTAATCCTGTCTACATCCTTGGAAGAAGAGTTGGTCATTTCCGTTTTTTGCGGGAAATCCCCGGGAAATTTGAAATTACCGAAATCGAAATTTTCGGGAAATGACAGGAAATACCATACATTTGCAACAATGGAAGTAACAACAGTAAAAGAATAACAAAAATATTGATGCTTTTTTAACGCCCTAAAACAATTAAGTTAAGTTTGTAATTTAGGCTTAGCTGCTGTGATTTAACCTTCTGATTCCTAATTAAAAATTTACACTTATTAAAATCGAAAAGGAAAACAAAATTTAGCTTTTTTTAAATTTCATTCCTTTATAAATTTTCCATCCTTTTGTAGAACACTTTCATCAAATTTTATCAAATAATCAATTGGTTGAAAAAATGGAACAAAGTATTCTAAATTAAATATTCAAAAAACTATTTTTTCTATTTCTTTTTAAAAAAACAAATTTAAATTTTGGTTCGAAAAAATGCATTTTCTTTTAAAAAAGGCAAAAAAATACGCCAAAAAAACAAGTCCGATGACACAATTTTGAAATAAACAAAATATATTCCAAAACAGATTTTAAAAATGCAAAGAAAAATAATTTTGCGAAAAATTTTTGCGAAGTCTAAAACAGTGTTTTTAAAGCAAAATAATATTGTCAGAAATTTAAGATTTTTATTTTTAAATAGCTTTTTTCAACGATAAAACTTTTTGAATATTTCGTTTTTTTACATTTTAATCGGGCAACAATGTTTTAATTTTTTAAACTGTAATTATTTAATTTTTACACAATGTTGTTTGAAATCATAACGTCAAAAAAACAATGAAAGCTTTATTAATAATTCGAATATTGTTGAAAAATCTTCCAATATAAAAAAGATTTTTTTGGAAAAATTTGCATTTAATAATTACATCCACGTTGTGGCTCCCAGACATTTGCGCCGAAGACATTTGCGCCGCGACATATGCGCCCGACATTTGCGCCTACGACAAATGCGCCGCGACATTTGCGCCCGACAAATGCGCCGAAGACAAATGCGCCGCGACATTTGCGCCGACGACATTTGCGCCCATAAAAAGACATTTGCGCCGATAAAATAAAACTGCAGAAGTTCACCCATAATATCTTCCTTAATCCACAGAATGATTTCTATACTCTCCACGATTCCCTAAGGGCGCCCTACGGGCGCCTCCTAAGCCTAAGCTGAGGGCGCCCTTCGGGCGCCTACTAAGCCTAAGGCTAAGGCTTAGGCCCATGTGCTAGCCTAATGAGGTAGGATCTAGCCTAATGAGGTCGGATCTAGCCTAATGAGGTCGGATCTAGCCTAATGAGGTCGGATCTAGCCTAAAAAGTCTTATCGGCGCAGATGTCGTTTTATCGGCGCAAATGTCGTTTTATCGGCGCAGATGTCGTTTTATCGGCGCAATTGTCGTCGGCGCAAATGTCGTGGCGCAAACGTCTTTGGCGCAAAAGTCGCGGCGCATATGTCGCGGCGCAAATGTCCGCGGCGCAAACTGCGGAGCACCCACGTTGTATCAACAAATTTCATAGCACGAAAGTTATTTTTTGCTTTTTGATATTGGACCCGTGAAATTTTCACCAAAAATCCTACAAAATGATATATGACGTGTCACAAATGGGTCCTGGGAAATGCATGATAAGTGACTGTACTTTTTAAATTTTTTTTAATTTCAAAAAATCAAAAAGCGAAAAAAACTGGTATACATCAAAACTCTATTTTTTTTAAATTTTTAAAGAAAAAATTTTTAAACACAAACAAATTGTTTCAGTTTACATCAAATTCCAGAAAAATAAAAAATATTCCATTTTCTTAGCTTCTGTCTGGCGAAATGCCTATTCACTACCAGGGGGACGAAAAAAGTTTTTCTCAAACATGGCACTGAATAACATTTTGCCAGACTTCGGCTAGAAAAATTTAATGATGGGTTTTAATGTATAAGTTTTTGTTACAAAAATTATTGTGTATTTAATGTAAACATAAATTTGTTTCTCTTTTTTTTCCAATTTTTGTAAATTTTGTATCATTAAAATTAGCACATTTAAAAGTGAAAAAAGTCAAAGACATTTATTTGTTAAATATGGGTAAACAATCCATAATATTTAGACATTAAAATCAAATTTAATTGAAACAAAACAGATGAAAAATAATATATTTTTTTGATACAAAGTTTCATAATTAAAATATTCAAAAAACCTGTTGTATGTTACTGTTTTAAAAAATACAGATATTTTTTTTTGTCGAAAAAAATGCAATGGATTTTTCTGCAAATTTTGTCGAACATTTTTGGAAAAATAATAAAAAGTGTCCATCGAAATGATGAAAAATATTACGAAATCGTTGATAGCATTTTTTCGCAAAATTTCTTAAAAAGCATTGTTTTTTAATGCGAAAGAAACAAATTTTTAAAAAGCTGTAAAAAAGTAGAGAGAAAACTAAAATATAAAAATATACAATATTAAAGTTAAATGTCAGCTTTTTTCAAAGATAACGTTTTTTGAATATTTGATTTTTTTTTACTTTTTTTGGCAGTGGAAAATGTGTATCTTTTTTAAATTTTAAATAATTTAATTTAATACATTTTGATTTGATTTTTGATTATTTTGGAAACAATGATACAAAATAGCATTATTAATTAAAGGTATGAAAAGCTGTAAAAGAATCCTTTCATTAATAAAAAAAAATATCATTATTTTCTTTCAAATAAAAATATTTTAAATAAATTTATTTACATTTAAGAATTAAAACAATAGTGTATCATTTTATTTTATTTTTGCATCAGCAGCCAATTAATTATTTTATTAATCAATTTTCAAAAATATCACAAAAATTACGGTTGAAAAAATGCAAAACATGTTACAGGCGGTTTTGTAACTTCACAATAAATTTGACTCGAAACTACCGTATACGAAAATTTATTTCTTGAACACACAACATCAATCAACTTTTGAAATTGATGTTTTCCTGCTGAGAAAATTAATTGCTTCGAAATTGTCGGAGATGAAACAATGTTCTGCAAAAATTTGACATTTTATGCAAATTTTTTAAATTAATAAAAGTTTTAAGTGGTTTAACTTACTTCCATCATAATTTTTCTTAAATTTTCATTCCCACATTTAATATCTCTTTCATTTTCATTTGCAACACGATTTTTTACACCAGCAATTTTAGTTCGAAATGAACCGTCCGAGTAATCATTTGAAAGAGCCTAAAATGTTTTACATTAACTATATTAAATTTTTTGAAAATAATTGATTCAAAACTTTTTTTGACACTTATTTATTAATGGTGAATCCTTATATGCTGTAAAAAATTTAAAGTTTTTTTTATATTTTCCATATATTTTTTTTGTTGATTAAAAAAATTTTCTTGTAGTAATAAAAATATAAAATATTAAAAAGAAGTGTAAAATGTTTTAACATTATAAAAAATATAAATGGCACCAAAAATCACGAAAAAAAAGTTATTTTTCATTTCAAAAAACGCAATAAAAAAAAGGCAAAAACATTTTTGAAACAAAAAAGTGTTTTGAAATTTCGTTAAAAAAATTTGCCGTAAATATTATTTTTTAAAAAAATATACGATTTTCGAAATAGAAAAGATTGCGAAAAAAAACCAATTTCTTACATTTCAGCCAAAAACAAAACAAATTTGATTCATTTTATTCATTTTATATTCCCTTTAAATTTCGGAGAAAATAAAAAATTTTCAATTTATTAAATTTTTAAATATTTTATTTGATCTTCTTTTTGCTTTAACAGTTCCCCATTAAATAATTTCTTAAAAATACTAAACTAAAATAAATCAACCAATTTGTTGTAAAAAACAATATTGATCTTATCATAAACATTCTAATGGCGTTTCTAATCCTACAGCTGCCTTTTTCCTACCCATCAAAGTTATTAAGAAAAAAAATAAAACTTACATCATTTTTAAAAATTTTATTAATTTTTGTTTTATTTGAAGAATTTTCATAATATTCTTCAATCTCTGGCAATTTATTATCATCATATAAATCTCCACCCCCAGGGGTTGTTGTTGTAATTAATGTTGGAAAGATTGTTGTTGTTATTGTCGTTGATGGAGTCGTTGATGGAATCGTTGATGAAAGGGTTGCTCGAACCATTGTTGTTAATTTCATTGTTAATCCAGTGGATGAAAAAGTTGTTTCAATTTTTTTCCATACTGTTACATTTTCTGTTAAAAAATCTTTAAAAGTCTGATTTTTTTTATCCCCCAAAATACTGTCTCGCTGAAATTTTTATCAACAATTAAAAAAATGGAGTTTTATAAGGTTTTATAACAAAGAAAGAACAACAACATTTACGCCCATTTTACCGTGCTCCACTTAAAGTTTTGAGCCACCCCATAATATGCAAATATTATGGAGTGACTCTAAAGTTTTTCTTTTGTTCATTGCTTTTATATCAAAACCAGTGAACCCGCGCCCAAAGAAAGATCGTCGCCGCCTCCGCTGCCGGAAAAAAAAATTTCGTGCCGCCGCCAGCGGCTTTTCGTTGGTCTTCGGCATTTTCTTCTGATGTTTTTCGAAAAGTCGCGCAATCGCCGCCGAGTACACTGATCAAAACTTCTCTGTGCTTTGTTCCCGTTTTTTTGTGTGATTCGTTTTTGCAAAAAATTTTTGATTAAAAATATCAACAGCCATTCTTTTTATTATTGATACAAAACTTTGCATTCATTTATTGCCTTTGATTTTTCCTTTTTAAACTTTTTTTTTTAACAGAAAAAAGTGTAAAAAAAAAGTAATATTTTTTGCACTTTTAATAATTTTTACTTTTTTTATTTACTTTTTTTTCTTTAATTAAACCTACTCATTTTTTACCAAAAAAAATATTTCAATAGAAGACCCATATTTTTAGGTAAAAAAAACACGAGGGAAAAAAATGAATGAATGAAAAAAAAACATGTTTTATTGTTGTCAAAAATCTTTGATTAATGAACGTCAAACGTCCAATCAAAAAGAGAAGAGAAAAAAAAGTATATATAAAAAAATTGACTTTTCTTTGGTTGATTTCGTCATCGACTTTGGGCTTTACTTTTTGAACTCAAATCATTCCTTTAATTTTTTTCTGTGAGAAAAATTTTTAAAAATTTTAAATGATTTCATTTTCTTAGAAATCGTGCTAAAAAAATTACCAAACATTAATTGAAATTTTTTTATTGTTCTTAGAAATATAGATATATATATATAATTAAATTTTTTTTCACACACATTTTTAATATTTTACAAATTTAAAAGTTTAAAAAAAAACAAGGAAATATTTTTAAATTTTTAATGATCAAAGACAACAAATATTTACAAAATTTAATAATATTTTTTGAAAAAAATACTTTTTTTTCAGACAAAAAATAAGAATGAACTTTTGTTACTTTTGTGTAAAAATACAGTATACAGCAGTAATAGATTAATACAACAACAATGAAAAAAAATGTAATGACTTAAAAATCTCTATTTTTTTTGTTAAAACTTGAGTTATTTGAGGCGGATTAATTAAATAATTAATTATTTTTTTATAAAAAGTGAATATAAAAAAAAGAGCTTAGACACGCAAAAATAAACAAATTATTATTAAAATCATCGGGGGGTTTTGGAGAAAAATGTATAGCAGCTTTATGACATAAAAACTTTAACCGGTAATGAAAGTGGTTGTTGATGATTGAGCATCTGAAAAAAAGAGAAGGAAGAAATTAGTAAAAGTACTGTAGTTTATTGCAAAATTTATCAATAAAAAAATTTTGGGAACAGTATGCCAAAAATAAGTGCGAAATTTTGAAAATATGTTTTTTGGCGAAATGTTCCAAAACTATTTTGGCAAAATGTTTCAAAACTTTTGGCAGAATGTCCCAAAATGATTGGCAAACTGTTCCAAAACTATTTTAGCGAAATGTTCCAAAACTTTTAAATTTGAATAAAAAATAAACTTACAGAGCCAAAATTGAAACCAGTAAAATTGGCAAGAGATACGGGAAGATTAAATTGAGGTTGTTGAGGATTTTCTAATGGACGATTAATATTTAACATATTTGAAAGATTAAATTGTGCAAGTAAATTAATATTTTCTTTTGAATCAGGTCTTGAAGAAGATAATGTAGTTCGGATTGTCATTGAAGCTTGGGTTGGAATGATTGGTTGCCCGGAGGTAAGGGAGCCAGGGGTGCCAGAAGTTGAGGGAAGAGTTGTAACCGGGAGAATCGGTTGTGGAGCTTCAATTAAACCAAAAAGAGTTCCAAGAGTTGCATTTTCACAAATTTCTTTTGAAATACTGAATAATGATGGAAGAATCATTTGAAGAGAGGATAGTCGAACAGCGGCATCACTAATTGAATGATTATGTGACATATGAGTGAATAAGGCACGGGTAAAAGAATCTCGAGATTCTCGAATTCTATCTCGAGTTGTAACTGATAGTCCACAGATATCAGGTTGTAAAAGGATAAATGCTTTCACACATGCAAATTCTGATCTCTCAACATTTATTCTTCTCAAAGGTGTAAGAAGTTCATCAAGAATTCGAGCAACAATTGTTGAAACTTCTGGAGCATATGTTGTTGTAAGGGAAAGATAGGTTTCATTTGGTAAAACAATATGCGCAGAAGACATTGAACGTTGAAGAGTTTGTAAAAGGCCAAAGGCAGAAGTACAATGCTTTAAAAGATTTACTTTATCATTAAATTGAAGATCTGGAAGTGGATGTAACATATTTGACCAACTAATTATTAAATTAATTATTCGTTGTCGAGCTGTTAGCTTATCATCTTCACTTAAAGTTGACGTTAAACGAATTTCAATATCCATTAACATTTCAATTAATCGCTTTGACGCTTCATTCGTTAAATTTTGTTGTTGTTGTTGTTGTTGGGAAGTTGATGAAGCTGTCTGTTGCTGTTGTTGAATTTGTTGTTGTTGATGGGGAGATAGAGATGATCGACTATTATCCCCATTATCATTTGTATTTTCATCTGATGATGCTGAGATTGACGAACGTGTTGAAGACATTGGATATCCACTATTTGATGCAAGATGGGTTGGAAGGGCACGCTTTCGAGATCTCTTTGTTGAACCAATTCGATCACGTTCATTTTGAATTGCTTCGGGTTTCATGCCCTCTGTCAAACATTTTTGAAAACGACAATATCGGCATGCATTTCGATGATCTTTATCAATTTGACAACTCTTTGCAAATCTGCATGTATATTGTAAATTTTGCCAGACACTAAAAAAAAATATGATGTAAATAAATACTAATTAATTTTATGAATGGCACTTTTTAAGAATTAAAAATGCTTTAAACTTTTTCTTTTCGTAGCACATTTCAAAGAACAAAAACTTTTGCTTCCTTTTTTTCGCTACCGTAATCCCTTTTTTTCCAACGATTTTAAATGTTTCACATCTTTTTTCTTTTCTTTAAATGGTCAGACTTTAAATATTTAATAAATGTTTACCAAGTATTATTACGTTTTAAAAAAAAACAGGTGAAAAAAACTTTTAAATTATATTTAAAATTTTAATGTTGGTGAGTAATAAAATAATATACACTCTTATAATACTTTTTTTTTCAAACACAAAAGTTGTACAAATTTTTTTTTACTTTTTCAAATGTCTATCCTATATCCTCAAGGGGGAGGGGTACGGTAATATTGAAGTTGCATGGTAGTTTTTTCCTTCAAAAAAGTGACAACTGTAGTTTTAATGAATAAAAAAGAAATAAAACGTAATTCTTAATAAAAAAAAAGAAGGAAGCAAAAAAAGAAATATTACTAATTTAGTTTCCTTCCTTCCTTTTTTTAGAAAAAAATAAATTTTTGTTTGTGTATTTTAGCTTTTTCTTAGAAATATATACATGTTTGACAGAAAAAGAAGCAAAGAAAAAAAAAGCTATAAATAAAACTTTCAATTATAAAAGTTCATATTAAAATAAAAAAGTGCCGTTGACTAAAACTAAAAAGCTAAAGACTATAATAAAATGTTTTAATAAAAAAAGGGGATACTGTAGAAAGTAAAAAAAAAAGGCGGGGAAGGAACTAAAAATTTTTGCAAAATATTAAGTTTTTTTAAATACAGTAATCAAAAATAATTGCACTTGAAAATTTGCAAAATGCAAAGTTTTCGTTGCAAGATTTAATTACTGTAGTTTTATTTTTTTTTGCAAATATTACAACTTTTTTATGTGTTTTGCTTTTTTTTGTTTTAAAAGTAAACAATAAATATTTTTTATTGTGATCGAAAAAGTTCATCACATTTTTTTTTCATCTTTTAAAGTTCTCAAATAAAAAGGTAGTAGTCATTTTCCTGTTTGCTTATTTACTGATAAGCTGATGCTGATTTTTTTGGTTGACAAAAAAAAGTGATTGGTTTTTCCTCTCGACAAAAGTCTAAAGTTTATGACGTATCGCTCTTTCAATTCTTTCTTTTTTCATGCTCGGGGAATGCGTATCATTAAAAAAAATGAATTTTTTTTATGTATGTTTGATATTTGATCAATGATAAGGTTCCCCGAAGAAGAAAAAAAGGTTAATTGTTACAACTTTTTTCAATATTTATTTTAAAGATTGAAAAAAAAAGACATGGTTGAAAGGTGCACCGACTGCTCTTTAAAAGAACTTAAATTTTTTTAAAAATAAATAAATAAAGTATTAAAAAAAGTTAAAGAGTTTAATGAAACAATGGTATTACGGTAGCTAACTTAAATATATATTTTTTTTTGGAGAAAAATTTAAAAATTGTTTAAAAAAAACTTACGTTCTCCGAAAAAAGCCTTTACAACCATTGCAGGCACTGATACCGTAATGCTTTCCAATAGCTTTATCATGGCAGACATTACATCGTTCAATTTCTGCAAAAAATAAACAATATTATTATTACTACCGTAATCCAACAACAAAAACTTACCAAATTCTGATTCCAAAGGGGTGTGACGTTCACTTCGTGACATATGTGATGGTTGTTGTGATTGTGGTTGTTTGCAATCAATTTCGGGTCGAGAAAAACATGATGGTTCAGCGGACATTTGAAACATCTTTCTTTTCTTCTATTTAATGATTCTGATAATTCTGATAAAAGAGAATTATAAAAATACTAAAAAAAATTTAATTTTTAAAAACTCTTGTATGATTAAAAATGATTAATAAAAATCCGCGGATAATCTTTTTAAAAAAACGCAAAACCACGTAAAAAAAATATAAACGATACAAAAAAATTTGTATTTTTTTTTTAAATTCTAAAAATTCTGACATCAAAAATTTTTTTTGAATAAAAAATAGTAATGAAAAAAAAGAAGTTTTAAAGGACAAACTTTAGTCAAAAAAAAATATATTTTGTTTCCTTTTTTTTAAACAGCTGCCTTTAATTTTAGTTTTTTGCTTTATGAACTGAAAAGAAAAAAAAAAAGGAATTTAAAAAAAGGAGGACAGATAAAATATATATTTTTTGATCTCTGAAACTTTCTATCTCTCTTTAACAGGTAAAAGTATTAGTTTGTTAGAGAAAAAAATTTCTATTTTAAATGGCATCAAAAAAAAAATTGGCAATTTGCACGCAAGCACGAAAAAAAAATGCTTTATTGTTGCAAAAAAAAGTTTGTTTCGAACGAAAGAGAGAGAGAGAGAGCCGTAAGTAAATGCCATCAAACGAGAGAACAAGGAAGTAAACTTTTTGCTGCTGCTGCGGCTGGATGCCCTCAAAAAAAAGAGATGTTTCTTCTTTAAAAAAATTTGCTTGCTTAAACTTTTTTTTAAACAACAAAAGTTTGCTGCCACAAAAAAAGATAGAAAAATATGTTTCAATGAATGCCCTTCTTTCAAAAAGAAAAAACAAAAGGCTAAAGGCAATAAATGATGTCGGTGAGGATGTTGAAGATGATGATGAGGGGCAAAAAAGGTTTCCTTTTGGTTAATGCATTTTTAGAAGTAGTAAGCAAGCAAATAAAAATGTTTGTATCCGGATGGAAAAAAAAAAAAGAGAGAGAGAGAAGGAAAAAAAAACTTTGTCATTTTTTTGGACACGCCTCCTTTTTTTTATTCACTTCAAAAATGTGTTCTGATCTGTTAAAGTATAGAAAGGAGGAAAAAAAAGTTCAATGATTTAAAATATTTTAAACTTGACAAACATAAAAATATGTATGTATAACAATGGATTTTTTAAAAAACTTTTTTTTTGATTGCCATCGTCAGCGTCAATTTTGGCACAAAAAGATAAAATTAAAAAATTAATGATCGAAAAAAGGCAAGTAATTGTTTTTTTTCTTCCCTAAAATTTTTTTTTAAAAGAAGGAAGAAAATAATTAAAAGCTCTTTTTTTTTTTGCACTGAAAAAAAGAAGAAGAAAAAAAGATGCCATTGGGCAAAAGAAAAAAAGCAAAGTCTAAAAAATACCAAAGATTAAAATCACAGCGGAAGAAAAAAAAGATGAGTAAAAAAACCGGGGGCATTAAATAAAAGAAATGAATGAAGGCAAAAAAAGCAGCAAAAAAAAGGGGGAAGTAAAAAAATGGGCTGTTTTTAAACGCAATTTTTTTGAAGGCTGCGTTTCCGTGAAAGACAAAAAAGTGTGTGCAAAAATATTTAAATTTAATTTTTTTGCAAAAAATTTTGTGCAAATATTCCATCTATTTTTGAATGAAATAACTTCCTTGAAACCAACCCTGAGGCAATAAAGTATTTAATCTTTGCTTCTTCTTTTTTTTTGCCAAAACTAATAAAACCGTAAATAACTTTTTTTTCATGTCCCAAAACGAAAAAAGATGTGCCATTCTTTGCTGTTTCCTTTTTTTTATGGATGAAAAAAATGAAACATGTATAAAAAGAACCGGAAATTCTTAAAAAACTTTTAAAAAAAGAAAAGAAACAAGGAAGTAAGCTAGCAACGGTAATGCCATCGTTGAAAGACAACGATGGCATTGCCCTTTCTTTTTTCCTTCATTTTTGAAGGGGGGATAAAAAAAGACTTGTAAAACTATGGCCTAAGAACGTGCCAAAAAAGTATTTTTTTTTCATGCTATTTAGAATGGCATGAATTAGTATTCTATAAATAAATATATACATGTTTGGATATTTGTAAGTTTAAAAATAAGTATGTTTCCGGTAAATAAAAATGGGATAAATGAAGATAAAAAATAGTTTTTAATCTGGTATACGGTATACAGTAAGAAAAAATATCTTTTTTTAAAAATTTCTTTAAAGACAAAATTTTAAAAATTTTTCAAAAAAGGTAAAAACTACCGTAATCAGCAGCTGTCTCCAAACAAATTTTTTCAGCGAACAAAAAAATAGAGAGTAACACCCATTTTTTGCAGAGCTTTTATATTCTTTTATTACTTTCATATTTTTTTCATTTTTCATCCTTTTTTTTCGCCGGCCTTCTTTTTTTTGTTACCTAAAAAAACCTCCCCTTTTTTTTGAGAATACAAAAAAAATTTCTTCAGTTTTAAACCACTGATCTTTTTTTTCAATTTTTTTATACTTTTCGTTTTAAGAGATCCTCAAAAGTTCAGAATCTAAAATACCTCTCTCTCCTATTTTTTAAGCTTGTTTTTTATACTTTTATTTTTTTAATCAAAAACATACAAAAAAGAAGTTAAGTCTTAAAAAGTCACAGAAACCTCCCTACAAAAAAAGATTTATGTAAATTTATAGCATTCTTTTTTTAGAAATTTTTTAGATATTTCTTTCTTTTTAAGACCTACAAAAAGATTGAAAGGAATTTGATTTATTTATACAAAAAAAAAGTTTAAATATTAGTTTTTCGGGCTTTAAAAGATCCATGCTACCGTAACCTTTCAATACGTTTTTAAATTTTTAGCCTTAAAAAATATGTGTTTTTACCGCACCAAAAAAGCATGAATCTTAATTTTTTTTCCAAACAACTGATTTTTTTTGTATTTGTTTAGGGTTTTAAAACTGAATTTTAGTTTTAAAATTTTTTATTCAAATTTTTACATTCTCCAAAACTCCGCCCCTTTTTTTAATTTTTGAGCTTTAATTTTTTTTGTAAAATTTGTGTCGGGTAAAAAAAGGGTATTCTGAGATAAAAAAAAGTTGAAATCATTTCTTTCTTTTTTGCACCCAAAAAAAGGGGAGGGAAAAAAAGGAGGAAGTTTTACGGTTGCACGTAAGCCTCCTTTTTTTTCTCGAATGGCAAAAAAAGAAGAAAATGTGGACTTTTTTGTTAGTGCTTTTCTAAGAATGCCATTTTTAATGCTCCAAAAGTAGAAGCAAACTTTGAACAAAAAAAAGACAGAAATGTTCAAAACATATTTTTTCACTCACGTTTTTTTCGTTTCTTAAAAAATTGTGTGTGTACAAATGTAACAACTTTCTCTTCGGCTGCTGCGGCTGCTTTTCTGGCATTTTGAAAAAGGAGAGAAGAAAAAAGTATTAAGCGATATAAATGTCAGTTAGTCATAGAAAAAAAAAGGTTGCAGCAAAAAAAATGGAGCTCTTTAAAGAAAAAAAGGAGGGGAAATGATGTTAGTTTGGTTTGTCTCAAATAAATAAATAAATAAATAATAAAGTCACTCTTTAAAATAGAAAAAAAAAGTAGCAGTTTCTTAGCAAAAAAAAACAGAATCCAACGAAAATAAAAACGTGAAACAAAAAATGCCAAAGTTTGAAGCAAAAAATTGCAAGGATGCCGTCGCCGCGGTTGAACAAGGAACTAAAAAAGATAAGTCTTTTTTTAAAACAAATTTTTTAAACAAATTTTTCCAAAAAAGAAACACAAAAAAAAAGTTGCTACACAAAAAAAGTTGTCATTTTCATGCATTCATGCGTATGCGTACGCGCGCGCGTGTATAGGGGAAAAAAATATTAAGTCTTGGGGGGATTACGGTAGTAGTAAAGATTTGACATTGAAAAAAATAAAAGCTTTTTTTTTTGAAAGCAAACTAAAAAGTTTCCAACAAAAGATGGCATACTTTTTTTTAAAAAAACATAATAAAACAAGGAAGTGACGGAAGAATACTGTTGCAAAAAAAAAGAAGAAAAGAATGAAGGCTTCATGCCGTGGCATGACAAAAAGAAAATGATCAAAAACTACATGAATAATTTTTTAAGAAAATATTTAAATATTTAATTAGAAAATGGTAAAAAAAATTTTAGGTTTAAAAAAGAGACAAATTTTTTTATTAGAATAAAAATTTTTAAGGAAAGAAAAATGAAAAAAGTTTTGAGTTTTCGACGCAAAAATTGAATATTTCGAAATTGACATTTTTTTGTCAAAAAAGTAGACGAAAAGGTCAAGAAAACAAAAGAGAACAAAAGATTGAAGAAATGTTACATAAAAATCTTTTTTTCGATATAATATCAAAATGATAGTAATTGCAAAAATTATATTTTTGCCGAAAATGATTACTGTCTTTTTTGAGATAGTAACAAAAAAATCAAAATTTTGAACAAAAAAATTACTATCATTTTTAAATTGTGTTAAAAAATTTATCTTTTGATTCTTTTTAGCAGTACTTTTAAGTTATCAAAAAACTACAGTAACAAAGTCTATTTATTTACTTACGTGACATCACTCTCTTTTTTAATGCACATTTTTTTGATGATTTATCATATATCATATATATCCTTCCATGATCCATCACTTTTTGATATAGAAAAAAAACCATTTTCATCTATCAACTTTCAACTTTGATATATTTTCTTTTTTGAATCAAAAAATAGAAACAGAAAGAAAAAACATATATAATAAAAGTAAAAAGTTGTAAGTGTTTTTTTCCGAAACAATTGCAGCATTTTTTACAACATGATTTTTATTTTAGAAGAAGAAAAAATAAAAGAAGGCGGAGAATAAACTTCTTTTTTTTCCTTCTTTGATTTTTCATTGATCAACAAAAATAGAAGCAAGAAAAAAGGGTTCCTTCCTTCCTTTTTATGTTATGTGTTTTTTTTATTTTATATTTGCGCGTTGGAATTCCTAAGATCATCGTTCAAAGTGAACTTTACTACGTCACAGTCTCTGGTCTATCGACCAAAGCGCGGCGTGAAATGATTCAAAAAATATTTTATTTTATGTATGATTCTTCATCTGGCTTGGGAGCAAGAAAAAACGCAAGGAAATAAAATGAATGAAAAAAGTGATTGGGGGGATACACGGCTGTGTATCTTCCTTCCTACCAACCTACCTACCAGCCCGGGTGTCACCAAAAAAATAAATTTAAGAAAGTCCCCATGTGTGTTCTCTTCATTCATTGATGTATCTGTGTTTGTTGTTGTTGATTTCATCTAAAAAAACGTGAAAATGTTTAACTTCGACCGATCAAAAATACATTTTATTTAAAAAATATATAAATGTGCGCGGATCGCGTGCTTCCTTCCATCACCACTACCACCACCTGAGTGTCACCAAAAATGATGGAGGGACACACACATTTTTTTTGCAAAATATAAAAAAAAGAAAGATTGTTTATAAATCTTTAAAAAAACTATCAAACCTTTTTTTTCACAAAAATAAATTCATTCAAAAAAGTTATAATTAAATAAATAAAAGAAAGAAAGACGCACATATTTT
This sequence comes from Panagrolaimus superbus, assembly GCA_964035985.1. Lineage (NCBI taxonomy): Eukaryota > Metazoa > Nematoda > Chromadorea > Rhabditida > Panagrolaimidae > Panagrolaimus > Panagrolaimus superbus. Next base: position 17,624,027 of record OZ038357.1, read on the forward strand.
CTTTAATTTTGTATATTTGAAAAAAAATATAGCAGAAATATATCAATTTTTTCTTCAAAATTGAAGATAATCAAAATTACAGAATCCAGAATCCACAAAAAAAAGTTGGAGCAATTATTAAATTTAAATTTATTAAACATGTTTTTTTGCTTTCCTTTTTCAAAAATTAAAAAAAAGCATCTCGTTTTTTTGCGTCCCTACTTTTTTTTTTCAACTGTAAATAAAAATGTTTTTTACTGTTTTTTAAAAAATGACGTTAAAAAACAGTTTTTTATTTACGAAGAAAAAGAGAGAAAAACTGATTTTTTGCAGTAAAAAAAAGTGTGCTATTTTTAATGATTGAATAAATATCACGTCTTTTTTTTTTCTTTTTTTCCTGTGAAAAATTTTTATGAAACAAAACACAAATTTTGTAAACACAAAAGTTAAAGTTGTATTAAATTTTTTTAAATCGGATATCCTTGATCCCTTGCGCATATTTATTTCATCACAATGTGACATCAAATCCCCGTTTAAATTTCTGGCAAAATGTTCTCCAGTGCCAAGTGGGAGAAAAAACTGAAAATTGTTTCAGCTATATGGCATTCAGTAAAAATTTTGCCAAAGGGGAGTTTGGATTCGATTTAGGTGATAGTTAATGAAATTAAAATTAAAGAAATTAGAATATTGAAAAAATTTTGATTAATAAAATTATCAAACTTTTACAACATTTTTTAAATCATTTTTTGTCTAACTTTAAATGCATATGCAAATTTGCCCTTTCAGTATTAAATATCCAATAAATTTTTGATTTAAAAATCAAGGTGTCCCGACAGTAACGCAGTTGTTGAAAAAAAATTGATTACTATCTTAAAGATAATAAACATTTTTTGGGTAAAAAATTGATTTCAACAATTACTATCCTAATAAATCCTAAAAGTGATAATTTTTGTATCCTTCAAAAATCATTATTCATCTCCATAATTGTGGATATTATATTTAGCTTTTAAAAAATTCCTCCAAAATGGAATTTTTTAAGTCGTCGCTGCTGCTCTTTCTTAGTAAATCCAAATTTGCATAAATTTTAATTTTTGAGTATAATTTCGTAATCGACTTTTTTAATTATTTTTAGCGATATTTCAACATACACATTTATGCTCTATCAAAAATCAAAAAATCTTTTTTCCCTTTTTTAATGTCATTTTTAAAAGTTTTCTTTCTCCTCCATTTTTTTTGCGTCTTATCAAAAATTCTAAAAAGAAATTTTTATTGTATCTTTTGAAAAACACGATTGACTCTTTTTTATTTTCTCATCTTTCATTCTTTCTCTCTTTTTTCATCTTTAGTTGGTTGGAGAGAGAAGATGAAAAAAAAGAAACCAAAAATTCATTGAATGAAAAACGTCAACGACTTTGGTCTTTTTTTTTTGTCGAAACAACAGCACCCGTTGCCGCCGCCGCAACAGCAACAGCAGCGGCAGCAGCAAAAACTACCGTAAACTTTTTTTACTTTGCTTCCATTTTTTTATGCACGAAAAAAAAAGAAAGCAAAGGTAAAAAGACACAAAAAAAAAGGAAAACGAAGGAAAAAGAAAGGGAGAAACAAACATGATCAAAATATAAAAAAATTTAAATCCATGAAAAATATTATACGCTCCGTGCGTTCGGGATAAACAAAGTATTTCTCTTTTCATCGCACGGGTCCTCTTAGCACGAAAATATGCCGAAATCTTTAAAAGTGAATATTACTAAATTTAGACTATTTTTTCTGTTTTTACAATTAAAATTAACCCTAAAATATGTGCCAACAAAAAGAAAGAAAGAATCCAGGAAAATACGAAATTTGAATATTTTATTGATTACTCAAACATTTTTAACAACCGTTAAATATTTTCAAAAAAAGTTTATATAAATCATGTTTTTTTTAAAAACAGTTTGTTCTAGGCTTAATTTTAATCGTAAAAACAGAAAAAATAGTCTAAATTTAGTAATATTCACTATTTTAAACATTTTGGCATATTTTCGTGCTAAGAGGACCCGTGCGATGGAATAAAAAAAACTTTGTCTATCCCCGAAAGTTCCCTTTAAAAAACAAAGACAATTTTTTTTGAAGTTTCAAAGAATTTCGGATAAAAAAAATATAGGGGCAATTTTTGGGGGTACAAAAGTGGCAACAAAAAAATTCTATAAATAAATGTTAGATTAATTTTTAAGTCTGACTACAGTATGACGAAATATTGTTTTAAACAAACGCAAAAAATTGGAAGTTTAAAATCTATAAATCTTTGGACTTTGAAAATGATTAAACATGTTTCTCGAAACTGAATTTAATTTTGCTAAAATAAAAAAGCTAAACATTTTATAATTCAAAGATCTCTAAAAATAATCAATGGTTTTACAGGTGTTAAAAAGTTGAATTACAAGAATGAATTTAATAGAATTTTAATAATGGATTAAAGTATATGCTGTTATGTAATAATTTAAAAATGTGATTAAAGCTTTGGAAAATGAAAGAAAGAAAGAAAGAATTGAGTGCAAGCTACAAATTAAATGCTCGTGAACTTTTGTGTTTAAAGAAAAAAGTGATGATGAAATTTGCATACTGTAATGGTGAAAGTTTTAAATGACGAAAAACAAGTTTTTAAATTATAATTATGTTTTAAAAATATTAAAATAAGTTTTATTTTTGCATAAATTTTTTTTCTCCATGTTCTACAGTAACCTCCTCAAACAAAAAAAAATAAATATAAAAATGACGCACAAAATTTCAATTTTTGTATTACTTTTAAAAATGATAAAAATCAAAAATTATTTTTTTACATTACTGTAAAAATGTAGTTTCTTGAGAGGGGGGATAAAATTTAATAATTTGATAAGTAATTTTTAAGAAAAACCAGTAGGGGATTTATCTTTGGATTTCAGATGAAAAATGATTCACGAAAATTAGCAATTTTTGAAGAAGATAAAAAGATACAAAAAATGAAAATATTTTTGTTTTTTTCGTTTTTTTTTGTGATTAATAGGATAAAACATGCAAATTTTTTACGGGATTTGTTGAGCTTTTGATTCTCATCAATGATGAACAATAGGAGATACCACCCACACCACATCCAGTTGATCTTTGGCAAATGGTTTTTTTAATGCCATGTAGCAACAGAAAAAATGAAACCTTTTTGGCATTGAAGAAACATTTTGCCAGACATTGGCTTGGGAAAAACACAAAAATGGAAACATCTTATTGTCCAAATGTTTTCATTGGCTAGAGTTTATTTTCAACGATCAAAAACATATCAATTCAAAACTGATTAAAAAGTGATCCTTTAAATGAACACATTTCTACCGTACCCCTTTACAAATGTTTGCCCTAAAAAACAAATTTCAAAATGTTCAAAGACTAATCAAATTATTCAGGTTTTTTTAAAAGAGCAAACATTTTTTATTTATTATTTCTTTATTTAAAAAAAAATAAATATTTAATCGGAGACAATCAAAACCTTTTTTTGAATTGTAGTTACTACAATCGTAGTTTCATAAAAAACCAAAACACGTTGTTTGCCCTCTTTTTAGTTTTTTTTAAAAGAATAAAAAACATTGCGAAAAATAATTTATTTTATCAAACACCAAAACAACAAAAAATAAACTTTTAAAAAAGGGGCTTAAATTTGCAAAAAAGATAGAGTATCAAAAAAAAGGTATTCTGCTATTTTGGCATCAAATTTTGAATTATAATGCAAATTTTTTTTAAATTTTTAATTCAAAAAATCAAAATATAATTTTTAGTTTTTTTCAAAAACAAAGAAAAAAAACATATGTGGTCTTGAAAGGATTATGGCATTGAAAAACATTTTGCCAATGGATGGGATTTACGGTAGATTATATCTGGTTTTGCTCAAAAACCATTTATTACGCCATCCATGTTTTTTAAAACATAATTTTTTTTTAAATTTTAATCTTCGACTTTTTTGCAAAGAAGGATCAAAATTGAGGGGGGGGGGATAAAAGAAAGATAAAAACACAGCAGATTAATAAAAAGATAAATGAGTAATAGAAAAAAAAGGGATACGGTATTGAAAGGTTTTATGGCATCAATGACCTTGCTCCAAAAGGATTTTGGATTTTTAGAATTAAAAACAGATGTTTTGAAGATATGAAAAAAAATGACAGGGTTACTGTAAATACAAAATTGAAAAATGATAAAAGCAAAGTAATCGCTTCAAGACATTCCTTTTTGAAAAATATGATACAAAATATTCTTTGAAAAAATGGAGATCGAAAAACAAAGAATCAAAAACACAAATATCTCGAAGTGTACTGTAGTTTAAGATTAAACAGGGATAAGGGATTATCAGGAAGTGACGTCACGCAAATCGAAATTTTTGACTTTTTTAAATGTCCGAGATTTCCACACCCCCCCCCCCCAAAAAATTCACAGTTTTGACTCTGTTTAAAATGTCTAAAATATTTTAAAAGCTATTTGGCATTCATTCCCATATTGCCAATGCGTGACGTCGCGCTTGGTAAGTCCCTAATGCAAATTAATCGCTTTAAGACATTGCTTTTGTAAAATTTATACAGAATTTTTAAAAAACGAAGACCAAAAATTAAAAAATCATACATCAAAAAAATGAAAACAATAAAAAATCACAAATATCTCCCCAAAAAAACTAACCTTTTTCTATCAAAAATGAAACACTTAAATACACTTTTATCCCCGTTTTTTTGCTAATTGTTTGGGCATTAAAATTAAGCAATCCAAAATTGGAGAAGCAAATAAAGCCCAAAGCATAAAGTCAATAATCAATACCCCAAAAAAACAGATATATAAAATCATGGATCAAAAAGTGCATGGTTTGTAATAAAAAAATTATCCGGAAAGAATTATATCCCAAAAAAAGCCAAAAATAAACAAATATATACAGTTTTATATTTTTTATATATTTGAAACATCAAATTTTGAACCTTTTAATTTTTGTTTTGTTTGAATTTTATATCCAAAGCAAATAAAGATCAACCTGGAAATACAAAACAAAACAAAATTTTTTCTCACATTTTTTTCCTGCATTTTTTTCTATATTTTTTTGTACAAAAAAAATCCAGCAAAATTTATCTCTATTTTTTTGCCCTAAAGATTCCGTCTTTTGTTTTTGCAGACAAAAAAATATTATATAAAATTCAAAGATTTGTTGTTACAAAAAAAACTTTGTGATAAAAATGAGATATGATATAGTTTTTTGATTTTTGATGCATGCTTTTTTGACTGATAAATAACAATTTTAAAAAACGGATAAATTTTGTCGGAGATCATAGTTGAAAAAAAAGGAAGGTCAAAGTGAGCTTTGAAATTTTTGTATCATTGATAAAATTGGAGATATCTCTTTTTTTTGTATCGATGTTTAAAACATACATACAAAACATCATGTTTTGTATCAAAGGATTAATTAGAAGATGGTAAAAAAGGATTTTGCAAAGAACGGCATAAAAACATGTTTGTTTTGATACCGTTTATGACGCATTCAAATTTTTGTGGCTGTTTTTGTAGGGGGTTTTCGAAAAGATTTTTTGGGCATACAAAACCATTTTGAAATATAGAATTCAAAAACCAAATGCTTTAACAAAATTCTTTTTCGATTTTTATTCAAAAATTTGAAATTTGCATATGCTAGATTTTCAGCTTTTTAAAACTATCCTTTGTCTTTCTTTCTCGCAGCACATTACATTTGGAGTTTATGCAAATTTAAAAAACCTCGATGCCCCTTAATTAACTCAATTAAGCACCATTTTTGGTAAAACGTTTATCCCAAAACTTATCAGTTTGCTAAATTAAATATTTATTTATTTGTTTTGTTAAAAAAACGGAAGTCGATCAAAGTATTTCCTCAAAAAATATCTTTTTTTTGTGTCATATTTACTCACCTAAATATCATTGTCTGATGTTTAAAAGAAAATTGGATTTTAAAAAATCAAAAGATCATTCATCCAAGCAAAATTTCAACAAAACAATTAATTCTTCAAATTTTCACGTATTTTTTTTGTTAAATAAACAAATAATACTTTAAATTTAATTTTAAAATGTGTGACTTTTACAAAAACTTGTGCTCTAAGATTTTCCAGGAGTAACGTCACGCATTGGCAACGTGTGAATGAATGCCACAAGGCTTTAAAAGTATTTTAAACGTTTTTTTAGGAACAAAATAGGGTTTTCGTTGGCTTCTATTTTGTGGAAGTTTCAGACGTTTAAAATGTTTTCTCAAAACAACAATAGAGCACACAAAAGTCGAAAATTTCGATTTTACGTGACGTCACATTTGCGCCATCACTTTTAACATAACCATCACTTGTACATCTGATAATTTTTGAAGAACAACAAAACACATTTTTTTAAATTTTGGATGATATTTAAAAATTATTATTTCGAAAGAGCGCTAAAAATCAACCTTTAAAAAAAATCAAAGTTGAATTCATTCAAAGTTTTTGCATTCAAAAAAAACTTTTTGAAGTATCTTTTTTTGTTTCCCAGGAAAACTTAAATATAAAGTTTGAGTAAACTTTAAACTCAAAAAAAAAGTGTTGTTTACTTTTAAATAGAAAACGAGGAAAGTTTAAAATAGAAAAAAAGAAAACAGAGAAAATTTTCAATTGTCATATTTTTAAGAAAGTTGAATGGAAAAGGTTTTATATTTCAAGGATATTTATTTTTTTTGAAGCAGCCAACGTGAAAAGTTAAAAATATAAAAACAAAAATGAATGAAAAAAAGTTTTTTCATTGAATTTCAAGTGCTTCTTCCTCCTTCACGAGTTTTGTTATTTTTGTTTTTTTAAAACACGGGTTAAAAGTTAAAAAATAAAATATAAGGATAAATTTAGCTGCAAAAAAATAGTCGGGGGGGGGGGGGGGGGGATAAAAGTACAAAAATATTTTGTAGCATCAAAAATGTATTTTTCTTTTTTTGAAGATCGTTGATTTCAAAGGCTTTTGGGGATTTGAGAATCTTCTTTTTGCAAAAACAATAAGCTTTTTCAAGGTTCAGAAACCTCTTCTTTAAAAATATAAAAAACAAAATATAAAAAACAAACTATTTTTAAAACCAAAATAAAAAAATACATCTAATTTATTGTTCATTTCCACGCCGATGTTTGGCAAAATGTTTTTTCAATGCCAAATAGGAAAAAAAGGTTTTTTTTAGTTTTTCTTTTCAAAAAAAGAAAAGTTTTTTCCACATGGAGCTGAATGGACATTTTGCCCAAAATTTGCTTTGAATTCGTTGTGGGAGACTTTAAAAATATAAAAACAAACTAAAAAACAAAATCAAATATTTAAAAAAATAAAAATCCTGCAACGAAAATAGGAACTAGTGTTAATTTTCCAAGCTGATATTTGGCAAAATGTTTTTCAATGCCAAAATAAAGAAAAATTTTTTTGCCACTTTGAATGGACATTTTGCCAACAATTGCTTTCTATACGTTGTGGGAAACCGTAGAAGCTTATCTTATCATCAACTTTAATGAAAAATTTGTTAACAAAAAATTTTTATTACCATAAAATACAAAATTATTACGATTAATTGTTTTTATTATTTACATAAAATTATTATTATTAATATTATTATGAAGATCTTCTACCCCTTTCCAATAACTACAGTAACCCTGTAATTTAAAATAAAAATGTTTAAAAAAATATTTTTTAACAAAGTTTGCAAGATTTTGCGCAATTCTTTTTCTTATATTCTCTTGTGTAATATTGATTGGCGCAGAAACCGGTGTCAACCCATTCACGGCATTTTGGATGTGTATCGGCACATGCTGTTGCCAATGGAATATGAGCTCCACAAGTATTACAAGTTTTTGGGCATAATTTTTTCATATATTCCATGTAAAGCGGATGTCCACAAAGATTTGCTCGTTCTGAACAATTCTTTCCAACATCAACACAATTGCCATTTGTGCCAACGCCGCTGCCACCACTTGGAGGTGGAGGTTTTACAGCTGATGGAGGAGGAGCTGGAATTTCGGTGACAATGGGATTACTCGTAACACCAGGGATACAGAATCCACAGGTTCGAGCACATTGCTTTTGCATTGTTGCTTTTTGTTCGGGATTTGTGCATACACCTTTCATTGTTCGACAATCAGCATTTGTGTCTCGGCAAGAAGTTTTTGTGCAAAGGCCACAAGTTCCTGCACAATATTTTGAAAGAACATCAAACCATTTAGAGACATGACATTTATTAAGGTTTTTTTGGCAGTCAATTAAACCTGAGTCATCATCTTCGCAACTGAAAAAGTATTTTAGTTTTAGCACGAAATTTTTGGCAAAGTGTTCCAGGCATTAAATTTTTCATTTTTTTTTTGCTACAAACAATTAAACTTACGCAAAGTTCATATCTTCACAACAAATGGCACATTGCTTCCGACAACTTTTTGCAATATCTTCATATCCAAGTTCATCACATTTTGGATCACGACGACCAGTTAAAAGATCTGGTGCCGCGAAAAGAGATTTACAAAGTTCAGTGCCCCGAGTATCAGTGCATGCTTGAGCGGTTGAAATAAAGAGTTTAGTTCGATCATCTTGACAACGCATTCTTCCACTTGGATTTGGATTTTCAATTTCAGTTTTAATTTTAGCAGGAAGATCTCCAGTTCCTTCAGCGGGATTAATAGGTCCTTTGTTTTCTTCTTTTGGAATAAAAGGATTAATAGGCCCATTATTATTTCCATTGGTATTTGGGATAACAGGTCCAAACTCTCCTCCACCCATTCCACCACCACCTCCCGGGGGAAGAATTGGAAGACTTCCCTCTTCAGTAGGGCCTTTATTTTGACTGGCATTTTTGGCAAGATTACTCAAAAATTCCAACGCTTCTGCAGATGATAATTCTTTATCACCAACTGCAACTCGATTTCGTACAAGTTTATCATTATCAATTTCCCCAGAAATTAGATTTTCATCAACGGATAAAGCAGAGCCATAAATAGCCAAAGGCAAAATTGCAGCAAAAATACAAATCGACTTTGATATCATTTTTTATGGGAAATAAAAATGGATGATATAAAACACAAAAAAAGTGATGAATTTGACCAAAATTGAATTCACTTTTATACTAATACATAATCCACGTTAGTTAAAAGTGGACATGCACAGGTGGTCAAATGAATTTTAGAAATCCTTGAAAAGAAAGAAATGACCATTTTATATTTTTGTTTAGACAGAAGTTTATCCCTTTTTTGGAAGCAAAATGTTTGACAAAAATAAAAAGTAATAATTTTTTTTTGAAAATTAGTTTTAAAAGAAAAGGTACAATTTTTTGGAGCAAAAATTTTTATTCAAATTTATGCAGCTTAATTTTACGTTGCTTTTAAGGGCACTGAAAAAAATGATGCAGCAATTATTATTTATTCAATTTAAAGGAGGCGTTCCGGATAGACAAAGTTTTTCACACTGATCCTCTTAGCACGAAAATATGCAAAAAATCTTTAAAACAGCGAATATTACGAAATTTAGACTATTTTTTCTGTATTTACGATTAAAATTAAGCATAGGAAAACTGTTTTAAAAAATATGATTTATATAAACTTTTTTTAAGAATATTTAACGGTTGTCAAAAATGTGTGAGTAATCAATAAAATATTCAAATTTCGTATTTTCCTGGATTGTTTCTTTTTTTTGTGGGCACGTGTTTTAGGGTTAATTTTAATCGTAAACACAGAAAAAATAGTCTAAATTCAGTACTATTTTAAAGATTTTGGCATATTTTCGTGCTAAGAAAACCCGTGCGATGGAAATGAAAGAAAACTTCGGCTATCTCGAGCACTCCCTTTAATCATGTTTTATCCTGTAAGCATTTGTTTCCAAATCAAGACCTCTCTAAACGAATGTTTGGATGCACTTTTTAATTTTTTGACATTTTTGTTGTTGTTTTTCATTTATTTCTTCCAATATATTGTTTAATAAAAAACAATAAAAATCCATGTTTTCGCCAAAAAAGTTAAACAAATATTTTCTATTTTTTGGTCCTTCATTTTTTCTCGTTAAATTTACTAAAATAGTAACAAATCAAAATTAGAAACAATTTTATTTGTTTTCCTTTTTTTCTTCTAAAAATTTATAAATACAATTTTTTAATGTTTGTTTTCCATGCTTTTTTTTGTACAAATTTTTGATGAAAAATAGAAACAAAAATGGACACAAAAAAAATGATATATTTGATGCATGGTTTTTTGTTGATACTTTTTTTTCAATGAATTTATTTTTTGTTTAGCATTAATAAGTCATCATTTTTGGTAGAAGCTTCAATGATTGTTGGAGAATTTTTTTGAAAAATTTGAGGGATCAAATTTAAAGAAAAATATTCTTTAAAAATTTTTGTATTTATTTTTTAAATAAAATAAAATAAAATAAAATAAATTTATTTGTTAGTTACTCATACATTTAAATAGGGTCTGTGCAGACGTGACGTTACGCATTTTATGGGTCGAAAATTTGATTTTTTTGGCCAGAAAAACAATGCTTCTTTTTTTACAGTAATAAATATAAAAATATAACAGAGTAATGAAAGATCTTCTTTTTTGTTTGTCGGAGTTATTCAATGAAAATATATTCATTTTCTGCAGTTTTGATAATGAATGGGGCTGAAAAATAATGAAAATTTTATTTTGGATAATGGATTTTAATTTTAAAAAACTTACAATTTGTATTTATCAAATAACACCTCTTTGGTTTGAAGATATTTAAATTAATTTAAGATTATCAAAAAAAATACAATACTGAAAAAAATTCACTAATCTTATTTTAAAGGTATTTCTTAACAATTAATCTCAAAAGAAAAATTGTGTAGAGAACTTATTGCAAGTATTAAAGGGAGTCTCGCAGCTAAAATAAAACCCATTTTCACCTTTTATGACGTCACATCTTGGCGCGAAAATAATTTTACTCTTTTTTGCACATTTTTTTTTATAAAAAATTGCAGCAAAAAAGTGTTAAATTATTTTCGCGCTAGGAGGTACCGTCATAAAAAGTGAAAATAAATTTTATATCGGTTGCGATACTACCTGTAACACTCATAAATCGAGAACCTCGAATAAAATATTCAAAAACTCTAAAAGAATAGAATCTTAAAGAAAAAAAGAAGTTGCAATTTTTTAACTCTTCTCTAAAAGAATAGAAAAAGAAGAAGTTGCAATTTTTAACAGGGCATCTGCTTCGATTATATTCTTTTTGTTTAATATATATTTGGTCACAATTCGACCGCCCTCCTCCGTTTTCTAAAGCGTCATCTTCCCTCGGCACAATGGGGGGGTCTCCGCTTCTTTCTATATTGGAAAAATGCTTACTTGAAAAATCTCAAACAACATCAAAAAAAAGAAGGATTAATTTTTTTATTGAAATTTTTGTGTGATGAAAAATTTCAAAATCAAACCAAATTCTTCGATGATGAAAAAAAAAACAATAATTAGCAAAAAAATGGTGTGTGATAATATCATTTTTCTTGTATATTTTTTCATTAAATTTATTGTTTTTATAAAATAGAGTGTTCGGGATAGATCATATCTGGACACAAGGCCGTATACAGAATAAAATTTTGGAGGGGCACAGCGATTTTGGGGGGCTCCCCTTTGATCTTTTGTCACCGCAAACACTACGCGGCAAAAGATCAATGGAGACTCCTCAATTTCGGGGGACACATGTGCCGAATCCCCTCCCCCCCCTAAATACGGCCTTGTCTGGACAAAGCCAAAAAAGGAGAGAGAGAGATAGACAAAGTCGTTTTCATTCCATCGGACGGGTCCTCTTTGCACGAAAATATGCCAAAATCTATAAAATATTGAATATTATTAAATTTAGACTATTTTTTCTGTTTTTACGATTAAAATTAACCCCAGGAAAACTGTTTTAAGAAAATATGATTTATAAACTTTTTTTGAGAATATTTAACGGTTGTCAAAAATGTGTGAGTAAACAATAAAATATTCAAATTTCGTATTTTCCTGGATTGTTTCTTTTTGTGGGCACATGTTTTAGGGTTAATTTTAATCGTAAAAACAGAAACAATAGTCTAAATTTAGTAATATTCACTATTTTAAAGATTTCCATATATTTTCGTGGTGATCGTTCCTGTGTAAATTGAAAAAAAAAACTTTGTCTATCCAAAACGCTCCCTTTAAATCGTCGTGTGTTTGTAATTTTGTATTATATCTATTGCATCTAATGATCTTCGGAACACTTTCAAATTGCACTCACTTTATTTTAAAGAATAGGATTCAAAAAGTAACAAAGAATCCATGACAAAAAAAAGAAATGCAAAATTCTTTCCATTTGTTTCCTTTGAAATTTTTTTTCACGGAAGTAAAAGTTATTATTAATCTTTATTTTATTTTTGGAGGCATTTATTTTTTGGAGTCATTAAAATTTCTAGGAAAAGTTACGTTAAAAACGGTAACCAATTTTTGAAGGGGAAAAAAGTAAAATTATGAGTTTTTTGAGTCACCGAAAAAAAAAGGTATCTCTTTACTTTCTTCTTTTTTTCCCTTTCTTTTTTTTTCTTTTTCAAATCGGAAGTTTTCATGCGAAAAATTTCAATTATTATTATTTTTGAAACTCAAAGAAAAAAATAGAAAAGCAAAAAAGGGTTCCATTTTTTTCCGACCTAATTAAGTCTAGATTTTTGTGAAAAGTGAGTTGAATCACACAAAAAAAAATAAAGTGAAAAGAAAGTTTGGTTTGGTTTATTCCAATTTTTGTTTATGGAATTAATTTAATTTTATTAAAAATGTTGTTGTTGCATTTTTTGGCATTTGTTAGTTTTCTCCCTCCTGGCATTACCTTCTTCTTTGGTCCAATGATGGGTGGCGGAGGAGGAGGGTGTAATTGTCCGCCTCCACCGTCATGTGCTCCACCACCAGTTTGTGCTGCACCTGCACCGCCTCCAGCGTGTGGAGGGCCCTCCGATTTTCAATCATTTCCTGGTCCACAACCACTTTTTCGTCCTCAACCACCTCAACCATTTTATCCACCTTCAAATATTGGTGGTTCATATATTGGATCCTCTGGTGGCAATGGGGGACAATATGTTCAACAAATTTTACCAAGTTTACAATTGCCTCAAGGTGCCCCACCTGCTCCAGCGGCACCACCAGGATATCGACCAGAAACAAATTATAATCAAGCTCCCCCGCCTCCACCACCTCCGCCTCCTCCGCCTCCACCTCCGCCGCCTCCAGCTCCGGTAGTAAGTTGTTTCTTTTAAATTTTGTTTTTTACACAGCTAACAGCTACATTTGCATAAACTTTGAAGTGGATCCTCTCTTTTTTTGGCATTAAAAGTTTTCTTTAACTTTAAAAAAAAAATTTTTATGCAAAATATTCCAATTTTAATCCTCTACATTTTCACTAAAAAATGTTACAAAAAAGTTATATCAGGTTGTTCGATAAGTCCGTGCACCTTTTTGATCATCTGGAATTTTTTCAGTTTTTGATTTAATTTTTTAATTTATTTTTTAAAGGATGCCCATGGAGGTTAGAAATCATGGTTCAAAGGAGTTTTTGGGGGATTTTAGTTTTGGCGGATTTACAGGGGATATACTGGGATTAACCGGGATTTTTAGGTATTTTGCCTAAAAAAGTAACAAAAGTTTTAAAATATTTGACATATTTTTTAATGATCCTAAAGCTTAACATTTGACTCATAGGATCTGAAACTATTATTTTTTAATGTTTCTGGTGCAAATGCCGGAAAAAAATAATTTAAAAATTTCATCGGAAAATTTGAGGACACTTTGTAAAATTTGCATAAATCAAATCCGGCATTTTAAACTTTGGCAAAGTGTTTTGTATCAGGTCGCCAACATCCCAATCTTCAATTTTATGCAAACATTTCTCTGTTTTACTATATTTTTTGTACTTTTTTGTGCAAAATACCTAAAAATCCCGGTTAATCCCAGTATATCCCCTGTAAATCCGCCAAAACTAAAATCCCCCAAAAACTCCTTTGAACCATGATTTCCAACCTCCATGGGCATCTTTTAAAAAAGAAATTAAAAAATTAAATCAAAAACTGAAAAAATTCCAGATGATCAAACAGGTGCACGGACTTATCGAACAACCAGATAATGCAAAAAAAAGAAGATATGCCTCAATTTTTATGCAAATTTGCAATATTACTTTTCATTTTTTGCCACCCAAAATCATGCATATTTTAGCCATCCCCCTACAATCAAAATGTTGAAGAATCATCTCAATCAAATCTCTTTTCTGATTACGATGAAAAGATATCTGTTGAACCGGCGGAGAGAACGTATAACTCCGGAACACCGCCCACATCAAATTTTATTGACACTGATGCAAAATCTGCAAGTCACACCGCTCAAATTCAAGTGGAAGTGATGCCCTCAAAAAATACAGCAGAAGAAACATCGTACAAAGACAAAGTTTTTATTTTTCTTTAAAAATTTGCTTATTTTTGTCAAAATTTTTTAAATAAATTTTAAGTGTTTATTTTCCAGGAATTGGAAGAAAAAGATAATTTTGATTTTGAAATTCAACAAAAACCAATTAAAAAAGTAACCGAAACAAGTTTTGCATCGACTGGATTAACAATGAAATCAACAACAATGATTCGAACAACCCTTCCACCAACGGTTCCATCAACGACTCCATCAACGACCTCAACAACAACAATCTTTCCAACATTAATTACAACAACAACTCCTGCGGGTGGAGATTTATATGATGATAATAAATTGCCAGAGATTGAAGAATATTATGAAAATTCTTCAAATAAATCAAAAATTAATAAAATTTTTAAAAATGATGTAAGTTTATAATTGTTCTAATTGATTTTGATGGCGTAGGAAAACGGCAGCTGTAAGATTAGAATCGACCGAAAATTTTGAATCGGTGCGATCCTATTCTGTTTAGTATTTTTAAGAAATTTTTTTTTAAATATAATATTTTAAAATTTAAAAATCAAATAAAATATTCCAAAATTTATAAAATTGAAGATTCTTTAGCGCTGCTTTTTTTTTTGCTTTCAATTATTAGCGAGAAAAAAAGTGTGTAAAAAAATTTTTTTTAAAATAAAATGAATCATATTTATTTATGGCTGAAATGTTTAAAAACAAATGATATTTTTTCGCAATCTTTTCTATTTTGAAAATCGTCCTTTTTTTTTTCTCTTTTAAAACTTTTTTTTTAAATTAAAAGGCGTACGTTTTTTTTCAAAAATAATATTTACGGCAAATTTTTTTAGCAAAATTTCAAAAAATGTTGTTTCTTTCTTTACATTGCGTTTTTTGAAACAAAAAATGACTTTGTTTGTGATTTTTTGTGCCATTTAAATTCTAAAAATGTTAAAACATTTTACACTTTTTTGAAATATTTTATATTTTTATTATTACGAAAAAATTTTATTAAAAATATGGCACAAAATATGGAAGACAAAAAAAACTTAAATTACAAAAACTTTAAAATCTTAGAAACATTTCAGAAACGTACACCCATTAATAAATAAGTGTCCAAAAAATTTTTAATCAATTTTTTTCAAAAAATTTAATAAATTTAATGCAAAAACATTTTAGGCTCTTTCAAATGATTACTCGGACGGTTCATTTCGAACTAAAATTGCTGGTGTAAAAAATCGTGTTGCAAATGAAAATGAAAGAGACATTAAATGTGGGAATGAAAATTTAAGAAAAATTATGATGGAAGTAAGTTAAACCACTTAAAACTTTTAAAAATTTGCATAAATTTTAAAAATTTGCATAAATTTTAAAAATTTGCATAAATTTTAAAAATTTGCATAAATTTTAAAAATTTGCAGAACATTGTTTCATCTCCGACAATTTCGAAGCAATTAATTTTCTCAGCTGGAAAACATCAATTTCAAAAGTTGATTGATGTTGTGTGTTCAAGAAATAAATTTTCGTATACGGTAGTTTCGAGTCAAATTTATTGCGAAGTTACAAAACCGCCTGTAACATGTTTTGCATTTTTTCAACCGTAATTTTTGTGATATTTTTGAAAATTGATTAATAAAATAACTAATTGGCTTTTAAGTCTGAACTAATCCAAAAATTAAATTAAAATAATACACTATTGTTGAAATTCATAAATGTAAATATAATAATATTGTTAAAAATGTTTTTATTCAATAATAGTTACATTTTTTTAATTAATGAAATAACTAAATAATGCTTTTTTTTGCAAAAGTATAAAGCTTAAATGCCGCGAAAAATCAAAAAATGAAATTAAAGCGTGTTAAAGGGAGTGTCGGAGATAGTGAAAAAATTTTTACGACAGTTTTCCGTCGTTCCAAGTGATGGGGAATGAAAAAGTTTGTCCGCCCGCACGCACGCAACGAATGCATTCCCCATCACTTGGAACGACGGAAAACTGTCGTAAAAATTTTTTCACTATCTCCGACACTCCCTTTAAATAAAAATAATTTAAATTTAAAAAATTTACATATTTTTTCCACTGTCAAGAAAAGTAAAAAAAAGGTGAACAAAATATTTAAAAAACGTTATCTTTGAAAAAAGTTTGCATATAATTTAAAAAAATATATTTCTGCATTTTCTTCGTTTTTTTTCTATTTTTTACAGCTTTTTTAAAATTTCTTTCTTTTTCATTAAATTTTTTGTGTGTCATTTAAAAATGACTGCGAAAAAATGTTTGCTAATATTTCGTAACATTTTTCATCATTTGATTCATATTTTTTATAGTTTTCGCAAAAATGATCAACTGCATTTGTGGAAAAAAAGCAATTGGACTTTTTTGAGACAAAATTTATGTCAGTTTTTTTAAAACAGAAAAAATGTTCTTTTTTGAATATTTTATTTATGAAACTTTGTACCAAAAAAATATAATATTTTCCATCTGTAAATAATTTATCCATTCAATTGTGATAAAAATGTTAAACCCAAAGCAAAATTACAGAGGTCATTATTTAACAATTTAATTTTTTAATTTTTTTGCCTCTTTAAAAAGTGTAAAAAATGAATGTAGCAAAATTTACAAAAAATTGGAAAAAAAGAGAGTTTAAAATGTATATCTACATTAAAAAATTTAAAAAAATAATCAAATATTCAAAAATACAGTTATCGTTGAAAAAAGCTTATTTATTTTAAATTTGTACATTTTTTACAATCGTTTTTGCTTTAAAATCACTTTTTTTAGATTTCGTAAAAATTTTTCGCAAGTTTATTTTTCTTTGCATTTTGAAATCTGTTTTGAAATATATTTTGTTTATTTAAAATGTAGAATCATCAGACTTGTTTTTTTGGCGTTTTTTGTCTTCATTTTTTAAAGAAAATGCATTTTTTGACACCGAAATTTTAAAGAGAAACAGAAAAATTGGTGCAGACTCTAAACATAATAACATTTTAATTTAATTAAAACTTTCGGTACTATATAAATAAACTGAAGACTTCACTTTATTTGCATACTTTTTTTAAATGTTTTAAATAAATTTTAAAAACGTGTTTATTTTCCAGGATTTGGAAGAAAAAGATAAAAAGATTAAGACGAACTATTTGAGAACCGTATTCCCATGGTAGAAAAATAATTGTTTGTCTCAGAAGGGGCCGAATCTCTTTATATGGCTTATCTGGGACCTAAATAGATTATTTTTAGCATTTTTGGCGCAACTTTAAAGTTCTGCGTAATTTTGGCGTGAAAAACGCGAAATGCGCAGAAATCAAGGGTTGTAAAGTTTCAGCCATAATTTCCAGGATTTATATGTTTTTGACTATGGGAAATCCAACGGTGATATTTGCTTTTGTTTAAAATTAGGTTTTCGTGGTGAAACATATATTCTATTTTTTGTCGCCTTAATTTTTGAACGGGGCGGGGTTAGGTTCGTATGTTTAAATACGCCCCAGGACGTTGGCTATCACGTGGTACCAATCTTATAGTGAAAATTGGTGACACCAACAGTTCGCCAAGCGAATGCCAAAACGCGGCAAAGAAAAAAATTCAAAATTGTTTTAACAAATTTTTAAATATACACTGAAAATGTATTTAATAGCGTTCTTTTATATCTGCACACGTAAAATATGAAAAAAATATTGACATTTATCACAAAAAAATCATTTTTAAAGGAGGTTCCTGCTTTCGAAATTTTTATTGTCAAGTTTCGGACCAAAACAAAATTCCTTGTGTATTTGATGATGCTGATTTTTGCACATTCAAATTCTACAAATATTTTTACCCAAGAATGCTTATAATTCATTAATTAAAAAAGGCATATTGGTTTCCAAAATAAAAACAAATAAAATTTACTCTCCAACATCAACAAATATTAAAGGGGGAGTCACACTTCACACAAACTTTTTATAAGAGGGAACAGAGAAAAGGAGAAAACGCTGCCAAGTCAAAGAAAAGAAATAGTGCGTCTTTTCTCTTTTTTCCCCCTGATTTTCACGATTTGTTATAAAAAAAAATTTATGTTAACTGCGACTCCCCCCTTTAATAAGTCAAAAAATTTCTTATGAATCAAGCTCCGGCAAGGCCGTATTTTTGGGGGGGGGGATTCGGCACCTGTGCCCCTTTTTCTTTTTTACCACGCTGAATCGGTTTCTCCAGGGTCATTTTACTTTATTTAAAGGGGGAGACCCACCTTGAACAATTTTTTGTTCAGGGTTCATTGGAGCTGCTTTTTTTAAAACCTTTTGCAGCTCCAACGAATAAAAAAAGCAGCTCCAATGAGTCTGCGATCGCGTCGAGACCATCAAGAAAATTGCAGTAAAAAATTGTTCAAGGTAGGTCTCCCCCTTTAATTAGGCATGTATAAATATAAATAAATAAATTATGAGTTTCATGGAAAACTAATTTTGGCCTGTGCCGCTCTCCTTTGAGATTTTTTAATTTTCTCACAGATTGCGTCTTTTAAAATCTATTTTTATTTTAGAAGATTTTTTCAAGATATTCAAGTTATTAATAATGCTTTAATTTTTTTTTCTACTTGACGAAATTAAAACAAGATTCTAACATTGTGTTAAAATTAAATATTTAGAATTTTAAAAAATTAACATATTTTTCTCTAATAAAATGTAGAAAAACAAAATATTCAAAAAAAGCTTTTTAATTTTAAAAGTCAAATTTGTACATTTTTTACAATCGTTTTGGCTTTAAAAACGCTGTTTTAGATTTCGTAAAAATTTTTCGCAAAATTATTTTTCTTTGCATTTTAAAATCTGTTTTGAAATATTTTTTGTTTATTTCAAAAGTGTATCATCGGACTTGTTTTTTTTAGCGTTTTTTGTTTTCCTTTTTAAAAGAAAATGCATTTTTTGGCACTGAAATTTAAATGTTTTTTAAACAGAAACGGAAAAAATAAGTTTTTTGAATATTTAATTTTGAATACAGTTCGAACTTTTTTTCCACCAATTGATTTTTTGATAAAATTTGATAAAAGTGTGCCACAAATACTGCCGTCAAATGGTACGTTCTTCATGGTACGATAATTAAAAAATCTTAAAACCGAAAAACTTGCAAACATTGTTGAAAAAAGAAGTTATAAATTTCTCAATATTTTATGTTTTAATGCTTTTGGAACATAAAAATTTTGATAAATTTTATCTTTTTTAAAAATAGTTTTTTTTTCAATTACACTGATTTTGCAACAAAAAAAGCCATTCATTTTTTGGAAGAATCCATTAAAATTCCAAACAACCTTTTCAATATTTTTAGAGTTAAAAAAATTTTATTTTTTTTATTTTTTTTCCTGTTGTTACATTTCAATGTTTTTGTTTGTAATTTTTGAAAAAAACTATTTATAGAACTCTTTTTTTAATGATTTACGCCCATTATAATCATCATGAAAATTTTAAGCTTCTGTTTTTTGAGGTTTTAAAATAAACAGACTTTTAAAGATTTTTTAACAGAAAATTTAATCGCAGAAAAAAAATTTTTAAAATATTGAAAAAAGATTTGGTAAAAAAGCAGCCTAAAAAAAGTTTGGACTTTTTAAAAAAATATTTCGTCGAAAAAAAAGATCGCTACTATTTATTAAAAAAAGGAAAATAACATTCTATATTTTTTCCGCAAAAAAAATCTTACACAAACAATTTTTTTTGCAAGAAATGGAATCGATTTTCAACCATTTTATAATTTACTTTTTTTAATATTTTGATAACTTTTTTATGTAACTGAATTTTTGTTTTGATGTTTAAATACAACATTTAAATGAATAATTTTTTTTTTGGTTTCTTCTCCAAAAAATCTTACACAAACATTACTTTAAAGAAAAGATTTCAAAATTGCTAAAAATATTTTTGATTGAAAGCAAAAAATTTCAACATTTATTGATTGAATAATCTGTTGCAAAACGGGTTTTGAAAAAGGGATGTTGTTTGAATATTTTATGCATTTTGTAAACGAATTTTTATAAAAAAAATTTTCCAACCATTTTATGATTTACTTTTTTTAATATTTTGATAACTTTTTTTTATAACCGAATTTTTAATTGCATATTTAATTACAACATTTAAATGGATAAATTTTTTATCACTTCTTTATTTCTACTTTCTTATCATAACAGTATTTAAAAATTAAATTTAAACTGGATATCTCTAAAACGTTCTTTTAAAAAAAGAAACTGTATAAATATTTATTTGGGAGACCATTGTAATTGAATTCGATTCGAAATCAGATTAATAAAATGCAAATGTTTTTAATTAAAATTTTAACGCAATCCCCCTTTTTTTAAGGTGGGGGGGGGGGGGGGGGTTATGTGTTGTTTAAAATGTATTTCTTTTGTTAAAAATTACAGACTTCGTTTAATCGACTCGTTTTTTAAATTAAAGAGAGCAAAATTTTACATAATTTTTGTTTTAATTATTAATGACCTGGTTTTCAAAGTGAAAGAATTTTAAGATGGTATTTTTGATTTACAAACATATTTGTGAAAAACAATATCAACGATAAAAATTATGAACAAAGATAAAATTTTCAAAAAAAAAATCTTACTATGCTATCGTTAAAAAGCAACATCTTAAACAAAAGACTTTCAAAAAACACTGTGTTTTATTTTAAAAAATACGCCAATATTGTGTCTCTAAAAAAATGGACAGACGCATATTTTTGAATTTAAAAAAGTTATTTTCTTCTTTCTTTTTTTCGGCAAAAATTTGGCAATAAAATTTCAATCAAAAAATGGAAGAAAAAAATATTGAACAAAAAGTTTTTTTAAAGATTTATAACGCATTTTGTGAGAAATCGTAGATTCACCACGCACCCAAGCAAAAATTTGAGGCTTGAGGAGTATCCTCTCGGATCTAGAGGTTTTCGAGGTCGTAGATTCCGAATCTGAAGTCCGTTTTTGATTTCGTAATCGGAATTCCGAGATACCGTAATCAGGGCGCCTAAAATGGGTCACCCTCCAAAAACCAAAAAATGTGGTATCATTCGATTCCCCTCATCGAGGCAATTCAGAAAAAACCAAATATAGCTGAAAAAATTTAATAGGGTGAAAAATAATGCCATTTAAAGTAGCTAATTTTCGGTTTTTTGGCAATGAGTCCTTTAAAACCACGGACATGGAAACAAATGGATGACAGATTCGGAATCTACGTGTATTTTTACCCCAGGGGAGTCAGAAATATCAAAAGTACCGTGGTCACATCACATACATAAAAAGGGTCAAACATCTCAAAATCAACATCTATAGCATCGAATAATATATATATTTCATGAATGGGGGCAGGTATCGACTTCCGGTGACTTGCATTATGTAATATCAATGTTGTGGAGCATTCTGGGACAGTTTAAACATGTTTGGTAACGATTTCGAAATATGGGACCCCTTTGAAAATCCAAAATTTAACCAGATAGAAATATCGCATACACTTTGTTTTTTCTATCATAATAAAGTCAAATATGCATTATAATCGTAAAATATATGTAACAACATCAATATAACATGATAAAAAATGACGGGGGGTCAAAATCGATTTTTTATGATTTTTTCAATTTTGCTTATTTTTGATCAATTTTCGAGATACACAAATATTGGGAGTATCAGAATATATCAACTATCTGGTACTTTCGGGTTAAAATATAGCTTGTTTAAGATTTTTATGCTATATTTCGACATCCTGGAATTACTAGTTTTTGTTTTTCACGTAACTGAAAACATGCTCAAAAATTTAGTAAAAAAAAATTTGGAAATCAGTGTTTTTCCGATACAAGATCACTAAAAACGTTTTTTTAGGTTTATTAAAATTTACTTTGGTAGGGTGAAATGTTTTGAAACCATTTTGAACAATTTTAAGATTTTCAAAAATCACTGATTTTTCAAAATTTGAAAAAAAAATTTTATTTTATTTTGTGTTGAAATCATTCAGAAAGTGTTAAAATATTGACATTTAAGCCAAAAAAAATGTTTTTAGCGCTGTTGTATCGGAAAAACACTGATTTCCAAATGTTTTTTCCCAAATTTTTGAGCATGTTTTCAGCAACGTGGAAAACGAAAACTAGTAATTCCAGGATGTCGAAATATAGCATAAAAATCTTAAACAAGCTATATTTTAACCCGAAAGTACCAGATAGTTGATATATTCTGATATTCCCAATATTTGTGTATCTCGAAAATTGATCAAAAATAAGCAAAATTGAAAAAATCATAAAAAATCGATTTTGACCCCCCGTCATTTTTTATCATGTTATATTGATGTTGTTACATATATTTTACGATTATAATGCATATTTGACTTTATTATGATAGAAAAAACAAAGTGTATGCGATATTTCTATCTGGTTAAATTTTAGATTTTCAAAGGGGTCCCATATTTCGAAATCGTTACTAAAAATGTTCAAACTGTCCCAGAATGCTCCACAACATTGATATTACATAATGCAAGTCACCGGAAGTCGATACCTGCCCCCATTCATGAAATATATATATTATTCGATGCTATAGATGTTGATTTTGAGATGTTTGACCCTTTTTATGTGTGTGATGGGACCACGGTACTTTTGATATTTCTGACCCCCCTGGGGTAAAAATACACGTAGATTCCGAATCTGTCATCCATTTGTTTCCATGTCCGTGGTTTTAAAGGACATATTGTCAAAAAACCGAAAATTAGCTACTTTAAATGGCATTATTTTTCACCCTATTAAATTTTTTCAGCTATATTTGGTTTTTTCTGAATCGCCTCGATGAGGGGAATCGAATGATACCACATTTTTTGGTTTTTGGAGGGTGACCCATTTTAGGCGCCCTGATTACGGTATCTCGGAATTCCGATTACGAAATCAAAAACGGACTTCAGATTCGGAATCTACGACCTCGAAAACTTCTAGATCCGAGAGGATACTCCTCAAGCCTCAAATTCTTGCTCGGGTTCCAGAATGAAATCAAAAGTCTTCGTTTTCTCGCAAAATGCGTTTTATACGGTTTGCGACTTTTTTTGCACTCGGGAAATGCAAGATCCTGACAATCAGGATCTTGCATGCTCCAGTGTTTTGTCGGACATTTTTTTAATCGTTGCGAGACCCAAATAATGAAAAAAGTCGCAAAACGTCCGCCTCCTTTAATAATCAATATTTGAAGATTTTATTAACTTTTTTTGAAAATGTTGAATAATTTTGAAGATTATTATAATTTTTTAACACTTATTGGAATCAGGGTTGCACGAAACTAGGTTTTGCAAAACGAAACGAAACAAAACGAAATAAAATTTTTGTTTCGCTAGCGCGAAACGAAACGAAACCTAAAAAAACCGCGAAAGTTTCGCAAAACGAAACGAAACGAAAGTTCAAAAATTTTTTTTATTAATAACGTAAACAAAAAATCAACAAAACAAAAACAAGTTTTAATAATCATATTTAAGCAGCTTTAAATTACAATTTAAAAACAGTAACTTTTTAATTACATCAAGGACTAAACCAGCAATTGAAAAAAGTCTTTCAACTTCAGCACTTGCTGCAGGAGCTGTTGCATGTTTGCAATATAATTTCGACAAATACGGAAATCGGCCTGAATTGATTTTCCAATAATTGCCAGCAGTTAAATCACGACTAATTGTTGGTTCATAAAGATAACCAATAAGTTCCATTTCCATTGATTAAGATTTGAAGGTAAAATTATTTTTGTAAAATAATTATCGTATTTTGATGACGACATTTTAAGATTAAAATGAATCAAAGAGATTTTAAAAATATTTAAAAAGATTTTTTGTGTAAAATCAACGTCTTGGCAAAATGCATAACAACAGCAACATCGTTAGAGAAAATTTTTCCAAAAAAGCGCCAAAATTAAACTCAAAAAACAAATTATGATTTTATTTTCGACTTGGATGTCACTCATTTTTCTCCAAAAGTTTTGGGTTTTTACATCATTCTTAGCACATCGTTTTCACGAAACTTTCAGGCTTTGTTTCGCGAAACACGAAACGAAACGAAACCCTAAAAAACCGCGAAAGTTTCGCAAAAACGAAACGAAACGAAACTTTCGTGCAACCCTGATTGGAATCAACAAAAATTTTTAGAACGAAAAACAATGTAAAGTTCACATGCAATAATAATTAGATTTAAAACTATTTTTTTAGGCAAATTTAATTAACTTTTTTCAATCATGTGCAGCTGTACTGATTAAAAAACCAAAAAACACTTGTAAAATCATTATATTCTGTTTAAAACAACTCCTATTTTAGCGAAACTTAAACGTAAAAGACTTTTTTTGCTTTTAAAATGTTTTCAAAATATCATCATTGCCAATTTTTTAAAACTGGCATGGATGAATTAAAATTATTATTCAATTTTTTCTCTTCAGTTTTTTGAGGTTTAAAAATAAACAGACTTTTAAAGATTTTTTAACAGAAAATTTAATCACAGAAAAAAAATTTATAAAATATTGAAAAAAGATTTGGTAAAAAAGCAGCGTAAAAAAATTTTGGACTTTATAAAAAATTGTTTTTCGTCGAAAAAAAGATCGCTGTTTTGCTGCAAAAAAAATCTTACACAAACAATTTTTTGGCACAAAATGGCGTCGATTTTCAACCATTTTATAATTTACTTTTTTTAATATTTTGATAACTTTTTTATGCAACTGAATTTTTAATTCCATGCTTAAATACAACGTTTAAATGAATAAATATTCATGAATTTAAATTTTACCATTACTTTATTTCAAAACCCAGATCACTTCTTGAATACGGTAATTAAAAAATTAAATTAAAAAAGCTTTTTTTCAAACTTAATTTTTTGCTGTTTTTAAATAGGACATAGAATTTTACTGAATTAAAAAAAAATAATGGCATTTCAAAACATATTTCAGCAATCAAAAATTCGCTGCTGAAACCAAGTTCAGCAGCAATTAATTGCATTTTAGTTTTGACTTCTGGAGGTGCAGAAGTCTCTTCTTCTTTGCTATCATTCAAACATTGTAAAGCCGTTGAAGCGGGTAAAAAGTATTTGTTTTAAGATTATTGCATTCTTGCTTTCTTTTTTTGCAGACAACCTTTGTTGTTCTTTTTACAAGCAAACTTTTTCACAAAAATATCAATTTTTGTTGCAAAAATAAGCGTTAAATTCCGTGTTTTACGGACACGGAAGCGGAATTCCGCACAGCCGTGCTCAGAATTCATGTTTTTAGAATTTATTTGGAAAAAATGTAGAGAAAAGTGTTCCCACAAATTATGTTACTGAACACTTTTCTTAGCGTTGGACGCACCGCGGTACGCACGCACCGTGTGTCGAAACAATTCTTTAAGGGTAAACTTGAAGCACATTCGCGAAAGCTTTCGAAAACATTCATAAAAAATTGCAAAAATTGATTGATTTTTTTTCAAGTTTTTTTTTGTAAAATTTTTGTGTTTTGTTTGTTTATTTATATCTTTCATTGTTATTACTTTAAATGTTATTTTAATTGTAACTTTATTTTTTTTATATTTTTCCAAGATAAAAAATCTGATGCATTTTCTCAGATTCCTTTTTCTCCTCTCTCTCAAATAGTTTCGACGTGTTTTCTTTGAATGCTCAATATATCCGGTGCTTGCATTTTAAAGGGAGTGTGTTTTTGTTTTACAAAACACAGTTTAGTCCAACCCTAGTGTCGAGAACATGCAAAAATGGGATATATTTTTTTGTTTTGGTGCAATGATTTAGGATAAATATGCGTGGAGTTCGGGGGAGAGAATGTAGAAACGCACATTTTCATTTTAATGCATTGCACTTTTACAACAAACGACATCCGTGCCGTAATGCATATTGGGTGATTCGAATCAGGCAAATTTTAATTGTGGATTTGTGCCTCATAATTCAATTTTCAACGCTCGTGTTCTTTTTTTATCCTTATTTCGCGCATTTATTTTTATGTTTTGTATATAAAAAAATAATAGAGTTTATTACTTACCTTATTTTCAGTGTTAAACATGTCATCTCCAGATGGTAACACTGGATATATACGAAAAGGCAGTGATATTCTTCGAACCTTTCGGACAATGCAAAATGAAAGATATAAAATTTTTCAACAACAAGATGTTGACAAAGGTCGTTTTGATGTTACTTTTGAAATTGAAGGAAAGGTTTGTAACTATTCTTTTTGTTTTTTAACATTTTTTTATTTTATAGAAGCTTCATGCTCATAGTATTTTTTTGACTTCTGTTTCTGAACCATTGGATTCATGGCTTTCTGATCGATGGACTACCAAAGATGAAGTCATCAAAATTGAAGCTTATTCTTATGATGAATTCTATGAATTTCTTGCATTTCTTTACACTTCTGAATATAAATTAACTGAAGAAAATATCATTAAAATGACTGATATGGCAGAATTTTATGGTGTTCAATGCCTAAAAGAATTATGTGATGAATTTTTAGTTAAAAAAGAAAAGACAGTTGAAACTATTGATGAGTTATTTGATTTTGCTGGAAAATATTCGTTGCCAAAATTCAGAAATTCTGTTAGATCATTTTTCTGGAATCATTACGAAATAATGTGCAAATCTGATGCTTTTATTTCTTTTGAAAAACCATTCGTCGCATATTTGCTTGCTGTTGATATCTCGTTATACAAAAAAGAAATTATATTTGAAGTTGTAAGTTAATTTTTAATACTTATTTACAGATTCGCTATTTATATATATTTTTTAGATATACAAATGGGCTGAACATCGTGTTTTGAAGGATCAAACTGTTGATGGTGATTTAAATCGTCAGAACGCTGTTAAAGCAGAATTAAGCAAATTTCTTCATAAATTTAATTTTTCTGAAATGGATATCGATTTTTTGAAGGATTTTGTTGGTATGTTTTTATATTGCATTTTTGTAGTTCATTTTTTCGTTTAGTTGAAAAAGGATTTCTTTTATCTGCTACCAAATTGTCTCAACTTTTTTTATTTCATAATTGCGAGGAACGCCTTGACTTGGGAGCGACTTTTAAAAAAGTAAATTTATTTTTATTCATAATTTTTAATGACTTTTTGATAATTTTAGACGTATGAATTAGCAGAAAAACAAGCAATGAAGAAACAAGAAATGTTCCCTGAAGATAATTTTATCTTTCGTGATACAGTTAATGCTTATTTGGTTGATGTTATGCCAAATGTTAAATTTTCTAATATGAAATTTATGTCATTGCAATTTGCTGGTATGTTTTTATTTCGTATGTGTAGTTATATTTTCATGTTTTCCGAATGTTGAATTTTCAAAAATGAATTTTAATTTTTTTATGGATTTTGTCTGTAAATATTTTGTTTTACCTTGTCTTTGAGGGCACTCTTTCATTTTACTCCCCCCCCCCTCCCTTTTTTTTGTTTTTTTCAATTGTCATTGATTTTTTTTTTAAATTTGAATTGAAAATAAAGTAAAGTAAAGAAGTACCTTCTTTGAGTATGTATAATTTAACTGTTTTAATTTAGTTGAAAAAGGATATTACTTATCTCCTGCTGAATTATCCCAATTTTTCTTATATCATGACCGTTCCTATCGCCGCGAAGAGTCTTTTAAAAACGTATGTTTTTTAAATATTTTTATCAGCAATTATGTGTGTTAATTTTAGACATATGAATTAGCAGAAAAACAAGCATTAATGAAACATGAAATGTTCCCTGACGAAACCTTTGATCTTGCAACTTCTATCAATGCTTATTTGGTTGATGTTATTCCACATGTTAAATTTTCTAAAATGTCCTGTGATTTCTTGACAAACTTTGTCTGTATGTTTTTTTACATGATTTTGTCCCGTTTTTTAAAACTTTGTTTAGTGGAAAAAGGATTTCTTTTATCCCCTGCTGATGTAACTCAACATTTCTTATCGAAGTTAAAGTCGTTAACATATTTCGGCGCCAGTGACCCCGAATCTTCTTTTAAAAGAGTATGTTTCTTTTTAAATTATGTTTATTATCAAATTTTTTTAAATAATTTTAGATAGTCAATTTGGCAGAAAAGTTTGCATTGAAAAAACAAGAAAAGTTTCCGGAAGATAATTTCAATCTTATTAATTCTGTCAAAGCTTATTTGGTTCATGTTTTGCCAAATGTTGATTTTTCAAAAGTGGATAATAGTATTTTATCAGGTTTTATTGGTTTGTTTTTATTCTCATCTGATTTTTATAATATTACAGTATTCTTTAGTTTCAAATGGAATTATTTCTGAAGAACATGCAAATCAACTTTTTGAAACAGAAGGTATGCATTTTTTTGGAACTTTTTTAATAAATCGGTTTACAACTGGAAGCTATACAATTTGAAAGAAAAACTGTGTTATTATTTTTTAGTTGAAATTAAAAATAATGGCAAAAGTATTACTGGTACCTTCAAAGATGTTCATCGAATTCGCCTTATCCTTAAAACTAAGAATAATGGTGAGAAATATGTTACTCGACAAAACACAACAAAGATTCGTTTTTCACGTTTGAAATTCAGAATTCCAAAAACTCCAAGTACTGTTGAAAAAATGAAAGGTTGTGATTGGTATTTTTGTTTCGACGCAGATGGAATCTTGACTTTTAAACATCACTCAATTGTTGAACGAAGTGATTATTTACTTGCTGAAATGAAATCTCGTAAAAAATTTAAACTTGTTCCTGGTGAAACTACCTTTCTTACTGTACGCTTAAAAAATGTTTAACTTTTTTCTTTTGTATGTTCCCTTTTTTTGTTATCGTATTAAAATGTTTTTCTTAAATATATTTAATACCTTTTATTTTTTGATTGAAAGATTTGTCGGAAAAACATGATATTATTCTTCATTGTTCTAGTTGAGGAGACCAAATATTTTCTTAAGTATAACATGGATTCTGCAAAATGATGATAATATTAATTATAAATTTATCGGATCTGGCTTTGTAACAGAGCTGTCGGGTTGCATCATGTTGGCGGTCAACCAAAAGTATCCGCTCTTCGGTATCGGTCAGTCGAATCGATACTCCATGTTTCAATCAAGCTTATTTATTTATTTCTCTTTTTTTGTTTTGGTGAAAAATATTTTAGATTATCACGTTTTATATTAATAGTTTTTTTACGCAAATCTTTAGTTATTCGATGCATAAATGTTGGTTTTTAATGTTTCGAAAAAATTGTAGTTAATAATTGAGTTCATTAATCCAAATATCTTTTTTTCACATAGTTTATCCCTTTTTTTCAACAACAGCAGCAAAAAACGGATAAATATAAATTTATTTAAAAACAGATTATCACCAACTTTTTTTTTCAATTATTACACATAACAATTTCAACGTTGCAAAAATGTGCCAAAAATGTGTCCAAAGAATTAAACAACAATTGCTTGCCACTGTTTCAAAACCCCTAATTAACAGCCCAGACTTTCATGCAAAGCATTTGCAGTTCCTGCGCATTTTATTTGCACGAACAAAGTCCCGCCCGGCGCATTAACTAGGCAGTTAATGCGCAGTTCCTGCAAAGTTCATGCGCACTTCCTGCAAATGAAATGCGCAGAAACTGCAAAAGGATTTTGTTCATGCGCAGTTCCTGCAAAAACAAATGCAGAAAGTGCAAACTTTATGCATTTTTTTGCAGGAACTGCTTTTTTACACTTTTATCGCCTGCTATTCATCGGATAAAAATGCTTTGGACTTTTAATTTTTTTGTTTTTGACTAATTATTTTTTTTGCATTTTTGAGTAAAAAAGCCAAATCTCACCGAACACGAATTAAAGTTTAGTTTACCTACTTTTTTTCAATTTTTTATCGTGCTACCGCTGTTTTACACCAAATTTTACATTTTTGCCGAAGTTTAACAACTTTAAAAAGAGCTTCAATATTTCGGCGCAAATAAATACTAAATATTAAACGTTTCATTTCAGGTGATATCTGCCCAAACAGTACGGTACTACAAATATACCAAAAGTTTTCCAAAATTAGATATTTTTCTCAAAATTTTCATTATTATCCGATCTTCTTTGTTTAAGGAAAAATTAGATAACTCCTGGACTTTTAACAGGATCGTTTTCCAATCCATCCAAAAAGCAGAAGAAAACTTCAAATAAAGAACACTTATAAAAAAATAATAATTTTGGAAAAAATGGGGATGAAGCAATACCATAAATAGAAGCTTAAAATTTTATAAATTTTGTATTTCTCTGACTTTTAAAATCCTTTGATTTGGCATTAGAACTTTTTTTAATTAAAAAGAAACAAAAAATGTCTTAAAATTTATTTTGCAATGCTATACTAAAATAGAAAACTAAACTAAATTCGTGTTCTGGCTCTAATAATAATCAAAAATCATATAAGAACTTACGTACAGCTGCAACAAGAATACGGCGATAAAAAATTAATGACAATTATAGAAGAAGTATATTATTTTAAAAAACTTATAAATTTAAAAAGCCAAAAAAGAAGAAAAAACCAATCGATATTTGATCGAAAGCTTTCAAAAGGGAGAAGGAAGAAATGCAAAAATGCAGGAACTGCGCATTTACTGCATTTTTGCAGTTCCTGCAAAATGATTTGCAGGAACTGCGCAGCTCATGCAATCTCGCAGGAACTGCAAACTTTCTGCACTTTGCAGAAGTCGGAGTCTGGGAGTTTAAGCTTTTATGTTTTTCACCACATTCGTTCCAAGCCCCACATAGGGGGCATATAATTTGGTGTCATGTACCTCCAAAAATTTAGGGATTTTTGGTCATTTTTTCCGAACAATTTTATTTTTCATGATAAAATATTGCTTATTAATACACATCTCTTTTTTTGGGATTGGACAAAACTGTGCCGGAGTCGGAGTCGATAAAAAATGTGCAGCACCAAACTGAAAAAAAGTATGTTTGCATTATTTATTATTATTGTTATTATCCAAAAAATTGCACAAGATTTTTCATTAAAGATGATTACAAAAATTTTGAGTCCCGCACACCGTCGTTTTAATCGCTGGCGACGAAAACAAACTGTTAATTAATAGTTAATCACTAAAGATTTCAATACCCGTAACAAAATAATTATCAAAAAAATCATGTTTTAAAAAAAATGAAAACATCTCTTTTTTTGGGATAACTTTGAAAGAGATTATTTGCAAAATTTCGTATATCTCGGATTAACAAAAGCTTATGTTTTTTTATATGAAAAATGTTTGTAGTTTGATTTATTTTTATTTGATGGGTTCAAACATTCCAAGGTTTTATTATCAATGTTGTTGCTGCTCCGACTCCGGAACCGGAACCCCTGCTCTCAAAATAACAAGGTTAAAGCATTATTTTGGAGCAAATTTTATCATTAATAAATTCAGTATTAAAATTCGTACATAAATTTCGCCCATTTGATGGCGATTATTTTTATTGCTGGCATTTTTGTTAAATTTGATTGAACCGAATGACTTCGATTTTCGGTTTGGTTAATCGAAAAACTAAACCGTACCGAAACCCAGCCGAAAACCGAAATACCGCCAGTACTGTTAGCAACATTTTCTTCTGATTTTTTAGATAATATAAAAATAAAATTTTTTTGTTTTTAATAATAATATTGATAAAAATCCTTTTAAATTATCAAGTGGTTTTCCAATAATTTTATTTACTCCATCCGTTTACTAATTAATCAATATAATCGATTTTTTGAATCTGAATTATTTTAAGTCAAACAAGTCCAGTGTTTCTTTTTTTTGTTACTTCTGAACCTGTTTTTTTTTCAAAAAAAATAAAAAATAATTTATAAAAAAACAATAATATAAAATAATTTCAATAAATTAAAGAAATTTTGGATTAATTTAAGCAGGTTGACGTCGAAATCAATTAAAATCACCAGTTGTAAAAATTTAATATGGAAAACACGGCTGTGAAACATCATACTTTTTTAATGATCGAAAACAAAGAATTAATACAATAAAACAAATTGTTGCTAAAATTTATTACATGTTATTTTTTATTTTAAAATTTAAAATTTCAAATAAGAACCACGAAAAATGGATCCTTCCCGTTGTGGTTGAAAAAAAGTAAAAGAAGGTCAAGAAAAAATTAGGTTTCATAAATCCGGCATATAAACTATATCCAGGATATATGAAAGTTGTCAAATATTTCTGTGTTTATTTTTTACTTTTTAATAAATTTAGTTCCTTTAATTACACGCAAATTTTTTTGACGGTTTTTCATCATATATCTCCCTGGAACACTTTTTGTCGGATATATGATATCCCCCTCCCTTGTATCATCCAAAAAAAGTTTTGCTTACCTTCAACTAAACTAATATATACTATATTTAAATATTGTTTAAGTTGTTGGTATTGTTGTTCTTCTTCAGAGGTCGTTGTGGGATCATTAATGGAATTGGAAGAATATTGTTGAGAAAGATCAGCTGCAAATTTTTGTTGTTGATTATCGATGGGATCATCAATTTTTGTAACAAAAATAGGTTGTTGAGTTTGATCATTGATGACTGCAATATACTGTGATTTAATTTTTTCTTCTTCTTCTGATGATGATGATGACTCATTGGATGATGAATTTGTTTTTGTTAATTCTTCACTTGAAACATCATAAATTAATGTTATTTTTTGTTTGGATTTAATTACAACTTTTTTTGGGGTATGATAATTTTTGTCGTTTCTTTGATATTCTTTCCTAAACAATTGCATTTTACACCTATTTTAATTGTCTACTGGAATTATGCCGCTTTTTATTCGAGCACAAAAAAAGAAAGCTTTGTTATGCCAAATTAAATACAACAAACTTACTCATTTGATTGAACCATTTTAAATGCACTTGAAATTCCATCTTCTGCTTCAATCAAGTTCAGTCGCATATTTTTTGGAATTCCTAAAATTTTATTTAATGATGGCTTTTCAGACGATTTTTTCAATGAGATTGGATCAAATTCTGGAAAAAACATTTGGTGTTGATCATCTTTTTTTAAATTTTTCGTTTCTTTGCCATTAACAAATTTTCCTCTCGCAATTTCTTTTGCCGATGAAATTTTTGGTGTTGTATCATTCTTTGATGCAGATATCTTAGTTTTGGCATTTTCAGCATTGCTGAAAGCATCACCATATTTAAGGGAAAGAGGGGACACTGTAATATTATTCTGTATACGGCCCTGGCTGATAGCTTCCGTAATCAGCAAGAATGAAAATGTTGTTAAACATATTCGTTGGGAATTCATTTCTGTTAAGACTTTGAAGTCAATATTTAATAATTTAAAACAGTTTAATAGGGATAATTTACATTAATAAAGCATATTTACAAGTTTTAAAGAAAACTTTCTAATTGGAGCCGGCTCCGGAGTCGACTCCAATGGCTCCGGCTCCGGAGCCGGAGCCGATAAAAATTATCCGGCACAACACTGAAAAAAATTCAAATTTTATTTTAACAAATTTTTAAATATACACTGAAAATGTATTTAATAGTGTTCTTTGATGTCTGTACACGTAAAATATGAAAAAAATATTGACATTTATCACAAAAAAATCATTTTTAAAGGAGCTTTCGGAATTTTAATTGTCAAGTTTCTGACCAAAACACAATTCCTTTTGTGTATTTGATGATGCTGATTTTTGCATATTTAAATTCTGCTCATATTTTTACCCAAGAATGCATACAATTCATTAATTAAAAAAGGCATATTGGTTTCCAAAATAAAAACAAATTTAATTTACTAAATATCTCCAACATCATCAAATGTTAATAAGTCAAAAAATTTCTTATGAACCAAGCTCCGGTGACTTGCATGATAAAATATAGTCGCATTCTTGAAATGTTTCTGCCTACTAAAATTAATTTTGATGATTTGGCGACAATATTATACGCGTCTGAACAAGCTTAAGTTTAATAATACAATATCACTCGATTTTGTTTGGACGGAAATAAATCTTTCGAACGGGTATGCTAGGCTTTTTTAGTGCACTGTCGGTGATGCATGTATAAACAGTGAGGGTTTTCCTGTCACTTTTTTTTCTCAGTTTAAGGATGAAGAGAATTGGAGATATAGAGTATCCCCTTGTCCCCTTGTTTCACGCCTTTTTAAACACTTATACTACAGTAGAAAATTTTTTTAAACTTTTTTACCACGTTGAATCGGTTTCTCCGTGGTCGTTTTACTTTATTTAATTAGGCATGTATAAATATAAATAAATAAATTATGACAAAGTTTCAGACAAAACAAATTTTGGCATGTGCCGCTCTCCTTTGAGATTTTTTGATTTTCTCACAGATTGCGTCTTAAAATCAACTTTTATTTTAGAAGATTTTTTCAAGATATTCAAGTTATTAATAACGGCGTTAATAACTTGATTATAACGCTTTAATTTTTTTTTCTACTTGGCGAAATTAAAACAAGATTCTAACATTGTGTTAAATATTTACAATTTTAAAAAATTAACATATTTTTCTCTAATAAAATGTAGAAAAACAAAATATTCAAAAAAACTTTTTTATTTTAAAAGTTAAATTTGTACATTTTTTACAATCGTTTTTGCTTTAAAACCACTTTTTTTAGATTTCGCAAAAAATTATTCGCAAAATTATTTTTCTTTGCATTTTAAGATCTGTTTTGAAATACATTTTGTTTATTTAAAAAGTGTATCATTGGACTTGTTTTTTTGGTGTTTTTTGTTTTCCTTTTTTAAAGAAAATGTATTTTTTGACACATAAAATTTAAATGTGTTTTTTAAACAGAAACAGGAAAAATAAGTTTTTTGAATATTTAATTTTGAATACAATTCGAACTTTTTTCCACAAATTGATTTTTTGATAAAATTTGATAAAAGTGTGCCACAAATACTGCCGTCAAAAGAAATCTCCGATATTTAAAAATATACATTCTAATTTTTTTTTCGCTTGTAAAAAGTTTAAATTTTAATTTCGCAAAATTTCAAAATGTAGAAAAACGAAATAATAAATTTCTCGAATTTGTTTAGGGGGCGCAGAGTGAAAAAAAAATTTTCGATTTTGTTATTGATTTTTATATATTCGGATAGCTCCAGATCTTTGTCATCTGATGAAATAATTTTTTTGAATTCATTTTCAGTAGTTTAAGAATTCTGAAGCATCTACGACGAACGCTCCCGTTTTTCGTGGCAGCGAAAAAAAAATGGGGGATTTTCTGTTGGCCCGGAAGCATAGTGGTGAAACGCGCGCAGCCGACAGTCAAGGTGCGGAGATGTGACAGGTTCGATTCCCCTCCAGGGCAAAAAAAATATTTAAAAATGCAAATTAATAATTTGTGTTCTAATAATTTGTTTTGTACTACTTAAATATTGCCTCAATCATTAACGATTTTAATTTTTTTTAAATTTTTTTTTGCACTGGAGGGGAATCGAACTTGTCACATCTCCACAGGTTGACTGTCGGCTGCGCGCCTTTCACCACTATGCTTCCGGGCCAACAGAAAATCCCCCATTTTTTTTTCGCTGCCACTCGTTTTGCATTTTTTTTGAAAAAAAGAATGACGCTGCGCCCCCTAAATTTGTTGCAAATATTTTGTGTTTTAATGCTTTTTGGAACATAAAAATTTTGATAATTTTTATATTTTTTTAAAAGTAGTTTTTTAATAATGAGTTACACTCTTTTTTGCAACAAAAAAAAGCCATTCATTTTTTGGAAGAATCCATCAAAATTCCAAACAACCTTTTCAATATTTTCTGAGTTAAAAATTTTCGTCTTTTATTTATACACTTTTATTTAAAATATTGTTTTACTGCAAAAAAAGATGTGCAACATTTTTTATTTTTTTCGCAA
This sequence comes from Panagrolaimus superbus, assembly GCA_964035985.1. Lineage (NCBI taxonomy): Eukaryota > Metazoa > Nematoda > Chromadorea > Rhabditida > Panagrolaimidae > Panagrolaimus > Panagrolaimus superbus. The sequence goes on from OZ038357.1 coordinate 17,660,121, forward strand.
AAAAAAATCTTACACAAACAATTTTTTTTGTAAAAAATGGCGTCGATTTTTAACGATTTTATAATTTACTTTTTTTAATATTTTGATAACTTTTTATGCAACTGAATTTTTAATTTCATGCTTAAATGCAACGTTTAAATGAATAATTTTTGGTGAATTTAAATTTTACCATTTCTTTATTTCAAAACCAAACATTTCAATGACATCTTTAAAGAAAAAAGAAAGAAAAGATTTCAAAATTGCTAAAAATATTTTTGATTGAAAGCAAAAAATTTCAATATTTTGGCGATAGAAAAACTTTTTTTTACTTTTGCAAAACGGGTTTTGGAAAAAGGATGTTGTTTGAATGAATATTTTATGCATTTTGTAAACGAATTTTTTATAAAAAAATTTTCCAACCATTTTATGATTTACTTTTTTAATATTTTGATAACTTTTTTATATAACTGAATTTTTAATTGCATATTTAAATACAGCAATTAAATGGATAAATTTTTTATCACTACTTTATTTCTACATTCCGATTTTTAAACATGACAGACAGTATTTAACAATTAAATTTAAACTGGATATCTCTAAAATGTTCTTTTAAAAAAAGAAACTGTATAAATATTTATTTGGGAGACCATTATAATTGAATTCGATTCGAAATCTGATTAATAAAATGCAAATGTTTTTAATTAAAATTTTAACGCAATCCTCCCCCCTTTTTTAAGGTGGGGGGGGGGGGGGGGTTATGTGTTGTTTAAAATGTATTTCTTTTGTTAAAAATTACAGACTTCGTTTAATCGACTCGTTTTTTAAATTAAAGAGAGATAATTTTTATTTTAATTATTAATGATCTCATTTTCAAAAAGGATTTCATTTTCAAACTGAATGGATCATTAAAATATCATTTTTGATTTACAAATATATTTGTGAAAAAAATATCAACAATAAAAATTAGGAACTAAGATAAAAAAAAAAAAAGATTTTTCTGGACATTGTTAATAATCAATATTTAAAGATTTTATTAACTTTTTTTGAAAATGTTGAATAATAAATTTTTTTTTCATCATAAATATTTATAATGAAAAACAATGTAAAGTTCACATGCAATAATAATTAGATTTAAAACTATTTTTTTTGGCAAATTTAATTAACTTTTTTAAATCATGTCCAACTGTACTGATTAAAAAATCAAAAAACGCATGTAAAATTATTATATTCTGTTTAAAACAACTGCTATTTTAGCGAAACTTATACGCAAAAGACTTCTTTTGCTTCTTAAATGTTTTCAAAATATCATCATTGCCAATTTTTTAAAACTGGCATGGATGAATTAAAATTATTATTCAATTTTTTCTCTTCAGTTTCTTGAGGTTTAAAAATAAACAGACTTTTAAAGATTTTTTTAACGGAAAATTTAACCGCAGGAAAAAATTTTATAAAATATTGAAACAATATTTGGTAAAAAAGCAGCGTAAAAAAAATTTTGGACTTTATAAAAAATTGTTTTTCGTCGAAAAAAAGGAAAATAACATTTTATACTTTTTTTATTTCTTCTCCAAAAATCTTACAGAAACAATTCTTTTGCAAAAAATGGCGTCGATTTTTAACCATTTTATAATTTAATTTTTTTAATATTTTGATAACTTTTTTGTGTAACTGAATTTTTAATTTCATGCTTAAATACAACGTTTAAATGAATAAATATTCATGGATTTAAATTTTACCATTACTTTATTTCAAAATCCGACATCAACGGTATTTAAAAATTAAATTTAAATATCATTTTTTCAAGCTTAATTTTTGCTGTTTTTAAATAGGACATAGAATTTTACTGAATTAAAAAAAATAATGGCATTTCAAAACACATTTCAGCAATCAAAAATTCGCTGCTGAAATCAAGTTCAGCAGCAATTAATTGTATTTTAGTTTTGACTTCTGCAGGAGTCTCTTCTTCTTTGCTATCATTCAAACATTGTAAAGCCGTTGATGCGGGCAAAAAGTATTTGTTTTAAGATTATTGCATTCTTGCTTTCTTTTTTTGCAGACAACCTTTGTTGTTCTTTTACAAGCAAACTTTTTCACAAAAATCACAATTTTTGTTGCAAAAATAAGCGTTAAATTAACGGAATTCCATATTTTACGGAAACGGAAGCCGAATTCTGCACAGCCGTGCTCAGAATCTATGTTTTTAGAAATTATTTGGAAAAAATGTAGAGAAAAGTGTTCCCACAAATTATGTTACTGAACACTTTTCTTTGCGTTCGACGCACCGCGGTACGCTCGCGCCCTAAGGGCATACTTGAAACACATTTGGCGAAAAGTCTTTCGCGAAAGCTTTCGAAAACATTCGTAAAAAGTTGTAAAAAATCAATCAATATGGATTGATTTTTTTTCAAGAGTTTTTTTTGTAAAATTTTTGTGTTTTGTTTATTATTTATATCTTTCATTGTTATTACTTTAAATGTTATATTAATTGTAACTTTATTTTTTTAAGTATTTTTCCAAGATAAAAAATCTGATGCATTTTCTCAGATTCTTTTTTCTCCTCTCTCTCAAATGGTTTCGACGTGGTTTCTTTGAATGCTCAATATATCCGGTGCTTGCATTTTAAAGGGAGTGTGTTTTTGTTTTACAAAACACAGTTTAGTCCAACCCTGGTGTCGAGAACATGCAAAAAAAGGGACATCGTTTTTTGTTTTGGTGCAATGATTTAGGATAAATATGCGAGTGCGGGGGAGAAACGCACATTTTGATATTAATGCATTGCACTTTTACAACAATCGACATCCGTGCCGTAGTGCATATTGGGTGATTCGAGTCAGGCAAATTTTAATTGTGGATTTGTGCCTCATAATTAAACTTTCAAAGCTCGCGTTCTTTTTCTATCCTTATTTCGGGCATTTATTTTTATGCTTTATTTATAAAATAATAATATTGTTTATTACTTACCTTATTTTCAGTGTTAAACATGTCATCTTCAGATGGTAACACTGGATATAAACGAAAAAACAGTGATCTTCTTCGAACCCTTTGGAGAATGCAAAATAAAAGATATCACATTTTTCAAAAGCAAGATGTTGAAAATGGTCGTTTTAATGTTACTTTTGAAATTGAAGGAAAGGTTGGTTATTTTTTTTTTGCTTCATGCTTATTAACATTATTTTTTTTTAGCAACTTCATGCTCATAAATTTATTTTAACTTCTGTTTCTGAACCATTGGATTCATGGCTTTCAGATCGATGGACCACCAAAGATGAAGTCGTCAAAATTGAAGATTATTCTTATGATGAATTCTATGAATTTCTTACATTTCTTTACTGTTCCGATTGTAAATTAACTGAAGAAAATATCGTTAAAATGACTGATATGGCAGAATTCTATGGTGTTGAATGTCTCAAAGAATTATGTGATGAATTTTTAGTTAAAAAAGAAAAGACAGTTGAAACTATTCAAGAATTATATGATTTTGCTCAAAAATATTCATTGCCAAAGCTTGAAGATTCTCTTAAATCATTTTTCTGGAATCATGGTAAAACAGTGTGCAAATCTGATGCTTTTATTGATTTTAAAAAACTTTTCATCGAATTTTTGCTTGCTGGTGATTTCTCTTTTTACAAAAAAGAAATTTTATTTGAAGGTGTAAGTTTATTTTTAATACTTATTTACAGATTCGCTATTTATATATATTTTTTAGATATACAAATGGGCTGAACATCGTGTTTTGAAGGATCAAGGTGTTGAAAGCTTCGATCTTTGTGAAGCTGTTAAAGCAGAATTAAGCACATTTCTTCCTAAATTTAATTTTTCTGAAATGGATTTCGATTTTTTGAAGGATTTTGTTGGTATGTTTTTATATTTCATTTTTGTAGTTAATTTTTTCGTTTAGCTGAAAAAGGATTTCTTTTATCTGCTACCAAATTGTCTCAACTTTTTTTATTTCATAATTCCAGGGATCGATTTGACTTGGGAGCGGCTTTTAAAAAAGTAAATTTATTTTTATTCATAATTTTTAATGACTTTTTGATAATTTTAGACGTATGAATTAGCAGAAAAACAAGCAATGAAGAAACAAGAAATGTTCCCTGAAGATAATTTTATCTTTCGTGATACAGTTAATGCTTATTTGGTTGATGTTATGCCAAATGTTAAATTTTCTAGTATGCGCTTAAGCTCATTGCATTTTGCCGGTTTGTTTTTAACACGTATGTATCGTTATATTGATGTTTTCTTTTAGTTGAAAAGGGATATTTTGTTTCTTCTGCTGATCTAACTAAAGCTTTTTTGTCTTGTAAAGATAGAAGAAGAAATTACAGCCGCGAATCATCGTTGAAAGAAGTAAATCTTATGCAAAATAATTGCTTTTGATTTTGTGTTAATTTTAGACAGTTGAATTGGCAGAAATACTCGCTTTGAAAAAACAAGAAATGTTTCCTGAAGAAAATTTCAATCTTGATGATTCTGTCAAAGCTTATTTGGTTGATATTTTGCCGAATGTTGAATTTTCAAAAATGAAGTTTAATTTTTTGATGGATTTTGTCGGTACATATTTTGTTTTACCTTATCTTTCAGTATGTACAATTTAACAGTTCTAATTTAGTTGAAAAAGGATATTACTTATCTCCTGCTCAATTATCTCAATTTTTCTTATATCATGACCGTTCCTATCGCGGCGAAAAGTCTTTTAAAAACGTATGTTTTTTAAATATTTTTATCAGCAATTATGTGTGTTAATTTTAGACATATGAATTAGCAGAAACACAATCATTAAAGAAACAAGAAATGTTCCCTGACGAAAACTTTGATCTTGCAACTTCTATCAATGCTTATTTGGTTGATGTTATTCCACATGTTGAATTTTCTAAAATGTCCCTTGATTTCTTGACAAACTTTGTCTGTCAGTTTTTTCATAATATCATTTTTCGTTTTAACAATTTTGTTTAGTGGAAAAAGGATTTATTTTATCCCATACTGATGTATCTCGATATTTCTTGTTACACAGACATCACCGCGACTGCGAATCTTCTTTTAAAGAAGTAAGTTTCTTTTTAAATTATGTTTTATCTAATTTTTAATAATTTTAGACAGTCAAATTGGCAGAAAAGTTTGCATTGAAAAAACAAGAAAAGTTTCCGGAAGATAATTTCAATCTTATTAATTCTGTCAAAGCTTATTTGGTTGATGTTTTGCCAAAACTTGACTTTTCAAAGAGGGATAATAGTTTTTTAACTGATTTTATGGGTTTGTTTTTATTTTCATCCTTTTTTTGCATAATATTACTGTATTTTTTAGTTTCAAATGGAATTATTTCTGAAGAACATGCAAATCAACTTTTTGAAACAGAAGGTATGCATATTTTTTAATGAATAGGTTTATAGCTTCAAAAAAACTGTTTTATTATTTTTAGTTGAAATTAAAAATAATGGCAAAAGTATTACTGGTACCTTCAAAGATGTTCATCGAATTCGCCTTATCCTTGAAAAACGGATTAAAAGTGAGAAATATGTTACTCGACAAAACACAACAAAGATTCGTTTTTTAAAATTAAAATTCAAAGTTCCAAAAACTCCAAGTACTGTTGAAAAAATGAAAGGTTGTGATTGGTATTTTTGTTTGGATGACGGAGTTTTAAGCTTTAAACATCGTACAGCTGTTCTTCAAAGTGATTATTTACTTGCTGAAATGAAATCTCGTAAAAAATTTAAACTTGTTCCTGGTGAAACTACCTTTCTTACTGTACGCTTAAAAAATGTTTAACTTTTTGTCTTTTGTATGTTCCCTTTTTTTTGTTATTGTTTTAAAATGTTTTTCTTAAATATATTAATACCTTTTATTTTTTGATTGAAATATTTGTGGGAAAACATGATATTATTCTTCATTGTTCTTGTTGAGGAGACCAAATAGTTTCTTACAGGGCCGCAAATACCTTATAGAAAAAGGGGAAAGTTCCCCCCCCTTGAGAAAAAATTTACGTTGAAAAACTGAATTCATACTAGGTAAAATGAGAATTTTTGAAAATTTCATAAGGAAGTTCCCCCCCCTTTGCTTGGACCAATTTGCGGCCCTGGTTTCTTAGGTATAGCATGGATTCTGCAAAATGAGGATACTAATAATTATTAATTAATCGGATCTGGCTTTGTAAAGGAGTTGTCGGTTTGCATCTTGTTGGCGATCAACCAAAAGTTCCCACTCTTCGGTCTCGGTCAGTCGTATCGATACTTTTTTCCATATTTCAATTTTATCTCAGTGTTTTTTCTTTAAAAAATGTTCATTTTTTGCCTTAATTTCATTAATAGAAACATGATTCGAGCGATTTTTATGAAAATTCTTTGGTAAAATCAGTGAAAAAATTCCACCTATTTTTTATGAAAAAAACTTGTAAAAATAAAAAAATGTCATGCAAGCTTTTTTATTTATTTCTCTTTTTTTTGTTTTTGGTGAAAAATATTTTAGATTATCACGTTTTATATTAATAGCGTTTTTTACGCAAATCTTTAGTTATCCAATGCACAAATATTAGTTTTTAATGTTTCGAAAAAATTGTAGTTAATAATTGAGTTCATAAATCCAAATATCTTTTTTTTCACATAGTTTATCCCTTTTTTTCAACAACAGCAAAAAAACGGATAAATATAAATTCATTTAAAAACAGATTATCGCCAACTTTTTTTTTCAATTATTACACATAAAAATTTCAACGTTGCAAAAATGTGCCAAAAATGTGTCCAAAGAATTAAACAACAATTGTCAGTGTTTCAAAACCCCTAATTAACAGTTGTAAGCTTTTATGTTTTTCACCACATTCACTCCAAGCCCCACATTGAGGGCACGGAATTTGGTGTGATTTGCCCCCAAAAATTAAGTTATTTTTTAATATTTCATCCAAACAATTTTATTTTTAATGATAAAGTATTGCTTATTAATACATATCTCTTTTTTTGGGATTGGACAAAACTGTGCCGGAGTCGGAGTCGATAAAAAATGTACAGCACCAAACTGAAAAAAGTATGTTTGCATTATTTATTATTATTGTTATTATCCAAAAAATTGCACCAAAACAAGATTTTTCATTAAAAATGATTACAAAAATTTTGAGCCCAGCACAACGTCGGTTTTACCCCGGGGCGATGAAAAAAAAAACAGTTAATTAATAGTTAATTATTAAAGATTTCCACACCCGGTACAAAATAATTATCAAAAATATCGTATTTTGAAAAAAATGAAAACATCTCTTTTTTTGGGATAACTTTGAAAGAGATTATTTGCAAAATTTCGTATATTTCGGATTAACACAAGCTTATGGTTTTTTTATATGAAAAATGTTTGTAGTTTGATTTGTTATAATTTGATGGGTTCAAAAATTCCAAGGTTTTATTATCAGTGTTGTTGCTGCTCCGACTCCGGAGCCGGAACCACTGCTCTCAAAATATCAAGGTTAAAGCATTATTTTGGGACAAATTTTCTCATTAAGAAATTCAGTATTACAATTCTGACATAAATTTCGTCCATTTGATGGCGATTAGTTTTTTTGTTGACATTTTTGTTAAATTTGATTGAACCGAATGACCTCGATTTTCGGTTTGGTTAATCGAAAAGCCGACATTTTTGTTAATTGTTTAAAAAAAACATAAAATTAAACAAAAAAACACAAATTGATTTTAATTTGATTTTTTTAAAGGCAGTAAAAAAAAGTTTTTCTTTGACCTCGATTTTCGGTTTGGTTAATCGAAAAACTGAACCGTACCGAAACCGAGCCGAAAACCGAAATACCGCAAGTACTGGTAGCAACATTTTCTTCTGATTTGAAACGGTATTTTAGGTAATATAAAAATAATAGTTTTTTTTGTTTTTAATAATAATATTGATAAAAACCCTTTTAAATTATACTATACAAAAAAATCTACCAAGATAGCCTTTCCTTACTAGGATTGTTCTTTGACGAGGTGCGAAATTTCTTTCGCATAAACACAAAAAATGCAAATTTCAAGATACAAAAATTTGCATTACTATAAAAAAGGTATAAAAGCTTGGCTTGACCAAGTTTTCATTCATATTTTCCTCGTCAAAGGATTGTACTGTGCAGTTGTTTCTCTTCTTTTCTCTCAACATGGTTCGATATCGTTCCTCTTCTATCTCAACTCAATCAACGGACGGTTCTCGGAGAACTCGCAATGCCCGTTCTCAATCATTGTCTTCTGAAACTTCCTCTGCTCCCTCTGATGCTGTTTCTCAAGAAGCTGCTGCTAATGTTGGTTTAGCACCTCCTCCTCCTGAAGACCTTCAAGTTGAAATGGCTCGTGAAAAAGTCAATCTTACTGAAGCTGAACTTCAAGCTTTCCGTAGTTTTGCCAAGGGATCTGCTCCAGATCCTCGCCTTCGGGAAACTTGGTTCAATCAATTGCCCACTATCAATGACGTTGCAGCAGCTGCACCACGTTTAGATAAGAAACTTAAAGGTCCCAATTATAAAATCAATATGACTGAATCCCAAGCAATTCAACATCATGAAGGACTTTATTCTGCCTTAACACTTTTAATGCTTTCTAATGCTGCCAATATTCGTGGAACCAATGATGAAGTAAAATATCGTGAACGTGCTATGCGCATCCTTTCGGTTCAAATCCAAGATCTTACTGTAGTACGTCGTATGGCTGCCTTAGACTCCCTTGGGGTCCCATCAGGTGAAATTAGTGGAATTCGGCGTAAAGTCCTTGACTTAAAGCCTGAAAAGCATCCCAATGTTGATGGTGAACAAATTCATCAATTGTTTACTTCGGAAATGAGTGAAGATATCAAAGCTTATCTCAAAGAAAAGGAAAAATCTAAAACTTCTCGTACCAGGTTGGATTTTGGGGTTTTTACGGTTGATAAACAAACAAAAATCACTTATGAGGCTTCCTCGAAGGCTAGAACTCCTAAGGAATTTGCATCAGATGAGCGCCGGGATTTATCATGGCCAAGGTTTAAGTCAATTAGAGCTCCTCTAACTGCTGGTCGATTAAAAGCATTTAGTTACAACTGGCGCTTAATTACCAGGGATCGCTGGGTTCACAAAGCAATTAAAGGATACTCTTTACCTTTTAAACTAAGTCTTAAAAAATTGCAAAAGCAAGGCTGCAAAGTTTTACCTGCAAGCAAGGCTCTTGAAAAAGAAGCAACCAATTTACTTGAAAAGAAAGCTATTTTTGAGATACCTGCTTCAAAAGCGCGTTGGATCTCTCCAGTTTTCTTAGTTCCCAAAAAAGATGGCTCTCTAAGACCAGTTATTAATCTTAAAAGGCTTAATCAAAAGCTCCACGTTAAACATTTCAAAATGGAAAGTTTATTGCTAGTCAAAGATTTGGTCATACCAAACAGCTTTATGGCGAAACTTGACATGAAGGACGCTTATTTTGGTATCCCTATCAAAAGAAATATGCGCAAATATCTTACATTTCGTGTAGGGGAAAAATGCTATGCCTTTAGAGCTCTCCCTTTTGGTCTTGCTACAGCACCTCGGGTATATACAAAAGTTATTCGACCCGTAGCTGCATTTTTAAGAGCGAGAGGCATTAAATTAATTGTTTATCTCGATGACTGGCTTTTTATTGCTGATACGGCTGAACAATTACGTGATGATCTTCGTAAGGCATCGGATTTGTTTAAAGCTTTAGGGCTTATGATCAATGAAGAAAAATCAGCAAAAGAACCAGTTCAAAAGATTGAATTCTTAGGTCTTACAATAGATTCCCGAAGAATGCATTTTGGAGTTCCTGTTGAAAAGCAAGCGAAAATCAGTGCGTTAGCTAATGAACTGCTAGTACAAGATCAGGTTCAAGCACGGAAAATTTCGAAAATTTGCGGCATGCTTGCTTCGATAAAGTTGGCTAGTGAATGGTCTTCCTTAAATGCCAGACATTTGCAACGTTGTCTTAAAGGCGTAGGACCAAATTCAGAACAATTTGACAAGATTATTACTATCTCACTAGGTGCAAAACATGAAGCATTGTTTTGGACTAGAACAACTGAAGATCATTATTCAAAAGCTATCGTTCCTCCAGATGTCACATTAGTTGTTAGAACCGATGCTTCAGGTCAAGGTTGGGGATGTCATTTCATGAAAACCTCAACCGGCGGCCGATGGAATGAAGTGGAAGCGAAGCTGCATATTAATATTTTGGAACTTAAGGCGGCTATTTTTGGTTTACAAATCGCTTGTAAAAATATGACTGATACAGGAGTCAGACTAGAAACAGATAATGCAGTTACTGTAGCCTATATTAATCGTAGAGGTGGCACAAAAAATAAGCAACTGCTTGAATTAGCAAATGAGCTTTGGACTTGGGCAATAAGAAAAAAGCTTCATATTATTGCTTCTCACATTCCTGGTGTTCAGAATATAATAGCTGATAGGGAATCTAGACATTTTTCTGAAAGCTACGAATGGCATTTAAACCCTGAGACTGCTGCAGTGCTTTTTAAAAGATGGGGTTTTCCGGAAATTGATTTATTTGCTTCCCGATTAAATTTTCAATGTGCCAAATATTTTTCTCTGCGCCCTGATCCTGGAGCTGCTGGAACCAATGCTTTCGCTTTTTCTTGGGCAAATTTACATGCTTACGCTTTTCCTCCACCATCTTTGATTGGAAGAACAGTTCAAAAAGTGATTAGAGAAAATGCTTCTCTGATTTTAATAACTCCAGCTTGGCCAGCAGCACCTTATTGGCCAAGCTTAGTTGGTAAAGCAGATGGCCCGGTCCTTATACATAGGAATAAAATAGTGGCAAAATATCATAAATTTAGCGAACTAGATTTTAAAACTCATTTTGCAGCATGGCTTCTCTTACCCAGGTATGGACTGATTTGGGATTCTCTCCAAAAGCTGCGGAAACAATGATGCATTCTTGGGCTCCAAATACAATAAAAGCTTATGAGTCTGCGCTGAAAAAATGGTCAAAATTTTGCTCCACGTATAATGCAAATTTTTATGATCCGCAACCACATGATTTGGTTAATTTTCTGCAAAACTTGTTAGAAAGCGGTTTAGGCCAAAATGCCATAGCTACCCATCGTGCTGCAGTTTCGTCATTGCTTAAGGCTTTGGGAAAGGGAAACAAAATACATGAAGCTGATCCTTTTTTGGCTAAATTTTCAAAGGGGCTTCTTAGAGTTAAGCCATCAGATCCTAAAAAAGCCGAAATTTGGGATGTTGATCAAGCCTTAGAATGGATTAAATCTTGTTGGCCTTTGGAAAATTTGTCTGCTCAACGTTTAGCAATTCGTACAACTTTGTTATTAGCTTTATGCAGCCCAAAACGTGCAAATGAGATTGCTTCGCTATCTTTGGATAAATTGAGAAAGGCTCATTCTCGCTGGGAATTTCGGTTACTGATTACGAAGAATAGGAGATTCGGAACTCCGCATACAGCAAAATTCGAATGCTTCGATGATCCAAAGTTATGCCCAATTACAAATTTAAAGTTTTACATTGAAAGCACAGAAGCTTTGCGTAAAGGACCTCAGTTGCTTATTTCATATCAAAAACCTCATGCTCCCGTCAGCAGCGCTACAGTTTCTCGCTGGTTAAAAATCGCTTTGAACGAAGCTGGATTAGATGGGTTTACTGGACATAGTACTCGATCAGCAGCAACCTCAAAGGCAGCGCTTAAGGGTTTATCAGCAGCTCAGATTTTAGAAGCAGCTAATTGGAGCAAAAATGGGTCCACCTTTCAAACGTTTTACAATAAGGACATCTCTGAATCCTTCCAGGATAAAATTTTGGGGTTAGCTTCAAACAAGGCTATCTTGGTAGATTTTTTTGTATAGTATAATGTTTATTTTTTGCAAGATTTATTGCAGTAAAAAATATATTATACAATACATAAAAATCTACCAAGTACTTTCCCACCCGCTTCCACCCATTAAACAAAAATTTTGTAGCGATCGTCCATATCGTTCTCAACCTTCTTCAACTATTTCAAAACCTTCTTCTTCTCGAAAACGTCAAAATGGTGGAAAGCAATCATATGAACGTAAAGGTGATAAGCAACAACGTCGCCGCTAATTTTAAACTTATTATTCAATATTATTTTGATTAATATTTTATAATTTATGTCGTATTTAAAGTATAATAAACATTTATATTGATACGTACCTTCTTCTCGGAAAATATGAATGAAAACTTGGTCAAGCCAAGCTTTTATACCTTTTTTATAGTAATGCAAATTTTTGTATCTTGAAATTTGCATTTTTTGTGTTTATGCGAAAGAAATTTCGCACACTGAAAAAAAATAATGTACGGATGTGAATCGTACGTTTTATTTTGTATGATAAACTATATGAATTCGTATGGTATTTTTGACGATTCCGGATTCGTCAATTAATACGAAAAATTTTGGGCAAAATGAAGTACGATTTAGGGCAAAAAAAATTCGGTTCCGTCACTTTTTTGCCTGTTTTTTTTTGTTTGGTTATAGTGACAATTTCGGCTAATAAAAAACATACGAAAACGTATCTCAAAATGTGATGGAAACGAGGGATCAAAATTATATCCTGCTCGACGCATAAAAAAATAAAAATAATTTTTCTGTTTCATATTCTAATGACACTCAAAATTAAAATAACAAAATTTATTTAATCCAAGGGCAAAACAGAAAAAAACAATAAAAACAAACGACATGATTATCTACAACTAATAAAGTTTCATGGGGTTCCCAAAACCATGGTGACTGCTGTCAATTCCATGGGCAAAACATTACGGCTTTTAAATCCAAGCATTATTTCTTTTCTTGTTCTGTTTCTTTCACCACAACATAACCCCCGGGCAGGATTCCGATATTTTGGATGGCGAACAAAGATATCAGTTCAAGGGCACCTGGTTGAAGGGAATCACAGTTTCAAGATTATAATTGGTTTATGTTGGAATTGAGTTTGAAGTTCCAGCAAGAGTAATCCTAAAAAGCAACCATATGAAATCATTAAATACACTTTCCTAAGCAGCTACTGCCGATAGTTCCCAACACAGATAAATTCATATTAACTTACATTGGGGAAACCTTGTTCTACATTTCTTATCAGGTTATTTATTTCAAAAGACTTTCTTCTATCCTCGGGACAAAGATCAATTTGTTCCTACAAATGAGTCAATTAATAACAAAACAACTTAAAAATTTATTCTAACCTCATAATCAAAATCAGACTATTACAAGTACTCCGGGTGAGCTGCAGATTCTGATAAATCCAAAGTTAACAGAGATATCCTGGGCAACTAAAAAAACAAAGAAGTTATAAACATAAAATGTAAATTTCGTTAAACGTTAAAACATACATAACTCTAATAGAAAAGTGACATCCTCGAGCATATCGAAAGTTTTCCAAAAATGAATTTTGTATTTCATCGTTCTGATCACGGGTAACAACATCTAAAACGAAGGTTACATATACAATAAAGTCTTGCTACATAACCACAAAAATAGAAAGAGAAAAAACTTAAATTATTTTTTTTCCAAACAATTGAGGTACGTGCATTTTCTAGTTAAGAGTCACATTTAATCTATTGGCAATTTCGCCATACTGTGTTGATCCAGGGCTTCGATAGAATATACAAATAAAAATCAAGAAATAGCTAATCAATCATTAGATCAACAGGTTCCAAGGGTATTTCTAAGCCTAAAAACAGATCTGTGATTAACAAAATAAATACCTAGGCATCGTCCACCTAAAGCGCACCATGCGGATTAACAAAGAATAACTTACATTGCTGCGACCCTGTCTTGTCTTTTTCATCGGTAAATCCATTGCAATATTGCTTCTTTCCATCCCTGTGTTGAAGGTCAGTTTGTTCCTAAAAATGATTGAATCAATAAGAAAACCACTTAAAATGTCTTCTAACCTCATAAGCAAAATCTGACCATTTCGAGCATTTCCGGGACAGCTGCTGATTTTGACACATCAAAACCAAACAGAGATATCCTCGGTAACTGAAAAAAACAAAGTAGTTATAAATGTAAATTTCGTTAAGACATACATGAATTTAATAGAAGAAAGATATCAACGAGCATGTCTGAAGTTTTCCAAAAGTTACATCGTTCTGATCACGGGGATCATCATCAAAAACTGAGGGTTTATAGGCACCACATATTGCAATTTTTTATAACATAAATTCAGGAGCTTTTGTTTTAACAGTTACAACGATAAAAAACGAAAATTCATCGAACATTTTTTACATTTCATCGCGTTGAAAACTCTCGGCGCGAAAAAATTTGTTTGTTGTTGTTTTCTTCGAATAAAATGGATTACTTCGAGAAAACTTTCGAATATTTACGAAAATTTTTTGTCATCGTTTTTTTTTGCCCGCGCATTTTTTTCACTTTGAGTTTTCGCATTTTTTTCTTTTCTTATAACTCATTTAATAAATGTTGTATAATTTTATAATCTTTTAAGTTTTGATTAAAATCGACACTCTTTTTCAGAGTTTCCTACGCATGGTAACTTATGAAGCAGTGTGTGATCCCGTGGTTTTACAGCTTTTTCGCTGCTTTGTAAGTTTTTTTGTAAGCAGTTATATCAGATATATATTTTCTTTTTACTTTTATTTATCCGCGGAAACCGCTTTTGAAGAGCTTTCATGTTGCCTATGGATGTCTTGGAAATTTAGACTGAGCTGTGGTAAACTAAGGTAAGATTTTTGTTGATTAATATTTTTGATATTTATTTTGTTATCACATTTTTAGGCTTAGAATTACCATTGGAACATGTTGATCTAACGACTGATTTGTTATTACTTGATTTTTCATTGTATATGCTTTCTATACCCTGGATCAGCTGTACCAACGTAGTTTGCAAATGGATTAAATGTGTGTTTAGGCCGAGAATGACATCGGTTGCAATGAGTTTAAGAAAAGTTAATGTAAGTCTTTCATTAATGTTTTGCGGTTCTTTTGTGCTTATGTTGCAAGACTTGATTATTTAAATATCCCTCGTTTTAGCCTGATAAGAATGACAATACTTTTGGAAAACTCGTGCTCAATGATATCCCTTTTCTGTTAGAGTCATGCAAGTTTTAATAAAATTTACTCTTTATGCTTACTACTATTTTGGTTTTTTAGTTACCCTGGATATGTCTTCATGCTTTGGATTTATCAGAATCCGCATCTCACTCGGAAATACTTGTAATTATCCGATTTTGAATAAGGCATAAAAAACCTTTGTGAAATGGATATACCGAAGAAAAAGACAATACAAGGTCGCAACAATGTAAGTTATACGATGTTAATACGTATGGGGCGGTTTCGGTGGACGCTGCCTTGGTATTTATATTGTTAATCACAAAGCTGTTTTTAGGCTTAGAAATACCCTTGGAACCTGTTGATCAAATGATTGATTAGCTTTTAATGTAAGTTTTTTCTCTTTCTATTTTTGTGGTTATAAAGCAAGACTTTACTATATATGTAACCTTCGTTTTAGATGTTGTTGCCCATGATCAGAACGATGAAATACAAACTTTACCTTTGGAAAACTTCAGATATGCTCGAGGATGTCACTTTTCTATGAGAATCATGTATGTTTTAACGAAATTTACATTTTATGTTTATAACTTCTTTGTTTTTTTAGTTGCCTAGGATATCTCTGTTAACTGTGGATTTATCTAAATCTGCAGCTCACCCAGAAGTACTTGTAATAGTCTGATTTTTATTATGAGGTTAGAATATATTTTTAATTTGTTTTGTTACTAATTGACTTATTTATAGGAACAAATTGATCTTTGTCCCGAGGATAGAAGAAAGTCTTTTGAAATAAATAACCTGATAAGAAATGTAGAACAAGGTTTCCCCAATGTAAGTTAATATGAATTTATCTGTGTTGGGAACTATCGGCAGTAGCTGCTTAGGAAAGTGTATTTAATGATTTCATATGGTTGCTTTTTAGGATTACTCTTGCTGGAACTTCAAACTCAATTCCAGCATAAAACAATTATAATCTTGAAACTGTGATTCCCTTCAACTAGTTGCCCTTGTACTGATGTCTTTGTTCTCCATCCAAAATATTGAAATTCAATGTACGTTTCTTATCGCAGCCATCCTTTATATTCTGAAAATTTTAAGCCTTATCATTTATTTTTTCTAGATCTCTATTCCCATGCCCGTTGTCGACCTCTGCTTTTATGATATCAAAGCACCCCATGTTATTTATAATGCTCATAGTTTATGTAAATTGTTGCCCTGGTTTGTTATTAATATCATATTTTTTTGTATTATAATAAATTGCATATAATATTTATCTGTGTATTCTGCATTTGTGGGGATGGAGGTACTTTTTTTATGGGGATATAATAGCCCGGAATAAGGAGCCGTAGAACGCCTGTATCTTCAGGAAAATTTTACCGCAAACATCTTAAAAAGCCCAAAAACGTAAAAAAAAATCCCATTTTCATATCAGAAACCGTATTAAACCATCACGTTTTCACCCTTAAAACGTACACTTTTTTAAATGTACAGAAATAAGAGTATTTCAAAAACAACCCGTTTCCATACAAAAATGCATGACGAAAACGTATATTTTTCAAAAAGCCCTGATTCGTATCAACTTAAATACGATTCACCACCGTCACAAATGAAGTACTGAAAAACGTACAGTTTGCTATACGTTTTCGTATATATTTTTTTTTCAGTGCACCTCGTCAAAGAACAATCCTAGTAAGGAAAGGCTATC
Organism: Panagrolaimus superbus; assembly: GCA_964035985.1. Classification (NCBI taxonomy): domain Eukaryota; kingdom Metazoa; phylum Nematoda; class Chromadorea; order Rhabditida; family Panagrolaimidae; genus Panagrolaimus; species Panagrolaimus superbus. The sequence continues at coordinate 17,676,798 of OZ038357.1, forward strand.
TTGGTAGATTTTTATGTATTGTATAATATATTTTTTACTGCAATAAATCTTGCAAAAAATAAACATTATCAAGTGGTTTTCCAATAATTATATTTACTCCATCCGTTTACTAATTAATCAATATAATCGATTGTTTTTGACTCTATTTTTCTTAAATTATTTTAAGTCGAACAAAGTCCAGTGTTTCTTTTTTTCGGTACTTTTCAACCTGTCTTTTTTTCATATCTCTTAAAATAATAATAATTTATAAAAAACAATAATATAAAATAATTTCAATGAATTAAAGAAGTTTTGAATAAATTTAAGCAGGTTGACGTCGAAATCAATTAAAATCACCAGTTGTAAAAATTTAATATGGAAAACACGGCTGTGTTACCTTCAACTAAACTAATATATACTATATTTAAATATCGTTTAAGTTGTTGGTATTGTTGTTCTTCTTCAGAGGTCGTTGTGGGATCATTGATGGAATTGGAAGAATGTTGTTGAGAAAGAGCAGCTGAAACTTTTTGTTGTTGATTATCAATCAGATTTTCCATTTTTTTAACAAAAATAGGTTGTTGAGTTTGATCATTGATGACTGCAATATACTGTGATTTAACTTCTTCTGATGTCGATGATGATGATGATGAATTTTTGTTTGTTAATTCTTCACTTGAATCATCATAAATTAATGTTATTTTTTGTTTGGATTTAATTACAACTTTTTTTGGGGTATGATAATTTTTATCGTTTCTTTGATATTCATTCCTAAACGGGTCGTGTAGTCTACTGGTCAGGCGTTGGCTCAGCAGGATGTAGGTCTCCATTTAGAGTCCGGCAAAGGGCCAGTTTAAAAATGAGTATGCGTACCCGTGCCTGGGCTCCTGCGGGCTAAGCAAGAGATCCTCAGGGGGTTTAGGCAAGCCTAAATCCGGCCTGAGATCACCACCGGGTTGGTGAACTTAACGTTTAACGTTTTTTAAACAATTGCATCTTACACCTATTTTAATTATCTACTGGAATTATGCTGCTTTTTATTCAAACTCAAAAAGAGAAAGCTTTGTTATGCCAAATTAAATACAACAAACTTACTCATTTAATTGAACCATTTTAAATCCATTTAAAATTCCACCTTCTGCTTTAATCATGTTCAGTCGCATATTTTTTGGAATTCCTAAAATTTTATTTAATGATGGCTTTTCAGACGGTTTTTTCAATGAGATTTGATCAAACTCTGGAAAAAACATTTGGTGTTGATCATCTTTTATTACATTTTTCGTTTCTTTGTCATTGACAAATTTTGCCGTGGCAATTTCTTTTTCCGATGAAATTTTTGGTGTTGTATCATTCTTTGGTGCAGATATCGTAGTTTTGGCATTTTCAACATTGCTGATAGCATCGGCATATTTAAGGGGAGAAGGGGACACTGGAATATTATTTTGTATACGGCCCTGGCTGATAGCTACCGTAATCAACAACAATGAAAATGTTGTTAAACATATTCGTTGGGAATTCATTTCTGTTAAAAAAATTATCATTACTGTAAAAATATGGATTCAGAACAAAAAAAGTTGAACTCACTTTTTTACACTCCAAAATTTTTTAATAACAATAATACAAAACTGTACATTTAAAAGAGAGAATAATTGTCAAAAACTTTTAAAATCCGCTTAAAATGAGATTTATTTATTGAAAAAAAACAGCACACTAATTTTGGGTACTTTTCTTTCTCGTTCGCGCAAAACTGTCACGCAACGAATACCTTTGTTTTTTTCTATCGCTTAAAAAATTAAAAAAACGGTAAACTGATTAAAAAAAGATAGAGAAAAAAACCGGAGAAATAAAACTTTAAACAATGAATGTGATAAAAATTTCAAAATGTTTTCTAATAAAAAATTTTTATTTATTAAATCGTTCCAAAATTTTTTGCGTTTGGTTTTTTTTGTGGCAGATTGAACTGGGCGCATCAAAAAATCTGAGGTAAATAAAAATTTCGACTCACTATTGAGTCGGAGAACTGTCATATAATCCAAAAAAAAGCAACCTTCAACTAAATTAATACACAATATATTTGAATATTTAATAATAAATGTGCTAGAAAAACAACAATTTAATTTTTGTCGTTTTTTCTAGCGCACATAATTATCATCCACACATCATAACTCTTAAAAATGATATCATCAAAAATAGTGAAATTACAAAATATTTGCTTTAATCTTGTGCAGGACAGAATTTAGGTATACGCAAAAAAAATGTTTAGTACAGGGTGGTCCTTTTCAGACTGACATTTGTTTTTTGACGACTGTTTGTTTCTAGAAGATTCCAAAAGCTCTTATAGACAGGGAATATCACAAACAAAGGGGAGCATCTTTTCCACATAAAATTTTGGCATTCGGAGACACTTCGCCAAACGGCGCCAAATTCAAATTTTTTCTGTTAAAAGGCTATTTTAAACATATTATTACGAAAATCTAGCTTTTTTTACAGGAAATTGTGAAAAAATTAACCATTTAAGTTAAATACTGAATGAATGGCGTGATATTAAAAAAATGATAAAAATCGGTAAATATTCAAATTTTTGCTAATTTAGTTATTTTTTTAGCATTTTGTGTTGTTTATTTATTAAAATAGTTGGAGACCGTGAAAAAACTAAAGAAAACTCAAATAAAAATTATTTTTCTGGAATCGACCGTTTTTTCAATACCACGTCATTCATTCAGTATTTAACTTAAATGGTTAATTTTTTCACAATTTCCTGTAAAAAAGGCTAGATTTTCATAATAATATGTTTAAAATAGCCTTTTAACAGAAAAAATTTGAATTTGGCGCCGTTTGGCGAAGTGTCTCCGAATTAGGGTTGCCGTCCCCCCCCCCCTAAAGTCGGGGATCCCCGGGGAAATCCCCGACGGGGACGTCCCCGGTTCCCCGTCCCCGACCAATTTTGGATTTCGGGGATCCCCGGTTCCCCGTCCCCGACATCTTTTTTCCCCGAAAATTTTTATAATGTTTTTCGACAATTGAAAATTCGCGAGATTTCCAAACAATCCCATTAAAAAACGATGCTTTATATCTCAAAGCGGAATAATAACAATAAAATCCGTCATTTGTAAGTTAATTTGTGAAATTTTATCAAAAATTTCAAAATCCCCGAGATTTTTTCGGGGAAATCGGATCCCCGTTCCCCGTCCCCGACAAGTTTCATCCCCGGCCGGGGAAAACGGGGAGAGAAAAATCGAAATCGGGGATTTCCCCGTCCCCGACTTTTTCGATTTCCGGGGGGGGACGGCAACCCTACTCCGAATGCCAAAATTTTATGTGGAAAAGATGCTCCCCTTTGTTTGTGATATTCCCTGTCTATAAGAGCTTTTGGAATCTTCTAGAAACAAACAGTCGTCAAAAAACAAATGTCAGTCTGAAAAGGACCACCCTCACTACGGCGCGTTTAGCACACTTTTGCTCTTTCGTTTTTGCAACAGTATATATGCATGCATATATACTGTAAATTTTGAATGTATGTTTTTACACTGTTTTTTTTTTATTTCCAGCTATTTTCTTTATTGAATACATGTTTTGAGCTTGTTTTAGGGAGCAGAAATAATTAAAAGTTTTTTTATCGAGAAAAAGTTTACTTGAATTATGACAAAATAGCACGTTTTTATTGTATGCTGCAGATGCACAATTGTATCCAAATGATCCCAAAAATTGATTTAATATATTAAAAAAGATTCAGAATAACTTTAGCAAGCTACGTCATCATACACGAAGCAAAAAATCGGCGTGTTCAAGCTTTTTTTCTTGAGATCAAAATTTACAGTATATATGCAATATTGATGTTGATCAAAAAGTTTCCTAAAATAACAAAATTATTTAAGTTTATATATTTAATACTTACATTTATGCTCGTTCAACATTGCTAATCTATTAGACTCTTTCAGATATCATTGTTTGAGGATTTTTGAGTAATTTTGCTAATTTTTCGATGTTGGACATGTTGACAGATTTGATTGCTTTTTTAGCGATTATTTCGAGTTATACAGTATTTTCATTGATTATAATATTTGTTATTGATGATAGCAAGTTGGTTTGTAGATATTTTGAGTAATATTTGAAGAAAATATAAGAAATAAATGATGTTGGAGATGAAGTATAAGGTGAAAATCTAATTATGCAGATTGTGAGAAAATTCGCGCATCGCAACGGTTGAAACTTTTCTCCATGTTTTTAGACCCTATTGAGAGCCTTATCCATCAAAAACATTTAAAAATTAACAATAGACAAATTTTTTTTACTTTAGGTGAAGTTGTAAAAATAGGTAAAGTTAAGATCCTTAGATTTCATACATACAGTTTCATAAAATGTGATTGTTTGATATTTTTGAGTAGCTAATACTCGATATTTTAATGTTATAAAAAAATAATTGTGTTGTACGTGCAGAAATCTGTTTAATTTAATACAGTAAATTGGTAAAAAATTTTCTTTTTTTGCAAAATTGCGCGCAACTTGCAAAAACGAAAGAGCAAAAGTGTGCTAAACGCGCCGTAGTGCACCCTGTATTTTATAAATGACAAATTTGCAGCACAATTTTTTGAAGAATTTTCAAATGTTTTTTTATATTACTAAATACTTTTGTAAAATCGTGAAAAAATGAGATTTCTTTAACAATTTATTGCTTGATGACGTCATTTATTTTACGAGACAGGGCCGTATACAGAAAAAAATTTCCGGGGGGGGGGGGGGGGGACACACCTTTGATTTTTTGCAGACACCAACACGAAGCGGCAAAAGATCGAATGAAATTAAGGGGGGCAAGGGCTCCCAATGCCCTCCCCCCTTAAATAGGGCGCTGTTACGAGACATTTTGTAAAAATGGCAGGCTTCAAACAAAAAAAAACATTTTTGTTAAAATAAAATTTTCAGTACTTCTTCAGTTTATCCCCCGTACTTTTTTCGTTTACGTCCCTTTAACACATTTTCCATACACAAACCACTCAGTCCAACCCCCACCCCCTTTTTTTTTAATTTCACAGTAAAAACTCAACGTTTTTATGCAAATTTTGAATGCAAAATGCAAAGTGGATCAAAAGAAGAAGTGCCAAAACGGGTTCCTTGTAATCCATGAAACAATCCTTTTATTTTGAATTTAATTAATTACAAAATAAAGGAAAACAAAAGCACGATTAAAACATTGTTTTTTAATTATAAATCAGATGATAATTGACATTCTAATGTTGAAACATTTAAAGGTGGTGCTGATATTTGCCACATTCCATTATAACATGTTGCAGGAAATGTAATGTCTTTGGTCGAAACACCCATTGCAACATAATTGATATCATTTACAACAATTGCTGGAAATTGTGAATCTGATATTTTTGATTGCCCGCAAGTTATAGTAGCTGTTGAACGGCATTTGTTATTATTATACACGAAAGACATGTTTCCAACAACAAAATTCGAAAGTGTTGGGCTTTGAACAAGTGGACCGCAGCAATCTGTTAAAGGTTTTCATTGTATAAAATTTGTTATAAAAGTGAAAAAGAAAAACATACTCCCAGAAGCAGAAGGTAATGCTGGCGTGCATTTTCTAAATATTGAAGCCTTAGAATTTCGATTTTCGATCATTTTTTTAACAAATGAAGTTTGAAAGATTGTACAAGTTCCACGCTTTTGTGGTTCATACATATATCCAATACATTTTTCTTGATAATTTTGTTTACAAAGTTTTTGACATGCAACATTTGTTTTGAAATATCCCCCAAAGGTGCCCAACTGTGAGGTCGAGGTATCAACGATGGAAGAAAGTTGTTGGAAACCACCTTTGTTGCATGCTGGTAAACGGAAGTTGATATGATCTAAAGTTTCAAATTATTATAGTTTTGGGGCTGGTCAGATATGTGGAACACAACAAAAAAAAATGAAAAGTAGCCAATAGATCCAGAGGAAAAGTATATTTGAATTATATTTTTAAAGGAAAATTGCAATAAAACTAGATCTTTTTTGAAATTAATTTCTGCAACCCGCACTTTTTAAAATGTTACCCAATGCACCGTCCGTCGGTTTTATTCCGAGGCAGAGATAAATCCGGGCGAAGCGTAACGTTGTTAATTAATAGTTAATCACTAAAAATTTCAATACCCGGAACAAAATAATTATCAAAAAAATCGTGTTTTGAAAAAATGAAAAAATCTCTTTTTTTGGGATAACTTTGAAAGAGATTATTTGCAAAATTTCATATATTTCGGATTAACAAAAGCTTATGTTTTTTTATATGAAAAATGTTTGTAGTTTGATTTTTGTTTTTATTTGATGGATTCAAAAATTCTAAAAAAGTGTGTTTTATTATCAATGTTGTTGCTGCTCCGACTCCGACTCCGGAGTCACTGCTCTCAAAATAACAAGGTTAAAGGAGATTCGTCATTTTACTCTTTTTTCGATTTCGTAAAAAAATTGCGAAAACGTAATATATTGATAATCAGGCTTTTTCGTGTTGAGAACGGCATACTGTAAATAGATTTTTTGTTTTGCAAAAAAACAAAAAAGAGGCTTTGAAATCGTTTTTTTTGTTAGGTAAGACATGTAATTATCGCAGATACCATAAAAAAGAACTTATTAACCAATAAACATAAACAAATAAACACAGAAAAAGATTTAAAAATCTCTTTTTTGTTTTTTTTGCAAAAAAAATCAATTTACAGTATGCAGTTCTCGACACGAAAAAGCCTGATTATCAATCTATTACGCTTTCGCAATTTTTTTGCGAAATCGCAAAAAGAGTAAAATGACGAATCTCCTTTAATACATTATTTTGGAGCAAATTTTTTCATTGATAAATTCAGTATTACAATTCGTACATAAATTTCGCCCATTTGATGGCGATTATTTTTATTGCTGGCATTTTTGTTGAATTTGATTGAACCGAATGACTTCGATTTTCGGTTTGGTTAATCGAAAATCCGACATTTTTGTTACTTGTTTAAAAAAACATAAAATTAAACAAAAAAACAGAAATTGATTTTAATTTGATTTTTTTTAAAAGGCAGTAAAAAAAAGTTTTTCTTTGATCATTTTCGGAGATATTAATTTCATTTTGCTGCTTCCCCTTTTTCCCACTTTTAAGTGATATTGATTTCTATCAAATTGGGAACCAATATATATTTTTTGTCAACTTTTATTTTTGAATATTTTATTACAAAAATTAACAAAACCGAATTAAATCATAACAATATATTAAAATCGATAATATTGTTATTAAAGAAAGTATCATTGGATATTTTAATTCAAGCTTTTTTTTTGTGATTTTTGTTACGCAAATATTTTAAGGCAAACTAAAAATTTCAGGATTGTTTTTTGGCCCACAATTATTAAAAATAAATTTTCATGTTTCTGTTTAAATTGATGCTAAAAAGAAAACAGCAAAATTTTACGTTAAGTATTTGGGAAATATTCGTATGGAAAATTTGACTTCAAATATGATTCCTCTATCATTTGGATAATCGTTATATTTAACAGACATTGGGTTAATTACAAAAATGAGGCACGGGCTCTTTGTGTGTCCGGTTAACGCGCCCTTGGCCCAAAATGATCCAAAATAGCTTAAAAATGATTAAAAACATTATCCCAGTTGATTTTAAGTTGTTTTATGAAGGTGCTCCAAAATTTTAAAAATCACGAAACATGGTTGATTTTGGTGGATTTTGACCTAAAATCGATAGAAGGAGACAACATATAAAAAAACCCTTGCGCCATTTTAAAGTCCTAACTATATATAAACTTTGAGTTATAAAAGGTTTGAACTAATACCATTATTGCTGACGTTTCAGCGAATTGAAAATGTTGAAAAATGGTTAAAAAAATGATTTTTTCTTACCATTTTCCATGCCCTGACCTTAATACAGCCTAAAATGGAATTCTGTTGCGCCAAATTAAAGCTCAGGGTCTACTTTACGAATTCCGGTTACAACTTCTTCTATTTAACACCGAAAAAATGACTTTCAGCGAATTGAAAAATATGCATTTTTTTGATGTTTTAGTACTACTAGAATTTTAATGTGCTGTATTTCAAGAACAACGCATAATTATGGAAAATCCTCCTGCCAAAACTTAGCTAATATATTTATGTTTAAAAAAAAGTTGTAGTTGAGTTTTTATCTCATAAATTGAAAATTTGTATAAACATATTGTATGACACGTTTTTTCAAAAAAAATGACGCTGAAAACTTTAAATCACTGCCAAATGAGAACCAGACCTCCAATTAAAATTTCCTCCTGCCAAATCTTAGCAAATATTGTTCTGAGTTAAAAAAAGTTCACAGAAAATGTTTTCAAGGCATATTGAAAATTTGCATAAACATCTAAGAACTAATGTGCGGTTTGGACTTCTTCTTGAGAATAAAATATCTGCAAAGTTTTTTTTGGGTTTTATTACGTTTAAAACGTTTAAAATCATTAACGGCATCATTTTCAATCATTTTCGGCCAATTTTGGTGCAAAAATTTAAAAAAAAATTTTTTAGATTTTCCTGCACAGGGGGGACCAAGTGAAAAAGTTAAAAAATCAAAAATTTTTTTTTTACATTTTTTGCTTTTAAATGATAAAAATATGTCTGTTGTTACATATTTTTTTAATATCAGTGCCAAAAGTAGCCAAAAAACATATTTTTTCTCATTTTAATCAAAAAAAATTTTTTGGATTCTGAATCCTCCTCCAGAATCTGTATTTTCTTTGAAAACAGGCAGGCACCCTGCTGATATTTATCAGTGAGTATTTAGCTATCTTTTGGTACCTTAATCATCCCTGTATGATACCTCTTTGCAAAATCCGCCTTAACCGGACAAAATAGGGGTAAAAAAGAGCCCGTGGGTGTATCGCCAAATTTTATTATTTACCTGAAACAACATTTTCTTCAAAAATATATAATTGTTTTTTTAATTTGTGTTATACTTTTATTGCAATAAAAGTTTGTGTTAAATTTTTTTTAAATAAAGTTAAATTTTTTTTAGCAGAAATTTGCTATAATTTTTATTTTTTACAATGTTATTGCATGTTAAAATAAATGTTTTTTTATTAATGAGGCCGAATTTTACAGTTAATTCATTTATTCCTGAATTTTGTTTATATATTTACAGTAAAAAAACTTCTATATTTTAGAATTATATTAAAACACTTAAATATTCAAAAAAAAAATAAGAAAAAGAAAAAGCGCAATTTTTTTTATCTCAAAATTGTTTTTTTATTTCGAAAAAAAGTAGTTTAATATTTCAGTGCTGTGTTTTTAGTTTTAAAAATATCTTTTTTTCGCAACAATTTTGAAAAAAAACAGACAGCAAAATTTTTTTATAAAACACTGCATCAGTTTTTTTGGCCTAAAAAATAGTAAAGTAAAAAAAAGATGATCAAAAAAAGACAGAAAATATCTTTTTTTTTTGCTTTTTTTGAAGCATTTTTATGTTTGAATATTTTTTATTATATTTCGCATTGTTTAATTTTTAACATACGCTAAATGATTTGCCATATCAACATGAATATCTTATTTTAAAACGAGTATCTTCAAATATTACATTAATTAAAAAAATGTAGGTAAAGTTTTGCTTGTCTTTGTTTGTATAATAAAAATTATAATTTTTAAACACATAAAACAAAAAAAACTTGCGTAGATCAACTTTTTTACGAAAAACTCGCATTTAAAAAGTATTTTACAGTACCTAAAATGATGATCATGGATCAGTAACAGCGACAATTTTTCATAAATTATACAATTTTTGATGGAATTAATTTTGTTGACATTTCAGCAACGTTTAAATATTTTTCAACAATTTTTTGTTTTTTAAAATTTATTATTATTGCTTTTTCGTTTCCCATCCGTATTACTATTTTTCGCTGCCGCAACCTTCTTTGACAAAAAGTTAAACAAAACTTCACAGCATTGAAATATTTTATATACATTTAAATAGAATTATCGAGATAGTTCAGGATTATCGGAGTACATATTTTTTACTCACTCATATATCTTTTCTCCCAAACAGAGCTTGAACGCTTCGACCTTTTTGGCAGCCTCACATACAATGCTACATTTTTATGCTACTTTTGAATTTCAATATTTTTTAATATTTTTTAAAAAAAGGATGTCAAAAAAACGGTATCAGTCTTCAAAAAAATAATGAAGATAACATGTAATAATTATTAGAACTGATATTGAGATTTTGGCGTAGTGCGCCAGAAAATTAAGTGATTTGGGAAACATCTGTGTGAAAGAGCGGCAAATTTCTTTTTCGAAAAATTTTGTAAAAAAAAGCAGCGCGCAATTCTTACTTTCGATCTCCGCGAAAATCATTTCAGCTTCTTTAAACATTTTAGATTTTCTGATCATAGTTTTATAAATATTTTTTTTTGTTTTTTACAACATTTTGATTTTGTAAAAAAAAATAGTTCATCTGCTGCAATGCTTTGATAGATTATTGGGGAATGCCGAAAAAAAGAAAAGGTGTAAAATCTCTCCCATTTACATTGATGGTGTAACATTGCATTACTAACTTTTTTTTCAACTGCCGTGCTCTTCGTTTTTTTTGTTTTGTTTTTACGGCTGCAAATAACAAACCATCCTTTTTTTTCTACGTCCATCTTCTTCTTTTATATTACTTGTTTTTGTCTTTCGACAAAGAAACACAACCACATGTTGAAGTCTTTTCGAACACTGCGCGATCATTTTAGATTTGCATAAACTTTGAAGTGGATCGATCTTCTCTTTTTTGGCATTAAAAATTTTCCGTAATTTTGATTTACAAAATATTTCAAGTTTAATTCTCTACATTTTGTAAATAAGAAGTTATAGATAAACTGTACTGCCTAAAAAAAGAGGATATGCTTAAAATAGTTTATGCAAATCTAAAATGATAGCGCCATGGAATCCAGGAAGGGATAAAAAATTCGGCCGAAAATGATGGCCGGTCCGGTCGGCGGCCGTATTTTTGGATTTTTTTGTATAGAAAAAACAAAGAATTGCCCTAAAATAATTTTTTATGTTAAAATTTTCGCGTGATTTAATAAATCTTATTCAAATTTTTTTATTATTACCAAAAAATTTTATAAATACTCGTGTTTGTCTTCGTTTTCCCTTTCATTTCTGTCATTTTTATTGCTTTGATTGCAATTGTTTTTTTTTAGCTCAATAACAAATATGGAAGTTGCTTGCTTTCCTATTTCTATCAAAACTACCAAACCTGTTTGGAATTATGATGTTAGCATCGAACTTGTTGTTGGTGAAAAGAAGGTTGTCTTGAATAAAGATCGGTAAGTACATATTTAATGTGGATAATTGCATAAAGATACACAATTTAATAATTAATGTTTTTTTAGTTCTGATCCTCAAGATAAAAATTATTGTCGTCAACTTCTTCGTTTGGCTTTTAATAAATCAAATAATTTTGGAGGTGATGATAAACTTAAATATGTTTATGATGGTCTCTCTTGCTTATATGCCAGTGCACAATTTGAAGATCAAGATGTTACTGTTGAAAAGGAAAGCTACACTGAACAACTTAAAAAAGCTTTTCGTCGTGATGTTGTTGTTCGGGTAACTCGTACCGCATCAAATCATGAACTTTTCATTCATACTTCACCTGATAAGATGCCTCTTGATCAATTCAATGAATTCAAACGTTTCCTTTCTTTGGCTGTTTGTCAATATGCCCTTGATTGGTTAGTTTTTTACATACTTCATAAATATGATATACTGTAACATTATTTTAGTGAACGCTATTCTGTCCTTGATCATGGTCACCTTTTCTCAACTGACAATCAAAAGGTTGTACAGTTGAATGGTGGAATTGAAGTACGCCTTGGAATGTCAAAGGGAATTCGGCTTATTGATAATGGAAAAAATGTTCAAGCTGCTTTTGAAGTTGACTGTAAGTTTTTTTCTTGGATGTTTTTTATTTTTTTTATATTATATTTTTTAGTCCGTATGAGCGCATTTTATCGTCCTGTTACTCTTGCGGATGCTTTAAATGGTTTCCGAAATATTGATGAAGCAAATGAACTTCTTAAAGGTGCTCGAATTCATCCTGACTATGATCTTCATCGATCTCTCAATTTTGTATCTTTTACAAAAGATACACCTTTATCTTTTAAATTCCAACTTCGTGATGGAACAACGACTACTGTATTGGATTATTTCCAAAATGTCAAAAAACAAAAAATTATGCCAAAGCTTCCTCTCATTAGTGTTCGACCAAAGCAAGCTGGACTTTTTCCTGCTGAAAAAGTTTCAATTATTCCTCATCAAAAAGTTCGAATGGAACGTATGGGACCAAAGCTTGCTGACACTCTTCATTCAGTAAGATTTTTTTTTATAAATTTGTTTCAAGTTTTAATTATATAACTTTTAGTACAATGCTGTGCTCCCACATATTCGTCATCAAAATATCTCTGACATTATTCGCAGTCTTAATTTGACTGAACAAAATCCAATCCTTAAAGCTTTTGGAATTTCTGTTCAATCAACTTTTTCTGTCATTCCACCATCAAAGATGTGGCGGCCAGCTGTACAAATGGGTAGTACGGTAGCTCAACCAAAAGATGATGGTTCTTTCCGGGTAAATTCAAAGTATCTTGTTCCTGCAACAGCTGGTAAATGGGCTGTTTTTTATGGTGATCGGGGAAGTCGTCTTGACACTGTTAAAATTTTAGTTGTAAGTTTCTTATCTTTTACCTTTTATTATATACATTTTTATTTTTTCAGCAACGTTTATGTTCTGAAGCAGCTGCAAAAGGGATGAAACTTCCTCCACCAACTGTAATTCAATCAGTTGATATGGCAAATTTTATGACAAAGGCATTTGTTAATATCAAAGATCTTACTGGTGTTTCATATATTCTTGTCATTGATCCAAAGAATGCTTCTACAACTCATAATATGGTTAAATTGATTGAAAATCGGTACAAAATTATCACTCAACAACTTGACTCTGCTCTTGTTGATAAATGTGTTGAAAGAAATCAACGGATGACTTTAGAAAATATTCTTAATAAAATGAATCTTAAATTTGGTGGTGTAAGTTGAATTTTAAAGTTTAAAAGCCTATCCTAAAAAGCTAACTACATTTTTTTAGGTTAATTGGGCTCCAAAGTTTGAAGGTGAAGCGTAAGTTAATTTTTATATACTTTGGGAAAGCATTATTTAATAATTTTTAGTGCTGAACTTGCTCTTGATAAAGGCACTTTTGTTATTGGTTATCAAACTGCTCAACCAAGAATGTCCACTGATCGTGTTTATACGGAAGGAGAAGTTAAAATTGTTGAACCTTCTGTTCTTAGTTTCACTGGAAATTATTCAACAAATGCTAATCTTTTTGTTGGAAATTGGTTATATCAAAATGCTGAACATGAAATGGTCAATAGTCAAACTCTTGAAGATCAAATGTTTCATACTTTAAAACTTCTTGCTGCTAAACGCCCTACAAATGCTAAACCTAAGAATATTGTTGTTTTTCGTGATGGTATCTCTGAACAACATTATGATACATTTGCTGGTGTTGAATATCAAGCTTTAAAAAATGCATGTATTCGAATTGATCCAAAATGGAAACCAAAGTTTATCCTCATTGTTACCACAAAAGAACATGATACTCGTATCTTTTCTCGTGTAAATGGTCGTATTGAAAATCCTCCTCCTGGAACAATGATTCAAATTCGACCTGGAAAAGAACTTTTGGCAACTCCACAAAAAGCACTCAAGGGCACTGTTCAACCCGTCAAAATTACTCTTATCAAAAATGAAAGTGGTGTTTCATTTGATGGTATTATGAAATTTGTTCATGCATTATCATATACTCATCAACTTACATGTTCCCCCACTGGATTGGTTGAACCCATTTACCAAGTCTGTTTTATCTCTTTGTCACATTTAATTATTGATTATTTTATTTTAGGCGGATATTCTTGCTAAACGTGGGTTATCTTCCCTTTTGACATTCAAAGAATATTTCCCAACAGCTGTTCCACGGCAACCAACTCTTCAATATGATATTGATGGCCTTAATAAACGCCTCACAATGAAAGATTCCCGTCTTGAATCCATCCGATTCACCGCTTAACTTTTATTAAACGTTTTTTTTTATTTGTTTCGTTTTGTGTTTTTGTAAATAAATAAAAAGATTTTTGCAAAAGCTTTTTTTCTCTATCAAAAAAAAGACGGATCCAAAAAAACATAGATACAGTAATTTACTGAATAATTTATTCCAAAAATTGCAGATAAAAATTGAAGAAATATTTTTTTATACTTTTAAAAAATAAAACAAAGATTCCACCAACAGACTTTTGGTAGAAAAAATTACTTTCGCTCAAAAAAGACATCCAAAAATATAAATCGACGGAAAAAAGATTCGAACCTTGAACCACATGTCTGCGACACTTGCGCCTTCCGCCACTGCTCTAAAATTATGGCTGCTTGTAAGCAGCCATAATTTGTTTACCCTTTTTTGTTTGTGACTTTTGACACGATTTTCCTGTTCTACAAATCTTTTTTCTTTCTTTCCTCGCTCTCGCATGTTCAAGATTGTCAAACATTTTTATCTTCTTCCATTTTTATAAACATCACCGTTGCTGTCAACCCGCTTTCTCTTCTTCTTCTTTTTGATTATTTATTCATTTTCCGTTACTTATTTATTGTTAACGCGTTTAATTTGATTAAATTTATGTTTAAACTTTATAGATTAGCTCTTCTTATCTTTCTCTCACTCTAATTGCAACAATTAATCATGCCTCAACAAGTTACTAAAACTACATACACCGCTGAAACTTCAACCTCCAGCACTGCAGGTAGCAATGCAGAAGTTGCAAAAGAAAAATCAACTGGTATTATTGGAAATATCAAAGAAAGTGTAAAGAGTGCTGCTCATGCAATTGGTATTGGTTCTTCCCATCATCATCATGATGCTCATTGTAACAAAGCATCTTGTACCACATATGAAACTGAAACTGCTCATTACACTGAAGTTGATGATCATGCTCGTAATGCTCGCCTTCTTCGTGAACAAGCTGAAAAAATGTTGAAGAAGAATGACAAAGAATTTGATGAAGCTCAACGCGCACAAGCTCAAGCTCGTCTCGTTGCTGAACATGCTAATATTAAAACTGCTGAAGCTTTAACCCATCAAGAACGTGGCCAAGAACTTCTCGCCGAAGCTGGTGCTGAATTAATTGAAGCTGGTTCAAAACTTCAACGCGAAGCTGCTGCCAATTCTCATCAAGCTCCTTACAATGTCCATGCTGAAGGTGAAGTTCGTCAAACTACTATGGTTTCATCAGCTGGTCAAGAAGCTGCTCTTCATGCTCATGAAAAGGTAATAATTTATTTATACAACATTCTTTACATATATAAATCGATTTTTCAGGTCACTGTCCGTGAAGTTAGTCACACCGAAGCTCAAGTTACCGGAAGTGCTCATTAATTGTTTTCCTCTATTTTATTTGTCTTTATGTATTATAAATATACATGTATGAAATTTTCTTGTAAAAATGCTATTATAAATTAATCTTTCTGTTTTTGTTTTATTGGGGAAGTAGTACTTGTTAGCTTGGGAAGTTGAAGATTCTTGCATAATATTTGTGGTTGAAAAAATTAATTTATTTTGTAATTCGGCAAAAAATGTGCTAAAAAGTTTAATGAGGCAACTCTTTTTTTGCAAAAATTATTTTGGTTAATTTATAAAAAAAATTAGTGTTTGTTTTTTTTCCTTTTTATTTTTGTAATGAAATTTTACTGATTCGGCAAGAGATGTGCTAATAACAACGCCCGCCAAAAGTCGATTTTTTAGACCTTTAAAGACACGCGATTTTAAGGGGGGAGTACGTGCTCGAAAAATTTAAAAAAATAAATTTTTTTTAAAATGTCTATTTTTGCTTAAAATGGTCAAATATATGCCTAAACAAGATTTCCTTTAAATAATTTTGGTAAAAAATGCAAAAAACGCGTTTTAATGATGATGCAAGCATGCGACCTTATGTTATATATGCATACTTTGATGAGGTATAAAACCAGTTTAAAGTCTTCAAATAGGCAAAATATTTTACAGAACATCATCTCAGACCTCAAAAAAGAGTTTTGAATGATTTTTTACGAATTTAAAATTTTTTTATTTTTTTGAAATTTTTGTTGCACAAGGGGGAGAGTAAGGCAAATCGCGTGTCTTTAAAGGTCTAAAAAATCGACTTTTGGGGGGCGTTAGCCGCTAATACTGAAATATGTTTGGTTTTGACCCTAAACAATGCCGAAAAACTATATTTGGAGGGAAAATGGCTGGGACATAAGTTGAGGTTCCCTTGTTAATATCAGCTTTTTGAGGAAACTCTTTTTTGCAAAAATTATATCTTTATTGAAATATTACTTTTAAAAAATTGGATAAATTTTTAAAAAAATTGAATACATTTTTTAAAAAATTGTCAAAGAAATGATACAGTCAGTATTTATCCTTTGCAGCATTCTTCCCATTTACCAGCAACTCCACGACAATAATGCCATTTTGCCATACGTTCATCATGATGACATTGATTTTGAGCTGAATGAGCATGGCAGTTTGTTTTACGGCATGTTTCAGCAATAGCTTGAGGAACACTTCCAGCGATGAAAAGAAGACAGAAAAGAAGGGCAAAAAGTTGGAATTTCATATTTTTTTTGAGCAAATGATGAAATTGATTGTATAAGATTGAATAACTTTGATTGAGTTATATCATTTTTAACAAAATATCGGCATTTATATAAAACTTTTTTGAGGAAGTCACACCTCCTTTTTTTTTTTTGAAAAAAAGGCGTTTTCGGTGTAGCCTGATTACATTAACAGTTGCAATAAACTTTAACTCCAAACTAAATATAAAGAAATATGGTAAACAACTTTATTAATAGTTATAAACACAAAGCGGAGAGAGAGAAAACAAGGGAGGATGAATCATTTTAAACGCAACAAAAAATCATGCTGCCTCGCCTCGGCTGGCAGCATGATTGGCAAAAAAAAGTGTTTCAGCTGACTAATCTTCTTCTCCCAAAAAAGATTTCTTCAAGTGATTTTTCAAATAAAAGCAAAAAGGCAAAAGATTAAACGGAAATCTTGAAAGAGAGTTTAAAAAAGAGAGAAACAAACGGCTGTTGAGACTTATCTCTTTTTCCTGCCTGACTTCATGGTTTATAAATTTTATTAAGTTCAAAGAGTTCAAAGTTATAAATATAATTTTATAAAATTAGATAAAACAATGAAATTATTAATAAATCCAGGCATCTTCTGGTGAAGAGACGAAAACGGAGAGTGGCGTTTCAAATGTTTATGTGGTTTTAAATTTTACATTGATGAAAAATTTTGATGGCGGCAAATCTTTACTTGATAAATGGCTAAAACTTCATACAAAAAAAGAATTAATTGTTCCTAGTTATAATCCCTTAAAGAGGGGCCATGTTACAGTAATTGTAAAAAAACTTTTTAAAATGGTTTCAAGGCCGTATTTAGGGGGGGGGGGGATTCGGGACCTGTGCCCCCCCGAAACTGAAGAATTTCCTTTGATCTTTTGCCGCTTAGTGTTGGCGGCGGCGGCAAAAGATCAAAGGCGTGCCCCCCCGAAAATCGCTGTGCCCCCTCCGAAATTTTTTTCTGTATACGGCCTTGAATGGTTTACAGATGGATTAAATAGGGGAGGAACAACCGGAGAAATAAAAGTTGAAGGATACTTTTTGTTGATTAAAAATGTAAAAATACATTTGTTTCATTTTACATTCCAAATATGAATGTATGCGGTACGTTTAAGGATTGTAATTCTGAACTTCAATTTAGTGTGTTTATTAATGAAGACAGTTTACAATATTCTTATTTTTTAAAATCTTTTTGTCAAAAAAAAAGATAAAATTTTTGAGTTTTTTGAATTTTATTATACTTTAAACAATAATTAAAAATTTTCAATGAATCTTTTAACAAAAATATCAAAGTTTTTGTGAGAATTATAGTAATCAAAAAGATTTTTGAGGTTTTTGAGGGGTACTTTTAAATATTGTCGTATGTAGAGGTAGTATAGACAGTGGTGCCCACAAGTTGCATAAACCAAATTCTGCACTGATTTTTTATTGTAAGATGTAATTTTTCTCCATTTTCATAAAAGTTCGGGAGGTTTTTAAGCTAAACTGTCAAAATATTCTGTTTGAGTTTCTGATAAAATTATCAGTGCCGTCCAATGTGAACCTTTTTCATCGTAAAAATCATGGTTAAAAATAAAAGAAGTCGGATTTTTTTTTCTCTTAAGTCATATATGTATATTAGCAATTGTGAGAAATAAGTGATCGTCTCTTTTTATGAAAAAAGAAAAGTTGATCACACTACATGTCCGTGATAATCACAGTGGAAATGTTTACCTTTTAGAAGATATCTGGTTTTTTTAATAATTTCATTGTCTTATTTAATTTTATAAAATTTTATTTATTGAACTTTGAACTCTTTGAACTTAATGAAATTTATAAACAGCACGTTTTTGTTTTTTTTTGAACGGATTAAAAGGGAGAGAGATTGCAAATATCCTCAATAACAGAACAGAATAAACAATTTATTTGTTTTGCAAAAATGGCAAAATAAAAACAGTTGTTTTGGTTTTGTTTTTTCGTAAAAAATTCACATGTTTTTAGTGTAAACAAAACCAAAACAAATGTCGATAAAATTATTGCAATACTGCTTTTAGCTTGACGGGGAAAAAAGAAATAAAGGGGGGATAACAACAACGAGAATACGAAGGCATTGCTGAAATAATAAAAGTGATGGCAATAATTTACAAATAAAATTGTTGGAAATCAAAAGTTTCAACAACAAAAGACAATTTTCGATTTCGTTTTAAAATCACTGTGCTGAAATAATTTTGCAAAATTACGATTTTAAGTTAGCGAAATATATGGTAAAAAAACAGTAACAACGTTTTCAATTCAGAAAAGTGAAGAAGTATATTTTTTTCAAAAATTAAACTTTTTTAAATTTTGTAAAGTGAAGGCGCATCAACTTCAAGTTGGTGGCAAATCTTTTTGTATACTCGGATAAAAAAACCCAGCAATAATATTTTAAATTTTTTTGAACACTTTTCCACAAGCTTTTTTTTTAATAATAAGCAAATGTTTATTATTTTTTCAATTATTGCATCCTTCCGCTACTTTTTATCATAAATCAAATCTGTCCAGGTAGAATTGTAATATATGCTTTTATTAAAAAGTTATACTTTTTTTAATTTGTTTTTTTGGCGGAAGTGCTAAACGGAATTCCGTAAAAAATAAGTGAGGGGAAGTGAGCTTTTGTTTTTTAATAAAACCATATATTAAAATTCTACCTGGACAGATGTGAGCTATGATAAAAAGTAGCTGAAAGATGCAATAATTAAAAAAATTAACACATGTGCACGGTTTTTTCAAAGTTCGCCAAGTATTATAATTTTGATACCATCAGAATCGCCTTAAAAAAATCATTGGGAATAAAAAAAGAAAAAAGAAAAAAATATTATCGATAATGTTTAATTAATGGTTAAAAAAAGTAAAAAATGTGAATTTTTTCAGCCGGGGAACACATTTTTTTTATAAATATTTTCGCGTCGCGTTTGCAAACGACACTTTTTTTGCAGAGAAGATAGCGCAGGTTCGATGCCCAGCTGAAACACAAAAATATTTTTTATCTCCGATTGAGTTTATTTTTAGTACATATATGCTGTCGACCATGGAGAATCCAAAAATAAAATCCGTTTTTTCTATAAAAAAAGGGCATGGTCTCGGATAAGGATTTAAAAATGCGGATATCTGTATTTCAGATGACTGAGTTTGAGATATTTATTTTGTTACGAATATTTCACCGCACAGTTTGCCAACTATTACATTTATTACGCATGTTTCAGGATTTGAAATGCGGATAAAAATAATAGCATAAATAAATTTTTATTTTAAAAAATAACCGAAAAATAGGGGAATTAAATTTGGGTACACACATACAAGGATTAATAATTTATGGATCTCTGAGTTAAAGACGCACATAGTTATTTGATAATTTGGGTATGACTAAATGGATAAAAAAAGCAAGGGATAATGTATTGGGGATGCCTCAATCTTGGGTAAATGTTTTTATTTTTTTATTTTTGGATGCAAAAAAAGAATTGGAATTTTATTACGAATCAAATGAAATCTCAAATATAAATTAAAGAATCCAGGATACCTTGATTACGGATATCTGAATTTGAGATAAATAAAATAATATACCAAAGCAAACATGCCGATTTCAAACATTAAAAAATGGGATGTTGATTTCGGGACGCCAAAAAACGGGATGCATGATTTCGGGATGGGAGAAAACGGGATGCTGATTTCGGGATGGGAGAAAATGGGATGCTGATTTCGGGACGGCAAAAATGGGATGCTGATTTCGGGACGGCAAAAATGGGATGCTGATTTCGGGACGGCAAAAATGGGATGCTGATTTCGGGACGGCAAAAATGGGATGCTGATTTCGGGATGGCACAATTTTTTTTTTTTTTTTTTTTTTCTTGGCCCTTTCCTCGGCCTGCAAATACACAAAATTTTTCCAAATCTACTAAAAAATTGAATATTGGCCAATATTCAATTTTTTCAACTTGAAAAATATTCCAAGTATTTTATTTCACATTTAAAACCGGCCGAGAATTAAACGTGAAATAAAATTGCTGAAAACCGTTTTTTCACGCTTTTTATCAAAGTCGCTTTGGGAACGAACAACGAGTTCAACACAAAAGTCAGAGAAACAGAGAAACGCACTAAAAAATCGCTACAAAATACAAAATAGTGCGTTTCTCTGTTTCTCTGACTTTTGTGTTGAACTCGTTGTTCGTTCCCAAAGCGACTTTGATAAAAAGCGTGAAAAAACGGTTTTCAGCAATTTTATTTCACGTTTAAAGGGAGTGTCGAAGATAGTGAAAAACTTTTTATGAACGTTTTCCGTCGTTCCAAGTGATGGGGAATGAAAACGTTTGTCCGCCCGCACGCAACAAATGCATTCCCCATCACTTGGAATGACGGAAAAAAGTTTTTCACTATCTTCGACACTCCCTTTAATTCTTGGCCGGTTTTAAATGTGAAATAAAATACTTGGAATATTTTTCAAGTTGAAAAAATTGAATATTGGCCAATATTCAATTTTTTAGATTTGGAAAAATTTTGTGTATTTGCAGGCCGAGGAAAGGGCCAAGAAAAATTTTAGCATTAAAATTGAAATTTTTTTTCTTCATTTTTGTGCCATCCCGAAATCAGCATCCCATTTTTGCCGTCCCGAAATCAGCATCCCATTTTCTCCCATCCCGAAATCAGCATCCCATTTTTTCCCGTCCCGAAATCATGCATCCCGTTTTTTGGCGTCCCGAAATCAGCATCCCTTTTTTTAATGTGTGAACTCATCATCCCGTTTTTGGAGTTCTGGAATGAGACATCCAAAAACAGTTGTAACAATGTGTAAAAACGTTATGTGTCATTTATTTTTTAACATCATCTTTTATTTGGTATGCAGACGTTTCCCTGACTTTTATTTCCCTGACTGACATTTCCCTGACTGACATTTCACTGACCGTCGTTTCCCTGACTAGGTCATTTCCCTGACTGACATTTCCCTGACTAAGTCGTTTCCCT
The DNA here is from genome assembly GCA_964035985.1 of Panagrolaimus superbus. Classification (NCBI taxonomy): domain Eukaryota; kingdom Metazoa; phylum Nematoda; class Chromadorea; order Rhabditida; family Panagrolaimidae; genus Panagrolaimus; species Panagrolaimus superbus. The sequence goes on from OZ038357.1 coordinate 17,698,426, forward strand.
GACTTTTATTTCCCTGACTGGACATTTCCTTGACTTTTTTTTAAAATAACAAAATTTAGTTTTAATAAAAACTTATTTCTTTTTAAGAATGAATTGACAATCCGCCAAAACTTTGACCAACGTAAATAGCGATTCTGAATCTTTTCCCCAAGTCTTGGTCCCCGAAATTCCCAGTGCCGTAATGTTTAGGAACTACTTTAGAAGTTTGTAATATATAGTTAAGTTGTATTTTAATGACTCAGTTTATTGGTTTTACCCGTCCCACTATCCCATGTACTCAGTTATGGGTTCTTAGGGTTTCTTAGGGTTTCCTAAGGGTTTCTCAGTGTTTCTCAGGGTTTCTTAGGGTCTCTTAGCAACGCCGTATTTAGGGGGGGGGGCACATAGGGCTCGTGCCCCCCCCCCCCCGAAATTTTGCCGCTTCGTGTTAGCGGCGGCAAATCAAAAGTGTGCCCCCCCCCTCCCCGAAATCACTGTGCCCCTTCAAATTTTTTCTGTACACGGCCTTGTCTATTAGTAGTTCTGACTATGGCAATCGGACAACTGTGTTTGGTCAGCTCAATAAATATAGTTGACCGATAGAATTCAACGCGGAAATAAAAAGTAGATTCCTCTATGTTTTTTAGTTAAAGACAGGATTCTAAAGATTACGGCACTGCGAATTTGGAGGACTAAGACTTGGGGGCAAGATTCAGAATCGCTATTTACGTCGGTCAAAGTTTTTTTTTTATAAATTCATTCTTAAAAAGAAATAAGTTTTTATAAAAACTAAATTTTGTTATTTAAAAAAAAAAGTCAGGGAAATGTCCAGTCAGGGAAATAAAAGTCAGGGAAACGACTTAGTCAGGGAAAAGTCAGTCAGGGAAATGACCTAGTCAGGGAAACGACGGTCAGTGAAATGTCAGTCAGGGAAATGTCAGTCAGGGAAATAAAAGTCAGGGAAACGTCTACTAATCCTTTTATTTATCTTTATTTGATACATCCCTAAAGCTTTGGTTAGAATAGTTCGTTTGACATAATTAAAAATAAAATCTTTGTTTTGCTTTCAGGCATCCCAAGTTTTTGGTTCCAATAAAAGTGACCAAAATTTTTTATTCAAAAGTCTTGCATCCGAAAATCAACATTCATAGTTATTTATTGCAAAATAATTGTCTTAAAATAACTAAACATTTATCTTTATACTTTTATCTATTATCCCCAAATTATTAGAATACTATAAATATCTAAATTTATTTTCCCTGAAACATGCGTAATAAATGTAATAGTTGGCAAACTGTGCGGTGAAATATTCGTAACAAAATAAATATCTCAAACTCAGGCATCTGAAATACAGATATCCGCATTTTTAAATCCTTATCCGAGACCATGCCAAAAAAAGTATGCAGTTGTTGGATTCGAACCCGTGACCGAAGGACTGATACTCAGCGTCTCCGCCACTGAGCCATATACGCAAATTCATGACCGCTCACTTTCGCTCAATTTTTATTTATCCTATCAGATGCAGAAAAAAATTCTGTATCTCATAGGCCTAATTCTGAATTGGGGGGGTTTCGGAGTGTAGTGTATCATCATTGAAAAAATGTAAAAAAATGCGATTTTTTAGACTTTTCTCAGATTTTTCGTATAAAAGTGATGTTCAGAAGTTGGATTTTTGGAATCTCTGTATTTTTTTACATCTAGAAGGATAAAAATTAAAATTTTAAATAAAAGATTTAATTTCTACAGTATACCTCTCTTCATTTTTCCTTTGACTGAAAAAAAATGCAGGGAACACTCGCGTTTGAGTCGCGCGTGCACGTCTCTACACATGCTGATTATTAAAAAAAAGCTTGTGGAAAAGTGTTCCCCGGAAGTACTTCCGCGCAACCCTGATGCCACTGTTGGAAAAAAAATTTGGCAAAAAAGCAGTTTAAAATATGTACGTAATTTTTTTGCAATGGTTTTTGTGTAAAAATACTCACTTGCTTTCTTACATTTAATCCTTCCAGCTCTATTTTTTAAATATCCAATTCTGAAAAAAGAACTTTCAATGTTTTTGCTTTCATTTTTATAAAATAAAATTGTACAAACTAGTGATCAACTGATGATTTATTTCCTTTTTTTAAGAACACAGCAAAAAAAAATTATTGATTGATTAAAAAAAATGAAAAAAACGAACAATATTTTTTTCAGTTTCCGCTTTTTAAATGAATCCTTAAAATTTTTTATAACAAATTATTTGAATACTTTATTATTATTTTTGAAAAAAAACAGAGTCTCAATTAAAAAAGTTCAAAATAAAAAACAAATTAATGCTTGGAAGAACTTCAAGATGATGAAGTTGTATAATTTTTATCGACTATTGAAAATCAACCAAGAACTAACAATCAATTATTATTATAATGTTGGATTATTTTTTTTGCTATTATAATAAACTTTGTCATAATAATAATATATATTTACATATATTATGATATTACTTTAAACAGAAAAATATTTGCAGAGAGAATTATATTTTTAATTCTTTGTTTTTTTTGTTGTTACAAAGCATCGATTTTTTATTTTCTTCAAAAAAAGCAATATTATTGATTAATGAGTAAAAAAGGGGGAGTCGCATTTTTAACAAATTTTTTGTTTTAAAAATTATTGAAAATCAGGGAAAAGCTATTATTTTTTCACATTTTTTGTAAGCAGGGAATAAAAAAAGAAGAATAGATTTTTCCTCATTTTAAAATAAATTTTCAATAATTTTTATAACCGAAATTTCTTAAAAAAGCGCTAATTTTTATTTATTTATACTATTTTTTCGATCAAAGAAATTACAAAAACTTAAATACACGTATCTCTCGATTTTAAAAAACGTATAAAAAATGAAGTTACAGTTTATTAACATTTACATAATTATCAATTACATCAAAAAAGATATTTCTAGCTTTTAAACAACCCATTAATATCTTTTCTAAAAATGTTTTTCGATTTAAAAAAACTAAAAATCAACATTTGTATATATTTCCATTTTAATGGATTAAAATCCCATTTTTTCTTTTTTCAAAGATCAGAAAAAAATTGTGTCATAAATAACAGCAAAAAAAAAGTACTTATGTGTTTTGACCAAATAAAAAAAGCTCCCTGAAAACTTTTAAACGAACAATAAAAAAGCAGCAGCATCAAAAAACGCGAAAACTAAAACAAAAAAGTTTGTCCTCGAGATGATCCCGGGGAGGGGGGAATTGAAAAAAATGGGGTGAGTGCAAAGATAAGCAGTTGTTGAAACTAAAAAATGCTGTTATTTTTTTAAAAATTTTTGTTTAATCACTATTTTTTTAATACACTATTTTGGACAATTAATTTATTTGAATTCAAACGGATTAATTAAAATTTTTTAAAAAAGTTTATTTTTAATCATTTTTTGTTTGTTAAAAAATGACAATCACATACAACCTTGATGTTCCACATAATCATTTAAAAGGCTTTTTATCAATATTATTTCGATGGCAGGGAAGTGTGTGGAAAGCTGTCTCATTTCCATTATTTATTTGGTTAATTTTATTTTATACAGTATTTTTTATTTATCATTTTTTACTTCGATCTCATGATAAAATGTAAACAAACCTTTAAATATTTTTAAATAATTTAAATTAAAATTATCATTTTTAGTATTTTTGATAAAATTACAGAAATATTAGAAGTTCGAGTAAATACTTCTATTCCAATGACATTCATTTTGGGATTTTTTGTTTCATCAGTTTTGGGAAGATGGCAAGATTGGCTCAAAAATATTGGGGGAATTGAAAGGTAAACAATTCTAAAAGATATATTAAAGCATGTCCGAATGGCACAAAAATGCCGAAATGAAAAAAATTACTATTTTTGTGAATCAAAAGTAAACTAACTAAAATGGCATGTTCATATTTTTAATGGTGTTAAAGTAAACGGCATTTTTTCTCATTTTCTGTGCCGTGGCATAAAATGTGAAAAAATGCGGAGAATCACTAAACCAAAAAAATATTTGTAAAAAATTTAAGCAAAAGTTTTATATTTAACTTAAAATAATCATTTTTAAAAAAATTTTCAAAAGTGCCATTGAATTTTGGCACTTTAAACAAACTATTCCCAAGATAAAATGATTTTGAGATAAAAGTGCCATTTTTCGATGCCGTTGAAAACTTGGAATGCCATTGTTGGAATTTTTGTTATTGATAATTATATTGTTGATAAGAAAATTAATGATATTAATAAATGCCAATTTTTTTCAGCACCGCTGTTGCCGTGGCCACTTATATCCATGGAGAAGATGATGGCACTCGAGCCCTTCGACGAACAATAATCCGATATTTAGTTTTATGCCAAACTTTCGTTCTAAGAAATATCAGTGTACAAGTTCGTCGACGTTTTCCAACTTTGGAAGCCATTGAAGCGGCAAATTTGATGACAACAGAAGAGCGAATAATGATCGAAGAATGCACGGATGAATATACACAATTTTGGATTCCAACAGTTTGGGCTGAAAAGTTACTTTTTCAAGCTCGAAAAGCTGAAAAAATTCCCTCTGATCCAATTGCAGCAAATATTTCATCAAGAATTGATGAATTTCGAACAAATTTAAAAAATATGATAATTTTTGATTGGATTCCTATACCCTTAGTGTACCCACAGCTCGTGACGTTTTGTGTTCGATTATATTTTTTTGTTTGTCTTTTTACCCGACAAATTATTAAATCAAAAGAGGCTGAACTTCCGGTAAGTTTTCTTTTTTTCTTGGAATTTAGATAATTTTAGAAACATACATGATTTGGGGGTGGAAATTTCACCCCCCCAGACCGACCGACCGACGACCACTAATTCCCAAAAAGTAGGCAAAGGGGGGAGTACGTTGATTTTTTCGAAAAAAATTTACGACTGATGAAAAAATTAATTTATTTTGCACTAAATATTACATTTTTTTCTCAAATCAATAACTTAAACAATTTTTTAAATTTCATCAAGGTTTGGGATGAAAAGTAAATTTCTTTTCTCCCACATTTCTTTTGTGTACGGGTCATCAAGCTGGGAGTCGATTGGATTTTTTTTTCTAGGTCCTCGAGGTTGTCGCTTTCAAGATGTCCCACAGCTTTCCAATCAAATCAATCAGCTAAATATTTGGGGCAATTTTTAGAAGTATGGGGTGACACGGATCGGAGTTTCTGACGGAAAAAAAGTTTTTTGGGTTTAAATTATATTTCGGGCAGAATTTTGTGCTGAATTATTTTTAGGAATCTGAAGAGGGGGTGGAGGGGGATTCTGATTCTAAAAATTATTTTTTGATTTAAATGTGGATTTAATGTATTTTTTTAAGCAAAATCATTAAATTTTGGATTCTGAAAAAGGGGGGGGGGCGGGGAAAATATTAATTTTTAAACTATGTTGGGGAAAACATGTAAAAAATCGGACGGGTCTTAAAATTCTTTTAAGATTGGAGAAATGGTTTGGGAGTAAATATAAGTTAACGGATTTGTCGGGTCCTAACGTTTTTTTTGTGGATATTAAAATGTGCTGATTTTTACATTTATAGAATTATGCGACGGGTCCTAATGTAAATGTTTTGTGACCGCCATAGAACCCGAAACCCGAAGGGCCTAGAACCAGCTGTGAATCGTCGAAAGCGGCGATCCGAAGGATTGTCGTTGAGTGATTCATGATTAGGATTGTTCATTCCCCTTCCCCGGGGGATTCCCCGATTTTGCCGGGGAATGACACCAAATTCCCCGCTATAAGCAAACGGTAAAAAGCAATTAAATAATATATTACGTTTTTTTAAAAAATAATTTGTAATTTTGCATTTATTTTTTCGTTTTAACAATAGCATGAGCTTGTTTTCTCATAGTATCGAGAAAGAAGGTGTTTTTTCAAGGGTAAAAATGGTAAAAAAATCTCCCCGTTTTTCGACTTGGGAATGTTAATAAGCAAATAAATAACTTTGTTTTGTTTTTTTAATAATGATTTCTGCAAAATTGATGTATATGCTTTAACTGAACCTATAAAAAATTTTAAAGCGTATATAATAGCCATTTTTGTGAAAAAATATAACAAAAAACAGCCAGAACACAAATTGGGGGAATGTCGGGGAATCCCCCCATTTTTCCGATTCCCCGGGGAATTGACAACCCTATTCATGATCCGGCCATCAAAACCTTCTACCAAAAAAACAAGCAGATTGCCATCAAATTGGCGTTTTGTTCCCTTTCTTTTTGAGTCAGGTTGCTCATAACTCAGTGAGTTTTTACGTGATTTGGATGGTTTAAAAAGCAATAATATTGCAATAAACTCTGTAATTTAAGAAAATTGCAGTATCATAGATCCCGACGGGTCCCCTAACGCCATGACATATGATCCTAAAATTGTTTTTGATAAATTAAGAACACCATACAATGATAGTTCAATGAAACACATTTGTGTTGAAGTGAATACCAAAACGGTACTTTTCTTGTTTACGCCCCCCTTCAAATTTTTATTCACAAAAACATCCACTCATCCTTTTAAAATCGCAAACAAAACTCACAAATTTTATGCAAATTTGTGAATGAAAAATTGAAGGGGGGAAAAACTTACAAAGTAATGGAATCAGATGGCGGTCTTGCAGCACTTGTCATGGCCAAAGGCAAAGATCCTGAACCCATCTTCGTCTTTAAATGCGAAGGAAATAACACTTTATTAACAACGTTATTATTTTCCACATTTGTTCTCTTCTTATTAGCTTTACTATCTTTAATTTTTTAGAAAGCTTTAAACAATTTCATTTAAAGGGACGTGTTGCGTTCATAGAAGAAAAAGTCCTAAGATTTTTCAGGGGAAGAATATATAATTTTCCTAAATAAGGTATATACTGGCCGTATTCATTATCACAAAACACTTTCTAAGGTCAGAAAAAATAATTAAGACAGAAAATGAGATCAAGATCTAATGACGTTTAAGCAAGATCGAAAAAATTGTTTTGAGATCTTGCTTATTTTATATAGAAATAGAATCAATTTTTTTAAACAGAAGGAAGTATGCCAGAGAGAAACGCATATGCAAGGAGGGGAATATTGTAGTATTTTTCCGTAGAAAAAGAAAACAGTAGACTTATACATAGAAAAAATTTACCTCTGGGCATGACAAGGGGGACCGCGGATCGATTTAGAGAAGCTATAGGGGGACTGCAAACAATGTTTCGGCGGCGCGAAGCGCCGCCGAAAAATTTTTTGACCTTTACACTACTTTCGAGAATCGGAAAAAGTCCCCAGCATGAACGGGGGGACCGACGGCCGGTTTCAAAAATTACCACCCCCCTAATCATGTATGTTTAGAAAATTTGTTTATTCACATTTTGCCAAAGTAAAGTTTTCTTCCGAAAATTTAGGTAACAATAAAAATTTTCTGTGGACTTTCAACTTTTCACAACTGAATTTTTTGACCTAAATTTTGGAGGAAAACTTTGTTTTTGGCAAAATGTGAATGAACAAATTATCGCCAAAATGCAAGATTACTGTAGCTGATTGAATTCAATTTTTATCTAAAATCTCACAAAAAAATAATTTCAGCTATTTTTCGTTAGTTTTTATTGAATTTGTTAAGCAAAAAAGTAAATTTGAATATTTGTAACCAAAAATTCTTTTTTGTCGAAATTGATTTTGGTAAAATTTAACAGTAAAAAATTTTCGACTAATTTAAAATTTCAGGACTCCCCACTTTTTTGGGTTCCTGTTACAACAATTGTAGAATTCATTGTTTATATGTAAATATTTCCTATTATTTTTTCCAAACAAACCATAATTTTCAAATAATTATGCAAATTTTATAGGGGATGGTCAAAAGTTGCTGAAGATATGTTACATCCATTGGGGGAAACATTTGGAGGAAATTTTGAATGTAATCATATCATTGATACAAATCTTATCACTGGATTATCACTTGTTGATAGCGGTGCAAAACCACTTCCATCCCTGAGAAAAGATGCATTTTGGGATTCAAAAACTATTGCACCACTTTATACTTTTGAAACTGCAAATCGGGATATTTTTACTATGACTGGAACCGCGGCAACTGTAAAGTAATAAATTTTTTTTAACAAGGCGTATACGGTATTTTTATGAAATTGATAATTATTACAGCTATGTTGAAAAAGTTGATAGGATTTTAATGGTCCCACATAAATCAAAGCTGATAAAAATGAGTCAAGAAGAACAAGTTTGTTAACGATTTTTTGAAATAGTTTTTTTAACGTTAAAACATTTAATTGCCGCTCATCAAATTCAGCATTCAGTTTTTAAAGCTGATATTTGGCAAAATGTTCTCTGGCAAAATGTTTTTCAATGCCATAATAGAAAAAACTTTTTGTTTTCATTTTTTCTAACAAAAAAATGCGAAAAAAAAACAAAAACTTTTCTTTTGTTTTTGGCGTTAAAAAACATTTTGCCAAACATCGGCTTGAAAAATTAAACCTTTTTAAAAAAAAATTTATTTTAGGATAAATCATTCAAAAAAGTTGATGTTAAAAAATATAACAACAAACATAAAATATTTAAAAAGCAACAAATGAATATGGATGAAGATATTATTATTAAAAAGCTGAGAAGAAAAGCAAATAAAGAAGAATTGGATCAAATGATGGTAAAACCTCCATTATTTGAAGATGTAATGCTTAAATTATAATTCATTTATTAATTAATCTCTTATGTGCATATATATATATATTTAAATGATAATATGCTTAAATAAATATCATCATTTTATTTTTTTTCTTACATTTGTTTTTTTGATTTATAATTTTTTAATTTTTTTTTGGATGAATTTGCCGAACCTATTGTTGGCAAAATGTCTATTCAATGCCATGAGCCATAAACTATTTTTTTCTGTAATTTAAAAATTTTGCATTTCTTTCATTTTAATGAAACTATTTGTTTGAAAGCAGTTAAAAAGAAATAAAAATATTGTTTTGTTGATCTTATGAAAAAAAGTGCATTTTTTTTATCACTGAACATTTGCCCCATACACGCGGATGTAATTGTCTTATGTTCTTTTTTGCTTACGAGTATCGACTTTAGAGTTCATTATTTCCAAGGTGTGATAAAAAAGTATATTAATATTTTAAATATTTATGGAAATTTAAGAAAGAAATAGTAAATGCTCGGAGACAATAATATTTTTTCTAAAAAGCTGTGTTTGATAATAATTTTTCTTTTTTTAAATACTGTTTATGCTGTTGCATGGGCAGGTTATTTTTATTTTGTCACTTTTTCATATTACGATGGGCTATATGGAACGGCATGGTTTACTGCCGGTTTCGCTCTCATATGCTTTCTAGAATCTGTTTTTATATTTTTTATAAATAGAATAAATAAAAATATTTCACAAAAGATTTTTGTAGTGTTAATGGTAAATAACATTAATCGCAAAATTATGTCGTCATTTAAAATTTTAAAAATTTTAGATTTTAAGTTGTGTCATTGCAATTTGCGGAGCAGCAATGGGGATTAAAGTTTTACTTCGAGGCAATCACTTTACTTGTTACCAAAAAGTTTTATCAGTAAAAAATTCAACTTTTGAAGATGCAGGGGGTATAAAATAATTTTAAAACACTATTCTCTATTCATATATATAAAATATTTTCAGCCTTTTGTTACATAATTCCATCTTTTTTTTTATTAAATTTATGGTTATGTTGTACGCTGCCATTATGGTATTTTTTTTAAAATATTATTGTGAAAGATCATGGTGTCACTTGGCAGAAAATAAAGAATTTTTTTTCATCCAAATTATTTTGTTGGCTTAAAAATAAAAATAACAGGTGTGTTTGGAATTCAATTTAAATATTATTAATAGTAATCACCTTTTTCAAATCAGTGATTCCAGTCAACAAAATATTCCGCCATTAGAAGCTGTTGAAACCTTAAACATTGCCCCCCTTTCACGTGACAGTTATTAATTTTACCAATACTTTTAAACAATAATTTTTTTAATACCACTTAGTTTTTATTTGAAACTTTTTAATTAGGGCTGATCATTTCCCGGGAAATTTCCCGAAAAATATCGATATTTTCATTTTCTAAAATTTCAGATTTTTAGCACCTAAAAATTGTTAAAATCTAAACTATTTACTAAAAAAAAATCTCCCGGGAAATGATCAACCCTATCTATGTAATTAACACGTAAAAATCACGGATTTTACTACACTTTTTAAAAAAAATTTATTTGAATTATGATACTGTATTATTTTATTATTTTACAATAAATAAATTCTATTTCTTATTATTTTTTAAAACTTTATTAAAAAGAGATAAAGGCCGAATCTTTTCCAATGGCTTTGTTTTTGCAGAGGTTTTAAGAAAATATGCATAAAGGGCAGCCCCATGTGCGACCGCAAATTCTGGTGCAATATTACTATTTTGATGATTAGATTGTGGAAAGATATCATTTAATAACTTTTGAATCATTGGCATTCGACATCCTCCTCCAACTCGAAACACATAATTGACATCAATTTTTGATATCTTTGCTTTCGTTAAAGCTCTTTGAATAACGTCTTGAATTCGGAGTAAAAAATGTGATGTTAAATCTTCAAACTCTTTTCGGGTAATGGTAATTATATCATCCGAATCACAGATAAAATCATCAACATTTAACCTATAAAAATTTATATTTTCACTTAAACTTTGTTATTTTAGAATTTTACCAGGCTTCATCATTTGCTGATAAAGTATGCTTAATATCTTGGCATATTTCTTTCAACGAATATTTTTTGCGTTGCACCATAAAATCTATCCCAAATTTGTGCATTAATATCCCATGAAAATGTGTAAATAAAATATTATCATAATCTCGTCCACCAAGAAATGAATCACCATCAGAAGCTAAAATTTGAAGATGTCCATCCTTAAATTTTGCCAAACAGATATCAACCGTTCCACCCCCAAAATCAAATATTAGCATATTTGAATTGTTAGATATTTTAATTTCGCTGCAATATGCAAATGCAGCTGCAACAGATTCTGGAATAAAATGAATTTTTTGCCATCCGGCAAGTTCGGCAGCACTTTGAGTAGCTTTCATTTGTTTTTCCGAGAATTCTGATGGAATTCCAATCACCACTTCCGAGAGTTCAGTACCTTCAAATATTTGAGCCTCTGTTTTTATGCGATTTAGCAAAACTGCTGAAATTTCTTGTGGAGATTTTCTTTCTCGTCCACAAAATGTTTCAACTTCACACAAGACATTTTCGGCATCCTTAAAAACTCTAAAAGGCCACAAAGAATCTAATGCAATTTTATCAAAACTTTTTCCGATAAATCTTTTTGCATCAAAAACAATAAATTCTGCTTTGGTTTTCATTTTATCGACCGCAATATATCCACACGTTGGCTTTTTTTCATCGAAAATAATATATGATGGCATATTATATGTATGTTTTAAAGGATCCAATTGTACAGGTCGAGGACCATCATGTCGAATTACAGAACAAAAGCATTCTGTTGTTCCAAGATCAATTCCAATGGCATGAAAATCTTGAATATATCGAGGCAACTTGTTTGGAATATTATATAACTTTTTTATATCAAATGTATTATCTTCTTCACTTTTGACAATTAAAGAATAAATGCCGTTGATATCGATTTCTAACGCGATAGTTGTTGGTTCATGTTTTTCAACCAGTGATATCTTTTTAACAACATCTTCATCTTCTTTTACCTACAAAATATATTGTTTACCTTTGAACAATCGGGTAAAACTACTTACCTTTAATGTATCACCCTTTTTTGTTCTCAGTTTCATTGTTTCTGTGTATGGTAATGTTTTAGTTGATGGCACATTGATAACATTTTGATTATTTATCATTATACATATTTCTCGTGTCAACAATATATCAGAGTTATATCTTTCGGATATTATTGGAGATAAAAGATATCTTCCATAGCTCAAAGTCCAATCCACCCAATCATAATTGTTTTCAAATTTTATTCTTGTATGATGCGAAAAAACTTCTTTAAACTCATTTTCATCAATTTTACTATATTTGTGATAAACAAAGATATCCGGCATTCCTACAACTGGAATCTTGGATTTCATTTCTTGAAAATCATTTAGCGTTGGAGTTGAATCTGCTCCTTTAATCGTTTTCACTTTTTGCCACGTTTTGTTAAATCTCCATTGACCATCAGAATATTCCCAAATTGTACAATAAAAAATTGTTTCACGGATATCAAAAATCCATAGTTGACGTCCTAGAGAGGGATATATTATCAAACTTTGAACAGCGTTACAAATTTTTGCTTCATGTATTCCAATAATTTTGATTTGTTTTATTTTGTTTTGTTTTTCAGCGGCTTTAAGAAATGTTTTTCGAAATTCACTTTTATATTCACTTCCCATCAAAACACATAAATAATCTATCGGGATCGTTGTGTTTTCATCAAACCATTGAAACAATTTATCAATATCGTTGTTTTTAACTAAAATGTATTAATTTTACAATTGCAAAAAACACTCTTTAATAATAAACTTACTTTTTTCAAACTTAAATGAAGTTGTTTTGTTAGTTAGAATGTTTGAAAGTTTCAAGCTACCGCCTGCAATATGGACACCACAAAAATTCGACATAATCTAAAATAATATGTCTCTTAAGGGGAGTGTCGCAACCAATATAAAATTCATTTTCACCTTTTATGACGGTACCACAGCGGTCTGTTTGTTGCGTTTTAAGATTTTTGCCAAAAAAAAATTTTCTCAAAAAGCGCTCATTTTGTTTTTGCTGGCATTTAATTTGTATTAATTTTTTTTGTGTTTTTACTTTTTCTGAGGTAAAAAAACATGCTAAATCGATTAAAAAAATATATGATTTACCCTAGAAAAGCTAAAATATGAGTTTTTGTGGTGGTTGAAAAACAACCTATATTTCAAAGTGCCGGAACTTTTTTGTTTCGCGGTATTTTTTTGTCACTGATGTCACCAAAGTGATCAGCATGATTGAATTTATAAAACGGACAGTCAAAATTTTAATCCGTTCTTTATAAGTCAAAATTTTAAACGTTGAAGTTGTGCACCGTATGCATGTACTCAAGCATCAATTTTTTCACAAATGTTTTCTAATTTTGACTTTTTTTATCACTTGTTTTATATTTATATCATTGTTACTTTCTTCTAGATGGCAAAAAAATCTACAAAACAACTTGCAGCTTTAAAAAATAGTCGTCTAAGAGCTCTTGAAGTTCGTAAAGAACATGTTTTTAAAAACGTTAAAGAAAATGCTATTCAAAAGTCAAAAATTATTAAATCGAAATCAAATGTTAAATATATTAAACTTCTTGTTAAACATATGAATGAAAAGAGAGCTGTCATTCGTCAGGCGAAGAAAAATATAACCCGAAGATAGAAGGACTCTTATGAATGCTATTAACGAAAATAAAACCAATGCAAAAGATAAAGGTTGGTTTAAAATGTTTTATATAAATAAATTTTGATAATTTTTAGCTGTTAAACGCATTGCTAAGCGGTCAAAAAGAAAGCAAAAACCTTACAATGAATTATCAAGATCTGAACAATGTCGTCGACTAAAACACGTTGAAAAAATTGCTCCTGGTTCACAACTTACATCAGCCCTTACTATTAAAGATGCATTAACAATGCAAATGGTATTCAGACAGTTCTCCAAAAACCATTTCTCTAACTACCGTTTCTCCAAACGACAGTTCTCCAACTTCCATTTCTCCAACTACCGTTTCTCCAAGAACCGTTTCTCCAACTATGCCATTTCTCCAACTACTATTTCTCCAACTTTTGTAATTTTCAACAATTTTCGAAATATTATATAAAAAACGGTTTGCGGACTTTTCACCAAAAGGATTTTCGCCGAAAGATATTTCACCGAAAATTTTTTTTGTCTATTATTGGTGCGAGAACTTCCAGCTACAGTACGATCAAAAACATTCTATATTTCATGGGCAAACGGAGGTCGACGACTGGAAATTTATTTTTGGTAGGAGCTTCTCCTTTTGATTCTTTTTGGGGCATTGGAATCGGATTAAGCAGCCCCAAATTGACAAATACAATGTTTCTTGGGGGGGGGGGGGGGGGGGGGGGGTCAAATAATCTCGGCATTTTATTAATGCAAGTTAGTAACCATTGGGCTTATAGTTCAAATTCAGAATTACTGTAGCTTTTTCTAAGACCGTAACATTTAGTAGTAATTTACTTAACTTAGTTTCTGTGATTTAACGTCCCCGACTCCCATATACTTAGGCTTATGTGATTTAGCACCCCAAACCCCCATGTACTCAGGGTTTCTTAGGGTTTCCTCAGGGTTTCTTAGCCAAAATGCCAAAGGGAATGGTTACTGAAAAAAAATTAGAGTTTTACAAGTTTCTAAGTCGTTTCCGGCAATATTATCATAAGTTGGAGAAAAAGTAGTTGGAGAAACGGCTCTTGGAGAAACGGTAGTTGGAGAAATGGTAGTTGGAGAAATGACATTAGTTGGAGAAATGGCAGTTTGAGAAACGGTAGTTGGAGAAATGGAAGTTGGAGAACTGTCATACAATCAATGCAAATAGAAGGCAATTTTTCTAAAAGAGATATGGGAGTCATTAAGAAAAAAATCCCAGCAGGTTAGTTCATATATAATAAACATTTATATATATATTTATATATGTCACTCAACTTTTAGTTGCTGGTTACTTTTCAAGAAACAAATTGCAAAAGCGTATTACTGATGAACATCCAAAACAACATTCTGTTAAAGTTAACGATAAATTTGAAGTTAAATTTTTTGATTTCGGTGAATTATTAGAACATGATTTGAAAACTATTGGTGTCGAAGAACTTCCATCACATTTAACTATTGTATTAAGCGGTGATTACGGTAATTTTAAATTGCTTTTGCAAGTTCAAGTTTAATAAAAAAATTTATGTTTTTAGGCCAACAAACTTTGAAAATTGGTAACAATTTATGGTAAAAGTCAGCACATTCATGCTATAACAGTCCATGTTCTTCCGTTTGTAAAAACTCACCAAAGTTGGGGCCTTTTTTCAGATCAACGTAAGTTAACTTTAATATATAAATATATATGATATTCTTTTTCAGCAGGTGAAGCAATTCATAAAACCCAAAAACAATGCTTTGAACGAATTCCAGTAAGAACTGAAAATCCTGTTGACAGAAACGAATATTTCATTAATCAAACAATTGTTAGACATGAATTACTTTCTTAAATGTTTTTTTGTTATTATTAATAAACATTGTAGATTAAAAATGTAATGAAATAAATCAAAATTAGAAAAAAATTGTACAAAAAATTGATGCTGGAGTACATGCATACGGTGCACAACTTCATTGTTAAAAATTTCGGCTTATAAAGAACGGATTAAAATTTTGACTGTCCGTTTTATAAATTCAATCATGCTGATCACTTTGGTGACATCAGTGACAAAAAAATACCGTGAAACAAAATAGTTCCGGCACTTTGAAATATAGGTTGTTTTTCAACCACCACAAAAACTCATATTTTAGCTTTTCTAGGGTAAATCATATATTTTTTTAATCGATTTAGCATGTTTTTTTACCCCAGATAAAGTAAAAACACAAAAAAAATTAATATAAATTAAATGCCAGCAAAAACAAAATGAGCGCTTTTTGAGAAAATTTTTTTTTGGCAAAAATCTTAAAACGCAACAAACAGACCGCTGTGCGGTACCTCCTAGCGCGACATTTTTCCCCCACTGTTTTTGCTGCAGCTTTTTTGCAAATGTTTTTTTTTGAAAAAATTGAAAATGAATTTTATATTGGCTGTAGTGTTGTGCAATTGACCGGTCAAATTTTTTTTGGTCAATTGATTGGTCAATTGACCGTAAAATCCTAAAGTACTAATTAAGCTGAAAAAACTTTTAAAGTAACTTTTTTGGTAATAAAAATACGAAAATGAATAATATATAGCTTTATTAACGTAATAAAAATGAATCCGATTTTTTGAATTAGAAAATGCAAAAAATATTAAATTTCTGTCGCCTCGTGTGCAGCACCCCTATGTGCAATTGACCGGTCAATAAAGATTTGTTGGTCAATTTACCGGTCATTTGACCAATCAATTGACCGGTCAATTGACCGTGGTCACTAATTGGCTGCGACACTCCCTTTAGGTAACAACCATTTTTTTCAGCGCAATTATTTCAACATAATGCCAAAATTCAATTTTGGCATTATGTGTCTCAATTTTTGGTCCAACTGCAAAAAAAACTTTCTCTATCCCGATGTTTCCTTTTAAGTGAGAGACGCACCTTTAAAGGGAGTGTCGGAGATAGTGAAAAACTTTTTACGACAGTTTTCCGTCATTCCAAGTGATGGGGAATGAAAAAATTTGTCCGCCCGCACGCAACGAATGCATTCCCCATCACTTGGAATGACGGAAAACGTTCATAAAAAGTTTTTCACTATCTTCGACACTCCCTTTAACAAATTTTTTTGTTTCTTAACATTGATTCATGGTCTCGACACGAATTAACCCACATTGAAGCTGAAAAGAGTCGTCAAAAAAAGCAATTCCAATGAACCCTCAAAAATATTTGTTAACAGTGCGTCCCCTCCTGTTTTAACATTTTTGTTTCCACTTTTCTTTTGTTTTTGGGAATAAAGAACATCGCAAACGTCAAAAAACTAAAACATGATAAAAAAAAATCAGCTTATTAAAATTAAAAGAAAAAAATGAGGAATTTTGTTGATCAGTATTACCCTTTCATTGATAAGAAAAAAAGAGAGCACAAGGTTTCCTTTCACTAACAAGATCTTTTATATTATTATCTAAAAAGAGGGATCGAAAAAATAACAAAGCAAAGAACAACAAAATTTAAAAAATTTTTAAGTTTTGTTTTCAATTTTAAATACAAAATTTGTTTTGACATGTATACTGTAACTTCTTTAGAAGCAAGTTTAATCAAATTTTAAAACTTTTTTTATTATTAAAAACTTCAGTTTAAATAAACACAGTTGCAAAAATAAAGCATTATTTCGAAATATTTTATCAAATTTAAAGTTCATCCCGAATTGCAACTTTCTGATTTTGCGGCCAGTCAAAACCAAACTTCTGTGAATGACGATCCCAAAATTTGATTCGATCTTCCCATAAGTTATCATTAATTTTGGTATTTGCATCAATTTCGATATAAGGAATTTTATTTGGAGTATTTATTGATGGAACTTTTAAATTTCCACTTGATGGTTTTCTAAAATGAAAAACTTTAAACATTCTGTAAATTTATTTTGACGTACAATATTTTTGACTAATTTTCAGACAGATGACACCTTTTATCGATATTTGATACTTTAAAAAATCAGTATTCAATAATCGATACTTTTTTGTAGCATCAAGTTCAACATAATGCCCGGGCCCAGTGTCGGAGCAGCCATGCACCGCACACCAATTTTTTTAGTGGAATCTCACTTGAATGTTTGCTGCTATCATCAAAATGTGCACTAGCTCTAGTACATTTTACAACTAAAACCTTCAACGCTAATTACTACCCCCTCTTACATGTTATAGTTTGTAGTTTGTAGGGGCCAAACTCTTCAAAAAAGATGAATTTAAATATGAAGTACTTTGCGGCAAAAAAGTTGACTATATTTTCTTACCCAGTTTTTGCAAAATTTACAAATAAATCAACCATAATCTTTTGAACTTTTGTTGCATCATCTTCCAGTGGAAAACCGTAAAAGAAATTTAAATTCAATGGCCCAAAAAAGCTTGATAACTCAGAAGCATGTCCAGCGCCATCAAATAACAGATGCTTTGCAGATTCTGGAACAAAAGAATAAACATAAAAATGAACATTTTGTCCTACGGCAACTTTTAATTGAGCTTCTCGAAGTGTTGGAATATTAAAACTGATATCAGAGAATAGTTGAGCATATAAATGTAAGTATATATTTCTTTGATATCCAAATTTCTGAGTTTCGTAATATTTTATTATATTTTCGGCAGCGGCATCAGCTTTGGCACCGTACACTTCTTTGGTGGCAAGAATTTTGTGAACAATTTCAGAGAAATCTTCACGGGTAAAATTTGCAGCTTTTTCGGGCGTTATTGGCATATATTTACCGTTCGGATCAGTGAATCCACCTTTGATAGCTGAAATGTAAAAAAGCTAATATTAGCAAATCGCAAAATTTAGGTTGATTAAATTGAATTTCAAAAAAACAATTGAAATTTTCTCAAACTATAAAGGTATTATTTAATATTTTTATCCCCAATTTAATAAACTATTTAATAAGATCAAAAAAAAGTCAAATAGCGAAACTCTCACATGGCATTGAAAAACATTTTGCCAGACCTTAGACAATAAAATTGCACCCTAAATTTCGGTGTAGTTTTTTTTTTCTAAAACCATTTTCATTTATCTTGGCCTTTTTTGGGCAGAAATTGGCGAGTTTTAAGTTTTGAGATTTTTTCTGTTTCATCTTTTTTAATTATTTAAATCTCCAAAATTTCCATCATTAACGTTCTTATCCCCAAATTGCAGTCCCTAAAAACGGGAACACCTTTCAAATACACAAACATTCTTATTTTCGGTTTAAACTTTAAAATTGTGACATTCTGAAAACTAAAATTTCGAGACTAATTTTTGGAATTTCACAACATACTGTTTTTTTGAATGCTAACGTATGTTACTACTTAAATTTAGTTTAAAAATCGCTTACCAAAAATGATATGTTCTTGGCTACAAATTCCCATAAAATGATCTTTTTTGGGCGCCTTCTGAATCGCTTCTTCCACAGTTAAGCCATGAAGAAATTCTCCATCAAGTCTTGGATGAAAATTTGCCAAATTTACTCCATCTGCTTTTAAAACAGTTTTTGCAAATTTTGATGTTGCTTCTTTTATTTCATCTGTAGTTTTCGTTTTAAGACATTTCTTAACATTGTTTGAGCCGTGGCATCCTGTAGCTTCAATTAATTTGGTACTTGTTGCCACGACATCTTCGGTATGTGCCCATGGAGCTAAAGCTGAACCACTCATTGGAATTGCTCGTGCAAAGAGATCTTTCGCTTCAGGAGTCAGTGTTAACCAAGAGACAGATGCGCCACCAGCAGATTCCCCAAAAATAGTTACAGCTTTTGGATTTCCACCAAAAGCACCAATAACTCTTTGAATGAATTTTAAGGCTTCAATTTGATCCCAAAGCCCATAATTTCCAGGAGCTTCTGAAGTTCCAGTTGAAAAGAATCCAAATGGACCAAGTCGATAATTGATAGAGACAAAGATAATTCCATGACTCACCATTCGTTCAGCCGTTTCAGTGTGATTATAATCAACTGCAGAACCAACAACAAATGCTCCACCATGTATCCAAACCATAACTATATATCCTGAAGGGTCTTCAGAAGGCACTGAAGGTCGAATAATATTCATTGTTAAACAATCTTCTTTCCCTCCGGGAGCCATTTCATCGGGATATGTCGCACAACGAGGTTTTAATTCTTTGGCTTGAAGGGGGGACGTCCAGGGGGTTGGGGGAAGGGGTTTCTAAAAAAAAGTAAAGAAGTACCACTTTGGTCAGCTTTCGCTTCAAGATTTACAGTTCATCAAAAATATTTTGCACCAAATTTTTATTCTTTTTTGCCAACTACGATCTGACTTTTCTATGGTATTTTTTGTTATTTTCAAAAAATTGTTTCTGGCATTTTAACTTAAGACGAGTTCTCTGAATTTCTTTTCAGGTCTCCGCACAAAAAAATCAAAATGGACGGAGAGATCCTATTTTCTGTCCTATATGGTAATTTTTCGTGCTGAGTCCGTTTTTTTTGGTTTCAGCGCGAAATATTTTGTGGTTCGAAAGTTGTCGTGGCGGGACCACCGAAATTTCGAAAATACGGTAAAAATCCGAAATTTGTTAGTTTTCTCTAATTTCCCACCTATATAGGTTTTCGACCATGCTGAATCCGAATTTCTCATCGGCGAGTGCCCAAAATGTTCGGATCATGCCGAAATGACATTTCGACCAGTCGAATTTGCTAATTTTTGGGCGAAATGACCGTCCATATTATCGTGCGGGATGAGATTTTTTTATATTCGGAATCAGCATGGTCGATTACATATACTCCTGGAGAGTGTGTAAATTTAATCCTGCACAGCGATTTATCGCACCGCCAGAAACACCAAACATCCACAGGGGGGAGTACGTTAAAGTTTGAAAAATAAAATTTTTCAAAAAAAATTTTTTTTTTCAAATTTTTTTAAATATAGTTTTTTTTACTTCACTTTATCCCTTTAGACATTTAAAATTATTTTGCCGACTTTGCACTAGTAATAAGTAACTTTTTTGGCAATATTTGTGGTAAAATTTGGCTCTTTTTTTCAACTACTGTATTTTTTAAGTAAATTATTTCAGTTTAATTAAAAACAATATTATTTGATATTTGAAATATCTTTGCTGTATATTTTTTCAGTAATAAGAAATATTTTACTTATTACTGACTTATATTTTGGTAAAACTGTAATTCACAAAACAAACCCAAGTTTTACCATAAAATTTTACCAAAATATTACTTATTACTGAAAAAATATACAGCAAAGATATTTCAGATATCAAATAATATTGTTTTTAATTAAACTGAAATAATTTACTTAAAAAATACAGTAGTTGAAAAAAAGAGCCAAATTTTACCACAAATATTGCCAAAAAAGTTACTTATTACTAGTGCAAAGTCGCAAAATAATTTTAAATGTCTAAAGGGATAAAGTGAAGTAAAAAAAACTATATTTAAAAAAATTTGAAAAAAAAAATTTTTTTTGAAAAATTTTATTTTTCAAACTTTAACGTACTCCCCCCTGTGGATGTTTGGTGTTTCTGGCGGTGCGATAAATCGCTGTGCAGGATTAAATTTACACACTCTCCAGGAGTATATGTAATCGACCATGCTGATTCCGAATATAAAAAAATCTCATCCCGCACGATAATATGGACGGTCATTTCGCCCAAAAATTAGCAAATTCGACTGGTCGAAATGTCATTTCGGCATGATCCAAACATTTTGGGCACTCGCCGATGAGAAATTCGGATTCAGCATGGTCGAAAACCTATATAGGTGGGAAATTAGAGAAAACTAACAAATTTGGGATTTTTACCGTATTTTCGAAATTTCGGTGGTCCCGCCACGATAACTTTCGAACCACAAAATATTTCGCGCTGAAACCGAAAAAAACGGACTCAGCACAAAAAATTACCCCATAGGACAGAAAATAGGATCTCTCCGTCCATTTTGATTTTTTTGTGCGGAAAATCTGAGGAAAGAAAAAAAAACTCAGAGAACTCGTCTTAACTTTCAAAAAAAAACACTTACTTCAAAACGTAGATCATCAATTGGTGGCTTGGCAAATGGAATTCCAAAAAACATTTCTGTTTCATATCCACTTGGAGTTACATAATTTATTCCAGAAATTTCTCCAAACTCCGTTTTTACAATTGGATCAGTGTTGGATTTAACCAATGTTAAACCACTAATAAAAAATATTAATAACATTTTTCATTTATTTTCGACAAAAATTTAATCCTTTAATAAAATCAATTTTTTAATTAACAAAAACATAGGTAATGAAAAAGATTGCGTTCAACAAAATAAAAATTTTCTTGGTTAATTTTTTACCTCTGCAATTGCTTTTTTTTTCATTTGTAGTTTGTATTCTAAAAAAAGTGTAGTAAAAACAAACCATTGATTTGTTTTGTTTTATCAAAAAAAAGAACATCTTTAAATATCAACCTTTATGACCGACAACACTGATAAAGGCTTTATCAGTGTTGTCGGTTTTTTGGTTAAAGAAAACCGAAAAAAAAACAGAGGTCAAACAGTTTTCGGTAGAACAAATGCCGATTTTTGCTGTGAAAAAAGTTGATCAGACAAAAATCATTGAAGAAAAATGTGCTCTGACAAAAAAAAAGTATTTTGGTTTTTGTGCGTCCATAGAAATGTATGAACAACTTTAAAGTGGGAGACCCCCCTCGGTACTTTTCTCGTTTTATCCCCTTTTTTAATTTCAAAAATTTTTTATGTTTTCCTCGATGGCACAGCGGAATCACTAGAATTCGGCAATATCAATTCAAACTCACAAGGGACCGTTTCGAGATGTCACCTCCAGTTTTTTTCACCCATATGTGGAATCGATAGTACCCCCATAGGTGTGAATAACCCCCAAATACTAGCTGCCCTTTCGGCCTTTTACAGAAGTTACAGGATTCTGAAGTTTGTTAAAAAACCAACGACCCCCTGGTCGTGGATTTGCCAAAAAAATCGAAAAAACTTTAGTTTTTGTTTTTTTTTGTTTCAGAATTGTTCAAACTCTTTTTTAAGCAATAAAATTGATGTTTTTGAGTTTTTGGGGTATCTGAAGTCACTTTTTAAGTTCAGGATTCTGAAGCCCCGAATACGAAAAAATTCAGTTTTTACTAATTTTTCCTAATTTCCGGTATTTATATGTTTTCGACGACGGGTAATTCAACGGTGAACTTAATTTTTATCTAAAATCAGCTTTTCGTGTCGAAATTCTACTTTTAAAGGAATCTGAAGGCATAAAGTTCAGATCAATGCAAAAAATTGGGATTTTGCTTCTTTTTTCTAGTTTTTCTTAGTTATAGGTTTCCAACTATGGGGAATTCAATTGTGATATTTACATTTAACAAAATTTTAACTTTACTAACGACATCAGCAAAAGGATTTTTTTACCATTTTTAAAAACATTCTTTTTGTTATTTAGCAACCTCAGTCTGGATTCCACCTCCTTATTATTTAATATCCAAAAAATGATATGAACAAATATCGATAATAGACAATAAGAAATCGCATTAAATTAAAATTGTCTTTAACTGTTCTTTTTTTGTGTGAAAAAACATGTCTTTATCACATTGCTTTAAAATATATGTCCAAAAGTAATAGTCTGTCTACAATTTATTTTACGCGCCATTGATAGATTAACAATAGTGGCCAAAATTTTGTTAAATTTAAATATCACAATTGAATTCCCCATAGTTGGAAACCTATAACTAAGAAAAACTAGAAAAAAGAAGCAAAATCCCAATTTTTTGCATTGATCTGAACTTTATGCCTTCAGATTCCTTTAAAAGTAGAATTTCGACACGAAAAGCTGATTTTAGATAAAAATTAAGTTCACCGTTGAATTACCCGTCGTCGAAAACATATAAATACCGGAAATTAGGAAAAATTAGTAAAAACTGAATTTTTTCGTATTCGGGGCTTCAGAATCCTGAACTTAAAAAGTGACTTCAGATACCCCAAAAACTCAAAAACATCAATTTTATTGCTTAAAAAAGAGTTTGAACAATTCTGAAACAAAAAAAAACAAAAACTAAAGTTTTTTCGATTTTTTTGGCAAATCCACGACCAGGGGGTCGTTGGTTTTTTAACAAACTTCAGAATCCTGTAACTTCTGTAAAAGGCCGAAAGGGCAGCTAGTATTTGGGGGTTATTCACACCTATGGGGGTACTATCGATTCCACATATGGGTGAAAAAAACTGGAGGTGACATCTCGAAACGGTCCCTTGTCAGCTGCATTACTTACTTCCAAATGCTTTAATTGAAACTAAAAATGTTGATATGACTATCACAAACATGCTAAAATGTGCAAATTTAAAAATATGGCAATAAAAGTTAATTTCATTTTTAAACTCCTTTTATTGGTTATAACTTTGCGAAATGGTTCCAATCAACTTGAGTTAAACCTAAATTAAAGATAACATCTTGAAGAAGACATTGGCAAAGTTTCGGGCGAAATGGATTAAAACTGAAAAAAATGGCAACAAAAGTTTGAACTTTTTTCATTTCTATTTCCGAAAAATTCAGCTGTGATGGAAAAGTTGTAAATTCTTCAATGAAAACAACTTTAATTCTTTGAGAAAAAAAACATGAGATATTTAGAAAAATGTTTTTTTGTAATTTTTTAATTATTGATCTTACGTTGACCAGCTATTTCAGGATAAAATTAAATCTCTTGTTTTTAATTTTTTGCATTCTTTAACTTTCTGAACAAAGATAAAAAGCAAAAATTGAAAACTAAACATAATATTCAAACAATAAATTTTTCTTAAACAACAAATTTGAGCAGGAAAAAAAGCTTTTAAATTTTTCGCCTTCTTTTTTTGTCGACCATTTTTAGGCAATCGCTTTTTTTTAAACAAACAAAAGATATTTCGTAATCCCCGAATTTTTTCATCCTTTTTTTAAAAATTAAAAAAACCGTGCCAGTGTAATTTTTTTGATAGTTTTGAAACAAAAAAATCAGATAAAATCAAAAAATTTTAATATAAAATTGTTTACGACATTTGTTAGTTTTTGAATATTTTAATAATTAAATTGTTTGAATTTATAAATGTTTCCTTTAAATAAATAATTTATCATTAAAATTTAAAAATATTTTAATTTCGACAAATGTATCTTCAAGAATTTGAATACAACATAATTAATTAGTAAATAGAAAATTTCAAGTTTTTCAATATTGTTTTTGAAGCTCGAATATTCATCAGATATTTTGAAAAATGCAGAAAATCAATATTGTATTTCCACGAAGGAATAATGTAAGTAAAGAAAGATTTGTTTTCGGACAATACCCATATTTAATTTATTAAATTTTACCATAATTCAGTTTGTTTGACTTCATCACTTAAATTTAAAAATGTTTAGTAACAATTTTAAGAATTGTGATTTCATGTAATGTGGTTTTTTGCAGTTTTATGAAATGTCAGATAACATTTCTCTCTCTAATAATTATGAAACAATTCTTTTGGACTAAACTTTTCATTTTTTAAAATAAAAATATTCAAATATTCAAAAAATAGTTTTTATTTCAAAGGATACTATTAAACAGCAAAAAGTTCTTTTAATCAATAAATCTAGGGGGCGCAGCGTCATTCTTTTTTTCAAAAAAAATGCAAAACGGGTGGCAGCGAAAAAAAAATGGGGGATTTTCTGTTGGCCCGGAAGCATAGTGGTGAAACGCGCGCAGCCGACAGTCAATGTGCGGAGATGTGACAGGTTCGATTCCCCTCCAGTGCAAAAAAAAAATTTAAAAAAAATTAAAATCGTTAATGATTGAGGCAATATTTAAGTAGTACAAGACAAATTATTAGAACACAAATTATTAATTTGCATTTTTAAATATTTTTTTTGCCCCGGAGGGGAATCGAACTTGTCACATGTCCGCACCTTGACTGTCGGCTGCGCGCGTTTCACCACTATGCTTCCGGGCCAACAGAAAATCCCCCATTTTTTTTTCGCTGCCATGAAAAACGGGAGCGCGCGTCGTAGATGCTTCAGAATTCTTAAACTACTGAAAATGAATTCAAAAAAATTATTTCATCAGATGACGAAGATCTGGAGCTATCCGAATATATAAAAATCAGTAACAAAATCGGAAATTTTTTTTTCACTCTGCGCCCCCTAAATAAATCTTTCTTCAATATTTTTTTCATCGTCCTTTTTTTTCGACAGAACCTTTTTTAAAAACAGACAAAAATATTTCGCAACCCCTCAAATTTTTTCTATTTAAAAGTCATAAAAGTTTGCAGTGTAATTTTTTCAAAAGTGCGCAAAAAATGGATAAAGACTAGAGACGTTCACGTGATTTTCAAAGTTCTCAAGTAATAAATTTGGTACCATTAGATTCGCCGCAAAAAAATTAGTAGATATAAAAAAAATAAAATAAAAAAGAAATTAATATTGCAGCTTAATTTATTGTTGGAAAATAGCAAAATTATTTTTTTTTTCGGTCGGGGAACACATTTCTTTCTTCAATATTTTCGTGTTGCAATTGCAAATTGAACTTTTTTTTGCATTTAACCCGAGGACGGGTTTGAACCTGCGCACACTTGCCTCATGCTCCACCGTCTTCTCCACTGCGACAAGCATGCAAGCGCAGCGAGTCACTTTTTTGCAACCATCTAACTTTTGAGAAAACGCTAAGCTGAAAATTAGAAAAAATGAGTTTTTATTTTTTCCTGTAATTTCCTGTAATTTCTAAAAATATGGTAATATAGAGAATGAGAAGCTCTATTTAACTGCTGTGGTGGCTTAGGTGAGCGTGACTGAGCGTAATGTATCACTTTCTCAAAAACGTGAAAAAAAGCGATTTTTTAGACTTTTCTCAGATTTTTTATACGGAAGTGATATTTAAAAGTTGCATTTTTGGAATCTCCGTATTTTTTTACATCTAGAAGGATAAAAATCATATTTGTAAAAAAAAGATCAAAAATCTACAGTATGCCTCTCTTCGTTTTTCCTTTGGACGAAAAAAAGTGAAGGGGAACACTCGCGTTTGAGTCGCGCGTGCACGTCTCTTTTAAAGACACAACATTTTGACGGTAAAATATTGTTTATTTTGAATATTTAATATTTAACATTTCCGATTCTGGACACTGTAATTTTTATCGAAAATTGGAAAATATAAAAAATAAACTTTTAAAAACAATTAAAACCAATGTATATATTTTTGCGTAATCAAAAAACAACAAAAACAAGAAAGAAATCAAATGGTTAGGTATTTGCTTGTCGAATCATTCAAGGCCGTATACAGAAAAAAATTTCAGGGGGGGGCACAGCGATTTCGGGGGGGATAGAACGGTGAATTCGATGCATCGAATTCACCGTTCTATTTTTCACGCCGATGTTTCACGTTGGAAATTTTAATACATTCTAAACTTTCGTTTCAAGAATCCTTTTTACGAATTTGTCGGGTAATTTTTACTAAAACTTTGGCAGTGGATTCCGAGTTTATGTTAATTTTTCATGTTTTTTTTATCTTTTTATTTAAAATCAGCGTAAAAAACCAAGTCGAATAACAGAGAGTTTTTTGAAAAATAATATCTGTAAAGCAAAATCAATATTGCATGTGAAATTGTCGGGTGATTTTTTCACTTTATTAGTTTTGGCAAAACGTTTGTCTCCAAGTCTAATCCATATTTGCTCAACTAAACTTCTATATAATGTTGGATATATACTTTTCTCAACAAAATTATGGTTTACAATAGCTTGAACAAATACCAGAGGATGTTACTGAATCACCATGGATATATAAAAAGTAAGTATTTCCTATTTTTTACCTTATTTTATATAAACTTTTTTCAGTTTGTTATATTTTTCTCAAAGAGTTGTCTTTTTCCATTAAATAATCATAAATTCAACATTAATTCTAAAGTCTTACCAGCAGCTGTAAACAACAAGTGTACTTTTTTCACGGTTTTGGTGCACTTGCAAATGTCTATATTTTTGCTCTTATGGTTAATTCACAAGCTCATCATGAATATATAGACATATTTTGGATGATGTTGCAACTGCATTATTCAAATATTATTTTTTTATCAATTTCTAATAGTAAATTAACAGCAAAAGAAACAATGAAAGACAACTCTTTGAGAAAAATATAACAAACTGAAAAAATTTTATATAAAATAAGGTAGAAAATAGGAAATACTTACTTTTTATATATCCATGGTGATTCTGTAACATCCTCTGGTATTTGTACAAGCTATTGTAAACCATAATTTTGTTGAGAAAAGTATATATTCATCATCAAGTAGAAGATTAGTTGAGTTAATATAGATTAGACTCGGAGCAAAACGTTTTGCCAAAACTGATAAATGGGAAAAATCACCCGACAATTTCACATGCAATATTGATTTTGCTTTACAGATATTATTTTTCAAAAAACTCTCTGTTATCCGACTTGGTTTTTTACGCTGAGTTTAAATAAAAAGATAAAAAAACATGAAAAATTAACATAAACTCGGAATCCACTGCCAAAGTTTTAGTAAAAATTACCCGACAAATTCGTAAAAAGGATTCTTGAAACGAAAGTTTAGAATGTTCATTTTTAGTGGAAGCGTTAGACACGTGCACTAACCACAAAATGCCAGACCGCTTTTTGGAACGCTTCAAAAAAAGAAAAATTTTTTTTTGCAAATTTTGTCTGTTAATTAAAAATCAACTTTAAACTTAAAATTTAATTGTTTTTCTTCTTTTTTTTATCAATATATATAGAAAAGAACCTGCTGAAACAGTTGATGACAGAAAAAAAGGGTAATTCGCTTTTGGAATGCAAAAAATGCATTTTTGTCAAAAACCAAAAATCACAAGATTCAGAAAATCCTCAAAAAACCCCCGGGGGCGTCCCGGGGCGTCTTAGGTTTCACGGATAAATTGTTGCTGGACCTATTGCACGTCTTTTAAGACCAAAACTAACTTTCCACGAAGAATCCCCGATATAGTTCTGACACATTTTCTATTGAAGATCATGCATGTTCAGTAATCAACCTAAAACTTTTATTTCTTATGTTTTTCTGGTTATTTTTTTAAATTAAATAATAGAATTGATGATAGGCATTAAATTGTTAAACATATTTATTTTACTTTTTTGTTTTAAAAGCGTTTAAGTTACGAAAGAACTTGGTATAGAATATTTTTTTCCTAAAAACTTTTTTTGGCAATGTGAAACATAACTTTTTTTGTTTTTTTTTTGATTGAAAAAACGGTCTGAATCAGATTCTTGTAATTTCTGTATTCAGATTTACTTTTCGTTAAATTTTTTGTAACTAAGGTTTTTAAGATTGAAAAATCCAATATTTTGAGCCCAAGATAGCTTTATAAAACAGCGTGTACGCTAAAATATTGCTAAAAGAAAAATATTAGTGCACGTGTCTAGGAAGCGTTTCCAACGTGCGTTTGGCAAAATGTATTTCTGGCGTTAGCATGCTACTTTTTTTTGTTGTCTTTTTTATTTTACTTCTTCATTTTTTATCTGTTTATGGAATTTACATACACATTTTTTTTATTCTTTTATTACCTTATATTTAAAAAAAACAATGGCATGGATATATTCAATTTTAATGGCCGTGTGTTGTCTATGTTTTACATGGCTTTTTGAAGTGACTTACCGAACAATATTTTTACCAGTTTTAACATATTTCAGGTAAATTTCTTAATATCCCTCATAACCTTGGGTTCAAAATAATCACTTTTTCAATTCTTGTAAAACAACGGGTATTATTTAATTTTTGGCGCTGTTGTTTTGGAAATGGTTTATCAACATCTTAGTTACTCATATTAAGTTTTATCCATCTTTCATCGGATAATATATATGTATATATATTTTTACTAATTTTAGTCGGAGAATTAATAATGTAATGACTTTTTATTCGGCATCAACAAATCCGGTTGCTTTAACAGCTCAACGGCCTTGGACAACTTTAAATGATCCTGCTGTTGATGATTTACTTCAAGATTGTCAAGAAAGGTTTATTTTTATTTATTTTAGCATTTTTACGTGTTTTATTTCTTCAGATTTTGTACTTTTGAAAATGCTTCAATTTTCATTTCAACATTCAATGTAAATGGTAAATCTCCGCCTGAATATACAAATGATTGGTTAAATTTTGATACAGAACGTATGCCGGACTTTATTGTAATTGGGTAAGTTCTTTATGCTACCTACGGTAAGCATCATTTAAGTACGCTTATGTGACTTATGTGACTTATTGCTTTAATGCATTATTACAATTTTCAGTCTTCAAGAAATGGATCTTGCTTTAGGAACATATGTCATTGAAAGCACTATACGTGAAGAACAATGGCTCCGAGCGTTAAAAAGAAGTCTTCCCAAAATATATCATGTTGTAAGACAATTGTTAAACTCAATTTAAATATCCTAGATTTTTAGGTTGAAAAAGTTCGATTAATTGGAATATTTATGGTAATATATCGCAACAATGAATCTCATTTACCTAACCCTACAACAATATATACATCTGTGGTTGCCACAGGATTTTTAAAATTTGGAAATAAGGTAATTACAAAATAATTGATGATTGTTACAGTAATTTGATTAATATAGGGCGGTGTTGGAATATCTCTGAATATAAACGATACATCTGTCTGTTTTATAAATTCTCATCTTGCTGCTGGTGGCGAACTTTCAAAAAGAAATCAAGATTTTCGTGAAATATCTCAAATGAGATTTGGAAATGTTCGAGGATTATATGATCATGATATTGTGTTTTGGCTAGGTTTTTTGGTTATTAAAATTTCTTTTTTAAACATTTTTCTTTAGGAGATCTCAATTATCGTTTGGATTCGCCACATGGTTATGAACATGTTGTTAATGTTATTGAATCGGGTAATACAAATACATTATTAGAATACGATCAACTTCGAAAGCAACAACAGTTACGCCATGCTTTTCTTGGATTTAAAGAACTTTTGGGTGTTCCATTTCGGCCTACATACAAATTTGATGTCAATACATCCAGATGGGATACAAGTGAAAAAAGAAGAATTCCGGCTTGGTGTGACAGAATTTTATTCTGGACAAAAGATAAAAAAATTAAGATTTCGCAGAATGAATATTCCTCTGTAGAAAGAGTTCTTTTCAGTGATCACAAGCCAGTAAGGGCATCTTTTGTGCTTGAATCGAAAATTGTTGATGAACAAAAAAAAGCAAAGATTTATGAAGAAGTTTTACGGGAAGGCGATAAAAAAGCCAATGAAATGTTACCACAAATTGAACTTTCCGCTACCGAAGTAGGTTGTTTTTTTAAATGGCATCAAAAATTGCATACAATATTATATTTCTGTGAAATATTTTCTCTTTGCTTATGGTTGTTGCTGTCGGTAACCGATGTTGTCTTTAATGATTTTTTTAGCAACGAAACATTTTTGTGCGAAAAAAAGCGAAAAACTTTACGTTTTACATTCTGTGAGCCCTTTTTTTGCGCTTCAGAGTTTAAATGGTTTCTTTTCTGTTAAAAAATCATTAAAGGGGGAGACCCACCTCTAACAATTTTTTGTTCAGGGTTCATTGGAGCTGCTTTTTTTAAAACCTTTTGCAGCTCCAACGAATAAAAAAAGCAGCTCGAATGAGTCTGCGATCGCGTCGAGACCATCAAGAAAATTGCAGCAAAAAATTGTTCAAGGTGGGTCTCCCCCTTTAACATGAATGAAGACACCTATTTAAAAATCATATTAGCAATAAATTTTTGTGACACGACGCTTTTAGGGGGTTTTTTTTTATGCAGTATGTGTTTACAAATAAAGCGCTTTTCATGCATAAACAATCAATAAGCGAGACCTTTCACGTGCTTTTTCCCCAATCATTGAAATACACAAACTGTTATTTTTCAGTTTAATTTTGGAAAAGTATACTACCGATCTGCAGTTGTGCGTACGCTTACCATTAAAAATACTGGTAGAAGTGGTACCCGATTTTCATTTGCTCTGGCGCAGCAAGATGAAAGTTTGCCGAAAAATTGGCTAACAATAACACCACAATCATCATATATTGAAGCTGGTGCTGATGTTGAAATTAATTTTCAAGTTCTTGTTTCTGATGAAGAGGCTCAAAAGATTTCAATACCTGGTAAATCTGAATTTGCTTTAACATGTATTTTGATAATTAGTTTGGATCAAGGAAGAGATTATTTTGTTGTATGTGAAGCAAAGTATCAAAAATCATGTTTTGGCTGTTCTTTCATTCATTTAATAGCTAATGGTCATCGACTTCCAAAAGATGAAGAAGATTTACTTGTTGTTGTAAGTTTAGAAACTTCTTGGTTTGACCTTTGTTATTTATTTTAGCCGCCAAAGTCTGGTGATACTTTGCAAATGGGAGACTCTCGTGTTCCAATTCAAATTTTTTGGTTATGTTGGGCTCTCAGATCATTATCAATGAAAGAAATTACTTTTGATGAAACATTCTCTGAATCGTATTTCCATCAAATTCGTGATTGCCTTGATAATGGAAAACCACAAGAACTTGTAGCAAAGAAGGATAAAAAATGGATGTCAATGCTTTATTCATCACTTTTGATCTTAATTGACTCATTCAAAGAACCGCTTTTTCCTGAAGACATTAATTTATCTGAACTTAAAAGTGATCATGAAAGACTATTAACTATCTCAGCGTTTCCGCAACCACATTTGAAAGTAATGGATTTTCTATTAGATTTCTTTGTTGATTTGACATTAACAAATGATGACTTTTTCAGTAAGTTACCGTAATCTTGTGATATGTTTTTGTAAACATTCCTTTTTAGAGAATCTCCAAGTTCTTGCTAATATCCTTTTTCATTCAAAAATTCCAAAAGGAAGTGTTGAAAGAAGAAGTTTACTGTTGTTTTGTATTAATCATCGGCGGCATAAACGTGGAATCCCTGTTTTGATCGATGATCAACCAACACCAATGGCCCCCATGGAATGATATAATTTTTAATTTATAAACCTGCACTTATTATCCCATGACCTTGATATAATGCTCAAACTTTATTAGTCAAAACGGATTGATTCGGTGTTTATTAAAACTTGTGAACTGTTTTTAATTTGAAAAAGATTCTGTTATATATAGTAAAACTAAATGTTAGTGCAAATATAAAGTTGCAAAAAATGGAGCTTCATTTATTATGTTTTCAAATGTGGCATTTACGATTCGAACTTGTTTTCGGTTATTTATACTGTTTTTATGTTATATGTTTTTATGTTATAAATTATGCGTTTTTCTAAACGCATAATTTACTGTATCGTTATTGATATTTTAGAAAACTTTATAACGATTGATAAAAAAAGATGATGAATTTATTTGAAGGAGTTTCTCATAAAATTACAAGTATGTTAACTATACATCCTGATGATATCGATGATGTTAAAACTGATGATGAAAAAAATAAAGATGTCAGTAATAAGGATGAAACTGATGGTAATGTAAATGAAGAAGAACTTGATTCTGAAAGAAAAAGTGCTGAAGAAGTGGGTATTAATACAACATTAATTGCGAGTACGTTATTGCTTGCTTTTAAAAATACATAGTTTATACTTTAAGACAGATTTTTTTACATTTGCAAAACAAGCAAAATCACAAGCTCAAGAATATGCCAAGAGTGCTACCGAACATGCAACAGAATATGCTCAAAAGGCTTCTGCTCAAGCTTCTGTACTTGCAGAAAAAGCTTCGAAACTATCTGAATCTGTTACACAAAAATCATTGCTTGGTGAGCTTGAGAAAGAAAATAAACAATTTTCTGAACAATTAAAACAAGAAAAATGTGATATCAAAACGCAAATTCCGGCGCCGTGGATTGGAATGCCAGATGAATCGTTGGCTCGAAAACATATTCTTTCATTAGCAACAGTACGTTTAAAATTTTTCAATTTTGAGACTATATTGCTAAAAATTTATTACAGGATATTCGTAATTTCTTAGAAGATCCACCAGCAGGAAGAGAAGTTGAAATTGAAAATTTGGAACAAGTTGCTAAAGATTTAATACTACAATGTTAAGGATTTACTTTCCAAAGCTGCAGCAAAAGAAGCAAGTGATCGAGCGCCTCAAACATCTGATGATAAACCAAGTGAACAAGAAAATAAAGCTGACCTTGAAGATGAAACAAAACGCAGAAGCCCGTCTTTAAAAGAAGAGTTGGATGAACATGAGGAAAAAGAAAAGCAGAAAAGTCCAAAGAAAACAAGCAAATCAAGTTCACCTGTTGGTAATTGTAAAAGATTCATACTGTACTTAATGTAATGATGGTAAAATTTCTAGATGAAGACTGGGAAAAAGAACTTTTATCTGATTTTGATTATGAACTTGTTGAAAAAGGAACTGGCAAAAATGAAGAACAGTGGGAAAAGGAAATTCAAGAACTTTTGGAAGCTGAATCGCAAAAAGAAAAGTCTCCGTAATTCCACTTTATCTTACATTATTCTGTTGCAAAAAGGGCATATATTGTTCGTGTTGAGAGATAAAAAGATATTTTTAAAAACTTTGTCAATTTTAACAATGCTGTTTATATTTTATTGCTTATCTTGGATGTAAATAAATATTCAAAATTATTCTACACGCCGCCTTAAATACCGTAATTAGTTTGTTATAACTTTTAGTTGGTTATATTTTAATACTTTGTGTCCTTGAGGGCTTGGAGTTTCAAATAAAAAGCGGGCATCGTTGCCATTACTGGTATGTTCTTGCAAGAAGGAAAAAATTTGTCATCATCAGCATCACTTCCAACATTTCCTCCAAACAAATTAATTGGGTCTCCACCTAAAAACATTTTCACTATTAAAGGACGTATTTTGTAACATTTGACAATTTTTTGGTACAATTGAAATTTTTTTACTCAAAATTGGCTGAAAACACTTTCTAGGGGTAACTGATGATGAATTTAGGGTCAAAAACGCTAAATTTATCATCAGTTTCGAGGTTTATGTTCTAGTTTTCGAGTTACAGTATACCTGACCCAAAATTTCGATTTCGTGTCGAAATTATCAAAAAACTCCAAAAGTGGTATAAATCGATTGCCCTGACCGAGGTGAGTTAAGAAAAGTCAAAAACATTCATACTTATCCCTGAAAAAGTGGTTTTATATATCGAAGAAGTTCAAAAATGGCCTAAAATTACAGTAATCAGACTACAAAATCCGCCAACCCCCGAAATTTTTTGGTTCCTGTATTGTCCCATAATCCCCAAGTGGTGGGGCATCTAAAAATACCATCACTTTCAAAAAGTAGGGGGGTGGAGATGAATTTTATGTGGTTAACTTTCTCCCTCAACATGTCCAACATCATTATAAATTCATAACTTCTGAAACATGTTATGAAAAGTGTTCCAGTGTTTTTTATTATTAAATTTAATGTTATTGGAAGATTCTGGGCAAGTTTCAACCATCAGATATCAAATCTGGCCATTTGGGATCAACTTAAATATCAAATTCCATCAAATATGGTCAACATCAAATATAATGGTTTTTTCTTAATAAATTCAAACGAAAACGTATTTTTAATGAAAAAAACATATAAAAATACTAAAATTAAGTATTGGTGTATGACGGGGGGTCGAAATCGATTTTTTAGAATTTTTTGAAATTTTCCGATTTTTGATCAATTTTCAAAATATTTTAAAGTTATCAATATTGAAAGATATCAGTTTTTGGATATTTCTGTGATCAAATATAGCTTGTTTTTAGACTTTTGGACAAAATTTGAGGATCCCGGGATCAATACTTTTCATTTCCCCCTTAAATAAAAACATAGTGAAAAATCGAAAAGAAAATCACCTAAAAATCAGTGTTTTTCAAATAAAACTTGACTTAAACATCAAAGAGTGTCTTTTTCCATTAAATAATCATAAATTCAATATCAATTCTAAAGTCTTACCATCAGCTGTAAACAACAAGTGTACTTTTTTCACGGTTTTGGTGCACTTGCAAATGTCTATATTTTTGCTCTTATGGTTAATTCACAAGCTCATCATGAATATATAGACATATTTAGGATGATGTTGCAATTGCATGATTCTAATATTTTTTTTATCAATTTCTAATAGTAAATGAACAGCAAAAGAAACAATGGAAGGCAACTCTTTGAGAAAAATATAGCAAACTGAAAAAAGTATATATAAAATAAGGTAAAAAAATAGGAAATACTTACATTTTATATATCCATGGTGATTCTGTAACATCCTCTGGTATTTGTTCAAGCTATTGTAAACCATAATTTTGTTGAGAAAAGTATATATCCAGCGCTATATAGAAGTTTAGTTGAGCAAATACGGATTAAACTTGGAGACAAACGTTTTGCCAAAACTAATAAAGTGAAAAAATCACCCGACAATTTCACATGCTATATTGATTTTGCTTTACAGATATTATTTTTCAAAAAACTCTCTGTTATCCAACTTGGTTTTTTTTTTTTTTTTTTTTTTTTTTATAAAATAACATGAAAAATTAACATAAACTCGGAATCCACTGCCAAAGTTGTAGTAAAAATTACCCGACAAATTCGTGAAAAGGATTCTTGAAACGAAAGTTTAGAATGTATTAAAATTTCCAACGTGATTTTACAAATTTATGGAAAAAAATTACAACGTAGCTTTGGGGAAAAATATTTGTGTTCGTTTCAGCGCCGTACCTACCCAAGGGGGAAGGGGGGGGGGGGGGTTGGTGCTGCCCTCCAAAATTTTTTTCTAGGTACGGCCCTGGTTCGTTTTTTAGATACGTTTAATTTTAAATTTTCTTTGTAAATGTAGTATTCCATCTCAAAATTTAGTTTTTAATGTATTTTGGATAAAAAGCTTTTATAATTTTTACTGTTGTAATATAAAAAAATTTTGGAATATAGTCGTTTGGATAATTATAGGCATTAAATTTTTAAATTTAAACATACAAATATTTGTGTGTTTAAATGTTGCCTATTTTTGCTTGAAAATATAAATTTACAGTTGTTCCCCAAAAATTGAACAAAATATTCAAATAAAAAAGCGAAAAAGAAAAATATCATCGTTTTTCCTTTTTTCACATTTGTGTAACATTTTTTTTTGGAAAAAAACTGACATTTTTCGGACAGCATTGATTTTTATTGATTTTTTTGTTCTCCAGTTTTGAAAGAAATATTTTTAAGGGGGCGGGCTGTTTGCTACTTTTTTATACGAAGACCTGAAAATCAGGACTTCTTATGCTCCAGTGTTTAGCGGATGAAAAGTTCAATCGTGTCAGGATCAAATCAATAAAAAAAAGTAAAGAGCCCGCCCCCTTTAAAGAAAAAAAAATGATGCTGCTTTTGATTTTTGCTGCCTCGAAAATAGTGAATTTTATGAATCATTTTTTGTCGAAAAATAGCCTTGCTTTTTTATTTAAATATTTTAATGCTTTTATGTAAAAAATTGTAAAATAGTTTATTTATGTAATTGTATTTTCAACATTTTAATGTTACACAAAATTTAACACAATTGTTTAAAAACACCATTTGAATGACAAAACAATAATTAAAAATTAGCAAATGTGGTCTACAGATTCATGGAAATTTGATAAAAACTGGCACTTTGTTTATTTGCAGCTTTAGCTTTTGTTCCGCTCAATCATGTCGCACGCGCTTTTGTTGTTTTAAAAAATCACCTTGTCGAACTTTACAGTGAACGTGATGATTATCTTGCCATTATGGGAGTGTGTGATTACTTTGAAGAATATGATTATTAACGGATTTCAATCATTATTTAGTAATTTTTAGCAATTAAAATTTATTTCATCGTTATATTTTTTGAAATTTTGTTTGAAATTTTCATTTCGGCCCGACTTCGCCCCGGAACTTTTAAAAACCCGCCCCGCGCTCTGCTGTTTAGAATTTTTCGCCCCAAGCACCGCCCCGTTCCTTCGAGGCGCCCGGGGCGCTCCGGGGGATGTCGGGGCGGGGCGAGTCACATCACTGTTTTTCTTGTTTTTAACACTGTAACATTTTGAATTTATTGATTTGTGACGCTACTTTTCGGGGTTTCATTATCTGTGATATGACTTGACCTTTTTGGAACCGTCCCTATTAAAAAGCTGTCCCCCAGAGCCGCCCTGTGCCTCATTTGGTTTTGAAAAATCGCCTCGTGCCCGGCCTGGTCTATCAGTTACCGCCTCCGATTTGTCCCAATTGAAAGAAAAAAGATTTTTTATGATTATATTTCTAAACTACCGTTTTCGTTTAAACATTTTGAAAGAATTTGTTTAGAAAAAAGCTTCTTTTAAATAATGTTTTTTTGCATTAATTGCTTTGAAAAAATGAAATCTTATATTTCCCTCTTCAGATCTCAGAATACTATTTATTTAAGGAAACAATTTTAAATACAAACAATTAAGTTGTTAAAATATTCAAAAACTAACAAATGTCGTAAACAACTTCTTTTTTTAAATTTTATAATTTTATCCGATTTTTTGTTTTAACACTTTAAAAAAAATTACACTGGCACGGTTTTTTTAATTTTTAAAAAAAGGATGAAAAAATTCGGGGATTGCGAAATATTTTTTGTTTGTTTTTAATTTTTAAAAGAAAAAACTTTTGTCAAAAAAACGACGGTGAAAAATGACGATGAAAAATTTAAAAGCATTTTTTTGCTGCTTAAATTTGTTGTTTAAAAAAGTTGTTATTTGAATATTTTTTTAATTTTTTACTTTGCATCTTTTTTTCTGAAACTTAAATAATGCTAAAAATTAAAGATAAAAAACAAGAGTAAAGTTATTTTATAAAAATGTAGAACATGTGATGATAAATCATTAATAATAAAATTACAAAAGAAACAATTTTCTGAATATCTGATGATTTTTTTTTTCAGGGAAAAAATAAAAATCGTCAATTATTTAATTTTCAATTTAAAAAAAAGAAAATATTCCAAATCATTTCTGTTTTATCATTTTTTTGTAATTTCTCAAAAGAAAAGAAATTGTTTTATTTATTTAAAGGATGAGTGTGCTAACATCTGCCATCTGGATATCATCCCTTCAAATGCCACTTTACAATATTTTAAAAATATTTAGTACCCTTTATGTTTCAGAACAAAGAGGCAAAGTAAAAATTAAAAAAAAAAACAAAATATTCAAACAATAAATTTTTTTAAAGAAGCATTAAGCAGCAAAAAAAGCTTTTAATTTTATAATTATTTTTTTATGTTTTTTCCCCTTCTTTTTTTGCCGTCTTTTTTTCAGCATTCGCTTTTTTTAACCAGACAAAAAATATTTCGTAATCCCCGAAATTATTTCATCCTTTTTTTTTGAAACCAAAAAATCGGATAAAATCACAAAATTTTAATAAAAAACTTTAGGACAATTTTTAGTTTTTGATTTTTGCAAAACAAAGTAAAATGACTCCTTTAAAAAAACTTTTTTTATGGTTAAATTAGGGACCCCTCGGGATTAGTATATTACTATAAAAGTAGTAAATAACAGAAATTTTTAACAATATTATTACTTTTTAAACCATGCAAAAAAGAAAGAATTTATTGCGTAAAATTCTTTTTCGTTGAAACGATTTTTGAAAAAATACTTTTTTTGATAAATTTGCTTTTAAAAATTTTATTCAAAAATTTGCATAATATTTATTAAATTTTTCACAAACATTTTAAAATGGACCATTTTGAACACGATTTGCTGCAGCCATAAAAGCTGGGAACATTTCTTCAGCAGTTGGTTTAATGAATTTTGGGGGAAGATCAAATCCGTACCTAAAAGATAGCCGAGATTTCATATATCCTAGGATTAACAAAAGCTTTCTCTTACCCGTCATCATTATCATTATCTTTATCACCAGGACGTAATTCAATGTCATAAACATATTTGATTCCAATACTTTTACTGTAATCATCTGAAGCACCTGATGCTGGAGCTGCAAAAAAATGGATATAAAGGATCATCAAAAAGGGATATATGAAATCTCTTTCTCTCTCTTACTTAGGGTATCACCAGAATCTCCAACAGTATATTTTGTTCCATGTACTGCTTTAATGGCAGAATACATTTCATGACCAAGTGCAATTAAATCATTTACATCTGGTGGATATTCTTCAACGGCATATGCCCATGGATATAGGATATCTTCACCATATGAATGAAGGGTTAAATATGCTTTAATTGTATCATTATGTGGGACAAGGAAATTCTTTAAATTTTTTGTTTCAATTTCAGAAAATGGTGTTGGACCCGCATATGTTTCACTATAATTTGAATATATTTTGGATTACGGTATATATATATCAAAGATATATGTATACTGTACCTGCATGGATTTGTTGATGAACCAGAAACCATCCATTTAAATGAAAAATTTCGATTTGGATCAACTCCATAACAACCTTGTCGGGGACCAGAACGTGTTTTACGCCAATGACGATCTAAAAAAAACATTTCAAGATTTTTTATGCAAATTAATCGAAATAAAATCACCTTTTGTTCGTGAATATTCATATCCATCGGGATTAATGCAAGGTGCAACATAGATGTCAATAGCTTTCAACAAATCTGTATAAGATGAATTTGTAACCCACTATAATTTGTTTTCATAAATTTATGCAAATTTAAAAAAATGTTTTACCTGATTAATGGCATAAAGTGCCGTAGTAGGAGCAATCCATTCACGAGCATGCATTCCGGCATCAATGAAAAGGGCATTTTTTGCAGTACTACTTGGATATCCGATCTAAAAATAAATATTACAGCTTTATGCAAATTTAAAAAAATGTTTTACCTGATTAATGGCATAAAGTGCCGTGGCCGGAGCAATCTATTCACGAGCATGCATTCCGGCATCAATGAAAAGGGCATTTTTTGCTGTACTTCTTGGATATCCGATCTAAAAATAAATATTACAGCTTTATGCAAATTTTTCGCTAAAAATATACCTTCAAAAATTGGGTATCTCTGTTTTCGAAAGATTTTCCGAGGCTAGAAATACTGACAAAAGATGGATATTTTTGTGCAACGGCTTGAATATATCCCATAATCTAAATTTGCATAATTTATTCAGAGTTTTTAAAAATTGTCATACTTCAGCAAATGGATGATAGTTGTAAAAGTCAAAATTATCTGGATCAATGGCATCTGAAGATTTATACGATGACACTTCCATGTGTGCTTGAGCGGCACGTCTTAAATACAGTAATTTGATAACAGTAATTTAAAAAAAGACATAACATACTTTCCAAAATCCTGAATTTTTGTAATCGGCATTAAATTACTCTTTTTTAAATGAACAATTAATTCTTGGGTCATAGTTGGAGGAGAAAAGATATCAACAGGTTTATGAAGTTTACTTGGAGGCTTCCAAAAATCAAACTAAAATTTTGAATTTTGGATTTCATATATCCGATGGGATTAGGGATAAAAAGTTTACATCATATTTCAAAGATTCACTTAATTTTTGAACAACTTTTAATTGATCTTCAGTTTGTGGGATAACTTGAATAACAGAATATCTGAAATTTCATAGATTATGGATATATGAAATCCCGATAAGAATGTTGCAAAATATCTTACCCATGATACGTAACATAATCTTCTTCAGAATTTTGTTTTGGCAATGCAAAAGCATTCAATCCAATGACCAACGCGGAAATAATTAAAACCACGTGCTTAATTTTTTTTGCACAACTTTTTCTTCCGTTTTGAGCTTTGATAGGAAAGAAACACAAACAAAAAAATGATAGCTTCAATGAAAAATTGAAGCCTTTTTATCAAAGATTTTTTGCATCAACAACTTTCAAAGACTTTTTATGATTGTAGTTACTTTCCGCCCTTTTTCTTTGTTTTAACTTTTAATGGTTATTTTTGCACTGATAATGGGCTTTCCCGATATGACGTGATCCAAAAATCATCATTTTTTACCCCGACACACCTATTTAGTGTAAACAACACTTTAAAACTTTTTGCCCGACTACATCAAATTATGATGATAATTAACAACCCCTCCCATCAATCCATTAAGTGATAATACAATTCGGGACAGCTCCTAAAAATATAAATGATTCCGGAATTGCTACAAAAAACAAAGAACAGTTGCAAAATTTTAATTGTTTCTTTTTAAAACAAATAAAAATAATATGAAAAGATCGTAGCTTTTGAGTGAAAGAATGAAATCAATTATTTTTTAAGTTCTGTATCTGAATTTTCTAAAATTTGCCGTAGTATGACTTGGACTTTTTGTCTCCCCAGCCCCGCCCGAGCCTCGCTCCGTCTTACAATCATCGCCCCAGTTGTCATAATTTTAAAAAAATTAATTAAGAAAAGTAATACGATCTTAGTGTGGGGGGGGGGGGGGAGGGGATGGTACTGTAGGGTGTGGCAGTAAAAAGGGAAGTTAATTAGGAGGACACGGTGTGTCGAACGCGACCAAAGCTGGCCCATGAGAGAACAGTTTTCTTCACTTCTTTTCCATATTAAATTTTTAAACCTAGATTCTGAGCGACTGAATCAATTTAAACGTTTTCTGTAAAGGGGAACAAAATAATAACCATATTGTTGAAATGTTTGACCACTAAAAACAAAAAAAACGGATTCTGAATCTCCACGATTCCGAATCCAAGATATAAATTTTCTTCAAATGTTATAAAATTAGTGTCATTCGAAGCACCTCGTCGAGTAGATTACGCTGAATAAAAAATAAATCATTTTTAAGGATTCAGATGCCGAATAAATGAAGAAAATAAAGATAAAAATAGTATTTTCAAGTCAGTGAATTTAATCTCTAAATTATTAAAAGTAATTTATTTTTCATTCATTGTAATCTACTCGAGAAGGCGCTTCGAATGACACTACTTTCGTAACATTTGAAGAAAATTATTATCTTGGATTCAGAATCCTGAAGATTCAGAATCCGTTTTTTTTGTTTTTAGTGGTCATACATTTTTAGAATATGGTTATTATTTTTTTCCCTTTTACAGAAAACGTTTAAATTGATTCAGTCGCTCAGAATCTAGGTTTAAAAATTTAATATGGAAAATCCGTTCGGGGAACACTTTCACAAGGGGCGCTTCGACACACCGTGGAGGACCACAAAAAGATTATAAGCATGAAGTAATAAAATTAGCTTCAAAGAAAGTTAACCGGAGCTTGCCCCACCCTTATCAATCAATCTCTCTCTCCCCAATTAATGCTTATCACACTTCTCAAAATAAATTACCTCCATTGTTTACTGTAAAAAGTGGTGGCTTCGTTTTGTAGATATTTAATCACACATGGGCACGGTCGGAGGCGGATTTTGAAATTTTGAGCGAACCTTTTTCACGTAAGGGTCCCCCCTGTTGATTTTTTTCGAAATTTTTCTTTGTAAAATATCAAAAATATACCCCTTTCTATTCCTTCAAGCTAGTTTGACATTTTACTCCAAAAATGTTGTAAAAAATTTAAATTTTTAACATTTGATAAAAGTTGAAAAACATATTTACTCACGGTGTGTCGAACGCGACCAAAGCTGGCCCATAGGAGAACAGTTTTCTTCACTTCTTTTCCATATTAAATTTTTAAACCTAGATTCTGAGCGACTGAATCAATTTAAACGTTTTCTGTAAAAGGGAAAAAAATAATAACCATATTCTTAAAATATTTGACCACTCAAAACAAAAAAAACGGATTCTGAATCTTCAGGATTTTGAATCCAAGATAAAAAATTTCTTCAAATGTTACAAAAGTAGTGTCATTCGAAGCACCTCGTCGAGTAGATTACAATAAATGAAAAATAAATCATTTTTAAGGATTCAGATGCCGAATAAATGAAGAAAAGAAAGATAAAAATAGAAGTTTCAAGTCAGTGAATTTAATTTCTAAATTATTAAAAGTAATTTATTTTTCATTCATTGTAATCTACTCGAGAAGGCGCTTCGAATGACACTACTTTCGTAACATTTGAAGAAAATTATTATCTAGGATTCAGAATCCTGAAGATTTAGAATCGGTTTTTTTGTTTTGAGTGGTCAAATATTTTAAGAATATGGTTATCATTTTTTTCCCTTTTACAGAAAACGTTTAAATTGATTCACTCGCTCAGAATTTAGGTTTATAAATTTAATATGGAAAATCCGTTCTGGGGACACTTTCACAAGGAGCGCTTCGACACACAGTGTACTCAAAACACACTGCTTAAGGGACAGTGTTTTCCCGATTCCGATTCCAATTCCGATTCCATCGATTACGATTCTTTATAAGGGATCGGAATCGCGATTTCATCGATTCCATTATAACGAATGAAAAATAAAAAAATGGAATCGGGATCGAAATCGGAAAAAAGTGGAATCGGGAAAACACTGTTAAGGGACCCGTTTCCTTTCGTTTTTCCCTCTTTTCTTTTTCTCTCTCTTTTTCCCTTTTTCTTTTTTTTTCTTTCCTTTTTCCTTTTCCTTTTTTTTCTCTTTTTTTTTACTTTTTTCGAATTTTATGAGCGACCCAGCACCTTTTTGCTTGAGCGATGAGCGCACCACCGGGCGCGTTGCGCCCGGTTGCCTCCAACTTGCCCATGTGTGTATTTAATTGTTTAATTAAGTTAATTGTTATTTTAATTTAAAAAAGTATTATTGTAAAAGGTGTTTATTTGGAAAACTATGATACAACAAGTCAGGAATCAGATTAGTGTAGGTGAATCCGACCTGATCCGATCGGATTGGACCGATCTGATGCTCCGGATTAGTGTATTGCATCCGACTATATTGATATGATCGATTTTCTTATCCGATCAGATCAATCAATATCCGATCCGACACCATTTCGGATCGGAATAACATACACTAAACCGGCTTCTTTCAACATCGCACTTTTTTTCCGCCTTTTTTTCTGCATTTTTTCTATTTTAATAAAAAAAAAACTATATTGATTTAAAAAATTAAAAAAAAAAAAAAAAAAAATACATATAGTTTTTTTACGAAATGATGCAAAAAATGGACAAAAATAAGCGCTACTTTGCACAAAATATCTTTTTTTTTTGTTAGTCTGATGAAAGATAGGGGACCTTAAAGTTTGTTTTTCAAAATATTTTTTCTCAGATAAATATGATTTGGTCAAAATTCGTGGAGTTTCCATTTCTTTAAGCAAAAAGTATTTTTTGAATATTTTAAAAATTTTTTGACATAAACTTATACCTAAAAAAGTCGATTAAGAAAATGTAAAAAAATACAAAACTTATTTAAAGATATTTGCAACCATATATAAAAACGGTGGTGAAACAATAAAAGACTCATTTTTTAAGATGTAACATTTAAACATTCTTATTAAAAGAAATTCTGTTAAAGATG
The DNA here is from genome assembly GCA_964035985.1 of Panagrolaimus superbus. Taxonomy (NCBI): domain Eukaryota; kingdom Metazoa; phylum Nematoda; class Chromadorea; order Rhabditida; family Panagrolaimidae; genus Panagrolaimus; species Panagrolaimus superbus. The sequence continues at coordinate 17,742,964 of OZ038357.1, forward strand.
TAACATTCAAAGATTTTTTGGTAAAGATTATATTTTTAAGATGTAACTTTTTATCATGTTACTTTTAAAGATTTTTCTTTAAAGATTTTAAAAAAAAGATGTAACATTTAAAGATTTTTTACTAAAGATTGTAATTTTAAGATTCAACTTTTTTTATCATGTTACTTTTAAAGAGTTTTCATCAAATTTTTTCAGATTTTTCAGAATGCAAATACCAGTCATTTAAAACAAATGACAGCTATGAACTTCTTAATGAATAAAATTGACCGCAAATTGCACATTTTCTGAATCTTAAAATGTCACATATTTTTCTTTAAACCTTTAAAGAAAAATCTTTAAAAGTAACATGATAAAAAGTAACATCTTAAAATTCGGAAAAAGTAATTTGCGTTATGGTAGAATTTGGTAATTTGCGTTATGGTAGGGTATTTTGCGTTATGGTAGATTTGGGTAATTTGCGTTATGGTAGGAAAACTCAGAATTTTTAAAATTTCTCAAATTTATAGTTTTATTAATTCTTTTTTACATATAAATATATTCAAATATTTCATTTTTTTCTTCGCAGCTATGGTAATTATATTTTATTAAAAACTCATCAGTATAAACATGTATTTAAAAAATAAACACAGTAAAATAATAAAAAAGCAATCAGTTCCGCTTTTTTTCCATATTATCATCGTGCTCCTGCTGGTTCATGTTCAAGTACAGGGTGGCCAAAAAAAAAGTGCAATTCGATTTTTAAAAACAAACGAAAGGGCCCCAAACCCCAAGGGTAGGGGGAAAATATAATTGGAGGGAGGACACATTTGACCCTACAGTATGACCTCTCCAGCACTTTCGCTTCGGGAGTTCTGGGTCCGCCAACTTTTGAAACCTCTGAAGGGGTAATATTTGTTTACAATTAACTTTGGCATATTTGTGACCAGTTCCACTCAAGAAAATCGAAATCTGAAACAAAAAATTTTTCCGACTTTTAAAAATGGCTACTTGAGGTATACAATATCCGAGTCAAAATTTCAAATAACGGTTTTTTGCTATATATATAAATACTGTTACGTGTGTTACTTTAAAATACTTTTTAAGCAATTCTTACTCTATATAATACTTTTAAATTATATTCCTGTCGTGGAGAAACTCCACGATTATGCAAATTATGGAATGGAAATCCCATTCACATCAAAAGTATATAAAAGGACGGTTGTCCATTCTCATTTAACCTTTTTCATTTGTATTTTGTATATTTATATTTGTTACTGACATGTTGTTTCACCCTCAATAAATACTTTATATTAAATATCTTGCTGTGGATTCAAATGATGCGTTTCTCCACAACAAAATGGTGCATCGACCAAATCAAATGAATATAATGGTTGGTACTGATTCAAGTCCCGCGTGGCAGGCTGGGCAAATTAAGAAATGGAATCTTGATTGTAACTGTTTTAGTTGCTTTCATATTTTTATTTTTTTATTTTATGGGAGTAACTGTAAAGCTGCTTACCAGTACAAATTTAACAAAGAAATTATTTTATTTAAACAATTTATTGTGATGGAGAACCTTGGAAGAGACGATACCAAAGAACATGGAAGAGACGATAACAAGCCCATCAAATTATTTAAATAATTAGAACCACTATTTATGGAAATAGCTTAAACTGCAACAGTTTTTGCTAAGAACTTGAAACATGGGTAAATTTTTGATAGAAAAATTAAAGATCCTGATCAAGAAAAAGAAATATTTATTTACTTAAAGAACTTGAAACATGGGTAGATTTTTGTTAAGAAAATTGAAGATCCTGATCAAGAAGAATTATATTTTAATCCTTTGGAAGAACATTTTATTAATCTTGATTCTGCAACAGATCTCGATAAAAGCTCAAAATGTTAATCAAATCATTGAACCAAATTTGTCTTCAAAAGTTGCGGCGGGGAGCGGCTTGCAGAGCAAACTGAATCATTATATTTTGATCCTTTGGAAGAATGAAAGTTTCAAAAGAAAAAATGGCATTAATCAACTTGGTAGAAATATGTTATAATCTGTTAAGATTAAAGTTACAAACAAATCTCGATTAAAGCCTTCAGTCTACCACTCAAAGAACTTAATGCTGAGGTGGGGAGTGTCGTGGAGAAACTCCACGATTATGCAAATTATGGAATGGAAATCCCATTCACATCAAAAGTATATAAAAGGACGGTTGTCCATTCTCATTTAACCTTTTTCATTTGTATTTTGTATATTTATATTTGTTACTGACATGTTGTTTCACCCTCAATAAATACTTTATATTAAATATCTTGCTGTGGATTCAAATGATGCGTTTCTCCACAACAATTCCATATTTATCGCCTGCTACTTGCAACTACAAATTATGGCTGCTTAAATATTGATTTTAGCAGATTAGTTCAATATTTTGCATAAACGTCACAAATATGCCAAAGTTAATTGTAAACAAAAATTACCCCTTCAGATGCCCTAGAAAAGCCAGGCCGATTGATCAAAATTCACCTAAAATCGAAAAAACTCGAAATTCATTTTTTCTTTTGCTCGGCTGTCTCGACACGAAAGTTCCTGGAACCCAAACTTAGGCTTATTGACGAGTTCCATCCATGGGCTATCTGAATCAGGGTTGCACGAAACTAGGTTTTGCAAAACGAAACGAAACGAAACGAAACGAAATTTTTGTTTCGCTAGCGCGAAACGAAACGAAACCTAAAAAATCCGCGAAAGTTTCGCAAAACGAAACGAAACGAAACGAAAGTTCAAAAATTTTTTTTATTAATAATGTAAATAACAACAGCAACATCGTTAGAGAAAATTTTTCCAAAAAAGCTCCAAAATTAAACTCAAAAAACAAATTATGATTTTATTTTCGACTTGGTTGTCACTCATTTTTCTCCAAAAGTTTTGGGTTTTTACATCATTCTTAGCACATCGTTTTCACGAAACTTTCAGGCTTTGTTTCGCGAAACACGAAACGAAACGAAACCCTAAAAAACCGCGAAAGTTTCGCAAAAACGAAATGAAACGAAACTTTCGTGCAACCCTGATCTGAATCACTTATCAGATTTTTTCTACCATCATTGGTTCTTATAGGAACTTTGTTCTACAAAAAGTCCAAAAAACATGGGTTTCAAAAGTTGGCGGACCCAGAACTCCCGAAGCGAAAGTGCTGGAGAGGTCATACTGTAGGGTCAAATGTGTCCTCCCTCCAATTATATTTTCCCCCTACCCTTGGGGTTTGGGGCCCTTTCGTGTGTTTTTAAAAATCGAATTGCACTTTTTTTTTGGCCACCCTGTATAAAAGTCAAAGAAGATAAGATAATAACCCATCCTTTAACAAGGTGGGCTATTATCTAATTCTTTCGCAAATGTTCTTGCAAGCGAAAAAGCACAGATTCTTCTCCCAATGCCGGATATGTTCAAGGGAAAGAGTCGAATTGAACTTGAATTCGACTCTTTCAAATTGATCTCAGATATTTTGATCAAGATGTTTCTTCGAGAGGATATTTGGATGCTGATAAAGCAACCATGATTGAAATTTATGTTCCGCTCATGATAGATGGATGCGGAAAAAGTTTTCTTTTGATATAAATAAAACTGGATTGCTTAATACTTTGGCAACTGATAGCTATGTTGCCACATGCACTCTTTACGCATATTTGGAAAGGTGAAAAAACCTGATGATAAATTATATAAAGCTTTTCTTGAGGATGTTGAACTTCAAGTAACTCAATCTTTTAATGAAGATGAAGAGATTTTAATTCAAAAAGATTCGAATCCCATCTTTGGACCGACGATTATTCCTCATATAATCGTCGATCTCGAAATTTAGAATCACAAAAAAGCGAACTTTCAACATAATTGCTCAATTTCCCCGTTTCCAAAGTTTTCGAGCATGCTGATTCCGAACATAATATCACCAACTCAAAATAACTGCTGAAAAATGCCAAAATCGAAATCGTAACGAAAAATTATGAAAATTTTCGGCATTTTGTCGCCCATAGCTTATCGTGTGAGATCTGGAACTTGTATATTCGGAAAGAGCTTGGTCGATTTGGTATATATCTTTTGATTACGTATTCTGAATACTACCCAGTCGAATACAGTAATTTTCGAAATCGAAATCAACCAAAGGGGGGAGTACGTGAGGATTTTCATATCTAAAAAAAAGCAAAATTTTTTTTCTCAAATTTATTCATTTTTACTTCAAGTCATCCCATTAGGCATTGGAAACATTCTTAGTTAATTTTTCAAGAAACGGTAAATTATTTTTAGAAAAAATACTGTATTTTGGTAAAATGGACAAACCACAAAATGTTACCAAAAAAATAATACTTATTACTAATAAAAAATGTACCTATTATCAAATCTTGAAGGAGTTTTGTTTAAAAAAATCTTTTGTGTTTAAATCTAATAGTAATGATAGGTATCCTCCTCATCAACTTATTCCGCCAAAAGTGGATGAGGAGGATACCTTAAGCTTAAAAAATTGACCAGTTCGCTACAGATATCAAAGGCCTGGGCATTATGTGAATAAAAATCAGAGCAATTATGCTACTGATTGCTCTGATTCTTATTCACAATGTATTAGACAAGTACAGCATATTGAAGTATTGAAAATGAATTGTTTAATCCTTGTTGATAACATTGTTAGACCAGGAGTTGATGGTCTTCACATGGTTGGAAGAAAAGCAATGCTTGATATATATTTGGATACAGTAAAAGTTAATGTTATTTGGGAGCAAAGAAAGAAAAAAAGATGTGTGACAAAAAGATTCTAAAGTTTTTATGCATAAAAGATTAACGGAGGCAAATGAATCTGCGCTTAATGTAATCAATCTTCTTCGAATGCCAATTGCATGGAGTTGATATCCATGTAAAATGGTTAAATGTTTGTTGTTTCTGGCTTACTGCAAGATGTATTATTTTTTATTGGTGTAATTTGTTCCTTTTATGGCAAATATAATAATGTATTATTGTATCATGATAATTTTAATATTGTATCGTTTGCTAGCAGAACTTTTTTGTAAAAGATGGAAAGTCAAAATCTTAACCCTGTCCAATAGAAACAAGATGTCAAGGCCGAGCGTGATGAAGCATAGTGTGCATGAAGGTTGCAATTACCAGAAGTTTCCAAACAAAAAGGATGTGTATCAACTGTATGTTATTTAACTAACTGAAGTTCAATGAGACTCGTTGCAATCTCCGAGCGGCTTTAAAGTGGTGAAAGAGACAGATATGCATAAATCCGCGGATCGTTATTGTGAAATCCTGAGACAGTCCATGTCTTAGTTTGTTATTCAACTTATAGTTTTCACATATTATCTTATTCTTCGCTCATGACTCATATTTGGTATATCCTTTTATAATGTATTGTTACATATTTATTGTCTGTAATAACTATTCCCGTTATTGTTTAATCCGCATTATAAGTTTTATGTTTTTAATCAGTTGTTATAAAATATAGGTCATTTGAAAACATTTTTGTATTTGCCTCGGTTGAAAAATTTTAATGTAAAAAAGAATTAATAAAACTATAAATTTGAGAAATTTTAAAAATTCTGAGTTTTCCTACCATAACGCAAATTACCCAAATCTACCATAACGCAAAATACCCTACCATAACGCAAATTACCAAATTCTACCATAACGCAAATTACCCTACCATAACGCAAATTACCATCGACCCTTAAAATTGCAATCTTTAATAAAAAATCTTTAAATGTTACATCTTTAAAAAAATTTCTTTTAATAAAAATCTTTAAATGTTACATCTTTAAAAAAAATTCTTTTCACAAAAATCTTTAAATGTCACATCTTTTTCTTTAAACCTTTAAAGAAAAATCTTTAAAAGTAACATGATAAAAAGTTACATCTTAAAATTACAATTTTTAGTAAAAAATCTTTAAATGTTACATCTTTAAAAAAATTTCTTTTAATAAAAATCTTTAAATGTCACATCTTTTTTTTTGAACCTTTAAAGAAAAATCTTTAAAAGTAACATGATAAAAAGTTACATCTTAAAAATATAATCTTTACCAAAAAATCTTTAAATGTTACATCTTTAACAGAAATTCTTTTAATAAGAATGTTTAAATGTTACATCTTAAAAAATGAGTCTTTTATTGTTTCACCGCCATAAAAACGATATTTAAAATAATTATCATAAAATTTTTGAAACATTTCAAAGTTGGAAATTATAAAAAATTTTTATCAAAATTACACGTTTTTTTCTTAATTTGTTTTTACTAAAATCCGTTCATTTATTTTATCATTTTATCACGGAAAAATGCTTTACAGTATTATATTTAATTAAATTAAAATGGTAGGATTGAGGCAGTTGAAAATTAATAGTACAACCGCAGAAAGAGAAATAAATAATTATCTGAAAAAGAATTGACAATTTTTATTTTTGATCTTTAAAGGGAGTGTCGGAGATAGTGAAAAAATTTTTACGACTGTTTTCCGTCATTCCAAGTGATGGGGAATGCATTCGTTGCGTGCGGGCGGACAAACTTTTTCATCCCCCATCACTTGGGAATGACGGAAAACGTTCATAAAAAGTTTTTCACTATCTCCGACACTCCCTTTAAAGAAAAAACCATCAGATTTTTAAAAAAATGATTTTTGTAATTTCAACATTTTTTTATTTTTTTAAATAAATAATGATTGGAAAATAAAATAATCAGGGTGATTCAAAAATAACTTAACTCTTGCTTTTTATCTTTAATTTTTAGCATTATTTAAGTTTCAGAAAAAAAGAAGCAAAGTAAAAAACTGAAAAAATATTCAAACAATATATTTTTTAAACAAAAAATTTAAGCAGCAAAAAAATGCTTTTAAATTTTTCATCGTCATTTTTCGTCGACCCGTTTTCGGCAATCGCTTTTTTTTAAACATACAAAAAATATTTCGTAATCCCCGAACTTTTTCTGCCCTTTTTTGAAAATCAAAAAACTGTGGTAGTGTATATATGTATTAACAATAAATTTTTTAAACAACAAATTTAAGCAGCAAAAAATTCTTTTAAATTTTTCATCTTCTTTTTTTGCCGTCTTTTTTTTGGCAATGGATTTTTTTAGACGTACAAAAATCCCCGAACTTTTTCTGTGCCAGTGTAATTTTTTTTAAAGTGTTGAAACAAAAAAAATCGGAAAGAATTTAAAAATTTAAAAAAAGAAGTTGTTTACGACATTTGTTAATTTTTGAATATTTTAACAATTAAATTGTTTGAATTTATAAATGTTTGCTTTAAATAAATAGTATTCTGAGATCTGAAGAGAGAAAAAATAAGCTGATTATGCATTGTTTCTCACATCATTAAATAGAAATTTTTTCCAAACAATCATGCAAATGTACCCTTCAGGGTCAAATGTCATAAAAGAATCAGTTTTCATGGGTTTTTTTTCGATGGGTCAGATGTCATGAGCTCAGAGGAAACGGCCCCAAAACTATGTGTCTAAAAACTTTCACTTTTTAGGAATTTTGTCAGAATGCCAACCAGGAACTCGAATGCCACAATGTGACAATACTTGTATCAACAATGAAGGAAGTTCGGCAATGATTAAATGTTGTAAAAATAATGGTTTTAATGGTGGAGGATGTCCTGATGGTCGAACAGTTTTTTGTACAAATGGTATCAGCAATAATTGCCCTCCTCAACGAACTCCCCAATGTGATATTATATGTATTGAAAATCGGGGCAGTGATGTTTTGATTGATTGTTGTAAAGCAAATGGCTTTCAAAGTGGCGGATGTCCTGATGGCCGAACAGTTTTTTGTACTTTTAATTAAAGGAGGCGGACGTTTACGTACTTTTTTGCGAATAATTGTCATTCAAATTTGCGCCGGAAAATGCAAGATATTGAGAGTCAGGCAAATCGTGACAGGAAAAATAGCAGCCTTTTTTTGCAACAGAAAATTTTTTTTTTGCTGCAAAATTTTTGTGAGATATATAAAATCTGTGATAGATTTATATCTTTTAATCACTTTTTTTTATCTTTTATTATGTTTTTGTAGTGTATGTAGTTTGTTGTTGATGTAATAAAGATTTTTTTATGTGTTTGATTTTTCTAAGGTTTTACCTTGTAATTTTTCTGTTGTGTTGTCGGTTTAGGATGACGTTTTTGAATCCAGAAGTATATATAAGGTAAGTTTCTGCAGAAAAGGTACTGTTTACATTCTTTTCCCATATATCAATGAAATAATTTCTCTTTTTTTAGTGTTTTGGAACTGCTGTGGGCAATGACTACTTGTGAAGACTACGTAATTTGCTCATGAAGACCGTCACCACAGAAAGTTGTTAGCAATAAAAATGATATGGCAGTAAAGTTGTATTTTGCTGAACAATGGTTTTTTATTGTTAATCGCATTACATCGACACACCCTGCATTTTGCTTTGGGGCGATTGTGAATTATATATACCGCATTTTCTTGAACAAATCCTTGTTTAGAAATTTTGTTGTTTTTCACAATCCGAAATCACAGTTCACTGCACTATCATGATCACACATGGGCACGGTCGGAGGCGGATTTTGAAATTTTGAGCGAACCTTTTTCACGTAAGGGTCCCCCCTGTTGATTTTTTTCGAAATTTTTCTTTGTAAAATATCAAAAATATACCCCTTTCTATTCCTTCAAGCTAGTTTGACATTTTACTCCAAAAATGTTGTAAAAAATTTAAATTTTTAACATTTGATAAAAGTTGAAAAACATATTTACTCACGGTGTGTCGAACGCGACCAAAGCTGGCCCATAGGAGAACAGTTTTCTTCACTTCTTTTCCATATTAAATTTTTAAACCTAGATTCTGAGCGACTGAATCAATTTAAACGTTTTCTGTAAAAGGGAAAAAAATAATAACCATATTCTTAAAATATTTGACCACTCAAAACAAAAAAAACGGATTCTGAATCTTCAGGATTTTGAATCCAAGATAAAAAATTTCTTCAAATGTTACAAAAGTAGTGTCATTCGAAGCACCTCGTCGAGTAGATTACAATAAATGAAAAATAAATCATTTTTAAGGATTCAGATGCCGAATAAATGAAGAAAAGAAAGATAAAAATAGAAGTTTCAAGTCAGTGAATTTAATTTCTAAATTATTAAAAGTAATTTATTTTTCATTCATTGTAATCTACTCGAGAAGGCGCTTCGAATGACACTACTTTCGTAACATTTGAAGAAAATTATTATCTAGGATTCAGAATCCTGAAGATTTAGAATCGGTTTTTTTGTTTTGAGTGGTCAAATATTTTAAGAATATGGTTATCATTTTTTTCCCTTTTACAGAAAACGTTTAAATTGATTCACTCGCTCAGAATTTAGGTTTATAAATTTAATATGGAAAATCCGTTCTGGGGACACTTTCACAAGGAGCGCTTCGACACACAGTGTACTCAAAACACACTGCTTAAGGGACAGTGTTTTCCCGATTCCGATTCCAATTCCGATTCCATCGATTACGATTCTTTATAAGGGATCGGAATCGCGATTTCATCGATTCCATTATAACGAATGAAAAATAAAAAAATGGAATCGGGATCGAAATCGGAAAAAAGTGGAATCGGGAAAACACTGTTAAGGGACCCGTTTCCTTTCGTTTTTCCCTCTTTTCTTTTTCTCTCTCTTTTTCCCTTTTTCTTTTTTTTTCTTTCCTTTTTCCTTTTCCTTTTTTTTCTCTTTTTTTTTACTTTTTTCGAATTTTATGAGCGACCCAGCACCTTTTTGCTTGAGCGATGAGCGCACCACCGGGCGCGTTGCGCCCGGTTGCCTCCAACTTGCCCATGTGTGATCATGATAAAAGCAAAAAAATCTAAAAAGTTTGAAAAGTGAAATAAATATCATTTTGAAACAAAATTTATAGTTCTTATTCACGTCATTAACTAAGGATGCTGCATTTTTGGAGTTATTCATAGTTTTGTGACAGAAAAATACGATAATATTTTTAAAAATTTTCAACATGTAATCTTATAAAATTGCTAACTGTTTTATATGTATGAGACCTAAAAGCACCATTTTCTCTGACATATCCAGTTTTCTTCACCCATTTCATGCTTCTGAGTTTAAATAATATAATGACAAATCTGTGTAGACTCAAAACATCTTGCCTATTTGTGGAATTTTCTCTTTACATCAGTGTGGTTAAAATATACAATTTTATGTAATAAAAAAGGTTACTTATTAAATTATAAAAATATTATTTGCCTTTCCAACATCCGTGATGGGTGTGTAAATTGGTTACCACATTTTTATGCATATTTTTGTCAACAATTTACTGTCGGAACAAATCCATGTTAAAAAAATAAATGTTGAAGGTTATGCTTTTAACTGTAAATTTTAAAATGAAAAAGGATATGTACTGATGTCATTGTTTAAAATATATGTACATAGTGAACATTAAGATGGGCTTCAAACAAGCTTTCCGACGATGAAAAGCTGATTAGTTTTCAATTAGAAAACATGCTAATATCAGTGAGGGTCACTTATAACATAAAGCTGAATCCTTTTTGAAATGCTGTTTCTATAATAAATGTAGCTGTTGCTTTTGTAAACATTATCAGAACTTTTTAGTTCAGCAGGATATTTGCAAACTACAATGATCATAAAAAATTTTTCGAAGTAGATGGATGTTCTCCAATATCGTGGCATTGCTTTTATGTTTCGTGAGAAGCCGAAACAAACAATTTACAAAAGTTGTCTATCATGACAGTCTTTCTTTGGAGGGGATAATACAGGACATCATTAAGCTTTTGCAGCAAGGAGTTCCAAAACACTAAAAAAAGAGAAATTATTTCATTGATATATGGGAAAAGAATGTAAACAGTACCTTTTCTGCAGAAACTTACCTTATATATACTTCTGGATTCAAAAACGTCATCCTAAACCGACAACACAACAGAAAAATTACAAGGTAAAACCTTAGAAAAATCAAACACATAAAAAAATCTTTATTACATCAACAACAAACTACATACACTACAAAAACATAATAAAAGATAAAAAAAAGTGATTAAAAGATATAAATCTATCACAGATTTTATATATCTCACAAAAATTTTGCAGCAAAAAAAAATTTTCTGTTGCAAAAAAAGGCTGCTATTTTTCCTGTCACGATTTGCCTGACTCTCAATATCTTGCATTTTCCGGCGCAAATTTGAATGACAATTATTCGCGAAAAAGTACGTAAACGTCCGCCTCCTTTAAGTACTGGACCTTATTTCATGTACATATTTAATATTGTCAAGATTTCTGAATACTGCAAATAATTTCATATTAAACCTTAAAGCTTCCGATAAAAATAGGAAGAAATTATAAAAAATTTATGTAAATTCAATGATTAATTTAAATATAAAAAATCAATTAAATATTTTAAAAAAACGAAACGCCTTTCTTATAGACAAAAATGGTGCCATTTTTTGATAAATTGAAGCAAAAATAAAGTGTCGAAATTTTTTTAAAGAAAGACGCATAAAAAAAGATGGGCTGGTCATTTTTCACTGTTTTCTATTTTTCGCATTTTTTCTTCTTCGATCTAGATCGAAGAAGAAAAAAATGCAAAAAATAAAGATATCTTTGAATCAGCGCATTTTTTTGAATATTTTAGTATTTTTTCAGCGCTAAACTGATAATTCCTATAAAATACAGATTTTAGTAATCAATAAAAAAAAATAAAATGCTTTATTAGAAAGATCGATATGTCCTTGGCATTTTTAAATGAAAAAAATTATTTTTTGATTATAAAATAACTAAATGTAAGTATTTGTTAAAAAAAGTCAAACACCAAACCCTCATCTTTCATTTTTAATAATTCGGAAATTTTCAGTAAAAGCAATATTTTTTTTGCAAAATTGAAAGAAAAATTTTTTTTCACAACGTTTTATGTTCTTTTAATATTTTATTTACATATTTTTGCATCAAATCAATGATCCATAGAAAACAATAATATTAAACCTTAAACTCAAAAAGTTGTAAAATATTTAATTAATTTTTACCTAATTAAATAAATATTTTACAACCCCCCCCCCCCCCCCCCCGAAACTGAGGAATTTCCTTTGATCTTTTGCCGCTTGTTGTTGGTGGCGGCAAAAGATCAAAGGCGTGCCCCCCCCCCCCCCCCCCAAAATCACTGTGCCCCCTCCGAAATTTTTTCCTGTATACGGCCCTGAAAACAGCAGAAGTCAATAAATATTAAAATTTCTTTTCAAAAAAAAATATCATCGTTTTTCCTATTTGTCACATTTCACATTTTTTGAAAAAATAGATATTTTTGGGTAATATTGATTTTTATTGATCCTTCGATTTCGAAACAAATATTTTAATAGAAAAAATACAGCAACAACAAAAAAAGGATGCTGCTTTCAATTTTTGCTGCTTCAAAAAATGTTTTTTTTTCATTTTTTGTTCCATTTTTTGTCGAAAAACATCCTTGCTTTTTTTATTTAAATATTTCAATGTTTTTTGTAAAAAATTATAAAATAGCGTATTTATGTAATTTCAAAATTTTAATATCACACAAAAGTTAATAAAATTGCAACAATTAAAATGCTGCAATAATTAAAATTTACTAAATGGGGTCTCCGGATTCATGTAAATTTGGTAAAAATAATATATTTTGTTTATTTGCATCTTGTTTTCGCTAAAAATTTGATTTTTTTTGTATTAATTTTTTTCTTCAGTAAATTATTTATTATAAATAAGTATAAAAGTATCAACCAAATATAAAAAAATTGGAATGAATTTTAAAGTTTAGAGAAAATGTAATTTTTCTTGGAGGTGAAGAGAAAGTTTTTTTTGCAGAAAAACGATAACGGAACCGTAAAGAAAATAATAATTATACATTTTATTATTTTTGTGTTCATTTTAGTCATAGCATTCATTAAAAAATTATAAAATAAATGAAAATAAAAATTTAGATGAAAAAGGGGGCACCTGTTTTTGGAGAACAAAAAGATTTTGATTACAGTTCAGCTAATTTTGGACATGCAAATACAGAGTTTATGTTTGCAAATCGTCGATATAATTCAATTATTTTTAAAGAATTTTTTTTATTCCTTCCGCCCGGGCAGAATAAATCAAATGGGCCGGCACCCATAAAAGCAAGAACCTGCGAGGATTGTGAAAAGTATTTTTTTAAAAAAGCTAACATTATCAATTTGAAAAAGCCAAATTTGTAAAGAATCACTCGATTATCTCTCGGGAAGGTGAATCTGAGGATATCTTGTTACAAAATTTTACCACTCTTTTTTTAATAGTTATTTAAAAAAAAACAATGATAAAAGAGAAACGATTTGTAACATTCACTTTTTTTAAATGTTTTTATTGATCCAATTGGTTTGATATGGAATTAATATCCCGTTAATATAATGCGACTACTTTTTTACACAACTTTTAGCTTAATTTAATGCTTTTATTACAAACAAAAAATTCAAATAAAATAATAAAATAAATTTGTATTAGTTAAATACTTTAGTTCAAACTTTAAAACATACCGTAACAAGGAACAAGCTTTTTTACGATTGGAATCATCAAAGCGAGATTGAAAAGCGATGACCATTAATAATGGAATTGAGAGTTTTGAAAGAATAGCAACATCATCAGTCAAATATTGATGATATTCAGCTCCAAAAGCAAAATAGACAAGAGTAACAGCAGTGAGTTCACCTTGCAAGAAACGACGAGCACCATCAGAAATTGAAACAATTCGACAATATTCATCAAAGTCACATCCAACAGCAGTAAGTTTTTGTTCATATTCACGTCTAAAATTATATAATAAATATAATTTTATTAACAAAATATAAAAACTTACGTCATTTTATTTATTGAAGCAAACATTTTGCTAACAGGAGAACAGAGAAGATCAACTTCACCTTCCATTACATCATGACAAGTTTCAGGATATTTTCTAAAAAATGATACTGTAGATCAATATATACAAATAATACAAAATTTACTTTTTCATTTCAGCAAGGAGATTAGAATTTGCAGGTTTAATACAATGATGATGTAAAGAAACAGGAGCGGGTTCAATCATAGCAAGTTTATCCATTTTTGTTGTCTCATCCAGTGAATCAGTTTTAACAGATTTCAGAGAGCGTGGGAAAATCCGTGGAATTTTTGCATATGGAACGAATGGAGCTGGTTCTGGTGGAGGTGCTGCTGCTGTTGGTGGTGGAGGTACAGTAACATGTGGAGCTGGGGCATCTTCAGTTTTTTCTAGAGTAGTTTTTTTCTTATTCTTCTTTTTTTGACATTTCTTCGATTTTTTGCTTGGTTCAAATTTAGTGAAATTTAAATCATATTTACGTTTTGATGGAGTCTCGAGTGTTGCAACATTAGCTGTAGTTTTAGCTACATCCGTTTTTTGTGAAGGAACTTTTGCAGATTGGCGCTTTTTGAAAAGATAATATCTGTAACAAAAAGTGCGATCAGATTCTTATAAAAATATATAAAAAAACTTACACGAAACCACCATATCCACTAAGCCTGACATCGTTTCCATCTGGGATTCCTTTAACAGGTCCATCCGCCGATAATTCATTTACTTGATATAATTTTTCTCGAATTGTATCATTACTATCCAAAATGATGGAATCACTTGACACATTTTCATGTCGTTGAAGTTTTGCAGCAAAACAAGGATCAGAAAATAGAAATTGGAAACAAAGAAAAACAAAGAAAGTTTTGAAGCAGCAACAATTCATTTTTGACAAAACAGCAATGTTGCAGATGATGAAAAAAACGACGGAACACTTTTTGTAAATAAATTTTATTTTGTAGTTTTTTCACGTTGAAAAAGAATGTTATGCAAAATTTTATGCAAATTCTTTTTAGCTTGATGACAGGATAACACAGCGAGCTGACTGTTGATTTTTTAACAGAACGCCAAAATTCAAAAAACGAAAAAATAGGTGTTTTGGTTTTTACTTTTAAATAATTTTTAGCAAATGTTTACACTATTTTTTTGTTTCTAGGGTAAAAAACGATGGAAAAATTTGATTTTTCCATGTATGACATACCCAAAAAAGTGAATAATCAGGGTTTTTGAAGGCGTTGAAAAGTATCTATTTTTGTAGACTTAATTTCTTGCTTGACGTCGACACTCCCTTTAAGAGACAGTCTGCGTAAATATTTAATCGAGCGGGAACAGAAAAAAATTTTTTCTATTATCTGTAAATGTTTTCTATTATAAAAATTATTTTTCGTCTTTTATCGTCTGCTTTCTGGATACTGTAGTTATCAAAAAAATTTAGAATTCTATTTTTTTGCATTAAAATGGAATTGGTGTAATTCAAATATGTTTTTATGATATTCTGCTCTATAAAATACAGTGTTTACGTTAAAGAAAATTTATTTTTTGCCATTTTTTGATAATTTATGTACATATCAGTTGGTGATACTGTAAATGATAATAAACAATATTGTGTTGTTTTTAAAACTTGGGATTAATGAAATCAATGTAAGGAAATATGTTTTGATACTTTAAAGCTTGTTATAATCCTTTTTTGAGCAATTACAACATTTTTGCTTTTCACTCATGTACCCCAACATCATCACTTGACTTCTGGATACTGTAAAATCAGCTACGGATGCCAGATAATTATTTCTTCTAGTTATTATGATAAAACAAACATTTTGGAACAAAAATACTCAGTTTTAAGCTTGTGCCACCCAAAAATAACATCAGGGGGATTTTTTTACCATGTACATACATGTCATATTGTGTCATTAGGTGTCTTGAAACGAAAACTTAAAATTAAACAAAAACAAACTTTACCACTAAATTCCCCATGCTCGAAAACCTATACAAGCGGGAAATAAGCAAAATTTAAAAAAAAATCGATTTTTAATGGTCCATTTTGTGAAGGGGATTTAGAGTCGAGCTCAAATCTGATGTTGGCATATTCCACCTGGATGATTTTATAAAAAATAACCTTTATACCATTAAACTAGATGCCTTGGGCTATCAAAAGAATATAGTCCGTGCCCGTACCAGGTTTACGGTATCGAAATTTCGGTTTCGACACGAAAAATTTTTTTTGAAAAATAATTGAGTGTGCCACGAGATTCCCCGTGGTCAAAAACCTATAAATCCAGGAAATTGGAAAAAATAAAAAAAAATTCGTTTTTTCCCGCAAACTCAAAGTTGACGGCTTCAGAAGTCTCCAAAATCGGAATCTTACAACGAAAAAATTTTAAAAAACAATTTTTTGCATCTAGGGACACATGGCAACAACCTCTGAAAATTTCAAAACCTAAATCGAAAAAATTTTTTTTTCTGTTCCCGCTCGATTAAATATTTACGCAGACTGTCTCTTAAAAAATCAAAAACAAACAAAAAATGAAAAGTTTATGAAACATTGTTAAAGCGGGTTTTAAGAGAAGTTTCCCCAGGAGTAAGTTCAAATTCATCATTTGATTTCATTTCAGCAAGTAAATAATCATTTGGTTCAACAATTGAATGATGTTTGAATGTTACAATTCCATCTGATTCCAAGCATAAATACCATTTACAACCTTTTACTTTTTGACAGAACTTGGAGTTTTTGGAACTGTGAATTTTAATTTCAAAAATCGAATCTTTGTTGTGCTTTGTCGAGTCATCTTACAAAATTTCATTCTTTCAATTGCGCCCAGAATACCAATGTCATCATCTTCTTTGATTATACCATTAACAATCTTGTCGTAATTTTTAATTTGAACTTAAAAAAATTATTTTTACGTACAATTTCGGTCTTCATTTTCTGAACACTTTTCCGTTTGCCTCGGTAAAAATAATTACTTAAATTTTCAACAGTCTTTATTACCGCGGCAAAGGGAAAGGAAAGAAACGGAAAGGTATTAGAAAAATGAAGACCGGCGATTGTACGTGGCAATAGATGCTTCTTCTTTAAACACGTTTTTACCAGCAATTTTTGTTTTTTTTTATTATGAAATCACTGATTTACTAAAAAATTGTTTGCAACATTTATCAGTTTTTGAATATTTTAATAATTAAATGCTGAAAACTGGGCCATAACTCTCCTTTTATATTTAAAAATAAAAGGGGAGTTACGAAATGGAAAAAACAAAATATCAAAAAGCGAGTTGCGTAATTGCATACGACGAAGAACAGTAGTAATAAAAAATGTCATTAAATTTTAACATATAAAACGCGTAAGCACGCACAAAAAAACAAGAGCACAAAAAAGAGGAAGAGAGGAACGAGAGAGAGAGAGCACGCTCAATCACAAACTACAAAAAAAGAACAACTCTTTTCAGCAGTTTTTGCGCGCAAAAAAGTCGTCTCCCTGGCAAAAACAAAGACTATGCTCAGTCATTCCAAAAAAAAGGGTTCATTGATCACTCGCATTTTTTAGCTCTTATTTGAATTTTTTATTTTAAATTGTTGGTTGTTAACTTGGATGCCATTTTAGGCATTCGAATGGTCTTGAAAATAAAAATTAGTAAAGATGAATTAGATTAAAAATAAAAATTTAATTAGTAAAGATGAATTAGATGCCAAATTATAAAAAATCATAATTTGGCAGATAATAATCAAAGTATGGGTATTTGTCCTCAACCAGATGCATCTTTTTTTTTGACAAAATAAAATCAATTGATGACAATTTAAATGAACAAAACGAATTGTTCAAAAATTTGCAGAAGGAAATTACTGAACTTCAAGAGGATATTTCTGAAGAAAAACTTCGAAAAAATGAAATCAATGAAGAATCTAAAATAATGATCAAAAACAACTTGGAATTTCTGAAGTTTGTTTTTTTTTTCATTCTTCTTTAATTAGAGTATAGATAATATGATAATTTCAGAAAGAAGTTGATTCAATAATTGGTGAATCCAAACCAAAAAAAAGGAAATTATTGGAGACATCTGACACATCAACAACAACAAAAAAGAAAGAAATTATTGATGAAAAAGCATCTAGAGAAATTCGTTTAATAATCAATTCCAATTATCAGTAAATAATTAAAAATTTATAAGTAATTAAAGATTTATTCCTTTTCATTTTTTTAGTAATTGGTATCAAAATATTAATTTTTTAACATTTTACATTATCAAACACTGTATTATCTTCACCAAGGCATCTCATTATCCATTTTAACCTTTCTTCATCATCTCGAGTCTTCATCCTTTCATTATATTTACCAATAACATGGTGCCTGCTTTCGATCGGTTCATCAGTGAATGGAGTCATAGTATTAAACTGATATAAGAATTCAGGGCCATGAACAATCCAATAATGACCAAGTTGTTTTACATGAAGTTCTGGAAGATAGTTTTTCAAGTAACTTACAAAATGTTCCATGTTCTGTTTAACTTTTGCAATTTGAGCTGGTGTTTAATCTCCTCCGCTCATATCGCTTTTAAGATCCAAGAATAGTCGAAGTGCTGCAACTATGCGTTTAAACTTTGGATCATGCTGTAATTCATCAGACAATTCACGAGCAATATTATCCATTTTATTCCCCATTTTAAGAAGTTGCTGTCCTGTATATGCTTGAAAGAAAGCTTGTTTTGTCCCACTATTTTTATGCAATACTTGTTCAAATTTTTTAGCAAAAGGGCCCAGTTTATGATCCAATATAAACTTTTCAATTTCTTTTTCATGTGCTGCAATTTGATCATACAACTTTTTTGAAAAAGCATTAACTTTTCCTTTTTCATCATCAATTTTTTTTAAAGATTGTTCTTCTGATGGTCTTGTGTCGGTACAAACAGGGGATTTTTTTACTAAACACAACAATGATGAAAACTGTTTGAACATTCTTCGCATGAAACAGTGGCTTCAAATGGAAGATTTGATTGAAGTTTGGTAACAATCACTCAAAAAACACCGTGACTCTTTTGAACCGTGACATTGGCTAACAGGACGCTTTCGCCGCGTTTCCGGACGCAAACGTCCTGTTAAAAGCGTGACATAAAAAACGTCCTGGACGTAAAAGTCACGTTTTTTCGACTCTTGTTTTTTCGTCCCGTTAATTATACCTTTTCGTCCCATTTGTAAGACAGAATAGATTATGGGTTTAAAAAAGACGTGTGCATTTTTTTGCTGTTTATAAAAAAAACTGAACCATTTGTTGGCATTGTATAACGGATGCCACTAAAAGAAAAAAGTTTTTTTTAAAGTTTTTAAAAAAATTCAAAAATTGGATTCTAATTTATCTTTGCAAAGATCTTTGCTTGTTTTAGGTTGTTACAACTATTAACTATTGGACTTTGGTTTGTTCCATTTGCTGTATCTTTATCAAAAGGCTATTGGAGATTTTTTCTAACATGGATTGCTTTTACTGCCATTGGTGAATATATATATATTTATTCTGCAGCTAATCAACAAATTTCTGGTCAACTCTAAGGTTTTTCTTCCACTTTTTTTCCTTAACTCACTAACTTTATCCATTATTTTTAGGAGAGTATGTATATTAATGGTTTCTTTTTCTTCATCAATTAAGTTATGTTCTTGTGGCAACAATAATTGGTGTAAATTTAATTTTTAATATTAAAACTTCTACATCAATGGGTATGGGTATTTATTTATTTATTTTATGGACTTTATTATGGTGTGAAATGTGAATGTGAATACGGATTTTTAAACATGTGAATCGAATGTTTAAAAATCCGTATGTTTTTTTTCGAAAGAGATATATGAAAGTGGATATTGTAGATCTACTTTACTTTTTTTATATCGGTGATAATTTTAGCTGGGAAAAGTCACATTTCTTTTTTGGTCAACTTTTGGATTGGATTCGATACCTTGTTGCATGGCAGCCAATTATTATTATTATTGTTCAAGAAATAAATAGAACTTTGGGATTGGAATGAACATTCAAATTATTTTATTATTTTATTCAATAGATTAATTAAATACTAAATTATTATGATGTTAAGAAAGCTAAAGGAAATCCAGAACTTCGAACAGCAATCAAAAAAAGCTACAAAAGAACGTGAAGCTAGAAAAGCGATGAAAGAATTTGTATGTTTGCTTTCTCGTTTGGGTTACTGTAGCTTTATTCTAGGGGAATGAAATTAGTTACTGTAGCAATTGTTGAACTTGTATATTTCATATCTTAAACCTATTTTTATTTAAGGATGATATTTGTATGATAATCGTTCTTATCATACAAAAACAAAGGCTTTTACACCGACCGAATTTGAAGCATATCATGAACTAAAATCTGATGATGCCTTTTTCTTTTTTCAAGTGAGTTTTATATATATTTTGTATCAATTTTTAACTATAGCTTTTCAGGAAGATGTTATTCAACGATTTTCAGCCCCTCCTCGAAATACTGCAGTCCTTGTGCTGATGAAAGATCAAAATTTAATATCATATGATTTCAAAATCAATCAAGTTGTTCGTGATGTTTGTCAACAAGTTTTGGTTGATATTGTTTTTGCAGTTAAATATACAAATAAGTAAGCAGTTTTGTTTTTTTACAGCAAAAATTAATATAAATTTTTTAGTACAACTTTACCTCGAAATGGACTTCAACATCTTCTCGATTTTATGTTCAAAATTACTCAAAATGATTTCTTTAAGCATTTGGATTCTCCAGATAGTCCACTTCTGCAAGGTGCAAGAAAGAGAAAAGAACGGCAACAAAAAAAAGATGGCACTAGTTTGCCAAAAAAACAGAAGTTATGCTTTGTTGAATCTGATCTTCTTGAAATAAATGATGCCGTGGATCACCACAAGAAGTTGAAGATCTTATTAAACAATCCTGGTAAGTCATTTTTAATAAATATTTAATGCTTATAAAACTTTTACAGTGCTGTGAGATGTTACTGGATCA
The DNA here is from genome assembly GCA_964035985.1 of Panagrolaimus superbus. Lineage (NCBI taxonomy): Eukaryota > Metazoa > Nematoda > Chromadorea > Rhabditida > Panagrolaimidae > Panagrolaimus > Panagrolaimus superbus. Next base: position 17,763,754 of record OZ038357.1, read on the forward strand.
AATCGATGGAAGAAGAAAACAAAATTCGAATTCCGGAAGTTTTTATTCAAAAGTTTCCTGCTATGCTTCAAAATGCTTCTTTATTGCATTATGATTTTAAATTAAGAGTAACCAAATCGCTCATTTCATCTATTACAGCCCGTACAATTTGGTGGACACATCGGAAGGCAGTTGAGGGGCTAACACCTAAAAATTTAAGTTACCGATCGCAAGTTGTTCTCGTCTTACCAATTGAAAGTCCGCTCACTCGGTAACAAGTTCCAGTACGCAACTGAACAATGCCGTCATAAATAACTCTGCAACGGTGAGAGCAACATTCTTTCGAGTTTGTCGCCGTATTCGATGTCCAATTAACAATAAAAGATGTTCTGCTTCGGTTGATGTGAAGCCAGTCAAATGACAGAAATGGGTGTCGTTAAATAATCTTCGGTTAAAAAAATACTCGAGCAGCTCGATTTTGATATAATTGATCAATCAAAACCACCAAATCATGGAGATACTGTAGTTGGTGGAGATCATTATCCATTTGATTTTGTTCGGCGCGTTCATCTTCTTCGCGATCAACAACTTCAAAAATATGACGGAGCCGATCTCCACGATCACCACCTCCTCGACACGATTTATGGATACTAAGGTCTTTCATTTTGTTAATAAATGTTTGGCATTCGGCATAATTTTTGCGTTTTGTTTCATCCCATCCTGAAATCACTAATAAAAATTTTTTTTCTAATTAATATAAAACAATTCTTTTTGACCACATTTTTCAATGCAAAAAAAATAAATAAAATATTCAAATCACATTTTTTTCATTCAGGGTTGCACGAAACTACTACTATTTATTTTATCAATTTTTCTTTTTAATAATAACCACACTTGCGGGAAAAAAACTTATTCTTGTTTATTTTTGTAACAGCACAAATTTTGCTGCGTCCACGTTTGCTTTTTTCGTCGTCTATGTTTTTATATTATTTTTGTTTAAAGCTTTCCTTCGATTCAAAATCGAATGTTTGTTTTTTTTTGTCTGTCTTTTTTTAATCTGTCGAAAAATCATGAAAAAACTTTTTAGACATTTTAAATGATTTATTTTCTATTAATTGCAAAATTGCGCGCTACTTGCAAAAACGAAAGAGCAAAAGTGTGCTAAACGCGCCGTAGTGCCGTTATTTTGCCACGAATTTTGGTGAATTTTAGTTATTTTTTCAAAGTGAAACGTGATTCTGGCAGTAAAAATAATTTGTCAGTTCACGTGAGATGCACTTTTTAAAATTCTCGAAACTACAGTATAATGAAATTTCAATTTTAAGACATTTTGCATTTTCGCTGCGAAATCACCGGAAATCGAAATTATTCAAAACGCTGAAATATGTCAACTCAAAAATTATTTTTACTGCCAGAATAGGCATGGCGTGGGACCACTTTTTCCCAGGCCCGTCCCTTAAAGATAAGTCCCGCCCGGTCCCGGGATGAATGGAAAGAAAGATAGATAGAGAAAAAAAAGTAGGGAAAGAAAAAAAGAAGAAAAAGGCCAACAAAGAATACTTTTTTTTTGCATCTTCTTCTTCTTCTTTTTACTTTTTATTAAAGTTGGAATTTTTGAAGTCAAAGTTGAAGACAACAACAAAGAAGAAGGCAGAAACAACATCAAAAAATGATGTTGATGAGGATCGGGAGGGGACCGGGATTTTCTCATATTTTTCAATAAATAAAAAGTTACATATAATTTTTACCCAGCAGAATTAGGTATTTTTATGACTTCAAAAAATGAAAACTATGTATTTTAAAAATGAATGTAGTTTTTTAGTACATACAACTGAATTCTCGCTTTTTTTATTTGGAATTTTGATTTTAATTTTTTTTTTACAGTACCTTATTAAAAAAACAGGTTTCTGAATGTGAATGAATGCAGTTAAAAAATTTTCATTTTTCAACGATTTTATAAAAATTAATACTAAAAACATAATTTAAAAAATCCCGGGACCAAAATTTTAGTCCCCGTCCCGTCCCGTCCCCCTCGAATTCAGTCCCGTCGCATCCCGTCCCGGGACGGGACTAAGCGGGACCGGGACCAAACGGGACTTGCAGTCCCGGCGCCTTGTCTATGCCAGAATCACGTTTTACTTTGAAAAGACAACTAAAAAGCACCAAAATCTGCGGCAAAATAAGGGTGATCCAGGACTTTTGAAAATTTGGAAAGAAAAGTGTAATTTGCATTCATCATCAGTGAGAATTTTTGTTTCTCAGTGAACGCAATGGTGTAAAAAATTCATTATTCGAGATATACAGGGTGATTCAAGAAATTCCCCCCCTGCAATTCTCGTCCCAAATTAATACAACTCGTGGTAGCCAAAAACGGACTTCACAGTTGGTCTTAACTGACCTTCGCATATGTTTTCTGTAAAAAAATCAAAATTTTGAGAAAAAAAATTCTCGATTTAACAGGGGGGACCCTTACAAAAAATCATTTTTTAAAAAAAAAAGAGAAACTTTTTCTAAGTGTCAAAAAAAAAGAATGAAGAAAGGAAAAAAAAGATAAAAAAACAGATTTTTTTGTAAGGGTCCCCCCTGTTAAATCGGCAAATTTTTTTTCTCAAAATTTTGATTTTTTTACAGAAAACACAATGCGAAGGTCAGTTAAGACGAACTGTGAAGTCCGTTTTTGGCTACCACGAGTTGTATTAATTTCGGACGAGAATTGGAGGGGGGGAATTTCTTGAATCACCCTGTATATGTAAATTCGTTTTTTGATATCAGCTTGATCTTCCCCAGGTTCACTTTTCGTCATAATTTAATCGTTAAAAATCAAAGAAATAGGTTGTCTCACCTTCAACAAACCAAAAATATAACAAAAATATAAAAGTAAAACTTTTTCATCTAAATTTAATTTTTTTCCGATAAACAATTCTAGGGTGGATTTTGTTTATCTTGCACAAATATCTTTTGATTTTTGTTTGTTTTTCGAAAAAATCAAAGATTTATAGGCTTAAATAATTTAAATAATTTAAATAAATGCTACATTTTACTTGTAAGAAGTAAACGAACAGTCACTTGTTTGGTGATTAAAGTTATACGGTCTTAGCGTTGGGATGATACTGTAGGGTGTGGCAGTAAAAACGGAAAGCTAATTAGGAGGACCATAAAAAAGGTCGTAAACGTAAAGTAATAAAGTTAGCTTTAGAGAAAGTTAACCGGAGCTTGCCACACCCTTATCAGTCATTCTGTCTCTCCCCAATTAAGGCTTATCAAAAAAATCAAAAAATGGAAAATATGCTTGATTCTGTCTTTTTTGTTAACACATATGTTTGGCGCCCCGTTATATGATAACAAAAAAAATTTTAAAAGGAACATTCCTGTTTTTCAATATTTACAAATTTCAAAAATAAAAAAGAATTAAAATATTCAAAAAAGTTTCGCTGATGAAATAGATTTATTTATTTTAGAAATATTGTTAACACCTTTTTCTTCGCCTTTTTTGACATAAAAAAGTGTCATCGTCTTTTTATATTTATTTCGTAAAAATATTTCAGCGACTTTTTTAAAAATTTTTTAGTTTTCTTTCAATGATTCATTGTTTTTAAGACAAAAAACAGCCGATAAAAAGTTTAACAAAATTACATTTGTTTTAAAAATTAAGCCATTTGAATATTTAAATAATGTTTACAGATTTTTAATTTTTGTTTTTTTTTGATTATCAGCAAAGGCGCAAAAATACAAGAAATAAATTTATTTCTTGTATTTTTGTTAATTAATATCCTCCGATATTTAATAAAGTAGGAGCAATGATAAAAACAATTATATTTAAATCAATTGTGCAAAACATCATCTGCATATACAGAACATTAAAAAATGATAACATGTAAAATAGTGGAATATTATCTCAAGCCGACTAACACAAGCCCTCTGAAGGAAATGAAAGAAGGAGGGCTTGTCCCCAAAAGCTCAGACATTTATTTACAGTTTTAATCAGTTCTATTTGCGTACAAAAAAATTCCACTGCAAGAATTTGAGATTCTTTAAAAAATTGGGGGATAACGAAATATTTTTTGTCTCTTTAAAAAACAAAAAAATTGCTGAAAAAACAGACGCTGAAAAACGCTTAGAAAAAATTATTGATTGAAATCTTTTTTTCGATGCTTAAATTTGTTCTTTGAAAAAACTGTGATTAAAATATTTTGTTCATTTTTTAAAATTTTTACTTTGTATCTAGGGGGCGCAGAGTGAAAAATAAATTTTAGATTTTGTTATTGATTTTTATATATTCGGATAGTTCCGGATCTTCGTCATCTGATAAAATAATTTTTTTAAATTCATTTTCAATAATTTAGGAATTCTGAAGCATCTACGACGAGCGCTTCCGTTTTTAGTGGCAGCGAAAAAAAAATGGAGGATTTTCTGCTGGCCCGGAAGCATAGTGGTGGAACGCGCGCACTCAACGGTGAAGGTGCAGCAATAAGAGAGATTCGATTCCCCTGGAGTGCAAAAAAAATTAATTTTTTTTTGGGTTTAAATTGTTTAAATAAATAAATTTGTGGCACATTAATATTGTTTCACTCATGAAAGATTAAAATTAATTTTTTTAAATTTTTTATTAATTTTTTTTGCACTCCAGGGGAATCGAACCACTCTTATTGCCGCACCTTGACCGTTGACTGCGCGCGTTTCACCATATACTTCCGGGCCAGCAGAAAATCCTCCATTTTTTTTTTCGCCGCCACTCGTTTTGCATTTTTTTTGAAAAAAAGAATGACGCTGCGCCCCCTATTTGTATCTTTGTTTCGCCGATTAAAGGGAGTGTCGGAGATAGTGAAAAACTTTTTATGAACGTTTTCCGTCATTCCAAGTGATGGGGAATGAAAAAGTTTGTCCGCTCGCACGCAATGAATGCATTCCCCATTAGGGCTGTATCCTGGCGCCCCCCGACACAACGCCAATAGCAAACTGTGTATGTTTTTGAAATTTTCTTTATTTTTTCTTTCTTTATTATTTTTTCTATGCAAAATGCATTTTACAGAATTCAAATTGACCAAGTGGTTGCTTAGATCGTGAAAATAATGATGAAATTCAATTGGCACAATTTTGTGACGATCTAAGCAACCACTTGGTCAATTTGAATTCTGTAAAATGCATTTTGCATAGAAAAAATAATAAAGAAAGAAAAAATAAAGAAAATTTCAAAAACATACACAGTTTGCTATTGGCGTTGTGTCGGGGGGCGCCAGGATACAGCCCTATTCCCCATCACTTGGAATGACGGAAATAATTGGTGTAAATTTAATTTTTAATATTAAAACTTCTACATCAATGGGTATGGGTATTTATTTATTTATTTTATGGACTTTATTATGGTGTGAAATGTGAATGTGAATACGGATTTTTAAACATGTGAATCGAATGTTTAAAAATCCGTATGTTTTTTTTCGAAAGAGATATATGAAAGTGGATATTGTAGATCTACTTTACTTTTTTTATATCGGTGATAATTTTAGCTGGGAAAAGTCACATTTCTTTTTTGGTCAACTTTTGGATTGGATTCGATACCTTGTTGCATGGCAGCCAATTATTATTATTATTGTTCAAGAAATAAATAGAACTTTGGGATTGGAATGAACATTCAAATTATTTTATTATTTTATTCAATAGATTAATTAAATACTAAATTATTATGATGTTAAGAAAGCTAAAGGAAATCCAGAACTTCGAACAGCAATCAAAAAAAGCTACAAAAGAACGTGAAGCTAGAAAAGCGATGAAAGAATTTGTATGTTTGCTTTCTCGTTTGGGTTACTGTAGCTTTATTCTAGGGGAATGAAATTAGTTACTGTAGCAATTGTTGAACTTGTATATTTCATATCTTAAACCTATTTTTATTTAAGGATGATATTTGTATGATAATCGTTCTTATCATACAAAAACAAAGGCTTTTACACCGACCGAATTTGAAGCATATCATGAACTAAAATCTGATGATGCCTTTTTCTTTTTTCAAGTGAGTTTTATATATATTTTGTATCAATTTTTAACTATAGCTTTTCAGGAAGATGTTATTCAACGATTTTCAGCCCCTCCTCGAAATACTGCAGTCCTTGTGCTGATGAAAGATCAAAATTTAATATCATATGATTTCAAAATCAATCAAGTTGTTCGTGATGTTTGTCAACAAGTTTTGGTTGATATTGTTTTTGCAGTTAAATATACAAATAAGTAAGCAGTTTTGTTTTTTTACAGCAAAAATTAATATAAATTTTTTAGTACAACTTTACCTCGAAATGGACTTCAACATCTTCTCGATTTTATGTTCAAAATTACTCAAAATGATTTCTTTAAGCATTTGGATTCTCCAGATAGTCCACTTCTGCAAGGTGCAAGAAAGAGAAAAGAACGGCAACAAAAAAAAGATGGCACTAGTTTGCCAAAAAAACAGAAGTTATGCTTTGTTGAATCTGATCTTCTTGAAATAAATGATGCCGTGGATCACCACAAGAAGTTGAAGATCTTATTAAACAATCCTGGTAAGTCATTTTTAATAAATATTTAATGCTTATAAAACTTTTACAGTGCTGTGAGATGTTACTGGATCAAATCGATGGAAGAAGAAAACAAAATTCGAATTCCGGAAGTTTTTATTCAAAAGTTTCCTGCTATGCTTCAAAATGCTTCTTTATTGCATTATGATTTTAAATTAAGAGTAACCAAATCGCTCATTTCATCTATTACAGCCCGTACAATTTGGTGGACACATCGGAAGGCAGTTGAGGGGCTAACACCTAAAAATTTAAGTTACCGATCGCAAGTTGTTCTCGTCTTACCAATTGAAAGTCCGCTCACTCGGTAACAAGTTCCAGTACGCAACTGAACAATGCCGTCATAAATAACTCTGCAACGGTGAGAGCAACATTCTTTCGAGTTTGTCGCCGTATTCGATGTCCAATTAACAATAAAAGATGTTCTGCTTCGGTTGATGTGAAGCCAGTCAAATGACAGAAATGGGTGTCGTTAAATAATCTTCGGTTAAAAAAATACTCGAGCAGCTCGATTTTGATATAATTGATCAATCAAAACCACCAAATCATGGAGATACTGTAGTTGGTGGAGATCATTATCCATTTGATTTTGTTCGGCGCGTTCATCTTCTTCGCGATCAACAACTTCAAAAATATGACGGAGCCGATCTCCACGATCACCACCTCCTCGACACGATTTATGGATACTAAGGTCTTTCATTTTGTTAATAAATGTTTGGCATTCGGCATAATTTTTGCGTTTTGTTTCATCCCATCCTGAAATCACTAATAAAAATTTTTTTTCTAATTAATATAAAACAATTCTTTTTGACCACATTTTTCAATGCAAAAAAAATAAATAAAATATTCAAATCACATTTTTTTCATTCAGGGTTGCACGAAACTACTACTATTTATTTTATCAATTTTTCTTTTTAATAATAACCACACTTGCGGGAAAAAAACTTATTCTTGTTTATTTTTGTAACAGCACAAATTTTGCTGCGTCCACGTTTGCTTTTTTCGTCGTCTATGTTTTTATATTATTTTTGTTTAAAGCTTTCCTTCGATTCAAAATCGAATGTTTGTTTTTTTTTGTCTGTCTTTTTTTAATCTGTCGAAAAATCATGAAAAAACTTTTTAGACATTTTAAATGATTTATTTTCTATTAATTGCAAAATTGCGCGCTACTTGCAAAAACGAAAGAGCAAAAGTGTGCTAAACGCGCCGTAGTGCCGTTATTTTGCCACGAATTTTGGTGAATTTTAGTTATTTTTTCAAAGTGAAACGTGATTCTGGCAGTAAAAATAATTTGTCAGTTCACGTGAGATGCACTTTTTAAAATTCTCGAAACTACAGTATAATGAAATTTCAATTTTAAGACATTTTGCATTTTCGCTGCGAAATCACCGGAAATCGAAATTATTCAAAACGCTGAAATATGTCAACTCAAAAATTATTTTTACTGCCAGAATAGGCATGGCGTGGGACCACTTTTTCCCAGGCCCGTCCCTTAAAGATAAGTCCCGCCCGGTCCCGGGATGAATGGAAAGAAAGATAGATAGAGAAAAAAAAGTAGGGAAAGAAAAAAAGAAGAAAAAGGCCAACAAAGAATACTTTTTTTTTGCATCTTCTTCTTCTTCTTTTTACTTTTTATTAAAGTTGGAATTTTTGAAGTCAAAGTTGAAGACAACAACAAAGAAGAAGGCAGAAACAACATCAAAAAATGATGTTGATGAGGATCGGGAGGGGACCGGGATTTTCTCATATTTTTCAATAAATAAAAAGTTACATATAATTTTTACCCAGCAGAATTAGGTATTTTTATGACTTCAAAAAATGAAAACTATGTATTTTAAAAATGAATGTAGTTTTTTAGTACATACAACTGAATTCTCGCTTTTTTTATTTGGAATTTTGATTTTAATTTTTTTTTTACAGTACCTTATTAAAAAAACAGGTTTCTGAATGTGAATGAATGCAGTTAAAAAATTTTCATTTTTCAACGATTTTATAAAAATTAATACTAAAAACATAATTTAAAAAATCCCGGGACCAAAATTTTAGTCCCCGTCCCGTCCCGTCCCCCTCGAATTCAGTCCCGTCGCATCCCGTCCCGGGACGGGACTAAGCGGGACCGGGACCAAACGGGACTTGCAGTCCCGGCGCCTTGTCTATGCCAGAATCACGTTTTACTTTGAAAAGACAACTAAAAAGCACCAAAATCTGCGGCAAAATAAGGGTGATCCAGGACTTTTGAAAATTTGGAAAGAAAAGTGTAATTTGCATTCATCATCAGTGAGAATTTTTGTTTCTCAGTGAACGCAATGGTGTAAAAAATTCATTATTCGAGATATACAGGGTGATTCAAGAAATTCCCCCCCTGCAATTCTCGTCCCAAATTAATACAACTCGTGGTAGCCAAAAACGGACTTCACAGTTGGTCTTAACTGACCTTCGCATATGTTTTCTGTAAAAAAATCAAAATTTTGAGAAAAAAAATTCTCGATTTAACAGGGGGGACCCTTACAAAAAATCATTTTTTAAAAAAAAAAGAGAAACTTTTTCTAAGTGTCAAAAAAAAAGAATGAAGAAAGGAAAAAAAAGATAAAAAAACAGATTTTTTTGTAAGGGTCCCCCCTGTTAAATCGGCAAATTTTTTTTCTCAAAATTTTGATTTTTTTACAGAAAACACAATGCGAAGGTCAGTTAAGACGAACTGTGAAGTCCGTTTTTGGCTACCACGAGTTGTATTAATTTCGGACGAGAATTGGAGGGGGGGAATTTCTTGAATCACCCTGTATATGTAAATTCGTTTTTTGATATCAGCTTGATCTTCCCCAGGTTCACTTTTCGTCATAATTTAATCGTTAAAAATCAAAGAAATAGGTTGTCTCACCTTCAACAAACCAAAAATATAACAAAAATATAAAAGTAAAACTTTTTCATCTAAATTTAATTTTTTTCCGATAAACAATTCTAGGGTGGATTTTGTTTATCTTGCACAAATATCTTTTGATTTTTGTTTGTTTTTCGAAAAAATCAAAGATTTATAGGCTTAAATAATTTAAATAATTTAAATAAATGCTACATTTTACTTGTAAGAAGTAAACGAACAGTCACTTGTTTGGTGATTAAAGTTATACGGTCTTAGCGTTGGGATGATACTGTAGGGTGTGGCAGTAAAAACGGAAAGCTAATTAGGAGGACCATAAAAAAGGTCGTAAACGTAAAGTAATAAAGTTAGCTTTAGAGAAAGTTAACCGGAGCTTGCCACACCCTTATCAGTCATTCTGTCTCTCCCCAATTAAGGCTTATCAAAAAAATCAAAAAATGGAAAATATGCTTGATTCTGTCTTTTTTGTTAACACATATGTTTGGCGCCCCGTTATATGATAACAAAAAAAATTTTAAAAGGAACATTCCTGTTTTTCAATATTTACAAATTTCAAAAATAAAAAAGAATTAAAATATTCAAAAAAGTTTCGCTGATGAAATAGATTTATTTATTTTAGAAATATTGTTAACACCTTTTTCTTCGCCTTTTTTGACATAAAAAAGTGTCATCGTCTTTTTATATTTATTTCGTAAAAATATTTCAGCGACTTTTTTAAAAATTTTTTAGTTTTCTTTCAATGATTCATTGTTTTTAAGACAAAAAACAGCCGATAAAAAGTTTAACAAAATTACATTTGTTTTAAAAATTAAGCCATTTGAATATTTAAATAATGTTTACAGATTTTTAATTTTTGTTTTTTTTTGATTATCAGCAAAGGCGCAAAAATACAAGAAATAAATTTATTTCTTGTATTTTTGTTAATTAATATCCTCCGATATTTAATAAAGTAGGAGCAATGATAAAAACAATTATATTTAAATCAATTGTGCAAAACATCATCTGCATATACAGAACATTAAAAAATGATAACATGTAAAATAGTGGAATATTATCTCAAGCCGACTAACACAAGCCCTCTGAAGGAAATGAAAGAAGGAGGGCTTGTCCCCAAAAGCTCAGACATTTATTTACAGTTTTAATCAGTTCTATTTGCGTACAAAAAAATTCCACTGCAAGAATTTGAGATTCTTTAAAAAATTGGGGGATAACGAAATATTTTTTGTCTCTTTAAAAAACAAAAAAATTGCTGAAAAAACAGACGCTGAAAAACGCTTAGAAAAAATTATTGATTGAAATCTTTTTTTCGATGCTTAAATTTGTTCTTTGAAAAAACTGTGATTAAAATATTTTGTTCATTTTTTAAAATTTTTACTTTGTATCTAGGGGGCGCAGAGTGAAAAATAAATTTTAGATTTTGTTATTGATTTTTATATATTCGGATAGTTCCGGATCTTCGTCATCTGATAAAATAATTTTTTTAAATTCATTTTCAATAATTTAGGAATTCTGAAGCATCTACGACGAGCGCTTCCGTTTTTAGTGGCAGCGAAAAAAAAATGGAGGATTTTCTGCTGGCCCGGAAGCATAGTGGTGGAACGCGCGCACTCAACGGTGAAGGTGCAGCAATAAGAGAGATTCGATTCCCCTGGAGTGCAAAAAAAATTAATTTTTTTTTGGGTTTAAATTGTTTAAATAAATAAATTTGTGGCACATTAATATTGTTTCACTCATGAAAGATTAAAATTAATTTTTTTAAATTTTTTATTAATTTTTTTTGCACTCCAGGGGAATCGAACCACTCTTATTGCCGCACCTTGACCGTTGACTGCGCGCGTTTCACCATATACTTCCGGGCCAGCAGAAAATCCTCCATTTTTTTTTTCGCCGCCACTCGTTTTGCATTTTTTTTGAAAAAAAGAATGACGCTGCGCCCCCTATTTGTATCTTTGTTTCGCCGATTAAAGGGAGTGTCGGAGATAGTGAAAAACTTTTTATGAACGTTTTCCGTCATTCCAAGTGATGGGGAATGAAAAAGTTTGTCCGCTCGCACGCAATGAATGCATTCCCCATTAGGGCTGTATCCTGGCGCCCCCCGACACAACGCCAATAGCAAACTGTGTATGTTTTTGAAATTTTCTTTATTTTTTCTTTCTTTATTATTTTTTCTATGCAAAATGCATTTTACAGAATTCAAATTGACCAAGTGGTTGCTTAGATCGTGAAAATAATGATGAAATTCAATTGGCACAATTTTGTGACGATCTAAGCAACCACTTGGTCAATTTGAATTCTGTAAAATGCATTTTGCATAGAAAAAATAATAAAGAAAGAAAAAATAAAGAAAATTTCAAAAACATACACAGTTTGCTATTGGCGTTGTGTCGGGGGGCGCCAGGATACAGCCCTATTCCCCATCACTTGGAATGACGGAAAAAAGTTTTTCACTATCTTCGACACTCCCTTTAAAGGGGGAGTCCCACCTCAAACAAATTTTTTTACGACTTTTTTTATCGACGCACAATGAAAAAGAATGCAAAGCGTGCGTAACACCGCACTCACTTTTTCATTCTTTTTCATTGTGCGTCGGCAAAAAAAGTTGTAAAAAAATCTGTTAGAAGTGGGACTCCCCCTTTAAAGGATACTAAAAATTATACTTAAAAAACAAATTTTATGTTAAACAACTAGGAAAAATTCGTTACATAAAACAATATTGAAATCGCAGCACGGGCTCATTTTGGTGCCAAAATTGTACGGTAGAGGTGTCCTTTTAAAATTACGTTAAACACACCTAAAAACCATAAAAAAATGATATTAGGGGTCTTCATATCATATTTTGGGGTTGTCAGGTCCAAAAAACGAAATTTGCATAAAACAGCGATTTTTGGCACTTTTTTCCTCGGGAAATGGATACTAGGTCATTTAATCGAAAGTTCTCTAACAGATCGATTGGAAATTTTGTGGGCTACAACACTGTCATAAAAGATTTGGGCAAAAATCAAATCAAACATTGATAAACCCTACCGACTAAACAGTCCATTTTACCTATAGATAGAGTACAAGTCCAAAACTTTTTGGGTTCCCGATAAGATAAACCTTAAAGCCTTCGCACATCGATTGCCATATATGTTATGATAAAAAAAACTCATTTGGAGGTTTTTTTAATTTCTTTTTTTAATTTGTTTGATTAAAAAACGTAAACACAATTTTTAATGTTTTGTTTTTGTAATTTTTGTTTAAAAACAAATTCCGCCTCCATTTTTTGCTTATATAAAAGGAAATAAAAAAAGTCACAAAAAAGAAAGCAATATTTCTAAAGCTTATTTTTTTGTTATCGAAAACTGTGAAATCTATTTTTAGAAAAATGAATCAACAAAAAATTTGTGTCGTATTTTTAGCTTCTTTTGTTTTGGGTATGGTTTAACGTTAAGTGTTGGTTTAGTCTTTAAAAACAATTATCTTTGCTTTCAGGAATTTGGTCACAATGCCAACCAGGAACGCGAATGCCACAATGTGATAATACTTGTATCAACAATGAAGGAAGTTCGGCAATGATTAAATGTTGTAAAAATAATGGTTTTAATGGTGGAGGATGTCCTGATGGTCGAACAGTTTTTTGTACAAATGGTATCAGCAATAATTGCCCTCCTCAACGAACTCCCCAATGTGATATTATATGTATTGAAAATCGGGGCAGTGATGTTTTGATTGATTGTTGTAAAGCAAATGGCTTTCAAAGTGGTGGATGTCCTAATGGCCGAAGAGTTTTTTGTACTTTTAATTAAGTATTTGACCTTTTTACATGTACATATTTAATATTGTCAAAATTTCTGAATACTGTAAATAATTTTATAAAATATTTATATAAATTTTTGCTATCTCTGCAACCTTGTATAATACTTGTATCAATAAGTTTTAACTAGCAAAATATCATTTAAATGTATATGAATTATCATAGATCTTTTTTTTCTACTTTATCATTTTTAATGTGTCGAGACATTATTCAATTGCTTTAAATTTTTCCTGGCTCTTGTTGTCATCCTAACTTTTTTAAAGCTTCAGATAAAAATAGGTAGAAATTACAAAAAATTGCATAAACACAATTATTAATTATAAAAAATCAATAAAATATTTAAAAATTAACGAAACATTTTTTTTTCAAAGACAAAAATGTTGCTTTCTTTGCTGCCATTTTTTGTGATTTTAAAATTTTTCATCGAAGCAAAAAAAAAGTGTCGAAATCTTTTTTTTAAAAATCGACATTTTAAATGTGTAAAAAATAGAATAGTTTTGGCGATGAAGGATGCATTTTTTTCTGCTATTTATTTTATCGTTTTAGAAAATATAAATATAAATCTGCAAAATTTTATTCTTAGATCTTTGAAAATTTAATCAATTTTTTGTGTTAATTTTTCAGCGGTAAACGTATAAATCTCGTAAAATGCAAATTTTTTCTAATGCATAAGCAACAAAGAGGATGGATCGGAAAAAATAACGATATAAATTTAAATGTTTTTACGTTAACAGAATGACAGCAAGAAAAGTATTCTTAAAAAAAATATATAACCAAATGTTTAATATATTTTATTTTTCTTTATTTACATATTTTTGCTCCGAATTGATATTTAAATAATAAATTCTTCGACTAAGATAGTATCAAAATATTCAACTATTTTTTTAGCAACACTCAAAATTACCGAAACAATAAATGTTAAATTTTTTTTGAAAATTCTTTGCTTTTTATTTTACAAATTTATAAAAAATAATTACGACACAACTTTGGAGGGACATATTTGTGTTCGACTATTTTGGTGACTATCTTTTAAAGTTTTTTTGTGGAATTACTGTTCTGTTTCAAAACATAACTTTTAATTTATTCCGGAAAATGGCAATGAATATTTTTACTGTAGATAGTTTTTTAATCGGAATTGGCATTAAATTTTTAAATTTAGACATACAAATGTTTTTGTGTTTAAATGTTGAATTTTATGAATCATTTTTTGTCGAAAAATAGCATTGCTTTTTTTATTTGAATATTTTAACTCTTTTTTGTAAAAAATTAAAAAATTGTGTATTTATGAAATTGTAATTTCAACGTTTTAATGTCACACAAAAGATAACAGAATTGTTTAAATAAAAATACGTTTAATGATCAAATCAAATACAATAATTAAAAATTAGCAAATTTGGTCTACAGATTCTTGGAAATTTGATAAAAACCGGTACTTTTTTTATTTGCATCTTTTTTTTCCTTAAAGATTTGATTTTTTCAACATTAATTTCCTTTTTTTCTACGAAAAATCGATAAAAATAAAAGCAACGTTGTTGTGCCATTTTTTTGCAACAGTTTTTCTCACCTATTTGAAGCCCGAAAATGACCCGAAGACTCAATTTGGGTTTATTTTTGTTAAAAAAGAATATCACACAAAAAGTTTAAGATTTTTTAAAATTAGATTTTGATTCATTTTCTTTTCAATAATTAAAAAATATTGTAAAGTTCATTCTCTCGTGTAATTTAAAAAAAAAATGTTTAAAATTGTTTTACTTTTTTCAGCTTTAATAGAAATAATTTGGGTTTTTTATAAACGAAAAAAGTATGCATTTGTTAAAACCAGTTTTACAAATAAAAAATAAAGGTTCGCATAAAGAAGTATCTTTAAAGAATATTTTTCAAAAATAAAATGGTCCTGGAAAGAAAATATTTTGTTAGAAAAAATTTTACCAAAAAACGAAAATTTTTCTTTTTTGGCGTTCAGGAACGTTTTGCCAACAAATTGGTCGTAAATATAAACCGTGAATTCGATGTGACGTCCTTAATATTTAAAATCATTTCTTTATATCACCGCCATTGCTGTTGAAGTCCAAGAAAATAATTATCTGGTGGAAGCGTGGTTGGCAGGGATTTTCCAAAGGCATTTTGAACTCCCACAGAAGGGCCATTTTTCAAAACATTTGTATTCATTCGAATATGCCGAATACAAATTAATAAAATTGGAAGATTATAAAACTAAAAATAAAAGCAATTAATTGTTTATTGCCTTCATCGTAAAAGTACACAATTCTTTTTTAAAAGCAACTTACGAGATGCATAAATGAAGCCGGAAATGCTGGAAATTTATAAAAACTAATTAACATCGCAATTAAAGTCCCGGCTGGAGTTAATAAAGTGTGAATTAAAATTGAAGGAAATAAATATTTCAATACTTTAACATTTTCAACAATCTAAAATAATTGTTGTTTACGTAATTTCTAATTAATTAATTAATTGTTACCTGATGACGTTGTTTTAAAGTAATACGGTATGCCGTAATTTTATACATTTTTTTATTTAAATAATACAGTAATATACAAACTAAAAGTGTAAATGTGTGCACCGTTAAAACAAAATAATTTACAATTTGCATAAAAATTCCGGCAAATCCAGCATATCTTGCTAAAAAAGATGTATGGTATTATGGAAGTTATATATATGTGGTCTCAGCGGGAAAAAATATTTAAAATTAAACATTTAAATTTGACAAGTTGAATTTAAAACTAAGAACAAAGCTCTCAGAATTTTTATTTAGCTCATTTTGAATTTTAGAGTGCCGTTCACGGAATTCGTTTTAACATCGGATTCAACAAACACCCATTCCAATTTTTTAGAGTGACTTATTTCTCCGAACGGGTTCGAACCTTGAAGGTGCCGGATGGAAAACCACCGCACTAACCAGTCGACCATTGAGATGGCATCTAATTTATTTGTTTTCCAATGCCGAAGACATTGGGGTGGGGGGATCAAAGGAATTCGTAAACTCCTTTTTTTTCGATGGCGGCAAAAGATCAAAGGGACACTTTCGTACGTCAAAATGTCATTTTTTAAAAAAATAAATCTTATCTTGTTCATCATAATTTTCGCCCCAATATCCCAAAAAGAAAACTTACTGTAAACAAGAAAGGCAACATAGCAGAGAGATGTTCCAAAAGAACAAAATGCCAAAATTCCTGATAAAGATATTTTGTCAGATAAAGTATAAGTTTCCCATTTCCGTGTTGCCACAATTCTTTCTACAATTAATGTAAAAAAAACAATTCGAATACTTTGGCACGAAAATGCCAATGTATAATTTAAAATTTCTGTTGTTAAAGTTGATTGGAAATCATAAATAAAATAATATAGCGCCAAAGTGCCGGTTAGGGTAGCCAAGAGTAAAGTAATTGGAAAGAAGCAAACAAATAGATATATCCTGTAATTGTTAAAGTTTAACAAAGTATTGTTTGAAGTAAATTTGGATTTTTAAATCGAAATTTATTTTTTTAGAAAGTGAGCGTTCGAAAATGAAAAAGCTTTTTTCATTGCATCGCACGGATCCTCTTAGCACGAAAATAAGCCCAAAATCTTTAAAAAAGTGAATATTACTATATTTAGACCATTTTTTCTGTTTTTACGATTAAAATTGACTCTAAAACATGTGCCCACAAAAAAAAAGAAATAATCCAGGAAAATACGAAATTTGAAAATTTTATTGATTACTCACACATTTTTGACAACCGTTAAATATTCTCAAAAAAAGTTTATATAAATCATATTTTTTTTAAAACAGTTTGTCCTAGGCTTAATTTTAATCGTAAAGACAGATTAAGCATGGAAAAAACTGTTTTTAAAAAAATCTGATTTATATAAACTTTTTTTGAGCATATAAAACGATTGTCAAAAATGTGTGAGTAATTAATAAAATATTCAAATTTCGTATTTTCCTGGATTCTTTCTTTTTTTGCGGGCACATGTTTTAGGCTTAATTTTAGCCGTAAAAACAGAAAAAATAGTCTAAATTAAGTAATTTTCACTTTTTTAAAGATTTTGGGCACATTTTCGTGCTAAGAGAGAAAGACCCGTGCAATGAAATTGAAAATTTTGTTTAAAACTATATTTTTTATGCAAATTTCACATTTATTAAAATTAAACCTCAAAGCTTTTGGAAGAATATTGAAAGTATGAAGTCGACGAAATAATACAAAAATTGTTGAAATAAATGTTAAAACTGATAACGGCAAACTTGTTAAATATATTACAGTAAGAAAGGTCACCATATTTTTAGAGCAAGTGTTCAAAAAAGATGCTTTAAAATTTTTAAATGAATGAATTTATAAATGTTAAAAACCATTGAAGCAAAATAACAATAATATTATTAGTAATTATTTCTTAATAATTATGTCATAGCACATTTTTCAAGAGATTAAATGTTTAAAAAAAACATCCGTC
This sequence comes from Panagrolaimus superbus, assembly GCA_964035985.1. Lineage (NCBI taxonomy): Eukaryota > Metazoa > Nematoda > Chromadorea > Rhabditida > Panagrolaimidae > Panagrolaimus > Panagrolaimus superbus. The sequence goes on from OZ038357.1 coordinate 17,781,389, forward strand.
AAATCGCCGTAAATGAGCGACAAAAATAGCAAACTTTTAATTCCCCCCTCATTTGCGACAGACGTTACGTAACGCGTTACTTGTTGTCGTAACATTTTTTTCAGTTATTTCAACACTCTTTTTAAATTAAAACTTGGTGAAAAAAATTAACAGAAATTTTAAAAATAAAATTATTTTTTTTAAAATTTATTTTATTCTGCGTTTTTATGAAACACTTTTTGTGTCTTTTAATAGCTCAATTACAATGCTTTTTAAATAAAAAGAAATCCTTTAAAAATAATTTTTTAATAAAAGATTTACTTTTTATTTGTAAAACTGGTTTTAACAATTGCGTACTTTTTCGTTAATAAAAAATCCAATTATTTCTTCAAAAATAAGTAAAATAATTTTAAACATGTTTTTTAAAGTTATACGAGACAATGAAGTTTACAATATTTTTTAATTATTGTACATGGATACACTACTAAATCCGTTCAACCAAATCTTAAATTTTTTGTGTGACATTCAAATTTTTAAATTTCTTAATAAAACATTTTTATAATTTTTTACATAAAAAGCATTAAAATATTTAAATAAAAAAATGACAGGAAAATGTCACGGCGGACCTGCTGTTCGAAAAAAAGGAAGATGCGCTGCGCGCAACATGCAGACTTTTGTATTGAAACTTTACCTCAAATTTTCTCCGTCAGAAGACTTATTTTATCTTAATTTTTTTTTACCATGCATTTTATGAAGTTATTTTCTAAACATTTACAGAAGCTTTTGTCGTTTTATTAAGTTTAAAGCAAAATTTATACATAAACAAGTTTTGCTAAAAAACATCGGGGAAAAAGGATTCTTGCCACGAAAATTGCCTCGTCTTTGCTCAATTTTTTCAAAAAAAAAAGCAGTAGAAATTGATAGACTTTACATTTTTTTAAAGGCGTTTTAGCAATTTTTTCAATTATATATAATATTTGATGTTAAGAAGCCTTGTTGATGGTTATGTATTGAGGTTGAAGATGAAGTACGTGTTAAATGTAAGTTTACGCTAAACTTTTTTTAAAAAATTCTTTATATTTTTTTTCTAGATTCCTTAACTGCTATTGTTTAACAATAATTTCAACCTCAATGAAGGGCCTGCTCCTTATTATCAATCTATGAATGATGGTGAATGTCGGTCAGCTCTTATTGAATCCTCAAATGATAATCAACAACGTCAACTTTTAAATTCTCTTTATCCCTTAGAAATCAACATCTTCAGCCCTCGGGAATGTGGCGACTCGTCCGTGACTCATCGCCAATATGCTGTGAAATTAACATAAGAACAGTGACATTCTCATTCCTCGAAAACTCTACATATATATCTCGTTTTGTATGTATTTTTACTGCTCATTCGTATTATTTATTCGTCATCGATAAACGTTATTCTATTGTAAGTGATTGGATTTGTATTAAAGAACCGCAACTTTATTACTCAACTCAAGTCCCGCGTGGCAGCAAATATTCACTGACTCTTCGCCAAAGAAAGTCCGTATCATCGCAAGAATACAACTATATTCTCTCCAATCGCTACACCCATGGGGGTTTCACTTTTAAAATGGCCTGGGGGCCTGTTTTTACATGGGTATTTGTCTGTCTGGGGGGGGTTAATACTGACATGAATTACCAGTCCCCACTTCACATGGAGGAGGAGATAATTAAATGACAAAATTTTTCATTTTTTCTGACAAATTTTAAAATACGTTAATTTTTCAAGAAAAAAAATGAAAAAAATAAACGACGCTTTCTGATGGGGGCTTAATACTCGCGCATATTTTTCATGAAGATGAAGCCCTCCTTTTTCCTTTTTTTGTGGGGGCTAGTTCTTCATGCCTGTATGTGGGGGCCAGTTTCTCAATTGATGGGGGCTGGTAGTTCAAGATCGCCCCAAATGTTTAATATAATTTATTTTTTTTATTTACATATTTTTGCACCAAATTAATATTTAAATAATAAATCTTTAAACTGAGATAGTATTAAAATATTCAATTAATTTTTTAGCAACTCTAAAAACTACCGAAACAATAAATGTTAAATTTTTTTTGAAAATTCTTTGGTTTTTATTTTACAAATTTGTACTTACTGTAGTTGAATAATGCAATTTCAATTACAGTAGTTTGGATAATTATTGGCATTAAATTTTGCTAATTTAGACATACAAATGTTTTTGTGTTTAATATTTTAGCTTTTTTTTGCAAAAACATATAAATTTCCAATTATCCCCAAAAAGTGAACAAAATATTCAAATAAAAAAGCGAAAAAGAAAAATATCATCGTTTTTCCTTTTTTTTCACATTTGTGTAATATTTTTTTTGGAAAAAACAGACATTTTTCGGACAGCATTCATTTTTATTGATTTTTTTGTTCTCCCATTTTGAAAGAAATATTTTTAAGAAAAAAAGCAGCAACAACAGCAAAAAGAGATGTTGCATATTATTATTGCTGCATCAAAAATAGAGAATTTTGTGAATCATTTTTTGTCACACATCACGGCAGACCTGAAAGGAAGATGCGCTGCGCGCAACATGCAGACTTTTGTATTGAAACTTTACCTCAAATTTTCTCCGTCAGAAGACTTATTTTATCTTAATTTTTTTTTACCATGCATTTTATGAAGTTATTTTCTAAACATTTACAGAAGCTTTTGTCGTTTTATTAAGTTTAAAGCAAAATTTATACATAAACAAGTTTTGCTAAAAAACATCGGGGAAAAAGGATTCTTGCCACGAAAATTGCCTCGTCTTTGCTCAATTTTTTCAAAAAAAAAAGCAGTAGAAATTGATAAACTTTACATTTTTTTAAAGGCATTTGGGAGCGTCCAGACGTGACGTCACGGGTTTTATGGGTGGGTGGGGGGGGTAAGCTAAACGTGACGGAATGTGACTGTGATGGGTGGATGGGTTTAAGCTAAATGTGACGTCACAAAAATCACATTTTTTAAGGCAAAAATCATAAAAAGATTAGTCTTAAAAATTAAATTCTTTCTAATAAGTACGATATCTTAACACGAAATATTTTGCCGCGTTTAAACAGCGTTGTTTTTAGATTAAAAGATTTTGCAATAAAAAAAGTTAACAAAAAAAATTTCTCATTGGTTTTTTCGCTTTTGCTAACTATACAAAAATCAAAAAAAATATTAATCAATAATTTGCATTTGAGAAAATTGCGAATTTTATTTTTTATTGCAATTTTGTAAAGCAGCTTATCTGGTGTATTTGGAGAATCTTGATTTCCTAACGCCAAAGCAAGTTTCATAGATTTACCACCTTTGTCACCCAGTATTGATATCCAAATTTCATTTTCAAATGAGCTTGGATTTAGTTTAAACTTTTTTCTGTCAGCAATTTTTTGATATCTGTTAGTTAGGGAGCGTCCAGACGTGACGTCACGGGTTTTATGGGTGGGTGGGGGGTAAGCTAAACGTGACGCTCCTGTTAAAAAGCCGACAAAGATCAAAGGGCAAAGCGTGACGGAAGGGTGGGTGGGGTTCAAAATTTTCGATTTTATAGTGACGTCTGGACGCTCCCTTATAGCAGTAAACAGATTTTCAACAGTGGCGACTTCAATTTCTGTATCTTCAACTTCAATATTTTCTACTTTTATTTCACATTGTGCATCAAAAGTTTTTAATAATTCATTGACCTAAAAAAACTTTTTTAAACATCAGCAAAATTTATAAATTTTTACTTTATTAGCACTTGCAAAAATGTTATTATCACCTAATAAAGATCTCAGCCGCTGGACATTGAAATCGTCATGCCGCAGCTATTGAATACTGTAGCAGTCTCAAGTTCATCGAGTCTTTGAACGGGATAAAGCGTCAAATCAAATTTTTTTACCACTTTGTCTAACAAAACACGGAGACTGGCTTGCGCTTCATTTGAGTTAACATTATGGTAAGGAGCTGCTAGCCATGTCATTTCAACCATGCACATTTCAACCCTTTCTTTTACTAAAGCTTTCGAAGCTCCTTTAATACTTGATTGAAGTCTTAAAATGGGGTTGTCTGATCCAAAATAGTCGTTCCATTCATCGCCAATCCACCCACCGTCAATTATTTCTTTTGCTTTCTTCTTTGATTTTGATGATTTCTTTTTCAAATTTTCCAGCCGATTATTTAATTCCGAACATTTTTTCTCCATGTCAGATTTTTCTTTTTTTAAAACAGCTAACTCATTTTTAAAATTTTTTGTTACGGAATCGAGATCGGTGCGGTACTTTTTAAGTAAAGCTTCAGCATCTGATTTCTGTTCATTTAACACTTTTTCTTTTTCTTTTAATTCAACAAATTCATTAAATTTGTCTTTACCTGATTTTTTCTCTATAACTTTTGAATATTACAGTATGCTTTGTTTATTTAATATATAGTATACCGTATTTTTGTTGTTCATGTAATTTTTGTCAAGCATTTTCGATTTGAGTATTTCTAGATTTTTTAGGAATTTTTGGAGGTAGCTACCTAAAAGTCTTCACCAGTAACAAAATAAAACAATAAAAAATAAAACCTTTAACTGGCGCAGGTGTAGCTGCTTCTAAATTAGAGGAAAATAGATTACTGGTTACTGTATAATTTACACTTCCAGCTGTTGCATCTATTGAGTTTGAAGTTATTGAATTGTTGTCCATTTTTTTCTACCAACAAAGAAAAATAAATCTTTCTTTTTTAAGCGACCAGGTATGCTTATTAATCAGAAATGAATGTCATCTTTGACATCGCCCTCTGTTTATTTTTATGGCTTTGTCTTATCTTTCTGCCTTTTCTTTGCGCAGACCACATGTTTCTATTTGAATGACTATAGTTTTACACTGTTTTTGCCGAACTCGATAAAAAACATTTCCTCTGCTTTGTTTTTTTTTTAAAATGAACGCGGTCGATTATAAAATAACAAACATTCTTGGTAAATGGATATTCAATCATTCACCTTCATCCCATTTTGATATTAAACTATTACGTACATTTAGCAGCAAAATTTTAAATGAGGTATGTTGTTACTATAAAAACAAAAGCAATGTGTATTTTAGGCTAACGAATTGCCAAAAACTGTCGATCAGCTTATACAAACATTAAAAAATCGTGAAACTTGTAAACACAAAGTATACTGTGTATTGGTTGATTACGACGGAATCACATGGTTACAACACATAATTACAAGTTGTTTAAACAATAGCAAGAATGGTGAAAAAAAGGTAGGATTAGATTAATTTCGCATGTAAAATCGAGCTTTACAGATAAAGCCGATTTTTATTACTGTTAGCAAAAAAACTGGACAGCGAATAAAATGTGTTCATCAACCAATAAAAATTGGAACTTTTTCGTTAGGCATGACTAAATCAGTATTTTTTCCTGAAAGCATAGAAATGACACATGTACTTTGCAAACATGAAGAAATTCTTCAGAACTAAACATGAAATGCAATTTGTTATAGTGATTATATTTGAACAGATATAGATTGCTTTCCAATCTTTTTATATATTTCTTTCTATTTGTTTGCTTTTATATGAAAATTAATAAATAAAATTCTTGATAACTATTTTGGATATATATATATATATATATATAATATTTGACGTTATGAAGCTCTTTTGTTGATTATATATTGAGTTTGAGGTTGAAATTATTGTTAAACAATAGCAGTTAAGGAATCTAGAAAAAAAATATAAAGAATTTTTTAAAAAAAGTTTAGCGTAAACTTACATTTAACACGTACTTCATCTTCAACCTCAATACATAACCATCAACAAGGCTTCTTAACATCAAATATTATATATAATTGAAAAAATTGCTAAAACGCCTTTAAAAAAATGTAAAGTCTATCAATTTCTACTGCTTTTTTTTTTGAAAAAATTGAGCAAAGACGAGGCAATTTTCGTGGCAAGAATCCTTTTTCCCCGATGTTTTTTAGCAAAACTTGTTTATGTATAAATTTTGCTTTAAACTTAATAAAACGACAAAAGCTTCTGTAAATGTTTAGAAAATAACTTCATAAAATGCATGGTAAAAAAAAATTAAGATAAAATAAGTCTTCTGACGGAGAAAATTTGAGGTAAAGTTTCAATACAAAAGTCTGCATGTTGCGCGCAGCGCATCTTCCTTTCAGGTCTGCCGTGATGTGTGACAAAAAATGATTCACAAAATTCTCTATTTTTGATGCAGCAATAATAATATGCAACATCTCTTTTTGCTGTTGTTGCTGCTTTTTTTCTTAAAAATATTTCTTTCAAAATGGGAGAACAAAAAAATCAATAAAAATGAATGCTGTCCGAAAAATGTCTGTTTTTTCCAAAAAAAATATTACACAAATGTGAAAAAAAAGGAAAAACGATGATATTTTTCTTTTTCGCTTTTTTATTTGAATATTTTGTTCACTTTTTGGGGATAATTGGAAATTTATATGTTTTTGCAAAAAAAAGCTAAAATATTAAACACAAAAACATTTGTATGTCTAAATTAGCAAAATTTAATGCCAATAATTATCCAAACTACTGTAATTGAAATTGCATTATTCAACTACAGTAAGTACAAATTTGTAAAATAAAAACCAAAGAATTTTCAAAAAAAATTTAACATTTATTGTTTCGGTAGTTTTTAGAGTTGCTAAAAAATTAATTGAATATTTTAATACTATCTCAGTTTAAAGATTTATTATTTAAATATTAATTTGGTGCAAAAATATGTAAATAAAAAAAATAAATTATATTAAACATTTGGGGCGATCTTGAACTACCAGCCCCCATCAATTGAGAAACTGGCCCCCACATACAGGCATGAAGAACTAGCCCCCACAAAAAAAGGAAAAAGGAGGGCTTCATCTTCATGAAAAATATGCGCGAGTATTAAGCCCCCATCAGAAAGCGTCGTTTATTTTTTTCATTTTTTTTCTTGAAAAATTAACGTATTTTAAAATTTGTCAGAAAAAATGAAAAATTTTGTCATTTAATTATCTCCTCCTCCATGTGAAGTGGGGACTGGTAATTCATGTCAGTATTAACCCCCCCCAGACAGACAAATACCCATGTAAAAACAGGCCCCCAGGCCATTTTAAAAGTGAAACCCCCATGGGTGTAGCGATTGGAGAGAATATAGTTGTATTCTTGCGATGATACGGACTTTCTTTGGCGAAGAGTCAGTGAATATTTGCTGCCACGCGGGACTTGAGTTGAGTAATAAAGTTGCGGTTCTTTAATACAAATCCAATCACTTACAATAGAATAACGTTTATCGATGACGAATAAATAATACGAATGAGCAGTAAAAATACATACAAAACGAGATATATATGTAGAGTTTTCGAGGAATGAGAATGTCACTGTTCTTATGTTAATTTCACAGCATATTGGCGATGAGTCACGGACGAGTCGCCACATTCCCGAGGGCTGAAGATGTTGATTTCTAAGGGATAAAGAGAATTTAAAAGTTGACGTTGTTGATTATCATTTGAGGATTCAATAAGAGCTGACCGACATTCACCATCATTCATAGATTGATAATAAGGAGCAGGCCCTTCATTAATTTGAAGACGAGAATCGCGAGTTGCTTTGCGTTGATGTTGTTGATAATCCACAGAAAATATCGCATATATGGTATCACCATCCCTCCCATGGGGCCAAAGAATAACCTTTTTAAGCTTTAATCTCACTTTCTTTGTTGACCAAAATACAATACTTTCTTTAACATTAATTGCAGCGACAGTTTCAGCTGCAAAAATACCATAATTTGCTTTCATAAAGGTTGTTTCCGCTTTAATAACAGGAAAAATATCAGGATCATCACAGGTTTCACCATCAATCACTTTGCATTTTGATAAGATTTTGACATCATTTTGCTTCGATGAAAATCTTTCATTCCTTCGTCGTGAGCTATCGTTACTCTTTTGATTTGGAAGATTTTCATCATGACATCTTACATAACCTTGATTCTTTTGCCGTGAGCTATCATTACTCTTTTGGCTTGGAAGATTGCCATCTCGATGTTTAACATAATCTTCATTATTTTGCTTTGAGCTATCGTTGCTCTTTTGGCTTCGAAGATTTCCATCTCGACGGTTTTCGTAACCTTCCTTGCTATGCCTTGAGCTATCAGTACTCTGTTGGCTTTGTTGAACATAAGGTTTCTTTATATCTTTGCAGCTTTGTGCTTCATTTTTATATGAAAGTGGCTTTCTTTCATCCAACTCTTTGAGAATTTCAGATTCCTCTTCGAGCACATTTATCATCGCTTTTAATCCAAAATTGAAGCTTTGATTTTTCTTTCTGCTACCATTTGCAACTTTTGGAGAATCACCGGAACAACTTTTAGAGTTGTTTGATTTCCTTGCAAATCGAGCAATTGGAGTTTTTCGTTCATCTGAACTACTATAACCTCCGCTTTCTTGTCTTGAGCTTGCACGATGTTCCAACGAACTTTGCTCCACTCTTTCGACATTTTGTTGAATCACAAGTTCAGAGGCAACATTAGCATGACTTGGACTATCCACATTAAGGTTAGAGGCGACATTTCTCGCATAACCTGCTTGTTGACCAGCATCAATAATATTTGAATCATATGAATATAAAGCATCATCATTAGACGGAAGTTCATCATGTTTTTCAACCAAGATTCGACAATCACCAGCCGCAGGTTGAAAGACAGGAGCACCATATTTATTTCTATCCTTAATACTAGAAGGAGTTGAACGTTGAAAATTTTGCGAGAACATCGAGATATTGGATCTTGAAACATTGAAAATTTTTTGTGGATTGAAAATTTGACGTATTTTCATCAACAATCGCTTGATTTCTTTCAGATATGATTGAAGAGTATCAGGTTGACCATAAGCATATTCCATTTGATAAGATTCTTTAGCCATTTGCGTATCTTTATCATTTTTTGCTTCACAATACTTTCTTCCAATATCTTGCATCAAAATAACAATTTCATCCCGATGTTCCAGAAGAACCTTCTCCTCCACTTTTAATTCCCCAAGATACTTACGTTCATCCAATGAGTCAGCTTCCAATGCTTGTTTCGTTGATTCAATTGAAAATTTGACTGCATGTTTCTGATATTTGATCTTTACTTGAAGTAAATCCATTTTGACCATAAACACAAAAATTTGGACCACTTTTTGCTTTTCTTATTCGGTCGATGCACCACTTGTAGCGATTGGAGAGAATATAGTTGTATTCTTGCGATGATACAGACTTTCTTTGGCGAAGAGTCAGTGAATATTTGCTGCCACGCGGGACTTGACACATCGAATCCAGCGTTCTATTTTTCACGCCGATGTCTGGCAAAATGTTTTTCAATGCCATGTGGGAGAAAAAAACGTTTTTTTTCGTTTTTCACTTTTTTTCCAACAAAAAAAATACGAAAAAAAACGAAAACTTTTGTGGTCACATGGCGTTGAAAAGCATTTTGCCAAACATCGGCGTGAAAAATAGAACGCTTGTTTTGCTTTGGATTCGATGTGTTGAGTTGAGTAATAAAGTTGCGGTTCTTTAATACAAATCCAATCACTTACAATAGAATAACGTTTATCGATGACGAATAAATAATACGAATGAGCAGTAAAAATACATACAAAACGAGATATATATGTAGAGTTTTCGAGGAATGAGAATGTCACTGTTCTTATGTTAATTTCACAGCATATTGGCGATGAGTCACGGACGAGTCGCCACAATGGGTGCTTCATGTACGTGTAAATACTAGCTACCATGTAAGCACAGCCTACCATGTAAGATACGCCCCCCCCCCCCCCAAGGAAGTTTCATCTTCATGTAGATACAGACCACCATCAGAGATGTAAAGTGAGACCTCCATGTGAATACAGGCCCCCATACAATTCACATTTTAAAAATTAGCATGTCATTCGTACCATTCTTGTGAGATTTTTCATTCTCGAAGCTTTCATTTGAATGCTTTGCTCACATGGATGATGGTCGTGTTATGGATGCTCTTCAAGTAAGATTTTTTTGGGGTTTATTGGCTTTCACCTACCAAGTGCAGGATCCTGTGTTTTGTATGGGAGCTGTATGTAGAAAAAGTAGCAATGGGATTTTTCTCTTATGGGGGCCGGTAGTTCAAAATCGCCCATTTGGTTATATATTTTTTTAAAGAATACTTTTCTTGTTGTCATTCTGTTAACGTAAAAACATTTTTAAATTGTTATCGATATTTTTTCTGATCCGTCCACTTTGCTGCTTATTAATTGGTAAAAATTTGCACTTTACGAGATTTATAAGTTTACCGCTGAAAAATAAACACAAAAAATTGATAAAATTTTCAAAGATCTAAAATAAATAGCAGAAAAAAATGCATCCTTCATCGCCAAAACTAATCTATTTTTTACACATTTTTAAATGTCGATTTTTAAAAAAAGATTTCGACATTTTATTTTTGCTTCGATGAAATATTTTTTAATCAAAAAAATGGCAGCAAGAAAGCAACATTTTTGTCTTTGAAAAAAATAATCTTTCTTTTATTTTTAAATATTTTATAGATTTTTTATATTTTAATTTATGATTGTGTTTATGTAAATTTTTTATAATTTCTACCTATTTTATCTGAAGCTTTAAAAAACACCAGATGGCAACAAAGTCCAATAAATATTAAAAGCAATTTAATTATTTCGTAACGCACCAAAAATGGAAAAGTAGAAAAAAAAAGTTATTTGATCATCATAGATGAATTGGGGGTAAGTATACTTGGGGGTACGACCGACCGACCGCTCCGCGGTCGGTCCGAAAAAATCATGTAAGGTAGGTACCTGTGGATTTTTCCCAAAAATTTGCCTCTTAAAAGCATTAATTGTCATCAAATTGCGAAAAACTTAACAAAATTATTTATTTAAATCGAGTCAAGCATTGAATTTATTCAAGAGTTGTCAGGCAAAATTATCCTCATCAAAAATAAAATTGGTGAGGAATGCAACTGCAGCTGTACCTATGATTCCTGATGCTACTGTTTTGACGTTGTGTTTCAAAGATGTTGTAACACTATCTGACCAATTTTCCAGTAAACTTAATTCAATTTATTAGAAATGAATTTAAATTTAATTCAAACAAAAAAACAAGTAGTAAACATAACTTTACTCCAAACATTTAAAAAATACTTTGTTTTAAATTTTTTCTCTTTTATCGTCTGTCTGCAGCAGAAGTATCTCCGTTAACAAATATCTGTTTCTTCTTTTTTTGGCTCAAAAAAGCCGTTTTAATATTTTTGATAATCCGTGAAAAGGATAACATTGTCCGAATGTTACTATAATAGAGGGATTTTTGACATTTTTCAATTGATTTGATTTTACGATAATTATAGTACATTTAATATAGGTCCATTTTTTCACAAAGTTCAATTTTTAACTTTTCATATTCAAGTTTTTGCCCCGGAAGAACGTTTGCTTGAAGCTGATAAGCAAAAGGATTATTCGGAACACATCTATTACATATTGGACCTACAGTATCCTTTATGAATATTCATTTCAGCTTCAACTTTGTTTTGATAATAAGTAACAACTTGGATATGAAGAGGTTCACGTTGCTTCATTTTAAAAACGATGAGTTACTCTATCAAAGGCATTTTAAGAAGAACATTGCTTGCTTCTTGCATGACCTTCATGAGGGCCTGTACGTCAATCCGATCCGTTCATATTTTTCAATCCGTTTTCAATCTGACAATCCGATCCGTAAAGAATAATCCGTCATTTTTTATCAGTTTTTTCTTATTTTTTAAAATCTATGTTTTGAAAGAGATATCTTTATGTTTCTGAAACCGTAAAATGCGGTTTATTGATAATTTTTTTAATATCCAATATTTTGATGCAATAGGAAATATGATGAAAATTTGTTTAAAGGGGGAGACGCACCTCTAACAAATTTTTTTCTTTAACATTCATTGGAGGTCTCGACGCGAATCAGCGCTCATTGGAGCTGCTTTTTTTATTCAATGGAGCTGCAAAATGTGAGACAAAAAAACAGCTCCAATGAACCCTGATAAAAAATTTGTTAGAGATGCGTCTCCCCCTTTAAATGGTGGACCATTTCAGTTTTTTTGATAAAAGATTATTTTTTTAAAATGTGTTATGTCTACCATGTGCATACATAAAAATATCTCAAAAATGGATTTTTTTGTTTTTACGGTTTTGCACACAATCCGACAGATTAAACCGTAATCCGATCCGTAAAAATTCCCAATCCGTTTCCAATCTGTCGATCCGATATGTAAAATATCGGATTGATCCGTAATCCGATATTTTAGATTTCGGATCGGATTGACGTACACTACTTGCATACCTAGGAATACAAGCAGAATATTTTTCGGAAATAGCATTTGTATCAAAACTATCAGAATATTTTGACCTTTTTTCAGGTCTTGGTTGAGATATCAAATAAATCTTTTTACCATCACAATTATTTTCTTTTCTTAATACCGTGCTTGAAAAACGGCGTTCTAATTCTCCATCATCTTCACCACAAAACAAATAAAAGCATAACAGAATAAAAATTTTAGACAAAAAACTGTTTATTTTAATAAAACATGAGAGAGAAAAGATATATTCCAATAAAAAAATACAATTTAACAATATAGAAAAAACAAAAATCAACTTTTGAAATCGATGCTAATAAAAACCCAGATGAAAAATATATGAAGAATATCCTCCATTTCCTCACGGAGTAAATATATGTATTTTAAATTAGATATTTTTTGGAGCGGAGCGCCGCTCCAAAAAAGGTCTTCACAGACCGACCTTGAGAAAAAGATACTCATATCCCAAAAGGTCATTACTGACCTAGGAGAAATATGGCCTCAGAGAAAAATACTTACCCCCCAATTCATCTATGTTGATCATCAGCAAACAATTGATAATAATAATATTATTATAAAATTATTATGATAAAATTCATATACATTTAAAACAAATTTTGTTAGTTAAAACTTATTGATACAAGTATTATACACTTTGCAGAGATAGCAAAAATTTATATAAATATTTTATAAAATTATTTACAGCATTCGCAAATTATGACAATATTAAATATGTACAAGGAAAAAGGTCAAATATTTAATTAAAAGTACAAAAAACTGTTCGGCCATCAGGACATCCGCCACTTTGAAAGCCATTTGCTTTACAACAATCAATCAACACATCACTGCCCCGATTTTCAATACATATAATATCACATTGGGGAGTTCGTTGAGGAGGGCAATTATTGCTGATACCATTTGTACAAAAAACTGTTCGACCATCTGGACATCCTCCCCCATTAAAACCATTATTTTTACAACATTTAATCATTGCCGTACTTCCTTCATTGTTGATACAAGTATTGTCACATTGTGGCATTCGAGCTCCTGGTTGGCATTGTGACAAAATTCCTGAAAACAAAGAGAAAGTTGTTTTTTTAGAGTAAACCTCTTTAAAGTTAAACCATACCCAAAACAAAAGAAGCTAAAAATACGACACAGATTTTTTGTTGATTCATTTTTTCAAAAATAAAATTCACAATTTTTGGTAACAAAAAAATAAGCTATGAAAATATTGCTTTCTTTTTTGGTGACTTTTTTCATTTCCTTTTATATAAGCAAAAAATGGAGGCGGGATATTGTTTTTAAACAAAAATTTCAAAAACAAAACATTAAAAAATGTGTTTACGTTTTTTAATCAAACAAATCAAAAAAAAAATCAAACATGTTTTTTTGTAGCATAAATGTTTTTTAAAAAGCGTTTTATTATTTTTAAACCAAAAAATTCAATGAAACCGATTAATAATCACAAACATGGTTTTTTAATGGTTTTAAAAAAACATATTTCACAAAACAAAAATATTTTGGAGCAAAAATCTTTTTATCAGTTTTAAAGATCGAAAAATGATTCCCTTTACCACGTCGAATCCAAAGCAAAGTAACGGTGCAATTTTATGGTATAAAATTGCACGCTGGATTCGATGTGCTACGATGTTTAATTATAAAATGCGGTTTTTATAAAATTTTTATTCAACTTTTGCGTTCGAAAAAATTCCACTGCAAAGGATTTGAGATCTTTTAAAAAATTGGGGGATAAAGAAATATTTTTTTGTGTCTTCAAAAAAAGAAAAAATGTTTTACTGATTTTGTTAATATTTTTGAATTTTTAATTTTTTAACTTTGTTCACATCGAATTCACCGTTCTATTTTTCAAGCCGATGTCTGGCAAAATGTCTTTTTTGCAAACGCGTATTGCGGGATTTTCAAATTTTTTCTTGGAGCAAAATGTTGATTATTTCTTCGGCACTTTTTTTTAAACAAAAACTAATGGCACCATTAAATTCCCCATAGTCGAATGCCTATATATGCCAAAAATTAGCTTAAATGGTGATAAAAATTTTTTCAGTGTTTCTCTGCCTTTGTTTTTTTTTTCAAACTTTTTTCAAAAATTTGAACATACGAAAATTGCTGAAAATTTTTTTATTACCATTTAAGCTAATTTTTGGCATATATAGGCATTCGACTATGGGGAATTTAATGGTGCCATTAGTTCTTGTTTAAAAAAAAGTGCCGAAGAAATAATCAACATTTTGCTCCAAGAAAAAATTTGAAAATCCCGCAATTCGCGTTTGCAAAAAAAACACTTTGCCAGACTTCGGCTTGAAAAATAGAACGCTTTCTTTGCTTTGAACACGACGTGTGTTCTGGCTCATAAAGGATATTAAAAATTATAGTTAAAAAACAAATTTTATGATAAACAGTTAGCAAAAATTCGTTGATTTGTACATTAAAGAAAATATTGAAGTCGCAGAAATGCATTTTTCTAATTAATTTGTCAAAGCGATGAAAGCTATCAACTTAGCAACAGAGATGGGCAAACGCGGCGCGCGCGACCGCGCGCGGTTTTCGAAGCCGCGTAAAAAAACGCGCGCGAAAAAAAACGCGATAGACGCGAAAAAAAACGCGTTGCTTTTTTCTTTAATAAAGATTAAAAAATTTAACTAATGTTTCAAACTTATTGTTTAGAGACTTTTAAATGATTTTCTGAAAAAAAAATTGTTAAATAATTTATTTCTGAAAAAATAATGAACATCGCGTTTTTTTCCGCGTTGACTTCGCGCAATTTTTCGCGACTAACGCCCGCGCACGCGAACGCGAAAGCCAAAAAAAGGACGCGTTCGCGTTGCGCGTCGTGTTTGCGCGACGCGTTTGCCCATCTCTGAAACTGGGTTCAGAATACAGTATAATTAAAAGACTCAAAGCATTACCAACAAAGACATCTTTAAAGTAAAGCTGATCAAAATTGTAAATAAATGTTGGGCCTTTTGAGAATGAATTAGTGATAGTGCAATCGAACCATAAAAACGGATCATGGGACATTGTTCTGGGGCAGACAGAAACCGAGGCAAAAATTTTGTTGGGTTGACAAGGGAACCACCACTTATGATATTTTAATAAAGACACATAGTTTGGGGCCGTTTCCTCTGACCTCATGACATCTGATCCATCAAAAAAAAACCCATGAAAACTGATTCTTTTATGACATCTGACCCTGAAGGGTACATTTGCATGATTGTTTGGAAAAAATTTATATTTAATGATCTAAGAAACAATGCATAATCAGCTTATTTTTTCTCTCTTCAGATCTTAGAATACCATTTATTTAAAGGAAACGATTATAAATTCAAACAATTTAATTGTTAAAATATTCAAAAATTAACAAATGTCGTAAACAACTTCTTTTTTTAAATTTTTTAATTCTTTCCGATTTTTTTTGTTTTAACACTTTAAAAAAAATTACACTGGCACAGAAAAAGTTCGGGGATTTTTGTACGTCTAAAAAAATCCATTGCCAAAAAAAAGACGGCAAAAAAAGGGATATATGACACTTCGTTACAAAGACAATTCGTTACCAACGTGAGCTGGGTTCAAAGACACTTCGTTACAGTTGGTAACGAATTGTCTTTGTAACGAATTGTCGATCTTCCCAAAAAAAGAAGATGAAAAATTTAAAAGCATTTTTTGCTGCTTAAATTTGTTGCTTAAAAAAATTTATTGTTAATACATATATACACTACCACAGTTTTTTGATTTTCAAAAAAAGGATGAAAAAATTCGGGGATTACGAAATATTTTTTGTCTGTTTTTAATTCTTGAAAGAAAAAGCTTTTACCGAAAAAAACGACGGCGAAAATGACGATGAAAAATTTAAAAGCATTTTTTTGCTGCTTAAATTTGTTGTTTAAAAAAATTTGTTATTTGAATATTTTTTCAATTTTTTACTTTGCCTCTTTTTTTCTGAAACTTAAATAATGCTAAAAATTAAAGATAAAAAACTAGAGTAAAGTTATTTTTGAATCGCCCCAGAAGATTACTTTATCGACTCATTATTTATTTAAAAAGATAAAAAAATGTTGAAATTACAAAAAGCATTTTTTTTTAAATCTGATGATTTTTCCTTTAAAGATCAAAAATAAAAATTGTAAATTCTTTTTCAAATAATTATTTATCTCTCTTTCTGCGGTTGTACTATTAATTTTCAACGCCTCAATCCTACCATTTTAATTTAATTAAATATAATATTGCAAAGCATTTTTCCTTGATAAAATGAATGAACGGATTTTAGTAAAAACAAATAAAGAAAAAAACGTGTAATTTTGATAAAAATTTTTTTTCAATTTTTCCAACTTTGAAGTGTTTCAAAAATTTTATGAAAATTATTTTAAATATCGTTTGTATATATGGTTGAAGAATTCTTTAAATAAGTTTTGTATTTTTTTACATTTTCTTTATCGACTTTTTTAGGTATAAGTTTATGTCAAAAAATTTTTTAAAATATTCAAAAAATACTTTTTGCTTAAAGAAATGGAAACTCCGCGAATTTTGACCAAATCACATTTATCCGAGAAAAAATATTTTGAAAACAAAACTTTAAGGTCCCTTATCTTTCATCAGACTAACAAAAAAAAAGATATTTGGTGCATAGTAGCGCTTATTTTTGTCCATTTTTTGCATCATTTCGTAAAAAAATTATATTCATTTTTTTAATAGAAAAAAAGGCGGCAAAAAAGTGTAAAAAATGCAGCTTCCTAAGCGTCTTCTTTTTGTAATAAATAAACAAAGAATTGATCGTTTTTCCACCTTTCTTTTTTAGTTAAAAGGATATTATAAGGTTTTTATTTGAATTTTTGATTCGTTTTTTTTGTATTTGAAAATCAGAGACATCCATGCTCCGTAATTTTGTCGAGTGAGTTGCACAATCGCTGCGAGACCTCGACAAATGAAAAATCACATATTTTTTAAAGGGAAGTTGGAAATTTTAAAACAACAATAAATTATAAATAAAGAAAATGTAACGAATCATTGCAGTTTTATTATAATTTTTTAAACCGATTTATACCTTTAAAAGCAATGATAAAATTTTTTAGCAAACAAAAATTTTTATTTCGATAGAAAAATATTTGTCACAAAATATCTTTCTTTTAAATAAGCGGCGCTTATTATTAAGCGCGCTGTAAAAATAGCTATTTATAGCGTCTATTTTTATAAAAAATAAGCAAAGAATTTATTCCTTCACTTTTTTTAGCTCTTATTTTTTTTTGCAACGTACCAGACATACACCAGGGATAAGACATGTCGCCCGCCGGCTTTACTTTTTTGTTAGTCGGCCATTATTTTGGAAAAATTTTAAATTTTTGTCATAAAAAAAATTAGAAATCCAGCAAATCCGGCTAGAGATAATATTCCACTTTTTTACATGTTATCATTTTTTTAATTTTATGTATTTGCGGATAATGTTTTGCATATTTGATTAAATATTTAAAAATATTTTTGTTATTTATCGTTGCTCCTACTTTATTTAATACCGGGGGCTTTTATATGTGTTCGAGTTCATATAATTTTTTCTTTTATTTTCTTGACTTTATTGATAACCAAAAAAATCAAAAATCTGTAAATATTATTTAAATATTCAAATGGCTTAATTTTTAAAACAAAAGTTATTTTTGCCAGACTTTTCATCGTCTAATTTTTTTGTCATAAAAAAATGAACCATTTAAAAAAAAAATAAAAAAAAAGTCGGCAAAATATTTTTACGAAATAAATATTTTTAAATGAAAAGGAAGCCGAAGAAGAAAAGTGTTAAAAATATAAATAAACGCATTTCATCAGCGAAACATTTTTTTGAATATTTTAATTCTTTTTTATCTTTGAAAATAGGAAAATATTGAAAACAGGAATGTTTAATTTTTAGTTTCTTTTAAAATTTTTTGTTATCATGTGTCTATCAATACATGCAGATGCGTGCTAATATCAAATCCTTATTAATTGTTGGCATTCTTCTGGTTTTTAACACTGTAACATTTTGAATTTATTGATTATTACTGCTACTTTTTGGGTTTCATTATCAGTGATGTGACTTGATCTTTTTAGTCCCCCCCCCCCCTATTCGCTCCGAATTAAAGGTTAAGTCTTTTCGTCGGAGCGGGGTGGGGCGGGTGGGGATAATGAATGAAAAAATAAATTTGACTAAAATTGCATTTTTTTTAATCGTTTATTATTGAGTACTAGAGGTGCTCCGTCCCCTTCGGGGACGACCACCCGAGTTTCATGTAGTTGAAATTGCTAACTTAACTTTTTCTTATTGTTTTACGAAAATTTGCTTTATCTTACACAATTTTAACAAAAAACAGCTTTACAGTAGTAATTTAAAAGATAAAAAATAAGTAAAAAATAAATGCAATCAGATTTGCTTTTTACAAAAAATTTTTTTGTAAAATTTTACAAATTTTCCTTAAAATTCAAGAATCTTTAGAAGAAAATTCTAGAAATTTAAACAAATCTAGAAAATTCTAGAAAAGCGAGGAATAAACTTTTCCTTGCTAACAAAAAATGATGACAAAATATTCGACACATTTTGCCAAGCAGCGCTGCATTCAAAATAAAAACGGACCAACAAACCAACAAACGGACAATGACTCTTTTATGGTAGGATTCTGGAAGAAAGAACGACAAAAAAATAAAAAATAATAAAAAAACTTTATATAAAATTAAATAAAAAATGTATATCATAGTTTTGCAAATAAACACCTTTTACAATAATACTTTTTTAAATTTAATTAACAATTAACTTAATTAAACAATTAAATATCTACAAAATGAAGCCACCACTTTTTACAGTAAACAACGGAGGTAATTTATTTTGAGACGTGCGATAAGCCTTAATTGGGGAGAGAGAGATAGAGAATGACTGATAAGGGTGTGGCAAGCTCCGGTTAACTTTCTTTGAAGCTAATTTTATTACTTTATGTTTACGACCTTTTTATGATCCTTAACTTCCCTTTTTACTGCCACACCCTACAGTATCATCCCCCCCACATTAAGATCGTATTACTTTTCTTAATTTAATTTTTAAAAATTTTGGCAACCGGTGTGATAACTATAGGACGGAGCGAGGCACCGGCGGGACAGGGGAGACAAAAATGCCAAGACTACGGCAAATTTAAAAAAATTCAGATTAGTGTTTTCCCGATCTCGATTCCGATTCCTTATAAGGGAATCGAATAGAATCGGAATCGGAATCGATGGAATCGGAATCAAAGGAATCGATTCCCACTTTTGCACTGAAAACTAAAATAGAATATATTTTTTACGAAAAACATAGAAGTGGATTCTCTTCCTAATTGAGAATAATGACTTTTAAAACACAACATATCCCTTTAATATTTATAAAAAAGGCCAAGTTTTTTGAATTCGGATTTGTCATGTGTTTTTGTCACTTTTTTTTTGCTTCCTTATTCAGAAAATAAGTAAAATTTTTCGTAAAAAACGATTTAGAAAAAAATGAGGAATCGGAATAGGGATCAGAATCGGAAAAAAGTGGAATCCGGAAAACACTGATTCAGATACTGAACTCAAAAAAGAAATGATTTCATTTTTTCAATCAAAAGCTACAACTTTTTCATATTATTTTTATTTGTTTTAAAAAGAAAAAAGAAACAATTAAAATTTTGCAACTGTTCTTTGTCTTTTGTTGCGATTCCGGAATCATTTATATTTTTAGAGGCTGTCCCGAAATGTATTATCACTTAATGGATTGATGGGGGGGGGGTTGTTAATTATCATCATAATTTGATGTAGTCAGGCAAAAAGCTTTAAAGTGTTGTTTAAACTAAATAGGTGTGTCGGGGTAAAAAATGATGATTTTTTAGCTCACGTCATATCGGGAAAGCCCCTTATCAATGCAAAAAAAACCATTAAAAGTTAAAACAAACAAAAAGGGCGGAAAGTAACTACAATCATAAAAAGTCTTTGAAAGTTGTTGATGCAAAAAAACTATGATAAAAAGGCTTCAATTTTTCGTTGAAGCTATCATTTTTCTTTGTGTGTTTCTTTCCTATCAAAGCGGAAGAAAAAGTTGTGCAAAAAAAATGAAGCACGTGGTTTTAATTATTTCCGCGGTGGTCCTTGGAATAAATGCTTTTGCATTGCCAAAACAAAATTCTGAAGAAGAATATGTTACGTACCATGGGTAAGATATTTTGCAATATTTTATCGGGATTTCATATATCCCATAATCGATGAGATTTTAGATATTCTGTTATTCAAGTTATCCCACAAACTGAAAATCAATTAAAACTTGTTCAAAAATTAAGTGAATCTTTGAAATATGATGTAAACTTTTTATCCTTAATCCAATCGGATATATGAAATCCAAAATGCAAAATTTTAGTTTGATTTCTGGAAGCCTCCAAGTAAACTTAATAAACCTGTTGATATCTTTTCTCCTCCAACTATGATCCAAGAATTAATAGCTTATTTAAAAAAAGGTAGTTTAATGCCAGTTACAAAAATTCAGGATTTTGGAAAGTATGTTTTATCTTTTTTTAAATTACTGTTATCAAATAACTGTATTTAAGACGTGCCGCTCAAGCACACATTGAAGTGTCATCGTATAAATCTTCAGATGCCATTGATCCAGATAATTTTGACTTTTACAACTATCATCCATTTGCTGATGTATGACAATTGCTAAAATTTCTGAATAAATTATGCAAATTTTTTGATTTAGATTATGGGATATATTCAAGCCGTTGCACAAAAATATCCATCTTTTGTCAGTATTTCCAGTCTCGGAAAATCTTATGAAAACAGAGATACCCAATTTTTGAAGGTATATTTTTGGCGAAAAATTTGCATCAAGCTCTAATATTTATTTTTAGATCGGATATCCAAGTAGTACTGCAAAAAATGCCCTTTTCATTGATGCTGGAATGCATGCTCGTGAATGGATTGCTCCGGCCACGGCACTTTATGCCATTAATCAGGTAAAACATTTTTGAAAATTTGCATAAATTTATAAAAAAAACAAATTATAGTGGGTTACAAATTCATCTTATACAAATTTGTTGAAAGCTATTGACATCTATGTTGCACCTTGCATTAATCCTGATGGATATGAATATTCACGAACAAAGGGTGATTTTATTTCGATTAATTTGCATAAAAAATCTTGAAATGTAGTTTTTTAGATCGTCATTGGCGTAAAACACGTTCTGGTCCTCGACAAGGTTGTTATGGAGTTGATCCAAATCGAAATTTTGCATTTAAATGGATGGTTTCTGGTTCATCAACAAATCCATGCAGGTACAGTACACATACAAGGACGTCACCAGGGGTGGGGGCACCCACCCCCCCCCCCCCCCCCCCGAAATGGATTCGAAAAATTTTATTTTGCTTTTTCTCCCACCCCCTTTTGAAAAATAGCAAAAAATTCCCCCCCCCCCCCGAAAAAAATTCCTGCTGATGTCCTTGTACACATATATCTTTGATATATATACCATAATCCAAAATATATTCAAATTATAGTGAAACATATGCGGGTCCAACACCATTTTCTGAAATTGAAACAAAAAATTTAAAGAATTTCCTTGTCCCACATAATGATACAATTAAAGCATATTTAACCCTTCATTCATATGGTGAAGATATCTTATATCCATGGGCATATGCCGTTGAAGAATATCCACCAGATGTAAATGATTTAATTGCACTTGGCCATTAAATGTATTCTGCCATTAAAGGTGTCCATGGAACAGAATATACTGTTGGAGATTCTGGTGATACCCTTAGTAAGAGAGAAAGAGATTTCATATATCCCTTTTTGATAATCCTTAATATCCATTTTTTTGCAGCTCCAGCATCAGGTGCTTCAGATGATTACAGTAAAAGTATTGGAATCAAATATGTTTATGACATTGAATTACGTCCTGGTGATAAAGATAATGATAATGATGACGGGTAAGAGAAAGCTTTTGTTAATCCTAGGATATATGAAATCTCGGCTATTATTTAGGTACGGATTTGATCTTCCCCCAAAATTCATTAAACCAACTGCTGAAGAAATGTTCCCAGCTTTTATGGCTGCAGCAAATCGTGTTCAAAATGGTCCATTTTAAAATGTTTTTGAAAAATTTAATAAATATTATGCAAATTTTTGAATAAAATTTTTAAAAGCAGATTTACCAAAAAAAGTATTTTTTTTAGAGTGAAATACAATTTTTACAAAGAACCTATAAAAAATAATTAAAAGTGCCAACTTTTGTAAAAATAAATTTTTTGTAGAGGAGGCGGGCTTTTTGATACTTTTTTATTTGGAAGATCTCGCAGCGATTTTGCAACTCTTTCGATAAAACCTTAAAAATTGAAACATAGCCTGATTTTCAGGTTCGTCCAAAAATAAGAAGCAAAAAACCCGGCTATTTTAATGAAAAAACTGTTGCAAAAAAACTCAAGCAATTAAAAAAAAGAAACAAAAATGAACCCAAATTGCCCCAGACGATCCCTCGGTTTACCCGAGGGTCTTAAAAAAGTTGAAAAAATGTTTAAAAATAAGAGGCACCATATTTTAAATTGATTTTTAAAAAAGATGAAATTACTGCAGGAAAAAATATAAAACAAGATGCAAATGAACAATGTACCAGTTTTTATCAAATTTCCATGAATATGTAAACCACAATTGCTAATTTTTAATTATTGGTTTTGATTTGATCATTTGGCGTATTTTCATATAAACAATTCTGTTAACTTTTGTGTGACATTAAAATGTTGAAACTACAATTTCATAAATACACAATTTTATAATTTTTTACAAAAAAAGCATTAAAATATTTAAATAAAAAAAGCAATGCTATTTTTCGACAAAAAATGATTCAAAAAATTCACTATTTTTGAGGCAGCAAAAATCAAAAGCAGCATCCTTTTTATGTTGTTGCTGCCTTTTTAAAATATTTCTTTCAAAACGGAAAATCAATAAAAATCAATGCTGTCCCGAAAAATGTTAGTTTTTTCCCAAAAAAAATGTTACACAAATGTGAAAAAAGGAAAAACATTGTTATTTTTCTTTTTCGCTTTTTTTTTGAATATTTTGTTCTATTTTTGGGGTAATAGGAACCTTATATGCTAAATTTAAAAATTTAATGACAATAATTATCCAAACGACTGTAACTGAAATTGCATTATTCAGCTACAGTAAAAATTATAAAAGTGTTTTTTTCCAAAATACATTAAAAACTATATTTTGAGATGGAATATTTAAATATTTTACAATTTATCGATTTTTGTCTTTGGAAGCTATTAATGAATATTGATTTGATGCAATCAAGGTCGAATACAGAAAAAAATTTTGGAGGGGCACAACGATTTTGAGGGAGGCACGCCTTTGATCTTTTGCCGCCGCCAAGACAAAGCGGCAAAAGATCAAAGGAAATTCCTCAGTTTCGGGGGGGGGCACAGGTGCCGAATCCCCCCCCCCCCTAAATACGGCCTTGGATGCAATGCAAAAATATGTAAATTAAATATTCAAAAAAACTTAAAATATTGTAAAAATAAAAAGCTTATTTTTTTATTTTATTTTTGCAAAACTAAATTCGAAGCAATGAAAGAGAAAATAAAATTGTTAGAAAAATTGTTACACCAAAAAATCGGCATTTAAGTCGGATTTATTTTTAAAAGTTTGCGTAACTTTTTGAAAAATTGAGAGCTAAATTTTTTTTTTCAGTTTTGGCCTTTAAATTTTCAGAGGTTGTTTATATATGTCTCTGAATGCCAAAAACTGTTGATTCAGGGTATTAGTGTCCCTTAATTGTGAAAAAGATGATATAAATGTTTGGAAACATTAATAAGATTAATTATATTTATATTATTAGTTCAAAGAAAATGTGCTACTTCCAAATTTTATGTTTTGTTCACTCTTTTATTATAAATTTTTCTGTTACTTTTTTTGATTTTTTAATTTTTTATCAATTTATTACACGGTTTACGAATTTGAATTTTAAGAAAAGAAGTTTTTTAAATGCAAGCATTGTTGAAAAATAATAAGAATTTTCTGTTTCAAACAATTTCAAAAAAGCTGACACCATTAAAAAAGAAAAACAACTAAAACATTTTCGAAACGTTTGGCCTAAAAAAATTTTTGATTATTAAGTGAATATTTTCCAATTTTTGCAATTGTACCAAAAAGAAAAGGCATTCAAAAAACTTGAATGTATTGTTAATGAAAAAAGAATTTCTTTCACATTTGTTTGAATTCTTTAATTTAAATATTTTTAAATATTGTTTTAGTTTTCACTGTATCTCCATTTTGTATTATGTAAATTTTTTACTAAATTATTCAAAAATGACTAAATCGGTGACTTAAATTTGTAAAAAAAAAAAAAATATTTAAAAAAATCAATGAAACTATTTTATTATAAAAAAAACACTGACACAAAACGCAACCAAAATGTTTGCGAATAAAAAATTTCATCATTATTGTTTTGTTTTGTTTTTGAACATTTTTTTCGCAATCGCCGCAAAAATTGGACATTCTAGAAAGTCAAAAGCTTCGTCGAATTTTGAAAAAAATAATACAAAAAAAGGGACAAAAATGTTTCTAACCATTTTTTGGGGATGCCCTTT
This sequence comes from Panagrolaimus superbus, assembly GCA_964035985.1. NCBI lineage: Eukaryota > Metazoa > Nematoda > Chromadorea > Rhabditida > Panagrolaimidae > Panagrolaimus > Panagrolaimus superbus. The sequence goes on from OZ038357.1 coordinate 17,806,308, forward strand.
TCAGCGCCGATTTTGCGCTGAATATTTTTTTATTTGAATATTTTCTAAATTTTTATCTGATTATTAGCTAAAAAATGCGAAAAAATGGGTTACAAATTAGTATGTTTTAATAATTATGAAATAACTGTTTATAAACTGCAAAATTAAGATGTCGGAATCAATAAATATAAAATAAAAATGAATTTCTTTCTTTTGTTTCCTTATTAAAAAAAGTTTTTAAATTCAAATAAATTACTTTTGAAAAAAAGAATGGCATTCTTCAACTTTTTCACATATTTTATAGTATGCAAATAATTGACACAACTTTAAAAAACGCGGGCTTTTTGATACTTTTTTATTTGAAAGGTCTTACAGCGACAAAACCTTGGAACATGGATCAACCTGATTTTCAGGTTTATCCAAAAAAGAAAATATTTTGTTTATTTTTTTTGCTTCTTTTTTCTCCAATTTAAAAGGATATTAAAGAAACAAACATCGAATATTTTTTTGAAAAACAACCATATGCGGATTTTAATGGACCTTTAATTGCAATTTAAAAAAATATTCAAGTCACAAGATTATATTTACTAAATTTTTTTTTGATGTTGGAACAAAGAAAATTATAGATAAAAAATTTTACTTAAAATTGTTAAACTCTATTTCGAACACCTGCTTTGAAATCAAATTGAAAATAAACGAAATAAATAAAATTGTAAAGCAGTTTTCCCTGATAAACTGATAAAAAATAAATGAACGGATTTTGGAAAAAGTAAAAAAGAAAGCAAAAAAATGCGTAAATATTTTAGAAAAAAAACAATTTTATTTCAAGTTTTTAATGCTTAATGTCATTTAAAAGTAATTTTAAATATTGTTTTAAAGAAGTTGTTTTATTGGAATAAATAAGTTTTGTTTATTTTCAATTTTTTTAGCTAAAAATTTATTTCAAAAAAATATTCAAATATTCAAAAAGCGTTTTTCACTGAATAAAAAAAAGGGCTAAAGATTTTTTTCCAAATCTCATTGATCGAAAAAAAAATATTTCGAAACCCAAAAGAATAATATATTTTTTTAGATTTCGCTTTTTTTCATTGAAATTTGAATTTAAAACATTGTTGTAAATTATATTTATTATTATTAGCTCAAAGAAAATGTGCTACTTCTAAATTTTATGTTTTGTTCTTTTTTATTACAAATTTTTCTCTTACTTTTTTTGATTTTTTAATTTTTTATAAATTTATTACACGGTTTACGAATTTGAATTTTTTAAATACAAGCATTGTTGAAAAATAATAAGAATTTTTTGTTTCAAACAATTCCAAAAAGAAGCTGATTACATTAAAAAAGAAAAACAACTAAAGCATTTTCGAAACGTTTGGCCTAAAAAATTGTTGATTATTAAAACGCATTTTGCGAGAAAACGAAGACTTTTGATTTCATTCTGGAACCCGAGCAAGAATTTGAGGCTTGAGGAGTATCCTCTCGGATCTAGAAGTTTTCGAGGTCGTAGATTCCGAATCTGAAGTCCGTTTTTGATTTCGTAATCGGAATTCCGAGATACCGTAATCAGGGCGCCTAAAATGGGTCACCCTCCAAAAACCAAAAAATGTGGTATCATTCGATTCCCCTCATCGAGGCGATTCAGAAAAAACCAAATATAGCTGAAAAAATTTAATAGGGTGAAAAATAATGCCATTTAAAGTAGCTAATTTTCGGTTTTTTGACAATATGTCCTTTAAAACCACGGACATGGAAACAAATGGATGACAGATTCGGAATCTACGTGTATTTTTACCCCAGGGGGGTCAGAAATATCAAAAGTACCGTGGTCCCATCACACACATAAAAAGGGTCAAACATCTCAAAATCAACATCTATAGCATCGAATAATATATATATTTCATGAATGGGGGCAGGTATCGACTTCCGGTGACTTGCATTATGTAATATCAATGTTGTGGAGCATTCTGGGACAGTTTGAACATTTTTAGTAACGATTTCGAAATATGGGACCCCTTTGAAAATCTAAAATTTAACCAGATAGAAATATCGCATACACTTTGTTTTTTCTATCATAATAAAGTCAAATATGCATTATAATCGTAAAATATATGTAACAACATCAATATAACATGATAAAAAATGACGGGGGGTCAAAATCGATTTTTTATGATTTTTTCAATTTTGCTTATTTTTGATCAATTTTCGAGATACACAAATATTGGGAATATCAGAATATATCAACTATCTGGTACTTTCGGGTTAAAATATAGCTTGTTTAAGATTTTTATGCTATATTTCGACATCCTGGAATTACTAGTTTTCGTTTTCCACGTTGCTGAAAACATGCTCAAAAATTTGGGAAAAAACATTTGGAAATCAGTGTTTTTCCGATACAACAGCGCTAAAAACATTTTTTTTGGCTTAAATGTCAATATTTTAACACTTTCTGAATGATTTCAACACAAAATAAAATAAAATTTTTTTTTCAAATTTTGAAAAATCAGTGATTTTTGAAAATCTTAAAATTGTTCAAAATGGTTTCAAAACATTTCACCCTACCAAAGTAAATTTTAATAAACCTAAAAAAACGTTTTTAGTGATCTTGTATCGGAAAAACACTGATTTCCAAATTTTTTTTTACTAAATTTTTGAGCATGTTTTCAGTTACGTGAAAAACAAAAACTAGTAATTCCAGGATGTCGAAATATAGCATAAAAATCTTAAACAAGCTATATTTTAACCCGAAAGTACCAGATAGTTGATATATTCTGATACTCCCAATATTTGTGTATCTCGAAAATTGATCAAAAATAAGCAAAATTGAAAAAATCATAAAAAATCGATTTTGACCCCCCGTCATTTTTTATCATGTTATATTGATGTTGTTACATATATTTTACGATTATAATGCATATTTGACTTTATTATGATAGAAAAAACAAAGTGTATGCGATATTTCTATCTGGTTAAATTTTGGATTTTCAAAGGGGTCCCATATTTCGAAATCGTTACCAAACATGTTTAAACTGTCCCAGAATGCTCCACAACATTGATATTACATAATGCAAGTCACCGGAAGTCGATACCTGCCCCCATTCATGAAATATATATATTATTCGATGCTATAGATGTTGATTTTGAGATGTTTGACCCTTTTTATGTATGTGATGTGACCACGGTACTTTTGATATTTCTGACTCCCCTGGGGTAAAAATACACGTAGATTCCGAATCTGTCATCCATTTGTTTCCATGTCCGTGGTTTTAAAGGACTCATTGCCAAAAAACCGAAAATTAGCTACTTTAAATGGCATTATTTTTCACCCTATTAAATTTTTTCAGCTATATTTGGTTTTTTCTGAATTGCCTCGATGAGGGGAATCGAATGATACCACATTTTTTGGTTTTTGGAGGGTGACCCATTTTAGGCGCCCTGATTACGGTATCTCGGAATTCCGATTACGAAATCAAAAACGGACTTCAGATTCGGAATCTACGACCTCGAAAACCTCTAGATCCGAGAGGATACTCCTCAAGCCTCAAATTTTTGCTTGGGTGCGTGGTGAATCTACGATTTCTCACAAAATGCGTTTTAAGTGCATATTTTCCAATTTTTGCAATTACACCAAAATGGGGGGGCATTGAAAAAACTAGAATGTGTTGTTAATGAATAAAGAATTTCTTTCATATTTGTTTGAATTCTTTAATTTAAATATTTTTAAATATTGTTTTAATTTCCAGTGTATCTCCATTTTGTATTATGTAAATTTTTTATTAAATAATTCAAAAATGATTAAATCGGTGACTTAAATTTGTAAAAAAAAATAAAATATTTAAAAAAATCAATGAAATTATTTTATAAAAAAAGAAAACACTGGCAAAAAACGCAACCAAAATGTTTGCGAATAAAAAATTTCATCATTATTGTTTTGTTTTGTTTTTGAACATTTTTTTCGCAATCGCCGCAAAAATCTAACATTCTAGAAAATCAAAAGCTTCGTCGAATTTTGAAAAAAATAATAATAGAAAAAGGGACAAAAATGGTTCTAACCATTTTTTGGGGCTGCTTTTTTTCAGCACCAAAAAATGGTTTAGCTGAACATTTTTTTTTATTTAAATATTTTCTAAATTTTTATCTGCATTTAAAGGGGGAGTCGCAGTTCACATAAATCTTTTCTTATAACCAATCGTGAAAATCAGGGAGAAAAAAGAGAAAAGACGCACTATTTCTTTTCTTTGACTCGGCAGCGTTTTCTCTTTTTCTCTTCTCCCTCTTATAAAAAGTTTGTGTGAAGTGCGACTCCCCCTTTAATGAATTTTAGCTAAAAAATGAAAAGATGGATTACAAATTAGTATATTTTAATAATTAAGAAATAACTGTTTAGCTTTCGAATCAATAAATATAAAATAAAAATGAATTTCTTTTTTTTGTTTTCTTAAAAAAAGTTTTTTAAATTCAAATAAATTACTTTTGAAAAAACACATTTTATAGTATGTATCAAAGAGCCCGCGTTTTTACGCGGGCTCTTTGATACTTTTTTATTTGAAAGGTCTTACAGAGACAAAACCTTGGAACATGGATAAACCTGATTTTCAGGTTCATCCAAAAAAAGTAGTAAAGAGCCCGCCTCCTTTAACTGTTCAATAACTTTTATGAAATTTGTTATATTGAAACCGTTTTGTGTCTGTAATTAAAGGGGGAGACCCACCTTGAACAATTTTTTGCTGCAATTTTCTTGATGGTCTCGACGCGATCGCAGACTCATTGGAGCTGCTTTTTTTATTCATTGGAGCTGCAAAAGGTTTTAAAAAAAGCAGCTCCAATGAACCCTGAACAAAAAATTGTTCAAGGTGGGTCTCCCCCTCTAAATAAAAAATTCATTTTGAGTAAACTCCGTTTATATTTTAATATTAAAAGTTCTAAACTTTTGAAAGATTTTTCGATGAAGTAAAGTCATGGCAGGCATGTAGCGAAGGGAAGGCAAGGTTTTTATTTTACAAAAAGTGTATGTTAAATACGATAAAAAATTTGTTGAATCTTTTAAAACTACAAACATTTTTCATTTTTTAAAAACTTCTTACATGCTGCAAATTTTTATCCAAAAATTTTTTAAAATGATTAGTTATCTCAACATTTAACTTTTTGATATTAACCAACTCGCTTTTTTTTTCAATTTTGTAACGATCATTTTATTTAACGCCCAATTTACAGCATTTAATGATATTAAAATATTCAAAAACTGATAAATTTTTTAGTAAAATTTTTGTGAATATATCCGATTTTAGTGTTTCAAAATTTTGGATATCCGTGATTTGATAATAAAGAACAAAACAATGTGTTTTTTTTTGTAGAAAGAAAAAAAACTGCGAGTAACGAAATATCTTTTATGATATTTCGTTACCCGCAATATTTTGAAAAAAGTGATGAAACATTTGTTGATTTAAAAAAAAAATCGCGGCTGTCTAAATTTGTTGTTATAGGATGTTAAAGAAACAAACATCGAATATTTTTTTGAAAAACAACCATATGCGGATTTTAATGGACCTTTAATTGCAATTTATAAAAATATTCAAGTCACAAGATTATATTTACTAAATATTTTTTTTGATGGAACTAAGAAAATTGTAGATAAAATATTTTACTTAAAATTGTTAAACTCTATTTCGAACACCTGCTTTGAAATCAAATTGAAAATAAACGAATGCAAAATAAAATTGTAACGCATTAACGCATTTTTTCCCTGATAAACTGATAAAAAATAAATGAACGGATTTTGGAAAAAGTAAAAAAAAAAGCAAAAAAATGCGTAAATATTTTAGAAAAAAAACAATTTTATTTCAAGTTTTTAATGCTTAATGACATTTAAAAGAAATCTTAAATATTGTTTTAAAGAAGTTGTTTTATTGGAATAAATAAGTTTTGTTTATTATCGAATTTTTTAGCTAAAAATTTATTTCAATAAAATATTTAAATATTCAAAAATCGTTTTTCACCGAACAAAAAAAAGAGCAAACGATTTTTTTCCAAATCTCATTGATCGAAAAAAAATATTTCGAAACCCAAAAGAATAATATATTTCTTTTTTGATTTCGCATTTTTTTATTGCAATTTGAATTTAAAATGTTTTTGTTTGAATTTTTGATTCATTTTTTGCATTTTTTTGTAATAAAAAACATTGAATTTAGCTTAAAGTGGTGTAGAAAAGTGTTGCCCATTATTATTTAATTAACATGAAATATCATGTCATGCCATTTGTTCAGTAATAAAATTAAAAAAAAAGTAAAATGTTTGAAATCATTTCTGTTTTATCAATGTTTTTTTCAAATGATTAAAATCATTAAAACTTTTAAATTCAAAGAAAGGGTGGTAAAATTTATTTACAATTTATCCCCAGTTTTACCTCTCTTAAAGCGTTTGTATGTTAAATATGTCTGATTCATATCCAATAAAGCTCTTGATTTGATATATTATTTGTGTCTTCAACCTAATCTCGTACATTATTCTTTATCAACACCGAATCTCACATATTCACTTCGTAGCTGTGGCATTACTATCTGAGGAGGAAATAAGAACACGTTTGATTATTGAAAACATTGAAGCCATTGCAGAACCAACAATCTTTTTGATATGAGCATTGGGTTGAAGGTTTTGGCCGAGCATAATTCCAAATTCCATAATATTAGTACGGTACTAGTGCAGTTTTACTCTTTCATTGTGAAAGACTTCAACCCGGAAGAAATTATGTAAATCATCTTTAACCATCTGAAACGGTCACACTTCACAGTTCTTGGACAAATACAAAAAAAATCTTTAAATAAAAATGAAATTGAGTAAAGAAATCTCATGTTTTAATTGCGATATTTCAAAAATCTCATACACATGTGCCATGAAAAAAAGGTGTGGGAATTTGTTTTTTGTGCCAAAATTAAAACTTTTACCCCCGTTTTTCTTTTACAAAAAAAGTTAAAATTAATCTTTCAAGACTATGTAAAGAACAAAAGAACAAAAGTGCAATAGTCTGAAATTTCATTTTCCCACGATTACCTTTGTAAAAAGAAAATATTTTGGCAGTGCCTTTATATAACAAAAAATTAATTTAAAGTTTTTTTAAAAGTTTTTTTTGTAAGATTTTGTCATCCTTTTTTTGTGGTTTAATTTTTTTGATATAATTCGATTACTGTACTTTTTTAAGTGATTACCGAATTTTCGGAGCAGGGCTGTCCGAAATTAAATCCGGAATTTTCAGAATTTTAAAAAGAAAAATTTATTTGAGCTGTATTGATATTCCCTAGAAATTGTAAGATACTCTTTAATGTAGTGATAAGATTTTTGAAAAAACTGATTTTTTTAAAAAATGCTGAATCCGTTACAAACTTGTTTTTGCTTTTTGGCATTAAATAGACATTTTGCCAGACGTCAACTGTAGGAAAATTGAATTCTTTCTTTGCTTTAGATTCGATTAAGTACGGTATAAAAATAGATATTTCAAAGAACTGATATCAGCTAAAAAATCAATATTCATTTCTTTTTATAGCTTTTTTTAACAATTCCGGAAACAAAAGTTGTAAAAAAATTTGCAAAAAATTTTTGCTTCCCAGAAAAATTTTGCGCATTTGTTTTTTTACGAATTGCTTGTTTATAAATAAACGTTTGTTAATATTTTATTAAATTAACACTTTAAACATAAAAAAAACAAGTTCTTTGACATTTTCATTTTTTGTACACCTGCTAAAAATTTTATTTTTGTTTAAACATATATTATTTTTATTAATAGCAGGAAAAACCATTAAACTAAATTCATTTTAAATAGCAAATATATAAAAAATGTTGAGCAAATGTACAAAAAATTTTTTTTTAATAACCAACCGTCCCCAGCCACGGGTTCTTTGACGGAAATCAGCGTGTTTTAATGTTTTTCGAAAACATGCAATTTTCTTTGTAACTTTTTTTTTTTTTTTTTTTTGTCGAAATTTCGAAAGCTATCTTTTTTTATTTAAACACATTTTTTTAATACCGTATACTTTTCTTTCTCTCTTTTTTTAAATATTAAAATTATAAAAATAATAAAATTTTTGAAAAAAGAAACTTTGTTTTGCAGAAATTTGTAATTGTATTTGAAGTTTAATTGTATTTGAAAAAAATACCGCATAAAATTTTAAACATTTTATTTAAACATTTCAATTTTTAGATAAACGTCTTCGACTTTAATTGTTTTAATCCAGTTAAATCCCTGCTTGAAAAAAAACAATGAATAATTTAAGTGAAACATCTGCAGCTGCAGCAGCAGCTTTATCAAATACCAATCTTCCACCAATTAAATTTTCTCATCCCTTTCGACTTGCTGCTTCCATCTCTTATGATATTTTATTGATTTTATCACTGATAATCACCTTATTTCAAATGGCTGTATATATTAAGGTTTGTTCAAATGTGATATGTATAATTTTTAAAAGTTTGTATCCAATACCCAAAAGAAGCTTCGACGGCATTTTATAAATAGCTTGGAATAGGCACTTAAGAAATTTTACCGATGCACCCGGTGCGGACTTTTGGGACCTCTTATTCATCCTGAGGACTTTATGAGTGCACCCCCTGCCTTCAAATTCATAGCACCTAGATTTGAACCAAAGGGGATTCGAACCTGCGAGGGCCGGGCTATGAGCTGAGCGCCCTACACCACTCGACCACACCCAAAAATTTAAAAAAACAATCCAAATTAAAATATTTTAAGGGAAGAAAACAACTCAAAAATATGGCGTTTTTTATCATTTCTTGGCAAATGCTAATTAACAATTTGATTCTGTTATTTGTTGTGTTAATTTTCATGACTACCGTAATCTTTTTTGATACCCGAGTATTATCAGATCAAATCTATTTCATTTTATCATTTGCTCAAAGTTTTGGATACAATGGTTTATTACTTTTTGCATTTTTGTTAACAACAAATCGATTAATGGTTTTTGCATTCCCAAAAGTTGGAGCATTTTTCTTTGATCGTCCTCGAATTTATGTTACAATTTCTGTTACATGGATTTTGACAGCGGTTTTGGTGACCGGAATTATGTTAAGTCCATGTCCAATTATTGCAAAGCCAGAAGATTTAGGATTTGGATCTGGATGTATTGGAGGCGAAGCAAATATGTTTAATTATGTAAGTTTTATAATGTCTGGCAAAATGTTTTTCAACGCCATGTGGCAAAAAAGTTTTCTTTTTTTTGATTGAAAAAATTTTAATAAAAATGTTTTTTCCCACATGGCATTGAAAAACATTTCGCCAAACTTTGTTCCACAAAAATGAAAAGTTTCCTTAATTATGATTCGACGTTATTTGTCATTAGGACAAAAAAATATGCAAATTTTTTTATAGATTGGACAATATGTTGCAACCTATGGTCCCATTGTTATGATTGTGGCATACATTTTAATATATATCGAAATAAAGATTGGCATTTTTTGTAATGGTTTTTGTTGCTATTTTGGAAATCTTTTTCGAAAAAATCTAAATCAATCCCATAATCGTGCAGAGATAAAACTACTTTTACAGGTAACTTTTTGAAACCTGTAATTTTTCATACTTTTTTTATCCCTAAACTCTTTTTTTAGGCGGCAATGATTTGTTCAACGTTTTTTATTCAAAATTTTTGTTGGACTTATCTCCCTTTTATCACGGCATCCTTATCACATGGGGATGAATTTATTTTTATTGCAATAATGCTTTCCAGCATTCTTTTGTATTCCGTTGATGCCATTGTTGTTTTAACTTTTAATGGAACCGTTCGAAGAGTTGCAATTTCATTTTTTAAAAAAGATTCATCCCGAATTTTTGTGTCACAAATTCAATCCTCGATTACTCTTTCCCATGAACAACAAACAAGGCGAACCTCAATTTGGCCAAATGTAAAATAGTGTTTCTTTTAAAAAATAGTTTTATTTGTCTTATTTAAAAAGATTTTTTGTAACTTTTGAATAAAAACAATTTCATTTGAATACATTTTTGCTATCTTTATTGACACCTTTTGAAAATTAATTAAAAAAGATTTAAACACTGAAAAAAATCCAATTTTTTTTTAAAAATTTAACAGTCTTTTATTTACAAAATTATTAAAATATTAAAACTTTAACATTTTTACAATTTTATTTTGCGGAAAATGTCGTATAAAATATTTTCGTATTTCATTAAAAATTATTAAATAGCATCCAACAATTGGCGCAAATATCCATACATGAATTGGGGGTTTATAAATATCCATAAAATATTGCATTGCTGGAGTATACACAAATAAATTTAATAATAGAACTTCAATTATTACAGCAAATACAGAAATTAAATTTGAGAAGCCATGTGTGATAATACTTGCCCGCCGAGTTTTACACATAAATAAATGTATTACCTAAAAGAAATAAAAGCTTTTGTTAAAATACTTATATCAGTTATTTCAACAAAGCCCAAACCTGTGAAAGGACCAGAGTTATCTGCCATGCCGCGGCAGCTTGTCCTCGAATAATAACTTGTTCTACAGCTGAAAAAACATTTCCATTTGCGATCGTTAAATTGCCAGAAGTCGGCTTCCAATAATCTGTTGAAGTAAAAAATAAATCTGTTGTTGAAATTCCATGATAATTATATACTGATAAATATGATGCCAAACAACCTAAGGCAATTCCGCATCCAGCAAATCCATATGCATAAATCAATAAATTGTTTGTTACTAATCTAGCTTTTGGGGATCGTGGCGGAACTTTCATAATATTTTTTTCAGGGCGCTCATACGCTAATGCAATGGAAGGCGGTAATTCTGTTGCCAAATCAATGCCTATAAATTACGACACATATTTTAACAAAGCATAAAAGAAAGATTAATAAATTTTAAACTTACTTAAAATTTGCAGTGGTTCAAGTCCCAAAGGCCAACCACAAATAAAATTCAAAATAATTGGAAATATCTCCGCCCACAGATGTGATAATGTATAAGCTATTGAAAGTCGAAGATTGTCAAACATTAATCTGCCTTCTTCAATTCCATTTACGATTGATGCAAAATTATCATCCGTAACAATGATATCAGCAGTCACTTGTGCAATGTCATTTCCACTTTGTCCCATTGCAATTCCAACATTCGCTTTCGCCAAAGCTGGAACATCGTTTACGTTTCCCCCTAAACAGATTAAAACCTAGTTTATAAAATATATAAATGCAACTTTTCTCATTTTTATGGTAGTTTCTAGTGATCAGATTCTTTTCCGTTCAAATTTTTAACAAATTTCACTGATATTAATAGAAGCTTCACCTCTTTAAATACATATTTATTTTAAAAAAAAAGTAAAAGTCTCAGATTTCTTGAAAAGTTTCAAAAATAAAAGCAATACTTCTCCGGATGGTATTCCTTATATTTTACTCAAAAAGTGTGCCCTCTCTCTAGCGAAACCAATAACAAAACTTATCAATGCTTCTTTTAAACAGGGAAAGGTCCCTACTTTATGGAAAATGGCTCATGTCGTTCCGATATTTAAAAAAGGTGAGAGACATTTTCCGTCAAATTATCGTCCTATCTCTTTAAATTGCTCATTATCTGCAATTCCTCAAATGATAGTTATTGATTTTCTTAGTAAATTTTTCTTAGAAAATAAGCTTATTCCTGATTGCCAGCATGGATTCACTAAAGGTAAATCAGTAACAACTCAATTGCTAGAATGTCATGATTTTATCACCTTGAAAGCTGATAAGAATATCCCCGTGGATATTATTTATTTTGATTTTAAGAAGGCATTTGATAGGCTTAAACATTCTAAGCTTTTTGCAAAACTTAAGGCTGCGAATGTTCCAAATTCTATCATTGCCTGGATTCATGCTTTTCTCACAGATCGGAAGTTTAGGGTAAAAATTGGCGAAACATTATCTGAGATTTTTGAAGTAAATTCTGGTGTTCCACAAGGTTCAAAACTAGGACCTTTGTTGTTTTCATTCTTTATCGGCGACTTAATTTCTTTTTGTGCGACACCAGGAGTATTGCAACAACTTTTTGCTGATGACCTTAAAGCACTTTCTTCTGAGCTGTCACATTCTGATTCTCCGCTAGTAGTAATGGGGTGGTAAACCCGCCACTAAGGGGAGGAGCCTATTTTTCCTTTTCCCCGATTTTTGGCATCTGTTCTGTTCTCTGATTGGTTCTTTCAAAAAAGGAGGGGCGAGATTTTATTGGCTGAATTTTATGCAAATGTTTTAAGATATTTTCATATTTTTTTTTTCAAATTTTTTTTTAAATTTCTTTTTTTTTTTAAAAATTTAAATTTTTTCAAAAAGTCATTTTTTGTATTTTTTTGTCAGAACATTTTTTTTTAACTTCAATTTTTTTTGGCTTCAGATTTTTTTCCACAGTAATATTTTACCACAGTAATTTTTTGGTCAAAAAATTTTTAACGCACATATCTCAAGGTCATTTTTCCTGGAGATTTTAACAGCAATATTTTCCTACTGTAATATTTTACCACTGTAATTTTTTTGATCCTTGAATCAGGCAAAGGCGGGAGATTTAAAATTTTTGAAAGGTAAAACAAATATTCTTTGAGAGGATTTTGTATTAAATATTTTTATTCAAAGTAGAAAAAAGAAGAAATTAAGCTCAATGAATCGAAATGACCAAAATATGTCAATAAAAGATAATGTAGCAGAAAAAAAGATCGGCCGTAGTATTTTTAAAGAAAAGTTCAACGTTTTTAACCGAAAAATGACCAAAATACGTAAAAATCCCAAAAAATAATACCGCAGAAAAAAATGTTCGACCAACAAAAAGTATTTTTAAAGAAAAAAATGTCGATCGATCCTCTTTTTATTGCATAAAAAACAACACCTCTTCGTGCCATCGCATTTATGAGGTCATCTGGCGTGTGCCGAAAAAAAGTCGGCGTCTGGTGTGTTATTGTTTGTTTTTTGCAAATAATGCGTAAAAAATTCTCGCGTCTGTTCTGTAACAAAAGAGGGACTGTTTTTCAAGAAATATTTTTATTCAAAGAAGTAAAAAGAGCATAATTTTAACAAATTAAGCAAAATTATTGGGATTTGAAAGATTTTTAACAAATTAAGTGCATACAAAACAATTAGAAGGCAAAAATATATTACCAGAATGATTATCTCTAACAATAAAGCCTGGAATTCGAACTTCTTTTCCTTTGCATTTGTAATAATAATAAAGGCTAATGCGTTCAGCAGTTGTTGTAAAGGTAATTTCAGCGTCAATAAGTCGCGTGTGATCGGTTCGAACGGATAATGAACGTAAATTAATATTGGCCCAATTTGGAATATCAGTCAGTTTTTGCCAGTTTGAAGAAAAGAAATCACGAAGACCATCTCTTTTATGACGATGTTCAACAGGAATTTTTCCATAAGATAAATGTTCATTTAAAGCTGGAAGCGACATCCCTCAACCCGCTAGTAATTCTGTTTGTGAAAACAATGGATTAATAAAATGCATTCTTCCAATGGACGCATCCAAAAATGCGCGGGAAAATCAGTGAAAAGTCTTGCACCTGTTCTTTTTTTACAAAAAATTTGCATATTTAAGGAAAAGTTAAGAAATATTTAAGAGAAAAAAAGTCGCCGAATAATCAACGTTTTACACAGTTAAGGTATATAAATTAAGAAATATTTAACGTAAAAAAAGTCGCCAAATTGTCGCCTTTTCCGCGTTTTCCCCTAATTCCGCGTCATTTTGACCCTATTTTCTATAGTAAAGTGACATACTTAAGCAATATTTAAGGAAAATGACGGGAAAATATGTATTTTTATGGATATGTACATACAAATGGTGTGAGTGTTTCGAAAGTTCGAGATGGTCACTAATCCGATAACAATGGATTTCGGAGGTTTCTTTTAAAAGTTGTCATTCTTTAAGTAAATTTTAATCCTGGTCAGTCGTGTCTTGTTTTTTCTTATTTTTTTAATTGTTTTATACAATTAAGTTGCAAATATGCAGAAACTTGACAATAAAAGTCGTGAAATAACTCCTGCTTCCGTTGATTTTTTCAATGCCAAACCTACTCTTGTTGGATTTCAACAATTTTCTACTGTCGAATACCCTCCAATTTCCCCTTTGGACACATTACCAATTCATTTTCGAATTAATTCTGGGCAAACATACCTTGATTTATCCAAATTTGAACTTGCTACAACATTCCGTATCACCAAAACTTTAAAAAATTTATCCGGAAATTTGGAACACCCCCCAATTACTGCAGCTGATCATGTTAGTTTCATCAATGGATTTGGTTCCACTTTCATCAAAAGTCTCAAAGTTTCCTTCAATGACCATCAAGTTTATAACTCAAATGATTTGTATGCTTACAATGCATACCTTCGTCGTCGATTAGGTCTTTCACGTGAACAAACGGAATTATCTGGATACATTGAAGATGGATTAGATCAAATGGGTGGTCCTGCTTTTGAAGCAAGAAGAGCTTTATTTGAAAATGATGCTACTTTTGAAACTGTTTGTCCACTAGATGTTGATATTTTTGGACAAAGCAAGCTACTTTTGAATCAAATGATCGTCGATATTGAAATTACTCCACATAATAGTGCTTTTACTCTCTTATTAAACAAGGGAAAATCGGAATACCATTACCATTTGGTTGATTGCAAGCTTTATGCCAGACAACATTTATTGCTTCCTCAACTTGATTATTCCATCCAAGAAAAACTCAATGCAAATGCTATCGCAAAATATGCCTATAATCGAAATACCGTGAAAAGTATCTTTATTTCTCCTGGTCGTTATGATCTTAATGCTGTTTTATTCAATGATTTTCTTCCAAATCGTGTCTTCGTTGGTCTTGTTGATGCGAAAGCTTTTTACGGTAATATTGGAATGTCGCCCTTTCAATTTGCACCATTTAATCTTGAATCCATTCGTCTTACTACTAATGGTGTTCATACTCCATCTAATCCATATAAACTTAATTGGTCAAAAAAGCAATTGGGAAGAGCTTATAAAGATTTGAATGATGCCGTTGGCGGTCAACATGGGATAAATGTTCAAAAATTTCTTACAAACTCCTGTATTTATGGATTTGATCTTCAAATGAGTCACAGCGATCAGTTTGCGGAAATACAACAAATTGGCAGCACAATGATTTCTCTCAACTTTAGTGCTCCTGTTCAAGAAAATGGTCTCCAATTAATTGTTTTCGCAGAGTTTGATTCAATTTTGGGATTGGATAAAACACGAACAATCACTACTGCTTTTGCGACATAATAATCCCTATTTTTGGTATTTTTCAATTTATTTATAATTTTTGTAATTTTGCGACATAAAAATCCTTCTTTTTTCTAATTATCTTTATCTAATTGTTTGTAATTTTTGTAATAAAAAAAGAGACCCAATGTTGTTTTTGAACTATTTTTATACGTTTTGTTCGTATTAACTACTTTTCGTTGACATTTGTTGTAACTTTTGGAAGACTTTAGATGCAAAAACTTATTGTCCTTCCAATGCCACGCTACAAATCTTTGGTCGAAAGAGAAAAAAAGGCCGACCGCGGACTCGATGACACAGTTAAGGCAACAATGAAGAATCTTGAAAATCAGGAACTTTTGCAACGGCGGTATCATTACAAACAAGCCAATGAGGAAATCCCTGAAACACTCGACAAACCCATCAAGCAATCAGCTTACACCTGGGTCCCTCCTCCACCAATTGATAAAATTCGAGCATATAAACGTAAACAAATGAAACCAAAAAAGATTGTCAAAAAAGTCAAGACCCCTAAACTCCCAAAGAAAAAGACCGTCAAAAAAGCAGTTGTTCCCTCAATTTCCTACATTCCTCCACCTGCTCCTGTCAAACAACCTTTTCAGTTTAAGAAAATGGATCTTTTGAATCCAAATAATTTTGCTTGATTTGTTAAAATTTTTCATTCACCTTTGAATAAAAATACTTCTTGAAAAACAGTCCCTCATTTGTTACAGAACAGACGCCAGATTTTTTTATGCATTATTTGTAAAACAAACACACAAGACGCCGACTTTTTTTTTCGGCACACGCCAGATGACCTCATAAATGCGATGGCACGAAGAGGTGTTGTTTTTTGTGACAAAAAAAGAGGATCGATTGGACATTCTTTTCTTAAAAAATACTTTTTGTTGGTCGGATTTTTTTTCTGCGGTATTATTTTTTGAGATTTCCACGTATTTTGGTCATTTTTCGGTTTAAAAAAGCTAAACGTTTCTTTAAAAATACTACGGCTGATCTTTTTTTCTGCTACATTATCTTTTATTGACATATTTTGGTCATTTTTCGATTAATTGAGCTTAATTTCTTTTTTTTTCCTCAAAAACTTATTTAATTCAAAAACGATTTCTCCCTCTTTATTTTACCTTTCATAAATTTTAAATCTCCCGCCTTTGCCTGATTTCAGGATCAAAAAAAACTGCATAAAAAATTACGGTAGAAAAATATTACTGTTAAAATCTCCAGGAAAAATGATCTTGAGATATGTGCGTTAAAAATTTTTTACCAAAAAATTATTGTGGTAAAATATTACTGTAGAAAAAAATCTGAAGTCTAAAAAATCCGAATCAAAAAAAAAATCTGAAGAAAAAAAAATCTTTGAAAAAATGTTCTGACAAAAAAATACAAAAATTGACTTTTTGAAAAAATTTAAATTTTGAAAAAAATAATGAAATTTAAAAAAATAATTTGAAAAAAAAACTGGAAATATTTTAAAACATATGCATTAAAAAAATTGAGAAAAAATAGGACACACAATGTGCGACTGGCGCAAAAAATCGGAGGAAAGGAAAAATAGGCTCCTCCCCTTACTGACGTTATAATCCTCCCATTACTACTTCCGCTTCATCAATTTTTAGCAAAGCTCGAAATTTGGACTATTGAAAATGAGCTGGAAGTTGCTGCACACAAATGTAATGTTTTACATTGTCTTCCACATAAAAATCCTCAAGTTTCTTACTTCTTCAGTGGCTTCAAATTACCTAACAATCAATCAACTATTAGGGATTTAGGTTTAACAATCTCAAACGATTTAAGTTGGGAACCTCACATCAATAAGATTGCAAAAAATGCAACAACTCGCTTTTTCATTCTTTTCAAAGCATTAAGGTCTACTTCTCCTAAACTTCTCTTACACATGTATAACACTTATGTTCGACCGCTTGTTGAATTTTCAACTCCAGTTTTTAATCCTTCTTTGAGAAAGCATGTAAATAAACTTGAAAAAGTTCAACGAATAGCTGTTCGACTTATCTTTTCTAGAGCCAAAGAATTAAGACAGTACTCCAATGCACCTTATGAAGAAAAACTTCAGCTTTTGGGAATTGAGTCTCTTGAAACGAGAAGAAACAAATTTGATCTCTCTTTTCTTAATGATTTTCTCTGTGGTGAAAAAAATTTGAAACTTAATCTTCAAATATTAACCACAATAACGAGAGGATCTGAGAAAAAATTTATTCAACCTAAAGCCAAAAATAACATCAGGTCTCATTTCTTTTTATTCCGTACAACCCAAAAATACCGTAAACTTCCTTTAAAGATTCAATATTCTAGCCATAAAACCTTCAGCGATTATCTATCAGCATTAAAAAATTTAAACTTTAAATAACCTAACTTTTCCTTTAATCTTTCTCACATTCTTACTTAATTGTATTTTTTTTTTTTACATTTGTATCCTAATTATTCCTTCTTTAAACATTTTTAAATTCATTCATTTTTCTTCCTTTTCTTTCTTTTGTTTGTTGTCTTTATGTTTTTTAATTAATTGCAATTTTTATTGTATTACTGTAACATAATGTATTATTTGTTAATTCTGTATTGTATTTTTTTATATAATTTTTCAACATGCGTTAGGGCATGTAAATAAATAAATAAATAAATAAATAAATAAAATAAATAAATAAAAGATAAAGCGCAAAAATTTGTAGTTTTTTTATTGACAATGATATAAAACGAGGAAATGTAAAATTTTTCAGAACGCTCGAAAAATTTAAAAACGAACGAAGAAATGGAAGGCGAGATTTTTTTTCAAATTCTCTTATCAAAGTTCCATTTTGAGGGGTTTTTCAACGATAAGTCAAAATTTGGAAATATTTTTTCCATTTTTCGAGGAATTTTATGTTTTTCATTTTTACTGTTCCATTTTTTAGTTCCAAAATCAAAAGTCACATTTTTGGAACTTTTTTTGTATTTTTCTCCAAAAAGTCGAACCTTACACTCGCTTGAGCATAAGCGCCGCGCCCCCAACCACTCAGCCATGGGTGCTACGGAAGCATACTTCATTTTGTTGCCCACATGCTGGTTAGTCTTTTTTGGAGAGTAGAGAACGAAAAGAAAAAACATAGTTCGGCCAATCATGTATCATTTCCATTCCTCAAACTCCGTAGCACCCATGGCTGAGTGGTTGGGAGCGCGGCGCTTAAGCTCAAGCGAGTGTAAGGTTCGACTTTTTGGAGAAAAATACAAAAAAAGTTCCAAAAATGTGACTTTTGATTATGGAATAACAAATGGTAAACTTCTACATGGTGACAAATTTTATCGAAAAAATAATATCTTATTGGATGAATATATATATATATATATAATGTCAGAGCTTGCAGCAGTTGGTATGTTTACTTTTATTTAATACTGTCATTAGTAAATATATTATTGTTCTTTTAGATGCGTTATTTAAAATAGCTGCAAAAAGTCTAATTTAATCAACGGTACTACTGGAATATTCTCAAACGCCTCGACTTCAAGAGAAGATCTTCGAAAATTTCAAAGTTTACGTCAATTCGAGATTTGTTTTGTTTTTTGCGTTTATGTTTTTACAGTAACTTTATTTTAGTTAATGGCAGACTGCGTAACTTACTGGTGTATGTATATATATTGCAAGGATATGTTATGCTGAAGAAAACAATAAAAACTCATCGATTCTTTAATAGAAGGCTATAAGAAGAAATAGATAATGGTTTTATCAAAGCTGTTCTAAGAGCCTTTTTAACACATAACTCCAACATCACCATCAATAGTATTATCACCGATGGAGAAAAGCGATGATGAACAAATTTTATTTTTAAATTAAAATCTCAAAAATATATTATGATTAGTGATTAGAAAAATTTTACTATATGTGTTTAATCAATTCTGGTATTCAGTTATCCATCATAAACTTACAGACTCTTAAAAAAGGTATATCATTTATGTACCCTTTTTTTAAAGAAACTTTATTAAAGAAGATACATTTATTTTTACAAATTTCTTTGTTATGCCATAAGAATATAAAATTATTTTATCATTTTTGACATTTTAAATTAATTTTTAGTGAAATATTTTTTTCACTTCCCCAACGCGCACTCGAACCTTTGCAGCAAAAGCGTCCAAACGCGCGCGCTTTCTCCCACTCGGACAAGCTCGCAGCAAAAAGTGGTTTGCAGGCTTGAAAAAAAAAATGTCCGCTTGATTCAGACGTGGGAACTGAAAAATGGAACAGTAAAAATGAAAAACATAAAATTCCTCGAAAAATAGAAAAAATATTTCCAAATTTTGACTGTTTTCTGCAATTATATCAAAAGTGGAAAAAAAAGTTCCATTCTGGATGCTTTAATTCCAATCGAAGAAAAAAAGTTCCAAAATGAGGCATTTTCTACAAGTAATTCAAATTTGGAATTCAAAATTTCCATTTGTTTATTTGTTTTCAAATTCTTCGAGCGTTTTGAAAAATTTTACATTTCCTCGTTTTATATTCAAACGTTATCGTTGTCAATAAAAAAATAAATTCTTACCTGTAACAGCTACAATCTCATTAAGCTTTTGTAATTCTTCAACAATTTGTAATTTTTGATCGGGTGTTGTTCTTGCAAATACAATATATTTGTGCGTTAATAAATTTTTCCATTCTTCTGCAGACATCTCTTTCAAGGATTCACCCAAAACAATGGTTGAATGTTGGTCAACAGATTTAAATTCCAAATTTCCTTTGTTTTTTACTAATCCATTTATTAATCCAATCTGTCCAGCGATTGCTGCAGCGCAAGTCGGGTGATCGCCCGTTATCATATATACTTTTATTCCAGCATCTTTGCATTGTTGAATTGCTTTTGCTGCTTGTGGCCGAGGTGGATCTACTAAAGCTGCCATCCCAAGAAAAACAAGGTTACTTTGGGGATAATTTTCTGATGATGCTGTAAATCTTTCATTTACAGATGAAATAAAATGTTTTTGAGCAAAACCAAGAACTCTGCAACCTTCACAGCCATAATGTTCCCAAACATCCTAAATAGAATATGCAACTTTAAGAATAAGTATTTAATAGTTATAAAAATAATTTTTTTGTTATAATTGACCCACCTTACATTCTTCAATAAACGCCTCATCGATAACTCTCAGTTCATTATTAATAAGATAATGAGTACATTTGGACAATATTACTTCTGGAGCACCTTTCATCATTACAACGTTAATTATTTGCCCTTCTTTAACAATAAGATCTTCGGCATCAGGACTTTGAGGTGGTGCTTGACATCTTGAAATAACAAGTTGCCATCTTCTGACAGAATTAAATGGAACCTCAAGAAGTTTTGGAAATCGTGCTCTTAAAGCTTCAACCGCAGTTATGGATTCAATGTATTTCATTAATGCAGCTTCAATTGGACTTCCAATAATTTTATGTTTTTTTTGATTGCATGGATACATTTCATTGCTTTTTAAACCAGATTCAAGTCGGGCAAAATTATCTGTTGGTTCTTTGACTGTTAAAAGTCCGCTTTGGGTACTAAAACATTTTTTTGTTATTATTGTGACGCTAAGGGCTCGGCTGATGTCGTGCAGAAGGACGATTAAAAAGATATAAAAGGGACACCTAGGGATGGGTTCCTTGCCCTGGGAGCCATAAGCTTTAATTTGTTTTATACAGTGGTTTCAAGAAATATGAAAATAAAAGACTTACATTACAGTAAACTTTTTATTAAGTCTTGCTTGTTGACTTTTTGTTTTTTGTTCTAATGCTAATTTTGTTGAAACTCTTGTCATTCCTTCATTAATGTGATTCTCAAATTGAGCTTTATTGCATACCGCCATCACCGAAAGTAAATTAACAAACGATTTTTCGAGTTCTGTTTTCATAATTCGTTTATTAAAATTATGTTGTTCATGTTCATTGTGAGCTGAAATACATAAATATGAAAATTTCAAATGTTAAAGCTATATTTTGCTTCAACTTACTTGAGCATTCTTTTCTGTTATACCAAATTTTCGAAACTGTCATTGAATTTTGTGTTAAACTAGCTTTTTTATCAGTGCATATTACAGTTGCTGCGCCAAGATTATCAATGGCATCGGGGCGTTTAATGAAGACATTCTTTTTAGCCATTCTTTGTGAAATAATTGCAAGCTGTGAAACAACTACTGCGGGAAGGCCCTGGGGGATATTTGCTACGACAATTATCATAAATCCATAAACAAAGTAATATAAAATGTTATGAAATTTTGAAACAATGATACCAACAATAAAAAAGAAGAAAGCCATAGAAACAGCAACACAAGAAATAAAATTTACAAAATTATCCAAATCTTCCTGAAGTCGAGATTTTGTAACTGTAACTGTCGTTTGAATATCTGCGAGAGATGCAAGAATCTGGAATGAAATTATTTTCAAGTACTAAATTGTAAAATAATATCTTACAGTATATACTCCAGTTCTTATTACAACCCCGTATCCATCTCCTTCGACACAATATGAACCTTTAAAAGCAACATTTTTTGCATCAAAAACATTCACATGACGAGCAACAGATTCATCATGATATTCATCAACTTTCTTTACCCCTAAAAATTTTGTTTTTTTTTGTAAATTTTTTTTAAAATTTTTAATCACCAGTTATAATTGAAGCGTCAATCAATAAACCGTTAGCTTTCAAAATTCTAACATCGGCAGGTATTCTTTGACCGTAACTAAAAATGTATTTTACTTTGTACATTGTATAAATATATGCAATTTTATTAAAGGGAGTGTCAACGACAAGCATGTGGCACACAATTGTTAATCAGGCAAAAACGATGAAAAAATTTAAATGGTGGAACTCTGATTTTAGCCAATCGATTTTTATGTAAACGTCATTTTTGGATCGGAAAAATACGCAAAAAAAGTATCAGAATCTTTTGATTCGGATTCTGAAGCATTTTTCCGTGTACAGAAAATTAATTTGGTTTAACTTGCTTGTTGTTGCACGGCGGAATTTTTTCGAAAATTTAATGGAAAAAATTTGCAAACTTTTGTGCCATTTTTTCAGTTTTAATCCATTTCCCCCTAAATTTAGCCAATGTCTTCTCCAAAGTGGTATCAATAGTTTAGGTTTCATTCAAGATTATTGGAAGCATAACCCGTAAAGTTATAGCAGATAAAAGGCACTCATCGAATTTTTGGCGAAGTTTACTTTTGCTACCATTTTTTCAAATTTGCATATTTCGGCTCGATTTTTTTCTGGCATGTTCCTGATAGTCATACCTGCATTTTTAGATTCAATTTTAGTATTTGTAGTTATATCCCCCCGAGAAACGGAATTTTACATTCCTGTTTCTAAATTCTCCTACAGCGATTCCGTTGTGCTCGACCAAGGCTGTGCGATACCGATATTTTTTTCTAGAGAAGCCGATATTTCGATATTCCAGTATCGCACATCCCTGTCGACGAGACTCCCTTTAATATAATTACAATATTTTTCAAGCATATTAAAAAAAGAACAAACCTAATAACAATAATATCCCCAACAACAAGTTCTTCACAAGCAATATTTTTTTCTTCATTTCCTCTTACAACTGTTGCTTTTCCACTGATTAATCCTTTAAAATCTTTTGCAACATTAATGGTTTCTTTTTCTTGTCGATAAGAAATATAGCTCATACAAATTACAACAGATATTAATAAAATTGCACAATATAAATTCATACTTTCCATTCTATCATGAAATAAATGAATTGCATATGTTAAAATACAAATTCCAGCAGCAATTAATAATAAAATCCAAAATTTATGCAAAAATTGTTTTAAAAATAGCTTTAAATTGCTATGAGTTTCAGGGGAAATTGGAATAACATTTTTTCCTCCATCTTTTAAACGTCTCTCAGCTTCAGCAAAACTTAATCCATCACTATTTTCTGGATTTATTGGATCAATAAAAGAATCGGAATGAACATCCGCAAGTTCATCAAGGGTAAGATAATGCTCAACAAATGATGTACAAATTTCATCTTTTGTTGTTTTTACGGGTGTTGCATTTTCCAATGGATAAACTTTTCTTTTATGTAGTTTGCATTCATGTTTACCTTAAAAATGCACATAAATCGTAAAAAATAGAATTCTTTGAAACTGTATCCATGTTTTCGACTATGCTTAACAAAATAGAAATCAAAGTGCCGTTTTGGCACTTTTATGTGCCGTTGAAGGGCATTTTTATATCTCGGGTGCCATTGGTGATATTGGCTTAATTTGTTTTGGTATAAACTAAATCAAGGTCGCTAAATCCGAATATTGCATTTTCAAATTTTGAAAATCGTTTCGAGACACAAAAAAAGTCGAAATTTCAACTTTGCCGTTTCCACACCAATGGTACTCGGGATATAAAAATGCACTTCAAGGGCACATAAATGCAGTTTCGGCTACTTTGATTTCTATTTTGTTAAGCATAGTCAAAAACATGGGTTAAGTTTCACAAAATTATATTTTTACGGCACTTAATCTTTCTGATTTTCTGCCAGGGTACGTTTTAAACTAGAGACCGACGTCAAAAAAATGAAAATGCGTTTTATCAAACACATTTTTGAGCTAACATTATACTTTCAGTTATGTAGAGACTGGCAAGCAACAATTTTTTCTTTCCTTTTTTTGTCATTTTTTTCGTTACAGTATGAAAAATTAAATTTTTTGTTAAGGCCTAATAATCAGACCGTCTAGATGTAATTTTTTACGCTGATTCCAAAAATGCAACTTAAAAATTTTTTTACCGAGGGCAAAGCGCCGAAAATGCCAAATTACGGTATCGTTTCAACTACAAAACACGGGTTTGAGAAGGTTTGAATCTGGATTTTATATAATTCGATAGAGAATTTTTTTCTGATTACCGAGATTTTTATCACCAATGCGCACCAACGAGCCAAAAATGGTATATCCCAAAAAACCGCCATTTTTCCATACAAAATTGGCTAAAAAATGTGTTTTTGGCGACGCGTCCTTCAAAAGCATAAAGGAAATGCATTTTTTTGTTGCAAAAAAGAAAAGAAAAAGTGTCTTTTTTTCTACCAAAAAATTTTACTTTTTTAAATTTTCAGATGGCATTTTCGGCGCTTTAACTTAATTTTTTTACTTTTTTGTTTTTATATTATTCTTATTCAGGTCTAAAAGTACTATAATAAAACAAAAATATTTATTTTTTCGAAAATTTATTTTTCACTTGCCAGTGTCTACAGTTATGGAAAATAACATAAAATAAAAAAAAATAATGAAAGTTTATGCAAATGTTTAAAAGATGCTTCAGAATATTACAAGTTTTGTTGAAAAAGGTGACTAGCATTTTTCCCAAAAATACTTTTTTCTTACCGCGATTCTACCCTTTAAAAGCAATGAAAAAAATATTTTTCTCCGATAAAAAAAACAAAGAAAAAAAATTGGTCACTTTTTTTTATTGGCAAACTGTTTTCAACGATCGACGCCGGTCTCTTATTTAAACGATGTCTTTTTTTACTTACCATAGGCCATCAGATGATAAAAATATTAAATTTAAAAAAACTATGTTCTAAAAAATCCTGGAAAAATAATTAAGAATAAAATTAGATATGTAAAAAGAAGAAAAATGAATTTAAACGACGAAAATAAATGGTAAACAACATTATAAAAATGGTTTTCGACTATGAATGTTATAACCGATAAACATGTTTAAAAAAACGGTTTTTTTAGAAAAATATTATTTTTTAAAAGCAATTGTTGCAAACAAAAAAAATCGAAAAATCAAAAATGCAGACAAACAAAATTTCACAAAAGTTATTTTTAAATAAAGATAGAAAAAAAAGAGATTAAAAGGTTTAAAAATAATAACTTTATTTTTTAATCGCATTTTTTTTTTCATAACGTCAGTGAAACCGGTAATTCATTTTTGACGCAAAAAGGTTCATTTGAAAAGATGAAAAAAACAAGTTAAAAAAAACTTTCAATCACAAAAAAAAGATCAAGGAACAAAAACGTTATTTATTTTTTATAAATGAATCGGAGTTATAAAAATATATATGGCAACTGATGATCGGGTAACTTGCCTCACTTTTTTGGCAGCGACATTGTTCCAAAGCTTAAAGAACTGAAATTTTACAAAATAATATTAGTTTTTTGAAGGACCGAAACTGCTTTAGGGAACTTGGTGACAGGTCACCCCCTCTTTTGGTAAAAGTAAAAAAGTTCCTTCTTACTTTTTAACAGTTTCCGGCCCGGCAGCACAGCGATTTTTGGGGAGGGCATGCCTTTGATCTTTTGCCGTCGCCAACACAAAGCGGCAAAAGATCAACGAAAATTCCTTAATTTAGGGGGGCACAGGTCCTGAACCCCCCCCCCCCTAAATACGGTTATGCAGAGGAGCAATGAGGCGAGTGAAAATATTTTGCTTTATAGCAGTACAAAGCAGGTCTAACTTTGGTTAAAAAAAATTCATTAATAAAAATAAAGGGTATTCAGACACTTTACCGACTTCCATTTTACCGACTGACACTTTACCGACTGACACATTACCGACTAGACATTTTACCGACTAGTCAGATTACCGACTGACATATTACCGACTAAGCTATTTCACCGACTAAGACACTTTACCGACTAAATATTTTCAGTCTTTTTATTTTTAAATCTCTAAAAAATTTTTAAAGCTCTTTTTAAGCTGTAATATACAATTAAGCAATATTTTAATGACTCACAAGGGAACACCGCCAACTGTTTTTGGAAATTTTACTCGAAAGTTGACTCAAATTGTAGGTATGGTATAGGAAATGAATGTGTAAAAGTATTAGCGGCCAATGGCCAGCGAAAAAATTATAATCTGCAATTAAAGCTCTAAAAATTCGATGATTATTTTTTTTTCACAGGGGGGACCACGTTAAAACAAAAAAATTTTTTTAACGTTGACCGCTAATACTTTTACACATTCACTTCCTATACCATACCTACAATTTAAGTCAACTTTCGAGTAAAATTTCCAAAAACAGTTGGCGGTGTTCCCTTGTCAGTTTATTGGTTTTACCCGCCCCACTAGCCCATGTACTAAGTTATGGGTTCTTAGGGTTTCTTAGTCTTCACTCAGCGTTTCTAAGGGTTTCTCAGGGTTTTCTTAGGGTTCCGTATTTTATGCAAATTTGGACGAAAACAATAGAAAATTGCGTAAATGATGTGTATTTCCTTCGTTGTCGTCTAAATTTGCATAAAATACGTCGTGAAAAACTTGTCAGAGGTGGGACTCCCCCTTTAAACTTTTAGTCGGTAAAGTGTCTTAGTCGGTGAAATAGCTTAGTCGGTAATATGTCAGTCGGTAATCTGACTAGTCGGTAAAATGTCTAGTCGGTAATGTGTCAGTCGGTAAAGTGTCAGTCGGTAAAATGGAAGTCGGTAAAGTGTCTGTAAATCAAAATAAAGTAATGTAATCCATAAATAAATATCTATTTTTTTTAAAGATTTTTATCGTCCATCGATTTCTTCAAAAGCATCCATCACGTTTTTATTCTTTCAAGTTTATTTATTAAAGAAAAATAAAATTTGAACTTCATAAATCACTTTTTTTTATGGACTTTTTTGCGATCATTTAAAAAATTTTGATTGCAGAGACAAAAATACAAGTTCATTGACGTCATTCACTGACCTTTTGGGGTAAAATTTGTATTATAAAAAATTTTTTTTTTGTTTTCTTTTTTGTCGGTGAAAAATATTTTTTTCATTGCTTTTAAAGGGTAGAATCGTGGTGAGAAAAAAGTATTTTTGGGAAAAATGTTGGTCACTTTTTTCAACAAAACTTGTAAGATTCTGAAGCATCTTTTAAACATTTGCATAAACTTTCATTTATTTATTTTTATTTTGTGTTATTCTCCATAATTGGAAATATTATTTTAGCTTAAAAATGTGTGATAAAATTTTATTTAAAAAAAAAATAAATTCAACGGTTCTTGATATTTTAACCTTTATTTCTTAGGTTTTTTTTTGAAATGTTTATACAAAACTTTTTTTTATAAAATTTTCTTTGAAAATAATTAATTCTTTTCATTAAATATGTGAGTAACAAAGTATCCAATTTATTTTAAGCTTGTTCTTTTTTTGGGTTCATATTGGGATGTCGGAGCAGCTGAAACTTTGACAGAAATAATTAGTTTCTTGAAACGAAAAACTTGTTTAAATTTCGCAATTATATAATTTCTGTATGGAGTTATTAAAAAAAGGATTATAAGAAAATCAAATAAGCAATGACAAGACATCAGAGAAGTCAGGAAACAAAAAAAAGATGCAGAATTTTGAATTTCAAAATAAATGAAAAAGAAAAGACAAGCAACAGGAAATCCGAGAAATATCATAATATTTAAAATTTGAATGATAGCACTGATAAAAAGAATTTTTTGTAATCTTACAACTGATACAGTTAAGTTTGACTTAACAATATGAACAAAATATATGGCACCTATTAAACCTAAAATTACAACTAATGCAACTAGAATATTGAGAACAGCAAAATGTGGTCGAAGATATGAATGTGGAACAAATAAAAGAGATGGGTCATGAAAGTCTTTAAAAAATGAATCATATTCAATTGCATTTTGATAAACATTTTTGATATCTTTTAATATAAAATTTACATATGCTATTGCTAAAAATACTGTTGTAACGAAAAAGACAAAAATTCCAACGAAAATATAACTTTTAGTATTTAAAATTTTTGTCATTAATGAAGGAAATATTGTAAAATATCGATTTGACGTTGATATCACAACTCCTGCCGTACACATGGCTCCACATATTACAAATAAACCTGATACCACAGAAGTCTCAAATGGATTATCACAAAATTTCATTATAACTGAATTTGCGGGAGTGATAACAACAGGCTTAAAAATTCCAATTCCAAGTTCCAATAAAAAATTCCAAATTAAATGATTCAATAAAAACCATTTATAGTCCTTTAAGCTTTTAGATTGTGTTAAAATAATATAAAATACAATTGGAGCAAGAAGGCATGTAAAAATAAATGTAAAAGTTGAAAAAAAAAAATAAAAATTTAAAATTGATGGATGCGGTAGAGATACTTTGGACATAATTTTATGATAAAACTGATAAATTTTACTTTTATATATATATGATTTTTGTTTTATAGAAGAGTTTTAAATGTTTTAAATGTTAAAAAAACAGGTGTAAATTTTTAATGGTTAAAAAAATTTTGTTCCGTTTAAAATACGTTTGAATAAAATAAGACAAATAAAAATAAAAAGTTAAACAGTGATAATTAAAACAATTAAAAATATGTAATTGGCTAAAAAAACATTTTCACAATTTTCATTCGTCATAAATTAAAAAAAAACCTTTTAATTTTTCATCAACAGGATTCCCTACTTTAAATTATGGCATAGTATTATTACTAGCCTATAAAACGTATTATTTTTACCTATAATTATTTCATCGCCTTTAAAATGTATTATTTTGACCTATAATTTTTTCATAACCTATTGATTGCAATTTTTTGTTTTTAAAAAAAGGCGCGTAAAGAAAAAATATTTATGTAAATAAAAATAAGATGTTTAAAACAAAAACGGTAAAACAAAAATAATAGTAAAAAAAACATTAATTTCTTGTGATATGTAACGCTGGATTACGATTTCTTGGTCTTCCTGGACGATTTCTTGCACAATCACCAATTTGTTGGCGAATTGTTTCCATTAGAGGCCATTGTCGTTGATTTTGGTAAACTTCAATTAAAATAACATGCTTGCAAAGTCTTCTTTCAGCACCAATTGGACAGTTACATGTGAATTGATTTTCATATAAAATTGAACGACCAACAACAGCAATATTTTCTTGAAAAGCTTTAACATCTGAAATATAAATTACATGTTAATATATATGTATATATATACAAATAAAAGCTTTACCTGTAGCACTAGAACCATCTTTTCGGATTAAATTATCAAATTCATCATTGTCGAGTTCTTATTTCGATCTTTTAATAAAATAATTTCCATCAAAATAATTTACTTTTGTGATTCTTTTAAGATCATGAGCAGCAATCCATTGTTTATCGGAAATTCGAACTTCTGGACTACCATAATTTTTTGTTACACATTTGAAAAGCCATAGTTTCAAATTTGCAATAGCTTGCATTAATGAAACACGGCGATCAATAAAATCTCGCTTGATCCACTTGTTAGTGCCTTCCATGGCATTATTATGTCGAACACCTTGACCATTTGCAGCAAACCAAAATTTGTTTGGCAGAATCATTGCTGATCAAAATATTGATAAAAATTTTATCATAAAATTGAATCAAAAAGCTACGAAAAAATGCAGAAGATTTTTTTCTCCATTAAATGTTTTGATGTGATGAGCAGCAGATACAACTACATATTTTTTACAATACAGGACAACACAAATGTGAATACTGTACTTTA
The DNA here is from genome assembly GCA_964035985.1 of Panagrolaimus superbus. Taxonomy (NCBI): domain Eukaryota; kingdom Metazoa; phylum Nematoda; class Chromadorea; order Rhabditida; family Panagrolaimidae; genus Panagrolaimus; species Panagrolaimus superbus. Next base: position 17,835,941 of record OZ038357.1, read on the forward strand.
AAAGGGGAGAAACTCATCTAACAAATTTTATTTCTGGTTCATTGTAGCTGCATTTTTTAAAAACCTTTTTTTGTCACAATGTTTCTTTTACTCAGACGAGTTATTATGCAAAAAATGAGCTTGAAACTCCGGATTGACCTGGGAACATCTACGGTCAGACAATTATTTTTTTATTCTGTAAAAGCTGTTTTTTTAGAAACGCCTTTTTAAATTTATTTTATTTTATTCAAACGTATACGGGATTAAAAATTTTTCAACTATTTAAAATTTGCACCTGCTTTAACAACTTCATACAGACAATATATAATTGCGAAATTTAAGCAAGTCTTTCGTTTTAAAGGGAGTGTCGACGACAAGCAAAAAAAGATTTGTATGGAAAACAAATATGTTTTAGCACGAAACAGAGTTAGTGGAAAAAATAGCATTTCTTTGAAAATTTCAGCTGCTCCGAAATCCCATTAAGAACCCAAAAAAGGAACAAGCTAAAAATAAACTGGATACTTTGTAACTCACATATTTTTTGAAAAGAATTAATTATTTTCAAAGAAAATTTAATAAAAAAAAACTTTGCACAAACAATTCAAAAAAACATGTGATGAAAATTTCAAAAAATCAAGACGATTCAATCGTATTTTTTTAACACAAAACATTCTTCCTTCTCACCACCTACAGTATGATAAGCATATAATTTTATCAAAACATCCCTTTAAATTACATTTTTTAAAAGTAAATACTGTTGTTTTTAAACACAAAACATTCTAAAATCGTGTAATTATAATTCAATGAAAGGTTTCCAGAAGAAAAATATGGTTTGGGTGTTTCATCGTCTGCTACTTGTATACGGTAGAAATCAAAAAAAAATTGGATATTATTTTCGAGGCATTCTTATGCTAATTTTGTTTTAAAAAACAGGTTTTTAGGGTTCTTTTTGTTAAAAAAAATAGTATATTTACTTTAAAAAAATGTAATTTAAAGGGATGTTTTGATAAAAGCATATGCGTACCAGGTAGGGATACTGTAGGTGGTGAAAAGGAAGAATTTTTTGTTGTTTTGCTTGGAATTGAAAAAGCAATATTAAGAAATAATTTAAAACAGTTTAATAGTGTTTGTGCTTCTGGTGTACTACTATTCATTGTTGTTTTATGCAAATTTTGGACAACATTGTATTTCATAAACCTAGGATGAGCCGAATTGTATCCGTAATAAAATGTTTTTAGATGTTGGGTTACGTTACCAAAAGGTACTGATTGATTTACCGTTTCCTCCGTATTTCATTTTTTAAGTTTTTATTTTTTTGAATCACAAAGATTTTTCTGAGAAATTCTTTCTCAAAAAGTTGCACAAAGTTACGGTATTGGCGTTCTGTGTTTGAATGCCAGGAAAATTTTGCCGCAAATTTTTTTGCGAAAAAAAGAAAAAATTTGATCAATGAAATATTATTATTTGATGAGTTTTTTAATTCTTAAACTTTTTTGCAATTTTAGAAAAAACTCTACAAATTTAATTAATACTGATTTAATTTTTATAGGATTTATCTTTGATCGATTTCCTTCTTTAAAAAATTGTTCTCTGTCAAATATTTGTACTTTGATCCAATCAATCGTGTTTAATATTAAAAAATAAAAATGCCAGGGCTACATTTAAATCATTATGTTTCATGGGATGATCTGCTCGAAATATGTTATGTCTATGAAGATCCTGGAATTAAATTGCCTATTTGTGAATGTGGTCGAATTGCAGCATGGAGTAAAAAGGTGAAGCATCAAATCAAAAATCGATTATATTTGGCTGATAAACTTTGTACTGCTGCTGCTGATTGTAAAATTGTTGGAGAAAAGTTATTTAGAAAAAGTGAAAAAAGAAAGCTGAAAATTCCTAGAAATATTTATTGCGTTTACCGAAACAGAGATAATCCAAAGATTGCACGCTTTATCACTAACTTTTCCTCCGCTATCAAAGAATTTGCTGAAACTGAAAGAAAAAAGATTAAAGAAAGAAATATTTTTGAGCCAAAAGAAGCCGTTGATCGATACTGTGAAGATCTTGAAAATAAGCTATATGAAGATGGAAAATGGCAAAAAGCTGGTTTACCTTACAAATTGGAAAATGGTAGACGAGTAATTTATTTGCATCTTTTAAATCGTCAGTAAGTAGTTTTAATCATTTTAAATATATTTATAAAATGTTAATTATGGATATTTTTAGAGGTTATGAATATTGTCAACCATGGGGTAGTGGTGGTGTCCGTGGTGCATGTAAACTATTTTCATATCTTATTGAAATTGGAGATATCAAAACTTTACTTTCAATGCCAAATGAAAAAATTAAACAAGTTTTACGTTGCTGTCATGGACAAGCTATTGGATATAATTTAATGTTTCTTGCTGAACATGTTTTTCAAGTATATTTATATACAAATTTGATTATTGCATGTAATTTCCAAGTAAGAATACTTTTGTTTTTTTTTTAATTTTGTAATCCCTTTTTTTAGGATAAACCAAATGAATGGGGGCCAATGCATCCTGAAGACAGATTATTTCGCGGTGAATTAATGCATGATTGTGATGGACAAACTTTTTTAAATGATTGCAAAAAATATTTGAGTGATGAAATTTATATGAAAGATTTTGATGCAATGAAAGAACTCTGCAAAAAATGCTTTAAATTTATTTATACTTTGGAAATGCTTGGAAAAGAAGTTGGAGAAGAATTTACAATTTGTGATCGATTATATTAAAATTCTTGTTTTTTTGTTTGTCAGAATTATACATGTTTTTCTAATACACAAACAAAGGTGTTTATTTATCCTTGTTTTTTTTCAAATTGAATAATGCGAATTACAGAAGATGCATTAAAGTCACAATTTTTAGCATGATTTAAACAATAATTATACAAATATTAAGAATAATTAATCATATTTTTTAACAAGTTTTTAGAAAAAAAAGTTCTCGAATATTCAAAAATGATCTTCAACAACTCAAACAACGAATCAATCAATAATGACTAAAACTTGTTTGCTTTGATTGATTTTTTAACACAAAAAATAATAGTGTTTTATTTAAACAATTTTTCGTTCCTTCATTTTTTTGCTGCTGCAGAAAGCAGTTTTTTTTCGGTGTTTGTGACCAAAAAAAATGCAATGCTGTTTTTCAGTTTAATATTGAATGACTCATTTTTTGTATCACTTTATTTTAAGAAAAAGTCAAAAAATGTATGCTTCAATCAATCAATCAATAGTTAAAAAAACATATGCGTTTTTTTAATATTATAATATTTGATTTTAATTTTAGTTTTGTCATTAAAAAATGGCGCTGCGAATTTTGGGATTTTTTGGGGGCAAGAATTTCGAGGAATTATTTTTAGAAAAAATATTTTTGTGAACTAAAAACATGGAATTTTTGCAAGTCGGGTCCCAGAAGTCGCACCACCCTCAAAAAAATTCTCAAAATGCAATCCTCAAAAATTTTTCCGCAAAATTTAGTCCCGAAATCAGTATTGTTGTACACCAATAAATATCGCTCCTGAGCAAAAATCTGAATATCGCTGCCCGCGGCTTTCTTTGATCATCGGCAAATTTGTTTGAAGCGTTTTGAAAAGACGCACCGACGGCGCACCACAATGCTCTAAACCTAGTAGTCCTAAAAATATTGTCCTCAAAAATAAATTCTTGAAATTTTTGCCCCAACACATCCCAGCCCCAAAATTCACAACGTCTAAATAATCTTATAATTTTTTTAGGATAACAATAATGAAGCCATCTGATAACGAAAATGATATCTTCAAAGTTGTAATGTTTGGTACTTCTGGTGTTGGAAAATATTCAATTTTTGAAAGATTCATATTTGATAAATATCGTCCAATTAAGAATTGCATTATTGGCGCAGAATTTGCAATCAAAACAATTAAAATTAATGAAAATGATGAAATTCAAGGCCAACTTTGGACCACCTCTGGAAATGAACGATATCGTCCATTGATAAAAAGTTATGTCAAAGATGCACAGGGAATTATTCTCGTTTATGATATCACTGATAAGAATTCATTTGATGAAATGAAATTATGGTTTGAAGAACTTTCAAAACATGTTGAAAGTAATATTATTTTGGCATTGATTGGAAACAAAAATGATTTGGAATCTTCACGTGAAATTTCAATTGATATCGGAAACAAATTCGCCGAAGAACATCAATTTTTATTTTTCGAAGAAACTTCTGCTTTGAATTCAACGAATGTTGAAAAAGTTTTTGTTCAAATTTTTAAAAAAATTGTTGAAATTCAACGTAAGCTTTAATTGTGAGATTTTAAAAGGAAACGTGTTAAATTTTTTTTAACAAATTTTGTTATCACCAAAATGACATTTTTAAAGACAATAAAATGTTTGACTTTATTGTTTTATAAAAATCACGAAAAAAAGAAGAGTTTAAAAAGTTTCAGTTTTTGAAGCAAAAACAAACCGAATTTCTATGAATCCGACTATAAAGTTACCGGAGTCAACTCCACTCCTACTCCGGAGTCGATATTGAAGTCCGAGTCGTCAAAAGGGTGGATTAGACTCAGGGACATTTCAAAATATGTTTATGTTTTACAAAAATAGGTCGGATTTTTTATTATTTTGTTTAACTGCAGTAAAAGAATTTCACATTAATTTTTAATGAATCCTTCAATAAATGAACATTCAATTTTGTAAAAAGCTCAAAAATTTGTAAATATTTTTTGATTGTTTCTTAATGTAAAAATTTTAAATTACTTTTTTGTTTAATAAAATATTTAAAAGAAAGCAAAAAAACAGCAATGAAAAAGTTTGTCTTCCATTATTCGGAGTCAAAAATTTGCGAAAAATGTATTTTTGATGCTTTTTTTGTGTAACAAATGTTTCTTTCTTTTTTTTTAATAAACAGCAGCTTTTTTCATCCGATCTTTCTTTTTTTCTTTGAAATATTTAAACATCACACAAAAAATATTCTTATTCGTTTTGGTTTCGAAAATCTCCATCTGTTTTTAAAATTTTAATAAAGTAGCAAATAAAAATTTTTTTTGTGTTTCAAAATGCGCACGTTTTAAATCATTTTGAATATTTTATTTTATTTATTTAAATCAAAATTTAAAAAAAACTTAAAATACAAATGGAGTATTTACGTTGATAAAATGTTGTTTTCATAGTACATTGTGCTGACCGAATTTTTTTTTTCAATCATTAATTAAGAAATTTAAAGTTTTATAACAACAAATAATCATGCAAAAAAATAGTTTTACTAATAGCACCAATAAGTTATGTGTACAAAAAAAATTTTTATCACAAATTTAAATAAAAATGAAAAACCAAGTTTTAAACCAAATTTTTTTGTCGGTCAAATTTAGAAAAACTGAAATAAAAAAAACTTTTTGTTGTTGAATTTTTACACTTTAAACACGTTTTGATCTTTTAAGCAGAGTTTTTTTACAAATTTTCAGCAAGATTTTTTCTAAAAAATAACCACGAAAATGAATTTGCAACATGCAAAATTTCCGCCGTTTGAAAATTATGCAGTGGCCCAAAAAAGAAAAACTCACTGTTTTTTAAATGAATCAAATAAAAAATGATGACTCATTGGCACTTGTGTACTATATACCCCCCATTTATTGTTTTTTATTTTTCGGTAAGTTGGGCTTGAGGCGCAATCAGGATAATACAGTGAAAGATTCTATAAATTAAGAGAAAATGTTTCGTGTAAATATTTGACTCATAATAATATTTAATAATTAAAAACCATTTTTTAAAACTAACTGATGGGGGGTACAAAATAAACAAGAGCGCATAGGCGCTCTTGTTTATTTTGTACCCCCCCCCCCCCCCCCCCATAATTAAAGAAACCAAAATTTATAACTTTTCTGTGTTATCCATTTTCAAAAAATCAAGAATGTTGCCAGGTTGGCTCAGTTGTTAGCACACTTGCCTTTGAGACAAGGTTAAAAATTTCAAGCCCAACAGACCGAAAAATAAAAAAAAGAAATGGGGGGTATATAGTACACAAGTACCGACTCATTTTTCTCTCCCCCCCCCCCCCCCCCAAAAAAAGCAAGAAACAAAATGTTTATTGATTTTAAAAGAAATGGAAATAAAAGCATTGATTTTGTTTTCGCATTTTTAAAGCAACCTTTGCAATTTTTTGTTTTAAACCAAATTTTTTGAATATTTAAATATGATTTTTAAAAAATAATAAAGCGCAAATTTAAAAGTGCTTTTCTTTATATTATATATATGGAAAAAAAATATTGTAAAAATTAATATGATATTCAATTTCGTGATTCTATCTCCAACAATTTTATGGAAATTCAGAACCATATGAATTTCCAAAAATAATTAATCCAAAATTAATGTTATTTCTTCATTACAATAATAGAGAATTCTTGGATTCTTTTTTTGTAAATTAATATCACATTTTTTATTTAAAAACAAATTCAATCGTGTGAAACGCCCACAAAAAAGACAACAATAAACAAGCAAGGCCGTACCCAGAAAAAAGTTTCGAGGGGGGCTCATCGATTTTGGGGGTCGGGGGCTAACCTTTGATCTTTTGCCGCCGCTAACGCGAAACGGCAAAAGATCAAAGGAAATTCCTCAATTTCGGGGGGGGGGGGCTGAAGCCCCCAAAGCCCCCCCCCCCCCCTAAATACGGGCTTGTAAACAAGGTTTAAAATATTACTCATTTACAGAAAACTACGCGTTGTTTTTCCAGAAAATGATGTGAAAAAAATAAAGATATACTTGACAATGCACATTAAAATCAACGTTTTAAAATTTTGTTGCCGGATGTTTGGCAAAATGTTTTTCAATGCCATGTGGGAGGACGTTTTTCTGCCACATGGCATTGAAAAACATTTCGCCAAATATCAGACCCTGAAAATAGCACTGTTTCTTTGCTTTGAAATCGATTTTAAAACTTGATAAAAATTTATTTCTGCAATTTTTACGACGTAGAATGAATAACAACAGAAGAATGAATATAATTTTCAGTAATTTTTGAATTAATACAAATAAATTCAAGCAAAGCTCTTCGATATGGTCGAATTAATAAAACAATAGAAATCATATCAATAAAAAAATAAAAATGATATAAAATTTGTAAACATAGACCAATTTGAAAAGCTTGAGGCTTAAAAATTGAGAATGCCACAATAATTGTGATAGGAAAACATCCAAAAATGATTAAAGTTAAAACTTGAATTAAAAGAGTTTTAATGGCATTTATTGCCGCAGGTTTTTGTGAAAAAAGATTATTTTGAAATTTTAGCATTTTTAGATAAGTGATAATTTTGTGAGAGTAATAAAGATACCCAAAAATTCGGGAGCACATAAAAATTGCAACAAAAAATAAAAATATTACAGTATACCAAGAAAAGGAAGAGAAAACAGTATTAACGCCAATCAATAAAAAAGTTGAATTAAAATTATAAAAATTTTGATCCATATATTTTTGGCTTTCTTCGGCACCAAAAAGATGTTTGCCAAAAAGCAAAGCAAACATGTAAGAAAAAAATAATAAAAAATTAGTAAAACCAATTCCAAAAAATAAGAATTTTGGTGAAATTTTTTTGTTTATTATTATTCCAGATTCTGTCATGGCATAATATCTTTCAATAAACATACACAATAGGATATCAGCAATGATAAGAATCATCATTAATTCCATTACCGGACAAAAAGTTGAAAAAAATGGTCCTGACACGAAAAATGTTGGCTTAACAATAAAGGCATCAGTTGGAATTAAATAAATTGTTTTAAAGAATAAAAAAATTGTAGAATTAATTTGTTGGGCAATAATTAAAGCAAAAAGTAGCCAGCGATAAATTTTTAGAATATTTGAAGTTTTTGTGATAATTATTTTTGCTGCAATTATTGAAGTAATTAAAGTTAAAATTGTTAAAATATTTGTAATAATTTCAAAGGCTCGAATCCATGGTTGATAAATTTCAAAATTTATTGGTGACATCTGAAATTTAATTTATAAAAAAAAGTATAAGTTTAGTCTTTTATCGCGGGATACTGTAACAAAAACTAAAAATATGTGAAAAATATTTAAGACAAATTTAAGGGCACAATTTCTTTGATTAATAATTGTTTTTGGAAAAAGGGGCGAACATTAAAAAAATATAGCTTTGAAAGCATGTGAAAGTTTTTTTACTATAATCTCATGTTACGTCAAATCGCGAAAGTAATAAAATAGTTAACCTTTTGTGGACCGATGTCTGGCAAAGTGTTTTTCAATGCCATGTTGAAGAAAAATAAGTTCGTTTTTTTCCAACAAAAAAAAGAAAACATTTTTCTTTAAATGGCATTGAAAAACATTTCGCCAGACATCGGTTTACTAAAATTAACAGTTTATTTGACTTGTATGTAAGGGTTAGGACTTTATGTAGTTTTTTGAAAGACCAACAAACAGTTAGGATCCAATAAACTTAAAAAACTCTAAAAGCTCAAAATTGAAAAAATAAATAGTTTCTCACAAAATATAAAAAAGAAATGTATTTCAAACAAACAAACTTTTCCCACAGACATTCTTGGAAATTTTGTAAATGATGTATTTTTCTATTCCATTAATTAATTAATAATATTCCGTAGTATTCATTTTATGCGCCTGACCATCCTCAAGGTCGTATAAAGAAAAATATTTCAGAAGGGGCACCCATGATCTGGACCCCAAGTGCCCCCCCCCCCCTTCCTCCTTAATAAGGCGTTGACTATCCTTGTGAATTGTAATACAAGCTTCTCTATTATTATTATGCAAATTTATGAATGTAAATGGAACGGGGGGGGGGGGCGAGAAGGAAACAGAAAAATCTTTTAAGGGGGTTAGGATAATTAATTAACACTTTTTTTCAAGAATTTAGTAATCACTGTTTTTTAACAGATCATTTTGTGCAATCAATTTTTAACGGGTTAATAAAATAAATAATGATGAAATGAAAAAAGCCTTTCTGATGCAATTCTTTTTGAATTAAATTTTTATCGCGATATATCGGCTATTGTTTACTTAATGGGTCATTGTCGTTGAAAATATCCAAGATATAGCTAAAATAAAATATTCAAATTAAACTCCAAACGCTCGCTTATCAATCAAATTTTTTTGACTTTTTTCTTTTGAAATTTCAAAAAAATATTTAAAAGTTTATGAATGAAAGAGAACAAAAATGATTGCACACAAAATCTGTCGATTGCCGCAGAAAATGTTTATTAAAACGCGTTTTTTTTTTCATTTCTTATTTCAACATACATTTTAAAAATGCAAAAAAAAGTTTTGCCGATCAAAGATGTTTTAAGAAAGATTTTTAAAATGAAAAATTTGAAGCAATTTTAGTCTGCTTTCTTTTTTCCTGTTTTGGTTGTATCTGCCAATATTTTATGATTTGAATATTTTAATTTTGTGTTTTGTTATGTAAAAATCAATGTTGAAACTTCTAAGTTTTAAGACAAATGTTAACCTTGTTTAAAATAATACATTGAAAATGTGGAAATGAACATTTAAAGATAAACTTTTATTGTGCAATAATAATAAACAAAAATGGATTTAAAAAGATAAAAAATTGCGAACTGATTTAATTAAAACTGACATTTGATTTAAAGACGCAAAACTGTAAATCAGATTTCTTTCACTTTTTTATAATTTTTACAAAATTTGTAAGTATTTTATTTTTTATAATTGTTTTTTTGATCTAATCGTTATTGAGGCTAAAATTATATTTTAATGAGCCAAAATTCAAATTAAATTCGTAGTGACACTTAAAATTTATATGTTTTTAAATAACATTTTTTTAAGAAAAAATTGGGAAATATTAAATATTCAAATTAATATCTTTTTCACATCGCATATTTAAAACCACTTTTTTTTAGATATTTGTAAAAACACTTAACAACAAATAAAAAGGTTTTTTTATTCAGCGTTTTGCGCCCTTTTTTTAAACATATTACGCTAAAATATCAATAACAAAAAGATATTTCGAAAAATATTTGCGCGCAAATGTTTTCTGTTTTTATTCGCTTTTTTTTGTCGTTTTTGCATTGAAAAATTCACAAAAAAAAGGACAAACATTTATTTCATCAAAGATCCGTCGCTTTTTAAAATCGCAAAAAAAACATATTTCAAAATTTCAAAACAGTTTTTTAATGTTTTAAAAAAGATATCACTCTTTTTTTCCATCGAACAAAACAAGCATTAATTAATTAATTCTTTGAATATTTTATTCCTCTTTTTTATCACATTAATTTTCAATAAATAAACAATTTTTCAAAAGAAATCATTAAACATTTGATTTGTAAACCATGATATTGAAGAGATTAAAAGCATTTATTATTAAAAAAAAGTGAAGCTGCCACACATAAAGAATTCTTCACTTAAAAATATTAATGCTTCAAATTGTTCTTTTGATTGCCCTTGAAAAGTAATAAATGGAGGCGGATATGTTTTAATTCCGGAATCAATAGTATTTTAAACATATTTTTTAATTTTTGTCATATTTATCAACATTTATTCCAAAGATTCTTAAATGCAATGCAAAATTTGTAACTATTCGATGCCAAAAGTTGGCTCTTGATCACGCATGGGCAAGGTGGTCCGAACGAAAAATTGTTTTTGCGCCACTTAAAAAATCCATAGGGTACCCCTTTGCACATTTTTTTCGAAAAAAATTACCAAAATTAACACCAAAGGGTCTCCCATGTCTTAATTTTCCTTTTTTGCGACACCCAGCGATTAAATATATGTTATTTAAAAATTTAATGTTTTTGAGCCTTTTTTAAACGTATAAAACGGAGAAAAAATCAATAACAAAAAGATATTTCGAAAAATATTTGCTGAAAAATGTTTCGTTTTTTTCGCTCTTTTTTACGTCGTTTTTGCATTTAAAAACGTACAAAAAAAAGGACAAATATTTATTTTATCAAAGATCCGTCACTTTTTAAAATCGCAAAAAAACATATTTCAAAATTTCAAAACAGTTTTTTGATGTTTTAAAAAAGATATCTTTGTTTTTTTCAATCGAACAAAAAATCATTAATTAAATTTTTGAATATTTTATTCTGGTTCTTATTTTTATATCACATTATCACATCTATTTTACAAAAAATTATTAATTTTTCGAATAGAAATCATTGAATATTTGATTTGCATATAAGACGCCTAAACGAAATGTGATTTTCATTTTGAATAAATTAACCCCTTTTTTTAAAATTTTTACATTGCAAAGGTGCTGTTCAGAATCAGGCAAGTTTGCTAAAATCGTCTCACGTTTTGAGGCTACTATGCGTATTTTCCAAAGTAGCCTCACGTTTTGAGGCTACTTTATGTATTTTCCAAAGTAGCCTCACGTTTTGAGGCTACTTTATGTATTTTCCAAAGTAGCCTCACGTTTTGAGGCTACTTTATGTATTTTCCAAAGTAGCCTCACGTTTTGAGGCTACTTTGCTGTTAAATGAATGTTTTATTATTTTTAAAAAAGTGAGGCAATTTTTGCTACAAAAATCGCCTCAAAAAGTGAGGCCATTTTTGCTGCAAAAATCGCCTCAAAAAAAGTGAGGCAATTTTTGCTACAAAAATCGCCTCAAAAAAAATGAATATATAAAAAGCTAAAAATACAGTATACTTTTTAAATAAATATTTAACAACAAAAACAAACAATTATTAAATTAACAAACAATGAAAACTACAGAGTAAAAAAATGTACAGTAATATATATATTTCTTTGGTTGCTGATATAACATTTAGATTATCAGCATCACCAGTATTATTTGAATCAAGAGCAACTACGGAGTGATCATCATTTCTGCAAAAAATATTGTTTTAACAATGTTGTGTGGTGAAAATTACTTACCGTTTAGATTGAGTGCCTTTATCACTCATTGCAAATTTTGCAAAATCATATCCAGCAACAAATTTACAAGAATTTGAATTCCAAATCTGGTTTATCACTTTTCATGCAAAGAAATGCAACAGAGAATTATGACCTAAAAATAGTAACAAAAACTTTAAACTGATGACAAACATATATAAAACTTACGAAGAAAGTAAGTGTACACTGCCTTGTAAAAAGAGCCGCTTTTCAACCTAAAAAGTATAGTTATTAGATTTAACAAGCAAATGTAATAAAACAACTTACAAAAACAGGAGATAAAATACCAATCAAACGATCAGCAAGTGCATTTTTTCTTTCTTGAAGTTGATCAAAGTTATCTCGAAGAAGATGTGTTGTTCATAATCGTCGAAAATGATAAAAAAGAGCATCTTGAACAGCATAATTTTTGACGTGTTCATCTACGGAGTGTGAAAAAGCATCCTTCTTCTTCTTCGATACATGTTTTAATAATTATTAACAATCTGAAACAAAGTAATATTAATAATAGTAAAAAAATGTGGATAAAAAGTAATACAAAACAGAGATATAAAAATTTGTAAAAGAATAGGAGCACAAAAAAAGTAAGCGTTAGAAAAAAATTTGTAATCAAAAAAAATTTAAAACTTTTTTGAGTTTTGGCAATCTGAACTCTTTTGACAAAATTTTTTTTTGTTACAAATTTTTTTCTAACGCTTTACTTTTTTTGTGCTCCTATTCTTTTACAATTTTTTATCTCTGTTATATTACTTTTTATCCACATTTTTCTACTATTATTAATATTACTTTGTTTCAGAATGTTAACAATTATTCAAGTATGTATCAAAGAGATGATGATCGTCGCTCAAATTACTCCGTAGCTTTTGAAAGAAAAGGTGATTGACGTGGTGCTCCACCTTCTTACTCCGTAGTTGATGAAGATTTGACAGCTGTACAACATCCCGAAAATCAACCGCCAATCCTTTTACCTCAATCTCAAGTTGAAGACCTTCATATTTGCATCAATAAAGTAACATGTTTGTTGGCAACATCAGATGCTGTTGCTTTTGAAGATTCTGCTTAATCACAAAAATTTCTTGATTTTTGTGCTGAATGCAAGAAAGCATTGAAAGAATGGTCTTTATCTGTTAATGTAAGGTTTTTCTTTTCTTTTGTCTTAAAAATTTGTTTTAATTTTAATTTTTGTTAATTTAAAGATTTGATAACTCCGTAGTCATGTTTGAATTAAAAACAAACGTTTTTGTTTTATCTCCATCTTAATTGCTACTGGGAGTTTTATCTTGGAATGGACAAGGACTTTTTTTATCATACTGGAGTTCAAATGGATAGCGATTCTGAAGATATTACTGTAAGAGTTTATATCATTTTAATTATTACAATATTTTCATCTCAAATTGTTTAGATTCGGACATCATCAGCTAATGTCGGACTCTGAATCACTCATTTACAAGATACAACTGCACAACCTACGAATATTGTTATGACACCGAATCCTGAAACCTTTTGTGATTTTTTTATGTATCAGAATAGGTAACAATACGCTATAACTTTTGTAAACATAAAATGCTTTTTAAGATCCTATTGCACCTTCTCCTGCATCAACATCAAACAGGTAACAGTCACCATCCTCGTCTATACTTCAACACTATATCCACTTCCAACAAAGGAAAAAGAGAACTCCGTAGATGAACATGAAACACCAAAGTCAGGAAAAAAAAGAAAGTGCGAAGGTTAAAAATTCAATCTGGTCGAGTTCGTAAAAGACCAAGTTTTATTTTAACTTCTGTAACTCTGTAGTTTTTGTTTGTTAATTTAATAATTGTTTGTTTTTGTTGTTAAATATTTATTTAAAAAAGTATACTGTATTTTTAGCTTCTTATACATTCATTTTTTTGAGGCGATTTTTGTAGCAAAAATTGCCTCACTTTTTGAGGCGATTTTTGTAGCAAAAATTGCCTCACTTTTTTTGAGGCGATTTTTGCAGCAAAAATTGCCTCACTTTTTTGAGGCGATTTTTGTAGCAAAAATTGCCTCACTTTTTTTGAGGCGATTTTTGCAGCAAAAATGGCCTCACTTTTTTGAGGCGATTTTTGTAGCAAAAATTGCCTCACTTTTTGAGGCGATTCTTGTAGCAAAAATTGCCTCACTTTTTTACGAACATTAAAACATTCATTTAACATCAAAGTAGCCTCACCTTTTGAGGCAACTTTGGAAAATCAACAAAGTAGCCTCACCTTTTGAGGCAACTTTAGAAAATCAACAAAGTAGCCTCACATTTTGAGGCTACTTTGGAAAATCAACAAAGTAGCCTCAAAATCTTTTTTCGCGCGGACATTTTCGGGACTTTACGTGAAATTTTGATTTTGGTCCAAATTTTAAAAAATGGGGTTAATTTATTCAAAGTGAAAATCACATTTCGTTTAGGCGTCTTATATATTAAATCTCATATTGAATCCTTTTTAAATTAAAAATTAAATAAATATATAACTTAAAAACAAGAAATAAAATAAGAAAAGTACAAAAATAATAATCATAAATAAGTTTTAGGCCCTGCCTAAAACTTTTTTTATATCCACGTCTTATATTTTATCCTTTTATTTTTAGAAAAACAATAAAAAAATGGCAAAAAAATAAGTTTATTAAATTATTCGTGCTTTTTTTGTATCAAATTTTTCCATCAAAAAAAGTTTTATGTTTGCAGCAGATTTTTTTCAGTTATTTCAAGTTTTCAGCTTTATTTCAGCAAACACGGACGCAAAAAAATTATCAAACATAAGCAATTTTTCTTTGAAAAATTTTATATTTTTTTTCCTGATCGCATTAGCTTCATTTTATCTTATTTTTAAATAGCAAATAGAATGAAAAAATAATAAAAAAATAATTTAAATGATCCATCAAAAATATTAAAAAAAAATTTAAAATTCCAACTTTGAGAAATGTTTTTATCTTTATTTTTTAATCTGATGAAGAACTTGAACAATGGCTAATGGATAAAGGCCTGGTGAAACATGGAAATGTGTTTTTACATTTTAAAAATTTTCGATAATGCATTATTAGATAATTTAATTGATGTTTAGTTTAAAATGTAATTTAGCTTTTTTGTTAAAACACTAAAAATTTTTGAGAAAATAAAATATTCAAATAAATTTTTAAAAATAAAGTAACAAAATCTTTAAAATGGCTATTTTTGGATAAGGTCACATTTATTTTTTCATCGATAAAAGTATTTTATTTTAAAGGTTGCGTTTTGAGAAAGACACATCTGTTGTTTTTGTTTTGCGAAAGTGGCGCCAATCAAAAAGTAGGGAAAAAAAGAGAGAAAAAAAAATTAATGCTTATTTGCTTTTTTTTTACGAAAGAAAAATGGAATTTTTTGAATATTTAAATTAATTTTTTTACTGCATAAAATTGCTGTTGTTCAGAAAAAAAATATTCTGAAACTACAGTAATCTAATATAAATCTAATTGTATTGAGAAATTACAAAAATAGCATCACGTTTTTGGCATTTGATCCATTGCCTCTATATATTCTCTCTTCTTTTAATAATTCTCTCCGTCTTGGCAAGGGGTGTGAGCAAAACTCCGTCCCGTTGATTGCTTAAGCTGGCGCTAAAACTGAAAATAAAAGTTATTAGTTGTTTTAACATTAAAATTTGTAAAATTGCGATCCTTTAAATACATATAAACTTTAGAACAGTGGTCAAAACGTGCATTTCAGAAAACTTTTTAACAAAAAAAATAAACAAAGATTTTTACTGAAAAAATTAATTAATTAATTATGAGAGTATAGATTTAAATTATTGAATGTCATAGTTATATATATAATAGGGAATATCACCATCATAACCAAAATTTTTATTTATCATATCTTTAACGGCGTAAGTCATTTCGTACATTTCATCTAAAGTAAAACCTGGTGCAAATTGGAAGAAAAAATTTATTTTGGATTTTGGTTTCATTTTTTCCTGCAATTTTGAACAAATGTTTTTTTGTCAAAGAATTGAAAAAGAACAAACCAAAAGAAATTGAAGAAAAATATTTGCATCAAAATCAGATCCTCGAACATTTTGAAAATCAATAAAATCGAGCTTATTTTCAAATGGTATATTAATTAGGGATTCAATTAATGCAGTGGTAACGGGATATGATGGTAATCTGAACAAGGAAAATGTTAAATTCGATTTAAATGATAGTAAAAACATGTTGCCGGTGCAACCCGGTGGTGGCTATCTCATTTTGGAACCTTTCATGCACCCCGAACGGGTTACGAGTGTACCAGTTGCCTTTTATTTGGTATTATCTCGGTTAGATACCAAAACGGAATCGAACCTGAGAGGGTCGGTCTATAAGACGAGCGCTCTACACCACTCGACCATACGCGCTTTTTCCTCATTTTTCAAATTTTTTTCCTACATTATAAAAACCTACGTTAATTTTTTCAATTTTGGAGTCAATTCTAGAATTTCTTCAATCGGAAAATTTCTTTGATTAATTTTATCGAAAATATCAACTTTTTGAAGCAAAATTTCTTCAACATTTCCATCTCCAATAATCACTTTAATTTCATCAAGAGTTAACTTTTGGCATCGAATAGTTACAAATTTTGCGCTGCATTTATAAATTTTTGGAATAAATGTTGATAAAGCTGTAGGATTATCACAAACAGTAAAATTGAATACTGTAGAAATGCAAATTTTGGTAAAGTTGGCTTTCGGAAGATAGGTTGGATCGACGGTTACGGCATTTTGGCAAAAATTAATTAAACTTTGATCAAGCATTTGTTGTACAATAAATTTGTAACAAATTTGAATAGGATTTTGTAGGAAAAAAAAATTTGCATAAAAATAAAAGTTTTTGTTTCGGCTCTGGATTAGCGTTATCAAAAATATAAGTGATAAAAGTTTGTCGAAAGCTGAATTTTTGCATTACGGCATTTTCAAAAATAAAAAATCGATCACATGGTTTTAAATGTTTTTGTTTTTTCATTGGCATATTTTTTTGTTGTTCCTTTTGGAGAACAGCTGTATTAAAATCAAAATTTTCAACATATTTTTCAAATGAATATGCATTTTTCCATGGCACAATTAAAGGTGGACCAAACTTTTTTACTTCTTTTTCATATTCATTTTTTATTGATTTTTGACCGGGAAAAATTCGGCAATATTTTGAATAAACATGGAGCATTGTCTAAAATAATATTTTAATTTAAAGTATTATTTTGATTTTTTTCCTTTGATCTAATGCCGCATTTTTAAATGGCGTCACATTTTTTTCACCCCCTGAAAAATTCGTGACGTCACGTTTGGAGAATTATTTAATGATGGCACGGCTCTAATCTTTAGTAAAATTTCGGCACTGCTGATAGTGGATAAATAATTTTAAGCTTTTAAAACCCCAAACCTTTTTATCCCGTTTTTCCCAAAATTTAATATATAATTTCCAAAGAATTTTATTTGTTAAATCTTTTCCAAGCCGATTTTCAACATTATCAATCACAAATTCATCATCTCCAACTTCAAACAAAATATTGAACCATTCAAAAACATTGTTTTCTTCCATCGATTTTATTTTAAAATATAAATCTTTCATTTTTTGATAAATTTCTACAATATTTTTTGCCGGAAATGTGTCTAAATTTTATCAAAGATTACAGTATATTTATTATTAATAATATAATCTTACAAATTTCTGATTCATAAAGCGCCCATACTTGTTCAATATCACAATTTGGGTACTGTAGAATTTGAATAAGTGGTGAAAAGTTTTTTCGATCACCACTTTTTTGTTCATTTTCTTCATTAAAAATTGTTAAAAATTTTAATTTTGGATTTGATAAAACTTTTTGATATGAAATATTCGAGGTTGTTGAAAATTTGTCATCTTCTTTATCATAAAAATGATATTTTGATAAGCATGCGATATAATTTTTATCAAAATTGAAATCAAATCTCCACATTGTTCTAAAGTTTTTAAATATTTTAAATAAAATTAAATTTTTAAAAAAAAACTTACTCAAATAAATCAGTCCAATATTCAGATGGCATTAAAAAGTTTTCGGCAAATTTATTTAATAATAAATAAACATTTTTATGATATGCATTGGTATGCAAATTTTTAAGAGCTTTAATTTCTTGTTCAAGCTTTTTAATTTGTTGAAGATATGTTTGATCAATTGAAGCAGCTTTAAGGGATACCAATGGTGGCAAAGAATAGTTGAAAGACATCTTTTTTATTTTATGAAGTATTTCCACTAAAAATTTGAGCTAAAAAAGATGAAAACCTTTTTATTTAAAGAAAATTGATTCAAATTTAACAATAAAATGGAAGAAAAAAAGGAGACAAACAAAAAAGCTGCACCCAGCATTGCACAATATTGAATAAGTTTCAAAATACAAAGTACAAAAAATGCTTTTTTATAAAAATGTGTAACAAATTTTTCTTTGTGCATCTCCCAAAAATGTTGGTGGTTGAAAAGCATGAAATAAAACCAAATAAAAAGCAAATTTTTTAAGGAGAAAGTTTCACTTCTAATAAATGTTTGCATATAAACCATGTTTTTTTTTCACTTTTTACATATTTTGATTCTTTTAATTTTTTTTGCTTCAAAAAGCTTCAACACTGGCTTTTTTTAGCAAAAATCAATTCATTATTTACCAAGCTGTAGTAACTTTAAAGGTTATTACAACTTGGTAAATAATGAATTGATTATGGTTATCAGGAAAAAAGTATAGTCGATCACGGAAGCAATTAGTAATGGATCGTACGTTCACCAAATCACACGCTGAAACCAGAACGGCATTATTAGCGACAATCGCCGGAAAAGAGGTAGTTAAACTCGTTTTAAATCTAACAGCAACAAATCATCCTGATACACTTAATGATGAAAATATATTGAGCAAAAAAAAGAAATTTTACTCCATTGTTAAATGACAAAAGATCAGCTATATGCAAAAGAAAAGGTATATGGCAAAGCTTTTGGATTACCCATTAAGCAATGTTGAATGAATTATTTGGAGCCAAGGAGGAGAGATATGCAGTCCCAATTACAACTCCCCCCAACCTTGTATCCAACAAAAAGGGGGAGACCAAAAGTTGCACCACCTTCACCACCACAATTATCAGCTCCACAAAGCTCCAAAAGGATCCAGGATGATGATAATGATTAGCTACTGGTCCTTCAACACCGCAAAGTTGGCTCATTAAGGAAAGAAAACGATGTCGGAGAGAAATCTGATCCCACCCAAAAAATCCGTAAAAAAGTGTTTTCTTTTATTTTCTTATCAGACGATTTGTGGATCACGTCTAGGGTTGTTCATTTCCCGGGAAATCTTAAAAAAGGCGGAAATTTCCCGGAAAATTTCCCGCCATTTTCCGAAATTTCGATTTTCGCAATTTTACAAATTTTAATGTTAAAACAACTAATAACTTTTATTTTCAGTTTTAGCGCCAGCTTAAGCAATCAACGGGACGGAGTTTTGTTCACAGCCCTTGCCAAGACGGTGAGAATTATTAAAAGAAGAGAGAACATAGATAGAGGCGATGGATCAAATGCCAAAAACGTGATGCTATTTTTGTAATTTCTCAATAAAATTAGATTTATATTAGATTCCATTTTGTAATTCAAATGCCGAAAGTGAAAAAAAAGAGAAAAACTTTCCAAGTGTCAAAAAAAAAGAATGAAAAAGGTTAAAAAAGAGACCAAAAAATGATTTTTTTTGTAAGGGTCCCCCCTGTTAAATCGAGAAATTTTTTTCTTGAAATTTTGATTTTTTTATCAAAAATACCTTGCTTGGACATGCTGATAACAATCATGAAGTCCGTTTTTAGTTTGCACGAATTTCAAAAATTTTTTCATTGGTGGGGGAATTTCTTGAAGCACCCTGTAGAGTGAGTTTGTGAATTTTTTAAAACCATAAAAACAACATTGAAAAGTACATATTGGATAATTGCTACAGTAATGAAATAAGCTAAAAAATAAAATTTTTTAAGTTTTTTTATTACTTTTTTTAAAAATTTATATTAGTGTAAAAAAACTTTGTAAAATTTATAGAATATTAAAATGATGAATCCAATGAAGATGAAAGAATAATCTATGGCTGGCGTGTGTGTTTGTATGTTTTCTTTTTTTTTGTATGGTTAGAATAATTTTTTAAACAAGGTTAAATTTTAAAACAATTAAATTTATCACAGTGAAGACCTCAAACGCGAAGGGCTGTTTCCAATAAAGATGTACCTGTTTAAATATATTAATAAACAAAAGCATTATAAGAATAACAAATAACGTAACAATTTCTCAAAATAAATTTCATTACAAGTACAAAATTATATAACAATCTTATAAGTGTTAACCGTTTAAGGGGGGTTAATCTCATGGACCGTCTAGGACCCGAAAAAAGAAACAGCCCTAGTGTTTGATTTGTTGCAAGAATTCGACCCCGCTAATCTCATGAGCCGTCTGCCGCGAAGCGGCCAATAATTTTTGAATACTTTAAAAAGTAATTGATAGAACTATATATAAAAATATTAAAGATCACAAGTCAATGAAAAAATATTTGTGATTCAAAAAGAAACACAAATATGACTGTATCCAGTAAGTTTCACAGTCAATTATCCCTTAGTTTCTAGCCACAACTAGATTAAGCCCTCATGCAACGCCAATGCTGGGATATATGAGGGTAGCCTGTTTTTAGGCCCGAAAATGAGTTTAAGATATATACATTTTTTAAATGTATATAAATCCATTCAAAAACTTAACTTATTTAATGTTGGAAACAATAATTTCACGGGGTAAAAACCACCGTGAAATAGAATTTAATGAAGATATTCACAAGCTTTTACTTTGAGTGATTATCTTTAATGCGCGAGAAATAATTGAGTTTAAAAAATGTCAAACTTTGTAAAAAATTACACTTTTTGGTGCAAATTAATTTAAATATTCAAAAAATTCCATTTTTCTTTCGTAGAAAAAAAAGCAAATAAGCATTAATTTTTTCCCTCTTTTTTTCCTACTTTTTGATTGGCGCCACTTTCGCAAAACAAAAACAACAGACGCGTCTTTCTCAAAACGCAACCTTTAAAATAAAATACTTTTATTGATGAAAAAATGAATGTGACCTTATGCAAAAATAGGCATTTTAAAGATTTTGTTATTTTGTTACCTAAAAGTGTAAATAACAAAGACATTTCTTTTTTAAACATATTTGAAAAGTTTTTTCTATTTTTTTTTAGAATTTGAAATAAAAATTAAAAATATCAATTATGAAATAGTTGATCAAAAAATGCTGCAAAACTTTGGTAAAATTTTGAAAAATCTATTTGAATATTTTATTTTCTCAAAAATTTTTAGTGTTTTAACAAAAAAGCTAAATTACATTTTAAACTAAACATCAATTAAATTATCTAATAATGCATTATCGAAAATTTGGAAACATGTAAATGTAACAACACATTTACATGTTTCATCAGGTAATAGGCCTTTATCCATTGGCCATTGTTCAAGTTCTTCATCAGATCAAAAAAAAGGAGAAAGCTTTCTTTTTTTTCGTTTTGTCTGATTTTTGGGACAAAATTACCATATTTCAAATGTTTTAAGTTTATACTATTCTTTAAAAAAGTTATGTTAATCTTGAGTTTGAAAAAAAAGTGGTTTAATTTTGTCAAAATTCTTTGAACAACAAAATGATGTAAGAAAATAGTTTTTAATAAAATGATGTTTTGTTGAAACAGCATTTTTTGCTGCCTTTTTTGGCCCTTCTTTAAAAAGCATTTTAATGATTTTTTCGAATGATTTCAACACATTTTGAAAATCTTTTGCTTTAAGATGTTTCATCATTGCAACATTTTTATGTTGCTGCAATTTCTCCCCACACATGGGCAAATGGTGCGACTCGGTGCGACAGTCGCACCCTGGATGGCGCATGGCGCAGCAAAAAACGCTGGATGGCGCAAAAAAAAGGCAAAAAAAAAGGAAAAAAAGGGGAAAAAGAGAGAGAAAAAAGAGAAAAAAAGAAAAAAAAAAGAAAAGAGAAGAGAGAAGAAAAGAAATAAAGAAAAAAAGCATGTCAAAAGATTGTTAATTTTTTCATACTTTTTTTGTATGGCGCCATGCAAACGTGTGGATAGCGCCATTCATTTGAAATGGATGGCGCTATCCACACGTGGGCACGGGTAGGAAAACATAGGGACTTGTCCCTAGGACTTTACGTCTTACGTAAGGTAAAACAGGGGGGTTTTACGTAAAGAAAGAAAAAAAAGAGCAAAGAATTGATAAAATTTTGTTTGTTACGTAAGGTATTTTTTTGTCATGGGTAAATAGGATTGTAAATTTCCTGGGAAATCAAAAAAATCAAGAATTTTGCCGGGGAAAAACAAGGGCTAGGCTTTTGCAAGGACCAAACTAGGTATTTTCTTTAAAATTTATTCCCCCATGTCACATGGGCCATGTGCAACTTTTTTTCAAGTCGATAAAATTTGGCTCCGGGGCTTCAAAAAGGCCCTTGGCAGGGAACCGGGGACGTCCCCGTCGGGGATATTTCCGGGGATCCCCGACTTTAGGGGGGGGACGGCAACCCTAGACCGGACCGAATTGACCGAAAGACCGCCAACACTGATTTAATTAATAAATTTATTTTTTATATAAAATTGTGTAATTGTCGTAATTATACAAAATTTTACCCAAAATTTGTTAAGATGAATTTGGGGTAAAATTATATGATAAAAATTATTTTTTGGGTAAAATAAAGATAAATTTTGGGAAAGAAATAATATTATTCCACAAAAAATGCTTCAGAATCGAATTTTATAACGATGATTTCTCGTTTAGCATTCTTTCATTTTCTATAAATAACAAATAATCTTGAAAATTAATTTAAAACTGCTCTAATGTTTTCTTGAACTCATTTTAAATTTGTAAAATGTATTAAATACCATTTAGTTTTGTGCCATTAATAAAAAGATTTGAAATTTTAGGAAGCGTAATGATTCAAAAGGCATCAGATTTTGGCTGAACCCTCTCCCGGTAATTTTTTACTTTATTCCCCCCCCCCCCTTTTTTTGCCTTTTTTACATACTTTTTTCATTCAAAAATCCATGAAAAATAATAAACATTGGAAAATAAATAATGGAAAACAACTATTTTTTACCTCTGTTTAATTCAAATTTTATCCCAAATTTGAAAAAAAACAAGGAAAAAAAGGGGGGGGGGGAATAAAGTAAAAGAGTGCCCCCTCTCCCTCCCTTAAAAAACCGACTTCAGAGAATATGCATCACCATGTTCAGATAAGCATGTGTTTTTCACAGGTACCTGTGAAAAAAGCACCATACTGAAAAAATTTTATCCACAGGTACCTACCTACCTGTGGAAAATCTGGATGGCGCAAAAACAAATTTTTGGTCGCACCCCCTTGCCCACGTGTGTTTCTCCCCCCCCCCCCTTTTTTGGTGTCTGTTTTTGCAAAAAAATGTTTTTAAAAAAGAGAGCTGCGAAAAAGATATATCTTTTTTTCCGCTTGTTTCAAATGAATAAATACTTTTACTAAAAAAATCAGTAAAAAAGAATTTGTCTGCAGAGATATCAAAAATGTCTTTTTTTCAAAAAGTTTAATTTGAATTTTTTATTTTGCTTTAATTTTTTAATGAATAATTCACTATTGACGGTGGTAATGTAACTAAAATATCAGCCCCTCAAAACAATTCAACAACAACAACTTATAACTGACTTTATCAATTTTATATTTGATGTTACTTGAATACGCGATGGGATCAATTATATAACAATATTTATTTGACCTCAAATATGGGTAATTAAACCTCAAAACAATTTCATAAATAAAACAACAATAAAACTACGAGATGGGCCACGGGACCAAAAGGGCACTGTAGCCCAAAATCACGCTCAAAATAAAAGGGGAACAAAAAGGCCAAAAAATAGAGAAAAAATAAGCGCGAAAACAAAATTTTAAATTTTAAGAAAGATGATAAGTTTGGCTTGAACCGAGCTGCTCTTACAGCATCTCGTTTCGCGCCAACTTAAGCAATCAGCGGAGCGGAGTTTTGTTCACAGCCCTTGCCAAAAAGACGGAGAGAATTATTAAAAGAAGAGAGAACATAGATAGAGGCGATGGACCAAATGCCAACTTTTAGTTAGCACAAAAGACAAAGGGAAAAAAGGTGTTGACTAACGCTAAGAGAAGAATAAATTGATTTACAAAATACAAAAGCTAACAGATCTTGTTGAATCAAAAGATAACTTGATGCTATTTTTGTAATTTCTAAATAAAATTAGATTTATATTAGATTACTGTAGTTTCAAAATTTTCTTTTCTGCACAACAGCATCTGAAATATGAAATTGGGACAAAATTACCATATTTCAGATGTTTTAAGTTTATACTATTCTTTAAAAAAGTTTTGTTAATCTTGGGTTTGAAAAAAAAGTGGTTTAATTTTGTCAAAATTCTTTGAACAACAAAATGATGTAAGAAAATTGTTTTTAAAAAGTGATGTTTTGTTGAAACATCATCTTTTTGCTGCCTTTTTTGGCCCTTCTTTAAAAAGCATTTTAATGGTTTTTCGAATGATTTCAACACATTTTGAAAATTTTGCTTTAAGAATGTTTCATCATTTCAACATTTTTATGCTGCTGCAATTTCTCTCCCCCCCCCCTTTTTTTGGTGTCTGTTTTTGCAAAAAATGTTTTTAAAAAAGAGAGCTTCGAAAAAGATATATCTTTTTTCCGCTTGTTTTTTGTTTCTAATAAATACTTTTACTAAAAAAAATTAGTAAAAAAGAATGTGTCTGCAGAAATATCAAAAATGTCTTTTTTTTAAAAAGTTTAATTTGAATTTTTTATTTTGCTTTAATTTTTTAATGATTAATTTTGAAAATGGCAAAAATAATTTAAATTTGACATAAAAACCGACAATTCATAATGTAAAAATACAATATTTAAAAATGTTCTAAATTTAATTATTTAACAAAGAAAATGTTAAAAATAAATTTTTTGATATTAATTGGGTAATTAAATATCCCAATTAATTACCCGCTTTGTTTTTAACAAAAAATTCCATTAAAGTATTTATTTTTATTATTGTTATTTGATTTTTATGATAAAAAATATACACGTTATTTTCTTCCCGCAATCTTTAATATTTTTTTAAATAACGATCCACCACAACATTTGAAACGATTTTTTCTTGAAATATTTAACAGTTTTTAACGCTATTTTGTTATTTTTGCAAATACAGTTTAAAAATAAAAAATAAAATATTTAAACGAAAATAAAAACATTGATTTTTCTTTGAAAAAAAAGAAAATTTCAAAGGAGTCCAATGTGGTGCAACTTGCAACAACAGATTTCTTCGATCAAAGAAATCAAAAATGAAATCGAAATTGTTTTTTTTGGATTTTGAAAAAAGAAAAAACGCAATTTTTAGAAAAAAAAATTTTATGATGTAATTCTGTCAAATTGTAGTAAAGAACAAAATTTGTTGTCGGCAGAATAGTATTTCATCATCTCAAAATTTCATCAGAAATTTAATAAATAATGTTTTACTAAACTTTGCCATTTTTTGGGCAAAAAAATGTATAATTTTGTTCCTTCTAAAAAGCTTTATGGTTTTGATGCATTTTCTCTTTCTTTCTTTCCAGCAATTTTCACAAAAAAAATTTTAATATTTTATATTATTTTTCAAGTTAAATAAATAACCTTTGATTTCAAAATTTTGAATAACCGAAATAAATTTTATTATAAAAATGTCATTGTGGATACAAAAGTCAAAGGGCGTGAAAACATTAAAAAAAATTTGGATGTATACAAATTGATTGCAACGAAAGAAATAATGCAAGTCACCGGTAAAGAAATAATTATATGATGAAAAATTAAAAAAAAACTTATGCTGCAACCGAATAAGAAAATCTTTAAAATTCGTTAAATTTTTGATGAAAGAGAGATGTTGTGATCACGGCTCTACGAAATCGGGAAATTTCGATTTCAAAGAAGTGGTTACCGCCACTTATGATGTTCGAATTAGAACACTCCCCCATAGTTAAAAACCATTCAATTGAGGCGAAAAAAACAAACCCCGAAAAATAAATTTCACCCCACTTTTAAGTTTTACGCATTTTTCGGCACTTTAAAGATAGGTGATTTGCCTTGCCCCCCCCCCCCCCCCTCCCCCCTGCAGGTCGTGTTAAGCCATAACAAAATGAATACTTTTTATTGTGCCGTTTGAAGAAGAATTTTATTGCAAATATGTTTATTAATATTAATATGGCATAAATCTGTTGTTTGGTGACGCATAAATTCTCCAAAATTTGCATAATTAAATGAAAGTGAATGTTACTTTTTTAAGAATACTCAAAAATAAATAGGCTTTAATTTTCTTGCTTTTTTAGTTACATTTGTGAAGGAACAATTTTTTGTTTGTTATATTTTACCCTTTTTTGTTGTTCGTTTATTTTTTTCTTTGCTGTCTTACACGAGTTATTTGTTATTTATGCGACTGACTGCATTGGAATTGTATTGAATTATGCCAGATGCAACAAAATCTAGCAAAAACAGGATGCCAAAAATAAAAGAAGCCAAAAAAGGATGCCAAAAAAGGATGTCCAAAAAAGATGCCAAAAAAGGGATGCCACTTTTCAACTCAACTTTTTCTTGTTAGATGTTCGAGAGTATTTTTTTTACTATTTTTTTGAATATTTTATTAAATAATTGCAGGAGGAATAAAATTAGGTTCTTTTTTTGCTGCAATTTTTTTCTCCATACAATCAAATAAGTGAATTTTAATCAATTTTAATTAAAAATAATAAATATTTTTTTGAACACGGCTGTTATTTTAAGCCACACAATCATGGCACTAAACATCATTATTACAAGAAACCAACGTATTATCGAACACAAAATATTAGAGATTAAACAGGCATTAATCAGAGATAAAAGTAATTTATGGTTTTTATTATGGCACATTTTTGTAAAAAATAATTTTCATTTAACATTGAGAAATAACGATACCTTTATCATTTGGATATCATTTTTTGGTTAATGGGAGCGTCCAGAATAGACAAAGTTTTTCGCACTGATCCTCTTAACACGAAAATATGCCAAAATCTTTAAAATAGTGAATATTATTACAGAATTTAGACTATTTTTTCCAAAATTTACCCACTAACAAAGTAAAAAAGTAATGCATCCAATGTTTTTTTAAACAAGAAATCATTAAAGAATTCATTTATTTAATCATAATTGATCACATTTTTTAAAAGCCATTCAAACGTGCAGTAGTATCATCATCTTTTTTTTTGCAATCTTCTAAATTGGTTATTTTTATAATTAAAGCAAAATAAAAAATTCAAATTAATCTTTTTGAAAAAAAGAGACATTTTTGATATTTCTGCAGAGAAATTCTTTTTTACTAATTTTTTTCGTAAAAAAATTTATTAATTTGAAACAAGCGGAAAAAAGATATATCTTTTTCGCAGCTCTCTTTTTTAAAAACATTTTTTGCAGTGACAGACACCAAAAAAAAGGGGGGGGGGGGGAGAAATTACAGCAACATAAAAATGTTGCAATGATGAAACAATCTTAAAGCAAAATTTTCAAAATGTGTTGAAATAATTCGAAAAACCATTAAAATGCTTTTTAAAAAAAGGGCAAAAAAAGGCAGCGAAAAGATGCTGTTTCAACAAAACATTATTTTTTTTTAAAAACAATTTTCTTTTACACCAGTTTGACAAAATAAATCATTATTTTTTTCTCAAAATTGTTTTTCTGAAGAGATAGTATAAACTTAACACATTGGAAATATGCTAATTTTGGCCCAAAAATGTGATTTTTGCCACAATTTTGATTACCCTTTTTTCAAAGGAAAACAATTTTTTTTGTTTGAATATTTTATTTTTACTGTTTATTTTATTTGTAAAAATAAAAAGTTTTATCAAACATTCGAATAAATACCGTACATATTTGGGAATAATAAAAGGAAGAAACTGTAATGACTGCAATTCAAAATATTTTAGAAACTTTTGAAATAAAATTGATTGCATTTTATCGTTACAGAGTTTAGGAAGAAACAAATCATAATTTAAAGGGGGAGTCGCAGTTGACATAAATCTTTTCTTATAACCAATCGTGAAAATCAGGGAGAAAAAAGAGAAAAGACGCACACTATTTCTTTTCTTTCGACTCGGCAGCGTTGTCTCTTTTTCTCTGCTCCCTCTTATAAAAAAGTTTGTGTGAAGTGCGACTCCCCCTTTAATGGAGCACCACTTTCATAATAAATTCTCTAACAAAAGTTTATGGACGCTCGAAATTTTACGAAATTTTAGGTAATTTTTTGTTTTTGTTTTGTTTATTTCTGAATCAATCTTCTCTTTTTTCCTAAAGTTATGCGATGTTAAGATAATTCTGATAGTAAAATTAGTTTGTTAAATGGCATGTTTCAGCATTTTTTGGCACATTTCGATTTTTGGTTATTTTGCAGCGAAAATCAAAAATAGCCTAAACTCGTGAATTCGGTTTACGGTATTTTCGAAATTTTTTTTACTCATTAGATAGCCCATGGCTTAATTTTAAATCTTCTCTGCAGGTCGAGGTATCAAAGTTTTATCCTGAAATTTGGGATATAAACTATTTAGGCCATAGGCTATCTTATGGGCATTCCAAAATTTTGGAATTACCGTATACCGAAATTTAAAATACAATATTATTTTAGGTTTCGCAGTAAATTTTTAACAATCTTCGATCAATAACTTGTAATAAATATCTGTGATCAAAAACTGATGTGAGCTTAAAAAAGCATATTTTTTTTTACTTTAAAACATGTACAAAGATTGAATCAAGCTTCAATTCTTTATTAAAATACAAAAAACGTTTATTCCATAAACAACAACAATTTTTTTTAAATATTTTTGGCGTCTGTTAAGAGAAAAAAAAGTCGGCGGCGCCAAAAGAGTTATTTATAAAAAGAAACTTTTCTGTTTTTTCTAAAATTTTAGAAAAATTTTATTTGTTGTTTAATTTAAAGCTTTTTACAGTAGCAATGTTTTTGCTAAACTACTAAAAATTATTGAGAAAATGAAATATTCAAATAAATTTTTTTAAAATTTTTCCGTAGTTTTGCAGGTCATTTGTTTCGTACATAAACTATTTCACAATTGATATTTTTAAATTTTATTTAAAAATTATAAAACAGTCGAATGTCGACAAAAAAACTTTATGCATTTGTTTTTTGACACTTTATTTTTCAAATTTCTCATTTAAATAAAAAAAAATTTTGGATTCTGAATCCTCCTCCAGCACCTGTATTTTCTTTAAAAATCGGCAGACACCCTGCTGATATTTATCAGTGAGTATTTAGCTATCTTTTGGTACCTTTGGCTAATCCCAACGAAAATTCTCATTTGACTGAAATTAGCATAGATTGGTCAAAAAACAACAATTCTCACAGATATAATCCGAGCCTAAAAATGAATCGAAAAAGAAAGCAACCAATTTAAACGTCCCGGTTGCGTATTTTCATGAAAACATAAAGAAACAGCACAAAGTTTTATTTCGAAAAAACTATACATTAAACTAGTGCCAACAAGATTTTATAAAAAAGTATAAAATTAACAAAAAAAGAAAACATTAAAAAAATTAAATATTATTAAAGCATGCATTAATACGATAAGCCCTATCATTCGAAGTAACTTGAAATTTTTCTTTTGATTTCTTCATTTCTCAAAAACATGAAAGACTTTTCTCCAATTTTTTGTATGAAAGCGATATTTAAAAGTTGCATTTTTGAAATCTCCGTATTTTTTACATCTAGAAGGATAAAAATCATATTTATAAAAAAAGGATAAAAAATCTACAGTATGCCTCTCTTCGTTTTTCCTTTGGACGAAAAAAAATGAAGGGAAACACTCGCGTTTGAGTTGCGCGTGCATGTCTCTAGTTTGATTAGACTGCGCATCAGGTTTTGTATTAATTTCATGAAATTTACCCTTTTCGTTTTCACAGAAAGTTGATCCTTTCCTTCCTCTACTTGCAATTGCGTTACCAAATTAATCGCAAAAGAAGCGAGAAAACGTTAAAAATATTTTTGACCTAATTTTGTGAGATGTAGGTTAAAAAAAATTTTTCTCGATATCATGATCACGAAAATATAGTTGTTTAAAAATAATTGAAAAAAAAAACAGGCAGTTAGCGATAGTTTAAAATGTATAAAAAAAATATATTAATTTTCACAAATTTGTTTTCAATTATTAATGGATGTTTACCAAACAAAAATGCAGAACCCGGCCCAATAATAACCATTGGTCCAATGATGGAAAGTATGTTTTATTTAATACAGAAAATTGAACAATAAACTTGTAATTTACAGCGTCTTATAAAAGTTTATTTTTTAAAGATGCATCTCTAACAAAATTTTTATCAGGGTTCATTTAATCTGTTTTTTTGTTTGACTTTTTGCAGCTTCATTGAATAAAAAAAAGCAGTTCCATTGAGCCCTGATTCGCGTCGAGACCTCCAATACGGAATTAAACCATATGAAAATGCTTCAAAGCACAGAATCCCAAATGCCCAAACATCTGATTTCTCTGAGAATATACATTCATTTAATGCTTCGATGGATAACCATTTAATTGGATTGGATTTATGTATCCATTAGATATCTCACGGCTCATATAGTCTATATCCAAAGTTTTAAAGTTTTAAATCAACGCAGCTCTTCAATCCAAGGTATCAAAGTTGTAAAAAGTTGCTGTTTTTCTCTAATGAGATGGCGCCATTAAATTGTGATTTGAATTTATTTTTTTAGTTTCTTTCTAAATTTTGTAACCAAAGATTGTAGTCAATTCTTTTCAAATGTTTTCAGGAATATTTTTAAGAGCGTTCATTATAGTTTCTTCCATTATAATTCCTAAATATGTACGGTATTTATTCGAATGTTTGATAAAACTTTTTATTTTTAAAAATAAAATAATAAAAATAAAATATTCAAACAAAAAAAAATTGTTTTCCTTTGAAAAAAGGGTAATCAAAATTGTGGCAAAAATCACATTTTTGGACCAAAATTAGCATATTTTCAAAGTTTTAAGTTTAATTGTTTTTTTTGGATTTTAAGAAAAGAAAAAACACATTTTTTAGAAGAAAAAAATTTTATGCTGTAATTCTGTCAAATTGTTGTAAAGAACAAAATTTGTTATCGGCAGAATAATATTTCATCATGTCAAAATTTCATCAGAAATTTAATAAATAATGTTTTACTAAACTTTGCCATTTTTTTGGGCAAAAAAATGTAAAATTTTGTTCCATCAAAAAAGCTTTTTGGTGTTGATGCATTTTCTCTTTCTTTCTTTTCAGCAATTTTCACAAAAACATTTTTAAATATTTTTTATTATTTTTAAAGTTAAATACATAACCTTTGTTTTTTAATAACCGAAATAAATTTTATTGTGGATTCAAAAGGATACAGATCAAGACATTAAAAAAAATCTGGATGTATACAAATTGATTGCAATGAATGAGATGCAAACCGAATAAAAAAATCTTAAAATTTCGTTTTATTTTTGATGAAAGAGAGATGTTGTGGACAGGCCTCTACGAAATCTAAAATTTCGATTTCAAAGTTTTGTGGTAACCTTAGCTGTATTTTTGGGCATTACACTGGTCGATAAAATCAAGAAAGCGGCAAAGAGACTTTTTTTAACGCCAAAAGTTTTTGGCAAAATGTACAAATTTTCACCCGACCAAGTGAATTTTTAATATTAATTTTTCTTATATATCCAATATTAAGACTCCATAATACATAGTTTTGTTGCCCTTGATCTCCTAATTAATGATATAAAAGAATATTTTTACAAGAACTTCTCAAAGTCTCTGAAAAAGACTTTGAAATTTTGCTAATATTCCCCATTTTGGACCTACATAAAAATCGTTTTTTCACAATTAAACCTCATCTAAACAATGTTATAACCTGGCGTTACATAGTTTTGTAGTATTTTTTGTGCTGATTATTATTATAAAAGAAAAATATAACATTGTTAAGCTCAAAACCTCGGAAAAAGACTTTTAAGATTGAGGAAAATAATGAAGTCCAAAGATGGTCCCAAACGGAACAAAACTTTTTTGAGAAAGTCGTTTTGCCGTTTTTTTAAATTTGTCTACCAGTGATTAGAACATTCAAGTTTTAGTCTTTTTTTCCCGTTTCTCATTATATTTTAATTCGTCTAAATTTTTTTTATGCTGAAATTCTGTCAAACAACAGACATTGTTGTTGGCGGGCAAATTTGGGGTTTTTAAATTATTGTTAAGTCGATTACAATCACACGTGTGCAAGGGGGTAGGATGAAAATCAAAAAAGGGACTCGTACGATTGTTTTGGAAATTTTTTTTGTAAATAAAATCAACAAGGGGACCCTTTGAAAAATTTTTTCTGCTTTTCAAAAATGAAAGATTTTTGCAGCATTCGTAACAAATCGCGAGACTTGCTGCTCATCGTTTCGAAGCCTATAATTTTTGTTGATGAAACATCGTAACCGTTTTTACGGGTCTTCTTTACTTTAGTGGGCAAATTTTACCATAAATTTGCATAAAAAACAGTGAGTTTGAATAAAAAATTCAAAAGTGTGGGCGGGTCGGTGGAATGAAAGGTTGATTTTTATATTTGCCCACTAAAGTATAGAAGTACCGTACCCACATATTTAAAGGAGGCGGACTCTTTGCTGCTTTTTGCCAAATAATTGGGTGGGATAAATCCCACCCAAACTGCGCCAAGTTATATTGCGATAAAAATATACATTATACTTGTGCCAACATTATTTTATAAAAAAGTAATAGAGAAACAATCAAAAAGTAGAAAAATTAATGCATGCATTAATATGGTAATTCTTTCTTTCAATTCTTCCATTTCTTACATTAGCATTAAGTTGAAATTCTTTATTTGATTTCATTTCAGCAAGTAAATAATCACTTCGTTCAACAAGTGAATGATGTTTGAATGTTAAAATTCCATCTGCTTCTAAGCATAAATACCAATCACAACCTTTCATTTTTTGAACAGAACTTGGAGTTTCTGGAATGTCGAATTTAAAATCATATTTAAGTTTTCGAGATGAAAATGTCTGTTCATGACGATTTGAATTTTGTCTTTGAATAGCAGCACGAATACCAAAGTTATCTCTGAATACACCACTAATAACACTATCTTTTTTTCTAACATCAACTTAAAATAATAAAATTTAATCTATAAAAAACAGTCATAAAACATTTGTCCTACCCCGAATAAGATAAACACGAGTTGCCTTTTCTATAGAAATCACTCCATTTGCGACTAAAAATATATATTCAAAAAAAAGAAAAAAAAAAAGAAAAACTTACCAACAAAATCCACTAAAAACTTTTTATTCATTTTAAAAAATTCTAAATTTTTGACTACATGAACCAAATAAGAATTGACAGAATCAACAAGATTAAAATTTTCTTCAGGAAACATTTCTTGTTTTTTCAATGCTTGTTTCTTTGCCAATTCATATGTCTAAAATAATCAACGAAATACCATCAAATATTATAAAAGTTTACGTTTTTAAAAGCAATTTGTTGGCAGTATTTTTTTTCTTGATCTAAGAAAATTTGACCCATTTCCATAGCAGATAAAATAAATCCTTTTTCAACTAAATATAAATTAGTAAAAACTAAATGCAAAAATTTCGAAAAGCGTATAAGGATGGACAAGAGCCCTTTCAAAGCCCCGAGACCAGGGCTTAAGCCGGGCCAAAAATTTTGGCCCTTGTCCATCCTTAAAAACGTACCAACAAAATTCATCAAAAAGTCATATTCCATTCGAACAAATTCAATATCATGAAGAATTGTATTTAATTCAGTTATAATAGCTACAAGATTGAAATTTTCATCGTTGATAGATTTTTCATTCATAATATGACGTTCGGTCCATTTATATACCTTAAGAGTTCATAGATTAAATATAAACTTACATTATTTTGAACATACATTTTGGAAAATAATTTTCTGTTCACATTGATAATCAATAAACAAAAATGCAATGAATGACTTTTTAAAAGCGCAAAAAGTCTCAGATTTGCAAACTTCATCAATATTTCCGCTGAAAAAATATTTGATAGAATTCGTGAGTTTTGGTAATGAGTAAGTTTGGGCACATTCAAACATTTCTTCAATAGTTTCAACTTCTTTTTTCATCTTTGATAAAAACATATCACAAAATTCTTTAAGACATGGAACACCATAGAATTCTGCCATATCAACCATTTTAAAAGCATTTTCTTTTGTTAATTTACAGTCACCAATGTAAAGAAAACAAACAAATTCATAGAAATTATCAAAGGCATAATCTTTAATCTTAATAATTGCATCTTTTGTTGTCCATCGATCAGAAAGCCAAGAATTTAAAGTTTCAGAAACAGAAGTTAAAATATATTTATGAGCACGAAGAAACTTAAGAATAAAATAATATAATCAAATGACGAACAAAATAATGTGATACAAACCTTGCCATCAATATCAAGAATCACATCAAAACCACCTTTCTCAAGATCTTGTTGCTTAAAAATTTCAAATTGTTCCTTATGCATTCTTCGAAGATAACCTGCAGATGAATTATTTTCAATATCAGAATCAGATGCAAATGACAGCTTTAACACAGCTGAAATATTTAACATAAAATTATTAAAAAGAAAGGCGCTAACAAAAATGTAAAATGTAAAAGATGAAATTGAAAAGATGAAATTGAACAATAAATTAATCGCTCATTTTCGCGTTCAATTTATCACAAATATTTATCATATCCGTTGAAATGACGCCAAATACTTTTGATACATGTAAAAGAAAAAAAGAGGAATATTAAAAATAACTGAAAAACAAGAAAACGATAAGCAAGAAATATAAATTGAATTATACCAACCAGAGTTTCTTGCAACTCTATAGCACTTTTCAAAAGCTTACACATATAAATATAATATATTAATTAAAATATTCTTTACAATTCACGTAACTCCAACAAATGGCTGACAGTCTTCTTTTGAAATCACAGTCGCAAAAAAAATGTTTTCATTATTTCAAATTGGCGTTGAAACACTTTTTGCCAAACATTGGCGCGAAAAAATGCAAACTCTATTTCATTGCATTTTGTGACCCGAAAAAACTCATTGTTTTAAAAAAAGTATATTTCATGGTACAACTCGAATATTTTTTATGAATATTTTTATTTAAGCAAACTGTTAGAGAAATATTGAACAAAAAGAAAGCAATGTATTTTTTATAAAAGCTACCAAAGGCTGCAATCTTTAAAAACAAATAACTATTGTGTCACTAAATTGGAAAATTATTTTTACCAAAAATCTGTCTGTTGTTTCTGGTTGAACCGATTAATTTTAAAATTTTTTTAATCGCTTTCATTAATAATAAATTCGGCATTTTTCCATTCCATTTAATTAATAAAGAATCAAAATAAGTTTTTACATCTTTTTTAGTTAATTTGCATATTTAGGTATAAATAACAACGGCACAAATGGATTCAGATGAAATATTTTTTATAGAAAATTCACAAAAAAGTTTTAAATTAAAATCTTCTGCCAATCCAAAAAAAACTAAAAAGAAGGTATTCAAATTTTTTAGTTCGAACAATTTCATTCATTTTAAAAAGGGTTTTTTTACGAAAAATCTCTTTTTCAGTTTGATAATAAAAAGTTTTGCAAAAATGGAAGTTTTTCAAGAATATCAGTGATAGGAATGATTGAACCATTTGGATATATAAAGCTTCCACCTCGCTTCGTAACAAATTCTTTAATCTGTATTAAATCAGCAAATAACTTTTCAAATACCGTATATGGAACGGCAACTATGCTTTTAAACTTTTAAAATTTTTTTTTAAAATTTAAAGAACAACAATAAAATCTGTCCATTTTTTAGTTGCTTGCATTTTAGAATTTGTTGTCGTAAATTTATTTAAAGCATACCGTAAGAAAATAAGCACCAATAGTAAAAAATGTGCAAAAATTACTGTATTTAATATTTGACTTAATTGAATTTCATTTATTGCAATATTTTCTAATTTAATATTTTGGCTCATCTTTTTTAGACGAAAAACAAAAAAATATATAAATTCTAAAAACTAAAAACTGAAAAACATTCCACTTTAAAAGATATATCTAAATTTGTTAAAGGTGGAGTTTTATTTCAAATGAATCAACAAACTTTTGGACAAACTTTTACCAAGAAAGTGAAAATTACATTTATTTTATTATTATTATCATATTCATATTCATGGCTGACAATGATGTTTAAAAAAGCAACTAAAAATGATTGTTTTTTACATACATATTTAAATAAAAATAGGTTTTCACTATTTTTTTTGAAGATTTGATTGAAAACAATTTTGAACAATTTTTTTGGGTATTACTTGAAAAAAAAAAGAAAAAAGGATTATGCGATTAAGCGATTAATCAATCAAATGACTCTTTATTTTACTGATAAGGAAATCTTAAAAACAATATATTTTTTTCGGTCAGAGTAATACTTTTTCCAAATAATTCAAAGTAAAAAAAACACAGTTTGAGTAATTCATTTTGTAGCCCCCACAAATTTCCGGTCACACGGTCACAGATATCATGCTTTTTGGAGGGGTATAAATAGGGGGCTCAAATTTTTAGTTAAAAAACAACTTCTTTAAAAGTAATAAGAAAAAACATTCACAAAAAGATGAAATTAATCATTATTTTTATTGTTTGTATTATTTTCAATATTGTTGCAGTTTTAAGTGTTCCATTAAATCAGCCATTTCAAGGCCATTTTACATATTATAATGATGCCGGAACTGGAGCATGTGGACAATGGATTGATGCTTCCAATCAAAAACTAGTTGCAGTTTCACATGAATGGTTTACATCTGCAAATCCAAATAATGATCCATTATGCAAATTTTGTTTAAGAGTTAATTATAAAGGAAAAAGGTTAGTTTTAAGATTTTTTAATATATTTTGATTCAAAATTCTATTGAACAGATTTTTTTTGAAACATAAATAAATTTTTTGAAAAAAATTAAATTTTTGGAACACGGATGTACGTTTGGTCGAGTGGTGTAGCGCGCTCAGCTAAGGACCCGACCCTCGCAGGTTCGAATCCCCGTCCGTGCGGAACTCTAGTATTACCGATTTGAAGGCTATGGGTGCATTCAAAAAGCCTTCAGGGTTAATAGAAAATGCCGAATGGGCTTGGTTCATAAAAAATGCCATCCTTGGATACGTCCCTCTTCCCCGACCTAATGTCTAATGTGGGATATTTTTTAATATTTTTATGTAAAATGAAACATAAAATATTTCAGTATCACAGTTCCAATCAAAGATAAATGTCCTTCATGTGCCCGGGATCACATGGATTTATCTCTTCCAGCTTTTAAAGCCCTTGAAAATCTAGATGTCGGAAATGCATATGGTGCCAAATTCACTTTTGTTACATGTTAATTAACCAATTTTTAAAAACTGTTAATATTTAATCAATCTTTGATCTTTTAATTTAATCTTTTGTTTTAATTTTATGTTTTTTAAAATCAAATTTAAATAAATTATTAATAATTTAATCGTCACTTTTAAAAATTGATAAAAATCTTTAATAAAAATTTGGTTTAAAAATGTTTTTATGCAAATGTTTAATTAAAGAATTAAAATTTTTAGAAAAAAATAAGCTTTAAAATTAATGAAAAAAGAAAACTTTTACAGTTTTTTTGTTTATTTTTTTAAAACAATGTTTATTATTTTTTTTATTGAAAAAAAAATAGAACAAACTTTTTTTTACTTCCGTTTTGCGCCAAAAATGCAACAATAAAAAAAAAGTTTTAAAAAAAGGGAGATAAAAAATGAGAAACATCAAAAAAAATGTTTGTCGATTAAGAATTTTTTTCTGTGAATATCAAATATTTGTCATGTCATGCCATGCCATGGCATCTTTAGCTTTTAAACATGTATGACGGAGGAAGGAATTTAAAAAAACTTAAAATGGTATGTCCAAAAATAATAAATAAATAGTGATAACAAAAATATTTATTTACAAACAAAAATGAAAAATAAAATATACATACAAGTATTGATTTTTTTCACACAGCTGAAATCACGCAATCCCTTTTATCACTACCTTGTCGAGATAAATCATAATTTTGATTACCAAAATCTCCTTGAAAATTTGAACTAATTGTTGTAAATTTTCGATATGGTGGTGTTCCCATTATTACGGCATTCCGCCATGGCATTGTCATTTCATCAGATGGCAGAGGAGTTTCAGTTGTAAAATGATCATTTAAAAATATATCATGTTGAGAAGCTTGCTGATAATCTTTATATTTATTATGCCTTCCCGATAATGAAGTCTCCTCTGTAGATGGTTTTAAAAAGAAAAATAGTGAACAACAAATTTTTTTAAAGTCACAACAATATGCACATAAACATATTATTATTGTTGAAATAATAAAAAATATTACAGAAAATAATGCCAAAGTTTGTGAAAATGTTGTTTGCACACTTCCACGCATAATTATTTTTTCATCCAAAAGAATAGAGTCTTGTAAAATTGCGGAAGTAATATTATAAAAATTTTGTTGACTAACTCCACTACCACCACCACCATCACCTTTTGGGGCCCCTTTATTCATGTTTGTTTAAAGGGCAATTAAAAGAAACATAGTTTTTTTTTGTAGCAGCAACAGCAGCAGCACGTGATATTTTTTCTCTTTCACACTCTTCTTTTTTCTCCTGCCACGAAAAATATGACAATATAAAGAATATAAAAAAAAAGTTGAAGTTGAAGTTGAAGGTGAACAAGTTTGACACCGTTATTGTTGTTTAATGATGAAAAAAAGAATGGAGAGAAAGAAAAAAAGAAAGAAAAGTGCCAAAATAGGCTACGTGTTGATGAAGATGAAGAAGAGAAAGGCAACCAAAAAACACTTTTTTCTTTCTTTCTTCTTAGTTAATGCCAAAGCACAAGCAAGCAGCAGCAGCTTTTCTTTCTTTCTTTTTCTTCTTCTACCAATTGCTGCCATTATTTTGACGAAAACTAAGTAGAAGTAGAAGCTGAAATAAGACATAAGCAGTAGCCGTGACATAAACATTTTGACTTCAGAAGAAAAAAAAAGAAATTTGTTAATGAAGACAGAAGGAGAGAGAGAAAAGAGAGAGGGGATTTGTAAATCTTAATTCTCACTCTTGAAACGAAAGTATGCATAATTCAATGGCTCAAAAAACAAACTTTTTTCTGCAATGGCATCATCCTTTTTTGAAAAATGCCAAAAATGGATGCCTTTCTTTTTACATTTTTCTTTCTTTGGCATTGGAATTGAACTTTTAATGCCAATCCCAAGATGAAAAATGAAAGTTTATGCTAATGGCATAAAATCCATCATCTTTCATTTCATGCCATGCCGTGGCATGACAAAATTTGTAAGCGAAGACATGAGAAGAGAAGGGATTTGTAAATCTTAATTCTCACTCTTGAAACGAAAGTTTGCACAATACAGGGGCAAAAAAACAAATTTTTTTCAACAATGGCATCATAATACTTGAAAAGTGCCAAAAATGGGTGATAGCAAATGTCTTTCTTTTATATTTTTCTTTCTTTGGCATTAAAATTGAACTTTTAATGCCATTGAAAATAGAAAGATTATGCTAATGGCACATTATCCTTCATCTTTCATTTCATGCCATGGCATGCCATGGCATGCCATGGAATAACATAATAAAAAATATTTTCTTGCAGAAAATGCCATTGAAATTTGGCAAATTTTCAAGCAAAATAGAATAGCAAAAAACATTCAATCTCCAAAAAAAAGTTCAAACAAAATATAAAATTGCAAAATGAAATGAAATGAAATGAAATGAAAAAAGTGCAACTTTGTTTGCTGCACTTTTATTTGAGCTGTTTTAATTAAAATCTTTAAATTTCCAAAAAAAGAATATTTTAATTTTTTAGCAATAAATTTTTCCTATTTTTTAAGGCAGGGTTTCTAATTTAGGCTTTTTTCTTCCCTATTTTTTAGGCGGATTATAAAACTGAAACATTTTCTTCCTTTTTTTCTGCAATAAAAAAAAGAAAGAAAATGTTTCAATAAAATTAGTAAAGTTTAATTATTTTCAAGAATTGTTTTTTGCCTTGTGTTGGCGGCCGCTTTTTTTGTGACGTGAAAGGTTTCAAAAAAAAGAAGACGAATTTGTTTGTTTATTTTTATTTTTGCAGCTTTTTTAAAATTTGAAAAAGAGTTTTTGAATGCGTGAATTGTTTTTATTCTTGTTAAAAGGGAGCATTCGGGATAGACAAAGTTTTTCCATCGCACGGGTCCTCTTAGCACGAAAATATGACAAAATATTTAAAATAGTGAATATTACTAAATTTATACTATTTTTTCTGTTTTTACGATTAAAATAAACCCTAAAACATGTGCCGCACAAAAAAAGAAATAATCCAGGAAAATACGAAATTTGAATATTTTATTGATTACTCACACATTTTTAACAACCGTTAAATATTCTCAAAAAATTTTATAGAAATCAAATTTTTTTAAAACAGTTTGTCCTAGGCTTAATTTTAATCATAAAAACAGAAAAAATAGTCTAAATTTAGTAATATTTACTATTTTAAAGATTTTGGCATATTTTCGTGCTAAGAGGGCCCGTGCGATGGTAATGAAAAAAACTTTGTCTATCCCCGAACACTCCTTTTAAATGATACATTTTATTAATTTGTTTTAAAAAAGGTTTATTAAAATGAGAAAAAAAACTGTAGTTGACATATTTGAGTAAATGATAGGTTTTTGTGTATTTGATTAATTTGATGTGAAATTAATTAATATTTAGTAATTTTTATGTGACATTTGTAATATTTTAAATCAAATTCAACTTTCACATGTGATGCATGAGAGAGTTTTATGCTTTATTGCGTTTTTTAGAACACTTTTAATTCAGAATTCTGTGAATTAATTTTAAATTTAAAAAAATTAACTATCTAAAGTTAGTCATATTTGATTAAATTAGGCGGTATTTCCCTGAATCAAGTTCACACATGCATGGTTCCGAGGGGAACGCCAAAATCGCTGCGAGACCAAAAAAATGAAAAAAAGAAATAAACGTGTGTTTCCTTTAATAATAATTTAATAAAATATGGAAATTGTCTTTAATCTATCGTGATATTAGATACTTTTGTAATTACAGTAATTAACAAAAATAGGGGGATACTGTAATTGTAGGTTACTGTATTACAGTATATTTTTTTCATTATTAATCTTTTTTGCAAAA
Organism: Panagrolaimus superbus; assembly: GCA_964035985.1. Lineage (NCBI taxonomy): Eukaryota > Metazoa > Nematoda > Chromadorea > Rhabditida > Panagrolaimidae > Panagrolaimus > Panagrolaimus superbus. Next base: position 17,877,097 of record OZ038357.1, read on the forward strand.
ATATATTTTTATGCAAAAAAAAATAATTAAAATAAAATAATTCCGAGAACTCTTTTAAAAAATATTCCAACACAATTCTTGTTTACTTTTTTGCAGTAATTAATCTTGAGAAAAAATGGAAAGACTTAATTGCCATAAAAAAAATAAAATATAGAGAAGCATCCAAATTTTGTTTGTTTACAAACAAATATGGTAAAGAAAAATGTTACATCAATTTTGATTTTTGACCATTGAAAAAAAATATATATTTAACTCAAATTACATCTTTTTTTTAAAAAAAACTAATAATATTAAAGTTTATATTTTTAGTCGTAGTTAAGTATGTAGGTCATGGAAGAAAGTACTGCAATTATGTGTGTGTGTTTTTGTATGCAAATTTAGAAAATATTTTTAGACTATATTTTTAGGGACCGTCATTGTCATTTTTTTTGCAAAAAAGAGAGAAAAAAAATGACCGGATTTTTTGAGTCGGAAATTTGTATGGATTTTTGGCGGTATAGTGGTTAACGCGTTGAGCTTTCGACCAAGCACTGAGCGCATGCTCAGGTACGACTCCCAGCCAGGGCAAAAAAAATTTCTTCGAAAAAAAATTGTCAAAAAAACTGTTTATTGTTATAAATTATTATTTGTAACATATAAAAAAATTAATTATATATAATTCATATCTGATTAATACATCTTTTTGTTTCAAAATATTGTTTCTTTGATGGATATGTTCTGATATAGTTGAAAAGTCGTCATTTGTGTTTTAAATTTTATGTTAATATAAAAGATTAGTTTGCAAAAAATGTGAAAATGTTTAGACTGCAATGTTAAAGAAAGACAAAAAAAAGAAGATTGTGTCGCTTTTTTTTTTGGTTCATCGATAAAATGTCTAGACAATATCCGAAAAAGATAAACTATTATAGCTTTAAAGAAGTTCTTTAAAGGTGCTGCTTCGTTTTTTTCTCAAGCATTGTCAATTAAAATTTGTGCAATTTTTTAAGTATTGAGCTTGTGACATTTAACTCAGAATGTGTTATTTTAATCATCAATTAAAATTTTGATCACCGTTTTTTCCTTAAATAATTTTAGATGTCAACAAAAAAAACTTTGTTGACATTCGAAATAAAGCATCAAACGTCGGCTGCAAAACGGTCATTGTAACATTCCAAAGATTTAAATTTTTTACATTGTTATAAATCTGAATTGATAGATACCGTAAGCTCAGAAAATGTGTTAAATGGGAAAGAAACTGATAATGATAACCAATTTGAATGTGATAAAATAATATTATTTGAAGAGTTCAGATAATAAATTAATACAAAAAGAATATGAATGCGTTTTTTAAATCCCGACAAAAATTGTAGTTTTTAAACATCATCAAAGAAACAAAAACAAAAAGATGCATTAATCAGATATGAATTATATATAATTAATTTCTTTATATGTTACAAATAATAATTTATAACAATAAACAGTTTTTTGACAATTTTTTTTTCGAAGAAATTTTTTTTTGCCCTGGCTGGGAGTCGTACCTGAGCATGCGCTCAGTGCTTGGTCGAAAGCCCAACGCGTTAACCACTATACCGCCATAAATCCATACAAATTTCCGGCTTAAAAAATCCGGTCATTTTCAACTCCAGTTGCTCGCTTTCTGATTCCAATAACTTTTCATACAAGGGATAAAAAAAATATCTGTACTTGCCATTTTATAGAGAATAGGCGAAAGTATATATTTATATCAAAATTTATAACAAAATCGAAAATTTTTTTTTTCGATGACGGTCCCTAGCTATATTTTTTTTATTTTACTTTTTTTTAAACTTTCGTAAAAATAATCTGTTTTTTATGTGACTCCATTCAGTGTTATTACGGCTCCGGAGCAGGAGCCGGGGCGTAAACCACAAAATATCAAAGCATCAAAGAAAACGTGCCGCTTTTCGGGATTTGGAGCCTCAAAACCGGTTCCGGAGCAGGGCTCTTCGAAATCGAAAAATGTCTATTTTGAAAAAATGTCGATTTCGATTTCGACTGATGGAAAATTATTTTGATTTCTATTTTGCATTTTTTTGTTCGAAATTTAAAATCGAAAGTGGTTTTTTTGGCTTTCTTTGGATGGAATTTTTAACATTTTTAGTAAAAAAGGTCAACAAACAATTGCCAAAAAGTTCCTTTAATTTATTTCGATTTCGACATTTCGATTTCAATATTTCGATTTCGGTCATGAAAAAAATAATTTCGATTTCGCTGAGCTCCATTCCGGAGCCGAAACTGATAAAAAATACCCGTCAAAAATACTGACTCCCAAATGACAAATGACCTAAAACAAAATAAATGTCATTCTTTTGAACTAAATTAAGAGTGTTTCTGTGTCTTTAAAGTTCATGTTTTTGCGTCTTTGTAGTTACATAGATACTATTAATGACAAAGATTACTTTTAAACCTTTTTTTGTTATTTTTAAACAATTTTTTTTGGGGAAAGTAATTTTTATTTTTTGAAAGGTTAAAAAAATGAATTTAAAAAGTTGACAGTTGATTTTTTAATAGATTAAATGGCTTTAAAAGAGTTTAAAAACTATGCCATCATAAATCACAAAAAATTTTATATAGTTAGTATATTTAAAGTTTTTTAAAAATTTATCATTTATCAATTATATCTTTGTCCTTAAAACCTTTCACAAGATTTGACAATTTTCTATCAAAAACAAATATACGTGATTACTTGAAAAAAAAGTTGAAGTGGAATTACATAATTAAAAAAAGTTCAAAAAACTAAGATTTTCATGTTTTTTTAAGAATTCATTAAAGGTTCTTTGCTTTCATTTTCCGCCACTCCACTAACTTTTTAATTTCTTTTCCAAAAACAAACTTTACTTTATTTTCTAATTTTTTAATTCTTATTTTTTCACCTATCTAAAGTATGTTTTCAGATTTAAAAAAATTTTTGTTTTGTTGATTAATTGCAAAAGTAATAGTACAGTTTGTTGAGGGAAAATCTCCTCAGAATTTATAAGATTTCGGATAAATTTAAATTTAATAGACTTTTGATGTCCTATAATAAATCAAAAATGTTTTTATAAAATTAGTAACCATAAGAAAAATATATTTTTAGATAAAAGGAAGATATGTAGATGGGGCCGAGTGGTCAGAGATGGGCAAACGCTTCGCGCGCGAAAGCGCGCCTTTTTTTCAGTCGCTCAAAAATTGGCGACGCTTTTTTTTCTCGAAAATTTTCGCCAAAAAAAAGGCGCGCGAAAAGAAAGGCGACTCATCGCCAATAAAAAGGCGACTCATCGCCAAAAAAAAGGCGACTGGACGATTCTCTTTTTCTCTTTCTAAAACTTATGTTGAAATAAAATCTTTTTTTATTGTACGCTCGAAAGTTCGATCGAACGAAATAGAACAAAAAAGAACAAAACTTGCACGACAAAAAATTTCTCTCTTATTTTTTCGCCTTTTTTTGACGACGGTTCGCTTTTTTTTTGGCGACGGTTCGCTTTTTTTTTGGCGACGGTTCGCTTTTTTTTTGGCGACTATCGCTCGCCAAAAAAAAGGCGCTTTTTTTTTGGCGACTGATTAAAAAAACAAAGGCGAGCGACGAGCGACAATTTTGGCGAAGCGTTTGCCCATCTCTGCTTTTTTCATAAGAATATTACTATAAAAAATTCTGTAAAATCTGTATTATCCATTATTTTTTTTTGTTATTTCCTGTCGTGAAAAAATTACATTTTGCAATTTCCGCCCAAAAAAAAGCTTAAACATTTTTCAAAAACTTTTTGAACCATAAATTTTACACTTTTAATTCCTCTTGTAATTCAAAATTCCAAGAAAACAAATTTCTTCCGCAAAAAAAAGGAAACATATATAATATATATATATTTTTATACACCGCCAAAAAAAATGAAACCTTCTTGTTTTTTAAGCCTCCCTCTTTTTTTTGGTCAACTTGTTTCATTTTTTTGCGTGATTGCCTTTTTTGCTTGTTTCTTTAATACCCCCTTTTTTCCTTGCTTTTAGTATGTATGCTTTTAAATTTGGTCATTTACATTTTACATTTTTTTTAGTAAAAAAAAATTTATTTAATTTATTTAATTTGAAATTGAAATAAGAAAGTATTTTTTTGGGTTCTAATTTTATTTTTTTGTTTTTTTTTGAGAATCGTTTTGGGTCATTTGTTTAAACGCAAAACCGCGGAGTTCCTTTAATCATCTCATTAAACTTAATGATGCAGACTTTAAAAGGTTTTTTCTGAGGGAAGAAGTTGTTGTTTTTGGGTTGTTTTCGTGGTAGGAATAAAAGTTGGGTCTTGGAACGAAAATTTGAAAAGGTCTAAAACACTCTATTATATGATTTGAAATATCTGATATTTTATATTTTAATAGAAAAAATGATTAGAAACCTGAAAAATTTTTCGGCGGAAGTTTCTTTGGGTTGTTTTCGTGGTGGGAGTAAAAGTTGGGTCTTGGAACGAAAATTTCAAAATTTTGAGTTATCTATTATTTACTACTTTAACCGAAAAAATTGTTTAACAATATTTTCTGATTGTGGGAATGTCCGTCACCAAAAAAAGTGACGTCACGCAAAAATCCAAAATATTTAAACCCCCCCCCTTGTCATCAAAATTTTTCCTTTGATCTAATGCCACACTTCAAAGCGGTATCACATTTTGTTAACCCCCCGCCCCCCCCCCCTATAAAATGCGTGACGTCACATTTCGACTATTTTATCGGCGTGTTTTTTATAAATACTACTGGATACTGTAACTTAAAAAATAGATAAATTTTTTAGAATCATTCAAAAATTACCCCTCAATATCCGATCCATCAAACTTCACACCCAAACATGATTCCATTTGATTCAATTATCCGAAATGCGACAGTAATATTTATTGTTGGTTGTGCAACATTTTTATTAATAATAGTTTTTTGCCTTCTGGCAATGGTTGCTTCATTGACATTTGATTGTTGGTGGCATCTTAGTGAGTTTATAGGTATTTTGAAAAAAAAACATCTTTTTTTTATAAATCTTTGCTTTTGTTTTTGCATACTTTTTTCTCTCTTTTTTTTAACTATTAAGAACCAAAGCACAGAGAATTTTGGAAAAAAAAGAAGTTTTAATTAAAGTTGAAAGTTTAAAGGTTTTAGCAACAACAAAAAATAAAAAAATTTAATTGAGGCTTAGAAAGTTTGGCAAATTTTTGTTTATGAAAAAATGAGGCAATTTTCGATGTTTATAAAAATTTGCGACATTTGTTTGACTAATTTTTAGCAGAAAAAATATATAAATTTTGTCAAAAATGTTTGCACATTTGTTTACTAAAACAATGGATGCATTTTTGATTCTAAAAAAAAGTTACGTTAAAATACTGAAATATATTTTAAAAATTTTTTACTATAATAAAAACTTAACTTTATCAGTTTTATTTTTTAACCATAGAAAATTAAAATTACAACAAAATGATGTAATTTTTGGGTTTCGGCACAAAACACATCGAAGTCACCGTTAAATTTTTCAAGCCGAAGTCTGGCAAAGCGTCTTTTTCGCAAACGCGAATTGCGGGATTTTCAAATTTTTTCTTGGAGCAAATCTGTGATTATTTCTTTGGCACTTTTTTTTAAACGAAAACTAATGGCACCATTAAATTCCCCGTGGTCGAATGCCTAAGAATCAGCTTAAATGGTGACAAAAAAATTTTTCAGCAATTTCTGTGTGTTTGAACTTTTGAAGAAAATTTGAAAAATGAAAAACATTAAAAAAAATTTTTGTTTCCGTTTAAACTGATTTTTGGCATGGGGAATTTAATGGTGCCATTAGTTTTTGTTTAAACAAAAGTGTGGAAGAAATAACCAGCATTTTGCTCCAAGAAAAAATTTGAAAATCCCGCAATTCGCGTTTGCGAAAAAAACGCTTTGCCAGACTTCGGCTTGAAAAATTTAACGATTTCTTTGCTTTGAACACGACGTGAAAACTTCAAAATTAAAATTAATAATTATTTGCTTTTATTTTTCTTTAAAATTATCCCTACGCTTAACAAATCTTTTTAAAACCTTTATTCAAAAATTATTTTTTTTCTTCAGGTTACTGTGTCAACATTGATGACGATACGGATAATTTAATTGAAGCTGCAATGTCTCCGAAAGAAAAGCGACGAAAATCGCGTCGTCCCTGGATTGTAAGGCTTGAAAAAAATGGAAAAGTTTCTAATGACACAAAAACATACATGGTATAATGCCGTTACCGTAATCTCAATTTGTTTGGCCTATATTTATTTTTTAAATTATTGAAAACGTGTATTTTTACAGTATTTTTTTAATAAAATAGTAAAACTTTTAATTTAAAAATAAAAACATTGCAATTTTTTGAAGATAAAAGTAATGCAAACAAATTTAATGTACAATATTAAAAAGTATATTTTTATGAAATCTGTTACATCGATCTCAAGTGTTTTTAGAGAAAATATTGGAGTTTTACCGCCGAAATATACTTTAATTCAATGAATAAAAATAAACACAAAAATAAACAAGAATTTTATGATAAATTTTATTATTTATAGATCGAAAATATTTGTGTTATTAAATGTTACACGCTACAGTTACATATTGCATACAGGGATGTCAAATGCAAACGGCCGCCGCCGCCGGCCGCATGCCGGCCGCGCCGGCGGCCGGCGGGCAAGGTTTTTTTCGCCGGCGGCCGGCACGGCCGACGATTTTTGTAAAATTCTTTGTTTTTCCCACACAAAAAAAGAAAAATATAGGCCGCACGGCCGGCCGGCTAACAATTTTAGGCCGCGCGGCCGGCACGGCGGCCGATTTTTTGCCGGCGGCCGCGGCCGGCCATGTTTTCCCGCCGCATTTGACATCCCTGATTGCATAAGTTAAATCACCATTTTTGTTACTGTATTTTTGTACAAAAGTATCTGATAGAGATTTCTATGATATTGGTCGTTCAGGATTTATAGAATAATCCTGACACAGCGGAATTTTTTGGAAATAGAAATGAAAAATGGGGCGGAGCTTAGTTTGTTTCGAAAATCTTATTTGCGCTTATTCATAAAACGCCAAAAGTGATTTTCTTCAAAATTTATAAAAAATTCTCTCAGTAATACAGAGCTTTTACACATGTTAATGATGATTAACATGAAATTAAAAAAGCATTTATTTATAAAAAGATAAAAAAATATAATAGAAAATACATCGTAAGCAAAATATATATTCACTGCCGGCTATAAAAGTTCTTTCACAGGTAAATCTTTAGTGGTAAAGATGATACAATCATTAAGGAAGACAGAAGAATACATATTGTATTCTTTTAACGTTTAACATTTGATATGATGGTGCTGTAACATTGGCAAAAAAACATCTTTTCAGAAATTGATTAACCATATTTTTGTTGTCCAACATTCTGTTAGCAACGATGATGGTTTCTTTGCATTTCTTTCACAGACAGTTTTGAATATTTTGCACGAATTTGGAAATCTGAGATTTATCATAGTTCAGAACAAATATCCGAATATACCTCAACATATAGCACATCAAAAATCTATAATCCCTGAAAAACATCTGTTGAAACCTTTGCAAAATTTTTAAAAATAACTTACGCCGTTGGTAAACATATATTTTTCTACATTGGTAATCATATCCCATTCATCAGTCAATCAATTTATTTGTCGTCGTTCACAATCAAAAATCGATGTTAAGCAAAACACACACATATACATACATATTTATCAACTTTATATATATTATATATAAAGTTGATAAATTTCTTAAGAGCTGTTTATTGATGAGGTCTAAAATAATCATACATATAAAAAGTTAAATTATAAAGATCTACTAAATCATACATTTATAAGCAACATGGTAAACACACATTCATAGCACTTTGAGTTGTTTTATTGCCATATTTAATAATTTGAATACGTTGAAGTTCGGTTCTAGTTTTTTTTAAAATTTTGTTATCAATTAGATTCTCATTTTTATATACACCAGCGTCGATGATTGCCTGGAAAAAATGTCTTTAAAAAGAGATTTTGTAAAAAAAACAAACCTCATGGAGTTATGGAAGAACAGTTCGGCTCGGTGCAATGAAAAATCGATAGAGAAATAGGATGAGCAAATCACTAAAATAAATCAGCAAAATCGAATTTGACATATATAAACGTTAATCGAAGAACAAAGAAAATACAAGCATACTGTAGTCACCAATACATAATAATAACAACAAAATTATACAGTAAAATCACAGAAGAAAATTTATATATTCAACAGTAACAAAACAATATTAACAAAAAAAAAGTTGAGATATTATTAATTTTGATGCAAACTATTTTGAGAAAAAAAAACAATAAAAATTTTGTTTTTACTTAAATTTGTTGTTCTTCATGCACAAAACCCTTGAGAGCATGCGCAAGTACTATAGCATCATAGATTTTTTGCATAGTTTCAATCGCAAAAAAACGCAATAAAAAAAGAAACAACAAAATTTAATCATTGATTTATTGCCTTATATATGTATAAAAGAATAAAGATAGATAAAATTGCTATTTATAAAAATTAAGACATTTAAAGATGCAAAATGTTTACTTTTGACAAAATAGTCACCACAACTTTTGGTAACGTTTTTCCAAATCTTTATATTTTTGCCTGAAACTTTCCCAGAAGCTTCCTTAGATGTATACCAACATTTTAAGTTTCATATAGCTTATTTGAACTCTTGGATCAAAAGTTTTAGTTTTTTAAAAACATAATTAGCTATTTTTTAACGAAAAATTTGCCACAACTTTTGGTAACGTTTTTCCAAATCTTTATATTTTTGCCTGAAACTTTTCAGAAGGCTTCTACTGACACTTGTCTACACTTTAAGTTTCATAGAAGCTGATTGGTTCTAATTTAACCATTTGCTGACCAAAAACAAAAGCTTCATCAAGTTTAAATCTAGCTTTTTTCATTTTTTGATGTTTTTAAAATGTCTCGCAACGAAAACGTCTGTCACAGTCGGGAAATCGAGATGTGCATATCTTTTTCTTTTGTTTCATTTCTATTTTCAATTTGTCGGGTGACGATTCCGCTGTGCTGAATGTCCAATTGTAAAAAATTACCAAAAATATCAAACATTTAAATAAGAAATTTAATTTAATACTTCCAAAATATACGCTATAACTCTGAAAAATCCCCGACCAATTTTTACATTTAAGCTACAGTATAATAACGGAAAATATAACAACAAAACGTGGGAATAAAAAATCTATTGCTGCGTGTTGTTGTAAATTGAGATGAATATTTGAGAGAAGCTTCCAAGACACAATCTTGGTGAGTATCAATGAGAGGTTTTATTTTATGGGGGAAGAACCCAAAATTCATCTTAAAAAAATTTGGGTAAATTTAAGATGAATTTTGGGTGGGAAATAATATTAACATTTGGAATTTGAAGAAATTTTGTATTTGTTTTTTTGCAACAATTTTGTTTGGCGGCGTTGCTGTTAATATACATTTTGCCAACATATTCATTTTATAAAAAAATAAATGCAAAAAATGTTTTGGCGCTTTTTTTTAACGCTTGTTACTCTAGTTTTACAGGGCTCAAAAAAGCGGCAAATAAATCTCGAACATTTTCAAAACTCTGCTCTCTCTCATTTTTTCACTTGACGCTTCTCTGACTCATCTGATTTATGTAATCGCAAAATGACATCAGTGTGATGTGTGATAAATATTTTACAATGTTAACTTAACCAAATAAGCATAAGCAATCGAGATGCAAGCTTTTTCAATGAAAAAACGTTTAAAAAATTTTGTTTCGTGCGTGCGTGAATGTATTTCGTTTTACAAAAGTGAGTTTCGTGAAATCCTAAATTGTTCTTTTTCCGCTAAGTTCTTGATTTCCGTTTATAAAAATACATTTATCTATTACTTTTTTTTTGTAGTGTTAAATATGTCTTTATCACTTTCTGAATGGGATAAGAAAAGATATTTTTATCTTCGTAAAATGTATGTCGCAAGATTTAAAGTCTTTAAATCTCAAGATCTTGAAAATGGTCGCTTTGATGTTACTTTTGAAATCAATGGAAAGGTTTGTGATTATTGTATTTAAAATCTTTTTTAACTATATTTTTTTAGAAACTTCTTGCCCATACTTTTATTTTAACTTCTGTTTCTGAAACTTTAAATTCTTGGCTTTCTGATCGATGGACAACAAAAGATGCAATTATTAAAGTTGAAGATTATACCTATGATAATTTTTATGAATTTATTTGTTTTCTTTACATTGGTGACTGTAAATTAACTAAAGAAAATATTTTTAAAATGGTTGATATGGCAGAATTCTATGGTGTTCCATTTCTTAAAGAATTTTGTGATAAGTTCTTATCAAAGATGGAAAAAGCAGTTGAAACTATTGAAGAAATGTTTGAATTCGCTGATAAATATTATTTAAAAGAACTCAAAAAGTCTATCAGAAGATATTTTCATGTCAATGCTGTTAATGTTTGCGAATCTGAAACTTTTATTGCTTTTAAAAAATCCTTCGTTGTATTTTTGTGTACTACTTCTACGGATGTCAGAAAAAAAGAAATTGGATTTGAATATGTAAGTTGTTTATAAGAAGTTTATTTTATGTATGAATATAATATTGTATCCCTCCCCCCTCTCTCTTGTTTTACATATAATATATTCTTAAATTTTAGTTATATAAATGGGTCGAACATTATGTTATGAAGCACGGAGCTGCTGATGATGACAATTTTAATCTTCTTAATGCTATTAAAACTGAATTAGATCCATTTCTTCCTAATTTTAAATTTAGTGAAATGTCATTTAAGTTTTTGAATAATTTTGTCGGTATGCTTTTTACCCATTGTTTTACTTTTTTATTTTGTAAAGTATACATATATATCTTTAGTTGAAAAGGGATTTGTTTTATCTCCTACGGAAATGCTCCATTTTTTCTTGAATCATAAACCAAAAGATGTTCAACAACAAATTGCTTTTAGAAACGTAAACTTATAAAACATTTGTTTGTAATTTAATTAATATTTTAGACATATGAATTGGCAAAGAAACAAGCATTGAAAAAACAAGAAATGTTTCCTGAAGAAAACTTTAATCTTGTTGATTCCATCAATGCTTATTTGATCGATGTAATTCCTCATGTTGAATTTTTTAGAATGCCAAAAAGCTTTTTAACTGATTTTGTTGGTCAGTTTTTCCTTGCTTTGGGTATTTTTTGTAAACTTTATTTTTTTAGTTGCAAATGGAATTATTTCTAAAGAACAAGCAGATCATGTTTTTGATATTCGAGGTAAGAAAAACTTTTTTTAAGAAGAAGATTCAAACATCATTCAATTGTTGAACGAAATGATTATTTACTTGCTGAAATGAAATCAAATGAAGAATTTGAACTTACTCCTGGTGAAACAACTTCTCTTTCAGCTCGCTTTAATAATGTTTCATAAAGTTTTCATTTTTTGTTTGTTTTTGATTTTTTTATATCTTTTTTGATTAAAATTTTGTATTGTAATTTTGTGCTACTTATCCAATTGTTAACTTACAGTATACTTTATACAAATTCAGTTGCATCTTTCTTTCACAATTAATTTTATTACATAAAATGGATAATTATGATTCAATTGATAAATGTTTCTTTGGCAATTTAAACTTATAAACTAACAATTTCTCGGGATATTTTTATTCTTCGTCCCATCACGACAACACATTTTTAGTTAGAATTTCGAAATTCGAAAAATCGAATTCTTGAAATCATAGGCACATACTCACACTTGGGCAATGCGTGCGCTAGGGTGCGATTATCGCACCCAGGGTAACGGGGTCGCGGTGGATTTTGAAGAAGGGTCGCGGCTGCGAAGCAGCCGCGACCCTAAATTCAGCATTTTTTAAGAAAAATGTTATAATAATTAATGAAAGAAATGTTAGGTGAAATTTGTTTGAGGTTGCTTTTTATAACTGTTCTTTATTAATTATTTAAAAGACTCATTTAAAATGATGGGAGACTAAAAAGGGGTCGCGACCCTCGTGAAAAAGTTAATTTGACCAAATTTATTACTTTTTAAAGATGTGAATGATAGGGTCGCGACCTTTTATTTTGTGAACGATAAGATGTTTTGAAATGGAAAAAGATCAGATATTTTGAGATACCCAGTGAATTATTTCCCCAATTTATTGTTTTTTACAGTACAGAAATAAAGGGTCGCGACCCTTTATTTAAGAATAAAAAAGAGGATTCGGAATTTGTTTAAATGCAGACAAAAATAAATGAGTAGGGTCGTGACCTTTAAAATTTATAAATTTGCTTTTTAATTAGGGTCAAAAATAAAAATTATTTAAGGTAAGAAACACCAGACGACAGGCAAAGTCGCGACGCTTTTGAAAAAACTGAGTTTAGATTCCAAATCATGAAGTTTAAAAATCAACTCTTTGTCACCGGCCGACAAAATTTTAAAAAACGTTTATGACTGAAAAAGAAATAATTTTTTTCCGTTCGGGAACACTTTTTTGAAATCAAATTTTGCAACTCATCTTAAAAACTTTTTTTGAGCATTTGTGGATACGATATCGGCATTTTTAGTATTGAAAATCGTTTTTAAAGGGAGTGTCGAAGATAGTGAAAAACTTTTTACGACAGTTTTCCGTCATTCCAAGTGATGGGGAATGCATTCGTTGCGTGCAGGCGGACAAACTTTTTCATTCCCCATCACTCGGAACGACGGAAAACGGTCGTAAAAAGTTTTTCACTATCTCCGACACTCCCTTTAACGTCCTCAAAAATGGGTATGCGCCAGCTTTTTTGATTTGGTTGCGTTTGGCCGATTTGCGATCACTTTTGGTTGAGACGTAAATGATTAGCTTTTCAGCTATTTTAACTATGTTAAAAGCTTTATATAAGTTTTTGTTCCATAGTTAAGCTTAATAAACTTGTAATTAAGGTTTTTGTGAGATATAAATATTAACAAATAAGCAAATATTTTGCTTATTTGTTAATATTTTCACATATATACGTGATATTGTCTGTATCTTTACAGGTAAGTTTGGTATGTTTATTTTTGCTTATTAACATATATTAATGCATATATATTTCAGATTACAACTAAAGATGCTAAATATATACCCGTTTAATGCTTAAAAGTGATGTTTATTGGCAACGCTTATGGATAAACTTATATATACATTTACGTATACTTAACCAAAAATGATCGCAAATCGGCCAAACGCAACCAAATCAAAAAAGCTGGCGCATACCCATTTTCGAGGACGTTAAAAACGATTTTCAATACTAAAAATGCCGATATCGTGTCCACAAATGCTCAAAAAAAGTTTTTTTAAAAACTTTTTTTAAAAGATTTGATATATCAACTTTAAAAAAATACATTTTGCCAAGCTTTTCTTTGGCGACTATTTTTAGACAATAATCGTTTTTTAAAATTTGTCGGCCGGTGTTTGTCCAAATTTCATAAATCTTAGAATATGAAGGTCGCGACCCGTTTTTGAAAGGTGGAATGTGATTTGAATATAAAAATATTCATATTTTTTGTTAAGCTTACAATATTTTAATATTATAAGTTGTACGAAGACTTAAAAGGTCGCGACCCTTTTTTCGAATAATCGAAAGTGGTATCAAGCTAAGTGTAAAGTTAAAAACTGTTGAATTCTGACGATAAAAAAGAGACGAAGACATTCCCAGTAAAATAGTTAAAACTAAGTGAACATAAGAAAAAATGGAAAAGATTATTATTATGTAATTGGCCCCAGGGCGATCCGAAGGATCGTCTGGGGCAATTTGGGTTCGGTTCCCAGAACGGCACACGATCCCGAGCTTTAAAAGCAAATCCTGACTTCATTTTTTATTTTTTCACTTTTTTGTAACTTGGGATCTGTTTCCGGGCCACCCGTGAAGAATCCCTGAAAAAATTTAAAAAAAATATCGGGTGGTTACAAAATGGCAGCACATTCTTTGTCACAAAAATTGTGCTGATGTCTCTCCGTTGGTTCGTTCGTTCGTATGTCACAAAATATGCAAAATTTTTTGTTGACATTTTGCCAAAGATTTCTTTAGAAAAATTTTTTAAAATGAAAGAAAAATTTGGGTTGTGGGATTTAACGTTTTTAGGGGCAAAAAAATATGGGGGATCCGAAAATGGTAATTATTTGGACCCATTAAAAAAGAGTTGTGGTAAAAAGGGGGTAGTACTGTAGAAAAATTTATTTTTCGGGATTTACATTTTTTCGTGCTAAAAAAATATGAGGAATTATTTTAAATTTTAACTAATTCAATAATTAATTTTTGTAGATTAATAATTAATAGGGATAAAAGGGGGGGGGGGGGTAGTACTGTAGAAAAACTTGTTTTTTGTGTGTAAAAAGATTAGGGGAATTCGAATATGGAGTCCATTTCGAAGCTTAATGTTTCCACTAACAAATCTTTTTCCGTTTTAACAGGTATTCAGACGTTTCCCCGACCGATATTTCCATTTCACTTCTTGGCATTTCACTGACTAGACATTTCCCCGACCAAGACGTACGTATCCTCGACTAAATCGCAAAACATTTCCCCGATTTTAAAAATTTTTAAAAAATAAAACACTTTTTTATTAAAGAAGTACCCCGATAAATTGTGTCTTTTTTTAAAATATTATACAAAGTTAGGTTACTGTAAGTTTTTGAACCTGTTAGTTTTTCTTAGACAATAATATAAATCGCTTAGTTTCTGTTATGCTACGCTACTCCATCTAAGGCATGGGCTCTTAGGGTTTCCTCAGGGTTTCTTAGGGTTTCTTAGAGTTTCTCAGGGTTTCTCAGGGTTTCTCAGGGTTTCTTAGGGTTTTTTAGGGATTCTTAGTCAAAATGCTACCCCGTTTTAAGCTGCTATAGCATACAGAGCAACTTTTTTTAACCAAAAAAAATAAAACATAAATGAAATTCTGAAAATGATGCATATCAAAGATATCAATAAAAGTTGAGAAATCGCTTAAAAAAACATGCAAAATTACAAAACAGGTGAATTTGGGTTTTAATGAATTCAATAAAAGTTGAGAAATCGCTTAAAAAACTTGCAAAACTGACAAAGTTGGCGAATTTGGGTTTAACGGGTCCAGTAAAAGTAGTGAAATCTTTTTTTCTTAAAAATATGACAATTTGTGTTATGAATCTGGAAGCAATAAAAGCAGGGAAATCAAAAATTAATTAATCTTTTTTTGCCATCAAACCCAAATTTCGTGCTTTTTATTTCGTTCGGATAATCTGATTGTTTTTAGCATTACTATTTTTATGGCTTAAACACCATATTTTTCTGTAAATTAGAAAAAGATTACTGCTATGACCGTTTACGCGCCAAAAATTGATAAATTAATTTTTTAAGGTAACCCGCCTATAAACATAGTATGCTAACATATGTGCACACAAAAACGCCGAAATTGCCTATTGGATAAGCCTAAGTCATAACTGACGACCACAAAATTGTTGAATTTTAACCATAATGTTATTTTTTTGCTAAACCATAAATATACTAATTACAGTCGTATTTTTTTACTCATAAGCTCTATAGGCTAGATCCTACCTCATTAGGCTAGCCGATGGGTCTAAGCCCTTAGCCATCATAGGAGGCACCCGTAGCCCCTTAGGAAATTCGGTGGCGTATAGAAATAATTTTGTGGAGTAAGAAAGATGGCTAAAAATCAGTAGTTTTATGGGTAACAAATAATATGATGCCGTTTCTCAGTTCTCACTCACGGGTTATGCAGTAATCAAAAAATCATTCAAAATTTAGAGGATCCAACAATCACATTTGTTTGCTTAACTGAAATAATATTTTCCAAACAAAAAGTCCTCGCACGAAATTTGGGTTTGATGGCAAAAAAAAGATTAATTAATTTTTGATTTCCCTGCTTTTATTGCTTCCAGATTCATAACACAAATTGTCATATTTTTAAGAAAAAAAGATTTCACTACTTTTACTGGACCCGTTAAACCCAAATTCGCCAACTTTGTCAGTTTTGCAAGTTTTTTAAGCGATTTCTCAACTTTTATTGAATTCATTAAAACCCAAATTCACCTGTTTTGTAATTTTGCATGTTTTTTTAAGCGATATAATTACTCATTTTTGTGAGACAATCGCGACCCCTTGAAAAAATTGAACCAACATATTTAATTTTATTTTATTATTAGGTTTAAGACAGTTTGGCTTTTATATATTATATTTAAAAAAATTTTAAATGTCAGGGTAGCGGCATATACACACGGGCTCATTGGGTGTTCGGTAGAGACGGATTTTGAGTTAAAGGGGTGGGATTTGGTTATTTTTACTCCCAAACCACCCTAAAATCATTAAAAAATGATTTGGGAGATGTCGGGCCCGAAAATCGAAATTTCCAAATTTTCGATATTTTTCCCAGGGGGGACCAAGACAAAATTTTTGAGAAAAAATTTTTTTTGCTTTAAAATCATCAAAATATGTCCGAAATAATATAATTACACTTTAAAAACCATTTAAATGATACAAAACAATCAAATAGTGAAGATATATCATTTCAATGATGTTGGGGGTATTGTGTAAAAATTTTCGTCAAGAAAAAAAATTTTTTATGCTTTAAAATCATCAAAATATATCCGAAATAATATAATTACACTTTAAAAACCATTTAAATGATACAAAACAATCAAATAGTGAAGATATATCATTTCAATGATGTTGGGGGTATTGTGTAAAAATTTTCGTCAAGAAAAAAAATTTTTTATGCTTATCTTCGACTTTGATATGATTGGGTCTTACTAAATCGAGGTCAGGGGGTTTAATTAAAGCATTTTCAGGCGTTTAAACTCATTTCTAATTACAGCTTTTGCTCTTGGTGGCTTTTAAAGGCGTATTTTGAATTAAAAAGGAGAGATCGATGTCTTACAGATAAGATAGAAGCATGATTTTTATTTTTAAATGATCACTAGGTTATTTATAAAAAAATGACATGAGTTTTTTATTGCCGGGTGAATATTTCTCATTTGCCAGGTATTTGAAAATTTCCGTTGTTTATACCCCAACATCGTTGAAAGGAGAGAACTCATGCAAAACAGATATACAGATAATTCCTGTTGGTTTTTTTTTGATTGTCACAACCATATGGAAAAAATGACATGAGCTTTTGAGTATATCTTATCGGGAACCCAAAAATTTTTGGACCTCTACTATATCTATAGGTAAAATGGACTGTTTAACCATTTTACCTCCCCCCCCCCCCCTTGTCGTCACAATTTTACCTTTGATCTAATGCCGCACTTCGAAGCGGTGTCACATTTTGTTATCCCCCCCCATAAAATGCGTGACGTCACATTTCGACTATTTTATCGGCGTGATTTTTATAAATACTACTGGATACTGTAACTTAAAAAAATAGATAATTTTTTTAGAATTATTCAAAAATTACCCCTCAATATCCAATACATCAAATTTCACACCCAAACATGATTCTATTTGATTCAATTATCCGAAATGCGACAGTAATATTTATTGTTGGTTGTGCAACATTTTTATTAATAATAGTTTTTTGCCTTCTTGCAATGGTTGCTTCATTGACATTTGATTGTTGGTGGCATCTTAGTGAGTTTATAGGTATTTTGAAAAAAACAACATTTTTTTTTTATAAAACTTTGCTTTTGTTTTTGCATACTTTTTTCTCTCTTTTTTTAAACTATTAAGAATCAAAGCACAGAGAATTTTGGAAAAAAAAGAAGTTTTAATTAAAGTTGAAAGTTTAAAGGTTTTTAGCAACAAAAAAAAATAAAAAAATTTAATTGAGGCTTAGAAAGTTTGGCAAATTTTTGTTTTTGAAAAATGACGCAATTTTTGATGTTTATAAAAAAGTTAACTTTATCAGTTTTATTTTTTAACCATACAAAATTAAAATTACAACAAAATGATGTAATTTTTAGGTTTCGACACAAAACTTCAAAATTAAAATTAATAATTATTTACTTTTATTTTTCTTTAATATTATCCCTATGCTTAACAAATCTTTTTAAAATCTTTATTCATAAATAACCTTTTTTCCTTCAGGTTACTGTGTCAACATTGATGACGATACGGATAATTTAATTGAAGCTGCAATGTCTCCGAAAGAAAAGCGACGAAAATCGCGTCGTCCCTGGATTGTATGGAAAAGTTTTGAATGACACAAAAACTTACATGGTATAATGCCGTCAAGGACGTCAGCAGAAATTTTTTTCGGGGGGGGCACGACCCCCTCCAATAGCAAAAAAAAAATTTTTTTGCTATTTTTCAAAAGGTGGTGGGAGAAAAAAAAATTTTCGAATCCATTTCGGGGGGGGCACGTGCCCCTCGTGCCCCCCCCTGGTGACGTCCTTGAATGCCGTTACCGTAATCTCCATCTTTTTTGGCTTATATTTATTTTTTAAATTATTGAAAACGTGTATTTTTACAGTATTTTTTTGAAATAATAAAACTTTTATTCAAAAATAAAAACATTGAAATTTATTTGAAGATAAAAGTGTGGGAAAAAAATTTAATGTACAAAATTAAAAAGTATATTTTTGTGAAATCTGTTACATCAATCTCAAGTGTTTTTAGAGAAAATATTGGAGTTTTACCCCCGAAATATACTTTAAATCAATGAATAAAAATAAATACAAAAATAAACAAGGATTTTATGATAAATTCTATTATTTATAGATCGAAAATATTTGTGCTATTAAATGTTAATTACAGAATTTTTGTGTTATTGCATTTGTTAAATCACCACTTTTGTTAATGTATTTTTGTACAAAAGAGTAAGATTAAAATTTCGAGGATTTTGGACGTTCAGGATTTGTAGAATAATAAAAAATCTTTTGCTGCAGCTGCGTGTTGTTGTAAAATAAGCGGAACATTTGAGAGAAGCTTCCAAGACACAATCCTGGCGAGTATTGATGGGAGGTTTTGTTTTATGGGTGAAGAACCCAAAATCACTACAACGCGTTTCACACGAAAATATTCGAAACTCTGCTCTCTCTCTTTTTTTCACTTATCTTTTTTTTCTCTAACAAAATAGCAAAACCGTGTAAAACGCGTTGTAGTGCAAAATTCATCTTAAAAAAATTTGAGTAAATTTAAGATGAATTTTGGGCGCTGCCTTTTTTATGTAAAAATATTTAATTTGTGCGAATTAATGTAGTAAAAAATCTGTAAAAATCTTTAAATTCACATTTTATCTGAATTGCATATTTATTTTGTCTCATTTCATGTCTAAATTTATCTGTAATATTTTTTTCAGAACTGCTAATTTGCGTAGAATTTTTCTTGAATGGATTTTTTCCGGAGAAATTTTTGCGAAATTATTTTTTCAGAAGTGCTAATTTGCGTAGAATTTTTCTTGAAGAGATTTTTTCCGCACGCAATGTTGTGTAAATGTTTTTCAGAAGTGCTAATTTGTGTAGAATATTTCCCGAATTTAGCAAAGCCACGGAAAAACAATCTCTTCAAGATAAATTCTACGCAAATTAGCAGTTCTGAAAAAAATTTACACAACATTGCCGTGCAGGAAAAATCCATTCAAGATAAATTCTACGCAAATTAGCAGTTCTGAAAAAAATTTACAGATAAATTTATACATGAAATGAGACAAAATAAATAAGCAATTCAGATAAAATGTGAATTTAAAGATTTTTACAGATTTTTTACTACATTAATTCCCACAAACTAAATATTTTTACATAAAAAAGGCAGCGCCGAATTTTGGGTGGGAAATAATATTAATATTTGAAATTCAAAAAAAATTTTTTTATTTGTTTTTTTTTACAACAATTTTGTTTGGCGCCGTTGCTGTTAATATACATTTTGCCAAAATATTGATTTTATAAAAAAAATAAATGTAAAAAATGTTTTGGCGCTTTTTTTTAACGCTTGTTACACTAGTTTTACATGGTTTTACTGGGCTCAAAAAAGCGGCCTGTAACACTAGGCCAAAAAAATCTCGAACATTTTCGAAACTCTGCTCTCTCTTTTTTCCACTTGGCTTTTTTTTTCTCTGGCAAAAAAGCAAAACGATCTCTCTTTTCTTAACTTGACGCTTCTCTGACTCATCTGATTTATGTAATCACAAAATGACATCAGTGCGATGTGTGATAAATATTTTACAATATTAACTTCGCCAAATAAGCATAAGCAAACGAGATGCAAGCTTTTTCAATGAAAAAACGTTTAAAAAATTTTGTTTTGTTTCGTGCGTGCGTGAATGTATTTCGTTTTACAAAATTGAGTTTCGTGAAATCCTAAATTGTTCTTTTTCCGCTAAGTTCTTGATTTCCGTTTATAAAAATACATTTATCTATTACTTTTTTTTTGTAGTGTTAAATATGTCTTTATCACTTTTTGGATGGGATAAGAAAAGATATTTTTATCTTCGTAAAATGTATGTCGCAAGATTTAAAGTCTTTGAATCTCAAGATCTTGAAAATGGTCGCTTTGATGTTACTTTTGAAATCGACGGAAAGGTTTGTGATTATTTTATTTATTACATTTTTATATTAACTATATTTTTAAGTTTCTTCATGCTCATACCATTTTTTTAACTTTTGTTTCTGAAACTTTAAATTCTTGGCTTTCTGATCGATGGACAACAAAAGATGCAATTATCAAAATTGAAGATTATACCTATGATAATTTTTATGAATTTATTTGTTTTCTTTACATTGGTGACTGTAAATTAACAGAAGAAAATGTTTTTAAAATAGTTGATATGGCAGAATTCTATGGTGTTCCATTTCTTAAAGAATTTTGTGATAAGTTCTTATCAAAGATGGAAATACAAGTTGAAACTATGGAAGAAATGTTTGAATTCGCCAAAACTTACTCATTACAAGAACTCACAGAGTCTATCAAAAGATATTTTTACCACCAAACTGTTAAAGTTTGCGAATCTGAAACCTTTATCGCTTTTAAAAAATCCTTCGTTGTATTTTTGTGTACTACTTCTGTAGATGTCAGAAAAAAAGAAATTGGATTTGAATATGTAAGTTATTTATAAGAAGTTTATTTTATATATGGATATAATATTGTACCCCCCCCCTTCTCTCTTGTTTTGTATGTAATATATTCTTTAATTTTAGTTATATAAATGGGTCGAACATCGTGTTATGAAGCAAGGAGCTGCTGATGATGACAATTTTAACCTTCTTGATGCTATCAAAACTGAATTAGATGGAATTTTTCCTAATTATCAATTTTGTGAAATGTCATTTGAATTTTTGATGAATTTTGTCGGTATGCTTTTTACCCATTGTTTTACTTTTTTATTTGGTAATGTACATATATATATATATGTTTAGTTAAAAAGGGATTTGTTTTATCTCCTGCGAAAATGCGTCGGTTTTTCTTCAATCAGAAACGAAAAGATGTTCAACAACAAATTGCTTTCAGAAACGTAACTTCTAAAATAATTGATCGTAATTTATTAGTAGTTATTTTAGACATATGAATTGGCAAAGAAGCAAGGCTTGAAAAAACAAGAAATGTTTCCTGAAGAAAACTTTAATCTTCGTGATGCAATTAACGCTTTATTGGTTGAAGTTATTCCTCGAGTTAAATTTTCTCTTATTGATCAAACTTTTTTAACTGATTTTGTTGGTAAGTAGTTCTTGTACAATCCCGAGCGTCAACTTTCGGACAAAAAGACGACGAACGACGACGAGCGTACTGGTAGAAATTTTTTTTCCAATGGCGTTCGTCGTCTTTTTGTCCGAACCAGTGTTTTCGTGCCGTCTGACGGCAGACGGCGACGGCGGTGTTTGAAAAGTGATGACGGCGCCGTCAAAGTTTTTGCCTTGATCCCTGTTAAAAAAGTCAAATTTTCAATTTCGGAGAAAAACGTTTCTAAACTTATTCTGAATCATTTCTAAGTGATATAGAACTAATTTTGGCTATTTTCCGCCCTTTTTTTAAGACTCAGTTTCTGTGGACGGTTCTTGACGGCGCTTTCGCCGTGAGACGGTGGCGTTTCAAAAAATCGAAAACACTGGTCCGAACGTTGACGCTCGGGATTGTATTTTATATCTCCTATAATAACATGTATTTTTAAGTTGCAAATGGAATTATTTCTGAAGAACAAGCAAATCATATTTTTGATATTCGAGGTAAGCAAAACGTGTTTAAAGAAGAAACATATATTGCCACGTACAATCCCGGTCTTCATTTTTCTGACACCTTGCCGTTTCTGTCCTTTCACTTTGCCGCGGTGATAAAGACTGTTAAAAATTTAAATAATTATTTTTACCGATGCAAACGGAAAATATAAAATAAAGACCGAAATTGTACGTCAAAATAATTTGTTTAGTTGAAATCGTAAATAACGGCAAGACTGTTAATGGTATAATCACAGATGATAACATTGGTATTCGTGACAGTATTAGAAAAATGAAATGCTGGAATACCACTCAGCAAAGCACAACAAAGATTCAATTTTGGAAATTTCCATTTCGTGTTCCAGAAACTCCAAGTTCTGTTCAAAACATGAAAGGTTGTGAATGGTATTTATGCTTGGAAGCAGATGGAGGTGTAACATTCAAACATCATTCAATTGTTGAACGAAGTGATTATTTACTTGCTGAAATGAAATCAAATGAAGAATTTGAACTTACTCCTGGGGAAACTTCTCTTAAAACCCGCTTTAATAATGTTTCATAAACTTTTCTTTTTTTGTTTGTTTTTGATTTTGTATTGTAATTTTGTGTTAATTTACAGTACACTTGGGTAGGGTGGTGCGAAAGTAAAAGTTTTTTTGTCTGTGTTAAATAGTTTCTGAGAATGTGTTTTTTGTCTGGTTTATCTCATGCAACGCTTAATCCACCTTTCGAATTTTGTGCTACTTATCCAGTTGTTAAATTACAGTATACTTTATACAAATTCAGTTGCATCGTTCTTTCACAATTAATTTTATTACTTAAAATGGATAATTTTGATTCAACTGATAAATGTTTTTTGGCAATAATAGGCTTTTATTAAACTTATTAACTAACAATTTCTCGGAATATTATTATTCTTCGTACCATAACGACAACACATTTTTAGTTAGAATTTCGAAATTCAAAAAATCGATTTCCTGAAATCATACTAAAAATGTCTTGTTGGAGTATCGCTGTTTTTCAAAATTAAAATATCAAAATTCGTTCAATCATTCCTATCCGTGTTATCCTTGAAAAACTTCCATTTTGCAAAACTTTTTATTATCAAACTGAAAAAGAGATTTTTCGTAAAAAAAACCCTTTTAAAAATGAATGAAATTGTTCAAACAAAAAAATTTGAATACCTTCTTTTTAGCTTTTTTTGGATTGGCGGTTAATTTCAAGCTTTTTTGTGAATTTTGTGTAAAAAATATTTCATCTGAATCCATGTGTGCTTTTGTTATTTATACCAAAATATGCAAATTAACTAAAAAAGATGTAAAAACTTGTTTTGATTTTTCTTTATTAATTAAATGGAATGAAATTGCCTAAATTTAAAATAACAAAAATTATTAAAATTAATGTCACTGATAAATTCGGATTACGGTAGTCCAAACTTTAATTCTTCATTTTTTAAAATACATTTTTCTTTCACATCAATCCCAAGTGTCTTTATAGAATATATCGGAGTTTTATCCCCGAAATATACTTTAATTCAATGAATAAAAATAAATACAAAAACAAACAAGGATTTTATGATAAATTTTATTATTTAGAGATCGAAAATATCTGTGCTATTAAATGTTAATTACAGTATAATTGTGTTATTGCATTTTTTTAATCACCAGTTTTGTTACTGTATTTTTGTACAAAAGTATCTGATAGAGATTTCTATGATTTTGGACGTTCAGGATTTGTAAAATAATCCCAAATGTCCAATTGTAAAAAATTACCAAAAATATCAAACATTTAAATAAGAAATTTAATTTAATACTTCCATAATGTAGGCGATAACTCTGAAAATCCCTAAATATTTGGGTACTTTTTCCGTTTCGCCCACACATTTTTTACTCGGATTCTTGAAAAGTTTTCCAAGTTTTTGACGTTTGTGTGTGAAAAAAAAATGAAAAAAAATCCGAGTAAAAAAATGTGTGGGCGAAACGGAAAATGTGCCAATATTTGTTATATTCAAGCTGGATAAAGTATCATAACAGAAAAAATAACGACAAAAACATGGGAATAAAAAATCTTTTTTAGAAAAGGAGAATGGCAGTGCTGCGTGTTGTTGTAAAATAAGCGGAACATTCAAGAAGCTTCCAAGACACAATCCTGGCGAGCGTTCATGAAATGTTTTAGTACCTTTTTATAAGGAAAGAAGTCGGGCTTACATTTTACATACTTTCTTGTTAATCCACTTCATTAAGGTTGCACCATACTTTTATTTTGTTTTGCTATTTCATTTAAACTGAAAAATTTCGTATAAAATAGATTTAAAATAAAGCAACAGCAAATAATATTTCAATTTATTGTAATATTATTATGATACATAAATTTTGAATACATTAATTTATAATATTTTTTTAGTTTTAACTGTGACATTTTTTAGTTATATTTGGAATAAGTTTGTTAAAAAATATACTGTACTTTATTTGAAAAAAAAATAAATGTTTGTAAAAATTTAATATATAAAAGTTGAATCTAAAAACACTTTTATTTTCTGCCAAGGATACCTCCAAGTGGATTAGATGAGCCAGGAATTGATGGGATTGGAACATTATCCAAAGGATTGCCGGATGGAATTGGTAATCCCGTTGGAAGGGGTAAAATAGTTGGAAGTGGAGGTAATCCCGTTGGAAGATTTTCCAAAGGACCTTTTCCACCATCATCCTCGGATTTAGAAGCAAGTGGAATTCCAATATCAATTTGAATTCGAAGAAGTTTTAAAGTTTTATCAGTGTGAATTAAATTTGTGGCTTTTAAAGTATTTAAAAGATTTCCAATATTCAGGGATGAAAGTAAGCCACTTCCACTTCCACCAAGAAGATCCCCAGCTGGAAGGGAGCATAATGGATCGGTGGCTGCTCCAGTTCCAGCCCCACCTCCAAGACCATCAAGAATTGGAGCAGCAAAAATTGAAGTTGAAAAAAGAGCAAAAAGGATAAAAGTTGATTTGAACATTGTAAATGATGATATTTGATTGACAGAAGGGAATCGAAGGATGAATGTTGTTGATTTAAATCTTTTTAGAATTTGCTTTTATACAGAAATAGTTGGACAAAGAACACCGAATTTTTTGAAGGTATGACCCCTTTTTTTAATTTTCCATTGTTTTTTTTTTGCAAATTTAAACATCAGTTGCAAAATCTTTTTTGTTTTTCAATTTTGGAAAATCCATAGACTGATTTCTGAAATAGGCTCCATTGTTTTAAATTAATTCAAAAATAATGTTTATTCAACAGTTTTTTTGTAATCGAAGAACATTTTTTTGGAAAAAAATGGGGAGTACCATGTTTGAATTGAATTCATTAATTCATTTTGTTTGAATTTAATTTTGCAAATCAGATTATGCAAAATTAAAGGAGATTCGTTAGTTGATGCATTGCGAAATTCTGAAAAAATTTGAAAAAAAATTTTGCCGCATTTTTCCCGTGGCAAAGAAACTTAATTTCGTAAAAAAGTTTCTTTGCCACGGGAAAAAGGCGGCAACATTTTTTTCAAATTTTTTCAGAATTTCGCAATGCATCAACTAACGAATCTCCTTTAAGAGACCAAAAAATTATAAAAAATTTTATACATTTTTGTCGAAAAAATGAAACTCTTTTTAAGAGAGACTCTACCACATTTTTTAAATCGAGTGGCACATTGAAATTTTTTTGCCAATTCTTTTATAACAGTTCGATAAAACTAGGTGAAAAAACGTTATTCCTAGAGTTTTGGAGCATTCTACCGTGTGAAACCGATTTCGCAGATTTTCAAAGATTGAATATAACCAAAATTTCAAAAAATCGGGAAAAATCAGAAATGCAAGCAAACAAAAAGTTGTGCCCCAGAATTGTACACATAAGTAAGGGCTATAAAATGGCTATAACAAAAAAAAATTATCTGACTTCTTATGTCGAAATTTCGATATTTGTAATTTTCGACCCATGTAAAAAAATTTGCATATTCATTCTCCAGAGCTAAATAATGCACCGTTTGATAGCCCAGTATGTGTGGATTTTGAAAATGTATGGCTTGAACTCACAGAGTGGCAGGGTTGCGATTCGTAAATAGAAAAGTACGTGCAACTAACATCTTCAACATCATCTAAATAGTATAACTTTGTTATTTCCAAAGATATCAACTTCCGGTGACTTACATTATGAAACATAATGTTGTTGGAGCATCTAGGGTGAGTTTCAGGGTTATTGGTAGCGATTTCGAAATAGGAGGTTATTTTATAATTTCAAAATTTAACAACATGGAAATATTGCAAAAATTCAGATTTTTCTTTATAGATAAAGTTAAATATGCATTCTAAATGTAAAATATATGTAACAATACTAATACAAATTGCTAAAAAATGACGGGGGGTCAAAATCGATGTTTTACGATTTTTTTAATTTTGCTTATTTTTGATCAATTTTCGAGATACCAAAACATTGGGAATATCGTCACCTATCAATATTTTGATATTTTTAAGTTAAAATATAGCTTGTTTAAGATTTTTGGGCCATGTTTCAACATCCTTGGATCTCTAGTTTCCATTTGCCACCTAATTGAAAACATGGGTAAAAATTAAAGTAAAATCGATCTAAAATCCGTGTTTTTTCTTATAGAACTTTACTGAAAACAATTTTTTTAAATTTATCATAGTTTATTTTGATAGTTAGAAGTATTTGTATGTCATTTTAGACAATTATAAGTTTTTCAGTAATTACTGATTTTTCATATTTCGAGAAAATTGATTTGACAAAATGAAATCGCTCAAAAAGTGATGAAATAGTGACATGTAAGCGAAAAAAATTGTTTTCAGTAAAGTTCTATAAGAAAAAACACGGATTTTAGATCGATTTTACTTTGATTTTTTACCCTTGTTTTCATTTAGGTGGCAAATGGAAACTAGAGACCCAAATATTATTATTTTTATTATTTTATTTGCATGCCCGAACGCATGCTGATAAACAAACAAATAAATGAATTACAGTACAATTAAAACAGTACAATTAAAAATAATTAAAATACAATTACATTAATAAATAAACTTTCACATTTTTTCATCACAAGGATACAATATAAAATTTACAAATTAAATTGAACATTTTATGAGATTAAAGAAGAGAAGAAAAATATAGAAGAAAGAAACAATGCAAATGAGAGAAAGAAGAAATAATAATTTAGGAACTTTTAACTATTTAACTTTTGAAATTTAAACTTAAAGTGTTAGTAGGTAATTTTTGAACTCATTATGACTAGTATATTGGATTTTTCTAGGTAATTTGAGATATTTTGAAGTGGTTTTGAAAGTAAAGAAACTTGTTCGAATGGTTGACTTTCCCCTTGGTATAGATATTTTTTGGTTTGATCCCCTTGTAATGGAAACCCTTTTAGAAAGACAAGTTTTGAAATTTAAACTACCATTAAGGTAATCATTAAGAAATTGTAAGTCATACTTATTCCTCCTAGATTCTAACGTTTCAATTTTAACATCAATTAGCTCTCCAAGCCTGATTAATTTATCCTCGTAGGGTTCATTTGAAAATTCTCTTAAATTTTTGCAACGTAAAAAAATATTTCTAATGGCTACTCGCTGGACTTTTTCAAGTTTATCAATCAATTTTATCTTAGTTGGATTGAATACCGGAGTAGAAAATTCAACAAGTGGTCTAACATAAGTTGTATACATATGATATAGTAGATTAGGAGAAGTAGATTTAAGACCCTTAAACAACATAAAAGAACGCCCTAAAGCTTTTTTGGAAATGTTGTCAACATGTTTATCCCAACTCAAATCATCAGATACAATTAATCCTAAATCTCGAACAGAAGATTGGTTGTTTGGGAGCTTACTGCCATTTAAAAAGTAGGAAAATGAAGGGTTTTTGTTAGGTAAACAATGCAACACATTACATTTGTTTATGGCAACTTCAAGTTCATTTTCAGCTACCCAAACTTCCAATTTTTTTAGAAAAGAATGAAGAGGAGAATTTTCAGAACGAAGTATAGCAGAGATAGCTTTTAAGTCGTCAGCAAAAAGTTCAAGCAAAACTCCCACTGTTTCACAAAAAGATATGAGATCAGCAATAAAGAAAGCAAAAAGAATAGGACCCAATTTTGAACCTTGTGGTACCCCAGAATTAACATCATAAAATTCAGAAAAACATTCACCAATTTTAACTCTAAATTTTCGATTAGTCAAAAATGCTTGAATCCAAGCAATTACAGAATTTGGAACTTTTGCAGCTTTTAGTTTTTTAAAAAGTAAATGGTGTTTAAGTCTGTCAAAAGCCTTTAAAAAGTCGAAAAATATAATGTCAACAGGAATTCCTTTATCAGCTTTTTGAGTGATAAAGTCATGAACTTCTAAGAGTTGTGTTGCAACATTTTTTGATTTAGTAAATCCATGTTGACAAGATGGAAGAATGTGGTTTTTTTCGAAAAAATCAGTTAAAAAACTTATGATGATTTGCTGAGGTACCGCAGAGAGAGAACAGTTTAAAGATATGGGCCTATAATTTGATGGAAAATGTTTTTCCCCTTTCTTAAAAATTGGAATTACAATAGATTCCTTCCAAAAATCCGGCACTGAACCTTGTAATAACGAAAAATTTAGAAGTGTAGTTATGGGTTTTACAAGTGTCAGCGCACATTTTTTTAGGATTATGTAAGGAATGCCATCGGGAGATGTGTTGCATTTAGATGGAAGAGATTTTAATAGCTCAAGCACTTCAGCTTCCGTAAGAGATTTTAAAGAATTGTCATCAGAAGTAAAAGTATCAAAAGAAGATTTGTTGGGATGATAATAATCAAAAAAGTTTTTTGCAAAAGCAGAAGCTTTATCTTGGTCCAAAAAGATAGTTTGATCATTCATCTTGAGAGAGGGTAGAGTATTGTGGCATTTTAAAAGTTTACCAAGATGATTGAACATACCTTTAATGCCACAAGTTTTAAGAATATCTTTTTCTCTTTGACGTTTTGCTTTAGAAGATAAAGTTAAAATTCTTTTTGAAATTAAGGAGATTTTCTTAAAGTTTTGTGGCAATAAAGGTATATTATTTCGATGTGCAATCATCTTTTTAACGTTTGGAGGAAAACAAGCAGACGATGAAGGAGTGACTACTTTAACAAATAAAAGGATAGCCTGATTGATAACTTGAAAAAATTCAGTATACGCAGCATTAATATCAAATGAACCTTGTTGAGAAAGAAAACTCCATGTGTAATTTAGAAAAAAAAGATTCATTGCAAAATAGTTTGCATTTTTAAAGTTTTTAAAAGAGTATGTCGGAGCGGACGGTGGAGGATTGTTTAAAGCTAATGAAAAATTAACGATATTATGATCAGAATTAACAAAGGGATGCTCAATTGAAACGTTAGAAATACTTTCCGGATTGCTTGAGATAACTAAATCAAGTATATTTTGCATACGAGTTGGCTTTAGCACCACATTTGAAAGGTCATAAGATTTAAGAAAATCCGTAAAAAGTGTAGATTTTGGGGTGCTACAGCTTAAGTTATCCCAAGAAATATCCGGAAAATTAAAATCGCCCAATAAAATGTGTTGGGAGGTTTTAGAGTTGGTGATAATGTTTGTGATTACTTCACAGTAATCCCTAACACGATCAACATGAACGTCAGGAGGAAGGTATGAAAGGGTTAGGGTAAACGAGAAAGAACCGAAAAAAATATCTACAGTAAGAGATTCGATGCCCCGAGTGCGGGGAGTATCTCTTACTGTAAAAGGGTAATGTTTTGGAATGAAGACACAAACCCCACCACCAGTAGACTTTTTCGCTTTTACACGATCATGTCTAATGATGATGAAGTTTGTGTCCCCAACGAGAAGGGGGTCGTCGAATGAACCATTCAACCAAGTTTCAGTAAAACAAATTACAGTATCCTTATAAGTATTCAAAAATTGGTTCAAAAACTTGTCCTTGTTTTTAAGGCTTCTAGCATTGATTAGTTTAAAATTTAAGTTAAAAAAGTTAAAAGTCCTAACATTCTCAGTAAAATTACAATATTTACAAATGAAAAGCTTACATGGACATCGGTGAAGTTGTTGGAAATTGTCTAGGATTGAGAGGTGTTGAATTTGCTCCAGAGACATTGGCATTCAATTTTTCATTTACAACTGCCGTTGGTGTTCTTCCGTCAAGGTATTTGGTGCAAATCTTGTTACGGAAAATACAGTAATTGACTCCAGCGTTTTGTTTCTTGAGTTCATCAATACGATTCTTCATATCTTGAATTTTTAAGGCTTCTAGCATTGATTAGTTTAAAATTTAAGTTAAAAAAGTTAAAAGTCCTAACATTCTCAGTAAAATTACAATATTTACAAATGAAAAGCTTACATGGACATCGGTGAAGTTGTTGGAAATTGTCTAGGATTGAGAGGTGTTGAATTTGCTCCAGAGACATTGGCATTCAATTTTTCATTTACAACTGCCGTTGGTGTTCTTCCGTCAAGGTATTTGGTGCAAATCTTGTTACGGAAAATACAGTAATTGACTCCAGCGTTTTGTTTCTTGAGTTCATCAATACGATTCTTCATATCTTGAAACTGATTACTTTGAATAATTCTTTCTTCATTTGTCATTGATCTTCTAATTGAGATTCCTTCATAAATAACTTTTCCTTTGAGATTTTTAGCATTTGATAAAATATCACGAGCTTGCGATGACGTTTGAAGTTGCACTTTCATAAGTCGATTGAAATTTTTCTTTTGATTCGTTTGATCATCTTCTTTTTCATTTTTGGATCCCATACGGTAGCATGCAACAACTTTTGCATATGCTCCAATATCAGAAATAAGTTGTTGAACTTTGATTGTATCATCTTGAATACTTTCATCAGCGGATTTGAATTTGGATTCTTGAAAATTTTGGATCACAATAGAACGACGATGTTCTGCAATCTTTGGAGCATCAATTATTTGTTGAACTTGATCATTTTTTTGTTGCATTTCTTCAATCCGTAAAGTTTGAACAGTGATTATATCATTCTTTGCTGCAATTGTTTCATCCTTTGAATCAAGAAGTTCTTTGAGCATATTGAGGTCGTTAAGAAGAAGATTTAAAGCCATTTGAGTTTTAGCATTGAGTTCAGTGTTCTCACAGTTTCGAAGTTCAAGCAAGAGATCAGTAGCAGTAGAAATTGCTAATTCATTTGAAGGCATTTTTGGTGCTTTTCGGGGAATAATTGGTGAAGATCCAGTTGAATTTATTTTTCTTTTACTCATCGATCAATCAATATTGATCAAAATCAAAAGAAAAAATGCGATGAGAGCGATTTCGAAATAGGAGGTTATTTTATAATTTCAAAATTTAACAACATGGAAATATTGCAAAAATTCAGATTTTTCTTTATAGATAAAGTTAAATATGCATTCTAAATGTAAAATATATGTAACAATACTAATACAAATTGCTAAAAAATGACGGGGGGTCAAAATCGATGTTTTACGATTTTTTTAATTTTGCTTATTTTTGATCAATTTTCGAGATACCAAAACATTGGGAATATCGTCACCTATCAATATTTTGATATTTTTAAGTTAAAATATAGCTTGTTTAAGATTTTTGGGCCATGTTTCAACATCCTTGGATCTCTAGTTTCCATTTGCCACCTAATTGAAAACATGGGTAAAAATTAAAGTAAAATCGATCTAAAATCCGTGTTTTTTCTTATAGAACTTTACTGAAAACAATTTTTTTAAATTTATCATAGTTTATTTTGATAGTTAGAAGTATTTGTATGTCATTTTAGACAATTATAAGTTTTTCAGTAATTACTGATTTTTCATATTTCGAGAAAATTGATTTGACAAAATGAAATCGCTCAAAAAGTGATGAAATAGTGACATGTAAGCGAAAAAAATTGTTTTCAGTAAAGTTCTATAAGAAAAAACACGGATTTTAGATCGATTTTACTTTGATTTTTTACCCTTGTTTTCATTTAGGTGGCAAATGGAAACTAGAGACCCAAATATGTTGAAACATGGCCCAAAAATCTTAAACAAGCTATATTTTAACTTAAAAATATCAAAATAATGATAAATGACGATAGTCCGCATGTTATGGTATCTCGAAAATTGATCAAAAACGTGTTAATGTAAAAAAATCGTAAAACATCGATTTTGACCCCCCGTCAATTTTAACCTATTTATATTGCTGTTATTACATATATTTTACATCTAGAAAGCACATCTAACTTTATCTTTAAAGAAAAATCTGAATTTTTGCAATATTTCCATGTTGTTAAATTTTGAAATTATAAAATAACCTCCTATTTCGAAATCGCTACCAATAACCCTGAAACTCACCCTAGATGCTCCAACAACATTATGTTTCATAATGTAAGTCACCGGAAGTTGATATCTTTGGAAATAACAAAGTTATACTATTTAGATGATGTTGAAGATGTTAGTTGCACGTACTTTTCTATTTACGAATCGCAACCCTGCCACTCTGTGAGTTCAAGCCATACATTTTCAAAATCCACACATACTGGGCTATCAAACGGTGCATTATTTAGCTCTGGAGAATGAATATGCAAATTTTTTTACATGGGTCGAAAATTACAAATATCGAAATTTCGACATAAGAAGTCAGATAATTTTTTTTTGTTATAGCCATTTTATAGCCCTTACTTATGTGTACAATTCTGGGGCACAACTTTTTGTTTGCTTGCATTTCTGATTTTTCCCGATTTTTTGAAATTTTGGTTATATTCAATCTTTGAAAATCTGCGAAATCGGTTTCACACGGTAGAATGCTCCAAAACTCTAGGAATAACGTTTTTTCACCTAGTTTTATCGAAATGTTATAAAAGAATTGGCAAAAAAATTTCAATGTGCCGCTATGGTACAAAAAATTGAAGAAATCTGGTAGAGTCTCTCTTAAGAGACAGTCTACGAGAAAATTTAAAAATTTTGAACAAATGTGTTACATTGAAATTTTGTTTTCAATTCTTTTATAGCCATTCGATAAAACAAGGTGAAAAAAGGTTATTTTGAAAGTTTTGGAGCATTCTACTGTGTGATACCGATTTCTCGTGGATTCAAATATTGAATAAAACGGAAATTTCAAAAAATCGGGAAAAATCAGGATTGCAAGCAATCAAAAAGTTGTGCCCCACGATTGTACACATAAGTAAGGGCTATAAAATGACTACCACGAAAAAACTTTTTCTGACTTGAAACATCGAAATTTTGATAATTGTAATTTTCTACCATGGGAAAAAAACTGTAGTTTTCGAGTCTAGAGGTAATCAACCTCGTTTCTGATAGCCCATCATGTGTAGAATCAAAATATATATGACTTGTATCATAACCGGGCCCGGCTTTTGATTCCCAAGAGAAAACCTTTAGCCCATCAAGTACTATAAGACCATTTTGGTATCACAACTCATGCAATACACAAGATATTGACATGCGGTGACTTTTATAATGTAATTCTATGTAAATATACATATTTGGGTAAGTTTGAACACCCCTGGTTAAGATTTCGAAATATGGGACCTCTTGGAAAATCCAAAAAATAGCACCAGAAATATCCCAAAAAACTCGGGTTTTTTCTTCGTCAATAAAATCAAATATGTATTATAAATGTAAAATAGATGTAACAAGATCAATATAACATGATAAAAAATGACGGGGGGTCAAAATCGATTTTTTACAATTTTTTCAATTTTACTCATTTTCGATCAATTTTCAAGATACCAAAATAATATGAATATCGTCATTTATCAATATTTTGATATTTTTAAGTTAAAATATAGCTTGTTTAAGATTTTTAGGCCATATTTCGTCATCCTAGAATCGCTACCTTTTAATTTACACCTAATTGAAAACATGCTGAAATATCAGTGTAAAATCACCCATATAATATATGTTTTTCCAATCCAGCATCCCAAAAAACATTTTTTTTGGATTAATTGTCGCTATTTCATCATAATCTGATCGATTTTATCACGAAGTCATGTCAATTTAATTTTTGTTAATTATTGAAAAATCAGTAAATTTTGAAAGTCTCATAGCTCTCCAAAATGACTTCCAAACACTTTAGTCCATTAAAATAAATTTAAAATATTACTGAGAAAATGTTTTTTGGGATGCTGGATTGGAAAAACATATATTATATGGGTGATTTTACACTGATATTTCAGCATGTTTTCAATTCAAGGGGAATTTAATTTCTAACAAATTTTTGGACAAATTTTTGGTAAAAAAAGTGCAAAGAATAAGACACTATGGTTTCCTTCCCTTATAAAATTCTAAATTTTAATTGATGTCGATTCATCAAGTTCTATTTTGTATTTGTTTTTTTTTGCAAAAATTTTGTTTGGCGCCGTTGCTGTTAATATACATTTTGCCAAAATATTGATTTAGTGCAAAAAAATGTTTTGGCGCTTTTTTTAACGCTTGTTACACTAATTTTACATGGTTTTACAGAACTTAAAATAGCGGCCTGAAACACTACGCCAAAAAAATCTCGAATATTTTCGAAACTCTGCTTTCTCTTTTTTTCTCTTGGCCTTTTTTTTCTCTGACAAAAAAGCAAAACCGTGTAAAACGCGTTGTAGTGTTGTTATGATTCATCTGATTCATGTAATCACAAAATGAGATCTTTAAAGTAACAAACATAACTTTATCAAATAAGCAATTGAGATGCAAAATTTTTGAATAAAAAAATTTTTTTTAAATTTCTATTTTTTTTCTTGCGTGTTCGTGCGTGAATGTTCGTGAAACCCTAAACTGTTCTTTTTTCTCTAAGTTTTTTTTTATTTGCGTTTATAAAAAGCATTTATCTATTACTCTTTTGTAGTGTTAAATATGTCTTTATCAATTTCTCAATGCTATGATTGGGTATTCGGAATGCCCTTTCGAAATGATGATGATGAAAGGAAAAAACAGAAAAGTGATTACCTTCATAAAATGCAAACAGAAAGATTTAAAGTCTTTGAATCTCAAGATCTTGAAAATGGTCGCTTTGATGTTACTTTTGAAATTGAAGAAAAGGTTTGTGATTATTTTATATATTACATTTTTTCATGAACTACAATGCGAACGGATAACATGGATACACTTTAGGGGAACAAACGAGTAACGAACAGTGTGAAACCGTGCCCGTTCGTTACCAATTCGTTACCAAAAATGTCTCCGCGTTACCCGTTCCCATTGGATGTTGTTTTAGAAACTTCGTGCCCATAGCATTTTTTTAACTTCTGTTTCTGAAACTTTAAATTCTTGGCTTTCTGATCGATGGACAACAAAAGATGCAATTATTAAAGTTGAAGATTATACCTACGATAATTTCTATGAATTTCTTTGTTTTCTTTACATTGGTGACAGTAAATTAACAGAAGAAAATGTTTTTAAAATGGTTGATATGGCAGAATTCTATGGTGTTCCATTTCTTAAAGAATTTTGTGATGATTTTTTATCAAACATGGAAATACAAGTTGAAACTATGGAAGAAATCTTTGAATTCGCTGAAAAATATTCGTTGCAAAAACTCCCAAAGTCTATCAGAAGATATTTTCATGGCAATGCTGTTAAAGTTTGCGAATCTGAAACCTTTATTACTTTTAAAAAATCCTTCGTTGAATTTTTGTTTACTTCTACTTTTTTGAATGATAGAAAAAAAGAAATTGTAATTAAATGTGTAAGTTTTTTAAAATAAGTTAATTTTATATGAATATATTCATATTAAATCGCCCCCCCCCCCCCTGGCGTTGTACGTTGTTGAATTTTAGTTATATAAATGGGCCGAACATCGTGTTATGAAACAAGGAGCTGCTGATGATGATAATTTTAATCTTCTTGATGCTATTAAAACTGAATTAGATGGAATTTTTCCTAATTTGAAATTTTGTGAAATGTCATTTGAATTTTTGATGAATTTTGTCGGTATGTTTTAGCTTTTTTTTATTTTTTTCCTTTTTATAATGTTTAATTTAGTTGAAAAAGGATTTGTTTTATCTCCTACGGAAATGCGTCAATTTTTCTTGAATCATGAATATAAAGATGTTCAACGACAAATTGCTTTTAGAATGGTAAACTTTTAAAATGTTTGTTTGTATTTCATTGATTGTTTTAGACATATGAATTGGCAAAGAAACAAGCATTGAAAAAACAAGAAATGTTTCCTGAAGAAAACTTTAATCTTGTTGATTCCATCAATGCTTATTTTATAAATGTAATTCCTCATGTTGAATTTTTTAAAATGGATGAAGATTTTTTAACTGATTTTGTTGGTCAGGTTTTTCTTGCTTTGGATAATCTTTGTAAAATTTATTTTTTTAGTCGCTAATGGAATTCTTTCTAAAGAACAAGCAAATCATGTTTTTCATTTTCAAGGTAAGGAAAACGGGGCTTAAGATTTGAAAATTGAAGATAATTTCGAAACCTTAATGCAGAAGCATGAAGATTTTCAGAAGCACCTATAGCCACGTACGATCCCAGTCTTCATTTTTCGAACACCTTTGCCGCTGTAATAAAAAGAAGCGCTAAAAGTAACTTTAGTAATTTGTTTTACCGCGGCAGACGGAAAGATGTTCGGAAAATAAAGATCGTAATTGTACGACAATTTTTTTTTAGTTGAAATCGAAAATAACGGCAAGATTGTTAATGGTATACTCAAAAATGACGGCATCGGTGTTCGTCACGTTATTGAAAAAATGAAATGCTATAATATCACTCGAGCAAGCACAACAAAGATTCGATTAGTAAAATTTCGATTTCGTGTTCCTTCAACTCCAAGTTCTGTCAAAAAGGTAAAAGGTTGTAAATGGTATTTATGCTTGGAATCAGATGGAATTTTAACATTCAAACATCGTTCAATGGTTGAACGAAGTGATTATTTACTTGCTGAAATGAAATC
Source organism: Panagrolaimus superbus (assembly GCA_964035985.1). Classification (NCBI taxonomy): domain Eukaryota; kingdom Metazoa; phylum Nematoda; class Chromadorea; order Rhabditida; family Panagrolaimidae; genus Panagrolaimus; species Panagrolaimus superbus. Next base: position 17,914,091 of record OZ038357.1, read on the forward strand.
AAATGAAAAATTTCGACTTACTCGTGGGGAAACAACTTCTCTTAAAGTCTGCTTTAATAAAATTTCATAAACTTTTCATTTTTTGTTTGTTTTTTATTTTTTATAACTTTTTTGATTAAAATTTTGATGGTAATTTTGTGTTAATTTACAGTACACTTTGAGCTTGGGCAGGGTCATCCGAAAGAAAAAGATTTTTCCCTCTTATAAAAAGTTTATGAATTTTTTTAGGACACTAAAAAATTTTAGGTAACTTAAAATTGTTTATCTCATTACAGTAAATAATCAAATTTATTACTGCATCTCGCGGTCATTTGAAATTTGCATAAACTTTGAGCCGATCTTCTCTTTTCTGACATTAAAACTTTTCATAAACATGAAAAATTTGATAAAATTATTTATTCAACCTAATTTACTGTTAATTTTTCGAGATATTTTGGAAAATTGAATTTTCGAAATTTCAAACTAGGGATCGGATACCGTACCGTTTTTCGAAAAATGCGGTATTACCGTAATACCGTCCATTATAACATGTCCCCAATTAAATACCAAGTTTTATTGTATTAAAGCTATGTATTAGAAATCGACCAGAAAAGCAACTGAGTTTTTATGAAAAACAATTAACTTAAGATTTATTAATTATTTATTAAATTTTTTATGCCAATAATTTCCTTTGAAAAAGACTATTTTAGTGGCAAACTGATTGACCTTTTTCTAAAGAATAATTCACGGAAATATCTTTCAAATTGTGTATCAAAAATCCCAGACTTTCATAAAAAAAGTTCACGGTACGGTATTGCGATATTTTTGACGGTACTAAAATCTTCGCGGTACGGTAACGCGGTAAAATACCGTACCGTTACCGCGATAAATTACCGCGGTAACGGTACAGTATCCGATCCCTACTTCAAACTAAAAATGTCTTTTTGAATTATCAACCTTTTAAATTCGATTTTTTCAAAAATGAAATTTCGCAGAGCCCTGGTACATATTATGTCTGCAACTTAAAAAATAAGTTTTCTTTGACCAAACTATAATCTGATTATAGTTTAATGAAACAGATGCACCCTTAAAAAAATGTTTAAACTGTTGTGTTACAATTCCCCGAAATGATGATTATTTTAGGGAAATTGTAAACTTTTTAGAAGGAAGAAATCCAAAACACATATTTGTTCCGTTTAAAATTGCTTCTGTAAAAGATTCTGAAATTGTTTATGGAATTTGGAAAGATGCTAAATTCTATAAATTGAATGTAAGTTCTCTTTAAATTTAATTAGAGATACTGTAATAACAATATTAATAAAAAGTTTCAGGAATTAACAAAGAAATGTGAAAAATATTTGTTGGATTATTCGGGGCATCAATTTTGTAAACGAGTAACCTGCAAAACACACAATGTTGAGAAAAATGAAAATGTAATTTTTTTTAAATATAATTATTTTGACAGTGTCTCAGAACGAAGCAACAAAGAAAGGGATTGAAACTTTCTAGCCAATATCTGGCAAAATGTATATTCAATGCCATGGGGCAAAAATAGTTTTGTATTTTTTTCGTTTTGTTTTTGTTGGAAAAGAAAAAAGTTTTTTGTTCCCTTTGGCATTGAAAACATTTTGCCAAATAATGAAAAATTAAATGCCGATTTCGAAAGTATCTTAGCAAAATTCCTTAAAGTTCTTATAATTTATGCCAATTAAAATGCTCTCTTTTTACTAAAACTATAATTTTATAGATTACAGCAAAATTTGTATTTGGAAAAAATGACCGTTCAATTCCATATGCATTTAATGAAGTCATTCTTAACACTAAATTTTGTGAAATTCATGAGAAGCATGATCAAATTATTTGTTTAATCGGTAAATATAAAACCAAATGGAATTGCATTTATAACGCACTTTTTTTAGATCAGAATGGCACATCTGAACAAAGTTATATCGAATTTAATTATAATGGAAAAATTAAATGGTCAAAAAAGATAACAATATACGATAGAGGTCAAATTATGGAAAATGTGGATGATGCAATTGAAGAGGTTGTACGTCATTTGTTAGAACTGAATAATATTGATAATAAAAGTCAAGCATGAAAAAACAGTGTCATTTGATACCAGTGATCAACGTTGCTTTGTTTGCAAAAAATCTTTTCCCCGGTTTTAAACTTTTTAATAAAATGCCCTTCTTCAAGCTATAATTTCAATTTCATTGACTTTTTATTTAAATTTTTTTAATATTTAATCTGTGATTTATATTAGTTACTTTTTTCTAATTTTTTGTACAATTTTTTAAATAAATTTTGCAATTCTTTTTTCAAGAACCAGTAAATCATTTTTAGAAAAAATACTGTATTTGGTAAAATAATCAAGTTTCACTTTAAAATATTTTGCAATTTTTAATTAAACAAATACTTAATTAAAAATTGCAAAATATTTGTTTAGTTTTAATTTTAATTTTTGTTGTTTATTTTAGTTTTTGTGCTTTTTAGTTATTAATTTATTATAAAATTATATTTCATTTACTGATTTATCTCATGAAAAATTCGAAATACAGGGTGATTCAAGAAAATTGGACACTTTGTTTTTGATGGGGAATCGTTGCTTTTTAGTTTTGGGGGCTCATATTTTCAGGGATGTGTTATAAATGTGGGGAGCTAATTTTAAACACAAAATTTTGGCATTTGGGGAAAATCTTAAATGAAACATTTTTTAACCAAACATAATTGAAAAAGTGGAAATTACTGTACAAAACGCCATTTCCATGCTACCCGCGACATCACCCGCGTTTTACAACCCGCGTACCCGCGTTTTACAACCCGCGCCCGCGTTTTACAACCCGCTACCCGCGTTTTACTGGAACCCAAAACGGTGAACGTCTCTAACTTTGTTTTTGATGGGGAATCGTTGCTTTTTAGTTTTGGGGCTCATATTTTCAGGGATGTGTTATAAATTTGGGGAGCTAATTTTAAACACAAAATTTTGGCATTTGGGGACACTTCGCCAAACGGCGCCAAATTCAAATTTTTTTGTGTTAAATGGATATTTTAAGCCTATTATTATGAAAATCTGGCCTTTTTTACAAGAAACTGTGAAAAGATTAACCATATAAGTTAAATATTGAATGAATGGCGAGGTATTGAAAAAATGGCTAAAATCACTAAAAATTCGAATTTTTCGAATTTAGTTATTTTTTGACATTTTGTGTTGTTTAGTTATTAAAATAGTTGGAGACCATGAAAAAACTAATGAAAACTCAAATAAAATTATATTTTTTTAAATTTGACCACTTTTTCGATACCTCGCCATTCATTCAATATTTAACTTATATGGTTAATCTTTTCACAGTTTCTTGTAAAAAAGGCCACATTTTCATAATAATAGGCTTAAAATATCCATTTAACACAAAAAATTTAAATTTGGTGCCGTTTGGCGAAGTGTCCCCAAATGCCAAAATTTTGTGTTTAAAATTAGCTCCCCACATTTATAACACATCCCTGAAAATATGAGCCCCCAAAACTAAAAAGCAACGATTCCCCATCAAAAACAAAGTGTCCAATTTTCTTGAATCACCCTGTATCTCTGTGGCAAATATTCAGGTGTTTTTGCAAAAAAAGTTCTTCGCGATTTGTACATTTCTTCTAAGAGAAAATGGACAAATCGTATACGTATCAAAAGAAAGGCCATAATTAATGGATAATGTATTACTTATGGCCTTTCTTTTGAAAAACATTGTAATTTATTTGAAGATAAAAGTGCGTCAAAAAAATTTAATGTACAAAATTAAAAAGTATATTTTTATGAAATTTGTTACATCAATCTCAAGAGTCTTTAGAGAAAGTATTGGAGTTTTATCCCCGAAATATACTTTAAACAAATGAATAAAAATAAATACAAAAATAAACAAGGATTTTATGAAAAATTTTATTATTTATAGATCGAAAATACTTGTGCTATTAAAGTAAAAGGTTGTGAATGGTATTTATGCTTGGAATCAGATGGAGGTATAACATTCAAACATCATTCAATTGTCCATAAAAGTGATTATTTAATTGCTGAAATGAAATCAAATGAAGAATTTGAACTTACTCCTGGGGAAACTTCTTTTAAAACCCGCTTTAATAATGTTTCATAAACTTTTCTTTTTTTGTTTGTTTTTGATTTTTTTTGATTGAAATTTTGTGTTAATTTACAGTACACTTGGGTAGGGTGATGCGAAAGTAAAAGTTTTTTGTCTGTGTTAAAAATTTTTTGAGAATGTGTTTTTTGTCTGGTTTATCTCATGCAACGCTTAATCCACCTTTCGAAATTAATGTCACTGATAAATTCGGATTACGGTAGTCCAAATTATAATTCTTAATTTTTTTTAAATACATTTTTCTTTTTTTTTCACATCAATCACAAGTGTCTTCAGAGACAATATTGGAGTTTTACTCCGAAATATACTTTAATTCAATGAATAAAAATAAATAAAAAAATAAACAAGGATTTTATGATAAATTGTATTATTTATAAATCGAAAATATTTGTGCTATTAAATGTTAATTACAGAATAATTGTGTTATTGCATTTGTTAAATCACCATTTTTGTTACTGTATTTTTGTACAAAAGTATCTGATAGAGATTTCTATGATTTTGGACGTTCAGGATTTGTGGAATAATCCTGACCGTCCAATTGTAAACAAGTACCAAAAATATCAAACATTTAAATAAGAAATTTTAATTTACTACTTCCAAAATGTAACACTTAAAATCCCAAAATATTTGTTGTATTCAAGCTAGCTAAAGTATCATAACAGAAAAATTAACAACAAAAACATGGGAATAAAAAAAACCTTTTTTAGAAAAGGAGAATCGCAGCGCTACATGCTGTTGGTTAAATAAGCTGAACATTCGAGAAGCTCCCAAGACACAATCCTGGCGAGCGTTCATGAAATGTTTTAGTACCATTTCATAAGGAAAGAAGTCGGGCTTACATTTTACATTCATTCTCGTTGATTCACTTGATAAAAGTTGCACCATAATTTTACTTTGTTTTGCGGGTTTTCTTTGCTGTTTCATTTAAACCGAAAATTTTCGTATAAAATAGATTTAAAATAATACAGAAACAAATAATATTTGAATTTATTGTAATATTATTATGATAAATTCATTTTTAATTGATGTCGAATCGAAATAGAACTTGATGAATCGACATTGTCGATTCATCAAGTTCTATTTTGTGCAAAAAAATGTTTTGGCGCTTTTTTTTAAAGCTTGTTACACTAATTTTACATGGTTTTACAGGGCTCAAAATAGCGTCCTCAAACACTACGCCAAAAAAATCTCGAACATTTTCGAAACTCTGCTCTCTCTCTTTTTTCTCTTGGCCTTTTTTTTCTCTAACAAAAAAGCAAAACGGTGTAACACGCGTTGTAGTCTTGTTATGATTCATGTAATCACAAAATGAGATCCTTTAAGTGTGATGAGTATTTAATAAACATAAGTTTACCAAATAAGCAATTGAGATGCAAGCTTTTGCCACAAAAATCTGTAAAGGGAGTGTCGACGACAAGCAAGAAACGCACTACGACGGTAAAGGCGTCACGGCAATAATGGGGAATGAAAAGTTTGTTTTTTTGTTATTCATTCACATCGGTTTGACGGATGAATTTTTGCAAACTTTTTATTCCCCATCATTGCCGTGACGCCCTTACCGTCGTAGTGCGTTTCTTGGTTGTCGTCGACACTCTCTTTAAATTTTCGTACGTGAATGTTCGTGAAACACTAAATTGTTCTTTTTTCTCTTAGTTTTTTTTGATTTCCTTTTATAAAACACATTTGTCGATTACTTTTTTTAGTGTTAAATATGTCTTCATCTGATTCTGATTCTGATTCTGAATGCTTTGGATGTGAATCAATAATGTTTTCGCGACGCCATGATGAATGTGATGAAAGGAAAAACCAGAAATATTTAAATCTTCATGAAATGCAAACAGAAAGATTTAAAGTCTTTGAATCTCAAGATCTTGAAAATGGTCGCTTTGATGTTACTTTTGAAATCGATGGAAAGGTTTGTGATTCTTTTGTTTAAACTATTTTTTCTTTAACTATGTTTTTTTAGAAACTTCTTGCCCATACTTTTATTTTAACTTCTGTTTCTAAAACTTTAAATTCTTGGCTTTCTGATCGATGGACAACAAGAGATGCAAATATTAAGATTGAAGATTATACCTATGATAATTTTTACGAATTTATTTGTTTTCTTTACATTTGCGACTGTAAATTAACACAAGAAAATGCCTGTAAAATGGTTGATATGGCTGAATTTTATGGTGTTCCTTGTCTCAAAGAATTTTGTGATAAGTTTTTATCAAAGATGGAAATACAAGTTGAAACTATGGAAGAAATGTTTGAATTCGCTGATAAATATTCTTTAAAAGAACTCAAAGAGTCTATCAGAAGATATTTTCTTCACAATGCTGTTAAAGTTTGCAAATCTGAAGCCTTTTTTGCTTTTAAAAAATGCTTCGTTGAATTTTTGTATACTGCTACTTCTTCTTTGAGTGTCAGAAAAAAAGAAATTGGATTTGAATATGTAAGTTATTTATAAGAAGTTAATTTTACATATGAATATAATATTGTATCCCTCCCCCTCTCTTGTTTTATATGTAAAATATTCTTAAATTTTAGTTATATAAATGGGCCGAACATCGTGTTATGAAGCAAGGAGCTGCTGATGATGACAATTTTAACCTTCTTGGTGCTATCAAAACTGAATTAGATGGAATTTTTCCTAATTATCAATTTTGTGAAATGTCATTTGAATTTTTGATGAATTTTGTCGGTATACTTTTAACCCATTGTTTTACTTTTTTATTTTGTAAAGTATACATATGTATATGTTTAGTTAAAAAGGGATTTGTTTTATCTCCTACGGAAATGCTCCATTTTGTCTTGTATCATAAACCAAAAGATGTTCAACAACAAATTGCTTTTAGAAACGTAAACTTTTAAAACATTTGTTTGTAATTTAATTAATATTTTAGACATATGAATTGGCAAAGAAACAAGCATTGAAAAAACAAGAAATGTTTCCTGAAGAAAACTTTAATCTTGTTGATTCCATCAAAGGCTATTTGATCAGTGTAATTCCTCATGTTGAATTTTCTAGAATGCCAAAAAGCTTTATAACTGATTTTGTTGGTCAGTTTTTCCTTGCTTTGTGTATTCTTTGTAACATTTATTTTTTTAGTTGCAAATGGAATTATTTCTGTAGAACAAGCAAATCATATTTTTGATATTCAAGGTAAGCAAAACATGTTTAAAGAAGATGCATCTATTGTCACGTACAATCCCGGTCTTCATTTTTCTAACACCTTTCCGTTTCTTTCCTTTCCCTTTGCCGCGGTAATAAAGACTGTTGAAAATTTAAGTAATTATTTTTACCTCGGCAAGTGGAAAAGTTTTCGGAAAATGAAGATCGAAATTGTACGTCAAAATAATTTTTTTAAGTTGAAATCAAAAATAACGGCAAGATTGTTAATGGTATAATCAAAGATGATGACATTAGTATTCGTGGCGCAATTGAAAAAATGAAATTTTGTAAGATGACTCGACAAAGCACAACAAAGATTCGATTTCTGAAATTAAAATTCACAGTTCCAAAAACTCCAAGTTCTGTTCAAAAAATGAAAGGTTGTGAATGGTATTTATGCTTGGAATCGGATGGAATGTTAACATTCAAACATCATTCAATTGTTCAAAAAAGTGATTATTTACTTGCTGAAATGAAATCAAATGAAAAATTTCAACTTACTCCTGGTAAAACAACTTTTCTTTTTGCCCGCTTTAATAATGTTTCATAAACTTTACATTTTTTGTTTGTTATTTATTTTTTAATATCTTTTTTTGATTGAAATTTTGTATGGTAATTTTGTGTTAATCTACAGTATACTTGGGCAGGGTCATCTGAAAGAAAAAGTTTTTTGCCTCTTTTAAAAAGTTTATGAAATTTTTTTCTGGCACTTTTAGGTCACTAAAAAATTTTAGGTAACTTAAAATTGTTTATCTCTTTACAGTAAATAATCAAATTTATTATTGCATCTCGCGGTCATTTGAAATTTGCATAAACTTTGAGCCGATCTTCTCTTTTCTGACATTTAAACTTTTCATAAACATGAAAAATTTTATTAAATTATTTATTCAACCTAATTTACTATCAATTTTTCGGGATATTTTTATTTTCAGCTAGAAGAAATTTTTTGTTCAAATTTCGGAAAATTGATTTTTCGAAATTCAAATTTCGCAGAGCCCTGGTACATATCATGTCTACAACTTAAAAAATAAGCTTTCTTTGACCAAACTATAATCTGATTATAGTTTAATGAAGAAGGTGTACCCTTAAAAAAATGTTAAAACTGTATACCTTCAATTTTTGATGCCCCTTTTTTTCCTTGGAAAAAAAGGAGAAAGAAGCAAAAAATTCATTGAAAATTGATAACAAAAAATAATGGCCCTTAAAAATAGCCATGAATAATCATTTAAGTTGAAGCAAGCACAATTTTTTTGATTGTTTTACGGAGGTTGATGCATTCTTATATAAATATTTTCTTATCAGTGAGTGAAGGAATTAATACCCTATTTAAATAAACAATGTAGAAAAATTTTATATTGTTTTAAAATCTGGCTTTTTTTTCTGTGGAACCTTTAATTATATTAAAAATTTAGAAGTATTAAAGTTTAATACTTCTAAATTGTTAATTTTTATTGCAATTTTTTAGATTTTTGTTTGGTTTATAATTTTGAAATGGTTTTCCAAAAAGTTAGTTTTTGTTGAAAACATTTTTTTTATATTAAATTTAGCTTTCAATTTTCCAAGCCGATATTTGGCTAAATGTTTTTCAATGCCATGTGGGAGAGAAAAAACTTGTTTTTCACATGGCGTTGAACAGACATTTTGTCAAGGATCGTCCTGGAAAATCGAAATCTTTCTTTTCTTTGCTTTAATCTGAAATTTATTTTGTCACTTTTCAGCTTTTAAACTTCGTCGAAACCGATGCTATTTCAAATGATCCACCAAAACCATCTGCAAATTTATCCATGGAAATCCAACATGAACCCATTACATGTACATGGCAGGAATTTGTTGAACAATTTGATGAAATAAAATTCAATGTTGGAAACACTTCTCGAACAATTGGCAAAGAACATTTACGAAAAAGTAATAATTCTGTGTTTTATGAAATCTTAAATGGTGAAAGTAAGCGCGCGCATCTTTAAAGTGCCGAAAAATGGATAAAACTTAGAAGTGGGGCGAAATATTTTTTGGGGTTTGTTTCTGACCCCCAATGAATCGTTTAAACTATGTGGGATGTCTTAATTCAAATATCATCTCCCGCGGTTCCCTTGTAAGCACAACAAAGATTCAATTATGGGAATTAAAATTTATCGTTCCTTCAACTCCAAGTTCTGTCAAAAAAGTAAAAGGTTGTGAATGGTATTTATGCTTGGAAGTAGATGGAATTGTAACATTCAAACATCATTCAATTGTTGAACCAAATGATTATTTACTTGCTGAAATGAAATCAAATGAAGAATTTGAACTTACTCCTGGGGAAACTTCTCTTAAAACCCGCTTTAATAATGTTTCATAAACTTTTCATTTTTTGTTTTTCTTTTGATTTTGTATTGTAATTTTGTGTGAATTTACAGTACACTTGGGTAGGGTGATGCGAAAGTAAAAGTTTTTTGACTGTGTTAAATAGTTTTTGAAAATGTGTTTTTTGTCTGGTTTATCTCATGCAACGCTTAATCCACCATTCGTATTTTGTGCTACTTATCCAGTTGTTAATTTACAGTATATTTTATACAAATTCAGTTGCGTCGTTCTTTCACAATTAATTTTATTACATAAAATGGATAATTATGATTTAATTGATAAATGTTTTTTGGCAATTTTAGGTTTTTAAACTTATTGACTAACAATTTCTCGGGATATTTTTATTCTTCGTCCCATAACTACAACACATTTTTAGTTAGAATTTCGAAATTCGAAAAATCGTATTCTTGAAATCATATTAAAAATGTCTTGTTGGAGTATCGCTGTTTTTCAAAATTAAAATATCAAAATTCGTTCAATCATTCCTATCACTGATATCCTTGAAAAACTTTTTATTATCAAACTGAAAAAGAGATTTTCCGTAAAAAACCCTTTTAAAAATGAATGAAATTGTTCGAACAAAAAATTTAAATACCTTCTTTTTAGTTTTTTTGGATTGAATAGAAGATTTTAATTTCAAGCTATTTTGTGAATTTTGTGTAAAAAAATATTTCATCTGAATCCATTTGTGCTTTTGTTATTTATACCAAAATATGCAAATTAACTAAAAAAGATGTAAAAACTTGTTTTGATTTTTCTTTATTAATTAAATGGAATGAAAATGCCTAAATTTAAAATAACAAAAATTATTAAAATTAATGTCACTGATAAATTCGGATTACGGTAGTCCAAACTTTAATTCTTCATTTTTTAAAATTCATTTTTCTTTCTCATCAATCACAAGTGTCTTCAGAGAAAATATCGGAGTTTTATCCCCGAAATATACTTTAAATCAATGAATAAAAATAAATACAAAAACAAACAAGGATTTTATGATAAATTTTATTATTTAGAGATCGAAAATATCTGTGCTATTAAATGTTAATTACAGTATAATTATGTTATTGCATTTTTTTAATCACCATTTTTGTTACTGTATTTTTGTACAAAAGTATCTGATAGAGATTTCGGCACTAGTGCAGTTTTGCTCCCCCCAAAACAAAAATGAAAAATTTTTATCATAAATTTGCATAAAAATGTTGACTTTTGGTTGAGATTTTAAAAGGGCGGGTGGGAGGGTTCAAAATTTGGTTGCTTTTGTTTTGGGGGGAGCAAAACTGCACTAGTACCTATCAAACATTTAAATAAGAAATTTAATTTAATACTTCCAAAATGTAAATAACTCCCAAAATCCCTAAATATTTGTTATATTCAAGCTAGCTAAAGTATCATAACAGAAAAAATAACGACAAAAACATGGGAATAAAAAATCTTTTTTAGAAAAGGAGAATGGCAGCGCTGCGTGTTGTTGTAAAATAAGCGGAACATTTGAGAGAAGCTTCCAAGACACAATCCTGGAAAGCGTTGATGAGAAGTTTTAGTACCTTTTTATAAGGAAAGAAGTCGGGCTTACATTTTACATACTTTCTTGTTAATCCACTTCATTAAGGTTGCACCATACTTTTATTTTGTTTTGCTATTTCATTTAAACTGAAAAATTTCGTATAAAATAGATTTAAAATAAAGCAACAGCAAATAATATTTCAATTTATTGTAATATTATTATGATACATAAATTTTGAATACATTAATTTATAATATTTTTTTAGTTTTAAATGTGACATTTTTTAGTTATATTTGGAATAAGTTTGTTAAAAAATATACTGTACTTTATTTGAAAAAAAAATAAATATTTATTTACATTTAAAAAAAAAAAAAAAACATTTAAATGTTTGTAAAAATTTAATATATAAAAGTTGAATCTAAAAACACTTTTATTTTCTGCCAAGGATACCTCCAAGTGGATTAGATGGGCCAGGAATTGATGGGATTGGAACATTATCCAAAGGATTGCCGGATGGAATTGGTAATCCCGTTGGAAGGATTAGTAGACGTTTCCCTGACTTTTATTTCCCTGACTGACATTTCACTGACCGTCGTTTCCCTGACTGACATTTCCCTGACTAAGTCGTTTCCCTGACTAAATTAGTTCCCTGACTGGACATTTCCCTGACTTTTTTTTAAATTACAAAATTGGGTTTTTATAAAAACTTTTCTCTTTTTAAGAATGAATTGACAATCTGCCTAAACTTTGACCGACGTAAATAGCGATTCTGAATCTTCTCCCTAAGTCTTTGTCCTCGAAATTCGCAGTGCCGTAATCTTTAGAACCTTGTCTTTAACTAAAAAACATAGAGGAATTTACTTTTTATTTCTGCTTTAGAATCTATCGGTCAACTATATTTATTGAGCTGACCAAACACAGTTGTCCGATTGCCATAGTCAGAACTATTAAGAGACCAGGCCGTATACAGAAAAAAATTTCTGAGGGGCACAGTGATTTCGGGGGAGGGAGCACACCTTTGATTTTATGCCGCCGACAACATGAAGCGGCAAAAGTTCAAAGGAAATTCCTCAATTCCGCGGGGGGGGGGGCACGAGCCACTAGTGCCCCCCCTTTAAATACGGCGTTGCTAAGAGACCGTAAGAAACTCTGAGTAACCCTAAGAAACCCTGAGGAAACCCTAAGAACGCATAACTTAGTACATGGGATAGAGGGACGGGTAAAACCAATAAACTGAGTCTTTAAAATACAATTTCATTATATATTACAAACTTCTAGAGCAGTTTCTAAAGATTACGGCACTGCGAATTTCGGGGACAAAGACTTAGGGAGAAGATTCAGAATCGCTATTTACGTCGGTCAAAGTTTAGGCAGATTGTCAATTCATTCTTAAAAAGAGAAAAGTTTTTATAAAAACCCAATTTTGTAATTTAAAAAAAAGTCAGGGAAATGTCCAGTCAGGGAACTAATTTAGTCAGGGAAACGACTTAGTCAGGGAAATGTCAGTCAGGGAAACGACGGTCAGTGAAATGTCAGTCAGGGAAATAAAAGTCAGGGAAACGTCTGCATACCCGTTGGAAGGGGTAAAATAGTTGGAAGTGGAGGTAATCCCGTTGGAAGATTTTCCAAAGGACCTTTTCCGCTATCATCCTCGGATTTAGAAGCAAGTGGCATTCCAATATCAATTTGAATTCGAAGAAGTTTTAAAGTTTTATCAGTGTGAATTAAATCCGTGGCTTTTAAAGTATTTAAAAGATTTCCAATATTCAGGGATGAAAGTAAGCCACTTCCACTTCCACCAAGAAGATCCCCAGCTGGAAGGGAGCTTAATGGATCGGTGGCTGCTCCAGTTCCAGCCCCACCACTGCCTCCACCACCACCTCCAAGACCATCAAGAATTGGAGCAGCAAAAATTGAAGTTGAAAAAAGAGCAAAAATGATAAAAGTTGATTTGAACCAGTGTTTTCCCGATTCCGATCCCGATTCCTCGATTCCGATTCCTTATAAGGGAATCGAATAGAATCGGAATCGAGAATCGGTGGAATCGGATCGGAATCGGAATCAAAGGAATCGATTCCCACTTTGGTAATGACAAGTGTTGCCCCGGCTAAAGCCGGGGCCGTTTCTCGGAAAGGTTTTTATTTTATTGTTAGAGTTGCGTTTCTCACTTTAAGACTGTATTTTTGACGCGGCTCCCTGCGGTCGCCGAACGTATTTATCATATCTTTTTTTAAAGAATTTGAGACTAATTTTTCTTCCTTTTACATCTGTTTATGTTTATATTATCCATTCCACAAACATTTTCATATTCCTTAATTTTATTCACAGTTTAAATTTAAAAAAACTCGCCCTTTAAACAAAAAAAAAGCTTATACATTTCTTAATTTTACAATTTTCATGAATTTGCAAAGCCTTTTCATAAAATCTCCCCGCCATTTAGCAAAGTTTATCAAAAATTCTTGTTGACACTCCATTTTCATTTTAGGAATAGGAAGTGTTTTATGTTTATCTGATTTATGTTAATTTTCATTTTTTGGGTTTTAAAGGGGGAGTCGCAGTTAACATAAATCTTTTCTTATAACAAATCGTGAAAATCAGGGAGAAAAAAGAGAACAGACGCACTATTTCTTTTTTTGACTCGGCAGCGTTGTCTCTTTTTCTCTGCTCCCTCTTATAAAAAGTTTGTGTGAAGTGCGACTCCCCCTTTAAGAATCTAAATAATTTCAAACGCAGCAAAAATTCAAATTTATTTCATTTAATTTAAAAAAACGCCAAAAACGTACAACGTTAAATCTTTAATTTGGACTCTTTGTGTTTCATATTCATCCAAAAACTACAGTAAATTCTTTTAATACTAATATGGCATGAGGCGCCCTGCGGGCGCCACGGTATTAAAGGAGATTCGTTAGTTGATGCATTGCGAAATTCTGAAAAAATTTGAAAAAAAATGCGGCAAAATTTTTTTTCGAATTTTTTCAGAATTTCGCAATGCATCAACTAACGAATCTCCTTTAACTAAAAACTATTTCAAACACACGTTTTTAATCATTGTTTTAAACCCAAAAATGAACATCCTTAATTATCTTTAAACTCACACTTCATGAAAACCATCTTTAAGTAAACAATTTAAATAAAGAAAAAAAATGCTTAAAAATCCCTTTCAGACAACAAAATTCAAAGTTTAATTTAATGTCTTTGTATTTCTTAATGATCCAAAAAATAAGCGGAAAACTTTGGTAAATATATATTCCGCTCTCTTTTTTTTTTTTTTTTATTTCACCGAAGTGATCTCACGCCAAGCCGAAGCTTCGTGAGGATATTTACTTATTTTTCCTTTTTTATCCTGGTGGGGTCCATTATGTTACGTATTTTCATTTTTATCCTGGTGAGGTCCTGGTCAGTGTTAACCCGAGTGAACCGGGGACGGGTGCGCATACTCATTTTTAAACTTCGACCTAGTGTGGATTCGAACCTGGGACATGCCTCATGTTAATCCAACGCTAGACCAGTCGACTACACGACCGTCAAAACTCTCGGCACCAACGTTTAGATGACATGAGGCGCCCTCCGGGCGCCACGGTATTAATTAAAACTTGTTCCACAAAAACGGCAAATCTATAATGCAGTAATTTTATGCAAATCACTTTCATTTCATTTCATTTCCATTGCATTTTATTTTTTTCATTCTTTTTTTTCCCCATTCATTCACATTTCTGCATTCCCCGCCAATTTGCATTATTTTTTTCATTCTCCTTTTTTTCGGAGCTTTAAAGCCCCCAAAATCAAAGTTCCGGCCGCCTCCGGAGCACTTCACCTATTTTAGCATTACCGCCATATTTTTATCGACATTTTAATACCAAATACCGATATGAAATTCACATTTGTAACAAACAGACAAACAGACAAACACATTCTCGCATAAGACGCTGGGACATAAGACGCTGGGATATTTTACGAAAAACATAGAAGTGGATTCTCTTCCTAATTGAGAATAATGACTTTTAAAACACAATTTATTCCTCTAATATTTATAAAAAAGGCCAACTTTTTTGAATTTAGATTTTTCATGTGTTTTTGTCACTTTTTTTGCTTCCATAATCAGAAAATAAGTAAAATTTTTGGTAAAAGACGATTTAGAAAAAATGAGGAATCGGGATCGGAATCGGAAAAACCAGATGGAATCGATTCCGGATCGGAATCGGAAAAAAGAGCAAAAATGATAAAAGTTGATTTGAACATTGTAAATGATGATATTTGATTGACAGAAGGGAATCGAAGGACGAATGTTGTTGATTTAAATCTTTTTAGAATTTGCTTTTATACAGAAATAGTTGGACAAAGAACACCGAATTTTTTTAAGGTATGACCCCTTTTTTTAAATTTTCCATTGTTTTTTTTTTGCAAATTTAAACATTATTTATTCAGTTGCAAAATCTTTTTTGTTTTTCAATTTTGGAAAATCCATAGACTGATTTCTGAAATAGGCTCCATTGTTTTAAATTAATTCAAAAATAATGTTTATTCAACAGTTTTTTTTGTAATCGAAGAACATTTTTTTGGAAAAAAATGGGGAGTACCATGTTTGAATTGAATTCATTAATTCATTTTGTTTGAATTTAATTTTGCAAATCAGATTATGCAAAATTAAGAGACCAAAAAATTATAAAAAATTTTATACATTTTTGTCGAAAAAATGAAACTCTTTTTAAAGGGAGTGTCGAAGATAGTGAAAAACTTTTTATGAACGTTTTCCGTCGTTCCAAGTGATGGGGAATGAAAAAGTTTGTCCGCCCGCACGCAACGAATGCATTCCCCATCACTTGGAATGACGGAAAAAAGTTTTTCACTATCTTCGACACTCCCTTTAAAGGCAAGTTTAATTTCTAACAAATTTTTGGTAAAAAAAGTGCAAAGAATAAGACACTATGGTTTCCTTCCCTTATAAAATTCTAAATTTTAATTGATGTCGATTCATCAAGTTCTATTTTGTATTTGTTTTTTTTGCAAAAATTTTGTTTGGCGCTGTTGCTGTTAATATACATTTTGCCAAAATATTGATTTAGTGCAAAAAAATGTTTTGGCGCTTTTTTTAACGCTTGTTACACTAATTTTACATGGTTTTACAGGGCTCAAAATAGCGGCCTGAAACACTACGCCAAAAAAATCGCGAACATTTTCGAAACTCTGCTTTCTCTCTTTTTTTCGCTTGGCTTTTTTTTTCTCTGGCAAAAAAGCAAAACGGTGTAAAACGCGTTGTAGTGTTGTTATGATTCATCTGATTCATGTAATCACAAAATGAGATCTTTAAAGTAACAAACATAACTTTATCAAATAAGCAATTGAGATGCAAAATTTTTGAATAAAAAAATTTTTTTTAAATTTCTATTTTTTTTCTTGCGTGTTCGTTGTGAATGTTCGTGAAACCCTAAACTGTTCTTTTTTCTCTAAGTTTTTTTTTATTTGCGTTTATAAAAAGCATTTATCTATTACTCTTTTGTAGTGTTAAATATGTCTTTATCAATTTCTCAATGCTATGATTGGGTATTCGGAATGCCCTTTCGAAATGATGATGATGAAAGGAAAAAACAGAAAAGTGATTACCTTCATAAAATGCAAACAGAAAGATTTAAAGTCTTTGAATCTCAAGATCTTGAAAATGGTCGCTTTGATGTTACTTTTGAAATTGATGAAAAGGTTTGTGATTATTTTATATATTACATTTTTTCATGAACTACAATGCGAACGGATAACATGGATACACTTTGGGGGAACAAACGAGTAACGAACAGTGTGAAACCGTGCCCGTTCGTTACCAATTCGTTACCAAAAAGTGTCTCCGCGTTACCCGTTCCTATTGGATGTTGTTTTAGAAACTTCGTGCCCATAGCATTTTTTTAACTTCTGTTTCTGAAACTTTAAATTCTTGGCTTTCTGATCGATGGACAACAAAAGATGCAATTATTAAAGTTGAAGATTATGCCTACGATAATTTCTATGAATTTCTTTGTTTTCTTTACATTGGTGACTGTAAATTAACAGAAGAAAATGTTTTTAAAATGGTTGATATGGCTGAATTCTATGGTGTTCCATTTCTTAAAGAATTTTGTGATGATTTTTTATCAAACATGGAAATACAAGTTGAAACTATGGAAGAAATGTTTGAATTCGCTGAAAAATATTCGTTGCAAAAACTCCCAAAGTTTATCAGAAGATATTTTCATGGCAATGCTGTTAAAGTTTGCGAATCTGAAGCCTTTATTGCTTTTAAAAAATCCTTCGTTGAATTTTTGTTTACTTCTGCTTTTTTGAATGATAGAAAAAAAGAAATTGTAATTAAATGTGTAAGTTTTTTAAAATAAGTTAATTTTATATGAATATTCATATTAAATCCCCCCCCCCTGGCGTTGTACGTTGTTGAATTTTAGTTATATAAATGGGCCGGACATCGTGTTATGAAACAAGGAGCTGCTGATGATGATAATTTTAAAACGCTCTTTTTTTCAAATTCGAGGAAAAATCGAATATTTGTCCAACACAACTTTTTTAAAGTGGTCGTATGGACATGAAACTTTCCAAAATAGGTAATTTGGGTCCAAAAATGAGATTGGTTAGGGTTTTAAGTCTCTCCAATACCCCAAAATTTCGATACCGTAACCCAGCTACAGTATACCACGAAAAATCAAAAACGTTAGATCCATCCATATTAGGTATTGGAATCGATAAAGGGACTCAATGTGAGTCTAAATTAATAATTTCAGATTTTTTGAACATGTATAATTAATTTGCCATTGATTTAAAACTACCAAAAATTTTGACCACAAGTAAAAAATTTTTTCTGTTCCAGCCCCGGGACTTTTAGCCTTGCCAAAACATGCGCAAATATCTGACGTTTAATTTGGTGTATGTTTTAGCCGAAAAGAAATAAGGCGCATATTTAATTTTTCCAAAAAACTGCTGAAAACAACATCTTCAACACCAACTCGCTTTAATAACTTTTTCAGTTTGTGAGATATCGACTTCTGGTAACTTGCATTATGGAATAACATGTCAGTAGAGCCTCCTGGGACAGTTTGAGCTTTTTTGATAGCGATTTCGAAATATGAGATCACTATAAAGTTTGAAAATTGAGCAATATAGAACCATAGCAAAAATTCAGTTTTTTCTCAATGAATTAAGTTAAATATGCATTTCTTATGAAAAATAGATGCAACAACATTAAAATTAGTCCATCAAAATTGACGGGGGGTCAAAATCGACTTTTTCCGATTGTTTGAATTTCATCCGTTTTTGACCAATTTTCAAAGTATTAAAAACTTACGAATATTGATAGATATCAACTTTTTCAGACTTTTGGGATAAAATATAGCATGTTTAAGATTTTTGGGCAATGTTGCGACCTTTATGAATCATTACTCATCATTTTGCGATTATTTGAAAACATGGTTAAAATACAGAGAAAAAATTTCTTTAAATCAATGTTTCTCCTTAACAACATCGCTGAATATTCTTTTTTATGACTTTTCAGGACTGGGGCAGACGATATAAACTATAAAAATATCATTGCAATGCATTATCAAAAATTTGAAATTTCGCGATTTTTCAAATTTTGCCATTGTTGATTTCGTATTGATTCATTAAGATATGGACTCCCAAGTGACGAAATATTTATTTTTAGTCATAAAAAAGAATATTCAGCGATGTTGTTAAGGAGAAACATTGATTTAAAGAAATTTTTTCTCTGTATTTTAACCATGTTTTCAAATAATCGCAAAATGATGAGTAATGATTCATAAAGGTCGCAACATTGCCCAAAAATCTTAAACATGCTATATTTTATCCCAAAAGTCTGAAAAAGTTGATATCTATCAATATTCGTAAGTTTTTAATACTTTGAAAATTGGTCAAAAACGGATGAAATTCAAACAATCGGAAAAAGTCGATTTTGACCCCCCGTCAATTTTGATGGACTAATTTTAATGTTGTTGCATCTATTTTTCATAAGAAATGCATATTTAACTTAATTCATTGAGAAAAAACTGAATTTTTGCTATGGTTCTATATTGCTCAATTTTCAAACTTTATAGTGATCTCATATTTCGAAATCGCTATCAAAAAAGCTCAAACTGTCCCAGGAGGCTCTACTGACATGTTATTCCATAATGCAAGTTACCAGAAGTCGATATCTCACAAACTGAAAAAGTTATTAAAGCGAGTTGGTGTTGAAGATGTTGTTTTCAGCAGTTTTTTGGAAAAATTAAATATGCGCCTTATTTCTTTTCGGCTAAAACATACACCAAATTAAACGTCAGATATTTGCGCATGTTTTGGCAAGGCTAAAAGTCCCGGGGCTGGAACAGAAAAAATTTTTTACTTGTGGTCAAAATTTTTGGTAGTTTTAAATCAATGGCAAATTAATTATACATGTTCAAAAAATCTGAAATTATTAATTTAGACTCACATTGAGTCCCTTTATCGATTCCAATACCTAATATGGATGGATCTAACGTTTTTGATTTTTCGTGGTATACTGTAGCTGGGTTACGGTATCGAAATTTTGGGGTATTGGAGAGACTTAAAACCCTAACCAATCTCATTTTTGGACCCAAATTACCTATTTTGGAAAGTTTCATGTCCATACGACCACTTTAAAAAAGTTGTGTTGGACAAATATTCGATTTTTCCTCGAATTTGAAAAAAAGAGCGTTTTAATATTCTTGATGCTATTAAAACTGAATTAGATGGAATTTTTCCTAATTTGAAATTTTGTGAAATGTCCTTTGAATTTTTGATGAATTTTGTCGGTACGTTTTAGCTTTTTTTTATTTTTTTCCTTTTTAATAATGTTTAATTTAGTTGAAAAAGGATTTGTTTTATCTCCTACGGAAATGCGTCAATTTTTCTTGAATCATGAATATAAAGATGTTCAACGACAAATTGCTTTTAGAATGGTAAACTTTTAAAATATTTGTTTGTATTTCATTGATTGTTTTAGACATATGAATTGGCAAAGAAACAAGCACTGAAAAAACAAGAAATGTTTCCTGAAGAAAACTTTAATCTTGTTGATTCCATCAATGCTTATTTTATAAATGTAATTCCTCATGTTGAATTTTTTAAAATGGATGAAGATTTTTTAACTGATTTTGTTGGTCAGGTTTTCCTTGCTTTGGATATTCTTTGTAAACTTTACCATTTTAGTCGCCAATGGAATTCTTTCTAAAGAACAAGCAGATCATGTTTTTGATATTCGAGGTAAGAAAAAGATTTTTCTCGTCCACAATGTCGATCTTCCTCTTTTTTTATTTTTATTATTCTCTTTCTATGTTTAACTTTATTACCATTTTTTTTCTAAAACAATCCATCATCATTTCCCAACTACTGATGAGCCTACTCTTGACACAAATCCTTGGTTAAAAAATACAAAGCTGTCTGGTTGTATTAAAAGGCGAAACAGCAACCTTTTTTAACTTTCATTTTTCGTTTCCTTTTATCCATACACATCTTTTCTTTTATATTTTTTTTTATATTTTCTTGCTTTGGATAATCTTTGTAAAATTTATTTTTTTAGTCGCTAATGGAATTCTTTCTAAAGAACAAGCAAATCATGTTTTTCATTTTCAAGGTAAGGAAAACGGGGCTTAAGATTTGAAAATTGAAGATAATTTCGAAACCTTAATGCAGAAGCATGAAGATTTTCAGAAGCACCTATAGCCACGTACGATCCCAGTCTTCATTTTTCGAACACCTTTGCCGCTGTAATAAAAAGAAGCGCTAAAAGTAACTTTAGTAATTTGTTTTACCGCGGCAGACGGAAAGATGTCCGGAAAATAAAGATCGTAATTGTACGACAATTTTTTTTTAGTTGAAATCGAAAATAACGGCAAGATTGTTAATGGTATACTCAAAAATGACGGCATCGGTGTTCGTCACGTTATTGAAAAAATGAAATGCTATAATATCACTCGAGCAAGCACAACAAAGATTCGATTAGTAAAATTTCGATTTCGTGTTCCTTCAACTCCAAGTTCTGTCAAAAAGGTAAAAGGTTGTAAATGGTATTTATGCTTGGAATCAGATGGAATTTTAACATTCAAACATCGTTCAATGGTTGAACGAAGTGATTATTTACTTGCTGAAATGAAATCAAATGAAAAATTTCGACTTACTCGGGGGGAAACAACTTCTCTTAAAGTCTGCTTTAATAAAATTTCATAAACTTTTCATTTTTTGTTTGTTTTTTATTTTTTATATCTTTTTTGATTAAAGATTTGATGGTAATTTTGTGTTAATTTACAGTACAGTTGGGTAGGGTCATCCGAAAGAAAAAGTTTTTTCCCTCTTATGAAAAGTTTATGAATTTTTTTAGGACGCTAAAAAATTTTAGGTAACTTAAAATTGTTTATCTCATTACAGTAAATAATCAAATTTATTATTGCATGTCGCGGTCATTTGAAATTTGCATAAACTTTGAGCCGATCTTCTCTTTTCTGACATTAAAACTTTTCATAAACATGAAAAATTTGATAAAATTATTTATTCAACCTAATTTACTGTTAATTTTTCGAGATATTTTGGAAAATTGAATTTTCGAAATTTCAAACTAGGGATCGGATACCGTACCGTTTTTCGAAAAATGCGGTATTACCGTAATACCGTCCATTATAACATGTCCCCAATTAAATACCAAGTTTTATTGTATTAAAGCTATGTATTAGAAATCGACCAGAAAAGCAACTGAGTTTTTATGAAAAACAATAAACTTAAGATTTATTAATTATTTATTAAATTTTTTATGCCAATAATTTCCTTTGAAAAAGACTATTTTAGTGGCAAACTGATTGACCTTTTTCTAAAGAATAATTCACGGAAATATCTTTCAAATTGTATATCAAAAAGACAAACTTTCATAAAAAAAGTTCACGGTACGGTATTGCGATATTTTTGACGGTACTAAAATCTTCGCGGTACGGTAACGCGGTAAAATACCATACCGTTACCGCGATAAATTACCGCGGTAACGGTACAGTATCCGATCCCTACTTCAAACTAAAAATGTCTTTTTGAATTATCAACCTTTTAAATTCGATTTTTTCAAAAATGAAATTTCGCAGAGCCCTGGTACATACAGTGCTGGACATAATTATACGGCCACCCTGTTTCGAAGTGATTATGCAAAAGATAGCTGACAGGTATTAAATCTGATATTACAATATTTTTTACCATGGTCGAAAACCCTTAACCCCAATTTTTGGCCCCTGGTCTTTTTCAGGTTTTCGTTGCGGGACCAAAAACTCAAAAAATGCGTTGGACATAATTATACGGCCACCTAAAAAAAATTTGCATGCGATATGTTTTATTGTAACCACTATTTAGAGGTTGTTAAGCATGCTTATTAAAGCTCATTGGTGAAGAAAAAATCAAAAAATATTCATTGGCATCGATTTGCCGTGGTGTTGAAAATCGCATTTTTGCTGTTTTTGGCACTTTTTCGGTGCCAGTGTAGCGGCGGTGCAAAGGTTTTGGAAGAAACCGCGTGCCACATTTTGTAGTCCTATCTGACCTTAACATATCTACAAAGTTTCATAACTTCATATCTAACACATGCCTTGAGCCGCGGCTCCAAAATTTTGAAAAATTAGTGTTTTTTAACAATTTTTTAAATTTTTGCATGTTTTCGGAAAGTTTGGAGCCGCGGCTCAAGGCATGTGTTAGATATGAAGTTATGAAACTTTGTAGATATGTTAAGGTCAGATAGGACTACAAAATGTGGCACGCGGTTTCTTCCAAAACCTTTGCACCGCCGCTACACTGGCACCGAAAAAGTGCCAAAAACAGCAAAAATGCGATTTTCAACACCACGGCAAATCGATGCCAATGAATATTTTTTGATTTTTTCTTCACCAATGAGCTTTAATAAGCATGCTTAACAACCTCTAAATAGTGGTTACAATAAAACATATCGCATGCAAATTTTTTTTAGGTGGCCGTATAATTATGTCCAACGCATTTTTTGAGTTTTTGGTCCCGCAACGAAAACCTGAAAAAGACCAGGGGCCAAAAATTGGGGTTAAGGGTTTTCGACCATGGTAAAAAATATTGTAATATCAGATTTAATACCTGTCAGCTATCTTTTGCATAATCACTTCGAAACAGGGTGGCCGTATAATTATGTCCAGCACTGTATTCACAGCGTTCCCGTTTTGCATTTTTGTGGCCAATGGAAATTATTATGTCCCTCAATGACAACGCAATTTTTGCATTTTTTTAAAAAAAATTTAAACAACAATTACTGTTAAAAAATTACGGAAAAGTTTATTTTTGTTTGTTTTTACTTATTTATTTAAAAAGGTAAGATTATAAGGATCATTTTTATATAAGGGTTTAATAGGATCTGAAAAAGATTTTGACACAAATTTCCGCAAAAACGATGTTGATACACGAGTTAATAGTGCTAAAAAAAGCATCATCTTTTTTTCTACATATCAGAACTATACCTTAGTATGTTTTTTACAATCTTTAAAAGGTATAGATTGATTCTTATCGATTTTAGTTCATCAAGTTCTGAAGAAATTTTGAGATTTTAATCAAAAACTATATTCACACTTTTAATGTACTAATTTTTATATTTTTTAGGCTTCTTTGGTATATTCCTGTCTCAATTCTCGTTAAGAAGATTCAACTCAACAATTACAATTTAAAAAAACCCCAAAAAACTGATGAAAAAGAAATTCTTGATGTTGCAGATATGCTGGTGGACTACGGTAAGTCAGTTTTTATAAAAATGTTTTTGTTAAGCCATCAGTATCATATATTATTGTTGAATCATGTATTTAGATGTTATTTGAAGGTTTATAGACGTCCATCGTGAACCAATTTAACTTTTTCGTGGAATTTTTTATATACTCAATGTTAAGCATACGCCCAAACAACTCGAAGTTCCTTAATTCAGTCTAAATAAAAAATTATCCTTCAAAATAGCTTCCAATAACATCTAAATACATGATTCAACAATAATATATGATACTGATAAGGATGGACGAGGGCCTAGGGCTTTTGAAAAGCCCGGGCCCGGCCCGGCCAGGCCCCAGGGCCGGGTCGGGCCGGGCCTGGAAAATGAGGATCGGGCCGGGCCCGGGCCGGGCCTTTTGAATTTTTAAAAAAAAATTTTAAAAATTCCACAGGGGGGACCAAGACAAAATTTACAAAAATTTTAAAAATCAGGGCCCGGGCCGGGCCGGGGCTTTTTTTTATTTATAAGGGCCAGGGCCGGGCCGGGCTTTTCGAAATTTTGAGGGCCCGGGCCGGGCCCGGGCCTGAAAATTCGGGCCCTCGTCCATCCTTAGATACTGATGGCTTAACAAAAACATTTTTATAAAAACTGACTTACCGTACTTATAGTCCACCAGCATATCTGCAACATCAAGAATTTCTTTTTCATCAGTTTTTTGGGGTTTTTTTAAATTGTAATTGTTGAGTTGAATCTTCTTAACGAGAATTGAGACAGGAATATACCAAAGAAGCCTAAAAAATATAAAAATTAGTACATTAAAAGTGTGAATATAGTTTTTGATTAAAATCTCAAAATTTCTTCAGAACTTGATGAACTAAAATCGATAAGAATCAATCTATACCTTTTAAAGATTGTAAAAAACATACTAAGGTATAGTTCTGATATGTAGAAAAAAAGATGATGCTTTTTTTAGCACTATTAACTCGTGTATCAACATCGTTTTTGCGGAAATTTGTGTCAAAATCTTTTTCAGATCCTATTAAACCCTTATATAAAAATGATCCTTATAATCTTACCTTTTTAAATAAATAAGTAAAAACAAACAAAAATAAACTTTTCCGTAATTTTTTAACAGTAATTGTTGTTTAAATTTTTTTTAAAAAAATGCAAAAATTGCGTTGTCATTGAGGGACATAATAATTTCCATTGGCCACAAAAATGCAAAACGGGAACGCTGTGTGTATTATGTCTGCAATTTAAAAAATAAGTTTTCTTTGACCAAACTATAATCTGATTATAGTTTAATGAAAAAGATGCACCCTTAAAAAAATGTTAAAACTGTATACCTTCAATTTTTCATGCCCCCTTTTTTCCGAGGAAAAAAAAGAAGTTCATTGAAAATTGATAACAAAAAATAATGGCCATTAAAAATACCCATGAATAATCATTTAAGTTGACGCAAGCACAATTTTGTTGATTGTTTTACGGAGGTTGATGCATTCTTATATAAATATTTTCTTATCAGTGAGTGAAGGAATTAATATCCTATTTATATAAAAGATGTAGAAAAATTTTTATATTGTTTTAAATCTTACTTTTTTTCTGTGGAACCTTTAATTATATTAAAAATTTAGAAGAATTAAAGTTTAATACTTCTAAATTGTTAATTTTTATTGCAATTTTTTAGATTTTTGTTTGTTTTAACACGGGCTCATTTTGGGGCCAAAATTGTACGGTAGTGTCCTTTTAAAATTACGTTAAACACACCTAAAAACCATAAAAAAATGATATTGGGGGTCTTCATATCATATTTTGGGGTTGTCAGGTCCAAAAAACGAAATTTGCATAAAACAGCGAATTTTGGCAGTTTTTGGCTCGGCAAATGGGAACAAGACCACATATCAAAAAGTTCTCAGACAGATATATTGGAAATTTTGTGGGCTACAACATTGTTATAAAAGATTTGGGCGCAAATCAAAGCAAAAAAAAATTCGCAAGCTTCTAAACAGTCCATTTTACCTATAAAACGCATTTTAGTTCAACTTCGAGCCCTATGGGGGATTTGAAATCCAGAAATGGTAAAATAGATCTTAATAGGTCCGTCAGGGTTGGGACAACATTTCCCAATCATAATATTCCAATTTTAACACATATCCGTTTTTGGGATATACCAAATCCGGATAATCCCCGGAGGGCATTTTGAACGAAAAAACAAGTATAGACCTCTCTTATGAATACCTAAGGAGTCTTCATGCAAAAAATCAGCTTTTTTAAACAACTTTGAAATTTCAAATCCCCTATAGGGCTCGAAGTTGAACTAAAATGCGTTTTAATTTATGATTTAAATAATTTGCATTTTTTAATTTTTTTTGTACTATTTTTAAAATAAATTTTTGCAAATTTTTTTTCAAGAAATAATAGATTATTTTTACAAAAAATACTGTAATTGGTAAATCACTGAAGTTTTATCACAAAATGTTACCAAAATGTTTCTCAATACCATTAAAAATGTAGCAAAATTAATTCTGATATAAAATAGTATTATTTGTAACAATGATGAAATTTTTTATTTAACAAATACAGTAGCAAAATAGGAGCTCTCCGACAACTGTGAATTTTTTTTTATGCCGAGACTCTAAGCGTTTTTAAAATTCCTCCAGAGAATGCATTCAGGGCCGCAAATAAGTCAAAAGTAAAGGGGTGGAACTTCCTTATAAAAAACCAAAAAAATTTCATTTTATCTAGTATGAATTAAATTTTTCCCCTTATATTTGGTCGACAAGGGGCGGGAGGACTTTCCCCATTTCCACCCCCCTATTTGCGAGTGATCAACGTTACCGTTTTGCAAAAAATCTTTTCCCCGGTTTTAAACTTTTTAATTAAATGCCCTTCTTCAAGCTGTAATTTCAATTTCATTGATTTTTTTATTTAAATTTTTTTATATTTAATCTGTGATTTAAATTAGTTACTTTTTTCTAATTTTTTGTACAATTTTTTAAATAAATTTTGTAATTCTTTTTTCAAGAACAGTGTTTTCCCGATTCCACTTTTTTCCGATTCCGATCCGATTCCGATTCCACCCGATTCCATTTTTTTCCGATTCCTTATAAGGGAATCGATTCCGGAATCGGAATCGGAATCGATGGAATCGCGATTCCGATCCCTTATAAAGAATCGGAATCGGAATCGATGGAATCGGAATTGGAATCGGAATCGGGAAAACACTGTTCAAGAAGCAGTAAATTATTTTTAGCAAAAATACTGTATTTGGTAAAATAATCAAGTTTCACTTTAAAATGTTACCAAAATATTACTTATTAAAAAAATGCAAAATATTTGTTTAGTTTTAATTTAAATTTTTGTTGTTTATTTTAGTTTTTGTGCTTTTTAGTTATTAATTTATTATAAAATTATATTTCATTTACTGATTTATCTCATGAAAAATTCGAAATACAGGGTGATTCAAGAAAATTGGACACTTTGTTTTTGATGGGGAATCGTTGCTTTTTAGTTTTGGGGCTTATATTTTCAGGGATGTGTTATAAATGTGGGGAGCTAATTTTAAACACAAAATTTTGGCATTTGGGGACACTTCGCCAAACGGCGCCAAATTCAAATTTTTTGTGTTAAATGGATATTTTAAGCCTATTATTATGAAAATCTGGCCTTTTTTACAAGAAACTGTGAAAAGATTAACCATATAAGTTAAATATTGAATGAATGGCGAGGTATTGAAAAAATGGCTAAAATCACTAAAAATTCGAATTTTTCGAATTTAGTTATTTTTTGACATTTTGTGTTGTTTAGTTATTAAAATAGTTGGAGACCATGAAAAAACTAATGAAAACTCAAATAAAATTATATTTTTTTAAATTTGACCACTTTTTCGATACCTCGCCATTCATTCAATATTTAACTTATATGGTTAATCTTTTCACAGTTTCTTGTAAAAAAGGCCACATTTTCATAATAATAGGCTTAAAATATCCATTTAACACAAAAAATTTAAATTTGGCGCCGTTTGGCGAAGTGTCCCCAAATGCCAAAATTTTGTGTTTGAAATTAGCTCCCCACATTTATAACACATCCCTGAAAATATGAGCCCCCAAAACTAAAAAGCAACGATTCCCCATCAAAAACAAAGTGTCCAATTTTCTTGAATCACCCTGTATCTCTGTGGCAAATATTCAGGTGTTTTTGCAAAAAAAGTTCTTCGCGATTTGTACATTTCTTCTAAGAGAAAATGGACAAATCGTATACGTACCAAAAGAATGGCCATAATTAATGGATTATGTATTACTTATGGCCTTTCTTTTGAAAAAACATTGTAATTTATTTGAAGATAAAAGTGCGCCAAAAAAATTTGATGTACAAAATTAAAAATTATATTTTTATGAAATCTGTTACATCAATTTCAAGTGTCATTAGAGAAAATATTCGAGTTTTACTCCGAAATATACTTTAAATTAATGAATAAAAATAAATACAAAAATAAACAAGGATTTTATGAAAAATTTTATTATTTATAGATCGAAAATATTTGTGCTATTAAAGTAAAAGGTGTTGATTGGTATTTATGCTTGGAAGCAGATGGAGGTGTAACATTCAAACATCATTCAATTGTTGAACGAAATGATTATTTACTTGCTGAAATGAAATCAAATGAAGAATTTGAACTTACTCCTGGGGAAACTTCTTTTAAAACCCGCTTTAATAATGTTTCATAAACTTTTCATTTTTTGTTTGTTTTTGATTTTGTATTGTAATTTTGTGTTAATTTACAGTACACTTGGGTAGGGTGATGCGAAAGTAAAAGTTTTTTGTCTGTGTTAAAAATTTTTTGAGAATGTGTTTTTTGTCACGTTTATCTCATGCAACGCTTAATCCACCTTTCGAAATTAATGTCATTGATAAATTCGGATTACGGTAGTCCAAATTTTAATTCTTCATTTTTTAAAATACTGTTTTCTTTCTCATCAATCTCAAGTGTCTTTAGAGATAATATTGGAGTTTTACCCCCGAAATATACTTTAAAATCAATGAATAAAAATAAATACAAAAATAAACAAGGATTTTATGAAAAATTTTATTATTTATAGATCGAAAATATTTGTACTATTAAATGTTAATTACAGTATAATTGTGTTATTGCATTTGTTAAACCACTATTTTTGTTCCTGTATTTTTGTACAAAAGTATCTGATAGAGATTTCTAGGATTTTGGACGTTCAGGATTTACAGAATAACCCTTAACATGCAATTGAAAAAAAGTACCAAAAATATCAAACATTTAAATAAGAAATTTAATTTAATACTTCCAAAATGTAAATAACTCCCAAAATCCCTAAATATTTGTTATATTCAAGCTAGCTAAAGTATCATAACAGAAAAATTAACAACAAAAACGTGGGAATAAAAAATCTTTTTTAGAAAAGGAGAATGGCAGCGCTGCGTGTTGTTGTAAAATAAGCGGAACATTTGAGAGAAGCTTCCAAGACACAATCCTGGCGAGCGTTCATGAGAGGTTTTAGTACCTTTTTATAAGCAAAGAAGTCGGGCTTACATTTTACATACTTTCTTGTTAATCTACTTGATAAAGGTTGCACCATACTTTTACTTTGTTTTGCGGGTTTTCTTTGCTATTTCATTTAAACCGAAAATTTTCGTATAAAATAGATTTAAAATAAAACAGCAGCAAATAATATTTGAATTTATTGTAATGTTATTATGTCGATGTTGATTCATCAAGTTCTATTTTGTATTTGTTTTTTTTGCAACAATTTTGTTTGGCGCTGTTGCTGTTAATCAGGGATGTCAAATGCGGCCGGCCAGCCTCGGCCGGCCCGCGGCCGGCCTGGCCTGCGGCCGGCCGGCCGTTATATTTTCGGCCGCAGGCCGGCCAGGCCGAAGATAAGGCCGGCCGGGGTCGGCCGCGTTTTTCAAAGTTCTTTACAAATACCCTGAATTTGTATGCCAAACTTATAGAAAAAGAATTAGCATAATTTTTAAAGTAGTGAAAACACGCCTAAATAATAAAATAATAGTTGCAATCTTTTTTGATATCCAGCATTGCATATAAAAAAAATACAGAAATTTTATGTAATTATGGTAAAAATTTTTACAAATTTAACGAGGCCGGCCGCGGCCGGCCGCAGGCCGGGCCGCAGGCCGGGCCGGCCTAAAAAAAATCGACCGCAGGCCGGCCGGGCCGTAAATTTTTAGGCCGCGGCCGCGGCCGGCCGACATTTTCGGCCGCATTTGACATCACTGCTGTTAATATACATTTTGCCAAAATATTGATTTTGTGCAAAAAAATGTTTTGGGCGCTTTTTTTTGACGCCTGTTGCACTAATATTACATGGTTTTACAGGGCTTAAAATAGCGTCCTGAAACAGAACGCCAAAAAAAATTCCGAACTTTTTCGAAACTCTGCTTTCTCTTTTCCACTTGGCTTTCTTTTTTCTCTGACAAAAAAGCAAAACCGTGTAAAACGCGTTGTAGTGTTGTTATGATTCATCTGATTCATGTAATCACAAAATGAGATCCTTAAAGTGCGATGAATATTTAACAAACATAACTTTACCAAATAAGCAATTGAGATGCAAGATTTTTCAATAAAAATTTTTTTAAAGATTTTGTTTTTTTTCGTGCGTGAATGTTCGTGATACCCTAAACCGTTCTCTTTTCGCTAATTTTTGATTTGCTTTTATATGTAAAAAACATTTATCGATTACTTTATTTTAGTGTTAAATATGTCTTCATCTGATTCTGACAGCTATGAATGCGAAAAACCGAAAAGTGATTACCTTCATAAAATGCAAACAGAAAGATTTAAAATCTTTGAATCTCAAGATCTTGAAAATAGTCGCTTTGATGTTACTTTTGAAATCGATGGAAAGGTTTGTGATTATTTTATTTATTACATTTTTATATTAACTATATTTTTAGAAACTTCTTGCCCATACTTTCATTTTAACTTCTGTTTCTAAAACTTTAAATTCTTGGCTTTCTGATCGATGGACAACAAAAGATGCGATTATTAAGATTGAAGATTACACCTATGATAATTTTTATGAATTTATTCGCTTTCTTTACATTGGTGGCTGTAAATTAACCGATGATAATGTTTTTAAAATTGTTGATATGGCTGAATTCTATGGTGTTCCATGTCTCAAAGAACTTTGTGATATGTTTTTATCAAAAATGGAAATACAAGTTGAAACTATTGAAGAAATGTTTGAATGTGCCCAAACTTACTCATTACCAAAACTCACAAAGTCTATCAGAAGATATTTTCGTGGCAATACTGTTAAAGTTTGCGAATCTGAAATCTTTATCGCTTTTAAAAAATCCTTCGTTGAATTTTTGTGTACTACTTCTATGGATGTCAGAAAAAAAGAAATTGGATTTGAATATGTAAGTTGTTTATAAGAAGTTTATTTTATATATGAATATAATATTGTATCACCCCCCTCTCTTGTTTTACACAAATTATATTCTTAAATTTTAGTTATATAAATGGGCCGAACATCGTGTTATGAAACAAGGAGCTGCTGATGATGATAATTTTAATCTTCTCAATGCTATTAAAACTGAATTAGATGAAATTCTTCCTAATTATCAATTTTGTGTAATGTCATTTGAATTTTTGATGAATTTTGTCGGTATACTTTTAACCCATTGTTTAACTTTTTTATTTTGTAAAGTATACATATATATGTTTAGTTGAAAAGGGATTTGTTTTATCTCCTATGGAAATGCTCTATTTTTCCTTGAATCATAAAGCAAAAGATGTTCAACATCAAATTGCTTTTAAAAAAGTAAAGTTTTAAAATATTTGTTTGTAATTCATAAATTATTTTAGATATATGAATTGGCAAAGAAACAAGCATTGAAAAAACAAGAAATGTTTCCTGAAGAAAACTTTAATCTTGTTGATTCCATCAAAGATTATTTGATCTATGTAATTCCTCTTGTTGAATTTTCTAGAATGCCAAAAAGCTTTATAACTGATTTTGTTGGTCAGTTTTTAATTCCTTTGGGTATTCTTTGTAAAATTTTCCATTTTAGTCGCCAATGGAATTATTTCTGAAGAACAAGCAAATCATATTTTTGATATTCGAGGTAAGAAAAACGTGTTTAAAGAAGAAGCATCTATTGTCACGTACAATCCCGGTCTTTCTTTTCCCTTTGCCGCGGTAATAAACACTGTTAAAAATTAAAGTAATTTGTTTTACCTCGGCAACTGGAAAAGTGTTCGGAAAATGAAGATCGAAATTGTACGTAAAAATAATTTTTTTAAGTTCAAATTAAAAATTACGACAAGATTGTTAATGGTATAATCAAAGAAGATGATAACATTGGTATTCGTGGCGCAGTTGAAAAAATGAATTTTTATAATATCACTCGACAAAGCACAACAAAGATTAGATTTTTGAAATTAAAATTCACAGTTCCTTCAACTCCAAGTTCTGTTCAAAACATGAAAGGTTGTGAATGGTATTTATGCTTGGAATCAGATGGAGTTGTAACATTCAAACATCATTCAATTGTTCAAAAAAGTGATTATTTACTTGCTGAAATGAAATCAAATGCAAAATTTCAACTTACTCCTGGTAAAACAACTTTTCTTTTTGCCCGCTTTAATAATGTTTCATAAATTTTACATTTTTTGTTTGTTATTTATTTTTTAATATCTTTTTTGATCAAAATTTTGTATGGTTATTTTGTGTTAATCTACAGTATACTTGGGCAGGGTCATCTAAAAGAAAAAGTTTTTGAAATTTTTTTCTCGCACTTAGGTCACTATAAATTTTAGATAGTAATTAATCAAATTTATTATTGCATCTCGCGGTCATTTGAATTTTGCATAAACTTTGAGCCGATCTTCTCTTTTCTGACATTAAAACTTTTCATAAACATGAAAAATTTTGATTAAATTATTTATTCAGCGCCTAATTTACTATCAATTTTTCGGGATATTCATAATTTTTAACTACAAAAAATTTTTTGTTCGAATTTCGGAAAATCGATTTGAAATGGTTATTCAAAAAGTTAGTTTTTGTTGAAAACATTTTTTTATATCATATTTAGCTTTCAATTTTCCAAGCCGATATTTGGCAGAATGCCATGTGGGAGAGAACACATGGCGTTGAACAGACATTTTGCCAGGCATCGTCCTGGAAAATGGAAATCTTTCTTTTCTTTGGGTTTACTATAATCTGAAATTTATTTTGTCACTTTTCAGCTTTTAAACTTCGTCGAAACCGATGCTATTTCAAATGGTCCACCAAAACCATCTACAAATTTATCCATGGAAATCCAACATGGACCCATTACATGTACATGGCAGGAATTTGTTGAACAATTTGATGAAATAAAATTCAATGTTGGAAAAACTTCTCGAAAAATTGGCAAAGAAATTTTACGAAAAAGTAATAATTCTGTGTTTTATGAAATCTTAAATGGTAAAAGTATTGTAAGTAATTTGAAAATAGTAATTTAAAATAATAAATAATTATTTTATAGTACAAAATAGATCAAAATGGATGTGTTACAATTCCCAGAAACGGTGATTATTTTAAGGAAATTGTAAACTTTTTAGAAGGAAAAAATCTAAAACACAAATTTGTTTCGTTTAAAGATGCTTCTTTAAAAGAATCTGAAATTGTTTATGGAATTTGGAAAGATGCTAAATTCTATAAATTAAATGTAAGTTCTCTTTAATTAGGGATACTGTAATAACAATATTAATAAAAAGTTTCAGGAATTAACAGAGAAATGTGAAAAATATTTGTTGGATTATTCGGGGCATCAATTTTGTAAACGAGTAACCTGCAAAAAACGCAATGCTCAGAAAAATGAAAATGTAATTTTTTTTAAATATTTTGTTATTTTGACAGTGTCTCACAACGAAGCAGCAAAGAAAGGGATTGAAAATTTCAATCCAATGTCTGGTAAAATGTATATTCAATACCATGGGGCAAAAATAGTTTTGTATTTTTCGTTTTGTTTTTGTTGGAAAAGAAAAAGTAAAAAGTTTTTTGTTCCCTTTGGCATTGAAAACATTTTGCCAAACATTGAAAAACTGAACGCCGAATTCGAAAGTATCTTTGCAAAATTCTTTAAAGTTCAAATAATTTATGCCAATTTTTAAAATGCTCTGTTTTTACTAAAACTATAATTTTATAGATTACAGCAAAATTTGTATTTGGAAAAAATGACCATTCAATTCCATATGCATTTAATGAAATCATTCTTTACAATAAATTTTGTGAAATTCATGAGAAGCATGATCAAATTATTTGTTTAATCGGTAAATATAAAACCAAATGGAATTGCATTTATAACACTCTTTTTTTTTTAGATCAGAATGGCACATCTGAACAAAGGTATATCGAATTTAATTATAATGGAAAAATTAAATGGTCAAAAAAGATAACAATATACGATAGAGGTCAAATTATGGAAAATGTGGATGATGCAATTGAAAGGGTTGTATGTCATTTGTTAGAATTGAATAATATCGATAATAAAAGTCTTACATAAAAAAACAGTGTCATTTGATACCAGTGATCAACGTTGCTGTGTTTGCAAAAAATCTTTTCCCCGGTTTTAAACTTTTTAATAAAATGCCCTTCTTCAAGCTATAATTTCCATTTCATTGACTTTTTATTTAAATTTTTTTTATATTTAATCTGTGATTTATATTAGTTACTTTTTTCTAATTTTTTGTACAATTATTTAAATAAATTTTGCAACTCTTTTTTCAAGTAAATTATTTTTAGAAAAAATACTGTATTTGGTAAAATAATCAAGTTTTACTATAAAATGTTACCAAAATATTACTTACAAGGGAACCACGGGAGATGACAATCGAGTTAAAACATCCCACATAGTTTAAACCATTCATTGTGGGTCAGAAACAAACCCCAAAAAATACTTCGCCCCACTTTTAAGTTTTACCCATTTTTCGGCACTTTTAAGATGCGCGCGCTCTTGGAGTACATGGTCCCTCCCCCCTTTGAAAAAAATATGTTGAAAAAAAATTTTTTTCTGATTTTTTTATTTTTTGCTAGAATGTTAGTATTATGTCTACTGATGATAACTGGAAAGTATTTTTGCCTCAAGACAACGCTAACCTATTTTTTAGCGTTTTACAAGAATGCGCCATGTTATACATGAAGTTGAAAAAACCATTTTTACTTTCGTCAACAGGGCTTTTAAATAAATATTGTTATGCACACGAATATTAGTGACTATAAAGAACATTTTAAGCGTAAATTTGAAAAATTTAAAAAAATAAATTTTTTTTGTCATTTTAGGGAGCACAGGGGGGACCAAGGCAAATTGCGCATCTTAAAAGTGCCGAAAAAGGGGTAAAACTTAAAAGTGGGGCGAAATATTTTTTGGGGTTTGTTTCTGACCCACAATGAATGGTTTAAACTATGTGGGATGTTTTAACTCGATTATCATCTCCCGTGGTTCCCTTGTTAATAAGAAAATGCAAAACATTTGTTTAGTTTTAATTTAAATTTTTGTTGTTTATTTTAGTTTTTGTGCTTTTTAGTTATTAATTTATTATAAAATTATATTTCATTTACTGATTTATCTCATGAAAAATTCAAAATTTCTCTAAGGCAAATATTCAAGTGTTTTTGTAAAAAAATTTTTCATGATCCCTACATTTCTTCTAAGAGAAAATGGACAAATCGTATACGTACCAAAAGAATGGCTATAATTAATGTTTTATGGACCAAAAGCTTGCATTTGATCGCTCACTTGAAAATGCCTTAAATTATTTCAAGTGTTGACATGTTAAAATTTTTGCTATACATTTATATATTGCAATTGGAATGAATCGATTTTTTATCTTTCTTTTTTGTAGTAAAAAAAGAAAGAAAATGTTTTTTTGATGCTATTAAATACAAAAATACTCTGAAATAAAATTATCAACAAAAAAAGTTCAAAAATGTTGGTTTCGATTCGCAAAAGTGAGTTTTTTTTTGATTTTCTTTTATAAAAAACATGGCTTATTCCAGGGATGTCAAATGCGGCCGGCCAGTCTCGGCCGGCCCTCGGCCGGCCCTTGGCCGGCCTGGCCTGCGGCCGGCCGGCCGTTATATTTTCGGCCGCAGGCCGGCCAGGCCGAAGATAAGGCCGGCCGGGGTCGGCCGCGTTTTTCAAAATTCTTTACAAATACCCTGAATTTGTACGCCAAACTTATAGAAAAAGAATTAGCATAATTTTTAAAGTAGTGAAAACACGCCTTAATGTTAAAAAAATAGTTGAAATCTTTTTTGATATCCAGCATTGCATATAAGAAAATTACAAAAATTTTATGTACTTATGGTAAAATTTTTTACAAATTTAACGAGGCCGGCCGCGGCCGGCCGCAGGCTGGGCCGGCCTAAAATAATTCGACCGCAGGCCGGCCGGGCCATAAATTTTCAGGCCGCGGCCGCGGCCGGCCGACATTTTTGGCCGCATTTGACATCACTGGCTTATTCTCACTTGCCCTGCTTTTTTTCACACACTGTGTGAAGTTTGCGCACTTGCCCCGTTTTTTCAGTGACACAATGCCAAACTGTGTGAAAAAAAATCTTTTTCTTCACAGTTTTTTTGTGTTATACAGTATACTTTTATTTGTATGATATTTATTTTTCTAATATCAAAACAATTATTAAAAAAACATTTATCAATTACTTTTTTTTAGTGTTAAATATGTCTTCATCTGATTCATCTGATTATGACTGCTATGAATGGGAAAAACCGAAAAGTGATTACCTTCTCAAAATGCAAACTGAAAGATTTAAAGTCTTTGAATCTCAAGATCTTGAAAATGGTCGCTTTGATGTTACTTTTGAAATCGATGGAAAGGTTTGTGATTATTTTATTTATTACATTTTTATATTAACTATATTTTTAAGTTTCTTCATGCTCATACCATTTTTTTAACTTCTGTTTCTGAAACTTTAAATTCTTGGCTTTCTGATCGATGGACAACAAAAGATTCAATTATTAAGATTGAAGATTACACCTATGATAATTTTTATGAATTTATTCGCTTTCTTTACATTGGTGGCTGTAAATTAACCGATGATAATGTTTTTAAAATTGTTGATATGGCTGAATTCTATAATGTTCCATGTCTCAAAGAACTTTGTGATATGTTTTTATCAAAAATGGAAATACAAGTTGAAACTATTGAAGAAATGTTTGAATGTGCCCAAACTTACTCATTACCAAAACTCATGAAATCTACCGAAAAGTTTTCCCGCTTACATGTTGATGATATTTGCAAATCTGAAACATTTTTTTCTTTAAAGAAGTCATTCATTGAATTTTTTTATACTACTTCTTCTTTGAGTGTCAGAAAAAAAGAAATTGGATTTGGATGTGTAAGTTGTTTATAAAATCGCCCCCACCTGGCGTTGTACATTGTTAAATTTTAGTTATATAAATGGGCCGAACATCGTGTTCTGACTCAGGGAGCTGCTGATGATGATAATTTTAATCTTCTTAATGCTATCAAAACTGAATTAGATGGAATTCTTCCTAATTATCAATTTAGTGAAATGTCCTTTGAATTTTTGACGAATTTTGTCGGTATACTTTTTTAACCCATTGTTTTACTATTTTTCATTTTTAAAATCGAAAGTTTAGTTGAAAAAGGATTTGTTTTATCTCCTACGGAATTGCGTCAATTTTTCTGTATTCGAATAAAAAATTGCTTCAAATCACTAGAAGATGATATTAAAGTGGTAAATTATTTTAGTATTTTTACAGCAAATTTATGATATTTTTTAGACATATGAATTGGCAGAAAAACAAGCATTAAAGAAACAAGAAATGTTTCCTGAAGAAAACTTTAATCTTCGTGATGAAATTAACGCTTTATTGGTTGACGTTATTCCTCGAGTTAAATTTTCTATCATTGATAATACTTTTTTAACGGATTTTGGTGGTTTGTTTTTCTTGTATCTGATATCTGCTATAATAACATATATTTTTTAGTTGCAAATGGAATTATTTCTGAAGAACAAGCAGATCATATTTTTGATACTCGGGGTAATGAAAAATTGGTTGTGCCTATTTATACTTTACTTTACAGGGAGTGTCGACGACAAGCAAAAAATTTTTTAATGGAAATCAAGTATGTTTTAGCACGAAATCCAGTAAGAGAACAAAAACAGCATAGAAAAAAGTCTTTTTCGTGTAAAAACATACTTGTTGCTAATCATGGCTCGGGCCGACTTTTTTACCGACCCGGGCCCTTCCCAAAAATTTTGAAAAATTTTTTTCAAAGTTAGATTAAAATTTTTTTCCAAAAATCCTTTTTTTTATTGATTTTTTCCAGTAACTAGTAGCAGTGTTTTCGTACCGTCGCCGTCTGACGGCAGACGGCGCCGTCAACACCGCCGTCCGGCGACGGCGACGGCGGTGTTTGAAAAGTGTTGACGGCGCCGTCAAACTTTTTGCCTTGGTCCCCCCTGTTAAAAAAGTCGAAATAAGCCAAAATTTCAATTTCGGAGAAAAACGTTTCTAAACTTATTCTGAATCATTTATAAGTGATATAGAACTAATTTTGACTATTTTCTGCCCCTTTTTCTGAAACTCAGTTTCTATGGACGGTTCTTGACGGCGACGGCGGTGTTTCAAAAAATCGAAAACACTGACTAGTAGTGATCGGATCCCGTTCCGTTCCCGTCGGGATTCCCGGCGTGAACGGGAACGGGATTTTCCCGTTTCCCGTCCCGTGTCCATTTTCATAAAACGGGAATGCCGTATATAGCTTAAGTTGCAAAATATTGTTTCTTAACAACTTCAAGCTCTGATTAATCTGAAAGCTTTTCTTCTGATGATACTTTAATATATGGAAACAAACAAAAAAAATAGATTATCTGCAGATTCTGCTCAAAAATTACTTAAAATTTTTGGATATTACATATTACAAGTTTCCGACGGGAATCACGGGATTCCCGCGGGAATCCCGTAATTCCCGTCCCGTGTCCATTCTCAAAAAACGGGAATTCCCGTTTCCCGGGTTTTACCGAAAACGGGACGCGATCCGATCACTAGTAACTACTATTTCTTCATTGTTGGTAATTTAAAAAATACAAAAATCGTGATGCAAAAAAATTTTCTATTAAAATGATTTAAAAACAGTTTAAAATTAAATTTTACAACGGCCTGTGGGCCAAGTTTTTTGGGCCTGACTCATTGACTTCTCGGGCAGCCCGGGCCGAGTCGGCCCACTGCCATGTTTACTTGTTGGCACATAATTTTTTCTTGCTTGTCGTCGACAATCCCTTTTACTTTTTTAAACTTTTAAAAGTTTTCGTTGTAAGAGTATCGATAATTCATATTGCTGTGCGTAGTCTTATAGGTGGTTGCATGGAAAACAAAGTGTGCCCCATGCATATGCAGTCAACTATAAGGCTACCCACTGAATATATTTTTGAAACAAAATATTTTAAATTACACTTTTAAAAAAATTTTTATAGTTAAAATCAAAAATAATGGTAAAATTATAAGAGGTGTGTTCAAAGATGATGACATTGGTATTATTGGCGCTATTGAAAAAATGAAATGCTGTAATATCACTCGAAAAAGCACAACAAAGATTCGATTTACGAAATTAAAATTTACCATTCCTTTAACTCCAAGTTCTGTCAAAAAAGTAAAAGGTTGTGAATGGTATTTATGCTTGGAATCAGATGGAGGTATAACATTCAAACATCATTCAATTGTTGAACGAAGTGATTATTTACTTGCTGAAATGAAATCAAATGAAGAATTTGAACTTACTCCTGGGGAAACAACTTTTCTTAAAGCCCGCTTTAATAATGTTTCATAAATTTTACATTTTTTGTTTGTTATTTATTTTTTAATATCTTTTTTGATCAAAATTTTGTATGGTTATTTTGTGTTAATCTACAGTATACTTTATTATTCAAGTTCAGTTACATAAAATGGATAATTACGATGAAATAGATGAAATTTTTTTAGCAGTTTTTAGGTAACATAAAATTGTTTATCTCATTACAGTAATTGATTAAGTTTGTTGTTGCATAACGGTGTCACTTGAAATTTGCATCTCTTTTGCAAAACATTAAAAGTTTAGCACTTTTATAGCTTCCCCCCCCCCCCCCCCCCCTATTTCAGTAAGTTTTTTTTGGCATTACATCTCTGAAAATGTTCGGCAAGTGCGCAAACTTTCACACCGTGTGTGAAAAAAAGTTCGGCAAGTAGGAACAAGCCATTTTTTTTCTGTGTTGCATCATCAGCAGAATAATGAAACAATTCAAGAAAGCCCCAAAAAATGTTAGCTAATATAAAAGTTTATTTTTCAGAATATTACCAAGTCCTTTTAGATATGTTTTTACAATTATCTAATGCTGAACTTGCTTATACTTTTGAAAAAAAAACTCATCACAAAATTGAAGAGCAGCACAAATTCAACATTGAAGAAACAATGAAAAGAAAACACCGTAGCAAATTTGGTATTTATTTTTATCTTGATGCCTCAAAAATTCCTGATTTGGGCATTACTTTTCAACAATTCGTAGAAGCAATAAAATATGTCG
Organism: Panagrolaimus superbus; assembly: GCA_964035985.1. Classification (NCBI taxonomy): domain Eukaryota; kingdom Metazoa; phylum Nematoda; class Chromadorea; order Rhabditida; family Panagrolaimidae; genus Panagrolaimus; species Panagrolaimus superbus. The sequence goes on from OZ038357.1 coordinate 17,954,538, forward strand.
GAAATGGAAAACGTGATCGACCACCTTCATGATGATCTTGAATTGTACAAAAATAAAACCACCAAGAAAGACAATGTAAGTCAAACATTTGAGAAATTTATTTTTTTAAATTGTTTGTGCTGTTTTTTTAACAATTTTTTTCTCAACGTTAAATTTGCGTTTTGGATGAAAAGAATTTTTTTACAGAAATTTTAATGAAATCACACTTTTTAGATTGTAAAACGTGTTGATATTCCGGAACTACTAACTTGTCCAAATAGAATTATCATTTTTTTTATCATATTGGTATGAATATGAAGCCTTAAATTGTGAAGGATCTGTCATTGATTTATTACAACCACCAAATAGGCCAAATGTATTGTGGAACGAAAAAACGGGCGAATTTCCTGGAATAACGATGAAGCTGGAAAAGAAATAAAAGAGGCAAAGACCTTTATGGAGCTAACACTTTTCTACATGCATATTCTGATTTTCGTGGTAATGATCCATTATACCAAAAATTTAACCGAAGCATTTATTCTTATTTTTGCGAATGTATGTATTTGTTTTAACATTAAAAATCTGTAATTTGCTTGCCAATTTAAAAATAAATACCAACAAAAAATTTTTTTTCGCTTATACCAAAATCCGGTCCATTATTAAGGATAAATTAAAATTATCAAATTGTGTATATGGATATTTTATTGAAAGCAAAAACAATTAGTCAAGTAATTACAGAAGTCTCGAAATATCCGCTTTTCACAATGTTTTAACAGAAAAAAAAACCCCAAAAATTAAATTTGATTTTTTTTTGATTTAATTAAACCCCAAAAAAAGTGACCAGTTTTTTTCAGAGAGAGAGACATTTTTTTCCGCACAAAAAAATTCGAGAAAAAAAAATAAAAGAGAGTGCATTAAATTTAAGCGTCGTCGTCGTCAAAAAAATCTGGGTAATTGGAACAATTTCAATGACCTCAATCTTTTTCGTTCTTCTTGTTTTTTTATTTTTTTAATTAAATGATAGTGTCGTTTTTTGTATAAAACTTGTTTTTTCTATGAAAACTTTTGAGCGTACATCCTTGATTTTTGATAAAAAAAGTTAACTTAATTTTTTAATGTTTAAACGACGAGAAAAATTTTTTCCGTGATCCAAGAGACTGTAACAATATCCTTGTTTATATCATTTTATCTGCTCTGAGAAAAAATGAAAGAAAGATTTAATTAGTTGATTTTTTTTAAATTAACTGATTTAATAAATAAAAAAAGATCCACCCATTTTTTTGACAAAGATAAAAAAAAATTGGTATAAAAGTATTTCAATTTTGGTGGATAAAATTGATTCAATATCCTTCATTCTTTTATTCTTTTTCATTTTTCTTCAATCATGGAAACAGAAGAGCAACGTCAAATGCGTCGAGTGGCATTTTTTGCCATTGTTATTTCAACTGCTGCCGTAATTGCATCAGTGGTTACTCTTCCAATGTTGTACAGCTATGTACAAAATTTCCAATCACATATGATTGAAGAAACTGAATTCTGTAAAGTGAGTTATATTTAACATTTTTTTAATTATGTCAAATATATTTATATTTTTTTAGACTCGATCACGTGATATCTGGCAAGAAATGCATCTTATTCAATCTACCACAAACAGTGGATCTCGTGCCAAACGTCAATATGGTGCTCCACAACCTGCCCTCAATTCTGAGCCAGCATGTGGATGTCCATGCCAACAAGGTCCTTCTGGACCACCTGGCGCCCCTGGTGATGAAGGGGATGCTGGGCTTGATGGAAAAGATGGCACAGATGCCCAAGATGGACGAGATGGTGATGTTCTTCGCTCAGCTATCCGTACTGAACCATGTATCATCTGCCCACCAGGTCCACCAGGATCTGGAGGACAACCTGGACCTAAAGGTCCCAAAGGACCTAAGGGAGAAAATGGTGAAGCTGGAGCTAATGGAAATCCAGGAGCAGCTGGCATGCAAGGTAATAATTTATAAAACGTTTTCGCTTCATTTTTTCTCGACGAAAAAGATGTTATAAGTGGAAGTAACCGAAAAAGTCGGATTTAAAAATCCCCCCTTTTAAAAAGGATTAGAGGCGCAAACATTGGATTATTTCCCAGGGTTTTCGAGAACCACAATTTGACTTTTGTAATACCACTATGACACATGTTAAATACTAATTCTTCTTTCAGGTGGTCCCGGAAATACTGGCCCTCTTGGAGCACCCGGACTTCCCGGACCCAAGGGAGAAGCAGGACGCGTCACTCAAGGTATTTATTTTACAATTATTCAGTCGATATTCTAATTTTGAATTTTTTAGAAAATGGACCTGCTGGACCTCCTGGAGCCCCCGGTGGACCCGGTGAACCAGGACATGAAGGCCACAAAGGTAAAGATGGACACCAAGGTTCCCAAGGTGAACAAGGGGAAGCTGGTGAAGTTGGCAAAGCTGGACCAAAGGGACAACCTGGCCCACAAGGACCTGCCGGTTTACAAGGACCCAATGGACCCGAAGGAGGCTGTGATCATTGCCCTGAACCCCGTACCCCACCAGGATATTAATTGGTCACAACCTAATTTATTTTATCCTCAAATGCTACTATTTTTTTCTTTTTCCCCTCTTTTGTCCAATGTAATTGTTCTTTCTATTATTTCCCCCCAAAAATTTGTAAATTGTAAAATATAAAGTAGCATCCGCAATTTTTTTGTTATTTACCTGCAACAAATCAGCTAACGACTCCGACTCCGGAGTTGTAGTCGTTGGAATCGGAGTTACAAGGGTTGAGTCGACTCCGGCAAAAATTTTAACACATCCGGAGTCATTTCAAATCGTAACAATGAGTAAAAAGTTAAAAAAAAAGTTTTATTTTTCTCTTTCTAAATAAAATACTGAGCAACAAAAAATCGTTGTTGTTTTTTTCAAAAAATTGCACAACATTCTGTAAAGTTGATGATATTTTTGAACGAAGTGGACCACCGTTAAATGTATGCTTTTTTTGATACACTTTTGTTCTCTTATCTTTGCAAAAAAAAATATAAAAGCAAACTTTTGCAATTTTTTATTCTTCATTTTTGATTTAAATTAAATAAATTTTATTGAAAAAATGTCTAACGATTTTAACGGAAAAGTTGTAATAATTACTGGCAGTTCATCGGGGATCGGACAAGCGGCGGCTGTATTGTTTGCAAAATTTGGAGCCTTTGTTACAATTCATGGAAGATCTGAAGATGGATTGCGCAAAACTTTTGATTTAATTTCAGAAGCTGGAATCCCAAATGATCGAATTCATTCTGTCAAAGGTTCTGTCACCGAGGATTCAACTTTAAAGGCTTTAATTAATGAAACAATAGAAAAATTTGGAAAATTGGATATTTTAATTAATAATGTTGGAATTGCAAATAAAGAAGGAACAAAAGATCATCGATCAATGGAAAATTTGGATTACATTTTGGAGGTTAATGTTAAAAGGTAAGATTTTTTTTGTGGTGCATCAGGATGATGCAATAATTTTTCAAAAATTAAAATTTCGCTTACAAATTTTTGTTTTTTGGGATTTTGATTTGTTTATGAAAAAAAGTAAATTTCAAGTGCGTTTTGGTGTTCATTGCATTACGCGCGCGATATTACGTTTATTCACATTTTGCAAAAACAAAATTTTTCCTCAAAATTTAGGTCAAATAAAAATTCTGCTGTGAAAAGTTGAAAGCTTATTTTTTTTATTTTTAATTAGATTTCAGTTTTGTGAAAAAATTTGTTTTGGCAAAACTTGAATAAAAAGAATATGGGTGCATCAGGATGATGCAATAAATTTTAAAATGCCATTTTTCAATGGAAAAGTTTCATTTTTTATATGAACTTTGATTACAATTTTCAAAATTTTGATTTCAAAAGCCCTCGGATTGTTTTATCTTTTATCAACATTTTTAATTCCTTTATTTTAGTATCATTCATTTAACAGAACTTGCCATTCCTTTTCTCGAAAAAACCAACGGCAATATTATCAATGTTTCAAGTATCGCCTCACAAAAAACCTCTCAACCAATTCCATTTTATAATATCTCCAAAGCAGCTTTGGATCATTTTGCTCGAAATTATGCTTCCATTCTTGCTCCAAAAGGAATTCGGGTCAATAATCTTAATCCTGGTGCAACTCAAACAGCTTTTATGACTCGACATGGAATTCCAATCCAAGTTTTGGAAAAACTTACAAAAGATTTTAAAATTCCTCTTGGCCGTTGGGGAAATGCCGAAGAAATGGCACAATTCTTATTATTTATTGCTTCCGAAAAAGCTTCATATATGACCGGACAAATTATCAATGTCGATGGTGGCTTATTGGTTCATTCACCGGCGTTGAAATTGGATTAATAAATACCAATATTTTATATTTGTTTTAATTTACATTTTACATTTTTTTAAATATTTTTTAAAGCAGTTAACGGCGAATCCAGCGTGCAATTTTTTAGTCCGATGTTTGGCAAAGTGTGTTTTTTGCAAACACGAATTTGCGGGATTTTCAAATTTTATCTTGGAGCAAAATGCTGATTATTTCTTTGGCACCTTTTTTAAAAGAAAAACACCATTAAATTATCCATGGTCAAAAGCCCACATATGTCAAAGATCAGCTTAAATAATCAGCAAATTGTTGTTCCAAGACAAATTTTGAAAATTCCGCAGTTCGTGTTTGCAAAAAATCACACTTTGCCAAACATTTGACCAAAAAATTGCAGTGTTTTATTGCTTTGGATTCGATGCGAGTTATTTGTGTTATTTTTATTTTAATTTGTTTTTTATAATGAATGTTTGAAAAAATTAGTTATTGATATTTTGGATTTAATTTGTTATACAGCTTCATAGGAATTATGCGGCATTCGTTTTATTCACACTTTGCCAAAACACAAAAAAACAGAATATCACGCAAGAATACAAAAAATTTTACAAAAAAAATATTTAATTACAGAAAGACTAGAAAAAATGTTGTCCTGATAATTATTCTTTAAACAATTTACCAAAATATATCCGGGTCATTACGGTAGCCATTTTAAAATGTCATCGCTTTTCTTGGATTTGTGATAAAATTTATCAAAAATTTAAAAACACATTTTATAAAATTTCTGTATCCTGATAATACAGTAAGAATAATAAAAGAATTAACAAAAGATCGAAGAAAATTAAAGCAAGGTAATAAATTATAAATTGTTGTAAAAGATTTATCAGAATTTAAAACAATTTCTGGCTTCCAAAAATGTAAAAAATCTACAAAAAATATTGGCCAAAAACTTAAAACTGTCATAAAAAATTGAATAAATAAAACAACTAAAATTTGAATAGAATTTAAAAAATTTTTTTTATCTTTTTGATGGATTTTAAATTGCCGAAAAATTATTATTGTGATAAGAATGATAAGAATTGCTGATAAGAAAAGACAGAATAAAGCAGAAATTGGAGCAATATCTTTTAAAATTCCGGGGGAATTTTGAAAGTATTTTGAAAAACATTTGGAAGTTTCAAAATTTTTGCAATTTGATAATAATAAATAAATTTGGGTATAAATTGGAACAATAGTGATTGGGATCAATGAATGATAAGAGATTAAAAATAAATATTATTATGCAAATTTTTAATGCTGAATTTTTCTGTTCTGATGGCTTCATCCAGGAAATAGATGAAAAACATAAATATGCAAATATTAAGGTTTGATGAAATGGACAATATCGTACCACTAATTGGATGGAATCATGGACAAAAAGTGCCAAGGAAGGATGAAAAACATCTTTAACATTGTAAAAACAATTTGAAGGGCCATGATTCCAATGTTTTTCAGCAATTTTTGGGTCACTTTGTATAAAATATTGATTTGTAAATTTATCACATGTAAAATCATATGCAATTAAAATATCCCAAAATGCTTGGGTAATAAAAAAGTATTTAAAATTATTTTGAATTTTACCAAAAATCGAAATTGCAATTATCAAAATATTTATGCTTGAAGAAATATAGCCAAGATGAAGATTTTCAAGATAAAATGGTAGCCGAAAAGCTAAACACATAATCCATGAATCCGCCAAAGCTTGAACGCCTTCGGCATCACATTGTATGCTGGCTTTAGGGCCGATTGAAATTGTAAAATCTTGGAACATTTCGCCATTTTTTGAAATTACCGCTGCAAATACCATTTTTTGAAAAGATTTTTAAATTTAAATATGTAATTTTATTTTTAATAATTTTGTCAAAAATATGGAAAAAAGAAAGTTTAAAGTTTGTGAGAAATAACAAATTTTTTATTTTTTATTTCACGTGTTTGGTGAGAGTTAAATAAATATTGTAAATAACTTTGTTGCTAGGCGACAAAAAAATATAGTTTAAAATATAATTTATTTCTTTCCGCAAAATATTGTAGTTTTTTATTGGTCGAAGTTTGGGGGGGGGGATTGTTAAGAAGTGCCTTGAATGGTTCCATTGGTGATAGAATTAAGAGAGTTATTTGTGATGGCCTTTGTGCTACCTGTATAAGATCAATGATTGTAATCAGGGATTTGTGATATTGATATTTTTCAACAATCAGTTCAATACCTTAATTTTAAAAATTAAACTAATTTTTTACAATTACCGTACATATAAATTGGGGTAATCGCCACTCAAATAAATATTTTTTAAATAATAAAAAGATTAAAAATGCCCAAAAAGGATTTTTTAATTACCGTAGCTCGGAAACACAAAACAATTAATTATAAGCAAAATGGATATTCATCTTTAAAAGCTCAGTTACTAATTTATCCCCCTGAAAAAGTATTCAACAATACTTAAAACAAATAATCTTTATTACCCACAAAAAAACCAAAAACAATAAATTTAGACATTTTTAAGACAAATATTTTCCATAAATAGTTTTAATACCGTAATCATTAAAGCAATTTTGATGAATAAAAGAATATTCACTTAACTCATGATATCGGCCATTGATTTCATAACTGAATAAAAAGAAACCATGTTGAGAAAATTTTTGTAATAATTGTAGGGTTTTTCTTGCAGAGGAGCCATGAATTTCAATTAATAATTGACAAATTGGAACTGAAACTAGTTCATCTTGAATATCAAATTCTGCGCCTAAAAAAAGTAGTATGATGGTAATATATGTGTGATAAACATAAAATATATGTATATGGGACTATCCAGATCTGACATCAGCAAAACAATTAAAATTCTGGAGTTGACTCCGGAGTCAGGGTCAGAGGATTTTTTTTTAAATTTCGACTCCACCTCATCGACTTTGACTCTAACTCCGACTCCGGAGTCGCAACACTTATCATCAGAATTTTTCCTTTGATGTTATGCCGCAAAAGATTCTGCAATTTATTAAAAGTGCTGATATCAGATTTGGACAATCCCTTATACATATATACCATCAAAGCCCTTACCTTCAATATCAATCTTTAAAATATCCACACGTTTATCACCAAATTCTGCCATAACATCTTTGAAAGTAAAATGATTGATTGCTTTATTAGTTTTTCCAGAAATTAAAGCTTTAAAAAATGTTCCACCTGCTGTAGTTATCCGTTTCATGGTTACATCATCTTGATCATCTTTATCCAAAGACCGAACAAAACATTTATTATGTGTAAAATTTTGAAATGATTCTTCAAAGCTTGGATCTCCAGCCGTTCCAAGAGAATATACAACACAATGAGATGATAACGATAAAACCTTGGAAGGATTACATACCCATTTTCCACCATCACCAATAAATCCAATTCGAACAAGATCTCGACAAAATACTTCTGGCACTAATGTATTATACAAAATAAAATAATCTTGTGTTTCCGGAACGTTTTGAAGATATTGTTGTCGTTCAGAAATTTGTTGTCGATAAAGTTTTAAAACATTTTCATCTAATTCATTTGACATCGGATAAGTTTGTATTGGTGAAAATGTTATTGTTAATGATGAGGGTGAAGAAGATGAAACTAAAACAATTAAAAATTAATTTTAAAATAATATTTTACGATTAAAAATAACAAAAAATGATTCAGGAGTTTTGAATGATGTCATACGTGGATAGCCCCGGCAAAAAACATGCAAATTTTTAGTCTCTATAAAAGAGGTGCCATTTTTATAATTAATAAAAATGAATAATGCCACGTCACGAAAAGAATCAAAAAAAATTGTTTTCTTCTGAGTTCTTATTGGTTGCCTGTTTGTCTCAGTGGAATAAAGCGCAAACGTTTGAACACTGACGACCGCGGGTTCGAGTTCGCATCTTCATGAACATTAAAATCGGCATCAAATTAATGAAAATTGTCGAGTTATGGCACCACCATCAGGGCTGTGCGATATTTTATAGGAACAATATCGCATTCGATACCGATATTCTTCCCTCACAGATAAAATATCGCACAACCCTGGGCACCGTACATATAATCAAAAAAATACAAATGTTCCATTCATTTTTTTATTTAATTTTGAGTAAAACATTTTTTTGACTTGCGCGAACTCGAACCCGCGACATCATGGTTCAAAGGCTTGCGCTTTCTCCCACTGAGACAAACGTGTTACAACAAAAAAAGGGAAAAATATTTCGCCGTGATTCAATCGTATATAATAACTTTTTCCGAATATCTTTTTGATATCTTTAAACACTTTTTATATAATTATAAAAATAAAACTTACGATTTCCATTAAATTTAAGATGTAAAAGAATAATTAAACCAATAAAAATCAAAAATCCAATAAAAAATTCACGTTTTAGCAAATAATAACGTCCCATATTTAAACAAAGCAGCTGCGTTGAAGTTCAAATACAAATGTTTTTTGCGAACCAAAAAGGGTGATAGTTGAAAAGCGAATTTTCGTGTGGAGAACAATTACCTCCGGTGTTGGAACGATTTTTTCAACTTTTTTTGTAAAAAAAGTAAAAAAAAATGATGTTTTTGCATTCTCCTACAATTTTTTATTCATTCAAATTTTATAGAAAAATGCAAAAATATTTTTTTCACGTTTTTGCAAAATTGCATTTCACGGGCTCATTTTTTGGTAAAAAATGTTACGTTAGGATTTTTTGGCACTAAATGGTTGCAAATAACATAGAAACACCAAAAAATAGCTTTGGAATGATATCTGGGTCGATTTGGGGATGTGGGGTTACGAAATCAAAAATCACCAAAAAGGCACTTTTTTGGCACTTTTTATGATGCCAAATCGGTCCTGCATGATAAAATCGGTCAACGCGCTTTTCCTGATCTTCGCATTGATGCTCCTGACATATGTAGAACACCAAAACATTCCCAGGTTATCTATTTCGAAAGTTCTATCTAATTGAATTTTACCCATTTTTTGCGATTTTTCAGAAAATAAATTTTTTTAAATCCCGAAAATCGGTAATGAAGCATTAAATCAAAAATCCGAACCCATCATTTTGTGTGTTATATATTTGTATAAGATAAAAATAGAGTGGAACAACTACAATATCACTTGTATTCAAGTTCTATTCATTTTAACATGTTGGAGTACAAAAATGACAAATTTTTAAAATTTGCATAAAATTGAAAGAAAAAAAAATCAAAAATCAAATCCCATCATTTTGTTGGCTTTTACCTAAAGTTTATATTAATAGCAAAAGAAACCGTTTAAGTACATTTGTTGACGACTTCTATTCTTTTTTGCAATTATCATGTGCCACAATACCCCCAACATCAAAAACATGTATTCAATAATATCTTTCAGTATCTGAAAATGCTATATTCAGATTCTCCATACTTGATATAGTCATAATTAATCAAAACAGAGCAAAAAAACAACAGAATGAAAAATTTTTTCTAAGTGAAGAGATTTTTCACAATACCCCCAACATCATTTTGGTGCTATAACTCCAATATTTGACTTATTAAAACCCCCTAAACGGTTTATATAGTATTTTTTATACTTTCTGGACATGTCTGAACTATTTAAAAAAATTTAAATTTTAAAAAATTTTTTTTAAATTTTTTCGATTTTTTTTGCCTTGGTCCCCCCTTTGAAAAAAATCGAAATTTTCGAAATTTTTTTTTCAGGACGCACATTTCAGGGAATGTTCAGGGGACTATTATAAGACGTTTGATAGAAAAATTAATCGTTTAAAATCATCCTACGCGAAAAACACATTAACGTAACGCAAAATGGCCCGTGATTTATGTCTCATTTTTACACACTTTTCAAACATTATGCTAATTTTAATTTTTTTTTCATTTTTCGAGTTTGGAAGAATTTTTTATTAACAATTTTGTTTGCGAATCTCAAATTCCTGTGCCATGGCACTTTTGTCATTTGCTTATTTGAATTTTTTTACATCCATGTAAATAAAACAAAAATTAAATATTCAAAAAATTGAATTTAATATTGTTGATTAATAAATCTGATTTTTCGCTGATACAATTTTTTTTATAAAAAGAAGGAAATCAAACAGATAAAAAAAAGAAAAGAAAATCAAAAGTGTTAAAAGTGGTCAAGTTGTTAAAAAATGAGATGAAATAAAAAAGTAAACGATAGCAATCAAAAGAAGAAAAGTAGAAAAGAATAGAAAAAAAGCCATCAAGTGGTCCTCACTTTTTTTTCTTCCCGTTTCATTTTTCTATTATATTCGGAAAAAGAAGAATTAAGGAAAAAGGAAATGAAACTTGATTTAAGTGACTCAATTTTCATTTCAATTCGTTCATTTCAAATAATACACAGTCTTAAAAGACTTAAATATATAGTTTGTAAATGTTTGTACAAAAATCCCTTTTTTTCTTGCTGCTTTTTTTCCTATCATCGAAGAAAAAAAAAGTTTTTCCCTTTTCAAATGCAATTTTTTCAATTTTATTCTCTCTATATCTATCACCTTAGCTCCAGCAAACTATCCACTTTCGTTCTTCAAACGAAACATTTTTTATTTATTTGGTCTTCGTCAATCGCCTACCACTTTTTTTGTCTCTCTTTTGGGGGAAAAAAGAAGGGGGGGGGGCTAGTCATCATCAGCAACAGCAACATCATCATCCTCATTCTACTTCTTCAACAACTCAAAAAAAAGAAGATGATGGAGAAAAAGAAAATCGGGAAAAATATTTTATCCTACTTCTTCTTCTTCTTGTCCATCATCATCATCTTCATTGACTAGTTTCTATGCAATACCCTTCAACTACAACATCAGCAACAGCAACAACCAAAATCAGCTCCGAGCTTCGGTTTTTAAAACTTTTTCTCTCCCTTTTTTTTGTGAACAATAAAAAAAGTTTTAATCCATTTTTAAAGACCCCACTTTTTTTCCCCAATTGTTTCTTCCGAAAAATTCTTTGAAACATTTTTTTATCTTTTTTGAAAAAAAAATTTGTTACAAAAAAAGGCTTCAAAAAAATAAGACAAGCTGCGCAAATCCCCTCCGATATTTATTTTTTCTGTAATTTAATCAATAAATAATTTTTTTTACCTTTGAGAAAAAAAGCTAAAAAGGCTGTAGTTCAATTTTCATCAATTTTTTCAGTCTTTTTAAACAAATAAAAACCCTACCATTTTTGCTTTCATTTCTTTCTCTCTTTTTTTCGGACACCCACTTTTTTTGACCAAAATCGCATTCTTTTTCCATTAGCTTTCTTTCTTTTTTTGTTTAATCTCTTTTTCTTTACTTTTTACAACCCAAAAATAAAAAAGAACGAAAAATCTGTCAAAGATTTTTTGTACCCCCCTTTTTTTGTTGTTTTTCTTTCTTCCATTGTTTTTATTACTTACTTTTATTTTTACCTATTTTTTTGAACTACTTTGATATTTTTTCAAAAAATAAAAGGTTTTTATCTCTATTTTTTTTTCTACAGTAATAATATCTTGTTTTTTAATTTTTGATAGCAGTTTGTTGTTGGTTGAAAAAATGAGTCGATGGGATACTCAATCTTCGCAATCGTTGTAAGACCATTTTTTCTTATAAATATATCCGTGAATCAAGGCCGTATACAGAAAAAAATTTCAAAGGGGGCACGCCTTTGATCTTTTGCCGCCGCCAACACGAAGCGGCAAAAGATCAAAGGAAATTCCTCAGTTTCGGGGGGGGGGCACAGGTATCCTCCCCCCTAAATACGGCCTTGTCCGTGATAGTTTTTTTTATTGCTTAATTAATTACCTTTAATTAAAATGATATTAACATGCTTTTTTAATTACGTCTAAAAAAATCAATCTAAAATATTATTGCTTTAACCTTTTTTTGCTGATGCACATTTTTAACCCCCAAAAAAATATTGAAGTTTACAAAAATGCATGTAATTTGAAACCTATTTTTTAAATACAAACTTTTCTAAAAATTTTTATTTCGCTTTTAAACTTCTTTGTTCCTTTTTTAGAATAAATGTTTTGTTAAAACATTGAATATCAGCGTTTTAAAAGAGCTTTAATAAATTTTTGAAAAAGCACAAAAAAGCTTATTTTTAATTTTTTTTAAACTAAAAAAAAAATTTTTTTTCATTTAATCAAAAAAAAACAAATCTTATTTATTTTCTTTGATTTTAGCAATCAACAAATTTTTTAAAGGATTACTGTATTCAAGGCCGTATTTAGGGTGGGGGAATCGGGACCCGTGCCCCCCCCCCGAAACTGAGAAATTTCCTTTGATCTTTTGCCGCTTCGTGTTGGCGGCGGCAAAAGATCAAAGGCGTGCCCCCTCCGAAATTTTTTTCTGTATACGGCCTTGACTGTATTTAAATTTTTTTACTGTATTTCAAAAAATTACAAATTTAATTTGCATACTGTATTAAATTACTGTATTTCTAATTTTTTTTAAATACAGTAATCTGTTCAATTAAAATAATTTTACTGAATTAAAAACTTTTTATTTGCGTTTTTTTTTCTCCTCTTTAATTCTATTTTTCTATTTTTCACAGCTTAAAAAAATAATCGGGTTAAACTTTTTATTTATCGCGTAAATAAATAAATATTAATATTTTTTTTTGCTTTGTTAATTTTTAATTCCGTATTAATCCCACCACATCGCTTATTTGACACACTTATTTAATTTTTAATTATTTAAAATTTTGTGACAGTAAAAAATTTTATTTAATATTTTATCACAAAAATAAATGATAATTTTTTGATTAATTAAATTTTTTTAACTTTTGATGTCACAAAAATATATAAATCTTACTGTAACTTTTTTGACATATAAAAATAATATATTATTTTTAGACAAAACGCGCCAATTGCTGGGGCAACTTCATCGCCCATGGCAAATGTAAATCTTCGAGAAGTATACCAACATGGTACAATTGGAAATTTTATTACTCGAATTATTGAAGGTATATTATTTGTTGTTGTTGTAATCTTTAAATTGTTAAATATATATATAAATTATATTTTAGATCCACCATCACAATTTGTTAAATGTATTTATCAAGATAAATATCTTACAAATGAAACCGTAACACTATTATGCGAAAAACGGGGTGATTGTTGTAGAGATGGTTGTTGTCCAAAAGATCAATTTTGGTATGTTTTTATTATTTTTTTTAAAATTTTAATTAACAATTATTTGGGCACTTGAATTTTAAAAATATCCGCAGATATTTGTATTTAAAAAAGAGTTTATCAAGCAACGCTACAGTATCCAAAAATTAGATCATTTAAAAAACTCTTTTTTTTATTTTATGCAAATTTCTGCTTAAAAAAAAAAAAAAAAAAAAGTTATTTTATGCAAATTTCTGCTTAAAAAAAAAAAAAATGCATAAAATAATTAAATCATTTTATGCGCATTAAGTTCATTATACTGCTGCTGCTCGAAAAAAAGGATCACTTTAAACTACAAAAAAAAATGGAAAACGAAGCAATGATAAATCCATTTACTGATTATCACCGCATATCTTTTTTGATTTTCTTTTGGGTGTAAGTTTATACTTTTTTTGGTGATAAATTTAGACTTAATTTTTGTCTAAAATTTTGTTTAATTGATTTTTTATTGATAAAAAATTAGATAAAGTAGCAACGCAAAGTTTGAGCTCCAAAAACCAAACTTTTTTAATCATTTGAGTTAATGCTACTTCCAAAATTTGCATATCAACTTTTTCTCACAAGTTGAATATAGTCTTTTTTTCGCTCCAATTAAAATGGTTTTTTTTAATATTGCTAAAATTATGGGTCTTTTACTTTATCTTTCGCAATTATGGTTTTGGGCGGCATTTTCGTTGTAAGTTTATTGCCATTTTTTTGGATCTATTAATTTTTACTCCGCTTTGGATTACTGTAGCTGATAACGCACTTCAAAAACATTATTTATTTTAATCAATTGTTTTTTATTCATTTTTAATAAACTCATTTTACTTTTTTTTAGGATGGCTGGAGTATTTGTTTTATTAGCATTTGTTCTTTTGGTATTTATCATTGGTGCATGTATGATGATAATTTGTTATCAACGATCAAAAATTAAAGAAAGACGTGAAAAAAAGGAAGCATATGAATATGGGGCAGGTTCACAAATTGGCGGATATCCACCTAATGGAGGATATTCTGGTTATTCTGTTCATGAATCTGGTCATTATTAAATCAAGCTACTTTTATACTGTTTTTATATATATATATTTTTTTCTTATATACGTATGTTTTTCAAAATATATTTTTATATGCCATATCATTCATTTGTTAAAAAAATGGTTTCTGCTTTGAAAGAAAAAAAATTTTATTTGTTAACATCGAATCGAAAGCAAAGCAAGCGTTCTATTTTTCACGCCGATGTTTGGCAAAATGTTTTTCCATGCCATGTGACCAAAAACGGTTTCGTTTTTTTTCGTATTTTTTTTGTTGGAAAAAAAGTGAAAAACGAAATAAAACGTTTTTTTCTCCCACATGGCATTGAAAAACATTTTGCCAGACATCGGCGTGAAAAATAGAACGCTGAATTCGATGTGTGTTGTATCTAATGTTGAAAAAAACGAAGAAATTTTAATAAAATTGTTGTATTTTTATTTAAAGCTTTCACGTGTTTTTTTAGCAGTTATGCAAAGCATGCATTAAAAAAGGAGTTGTTAAAGAAGTTTTATAATATCTATTAAATAGATATTACTAAATTATTTTATCTATGTACAAAAAATCCGAGTAAAAAAAATATTAGTAATAAAAACTTAACCATTTGTTTTCAAGATACTGTATAACAGTACAAATACAAAAAAGTTATAAAAACAAAGGTAAAAAGAAAAAGATTTAAAAAAAATACCGTATCATTTAAGATTAAAAATTTTTCTGGCATTGGAGGAATTTTTGTTAGTAGGATTAACAAGGAATTGAATTTTAGGAATTTGAAGTTCACGTTTACCCTGGAATTTTGAAAAAAATTTAAAAAAACTGTAAACAATTACAACAACTTCTTACTGTATTTTGTTGTTTAACACCACTTTTTGGAACAATATGACTTTCAGGAACAACATTTGCTGGAATAACAGATGGAGATTGATAACTTACAACAAATCTCTAAATTAAAATCACATTAATATTTTATAAAATTACAAAATAACTTACATTGTAATACTTCTTAATTTCGACAGAATTATTAAAGAAATCTCTATTTACAGTTAAATCATCAGGCATATCATCAAGTCTTACACCTCGAATATCAACTTCATGATTACAAAAATCAAAAACAAAACTTTCAAATTCATTAACATTTGTTAAAATATTGAGAGAAGCACCATGCGTTTGATTAATTCTTCCAAGATATACCATTACTTCATCTGGAACACCAACACTTACAACAAGATCAACATTTTCAAGCATATCTTCTTCACAAATTGACTAAAAATAAAGTTAGGTATGAAAAGGTAATAGGAAAGAAAATGACAAAAACTTACAATATCTTTTGAAACAATGACTTGTAATTGTTGATTTTTAAACTCTTCTAAGAAATGATCAGTTTCTGAAAGTGACATATCAGTTGAAATAACTTCAACCTTGTATGTACATTCTGTCAAAGTTTCATAAAGTATGGTACACCTAAAAAGTATGGTAATTAATCCAGTATCGGTAAATGTCTAAAGTATCCAATATGAGATTCAACTTACATTTCATAATCATCAGCAAAGATAACAACTTGATTAAAATTAATATTTGTCAATAAATCTTTGATAACAGTTGCTGGATGTCTTCCAATTTCGATAACAGCATAATCAAATACTGGTGAAAGAGGTTTTTGAGGATCAACAAGTGGAGATAAAATATTTACAGGAAGTTTAGGGACATCTTTTTCAGTTTTAGCATCATGACTAGTACCAGGATCAGTGAGCTTCTTTGTTTCAACAGTATCATCAAAGCGTACTTCTTTCTTCTCAGCTTTTTTTGGTCCATCTTCAACAGCTTTTTCAACAACTTGGATTGGATTACTAGCTTCTGTATTAACAACTTCTGCTTCAACGTGAGGTGTTACACGATGCTGTTGGATACCAAATTGAATCAAATATGGTTCTTTCAAATATTTTCCCATGCAATCATACATCTTTTTTGCTTCTCCATTTGAGAATATACAAAATTGAGTTGCAGAAAGAGTCAAAGAATCAATAAGAATCCTAAAAAAATTTGTTAATACATGTAAATCAAAGAACATTTATATATGTATCTTACTTCATATCATTTTCAATAACCATATCAGAATATAAATCAGCTTTAGAAATAATTACCATTGAAACTTCTTTGACTGAGATCGTTTTAGTTTGAATAATTTCAGAAAGCATTTTTGGGACAGCAATTATCACTGGATACCATTGACCAATCAAAGGTTTTGCATCTTTTGAAGCATCACCACCGGAAGTTCTACAAATTTTTTTTATAAAGATTATATGTAACTTGCATATATATTAAACAAACTCACAAAATAGGAATATCAATCAATAATCCAAGAACATCTCGAATTTTATAAACATCTTCAACAATTGGAGTTACAATTATAACAGCAATATTCAAAGCAGGTGTCTCAAAAACAACATTTGCAGCAAGGGTTGAGAAGCATCTAGTTTTGCTTGCTCCATCTTTTGCTTGAATAATTAAATCTGAAAATTTTTAATAAAGGAATTAAAAATTTTGCACCAAAAATTCCTTACTTTTTCCTTCGAATCCAAGTGGTAAAACAATGCTTTCAAGAGGAGTTGGTTGTGTGAAAGTATGAGTTAATCTTTGTTGAAGCTTTCGATTGCATAAAAATTCATCATAACATTTTTTATGAATTAAATTTTGTCCTTCTCGAAGTTTAATATAAGTATTATAAGGCATTGTTTATTTTGTATATATTTGTAATTCAACACTTCAAAGGTTAATATCTAAAATTTATATGATAGTAAGTATCAAGAAAAAATGAATTGGTAAATTTAATAAAAAGTGTAACAATTAATGTATCAAAAAAATGGAAGAAAAAAAAACACGTTGAAAAAATTGAGAGAAGTCTGACGAAACATCTCGAAAGAAAATGTTCTCTCGTTCGACTTTCTGGACACTTTGCCAAAAATATATTCAAAGCGGTAAGCAATGTTTTCAAAAACAGGGAAACCATTATTTTTGTCTCAAGGAGAAAAATGAAAATTATGTAATATAAATGCTTTAAGCTGGTGTTCAAAGAAAAAATTTTATTTGAAATACCGTATAACCAAACAAATACAAAATAATAAGATAGAAAAAAAGACAAGATAACACAAAAGCACCGATAAAAAAATAAGCACATTTAGACGAAATGTTTAAGTACGAATATTTCCAAAAACATTAACACAAATTTCGCCATTATTAATGTAATTATTTCGAAGATCAAAAACATCATCAAAATTAAAAACTTTCATTACTAAAGCACAAAAATCTTCGTGTTCTGAGACGGGATTGACGGGAACGGTGGAAGTTCGGTAATGCTTGGAAAAATTGGCAGTTTCAAATGTAACATTATAATCCATATTAATTGGTAGAGTTGTAGTTTTGGAAGTGGAAATATTATTGACTCGTAAACCAACAACAAATTTTTGGCCTTCTCCAGGATGTGGACGGGCAGAAAAAAGTAGTTGAAGAGATAAGCCAGGAATTTCTGGGACATTAAAGGCTTTACTTGGAATAAAACCATTTGGGGATTTTTTGAGAAGATTTAAAGACGATTCATTTACTTTAAGTTCGACATTGAAAAATGTTTCAGATCTTTGGAGAATGATGGGTTCAGCTTTCTAAAATTTTTATTTTTATTCATTGATAAAATCATGGATAAGGGGGAAAAATAGGTTTTAATGGAAGGAAGCCAAAAACAAAAATTTAACTTAATTTTGTTTTAGAGATATTTTTAAATCATTTATAAAACTTACAGAAAGTGAAGAAGTATTAGGTTGACAAGCGATAGTCATATTTTTATTTGGTTTGACTGTTCTGGAGCTAAATAAGGATTGAATGAATGAATGATGATATTTCGTTAATTTCAGTTTCTTTTATATGCATCCTCCTTGGCTGAGAGTCATTAGAAAAAACAATTTTTGGTAACCTTTCACACCTATTATTTTGATAGAACGATACAAATCACATGAATTATCGCTGCAATATACTTAAGATTGCTTCGTAAAATTTTTTTGATTAATAAAGAGGTCAAAAAACAGTTATATGCTATCCAAGAAAAAAGTAAATACGTATTTGTTATATTGATTTTTTGATTACTAAAAAATTTCCGCAATTTCTTTGCATATTTTTTCTCAAGTATTTTGCAATGATAATTCATGTGATTTGTATCGTTCTATCAAAATAATAGGTGTGAAAGGTTACCAAAAATTGTTTTTTCTAATGACTCTCAGCCAAGGAGGATGCATATAAAAGAAACTGAAATTAACAAAATATCATCATTCATTCATTTATTCCTTATTTAGCTCCTGAACAGTCAAACCAAATAAAAATATGACTATCGCTTGTCAACCTAATACTTCTTCACTTTCTGTAAGTTTTATAAATGATTTAAAAGTAAACAAAATTTGATTAAATATTTGTGGCTTGCTTCTTTCTATCAAAACCTATTTTCCCCCTTTATCCATGATTTCATAAATGTATAAACTTAAAAATTTTAGAAAGCTGAACCCATTCTCCAAAGATCTGAAACATTTTTTAATGTCGAACTTAAAGTAAATGAATCATCTTTAAATCTTCTCAAACAATCCCCAAATGGTTTTATCCCAAGTAAAGCCTTTAATGTCCCAGAAATTCCTGGCTTATCTCTTCAACTACTTTTTTCTGCTCGTCCACATCCTGGAGAAGGCCAAAAATTTGTTGTTGGTTTACGAGTCAATAATATTTCAACTTCTAAAACTACAACTCTACCAATTGTTATGGATTATAATGTTACATTTGAAACTGCCAATTTTTCCAAGCATTACCAAACTTCCACCGTTCCCGTCAATCCCGTCTCAGAACACGAAGATTTTTGTGCTTTAGTAATGAAAGTTTTTAATTTTGATGATGTTTTTGATCTTCGAAATAATTACATTAATAATGGCCAAATTTGTGTTAATGTTTTTGGAAGTATTCGTACTTAAACATTTTGTCTTAATGTGCTTATTTTTTTTGTTGAATGCTTTTTTATCGGTGTTTTTGTTTTTTACTATCTTATTATTTTGTATTGTTGGGTTATAGTGTATTTGAAATAAAATCGTTTCTTTTAACACCTGCTTAAAGCATTTAAAGCATCTGTCGTTACAAAAATTTGCATAAAATTCAAATTTAAGTTCTTTTTGGCGCTGAAAGAAGATGAACGCTTGTTTCTTCCAAAATGTGAGAACATTGCTGCAAATTGTTGTATCTATTTTTTTGCCCAAAGTAATATGTAGAATTTCCGTCTAGAAACACGATTTTGTAGTTTATAAGATCTGATGATCTTAAATATTGTATTTCAATTAATTCAAATTGTTTCTACTTTCTTTTTTTTACATGCATTTAATTTTGTTTTTGTCATAAACATTTTAGTATTTTGTTTTTGAAAAAAAGAAATGCCAAAAAATTTGTGGCATATTTGTATTAAACAAAAAGTTTAAAAGCTTTGTCCAAAAACAGCCGACATCATTTTCATGGTACATGAAATTTAACCAGTTTTTTTACTCTCACAAAAGTTTCCTGCTTTCTGCTTTCTGTTTTCAAATTTTTGCTTTTTTCAATTTCCTGTTTATCTCAGAAATTCAATATTTACGATATCCGTTTTGGCTCTTCTTTGCTTTTGTTTTTTTATACATTTTACCATAACACAAGGTACATAATAACATGCAGCAAAAAAAGGGCATGTGACATGCACCTTTTTTTATTATTCTAGATTTTTTGAACTTTGTCTTGTTCAGAAAAATGTTGTTGATTAATTGTTTTTATTGATTGATTGATATCTATTCAGGTTTTAGGCAAAATTAAAAAAATTAGTCGACAATATGGACTCGAACCTGGAAGGGTTGGGCCATAAGATGAACGCCCTTTACCACTCGACCACATGTACTTTTTTTCGATTCGCCTTTTTGAATCAAATCAATATACATTTGAGAAAGCTACAAAATTCTGGCAACAATACCGAAAGCCTAGAAATGAAAGAACTATGATAAATGAAAACTCTTTAATTTTTCTTTCCCAATATTTTTCCCTTTTTTTACTTTTGACTGCTGCTTTTTGGAACCTTACTTTTTTTCTCCATTTCTCTATTTCAAATCTGAATCTTTTCTTTCTTCTCCTTTTTTTTCATTGCTTGCTTTTTAAATCCCAAAAAAGAGCTTATCCGGAAAAAGCATAGAAGAAGAAAAAAAAGTATATAGTCTTTTCCTCTCCCCATTTCCCATCCATAAAAAATATATATAAATATACACTCTTACACACACCTGGATGCGTCACATCCTCTCAATTCCCTTAAATCTGCTGCATTTCATTTATCCCTAAAAATAAGCACTCTTTTTTTTTTACTATTATCACCTTTTTTTTACCATCAATAAAATTTTTAAAAAATATATATATGTGAATCCTTAAAAGCAATTTTATTTTAAAAAATTTCAAAGGTGTTTTTAATTTTTTTTCCCGCCAAAATTATTATTTTTTTGAAATTAATTAAAATTTGAATATCCCAATTTTTTTTAATAAAATCCGACTTTTAATCAAAGAAACAAAAAAACTTTTTATTCATGTTTCAAATTTCCCGCCAAAAATATTTGAAATTTTCGTGGTAAGAGATTTTCATACCTCCAAAAACGATAGTAACAAATTTTTGCATAAAACTAATGTTTTGTTTTTAAAATAAGTTTACTTTCTTTTATTTCATTTTTTTACTATCGCAAAACAACCATATTTTATTTGAAATATTAAAAAAAAAGAATGTAAAGAAATAGTTTTGCATACGTTTGTTTCCATGGCACTTTTTTTTTTAAAAATTTTGAATAAAAACGCTGAGAAAAAAAAGGGGGGGGGGGAAATGGGGAGGAAGGAAAGAAAGGGGAAAAAGAAATATTGTGGAGATAGAAGTTGGGGGGGCTAAAAATGGAGTATTTACTAACAAAAAAAGAGGTAAGCGACTCTTCCCTTCTTTTTTTTCATATATATTCCAATTATCGAAAAAAAAATGTAAAAATGCAAAATGTTTCGCGCGTTACCTACCCCCACAAAAATAATATGTATATTTTTTTTGAGGGGGGATAATTTTTTTTCTTTGATTTCAAAAAGGGATATATTTATATGCCATAGAAAGAAAAGGGATAATAATATGAAAGAGAAAAAAGTGGATAAAGATTTGCCCTAAATGTAATGAATAAAAATAAAAAAATATGTTGTTCTTTGGCATCGAAAAACATATTTTTTAACAAATTTTTAAATTTTTTTTTTCCAATTACTTTTTCAATTCCATATTTTCGTCTCAAGACCAAAACTGTATTTCTTACAACGAAAATTTTATTACAGAGTTTTATGTTTCTTATTATTAATTTTTTCTTACTTTTTTTAATAAATGTTTTTTAATATTGTTTAATTTGAGAAAATATTTACGTAAAAATTAATATTTTTTTACACGGAAATGAATTTATTTAAGATTTTTTACGTTTTGTTTTGTTTTTTTTAATTAATCTCAATGAACTTTGGTTGCTTTTTAATAATTTTTTAAGCACTAAAATATGTAACTTAATTAATTGCTTGTTTTTTTTAAGAAAAAAAAGTAATTTTTGTTTCATTTTCTATCTTTTCCGCCTTGATAAATATGTTTTTGTTGTTGTTAGATTGCTTGTTGTAAAAGTACATTTCAACTATTATTCAAATTTTAGTACTCTTAAAAATTTTTTTTAATTAGCAGGTAAAAAAGAGGTGGCTTTACAAACTATACATATATATATGTAAATGTAAATAGAAAAACTTAACTCTTTTGGGTCATTAGGGGATTCCTTGAAAGTCTCCATAGAATTTAATTTAAAAAGTGCCACCTGATTTATATTTTGAATTTTGTTCATTTATAAAAAATTATTTTTTTGTTAAAGTAATATTTTGAATTCTTTCCAAAATTTTTTTTGTAAGTTTTTGTTAAATTTTTAGAATCAAACAAATTAATAATTTTTTTCCTGGCAAGTAAATTTTTATATTTTAGTGTTACAAAAAAAATACGTTAAAAATGGTTATAAAAAATGTTATTAAACATTCAATAATCACTAATTTTTTTGCTGTCACTTTTTTTTGTCATATTTTATTTATTCCCCCAGACTTCTCGGAGAAGAACCAAGTCTGTTTTTAACAAGAAAAACTTATTTCCAAAAATGTCTTCCAAAAACTTTTTTTTCCATGAAAGATCACCCTTTTTTTGAGGGTCAAAGTTTCGACTAAATTTTTAAATATTTATTCATTTATAAGTTTTTTTGTTTTATTTAAAAATGCATTCAAAAATAGTTTTTTTGCAAAAAACTAAATTTCTTGTTTTTTCTGAGAATAGCCGGTGTCCAACTTTTTGTCGGCTTGTCACAGAACGCCAAAATCTGGGAATTCTATTTAATATCATATCATATAGATGTAATCTATTGATATCAATGTCCAAAATAATAATTAAGCATTGAAAAATAAATTTAAAAAAGTTATTTTGATTTTTTGGCGAACTGTGACAAGCCGCCAAAATCATGCTTATTTTTTTTCAAAAAAATTTAATGCAAAGTTGAACGTATAATTTTCTTTATATTTTTTTTGGGGGGGGGGATAAAAAAAGCTAAAATAAAAAAATTTCCGGATGCAAAATCTCAAATTCGTTCCATTTTTTTGCGTGTTTTTTTTTTAAAAAAAAGTTTCAAAATTTTTTTTTCAAATTTTATTTTAATGTTAAAAAGTTTTTGTTACTACATTTTGTACACATATATATATATATGTATATAACGGATCCATGAAAAAAAAAGAAGTTTGTTTTCTAAACTTCCGTCTTCTTCCGTTTCACCTCATTGCCCCTTCTCTATTCCACTTTTTTTCTCTCTTTTCAATTTTCCCTTCAAGAAAAAAAATGAATTATATCTATGTTTTTTTTCCTTCGATGGCACATTTTTTTTTCTTCTTCACAAAGTTACTTTTAAGTAATTCTTTTTTTCCTTCTTCTTCCAAAAAAAATATATTCAAAAATACGAAACAATTCAAAACTTACTTATCATTTTTTTTTGAAAAATTTTAATCTCCTTTTTTAAAAAGTTCTTTTTTTTGAAGAAAAAAAATTGCCGTTCCAAAAAAACTCTTTAAATTATTTTTTTTTAAAAAAAAGAGTTAAAAAATGAAAGGAAAAAAAAAGTGTATACATTTTTTTAGTACTTTGTTTTGTTTTGAAAAAAAAATGTCCCTAAACACAGCGTTTTGTTTGTTGCGTTTTTAACTTTTCGCCAAAAAATTTTTTCACGAAAACCGCTCATTTTGTTTTTGCTCAAATAAAGCTTATATTAATTTTTTATGGGTTTTTATATGTTCTAGGGTAAAAAAAGACGGAAAATCTGATAAAACGATGTAACATTTGCCCAAAATGATGTATTAAACTGATTTTTGAGGTGTTTGAAAAACAACCTATATTCTAAGCGGTCAGATTTCTGAAAATTAACGATATTTTTTTCTATCTGATATTTTCATAATGATCAGCATGAACGAATTGACAAAACGTTACGAAGGAAATTCAAATTCTTCTTTGTAAATATAAAAATTTTTGAGGTTAAAGTTACCTCCCGCAACGTTATACTTCAACATCCTTTTTTGAGCTTTTTTTTCATTTTTTTAATTATTGTACTAGTTTTTTATATTAAAAATATTTATTTGTATTAATAACACCACGTTTCTGATAATTTCTTTTATTTTCAGCAATTGTTTTAACCCGAGTAATGTTGATCAGCGTGAAAGATAATCTTTTTTTTGCAGAGTTTTTTATATATTCTAACCGGTAGAAAATTCAGATGGCGGATTTGCAAAACAACTTGCTGCAACTAAAGAAAGTCGACGAAAAGTCGTTGAAGCAAACAAAAAACCTTGCTTAATGTCAAAAAGAAAGTTGTTCGAAAATCAAAATCAAAAGATAGATAATCTTCTTTTACATATGAGAAATGCCAAAGCTGATATTCGTTAAGCAAAGGAAGATTTAACTGAACAAAGAAGAATAAATGTCGATCCTGTTAATGAAAATAAAACAAATGCAAAACATAAAGATTGGTTTGAAGTGAATATATATATGTATATAAATGTTGATATTTTTTAGCTGTTAAAAACATCAAGAATACTATATTGTTAAAGAAATGCCCATGACTGAGCATATTAAAGTGGAAGACACAACTCATGAAATTCTCCATGCTCTTTCCGGATAACAGATCACGTTCTTCCTTTTATAAACAAGTCACGGAAGTTGGCGTCTTTTTTCTGATCAACGTAAGGTAGTCATAACTCATTCGTATATATATTTACAAATACAATTTCAGCTGGAGAAGTCATCCACAAAATTCAGACCCAATGTTCTGAACGAATTCCATTAAGAACAGAAAATCCTATTGATAGGAACCAATATTTCATTGATTAGGCATGAACTGTTATCTTAAGTGCATTTTTTTTGTTATTATTAATACAAATAAATATTTTTAATATAAAAAACTAGTACAATAATTAAAAAAATGAAAAAAAAGCTCAAAAAAGGATGTTGAAGTATAACGTTGCGGGAGGTAACTTTAACCTCAAAAATTTTTATATTTACAAAGAAGAATTTGAATTTCCTTCGTAACGTTTTGTCAATTCGTTCATGCTGATCATTATGAAAATATCAGATAGAAAAAAATATCGTTAATTTTCAGAAATCTGACCGCTTAGAATATAGGTTGTTTTTCAAACACCTCAAAAATCAGTTTAATACATCATTTTGGGCAAATGTTACATCGTTTTATCAGATTTTCCGTCTTTTTTTACCCTAGAACATATAAAAACCCATAAAAAATTAATATAAGCTTTATTTGAGCAAAAACAAAATGAGCGGTTTTCGTGAAAAAATTTTTTGGCGAAAAGTTAAAAACGCAACAAACAAAACGCTGTGCCTAAATAATTTTTTTAAAAGAAAAGTTTTTTTTAAAAAGTTCAGAAGGCAGAAATCTGGCAGTCAGTCAGTTAGGGAAGTCAGTCATCAAAAAATAAATAAATGAAACCAAAGTTTAGTCCTTCCTTCTTTTTTTTAAAACAACTTTGTTTTTTAGCTTCGAAAAAAATAGAGAGGGGCAACAAAAGAAAAGTTTGTATACAAATGTGTACCCCCCAAAATATTGTTGTTGAATATTTGCCAAAAAAAACATATGTTTGAACAAAATTTTTGTATTTATTTTTTAAATTTAAAATTTAAAAAACAAAGGAAAAAATGAAAAAAAATTGTTTTTAGTGGTTTTAAGAAATTTTCGTGCTGAGAGACGCATTAATTTTTCTAAATCGATGTTTGGCAAAATGTTTTTTAATGCCATGTGGATCTTCTCGTGTTTAGTGTTCCCCCAGGTTTTCATTTTTTAATTATCTTTTGACTTTTGATTAACATGTTTATGCAAATTTTTTTTCAACCAAAAAAATAAAATTTTTGGTCACTTGGCATTGAAAAACATTTTGCCAAAAATCATTTTGGAAGAAAAAATTGAAATATTTTCTTTTCGTTGATTTCCATGAGTTTTGCCATTCTTTTCAGCATTTAATTTGACTGACACTTTTTTCAAGGTACTGATTATCACTGATTATTAAATTTGTACCTTTTAAAGTAATTGAAACATGTAATTGTTAGAACTACTTTTTACAACCTTTGATTTTGGGGGTGTTAGTTTTTTTAAATCTAGTTTACCACTTCTTTAACTGAATTTAATTTGTTTTTAAAAAAAATTCATTTTTAAATTAAATAAAAATGTTTAACAAAAATACAGCTTTAAATAAATATTTTAGAACAAAATTTTTAACATTAAAAACATAAAACAGTTATTTTTTCTAAAATACAAGGGTGTCCCATAAGCTTATAAATTCTTTCTGCGTTTTACTGGAACAGAACACTTTGCCAAATGCGAACTACGGAAAGATTATGGAATACCCTGATATTTAACTCCCCCTCAAAAACATTTTTTTAATATATAATTTTTTATATTTTTACAATTGCCACTTTTTAAACATTTTTTTTGATTTATTTACAACCTTTTTTTAAGCTTTTTCTTTTAATCTTTGTTTATATTTTTTAAAACTCTTTTAACTTTTGACTACTATCGATCATTTATGTTGTGTATTTTTTTAAAAAAAATAATGTTAATGCCTTTTTTTTGAAAAATGTTCTTTTTAAAAAATTTGTTAAACAGAAAAAAAATTTCTTCACACGAAAATGGTTTTTTTGATGACGAAAATTTATATATATTTTTTGTCACACTTTTTTTTAAAGTAATATTTTACTGCTAAAAATATATTAAAATATTAAAATACTGAAATTTTATTAAATACGCAAAAAAATGTATGGCATATTACATTTTTTTTTTCGATGCCATCGTTGTAGTCGACAATACATCTACTTTTATTTTTAATGCCATTGCAGGTTGCTGGTTGTGGAAAGCCAGTGATTACCTTTTTTTTATTAATTCTTTAATCTTCTTTTTTTTCTTCTTAAAAGATAAAAAGTAATGTTTTAAGATGATTGTTTTTAGGCATATAAATATATATATATATTTAAATACATTTTTTTTGATACACTTTTTTGCATAAATTTGATTTATTTTTTTGGCACTTTTTACTAAAAAAAAGGAAAAAGTGCCAAAAAAAACTGTTTTGTTATAAAAAATAATTATGGCTTGTAGAGAATAAGACGATGAGTAATTACTGTACTGTGCTGTTTTTGAAAAAAAACGACTTTTTTTAGGTAAATTTTGACAGTAAACAAAATTTAGTAACTATTGTTAATTTTTGTTTACTGTCATTATTTTAACATTTAAATTTTTTGTGTTTTTTTTTTAATATTGAAATATTGATTTTTGTAATAAATATGTTAAAACAGTAAATGTAAATGTGTTGATAATATTATATTATTAAAGCTAGAAAAAAATTTGAACATTTATAATTTTTTTTTCTTGGCACGAATGTTTCAAAAACAATATTTGTGTCGAAATTGTTTCACAAATATTTTATACGTTTTTCTAATTTATAGTAATAAGATTACAGTACATTTTTACGGGAAAACAGTAATAAAATTTGTTTGAAAAAAACATCACTTTTAAATTATTTTTTTGGCACCAAAAAATTTTATTACCTTTAACAAATTTTTTTAATAATGTGCCAAAAATGAAATGCTTTAAAAAAGCATTTTCTTTTTTTTCTAATAAATAAAAGAAAAATCCCATCACCATAAAACTTTTTTTAACTGCCAATTTTATTTTAGCAGCCAATTTTTTTTTCTCACATTATGCCAAAATGAATAAAAATCAAACCACCCTATTTTTATTTGTTTTTTTTTCAATCTCACTTTTTTTTGTTGAAGCTTTTCAATTTTTTTTATCTTCATTTTTCTCCTGCCTGTTGTTTACAGGGTTATGCCCGAAGATTTTTTATATTGGCCCCAGATCCAGCTCCGGCTCCGGAGTTGGCTCCAAAAAAAAGAGAAGTGGCTCCGACGCTGGAGTCGCAACACCGAAGTTTGTCTAGACTTTCTTTTTTTGGGAGAATTTTTCTATATTTTTTTTGTGTTGGCAAAAAACACACTAAACTATTGCCATTAAGCTTCCCCCCCCCCCCCCCCCTTTCATCATAGGTCTCTCTCCTCCAATTCTTTAAATACATATATATATATACTTTCTTTTTA
Source organism: Panagrolaimus superbus (assembly GCA_964035985.1). NCBI lineage: Eukaryota > Metazoa > Nematoda > Chromadorea > Rhabditida > Panagrolaimidae > Panagrolaimus > Panagrolaimus superbus. The sequence continues at coordinate 17,982,787 of OZ038357.1, forward strand.
AACATAAGATTTATGAGAGCTCTTTTTTAGCAACCTTAAAAAAATAAATATGTCCATTTTTTTTGAACGGCAAAAAAAAAGATAGACGGCAAAAAGAATTTTTTCTTTCATTTTTTTGCCTTTTTTTTGGAGAAAGCAAAAAAAAGGAAAACCAAAAAAACTAAAAATTTTTAAGCAAAATAAATGCTGATGACAACCTGGTATCGACCTTTTATATTATTATTATTATTATTATTATTTTAAAAGTAGCATAGTTATTTTTAACAAAAACTATAGGAAAAAAATGTTGTTTTTTATGCCATTTTTTTGGGGGGAAATTGTGGTGGTGGTAAAAAATAAAGAGGGACGAAAAAAAACAGAAGAAAGTTTTTTTTACACGCGATGAGCTGTTTCTAGGGACAACGAAAAAAAAAAAATGATGATGATGATGATGAGAAATGAATATGTCGTCGTTTTTTTCATCTTCTGACTTCTTGTCTTCTCTGTTACCCCCCCCCCCCCCCCCCCCTCCCATCACATCACATATTTAAAATTTTTATGCTTTTTTTCTGTCTGAAATATTTTTTGATGATTTTTGATTTTGATAATTGTGTGTTTTTGGAATTCTAAAAAAAGTTAATTTTTAGTGCCAATATTTGCCAATTTTCACTTTTAAGGTCTCAAAGGGAAAATTGAACTTCATCATTTTTAATCATATTTGCTTTTTTTTTACATTTTTTTAAACTTTTTAAGTAGGGTTGTCAATTCCCCGGGGAATCGGAAAAATTGGGGGATTCCCCGGGGAATGTCGGGGGATTACCTGGGGGAATCCCCCGACATTCCCCGAATTTGTGTTTTGGCTGTTTTTTGTTACATTTTCCGTAAAAATGGCTTTTATATACGCTTTAAAACTTTTTAAAGGTTTAGTTAAAGCAGATACATCAATTTTGCAGAAATCATTATTTAAAAAAAACAGAACGAAGTTATTTATTTGCTTATTAACATTCCCAAGTCGAAAAACGTGGAGATTTTTATACCTTTTTTACCCTTGAAAAAAACTCCTTCTTCCTCGACACTATGAGAAAGAAAGCTCATGGCTGTTGCTAAAACGAAAAAATAAATGTAAAATTACAAATTATAAAAAAAAAACAAAAAATATTATTTATTTGCTTTTGAACGTTTGCTTTTAGCGGGGAATTTGATGTCATTCCCCGGCAAAATCGGGGAATCCCCCGGGGAATTCCCCGGGGAATCTCCCGGGGATTCCCCGGGGAAGGGGAATGAACAACCCTATTTTTAAGCCTTTGCTTAAACTTTTGTGAGATGTTGATTTTGAAATATTCAAATTTTTATTCTTCATCAATCTTTTTTTTTTAAAATACTAATTTTTTATTAAAAAAGGTTTCGAAACGAAAATGATAGTAACCCGAAATTTTTTCATTTATTTTACTGTCTATTTTTAATTTCGTTTTTTATCAGTTTTTGACATTTTTAACACCTTTTAAAAAAACTTCAAATATTTATATTTTTATTTGGCCATCAATCTATCAATCTTTCACACATACACCCCCCATAAAATCCCGACACGATTGTTTTCAGTCCCCCTTTTTTTAAATGTGTCACATTTTTTTTGTCTTAAAAAAATATTAGTAATGATTGAACTTTTTTCGCTGCATTTTTGACGAAAGAAAAAATATTGCTGCTTCAAAAAAATTTTGTCATATTTTTTTTCTTTTTTTTTTGTTTTGAAAAGTCTCAGATTAAATTTCAAAAAGTTTTTGTTTTTAACACTTTTTCATATTTTTTTTGACATGAGCTTTGAAGATTTAAATTTTAAAAAAAATAGTAATGTTTGTCTTTTTCATTTTTTATTTAAGACTTTTATAATGTTATTACGGCATAATTTATCCATGGCATGGTCATTTGAAAATTTGCATAAATTTTGAAGTCTCTTTTTTTGGCATTAAAAATTTTTGTAACTTTTTTTTATACAAAATAGTGAAAATTAAATAAAAAATATTTTGTATAAAAAAAGTTACCGAAAATTTTTAATGCCAAAAAAGAGAGAATACACTTCAAAATTTATGCAAATTTTAAATGACCCCGTTTGGCTTATCATGATGTTAAAATATCTGTTATCGATGCCTTGATCTTTTTTTCTGTTAAAATCACATTTTTTGTGATTTTGTTATTATAGTTTTATTTAAAAAATTGATTTTTAAAAAAATGACAGTAATCGATTAATTTTTTTGAAAATTATTATTCTTTTTTTGCATGCAACATGCAACCAAAAATTTTAATTTTTTTAATGTTTCAACTTTTTGCCTCTTTTTTTATCATATCAGTGATAAAAATATGTAAATTATCAATTTTTTGCATTCAAAAATTTAAAAAATTTCTTTAATTTAATCATTTTGAATCAATTGTAACTTTTATTCAAATTTTTTGCACAGGTTTTTTTTTACTTTTTATTTAACAACTTTGAATCTTTGGTCTTTTACCATATATTTTAATATTCAAATATATTACATTTATGCATAACAAAAAATGTTTTCAGACAAAACTAACATTTTTGAAAATAATAAAAAAAAGGTATTACGACACATTTTCCCAAAGTTACTTATTATTAATATTTTTTTTTCTTTACTTTTACTTTTTTTGCTTTGCTTTCCCTACATACTTTGGCTCAAATATCGGACACCTGTCAGTCAAAGATAGACTTTGTAAGAAAAAGAAAATTAGGAGGGGATAAACTTTATCCATTGTCTGATATAGTATATATATATGTGTATATGTATCAAAGGCACGGTTTTTTTTGGCATGAAAAAATAAATAAACGAAAAAGTTGTAAAAATGTAAAATAATCTATCTTTGACCATATTTTTTTTTAAATTTGAATAAATATATTTAAACTTAAAAATTTTAATTTGATACCTTTTTTCTTTGTTTGAAAATTTTTTGTTTTTTGAAAAAAAAGTTGTTTCCTTTTTTTTTGAAACAATGTTACTTCTTTCAAAACCGAAAACCCGAAAACCTAAAATTCAAGCAAAAAAAAGAAACAAAACAAAGCGTTTCCTTTTTGTTTTTTTTGTTCTTCGTTAATGCATTTCTAACAGGCATTTCTTCTTTAACTCTTTTTTTCTTCAAAGGGATATATGAAATCTCAGCTTTAAATCCATCCCTAGCCTTGCATATATTTCTTTCCAGCATAGATAGATATATATATTTTTTTTGTGTCTTAAAGTCAATGACCGATTTAAGTTGGTGACAGACTTTCTTTCTCCAGCCTTTTTTTTTGTTTTAAGAAAAAACGGATGTGTTCCTTCCCATTTTTTTTGTGTTCCTTGTTTTTTTTGTTGTTGTTGCTCCACAAAGCCTATCAATTGGAAACCGAAAAAAAAATATGCCACAACTTTGTCACTTTGTTTTAGAAAAAAAAGGGGAAAAAAAAGAAGTTAGTCATTATTTATTGACCATAGTTTACTTTTTTTATGTGTATTTTTTTGGGGGTTTAAAAAAAGTTTTTTAGGAATGTTATTACGTTTGGCGGTTTGTCTTGGAACGAAAATGATGTAATAAGTTTATTGGGGGGTTTCATATAAATACTGTAAAGAAATTTTTGATTTAAGAATTTTTGATTTTTGAGATTTTTATTTTAACAGTTTTAAAAAAAGATATTTTAAGATTTTGACATTTTGGTTTCTTGCAACGAAAATGATGTAATACGCTTATTGGGGGGGGGGGGGTTTCATTTGACACTGTAATTTTGAAATTTTGATTTAAGAATTTTACATTTTTGTGATTTTATTTTAAAATTTTATTTTATAAAATTAAAAAACGATATATTAAAAATTTTGACATTTTTTTTCTTGCAACGAAAATGAGAAATACTGTATTTTTTTACTACATTTTGTAATTTTAACTGTTTTTTATCATGATTATCAACTTTTGCCATAATCATTTTTTATTTCCTTTAAAAATCAATTTTAAAATTATATATCCGAAATTTTAATTTTGCCGTGAAAATTTGACTATTAATTTTATTGTTATTACTTTCAATCTTTAACGCTAATTTTTGTTTCAGTTTTTTCTCCCCCTTTTTTTTCAATAAAATTTAAATAACAACAACAATAATTCCTCGGCATTTATTGTCGCAGGTTTTATTATATTTTTATAATTATTATTATCATTATTTTTTTCCTTTTCTCCCCACCACACTGCCTTTATCCGGCATAAATAAACGCGGATTTTAACGCGGATGCCACATTGTGCTTTAAAACATCTTAAAAGCACCACTTCATCAACGCTTCAAAACGGTGTTGTTTATCATTTACGACGAAAGCGGAGATGGTGGTGGCAAAACGTGGACTTGTGGCCCCACAAAATACATTCCTTGAAAATGTTATTCGTCGATGTAGTAATAGCGGTAAATATTTCATCTCTATAATCGGATATATAAAATCTCTTTTAAAAATTTTTATTTTTAGATTGTAGCTTTATTCTTGCAAATGCTCAAATTATTGATTATCCAATTGTATATTGTAATGATGGATTTTCTAAAATGGTTGGATATTCCCGTGCAGAAATTATGCAAAAACCCTGTTCTCTTTCATTTATGTATGGGGATCAAACGGATCCCCTTTCAATTCAAAGAATTCAATTTTCTTTGGATAATAATAGAACAGAACAAACTGAAATTGGATTGTATAAAAAGAACAGTAAGTTTTGGCATTCAGACACTTTTTGCCAATGTTGTCATTGCGACACACTTTGCCAATATTGGCATTGAGACTTACTTTGCCAATTTTCGGGTTCAGCCACATCTTGTCATTTTGGCATCTATACTTGTTTTGCCAATGTTGGCATTGCATCACATTTTGCTAATGTTGGCATTGAGACACATTTTGCCAATTTGGGGATTAAGATACACATCTTGTATCTTAATCCTCTAATTAAGATTATCTTAATTTGCCAATCTTAGCATCCAAACTTGTTTTGTCAATATTGGCATTGATACACATTTTGTCAATCTTGGCATTCAAATACGTTTTGCCAATCTTGGCATTAATACACACCTTATAACTCATGGCATTCATACTTCTTTTGTTTTGGCATTCAGACACATTTTGCCAACTTCTTTGGCAGTAAACCACTTTTTGCCAAACATATTTTTTTTTCCAAATATAGTACCACCAAAAATAAATTTAAACAACTTCCGGTTCTTCGCATATTTTTTTCATCTTTTGTTTGTTTAAAAAATTGCCAAATTTTATGCCTCATTTAACAGCTCTTTCCTATTGTCTCATTTTCAATGCATTTTTTATATCCATATTTATAAACATTTATTTTTCAGAGGCTCAAATATGGCTCTTAGCTCATATTGCCCCAATAAAAGATGATAAAGATAGGGTGGTATTGTATCTGTGCCAATTTAAAGATATTACACCATTAAAGCAGCCATTGGGAGATGAAGATAATAAAATATTAGGATTAAGTAGAATATTACAAATTGCAAGGCTGGCAAAATCTCGACAACAATTTAATCAAATTGAAACCAAAGATTTGCATAAATCTGCATCTGCTCCAGCATCATCTAATTTTAACCAGGTAAATTTTTTTTAAGATTTATTTTTTCTATGACCCTGCCTTTTATTGCTTTCTATCAGTATTGGAAAAAGGGAGGAAAAACGGTGTTGAAAAGAAAATAAATGAAAATTTGTGATAGTAATCGAAAAAATGAAAATTTGAAAAAAAATGGTTACTGTCTTTTCGTGGTGAGACACAATGATAGTAATACAAAAATATTGTTTTTTTGTCGAAAAATGTTACTATCAAATTTTGGGCAAATTTAAAATGAATTCTGATTTTATAACGGAGTTTTTATTAAATGACAGTAACTCAAAAACGTACAAAAATTTACCGAAAAATGTTACTGTCTTAAAATCAAAATGACAGTAAACGAAAAAGTGCATACTTTCAAATTTCACTGTTACTATCTCTTCATTTCAAAAACCATTTTCTTCCCTTTTTCCAATCAGCCCTACTAACTCCAACTATCAAAACCCCAGCAATACAAAAAAGAAACAATAAAAAACTATCAAAAACACTCAAAAATTATGTCGCTTGTTTTTCTTCCCTTCTTTGGTCTTTCAAATGCACTACTTTTTTTTTAATTGCAAACTAACATAAAAGGAAGAAAAAAAAAGTAAACGAAAAAAATTATCTGTGTTTTTTAAAGGCAGTGTTCGGGGATAGACAAAGGTTTTCTCATTTCCATGGCACGGGGTTCTCTTACCACGAAAATATGCCAAAATGTTTAAAATAGTGAATATTACTAAATTTAAGTTATTTTTTCTGTCTTTAAGATTAAAATTAAGCCAGGAACAAACTGTTTTAAAAAAAATATGGTCAATAAATTTATTTTGAAAATATAAAACGATTTTCAAAAATGTGTGAGTACTCAATAAAATATTCAAATTTCGTATTTTCCTGGATTGTTTCTTTCTTTTTGTGGGCACATGTTTTAGGGTTAATTTTAATCGTAAAGACAGAAAAAATATTATAAATTTGTTAATATTCACTATTTTAAAGATATCGGTATATTTTCGTGCTAAGAAAATCCGTGCGATGGAATGAAAAAAAACTGTCTATCCCGAGCGCTCCTTTTTAAAAATTTACTTTTGTGAAACGTTACCTTTTTTTATCTTCTATTTTTTTTGAATGTTTTCAACTATTTTTAAAAAAAAATGCTATTTAATTTCCTCCTCCCCCCTGGGACCCCCCCTATTTCGCACCCCTTCACCCTTTGTTTTTTTTTATTTTTCAAGTGGATTACAATAAATCAGCAGCTGATGAATCTTGGTGATTATTTACTTCCAAGATATCGACAAGAGACCCCCAAAACTTCCTCAAATATTATATTACATTATTCAACATTTAAAACGATATGGGATTGGTCAATTTTGGCTTTAACATTTTATACAGCTTTTATTGTTCCATTTAATATTGCCTTTAATAAACGGGATCAATTTAATGGACGAATTGATATGTTAGCAATTTTGGATTCAGTTGTGGATGTAATATTTTTTGCTGATATTGTTTTAAATTTTCATACAACTTTTGTTGGACCTGGTGGTGAAGTAAGTGATGAGAAAAATTAAATTTAAATTCGAAAAAGATGTTTTTTAAATGTCTCATGGAAAACATTTTGCGAAATATTTGGCACTGAAAACATTTTGCCAAACATTTGGCACTGAAAACATTTTGGCTAAGATTTGGCATTAAGAACATCTTAACCAAACTTTTGGCAGTGAGAACATTTTGCCAAACATTTGGCAATATCTTTTTGGTAACGATGCAATTTATCACCCTTTTTCTGCCAACATAATTTTAAGTAATCAAAAAAAATTAAAATATACTTTTCTGAACTTTCGTGATGAGACCTCATTTTGTGTTTTTGAGCTCTCAAATTAACTTTATTTGTTGGCATTTGCCCCATTTAAAATATAAAGATTAATAATGGCCGTCATGTACCTAGTTCGGATCATTAATCCTCATATATTTATAGGCTTTGATATATCCCTTACCAAAATCTCAAAAAAATGTCCCATTAAGCAAGCTTTTGAGTTTAATTGGGCATTCTTTTAAGTTGGCAAAAATTGGAATAGCGACAAACTAAACATGTTTTTTTGAACGCTGCTCTTTTATTCCTTAAAAAAATGTACCACAAAAAACATGTTTAGATTTTTTTTAAAAGTTTAAGCCTGCTTTCCTGCTGTTTGCTGCTTTCCTTAATTTATTGATGTCGTAAAAAAAGGAATAAACTAAAAAAAGATATGTTCTAAAAGTTAACAGAAACTAACACCTTTAAATCGTCAGTCAAAAAAAAACGTTAGAAAAAATAAATAAATGTATTTAAAAAACTCTGACATCAATGATTGATTAGGTGTTGCAGAAACAAAAAATGGATGTGGGATAAACAGAAGCTTAATATTTGATAGATGACGTAAAAAAAGGACACATAAAAATTATTTATTTCCGCTTTTTTTTAAATATTTAATAAAAACAATAAAAAAAGTGCTTTTTAAATAATTTATTCATTTTTAAAACCATGATGTCCGAGGTCAATAAAATGGGTTACTATTTTGGAAGTAAAAGTACAAAAAAATAAAAGTTTTTGCAGAACTGTTTTTTTTTGCATAAAATTAAACCAAAAAACATTTAAAAAATCAAATAAAAAAAAAATCGGGCTCAGCCGGTGATCGAAACCGGGACCTCTCGCACCCAAAGCGAGAATCATACCACTAGACCACTAAGCCGTGAAAACTATTCTTCAAAAAATGAAATATAAACTAAAAAGCAATAAAATAAAATTCGGTCATTCCTTTTCTTTTTTGACCCCTCCGGCGATGACGAAAATTTTTTTTTTCTTTGTTCATTTCAGTTTTCTTTTCTCGATTCAACAATTGTTAACAAATTTTGTCAAGTTTTGAAATATGGCTGAGTGGTCTAGTGGTATGATTCTCGCTTAGGGTGCGAGAGGTCCCGGGATCGATCCCCGGCTCAGCCCGATAATTTTTTTAATCAAATTTTTAAATATTTATTTTCTTTTTAGGTAGTAATAGAGCCATCTGTAATTAGAAGAAATTATTTTAAATCATGGTTTATCATTGATTTATTGTCGTGCCTTCCATATGATTTATTATATATGTTTAAACAGGATGATGAGGTACTGTATATATTTGTTATAGACATTTAAAAAAAATTTTACAGTAATAATTGCTTTTATAGAGGATAGGATCATTATTTAGTGCCCTTAAAGTTGTAAGACTATTAAGGCTGGGACGTGTTGCAAGAAAACTAGATAATTATTTAGAATATGGAGCTGCCACGCTACTACTTTTATTATGTGCATATGTATTAGTTGCACATTGGATGGCATGTATATGGTATTCAATTGGGGAATATGAAGTTAAAATGAGAATGATGGATCCATTTATTCCTGATGGATGGCTTTTAAGGTTATCAAATGACCTAAAAAGTCCTTTCAATTTTACCGCTTCAAGTCGGACACGAATTGTTGGAGGTCCTGATAAATCTTCATGTTATATATCAGGTATAATTTTTATTTGTGGGATAAATATTTGGATATATCGGATTTTATATATCCAAAAAATTTTTTCGAATTTTAGCCTGATGTTTAATAAAACTCAATAATTTTTTATTTTTACTTTATATAAAATAAAAAGGGATATGGGATATATGAAATCCCTAACAGATCTACTTCCAAATTCAGTATATCTGTATAAACGGATATATGAAATCCGTTTTACCATTGACAAAATTGAGATTTTTGTAAAATATCTGGATATTGGGACATATGAAATCCATCAATAATTAATTCATGTCAAATCCAGTATATCCATTTTAAAGGATATATGAAATCCGTGTTACCTTTTTTAGCAACTTTAAAATTGAAATTTTTACAAATTATCTTGATATTGGGATATATGAAATCTGTTTCTAATTTTCAACGATCAACTTATTATTATCAATATCTTTTTAGCTCTGTACTTTACCATGTCATGTATGTCAACCGTTGGATTTGGAAATATTGCATCAAATACAACAAATGAAAAATTATTTGGTGTTTGTATGATGATAATTTCGGCACTTTTATATGCCGCAATTTTTGGTCATATGACAACAATTATTCAACAGATGACCTCCGCAACTGTACGATATCATGAAATGATAACAAATGTTCGAGAATTTATTAAATTACAAGAAGTGCCTCGAGAATTAGCTGAAAGGGTGATGGATTATGTTGTAAGTTCTGATTATTTGATTATTATTTTTCTAAATGGCTTATAAAAAGATAGTTTTGTCGGTCTAGGACTATTTGATAGAGTATTTCTGCCAATTTTGTTATGTATTACTACTGTAACATCAAATTTAAAGGAAAGAATAGATTCAAATTTGCAAGCTCTGGCAAAATGTTTTTCAACGTGAAGAAAAAGTTTTCGTTTTTTATGTTTGTTTTTTTGAAAAGTACTAAAAAATAATTTTTTCTCTAAATGGCATTGAAAAACATTTTGCCAAAAATCGGACTGGAAAAAATCTGCATAAAAATAATTTCTAAATTAATAATTTAATTGAATAGCTAGAAGGACAATGTTTATTGTTAATGGATGAAAATTCATTTTTTAGTACATCCTAATTTTTTTCAGATAATATTTAATTTTTTGAGAACTGTGTTTTAATTTATCAATTTTTAAATTTAAGCTGATTTTTACCAAAATATTCAAACAACCGAAATAAATATTTTTATAAATTTTATTTTTATAAAAGTATCCTTCATTTTAGCAAAAAAAAAGCAAATAAGTCATAGATTTCGACACCTTTTTGCGACAGACATTTTGTTTTTTATTTTAACGAAACAAAAAATATTTTTAGAAAAAATAACAAAAATGTTTTTTTTTGCTTTGAATATTTTGTCATAAATTTGTCTAAGTTATCTTTTAATTGGTTAAAATGGATTTTTTGGAATTATTATAGTAAAAAAGACTCGAAATTTCTAAACTAAATCTAAACGTCTGCTTACTTTAAATATTTGCATTAAATATAAAAATTAAAGGATTCGTTTTGTTACATTTGTAAAAAAGTAATTTCAATTGAAAACTTTTCAAAAGCTTTCCCAATAGAAAAGTGCTGAATTCCTGGGAATTTTTGATATTTTCATTTATAAAATTTTAAAAAAACCTTTATTTTTATGAAATTTTAATAAACAAAATTATGGGGCTGAGTAGGGGATCGATCCCGGGACCTCTCACATCCTAAGCGAGAATCATACCACTAGACCACTCAGCCATATTTTGAAATTTGTCAAAAAATTTGTTAATAAACAACTATTGTTTGATCGAGAAAAGAATAACAATGCAAATATTTTCATTTAAAAAAAAAATTAAAAACTTTTAACACTATAAAGTCTAAAAATCTAAAATTGAAACTAATTAAAAAATGTTTATCCTACCATACTTTTTTAAAAAATAAATCAGTAAATTCTAAGAAAAAAAACGTTTCATTTAATATTATTAAACGCTTTAATATTAAATGAAATGGAGCAACTTGTTTTAGATGTTTGAATATTTTTATTTTATTTTTTGTTATACGAAAACTCAAAAAATCGCATATTTAAACTGAACCAAACAAATCCCCAAATTTTACCAAATTTCACCAAATTATTTGGACATTTAAATATCAAAAAAAGAAATTTTCAATTTATTACTTTTTTAATTTAAATATTCATTGTTCAAAAAAGACAAATCCCATGGCTTAAAAATTTAATATAAATTTTAGTTCTGATTTTTCCTTTTTTTTCAAGACCAGGATTTTAGTGCTTTTATACTTTTCCTCATTTTAAAAATAATAATGTTCATTGAAAAAGGATACTTAAATTTAAAAATGTTTTTTGAAAAATGTATAGAAGACTTCGACTTTTTATATTTAATGCAAATTTTTTTTTCATTATATGCTCTTATTTTTTAGTTATTTTATGCTAATTTTATGACCAAATCGAATTACAAATGGTACAAATTTATTCCAAAATATTCAAAAAATTATAACAAATTTATAAAAAAAAATAAATTTAAAAAATGCTTTTAGTTCAGCGAAAAAAAAATAGCCACAAAATATCGCTGTCTTTTTTTGAAAAAAAAAACTGATTAAAAAACTGATCTCACATTTAAAACTTTTTTTAAAAAATTGCTGCTTTTTAAATTTATCGATTTTTTTCTTTTTTTTTGTGCCACAAAACACGCAATTTCTTTTTTAAAAACATTTTTTTTCTTTGTCAAAAAATAAAGCCCGCCCTTTTTTATTTCGTCACTTTTGTTTACTTTCATTTTTCTTTCACTTTTTTTTTTTTTTTTAAATTTTTTTAAATTTAAAAAAAAAGTGTGTGATATTTTTTTCTCTCTATTTTTTATTTTACTTTAAATTTGTTATATTAAATTGTTGGGGCGGATACAGGAATGGATTGTTGGGATACGGTAGTATCTTGTTATAAATATAAATTTCGAGAAATTTCTGGCAAATTAAATTATAATAATGTTTGTGGTTTTTAAAACTTTAATTTCAATAATTTTTAATAATAGCATGTTTAAAACTATTTAAAAAAGTGATAAAATGATTTAATTTTTATGTTTGGAATTTTAGCTAAATTATTTTTTACAAAATTTGCATAAAACTCTTAAAATGTGCCGAAAGATTTTAAAAAAAAAATGTTTCAAAATAAACAAAAAAAGGTGCCAAAAAGCCATTTTTTATTCGGGACCGAATTTTTTCCGACCCGTCCCGTTGACTTTTCGACCCGGGCTGCTGCTATGCCTAAATTACCCTAATTTTCCAATATCTATTACATACATACATACATATTTTATTTTTTCAGGTTAGCACATGGGCAATGACAAAAGGAATTGATACACAAAAAGTGCTAGGATATTGTCCGAAAGATATGAAGGCGGATATTTGTGTACATTTAAATCGAAAAGTTTTTAATGAACATTCATGTTTTCGTCTTGCCTCAGATGGTTGTCTACGATCGTTGGCAATGTATTTGGAAAGTAATCATGCGGCACCAGGAGATTTATTATATCATACGGGTGAATCGGTTGATGCTTTATGGTTTGTTGTTTCGGGATCCCTGGAGGTGATACAAGATGATGAAGTTGTGGCAATTTTGGGGAAAGGGGATGTATTTGGTGATGAATTTTGGAAATGTGCAAAGACTGGACAATCAGCAGCAAATGTTCGAGCTCTTACATACACAGATTTGCATATGATTAAAAAGGAAAAGTTGATGGAAGTCTTAAATTTTTATAAAGCTTTTGCAAATTCATTTGCAAGAAATTTGGTTTTAACTTATAATTTAACAAATCGAGTAAGTTTTTTTAATTTTACGGTAGCATTGAATTCAAAACAAAAAAAGTGTTCTAATTTGTCGGAGCGATGTTTGGCAAAATGTCTTTTCAATGCCAAAATGGTAAAACAAGTTTTTGTTTTCTGAAACATTTTTTTCTCACCGTTTGGCATTGAAAAACATTTCGCCAAAAATCGGCGCCCGGAAAATTGAACGATGTATTCAATGTGAAAAACTTTGTTTTGGTAAAAAACGTCTTGGCACGAAAATTATTTTTTGGATTTTTTTGGAACTTTTTTTTTGATCATAAAAAAAGAATTATGCAAATTTCGTATAATAATTTTCAAACAACTTTGAAAAAACCAAAACAAAATGTACCCCTTTTTTATCTTCTCCCCCTTTGTGGATTACAGTAACCCATGAATGATATCAACTAACATGTTTTTTAGCTAAAATTCCGTAAAGTTATGGACGTTAAACGTGAGAAAGAGTTGGATGAAAGAAGAAAAAATGAAAAGCTTGAAATAAGCGAAGATCATCCAATTCGAAAACTTCTTGCTCGAATGCGGGAACGGCATGGCACTCGAATTATGCCATCATCATATTCAAATGATATTGAAAGAGTAAGGGATTAATTGTTTTTTGAGGGGGATTACTGTAACCTTTAATATTTCATTTTTAGGGTCGACATGATTACGGTATGAGTCGAACAACTTCAACCCAATCAATAATGACCACAACTATAGATGAAACAAATCCAAATGCTTTGCAACAAGTTGGTGGCTTTGGTCAAAGAACTCCACTTTTTTCACGTCGAAATAAATCCCCAATGATGCGGGGCAAGACAATGGATGATGGCGGAGAAGGTGGGGAAAGAAAAACGGCTCGACTTGAAGGCAATAATGGTAATGGTGGTGGTCTTCGAGCATCTTTTGGGGATCGAAATGGTCGATCAAGTGCTTTATCACATTATGGTGGTGATTCACAAGTATGTTTTGTTTTAAAAAGATTTTTCTTAGGCTACAGTACACTAAAAAAAGGCGGGATATTTGAAAATTTTATTAAAATTGCTGATTCAAGGTTGGGAATGTTAGGTCACAGAAAGCCAAAAAGGCGGGAAATTTAAAAAAATTTATATTAGAATTGCACATTTTACTGTGGGGGATGTTGCGTCACAGAAAGCCAAAAGCCCGGGAAATTTTTAAATTTTTCAACATTCGAATTCCTGATTAACGGTTGGGAATATGTTATGTCACAGAACGCCAAAAAAACGCGGAAATTTTAAAAATTTTTTTTACAAGCGGAGCCCTTTTATGCAAATTTTGTTTTTTGTAATTTTATGACAAAATTTTAAACTTTCAGGATTGGAATCAAGTAAAACGTGAAATCCAATACATGTTTGAAGGAGTAAATGAAAAATTTTCATCAATGCAAAAATTTGATTCCCGTTTAGCCAATATTGAAAGATTACTACAAAATCTTGCCCAACGTCAACCTGGTGGTAAGCCTGATGCTTCTTCTCCGCCTCCGCCTCCACCTCCACCAAAAGTTGACCCTCCAAAATCCTTAGATACAATTGATGAAGATTGGAATGTTTATTCAACTTCAACAAGGATTTAAGCTTTAATAGACACAAATTAAATTTTTTTTAAGAATTAACCAAAATCATTCCATTTTTTTTAACTAACTTTCTTTTAAAGTTGTATTTTATCAAAAACAATTTTTTATCATGGGTTTTTTTATTGATAAATTTCGAATTTGTTTAATCAAAAAATTACAAAAAGTACTGTAGAAATTTAAAACATCAAAATTTTTGTGTAGTCCAAAAAAATTGTGCCGTCCTGAAGTTTTGAAGTTTTTAAACTAAACCAACTAATTTTTTTGGAATCCTTTAAAAACCCGTGCCAAATTAACCTTCAACTAATCTACTCTCTTCCTTCCAGGCACAACTCCATCAACAATTCCAATGGATGTATATGCAAATTTAGGAGGTACCGGTGGAATAATAATGGGTGGTGGAGGAATTTCCCCATATCCATATGATCCATCTGAACCACCTGATCGTCGTCCAGTCCCACCTCTACATCTTAGCATAGATTCATTAACAAATTATGTAGATGATTGTGAAACTGCCTCTGGAGGTATCCCTCCTGTTCCCCTATCCAACGCAATGCTCCCTTCTCGAAGTGGAGGAGAACATCCGGGTACTTCCTCC
Organism: Panagrolaimus superbus; assembly: GCA_964035985.1. Classification (NCBI taxonomy): domain Eukaryota; kingdom Metazoa; phylum Nematoda; class Chromadorea; order Rhabditida; family Panagrolaimidae; genus Panagrolaimus; species Panagrolaimus superbus. The sequence continues at coordinate 17,997,900 of OZ038357.1, forward strand.
TCTTCTTCTCTATTACATCAGGTACCGCATATCCATATTGTGCCAGAATCTGATGAATCTCGGCATCGAAAAGCTCCAACTCGGAAGCGGCAATAAAATGTTTCTTTTATATATGTTTGATTTTAATATATATATGTTTTTTTATTGAATTTTTGCTCAATGAACATTCCACCAAGTTTCAAGCTTTCAGAACACTTTGCCAAGCTGCATTTTTTGTAAATTGTTAAAAAATTCTGGAACCGTAGATGTTGTCAGAAGATTCATTTTATAGAATAACTTTTCCTTAAAAATAAATCTTCTAACAATATTTGCACCAGAATTTAAAAAAAATGAGGCTTGGCAAAGCGTTCTAAAAACTCGAAATGTTGTGACATTCCCACAACAACAATTTTTGTTTGTTTGTTTTTAATTTATCATTTGTTATATCCCATTTTTTTTGTCAATTCCTTCCATTTTTATCATTTAATATTACAGTATGCTTTCAAAAAACAAAAATAATATTAATAAAGAATTTATTTATTTTTAACACATTTAAATATATATATTCATTGTAAACCTTTAACAAACAAGTTTGCCAATTTTCGTGGTGAGAATTTTTTAACATGAAAAACGGTCTTGAAAAGAAATTTTTGTTTGTCCGTGTGTCTTGAAAATATTTTAAATCATTTTATGAATAGTTGTTAACATTTCAAAAACAATTTATTCCACAAAAAAACATTTACATTTTCTTGGTGGGACCACCGACGACAACTCCCACCACGAAAGTTCTACAATTATTAAACTAAACAAAAATTTTTTAAACAAAAACAAACAAAACTATTAGTAAAAAATAAAAACTGAAGGAAAAATTAAAGAAAGAAATAGCTGCCGAATTTAAACCCGTTCGAAAACCACCATCTTGCCAATCTGGAGGGGATGCCCGACGACCACTTGAACGATAATATGATCCTCCATAACCATAATATCGCCATTGTGAAAAGCAATTATCTGTATTGCAACGATCTCCAGCACAAAAACACCAATATTCGGTTAATTCAAATTTATCAAAATCATGTGAAAGATAATGTGAGACATCACTTTGCCGAGAATATATTCCAAGTCCTCGTTGATTATATTGTTCATCAGAGAGAAAATGCGCGGAACAACCTCGTCCGATTCCTGAAAAAAAAGAATATGTTTAAAAAGTTTTAAAAAAAGTTGCCAATTTTGATTACCCTAAGGGGCTGTCCAGATGTCACGTGACCAAAAAAATTGCCTTTTTTGACCCCCTCCCCCCCCTTGTGATCAGCCGTGATTATTTTGTTTACCCCCTCCCTCCCTCGCGTGACCAAAAACGTGACCAAAAATTTTAAAAATACAAAATTTTTCAAAAAGCAAATTAAATTTCAAGATTCTGGAAAACATTAATATAAGAATAAGGATCTGTTGAAGCATCAATTTTTTTTTATAAATTTTTATGCAGTGTCTTTTTTTTAACAATTTTATCAACATTATCAAATTTTAGTTAAATAAATAAACAAACTTGGTGAAACATTTTGACTCATTTTCCTATAAAACCTAATTTTATTTTGTGAACAAAAAACAAAGTTACGTTGAAAAGTGATCACGTGACAAACGATCGACCCCCTCCCCTTCCCTCGTGATTTTTCGTGACCATTTGGCGTACCCCCTCCCCCCCTACTCATGGTCACGTGACATCTGGACAGCCCCTAACATCTCATTAATGCCAAAAGTGCCAGAAATGCCGTATTTGGATTATGACCAAAAATGTTTGGTATTATTATATATAATTTTTTAAACAGTTTTAAAAATATTTTGGCAAAGCCCAAAAACGTCACAAAAATGCCACAAATGAAAATTCGCTATATAAAACGGCACAATTGTGCCATTTTAAATTTTGAGAAAATATTCCGCCTGCACCGGTCATAAATGCTATAAACGAAGTTTCTCAAAACTGAAAATGGCACAAAAATGCCAAAAACAAAAACGACAAAAAATGCCGAAACTGAAATGTCTCAAATTTAAAAACGATAAAAAATGGCAAAACTGAGAACGGCACAAAAACAGATTATGCCAACTTTTACTATGTTATGCAAATTTTCAATGTTACGGCAAAACATTTATTGAGGAAAGAAAAAAATCTAAAGTTTTCCCATCCAGTTTAAAAAAAAATTCAATTTTGGCACAATTTTTTGCCATCTTAAAAACCCCCCTTACCCAAATTCTGGACCAATCCGGTCTCACGATCTGTGCCATTTAAATAAAATACAAAACAACTTGATGTGCATTCATTTGACAGCATTGGATCATAATCCCAATGGGCACAAAGATTATCACTTGAACTTATCCCATAATTTCTTTTAAGAAAAAAATGTCGCCAATTCTAAAAATTGTAATAATTAAATAACAAAAAAATTTGATTAAAAGTTTCGACGAAAAATTAAAAAATTAAAGACAGAAATAAATATGTATATAAATTAATTAATTGTTTACCCAAACAACAAAATCATTTGCACATGAATAACATCGTAATGCAAGGATAAAATTTATATTTAATATTAATATTATTAAAAACGTTTTTATAAAGGCTATCCACATTCCAGGTTCATTCGTTTAACTGAAAATAATTGTAATTGTAAGTGTAATATAATTTTGTGAAGTCAAAAAAAAAATAGTAATACGCGGAAAAATAAAATACGTATTTTTGCAATGATTGAATTACGGTAATTTAAAGGCAAAAGTGGAAAATGGAAAAAATAAAAACGTTAATAAAAAAAAGTTAAACATTTGGATTGTAACTCAGATATGAGAAAAGAATATGGGAAAAATTGTATAAAATTATTTGTCAGCGTTTTTGGAAACAACAATTCAAAAAAAAATGTTTATTCACGTTTTGCCAAAAAAAGTCTCTTCCAAAATTTAGGTCAAAATAAAAATCCTGCTGTAAAAAGTTAAAAATCTGCATCGATAATCTATCAACTTTTTACAACAGAATTTTTAATTTTGACCTAAATTTTGAGAGATGACTTTGTTTTGGCAAAATGTGAATAGACAAATCTTGATAAAATACATGTTTGACATTTTTTTAGAAATTTTTAAAATTTCCGAAACTATTTTACTTTAAAAGTCTGCAAAAGAAGACAACCAATTAAAGGTCAATAAAATACTATTTTCAAAAAAAATGAAAAACCAAAGGTTTGCGAGACAAAAAAAAAGAGATTTGACCAAAATAAAAACTATTTACAACAATGCCAATTTTAAGAATGCCCCAATTTTAATGCCACAACAATAAAACCCCCGGCAAACAAAGAAATAAATAAACCAAATATATATTTTTTCATAGACATTTTAATTTTTCTTTATTGTCCCCAAAAATGCAGGTACCACCATATTTCTTCAGTCAATCGTGGAAAGACACATTTGAATGGCCCCATTTTTTTTAAACAACAATTTTTCTTTTTTTTTGTCTTGGCAGGACTTAATCGGATTGAAAGCTTTCAAATTTTTTTTCTTTGAAAAAATATAAAAAATTTTTGGAGCACCAGCAAGCCTTTAGGCAGTGATTTACGGGATATTTTTTTTTTATTTTCTATGAAAAGTCCGTAAAAAATATAAAAATATGGTCCAAAGCTTGAAAAAATAAAAAAGAAGGAGAAACAACTCCAATTCATTTCTTCTCCTTTCTCCTTTCCCCAAGAGTTTTCTTTCAACACACATTTTTCAAAAAAATAAAAAAAGCGATGTCGAATAAAAAAAACTTCTTCTTTTTCTTCATTTTGCACCGGAAAGAAACCTTTTTGGCACCATTCATCCACGTTAAGCAAAATGAAAAAAAAACCTTTTTTTTCTTTCAATCCAAATTCATCAAAAAAAACTATGTTTCCGGAGAGATTTTTTATTTAACACAAAAAATAAAAGATTGAAATAAATTTTAGGCCGATAAAAAAGAGGTATTCAATTTGGAAGAAAAAATTGTATATTTTTGTTGAAAAAAAAAATAAGCAGGTGCAAAAAGATGAAGAAAGAAATTCAGACGAGGGCACACTTTTTGAAGTACACTAAGAAGTAAAAAAAGTGCCAAAAAAAGCACTTACTTGAAAAGGAGTGAAAAAAAATGTGTAGAAAAGTGGTTTGAAAATTGATAGATTTGATAGTTAAAGAAAGATTAAAGCAGTAAAAATATATAAGAATAAAGAGGATTTTTCCTGTCGAGACCAAAGAAAAGTAAATTGGAATCAAACAATCATGACTTTAAAGTTTAAACACATTTTTAAGGACATGGATTAAAAACATGTGTGGTCGAGTGGTTCGGAGCGCTCGTCTTACGGCCCAGCCCTCATAGGTTCGAACCCCCATCTTTATCCAACCCATTTATGACATTTTATAGATTGAGTTTTGCCAATCAAAAATTTTTGTTCACTAAATACATCAGAAAATCAAAAAAAAATACAATGATTTTTACCCTTTTTTAAATTAAATAAATTAAAAACAAACATTTATGAGTGCAAAAAAAATGTCATTAAGATTTGGTTTATTAAAAATGCCAAAAAGGAAAAAAGAAAAATAGATTTTTTGAGAGAAAAAAAGATGAACACGAAAAAATGGCAATAATTAAATTATTTTATAATTTTCCGGGGGTCAACATTATTCAAATGTGTTTGCAAAAAAATGGCAAATTAAGTCTTTTAAAAAGGTCCAAAAAATTGTTAATTATAATTGTGCTTCTTTTTTGTTTGTGTCTAATAATTTGGAAATTGACTTAAAACAAATCTTTGATCAAACATTATCAATTCAAAGTCACTACGTGATTTAAGTCAAAATAAAAATTCTGCGGCAATAAGTTGAAAATCTAGCCTATCAACATTTTTTTTATTTGACCGAAATTTTGGGAAAACAATTTTTTTTTGGCAAAACGTGAATAAATGGAATATCATGTGACAATATTGAAGAAGTTTAAAAACTCAATTTTTGGCATTGTGTGTCTCAACATGTAACCTCACTGTTCAACAGCTTGCAGGCTTAGGCTTAGGCTCATGACCAATGATGAAAAAAAATTGTGTTTTCTTTAAAAAGTACCGAAAAACATGAATCCATTTTTAATGAAAAAAATTTTATATATTCCTCAAAGAATTACAACCTAAAAAAAGGGGAAGACGGGGAGCATCAAAACTAACTAATTTTTAATGCTTTCATTTTCACTCATTTTTATCCTCTTTTCATTCTCTTTTTTTTTGCGGTCCCCCATGTATTTAACGATGACAAAAATATTTGCGTGTTCAAAAACTTTTTCTTTTTCATTATCCTTTTTTTTCTTTGTTGAAGCGTTCGAAGATAGACAAAATTTTCTTTCATTTCCATCGCACGGGTCCTCTTAGCACGAAAATATGCCAAAATCTTTAAAAAAATGAATATTACTGAATTTTGACTATTTTTTCTGTCTTTTACGATAAAAATTAACCATAAAACATGTGCCCACAAAAAGAAACAATCCAGGAAAATACGAAATTTGAATATTTTATTGATTACTCACACAATTTTGACAACCGTTAAATATTCTCAAAAAAAGTTTATATAAATCATATTTTTTTAAAATCAGTTTTTTTTTTTATATATATTTGTTTTGACAAAAATGAAAGGAAAATGAAAAATGTGTGTTGTTAATTGTTCCGTTGGGAGGAAAAAAAAAAAGGGGGGGGGAACGAGAAGCAACAACAACAGAAGCTTCAACAGCAAATGAAAAATAGCAGCAAAAAAAGCTGTGAAGCAAAACATATGTGTGAATAAAAAACATATTTTTATTACAAATTTTGCTCAAAAAAAGGGTTTCATAAAAGAAAGGTGTGCCAAAAGTCAGTGTAAAAAATATATGTATATAAAATTCAGAAAGTTTTATTAAACATTAAAAAAAAGAGTTAAAAAACAAAAAGTGTTCGTTCGAAAAAAAGGTAATAAAACTTTAATAGTTTTTTAAAGCTATTTTTAAAAATAAAGTCTTTGATCAATGGCACAGCAAAATCTTAGGGAAATTTGCATAAATGTGTTTTTTCTCTTGGGCATTTAAAATTTTCTGTCACTTTTTTCTAAAACAAAATATAGAGAATTTAATTCTTTGAATATTTTGTATAAAGTTACAAAAAAATTTTGATAATGCCAAAAACGCTAGGATATGTTTTAAAGTTTATGCAAATTTTTTTTATACTGATAAAAAACACTCATTTCAAAGTTACCTAAAAAAACCAAAATCTTATCAGTTTTACTTTAATAAAACTGATAAATGCATAAATTTATCAATTGATAATAGCAACTAAAATACGTAAGCATTATCAAAAAAACTTATTTTACATAAAAATGCAAATTTTTTTTAAAGTTCAAAAAAAGCTATATGAAAGCCAAAGATTAATGAGCTATATTTATTTGCTTAAAAATAGCTTTGAAAAATCCAAAAAAGCTTTCTTTTTCATCAAAAAAAGATAAAAACAAGCCAAGTAATCAGTAACTAATGGTAATGTAGCTAGCTAATTTACGTCATTCTTTGCTTTTAAAGTTAAATTTTAATTTTAAAAAACTTCTTTAAAAATGAATAAAGGTAAATTTTTTTAAAAAACAAAATTTTCTTTTAATTTTTATATTCAAAAAAATTGCTTTTAAAAAAGCAAATTTTTTTGTAGCTTTAATCGTCTCTCAAAAAATGGATAAAATGAAAAGTACAAAGCTTTTTTATCCCTCCCTTTCTCCCCTAAAGCTATTTTCCTATTTTACATAAAATTAAACGTAATCAAAGCCGCCAAAAAAGCGGTAGAAAAAAAAGAAAGAAAGAAAGAAAGAATAAAATAAATGAGATAAAATAAAGCCTTTCAAAGCTTGTTTTTCAAACTTCTTTAAAGGCTTAAGCCTTTTGCTTACATGCTTGTGCTTGGGTCATACCAAAAATAAATAAATCTATCTATTTAGCTGCCTCCAAATTAAATCATTCCACCACAAACATGACTAAATAAATGAGAAAACGCATAGAGAGAGAAAAGGAAGAAAAGTAAAGAAAGTTATATATTATGTTACGTGCGCAAAAGCCTTTAATCTCTTTAAAGTTTTCTATTTTTTTTGGAGTTTTGGAGGGCAGCAGCAGAAATGAGCAAAAAAAAAAGGAAAAGCCTAAAAAAATAAGAAGGGTAAGAAAAAGAAATTTGTAATTTCTTTAAAGTTTCATGGTTCTTCTTTTTCTTCTTTTTTGGCAGCAGCAGCAACGGCGGCGGCGGTGGTGGCCGTAGTGGTGGCGATGGTGGAAAAAGAAGCACCCGAGAAAAAAAAAATATTTTTTAAGGCTTACTTACTTTTCATTTTTGGGGGTAAAAAAAAGAGAAGGGCAAAAAAAGAAGAAAAAAAAGAAAAGCAAAAGCACAAAATTTCTTACTTCTCACTTTTTTTTGATGGTTTTTCTTTTTGGTCTCCTAAATTTTTAGGCTAAATTCCTTCATTTATTTCTTTTTCCTTTCTATTTTCTTTTTTCTTTGCTATTTTCGGGATTCTATAAAAAAACAGAGACTAACTTTTAATCAATTTTTACGGTTTCTTTTAAGAGACTTTTTTTTGGGAAACAAAAAAACACAAAGAAAAAGATTGTTTTTTTTTCTGATGACAATTTGGGTAAATAAATAAAGTGTTTTTTTAAAACTTTTTTTTGACTAACTTTGAAGAAAAAAATGTGTGAAAAGATTGAAGAATGGGAAAAAAATTACGAGCATTGAAAAATGCCAAACAAAGGGATGACAGTCAGTGTTTTTGAGCCTCCATTTTTGGAGTGGCTCCAGCACCCAGTGTTTTCCCGATTTCTTATAAGGAATCGATGCAATCGGAATCGGAAAAAAAGAATCGATACCATTTACATTTTTTTGAAGAAATAATTTTCCCTATCCTTAATCGATCGAGTTTTACCTTGACAATTAAAGTTAAAAAATGCATTAAATAACTATTGATGTTCAAAATTAGGCCGTTTTTTGATTATTGTAAAAAAAATTTTTTTTGTAAAAGTCGGGGAGAAAGAAGAAGGAATCGGAATCGATTTCCAGAATTCTGAAAATCTTCATTTATTAAAATTATTAAATTAAATCTCAAAAGGTAAATCACACACATTTCAAAATCTGAAATCATATCCATGCTTCAAAATTTATGACCTAAAAAAGCGTGGTCGTTTTCGTTGACTGAAATTTCTGTCCCTAAAAACGGCTTGAATTTTGACCAATAAAATTCGCTAAAAGAAAAGAGAAAAATATTTTTTGATAATAAAAACCCGTAATAAAAATCAAATAACAGAAAATTCCCAAAATTCCCGAAATTCATTTGATATGAATTATATCCCTAAAATTCTGCCCCTAATAAAACCTATCCTCAGAAACGGCTATAATAAGTAATTCTGACAAACCAATTCTAGACAGAATAAGAAAAACTCCTTTTTCCCATTAATACTAATCACATTTTCATCAAAAATCAAAGAAAAAAGAAAAAAGAAAGAAAAGCAAATGTCTTTTTTGTGGTGACCAAATAAAAATGTAATCTTTGAAAGTAAAAAGAAAGAAGGAATGAAAAGCTTGCATTTAAAATTATTGCCCTCTAAAATGCACACCTTTCTTCCTTCATTTCTTTCTTTCTTTTTTTTGTTAATATTTTCTTACTCGTGTTTTCTCTTTAAATGTCAATCAACAAATCTTGTTCAAACAAGTTCTTTTTTTTGCTGTCGAAAAACAGGTGCCTCTTTTTTTTGCATTTAAATTTTTTATTTCATTTTTATATATATTTTAAAAAGGATAAACTTTATCTTTTTTTAATGAGGAAACTAAAATTAAACACAAAAAAATAGAAGATCAAGAAATAATAATATAAAATGAAAACACAAATCAAAATTTAAAAAAAATTATTTATTTTCAAAAATACTGTAAAATAATTAAACCCAACAATCGAGAAGTTACTCTAAACGATCGAAATTTGCAAGAAATTTTTGTGAGCTTTCGACAAAATAATTTGAATAAAATTACAAACATAATATTTACTTTAAAATTTGCATGACTTTTTTTTGTTTCATTCACAAAAAAAAGTCATATAAATATTTACAAAAACCATTTCACTTTTTTCATTGTCGTCATTTTTTGTCAACGATGAATTGCTGCTGCTTCAGAATTTTGTTTGCTGCTTTTTTGCTTCTAAATTCTGCAAATTTTCAAGAAAATTCTTCAAACAATGCTAAATTTTTGGATGGTAAAATTCATAAAGAATTGGCTGATGAAATGTTATCCGATGATATTGGAATTCAACAGGGTAATGATGTTAAGTTAATGAAATCTGGATCAATCAATCTTACCTTAACTTTAAACAAATTGGAATTTGAAGTATGTAAACGTGATTGCATTGGAGAGTAAGTTTTTTAACATTATTTATGTATCACATTTATTTTTTTTTGTAGGTCAAAAGTATGTTATGAATCTTTAAATGGTTTAAGTGATACAAATGCAGTTGGATCATGTTCTGGATTATCTTCATGTGAATTCAAAGTAAAAAACGATGAAGAAGACAACACATTACTTTTTGGAGAAATAACTCACGTTCGTAAAAGTCTGTTTTCTGGGTGTCTCACATCTACAATGAAATATCCACTAGTTGAAGTTCTTAAAAACTTGGAGTTTGAAAGTTGTGATCCCAAAGTTAATCCTGCTGATAAAATGATTAAACTTCAAGTCATTCATCTTTCATCATGTCCTATCATTGTTGTAAGCAATTTTTTATGCATATATTATAAAAACATCTGGTTCAAATAAACTTTTAGAAAAATGCAAAAATCCATGTGCCAGAAGTTGCTTCTACAAAACCACCACCAACTCCAAATCCAAATGATTCATCTTTGACGGCATCCTTTCCATGGTGGGGAATTTTGATTATTGTTTTTGCTTCTGTTTGTGCCGGTATTGGAATTGCTTTTGTTGTGTAAGTTTTTTTTATAGATACATTATTAATATATAATATTTGTGTTTTAGATACTGTATTTTCAAAAAGCGACAAACTTCAAAACTTGTTTTTCATCCGGATGTTGTTCCAAAAACTACAGTATCCAATACAAATGTGGCAACACTTGAAACTCCATCAAAACGAAAAGTTGATTTAAATTTTACTAAATTTGAATCACTTCAAAAATCAAAGAAGAGCCAAAAACAGAAAGCTAAAAAACAAACAACTCAAGAACCCACAACGACAGAAATTGCTCCTGCTCCAATTGTTAATGTTCCACCTGCGCCAATTTTGCCTCCACCTGCTCAAATTCCATCAAATGTTACACCAAATAATTATTATCCACCAATTCCTCGTTCAATTCTGCGATCCTTCAAATCTTTCAAAACGGATTCTCTTGATGAAACCACAAAGAAAGACAGAAATTCAATGATTGAAATAATGCCTCTTTCAATCAAAACTGATTCTGAAGCCGAACCAAAAAAAAGTTGGAAGAAGAGGGAGAAAAGAAGCAAATAAAGAAAAAAAAATTCAAAGCAAAGAAAAAAGTGTTATTAAAAAATTTATTTTGCTTATTTTTTTAATTGTTAATAAAAAGGTTGTTAGGATATTGTAACTGTTAAAACAATATAAGACGCGGATATTTAAAATGTTTTTGTACCCCCTTCAAAAAAGGCCTTCAAACGACGAAAATGGCATTTTTTTTTAAATCTTGTACAAAAAAAATGTCTTGATAGTAAAAAGAAAAGAAAAAATGCGGGATAAATAAAAATGCAATTATGTTACAATATTTTGATATTTAAAACATCTGTTGTTTCAAAAAGAGAAAAAACTAAATCTGCTATCACACAACCATGTTATTTTAATTACATAAACGTATCAAATGATAACATAATTTCAAAGTTTGAAAAAAATATTCCGTTTCAATAAAGTACGGAATTCTGTACTTTTTTCGATTCCGTTTCGGTACCGTATTCCTTCTGAAAACTTGTTACCGTTTCCGTGTTTTATAGTAAAAAGAGATTCCGCCCATAGCTGATTTCTATCCAATGGCAGGTACAGAATTTTTTGTAAGAAAAGTTATTAAAATCAGATATATTTTTGAAAAGTCAAAACTAAAAGAACTAAATTTATGTCGAAAAAATATATTTAATATTTCAAAATAGCTAAAACATGTTTGAAGGAAGAATAACAAAACAGATGTTGTGTCTACTTTAGATATCAAAAGTTACAGTATTCCAAAATCAAAATTTTAAAAAATTTATTTATTCTCGAAAATATAGTAAAAAAACTAAAACCAACAAATCTTCACTTAGTTTTTTAAATGAACGAAGAAAAAATTAATTAAAGAACAGACGTTTTTTGGCATTATTTCAATCGTTGATGTTGAAGCTTCATTTCATTTTCTTCAACGGCAGAGCCAATTCTTTGTTTCTTTTTTTCACCTTCAGAATCAGTTTTTATTTGAGTTACAATTTTGAAATATTTTGGATTTTGGAAATTCGGTAAACCGCCAACATTGCTCTTTGAGCCTCTAATCTCAAAATTTCTGTTAGTAAAAAAATAAATTCTTTGATTCTTAAGAAGAGAATAAGATCTTAGGGATTGTCCAGAAAGCACTTTACCAAAAAATCAAGATTTTTAGACCCCCTCTATGACCAAACATCAAAGTCTTTTGCCGAAAACATCAAAGCTCGTGACAATTTGGTTAACCCCCTCCCCCCCCCCCTTCCCTTGGTCACGTGATTTCTGGACAGTCCCTTAGTATTGAGAATGAGAAACAACACTCTACTAAAGTAGAGTGTAGAGTGTAAGTATGTTTTCCGTCACTTTGTTATCAAAACAAATTAATAAATGATGTTCAAAAAGGTGTAAAAAAGAAAACATATAATCTTGAAGAACCACAAACTCCAAGGAAATAGGGCTTTTCCAGATATGACGTCATACAGTGGTAGGAGGGGAGGGGTCAACAACATATGACTCGCCTTTCATGTGCAGCAAAAGATCAATGGAAAGAGTATGACGGGGAGAGGGGCCCAAAATCCCGATCTTTGTATGACGTCATATCTGGACAAGCCCATATGCAGAAATTGCAGAATACGACAAAATGATGCAGAAAATCTGACTTCATTAACAGATGAAAAAAAAGCTATTATAACAGAAAATGTGTAAAGAAAGATAATGCATCCTGGTGGTGGAAGTGTTGGTGGAGGTGAACGTAGTGGAACTACTGTCGAATATTTACGAGAAACATTTTCTCATAATTCATATTCACTATAATCCTGATTGCGCTGCAAGCCCAACATACCGAAAAAAAAGAAACAATAAATGGAGGGGTATATAGTACACAAGTGTCATAAACATGCTGGTTGTTACACTGACAATCATGACGCGCAGAAGGACAAGCAAATTTAAGCCGTGAAATAGAATTAATAACAAAATTTAATTATGAATTATAAAGTATTTGTAAATTGAATTTTTTGTGTACGGGTATAATAAATATAGTGTAAAAATATAGTTTTGAATATCATAAGTATAAAGTCGCAAAACTTTCGCGCACCCTCTTTCTTCGTTCTCAAAAAAGAATATCGGCAATTTTTCCCATTTTTTAAAATGCAAATTCCATTTATCCATTCTATTTTTGCGAATGAATAATAAAACCGCACATCGCACAAACCAACCAACAAACGCACCATCAGCGTTTATTGGTAGGATTGGTAAGATTTTTGTTTTTTTTCTTCGTTGATAACATAAAATTAGCATAAAAATTAGCATAACTTTTTCTTTGTTTCATTCACAAAAAAATCATATAAATATTTACAAAAACCATTTCACTTTTTTCATTGTCATCATTTTTTGTCAACGATGAATTGCTGCTGCTTCAAAATTTTGTTTGCTGCTTTTTTGCTTCTAAATTCTGCAAATTTTCAAGAAAATGCGTCAAAAAATGATCAACAACTTTTGGACGGTAAAATTCATAAAGAATTGGCTGATGAAATGTTATCCGATGATATTGGTATTCAACAGGGTAATGATGTTAAGATAATCAGAGAAGGACCGATTAATCTAACATTAACTTTCAATGAATTGGAATTTGAAGTTTGTAAACGTGATTGCATCGGAGAGTAAGTCTTTTTAACATTATTTATGTATCAAATTTATTCTTTATTTTTTGTAGGACAAAAATATGTTATGAATCTTTGAATGGCTTAGATGATACAAATGCAGTTGGATCATGTACTGGATTTTCATCTTCATGTGAATTTAAAGTAAAAAATGATGAAAAACACAACACAATAGTCATTGGAGAAGTAACTCATGTTCGTACAAATCTGTTTTCTGGGTGTCTCACATCTTCAATGAAATATCCAACAGCTGAAGTAAAAACATCATCAACGATTCAACTATATGAAAGCTGTGATCCAAAAACTAATACTGATAAAACGATCAAACTTCATGTATCTTCTCTGAATTTATGTCCTATTGTTGTTGTAAGTATGTTTCTATAATTATTTCTGATTAAAAATAAACTTTTAGAAAAATGCCAAAATTCATGTGCCAGAAGTTGCGTCAACAAAACCTCCATCACTTACTCAAAATCCAAATGATTCATCTTCGACGGCATCTTTTCCATGGTGGGGAATCTTAATCATTGTTTTTGCTATTATTTTTGTAATTGCTGCAATTATTTTTCTTATGTTAGTTTCTTTATAGATTATTATATATATATATATTTTATTTCAGATACTGCATTTTCAAAAAGCGACAAACTTCAAAACTTGTGCCTCCTTCTGATGTTGTTCCAAAAACTACAGTACCAAATGAAAATGTGGCAACACTTGAAACTCCATCAGGACGAAAACATGATTTTACTAAATTTGAACCATTACAAAAATCAAAGAAGACCCAAAGAAAGAAAGCTAAAAAACAACGCAAGAACCAACAACAACAGAAATTGCTCCTGCTCCAGTTGTTAATGTTTCACCTGCACCAATTCTACCACTACCTGCCTCAATTCCATCAAATGTTACACCAAATAATTATTATCCACCAATTCATCGTTCAATTCCACGTTCATTAAAGTCCCTCAAGACGGATTCCCTTCATGAAACCACACAGAAAGACAGAAATTCAATGATTGAAATAATGCCTCTTTCAATCAAAACTGATTCTGAAGCCGAACCAAAAAAAAGTTCTCAGAAGAGGGAGAAAAGAAGCAAATAAAGAAAAAAAATTCAGAGCAAAGAAAAAAAATCAAAAAATGTTATTAAAAATGTTATTTTGTTAATTTTTAAAAAAATGTTAATAAAAAAGTTGTTAGGATACTGTAACTGTTAAAACAATATATTTGTCGCTGAATTCATTTTTTAAAAAGTTAAATTTAAAAAAGAAGAAAGAAGTCTTCCAAAAAAAGTCATTGAATATTTGTTGGTTTTAGTTTTTTTACTGTATTTTCGAGATAAGTTATTTTGATTTTGGAATACTGTAGCCTTTGATATTTTGAAATAGGCAGAAGACATGATTTGTTGTTCTTTGTTTTTACATATTTTATGAAATACGAAAATGTTGTGCTTTTTATGTAAAACGAGGATATTAAAAAAGTTCTGGCGTGGGACCAAAAATAGCCGTTTAAAATCAAAGTGCCAGCACTTGACACTTTTTAGGCCGTTTCTCAACTTGGGCTTTTTTTTCGTGGCCCAACTTGAGTTTGGAACGTTTTGAAAAAATATTGACCGCGGGTTTTCTCGAGTTGAGTTTTGGAATTTTTGAAAAAATATTTACCGCGCATTTTCTCGAGTTGAGTTTTGGCCTTTTTGAAAAAATATTTTTTAGCAGTTTTTTTCCAAGTTTGAAAATCGCCTAATTTCCGATACCTCCAAAATAGGCGACTTAAACTGTCAAAATTATAGCCTATTTTGAAGTTGAAAATGATAAATTATCATTTCTTGAGTATCTTACTCTTTTTCCAACGGTTGGAAAATTTTTAACATTTCCAACCGTTGGAAGTTTTTTAACATTTCCAACCGTTGGAAGTTTTTTAACATTTCCAACCGTTGGAAGTTTTTTAACATTTCCAACCGTTGGAAGTTTTTTAACATTTCCAACCGTTGGAAGTTTTTTAACATTTCCAACCGTTGGAAGTTTTTTAACATTTCCAACCGTTGGAAATTTTTCATCGGCAGCTTCTTTTCAGGCAAAAAACTCTGATGGGAATCGAACCCAGATCTTGGAGTCTTATAGTCAAGCGTGTTAACCACTCGACCAAAGGTGTAGCGAAAGAGGTTGCACAGAAATGCATCTTATACATTCTTCTTTTGCAAAGGAAAATTCATTCCCGTTTTGTTTATTTGCATTTGCAAAAGAAGAATGTATAAGATGCATTTCCGTGCATCGTCTTTCGCTACACCTATGGTCGAGTGGTTAACACGCTTGACTATAAGACTACAAGACCTGGGTTCGATTCCCATCAAAGTTTTTTGCCTGAAAAGAAGCTGCCGATGAAAAATTTCCAACGGTTGGAAATGTCAAAAAACTTCCAACGGTTGGAAATGTTAAAAAACTTCCAACGGTTGGAAATGTTAAAAAATTTCCAACGGTTGGAAATGTAAAAAATGAGCAAAAATGTTCAATTTTCATTTTGACCCATTTTCAACTTCAAAATTAACAGTAATATGAAAATATTGAAAAACTGCACATTGTACTTAAATTAGGCGATTTTCAAACTTGGAAAAAAACTGCTAAAAAATATTTTTTCAAAAAGGCCAAAACTCAACTCGAGAAAATGCGCGGTAAATAGTTTTTCAAAAATGCCAAAACTCAAGTTGAGAAAATCCGCGGTCAATATTTTCGTACAACCATTAAAAGTGAAGTTGTAAAAAGGGTGTCAAATATTTTATAATTTGTGCTTTTTTCGTTCCCTCGCCAGAACTTTTTTTATATCCTCGTTTTATGTTACCAAAAATATTAGCTAAAAAACGAAAATAAGTATCAGGTTGTTCGATAAATCCGTGCAGCTGTTTGATTATCGGACATTTTTTTAGTTTTAGTTTTTATTTTTAAGGATGCCCATGGAGGTACAGTAAGAAATCATGGTTAAACAGTGAAAAAATTAAATTACCCAATTAGTGTTTAAATTTTTTTTTTTTTTTTTTTTTTTTTTGGTTTAATTACCCAAAGTTTGAGGTGACTGCAATTTCTCTGGTGTTTTGTTCCTTTTTTGCCAAAGCAATTTGTCATCAAAAATAAAAAAATCATCATAAATAAATCAATGTCTCCTCCAACAACTTCAACAAAAGAACCAATAATTGTTTCAACTCAAGGAAATAAAAGAGTAAGAATATCATCAATGGATTCAACTGAAATTCGTCTTCTTCATGACAATATTGCTATTTTAAAGAAAGCTTTGGATGAAGCCTACATAAATGTCGATGTTTATCGAAATGAATTCCTCAAATCGCAAAAAGAAAACGAATTCTTGAAAAAACAACTGCAACTTGCTTCTAAACAAAACACAAAAGCTTCAACAAGTTCACCACCAACTGAATCGCATCATGATAAAACAATTATCATTACAAATATTGAAGAAGCTGATGAAAAGACCGATGTGAGCACTATTACTGAACTTGCTGCCAAAATGGAAAAAGATGTTGTACCTGTTTCAATTAAACGTATTGGTGCTGCTTTAACGGGAAAAACAAGAATCATCGCATTAGAACTAAAATCAAAAGCTGATAGAAATAAATTGTTAAAGAATGCACGTGAAGTTATCAAGGCCGACGCTAAATTATCAAATGCAAAAGTATTCTTCAACAAATCACTTCCCAAAAATGAACAATCGATCCAATATGCATTGAGAAAAGAAATGAAAGAACAACGTACTAAAGGAATATCTTGCAAAATATCAAATAACCAACTGATTGATACTGTAAGTTCTTTTACTATTTCATGTGAAGCAAATGATAAAGCTAAAGAATATTATGATCACCTTTATTCATTTCGCCCGCGCGGGATCTCAACCGCCTCGTCTGTCTTCGGCTTTAGCCGTTAATTGCTTCCTGATAAACTCAAGAAGTCTTGTAAACAAATTACATGTGCTTGATAATTTTATTATTTCTTGTGAACCTGATATATTATTTTTTACTGAAACGTGGCTAAATGATACAATATTAAGCCCAACTCTTGTCCATTACAACAATTATTCTGTTATAAGAAAAGATAGGTGTGAAACTTCAACTGCTCGTGGTGGTGGTGTATTAATTATGATCAAAAACAACTTCAACTTTATACCTCTTTCTATCTCAACAACCTTTGAACTTATTGGTGTTGATCTCTTTATTAATGAAACTATTTATCGTATTATTCTTGTTTATCGTCCTCCAACAACAAATTCGAAAGACACTGTATCAATGCTTGATGAAATTAATGATTGTTTTAATGAACCAACACCTTTCAATCCAAATCATCTTCTATGTCTTGGTGACTTTAACTTGCCTAAAATTTCTTGGATTGATGGTCATCCTTCGGGTAGCTCCAACACTAACATTGAAAAAAGAATCATCTCTTTTCAAAAAACTCTATCAATAAAGCAAGAAATAAATTTTAATACTCGTGGCAACAATATACTTGATCTAATTTTTTCAACTCCTGATACAATATCAAATGTTACACCACTGGATGAAGATCAAACTCTTTTTAAAGGGCTAGACCATGTCATTATTAAATTCAATATCAATGCTTCGACTCCAACAATATGTTGTGATCATCACTACTTGAACTTTCGAAAAGCCGACTTCAAAATCTTTTCATTCTTTCTTGCAACTTTCAATTGGTTTGCTGAAATATCAAAATGTGAAACAACTTCTGATATACTCAACATTATTAAGAACCAAATACATGACGGTATTTATCACCAAGGATTTATTCCATCAACATCACAAAAAAACTCCATGAATAGTAAACTACCTCTTTTTATTCAAAAACAAATGAAATTCTTCCTTGAAGCAGTCAAAGACTCAAATATATCTGATAATATACAAAAAGCAGGAGCCAAAGCTAAGAAAGATTATATAAGATTTATCAAAAATCAGCAAAAGAAACTCTTTTCTCAACCGTCAATCATGTACTCGTATGTATCAAGCTTGGTCAAAAATAAGCATCCACCTATTCCGGTACTCAAATCTGGTGATCAAATATTTATTGAAGATCAACAAAAAGCTCAAAAGTTTTGTGAATACTTTAAATCTGTCTACAATACAAATACTACAGTATCCGATGAACAAATGCCTTATATTGATGGAGAAATAATACTCGAAAATATTACCTTCAATCGTGAGATGATCAAAGAACAACTTAAAAAATGCTCGAATAAAAATATAAATGGTCCAGATGGTATTCCTGGTATTATCCTTAAAAAATGCCGAAACATTATTTCTCTCCCTCTCACATATCTCTTCAACCAAATGATATCAAAGGGTGAAGTGCCTAAAGAATTTCTGTTATCACATGTAACTCCAATACCAAAAATACCAAATCCGAAAAACTTCAATGATTATCGACCAATTTCTGGATCAAGTGACATCTTTAAAACCTTTGAAAGGGTAATAAAAATTTTTATTCTACAACATCTCAAAGAAATAAATTTTTTACCAAAACAACAGTTTGGATTCCGGAATGGCTACTCAACCACAAAGCAACTTATTTCATATTTTGAGTTCATTTATTTAAAAGTCTCTTCTGGTGAAACTATTGATGTGATTTATTTTGACTTCGTCAAAGCCTTTGATAAGATTCCGATACAAAAACTTATTTCATCATTAAAGAAAGCTGGAATTCGAGGTAAACTTCTTGAAATTATTACCGTAATATTATCAAACAGAAAATTCCTGGTCAAAGTAAATTCCACTTTTTCAAATCTTGATGATGCAACTTCGGGAGTACCTCAAGGATCAGTACTTGGACCAATATATTTTATCATCTTTATTGCTGAACTTAGTCAAAGACTTAATTTGCATGATAATATTATTCACCTTTTATTTGCTGATGATTTGAAACTATTATATTCTTATTCACCAAAGAATTTTGAAAACTCAACTTTACAAAATGCAATAACTGACATAAATGATTGGTGTAAAGAAAATTCTATGGATTTATCTGTACCAAAAACTCATCACATTCAATTTGGAAAACCAAACGAAGCAGCAGTATACTTCATCGACAATAACCAAATCATAAAGGCTGAAAATGTTCGTGATCTTGGTGCATTCATTTCAAAAAATCTCTCTTTTTCTCAGCATGTTGATCGTATTGTTTCAAATGCCACAAAGAAATTATTCAGCATCACGAAAAAAGTAATTACAAATGACCGTGATATTCTCATCAAAATTTTTAATACTTATGTTCGTCCAAATCTTGAATATTGTTCACCACTTTTCAACATTCCAAAGCTCAAACTTATCAAGAAACTTGAATCGCCTCAAAAAAAATTTACTTGGATACTGTATCGTCGTATTTATGGATTCTATTCAAAAATTCCCTCATATGAAGAAAGACTGAAGCTATTCAACATGGATTCCCTTCTCGATAGAAGAAATGTTGCAGATGCATTGATTGCTCATGATCTTGTTCTGAATCATCAAAACGACAACATTATTTCCTTACACTACAATGATCATGGAAAAACTCGTGCTGAAGGAAATTATAATTATTATGGTAAAATCAAAAAAAGTTTCCTGTCATATCATTTCTCATCAAGAATGGCAGTCAAACTCAATAACTCCAAAATTATATTAAAAGATCACTCAACTGACTCAATTCGCCTCAAACTCACCACGAACAAAAAGAAAAATTTAATACAGTAATCGTTTTATCTTTGTTATTATTATTATCCTTGTTATTTTCCTCTCTTTTGTATGTATACCTTCACTATTTTTCCTCTCCACTGTTATATTGTTATTTTTTCTTTATGTGTACATTTCCACCATTTTTTTTTCTTACTGTACTTTTTATTGTATTTTACTTTATTTTACTTTATTTGTACTTGTACATTTCCACCATTTTTTCTTACTGTATTTTTTATTGTATTTTTTATTGTATTTTTTATTGTATTTTACTTTATTTGTACTTTTTCACGCTACGTATGGGAGCGATCGAATAAATAAATAAATAAATAAAAAAAAATGTAAATAAATGATTAACAAAATTACTAATCCCCACCATCAGAATCCCCATGAATGATTATTTGGGGGTAATAAACGATATAGCTAAAAACTGATGCCTATTTTTCGATTTCATAACCATTTTTTTACTTTAAAGTCCCTTTGGGCGATCTGTTCATGAAAATCTCTACCGTCCGCAGCGGAATTATTTTCTGCATGCTCCTGATAGCCATATCAACATTTTTAGTTTCAATTATAGCATTTGGAAGTAATGCGACTGAGTTTGAGCCCGATAAAAACCCAATTTTACTCGTATTTCCAAATTCTCCTGTAGCGATTCCGCTGTGCATTGTTAACTTTTTTTGACCACAAAGCAGAAAGAATTGAGTTAATATTAAAGTTTTTTGATCGCCTATAAACTCAATTCTGTGGTTATAACTTTAACACTTTAAGAAGACATAAAAAAACAAAAATGTGTGATGTAAGTTATGTGACAACCTTTCTTCGATTTAAATCACAGACGTTCAATCATCGAAAAATGACGCAAAAAAACAACTTTAATTACTTTTTTGCAAAAGTTTTTTGTGTTCTTAATTTGTTTGTCACAAACTCCTAACAAATATTTAATTCATTTAAAACGTATAAAAAGCTAGAAAGAAAATGAAATTAATTGTAAAAAATAAAAATAATGATATTCCACCATTTGACATTTTTATTTACTATATACTTTTTTACTTTTGGATATTCACAAAAACCAAAAATTTTAATATATTTAACTACATTTGGTTACAGCCATTTTAACTTTGATTGTGGAATTGCATCTTGGCTATCAGAAGCTGGATATGAAGTGGTTAGTTTTGTTTTATTATCGTATGTCCATTCCTTTTTCTTCACTCGTATAAATGCACATCGAATCCAAAGCAACGAAACAGTGTGCATTTTTTTGTGATCCGATGTTTGGCAAAGTGTGTCTTTTTTGCAAACGCGAATTGCGGGATTTTCAAATTTTGTCTTGGAGCAAATTGATGATTATTTTCGTTGGCACATTTTTTTAAAGAAAAACTAATGGCATTTCTTATGGTCGAAAGCCTATATATGCCAAAAATCAGCTTAAATGGAAACAAAAAATTTTTAAGTTTTTCTTTGCCGACTTGAACTTTGTCTATTTTTTTCAAACTTTTTTAAAAAAAAGATTTAAAAATTTCCAAAGCCCGAAAATCAAAGATATAAAAGCTTATTTTTGGCATTTCAAACAAGCTTAAAAGCTATTTTTTGTAAAAATCATGTATTGCATCGAATTTTGGAAAAAACAAATTTCAAAATTAAAGGGTAATTCGTTGTTTCTAGACCAAATCAAGGTCGAAGAATCCGAAAATGGGTCTTTTTTGGTTAAAAATGCCATGGCACAAAGTTACGAGGTGCCGTGCCATAAAAAGTGAACAAAATGAACTTTCATAAAAATTGCCAAATGATAAAAGGCAAAAAATTAATCCGTAATGCATTTTATTTTTTTACAGCACGCACTTGTGCCTGTATTTCCATATCTTCCAAACATGACTTGCAATGCCATTGAAGAAGCCTATTATTTTAAAGTTCCGACATATGCTGGAAATAAAATTTTTGAAGATGTTAAATATGGTGTTGCTGATATGGTAACAAACGGAATAAAATCTTTAATTGTTGAACTATCAAATATCACATGTCAAGTTCTTTATGATGACATTCAACTAATGAAAATTTTAAAGAATCAAAATTTTTCCATTGGTATTTCAGAATATGTGGATGGATGTTTATCAATTTATTTTAGTAAAATTGGAGCAACTTCATTAATTAATTTAAGCCCAACCGCTTTACAATATCAATTAAATCGAAATATGGGATTATTTTTATCACCAGCATCTGCTCCATCAGTTGATGAATGCTTTTCAACAGGTGATAAAATGAGTTATTGGCAACGAGCTTGGAATTTTTACGTCACATATTATGAAGAATTTATATATAAACCAATGTTTGAAAATTTAATGGTAAATAATTTTGTTGTTGATAGTAAACAAGTTCTGCTTCTGCTTCAATATCAGTGTTGTGCTCGACTCCGAAGAATAATGTTCCCCAAATAGAGTTTCGGTATTTTCTGATGCACCAGTGGTTCTGGAAGCTTTACCAACCCGCGACCCCAGTCGGAGTCAAAGGTTTTTGAAAATTCCAGCGAATTTCACCGACGAATTCTGGAGATTCTGTGTTTATGCCCTCAGGGGACAATTCTGAGTAGCTCCAGAATCAGGGCCGTATACAGAAAAAAATTTCAGGGGGGGCACGCCTTTGATCTTTTGCCGCCACCAGTGCCTCTCCCCCTTAAATACGGCGCTGTCCAGAATCCGTCGGTGAAATTGGCTGCAACCTTCACAAACTTCGACTCCGACCTCCGGAGTCGAAGGTTGGTCCAGAACCATTATTGAATCCGAAAATACCGAAACACAATTTGGGGAACACAGTTCTTCAGAGTCGAGCATAACCAGGATATAAAAATACCAAAAATTTTTATTTAAAATTTACCATGCATTGTTTTACAACTATCATATAAAATTAATTTTTAGAGAGAATTTATTGTGAAATTTTTTCCAAATCAAAATTTAACTCCATTGGATTTTCGCCGAAATATTTCCCTTGTTGTTGCAAACACTAATATTTTCTTAGATTTTGTAAAACCAGCTAGCTCAAAAATTATTCATATTGGAGGTGAATTAATTAACGAACCAAAAAAATTACCAAAGGTTAAAAATTATTTATGTGGGCTGAAGTTTTAACACAAAAATGCATTTTAGAACATTGAAGAAATTTATTCTATTTCATCAGATGGTGTTGTTCTTATTTCATTTGGAACTTTTGTTGATACAGATAAAGCAATGATAATATTTAAAGAATCAATAAAGGCAGTTGTAAGAAATTATCCAAATTTACAATTTATTTGGAAAATAAATGGAGCAAAAACAGATACTGAATTTAACGAATATAAAAATTTACATATGTTCACTTGGATTGATCAACAAAGTATTCTCGGTAAATTTTATTTTTACCTGTATTCTAAAAATGATTTTATAAACTTATATAAATCAACTAAAAGATTAGTTGTCAACTTAATGGGAGCGTTCGGGGATAGACAAAGTTTTTTTCATTCCATAGCACAGGTCCTCTTAGCACGAAAATATGCCAAAATGTCTAAAATAGTGAATATTACTAAATTCATACTATTTTTTCCTGTTTTATGATTAAAATTAAGCCAAGGAAAACAGTTTTTTAAAAAATATGATTTATATAAACTTTTTATGAGAAAATATAAGGGGTGTCAAAAATGTGTGAGTAATCAATAAAATATTCAAATTTCGTATTTTCCTAGATTGTCTCTTTTTTTGTGGGCACATGTTTTAGACTTAATTTTAATCGTAAAAACAGAAAAAATAGTCTAAATTCAGTAATATTCACTATTTTAAAGATTTTGGCATATTTTCGTGCTAAGAGGACCCGGCGATGGAAAGGAAATAAAACTTTGTCTATCCCCGAACGCTCTCTTTAAACATAAAATTCTTTTAGCTCATCCAAAGACTAAATTATTTTTTACTCATTGTGGTCAAAATAGTCTTAATGAAGCGGCAGTATTTGGAGTTCCAATGATAACGATGCCCCTCTTTGGTGATCAACATTTAAATTCTGCATTAGTTAATAAACGTGAAATTGGAATTCCAATTAGTTACCTCACTCTAACTCCCAAAGATCTTATTATCACTTTTAAAACAATTTTGTCGGAGCCAAAATATGCCAAAAATTCAAAAGCTTTATCTCTAAAAATAAAAAATAATCCGATAAAAGGGAAAGACATTTTTCTAAACTGGATTGAATTTTTATTAAAATATGGAAACAATCATGAATTGAATTTAGAATCTTCTGAAATTTCGATATGGAAATATTATTGTATAGATATTATTATTCCTTTAATTGTTGGAATTGGATGTGCTACTTTTTGCTCTGTTAAAATTTTAATATGCCTCTTTAAAAAATTAAGGTATTTTAAAAAGGCGAAAAATGAATGAAAATAATATATTTCTTGTATTAAAAAATGTACAGCAATTACAGCGGGCATTTGTCCAATAGGAGGATAATGAAAAAAAAACTATAATTACAAAGTATTAAAAAAATGCAGGGATAAATTAAAATGCAATTATACTACAATATTTTTATATTACATGTATAATTTTAAACATCTGTCGTTTTAAATTACGAAAAGGCATTAAATCTGATATCATTTGATACGTTTTTGTCATCAAAAAAACTTTTGATACAAATAAATACTTTCCGCGTAATCTCTATCCAATGGCAGGTACAGAATTCTTTGTATGAAAAGTTATTAAAATCTGATATATTTTTGAAAAGGCAAAAAGAAAAGAACTAAATTTATGTCGAAAAAATATATTTAATATTTCAAAATAGCTAAAACATGTTTGAAGGAAGAATAACAAAACAGATGTTGTGTCTACTTTAGATATCAAAAGTTACAGTATTCCAAAATCAAAATTTTAAAAAATTTATTTACTCTCGAAAATACAGTAAAAAAACCAAAACCAACAAATATTCAATGACTTTTTTTGGAAGACTTTTTTCTTTTTTTACCACGACCTTTTTGAATCATTTCATTTTTTTCAACATCAGCAGCTTCCAGTTCTTTCTTTCTTTCACCTTCAGAATCCGTTTTTATTTCAGCTACAATTTTGAAATATTTTGGATTTTGGCAGTATGCCTTTTCAATAATATTAATCGGGAATGCCATCTTTTCCCGTTTTACAGCAGTAAAATTAGCAAGAATTTTAGGGAGCTTTCGACTAAAAATTTAAATAAAATTAGAATCAAAAAAAACTAATAATATACCGTAGAATTGAGCAAGCTTTTCTTCGATTTGCAACATCAAAACGAGGTTGTAAAGTAATAGCCATTAATAATGGAACAGATACTTTTGATAATGTATCAGCATCATCCATTAAATATTCATGGTATTCAGCACCAAAAGCAAAACAAACAGTTGTGGCAGCAGTTTGAGCATCTTGAAGAAAACGACGAGCACTTTCAGTCATTGTAAGAATACAGCGATCATTATCAAATTCAACACCAAGTGCAGTAAGTTTTTGTTCAGCATCACGACTGAAATAATTGTTTAAATATTTTCAATTTAATATAAATGAACATACGTTAATGAAGTAACAACAGTGAACATTTTACTAACAGGAGAACAGAGCATTTCAACTTCAGATTCAATAACACCATATTTCACAGGAGGATAATTTCTGAAAAATGATACGGTAACAATACATACATTTACATATATTAAGATACTTACACTTGCATTTGACGGAGAGCAGTTGTATCAGATGTTTGCATGCAATGATGATACAAAGAAAGTGGCATTCTTTCAACCATTTCAGCTTTATCTTTCTGTGTGGTTTCATCAAGGGAATCCGTCTTGACGGACTTTAATGAACGTGGAATAACCCTTGGAATTGGTGGGTAATAATTATTTGGAGCTGGAGTTGTTGGAGCTGGTGCAGGTGGTGGCAGAATTGGTGCAGGTGGAACAGTAACGACTGGTGCAGGAGCATCTTCTGTTGTTGTTGGGTCTTGTGTTGTTTGTTTTTTAGCTTTCTTTCTTTGGGTCTTCTTTGATGGTTCAAATTTAGTAAAATTTAAATCAACTTTTCGTTTTGATGGAGTTTCAAGTGTTGCAACATTTTTATTTGGTACTGTAGTTTTTGGAACAACATCAGAAGGGGGCACAAGTTTTGAAGTTTGTCGCTTTTTGAAAATACAGTATCTAAAATATTATATATATATATATACAATACATGTAAATATAAATAAACTTACACAACAAAAATAACTGCAACAATGGCAAAAAGAATAACAAAAACAATGATTAAAATCCCCCACCATGGAAATGATGCCATCGAAGATGAATCATTTGAATTTTGAGAAAGTGATGGAGGTTTTGTTGACGCAACTTCTGGCAAATGGATTTTGGCATTTTTCTAAAAATGTATTTTAATCAGAATCAATAATAGAAACAAACTTACAACAATGATAGGACATGATGAAAGATGAATGACTTGTAGTTTAATCATTTCATCAACAGGATTAATTTTTGGATCACAACTATCAAAAGGCATCGATAATTCAGATTTTATTATAAAGGAAGTTGGATATTTCATTGTGGATTTCAGGCAACCACTAAATAGATCTTTAGGAACATGAGTTACTTCTCCAAAGAGTAATGTGTCGTGTTTTTCATCATTTTTTACTTTAAATTCACAAGAAGATAACCCAGTACATGATCCAACGGCATTTGTATCACTTAAACCATTTAAAGATTCATAACAAACTTGTGCACTGCAAAAAAATAAAGAATAAATTTGATACATAAATAATGTTAAAAAACTTACTCTCCAATGCAATCATGTTTACATACTTGAAATTCCAGTTTTTTGAAAGTTAAGGTAAGATTGATTGATCCAGGTTTCATTAACTTAACATCATTACCCTGTTGAATTCCAATATCATCGGATAACATCTCATCAGCCAATTCTTTATGAATTTTACCATCCAAAAGTTGAACATTGTTTGAAGAATTTTCTTGAAAATTTGCAGAATTTAAAAGCAAAAAAACAGCAAAGAAAATTTTAAAGCAGCAGCAATTCATCGTTGACAAAAAAAGATGACAATGAAAAAAGTGAAATGGTTTTTTAAATATTTATATGATTTCTTTGTGAATGAAACAAAGAAAAAGTTATGCAAATTTTTATGCAAATATTATGTTATAATTCATCGAGTAGGTCTATGCACATTTTTTCGTTTTTTACAAAAAATTCAGCTCACAGAAATTATTAAAGCGTAAGCAATATTTCAGAATATTGGATTTTCTACACTAAATAACCTTAGAACAAAAAAAATAAAGAAAGAAGTTAGGAAAAGTGATAAAATTCTGTAATTCTGATTCAGAATGACTTTTTAACGTTGAACATTTTTTGCCCCACGGAGCATTCATTTTCACTTTGCCAAAACTTGCGCAAATTTGTTTTTTTTGGAACTCATCGGCTGGTACTTTTGCTAATATCTTGAAGTTAAATATTAAAACTTTATTATATTTACTTATTATAGTTTTTACGATTACGGCCATCATCTGTTACTTATAGTCCAGCTATGTGAAATAAAGAATAAATAAATTTCAACGTTGTGGTTAAAGAAAAGAAGAACTTCTTTATCTCTCATATAAAAGTGTGTTTAACGATCAACAAAAGCTTTACATTTTGGCAAAACCATTCAAATATTTTTCGACTATAACAGTAAACATAAAAAACAAGTAATTCAACATTTTTTGACCAACGTTTATTGATGAAAACCTTAACAAATGTTAAAAACGCCGAAAATTCGTTGAAAAATATGCTGTAAATATGCCGTGTCGCGCCGTGCAAACTTGGCTTTTTTATATGTTGTTCGTTTATATGTATGGAATGATCTGTGAAAAAATCTAAGACGCATACGGACGCATAAGAATGTACCAACAGAAATAGTGAATAACAAGTTTCTCGTTTTCTGTTAAAAACGATGTTTTACGAATTATGTCGCGTTTTTCATCCATTAAAAGGATCAAATATCATTAAGCATATAGTTTTCTATATTTTGTATAAGATAAAACATTATTTAAAATCCTAATTGCTTTGTTTTTGTAACTTTTGTACACTCAACAATATCTATAACATAGTTTTTTTTTCAACTGTTAAAATTCTTGAAACGAAAATTTAGTGGGAGAAAAAGAAAAGAAAAAAATCTGTTAAAAATGCGTTTGTGCATGACCTATCATCGGCGAAAAAAAGCAAGAAAAACAAAAATAATAAAAATTTGTAAAAAGTGTAAGAAAACTCAAGATCCTTGAAGTTTTTATACAGGGTGCTTCAAGAAATTCCCCCAACGTTTTTTTTCGAAAGTTTTTTTCTTTTGTTCTTCCTGTGTCAAAAATTTTTCGAAAAATAACGTTGGGGGAATTTCTTGAATCACCCTGTAGTTTCTCATTTCGAATTGCACCTTTCGGTAGGGCCTAGTGCCGAGTAGTGATCTGATCACGTCCCGTGTTTCCCGTCCCGTGTCCATTTTCATAAAACGGGAATGCCATATATAGCTTAAGTTGCAAAATATTGTTTCTTAACAACTTCAAGCTTTGATTAATCTGAAAGCTTTTCTTTCTGATAATACTTTAATATATGGAAACAAACAAAAAAAAATAGATTATCTGCAGATTCTGCTCAAAAATTACTTAAAATGTTTGGATATTACATGTTACAAGTTTCCGACGGGAATTACGGGAATCCCGCGGGATTCCCGTAATTCCCGTCCCGTGTCCATTTTCAAAAAACGGGAATTCCCGTTTCCCGGGTTTTACCGAAAACGGGACGGGATCCGATCACTAGTGCCGAGGAAAAAAGAAAGAAATAAATAATTGACAAGCAAAGTCCCCGCTACGCGGGTACTTTACTTGAACAAATTATCTAAAACATGTTAACTGTGATGACTTTAAAAGTTTTATCTACAGTTCCCATCATTAAGTTTACCTTCATAATATTTAGTTCTTCAAATTAACAGTTTTTTAGCATTAATAATAGCACTAATAAACAAAAAGGTTTCTTTAAATTTTTTTTGTTTTCTTAATTGAAATCAAAATCACTTTGTTGTTCCATAAGAAGTTTGTGATATATTTAATAAAATAAACTACTTAAATCCAACAAAACAGCGGTTCCCTTCGGTGGTACCTGTCTTCCTTCAACTTTTGGCAGCAAATTTAGTACGGTGGAATGCAAAACGATCAGAATTTTTATGCCGTCGTCCCGTGCTTTTAAAAGCAAATAAAAAATTACTAAACTAATCATTTCAAGTAATTTTTATATCATAATTTGATAGTCTTGTAGCAGTTTTTTTTTACTTTTGTTGAGCTCATAACAAAAAAAATTAGGTTTAACTCGGGGCTCCCTTCGGTCGCCCCGAGTTTTTTATTGTGCCGCATAATTAAAACAGTTGTTCATTTTTTGTGACGCGTTTTTTTGAAAATCCGTTTATTACAACCCTACGGTATCTGTTTCAAAATTTCAACTGTTATAATCTTCTTTTATTACAAAAATAACAGATGTAATTTTTTGTGTCTTGTTTTTTTTCTCGATAGAAGTTTTAGCGATATCCTAAAAATGCAGAATCAATAAAAATGTTTTTTTTTGCAAACTTTGACACTTTTGTGTTTTACTTTGGTTGAAATGAATGTATGACATTTCACCGAAAAGCTTTTCACCGAAAGACTTTTCACCGAAAGACGTTTCACCGAAAGACTATATTACTAACTTAGCTTAAATGTTACGGGCTTAAAAAAATCTACAGTGATTCTGAATTTGAACTTCCTTAGTGTTTCATAGGGTTTCCTCAGTCAAAATGCCAAAGGGGATGGTTACTGATCGGCTTAGTTAGTGATCCTTAAGGTTTTTAGCACTTTTAGCCGGTAAAATGTCTTAGTTAAAACAAAAACTGAAGTTTCGATTGCTAATGTAAGTATAAAATCTAAAAACACTATAAAATATATATTTTCGGCGAAAAACCTTTTTCGGTGAAAAGCTTTTCGGTGAAATGTCCGCAAACCGGTTGAAATTATAGACTTTTGTCATTTTAAAATCATTAAAATCAATAAAAAGATAAAAAGATATTATTACTCTTATTTCAATATTTTATTTTTATTATTAAAATTTTTGTTTGTAATTTATTTACATATACACAATTACCAAAAATAAAAAATTAATTATCCCAATACAATTAGTGGCACTTCTTTACTTTTCCTCCCCCTTGTTTTTGAAAAACTTTGTAAAAATTAAAATGTTCACTTTTATTCTTTTTTTCACAAATTTGAATAAAAATACTTTTTCATTTTTTTGGTGATCATAAGGGGAGGAAAAGTAAAGAAGTGTAACACAGCACTTCTTTACTTTTCCTCCCCTCATTTGTGTTTTATGTATTTTATGTAAATTCCTTAAAAAAGCTGCAAAAGTGTATAAAAGGATGAATGCAACGAGTTTTCGAGCTCTTTCTTCACTTTTTCATTCCTGCTGGCTGGTTGTCTTCATTTGTTCTCGCAAAACTTTCTAAGTTTTTGTCTTGCAAAAAAGTTCATCCCGAATTTTAGGGATGAGCTTTTTGCATGGCAAAAACTTAGAAAGTTTTGCGAGAACGAGGGGGAGGAAAAGTAAAGAAGTACCCAATTAGTTACTTGTGCAATATTTATAACTAAAGAAAAATTTAAAACGAAGATATCAAAAAATTTGGCAGATTTGCATTATGGATTGAATTAACAATATTATATCAATAATATGAAAAACCACCTGCAGCAACTTGTTCATCATATTCTTGTAAGCCATTGTCGTTGTTGTTGTTGTTGTTGTTGTTGTTATTTGATGGGGAATTTGTTTGAGATTGGGCATAATTTTGTGATGGAAATTGTTGTTGTTGATTTCCATTGATATCATACTGATAATTTTGTCCATATTGTTGTGGCTGCTGTTGATATCCATTATAAGCATACGGTAATTGTTGTTGTTGTTGTTGAGTATTTTGTCCATAATAATTTTGACCAGAATTTGCATTATTCATACCATATTGATAATTTTGACCGTATTGAAGTTGCTGTTGCTGATTATTTTGACTGTTACCGTAATCATATTGAGCCTTTACCGTAATAATAACAATAATTAAGCAAAGCAAAAATAAAAATTTAGCAATCATTATAGCTTTTTTTATAAAAAAAAAGTTAACAATAAATTTTATGCGTTTACTTTTTTTATTTATATTATATATATATTTTTTTGCTGCTGAACTGTGAGAACTTTTTGAGCTTTTTTTTATCCTTTAAGATCAGCAACGAAAAACAGCAAAGTCAAATTTTAGCATTTTTCAAAAAAAAAATTTTGTTGTTGCTTATTTACTTTTGATTCCACAAATGTTGATCCCCGGAGAATGTGCAAACAATTTTACACTAAAAAAAAAGGAAGGTAGAAAGAATAAATAAATAATCAGTCATTCAGTTAGGTAAAAAAAATCAAGAGTGCTTTTCTGCAAGCCCATGACCTCATCGGATCCTTGAAGATCACTCTTTTTTTTGTGTTTATGCCAAAAAGCATTGTTGAAAAAAACAGCTGATATATATTTGATTAAGTGATAAACTGATAAATTGATAAAACAGTTGATAAAAGCACTAAAGTTTTACAAATTTCGGTGTGTATCAATAAAAAAACATATTTCTTATATTTATTTTTTCAACATTAATGAAAAAAAAGATGTTTATGAATCTTTGATTTTTTAGGGCAGTTTGTTGCAATAATCTTTTTTGCAATCGTTTCATCTCCAAAGCAATTAAGGATATGTCACATCTCAAGTATAAATATAAAATGATTTGAGAAAACATATTTATTTGTAAAAAAAGACCCCCGTCTGCACTATGCGTTCATTTTCTATTTTCCAAAAGTTTAGGCTCTATCAACGCATTTATTTTTGCTTCTAAACGAATTCTGCTTGATGGAAATGTTTGTATACCTGTATTCTTGGATTGAATCAAGCAGAATTCGTTTAGAAGCAAAAATAAATGCGTTGATAGAGCCTAAACTTTTGGAAAATAGAAAATGAACGCATAGTGCGTCTGCAAGTTAAACAAATTTGGGACGATTAAATTAAAGCTGCTGTGAAGTTTTTAACAAAATTTCAAAGATTACTGTACTTTATTTAAAAAATTCAAAAACATAAAATTTTGATTAATTAGTTTTTACTTTTAATGCAGCATTTGCCACCGTTGAATTTTACGCAAAAAAAACGATTCGATTTTCGACACCGATGTTTGGCAAAATGTGTTTTTTGCAAACGCGAATTGCGGGATTTTCAAATTTTTTGTTGGAGCAAATCAGTGATTATTTCTTTGGCACTTTTTTTTAAAGAAAAACTAATGGCATCATTAAATTCCCCATAGTCGAAAGCATATACATGCCAAAAATCAGCTTAAACGGAGACATAAAAATTATCTTTACTTTTCTTCAAAAATTCAATTAAAAAGATTTTTTTAATCGAACTTTTGAAGAAAATTAAAGGCATAAATTGGGCTTTCGACCACGGGAAATTTAATGATGCCATTGGTTTTTCTTTAGAAAAAAAGTGCCAAAGAAACAATCAACAATTTGCTCCAAGAAAAAATTTGAAAATCCCCCAATTCGTGTTTGCAAAAAAACACATTTTGCCAAACATCGAACCAAAAAATTGCACACTGAATTTGATGTTATTGTGCTTTTTAAGATCTATTTTTAAATAGTCTTACGACAAAAAACGTACACTTTTAGAAAAAAAATATTAGCGTTTTTTGATGATGAAAAAAAGTCTGTTTTCGATTTTGCAAAAAAAACGAACGAAGAAAAAAAACAAGCAACAAATATTTTGAAAGAAAGTACTCTTTTTGAACGGTGTTTTTTTTTCAATCTAAAAAAAGACAACAGAAAAACATATTTATCGGGTGTATAATTTTTAAGAAAAAAATAAATTCATTTGCCAAAGTTTGCTTTCTGTTTTCTGTTTTTTAAAAAAAATAAAGAAATTAAAACACACGGATTAACTTTATCAAATCAAAAAAAAATAAGGTTTTATCAAACTACGATACTTTTTTTGATAAAAAATTTTTTTTTGGGATTATAGACATAGGCACACACGTGATGGAAACAAACAAAAAAGTTTTTTTACTTTTTTTGTGTATAAAAATATTTTGGTTATCAAAAGTTTTTTTTTAAAAGCTTTTTTTGGACCATCTTTTTTTCACGTGTCATTCAGGCAGTCAGCAGTCAACCAGTCATTTGTCGGGGTAGCAACAAAAAAAATATTATTTTTAAACCTCTTGAAATTAAAGAGAGAGAGAGAAAAGACAGTGATCACTTCTCTCTCTCTTTTTTTTGTTGATGCGCCTGCTGCTCCAACAGGCGCCACGTTTTTTTTTCTTCTTCAAAAATGTGTATTTCATTTTCTGTTTTGCTTTATATTTTTTGCAAAAAATAGAGAGAGAACAAAGTGCAAAAAAAAATATGTGGTGGAGAAAGAGATAGAAAAAAGATAGTCAAAGCAAAAAAATAAAAGAAAAATATTGACCCATCTTTCTTATTTTTTTCCTTCCCTTCCCTTCCCCTTCCATCACATCACGTGTGTGCCTATTTAAACTAAAACATTTTGTGTCCCTTTTTTTCATTTTTTGCTTTCAGTTTAATTTTTTTTTTCGGCAGTCACATTTGCTTTGGTATTTTACTCGTTGATTTTATTTTAAAAAAAAATTAAAGGAATTTTATAACTGTATTCTTTTTTTTTGCAGATATCCAATATTATCACAGATATTATATATTAATTTTTAAAAAATGTTTACCCGAATTGTAACAAATGCTTCAATCTTTACTATTAAAAATGGTTAGTTTAATCTTTTTTTTAAATTTAAAAAAATAGTTTAATTTTTTTAGCTCAAATTCGTAGTCACATGTTCCAAAATGCCTCTACTGTTGCCGCAGATCTTTCCAATGGGGTTTGTAATTTTTATTTTTTGCAATAAAAAGGAAATCCCATTTTCCAGTTGAGAGAAAAAAAATAAATTAAAAAAAGATACCATAATTTTGGCGTAGTGTGACATGTTGCCATAAGATTTTGGCGTAGTGTGACAGGTTGCCAGAGCTATGCTTAGGGAGAAGATAAATATTTTTTATCCGACGATTAAAAATCCTTATCCCTATTTTTTAAACATACATAAAAATCTTACAGTTTGTCGAAATTTGCATATTTCCCCAAAATTTAATTCCATAAAATTTTTAGGGTTCTCGAAGCTTCTCACAAAAATGTGAAGATGTTTCAAAATCTTCTTCAACTGATAACGAAAATATGAATCAAATG
The DNA here is from genome assembly GCA_964035985.1 of Panagrolaimus superbus. NCBI lineage: Eukaryota > Metazoa > Nematoda > Chromadorea > Rhabditida > Panagrolaimidae > Panagrolaimus > Panagrolaimus superbus. The sequence continues at coordinate 18,032,063 of OZ038357.1, forward strand.
AATAATTTAAGTGCTTGGAGTATGGCACCATTAAATGATCCTCGGGATAATACTTCCAGTCTTCACCCCGAAGATGATAATATTAAAGTTAGCTTTAAATTATTTTTGTGCCAATTTTAATACAACTTTTTTTTAACAAAAAAAAATTTGTTTAAGTGCTTTCAAGTTTTTTTGGGTTGTTAAGTTTCATGTACATACATATACATATATATATTTTATTCAAATTAAACAACTTTTTTTTTAATTGTATATTTTATTCGTTCAAATTATTCTTCTTTTTTATGTAGTTTAAAAAATTGTGTACATATTTTTTGTCTTTGTTATTTATTTTTTGTGTTCATTTTTTTGGTATTAATAAACACACACGAAATTGATGTCATCCCTTTTTTTCATTTAAAAAAAATGTTAAAGAAATTTATTTTTGTGAAAAACTGTAAAAAAATATTTTTATGGAACCAGTTTTTGTAATCAATCATGTAATAAATTTTTTCAAAATACCATTGATTTTGATATTCCATAAAAGTAATATAATGAATCACTTTGGCAAGATTCATTACACTTTTCTTCAAACTAAAACACAAAAGTCAATTTTAGAAAGAATGTAAAACGTGGCGCCTCGATTTTTGTTCCTATTTTTAAAAAAGGCGCTGAATCCAATGGTGATATAAATTAAAGATGACAGCAACTTTGAAAGTGGGTTTTTGTAGGTTAAAGTCGAAAAATTGCCAAAAATGGGTCCCGACACGAAAATTTCGGTTTATACTATCGTCTTCAGAATCAGCAAAAAATAAAAAGCAAAATACACATTAAATTTTCAGCACAAATGCACAGCGCACTGAAAATACACTGCAGCGTTGATTTTTCACATTTTGCCAAAAAAATAATTTTCGAAAAAATGCATCAATTTGTTTCAGCTTAAACTTAATATTTTTCTTATCAAACAACTTTTTTTGTTTCTGGGGTAAAAAAGGATAAAAAAATCTAATTTTTCCATCTTTGTATTACCAAAAATAAGAAGGGTTTTTGGACGGGGATAAAAAAAGTGTATTTTTCAAGAGCTAAAATCTCGAAAACGAAAAAAAAAATCAATGTGCAAATCGCTGTGCAAATGTGGCAGCGGGCTGGCCCGAAAAAGATTTGGCATATCGGGTTATAAAAAAATTCCTTTTAAAAATATTATTTTTATTTTATCAAAAAAAGCGTTATTTTTTTACATTTGTTTTCAAATTCTTGAAGAATTTTATCACCAGTTTGATAAAAATTTGTAAAAATTTCATTAAAAATAATTTTAAAAGTAATATGAAAATCCCACATATTTGTTTTTTTTTAAAATTGTATTGTGCTGGTTTTTTGATTTTTTTGATATACAAAGTTTTTCGTTATTTTTCTCATTATTTTTAATAGTAATTTTCCTTTAAAACACCAAAAAAAAGTTTTTTAAATATTCAAACAAAAATATATATTATTTCTTTACTTAAAATTCCAAATGCCTTTTTTAAAAAATATATTAAAATTCAAAGATTTTTTACAAAAAAATGTTGAAATAAAGCCTTCATTTCAACATTTTTTTTGCCGAAATTGGTTTTTTGAAAACTTTTGTCAATATTTTTCAAATAAAATTTATGTGTGTAAAAAATTAAAGCGCTTTTTTAAATGTATATTTATTTTCCGCAAAAATGTTTTCAAAAAAAGGGAGAAATAAAAATACGCCTTTTTTTGATTCGATTCAGGCAATTGATTTCGAAATGATATCTTATTTTGAAAAAAAAAAATGATATTGAAAAGATAAAAAGCCATATTTTTGCAGAAATATGTTTTAGTATTACATACTTTTTTTGACGAAAAAATATTTTTTTCTTTTTTTAAATTTTTTATTAACTATTTTTTAAAAAGGTATTAAATATTTACACTATGTATTTTTTGTTATACCCCAATAAAATAAATAAAACTTTGTTAACTTTAAATCGAAAAAAGCATTAAAAATTAATTAAAAATTTGTTGAACTAATTAGCTTTTGATATTTTAAGGTTTTTAAACTTTTAAATATAAGACGCGTAAATATAAAAAGTTTTGGGCATGCTCAAAAAAACAGCAAAATAATTGCAAGTGCTGCAACTTTCACTTATTTTGATGATTTTTGAATCTGACCATTTTTCGATCGGTTCAACTTGACTTTATAGCAGTTTTCAAAAAATTGTTTCACTGACTTTACTCGCATTCAGTTTTCGATAGTTTTTGTTAAAAATTTTCAGCCGATCTTCTCAGACTGAGAACACAGTAAAATTTTAAAAAAAATTTCATGAAAAACTAGTTTTTTTCAAAATTACTGCATTTTCAATGCTGAAATTAGCCCAAGTTGATTTTTCAATGATTTGTGAAAAAAAATTTCACCGAATATTTACAACAGTTGTAAAAAAGCCAAAATTTACAACAGTTGTAAAAAAGCCAAAATTTACAACAGTTGTAAAAAAACCAAAATTTACAACAGTTGTAAAAAAGCCTGTTGCAAAATTTCAAATCCTTGGCAAAATGTTCATTCTCCAAACGAATGTCTTCTTTGAAAAAAAATGTTGCAACTTTGTTATCACGATTTTTTACTTTATATAAATGTTTTATTTACTCTTCTCTACTGTTTTTATTATTACATTTTATTAAACATTACCAGTAAGTATGCAACTACACCAATTTGCGAGCTGTTTGTTGGAGTTTTTTTTGTAAAGGTAAAAAATGAAAAATTAAATCAATTTTGATGAAAACTCCATCAAACAACTCGCAAATTGGATGTTGTTGCACAATTACTGGTAATGTTTAATAAAATGTTGTAATAAAAACGGCAGTAAATAGTAAATAAAACAATAGTTTAAAGTAAAAAGTCAAGGATATAAAAGTTGCGGCAACTTTTTTTCGAAGAAGAAATTTGTTTTGCGGAATGCACAGCGGAATTTTTTGGAAATAGAAATGAAAAATGTGCGTTCGCTTTGATTCTTTTGAAATCTGTTTGCAAAATTTCATAAAACGCCAAAAGTGATTTTCTTCAAAATTTTTAAAAAATTCTCTCAGTAATACAGAACTTTTACACATGTTAATGATGATTAACATGAAATTAAAATAGCATTTATTTATAATAAGATAAAAAAATATAATAGACAATACATCGTAAGCAAAATATTGCCGGCTATAAAAGTTCTTTCACAGGTAAATCTTTAGTGGTAAACATGATACAATCATTAAGGAAGACAGAAGAATACATTCTTTTAACGTTTAACATTTGATATAATGGTGCTGTAACATTGGCAAAAAAACATCTTTTCAGAAATTGAATAATATTATATTTTTTGTCCAACATTCTGTTAGCAACGATGAAGGTTTGTTTGCATTTCTTTCACAAACAGTTTTGAACATTGGAAATCTAAGATTTATCATCATTCAGAACAAATATCCGAATATGCCTCGAAATATAGCACATCAAAAATCTATAATCGCTGAAAAACATTTGTTGAAACCTTTGCAAAATTTTTAAAAATAACTTACGCCGTTGGTAAACATATACTTTTCTACATTGGTAATCATATCCCATTCATCAGTCAATCAATTTATTTGTCGTCGTTCACATTCGAAAATCGATGTTAAGCAAAACACACACATATACATACATATATATAAAGTTGATAAATTTCTTAAGAGGTGTTTATTGATGAGATCTAAAATAATCATACATATAAAAAGTTAAATTATAAAATCTTACATTTATAAGCAATATGGTAAACACACATTCATAGCACTTTGAGTTGTTTTATTGCCATATTTAATACTTTGAATACGTTGAAGTTCGGTTCTAGTTTTTTTTAAAAGTTTGTTATTAATTAGATTCAAATTTTAATATACATCAGCGTCGATGATTGCCTGGAAACAATGTCTTTAAAAACAGATACATATATTATAAAAAAACAAACCTCATGGAGTTACATATGTATGAACAGTTTGGCTCGGTGCAATGAAAAATCGATAGAGAAATAGGATGAGCAAATCACTAAAATAAATCAGCAAAATCGAATATAAACGTTAAACGAAGAACAAAGAAAATACAAGCATACTGTAATCACGAATACATAATAATAACAACAAAATTATATAGTAAAATCACAGAAGAATAGTTATATATAAAAATGAATTTGTCAAAAAGTTAGTTTTCATACTCGCCATCACTAATAAATAGCTGTTGTTTATTGCATTGAACAAATTCCTTTGGAGGACACTTATATATGTATGTCAGCAACATCGTCATTGATTTTCTATTTGTTTTTACGCTCAAAAAACAAAATTGAATAAAAGAAAAGCATCAATAATTTGTTGCTTTTATCTTTTTTAATGAACATATCAACAGTTATAGTGCTAACATTAATTAAATAATATTAACAGAACATTAAATAGTAAAAATTTGAAAAAAAAAAGAAAAAAAACCTAATTTGAATGCCAACTTTGCTAGCATTTTGCCGAAGCTTCATATTTTTACATAAAACTTTCACAATACCTTTTCCCAACACTTATCTACATTAATAGTGTCACGTTAGTCATTTAAATACACCAACAAAATGTTCTGGATTTTTAAAGTTGCAAAAGCGACTTTTTTAAGAAAAAAAACGAGAAAAACGAATGCCAACTTTGCTAGCGTTTTGCTGAATCTGCGTATTTCTGAATGAAACTTTCCCGTAAGCTTCTCTCAACATTTATCTACATTAACAGTGTCACGTTAGTCATTTGGTTTTAATTTAGCTATTTGCTAGCCATTAATAGATGCTTCATCAAGGAAAAAACATAAATTTTTAAAATTTTTAATGTTTAACAAAATCTCTCGTAACGAAAACGTCCGTCGCCTCGGGTAAAGAGAAGGAAAGACAGATGTGCATATCTTTTCTTTTGATTTCATTTCTATTTCCATTTTTGAAGTAAAAGATTCCGCTGTGAATGAACATTTTGCCAAGGTTTTCATTTTTTGCAAATTTCTTCTTCGAAAAAAAGTTGCCGCAACTTTTATATCCTTGACTTTTTACTTTAAACTATTTTTATTAAACATTACCAGTAATTGTGCAACAACATCCAATTTGCGAGTTGTTTGATGGAGTTTTCATCAAAATTGATTTAATTTTTCATTTTTTACCTTTACAAAAAAAACTCCAACAAACAGCTCGCAAATTGGTGTAGTTGCATACTTACTGGTAATGTTTAATAAAATGTAATAATAAAAACAGTAGAGAAGAGTAAATAAAACATTTATATAAAGTAAAAAATCGTGATAACAAAGTTGCAACATTTTTTTTCAAAGAAGACATTCGTTTGGAGAATGAACATTTTGCCAAGGATTTGAAATTTTGCAACAGGCTTTTTTACAACTGTTGTAAATTTTGGTTTTTTTACAACTGTTGTAAATATTGGCTTTTTTACAACTGTTGTAAATAGTCGATGAAATTTTTTTTCACAAATCATTGAAAAATCAACTTGGGTTAATTTCAGCATTGAAAAACGGAGGTTTTGCAAAATCCTCGTTTTTCATGATTTTTTTATTCGAAAAAATATGTTTTTTAAAATAAGAAATTGCATGAATTTTTTTTTAGAAAAAAGCTTTAGAGTCGCTTTGGCTACTGCCAGTGAAAAGTTTTTACAAATTTTGTAATTTACTCGACTTGAAAAAAAATTTGAGATTTTTTTCCAAATACACCTCAAAACCGATCCTGAAAAAAGGGTGAAATTTTTTTCAAAATAAGCCGTTTTTTTTGGCACGCCCAAAACTTTTTATATTTACGCGTCTTATATACACTAAAAATTAAAACCGAAAAGATAATTTAAAATTATTAAAAAAAAAGATAAAATGCTTTCATTTTTTTATTTCAAGCCTTTAAATTTTTATGAAAATTTTAAAAATTTGGTAAAACTCTTCAAAAATGCAGAGGAAAATTAATTGTTTTTTTGTAAAAAATAAATAAAACTGTGTTTAAAAAACCAAGGCTATGCTTCCAGTAAATTTAAATGAGACCTAAACTGTAGACAACATCTTAGAGAAGATATTGGCAAATTTTTAGGCGAAATGGATTAAAACGGAAAAAATGGGAGCAAAAGTTTGAAGCTGTCGCCAGCATTTTTCATCCATGCTTTTCGGCAAAAATGTATTTTCTTTGCCAACAAAGAGTTCACAAAAAGTTGGCACAGAAAACATATAAATTGGAAGAAATTAAAAACAATGCTCCCCCTTTTTTTGATTCATTCTAGGCGGCAGATTTCAAAATCAAATTTTTTTTTAAAAAAGTCCAAATTATCGATGGCCTTTCTTTTTCAAAAAAAAACGTTTTAGCATAACTTGCTTTTTTTGGGCGAAAAAAATATTTTGCTATTTTTTAAATTTTTTATTGACATTTTTTAAAGAAATTAAATATTTAAATTTTATATTTTTTATAGCACTTCAATAAAATTTTTAAAAATCTTTGTAAATAAAGATTTAAAGCTGAAAACGGAATTACCAACAGAAAGATATTCACATTAATTAGAAATTTGTAGAATTAATCAACTTTTAATATTTTTAGCATTTAAATTTGCTGTTTAAATTTTTTTTTAAAAATGTTTAAATTTTTATATTTGAAACCTTTAAATCAAAAAGTTTTTTTTTGAAAAAAAGTAAGTAAAGCTCTTTTAAAAATACAAAAATAGCAATAAAAACGTAATTTTTTACGGCCTAAGGATCAATTCGTTACGGCACAACCCCTCAACTTCTCAACCGGAATGGGGCCAAAACGGTCCGCTGCCGGTGCCGATTCTAAAGGTCGGTGTCATGACACAAATTTTTAAATAAAGTTTAGATTTTTTGAATTCAAATAATTACTGTAGCAGAACCTTCAAACCCTTCAAGCTAAAACTTTAACATCGCTTATTTCATCAATGAAAAAAATGGCATTTATTTTTCGCCGTTCTGAGAATTCTAAGAATTATAAAATATTTTTGCAGCAATAAAAAATAAAAATAAAAATATAGCCATTATAAATGTTAAAAAAGAAGCAAATTATCATGTGACTTTTTTTCATAAAATTATATACCAACAAAAAAAATCAACCTAAATATTTTTTTATAACCAAATTTTGGGAATGAAAGCTGCAATTTTGTTTTATTTTTTTTCTTTATTTAAAATATATAATTTTTTTTTAAAAAAATATTAAAATTATATATGGAATAATTTTTTAGAAACTACAAATCTCCATTTAATTATCAGATATTTTATTTAATGGCAATGTTTGGGGTATTTTATTATCTAAAATTTAGGGGCGGAGTTAAAAATTACGGCAAAAGTTTTTATGTAAATTTTATTTAAAATTAAAAATTATTACTGACTTTAAAGAAGCTGCTTAATTTAAACAATATTTTTTTGGCAAATTTAGAAAAAAAGAGATATGACAGTGCCAATGCCAGAAATATTTTTATTTCCAACAACTACCGTAGTCTCCCCGGCATTATTATTTCCAGAAAAATATGCCTCTCTTTCAATCTATACTGTATATGTAAAAGTTCGAGAATTTGCCGGACATTTTAATGTTGCCGCATTTATTATAAAGGTGCCAATCTTTATCTTTTTTTGTTATCATATCATTAAAAGAACAAAAAATATTTGTAATGTATATTTTTGTTTGTTAATGATTGGATTCTTTTGGGATATCTTAGATGCTATGATATATTCAGTTTTTTTATTGACCTGTGAATCTGATGAACAATGCCCAATTTTGATGAGAGCAAATAAGTTGTCATTTTGGTATAATACAGATTTGAGTGGAATGTGGACGTTGGCACTTACAATCAATCGATTAACAGCAATAATTTGGTGGCAAAAATATGAAGAGCTTTGGGCAAAAAATTTTAAATTTTGTTTTGCATTTTTATCAATTTATCCTTTTTTACTTCATGGTTATTCATTTTTTGATTATCGATGCCGACTTGAACTTGATTTGGAAAAAGGTGTTAAATGTGAAGAATATTGGTTGGAAGATGCCAAAGTTACCGCAATTTCATCCATTATTGTTGCCGTCATTTCCTTCTTCACTGATATGATAACAGTAACAATATATCGAATAAAAATTAAAAAAGATAAATCGCTAAAAAAGAATCCTGATAAAAAGTTAATCTATCAAGCAATTATTTCATCATTCTTATTTGTGTTATATACAGCAGTTTTTGAATTTTGGGCACTTTTACGTGATGCTTTATCACCAACAAATAAAATTGGAGTTATTTATACAATTGCCTATGGTGGAATGCATTATTCATATATTGCTTCACATGGTTCTGCATTTATTTTAATCTTTTTTATTTCGTAAGTTTGTCTTTGATCAAACAAAAAAAAGTATGTGTGGTCGAGTGGTGTAAGGCGCTGACTCCACGACCCGACCCTCCCAGGTTCGAGTCCATGCTGGTAACAAATCTAGGTACTGCTAATTGGAAGGCTATGGTACACTAAAAAAGCAATCAGGGTGATTAGAAAGTCCCGGAAAGGAGCAAGCCACCTCCGGGGTTGCACCAGTAAAAAAAATGCCATTCATTTTTTTAAAAATTTAAATATCCACTTTTGTATCTATAAAATTTCAACTTTTTAGGCCAAGCTTAAGAAAGAATTTAGTCAAATTCTATCATCTAACATGGATTTACAAAGCTTTTCCATCAACAAAAAGACTTTTTCACATTACAACAACAACTACAAAATCTACCACAGCTACAAATAATAATACCCTTACTCCGGTATCACACAGTTAAAAATATCAAATTTTTTGCCTCTTTGTTTTCAATTGTTTTTATTTTTCCATATTTTATGTTTCACACTTTTCTAATTTTTTAAACTATAATAATAAAATGCAGTGAAATAAATAGAGATGAACAATTTGATCTTTGGCACCTTTTGGGACAAAAATTATTTTTCAGCTCTGCCACCCAGTTTTGTGTTGGGGTTACCGCTGCACGGCACTGTTATTTAAAATTTGCATAAATTTTAAAAATACCCTTTATTTTTTGGCATTACATTTTTTCTGCAACCTTATTTATACAAAATATTCCAGATTAAATTTTTAGCATTTTGTATAAAAAAATTAACATATAAAAGTTTTAAAGCCAAAATATAGAGGGTATGCTTGAAAGTTTATGCAAATTTCAAGTGACCGCTCCATGTCGTCGGGGTTGTCCCAGAAAGTTTTTAGTTAAATCACTTTTTCAAAAATGTAAACGAAAAAGAATGCTTTAATTTTAATCTTTAGCGCTGCTTCAACTTTTTTTGTCAAAATTTAAATGATCGACTCTTTTTTACCACTGTATTATTTCAAAAAATTAATTTTGAGTACTAATTAAAAAATAAGTTGGAAAAATTGGTACCAAAATATTTAAAGCAAAAAAAATTTTTTTTATATTTTTTAATTTTTTATAAAAATATTTTTCTTTTCGTTCAAATAAAATGAAAATGTCTGCCGCAAAAAGTGTCGAAATCTATGATTTATTTTGTTTTTTTTTGCGAAAGCAGCGTTAAAGGTAGAGACGTTCACGTGATTTTCAAAGTTCTCAAGTCGCAATAAATTTGGTACCATTAGATTCGCCGCAAAAAAATTAGTAGATATAAAAAAAGAAAAATAAAAAAGAAATTAAAGGGAGTGTCGACGACAAGCAAAAAAAAATTTGTATGGACAACAAGTATGTTTTAACACGAAAATGAGTTAGAGAAAAGAAATAGCATAGAAAAATGTCTTATTCGTGTAAAAACATACTTGTTGCCAAAAATTTTTTTTTTGCTTGTCGTCGACACTCCCTTTAATATTGCAGCTTAATTTATTGTTGGAAAATAGCAAAATTATTTTTTTTTTCGGTCGGGGAACACATTTCTTTGAAAGAATTCTTTCTTCAATATTTTCCTGTTGCAATTGCAAATTGAACTTTTTTTTGCATTTAACCCGAGGACGGGTTTGAACCTGCGCACACTTGCCTCATGCTCCACCGTCTTCTCCACTGCGACAAGCATGCAAGCGCAGCGAGTCACTTTTTTGCATCCAAGTAACTTTTGAGAAAAAGCTAAGCTGAAAATTAGAAAAAATGAGTTTTTATTTTTTCCTGTAATTTCCTGTAATTTCTAAAAATATGGTAATATAGAGAATGAGAAGCTCTATTTAACTGCTGTGGTGGCTTAGGTGAGCGTGACTGAGCGTAATGTATCACTTTCTCAAAAACGTGAAAAAAAGCGATTTTTTAGACTTTTCTCAGATTTTTTATACGGAAGTGATATTTAAAAGTTGCATTTTTGGAATCTCCGTATTTTTTTACATCTAGAAGGATAAAAATCATATTTGTAAAAAAAAGATCAAAAATCTACAGTATGCCTCTCTTCGTTTTTCCTTTGGACGAAAAAAAGTGAAGGGGAACACTCGCGTTTGAGTCGCGCGTGCACGTCTCTAGTTAAAGGGAGTGTTGACGACAAGCTAAAAGAAATTATTCGTCAACAAATATGTTTTTACACGAATAAGACTTTTTTTCTATGCTATTTCTTTTCTTAAAGTCAATTTCGTGCTAAAACATATGTACATGGTGTCCATACAAATTTTGTTTTGCTTGTCGTCAACACTCCCTTTAAAAAAATGAAGGATTTTTATTAAAAAAAAATTTATACAAATATTTATTTCGGTTGTTTGAATGAATATTTTGGTATAAATCAGCTTAAATTTAAAAATTGATAAATTAAAACCCAGTTCTCAAAAAAAAGAAAGAAATTAAATGTGTATGTATAATTATACACCAAAACTTCATTCGAACAGCATTAATTCAATATAAAAAATACTATTGTGGCAATGTCTGTCTCAACATGTAAGACACAGATATAAAAAAAAGTTATAGTCAGGGCCTAAAAAAAGGCCGAAAAAAAAAAGTTTTCAGTTTTATGCTAATTTTGGAAAAGTGTCTCAGTCAATTTGCTAAAACTGAGTAAACAGTAAAACAGGTTAAATGTTCTTAAAAATGATAGGAAGTTTTAAAACAACGCCGTATTTAGGGGGGGGGGGCACTTGGGGCCCGTGTCCCCCACCTCCCCGAAATTGAGGAATTTTCTTTAATCTTTTGCCCCTTCGTATAAGAGACGGCAAAAAATCAAAGGTGTGCCCCCCCCCAAACGATCGGTGCCCCCTCCGAAATACGGCATTGTTTTAAAATATCCTTGTTTTAAAAATTGAAAGTCGATCAACTGGAGATTTCATTGATTTTTGTTATTTTGTGTTATTTTGTGTTTTTTGGTGTTTCTTACAACGGTTGATTCTCCCACATGGCATCAAAAAACTTTTTGCCAAACATCGGTCCACAAAAATGAAAAGTTTTCTTTCTTTTGATTCGACGTGATATCACGCATGATCGGTCTTTTTTTATTATTTTATATTTTTTATTTCCGTCACAAACTTTTTTGCTGCACATTTTTTTTATCTTTTTTAGTTAAATAAATAACATAAGCACATTATTGAATTCCATGCATTTGATAATTCCCTTTTTTGCAGCAAAAAAAAACGGAAGAGAAGAAGGAAGCAAATGATCAAGCGTCAGTTAATTCTCAGCTTACTTAAATCATGAAGAAACGGGATTAAATGTTTTTTGCTTCAAAATTTTTTAAATAAATATTTTGATAAGGGTCGACAAAATCACTACCACACCTTTCAAACAAAAAATTTTAACAAGCAAAAAATTTGTTACCGTAATCTTTGATTGAATAACATGTGAAGGTTATACAGCAACTCCTATAATATTTCCGGTATCCACGTGAAACCGACGATTAATTCATTTTTTGTGGTCCAATGTTTGGCAAAGTGTCTTTTTTTGCAAACATAAATTGCGGGATTTTTAAATTTTCTCTGGGAACAAAATGCTGATTATTTCTTTGGCACTTTTTATTAAACAAAAACTTTTTTTACAGAAAAAATTAAAGGTGGGGTAGCGATTTTGTCGACCCTTATCAAAATGTTTATTTTATTTTATAATTTTTAATCCCGTTTCTTCATGATTTAAGTAAGCTGAGAATTAACTGACGCTTGATCATTTGCTTCCTTCCTTCTCTTCCGTTTATTTTTTGCTGCAAAAAAGGGAATTATCAAATGCATGGAATTCAACAATTCGCCATGGTCGAAAAACTTATAAACAGCTTAAACGGAAACTCAAAAGTTTCCAGTTTTTCACAGCGGACTTAAACTTTGTCTCTTTTTTTTAAACTTTCTTTAAAGTTTTGAACGTCCGAAAATTACTGAAAAAGTTTTTTGTTTCGCAATCGCTATAAGAAAATTTAGAAATAGGAATAAAATTGGGTTTTTATCGGGCCCAAACTCTGCTGCTTTATTTCCAAATGCTTTAAGTGAAACTAAAAATGTTGATATGGCTATCAGGAAAATTCCAGAAAAAAATTAAGCTGAAATATGCAAATTTGAAAAAATGGCAGCAAAAGTAAATTTCGCCAAAAACTCGATCGCGCACCCTTAGTTGTTTATAACTTTTCGGATATGCTTTCGATAAATTTAAGATAAAATATTGGCAAAGTTTCAGGCAAAATGGATTAAAACTGAAAAAATGGCAGCAAAAGTTTGAACGTTGTTCGTTTTTATTCGGCGAAAAATCTTTTTGTTACCGTTCAGCTAATTTTTGGTATAATGTAAGCTTTTGATCATGGTGAATTTAATGGTGCCATTGGTTTTTAGCCAAAAAGTGCCAAAGAAATAATGAGCATTTTGTTCCAAAAAAAATTTGAAAAAATCCCACCAATCATGTTTTGCAAAAAAAAGACATTTTGCCAAACATGGTTCCACAAAAAATGAGCCGTTGATTCGACGTGCATCCCGGCTACAAGTTAAAAAAAAGTCTTTTGTTTGAACTCAAAGAAGGCGGATTAAATATTTGTTTGTTTCAAAAGTTTTTAAATAAATATTTTGATAAGGGTCCACAAAATTGCTACCACACCTTTTAATACTTGTTTAAAAAAATTTTTAATACAAAAAGACAAAAGATTTTGCCTTTTTGAGACATAAATTTTTTCTTTGCTTCAATTTTACTTGTAAAACAGAAAAATAAAATGAAAAGCAGCTTATTTTTTACAGTGATTTTGACGATTTTATTCTTTGTTACAATAATAACAAAGGTTTACAGTGATGATGCTGTAAATACAAAATATTCTGTTGGATCTGATGTTGTGATAGCTGCAATTCGAAGGGTTCAAGATACTTGCATCTTTAAAAATGATTTATTATTTATGCGACGCCTAGCTTTTCAAGAAAGTAATGATGGAAATGATTTGACGTAAGTGTTTTTTTTGGATTTGAACTAAAAAATGGGATGGAAGATGTACTACCTCGATATTCTATTTTTCGGGACTTCTGAGATGAAAAAAAACTTTTTCTTGGCATTGGTCAGGTTGTGGTACAGTGGGGTTACATTTTGAGACACACAATGCCAAAAAACGTGCTTTTGAACTTCTTCAAAAGTGACACTACGCGATATTGTATCTATTCACGTTTTGCCAAAAACAAAATTTTATCTCAAAATTTTGATCAAAAGAAAAATTCTGTTCCAAAAAAAGTTATCACGGCAAAAGTTTTATTCTTACCTAAATTTTTTGAGAAAAAACTTTGTTTTTTATTTTGGCAAAACGTGAATAAACACATGGTGGTTTCGGTATATGTAGAAATGGCATTATGGTAGTTGTATTTAGATGAAAGGGATTACGGTAGCTAAAACATATTTTTAATGTGTAATCATGCTACCACAAATATTAAGATACAGTAATCTTTTCAAAATGTTTGACAGGGAAAATACAGAAAATTTTGTTTTTATTTTGGCAAAACATGAATAAACAAAATACCACTAGGGGGTTACGGTATATGTAGAAATGGAATTATGGTAATATAAAGAGATAAATTCTGGTAAAGGAGTTACGGTAAATATTAAAAATATCGTTTTCGTAATTCGCGGCAAAAACATCTTTGAATAATACAGTACCCTTCAAATTAAAATAAAATAAATTTAAATTTAAAAAGATTCAAAACCTTTTTTACCACTTAATTTTCAGAAGCCTTTGGAACACTGACAAAGGGCTAGCAGGAATTTGGCAAACAGATGCTTCAGTTTTTGAAGCCCTCCAAAATTTAACAACCATTTTAGCTGAAAATCAAACAACTGCTTTATCCCAAAAATTACAAGTAAATATTACGGATTTAAATTGGGAATCTGGAGATTTAGAAATTCCATTGTATTCTGCGGCAGTAGCTCGAATGTTTCTTTCAAATTTTGGACATCCTCCAATTCCATTTGATTTGGTTGGACAAGCTCAATTTTGGGTAAGTTTTAACCGTTACCTGTCAAATTCAAATCAATGACATGGCTTATTTTTATCGTCCATAATATTTGGCAAAATGTTGTTGAACGCCATTTTTAAGAAAATTCTTTGTTTTAAAAAAAAAGACAATTTTCTTCGCAGATGGCGTTCACCAACATTTTGCCAATTTTGTGGCAGCAAAAATATACTTCGAATTCGACACATTGGAATCAAACAGACTTTCTCGATGGATGCTGACTTTAAATTAAAGGGAGCGGACGGTTTGCGACTTTTTTACACTCGGAGAATGCAAGATCCTGACAATTAGGATCTTGCATGCTCCAGTGTTTTGTCGGACAGTTTTTTAATCGTTGCGAGACCCAAATTATGAAAAAAGTACTAAAACGTCCGCTCCCTTTAAAGTTTTATTTTTAAGTTTTTACATATTTAAAATCAGCAAAAAAAGCTCTATCAAATAGCAGAGAGCTTTTTTAAATAAAATCAGATCTCATTTAAATGCTAATGACCAAAAATAGTTGAAAAAATGGATATTCCTTTTTCAATGGATTCTGAAACTCAAATCCAAACTATTATGCTTTGAATCATATATATTTAGAATCAGCAAAAAATTCTGAATCTCATAGCAGAAATCTTTAAAAATAATTTTAATTGTATTTAAAAAATCGTTACGGACACAACGCCAAAAAGTGGAAGTGGTTCCAATGTGTCGACATGGTTGAAGATTATTTAAACTGATCTAAAAATTAAATCAAAAAATTTTACAGGAAAAATATTATAAAAATGCTGAAAGTAATGCCACGGCCCAAGATTTCATCAATAGCGCAAATGCCATGACAAAATGTAAACCACCTGGAATGGATTTAATTTTTATTCTTGATTCATCGGCAAGTATTGGAACAGATGATTTTGAATTGGCAAGAAATTTTATGGTTTCAATTATCAACAATTCCCGCAATGATCAACAATTAACAAATCGATTTGGAATTGTTCGATTTTCATCAGATGCAACATTATTTTTAAATTTAACAAATAATCTTGATGAAGCAATACAAATTGCTGAAACTCTACCATATGATAATGGTCAATATACAAATATTTTATCTGGATTTGATTTAGCCAATGAAATGTTGGCTCGGGATGGAAGGGTTGATGTTCCGATGGTTGCGATTCTGATAACAGATGGACAAGCAAATCATGGTGGAGATCCTACCCCGGGTGCAGATGAATTAAAAAGTTTAGGAGTTAATTTATTTACAATTGGAATTGGGGCTGTTGCAACGACAGATTTGAATATTTGGGGTAATAGTTTTAATACAGTATCACAAAAACTTTATGATTACCAAAATTTTTGAAAAAAAATGAATTTAAAAAATTTAAATAACTGAATTTATTTGTATAAAATGCCGTTCTTTCTATGGCACATTTGTCATTCAAAAGCTTTTTTTTGATGGCAATTAAAGTATTAAAAAAGTTTAAAAAATAAAATTTTAACCAGAATGAATGGCCGTAAAAATGCCATTCTTTCAATGGCATTCCTCATTTGAAATTTGCATAAACTTTGAAGTTGTCTTTTTTTTGGCATTTTAATTCTCTAAATTTTGTAAAAAATAATTACAGAAAAGTTTTTATGCCAAAAAATAGAGGATTTATGCAAATTTTAAATGAACGTGCCATGTTCCGGTGGCATTTTACAATTGATATTTTGCCTCTTTTTTTGTCATAAAAATTTTAACCTAAAATTTAATATTTAAAAAATGCATTTTTTTTAGCATCATCACCAAATTGCATGTTTTATTATTCTTTAAATGGATTTAAGGAATTGGCTACAGTATTCCCGGAATTATTAAATGCACAAATTTGTGATGTTTCTGCCGTTGCTCCAAATACTCAAACATCTGTTCCTGGTACCTATAATTTTATCTTAAAGCCATTTTCATATAATATTTTTATTTTAGGTACGGTCGAAAAAGATCAATCACTGTTTTATCAAGTTCCTGCAAATCTTTCAACTGGGCTAACCCTAAAACTTGACATTCATGAAGGTGCTGCAATTGTTTATGCCTCACTAACTTCAAGATTGCCATCATCAGCAGATTATGATTTTGTTGCAAATGCAACACCAGAAAATCTTGGACAAATTTATATTTCTCCTAATGAATTACAAAATGCACAGAGTAGTTCCAGCATTTTTATTTCAGATATTAAAAAATTTGGAAAAGTTGATGATGTAACAGTTTTTACGGCAATTGTTGGAATATCTGATGCAACAAATTTTACACTTCATTATGAACCTGATGATACTACAGATAATAGTAGTAGTTCAACAACAGTTTCTGAAACTAGTGTTCCAACAACATCTACAAGTTCTCCACCAACAACAATTATTACTACTTTAACACCACCAATGATTTCAACAACATTGAGTCCAACAACTATGAGTACATCAACGGCACCAACAACAACAACTACTACAATGGTGCCATCAACATCTACTACAACTACAACTACATCAACTACTACAACAACGCCTCCACCATTGCCTCCAACAACAACAACAACAACTACTACAACAACTACCACACCACCAGCAAGTACTACCCCTACAATTGTTGCAGCTCCAGAATCTCCTGTCAAGGGTATCATAGCTTGTTTAAAACAATTTTTCCCAGTTACAGTAATCTTTTAGGTACCATTACCAACACCCATCCACAACACTATAAAATTCCTGCAAATATTACAACAGGTTTTTCTTTAACAATTGATGTTGATCACATTGCAATTCTTTACGTATCTTTAACATCAAAATTGCCATCGGCAGATGTCTATGATTATATGGTGATTGCAAAACCACAATTACCAGGAAAAATTAATATTCCTCAAACAGTACTTCAAAACATTAGTATATCAATGATTAACATGGATCAGCTTGGAAAAGCTGATGTAATGGTGTACACTTCAATAATTGGATTATCTTCAAAAATAACAGATTTCACTTTATCCTATGGCTCCGAAGGTACTCTAACAACTGTATCATCATCAACAATGACATCGACAACAACCACAACACCCAAAGTAATAACTTCAACAACACCTATCAGTTCGGCAAATGCCATTCAAACCGGGATACAACAATTTTTATGTTGCTTACTCATTTTTAACTTGTTTTCATTCTTAAAATAAAATTTTTACCTTGAATAAGAAATAAAAAAAGATGTGAAATAATATTTTCGACAAATATAAACTTATAAGGTTTTTAAAAAAAATGTAATTTTTAAAACAGCAAAAAAAGATTATAACCAAATATGAATTTTTAAATTTAAAAAGTAGTTTTTTTTATTATTTTTAATTTTTGCATTTTAAATAAATAGTTTTAAGTTTCGACAAGATTTTGCCCCAACAGCTCACAGGGCGGGGCAATTTAGATAAAATAGAAAAAATTTGCCCAAATTTCGAGATACATATGCTTTTTTAAAATCAAAAATACAGCATGTTTTGTAGATTTATTGTTAAAGAAATTTAAAATAAACAATGCCAATGTCAAAATCAGGAAAAACCACTGTCTTATTTTTTCAACATTGATTAAAATAAAAATAAATTATATTTCGTAATCGTATACAGTATGCAAAAGTTTGCGACAATAACAGAATTATCCCAGAATTTACTTGAAAATGGTTAATTCAAAAAAATAAACAGAGTCGAAGCTGTATCGAAAAATCAAAATGCTAAATAAATGACAAAGTTTGCCGGAATTGTTTTTTATCTCTATTTGCCCCCAAAGAATTGTTGAGAAAAAATGCCGCCAATGAAAGCCGCAAAAGAAAACTGTGCCAAAAAAAAGATGAAGAAATGCCAAAAAAAATGAAGAAGCTTTTTTTTAACCCGCTCAAAAAAATATGGAGCATCTTATTTTCGGCATTTTAAAACTAGATTTCTTTTGCTTTAATTTTTTTAAAAATTAATTTGTTTACGTTTCATGTCTTTCATATAAAACATTTTTAGAGCCTGTTAATTGATGATATCTCGATTTGCTTATCCTGTTCGACATTTTTTAATAAATAAAAATCATCAAAATTTTTATTTAATGAAACCATCGGTTAAAAGGTAAGTTTTTACAAAACGATTTAGTTTCTTCAATCAACGATGTAAAATTTTTTAGAAAAGCTTTAACAAAGATAACACCAAAATTGGGATCGCTGATTTTACAAAGTCAAAAACAGATTCCAACTTCACTATTTTCACGTAAGCTTTTAATTACATATATATAAAAAAATTGTATATAAAATACATAACTTAAAAAAATTAATCGTTTTGTTTTTAGAAAATTCAAATTTTTTCAAAAAAGATGCTAGAGGAAATTTTATTGGATTTTGTATCAAAACTTTTGCGATACTTTGTGCTGAAAATTTGGTAAAAAAAGAAGATGATGAAAATGATGGTGTTCCTGTAGAAGCTCCCGAAGATGACCAAGAATGTAGGTTTTGAACAGTTTTTTATGCAAAACTTTTCGGAAAACTCATAAAAATTTTAATCATCAAAAAACTTTCCCTACAAACAGCCAAAAAACTGATATTTTCGTAATCTCCATCCCATAAAATAAATGCAACACACAAAAAAATTTAGATAACAAAAAATAAATGTAAATTTTCACGCTTTCACGTTTCGGATCACTCAAACATTTTTTGAATTTTTACGTGCAATTTTCGTTGCAAGAAAAAAATATGGTATTTGACGTTTGTTGAACACATTTTTTTTCAACGTCATTTTTTTGGTGATGATAAAAGTTATCTTTGACGCGCTTTCAATTGTTTTTTTTATTCTTACTACATCCTTCTATTATTCCCTCCTTACCACTGTATGTAATTGATATCGTACATGTATCCATCTTCGTTGGCGTTTCATCGGAGAATATAATCTATTAAGCTTTATATATACATACTTCCTTCGTTTCAGGTGTTGATGATCTTCAATCGATAATTATGGCTGATCTCGACATCCTCAAAGACAAAAAATTCTATGATTATCTACTTCAAAGTGTAAGGCTTTTTATATTGTTTGGTTACTTTGTTTATCCAAAAAAGATTTTATTTTTATATACTTTTGTTGCTTACTAATGGATATATCGATTATCTTGAGCTATTTGCTTGCAGCAAATGTTAATCTGTAATTTGCATGTCAAAGTTACAATGGAACGGGTAACGCAGAGAAACTTTTAGGAACGAGCGATGAACAAACAATCAAAAAAGATTGCCCGTTCGTTCCTATAAAGTGTCTCCGCGTTACTCTTTAACAATGTATTTGCTTAACTAATGTTTTCCCTTCATTAATCCCAATATCCTTTTTTAGTTGAATGATCATCGTGGTAAACTTGATGGCTTTGATAATGTTACAATGCGACCTGAATTTACTCAAGAATTCTTTGCCAGTTATTGGCTTGATCTAATGAAGTAAGTTGCCACTTTGTCTTATGATGAAAGAAATATTTAATATTATCTTATATTCATTTTTAGATGTGCTCATTTTGATAATGTTCCATTGGTAACCGTTGAAGATCATGATCATCAGGGAAAGATCGTTAATGGTTTTGATTCTATACATCGTTCACTTTTTGAAGTATGTGAAAGCAGAATTGATCTTCGACTTACTACTCGATTTGTTATAACTGGAATTAAACTTGGTATGTCTTTTATTTGCAATTTTAAAATACACATAGCATCCGCGTTTCCCTGCCTATGATTATATCTATGAATAACTTTTTTAGCTGATGAAGAAGAAACAGCACTACGGAATTTATTTATGCTTATCCTTTTGTTTGTTTCTGAATGGGTTGCTGATCAACAAGAAGATTGTCCACATATAACACTTAAACAACCAATGGCTCGACTTGTACATGCATGCTTTAGCAAACTTTTTAAAGATATCTATTATGGGAAGGATGAAAGCTTTAAGAACTTTATATTTGATGAAAATAAAGTCAGTGTGTTATTATATTTTTTAAATATTTTTAATTTATTTTTTTTAGGAAAATTCTCCTCCATTTCTCTTTTCTCCAAATCGTTCATTTAATACATCAGATTTATCTGGTTTCAACATTACTCCAAATGTCCAACGACATAATGAAATTGAAAATGAAACTATTCTTGATCGCCTTTCCGAAACAAATGAAGCACTGATGAAAGCTGTTAACTTAAAGACAGACAAGGAACGAAAACTCCTTGCTGATTATAAACATCTTCAAGAAACTATTAACGCTCAAACATTGGAAATGGTAGCAATAAAAAAACTTAATGATGAATACTCGGAGGAAAAGCAAAGTCTTCAGCATAATCTTGTCAAAACTAAAAATGAATTGATCCAAATAGAAACTGAAAAAAAGAATGAGATTGTATCTTTGAATAATACTGTTAGCGAGCTTCAAATGCATCAAGATTTATTGAAAAATCAATTAGCAAATGCTAACCTTGAAACTGATAATCTCAAAAATGATATTGATGAATTAACAGAGGCTGTAAGCGTTCATAAAAAGAATCGGGAAGAACTTGAAGAAGAGAACAAAGCTCTGCAAAATGTAACTGATGCAAAAGTGTTGGAATTTGAGACAAATAGCAATAAACTTTATGAAGAGAAGAAGCGGTTAGAAGAAGATTTGTCAAAAACTCAACGTGAAATGGTAGCAATAAAAAAACTTAATGATGATTACTCGGAGGAAAAGCAAAGTCTTCAGCATAATCTTGTCAAAACTAAAAATGAATTGATCCAAATAGAAACTGAAAAAAAGAATGAGATTGTATCTTTGAATAATACTGTTAGCGAACTTCAAATGCATCAAGATTTATTGAAAAATCAATTAGCAAATGCTACCCTTGAAACTGATAATCTCAAAAATGATATTGATGATTTAACAGAAGTTGTAAGCGTTCATAAAAAGAATCGAGAAGAACTTGAAGAAGAGAACAAAGCTCTGCAAAATGTGATTGATGCAAATGTGTTGGAATTTGAGACAAATAGCAATAAATTGTATGAAGAGAAGAAGCGGTTAGAAGAAGATTTGTCAAAAACTCAACGTGAAATGGTAGCAATAAAAAAACTTAATGATGAATACTCGGAGGAAAAGCAAAGTCTTCAGCATAATCTTGTCAAAACTAAAAATGAATTGATCCAAATAGAAATTGAAAAAAAGAATGAGATTGAATCTTTGAATAATACTATTAGCGAACTTCAAATGCATCAAGATTTATTGAAAAATCAATTAGCAAATGCTACCCTTGAAACTCATAATCTCAAAAATGATATTGATGATTTAACAGAAGTTGTAAGCGTTCATAATTCTGTTGCCGCTATTGCAAACAATAATAGTCTAAAAACAAGAGATGTTGCAACTTCTACTCAACAAGAAAATCGTCAAAAAACTTCTTCATGTATTCCAAGTTGTTTGATGTTCTTCCTTTTTTTAATCCTATTTTTTACAATGTGGATCTATGCATTTGGTGCAATTGTTCCATCATGGGCCTATATTCAAGTACACCATGATCATTTGCCTCCGCAATGAACTTGGTTTTTTCAATTTTTTGTAATTTTCTTTTATCGTTCTCGAGTTTTTGTATGATTAAAGTTTATTTAAATTATATATTATTTAATAATATTATACACAACTTTGTTCTTTGGTTTTTCAATATTATTCAACAGTTTTGTTTTGTTTTAGTAATTTTATTTAATAATCTTTTTGTAATTTTTTTGTGGTTTTTGTTTAGTAAAAATTGATTTTTTACAAGTTTCTTTTTATCTTTCTTCTGGACGGGCAGGGCCGCAAATTAGTCCAAAGTAAGGGGGTGGAACTTCCTTATAAAAACCAAAAAAATCTCATTTTATCTAGTATGAATTTAATTTTTCCCCTTACATTTGGCCGACAAGGGGGGGGGGGGGGGGACTTTCCCCAGTTCCACCCCCCTATTTGTGGCCCTGTGGACGCAGCACAACTTTGCCATAATTTTCTCGGTAACTTTTCGTAAACCGAAAAATCTTCTGTAGAATTCTTTTTTTTAAATTATACTAAAACAATATAAAAGCATTAAGTTTTTTTCTTTTGAATATTATTCAATAATTTTTATTTTTTAAATTAGGTACAATTAACCGGAACATAATTAATAAATTTAAATAAATGATGAAAAAATATAATCGATTTAAGGGTATTTTTTATTTAAATAATGTTCAGTTCACCTGTATTTTGCCTAATTAATTTTAAACATTTTTCGACTTTTTTTTACCACAATCTTATATCAATTTAATTAAACAATTAAGTTTTTTGCAACAGTTAAAATATAAATTATAAAATATTCAAACATTTTTAAAGGGAGTGTCGACGACAAGCAAAAAAAAAATTTTTGGCAACAAGTATGTTTTTACACGAACGAGACATTTTTCTATGCTATTTATTTTCTCTAACTCATTTTCGTGTTAAAACATACTTGTTGTCCATACAAATTTTTTTTTGCTTGTCGTCGACACTCCCTTTAAATTAAATATTTCTTTCAATTTTTTTGTTAAAAAAGCAGCAAAAAATGTTTTCTTTCGATCGGCGAAAAATAAATTTAAAAAAAAGACATTTAAAGGGAGTGTCGGAGACAGACAAAAACTTTTTTCTTTTCTTACAGGAAGGGTCTTAACGCGAAAGCAATATAGACAGGCAATTTTTTAAACACAAAAAGAAAAAAGAGAAAAAAGGTGAACACACGTTTTTTTTACATTTTTTGCTACTTTTATATGTTTATATATTTAATAAACTTTTTTTTTCTTGATATTTTCAGATTTTGCTGCCAGCCAGGTAAGTTTTTATATCGTGTAAGTTTGGTATTTTTATTTATGATAACTAATATCGATATTTTTTAGGTTCTTCTCTCTCTTGCTCTAAAGGGATCAAATTTTTTTATATTATTATTTTATTTTGAAAAAGTTTTTAAATAAATATTTTTATAAAAATTAAACGTTTTCATCATCTTCATCAGATTCAACATCGGTCAACATCAAACTTTCTAGTAAATCGTTATCATCTATATCAACATATTGGAGTTCATTTTCCTCGCTATCAAATACATCACATTCCAAAAGTTGATCAAGTTTCATTTCAAACATATATCTGACTTCAGCGACAATATTTTGTTTCCATGAATAATCGGGTTTTGACTTGACTTTTTTTTTGATTATATCACCACCGCGGTGCTTAGCTTTCATACTGACTTCTCGTACAACTTTTCTTTTGCCATCAAGTTCATCAAAGACGTTATGGTTATAGTGAAGAACGGCAAGTTTAGTTTTATTTTTAAAACTTTCAATATTGAGATAATTGTTTTTGGACCTATAGATATTGCTAACTAAGCCATGAAAACCTTCAAGTGCAGAAGTTGCAAGTTCAGGAGAAAGGCGTTCTACATCACTCAGAAATCCATCATTAGTAAAAGCCTTCAGCAATACTCCATAACTTGAAGAAGTTGGATTTAACAAAGCCTTATCACCAGTATTTGTTTGTTCATGCATGCATCCGAGGTGTTCTTTAAATTTTAATTCATGAATCCATTTTCCGGGTAAATCTAAGGGATCATGTTTTAGAATATTATCAGGATCAACATTCAGTACAAGGGCTTGGTTGTCGTGAAGTACTTCAGACATTGTTCCTTCTACCCATTCATGAACACCAAAAGCGTGAAGAATTGCTGATACTGAAAATTGTTGGCACAAATTACCAGATCCATTTGCAGAGATAACGCTGTACCAAAGGTGATTTAAAAAAGCTTGGCACCAAGGTTGGAAATCTTTTTTAGCTCGTTTATTCTTGCATTCCTAAAGAAAATACATTTTATTTTAAAATTGTTTAGCCAGAACAAACCAAACGCAATATTTTTGCAATCCCTTTAATTACATGCCACGGGTCGAACATATGAATTATGTCTTTAAAATGTATTTGCATCATGGCGATAACAGATTTGCTTCGATCTGTGGTTACGCTAACAATATTTAATCCTTTTCCAATAAGTTCATTCAATGCTCTTTTTAATCCAAGATGTTCCATTGCATTACTGGCACATTTTTCTTCATCTTTATTCAAACAAGCATTTGTAATAATTAATCTGGAAGTAGCATCCATTACCGTAACACAGCATTGAAGGGCACTGAAACCTCGGCTATCATATTGACCGTCCGCTGCAACATTGAGATTTTCACTCTGAAAGGTTATTTTTTTACAGTAATTTTTAATTTCTTGCCTACTTTGTCTTGGATGTATTTTATGACTTTCTGTTGCATTTTATCATATTTGTCTTTGATAACAGTCCAAAACGTTGGCATATAAGTGTAAAATGTGGAACGGTCAAACATAGCGAGGTTTAAAATCATGGCAAATTGTAGAAATGCAGATAAATTAATTGGAGCAGCTGCAACAGCAGACGCTATTTCTACATTTCCTTGATAAATCTGTCTTCCAGGAATACGATCTTGACTCTCCCATTCCACATATTTTTCACATTTGCCACACCAAAGTTTGGTTTTACATGCTGTTCCATTAAATTTTACAGTATGCTTAGCATATTTTGGACGATGTCCACAACGGTGGCAGCGGGAAGTCAACTCAAAAAGTTTATCACATTGTACCATAACATATTTTGGGTCTTTCTGGGGAGAGGAAGTATCAGAAATATCCATCAATTCATCTACATTTTCAGGTTGCATAACTTCTTCATCGTCATTTTCATCATCTACTGCTGATAAATAATCGGGTTCTGGTATAAATACTGGGGTTGGCGATGGTTCAAATATGTTGGATACTGTAGTTGTTTCACAAGACGATGGTTGAAGAAACGTTAATTTAAAAGGTGGATTTTTTGACAATGGTGTTGGAGTTTTTGGTGATGATGCTACAATGTAGTTACTTTATTTTTTATGAAAACCTTTATCCTTACGCTTTGCTCTAAATCTTGAAGGACTTGGAGTTTTGTAAATATAATCCTTTTCAGCTGTTGTTAATAATTTTGGAAGTGCATCGTATTTTGTTATACTTTTACCATCCTGGTCTTCAGTAGTAGATGAACCAAAATGTTTTAGACATATAATTCGCGGTGTATTAATATGACTGAACATCTGAATAGGAATTCCCATATTTTTACAATATTTTGAACGAGCTTCGGTACCTTGTTTTGGGAAATGTCTTGAATGATTCGGATCAACACGGTTACCGCAAATAATACACGGTAATACCATTTTGGTCTAAACTTTTTCACAGTTTTACAGTATCCTTCGAATTTTTAAACATTATAATATTTATTATAGTAAAAACAACTATCATATCCAAGGGAAAAAGAAAATCAATTATTTATTCGGTATTATTATAAGCATCAGAAAAACCTGTATAGTCCCCGCTTTTGTTAGGCCACCGAGTTCTAACAAATTTAACCAAGCATGATGGCAATTCAACTCTTTGTGACATACCGGTACTTCCATGAAGGTAAAAGGTCAACATTGTGTAAGCTGCGAAACGACGATGTCTACAAAAATGAATACGGTAACACAAAACAATGGTGGCCTAACCTATGAGGATCTGATGCTAAAATACGTGTGCTAACTGATAATCCGAGTTGGCGTTTTAAAAATACATCATTTTCATGAAACAAATCCAATTGTAAGGAACGATCAACGATTTCAAAAATTTCTTGTACTTGAGTGATACATTGAAAATCACCCATTTTTGCTTTTATATTTTGAGCATATTTGCAAGCTGAATCCAAAACTTCACGGCAACAAATTGTTTCACGGACCGAATTTTGGATACAACAATTTGTACAAGTGCAGAAATCAGAAACTTGAACACGATCTGGAATAATCTTATCAAGCAAATGACAAACAGTCACATCAGAAGCAATTGATACGACATCAGTCGTAGGAAACCGTATGAAGGCGCGCTGATCCATGTACTAAAATTTATTCAGTAAAATAAAGACCACTATATAACCCATTGTCCCAAAAGAAAGTACTTATATTTCTAAGAAAAATCTTTTATTAATTTTACTCAAAAAAAAAAAAGAAAACATATACGTGTCAAATTGCTGCAAAGAGGGAGACATCAGAATGAAAAACGACAAATTGTCTAAATCCCTTTTCCAAATGTTCAAGAACCGTTGAAATTTGATTTGTCACAATCTTATGTCTCCCTCCCCGGGCAACTGTATCAATACGACCAGCCCATGCAGCAACTTGACATGCAAACAATAAAATTTAATAATTTCACGATAATGAAAATCAAGCACCCGATTTAGAGCAAGAGAGAGAAGAACCTAAAAAATATCGATATTAGTTATCATAAATAAAAATACCAAACTTACACGATATAAAAACATACCTGGCTGGCAGCAAAATCTGAAAATATCAAGAAAAAAAAAGTTTATTAAATATATAAACATATAAAAGTAGCAAAAAATGTAAAAAAACATGTCATGTTTTTTTTACATTTTTTGTGTTCAATTTTTTTCTCTTTTTTCTTTTTGTGTTTAAAAAATTGCCTGTCTATATTGCTTTCGCGTTAAGACCCTTCCTGTAAGAAAAGAAAAAAGTTTTTGTCTGTCTCCGACACTCCCTTTAAAGGTTTCGAAATATTGCGATTTTTTACAACAATTTTTTTGTTTAAATTTGCAAACAAAATTTTTGCTGCTAAAAAACTCAGCGCTGTATTTAAGGGGGGGGGGGGGGCATTGGGGGCCCGTGCCCCCCCCGAAACTGAAGAATTTCCTTTGATCTTTTGCCGCTTCGCGTTGGCGGCGGCAAAAGATCAAAGGCGTGCCCCCCTAAAATCGCTGTGCCCCCCCTGAAATTTTTTTCTGTATACGGCCCTGAAAAAACTCTTTGGTTTTTATTAAAAAAAATAGGTTAAAACTTTTAGCAAAAAAAATCGATTTGTATCAAAATATTTTATTAAAAAACAGCAACATTTTATTATTTATTTTAAAAATGGTTTTTGTCATGAAAAATATTTAAAGGTTTTTAAATAAAAAAGACATGTTTCAAATATAATAATTTATTTTTTATTAATGGAATGCCCGAAATCGCATAATTCCAACGTTAATTGTTTCATATATTTTTTATATTTTTGCAACATCTTTCAAAAATATTTATTAATTGCCAAAGAAAGCTAAACGATTATTTCAAAATAGTTTAATTAAATATTTAAAAAGAAAAAAATAACAAATTTTCGCCGTCTGCCTTTTTTTAACGCATTTTGGCTTTTAAAAAAGAAAGAAAATCGATAAAAGCGCTGTCCTTTTTTTTACGTTTTCAAAAAAAGCAGTTTACAAAAAAATCAAAAAAAAAGCAGCGGCAAAGTTTTCATTTTTGAATTTTTTATTTTATCTTTTTTTTAAATAAATCATTATTAAAATATAACTTTTTATGAATCTATTTTTATCAGTGAACTTTCTCATAATCGGTTTCCAAAACAAAATGCATTAAAAATTAATTAAAATTAAATAAAATAATTTCAAACATAAATTTTTGAAAAATTTTCAACTTATCAAAAATACATTTATAAATGTTTTTTTAAAATTTAATGATAAAAAATAGCTGTGTTTATATAAAAAAATTTTAAAACAAAAATAAACGAAAAAAAATTGATAAATTCAATTACAAAAAAATGACCCGTTAATAAACGATAAAAATAAATAATTCTTTGGTAAGGGAGCGTCCAGACGTGACGTCACTATAAAATCGAAAATTTTGAACCCCACCCACCCTTCCGTCACGCTTTGCCCTTTGATCTTTGTCGGCTTTTTAGCAGGAGCGTCACGTTTAGCTTACCCCCCACCCACCCATAAAACCCGTGACGTCACGTCTGGACGCTCCCTAAGCATTTCAAGCAATCATTGATAACAATAATTTAAATAGATTGAAAAAAGCCCAAAAGTGACTCAGGTGTTTCTTCCATTTTAATTTCCAAATGACTTTCAGCAGTTATTAAACCACAAAATCCATTAACAGTAATTACAATTTTTCGAACACCACGGGGATAAGATTTTAATTCAATTAAAATTTTTTGCCACTTTCCAACTAAAAAAACTATATATTTTAAAAAATTCTTGTGCTTTTAAAGAAATTTTTGATAGATTCTTTTAAATTTAAGCAAGTACAACTCTGCGAAATCGAAATTTCGATTTCGTAAATTTTTAAAGTAAAGTAATTTTTCAAAAAAAAAATAATTCAAAAATTAAATGCAAAAATATTCAAACTTACTTCCATGCAATAAAATACTGGCGACTTCTCGGTATACAAGCTTAACACATTTACCATCGTCTGTTAATAATGCCACAAGAATTTTATTCACTGAATTTGTGTGACTAACCCACCATTCAGAAAAAATTATTGGAGGTCGTTTTTGATCCATTATCTCCGGCTAAAAAAGATAAATAAATTGTGTTTTTTTTGGATACAAATATAATAACTTACAGTAATTCCGATGTCCTCAAAAGAAATAATAAAAGATTTATCAGCACGTTCCCCACAAATTTCATGACCTTCATCAAACAAAGCTTCAACATCAGGACGAATTACATAATTTAATGGGGCTACCGTATATCTCCAACTAAAAAAAATATGTAAGATTAAATATATGCAGGGGGGTCCATTTTGTGGGACTTTTAAAAAAGGACTTTTAAAAATTTTGGCATTCTGGGACATTTTGTCAAACCGCGCCAAATTCAAATTTTTTTAAGATTCAACTATTTTAAAGTATATATTATAAAAATTCAAACATTTTGACACACAATGAGCACCAAAAATAAATAATAGTTGAATCTTAAAATAATTAAATTTGGCGAGGTTTGGCGAAATGTCCGAGGATGTCAAAATATTTAGTCAAAAAGTTTTTTTTTGCTCTACCCTAAAAATATTAAACCCCTTGGCTCTTTTGGGAACAATTTGCCAGTATAAGGGATTGTCCTCGACGTGACGTCACTATAAAATCGAAAATTTTGAACCCCACCCACCCTTCCGTCACGCTTTGCCCTTTGATCTTTGTCGGCTTTTTAACAGGAGCGTCACGTTTAGCTTACCCCCCACCCACTCATAAAACCCGTGACGTCACGTCTGGACGCTCTCTAAGACGTGTGGGACTTTTAAATGGAGCATCCTGAATAATATCAAAATCTTACCCTTTACTAAATTGCCATCGAGGATCGGCATTTCGTGCGACATCGTCTTGCCCATTAAGATTTTTTGAATCAACCAAATTGCTATTATAAGGCTTCTTAATAATCAAAAGAGGATAATTTTCGGAAAATAATGGAGTTCCCAATTCCATCAATCCTTTCAAATAATTATCTGAATCATATTCTTCTTTTTTTAACCAAAAGTATCGGCCATAAGTGACAGCATTCCATTCTCGGCAAACCTATATAATCAATAATCAATAAACATTTGTAATTTTAATAATTAAACATAATATGATTAAACTTACTCTTCTACAATTAATTATATCCTTTTTTGGCAATCTTAAAAAAATTTCTTTTAAGATATCTGAGCATGCAGAAGATAAATCAACAGAATCTGAAGGCGGTGCCTTTGATCTCTTTTTAAAAATTCCACTCAAACAATTCATTGCAGCAAATAATTTTATGAATTTTTGTTGATATTTTTAACTTCTAAAAATAATATGGATCGATTGGGATTTTAATATCATACGTTATTTAAAAAAAGATGATTCAAAGATTAGCGGCGATCAGCGACAGAATTATATAATTTTAAAAAAAATGCAAACAATTTTGAAGAATTGAAACGAAAATTCTTTGCAAATTTGGAAGCTGTTGCAATAAAATTAGTGTTTTGCTTCACACCGTAGGGCAGTGTAAAATGCAAAAGCTAAACATGGAAAAATATATTTAAAAAAATTGATGATTTCAAGATGAAGAAAATCAAAAAAGGAAAAATGAATAACAAAAAAAATTTTATTTTGAGAACGGACACCCAAAATTGTGAAAAAAGCTATTTCATAGAGAGCAAAAAAAATAGGAAAGAGTCTGGAGATCAGTGATCTTCTGACTCTTTCATAAAATGAATCATAAAATAAATGTTGTTTGAAAACAAATTAAAATTAATTTTAAAGAATTATAACGAAAATGCTTTGGAAATTTGGAAGATGTTGCAACAAAATTAGTGCCATGCTTTGCGCAAATTTTGTCCCCCCCCCCCACCCCGGGGGCGGAGTTTGGGGCAAAATTTTATGCTAATCCAAGGCGGGGCGAACTTTATTTGTAATTATTTAAAAAAAATAAAACTTCCTTGGAATTTTGGTAAAAAACATTTTCATAACGTTTATTATTTAAAATTAAAAAATTAGGAAAAAAATATGGCAAAAATTTATAATAATTTCGGGACAGATCACGGGGCGCGGGGGCAATGAAAGCCATAATAGTCTGACACTGGAATAATACAGTTTTAAAAAAAATGATTCCAAGATGAAGGAAATTGAAAAAAGGCAAAACGAATAACAAAAATAAATATTTTTTTGAGTATTTTCTTTTTTTTCTGCTGCTTTTTAACGGAGAGAGAGGACGGACGCTTGAAATTGTGAAAAAAGCTATTTCGTAGAGAGAGAAAAAAATATGAAAGAGTCTGGGGATCTCTCAGACACTTACATAAAATGAATCATAAAATTTATTTTTCGGATTTAAAGTCACTTTTGAAAAATCGAAACGAAAATATTTTGAAAATTTGGAAGCTGTTCCAACAAAATTAATGTTATACTTTCCTCCCATTTTGTCTCGCCCTGCAGGCGGAGCGTGGAGCAAAATTTGTGTTTGTGTAATTATTTTTAAATTTTCTCCTGCAATTTTAGTAAATAAACATTTTAATATCGTTTATTTATAATTACTTTATTATTTAAAAATTTAAAAATCAGGAAAAAAATATGGCAAAAATTTATAATAATTTCGGGACAGATCACGGGGCGCGGGGGCAATGAAAGCCATAATAGTCTGACACTGGAATAATACAATTTTAAAAAAAAACACAAAATTGATTACAAGATGAAGAAAATCAAAAAAGGAAAAATGAATAACAAAAATAAATATTTTTTGAGTATATTCTTTTTTTTCTGCTGTGCTTCTTAACGGAGGAAGGACACCAAAATTGTGAAAAAAATTATTTCATAGAGAGAAAAAGAATTTGGAAGAGTCTGGGGATCAGTCATTTTTGAGAGAGAAATTTTTGTGAAATACATATAATAATGAATAATCACAAAAATCAGACGCAGAAAAGCAACTGAAAAAATCTTTTCTTTTGAAATAAAAGGGTGTGCCAAATTATAGTATACAATTTTTCATTATAATATCTTAGCTGGTGATTACGGTGGAGCAAAAAGAGTTTTTTAAACGGTCGCCGCGGAATCGCATAAGTAAAACTCAAAGTGCATAAAGTTGAGTCATTCTTTGATGGAATATGATGAACTCGAACAAAAAATTTTGTTGGATTTTAAATTCTTTTAATCCAAACACCTTTTTTCTTATCATAACGATAATGATGTAGATTTTGTTGATATGTATATTGACATGCATTTTCATCACGTGCACAAAGTTCAAATAATGCTAAGAGCGGACTTTTATCTTCTCTTTCTGCAGCATTTTCTTCTGAACCTTCTTCAAAATATACCATTTGTTCTTATGTACTTTATTTTGATGGTGGTTTCAATTAGTAGCCCCGTTGAAACTATAGCACGTACGAATTTTCTGGCAATATAGATATATCGAGAAAACCATTAGAAACAAAATTGCAGTGGGGTTTTACCCCATCATAATGTAATTTGGATTTGACGTGGCAAAAAGTGTCAAAAAAGGACTTTTTGTCAAATTTCGTTTTCGTAACGACACATCCCCAAATCGACCAAGGTGTAATGGATGATTAAAGAACATTCAGCAACACATCAAAGCAAATGAGAAAGAAAGAAGAAAAAAGACTCAGCGGCAATGACTATCAAAAACGAGGGGAATTGGTTGGTGGTGGTGTAGCTCAGTGGTAGAGCATCCGTTGGCTTAAATCGGTAGGTCGGTGGTTCGAATCCGTCCACAACCACTAATATTTTCCCACTCGTTACACAGCACGTCTGAATCAAGCGGACATTTTTTTTTTCAAGCCTGCAAACCACTTTTTGCTGCGAGCTTGTCCGAGTGGGAGAAAGCGCGCGCGTTTGGACGCTTTTGCTGCAAAGGTTCGAGTGCGCGTTGGGGAAATGAAAAAAATATTTCACTAAAAATTAATTTAAAATGTCAAAAATGATAAAATAATTTTATATTCTTATGGCATAACAAAAAAATTTGTAAAAAATAATAAAAATGGTCTTTTATCTTTTGAGTTGGTACAAAAATGTTACACGTTGTATTTTGTTGATTCAAGTTTACATCATTTTGTAAAGATTCTTTTTTATTCCTAATTGCCTTTGGTTTTTACAAATATCTTGGCAAAATTGTATTCATCGATATATTAAACCTCATACTATTTTACAAACAAGAGATTTTTTATTAATAAAAGCTCTGATTTTGGATTTTGCAAAAAGTTTAAGCTTGAACATACTTCAATGTTTTGTTGGAACAATGGAATTGTAAGCTGCAGAATTATATCGTCATGAACATCGAATTGATTGTATGATGTTGATGTACATATTTTCAATGAGATGCGTATGTATATTCTTATACTTTAACAAATGGTAAACTTCTTCATGGTGACAAATTTTATCGACAAAGTAACATCTTATTGGGTGAATATATATAATGTCAGAGCTTGCAGCAGTTGGCATGTTTATTTTTATTTAATACTGTCATTAGTAAATATATTCTTTTAGATGCGTTATTTAAAATAGCTGCAAAAAGCCTAATTTAATCAACGGTACTACTGGAATATTCTCAAACGCCTTGACTTCAAGAGAAGATCTTCGAAAATTTCAAAGTTTACGTCAATTCGAGATTTGTTTTGTTTTTTGCGTTTATGTTTTTAAATTACAGTAACTTTATTTTAGTTAATGGCAGACTGCGTAACTCACTGGTGTATGTATATATATTGCAAGGATATGTTATGCTGAAGAAAACAATAGAAACTCATCGAATCTTTAATAGAAGACTATAAGAAGAAATAGATAATGGTTTTATCAAAGCTGTTCTAAGAGCCTTTTTAACACATAACTCCAACATCACCATCATTAGTATTATCACCGATGGAGAAAAGCGATGATGAACAAATTTTGTTTTTAAATTAAAATCTCAAAAATATATTCTGATTAGTGATTAGAAAAATTTTACTATTTAATCAATTCTGATATTCAGTTATCCATCATAAACTTACAGACTCTTAAAAAAGGTATATCATTTATGTATCCTTTTTTTAAAGAAACTTTATTAAAGAAGATACATTTATTTTTACAAATTTTTTTGTTATGCCATAAGAATATAAAATTATTTTATCATTTTTGACATTTTAAATTAATTTTTAGTGAAATATTTTTTTCATTTCCCCAACGCGCACTCGAACCTTTGCAGCAAAAGCGTCCAAACGCGCGCGCTTTCTCCCACTCGGACAAGCTCGCAGCAAAAAGTGGTTTGCAGGCTTGAAAAAAAAAATGTCCGCTCTTTCCCTTTTTGGTTCAGACGTGACAGGTATCATTCTAAAGCTATTTTTTGGTCATTCTACGTTATTTGGCATCGTTTGATACCAAACATCCTAACGGAACACTTTTTGCCAAAAAATGAGCCCGTGGGTCCACACTGAATACGATGTTCTTTTGTAAACAAATAAAAATGAGAAGAAATAAAAATTACATATAATTAACAAATAATAAAATGTTTATTGATTACGAAATTCTCAATAATTATAAATGATGAATATTATTTTTTAATGGTTTCAATTTCAAACAAAGCTTGAACATTTCCTCCCTCATCAGATTCACAATACAATACAAGTGAACCATTTGAAAAATAGAAAATTTCACCAACATGACTTGGACTAAAAAAGTGCGTCATGTTTTAATAACCGGAGAACGGGGCAATGCCCGGTGCGATATTTCAATAGCAACAGAGCGCGGGGCGGGGCGTGGGGCCGATTTTTAAAAGTGACGGGGAACGGGGCCGGGGCCACAAAAAGGCCAAGTCACATCACTGTCTACATTGATATTTATTAAAAACTAGCCGAAAAAAATGCCCGACACAACACTGACCTGATCCCTTCTTCGTCATCATTAAAATAAAAAAAAATATTATTTTCTGAAGTAAAAGCATTTTTAATTTTTTTAACAGTAAATTTTGCAATAACATTTTCATCAATTTGAAATTTTCCACATTTTGCACTTGAATACTTTTGAGAAGATGACCCGAAAAAAGGTGTTGTCCAAATTGAATGATAAGGATACTTATTTATTACAATATTCTTTTCCTCTTTAAACTCAATTGTAATACTTTTTCCTGGCGGAATTAAAATTGTATAAATTTGTGACCCCAATGTTATATCACTCCAATATGAAGCATTTGAAGAACTAAATTTGAATAAATTTTAGCATACGTATATAAATAAATAAAAGCCTACAAATATTCAATAAAAGGTGTGTCAAATTTGTAATCAGAAAAAATGTAGATATTTGAATCATGAGAATTTGTCCAAAAATTTGTCATAATATAATTTGTAAAAAATTCTAAAATTTAAAATTTAAGAATTCGTAAAAAAAATGTTCTTCAAATTCTACAAAACTATCTATCGTTTGATTCGTCCCGATGAGTAGATTACATTAATTGTAAAACTAGTTTCAAAATTTTTTAAGCCAAATTATCGACCTTTGTGACGAAATTTCGTTGATTTTAAAAAAACAAAAAGATTTGAATTTGAGCGCCAAAATGTCCTTGGCATTTCTAATAAATTCAAATTTTTAAAGTTTTTTTGAATTTATCAAAAAAATTCCGGTTCAACGGAATATCCGGGGTTTTTTTCCGTTCCGGTTTAAAAAAAATTTTAAGAAATTCCGTTCCGGTTTTAAAAACCGAGTTCCGCACATCCCTGCCGGGAATGGTGACCCGTAACTTGGTTTTTTCGATTTCGGATCGGGTCGTCGTTTACTAATTCTGACTCCTTTTCAACAACAATGTTTACATTTAATGTAATAGGAAAAACATAGAATTATACAAGAAAAAAAATGGACTGGCCAGTTTTGGGGATTTAATTTTTGGGGAAGGATTTAAGATGATTTTTTCGAATTTTTTTTTAAAAAGCTCCCCGTAACATTATTATAAATGAAATCCACAAATTTCATATCCCCAAATTTCCCGTCCGGAAAAAAATCCCCAAAAACGGTCACGCCGAAATAATTTGTTTTATTTGTGAATCTACTTGAAATTATGGTAAAATTTACATAAACTACATTATACTGAGAAGAAAGTGTGGCGAAAATATCCTCACTGGTGATGTATGATGCAACAGTGTTTTGCTATCATCACCAAAAGTGACGATTCCCACTGGTCGATAAAATCAAGAAAGCGGCAAAGAGACTTTTTTTAACGCCAAAAGTTTTTGGCAAAATGTACAAATTTTCATCCGACTAAGTGAATTTTTAATATTAATTTTTTTATATATCCAATATTAAGACTCCATAATTAGTGATCGGATCCCGTCCCGTTCCCGTCGGGATTCCTGGCGGGAACGGGATTTTCCCGTTTCCCGTCCCGCGACGATTTTCAAAAAACGGGAATGCCATATTCCCGTTCCAGTGTCCATTTTCATAAAACGGGAATGCCATATATAGCTTAAGTTGCAAAATATTGTTTCTTAACAACTTCAAGCTCTGATTAATCTGAAAGCTTTTCTTCTGATGATACTTTAATATATGGAAACAAACAAAAAAATAGATTATCTGCAGATTCTGCTCAAAAATTACTTAAAATTTTTGGATATTACATGTTACAAGTTTCCGACGAGAATCACGGGATTCTCCTGGGATTCCCGTAATTCCCGTCCCGTGTCCATTTTCAAAAAACGGGAATTCCCGTTTCCCGGGTTTTACCGAAAACGGGACGGGATCCGATCATTATCCATAATATATAGTTTTATAGCTCTTGATCTCCTAATTAATAATATAAAAGAATATTTGTACAATAACTTCTCAAAGTCTCAGAAAAAGACTTTGAAATTTTGATAATATTCCCAACCTTGGAACTACATAAAAATCGTTTTTTCACAATTAAATCTAATCTAAACAATTTTATAACATGGCGTTACATAGTTTTGTAGTATTTTTTGTGCTGATTATTATTATAAAAGAAAAATATAAGTCGCTTTGCTGTTTTTTTAAATTTGTCGACCAGTGTTCCATCACTTCACTTCCACTAGGTTTATGCACGTTTTTTCGTTTTCTACAAAAATTTTAGCTTAGAGAAATCATTAAAGGATGCGGGCGGTTGCTCAGGGGGGGGGGACTAAGGCAAATTTGTGAAAAAACGGCTTGGCCTTTGTCCATCCTTAAAGGGGGAGACCCACCTTGAACAATTTTTTTGTTCAGGGTTCATTGGAGCTGCTTTTTTTTTTAAAACCTTTTGCAGCTCCAACGAATAAAAAAAGCAGCTCCAATGAGTCTGCGATCGCGTTGATACCATCAAGAAAATTGCAGCAAAAAATTGTTCAAGGTGGATCTCCCCCTTTAAGTGAGGGAGAGAAACAATGTAAGAAATGAGTTTTAAAATTTTGGCGTTTTATGACAAGCCGCTAAAACGTGGACATGAATTTCAAGAATTTCTCCGCATTTAAAGCGATAAAATTTTCTTTTGGTTTAAATTCTATTTGTTAAAGGGGGAGTCCCACCTCAAACAACTTTTCTTACGACCTTTTTTGTCAACGCACAATGAAAAAGAATGAAAAAGTGAGTGCGGTGTTACGCACGCTTTGCATTCTTTTTCATTGTGCGTTGACAAAAAAGGTCGTAAGAAAAGTTGTTTGAGGTGGGACTCCCCCTTTAAAGTTACCAGAAAAGGAGAAGTCTGCAAAAGATGGAAAATTAAAAATTATAATTTCGCATGTTCCATCTGTTGCTGCCATTGCTATTATATCATTATTTTTTATCGCTGTTGGAGCATCAAAAATAAGATGCGTAAATAAACAATGCTTTGAATGCGCTGAAAAAACATGGTTTTAAAAATATTTTTGAAATATTTTTATATTTACCTTTTAAAGCTCTAACAACGATAACATAGGGGTTCGATTCATCATCATATTTTTGAAGAAAATATAAATACAGTTTTTCATTTTTTGCGATATATCTAACAGCGACTTTTGTGCTTGATATAAACCTAAAAATAATGATTTTACACTGATTATTTATTAAAAAATAACTGTTAATTTTAGCTAACGTTTTTTCATCTGTCACTGGTTTGCTTAAACCTTCATCTTGATAAATTAAAGCATAATCAGAGCTAGCAAGATCGAAACCAGAATAAAGTTCCAAAGTATCATTCTTCTGAAATGACAAAGTGTTACGAAAATTCGAAATTAAATAAGGTTAGAATTTCGGGAAATCTTTCATCTCATAGATTTTTAAATAAAATAATTTACCACGTTTTCATCTAATATTACAGCGACTAATGTGTTTGCAGGATAATCATTTGCATGTATAATTTGAGAAGGTTTAGATCTTGTTAAATGAATTGTTTGAATTGTTGGAGCTTAAAAGGTTGAAGTAATTTCAAAGAATTCAGTGCCCCAAAATTGATAATCATTCGAAATAATCAAAAAATTGAATATCATTTTTTTCACTGTACGTACGTACGTACGGGAAAAATAAAAAATGGGGGGGGGGGGGTAGTAAACAAGGCCGCCTTAGCGATCTTGTTTACTATTCCCCCCTCTCATTTGTATCCTTATTTAGCAGCTCTAATATTGTGTTTTTTTCATTCTCCAACCGAAAATTCACATGAAACCTTGAAAACAGTATAAATAGACGAAATGTTTTATTTTCTTGCTTTTTTCCGTCCTTCGAAACTTTGCTGAATAGTCGACTCTCGTCTTCTCCTTCGTCAAAATTTTTCAGAGTCTTTTTCTGCCACAGATCCGAACAGTTCGATTTTTTCGAATTGTCCAGATCTTTACAAAAAAAGACTTTGAAAAATTTTGAGGAAGGGGGGGGGGTAGTAAAACAAACAGTACTCTATACTTTTGTGACTACATCTCCGACGTCGTAGTCGGTGATCAAAAAAATATGAAAGATTTTTGATTTCGGAGTCGAACTAATTATCTTTGACTCCGGCGTTCGAGTAATCGAAAAGCCTTACAACACTAATAAAATACAAAAACATACTATTGATGACACTAAATTTAAATTGCAACTTTGAAAGAGTTCTGGAAGTAATAGAAAGAAAGTGAATTATATTTGTATTATTTGCTGGAAGAATTATTTCGTTTATACTTGATGATTGAAAAGCAAGAAGAATATTATCATTTGAGAAGATTTGAAGAGCATCATGGTTTTTGTCAAAGATTCCTTCTGAGATGATATTCAAAAAAATGTTTTTATTCGAACATTTTGAATCAAGTTTAACCTAAAAAAATAGATGTAAAGCTCGATTTTTAAAAAACTCAAGCATTTCTTGGCACAGGGAACCAAAAGTCATGGGAAAAAGGTAAAAATGTTTTTCTAGGGTAAATAGGGTCCAAAAACGTCATTTTTGAGGTCAGTTTCAAAACTGATGTAGCGGATTTCGAGATATGAATTTTGGGTCATTTTTTAAAAAAAAATTTTATTTTTAAGATAAAATTACAAATTTGGTATTGTTCGATAGCCCTTGACCAGCTGAGTCTAAAACATTTAGGATTTAAGACATTTCATCACTTAAAAGTGGTGTTTCGATTCACAGAACGCCAAAAACTCGGTTTGGTTACGGTAATTGATCAAAAACTTTTTTTTTTCACAACTAAACAGTCGGGTTCTCCCCGGAATCGAATTCCCCATGGTTTTTTACCCCTAAAACGGAAAATATCATTATTTTTTAGAGGGGCCTGCGAATTTCATAAATAAACAAAACTCCTCGACTGAGTAATCCGAAAATCCAAAAATTGTTGTTTTGGATCATTTGGACTCAAATTTTGATGCAAATAACTAAAAAACATAATAGAAACTTTATAAAAAAGGTTCCGTGTGAAAATAACCAAAAGTGGATTTATATTAAATTTTTAAAGATGATGGACCATAAAAATAGCCTACATTTAGATCAAAATCTCTAAAAACGTTTTGGTGTAATAAAATTTTTTTCAGACAGTTTTTTTTACTTTATTATAATGTTTTTTAACTCGTTAAACAGTTTAAATTCGATCATTACTGCACATATTGGTAAATCAGCTAACTGAATTTGTTTCAGTAAGATTTGAGTTACTTCTTGCTCTCGTGACTTACAGCTTGTTATCGAAGTTACACCCTATGGTATACAATGTCATTATTTTGCAAATTATGAGTTTACGAGGTCATTAAACAGTTGAAGTATTATTGTTCCCTGTAAAGGCACGCTAATGAATAATCTTGCTCATAAAAACGGTGATAAAGTCATTTCACAAGCATTTATTTGCAAGTGCTAATTTGACAAAACCCTTGCTTGTTCAACAAGATGTATTTTGGAAATTTGGTGATGAAAACTTTTTCACAAGGTTGATATGGTTTCTGTATATGCAGGCGAACAATTTTTTTATCATTTTATTCTATCATTATTTTTTTTTGTAGATCTTTCAATGATATAAAAATGACGTTTTTTGGTTTTTAAAAGGGTCTAACGGCTCCCAGACATTTGCGCCAAAGACATTTGCTCCGCGACATTTGCGCCCATAAAAAGACATTTGCGCCGATAAAATAAAACTGCTGAATTTCACCCATAATATCTTCCTTAATCCACAGAATGATTTCTATACTCTCCACGATTCCCTAAGGGCGCCCTACGGGCGCCTCCTAAGCCTAAGCTGAGGGCGCCCTTCGGGCGCCTACTAAGCCTAAGCCTAAGGCTAAGGCTTAGGCCCATGTGCTAGCCTAATGAGGTAGGATCTATCCTAAAAAGTCTTATCGGCGCAGATGTCGTTTTATCGGCGCAAATGTCGTGGTGCAAATGTCTTTGGCGCAAAAGTCGCGGCGCATATGTCGCGGCGCAAATGTCCGCGGCGCAAACTGCGGAGCACCGGTCTAACAAAATGACATTAAAAATCAGTTTTGTGATAGACAAAATAATTTAAACTGTTTAACGAGTTAAAAAACATTATAATAAAGTAAAAAAAACTGTCTGAAAAAAATTTTATTACACCAAAACGTTTTTAGAGATTTTGATCTAAATGTAGGCTATTTTTATGGTCCATCATCTTTAAAAATTTAATATAAATCCACTTTTGGTTATTTTCACACGGAACCTTTTTTATAAAGTTTCTATTATGTTTTTTAGTTATTTGCATCAAAATTTGAGTCCAAATGATCCAAAACAACAATTTTTGGATTTTCGGATTACTCAGTCGAGGAGTTTTGTTTATTTATGAAATTCGCAGGCCCCTCTAAAAAATAATGATATTTTCCGTTTTAGGGGTAAAAAACCATGGGGAATTCGATTCCGGGGAGAACCCGACTGTTTAGTTGTGAAAAAAAAAAAGTTTTTGATCAATTACCGTAACCAAACCGAGTTTTTGGCGTTCTGTGAATCGAAACACCACTTTTAAGTGATGAAATGTCTTAAACCCTAAATGTTTTAGACTCAGCTGGTCAAGGGCTATCGAACAATACCAAATTTGTAATTTTATCTTAAAAATAAAATTTTTTTTAAAAAATGACCCAAAATTCATATCTCGAATAAGGATGGACAAGGGCCAAAATCTTTGGCCCTGGCCCGGCCCTGGCCCTGGCCCTCTGTAGCTTATCCCTCCCCCCCCCCATTTTTGGGGAGGAATAACCTAAATTTTTAAAATAAACTTGGATTTACCGTAAAATTGCAACGAAGATTTCCGCAATATGTTGTTGTGTTTGGCATTATCGTATACCATGTCTGTGAGAATAAGACCCGGTAATATGCAAATTTGTACATTTGTACTGCATTAGCGATTCACGGCGCGGTCATTTTTAATTTGCATAAACTTTGGCACTTATCTCCTCTGTGAGATTAGAAGATTTTTTGAAACATTTTTATACTAAAAACTAAAAATTTTTTTCTCTACAATTTGTATAAAAATTTTTCAAAAAAAAAAAATTTTCATACAACAAAAAAAAAATTTTTTCTAATCTCACAGAGGATATAGGTGCCAAAGTTTATGCAAATTAAAAATGACCGCGCCGTGGCGATTATTTCGTTTATGAAAACAAAAAATTCAATTATTTAATTTGTGAAGCATTAGCGCGTATAGGCGCCATTTTTTTTTCCAAATTTGCATATTACCGGATGTTGAGAACATGGTATAACTATTTTTGAAGGTGAACATGAACACTCTTAAATTGTTATCATTACATTTTTGACAGTAATGATGCAAATCTTACTAAATTCAGTAAATTGGATTTCAAACCCCAACGACTGATAACTTCCATCACTCAAAAATTCCCAAAATACATGACTATTA
Source organism: Panagrolaimus superbus (assembly GCA_964035985.1). Classification (NCBI taxonomy): domain Eukaryota; kingdom Metazoa; phylum Nematoda; class Chromadorea; order Rhabditida; family Panagrolaimidae; genus Panagrolaimus; species Panagrolaimus superbus. Next base: position 18,074,028 of record OZ038357.1, read on the forward strand.
TATCCACTTTCTTGTGATTGAAACGCTATTGGTTTATGCGAAACTTCATTCTTAATTTGTTCCTGATACTCTTGCATTGAATATTTTAATACATCGACATTATATTCTAAACTTTGAGTTGTCACAGTTGCGATCAACATTTTATATGTTGGTAATGTTAAATTGAGAGAACAATATGCATTATTCTGATATCCACGCATTGAAGAATCTATATTCGTCCAAATGAAGGTATCATTCACTTTTGTATATGTACAATTTCCATCAACTTTTTTTTTATGTGGAATTTTAATTATTGTCAGGTAACCCTCAAAAAATATCAAATCTTTACCATTCTGTACTGGAAAAATGATGCTATCACTATGAAAAGTAATAGAAAGATATGGGCCTTTGTAAGAATATGCAGAGTTGAGGGTCGCCATTTCATCGCTACAATGAAATAAAAAAATTATGGAATTTTGAATGTTTGTGACTTTGAATTTTCCCGAAAAAATATTGTTTTTTAGTTTTTGACTAAGGGATTGTCCAGACGTGACGTCACTATATAAAATCGAAAATTTTGAACCCCACCGACCCTTCCGTCACGCTTTGCCCTTTGATCTTTGTCGGCTTTTTAACAGGAGCGTCACGTTTAGCTTACCCCCGACCCACCCATAAAACCCGTGACGTCACGTCTGGACGCTCCCTTAATTAAGAAGGCATAGTATTACGTTTATCCCAAAATTTTAATGACTTGACCCAAAATATTAATTAAATTTTCCCATTGTAGCGGGCTATAAATACTGCTACCGCAATCCGCGGGGGGGGGGACTTTAAAAACTACCAAAACACTTTTAAAGGGCTACCGTAACCAATTAAACCCCTCAGATAATTCAAAAATCAAATTTGGTGTACTGCCATGACCCCGGGGTGAACGGTTTTGTCGGTGTATAACTACCGATGGCTTGAACTCAGTCGCATTACTTCCAAATGCTATAATTGAAACTACAAATGTTGACATGGCTATCAGGAATATGCCATAAAAAATTAAACCGAAATATGCAAATTTAAAAATATAGCAGCAAAAGTTAATTTCGCCAAAAACTCGATCGCGCACCTTTAATTGGTTATAACTTTGCGGCAATGCTTCCAATAAACTTGAAAGAAACCTAAACTATAGATAACACTTTAGATAAAATATTGGCAAAGTTTTGGGCTAAATGGGTTAAAAAAAATGGCAACAAAAGTTTGAAATTTTTTCTTCGTTTTTATTTCCTAAAAGGGAAATTAACACTAATTTATAAATCTATAGATGCCACATTATATGGAAGAAAAAAACAAGCTTATTTCTTTTTTTAGCTTATTGCGTTGAATAAACATTTTGCTGAAAACGTCTTAGAAAATTGCACCTTTTCTTTATTTCCGATGTGACGCGTGTTATACAAAATAAAATTTGTTTTAAAAAATAAAAAATAACATACGTAATCCTTTTTACATTCTGATTACCATCAACTATTTCCAAATATTCAGATTGACCAGCAATATTTAAAATAACAAGTTTAAATCGATAATTTAGCGGTGCTGCAAATCGCCAACGACAATTTGTTTTATTTACCAAAGATCCCAATTGAAAGGTATCAACAAAAGTAGAACGAAGATAAAACGTTTTATTAGAATCTGTAATATTGTAAGGATTTATGGTTGAAATGGATTCCATTGGACATCCTAGAGACCACTCATCTGAATATACAAAACCTTGAAAAACATTATATGTTTTATCAGTTGTTGTTTCAACCGTCAGCTGTTTATCACTAATTGTTTTCATATATGGTATTCCAATGAAATGTGCGGTTTGTTCTTGAATTCTAAATTGAAGTTGCTACGAAAATTATACCCACAGAATTGGGTGGGTACCCTATTTTTTGATAATTTTTTTCATCAAAAATTGCAAAGTCTTTTTTGCCGAACATTTAGTAAGTTTGAAATAATGAAACTTCAAATTTATTAAATGTTCAGCAAAAAAGACTTTGAAAAATTTGATGAAAAACGAGAGCGGAAAAGAGACGACCGCTCAGAAAAGACATGAAGAATGAAAAAAAGATCAGAATTTACGTCCATTCCTCTATTTATACGGTTTTGGAAGGTGAATGCAAATTTTGCTAATCGAAAATGAAAAAATTAAATAAATGAATGAGGGGGGGGGACTCAAAAAGTGCGCCATAGCGACCTTATGGAGTTTTCCCCCCTTCATTCATTTATTTAAATTTTTTCATCAAAAATTTTCCATTTTAATTTTTTCATTTACACTTTTTTTTAAAAATTAGCATTTATCCACAAACATGGTTTTTAGGGGGGAAAAACTCAATAAGTGCGCATAAGCGATGTAAAACTTACCGTGTGTGTGGATAACATGCTAATACAGGGTGATTCAAGAAAAAGTCCGATTTTCAAATGGCTGGCAAATGGTTCCTGTTCCATTTAAACGAAAAGTAATGGAGCAGCGATACTCACCGTGGCTTACCATTTAATTTTGGTTTTTTTGGGGGAACAAGTCGAAATTTCGAAAATTTAGTTTTAGTTTTTATTTTATCCCCGCCGGCAAAAAACCATTTTTTGTGAGAAAAAGCGTATGAGTATATTGAGGTATCGTGTCTAGGTTTGCCGTCCTTTCCCCAAAAGTCTGGAATCCCCGAGAAAATCCCCGACTGAGAAATCCGCCGGTTAATACAATATTTCGTTTTCGCCTAGCTCCCCCCCCCCCCTTTCTCACAAATATATAAAAATATATCTTACTTTGAGCCTTCTACTGTCAAATAAAATACCATACTGCCATCTGTAATCACAAACATGGTATTCAAATTCTATAAAAAACAACATTTGTTTTGAAAATATACCACCCTTTTATACACTTCTCATAAAAGGGACTGTCGACGTCAAGCAAAAAAAAATGTATAACGAGTTTGGTGCTTTGCAGTTTGCGCCGCGACTTTTGCGCCAAAGACATTTGCGCCGCGATATTTGCGCTGATTGCGCCGATAAAACGACATCAGCGCCGATAAGACTTTTTAGGCTAGATCCTACCTCATTAGGCTAGCACATGGGTCTAAGCCTTAGCCTTAGGCTTAGTAGGCGCCCGAAGCTTAGGCTTAGGAGGCGCCCGTAGCGCGCCCTTAGGGAATGGTGGAGAGTATAGAAATCATTCTGTGGATTAAGGAAGATATTATGGGTGAAATTCAGTAGTTTTATTTTATCGGCGCAAATGTCTTTTTATGGGCGCAAATGTCGCAGGCGCAAATGTCTAGGAGCCACGAGCTTGTTGTTATTCAGGCAAAAATCATCAAAAAAAGGAAGGGAAAAAAATCGGATCTCGGCTTCCAAGGCCGTATACAGAAAAAAATTTCGGAGGGGCACGCCTTTGATCTTTTGCCGCCGCCAACACGAAGCGGCAAAAGATCAAAGGAAATTCCTCAGTTTCGGGGGGGCACAGGTGCCGAATCCCCCCCCCCCCCCTAAATACGGCCTTGTCGGCTTCTATCCAACCAATTCTTTATATGGACATTTTTGGATCAGAAAAAAATGCAAGGAAAAAAAAATTATTAAAATTTTTTGATTCTGCATCTGAAGCACTTTCGTGTTAAGAGTTGCAATCAACTTTTTTTTGCTTGACGTCGGCATTCCCTTAAAAGTGGATTTTGGCCTTCAACGTTGTTCCGGTTGCACTTATATAGTTGTTGTAAACCCCCCCCCCCCCCCCCCCAAAAAAAAACTATGAAACAAGGTTGAAAAAAAAACAATACTTTTGCATCTCGATAATTTTCAATAATAAACGTCATTGTACAGGTATTATTCTGTGACATTGGAAAATTTGGAGTTTCAAAGAAAACAATTTCTTCGGTGCTCATATGAATGGTTTGAGATGCACTTGGATTACATATTATAATTTTCTCAGCAGAATATGAATGAAGGAAAAAAATAAAACAGAAAAATTTTAAAACTTTCATTATTTGATTTTGTCTTTTTTCTTGAATAATGAAAAAAAATGTTTTTTTGAATGGTGTTGTAAACGTTGTATTCTTAGAAAACACCTCTGTGTAGTATCATATCTTTAAAAGATTATAACAGATTATATAATATTAGGGCTGTAAAATGGTCTGTTTAGAGAAGAAGAAAAAATGAGGAAAGCAACATTGATTGCAATCGAAATCAAAAACTCAAAAACAATTCACGTTTTTATCAGTTATTTTAAAGGGTGTGCCAGAAGATTACACAAAAATTTCTTCCCATAGGATTCATCTAAAACCCAACCAATGAATATTGTATACAATTCCGGCATAATCACAGTCCAGCTTTGAGAAAATAACAACTATAATCATGCTAATTATTTATAGCAAAATTTTACAAACCCCATTTCCTTGACTTCAATGGTATTTTTAATATACAATACAGCGATGTACTATTTCTTGAAGAAACCATAGGGGTGATTCAAGAAATAGTTCGATTTTCAAATGGCTGGCAAATGGTTCCTGTTCCATTTAAACGAAAAGTAATGGAGCAGCGACACTCATCATGGATTACCATTTAAATAATAATTTTTTGTCAAAAACTAAATGGTCGCTGGTGCTGAGTATTGCTGCTCCATTACTTTTGGTTTAAATGGAAGGAGTCAAATTTACCAGAAAACTAAAAAACACATTTATTTTTTGAAATTTAATGGCCTCTGTGTTTATTAAAAAAAAACAAAAGATAAAATAATAAAATGATAAATACAATTCCAAAAAATCACCGGTTAAAAAATGAGAATTTTTGTTCGAAATTTCAAAAAATCACCGATAAAAAATAGTTTAAATTGATTGAAAAAAGCCCAAAAGTGACTCAGGTGTTTCTTCCATTTTAATTTCTAAACAGCTTCCAGCAGTAATTAACCCACGAAATCCATCAACAGAAATTGCAATATTTCGAACACCACGGGGATAAAATTTTAATTCAATTAAAATTTTTTGCCATTTTCGAACTAAAATATGCAAATTTTGTTTTATTTTTTCAAAGCCTTTGTTACAAAAAGGCTTTGTAAAATTGCAATAAATAAAGAAAACATCTCGAAATTTTTTGCGATATTGAAATTGGGAAATATCGATTTCGCAGACAGTGTTGTTGCGACTCTCCGACTCCAGAGTCGGAGTCACTAATTTCAAAAGATCAAAGAAAAATATGCCGCTTTTCGGAGTCGGAGTCCATAGATTCGACTCCGATCGAATTGGACTCCGGAGTCGGAGTCGGTAAAAAATGTCGGGCACAACACTGTTCGCAGAGTAATTTTTTTTTGATATTATTTTTTTAACAGAAAAAATCCAAAAGTTTGAAAATTCTAACTTACTTCCGGGCAATAAATCTCTGCCAACTTCTCGGGCAACAAGTTTAATACATTTATTTTCAGAATTTAATAATGTCACCAAAATTTGATTCACTGAATTTGAGCACTATGAATTATCAAAATTCTTGCAACGAAAACTTTTTAAAGTTTAAAAAAGTTAAAGTAAAGTGTAAATCAAATTAATTTTTAACAATTTTCTTTAAAATGTACTTCTTTTTAATTTTTTTAATTAATTTAAGATGACAGAGAACAAAAAAAGGAACAAAAAGAGACTAAAGATATCAAGATTTATAAAGCGCGCGCAATATGCGCAGCATTCAAAGTTGTTGGTGATATTACATTGAACCTTAAAATCCCTAAAACTTTGAAATGCTCTTGCCGATAATTGTTTTTTTATATAACATTTGTTTAAAATCATATTTAGAAGAAATGAAATTCACAACATCTTTTTTTCGAGCAAAATTGTTTTCAGTTCATTGATTTTTTTATGATGCATTAAATTTTGACACTTTATCTGTTCAACGATGCTTTAATTATAACTTTTATTAACTAAATAAATCAAAAATATTCTCGAAATAACAATATTATTGAATATCTTACAACCTCGATCCAACTTATCATACTGGGAATCAGTTAATTTTCTTAATACTTTAAATCTTGCAGCTTCATATACACTAAACTGTTTCATTATTTTACTCTCATTTACAAGGTGAAATTCAGGTCCAACTGTTGCTTCAAGGCTTGCTCCAATGGATTTTACTTTTTGGAATTGTTGAGATGATGATAATAATTGTGGAATTTTTAATGGACGGGAAGAAGTTGGAGTTGAAGGTGGAATAATTGGAGGAATGTCAATAGAATTAAGATCAGTAAGCTGTGAATCAGGAAAATTTTGAATCTCTTTTTTTCTATTTTTAATTCCCTATAATTTACATTTAGCTTATTTAAAGAATCCATATGACGTTTTTTTCTGATGTCTGAGTTTTTTCAAAAATAGCATCATCGTCATTTTGAAAATCAGGAGGAGTGGAATCCGACGGTTTTGGAAGAGTCTGTTCTGCATCAACCTATGATCTGCTTGCTCTGTGCGTACTATTGGGCACACGGATATTTCACATATTTTCCTGTCTACCTTTTTTGGCTGCAGGAAGACGATGCATTGTATAATAAAGCAAATTATTACAATAAAAACAAAATGAATAAATGGAAAATAAAGTGGATGAATAAAAAATTTGTTCACTTTTTATGGCAAATCAATCACAAATTCAAAAAAAAACAACTCTATCGAAGATGGCAGCTTGTCTTTGACCTCTCATTTAAGAATGCCCTAAGAAGCTGTTAAATTGTTGTTGCATATGCTTTCGACCTTTTTTTTTTAAATAGGTTGACCTATCAGCTGCAAGGCCGTACCCAGAAAAAATTTTCGGGGGGGGGCTAACCTTTGATCTTTTGCCGCTGCCAACACGAAGCGGCAAAAGATCAAAGGATTTTCTCGATTTCGGGGGGGGGGGGGCTGAAGCCCCCAAAGCCCCCCCCCCCCCTAAATACGGCGTTGCTCAGCTGTTAAGTCATTTATTTATTGATTTCTAAAGAAGATTCAATAAATAAGCAAAAATAAGAAAGCTAGCAAATGCGCGCGTAATTATTATAGTGAATCATAAAAAAAATCAATGAACTGAAAACAATTTTGCTCGAAAAAAAGATGTTGTGAATTTCATTTCTTCTAAATATGATTTTAAACAAATGTTATATAAAAAAACAATTATCGGCAAGAGCATTTCAAAGTTTTAGGGATTTTAAGGTTCAATGTAATATCACCAACAACTTTGAATGCTGCGCATATTGCGCGCGCTTTATAAATCTTGATATCTTTAGTCTCTTTTTATTCCTTTTTTTGTTCTCTGTCATCTTAAATTAATAAAAAAATATTAAACGCTATTACTCCTTTATGATTGCCACTAATATGTACACTTGCACATATGTTTTTGTCAAAAAAAAGTGATAAAAAATATCGCTTGGCAAAGTGTCATAAAACAAATAATTTGCTCAAATTTGAGCAAATTATCCACGATTCAGAAAATATTATTGGAGGTCGTTTTTGATCCATTTGTTACGACGATGCTTGATCGAGGTAACAGAAATGCTTTGATATGTATGATGTTTGATATGAGAGAGATATAAGAATGCGTATTTATTAAGATATAAAAAGAAGAAAGAATGAGCATACAAAAAGAATGTCAATAAGACCTTTTATAGAGATTTAGAAAGAATGTTCGTGCTTTATGCAAATTCACGAGATTGTTTACACTCTCCGTGACACCATTATCTCCGGCTTAAAAAGATAAAAATAATTTTATTATCTTTTTTTAAACAAAATACTAAAACTTACAGTAATACCTATATCTTTAATATTAATAATAAAAGATTTTTCTGCACATTTCCCCCAAATTTCATGGCCTTCAACAAATAAAGCTTCAACATCAGGACGAAGTAAGCAATTCAATGGAGCTACAGTATATCTCCAACTAAAAAAACAGATATGTTTTAATATATACCCATGTATGTCGTGTTGAGAAAAAGCGGTTCTCAGGAACCAATATTCCGTTTTCAAAATGTATACAATTACAATTTTTATGATACTGTATCTTAATATTTTGGGTACTATTCTAAAATATTTGAATTTTGTGAAGCAATTTAAGTTTTATTAATTTATTACAGTGAATTTATCAAAAAAAGGGATAAATATATTTTTTTGCGAAATTATTATTTCAAAATAACTTTAAATAAGGATTACAATAATATCATAATTTATTTTTTTTTACAATTCAATAGATTCATCACATTCTGACGTATTTGCATAATATGAAGGTTTGGTCATATTTTTCATAGAAGTATGTCTTCGAAAAGATGTTCGAGGACCACGTTTTGTTCGACGAAATGATCGCCGAGCATATACTGCATTCTTCATAATTAAACCTTTGTCAGCTTCTAATCTGGCTTCTTCGGCACATTTTTCAAAGAATTCTGTAAAAAAAAAGAGAATTTAAATGGAGCCATATTTTTTTTATAAGAATTTTAGTCGAAAAATGTTCGTGTACGGTATCGGGCCACCTAATTAGGGATCAGTCAGACATGTTTGATTTCAGTTTCAGCTCAATAAATAATACATGTATTTTTGGCACTTTTTATTCGAACAAGTAAAACACGATAGCTATTTACCTCACAGCGGAATTTTTCGGGAAATAGAAATGAAAAAAGTTCAGACTTTTGGTGCCATTTTTTCAGTTTTAACCCATTTCGCCCTAAAATTTAGCCAATATCTTCTTCAAAGTGTAACCTATAGTTTAAGTTTCGCTCAGATTTATTGGTAGCATATTCGTAAATTTATGATCAATAAAAAGTGCGCGATCAAGTTTTTGGCGAAATTAAATTTTGCCGGCAAATTTTTAAATTTGCATATTTTGGCTTAATTTTTTTCTGGCAGATTCCTGATATTTATAGCAACATTTTGGTTCCAATTACGGCATTTGGATGTAATCCGGCTGAGTTATAGCTCGCCGAAAAACGCATTTTTCATTTCTATTTTCAAATTCTCTTATAGCGATTCCGCTGGGATTGTCCAGAAACCATGGGACCAAAAAATGGTGATTTTTGGATCCCCCGTTAAAAAACTTTCAAAATTCATTTTAATACCAATGAAATATGGTCAAAAATGTTTTGAGCTAAAACTCAAAATCACCCAAAATTTGGGAATATTTTTTCTTATTATCCTCAAATTCTCGCTCCATATCTGATCCCTTAAAAGATAGGTATTATTTTCTTACCACGAAGCTTGTGAACATCTGGCATAATATGTTCTTGCAATTCTGTCATCTGTGCTCCTGTAAGTCTTAAAGCATTTTCAAGATGTTCAAGAGCTTTTTCAGCAGCTTGCAGCTGCCGCTCTGCTCCCAAACGTGCCATCATTTCATCACGTAATTCTGCTTCGGTCATTTCTTTTTGTTGACTTATTTCTTTTAATGATGAAAGAAGTTCCTTTGTTTGACAATTATAATATTGTCTTTCATGCTCCAAATCTTGCGTTTTTCTTTCATTTAATCGAAGCCTAAAAAATTGAGGTTTTCGTTTTTGAAAAGTGTTTTTTGGCATTTTTGCCATCAAAAAAGCGATAAAATTTTTAATGGCGAAAATGGCAAAAAAATTTCCAGTCGTTATCGTTTTTGGCACACCTTAAAAAAGTGATAAAAACGAAATTGTCGTTTTTTGGTGGCAAAAATGCCAAAAAAACATTTTTCAATTGCAAGTTGTTTTAAATTTCAAATTCAAATCCATCAACAAAAAATTATTGATTGATTTTGGTTTTAGCACGAAAAGCGCTTATTTTCTATCCCAAATTTTTTTTATAAAATGTTTGTTTAAAAAAAACTTACAAATTTTCAACCTTATCTTTTTCCGTTGCTAAACAAGTTGTCTTTGATTCAATTTCCATCAATCGATTCTTAAGCTGACAAGTTGTTGAAGATAAATTTTGATTTTCAAGTAAAAATTTTTCTCTTTCCCGAATTATTTGACTCATTTGATCTTCGGTTTTACTTTTTTCCATATTTAGCGACTCTAAATTGCTGACCAAATGTTGAGTTTTCGTCATTAAAGAAACCTTCTCCTGTTCCAAAGTTTTTTTGCCTTCAATCGTTACTTTTAGGTCACTGAAAAAAAGAAGATAAGAATGAAATATAGGCATTTAAATTTTTGTGAGGAGAAAAGCTTGGGTATATCCATATGGCCCTGTCCATCGAGGCATTTGAAATTTGCATAAATTTTTAGCAATAAAATTTGCATATATGTCTTAGAATTAAATTAGCATAAATTTTATAGTATTAAAATTTGCAAAAATTTTGCAGCATTAAAATTTGCATAAATTTTTTAGCATTAAAATTAGAATAAATTTTATAAAATTTGCATAAATTTTGCAGCACTAAAATTTGCATATTTTTTTTACCAGTAAAATTTGCATAAGTGTTTTATCATTAAAATCTGCATAAATTTTTTTGAATTAAAATATGCATATGTGTCTTAGAATTAAATTAGCATAAATTTTATAGTGTTAAAATTTGCATAAATTTTGCAACATTAAAATTTGAGTAAATTTTGCAGCATTAAAATTTACATATGTGTCTTAGAATTAAATTAGCATAAATTTTTTAGCATTAAAATTTGCATAAATTTTTCACCATTAAAATTTGCATAAATTTTTTTGCATTAAAATTTGCATAATTTTCGAAGAATTTTCATCTGAATGGTCGCTTACCTTTTAACTTTATTTAAATCATCTTTCAACTTTTTAGTAATTTTTACCAATTTTAATCTCTCTTTTTCAAGTTCATCCTTAGTTTTTTCCAATTCCTAAAATAAAATAATTACTGTATTTTTTTTTCAAAAGTTATTAAAATTTTACTGAATTCTTTTCAGCTTCTTTCTTTCTTGCCTCCGCTTCAAGCTGTAACCTTTCTTCAAAGCCCCTCTTTTCTTCATTCAATAAAATTCCCTTTGATTCCAATTCTCGAATTAAACTTTCTCCAACAATTGTATTTTTGAATGAACTAAAAATAGTTTTTTTTATGGGTAATCAGTAATCATTAGTGATATCTGATCACTAAAATCATTGATATTTTTTTAAAAACAAATTTAAATTTTTTTGTTTTGTGGAATCCAAAAAAATACAGTAATTTTAAGTTTAATACAAAAATTGAGCTTTTTTTGGACGGGTTATCAGTGATATCTTATCACTAAAATCACTGATATTTTTTAAAAAAGAAATTCAGAAATTTTTGTTTTGCAATCAAGAAAAATACAGTAATTTTAAGTTTAATACAAAAATTGAGCTTTTTTTAGAGGGGTTATCAGTGATCATCAGTGATATCTTATCAATAAAATCAGTGATATTTTTTAAAAAAGTAATTCAAAAATTGAAAGACCAAAAAAAAAGAAAGCATACATTTTTGTTGCTTCTCTTAAAGCTTTTAACCATTTTTCTTGAGCTTTTACATCTGAAGCTGAAACGATAAAAGCAGAATCAAATTGGGGATGGGTGATTAAAAGGCAATATTTTTTGCCTTTTCCAATATCCCCGCCTGGAACAATTGAACATCCAATTAATGGAACAATCCCCTGAAATTTGGAATTCAAAATTTGCATAAAATTTGCATAAAGAAATGAGATTAGTGGGATTCCCGGAATTTAAAATTTGCATAAAATTTGCATAAAACGAAATGAAATGAGATTAGTGGGGTTCCCTGGAATTTGAAATTTTAAAAATTTGCATAAAACGAAATTTCGATTTTTTTCTTGAACAGAAAATTTTGTTTTTGCAAATTTATCAAAATTTATCCAACAAAAAAATGTCATTTGTAGCAAAAAATAAATAAATTTAAAACAAGTGTTTTGTTTTAAATTTTTTTTTACAAAATTACAGTACCCCCCCCCCCCCCCACCTCCTTTCGACGACTTACTTTTGGATGCATATCAATTTTCTTATATTTATCAAATTTTTTCTTATATTTTGGTGCATAATAAAGTAAAAAGCATTCCTTTAAAATGAAAAATCGTTTATTCCATTTTACACGAGTTTTTTTATTGCATTTTTTAAGCAATAAACCTTGGCATTGAACACCTTGAATTGGGCCAAGATTTGAAGATACAGCAGCAGCGGCGGCAGATGTGGCATTTGTAGAGCTGGCATTATTTTTTTGAATTTCTTCTGGAGTTGTATCATATGTATGAACGGCATTTCGGGCGTGCCGCTTTTTAGTTCCATAAAAAGGTGTAAATTGAAAGGAAAGAGATCGAAGAATTCCTTTCTTTTCAGATTGTTTTTGTTGGAGTTGTTGTTGGAGTTGAAGTTGGTGGTGCTGGTGTTGCTCAAGTTTTGGTAAACTTTGAATATTTTTTGGTGATTTACATTCTTCTGGCATTTCTGGAATATTAATTTAAATATTTGGTAAAATTTAAAAAAATACGGTAATGGTAAAATCAAAATTTTGGGTTACGGTAGCTGGTATGCAAACTACAGTATCCATCATAGATCATTTATTAGTAATTAATAAAATGGATAATTCTTTTTAACCGAAATTAGTGAATCTTAATTTTAATAATTTTCGGTACAGTATATTTTAACACTTAATTTTTACAATTACAGTAAAAATTTTAAGATTTATTTTTACAGTTACAGTATACTTTTCAGAAAAAGAAAACTTCAACATTTTTTACCAAAAATTACTGCTAAAATTAATCTCAAAAAATAACACCCCATTTTTAACACCTTTTTTTATTGAAAAAAAAATTCGTAAAAAAAATTATTTAAATTTTAATAAAAGAAACAAAACCAAAAATAACGAAAGAAAAGAAATGAACGACCTTGGCGGATCGCCGTCATGAGAAAAGCTGACCGACTGACCGCAAAAAAAAGGGATGTTGGTGGTCAGTGAAAAAATTTTTGATGAATCAAAAAAATCCAAAAATGTCCTAAATTATTACTATTATCTTTTAAAACAAAAAAGTCAAAAAAGTCAAAAAGGGATTGTCTCTTTTTTTATATATTTTTGTCGAATGGATAAATATTTTGTGGATATATAAATTTTTATCTTCTTCTTCTTTTTTTCGGGAATTGCGTGAAAAAGATGTAATAATTTCGAAGAATGCCAAAAAAAGGGGGGATTGAATTTTGGGTTAAAAAATTTTTAAAAAAGAGATGGGATAAATAGAGATCCACCAAATGAAAATAAGGGATATGATAAATTTTATCCATCCTTTTTTTGTGGATTTCATATATCCAATTTTGATGATCCATATAAAAGTATAGACAAAAATTTGTTTTAATCAAATTATCAAATCTTTTTGTACAGTATGCAACAATTTTTAAATAAACATTGAAAATATTGATGTAAGTTTTTAATGGATATCAAAAATTCAAATAGTGGATATCATATATCCATTACTGGATAGACGAAAACAGCTTTGTTTTATTGAACTGATAATAATTCAACAAGTTTTTTTGGCATGGTCTCGGATAAGGATTTATAAATGCGGATATCTGTATTTCAGATGCCTAAGTTTGAGATATTTATTTTGTTACGAATATTTCACCGCACAGTTTGCCAACTATTACATTTATTACGCATGTTTCAGGATTTGAAATGCGGATAAAGATAATAGCATAAATAAATTTTTATTTTAAAAAATAACTGAAAAATAGGGGAATTAATTTTGGGTACACACATACAAGGATTAATAATTTATGGATCTCTGAGTTAAAGACGCATATAGTCATTTGATAATTTGGGTATGACTAAATGGTTACAAAAAGCAAGGGATAATGATTTGGGGATGCCTTACTCTTGGGTAAATGTTTTAATTTTTTTATTTTTGGATGCAAAAAAAGAATTGGAATTTTATTACGAATCAAATGAAATCTCAAATATAAATTAAAGAATCCAGGATACCTTGATTACGGATATCTGAATTTGAGATAAATAAAATAATATACCAAAGCAAACATGCCGATTTCACACATTAAAAAAATGGATGCTGATTTCGGGACGCCAAAAAAACAGGATGCATGATTTCGGGACGGGAAAAAATGGGATGCTGATTTCGGGATGGCAGAAAACGGGATGCTGATTTCGGGATGGGAGAAAATGGGATGCTGATTTCGGGACGCCAAAAATATGATGCCGATTTCACACATTGAAAAAATGGATGCTGATTTCGGGACGCCAAAAATGGGATGCTGATTTCGGGACGGCAAAAATGGGATGCTGATTTCGGGATGGCACAAAAATGAAAAAAATTTCAATTTTAATGCCAAAATTTTTCATGGCCCTTTCCTCGGATATATGACACTTCGTTACAAAGACAATTCGTTACCAACGTGAGCTGGGTTCAATGACACTTCGTTACAGTTGGTAACGAATTGTCTTTGTAACGAAGTGTCGATCTTCCCTTTCCTCGGCCTGCAAATACAAAAAATTTTTCCAAATCTAAAAAATTGAATATTGGCCAATATTCAATTTTTTCAACTTGAAAAATATTCCAAGTATTTTATTTCACATTTAAAACCGGCCAAGAATTAAATGTGAAATAAAATTGTTGAAAACCGTTTTTTCACGCTTTTTATCGAAGTCGCTTTGGGAACGAACAACGAGTTCAACACAAAAGTCAGAGAAACAGAGAAACGCACTAAAAAATCGCTACAAAATACAAAATAGTGCGTTTCTCTGTTTCTCTGACTTTTGTGTTGAACTCGTATATAGCACGTTTATGATTTTTGGGCAATGTTTACACCTGCAGAAATTATTATTTTCCGTTTCCGGACTTTTTTAAAATACATACGTTTTTTACTAAAAAATTACCCAAAAAATGCATTTTTATTTAATTAAAAAGTCCTAAAAACTTTTTTTTATTTGTTCTTAGGCAAATTTCAACACATCAAGAACGAAATGATTACTAATCAATAAGTAATCAATAAATTTGAATTTTTGAGAAATTCAAAAAAACCTGAAAATTTAAAAACCGTGTTTTTGTTATCGAAACACATCCACACAATTATTTATGGTAAAAATGTTAAAAGATACTAAAATAAAAGTTTTTAGGACTTTTTAATTAAATAAAAATGCATTTTTTGGGTAATTTTTTAGTAAAAAACGTATGTATTTTAAAAAAGTCCGGAAACGGAAAATAATAATTTCTGCAGGTGTAAACATTGCCCAAAAATCATAAACGTGCTATATTTCATTACAAATACATTTAAAAGTTAATATCTTTCGATATTCATGGAATTTGGGTATCTTGAAAATTTACCAAAATTTGGCAAAATTTAAACAATTCTAAAAAATCCATATTTCATCAGATTTGTTGTTTAACCATTTTTTTCATTCTTCTTGTATGTATTTCCCATTGTTTAATCACGTTTGCTTTGAATTGTTAAGAAAAAATCATTTAATTCCATGTTATAGATGTTGCTCAATTTTTGTGCTAATGTTGTCGTTAAAGTTGATCGCAAATAATCAGACTTGACTCTGGCCGACTGAAAATTGCCTCGAATACTCCCACATCATTATATTTCATTATGAAATCCATCCGGAGTTAATCCGTAAAATATTCATCGACTTCTATATCTTTAATGATGCTATAGATGTTGAGTCAGTCGTGTTTGACTGGTTATCGATGTTCGAAAGTCCTACCCATATGAAACATGGTATATGCAGTCAGGGGTAAAAATACCCGTAGAATCCGAATATGCAATCCGTTTTTAGATCTGGGGGGGTTTTTGAGGGTCATTTGGCTAAAAAACCATAATTTCATATTTTTAAATGACTGAAATTCCATATAAAATAAAGTTTTTCCAATAGTTTTTGTTTTATCCTAAATAAACTCGATGAGACGAACCTATTGGTACCATTTTTTATCAATATAATCTCCACACCGTGATTTGGCATAAAACCTAGTCTATCATATGATATCTCGAAAACCAAAATCTTTACCCCCAAAACTGAATTCAAATTCGGATTCTCCGCCCTCGATTACGTTTATACCGAGAATTACAGCCAAAATTAATATGACTTTTGTTTTTGTGCCATTTGAGTTTCAGAAAACTACGTTTTCTCACAAAACGCGTTATATTGGCCAATATTCAACTTTTTAGATTCGGAAAAATTTTTTGTATTTGCAGGCCGAGGAAAGTGCCAATAAAAATTTTGGCATTAAAATTGAAATTTTTTTCTTCATTTTTGTGCCGTCCCGAAATCAGCATCCCATTTTTGCCGTCCCGAAATCAGCATCCCATTTTCGCCGTCCCGAAATCAGCATCCCATTTTTGCCGTCCCGAAATCAGCATCCCATTTTCTCCCATCCCAAAATCATGCATCCTATTTTCTCGCGTCCCGAAATCAGCATCCCATTTTTGAATGTGTGAACTCATCATCCCGTTTTTGAAGTTCTGGAATGAGACATCCAAAAATAGTGGTAACAATGTGTAAAAACGTTATGTGTCATTTATTCTTTAACATCATCTTTTATTTATCTTTATTTGATACATCCCTAAAGCTTTGGTTAGAATAGTTCGTTTGACATAATTAAAAATAAAATCTTTGTTTTGCTTTCAGGCATCCCAAGTTTTGGGTTCCAATAAAAGTGACCAAAATTTTTTATTCAAAAATCTTGCATCCGAAAATCAACATTCATAGTTATTTATTGCAAAATAATTGTCTTAAAATAACTAAACATTTATCTTTATACTTTTATCTATTATCCCCAAATTATTAGAATACTATAAATATCTAAATTTATTTTTCCTGAAACATGCGTTAGGTCTATGCACATTTTTTTGTTTTTTACAAAAAATTCAGCTCACAGAAATTATTAAAGCGTAAGCAATATCTCAGAATATTGGATTTTCTACACTAAATAACCTTAGAACAAAAAAAATAAAGAAAGAAGTTAGGAAAAGTGATAAAATTCTGTAATTCTGATTCAGAATGACTTTTTAACTTTGAACATTTTTTCTCCCACAGGTCATTCATTTTCACTTTGCCAAAACTTGCGCAAATTTGTTTTTTTTGGAGCTCATCGGCTGGTACTTTTGCTAATATCTTGAAGTTAAATATTAAAACTTTATTATATTTACTTATTATAGTTTTTACGATTACGGCTATCATCTGTTACTTATAATCCAGCTATGAGAAATAAAAAATAATTAAATTTCAACGTTGTGGCCAAAGAATAGAAGAACATCTTTATCTTTCATATAAAATTGTGTTTAACGATCAACAAAAGCTTTATATTTTGGCAAAACCATTCAAATACATTTCAACAAGGATAGTAAACATGAAAAACAAGTAATTCAACATTTTTTGACCAACGTTTATTGATGAAAACCTTAACAAATGTTAAAACCGGCTAAAATTGGTTCAAAAATATGCTGTAAATATGCCGTGTCGCGCCGTGCAAACTTGGCTTTTTTATATGTTGTTCGTTTACATTTATGGAATGATCTGTGAAAAAATCTAAGACGCATACGGACGCATAAGAATATGCCAACAGAAATAGTGAATAACAAGTTTCTCGCTTTCTGTTAAAAACGATGTTTTACGAATTATGTCGCGTTTTTCATCCATTAAAAGGATCAAATATCAATAAGCATATAGTTTTCTATATTTTGTATAAGATAAAACATTATTTAAAATCCTAATTGCTTTGTTTTTGTAACTTTTGTACACTCAACAATATCTATAACATCGTTTTTTTTCAACTGTTAAAATTCTTGAAACGAAAGTTTAGTGGGAGAAAAAGAAAAGAAAAAAATCTGTTGAAAATGCGTTTGTGCATAGACCTAACATGCGTAATAAATGTAATAGTTGGCAAACTGTGCGGTGAAATATTCGTAACAAAATAAATATCTCAAACTCAGGCATCTGAAATACAGATATCCGCATTTATAAATCCTTATCCGAGACCATGCCATTTTTTTATGTCAAATTTTCCATTTTTTAATTTCTGTAAAAAAATAATATATATCTGAAATCCAGCAAATGGATATCATATATCCGTTTGTGGATAATAAAAAACGTTAAAAAGTTAAAATTAATCGTAGCTAACTTTTTTGGTAAATTACTTTTACAAATTTTTTTATTAAAAGTAATTTCGTTGTAAGAATTTTGATAATTCGTAGTGCGGACGCATAAGAATGTACCAACAGAAATAGTGAATAACAAGTTTCTTGTTTTCTGTTAAAAACGATGTTTTACGAATAATGTGATGTTTTTCATCCATTAAAAGGATCAAATATCATTAAGCATATAGTTTACTATATTAGACAGAAGGCAAAACATTATTTAAAATCCTAATTGCTTTGTTTTTGTAACTTTTGTACACTCAACAATATCTATAACATCGTTTTTTTTCAACTGTTAAAATTCTTGAAACGAAAGTTTAGTGGGAGAAAAAGAAAAGAAAAAAATCTGTTGAAAATGCGTTTGTGCATAGACCTAACATGCGTAATAAATGTAATAGTTGGCAAACTGTGCGGTGAAATATTCGTAACAAAATAAATATCTCAAACTCAGGCATCTGAAATACAGATATCCGCATTTATAAATCCTTATCCGAGACCATGCCATTTTTTTATGTCAAATTTTCCATTTTTTAATTTCTGTAAAAAAATAATATATATCTGAAATCCAGCAAATGGATATCATATATCCGTTTGTGAATAATAAAAAACGTTAAAAAGTTAAAATTAATCGTAGCTAACTTTTTTGGTAAATTACTTTTACAAATTTTTTTATTAAAAGTAATTTCGTTGTAAGAATTTTGATAATTCGTAGTGCGGACGCATAAGAATGTACCAACAGAAATAGTGAATAACAAGTTTCTTGTTTTCTGTTAAAAACGATGTTTTACGAATAATGTGATGTTTTTCATCCATTAAAAGGATCAAATATCATTAAGCATATAGTTTACTATATTAGACAGAAGGCAAAACATTATTTAAAATCCTAATTGCTTTGTTTTTGTAACTTTTGTACACTCAACAATATCTATAACATCGTTTTTTTTCAACTGTTAAAATTCTTGAAACGAAAGTTTAGTGGGAGAAAAAGAAAAGAAAAAAATCTGTTGAAAATGCGTTTGTGCATAGACCTAACATGCGTAATAAATGTAATAGTTGGCAAACTGTGCGGTGAAATATTCGTAACAAAATAAATATCTCAAACTCAGGCATCTGAAATACAGATATCCGCATTTATAAATCCTTATCCGAGACCATGCCATTTTTTTATGTCAAATTTTCCATTTTTTAATTTCTGTAAAAAAATAATATATATCTGAAATCCAGCAAATGGATATCATATATCCGTTTGTGAATAATAAAAAACGTTAAAAAGTTAAAATTAATCGTAGCTAACTTTTTTGGTAAATTACTTTTACAAATTTTTTTATTAAAAGTAATTTCGTTGTAAGAATTTTGATAATTCGTAGTGCGGACGCATAAGAATGTACCAACAGAAATAGTGAATAACAAGTTTCTTGTTTTCTGTTAAAAACGATGTTTTACGAATAATGTGATGTTTTTCATCCATTAAAAGGATCAAATATCATTAAGCATATAGTTTACTATATTAGACAGAAGGCAAAACATTATTTAAAATCCTAATTGCTTTGTTTTTGTAACTTTTGTACACTCAACAATATCTATAACATCGTTTTTTTTCAACTGTTAAAATTCTTGAAACGAAAGTTTAGTGGGAGAAAAAGAAAAGAAAAAAATCTGTTGAAAATGCGTTTGTGCATAGACCTAACATGCGTAATAAATGTAATAGTTGGCAAACTGTGCGGTGAAATATTCGTAACAAAATAAATATCTCAAACTCAGGCATCTGAAATACAGATATCCGCATTTATAAATCCTTATCCGAGACCATGCCATTTTTTTATGTCAAATTTTCCATTTTTTAATTTCTGTAAAAAAATAATATATATCTGAAATCCAGCAAATGGATATCATATATCCGTTTGTGGATAAAAATAAAATCTTTGTTTTATTACAAACTGTTGAAATGACTTTAAAAATACTTCAACGATTTTATTATTGGAGTTTTCTCAAATCTTTCCATTTTTAAAATCATGGATATATGAAATCCAACTTATGGATATCACATATCCGTTTAAGGACAGATAACAAAAAGCTTTGTTTCAGTATTTTTAAAAAATTTTAAAAAAATTTTAACAACAATTTTTTTTTCATTTGGGATATATCAAATCCGCCAAAAAAAATATATTCAAATCCTTACTTTTTACATCATTCATTGTTGAAGTTGCAACGGCAGACTTTGATCTCCTTGGTTTTTGTCTTGTAATTGCTGCGACTGCTGCTGCCGTTGAAGACTTTGATGATGATGATGATGTCGGGGCAATTGAAGAAGAATCAGCTGAAAAAGTTGTTGCAGCTGAAGGGGGCCGAGACCGCATCTGTTTTGAACATGGTCGGGTTAAAAGTTTTGAAGTACTTGTAGCAGATTCTGGACGCTCCCCGGATTTTTTCTTTAAAAATCGTAACATTTTTAAATACTGCAAAAAAATTTTATTAAAAAAAGTAATAAAAATTTAAAAAGCACAAAAATCCGAAAATCCAAAAAACGGGATATATGAAATCCCTTTTCTTGAATTCTGACAAAAACAAATGTAAAATAAAAAAATTGCGATTTTTTGACACTTTTTTTGTTTTGATTGATGTAAGCAAAAACGAAGTTTTTAAAAAAAAAGTAATAAAACAAATTGTTTTTATTTCTTTCTTTTTTTTTCGTTTTTTGTTTGCTCTCTTTATTCTTTGACAGTTTAGTTTGGGATTAAAGAAAATATACAATTTAAATAAAGGGGTAGTAGCCAAAGGATCTATCAAAGAGCTGTTGCTACAACAAAGATCTCAATTATTTTTAAAAGAACAAGAAAAAAAACATATTTTTTTAAATCTAAAACAAATCGTTTTATTTCGTTTTTTTTCATGGTATAAAAATATGTGTACACAAAGTATATCTTTTGCAAAAAAACTTTTGTTACGATCAAATAAAAATCAAGCAAATTATGTAGCACAATTAAATTTTTTTTTGTTACAGATAATGATTAATTTCTCTCGAGGTGGATGGAATGGCAGATGGTTTTTAAACATTTAAAAAAGGAATAAAAATTGCAAAATTTGAACAAATAATTTTAATCCCACCCTGCACTTTTTAAAAAGTCATCCAGTGGCCCCGTTCCGCGCCCCGTAGTTTTCAAAAAATAGTCCCCTACTAACATCGAATCAAGCATCAATTTTTTGATCCGATGTTTGGCAAAGTGTGTATTTTTTGCAAACACGAAGTTGCGCGATTTTTAAATTTTGTATTGAAGCAAAACACTGATTATTTCTATGGCATTTTTTTTAAAAGAAAAACCAATGGCATCATTAAATTATCCATGGTCGAAAGCCTATGTATGCCAAAAATCTGCTTAAATGGTTTATAAAAAGATTTTCAGTAATTTTCGTGTGTTCGAATTTTTGAAGAAGGTTTGAAAAAAAGCGATAAAGCTGAGAAACACTGAAAAAAAATTTTTTTCCGTTTAAGCTAACTTTTGGCATATACAGGCTTTCGATTTAATGGTGCCATTGGTTTTTCTTTTAAAAAAAAGTGCCATAGAAATAATAAGTATTTTGCTCCAACGCAAAATTTAAAAATCCCGCAATTCGCGTTTGCAGAAAAAACCTGCTTTGCCAAATATCGGGCCCAAAAAATCCACACTGTGCTTCGTTTGTTTTGGATGCGTGTTCCGAAATTTCAGTGATTTTTTGGTGTTTTTTAAAAATTTTTTGCTTCATTTTTGCAAAATTTCGATTTTGAGTGTTTATTAACTATGATAAAATTGCAAGAAAACGCGTTTATAAACTAGATTTTTAACAATGATTTTGCAGTGATAAGCGCGTTTGCACTTTTTTTCTTTCGCAATTTATTTGCCACTTTTTTGTCGTGTTTCTTTATCCTTTTTTTACCACTTTTAAAATTTAATGTTGATATTTTTAGATTTCTTTTACAAAAATGAATTCTTTAACTGCATCCATTGAATCAGATGATTCAATTGCAATCATAGATATGAATGATCCAGACTTAGTTGATGAAAGTGATAAACCTTTTGATGATGAAACTGATGAATATAAATCAATGCCTCAACCTGCAAAACCACTGAAGCCAACAAAAATTGGATATGGTTGTGTTGAAGATATGCCTGCTCAACATATTCGACTTTTTGCACCATGGATTTTTGATCCATCTTTTAAAGTTATTGAAATGTATCAAAATATTATAAGTGAGCATTTTGCCGTGTTTTGTAAATGTATTAATAATAATCTCAACTTTTAGGTGAATCTCAGATTGAACTCATCATTAAAGCTCTCAAAATAAAAGATGAATATGAAAAAGTAAAAAATTACTTTTATACTGTTGTTGATATCCTTGGTACGGATCAAGTTGCTCAAAGAGTTATGAAGAGATTCCTTGAAGGTTTGTAATATTTATATTTATATATTTGTTTGAGTTTTTCTAATCATCATATTATTACAGTTTCGCCTAATGCTGCAGAAATAAAACATAAGATTTTCTTTGCTCGTCCAGACATCTTAGAAGAGGCATTCAATGTTTATTGGGATAAACTTCTTCATCATCCTACATTTGATAATATTATTGATCGAATTTGCTTATCTATGCCAGTTGAGCCCATCTTGGAATATCTTAAAATTTCTCCTGAAGCTGCTTATCGGGGTGTCTATGAAAAGCTTAAACATTATGTTGAACCTGACACCATGAAGAATCTTTCATTGGCTGTTAAGTTTTTTGGTATGTTTTTCACGTTACCTAAAATGTAGTAGTCATTACTGGTATTTTTAGTTGATTGGAAAGTTCGTTGTCAAGTTTTGTTTGAATTAATTACTGCAAAACCAAGAAAGCATAAAGCAGAACATTGGTATTATGAATTTTTGAAAGCATGTAATTCATCTTCTGCGACACGTCCAGTTGCATTTGTTCTTGAAAAAGATTTTCGAGATATTCTTGATAAATATGAAATTGAAATTTCACAGCTTTCAAAACCTGTTCACAAATCTACTGCAGATTTTGTTGATCCTTCTGAAGCACCTACAGAGCCTCGTCCACAAAAATTGTTTGGAAAATATCCAAGTAAGTGCATGTTATCTGAAGAACGTTTTGAAGGTAATGTAAAGTTGTTTAGGTTATATCACTCATGAATATTCAGCAAATTATGAATTAAGATCATATCAAAAAGAGCTTACCAAAAAAGCTAATGAAGGATTAAATACAATTATTTGTGCTCCAACTGGTATGTTTTTTCTTGGATTTTGTTCAAGCATTTTTATTATTATTCTTCTTTTAGGATCTGGTAAAACCCATGTTGCCGCAGATATTATCGCGCATCATCTTCGAAAACTTCAACATTCTGATAAAATTGGTCGAGTTGTTATGTTTGTTCCAACGATTCCATTAGTAAATCAACAATCATCGCATTTATCAACAAATTTGCGACCAGAATTTTATGTTGAAAAACTGAGTGGTGCTGAAAGAGCTACAGAAAAGGGTGACATTCGTAAAGCTGCAACTCTTCTTAAAGCTGATGTCGTTGTTTTAACACCACAAATTTTTATGTAAGTTTTTTGGGATTAAACTGCAATTAATATATTCATATTTTCAGTAACATGCTATTGAGTCCACTTCGATCACAAAAAATTTATTTAACAGATTTTACCATGTTTGTTTTTGATGAATGCCATCATTGCAATGAACAACATCCATATAATGTTTTGATGAATTTTGTTCGAGAATCACAATATAAGCCACAAATTGTTGGTCTTACTGCATCTGTTGGTGATGGTAGTGATTCGTAAGTTCTTTTGTAAACACATTTTTTTCAATATAAAAAGCTAATACATTTTTAGAAAATCGCGAATGAATCCTGATAATGCTATGGAACATATGGTTGCCATTTGTGCTCGATTAAATGCTGATACAGTAACCTCAATTCGTGATCCAGATAATTTAATTGAAATGCAGCATCATGTTTCAAAGCCTATTGATGGTAAGCGAGCTTTTTTCCCATTACATCAACTGAGAATAATTGTTTTAGAAATTGTTACCTGTCGACCATCACCAAATGATAAATTTGCACATGAAATTGCTTTAACTTGTGATTATATTCAAGATGAAATTCATGATGTTCTTATGACATTAGTGACTGATATTTTAGATTTTGAAGAAGTTTGTTGATCTTTTTTTCTTCTTTAGCTTTATTGTAATCTTTATAGAATCTTATCAAACTTCCTGTTATTGGACCTAATGATAAAAATGGTACCTCTAAAACATCTTTCAGTTATAATGGAAAACTTGGAGCCCTTAAACATAATATTAATAAACGAGATATGGATCGTGAACGTAGACATTTTTTGCTTAAAGCCATTGAACTTCTTGAAGTATGTTTGAATTGTTGTTGTCATATATACAGTAACGAACAAATGAATTTTTAGATTTGCCATTTTACTTTAAAAAATAATCAATTAATGCCTGCCAAACTTGCCTTTGAATATTTGCGAGAACGAATTGGATATGCTGAAAAGTTTGGAGCTTATGAAGGTGGTGAACAAGGTTCAAATACAAAAATTGGAAATTATATGCAACGTCTTCGTAAAATGATTAATAATATCAAAGGTTGCATATTTTTTTGTAATTTTTTTAAACTTTCTTTTTTTTTCAGCAAAGTATGAAAAACTTGATGCTTATGTAAAGGAATCAAATAGTAAACCAATCTATTCTAAGCTTTTGTCATGCATTGAAGAACAATTCAAAATTGATAAAACTTCAAGAATTATTGTTTTTGTTGAATCAAGAAAAGGTTGTGTTAAAATGGCTGAATGTGTTACAGCAACGGAAACAATTGCAAAAACATTTGGATCACAAGCAGTTGGATATATAGTTTCTGTTAATCAATCAATGGCAAACTTTGGTCAAACATCAGTTACACAAGATCGAACATTAAAAGAATTTCGACAAGGTCATAAAAATATCCTTTTTGCTACTTCTGTTGCGGAAGAAGGTTTGGATGTTGCACAATGTAATTTGATTATTAAATATAACAGTGTTGGATCAGAAAAATCATATATTCAACGAAGAGGTCGTGCACGTGCAAAAAATTCTCGTTCAATTTTACTTGCAATTTCTTCGTATATTGCATCACATGAATACAATAATATTATGAGAGAATATTTGATGAATATTTGTTTGAATAATTTACAAACTTTGAGTGAAACAGAATTGAAAAAGATGGTAAGATGCTTTAGATTTTGTAAAATATTTATCTGAATTGTTATAGATTTTCCGAAAGAAAGAAGAAATTAAAACTGCATTGGAACAAGAGCGTAGAATTGAAAATGAACGAAATCGTGCAAGCACGTATGTACCATTAGGATTACTGTACTTTTTTTAAATAAATAATTATTTTTAGCTGTTATAATCTTGAATGTGTTATTTGTGGTATACTCATTTGTTGCAGTAATCAAGTTGCTCGTTTAATGGAATCTCAATTTATTTGCTGTAATCCATCTGCATGGAAAGATACTAAAATTAATCAACGATTTGATAAAGTAATTTACCTTTTTTCTTATCAAATAACAACTTTTTTTATCAAATTTTTATTTTTTTCAGAATTTCAGTGTAAAAGTTTCATCTTTATGTGGAGTATGGCTTTGTCAATGTGGTCAAAAGCGTGGAGAAGTTATCAAATATGGTGAAGCATATCTTCCAACCCTTGCAGCTGATGGCTTTCGTCTTCGAAAACAACCAAGTAATGTTTTGGAAGAAAATAATAAATTTACTTGGCAAGTTGTCACAAAAAAATTCTTTCCTGTTGGTTCAATTGAACTTGAACAAATTGTAAGCTTTTTTTAAATTTAATAATTCGTTTTAATTTATCGATGACATTTATATTTTAGCGTGGTATGATTAATTCTTTATCTGAAAATAATATTGCTGCTTACAAAGATGCACAAATTAATGAAGAATTGGGAATTTGTGAAGCAGTTAAAAATTTGGAATACGAAAAGAAACAGAATCATGCTTTGATTGAAACATATTAAGCTTTGTTTTTCTATTGTTTAAATGTTGTCGTTGTTTTTTTAAATAAAATAATGTTGTATCTTTTTTCGAACTCTTTTAAAGTTGTTTAATATCAACTTTTATTTTGTTTTTGTTTTTGAAATACATGTAGAAATTTTTTACCTAAAATTCATCTGCAAAAATTTTATAGTTTTCTTGAAGGATATGCGTTGTTGCACTTTTTTTGATAACAGGCTCTGTGAAATTAGAATTGAGAAAATAATTTTTGGTTTGTCTTAAATCGGAATAATTTTGTTTATTGTCGAAATAAAAAGTTTTCCAACTGAAATAAATTTGCCCAAAATCGAAGTAATAAAAATCCCTTTTTTTGAACTACAGTATCCTGTGAGCTTTCTTTTCTTTGATTGATTATTCACCAAACTTTCATTTTAAGTTAATGTAGACTACTAGGGTTGCGGGCGCGCCCGAAAATTAGAAAAAAACGAGCGCGCCCGCCCGGGCGCGCCCAGGCGCATTCGCCCGAACCATAAAAATGGTAGAAAATTCATAGTTTTTTTAAAAATCTTTTTAAAAACTCGTGTAATGAAATTAAAGAAATATGAGAGTTATTAGCTCGTCCATATGTCAATTTACGGGTTATAATTAACAGAATAATTTTCTTTAAAACAAAAACAAAACAAAAAAATAATTATGTCAAAGAAATAACATCATCAGATCTTTCATAATTTTGGATTTCTTCAGTATCTGGTTCACCTTCTGAACTGCTACTTAAATAATCACATACATTATCAGAAGTACAAAATCCTTCTTCACTTTCCACCTCATCTGTATCATCATCTGTTCCTTCATCGAACTCATCTTCTTCCAAATTATATTCACCGTCTGAATCTTCATTATCAACATTAGCAACGGTATTCTTCATAGATGTATTACGATCAGGAACTTTAAACCCAGGACGTAAGGCATGAAGAAAAGCTTGGAAGTCGTCGTTTTTAAGAAAGTTTAAAGGGACACCACCGGTTACCAAGCTCTAAAATAGATTGTATTTATGAAAACCAGATTGAGATAAAACAAACTTTGATGAGCAATTCCTCACAACTTTTCTGTTGTTCTTCTGTCATTGAATCAACAAATGGTTGAAGTGTAACTTGCTTTTTAGCTGGAGGAGAAGAAATTGATCTTCGATCTAATTGACGATCAGCAGCAGATGATTTTTCAGGAACGAATATCGGTCGTTTTAACGTTGACGAAGTTTTAAGATCTGCTTTAATAGAAGCTGGAATTTTAGTGCATCTTTCCTAAAAATAAAAAATTAAAGCAATAAATTAAAGCTACCAAAAATATACCAAATGTTTTTTCATACGTTCAACTTTTCCAGATGTATAACTATCATTGCAATACTTGCACCGAGCTTTAATTGAATCACCTTCAAAATGTTCCCATACAGGATCTTTTGCCATTATAATGTAGCTAAGTTTACGGAAATTTGTATAAAAGTTGTGTAACAAAAAGAAAAATTTGTCAAACAAGCTTTTGAAATATTCCGCTCAAAGTAGTGAAAAAATGTAAAATCGCGGCAAGAATTTTAAAGCAAAATTTTTTGTTTTCGGAAAATGATGAAAAAAATGAAACTTTGTACAACTTATCATATATTTTTCTCTTACTGACCGGGCGAAAAAAAAGGCGCGCCCGGGCGGAAAAAGTCAATCGCCCGGGCGCGCCCGGGCGAATTCGCCTGGGCGAATCGCCCGCCGCAACCCTATAGACTACAATCGTTCTTTGCTTTGTGGGATGGTTTTGAGTTTGATACATATATGATTTTTTTAGGCATGATGCTACCTTCAAAGAAACACCTGCAAGAAGTACCATAAATATGGATATAAAAACTATGGCAAGTCCTATTCTGATTATGGTAATTTGTTTTCTCACACTTTTTCATTCTTTCTCATTTTATATGCAAATTTGATGAATTTGAAATCCTTATTCTTCTTATGTAAGAGATTTTAGCATCATATTTTCCCTTCAGTTTGATAATTGATCCGTGCTTTGAGACAGTCGTCTTTTGCTTTACTAATTTTTTACTTTGGCTGCTGTAATAATAATCAAAAAAAAAGAAACTATGCAACAACAACAATCAACTCCAACAAATCAACCTTCTTCTGCCGCTGTTGCTGCTGGTAGTGGTGCTGGTGGTGGTGGAATGCGTCGTATGAGCCGAAATAATCGTAGCCGAAATAATCGTAGCAGAAATAATCGTAGCCGAAATAATCGTTCTCGCTCTGGTTTACGTGGTCGTGATGAACGTGGATATCAAGGAATTATGCCTAATGGTGATGTACATGAAATGCCAACTGGTATTCCTGGTAAGTATTTAATTTTTTTTGGGGCGATACTTTTGGATGTACATGTATGTTAAAACTCAATCACTTTATATTCTTTTTATGAACTAAGATGGAAGAGTTTTAGGGATCAGATATATCCATATCTCTCGATATCTTTTTTAATATATTTCTTCTATATTTTAGCTCCTCAACAACAACATGTCTCCTCATCACCGGTCCAAGAAATTCCAAAAACATTTTTTTGTCAACTTGCTCATGGTGGACCAACAGCTGTAATTCCAACACCAAATAATCTTGCAGAAGTTTATCAAGCAATTGCATCAAAGTTTGATGGAATGTCTGCTGAAGATATCCTCTATTGTACTGTTAATACCTTCAAACCTGATATGAATAATCTTTTAACAACAAATTTAAAATTGAATGATTTTATTTTTGCTCATTGTCATGGAACTCGAAAAGAGGTAACTCTTACAAAAACTGATGCCATGCTTGGTGTTACTCTTACGGATAATGGATTTGGAAAAGTATTTATTAAAAGAATTCATTCTGATTCGGTTGCTGCTCGTTCACAACCGGCAGTACTTGTTGGTGATCATATTGAAAAGATTAATGAACAATTAGTTGTTGGAACACGTCATTACAATGTTGCTTCAGCACTTCGAGCCATTCCTGTTGGTGAAAGGTTTGTATATTATTTGTTATTATCGTAGGTATACTGTAAGCATGATGTTTTAGTTTTACTCTTCGACTTGTTGAACCTCAAAAATCTGATTTTTCATTTATTGCTCCCCGAAAATCTGGTTCAACTTCTTCAAACGCATCAAAGAAAGTTGAAAATGTTCAAGATGGAAATCAAACGTTACGATTCCGGGCACATGGTAATGTTGTATTACAAGAAGCTCCATCTCAAGCGGTTGTAGATAAAATTAATGATATTTTTGAAACTTATCTTGGTTTTAATGATGATGTTCTTGCATTGGCTGGATGGGAAATTGCATCAAAAGCTAAAAATTATGTTGATTTAAAAAATCTTTTTGCAGATGTAAGTAATATATATATAATATTTTGTAACTTTAATTAATTTTTTTAAACATTATTTTAGTCAGATCTTGGTGGCTTTGGTTTTCCTGATGAATTATATTTTGATGTTTGGGGAGCTGTAGATGATCATCGGAAGAAGCGTTTACCAAGTGAAGAAGAAGCTGAAACTACTGAAAAGTCTTCGACATTAAATGATGTTGCAACAACAAAGACCAAAAATTAATTATGCGGCCATTTGTGAAAACTGATTAGAAAAAAATGTTCATTTATTTGCGCACCATTTTCACTGATGTATATAAATTTTGAGAAGCTTATTTAATAAATTTATCTTCATCTGATTTGGTTGTTACGAAATTGTCATTGTTTTTTAGCGGCAACTGTCAAGGCCGTATTTAGGGGAGGGGGGATTCTGGACCCTTGCCCCCACCCCAAAAAAAATTCATTTGATCTTTTGCCGCTTTGTGTTGGCGGCGGCAAAAGATCAAAAAAAAAGAAAAAAAGAATTTTATATATTTTTTGACTTCAAAAACAAAAAATATATAAAAATTGGGTCGAACAACTTCAAAAGGTTTAACACATTCCGCCATTTTTAGTTTTTTTGGGGTTGGCAATGCTTAAAGTTACAGTCTAGGATTAAGTTTTTATTTCCTTGCTTCAAATCTTTTCTTTTTTTTGATTTCGAAATATTTTTTTCTCCGATCTTTTGGCCATTTGCCAATTAATTCAATGATTTTTCTTCGTTTTGTTTCTTTGTGTCTCCATTTTTTCTTTTTCTTTGCCATAAATTCAGCCAGCGCAATATCTTTGCTCTTTCTTAGATTGAAACCAAAGTTGGCAGCAATCAAAGGTGTATATCAATGGGGTACCCCTTGAGCTTAGGCTTATTCAGTTTGAAGAGAATTCATTAGAACAGACTGGCTCGCTTTTTTTTGAGGCTGTGTATTCTGTGTCTTAACAAATAATATTGCATCATCATTATATTTTTCTTCTTTAAAATGAAAATGAAATTTCTAAGATTTTTTGTGCTTACTTTCGATGTATTTACAAATAACATTTATCGATTCTATTTTTTCTATTTCATTTTTGTTTTTAAAAAAAAGCGCGTATTTTTTTAATCATTTTTGTAAAAAAAAATATAATAGATTGGAGGGGATAAAGGTAAAATTTAGATGTCAACAAAAGATAAACATTTGTCGTTTAAAGATAAGGTCTTTATTGGACCTGATAATCAATATATTAATCTTAATTTAAATCAAAATTATCAATGTTTAATTGGTGATATTGTATGCTCAAAAGATTTCTCAATTGATAGCAGAAAATATCAAAACAATGGTAAAATATCAGAGACTGCAATCCATTTCTTTTTAAAAATTTTTATATAAAAAAATAGTTTTAAAATACAGAAAGAAAATTTGATCAACGATCTTTTTAATTATCTACTTTTTTTTGGATAAATGCATCGGCAAGCTTTTTCGTGCCCAAAAAAATTTTGGCACGAAAAAGCTTGCCTAAATTTAAAATTTAAAATTAAAAAAAAAAAAAAATTTAAAATTTTTTTTTTCAAAATTTTGCTCCGCGTCACTTCTTTTGGCGGCTTCTTTTGATCTTTTCAAAAAATGTTGCTACCGCCTCCAGCTGGAGCGGAGGCGCGCGAAAATATTAGCTTTTATCGATTTTTTAAAAACAATTTTCATGAAACCTATTTAAAAGGATTGCAGTCACATCAAAATTATCAGATTTTTCTCATTTAAATGAATCACGATCAAAAAAAGAATCAAATTTATGGAACAAATCTAGCAAACATTTATCACCAACTTTTTTGAATTTTAATCATATTTCTGAAGAAAATAAAGAATTCAAAAATGCAAAAAGTGCCCCGAACAATAGCACCCTTTCCCTTCATATTGCAGCTTATGAAAATTCTATTGAAGCTACAAATGAATTAGATGGCAAGAAAGAGGTACAAAATTTAGGCATGATCAAAAATTGGGGAAATTTAAATTATTTTGGTGATGGTTCAACAACAATTATTCAAGTAAATTTAAATTCATTTAAGGGAGTGTCGACGTCAAGCAAAAAAATTCCCTGATTAACGACAAGTTGCTGCCGCACATTCAGCAATGAGGAATGCATTGTGTGCTTTCTTTCGCGTCAAAACATACTTGTTGCAGTTGAAAAGTTTTTTTGCTTGTTCTCGACACTCCATTTAACGAAATTTCTTTAAAGAAGGCCGGACATGTTTTTCGTTTTTTTCTCGAATGGATGAACCTGAAGATCAGGCAAAGAACAAAAGAAATTTCTATTGTTCTTTTCCTGATCGTAAGGTTCATCCATTCGAAAAAAAAACGAAAAAAGTAAAGTGTCCGCCTCCTTTAAAATTCATATAAAACTTTGTAGAATTCATTTGAATTTCCAAGGCAACAAGAAGAGAATCAAAAAAGTCACCCAGAATTGATGCAATTTTCAGCATCCCAACGTTTACTTAATCCTAATCAAAGGAATGCAAATAATCAAATTAGATCATCACATGTAAATCATTTTAATTCTAAATTATCTAAAAATATTTTTTGGGGGAGAGTTTTGATAAATTTTGCAAATTTTTTTCGAAAATATTAAATAATTCCAAAATTGAGAATTCTAATTCCAAAAATAAGAATTTTCATTTTTTTGTCGATCGAAAACCTGTGACACCAAAAATGACATATACCGGAAAAAAATCCCACAGCGACAAAAACTTTATCGATTTTTAAGCAAATAACTTTATCGATTTTTTTGGATACATTTTTTATCGATTTTTTAAATAGCTTTAAGGATTTATTTAAAAAATCTAAACCAGAAACAACTTGAAATTTTGTGGGACGAAACGGAGCGAAACGGGACAAAGTTGTAATTTTGAAAATACAATTTTCGTTCCGCTAAAATTGGTCCCATTCCCCTCCGTCCCGTTCCACAAAAGTGACAACTTTTTACTGGTCCCAGAATATACAACTAAAAAAAGTTAGAATAATTTTACTTCATTTTAGGCACCAAAGAATTTTGATTCTTGTTTATCAAATATGCCATCTTTGAATCGTTCAACTTCATCAAACAGCAGTGTTGCCACTTCAACATCGTCATTTATGCCATTAAATCGCCGAGCCTTTGCTCCTTCTTCTTCATCATCTGGCTTCAGAGGTGGATTTGAAGTTGATGGGGAAGAAATTCAAAGACGTCTTAATTCTTGTCAACGACGAAAGCATAGACCTGTAACTCCAAGAATTCCTCAACTTAAAGAATATACAATGACAGAAGAAGAAATGTCCCGGTATTTTGGTGCAAAATATATTCATGGTGCTGAACAATTTTGGGCAATTATTGAAATTATCAAATTTTCACCAAATAATGAACTTTTATGGAGAAAAATTTGTGAAATTTATCATTTTTTATATGGAAAAGTTCTTGATGAAAAATCTGTAAGTACTTTTAAGTGGAAGCTTTTAAATATAATTTTTTTGTTGAATTTTAATGCTATATGAACGTAGCTCAAGATGAGTTTAATGTATCAGTCAATTTTGATTTTCGGTGATTTCGCAGCGAAAATCCAAAATGGCCTAAAATCGAAATTTCGGTATACTGTAGTTTCAAAAATTTTTAAAAGTGCATCCCGTAGCTTATATACTCCATCTGCCAAGTTTCAGAATTTTTCATCAGCCCATCTCTCCAGATTTAAGGATTGAAGTTACAAAAAATAGCCTAAAAATAGCAAAAATCGAAAAAAACGGTCATTTTTTACAAATTCAATCTCCGAATCTGGAGAGATGGGTTAATGAAAAATTCTGAAACTTGGCAGATGGAGTATATAAGCTACGGGATGCACTTTTAAAAATTTTTGAAACTAATTATACCGAAATTTCGATTTTAGTCCATTTTGCATTTTTGCTCCGAAATCACTGAAAATTAAAATTGACTAAAACGCTGAAACATGTCAATTGATAAACTATTTGTACTAAAAAAAGCGTTAGCTTGTTGGATACCGTAGTCAACATAAAAGCTTTAGCATATTTGATACCGTAGTTTGTCACAACTCACTCCTTTATCCTTTTTATCATTCATTTCATTCTTCTTTTAGCTTCGTGAAATGTTTAATGCAGATTCCTCAAAATTTGCTCGTCAAGTGTTTGTTGATGAAAATGAAGTTTTTAAAGTTCGTGGATCAAATCCTGATTTTTATGTTTCTTTAGTTCATCCAGAACGTAAGTATTTTTTTAAAATAATCAATTTTTTTGTATGATCCTTTGTTTTTTCAGGAGATTATGTTCCTGCAAAAATTCGTGATGAAGAACGTGCAGCAATTTTGATGAAGCACAATGTTCAGATTTAAATATTTCATGGAATTCTTTTTTTAAAGGTTTTTTGGTACCAGTTTTATAAAATTTTGTTGCTTTTTATTTACTTTGCTTATTTTGATTATGAAAGATTACTGTAATTTCAAAATTTTATACATATTTTTTTGTTTAATTTATTTTATTGTTCTTTTGACTTTTAAACATTATGATATTCAATCATTGATAGAGTATCTTTTTGGTATACGGTATTATTGTTCAAAATGTTTTTATGTTAAAATCAGCAAAGATAACCATGTAATACCCCATAAAGTTAAAGTTGAAGATTTAAAGGGTTTTGTAGATGCTGCTGCGGCAGTCATGCAAATATTGTATTGATCCAAATCTGGATATTCAATTGAGCATAATTGGGCGCTTCTGAAAACATTTTTTAAATTTAAAACAAGGTTAATTTTGTTAAAGGGAGCGTTCGGGATAAACTAAGGTTTTTTCATTCCATCGCACGGGTCCTCTTAGCACGAAAATATGCCAAAATCTTTAAAATAGTGAATATTACTAAATTTAGACTATTTTTTCAGTCTTTACGATTAAAATTAAGCCTGGGAAAAACTGTTTCTAAAAAATGCGATTTATATAAACTTTTTTTTGAGAAAATATAACGGTTGTCAAAAATGTGTGAGTAATCAATAAAATATTCAAATTTCGTATTTTCCTGGATTCTTTCTTTTTTTTGGGGGCACATGTTTTAGGGCTAATTTTAATCATAAAAAAATAATCTAAATTTACTAATATTCACTATTTTAAATATTTTTGCATATTTTCGTGCTAAGAGGACCCGTGCGATGGAAAGAAAAAAAGTTTGTCTATCTAATGTTCCCTTTAAAAAAAATTTACCGAAATTTTCCTTCAGGCTGCTTTGGATCCCACAAAACTGAATTATATTGAATATATTTCATAAAAATAGTATCATTAATTTTCATATTTTCAAATAATTTATTCATTGAAATTGCATCAATTTTTTCAAGATTATAATCTTTTTTCATTGAATATTCAAGTTGCCATGGAGTTGTATGATTAAGATTTAATTGTGTTAAATTTACATAATAGGTACTGCAATATATATATATAAATATTTGTATTGATAATTATTGATAAAAAATGATAAGCTTACTCAATTTCATTGTAATCCCATGTTGTTGGATTATAATCAATAACTCTAAAGGCGGGATTATTTGAGCCTGCCCCAGGGAGATCACTAAACCATGGAGTTACGGATGGTGCCATTAACATAACTTGAACGGGATTTCCTTGATCATCCTGAAAATTAATATTTTTAATTTGTATACTGTAGCTTTAAAATTTTTAATCTAATAATAATCTTGGGATTACTGTAACTTTTTTAACAAATGTTTGAGGTTATCACTGATATGGCTACAGTAATCTTTATCACAAAAAATGAATTTAAAAAAGAACTCAAACCTTTAAAATATGAAATGTATCAGTATGATGATGCCCAAATAACATCCATTTAATAGTTTTTGAATATTTAATCATAATTTTTAGCAGCTTTTTATTGTATACCGGTGTCATCCATGTAAAATTTGGAGTTTTTTCAAATACTATAAAAAAGAGATATATCAAATCCAGTGTTTAAATTTGGCAAAAAATGTGAAAAAATCAGAAGTTTTTTTGTCATTTGGCGTTGAGTAGACATTTTGCCAGACTTTGAGTGTCCTCCTTTTGGCGACCTGTCACAAGACGCCAAAATCCTATAATTCTGCTTCTATTTTTTTTCTTTTAATTTTTTTTTATCATATCACAAAGATGTAAACCCCATCGATAAAGCAAGGAAAATTAATTAACAGCAGATTTCCGGATTTTGGCATTCTGTGACATTACGCCAAAGCCTTGCTTAATGTCGCCTTGGCAAAATTTAAGCTTTTTTCATTTAAAGATATATCAAATCCTATAATATCCATGAAAAAAATAAAAAAATCTCACCACCAGGAGGGATATGTGAAATAATATGAACCATTTCACCTTTTTCTTTGGCATCCATTAAAATTTTTTCCATAAATGCAAATTGTTGTCCAGGATCGGCTGGATCCGAAAAATTTGCAGTATTAAAACGATAATAAATATTTGTGTTAAGCATTAAAAAAGTGATTGTTGAATTACTTGGCCGATGAATGTAATATCCACCTTTACAAAATGTTTCCCTCTGAGATTCTCCAATCCATTTTTTCCATAACTCAAATGTAACACTATAAATAGAAGTTTCATAATCTGGAAAGGCATTGGCAGGCGCGTAATCATGATTACCAAAAAGTGGTAAAACTTGAATATTTGGAAAAAATTGATTTATTAATTTTGTGGTGGTATTTATTGCATCAATAACATCTGAAAATTTAATAGTAATTTTTTTTGTTGTTTAAAATTGGTAAAAAATTTTTTAAAGAATCAAAAAAGGTAATTAATCAGTGATAAGAAATAAAAATTTTTTGAAGGATTTATTACCTGCTGCCTTTTTTTTATCAATGATAAATTTAGGGTGTGCCTTTTTTGATTCTTTTTTTTTTAATATTCATAGCATTTTTTGGCATTGATAAAATTTTTTAATTTTACAGCAATTTTTTTTGCTGAGTATTATTACAGTATTCAAAAAAATACAGTAATCTTTTTGAACTAAAATAATTTTTCTAATTTAATGCTAATTTTTTTTTGCTGAACACAGTTACAGTAATCTTGTAACTAATTTTAGATTTAAAAAATTGGTAAATTTCTAAAAATTTCACAGTTTTTTATTGTTTTTTTAACCAAAAATATTGATTTTTTTAAAAATAAAATATTTAGCAGTAATATTACAACTTAAAAAAATTACTGTAGTTTTATAATTATAAATTCTTACATTGACTTGTATAATTATCAATATGTGGCACATTATCACCTGTCCATAAAATATATTTTGGACTTGGGAATAATTGTGAGGCAGCCGTTAAAGCATGTTTAACCAAAGTTTTTGGGGAATCACATTTATAATTTCCATAAAATCCAATATTTTTATCTTCTAAATTTCCAGAAGAAGAAGAATTTTTATGGCATAATTTATTGATATTTCCAAATTGAAAATCATAATCCGCATCAAAATGAAAATCAGAAATTTGTAAAATTTTTTCACAAAAATATAAATTTAAAAAATTTATTAAAATTAATAAACAAATTTTTGAATTTACAGTTTTCATTCTTTTTTTTTCTTTTTTCGTGGTAGGAGAAAATGGGACTTTGAGAAGCAAAAGATAGAGAGAAAACAATAAAGGTAAATATATATATATAATTGTTTTGTTTTTTATCAGTAAAAAAAAATGTTGATAACAAAACAGGAGCAGCTTACACGTGTAAAAAGGGGGAATTAAAACAAGGGGGGGTTTTTTTTTTGAACAAGTAAGCAAAAAATCAACAGCGGCAGCAGCAAATCAGGGGGCTTAAAAATAAAAAGGATTAAAAGATGCTGTTTCAGTTGTTGAACAAAAAAAAAGATGTTGAACAAAAAAAAAGATGTTGAACAAAAAAAAAGATGTTGAACAAAAAATTGATAAGAAAAATAAAAAAGAATTTGGCTTGATTGTTTTCAACTTTTTCTTCTTTCTTCTTTAATATCGTTCTAGTTTTCTTTTGTGAGAAAGTATTCCCACATAAAAAAAAGAAGAAAGAATGAATTTTGTTCAAAAAATTTATTTTTTCAATT
Organism: Panagrolaimus superbus; assembly: GCA_964035985.1. Classification (NCBI taxonomy): domain Eukaryota; kingdom Metazoa; phylum Nematoda; class Chromadorea; order Rhabditida; family Panagrolaimidae; genus Panagrolaimus; species Panagrolaimus superbus. Next base: position 18,111,527 of record OZ038357.1, read on the forward strand.
AAATGATTTATATTTTTTTTTGTTTTATTTGAAGCAAAAAAGAACATCAATTAAAACAAGAAAATGGACACGTTTGATTAAAAACAATAGAGGTACAGAGAGGTAATAAAAATATTGAATAAAATTTGTGTTTAAAGGAGGGAAGAAAGAAAGGAGAGAGAAAACAAATTGGATAATCTATGCTGCTGCTGTTGTTGCTGCAAAAAAGCAAAACAAAGCAAAGAAGAGGAAAGTTGATCAATAAAATAGGTTCAAATCAATGCTGAACATTTGGCATGGGCAGTTTTTAGTGGTCAATGCCGTTCTTTATTTTTTTTTGCCGTTTTTGAACAACTATAATAAAAAAAATATTGGGTCAAACCACAAAATGAATTTTTATAAATGATAAAAAAAATTTATTTAAATACAGTAATCAACGATAAGAGCTAAAATCCATAAATTTCAAAATCAAAGTATCTTTAAAGAGAAGATTTTGTGATAAACAAAGTTTTTTTTGATCCGGTATTTTTAGCACGAAAGTTGTAAAAAATGGAGGAAATGTATTTGTTTGTGTTTTCTTTTTGTTAATTTTTTAAACCAATGTTGTACCGGACATTTTTCATCTACCCTGTCTCCGGAGTCAGAATTAGCGTCGGATTCACTGGAGCCGGAGTAGGAGTCAGTGGAGTGGATTCTGGAGTCGACTCCAAATTCAAAATATTTTTTTAAACTCATTTTTTTTTGTTTTTTTAAATGCCAGTTTAAACTATTAAACTGTTTTTTTTCCAGATTCATTAAAAATATTAATGGAAACTAACAATTAATTTTTTAAATTATTTTTTTCTTTTTAAAAGTGTTTTTTTGTTGCTGAAAAATCAAAGAGAACATTAATTTTTTATCATCACTTTTTTTATTACAGCCATAAAATCAAATTTTATTTGTTGTTTGTCAAAAAACGATGTATTATATTTTGACAGATAGAAATGTGTTTTTGGGGCAGCAAAAAAAGTGTTAAATGATTATCAAATATTTTCATGTCTGATGTCCACCTTTTTGGCGGACTGTCATAAAACGCCAAAATCTGATCTCTTATGTATTTTTGATTTTTTTTATCATATCACCGAGATATAACTCATTAATATCAATGTCAAAAAAATAATTAAGCAATCAAAAATTGTTTAACAAAAGATGTCCGGAATTTGGCATTCTGTGACATTCCGCCAAAGTCATGTTTCTTTATTACTGCTTTTTTTGATGTACAATTGCTTTTTTTTCATTTTGACTTTAAAAGCTTTGTTGCAAATATAAAATAACAAAAAAAAGGAAATGTTTTTTATTGTAATTATTTTTTTGTAAAAATTATGTTGAAATAGTTGATGTCGTAGATAATTTATGTAAAAACATAAAAAATATTATAATGTTTAAAAATGGAACATTTATTTATTGCAAAATCAACTTCCGAAGAAAACATCACTTTTTTTTGTAAGTGGTTAAAGATTTTTGAAGCTACATGCTTATTTACGAATCTTTTAATAAAAAAATTGTAAACATGTTTATTAAAGGGACAAACGGCCAAGGGCCTTTTTGAAGCCCCGGGGCCTTTGTTATCCATATTTTTAAAGACAACATGGTAGTTTCTATATTTTTGTTGCAAATTTTAGCAAATTTTTTTTTAAAAAACGCAAAACAAACTTGGTTTTTAATATATATTTTTGCAAATAGATTTTTAATAGTTCGTTTATGACGTAAATTAAAAAATAAAATAAAAATCTTAAAGTAGAAACAACAATGTTTTTTTTAGCATTTAAAAAAACATAGTAGGAGCCTTTCATCACATAAGAAAAAATAGTTTCATTTTAAAAAAATGTGACGACAATCATAGATACCACCTTCATTTTTTTGCCGGGGCATTTTTTTGACATTTTTTTTGAAATTACAATTCGAGCATAAAAAAAGCCAAAAAATTTTAGTTTGCCTTAATTTAAAACACATAAAAAAAATACATATCAGATTTTTAAAAAAAGTTTCGTGATCTTTTTAAAATTTGAAAAAAAACACATCGAATTCAGCTTTTAATTTTTCGGGGCGATGTTTGGCAAAATGTTTTTCAATGCCAATAGCCTATTTTGGCAATAGGTGAAGAATCTTTTGGGTTTTTATATTTTTTGAAAACAAAAACAAATACTATAAATATGAAAATTTTTGTTTTGCCATATGGCATTGAAAAACATTTTGCCAAAAATCGCCCCGAAACATAAATTCAATCTTTTGGATTCTGTATAAAATGTATGATGGGAATTTAATTCAGATTTATTTCAAAATGGTTTGTTTAGAAAGGTTTAAAATGCTATAACTTTCATTTTGCTTAATTGTGTGTTAGATTAAATACCTTGTAAACCGAAATTTTAGAAACGAAATTCCATGTGTGTTTTCATTTTTTTCGTTGTCCTAAAAATATGTTAAATCATTTTTTTTTTGGCAGTAAAAAAATGCAAAATTAATTAAATTAGTATTATCATAGTCGTCTTGCAAATCCCTCTTTGTTTCCACGAAATATTTTTTGGTTCAAAATAAAGCACTTTTTCTATTTTTTGTGCCATTGTTGTAGTGCCATAAAAATTTTATGTCACAGACACGGGACGCAACGGAAGTGTGAATTTTAAAAACTTTCGCCAATTAAGCAAAATTAAATTATTCTTAATAATTTTGTGTATTATTAAAATTGTAGAAAAAAATGTTTTAATTGACCAAATCTCTCTTTAAAACTTTAAATAAATAAATAATTGTTTCTAGGAATTAACAAAGGACATTGAGAGAAAGTACTAAAATTATTTATTTTTATCATTTTTTTTGCTTATATCATTCTACCGTAATCATAGACGTTAGCATCGTTTATCATTCATTTGGAAATTAATTAATTAAATTTAATTTTAGCAAAATGATTTCACTTTTTTGGAATATTTCTTAAAAGTATACATCATTTTATTTATAAAAAGGTTTAATTGCTTCAAAAAATCTGGGCAGTTTTGAAAACACTTAATCCTTAAATAAGATATTATTAAGTGTTAGCTTCGAATGTTTAATTAAAGGCCCTTAAAAATTTGCATAAAAGTTATAAAAAGGAAGATTTTTGAAAATTGGGTGGACAAAAGTTGATCATTTTTTGGCGGGCTTGAAATGGCGACCTCACACATTTCGCCAAAATCTCAATATCAGTTCTAATTTTTATCTTTTTATCAAAATAAGTGTTTGCAGACTGATACCGATTTTTGACATCCTTTTTAAAATTTTTTTTGTTTTTAATAAAAATATTAAAATTCTGAAACACAATAAATATGTGGCAATATACGTCACGCTGCCAAAAAGGTAGGGAAACTTACAAGTCCTATACAGCTTTGAAAATTAAATAAAAAAGTTTCAGTCAAATCTGTGACAGCATTCGATTGCGTGATACTAAAAAATTTAATTTTTATTGCCATCAATTATTTTGGCATTTTTTGCAGTTTTTCACTTTATGCCATTGTGTGTTTTGAGGTCATAACAATTTTTAGAGAATTTTCGGGAAACAATGGCACACAAAGAAATGCAGTTTAACTTCACACGTTTTTTTCATGCCAATAAAGACAAACAACAAAGTCGAAAATCGTTGTTTTTATTGTAGCAAAAAAACAACTTCCTTCTTCAATTCTATGACGTCATCTTTTTTGCCTTACTTTTTTGCTTTTTCAAAACTAAAGATGTTCCAAAAACTCGTAAATCCCCTTTATGAATTTCAAGGGGGTCATAAATCTATGAATTTCTGAGTTCTTTTTAAATTTCAAATTTTAAATGCTTCAAAAAAATTTTTAAGCTTAAAGGGAGTGTCGAAGATAGTGAAAAACTTTTTTCCGTCATTCCAAGTGATGGAGAATGCATTCGTTGCGTGCGGGCGGACAAACTTTTTCATTCCCCATCACTTGGAACGACGGAAAACGTTCATAAAAAGTTTTTCACTATCTTCGACACTCCCTTTAAACATAAGTACAAAAAAGTACATAGAAAAAAAGAGATTTCGAAAGAAAGAACAATTAAAAAAAACACAAAAAGGCGGGTCGCTTTAAAATAAAATATTTAATATATAAAAGTTTAATTTAGTTATTTATCCTAGAATGCTTTTTTTCAACAAAAATATTTGTATAAAAAGAATTATTAAATTAAACATTTTTGTGTTTAAAAAATTCGAATTAGAATGCTTCAGGGCATTATTTAAGCGATGAACAATATAATATTAGTAAACATGTGAGAGATTTTTCATTAAAGTAATTTTTAAGTTTTTTATTAAATATTAAATATAGAAGTACTTTAAAGGGAGCATTCGGGAGAGACTTAGTTTTTTTTCATTCGATCGAACTAAGCTCTTAGCACGAAAATATGCCAAAATCTTTAAAATAGTGGAATATTACTGAATTTTGACTATTTTTTCTGTTTTTTCGATTAAAGTTAAGCCAAGGAAAACTGTTTTTAAAAAATATGATTTATATAAACTTTTTTAAGAATATAAAACGGTTGTCAAAAATGTGTGAGTAATCAATAAAATATTCAAATTTCGTATTTTCCTGGATTGTTTCTTTTTTTTGTGGGAAAATGTTTTATGGTTAATTTTAATCGTAAATACAGAAAAAATAATCTAAATTTAGTAATATTCACTATTTTAAAGATTTTGGTATATTTTCGTGCTAAGAGGACCCGTGCAATGGAATGAAAACAACTTTGTCTATCCCCGAACGCTCCCTTTAAAAAAACATTTTTGACAGAAATTAATCCTAAGAACTTTTTTTTGACCCAAATTGCTAAAAATTTTTAATTTTAATTATTCTGGTTTCTAGAATTCATAAACGTAATTTAATTTTTAAATAGTTTAAGCTAATAATAAATAATTATGACAAAAAATGCCATCAAAAATGATGCCGTAATAAAACTTTTTCGATACTTAAAAAACTTTTTTTCATTGTTTTATGTTTTTTTTTTTCACACATTTTTTTGGTACTGAAAAAAATGAATTTAAAAATTTATTTGGGAAAACTGAAAAAAACTTTTAAAAACTTATATTTTTGGATTTTTTCTTTTGTTTAACAATTATTTTTTCTATTTTGTGCCTTCTGCCGCCTTCTGAAGTCAGAAAAATATAAAATTCAAAAAAGAAGGAGGCACTCCAAATTTGTTATTTCCTAATTGGGGCAATACGAAAATAATAATTATATAATAATTATGTTTTTTTCGCTGCTTTTAATTGTTTTTAAAAGAGAAATATAATTAATTATAATAGCCCTTTTTTTTGAGTAATAGTGTATTAAAAATCTTAAGGAAGTTGTTAAAGTTGGTAAAAAAAAAGAGATAATTATTTTTTAATTTTTATATTTAAAAGATGGCCGAAGATTCTTTAAAAGATTCATTTATCTTCAAAAAAAGGTGGTGAATTAAAAAACGTTTTTTTTTTCTTTTTTTAAAAAACTTAATTCTTTTTGTTAGGTACTGTAATGGTAAAATGGTAACAGATGGTTGAAAAACTAGTTTTTTTTAGAAATTTTTTTTTCTAATCATTTTTGAGTTTACTCTAAATTGCTTTATTTCTGTAATTTTTAATTTAAAAATTTTCGGTTTAGGCGGATTCGAACCTGGGTGACACTAGGTCTGAAACCCCATCGCGCTAACCCCTCGACCATTGAGTCAGCGCGAAAATCTTTATTTTTTAAACTGAAAAAAACTTCTGTGCATAATTTAATTTCCAAAATACTTTAATTTTTACATTTTTGGATCCTCTCAAATTCATTAAAACTATTTTTCACAAAAAAAAATGCCGTGGCATTTTCCTTTATTTTCATAACAAAATTTCGATCTTTGATTTAAACAATATTTTTTTACAGAAACAAAATGCCACCTATTTTTTTTCAACCACCCCCTTTTTTTCTGTTTAAAAATATAATTTTTTTGATTCACTTCATTGAATTTTGAAGATTGGCATGGCACATTTTTTTATATATTTATGTTTTTTTCAAATCTTTGCCACTCTTTTTTTTCTTATTTTATTGAAGCCTTTAAAAAAAGTAAAAAAAAGAAAGAAACAATATCTTTTAGTTTCTATTTTCTATTTATAAATTCTATAGAAATTCTCCTCTCCCGAATGTGTCATTATTTTTAAACTATCGTTCCGAGACTACTATTTTTCTGCAAAAAAAAAGATAAATTAAAACTTGGATACCGTATTATCCGCATTCGTTGGCATTAGTTACGTGACCGAAAAGAGAAAAACTATTTTGTGCCCTGCTTTTTTATGCCGTCATTTTTTTGTATTGCATTTTTTTGCCAAAAAATTTTAATACTTTTTTTGGCATTTTTTTAGAAAACCAAAAACGAGAGAGAATATGTTCGTCGCTGGAATGCCATCATCATCATCATCATCATCATCTTGGTCTGTAATTCTTCAAATTTTTGTAATTTTTTCTTGTTTGTTCGTTTTTGTTGCTTCTCGGCCAGCAGATTTGTTACAATTTAATGAGGATGAAAACAATGATGGTGAAATTTTGAATAATATTCAAAGATTGCAAAAACTTCCCTATGCTGTAAGTTGGTTTTTTTATACCTAAGAAATCATAAATTTTTGTTGAAAAATTTTATCAAAATAGAAACACTTTATGCTAATTTTTTTAGCTTTTTTTTGAAAAAAAAGCATTTTTAAAAATTCTTTGTGCCAAAAAACGACCATATTTTTGATATAAATTCCAAATATAAAAATGTAGTTTAAACTACAAATGTAGCATCTGAGATGACCTAAATATGAACATATGCAGATATTGAGATTAACAAAATAAAAAGTCAAAAATTGTAGCTGTACTTTTTCGCATCAGTGAAAACCTTGTTGGATAATAAATATTAATGCAAACATAAATATGCATTTATACATATTATTTAATTTATTTATACCGAAGCATGATTTTTGTTGAAATTAAAAAGTTATAAATTTTTTAAATCAGTAAAATTTGTTTAAAACAAAGAAAAATAACTTCTTTTTTTAGATTTGGGTACTGTAGAAAAAAACATTTTGTGTGATAAAATTAGAAACACAAAAAATTACTGTATTTTTGTATGTTTGAAAGATATTTAAAAAAATACAATGGGTGACAAAAGTTTCTGTACACTTTTAGTCGAGGAAAGTCGAGGAAAGTCGAGCGAAGTCGAGGAAAGTCGAGATTATCAAATTTATTTATTTTCGCATTAAATTTAGTAATTTTTTGTAAAATTTGTGGTAATAAATTTTTGGGAGTATAAGGAATCAAGTATTACGAAGGTTCTGAAGTTTTTCATGGATTCTGTGACAGATTCTTAGCGGATTCTGACTCCAAAAAATTTTTTTTTTGCCATGAAGTGTTTTTGGGGTAAAAAAATGCGGAAACTTTTGTCACCGATTGTATAGTGAATTTTTGAATATTCTTTTTTGGCAAAATGTCACCTCGGCAAAAATTTGTTGTTTTTTTTTGGCAAAATGTGTTGAACGTCACATGGCATTCAGAAACATTTTGCCAGACATCGGAAAACAAACTCTTTTATTATTTATTTTTAAATAAATCAGGGATCTCAATCGTCCCATATATTTTTCACTTTTTTTCAAATTTAAATATTTCAAAACATTAAAATATATAATACCACTTTTTTCAGGCTCACCATCTCAATCGCAATCAAATCTATACCCTTAAACGAAGCAATCCATGGGGCAACATTTTAACGGATGATTTTGCCCCCGGTGGTGGAAGTGATATTTTAGGAATAATGAATTACAAAGGATTACGAGGATAAACAACTTTTTTTCTTCGGGAAATCCATCTTCCTTTAATATTAATTTAATCAATCTCATTCTTTGTGTGTGTTTTTATATAATTTGTAAAAAATCGAAACTCAAATATCGTTGCACCAATATTTTTTTTTATATCTGAAAAAAAAAACATTATTTATTTTTATTTTATTTTTTTACGCAATAATAAAAAACAACAAAACTGTTTATATATTTCACTAAACACAAATGGGATATCATATATCTCTTTTATATTTTTTTTCTGTAACAAATTTAAATTGAACGTTTATCAAATCGTTGATTAAATTGATTAATCATTTAACCGCAAAAAAGTTATGAAATTTTGTGTTTCTGGTAAAAAAAATAACTACCGTACTCAAGCTGACATTTAATTACAATTTTCGTTGCAAGAAATTTCCCCTAAATTTTCGATGCAAAAACTTTTCTGACAATTTTCGTTGCGAGAAATTCGTAGGCAATTTTCGTTGAAAGACTATTTTTATTTGTGTGTCAAATTTTTTTTAAAAAAACATTATTTATTTTTATTATATTTTTTTAACGCAATAATAAAAAACAACAAAACTGTTTATGTATTTCACTAAACACAAATGGGATATCATATATCTCTCTTATAGATATATTTTTTCTTCTCTCTATTTTGATTTAGGCTTTTCAGCATAAATTAAATGCCAATTATGATTATCATCTGCAATATATCCCAGCTTATCCTCCCATCCCTCTAAATGATGATTATAAAGTTCTTCAGAAAATCTTCCAACAAAATCATTCTTATTTTTAATTGTATATTTTTGTTCATCCAAAAGAATTTCTTTAAAACGTGGAGTAATATTTTCCATTTTAATATTTATAAATCCAGCTTTCTTTGCAAAACCTTCAAATTCTTCCAAATTATGCAAATTATAATGCCGTCGTGCAACATAATCAAGGAATTTCGGTTCTAGTTTTCCATATCCTTTACTATATCGAGAAATAACAATTTGGCCACCGGGTTTTAGGAGTTTCTAAAAAAGAACAATGTTGAAATTAAAAAAAAAATTGAAAATTTGAATTTGGCGGGTAAAAAGTTGTCTCGAGTGGAAAATAAAAAAACAAGTTTAAGCTTGAAAAAATGCACTTACTTAATTTTGGAATTCTTTGAATTTATTTTAAAGTTAATTAAATTAAATTTTTAATTTTAATTAAATTTGTAATCAGTAATAATTGTGTTTTTTTAAATGTTTATAATTTTAATTAATTAATTTATTACTCATCAAAAAATTGCCTCATTTTGTAGTTTATCAAATTACTGATTAAATAGAAAATAAATAATCATTTAACCAAAAAAAGTTATTAAATTTTGTGTTCCTGGTAAAAAAACGATTACCGTACTCAAGCTGGCATTTAAAAAAATTTTCGTTGCGAGAAATTTGTCGATGGTTTTCGTTGCAAGAAATTAAATAAAAATTTTCGGTGCAAGAAATGTGCAATAAATTTTCGTTGCGAGAAATTTGCCGACGGTTTTTGCAGCAAAATCTTTTCTGACAATTTTCGTTGCGTGAAATTTTGCCGTAAATTTTCGTTGCAAGACCATTTTTTTCGACAAAAAAAAAGTTTAAAAAAATAAACATACAAAAATTTTTTCAAACAGCATATCCTGATCAGGGATATGATGAATGGCATCCCGTGAAAAGACATAATCAAATTCATTTTCTGGAAAATCATATACTAAAATATCACTAATTTGATATTTAACTCGACAATCTTGATCTCGTTGATTTCTTTCAAATGCATGTACGATCATATTCGTTGATAAATCAACCCCCAAAACATGTAAACCAAATTCTTTTGCAGCTTGTCGGGCACCACCTCCAATTCCAACTCCAATATCTAACATCTTTCCTCCAGGTTTAAGGGTCCCAAAACGGTGCAAAAATTTTCGATTTTCATCAAGACCTCCAGGTGAAATAAAATTCTCTCCAAATATCCATTCATATGATCGAACATTGTCTTCCGTGTATTGAGTTTTATCTAAGAAATCCCGAAATGTTGCCAACTTTTCTTCATACGTTGTAATTTCATTTGCTCGAGTTAAAATCCAATATAAATCCAAATGATTTTGTTTAGAATATAGAGAATCTTCAACTTGTTTGGTGGTATAAAAATCAAATGTTAGCCCATTTCCTTCAGAATCTTGTGCAACAAAAACATCAAAAAATTTTGTTAAATCTGGAATAATTGTTATCGGATGCCGGGACATATCTTCACGGATTACAAGAGTGCCACATTTTTTTAATGCTGTTAAAACATTTTTTAATAAATCACCCAAATGATGCCGACGTTTGATAAGCTAAAAATTGATTATTTTGGGTTAAAATATGTTTTAAATTTTATCAAAGCTTCTGAAGCTTGATCTTCGCAGTTTGAAGCTGATATGTGTGATTTTGAATTTTAGCCCAAAAACGTTTTTTACCATAAACATATTCTACAGTACCAAAAAGGAGTACGGTAGAATATGTTTTAAGCTAAAACCCAAAATCATATCCTTCATCGTTCTCTTGATTATGCTTAAAAATTAAAAGCTTACATTCCAATCATCAAGAACATTACACAAAATTATTGCATCATATTCTTCTTTTTTTGTATTCAAACTTAATGGTCCTCCATGTGTCACTTGAACTTCAGGACCAAAAGCTTCTTGAAAAGCTTTACTGAAAAATTTGCATAATTCAATACATTTTCTACTCTATTTAGCCAACAAAGTTATCAAATTTAATAGAAATTTTAGCATTTTTGATTAAAGAAATTTGAATGTAAAAAACTTACTCCATTGCATCATCTTCAGTTGCCAAAAAAGCTGTTTTAACTTTCTTTGCAGATGGATTTGATTGAAAGCTTGAAATAATTTCTCGAGCAACTGCCATAATTGCTTCCTTCAAAAAAAAGTTGTATTAAATAAATTTTTCTTTGCTATTTTTTGGACATTATTATTAATGGGTTACATTTATGTGGTATGATAAAAAAAAATAAAAATTAATCAGGCGGATGAGTTACAGGGATTTGGCGTTTTGTGACAAGCCGCCAAAAAGCTGGACATGCTTAAAATTACTTAAAAAATGCAAAAAAAAGGTATATAATTATGCTAATTTATCAAAAAAATAAATAAATAAATATATTATTTTTATTGTTGGGTAAATATCGGTATCGATAAACTGATTTAGAAAAATATCGAATATCGAAAAATCAGCATTCTCTGCAAAAAAACCAATATCGCAAAACTCTGATCAAAAATTGCAGCAATTTTTACTAAAAAAATTACAAAATGGTTTTTAATCACGCCAGAAAAAAAATGAAACAAATTAAATTAAAGAAAAAATGATTGACAGCAGTATTCAGCAAAAAACGAAGAAAAAAAAGAAACCAAAGATGGGACCATAATAATACTACTACCAGTAGGGAGAAAGTATCATTTCCTTTCCTTTCATCACCTGCACAAAACTCCTATTTTTTATGGGGGATCAAAAGAAACCTTTTTTTGTTGCCCGCCATCAAAAAAAAGGAAACGAAACTATCTTTTTCGTTTACAAAATAAAATCATAAATGACCATTTTTCTCATTTTTCATACATTTTTTTGACTCCTTAAAAAGAGCAATTGCAATGAGAGAAAAAAGGTGTTGATCAAATATTAAAAATATACCTAATTAGAAGTTTCCCATTTGGTCGCTCATATATATATATATAATTTTTTTATATGTCAACGTGTCGGGAAAAAGAATAAAAGAGACAGAGAAGAAAAAAGATGAATAAAAAAGAAAAAGGGGGGATAACATCAAAGAACAAACAAATGAAATAAAATATCAAAAAAAAATGTAATAAAAAAATGCATATTTTTATCATCAAAAATTGTTGATAAACGTAGACACTGGCAGCGAACATTTTTTCCTTTCCTTTTTTTGTCATTTTTTTCGTTACAGTATGAAAAATTAAATTTTTTGTTAAAGCCTAATAATCAGACCTACTAGATGTTATTTTTTACGCTGATTCCAAAAATGCAACTTAAAAAATTATTTTGCCTTAGACAAAGCGCCGAAAATGCTAATTTACTGTATCGTTTCAACTACAAAAAGCGGGGTCCTGTCGGGGCGGGCATAAATTTCATATAATTCGATAGAGAATTCGATTCTGATTCCCATGGTATTTTTTTCCGATGAGCGAATATGAGCGAAAAAATGAAATACCCCAAAAACCGCCATTTTTTCACACAAAATCGCCTAAAAAAGGTGTTTTTGGCGAAGCGTCCTTCAAAAGCATAAAGGAAATGCATTTTTTTGTCGCAAAAAAAGGAAAGAAAAAGTGTCGTTTTTTCTACCAAAAAATTTTGTTTTTTTAAATTTTCAGATAGCATTTTCGGCGCTTTAACTTAATTTTTTTAATTTTTTGTTTTTAAATTGTTCTTATTCAGGCCCAAAAGTACTACAATAAAACAAAAAAATTTAATTTTTCGAAAATTTTTTTTTCACTTGCCGGTGTCTAGATAAACGTGCAAAAAATTATCTTTTTATTTCTGTTTTAAAAAAAAGAGAGGTCAAAAAATAGCACTGTTAATTTTCATTAATTTTTTAGAGAAAAAAAAGTTTTGAGTTTTTCACCACAGCGTAATCGCTGCAGGAGAAATTGAAAATAGAAATGAAAAATTCCGTTTTTCGGTCGGCTATAAATCAGTCGCATTACTTCAAAATGCTAAAATTGAAACTGAAAATGTTGATATGGATATCAGGAACATGCCAGAAAAAAATTAAGCTGAAATATGCAAATTTGAAAAAATGGCAGCAAAAGTTAATTTCGCCAAAAAATCGATCGCATACCTTTAATTGGTTATAACCTTATAAATAACTTTCACGAATATGCTTCCAATAAATTTGAGTGAAACCCAAAATATTGATAACACTTTGAAGAAGATATTGGCAAAATTTTAAGCGAAATGGATTAAAACTGAAAAAATGGCACCAAAAGTTTGAACTTTTTTTATTTCTATCTCCAAAAAATTCCACTGTGTCATGCAAAAATTGAAAAATATCGAAACTATTAAAATTATTTAATTCTAAAATTAACAAAAATGCTTACAAAATAGTATCCAAAAGAATAAAATAAATGAATTTTTTCATTTTTAAAGCCCTACATTTTTTTGGGAAAAATAGATTTGTTAAAGCTTAAAAATCAAACAAACAGGATAGATAAAAAAAATGTTTGTTTTTATTTTTATTTGTTGTCGGAAAAAAAGAGCCATGTCATTCTTCAATTGTAGTTTGTATTTTGTTTCTTCAAAAAAATTTTTTTTATTTAAAATTTAGTGTTTGTTTATATTTGTGCCAAAAAAGAACGCAATTTTGGGCATATTTAAAATTTTATTTTGCTGTAAAAGTGTTGTCAACGGCAAGCAAAAAAAAATGTTTAATGAACTTGTTTTTAATCAGACAAAAATCATCAAAAAAAAGAAGGAAAAAAATAGGATTTCGGATTCTATTGAACCAATTTTTTATTTGGATACCATTTTGGGCTCAAAAAAATTGCAAAGGAAGAAAAAGTCATTAAAATTTTTTGATTCGGATTCTGAAGCACTTTCGTGTTTCGTGTTGAGAGTTGCAATCAAATTTTTTTTGCTTGTTGCCGACATTCAAGGCCGTATTTAGGGGGGGGGGGATTCGGGACCTGTGCCCCCCCCCCGAAACTGAAGAATTTCCTTTGATCTTTTGCCGCTTAGTGTTGGCGGCGGCAAAAGATCAAAGGCGTGCCCCCCCCCGAAAATCGCTGTGCCCCCTCCGAAATTTTTTTCTGTATACGGCCTTGTCGACATTCCCTTTTAAGAAAACGTAATTGGCACGTGATCAAAATAAAAATTTATAAAAACGAAATCGAAATTTACAGTTTTTTTAAAAAAGAATTTTAAAGAATTTTGATTTTATTTTTAAAAAAAAATGTTTTTTTTATGTTTTTTTTCGTAATTTTGAAGAGTTTTATCAAAATTTTGATAAGATTTTGGAAAATTTCATAAAAAACTAATTTAATATTAAAGCATTTTATCATTTTTTAATAATTTTAAACAGTTTTATCACTAAATTAAAGTAGAGAAAACAATTTTATTATCTCTGTTCGGGCTCCGGCGAAAAAGCCAACTTGTGACATGTCTAGTATTGTAAACAGATACTGTACAGTAATTTTAACCGCATATTTGCTGATGCAACTTTATTAATTTTTTGTAATTTATGATTCCGTTCGAATATTTTTTTTTACATTTTTGAACACACTTTTTTAATGCCATATTTTTTTTGTGTCGTCACCCTTTTTTTTCTTCTTCTTTCCAAATCATAACATAAAGAATTTTTATTTTTTTACAACAAAAAAATATATATTCCTAGCGTCCTTGTGTTGATATGGTAGAATTTAATAAACAAACAAATTGTCCGTCTTGACTGAATGGAGCATAATTATCACAACATGGAGAAGCGCGTGGATATTTGCATACAGCTGTATTGCAGACGCCTTTATCAATTGCAGTTCTAAAAATAGAAAGATATGTATATATTTTTGTTTATCAGTGATATCCGATAATAAAGTGACAAACCCAGGACATTTACAAGTTGGAGCAGCTTTATTACAAACTCGAAATCTTTGATGTGTTCCACATGAGCCACATATATCTGTGCAATTACTCCATTCAAGCCAATTATTCCATTGTGTTCCGGCACAAGCTGGATCCTAAAAAAATATTACTTTTTTAGTCTTTAACATGTTTTACGAGGTAAAGAGATAATAATGAGTGATAAGAAATTTTGAGAGAAATATTGTTTATCGGCCCCAGCTCCGGCACCGAACCCCAAAAAGAGTAATTTTTTATTTGATATTTTGAAAGCCTTGGCTCCGGAGCGGCTGGAGCCGCGACAACACTAATGATAGGCAGAGCTCGGCGATATCAATATCAAAAAAATCGCAATTGATTTTTAGAAATTGATATTTTTTTGATTTCTCCGAAATCAAAATCGATATATATATCAATGTCGCAGAACCCTGGTGATAAACATTTCATCAAAGCTCTTTTAATTTATTTACCCCTGGTTCAGCTGTTGTAGTAGGTCCAGTGGGCTGTGCCAAGGTTACTGTAGTTGGTCTTGCTGTGGTTGTTGTTGTTGTTGTTGAAGTACTTGAAGTTGGGGCTAATGTTGAAGTAATGGTTGGGACAATCGGTGTTGGTGTTGTTGTTGTTGTTGTTGTAGTTGTAGAAGAAGATGTTGGAGCTCTTGTAGTTGTTGTCGTAGTGGAGGTGGTAGAAGTTGAAGTTGGTGGAAATGTGAAAGTAATTGGGATTAATGTTGAAGTGGTTGTTGGAGCTCTTGTGGTGGTAGAAGTTGAAGTTGGTAATGGAGTTGTTGTAGTCGTTGATGTTGTTGTTGGGACTGGTGTTGTCGTTGTGGTCGAAGTTGTTGTAGGTCTTGGTGTTGGTGTTGTTGTTGAAGTCGTTGTTGGAATAGGAGGTGTAGTAGTCGTGGACGTAGTTGTTGGAATAGGAGTTGTTGTGGATGTTGTGGTAGGTACTGGAGTTGTGGTAGTTGTTGAAGTGGTTGTTGGAATAGGAGTTGTTGTTGTTGTTGTAGTTGTACTTGTCGTGCTAGGAATAATAGTACTGGTAGTTGTGGGTAAGGCTGTTGTTGATGTTGTAGTCGTTGATGGAAGGGTTGTGGAACCACAATTTACAACTTCCGAATATGGACCACTTAAACAAAAGCTATAAAATCCTTCTTTAAAACCTACTTAAACCTACTTGCAATTATACTGTGTTATTTCAGTACAATTTGGGGGTAATGGAATGCAATCCCGTAACCGCCTTTGAATATTTAACAATGGTATTGGTGGATTTACAGGACATGCCGTCCATGCCTCCCAATTTCCCCATACACCAATCAACTGACAATTCACCGCTGCGCCCCCTTCGCTTCTCATAATTATCAGCAGCAAATTTAAAGCGAAGAGGGCTGCAAAATTATATTTATTCCTAAAAAACCAAAAAAAACATTTTTTTCGTTGCAAGAAATTTTTCTTTAAAATATTGAACTTACATTGACAATAAATTATTTCCTATTAGAAATTTTCATGAGCCTAAAAAATAGGGTTAAAAAAAAGCAATATTTTTCCTTTCTTTTTTGGATGGAAAAAAAAAGTATAGAAAAAAAATCGATTCAAAAATTGGGCAAAAAAATGTGCTCATTAATTTTGTGAGCATCGATGGTGGATAGTTTTTTTAAAAAAAAGAGGGGGGATTTCAAAAAAAAGAAGCTAATCTGATGATGACATTTGTATATTATTAAAATATATAAACTGGAAACAAAATGAATATATATATATAAATGTTATTTGTTCGTTCGTTCCCGGGGGGGGGGGGGGGGGGGGGGGGTTCGAACGAAAGAACAACTGCACTACCTCTTTCTCTCTCTCTCGTTTTTTTTATGATAATTAAGAATAAAAATTGGATATTTGGCTTTTTATTTGTTAAAGGATTTAACAAAATTCCAATTTCCAAAAGATTAAAAAAAACATGTTTAATAAAAAAATGTTGCTGTTTAACATTTTTTTTTCCTGACATCTGACTTCATTGTTTTTGCTATTAAAAGTTTCAAAAAAATGAAGTCAGGTTTAAAGATACTGTAGCTTTGAATCAGAGTTATTGTTAAATGAGTCAAAATCAAATTTAAAAGCTACCGTAACTTTTGTTTAATGTAAAAATTTTTAGAAAAAAATGAGTTTTTAGTTAAGATTTTACTGTTATAATTGTTATTTAAATTTTACAGTAATAATTTTTGGTAAATTTTACAGTAATAATTTTTATTAAATTTTACAGTAATAATTTTTGGTAAATTTTACAGTAATACTTTTTGGTAATTTTTACAGTAATAATTTTTGGTAAATTTTACAGTAATAATTTTTATTAAATTTTACAGTAATAATTGTTATTTAAATTTTACAGTAATAATTTGTATTAAATTTTACGGTAATAATTTTTATTAAATTTTACAGTAATAATTTTTGGTAAATTTTACAGTAATAATTTTTAACAATTACAATCCATCATTAACTACAGTTAAGGCCTCAATAATTTTTGTATTCCCTTCTGCCATTGCTAATCCCAAAGGTGTTTCACTTTTCATTGAAGAAATATTTGGATCTGCTCCCGCTTCAACAAGAAGTTTAATAATATCAACTTTTCCACGCTGGCATGCAATATGTAATGCCGTTTTGCCATTCTCATCAATGGCATTTATATTGCATTCAGGGCGCTAAAAAAATGTTGAAATTAGGAAAGATTTTAGGCATTTCGAAATTGCTTTTTGGCATATTTTTTTGTACAACTTGATAAATGTGTTTTTGGCGTCCTGTCACAAAATGCCAAAATTCTACAACTCTTTTTCTATTTAATTTATGTATATCATATATAACAGAAGACATCCAGATTTTGGCATTCTGTGACATGCTGCCAAAGTCATTTTTAACTAAGATTCAGAAGGCCTTACTTGAAGTAACACCCTTAAACAGGCTGCAATTCCAGAATATGCGGCATAATGTAATGGAGTTTGTCCATTTCGATCAACGACCGTAATCAAAAATTTTAAATCACATATCATAATTTGTACGGTAGACGTTTGTCCGGCGGCACAGGCATAAAATAGTGGAGTTCTAAAATACTTTTTTTTTTCAACAAAAAATTTTTATCATTGATAACTGATAAGAAACACTCACCTATCAGCTGCATCCACTTCATTCTTATCAGCTAAAGCAGTTTGAAAATATCGAATTAATTCAGTATGTCCGGCTCCGGCAGCTAAATGGGAGGGTGTTGCTTCATTGATATCTCGATCCGTTAATGACCAGCCTTGTTTAATTAAAAGTTTACAAATATTTAATGATCCAATTTGTGAGGCTAAATGTAATGCCGTACAATAATATATATCTTTTGCTCGACGATCAATTGATAACGATTTATTATCTAACATCCATCGAACAATTTCTTCATTCTCCGCTAAAACTGCCCACATAAAACATGATCGACCTTTTTGATCTGTGACATCCTGAAAAAAAAGCAACTTGGGAGATCGAAATTGTTTTTTTAAAATTGAAGTTGTTATCCAAAATAATCCCAATGAATTTAGCATTCAATTTTCGACACCGATGTTTGGCAAAGTGTGCCTTTTTTGCAAACACGAATTGTGGGATTTTCAAATTTTGTCTTGAAACAAAATGCTAATTATTTCTATGGCACTTTTTTTAAAAGAAAAACTAATGGCACCATTAAATTCTCCATCGTTGAAAGCCCAAATATGCCAAAAATCAGCTAAAATGGAGACCAAAAAGTTTTAAAATATTTTTTGGATTTTTGAAATTTTAAAGAGAGTTGGAAAAAAAAGACAAATGAATAACAACTATTTTTGGCACCATTTAAGCTGATTTTTGACATATATGAGCTTTCAACCATGGCGAATTTAATGGTGTCATTAATTTTTCTTTAAAAGTGCCAAAGAAATAATTTGAAAATTCCGCAATTCGTGCTTGCAAAAAAAGACACTTTGCCAAACATCGGACCAAAAAATTGCACCTTTTAATTGCTTTTGATTCGATGAGAAAATCCAGGAAAAAATTTTAAAACAAAATCGAAATTTCAATTTTTTACTTCCCCGGAATTTAATAAGGGATTATTTAAATGTGAAAACTTTAAAAACAACTCCGACGTCCGATCTAGACACTCCCAAATAACAAAAAAAAATGGTTTACTCCCGAATTTGTGCAATCCATTATTGCTTCCAACGTCACTTTACAAGTTTGTGCAGCATAATGTGCCGGAGTTGCGCCATATTTGTCACAGCTTTCATTTCTTGCTCCATAATGAATTAACATTTTTGCAGCTTCCATTCGACCCATTGCAGCTGCGTGATGTAAAAGATTTCGTTGTTTTATATCACAAAATGTTGCCAAATGATTTCGATATCCAAGATCATTACAAAGAAATTCAATTGCAACAAGATTATTCGCAATTACTGCCAAATGAAAGGCTGTAAGTCCAACCTTATTGTGATGTCCAATTGAAGATGGCTTTTTTTGGCTTAAAATTTTGAAAACATTTGTTGCTAAAAAATTTGATAATTTTTGATAAAACAAGTTTTATACTGTATCATAAAAAATTTGAATTTATTTTTTTAAAATCATTTTATCTGTTACGGTAGGTATACTATAATTATTAGTAGCAAATTTTTTTTATTAATTTTGGTTAAAAAAATTTTTTTTACTGTAGCAAAATGGTTTTACATCAGGTTTAAAAAAAATTACGGTAAGCATACTGTACAAAAAATTTTAAAGTTGTTAAAAAAATTTCGGTAGGTTTAATGTAGTTTTCTCTATCGCAACTGATTTTGATATCAGTAAAGTTTACTGTAGTTAAAATTTTTAAAGTTGTTTAAATAAAATTACGGTAGGTATACTGTAGCTCCCTATTACAAAAAATTTAATAATTTTGGTAAATATTGTAGCAATATTATTATTAAAAATTTTTTTCAGTAATTCAAAAAAAATTACGGTAGGTATACTGTAGCTATCTATCACAAAAATTTTCTGATTTTGATATCAGTAAAGTTTACTGTAGCGAAATGATTTAAGATTTTACAGCAGTTTCACCAGAAAAAATTACGGTAGGAATACTGTACTTACCAAAATTAGAACTTGCTGCATACATTAGTGGTGTTTGATTTAGTTCATCCCTGGGATCAATTGGCATCATCTCTTCAGAAATGATAATTTGACAAACTTCAAAGGAGCCATTTTGTGCCGCATAATGTAAAATTGATCTTTTATGACAATCAACAACTTCATGAAGATTTGTATCTGCTGGTAAATGACTTAATAAAATCTAAAATATTATAATAAAACTGTATATTTTTAACTGGGATACTGTAATTTTTAAATACAAATAAAAAATTACTCGAAAAACTTTTGCACTTTTATTTTCTGCTGCAAGATGTAAGGGTGTAACCTTGGATTTATCAGGGGCAAGAATTTTAGATTTTGAATTATTATTACTAAGAAAAAATTTTATGCATGAAAAAGATGAAAATTTTACGGCCCAATGTAGCAGCGTTCGACCGTAGTCATCCGTATCGGTCAGAGAAAGGCCGCGTCTAAAAAATAAGTATTTTTCTCGAATGGAATTTATCGGTAAAAGGAATTTTAGTCTTTTTTTAATTATTTAGCTCCCCAAAATTCTCGTCCACAAAAATCCAATCCCTAAAATTCTCGTCCCTGAAATTCTTATCCCTAAAATCCCATCCCCAAAATTCTAGCCCACAAAATTCTCGTCAACTAAAATACTGTCTGTAAAAATCCCCCCCCCCCCCCCCCCAGAATTCTCATCCCAAAAAATCCCATCCCCAAAATTCTCGTCCACAAAAATCCCATCCCCAAAATTCTAGCCTACAGAATTCTCGTCTGTTAAAATACTGTCTGCAAAAATCCCATCCCCAAAATTCTAAAAACGACCATATTTTTTTTTGTCAAAACAAACCTTAACAAATATTCAATAATTTTAACTTTATCTGCTCCAACTGCGACAAATAATAAATTTTGTCCCAAAATATTTTTTAATCCTTGTAATTCAGAATCTTTAAGCTTTGATAAATGCTTTTCGGCATAACTTCCATCTGAATCACACACATATACAGCTAATCGATCAAATTCATTTACCATTTTTTGATGCGCAAAAAAGAATATTAAATCAATAATTAATTGCAAGTGAAAAGAAATGAAAAAATAGCCTTTTTTCGTTCTTTTTTTTGATCATCATTAAACAACGACGACGACGAAAACAGAGAGAGAGGCGTATCATCACATTTGCTGGATACTTTTTTTTTCTTTTTTGATTGATCGGAATAAAATTATTATTATTTATTATTATTCAACGAAAAAAAAGGATAAAAAAACAAATATATTTTCATTGCGCAAAAAATAGATCAGAGCTGGCGATACCGGAATATCGAAATATCAGTATCGACAAAATTTTTAAAGGTATCGTCATTTTTAGCTGATATCCGATATGGTACTTTTACACGTACGGATTTTTGGGAAATGGAAAAAAAGACACTTGAAATTTTCTTGGAGGGTAAAAATGGATAGAGCAATTGGTTGCGCGTTTTCTTTGCATACACTGGACAAAAAAAGTGCAAGTTCGAACCCAGCGAGACCACTGATTTTTTTTAACAAATTTTTTTCGTTATTTTTACAAGAAAATTTTTAAAAATATGTTTACAATGATTGCTGAATCACCTGAATCAAAGTTATTCTTTTTATAAAAAAAAATTTTTTTTAACTGCTCTCGCGGGAATCGAACCTGGCTTCTCTTCAGCGTTGTGCATGCAACGAAAACGCGCTATCCAACTGCTCTATCCATACTTGCCCTCCGAGAAAATTTGATTGTTTTTTATCCATTTCCCAAAAATCCGCTCGTGTTTATCAAAAATAATCCTCGAAAAAAACCGGATTGCTGAAATTGCATAAAAATTTCTTAACGGAGATTCGTCATTTTACTTTTTATTTCGCAATTTTGTAACACATTGATTTTCGGGATTCTGTTGTTATATCTCAAAGCAGTTTTTTTTCTATTGTTATATTTCGAAATTCAACAATAGAAAAAATATTGCGAAATAAAGAGCAAAATGACAAATTTTTTTTTAAAAATGCAAACAAAAGTATATAATTATGTTACATACATAATTTATGTATGATAAATAATATTTATTATGCTAGCTGATTTATTAAAAATATATATTATTAAAACCTAAAAATGTTGTTTTTGTGGCAATGTATCGAAATATTGGATAAAATATCAAAAAATCAATATCGAATATATCGACTACACGTTGTTAACCTTTTAAAGGAGGCGAGCTCTTTTTTCAGTGTTCTCTTTTAAATTCAATTTTTCAAAGATTGAATAAAAATTAAATTTTTATATCAGTAAAAAATAAAAAACTTATCACTGATAAATTATTTGCAATATTTACAACAGAAAAAAAAAAAGAAAAGTAATTCATTTAAAAAAACCGAGAAATAAAAAAGAATTTTACAAAAATAGAAATACAGTAATTTCAATTATTATTATTACAATTATTTATATTTCCCAAAATTTGATTGACTGAATCCAAAAACTTTCCATGAATTTCAGTAATTCGTTCCAAAAATCCAATTGATGGTTGAGGATCACGAATTTCAGAAGAAGTTAATTGCTGAAAGCGTATTTGAGATGCAGAAGTTGGCTGTTGTAGTTGAAGTGGATTTTGTGGCTGAACAACTTGTGGGTTTGCAGGAGGTTGTTGAGGTAGTGTTGCAGGTGCAGTATTTTCAAATTCATGTGATGGATTTATAGCAGAAGTTGCCGTTTGTTGTTGTTCATCTCCTGAAAAAGTCAAACATGTCGGTGGTGGAAGAGAAGGTGGTGGAATTTGTTGTTGAACAACTTGTGGATTTGTAGAAGGTTGTTCAGGTAGTGCTGCAGGTGCAGTATTTTCAAATTCATGTGATGGATTTTGTGATACAACACCAAAACGTATTGAATTACGTAAAATTCCACGCCTTTGTTTAAGAGGTTGTTGAAATGGTGTTGCTGCTGCTGGTGTTCGAGATCTTGAAAAACGATCTACCGCAGGTTTTCTAACATTTTTTGTTGGAGATGTACGTGCAGCATATGAAGGTTGAGCAGGTCTTCCTTCAGGTACATCAAAATCACGGATTTCCTAAAGAATAAATGACTATATTTAAGTTAATAGTAATTATTATACATTATTTTTGAACAAAAATAATTTTGTTAGAAAAATAAAAAAATAAGGAGGGCTTACTTCCCGTAAATCACGTAGTCTAGAAGATCGACGAGGTTCTGAATTATTCACTGAGTCTTCGTCCTCTTCCTCCTCTTCTTCTTCTTCTTCAACAGCAGGAGGAGTTTGGCGACGTTGGCGTGGAGCAGCACGTAAATTGCTAATAGCTGCTGCTTGTCTTGAAGAAGGTCTTTTAGATGTTGCTGCAGCTGCTGCTGTTGTTTGAGATCTTGTTAAACAAACTGCCGCTGGTGTTTTTCTTGCAGCTTTTTTGACATTTTTTGTTGGAGATGTACGTGCAGCATATGAAGGTTGAGCTGAACTTTCTCTTTGTATGACTGAAGTCAAAGCATTCTTTTGTTGACGCTTTGGATTATATTTTTTTTCAGCATGTTTTCTTTTTCTTAGAAGTTTCTCACCTTCTTTCTAAAAATTTTAAAATTTTAAACAAAATTAAAGATAAGACAAACATATGCAGCAGCAGCTGTTTCATAATTCACAACATCACGATTGTCAGTTGGTGAATCTTCAGATGCATTAACATCTTGGATTTCCTAAACAATAAATGATTATATTTAATTAAGTTAATAATCATTTGTACACATTATTTTTGTAAAAATATTATTTTATTAAAAAAATAGAATTGAAACTTACTTCTTCATAACCAGGTAACACTTCCGTTTCAACTATTTGGCCATCAGGTTGTGTTGTATCAATATTCATTTCACGAACCCGTTCTGTTTCTCTTTCATGTTCATCAAGACCAAGAAATTCCTATAAAAAATATGATGCAATCAATTAATTTATACCATAAATATTAAACAACATTTTTGGAGACACACTGAAAAAAAAGTATGCCAAATACACCTAAAAATAGATCTATATTTACTCCTTTTAGGAGCAAATATCGTCTTTTTTTTGTTAAGGAGTATCCATTTTTTGTACCTCTTTAACATAGACTAACATTTACTCCGAAAAAGACGACATTTACTCCTTTTAGGAGTAAATATCAATCTATTTTGTTTAGGAGTGTCCATTTTTTGCACCCATTTTTTTCAGTGCAATAATTTGGCAAAAGAAAAGCTTGGAGATTGCTTTTTCGGGAAGAATTTTCGACGGTGGAATTTTTGGGACAGAATTTTGAGGATTTTTAGAGTCATAGTTTTTGGGGATAATTTCTTGGTTGGCAGAAGATCCAAAAAATGTCTATCCTCAAAATTCCTTTCTCCAAATTTCACTCCTCAAAAAATCATCACAAAAAACAAACCCTGAATCGACCGGTCACTTGCACAACACTACCCTGAAATCAATCATTCGAAAACTTCTGTTCAAAAAAACATAATATAATCTCGAAAAAATTGCCACAACAAAGAACTTTAAAATATGAAAATATATATACATATATATATATATATATATATAACTTTAACTTACAAGAAGAGGTACCTGTCGTGCATTAGCAGCTGAAAAAACCTGTGATAAATCAATTCTTCGAGCATTTGTTCTTGAAGAAGAAGATGATGAAATTCCAGGGCGACAAAAATTTGGTTCAAATTTTCTTTGAATAATAGCCATTCTTTTATCAGATGCCTTTGCAAAAACATTATTATTACTTTCAAATCGAGTCTAAAAAAGTAATAACTTATTTAATATTACCGTAATCTGCAGAAAATTAGCGGACTTACTTTTACATTAACAAGAATTTTAGACCAAGCTTTATAAACTTGATATGGTTTATATCCAAGTTCTTCATATCGATCATTCATCCGAGTAATAAATTGTTGTTCATTAATTTCTTTACGGTCATAGAAGATTGAAAGTACTTCGGCAGCATCAACTAAACGATCAACTTTTTGCTGTCGAGCATTTGATGTTTGACTAAAAAAGAGAAGCATTTTAAAAAACAAATGTGCTTTTACAGTATCTCAATGAAGCAACAACTTGTTGCCAATAACTGTTTTTTTTTATCAGCTGCCATGCTTACTAAGTAAGCATGACAGCTGATGGCCCGTCACACTTTGCCAACATGAAAGCTATAAAAATTTTAATTTTAAATTAAAATTATTAAAATTTTTAATAATTTTTTGCTGTTCTTATTTTTTTGATGAAGTTTAACAAACAAAATCAGTTAAAGTTAAAAAATACGCCAAATAATGATATACTGATACCGTAATTCATTTTAGCTGTTCTATGACGGGCCGCCAAAAGGTAGACAGCTAAACAACAAGTCAAAATCAAAAAATTCAAAAAATTCCCCGCTGATAAAAGTTTTATCATTATCATAAAAATAATTTAAAAAAAATTACTGATTAGGATTCAATAACCTTTGTGATGCTCGGAATTCCATCAATTCCGGAGTTTTTGGACCATTTCTTTGCTGTCTTGGGAATTCAAATGGATTCTAAAAATTGACAATTTTTAACTTCTAAAACATAAAAACAGTTTTATGTTACCTGTTCCATTTTTACTGATGAAAATGGTAAAATTGATTCTGAATTCTTCCAAGTTTTGACCATTGTTGTTTCCTGCAAAGAAAATTTCGTTGAATTAAAATTATTTAAAGCAATAAAAATTCTGACCTTTTTGAATTGTTTATTTTCAGCTCCATCATTTAAAGTTTCAATGGCATTTTCATAAGCAGCAATATGAAGGGAAAGGGTGCTATTTTTGGCACTTGAATTTTTTTCATCGGCATTTTTCCATTGATTTTGTTCTTTTTGAAAGTCAGAAATATTAAAACCTTTAAAAGTTTTGCAAATATCGCCATTTTTCTTCCATGAATTTGAAACATTTTTTCCAAATGATAAATCAGAAGAATCAACAAAATCTGTTTCAAAAAATGTTGCATTCTCTTACTTTTTTTTATCAAACTCAAAAGTTTGATTAATTAAGATTGACAAAATTTTTAACTACTATTTTTACAAAAATAAACAAAGAAAGCGGTATTTTTTGTTTTATATTAAATTAATTAAAGCTCATCGAATTTAAAAAATGTCAAATTTTTATATTTTCTGCGAAAAAGCACTTCATAGTTTCCTTAGGGTACTGTAATTTAAAAAAAAGAGACTGCAACATTTTCCAATAATATTTTTATTACCGTAATCATTTCTTCCATTCTTTGATAATTTGATATTTGAAGATTTCACAATTATTGCATCATCTTTGAATTTATTTTTTTGATTCAAATTAATATTTTTAAATTGATTTTTTTGATTAAATGTTGAAATTTCATTATCAAAAGATTTATCATTATTCGGCAAAAAGTGATGATAATTATCTTTTGTTGACATTTCTGAAAAGAAATTTATAAAAAAATATCGTGATTAATTAAAGTTTGAATAAATTCCAAAACACGATAAATATACTGTATTTTTTGTGCAACGCAAAAAAATATTTTTATCATGCATGTATGTGCTTCTAAAACGCGCGTATCTTTAAAATTCCTAAAAAGTACTGTAACCTTATTAATGGCAGACAATATTTTTTTGGGGTTTGTTATTGACCCCCAATGAATGGGTTAAACTATCTGGGGTATTTTAACTCAAATATCATGTACCCTTGTAAGTATTTTTCGGGATCAAAATTGTCAAATTCGAAGCAAATTCTATTGGGAAATTGACAAAAATCTTAAAGCATTTTCTGATTTTCCGCGAAATTAGAGAACACTAAACTCAAAAAACACGTTGAATTATTTCATTTTCAAAACTGTGAAAAATACAAACGATTCAAAAAAAACACGCAAAACAATGCCGAAAAAAAGGATAGCCAAAATAGAGATTTTATAGGGCGGTAAAAATAGAACTAAAAATATTAAAACTTTTCTGTAACTTTTTTTTACAAAATTAAATTTTTAAATAATTTGAATAAAAAAAAAGTTAAAGAAAAGCTTTAATTTCATAAAGAGGGAATGCTGGAAAATTTATGCAAATTTCAAATGACCACGCCATGTAATTTGGGTTATATTTATTTGCAAATATTTTTAACACCTGAAAAATACGTTTAATTCTTTCATTTTCAAAATTGTGAAAAAATAAACAATTCAAAAAACGCGGAAAACAATGCCAAAAAAATGAAAACCAAATTTGAAAGATTTTTTTGATTTCGGCTGAAACAAAAAAAAGAAAGCTGCTGAAAAAAATGAAACTGAAAATTTTAATGCCGCCAAAAAAATATAAATCAAAGAAAAGTATCTTTAAATAACTCATTTCTTTGTTCGCAGCTGCAAATGCTTTTAAAGTTCATTGTTTTGACTTTTTTGTTTGCAAAAGCAAAACATCTTTCAACACTGAATTAAAAAAAGGATGCAACGATTTTCTTTGATTCTTGCTTCTTTGAAAAAAAGACACTGACAACAATTTTTGGCGCTGAATTGTTTGCAAAAAAAACACGGATTTCATTTAAATATTTTAAAGCTGCTTTTTTGTGTTTCTGCCCAACAGAAGCAGGTGTTTTGAGATATAAAATAATTACAGTATACTTTAACATTGCATTTCAAACCCTAAAAATGTATGATAAAATTTTTATTTTATAATCTGTTGAACTTGATATCTATAAAAATATTGTTGATACTGATATTTCGATCCGACACAAGCTCTTTTTTCAAAATGAAAGTTGACAAAAAATTCAAATTTAGTGTCATTAGCACTTTTTCATCACAATTTTCACAGCGCAGTAATATAGGAAAATATTAACGTTGAACGTTTTGTATAATTTATCCATCATAGATTCAGGCAGAGGGGACAGAAAAAATGAGGAAACTTATATTCATCTAAATGTTTTATCCTACTTTCGCAAGGGTTTCGTAATTTCCGTGAAACTGCCATTTTTGCGAAATTTTTTATCTTCAAACGCTTATAATAGAGCAAAAATTTTTAGTTGAATATATTTTACATTTTTAAAATGATTTAAATGATTCATTTTACACTGTATAATTGTTTTAAAAAAAGTTGAGGAAAACTACGAAACTTTCGTGCAGCCATGATTGGCATGATGCTTTTCAGCAGCGGTGTGTGTCATCGACATTAATCAATTAGCATAATAATTTAAAAATTTAAAATGTAATTATTTAAAATAATATCCTCGTTTTAAAGATTGATAAGGAATTAAAAAATTTAAACTAAAAAATAAAAATGAACCAAATGATGAGTAAATTCCCTTATTTTTCGAAAAAAAAGATAAAACAATAAAACGTGAAAATTTTTATGGCCGAATTATGGAAAAAATTTTTAGTCGATCAAAAAAATTTTTGATTATCACGTCTTATAATATAAAAAATATCGAAATATCTGTACAGCTATGGTTCAAAAAAATATCAAAATATTGATATCGTAAATCAATATCGAACAATTCAAAAAAAATTTATTATACTAATTGATCCAATAAAAAAACCATTAAAACGCATTTTAAGAGAATGCCAAATTTAATTTTTCAAAGCTTGAATAAACATTTTTATCAATAAAAAATGAAAAACTTATCACTGATAAATTTTTTGCAATATATAAACATACAACAGTAAAAAAGAAAACAAATTCATCTTAAAACCAAGAAACAAAAAAGAATATTCCAAAAATACAAATACAGTAATTTCAATTATTATTATTATTACAATTATTTATGTTTCCCAAAATTTGATTGACTGAATCCAAAAACTTTCCATGAATTTCAGTAATTCGTTCCAAAAATCCAATTGATGGTTGAGGATCACGAATTTCAGAAGGAGGTAATTGTTGAAAGCGTATTTGAGATGCAGAAGTTTGCTGTTCTTGTTGAAGTGGATTTTGTGGCTGAACAACTTGTGGATTTGCAGGAGGTTGTTGAGGTAGTGTGGCAGGTGCAGTATGTTGAAGTTGAGGTTGATTCATATCAGGAACAGGAGGTTGTTGCAGTTGTTGAAAGGGATTTTGTGGTTGCACAAATTGTTCAATATGACCTGGATTTGCAGGGGCAGTATGTCGTAATTCATGTGATGAATTCAAAGCAGAAGTTGCCGTTTGTTGTTGTTGATCTCCTGCAACAGTGAAAGATGGCGGTGGTTGAAGAGAAGGTGGTGGAATTTGTTGTTTAACAATTTGTCGAATTTCATGAATAGGAGGTTGTTGATTTTGAGGTAGTGTTGCAGATGCAGTATGTTGAATGTCAAGTGATGGATTTACAGCAGAAGTTGTCGTTCGTTGTTGATGATCTGCTACAACATTTCCTGGAGGCTGTTGTTGAAGAAAAGGTGGTCGACATTGTAGTGCTCCAAAATTTCCAAAATGACTTAAAGTTGCGGGTTGTTGAAGCACACCTTGTTGGAACTGGTATTGTGGAGCAATATGTTGATGACGATGATGTGGTGGAAGCATATCAGTTTGTTGTTGATAATTTCCAGGAGATTGTTGATCAAGAGATGGATTTTGTGATACAACACCAAAACGTATTGGATGGCGTAAAATTCCAGGACGTTCAAATTGACGCTGAGGAAGAGGCTCTGCAGTTTGAGGTGGTCGAGATTGAGAAAGTGTGGCTGCTGATTCAGGTTGTTCAACTTGAAATGGATGTTCAAGAGTAATTTGTTCAGGTTCTTCAACAGCTGCTTGTTCAGTCAATTGTTGTTTATCAGCACGTCTTTGTTGAAGTCGACTATGATATTCATCAGGACGTTGACTTCGGGAAGGAGTAAGTTGTTGTTGTTGATTTAACAAAGCTTGACGTCGATTTAAAGGATTTACACCAAGAGGTTGTTGTTGATTTCTAATTCCACGTCGATTTGAAGTCGTCAAAGCATTTTGTTGAGATGTAGGAGCATATTCTTCAAATGAATCATCTCTTCTTTCATCAGCATGCTTTTGCGGTTGTTGAAGCTGTGTTGGTTGATTTGGTGTGTCAAATGATGAAGATGAAGCACTTTCTTGAAGATTATTAAAACATTGTTGTTCTTTAGTTTGTAAATCACGTAGTCTGGAAGATCGACGAGGTTCTGAATTATTCATTGAATCTTCTTCATCTTCCTCCTCTTCTTCTTCTTCAACAGCAGGAGGAGTTCGGCGACGTTGTCGTGGAGCAGCACGTAAATTGCTAATAGTTGCTGTTTGTCTTGAAGGTCTTGCTGCAGCTGCTGCTGTTGTTCGAGATCTTGTTAAACAAACTGCCGCTGGTGTTTTTCTTGCAGCTTTTCTGATATTTTTTGTTGGAGATGTACGTGCAGCATATGAAGGTTGAGCTGAACTTCTTCTTTCTATGCTTGAAGTCAATGCATTCTTTTTTGAACGTTTTGGAGTATAATTGGTTCGAATACGTTTTCGTTTTCTTTGAAGTTTAGTACCTTCTTGACCATTTTCTTTCTGAAAATTTTAAAATTTTAAACAAAATTAACTATAAAACAAACATACTCGTACAGCAGTTGTGTCATCATCCGAATGCATTGTTGCATCATTATTTACGATATCACGATTTGTAGTTGGTGGACCTTCAGGTTCATCAACATCTTGGATTTCCTAAAAAATAAACGATTATATTTAAGTTAATAAGATATCTGTCAAATAATTGTTAATATTTTTGGAAAAAAGAAATGCAAAAATAATAAATTGCACAAAAAATTTTTATTAAAAAAATAGAATGGAAACTTACTTCTTCATTACCAGGTAAAACTTCCGTTTCAACTATTCTGCCATCAGGTAGTGTTGTGTCAATATTCATTTCACGGACCCGTTCTGTTTCTCTTTCATGTTCATCCGGACCAAGAAATTCCTATAAAAATGGATCAATTAATGGGGGCAGAATTTTGAGGAAATAGTTTAAGGGGATTTGCAGTTTCTTGAAGTTAAAAAAGATTTCAGACATTCTTTTCATTATTTAAATCCCCGAAATTCGATAAAATTCTGTCTCGTAAAAAATAATTTCCAAATATTTGTCCTCAAAAAAAAGCAAACCCTAAAATCAGTCATTCAATTCAACCGCGCAAACAAGTTTAAAAAATGAAAATATATATATATATATATGACTTTAACTTACAAGAAGAGGTTCTTGTCGTGCATTAGCAGCTGAAAAAACCTGTGATAAATCAATTCTTCGAGCATTTGTTCTTGAAGAAGAAGATGATGAAATTCCAGGGCGACAAAAATTTGGTTCAAATTTTCTTTGAATAATAGCCATTCTTTTATCAGATGCCTTTGCAAAAACATTATTATTACTTTCAAAACGAGTCTAAAAAAGTTATAACTTATTTAATATTACCGTAATCTGTAGAAAATAAGCGAACTTACTTTTACATTAACAAGAATTTTAGACCAAGCTTTATAAACTTGATATGGTTTATATCCAAGTTCTTCATATCGATCATTCATTCGAGTAATAAATTGTTGTTCATTAATTTCTTTACGGTCATATAAGATTGAAAGTTCTTCGGCAACATCAACTAAACGATCAACTTTTTTTTGTCGAGCATTTGATGTTTGGCTAAAAAACAGAAGCATTTTATAAAACAAATGTGCTTTTACAGTATCTCAATAAAGCAATAACTAAGCATGACAGTACATCATATTTGGACAAAATGAAAAATGTGGCGTTAAAGCACGACTTAAAATGGCAGCCTGAGACACTACGCCAAAATCTCAGTATCAATTCTGATATTTATTTTTTTATGTTTATTATTTTTAACAGATTGATAGTGTTTTTCGACATCATTCTACAATGAAAAATTTAAAAAAAAATTATTATTCAGAGGCAGAATAAAAATGTAGCATTATATGTGAGACGTCCAGAAATTGGAATCTTTCAAGTTCTGCTTTAAATGATTTTAGTTGTCCATATTTTTAAAACAGTTTTAAATCGACGATCTATGCCAATTATTGTTAAAAAAATTATAAAATTATACCGTGATCCATTTTGATTGTCATATGCCGCAAAAATGCTAAGCACAAACTTCAAAAACGATCCGAAATTGAAAAAACATACTGATTAGGATTCAATAACTTTTGTGATGCTCGAAATCTCATCACTTCTGGAGTTTTTGGGTTTGGACCATTTCTTTGCTGTCTTGGAAATTCAAATGGATTCTAAAATATTCACAATTTTTAATTTCCAAAACAAAAAAAAATTTATTTTACCTGTTCCATTTTTACTGATGAAAATGGTAGAATTGATTCTGAATTCTTCCAAGTTTTGACCATTGTTGTTTCCTGCAAAGAAAATTTTGAATAAAAATTATTTAAAGCAATAAAAATTCCAACCTTTTTAAATTGTTTATTTTCAGCTCCATCATTTAATGTTTCAATGGCATTTTCATAAGCAGCAATATGAAGGGAAAGGGTGCTATTTTTGGCACTTGAATTTTTTTCATCGGCATTTTTCCACTGATTTTGTTCTTTTTGAAAGTCAGAAATATTTAAACCTTTAAAAGTTTTGCAAATATTGCCATTTTTCTTCCATGAATTTGAAGCATTTTTTCCAAATGATAAATCAGAAGAATCACCAAAATCTGTTTCAAAAAATGTTGCAGTCCCTTTTACTTTTTCTATCATATTCGAAACAAAATTTAATCCAAGATTTAATCAGTCAAATTTCATCATAAATTTCTGTGCAAAATTTTAAAAAAAGCTTGAAAGCGAAAAGTACTCCAAAGTTTTATTAGTATACTGTAATTCTTTAAAAAAAGAGAGTGCAACATTTTCCAATAATATTTTTATTACCGTAATCATTTCTTCCATTCTTTGATAATTTGATTTTTGAAGATTTCACAATTATTGCATCATCTTTGAATTCATTATTTTGATTCAAATTAATATTTTTAAATTGATTTTTTTGATTAAATGTTGAAATTTTATTATCAAAAAATTTATCATTATCCGGCAAAAAGTGATGATAATCCTTTTTTGTTGACATTTCTGAAAAAAATATGGTGATTATTTAAAGTTTGAACAAATTCCAAAACACGATAAATATACTGTATTTTTCTACAACAAATGAGGCAATAATATACAAAAAAGCTGATTAAAAATATTTTTTGTTCAACGTAAATAAGGGCACGGAAATTTTAGGCAAATATTAAAAATTTTGTAAAAACTTATTATACAAAAAAATCTTTTTTTTGAATAATAATAAAGGACTTTTACACAAAACATAATCACTGATATCTTATGTTGTCAAACTATCAGTTTAATTATCAAAATGATTACTTTTTAATACTGTAATATTAAAAAGTAAAAACAAAATTTGACTTCACCAGAAAAATACTTCAATTTTTTAGCTTCAAAATTATGCATTTTTCGGCAACAGAATCGTTAAATTCAAAAAAGTAACCATTGGGAAATTAAGCATCTTTTAACAAAAAAAACAATTCAAAAAAAATACGCCAAAGAACGCCGAAAAAAATGATAGCCACAGTAGGGTTTTTCATGGCGGTAAAAATAGAGCTAAAAAATATTAAAACTGTTCTGTAACTTTTTTTATACAAAAAAATTACAAAAAGAGGGAATGATTGAAAATTTATGCAAATTTCAAATGACAATGCCATGTAATTTGGATTTCCGAATAATTTATTGCAACTATTTTTAACACTTCACAAACACGTTTAATTGTTTCATTTTCAAAATTGTGAAAAAACAAACAATTCAAAAAAAACACGAAAAACAATGCCGAAAAAAGTGAAAACCAAATTTGAAAAATTTTTTGGATTTCGGCTGAAACAAAAAAAAGAAAGCTGAAAAAAAATGAAAACGATAATTTTAATGTCGCCAAAAAATATATAAATCAAAGAAAAGTGTCTTTAAATAAATCATTTCTTTGTTCGCAGCCGCAGATGCTTTGAAAGATCGTTTTGCAAAAACAAAACAATCTTTCAACACTGAATTTTAACGAAAAACGATTTTCTTTGAAAAAAGGGCACAGACAACTATTTTTTGCGATAAATTGTTGTACAAACAATTGGTGGATTCTTCAGTAACATCAATGATTTTTTTTCACCAATTCAAAAAAAGCTGCTTTTTTATTATTTTAGCTGACAGTGTTTTGAGAAAGCTTTATTGAATAGAAAAATAAGAATGATGCAATACAGGAAAAAATAAAATATTGCAGTTTTATTTTTTTAAGAAAAGAAAAGTATGGTTTAAAAAAATTGATATACAAAAACAACAGAATCAAAAAAATCAGATTCTTAATTTAGACACCGGCAAGTGAAAAAAAAAATTTCGAAAAAATAAAAAATTTTGCTTTATTATAGTACTTTCAGACCTGAATAAAAATAATTTAAAAACAAAAAATTAAAAAAATTAATTTAAAGCGCCGAAAATGCCATTTGAAAATTAAAAAAAGCAAAATTTTTTGGTTGAAAAAAACGACGCTTTTTCTTTTCTTTTTTTGCAACAAAAAAATGCATTTCCTTTATGCTTTTGAAGGACGCGTCGCCAAAAACACCTTTTTTAGTGAATTTTGTATTGAAAAAATGGGGGTTTTTGGGAAATACCATTTTTGTGCTCATTCGTGCGCATTGGTGATAAAAATCATGGTAATCAGAAAAAAATTCTCTATCGAATTATATAAAATTTGGAAAAAAGCAGATTCAAGCCCGCTTTTTGTAGTTGAAACGATATAGTAATTTTGCATTTTCGGCACTTTGTCCTTGGCAAAAAAATTTAAACGTTGCATTTTCGAAATCAGCGTAAAAAATTACATCTAGTAGGTCTGATTATTAGGTTGTTAATTAAAATTTTATTTTTCATACTGTAACGAAAAAAATGACAAAAAAAGGAAAGGAAAAATGTTTGCTTGCCAGTGTCTATCTTAATTTTAATAAATAAGCCTAAGCCTAACAAACAAATCGGATTATTCAAAATATTTTTGAAGTTGAAAACAAAAAATTAGAATTTCATCAAAAAATTTCTTCTTTTTTTGTTTTCAAAAAAGTGGCGTTTTGCAAATAGAAAAAAACGTGTAACTTTTTTGGTGGAAATTTCATTTTTCCCAGCGTTGTGCTATGCATTTAAATTCTGCTTTGACTCCGACTCCGAAGTCAGCGTCTCAGTAACATCGCTGATTTTTTCAGTCATTAAAAAATATTTTGAATTATGATATCTAAAAATAAATTTTTAAAAAAATTTTTAAAAAATGAGAACGGTTTCCGCTCTCGTGTTTTGCTTTTCCGTTCAGTGAATACGAGTCATGGAATATATACTATAATAATAATTTAATTATTCGAGTCACATCATGTGATGTCAAATGCGGCCAAAAATGTCGGCCGGCCGCGGCCGCGGCCTAAAAATTTACGGCCCGGCCGGCCTGCGGCTGAATTTTTTTAGGCCGGCCCGGCCTGCGGCCGGCCGCGGCCGGCCTCGTTAAATCTGTAAAAAATTTTCCCAGAAGTACATAAAATTTCTGTAATTTTTTTATATGCAATGCTGGATATCAAAAAAGATTTCAACTATTTTTTTAACATTTAAGCGAGTTTTCACTACTTTGAAAATAATGAGAATCAGTTTTTCTTTAAGTTTGGCGTACAAATTCGGGTATTTGGAAAAAAATTTAACAAACGCGGCCGACCCCGGCCGGCCTTATTTTCGGCCTGGCCGGCCTGCGGCCGAAAAGATGACGGCCGGCCGGCCGCATTTGACATCCCTGGTCACATGTAAAATATTTTTTTTCTTTTGAAATTATTATGATAAATTTTGCAAAACAACAATTTATTATAAAAAACGATGAAAAATCAAAAGAAGCAGTACAAATCAAGTATTAAAAAAACAACGTACAAAAATATTTGTAGAAATTCAAAAATCAGAGAGTGAAACATCATGCATAGATTCATTGAGATTCTTTCTAAAAAATAACAAATAAACAGATGCCACACCAATTTTAAAAACTATTGTACGATTTTTTATACCAAAAAAATGAAAATGAAAAAAAACCCATTATTTTTGGTATAAAAAATCATATTCAAAACTTTGAGCTTACCTTTTAGCAGTAAGATCAGTGAAAGGTGAACATGGAGTAAATTTACGCTTTCTTGAATTTGCACGATAACTTCGTCGAACATTAAATTTACGATAGAAAGAGCGACGAGTCATTGAAGTATCAATTTTTGATGATTTCTTTTCAAGGAAAGGTGATGGCAAAGCTTTCACATTTGTTGAAGCTTTTCGAATATTTTTTGAATATTCACGTGGCATATGAACTTTAGGAAATCTCGGAAGAGTACCATTGTTACATAAATATGCACAAAATGCCCGTAAAGGATGCCGTTGATCAGAAAGATTTCTGACACAACCAAGTTGAAAAGCTTGTCCAATCAATTTTGTAAGATTTACTTTGGCTCCCAGTCCCTGAAAAAGTGTTTTTGTAACAACATACATTTGTGAATGCAACTCCTGAAACTTACCTTATCAAATCCAATAGAACTTAAAAATAAAAATCTATCCATAACAATTTCAACTGGTACATTATCACCTGTATCTTCTCTCATACCAACAGAATCAAATAAAAGTTCAGCAGGTCCAATACCAACCAAACATGCATAAATTACGGTACTCGTAGAAAGTGGTTGACACGAAAGTGCAATATATTTCATTCGACGAAGTTTTGCCTTCAAAAATGATGGAACGGGACGAACAAGTGCAAGTAATGTTCGACTTTGTTGAGTTAAAACTTGAAAGCGATGATTCTGCAATAAATAATTTATAATAAACAACCAGCCATTGAAAGGAATAAGCTTACCTTTTTAGGCTCAAGTTCAGCACCAGTATAAAGTTTGCGAATTGTATTTGGTGATGGCCAAATTTGTGGATGAATTACAGCTTTACCATCCTTTCCATCAAAACCAATAACTAAGCCATCATGACGAGTTTCTCTTGCCAATAATTCTGTATGAAACATTGTAACATGTTGTGTACAATCTGTAAAATCAATTATTTATCAAAACGGAAGTTGTTTCTAATTTATTTTAGACAATTTCAGCCTACAAAGTTAACGACACAGACATAAATCGTTCCAAAAGTTGGGAAAGAACAAGGTGCTAAACCTCCTTAACGGTAATAAAAGCTCTTAGAGGAGATCAGCCTGTTATCAGCAGAGTACCTATTGTCCTTTGAACGATAGCCCTTCTATGCATTTTATTCAAATATCTAAAAAAACATACCATATTTCAATGATTCACAATGATATCCCATATAAGTTCCAAAAGTACGCCATTTCGATGGAAATCCAAATGTCACTTTAAAATCAACTTCAACACCAAGTGGAACAGCTGAGAGAAGATCAACATCACTCAAACACAATGGTGTACCATTTACAGAAGTATTCCGGTCAAAAAAGACAAAGACACCAAGATCACTAAATCCTCGAGAACATAAAATTCTTCCATATTGTTCATTAACTTCAATTACAAGACCTTTTCGAACTTTTGTACTAAATTCTTTTGGTCGAAGATGAATACTTTGATTTGGAGGAGATGGATCTAAAATATAAAAAATTAACACCGATTGTTAAAACATAATTACATATAGTTTTCAATATTAAACATCGACTTCCAAAGATGGAGCAAATGCAAAAAAAAGGTAACAGAGGATACAATTTTACAGAATATTATCCCCAACAAAACTAACAAAAAAACTTACATATACGGCTTTCAAAAAATCTTCGAGGTGACAGCAATGCCATTGATATACCAATCCCATCTAAAAAATTATGTAAATTTTAAAGATAAAATGTGTAAAATAGGGATTTAATAAAGTTTAACCTGAAAAATAATCGATCGATAAAAAAAGATTTCAAAAAACAAAAAAAAATTTAAAAAAACACGGAAAGGTTGCGCGCAAAATGCAAACGAAAAAAAGCAATCCAAGATTTTTTCGTCAGCAAATTTTATCGAATTTTTAGCGATGAACGGCATCTTTTAAAGCTTTTTGTCTGTTTTTATTTTATGTGTTTAGAGTCCACTAATGAAAGGAATATTTTGCGAAGAAAGATGACATAAACTTGTTCCATTAGAATTAACACATAAACTTCATTTTTCTCAAAAATGCCTGTAATACCGTAAGAAATTGTTCTCAAAGATGAAGGATCAATCATCTCTTTTTTTAGTTTAAGATAAGATTTTAGGTTCAAAACTAATCAATAACAAATTGATAAAACCTAATTAAATAAAACACAAACCTTTTTCACTTGTTTTAGGTTTCGGTGTACCAGGACTATTAGGATTGAACATTCTTTGTGATGCTTTGAATTGCAAAATTTCTGGAGTTCTTGGAGCATCATGTTGTTGACGTGGAATTTCGAAAGAGCTTGTTGCTATTGCAGATGATGATGATTTAGCAAAAAATTGTTTAGCATTTTTCCAAGTTTTACCCAATTTGCTGCCCTACAAAATTAATAATAATTGATTAATTATAATCCTAAAAATTACCTTATTCAATTTTTCATCCATAACAACTGCACCGGAATCCCTATCATCTTCAATTGCATTTTCATATGCAGCAATATGAAGGGAAAGGGTGCTTTGATTTATTGATGACTCATCTCTATCATTTTTCCATTCCTTTTGATACTGTACTTCTTCAGAATCATAGATATTTAAATTTTTAGAAAATTTTGAACATAATTGTTGTTTTTCAGATATATTCCATAAATCATTCTTTCTTTCACGCAAATCAGTGTTGTTAAAATCTGATAGTTTATTAAAGGCTGCTGTTTTGGGGGGACAAGATAAAGGTAGACCCTGTTGTAAAACATTAAACATGTTTTAAAACAGGATTAAAAAGTTTGCTTATTACTGTAAAAAATCCGGGGAATGAAAACGCTATCATAAATCCTATTTCTCAACCACCCTCAAATTTAAATTTCTATCTAAAACTATCAGGGATTTCCAGGCTCCTTTAAAGCCCCAAAACTGCAGCCATTTTCTCTTCATTTTTTACCATTAAAAATTTTTGCATTTTTATTTGAAAAGATTTTTGATTGAGATGGAGAATCAATTCTCCAACATTTATAGTTTTCATTCAAATTTAGATTAGAGTATTGAGCAAGATTGGTACCAGCAACAGTTTGATGCTTATTCGACAAATTGCAATTTTTTGTTGACATCTGAAATTTATTAAATATTATTATTGATAAAAAAAGATTGTAAAACAAATGACAAAAGTTAATCAAAAAACAAGTTAATCAAAAAACGTAAAAGATCCGCCGTGTAAAAAAGAGTTGTTCCCATTCATTCTTTCACTCACACCCTGCCAACCAAACCCAACAACGTCGACGACGTTATCCAATGTAAAATTTCGAAATAATTCGAACTGGAAATTTCTCGAATATTTTTTTAAAACCCATCACGGGCTCATTTTTTGGTAAAAAATGTTACGTTAGGATGTTTTAGTATCAAACGGTGCCAAATATCATAGAAACACCAAAAAATAGCTTTGGAATGATATCTGGGTCGATTTGGTGATGTGCCGTCGATTTAACCAAAATGGCCAAAAACCCCCTTTTTTGGCACTTTTTGCCCTGCCATTCACGTATTACCACGGAAATGTCAGATATTCGCAGACAGTTTTGTAACCCTAGTATATTTGACATATCTATGCTTTCAGAATGTTTCTAAGTACTTTAATTTTAAAGTTCTATCGGAATCAAAAGTCACTTTTTTGCCTAAAATTAGGTACCAAATTTGTGTTTTTATCGTGCCATAGACGTACTACCACGGAAATGTCAGATATTCGCAGACAGTTTTGTAGCTCTAATTTACTTGACATATCTATGCTATCAGAATGCTTCTAAGTACTTTAATTTTAAAGTTCTATCGGAATCAAAATGTCCATTTTTTTCAATTTTTTTTTAAATTTAATTTTTGAATACGTATAAATCAGGATTCATGATTCCATTTAAAAAAAGCACTCGACAATTTCTTCTAAATATGGTTAGGATCAAAACAAAAGGGTTTGGACAATTATTGTATGTCTAGATTTTGAGTTCTATAACTTTATCGATGTTGATGTATAAAAACGGTAAATTTTTCAAATATTCATAAAATTGGAAAGAAAGCTTTAATTAAAAATCCCCCTCGAGACGATCTTCGTAATTACCTAAAAAAAATATTAAAAGCAAAAGAAATCGTTCAACTTTATCGGTTCCCGACTTCTATTCATTTTAGCCATTATCTAGTGCTACAATACCCCCAACATCAAAAAAAATTTATTTTTTCTATTTTTAATGTCTTGAAATGCTATATTCAAATTCTCCATAATTGATTTAGTCATAATTAATCAAAACAAAGTAAAAAAACAACCGAATAAAAATTTTTTTCTATATGAGGAAATTTTTCACAATACCCTCAACATCATTTTGGTGCTTTAACTCCAATATTTGACTTATTATAACGCCGTAAACGGTTTATATAGTATTTTTTAGACTTTCTGGACATATCTGAACTATTTAAAAAAAATTAAATTTTTTTTTAATTTTTTGATTTTTTTTTGCCTTGGTCCCCCCTGTGAAAAAAAATCGAAATTTTCGAAATTTTTTTTTGGGTCGCACATTGCAGGGAATGTTCAAGGGACTATTAGAAGACATTTGATAGAAAAATTAATCGTTTAAAATCATCCTACGCGAAAACCGCCTTAACGTAACGCCAAATGAGCCCGTGCCATATCTCTTTTTGGTCAATCAATTGGATTGCTAATTTCCAGGGAAATCAAAAAAGTTGCCGAAATTCCATGGGAGATTTCGATTTCGACAATTTCGCCAATGTCAACAAAAAAACTAAAAACTTTTATTTTTAGTATTAAATATTTAATTATAGCATTCTTGGACTCTTAAAACTTTTTTAAAAGCTGAAATAACTATTTTTAAATAATTTTAATATAAAAATTTCAGTTTTTATAAAAAAATTTTTAGGAAATGAAAGCAAAAAAAAATCGGGGAATTTCGTACGAATTTCCCGGGAAAGGGAAATGATCAAGGGAAAGGTTTATCTCTTCCCGGAAAATTAAAAAAAAGGCGGGAATTTCCCGAAAATTTCTCGAACTTGCGATTTTGGCACTTTCACGAATTTAATTATTAAATTCGTGAAAATTAAATTTTTATATCAAAAAAAAATATTTTCAAGATTAAACCTTTAATTAAAGCTTTTATGGATACTTACACTTTTTAAAAGCTGAAATAACCATTTTAAATAATTTTAATGTAAAAATTCCAGTTTTTATACAAAAATTTTCGGGAAATCGAAGTAATTTCCCGCAAAAATCGGAAAATTTCCCCGGAAATGATTAACCCTAGTTACCAACAATTCTTCAATTATTTTTTTAAAAGTTTAATAAAAAAGGGCATCAACTTTTCCACTCACAATTTTCTATATTTGTTTATAAAGAAAAAAACGCCATTTTTTTCCAGACAAAAAAGTTTTTTCAAATATTTTTTAAAACCATTTTTAGAAACATAAAATTTGATGTTTTCATAAACGCAATTTTTGTTTTCAAAGGGCGGAAACCAACACAGACACTTTTTTGATGACAAATTTTTAAATTTTAAAAAAATCACAGCAAATTTTTTTTGCTATTATTTTTGCGACACTTACGAAACAAAAGTATGTTTACAAAAACCAATTTTAGAAAAAAAAATGTCTGCAAAAACAATTTTAGTTTTTCATAAATTTTATGAATCACCCACCTTAAAAAAAGAAGATTTGAGAAAAATGCAAAAAAAATACAACAATAAAAGTGATACAAGGAATTTTTCGGCATTAAAATTCTTTGTAGCAATTTGGCATAAACCTGTTTAGAATAGGCATGGCACGGGTCCAGAACATTTTTTGCAAAAATTTTTAACGCTCAAGTTAAATTTAGTTAAAAATTAGTATTTTAAAAAAAGTGATAAAATGCTTTAATTTTTACATTTGAAGCCCACATCGGAATCGCTATAGGAGAATTTGGAAATAGGAATAAAATTGGGTTTTTATCGGGCTCAAACTCAGCCGCATTAAGTCCAAATGCTATAATTGACACTAAAAATATTGATATGGATATCAGGAACATGTCAGAAAAAATTCAAGCCGAAATATGCAAATTTGAAAAAATGGCAGCAAAAGTAAATTTCGGCAAAAAATCGATCGCGCATCTGTTTTTTGGTTATAACTTTACGAATATGTTTCCAATAAATTTGAATAAAACCTTAACTATTGATAACACTTTAGAGAAGACATTGGCAAATTTTTAAGCGAAATGGGTTAAAACTGAAAAAATGGCAACAAAAGTTTGAACTTTTTTTATTTCTATTTCCGGAAAATTCCGCCGTTGCTAAAATATTTTTCAAGAAATTTTATTAAAATTTTAATAAAATTCTTCAAAAGTGCAAAAAAAACATAAATAACTTATTTTGATAAAACATAAGTTTGAAAAAAAGAGAGAGAAAGAACAAAAAAAGTTGTCAAAAACTCATTTTTTACGACGAGTAAAGCCCACGGGTGCCCAGATTGTTTTTCAACCCGACCCGAGCCCAACTACCATGTCTTTAATAGCAATGAATTTTTTGCAGCTGCATCGTTTTTTCTAAGATATTTATTTTTATGTTACATGTAATGTATACTGTATACAGTATACTGTTATTTTTAAATTAAATTTGTGTTTGTTTTTTCGTGTCTGAAATCTGCAAATTTCAAAAGCTTTTTTTATTATTTTATAAAACAGCTGTTATTTCAGCATAATTTTTTCAGCGGCAAAAAAAAACCACCCGTTACACCAGAAAAGCAGACAGAAAAAAAAAATTATTTGTAAAAAACTGATTTAGCGCAAAAAAACAATTATTTTTTGTCTCGTTTTTTATAAAAAAAGCAAAAACCGAATCATGAAAAATCACTGTATTTTTTTTTGTTCAACGCTGAAAGAACAATTTTTGATAAACAAAAAAAATGATATAAATGTAACTGCTTCGAAAGAAATAAATCATTGATTTAATTGATTTAACGACACTTTTCTTTGATTTATATATATTTTTTTTTGCAGCGGCTTTAAAATTATAGTTTTCTTTTTTTGATAATTAATCGAAAAAATACTTCCAAAATTGCTTTTGATTTCTTTCGGCATTGTTTTGCGTGTTTTTTTGCGAAATAGAATTTAAAAAAGTTCAAACTTTTGTTGCCATTTTTTCAGTTTTAACCCATTTCGCCTAAAAATTTGCCAATGTCTTCTCAAAAGTGT
The DNA here is from genome assembly GCA_964035985.1 of Panagrolaimus superbus. Taxonomy (NCBI): domain Eukaryota; kingdom Metazoa; phylum Nematoda; class Chromadorea; order Rhabditida; family Panagrolaimidae; genus Panagrolaimus; species Panagrolaimus superbus. The sequence goes on from OZ038357.1 coordinate 18,154,370, forward strand.
TATCAATAGTTTAGGTTTTATTCAAATTTATTAGAAACATTTCCGTAGAGATATAACCAAAAAACAGGTGCGCGACCGATATTATGGCCAAATTAACTTTTGGTGCCATTTTTTTCAAATTTGCATATTTCGATATGATTTTTTCCCCTGATATCCGTATCAACATTTTTTTAGTTTCAATTAGGGCATTTGAAAATAATTCGGCTGAGTTTGAGCCAACCGAAAAACTTTGTATAAGAATAAGTTTTAATGCCAAAACGAGGGGACAATCCTCAAAGATTATGTAAATCTCAAATGCCCAAAAATGTTTACTTTAAATTTCCATTTGCAAAAAAATATTATGTTTCATTTGAGAGTCACATTAAGGAGCTGTCCAGACGTGATGTCACGCGTTTTTGTGACTGGGTGGTAGTTAACAAAATGTGACGCCGCTTTGAAATGCGGCATTAGATCAAAGGAAAAAATGAGACGACAAGGGTGCGGGGGGTTTTAAAATTTCGAATTTTCCCGTGACGTCACATCTGGATGATCCCTTATCAGTATTGTTTGTAAATTTTTCTCTATTTTTTTAGAATTAAACAATTAAAAAGATTAAAAACTGTCGTTGTCGACATTCAACTGTTGTTTACAAAAAAATTCATTGCATCATTCTTACGATTTTGATTTAAAAAAAAATGTTTTTTGAGTCATTCATGAAAGCTATAAAATATAAAATTGTTTTGTACATTTACGAAACAAAACATGTTTTATTCTGTAAATACCGCCCTTCAAACGCGGCTTTTTTTCGTTTCTCTTTTTAAAATTTTTTTCTTACCAAAATAAGTTGGAAGTTTTTCAAAAATTCACCCACGTTGTTTATTAAATTACGGCATTATCTCGAAAATCTGGTTTTGATTTATTTCATCTTAGATTAAACGTTATGAAATTTATAGAAATGTCAACAAAAGATAATTATCATCACTTTTTGCCGAATAATGATAAATCTTTTGATAATGAGATTTCAACATTTAATCAAAAAAATCAATTTAAAAATATTAATTTGAATCAAAATAATAAATTCAAAGATGATGCAATAATTTCGAAATCTTCAAAAAGCAAATTATCAAAGAATGGAAGAAATGATTACGGTAATAAAAATATTATTGGAAAATGTTGCAGTCTCTTTTTTTTAAAGAAAGAAAAAAAACATTTGGTATGACTTTTAGCTTTCAAGCTTTTTTTAAAATTTTGCACAGAAATTTATGATGAGATTTGAGTGATTAAATCTTTAATTAAATTTTGTAAAAAAAAAGTTGAAACTTTTGAGTTTTGATAAAAAAAAAGTAAGGGAGTGCAACATTTTTTGAAACAGATTTTGTTGATTCTTCTGATTTATCATTTGCAAAAAATGCTTCAAATTCATGGAAGAAAAATGGCGATATTTGCAAAACTTTTAAAGGTTTTAATATTTCTGACTTTCAAAAAGAACAAAATCAATGGAAAAATGCCGATGAAAAAAATTCAAGTGCCAAAAATAGCACCCTTTCCCTTCATATTGCTGCTTATGAAAATGCCATTGAAATTTTAAATGATGAAGTCGAAAATAAACAATTTAAAAAGGTTGGAATTTTTATTGCTTTAAATAATTAAAATTCTAAATTTTTCTTTGCAGGAAACAACAATGGTCAAAACTTGGAAGAATTCAGAATCAATTTCAACATTTTCATCAGTAACAATGGAACAGGTAAAATAAAATTGTTTTTATGCTTTAAAAGTTAAAAATTGTCAATTTTTAGAATCCATTTGAATTTCCAAGGCAAGAAAAAAATGGAGGAAAAACTCCAGAAGTGATGAAATTCCGAGCATCAAAAAAATTATTGAATCCTAATAGGTAAATTTTTTGTAAAGAAAATAAAATATACAAAAATAGTTGGAAAACTTTGGATATTTTGGTCTTCAAAAATCATGGCATTTGCGTAACACAAAAGTTAATGCTTATTTGTTTTTCAAAAGTGCCACGGCGCTGGAATTTTGAAATTTGCATAAAACAAGAAGTCCTCTTTTTTGGCGGCATTAATAATTTTTGTAGATTTTTTTTATACAGAATATTCCAAATATAAGGCTCTACATTTTGGATAAAAAAAAAGTTACAGAGGCGTTTTTTGTGGCAAGTAAGAGAGGAAACACAATTTTATGCAAATTTCAAATGTCTGCCGCCGTGCATGTTGATATAATTTTGTTGAAACTCTTTTGTTAAAACTGAGAAAAATCGTGACTAAAAATTACCAAAGCTTACGATTGCGTGATGAGCACGTGACTAAAAGTAATTAATTCATCACCCAATTATTATCAGTGTAGATTTTTATATCAACGATTTTTATCAGTGGTTTTTTAAATTTAAAGTTGCTACATTTTCAGTCAAAAATCAAATGAAAGTCAACGGAAAAATGCTCCTGGAACAAATAATCAACAACCACAAAAACAACAATCAAATCCTGCCAAATCGCCACCAACAAATTTAGCCCAAAATAATAATAATAATCCATCGTCATTAAATGCAACAGGAATTCAACAGGAAGGTAAACAACTTATTTTTGTAGGAAAAAATGAGAGGGGATAATTGATAGGATAAACGAGGGATTTTATTCAATATTTTAATTGATACCTGAATCATCGCCAACACAATACTACAACAAAAAAATCTGTTAAATTTTGATAAGAAAAAATACAACAAAAAAGTAAATATCCGTAAAAAAAAATTGTTGATCTTTGGAAAAGAAAAAAAATGAGAAAAAAGGGGGGTCGTAAAATTGTAATAAATAAAAACGTAAAAATTCTTAATTATTACGTCACAGTTTTTTCTGGATTTGCTAAAATGTAGTACACCAGCATAAAATATGCAAATTTTATTTATCCCTAAAATACAGTAAAAAATCAAAACAATTAATCTTCAAAATTTTATATCTTATTGATACAACTTGAATAATTATCACTACAATATTATGTTAACAATCGTATATCTCATTTTTAATACAAACATCGATAAGCAGCTTTACATTCATATGGGGCTGGAGGATATCTGAGATATCCCTCTTTACAAAGACATCTTGGATGAATGGATGATGGTTTTGCGGAGCAGTGTAAACCTTTAACCCCAAAAACACAAAGTCTATCACAAAAACCGGTGCCAATTTCTTCATTAATTCTACAAAAAAATTGATATGGACAATAATATGTTGAAATACATCCAATTCCGGTCCGAAAATATCCATTTTCACAAATACATCCATTTTTTGGAAGTACAAATTTTTTATAAATTGTTCCATTTGGATAACAATGGCTTTCATATATCCCTATTTTTGGATTTGATGGATATTCATGTAAAGGGCATTCATGGGGGGTTACTGTAGTTTGGGGAATAATAATTGTTGGGGCAATTGTTGTTGTTTTTGCTGAAGTGGAAAGAAATAAAACAAAAGTCAATAGTAATAATAATAATTTTAACATTTTTTCAGACCCCGCATCAACATGGTCATGGTTTCCATCATTTTTTACATCACTTTTTATTTCTTCAACGCCTGAGAAAAAAGTTGATGAAAATGTTTCATCAATTCCGCAACAACAACAACCACCACCAATTTCTTCTCATTCATTAGCATTTTCAACGACAAAGATTCCCATAACTGAAAATATTAATGAACAAAATGTTTCTCCTTCTTTTTCAAATGGAAATCCAGCATTACAACAATCAGATGTTGATGAAAAAAGTTCTCGGGGAAATGGTGATGCATCTCCTCAACCCTTTGATAATGGAATTGGAAAGAATAAAAGTAAAGAATTAATTTCAACAGATGTAAGCTTTTTTATCTACAAATTATTATTTTTCTGTTTTTTTAAAAACTTTCGTTAGTTACAGTAATTTAAGACTTTTTCCAAACTTAAAAAATCATTTACTTTTTTTAAGTTTGGATGATAAAGATATAAAATACTGTAGCTGGAGGAAAAGTAGACAAAACTTTTTTCTTTTTTTTTGGATTAAAAAATTACAAGTTTAAAGGGAGCGTTCATTCCCTCGCACAGATCCTCTTAGCACGAAAATATGCCAAAATCTTTAAAATAGTGAATATTACTAAATTTAGACTATTTTTTTTACGATTAAAATTAATCCTAAAACATGTGCCGACAAAAAAAAGAAACAATCCTGGAAAATACGAAATTTGAATATTTTATTGATTACTCACACATTTTTGACAACCGTTTTAGATTCTCAAAAAAAGTTTATATAAATCATATTTTTTAAAAACTGTTTTTCCTTGGCTTAATTTTAATTTTAAAAACAGAAAAAGTAATATTCGCTGTTTTAAAGATTTTGGCATATTTTCGTGCTAAGATCACCCGTGCGAGGGAATTGGAAAAAAAATTTGTAAGTCTATCCCCGAATGCTTCCTTTAAGTATTAGACGATCATTAAAAAAGAAAACATGTTTGTTCATTTTTGCTTATCATTGATTATTATTATTTTAGCTTAACAAAAAGAAATTTGAAGATAAAGATATAATTGTTTCAAAATCATCTGAAGCAACAATGATATCAGTAAATTTGGAAGAAGGAAGTATCCCGGATGCAATGTTAAAAGAGTTAATTCCACAACCAGAAATTATAATTAAACAAGAAAAAATTCCAAAATTAAAAGATGTTTTTGAGTTGGAAGCTTCGGCTGCTTCAACGGGGGCTGTTTCAACAGAACCTGCAATTAAACCAAAATGTTCATTTAATCGTGTCTCATTTTCTCGCTCACATACAGTATACTTTTTACCAAATACAAAACAAAGACTTCACAAAAAAGTTGTTCGTTCACGACATGATGCATGGAGACGGTAAGTGAATAGGGGAACGGGAAAAAGTTGTTACCAAAAGGGGGGGTGTAAACAAGGTAGTAAATTTACCGGGAAATATGAAAAATGGAGAAATTTCTTCTAAATTTCTCGAAATTTTGATTTTGGCGAATTAACTATTATGTTTTTCAAAAAAAGCTAACTTTTAATGACATCTTTTTTGGACTTATAATACCAAAAATATGCCTATTTTTACAAAAATGAAAATAGGACAAATTTTTTCAAAATTGTTTATTTTATATATTTATCAAAGCAAATTTCGATATACAGTATCCATGGATATTTTATATTAAATAATTTAACATTTTAATGGTTATCCATTTTAATTTTTCAGATATGGTGCTTTAATGGTTATTCATAAGCGTGGCGGATGGTCATATACAATGAATGGAAAAGCAAAAAATTTTCAAAAAGTTGATAAAGATACTCCATTACCTCCTGCACCAGTATTACCACCAATTTTAACTGAAGAAGAATTTCATCGACGTCCTTTAATTACAATTGCATCTTCAAATTCATCAAAATCAAAACGACAACGACAAGCTCGTACAGAAAATGAAAAGAAGGAAAGCAAAGGAGATACTGATACTTCCGTTTCAGAAGAAGAGCCTCCAAGTTGTTGAATATTTTTTGAAAATATTTGTATTTGAAGGTATTGATAAGATTTATTATAATTTGAAAAATATTTTTTTAACAATTTATTAATAAATCATTAATTATTATTTTAATACAAAAAAAATCAAAGATTTGCGTAAAAAATTAATAATTATAAAAAAAATCCATCCATAATTACATTGCCAAAATTGCATCATTCTTACGTTATCGTTTTTTTCTCTAATTCTCTTTTTTGCCCCATGATTCATGGGCCATGATTGATAAAAAATTCGATGGAAAAAATTGTTTTTATAGAATTTTTTTATAATGTTTCTTTTTTTGTACACGCGTCACGCGAAATTTATTCTTTACAAATTACAGTAAGCATAGGTACTGTAGTTTTCAAAAAAAAGCAGTTGATTTTGAGATAGTTGTTGAAGAGGTGGAAGAAAATAAAGTAAAACTAATAATAGCTTTGGCGTAAATAAACGTTGTAGTGTTGCAATTTTTTCATTTCTTTTCGCTCTTTTTAAATACGTTTTTTTCTGGCATATATGTGTTATTTGTTTTTCGAAAAATATTGCATCATTCTTATGTTTTTAAAAATAAATGCGGTGAAAATGTGTGCTGTATTTTTTGCGCAACTTTCACCGTTTTTGATTGGTGCTATTTTAAAACATGTTTTTTTACTTCTAATTTTTTGTTATTTTCGAAATAACATTTTTTTCCGGATTTTGTTGGCCATTATTAAACAGAACTTCAGTTTTAAACTTTTAGTGACATTTCAAATTCTGATGAAATGTCAACAAAAGATAATTATCATCACTTTTTGCCGAAAAATGATAAATCTTTTGATAATGAAATTTCAACATTTAATCAAAAAAATCAATTTAAAAATATTAATTTGAATCAAAATAATAAATTCAAAGATGATGCAATAATTTCGAAATCTTCAAAAAGCAAATTATCAAAGAATGGAAGAAATGATTACGGTAATAAAAATATTATTGGAAAATGTTGCAGTCTCTCTTTTTTTTAAAGAATTACCGTATCCTTAGAAAATAATTTGGAGTGCTTTTTCGCACAAAATATTTAAATTTTTCATTTTTTAAATTTTTAAAACAAAAAATTCAGTGAGCTTTAATTAACTGAATATCAAACAAAAATACCGCTTTTATGGTTATTTTAGTATAAAAATAGCAATTAAAAATTTTATCAATCTTAATTAATCAAACTTTTGAGTTTTGATAAAAAATAAAAGGGAGTGCAACATTTTTTGAAACAGATTTTGTTGATTCTTCTGATTTATCATTTCGAAAAAATGCTTCAAATTCATGGAAGAAAAATGGCGATATTTGCAAAACTTTTAAAGGTTTAAATATTTCTGACTTTCAAAAAGAACAAAATCAGTGGAAAAATGCCGATGAAAAAAATTCAAGTGCCAAAAATAGCACCCTTTCCCTTCATATTGCTGCTTATGAAAATGCCATTGAAACTTTAAATGATGGACCCGAAAATAAACAATCTAAAAAGGTTGGAATTTCTTTTGCTTTAAATAATTTTAATTCAAATTTTTCTTTGCAGGAAACAACAATGGTCAAAACTTGGAAGAAATCAGAATCAGTTTTAACAAGTTCATCAACGAAAACATTGAAGGTTCATAAATTAAATGAATATTACTATTTGCACTTTTAAAACCTTTATTGATTTTACAGAATCCCTTTGAATTTCCAAGACAACGAGAAACTGAATTATCGAATCCAGAAGTGATGCACTTTAAAGCATCCCAAATTTTGTTGAATCCTAACGAGTAAATTTTATTATTTTTCATGAATTATTAGATCCAATTTTCATGAACATCCAAAGACAACGAATATTTTTAACAATAATTCAAAATTTACCACTGCAGGTTATTCGTTTCAAGACCCTACTTTTACTGAGAAAGTGATTTTTCTTGAAGTAATCAAAACAAAACAAACATACTTTTTTTTTAGTTTTTGAAATTTCTCTCTAAATTTTTTTTATTACAAGTTCTTGATTAACTTTTTTATTGATTCTAATATTTATTATTGATTAAGTTTATCTTTTTAGAATGCTACCTCCAAATATTTTTTATGGTCGTCCTTCTCTTCCACATCCACATGGTAATAATAATAATAATAATAGTAGTCAACAAAATATTTTTCATTATCAATCTCCATTAAATTTTTGTCCACCTCTTGTTTATGTTGATGGGATATGGCATCGAATGCCAATGCAAATGCCATCATTTCCTGGAAATTTTATTGTTCAAGAACCACAATTCTTTTTTTCACCTCCTCCAAGTTTGGAAAATGTTTTTGTAAGTTTTTTGTTTATATAATATATTTATATTTTTTAGGGATTATACTTGTTTAATTGACATTTTTTTAGGATTATAACAATGCTATTTTTGTTGAAGATGATATACCAGGACAACCTGTAAGACAACATTATTTTTACATATATTCTTCTTTTACATTTCTATGTTTTAGATTCAATATAATGGATATGGATTGAGAAGATTAACTTCGGCTGATATAACTGAAGAAGATTTTGCATTTTTGGTAAGTTTTATATAGATATTATATATTCCATCTTTATATAATTTATCTTTTGTAGAAATCAAAAAATAAAGTTCTCTGCAATTTAGAAGAGTGTTCTATAAAATCAAATTTTTCTCCATCAATACATTCTTCATCATCATCATATTCTCAAAATTCTTCACCAATTTTTTTGTCTCCTTTTCCACCAAATCCTATTATTCGTCGAGATCTTTCACAACCACAACATCAACATCCACGTAAACGTGTACCAAATCGATCAAATGCAAAAAAGATTGCTAAATTTTCACCAATAATTAAACGAACATATCGAAAATCTTATAATCATAACAATGATGAAAATTTTCCAAAGATTATTGTTCCACGTCCACGAAAACAACCTCCACCACTTCGAGTTTCTTCATTGGATATTAGTCGAGGTTTGTTTGTTAGCGTTTATATATATATATTCTTTTCTGTGATTCTCCATGATGACATTAACTCATGTCATGGTTGTTGTTGCTATTGGAGAGTATATAAACATCAACGATACTCAAAGAATTGATAAGCTTTATGTTTAATATATGGAATGGGAATTGATAAACACATTTTCATCCATCTTGAAGCACTTGTCATGCAACAACATCTTTGTCATGAGTTAATGACATCACAGGGAATGGTAATAAATTTGTACATTTTTATATATTCTTGCTGTTTTAGGATTTGTTGGATTTTGTGGTGTCCTTAATGTTAATCCATATTATGCAGGATGTCCAGGACGAATTACAACAACAAAAGATGTAATTGGTCATACTTATTTTATTTGTGCAAATTGTGGTACTCGTCGTCGATATTTGGAAGAATCAAGCTCAAAAACTAATGTCTTGAATTTGGAATAATGTAATTCTCATCTATTAATTACTGTAAGTAACTAATTCTTTAAACATGATTTTTTTCTAATTATACCATTTGTTTGTATTGATTTTTTTTTGCAAAAGTTTAGTTTTGTTTGTTTCTTTTGTTATATTATTAGGAGTTATCCAGCTATGACGTCATGCCAATGGTGGAAATTTTTGCCGCATTTCAAAGCGACAAGTATCATTGATAGGGGGGGGGGGGGGTCTCAAAAATCTCGATGGTTGTATGGCGTCATATCTGGACATCTTCTTTTAATAATAGTTAATGATTTAATATGAATTCTTAAAAATATTTTTAAAATCATAATAAATCTCTTTAATACTTCACAATTCAACAACCTTCAAGGTTTTTTTTTTCTAAAAAAGTCTATTTTTAAATGTGTGATCATACATTTTCACCGCATTTATTTCTAAAAACATAAGAATGATGCAACATGTTTTTTGGTTTATTAAAAGAAATTTTATTATTTTGAGAAACATGGAAATATACTGTGGGAAAAAGTATTTAAAAAAAAGTGTTGTTTTGAGAAGAACACAAAATAATATTTATGCAGCAAAAATATCCATTTTAAAAAAAAAATAGCCACAAAAATGCATTTTCAAGAAAAAAAATATCGACGGCGATTTCATAGTTTATTTTTTCCCATAGCTGTAAATAAGAAAAAAAAAGACTACCACCAAGAAATTGTGTATTAAACGTAAATAACACAAAAAATGTTAAAATTATTATTATTATTGATTTTTGTTTTATTTCTTTCCACTTCAGCAAAAACAACAACAATTATTATTCCCCAAACTACAGTATCCCATCATGAATGCCCTTTACATGAATATTCATCAAATCCAAAAATAGGGATATATGAAAGCCATTGTTATCCAAATGGAACAATTTATAAAAAATTTGTACTTCCAAAAAATGGATGTATTTGTGAAAATGGATATTTTCGGACCGGAATTGGATGTATTTCAACATATTATTGTCCATATCAATTTTTTTGTAGAATTAATGAAGAAATTGGCACATGTTTTTGTGATAGACTATGTGTTTTTGGGGTTAAAGGTTTGCATTGTTCCGCAAAACCAATATCCATTCATCCAAGATGTCTTTGTAAAGAGGGATATCTCAGATATCCTCCAGCCCCGTATGAATGTAAAGCTGCTTATCGATGTTTGTATTAAAAAAAGGAGACATATGATTGTCGATATAATATTGTAGTGATAATTATTGAAGTTGCAATAAGATTCTTAATTTTGAAGATTAATTGTTTTGATATTTTACTGTATTTTAGGGATAAATAAAATTTGCATATTTTATGGTGGTGTATTACATTTTAGCAAATCCAGAAAAAAATGTGACGTAATAATTAAGAATTTTTACAACATTTTTACGTTTTTATTTATTACAATTTTACGACCCCCTTTTTTGCTTTTTTCTCATTTTTTTCATTTCCAAAGATGAACAACTTTTTTTTACGGATATTAAAATTTTTTGTTGTGTTTTTTTCTTATCAAAATTTAACAGATTTTTTTGTTGTAGTATTCTGTTGGCGGTGATACATGTATCAATTAAAATATTGAATAAAATAAAAAAAGTGAAAACGAAGAAGGTTCTGGATCAAAAAAAAGAAAGAATTAAACGCAATTAAAAAGTTTATTAATCAGCCGAAGTAAAATAAAAAAGATGTTGTTTTAAAAATGCTTTGATCAAAGGTTAACAGGTTTTTTTTGGGGTGATAGAGGGAAAAAGAAGGTGAAACATTTTGAAGCAGCAATTAGTGAAAATATTTATTTGCAGAAAAGAAACAAAAAAAAACAATAGAAAGTTTTTTAACATGTGGAAAGTTGGGGAAAAAAATTGATAAGCAAAAAAAAGTTTCTATGGCAAAATAAAAAGTGCAAAAGCTTGTATAGAGACCGGCAAGCAAACATTTTTCCTTTCCTTTCTTTGACATTTTTTTCGTTACAGTATGAAAAATAAAATTTTGATTTTCACTCTAATAATCAGAGCTACTAGATGTTATTTTTTGTGCTGATTCCGAATATGGCATTTAAAAAAATTTTCCCCTAGGACAAAGGGTGGAAAACTCAAAAAATACATGTTTTTTCGATTTTTGACCCAAAGGTAAGCCTAGGTAAGCATAACTGGTGGCACAGTTCGATAGCCCTTTAAAAAATACGTCTATGGTAAAAAGGAAAATCACAGGAAATCACAGGAAAAAATAGGGAGCAATCGCAGAGCTAGATTTTGATCAAAAACGTTAAAAAATCGAAGGAATACATTGTTTTGGCAATACGTCTTTCATCGCTATGCGACAATGTATTTTTTTGTTGCAAAAAATAGAAAAAAATGTCTTTTTTTCAACCAAAAAATTTTGCTTTTTGAAATTTTGAGATGGCATTTTCGGCGCTTTAACTTAATTTTTTAACTTTTTTGTTTTTATATTATTCTTATTCACGTCTAAAAGTACTATAATCAAACAAAATTTTTTATTTTTTCGAAAATTTTTTTTTCACTTGCTGGTCTCTAAGCTTGTAGCTTAGCAGATTAAAAAAACTTTTTGTGAAATATTGTTAGTTTCTTTCTCGGAAATTCCTGAGAATTTCCCGATATTTTTCTTTTCAAAATGGGTACGTGAAAAAGATGGAAATGGGAGTGGAAAAGGTGGAAATGAATGATAAAAAGGGGGGAACAAAAATGTTTTATTTTGCTTATTGATAGCTAAAAAAGGATTGCGAAATCGATGGAAATGTCAAATAATTGTTTGCACCCCCCTGATTTCGCAATAGTGATTTTTTCCATTTTATCTCCAAGTTACATAAGTATTATATGGATTTAACACTGTGGAACTCGAATTTCACATTTTTAAGTGCCCTTATAAAGCTCGTTTTTGAGATTTTTTGATTCATATATAGAAATCACTTCCATAGTCAATAAATCAAAAAATCTCAAAGACGAGCTTTATAAGGGCATTTAAAAATGTGAAATTCGAGTTCCACAGTGTTAAATCCATATAATACTTATGTAACTTGGAGATAAAACGGAATTTTATTGATTAATAAACAAAAAAATCTAGAAAATGGGACTCATTTCCCGGGACTTGAGCAACCCCAATTATTTCTTTGAATAAAAAAATTAGTTTAAAAGATTTAAAAATTTGTTAATAAATTTAAAAAATAAATGAAAATAATGCAAATGTATCTCCAAAAAACAGTCAACAAAAAATTTTTAAACTTTTTTTTTGCACGTTTTTTTCCAGTTTTAACTTTTTCTGATTTTTTCACTATTTAATCTTGCATCAATCATGGTCATATTTAATTTTATTGACGCACACATTTTCTTTAACAGCAAAAACCCGAACAGCTCAAAATTAACATCAAGATTTGCTGATAAACCTGCAAAAAAAACAATAAAAAATTTTTTTGTGCTAATTTGATCTGAAAAAAAGAGAGGAATTTGATGATAGGTTTTGACAAAAACTTTTAATTTTACTGATAACAAAAAACTTTTTTACCACCATCCAATGTCCGGAATCTGCAGAAAAGAAAGAAAAAAGGCAATTAAATTTTCAATATTGACACATGTGATAATAATGATCTGCTATAATTTTCTAGAAATTTTTGATAATGGAAGGCGGAGTTTGACTCACAATTTTTGATATAAAAGGTCTTCAAAAACGTTTTGATTTTATCACATTTTGAGTTTATTCAACGCAATTAAAAGCGTTGAATATATTCTCTCTCTGATAAAATTGTATTATTGTTAAAGATATGACTCGTCATCATCACAACCATCATCAACATGGTCATCTTAATGTGAAACATTTTAAGAAAGCTTTTGAACATCATGATCATCATGGACATGGACATTTAGATCGTCAACAAGCTGAAAAGCTTGCAAAACATTTTGCTGAAAAACATGGACATAAATTTCATCAACATGATTTCAAAAAAGAATTTCATCATTTAGCTCATCATCATGAACATGAACATATCAATTTTAAAGGTATAACCAATCACAAATTTCTTTTAAAATTTGCATACAAGAATATTTTATTTCAGATGCCTTGACTTTACTTCGGGCCTTACATTTAACTACCCATCATCATGGAAAGCATCATCACGTTCATGAAAAAGAGCATCATCACAAGCCAGCAACTTCTGAAGCTGAAAAAGAAAATCATCAAGAAACAAAAGAAGAAAAAACGGAAGAAAATAAAAAAGGTGCTGCTTCAAGTTCTTCATCGTCGTCCTCCTCCTCCTCCGAAGATGAGGGAACAAAAAAAGAACATTCAAAGAAGCATCACAAAGATTCTTCAACTTCAACATCTGAATCTGAACCTGAACATGTTCATAAAAAACATAGTCATCATGTTAAAACTTCTCATAAAAAGCACCATCTCAAGCATCAAGAATCTTCAACAAGCAGTTCTTCTTCTTCAAGTAGGTCTTCTGAATCTGAACCTGAACACCATCATAGCAGTAAACATCATGTAAAAAGTCATCCCAAAAAGCATCATCTAAAACATCATCGTGCTTCAACTTCATCATCTTCAAGCTCATCTGATTCTGAATCTGAAGTCGAACATCATCATAAAAAGCATCATTTAAAAAGCCATCACAAAAAACATCTTTCTAAACATCATGCTGTCTCATCGTCGTCAAGCTCTTCATCCAGCAGCAGCTCATCTGAATCTGAACCTGAACATCATAAACATCATAGCAGCAAGCATTTAAAGGCTAATCATCATCACAAAAAGCATCAACATCTTAAACATCATGCTCCAAGCAGCAGCAGCAGATCTTCATCATCAAGCTCTTCAGAATCTGAAGCTGAACATCACAAAAAACATCATCATGGAAAGCATTTAAAAGTTCACCATCATCATGTAAAGCTTCATGCAAAAAAGCACCATCATGTTTCGAGTTCTTCTTCAAGTTCATCAAGCTCATCTGAAAGTGAACTGGAACATCATCATGGCAAGCATCATCATCTAAAAGGACACAAGCATCACCAAAAGCATCATCTTAAACATCACCATGCTCCTTCAAGCAGCTCTTCTAGTTCATCATCAAGTTCTTCCGAATCTGAACCTGAGCATCATCATAAGCATCATGGGCATCACGTCAAACAACATCATCACTTAAAGGCTCATATCCATAAAAAGCATCATCTTAAACATCACCATGTTTCTTCAAGTAGCTCTTCGTCATCAAGTTCTTCTGAATCAGAAGTTGAACATCATCATAAAAAGCATCATTTAAAAAGTCATCACCAACATCCAAAACATCATGCTGTCTCATCGTCGTCAAGCTCTTCATCCAGCAGCAGCTCATCTGACTCTGAGCCAGAACATCACAAACATCATAACAGCAAACATTTAAAGACGCATCATCATCATAAAAAACATCAACATCTTAGACATCATGCTCCAAGTAGCAGCAGCAGCTCTTCGTCATCTTCTAGCTCTTCAGAATCTGAAGCTGAACATCATGGAAAGCATTTAAAGAAATCTCATCACAAAAAACATCATCTTAAAGCTCATCATGCTCCTTCAAGCAGCTCATCTTCAAGCTCTTCTTCATCAAGCTCTTCTGATTCCGAACCTGAACATCATCATTCACATCATCTTAGTAAGTCACTCAACACAAAAAAAAATCCCAAAATCAAAAAATATATAGAATCTTTTCAGGCTCCAAACATCACGCTAAGCACCACCACCTTGCAAGTCACCAACACCCCCATCATCACCAAAAAGTCCACGGACATCATCACAAACACCATGGAACGCACCTTAAACATTATGGCTCGCACGCAACGCACCATGGAAAAGGTCACGGGCATCATACAAAACATCACAGCCATCATTTAATGCATCATGAACATCCCCATTGGCATCCCTACCATCATCTTCATCACCATCAACATCCTCATCATTTCCATCATCACCATGAAGATCATCATCAACATCCACATCATCGTCATTAAAAAAAGGGGGATAGGGATTTTCTGTAGCTAATTTAAAAACATGTATTTTTATGTTAATATAATTAATAAATTTCGTAACAATCAAATATAACTATTTTCTGGTCTACAGTATAACGTCTAAAATTTTTTTTAGATATATCACTCATTAAAAAATTCAAATGTTCAAAGCTCACACACAGCTACAAAATATCCTTTTTTTTATTACCACAGGTTTCTATGGTGTTATTTTATTACGTGACGTTACCAAAAAATTTGTTTTTGCATGGGAAATAAAATTTAAGGTAATATAATTTTCTCATACATGTATTTCTTCGACGTAGAAAATCTATTATATTTTTTTTGTATCTCACGCAAAGGTGAAAAGGCTATTTTTGGGATTACTTTTGTTTGTTTTTGTTGCTTTTTATGGTAATTTTGTTGCGCTGAAAAGTTTGTATTAAAATTTTAAAAATAAAAAAAGTTATGTTGAAATATTTAGTAGTGATAGTTTTTAAGGATACTGTAATTTTTTTTAAGTTTTTTGAAATCAGAAAAAGTTTTTTTTGGATTAAATAAATTATTGGCAGCCTGTCATAAAACGCCAAAATCCTATAATTTTTCTTTTATTTAATTTTGATTTTTTTTATCAAATCACATAGATATTTCCCATTAATATAAATAAATATTTAAAAAAATAATCAAGCAAGAAAAAATTAATTAACAGAAGCTTTCCCGATTTTGGCGTAGTGTGACAAGCCGCCAACAAAGAAATATAACTTCCAATTTTCTATTAAACTTTATTCTTTTTTGTTCTTTAACATTTTTTACATGTTTCGTAATTTTTAGTCAAAAAAAATTTGTTTTTTAGTCATCCTTTTTTTTGTCACAGGAAAATTTAATTAGATATTTAAGAATTTAAATGGAGGACATATTTTTTTTCCATTTGTTTTTCACCTGGAAAAGAGTTTTTTAACTTTTAATCTAAAAAAATGTAAATGTTTTTCAGAATTTTTTATGTTTGTTTTTAATAAAATTTGACTTTTTTCAAAAAAAAATATGTAATCTGTTTTTTTACCAAGATTTTTGGGTTACTGTATTTGAAAAATTATAATACTTTTTAAGCCTCAGTATAAATATAAAAATATTGTGTTAGTCAGAAATATAAAAGATACAAAAATAATTGCACCATTTGGGAAATAAATAAATATAAACATTAATATTTTCGTGTTAGCAAAAATCTTTTTTTTGCAAAAAATTATGTTTTTGCTTTTTAATTGCAATTTTTTAAAATAGATAGCTTTAAATTTTTTTATGTAAGCTACAGTAAACGCTTACAACTTTGTTGGATAACGTTTTTGGCATTTTTTATTTAATTAATTTCAGCGTGCCTAAAATTAACAGCTTATTTTTTAAATTTTTTTATACAAAAATTCTGTAACAGAATATAATTTGAATAAATAGCACATTTATTAATGAAAGTACTGTAGTTTTGAAATTTAAAATTTCACCTTTTTTTATCCCTAATTCTGAGCAAGATCTTTATCGTCGAATTTGATGAAAATTCTATTTCTGTTTTCATCTGTCAAAAATTTTTTGCCGTATTTGCTAATGTTTTTTTAAAACAAAACTTTTAAATTTTAAAAAGCAAATCCGAATTCATAAAACGCTTTCCCATATTGTGGGACCATAGAAAATGTTTGGCAAAGTGTGTCTCAACGCCAACCGTGGGAAAAAATTTTTATGTTTACGTGATTTTGAACGAAAAAGTTTTTCATGCATTTTTTTCACGTATATCTTTCAAAATTTCAACGAAAAATGAACTGAATTTATAAAAATAGGCTTAGGCCTAAGACCTAAGCCTAAGACTAGGGTTGCGCATAAACGCAAAAAAACGGTATCTTTTTTTCTTTTTTGCAAATGCTAAAAAAGAAAAACATTTATGTTCGCTGCGGGAGTTTTTTTCAGTTGATATTGAAGATAAACAATTTGTTTGATTAAAATTGTTTAAAATATCTTTAAATAATCTTTAATTATATTATTTATATAGTACGAAAGGTCAAAAATATAATACTAGAAGTGTTTATAGAGAAAAAAGCAATTCGAAACACCATTTGAATGCATAAAATGACAATGAAGCAAAAAAGTCAAATGGTGGTGTATATAAATGTGAAAAAAAGTATACGGGCCAGTCCGGGCCAGGCTTAGCTTTTAATATATTCAGATTTCCCATTAAAAAATACATCTTTTAGGCGTAACTTAAAGGGGGAGTCCCACCTCAAACAACTTTTCTTACGACCTTTTTTGTCAACGCACAATGAAAAAGAATGAAAAAGTGAGTGCGGTGTTACGCACGCTTTGCATTCTTTTTCATTGTGCGTTGACAAAAAAGGTCGTAAGAAAAGTTGTTTGAGGTGGGACTCCCCCTTTAAACTTATCCAAGTTTATCCGAACAATTTGACATCTAAATGAATGTCGATTTTTCATGATTTTTGTATAAATGTGAGGAAAAGTATGTGGGCCAGTCACGGCCAGGCTTAGATTTTACTATATTCAGATTCCTCATTTAAAAATGCATCTTTTAATAGTAAAATAAACTTATCCAAGTTAATCCGAAAAAAGTTGAAAAAATGAGCTAAAATTGCAAAAATTCAACTTTTGGTTTTTTTGAAAACCATTTTTTTGTTCTGTTTATTACTTTTTTTAATGAAAAAAATAATACTAAACGTTAAATTACTGTTTTTCACATTTTTTGCTAAAAAAGTTCATCTTCACCATCAAAAAAGTAAGACGTTTCCCAAGTCGTCAGCAATTATGCATAGTGCGCGCAACTTTGCGAAAGAAAAAAATTTGAGCAAAAAAGTACGAATCAGAATCTCCGATTTCTTGAAGTTATCTTTAACTTTTTTTCTATTTTATTTCTATAAGGTTTTTAAGCATAAAAAAATCAACATTTTGAGACCAAGTTTGTCTGTAAAAACTTTCTGTAAGCTGAGATTTTTGAAAAAGTTTTAATTTTATGCGCAACCCTACCTAAGACTTAAAAATAACCAAAACAAAGTTACAAAAAAAAAACTTTTTTTAATACCTGTTTTTTGGTGCCATTAAACACTTTTTTTAGTTAAAACCAAGGACGTCACCAGGGGGGGGCACGAGGGGCACGTGCCCCCCTCCCCCGAAATGGATTCGAAAAATTTTATTTTGCTTTTTCTCCCACCCTCTTTTGAAAAATAGCAAAAAATTTTATTCGGAGGGGGGGGGTCGTGCCCCCCCCCCCCGAAAAAAATTCCTGCTGACGTCCTTGGTTAAAACAATTTTTCCAAAAAGGAAAAAAAACTCTTAAAAAAAGCAGGTGTAAAAAAAACGGATAACATTTTTTTTTTAAATTTGCACTCAAATTAATGCACCCATTTTTTTGTTGTTGGACAAAAGTTGCCTTTTTTAATAAATTTTTTTTACACAAAGTTTTGAAAAAAAAAGAAAAAAAGAGATAATTATTATTGCAAATGTAGTTTTTTTGCGCTGTTGCTGTTTGATAATTCTTTGATAGATTTCTTTTTATTTTTTAAAGAAAGAAAAAATTGTTTCTTTTTATTAAAGACACCTACAATTACGGAAGAATAATTTTTGTGATTTCTTTTAAATAAAGAATAAAAAGCAGGGTTTAAACTTTAAAGTTCATGTGCAAAAAAATTATTTTTATACAGTTTCTAGAAATCATTAGAAATAATTGTTCAAAATTAGCAAAAAAAAGCAATTGAATTCAAAGCAAAGAACCAGTGCAATTTTTTCAAGTCAATGTCTGGCAAAATGTGTCTCAACAATAGTTGCTCATTTCCCGAGGAAACTTTCCGCAAATTTTTGACAGTCAAAATTTAAAAAAAATATAGATTAATTGAAGGAAGCGGACTCTTTGCTACTTTTTTTTGGATGAACCTGAAAATCAGGTTTATCCATGTTCCAAGGTTTTGTCGCTGTAAGACCTTCCAAATAAAAAAAGTATCAAAGATCCCGCGCTTCCTTTAATGTAAAATTTTGTTGATTTAAAGGGAGCGGGCGGTTTGCGACTTTTTTTATAATTTGGGTCTCGCAACGATTAAAAAAGTGTCCGACAAAACACTGGAGCATGCAAGATCCTGATTGTCAGGATCTTGCATTTCCCGAGTCTAAAAAAGTTGCAAACCGTCCACTCCCTTTAATGAACAAAAAAATCTGGTAAATGGGAATATTTTCCCGCAAAAAATCGGGAAATTTCGCCGGTAATATCGTTTATATTTTTTAAAAATCAAAAACGTAAAGAACTGATTTTTTCTTCTTCCCGAACTAGCAAGGAATGCGAAAAGAATGCAAAAACGTGGCACATAAAAGCAGCAACACGACAAAATGCCAATTTCGTAATTTCCATTTTGTCGTGTTGCGCCATCTTTTATTTTTTTGTTAGTCCGGGTTTTTGGCATTGAAAAACATTTTGCCAGATATTGGCTTGAAAAATAGCAAGCTGAATTTGATGACTGATCTTTTAATTGATCTTTCAAAAAAAGTGTGTCATCTTTTTTCGATGCTTTCCCATTAAATAAATAATAAACTCCGTTATTTTTTTGCTGGTTTACGAATAAAAAAATGGAGAAGAAGTTCAAGAAGATATATAAGCCATTTTTTGTAAAAATCGTACAATTTTGTTGATTTTACGGATTCTGAAAAAAACAAATTTCAGAATTAAAGGCTAATCCGTTGCCTCTAGACCTAATCAAGGCCGTAGAATCCGAAAATGAGGTCCTTTTTGGCTGAAAATGCCATGGCACAAAGTTACGAGGTGCCATGCCACCAAAAGTGCCAAAAATGACCTTTCTTAAAAACTGCCATAAAATGCATATAAATCGATTCCTCTCAACGTGTTCTATCCGATGAAGACTAATTTGATCGTTTAAAGTTATTTTTTCGGTAAGTTTTTCTTAATTAAAGTTCTGGGTATACGGTATTGGAGATATGGTGCCAACACCAGTATGTAGGGACCAGTTTTTTTTGGTCCCATTTTCTTCCTCACATCATTTTACATCTATATGGAGCAAAATAAAAGAAAAAAAGGTAGGGTGCGAAACTTTTTTATTGAATTGAAGGGAAAAAGTGCATCCCCAACACCATTTCGATAGAAAAACTCAGTGGTTATGGGACTTATTGACATGCGGTAACTTTTATAATGTAATACTATGTTATTTGAGTGGTCCGGACAAGTTTCAGCCATCAAACTTCAAAAATGTTGATTTTAGAGCGACTTGAATTTCTAATTTTCACCAACATGATCAACATCAAAAAAAAATTTTTTTTCTTGGAAAATATAAGCGAATATGCTTAAATAATGAAAACAGCGTACAATTATATTGAAATAAAGTGTCTATGAACAAATTCTGACAATTACTGATAAAATGCATTTCGACTATATAGTCATAAAGGAACCGCACGAGATGATATTAGAGTTAAAGACACCCCACATAGTTTAAAATATTCAATGGTGGTCAAAAACAAACTTCAATCAATTTTACGTGCCACTGATAAGGTTTACGCATTTGTCGGCAAATTTCATTTTTTTTTGTCATTTTTGGGAGCACTGGGGGGACTAAGGCAAATAGAGCATCTTTGAAGTGTCGAAAAATGCGTAAACCTAATCTGTGACACGTAAGATTATTTGGGGTTTGTTTTTGACCCCCAATGAATGGTTTAAACTATGTGGGGTGTCTTTAACTCTAATATCATCTCGTGCGGTTCCTTTATGACTATATAGTCGAAATGCATTTTATCAGTAATTGTCAGAATTTGTTCATAGACACTTTATTTCAATATAATTGTACGCTGTTTTCATTATTAAAGCATATTCGCTTACATTTTCCAAGAAAAAAAATTTTTTTTTGATGTTGATCATGTTGGTGAAAATTAGAAATTCAAGTCGCTCTAAAATTAACATTTTTGAAGTTTGATGGCTGAAACTTGTCCGGACCACTCAAATAACATAGTATTACATTATAAAAGTTACCGCATGTCAATAAGTCCCATAACCACTGAGTTTTTCTATCGAAATGGTGTTGGGGGTGAACTTTTTGCCTTCAATTCAATAAAAAAGTTTCGCACCCTACCTTTTTTTCTTTTATTTTGCTCCATATAGATGTAAAATAATGTGAGGAAGAAAATGGGACCAAAAAAAACTGGTCCCTACATACTGGTGTTGGCACCATATCTCCAATACCGTATACCCAGAACTTTAATTAAGAAAAACTTACCGAAAAAATAACTTTAAACGATCAAATTAGTCTTCATCGGATAGAACACGTTGAGAGGAATCGATTTATATGCATTTTATGGCAGTTTTTAAGAAAGGTCATTTTTGGCACTTTTGGTGGCATGGCACCTCATAACTTTGTGCCATGGCATTTTCAGCCAAAAAGGACCTCATTTTCGGATTCTACGGCCTTGATTAGGTCTAGAAGCAACGGATTAGCCTTTAATTCTGAAATTTGTTTTTTTCAAAATCCGATGCATTGTACGATTTTTACAAAAAATGGCTTATATTTATGTTGACAGTTTTTGAGAAATTTTTTTTGAATATTTTGTTTTATAACCTAAAGGAAAAACTTTAAATATTGAAAAATGTTTTTTTTTCTGCTGCAAAAAAATTACAGATTTTCCATAATCAAATGAATCTTTAAAATCATGTAAAATTTAAATTAACTCAGAAATTAAATAAAAAAATTTGTTTAAACCGACTTATGAACTTGTTAAAAATTAATTATAATGCTCATCAACAAACTTTTTATAGATTATTATTGGCAAAATGTTGCTAAACGCTATCAAAAATAATTGATAGATTATAATAATCTGCTGATTATCGTTGCACTTTTATGAATTATGAAACGTTGACATTCATTGAGACTTAATTTATGTCTGCCTTTTTTAAAAGTAATTTAACTAAAATTTTAAAGAAATAAAACTTGTAATTATTATTACTTGTATATTTTTTTTGTTCCGCGTTATTTTGTTATTTTTTCGCAGACATTTTATTTTTCCTTCCTTTTTTGAATCCAAAGATAAAATTTGTTTTTTCAATGTTGGCAAAATGTTGCTAAACATTATCTCGAAGAAAAAACTCTTTTTCCATTTGGCGTTCAACAACATTTTGCCAACAGTATGAAAGTAAAAATAAACCTTGATTTCAATGTGCTTCCTTGTTTTCTTTATTTATTTAACAATAAAATATTATTATTTTTCAGGAATTTTCGAAAATTTTCATAAAAATTCTTTAATAAAAGCAACAAAAAAACGGAAATATTAATATTGTTAAAGAAAAAGAAAACTAGCAATTTTTAATTTTTATTAAAAAGCTTAAAGCAAAAAGCAAACACCCATATTATTATTCTTATTACATATTATTATTAGTTGCCACTTTCTTTCTTTCTTTTTCAACGGTGTTTTAAAAGAAAAAAGGCAGGTAATTAAGCAAGAAGACAGCCAGCTTTTCCGTCGTCGTCTCATTTTACTCGCTTACTTTTTTTTTCCACCACCACCTTTTTCTTTCTACATTCACCAACGACAACCGCAACGACGCCAACGACGACGACAACGCCGCTAACGACAACTTTAACCAACTTTTTTTTAATACCCTTTTTTTGCTTTTCTTTCATTGATTTAAGAAAAAAAAGGTAAAAAAAATTATTAATATATATATTTATTCTTTTTATTTTATTTCTTATAACTGCCAATAAAAAAAAGTAGAAAGAAAGAAAGAAAAAAAAGTAGGCGGAGCATGAATGGGCATCTGTGAAAGTAGAATTACAGCAACCGCAACAGCAGCAGCAGCAGCGAAAAATTGTTGTGGCATTGAAAAATTAGATTTTCAACAGAATATTTTTATTAATAATAATAATACTATATCAACTACTACCAACGGCACAACCATCAACGGCACACCAGTAGCAGCAGCAGCATTACAATTGCCACAAATAAAAAAACAAGTTATTGTTTCTTCGGTGCTTAATACAATTACCAAAAGTAATAATAAAAGAAGTGAAAAGGGTCCTGGAACGAAAACGAAAACGACAAAAGTTATGACGTTATCGTTGCGAGATCAAAATAAACGAAATCGTTCAATTAATCATGAACTTGAAAATGAGAAAAAGCTTCGAGATTCTACGGTTAAGCTGTTATTATTGGGCGCAGGAGAATCTGGAAAATCAACAATTTTAAAACAAATGAAGTAAGTTTTCTTTTTTTTCTCTCTTTCGTCACTTTCGTCGTTTTCGTGCCAAAACTTTTTTGATTAACAAAAATTGTTAAAAATTTTAAAACAAATTTTGCCAAAATTTTAGTAATATTTTTTTTATTCTGTAACTTTTAAATCTCTAAGGAAATTTTGTTTTACGTTTTTGCTTCAAAGAATTTTTTTAATTAACTTTTAATACTCTGTAAAAACTGTGTTTTTTTTCTTGGCACACATTACCTACTTTCTGTTTTGGGGTAAAAGTAAAAAAGATTCAGCTGTTGACTTTTCTGGTATTAAGAAAAAAAGAATGACGTCATTTTATTGATTTTCTGGCGGTTTTTTCAAAATTTTTTGTTTTAAAACTTTTACGTAAAACAGAGATCAAAAAATCAGCGTTTGGGGTGATAAAATTTTTAAATTTAAATTTTAAAATTCTGTTTAAAGGGGGAGACCCACCTTGAACAATTTTTTGTTCAGGGTTCATTGGAGCTGCTTTTTTTAAAACATTTTGCAGCTCCAACGAATAAAAAAAGCAGCTCCAATGAGTCTGCGATCGCGTCGAGACCATCAAGAAAAAAAAAATTGTTCAAGGTGGGTCTCCCCCTTTAAAAACAAAATTTTTGCAAATTTTTAAATTAGAATGTTGGAATTCAGAATCCGCTGAGATGGAATCCAAAACAAAAAAAACCGATTCAATTTTGCTGAGCTAATATTTGGCAAAATGTTTTTCAATGTCATGTGGAAAGTTTAAGCTTTTTTTCGATGGAAACATGGCATTGAAAAACATTTTGCCAAACATTCGCCCCGGAAAATTGACAGCTGACTTCAGTTTTGAAGGGCATGTTTTTTGTGTTATTAAATTTATTTAAAGCCAAAAAAGAATATTATTTTTTAACAAAAAAAATCTTTTTGAATAATATATGTTTTCGTATTAGAATGCCCTCAAAAAACAAAATTTGTAAATGCCGTGTGAGCTTGCAAGGGTATCAGAAAATAGCTTTTCCTTCCGGAAAAATTTGATACTTTGAAATTGAAAAAAAAAGATATACCACAATTTTTTTTGGTGGGCGAAAAATTACATAAATGTTTGTAGTTTATTTTTTCAAAAAATAGTTTAAAAAAATGACACATTTTTGTAGCACCTTTTGAATGAAAATTTGACGAAAAATTAATTATTAAACAAACAAAATAAATTGTTTAAATGTAAAGAAAAAAAAACATTTTTTAATGATGGTCTTTAAATATTTTCAAATGAGTAATATACAATAAAACTTGTTTTAACAATTTCTTGGAACGAAAATCATTAATTTTTTTAAATTTTTATGAATAATAAAAAGGAGGATATTTCTGATAAAAAATTTGCATAAAAATGAATTTGATTTAATCTCTGAAAGTGGATATATGAAATCCGGGGGGGGGGGGGGTGCATTCAAATTTCTGTGAAATGCATATATTTGTTAAAATTCTAAAAACACATTTATTAACAAATTTGGATTTGATATATCCCAAACAAGTTGTATCCATGCGGAAGTAATGCATATACTAATTTATGTAAATTAATTTAAATAAGTGAAAAAAGAAAATAAATAAACTTTAATCTTATTTCGAATTGCTCATATATTTTTTTTCTCCTTTAATTTAATCTTTAACCCAATTTTTTTACTTTTTATAGAATTATTCATGACAATGGCTTTACCGATGATGAAATTTTATCCAAGCGAAATATGGTTTATGCAAATGTATTACAATCTGTTCGAGCGGTCTTGGAGGGAATGTTCAAATTAGATTTACCATTAGGATCTGAGAAAGCAAGGGTAAACTTTGTATAAAACAGCTAAAAAGATAATTTATTATTATTTTTTAGAAAATGGCAAATGTTATCAATGATATAGTGCTATCCAATCGGGAAGCGGCTCCAATACCCGATGATATTTATGATGGAATAAAAGTTTTATTAGCGGATAAAGGCTTTCAAGCAGCAATACAACGACGGGGAAGCTTTTATTTACCTGATTCAGCGCTATAGTAAGTTGTTTTGAAATTTGAAATTTTCGAATTTTCAATTTCCCGCCATGAACACTTTGCCAAACCTAGACATTTTGCCAAAAAACTTTAAGCGGGAAATTTGAAATTTAAAATTTCCCGCTATGAACACTTTGCCAAATTTGGACATTTTGCCAAAGACGTTTGGCGGGAAATTTGAAAATTTGAATTTCCTGCCATGAACACTTTGCCAAACCTGGACATTTTGCCAAAGAATTTTTGCGGGAAATTTGAAATATTATTTTTTGATTCAATTATTTTTCACTTTTTATTCTGATTAATATCTGAGTTTTTTTATAGCTTTATCGAAAATGTTGATAGAATTTGTGATGCCCAATATATTCCAACGCAACAAGATATTCTACTTTTACGAGTTGCAACCTTGGGAGTTATAGAAGTAAAATTTATGATAAAAAATAAAATATGGCGGGTCTTTGATGTTGGGGGTCAAAGAAGTCAAGTATGTTTAGAAAAAAATTTCATATTTAATTTTTTACTCCTTAATTTTTTAGCGTAAAAAATGGATTCATTGCTTTGATGACGTAACAAGCGTGGTAAGAGTTTTTTTTTAAAAACATTTTTTTAATGTAATTTGTACTTTTACATGAATACATTTTGTTTATGTGTTTTTATTTAATTTTTTGAATGATTAAGCTAAGAAAAAAAAGTTTAAAAATGGAAAAAGAAATCACATGTTTTTTGTGTGACATTTGAATAATCTTTTTTGGGGGGTAAACAATTTTCTCATCACTATTTTCTTTAATACTTTGGTTGTTTTTATAGTCTAGTGAATATTAATAAATATGTAAACAGTAATTACTAAAATTTAGTCAAAGATTTTTGATCTTTTTGGAAAAAAAAATTGTTTTTCGGTGATTCATGTTTAATTTACATAATCTCTTGGGAGTATATGTAATCGACCACGCTGATTCCGAATATAAAAATTTCTTTTCCTGCACGATAACTCAGAAGGTCATTTCGCCCAAAAATTAGCATATTTGGCAGGGCGAAATGTCATTTCGACATGGTCCGAACGTTTTTGGCCCTCGCAGATACTAAATTCGGATTCAGCATGGTCGAAAACCTATATAGGTGGGAAATTAAAGAAAACTAACAAATTTCTGATTTTTACCGTATTGTCTAACTTTCGGTGGTCCCGCCAGGATAATATTTTTGAACAACTAAATTTTTCGTGCTGAAACCAAAAAAAAATTGACTCAGCACGAAAAATTACCCTATAAGACTAAAAATCACGTCTCCCTGTCCATTTTGAATTTTCTGTGCTGAAAATCTGAGGAAAGAAAAATAATAAGTATACTGTAGCCCAAACATAACATTCACAAAATATATATAATTTTTTTTTCGTATTTTTATTTTGTCTCATTTTTAATTGCTTTCCTTCATTTTTAGATATTTGTTTCGGCTTTAAGTGAATATGACCAAGTTTTGGTTGAAGATAATTCAACGGTAAGTGGCTTTCATTCATTCATTCATATTAATTTAAAAAATATATTTATATTTAAAAAAACGTGATAAATTATAGTGTCGTGACTTCTTTTAGCTGCGCTTAAAAATCTCATGGGGAAAAAAATAACATCTGCAAAAAGAAAAGAATTTTTTTAGTCTTTAAAAAACTACGATATTTTTATAAATATAATATTTTAATTGTTGCAAAAAAATGAGATTTTTGAACTTTTGACTTTTTGAAGAAAGAAGAAACAATAAAAATAAACATTTTGCAAAAAAATTTATCATAATTTTTTAAAAAGTACAATTTCATTTAAGATCCAAAAATGGTTCATTTGGAGCAAAATGAGTTTTTTTTGATAATGATACAAATAGAATGCCCCTTGGGACTTCAATATTTCCGTGAAGGACACAAAAAAGCTATTGCGTGTCACGGAAAATATATTTTTTGCAACGGAAAAAATGTTCAAAAATATTATTTTAGCAAATTGCTGTAGCTATGTAGAATAAGGAAGTAAAATATTTGGAAACGCATTAAAAAGTACGCGTAGTCGAGTGGTGTAGAGCGCTCATCTCATGGCCCGACCCTTCCAGGTTCGAGTCCACTTCATTGTCCAACCTAGGGATTGTCAATTGGAAGGCAGAGTGTACCTTTTTTAACATCAAAGAGTTTTTGCCGCACATCAAAGGCGGCATGGCCATTTCGCACCCCTAAAGCTACCATATCTGGATAGCTTCTAAGGATAAGTGAAAAATTCAGAAAGAGACCAGCCACCACCAAGTAGCACAGTAAATACTAACAAAAATGCCGTTCAAGCTTCCTTAGGTTTAAATCCATCAAAATCATTATCATTTTCTTTTAGAATCGAATGAAAGAATCCCTTCAACTATTTGAACAAGTTTGCAATAATAAATATTTTGTTGATACTGGAATAATATTATTTTTAAATAAAAAAGATTTATTCGCAGAAAAAATTGGTAAAAGTACTTCAATAAAGTTAGCCTTTCCAACCTATAATGGCCCAGAAGCATATGAGCCATGTGCAAAATATATTGAACGACAATTTTTTATGGCCAATAAAGTTCCAAATAAATCAATATATTCTCATCAGACATGTGCTACTGATACAAAACAAGTTCAATTTGTTCTTGATTCTGTTCTTGATACAATTCTTTCAACAAAACTTAAAGGCTGTGGTTTGTATTAAAATTATTTAATTATTTTTCTTTGTTTGTGAAAAAAAAACTTATTATTATTATTTTTAATATTTTGGTTGTGGTTTGTTTGATTCCATTTTTTTTAATTGTTGTTTTTTTTGGTAGTATTACTATCAGTGTTCTGCCATTTTTATCACCCCCCCCCCCTCGCACATTTGAAAAAAAAAGCTTTTCTTCCCTGATAATTTCTAAAACACCCTACAAAAATTAACTTTTTTTTCAACAAACATTAATAATTTTTAAAATCTTAACTTTAATAAACGCGTTTATGCAAATTTTTTAGTGAACGTACTATTCTGTCTATTCATGTTTTGCCAAAAGCAAAGTTTGTTTTCAAAATTTGGGCTAAAATAAAAACTTTGCTGTGGAGATTATGGATGTAGAAAATTCAAGCTCTT
This sequence comes from Panagrolaimus superbus, assembly GCA_964035985.1. Taxonomy (NCBI): domain Eukaryota; kingdom Metazoa; phylum Nematoda; class Chromadorea; order Rhabditida; family Panagrolaimidae; genus Panagrolaimus; species Panagrolaimus superbus. Next base: position 18,182,651 of record OZ038357.1, read on the forward strand.
TTTAACAGCAACATTTTTATTTTGACCTAAATTTGGAGAGAAAATTTTGATTTGGCAAAACGTGAATAAACATAAAATTGCGCCGCGCATGAGATCCTGAAAATCAAGATTTTGCCAAAAAAAGTAGGTCATCGTTCACTTCCTTTAAAGCAAATTTAAAGGATCAAAATTAGCTTAAGAAACAAATTCTTTTAATTTTTTAAGCAAAAATGCATTAGTTTATCACAACTCAGAAATCAAATTTTTAACAATGGCATTTTTCGCCCTCCAAATTTCGGCATGTTCAAGTAGGTTGAGATATTTTGTTAGACAAAGCAGAACACTGATAGCTATATTTTTTTTAAAAAGTTTTTCACAAAATATGAAACACGGATTTTTAAAAGCTACCGTAATCTTTTAAGAAAAATAAAAAACAATTTTTTATACAATTTTTTGATTTTTTTTTGGCAAAAATTTTAGTTAAATGTTAAAAAACATTAATTTAAATATATATTGTATTAAGTATTAGTGATAAAAAAATAATAACTGAAAAATTTCATTAATAAAGGTTATGCAAATTTTTTCAGGATTTCTAAGTTGATTGCACACCTTCACATTTTCTCACCGTCCCTTTGTATTAAATAAATGAAATGCAAATAATTAATTTAAAAAATAGGTCAGTTTTTTTGATTGAGATATTATTTTAACAATTACAGTAATCAAAATTTTCAAAATTTTAAGATTTTTGAAAATTTTTATTTTTGATTTGGAATTTTAGTAAATTTAATAATTTTAAATTTAAATGACCGTATTTTAAATTTTCTAAGATATTTAAAAAATTACTGTAGCTCTTAAGTGTTTCATAGTTTGTAAAAAAAACTTAAAAATCCCACCACGAAAATTTTTTCCCAACACTTTTTTTTTCTTTCCCTTTTCCCTATCATTTTTACAAAAAAAAAACGATTAATTAATAATATAGTTTTATAAATTTTATGATAAAAAATGTTTTTTCTTTCAGGAATGTAATCTCATTTCAGTTCGTTCGTTTTTCTTCTTTCCTTTTCCTTGGAATTCTTATTTATGTTTTTTTTTGTTTTTTTTGTGCTCCAACATAGGCATGGCGCAGGACCACTTTTTCCCAGTCCCGTCCCGCCCGGTCCCGTCCCTTAAAGATAAGTCCCGCCCGGTCCCGGGACGGGACGGGATCGGGACGGGACCGGGATTTTCTCACATTTTTTAATAAATAAAAAGTTACATATAATTTTTATGCAGCAGAATTAGGCATTTTTAAAACTTCAAAAAATGAAAACTGTGTATTTTTAAAAAGAATTTAGTTTTTTTAGTGGCATACAATTTAATGTTAGCTTTTTATATTTGAAGTTTTGTTTCTAAATTTTTTTTACACTACCTTATTAAAAAACAGGTTTCTGAAAGCACGGGCTCATTAGGTGTTCGGTAGAGACGGATTTTGAGTTTAAGGGATGGGATATGGTTATTTTTACTCCCAAACCACCCTAAAATCATTAAAAAATGATTTGGTAGATGTCGGGCCTGAAAAACGAAATTTCGAAATTTTCGATATTTTTCACAGGGGGGACCAAGACAAAAATTTTTTAAAAAAATTTTTGAGAAAAAATTTTTTTTGCTTTGAAATCATCAAAATATGTCCAAAATAATATAATAGCACTGTAAAAACCATTTAAATGATATAAAACAATCAAATATTGAAGATATATCATTTCAATGATGTTGGGGGTATTGTGAAAAATTCTTCTAACTAAAAAAAATTTTTCTGCTTATCTTCGACTTTGATATGATTGGATATAACTAAATCGAGGTCAGGAAGTTTAATTAAAGCATTTATAGGCGTTTAAAGTCAATATTAACTACTGTTTTTGGTCCTGGGGATGTTTTTTGCTTATATTGAGCTAAAAAAAAAAGTTCGTCATCTTCCCGGGTAGCTAGACGCATATTTTTGGTCTTAAAATAACCACAGCGTCAATTAGAACAGATATGCGAGCCTTTTTGGTCATCCAATCAATATTCGTCATTTTTCAGCCATTTAAAAAAATTCTCCACAACTACCCCAACATGGTTGACATGTAGGATCGTATCGAATATGCATCTTTAAAAACCTCCAAATGATTTTTTTTTTATCATAACATATATGGCAATCGATGTGCGAAGGCTTTAAGGTTTATCTTATCGGGAACCCAAAAATTTTTGGACTTTACTATATTTATAGGTAAAATGGACTATTTAGAAGCTTGCGAGTTTTTTTTTTGCTTTGATTTGAGCCCAAATCTTTTATAAGAGTGTTGTAGCCCACAACATTTCCAATATATCTGATTGAGATTTTTTGTTTAAATGACCTAGTATCCATTTGCCGATGAAAAAACTGAATTATGGCTGCTTATTTTGTGCAAAATTGACAAAAAAAGCTTGCGAGTTTTTTTTTGCCTTTGATTTTAGCCCAAATCTTTTATAACAGTGTTGTAGCCCACAACATTTCCAATATATCTGATTGAGATTTTTTGTTTAAATGACCTAGTATCCATTTCCCCAGGAAAAAAGTGCCAAAATTCGCTGTTTTATGCAAATTTCGTTTTTTGGACCTGACAACCCCAAAATATGATATGAAGACCCCTAATATCATTTTTTTATGGTTTTTAGGTGTGTTTAACGTAATTTTAAAAGGACGCCTGTACCGTACAATTTTGGCCCCAAAATGAGCCCGTGAAAGTGAATGAATGCAGTTAAAAAAAATTCCATTTTACAACGATTTTATAAAAATTAATGCTAAAAATATAATTAAATAAATCCCGGGACCAAAATTTTAGTCCCGATCCCGTCCCGTCCCCCTCGAATTCAGTCCCGTCCCGTCCCGGGACGGGACGGGACTAAGCGGGACCGGGACCAAACGGGACTTGTTGTCCCGGCGCCATGCCTACTCCAACATAGGAAAAAAAAGAGAGAGTTTGTTGGTTTAATTTTTTTTTACCTGTTTGTTTTTATTTATTTATTCATTATTACTGTATATCATTTTTATATTTAAATTTATTTATTTATTTATTTATAGCATTTATTTATATTCCTATGCTTTTTTATGTGTGTGTTTTATTACAAATAAATTTGTGTATTTTTTAAATCAATAAATGTTTAAAATCAAAATTTTGTGGCATCAAAGAAAAAAAAAATAGAAAATAAAAATGATAAAAAATACCGAAAAAAAAAAACAAATTTTAGTATTTGGAAATCATGAAAAAACTTTTTGTAACTTTTAATTTTTAAACGATTGGTATCAGATGGCGCTAACGCGTTATGCTAATCAGACATGTCAAACACAGGCCGGCCCAGAACGCCAAAATCGTAAAAATTCAAATTCCGTTATTTTTTCTGGCTTTATTATTTTTTTGAAGATTTGTATTAGTGAGTTACACAAGTGTTATATGAAATATATCTGTTAAATGAGTTATCCGATCAGTAATACGGATTTTGGCGTTCTGGGCCGGCCGCCAAAGGGTGGAACGTTGACATGTCTGATGCTAATTTTTAAAAGTCACAAAAAGCGCCTGAAAATTTTAAAAATTAGCATTTGTAGCAGTGTTGGCGGTCAACCGAAATTTTACGGTCACCGGTCGATCGGTCGGATACTTTTTTCTCTGTTTCAATTGTTTCCTCTATTTTTTCCCAAAATATGTTCATTTTTTGTCGTAATTTCATCAACAAATACATAATTCGAGCGATTTTTATGAAAATTCATTGATAAATCAGTGAAAAATTTTTTGACCGAAGACCGAAATTTTTCGGTCACCGGTCACGGTCGACCGAAAATCCTGACCGGACCGGATCGAAGACCGAAAGACCGCCAACACTGATTTGCAGCAACATAAGAAAACTACATTGTACTTTTTTTTCGAAGACGGAAAAAAGCAAAAAAAAACACTAACAAATCGAAGAAATATATTTAGAAGAAATTCAAGGTGCTAGAGTTCGAACTGCACATTTAATTGAATTAATATTTAAAAGAGTTATGTATTAAACTTTAATAATTAAAGTTCTCAATTAAATAAAGTTGGTTTGTTCAAACAAAAGAAAAAAAAATTTTTTTTGCATTTTTTAAATATCGCGCGTCTTTGCCTGCGCAGCAGCTGCAAAACCTTAGGAGTTTTTCTTTTCCTATCGCAACGGCACTACAACGCGTTTTACACGGTTTTGCTATTTTGTTAGAGAAAAAAAAGACAAGTGAAAAAATGAGAGAGCAGCGTTTCGAATATTTTCGAAACTCTGCTCTCTCTCTGTTTTACTTGTCTTTTTTTTTCTCTAACAAAATAGCAAAACCGTGTAAAACGCGTAACGGCCCCTTTTTTTAAATTTAAAACTCTCTCAACAGAGGGAGCAGAGAAAAAGAGACATTCCTTTTCTCGTCAGAGAAAAGAAATAGTGCGCACTCTTTCTGTTTTTGCCTGATTTTGTCGTCTTGATGAAAACGACAGAATTTTGTTGGCTGCCGGGCTCCTGTAACTTTTCTATCATTGTTTGATTCCCAAAAAAAAAAAAACTATTTGTAAAAAACCCTGTTTTCATTGTCATCATTTTTTGTCAACGATGAATTGCTGCTGCTTCAAAATTTTGTTTGCTGCTTTTTTGCTTTTAAATTCTGCAAATTTTCAAGAAAATGCTTCAAAAAATGTTCAACTTTTGGATATTCATGACAAATCTGTTAATGAGATGTTATCTGATGGAACAGAAGTTGGAATCCAACAGGGTAATGATGTTATGATAATTAAAGAAGGATCAATTAATCTTACCTTAACTTTTTATGAATTAGAATTTGAAGTTTGTAAAGATGATTGCATTGGAGAGTAAGTTATATTAAACAGATTTTGTATCGCAGTTATTTATTTTTTGTAGGTCAAAAATATGTTATGAATCTTTGGATGGCTTAGATGATACAACTGCAGTTGGATCGTGTTCTGGATTATCTTCTTCATGTGAATTTAAAGTAAAAAATGATGAAAAACACAACACAATAGTAATTGGAGAAGTAACTCATGTTCCGAAAGATCTATTTAGTGGATGCCTTAAATCTAAAATGAAATATGAATATGCTGAAGTGAAAACATCAGTAACAAATCAAATATATAAAAGTTGTGATCCAAAAATTAATCCCATTGATAAAATGATTAAACTTCATGTCATTCATTTTTCATCATGTCCTATCCTTGTTGTATGTTTTTATATATTATAATTATTTCTGATTAAAATATACTTTCAGAAAAATGCCAAAATCCAAGTGCCAGAAGTTGCTTCAACAAAACCTCCATCACTTTCTCCAAATTCAAATGATTCATCTTTGACGGCATCATTTCCATGGTGGGGAATTTTGATCATTGTTTTGGTAATAGTTTTTGCCGGTATTGGAATTGCTTTTGTAGCGTAAGTTTTTTTTAAAATTTATTATTATTATATATAAGTAGTTTTAGATATTGTCTTTTTAAAAAGCGACAAGCTTTAAAACATGTTTCACCACCATATGCCAATGTAAAACCTACAGTATCCAATACGAATGTGGCAACGCTTGAAATTCCAACGAACAAAAAAATGATTTTACTAAATTTAAACCATTAAAAAATTCAAAGAAGATCCAAAAAAAGAAAGCTAAAAAACAAACAACTACTGAAGATGCTCCTGCTCTCATGGTTACTGTTCCGCCTGCACCAATTCTACCACCACCTGCTGCAATTCCAACAAATGTCACACAAAATAATTATTATCCACCAATTTCTCGTGTTATTCCACGATCCTTCAAATCTTTCAAAACGGATTCTTTGGAAGAAACCACAAAAAAAGAAAGAAATTCAATGAGTAAATCAATGCCGAATTCCTTCAAAACCGATTCTGAAGTCGAACCAATCAGAAGTTCTCAGAAGAGGGAGAAAAGAAGCAAATAAAGAAAAAAAATTTAAAGCAAAGAAAAAAATCACCAAAAAAATGTTATTAAACAATTTATTTTGTTTATTTTTAAAAAAAATTGCTAATAAAAAGGTTGTTGGAACAATTGTTGGGATTCTGTAACTGTTACAACAATATTTTAGAATTTTAATTTAAATTTCTACAGTATACAGTGCTCCAAAAAAATATGGAAACTCCCTTAATTTTATCAAATTTTTGTTGTTTTTGGTTCTCTACAAAAATTGTTTGGTGATTCTGATAGTAAAATCAGTTTGTTAGTTGACATGTTTCAGCGTTTTGGCCAATTTCGATTTCCGGCGGTCTCGCAGCAAAAATGCAAAAAGGCCTCAAATCGAAATTTCGGTATATGTTAGTTTCGTACTCATATAGTCTATATCCGAAGTTTTAGGATTTTACATCTAAGCATCTTTTCAGGCCGAGGTATCAAAGTTGAAAAAAATAGCTATTTTTTGAGTTTTTGCCAATTTTTGACCATTTCGGAATTTATTATCATTTTTTAAGCAAAACGCAAAAAGAACGAAATTTTTGCACAGCCCTAATTGCAAAATAGCAGATTACCGAGCTTTGTAGCAACTAAAAGAAAAACCTTTTTTTTCGAAAACGGATAAAAAACTGCCAAAAATTTGCATAACCTTTTGACCTTTTTCTTCTTATTTTTAGTACAAAAAAGGTTGCTGTAACTGTTTCAAAGAAATTTTTTTGTCGAGGGTTTATAACATAAAATTTGCATAAAAATTTACATAGCTTTTTCTTTGTTTCATTCCCAAAAAATTCATTTGCACATAAATATTTACAAAAACCATTTCACTTTTTTCATTGTCATCATTTTTTGTCAACGATGAATTGCTGCTGCTTCAAAATTTTGTTTGCTGCTTTTTTGCTTTTAAATTCTGCAAATTTTCAAGAAAATGCTTCAAAAAATGTTCAACTTTTGGATATTCATGACAAATCTGTTAATGAGATGTTATCTGATGGAACAGAAGTTGGAATCCAACAGGGTAATGATGTTATGATAATTAAAGAAGGATCAATTAATCTTACCTTAACTTTTTATGAATTGGAATTTGAAGTTTGTGATTGCAGCGAAGGGTAAGTTAAGTTTTGCTGTTTATTAATACATAATTATTTGTTTATAAATATTTTTGTAGGTCTCAAATTTGTTATGAATCTTTGAATGGTTTAGATGATGAAAAAAGGGTTGAATCATGTTTTAAATTTCCATCTTCTTGTGAATTTCAAATGAGAAAGGATGAAATAACTGGTGCCTTGATTTTCGGTACGACTACTCATGTTATTACTACTGGCTGCCTTAAAGCTGCAATGAATTATCCAACTGCTCTTATAAAAAAATCTGAATTATTATTCCCTTTTGATAGTTGTGATCCAAAAATTTATCCTATTGATAAAATGATTAAACTTCAAGTCATTCATCTTTCATCATGTCCTATCATTGTCGTAAGCTTGTTTTATTATTACATAAATCTGATTAAAACATATATTTAGAAAAATGCAAAGATCCATGTGCCAGAAGTTGCTTCAACAATACCTCCGCCAACTGCCAATTCAAATGATTCATCTTTGACGGCATTTTTTCCATGGTGGGCAATTTTGATCATTGTTTTTGCTTTTGTTATTGCTGGTATTGGAATTGCTTTCGTTGTGTAAGTTTTTATTAAATTAATTATTATTATTATATATACGTCGTTTTAGATATTATCTTTTCAAAAAGCGACAAGCGTCAAAACTTGTTTCACCTTCTGATGTTGTTCCAAAACCTACAGTACCAAATAAAAATGCAGCAACACTTGAAACTCCATCGGAACAAAAAAATGATTTTACTAAATTTGAACCACTTCAAAAATCAAAGAAGAGTCAAAAGAAGAAAACTAAAAAACAAACAACAACAGAAGATGCTCCTGCCCCAGTCGTTACTCTTCCACTTGCTCCAATCCTGCCACCACCTGCTGCAATTCCATCAAATGTCACACAAAATAATTATTATCCGCCAATTTCTCGTGTTATTCCACGATCCTTCAAATCTTTCAAAACGGATTCTCTGGATGAAACCACAAAGAGAGATAAAACTTCAATGAGTAAATCAATGCCGAATTCCTTCAAAACTGATTCTGAAGTCGAACCAAAAAGAAGTTCTCAGAAGAGGGAGAAAAGAAGCAAATAAAGAAAAAAAATTCAAAGCGAAAAAAAAGTCACCAAAAAAATGTTATTAAAAAATTATTTTGTTTATTTTCAAAAAATGTTAATAAAAAAGTTGTTAGGATACTGTAACTGTTAAAATAATATATTCGTCGCTGAACATTGAATTTATTTTTAATTTATCAAAAGTATATTTCATTTTGCAATTTTTTATTTGTTGCATAATTTTTGATATTTAGGAATGTTAAATATACCGTATTCTTTTTATTTAAATCAATTTTAATCATTAAATTCATATTTGATAAATTGTTATGCATTTGTTTTCAGTATCAAAAATAAGTATAATGTAATTTCGCAAAAAAAAAAAAATTTTTTGAAAATTTTATTTAAATTAATTCGAAATTAAAACAATTAAACATTTAAAAAAATAAATTACTAATAATTATTGTCAATTTTTTGTTAAAATTTAATTGCATTATTATTAAAAAAATATTAAAATTATTACTTTTGAAAAATTTGAAAAAAAGGCAAATTTGCAGAAAAAAAAAGTTTTAAAAAATTAAGCAAAAAATAAATAAATTAAATTAAATTCTATCATAAAATATTGCTATTTTTTATATTTAGATTTAAATTTAAAGAATAAAAATTATTGATTTTGTTTTTGAGCTTTATTTGCTTTTTTTTATGAAGTTTTTGGGATTGATTTTGGGTGGATTAATTAATTAATTAATATCCATAACCTTTCATATTTATTTCAATTATTGGAACGGGACGTTTTTGTGGTTCATCTTCTTCACTACTGGAATCATTTCTGGGACGTGGAGCTCCACCCATTTCAGATTCAGTAAATTCTATTCCATATCTGTAAAGAGAGGGGGGATTTGAGATATCCGTATATTTTTTTTTGAAATTTGCATAAACTTTGAAGCTCTCTTTTTTTTGGCATTAAAAATTTTTTGTAACTTTTTTTATGCAAATTTTAGAGGATTAAATTTCTAACATTTTGCATAAAAAAAGTTTTAAATTTAAATTTTTTGGCATTAAAACTCTTAATGCCAAAAATAGAGAGGACATATTTCAAAATTTATGCAAATATCAAATTTCAAATTTAAATTTGCATATTTCAAATAATATGTAAAATATGCAAATTTATCAATTTTTAAAAAATCTGCAAAAAGCTTACCCTCCATGTTGTTTATCAACATCTTCCGGATTAAATAATGGTTTATGTGCTTCAGGTTGTTTGCTCATAACTGCTTCAGGGTCAACAACATGCGAATCAAATACCGCATCATTATCCAAGTCATTGCATTGAACATAATCGACTTCAATCTAAAATTAATTTTTTAATAAATAAATTAGTGTTTACATTTTTGAAACAAAAATTGATAAACAGAAAAATATTACTGTAGCTTAAAGTTGTAATTTAATACAATTTTAAATTTTTTTTATCGTAAAATTTTTGGAGTTTCTGACAATTGTGAATCTTTAAAAAAGACACTATTCAATTTTTTAAATTATTATTCAAATTTTGGATTTGATAGTAACACAAAAATTTGTTACTGTCATTTGACAGTAAACCGCAAAAGTATTACTATCATTGAAAATAAAATTTTAAAGTACAGTAACATTTTTTTTGTTATAACTTAAAAAAGTAAGCTAACCTGATATTTACATTTTGCAACATATCGAACAAATTTTTCTACTCGATCACTATCTTCATGTTGTTCAACGCTGACAGATCGAACAACGGTATTACTGATAGTGGCAAGGGGCATAGTAAATTCAACGTCACATGTGGGAAGAAAAGTTTCAGGCATTAAATCAAAACTTGATAAATCAAAACGACATTTTAAAAGATGAATTTTATATGCGGCATGATGCTTTTCCGGTAATCGAGGAATCCTCCAAACAAGAGCCCGAAAAACATGTTCATATTTTGCTTCCCCAATTGCCACCTCAATAAGAGTATTTTCAGTTTGTTGAACAGCCCCGAGAATTTTATCTTTAAAATTTTTAACTTTTCCTGGTCGTCGAGTTTTTGAATGTACAGATCCAACTCCCCAATGTCGTTCCTCTCGAAAGATATATATCCATGCTTCAGGGATTGGAAAACGGATAACAATATCTTCACATGGAATTGTTCGAATTGATTCATTTGTACCTTTTGCCCGTTGTTGATGCGCAGCAACCATGGCATCAATTCGTATCTCTATTTTACTTCCCGCAATTTTCATCAACGATTTTACAATCAGCGGTTTTTCACGATTTTTTGGTGGTCTTACACGGAATCGACAAATTTCAATAAATGTTCCATCTGGCGGAGAAAGTCGAACCACTTGCTCCTCTTCAAATGATTTCTTATCAACAGTGCAATGAAAATCAAGATTTTCAAATCGTATCCATCTCTCCGTATACATTGGAAGGATATCTTTTCGTCGAACAATTTCTTTTCCTTGTCGTCGTCGATCATTTAGTCCAATTTCAAGAATCGGTGACCCCGAAACAAATGCCAAACAAAACATTCGAACTCGAGCCTGTTGATTTGAGACAAATCCTTCTTTATCCACATATGCTTGATATTCATCATAGCAATGTATTTGAACTTCATCTTGTTTATATTGTGGCACAATTTCTCTTGAAATTTTTGATGTAAATAAAAAATCTTCAATGGCATTTATGAAGGTGGCAAGTTCATCAGTATTTAGACAACCAAATTTTGATAAAATTGTTACTTGTGCCGCATGTTCTATTGGCATTCCGTATTTTGTAATATGTCCTTCAACAAGTCTGGCAATCTGTCCAGAACGAATTCCAATTCTTTCTTTATACTGGACATATTGTAGTTTTACAGTATGAATTTTTCCATAAACATCATAAGCTTGCAGCGTTGCATCTGATAAGGAATAAGTTGGTTGAAGCATTATCTCTTGCATTGGTCGATCATCTGTCTTTGAATTATAAATATATAACATATTTTGTTTTATTCGAACAAAGCATGGCTTCCAATATCGATCTGTCATAATCTTCTTCTTTGGCGGATATCGAATCATTAAGTCCCAACCTTCACCAGTAAATTTTTTTGGAAATTCTGTTAACGGCACTGAATCATCTTCATCATACAAAGGGGTGGGGGAATCTTCAGGAGCAGGCTTAAATTCATCTTCAAATCCAACAGGCCGAGATGAAATTGGTGAACCCCCTTCTGGAGTTGGAGAAGAACCATTTGAAGATGGATGTAAATAATCAATAATATCTAAATCTTGATCATCACGTTGTGCAATTAAATTTGCTCTTTCTTTTGCTTGTGCCACAATATCTTCGGCAGGTTTAATATCAAATGGATCAAAATCATCTCCACCATTTTGGGGTGCAAAGGGATCAATCGGTTTTGGTGGAGCAAAGGGATCATCCGTAGCAGCGGGGGGAACTTCTTTGAGATGAAGGGTAAAGAAATCACTGTCAGAGTTTGGTAAAGCAGCTTTGGAAAAATCTATGGATTCACCAAAAGCTGCCCAATTGCTTGGAATTTCAGGTTTTACAGGTTCTCTGAAAATTTTTTGGATGATATGATTTTTTGGTGATTAAAGTTTAGGAAATTTTATGGGACTGTCCAGAAATATGTAACGTGACCAATGAGAGGGGGGAGGGGATTCACCAAATTATCACGAGTTTTGATTTTGTCGGCAAGAGCTCTTGGCCTTTGGTCACGGGGGTCCATAAATCACGATTTTTTAGTCACGTGACCAAAAAATCGTGAGATAATCCTTTATGAATGTAAAAAATATAAATAAAAAAGTTTTTGGTATTAAATCTTTAAAAATAAACTAAATAAACGTTTAAAAACGTTATGCAAATTTTCCACGTAAAAATAGCTTACTCTTCTTCAACTTTTTCCTCTTCTTTCTCCTCATTTTTAGCTTCTTCTTTTTTTTCTTCAGAATCTTCCTTCTTTGGGCCTTCTTCTGCTGCTGCCACAGATTGTTGTGGTGGTGCTGGTGGCGGTGGAGGTGGTGGCGGTGCAGGAGCACGTGGAGTTTGTTGAGGTGAAGTAATAATATCATTATTACTTGGTGGTTTCCAATCTCCTAAATCATGTCCCCTTGTTGCTACAATCTTTGCCACCATTTCCGCAGCTGCTTTATCCATATCCATTTCTTGTTTGGCTGAAACTTCTGGCGGAGATTGTGGTCGCTTCATATGTTTTGCCTTCTTTTTATCAGCTTTTAATTTTTTCTTTTCTTCTTCCAGTTGTTGCATTTGTCGCATCACTGCAGGTGTCATCATTCCTTGGGATCCTCCGACATTGGATAAATAACTTTCGTCTTGAATGTCATCAGCCGCAGATTGTCCACTAATCTCTTCAATCTTTTCCTTGGTTGTTTTTACAGCATTTGAAACTTTTTCTGTCATTTTATTGAATTTTGCCCATACATCTTCTTCTTCCTCCTCTTCAGATTCTTTTTTTATTGGCGTCGCTTTAGCTGTAGGAGGTGGGGGACGAGCAGGTTGAGGTGAAGGAGGAGGTGGACGAGATGGTTTATTGACGGGTGTCTCAGTTGGAGGAGCACCAGGTCGTGGAGGTGGGGCTCGATGCGCTTGTGGTGGTGGTGCAGCAGAAGTTTCGGTTGGAGTTTCAGCTTGTTTTGTTGCAGGTGGTACAGGGCGGGATGGTGGAGTCGCAGCTGGTGCCGAAGATGCAGCAGCTGTTGCAGTGTCATGAGTATCCCATGCATATGGATCATGAACTTTCATTGATGGAAATAAAGGTTGTGAAAATTGTGAAGGTTGTTGTTGCTGCTGTGATGGAGCTTCAGCTGTTGTTTGGGAATCAGCAGGATATCCATATTGGCTATAATCTGTTGTTGATGTATCACCATATTGATATCCTCCACCATATTGTGTTGTATCATAATAGCTGCTACTATTTTGATCATAAGAATAATCTGGTGCTTGAGCGGTTGCTGGATCGGTATATGTTGTTGTAGTATCTCCATAGGCAGAAGTTGCGGCATTATAATCATATGTACCAGCCGCAGCCGCGGAATCTTCAGCGGCAGCTGCTGCAAATGGATTATATTCAATAGCAGCAGCATTTTGATCATATCCACTATAATCTGTTGCTGCTGTTCCTTCAGGGCCATATGAAGAATAATCTGTTGTTGCTGCCGTTGTTGTTGGATCAGAAGTAACATTTGGATCAACAGTGCCATAATCATATGCCGTTGTATCGATTGCTGCAGTATTTGGATCAACAGTGCCATAATCATATGCCGTTGTATCATAGCCTGGATACTCTTGATTATATGCACCACTTTGATCATACCCGTATTGTTGAGAATAATCATAAGCACCATTTTGGTCATCATACGTGTAAGCGGATTGATCATAATTATATGCCGCATTCGGGTCATAAGCAGCTTGTTCTGAAAGAATTAATTCTTAGCTATAATGTGGGGGCAGGATTATTTTTGGGGTTGCTCATTTTCTGGGAATCCGAAAAAACCTATGAATTTTATGGGAAATTTCCCGGAAGATTCCTGCGAAAATGAAATAATTAATATTTAATATACCTTGACCAGTTTGTGATGGATCATAATTTGCATAATTTGGATCATACCCATATGCACTATAATCATAATATTGATCTGTGGCACCTGCAGTTACAGTTGCATCGGCACCTTCTGCTGTAATGTCTGTAGTTGGTTGTTCTTCTGTGGCATATTCAGCATTGGCATTTTCATCTTTGCTTTCTGCTGTTACTTGTTCACTTTCATTTTCATGCCCTTCTTGTTTAATGCCCTCTGGATGACTCTCCCTTCTACTTTCTCTTCGACTTCCACGATGTGATTGTAACACTTCTGGAATTTCTTCAATCCCAGGCTCCTCTGATTGATCAATCCCAAATATTGGATCATCTGTTGATGGCTGATGTATTGGAATTGTTGTAGTTGTGGCACCTTGATTCGCCCAATCATCATCATTTTTTCCAAATAATTCTTCAGCGAATGCATCAGCCGTTTGTTTCTTTATATTTATTTGTTCAACTTTTTCAGCAACTTTTTTAAATTCATCAATTTTTTCTTTTCCACCGTTGACGGGTGATTTGCCGGGGGTTGTTGGGGGAGTTGAAGGAGGAGCTGGATCGGGCATAGGGGTTCGATCTGAAATAAAAGGAAGTTGATTTAAAAGATTTTTAACAGATATCGAAACAGAACTTGTTATAAACAAAAAAGTAAGAATTTTGTAAAACTAAATTATTTGTTTTTAGACAGTAATTTTTTTTTAAAATTTAGTATTACTGTCATTGAGGACAATAATTTAAAAATTACTGTCCTTAATGACAGTAATCCTAAAAGTAGTAATTTTTAAGTGACAGTAACGCAGTTTTATTTTCTCTCCAAGATAAGTGATAAAGTAAAAATTGTTTTTTTCTTTAAAAATGTTAAAATGGCATATAATTACAAATATGCATGGCATTTGGCGGTCCGTCACCCTTCGCCAAAATGGAATATATAGCTTGAATTATTTTTTTTGAAATAATTTTATCGACAAACTACATGAATTAAAGTTAAAAAATATAATGAAAATGGTATATTAAAGCCATAATCCACTTTGGCTATTTTATGACGGAACGCCAAAAAGGGGGACAGCTGCCGCGCTTAATTTTAAATAATACTGTCAAAAAAATGTCTCAAACGGAAATCCTCTCTAGCAATAATCGATTCATTTCTTTAAAATTTAAAGTTAAAATTCCAAAAAAAGCAGTAATACAATCTTGCAAAAAAAACTTTTCAAAAACAAACAAAAATGCCAGCAAATTCAAAATTGAAAAAATCTTTATTTTTTTACCCCGAGTATTTTTTTTTAGCAAAAAAGTGCAATGTTTCAAAGTAAAGTTTTTTCTTTTGGCAAAATTCCTTTGCGCTTTTTCCTTTTACTTTCCCCCCCCCCCTTTTCATTTTCATTTTTGGCCGAAAAAAAGCAATTGATTTTCAACATGGTAAAAAAAATAGAATGCAAAAACTCAGAAAGAATTTATATTTTTTTTGCCTCAGTGTTTCAATATTTTTTTTCAACGGCAAAACAAAAAACGATGGCAAAAAAAAGTCTTTTTTAAAAAAAAAGGAAGTGAAGAAGGGGGGAAAGAAAAAAAGAGGGGATGAGGAAAGAACACATGAAAAAAAAAGAATATATATAAAGTATAAGCTTTTAACTACCATCTGAAAAAATGAAGAAGAAAATTGAAAAAATGAAAGAGCAAAGAAAAAAGAAAGTATGGCAAACATTTAAAGGAGCTTTCGGGGATAAACAAAGTTTTTTCATTCCATCGCACGGGTTCTCTTAGCACGAAAATATGTAAAAATCTTTAAAAGAGTAATAATCACTAAATTTTGAGTATTTTTTCTGTTTTTTTGATTAAAATTAAGCCTAGGAAAAACTGTTTTTAAAAAAATATGATTTAAATAAACTTTTTTTGAAAATATAAAACGGTTGTCAAAAATGTGTGAGTAATCAACAAAATATTCAAATTTCGTATTTTCCTGGATTCTTTCTTTTTTTTGTGGACACATGTTTTAGGGTTAATTTTAATCGAAAAAACAGAAACAATAGTCAAAATTTAGTAATATTCACTATTTTAAAGATATTTGCATATTTTCGTGCTAAGAGGACCCGTGCGATGGAATGAAAAAAACTTTGTCTATCCCCGAACGCTCCCTTTAAAGGGGAAAAAGGGATTTTTTTTTATTTCAAAATTGTCAAGAAGCAACTTTGACACACAACAGAAAAATATTTCTACATGTACATCATCATCGAAGAAGAAAAAAAAACACATTTTTGATGGCAAAAATTTTTTTGGGTGTTGGCAGGAATATTTGTTCTATTTTTTTTCGTGAATGGCATGGAAGTAGCAAAAAAAGAATGGTAGAAACAGGAGCCAACGAAAAAAAAGTATGCCAAACAAATACTTCAAAAATTGTCTTTTTTTTCACACAAAAAAACTAACGTAAAAAGAAAAGAATGAAATTTATCGAAGAAAAAAAAGTAGAACATTTTTTTTTGCAACGTCATTTTTTTTGTTGCCAACCTTTTTTTTATAAATTATGCCAAAGAAAAAAAAAGAAACATAATAATTTAGTTTTTTTGAGGGCCAACGAACATCAGAAAAAGCGAAAATGAAAAATTAAATGGAAAAAAGAAGGAAAAAAAGGGTTGGCATTAAAATTGTCAATAATTATGCAAAAATGGCATACGAAAAAAAAGTAATTTTAAATTGAACAATGAAAATAGAAAAAAAAGAGGGGAAAAAAGTTGCAGTGTTAAATATTAAATTCAGCATTTAATTTTCTGGGTCGACCTTTGGCAAAATGTTTTTCAATGCCATTTGGGGGAAAACAACGTTTTTTTCATATTTTTGAAACAAAAAAAAATACGAAAGAATACAAAAATTTTTTTCCTTTTGGCGTTGAAAAGACATTTTGCCAAAAATCAATACAGAAAATTGCATCATCTCTTTGATTTAAAATCGATGTAGTTTTTTGCAATATCTTTTTCAATGATAGTAACTGTATGAGAAATTACTATCAATTGTTAAAATTTAAAAATTCACAATTTCGAAATTCAAAATTATTCAAATGAATTCAACAAAGAAATTTGCAAAACAAAGTATTTTTTAAATAAAAAATTTTCACACACAAAAAAAAGGATAAAAAAACAATTTAAAGCTTAAAAACACAAAACTTTTAACAAATTGCTTAAAAAAATTGATTAAATTACTTTTACTATTTTTTTTTCTGCTTCAATTGCTGCTTAAAAAATTGTGATTCTTTGTGACACTTGAAAAAAAGTAAGAGAGAAGAAAAAAGTAATTGAAAAAAAAGGTGTGTGACTCTCAACGCGAAAATATTTGTCGCAGCAACAAAAAAACTCATGCAACGAATTTTAAATAAAAAAATCTTTCAAAAAATGTATACTAGTAAAAAAGCAAAACAAAAAAAGCTGTTGTTGGGTAGCAGCAACTTCTTTAATAAAAAATTTATGCAAATCAATACCCTCCCCCCTTTTTTTATTCTTGTTTTAACTATGTTTAAATTTTTTGGCAACTTTTTTTTTGTGAGTTAAAAAAAAGAGAGAGAAATTTTTCGAAGAAAAAAAAGAAAAATGTTTGGCAGCAATAAAATTTAATCCTCTTTTTTTTTTTGCGCGCGCGCGCGCGAAAGAGAGAGAAAATGCATGTGACAAATAGCTTTTTATTTTTTTACTACTGTGTTGAAACAAGAGCAGCTTTTCTGGGATTTTATATTTTATTTCTATCCTATTTTTCTTGCAAGGAAAAAATGAATGACCCATAGGAAAAGAAGAAGGCAAAAAAAAGATTAAGTAAAAATTTGATTGAATGCCAAAAAAGGGGAAGCTTTATTTACATACACTATACAATAAATAAAAAAGAAAAGATGAATGTTAATTTTTGGGATATATTTTTTGGGGTTAATAGAGATGGTGGACACTTTGGAGTGCAATAAAACCTATAAAATTGGAAAAAAAAATGTTTTATGATTGGACACCGATGGGAGTTTGCAAACAAAAAGGCATAATTATGCCAAAGTGCTAATTTTTTATTGGATAAAAATTTCGGATTTTGCTTTTTTTTTGCAGAAATTGATTACTGTCAAAAGACAGTAACAGCTTTTAAGATTGCTATCAAAATTTTAGTGTTACTGTCATTAAAAAAATTAAGCTGCTTAAAAGTTTTTAATTAGCAATTATGGGACTGCAATAAACCATAATTATGCTAGATTATTGAATAAAAAAAATTCTTATAAATAATTACTGTCAAAGGACAGTAACAACTTTAAAGATTACTATCAAATGATAGTAACACTTTTTAGAATTACTGTCAAAATTTTAGAGTTACTATCATTAAACAAATATTAGCTGCTCAAAAGCTTTTAGTTAGGTAGTGATAATGGGACTGACCATAATTACGCCAAAACGCTAATTTTTGTTACTGTCCTTTGACGATTACTGTCAAAGGACAGTAACACTTTTTAGAATTACTGTCAAAATTTTAGTGTTGCAATCATTAAACAAATATTAGCTGCTCAAAAGTTTTTAATTTGTAATAATAATAAATATTGCTTTTAAATCGTTCATAATTTTTTTAAATTAAACTCTAAAATTTTTTCCTCCCATCCTACAGTACCCCCCCCCCCCCCATTCATTTTAAGCACTTACCAATAGATTGATCAAAGGCTTCCCATTCCACGGAAATCCTTCGATGAACAACTGGTGTCTTTGGAGCTTTATCCTTATATTCTGGATTTTGTTCAATAATATCTACATCATCATCCCAATCTCCTCCGCCATTACTAAAATTTGAATTACTTCGATGTTGACGTGATTGTGGGGGCATTTGATTAGACATTGATTGATAAAAATCTTCGGGTTGTCGACCTTTTAAAGATTTTCGTGGAATATTTATCTTTATTTTTTCTACTGGAGTAGAAATTGGTGGGGCAGCTTTTTCTTGCTCCGAAACATATGATTCAAGAGTACATTTTTGGGTTGGAGTTGTTGGTCGAGGTCGTTGCTTCGCGGCATTACTGTATTCTCGTCGAAGGGGATCATGGTGGTGGGATTGTTGGGATTGACTATCTTTTGAATGCCTTTTCGTGTTAGAAGAAGTAGGAGGTGGAAGTGGTGAGGAAATTTTTCTCCCAACTGATACAATATCATTAATTAATTTTAATTCCGTATCACTATCATCTCCAGCATCTTCATTATGTTTCATCAAAGATTTATGCATTTCCATTTCTTGCTCCGTTAATCCTGGAGCTGGAACTTGCATAATATATTTTTGTGTTTCTCCAAGTGTTGGATCTATCTCTTCTCCCTCAGCATTTTTTATCACCTCAACAATTGTATCAATCGTTGAGGAAGAGGTCATCCCATTCTCGCTTATATTATCTCCACCAGAATCTCCTGGATATCCATAATGATCAATATCCAACATTGGTGGAAGTTCAGGCGCTGGAGGTAAATCCATTTCAATTGATTGTGTAAATGATCGAATTGCAAATGATTGACGGCGTAATTCTTCGGGGTCTGAAAAAAATTAAGGTTAAAAAATATGGCAAACACTTAAGGGAGCGTTCGGGGATAAACAAAGTTTTTCATTCCATCGCATGGATCCTCTTAGCACGAAAATATGCAAAAATCTTTAAAATAGTGAATATTACTAAATTTTGACTATTTTTTCTGTTTTTACGATTAAAATTAAGCCAAGAAAAAACAGTTTTTAAAAAAATATGATTTATATAAACTTTTTTGAGAATATAAAACGGTTGTCAAAAATGTGTGAGTAATCAATAAAATATTCAAATTTCGTATTTTCCTGGATTGTTTCCATTTTTTGTGGGGCACATGTTTTAGGATTAATTTTAATCGTAAAAACAGAAAAAATAGTTTAAATTTAGTAATATTCAATATTTTTAAGATTTCGGCATATTTTCGTGCTAAGAGAATCGGTGTGATGGAATGGAAAAAAACTTCTTTGTCTATCCCGAAAGCTCCCTTTAATGCAAAAAGAAAAATAAAAAGTGTTTAAAAGCAATAAAAGTGATGGCAATAAATGGATAAATTAATCTGGGTACTTTTTAGACAAGATTATGCTAATCTCTGGTAGTTTCTTAAAGGCTTTTAAGTTAAAGCATCTTTGTTTTTAAAAGAGTACAATGTGACGTAAATATTATCTTTTTTTTAGAGAAAAAAATAGATAAATGAGTTTAAATTTAAGATTTTTGAACTCAAAAATGTAAAAAATAATGGATTTGAGATATCATTGAACCCTGATAGCTATTAACAAAATACAAAATATTTATGCAAAAAAACGTTTAAAATCGAAATTTTAATTATTAAAAAAACACTTAAAAAATCCAAAATATTTTTAAAAACTTGGATCTTAATATTTTCAATTAATTAATTAATCCTACAATAATAGTTTTCTTTTCAAAATGCAAAATTGTCTCGACAAGAAAAAAAACTTTAAAACAAAGAAAAAACAACAAAAATAATGTACTGTAAACAATATTTTTAGTGCAACAATTTTAAAACAATGGCATTTTTTGCAAAGTTTTTAATTAATTTATTCATTAAAAAATTTATGCAAAAAAACGTTTAAAGATTAAAATTTTTAATTTAAAAATATTAAAAAAGTTGCCTCCATAAATTTTATTAAATTAAATATTTGCAAAAATATTCAAATGTTTTAAAGAAACAAAATGCACCTGTTTTTTTTCTAAAATAACTTTATTTTTTTAAAATGCCGCCGATGTTTCAAAAAATAAAAATACAACTTTTTTTTTCGGTCCCAAAAAAAAGAAATAATAAAATTGAAGTTTTTAGAAGCGTAAAAATTTAATGAAAAAATTATTGTTTTGAGAGATATTTACAAGGGAACCTCAACTTATGTCCCAGCCATTTTCCCTCCAAATATAGTTTTTTGGCATTGTTTAGGGTCAAAACCAAACATATTTCAGTATTAGCGGCTAACGCCCCCCAAAAGTCGATTTTTTAGACCTTTAAAGACACGCGATTTGCCTTACTCCCCCCTGTGCAACAAAAATTTCAAAAAAATAAAAAATTTTTAAATTCGTAAAAAATCATTCAAAACTCTTTATTGAGGTCTAAGATGATGTTCTGCAAAATATTTTGCCTATTTGAAGACTTTAAACTGGTTTTATACCTCATCAAAGTATGCATATATAACATAAGGTCGCATGCTTGCATCATCATTAAAACGCTTTTTTTGCATTTTTTACCAAATTTTTTTAACAGAAATCTTGTTTAGGCATATATTTGACCATTTTAAGCAAAAATAGACATTTTAAAAAAAATTTATTTTTTTATATTTTTCGAGCACGTACTCCCCCCTTTGAATTTGAAAATCGCGTGACTTTAAAGGTCTAAAAAATCGACTTTTGGGGGGCGTTAGCCGCTAATACTGAAATATGTTTGGTTTTGACCCTAAACAATGCCAAAAAACTATATTTGGAGGGAAAATGGCTGGGACATAAGTTGAGGTTCCCTTGTTAATGAAAAACAAATATACAAATTTGGTCTCTTTGTTTTTAGTTTAAGGCAAAAAAAGAAGCAAGAATTAAATTTGAGAAAAAAGTGTAAAAATGCCATTAAATATTTTGGTTTATTATTGTTTTATATTTTTGGAGGTTTAAAAATATGCAAATTTATTGTGATTACAATAATTGTGAAACAATATTTAAAGAACAAAGAGGCAAATGCCGTTCGAGAAATTCAAACTATTTAAAAAAAATCAAAATCTCAAGTTTTCAAAAGTTCGAAAATCTTTTAAAAAAGCAAAAATGTCTTAAACAGAAATTTTTTAGACCCGGGCTTTTTCGATTACAATATTCCTTATCAGTGATGGCATTCTTATCACTAATCCTGGCATTAATTACGAATATAATACAAATTTGCATATTTTTTTTAAACAGTCTCATATGTGCCAAGACCGGTGATAAGAATGCCATGGCAAAAGACAACATAAATAGTTTAAGCCCGGGCTTTTCTGACTACAAAATTCTATATCACTTATGATGCACCATGAAATGCCATGGCATTCTTACCATCAATTTTGGAATTAATTAAGGCAATGACACAAATTTGCATAACAGAATTTTTTTTGTAAGTAGTGTCATATTCTTAATTAATGCCAAAATTGATGATAAAAATACCATGTCATTTCGTAATGCAGCAAAAGTGATATGGAATATTATAATCAGAAAATTTTTAGGCAAAAATTCTAACAAAAATTGCAACTGTAACGGGTTAAAAGTAAACACTTAAAAATAAAATTTGAAACTTTATATAACTTTTTATATATTTTTTTAAAAGAAGGCAGTAAAATGAGCAACTTTTTTTTTTAAAAATGTGTAAAAAAAATAGAAAGAATCCATTTTTAAAAGCGTTAAATCCATGAAAAAAAAAGAGAAGAAAGAAAAAAAGTTTTTCAACATTTTATGACTCAAAAAATAAAAGCAGAAGCAAAAAATAAAAGCAGATGGAGAAAAAGAAAAGGGAAGGATGGAAAGAAGAGACGAGCCAAAAAAAATAAATATAAAGATAAAAAAACAAAACACTAACCATTCCGAGACATATCTGTTAAAGGAGTATTTTTAAAGGCATCTCTTCCTGCATTTAAGCTATATAAAGCTGATGAAGTGTCACTAATTTGATGACCACGATTATTTGTTTCTGACATTTTTCAGCGGCAACATCTGAAAAAAATATATGTAAATATATATATTTTTGTTATCTCTGAGAAGGGCATCGAAGGTCAACATTGGCACAAAAAAAAAGAAAGAAGAAAGAAGAGATAAAAAAATATGATTAAAAGAAGCTAAAGGAATGAAATTCAATCCCTTTTTTTTATCGTGTGCCATTTTTTTTCCTTCCCTAAAAAAATGCCATAGAATGCTAAAAATTGTTTTTTTCATTTTTAAAGAGAGATATGCCAAAGTCAGTCAGTCACCCTTCAATTCATCCACTTCCAAATGGTCAGTCACTATTTTTTCCCCTCCATAACAATTTAATTATTTCTTTTTAAGACTCTTTTTTCTTTAACAATAACAACAATAACAAAGGGAAGTAATTTTCGTGGTAAGAAAAATTGATGGAACACAATTGGCATTTTTTGGGTAGGTTCCTACAACTTACTTTTTTTTCATATTTATCTACTCCCAAAAAAATAAATGGAGAAAGAAAAAAAGTGGAATCAATCCGGGAAACATTATTTTTTTTTAGAGTAGTTTCTTTTAGCTTTAGGGCACAACCAAAAGAAGGGCACAAAAAAGAAGACGTAAAAAAATAGGGTTGTGCCATTTTAAGAAAATATAGATATAATGCCTCCAAAATCCGGACAAACAAAGACATTTAATATATTTTTGCAAAAAAAAATTATTAATAATTGCAAAACCATGGTTCCCAAAATGAAAAATTAAAAAAAAGAGAAATATATGAAAACGTCTTACCACGAAAATTCCGCGATTACAAAATACAAGAAATTTTCGTGGCAAAAGCCAAAGAAATTGCTGTTAAACTTGTTTTAACAACCTTTTTTAATCAAAAATGTTTGGCAAAACTTATTTTTTAATAAAAAAACATTTTTTCAAAACTTCTTTTTTAGCCTCCCAAAAATTCAGGAGTAGCAGAAAATGAAAAATAAATGTCCATTAAAAAACATTGCCCCTGCTTGCATTTTTATTTTTTTCCTTTCCTCCTCAAAATCGTTTAGTCTTTGACATGACTCAAAAACAAAACAAAATATATATAGGGATGCCCTCGTTTAAGGGCATTCACTTTTTTTCTTTCTTCATATTTAAGCGGGCATGAAAAAAAAATGGTAAAAGGAAAAAGAAAAAAAAGGGAAAAGGGAAAAAACATGAATGCCAAAGAAAAAACCAGAATATATATATGCACAGAGAGAGATAGATAGAACGTATGCCATTTTAGAAAAAAAGAGCGCTCAAGGGGCCACCAAAAAAAGGCAAGGAACATGAACAACGAAAAAAAAAGTATATATATAAAAATGCAAGTGACAACTTCTTCGTTTTCGGTCTTCCAAATAAAAAAGTATACTCAAAAAAAATGCCTTTTTTTTGGAATGAAAAAAAAAATAAATGAAAAATTGAGTTTTCAAATGTAAGCCCTCCCTCCGCCTTTTCTTTTTCTTTCCTTCCTTTTTTCTTAAATAATTTGTTAAAAAAATGAATAATTAATTGTTTTTTTTTATTTTTTGCAACAAAAAAAAGTATTTTTTAACAAAACAAATAAATATATAATACAATGGGTGTAAATAAAAAAATCAATAATTTAAATAATATAATTAATTAAATAATTTCTTCTGTATAATCTTCACAATCCCAATGAATTCTGAAGCCACTTCCATTATTTTCATTATCATCATCAGATTTAAATTCAAAATAATAATTTAAGCCTTTCCCTTTTGGAAATTCATAGAGTTCATTGTCCTGAAAAAAATATATAAATATAAAAGTTTTGATTAAAGTTTAATTACAACAAGGGTTTGAAAGCTTTCCACCTTTTTGGCGGTCTGTCACATAACGCTAATTTTTTTCCTGCTTCTGAATTTTAAAATTTATTAAAAATTTTTTTGAAAAGGAATGCCAAAAAACGGTATCAGTCTCCAAAAAAAAAGATAAAAAGATAACTATCAGAATTGATATTGAAATTTTGGCGTCATGTGTCAGGCTGCCACTTTAAGGTCTGAATTAGAGTTCAAACAAACATTTTTAATTGTTTTTTTTATGGTATCATCAGTCATGGCATTCTTATCACTAATCTTGGCATTAAATAAGAATATGACAAAAATTTGCATAACTAAGTTTTTTTGTAAGCAGTCTCATATGTTCCAAAATTGGTGATGACATGGCAAAAGATAACAGAAATAGTTTAGAACCCGGGATTTTCTGATTGTAAAATTCTATATCAAGGCTCAGACATTTGAAATTTGCATAAATTTTGACGGTTATCCTCTCTTTTTTGGCATTAAAATTTTTTTGTAACTTTTTTTATACGAAATTTAGAAAATTAAATTTGGAATGTTTTTTTATAAAAATGGTTACAGAAAAGTGTTAATGCCAAAAAAGAGAGGATAAACTTCAAAATTTATGCAAATTTCATAATAACCTCGCCGTGCCAAAAATGGAAAAAGGGGTATATTCCGTACCATGCAAAAGCGGGAAAAGATTAAAAGAAAAATGATATCGAAAAAGGGGAATGCGCACAAAAAAATGCTGTTCGATATCGATTATATTATGCAAATTTCTTTACACTTACCAATATACACGGTGATATCCAATTACTATCTCGATGCTCTTCATCTCCGCCATCATTTGTTGCAATAACAGTTTTATATCGAAGCGTATCCGCAGCATCACAATTATCAACATCTGGCAAACTTGTAAGTGATAAAGAAACCATTTTAAAAGTACAAAATAGACCAGATGGAGGTCGAATTGAAAATCTTTGAATTGTATTATTTGGATATGCTGATGGGAAGCCGATCGGAGTGATGGCCCCACTTCTTTCATAATTTGGTTGAAATTCATAAAACATATTTTCAATATTTTTTGTTGAAATTAAAATTGGTTTTACAGAATAATATGAAAGATCATAACCACCATGGGTCATTGAATCATCAGTTGTAAATTTGAGGTCAAGCAGATTAGATTTTGAGATTTGACTCGGTGGAAGTGTAAAGCCGCAGAAGGTTTGATCAGAGATGGTGGAATTGGAGGGGTTTAAGTTTATCTGTAAAATTAAAATAATATTTTTGGTCTTAAATGGAATACGTTGCAGGAGCAAAATTTAAAAAAGTCTCACAACGAAAAGTTGGAAAGGAATTACCAAGTTTTAATTTAGGAAAAAATTTAAATTAGGTATTTCAAAAAAGTTAAAAACTTTCGTGGTAAGATATCCACAATCATGAGTATCATCCAAAACTTTAGTCTCAAACGGAAATTCAAAAAAAAGTTTTCGTCGCAGGAGAAAAATTCGAAAAATCTCACAACAAAAATCTATAAACCATTTGGTTTTTCAAAAAAGTTTTAGTTTTCGTGGTAGGATACTTCGGACGATGAGTATCAACCACAATTTTGGTTTTAACCGGAAATTGAAAAACAAAAATTTCGTTGCAGGAACAAAATAAAAGGTCTTACAACGAAAACTAGTAAATAAATAAAATATTTAGTTTTCCGCAAAAGATTCAAATTTTCGAGGTCGGATACCGACGATCTTGGATATCAACCACAATTTTGGTTTTAAACGGAAATTTTAAAGTTTTCGTTGCAGGAGTAAAACTAAAAAAGGTCTCACAACGAAAACAAAAATTCTATTTTTCCATTTTTTCACCACCCCAAAAACCAACCTTTAAAGCATCATATGAACACGCGGTAGAATATAAATATCTTGGAGATGAATAAAATCGACTCCAACCTCCTCGACGCCAATATGGTGAATTATTTCCTCCAATGCCAGGGAAGCGATGCCGAAAACCTTCACCTCTTTCAACTCGAAATTCTTTAAAAACTACCAAAATTTGAAAATCCAATGGTGCCGAAATTGAAGTAATACACGTGGCATTATTGTCATAAGAGTTGGGGTAATTGGGAGAGGTAAGTCGACCCGAAGCAAAATGACTTCCAGCCTCAAATGTAACAGTTCGATTGCATTCTAAAAGTATGTAAATTTAAAAAAAAAGTGTTTAAGCTTCAATTGTTTTTTGGGTTCGAAAGGGTAACAAAAATTTTGACAAATTTCGATTTTAAAAGTCTTAAATCACACTGAAATTAGCTCGTTGGGGGCTGTCCAGATGTCACGTGACCATGAGTAGGGGGGGAGGGGGTACGCCAAATGGTCACGAAAAATCACGAGGGGAGGGGGGGGGGGGTCGATCTTTTGTCACGTGATCACTTTTCAACTTAACTTTGTTTTTTGTTCCACAAAATAAAATTAGGTTTTATAGGAAAATGAGTCAAAATGTTTCACCAAGTTTGTTTATTTATTTAACTAAATTTTGATAATGTTGATAAAATTGTTAAAAAAAGACACTGCATAAAAATTTCTTTTGTTATAAAACTGTTATTTATAGGTCGTGAAGATGCCCAAAATAAAGCACTCCAAAATTTATAGAATCTTGAAATTTAATTTGCTTTTTGAAAAAATAAATTATTTGTATTTTTAAAATTTTTGGTCACGTTTTTGGTCACGCGAGGGAGGGAGGGGGTAAACAAAATAATCACGGCTGATCACAAGGGGGGGAGGGGGGTCAAAAAAGGCAATTTTTTTGGTCACGTGACATCTGGACAGCCCCTTGTGGCGGAAAAAATATCAAAAATCGAAATTAAATAAAATTTTGTGTAAAATCGAAATTTCGTCATTTTTTGAAATATCAAAATCTCTTTTCTAACAAAACCGAAATGGTAAAATCGAAATTTTTTTGTTAAAAAAAGCTGAATAATTTTAAAAAAATTATTTCGATTTCGGACAAAACTGAAATCGAAATTTTCGATTCCGAAGAACCTTGATCCGAAGCCCTACTTTTTTGTAATATTCCCACCCCGAGAAAAAACTTACGATCCAATAATTTATAGCTGATTGTAAAAGAAGAGGTGTATTGACTGGACAACAAAACGGAAGAAGTAATTTGTACGACAGACGTTTGAGAGACAAATCTTGTAGGCATATTTTTTCGGCAATATCGAATATTTGTTGGAGTTTTTGGTTTCGTAGAACACGCGGGATGAGTACATTCAGCAACATTTCCAACATCACGAATTTCAAGAAATTCTTGTGCACAGCTTGGATCCGTTGAAGGAAAATTAAATTGTGTAAATTCAATTTCAAGTGGTTGCCCTTCTTTGGCATATACGAAGAAGCGGCATCTTTTATGTTCTTGATTTAGACGAGTTAAACCTTTTGAAGATTCATATGAAAATTCTCCATGTGGTGTAGCGGGTACTATTTGACCACATTCATCATCAATAGCTTTATATTCAACACTAAACCCATCAAAGCCATCTGCGGCATCTGATTCAAAATAGAAGTCCACGGTTCGATAAGAGGATGAAAAGATGACCGGTAAATCAGGGAATTGACAAGTTGGTTGTAAAAGGAAAGAACTCATTGCTCGAGGGCCATCGTAAATCTGAAAATGGAAATGTTTTATTATAAAAAAAATTGTGCCAAAGATGAATGGCACAAAAGAATGTAACTATTTTTCAGCAAAAAAAGCATTTTTAATTTTGAGGCACAAAAATGCCAAAATAAATGAAAATATTATTGCTTGCTTGCTTACAATTTTTTTTAAAAAAATTTGTGCCATGAATGGCACAAAAAGAAATAATTTACACATTGCGTAAAAGCACTTTTATCTTTTGCCCAATAAGTTGCCACAAAAATGCCAAAATAATTGTAAACAATTTGGCAACATAGATGAATTGGGGGTAAGTATACTTGGGGGTACGACCGACCGACCGCTCCGCGGTCGGTCCCGAAAAATCATGTAAGGTAGGTACCTGTGGATTTTTCCCAAAAGTTTGCCGCGTGATGTCATCAAATTGAGAAAAACTTAAGAGAATTATTTATTTAAAGGGAGCGGACGGTTTGCGACTTTTTTGCACACGGGAAATGCAAGATCCTGACAATCAGGATCTTGCATGCTCCAGTGTTTTGTCGGACATTTTTTTAATCGTTGCGAGACCCAAATAATGAAAAAAGTCGCAAACCGTCCGCCCCCTTTAAGTCGAATGAAGCAATTTAAAAATCAATAATTTACAATGTGTTCAGTCTTTCACTTAAAACAGTTAAATTTTTATTCACAAAGGTGTACTGGGAATGGATCCGTTTGTTAGAATCAAATTTAAATTTAATTCAAAGAAAAAATGAATAACAAACACAACTTTACTCCAAACATTTTGAAGAATGTTTTGTTTTAATTTTTTTCTCTTTTATCGTTTGTCGGAGCAGATGCCCCTCCGTTAACAAAAGACAAACGCGTTTTTTCGCCTGTTTGACATTTTTTCTTGATACTCTGCTGGAAATCAGTGTACTCGCGCCGCCAGTGTTGGCGGCGTCGGTGGCAACTTTTCGAAAAAGATCATAAGAAAATGCCGAAGATCAAAGGATGCCGCTGGCGGCGGCGTCGGCGGCGATATCTCATTTTTTGCCTGGCGGCGGCGGCAGCGGCGTTGTTTCTTAGGGCGCGGGTACTCTGCTGGAAATACAAGTTGCTCATTATCTACAACTAGCGATTTAATATTCAAAGCATCAAAATCATCAATATCGTCTTCTTCATAATAATATTCAAGACTTTCAATGAGGGCATTAATATAGGGCTTCTTCTTCTGATAAGTGCTTAAACTTGGATCTAGTCGATCGAATTGAATAAATTAAAACGATAAAATTCTTCTAGTTCCACGGGCTCATTTTTTAGTGAAAAACGTAGGGTTAAGGCAGCTTGGACCTTAGATAGTGCCAATAGGCCCAAAAACACTAATAAAGGCTTTTGGTTGATATCTGGATCGGCATGGTTATGCGCCGTCAAAACGCCAATTTTTTGCACTTTTTTGCATGCCATATCCGTATTTCCAGAGAAAGTGGTCTTTGACCCCCAGTTTTATTGTGCACTGATGTTTTGTGGATATAATAAGGCTATTTGCACATCCCTGACTACCCTATTACAAAAGTTCCTTCTAAATGAAAGTTAGTGAATTTTGGCCAAAAAACAGTGAAAAATTCAGATTTTTTGGAAATCAGACCTAATTTTCAAAGAAAGTGGTCTTTGACTCCCAGTTTTTTTCAATAGCATCATCTTCTTCTAGAATAACTGCATCCAACACAAGAAAGCTCCACAAAATCATATACAGTATGATTGGAATCAAAAATGTGCACATTTGAAATCCATTTGTTTATTCTTAATCTAAAACGTAGATAATCTTTAAAAATATCGCTGATATAAACAATTTAACCAGGTCCACCATCAGCACTCTTATTTTTGCAAAACAACAGAAAAAAGATCAAAAACTGAATGTTATTTCAGGTAATGATGACGGTCATTACCTGAAATAACAAATATTATCATGAAAGGTGATCATTGTGACCAGGCTTTAGACGTAGATTGAGAAGGGTTTTTGCGTCTGCTCTTTATTGAATGAAAACAGTGGAATAAATATGTTTGCGATAAATAAGGAAAAGAGAAAGAAAAGGGAGGTGTAACGTTTTGGTGATGATTTTTTTGGAGTGACACCACCTTTGGGCGCACAGCGTTTGCTCAAAAGGATTCCATAATCAAAGGATTCCAGGTACAACACTCTTTTTCAGCATGCGAAAAGCTTATTATTACTAAAAACAATAAATGATCAACGCATCGTTTCACGGTCGAAATACATAAAATGGTTAAAACAAAAGTTTAAACACTGAAAATATATGTAAAAACAAATGTTCTAATAACGATACTAGTAAAAAATAAAGAAAAGGGTTTATTTAAATGAAAAACGAGAGAGAAATGCATTGTAAAAACCAAAAACCCCCAAAATTACAACAATATTCTAATAAAAGTTACAAACAACAAACTGAAAAAATAGCCAAAAACAAAAATCAACTTTTGGAATAAATGCTGATAAAAACACAAATGAAAAATATCATTCATTTCGTCGTGAAGTAGATATATGTATTATAAATTAGACCTTTTTTGGGGCGGTGCGAAGCACCGCCCCAAAAAGAGGTCCTTACAGACCGACCTCCAGATCAGGGTTGCACGAAAGTTTCGTTTCGTTTCGTTTTTGCGAAACTTTCGCGGTTTTTTAGGGTTTCGTTTCGTTTCGTGTTTCGCGAAACAAAGCCTGAAAGTTTCGTGAAAACGATGTGCTAAGAATGATGTAAAAACCCAAAACTTTTGGAGAAAAATGAGTGACAACCAAGTCGAAAATAAAATCATAATTTGTTTTGAGTTTAATTTTGGCGCTTTTTTGGAAAAATTTTCTCTGTTGCTGTTGTTATGCATTTTGCCAAGACGTTGATTTTACACAAAAAATCTTTTTAAATATTTTTAAAATCTCTTTGATTCATTTTAATCATAAAATGTCGTCATCAAAATACGATAATTATTTTACAAAAATAATTTTACCTTCAAATCTTAATCAATGGAAATGCAAACTATGCACGTACACTACAAAACAAGTTCAACATACTTCGACAACATCTCGTGAAAATCATCTTCAAATTTTTCAATTGCTGGTTTAGTCCTTGATGTAATGCGAAAGAGATTACATGATGAAACCATTAAAAAGTTACTGTTTTTAAATTGTAATTTAAAGCTGCTTAATTATGATTATTAAAACTTGTTTTTGTTTTGTTGATTTTTTGTTTACGTTATTAATAAAAAAAATTTTTGAACTTTCGTTTCGTTTCGTTTTGCGAAACTTTCGCGGTTTTTTTAGGTTTCGTTTCGTTTCGCGCTAACGAAACAAAAAATTCGTTTCGTTTCGTTTCGTTTCGTTTTGCAAAACCTAGTTTCGTGCAACCCTGCTCCAGATATAGATACTAAAACTTTTTTTGGTGGCGCGAAGCGCCGCCAAAAAAAGGTCATTACAGACCTAGGAAAAATATGGCCAATGAGAAAAATACTTACCCCCCAATTCATCTATGTTTGGCAAGATTGCAATTTTTGATATAAAAATGCCATCAACAAAAAGCCCTTATTTCTATCGAAAAATAATTTTAACTGATTTTCAAAAAAAGTTTTAAATTAAAGTACCTCTCACAACGAAAAAAACCACAGTAACGAATTATTGTTTTTTGATTACTGTCATTTTCAAGATAAAAATATTTTTCAAAATTTGCATATAGCTTAAAATTATGCAAATTTGTTGATAATCCAAACTTCTCTCACCAAAAGTGGCAGAAAAAAAACTTTTCAAAAATTTCAATTTTTTGATTACTGTAGTTTTCAACAAAATATATTTAAAAATTTGCATATGCCTTTAATTTATGCAAATTTCTCGATTACTCAAAAAAAAGGTACTTACCGCAACAAAATCATAACACCCTGTTAGGGATGCATCATCAACCCTTCTCCGACTTTCAATATTCATTTTAGTAAATTTCATTTCAATAACTTTTTTCGGATCTTTTGTTTTAATATTCCAAAGACATCGAAGACCATTAGCATATTTTCCATTAATTAAAGGAGGGATTAAAGTTTGAATTTCATCTGTTGCCACCAAGGCTCCCCCACAACCACCTTTCGGGCCAAGAGTTGCGGTAAGAACTAATTTGAAGCCACCCTTTGACGAGCTATGATCCGAATGAAATCGAATTGTCATATTTGGGGTTGTTGTAATGAGGTAATCCGTTGGAGTATCCTCCCCACAATATTTTCCCATCAAACCTTTGGTGGTATTTGTAGAAGAAGAAGTTGTAGTTGTAGAAAAATTACTATGAATACCATCATATAATTCAACAAAATCAAAATTACATCGATCAAAATTTAACTCCATTTCAACATTGGTAAATTTTGCTGAAATTATTCGATCTTCTGGTGCCGTAATATTCCAAATACAATCTAAATTATTATGATATGGTAGTGGAAAGCCTGGGGAGGTGATAGTTCCAGTCAGTTTATCATTTTCAAGTTTAATCTCTCCTCCACAATCTGCTAATGCATATGAAATTTTAAAGCCTCGATGTCGTTTCATATCATTCCCCTCAAAATATGATTGATTTCCAACAAATCTTATCCCAATTCCACCTTTAATTGAAATGGGCGGAGCAGAAGTTGTTGACTGCATATTTTCTTGACAATATTTTGCAACTGTTTTATTTCGAGAAACATCAATAATTTCAAGATAATCTCGAATACATTCAAATTTTCCATACGCTTCTGCAGTGACAGATCGCCAAGGAAATGATGGCGTAGACATATCAAAATCCAAAAGTTTTAATATAACAATTGGTG
This sequence comes from Panagrolaimus superbus, assembly GCA_964035985.1. Lineage (NCBI taxonomy): Eukaryota > Metazoa > Nematoda > Chromadorea > Rhabditida > Panagrolaimidae > Panagrolaimus > Panagrolaimus superbus. The sequence continues at coordinate 18,215,316 of OZ038357.1, forward strand.
ATGCATCATTTGGTAATGCTGGATATATCAAATATTTACATTCAAAATCTGCATTTGGATAATATTTTGGATAATGTGGTGATGTGATTACGCCATGAGTAAGTGATAGCGTTCCACCACATTCTGCTTTCCAAGTTGCTCGAAATCCTTTTCCTACCAGTTTATCATCAGATGTAAAATTTAGTCGAATTCGATTTGATTCTGCATGCAATGGTGGAGGAAGTTGACTGCCACATGATAAATTTAACATTTCTTCATGTTCAAAATAGAAATAATAATCTCCCAAAGGTGCAAGAGCTCGAGATTGATGCTCTTGTGAAATCTAAAAATCAAAATATAAAGCTTTTTCCATTGAAAAATGTTTGTATGGGAATATCCTTTTTTTCAACTATTTTTGGTCATTAGCATTTAAGTGAGATCTGATATTTAAAGAAACTCTCTGCTATCTGATAGAGCTTTTATTGCTGATTTTAAATATGTAAAAATTTAAAAATAAAAGTTAATTTAAAGTCAGCAATCCACCGATAAAGATGGTGTGAAACTCCCAAATTTCTGTTTGATTCCAATGTGTAGCCGATGTTTGGCAAAATATTTTCCAACGTCATGTGGCAAAAAAAATTATTTGCTTTTTTTCGTGTTTTTTTTTGCTGAACAAATATTGAAAAACAAAAAAAGGTTTTTTCCACATGGCATTGAAAAACATTTTGCCAAAAACCTGCCTCAGAAAATTTTATACAAATTTCGAGGTGTGGAAAGGCTTACTTGAAGATAATCTTTTTCACAATTTGTTGAAAGTTGTAAATCAAATTTCTCAAATGTTAATTTAATTATATATCCATATGGTACAACAATATCCCAAATGCATTGAACATTATTTGGGTAATCCAAAGGATAATGCGGAGATTCAATGACCCCATTCATGGCATGTGAAGAAAAGCCGCATCCATTATCTACAAACAACAATTGTTATCACTTTTATTATCAAAAATTTGAGAAAAGTTTTTGAATTATGGGAAAATGAAGTTACGGAAGTTTGTGTACAGTAGGGTAACTAAAAAGTTTTACCCTACTGTACACAAAGTTATGTACCGTAGGGTAAAACTTAAAAATTTCGTAAACTCTGCTTTCTATATTTAATTAATTTAATAACATACCTGTATCAGAATGATAATGAATAAAACTGTATGTAAGATTAAAGCCCTTTTTCTGAATAATATTATCACTTTTCCAAAGAATTGTTAAATCTCTGCCACGAGTTCGAACCTTTTTAAATCGTTCTGGAAGGGGTTCACTCAGAGAATAACAATATCGATGTATGACATGATTTACTCCCTCCCCTTCTGCAACCAAAAGATGATCATTTTTACAGTCAAGATGATATTCAATATCCATAAAATCAAATTCTATTTCAATTGTTTTTCCTTCTGATGCTCGAAGGAACCATAAACAATTATCATTTTGATTATAAATTCCTTGTTGCTCAAAATTTGGGGATGTCAAAATTCCACTTTGATCTTCTGATTCTTCTTCAAGAATTGTTCCACCACATGCTAAAATTATTGAAAGAAATAAACTATTTTGGGTAATTTTGGTTTTCGTTGTGAGATTGATTTTTTGAAACGAAAAAGTTTGATAAGTTTTAGCACGAAAATCTGTTAAAACTGATTTTCTTAGAACGAAAATGTTCAAATAAGTGTAACACAAAAATTAAAACAAATGGTCTTGACACGAAAATCTGTAAAAAAACATTTTCGTTTAGAGACGCATTTTCGTTCAATTGGTTTTAACACAAAAATCTTAATAAAAAAGGTTTCAGGACGAAAATGAAAAAACATTTAAAATAAAAATTTCAAAATAAAAACTTACGATAAAATTTGACGCCAAGTTTAAATTCTAGCGGAGCATCGGTAAATAATTTTAAAGGATTATTTACAACATAAATATCAAAAATAGAATTTGGAAAAATGAAAACAGTTTCATTTGAATTTGCAGAAATATTACAAACTACTTCATTAATTTTCCATGGACCAATTTCATTTTCTAAAAATTTAGCATAATAATTAAGGAAAAAAATAACATGGAAATAATATAAAAAAAACAGCGCGAAAATTCCTCAAAATTCGACTAAAATTCCCATACAATTCCGCTGAAACGTCATATTAAGCTTTAATAAGCATGTTTTGAGCTTTACACCTCCTGTTTTGTCAAATGCAAGTAAAAAAAAGATTAAAATCCCCAAAAATTCCACCTAATTCCATGAAAATTCCAATGAATTCTATCCAATTCTATGATACTGTTATTTTCTATAATTGTTTGCACTTTTCACATCAAAAAGAATGCAAAAATTGCTAACTTGACCGCATTTTTATGCATGCCCTCTTTGAGGTCACTAAAAATTCCAAAAATTTCCTTAAAATTCCCCCAATTCCATAAATAGGTAATACAAATCCTAAATTACCACTATATAGGCATATCATGCCTTCAGAACCAAATTTAAAATGTTTATAGTTCATTTACGTTTTTAAATATCTAAAAATTCCACTGAAATTCCTTGAAAATTCCTGAAAATTCCATGAAAATTCCCATCAAAAACCATTTTTACTCCCTCTAAAAACCCCCAAATCTACCAACATGCAAAAATTAACCTCATGTTGTTCTGCCAATTTAAAAATTATTGGCATTCGAATATATATTCAACAAAATTTTAAAATATGCAAATTTTACACCCTTACCAGTAATAATCACCCGATTTCCTTGGGCACAATTTTTAAATATTGAATTTCTTGGTTTCATTTCAGTGAAAGAGATTACGGTCGTTCCAGTGGTGCCGACAGGTCTTTTAACTTGTAAATGACAGAATGCTAAAAAAGATTTGAATAATTTTTGTTTTTCTTTAAAAAAAAGACTATAAAAAAAGGTATACATCGAGCTCCAAGGCCATACGTTGATCCTCTTTCCAACGATAAATTTCCAACTTTCATTACCATATTTCTTGAAATTACCGAACTACATCCTTCATTATTAAATTGATCAGTGATCTAAAATGATAAAAGTGATAAAGCAATAAAAAGTGATAAAAGTGGTAAAAATGTAAAACTATAAAAAAAAATAGTGCAAAAATGATTAAAAAAAAGTGATAAAAGTGGTAAAAATGTTAAAAAACGGCAAAAATGATAAAAAAATGAAAACTATAAAGTAAAAAAAGTGTTAAAAAAGTAAAAAAAGTGATAGTCAGTGATAATCAGTGATAAAAGTGATAAAAGTGGTAAAAGTAAAAAAAAATGAAAACTATAAAGTAAAAAAAGTGTAAAAATGTTAAAAAACGGCAAAAATGATAAAAAAAATTAAAACTGCAAAAGTAAAAATAGTGATAAAAGTGATAAAAACGGCAAAAATGATAAAAAAAATTAAAACTATAAAAGTAAAAATAGTGATAAAAGTGATAAAAGTGGTAAAAATTAAAAAAAAAAGAAAACTATAAATTAAAAAAAGTGATAAAATGTTAAAAGTGTTAATAGTGATAAAATGATTAAAAAGTGATAAAAAAACAACTTTTCGATAGGTAATCTTCCAAGGCTTTGATAATCGATCATCTAAAACATTTCGTTGGCGGATATATCCAGATAAAGAATATTTTAGCTGATCTTGATAAGTTAATGTTGCCAAATCAGACATTGAAATAAAAACAGTTCGATTTTCGCAGAATCTTTTTTCAGTTGCTAAAAGGCTATCCTTAATTATTGGGGGACCATTAAAAATTTCTAGATCTGGATAACAGTGATCGATGAAAGATTTTAGGTAAAAACCCTGAAAAATATAATTGCGTTTTTTAGGATGGTTTTGAAACGAAAAGGTATATATATTACATTTTCTTGATTCAAAAAGCTAAAAGTTAAAGCATATCGATTTCCCATTCCAGCTTTAAAAATCCATTCACAAGATAAATGTGGAATAATTCGTTCAGGATATCCGGGGAGAATAATGGTGCCAGAATCATCGTCAATTTCACCTCCACATTCTGAAAGCAGCAATAATTAACAGGTGCTTTTTTGGAAAATGACAGTAAACGAAAAAATGAAAGTGAACCAATTTAATGTTACTGTCAATTTTTTTAACATGTATAATAATAATTTATTAGTTTGCTGATGCAATATTATTTCACAAAAACTATTCCAAAACATATTTTTGATATCAATAAAAAATGACAGTAATTCGAAAATTGAAAACTTTACAAATTTAGGGTTACTGTCATTTTTATTGCCAAAAACAATATTTGTTTTGAACTTTGTGGTGTCGGTATTATTTTAAAAATACTATACCCGAAAAATGTGATACTTATCATTTATAATAGTTTTAAAAAAACGAATTTTTGTTACGGTAAAAAAATGACAGTAAACAAAAAATGGAAAATTTACAAAACTGGTGTTACTGTCGATTTTTTTCTGGCGTGCTAATATCTGGCATATTTTTTTATGCATGGTAATAATATTAATTTCCACAAAAAAATATGCCGCAAAAAAGTTGCCAAATGGAATTGTTAATACGGTAAAAAATGACAGTAAACAAAAAATGAAAAATTAACGAAATTGATGTTACTGTCTATTTTTTTCAGGCAGTGCCACTATTTGGCACATTTTTTTATGCTTGGCAATAATATTAATTTCCACAAAAAAGTTACCAAATAAACTTTTTGTTACAGTAAAAAAATGACAGTAAACAAAAAAAAACAAAAGTGATGTTACTGTCATTTCGACAAAAACTATACCGCCTCAAAAAAACGCTTACCAAATGGACTGGAAGAAACTTTTAAATCAAAACCACATTGTCGATTTGAGCAAAACATTCGGGACATTTTATTTCCACTTGAATTTGAATGAAATTCAACAAACATTGAATCATGCATTGACTGATAACCATCTAAGTTGGCATGCAATTTTGAACACGCCGGTGGCATTAAAATATCTCCTGTTTCATTTTTATCTTTTAACATTAAATAATCCATTGTACAATTTTCGCTATAACTCATCCAAATATGTTCAATATTTGCTTCAACAAAATGCCCTCGTGGAGCATGAACATTCCAGGCACATGTGGCTATTTGAGGATATGGTTCAGGATAGTTTGGACTTGTAACAGCTGAGGTATGACCCTGTTGAAGAACAATTGATCCCCCACATGATGCCACTTCATATGTGGCATTAAAGCCTGGAGATTTGGCATCAAAATCTGTTACAAATCGAACATACAACGATGAATCGGAAGAAAAAATTGTACTGGGAGGATCCATGGAACAATATTTTCCAATTAGTGGGGAAGATTCTGAAGGGCCATCACGAATTTCAAGATAATCATCAACACATCTTAAAAAATTTGCATAAATTTTTCCTAACTCGAATCGAATGCAAATCAATGAAAAAGGTGCAATTTTTCGGTGCATTGTTTGGCAAAGTGTGTGTTTTTTGCAAATACGAATTGCGGGATTTTTAAATTTTATCTTAGAGCAAAATGCTGATTATTTCTTTGGCACTTTTTTTCACTGGAAAAAATTTAGGTTTCCATTAAAGCTAATTTCTTGGCCTATATATGCTTTCAACAATGGGGAATTTAATGGTGCCATTAATTTTTCTTAAAAAAAGTGCCAAAGAAATAATCAACATTTTGCACCAAGACAAAATTTGAAAATCCCGCAATTCCTGTTTCCAAAAAACACACACTTTGCCAAAATCAAACCAAAAAAATTCTGAATTCGACATAAACTGGAATTTTGTCCAAAAAAAAATTTCTTACACTTCATTTCCGTCTTCATCACGTACGCTATTTTGTAAATTAAAGGTTCCATGATCAACAGTAAATTTCACGCGATGCCCAGGAAGTGTATGAATAACCCAATAACAATTTAGCGAATTTGGTGATAAATTTGGAAATTCCGGAGAAGTTAAAAATTTCTTTGGATTTTTTTCATCCACCCATAGTGACGTTGAACTGCAATCAACAACAAGTTCCTCCAAAATTAATTTAAAACCTTTTCTATTCTTTTCACTGTTATCAGTGTTGAAATAAGCATAGAGGCGACCATTTAAGACTTTTTCAAATGAAATTTGACCACATCTTTTCGTTCCACCAAGGTGGGCTCCAAAAAAGCCTCTTGGAAGTTCTTGCTAAAAGTTAAAGCACATTTTTGTTGAAAAGTTCAAAAATGAGTATTTGGAACAAAATGCCAAAGTCCGCCAAATTTAAATTTTTTTATCTCTGTTTTGCCGTTCTGTTACTAGTATTGTGAGATAACTTGTTTAAAAAAGTTAAAAAAAAGTGTTGGTAACACAACGCCAAATCCCGCCAAATTTAAATTGTTTTTATCTCTGTTTTGGCGTTCTGTTACTCATATTTTCAGGTAATTTGTTAAAAAAGTTAAAAAAAAAGTGTTGGTAACACAACGCCAAAACGCGCCAAATTCAATTTGGCATTGTGTTCTATTATCCAAATTTTACGCTAACAAATCCTATTAAAAAACTCACTATTATAAACGAATCACCACCACAACTGTGATCATCCCCATCAATATCCAATTCTGCGGTAACTTTCAACTGTCTTGTTGAACCCAAAATTACTCCCCAAAAACAACTTTCATTTTTTCGATATCCAAGTGGCCAATTTGGACTTGTAATTTCTGCTCGAAGTGGTACCCCCTGATCACTGATATAATCAAAAGAACGACATCCAAGTTTATACTCAATTTTAAAGCCGGTACCAGTTCGAGATCGATCAGTAACAAAATAAATGTATACATTTTGATGATATTCCAAATCCATCGGAATTCCAGCCACTGAAGTATTCCCTTTACAATAGGTTAACATTCCAGCTGGACTTGATAAAAGTTCTGTTGCTGTAAGATCAAGGATTCCAATTCCAACATAATCATATTGACAAGTACTTTGTTCCTCTAGATCAAGATATGTAATCTGCAAAAAAAGGGATTAAATCGAATCTTTAAGAGCAAAAATTTTTTACTTTAAGCATGACATTACTGAATCGTTTTCGATTAATTGTCCATTTGCATCGTTGATCATTTAAATATTTACCAAAAAAGTTTTTAGGACTTTCAAGGATTTTTGTTTCATAAGTTGGAAATAATTCACCGCCACAATTGAAAACTGAAAAAATTTCAATTATATTTTCTTTTGATAAGATTTCGGGACATTGATAGTGTCTACGGGCTGTAAAAGTGTACTCATTGCCTTCAAAGTGATGATCGGGGACTCGAACTTGGAAGGTCTGGATCGTGAGGTAAGCGCTGCGTACCACTCGACCACCCGTACATCTACTAGTTTTTCATCTTTAGGCATTTGTGTTAAAATATTTTGACAAATTAATGAATTTTAAGCTACTGTAATTACAAATGCAAATTTTGGATATGTAATTACACCCTTTTGTGTTCCTTTATGGGTGCACCCATTGCCTTCAAAGTGATGATCGGGGACTCGAACTTGGAAGGTCTGGATCGTGAGGTAAGCGCTCCTTACCACTCGGCCACATGTGCATTTATTGGTTTTTCATTTTTGGAAATTTCTGTTAAAATATTGGGGCCGAAATTTTAATATTCCGTAATTATATATGCAAATTTTGCATGTGTAATTACGCCCAGTTGTGTTGTTACGATCTCATGGCCAGGGACTCGAACCTGGAAGGTCTGGGTCGTGAGGTAAGCGCTCCGTACCACTCGACCACCCGTACATCTACTTGTTTTTTCATTTTTGGAAATTTTCTGTTAAAATATTTTTACAAACTAACAAATTTTAGGTTACTATAATTATATATGCAAATTTGGCATACGTAATTGCACCATTTAGTATTACTACAGGGTGTGCAAAAAAAAAGTGGACTCAACGTTTTTAACGAAAGTGGAAGGACCCGAAAACCAAAGGGTAGGGGGAAATTAAACATGAAGGGGGGAAGTATTTGCCCCTACAGTATGACTGCCCGAACATTTTCGCTCCAGGAGTTCTGGGTCCGCCAAGTTTTAAAAGTGCAGTTTTTCGGGCTTTTTGTAGAACAAAGTTCCTACTCGAACCGAAGGTGGTCGAAAAACACTGATGAGTGGTTCGGATAGCCCACGGATGGAACTCATCGGTAGACAAAAGTTTGGGTTCAAATAACTTTCGTGTCGAGACAGCCGGGCAAAAGAAAAAATGAATTCCGAGTTTTTTCGATTTTAGGTCAACTTTGATCAATCGGCCTGGCTTTTCTGGGGCATCTGAAGGGGTAATATTTGTTTACAATAAACTTTGGGATATTTTTGACCATTTCTACTCGAGAAAACCGAAATCCAAAACAAAAAATTTTTTCGATCTTCGAAAATGGCTACTTGAGGTATACGGTATCAGAGTCAAAATTTCAAATTACGGTTTTTTGCTATAATTAATAAAATAATGTTACGTGTGTTACTTTAAAATGTTATTTACGCAATTTTTACTCTATATAATACTTTTAAATTGTATTTTATATTCATCGCCTGCTACTTGCAACTACAAATTATGGCTGCTTAAATACCGATTTTTTCAGATTTGTCCAATATTTTGCACAAACGTTGCAAATATGCCCAAGTTTCTTGTAAACAAATATTACCCCTTCAGATGCCCCAGAAAAGCCAGGCCGATTGATCAAAGTTGACCTAAAATCGAAAAAACTCGGAATTCATTTTTTCTTTTGCCCGGCTGTCTCGACACGAAAGTTATTTGAACCCAAACTTTTGTCTACCGATGAGTTCCATCCGTGGGCTATCCGAACCACTCATCAGTGTTTTTCGACCACCTTCGGTTCGAGTAGGAACTTTGTTCTACAAAAAGCCCGAAAAACTGCACTTTTAAAACTTGGCGGACCCAGAACTCCTGGAGCGAAAATGTTCGGGCAGTCATACTGTAGGGGCAAATACTTCCCCCCTTCATGTTTAATTTCCCCCTACCCTTTGGTTTTCGGGTCCTTCCACTTTCGTTAAAAACGTTGAGTCCACTTTTTTTTTGCACACCCTGTACATTCTTTCAAATTCTTACAAATTCTTATATATTATATTTTAATCCAAAACTTACTTTCCAAATTATTACCATTTTCGGTAGAATTTGTGCGAATAATTTCACGATATTCATCTTCATCAATTTCTTCCCATTTTAAACGGAAGAACCCAAAATTCTCCGTTTTACCCCATTCAACTTTAATTTCTTTTGAATTAAAATAATATATTCTTGGATCCATTCCTTCTTCGATATATCCGTCAACAAAAACTACTGAACATTCTTCATCATATGTGCATTGGGTAGGAGTTAACGATAAAAGGGTTGTCGAATATGGAGAAACATTTAATCGATCAAAAGTTATTTTAATTTTAGTATTATTTTGTTTTGCTTGCAACAACCAATACATCAATGGTTGAGCCATGACCTTTGCAGATGGGGATTCAATGATATTTGATTTTGCAAAGATATCAATTTCTGAAAATAATAAAAGGATATATGAAATCCATTTGAAATAGATTTAAATAAAATCAGGAAAAAAAGAGATATATGAAATTTTCATAAAAGGGATATTTCAAATCCGATAAAAAAACGGATGTATGAAATGTTAATGAAAGGGATATATGAAATCAAAAAAAAAGAGATATATGAAGTTTTCATAAAAGGGATATATATAATCTAATAAAAAAGCGGATATATCAAATCCTCATGAAAGGGAATATGTGAAATCTCATCAACAAAAGTGATTTTTGAAATGCAGGTAAAAAGGATATACGAAATCCACAAAAATGATTTGTATAAAATCTGCTCAAAAAAATTGATATATAAAATCATCATAAAAGAGATATATGAAATCCCCTTCAATATTAACTTTAAAATATACTTACCAATTTTTGATTTCATTTGTAACGTATAATCTCCCATTATCTCATCCAAAGCTTCATCATCTCGATCTTCATTTGGATGATACCGTAATCTTACAGTAATCTGTGGAGAAACATAAGTTCGCATTTTATCTTCAGAACTACAAATTCTTGGTTCACTTTCATTTGCAGAAGATTGTCGAATTTCAATAAAAGATTCTTGGCAAAGATCAGATTCTGGAAGTTTGACAAAATCTACACGGAGATTAACTAAAAATCCATTTGGAGCATTAAATTGCCATTCACAATCGGCTGGTTTTCGTTTATTAATTCGGAATCGAATATGCTTTTGGAATTGATCAATAATTCCACCACAAACTAAAAATTATTAATAAAAATTTTGTGATAAAAATGATAGTAATCGAAAAACAACAAATTTTTTCATTTTTTAATTACTATCATTTTGGTATACTGTAGCGAAAAAAATTTTTTTTTACAAACTGACATTGACTTTCAAGCCCATAACTAATTAAATATTTTCCAGAAACCTCTGTAATATGCGTATAAAGGACAGGACTTCCATCACAATCACCAAAATCTTTTTCAAGTGCAAGATCTTGTTTAAAGTCACTGCAAAAAATGATAAATATATTTATAAAATTTTATATTTAAAACATACACATGATTCTCATATTCTTCATCGTTACATTGAAAAGTAAAAGTATCCAAGGCATTAGCTCGAGGGCTGATATCTGCATACGGTATTCTTTCACCGCGAATGTATAAAGTTTCTCCTTCATCTTCTAAAAAAGAATGAAAAATTTTTGTTGAAAGAGAAAAAGTACTGTACGAAAAGGATTGATTTTATAAGTAGAAAAAAACAATTTTTTAATGATAGTAACAAAAATTGTTTACTATCAAAATATGACAGTAATTCAAAAAGAACAAAGTTTCCCAAATTTTTGTTACTGTCATTTTTTGAAAAATTCTTTTTAAATTTTGCGTTTAAAAACGCAAAATTTAATTTAAAAAAAAAACTTTTAAAAAAAGAATTTATTTCGCGAGAAAAAAAAATTAGTTGTATTTTTTTAAAGGATAGTAACAAAAATTTTCATGTTTTTTTACTTTACTATCCAACATTGACAGTAAACTCCTTTTCGTTACTGTCATTTTTTGAAAATTTAATTTAAACTAAAATTAACGGATTTATTTTGCCTGCAGAAAAAAATTTATTGTATTTTTAAATGGATAGTAACAAAAATTGTTTGCTATCAAAAATTGACAGTAATCCAAAAAGAACAAAGTTCACCAAATTTTTGTTACTATCATTTTTTGAAAAAAATACCTTTAAATTAAAATTAACAACTGACACGGAGTCAGATTTTTGTCTCTCTTTAACTTACCATCTTCAGGATCTTTAACAAATCGATAAGTGCAATTAAATCGTAGAGAATTTGGATTTTCATCATTTCCATTTGCAATAATAAAGGATTGAGATTCTCGTTTTGTGATTAAAGTGCCACCACATTTTGCCCATGCTTTTAATACAAATCCATTTGACTTCTGAGTTTTATCATCTGATGGCATAGATAATTCCTGGGGAGAGCCATGAAAAACGACAACAACTTTTTGGCTTCTTGAAATTATAAATCTTGGTTTATCAATTTGAAGACAAACTCGATGCATCATTCGATTACTTCGAATATATGCTTCTGAAGCATTGTAAGAGCCTTCATAAAATGCCAAAGATCCTTCCAAATATGCCATTGATGCAGAGCAACTAAAATAATTAAATGTTTTTTACTGTAGTAATACACGTTGAAAAAACAGAACTCTTAATGCGAATATTTTTTATGGAACATTTCGCCAAAACAACTTTAATGCTAGAAAATTAATTCATTTTTTTTTTGACTCTATTTGCATAAAAAGCTGCATAAAAAATGCTACAAAACGATGCCCGATAAAATATTTTCATATATGAAATTTTGGAAAATTTAAGTGCTACAACATCTTTAACCGTAAACATTTCGGTCATTTTCTGTACGATTTAGATCAAATTTTCAGAAAAGATTCCCAAAATGTTGCAGAAGATATTTGTGGAAGCTTTAAGGTTTTTATCCAGTAAATGTCTTTTTTTGGGTCATTAAATGTTAATTCTAATTAAAAAACAAATTTAATCCGTCAAAAAAAATTCAACACAGATCCATGATTTTCCCAATGTGGTAATAATAAAAAAAATTACTTTTCAGGAGTAATTCCATCAAAAGTACCATAATAATGTCGCCGTTGTCCATAAGGATTATTAAATTCCGAAAGATTAAAAGCAACAAGACTTCCATTTGGAGCATGAAATTCCCAAATGCATGCAATTCCTTTTGGATATGCTTTTGGATAATTTGGAGAATGTATTACAGTTGGAGTATCATTATCCACTGAAAAAAAATTTTTAGTTTAAAATTGCAATTTTAAAATGACAGTAACCAAAAATTTGGCAATTTTTTTCCATTTTGAGTTACTGTCAAAAACTGATAGTAAACAAAAAAATGTAAAAATATCCAATATTTTTGTTACTGTCTTAAAAAATTTAATCAAAATCGACAAAAAGTTTTGTTTTAAAATCGTATAATAAACTTACATAGAATAATGCCACCACAACTTGCATCATTTTGAAGTTTAACAAATTCAACTTTTCCTTTCAAAATAATATCATTTTTATTCATGGGATTTTCAGGTGCTAATCTCATAAATGCAAAAACTTCATTCGTTTGACTTGTCCAACTTTGATTATTAATAATACCACATAAAATTTTTTGTGGAATCCCAGAAGAATTATCAGTTCCAGCAAAAAATTCAATTCCATCATTATCATTGCCCCGTTTAGGATTGGATGGATCATCACATGCTTGCTTCTGCTCTATATTTCCCATAAAATATGCAAATTCAATTGAAATTTTTGCAACAAATCCTATTGGAGCTTTTATTGTCCATTGACATTGTCGTTCTTCTTTATCATAACTCGGTGTAAAATGACTTTTAGAAACTAATAATTCAGAATTATTTCGAAGAATTATTCCTCCACATCCAAGTGTTGTCCATGAAACCCAAAAATTATTATCTGATCTCGAGCCTCGAAGGGTATATTCTATGGTAAGGGTATTATTTTTGGAGATAATCTCTTGTGGATTATAATATTCACAGAATTTTGTATTTTGGAATGTTGGTGCAACACCATCAGTTGTAACATTTTGAACTTGTGATGATGGAATCTAAAATAAATATTTACTTTAATTAAAAAATGTACAGTATTTCATTGCTTAAAAGGACGAGTCCTCTCTTTAACAACTTTTTGTAAAAAGATTTAAAAAATGACAGTAACAAAAAAATGTATTAATTATTCAAAAATAGATTACTGTCATTTTTCAAAATTAAATTTTTTTGTTCAAATTTTTTCACTTTTTGTTTAGAATTTTATTTTTTTAAGCAAAAATTACTGTAATATTTAAAAATTTTGTCACAAAATGTTTTATCACAAGAACTGTTTTTCAAATAATGAAATCTATGTGGACCTATGTTTTAAACCCTAGCTTCTGGATGTCCAAAAGATAAAATGTTTACCCTAAATATCCTTGCACGAAAAGTTTGGAAATTTCGGCAAAAATTAATGTTTAAAAATTTACAGTAATCCAAAATGTTAAAAATCAACGAAAAATTGTTACTATCATTTTTTTTTGTGAAATTGTAAAAATTTTGTCGAAAATATAAAACAAAAAATTTAGTTTTTATATTTTCGACAAAATTTTTACAATTTTATTTTGCAATTTTAATCAATAAAATTTTCGTATAAAAAATGCTTACCATAAGATAATTACTGCATATCATACCGGTGGGGCGTGACTTTAAATCAAAACTATGAAATTGTAAGCTAATTCTTGACCCGGGTGTTGTTTGAATTGTCCATTTACAAGATAAATGGGTATTATCATCAATTGGACCCGGGAAGCCAGGGGATTGTATCGATCCATGATGTTCGGTTAAAATGATATCCTTACAAAAAGTATCAAAATGTGCCACAAATCCAAATAATGCGCCATGATATGATCCACCATGTTGAACATATTTTACCGAAAGTTGATTCCCTTCAGAAATTATTGCATCTGTGCTAACTTGTTTGGTGCAGAATCTTTTAATTAAATTATAATCTGCATATGGTCCATCTGAGACATCAATATAATTTGCTCCAAATGAATTACATATCCCTCGGGTATCAGCAGAATCAAGATTATCAATAAATTGAAAACTTAATTTTACCCGATTTCCTTCTCCAACTGAGATTGCCCAATCACAATTTAGTGATCTTGAATCTTTAAGGGGATATTGTGGAGCTGAGATAAATCCACTTATCCCTGTAATCTTTCCCCCACATCCTGCAGCAAATTGTTCATATCTTAGACGGAAATAAGTGGATGCTGGAGCGGTTGTAGAGAATTGAAGAAATGCTCGATTTCCTTGGGTAATAAGAGTTGGAAGAATTTTAGAATCACAAAGATTTGAAATTCCTGGAAATGCCGGAGAATCAAAGGACATTCCATTTCGAGGAATTAAAGTTCCCTGAGTGCATGGAAGTGTTAAATTTTCAAAAGTTAACATTATTCGATGCATTTTTGGAAGCTAAAAAATGTGATATTAATAAAATTTTTTAAAATTACAGTAACAATTTTTAAAACAAAAAAGAATTACTGTCTTCTTCACAAGACCCAAAAAATTACGGTATTTGTAAAATCAAAATTATTTTTATAAATTTTAAATTTCAAATTTTTAATTTTATTTTTTAAATTTTATTTTAATGAAGCGTTTCAAATCGAATCCAAATTTTCGCCCCCGATTTTTGGCAAAATGTTTTTCAACGCCATTTGAAAAAAAATGTTTTGGCATTGAAAAACATTTTGCCAAACATCGGCTTGGAAAATTGCAAACTGAATTCGACGTGGATTTTTAAAAATTTGGTAAATTAAAGATTATGCAAATTTTTAACCCTTAAAAATTTTAATTTTAATCAACGCCCTTACCATAACAATATAATTGCATTGAGTTGCCCGGGGATGTACGGATGAATTGAATTCAATAATTCCTTCAAGATTTGTAAAAGTTTGATCACAATCATCTGCAGCTTCAACTCCTCGATAGGTTGCCGAAAATCCGGCACCATTCACCGATCGATCCGAGAGAAAAACAACGGACATCTTATTTCCCTTTGAGAGAAGGGCAGGTGGTTTTGACATTCCACAAAAGCTAAAAAATTAATCAATTTTGATATAAAAAAACAATGATAAAATGATAAAGTGATATAAAGTGATAAAATGATAAGGTGATATAAATTGATAAAATGATAAAGTGATAAAATGATATAAAGTGATAAAATGATAAAGTGATAAAATGATATAAAGTGATAAAATGATAAAGTGATAAAATGATAGGTGATAAACTGATAAGGTGATATAAAGTGATAAAATTGATAAAAACATATAAAGTAACATAAACTGATAAAATGATATACAGTGATAAAATGATAGGTGATAAACTGATAAGGTGATATAAAGTGATAAAATTGATAAAAACATATAAAGTAACATAAACTGATAAAATGATATACAGTGATAAAATGATAGGTGATAAACTGATAAGGTGATATAAAGTGATAAAATTGATAAAAACATATAAAGTAACATAAACTGATAAAATGATAGAAAGTGATAAAATGATAGGTGATAAACTGATAAGGTGATATAAAGTGATAAAATTGATAAAAACATATAAAGTAACATAAACTGATAAAATGATATACAGTGATAAAATGATAGGTGATAAACTGATAAGGTGATATAAAGTGATAAAATTGATAAAAACATATAAAGTAACATAAACTGATAAAATGATATAAAGTGATAAACTGATAAAATGATATACAGTGGTACACTGATAAAATGATATAAACTTATAAAGTGATAAACTGATAAAAATTTACCGTCCAAGTAATTCCCCATGTTCATCTTCATTAACATAAATGCCATCATAAACTTGAACATTATCAAATCCGCAGTCATCTTGATTTGCAACATTTTCAACATCAAAAATATCAAAATTTAGTCGAACTCGTTGATCCCATGCCACAATAATTTCATAAATACAATACATATGTGGATGATATCGTTCAGGGAAGTTTGGAGATTTGATGGTTCCAGTTGATTGAAAAAAAACTCCTCCACATCCAACATCAATAATTTCATAATCAAATGAGAAACCAGTATTGTAATCAGAATCTCCACTGGTTGAATATGTAATTGATAGAGGGGCAATTCCACTGGTAATTATTTCACCATATGGTGATACAAATGGATATCGAGCACATACATATCGGCGATTTATTTGTTCATTTGATTTATGGCCACCTTGAAGCTAAAAAAAATGTTAATTTAGAGTTTTTTCTTGCAACGAAAATATGCAAATTTTTATCAGTGCTTCTGCGAAATCGAAAATGTCAATTTCGATTTCGACCATGAAAAAAATTATTTCGATTTCGTTTTCAATTTTTAAAAACTGAAGTCGAAAGTTTTTATTTATCTTTTTTTTAATACATTAATTTCTGCTTTTCGATCTTGAACACTGATAAAAATCTATCAGTTTTTTTTGACTAAAAACGCGAAAAATTTATGAATTTCGATTTTTCGATTTCGGACAAATCCAATAAAATTTCGATTTCGCAGAGCCCTGATTAAAACACATTTTTTGCGCCGGAAATTTTTTATCGGATCCTGCTCCGGAGCCGGCTCTGAACCCCAAAAAGCGGCACTTTTCCTTTGTTAATTTTGATAGCAGTGTTTCCGGCACCAGCTTGGATTCAGGAGTATCAAGAAAATTCTTTAAATTCAAAAAAGCGCTCTTACTTCAATATAATCATTTGATTCTTTTTGTTTTTGAGTATTAGAGAAGCAAGTATTAATATCAGCCATAATACCAATATATCGAAAAACAAGTCGAATTGCTTGATGTGACATTGCAATAATTCGATATGAACATTTAAAGGGGATTGTACTTGCAGTTGGATAATTTGGGGATGAAATTGTTCCATTTTTAGCAGTAAAATCCATTTCACAAACTGAAAAAAAAGTTTTTATAAATTTTTGGTCTTGAATGGAAGATAGTAAACACAAAAGTTAAAACAAAAATGTTACTGTCATTTATAATGATAAAATTGAATAAAATATTGTTACTGATAATCAGTGAATTAGTGAAAGTGATTAGTTAAGACAATCTATTTTTTATCTTTTTATCAAATATTGGTCTCAAACAGAAGACAGTAACACAAATGTTGCAACAAAATGTTACTGTCATTGATAATGACAAAATTGATTAAATTATTGTTACTGATATGTTATCAGTAAACTAAGTAATTAACAAAAACATTTTCATTTTTATCAAGTATATTGATCTTTAACGAATGAAAGTAATACAAATTTGGGTCTTAAACAGAAGACAGTAAACACAAATTTTGCAACAAAAATGTTACTGTCACTGATAATGATAACCTTGAATTAATTATTGTCACTGACAAGTTATCATTGGTGTTACTGTAAGTAATTAAAGCAATCGATTTTTTATCATTTTTATCAAATTTGGGTCTTCAACAGAAGACAGTAACACAAATGTTGCAACAAAATGTTACTGTCATTGATAATGATAACCTTGAATTAATTACTGTCACTGATATGTTATCAGTAAGCAATAACATTCTCATTTTCATCGTTTTTTATCAAATATTGATCTTAAACAGAAGACAGTAAACACAAAAGTTAAGACAAAAATGTTACTGTCACTGATAAATTTTAACATATTTATTTTTATCATTTAAAACATACCATTTTGATATTTAAGCCGAAAACCTCTTCCACCAACAGATGAATCAGTGATGAATTTAATGTCAAAATAGCTATTTGAATATATCCCTTTTGGCGGTAAAAGATTACAAAACATTCCACCTCGAGGAAAAACTCTTACAAAATCTCCACCACAATTTTGGATAACTCTTTGTGCAATCCGTGATAGAGAACTACTATATTTTGTTTCACTTGTTGCAACATCAAAATCAATAAATTCTATTTGAACTTTCCGCGCACTTTCTGCCACAGGTAAAGTATTATTTTCAACGGTAGCATTCAGAATCCATTGACAGCTAAGATTTGGGAAATAGCTATGCCCATATCCAGGGGATTCGATATATCCTTCCATTTTTCCATTTTCATCTGGAATTATTGTTCCACCACACCCGGTTGGTACTGAAAAAGCATTTATAAGTATTTGGATTATGCAAATTTTTAGGTAATAAAAAAATATTTTTTTATATTCAGAATCAGCAAAAAAATCTGAATCTCGTAGCAGAGAGCTTTTAAAAAAAATTTAAATAATAAAAAAAGAAATTTTTAAAATTGTTACGGACACAACGCCAAAAATGCAAAAAAACCGTGGAAACGGTTCCAACGTAAAATCGATATTTTTTGATTCATCAAAAATTGGTATAAAAAAATTCCTTATCGATATTTTTTTTGCGAAATTGAAATATATCGATTTCGCAGAGCCCTGACTCAATTGTCTCAACCAGAAAATTTTTTTTCATTAAACAATTTTTAAAAATTAACCCAAAAAAAGCACTTACATTCCAAAATTTTATATGATAAAACAAATCCAACACCGCACCATGGATCCGATGAATCCCGCTTACAATCCAAAATTGGAACATCATTTTCCATAATCTTTCGATTAGTTTTAAAATATATTGTTGCATAGGGTACGGTAGTTCGAAAGATTAAAGGTTTTGGTTGATTTTCACAAATTTCAATGAGTCGAGTTCGATTTGCAGCAGATTGATGGTCAAAAAGTTCCAAAGAATTTACGCTACAATTAACCGCGGTTCCAGAAGCCATTTTTGCAGATTTTAAAGTTATTTCAATATGATATTGGGGTGGAACCGAAATATACCAGGCACATATATCATCATCATGAACATCAAAATATGTTATGGTTCCAGAAGTTTGGGTAATTCGACCCCCACATCTTGGTTCCACAGCTTTCCAGGACATTTTTAGGTAGGTTGAACCAGAATGTAATCGAATATAAAATAATAGTTTCGCCGCATTTCCAGAAGTATAAAATGGAACATTCGTGTCAGGAACCTAAAAGTTGAGAAAATTTGCATAATTTGGTTTTAATGTTCAAAATTTGCATGATTTGTTTAAAGGTTTAAAATTTCCATAATTTGTATAAAATGTCCAATATTTGCATAATTTGAGTAAAGGTTTAAAATTTGCATAATTTGAGTAAATGTCCAAAATTTGCATAATTTTTTAAAATGTCCAAAATTTGCATAATTTTTTTAAATATGGAAAATTTGCATAATAAAATTTTTTAAATCCTTACGTTATTATCTCCATGACAAAATCCACCAATCAGGGGCCGATCGGCAGTTGGGCCATCATGAATTGTTAAATTTGCAAATCCGAATCGGCATCCTTTACTTGTTAATGAATAAAGTTTTGGGATTGAAAAATTTTCAAATCGAAATTCAATAATCTATAAAAAAAATAAAAAATTAAAAGATTGATTTTTTGTTTAAACAAAATTCATACTTTTCGAGTATCAAAAAGTTGAATAGTCCATTGACAAACAGAATCTCGTAGCTCAACGAATCTTGTACTTCGACTATATTCAATAATGCCAGTTTCATTATGTGTATGAAAGCCACAAGCTAAAAAAGAATTTGAATATTTAAAGGTGATATTTAAATTTAAAGATATTATAAATATACTGTAGAAATTTAAAGTCCAAAATTTTCTTATCAAGAATTTTTATCAAAAAAATTTAACTTCAAAATTGGTTTAAAATTAAGAAAAAAGAAAAGATTCACTCTCCCACAGCGATTTTTTGGCAAAATGTCTTTTCAACGCCAAAAAACATAAAAATGGAAAAAAACATTTTTTTTCTTCCACATGGCATTGAAAAACGTTTTGCCAAACATTAGCTTTAAAAAAATTTAACGTTGAATTAATAAAATAAAATAGATATTTGTATTAAATAAAAATGCCACAAAAATTGATTAAACTTACTATCTTCTTGATTTTGACAAATTGTACCATAATATCCAGGATTACATTCACATTTTCTAAGACCATTAACTTCAATGCATTTTCCATTTTCCCCACATGGATTCCCGACACAAACATCATACTTTTCACAATGTGTTCCTTTAAAGCTATATGGACATTTACAACTTGATGCATTTTCAGTGATCTAAAAATATTTAAATAAATATTAAATTGGATAAATATCGGAAAGCAATTGTCCAGATCTGATATCAGCATTTTTGAGGGAAGAAAAGAGCAAAATTTGATGTGTCCTTTAAAAAGCGGCTTAAGATTAAAGGAAAAATGTGGCATTTGAAAAGCGCCATATGTTTAAAGGAGAAAATGTGACCTTTGAAAAAACGGCATAAGATCAAAGGATAACATTTGACCTTTAAAAACAGAATTTTGTGACATCAAATCTGGACATGCTTAAAAAGAATAATAAAAACATACAACACAAGTGCCACCATTTCGACATCCATCAATATCACAACTTTTTTCTTCATCACTTGGAATCCTTTTACACCCATCTGGACCTCTGCCATCTCCTTCATATCCCTCTTCACAGCTACATTGCACATTTGGATTTTGAGTGCATGTTGCTTTAGGATGGCATGGATTATCTTCGCATGTCTCTTGAGATTTTGTACAAACTTTTCCATCTCCGTCCCATCCAGGGGGGCATGGCCCACAATGATATGATCCAAAAGTATTTAGGCATTGAGTTTTAGGATTTTTAGAACATTCATTTGGCATATTTTCAGCACATTCATCAATATCATAACAATGTAGGCCATTCCCTTGGAGACCAATAGGGCATGAAGAACATTTAAAACTTCCAGGTAAATTAATACATTGTGCTCCAGGATAGCATGGATTCTGAGTTGTACATTCATCAATATCAATACACGTTGGATTATTTGGATCCATATCAGATTTATATCCAAATTCACATAAACATTTGTATGAATCTTCTGAAGCTGACATACAATGTCCATGCTCACCACAAAGATCAAGGGAATGATCACATGAAGTTGATTTCATTTGACATCTTCGCCCATGATATCCGGTTGGACAATGGCATGTAAAACCTGGCAAAAGGTAATTGTTTGAACATGTTGCATTATTTTGGCATCCTAAATGTGTTTTTCCATACATTTCACATTCATCCACTCGACTGTCACAATCTTTCCCCTCAAAATGTGATGGACAAAGACATTGATATTTTGAAACTAAATCAATACATGTTCCACCATTTTGGCATGGATTTTGTTGGCATTCATCTGTTTGAATCATTTTTACAACTTTTACTATATTTTCATTCACCATTGTTATCAACTTTCGAAGTCTGGCATTTGTTCGGCCTGAACCTTTTCGAGCTTTAACAATTGTGGTAATATTTTGTTTAATTAATTTTATCTAAAAAATTAATTTTTTTAATTTATCAATTAATTGCTTAAAAAATAATTTCCGTTCAAGACATTTAAATTTTAATTAAATTTTATCAAACAATAAAAAAAAGTTATCAAATTATCACTACTTTTGATAATAAAAGTTCAAAAAATCTCAAACGGAAATTATGCAAATTTTTATAATAATTTTTATACATAAAACTTACTTCATTAACAATATGAGTTGCTTCAGTTTTGGAATCATAAATTTGAGTTTGAAGGGTTGAAAACATTGTATTCCAAGCATCAACATTTTGAATATGTTTATTTATCAAATTTTGAAGTTCTGCGATTTGGGTCTTAAAAAAAAGGGATTACGGTAGTTTAAAAAATTTTAAAAAACAAACAAAATTGGTGCCAAAAAAAAGACATCAAAAATAGGTTATAGTTTTAAAAGAATAATATTAGATTAATTTTCAAAAAAAGATTCAAAAAAATTAGGGTACGGTATTTTTTAAATTTGAAAATTATATTTTTTGACGCGAAAAAAATAGGTATAAAAAAAGTTTGTCAGGATTTTCTCAAAGCTAAGAATTTTAAGAACTGATATGATAAGAGATACTCCATAAGATCTCCAAAACTTCCTTATCATCATTTAAAAAAAAATTAAAACCCTGACAAACTTTTTTCGGGCCACTCGGTACAGTATATTTTAGTTAAAAATTTGTGCCACAAAATATTTAAATCAAAAATAAATATTTAAATCATTGTTTATAAATTTGAATCAAAAACATTTTTGAAAAACTTACAGAATTTGGTAAGGAAAGAATATCAGTTTTTTCAAATAAAATGCTTGCACCATCACTAACTCGAAAAGTAATATTTTTAGATTTTCCGGCATGGAAATACATATTTCCATCAACCATCAAAAAGCGAGATCTAAAAAATAAATTGTGCAAAAGTTGAAAAAAAACTTATAAAAGTGCCAAATTGGAATTTAAAAAAAAATAAATACCTTGCTTCATCACGATTTGATATTACCAGATCACTGTAATCATCTGTGCCGGAAACAAATAAAGGCAAAAAATGCCATGCCAAAAATGGCAATAAAAATATAAAATTTATCATTTTTTGTCGTTGCTTCATTTCATTTCAACTTTTTTTGGTGCAGAAAAAAAAATTAAATGAATGCTGTAAAACAACTTTAATGAAGAAAAAGTGAGAAAAATGATTTTTCATTTGTTTGGAAGAAAAAAAAATAGTTGAATCAATGCTTTGTTTTTGCTTTCACGATCCACAAAAATTTTGTGGGATCAAATTACTGTTATATATTTTTTTTCTGTTTGGTGATAGTTTATATTTGAATTAAAAGTTTGGAATCAAAAAAAAATGATGACAAAGCTTTTTTTTCATCAACAAATGTGTCAGTTGGCATTTTTTTTCTTGTTTTTGTGAAAAAAATTTTTCTGCAAAAATATTTAAAATTTGTTTATCGAGCATACTGTAGAAATTGAAAAATTGAAAAAATGTCGAAAATTTGCATATTTTTTTTAAAGGCTCAAAATTTGCATAATTTCTGTTTATGTCAATGAGATGAAGAATTTAAAAAAAAAATTACATTAATCTAGAGACGTGCACGCGCGACTCAAACGCGAGTGTTCCCCTTCATTTTTTTTCGTCCAAAGGAAAAACGAAGAGAGGCATACTGTAGATTTTTTATCTTTTTTTTATAAATAAGATTTTTATCCTTCTAGATGTAAAAAAATACGGAGATTCCAAAAATGCAACTTTTAAATATCACTTCCGTATAAAAAATCAGACAAAAGTCTAAAAAATCGCTTTTTTTCACGTTTTTGAGAAAGTGATACATTACACTCAGAGAGCTTGAAGCTTGGAATCATATCAGCTGGATAGAGCTTTTTTTTCTCCATCTGATGCATTTTTCAAAAATCACCCACAATCACCCCGTCATAGTCAAAAACTATTTTTTCTAATTTTCAGCTTAGCTTTTTCTTAAAAGTTACTTGGATGCAAAAAAGAGGCTCGATGCACTTGCATGTTTGTCGCAATGGAGAAGACGGTTGCTTATAAGGCAAGTGTGCGCAGGTTCAAACCCGTCCTCGGGTTCGATGCAAAAAAAAAGTACAATTTGCGAATGCAACACGAAAATATTGAAGAAAGAAATGTGTTCCCCGACCGAAAAAAAAATAATTTTGCTATTTTCCAACAATAAATTAAGCTGTAATATTAATTTCTTTTTTATTTTTCTTTTTTTATATCTACTAATTTGTTTGCGGCGAATCTGATGGTACCAAATATATTGCGGTCCGAGAACTTTGAAAAACACGTGCACGTCTCTACATTAATCCAAAAATATGGTTTAATTAAATTTTTGAAAAAAAGATTTTCGAGATTGGCATTTGATGACATAATGCCAAATGAACCAAATATGCAAATTTTAAACCAAAGAAAAAAAGTTTTTAAAAAATGAATTTGAGAAGCTCCCTGAAATTTGTGGATTAAATTACTTTAGTTATTTTCTTTCAATCATATTCAAATTTTTTCAATTTAATCGAAAGTGTTGGCTTTTTAATGTGTGCCATCCACAGTCTTCATTAAATGTCATTATTTTTGAGTTAAACTGTCAGCTGTTTTATATTTTTTTGGCTTGTTTTTTTTTTATTTTGAGGATTTTCGATGGCAAAAAAATGTAAAATGATCACAAAAAAATTTAATGCATAAACAAAAATTTTAATCCATCGACTCTAAAACAAAGAAAAGGTTCAATTTTCGGAGGCGATGTTTGGCAAAATGTTTTTCAATGCCATGATACCAAAAAAAATTATCGTATTTTTTTATTGCAAAAAATATTAAAAAAGAAAAAAATCAAAACACTTTTCATTTTGGCATTGAAAAAAACGGCACTTGTTCTATTTACTCCCCCACATTTTTTCAGCATCAACAAAAAGTACCGCTTTAATTCTGCCACCATTTTTTCTTTTAACATAAAAAAAGAAGGAAACAAAGAGAAAAATATTGTTTTCTTTTAATTTTATTAATTTTTCATCATTCCTGTTTTTTCGCCCCTTTAAATGTAAAAAAAAGAAAAATACAGAATTGTCTGAAGGTAGTAGGTATGCCACTTTTTGTTTCCATGATTTTTTAAACCAAAATTATTTGTTTTAAAAACTTTACTTTGTCTTTGCCATTTCAAAACTTATAATAACGCATGGCATTGAAAAACATTTTGCCAGGGATCGGGATCGGGCTTGGTAAATTAAATGAATGCTAAACTCAATGTGCTAAAATTTTTGTTATCTCAAAAATTAACAGAAATCGAAAAGTTTATTTTCAAAAAACAAAAAAAATTTTAAATCACAAAAATAGAATTTTTAATTAAAAATATTTTTAAAAAGCTTTATTTTTTTTCAGCCATTCCAAAACTTGTGAAGCATTTTTATCGGGCGGAAAAACGGGATAAAAGACTTTAACAATTAATCCATCATATAAAATCATTGCAAATCGTTTTAACATTGTTTCACCTTCAAATTCAAAGGTTGGAAGGGTTAAAGCTTTAATCAATTCTTTGTCGTTATCACATAATTGTGGAAATGGTAAATCTAATCGTTGAACAAGTTCTCGCTGATATGAAGGGTCTTGAGTGGAAAGACCAAAAAGTTGTCGAACACCAACTTTTCGAAAATCTTCATATAAATTTTTGTATGAACAATTTTGAGGTGTACAGCCCCGGGCGCCTGGTAAAAGTACTGTAGATTTTGTCTATCAACAAATAAATTTTTTCTTACCTGGAATTTCATTCCATTCTGGAGGCGGTTCAATATTTGGTTTTCCAGTTCTTGGAAATGCAAAAATTACAGTTATTCCACGCAAAGATGAAAGATTTATTTGAAAATTATCATCATTGTTATTGTCAACAGCTGTCAAACAAAGGCATGGCATTTGCATTCCTTCTAAATGTGTAACACCGCCATCGTCCGTTGGCTTTGGCAATGTTGACCAATCTGGAATTGGGGGAGTTGCCATAACTAGTTTTCTAAAAAGTAATAAATTAAAAATATTTATATCAAATAATATTTTTAGCAAAATTTATGCAAATTAAATAGGATACTTCTCGAATTAAGGTAACATTAAACAATAGGGGTGGCGGAGTTGTGAAAATCGCTCAATTTTAAGACTCAACCCTCGCAGATTTGAGTCCATTTCCGTGCCCTTTGCAGGTGCCGCTAATTGAAATGGTACCCTAAAGCCCCTAAGGGTAAGTGGAAAACCTTGAAAAAGGGGAGCCATAAAAAAGTTGCACGGGCAAAAAATTCTTCTTAATGTTGAAAAACCGCCCTCCAACCTTTTTTGTTATGTGATTTATTATCTGATGGGAAGGGGGGGGGGGTATTTAAGCCTTTTTTCAAAGATAGAAAAATCAATATTTTATATAAAGTGTGCCAAAAAATAGCACTCAAAATGCAATTTTAAAATAAAATCGATAAATAACAAATCCGTTATGAAACTGGAATCCCAATCCGAAACAAAATTCATCAAGTTTTCTAATGAAAATTGTTAATTCAAGAGAAACTAAAAATAACATAAAAATATTTTTATATTTGTTAAAAACAAAAAACAAGTGTTGCCCCTTTCAAATTTGAGTCATCTTTAAGTAAAAAAGAGTTTTTAAACAACCTTTAAAAAAGTCGACCTTCCTCAAAGTTGAAGAAAAACCACAGCAGTTTTATTTTTTTTTTCACGAGGTCACAAAGAAACGTGCAATAAAAAAACTTTTTATTTTTCAAACGGGGGGGGGGAGAGTCCAAGCAATGGAAAATTGATTTTTAACCAAAAATGTTTATCACTTATTTTTTTTTCGTTTCTTTCAATGAGTCATTTATTGCTGAAAAAAATGGGGCAGCAGCAGCAAGGAAAAAAAATGAATTTTCCCCAACAGCAGCCGCAGCAATAACAACAAAACATTGGCTTTTAAAGGGGGAGTCGCACTTCTCACAAACTTTTTATAAGAGGGAGCAGAGAAAAAGAGACAACGCTGCCGAGTCAAAGAAAAGAAATAGTGCGTCTTTTCTCTTTTTTCTCCCTGATTTTCAATAATTTTTATAAGAAAAGATTTATGCGAACTGCGACTCCCCCTTTAATTAGACACTGGCAAGTGAAAAAATAATTTTCGAAAAAATAAAAAATTTTGCTTTATTATAGTACTTTTGGGTCTGAATAAGAATAATATAAAAACAAAAAAGTAAAAAAATTAAGTTAAAGCGCCGAAAATGCCATCTGAAAATTCCAAAAAGCAAAATTTTTTGGTTGAAAAAAAGACACTTTTTCTTTCCTTTTTTTGCAACAAAAAAATGCATTCCCTTTATGCTTTTGAAGGACACATTGCCAAAAACAATGCATTTTTTCGATTTTTTAACGTTTTTGATTAAAATCTAGCTCTGCGATTGCTCCATATTTTTTTCGAATGATTTCCGGATGATTTTTATTTTTTATTTAGATGTATTTTTTTAAGGGCTATTAAACTGTGCCACCAGTTATGCTTACCTGGACTTACCTGGGGGTCAAAAGACGAAAAAACATGTTATTTTTGAGTTTTCCACCCTTTGTCCTATAAAAAAAAAGGAAAGGAAAAATGCCTGCTTGCCAGTCTCTACTTTTAATCTTAAAATTTTATCTTTTATGCAAATTTGTGATGAAAAAACGATACCCATCCATCCATTAGAACTATCGGAACAAGGTTAATTTTTTTTTCTTTGATGATAGACTCATGAATTTATATTTATTGGCATAATAAAACTTCCTGATCTGTAGTTTTCTTTTTCGGAACTTTTCTTTAAATGGCATTTTTTATTTTAATTTTTGCAAAAACTTTCATTTTCAAATTTTTTTAATAAAATCTTTTTTACAAAACACTTTTAATTTTCAAAGTTCAAGATTAAAAAAACAATTTTTAAAACAACAAAAAAAACTCAAGTACATTCATTTAAAAGAAAACCATGGGAAAAGTTCGATAAAAAAACATTTAAAAAATATAAGACACCGAAAAAATACAAAGATATATTTAACGCTTACAGTACACAAATAATGTTTAAAGATCACAAAAATGATGACTTTTTATTTTTCTTATTTTTAGTATTATTATCTTTGGTTAGTAATATAATTATTGATAATAATAATAATAATTTAAGGAAATGTGCCGTCGTCGTCACAAAAAATATCAAAAAACATTGTTGAAATAAAACACTGGGTTTTTTGTCCTTAACTAATTCATTTTAAAGCAGAAAAAATGCTTAAAAATGTTTAAATGTTTTTTCTCACACATTTCTGTTTATATTTTTGAGTTCAATTTCTTTCGTAAAATTAGTGTTATAATATTAATAACTTTAAACGTATACCTTTTACACTCCGATTTGTTTGTTCTGTTTTTTATTCAAATTTTTTTATTTCATTTGTCTTTGATCTTTCACCACGAATATAAAATCGAATTCAGTGGTCATTTTTCTAAAATCCTTGTTTGGCAAAATGTTTTTCAATTTTTTCTAACAAAAAAATACGAAAACTTTTTTCGCTCCATGGCATTGAATAGACATTTTGCCAAACATCGGGGTGCGAAAATTGAATTTTTTCATTGCTTCGAAATTTGATATGAGGTATTGAATATAAATTTTTTTAATGGTTCTGACAGGCCTTTTAAGCTTTTTAGTGAATTAATTTTCTTACGGGTTCGAACCTGAAAGATATCGGGTTGAAAGCCCACATCGCTAACCACTCGACCACTCATTTTTCAATAAAATACTTGACCTAAAATTTGTTTGTATACATATTAAATATAAACATTTAATTTCTTTTTAACAATTTTTAAGCTTTTGGTAAATTTAGCTGATTACTGTAGCTTTTTTTTGGGATAAAAATTATAATTTCAAATTTTGATGACTAAAAAGATAAAAAAAATCAAATTAAATTTTTTGATAACAAATGCTATCATTTTATCAAATATAATTTTTATGTTATATTTTCTGAAAGTGCGAACAAAGACTTTCATAATATCCATTAAAAATGCCATTTTTCCACACTCACACCTGCCATTTATTCCTCCGTTTTTAACTCTTTTTGTAAAAAAAATTATTTTGCGAAATTTTCATTTTTAAATTAATGCTTATTTTTCCATACTTTTTTAAAATTACTAGCTTTTTTTCAGCTGCTTATTTTTATTCGCCGCCTATTTTTTTCTTCTTTCAAAAAAATATCAAACATTAAATACAAAATTTCATTTAAAATTCAAATTTAAATATTAAAATTTGAAAGGAAATGTACCGTTCTGTTCGACAGTCTTTGTCATCTTTAAAAGGATTAAATATTGTTGGAAATAATAGTATTGATGGTGGCGGTGGTGGTGGTGATGAAATAATTATGAATAAATCAATTATAATAAATAATAATAATAATAATAACAATAATTTTCGAAGTGATTCAGCTGCTTCATCAGTTGATGACATCCATATTGATATTTATCAACGTCGAAGTTTATCTGGTACATTTTCAAGGGCCGCAAGAGTTGACTCAGCAGTCCATGGAATTCCTGTACAAGAAAAACTTTGTGGAATTAATGAGTTACAAGATGGAGAGTAAGTTGGAATGGGAAAGAGTTTTTTTGGGTGATTATGCAAATTTGAGTTAAATGGTATACGGATTAAAGTTACATTGCCATAGACTAAAATAGAAGTTGTGGCGATAGTGATAACAAATCAATAATTTGTAGTTGCTGAGAAGCTAACGATTAAATTAATTAAAGAAAAATATGACAATTTAATTCTAAAATAAAAAAATTAGAGTTTTAATTATTCAAATTTGTTTATAGATTGACAGAGTTATTTCTAACCTTAACTGGCACATTGGAATTTTTCGGAAACAGAAACGAAAAAAGTTCAAATTTGTGTTGCCATTTTTTCCGTTTTAAACCATTTCGCCCAAAACTTTCCCAATATCTTCTTCAAAATGTTTTAGATAGTTTAGGTTTCATTCATATTTATTGGATTCATAGCCGAAAAGTTATAACCAATAAAAGGTGCGCGATCGATTTTTTTGGCGAAATTAACTTTTGTTGCCATATTTTTAAATTTGCATATTTCGGAGTAATTTTTTTCTGGCATGTTCCTGATAGTCATATCAACATTTTTATTTTCAATTATAGCATTTGGAAATAATACGTCTGAATTATAGCTCACAGAAAATCGCAATTTTTCATTTTTATTTTAAAATTCTCCTGCAGCGATTACGCTGTGTTTGGCATAAAATATATGCTGAGGAAGAAAAAATTATAAGAATTGTTCGGATTCTAAAGCATTTTCGCGTTGAGAGATCATCATGTTTTATTTGCTTGCCGATACTCCATTTAATACATTTAGTTTTTTAAATCTGATACAGTAATTCATGACATTGAAGCTTTAATATATCCTTTTTTATTACAGTAACCTCATTTTAACAGATAATTATAATAATACAAATAATTATAGAATGAAAGAAGTCACACTTTCAATTCTCTCCGCTGACAACATTGAAACCATTGATTATAGAATTTTAGTCATCAAAGAAAAAGATGATAAATGGTATGCTTTGGCTCCGAATTGTACATACTGTAATACACCACTGATTAAAGGTTTGATTGATCTTTGATCAGCAGTGCTATTGTGTTTTTTGGTTTTTTCATCGCCCCGTGACCCCGTACATTTCAAAAACTTGCACCGCCCCGTCCCACATCCTTAAATTTAAATAAATTTTTGGCACTTTTTCAAATTATTTAATTTTTATTAATAAAATATTGTTTAAAATTATCTAAATTTATTTTTTAAAAACTAAATTTTTCTAAAATTTAGCCCTACTTCGGGCCACGACGGGACGCCTTGGGGCATAACAAAATGGATCCAAAAATAACACTGTTGAATAATTTATGCAAATTAAAAGCCCCATCCATTTTAGGAGTAATTTGTTATGGCCGAATTCGATGCCCGTTACATGGAACAGCGTTTAATCTAAAAAGTGGAAAACTAGAAGATTTACCAGGATTTGATTCTTTGCCCGCTTTTAAGGTTACCCTTTCTCTCACAGATGTTTTTCTTTCAACAACTTTAACAAAAATCTCTCAAACACGAATTATTGATCCAATGAGTAAATGTAAAGATTCCATCAATGACCCTGTTGTAATTGTTGGAGCTGGAATTGCTGGAATTACATGTGCTGAGACACTTCGACATGAAGGATATAATGGCCGAATTGTTCTAATCTCTCGAGACGATCATCTTCCATATAATCGTTCACTTTTATCCAAAAATCTTGATCTTCTTGAAGATGACGTAATATTTCGTAAGAAAGAATTCTATGAAATTCATGATATTGAACTGCTACTTGGGCATCGGGTTAAAACTATTAATGTTGAAAATAAAATTCTTACAATGGATGATGAAAAAAAGATTACATTTAAATATTTGGTTCTTGCCACGGGAGGAATTAATAAACCTTCAACAATAAAGGGAGCAGATTTGGATGGAGTTTATTCATTAAGGGATATCAGTGATCATTCAGTAATTCAACAATGCTCTGTAAAAAAGCATGTTACAATTGTTGGATCTGGTTTTATTGGTAAGTAGTAATAGGCTCTGACATTGGAAAATTTGCATAAACTTTAAAGTGTATATATTTTTTTGTGATAAGTTTTTTTGAAAGTTTTGTAGCTTTTTTTGAAGAATGACGAAAATTGTAAAAGAAAATCCATAAAAACTTATAAATTTGCATAATGTGAAAATTTGTAACAGATTTTTGTGACAATTTTGTTACAAAAATTTTGTGACAAATTCCACTTTTTGCTTATTACATCATCGTGATAAGCAAAAAAAACTGAATTTGTTACAAATTTTTTGTGACAGAATTGTCACAAAAATCTGTTACAAATCCACTCATTATGCAAATTTATGACTTTTATGAAATTCTTTTTATTATGTTTTTAAAAAAAACTTGTCACAAAAAAATGTTACAAATGCGTGTTACAAAAAAATTAAAATATTTTTATCTTTTACTGTGTCACAAAAAATGTGACAACCAATTTCTGTAACAACTTTCTTTTTTCCCTGAAAAACTTGAATCCCACGAACCTTTTTTTTCAGCCCTAGAAATTGCAAGTGCCATTGGAAAGCGTGCTCGAAGCATTACAGTACTTGGAAAATCTGGCACACCTTTTAAAACTTTTGGCCCAACTTTTGGACGAAATATTCGAAGATTTCTCCAAGATCACACTCGAATTACAATTCGACAAGATAGTCTTGTTCGATCTTTTGAAGGATTTGATCAAGTTGAACATATGGTTTTAAAAGATGGCCTTTGTGCCGTTGCTCAAACGGTAATAATTGCCAATGGCATTCATCCATGCACTTCAATGCTTGTTGGATCTGGAATACAAATGAATACAATGGGATATGTAATTGTTGATGAACAAATGAAAACAAATCAAACAAATGTTTTTGCCATTGGTGATTGCACCGAATTTCCATTAACACTTTTTGGGGGGCATCGAATTTCTCTGCCGCATGTACAGATTGCACAATTTCAAGGTTTGGAAATTTGTTTTGACACGAATATTTTACAATGAATCCAAAACAAAAAATGATGAAATTTTTCAAGTTGATGTTTGGCAAAGTGTTTTTAATGCCATGTGGCAAAATGTCGTTCAATGCCATGATGGAAAAAAGTATTTAGGCAAAAAAAAAGAAAATATGTTTTAAAACATGTTTTTCTCTCTCCAACATGGCATTAAAAACATTTTGCCAAAAAAGTTAATTTGAAAAATTGCACCATAGAATTTTGCGGAGTTTAAATATTTTTTTTTCAGGAAAAAATGCTGCCATGACAATAACAAACAAAAATCATTCAAGTGATTATGTGCCATTCATGTGGACAGATATCTTTGAACGACATATAACATTTTGTGGTGACTTTTTTACAACTCCTTTACAAAATGCCGAAACTATTGTCAAAGGTGATATCGCGGATAACACGTATTGTTGTTATATTTTAAAGTAAGCTTTTGTGATGATTATTTTTATCAATTTTGCAATGTTTTTAAAAATTTTGCAAAAAATAATATAAGATGACAGTAACCCAAAAATTATCAATTAATTCCTCAATCGATTACTGTCATTCAAAAAATTTTTTTTGCAGGAATAATGAAGTAATAGCTGTAATTGATTGTTCAAAAAAAGCTGTGGCAGTACAATTTATTGAAATTTTTCGGCATAAAATTAAAATTTCACAAGAAATGGTTGAAAGGTAAAAAAACTTTTTTAAATTTAAAAATTAAAAAATTAATAATTTTTCAGTAATAAAAATGATGACTGGAAATTTGTACAAGATTAAAAATGTTTCGAAATTTTGAAAGTTTATTTTTAAAATAATGTTTTATTATTGGATACTGTAAAAAATAAAAAAATTATTTAAATATGTTTTTTAAAATTAAAAATGTTTTTTTAAAGAATTATAACGCATATTTCATTGCTTTTCTTACAATTTTCATATATCTTCTTTCATCGGCATTATTAAGTTTGGCACTACAATCACTAAATGGACAAAAATTCCTAAAAATTTTAATTTTGAATTAAAAAAATTAATAACAAAGTACAGTAATCGATGGAGTAATTAAGTTTAAATTTTGGAATTACTGTCATTTTACTTGAAATTTGCATAAACTTTGAAAAATGTGTCCTCTATTTTTTTGGCATTAAAATTTGCAACTTTTTTATATAAAATATTTACCATGCAGTTTCAACAAATCCTTCTCCATTAAGAGATAAAGGATATAAATAATATTTTTGATCATTTTCTGTTCCACTTGAAACAACATGATGTGGAGGAATTCGATACCAACTAATTCGATATACTTGATTTGTTGTTGACGGAAATTCTCCGGTATTACAGCGATGATGGACTTGAAGATATGGTCGCATTTTTCCAAGTTGTTTTGATTTTGCAAAAATATTAAATAATCCATCCTTATCAGTGAGGGTATCATTTAACATTGAATCTTGATAAACTATAAAAAAAAGATGTTGTTTAGGTTTTATCAGATTGTCTATATTAGCATATAAGGCAAAACTAAATTTTTGGCCGAAATCGAAATTATTTTCAATTGAATATAAAAAACATGGCCGATGTCCACATTTTGGCGTTCTGTCACAAAACGCCAAAATTGGTACTTTTCTCGTTTACGTCCTCCTTCAAATTTTCATTCACAAAAGCAACCGTTTACCCTTTTAAAATCGCAAACAAAGCTCACAAATTTTATGCAAATTTGTGAATGAAAAATTGAAGGGGGGGGGGGGGCGCAAACGAGAACAGTGCCCCAAAATTTAATCTGATAAATTTTTTCCTATATGATTTAAACTTTTTTTTATATCGCATAAATGTTCCCTTAAAGGGAGTGTCGACGATAAGCAAAAAACGCACTACGACGGTAAGGGCGTCGCGCCAATGATAGGGAATAAAAAGTATGCAAAAATTCATCCGTCAAACCGATGTGAATGAATGACAAAAAAAACAAACTTTTCATTCCCCATCATTGACGCGACGCCCTTACCGTCGTAGTGCGTTTCTTGCTTGTCGTCGACACTCCCTTTAAATAAATCATTCATTTTAAATTCTCCATCAAATTTTTGAGACTGGTTATTTTTCTTCTTTATAAAATTTATAAATTATAATTCACCAATTTTAAGTAAAATATGGCTGGAGTTTTATCTAAACAAGTAAGTTAAACTTTTAAACGATTCTTTAATAAAAACTTTTATTAAATTTTATTATAACTTTTATTTTTCAGATGCTTGAGTATCCGTTTGCTCTTGGATGGACAATTTCTGAAGCACGTTTAAAAGCTTTAAACGACTCAACCGAATATGAATATTTAGAAAGTGATAAATTGACTGCTATCAATTCTTCGGGTGTTAAATATTTTCTTCGAATTTATCCTAATGGAAATAAAGAAAAGAATTATGGAAAAACATGGATATTTTTACGTTTGGAACTTGGAAATGAAAAGAAAGTTGAAGCTGAATGGACAATTTCAATTAAAACTGCAGATTGGAGCCGTAAAATGGATGATACTTTTAAAAAAAATTCTGGATGGGGTTCTTCTTGTTGTACCACAGATGAATTATTTGATTCAAACAAAAATTTTATTGTTGATGGAAAATTTACTATAAAAGTTGAAGGAATTTTCAAAGTTGCAAATGCTGAATCAATAAAAGAAATTGGACTTTTCAAATCAAAATGGAATCCATCAAAAAATTTTGGTAATTTATGGAATATGGGTTTTGAAGATTTTACAATTATTGCTGATAAAAAAGAAATAAAAGTATGTTTTTAACATCGTTGTTTACGGTTATTACATACATGAAATATTTAGGTTCATAAATGCGTTCTTGCTGCTCATTCACCTGTTTTTGCTGCATTGTTTAAACCTCCAATGAAAGAAGCAATCGAAAATAAAGTTGAAATTACTGATTTTTCATTTGAAATTGTAGAAATGGCTGTTAAACTTTGTTATTATCAAACTTATGATGAAAATATTTCAATTGATGAATCTTTTTTACTTCTCAAATTTGCAGATAAATATAATATGGCAGATATTCAGGTAATGGCTTTTAAGTTGTCTAAGATATTAAATTCTATCTTTTTTAGGAAAATCTCGAAAAATATTGGAGTGGCAGAATTACTGTCTCAAATCTTTGTGAAATTGCAAATTGTGCTCCGGCTGTAAATGCTTTGAAACTTCAAAAAAAATGTCTTGATTTCTTGGTTCATTGCTTATCAGTAAAATATCCAGTGCCATTGATAAAGAATTTATTATCAAAGCTGTTACAATTTTTTCGTGCCAAAATTCTGAAACTCTTTAATTTCGGCGGTGTAAGCAGATATTTTTTGTTTATAAAGCACGATTTTTGAGAAACTCAAGCAATTTTTGGAACAGGAAAAAAAAAAGTTTGAGGAAAAAAGGTAAAAACTTTTTCCTGGGGTAATTAGGGCCCAAAAACCTCATTTTTGAGGTCAATTTCGAAATTTATGCACCAGATTTCGAGATATGAATTAAGGGTCATTTTTTTGAAAAATTTTCAGTTTTTGAGATAAAATTACAAATTTGGTATCATATGATAGCCCTTGACGAGCTGAGTCTAGAATATTTGGAATTTAAGACATTTGATCATTTTAAAAAGGTGTTTCGGTTCACACAACGCCAAAAACTCGTTTTGGTTACGGTAATGAAGCAATAACTTTTTTTCCCTAGGACAATAGATGATTTTCTCACCGGAATCGGATTCCCCGCTATTTTTTACCCCTAGGACCCAAGATATCGAACTTTGGCAGGGGGTATTCGGTACTTTTAAAAATTAACGAAACTTGTCGATCGTGATGTGCAAAAATCCAAAATCTGGAAATTTTACTGGAATTGACTATATTTTGATTCGAAATGGTAAATTTATGTTAGAAAAAATTAATAATAAATTTGTGTTAGAAAAAAAAGCATTTTTAGTGATTTTCTTAATGAAAAACATTGATTTTTAGAATATTTTTCTTAATATTTTAGCCTTTTTTTCAAATAATCAGCAAATGAAAAGTTGTAACCACAAAATGTTGAAATGTTGCCAAAAATTATTAAACATACCGGGTTTTATCGCAAAAGTCTCAAAAAGTTGATATCTGTTGATATTCGTAAGTGCGCGCAGGAAAAACTGAATTTTAGCGATATTTCTATGTTACTCAATTTTCAAACTTTGCATAGTTCCCATATTTCGAAATCACTATCAAAAATGCTCAAACTTTCCCAGGACGATCCACAGACATGGTATACCATAACGGAAGTCACCGAAAGTCAATATCTTACTTAATTCGAAAGTTATGCCCCTTCGTTGGTGTCGAAGATGTTTATTTTAACGGTTTTTAAAAAAGCAAAAATGTTCCCCCTCATTTATCGGAGTAAATCATATACCAAAAAAAGTGTTAGACAATAGCGCATTTTGTGAGGTATTTTTCAGCTCCGCCGAAATCCCACAAAAAATTTTTCTTCATGAATATAAATTTTTGTTAATTTTAAAGTGATGGCAAATTAATTCTAGAAGGATAAAAAATCTGAAATTATTAATTTAGACTCACATTGAGTCCCTTAATCGATTCCCTATACAAATTTGGAAGAATAGGAAAGTTTCGATTTTTCAAGGTATAATGTAGCTGGGTTACGGTATCGAAATTTCAGGGAGTTTTCATGACTTGTAACCCTTACCAATCGTATTTTTGGACCAATATTACCCTATTTTTAAGTTTTTAAGTCCATACGATCATTTTAAAAAAGTTTCGATGACCGAAAATTGAAAAAAATGCATTTTATTTTAATTAACTGTTTTTGTTTTTGAAAAACTTAAAATCTATTAAGTAAAAACACATAAAATGGTTAAAAAACATAATAAAAATGTAAAAAAAATAATTTGAAGGCAATTTCATTTTACCAAAACGTTTTAAGGAATTTTAAACGAATATGATGCAACTTTGGTGAATTTTGACCTTTAAAAATTCAAAAAAAATCTAATATTAGTTATTTTGACATAAATTATGCTGTATAAATTTTTTCTAACATAAATTTACCATTTCGAATCAAAATATAGTCAATTCCAGTAAAATTTCCAGATTTTGGATTTTTGCACATCACGATCGACAAGTTTCGTTAATTTTTAAAAGTACCGAATACCCCCTGCCAAAGTTCGATATCTTGGATCCTGGGGGTAAAAAATAGTGGGGAATCCGATTCCGGTGAGAAAATCATCTATTGTCCTAGGGAAAAAAAGTTATTGCTTCATTACCGTAACCAAAACGAGTTTTTGGCGTTGTGTGAACCGAAACACCATTTTAAAATGATCAAATGTCTTAAATTCCAAATATTCTAGACTCAGCTCGTCAAGGGCTATCATATGATACCAAATTTGTAATTTTATCTCAAAAACTGAAAATTTTTCAAAAAAATGACCCTTAATTCATATCTCGAAATCTGGTGCATAAATTTCGAAATTGACCTCAAAAATGAGGTTTTTGGGCCCTATTTACCCCAGGAAAAAGTTTTTACCTTTTTTCCTCAAATTTTTTTTTTCCTGTTCCAAAAATCGTTCAAATTGCTGTAGTTTTACAAAAATTGAGCTATAAACAACGATTATTTACGCCTTATTTTTTCATTATGCAAAATAAAAATAAAAACTACTGGCAAACTTTTTTGTAAACATGCAACAGAAAAAAAAAATCATTAATAAATATGCGATGTCTGTGGCATTTTTTTTAAAACGACTTTGTTTAAACGTGGGACATTTCAATAAATTAATGTAAACATGCGCAAATTTGTTTTTTTTGGAGCGCTTCGGCTGGTACTTTTGCTAAACATCTTCAATTTAAATATTAAAACTTTATTATATTTACTTATTATAGTTTTTATGATTACGGCCATCATCTGTTACTAATAGTTCAGCTGTGAGAAAATTAATTTTCAACGTTGTCGTTAAAGGGAGTGTCGGAGATAGTGAAAAACTTTTTACGACCGTTTTCCGTCATTCCAAGTTAGCAATGTGCACCATTTTTTCAAAATTATTAAAATGCTATAAATTTGGTACCATTAGATGCGCAATGAAAATAATATTAGATATAAAAAAACAAAAAACTAAAAAAAATCAATAATATCGAGTAATTAATTGTTAAAAAAATGGAAAAAGTGATTTTTTTTCAGTCGGGGAACACATTTTTTTTATAAATATTTTCGCGTCGCGTTTGCAAACGACACTTTTTTTGCAATGTCGTTTTCAAAAAAGGACTTTTTTTACAAAGACGATAGCACAGGTTCGATGCCCAGCTGAAACACAAAAATATTTTTTATCTCCGATTGAGTTTATTTTTGGTACCTATATGCTGTCGACCATGGAGAATCCAAAAATAAAAGCAGTTTTTATTATAAAGAAAGTATGCAGTTGTTGGATTCGAACCAGTGACCGAAGGACTGTTGCGCAGCGTCTCCCGCACTTGGACACAGACGCAAACTTTTTACCGCTCACTTTCGCGCAACTTTTGTTAATTTTATCCGGTGCAGAAAAAAAT
This sequence comes from Panagrolaimus superbus, assembly GCA_964035985.1. Classification (NCBI taxonomy): domain Eukaryota; kingdom Metazoa; phylum Nematoda; class Chromadorea; order Rhabditida; family Panagrolaimidae; genus Panagrolaimus; species Panagrolaimus superbus. Next base: position 18,253,925 of record OZ038357.1, read on the forward strand.
TCTGTATCGAATAGGTGTGGTTTCAAAAAACGGCTCTAACATGCCTAATGTATCACTTTTAAAAAAACGTGAAAAAAAGCGATTTTTTAGACTTTTCTTAGAGTTTTTATATGAAAGTGATATTTAAAAGTTGCATTTTTGGAATCTCCGTATTTTTTTACATCTAGAAGGATAAAAATAAAAATCATTAACAAAAATTTTAATTTCTACAGTATACCTCTCTTTCATTTTTCTTTTGACTGAAAAAAAATGCAAGGAACACATGCGTTTGAGTCGCGCGTGCACATTGCTATTCCAAGTGATGGAGAATGCATTCGTTGCGTGCGAGCGAAGAAACTTTTTCATTCCCCAACACTTGGAACGACGGAAAACGCTCGTAAAATTTTTTGCACTATCTCCGACACTCCCTTTAATATCAACGTCCAAAAAAGCAAATTAATCAACAAAAGATATCCGGCTTTTTTGTCTTACTGTGACAGTCTGCCAGAGCTATGGTTAACCAAATATCTTAAATACATCGAAAGCAAAGCAACAGTTCAATTTCCAAGGCGATATCTGGCAAAATGTTTTTTAACGCCAAAAAGTAAAAAAAAAGTTTCCATTGAAAACCAAAAAACATTTTATTTCTCTCACATGGCATTGAAAAACATTTTGCCAAACATCGTCCCCAAAAGAATTGCACTCTAAATCCGATATGCATAACTTACAAATATTATCATCCAACAAATCAATTCCAATCATGGAAACATTATGGCATCGCTTTTGCGTACAACATTGAACTCTTCCATCAATTTCAACTTTATATTCTTTAAAAAATGTTAATGGAATTTCAGGACTCCAAAATTGAATTATTATTGATGCAATTCCAGCAAACGCACAAATTCCAACCGCAATAAACATTAATTGTTTTGACAAAAATTTTAATCCATTTTCGAGCCATGTCTTTGGCTTTGAAATTGCAATTTGAATAAATTTTGAAAGCATTAAAGCTCGAGTAAAAAATGTTTTGGTTTTAAATTCTATTTCAGCGGAAGACATTTATATTTTAAAAAAACAACAAAAAAAATGTTGATTAAATTTTTTTTCAAACAAAAAATTGATTGAAAAATGTTAAAAGAAAAAATGGTTGAAAAATAACAGCAAAAAAAACATGAATCAGCAAACCCCCCCCCCCCGTTTATTAATCATTGTTGAAAGAAATTGTTAAAAATTTTCTTATCAAATTTCTGATAAAACATGTTCATTTTCTAAATCTATTTTACAAAACATTTTTCCAAAAATCATTTTTTTTAAACTACCGTAACCCAAAAAAATGAATTAATGATAAAAATTTATCAAATTAAATTTTATTACATAAAAACGAGGATCATTAATTACAATTAAAAACATACGTATGTAATACCAAAAACAAAACAGATACTGTATAAATTTTTTATACGATTTCAATCATCATCTATTGTGATTGTTTCATTTCTTTTTCGTTGAAGTTGATTTTCTTCTCTAAAATTGAAAGGATATTAACAACAAAGGGAAACACATTTAACGATAAATTTTTATACGCTACAGTAACCCAACTATTATTTGCTTATCGTAATACTTCGAACGCTTGTTACATCCAAATTTAACAATCCAAAGAAGAACTTACTCATTCTGAATTGAAAGAAACATTTTTTCTTCAACAATTTCACAATCATCAGTATCTTCGGTATCAGAAGTTGCAGAATGTTCACTAGGATATTTTTCACTATTTAATAATTCTGTATCAATCATATCAAGAATGCTAAAACATTTTTAAAATACATATATATATTTTTTTCACAAAGAGTTACAACCAAAAAACTCACGATGCAATTGCATTTGTTGAAGTACCAGTTAAATCAACATTTTCATCATCATCAGCTTTTAAAGTTTCAAATGCTGCAGCCGCTTGAATACTTACTTTTCTTCGTCGTCTTCTCTTTTTAGGTGCAGAATTTTCTGCAATAATATTTTCTGGTGGAAGTAAACTTTTAATTGCATCAATAAGATCAAGAGAATTTTTAGCACATCTTAAAATATATGTATATATATAAATATGCAAATTTTAAACACAGTTAAAAAACTTACAATAAATTTTTGCTTCCACGTTTTCTTCCCTTACCACTTCCACCACCACGATTTCCTTCAATTAATGATGAAGCTGATAAGATTTCAGATGGATTATTTGGAGAAACAATGTTTGGTGATTCTAAAGTTGATGCAGAAGTTGATGCTTCTTGATTTCTGTAACATAATTAAAAAGTAAATTTATGACGTGAAAATACAGTAGACTTACGCATTTGCTTTATTATTGTTTGCAGTATCCTTGACAGGGCCGGGATATTGCGATGTTGATGCTTCAATTTCTTTTGATAGGGAAGATTGAGGAGATCTGAAAGAAAGTAAAGTATAACAAAAACAATGGAAAAATCGATAAAGAATATATAAAATATGAACATAAAACATACGTATTTAGAAGATTACCATCATCTTCAGCCGAAGCTTTGTCTTTAACATCTTCAGAAGCAGCAGCTACAGAATCTCCTTCTTTTTGTACAGCTTTATCCTTCTTTAAAGTTGCTGCTTTTGAGCATTTAGCAGGTTTTTCAGAAGGATTAAGAAATCTTGGATGTCTTAAACAACAAATATATTATCATTAGTTTAGCTAATCATGCCAAGGATTTCATATATCCCTTCAGAAAATCCTTACTTTTTAACAGCATATTTTCTTTGTAAACTTAAAGCAGTTTTTAAATCACCTTCTTTCATCTTTTCTTGAACTTCCATAACAGCTGCATATTCTTTTGGATCACAAATATGATTAATTGGAACAAAAAGAATGCCATGAATAAGTCGAGAATATAACAAAAGTTTATGATTTGAAAGTGAACGACATTGAAGACAAAATTGATCATATAATCGATAAGCAGAATATTCTCGACACTTTGTTCTATCACCTTTTTCAATAACAATTAAACGAGTATTTTCAACAAGCTTCGTAGAAAATCCATATTGATATTCAGCAATCTTGGTAGGACGAACATCACACTTTTTAAGTAATTTCAATAAATCATCTTTTATTGATTGTTGAAGTTCATCAATATTTTTTCGAGTATATTCTTCTGGAGATCTCATAATTTCTTCCATATATTCATTACACTTTTGTTCAATTTCTTTTGCTTCTATAGCGCAATGATTTAATAAAAATGACATTTTAAAGCTAAAAAATATATATAAATAAAAAGTTTAAACAGTTTAAATTTTAAAAGGAATGAAAAAAAAACGTGTTTTTAGTGATCTTGTATGAGAAAATCATTGATTTCCAGATGTTTTTTCTCTAATTTTTGAGCATGTTTTCAGTTACGTGGAAAACGAAAACTAGTAATTCCAGGATGTCGAAATATTGCCGAAAAATCTTAAACGAGCTATATTTTAACCCGAAAGCATCAGATAGTTGATATATTTCGATATTCCCAATATTTTGGTATCTCGAAAATTGATCAAAAACGAGCAAAATTCAAAAAATTGTAAAAAACCGATTTTGACCCCCCGTCATTTTTTATCAATTTATATTGCTGTTGTTACATATATTTTACAATTATAATGCATATTTGACTTTATTATGAAAGAAAAAACCGAGTTTTTGCGATATTTCTAAGTTGTAAAATTTTTGATTTTCAAAGGGGTCCCATATTTCGAAATCGCTACTAAAAATGTTGAAACTGTCCCAGAATGCTCCGCAACATTGATATTCCATAATGCAAGTCACCGGAAGTCGATACTTGCCCCCATTCATGAAATATATATATTATTCCATGTTATAGATGTTGTTCAACAAAAGTTCTTTGGTTGGGAATCGATAAGTTCCCCTCGGTATGGCACAAAGCGCATAAAACTTAAAAGTTGAGATCCTGGGGCAATTTTTGCATGTTTCATTTGGGTCCTCCCACGAAAAATGAAATTTTTTTTCAGGGGGTGAAATATTCAAGGTGAAAAAAATCGTATTCAAAAATATGACAGAAATGTAAACGATACATATTTTTAAACCTTGTTCCAACTAGTATCACCTGGGAAAACTTCAAATTTTTTGGTAATGGAATAAAAATATTTTACTTGTCATGAAATTTTGGTCAATTACGACCTTTGGCATCGAGGCAATCCAAAACTAGCACTATAAGAACTGGTAATACTTTCAGAATAACGTTTTTAGACCATATTCTACCAACATACAAAAAATAATTGAAATCTGAGATGGTGTGTTCCGCTCGATTTTAAAAATCTGGTAGACAGTCTCTTAATACGTTCACAAAAATTTTATGATAAAATTCATGTGTTCAAAATATTTTTGTTAACTTAAAAATTTCGTAAAATTAATCAAATAATATTCAAAAGTCTTTTTTATTAAAATGAGTTATAAATGCTAAAGCTTTAAAAAAGCTAAAGTAAAACATTTGAATTGTTATTTTGCTTTTCGCTTTCGAAATTTTCCCAGCAAATTTTTATAGCGCTCTATTTTTTTGGGATCAAATAAAGCACTAAACACCAAAAGTGGCATATGTTTGTTATTTTTAGATTTCGACAAAATTTCGAAATACCATTGGTTTTTGTTTTCTATTTGCAAAAAGTGACAAATGCTTGTCGCAAAAAAAGTGTGTTACATCTTTCATTTATTTTTTAAAAAATCATTTGTTAAGCTTTTATTTTTCGACTCCAAAATTGTTGTCCCTTAATTTACAGCCTTTTTTGAATATTTTAAAACATATTTTTCAAGATTATTAAACTTTTATGTGATTTGATAAATCTTTAATAATTATTAAAGATTTATCAAATCACATAAAAATTTTATTATATAATACGCGTATGATAAAGGGTCTTCATTCAGTAATCCATTAATCAATATGTACATTAATGTAATTCAATATGCAGACGAATGTTACGTTAACTAAAAAAAGTAATTGTTTAGTTTATTTCAACTTTGAAAAACGGTTTTTTTCTAATTTTTACGTTTTTAAAACCCTAAAAATAAAAAGTAAATGAAAAGATTTTAAAAACCAAAAATAAAAGCATGTTTTAAAATTACAGATTTTTTTATAACCAATATTAATATTAATGGCTATTAATAATTGATTAATGGAAGTTGTTGTAAAAAATCTGTTTTTACGATGCAAGTACGGGTGTTGTTTGTGACAATTCAGTGCTCAGATCTGAGCTCAGAAAAAACCTCAAAAGTCAATGAATTTTTGTAAATTTGAAATTTCGGTATACTGTAGTTTCAAAAATTTTTGAAAACTGCATCTGATACCCCGTGGCGTATATAGTCCATCTGCCAAGTTTCACTATTTTTCGTCAACCCATCTCTCCTGATTCGGGAATTGAAGTTACAAAAAAGACAGTTTTTTTCTATTTTTACCATTTTTGGCAACTTCAATCTTCGAATCTGGAGAGATAGGTTGATGAAAAAATTCTGAAATATGGCAGATGGACTATATAAAATTGTCGAAACTAGAGTATACCGAAATCGCCGAAAATCAAAATTGACCAAAACGCTGGAACATGTCAACTGACAAACTATTTTTGCTATCAGAATCATGTTTCACTTCAAAAAAATACTCAAAAATAAGCCAAAATCTGGCACAAATAAGGAAAAATCAAAAACCAGCTTTTTTTGGTTATTAATAAGCTGTAATATTTAATTTTCATTGGAGAGACCACAGCATTGTCCGATGAAAATTTGTTTTTCTCTTTGAAATTCATTTTTAAAAACTAACAGAACAATTATTTTAATCTTTATTTTGCCACCAATAAGTTTAGGCAATAAGAAAATATTATTATTTTTTAAATATATTCAAAAACTATTAAAACTAAAGAATTCTATCATTTTTTAAATAATATAAAGCGCAATAATAACTACAAAATTAAAAGCATACAAAATAATATTTTCATCATTTAAAAAGTTTTTAACATAAAATGATTAATGGCCGCTGTCAGACCTGATAATTTTACTTTGCTTTTTGTTAATGTTATTTTTTTGTGATTTGTAATAAACGAAATTGAAATGCCTGAGATTTTATTTGATATAAACATCAAAAATTAATACAAATTTCAAAAATGGTTTAATTACTAAACATTTTAAACTACATTTGTTTCTTTTTTTTTAAATAGAAACAATTTTTGATGTTTTAAAAAACTATGAACACCGAAGAATAGGAAATTTGTAAGGGGACAGGGGACGGGGGGGGGGACAGGAAGAAGGAGGAGTTGTGGACTCATGGAAGTGAGTCTTTGAAGAAGGAATTTGCTTCAAGGTTTTAATAACCTGGAGCAGTACGGGGTGGAGGACAATGAGAACATTCACCACCGGGACCACTGTCACCATCAGCTCCATGATCACCATCTGCACCAGGCTTGCCAGGGCCACCAGGGGCGCCACCATCACCAGGTTGTCCGGGGCCACCAGGTGCACCAGGATGTCCATCAGGCCCAGCACGGCCAGGTTGTCCTGGTTGTCCAGGAGCTCCCGCGGGGCCAGGGGGTCCCATTGGACCGGGAACATCTCGAACGGTCCCAGCAGGTCCGGGTCGACCAGCTTGTCCAGGTCCACCAGCTCTTCCTTGAGGTCCAGGAAATCCGGGAGGACCTAAAAAACAATGTTTTACATATCATATAATTTTGATTGATAGCTTACCAGGAGGTCCACGACGTCCACCATCTGCAGCACGGCCAGGTCCACCAGCTCTTCCAGGAGCACCCTTTCGGCCAGCATTTCCAGGTCTTCCAGCAGGTCCTGCAGGGCAGTCAAAGCATGGAGCTCGTTGAGCTTGAGGTTGTGGAGCCGCACCATCTCTGCCAGCATTACCAGGTTGTCCAGGAGCACCATCATTTCCAGGCATGCCATCAGGGCCTGGTGGACCAGGGGGTCCGCCAGGACTTGTCCCACATCCACAACATCCACCACCTCCACCACCATTGTATTGAGATTGTCGAGAGCTTCGACCATATCCAGCAGCTCGAGCTTCACGAGGATGATGATCTGAGAGGATTTGAGTTCGAGTAACTTCTCGCCAGATATTCGATGAACGAAGTTTACAAAAATCAACTTCATTTTGCATAACAGCTTGCATTTGTTGCATATAATTGTATAGCATTGGCACAGAAATTATGCATACTAATGTTGCAACGGTGGAAATTGCAACTCCAAGGAAAGCAATCGTCCGAAGACTTTCAGCTTCCTGTTGTCGGGACTTTGGGTCGGTGTCCATTACTGAAATTATGAAAAAAGTGAAGAAAAAAATGTGATGTTAAAATCAGTGATCAAAAAACACGATAAGTGTTAAAATAGGTTTTTTAAAGGATTACGGTAACATAATAAAAGAGAATATTTCAAAAGCTGATAAAAAATGGTCAAATCAGCTTGGGTCACAAAACGCCAAAATCTTATAATTTATCCTTTATATAATTTTGATTATTCTTATCATACCAGATTGCTGAAACCAATTAATATCAATTTTCAAAAAATAAAAAAACAAGAAAAAATTATTTAACAGACAAAATCCGGATTTTGGCGTAGTGTGACAAGCCGCCAGAGCATGCTAAGTTTGAATACTTGAAAAAAGCATATATATTTAAAACGAGTCTCAAATACACTTTCTTTTTCAGTTTCATCCTTCATTTTTGAACATTCATAATTTTTTAAGTGCCTCTTTTATACGATTTTTTTGTTCTTCAACATTCTTTTAAAAGACTATTAATAAAAATGAGACAAAGGCGGTACAAAAAATAATTTTTTAATCAGATGTCCTTCCTACCTTCTGAATGTGTCCCTTCCTCTTTTTTTTGCATCTGTCCCGAACGCCTTTTGAACCTGCTATGCTATGGTCCCCAAGAATAAACAAACAATAATAAAACGTTCAACCGCCAAAAAAACCAGTTCAAAAAAAAATCGAAGAAAAAAAAACAGTCACAAATTAATGGTCATTTTTTTTCTCGTTTTTCAATTTTTTTTATCAGTCTATAAAAAAAAAGTTTAAAAAGGAAATGACCTTGGAAGAAAAAAACGTTTTTTGGATGAAAAAATAGTATAATAAATTTTTTTGACTTTCGTTTTTTTCTTCTTTTGTCGAAAATTAATTGTATTACTACAAAAAAAATTTATTACAAAAATTGTAATATTTTTTCCCTCCAAAAATAGTATTAAAAAATAAAAAAAGTGGCAAAACGACCGAATCCAAATAAACGTTTTTTGATTAAAAAAATTTATATCTTTTTACTATTAAATTTTTTTTAAATTTTTTTGAACTTGTTTTTTTGCTTCTCTTCTTTTTTTGGTGGTGGTGGCAAAAAAGTCGTTAAACATTTTTTTTAAAAAAAGAATTATGTTTTTTAAGAGGTACTTCAATAAAGAGTAAATTTTTGGTTTAACATTGAAAAATTAAAGGGTTCCAGAATTAAAGCCAAAAGTTTTTGTAACAAATATGTGAAGTTGGTTATTTGCAAAGTTTTGTCTTAAATTTTCTTTAATGAAAAAGGTAAAGTTGATTTTTACAAGAAAGATTAAACTGAGACCAAAAATTATGGACAAATATGTAAATTTTTTTACTCGTTTAAAGAGAGCGTTCGGGATCGACAAAGTTATTCCATTTCCATCGCACAGGGGTCCTCTTAGCACGAAAATATGCAAAAGTCTTTAAAAAAGTGAATATTACTAAATTTAGACTATTTTTTCTGTTTTTACGATTAAAATTAACCCTAAAACATGTGCCCACAAAAAAAAGAAACAATCCAGGAACATACGAAATTTGAATATTTTATTGATTACTCACACATTTTTTACAACCGTTAAATATTCTCAAAAAAAGTTTATATAAATCATATTTTTTTAAAAAACGGTTTGTCCTAGGCTTAATTTTAATTGTAAAGACAGATAAAAAAGTCAAAATTTAGTAATATTAACTATTTTAAAGAGTTTGGCATATTTTCGTGCTAAGAAAAAAAACTAAGCTTTATTTTTTTTGACTCTGGGGGTATGCCAAAATCCGGCTACCACAGTGTTAATTAATTATTTCTTGCTTCATTATTTTTTTGGACATTGATAATAAGGGGGTTACATCTATGTGATTATTTTAATCAAAAAATCACTATTTTTTTGTAAGGATGAGTTATTTCGGCGTTTAGAGACGTTCCTCCAAAAAGTGCTTAGCTTTCAAGCAGATCTCCAGGTTACAGAAAACCACTTTTATCTTTTTAATTTGATTTGTTTTTTGTTAAAACTCTTTGATGTGTTACTTTCTTCTTTTTCTTCTTCTCTCTTTTTTTATGACCACTTAAAAAATTAAGAGTCTCTGACAAAAAATAAAAAACACAAATCATTTCATTTCATTTATGACAAAAAAAAATTACAGATGACATACAATCAACTACAATCATTGTTGATGTTCAATTTTTTTTTTACAAAAGAATTATCTCTTTTTCTTTCTTTTTTTCTTCCGTGTCGGGGGCCACAATAGTGGAACCCCCCCCCCCCCCCCTTTTTTTAAACTAACTGACTCCGTTCCGGCAAAACCGTTCTTTTTTTCACTCTGTTTTTTTAAATGGTTTTAAAACGGGAGCCAAAAAAATATGTGTCCGAAAAAAAACAATTTTTCTAAAATCAAAAATTTATAAATATGGTACAATTTTGTTACAAAAAAAAGAAACAAAATGTAAAAAAAAGTAAAAATATTTCGTTAGTTTTTTTTTTAATTTTAAATTTTTTGATGAAATTAAAAACCTTTAATAAAAAATGAAACATGCTAATTAATTAGGATATCGTAAGAAAAATATTAGACTTTGATGTTTCAACAAAGTAGATGTAAATTATTGCAAAAAATGATAAATTTTTTTAAAAAGAATAAAATATATTCAAATAATTGGTTTATGTATTCCGGGGTAGGGGGGGGGGGGGGGGGGGAGAATAAGAAAGTTTGTTTTTTTGCACTAAAATCGTTAACTTTTTTGTTTCATCACATCTTTCAAAAAAAATATTGCGCAAAAACAAATATATTTCAATTTGTGATCGGCACCGACGGACACCATTTTTTGAAATAAACAACAAAAAAGTAAAGGCAGACATTTCGACAGCTTTAAATAAAATAAAGCTTTAAAAATAATAATGTCTATGTTTTTTCAACGTAAACTTTAGTTCGATTTTTTTTGAAAACATTTAAATAATTTTTTTTGCACGAAAAAAAAAATTCAGTAATACAAAGCAATAAAATATTAAAGTTTTTTCTGGCCCAAAACACATCGAATCCAAAGCAACGAAGTGTGCTTTTTTTTGGTCCGATGTAAGCGTGGCACCGGGCCGAGTAAGCCCGGGCTCGGCCCGGGCCCGGCCCGGCCCGTCGGGCTCAGGCCGGGCCGGGCTCAGACTTTATCGGGCCGGGCCGGGCCGGGCTTTGAAAAGTCGGCCCGCGGGCCGATAGATAATTTAATGGATGGAAAAAAAGGGAAAAATTTGAATTATGAAAATACAAAAGTCTAAAAAATATTAAATTTGAAAAACTTATCTTTTTGAGAGAAAGTTTTTCTTTTGTAAAATTCAGCATATCACCAATTTTTTGAATTATTTAAATGGGTTTTTGTTTTAAAAAATATTTTTTTTCTGTTTGTCTCTGTTTGTTGTTTCTTGTTGATATTTCAGAAATAAAGTGTATTAAATATAACAAGAGAAAATAATTGTAAAAAAAAATTTTGATTCAATCAGAAAAATATATTTTTTTGTGAAAGCCCGAAGCCTGGCCCGGCCCGGCCCGGTCGGGCCCGGGCCGGGCCGGGCTCAAAGGTAGTCGGGCCGGGCCGGGCCCGGGCCGGAAAAAAGTGGGCCCGTGCCACGCTTAGTCCGATGTCTGGCAAAGTGTTTGTTTTGCAAACGCGAATTGCGGGATTTTCAAATTTTGTGTTGGAGCAAATCAGTGATTATTTCTTTGGCACTTTTTTTTAAAGAAAAACTAATGGCGTCATTAAATTCCCCATGTTTGAAAGCCTATGTATGCCAAAAATCAGCTTAAACGGAAACAAAAAAATTTTTGAACAATTTTCGTGTGTTCGAAAATTTGAAAAGAAAGACAAACGTTGAGAAACACTGAAAAATTTTTTGTTTCCGTTTAAGCTGATTTTTGGCATATATAGGCTTTCAAACATGGGGAATTTAATGACGCCATTAGTTTTTCTTTATTAAAAATTGCCAAAGAAATAATCAACATTTTGCTCCAACAAAAAATTTGAAAATCCCGCAATTCGCGTTTGCAAAACAAACACTTTGCCAGACATCGGACCAAAAAAAAGCACACTGGATTCGATGTGAAAAGTTGAATATTTATAAAAAACTGTTTATTACAGAAAAGGAAAAAACAATTCTGTAATTTTAACTCAAGTCTATTAATATTTTTCAAAACTGCATGTTAAATTTGTTCATTATTTATAAAAAAATTATTTAAGAAATTTGACAATTTATAAAAATATTTGTTATATTTTTTAGAGAAAAAGATTATTTATTGGAAATTTTTTTTGCAATATTTAAATATTTTTAGAAATATTTGAAAAGCAGAAAAAGGTTTTAATGTATTTAGCACAAAATAAAATATTCAAAGAAACAAATATATTTATGACCACTAAAAATATTTCTTTAAAAGATTTTACAAAACAATCAATATTTTGTCGTTCCTTTTATTACACATCTTTTTTTGCGAGCTAAAAAGTTTCTTGGTTTCTTTTTCCAAAAAATTTTTTTTGCAAAATTCTTGAAAAAAAACAGTTTTTAAATAGCGGCAGGGTTGCCGTCTCCCCCCCCTTCCGAAAATCGAAAAAGTCGGGGACAGGGAATCCCCGACTTTCGATTTTTCCCTCCCCGACTTCCCCGGCCGGGGAAGAAAGTAGTCGGGAACGGGATACGGGGATCCCCGTCCCCGAAAATATCTCGAGGAAGGGTAAATTTTTTGAAAAATTTCCTTAATTTTCCAATAATGAAAATACAAATGGCTGATATGTATCGTTTTTTGGGATCGGGCATGGAATTTTCGCAAATTTTTGTCTTTTTTACCGAATTTAAAAAAATTTAAATTTATGGAATTTTTTTTCGGGGAAGAAAGGTGTCGGGGATGGGGAACCGGGGATCCCCGAAATTCAAAATTGGTCGTGGACGGGGAACCGAGGACGTCCCCGTCGGGGATATCCCCGGGGATCCCCGACTTTAGGGGGGGGGGGGACGGCAACCCTAGTAGCGGGAATAAACTGTTCAAAAATAATTTCATAGTTTTTTTAGTTTTTATAAGATAAAACGATGAAATCCAGAGTTTTTCAAAACTTTTTTTGCACAAAAATGATGATCGAATTTGTGCAATACTTTTTATTAGGGTACATTTTCGCACTTTGGCAATGTGCTATTATCAAAAAACAGAAGAACAAATTAATTAATAAACAAATCACCGTGAACTTGATCAACGTAACTGATGTCGTTTACTTTTCCAATAGTAACAACCGTATTCATTTTTTCTTTAGCACGAGCAACACGGGGTTCCAAGTTTCTTCGTCCACCATGAACACGATGACCTAAAAGATAAATATTTATATATATATATATCACTGAAAAAAAAACAGGTACGTTGCTCAAACCCAGACGTTTCTATAAAGACGAATTCGTATCGATTTTGGATACGTTTGGGGCAACATATCGGATTTAGGGACGTTAACGTCTCTGTAACAGGTACGATGGCTTATGCGTCCCTTATTCTGACGTTTTTGTCCCTGTACTTAGACGTTTGAAGGATATCTCGATATAGGGATAAATATGTCTCTTGAAAAAGACAAAATCGTCTCTTGAAAAAGACAAAAACGTCTCTTGAAAAAGACAAAAACGTCTCTTGAAAAAGACAAACAAAACCATTGGGTAAAAAACAACTGCCGCCGATAAAGATCGATATTTGGCTATTTGGCAACTTTTTGCAACTTTTTGGTTTTTTTATGTTTTTGCAAAGTATAATGAAACTTTGCGATATACACATGCTAAACCCGTTTTTCCCCTCATTCCCAGTCCAAAAGCAAGTATTAAACGAAAAATTTATAAAAAACTGATAACATATAAAAAAAAAACTGTTTTACAAAGGTTTCAAATTACAATAAAAACAATAAAAGAAATTATTTCGGTTTCTTTCCAGCGGGAGGTTTCTGTGAGGAGCGACAAGGAGGAGAATTTTCATCAGGTTTTTCACGATCATGAAGGCGCGTAGGTCCATCCGAAGGATACTTTGAGGATTCAGGAGGAGAAGGATAATTGTTAACATTTTCTTCTGGATTATGAGGTTCGGCTTCTTGTTGAGGAAAAGAGGCATCAAATGCAGTAGAAGATTCAGCGAACTCTTTTACAGCTGCATCAAGATCATCAAGGGCTTCATAATATCTTTCAACAGCATGTTGGTAGGTTTGGGTTAAAATTGATTTATTATAACCATAGTTACGTGTAGGTGCGCTGTTGTACCAGGTTCTGCTGAGAGGCTTATATTCGAAGAAATTAGGCTTCTTTGAAGGTTGCTTTGAGGCTTGTTGAAGTTTGACAGCAGCATCACGAATCTTAAGGCCAGCATAGGTGAGCTTCTTAGAAACATTTTTATATACTTCCCAAGGTGGCGTGATAGGTTGATCCTAAAATTAGACGATACAATACTTCACAAAACTGGTAAATAAAATACTTACCCAGGTAATAGACTCTATAGGAGAAATAAGGCGGTATTCTTTGGGGACCATAATGGTTTTCTTTGTTTTAACATCAAGGAAGCAGGAGGTTCCAGGAGAAGCAGAAGCGAGAAGGGCATCCAAGGCAGGATCATTTGGATCACTTTTTCTCCATTTTCTTCGGGGATTGACAGCCATAGTTGATAATAATATAATCTAAAGACATAGTTTGATAAAAAGAAGTATGTTTAGGCAATGGAAAAGTATAAAACTGTTACAAAACAGATTGTATAGCAACGATTGGAGACAGTATATAAAAAAAAAACATAAATTTATTCAAGGAAATCATATAAAAACAATAATACAATATTAAACAAGGACTCCATGAGCTTCTGGGATAGGAGGAACTGCAGGATCAAGGAAGCCAAGGACAATTGACTTGCCACGGAAGGATGTTCTCCAATAGTGATATTTTTCATAGCAACGATTGCCATTCAAAAGGTGACCAGGACGAGCACGTTGAAAATTGAGGTGTTGGAGAGTTTGAAGGATATCGTCATCGCCAGGCATGGTTGTGAGGACAGCAGCATAAGCAGTAGGTTGATCATGGAGCATTTGAGCAAGGCGCTAAAACAAGTTGATATTACTAAATTTAAATTTATAGTAATTTTAAAACTTACTTCAATTTGAACTGCAAGGGCTCTGCGTTGACAAAAATCAGTGACAACAAGGAGAAGCTTATTGAAACAAGGTTGGGAATTTCTTCTGCGCATAAAAAGGTCACCGTAGAGAGCCATAACATTTTCAATCAAGGTGCTATTTGAGGTTCCACGACTATCAAACCTAAAACAAAAGTGTCAATTATGATGTAAATACAGAGTTAACAAAACTTACATAAAATCAGTAATATTTGGAGGCATAAAACGGCTGAAATCGACAAGGCTTCCATTATTGAGGTAACGTTGATTGACAATATTCAAGGTAGAAACATTTTGAAGGGTTGGAACAAAACTTCGAAGTTCACCAGGATGCAAGGTACCAGAAATATAAACGGAGGAAGTATTTTTAGTGAAGGTTGTCCAAAGGTGACCATCAACATTTATAACATTTGATCTATTTGTAACAAAGACAAGGACAAGGTCATCTGCAGCTTCACCAGATTCCAAGAAATCAGCAAGGTTTCCACAGCTAATGGTTATAGATTCACGGGTGTCCATTTTTATAATAATTCGATCAGGACGGAAGGTCATTCGGCATACTTTGGAAAGAGAACAGGAGGCGTGAAAGCGTTCCATACGATCAAGGTTGTCGTAAGATTCTACGGCTTGAATGTGAAGTTCACTAACAGGACCATCTTCAGGAGCATAACAGGTTAAATCCTGTAAAAAAAGATATTTATTCAAAAAGCAAGGGTATGTTTTAAACTTACGTCAGAGGACGCAGAATCAGTACGTTGGCGATCAACAAGGAGCCATTCATCAACAGGTTTTTTTCGCAAGCCAGCAAGAATGACAGATGCAGGGGCATTACTATCAATCATTGCTTGTAACATTTCTTCAGGTTTAAGAGCTGGCTTAGAAGGTTTTCCAGGTGACTGAGGAGCAGTTTTGCTAGGTGATTGAGGTGGCACAAGTGCAGGTGGGTCACATTTGACAGGAGCAGGAGGAGTAAGTGATGGAGGTTCAACATTTGAAGAAGGATCAGCATTTGCAGGTGTTTCAGCAGGAACTTTTGCAGGCGGAACAGGATTCAAAGGTTCATCATTTGGAGTTGGACGACCAATATCAGGAGCAGGAGCAGGACCAATAGGAGTATCAGCAGCACCAGTAGCTCCAGATTTGCCAGGTGACTTCGGAGTTTCCTTAAACAATAATGTGTAAAAAATAAAAATAAAAAGACATTTCAAAAACTTACAGGTACAGGAACATATCCAGGTGGTATATCAAGAACAGCTCCAGTAGCTGGATTTTGAAAGCGCAATAATTTGTTGCCCGTGGGCTTAGCTTCTGATGAATCAGACATATTGAAAGAAAACTAAAATACACAAATAAATTAAAAATTGTGACAATGAAATAAATCAGATATAAAACCGAATATCAACGGATTTTAAACAATATAAAATAAAACAAAATACACTTATAAAAATTTATTTTACAAAAAAAAGGAATAATTTAAAAAAAAAAACATTTAATTATAAAGGAATATTAGTAGGGATATTCATCATCTTCAAAATCATCAGGAGCAATAACAGGAACATCAGGAACAAGGAAGCCAACAAGGATACGACGAGCACCAGGAAGGAGATACATTTCAAAAAGTTTGCCAAAGGTGCGATGATGGAGGTAACTTCGGGAAAATCCCCATTCAATCATAGGACCAATAACATCATTATTGGGAACATTTGAGGTGAAGATAGAGATAGCGGCTCCAGGGGTGGTTAAGTTTTCAAGGCGCTAAAAGAATAAAGTTATAACAAGGTACAGATATTAAATATCACTTACATTAAAAAATGGAGCATAAGTACCACGATGAGGAAAGCGACGACCGAATAAAACAAGGCGTTCAAAAGGAAAATCTTTCTTTATAGGAAGCATTCCAACTGCTGTAACAAGGTTTCCATCGACGAAACACATAATATCAAAGCTGAAAGAGTTACAAATAAATTTTGAAAATGCTGATAAAAAACTTACGTTAAATATTGAACAGCTTTAGGGATCAAGGACAAGGCATCTTGAGCATCCATTTGAAGTCGAACTTGATGAGGAAGGAATGTGATAGCTTTCAAGGTTACAGGGAAACGGGAAAAAACTTTTTTAACAATAGTTTCGGTAACTCGGCCATCAAGGGTAAAATATTTAACAGGTTTCATAAAAGCTTTCCAACCAGCCATTCTTTGAATAACACGGTTATCAACTTCGCTGCAGGTGATGGAGAAAGAGGAGGAAGCTTTGAGTTGACCAAGGATATTTTCAAAGGTATTCCAGGATAACATCTGTTTAATGTTATCAGTGTCCATTACCAAAACATGATGAGGGTGAAATTCCATTTTTCGAATGGCAGCGGTAGAAGTTGGAGATCCATACATTTGGCTTCCGCAGGCTTCAAGGGTTACAGGAACAGCTTCATATCGACCACGATTAGGATTAGGTTGCTGAGCATTGAAAGAAGCTCTAGTAAAATCAAGGGGGACTCTTTCATCTGAAATATATATATATATAAGTATGAACTTAAAAAATGTAGATAAAAAAACTTACAAGGTTTGGAGCTTTCGAAAGCATTATTTCCACCAGTAGATCTGTTGAAGGTTCCAGAAGGGCCATTAAAAGATCGGCCAAAACTGTTCGATGGACCAGGAGGACGAGGATTTCTGAAGCGATTTCCACCAGAATTGCCAAAACCGGCAAAATTTCCAAAAGGTTGATTATGTGATCCGCCGCGGGAATATGAAGGTTGAGGACGATTAAAACGTGCATTTTCGAAAGCAGCTGGGCGATAAGCATTATTTCCAGGACGTTGAGGTTGGCCAAAACTATTGCCAGAAGAGGATGCCACGGTTCTATTATTTTCATTTACAGGAGGTCCCCAAGGTGAACTATTTGAAGTAGAAGATGTAGCCTAAAAAACGTATATATATATATACCAATATCCATATATGAAAATAAAATTACTTACGTTGTTTTTTGTATGATTAAAATGTTTACCAGGTCTAGCACCAACAGGTATAGTAGGATCAGTAACAGGAGGATCAGCAGCACCAGGTTGAGAAGTATCAGGAACAGGAGGATCAGCAGCACCAGGTTGAGAAGTATCAGGAACAGGAGGATCAGCAGCACCAGGTTGAGAAGTATCAGGAACAGGAGGATCAGTAGCACCAGGTTGAGAAGTATCAAGAACAGGAGGATCAGCCACACCAGGTTGAGATGTATTAGGAACAGGAGGATCAGTAGCACCAGGTTGAGAAATATCTGGACCAAGAGCAGAAGGATCAGGAGGCTGAGCTGATGCAGCAGGACCACGGGAAACCAATCCAAGGGCAAAAGCCCGTTCAACAAGACGAGGGACCATTTCAGGCCGGAGCTGAAAAAAGGATATATATATATATATAATGTTACACAATTAAATATAATTAACTTACGGAATTCAAGGTTCCATCCAGGTCTTGGTCGGTCATATCTTTGGTGCTTTTGGTTACATTGGGGGAAAGCGGACCCCGAGCACGACGATTGTCATCAGACATCAAAAAAGTTTTACTGAAAAAGAACGAAATAAAAGTAAAAACAGCAATCATTTTTCCTTTTATACAAGAAATAATAAACACGTATGATAAAAACACGAATAAAAACTTAAACAAAATTAAAAAATTTGCATTCGAGTGGGTGTCGAAAGAAACGTTATAACTATAAAAAAGATAAGAAAAAAAGGCAAAAAACATTTTAAAAATATGTGATAAAAATATAAAGGGTAAATAATGAATAAAAAACAAATTTAAAAATAATATTAATAAAAAAATAAAACAAAATAAAAAAACAGAAAAAAAATAAACAAAAAAAAAGAGAGAGAAAAAAAAAACAAACTGTCAGCAGCTAAGAAAGAAAAAAATGAGCTGCTTTTTTTCTACGAAAAGTTTCGAAACTTTTCGAAGTTTTTCGAACTCTCTCGAAAGAGTCGCGCGTTCAAATGTTTTTCGTTGCAAAAATGTTTTTTTTTGGCGCGTTTTTTTTCTTTTTAAATTGTTGCTTATTTTTTAAAAATTTATAAAGTTTTTTTTGTTTTTTTTTATACTACTTTTTTCTTATTTATTTATAAAATGAGAATTCCCGGTCCTGAATTCAGGGTTACGGTTAATGAAATGCGCAGTAAGGGCCTTCCTGAGACCCTAGATTATTTTCGGTTTGAGAAAAATGCTGATGCCTTTCCCTTTATCTGCGTAATACTTTTTTTTTGTTTTTTTTGCTATTTGTTGTACTAATGCCTCTTTTTAAGCTTCATACTGATGAAACCTTCCTTGATTTGCTTTCCTTGGATGATGTGATATGGCCTGAAGAAGTGGAATTTGTACCTACCACCTCCAAGATGAAGAATCAAATGCCTGGAGTCTACAGAATCACAAAACATGAAATCATCCCTAAACTCCTTGCTGGTGAAAATGCGGCAGAAACTCCTTTTTTAACAGCAAAAGAAACCTTTCTGGAACACCTTCAGGACATGAAAAATCAAACCTTGGATGTGGAATATGATGAAGAATCCTTTCGAAACCTCCTGTCTAGAAGCCACCTTGAAAATCAACAATCTTTTGTGTATAATGAAAACCTTAATTTCTCAGTCCTTGATGTTATTGCCTCCTCAAAAGCCGATTTTCCTCAAAAATGGAATTTTGATAAAATTCCTGGTCCCTTGAAATCATATTGTTCGGTAAGAATATATATTTATTTTTGTAACGCAATTACATATAATTTTTTTAGGGTAATAATGGTCTAAATGAAATCCTTGGGGTCTCCTCTGCTATGATTTATGCTGGAAAAAAAGGAACCTATTCAACCTGGCACGTTGAAGATGCCGATTTTTCTTCCTGTAACCTTTTGTTACCTTTTTCTGCGGGGAAAGTAAGTTTTTTAACAAAGGAAATTGCAAGTTGCACCATTGTATTTTTTTAGGCCTGGATTGGGGTGCATCCTGATGATCAGTGTAAACCACTTTTCGAAAAAGCTGTGTTTCTCCTTTTTTGCATAAAGACCTTTTGTTGGATTCTGATCTTCTGGATGACCTTGGTATCCGTTGGTATTTCTGTATTCAACGTCCTGGTGATATTATTATCACAAACCCTTCGGTAATTATTTTAAGAGTTTTTGAGATGTGATCTACAAAGGCTTTTTTTAGGCTCCTCATCAAATTGTAAACCTTGGTTATAACCTCGCCGAAGCAACCAATTTTTATTGTTCACGGCACCTTGTTGCTGCAAGACGTCGTATTGCCTGTAGATGTCCTCATCGTCTTCAAAATTATGATAAAGATGGATGGAATCGCCTCGCCACCTTTGTATACAGCGGAGAATTTAGTTTCCTTTGCAAAACAAACGGAATTCCTGTACCTTCTCCTGAAGAGGTTCTTACTCAACTTTTGGATGATGTTGCTGCAGCAAATCAATCAATGACTGATGAATCCTCGCCTCATCCCTTGTCAAATCCCTTAACCGTTACCGATATTGTCAGAATGTGGACACAAGAGAACCTTGACTCTGTCCCTAATCCTACAGTCAGCTGTGAAATTACTGCAACACAACCTTTGTCCTTAAATGATTTCATTGTATGCTTATTCTTTTTTGATATAACTCATTTTTTTATTCTAATTTTTAGGCCCAAGAAGTTATTTCATCTCCTTCAAAAAGTCATCCTTCATCTCCTTCAATTGCTAATCCTTCATCACCTTCAATTGCTAATCCCTCATCTCCTTCAAAAAATCATCCTTCATCTCCTTCAAAAAGTCATCCTTCATCTCCTTCAAAAAGTCATCCTTCATCACCTTCAATTGCTAATCCTTCATCTCCTTCGAAAAATCATCCCTCATCACCTTCAATTGCTAATCCTTCATCTCCTTCAAAAAGTCATCCTTCATCTCCTTCAAAAAGTCATCCTTCATCTCCTTCAAAAAGTCATCCTTCATCTCCTTTAAGGTAAAATATACACTACGGCTTTTTTAGGCTATTATATTTTTCTAATTGCAATATTATTTTTAGGATATGCCTCCACATCGATCTCAATCTCGTGATATCTTCGAAACACCGTCGCCTCCTAGAAGTGCTCCTCGTGGTCGAAAGAGAAATACAAAGATTACCCTTGGCGAAGATCCTGATTCTAAACAAAGAAGAAAAGACGCTTTAGCTGATTTTTGGTCCCAAAGAGCCTTGGAACGTGGTGAATATGGCCGCAAACCACAAAGAACACCTCAAAAGCCTGCTAGATTGGATCCTCGTATTGAAGCCGCCGCCAAAAACCGAAAGAACCTTGATACATATCAAAAATATAGTGAAGGCCGCGCTGCTGCCCGTTCTAGGTATGAAACGAAGAATGATAACCGACCTCGAAAACCTCATAAAGCAACCTCTTCGTGGTTCAAGGATTACCTTCAAAGGGCTACACGCAAAATCGAAAATGCAGAAGGAAAAATAGCTGAATATGCAGCACGTGGAACTAAACCTAAATACTGTAGTTGGGAAGCGAAGCTCGACAATGCCACTGCTGTCAAAAAAAACCTTGAAAACCGCCGACTCCTTCATAATGTCCTTCAAAAAATGTATGAATATTGCCAAGATGACCTAAAAGAACGCCTAGACGAAGGATACCTTGAAAGAGAGATCTTTCGCGATTTCGTCCTTTTCAATTCAAAAGAAAACATGGATCTTCTTCGTGGTGCCCTAGAACTTCATCATGCTGATTTCACCTACTGGTCGAATGTCCTTGAAAACGAAGAAGCCTGGAATGCTGAATTTGGTGTTGATAAGAATTACCGTATTCCTTGTTTAGAATTCAGCAAACTTAAATTTGATGTCCTTGATTTTATTTAAAATTTTATTTCGAATAAACGACCTTTTTTATATTTTGTTACCTGGGTCCTGAAGTGTAAGCTCCATTTTTGCATACTTTTTTTGCCAAACGATGTTTTATTGTAATTATTTTTTTTCAGATGTTCGTTTGCTTTTTATGTCAAATGTCCTTCGATGATCGGAAGGAGTTTATGAAACACATCCGCTGGTTACATCTCGTCAACAGAAATATTCCTTGTGTATTGTGTGACATAATTTATCGGACCGTAGACAACTTCCGTAATCACCTTCGAATAAAGCACCCTGATGGAAATGTTTACGGACCTTTTCGTCCACCTAATTGGGAAGAACTTCAAACACCTCCACAACCACCTGCTCTTCAACAACAACCTCAACCTATACCTGAAGAAAACTGGGAATTGGATTATATGGAACCTTTTGATGGAGAAGAATTGATTCCTGTCGAACCTGAAATAGAACCTGATGAAGCTTTTATAGCCCTTGTTGAACCTTTTGTTGAATCATGCTTTAACGAATGGTTACAATTCGTCAATCACCCTGATGCTACTGTTAAATCAGCAGATCTTTTATGCCAAATGCTGATGAAGACAGCCAAATCCTCTATATATCTTACAAAACCTTATCTTCCTGAACAACAAGCAAACAGAATCGAGAGTATGCTGAACTACCGCTTCCTACCTTTTACAACTGAATATCGACGTCGACAATACCTGGAAGAACGAGGCCTTTATTCTAAACCTGAAGAATATGTTACAAGCATCGAACTTTTAACACATGGAGCTCCTCATGGCAATTCTATTCGTGAAAGAAGAAATATGGTCGCCGTGATCCCTATTGAAAAAACCTTGAAGTCCATTTTATCAATAGAAACCCTTGCAAATAGCCTTGAAATGCCATCTGCCTTTTCAAATAGTCCAACCTTGTGTCATCCTTTTGCTGGACGAAGAGCTCAAACCTTATTAAATGTAAGTTTTATATATATATTTTTTTTTATTTATCACAGCAATAAAATTTGTGTTTCAGAAAGTTGGTGAAGATTGCCTCCTACTCGAATTGTATATGGATGAATTTACAACATCGTGTCCAATTGGTAATACCTCCTCGATTTACAAAATGACTGCCTGGTATATTCGCCTCCTTAATTTTCCGTTGGATATGATCGGCCAGTTGGATCACATCATGCTCGCCTGTATTGCCCATGCCGTTGACGTCATGGATGACCTTCAAGAAGTTATTCGTATGATCTTGCTTCCTCAATTAAAAAAGCTCGAAACCTATGGGATCACATTTAAATATCAAGGAGTTGAAAGAACCTTCAAAGTGATCTTGTATCGCCTTTCTGCAGACAACCTTGGATTTCATCAATTTACTGGCCTTGTAAGATGCTTTAGCGGGAATAATCCTTGCTGGATGTGTACTGAAACAGCACAAACCTTAAAAAATGTGTGGGCTCTTAACCTCGAAAAACTACGTACTCGTGAACAGTATGATCGCCTTATTGCAAGTGGAAATCAGCAACACCAACTCCTCTATGGTATTAAAGAACCTTGTTGCCTCAACGATCTTCAATATTTTCATTGCATGGAAGATTATAGTGTTGATTACATGCATGACCTTCATGAAGGCCATTTTCTGCGTCTTATTCCTTTAGTTGTCCGTGATGCAATTGCTGCCGGATTTACCTTGGATGCCATCAATGGTGCAATTGTTGGTTTTGGACTAGTGGGCAACGATGGCAACAATCCTCTTCGTCCAATTTATCTTCCTGTTCATCCCCCTGAAAATGGGGACAGCCTTGGTGGTTATACGGCCAAAACAACTGGAGTTTTGGTTCGCCTGTTACCTCTGATGTTCAAATGTGCTAGAATTCGCCTTCAGACTCCTTCCTGGCAAGTATTTATGAAAATGCAAAGAATAATTGATATCCTTTTTGCTCCTGAAGTTACTGATGCCACAATTGATATGTTCGACACCTTGGTTAAATCTTATCTCAAAGATTATATTGCAATTGGCGGAAAAATGACTGTAAAGCCTCACAAGCTCCTTCACTACAAAACAATTATGAAAGAAATGGGCCCTCTTCGACACCTTGCTACCTTCAGAAACGAAGCAAAACATCACACTTTTAAACAATATGCTCATGTGAATCGTTGCTTCAAGAACCTACAATCAACCTTGGCTGACAAAAATGAATTAATGTTTGCTTACACTTTGCAACAAATGAAAGCCCGTGAGTTACTTTTATATGGAAATTGTTATTTTTATCTGATTTTTATTTTTCAGCTGATTACCTTGAAATCCGCAGAAGAACCCGTTGCCTTGGAAAGTATAAAAAAAACCTTGCTGTTGTTTATGGCCGTGATGCTACTACATTGGAACCTAAATTTGGCGAAATCAAAAACTTCGATGTTAATCATTATGTTCTTTCCTTGAAACTTCTCACCCTTGACGAATTTGACGAAGAAACCTTTTGCTACATCGTTGCTTCTACAGAAAACGTTATCGATGTACCTTGTTCCTCTTTGTTGTGTCCTGAACCTATCCCTATCTATCGAAAAAGCCGAAATTATATCAGAATGCCTTATTTGCTGCCTTAAGAGGTAAGCAATTTATCGGCGGCAGTTACTTTTTCCCCCCTTTTATTGCTCTATTTTAGCATGTAAAAAATGCGTACTTTTTTCTTTTTTTCAAAATGCGCGCCAAAATTTCTACGAAGTTTAACGTTAAAAAATGTAACGCTCAGTGAAAAAGAAAACTCTCGAACATTCTTTTTTTATACCCAAAGCGCAAAACTTTTTTCTCTCGTTCACTTTTTTTACAATAACTTTCACCTTCCTTGTTTTAATTTTTGCTTTTGTTTTTTATTATAACTTTTTCTTTTTTAGTACTCGTACTTCACCATGCAGCTTCGCGCTTACGTTACTATCAATGGCAACTTGCCAACCCGCTCTATGCTTCCCTTTACCTTCGAAAGTGCTAAGGTTTCCGACCTCTGCACTTTCGTTGCCGAAAAGTGCTTTTGTCCTCCTGGATCAACGTTCAAAGTATCGGTAAAGTCCTTGTTTGAGCCTGGTGGTCCTGCTACTGCAATGTATTATACTGTTTCACCTTCTGTTGACCTTGAAGATGGTTCTGAAATGTTCGTTGTCGTTGGTAAGCATATTTTTATTGTTCAGACTATCTTTAAAAAGCTTTCAGATCTTCCTTCTGGTGATGCAGCTTCCTTTCAACTTCCTCTTGCTTCGCCTTCAAGACCTCATTATTCACAATCTCAACCTTCCACTCCTCGGTTTTCTCAAGCTGCTTCAATGGATACAAGTTTTGATTCCTTGTTCGGTGGATCCTCTCATCTTCCTTCCTCATCTCAATGTTCAATTCCTTCAACTCATGGTCCTACTGCTACAGCTGTTGCCACTCAGGTCTGTTATTATTAGTGTTATCGATTTTTACTTTTAATACATCGTTTAGTCCGATGATGCGAATTTTATGAATCAAGTTAATGCTCTCCTTGCTTCTCAACCTTCTGTTCCTTCCTCCACTTCTGATGCAACTGCAACCGTTACTATCCCTGCAGCTACTCTTCTCCTTGCTGTTTATTTCAGTCAAAGACAAACAGTTGAAGCTGCTTACCTTGGAATGAAACCTGATGATCCTGTTTTGATCAACAATGTAAGCTTATTAATATGTCTAGAGCTGCAACTTTTTTTATCCATATTTTCAGGTTGATGTTTTCGCATTCTTTGATAATCCTACCCGTAAATCAGCACTTGTTGTCCTTCAGAATACAGCTGCTCACAGCGCCGAAATACGTGATGCCGCAAAAGTTCTTGCAAAGAAATCCTTGGTTGAAATCCTTGTCAAAGCTTATCCTGAGTATGTTTAACCATTTTGTTTGTTTTTTGATTTCTAACGTAACTTTACAGTTACACCTGTCCTCCTAAACCTTTTGAACCTGCTACCGAATTCTTGGCTCGTGTAACCGGCAATACCTGGTTCCTTCAGCTTACAACCTCTGATGGGTCAAATCTCATCATGAATGCTTTTAATAAGCGTAAAAGCCGTTTTCGCCAATCAAAAAATCCTCAAGAATCTCCGCGTACTCCTGCAAAAAAGAAAAAGCTCTCTGTTCAACCTCCTATTCCTGAAGACCTTGATGCCGCTGCTATTGCTCTTGCTCGTTGCTCTTCTTCGAAAGAAATGACTGCCATTGCAGCTGATACCGCGTAAGATATTGAAAATATTCTAATCAACATTTGATCTTCTGTTTTTAGACAACTTCGATGCACTTGGATAGCCAGCATGCAAGACCTTGATTCACCTCAAATCCCTGAAACCTTTATGAAAAAATTCCCTTGCTTTATCAGTGATGCCTCCTTGGTGAGTCTAATTATTTTCTTCTTAATACTATTATAAGATAACTTTTCAGCTTCATGAAGACTACAAATGCAACATGCAAATGCGTGACCTTCCTGTTGTTGATTTCGCCGATGCCTTTAAGAAGTTACTTCCTGCAATTATTAATGTTGCTAAAGAAAGAAAAATTTATCCCCCTGAAAGTCCTGTTCCACCTGGAGAAGATGACGCAGCTTGGCTCTGTTGCAAACTTTTGATCCAACTTGTTCCTATTTATTGCAAACGCAATAAACTTTGCAAGCCTGAACGCCTTTTTGTTGAAGGATGGGTACGTTATTTTAATGTTATTTCATTTTTTATATATCTTTTAAGGATTCAACCTATATCAATGCCTTACATCAAATGCGCCGAGATTTGAAACAAACTGCACCTATGATCTTTGTTTTATCTGCTTATCCTGTTGGCACCCGTTGTTACCTTGTTGCAACTGATGATTTCGCTCTCAAAGTAAGTTCTTTATTTCTCAAGTTTTCTTTCTACCCTCGATTTTTAGGTAAAAGGAACCTTCCTTGATGCCTTTCAAACCCTTATGGAACTTCATTATATCTTTGACCTTGAATATGCTAAAGAATTGAAACCCTTCTTCCTCTTGATGGAACGAATCGCCAACCTTGACATCAACAGATCTTACACCTCTGTCATGGATATTTACTATGAATTGCAATCACAAGCAGGTCAGTTTTCGTATATTTGTGGGCTATATTTAGTTCAGATTTTTTTTCAGCTCGAATCCTTGTTAATGAAGATCCAGCAGCAACAGCCTCTACTGAAACATCAACAGAAGAAAATGATCCTCCTGCCGCCTTGGAAGCCACTCAACTAGGGTTGTTCATTTCCCGGGAAATCGTAAAAAAGGCGGGAATTTCCCGGGAAATTCCCGGGAAATGCCCGGGAAATTTCCCTCCATTTCCCGAAATTTCGATTTTGAAAATTTCATTAATTTAATGTCCAAAACACTAAAAACTTTTATTTTTAATATTAAATATTACATTAAAGCATTTAAAGGACTCTTAAACTATTTTAAAAGCTCAAATTTCTATTTTTAAATAAATTTAACATAAAAAATTTCTGTTTCTATACAAAAATTTTCGGGAAATGGAAGTCATTTCCCGCAAAAATCGGGAAATTTCCCGGGAAATTGCCCGGGAAATTTCCCGGGAATTTCCCGGGAAAGGGAAATGAACAACCCTACACTCAACCTTCTACATCTGAAGAAGCAATCAACCTTGAATATAACTTGTAAGCCTTTTTAAACCTTTTTATTGTTTCCTTTATTTTTTTTGTTTGCAATGTTTTTTTTGTTAATAAATTTGTTGTTATTGATATTTTGTGTACATTGGGGAGAGGGCAAGGTTATTGGGGCGGGAGGGTGAAAAAAGACGAATTTATCTCCAAAAAAAAGACGAATTTATCTCTAAAAAAAGACGAATTTATCTCCAAAAAAAAGACGAATTTATCTCTAAAAAAAAGACGAATTTATCTCCAAAAAAAGACGAATTTGTCTCCAAAAACAAGACGAATTTATCTCCAAAAAAGCCGACTTTATCTCCAACAAAAGACATATTTATCCCTCAAAAACAGACAAATTCGTACCTGTTTTCAGACATATTTGTACCTATTTTTAGACACTTTGGATATGTCTGAAAAACAGACAAATTTGTCTCCAACAGGCCCGAACCGATCCGGTATCAGTCACAGAGACGAATTCGTCCCTAAAAATGACAAAAACGTCCCTGTTTTTTTTTCAGTGATATATATAGCAAACAAACAAATAAATTATCTCCCTACCTCCAACATAACAATTTCCATTTACAAATCCATAACATTCAAAGCTGCCTGCATTTTTAATGTGAAGACCACCCAATATTACAGTTTTTTCACAAACAAGTTCTTTAACAATTTCTTTTTTTAAAAATTTATCTGATTGATCACGGAGTGGCTGCCTTCCTGAATTCAGTTCTTGACTACCAGATTCCTTTTTTTCTTCATCTGATTCAAGATCATTGACAACATTCATTTGTTTTTCTTTTTTTTCATCTTTATCACCGGATTCTGCAACATAATTTAATAATACGCACGCTAAACCAAATTATTCAATTTATTCTTTGATTATATAAAAATATGACTTACTACGATATTTAGTTTGCGTGTGAGCCACACCAGCAACGGAAGGTTCATCTAGACGAAATTTTTTGGATCCATCAATATCCGAAGAGGATGAAGAAGCTCGCTTTCGAGAAACACGGTTAGACATTTGAAAAAAACAACAGTTAACCTAAAATAACAAATAATAAGTTGGCAAAGATTATAACAAATTATGCTAAAATAAAAAAAAAGTTATGTCAAAAAAACACGGGAGCAAAAAAAATGAAGCATCTTTTCGTGGTGAGACATTGTAATGATGAGTGGACAACCGCGGCAGTTTGTAAGACAAAAAAAAGCGTCATCAAAAAATTATGCTTTCAAAAAACAATCTTTCCCTGCAATATTTTTGAATTTTATTATATATTAATAAATTTTCAGGCAATAAAATGACTTCTACTGCTACTGCTACCGATGAACCTCGTGCTGCCTCTTCAGCTGGTCCTGAAAATGTTGTTATTGATGATGGACAAAAAGAAAAGTCTCCTGTTTCCGGCGAACCTCCTGCCGCCTCTACAGAAGATGCTCCTGAACATGTGGGAATTGTTTTCAAGAAAGTGGGTTGCTTCAAAGGATATGGAATAATTCATGGTCACTGTTTCGTTGCGGGTGAGCTTTTTATGCAGATTTATTATGTTTAATTTATGAATCTGCTATATTTAGACGTACGTTCTTCTTCTGCAGTCTTTAATGTTCCTGCAATTCTTGTTCAGCCCGGTGTTACAAAAGAAAAAAAAAGAATTTCAGAGATGACGTTTACGCTCATCAACAACATTTTCTTATGTCTGCAAAAAAATGCGTTAATATTTTCTATTTTGTTATATTTTTTGTTGTATTATTTGTGAAATAAATGCTTTTTTTTGGTCAATAAATATTCCACAAACAGTAAATTATGAAAATCGATTCCAAAAGTTTATTATTATAAATGAAAAGAATTACTGTAAATAAAATTTCTTTTTCCAAAAAAATTATTTTGCAAAATTCTTGAAAAAAAACAGTTTTTAAATAGCTGTAGCGCTAAAAAGTGGTAGCGGGTAGGGTTGCCGTCTCCCCCCCCCCCCCCTCCCAAAAATCGAAAAAGTCGGGGACAGGGAATCCCCGACTTTCGATTTTTCCCTCCCCGACTTCCCCGGCCGGGGAAGAAAGTAATCGGGGACGGGGAACGGGGATCCCCGTCCCCGAAAATATCACGAGGAAGGGTAAATTTTTTGAAAAATTTCCTTAATTTTCCAATAATGAAAATACAAATGGCTGATATGTATCGTTTTTTGGGATCGGGCATGGAATTTTCGCAAATTTTTGTCTTTTTTACCGAATTTAAAAAAATTTAAATTTATGGAATTTTTTATCGGGGAAGAAAGGTGTCGGGGATGGGGAACCGGGGATCCCCGAAATTCAAAATTGGTCGTGGACGGGGAACCGAGGACGTCCCCGTCGGGGATATCCCCGGGGATCCCCGACTTTAGGGGGGGGGGGACGGCAACCCTAGTAGCGGGAATAAACTGTTCAAAAATAATTTCATAGTTTTTTTAGTTTTTATAAGATAAAACGATGAAATCCAGAGTTTTTCAAAACTTTTTTTGCACAAAAATGATGATCGAATTTGTGCAATACTTTCTATTAGGGTACATTTTCGCACTTTGGCAATGTGCTATTATCAGTTTATTTCTAGAACGAATTTTAAAAAAACGTTTTTTAAAGGGGGAGTCGCAGTTCACATAAATTTTTTCTTATGTAAAGGATTAGAGGCTCGAGGCGACCAGTCTTACAGTAACCTGAGCGCAATCCCGCTAAACTACGGTCATCATGCAATCATTATGATCGTTAATCAGTGACATTCCAATCATTCCTCTTTGCAAACTGCTGCAACCACCAGTCACTTTAATCATGACTCATCATGGCAAGCAGCTGGCCGTATGCTCGCAACTTTATTTTGCAACGTCCTGCAAACGAATATTTACTTTCATCAATAATGATTCACTTCCATTAGAAATGGCCTTGAGCAATTGCTGGGACATCATTCAATGCTTCTTTGTCCTATTCAATATTTTGCAGCATCTTGCAGAATTCAATAGAAAGTGGAAATGCAAATGCTATTTCTGATCGAGCATAATGGTCATTGTGTGAGCTTCTCGAGAAAGTTCCTTACTTGCTTCTTTGTTTCTTTGTTTGATTGCATTGCTTTCTTGCAATATTTCTATTAGTATAAAAGGCGCTGGGAAACTCTCAGTCGCCGTCGACCCTGGCTGATCCCCAGAGCTTATTATTTCATTGTGCTCCTGTTAAAGCGCTTAATAAATTATTATTATTTAAAATCATTCAACCTTCGAAGAAGAAGAAGAAGATAAACAGTTACTTATCACAAAACAGTGAAGGAAAGTATTCGTCAAGAATCAAGACCTTTACATTTGGTAGCAGCGAGTGGTTTGTCCCTGTTCTACTCGAGGTTAGTTTGGTTTTAAAATTTTTAAAGGAGCTCGCTTCTATCGACGGAAGCATATTACTTGCAGAAGTAGCTTTTAAATTCCGGCTCCGATAATTTTCGTTGAGAAATCGCCCAACTCGTAAAAAATTACGAGATACTTTCCGGAATCTTTGTTTCAAAGGAAACCTTTTACAAAGCTAAAAAGAAATCCAAAATGGATTCGGTTGAATTAAAATTTAATATTCCCCGGGATGAGAATACACCATTTAGGGTGAAAAATGCACAAACTATGGCCATAGATAGTAAAAACTTTGTGCTTAAGTGTGTCACAGATGCACGCTTAGAAAATCGGAACATTACCGATGAAATTGAGTTAGAAAAACTCCATAAGGGGCTAAAAGACGTCCAAGATAAGCTGGAAGGACTTCTAGAGGAGAATCCTTCCGAACCCCACTCTCTATTTGTCTTATCTGTCTTACGGAGGTTGTCCGCGGTGGAGCAATCCATGTCTGCGTTGACACTCCTATTACAAAACTTCTCTATTCTTAATTCTCAATCTAAATCCGAACGCTTAACGGCGAACGAAGAACATTTTCAAGACCAGAGCCCACAAAGTGACCACTCTTTGGACAAATTGCATTTGAAACAGAAGCAAAAAGATCCTGACACCAAGGTACGGACGTGCTCAATTCCTAAAATAATTCAAAAAACCAAAGATGAAACGTCAATCAGCAAAGTCACCCCAGATGAACGGCATGTGTTGACCGGAAATTTGAAACTAACAACAGATTTCGCCTGTGAAAGAACTGCGAAGGAAACAAGTTCATTTTCAGAAATGACAAACTTAAGAAAAATGTCCCACGACAATCCAAAAGTTGTTAATCCAATAAAGATTGCCGACAGTGAAGATAAAATCACAATGAAGCCAAAAGCAGTAAAACTCAGACAAAGAAAGTCCCACCCAACCCACTCTAATCAAGTTAGTCACAAAAGTGAAATTTATAATCGACCGGTGAATGCTGAACAAAATGCCGTTACGGAACCGAAATTCGACAATAAAAGAGATCACATCCATTCTGCGACACAAAAGCGATACAAACTCGACAGATTAGCTAAATTTAAAAAGCCCAATACTCTAAGCACAGACAACTGTAAAGTGGACGCCGACCAGCAGTTAAACTTTGATCCTCCAAGGGTAGGAATTGTATGCGTTTTGGAATCATTCTCCGATTATATGCGACTCAATCCCTACGATGGCAATCCAGAAGTTGATTTCGACAAATGGATCAGAAGCTTTAACGACTTAATGGAAGCTGAACACAAAAGTTTAAGTAATTCCCAAAAGATAGCCCAACTCAAATGTTATTTAATTGGTCCAGCAAGAGATAAGATTGATACTATTCTTCAAAATTTTACAGACTTTGATGAAGTAGCGAAAGAGTTGAAGAAAGCCTTTGAAGACACTAGTTTCAGAAATTTAGCTTCAGCAAAACTCAGTTTGATGGAGATTAAAATAGCGCATGAAGACTTAAATTCTTTTGTTGAAAGATTTGAAAAATTAGCTAAACAAGCTACTGCCGGATTGAGTGACACAGTGAAAGCCCAAAAACTACTCGATGAATTCTTACTTAAATTGGACCCAGAGTTAGCATTTCTTGTTAGAAGAACAGAGCCAAATACCTACTCAGAAGCATTAACTGCAGCTCGAAAGAATGATGTTCTTTTAAAGCTTAAAAATTTCGATGCCCCAAAAGCAGGTCTTACACCAATCCAGGCGAGTCATAGCTTTGTAAATGTGGATGTTGAAGAATTAGCGCGACGAATAGCTGAAAATTTGAAGGCTGACGAAGATGATGCAGAAACAAACTTTGAAGATGACGCAGGTGACGACAATCACAATGAAGAGCAAGTCGATGATTACGACGATGACTGTGACAACAATTTAAGTTACTTCGATTCCGATACGCCTTTTGATAATCGAGTTTGTTATTACTGTGGCATACAAGGCCATGTGGTACGGTATTGTCAAGAAAGAATGTTGCAAGAACAGTATGAAGAAGAGCAGAAGCAAGATTATTACGACAATCACCAAGTTAATGCTGTTAACACAAGATCAAAAAGTGAAGAGATTTTGAGACTAAAGCTTCAAAATGAAAGTCTAAAACATCAAAATAGCAATCTTGCTGTGTATGGCCGACATTTATGAGTCGAGCATGTCCAAAAAGAGAAAAAGAAAAAAGAAAAAGAAAGAATATCCCCCCCCCCCTCATATCTTTCCCCGCATTGGCGGTGCAGATCGATTTTCAAAAATTTTCCCAGTGACGAGATTCGAATCAAATCAAAAAGTTCAGTATGAAAAAGCTACACAAATTCAAGTACAAAATGTCGAAGCCAGGCACCCTTAATCCAGATGAACAAATTAAAAAGTTCAAAATTCTCTTAAGATTTGTCATAAAACTTAATCAATCATGAACATCTCTAAGATGGTAGAGAAAACTTTCAAAATTCAAGAGACCTACAGATATCAGCAAGTGTGGACGAAGAGAATACCACACATTCCTACTGAAGTTGAGAGATAAAAATACGGTAAATCAAGAAAGTAGAGTAGACTCAAACAAGAGTAAAAGCGAGTCCCACTTTGTTTCAAATGATGAAAAAAAAAGAAAGAGAATCAATAGAAAGAAAACAACAACAAAACGTGCAGAAATTTTGTTTGCAGAAAGAACAGCTTTGACCACTGATTTGCGGCTGAATTGTCCAAATTCAGAAAAGAAAAGTATATTTTGACGGTTAGTAAATAAATCAGCATTAACAATGATGATTAAACGATAAGCGGTTATAAATTTACGCGGTGAAGCAAGCTCAATCAAAGTTTCATAGTGAAAAGAAAGTAATTTCCAAACTTAAGAAACTTTTTGCCATTCTAAAAAGTTTAGGTATTCATAAATTAAGCATGACAGTGCATGAATACCCCAGCAAAATGGATACTAGTTAAATATCTTCTAAAAGAATATTGAAATTGAAGTTATTGAAGACATTTAAAGAGCTCACTTAATTGTGTTAACGCATTTGACCTTTTGCTCATAATATTCATCTTTATGGAATAATTCGTACCTTTTAAGTCTTTTAAAAGTTTTTGAAGTTGCACTACTTTTTGATGAAGCATATCCAGGCATTCTTTTCTCCAGATCTTGTACAGCGGATCATCGCCTTAAACACTTTTAAGACGGTCGCAGAAAGATAATTTTTTCTGAAGTAGCTGAAGCAGGGAGTCTAACAGCAGAATTCGACGGAAAGTTTTATTCTCAAACAATCAACGTGAATGTTCACAAAGGAATTCACTTCGCATGTTCTGTATATCGGAAGAATCAGTGAATGTCCCACCTTGGAAACTCAGAGTGAACTTTTGCTTACAAACTAATAAGAATAAATTAAAACTGATAGCTCAGTAACTGTGAGAGTACTAACATCAGCAGAAGCTTTGGAATACCATCATGAACCTTGCCTTATAATGTCTGTCTTAGGGTTGACCATTTCCCGGGAAATCGAAGAAAAGCGGGAAATTTCCCGGGAATTTCCCAGGAATTTCCCGGGAAATTTCCCGCCAATTTCCCGGAAACGCAATTTTGGTTTTTTCAACTATGTTTCTTCGCAAAAACAGTACTTTTATGTTTTTTAAGTAATCTTTAGCTTTTTTGAGATTTTATTTAAAGATTTATGACAATAATGGTGAAACATGTGATAAAAACTTGATAATAAAAGAGATTCATCTGCCCAAATGAATTTTAAATATCTTTCAGTAATCCTTTTTCCAAAACACTTCGACTAAACAGCTTTCAAATAATTAAACAAATAGATAGAAACAAACTTTTGAAATGCTTTTTAAAAAAACACACACAATTATTTATTAATATTAATAAAAAAGCAGCAAAGTATTCGTAAAACATTTTAGCTAAAAAACATTTTCCCGGGAAATTCCCGCAAACATCGGGAAATCTCCCGGGAAATTTCCCGGGAAATTTCCCGGGAATTTCCCGGGAACGGGAAATGGTCAACCCTAGTCTGTCTTCTTTTAAAGCTGTGAATGATTTATGAGAAAACGAGGTTCAACAAAAACAAAAAGGTAAGAAGTTTAAAAGTTCAGAAAGTAGCGGACTGAACACCTCATGTTTAACAAATGATGCTGAATTCAACAGAAAGAAGAAAAAAAAAAAAGGAAATGACTGACAAATAAGCACTTCAGTTAGAAGCTAAATGCATAAAACCACGAGATAAAAGATTCACAGAAAAACTAATAACTGAACGACCTTAAAGCAAATGATAATAAAGAGCAAATTGAAAAAGAAGCATTAAAAGCAAGAGAAATACTCAAGCAAGAAAAGTATGAAAAAACAGGAAGCAAAATAGTAAATTATTTTGATAAAACATATATACAGAAGAATGATAATTGCAGAAATCTTATAAACGGAAAGAATAATAATAAAGCAAAGCAAAGACACAAACCGTCAAAGCGAAGGGCAATTATTCAATGAAATAATCTTAAAGAAAAAATAAGCAAATGTTAATGACTTTTACAAGACGAACTACTGATGATAGGAGTATCCTGAGATGCTGCAACATCGAATGTGGTGAGTACCGAAGAGAGAAAATAAATCAGGGAAAAAGATTTAAATTATCATGGAATGTTAAAGGAAATATTATTAGAACGATGAATGGCAACTAAGGATGGACAAGGGCCAGGGCCAGGGCCAAAAATGGCCCTGGCAACAGAACGCCAAAACCTATTTTGTTTGATTAAACACCGGATTTTCATCAAATTTGAATTCTGACAACATTTAGTTGGGGTAGCACCCACTAAGGTATCTCCTTAAAAAAAAAGCGAGCTGAAATAACGCTTTATTAAAAAATAAAATTTCTTGGCGTTTTGTTGCCAGGGCCATTTTTGGCCCTGGCCCTGGCCCTTGTCCATCCTTAATGGCATCACGTGTAAAAGATGGTAAGTGAAATTCGTTAGTTAAAAACAATTTTCAGAAATTCAAAATTTTGGTACACTTGGCAAACACCGAAGCTCAGAGGCGAGCTTAAATGAGGGTGGAACATGTAAAGGATTAGAGGCTCGAGGCGACCAGTCTTACAGTAACCTGAGCGCAATCTCGCTAAACTACGGTCATCATGCAATCATTATGATCATTAATCAGTGACATTCCAATCATTCCTCTTTGCAAACTGCTGCAACCACCAGTCACTTTAATCATGACTCATCATGGCAAGCAGCTGGCCGTATGCTCGCAACTTTATTTTGCAATGTCCTGCAAACGAATATTTACTTTCATCAATAATGATTCACTTCCATTAGAAATGGCCTTGAGCAATTGCTGGGACATCATTCAATGCTTCTTTGTCCTATTCAATATTTTGCAGCATCTTGCAGAATTCAATAGAAAGTGGAAATGCAAATGCTATTTCTGATCGAGCTTAATGGTCATTGTGTGAGCTTCTCGAGAAAGTTCCTTACTTGCTTCTTTGTTTCTTTGTTTGATTGCATTGCTTTCTTGCAATATTTCTATTAGTATAAAAGGCGCTGGGAAACTCTCAGTCGCCGTCGACCCTGGCTGATCCCCAGAGCTTATTATTTCATTGTGCTCCTGTTAAAGCGCTTAATAAATTATTATTATTTAAAATCATTCAACCTTCGAAGAGATAAACAGTTACTTATCACAAAACAGTGAAGGAAAGTATTC
The DNA here is from genome assembly GCA_964035985.1 of Panagrolaimus superbus. Taxonomy (NCBI): domain Eukaryota; kingdom Metazoa; phylum Nematoda; class Chromadorea; order Rhabditida; family Panagrolaimidae; genus Panagrolaimus; species Panagrolaimus superbus. The sequence goes on from OZ038357.1 coordinate 18,289,929, forward strand.
GTCAAGAATCAAGACCTTCACACTTATAACAAATCGTGAAAATCAGGGAGAAAAAGGAGAAAAGATGCAGTATTTTTTTTCTTTGACTCGGCAGCGTTGTTTCCTTTTCTCTGCTCCCTCTTATAAAAAGTTTGTCAGAAGTGCGACTCCCCCATTAAAAGGTGATTTTAGTTTTATGGGTAACAATTATATTTAACAAAAATTAATGACAATCTGATAATTAATTAATACTATTTTTAAATAATAATGAAAAATAATTCCCATTTTTATCTTGATTTATATTTAATTCTGAAGCCATGTATCTTTTATGAAAAACGTAAAATCTTGTTTTTTCACTTTAAAATGTATTCTTTCAAAATTAAAATATTCAAAAATCGACCGACCAAAAATTTGCGCATCAATTTTTGAAATAAAAAAATATCAAAAAAAAGAAACACAATATTTTTCGCTATTTTGCGCTCAAAAAAGACGCCATCTCTTTAAAGAATCAATTTAAAAGAAAAATGCGCAAAATTATTGATTGATTTTTCTTTTTGTTAAACTGGTGTCAAAAAAATATTTTTGGTTGTTTAATATTTTAAATATCTATTTGAATATTTTATAATATCAAATTTTTAATAGTTTTGTTTGAAGACCAGATTTGTGAAGAGACTTTAATAAATTAGATATTTATTGACGGTTTCGCTGTACACGACAGCATCATCAGAATAACACCACAATGAAACAATGGAAAACGAAAAATAAAATTATATTTATGCAAATTAATCATGAGAATTCTTTTTATTCTTTTTTTGAAAAGATTGAAATATCCGAAGCTGGCTCACGGCGCTTGTGCATACTGAGGGTTCGATGTAGATCCTTTGTCGATTTGTTGGTGTTGAGTTTGCAACGTGGACTAGGAAGATATCGAAAACACACTGCAATTTTCAAAGTACCATTTATTAACGACAATTTCCTACAAGAAGTACATCAATTAATCACAAAGTCTGGTTTACCAATATCTCTCATTGTGATTCCTCCACCAAATCTGAAAAAGCTACTTACACGTTCCCGGCAATACGAAAATCTATGTGAAGAAGACAGCTGTCTCATCTGCAACTCAAACAAACGTGGTGACTGTAAAACAAAAGGAACTGTCTATCAACTTATATGTCAATGCGGAGAAGAATACATTGGAGAAACCGGGCGACCTCTGCAAGTAAGATGGCATGAACATGAAGCAACCTTAAAAAATCCAGGAGCCAAATCATATTGCGAAAAACCACTAGCACTTCATCGTATTCGTCATCATGCCAACGAAGAGATACCAACAATAACTGTCAAAGTTCTGCACCATGAAAACGACACAAAAAGACGAGGAATCTTAGAAGCGAAAGAAATCAAAACAAAAAATCCATCGATGAACCGAAGACAGGAAATGAAAGTAACAATAATATAATATCAATCCGGAAGCTGGATACTAAGGTGTATGGTTCGAATGGAGTAGATCCTTTAGCCTCTCTCAACTTCATCCTGTTTCTCTCAAATCTCATCTCAAATCGCATCTATTAATGTAAGTTTTTTGTAAATTTCTTATTACATTAGTTTCAGGGTCCTATATTATCATCATCAGAGCAAAACTCAACACCAACAAATCGACAAAGGATCTACATCGAACCCTCAGTATGCACAAGCGCCGCGAGCCAATTTCGGATATTTCAATCTTTTCAAAAAAAGAATAAAAAGAATTCTCATGATTAATTTGCATAAATATAATTTTATTTTTCGTTTTCCATTGTTTCATTGTGGTGTTATTCTGATGATGCTGTCGTGTACAGCGAAACCGTCAATAAATATCTAATTTATTAAAGTCTCTTCACAAATCTGGTCTTCAAACAAAACTATTATTATATCAATATGAGGCAGATCGTTCAGATCAAAACCAACATCAAATTTTTGAAAACAAATTGTAATGATTTACCTTAAAAAAATAACGAAAAAATGGTTAAACGGGATTTTGTAAATAGATTCTTAGAACTTGTAAGTTACAAGGACTCCTGAAACTAAATGACATTATTTATTTTTAAATTTTTATGTTTTTCATACGAATTGTTTTGGTGAATGTTGGAAAAATAACAAAAACAACTTTTAAATTTAAAAAACAAACACGTTTTGAGCATTTCTTTTTCATACTTTTTGGTCAAAAAGTGGAGCCGCAAATGTTTTATTAACAAAATATTTGAGGTGCAAAAACGGCATTTCTGTTAAAAAGGGAGATGCATTTCTAACAAATTTTTTTGTTGGACATTGATTGGAGGTCTCGACGCGAATCAGCGCTCATTGAAGTTGTTTTTTTATTCGTTGGAGCTGCAAAATGTCAGGCAAGAAAACAGCTCAAATGAAGTACGCAAATTATTGATGATTTCAGAATAAGATACTGTTAAAATTTTAGATCTTTTTTCTGCTCAAATTTGTGTAATATTGTTTTAATTTTATAAAGTAGATTTTTAGCGCCAAAATCGTTGTTTCAATTTAATCAAAACAAAAAATAAATCTTTAAAGAAAAATTGTGAACAGACACCTTTCATTTATATTTCAAAATTTTAAACGAAAACAATTTGTTTTTTTTGGTTTTCTTTTAGAAAATTGAATGTTGGCAAAAAATGTAACAAAATTTTAAAAAAAAAGTCTGCAAAATTTTATTTCATTTTTAAATTTTGTATCCTCCTTTTTTTGAATTTTTTAATAAATCTTTGAATCAAAAATTTACAATTAAAAAAAATTTAATGTCAAAAAAGAATAAACACAGTTTTTATTTCTACAAATTTTGCTGGACCATTCAAAATATGGAATAAGCATTTTTAAAAAAATTAAAATATTAATTAATAATAATTGCAAAAAATGGAAAATATTAAATTTGTGTATTACACACAGCGAACTGAAAATTTTCTCCCACTTTTTTGGCAAAACGCCAAAATCAAAAATGTTTGAAAAATAAGAGTTTCAGATTTTGTTTATAAATATTTTTTTACATTAAATTTTCTCTACAAAGCCACGAAATAACCAATCCCTGAGCTGCAAGCTGCAATACTTTTAAGAAATATTTTAGTCTGTTAGGTGCTGTATTTTACTGAGCCAAAATAACAGCCATTTGTTGCCTTTTGAGTTTTCTTGTCAAAATTGGATACCCAGTCTAAACTGTCTTTTGTAGCCACTGTTATTAGTTCATCTTTTTTATCACCAGCCAGGCTTAGGCTTAAGCCTAAGCTTTGCAAACTTCTATATGTGTTTTTCTGTTATTAGTTCATCTTTTTTATCACCAGCCAGGCTTAGGCTTAAGCCTAAGCTTTGCAAACTTCTATATGTGTTTACTTTTTTCTGTACGGTTGCTAGCTGCAGCTGATCAAAATCCACAGTTAATTTCACTTTTTTTATTCCTTAAAAAATAAAAGTACAATTGTGATGAAAAGAAGCACAAATAAATTACCTGCAGTATTTGTGAAATCAAGAAATTTGTCTTGAATGTTTTTATTAATGGTAATCACCGGAGCAGCTTTTGAGACTTGAGATTCACGAGTTTTAAAACTAGGATCTTCTTTTTTTTACATAATCTTGAGAACTTTCAAACCTTGCGCAACATGAATCAGTAAACATTCCTTCTGAAAAATCGCCGTTGACCGGCCGAATGATATTAGGGGTTAATCCGTGATCATCAGCTTCAGGTATGACATAATATCCTTCTTCTTCAACCACAGATTCAGCCAAAAACACAGTAACTTGTTTAGCATGTTCGGGACATACAGCTGAAAAATTAGTTTAAATGTGTCTTACAGTAATAGTTCGCTTACGTAATCCAACATGCAAGAAAATACCAGTTTTGTTTTAAAAACGCGGGCAGCTAAATTGTTCGTAATTTGGATAAAGTTTTTACTTTTAGCCGGCTTTAGACCATGTACATGTCCATCCCGTTCATCCATACTGCAAACAATTGTACGTTTTCCCAAAAACAGACGTATTTTATATTTTGGAAAATTTTAAAGTTAATTAAAAATGTAAAAAGTTGTATCTTTGATAATAAAATAAATCAATCCATTCTTTCAATAAAAATATCCATTTTATTGAAAATGAACAAAATGACAATGAAAAATACAGTTACAGCACATCAGAAAACAATAAAAAAGTATTTCACAGAATTATTTTCTGAAATGGCACAATTTTAGATAATCATCGTAGAAAACACTCTTTTCAATTCCAGGAAAATAAATTTCAGGAATTCGTTTTGGTGGACTTTCAATTAGTTTGGCAATAAAGCTTTCAATTACTTCTTTATATGCATCAAAAAGTGAATTATAGCCCAAAGAAATTACTAAACTTTGATTATTCTAAAATATATTGTAATTATACGATATTAAAAAAAACTCAAAACTACCAAAAGAAAATCACTGATTGAATCAAAATCAAAGGCTTCCGTTAAATCCCAAAGATTAAAGTGAGAAAGCGTTTTTAAACGTGGAAGAAATTTTTGGATAGTATCTGTCTGAAACATCGATGAAGAATTTTTGGCACAATGCCTACAAAAATGAAAATTATTTTTTATAAAAGTGTAATTGAAACTCGAAGTTTTTTTTGGTATTCAGACAGTTCTCTGACTAAAGCATTTCTTCGGGTAATATACTAACTCCCTTTCCCAAATAGACATAGTTTTAAATGAATGCCAATGTAAGATATACCACTCAGTTTATCGGTTTTACCCCTCCCACTATCCCATATACTAAGCTACGGGTTGTTAGGGTTCCTCAGGGTTTCACAGCGTTTTTTACGTTGTTAATTAGTACAGCAGGAGAAAAGGCAGTCGGAGAAACGGTAGTCGGAAAAATGGCAGTCGGAGAACTGTCATACAAAGTTAAAACTTACATATGAAAATCTTCAAGTTTGTGAATATTTTCAAAGAGTTGATCAAATGTAACCAAAGTTCCATCAGAATGTTTAATTGTGCAAAAGAAAAGACGCAAATCCTTCAAATCACCAGATGCAGTTAAAAATGAATATTCATCATAAGTCAAGTGTTGATAGTAAATATGCGAAGAACAAAGATTACATTTGTCAATTTTTGGGATTAAAGATGACAACAATGATGGTGCAACACTAATAATATTTAAATTATCATATATCCATAATTTTGCAATATTTTTCCTTGAATCAAAAATTTCTCCATCTGCATTCCATGTATTCCCTTTAACATGCTCTAAACATTTAACAGGATAAAGAGGATTCTTTGAGAAGAAATATTTACAAGTCTGAATCAATTTTTTCCATGATTTTTCAGAACTAGGATTGGTAGATATATATTTAATGATTGGATATAGAAGAGAAAAGTGTTGTGGTCGTGGAGAAACAAATGTATAAATTGAATTTGAATCATTTAATTGTGGTAAAGCAACTTGAAGATCTTGTAAATCCATGTTTGATTGCAGATGATTGAATACTATCTAAAAATTAGATTTAAATAGTTAGTATATACCGATAGCATGTATGAATATGAGCATAAAACAACGGTACTTTTTTATAATAAAAAAAATGTTATATAAATAGTAGTAAACAAGTGCTAAAAAACCACGAACAAATCTTCAGTTCTTAAGGACGGATATAAAATTATTGAATTAAAAAAAATGTTTTTAAAGCACAAATTAAAAAATGCTTTTAAAACAATTTTTTTAATGCTTTGAATAAACCCTTTTTTAACAGGAAGTAACTGTTATCAGAAATATCACAATGCTTTTTCTTCATCTTATCAGTAAAACGATTCGATAGCTATTTTCTATAGCGTTCTTTGTTTAATTTTTTTTTATTTTAAGTCATTAAATACACAAAACTATATGACCACTTGCACTGAAAAAAAGGGGTGAAAAAAATAGCCACTCCTAAAAAAAATAGATCTATATTTACTCCTTTTAAGAGTAAATATCGTCTTTTTCGGAGTAAATGTCAGTCTATGTTAAAGAGGTACAAAAAATGGCTTCTCCTAATCAAAAATAGAGCTACATTTCCTAAAATGAGTAAATATAGATCTATTTTTAGGTGTATTTGGCATACTTTTTTTTCAGGGTGAAATTTGAGTTTCTAGAAAAAACCAATTAGTGAAGAATGGTCAAAGATTTTTTATAATAAGATATTAATTATAAAAACTTTCCAATTCCAAAAAATACAATAGTTTCACATCTTTTTTTTTCACATCGATGTAACAAAAAATTCTAAAAAAAAACTGTTATTTAAAAAGAAATTCGTGTTAAAAAACCAACATCAAAAATCAAAATAATTTGTTCTTTTTTTTCAATGCCATTTAAGTTTTGTGCGAGAGTGTTTTTATCAGCGACAACATTTATTTACCATGATTTCAAAACAAAGATTTAAAAAAATATAAATAATGTATCATTTGGATTGAGTAAGAAAATTGGTTGGGTTTATTGTTTCAACAAAGTAAGTATCTTTATTGCAAAAAAAAGTAGTGATAAAATTTTGATTTAAAAAAAAAATAAAATATATTCAAATATAAATAAAATTTTTGAGCACCAAAGAATTTCTTTGACACTTTTTTGTGGAAAAAAAAGCCGATCAAATGTTTTTATTTTTTTGCTTTAAACTGAAACGTTTTTAGACATATATATTTTTTTGCAAAAATGTTAAAGGGGGAATGTCGACGACAAGCAAAAAAAATTATTCGGCAACAAATATGTTCTTATACGAAAAAGACATTTTTCTATGCTATTTATTTCTCTAACTCAATTTTGTGTTAAATCATACTTGTTTTCCGTACAAAATGTTTTTTTGCTTGTCGTCGACACTCCCTTTAAATAAGCAAAGATTATCCCCCTTTTGGCGGTCTGGCACAAAATGCCAGATTTAATATTTTCCTTTTGTTGCTATTATTATTAATTTATATTTTAATTTTTTTAAAAATGCTGAAACCAAATTTTGAGTGATCTAGCAAGAATTTTAGAAATAAAAACTGTGTTTATTCTTTTTTGACATTAAATTTTTTTAATTGTAAATTTTTGATTCAAAGATTTATTAAAAAATTCAAAAAAAGGAGGATACAAAATTTAAAAATGAAATAAAATTTTGCAGACTTTTTTTAAAAAATTGTTACACTTTTTTGCCGATATTCAATTTTCTAAAAGAAAACCAAAAAAAAACAAATCGTTTTCGGTTAAAATTTTGAAATAATAATGAAAGGTCCACGATTTTTCTTTAAAGATTTTTTTTGGATAAAAGTGAAACAACGATTTTGGAGCTAAAAATTTATTTTATAAAATTAAAATAAATATTACACAAATTTAAGCAGAAAAAAGATTTGACATTTTAACAGTATTATGGCCGCATAGTCGAGTGGTCTAGCGCTGACTCATCAATCCCTCTCGCAGGTTCGAGTCCCAGCTCATGCTAGTCACTTTAAAAATGAGTGTGCGCGTCCACCCCGGTCGGTCCCCGGGTTTAAATCCAGCTCATGGGTACTGGTGTCATCATTCATTCTCATTCTCTCTCAGAGCTTTGAGATCTCAATTAGTCTCTTTCTCTATGCTGAGAAAGAGGCAGTGCCATGTTGCGCCATAAATTGAATTGAATTGAGTATTTTATCCTAAAACGATCAATAATTTAAATATTTTCTTTTTAATTTTTTTTTGATCAATCACAGATGTACCGCCCAGGTTTATTACAAAACAGTCCTATTTAAAATGATAGAAAGCAAAAAAAATTAGGAGGGAAGTATTCGTTATATTGATTGTTTTATGATAAAATACTGTTAAAATATCAGATCTTTTTTCTGCTCAAATTTGTGTAATATTGTTTTGATTTTATAAAGTAGATTTTTAGCGCTAAAAGCATTGTTTCAATGTAATCAAAACAAAAATAATAAATCTTTGAAAAAAAACTGCAGATAAATGTTTTTATTTCACAACATATTTGACAAGAGTAATTATTTTGTTTACCTTTTTTAGACAAAATTAGCTGCATTGATCGTTTACGAAATTTATTGCATCAATTTTTGTTGTTTTTTTGGCGAAATTAACGTTTACAGCTATAATTTTATATTTGCATATTATTCCGACAAGATAGGATATCCTTTTTACACAAAATTAAGGAAGTTTTGTTTTTATTGTTACAAACTATTATTAATAACGCTGTTATCATTTCCATAGATTTTATAAATTATTATTTTTGGAATGTTTTAAAAAAGCTATAAATAATATTTTTCACCACTTTCTTTTTAATTCATTAAAATATTCTAAAATTAAAATATTCAAAGAAACAAAATTTCGCGACATAAAATTAAAGGAAAATAAAACTGACGACAAATTTATGGGGATTTTATGAGTTTTAAACTGTTTGTTTTCGGTGTTTATCACAAAGGATCATCAGATCTAGAAAATCCCCTGCGATAAATAAATATGCCTTTAAATGTTTTGGTTATGAAAAAACAATTCTTCAATAGATTTATAACTAAGAAATTTATCTGCTTTTGGATAGTTTTTTTTCAAAACTTCGATTTTGAATGGTTTTTTTGACTATGACATTTATAATTTATAAATTTCCCATGATTTTTTATTTCAGCTAAATTTCATCCAAAAAAGTCTTGTTTGATCCAAAAAAGTGTGTAGAAAATACAGGACACCAATTTGGAAGATTTATAAATGATATTTTTCAGATATTCTGAACCATTTTTGAGGATTCTGGGAAGGATTCCGATGAAAAAGATTTTTTTTCAATTGAACTATTTTTTAGGGTAAACAAATATGGGAAATCCGAAAATAGAGACGCTTTTTTGATTTGAGGATTCTGAAGGCTGATTCTGAAGCCAAAATTGGTTTTTTCACATATAACTATGTTTAGTGTCCATTTTTTCTGTTGATTACAGTAATAGAGGCCATTTTGATTAGTAATTAGTAATTAGTAATAAAATTAAGAAAGTTTTGTTTTTGATTGTTAAAAATTGTTACTAATAACGCTGTTATCATTTCCATAGATTTTTTAAATTATTATTTTAGGAATGTTTTAAAAAAAGTTATATATAATATCTTTTAACACTTTCTTTTTAATTTATTAAAAAATTCCAAAATTAAACTATTCAAAGAAACAAAATTGCTCGACAAAAAATTAAAGGAAAATAAAACTGACGACAAATTTTTGGGAATTTTATGAGTTTTAAAGTGGGGGGACTCTTTGCTCTTTTTTGCGAGTTCCCCGAGGTTTGTCGTGTAAAAAAAATTTATTTTCAATTGCAATTGAACTATTTTTTAGGGTAAAAAAATATGGGAAATCCGAAAATAGAGACGCTTTTTTGATTTGAGGATTCTGAAGGCTGATTCTGAAGCCAAAATTGGTTTTTTCACATATAACTATGTTTAGGGCCCATTTTTTCTGCTGATTACAGTAATAGAGGCCATTTTGATTAGTAATTAGTAGTATGTTGTAAAATGTTAAAATTTTTACAAAAATGTTTTTTTATTTTTTTCAACTGCTTTTTTTGCAGAGATTACGGTAACATGCAAAATTATTTATGTAATGGTTTAAAGTTGAAACATGGGCTTTGACCAAAACTGAAGAAAATCGATTAGCTGTGGCTCAAAGACGTATGGAACGGAGAATGTTAAATGTTCTACTTATTGATATTGATAACATATTGGAATTTCTGAAAAAAAATAATTGACAAATTCAGATAACTACACTGCTCCAAAAAAATATGGAAACAAGTGAAATTTGCATTTTTTGTAAAAAGTAGCATATAAACCCTGTTTAATTCTTGCAGATTTGGATTCCTCATGGCCAAAAACCTATATACCCAGGGAATTATCGAATGTTCTCAAAATTCTAGAATTTTTGCAGGAAATTATTAGAATTTCCTTCCAAAAAAATATGGAAACAAACAACAATTTATTAAAAACTACAACATAATAGAATGTCAAATGAAAAAATAATGATTTAATAATCAATAGCTTTACTTTCTTTATGAATAACTGAGAAATTCTCATCTTCCATGCTTCGAATTTGATTTTTATAGATATTGATCAAAGGTTATACCCCAACATGGAAAAATTCAATTTAAATCCCAACGACAGTTCCGATTTGACTCAAATTAGTATAAACAAGTCAAAAAATAGTACTCTGTACTATTTTCATTAAAATTAGACCACTTTATTTCATAAAATAGTGAAAAATATTGATTTCATTATGTTCAAACCATGTTGTAGTACTAGTTGGGATATTTATTAATACATTTATTACTGTATTAATGTAAGGAATATGCAGTAAAATGAACAATCTCTTTAACTAAATAGAAAATAATCATTTTTCAATAACTTTGGATACTCCGGAGCTCCTATACGACACATTATGATACAATATCAAAGTTAAGAAATTTGGTGAAAACACCGCGTTCGTTTATGAGCATGCGGTTTATTATTTTTCTGTTTAAATGCAAAAGTTATTTGCGTGAAACACACTTTGAAGTTGAAAATTCGTTATAATAACATATAATTTGCTTATTTTCATCGAAAAAAAATAGAAACAGCGAACAAAAATTATGTACTTTTTCTTAACGTTTTTAAATGCCATTTAGCCAATCGGTTTTTTATGTTATTTTTAAAGAAATCGATCTGCAGTTATTGCTATATGAGAGATAAATGGGATACAGACTTAATAAACCGATTTCCTTACATTAATACAGTAATAAGTGTATTAAAAAAACATTGTATCGGCTTTTGATTCATTCTTGAAAATTTAATTTTTTTAAATGTTTTATTGCTGAACAATATTGAAACTATGGAGCGTTTTTAAGATTCTTCCCAAAACCTATGGCTAACAACTTGGCACTTGTGTACTATATACCCCCCATTTTAATTTTTCTAACAAAACCAGTGAAAAATTTATTTATGAATGATTTCTTTCGGAAGCAGGGTTGTAGAAAAAGATTTTTTAAATTATGGGAAAATATTTCTCGCAAATATTCAAGGTTAAAAAGATCAAGCCTAATGGGCCAAAAAATAAAAACACAAATGGGGGGTATATAGTACACAAGTACCAACAACTTTTCATAGCTTTGGTGATGCAGAAATTTATTTATATTTAACCTGTTTTTTCTCAATAATAATTTTTTTCATTAAAATATTCAAATGTCGACCGATCAAAAACTAACGCAAACAAAAACATTTGCAATAAAAAAATCAAAAAAAAAGAAACACAATGTTTTTGTTTTTTTTGCGCTCAAAAAAGGCGCCATTTCTTTAAAGAATCAATTTAAAAGAAAAAAGCGCAAAATTATTGATTGATTTTTTTCTTTTCTTTGAATCACTGTCGAAGAAATATTTTCGGTTGTTTTAAATATTTATTTGAATATTTTATGTTATCATATCATATTTTTGCATACAAATTGTACTGATTCTCAATATTATTATTTTAACAAAAATAATAAAATAAAAAGTAAAATGGGATTTTTTTTGCACAAAATTTTCTCATGGAAACTGTTCACGAAATTGACATAATTTTGTAAAAATTATTTATAATGCTTTTTTCAGAGATTTTTTTTTATAACTATATAAAAATTATTTCGTTTTGTTATAAATATAAATATTGCTGTTACATTTATAACAAAAATCGATAAACTTAATTTACAAAATGTTACTACAAAATATTCAAAAAAAACAAATAAATGTTGATGAATTTTGCGACGAAAAAAAATCAATCAATAATGTCGTCACTTTTTACACATCTTTTTTTTGCGAGCAGGAAAAATCGGTCATCTCTTTATTTTTAAAAAATTTATTTTGCACAAATAGTTTCATCATTTTTTTTGGTTTTTGAATATTTTAATGAATTTTTAAAAAAATGTCTTAAAACTAGAATCAACCTCACTGTTTTGAGTGATGAGAAAATACTTGCAAAATGCTTGAAAATATTTTGACTTCTGTGATATTAAAAAAAAACATAAATGCGCTATTTATAAAAAGAAATTATTTAAAAGACACACAATAAAAATAAATGTTTTTGTATTTTTTTTAATGCCACTTAAATTTTGCTCAAAAATGTTTTGTATCAGTAAAATGGAAACTCGGGATATTCATATGAAAATATGTAGAAAACAATTATACGCCAAAAAACGTGAAGAAAGTATTATGGAAGTTTTTGATGAAGAAGCATAAAACCCGTAAACTTTTTTATTTACTGAAATGTTCTTTAACCCGTAATTTTTTGATTTTTATCTTATAATAAAATTTCTTTGTTTTTATTACTTGTTCACTCTCGTTTATTTAAATGCATGTTGTTGGAAAAAATTAGTCATGAGGAGAACTTTTCTGGCATATCATTGTGTTTAACAGAAAAGCATATGCATATCCCTCTTTTTTTCTGAAAGACATTTATGAAATAATTTTTAAAATGTAAAAATGTATATTACTGTTTCTTATCTTTGAACATTAAGGATTTATGTAATAAAAGGATTTATTTAATAAAAGTTCCCTTGTAGCAGCGATGTCATCTTCGTTTAACTTTCTTTTTGTCAAAAAAATATAGTCAACTCTATTTGAAATCATTTCCTTTTTTTTCACTTTTCTTTACAAATCCTTTGCTTTTGCAAATCTTTCTTTTTATATTCTATTAAAAAAGAGGTGCTTTAAAAATATATGCATCAGTGCGGCACTGCTGATATCACAGAATTGCAAAACCAGAAGCTTGTTTATTTTACTGAGGCATATGCTTTTCGTTTATTTTTTGTAAAAAACACTTGCTTTTTTTTAATTTGCAAAGCCTGCGCTGTCCTACCACGAAAGCATTTTTTGGAAGCATAAAAACTTTGTTGTTTTTTTTTCGATTTTTCTTTGCTGTCTAAATGTTGGGATCGTACCAACATTTATATTGTAAAAGCATTGGCAAACTGTCTCTGCACATTTGCATTGCTTTTCTCTCTTCTTTTGTTTCTGTTGTTCGCGAATGTTCGCTGTCACTTCATTCGCTTCGTCCCTTCTCTCTTTTCAGTTGTTCTTTTCCGACTCGCTCTAGTGCAGTCGTGTTGCTCTCAATAAAGATTTTTTATTATTTGTTGGTGGTTACAACACTAAATTTTTTTCTATCGCTTTTAACATACTTTGCGCGTTTATTCTTTTATATATTCTTTGTTAAATATTTATTTTTCAGCAAGTATGGCTTCTCAATCAAATAGCTCAAATGTTCCAGCCTCTCGTGGTCGCAAAACTAAAACTCGTAAGTTTCTTTTTCCATTATTAGTGTTCAAGCAGATTGTTATTTTATTTGTTAAAGCTTGTCCTTTTTTTGAACTTATAATTGCTCATTAAAAGTTTATTCTTCTTTTAAAGAGTTGAAAAAAGGACAAACTTTTTTATTATTGTATTATATATCTTTTAACACGCATAATTTTTTTTTAGCAACTGTTGTATCTGCTCCTTCAACAAGTGCCTCATCATCTACTGGTAAGTTTTTCTGAATTATATTTTTTATTATATATATTTTTATATAAACCTTTTTTAGCTGCAAAAGTTCGTCGTCGCAAACCTAAAACGCGTAAGTTTCTTTTTTCATAATTTTGTTTGCAAAGCACATGCTTAATTTATTTGTTAAAGCTTGTCCTTTTTTTGAACTTATAATTGCTGATTAAAAGTTCATTCTTCTTTTAAAGAGTTGAAAAAAGGACAAACTTTTTTTTTGAATTATATAACCTTTAACACGCATAATTTTTTTCAGCAACTGTTATTGATGATGAAGAGCCTGCTCCTTCAACAAGTGCCTCATCATCTACTGGTAAGTTTTTCTGAACTCTATTATTTATTTATATTTGATATATATACTTTTTGTAGCTCAAACATCCCGTGATAGTCGCAAAAGAAAACCTGGTAAGTTTCTTTTTTCATAATTTTGTTTGTTAAAGCTTGTCCTCTTTTTGAACTTATAATTGTTCATTAAAAGTTTATTCTGCTTTTAAAGCTTTGAAAAAAGGACATACTTTTTTCAAAATTGTTTTATATTTCTTTATTATTATTTTTAGCAGGTGTTGCTTCTCCAAAAGGTGCTATTAAAAAGCCCAAATCTGAATTTGGTACGTTTGGTTTTCATTATATATCTTTTTGAAGGGGCAAGGATATGCTTATTTTTTTAAAGCTTATGCAGTTTTCGCTCTCACAGTGCTCTATTATTTTTTTTATTTTTTTATTTATATTTTTATATTTCTAATTATGCGTATATATTTTTGTAGATGATAGTGCTCAACGTCCTGAACATTTGTATGAAAGATGTTTACAGGGAAAACCCGATACTGGATTAACTATCATCAACGATGCCACAGCTACGTTCAATATCGTTTTCACTCTTTTGCGTGAAGAATTCCCTGAAAAAAAATCCTCGTTTTCTGGAGAAGATTTTAATCGTGTTCGGTTGATGTTATCAAACATTAGTTATGGACCAAAAATTACATCTTCAAAATCTGATTTAGTTACAATTGAGTAATAATTTTTTTCCGATTATTCTTTTAATATAAATCAATATTTTTGTACAATTTTAGCGATAGCACTGTTAAAATTGGTAAATTTGAAACAACCCGCTCTTTTGTTGATAGTGTTCATGAAGCTTACGAAGTAAAACATGAATCAATTTTGAATGTTCTTCAAGAATTCAAAAATCGTCGTTTTGTTCATGGTCTTACACAATATGTGTTCATTGCAATGGTTTTTGGAACGATGAAAGCTCGCTCTGATCAAGGTTTCCTTGATGTGCCAGAATATGCTCAATTCATCGCTGGATGTTTATTTATTTTTCGTGTATTTTTCAAATATGGATATTTTCCGGAAGAGATGCTTGATGATCAAATTGCAAAATATTTAAAACAAGCAAAAGAAGCTGAAAAAGAAGTTGATGATTCTCAAGTTGTATCTCTTCAAAAATCTGCCGATGTAGATGAAAATGGTGATGAACAACGTTCAAGTTCTGAAGATAAAGTTGAAGAAGCTGATGATGATGATGTTGATTATTCCATCATTCCATTTCGTCTACTTGGAACAACTGGCAATATTTTGGAAGACAGTCTTAAAAATATCATTGGATGCATGGATGATGGACTCATCGTTTTTAATCTTGCCCCTTCTATTCTTGAAGATGTTGAACAAGAACTCACCGCTCAACTTGCTGTAATCAATGGTTCTAAAGTAAGTTTAAGTACCTAAGGATATGCTTTATATAATATACACTTTAGTCAAAGCATATGCTATTTTCATGCCAAATTAAGACTTAAACCTGGCTATTATTATGATTTCCCTATTATTGTTTTTAGGATTTTCTTGAAACTTACAAAAAACACATCAATGGTGAAGAGAAAACAGATGCTAAAAAGATAACAGTTGTTAAAAAGATTTTGCAAGAACTTAAAGCCGCAAAAATCGCCTATATTACGGCACAGGAAGAGAAAAAAAAGAAGGGTAAAGCTGAAGTTTCTGATTTCACCAAACTGACCAATGCTGCCTTGGATCGTTTTTTCAAAGTGCGCAAATTACTTGAAAAACCTCGTCTTTATATTGTTAATGAAATCAGTCGTGCAGCTTGTGTACGTCCATGTGAAGATGATGAAAATCCTGCTCCTTCAACAAGTGCCTCAAAATCTGCACGTAAGTATTTTTGAATTATATTTTTTATTATATATATTTTTATATAAACCTTTTTTAGCTGCAAAAGTTCGTGATCGCAAACCTAACACCCGTAAGTTTCTTTTTTCATAATTTTGTTTTACAAAGCACATGCTTGTTTTATTTGTTAAAGCTTGTCCTTTTTTTGAACTTATAATTGCTCATTAAAAGTTTATTCTGCTTTTAAGGCTTTGAAAAAAGGACCTACTTTATTCAAAATAGTTTTATTTTTCTTTTAATACGCATTATTTTTTTAGCAACTGATATTGATGAAGAGCCTGCTGCTGCAACAAGTGCCTCATCATCTGCTGGTAAGTTTTTCTGAAATAGAGCTCATTAAAAGTTTATTCTGCTTTTAAAGCTTTGGAAAAAGGACAAACTTTTTTATTATTGTATTATATATCCTTTAACACGCATATTTTTTTTTAGCAACTGATGATGATGAAGAGCCTGCTCCTTCAACAAGTGCCTCAAAATCTGCACGTAAGTATTTTTGAATTGTATTTTTTATTAATATTTGATATTTATACTTTTTTTAGCTAAAAAAGGTCGTGGTGGTCGCAAAACTAAAACCCGTAAGTTTTTTTTTTCATAATTTTGTTTGCAAAGCACATGCTTAATTTATTTGTTAAAGCTTGTCCTTTTTTTGAACTTATAATTGTTCATTAAAAGTTTATTCTGCTTTTAAAGCTTTGAAAAAAGGACAAACTTTTTTATTACTGTATTAAATATCTTTTAACACGCATAATTCTTTTCAGCAACTGTTGTTGATGAAGATGCTGATCCTTCAACAAGTTTCTCAACACCGGCACGTAAGTGTTTGTTACTTTTTTTATGTATTAATATTTTTGCAAATACTTTTTTTAGCTGGAACATCTCGTGGTGGAAATCGTGAACAAAAGACAAAGCGTGTTAAAAAAAATCGCGGGGGACAGATTTATTTGGCTTGTTGTAGTGTTCAAAATTGTACCCATGGTTCTGGAATTCCTGATGGTGAAGATGGTCCTTGGTTTCATCTCACCAAGTCAGATTACGATCTCGTTCAAGAAGGAAATCCCTTCTTCTGTGAAACTCATAAAACAAATTGATGTAACCGTAAATTTTTTGTACTGTTTCTGATTAATTGAAATAAAACTGTTTTTTGTAATATTTTTGTTTCCTGCAACTGATTTTAGCTTCCATTTTTCTAAATTTACAAAAATGGATAAGGATACAGAAAGCAAAGAAAGCATGTGATTTTGGATATGCATTTCAAGTTTAAATAGGGGATATGCTTTTTTTTATACGATTTTATTTAAATTTACAACCTTTCACATAATGAAGAGACCCTGTTATCCTTCAGGGTTAACAATTTAAAAAAGCAAGCTCGCCTTACTCTTCTATATTGCTTTTTGTAAAATTATTTGTCGATTTTATGTTTTATTTTTCAAAAATTTATTTAATAAAAGGTCTCTTTTAGCAGCGATTTCTTCTTTGTCTTCTAAAAAAACTGGTCTCACAGCAAAATCTTCAAGCAGTGGAACACAACAAACAACTTGTAAGTTTGAATTAACTTTCTTTTTGTCAAAAAAATATAGTCAACTCTTTTTGAAATAATTTCCTTTTTTTCACTTTTCTTTACAAATCCTTTGCTTTTGCAAATCTTTCTTTTTATATTCTATTTAAAAAAAGGTGTTTTAAAAATATAAGCATCAGTGCGGCACTGCTGATATCACAGAATTGAAAATCAGAAGCTTTTTTATTTTACTGAGGCATATGCTTTTCGTTTATTTTTTGTAAAAAGCACATGCTATAGTAAACAAAAAGCGCACATATCAGTATTTTTATTTTCATCTGATTGATAAAAATTTTATTTTTTTTTATCATAAAATAAAGGGAAATCCCGATTTCTGAAAGATAAGATGGAAAATGCAAAATCGAGTGCCTCAGCATATTCTAATTATTTATGATATTTTTTTTACCCCTGTTTTTGCTAGTGAACGACGTCCCGACGAAGATATACAGTAAATTAATTGCATCCCGCATAAACTGTCTTAAAACGATAAATATAATTAATAGCAATTTTATATTGTCTTAAAAAAGTAATACTGTATTTTTAAAACAAAAAACACAAAATAAATTTGTATAAAAAAACACAAATTTGTTTTGCGTTAATATTTGCAAAAATAAAATGCATTGAATTGAAACGGATAAATGTACAAAAAATTTATTTAATGAATCCCACTTTTCATTTTTCTTTTGCTGAAATTCAGAAACCACGAATCTTCTTTATAAAATTTATTCTTCCAAAACTAAAATATTCAAACATTTAAAAATAATGCAACAATTTTTTTTGCTCTTAAAAAAGATGATTTTTCTTTAAAGAATCAATGTAAAAAAAATTTCTAAAAGCAGTGATTGATTTTATTTCTTCAAATCACTTTCATCTGCATTTTTTGATGAAAATAATTGTATCTTGGGTTCTCTTTTTGACAGATCTAATGCCAGCCAAAAAAAGTGTAACATCATTTTTTTGCCCCTTTTTTACACTTCTTTTTTTTGCGAACAGAGAAAATTTCGTCATCTTTTTTTTTAATAAATTTTATTTTGCAAAAACAATTTCATCATTTTTCTTCGGTTTTTTGTTTTTTCAGAGAGCTAAGAAAATTCATTATTTGTGTTTTTAAAAACTTGTAAAATAGTTTTATCATTTTTTGTTGGTTTTTGAATATTTTAATAAATTTTTGAATGAAAAATTTCCAATAAAAAACAATAAAAAAATGAGTAAATCTTTGTAACTTTTAATTTCTTAAACATGATTACAGGCCAAAATATTAAAAATTGATTATTAAATTTATTTCACACAAAAATATGTGTGTTCCAAAAAGTGTGCACAAAATAGGGCCTGCCTAAACCCTGGACTGGACCGAGTTTAGGCAATCCAGGGTTTATAAATCCTGGACGTAAATCCTGGTCTCAAAATACTAAACCCTGGGCCGGCATAAAAAACTTGTTTCAAGTGGTTTCTGAGATTTATGACTGTGTCAAAAGTATATAAATACTAAATTTATGCTGGTCCAGGGATTGGTGTTTTCAGTCCAGGATATAGTCAACTGAGTCTAGCGTTTAGGAGTCCAGTCCAGGGTTTAGGCAGGCCTCACAAAATATTTGAATAAATAAATCTTTAAAAGAGAATCAGAAGCATTTTTTGCCAGAAATATCGACAAAAAAATGCCGATCAATTTTGACGCCCCCTTTTTTACACATCTTTTTTCATAGAGCAGAAAAATTTCATCCTTTGGGCACTTCTACCGTTTCCCCCCTCTTTTTTTGTGTTTTTTTGTGCAACATCATTGAAATGAGTGATAAAAAAAAAATACCGCAAAAAGAAATAGAACCATGAAAAATAAATGTATTAATATTTTTAATTGGCATCTTAACTAAATGCCGTCAATAATTTTTACAAAAATATCCTAAAAAAATTTATGGACCTACAAAAAAGATGGTACACTGAAAAAAAAGTATGCCAAATACACCTAAAAATAGATCTATATTTGCTCCTTTTAGGAGTAAATATCGTCTTTTTTTTGTTAAGGAGTATCCATTTTTTGTACCTCTTTAACATAGACTAACATTTACTCCGAAAAAGACGACATTTATTCCTAAAAGGAGTAAATATTGATCTATTTTGTTTAGGAGTGTCCATTTTTTGCACCCATTTTTTTCAGTGTATAAAAATTAACCCTTATGAATTTTATTATCATTAAAATCTGTATTCTGTAAAATAAACGTTAACAAATACAAAAACACAAAAAATTGTTGTGGTTTTGTGTTAATGAACTTATTTTTTTAATAATTGGATGATTTATATTTGAATATATTTTATTGCTTTTAAAAAATGAATGAAACGTTTACCACAAAGTGTTGATATCTTTAGCATTTTGGTTGCGCTTTTTTGGAGGATTTTAAAATGTTACAACAATTTTTACTTTTAACAAATTATTTTTATGCATTTTATTAAAATATTCAAAAATCAATTCAAAAACTTGCAATAATTTTTCGAAATAATTATTTTAAAAAAAAAAAAGACGCACAAAAAAAACGGGCAAAAGTGTTGATTTTTTGCGTTGTTTAAGCCCAAATCAACTTTTTTTCGCAAAATCTGCCGGCGGACATTTTTGGTTATCTCAAAAAACATTTCTTTTTTTAAATATTTAAATATAATTAAAGAAAAGAGCAGCATTTTTTTGCATAAAAAATAAAAAAAAAATAAAATTCTTTTGCGCCCACAAAAATTTTTGTTTACAAAATATCAAAGGAAAAAAGTGTAACAAAGTAGTCGGTTTTTTTCCGCAAAAAAATGTCAAAGAAATGCTTTGGTGCTCAAAAATATTATTTATATTTAAATATATTTTATTGCTTTTAAAAAATGAATCAAACTTTTATCACTACTTTTTTTGCAATAAAAATACTTACTTTGTTGAGACAATAGACCCAAAAAATTTTATTACTCAGTCCCAATAAAGACATTATTTACATTTTTTAAATCTTTGTTTCGAAATCATGGTAAAAATAAAGAATTTGAAAAAAACTGCTAAATCAGATAAACACATTTGTTTTCATCAAAAATCGGGTTACGGTATCTCATAATTTTAAATGACATGGAAGCATTGGAGTACGATACTTTATCACATTTGATTTTTTTTAATGAAAAATACTGTATTATTCTTTGTTTTAGTTACTGCAGTAATTACTGTAGCTTTGCTTTTAAAAAAATAGTATATAAACGAAAATTTTTTTATGGAACGTGTTTAAAAAATCAATAATTTTTTGTTGGAAAATGTTTCATATTTTTTTCTGAACTTTTTTTCTTTTCAAATAGGCATGGCACGGGCCGACTTTTTTCCCAGCCCGGCCCGTCAGATATTCGGCCCGCCCGGGCTGCAGCGCCGTATTTAAGGGGGGGGGGGGCATTGGGGGCCCGTGCCCCCCGAAACTGAAGAATTTCCTTTGATCTTTTGCCGCTTCGTGTTGGTGGCGGCAAAAGATCAAAGGCGTGCCCCCCCCAAAGGAAAATAGAATATTTTTTGTAGTATAATAAATTTTAAAAATTTGTGTTAAAAAAACTAAAACATTTTACCAATATTTTTGTCTGTATTTAAAAAAATATTTTTTTACAATTATTACCGATGAATGAAAATTAGAGGGATCCGAAAAAACTTACTTCTTTTTTAACTCTATTTTTTAATGTACATTTTTGATATTTAAAAGATTTATTAAAAAATTCAAAAAATGATGCAATAGAATTTTTTTTGCCGGCTTTTATCAGTCAAAAAAAAAGAATAATTTTTGTCAAAAATTATTCTAAAAAAAAATGAAAGGTGTTTGTTTGCGAATTTTCTTTAAAGATTTTCTTTTTTTCTTTTTTGAATGAAATGAAACAACACTTTTTGCGCTGATAATTCATGTTTTTAAAAAAATGACAGACAGAAAAAATTTTTCAAAGGCAGATATAACCATTTTGGCCAAGATAAAAGTTCTTGACGAAATTAACGTTTACAGCCATAATATAAAATTTGCATATTTCGACAAGAAATATATCCTTTTTACACAAAATTAAGGATGCTTTGTTTTTTGTTGTACAACTATTTTTATTGATAGATAACGCCGTCAACATTTTCATCAAATCGCAATTTTAAAAGCGAAAGTTTTTTGTCTTTTTTATGATGATTCAAAACAGCAGTGTTTTTTGCAAACAAAATTTTACGATAAATGTTGGTAACAAAAAAACACAAAATAAAATATTTTAGACACCAAAACATTTTTGTAAAATTTTTCGCGGAATCAATTTTGTTACTTTTTTGATTCGAAATTTTGTTTTAAAAATTTTTTCTGACTATGCAGAAAAATGCTGCACTTTTTTTGCTCATTTTTGAATATTTTAAGAAACTGCTTATTACTAAAACAAAACAACAAATTTGTAATTTAATTTTTTTAAATGAAAGTTTTCAATATAAACAAGTCGATCACTTTTGATGAAAACATTTTTTATTAAAAATTAATTTTATTTAAAAACGTATAAAAATATTTATAATATATTTTTTAATGGGAATCTGTCAATCTGTATTTTTCCCAATTCTTTAAGATTCTATAATGCAAATCACTAATTATTTGGGATTTTTTGGCATTTCAAAAATAATTACGAAAGATGAATAAACATTTAAATGCAGCTAAACAAAACTGAGATATTTTAAATGTCGGGAATTCTCATTGAATCATTGGTTTTTCTCATTTTTCACTTTTTGAGTGAGAATTCACATTTCCTTGTAAATTTTGCGTAATGCCAGAGATCTGTGATATCAGAGGTCTCTGGCATTACGTGACTGGACACTTTTCTTGCTATCTTTCGACGCACTGTATGTCACACAAATTCACTAGGGACAAACTTTCGCGAAAGCTTTCGAAAATATTCGTAAAAAAAATTGTAAAAATTGATTGATTTTTTTCTTAGGTATTTTTTAGGAAAATTTTTATGTTTTGCTGTTTTGTTGTTATTTTTGCTTTTTAATAATGCTTTTTTAAATGGTTATCGTTTTTTTTATATTTGTTTCAAAAAAATATAAAAATCACGCATCTTTGTCTGATTCTTTTTCTTTTGTCTCTCTCTGAAATATTTTCGACACGCTTTTTATGAGTGATTAAAAATTCCGCTGCTTCTCTTCTTAATTTCGGCGCTACATTGGGCGATTTTAGTCAGCCACATTTAAATCTGCGTTTAATAAGTCAATTTTTAAAACTCGTGTTATTTTTCTTATCCTTATTTCATGATATAGAGTATATTATTTACTTCATTTTCAGTGTTAAACATGTCATCTCCAAATGGTAACATTGGATATAAACAAAAACACATTGAACATTTTAAATCTCTTCGGACAATGCAAAATGAAAGATGTAAAATTTATCAAAAACAAGATGTTGAAAATGGTCGTTTTGATGTTACTTTCGAAATTGATGGAAAGGTTGGTTTTTGCTTCATGTTTATTTACATGTTTGTTTTTGCAGCAACTTTATGCTCATAAATTTACTTTAACTTCTGTTTCTGAACCATTGGATTCATGGCTTTCTGATCGATGGACTACCAAAGATGAAGTCATCAAAATTGATGATTATTCTTACGATGAATTCTATGAATTTCTTACATTTCTGTACAGTTCTGAATGTAGATTAACTGAGGAAAATATTGTTAAAATGACGGATATGGGAGAATTTTATGGTGTTCAATGTCTCAAAGAATTTTGTGATGAATTTTTAACTACTAAAGAATTGGCAGTTGAAAACATTGAAGAGTTATTTGATTTTGCTCAAAAATATTCGTTGCCAAAACTCAAAAAATCTATTAAATCATTTTTCTGGAATCATTATGATAAATTGTGCAAATCTGATGCCTTTTTTGCATTTAAGAAACCACTTGTTGCATTTTTTTTAAATGTTGATATTTCTTTATACAAAAAAGAACTTTTATTTGAAGCTGTAAGTTTATTTTTTTAATTTATTTTCACAATCGCTATTTATATATATTTTTTAGATATACAAATGGGCTGAACATCGTGTTTTGAAGGATCAAGCTGTTGAAGGTGATTTAAATCTTTATAAAGCTGTTAGAGCAGAATTAAGCACATTTCTTCCTAAATTTAATTTTTCTCAAATGGATTTTGACTTTTTGAAGGATTTTGTCGGTATGTTTTTGTATATTTCATTATTTTTGTAATTAATTTTTGCGATTAGCTGAAAAAGGATTTCTTTTATCTGCTACCAAATTGTCTCAACTTTTTTTATTTCATAATGGCAAGGGCTGCTTTGATTTGGAAACGGCTTTTAAAAAAGTATGTTTGTTTTTATTTATTTATGATTGTTAATGATTTTTTGATAATTTTAGACGTATGAATTAGCAGAAAAACAAGCAATGAAGAAACAAGAAATTTTCCCTGAAGATAATTTTATCCTTCGTGATACAGTTAATGCTTATTTGGTTGATGTTATGCCACATGTTAAATTTTCTAGTATGAGCCTTATCTCATTGCATTTTGCCGGTTTGTTTTTAACACGTATGTATCGTTATATTTTCATATTTTCTTTTAGTTGAAAAAGGATATTTTTTATCTCCTGCTGAAATAACTGAAGCTTACTTATCTTATAAAGAAAGAAGAAGAAATTACAGCCGCGAATCGTCGTTTAAAGAAGTGAGTTTTATAAAAAATAATTGCTTTTGATTTTGTGTTAATTTTAGACAGCTGAATTGGCAGAAAAGCTCGCTTTAAAAAAACAAGAAATGTTTCCTGAAGAAAATTTCAATCTTGATGATTCTGTCAAAGCTTATTTGGTCGATATTTTGCCGAATGTTGAATTTTCAAAAATGAATTTTAATTTTTTGATGGATTTTGTCGGTACGTATTTCGTTCTATCTTGAGTATGTATAATTAAACTGTTCAAATTTAGCTGAAAAAGGATTTTACTTATCTCCTGCAGAATTATCTCAATTTTTTTTATCTCCTACATGTAACAGTTTTTGCGGCGATTTGTCTTTCAAAAACGTAAATTTTTAAAATATTTTTATCAGCATTATGTTTGATCATTTTAGACATATGAATTAGCAGAAAAACAAGCATTAAAGAAACAAGAAATGTTCCCTGACGAAAACTTTGATCTTACAACTTCTATTAATGCTTATTTAATTGACGTTATTCCAAAAGTTCCACTTTCTATCATGTCATTTGATTTCTTGACAAATTTTGTCTGTAAGTTTTTTTTCGTCGTAAGATCCTCTTCCGATTTAACAACTTTGTTAAGTGGAAAAAGGATGTCTTTTGTCCCCTGCTGATGTTTCTCAATATTTCTTATCGAAATCAAAGCCAAAATCGTACAGAAAAAAAGACGTTCTTGACTTTGAATCGTCTTTTAAAAAAGCAAGTTTCTTTTTTATTATTTTTCTTTTTAAATTTTTAATAATTTTAGACAGTTGAATTGGCAGAAAAAGTTGCATTGAAAAAACAAGAAATGTTTCCGGAAGATAATTTTAATATTGCTAATTCTGTCAAAGCTTATTTGGTTGATGTTTTGCCAAATATTGACTTTTCAAAAATGGATAATAGTTTTTTAACAGATTTTATTGGTTTGCTTTTTTTCCTCTGTTTTTTTATATAATATTACTGTATTTTCTAGTATCAAATGGAATTATTTCTGAAGAGCAAGCTAATCAACTTTTTGAAACGGAAGGTATGAACTTTTTCTTTCTTTTTAAATACAGCTGTAAGTAGGGTTGATTATTTCCATTTCCCGGGAAATTTCCCGATTTCTGCGGGAAACGACTTCCATTCACGGGCTCATTTTTTGGGGAAAAACGTAGGGTTAAGGCGGCTTGGACCTAAAATGGTGCCAATAGGTCCAAAAACACTAAAAAAAGGCTTTTGGTTGATATCTGGGTCGACAGGGTTATGTGCCATCAAAATCGCGAAATCACGAAAAACGGCCATTTTTGGCACTTTTTTGCACGGCATATCCGCATTTCCAGGGAAAGTGGTCTTTGACCCAATGATTTTTTTTAAGCTGATGTTTTGTGGATGTAATGAGACTATTTCCACATCCCTTACTACCCTATTGCAAAAGTTCCAAGTAATTGAAAATTAGTGATTTTTGACCAAAAAACAGTGCAAAATTCAGAATTTTTGGAAATCTGATTGAGTTCCCAGGGAAAGTGGTCTTTGACCCAATGATTTTTTTTAAGCTGATGTTTTGTGGACATAATAAGGCTATTTCCACACCCCTTACTACCCTATTGCAAAAGTTCCAAGTAATTGAAAATTAGTGAATTTTTGCACTTTTTTTGAAATTAAATTTTTGAAACGCCATAAATCAGCAATGAGATATTTTAAAAAAAATCTGGTCCCTAACTTTGTTCTACATGTAGTGGCGAGTAGAAAAACATCTACAGAATGACTTGGATGTCACTCTTATGAAAGTTCTATTCTTTGCCAGATGATAAGGTAAAAAAAGGGTAATTTTTTCACCAACGTAAAAAAATGAAGAGAGCATTAAAGAAACGAAAAAGCGTCCCTAACTTTGTTCCCTGTTACCTGAAGTTTGAAATAAAACCAAAAGAAACCGTATATATCCATTTTGAATCGACTTCTATTCTTTTTTGCTCATTTCATGCACACCTATACCCCCAACATCAAAAAACTGTATTTAATAATATATTTCAATGCTTGAAAATGTTATATTCAGATTCTCCATGCTTGAATTAGTCATAATTAATCAAAACAAAACAAAAAAACAACAGAATAAAATTTTTTTCTGAGTGAGAAAATTTTTCACAATACCCCCAACATCAAAAATGGTATTTAATAATATATTTCAATGCTTGAAAATGTTATTTTCAGATTCTCCATACTTGATTTAGTTATAATTAATCAAAACAAAGGACAAGAACAACAGAAAAAAAATTTTTTTTAAATAACAAAATTTTTTCACAATACCCCCAACATCATTTTTGGTGCTAAAACTCCAATATTTGACTTATTATAACCCCGTAAACGGTTCATATAGTATTTTTCAGACATTGTGGACATTTCTGAACTATTTAAAATGCAACTATGGTGTGCTACAAAAAACAATAGTCTTCTATTAGTTTTTACAATTATGGTGTGCTACATATACCCCAACATCAAAAATTTTTAATTTTAACTATTTTTGAAGCTCAAAATTGCTTTATATATCTTTCTAAGCATAAAAAAACATACAATAAACTTTTATTTATAAAAAATAGGAAAAAAAATAGAAAAAATTTTTTTCGTTTTTTTGCCTTGGTCCCCCCTGTGAAAAACAAATCGAAAATTTCGAAATTTTTTTTTTCAGCGCACATTTTAGGGAATGTTCAGGGGACTCTAAGAAGACGTTTGATAGAAAAATTAATCGTTTAAAATCATCCTACGCGAAAGCCACCTTAACCCTACGCCAAATGAGCCCGTGCATTTCTTGAAAATTTTTATATGGAAACATAATCACCTTAAAATTATTTAAAAATGGATATTTCAGCTTTTAAAATAGTTTAAGACTTCATAAATGCTTTAATTTAGGGTTTAAGACGCAGTCTGTGAGAAAATCAAAAAATTTAAGAAGAGGGCGGCACACGTTTTTTTAGATTTCCTTCCAAATTTGGTATATAGTAAAGTGACCCTGGAGAAACCGATTCCACTTTGTAAAAAAGTTGAAAAAAATTTCTTACTGTAGTTACAGTAATCTTTATGTGAATTTCACCAAAATTTGAAGTTGGTGGCGAATTAAAGGAATTAATTTTTTTTGCCTAATTCGGAGGGGTAATAGGTTTTCGAGGTAGGGGAATCCGAATATCCACTTTTTGAAACTTCAAAATATTTACAACACCGATTTCTTTGTTATCACTATCATATTACCGTGATAAAAAATCGAGAGAAATCCCGGGAGGAGTGAAAGAACTCATTATTATTAAAGTTTAGACATTTTTTTATCATAAAAATAAATAAGTGAAAAGAAATCGGGGGGTTATATATTTTTTTCGATTCTTTGAAAGTTTGAGGTTCAGTTTCAGAATACGCTCTCGACGCGAAAAGAACGGGGAGCTAAATTTAAAAAGAAACTAATGGCACTGCTGGATTCCCCATGGTCGAAAGCATATATGTGCCAAAAATCAGAGAAATCGGTGCCGAAAAATTTTTTAATGTCGCCCACCGGGATCGAACTTGTCCACTACAATTTTTTGATAAGCGTTTTTTTGTTTCCTTTCAGTGTTTAAAAAATTTTTTGGGTGAAAGGTTCGATCCCGGTGGGCGACATTAAAAAATTTTTCGGCACCGATTTCTCTGATTTTTGGCACATATATGCTTTCGACCATGGGGAATCCAGCAGTGCCATAAGTTTCTTTTTAAATTTAGCTCCCCGTTCTTTTTGCGTCGAGAGCGTATTCTGAAACTGAACCTCAAACTTTCAAAGAATCGAAAAAAATATATAACCCCCCGATTTATTTTCACTTATTTATTTTTATGATAAAAAAATGTCTAAATTTTAATAATAATGAGTTCTTTCACTCCCCCCGGGATTTCTCTCGATTTTTTATCACGGTGATATGATAGTGATAACAAAGAAATCGGTGTTGTAAATATTTTGAAGTTCCTAAAAGTGGATATTCGGATTCCCCGACCTCGAAAACCTATTACCCCTCCGAATTAGGCAAAAAAAATTAATTCCTTTAATTCGCCATCAACTTCAAATTTTGGTGAAATTTACATAAAGATTACTGTAACTACAGTAAGAAATTTTTTTCAACTTTTTTACAAAGTGGAATCGGTTTCTCCAGGGTCACTTTACTATATACCAAATTTGGAAGGAAATCTAAAAAAACGTGTGCCGCGTGTTTTTGGAATTCTCGCAGACTGCGTCTTAATACTGAAAATATAAAGTTTTTACGATTTCCCGGGAAATGAGCAACCCTAGCTGTAAGTTATGCAATCCTAAAAAACTTTGTTATTATTTTTAGTTGAAATTAAAAATAATGGCAAAAGTATTACTGGTACCTTCAAAGATGTTCATCGAATTCGCCTTATCCTTGAAAAAAAGAATAAAAGTGATAAATATGTTACCCGACAAAACACAACAAAGATTCGTTTTTTGAATCTTAAAATTTATATTCCTTCAGTTCCAAGTACTGTTGAAAAAATGAAAGGTTGTGATTGGTATTTTTGTTTGGAAGAAGATGGAATCTTGAGTTTTAAACATCGTACAGCTATTCAACAAAGTGATTATTTAATTGCTGAAATGAAATCTCGTAAAGAATTTAAACTTGTTCCTGGTGAAACTACATTTCTTACTGTACGCTTAAAAAAAGTTTAAATTTTTGTATGTTCGCTTTTTTTCTTACTTTTTTTGTTTAATGTCTTTAATATAATTTTTTTTTGATTGAAAGATTAGTGGGACATCATATTCTTCTCCATTGTTCTAATTGAGGGGGACTGAATATTTTCTTGGGTATATCCTGGATTCAGTAAAATGCGGATAATATTTGTTAATTTTTAATCTATCGCAATCAGATATGGCTTTGTAACGGAGCTGTCCGGCGAGCAGAAAAATTTCATCGTCTCTTTTTTATAAAAATTTTATTTTGAAAAAATAGTTGAAATAAAAATGAAAGGTGTCTTTTCTTCAAAGATTTATTATATTTGTTTTGATTAGTGAACGTCAACCTGATTCGTTGACCCGTTCATTCATCAAAAAATAGAAAGAAAAAAGTGTGTGTACTTTGTGCAAAAATTATTATTATAATTAATTATTAATTTTATGCACATTTTCTTATTTTTTTATAGCCCTCCCTTTTTTTATAACTTGATTAATTAATTAATTAATTATTCTAAAATTATTATCAGCTGTTACCAAGTATTATAAAACCAAATGTGATCTCTGAGAGATCTCTATTTAAATTTAAAATATTTTTAACACTCAAAAAATTCTTAAATTCTAACATTTGGCTAAATTTAATTAAAAATTAAAGCATTTTTATGCTTTTAAATTGTTTTTAAAATCCACAAACCTCAGGTCGTAAGGCGCATTAAAATACGATGAGTCGAGGCGCTAGTAGACGCCGATTTTTCTCTCGAAAAAATTAAAAGGTCTCGTCGTAAAACAGTCAAAGTCAAAAAAATTTTTCTGTTTTATAAAATCTGAACATGCCATTAAACTTCTCATTTCTTGAAGTTTCGAAAACATATCAAATTGTTAACAAAGACTTTTTTGCCGCCGGTCCATGACAGTGAAAAAGTAGGAGGTTTATCAAAAAATATTTTTGTCATCTTTTTTTAGTTTTTCCATTTTATAATTTTTATTTTATACTTGATAAAGGATTTGTGATATCTCAGTGATAACAAACAACAGGAAGATAAATTTGATCCAGGGCAAAGATTACGTTTTTTTGCAAAAAAAAGTTTAAAAATTTTTTTTAAAAAAAGTTGCTTTATTTTGTCGGCAAAAAAAAGTTGCAAAGCAAAAAGTGTATTTTTGCTTTGTTTGACAGCGTTTTTTCTCTGCTTCTTTTCCTTTTGGTCAACCGTAGCAGGAAAGGTGCTTATTTTTCAGAAGATATAGAATCAATTTGGTTTTGATTAAATTGAAGAGGGATTTATCACCCCCTCTTCATCTTCTCTCTCTCTCTTTGCGTGTCTCTTCCCTCGTGCTGGAGATTAGTCCTGGTGGCTCCTCAAAAAAATCCTTTGTGGTTTTTACGGGCACATTACTTGCTTGGGGGTCATCCCCTTCTGCTTTTGTGCACCTTTTTCCCTGAAACGCTTGCGGAGGCAAAAGCGCCGATGATGCAGAAAAACCCACTGGGCGCCTAATCGCTGGAGTGCTCCATGCGTGGTGAATGGTTCCCGGGTTTGAAGTCTCTCTGAGGCTTTTGGCTCGCTCCCAAAAAAATAAAAACAAGCTTTGGCTGACGCTTGTTGCTCAAATAAAAAAAAGCTTTGGCAGGTCATTTTTTAAAAATAATTTTTTGTTTTTTTAAAGGAACGAAGAAAAAAAGGGCGACATGAGATGTTTAAAACCGCAAAAATAAAGTTAGTTTATTTCTTTCAAACATTTTCCCGAAATGTTTATGAAGAAATACAACAATAGATTTGGAAGGATATTCTCGTAAAATCATTAATAATGAAGCTTCTGAATTCTCTAATTCTTCATCATATGTCTTTCTAATTTTGGCACAATTTTTTAATTTAATGCAAAAGAAACATATCACATATTTAATTGATCTTTGTCAAGAACAATTTCGGTAGGTATATTACTGTATTTGTCGCGGAGAAACGCGATTCTTTTCTTTCTAATGTTAATTATCCTTAATTTTCATATAACTATCATTCGTAACCTCTGTATTTGTATATAAGCGTTTGTTGTACATTGTATTCTTTACCAATTCTATCTATCTTATCTCATCATGTGAAGTCGTCTAATAAATACTCTCTTCTTCTACACAAGTGTTTGGTCTTTCATTCTGTTGTGCTGGTTATCAAACCGATGCTGATAATCGTCGCAACAGTATTGAAGTTTAAATATTAAAAAAATATATAATTAATTTTTTTTTAGGTTAACTGAAAGATTAATGGAATTAACTTTAAATGTAACAATTTGTGAAAGGCTTGATGAAATTGCAAAGCTGTTGCTAAAAACATTTGCGGATATTAAGGGATCTGAAATGAGTGCCCTATGTTCAGAAAGTGACAACAATATTGATTGGTTGAAAGCACCTGAACCAAAAATTGTTTGAGATGAAATTAAAAATATTATTGAATTTGTTAAAGTTGTTTCGGAACAAACAAATATTTTTGTAAGTTTTTTTGTGATCAAATTTCAGCAGTTTTAACTTTTTTTTAAAACTACCATATTTATATATATATGTTGTTATTTAAATGAAATATTTTTACCGTTTTAATAATTGTATTATTTTTTTCAGCTTTCTGAGTCACCAAAAAAGCAACAACGTTCACCAGATTTGGGAAGAAATGTTACCCCTCGACATGCAGCTTCAACTTCAACCTTTGAAACGGGATCATTGAGTAGTGCCTTGGAAAAGATGTGGACAGAAAAAGTTGAATATAATACAGTAATAGATTTTAAGCAAGATACCGTGGTATTAGCAATTGTAAAAATTGGTTTAAAATCTTTGGTTGAATCTTCTCGTTTACTTCTATTTTCATGTAATGGCCTTCAACAAATGCAAGTGGATTGTCTTTATTTAAAACAAAAGTTGTGGCAATTTGTTAATGATGAACATGTTTTAAATTCTTTAATTGATGAAGTGGTTGCATCGGTTGTAATACAATGCACCAAGCCTCGCCTCCTTGAACCAGCAGCAGCAAATTTAATTTGTGAAAAAAGTGATAAAATTTAACTTGATTTGTATTTATTTGGTTACTGTAATTTATTGAAATTTATTTGTAAAATATTTTTAATGTCATTTTTTTGAAGCTATTTATTGTGTGAAAAAAATTACTCTTTAACAAAATGTCCCAACTAGTGTTCATTAACCCGACCAACCCGACCCGACGAAATTTTCAACCCGGTTTTTAACTCGACAATTCCGCCCGACCAATTTTCTAACCCGACATTTTTTTGTAAAGAATGTGCCGTTTGAAATTTTTTAGCTGTGGGGTTTCTTTTAAAACAAAAAATAACCAAATGTCAAAGCTTTGTCAAACAAACTTTGGCTCTTTTTGGCAAGTTTTTCTTTTGCTGAAAGATATTGATCTTTTAATCTTTTTTTATCTGAAATTATACCAAATATGAAACTGTTATGTGCGTGGATTAAAAAGATTAAGAATTCAGAAATTTTTGTTGTTAAAAGATAATGCTTTAGAAAATTTTACTTTTTTGTATTCAACCCGACCGGACGAAATTGTCAACCCGGCTTTTAACCCGACAACCCCGCCCGACCGATTTTCTGACCCGAAACGTAACCCGAAACCCGGTTTTTTTGATTTCAAGTCGGGTTGATGAACACTAGTTCCAACAAATAAAAGATTGTATGGTTTTGTATTTTCATTTTCTATTTGAAGATATTTTTCATCCGTTGTTGTAATAAAATATAATTTTTACGGCCGGCTGAATTTTTCTTACCTGCCCTGTTGAAAAAATGCAGTCCCCCTCCAAAACTTTTTTTAAAAAAGAAATAGTTATTTTTGTTTGTTTAAGCTACTCTCAAGTGATTTAGAAAAAAAAGGAAGGGATAAAGCCGATGGAGATTTTTTTATTTAAAAAAAATTTTCTTTCATTTTCTGCTACTTTTTTTTTAAAAATACGATTTTGGCTGATTTTTGGTTTTAAACATAAAATATGTCATTTTTTGATGAAACAAAATTTGCATGTAAATTTGTATCTTTGATGGAAAATGCGACTTCTGAATCAATTATATTTTCACCAACTTGTATTTTGACAGAGCTGTCACTTTTGTATATTGGAGCAAATGGAAAAAGTGCTGATGAAATTCATGAAATTATTGGAAAAGGTTATCTTTTTTTCTGTTACATTATTCTGCTCCAGGTGCCCGGCACCACATCCGTCGACGGAGTCAAAGCCGGAGCTGGCTGTAAACCTAGAAAAGCAGCGCTTTTACTTTGACATATTTTGGTTCCAGCTTTGACTCCGAGACTCCGGAGCACATCGAATCCAAATCAATGAAATGGTGCAGTTTTGTGTTCGATGTTTGAAAAAATGTTTTTCAATGCCAAAAAAATTTTTCGTTTTTTTGGTCCCACTTTGGCAATGAAAAACATTTCGCCAAACATGCGCCGGGAAAATGCAACACTAGATTCGATGGGGGGAAGCTCGGAACCGCAACAATTCTGTTCTTGTCTGTTACATAATTTTTTCAGGAGCTTTTTTTACTCTATTTAATTTCTCACTTTTTTAAAGATTTATCAAAAAATGAAATCATTGAATTATTGGCTGAAAAAATAAATCGTCACAAAAAGGCGGCATTCGGAATTCAAGATTGTACAGTTACATTCGCGAATAAATTGTTTCATTCAAAATTCTGTAAAATTGTTTCTGAATTTTCTGAAGTTTTAAAGACTAAACTTTACGGAGAAATTCAAGAAATTGATTTCAATTCAAAAAATTTGGTTGCAAAAGTAAGTTTAAATTTTGGGGAAAGGTGATTCAACTCACAAGGGAACCGCCATTTATGATATTTGAGTTAAAATATCCCATATAGTTTAAACCATTCATTGGGGGCAGTGATGTTGCGACTCCGACTCCGGAGTCGACTCCGGAGTCGGAGTTGGAGTCGGAGTCGATGAGGTGGAGTCGATGCATCGACTCCAGAAGAAATTTTTTTTAAAACTTTAAAAAACTATTTATTCTGAAGAATAATGTTTCTAAAACACCTTTTTTGACATAAAAAGCTCTAAAAAATTGCTTTAATTGCCTTAAAAAAAGTTTAAAAAATTTCGAAAATTTTTTTAAAATTTTTAAAACCATTTTTTTGTTTCAAATATTAATTTTTTAATTATTTAAAACAATTTAATAGGGTAAATTGACATTTAGAAAGCACTGTTACATGTTTTAAAGAAAATTTTGAATTTTGAGTCGACTCCGGAGTCGACTCCATTGACTCCGACTCCGGAGTCGACTCCAGTGACTCCGACTCCGACTCCAGAGTCGGAGTCGGAGTCGGAGTCGATAAAAAATGTCGGGCACATCACTGATTGGGGGCTAGAAACAAACCCCAAAAAATATTACGTGCCCATTTTAAGGTTTTCGCATTCTTCGGCATTTTAAAGATGCGCGATTTAAAAAAGATAAAGGAGGCGGGCTTTTTGATACAATTTTGAAGAAAATAGATAAACCTGATTTGCCTGATTATTTTCTTTGTTTTAACACAATATCTTCTTTTGTCTTCTCGAACTTTCTAAAAAGCATTGAAAAGCAAATCAGGTTCATCCATTCTTTTTTTTTGAAATAGTATCAAAGAAAGAGCCCGCTTCTTTTAAAAAAATTGTTCAAAAATTTAGAAAAAGCATGGATTTCAATTTCGATGTTTAATATTTTCTTTTATTTTGATATCATAGGAATTAAATAAATTTATACAAAAATCCACAAAAAACCAAATTCCCAATGCCACCAAAGAAAATGAAATTCCGGATGGCACCGATTTAGCACTTATCAGTTCTTTACACTTTATTGCGGCATGGAAAGATAGTTTTGATCCAAGAAGATTGACAACATTCTATTCTACTCCGGAAAGAAAGATTGAAATGATGGGCCGATATGCATTACCACAAATGAATTGGAATTTAGTTCAAGATGATAAAGAATGGGATTGTCTGGGAATTCCGTATTTAAATTTCAAAGCATGGATGTACATTGTTTTGCCAAAAAAAGAATCAAGTTTATCAGAATTGATTAAAGGAATGACGAAGGAAAGTTTTGATAAATGGACACAAAGGTAAACAAATTTTTGAATTTTAAATAATAGGGCACAAAATGCCAACCATTTTTTGATTGCAACTCGCTTAAGAAATTTCTTTTGTTCTTTGCCTGATCGTCAGGTTCATCCATTAAAAAAAACGAAAATAGTAAAGCGCCCTTTGATGAAATCCGTTTTTTCATTGAAATGAAAAAATGGCAACCGTTTTTCCATTAACAATTTTTTTATCACTCACAAATTTTTTAGGGATAAATCAATTTTTAAAAAGCAAAATAAATTCTACACTATAATACCTCTGATAAATGTGTCAACAAATTTAAAATTAAAAGAAATGTTAGAAATGATTGGAATAAAGGATATATTTGATGACTGTAAATGTGACCTGAAAAATATGATAACAAGACCCGGAAAAATTGCTGAAATTTTTCATTCAACTTATATCAAAGTAAATAATTCAAAGTTTTAAAAATACATATTTAAATTTAAAAAATATAATTGTTAAGGTTGATGAAGATGGTACCGAAGCTAGCAGCGTAGCAACTGGGTACGGCGTTCCAAGAAGTGCGGATCATTTTCGGTTTACCGCAGATCGACCGTTTTTATATTTTATTACAACAACAGATGAAAAATATCTTCAAATAGAAAATGAAAATACAAAACCAAACAATCTTTTATTTGTTGGAACATTTTGTTAAAGAGTAAATTTTTTACACAAGAAAGAGCTTTTAAAAAAGCTATCAAAGTAATTTTACCCAAAATTGCTCCAAATCTTTTTGTAACATATTTAGGGACCGTCATCGATTTTTTGATTTTCTTATAGATTTTGATATAAATATATATTTTTGCTTATTCTCTATAAAACGCCAAATAAAGATTCTTTTACCGTAATTTTATACAAAACTTTGTAAAAAACCTACTACCGTATCCCAAATAAAATATTTTTTCCATTTAGGGATTGTCCAGTCACTATAAAATCGAAAAATAAAACCCGTGACGTCACGTCTGGACGCTCCCTTATCTCAACATTTTTTGGAACAAAGTTTAATAATAGTTTTTGGGTTTTATCAAAAAGTTTTGCCGTTAAAATATTTTTTTGAAGTACCTTTTTTTGTGGATTATGCAAATTATTATCAAAATATCAACAAATTTCAAAAGCTTCAAATAAATTATTATTATTTATAAATTTATGGGGGCAGGAAAAATGGGATGGGTTTTAAACCGCCCCCCAAACCAATTATAACCTTTTTCGCCCGCATTTTTTTGTTATAAATTTAAATTTATCGCATTTTGACACACAAAATTAATAAAAGAAAATTAAGTCCCTTAAAAATTTGCATGATCGACTTTTTTTGTCGGTCGAGATATTTTTTTGCGAAAAATTTTTTTCTATATAGAAATTTTTTTGCTACGCTTTAATTTAGTGATAATATTCTGTTTAAAATTGTTAAAAAAAGAGATATAAAAATGCTTTAATTTTTAAATTTTTTAAGTTTTTGTAAAATTATTTTTTATGCAAATTTTGCACATCGAATTCAGCGTTCTATTTTTATAATTTATTGTCCCCTTTCGTCCTGCGTGACAGATAAAAGGTTTTAAATAAAAAAATAATAATTTTTTTTGGTTGTAAGTTACAACCAAAAAAAAGAATTCCCGTTTCCTGGGTTTTACCGAAAAGGGGACGGGATCCGATCACTAATGATGCAATAGAATTTTTTTGCCGGTCAAAAGATTATTCTGTCAAAAAATAAGAATAATTTTTGTCAAAAATTGTGAAATAAAAAAAATGAAAGGTGTCTGTTCTTTAAAGATTTTGTTTTTTCTTTTTTGAATGAAATGAAAATTTTACGATAAATGTTGGTAACAAAAAAACACAAAATAACACCAAAGCATTTTAATAAAATTTTTCGCGGAAAAAAGCCGATCAATTTTGTTACTTTTTTGATTCGAAATTTTGTTTTAAAAAATTTTTGTGCAGAAAAATGCTACACTTTCTCATTTTTGAATATTTTAAGAAACTGCTTATTACTGAAACAGAACAACAAATTTGTAATTTAATTTTTTTAAATCAAAGTTTTCAATATTCTTCAAATAAATATTCATGAAGACATTTTTTATGAAAAATTAATTTTATTTAAAAATGCATAAAAATATTTGTAATATATTTTTTAACGGAAATCTGTCTATCTGTATTTTTTTTATGCAGCTAAACAAAACTGAGGTATTTTGAGTGACGGAAAAAAAGCTACACTATTTTTAGCCATTTTAAAATATTTTAATGATTTTCTTTGGTACTGTTTTTGAAAATCAATTCTGAGCACAAAAAAGTTCTAAAAATAGAAATCTAAATTTAAAACAAAATAAAGTTAAATATTTTTTCATTTATTTAATTAATTATAGTTATGGATTGCCCAGATCTGACATCGGCATTTTCAAGGAAGGAACAAAATCTGATACGGCCTTGAAGTAAAATCAAAGGAAAATAAATCTGACGACAAAGTTATGGGGCATTTTTTAAAGAACATTTTTCTTACTTTTCATAGTTTTGGTGACGCAGAAACAAATGTATACATGATATATCAAAAAATAATAGAATCTATTTTAAAAAATTATTTTTTTTATTGAATCATTAAAAGAATGGTAAAGTTCATGTATATCTTTTTGTCCTGAAAAATGATATTTTACTACACGTATTTTTTTTAAATCTTTTTTTTCCTTATAACAATTTTTTTCATTAAAATATTCAAATGTCGACCGATCAAAAACTAACGCAAAAATATTTGCAATAAAAAAATATCAAAAAAAAGAAACACAATGTTTTTCGTTTTTTTTTGCGCTCAAAAAAGACGCAATTTCTTTAAAGTTTAAAGAATAAATGCAAAAGAAAAATGTGCAAAATTATTGATTGATTTTTCTTTTCTTTGAATCATTGTCGAAGAAATATTTTTTGTTGTTTCAAATATTTATTTGAATATTTTATGTTAGCATACTTTTATAAACAAATTATACTGATTTTCAATATTATTATTTTAACAAAAATAATAAAATAAAAAGTAAAATGAGATTTCTTGCACAAAACAAAGCAAAAAGCGACATTTTTAATTTTTAATGTTTAAATTTTTGTAAAAACGATTTGTGAATTCTTCAGTCATTTTTTTAACTCGATCAATACATTATCTCATCAGTTTTTAGCATTCGGTCAACTGGACTGTCCTTCCACTGCCTAGGAACCTTGGGACAAAACACTTGAAAGCCTTTTTCAGATAAAAGGTTTTCAGAGAACAGCAAAAAAAACTACGGACAAAAACAATAATACTGTTGTTAAAGAAAAACAGAGACACAAAAACATTTAAATCATATTTTTCGAAGCATTGTTTAGCGACATAAATTGCTAAATTTTCATCACACTTCTCGGCAAATTTTATATTTTTTTTACTTCATCGACAGATTTTAGATAAAAATTTTCGCATAAATATCAGCCGACGAAATTAACGTAATTTTGTAAAAATTATTAATATTGTTTTCATTCTGCTTTGAGCAGGATATAAAAATTATTTCTTTATTTCATAAATGTTGTACTTAAAACAAAATCGATAAACTTGAGTTACAAAATGTAAAACAAAATATTCAAACAAATAAATTTTTAAAGACGAAAAAAAAACATTTTTTTGACAGATTTTGCGACGAAAAAATTCAATCAATAATGTCGGCCCCCTTTTTTACACACTATTTTTTGTGAGCAGAGAAAATTTCATCATCGCTTTTTTTATTAATTTGTAAAAAATTGAAAAAAATCCAATAAAACTTTTTACAAAAACGTGTTATCGTTTTTTGTTGGTTTTTGAATATTTTAATAATATTTCAAAAAAACTACTGTGAAATTTAAAAAAAAATCAGAGCTTTTGAGTGATAAGAAAATACTTGCAAAATGTGGCGTCACTCACATGAACAAGACAGTAGAACATTTATAATCAAAACGTTATTTAAAAAAATAGGTTTTAAAAATACACATGAAAAATAAATGTATTTATTCTTTTTTTTTTGAATGCCATTTAAATTTTGGTCTAAAATGTTTTGTTTCATCAAAGTAGAAAAATTTTTTGAAATATTTACCGAACAAAATCTATCAATATTTTTATTGCGCTTTTTTAAATATCTTTTTTTTCTAAGCAGAAAAATTTCATCATCTCTTTTTTTTATTTTGCAAAAATAGTTTCATCATTTTTCGCCTGTTTTTGAATATTTTAATGAATCAAAAAACCGTTTTTGTAATTTTATGATAGCAGAAGTTTGAACGGAAATGAAATTCTTGGAAAATGTGTGAAAACGGGCTTATAATTAGACTCATTATTTATAAAAAAAAGTTATTAAAAAACACACAACAAAAATAAATATATTTATGTAATTTTAATTATTGATTAAATGCAATTAAATAAATCATGTTTATTACGTTTGTTGGAAAAGGTTTATTTTTTGTTTCATAGAGGCTAATTAAGTTTATCAAAAAAATGAGACATAATTTTGATTTATACAAAAAATTCAAAAAAAAAATTTAAAAAGACAAGAAAAAACATTTTTTTGACAAATTTTTCGAAACAAAATCAGCACTTTTTCTCAATCCTTTTTAAACACATATTTTTGTTTGCGAGCATAGAAAATTTCATCATCTCTTTTTTTTTAAATTTATTTTGCAAAAAGAAATTTCATTATTTTTAGTACACTTTTGAATATTTTAATAGATTTTAATGAAATATATTTATAGAACCTTAAAAAATAAGATGGGTTTGAGTGATAAAAAAAAAGGCTCAAAAATGTAAGGAAACGATTTATTTCCACCAAAATTAAAAAAATTACAAACAATTGTTATAAAAAATATATTTTATTTAAATACATGCCTCAAAAATAAATGTATAAATATTTTTTATTTGTATTTCAACACAAAATGCCATCTAAAATTTGTGCTTAAACATCCTTTAATCTTATATATAGTATTTATTGTCCCTTCCTCCTCAAATAGGAGAATTTCCTTTGATCTTTTGCCGCTTGCGGCATAAAAATCTAAGGAAAAAAGAAAATTTCCTTCTTTATAGAATCCTGTTTGTTTTAATCTTACGTCTTTTTTTCTTTTTTGACGGCAACATTTTCAATATAAAATGTAAAATTAATGAGGCGCCTCCTTTGTGCAATCTTTCTATTTTTACAAAAGTCTTCTCAATTTTTTAAATAAGTAATTTTTTTCATTTATAATTAAAAGAACGATAAACAAATTTCTTTCATTTTTCATGTTTTAACATGAAAATAAAATCTTAGAAAATTGTAAATTATTATTTTTTAAAATAATATAAAATATTCAAAAAAATTATTTTTTTAAACCAGAACTTTGCTGGAAAAGTTTGACGGAAAAAAAGAAAATAGACACTGTTTTATTTTCTTCCTTTTTCCAGTGTAACAAAAAAAAGTTTCTTTGAAAAACTGCAATCTTTTTTTGTAAAAATCGCTTTAAACAAAAACAATTTGTGATGCATTGTTTTATTTTTTCAGCAAAGACCCAAAATATTAAAATAAATAAAATCTTTAAAAGAGAATTAAAAGCATTTTTTACCAGATTTTGCGATGAAAAATGCAATCAAAAATGTCAGTCAGCCCTTTTTTTATACATCTTTTTTCAAAGAGCAGAAAAATTTCTTAATTTTTTTTTTAAAAAAATTTGTTTTGCAAAAGCTGCTAACACTCTTCAAGGGTTAGACTTTGAAACAATGTTAAATTTTTATCGTCCAAATCTAACAGATACAGTTTGGAAGTGCCAATGTCCAATTGAAAATTGTGATTTTAGTTCTTCAAATGGCGGAGAACTTCGTGAACATATTGCAACACTTCATGAAGTTGATGAAGAACCTTGTTTAATTTTTAATGAAAATTATACGTTTGATGCGACAGCCAAATCAAGACGGCATGCCCACTTGATAAAATATCATTCTTTAATTTATTATTGTAGACGTAAATTATGCTTTGAGCTAATGGAGAAAATGTAATTCTACATTTGCTTTACATTGCCATACCTAAATTTCACATAAAACTGTTAATACATGTATTACTGCTGGCCATAATATTGTCACATCAGATCACGTACGGATTTTTGGGAAATGGATAAAACAACATTCAAATTTTCTCGGAGCGCCAATGTGGATAGAGCAGTTGGTTAGCGCGTTTTCGTTGCATGTACAACGCTGGAAAAAATTTTTTTGGGATCTGCTGAAATACCGTACCACAGGTACTCAAACGAGATTGTTCGCGCTTTGCCAGAAACAATTTTTGAGCTCTTTTTTAAAAAAAAACACAGAATTTTGAATTTTTACGCTCTTTTTTTCAGATTCTCGTTTTAAAATACTTTATTTAAAAAATCCGCCTCGATAATTATTTTTTCCTACTCTTTTTACATATATATGGAAATTTTCATGGTTTGATAGTTTCTCAAAATGCCCAAATCTTCGGAATAAGTGCCAAATCTTCCCTCAAACAAAACAATCTCGTTTGAGTACCTGTGCCGTACGACAAAAACTACAGTATTAAATGCCAAAAAAAGTTCAAATTCGGAATCTCCGACCTCAAAAACCTATATTCCGGAAAAAGTAGCCTCGGAATTGAAAAAAAAGTTTTTTTTGAAATTTTTTTCCAGCGTTGTGCATGCAACGAAAACGCGCTAACAAAACTTTTAACTAATTGTAAAAACATAAAAAATTTAATTTAATTTTAAAGAAAAAACTGACAAACGTCAATTTTGATTTCAGTTCCTAAATGTCGAGATGGAGAACTGAAATTAAATTTTAAGGAAAAAATTGAATTTTTAAAAAAAAATTGTATTTTATGATTTTTAATGATTTGCAATCCATGTATTACCAGCAGGAGTTTTATTTTCTTCAGCAATGCTGCACCCAAACAATGCCAAATCCATTGCATAAACAAGTTTCTTCCAGATTAAAGATTTTTACTTTTAACAAGTTATTTATATGCATTTCATTAAAATATTCAAAAATCAATTCAAAAAGATGCAACAATTTTGAAAAAAAATTATTTTAAAAATGCGCACAAAAAAACGCACAAAAAATGTTCATTTTTTACGTTTTTTATGCCCAAATAAACTTTTTTTTTCGCAAAATCTGCCGGCGGAACATTTTTGGTTATCTCAAAAAACATTTTTTTGAATGTTTTATGGTCTTTTAAAAAATGATGCAATATTTTTTTTTCCTTTGCTGCCAGCGAAATTACAAAATCGTCAAAAAAATGATTATAATATAATGCAGCATACTTTGGGAAAAAATCTCAAAAATCTTTGAATATTTTAATTAAAACTTTTTATTTTTATGACAAAATAATAAAAAAAATTACGTTTAAGAATTTACAGTTATTGCATCACTGTAGCTGAATTTTGAACAATATTTAAAACAATTTACAAATGTATATTTCTTTCAATTGAATGAAGAATTATTTGGTTATTAAAAGGCAGATCGATACACTGCTCCACAAAAGTTTACACACATTTTAGTTGTTTTTGAGACGTTTTTAAAAGGTATGATGATTCTGATAGTAAAATCAGGTTGGTTATTAACATGTTTCAGCGTTCTGGCAAATTTCAATTTTTAGTGTTTTCGCAGCGAAAATCAAAAATGGTCGAAAATCGAAATTTCGGTATACGGTAGTTGCGAAAAATCAAGTTTTACTTTGATATCTCAATGGATGAAAAAGTTTTTAATGGTAATCAAATCATTTTTGATGTTGCACGAGTACTGTAGAAGAGATCAAAAAGATGATTATTGTGCAAAAATATCCAACGAATTTAATAAAGTAAAGTCAATAAAATATTTTACAGCATTACTACTTTTTAGATTTTTCTTAAATTATATCGCTTTTGAATATTCAAATTTCTCATCTGATAAAGTTTTCGTTTAAAAACTCAAATATTCAAAACAAAATAAACAGAAACAATTTGTGTCTGCTATTTTTTGCTCTTTTTTAAAACTATTGATCGCAAAAATTGTTTAACATACTTTTGGCGCCAGTTTTACAGCCGCCAAAAGTGTAACAACAATTTTTATTTCAAAACATTTGTTTTTTAACCGAAAAATGGCTCAAAAAATAAAATTACGCAAAAGCATCTGCATCTATTCCATTTTTTCACATTTGTCTTCGATCGATTTTTTTTGTTCTTCTTTAAAATTTATCTTTTAAAAAAGAACAATCTTAAAGTTATGCAAATTTGTTTAAATTTTTGAAAATTTTATTGGCGAAACTTTTTTTACAGTTAATTAATATAATAATTATGACGAATAATTTGTTATTTTTGAAATACTTTTTACATCTTCTAACAACACAAGAACAGAGGATACCTCATTTTAAAATTTATGCAAATTTATGCAAATTTATTGCAAATTGAACAAATGTATACATGTATATATCAGGTCACGATTCTATGGGATTTGACCGAAAAGCTTTTGACCGAAACGCTTTTGACCGAAACGCTTTTGACCGAAAAGCTTTTGACCGAAAAGTTTTTTGACCGAAAACTTTTTGACCGAAAAATTTTTTGACCGAAAAGCTTTTTGACCGAAAACTTTTTGACCGAAAGAACCTTTTTGACCGAAAAGCTTTTTGACCGAAAATTGTCTTTTGACCGAAAAGTTTTTGGCCGAAAGAACCTTTTTGACCAAAAAGTTTTTTGACCGAAAATTGTCTCTTGATAGCAGTATTGGCGGTCTTTTAATCTTCGTTCCGATCTTTCAGTCCGATCCTAGCCACTTTGGTCCGGTTCTTCGGTCGACCAAGACCGAAGACAGAAATGTTTCAGTCCGGTCAGATATTTTTTATTTTTTTTTCTATGAATTCTCATAGAAATCGATTGTATGACAGTTCTCCAACTTCCATTTCTCCAACTACCGTTTCTCCAACTACTTTTTCTCCAACTTATGATAATATCGCCGGAAACGACTTAGAAACTTGTAAAACTCTAATTTTTTTCAATAACCATCCCCTTTGGCATTTTGGCTAAGAAACCCTGAGGAAACCCTAAGAAACCCTAAGAAACCCTGAGTACATGGGGGTTTGGGGTGCTAAATCACATAAGCCTAAGTATGTGGGAGTCGGGGACGTTAAATCACAGAAACTAAGTTAAGTAAATTGCTACTAAATGTTACGGGCTTAAAAAAAGCTACAGTAATTCTGAATTTGAACTATAAGCCAAATGGTTACGAACTTGCATTAATAAAATGCCGAGATTATTTGATCCCCCCCATCCCCCCAAGAAACATTGTATTTGT
The DNA here is from genome assembly GCA_964035985.1 of Panagrolaimus superbus. NCBI lineage: Eukaryota > Metazoa > Nematoda > Chromadorea > Rhabditida > Panagrolaimidae > Panagrolaimus > Panagrolaimus superbus. The sequence continues at coordinate 18,333,872 of OZ038357.1, forward strand.
CAATTTGGGGCTGCTTAATCTTGATCGTACTGTAGCTGGAAGTTATCGCACCAATAATAGACAAAAAAAATTTTCGGTGAAATATCTTTCGGCGAAAATACTTTTGGTGAAAAGTCCGCAAACCGTTTTTTTATAATATTTCGAAAATTGTTGAAAATTACAAAAGTTGGAGAAATAGCAGTTGGACAAATGGCATAGTTGGAGAAACGGTTCTTGGAGAAATGGTAGTTGGAGAAATGGCTTTTTTTTAAAAAATTCTAAAAATTTTTAAAACAAATTTTTTGTTTAAAATATTAATTTTATAATTATTTAAAATAATTTAATAGGGTAAATTGGCACTTAGAAAGCACTTTTATGTGTACAATTTTCGGTCAAAAACTTTTCGGTCAAAAGACAATTTTCGGTCAAAAACTTTTCAGTCAAAAGACAATTTTCGGTCAAAAAACTTTTCGGTCAAAAAGGTTCTTTCGGTCAAAAAGTTTTCGGTCAAAAAGCTTTTCGGTCAAAAAATTTTTCGGTCAAAAAGTTTTCGGTCAAAAAACTTTTCGGTCAAAAGCTTTTCGGTCAAAAGCGTTTCGGTCAAAAGTCTTTCGGTCAAAAGCGTTTCGGTCAAATCCCCTAATACCCAGGTCACAATTACCAGCTTATTTGGTGATGCAGCATTTCGTGGTGCAACATATCTTTTGTTAACATTAATGCTGTAAAAGGAAAGAAAATATTTAAATTTAATTAAAATACAAAAATAAAATGTTAAGTGTACAAAGAGCTTGAAGCATTTACAACACCACTATGAATTGGAATTACGATTAGAAAAAATTGTAAAAACCAATTTCTGTAGGATGAAATAATTGAAAGTTTTATAATTGGATTTACAAGTGGGATCAGGGAGCATAGCAAATATGTTAATTTTCCACCCCATGGAATTTCTGTTCCTGTAACAATTGTAACCAAATCGAGGCAAATTGGAAATACTACTGTAATAATTGGGATAAAAGCCTGAAAAAGATTTTTATGAATAATCTGTTAATCAGTGTGGTGCCAGGCACTTTTTATCAGCTCCGGCTCCGAAGTTTGCTCCGTGGTTCCAAAAGCCCCGAAAAGTTTTACTTTTTCCGTTGATATTTTGTGAATATTAGCCCCGGCTTCGGAGTCGGTACCGAGGTCCTGATATATAATTGAACATAAAAGTATAAATGTTCAATTATACAGGGTGATCCAAAATTTTCGCCGAGTTGGTTTTTATCGGCAAATGGTTACTGTTGACTTCTGGGGGCTCATATTTTCAGGGAAGGGTCACCATTGACCCGAGTAACTTTTGCATATAAAATTTTGGCATTCGGTGACACTTCGCCAAACTGCGCCAAATTCAAATTTTTTCTGTTAAACAGCTATTTTAACATTATTATTATGAAAATCTAGCTTTTTTTACATGAAATTGTGAAAAAATTAATCATTTAAGTTAAATACTGAATGAATGGCGATGTGTTGAAAAAATGGTCAAAATCGCTAAAAATTCAAATTTTGCTAGTTTAGTTATTTTTAGCCTTTTATGTTGTTTAGTTATTAAAATAGTTGGAGACCGTGAAAAAACTAATGAAAACTCAAGTAAAATTATTTTTTTCTAAAATTGACCATTTTTTCAACACATCGCCATTCATTCAGTATTTAACTTAAATGGTTAATTTTTTCACAATTTTATGTAAAAAAAGCTGGATTTTCATAATAATAATGTTAAAATAACTGTTTAACAGAAAAAATTTGAATTTGGCGCAGTTTCGCGAAGTGTCACCGAATGCCAAAATTTTATATGCAAAAGTTACTCGGGTCAATGGTGACCCTTCCCTGAAAATATGAGCCCCCAGAAGTCAATGGTAACCATTTGCCGATAAAAACCAACTCGGCGAAAATTTTGAATCATTTTCGCCGAGTTGGTTTTCTTCCTTCAAAAAACTTATCAACATTTTGAAAATTCCGAAAAATATTATTTGATATTATTATAGTTTGCACTTTTGCATGAAAAAGTACAAAAAGGATACTGTAGCTTTGTTGTTTATTTTTAATAAAAAGGGCAGACCACCTTTTTTGAAAAAATTATTTTTGCATGAAAAACTTTTGTTTAAAAAAATTAATATTTGCGTAATTAAAAAAAGGGCAAAAAACTATATTTGAAAATTGGACCACCAATGTTTATTTATAAAAACTTGTTTTTTTGGATTTTCAAAAAAGGTTATTTTCAAAATTGGAGCCCCCCTTTTTCTTCAAAAATATATAATATTAAATGTAATCCTGTTTTTTTTGTACTGTACTCAAACTTTTTTATTTACACTGAAAAAAATCAGTGACGAAAAACCCCTCACTGGTGACGTGATGAATTCATCACTTTTAGTCACGCATTCATCACCAAATCCTCACCAGTGAGGGTTTTTGCGTCACCCCTTTTTTTCAGTGTAGCCATTTTTCTTAACACGAAAAAAAATTTTTTAGCTGACAGTACTGTAACAATATTTGAACAACATACTTTTAAATTAAAAGTCTAAATGTTCAATTATAATTTAAAAAACTTATATATTTTTTTTTCAACAACAACTAATTATCAGAGAACTTTAATCCCTAATTTTTTTAAGCTAATAATTTCTTTCAAAAGCTTTAAATTGGACCACCAAAGTTTTTAAAGTTCAAAAACAATAAAACATACTTCAATGGTCATAACAATAGAAATTTGACGTTGAAATTTCCGTTCATTTTGACCTCCTTGAGCTAATAAAACTTCAGCTTTTCTGACATGATAAAATATTGAAATTCCACAATATATTACAATAATATATGAAAATATTACGGTTGCAAGAGAATAATAAAAAATGTTTGGAGAATCCCACTAAAAAAAGTTAAATATTAATATTAAGTTTTTTTATTATTCATTTTTAAAAAAAGTTATACTGTAAACTAAGAAGAATTAGTCCCGATATGACGTCATACAAAAACCGGAACTTTTGGGACCCTCTCCCTCCGTCACCATTGTACATGCCGCTTTTATGTGCGGCAAAAACATCAAAGAGCGTGATGAGTGGTACTACCCCCGAATTTCATGACGTCATATCTGAAAACAGCCCCTTATCTATCTAAACCATTATTAATTTATAGGAAGATGTTTGAATTGTTTGGGAATAATCATGTAAATGTCGCTCAATATTAATTTATGATTTGTGGTAGTTAATATGTAAGCTACAGTACATAATATGAATATCAAAACTTACCAATTGAATGGTCCCAAATGGTGGAATTTTTCCATCAATTTCCCATTGAGTTCCAACAAGATAAGAAGTATAATATTCATCAGTAGTTGTTCGAGTCCATGATGTACTTAATAAAACAAAACAGTATGATCCACGGGCTCATTTGGCGTAGGGTTAAGGTGGATTTCGCGTAGGATGATTTTAAACGATTAATTTTTTTATCAAACCTCTTCTTATAGTCCCATTAACATTCCCTGAAATGTGCGTCGAAAAAAAAAATTTCGAAAATTTCGATTTTTTTTTCACAGGGGGGACCAAGGCAAAAAAACTAAAAAAATTTTTTTCTATTTTTTTTGGTTTTTTTTTTCTATTTTTATAAATAAAAGTTTTTTTTATGTTTTTTTATTCTTAGAAAGATAAATAAAGCAATTATTAGCTTCAAAAATAGTTAAAATTAAAAATTTTTGATGTTGGGGTATATGTAGCACACCATAATTGTAAAAACTAATAGAAGACTACTGTTTTTTGTAGCACACCGTAATTGCATTTTAAGTAATTCAGACATGTCCAGAATGTATCAAAAATACTATATAAATCGTTTACGGGGTTATAATAAGTCAAATATTGCAGTTTTAGCATCAAAAACGATGTTGGGGGTATTGTGAAAAAATCTTGTCATTTAAAAAAAATTTTTTTTTCTGTTGTTCTTGTGCTTTGTTTTGATTAATTATAACTAAATCAAGCATGGAGAATCTGAATATAACATTTTCAAGCATTAAAAAATATTATTAAATACTTTTTTTGATGTTAGGGGTATTGTGAAAAATCTTCTCACTTCGAAAAAAAAAATTATTCTGTTGTTCTTGTGCTTTGTTTTGATTAATTATAACTAAATCAAGCATGGAGAATCTGAATATAACATTTTCAAGCATTGAAAAATATTATTTAATACTTTTTTTGATGTTGGGGGTACTGTAGCACGTTATAATGACAAAAATTCGAACTAGTCTTTGAAAAATGACGTTAAACGGTTTCTATTGTTTTTATTTTAAACTTCAGGGAATGGGGAACAATTCTGTGTGCCATTTTTCGTTTATTTCAATTTCTCTACATTTTTTACGTTGGTGAAAAATTTGCTCTTTTTTTACCTTATCATCTGCCACAGACTACTCCTCTCGCAATAGTGACATCCAAGTCATTCTATAGATGTTTTTCTACTCGCCACTACATGTGAAACAAATCTGTGTGCCAGATTTTTTTAAAAATATCTCATTGCTGATTTATGGCATTTCAAAAATTTAATTTCAAAAAAAGTGCAAAAAATCACTAATTTTCAATTAGAAAGAACTTTTGAAATAGGGTAACCAGGGGTGTGTAAATAGCCTTATTATGTCCACAAAACATCAACTTAAAAAAAAACATTGGGTCAAAGAACACTTTCCCTGGAAACTCAATCAGGTTTCCAAAAATTCTGAATTTTGCACTGTTTTTTGGTCGAAAATCACAAATTTTCAATTAGAAGGAACTTTTGTAATAGGGTAGTGGGGGGTGTGGAAATAGTCTCATTACATGCACAAAACATCAGCCCACAAAAAAACATTGGGTCGAAGACCACTTTCTCTGGAAATACGGATATGGCATGCAAAAAAGTGCCAAAAATGGCCGTTTTTCGTGATTTCGCAATTTTGACGGCACATAACCCTGACGACCCAGATATCAACCAAAAGCCTTTTTTAGTGTTTTTGGACCTATTGGCACCATTTTAGGTCCAAGCCGCCTTAACCCTACGTTTTTCCCCAAAAAATGAGCCCGTGGATCCAATTGATAATACTGCCACAGAAATCAATGCCCCAAATGACCACTTTTTTAATGTTATACTCCTACAAAGAAAAAAGAAAGTACAATTTAAAACAAAGAAATTTTTTGAAGAACAAAAACTTTATTTTAAATATAATTCATACATCATATTTAAATAATTGAAATTTTTTTATTAAAATGGGAAAATACGCCAAACCAGATAATCAGGTAATTTTACCGGCGCAAACCGGTGGTGGCTCCTTTTGTTGATCTTCCATTCACCATGAGGGCTTTATAAAAGTATCTATGACATTCAAAATGGCTGGAGCTAGGTGGGGCAGCGAGAGGGATTCGAACCTGCGAGGGTCGGACTATTAGACGGCGCCCTACGCCACTCGACCACACGTACATCAACTTCTTATACCAAAAAATAATATGTAGTTTTAAAAAAAACTAACCACGAAATTAACAAATATCGGTAAATAAATTGAATCAAAACATTTACAACAGAAAAATATACAAAAAACATAACCACATGATATGTACGAGTTGACCATGGAAATGGCAGATATCCCAAATATCCTCGAGTAAAAATAAAATATACTCCTTTTATTATTGTTACATCCTAAAAAATTATTACCTTATCAAATTTGCATAATTAATTAATTCTTCCTAAAACTTACCGGTGCAATTAAGACATTTAAACTGCCAAAGCATAAATCCGAAATGCAACCAAGAAATAAAACTTTTTTATATTTTGCCAAAGCTTTATCAGATTTATTTTTGATAAGATAAAATAAAATAATATTTAAAAAGACTGCAGTTGGACTAACAATTAAATTTAGCCAAAATTTTACATGACTCAATATATCATGTGCCATTTTTTATATATGATACTAATTTGAATAAAAAGCGACCGTTGACAAAAAAAAAGTTAATAAACAAATGAAAAAAAAAGTTTTTTTTTTATTTAAAACGCAAACCACACAGTTTTTTTGTATCTTCTTTTTTATGCTTCAATTCTTTTTCTCTTATTTGCTCTTAATTTCCTTCAGCTTTTAATTCTTAAAAGTAATTAATTGTAACATTTTTGTGTGAAAATATAATTTGTTGTGGTTAAAAGAAAAATGAGGTTTTTTTGTTTAATTTCTTTAACAGAGACCCTACAATTGTTGTTGTATCATAAAATATTTAAAACACGTTTTTATAAATTAAATGTAAATGTTAAAACACGCAATACCTGTTCAAAAAAAAGGTTGGAAAAGTTCGAGCACAGTACAAAAAAAAGGATTACAGTTTTTATAACTTATTTTTGAAGAAAAAGGGGGGCTCCAATTTTGAAAATAACCTTTTTCGAAAATCCGAAAAACGTGAAAATACAAAAAAACAAGTTTTTATAAATAAGCTTTGGTGGTCCCATTTTTAAATATAATTTTTTGCCCTTTTTTTAATTACGTAAATATTTATTTTTTTTAAACAAAAGTTTGTCATGCAAAAATAATTTTTTCAAAAAAAGGTGGTCTGCCCTTTTTATTAATTTAAAAGATACTGTATCATAAGCTAACGTTTTGTGTATGCTCCACAATTTCGGGAGCTAAGGCTTAAGAGACGATGCACCACATTTTTTAAATCGAGTGTTACATCAAAATTTTGTTTTCAATTCTTTTATAGCCATTCGATAAAAATATGTGAAAAAACGTTATTCCTGGAGTTTTGGAGCATTCTACCGTGTGAAACCGATTTCGCATATTTTCAAAGATTGACTATAACCAAAAATACAAAAAATCGGGAAAAATCAGGAATGCAACCAATCAAAAAGTTGTGCCCCAGGATTGTACACATAAGTAAGGGCTATAAAATTGCTACCACAAAAAAAATTTATCTGACCTTTAATGTCGAAATTTCGATATCTGTAATTTTCGACCCTTGTAAAAAAATGGTAATATCCCGTGCGTGAAGCTATATAATGCACCGTTTAATGGCCTATCATGTGGGGATTCCAAAAATTTATGCTTTGAACCCATATCGCGTCAGGCCTGCGATTCCAAAACTGAAATGTGCGCGCGACCAACATCTCCAGCATCAATCCGGAGGTATAACTTTGGTATTTCGTAATATATCAACTTCCGGTGACTTGCATTATGTAATATCATGTCAGTGGAGCATCCTAGGACAGTTTCAACATTTTTGGTAACGGTTTCGAAATATGGGACCACTTTGAAAATCCAAAATTTAGCAACATAGAAATATTGCAAAAACTCGGTTTTTTCTTCGGTAATAAAATCAAATATGCATTATCATTGTAAAATAGATGTAATAACAGCAATATAACATGATAAAGAATGACGGGCACTGAAAAAAAATAATGTACGGATGTGAATCGTACGTTTTATTTTGTATGAAAAACTATATGAATTAGTATGTTATTTTTGACGATTCCGGATTCGTGAATTAATACGAAACATTTTGGCCAAAATGAGGTACGACTTAGGGCAAAAAAAATACGGTTCCGTCACTTTTTTGCCTGTTTTTTTTTGTATAGTTAGAGTGACGATTTCGGCTAATAAAAAACATACGAAAACGTATCTCAAAATGTGATGGAAACGGGGGATCAAAAACATACCCTGCTCGACGCATAAAAAAATAAAAATAACTTTTCTGTTTTATATTCTAATGACACTCAAAATTAAAATAACAAAATTTATTTAATCCAATGGCAAAACAGAAAAAAACAATAAAAACAAACGACTTGATTATCTACAACTAATAAAGTTTCACGGGTTCCATGGTGACTGCTGCAAATTCAATGGGCAAAACATTACGGCTTTTAAATCCAGGCATCATTTCTTTTCTTGCTCTGGTTCTTTTACCACAACATGTTTCCCGGCAGGATTCTGATATTTTGGATAGAGAACATAGGTATCAGTTCAATGGCAACTGGTGGAAGATTATAATTGTTTTATGTTGGAATTGAGTTTGAAGTTCCAGCAAGAGTAATCCTAAAAAACAACCATATGAAATCATTAATTACATTTTCCAAGGCAGCTGCTGCTGATAGTTCCCAACACAGATAAATTTAAATTAACTTACATTGGGGCAACGTTGTTCTACATTTCTTATCAGGTTATTTATTTCACACAGACTTTCTTCCTTGGGACAAAGACAAATTTGTTCCTATAAATGAGTCAATTAATAACAAAACAAATTAAAAATATATTCTAACCTCATAAGGAAAATCAGACTATTACAAGTACTTCTGGGTGAGCTGCAGATTTTGATAAATCCACAGTTAACAGAGATATCCTAGGCAACTAAAAAAACAAAGAAGTTATAAACATATAATGTAAATTTCGTTAAAACATACATGATTCTAATAGAAAAGTGACATCCTCGAGCATATCTGAAGTTTTGCAGAGGTAAAGTTTGTATTTCATCGTTCTGATCATGGACAACAACATCTAAAACGAGGTTACATATACAATAAAATCTTGCTGCATAACCACAAAAATAGAAAGAGAAAAAACTTACCTTTTTCAAACCAAATCAGGTACGTGCAATTTCTGGTTAAGAACCACATTTAATTCATTGGAGATTTCGCGATACTGTGTTGATCCAGGGCTTTGATAGAATATACAAATAAAAATCAAGAAAAAAAAAAAAACAGAGATATCCTGGGTAACTGGAAAAAACAAAGTAGTTATAAATGTAAATTTCGTTAAGACATACATGACTTTAATAGAAAAGAGAGATCAACGAGCATATCTGAAGATTTCCAAAAGTCACATCGTTCTGATCACGGGAATCATCATCAAAAACTGAGGATATATAGGCACCACATATTGCAATTTTTTATAGCATATATTCTGGAGTTTTTGCTTTAAACAATTGCAATGATAAAAAAGGAAAATTTGTTGAACATTTTTTACATTTTATCGCGCTGAAAACTCTCGGCGCGAAAATATTTGTTTGTTGTTGTTTTCTTCGAATAAAATGGATTACTTCGAGAAAACTTTCGAATATTTACGAAAATTTTTTGTCATCGTTTTTTTTTTGCCCGCGCATTTTTTGCACTTTGAATTTTCGCATTTTTTTCTTTTCTTTTAACTCATTTAATAAATGTTGTATAATTTTATTATCTGTTGAATTTTGATTAAAATCGACACTCTTTTTCAGAGTTTCCTACGCATAGTAAATGAAGAAGCAGTGTGTGATCCCGTGGTTCTAGAGTTTTTTTGCTGCTGTGTAAGTTTTTTTGTAAGTAGTTATATCTGATATATATTCTGTTTTTACTTTTAGTTATCCGTGGAAACCGCTTTTGAAGAACTTTCAAGTTGCCTATGGATGTCTTGGAAATTTAGACTGAGCTGTGGTAAACTAAGGTAAGAACTTTATTGATTATAAATTTTGATACTTATTTTGTTATCACAAACCCATTTTTAGGCTTAGAATTACTCTTGGAACATGTTGATCAGACGATCGATTTGCTATTTCTTGAATTTCATTGTATTTTCTTTCTATACCCCGGATCAGCTGTACCAACGTGATTTGCCAATGGATTAAATGTGTGTTTAGGCCGAGAATGACATCGGTTACAATGAGTTTAAGAAAAGTTAATGTAAGTCTTTTATATATGTTTTGCGGTTCGTTTGTGCTTATGTTGCAAGACTTGATTATTTAAGTATCCCTCGTTTTAGCCTGAACAGAATGACAAAACTTTTGGAAAACTCGTGCTCAATGATATCCCTTTTCTGTTAGAGTCATGCAGGTTTTAATAAAATTTACTCTTTATGTTTACTACTATTTTGGTTTTTTAGTTACCCAGGATATGTCTTCATGCTTTGGATTTATCAGAATCCGCATCTGACCCGGAATTTTGAATATGGCTTAAAAAACCTTTGTGAAATGGATATACCGAAGAAAAAGACAAGACAAGGTCGCAGCAATGTAAGTTATACTATGTTAATACGTATAAAGCGGTTTCGGTGGACGCTGCCTTGGTATTTATATTGTTAATCACAGAGCTGTTTTTAGGCTTAGAAATACCCTTCAAACCTGTTGATCAAATGATTGATTAGCTTTTAATGTAAGTTTTTTCTCTTTCTATTTTTGTGGTTATGCAGCAAGATTTTATTGTATATGTAACCTCGTTTTAGATGTTGTTGTCCATGATCAGAACGATGAAATACAAACTTTACCTCTGCAAAACTTCAGATATGCTCGAGGATGTCACTTTTCTATTAGAATCATGTATGTTTTAACGAAATTTACATTATATGTTTATAACTTCTTTGTTTTTTTAGTTGCCTAGGATATCTCTGTTAACTGTGGATTTATCAAAATCTGCAGCTCACCCAGAAGTACTTGTAATAGTCTGATTTTCCTTATGAGGTTAGAATATATTTTTAATTTGTTTTGTTATTAATTGACTCATTTATAGGAACAAATTTGTCTTTGTCCCAAGGAAGAAAGTCTGTGTGAAATAAATAACCTGATAAGAAATGTAGAACAACGTTGCCCCAATGTAAGTTAATTTGAATTTATCTGTGTTGGGAACTATCGGCAGTAGCTGCTTAGGAAAGTGTATTTAATGATTTCATATGGTTGCTTTTTAGGATTACTCTTGCTGAAACTTCAAACTCAATTCCAACATAAAACAATTATAATCTTGAAAGTGTGATTCCCTTCAACCAGTTGCCCTTGAACTGATATCTTTTTTCTCCATCCAAAATATCAAAATTCAATGTAAGTTTCTTATCGCAGCCATCCTTTATATTCTGAAAAATTTAAGCTTAATCATTTATCTTTTCTAGATCTCTATTCCGATGCCCGTTGCCAACCTCTGCCTTTATGATATCAAAGCACCCCATGTTATCTATAATGCTCATAGTTTATGTAAATTGTTGCCCTGGTTTGTTATTAATATCATATTTTATTGTATTATAATAAATTGTATATAATATTTATCTGTGTATTCGTCATTTTTGGGGATGGGGGTACTTTTTTTATCGGGATGTAATAGCCCGAAATAAGAAGCCGTAGAACGCCTCTATCTTCAGGAAAATTTTGCCGAAAACATCTTAAAAAGCCCAAAAACGTAAAAAAAAATCCCTTTTTCATATCAGAAACCGTATTAAACCATCACGTTTTCACCCCTAAAACGTACATTTTTTTAAATGTACAGAAATAAAGGTATTTCAAAAACAACCCGTTTCCATACAAGAATGAGTGACGAAAACGTATATTTTTCAAACAGCCCTGATTCGTATTAATTTAAATACGATTCACCACCGTCACAAATGAAGTACTGAAAAACGTACAGTTTGCTATACGTTTTCGTATATATTTTTTTTTCAGTGGGGGGTCAAAATCGATTTTTTACAATTTTTTGAAATTTACTAATTTTTGATCAATTTTCGAGATACCAAAATATTACGAATATCAACAGATATTAACTTTTTGAGGTTTTTAGGTTAAAATATAGGTTATTTAAGATTTTTGGGGCATATTTCAACATCCTGGAATCACTAGTTTTCGTTTTCCATTTAATCGAAAATACGGTAAAATATCAGGGAAAAATATCCAAAAAATATCATAGTTTTTCCTATAAAAACATGCTAAAAACTTTTTTTTCGGATTAATTATCATTAATTTTGATGAAGTAAAGTGTTTAAAAGCCATTTCAGATAATTACAAGGTTTTCGAAAATTACTGATTTTTCAAAATTTCAAAAAATTGATTTGATAATATTTGGTGTTAAAATCACTTTTAAAGTAATGAAATATTGTTATTTTGTTCGAAAAAAAAGTCTTTAGCATGTCTGTATAGGAGAAACTATGACATTTTTGGATATTTTTCCCTGATATTTTACCGTATTTTTGATTAAATGGAAAACGAAAACTAGTGATTTCAGGATGTTGAAATATGCCCCAAAAATCTAAAAACCTGAATTTTTGCAATATTTCCATATTGCTAAATTTTGGAATTTTACAATAACCTCCTATTTCGAAATCGCTACCAATAATCCTGAAACTCACCCTAGATGCTCCAACAACATTATGTTTCATAATGCAAGTCACCGGAAGTTGATATCTTTGGAAATAACAAAGTTATATCATTGAGATGATGTTGAAGATGTTAGTTGCACGTACTTTTCTATTTATGAATCGCAACCCTGCCACTCTGTGGGTTCAAGCTATATATTTTCAAAATCCACACATACTGGGCTATCAAACGGTGCATTATTTAGCTCTGGAGAATGAATATGCAAATTTTTTTACAGGGGTCGAAAATTACAGATATCGAAAATTCGACATTAAAGGTCAGATAAATTTTTTTTGTTATAGCCATTTTATAGCCCTTACTTATGTGTACAATCCTGGGGCACAACTTTTTGATTGCTTGCATTCCTGATTTTTCCCGATTTTTTGAAATTTCCGTTATATTCAATATTTGAATCCACGAGAAATCGGTTTCACACGGTAGAATGCTCCAAAACTCTAGGAATAACGTTTTTTCACCTAGTTTTATCGAACTGTTATAAAAGAATTGGCAAACAAATTTCAATGTGCCGCTATGGTACAAAAAATTGAAGAAGTCTGGTAGAGTCTCTCTTAATTCTTCAAGAGCAACAGTAAAATCTATATTTGTTTTTAGTTGATTATATTCACAATTTCATCTTCAAATTTCTTTATTCCTTTCTTTTTCATTTTTTTTTAAATATTTTTTGTATTTAAAATCAATATCTTGGCAAAATGTATAATAACAGCAACGCCGTTGGATAAAATTTTTCCAAAAAAACGCCAAAATCAAACTCAAAAAACAACTTATGATTTTGTTTTCGACTTGGTTGCCGTTCATTTTCTCCAAATTATTTGGGCTTTTACACCATTCCGGTAGTTCAAAATCGCCGCCCGTCTCTAGCAAAATTTTTTATTTAAAAAATTAATTAATCAGTTTTTCTCAACAAAATTTTAATTTTGTTGAGAAATACTTTTAAGCTTTTTGAAATATTAAAATATTTCAAAAAGCTTAAAAGTATTTTTTGCTTTGATTTTTTCATTTCAGATTTTATTAAAAACAATTTTACTGCTGTAAAACATGAAAAAATGCCATTCCCGATTAATATTATCGAAATAGCATAATATGCCAAAATCCAAAATTGATTTTAACTGCAATCAAACCAGATTCTGAGAATAAAAGAAAAAATGAATTAGTAGCTGCCCTTGAAAAGAAGCAAATCAAGCAAAAAACATAAAGAAAGAAGGAAGTCATCAAAGAACGTAATTGAATTTTGTTAGTTTTTTATAATTTTTGATACGGTAGTTTTCGATATTTTAAAATCAATAATTTTAATGCGGCATTGTTTTCATTTAAAAATGGGGTTAATAGTTAAAAAAAAGAAAAGATCTCCTGTTCTTTTTACAAACTGGAATTAAAAGGTGTGAGCATTTATAAATGCTGTGTTTTTAAAATACAAAAATATTGATTAATTCTGGTTACGGTGGAGCAAAATGTAAATTAATTCAACATTTTAAAACAAACTCTCTGAATTTTTCAAAAAACGCTGGCACAGCAAAAAATTCGTTTTTTTGGAAACCATTCCTATGTTTTCGCCTATGCTTAAAAAGCCTAAAACCAAAATATTGGAGCTTAAATCCTACCGTAACTAGGGTTGCGCATAAAATTAAAACTTTTTCAAAAATCTCAGCTTACAGAAAGTTTTTACAGACAAACTTAGTCTCAAAATGTTGATTTTTTTATGCTTAAAAACCTTATAGAAAGAAAATAGAAAAAAAGTTAAAGATAACTTCAAGAAATCGGAGATTCTGATTCGTATTTTTTTGCTCAAATTTTTTTCCTTCACAAAGTTGCGCGCACTATGCACCATTGCTGACGACTTGGGAAACGTCTTTCTTTTTTGATGGTGAAGATGAACTTTTTTAGCAAAAAATGTGAAAAACAGTAATTTAACGTTTAGTATTATTTATATTATTTTTTTCATTAAAAAAAGTAATAAGCAGAACAAAAAAATGGTTTTCAAAAAAAACAAAAGTTGAATTTTTGCAGTTTTAGCTCATTTTTTCAACTTTTTTCGGATTAACTTGGATAAGTTTATTTTACTATTAAAAGATGCATTTTTAAATGAGGAATCTGAATATAGTAAAATCTAAGCCTGGCCGTGACTGGCCCACATACTTTTCCTCACATTTATACAAAAATCATGAAAAATGGTGAAAAATCGACATTCATTTAGATGGCAAATTGTTCGGATAAACTTGGATAAGTTTAATTTACGCCTAAAAGATGTATTTTTTAATGGGGAATCTGAATATATTAAAAGCTAAGCCTGGCCCGGACTGGCCCGTATACTTTTTTTCACATTTATATACACCACCATTCTACTTTTTTACTTCATTGTCATTTTATGCATTCAAATGGTGTTTCGAATTGCTTTTTTCTCTATAAACACTTCTAGTATTATATTTTTGACCTTTCGTAATATATAAATAATATAATTAAAGATTATTTAAAGATATTTTAAACAATTTTAATCAAACAAATTGTTTATCTTCAATATCAACTGAAAAAAAACTCCCGCAACGAACACAAATGTTTTTCTTTTTCAGCATTTGCAAAAAAGAAAAAAAGAATACCGTTTTTTTGCGTTTATGCGCAACCCTAACCGTAACCCTAATTTTTTGGTCCCGAAACGCAAAAATTCGTTTTTTAAAATTCGTAAACGGTTGCAGATATTGGGATAACTATGCATGGATATAGGATAATCGAGGTCGCTGATTCCGAAAATCGATACCGTAACCCGAAATTTTCGCGTCGGGATCCATTTTCGGCGTTTTTTCTACTTTGACCTAGAAAAATTGGCTCCAATTTTTGCGGTCGCGATTAGCTTTTATCACCATTGGATTCAGCGCCTTTTTTTACCCTAGGACGGGAAAAATGACGAAAATTGAACGGGCCCAAAAACGATTCTGAATTCTGCAGTAACCCCCCTTTTTCCGAAATGTGACATTTTTTACGTTTTTTTTTCCAATTTTCTGTTTTTATAGGTTTATGAGCATGAGGAATTCAACGGTAAGCTTTGTTTTTACTAAAAATCATGTTTTCATGCCGCAATCCGTTGCACTACAGTATACCTTATGTGGTTACGGTATTAATTGTCATTACCATAGATTTTCCTTCCGCCAGGCTTTTCTAGAGCATATGAAGTGATGAAATTAGTTTACAATAAACTTAGTCATATTTGTGACCAGTTCCACTCAAGAAAATCGAAATCCGAAAGAAAAATTTTTTTTCGACTATTTAAAATTTCTGCTTGTATACGATATTATCGTAAAAATTTCAAATTACAGTTTTTCGCTATAAATAATAAAACAATGTTATACTTGCTACTCTAAAATAATTTTTAAGCAATTTTGACTCTATATAATAAGCGTAAAAAATGTCACATTTCGGAAAAAGGGGGGTTACTGTAAAATTCAAAATCGTTTTTGGGCCCGTTCAATTTTCGTCATTTTCCCCGTCCTAGGGTAAAAAAAGGCGCTGAATCCAATGGTGATAAAAGCTAATCGCGACCACAAAAATTGGAGCCAATTTTTCTAGGTCAAAGTCGAAAAAATGCCGAAAATGGGTCCCGACGCGAAAATTTCGGGTTACGGTATCGATTTTCGGAATCAGCGACCTCGATTACCCTATATCCATACAAAGTTATCCCAATATCTGCAGCCGTTTACGAATTTTAAAAAACGAATTTTTGCGTTTCGGGACCAAAAAATCAGGGTTACGGTAGGATTTAAGCTCCAATATTTTGGTTTTAGGCTTTTTAAGCATAGGCGAAAACATAGGAATGGTTTTTGGACAAACTTTTTTCCTGTGCCAGAATTGTTCGAATTCGTTTGAAAAATTCAGAGAATGCGTTTTAATTGTTTTTGGTGAAAGTTTTCACAAAAATTCTATAAAAAATAGAATCCATTGAAAAAGCTTTTTTAAAAACACAAAAAAGTAAGAATAATTCTAAAAAAGTATACATCTTCTTTCGCATATTTCATAGAAGCAAACCTGTAAAATTATAGAATTAACTGTTAATGAATTGGAATTTGAAGTTTGTATACATGAAAAGCTTGCAAGACAAATTCAAAAAAAAAGATTTAACTCCATCTTCTAAATATTTTAGCGATGAATTTATATTTGTATTTTTTATCTATTTTTTATTGCTATTTTTAGGCCAAAAAAGTTTGCTGCGACAATTCTAATCATTTTTTGATAACGCTGTTTTACAAAATTTACATAATTTTTTCCCCAATAAGTTTCATTCACAAAAAAACAGTTGCGAAAAAATATTTGTAAAAACCCTGTCAATTTTTTCATTGTCATCATTTTTTGTCAACGATGAATTGCTGCTGCTTCAAAATTTTGATTGTTGTTTTTTTGCTTTTAAATTTCATCGGTGCTGCAGATTTTCAAAAAATGCTTCAAACAATGTTCAACAAATTTTGGATAATCAAGACAAATCTTTTAATGAAATGTTGTCCTATGGAAGAGAAGTTGGATTTCAACTTGGTAATGATGTTAGGTTAATGAAACCTGGATCAATCAATCTTACATTAACTTTTAATGAACTGAAATTTGAAGTTTGTAAACGTGATTGCATTGGAGAGTAAGTTGTATTAAATTATTTATATTTGACATTTATTTTTAATTATTTTTCAGGTCAAAAATTTGTTACGAATCTTTGAATGGCTTAGATGATACAAATGTAGTTGGATCATGTTCTGAATTATCTTCTTGTGAATTTAGAGCAAAAAATGGCAAAGACAATGATCAAATATATTTTGGTGATACACTAGTTTACCAATATAGCGGTTGTCTTAAATCTCAAATGAAATATCGACTCGCTGAGATAGAAAAAAAAGGTCAATTTAAAAGTTGTGATCCAAAAATTAATCCGACTGATAAAATGATTAAACTTCATGTATCTTCTCTGAATTTATGTCCTGTTATTGTTGTAAGTTTTTCTTTGTATTATTATTTCTCATTAAAAATACATTTTTAGAAAAATGCCAAAATTCATGTGCCAGCTTCAACAATACCTCCATCTCTTTCTCCTAATCCAAACTATTCATCTTCGATGGCATCATTTTCATGGTGGGGAATTTTGATCATTGTTTTTGCTTTTGTTTTTGCTATTGTTGCAGTTATTTTTATTGCGTAAGTTTTTTATATTTATATTATTGCTATGAAAATATTTGTGTTTTAGATACTGTATTTTCAAAAAGCGACAAGCTCCAAAACTTGTTTCTCCTTCTGATGTCAATTTTAAACCTACAGTATTAAATACAAACGGAGCAACGCTTGAAACTCCATCAGGACGAAAATATGATTTAAATTTTTCAAAATTTGAACCACTTTAAAAATCAAAAAAGAGTCAAAAAAAGGAAGCTGAGAAACACACAATTAAAGAACCGACAACGACAGAAGATGCTCCAGCTCCGATTGTTACTGTTCCACCTGCACCAATTTTGCCACCACCTGCACCAGCTCCAACAAATACAACACCAACTTATTATCATCCACTAATTCCTCGAGTAATTCCACGATCTCTTAAATCGGTCAAAACAGATTCATTAGATGAAACAACACAAAAGGATAAAGCCCAAATGGTCGAATCTATGCCACTTTCATTGTGTCATCATTGAAATTAATTTATTTTTTATGATTTTGGATACTGTAGTTTTCAACATAATTCAATAAAAAGCAATATTTCAACAAAAATAATTGAATTTAATATTCAGAATTAGTAATTTCAAAATCTTTTTGAATAATTCCGCCAAAAATTGGAAGTTTTTCTTTCACAATTGTATCACCAAATGAACATTCAACTTTAATTTCAATAAATGGATCAATAAAATATTCATTGTGATTCCAGGAAATTTGATATGAGCTATCAGAAGTGTAATCAGAACTGATAAGGATTCGATGGGGCCATTCTGTAATTATCAACGGATCAATTAAATGATAAAAAAGAAATATAAAAATGTTAGGATTTTATAAATCCGAAATGAAAAAAGGCTAGAATTTATTTAATTTAATTTAATTTTGATACTGATATTATGATAACTTATGAGTCGCTTATCAGTCAATTTTTTGGCATAAAAATTATGTAAAATTTTTAAGCACTAAATTTGGCTACCGTAATTATTAGATTAGTTATGTGCTACCGTATCCTTAAGTACAGTAATCATTCAACATTGATAATTTTTATCACCCCTCAACTGATCCAAAATTATTTCGCCCCCAAAAAAACCTACCATTAATAGTTACGGTAGCTGATGAAGGATAATTACAAGAAATTTGAGGTTTCTCGCAACAAGTTACTGATCCATGAACACTGATAAATGTTGATTCAATTCCAATAAATCCAATTAAAAATAATATTATTTTTAAAGTCGTCATTGTTGTTAAACGCATCATTTTTTTTCCAACAATGATAAATAAATAAATGTTGGTTGCTTCTTTTTTTATTTATTTCAATTTTTTTGTGTGTGAAATTTGACACTTTTTTAAAAAAAATCAGAAATGAAACAAATCATAGCAAAAAAATGCTTTAAATTTTTTTTGAAATATTGATTTTGTTGGGAAAAATGGATGACTCAAAATTTTAATTATAAACAAATTTTGTGAACACTTGGTTAGCTGACCCATCACAGCGTTGATTTTTTTGTTACGAAACACAATGATGCAGCAACGAAATAGACTTTTAAATAGACCGTTCAGAAGTGACGTCACGCAAATAGTTGTTTAATCATATGAAGGGAAAAAATGCAATTGGTTAAACCCAATGAACTAAGAAAAAAAGGATAAAAGAGGTGCAAATTTGTCAAAATAATAAAAAAAATCTTGCAAAATTTGTAATACTTCTTTTCATTACTTTTTTAATATTTTAATTGTCACTTTAAAAAAATTAATATTTTTTTAAATACGCGTTAGAATGTGTTACACAGCTTGTCTTTTTTTAAATAATGTTTTTTTTCGATAATATCTTTCCTTTAAAAAAAAGTTTGTCGAAAGATTTTGTTTTTGCATCTATTATAAAGATGGACTTTTTTTTAATTTAAGATTTTAATGTTTTAAAATGTTTATTAAAAATTCAAAAAAATGATTTTATTTTAAAAAAAAAGCTAAAAAAGCAATCGATTTTTGCAAGGTTTTTTGATCGATGTTCTTTTTTATTTTTTCGCATTTTTTTATTTAAAGACCGGCGTCGATCGTTGAAACATTTGCCAATAATAAAAAAGTGACCATCGTTTTTTTCCTGTTTTAGATAGAGACGGGCGGGATATCCCGGGAATCCTTTTTCCCTTTCTTTTCTTTGACACTTTTTTGGTTACAGTATGAAAAATTTAATTTTTACTTAAAAACTAATTATCAAACCTATTATATGTTATTTCTTACACTGATTCCGAAAATGCAACTTAAAAAATTTTTTGGCTTGGAAAAATTGCCGAAAATGCTAAATTACTGTATCGTTTTAACTACAAAAAGCGGGATTAACTCGGTTTAACTCTAAATTTTATATAATTCGATTCTGAATATGGTAGTATTTTTTTTCCAATGCCCCCCCCCCCAAAGACCCCAAAAATGGTAAACCCAAAAAACAGCCGTTTTTTCATTCAAAATCGCCTAAAAAAAGTGTTTTTGGCGACGCGTCCTTCAAACTAGGGTTGCCGTCCCCCCCCCCCGAAAATCGAAAAAGTCGGGGACGGGGAATCCCCGAATTTCGATTTTTCCCTCCCCGACTTCCCCGGCCGGGGAAGAAAGTAGTCGGGGACGGGGAACGGGGATGCCCATTCCTCGAAAAAATCTCGGGGAAGGGTAAATTTCTGGAAAAATTTTCTCAATTTTCCAATAGTGAAAATACAAATGGCTGATATGTATCGTTTTTTGGTATCGGGCATAGAATTGGTTGGAATTTTCGCAAATTTTTATTTTTTTTACCGAATTTAAAAAAATTTAAATTTATGGAATTATTTTTCGGGGAAGAAAAGGGTCGGGGACGGGGAACCGGGGATCCCCGAAATTCAAAATTGGTCGGGGACGGGGAACCGGGGACGTCCCCGTCGGGGATATCCCCGGGGATCCCCGACTTTAGGGGGGGGACGGCAACCCTACTTCAAACGCATAAAGGAAATGCATTTTTTGTTGCAAAAAAAGGAAAGAAAAAGTGTCTTTTTTTCTACCAAAAAATTTTGCTTTTCCAAATTTTCAGATGACACCAAATTTTCAGATGACATTTTTGCCGCTTTAAATTAATTTTTTTACTTTTTTGTTTTTAAATTATTCTTATTCAGACCCAAAAGTACTATAATAAAGCAAAATTTTTTATTTTTTCAAAAATTTTTTTTTCGCTTGCCAGTGTCTAAACAAGATGAGTACATTTACACCTTAAATTTTTTATTTATAAACAGAAGCAAGAAAAAAAGAAGTTTATTTGCAAAACACATATTTTTGTTTTTGCTTTTTGCTCTTTATTTTTTTGAATGTTTTTAAAAGAAAAAAAAAATAGAAATTTAGACTAAGTAAAACTAAAACTAAATTATTTAGTTTTAGTTTTACTTTTTTTTGATGAAAACACACAAATTATGTGAATCAAAAGTTCAAAATAAACAAGCCACTGGTCGACAAATTTTAAAAAACAGCAAAATGACTTTCTCAAAAAAGTTTTATTCCGTTTGGGACCATCTTTGGACTTCATAGTTTTATTGAATCTTAGAAGTCTTTTTCTGAGCTTTTGAGCTTAACACTGTTATATTTTTCTTTTATAATAATAATCAGCGCAAAAAATACTACAAAACTATGTAACGCCAGGTTATAAAATTGTTTAGATGAGATTTAATTGTGAAAAAACGATTTTTTCGGCAATTTTTCCAAGCCAAAAAATTTTTTAAGTTGCATTTTCGGAATCAGTGTAAGAAATAACATATAATAGGTTTGATAATTAGTTTTTAAGTAAAAATTAAATTTTTCATACTGTAACCAAAAAAGTGTCAAAGAAAAGAAAGGGAAAAAGGATTCCCGGGATATCCCGCCCGTCTCTATCTAAAACAGGAAAAAAACGATGGTCACTTTTTTATTATTGGCAAATGTTTCAACGATCGACGCCGGTCTTTAAATAAAAAAATGCGAAAAAATAAAAAAGAACATCGATCAAAAAACCTTGCAAAAATCGATTGCTTTTTTAGCTTTTTTTTTAAAATAAAATCATTTTTTTGAATTTTTAATAAACATTTTAAAACATTAAAATCTTAAATTAAAAAAAAGTCCATCTTTATAATAGATGCAAAAACAAAATCTTTCGACAAACTTTTTTTTAAAGGAAAGATATTATCGAAAAAAAACATTATTTAAAAAAAGACAAGCTGTGTAACACATTCTAACGCGTATTTAAAAAAATATTAATTTTTTTAAAGTGACAATTAAAATATTAAAAAAGTAATGAAAAGAAGTATTACAAATTTTGCAAGATTTTTTTTATTATTTTGACAAATTTGCACCTCTTTTATCCTTTTTTTCTTAGTTCATTGGGTTTAACCAATTGCATTTTTTCCCTTCATATGATTAAACAACTATTTGCGTGACGTCACTTCTGAACGGTCTATTTAAAAGTCTATTTCGTTGCTGCATCATTGTGTTTCGTAACAAAAAAATCAACGCTGTGATGGGTCAGCTAACCAAGTGTTCACAAAATTTGTTTATAATTAAAATTTTGAGTCATCCATTTTTCCCAACAAAATCAATATTTCAAAAAAAATTTAAAGCATTTTTTTGCTATGATTTGTTTCATTTCTGATTTTTTTTAAAAAAGTGTCAAATTTCACACACAAAAAAATTGAAATAAATAAAAAAAGAAGCAACCAACATTTATTTATTTATCATTGTTGGAAAAAAAATGATGCGTTTAACAACAATGACGACTTTAAAAATAATATTATTTTTAATTGGATTTATTGGAATTGAATCAACATTTATCAGTGTTCATGGATCAGTAACTTGTTGCGAGAAACCTCAAATTTCTTGTAATTATCCTTCATCAGCTACCGTAACTATTAATGGTAGGTTTTTTTGGGGGCGAAATAATTTTGGATCAGTTGAGGGGTGATAAAAATTATCAATGTTGAATGATTACTGTACTTAAGGATACGGTAGCACATAACTAATCTAATAATTACGGTAGCCAAATTTAGTGCTTAAAAATTTTACATAATTTTTATGCCAAAAAATTGACTGATAAGCGACTCATAAGTTATCATAATATCAGTATCAAAATTAAATTAAATTAAATAAATTCTAGCCTTTTTTCATTTCGGATTTATAAAATCCTAACATTTTTATATTTCTTTTTTATCATTTAATTGATCCGTTGATAATTACAGAATGGCCCCATCGAATCCTTATCAGTTCTGATTACACTTCTGATAGCTCATATCAAATTTCCTGGAATCACAATGAATATTTTATTGATCCATTTATTGAAATTAAAGTTGAATGTTCATTTGGTGATACAATTGTGAAAGAAAAACTTCCAATTTTTGGCGGAATTATTCAAAAAGATTTTGAAATTACTAATTCTGAATATTAAATTCAATTATTTTTGTTGAAATATTGCTTTTTATTGAATTATGTTGAAAACTACAGTATCCAAAATCATAAAAAATAAATTAATTTCAATGATGACACAATGAAAGTGGCATAGATTCGACCATTTGGGCTTTATCCTTTTGTGTTGTTTCATCTAATGAATCTGTTTTGACCGATTTAAGAGATCGTGGAATTACTCGAGGAATTAGTGGATGATAATAAGTTGGTGTTGTATTTGTTGGAGCTGGTGCAGGTGGTGGCAAAATTGGTGCAGGTGGAACAGTAACAATCGGAGCTGGAGCATCTTCTGTCGTTGTCGGTTCTTTAATTGTGTGTTTCTCAGCTTCCTTTTTTTGACTCTTTTTTGATTTTTAAAGTGGTTCAAATTTTGAAAAATTTAAATCATATTTTCGTCCTGATGGAGTTTCAAGCGTTGCTCCGTTTGTATTTAATACTGTAGGTTTAAAATTGACATCAGGAGGAGAAACAAGTTTTGGAGCTTGTCGCTTTTTGAAAATACAGTATCTAAAACAAACAAAAATATTTCCATAGCAATAATGTATCTATAAAAAAACTTACGCTACAAAAGCAATTCCAATACCGGCAAGAAAACAAGCAAAAACAATGATCAAAATTCCCCACCATGAAAATGATGCCATCGAAGATGAATAGTTTGGATTTGGAGAAAGTGATGGAGGTTTTGTTGAAGCAATTTCTGGAACATGAATTTTGGCATTTTTCTAAAATTGTATTTTTTAATCAGAATCAATTATAGAAGTATACTTACAACAATGATAGGACATAAATTCAGAGAAGATACATGAAGTTTAATCATTTTATCAGCCGGATTAATTTTTGGATCACAACTTTTAAATTGAACATTTTGTCCTACCTCAGCAAGTCGATATTTCATTCTAGATTTAAGACACCCACTATCTTGGTAAACTAGTGTATCACCAAAATATAATTGATCATTGTCTTTGCCATTTTTTACTCTAAATTCACAAGATAATAATTCAGAACATGATCCAACCACATTTGTATCATCTAAGCCATTCAAAGATTCGTAACAAATTTTTGACCTGAAATAAAATAAAGAATAAATGTCAAACATAATTTATGTTTGACATTTATTGTTGTTACATAAATAATATTAAAAAACATACTCTCCAATGCAATCATGTTTACAAACTTCAAATTCCAGTTCACTAAAAGTTTCCAGGTTTCAGTAACTTAACATCATTACCAAGTTGAATTCCAACTTCTCTTCCATTGGATAACATTTCATTAAAAGATTTGTCTTGATTATCCAAAACTTGTTGAACATTGTTTGAAGCATTTTTTTGAAAATTTGCAGCACCGATGAAATTTAAAAAAAAAAAACAGCAAAGAAAAATTTGAAGCAGCAGCAATTCATCGTTGACAAAAAATGATGACAATGAAAAATGTGAAATGGTTTTTGTAAATAATTTTTCGCAACTGTTTTTTTTGTGAATGACATTCATAGGGAAAAAAGTTATGCAAATTTTGTAAAACAGCGTTATCAAAAAGTAATTAGAATTGTCACAACAAACTTTTTTGGCCTAGGGTTGCGGGCGCGCCCGAAAATCAGAAAAAAACGGACGCGCCCGGGCGAGCCCAGCCGAATTCGCCCGAACCATAAAAAAATGGTAAAAAATTCATAGTTTTTTTAAAAATCTTTTTAAAAGCTCGTGTAATGAAATTAAAGAAATATAAGAGTTGTTAGCTCGTCCATCCAATACTTGCACCGAGCTTTAATTGTATCACCTTCAAAATGTTCCCATACAGAATCTTTTGCCATTATAATGTAGCTAAGTTTACGGAAATTTGTATAAAAGTTGTGTAAAAATTTTTTGCAACATAAAGAAAAACTTGTCAAACAACTCTTACTGACCGGGCGAATTCGCCTGGGCGAATCGCCCGCCGCAACCCTAGCCGAACCCCAATGCACCGCTGAAAGAAATCACGAAGGAATGACAATCGAACAATAATTTTTTTCAGCCGCATATATTACTCAAAAATCTTCTACATACGTTCCCTAAGCTAACAAGTAGTGCTTCTTCAATCAAACAAAAACAGGAAGATTAATTTATAATTGCATTTTTACAAGAAAATTTCAATAATGAATATTTACAATACATACCAGATAAAATAAATAATTAATGAGGAACTTGAGCTTTGATATGACTGACTTGAACTGAAAAATAGCTTTATATATATTATTAATATATGTTTATACAAATTATTACCTTTACATGAGCATGTAGAGCAGCTTCTTGACCAGCTGATGAAACTATAGTAATTTGATGAACTTCAGCATGAACAAACTTCTTTATTCGAATAAAGAAGTTTGAAGATGAAATTGTGAATATAAAAAATCAACTGAAATCAAATATAGATTTTACTGTTGCTCTTGAAGAATTAAGCCTTAGTTCCCAAAATTGTGGAGCATATACAAAACGTTAGTTTATGATACTGTATCTTTCAAATTAATAAAAAGGGCAGACCACCTTTTTGAAAAAATTATTTTTGCATGACAAACTTTTGTTTAAAAAAATTATCATTTACGTAATTAAAAAAAGGGCAAAAAATTATATTTAAAAATGGGACCACCAAAGCTTATTTATAAAAACTTGTTTTTTTGTATTTTCACGTTTTTTGGATTTTCGAAAAAGGTTATTTTCAAAATTGGAGCCCCCCTTTTTCTTCAAAAATATATAATATTAAGTGTAATCCTTTTTTTGTACTGTACTCAAACTTTTCCAACCTTTTTTTTCGAACAGTTATTGCGTGTTTTAAACAAAATACATTTAATTTATAAAAACGTGTTTAAAATATTTTATGATACAACAACAATTGTAGGGTTTCTGTTAAAGAAATTAAACAAAAAAACCTCATTTTTCTTTTAAACACAACAAATTATATTTTCACACAAAAATGTTATAATTAATTACTTTTAAGAATATTAGAAAATTAAAAACTGAAGGAAATTAAGAGCAAATAAGAGAAAAAGAATTGAAGCATAAAAAAGAAGATACAAAAAAAATGTGTGGTTTGCGTTTTAAAAAAAAACTTTTTTCATTTGTTTATTAACTTTTTTTTTGTCAACGGTCGCTTTTTATTCAAATTTGTGCCATATAAAAAATGGCACATGATATATTGAGTCATGTAAAATTTTGGCTAAATTTAATTGTTAGTCCAACTGCAGTCTTTTTAAATATTATTTTATTTTATCTTATCAAAAATAAATCTGATAAAGCTTTGGCAAAATATAAAAAAGTTTTATTTCTTGGATGCATTTCGGATTTATGCTTTGGCAGTTTAAATGTCTTAATTGCACCGGTAAGGTTTAAGAAAAATTAAATAATAATGCAAATTTGATAAGGTAAAAATTTTTTAGGATGTAACAATAATAAAAGGAGTATATTTTATTTTTACTCGAGGATATTTGGGATATCTGCCATTTCCATGGTCAACTCGTACATATCATGTGGTTATGTTTTTTGTATATTTTTCGGTTGTAAATGTTTTGATTCAATTTATTTATCGATATTTGCTAATTTCGTGGTTAGTTTTTTTTAAAACTACATATTATTTTTTGGTTTAAGAAGTTGATGTAAATGTGGTCGAGTGGTGTAGGGCGCTCATCTAACGGCCCGACTCTCGCAGGTTCGAACCCCACTCGCTGCCCCACCTAGCTCCAACCATTTTGAATGTAATAGATACTTTTATAAAGCCCTCAGGGTGAATGGAAGGTCCAAAAAAGGAGCCACCACCGGCTTGCGCCAGTAAAATCGTCTGTTAACCTGGTTTGGCGTATTTTCCCAATTAAATAAAAAAGTTTCAATTATTTAAATATGATGTATGAATTATATTTAAAATACATTTTTTGTTCTTCAAAAAACTTTTTTGTTTAAATTTATACTTTCTTTCTTCTTTATAGGAGTATAACATTAAAAAAGTGGTCATTTGGGGCATTAATTTCTGTGGCAGTATTATCAATTGGATCATACTGTTTTGTCTTATTAAGTACATCATGGACTCGAACAACTACAGATGAATATTATACTTCTTATCTTGTTGGAACTCAATGGGAAATTGATGGAAAAATTCCACCATTTGGGACCATTCAATTGGTAAGTTTAGATATACATATTATATACTGTAGCATACATATTAACTACCACAAACAAGGCCGTATACAGAATAAAATTTCGGACGATTTTGGGGGGGGGGGGGGGGCACGCCTTTGATCTTTTGCCGCCGCCAAAACGAAGCGGCAAAAGATCAATTGAAATTCTTCAATTTCGGGGGGGGGGGGGGGGGCACAGATCCCGAACCCCCCCCCCCCTAAATACGGCCTTGACCACAAATCATAAATTAATATTGAGCGACATTTACATGATTATTCCCAAACAATTCAAGCATCTTCCTGTAAATTAATATTGGTTTAGATAGATAAGGGGCTGTTGTCAGATATGACGTCATGCAATTCGAGGGAGGGGGGGGGGTAGTACCACTCATCACGCTTTTTGATATTTTCGCCGCCGCGCATAAAAGTGGCATGTACAATGGTGATGGAGGGAAGGGGGAGGGGTCCCGAAAATTTCGATTTTTGTATGACGTCATATCGGGACAGCCTCTAATTCTTTTTAGTTTACAGAATAAATTTTTTTAAAAATTGTATTTAACTGTTTTTTAGTGGGATTCTCCAAACATTTTTTATTACTCTCTTGCAACCGTAATTTTTTCATATATTATTGTAATATATTGTGGAATTTCAATATTTTATCATGTCAGAAAAGCTGAAGTTTTATTAGCTCAAGGAGGTCAAAATGAACGGAAATTTCAACGTCAAATTTCTATTGTTATGACCATTGAAGTATGTTTTATTGTTTTTGAACTTTCAAAACTTTGGTGGTCCAATTTAAAGCTTTTGAAAGAAATTATGGTCTTAAAAAAATTAGGGATTAAAGTTCTATGATAATTAATTATTGTTGAAAAAAAATATATAAGTTTTTTGAAGTATAATTGAGCATTTATACTTTTAATTTAAAAGTATAAATGTTCAATTATTGTTACAGTATTGTCAGCTGAAAACATTTTTTTCGTGTTAAGAAAAATGTTCAAATAAAAAGGTTTGAGTAGAGTACAAAAAAAGGATAACAGTTTATATATTTTTGAAGAAAAAGGGGGCTCCAATTTTGAAAATAACCTTTTTCGAAAATCCTAAAAACGTGAAAATACAAAAAAACAAGTTTTTATAAATAAACTTTGGTGGTCCCATTTTTAAATATAATTTTTTGCCCTTTTTTAATTACGTAAATATTAATTTTTTTAAACAAAAGTTTTTCATGCAAAAATAATTTTTTCAAAAAAAGGTGGTCTGCCCTTTATATTAAAAATAAACAACATAGCTACAGTATCCTTTTTGTACTTTTTCAAGCAAAAGTGCAAACTATAATAATATCAGATATTTTTCGGAATTTTCAAAGTGTTGATAAGTTTTTTGAAGTATAATTGAACATTTATACTTTTATGTTCAATTATACTTCAGGACCTCGGTGCCGAAGCCGGAGCCGGAGCTAATATTCACAAAATATCAACGGAAAAAGTAAAACTTTTCGGGGGTTTTGGAACCACGGAGCAAACTTTGGAGCCGGGGCTGACATAAAAGGCCTGGCACCACACTGACTAACTGATTATTCAATACAAATCTTTTTCAGGCTTTTATCCCAATTATTACAGTAGTATTTCCAATTTGCCTCGATTTGGTTACAATTGTTACAGGAACAGAAATTCCATGGGGCGGAAAATTAACATATTTGCTATGCTCCCTGATCCCACTTGTAAATCCGATTATAAAACTTTCAATTATTTCTTCTTACAGAAATTGGTTTTTACAGTTTTTTCTAATCGTAATTCCAATTCATAGTGGTGTTGTAAATGCTTCAAGCTCTTTGTACACTTAACATTTTATTTTTGTATTTTAATTAAATTTAAATATTTTCTTTCCTTTTACAGCATTAATGTTAACAAAAGATATGTTGCACCACGAAATGCTGCATCACCAAATAAGCTGGTAATTGTGACCTGATATACATGTATACATTTGTTCAATTTGCAAAAAATTTGCATAAATTTGCATAAATTTTAAAATGAGGTATCCTCTGTTCTTGTGTTGTTAGAAGATGTAAAAAGTATTTTAAAAATAACAAATTATTCGTCATAATTATTATATTAATTAACTGTAAAAAAAGTTTCGCCAATAAAATTTTCAAAAATTTAAACAAATTTGCATAACTTTAAGATTGTTCTTTTTTAAAAGACACATTTTAAAGAAGAACAAAAAAAATTGATCGCAGACAAATGTGTAAAAATGGAATAGATGCATTTGTGTAAATTCTTTTTTTGAGCCGTTTTTCGTTTAAAAAACAAATGTTTGGAAATAAAAATCGATGTTACACTTTTGGCGGCTGTAAAGCTGGGGCCAAAAGTATGTTCAACAATTTTTGCGATCAATTGTTTTAAAAAAGAGCAAAAAATAGCAGCCACAAATTTTTTCAGTGCATTTTGTTTTGAATATTTGAGTTTTTAAACGAATCCTGGCACATACAATGTTAATCCAGTTCCAACCAATGTTCCTTTACGTGATGGAAATCCAGTAAATACCCCACCTATTGCCGGATCATTGAATGCAGGTGCACTTATACCAGCAACGGATATCGAAATCATGCCAGAAGTTCACAGAAGATTCTGCGTTAATCTTAACAAGTCCAAGAGGGACCGAAAGAGAGGTCGGATGGGCCTCTACGTCGAAATGGAGGGCGGTTTTAAGGAGGTCTTTACAGCTTACAATGTTAAGAATGGTGGTATTCATCCTTTGGTTGGCAAAAGAGTAAAGAAATGAATAAAGTTATAATATAACCTGCTTATTTGTAATACTTCCATTTTTTTTTTCTAAAAAAAGAAACATTTTGGCTTAGTTATGAATAAATGACCGAAAGCCTTACCTTTTCTCGTAAACTTCTTTTGTTTCTTTCTTTATTGCGTGTTTCTTTTGTAATAAAACCCAATGATTTCTGTTATATAAAATTATGTAATACATTTAATAAAACGTTTCGAGTAATCAACTGTGCCATATTATGATTTTGTCGGAATGGATGTAACTTGTATATACAAAGAAAGAATGTAAGACCAATTTAGCGCTCAATAAATCAAGAAAATTGCGTTATATACATTTTCTGTGATCCAATGAAGGTAAAAGTGATTCAACACAAATAAAAAGAAAAATAAAACAACAGAATAAAACAGAGGAATAATTTATAACAATAAATCAGAAAGGAAGAATAAAAATTGAATCAATAATTAATGATTTTTTTCCTGACGCGAAAATAAAGACAACAATAAAGCAGCTGAGAGCACAAAGTCACATAAAAGGAAAAAAAAATGATTTTTTTTTTCACCCGCAACGTGATTTAAATAAAAGGTGTAGAATTAATAAATTTTTTTTTTCCCAAAACGAAAACTAAAAGGAGAAATGAAGAAAAGCAGAAGCAATAAATGACATAATATTACTTTGTACCCCTAAATGGATTACTTTTTACCCCAAATTTTTTAATCGCCCCTAAATGGATTACTTTTTACCCCAAATGTTTATTTTTTATCAAATTGAGCTTTGAATCAAATTTTTTTATCTCCATTGTTAAAAAAGTGATTATTACTTTAGAAATTTGTGGTAAATTATAAAAATGATTTATTCATTTATTTCTTTTTGTTTTTTTAAAATAATTTTCCCAATATTTCTAATCGACAAAATATTCTCCAGTAAATTGCGGTAGAAATATTGGGAAAATTATTTTAAAAAAACAAAAAGAAATAAATGAATAAATCATTTTTATAATTTACCACAAATTTCTGGTGCTCCGCAGTTTGCGCCGCGACATTTACGATGACGACAATTGCCCCGATAAAACGACATCTGCGCCGATAAAGCGACATATGCGCCGATAAGACTTTTTAGGCTAGATCCGACCTCATTAGGCTAGATCCTACCTCATTAGGCTAGATCCTACCTCATTAGGCTAGATCCTACCTCATTAGGCTAGATCCTACCTCATTAGGCTAGATCCTACCTCATTAGGCTAGCACATGAGCCTAAGCCTTAGCCTTAGCCTTAGCCTTAGCAGGCGCCCGAAGGGCGCCCTCAGCTTAGGCTTAGGAGGCGCCCGGAGGGCGCCCTTAGGGAATCGTGGAGAGTATGGAAATCATTCTGTGGCTTCTGGAAATTATTACTAAACATTTTAAACATTTGGGGTAAAAAGTAATCCATTTAGGGGCGATTAAAAAATTTGGGGTAAAAAGTAATCCATTTAGGGGCGATTAAAATATTTGGGGTAAAAAGTAATCCATTTAGGGGTACAAAGTAATACTATGCCGCAATAAATGAGGTCAGACGTAGATGAGTTTGTAGTTGGAATGGATTTAGATGCTGGAAAGAATGAAAGTCGATGACAAAAGGTGAGTTTTGATAAAAAGAAAAAAAAAAGATGCTTAAGCGGTTCTGGTTTTTTTGATGCAATTTGGTGTATTATAAATTTTCTTTTCTTTTCTTTCTGGTTGCAAGAATAAAAGAAAATAAGATTTTTTTTTTTTGAATAAAAGTAGAGACCGGCAAGCAAACATTTTTCCTTTCATTTCTTTGACATTTTTTTCGTTACAGTATGAAAAATTAAATTTTAATTTACTCCCTAATAATCAGAGCTACTAGATGTTATTTTTTATGCTGATTCCGAATCTGGTATTTAAAAAAATTTTCCCATAGGACAAAGGGTGGAAAACTCAAAAATAGCATGTTTTTTCGACTTTTGACCCATTAGTAAGCCCAAGTAAGCATAACTGGTGGCACAGTTCGATAGCCCATAAAAAAATGCGTCTATGGTAAAAATATAAAGCACGCAAAAGCACACGAAAAAAATAGGGAGCATTCGCAGAGCTAGATTTTGATCAAAAACGTTAAAAAATCGAAGGAATGCATTGTTTTGGCGACGCGTCCTTCAAAAGCATAAAGGAAATGCATTTCTTTGTTGCAAAAAAGGAAAGAAAAAACGTCTTTTTTTCAACCAAAAAATTTTGCTTTTTGGAATTTTCAGATGGCATTTTCGGCGCTTTTACTTAATTTTTTTAATTTTTTGTTTTTAAATTATTCTTATTCAGGTCTAAAAGTACTATAATAAAACCAAAAAATTTATTTTTTCGAAAAAATTTTTTTCACTTGCCGGTCTCTAAATAAAAGAAAATAAGATTTTTGTGTGTAAAAGAAAAGGAGCAAAAAAAAAAAATTTGTTGCTAAAAGAAACAAGAAAAGAAAGCAGGACAAACAACAAAAATGTTTTTGGTGCGTAGTTGGCAAGGAAAATTATTTTTGGAAACAAAATTTGATTTGAAAGTGATGAAAATCGGACAAACAAGGATGGAAGAGGCTCCATCCGAAAAGGGTGGAAGATGTAAAGAAGTGAAGGAATTACAGTATACGGGCGTGTGCAGGCGTAGCACCCACACAATGATTCATTTATTCACGCATCACTTGCAATTCTTCTATTTCTATTATCGTTGAAAACGATCATCTAATTTGGTCTCCCTCAACAAGGAAATAAATGATACGGCACCCACACGATCTTTTGCAAGATTCGTGTAAACATTTCTAAAAGAATATTCTGCAACAACAAACATTTATGATGACAATTTTAATAACATTGCATCTCCCACACAATAATAATGTTATGCAGAAATTAATGCTCGGCACCCCCTCAATCAGCGGCCCACAAAAAAAAAAAAAAATAAATATTGCATCATTTTTTAAAAGACTATAAAACATTCAAAAAAATGTTTTTCATCGACGGATTTTGCGAAAAAAAGATGTTGATTTGGGCATAAAAAGCGCAAAAAATCAACACTTTTGCCCGTTTTTTTGTGCTCATTTTTGAAAATAAATATTTTTGAAAATTGTTACATGTTTTTGAATCAATTTTTGAATATTTTAATGAAATGCATATAAATAATTTGTTAAAAGTAAAAATCTTCAATCTGGAAGAAAACATGATTCAAAAAAACTTGTTTATGCAACTGGTATGGCATCGTTTAGGTGCAGCATGTTCGATAAAAATAAAACTCCTGCTGGTATTACATTGATTGCCACTAAAAAACACTCTAAAATTAAAAAAAAATCAATTTTCATAAATTATTAAAAAAACTGATCAAAAAATACAATTTTTTTTATTAAAAATTGCAATTTTTTTATTAAAATTTAATTTCCGTTCCCCATCTCGACACTTTGGAACTGAAATCAAAATTGACGTTTGTCAGTTTTTTTTATTTGTAAATTTAAAACGCAGTTTTAAATTTACAAATAAAAAAGATCAGCTTTTGAAATATATGATGTTGAAGGAATTGTTGCAGGACTAAGGATGGACGAGGGCCTGGACGGGCCGGGCCTCGAAAATGAGGATCGGGCCGTGCCCGGGCCGGGCCTTTTGAATTTTTTGAAAAAAATTTTAAAAATTCCACAGGGGGACCAAGATAAAATTTACAAAAATTTTAAAAATCAGGGCCCGGGCTTTTTTTTTATTTATAAGGGTCAGGGCCGGGCCGGGCTTTTCGAAATTTTGAGGGCCAGGGCCTGAAAATTCGGGCCCTCGTCCAATATTGTGATGCATGAGTAATATCAAAATTTGCAAGAATTAACATATTTAAATCAATGTTGGATTGAGATGGTAATACAGTTGTAGATTGAGATGCTTTCCAATGTAATGAAATTTTATCTGATGTGACAATATTATGGCCAGCAGTAATACATGTATTAACAGTTTTATGTTTTATGTGAAATTAAGGTATGGCATTCTAAAGAAAATGTAGAATTACATTTTCTCCATTAGCTCAAAGCATAATTTACGTCTACAATTATAAATTAAAGAATGATATTTTATCAAGTGGGCATACCATCTTGATTTGGCTGTCGCATCAAACGTTACAAATTACACAAGGTACTTCATCAAGTTCATGAAGTGTGGCAATATGTTCACGAAGTTCTCCGCCATTTGATGAACTAAAATCACAATTTTCAATTGGACATTGGCACCTCCAAACTGTATCAACAGCAGTTGTTAGATTTGAAAAATGTCATCCAGCATGTTTGTTATCAATCATAAAATGACAAAATCCGAACAATATAGCAGCAAATTTGTAATTCTTTGCAAATAAAGACTATTGATATGAAGAAGCAATATCCGTCAAAGTTTCCCATACATCCATTTAAAGTTTTTAATGCAACATCATAAATATCGAAATTAGTTGTAAGTCTTTTCTTTTATCACTCAATTCAAAGATGTTGCTTCTGATTTTGTAAGATTTTAGCAATTTTTAAAGCTTTAAAGCTGTTCCTTTTTTAAATTTATTAAAATATTCAAAAACCAACAAACAAATGATGAAAAAGTTTTTGCAAATAAAATTTTTTTAAAAAAGAAATGATGAAATTTTTCTGCTCTTTGAAAAAAGATGTGTGATCTTGGAATTATGCTCCACAATAATCTTCATCCTCATACTCATATCAAAAAAATTGTTAGTTCGGCTATGGCTTCAATGTTTACTATTATTAAACGTGTCCTTATTTCATCCGAAGATGTAATGATATTTCTGTTCAATGTTTATGTTCGACCAATATTGGAATACGGCACTCAACTCTTCAATATTCAACAAAAAACTATTGCAAATTATTTGGAAAGACCTCAAAAACTCTTCACAAGAATACTGTATCGACGTCAAAATAAATTTGGTATTATTCCACCGTATCCTTCTCGACTGAAAAAATACAATCTGAAATCTCTTCACGAAAGAAGAAATATTATTGATCTCGAGACTGCTTTTGAATATCTTCATACAAATATTCCAAATGATTCTTCTCTTCTATTCAATCCAACTTATGATACCAGATTCAAAAAAGTATATTCAACAAAATAAAAATTGACCAACAAATACAGACTCAGCCACTTTTCAATTAGAACTTGGCACTTATTAAACAACATCAAAAATGTCAACATCTCTAAATTTATCAATAAGAAACAATTCAAACAATATTTATCAAGCAACCAAGTTGAAAATTATTATTCTTAATTTTTGTTTTGTATACTGTAATTTTTGTATTTTATTTTTGTTTTGTTTTGTATTTATTTTTTTTTGTTTTGCTTCATTTCACTTCTAGCAATAGTTGTCGAAATGTATAAATCTTATCTTATCTTATCTTATGTGTAAAAAAGGGGCTGACATAATTGATTGATTTTTTTTGTCCCAATATCTGTCAAAAAAATGTTTCTTCTTGTCTTCTAAACATTTTATTTATTTTAATATTTTGTGTGTTGCTTTTTCTAGCTTATCTTTGTGTTATCGATGAAAATAATAATATTGAAAACAAAACTGAAAGCTTTTAAAACAATTTTTTTGGAAAAATTTAACATAAAAATCTTTGTTAAAAAAATAAAACAATGCAATGCGAATTGTTTTTGTTTAAAGCAATTTTAACAAAAAAAGATTGCAGTTTTTCAAAGAAACTTTTTTTGTTACACTGAAAAAAGGAAGAAAATAAAACAGTGTCTATTTTTTTTTTCAGTAAAACTTTTCGAGCAAAGTTTAGGATAAAAAAATAATTTAAAAATGCCAATTTTCCTTACATTTTTTAAAGTATTTTTTATCACTCAAACGAATCTGCTTTATTAAGGTTTTAAAAATATTTTTCTTTTTTTTAAAAATCTATTAAGTATTCAAAAGTGCCCTACAAATAAAGAAATTTCTTTTTGCAAAACAAATTTTTTTAAAAAAAGAAGATGATAAAATTTTCAATTCTCGCAAACAAAAGGATGTGTTTCAAAAGGATTGAGAAAAAGTGTTGGTTTTCTTTCGAAAAATTTGTCAAAAATGTTTTTTCTTGTCTTTTTAAATTTTTTTTTGAATTTTTTATATAAATCAAAATTTTCAATTTTATCTCAATTTTGATAAACTTAATTAGCCTCTATGAAACAAAAAAAATTTTTTCCAACAAACAAAATAAACATAATTTATTTAATTGCATTTAATCAACAAATAAAATTACATAAATATATTTTTTTTGCAGTGTGTTTTTTAATAATTTTTTTTATATAAATAATGAGTCTAATTGTAAGCCCATTTTCACACATTTTCCAAAAATTTTATTTCCGTTCAAACTACTGCTATCATAAGATTATAAAAACGGTTTTTTGATTCATTAAAATATTCAAAAACCGGCGAAAAATGATGAAACTGTTTTTGCAAAAATAAAAAAAAGAAATGATGAAATTTTTCTGCACAGAAAAAAAAGATGTTTAAAAAATCGCAATTAAAAAATATTGATTGATTTTGTTCGGTAAATATTTCAAAGAATTTTTCTACTTTGATGATACAAAACATTTTAGAGCAAAATTTAAATGGCACTAAAAAAATACATTTATTTTTAATGTGTATTTTATAAATAACGGTCTTTTTCCTCCATTTTTTACGTTGTTGTGCATATGAGTGACGCCACATTTTGCAAGTATTTTCTTATCATTCAAAAGCTCTGATTTTTTTTTTAAATTTCACAGTAGTTTTTTGAAATATTATTGAAATATTCAAAAACCAACAAAAAATGATAAAACTATTTTTTTTAAATTTTTAAAAATAGAAATAATAAATTTTCTTAGCTCTATGAAAATATAAAAAAACCGAAGAAAAATGATGAAATTATTTTTGCAAAATAAAATTTAAAAAAAAGAGATGATGAAATTTTCTGTGTTCGCAAAAAAAGAAATGTAAAAAAGGGGCAAAAAAATATTGTTACACTTTCTTTTTGGCTGGCATTAGATCTGTCAAAAAGAGAACCAAAAATAAAATTATTTTCATCAAAAAATGGGTGAAAGTGATTTAAAGAAATAAAATTCAATCAAAGCTTTTAGAATTTTTTTTTACATTGATTCTTTAACGAAAAATCATCTTTTTTAAAGGGGGAGACCCACCTTGAACAATTTTTTGCTGCAATTTTCTTGATGGTCCCGACGCGATCGGAGACTCATTGGAGCTGCTTTTTTTATTCGTTGGAGCTGCAAAAGGTTTTAAAAAAAGCAGCTCCAATGAACCCTGAACAAAAAATTGCTCAAGGTGGGTCTCCCCCTTTAAGAGCAAAAAAATTGTTGCATTATTTTTAGATGTTTGAATATTTTAGTTTTGGAATAAATTTTATAAAGACAAAAAAGGATTTGACAAATTTTTAAAGAAGATTCGTGGTGATTAAACAAAAATATCATAAAAAATTAAAATATGCTGAGACACCGATTTTCCTTTTTTCCATCTTATCTTTTTGAAATTGGATTTCCTTATCTTTTATCTATCTTCGTGTTATCGATGAAAATAAAAATACTGAAAGCTTTTAAAGGACGTTTTTTGTAACATTCGAGAATTTTTGCCCATTTTTGGTACAACTTAATTTTTTATGTCTCAGAATCGGCTGAAAACACTTTCTAGGGTTAATATAGGGCCAAAACCACTAAATTCATCATCAGTTCCGAGATTTACGTGCTAGTTTTCGAGTTACAGTATACCTGACCTAAAATTTCGATTTCTGGTCGAAAGTATCAGAAATTTCCAAAAGTGGTATAAATCGATAGCCCTGACCGAGGGGAGTTCGGAAAAGTTAAAAATATTTATATTTACCACTGAAAAAGTGATTTTATATATCAAAGAAGTTCAAAAATGACTCAAAATTACCATAACCCAGGTACAGTATCCACCAAACCCCCTACCTAAAACCGTCTTTCATTGTTTCATACACCTTAGGTCATTGGGCATCCAAAAATACCATGAGACTGAAAAAGTAGGAGGTTTAGAAAAAAAATTATAAGGGCTAATTTTCTCCCCTCAATATGTCCAACATCATTAAAAATTCATAACTTCTGAAATATGTTATGAAAAGTGTTCCGGTGTTTTTTTATTAAAATATTCAAAAACCAACAAAAACGATATCACTTTTTTTGTAAAAAGTTTTATCGGTTTGTTTTTCAATTTTTTACAAATTAAAAAAAGCGATGATGAAATTTTCTCTGCTCACAAAAAAATAGTGTGTAAAAAAAGTGGCTAAAATTATTGATTGCATTTTTTCTTCGCAAAAATCTGTCAAAAAAATGTTTTTTCTCGTCTTTAAAAATTTATTTGTTTGAATATTTTATTTTACAATTTGTAAATCAAGTTTATCGATTTTGTTATTAATACAACATTTATGAAATAAAGAAATAATTTTTATATCCGTCTGAAATCAAAGAAAGCAATATTTATTTTTTTTACAAAATTATGTCAATTTCATCGACTGATTTTTATGCGAAAATTTTCACCTAAAATTTATCGATGAAATAAAAAAAATATATAATTTGCCGAAAAATGTGGCGAAAATTTAGCAATTCGTGTCGATCAAAAAAGCTTCCAAGAAGATGATTTAAATTTTTTTGTGTCTCTGTTTTTCTTTAATTACAGTATTATTGTTTTTGTCCAAAGCTTTTTTAGCTGTTCTTTGAAAGCCTTTTATCTGAACAAGGCTTTCAAGTGTCTTGTCCCAGGGTTCCTATGCAGTGAAAGGACAGTCCAGTTGCACGAATGCAAAATAGTGCTGAAATAATGTATTGATCCAGTTAAAAAAGTGATTAGAGAATAAAAGTATAAACTTGTGTTGTCATACATATATCAAAATTTCACCAAAATCGTTTTTACAAAAATTCAAACATTAAAAATCAAAAATGTGACCATGAAAAGTTTTTTATTGGAAGAAATCCCATTTTACTTTTTACTTTTTATTTTATTATTTTTGTTATATAATTATATTGAAAATCAGTATAGTTTGTTTATTAAAGTATGATAACATAAAATATTCAAATAAATATTTAAAACAACCGAAAATATTTCTTCGACACTGATGCAAAGAAAAGGAAAATCAATCAATAATTTTGCGCATTTTTCTTTTAAATTGATTCTTTAAAGAAATGACGTCTTTTTTGAGCGCAAAAAACGAAAAACATTGTGTTTCTTTTTTTGATTTTTGATTTTTTTTATTGCAAATGTTTTTGTTTGCGTTAGTTTTTGGTCGGTTGACATTTGAATATTTTAATGAAAAAAATTGTTAATGAGAAAAAAAAAGATTTTAAAAAATTTGTAAAAAATACGTGTACTAAAATATTATTTTTGAGTACAAAAAGATATAAATACAGTAAACGATCCTTCTGATGATGCAATAAAAAAAATTATTTCTTAAAGTACATTCTTTTATTTTTTGATACATGTATTTCTGCGTCACCAAAACTATGAAAAGTTGGAAAAAAGTTTTTAAAAATGCTGTTTTTTCAGCAAAAAACACTTTTTTTTAAATATTAAAAATTCTGCTAAAAAAGGGGTAACAATATTTTTTTTATAAATAACGGGCTTTTAAAATTTTTTATCAGGAATGTGCATAGATTTTGCAAGTATTTTCTTATCAAATTCTGATGTTATTTAATTTAATAAAAATATTTTTATAAAATTTATTAAAATATTCAAAAGTCGACTGAAAATATTAAAACTTTTTTTACAAATTAAAAAAAACGATGATGAAATTTTCTGCTCTCCAAAAAAAGATGTGTAAAAAAAGGGGCCCATAAAATTGATTGACTTTTTTCATCGCAAAATTTGTTAAAAAATTGTTTTTTCTTGTTTTTTATTTATATATATTTTTTTTTTTTTTTTTTTTTATTAAAAATTCTGCTAAAAAAGGTGTTACAATTTTTTTAAAAAGATAAATGCCATAGTCAAATCAAAAAAGCCATTTAAATCAAAAAAAAAAAATCTGCCTACCAGAAAAAAATATAAAAATGTGAAAAATGATAAAAAATCTAAGAAAAGAGATTTTATCTAAAATCAGTTAAATTTCTTACCGTAGACGTTCCCAGGTCAATCCGGAGTTTCAAGCTCGTTTTTTGCATAATAACTCGTCTGAGTAAAAGAAACATTGTGACAAAAAATTAGCTGCCGAATGCAAATCCCCATCGTTTAATGGACACTTGAATATACGATAAGTAGCATACGATGAACGTTTATTGGTGTCTTAATACTTAATGGCATTGCATTTTTAATGCTGATAAGTATTGCAACGTATTTAATACTTGTTCTTGAAGTTTTTAAGATCTTAAAACTGACTATAACCCTATCAAAAACTTTCGCGGTGGGACCAAATGTTGTACAGAAATGATTTAATATTTAAATCTCGTACTGAAATTTTGTATTATTTTTATTTTATTTTTTGAAAAGCACTTTTTTTTGCAATTTTTTCATGAAAATTAGAGTTCTTTGTTTTGCTTACAGTAAGAAAAAAATGTTGCATTCGTTTATTTTGTTTTAATTTCTTTCTTACTGTATGTATGGCTTTTGAAATGTATTCCAATAATGTACAACATTTGGTCCCACCGCGAAAGTTTTTGATAGGGTTATAGTCAGTTTTAAGATCTTAAAAACTTCAAGAACAAGTATTAAATACGTTGCAATATTTATCAGCATTAAAAATGCAATGCCATTAAGTATTAAGACACCAATAAACGTTCATCGTATGCTACTTATCGTATATTCAAGTGTCCATTAAACGATGGGGATTTGCATTCGGCAGCTAATTTTTTGTCACAATGTTTCTTTTACTCAGACGAGTTATTATGCAAAAAACGAGCTTGAAACTCCGGATTGACCTGGGAACGTCTACGGTTAGTTATAAATGTATTAATAAAATGTCTTTTTTTCGAAATCAAAACGTTCAAAGGCATGTTTATTTATTGCCGTGGATATTCTAGATCTGACAATCCTTTGCGATAAACAACGCAAACAAATAATTTAAAATTCCTAAAAACCCCAAAACTTTGTCGTCAGATTTTTTTTCCTTTGATTTTACTTCAAGGCCGTATCAGATATTATTCCTTCCTTAAAAATGCCGATGTCAGATATGCGTAATCCCTAACTATAATGAATTAAATAAATGAAAAATATTTAACTTTATTTTATTTTAAATTTAGATTTCTATTTTTAGAACTTTTTGTGCTAAGAATTTTCAAAAACAGTACCAAAGAAAATCATTTAAATATTTTAAAATGGCTAAAAATAGTGTAGCTTTTTTCCCCGTCTTTCAAAATACCTAAGTTTTGTTTAGCTGCATTTAAATGTTTTTTTTTATCTTTCGTAATTATTTTTGAAATGCCAAAAAATCCCAAAAATTAGTGATTTGCATTATTATAGACTCTAACAGAATTGGGAAAAATACAGATAGACAGATTCCCATTAAAAAATATATTATAAATATTTTTATACGTTTTTAAATAAAATTAATTTTTAATAAAAAATGTTTTCATCAAAAGTGATCGACTTGTAGAATATTGAAAACTTTCATTTAAAAAAATTAAATTACAAATTTGTTGTTCTGTTTCAGTAATAAGCAGTTTCTTAAAATATTCAAAAATGAGCAAAAAAGAGTGTAGCATTTTTCTGGACACTCAGAAAAATTTTTTAAAAGAAAATTTGAATCAAAAAAGTAACAAAATGGATCGGCTTTTTTCCGCGAAAAATTTTACACAAATGCTTTGGTGTCTAAAATATTTTATTTTGTGTTTTTTTGTTACCAACATTTATCGTAAAATTTTGTTTACAAAAAACACTGCTGTTTTGAATCATCAAAAAAAAGACAAAAAAATATTTTCGCTTTTAAAATTAATGAAAAAAAAAGAAAAAAAATTTTTTTTCACATTTTTTTTCTGTTTTGTTTCTTTGAAAATTTTAATATTTTAATTTTGAAACTCTTTTTGAATTAAAAAGAAAGTATTGAAAAATATTATTAAAAACATTTTTTAAAGCATTGCGGTTTGATGTAAATGTTGACGGCGCTATTGATAAAAATACTTGTACAACAAAAACAAAGTATCCTTAATTTTGTGTAAAAAGGATATCTTTCTTGTCGAAATAAGCAAATTTGATATTATGGCTGTAAACGTTAATTTCGTCAAGAACTTTTATCTTGGCCAAAATGGTTACATCTGCCTTTGAAAAATTTTTTCTCTCTGTCATTTTTTTAAAAACGTGAATTTTCAGCGCAAAAAGTGTTGTTTTTTTTCATTCAAAAAAGAAAAAAACAAAATCTTTAAAGAAAATTCGTGAACAGACACCTTTGGTTTTTATTTCACAATTTTTGACAAAAACTATTCTTTTTTTTTGACTAATTAAAGCCGTCAAAAAAAATTTTATTGCATCATTTTTTGTCGTTTTTTGAATTTTTTAATAAATCTTTTAAATATCAAAAATGTACTTTAAAAAAAGAAGTAACTTTTTTCGGAAACTCAGTTTTCATACAAATGCATCGGTAATAATTGAAAAAAAATATTTTTTTAAATATAGACAAAAATATTTGTAATATATTTCAGTTTTTTTAACACAAATTTTTAAAATTTATTATACTACAAAAAATATTCTATTTTCCGTAATTGAAACTTGGCATGGCACGGCCCGGGCCGAGAATTTTGATATTTTCGAAAAAAAACCCGCAAAAGGGGGACCAAGACAAATTTGATGAAAAAAATAAAAGGCCGGCAAAAATTAAAGCAGCCCGGCGGGCCGAAGATCTGACGGCCGGGCTGTGGAAAAAGTCGGCCCGTGCCATGCCTATTTGAAACAAAAAAAGTGGTTCAGAAAAAAATTTGAAAAATTTTCCAACAATACAGCATTTTTCATTTAAAAAAATTAAATGTGATAAAGTATCGTAATCCAATGCTTCCACGTCATCGGTGGGATACCGTAACCCGATTTTTGATGAAAACAAATGTGTTTTTCTAATATAGCAGTTTTTTTAAAAATTGTTTATTTACTATGATTTCGAAACAAAGATTTAAAAAATATAAATAATGTCTTGATTGGTATTGAGTAATAAAAATTTATGAATCTATTGTCTCAACAAAGTAAGTATTTTTATTGCAAAAAAAAGTAGTGATAAAAGTTTGATTCATTTTTTAAAAGCAATAAAATATATTCAAAAAAATGTTATATGTTTTAGACTGGCAAAGAATTTCTTTAACACTTTTTAGCGAAAAAAAAACCGATCATTTTGTTACACTTTTTTCCTTTGATATTTTGTCAACAAAAATTTTTGTGGGCGCAAAATAATTTTATTTTTTTTTTATTTTTTATGCAAAAAAATGCTGCTCTTTTCTTTAATTATATTTAAATATTTAAAAAAAAAATGTTTTTTGAGATAACCAAAAATGCCCGCCGGCAGATTTTGCGAAAAAAAGTTGATGTGGGCTTAAACAACGCTAAAAATCAACACTTTTGCCCGTTTTTTTTGTGCGTCTTTTTTTTTTAAAATAATTATTTCGAAAAATTATTGCAAGTTTTTGAATTGATTTTTGAATATTTTAATAAAATGCATATAAATAATTTGTGATGAAGATAAATGAGTTCGTAGTTTGTCCTTGGGTCCTTTTTCTTTCTCTTCCTTCTTTTGTTTGTCTTTCCCCTCGCTCTCTTTTTTATGTGCGTTTTATTATTTTATATTCTTGTGCAATTTGATTAGTGTTGCTATTTTTGTGAGCTATTTGCCGGTTGGCTTGTTTTAGTGAATAAATATTATATTAAATATTCTTAGCTATTACTAACATACTAACAATAAACCACAGAGATATCTGGTGGGTTTAATTCAATTTGTTAAATGTGAAAATTGTTCTAACATTTTAAAATCCTCCAAAAAAGCAACCAAAATGCTAAAGATATAATCATCCAATTATTAAAAAAATGAGTTCATAAAACCACAATAATTTTTTGTGTTTTTGTATTTGTTAACGTTTATTTTACAGAATACAGATTTTTATAATAACAAAATTCATAAGGGTTAATTTTTATACCACCTTTTTTGTAAGTCCATAAATTTTTTTAGGATATTTTTGTACAAATTATTGACGGTATTTAGTTAAAATGCCAATTAAAAATATTTATACATTTATTTTTCATGGTTGTATTTTAATAAAAAGTATTTTTTATAATTAATGATTAAACTTTTTGCTGTTTTACAGGTAATTTAATAGTCTATGAAATTACTTTAAAAAAGTATTTTTTATCACTCAATTCAATGATGTTACACAAAAAAAACACAAAAAAAACACAAAAAAAGAGGGGAGGGGAAACGGTAGAAGTGCCCAAATGATGAAATTTTTCTGCTCTTTGAAAAAAGAGGTGTGTAAAAAGGGGGCGTCAAAATTGCTCGGCATTTCTTTGTCGCAATTTCTGGCAAAAAAAGCTTTTAATTCTCTTTCAAAGATTTTATTTATTCAAATATTTTGTGAGGCCTGCCTAAACCCTGGACTGGACTCCTAAACGCTATACTCAGTTGACTAAATCCTGGACTGAAAACACCAATCCCTGGACCAGCATAAATTTAGTATTTATGTACTTTTGAAACAGTCATAAATTTCAGAAACCACTTGAAACAAGTTTTTTATGCCGGCCCAGGGTTTAGTATTTTGAGACCAGGATTTATAAACCCTGGATTGCCTAAACTCGGTCCAGTCCAGGGTTTAGGCAGGCCCTATTTTGTGCTTTTTGGAACACACATATTTTTGTGTGAAATAAATTTAATATTTTAATGATTTGGCCAGTAATGTAAGGTTTAAGAAATTAAAAGTTACAAAGATTTACTCATTTTTTTATTTGCTTTTTATTGGAAATTTAAAAATAGAAATATTAAATTTTCTTAGCTCTCTGAAAAAACAAGAAACCGAAGAAAAATGATGAAATTGTTTTTGCAAAATAAAATTTATTAAAAAAAGAGATGACGAAATTTTCCTCTC
Organism: Panagrolaimus superbus; assembly: GCA_964035985.1. Lineage (NCBI taxonomy): Eukaryota > Metazoa > Nematoda > Chromadorea > Rhabditida > Panagrolaimidae > Panagrolaimus > Panagrolaimus superbus. The sequence continues at coordinate 18,378,498 of OZ038357.1, forward strand.
GCTGAAAAAAAAGTATGCCAAATATACCTAAAAACAGATCTATATTTACTCCTTTTAGGAGTAAATATCGTCTTTTTTTTGTTAAGGAGTATCCATTTTTTGTACCTCTTTAACATAGGCTAACATTTACGCCGAAAATGACGACATTTACTCCTAAAAGGAGTAAATATAGATCTATTTTGTTTAGGAGTGTCCATTTTTTGCACCCATTTTTTTCAGTGCTGTTCGCAAAAAAAAGAAGAGTAAAAAAAGGGGCAAAAAAATGTTGTTACACTTTTTTTTGGCTGGCATTAGATCTGTCAAAAATAGAACCAAAAAATCACACATGGGCAAATGGTGCGAAATGGTGCGAAATTCGCACGCTGGGTGGCGCATGGCGCAGCAAAAAACGCTGGGTGGCGCAAAAAAAAGGGAAAAGGAAAGAAAAAAAGAGAGAAAAAAAAAGAAAAAAAAAGAAAAAAGGGAAAAAAAGAAAAAGAAAAAAGGGGAAAGGAGGAAAAAGGGCACTAGGAGAAAAAATAAATGGAGAAAAAATAAACGGAGAAAAAGTAAAAATAAAAAATAAACGGATAAAAAATAAACCGGAGAAAAAATAAACTTTATTTATCGCAACAAAAAAAAACAATAAAACAAAAAATATTTAATTTAATCCAAATTTAATTTTAAGTGCACATTGAGCAAGGAATCGAATAATTGATATATTTCCAGCCATAAAATCTTGTTGATATCGTTGTAGACCTGCAGAAATTTGTTGATATTTTGACAATCGAGCATTTCGAGGATCGATTTCACTTGCAGTATTAATTGATAAAATAGATTCTTCTTTCATGACTTCTAAAAATTTCCAGGATGTTCTGATGGAAGAGAAATTTTTAAAGCCCGATGCCAAGCTTCATATGAATTTCCAGTTCTTGGCATATCATTTGCGACACGTAAAAATACATTCCAATGAGCAATAGGAATTCGAGGATCGCGACGAGAACCATCAGCATTTAATCGTCCAACATAATTTTCTTCGAAATAATCCAATAATGCATCCATTTGATCTCCAAATTTTTGGTTTCAATCTAACAAGTTGTCGTTGATGAAATTTCGAGTTCCTTCTGTTCTTAATTTTCAAAAAAACTCATGGCCTTTTATTAGCTTTACTTATCACAGCTATTATTAAAAGGGCATTAGGAGAAAATTTTTATTTTTTCTCGGTTTTAAAAGTTTATTTTTTCTCCGTTTATATTTTCTCCGTTTATTTTTTCTCCGCAGTAAAAATAAATTTATTTTTTCTCCGGTTTATTTTTTCTCCGTTTATTTTTTCTCCGTTTACCAGGAAAAAGAAGAAGAGGAAAAAAGCAAAGACGCATTTATTTAGGGCTGCTATCACAGATACAGTTGTTTATGTCCAAGTTGATGGGTAGCGCATGCTAAAGTAAAAAACAACAATATTTTTATGCATTTGTTATCACAGATACAGTTGTTTACGTCCAAGTTGATGGATAGCGCTTTTTGCAGATATATTAAAAGGTATTGCCGGCTTTGTTTGTCACTCGAAGCATCAATAATCAAACTGACATAAGGCTTTTTAGTTTTGATAGTGGTAATTACTGATTCACGAAAAGTTCTTGCAGTTACATTAATCATTCTCCCCAGGGATCTACGATTGATAAATTTTAGCTCAGTTGGCAAACCACCGTTAAGTTGTTGTAAAGTAATGAAATCTGGAAAAAGACGGAATGCGATGTGACGTTTGATAATAACATAAGCTGTGCGTATAACTTTTGCAGTATTTTTTCTTTCTTCGATAAAACTATCGGTAACACAACCTTGTGCTCTGAACAGAAATCTATTTTTCATTTCATTGATGATTTGAGTATGTTTTGGTAACTTTTTACCATGTCCATGGGGATTTTCATGCACCGACAACTTTTTTTGCCAAAATATTTTTTTGTATGTAATGAATTTGATGCATATTCGGCACCACTTTCAGCAGATAGTTTTCCAAATTCACCATCTTTGAATAAATCTTTATTAGCTTGAATATGTTTATAACAAAATTTACAACGAAGTCTTGGATTTGATTCATCATTTTCATTCGGCAAAACTTCCAACCATGTTTTCCAGGATTGGGGCACGTTAAAGCTTGAGCCAAATGCTGCTTTAAGAATTCTATCATTTACCCGTGACCATCCGGATATATCTTCCCATGGATGGACGACGTTTGGGTCGGAATCTGCAGGACATACTGTATTTTGTTCTTTTCGAATTGCAGCTAGAAAGTCATTCATTTGTTTTTTCATCATTTCACGAAATCTTTCTATTTCACGTTGCAAAGGAATTGGTTCTTCAACTGTAACAGAATGTACAAGTTCAACATCGTTATCAACGGTATTTTCATTTATTCTGCGTCTTTTATTTGCGGGTGGGACATTTTCAGCATCATCATCGACTTCACCAAGTTCACCACCTCTTTCAACCATTATGTATCGAATTGAATCGTCACACTGATTGGCTTTTCCTGGTGTTTTAGGTGCTAATTTTACATTTTCCAATTGAAAAGCTTCATTTGTGACACCATGTCTATGACAACGTGAAAGAGATTTATCTTTGGCTTTTGAGTCCCATTCGAATGAAGGCCGAAGATCATAATCGGAATTATATTTTTGTTGAATTCTTAATGGAAGAAGCTTTTTTAAAATAGGCGAAGGGGTAAATTCTGTCTTTTTAGAATAAATAAAGATATCGACTAAATGATTTTTAATGAATTCTTGTTGCGGTTCAGTTAATAAAACAGGGGATTCCCGAACTTTGGTTCTTTTGGAGCTGTCACGAAATGTTAATTTAAGTTGATCAGCAATCGATATATCTTCTTTTGAATTTCTGTTTATCTTAATTAATAATAATGCATTTGAGTAAGTAACAGCATCATCAATTACATCTTCAGTTACCCCAGATGATTGTCGACATTAATCCATTTTATTTGAGTAATAATTTATTCACATCTTTTAAAAATACGATTTCTATTTTACAGATAATTTATTAAAAACAGAAAGGGATCGAAGTTATTATGAAAATAAACATCAAATATGTTGCAATCAATTCGTCACAAGAATTCAAAATCAATATATGGATGATGATGCAATCGAAATTTGTGAGGAATTTGAGTATTTTTAAAGAATAAAGTATTTATATTGTTATTCTTTTTAGATCGAACAAAGAACACATTCATGATTCATAATCATTATCATGCACATTCCTGTTCAAAATTAACAACATCTATCAAAAGCTTCGGTTTCAATCCATCCCTTTTTTTATTATTTTTATTATTTTATGTTTTCCTTTATTACTGTGATAGCCACATTTTTTATTTAAAAATTATCATCGTTCACAATAACGTAGTAATACTTTTTATAGAATTCGCATTATAATCTAATAAACAAATACTTCATTTAATATAGCACATCAATAATTTTTAAATTTTTAAAAAAAGTTGACACCTGTCAAAATTGTGAAAAAAATTTTCAAAATTCCTCACAGGTAGCTAGCTACCTGTGGCAATTCTGGGTGGCGCAGAAAAAATTTTTTGTTCGCACGGTCTTGCCCACGTGTGGTTTTTTTATACAAATTTATTTTGTGTGTTTTTTGTTTTAAAAATACAGTATTATTTTTTTAAGACAACATAAAATTGCTATTAATTATATTTATCGTTTTAAGACAGTTTATGCGGGATGCAATTAATTTACTGTATATCTTCGTCGGGACGTCGTTCACTAGCAAAAACAGGGGTAAAAAAAATATCATAAAAAATTAAAATATGCTGAGGCACTCGATTTTGCGTTTTCCATCTTATCTTTCAGAAATCGGGATTTCCCTTTATTTTATCTAGAGACGTTCAACGTTTTTTCAAAGTTGTCCAAATGCGATAAATATGGTACCATTAGATGCGCAACAATATATTATAAGATATAAAAAAAGAAAAAGTAAAAAAAAATTAATAATACCGAGTAATGGAAAAAAAAAGTAATTTTTTTTCGTCCGGGAACACTCTTGTTTTTGTTCAAAAAAGTGCGCGCATTTCAAATTTTGCTTGCTTTTTCAATAAAAAAAAGTTGCAAAAAAAAGAGAGACAATTTTTGAGTTTTGGTGTTTTTTTCACTATTTCTTTAAAAATTGTTTTTTTATTTTTTGTTAATGGAAATCAGGGATGTGCGGAATTCCGGTTCCGGTTCCGCGGAATATCCGGGGTTTTTGTTCCGTGAACTACATATAAGACGCGTAAATATAAAAAGTTTTGGACGTGCTCAAAAAATCAGCAAAATAATGGCAAGTGCTGCAGCTAGCTTACAAGGGAAGTACGCCAACTGTTTTTGGAAATTTTACTCGAAAGTTGACTCAAATTGTAGGTATGGTATAGGAAATGAATGTGTAAAAGTATTAGCGGCCAATGGCCAACCAAAAAATTATAATTCCAAATTAAAGATCTAAAAATTCGATGATTTTTTTTTCACAGGGGGGACCACGTTAAAACAAAAAAATTTTTTTTAACGTTGGCCGCTAATACTTTTACACATTCATTTCCTATACCATACCTACAATTTGAGTCAACTTTCGAGTAAAATTTCCAAAAACAGTTGGCGTACTTCCCTTGTTAGTTTGATCATTTTTTTGATTAATGAATTACTGAAAAAAATTAAAAAGTTCATCAACAAAATGAGAAAAAGCTACAAATTAACTGATGCTTTCAAAGATGCACAAGAAATAGAAAAGTTACCAGAACGTGTTTTACAACGTGGAATTGAAGTCCGTCGGTCATCTTTGTTTTTAATGGTTGATTCATTTATTCAAAATAAAGAAGCAATCAATCGAATTATTGATGAAAAAGATTTAAAAAAATAAATTTTTTTTTGATTGTTAAATAATGTTATCGTTTTTTTTTGTTTTTAATTAATAAATTCAAATTTTTAAAGTTTTTTAAAAATTATCGAAAAAATTCCGGTTCCGGTTCCGGTTCCGCGTAATATCCGGGGTTTTTGTTCCGTTCCGGTTCCGTTCCGGTTTAAAAAAAATTAATAAATTCCGTTCCGGTTCCGTTCCGGTTTTAAAAACCGAGTTCCGCACATCCCTGATGGAAATGGTGCTAAGAGAGCATTAGATGAAGATCCAGTGAAAAAAATAGCCATAAGTTCATTAAATGATCTTTTGGATTCGAACCTGTGACCTCTGGCCCTTTGCGCAGCGTCTCTAACACTTGGCCACAGACGCAAACTTTTGACGGCGGCCTCGTGCGCAACTTTTGTTTATTCTATCGGATGCAGAAAAAAATTCTGCATCGAACTGTGGCAGTTCCATTAACTCCGAAATACTACCGCTGACCAACATTTTTTAAAAAACGTAAAAAAATGCTGTTTTTCGGGTTTTTTTCTAATTTTTTATGTAAAATTGATATCCAAAAGTTGGATTTTCGGAATCTCCGTATTTTTTTACACATATAAGGATAAAAATCAAAATTTTAAACAAAAGTTTTTATTCCTACAGTATACCTCTCTTTGTATTTTTTTTGGACGAAAAAAAATGCGGGGAACACTCGCGTTTGAGTCGCGCGTGCACGTCTCTAATTTTATCAATCAGATGAAAATAAAAATACTGATATGTGCGCTTTTTGTTTACTAAAGTGTGTCTCAAAAGTTTAAGACCACCTTAAAAAATGAGTATTCTGGAACTTCTCTAAGCTGAATCGCTCCAAATGTTTCAGAATCGGATTCAGCATATTAAAAAACCTATATACCCGTGGAATAGAGATAAATTATCTAAAAACTTTGAAATTATTCAAAAAAGATTGAAAAATAGGTGTCTCAAAAGTTTAAGACCACGTTGGAAAATCGAGTATAAATAATTTTGAAGTCTAAATAACATTTAGAGGTCTCTATCTCGAATACACGCCTCCAGCCCCCGCTTCAAAGTTTCGAAAAAACGCAAAAAGTTTAAAAAATTAGCTAAAAACAGTTAAAATTCAGATTTTCAATGACAGGGCTGTAGGCGTGTATTCGAGATAGAGCAATGAATCTTGGAGGACTTAATAAACACGGATAGGACTACAAAATGGCATATATGGTTTCTTCCAAAATCACTTCCCTGCCATTTTATACTCAACTAAAAAGTGCCAAAAACAGCAAAAATGCGATTTTCAGTGCTATGGCAAATCAATGCCAATGGATATTTTTTGTTATTTCCTTCACATATTAGCTAAAATAAGTATGATAAACAACCTCTAAATGTTATTTAGACTTCAAAATTATTTTTACTCGATTTTCCAACGTGGTCTTAAACTTTTGAGACACCTATTTTTCAATCTTTTTTGAATAATTTCAAAGTTTTTAAATAATTTATCTCTATTCCACGGGTATATAGGTTTTTTAATATGCTGAATCCGATTCTGAAACATTTGGAGCGATTCAGCTTAGAGAAGTTTCAGAATACTCATTTTTTAAGCATGTGCTTTTTACAAAAAATAAACGAAAAGCATATGCCTCAGTAAAATTTACAAGCTTCTGATTTTCAATTCTGTGATAACACCTTTTTTTAAATAGAATATAAAAAGAAAGATTTGCAAAAGCAAAGGATTTGTAAAGAAAAGTGAAAAAAAAGGAAATGATTTCAAAAAGAGTTGACTATATTTTCTTGACAAAAAGAAAGTTAATTCAAACTTACAAGTTGTTTGTTGTGTTCCACTGCTAGAAGATTTTGTAACAAACACTTACGTGCAGGTGTTGAGAAACTTGTTGAAGGATCAGCATCTTCATCAACTACAGTTGCTGAAAAGAATTATACGCGTTAAAAGATATTTAATACAGTAATAAAAAAGTTTGTCCTTTTTTCAAAGCTTTAAAAGCAGAATAAACTTTTAATGAACAATTATAAGTTCAAAAAAAGGACAAGCTTTAACAATGCTTTACAAAACAAAATTATGAAAAAACAAACTTACACTTGGGTGCAACTTTGGGACCACGACCTTTTTTAGCTAAAAAAAGGTTTACATAAAAATATATATATTAAAAAATATAATTCAAAAGAACTTACGAGGATTTGCTGCTTCACTTGTTGAAGGAGCAGGCTCTTCATCATCTTCACTGTCACGTTCATAAACAGCAAGACTACTTTCATTAACAATAAAAAGACGAGGTGATTCAAGTAATGTGCGCACTTTGAAAAAACGATCCAAGGCAGCATTGGTCAACTTGGTAAAATCAGAAACATCAGCTTTACCTTTTTTTCTTTTCCCTTCCTGTTCCGTAACATAGGCGATTTTTGCGGCTTTAAGTTCTTTCAAAATCGTTTTAGCAATTGTTTTCTTTTTAACGATGTATTCTTTGTAAGTTGTAAGAAAATCCTAAAAAAAACAATAGGGAAATCATAATAATAGCCAGGTTACAGTCTTAATTTGCCATGAAAACAGCATATGCTTTGACTAAAGTGTATATTATATAAAGCATATCCTTAGGTACTTAAACTTACTTCACAACCATTGATTACAGCAAGTTGAGCGGTGAGTTCTTGTTCAACATCTTTAAGAATAGCAGGGGCAAGATTAAAAACGATGAGTCCATCATCCATGCATCCAATGATATCTTTAAGACTGTCTTCCAAAATATTTCCAGTTGTTCCAAGAAGACGAAAAGGAATGATGAAATAATCAACATCATCAACTTCATCATCATCTTCAACTTTATCTTCAGAACTTAAACTTTGTTCATCACCATTTTCATCTCCATCGGCAGTTATTTTGAAGAGCTAAATCTTGAGAACCAACAGTTTCATTATCAACGACAGGTTTTTGAGGAGATACAACTTGAGGATTAACAAGATTTACATATTTTGCAATTTGATCATCAGGCATCTCTTCCGGAAAATATCCATATTTGAAAAATACACGAAAAATAAATGAACATCCAGCGATGAATTGAGCATATTCTGGCAGATCAAGGAAACCTTGATCAGAGCGAGCTTTCATCGTTCCAAAAACCATTGCAATGAAAACATATTGTGTAAGACCATGAACAAAACGACGATTTTTGAATTCTTGAAGAACATTCAAAATTGATTCATGTTTTACTTCGTAAGCTTCATGAACACTATCAACAAAAGAGCGGGTTGTTTCAAATTTACCAATTTTAACAGTGGTATCGCTAAAATTGTACAAGAATATTAATTTACATTAAAAGAATAATCAGAAAAAAATTATTACTCAATTGTTACTAAATCAGATTTTGAAGATGTAATTTTTGGTCCATAACCAATGTTGGATAACATCAACCGTACACGATTAAAATCTTCTGCAGAAAACGTTGATTTTTTTCCATGGATTTCTTCACGCAAAAGAGTCAAAACGATGTTGAATGTAGCAGTGGCATCGTTGATGATAGTTAATCCTGTATCGGGTGTTCCCTGTAAACATCTTTCATACAAATGTTCAGGACGTTTTCTTTTGCGACTACCACGGGATGTTTGAGCTACAAAAAGTATATATATCAAATATAAATAAAAAACAGAGTTCAGAAAAACTAACCAGCAGATGTTGAGGAACTTCTTGAAGCATCAGCCTTTATATCCGTACCAGCAGTTTCTGAAAAAAATTATGCGTGTTAAAATATATATAATACAATAATAAAAAAGTTTGTCCTATTTTCAAAGCTTTAAAAGCAGAATAAACTTTTAATGAGCAATTATAAGTTAAAAAAGAGGACAAACTTTAACAGATAAAATAAGCATGTGCTTTGCAAAACAAAATTATGAAAAAAGAAACTTACGAGTTTTATGTTTGCGACCACGACCTTTTGCACCTAAAAAAGGCAAATATAAAAAAATATATACCAAAAAATAGAATTCAGAAAAACTTACCAGTAGATGTTGAGGCACTTGTTGAAGGAGCAGGCTCTTCATCATCAACAACAGTTGCTGAAAACAATTATACGTGTTAAAAGATATGTAATACAATAATAAAAAAGTTTGTCCTATTTTCAAAGCTTTAAAAGCAGAATGAACTTTTAATGAGCAATTATAATTTCAAAAAAAGGACAAGCTTTAACAAATAAAATAAGCACCTGCTTGAACAATTAATAATGGAAAAAGAAACTTACGAGTTTTAGTTTTGCGACCACGAGAGGCTGGAACATTTGAGCTATTTGATTGAGAAGCCATACTTGCTGAAAAATAAATATTTAACAAAGAATATATAAAAGAATAAACGCGCAAAGTATGTTAAAAGCGATAGAAAAAAATTTAGTGTTGTAACCACCAACAAATAATAAATAATCTTTATTGAGAGCAACACGACTGCACTCGAGCGAGTCGGAAAAGAACAACTGAAAAGAGAGAAGGGACGAAGCGAATGAAGCGAAAGCGAACATTCGCGAACAACAGAAACAAAAGAAGATAGAAAAGCAATGCAAATGTGCAGAGACAGTTTGCCAATGCTTTTTCAATATAAATGTTGGTACGATCCCAACATTTAGACAGCAAAGAAAAATCGAAAAAAAAACAACAAAGTTTTTGTGCTTCCAAAAAATGCTTTCATGGTAGGACAACGCAGGCTTTGCAAAGTAAAAAAAAGCAAGTGCTTTTTACAAAAAATTAACGAAAAGCATATGCCTCAGCAGGGCTTGAAAATGCGGCCGGCCGGCCTCAGGCCAGGCCGGCTCATTATTTTTCGGCCCGAGGCCGGCCGGGCCCAAGCCTCTGAGGCCTCGGGCCGGCCTTATGTATTTATCACTTTATAAAAGTACATATTTTTGAACAATATCTTGTATGTACTTTTTATACTTGCTGATAATTTTGTTTTTTAAGTTTCTATATCCTTTTAATAATACTATTATCAAAAAGAACCTTGACCAAATGGCGGATTTTTTTATATTTTTGGAATAAAAAATTTATTTTTCAAAATTCAAAAAATAATGAGGCCAAACAAGGCCGGCCCGGGCCGGCCGCAGGCCGGGCGGGCCGAGAATTTTTCGGCCTCAGGCCGGCCGGGCCGTAACTTTTTCGGCCTCAGCCCTAGGCCGGCCGAGATTTTCGGCCCTATTTTCAAGCCCTGTGCCTCAGTAAAATAAACAAGCTTCTGATTTTCAATTCTGTGATATCAGCAGTGCCGCACTTATGCTTATATTTTTAAAACACCTCTTTTTTAATAGAATATAAAAAGAAAGATTTGCAAAAGCAAAGGATTTGTAAAGAAAAGTGAAAAAAAAGGAAATGATTTCAAAAAGAGTTGACTATATTTTTTTGACAAAAAGAAAGTTAAACGAAGATGACATCGCTGCTAAAAGGGAACTTTTATTAAATAAATCCTTTTATGACAGAAATCCTTAATGTTCAAAGATAAGAAACAGTAATATGCATTTTTACATTTTAAAAATTATTTCATAAATGTCTTTCAGAAAAAAAGAGGAATATGCATATGCTTTTCTGTTAAACACAATGATATGCCAGAAAAGTTCTCCTCATGACTAATTTTGCATTTAAATAAACGAGAGTGAACAAGTAATAAAAACAAAGAAATTTTATTATAAGATAAAAACCAAAAAATTACGGGTTAAAGGGAGTGTCGACGACAAGCAAAAAAAAATTTGTGTGGACAACAAGTATGTTTTAACGCGAAAATGAGTTAGAGAAAAGAAATATCATAGAAAAATGTCTTATTCGTGTAAAAACATACTTGTTGCCAAAAAATTTTTTTTTGCTTGTCGTCGACACCAGTGTACCATCGCCGTCGCGAGCGCCGCCAGAGCTCGCATCGCTTTTACATTTTTGTAGTTCAATAATTATTTATTCTGTTTAAAACATTGTTTTACACTTGTTATTCCGCAACTTTTAAGACTATACATTAAAAAATTGGTGAAAAAATAAAACAGATATTCCCAAAACTCGCACTCCGGCGGCGCGCCGCCGGCGGCATGCCGCCGACGACGGTTTTTGTACTGCCATTTCTTGTATATTTTATTTATATTTCTATATTTAGTCTTAAAAGTTGAGGAATTATAATTGTAAAACACTTTATTAAACAAAATTAATAATAAATGAATGGTAAAAATATGCTGTTGATTTGTTTGTCGGCGGCGCTCGCGGCGGCGATGGTACACTGGTCGACACTCCCTTTAAAGAACATTTCAGTAAATAAAAAAGTTTACAGGTTTTATGCCTCAGATGCTTCTTCATCATTTTCCAAGTTTTTTCTGCAGAAAAAAACTTGGAAAAATCTTCAATCAAGGGGGGGGGGGGGGGAATTCGGAAACAGTGCCCATTTATTTTTGTTGTGTGTCTTTTAAATAATTTATTTTTATAAAAATCGAATTCTTGTTTTTTTTGTATTTAATCACAAAAGTCAAAATATTTCAGCCATTTTGCAAATATTTTCTTATCACTCAAAACAATGAGGTTGATTCTAGTTTTAAGGCATTTTTTTAAAAATTCATTAAAATATTCAAAAACCAACAAAAAAATGATGAAACTATTATTGCAAAATAAATTTTTTTAAAAAAGAGTTGACCATTTTTTTCTGCTCGCAAAAAAAAGATGTATAAAAAAAGGGCCGACATTATTGATTGCTTTTTTCGTCGTAAAATTCGTCAAAATTTATTTGTTTTTTTTGAATATTTTGTGGTAACGTTTTTGTAAATCAAGTTTATCGATTTTTGTTATAAGTGTAACAACAATATTTATATTTATGAAAAAAACGAAATAATTTTATATCGTTTTAAAAAAAATATCTGAAAAAAGCATTATTAATAATTTTTATAAAATTTTGTCAGTTTCATGAACCACTTCCATCAGAAAATTTTGTGCAAAAAATCCCATTTTACTTTTTATTTTATTATTTTTGTTAAAATAATAATATTGAAAATCAGTACAATTTTTTTATAAAAGTATGCTAACATAAAATATTCAAATAAATATTTAAAACAACCAAAAATATTTCTTCGACAGTGATTCAAAGAAAAGAAAAATCAATCAATAATTTTGCGCTTTTTTCTTTTAAATTGATTCTTTAAAGAAATGGCGCCTTTTTTGAGCGCAAAAAAAAAACAAAAACATTGTGTTTCTTTTTTTTTGATTTTTTTATTGCAAATGTTTTTGTTTGCGTTAGTTTTTGGTCGGTCGACATTTGAATATTTTAATGAAAACATCGTTATTGAGAAAAAAAATATAAAATATAAATAAATTTCTGCATCACCAAAGCTATGAAAAGTTGTTAGTCATAGGCTTTGGAAAGAATCTTAAAAACGCTCCATAGTTTCAATATTGTTCAGCAATAAAAAAATTTAAAATAATAAAATTTTCAAGAATGGATCAAAATCCGATACAATGTTTGCAAACCGAGCTAGTGTCGATTCAAAACGCTGGACCTATTTTATCATATCTGCTACAGGAATCTTAATTCCCTGCAATAAATAGTTATCTGAATTTGTCAATTATTTTTTTTTCAAAAATTCTAGTATGTTATCCATAAAGTTTAAACCATTACATAAACAATTTTGCATGTTACCGTAATCTCTGCAAAAAAGCAGTTGAAAAAAAAAATTTTGCAAAAATTTTAACATTTTACCACATATTACTAATTACTAATCAAAATGGCCTCTATTGCTGTAATCAGCAGAAAAAATGGACCCTAAACATAGTTACATGTAAAAACCAATTTTGGCTTCAGAATCAGCCTTCAGAATCCTCAAATCAAAAAAGCGTCTCTATTTTCGGATTTCCCATATTTTTTTGCACTAAAAAATAGTTCAATTGAAAATAAATTTTTTTTACACGACAAACCTCGGGGGAACACGCAAAAAAGAGCAAAAAATCCCCCCACTTTAAAACTCATAAAATCCCCATAAATTTGTCGTCAGTTTTATTTTCCTTTAATTTTTTGTCGAGCAATTTGGGTTCCGGTAAAACGCGGGCTGCGGGCGGGAAAACGCGGGCTGCGGGTGGGAAAACGCGGGCTGCGGGTGGGAAAACGCGGGCTGCGGGTGGGAAAACGCGGGCTGTGGGTGGGAAAACGCGGGTGAAAAAACGCGGGTTCGTAATAAATTTTTTTTCTTTCTTCAGACTTAGAATTTTATGAGGATTCTGAAAATAGAAGCATTTTTAAATTTCAGATTCTGAATCCGGATTCTAAAGTCAAATTTTTCTTCTTTCTTCAGACTTAGAATTTTATGAGGATTCTGAAAATAGAAGCATTTTTAAATTTCAGATTCTGAATCCGGATTCTAAAGTCAAATTTTTTTTCTTTCTTCAGACTTAGAATTTTATGAGGATTCTGAAAATAGAAGCATTTTTAAATTTCAGATTCTGAATCCGGATTCTAAAGTCAAATTTTTCTTCTTTCTTCAGACTTAGAATTTTATGAGGATTCTGAAAATAGAAGCATTTTTAAATTTCAGATTCTGAATCCGGATTCTAAAGTCAAATTTTTTTTCTTTCTTCAGACTTAGAATTTTATGAGGATTCTGAAAATAGAAGCATTTTTAAATTTCAGATTCTGAATCCGGATTCTAAAGTCAAATTTTTCTTCTTTCTTCAGACTTAGAATTTTATGAGGATTCTGAAAATAGAAGCATTTTTAAATTTCAGATTCTGAATCCGGATTCTAAAGTCAAATTTTTCTTCTTTCTTCAGACTTAGAATTTTATGAGGATTCTGAAAATAGAAGCATTTTAAAATTTCAGATTCTGAATCCGGATTCTAAAGTCAAATTTTTTTTCTTTCTTCAGACTTAGAATTTTATGAGGATTCTGAAAATAGAAGCATTTTTAAATTTCAGATTCTGAATCCGGATTCTAAAGTCAAATTTTTCTTCTTTCTTCAGACTTAGAATTTTATGAGGATTCTGAAAATAGAAGCATTTTTAAATTTCAGATTCTGAATCCGGATTCTAAAGTCAAATTTTTCTTCTTTCTTCAGACTTAGAATTTTATGAGGATTCTGAAAATAGAAGCATTTTTAAATTTCAGATTCTGAATCCGGATTCTAAAGTCAAATTTTTTATTTCATGTTTTCAAAAAAGAGTAGGTTTTTAATATTTATAGTAATTTGTTAAATTATAAATTTTTTTCGTGGACACTAAATTTATTGTTAACTACAGTAAAAAAACATTGAAACAAGTTACTATATTTTTCCATAATTTTTGTAGTAAACTGGCTAACTTTGCATTTTCAGTTTATCAATTATCTTATTTTTTAAAGTTCAAATAATGTTATATAAATAATGCTCAAGTAATTACAACGTTGTAATTAATAATTCTTGTCTGTATTTAGGTAGTAAAAAGTGTTTTTTCTAGAATAAATTGATGGCATAATTTATAAAGAAAAACGCAAAATAAGAATGAAACAAACAAAAAAACATATAAGTTGAAGTAAAAACTAAACAAAAATTTAAATTTTATTATTAAGAAGATAAGTAATAAAACTGAGCAAAGGTTTTTTTGTCATTACTTTTTCCAAAGCAGTTCTCAATGTCATCGGTGTTGCTGATTCTCTGCCATCATAATAAATAACATCAAATTTATTACAAAATATAATGGAAATATAATGTCCGGCTTCGTGAAAAGAAATACATGCCAATCGATATGAGATAGCATTTACCTGAAATTGATTTTTAATATATGTCATAAATAAAGCAAGTAAAGTTACAGTAAGATAAAAAGGAATTTGTTCCAAATCTTTTAAACAAAGAGCATCATTCATTTGCATCGAAGCAAGACGAACAGAAAGAATAAATGGGACTTGAGCCACAAATTTTACTTGAGATGGTTCAACGATTGTACCACAGCTTTTACAAGTTCTTCTTACATTGAAAGAAGTTTGAATGCTAACTAATTCTTCAATATTTTTAACAGATCTAAGAGCAAAAATTTAATACAGTGTCTAAAAAGAAACAATTACTCAGTTGTCAAATAATCAAATGGTGTTGGATGTGCAAATTCTGTACCGCAATCACAAATATAACGGCATTGAACGCCATACTGACTAAATACAAGTGCTTCATTCCATACTTTGTCTTCACTTGAATATAAATCTCTCTAAATTTATAAATTAAATACTGAATCTGATAGTATTTGGCATACCGTTTCATAAATGTCATCAATAAAATTATATTTCGCTTGTAAAAGTTGTGCATTTGATGTTGCAAGACGACAAGCATTTAAAAATGTTAACAACGATGCTTCAAATAATGAAGGAGATGGAAGCTG
The DNA here is from genome assembly GCA_964035985.1 of Panagrolaimus superbus. Classification (NCBI taxonomy): domain Eukaryota; kingdom Metazoa; phylum Nematoda; class Chromadorea; order Rhabditida; family Panagrolaimidae; genus Panagrolaimus; species Panagrolaimus superbus. The sequence continues at coordinate 18,393,721 of OZ038357.1, forward strand.
TTCAAGAGCCCTAAACAATAGTTATTGAAGCAAAACGTTGTCAATATATGTACTTACATCCCAATTACACCAGTTTTGTCATTAAGAAAAATAGCCATTAAAAAATTATCCAGAGTGCATGTATTACTGTAAGAATCTCGGCCCCATTTAATATATAAAGATAAATTTCCCATGCAACTACAACATGACCAAGATTTATTGAAAGATCCAGAACCAGCATAACAAGACATGAAAAACCACTTATTACAATTACTGCATTGAACCATAGCAGATTGGCTTGGAACGTATGAACGTTGGCAACAACAGTAAAATTTTACAGAAGTTTCCTCGCCTTTGTATTCAACAGTAGTAGCAGATTTCATAACCTAAAGTGATCATTTTTAAATGTTTAAAAAGTCTTACAAAACATACCGATTCTACAGTATCAGTTGATACATTTTTAAGTCGTTTTGTAATAAATTTTTTGTTAAGAATATTTTCCCCATTAACAGCACACTTTACAAGTGAAGCAGCGATAACTAATTTTTCACGAAGTGTTGCAGTTGCTTTGGTATCATGTTTAGCCATTTTTACTTTTACTTTGTTCAAATCTCGACCACACATACCAAAAAGATTAACAGTAGAATTAGGATCGTCATCAATTAAATCAGCATGAAGTTCATTTTTTACTCTAGTTACAACCTGAAGTCCATCATTTTCACTAACACATAAAATAACTTCTTTATCTTTCATTACTGGTAATGGATCATGAAAAGAATGATAAAGGATATGATCAACTTTGCAAGTATCTTTAACTATATTTAAAATCCATGTTTCTGATTCAGGGAGTTCATATGACTTTGGAGGAATAGCAAAAAAAGAAAAGGCTTCTCTTGAACTAAAACTTGTGACTATGTTAATGATTACGTGATTAGGTTAATAAATATGTTACCGTCTCTGTAGACCATTCCTAACATCCATCAATAGATCATTAGCAGTTTTTTCATGGTGAACAGCTTCCTTTTCCAAAACCACTTTTCTCATTTTTGGTTTGCCGTCTTCTTCTTGTTTTATAACATTAACACCAATAAAATCTTCTGGTCTTGGTCGTTTACGCCCCGATCTTGAATAATTATTAACACGTCGATCTTCACGAAGTGGATCTCCACAAACTTCTTCACTATTAAAATAAGACGGATCATTCAAATGCTTTCTAAAAACAATTTTGTTAAACTTTTAAACTGTGTCAGTTTTTTAACTTACAGTACACCCATAATATGAAGACAGTTTCCTGTAGCTTTACAAGAACAATCAAATTTTCCATGAGAATTTTTCTTTGTTGAAGGCACAACTAAAGCCGTAGGTTCACCTTTAATATTAACAATATGTTGATTCAAATTATTGGAACTAATATGATAATTTTCTGCCATTGCTTCAACACAAAATACACTAACTAAATTTGAACCTCGATCTTCCAAGTTTTCACCTTTTGCAATTTTTTCAGAAAGTAAAATGATATCAGGAATGACAATTAAAGTGGAATAATCAAGCTAAAAAATGATTTATTTATTTTTAAAAACAAAATAATACTACTTCAGATGGTGGTCTTTCAAGTTTTCGATACTTCGGTTGCAGATGCAAATTTCCACTTTGATGGTATCCTCTAAGAATTTCATTGTATTGAAATGATGCAACATTGTAAGTTAAAACAAGAAGTTCATCCAGAAGTAATTCACGTCGAAGAGGAATATGTTCTTTAAAAACATCGTTAATACTTTCTCCAGGATTTGAAGTGAGACTAATTGCTGTATTTATATCTGTTTCCTTTTCACCAATAATTGTTAATAAAGCAGGAATAGAAGCCTTATTCCGTAACTTTGTGCAATACTTCATAAAAACTTCAATAATTTCAGGATCTGTTGCAAAAATTGCAACATGTTCTTCAACTTCTTTTTTAAGTTTTTTATCAAATTCAGCATAAGTTTGAACAGTTTTAAGTTCGATAAAAGTTACATTTAAATCGCACAGCGCATATTCATCAAGAAGCAATTCCGCAAGCTTCTTCTTGAGATTTCGCTAAAAAATGAGTATTAAAAGTAAGAATTGTCTGAGACATATCTTACGTTTAAATGTAGACTACAATAAAGATGTCTTAAATTAGCCCATAAATTTTTGAAATTAAATTCCATATCTGTAATAATCAGAAAGATCCGAGTTAATGACGAAAATCCAAATTTACGCCCAACAGCTTCAATAAAATCTTTGTGAAGTTCTCCATGTCGAGTTGTATGTACATGCATAGCAATAATTTCGTACTTCTATAAAACGGGATGTAATAGTTTAATTAAATTTAAAAAATTAAAAAGGGAAAACTGCAACTTACGTTGAAAAAAGGGTGATACCACGTTAAGCAAGAAACGTAATAATCCCCAATATTATAAGTTGGATCATAATAAAGGACCATAACACCTTCATAACTTTTCATGACACTTAGCATCTCAACCATCATTGGAGTAAACATAATATGAATTGATAGAGAATTTTGTGCAATTCTAATATCAGTAATGAAATTAGGATGCGACTTCCATTTTTCCTGATCAAACTGTAAAAATGTTGCTAACTTTTTTAACTTTTATTGTTTTAAATGACACACTTGCAAATGTTTTGATAATGAAATTGCATTAAAAAGAGTAAAAGGTGAAATTCGTTGCTTTTGTCGTTGACTTTTTGCTGCATAATAAATTTGATCATAATTTCGCGGCATAGCAAGTTGTGGATTTGGTTTATGCAGAGCAGCTTGGCTTACTTTATTATATACTCCAAGTGGTTTATTCGATTCTGATAAGGTTCTTTCTTCAGCTAACACAGACTTTAAAGCGGGTTTATAAGCCCTGGTCACATTAACCGCATTTCCATGTTTATAATCCTTTAAAGCAATTTCATCATTTCCAAAATAATGTACAACACCTAAACCAGGATAAAGGTCACTTTTAAAGAATATTTTGCTAAAAAAAATATGGTTTAAATGTAAAATTGAAATGAGTTAAAATTACCGGAAATTTACATGCTGTTTTGGATCATCTGGAAATAACGGATTTCTGGATAGCCAAAAACAAATACTGCTGCCCCCAGCAATCTTGTTACCTTGATTAAGGCCCCATCTATATCCGTCTGTTCGGCATTCAATTTCAGCTTTTAATAAAGGGAGAGGAGGAGTAACTTTATTTTGAGCATTTTTAATATTGACTACTAATAATGTTCCACCTTTTGGATGTTCTTTAACATTTCCATCACACATAAAGTTAACATTTTGTGTAGCAGTACCTAAAATGCATTTCGTTAATTAAACGAGTAATTTGAAAAAAAAGTATCAACGTTTTGGCATTTAAAAACGTTTTGCAAACCAAAAAAATGCACATAAAAAACAAGCGTTTTGAGAAAAAATACAAACGTACGTAAAATTTTTGAATAAATTGATCTTTCAAGTTGAAAATTTGCCGTTGTTGAAAATTTGCCGTTGTTGAATATATGCCATGAACATTAGAAGTCGGCAAACAATTTTGAAGATTGAAAACTTCTTCCTCTTCTTCTTCAGCATTATCGCTTTCTTCCCTTTTTTCATCAACTTCAGCATTGTCCAATCCATGATCAAATTCAGATGAAATATCATTGACGGAGCTATCACCAAAAGAAAATTTCTTCCCTCCTCCACATTCGAAATCCAAAAGTGCTTGCATCTGTAATATTATTTATAAGAATTAATTATACAAGGAAAAGTTTATTCATGAGCTAACTAACCTTTGAAAAAACTGCATTTGACATGCAATTTCCAGGCTCATTTTTAAAAATAGCTAAGATATCCTGTATTGACAAATTGTATTGAAGAGAAGAAAAAAATAAAAACTTTAAATTTTCTTTATCAATTACAGTAATATTTGCTCGTTTGCACGATTTTTTAAAGCATTTTACGGCTTGAGCTTCTCTAACACCAAATGACAAATGTTTAAGAGCTATTTCCTTCAAATTTGTTTCTTGTAACGCAATTTTTCTTCGAAGACATTGAGTATTTTTGACATAATTTGTGAATCTAACAGGAAATAATACACGAAGTTGATTAAATTTAAGAAGAAATTGTGGCCCATATTCATCCAGAACTGGAAGTACAGTATCCACAAATGCAGCCATTGATGTAATATTAAGTAAAAGTTTTTCTCTTTTCTTCTTCTGTCGTGATGTATTGTTTAAGAAATATTTTTTTATCTTCCGGGGAAATGAAAGGGTTTTTTCTTTTTCAGAGATATTATCAAGATTGTTGACTTCTTCCTTTTTTGGTTCAGATAACCGTTGATTTGCGGCCTAAAATTTTATTATACTTTTAATATTTATATTTTGTAAAGCTTACCTTCAAAAACAGAAGCTTGTTGCATATTTCCTCTGAATCAGTATTTAGCTCCCAAGCTTTTGTTAAAAATTTTCAGCTTTTTCAAATTCCCGTGACTGAAAAAAAGTATCTGCCAGACGTTGATACCCTCTATACCAGGAAGGACATAATTCAATGCAGCAATTTGCGTCCTCAGCAGCTAATGAAAATGAGTTAGCACTAGAAAATGCAGCACTTCGATTTGAATATAATGTTGCCTTTTCAACTTCTGTTAATTGCGGAAAATTTAAGACTGTTGTATACAATGTAATAGCAGCGTTAAATTGTCCATACTAAAAACGAAAAATTATAAAAATTGGAGAAGAATTAATTGAAAACATACTTTGTAAAAATAATTAGCAACTTCTTTCATTTTTTTAAAATCATGATGTTCATGTGCTGGAGTACTATCATTCAATGAAAAATTTTGAAATTCAGAATTTAAATCCTTGCTATCATGGTTAAAGCTTTCATGCAATTCAAGTAAATTTTCAACATCTGTTCCTTCTTCAACTAACTGAGCGCATCTTTGACACGTTTGAAGATGATCAGCAAATGATTCTTCTCCACCTTCATCCATAATTATTGAAGCTAAAAAATATTACTTTTTTAACATGGAGCCGCGTTTACGTGTAAGATTCTGTAAAAATGAGATTCCGTCTACAAATTTTAAAAGAAGACGCAAAAAATATATTCTCAAAACTGATTCATTTATTATTTTGAAAAAGTGAGACAAAAATTTCTTTACATTTTTTTCTAACGCATTTATGAAATCTTTATAATGAATAGAAAAACCAGAAGCGCAATGTGCTCTAGCAGTGAAAATGATGAAAACTTTCAATTATTATTTCAACATTTGTCTGCGAAAGCGGTGTGATCAAAGCTTAAAAGAAAAAAAACATCCGGAGAGAACATTTTAAAAAGGACAAAATGCGCAAAAAAAATATCTGAAAAAAAAGCCAAACAGGATACAAATGGAAACAATTTTAAAGTTTAAAGAAAAAAATTTTGCCATCTGCATCAACATTTATTTTTATTGGAAAATAAGTCTGGGCATATGCGACGTTTTTCAAAAAATAGACGGACAAATCAAACTTACTAAATTTAAATCTGCATTTCATGCTTATTGAAGTTCACAAATAAAAACGTTACTTTTTATTTGGATTTGATACAAGAAATATAAAACATTATTGTTTAAATTTGTGAATACAAATTATACTATACCGACATTATGTTATAAACAGTTCCTTTCTTTAAATTAGTGAAAATGTAAATTTTTATAAGTTACCACATTTCATTTGCGTCAAAATTGATCTGATAAAAAACCTAGAAAAGCAGAAAATACATTGAGCTACATTTACTGATTAACACGCCGTAACCAATTTACACAATCTAGAATAAAAAAATTGAAAAATAATATACATAACCTAAGAAATAATATAAAATTTTAAAAAATTTTCCCCATTTTGCCAACCGTGCCTAGAAACAAAAAATTTGACTTTAGAATCCGGATTCAGAATCTGAAATTTAAAAATGCTTCTATTTTCAGAATCCTCATAAAATTCTAAGTCTGAAGAAAGAAAAACAAATTATTACGAACCCGCGTTTTTTCACCCGCGTTTTCCCACCCGTAGCCCGCGTTTTCCCACCCGCAGCCCGCGTTTTCCTGTTTCCGGAAAAAAAAAGATTTTAAAAAATTTGTAAAAAATGCGTGTACTAAAATATTGTTTTTGAGTATAAAAATATATAAAGTAAACCATTCTTTTCAAGCTTCAATAAAAAAATAATTTTTTAAAATAGATTCTATTATTTTTTGATACATGTATTTCTGCGTCACCAAAGCTATTAAAAGATGGAAAAAAGTTTTTAAAAATGCTGTTTTTTCAGCAAAAAACACTTTTTTGAAATATTAAAAATTCTGCTAAAAACGGGGTTACAATATTTTTTTATAAATAACGTGCTCTTAGAATTTTCAAGATTTTGCAAGTATTTTCTTATCAAATTCTGATGTTATTTAATTTAATAAAAACATTGTTATAAAATTTATTAAAATATTCAAAAGTCGACTGAAAATGTTAAAACTTTTTTTTACAAATTAAAAAAAAAGCGATGATGAAATTTTCTGCTCTCTAAAAAAAGATGTAAAAAAGCAGCCCATAAAATTGATTGACTTTTTTCATCGCAAAATCTGTCAAAGAAATGTTTTTTCTTGTTTTTTAATTTTTTTGTTTTAAAATTTAGATGTCTGTTTTTAGCACTTTTTTGTACTAAGAATTGATTTTCAAAAACAGTAACAAAGAAAATCATTTAAATATTTTAAAATGGTTAAAAATAGTGTAGCTTTTTTCCCCGTCTTTCAAAATACCTCAGTTTTGTTTAGCTGCATTTAAATGTTTTTTTTCATTTTTCGTAATTATTTTTGAAATGTCAAAAAATCCCAAAAAATTAGTGATTTGCATTATAGACTCTAAAAGAATTGAAAAAAAAATGCAGATATACAGATTTCCAATAAAATATATATTACAAATTTTTTTTATACTTTTTTAAATAAATTTTTTTTTTAAAAAATGAATTGGAGAATACGTGTGTTTTTGTAGCATAATATGCTTATTGATAACTTTCATTTGAAAAAATTAAATTACAAATTTGTTGTTCTGTTTCAGTAATAAGCAGTTTTTTAAAATATTCAAAAATGAGTAAAAAAAAGTGTTAAATTTTTTTGCAGAAACAAACCAACAAAAAACGATAACACTTTTTTTGTAAAAAGTTGTATCGGTTTTTTTTCAATTTTTTACAAATTAATTAAAAAAAGCGATGATGAAATTTTCTCTGCTCACAAAAAAATAGTGTGTAAAAAAAGTGGCTAAAATTATTGATTTTTTTTTTCCAAAGTATTAATTTTTTTTTCTTTCAATTTTTTGCGTCGAATTGAACTGTTTTTTGCTATAAAAATTTTTGTAAAATTTTATTTTGGGGGGGGGGGGCGGCCCCCCCCCCCCGGTACGGCCTTGGCCGTTTTCCTACCAATGATTTATTCAGTAAAAAACGGGAGAACCCGTAAAAAGTAAAATGAACTGTTTTAAGTCCTCAACAAAAGAGATAAAAGGATTATTTGTTTATATGTTAAAAATGGGATACCCCTTCCCTTCAAAGAGGGCTATAATTGACATACGGGGGGACAGCCCTTTTTTCATACAGAAAATAACGGAAAAGCCATTAGTAAGTATGGAGAAATCTTAAATTCTTAAATTAAATAAATCTAAATTAAAACAATATCATACATTCGTAATACAAACAATAAGAATACGGTAATTTATTTTAAAATAAATGTACGCAAATTTGCCTGTATAATGTATTTCACGGATATTGAAACCGAAGGATTCATATAATTAGCCGAAAAAAACGAATTTATTTGGAATTAACGGGCAAATAATTCAAAAGTGCCAGAAAAAAACTTAGACAGCAAAGAAAAATCGAAAAATGCTTTCGTGGTAGGAAAGCGCAGGCTTTCCAAAAAAAGAAACAGATGAATTTGTCATTTTTCGTATTGATTTTTTTTCCTTGAAAATTATATAAAGAATTAAACGAAAAGGAAAAAAGGTGTTAAAAAGCATCATTTTATTATAAAATCAGTAAAACATATACGGTACAAAGCGAAAAACGTTTAGAAAATCATTAACAAGATTCAGCTTTATAAAGATTTAAGTTGCCCGATAAATCTGGCCACCGCGATTTTTTTGAACACGATTATTCTTTGGTGTAGGAACGAGATGTTCCAGCTAAAAAAGGTATACATAAAATGCGTGTTTAAAGATATTTAATACAATAATAATAAAGCTTGTCCTTTTTTAACGCTTTAAAAGCAGAATAAACTTTTCATGAGCAATTATAAGTTTAAAAAAAGGACAAGCTTTAACAAACCAAAAACAAAATTATGAACAAAGAAACCTACCAGCTGCAGCATTGCGATCACCATGGGATGTTCCAGTTGAAGTATCAGAAGAAGGCCCGGTTGCTAAAAAAATACATATAACAATAATAACAAAGAATAATAAGAAAAGCTTACAAGCAGATGTTGATTCACTTGTCGAAGGTTCTTCAGTTTGATCAACTGATGCAAATTCCAGCGGTTGCCCATTAGATCCATTAATTTCTAAAAATACAGCTGGTTCTAGCTTAATAGATATATAAATTAAAAAATTACCTTCATAAGAGAATCGTAAATATTCATATTGGATTACGGCTTTTGAGAAAATTTGTGATTTTTTCAAGGAAGTCAAATTAGAAAAAGCGCCTGAAAAAACGCATTAAAATAGTTTAACGCTTTTTTTTTTAATTAATATACCCGCATTATTATTCAAAATTGTTGTTACTTCTGGATGAGTCCATGACATATTTCTAAGAATTAAATGAAGTTCTCTGAAAGTCAATACCCGGAATAGCTCTGAAAACGTTTAAAAATATTTTAGATAAAACCAACACTGAGAAAAAAATACCGGTGTGCTTTGAAACCAAAGTAAGGAAATTATTTTCTTCTCGTTCCGACATGCTGTATTATTTAAAAATAAATAATGCACAGAAAAACAATCTAAAGTTATCAACAATTAATTAATAATTTGAAAAAAAATCGAAGATAAGAAAGGTTGATATGATATGAAAAAGACGTATAACAAATCAAAAAGATAAAAAATTGAGATCGCGCAAATGAACAGCAAATATGGATTAGCTGAAAAAAATAAAGCAAAAGTTCGATCGCATATTTATTTGAAAATTTAGGATGTTCAAAAATTTTATGATCAAATGTCTGGCAAAATTTTTTTTAATTCCATCTGGGAAAAACACGTTTTTTTTGTTTTTCACTTTTTTCCCAAGAAAAAAAACAAAAACTTTTGCGGTGAATGGACATTTTGCCAGACATCGGAAAATAAAAATTTTTTTACCAATATACAGTAAATAAATTATTTACTGAAAAAAAATTAAACAAATTTCTAAACTTATATCATAATTATTTTTTGATGATATTAAAATATCGAGTATTAGCTAAAAAAAGTCAAAGATATGATTTTTTAAATTTTTTAAATGACATTTTCGGCTCTTATACTTAATTTTTTTTATATTATTTTTAATTACTTCAAAGAAGGTTGAATACCATGTTTTTTCGAGGTATTTAAAATAAAAAAGTGATGCTTTAATAATTATTAAAAGAATTGAATTATATCATAGCAATGATTTATTCAATAAAAAACGGGAGAACCCGTAAAAAGTTAAATGAAAAGTTTTAAGTCCTCAAAAAAAGAGATAAAAGGATTATTTGTTTAAATGTTAAAAATGGGATACCCCTTCACTTTAAAGACGGTTGAATACCATGTTTTTTCGAGAAATAAAAAAGTGATGCTTTAATAATTATTAAAAGAATTGAATTATACCATAGCAAAAAGAATATTTATTTCACCTTTTTAATCGAAGGGCTCTCCCGATGAGCTTTGACACAATTTAACGGGATTTCCCGTTTTCCTACCAATGATTTATTCAATAAAAAACGGGAGAACCCGTAAAAAGTTAAATGAAAAGTTTTAAGTCCTCAAAAAAAGAGGTAAAAGGATTATTCGTTTATATGTTAAAAATGGGATACCCCTTCCCTTTGAAGACGGTTGAATACCATGTTTTTTCGAGAAATAAAAAAGTGATGCTTTAATAATTATTGAATACTGTGTACTGAAAAAAATTAATGTGCCCCAAGTAAAATGAAGTAATGCAAAAGAGATTTTAATAAAACAAAAAGAGATAAATTACAAACAAAAACCAGTAAAATTTAAAGATTACAAACAAAAACAAAAAGCAACATAGAGAACCCGGTCATCACTAAGGCAGAAGAGCTGGCGGAGGACGAATCATTTCAAGAAGTTCATCTGGCGGAGTAAAAACAATTTCTTGGTTTTTATGTTGACAGAAATCCAAAAATAAATCCCAAAGTTCTTCACGAAATTTAATTACAGCATCGACATCTGGAACAGCAACAGTGAGATTTCCATGCACTGAAAAAAAAGTATGCCAAATACACCTAAAAATAGATCTATATTTACTCCTTTTAGGAGTAAATATCGTCTTTTTTTTGTTAAGGAGTATCCATTTTTTGTACCTCTTTAACATAGACTAACATTTACTCCGAAAAAGACGACATTTACTCCTAAAAGGAGTAAATATTGATCTATTTTGTTTAGGAGTGTCCATTTTTTGCACCCATTTTTTTCAGTGTGATGGACCGTAATTGTAATTGTTCCATTTTTATCATCTCGATCAACATGAGTACCAAGACAAGCAAAATGTGTCCATAGGACCTTATCATAAAATGCCATAGGTGCAACCTACAAAACATGTACTCATATCAACCAGATACACTGAAAAAAAAGTATGCCAAATACACCTAAAAATAGATCTATATTTGCTCCTTTCAGGAGTAAATATCGTCTTTTTTTTGTTAAGGAGTATCCATTTTTTGTACCTCTTTAACATAGATTAACATTTACTCCGAAAAAGACGACATTTACTCCTAAAAGGAGTAAATATTGATCTATTTTGTTTAGGAGTGTCCATTTTTTGCACCCATTTTTTTCAGTGTACAAAAAAAATGAACTCACAATTTTATAATCAGAATATTTTGAACAGTATGCATAAACACCGATATATCCATTACGGTATTCTGCAAAAGAAGGACGATACATCGTTTCGTTTCAAATTACCATTTGAGAACCCGTGGTTTCTTTTTGTTCATTAACACAATGACTACCAAAAGCACACAAAATAGCCACTAAAATTTTAAATTGTTTAAAAACTTGTCAAAATGAAAAACCTACAATGAAGGCCAAAATCACCATCATCTTCTTTGACGACAAAACCCATTTTTCGAAGACAAAGGGAATAACTACGAGCCATAAGATCTACATCAGAAGCTTCTTTCTTTTGAAAATGCAAATTAAGATATTGTTCATCATTTTGATTATTACGCTAAGAAATGGCAGCATTAGCCAAAGTGATGAATTCATTTGAAGAAAAGCACTGAAAAAAATGGGTGCAAAAAATGGACACTCCTAAACAGAATAGATCGATATTTACTCCTTTTAGGAGTAAATGTCGTCCTTTTCGGAGTAAATGTTAGTCTATGTTAAAGAGGTACAAAAAATGGATACTCCTTAACAAAAAAAAGACGATATTTACTCCTAAAAGGAGTAAATATAGATCTATTTTTAGGTGTATTTGGCATACTTTTTTTTCAGTGAGGATTTAAAAGTAGCTGATTCTATCGAAGATCCGGGATTACGAGAATGCAATATTGAGTTGAAAATAAGAAGAATTTGGATCAAGGAAATTGCTATCAGCTGTGCTAATGAGCTCACCCTGGAAAAAAAAGTTTATTAAAAAATAATCATAACTACGGGATACATATATAATAGAACGGATTTCACTCCAAATAACAAAAATATACTTACATCTAAATCAACTCCAGAACAAGAAAGTGGACGAATTTCACTTCTTAAACGATTATAAGCACCAGCACTTTGAAATGCACATACAAAACCATTACGAAAGCGTGCAACCCTTCCAGCTCGTTGAATAAGATCAGAAGCGGAAGCAAATGATTCATCATAATCTTCGAATCTATGGAAATTGAAACCACTTCCCGTTTTTGTTCTGCAGACATCAAGAATAGCATCCAAATTGCGGATATAATAGCCCTGTTGCAAAATAGAGCTTGAAATGATCTAAAAAATTAAAAATAATTCAACAAAATAAAATATATTAAAAAAAACATACAAGACAAGCTTGATCAGGTGGAATAACTGGCATTTCTTCAGTTAAATGAACAATAAAAACTTTGCGACCACCAGCAACATGTTTGATTTTTTGACGAACAACGTTGATTGCTTTTAAAGAATCAAGAATAATTAAATAAGAACCCGTTAAGTTGAGATCATTTAAATATTGAACAAATTTAAAAGCCCATTCAGCAACAGAATCAACATCATATTCGACTGGATCAAGATATGGAGATGTATTCCAGTTTTCATTTGGGACAACATGTTGGCCATCATTAGAGATGAATAAAAAGGATACTTGAAATTTTTGATGTCGAAGTTCAAAATTAATTTTAGAAACAACCCAGACATCCTGAGCAAGGTCATCACGATTTTCACGAATATAATCTTTAAGTTGAGCTTCAATAGTTTCTGGAAGGGACGCTGACATAATGAATGTAGGAATTCTATTGCGGATGCAATATCGAAATGAGCGCTTTCTTTGCAATTGTCCATCATGGAATTCATCCTGTGACATTAAAGAAATGTAAATGTAAATACAGTAGACTAAAAAAACTTACAAAGATAGCAATAACTTCATTAGGATACATTCCATTTAAAACAAATTTACCACAACCTGGTGAAAATGTTAACAGCTTTGTTGATTACTATTATAATCAATAGTATTTTCGTATCGATGCAAGAAGGCTGAAGTACCCGGAATAATTGAACTGATATTTTCACATGCATGAACAAAGAGCATTCTGGTTGGTTCTTCCATTAATACCCATTTATCAGGTGAAGCATTTAAAATAGCTAATGGAGTCTAAAACACATTAATCAATGTTACAAAAATAACAAAAAAAAAGAAAAAGGCTTACCGAGCGAGTTTACCACAACCAGTAGGACCCGAAATGATAACCAAAGGAACTTTATTGTTAAGAGCTTTTTGAACTTAACCTCGAATAAAACGATAGAACCCGGAATTACGAACAGACTTTGGAATAGAAGCATTGAAGGCATCGTGACCAGCTTTCAACCAATTTATAATTTTTCTTGTTTCTTCAGGTGTACGAACGGAAACCCGATCACCTTGTCGAAGCATTGTTTGAACGCTTAATTGAAAATTCATGATTAAGCTGAAAAATATGATTTATGAAAAAACTCGATAAAAAATACAGCGGATACAACCAAAAAAGCATAAAATAAACACAAGCGCCGCGAAGGAAAAATGAAAAATAAATATAATCTGAATGAAGTGAAAAATTAGAATACATGCCAAAAAGGATTATATTTTATTTATGTAAGAAAAAAGCAAAAAAAGAAAAAGAAGGAGGATATGCTTTTTCTTTTCTTTTTAACAAACATTCGTGTCTAGATAAATTCACGTCAAACTAGGGTATCCCGTAAAGACACGGTTTTGTTTAATGTTAAAAATGGGATACCCCTTCACTTTAAAGACGGTTGAATACCATGTTTTTTCGAAAAATAAAAAAGTAATGCTTTAATAATTATTAAAAGAATTGAATTATACCATAGCAAAAAGAATAATTATTTCACCTTTTTAATCGACGGGCTCTCCCGATGAGCTTCGACACAATTTAACGGGAATTCCCGTTTTCCTACCAATGATTTATTCAATAAAAAACGGGAGAACCCGTAAAAAGTTAAATGAAAAGTTTTAAGTCCTCAAAAAAAGAGATAAAAGGATCATTTGTTTATATGTTAAAAATGGGATACCCCTTCCCTTTAAAGACGGTTGAATACCATGTTTTTTCGAGGTATTTAAAATAAAAAAGTGATGCTTTAATAATTATTAAAAGAACTGAATTATACCATAACAAAAAGAATATTTATTTCACCTTTTTAATCGAAGGGCTCTCCCGATGAGCTTTGACACAATTTAACGGGATTTCCCGTTTTCCTACCAATGATTTATTCAATAAAAAACGGGAGAACCCGTAAAAAGTTAAATGAAAAGTTTTAAGTCCTCAAAAAAAGAGATAAAAGGATTATTTGTTTATATGTTAAAAATGGGATACCCCTTCCCTTCAAAGACGGTTGAATACCAAGTTTTTTCGAGGTATTAAAATAAAAAAAGTCATGCTTCATGTTCCACCATAATATGGATATTATCTAGAAATGAATTATATTGACTTATTCAATCTTACCACGACATTTTACTTTTTTTGCATGCTGCCAATCATTCGATCGTACAAAAAAGTTTGTGTTTTTTTTTAAAGTTCTGTTATCTGCTATAATTACAGATCTCGTTTATTCAAAAACACTTTTTTAAGTTTTTTGCGAAACTAAAAATCAATTTAAGGTATGCCGTTCTGATTCCGAAATCGCAAATAGAGAGAAATGACGAATCACATGTAAACTATTTTCTTGCGTGTTTTGATTGCATCACCGTTTCTTTTTTATTTTTGTTTGTTATGAGCTTATATCCTATTTTTTAGCTAACAATGGCGCATGTTAAGACGGGTTCTGTCGCTTCTTTTGATGCAAATTCCATGTTCACATTCGGACCTAGAACTTATAAAAGAAGCCGTGAAGAAGAATCTCAGGTTCATGACCTGCTGAAATCTGGCCATGATAAATATACTGCCGATGTTCCAAACACCGCGTTCTATCGTTATTGTCATAAAAAGACTGCTGCTCAAGTTAATGACATGACTCCTGTTGTAGTTATTCGTGGACCTACAGGTTGCGGAAAATCTACTTTAGTAAGTTTACCTTAATATATTTGACGTTCTTTCTTTTATGTTTATTTTTAGACACCGATTATGATTCTTAAAGATGCACCTTCTAAATGGGTTTTAATTGAAGAACCTAGTCGTTTGCTTGTTGAGCATACTTCTAAAAATATTAACGATCTTACTGGTTCAATTACTGCTGGATATATGCATCATTATGGTAATTCAATCGATTTAAGCAATCGAGCTACGGGTTCTTTTGTCTTCGCTCCTGGTTGTGGAAAAGTTTTTTTTAAAGGAGTGAGTAATAAAGAAGTTATCGCAGTATTTGTAAGTTTTCATCTATAAACAAATAAACAAAGATCACAAATACAGTGTCATGAACCGGCTTAAATTTTTTGTTTTTTTAGGATGAATTCCATGATGCGGGTATTCAAACCATGCGATCTGTTCGTTATTGTATCAGAAATCAAATTCAAGTTTTCATTGTGTCCGCATCACTTCCTGAAAATGAAGAAGATGCTCTCCGAGCTTACGTTTGAAAGAACCGTGTTGCTGTTGCTGATCCTGATCGGGTTCTTACTACCATCGTTTATGATAATTTGCCAAATGCCAACAAATTTCAAGTTTCATACTATTTCTTAACCCCTGATTTGCATGATATTGGACATTGTGATAATTGGAATGAAGTCGAACCAAGCAATGCCATTGAATTTTCTTCTGATGATGTTGCTTATTGGGTCCATTATTATGTTCAAATGTTGGATAGAAAAAATTTAACGGGTTCTTATTTAATTCTTTGTGATTCTTTGAAAACAATTGTTGCTGTCAGAGATAAGATTCAAACTATTGCTAGAGGTCGGCTCTGTTTTATCGTTCATTCAACTGAAGAAATTCCTGTTATTCCTCAAAATCGACCTTGCCTTGTTAGTTTTTTTGTTCCTTTCGAAGTTTTTATAATTTTTAATTTTAGATTGTTTCAAGCTTGATTCTTCAACAAGGTTTCAACATTCAAAATTTAGAAGCCGTAATCGATGTCAGCCGTTCGAAAATTGCGGGTGCTTTCAATTTGCAAAGATATGAAGATTTTGAAAGTTATTTCTCTTCTTCTTCTGATCTTATTCAACGAGCTGGAAGAGTTGGACGTTTCCGTAATGGAATTGTTTGTGCCGTTCAAACTGCCGGGGCTTACAAGAAACTCCATGCTTCTTCTAATCGTATTTCCTGTTCTGATGTTAATTTGGATGTAAGTTAAACGCGGTTGTTTCGCGCCCTATCACATTCTTTTTAAAATTCTGTTTGCGGACCATCCCGGCATTTACCTTCTATCAATCTTGTTTTTGTAGGCTGAGCTCATCATGAATAGTAAATCGAGTGCTAATTTTCTCCATCCCGAGCAATTCTTTCAACTTAATATTCCTGCACAAGATACACTTTTGGTTATTCAAAGTTTACTTTTGGATAATGCAATTCAAGTAAATGATCAGAATAAAGAAGTTGATACGTTTGTCATTACCGAATTTGGTGAACATGTTGGATATCTTGCTGCCGCTTCTGTTCCGGGTGCTCGTTTATGTCTTTTTGGAAGTTTTTTTGGATGTGGAAAAGATGCTTGTTATATTGCTGCTTGTGTTAAAATTCGTCGTTTGAGTAAGTTTGTTTGGCAGACTTTTTTGACATGACTTTTTTTCCCGTTTTTCAGTTCTTAAACATGCTCGTAATCCACGTTCTTCAATGGAAGACAATTTTTTCAAGGGCATTCCGTTCAATTAATTTGTAACATTATGCAATGCTGCACGTGCTTGGGAAGATAACGAAATGGAAGCCGACTTTTTTACTAATCATTATCATAAGAAACAAGCTTCTGATATTTGTGTCCTTAGTAAACAACTTCGAGCAAATCTACGTAAATTGGGCCTTTTTGTGAAAGATATGGAAGATAAAACCGCCATTCACCGTTCGTTTTCTTTTCCTTATTCTTTCTCACTGTTTTCAGACTATTTTTGTTTTAGTTGCCATTTTGTGTGCTTTCGGCAGCCACGTTGCTGACCGTGATGGAAACCTTCCGGGTACTGATAAAAAGCTTTTTAATGAAACTATGTATCGTCCATCTTTTGCTGATTTTGAAGTTTATGCTTATTATTCAAAATATACTGATGACAAGCTGGTTTGTTTGTTTTTTCATCTCCCTCGTCTTGTATGTGTTTAATTTGAATTTATCTGTGTTAGAAACTATCAGCAGCAGCTGCCTAGGAAAATGTATTTAATGATTTCATATGGTTGCTTTTTAGGATTACTCTTGTTGGAACTTCAAACTCAATTCCTACATAAAACAATTATAATCTTGAAACTGTGATTCCCAATCAACCAGTTGCCTTTGTTCTCTATCCAAAATATCGGAATCCTGCCGGGGAATATGTTGTTGTAAAAGAACCAGAGCAAGAAAAGAAATGATGCTTGGATTTTTAAGCCGTAATGTTTTGCCCATGGAATTGGCAGCAGTCACCATGGTTTTGGGAACCCGTGAAACTTTATTAGTTGTAGATAATCAAGTCGTTTGTTTTTATTGTTTTTTTCTGTTTTGCCCTTGGATTAAATAAATTTTGTTATTTTAATTTTGAGTGTCATTAGAATATAAAATTGAAAAGTTTTTGTTATTTTTTTATGCGTCGAGCAGGGTATGATTTTGATCCCCCGTTTCCATCACATTTTGAGATACGTTTTCGTATGTTTTTTATTAGCCAAAATCGTCACTCTAGCCATATAAAAAAAACAGGCAAAAAAGTGACGGAACCGTATTTTTTTTGCCCTAAATCGTACCTCATTTTGCCCAAAATGTTTCGTATTAATTCACGAATCCGGAATCGTCAAAAATACCATACTAATTCATATAGTTTTTCATACAAAATAAAACGTACGATTCACATCCGTACATTATTTTTTTTCAGTGTGCAAGCTATGTCTTGAAAATGAACCACATGATTTCCATGATCACAACAAACTCAATCGTCACCTTAAAGAAAAGCATAATACACAAATCACCATGTTTGTATGCAAATACTGTCACTTTTCAAATAAACTCATTAGAACTGTGAATCAACACTTATCATCAAAATGCTTTCATAGAAATGACGATGAATATGCGACATATCTTGCTGGTCCTACAAGAACACGAATGCCTCTGATACCAATTCGACGGGATCCAGTTGTCACTCGTTCAAGAAGCTCTTCGTTTAATGCACCTCAATCTTCACAACCACTCACTCAAACACCGGTAATGAATTTGGAAAATCATCGTCTCATTTCAATTACTGAAGACAATGAAGCTCCAAGTTTTTTGCCGGACATTTCTGAAACTTCGTCTTCGTCATCATCTGCAACCTCAACACCTTCTTCGAAATCATCTAATGAACAATTTTACGATGCTCTACAATCTCCTTTTGCAAATTCTTTTGCACAAAGAATTGTATCATCTGTTGTAGATGAAGAACCAGATGCTTGGGTGGAAGATTTTGTGGATACTGTAGCTCAAGAGGAACCTCCAACAATCAACCATCAACAAATCAACATTGACGAAGCCCTCGATGATCCTCTTGTTGTTTACGATCCAACATCTCAAAATTTCAACTTATGTACCAGCATTGAAACTTTCGAATTGCTCCATGATAATTTGGTACTTCAACTACAGGAACTTCAAGAAAATACAAAAGAAGCTCAAATAAATCAACGAAAAGAAAAATATGATAATCGACAACAACGACCTGCTCCTCCTCAACACGATGAAAATGCTGAAACTTCTGATGCTCGAAGATCTTTATCTCCGAGATCTTCATTTATGCAAAGAAGATCCAACAAGAAAAACCATAACAAGCATTCTTTCAAATCAACACAGAATCAAAAATCAAGAGCTGATTATCAAAAAATACAAAGTCTATATCGTATCAATCGGAAAAAAGCTTTCAACAAAATTGTCCAAGATGCCGATACAAAGAGTTGTGAAATTGACGAAAAAACTGTCATCGACCACTTTAAAAATGTATATGCTAAAAGTGATCGTCAACCAACTCCTCAACCTGAATGTGTGCCGAAATATCCTGAAATTGATGAAGATGATAAAAATCCACTTGGTCCAGCTTTTACAACTTCTGAAGTTCAAGCTGCAATCAAAAAATGCACAAATTCAGCTCCTGGTCCTGACTCAATAACATATGCAACTATAAAGAAATATGATCCAACTGGTGCCATTCTTGGTGCTGTATTCAATGCTGTGAAACGTCTCAAACATATACCTCAAGCATGGAATACTTCATCAACAATCCTCATCTTCAAGAAAGGTGATCCATCAGATATCAAAAATTGGCGACCAATTGCTCTGTCAAACACTATCAGCAAATTATATGCTTCAACAATTGCAAAAAGAATTCAACATTGGGCAATAAGAAATAAAATTATATCATCATCGCAAAAAGGATTTATGCCATTCGAAGGATGCCTCGAACATTCATTTGAAATTCAAACAATTATTCAACATGCAAAAAGAAATCAAAAAGAAGTTATTATTGCTTGGCTAGACCTCTACAATGCTTTTGGAAATCTGCCTCATTCATCACTTTTTCAAACTCTTGAAATGTCTGGTCTTGCTACTGAAACAATCAATGAAATAAAAATTCTTTATGCAAAATGTGAAACTACAATTCGACTCCCATCTGGTCCATCTGAATCAATCCTCATCGAATCTGGTGTAAAACAAGGATGTCCACTCTCTCCAATTCTCTTCAACATCGCAATGGAACCAATTATTCGTGCAATTGAATTTGGAAAAGCTGGATTTACAATCCACAATGTTCAACATTCTTCAAAGACTTTTGCTGATGATCTTGCAACAATTGCTCGAAGTGAAATTTATGCTCGACGTCAACTAGATTATTCTACTTCAGTCGCAAATTGGCTTGGAATCAAATTTAATGCTAAGAAATGCTCAACACTTCACATCAGAAAAAACAAAGTCCTCAAAACTCAATTCAGAATCCAAAATGAAAATATGGAGATAATGAATAAGGAAACATCTTACAATTATTTGGGTGTTCCTACCGGATTCAAAATTTTTTTCATCTGCAATTGAAACTATTGAACAACTCAAGCGTGAAGTCAAAGCAACAGATAAATCTTTATTAGCTCCATGGCAAAAGTTCGATGCAATTAACACATTTATCACAACAAAATTATCCTTTCATCTCAAATGTGGTACTGTTCCAAAGAAACCTCTCAATGAACTCGATGCTCTCATCAAAAAAGTCAGCAAAAAATGGCTCAATCTTCCAGTATCTGCAACATGTGATCTTCTTTATCTTCCGTATAATGCTGGTGGTATGAATATTATCCCGACTTCAATTTTGGCTGATATCTCTACAGTATCCCATGCATTTCGTCTTCTTACCTCAAATGATCGAACAACTCAAAAACTTGCGCTCGATTCAATGAAAGAAGTAGCTCAAAAACGCCTCAAAAAAGAACCATCAATGGAAGAAATTGCAGAATTTTATAATGGTGCACCTAGTCCAAATATTCCAACAACAAATCTTGACGTCTCTTCATGCTGGACAAAACTTCGAGGTGCTATGCGTCGACTCTCTTC
This sequence comes from Panagrolaimus superbus, assembly GCA_964035985.1. NCBI lineage: Eukaryota > Metazoa > Nematoda > Chromadorea > Rhabditida > Panagrolaimidae > Panagrolaimus > Panagrolaimus superbus. The sequence goes on from OZ038357.1 coordinate 18,414,247, forward strand.
AAAAATGAAAATCGTCTTTCAACCTGATCCTGATAAAAAGAAACTCAATTTGATTATAAACAAAGCTGCTGCTACAAGATTTGCTGTTGAAGCCCAACTTCGTGATGCAACAAGAAATCATTTCAAACAATCACTTCTTGCAAAACAAAGCCAAGGAAGGGTTTACAACGTTACTGCAAAGATGCCCGTATCAAATCATTTCTACCGAAACGGAAATTTCACCAGATTTACTGAATGGAATTTTATACATCGTGCTCGACTCAATCTTGTTCCTCTCAATGGTGGCACCAAAAAATGGTTTACAAAAGATCAAAGCTGCAGAAAATGTAAATATCCCTGTGAAACTCTTCAACATGTTCTCAACAATTGCAAGCAAAATCTTCCAACTATGACCAAAAGACATAATGCTGTTGTTGATCGACTAATGGATGGATTCAAAGAAAGAAAAAATAAATCTCAAGAAATTCTCCTCGATGAAATCATCCCAATTACTGCTTCAACACTTCGCCCAGATATTTCAATCATCGATAAGCAAAACAAAGAAGTAATCCTCGTCGATGTAACCATCCCTTTTGAAAATCTCCCAGAAGCCTTTGTCAAAGCTCGTGAAAGAAAAATCGAAAAATATGATTCAATCAAAAAAGAACTTGAAAATCAAGGCTACAATGTATTCTTAGATGCTTTCATCGTTGGCTCACTTGGCGGTTATGATCCTGAAAATTATAAATCTATGGCAGCTCTAAACATCTCAAAACGTTACGCAATCCTGATGAAGAAACTAATGGTCTCCGATACAATTCGATGGTCTCGAGAAATCTACATGAATCATATATGCAAAAAAAGAACGGAACAACAAATGTAAGTAATTAACCTACGGGCTAATCGGGTGTGGTAAATTTACAGATATTTCAAAATCACTTACCTCATCCAACAAAGCTCCAGTCAATTTCTTCTTTTTTTTCTCAAACAATTTTTTTTTTGTTATATCTCTTCAATCTTTTAACTTTTTTTTTTATATCAATCAACTCAAAACCAACATCGGATTTTATAATGTGATTTAAAACTAGGTGCGATCTGAAATAATATCCCGAAAGTTTTAAATTCATTATATTATCTCGGTGTTCTAATTCAAATCAACCCCATCTAAAAAGTTTGTGTTCTATCAACTTTTTCTCCTTTCAACCTTTTTTTCAACTTTTTAAAAGAATGTTCCATGCAGCCTTCTTTTCAACTTCTGACTTAATTATCTGTTTTTTTTGTACATTTAAACTTTTGAAATTGCTCAAATGTTTTTTTATTTTTTAATCTACTTTTTATTTATTGTGAATCTACTCATTCAATAAACTTTAATCTCTCTCGTTTATGACGTGTGGCTTGGAAAAAATTCTAATAAATTTTGGAACGTCTTGCTTTTATAGCAGGACAAATAATAAACTTTTAAAAAAATGATGATTATTTTAATAATAATACTGTAATGATAAGGTTTTTTCTTTTTCTCTTTCACGGCGATAAAAGTATGTCAAACATTTATCATCGTTTGGGGCCTACTTAGTATTATTATAATTATTTTTGTGCTGAAAAAAAGTTTCTTTCTTTCTTTTTTTGCGGGAATTATAAAGTAATTAATTGCAACAAATATTTTTGTTAAAACAGCATAAAATGTGATAAATGTTTTTGGTGATGCATTTTGAATGTACAACAAAAAATATTCAATAAAAAAGTGCATTAATTAAATAAATGATTTTTTAAAATCATATTTTTTTTCTGCTATACTATGATCTTAGCCAATAGGCCGAGAAGCGATCTTAGCCAATAGGCCGAGAAGCGATCTTAGCCAATAGGCCGAGAAGCATTTTTTTCAAACAAAAATTATTGCAATAAATGGAATTTTTATGCGTTTTTCCATTTTTGCTGATAAATAGCCAAAATGATATCTATTTTTTATTAAAACAGTAAAAATAGAGAAAAAATAAATGATAATTTGATTAAAAAATGCAAAAAGCTTGGAGCACTCGAGATTCCCAGGAGGTCTCCCATCCAAGTACTAATCGAGCCCAGCAGTGCTTAACTTGCCAGATCGGACGGGATGGCGTGTTTTCACTGCGGTATGACCCCAAGCGAATGGGTCTCCTCTTTTTTGATTCAAGAAGAAAGGAAGAAAAAGTGCTGCGAAAAAATGTTACAAAAATCCTTCTTTTTTGATGACAAAAAAATTCAAATGTAAAAAATTGTATTTTTCTAGTTTAACAGTAATTTTTTTTTCTTCTTTCTTTCCTTTTTTCCTGTCCCTTTCCCTTTAAAACATTGAGAAATAGTGTTTTTTCTATAATTCTTTCCCTTATGTCAAAGTTTGCCTTGTGAGGATAACATTGGGTATAACATTAGAATCTCAAAAATGAGGTTTTAGTTATCGCTTCTCGGCCTATTGGCTAAGATCAAAGTGGTTTGTTTTTTTACTTTCTACTTTTCCGATACTAATCTAATTCCTTTTTAGTAGTATCTGTTCTTATAGTTTTAACCAACTATACGGTGCTTATTAGTACCACAGTGGTTAATTAATTTTTGGGATCTGGTTGAATGTGGAAGCTTGCTTCCCTTTAACCGCGGGTCGACCTGGTATTGCACATACCTCCAGGACCGGCCCATTCCCCTTCGGGGGAAAAATATTTACTTAAACCATAATATTAAAATATAATATTATGTATGAGATGGATATACTGTAATAATAATAATTATTAAAAACAAAATGCATTCAAAAGCTATCAATTTTTTGTTTGTTATTTCTTAAACATTTTATTTTTCAGAAAAAAACTAAAAAATAACATCATTGCATTATTACGTCGTTGTTCTGTCGCAGCAGCAGCCACTACCCTTTTTTTTATCTCCCCCCTTTTTTTCTTTTAAAATGGAACGAGAGAGCCTCTCTTTGTATCTCTACCCAAAGAAAACAAAAATGTGAAATTTGTCTCCTGTGCCTTTTCCTTTTCTGATATACATGTCAGAATCACAACTTTTTCTTTGGTTTAATTACCCAAAGTTTGAGGTAAACATTGGATTCCGCTCTCGTTTATGACGTGTGGCTTGGAAAAAATTCTAATAAATTTTGGAACGTCTTGCTTTTATAGCAGGACAAATAATAAACTTTTAAAAAAATGATGATTATTTTAATAATAATACTGTAATGATAATATTTTTTCTTTTCCTCTTTCACGGCGATAAAAGTATGTCAAACATTTATCATCGTTTGGGGCCTACTTAGTATTATTATAATTATTTTTGTGCTGAAAAAAAGTTTCTTTCTTTCTTTTTTTGCGGGAATTATAAAGTAATTAATTGCAACAAATATTTTTGTTAAAACAGCATAAAATGTGATAAATGTTTTTGGTGACGAATTGTACATGGGTAATTTAGTATGCCATGATATTTTTGAAAATGTAAAAAAGAAATATAAAAATCATGGTTTTGAAGACCTTCAAAAAATGAATGCATATTTTACACTTTTTTTTTTGTCCAACTTTTTATGATTAATTTTTTTTAAATCTTTCTCTCCTGAATGAAATGCATGAATCTGTGTCTAAAAATGGACTATCAAAAAAACGCACAAGTATTGATTCAAATGAAAGAAAAAAGAAAAAGGCAGTTTTTTTGTTTTTTAAACGTCAGACTCTTCTTTTTTTTCCCCGAAAAAAAGCAAGCAGCAAAAAACATTTATTGATTTGAAAAAAAGAAAAACATGAATAATCACTTTCTAGTTTTAGCTTTTTTTTAAAGAAATTTAGCTATTTTTATTTTAAAACAAATAATTTGAATATTTAAATTTAATTTTTGAATAAAACTGACAGCGTCATTTTGACGCTGTTAAAGAAGATTCATCATTTTGCTTTTTGTTTCGAAATTTGCAATAGATATTGATTTTCAGGAATCTATTGTTATTTCTCGAAGCAGTTTTTTTTAAAATAAAAGAAAAAAAACTGCTTCGAGATATAATTATAGATTCCTGAAAATCAATATCTATTACAAAATTGCGAAATAAAGAGTAAAATGACGAATCTCCTTTAAAATTAATAAAGTTATTCTATTATAGTTTTTAAAATTAATTAAAAAGCATTTGAAAAAACGAAATTGGAAAAAAATCTTTTAAGATATAAACTGTTCGGTTGAAAAAAATGAAAATTCGTGATGATAAAATTATCCACGATATTTTCAGTAAAATTAAAAAATAAATTCACCCAAAATAATTTTTTTAATTTTTTTGATTTTTTCGTTCATTTTTACATTTACAAAGGAACCGCCTCATTTGTGATCTTCAATTTAGTTAAAAAATTAAATTTCGACATTTTTAAATTAAATCGAAGTTTTATTGATTATATCAGTCAGTGTTGTGCTTTTTTATTTTTGTCGCCTCTGCCTCCGCCTCCGCCTCGGAGGCGACCCGGAGGCGCCTCCGGAGGCGCCTCCGGGTCGCCTCCGGTTCAAATATAAAAAATTTTGGAAATAAGCCATATTTTTTATAACTTTCGCAGGATTAAAAATTTAAAGCAAAAATATAACAAAGGCTGTTGTCTATTTTTACAAAATTGAGAAAAAAATAAAACCACCTGTCAAATTTTCACAAAAAAAATTTTATATACAGGATAGCACACCAAAAATATAAAAAAATAAAGCATTGATTTTGGTTTAAAATTAATAAGTATAAAATTAAAAAAAATGAAATAATAAAAAATCCAAAAAAAAATTATTAGCATAAATAATGAGAAATAATCAAATTTTCGATTAAAAATTGCATTAAAAACAAGGAGGCGCCTCCGCATCCGGAGGCGGAGGCGACTTGGGAGGCGCCTCTTCGCCTCCGGAGGCGGAGGCGCAACAACACTGATATCAGTGAAAAAATAATCACGAAAAGCATTAATTTAACGAAAATTAATTTTGGTAATTTTTTACATTGTTTTAAATTTTTTTTAACCTATTTACCGAAAATCCACCCCTTTTTTCATTTATTTCAAAGAAATTACAAATTTGTTTAAAAAAAATTATATAAAAAACAGATTCACAAAAATAGCAAACATTTATATCAAAAAATTTTAATCCAACATTTTGAATATTTTAGTTTCAATTAAATTTTTAAGGGTCAGTAATCTGAAAAATAAAATCAAGATTTAAAAAAAAGCAGCAAAATTTCTAAACACGAAAATTGAAGCTCTACTTAAAATTTTGCAAGCTTGGAAAAAAAGGATGACCGAACAATTCTAGTGTTTTTATTATTTAATTTAGATGACATTTTTTTATTGGCAATTTTTTTGGTAAGTTACTGTATTGTATTTTATGTTATTATTAAGAGACTGTCTACCAGATTTTTAAAATCGAGCGGAACACACCATCTCAGATTTCAATTATTTTTTGTATTTTGGTAGAATATGGTCTAAAAACGTTATTCTGAAAGTATTACCAGTTCTTATAGTGCTAGTTTTGGATTGCCACGATGCCAAAGGTCATAATTGACCAAAATTTCATGACATGTAAAATATTTTTGTTTCTTAACCGAATAATTTGATGTTTTCCCAGTTGATACTAGTTGAGACAAGGTTTAAAAATATGTATCGTTTACATTTCTATCATATTTTTGAATACGATTTTTTTGGCTTTGAATATTTAACCCCCTGAAAAAAAATTGCATTTTTCGTTGGGGAGCTTAGTGAATATCACCCGTAATTGCCTCAGAATCTCAACTTTCTAATAATATATGACTTTTACCAAAATGAGGTGTACTTAGCGATTCCCAACCAAAAAACTATTGTCGAACAACATCTATAACATCGAATAATATATATATTTCATGAATGGGGGCAGGTATCGACTTCCGGTGACTTGCATTATGGAATATCAATGTTGTGGAGCATTTTAGGACAGTTTCAACATATTTGCTTACGATTTCGAAATATGGGACCCCTTTGAAAATCCAAAATTTAACAACATAGAAATATTGCAAAAAATCGGGTTTTTTCTTTCATAATAAAATCAAATATGCATTCTAAATGTCACATACATGTAACAACACCAATTTAAGTTGATAAAAAATGACGGGGGGTCAAAATCAATTTTTTACGATTTTTTCAATTTTGCTTATTTTTGATCAATTTTTGAGATACCAAAATATTGGGAATATCGAAATATATCAACTATCTGATACTTTCCGGTTAAAATATAGCTTCTTTAAGATTTTTGGGCAATATTTCGACATCCTGGAATTACTAGTTTTCGTTTTCCACGTAACTGAAAACATGCTCAAAAATTTAAGAAAAAACACCTGGAACTCAGTGTTTTTCCGATACAAGATCACTAAAAACGTTTTTTTTGGCTTAAATGTCAATATTTTAACACTTTGTGAATGATTTCAACACGAAATAAAATAAAGTAATTTTTTCCAAATTTTGAAAAATCAGTAATTTTTGAAAATCTTAAAAATTGTTCAAAATGGTTTCAAAACACTTCACCCCACCAAAGCAAATTATAATAAATCGAAAATGCTAAATTACTGTATCGTTTTAACTACAAAAAGCGGGATTAACTCGGTTTAACTCTAAATTTTATATAATTCGATTCTGAATATGGTAGTATTTTTTTTCCAATGCCCCCCCCCCCCAAAGACCCCAAAAATGGTAAACCCAAAAAACAGCCGTTTTTTCATTCAAAATCGCCTAAAAAAAGTGTTTTTGGCGACGCGTCCTTCAAACTAGGGTTGCCGTCCCCCCCCCCGAAAATCGAAAAAGTCGGGGACGGGGAATCCCCGAATTTCGATTTTTCCCTCCCCGACTTCCCCGGCCGGGGAAGAAAGTAGTCGGGGACGGGGAACGGGGATGCCCATTCCTCGAAAAAATCTCGGGGAAGGGTAAATTTCTGGAAAAATTTTCTCAATTTTCCAATAGTGAAAATACAAATGGCTGATATGTATCGTTTTTTGGTATCGGGCATAGAATTGGTTGGAATTTTCGCAAATTTTTATTTTTTTTACCGAATTTAAAAAAATTTAAATTTATGGAATTATTTTTCGGGGAAGAAAAGGGTCGGGGACGGGGAACCGGGGATCCCCGAAATTCAAAATTGGTCGGGGACGGGGAACCGGGGACGTCCCCGTCGGGGATATCCCCGGGGATCCCCGACTTTAGGGGGGGGACGGCAACCCTACTTCAAACGCATAAAGGAAATGCATTTTTTGTTGCAAAAAAAGGAAAGAAAAAGTGTCTTTTTTTCTACCAAAAAATTTTGCTTTTCCAAATTTTCAGATGACATTTTTGCCGCTTTAAATTAATTTTTTTACTTTTTTGTTTTTAAATTATTCTTATTCAGACCCAAAAGTACTATAATAAAGCAAAATTTTTTATTTTTTCAAAAATTTTTTTTTCGCTTGCCAGTGTCTAAACAAGATGAGTACATTTACACCTTAAATTTTTTATTTATAAACAGAAGCAAGAAAAAAAGAAGTTTATTTGCAAAACACATATTTTTGTTTTTGCTTTTTGCTCTTTATTTTTTTGAATGTTTTTAAAAGAAAAAAAAATAGAAATTTAGACTAAGTAAAACTAAAACTAAATTATTTAGTTTTAGTTTTACTTTTTTTTGATGAAAACACACAAATTATGTGAATCAAAAGTTCAAAATAAACAAGCCACTGGTCGACAAATTTTAAAAAACAGCAAAATGACTTTCTCAAAAAAGTTTTATTCCGTTTGGGACCATCTTTGGACTTCATAGTTTTATTGAATCTTAGAAGTCTTTTTCTGAGCTTTTGAGCTTAACACTGTTATATTTTTCTTTTATAATAATAATCAGCGCAAAAAATACTACAAAACTATGTAACGCCAGGTTATAAAATTGTTTAGATGAGATTTAATTGTGAAAAAACGATTTTTATGTAGGTCCAAGGCGGGGAATATTAGCAAAATTTCAAAGTCTGAGACTTTGAGAAGTTCTTGTAAAAATATTCTTTTATATTATTAATTAAGAGATCAAGGGCTACAAAACTATGTATTATGGAGTCTTAATATTGGATATAGGGTTGCCGTCCCCCCCCCCCCCCCCCCCCGAAAATCGAAAAAGTCGGGGACGGGGAATCCCCGAATTTCGATTTTTCCCTCCCCGACTTCCCCGGCCGGGGAAGAAAGTAGTCGGGGACGGGGAACGGGGATGCCCATTCCTCGAAAAAATCTCGGGGAAGGGTAAATTTCTGGAAAAATTTTCTCAATTTTCCAATAGTGAAAATACAAATGGCTGATATGTATCGTTTTTTGGTATCGGGCATAGAATTGGTTGGAATTTTCGCAAATTTTTATTTTTTTTACCGAATTTAAAAAAATTTAAATTTATGGAATTATTTTTCGGGGAAGAAAAGGGTCGGGGACGGGGAACCGGGGATCCCCGAAATTCAAAATTGGTCGGGGACGGGGAACCGGGGACGTCCCCGTCGGGGATATCCCCGGGGATCCCCGACTTTAGGGGGGGGACGGCAACCCAATTTGGATATATAAGAAAAATTAATATTAAAAATTCACTTAGTCGGGTGAAAATTTGTACATTTTGCCAAAAACTTTTGGCGTTAAAAAAAGTCTCTTTGCCGCTTTCTTGATTTTATCGACCAGTGAAGCACCGAAATTTTTTTAATACAGTAATATTTTTTGGCAAAATGTCACCAAATCCTAAATACATAAATGTGTTGAAAACAAATATTTGATTTAAATCTGAAAAATGATTTCTTTTGTTTGTTTGATTGGTTAAATTTTTGAAATTTGCATAATGTTTGTTTACTTTTTAACGTTTTCTCAGTATTCTGCGTTTTTGTTCACATGTTGTACTTTCTTTCAAAAGCATCAACATGTTTTCAATAAAGTTATTTCAGCTTTTTGTTCTCTTTGTGATAACAGAATTTGTAGAAGCTGGGCATAGGTATAATTCGGCGCTGTTGAAACAATGCAAACCTATAGAAAAACGGACTATGCAGGGAGCTGCTTGTAAGTTTTTTATTATTTTTTATCAATATTAATCTGTAATTTTTTAGTTTATTCTTCGGCAGGATTTTGGCATCTTCAAATTCAAAGCCAAATTGACGTTGTTCAATACGTTTTTTTAAATAAAAATTCAGACGAATATGCGGCACCATTGGATCATTTATTTTTAACGTGCCATTGTTCAGATACAACAGAAGATTATTTTTTCTTTCCAACATCTTTAAAAGTTAATGAAAGTGTTTCAAATGGAATTGCGTTATGCGTTCGAGGTCATGAAGCAGTAGGTAAAAAAGATAAACGGTACGTTTAAAAATTTTTTATGGATATCCGCCAGTATGCACATATTGCTGTTTTCTATGTTGTCATCTTGATATTTTGCATACTTGGCGAAAAACGAAGCTGATAAATCTTTGTTAACATATGCATTTGTATTGTGTTTGCGGGCTGTCCAGATATTACGTCATACCAAAATCGTGATTTTTGAACATGCTTAGGGAGCGTCCAGAGGTGACGTCATCACTTTTATGGGTGGGTGGGGGGGTAAGTCAAAAATGACGCTCCTGCCAAAAAGCCGACAAAAGGCGAAGCGTGACGGAAGGGTGGGTGGGGTTCAAAATTTTCGATTTTATAGTGACGTCACCTCTGGACGCTCCCTTACCTCTTTTAAATGATGCCAAAAGATCAAAGGACCTCATTAACTGCTGTATCTCCCCTCCTCTTGTGTGACGTCTGTGTCATCCAAAGCCGTATTTAGAGGGAGTTCGGGACATGTGCCCCCGAAAACCTTAGATCTTTCGCCGCTTCGTGTTGGCGGCGGCAAAAGATCAAAGTTATATACCCCTCCAAACGCTCGGTGCCCCTCCGAAATTTTTTCTGTAGACGACCTTGATGACCTCGTATCTGGACAGCCCCCAAACACAATACAAATGTATACATTTGTATTTTGTTTTGCAGTATTAAATTTAAAATTTTAGGGGTTTTGTTCAATATTATAAAAAAATTCCTGGTATTTACGATATTAGAGATTTGTATGATTTGTTAGCTTTCAAATATTTAACAATTTTTCCTCGAAGTATTCTATCAATTGATGATGAAACAAATGTCTCATCATCCGAATGTTTGGATATATACGGTATGCCTACTGTAAGTGTTTTTTGGATTACAGAATAAAATACGAACTTTATTTGGAGAAAAATATGGAAAAATTTTATATCTTTGTTGAATTTTCAGCGAAAATTTGATGGTATTGAATCATGCCTTGTTCAATATATCTATGATTCTACTAAAGAAACAGATCCTGTTTTTAAATATTCTGGGCCATTGCTTCATGGAAATTTAGAATGGATACCTGAAGATTTTTTAAGCAATATAAATACATTTGTTCATTATAAAGTTAATAAAACAGTAAGTGGTTAACATTTGTATATCTCTGTAATCTGTTAATCTCTTTTAGCTTCCTATATACTGTAAATATGATGTTCGAAATGAAACCATGTATGCTTTTACTTGTGTCTGTCATGGAGATGATCAAGAAATGTGCCGAAAACCATTGAATAAAAGAATGTGTGCTTAGAGTCTCTCTCACACTTTGGTCGATAAATTTTTTTTTTGTTTTATCGAGGAGTTTTCGTTTCGAGAACGCTTCTTCGATAGTTTTTTTTTCTTCGATAAATTTTTTTGTTTCTTCGATAAATTTTTTTGTTTCTTCGATAAATTTGAGGTGTTTTTCACATTGATTAACTAATTTTTTTTGTAATAAATGTATTTTTTTTGCTATAACTTTTAACAAATTATATTTATTAAACATTGAAGTTAAACAATTATATAAATCTCTTGTTATTTCGTCGTTTTTGCCATGCATTTGTTTGATAAATTGTTTTTTCTTATTAAAAAATATAAAATTATGGTTTAGATGGCAACAAAAGATTGTTCCCTTTCAACAAATGATACACAACGATGTTTTGGGGGTCATAAAACTGATAATCAATATAATAATGTTAATTTAAACCAAAATTATAAATGTTTAAATGCTTCAAATGATCATTGTCCCAGCAAAGAAACTGAAAATTCCCAAAAAAGTGGTAAAAAAAAGCTGCAGTCTTACGAAAATTAAAATTTTTTTTTGGGATATTAATTTCATGTTTAAGCTGATATATAGAATAAGGTTACCGTATTTCTATATATAATATCGAAAGACTGTAGCTTCATTTGTAGCTTCAACTGGAGCATATCATTTTGAAAAAAAAACAACTTCCTGGGATAAGCAATCAAAAAATAGTGAATTGGAAAAGCCAGCCTTTCCTTATCCATTTTATGATGTTGATGAAGAAGATAAAAGAAATAATAAAAAATTGTTGAAAAATAATGATAATTCTTCTACGTTATCACTGCGTCAGTGTTCAATTTTTTTCTCCCAAAAATATTAATAATAATTGTTTCAGACATCGCAGCGTATGAAAATTCTATTGATTCTGGATCAGTTGATAACAGTAAAGGCTTGAAGAAGGAAAATTCTTGTTCTTTAAAAAGTTGGAAAGATATGAAACATCTTTTTACTGGTTCTTCGTCTGTTATTCAAGTAATATTAGAGAAAAAAAATATATGCTTTAATTAATTTCTTTTACAGAACCCTTTTGAGTTTCCCAGGCAACAAGATATTGAACCAACATCTAAACCAATAGTGATGCAGTTTAAAGCCTCCCAACAATTACTTAATCCTAATAATCCAATTCGACCTTCTGAAATTCAAAATATTAATAATACTGAACTTAATGCACTTCAATCAACTGGTGATGGACAAATTATGGATGAAATGGATGCTGAAGATCGTGAAAATTTGGGTAACAGTACTGATGAAAAAGATTATGATGAAGATGACGAAGATTCTGACCAAGAAGAAGATGATGATGGTGAAGAATCATATGAAGAATCTGATGTTGAAAAAGAAAGTGAAGAATCCGCCGAAGACAGCCTCTTGTATTCTGATCCTTTATTTGCTCAAAAAAAAATGAAAAAAATTCGAACGGCAACGAAGAAAGCTTCAGTTGCTGCAAGAGCTGCTACAACTACAATTGCTACTGCTTTTGCTGCTCCAGCTACAACTGAAAATGAAACAGATGATGGTGATCGAAGAGATGATGGTGAAGAACTATATGAAGAATCTGATGTTGAAATAGAAACTGAAGAATCCACCGAAGACAGCCTCTTGTATTCTGATCCTTTATTTGCTCAAAAAAAAATGAAAAAAATTCGAACGGCAACGAAGAAAGCTTCAGTTGCTGCAAGAGCTGCTACAACTACAATTGCTACTGCTTTTGCTGCTCCAGCTACAGCTGAAAATGAAAAAGATGATGGTGGTGCAAGAGGTGGCAGTCGGGGAAGAGGTGGCACTCGTGGAAGAGGTCGCGGACGTGGAAAAGCTGGTGTTGGTGCAAGAGGTGGCAGTCGGGGAAGAGGTGGAACTCGTGGAAGAGGTCGTGGACGAGGAAAAGCTGGTGCAACTGCAACAAAAGGTGCAGACGATCAATTCGAAGAAGCTGACGCTCCAGAAGTAGAACGATTATCTCAACTAATTAAAGGTGTGTTTGTTCCACCATAATTTAAATTAATGATAATCAAGTATTTTTCAGATACTTGTTCCGATTTTGATTACGATATGTTGTATTTGCATTACACATATCCCATTGAATGGAGCCAAAATCAACAAAGAAATGAAAAAATTACTGCAAGGAGAATAATTCTTAAAGCTTTAAATCTCAAATATCAAAAGTCAATGTCTCCGACAACTTTTAAAAGCAAATTTAATGATAAGGTTAGAGAAGCCCGTAAAAAGAAAATGAAAGCATTGTTGTCAAAAGATACCACGATAAAATATACAAGAGTATGTGTTTTCTCCCCGTTAACCGTCTGACTCTTTTTTTTATTATAGGCTGAACTTCTTGTTTTTGAAAAAACTGGTCCAGTTGTATGCGAAAAGATTACCGCGCCTGATCTTGGATTTGGTGGATATGTGGCAACTAGACCTGTCCGCACAAGAAAAGCCCCTGTTAAATATACTCCGGCTCAATCCGATGAATCAATGATGAATTATGTTGATGAAATTGCTGTAAATGAAAGTGTTAATGAAGAAGTTGAAGAAATTGCAGCTGTAAATGAAACTGTTAATGAAGAAGTTGAAGAAATTGCAGCTGTAAATGAAACTGTTAATGAAGAAGTTGAAGAAATTGCAGCTGTAAATGAAACTGTTAATGAAGAAGTTGAAGATCTTCAAGGTGAGCGATCTGCAGAAGATGAAGAAGAAGTGAATAATAAAACACTTTCAGAATATGAAGAACAAAATCGTGTTGAACATTTTTTACTGGATTTACGATTTTCTCCAATTAAAGGATCTTCAACACCTTCAGCACATTTTGCTACATCAACTCCTATTAATCATGACGCGGATTTTTCTTTTGCTTGTCAATCATCATCTGAACATGCCTTTTCTTTTACTCGACCCTTTATTCCTCTTCAACGACCAAATGAAGCAAGAAATGCTGAAAATATTCGTTCAATCCAATCAAGAAATTCAAATTATATGCTTTTGAATGATTCCAGAAATCCAGATATTTATAATCCTGATGATTATGACATTGCTGGTTCTCGGTTTCTTGATTTGAATGACTCTCAAAATCCTGAAAATTATAATGCTGAAGATGATAATGCTGAAAATGATAATCTTTCACTTGATGATATTCAACCTTCAAGCTTAAATAAGCCTCCTTCACCACGTCGAAAAGTTCTTCCACGTCAATATTCTTCACCACATCGATCTGATTATGCTGAATATGATAATCTTTCACTTGATGATATTCAACCTTCAAGATTAAATAAGCCTCCTTCACCACTTCGAAAAGTTCCTCCACGTCAATATCCTCTACCACATCGATCTCCTTCACCACGTCGATTTGATTGTGCTTCACAAAGAAGACTTTCTCGGTCTAGAAGTCCATTAACTCGAACAACACAAACACCACGAACTCCAGCAACTGAAAGTCAGACGCCATCAAGATTACCTTTGAATTTGGTTAAAAATGTTCCGCCAAGAACAGGAGTAGGAAAGAATGAAGTTTATGCTGCTGGACTTAAAGCTCAAGAAAGTGTTAGAAAAAACAGCGAAAAATATCAAAAATTGTTGGAGACAACTGAAGAAAATTTGAAAAGAAATCAGGCTATGAAAGAACAAATTCTTCAGAATCAATTGCGTGAATCAGAAGCACGAGCAAAAATTGCTGAACATCAACTTCGAGTACTTCAATCTCCATCAAATCATTTTATTCATCCATCAACTGTAATTCGTCCTCGTGCAGCTTCTTCTCCAGGAACTCGAAAAGCGCCTACAAATGAACTTGAAGATTAGGTTGTAATTTTTTCTCAAATGGTTCTGATCTTTTTTTTAAAATTTGTATATACTCTTTAATCTGTCTTTAAATTCTTTAGTTTATTAAAATAAAGAAAGCAAATAAATAAATAAATAAATAAAGAAAGCAAATAAATAAATAAATAAATAAATAAATAAATAAATAAATAAATAAATAAATAAATAAATAAATAAATAAATAAATAAATAAATAAATACAATGGGTGCAAAAACTTTCAGTCACTTTTTCCCATGTTTTCCCATGTTTTTCCATGTTTTCCCATGATTTTTTATTTTAGCTAAATTTCATCCAAAAAAGTCTTGTTTGATCGAAAAAAGTGTGTAGAAAATAGAGGACACCAATTTGGAAGATTAATAAATGATGTTTTTCATAGATTCTGAATCATTTTTGATGATTCTGGGACGGATTCCGATGAAAAAAAAAATTTTTTTAAATTGAACTATTTTTTGGGGTAAAAAAATATGGGGAATCCGAAAATAGAGACGCTTTTTTGATTTGAGGATTCTGAAGGCTGATTCTGAAGCCAAAATTGGTTTTTTCACATATAACTATGTTCAGGGTCCATTTTTTCTGCTGATAACAGTAATAGAGGCCATTTTGATTAGTAGTAAGTAATATGTGGTAAAATGTTAAAATTTAAAAAAAAATTTTTTTTATATTTATATATGCTCTCCATAAAGTTTAAAACGATTACATAAACAATTTTGCATGTTACCGTAATCTCTGCAAAAAAGCAGATGAAAAAAATAAAAAAAATTTTTTTTTAAATTTTAACATTTTATCACATATTACTTACTAATAATCAAAATGGACTCTATTAATGTAATCAACAGAAAAAATGGACCCTGAACATAGTTATATGTGAAAAAACCAATTTTGGCTTCAGAATCAGCCTTCAGAATCCTCAAATCAAAAAAGCGTCTCTATTTTCGGATTCCCCATATTTTTTTACCCCAAAAAATAGTTCAATTTAAAAAATATTTTTTTTCATCGGAATCCGTCCCAGAATCCTCAAAAATGATTCAGAATCTATGAATTTTTTGGATGAAATTTAGCTAAAATAAAAAATCATGGGAAAACATGGAAAAACATGGAAAAACATGGGAAAAAGTGACTGAAAGTTTTTGCTCCCATTGTAAATTAATAAATTAATAAATTAATAAATTAATAAATTAATAAATTAATAAATTAATAAATTAAATAAAATAAATACATGCATTTCACGACACGAACAATTATCTATTATTTAAATTATTAAAAAGTTCAACATATCTTGAAGCAAAGGTAGGGCATTGTTCGCTTTGCTCTGGTGGTGCCGGCAGTTGTTCAATAATTTCAAAATCTTCTCCACTAACATTCTCTCCTCTTAAAATTTTTCTATAATTGAACAAAATACAACATGCTTGGATAAGTCTGGCATGATCTTCATGTTCATGCAAATTGATCCCATTACTTAAAACACCACAAAAATGTTTTAAATGAGCAAAAGCATTTTCAACAATAGTTCTTGCTTGTTTATGGCGTCTGAAAAATTTGCACAATTAATAAAAGTAAAGCAATAAAAAGTCAATTGCCTGTAAAATTCTTCTTCTGTTGCAGTTATCTTTGGTCTTTTTGGAGGGGAAATAAGAAAGCTCATGACTCCTTGGTATCCTTTGTCAGCAAGAACCGCAGCATGCGGACAAGGAAGCCATCCACTTTCAACCTGCCGAGCAAGTTCACTAAGATCATATACGTATTTATCATGCCAGGATCCTGGGGCATAAGAAGAAACAACTCGAATCATACCATCCGAATCTACCATAATCATCATGTTCAACGCCGGATAGCCTTTTCTATTCCAATATTCTCTATCAGTCGCAATGTTACGCATTGGAATAATTGAACCATCAAGTGCGCCAACAATAAAAGGCAAACCATATTTTTTGAAAAATACTGCTTGATGTTGCTTCCAATTTTCTTCTGTACCGATGGTATCAACAAAGTGTCCCATTTTGTTAATAACGGCGTTAACAAATTGGGGAATAACACGGGAAACGGTTTGTGGCGATACACCTTGAAAAAAATAACTTGCAATTATTTTTTTAATATACGGTACTTACCAACAACGCTTCCAATTACTGCAAAATCACCACCATGCCGCAAAGCACTCATGGCTACAACAAAAACATCTTCCAAAGTTAAAGCATGAGAACACAAAGTGGGCCTTATAATATCGTCACGAATAAATTCCAAAACTTTTTCAGCTTCTTTTTCTGTAAAACCAGTATGAAGAAGAAATTGAGCAGGGGTAAAACGTCGACGTTCATGAAAAGTCCGACAAAGCCGAGGCTGAGGAATGCTTTCAAAGGGCTCTAATGCACGAACAGCATTCAACGCCAATATTGCGGCATCATTGCAATTTTGTTGTAATTCTTCTAACATCAATCCAAGATGTTCAACATCTTCACGATCTTCAGCATCCATTTCATCCATAATTTGTCCATCACCAGTTGATTGAAGTGCATTAAGTTCAGTATTATTAATATTTTGAATTTCAGAAGGTCGAATTGGATTATTAGGATTAAGTAATTGTTGGGAGGCTTTAAACTGCATCACTATTGGTTTAGATGTTGGTTCAATATCTTGTTGCCTGGGAAACTCAAAAGGGTTCTGTAAAAGAAATTAATTAAAGCATATATTTTTTTTCTCTAATATTACTTGAATAACAGACGAAGAACCAGTAAAAAGATGTTTCATATCTTTCCAACTTTTTAAAGAACAAGAATTTTCCTTCTTCAAGCCTTTACTGTTATCAACTGATCCAGAATCAATAGAATTTTCATACGCTGCGATGTCTGAAACAATTATTATTAATATTTTTGGGAGAAAAAAATTGAACACTGACGCAGTGATAACGTAGAAGAATTATCATTATTTTTCAACAATTTTTTATTATTTCTTTTATCTTCTTCATCAACATCATAAAATGGATAAGGAAAGGCTGGCTTTTCCAATTCACTATTTTTTGATTGCTTATCCCAGGAAGTTGTTTTTTTTTCAAAATGATATGCTCCAGTTGAAGCTACAAATGAAGCTACAGTCTTTCGATATTATATATAGAAATACGGTAACCTTATTCTATATATCAGCTTAAACATGAAATTAATATCCCAAAAAAAAATTTTAATTTTCGTAAGACTGCAGCTTTTTTTTACCACTTTTTTGGGAATTTTCAGTTTCTTTGCTGGGACAATGATCATTTGAAGCATTTAAACATTTATAATTTTGGTTTAAATTAACATTATTATATTGATTATCAGTTTTATGACCCCCAAAACATCGTTGTGTATCATTTGTTGAAAGGGAACAATCTTTTGTTGCCATCTAAACCATAATTTTATATTTTTTAATAAGAAAAAACAATTTATCAAACAAATGCATGGCAAAAACGACGAAATAACAAGAGATTTATATAATTGTTTAACTTCAATGTTTAATAAATATAATTTGTTAAAAGTTATAGCAAAAAAAATACATTTATTACAAAAAAAATTAGTTAATCAATGTGAAAAACACCTCAAATTTATCGAAGAAACAAAAAAATTTATCGAAGAAACAAAAAAATTTATCGAAGAAAAAAAAACTATCGAAGAAGCGTTCTCGAAACGAAAACTCCTCGATAAAACAAAAAAAAAATTTATCGACCAAAGTGTGAGAGAGACTCGTAACCTTATTCTATATATCAGCTTAAACATGAAATTAATATCCCAAAAAAAAATTTTAATTTTCGTAAGACTGCAGCTTTTTTTTACCACTTTTTTGGGAATTTTCAGTTTCTTTGCTGGGACAATGATCATTTGAAGCATTTAAACATTTATAATTTTGGTTTAAATTAACATTATTATATTGATTATCAGTTTTATGACCCCCAAAACATCGTTGTGTATCATTTGTTGAAAGGGAACAATCTTTTGTTGCCATCTAAACCATAATTTTATATTTTTTAATAAGAAAAAACAATTTATCAAACAAATGCATGGCAAAAACGACGAAATAACAAGAGATTTATATAATTGTTTAACTTCAATGTTTAATAAATATAATTTGTTAAAAGTTATAGCAAAAAAAATACATTTATTACAAAAAAAATTAGTTAATCAATGTGAAAAACACCTCAAATTTATCGAAGAAACAAAAAAATTTATCGAAGAAACAAAAAAATTTATCGAAGAAAAAAAAACTATCGAAGAAGCGTTCTCGAAACGAAAACTCCTCGATAAAACAAAAAAAAAATTTATCGACCAAAGTGTGAGAGAGACTCGTAACCTTATTCTATATATCAGCTTAAACATGAAATTAATATCCCAAAAAAAAATTTTAATTTTCGTAAGACTGCAGCTTTTTTTTACCACTTTTTTGGGAATTTTCAGTTTCTTTGCTGGGACAATGATCATTTGAAGCATTTAAACATTTATAATTT
The DNA here is from genome assembly GCA_964035985.1 of Panagrolaimus superbus. NCBI lineage: Eukaryota > Metazoa > Nematoda > Chromadorea > Rhabditida > Panagrolaimidae > Panagrolaimus > Panagrolaimus superbus. Next base: position 18,433,128 of record OZ038357.1, read on the forward strand.
TGGTTTAAATTAACATTATTATATTGATTATCAGTTTTATGACCCCCAAAACATCGTTGTGTATCATTTGTTGAAAGGGAACAATCTTTTGTTGCCATCTAAACCATAATTTTATATTTTTTAATAAGAAAAAACAATTTATCAAACAAATGCATGGCAAAAACGACGAAATAACAAGAGATTTATATAATTGTTTAACTTCAATGTTTAATAAATATAATTTGTTAAAAGTTATAGCAAAAAAAATACATTTATTACAAAAAAAATTAGTTAATCAATGTGAAAAACACCTCAAATTTATCGAAGAAACAAAAAAATTTATCGAAGAAACAAAAAAATTTATCGAAGAAAAAAAAACTATCGAAGAAGCGTTCTCGAAACGAAAACTCCTCGATAAAACAAAAAAAAAATTTATCGACCAAAGTGTGAGAGAGACTCAATTTTATAAATGAAAGTCAAGATGTTTATGAAAGTGCAGAAACCTTGTTTCGTGAAAAATGTGAATATTCTTTTATAAATCGTGCCCCACTACGTGTTGTACTACTGAAATTCATGTGGAAAACGCTTCAAACACAATATGAAATTTCATTGGGAGCTTCTTCGGATTGCGTAAAAGGTAATTTGCATATTATAAAAATTTTGCGAGCTGACTGCTCTATCTACAATATTAAGTGAATCCTTCTATAACATGATTTTGAGCGGTCCCATTTATGCTACATTAATTTATTTTTTTAGATTGTAATGGATATTGTGCTGTAGAATGGTGTTCATTGATTGATGTAAGAACAAACTTTAATGAAGCATATAAAGCATGTTGTAATGAAACTGATTTTTGTAATGCTATAAAGGTCAATGATTTGGTGAATAGTGAACATTATCGTACTGATTTTGAGGTAAATCTTTAAAGGTCAAACACAAGTTTTTGGCAACTATGTTTAAATTACAACACATAATTATTTTTATAGTCTGATAATAATTTTACAAATGTTTTAGTGCATGTATGCTGGTAAAATGATAGCAATGGCTTTTAAATATTGTGAACGTTATCTTGATTTGCTCTCAAATAAAACGGTTGTATTAAATTCATTTATTTATAATGAATTGAAAAAGTATGTTTTTTTACCTTTTAAATAAAGCTACGAAAATCTTTCCGTTTGTCCCTGTAAAAAAAAACTTTTGACGAAACGGAAAGATGCTCAAATATTAAAAGGGAAACATTTAACAACTCTTTTAGTGTATCTGCTGCAAACAATGAAAACTGTTCTTATTTAATTGCAACAATAAATGAGGTGGATTCTATCACTTGTTCCGAGAAACTTTATACTGAAACACGAAAATTGCAATATTTTTACAAATGTAAATGTTATGAAAATAATTGTGATGAAAATGGAAAACCAATGGAATTAGAAATGAGGAATTTTGCTTTTGTGAGTTAACCCTTTTTTCACCGTTAATGCTTACATGTATAAATATACTTTTTAAGCCGGATAAATTTTCTTGCCAGTCTTATTATAGTACTTCTGAATACGAAATGTTTGAAAAAGAGATTTCACTTTTATATGATTCTTGGACGGGAAGTTTAGGAGCAACATGCTTTATTGAAATATCATTAAAGAACAAAATCTATCATATTGAAGCTAAAGCAGTAAGTTACTTTATTTGATTAATCTTCTAATACATATAAAAACTTGTTTTAGATCACTGATAAATCAACAATTCCAAAAGTGTGCTTGACATTTCCATTTTCACCTGATTCATATTTACAAAGCTCACCAGGAAGAATAAGTTGTTGCACAGCAATTTTGGAACAGCCTCAATCAAAATCAAATTGTACGATTCAATTTATGAAAAATGAATTTCAAAAACAATTAAAAACGGAAAATGCTATACAACAATTAATTGGTCAAAAAGGAACATTAAAATGTGGAAAAAATGATTGTCTAATTTCTGATGGATGTTATGAAACAAAAGAAATTACAATTGTACCGGAAGAAAACGAAGAGATTACGGTAGGTATTTGTAAAGATTTAATGTTATCTCTATTTATTGTTTTAGACTTCATTAAAATGTGTAAGCAATATTGAAGATAATTTGATATCTACCATAATAACTGAGCCATCAACAGCAACATTATCAAATTTAGACGAATATGGATTTGTTTGCCGAACCGCAGAAGCAAAAGATCGATGTACGATTGTTTATCCGCATGATTCAAAATCGCAACCATTAATTGTTTGTTGCTGCAATGATGGATATAAAATTTTATCAGAATCTGATGGAACATTTAAATGTCCAACAAAACTTGAAAAACTTCCATCAAAAATTGGTAAAAAAATAGAAAGTTTTAAAAATTAATTATTAAAAATTGTTTGTTTGTTGTTTGTTAATTTTATTCAAAAAAAAATAAAAAAAAGGTTATTTCGGTAATTATTGATTGATTATGTTTTTTACAGTAATAAGTTAAAAAATGGCTTTAAATATTTATTGATATTTTAATATATGATGTTTATGTCCATGTACGTGCAAAAATAGAACCTCATGACCTAAAATTCAAATGGTTTTAAATGCCTGTAAATGGTTTTATTAAATTGCCCAACCTTTATTTAAAAAATCTAACACAAATAACAAAAAAAACATTTTTGTAAAGAAGGGTTTTTCACATTACCCCCAACATCATTATAATGATTTAACTTCAATATTTGATCGTTTTGATTTATTTAAACGGTTTTTATAGCGTATAGGGATGACAAAAAACATTGAATTATATTTAAAAAACGGCAGGGAATACTTTTCCTTTTTTTTCTATGACTTTTTTTTCGTTACAGTATGACACTTTATTTTTTCTTAAAATAATTTATTGTTGCTTAAAAAAATGTAAAAATATTTCTAACCAAAATAGTATTACTATTTAAAATAAAACAGAAATAATTTATTTAAAAAGAGCCCGGTCAACCAGCACAATTCTCTCGTTGTTACACTACACGATGTATTGTGCTGTCCAGGGAGAGAACACTTTTTCTCTGCATTTTTTTTCAATGTATTGAATATAAATTGCAACAAAAGTTTGACGTTTTTTCATTTCTACTTCCGAAGAAAACTTCGCTATGCTTTATTTTATTTAATCGCAAAAATATTTTGGATTTTGGCAATATGCTTGCAAAATTTTAAAGAAGTCTTTAAAAAAAGTCATTGAATTTACTTTCTTTTTTATGATTACGTTTTTACAATGAATTTGATTTTTGTGAATTTAGGATACGGTAGTTTTTAGTATTTTAAAATCAATTTTGTTGAAAAAAAAACAGTATTTAACAAAAATAATTAAATTTAATATTCGGAATTTGTAATTGCAAAAATCTTTTTTGAATAATTGAAAGAATTTTAATATATAGATCATTCAATAACGACAAAAAAAATAACAAAAACAATAATTAAAATTCCCCACCATGGAAAAGATGCCGTCAAAGACGAATTATTTAGAATTAAAAGTGATGGAGGTTCTGTTGAAGCAACTTCTGGCAAATGGATTTTGGCATTTTTCTAAAAATGTATTTTTAATCAGAATCAATTATAGAAACAAACTTACAACAGTGATAGGACAAAAAGGAACATTATCCACATACAGTTTAATCATTTTATCAGCAGGATTAATTTTTGGATCACAACTTTTAAATTGACGTTTTCGTTTTACCTCGACAAATGGATATTTCATTTTAGATTCAAGACAACCACCACCTACATAAGCTAGAGTATTACCGATAATTAATTGATTATCTTCCATATATGCTGCACTAAAATGACAAGAAGAAGACAATTTATTATCACATGATCTAACTGCGTCTGTATCATTTAAACCATTCAAGGATTCGAAACAAATTCGTGCACTACAAAAAATAAAGAATAACTGTGATACAAAATCTATTTAATATAACTTACTTCCCTCTGCAATTATATGTACAAACTTCAAATTCTAATTCATTCACGCACGGCGTGGTCTTTTTTTCTCAACGCGAAAAGGAGCCCTTTGAATAATTTTTTCTTTTTTTTAGCGTTGAAGAACAAGTTTTAAATCAACTTTAACACATAAATTTGTTGAAATAAAAACATTTTTTAAAACATTTTTTATCATTTTTAACTAAAAAATGTATTGTTCAATCATATTAGAATGTGAAACAGCAATATAAAAGCGTCTGCGACTTTTTTTTTCGAGTTGAACGACTAAATCGAAATAACCAAATTTTGATACAGAATTCGAAATTCCTCTATGGAATATTTTTTTAAATCCATTTTGTTGCTTTTATATTATTCTTAAGGTTATTTTAAAGGATTTATGGGAAAAAAATTTCGAGAAATGTTCTTATTTTTCGTTTATTTTGCAGAAAAACGTGATGGGGCGAACTACGAAACAGAGGCGATCAAACATTGCTAATTTGAGCAAAGCAAACTCAGCGAGATTGGAGAAATCAAAAATGAATGAAAGAAATATTTCTATTATTGCAGCATCAAACAAAGTAATAAAAAGAAAAGCAAAAAAGAACCCTCTTCTCCTGACGTTGCAGATGCTTCAACAAAATGGTATATTTGGATAATTATGGTTGGCGGAATTTTGTTGTTTATCGGGGGTATTATTCTTGGGTATATTTTATACGGTTTTCTTGTTTCTGATTTTAAATTTTGTTACAGTAAAAATATAGAGAGCTGAAAAAGTTAGTTTTAGTTTTTTATTTTTTTTTTCATTTAATGATAGCATTTTAGGAATTATAAAGTTGATGCTGCAAAGAAGCCATTGGATGTTGAAATCTCACTTTTAACTGATTGCATTGGCGACATTTTTGCTACCATTAATCGGCTCATGTATGTTTTTGTATCTTTTAAATAATCAATCAATTAATTAATTAATTTTAGTGAACAAAGTCATGCTGTTTTGAAAGAACGTGGTGCAGAATTTGATGAAAATGGAAAATCAAAAAAATATCCTCCATCAGTTTTCGAATATCTTTCTGATCCCGAAACACCTGAATATATGCGATTTGTTGCGATGGCAGCTGAAATTGAAGAAATTATTCCTGTTGATGATATTCATTTAAAACAATACTCAATTTCTTTACTTCTTTTAATTGGTTTCACAAAATCTTTTCCTGATGCAAAACGTCGTCATGCACTCGCAATTTTTCGGTAACTTTTTTTCTACACTATTTATTTTACAGTAACCATGTTTTTTTAGAAGAAAATTACCAAAAGTTCGTGCCAAATCAAGTTTTGAAGAACGTGAAACTTTTGGATATCCGGCAAATGGCATTGAAGCTGCATTTAAACGTGATTCACGATGTTTTGATGATTTAAAATCTATCAAAACTGATTCAACTGTTAATCTTTCAGAAGTTACACAAGAATAAAAATGGAAAGAAAAGAAAAGTCTTGGTTTATCTTTTATAAAAGTATTGTATGTAATTGTTTTTGTGTATAAAAATAAAGATATAATTGCAACATTTGTTTGTTTTCGCTTCGGATTTCGCCCCATCACGTTTTTCTGCAAAATAAACGAAAAATAAGAACATTTCTCGAAATTTTTTTCCCATAAATCCTTTAAAATAACCTTAAGAATAATATAAAAGCAACAAACTGGATTTAAAAAAATATTACATAGAGGAATTTTGGATTCTGTGACTTCTGTAGAAGCCATGTATTTTGCTAAACCTTAAAGCTGTGCTAATTTTGACTCTTATTGTAAAAGCTGTATACCAAAATGTAAATAACAACCTGCTGAAGGGAAAGCGAAAGTGAAACAAGCAAAAAAAATAAATTTTATAAGTATTTTTCGGTAAAATCTGTAATTCTCATTTTTTGTTGTAAAAAATAAAAAAGTATAAAAAATTTTCCGCGCGAGAGTTTATATTGCACTTTGACCACGCCGTGTTCACGGGCTCATTTTTTGGTAAAAAATGTAAGGTTAGGATTTTTTGGTACCAAATGGTTGCAAATAACATAGAAACACCAAAAAATAGCTTTGGAATGATATCTGGGTCGATTTGGGGATGTGGGGTTAGGAAAACGAAATTTGCCAAAAAGGCGCTTTTTTGGCACTTTTTGGCACGCCATGTCGGTTCTACACGATAAAATCGGTTTTGGAGTTTGGCATGCTATTTTCAGTGCTATTTTTGTTAGATTTAGCCCTCTCAAACATTCCCAGGTTATCTAGTTCAAAAGTTCCGGCCAATTGAAAATCGCGTTTTTGCACTAAAATTAGGTGCAAATATATGATTTTATCGTGTAAAACTGGTTTTACATGATAAAATCGGCTATCGAGTTTGGCATGCTATTTTCAGTGCTATTTTTGTTGGATTTAGTCATCCCAAACATTCCTAGGTTGTGTATTTCTGAAGTTCCGGCCAATTGAATTTTACCCATTTTTTTGCGTTTTTTCCAAAAAATAAAGTTTGACTTGCTGGCAAATGGGAATAAGACATTCAAATGTAAAATCTTCTGACCAAAATCTTCTAAATATTGTTGTGAACATAAAAATACCATTGGGGGAATTTTAAAGTTGATTTACGCAATTTCTATAAACTTTTTGTATGTTGAGGTATAAAATGGTCGAAATTTTCATTTTGCTGTTAAATCAAGATTTCAGCTCGGATAACATTCCTGTCTGACCAAAATATCCGTTATACCATAAATAATAGATTAATAGCAAAAGAAATCGTACAGAAACATTTTTGACGATTTCTATAGACTTTTTGGATTTATCGTGTGCTACATATACCCCAACATCAAAAAATGAAATATATAACCATTTTGAACGCCTGATAATGTTATTTTTAGATTCTACATACTTGATTTAGTCATAGTCAATCATATTTAAGTTAAACAATACCAGAAAAAAAAATTTTTCCTTGGGAAAAAATATATTTCACATATACCCCAACATCAAAATTTTTTTTTTTTTTGGTTTTTTAGTATGAAACTTCGGTCTGTTGTTATAAAATATATCAAGGTGCTATAATGAACCATCTTTAACAAAAAAAATCAAAACTTTCGAAAAAAACATTCGAAATTTTTTTGCCTTGGTCCCCCCTGTGAAAAAAACATTTGTCTTGGTCCCCCCTGTGAAAAAAATTTTCGGAATTTTCGGAATTTTCATTTTTTTTGCACATTTCAGGGAATGTTCAGGGGACTATTAGAAGACGTTTGATAGAAAAATTAATCGTTTAAAATCATCCTACGCGAAAAACCGCTTAACCTTACGCCAAATGAGCCCGTGCATTATAAGTTAAGGTAAGATTGATTGGTCCAGGATTTATTAACTCAACATCATTACCAAGTTGAATTCCAACTTCTCTTCCATAGGATAACATTTCATTAAAAGATTTGTCTTGGTTATCAAAAAGTTGTTGAACATTGTTTGAAGCATTTTCTTGAAAATTTGCAGAATTTAGAAGCAAAAAAATAGCAAGCAAAATTTTGAAGCAGCAGCAATTCATCGTTGACCAAAAAATGATGACAATGAAAAATGTGAAATGGTTTTTGTAAATAATTTTTCGCAACTGTTTTTCTGAGAATGAAATTCATTGGGAAAAAAATTATGCAAATTTTGTAAAAAAGCGTTATCAAAACACAGGTCTCTGAACTAACAACAAATCAACAAATTTTTGAAGAAATTCAACAAATGCTGAATTTCTTCAAACATTTGTTGAATTTCTTCAAAGTTTTGTTGAAGTTCTTCAATAATTAAAACCGGCCATAATGTAGAAAACGAAAACATAAGTAGCGGCATGAGTGTGCTGTGGGAGCGCGTTTCTGCCGGCGAGCAGACAACGAGAGAGGCGCACTTTTTGTGCACTATTTCTCTTTTTCTCTTCAACGAATAGGGAATTTGTTGAAGTTCTTCATTTTTTTGTTGAATTTCTTCAATTTTGCGGATTTGTTGAATTTCTTCAAAACTTTGTCGAATTTCTTCAAAATTTTGTTGAATTTCTTCATTTGTACTGATTTGTTGAATTTCTTCAAAGTTTTGTTGAAGTTCTTCAATTTTGCTGATTTGTTGAATTAATTCATGGTTTTGTTGAATTTCTTCAAAAATTTGTCAATTTGTTGTTAGTTCAGAGACCTGTGTAAAAATAGCAATAAAAAATAGATAAAAAATAAAAATATAAATTCATCGCTAAAATATTTAGAAGATGGAGTTAAATCTTTTTTTTTGAATTTGTCTTGCAAGCTTTTCATGTATACAAATTTCAAATTCCAATTCATTAAAAGTTAATTCTATAATTTTACAGGTTTGCTTCTATGAAATATGCGAAAGAAGATGTATACTTTTTTAGAATTATTCTTACTTTTTTGTGTTTCAACTTTTTCACTGGATTTTATTTTTTTTAGAATTTTTGTAAATTAATTCCATCAAAAAAATGTTGAATTAATTTACATTTGGCTCTACCGTAACCAGAATTAATCAATTTTTTTTGTATTTTAAAAACAAAGGCTCACCTTTTAATTTCAGATTGTAAAAAGAACAGGATTAATTTTGTTTTTTAACTATTAACCCCTTTTTTTAAATGAAAACAATGTCGCAAAAATGGACAAAAATTTTTGAAAATTTGATGATTAAAAATAAAAATCAAAAAAACTTTTTTTAAAAAACATCCAAAAAGAATTAATTGAAATCGATGAATCAGAAACATTGAAAAACAACTCCGAAAAATTGAAGTTTTAGAGTCCAATTTTTGTTGAAAAAATAAAAAAAGAGAAAAAAAGTGGGGATAATGATTCCGGATTTGAAAAAAAGGGGGGATTAAGGGATGACCAAAAAAAGAACATTGAATTTTATTTTTTTGTTAAAAATTCATTTGTATTTAATTATTTTGTTTTTGAAAAAAAAGTGTGACAAAATTAAAAAAAATGATTTTTGAAATATTTTTTTTTATATTTATTGGATTTTTTGGTGGCACTTTTGTTGAAGGTCTGGGACGACAACAAAGTGTTGAAGTTTATGGAAAATTACAATGTTGCCATTTACAAGAGGTAAATAAATGTTTTATAGCATCACCTTTTAATAAACAATGAGCTAAAGTGATTCAATTTTTGCTTGTCCCGAACATTTTTTATCTGCTCCGATTGCGGAGTGGGCATCACTGGAGTTGACGCCAGAATCGGAGTCAAAGTTGTCAAGTCATTGGTTATTTTTTACATGAAAATTGTTCGGCAGAGGAGCCACTTAAAAATTAGGTTAATCACACATAGAAACCACATAAAAAATGATATTAGAAGTTTTCATACCGTATTTTGGGGTTGTGCCGTTAAAAAAAACGTAATTTGGATAAAAGAGCGATTTTTGGCACTTTTTGGACCGGCAAATAAAAACCTAGGTCATTAATCACTTATCCGTCTGATCATTCTATCGGCCCATATCATTTGATGGCTATCAATTAACAAAATAAAATGAAAAAACCTGTTTTCTAAATGCCAACGGGACAGGTTTTTTATCAATTTTTTGGCATTTTTTATCAACATAAAAAATGGGTTTGTTGGCACTTTATGTAAAATTCAATATTTTGCATTGTACTCTGTTAATTGATAATCTCTTATCTATATGACATCAAATGATCGCAAAAGTTTTTTTTAGATCAAAAAATTTAAAGGGCAAAAATGTCGTCGTTTTTTGCGCCGCTTGTAATTTTGCCAAGGTGTTTTTTCTGTTTTTGTTCAATTTTTACACTGTCAGTTTCATCGGAAAAAAGAGCGAACGCAAAGATTTTCTGTGATTGCAAAAATTTTAAAACAAAAAGAAGAGCTTTTGCTTTTACACTTTTTTTGATATCCGGTTTAAAATGAAATTTTGAATCTTTTGTTTCATCTTTTAAAAAATGTTAAAAAAAACCCTGCAAAAAACATAAAAAATTAATTTACTGTTCAATTAAATTTTTAACAAATCAAACGAAATTGCTTAATCCGAGTGCGCCCATTAAAAATTATTAAATCCTTTTTCAAATGTTGCTTCTTTAAAAAAATATATTTTATACAGGAAACAACTCCATTATCAGAATCCGCAATGAAATGTGTTAATGTTACGGTAGCAAAGATAAAGTTAATGGATCATTTTACTGCTTGGTTTGATAGTACCCTGCAAGAGGTTCACGTTGAACAAACTGATAACTATAATCTTGTTTATAAAGGAAATCGAATTACAACAATTAAACCATACATTGAAGCCTACATTGAATGTCCCTTTGGAGCATTTGATAAAGTTTCAGAAGTTTTAGAAAATCTTGGAATGATCAAATATGATATTGTTGCTGGTAATTTTTAATGATATTTTTTTTTGTTTTAATATATATATTTTGTAAAAAGTACAGTAATAAATATTTGAACAAAAGTTACTATCATTTTTTTAAAGTTTGGCGTTTTGTCCTTTGCTGCCAACATTCTTCTTCGAATTTTTTCAAGTTTTTTTTGCTATCCTTTTTATCAGATTTTTATATGCAAATTTATCAAATTTTCTTTATTCTTTTTATGCAAATTACATTCTAAAAGTACAACCCTTTAAAAATGGATAAAAGAAAGCTTGTCCGTCGCAAGCTTCACATTTTTTTGGTTTTTTTCAATACTTCCAATCAACGTCCTCTTCTCTCTTTCTCTAAATCATGGCTCAATCTGTTCCTCCTGGTGATATTACTACCCAACCTGGTACCAAGATCGTCTTCAATGCTCCATATGATGATAAACATACTTATCATATCAAGGTTGGTTCTTTTTTTCTTTCTTTTTTATATATCTATAATCTCATTTATTCATTGTAGATTATCAATGCTGGTGGACGTCGTATCGGATGGGCTATCAAAACTACCAATATGAAACGTCTTGGTGTTGATCCTCCATGTGGTGTTCTTGATCCTAAAGAAGCTGTTCTTATGGCTGTCTCATGTGATTCCTTCCAATTTGGTCAAGAAGATACCAACAATGATCGTATCACTATTGAATGGACTAATACCCCTGATGGTGCAGCAAAACAATTCCGTCGTGAATGGTTCCAAGGAGATGGTATGGTTCGCCGTAAGAATCTTCCAATTGAATACAATCCTTAAGCTCTGTGATGTGTATATAAATGTTTGTATGTGATAATAAAATTTAATATATAATTTTGTGTGTTTTTGGGGAAGAAGGCTAGAGCCGGGTAGTAGGGTTTTTAAGTCGATTGTTGGGTTTAAGTAGTTTGCAGATATATTTGTAGTTGTTTTCTACCGCTTACGTGATTTATGAAAAGTGATTTGATTGAAGACTTTGGTTTAAAGTTTGCATAAAGATATATTAAACTTTTGTAAACTCGTATTTAACAAATCCATGCTTTAATATAAGCATATAAGTTAATGAAAGAGTTAGATTGAGATGCTAAATATTTGCTGCCTTTTTCCGATGTATAAGAAAAATTTTTGCTAAAAGAAAGATTTTAAAAATGTAGTTACATTTACTATTTAAAGATCTTTCTAATATCCCTTTATCTCTACCGTATATTCTCGTCGGATTAAACCCGGACAAAAATGTAGTATAAAAATGAAAAATTTATTGATTGAAAAATAATCTTTATAAAAATAGTGATAAAGTACAATTATCTGAAATTGTAGTTTCACTTTTTTAGTGAATCAACAACAAAAACAATAATTCCATTAGCGAAAGGAAAATAAAACTGCAGAAAAGCGGGTAAAAGTTGTTTAGGATGTAATTTTACATAAGTTTAATATATAATAACACATCTCTACCGAACTGTCTGATTTAAATATTGCTTGTGAAATAGAGATAAGTAGTTTGGGAAAGAACTGCACGTTGAAATTCTATACAACATTATTACCAACAACTTTTAATCTTACCAAAAGCTGTTGATAAAATACTCTAGAACCTTTTTGGTGACAGAGTTAATCTCATTAATCGCAGAACAAACTCATATATAACAAAAAAAAAGATATCAACCAACATAAAAAAAGAGTCTCATAAAACAATCCTTGTATTTTTCAAAGTTTATTCAAAAAAGACATAAATAAAAAAGTGGTAAAAGTAAAATCAACAAAAGAAAGTAATACCACAGTATTTACAATGAGGATCACTGATCATTTTGAAGCTTGAGAGAGTTATGATGATGATGCAGACATTTATTGATTTTTGTATGCAGCCATTTCTCTTTCGTAACGTTTTTTGTCTTCAGCAGCCAATTTTTCCCATTTGGTTTTATCTCCAATTTGTCCCCATTCAACACCAGCAGCTTTGGCAACATCGGTAACTCCCATACCTGGCTTAGTTAAACGAGCCCGGTTTTCAGCAAGCCAAATAAAATAAGCAGACTTTCCACGCTTTGGAGCATTAGGATCCTGTAAAAATATATATATAAATATTGTAATACAATAGAATATTATAAAAAGGCAATTACAAACCTTATTTCCTCGTTTAGCAGTCTTCTTGGTAACAACAGATTTTGATGGAGATGAAGCAGCATTTCTTTTTGGAGGAGCCATTTTGAGTAGATATTAATAAAAGAGAAGGATGAATCTAGAAAAAATAATATTATATTTTTGTTCCACAAAAAAATTAAATCCACGATAAAACAAGTCTGCTCTAAACAGAACCAAATGAATGAATGGGAAAAGGTTGCAATGAAAAAAAGAAAGGGGAAACAAACCAAACAAAAAAATTGGCGCGCAAATGCAGCAGCAGCAAAAAAAATGTCAATGAAAAAAGTGAAAGTAAGCGGCAAAGAAGGGTGGCAAATTCAAGGGCATTCGTCTACTGCACTAAAGCCTATGAAAAACGGGTGATCTCTCTTCATCAAGTCGCCGCGCCAACCAAAACCAAACCAAACTAAAAAAAGAGAGGGAAAAATATTCAAGGCGTTATTTTTTGCCGTCGTTACCATTTCTAGCGAAAGAGAAAGAAGGATTTGCTAAAGGAAAAAAAATCAAGCATAATTGTGTCGTCAGCAGTTACAAATAAAAAAAATGCTCGCAAAAATTTTCAAGGGAGCAATTGCAGTCGCGCGCGCGCCTAAAAGAAATATATCTTCCTTTTGCAAGGGATGTATTTAACTTAAAGGATAGAAGAAATAAAGGATTATTAAAATAAAAATATTATTGAATAAAAAATGTTAATAAAAAAAACACGAGAAAATAAAAGAAAGCAACAACAAGAAAAAATGGGTGAGCTCACAAAAAAAAACACACACTGTGGCAGCGTTGTGCATCAAGTCACATTTCGCCAAAAGCTATTATTGTTCTTTGATGTTTTTTCAAAAAAAAAATTTGATGCTGCATTTTTTTTTTAAATTTTGGAACTGAATTTAAAATAAATTTTTTAGATAAAATGCTCACAGTGCGGCCACCGGTTGAGCAACGGTTCGCCAAAATAGTGTTTTTCGATCTTGAACATGTTGAATTTTTAATGTTAAACACAAATTATCACAAATAAATTTAATCATTAATTTTATTTTGTTTATAACTTAATCATAAGAAATATATGGTACAGTGATTACAAGTCACCGTGCGCATTTAAATGCAATATTGGGTTCATAGAAATATGTTAGATATAACAAAACCTTCTGGTTGAGGTTCAAAAAATTCTGATTCAAAAAATAAAATATCAAACAAAATGGAGCAAAAGCTTTCAATCGACCGCAAATCTCCAATATTGCATTTAAATGCGCACGGTGACTTGTAATCACTGTACCATATATTTCTTATGATTAAGTTATAAACAAAATAAAATTAATGATTAAATTTATTTGTGATAATTTGTGTTTAACATTAAAAATTCAACATGTTCAAGATCGAAAAACACTATTTTGGCGAACCGTTGCTCAACCGGTGGCCGCACTGTGGATAAACTGATGTAAAAAAACTATAATCTTAACTTTTTTGTAAAACTAAAAGATTAAATTATTAATGTAATTTTTATATTTTTGGCGCCATCTCATTTGAGTCCCGCTCATTTGAGTACCAAAAATGTAACATTTGAGTACCAGTTTAGGTTTAAATGTTTAAAGGGGTCTTTTTAACACGGGATTTTTTTGGGGATGTACAGTAAATAAATATTTGCACCAGTAATGCTGATTTTACACCATTAATACCTAAACTGGTACTATGTTACATTTTTGGTACTCAAATGAGCGGGACTCAAATGAGATGGCGCCGTATTTTTACAAGAATTTTTGGCATGGTCTCGGATAAGGATTTATAAATGCAGATATCTGTATTTCAGATGCCTGAGTTTGAGATATTTATTTTGTTACGAATATTTCACCGCACAGTTTGCCAACTATTGCATTTATTACGCATGTTTCAGGATTTGAAATGCGGATAAAGATAATAACATAAATAAATTTTTATTTTAAAAAATAACCGAAAAATAGGGGAATTAAATTTGGGTACACACATACAAGGATTAATAATTTATGGATATCTGAGTTAAAGACGCACATAGTCATTTGATAATTTGGGTATGACTAAATGGTTACAAAAAGCAAGGGATAATGATTTGGGGATGCCTCACTTTTGGGTAAATGTTTTAATTTTTTTATTTTTGGATGCAAAAAAAGAATTGGAATTTTATTACGAATCAAATGAAATCTCAAATATAAATTAAAGAATCCAGGATACCTTGATTACGGATATCTGAATTTGAGATAAATAAAATAATATACCAAAGCAAACATGCCGATTTCACACATTAAAAAAAGGGATGCTGATTTCGGGACGCCAAAAAACAGGATGCATGATTTCGGGACGGGAAAAAATGGGATGCTGATTTCGGGATGGGAGAAAACGGGATGCTGATTTCGGGATGGGAGAAAATGGGATGCTGATTTCGGGACGGCAAAAATGGGATGCTGATTTCGGGATGGCACAAAAATGAAGAAAAAAAATTTCAATTTTAATGCTAAAATTTTTCTTGGCCCTTTCCTCGGCCTGCAAATACACAAAATTTTTCCAAATCTAAAAAATTGAATATTGGCCAATATTCAATTTTTTCAACTTGAAAAATATTCCAAGTATTTTATTTCACATTTAAAACCGGCCAAGAATTAAATGTGAAATAAAATTGCTGAAAACCGTTTTTTCACGCTTTTTATCAAAGTCGCTTTGGGAACGAACAACGAGTTCAACACAAAAGTCAGAGAAACATAGAAACGCACTATTTTGTAGCGATTTTTTAGTGAGTTTCTCTGACTTTTGTGTTGAACTCGTTGTTCGTTCCCAAAGCGACTTTGATAAAAAGCGTGAAAAAACGGTTTTCAGCAATTTTATTTCACATTTAATTCTTGGCCGGTTTTAAATGTGAAATAAAATACTTGGAATATTTTTCAAGTTGAAAAAATTGAATATTGGCCAATATTCAATTTTTTAGATTTGGAAAAATTTTGTGTATTTGCAGGCCGAGGAAAGGGCCAAGAAAAATTTTAGCATTAAAATTGAAATTTTTTTTCTTCATTTTTGTGCCATCCCGAAATCAGCATCCCATTTTTGCCGTCCCGAAATCAGCATCCCATTTTTGCCGTCCCGAAATCAGCATCCCATTTTCTCCCATCCCGAAATCACCATCCCATTTTTTCCCGTCCCGAAATCATGCATCCTGTTTTTTGGCATCCCGAAATCAGCATCCCATTTTTGAATGTGTGAACTCATCATCCCGTTTTTGAAGTTCTGGAATGAGACATCCAAAAACAGTTGTAACAATGTGTAAAAACGTTATGTGTCATTTATTTTTTAAAGGGGGAGACGCATCTCTAACAAATTTTTTATCAGGGTTTATTGGAGCTGTTTTTTTGTTTGACATTTTGCAGCTCCAATGAACAAAAAAAGCAGCTCCAATGAGTCTCCGATCGCGTCGAGACCTCCAATGAATGTCAAACAAAAAAATTTGTTAGAGGTGCGTCTCCCCCTTTAACATCACCTTTTATTTATCTCTATTTGATACATCCCTAAAGCTTTGGTTAGAATAGTTCGTTTGACATAATTAAAAATAAAATCTTTGTTTTGCTTTCAGGCATCCCAAGTTTTTGGTTCCAATAAAAGTGACCAAAATTTTTTATTCAAAAGTCTTACATCCTAAAATAAACATTCATAGTTATTTATTGCAAAATAATTGTCTTAAAATAACTAAACATTTATCTTTATACTTTTATCTATTATCCCCAAATTATTAGAATACTATAAATATCTAAATTTATTTTTCCTGAAACATGCGTAATAAATGTAATAGTTGGCAAACTGTGCGGTGAAATATTCGTAACAAAATAAATATCTCAAACTCAGGCATCTGAAATACAGATATCCGCATTTTTAAATCCTTATCCGAGACCATGCCGAATTTTTAATTATTAAATATTTTTATCATTGCAGTGTGGACCGCCGCGGGAAGAAAAATTGATGTCATTTTTTTAGTGTTCCATATTTTTTATTTCCGTAATATACATTATTTAACAAACATTTTAAGATATTTAAAGGACGTTTTTTGTAACATTCGAGATTTCTTTGGTACAATTTAATTTTTATGTCTCAGAATTGGCTGAAAACACTTTCTAGGGGTAATATAGGGCCAAAACCACTAAATTCATCATCAGTTCCGAGATTTACGTGCTAGTTTTCGAGTTACAGTATACCTGACCCAAAATTTCGATTTCGGGTCGAAATTATCAGAAGTTTCCAAAAGTGGTATAAATCGATTGCCCTGACCGAGGGGAGATCGGAAAAGTTAAAAACATTTATATTTACCACTGAAAAAGTGATTTTATATATCAAAGAAGTTCAAAAATGACTCAAAATTACAGTAACCCAGGTACAGTATCCACCAAACCCCCTACTTAAAGCCGTCTTCCATTGTTTCATACACCTTAGGTCATTGGGCATCCAAAAATACCATGAGACTGAAAAAGTAGGGGGTTTAGAAAAAAATTTTTAAGGGCTAATTTTCTCCTCTCAATATGTCCAACATCATTAAAAATTCATAACTTCTGAAATATGTTATGAAAAGTGTTGCGGTGTTGTTTATTATCAACTATAATGTTGTTGGAAGATTTGGGGCAAGTTTTAGACAACAGATATCAAATCTGGCCATTTTGGATCACTTTGGATTTCAAATTCCGTCCAATATGGTCAACATCAAATAAAATTTTTTTTTCTTGAATAATTAAAACGAAAACATTTTTTTAATGAATAAAACATATAAAAACACTAAAATAAAGTGTAGGAAAATGCCGCGGTTCATTACTGATTTTTTTACGATTTTTTGAAAACTACTCATTTTTGGTCAATTTTCATGATATTAAAATTTTATCAATATTGAAAGATATCAGTTTTTTAATATATTTTTGATCAAATATAGCTTGTTAAAGATTTTTGGGCCATGTTTCAACATCCTGGGATCACTACTTTTCATTTTCCAGTAAATTCAAAACATGGTGAAAAATCGAAGAAACAATCACCTAGAAATCGGTGTTTTTTAATTAAAACATCACCAAAAACATTTTTTCTGGATTGATTGTAATTTATTTTGGTGGAGTAAATGGTTTTAATATCATTTTGGAGAATTATAAAATTTTTGAAAATTACTGATTTTAGAAAATTTGAAAGAATATGGTTTGATAATATCCGGTGTTGAAATCACTCACAAATTGATGAAATATCGACGCAAACCCCAAAAAAATGTTTTTAGTGATGTTTTAATTGAAAAACACCGATTTCTAGGTGATTGTTTCTTCGATTTTTCACCATGTTTTGAATTTACTGGAAAATGAAAAATAGTGATCCCAGGATGTCGAAACATGGCCTAAAAATCTTTAACAAGCTATATTTGATCAAAAATATATTAAAAAACTGATATCTTTCAATATTGATAAAATTTTAATATCATGAAAATTGACCAAAAATGAGTAGTGGACTTGTTACCTGAAACTGTAAGTTTCACTTTTATTCACAATTTTTCATTATTTATTTTTATCAAATATTTAGCTTGAATCATCGTTAGAACTTTTTGATTCCCATATTCATGGTTACGGTGTTCGAACAACTGTAGCAATTAATCCTAAGAAAACTGTTGTTTTGTATGGTGGTCGTGTAGTCGAGCCTCGTGAAAAACTTCGGATTCTTAATGAATATGAAAATAGAGAAAGGGGATGCTTGTATTTGATGGGTTCTTCTGCTGGTATTATTGATGGTTCTCAAGATGGAAATATTGCAAAATACGTCAATCATTGTTGCAATCCCAATTGTACCATTCAGGAATTTGGCAAATATAATAATTGTGTGTTCTTTGTTGCTAGAAGAAAAATCCGAGAGTTTGAAGAATTAACTATTGATTACATGCTTTCACCTGGCAGAACTCTTACTGAATGTCGTTGTCAATCAACTCGTTGTCGGGGTTTCTTGGAAAACCCTAGCAGTAAACGTGTAAAAGAAATATTGAAGATGAAGAATGCCGAAAAGGTACCTTTATTCTCTGATACATTTTTCTAATCAGTCACATTTTTTAGTTAAGAACCAATACATAAGCATCTCGTGAAGAAACTGAAATGGGTATTATTTCTGAAAATTTATCTGATGCTGAATTACAACAACCCAACTTCGAGCATGACTTTAATATGGGAGACGAATATGAAGCTGGCGATGTTGAACAACTTGAACCTCGTGAACTTATTGATCCTCTTTCATTACAACAACCCAACGTCGAGCATGAATTTGATATGGGAGACGAATATGAAGCTAGTGGAGGGATTATGCAAAGTTCACTCTATCTTCAAATTCGTGATGCACAACTGGTACAAAGAAAGCGAAAAGACAAACACAATGCTGGAACAAAAAAAGTCTCATTAAGAATCCAAAAGATTACTCAAAAAAGAAAACTTCTGCTTCAAGAAATAGCAAACGGCCATTGGATAGCCTTTCTGCTGCAATTGACAAACTTCAAAGAAGGGAAAAAAACTAAAAACTTTCACAAGATGATAGCGAAATCCTTTAACGAATGCGTATGCTCAACAATGCATCTGAAGCTTGTATTGCTGCATTTAAACGTAACAAAATGGATTCACAAGAAATTATTGGAGCGAAAAGTACATTATCTGCACTCACGCATCATTTTCCTTTAAAATATGAACTTCTTAAATTGCTTGAAACTGGCAGCGAAGAACAAAAAGGCATTCTTTTAGCTGCTTTGGAAAGAACGAAAGTATCTATGGAAATTTGGTCAAGACTGGCTCTGGACGAATCCTTGTTTAAACAACGGTTTGAATTTAAAGATGTTAAAGTTTTGCAAAAATATTATAATTAATTTTATCGTATTTAGTGCTACTAGTTAATCAGCTTGACCTTAAGAAAGCAAGATTATATTTTAATTATCCTAACTACGAAAAAGGAAAGATACTTACTTCACGAAATCGTAAGAAAGCTTATTAGTTCAGACTTATCAATTTCTGGCAAGCACGATGTTGAAGTCTAGAAAAAGAGTATGAAAATAAGTTAAGGTTAAAAAAATCGAAAAAACAAACCATGAAAATCAAGAAACCATAGAAGTTTCTCAAGCAAACGGACTCCAAAAAATCAGCATTCGATACCATGAATTACACATACTGTAATAAATTCATGAAATTTTCAATATCATTGTTATCTCCTTCTTTTTTCTCATTTTTAAAATAAAAATCAGTAATTGATCACATTGATCAACTACTGTATAAAACTTAACTCATTTTCATAATAAAAATCAGTAGTTGATCACAATGATCAACTACTGTAATAAACTTGATTTTATCAAGTTATTTTTAGTTTCGCTTTTACTTATTTTTTTGTGTTTTTTAAATAAAAATCAATGGTTGCTCATATGAACCAACAACTTATTTTTTTCATCTTGATTTTATCTTTTCTAGATAAAAATCGGTTTTAGATCATGTGGATTAAGTAGTGTAATAAACTTGAATTTTTATGATGTCATACTCACCAAAATTTCAACAACCAAAATAAAGAAAACAGAAAGAAGCACGAGAGTGCTAACAAACAAGATTAACATACAGCATAGATTTTTTGCAAACATGTAAACAAAGAAAATAAACCTACATCATTTTAAGATTTTACACCATCATCAAGATCAACTTCAGGAGCAACATCTACACCACTATCTTCAGGATCATAAGCGACGTCTTCACCACCTTCATTTTCACCACCATCTTCATATTGACCACCATCTTCATATTGACCACCAGCTTCTCTACCATCTCCATACTGAACAGGTTGGTTGGCATCTAAATTAGCAGCTTGTCTTACTGCTGCTAAACCATGAGCATTGCAAAGTCTTCGGCCATCATGGTTGCGAAAACTGGAGATGAAACATATTTTCCACGTTCTTCACAAAATTTTCTTTTGTTGGGCATTTTTTAATATGCAAAAAGGTATAATAATGCAAGAAGCCTCGCTGAAAATGAATGAAATAACCGACAAAAGTAAAACAAACACTTAAAAATATGAAATGACACGGGCAGCAAAAATAACAATAGCTATTAAAAGCCAAAAAATAAGAATTTTAACTTTTTTCCTTGCGGCCAACAATTTCTATAAAAAGGCAACAGTTGAAATAACGGAAGGAAAAAGAGGAACAGATAAAACAAAAAAAGACTTGCTAAAATCAAGTTTATAGCTATTTTTGATCATTGCTTTATTATATACTTCATATATTTTTAAAAAAATAATTAGAAAAGCTACAGAAAAGATATAAAATATTTTTTTTGTTTTTCTCAGAATATATATACAAATATTTTGTTTTTTCTTCTTCCGAATACCAGCTTTATACGTTTTTTGCTTCTAGAAAAAATAAGCGCTTGCAAAAAAGTTTGGCATTATGTGGAGCAGTATTGTCGGTTAACCGAATTCTCTCGGTTCCTCGGTTCGGCTAACAGAACCGAAGCCGAACACCCTCGGTTTGTTGGTTAACCGAACCGATATATTTTCGGTAAGACCTTTATTCTTTCCATTGGCTTTAAATATGAGAATGTTGAAGCAAGATGCGATTCACGTATGTGAATCATTGCCATCTAAAAGGATAAAAAACTTTTCATGGAATAATAAAAGGTTATTCCACCTATTTTTTAGGTGTGAAGGATTTGCTCAAAATTTAACTGAATTATTCTATTATTACTGTAGATGTAAACAATATTCATCGAGCATTACAACATATATTATTCTTAGGGTTATTATTATTCTATTTCAGTAATGTTGTCATTTATCAGCTTTTTACAGTTTTACAGTAAAATAGCATTTTTGATAAATGATAAAGTCAAACCATTTTTTGGAAATGATAACACATTTTTTACGTAAGTTTCACACGTAAATCCTTTTTAGGTAAGAGCATTTGGATTCCCCTTTTTAAAATTCCGTCGAATTACAAATGCAATGTGTTTATTATACCCTAGCAAATATAGTTTAATTTTGATATTTAATGTCATGTTTTTTACTGTAGTTTTACAGTAATGTTATTATTACAGTAATATTATCTTTTTTTTAAATTTAATAAATTTTTATGTAAACTTGAAATGCATCCGTAAAACGCTTGAGCTTTTACAAAATTCAAAGTTTTAAAATTCCATCGAATTACAAATGCAATATGTTTTTAATTTCAAATTTACGTTATATAAATCTTATACGGTGTTTATTAAAAGTTTGATAAAAAAAGTGACTAGCATTATTTTGCCAATTTTTGCCAATAATTAGGCTTTTTAATTAATCAATTAATTTTCAAATGAAAAATAAATAGCAAATGTCTTTTTTTAATTTTTAATGAACGCTTTCACCATAAGTTCTGTGTTTAAAAACAGTTTAAATTCCAAATTTTTAACATATCTTTTTCAATTCCAACATTTATTGCAGACAAAATAAAATAAAATATTAAAAATCTTTTTTTTCGTCAAACATTTAAAAAAACGTAATCTTTTGATTTTTCTTTAAACCCCAATGAATGAAAAAAAGGCAAAATTTATACAAATATATATTTTTTTGTTTTACGAAATTTCAAAATAGATTTTTTCAGCGATAAATCGGATTTGTCGCCGAAAAAAATTTTAAAAAAATGTTGTCCTTGAAAAAATGCAGACAGTAATTTATTAATATTTTTGTGGAATTTTATAATTTTTAATTAACTTTTTTTTTCAAACTTGAAAATCTGACAGATAGTAAAAATAAAGAGGAATTTGTTAAAATTCTGATTTAATTTGTTTTTCGCTCCAGAAAAAAAGCAGCTGTGGGCAAAAAAAGACATTGAATGATAAATAAAGGTACCGTAGTATTTTAGGATAACTCAAAAGGCGTAAAAAATTAATTGTTAATAATTGTTAACTTTTAAAATTATTCAAAATTTATAATGGACAGGAAGATGTCATGATTTCCATATAAAATGTTAATATAGCATTCATCCAAAATTTTTAAAAAATATTAAAACATGAATTTCATAATTAATGGGTCTCTTTTTTTGTGTAACATTTTTAAAAAATTTATTTAAATATTCAAAAAATCTTAAATCTTTTTTTTGTTACAAATGTTCATTCTTTTAATAAAATAAATTATATTTATTATTTTAGCTATCAGCAATGAGATCGTAAAATATTTGCTCTTTTGTCCCCATAAAATGTAAATGGAATCTATTGTTAGCTTGAAAAATGTAAAAAATGAAGAAATTTAGAAAAAAAAATAAATCCAAAAAAATATAGCAATGTTTTTTTTGTTGTTTGCTCCTTTTTTAAAAATGTTGCCGATGCTTTTGAAACAGTGTATTTCAAAAAAACGATTCTTTTTGCCAAATATATTTTGCACATAAAAAAATTAATTATCACTTTTTTTATCCTTTAATGTTAAGCTGAAAAAAAGAAGGCATGTTTGAAAACATATATTTTTTTATAAATCCAATATTGCATTTTTTACCTGTTTTTTTTCCGTAGTCATTTGCAAGGCCGTATACAGAAAAGAATTTCGGAGGGGGCACAGCGATTTTGGGGGGGGGGGCACACCTTTAATCTTTTGCCGCCGCCAACACGAAGCGACAAAAGATCAAACGAAATTCTGCAATTTCGGGGGGCACAGATCCCGAACCCCCCCCCCCCCCCCCCCCCTTAAATACGGCCTTGGTCATTTGACATTGATGCCCAATTTTATGAACAAATTTCGTCAGTTTTCTTTGGAAAAAAAGTGTTTTTTGACGAAATCGATTTTTTCAAAATCAAAAATAGCACAGCAAATTTATGGGCGGGGTTTTGAGATTTTAAAAAATGATGATTTTTATGGCAGCTGCTGTAAAATGTGGCAGAGAAAAAAAAAGAAAGACGATAAACTTTTTGGGGAACATAAAAATCGTGATTTTTTTATGAAGGAGACATCTTTTTCGGTGGTTTTTTATTTCATAATTTTCTGCCAAAAAAACATTGAAGCAAAAAATAGCTTTCCAAAATTTGCATCAAAATTATCGGAATTTTTTGAATATTTAATTAATGCAAAAAAATATTTACAAATTTGCCCAATATCGTTTTAAACGTCACTTTTAGTTGCATACATAAATTATTTTATTTTGGAATTACTAACTCTGATGAAGATAAATGAGTTTGTAGTTTGGCCTTGGGTCCTTTTTCTTTCTCTTCCTTCTTTGTTTGTCTTTCCCCTCGCTCTCTTTTTATGTGCGTTATGATCCTACAAAAGAGCTAATTTTAGCAACTGATGCAAGTGATTATGGCGTGGGAGCAGTACTGTATCACCGAGAAAGTGATGGAACGGAGAAGGTAATTTCAAATGCATCAAGAAAATTAACAAGTGCTGAAAGAAACTATGCCCAAATTGAAAAGGAAGCCTTAGGAATAATATTCGGAGTCCGAAAATTTGCAACTTATTTACTTGGAAGACATTTTACCCTTTTAACCGATCACCAACCTTTGCTTCGAATTTTTGGTCCAAAATCATCTGATAATGCAATTGCGGTGAAACGATTAGCCAGATGGGCAATAATTCTGATGAATTACGATTATACCATTGAGTATCGAAGAACTGCAGATTTTGCGAATGCTGATGGTCTTTCAAGACTTCCTGATCCTTTTGAACAACCAAATGCAGATATGTTGGATGAGGAGGAAGGATTTGAAACCATGTATGCTTTGGATGAAAGCATATCCCCTTTAAATTTGGATAGCATTATTGAAGCTACTAAAACTGATAAAATTTTACAGCAGGTGATGCTTTGGGTGAAGCAAGGATGGCCTAAATCTGCTGAAAAAGATTGTAATTCTTGGTGGAATAGAAGAGAGGAACTGTCTTGCCGGGCAGGCTATTTACTTTTTAAAGATAAACCTGTAATCCCTGAAGTTTTGCAGATGGAAGTTTTAAAATTATTACATGGCGCTCATATTGGACGAAATCGAATGTTGCTTCTGGCAAAGGATACCTTTTGGTTTCCAAATATGTCTGCTGCCATTACAAATGGCAGCAGTGTGTGCATATCGATCATGCACAATTTCATGGGAAGCAGTGGCTAGTTGTTGTTGATTCAAAATCAAATTGGATTGAAGTTTTGGAGTGTGGTAGCACAGATTCAAAGACAACAATTAAACTTCTCAAATCTCTTTTTTCCCGATACGGTATTTGTAAAATTTTAGTCAGTGATAATGGTACAGGGTTCACGAGCAGTGAGTTTGAAGAATTTTGCCGAGTTCGTGGAATTGTCCATACCTTAACTCCACCTTATCATCCTCAAAGCAATGGAGTTGCTGAACGAGCAGTTCGAACTTTTAAAGAATTTGCAGAGAAACATTTCCAAGCTGGACATTCACTGGGAGATGCTGTTGCAAATGCCTTGCTTATTCATCGTTCAACGCGTTGTGTTAACGAGAAAATGTCACCAGCAGAGATTGATTTTGGTCGAAAGTTGAGAACTTGGATGACTATTCATGAAGTCCATACTATCATGAATGGGGGAGATAAATGTGAAGAATTTCCAGTTGGAACGAAAGTCTGGGTAAGATGCTACTCAGCTGGACCTCGTTGGCGTGCTGGATATGTTTCTTCCATTACCAGCAGATGTACATTTGTGATTGAATGTAATGGGGACCTGCTTTTTCGCCATCGAGATCAGATAAAAAAAGCTGGCGAGCTTGTGTTCAAAGAAAAAGTGAGCGGGAGTTCCCGCAACGAAAATAATCCTCTTGCTGCTGCTGCTGCAACATATAACGGGGCGCCAAACATATGTGTTAACAAAAAAGACAGAATCAAGCATATTTTCACCATTTTTTGACAAAAAATGGTTAAAAGCTCTTTAGAAAGACATTTGTTAAAGAAAGCCAGTAAAATGGGTATTTTTTACAAATTTTATAAAGGGCATAACAAAATATGTGAAAAACTGATAATTCAAATAATTTGTTATAAATCTTAACAAAATATTTGAATTCAAAAGATTTTGCTTTTTTGTTAAGCTATTCTTCCTTCATTCCTTAACAAAATAAATTTTTCTTTTTTGTTAAGCTTTTCTTCCAATTCCTTAAAGGGAGTGTCGAAGATAGTGAAAAACTTTTTTCCGTCATTCCAAGTGATGGGGAATGCATTTGTTGCGTGCGGGCGGACAAACTTTTTCATTCCCCATCACTTGGAACGACGGAAAACGTTCATAAAAAGTTTTTCACTGTCTTCGACACTCCCTTTAACAAAATAAATTTTTCTTTTTTGTTAACGACTCTTACTGGGATTCGAACCTGCGACTTCAAACTTGGAACGTTTTTTTTTTAAACCACTGCGCCATTGGGCCAACCAAGTGAGAGCCTTTTTTTGTGAATGTATGCAAAAGGCTTTTTTTTGCGTTTTTTGCTCAAAAATTATTTAATTTTACTTTTTTTTATCTGTTGAATCTTTTTTTATTTTAAATACAAATTTTTATTTAAATATTGATTTATTTTTAGCTGTTACAAAAAGAAAACAAAAAATAAAATATTTTTTATAAATAAAGACAGAAAAAAGCTTTGGCAAAATAATATAAGCATGCACGTAAAATATTTGCAAATAAAAAAAAGAGATAAAAAAAAGTTAAGCTCCATTATTTCCATTTATGAATTTTGAGATCCGAAGAAAAATCTATTAAACTTGGTAACGTTATGCAAATAACAGATATTTCTGCAATATTTAAGTTTGCCGAAGATAAAGCTTCTTGTTATATTCATGAGCCTCCAATGGAATGTGAGCGTTTTACGGTGATTTCATTAATGAATTTTTAAATTTAGGGATCGATCTTATTACTACAGCTATTTTAACTGATATTAAAGAATGTTCAGCAATTACAGTTTCGAGTAAAAATGCAAATAAACAAGCTCGATTTAAAGAAACTTTAGCAAATGGAATTACAGAACAATAGGAAAAACAAGCAGAAGAAGCTGCAACACCTTTAAAACCGCGCGCTTCACGAAAGCGTGGATTGACATCCACTTCTGTTCCACCATCTCCACAAACATCACGGCGTTCCAATGAATCTCAAAATTCATAAATGAAAATAATGGAGCTTACAAGGGAAGTATGCCAACTGTTTTTGGAAATTTTACTCGAAATTTGACTCAAATTGTAGGTATGGTATAGGAAATGAATGTGTAAAAGTATTAGCGGCCAATGGCGAGCCAAAAAATTATAATTCCAAATTAAAGATCTAAAAATTCAATGATTAATTTTTTTTCACAGGGGGGACCACGTTAAAACAAAAAAATTTTTTTTAACGTTGGCCGCTAATACTTTTACACATTCATTTCCTATACCATATCTACAATTTGAGTCAAATTTCGAGTAAAATTTTCAAAAACAGTTGGCGTACTTCCCTTGTTAACTTTTTTTTATCTCTTTTTTTCATTTGCAAATATTTTACGT
This sequence comes from Panagrolaimus superbus, assembly GCA_964035985.1. Classification (NCBI taxonomy): domain Eukaryota; kingdom Metazoa; phylum Nematoda; class Chromadorea; order Rhabditida; family Panagrolaimidae; genus Panagrolaimus; species Panagrolaimus superbus. Next base: position 18,460,007 of record OZ038357.1, read on the forward strand.
GCATGCTTATATTATTTTGCCAAAGCTTTTTTCTTTCTTTATTTATAAAAAAATATTTTATTTTTTGTTTTCTTTTTGTAACAGCTAAAAATAAATCAATATTTAAATAAAAATTTGTATTTAAAATAAAAAAGATTCAACAGATAAAAAAAAGTAAAATTAAATAATTTTTGAGCAAAAAACGCAAAAAAAAGCCTTTTGCATACATTCACAAAAAAAGGCTCTCACTTGGTTGGCCCAATGGCGCAGTGGTTTAAAAAAAAAACGTTCCAAGTTTGAAGTCGCAGGTTCGAATCCCAGTAAGAGTCGTTAACAAAAAAGAAAAATTTATTTTGTTAAGGAATTGGAAGAAAAGCTTAACAAAAAAGAAAAATTTATTTTGTTAAGGAATGAAGGAAGAATAGCTTAACAAAAAAGCAAAATCTTTTGAATTCAAATATTTTGTTAAGATTTATAACAAATTATTTGAATTATCAGTTTTTCACATATTTTGTTATGCCCTTTATAAAATTTGTAAAAAATAGCCATTTTTCTGGCTTTCTTTAACAAATGTCTTTCTAAAGAGCTTTTAACCATTTTTTGTTAAGCCTCTAACAGGATTTTTATTTAGCCCTTTTTCGAGTAAATTTGTTACAACATATGTTTGGCGCCCCGTTATATTTTTCAAATGAAAATGGAAGTTCCTCTTTTACTGCTGATAATAGCAATGTTTCTTCAGCTAGAGATAATCCTGTTGATTTTGAGCAAGAAGTTGTAACTTCACCATCTTCTGAACCTCCTCGTAGGTCTAAACGTGTTCCCGCGGCGCGCAAACGTTTCCCTGTTGAAGGTTTTAATTATTTGAATGTTAATTTTTTGTCTACTTCAGCTTTACCAACAACTTTAAAAGTATTGCCGAGTATGGGCCGTTATTGGAAGTCTGAAAAAAGCCGGGATAGGCATGAACCTGTTAGTTTACCAACTAAACCAATTAGAAAAGAAGAATATAAAGCTGTTAAAGCTAAAGTTAAAGCTCCAAGCTTAAGCCCCAACAAAGATAAGGCTGCAAGTCCACGTCCACCACCATCAAATTCAAGTGCTGCACTAAAACCTGTTAAAGATAATACAACCCGGAGTGTCGGTAATTCCAGAGCTCATTTTGATAGTCGTCGTCGGGAAGATTGTAATGCTGATGCTCGCGTCTTTAAGCAAGCGAAGGAAGCTAAGAGCCGACAAGGTCGTATTAATTATGAAATAGATAAAATTGTGGAATGTGCGGGTGCTGAATTTAGCCGAGTTGGTTTAGAACAAGTTGAACTTCAAAATCGAATGAGGCTTGGTGAAGCGATTGGTGATCAGGATATTGAGGATGTTCAATTTATCAAGTTTATTTAGAATACACCAAATTTCAAGTTTATCAATGAAAGATTGAAGAAAAGCAGTTTTAGGGTTTCCGAAAATTTTAAGATCATCAGCATACATACCGATTTCAACACCTTCAGATTTGCAAAAAGTTGGAAGATCAGAGACAAAAAATAAAAATAATAATGGACCTAAAACAGATCCTTGGGGGACACCTCTGTTACAATTATAAGAAGAGGAATTACAATCATCGACGATAACAGAAAAAGTACGGTTTTTAAGAAAGTTTGCAATCCATTTAAGTTCAAGACCATCAAATCCTTTGTCATGTAATTTTTTTAAGAGAATTTCATGATCAACAGAGTCAAATGCTTTTGCAAAGTCAAAATAAATAATGTCAATAGGTTGTGCTTTATCACAGTGAGAAGTAATAAAGTTATATGAAGACAACAATTGTGTAATGACTGATTTGCAAGGAAGAAATCCATGTTGGGTAGACGGAATAATATTATTGGAGATTAAATAATTTAAGAGACTTTTAGCAACAATTTTTTCAGCAATTTTAGACAAAGAACACGTTAAAGAGATTTGCCGATAATTTTCGACTAAACTAGAATCACCTTTTTTGTAAAATGGTTTAACAATTGCTTTGCGCCAAAAAGACGGTATTTTACCAGAAGAGAGACTTTTTTGTAACAAAAGGGAAACAGGAAGAGCTAAAGACGTAGAGCATTTTTTAAGGAAGATAAAATTAATTTGATCAGGGGAAGTATTATTTTTAGATGGTAATTTATTTAAAATATCTTCTATAAAATTTGGAGAAATGTTATTAATATCGATACATTTTAAGCTTGTTGATGAATCAATTTCGTAGTTATTTACATCAGAATTTTCATAAAATTTGGCAAAAAGTTCTGCCTTTTCAAGAGGATGATTTACAATTTCGTCATTAGATTTTAGAGAAGGAATAGGTGGGGAACCTTTAATTAAGGAAGAAATCCTGTTATACATGCCTTTCATAAAACGAGATTTTCTTAGACGTTTTTCACGGGCTATATTCCATTTTTTAGAGAGATAAATAATTTTTCGAGAAACAAGAGAAATTTGGAAATATCTTTCACGTGAAAAGGGTTTAAGCAATAATGAATTACGGTAATTGATAGTTGTTTCAATGTGAGGAGGATAATATGGAATTTCAGGAACATAAAATGGTACAAAATTTTCAATTGTTAAATTTATAAAAGTGTGAAAGAGAGTGTAGATTTCATCTACGCAATTACAATTTAATAAGAAATTTTTCCAATCAAAATTGGAAAGAAATGAATTAATTAATTTATAATCAGCTTTTGCAAAATCCCGACGTTTATTTAATATAGGTGGTTTTGTATTACAACAAATAGTAGCAGAAATAGAATTATGATCAGAATTTGCAAAAGGTGGAACAACTTCAGGATTTATCAAAGAATCAGGATTGGATGTAATTAACAAATCAAGAACATTATTTAGACGAGTTGGCGTATTAATTAAATTTATTAAATTGCAAGATGACAAGAAATTTAAAAAGTATTTACCCATTTTATCAGTTAGAGTTAAAGTTAAATTAAAGTCCCCAGTAATAATATTTGTATAAGATGACGAAAGATTGCTCTGAATAGTTTCGCAGAGCTTTATTAAAATAGAAAAAGTGGTTTTTTTAGGAGGAGCATAAACTACGAAAATTCGAATTGGATTAGGTAATAAAAAGATATCAATAATTAACATATCTATTACAGGGATTTTTTTAAAAGATAAGTTTAATGCAGAAACAAATTTTGGAATTATAAGAGCAACCCCGCCACCGCGTTTATCAGATCTATCAGAACGAAAACAAATAAAAGGGGTGTTAGAGACTAATAAAGAAGAGGGAATGTTAGGTTTAAGCCAAGTTTCAGTTATACAAAAAATAAGGTTAGTATTTTTTTCAAGAAAATAATGTAAATATTCATATTTTTTATTGATAGAACGAACGTTAGAAGAAAAAAATTTAAAAGTAGTTAATTCAGGGGTTAAAGAGGGCTCATTACTACACCATTATTGCTTACTTGGAGATTGTGGAGGAACATACTCGGATAATTCGCCATTGTTGGAAATGTAAACTTCATTACGAAAATAAACAGCAGCAATATTTTCTTTTCGAAGGGCAATAATTGTTTTTCGTTTTTCGTTGTAAATATTTTGTTCTTCACGAGTTCGTTGAGGATTGATAAACATTCCATCGAAATTTTTATTGTTGCGAAGTTTTTTAGCGTTAACCAAAGCAAATCGGCAGAAAGAAGGATCCGGAAAGATCATCTTGATAAGCGATGGCTTGTCGTTTTTTGTTTTTGATTTTTCCCTTGCTTGTTTAATCGCAGCATAAGCATTCTTGGTTTTTTCAACTTCAGCTTTCTTCAAAGTGCCCAATCGATAAACAGTTGGAACAAAAGGAATACCAAGGTAATCAACAATTTTTTTGCAAATTTTTTGATCATGTTCAGCAACTTCAAAGGGTGAATTACCAACAGGAACAACACCAGAGACCATTAAAGCACATCTTCGGTGACGACTTTCAGCAGCATCAATACGAGAAATAAGCTTTGTTGTTGCACTATTTAAAGTATCAATAATACTTCGAGATTTTTTGAGAGCATCAAGAATTTTTCCAACATTAGCTTTAATAGTTTCATCAGTTAAACTTTCAAAAAATTCTTCAGCAGTGTTTAAAGAATCATCAATTTCTTGAAGAGAAGAACTCAATTCGTCATCTTCATCAATTAAGCTTTTCTTGTGCTGTGGAGAGACAAGATTATCACTACGAGAAGCATTTCTCCGTTTTAAAGGAGTCGTAGAAACAGACATTTTATCTTTTTTTTTAAAAAGATAAAAAATCGAATAAAAAATAAAAAGCGACTGCTTGCAGTGATAAATAAAAGAGATGATTTTTTTTTTGTTGGAAAAAAATTATTCGCCTGTTTAAAAATAAAGCAAAATTTTGTTTTTAAACCAAATGTTTTACGATCCAAATATGATATTTTCAAAGAAAAGCAAATGTTGAAACACCGAAAAACGCGAGCAAAAAGAAAAAATAGTGATGTAACATTTCGCGACAGAAACAAATTTTTCAGCGACATTAAATAAAATTTCATCGAAAAAAAACTTTTTCATCAGCATTTTTTTGTTCCAAAAAAGTCAAAATAGTATGAATGCAAAAAATGAAATATAATTAATAAATTTAAAGAAAATAATTTCTGTTTTGAATATTTAAGTGGTGTTTGAAATTAAATCATATAAAATTTGAAAAGTGATAAAAAATAAGATAAAATAATTGAAAAAATAGTTGATATTAAATGGATGCATTTGAAATAAAAGATGCCACATACTTTTATAAAACACCAAATTTTTATTTTTTGGTACAAAAAAAGTAAATAAGCAAAATTTTTCTGCTCTTTGTCAGGTATAATAGGGTTATGAAACAGAAATTTCTCCCTTTTTATGACCAACAGATTTCCCGGTATCTTCCAAAAAATAATATTCTATTGTTTAAACATTTTCAAAACGGTCAATTTTTTACACAAAATAAAATGTCTATTTTTTGCCCAAAATTTCGCAACTTTTGTTGGAAGAAAAATTATTCACCTGTTTAAAAATAAAGCAAAATTTTGTTTTTAAACCAAATGCTTTAGGATCCAAATATGATATTTTCAAAGAAAAACAAATGTTGAAACACCGAAAAAAGCGAGCAAAAGCAAAAAATAGTGATGTAACATTTCGCGACAGAAACAAATTTTTCAGCGACATTAAACAAAATTTTATCAATAAAAAACTCTTTCATTGGCATTTTTTTCATTGCAAAAAAATCAAAATTGTTTGAATGCAAAAAATGAAATATAATTAATAAATTTAAAGAAAATAATTGAAGTTTTGAATATTTAAGTGTTTTAAATCAAATAAAATTTGAAGAGTGATACAAATCAGATAAAATTATTGAAAAAATAGTTGATATTAAATGAATTGATTGAATGCAGCAGATAAGAAATGATGCAGCTTACTTTTATAAAACACAAAATCTTTATTTTTTGGTACAAAAAAAGTAAATAAGTAAAATTTTTCTACTCTTTGTCAGGTATAATAGGGTTATGAAATGGAAATTTCTCCTTTTTTTAACCAGCAGATCTCCCGGTATCTTCCAAAAAGTATTATTCTATTTTTAACAGTTTTTAAATAAAACGTTCATTTTCTTGCCCAAAATTTCGCAACTTTTTTGATTTTTAATTTGCAAAAACTTTCGTCACTGAAAAAAAGAAGGCATATTTGAAAATATGTATTTTTTTATAAATCCAATATTGCATTTTTTACTTGCTTTTTTTCCATAGTCATTTAACATTGATGCCCAATTTTATGAACAAATTTCGTCAGTTTTCTTTGGAAAAAAAGTGTTTTTTAGAAAAATCGATTTTTTCAAAATCAAAAATGCCACAGCAAATTTATGGGCGGGGTTTCGAGATTTCAAAAAACTATGATTTTTATGATAGCTGTTTTAAAATGTGGGAGAGAAAAAAAAGAAAGACGATTAAAACACGGTGTGTTGACGCTGTGTTAAGCTGTCCATTGAGATTTTAAACACAAATTCTGAAACTTCTATACACCAGATTTCCTTCCTTTATTTTTTAAAACAATTCCATTACGGTCTATTTTGGCTGGCACTTAGAAAAATCGAAAAAACGATTATAGTTTTTTAAATAATTAAGAAAAAAGCAAAAAATTTCAAAAATAGCAGAAAACAAAATGTTGAATTTGATGTTTTTTGCATCAAATTTTAGGTTTTTCATATCGGAAACGTTTTCTACTACCCTTATTTACTATTATTTAATGCTAAATAAAACTTATATAAGAAAAGCAGAGTTTTAAAAATTCAAATTTTTGCTTTCACTGGACAGTTCAACACACCGTGAAAACGCATTCTCTGAATTTTTTTAAGATTTGCCATAAATTCGGTACAGCTCAAAAAATCAATTTTTTTAGAAAGTAACCCTATGTTTTCGACTATGCTTAACAAGCATATTCCCAAAATGTTAGAGCTTAAATCCTACCGTAACCCCCTTTTAGTGATCCTGAAGAGAAAATATGCATTTTTTTCACTTCAACGGCAAATAATTAATTTTTTATAACTTTTTAATATTTTTCTACCCATATAGGTTTTCGAGGTCGGGAAATTCGAATATCCTATTTTCAAACCGAAATTTTCATTGTAAGACCCATTTTTGGCGTTCCCGTCGTATTCACGCCGTTCTGACGCCGCGGGAAGAGGCGGGCCGGTTTCACAAATATCACCATTTTGATAGATTTAGCGCTCGTGCAAAATTGGGTTCACGAAGGCGGAAGATGGGATACTGTAGATTTTCAAATTTCGATTAGTGGCAAAAAAAAGAAAAATACTTACCAAATTTTTAAATGCAAAAATGAGTTAAGACGAAATTTTTTCCCCATACATATATATGTAATACTACAAAATAACGGTATCGGCACGAAAACTTGAATTTTACAAAATGTAGAGTTTACCACTAAATTTCCTATAGTCGAAAACCTATAAAACCAGGAAATTAGCTAAATTGACTGAAAATTCGATTTTTCGCCAAAGATCGAAATTTGAAAATCTACAGTATACCATCTTCCGCCTACGTGAACCCAATTTTGCACGAGCGCTAAATCTATCAAAATGGTGATATTTGTGAAACCGGCCCGCCTCTTCCCGCGGCGTCAGAACGGCGTGAATACGACGGGAACGCCAAAAATGGGTCTTACAATGAAAATTTCGGTTTGAAAATAGGATATTCGGGTTTCCCGACCTCGAAAATTTATATGGGTAGAAAAATATTAAAAAGTTATAAAAAATTAATTATTTGCCGTTGAAGTGAAAAAAATGCATATTTTCTCTTCAGGATCACTAAAAGGGGGTTACGGTAGGATTTAAGCTCTAACATTTTGGGAATATGCTTGTTAAGCATAGTCGAAAACATAGGGTTACTTTCTAAAAAAATTGATTTTTTGAGCTGTACCGAATTTATGGCAAATCTTAAAAAAATTCAGAGAATGCGTTTTAACTTTAGTCAAGTTCAAAAAGCAACAAACATATATCTATTTTCATCGCCTTTTAATAGGGAAAATCAAACGTTGTTCCAAAATTTAAAACATAAATGTAAAATTAAAGTTATATTTATAAATTTTGGAAATGCAATAAAATTAATTGTTGGAGGGATTCCATGCACAAAATTATGTATTTTCGTGTCTTCGATCGCATGTAACAGCTTTTTCATCCTTCGCAAAAAGAGAATATATTTAAGAAAAAGAATGATTAAAACTGTACATTTTTCACATTTTGTGAATGTATTTTTGTGGAATATTTTCACAAGTAAATGTTTTCCTTTTTAATATCAACACTGATACTTACTGTTAATAACCAACGATTAAAAAAATATAATACAAAAATTATTAAAATATTGAAAAAAAAATTAAAAGAAAAATAAAACACGAAAAATCATCACACTTTTTTTGTTGGAAAAAAATTATTCGCCTATTTTAAAAGAAACAAAATTGATAGCAAAATTTTGTTTTTAAACCAAATGTTTTATGATCCAAATATGATATTTTCAAAGAAAAGCAAATGTTGAAACACCGAAAAAAGCAAGCAAAAAGCAAAAAATAGTGATGTAACATTTCGCGACAGAAACAAATTTTTCAGCGACATTAAATAAAATTTCATCGATAAAAAACTCTTTCATTGGCATTTTTTTCATTGCAAAAAAAAGCAATAAAATTTAATAAATTTAAAGACAATAATTTCTGTTTTGAATATTTAAGTGGTGTTTTATTATTGACCATCAATTTCGTTTTACTCATGCAAATGTTTGGTTTGAAGCTAATTCGACTGATGATCAATTGGAGAATTTAATTGAATTACGACAAGGTACGACAAAGCCATCACTTTTAATGGATGAAAAATTAGCAGAAGTCGATAAGTTTAATATTACACCTGGATGTACTTTACAAAGATACATTATGCAAAAGATGAATCAATTGGAAGCTGTTCGATATATAATAATAATAATTTTAAATTTAAATTTAAAACCTATTTATTTTAAATTCAAATATTTTTGTTTTTTTACAGAGTATAAATAATTACTAAGAATTTTTGCAACAAATTTTTAATTAAAAATTTAATAAAAAACATTTTTAAAAATTGAAATAAAACTGTAGTGTATTTTTGAAAATATATTTTTTTTAAAGTAGGAGAAACAAAAAATATGTTTTAGAAATAGGATGATGCCTGTATTTAATATATAAAATATGATAAATCTTTTGTAAATGTTAATCTTGATTTGAGCAATAAACATATGTTACAATTACTTGCATTGCCATTCCTGGAGGTGGCACTGATCGGGCTTCTAATTGTCCATCACTGTTACAAACGACTGTTGCAGTTTTTGTTCCAGGATTTGCTTGACTTTTTTAATAAATTGCATATTTGCATAAATATTAAATATGTTAAACAAAAAGTTTGCCAAATTATAATTACTCCGATAACAACATCTTTTCCGCCTCCTGCGGTATTACATGTTATAACAAATGAGAGACATCCTGGACCAACGGGATTCCCTGCAACAATACTTCCTGGACCCCTATGAACACCCGTTGCTCCAGTCGGTACATCAGTAAATGATGGAGCTGCACATGTGGTACACGCTAAAATCATGATTTTCGTTCAATTAAAAAAGTTTAAAATAAAAATTAAGAGGCCTCCAAAACCCAAGGGTTGGGGAGCTAGATACTTAGAATATAGGTAAATTCTTTGCAGGAAATCTTAAATGAATGCAATTGAGCCAAAAAAAATTACTAAAAACGTGTGTGAAATTCTTCAATTAAAAATGTTTTTCCATTTTGGCAGACACTTAAATGAAAAAATAAACCCAACATCTGCAATTTTTTTTCACAAATTTGTAAAATAAAAAATGCAAAAATTTCTTCGATGACGAAATCTTTTTTTTTCATCGATAAAATTCGCGATTGTCAAATCATTTTTGAAAAAAAAGGCACAAAAATGGGAGCTGAAAAAATTATTTGAATTTTTTAATTCTTTTTTTTTAGTATTTTTTAAAAGTATATTTATTATTTTTTAACATTGAATTAATAGTTTTTTTTGCACAATTAACTACAAAAAAACCCAATCGAATTTTCGATCAATAACAATAATAAAAGATAAAGAATCAATCCGCTCAGTCATCCAATAAATGATAAAAATATCTCTCCTAAATAACTTTACAGCTTTTATTGAAAATATTTTTTAGATTTCAGGGAGAGAACGGTAAGTATTTTTAAGATTTTTGGGTCTCGCAGCGATCAATTAATTCACCCTGAAAAAAAACAGTTTGAATATGCAACTTTCTAAAAATCGTGATTTTACAAAAAAAGTGCGTAATAATGTTTTTAAGGTAATTTTTAATAAAACAAATAACATAAAAACATTGCAAAAGATTTTTAATAATAAAATAAAAAGTACAGCATATTTTGAATTATTTTATTTGTTTTCTTTTTAATAATTAATAATTATAAAAAACGATAAAAAATAATTTACAACATGCTCGCTTCGGCAAGTTTCCCAAAAACAAATTTTTATTTATTTTTTGGGCTTAAAAGCCGTTTAGAGTTAGAAATCTTTAAAAAAAACAGTTTTCTGATTATAGATTAAAGCAAATTATCTGATGGTTACTGTTTTTTTGAAAAATAAATAGCAAATGTCTTATTTCAATTTATTAATGAATAAGCTCACTTTTTGTTCTTTGTTTCAGAACAGTTTAAATTCCATAGTATTAACATATTCTTTTTTACGTAAGAGCATTTGGATTCCCCTTTTCAAAATTCCGTCAAATTATAAATGCGTTAAGTTTTTAATTTCAAATTTACGTTAAAAATGTTAGATAATTGAAAGTATGACAAAAAAAAGTTACCAGCATTATTTTGCCAATTTTTGCCAATCATTAGGCATTTTAATTAATAAATTAATTTTCAAATGAAAAATAAATAGCAAATGTCTTTTTTTAATTTTTAATGACCTTTGGTTGCCCATATTTGAAAAAAGAGTTGAAATTCCAAATTTTTAACATATCTTTTTCAACTCCAACATTTAAATTTATTAAAGACAAAATAAAATTAAATATTAAAAATCTTTTTCTCGTCAAACATTTAAAAAACCGAACACTTTTTATTATTTTTTTTAAATCTCAATGAATGAAAAAAAGCATTATTTAAAAAAATAAAAATTTATTTTTTTTCTGTTTTACGAAATTTCAAAAGAGATTTTTTCAGCGATAAATCGGATTTGTCTCCGAAAAAAATTTTAAAACAATGTTGCCGTTGAAAAAATGAAGACAGTTATTTATAAATATTTTTGTGGAATTTTATAATTTTAATTAACTTTTTTATTTCAAACTTGAAAATTTGACAGATAGCAAAAATAAAGAAGAAAAGAAAAAAAATTTGAATTTGGCGCTGTTTGGCGAAGTGACAGATAGTAAAAATAAAGATGAATTTGTTAAAATTCTGATTTAATTTGTTTTTCGCTCCAGAAAAAAAGCAACTGTGGGCAAAAAAAACAAAACTGACATTGAATGATAAAAAAAAGGTACCGTAGTATCAGGTCGTTCCAAAAGTTTTTGCGTTTGGTTTTTTCTGTGGCAAATGGAACTGGGTGCATCTAAAAATCTGAAATTCTGCATGAAGGTAGCCGAGGATGTGGGCTAGATAATGTGATGTTGATTTTTTGTTATATCTAAAATTTTCATAGGATTCTGGAGCATTTTCTGTGCGAGACCCCGAATTTTCGAGGTTCTCGTGGAACGATGTTCTGGAAAATTCGATTTTGTGAGTTTTTTAGGTTAAAATGACCTATGATGTTATCTAAGACATTGTTACGACGAAATATTGAAGTTTTGGAACTTTCTTAATTTTTTCCAGATTTTGGGGATTCTGAATATGAAATTATGGGAAAGCTGATATCATGAAATTTTTTCAAAGGTTTTAACGGCTTCTGATGTAAACAAAGACAAGGAACTTTAAAAGAGTTAACAATGTAATATTACTGAATTCTTAACATTGAATTCTGACGATTCTGAAGTTCAGAATCTGAGGATTCTGAAGTCAAAAATTTTTTTTTTCTTTTTCTAATGCTTCTTGGGTGGAATTTTACAGGGATTCCAAAAATAATAGTGCTTTTTACTTTAGGGGTTCAGAAGACCGAATTCTGAAGATTCAGAAGTCAAAAACTTTTTATGGAATTTTTAATGTTTCTAAGGCAGAATTTTACAGGGGTTTCGAATATGGAAGTGGTTTTTATTTTTGGGGATTCTGAAGACGGGATTCCGACAATTCTAAATTCAAAAAAAAATTTTTGGAAATTTTTTAACTTCAGAATCTCCAAAAATACAAACCACTTCCACGTTCGAAATCCCTGTAAAATTCTGCCTTAGAAACATTAAAAATTCCATAAAAAGTTTTTGACTTCTGAATCCTCAGAATCCGGTCTTCTGAACCCCAAAAGTAAAAAGCACTATTATTTTTGGAATCCCTGTAAAATTCCACCCAAGAAGCATTAGAAAAAGAAAAAAAAATTTTTTGACTTCAGAATTCTCAGATTCTGGTCTTCAGAATCTTCAGAATTCAGTGTTAAGAATTCAGTAATATTACATTGTTAACTCTTTTAAAGTTCCTTGTCTTTGTTTACATCAGAAGCCGTTAAAACCTTTGAAAAAATTTCATGATATCAGCTTTCCCATAATTTCATATTCAGAATCCCCAAAATCTGGAAAAAATTAAGAAAGTTCCAAAACTTCAATATTTCGTCGTAACAATGTCTTAGATAACATCATAGGTCATTTTAACCTAAAAAACTCACAAAATCGAATTTTCCAGAACATCGTTCCACGAGAACCTCGAAAATTCGGGGTCTCGCACAGAAAATGCTCCAGAATCCTATGAAAATTTTAGATATAACAAAAAATCAAAATCACATTATCTAGCCCACATCCTCGGCTACCTTCATGCAGAATTTCAGATTTTTAGATGCACCCAGTTCCATTTGCCACAGAAAAAACCAAACGCAAAAACTTTTGGAACGACCTGATATTTTAGGATAACCCAAAATGCGTAAAAAAATTAATTGATTGTAAATTTTTAAATTATTCAAAATTTTTAATAGACAGGAAGTTGTGGGGGGGGGGGGGAATTCTAAAGAAGTGCCCTCATATTTTCAGGATAGTGCTAAAACAAGGGGGAGCAACTTTCGGACTGAAAATTTTGGCATTTTGGGACATTTCGCCAAACCATGCCAAATTCAAATTTTTTAAGATTTAACTATTTTCAAGTATTTATTACGAAAATTCAAGAATTTTGACACACAATAGCACAAAAAATATGTTTTTTTCTTCATAAAAAAAGGAAATTCGCTCAAACAAACTTTTCGCCTTAAAAAATCACTTTTTGTAAAAAAATGCAGAAAGTTACGATTATTAATTGCGTGTTGCATTGAACGATTAACTAAAAGTCAGTAGAATATCCGTTTAGTTAAAAGTTTATTTTAGTTAAACGTTTTTATAATACATTTTTAGTTAAAGGTTTATTTTAAACACTTTTAGTTAAAAGTTTATACAATATCCGTTTAGTTAAAAGTTTATATAATACACTTTTAGTTAAAAGCGGTATTGAGACACTTTTAGTTAAACGTTTATATAATACACTTTTAGTTAAAAACTTCTCAGAAGCGTAATACACTTTGGAATCTAATTATATTATTGAAACAATGGAATCTAATTATATTTCAACATCAGAAGAAGGTCCAACTGTAAAAAAAACGAAAGCTTACAATCATTGAAACTGAAAATTTTCTTGAGAAACAGAAAAAAACAATTTGCCGTCAAGCATTACGTGTAAGTATTTTTATAATTTCTTATTACAGCATCTAAATCAATGTTACAATTTTAGACAACTCAATTGGAAGAAGAAAACGATAATTTTGCTGAAATGTTTAATGTTAACGATATCGAAAAAAAAGCTAGAGAAGAACAGTTAGAAATCTTGGAACAACAAATAGCTCATTATAAAATTACTGTATCTGAACAGGTATGATTAAAAAGAAATCTTTAAAAATTTATCGTTTTTATTTTAGGACAATGATTTTAAAAAACAATTGAAAGAACAGGGCAGAACAATTAAGAATTTGGACTTATTAATCCGAATTGCTAATATCAAACCTGATCCTGGGCATAGTGATGAAATTAAAGAATTAGAACTTCAACTTCAAGAATCATGGCAACAAATTGAATATAAAAACCAGCAAATCAAGGATTTGGAAGCTCAACTTGCTACTTTTTAACAACATGCAATTTACCAGGGTTTTTTTTGTTCTTTTAAAACTTGTGTGTAGCATTTTTTATTATTGTGTTTCTATTAAGACGCAGTCTGTGAGAAAATCAAAAACACGCGGCACAGGCCAAAATTACTTTTCCCTGAAACTTTGCTTTATAGTAAAGTGACCCTGGAGAAACCGATTCCACTTTGTAACAAATTTTAAAAATATTTCATACTGTAGTTACAGTAATTTTAATAAAAAAAAAAAATACTTGAAAATAGTTTAATCTTAAAAAATTTGAATTTGGCATGGTTTGGCGAAATGTCCCAAAATGCCAAAATTTTCAGTCCGAAAGTTGCTCCCCCTTGTTTTTTTTTTTTTTATTACACAGAAAGGAAATGAAAAAAACGCTTATCAAAAATATCCATGTGACAGGTTCGACCCCGGTGGGCGACAATAAAAATTTTTTTGGCCCCGATTTCACTAATTTTTGGCACATATATGCTTTCGACCATGGGGAATTCAGTGGTTCCATTAGTTTTTCTAAAATTAAAAATCCCGATCTTTTCGCGCCGGGACAATGTTTGAAAATTATACATGAAATTTTCAAATATTTTTAAAACATTTATAAGGTAACGATTTTTTTTGCATATTATATTTTTCTTATAAGAAAATTCCCGAATTTTAATAATATTAGAATATTCTATCCCGCTCGGGATTTCCGACGATTTTTTATCAGGGTGATAAGAAAAAATCGGTGTTTCAGATATTTTGAACTTCCAAAAAGTAGTTATTCGGATTCCCCGACCTCGAAAACCTATAACACCCCCGAATTAGGCAAAAAAAATAAATTGCTTTTATTTACCATCAACTTGAAATTTTGGTAAAATTTACATAAAAATTACTGTAACTACAGTATGAAATATTTTTAAAATTTGTTACAAAGTGGAATCGGTTTCTCCAGGGTCACTTTACTATAAAGCAAAGTTTCAGGGAAAAGTAATTTTGGCCTGTGCCGCGTGTTTTTGATTTTCTCACAGACTGCGTCTTAATAGAAACACAATAATAAAAAATGCTACACACAAGTTTTAAAAGAACAAAAAAAACCCTGGTAAATTGCATGTTGTTAAAAAGTAGCAAGTTGAGCTTCCAAATCCTTGATTTGCTGGTTTTTATATTCAATTTGTTGCCATGATTCTTGAAGTTGAAGTTCTAATTCTTTAATTTCATCACTATGCCCAGGATCAGGTTTGATATTAGCAATTCGGATTAATAAGTCCAAATTCTTAATTGTTCTGCCCTGTTCTTTCAATTGTTTTTTAAAATCATTGTCCTAAAATAAAAACGATAAATTTTTAAAGATTTCTTTTTAATCATACCTGTTCAGATACAGTAATTTTATAATGAGCTATTTGTTGTTCCAAGATTTCTAACTGTTCTTCTCTAGCTTTTTTTTCGATATCGTTAACATTAAACATTTCAGCAAAATTATCGTTTTCTTCTTCCAATTGAGTTGTCTAAAATTGTAACATTGATTTAGATGCTGTAATAAGAAATTATAAAAATACTTACACGTAATGCTTGACGGCAAATTGTTTTTTTCTGTTTCTCAAGAAAATTTTCAGTTTCAATGATTGTAAGCTTTCGTTTTTTTTACAGTTGGACCTTCTTCTGATGTTGAAATATAATTAGATTCCATTGTTTCAATAATATAATTAGATTCCAAAGTGTATTACGCTTCTGAGAAGTTTTTAACTAAAAGTGTATTATATAAACGTTTAACCATTCACGTGGATGGCGGTCGATAAGTCGAACATTTAACATTCTTCGTTCCATACGACGTTGAGCAACAGCAAATCGATTTTCTTCAGCTTTGGTCAGGGCCCATGTTTCAGAAGCATATAGCATTGCAGGAAGCAATGCTATATGTTTCACTAAAAATTCGAATTTTTCGAATTTAGTTATTTTTTGAAATTTTGTGTTGTTTAGTTAAATAGTTGGAGACCATGAAAAAACTAATGAAAACTCAAATAAAATTATATTTTTTTAAATTTGACCATTTTTTCTATACCTCGACATTCATTCACTATTTAACTTAAATGGTGAATTTTTTCACAGTTTCATGTAAAAAAGGGTGGATTTTAATAATAATATGTTTAAAATAGTCGTTTAACAGAAAAAATTTGAATTTGGCCTAAAAAAGGTGTTTTTGGCAACGCGTCCTTCAAACGCATAAAGGAAATGCATTTTTTTGTTGCAAAAAAAAGGAAAGAAAAAGTGTCTTTTTTTCTACCAAAAAATTTTACTTTTTAAAATTTTCAGATGGCATAAGTGTTTTTGTATGTATTATTCATTAAAAAAATTTTTTTGATTGAATTGATCATCAAAAAACCATTTTATTTGATGTTGACCATATTGGACGGAATTTGATATTCAAGTTGATGCCAAATGGCCAAATTCTATACCACGCGGCTGAAACTTACTCGAAATGTTCCAAAAACATTACATTTGATAATAAAAAACACCGGAACACTTTTCATAACATATTTCAGAAGTTATGAATTTTTAATGATGGTGAAGATATTGGTGAGTGAGCTTCAGTGATGTCAAATGCGGCCGAAAATGTCGGCCGGCCGCGACCGCGGCCTAAAAATTTACGGCCTGGCCGGCCTGCGGCTGAATTTTTTTAGGCCGGCCGCGGCCGGCCTCGTTAAATCTGTAAAAATTTTTACCAGTAGTACATAAAATTTCTGTAATTTTTTTATATGAATTGCTGGATATCAAAAAAGATTTCAACTATTTTTTTAACATTTAAGCGAGTTTTCATTACTTTGAAAATAATGAGAATCAGTTTTTCTTTAAGTGTGGCGTACAAATTCGGCTATTTGGAAAAAAATTTAACAAACGCGGCCGACCCCGGCCGGCCTTATCTTCGGCCTGGCCGGCTTGCGGCCGAAAAGATGACGGCCGGCCGGCCGCATTTGACATCCCTGGTGAGCTTTGACAAAAAAAAAGTAATTGGGACCCCTTTTTTTTCTCAAAGTTCTGGTATTTTTAGATGCCCCATATTCTAAAGTATATGGAAAAAAATAGAAACCCAGCAATTTCGGATTCTGGTGGATTCTGTAGCTGGATTACTGTAATTTTTGACGTTTTTGGACATTCAATTGGATAAAAAACCACTTTAAATGTCATAAATATGGATGTTTCTGGGTCTCCTAGACTCAACACGTCAAGCGCTATCCAACGATACCACTTTTAGAGCTATCTGATACCTTGGCTCCAGAATCCGGATTCTGAATCCGGTATACTGAACTCAAAAACGACTTGATGAATCTCAAAACTGATGATGAACTTGGTGTTTTTGGACCCATATTACCCCAGAAAAACATTTTCAGCCAAATCCGTGACAAAAAAATTTCGGTTTTGCAGTAAAATACTGGATTGTTAGAAAAAACGTCCTTTACGAAATTTCAAAAAAAGATTTTTTCAGCGATAAATCGGATTTGTCGCCGAAAAAAATTTAAAAAAATGTTGCCGTTGAAAAAATGCAGACAGTAAATTTATAAATATTTCTGTGGAATTTTATATTTTTAATTAATTTTTTTATTTCAAATTTGAAAATCTGACAAATAGTAAAAATAAAGAAGAATTTGGAAAAATTTTGATTTAATTTGTTTTTCGCTCCAGAATAAAAGCAACTGTGGGCAAAAAAAACAAAACTGACATTGAATGATAAAAAAAAGGTGCCGTCGTATTTTTGGATAACTCAAAAAGCATAAAAAAATTAATTGATTGTAAACTTTTAAAATTATTCAAAATTTTTATTGTGCAGGAAGTTGTTATGATTACCATATAAAATGTTTATTAAGCATTCATTCAAAATGATAAAAAATATTAAAACATGAATTTCATAATTAATGGCTCTCTTTTTTGTTTGTCATTTTTAAAAAATTTATTTAAATATTCAAAAAATCTTAAATCTGTTTTTGTTACCTTTTTTAATGTTTTGATAAAATAATTTATATTTATTATTTTAGCTATCAGCAATGAAATTGTAAAATATTAACTCTTTTGTACCCCATGAAATCTAAATTAAATCTATCGTTAGCTTAAACTTATAAAAAAATGGAGAAATGTTTTTTTCTTTGTTCTTGTCTTTTTTTTAAAAATACTGCCGATGCTTTTGAAAGAGTGTATTTCAAAACAGCGACCCTTTTTTGCCAAATATATTTTGCACATAAAAAATCAACATTTTTATATTTCATCATGTTTTAAGAGACTGTCTACCAGAAAATCTTAAAATTTCACATATGAGCGGACCACACAATTTTATTTTTCAAATTTTTTTTTGTTTTTTGGTAGAACCTGGTCTAAAAACGTTATTCTGAAAGTATTACCCGTTCTTATAGTGCTAGTTTTGGATTGGCACGATGCCAAAGTTCATAATTGAGCAAAATTTCATGACAAGTAAAATATTTTTGTTTCTTTACCAAAAAATCAAAGTTTTCCCAGATGATACTAGTTGGAACAAGGTTTAAAAATATGTATCGTTTACATTTTTATCATATTTTTGAATACGATTTTTTCCACTTTGAATATTTCACCCCCTTTAAAAAATTTGCATTTTTCGTGGGAGGGATAGCCTGAAACGTGCAAAAGTTGCCCCAGGATATCAGCTTTTAAGTTATATATGATTCCTACCATAAAGGGATGAACTTAGGGATTCCTAACCAAAAAACTTTTCTCAACAACATCTATAACATCGAATAATAAATATATTTCGGGAATGGGAGCAGGTATCGACTTCCGGTGACTTGTATTATGAAATATAATGGTATTAGAGTATCCCGGGACAGTTTTAACTTTTTTGGTAACGATTTCGAAATATGGGAGCCCTTTGAAAATCCAAAATTTAACAAAATTAAAATATCGCAAAAACTTGGTTTTTTCTTTCACAATAAAATCAAATATGCACTATAATTGTAAAATATATGTAACAACATCAATATAAGATGATAAAAAATGACGGGGGATCAAAATCGATTTTCTATGATTTTTTCAATTTTGCTTATTTTTGACCAATTTTCAAGATGCCAAAACATTGGGAATATCGAAATATATCAACTAACTGATACTTTCGGTTTAAAATATAGCTCATTTAAGATTTTTGGACAATGTTTCAACATCCTGGAATTACTAGTTTTCGTTTTCCATGTTATTGAAAATATGCTCAAAAATTTGAGAAAAAACATCTGGAAATCAATGTTTTTCCGACACAAGATCACTAAAAACATTTTTTTTAGATCTATTATAATTTATTTTGGTGGGGTGAAGTGTTTTGAAATCATTTTGAACAATTTTAAGATTTTCGAAAATTACTGATTTTTCAAAATTTGAAAAAAATTATTTTATTTTATTTTGTGTTGAAATCATTCAGAAACTGTTCAAATATTAACATTTAAGCCAAAAAAAATGTTTTTAATGATCTTGTATCGGTAAAACATTGATTTCCAGATGTTTTTTCTCAAATTTTTGAGCATATTTTCAATAACATGGAAAACGAAAACTAGTAATTCCAGGATGTCGAAATATTGCCCAAAAATCTTAAACAAGCAATATTTTAACCCGAAAGCATCAGATAGTTGATATATTTCGATATTCCCAATGTTTTGGCATCTTGAAAATTGGTCAAAAATAAGCAAAATTGAAAAAATCATAGAAAATCGATTTTGATCCCCCGTCATTTTTTATCATCTTATATTGATGTTGTTACATATATTTTACAATTATAGTGCATATTTGATTTTATTGTGAAAGAAAAAACCAAGTTTTTGCGATATTTTAATTTTGTTAAATTTTGGATTTTCAAAGGGCTCCCATATTTCGAAATCGTTACCAAAAAAGTTAAAACTGTCCCGGGATACTCTAATACCATTATATTTCATAATACAAGTCACCGGAAGTCGATACCTGCTCCCATTCCCGAAATATATTTATTATTCGATGTTATAGATGTTGTTGAGAAAAGTTTTTTGGTTAGGAATCCCTAAGTTCATCCCTTTATGGTAGGAATCATATATAACTTAAAAGCTGATATCCTGGGGCAACTTTTGCACGTTTCAGGCTATCCCTCCCACGAAAAATGCAAATTTTTTAAAGGGGGTGAAATATTCAAAGTGGAAAAAATCGTATTCAAAAATATGATAAAAATGTAAACGATACATATTTTTAAACCTTGTTCCAACTAGTATCATCTGGGAAAACTTTGATTTTTTGGTAAAGAAACAAAAATATTTTACTTGTCATGAAATTTTGCTCAATTATGAACTTTGGCATCGTGCCAATCCAAAACTAGCACTATAAGAACGGGTAATACTTTCAGAATAACGTTTTTAGACCAGGTTCTACCAAAAAACAAAAAAAAATTTGAAAAATAAAATTGTGTGGTCCGCTCGATTTGAAAAATCTGGTAGACAGTCTCTTAACAGCTGAAAAAAAGAAGGATGTCTGAAAATATTTTTTTGCCTGCTTTTTTCCATAGTCATAGACATTGCGACATTATTTTTCAAATATTTAAATATGTTTTAAATAATTTTTATAAATTGAGATTTATTACTTTTTTTAAAATTAATTAAAAATTATATTTAATCAATTTTATGCACAAAAAGCTACCAGCAAAATTCAACCGATAAAAAAAATAAATTAGAAATTCAGACGCCAAAAAATATAAAAAATATAGCCAAAAAAAGAACAGGAGTAACAGGTTATTTTTGTAAAATGTCTGTTGATCAGCGAATGAAAAGTGAGGCCGTCGGCCGATGTGTCTTCGGCAAATTATTTTTGAAAAATTCTTTGTTTAAAAATTTACCATAGTCAGCAGCTCAAACTGATTGACAAATTTGACCGAAAATGTCATTTATTTTTTATTGAATAAGAGCATCACCTCTAACAGTTACAGAATAAACAAAAAACATAGTTATAATTGTTAAAAAAATACCATCGAACAATTTTAATAACGGGAAAAAAGCGGACATAAAACTAAAATATTCAAAAATTTGAATATCACGAAATCGGTAGTAATCGAATAAAATAAAACTATTTTTTTCGTTTTTTATGTACAAATTTCTTCAGTTTTCTTTGGAAAAAAAGTGTTTTTTAAAGAAATCGATTTTTTCAAAATCAAAAATAGCACAGCAAATTTATGGGCGGGGTTTTGAGATTTCAAAAAATGGTGATGATTTTTTTCAGCTGAAAAGTGTGGCAGAAAAAAATACAGGACAATAAACTTTTTGGAAAACACAAAATTGCATCATTTTGTGCCAAAAAACATGAAAGCAAAAAGGAAAGCTTTTTAAAAATTACATCAAAATGATCGGAATTTTTTGAATATTTAATTAATGCAAAAAATTGTTTACAAATTTGCCCAATATCGTTTTAAACGTCACTTAAAATTTTAGTTGCATATATAAATTGCATTTTTGGAAGTACCAAAATATAAAGCAGCGATCGATAAAAAAACTGTAAATTATGGGCAGTGTTTTGTTCAGAAATAAAGTTTATTTAAAACATAATTGAAAGCATTCAACTTTAATTTATTTTATTTTTGTATTTTACAGAATACAAAAAAATTACGAAACTTTGTTACTTTTTTACAAATAGTATTTTTGAATCCTGTTTTGTAGTTCTTTATTTTTAACATATTCAAAAAAGCCACTGATAAAGTTAACTTTAATCAAAATCAAAAAGCAACAAACATATATAAGTAGTAATGCCCTGGTAGAGGCATCAAAAAGGGGAGGAGCCTATTTTTCCTTTCCTCCGATTTTTACGCCAGTCGCACATTGTGTGTCCCTTTTTTTCTCAATTTTTTTTAATGCATATGTTTTAAAATATTTCCAATTTTTTTTTTGCAAATTATTTTTTTTAAAATTATTTTTTTCAAAATTTAAATTTTTTCAAAAAGTCATTTTTTGTATTTTTGTTGGTCTACATTTTTTCCTTCTGATTTTTTTTATGATTCAGATTTTTTATACTTCAGATTTTTTTTTCCTACAGTAATATTTTACCAGAGTAATTTTTTGGTCAAAAATCTTTAACGCACATATCTCAAGGTCATTTTTCCTGGGGATTTTAACAGTAATATTTTTACCGTATATTTTTGTACTGTAATTTTTTATACAGTAATTTTATGGGGGCTCCCTGAATCAGGCAAAGGCGGGAGATTTAAAATTTTTGAAAGGTAAAATAAATATTCTCTGAGAGGGGAAACGTTTTTGAATGAAATAAGTTTTTGAAGCAAAAAAGGAGTTGATAAATCATTTTTGTATTAAATATTTGAAAGTTTTTGAGAAAATAATCATTTTTAAAGAAACGTTTAGCTTTTTTAAACCGAAAAATGACTAAAATACGTGAAAATCCCAAAAAATAATACCGCAGAAAAAATGTTCGACCAACAAAAAGTATTTTTAAAGAAAAGAATGTAGATCGATCCACTTTTTATTGCATAAAAAACAACACCTCTTCGTGCCATCGCATTTATGAGGTCAACGCGAGAGTGCCATAAAAAATCTCGCGTCTGGTGTGTTTGTTTTGCAAATAATGCATAAAAAATTTTCGCGTCTGTTCTGTAACAAAAGAGGGACTGTTTTTCAAGAAATATTTTTATTCAAAGGAGAAAAAAGAGCATAATTTTAATAAATTAAGCAAAATTATTTGGATTTAAAAGATTTTTAACAAATTAAGTGGATACAAAACAATTAGAAGGCAAAAATATATTACCAGAATGATTATCTCTAACAACAAATCCTGGAATCCGAACTTCTTTTCCTTTGCATTTGTAATAATAATAAAGGCTAATGCGTTCAGCAGTTGTTGTAAAGGTAATTTCAGCGTCAATAAGTCGTGTGTGATCGGTCCGAACAGATAATGAACGTAAATTAATATTGCCCCAATTTGGGATATCAGTCAGTTTTTGCCAGTTTGGAGAAAAGAAATCACGAAGACCATCTCTTTTATGACGATGTTCAACAGGAATTTTTCCATAAGATAAATGTTCATTTAAAGCGGGAAGCGACATCCCTCAACCAGCTAGTACTTCTGTTTGTGAAAACAATGGATTAATAAAATGCATTTTTCCAATGGACGCATCCAAAAATGCGCGGGAAAATCAGTAAAAAATCTTGCACCTGTTCTTTTTTTTTGTAAAAAATAGCATATTTAAGGAAAAGTTAAGAAATATTTATGAAAAAAGAAGTCGCCGAATAATCAACGTTTTACACGGTTAAGATATATAAATTAAGAAATATTTAACGTAAAAAAAGTCGCCAAATTGTCGCCTTTTTCGCGTTTTCCTCTAATTCCGCGTCATTTTGACCCTATTTTCTATAGTAAAGTGTCATATTTAAGCAATATTTAAGGAAAATGGCGGGAAAATAAGTATTTTTATGCATATGTACATACAAATGGTGTGAGTGTTTCGAAAGCTCGAGATGGTCGCTAATCCGATAACATTGGATTTCGGAGGTCTCTTTTAAAAGTTGTCATTCTTTAGGTAAATTTTAATCCTGGTCAGTCGTGTCTTGTTTTTTCTTGTATTTTTAATTGTTTTATACAATTAAGTTGCAAATATGCAGAAATTTGACAATGAAAGTCGTGAAATAACTCCTGCTTCCGTTGATTTTTTCAATGCTAAACCTACTCTTGTTGGATTTCAACAATTTTCTACTGTCGAATACCCTCCTATTTCACCTTTGGACACATTACCAATTCATTTTCGAATTAATTCCGGACAAACATATCTTGATTTATCCAAGTTCGAACTTGCTACAACATTCCGTATAACAAAAAAAGATGCCGATAAAAATGTGCCAATTACTGCAGCTGATCATGTTAGTTTCATCAATGGATTTGGTTCCACTTTCATCAAAAATCTCAAAGTTTCTTTCAATGACCATCAAGTTTATAACTCAAATGATTTATATGCCTACAATGCATACCTTCGTCGCCGATTAGGTCTTTCACGTGAACAAACGGAATTATCTGGATACATTGAAGATGGATTAGATCAAATGTCTGGTCCTGCTTTTGAAGCAAGAAGAGCTTTATTTGAAAATGATGCTACTTTTGAAACTGTTTGTCCACTAGATGTTGATATTTTTGGACAAAGCAAGCTACTTTTGAATCAAATGATCGTCGATATTGAAATTACTCCACATAACAGTGCTTTTACTCTCTTATTAAACAAGGGAAAATCGGAATACCATTACCATTTGGTTGATTGCAAGCTTTATGCCAGACAACATTTATTGCTTCCTCAACTTGATTATTCCATCCAAGAAAAACTCAATGCAAATGCTATTGCAAAATATGCCTATAATCGAAATACCGTGAAAAGTATCTTTATTTCTCCTGGTCGTTATGATCTTAATGCTGTTTTATTCAGTGATTTTCTTCCAAATCGTGTCTTCGTTGGACTTGTTGATGCAAAAGCTTTTTACGGTAATATTGGAATGTCGCCCTTTCAATTTGCACCATTTAATCTTGAATCCATTCGTCTTACTACTAATGGCGTTCATACTCCTTCTAATCCATATAAACTTAATTGGTCAAAAAAGCAATTTGGAAGAGCTTATAAAGATTTGAATGATGCCGTAGGCGGTCAACATGGGATAAATGTTCAAAAGTTTCTTACAAACTCCTGTATTTATGGATTTGATCTTCAAATGAGTCACAGCGATCAGTTTGCTGAAATACAACAAATTGGCAGCACAATGATTTCTCTCAACTTTAGTGCTCCTGTTCAAGAAAATGGTCTCCAATTAATTGTTTTTGCAGAGTTTGATTCAATTTTGGGATTGGATAAAACAAGAACAATCACTACTGCTTTTGCGACATAAAAATCACTATTTTTTCTATTTTGCGACATAAAAATCACTATTTTTTCTATTTTGCGACATAAAAATCCTTTTTTTCTAATTATCTTTATTAATTTATAATGTTTGTAATTTTTGTAATAAAAAAAGAGACCCAATGTTGTTTTTGAACTATTTTTATACGTTTTGTTCGTATTCACTACTTTTCGTTGACGGTAACTTTTGGAAGACTTTAGATGCGAAAACTCATTGTCCTTCCAATGACCCGATACAATTCTTTGATCGAAAGAGAAAAAAAGGCCGACCGCGGACTCATTGACACAGTCAAGGCAACAATGAAGAATCTTGAAAATCAGGAACTTTTACAACGGCGGTATCATTACAAGCAAGCCAACGAAGAAATCCCTGAAACACTCGACAAACCCCTCAGGCAACCAGCTTACACCTGGGTTCCTCCTCCACCAATTGAAAAAATTCGAGCATATAAACGGAAACAATTGAAACCAAAGAAGATTGTCAAAAAGGTCAAGACCCCTAAGCTTCCAAAGAAAAAGGCAGTCAAAAAAGTTGTTGTTCCCCCAATTTCCTACATTCCTCCACAAGCTCCTGTCAAACAACCTTTTCAGTTTAAGAAAATGGATCTTTTAAATCCAAATAATTTTGCTTAATTTATTAAAATTATGCTCTTTTTTCTCCTTTGAATAAAAATATTTCTTGAAAAACAGTCCCTCTTTTGTTACAGAACAGACGCGAAAATTTTTTATGCATTATTTGCAAAACAAACACACCAGACGCGAGATTTTTTATGGCACTCTCGCGTTGACCTCATAAATGCGATGGCACGAAGAGGTGTTGTTTTTTATGCAATAAAAAGTGGATCGATCTACATTCTTTTCTTTAAAAATACTTTTTGTTGGTCGAACATTTTTTCTGCGGTATTATTTTTTGGGATTTTCACGTATTTTAGTCATTTTTCGGTTTAAAAAAGCTAAACGTTTCTTTAAAAATGATTATTTTCTCAAAAACTTTCAAATATTTAATACAAAAATGATTTATCAACTCCTTTTTTGCTTCAAAAACTTATTTCATTCAAAAACGTTTCCCCTCTCAGAGAATATTTATTTTACCTTTCAAAAATTTTAAATCTCCCGCCTTTGCCTGATTCAGGGAGCCCCCATAAAATTACTGTATAAAAAATTACAGTACAAAAATATACGGTAAAAATATTACTGTTAAAATCCCCAGGAAAAATGACCTTGAGATATGTGCGTTAAAGATTTTTGACCAAAAAATTACTCTGGTAAAATATTACTGTAGGAAAAAAAAATCTGAAGTATAAAAAATCTGAATCATAAAAAAAATCAGAAGGAAAAAATGTAGACCAACAAAAATACAAAAAATGACTTTTTGAAAAAATTTAAATTTTGAAAAAAATAATTTTAAAAAAAATAATTTGCAAAAAAAAAATTGGAAATATTTTAAAACATATGCATTAAAAAAAATTGAGAAAAAAAGGGACACACAATGTGCGACTGGCGTAAAAATCGGAGGAAAGGAAAAATAGGCTCCTCCCCTTTTTGATGCCTCTACCAGGGCATTACTACTTATATATGTATCTATTTTCATCACCTTTTAATTAGGAAAATCAAATGTTGTTCCAAAAATAATAACATAAATGTAAAATTAAAATTAAAGTTATATTTATAAATAAGAAATACAAAAGAATCAATTGTTTGAGGGATTCTAGTAATGTAACAACTTTTTCTTAATTATATTATCCTTCGCAAAAAGAGAATATATTTAAGAAAAAGAATGATTAAAACTGCGCATTTTTCACATTTTGTGAATGCATTTTTGTGGAATATTTTCACAAACAAATGTTTTCATTTTTAATATCAATACTGATACTTACTGTTAATTACCAATGATTAAAAAAATATAATATAAAAATTATTAAAATATTGAAAAAAAATTAAAAGAAAAATAAAAACCACAAAAAATCATTAAAATTTTTTTTGTTGTAAAAAATTATTCGCCTGTTTAAAAAAAAACAAAATTGATAGCAAAATTTTGTTTTTAAACAAAATGTTTTAGGATCCAAATATGATATTTTCAAAGAAAAACAAATGTTGAAACACCGAAAAAAGCGAGCAAAAAGAAAATAGTGATGTAACATTTCACGAAAGAAACAAAATTTCATCGATGACAAACTTTTACATCAGCATTTTTTTCATTGCAAAAAAGTCAAAATTGTTTGAATGCAAAAAAAGGAATATAATTAATAAATTTAAAGAAAATAATTCCTGTTTTGAATATTTAAGTGGTGTTTTAAATTAAATTAAATTAAATTTGAAGAGTGATAAAATTATTGAACAAAGTGTTGCTATTAAATAGATTGACTAAATGCAGTTGACATTAAAGATGCAGCTGACTTTTATAAAACACAAAATCTTTATTTTTTGGTACAAAAAAGTATATAAATAAAATTTTTCTACTCTTTGTCAGATCTCCTTTTTTTTGACCAGCAGATTTCCCGGTATCTTCCAAAAAGTATTATTCAATTTTTTAAACAGTTTTAAAACGTTCACTTTTTTACACAAAATAGAACGTCTATTTTTTGCACAAAATTTCACAACTTTTATTTAAAATTTGCAAACAACAAAGTTTTTTCTTTCTTTTTTTTAAAAAATTTTAGAAACGTGTTAGCATATTTTAAAAGGAGCGGATGTTTAAGTACTTTTTTATTTTTTGGGTCTCACAACGATCGAGCAATTGAACAAGCAAGAACCTAATTGTCAGGATTTTGCAAGAAAAAAGTACGTAACCACCCCCCTCCTTTAAATCGTGTATTTGAATATTTAAACATGCTTTTTTTGTTGTAATTTTTTAATATTTTTGTTTTTTTACTTATCATTTACAAATTCCAATAATTTTGACAAGGATATGTTTCTGTCAACATTAACAATGGAAATATACAAAAACATTTATAATTACAAAACTTTAAAAAAAATTTTATTTTCAAAAAAACAAAAGAAATCAAAAATATTAAACAATTAATGTTTTTTACTGATGTTTTGATGTAATTTATCAACACGTTTTAAAAGAAATAAATTTGCATTTTTACATTTCTCCATAATTTGTGCCAACTTTTTAATTATCAGTTTACGACCAAAATAAGGGGCAATATTTTGGCAAACTTTTTTTCATTGATAATAAACAAGTTTATGACTTTGCACAAATTTATTTTTAATTTTTCTTTAACGTTTTCTCTTGATAATCGTTCATTCATTGGACTGTAATAATTTAAAATAAACGCAGATTAAATTAATACAATTTTATAATTTTATTGCTGAAAATTACGCCGAAAAAAGATTATAAAATATTTAAAAATTTGCAAATTAAAAGAAAAAAAGCAAAAAAACTAACGCTATTTTTTTATGTTTTGCTTTTTTTTAAAAAGATTTTGTCAGCGAATTTTTTTGAATGAAAAAATTGTTGTTGGATAAAAAAAAGATAAAAAAAACTTTTGAAAAAACTTTCGTCACCAAATTATATAATTTAAAATTATGACGGACAAACTGTAATAATTATTGTCAATTTAAAGATTCGGGAAATTATTTTGATGCTTTTTGAAAGATTTAAAAAACATTCTCAATTTAATTCAAATGAGACATCAGAAAAAAATTGGTGATTCATGACTTTAGTTGAAAAACTGTATTGACAAAAGAAAGAAAAAGAAAAATTATGCGTCATTTTGTGTAACATTTTGAAAGAGAGGCACCACACATTTTCTAGCGACCTTTTTTCCATCAAAAAATCGAGAAAAAAAGCTTTTTACAATTTTCGTCAATAATAAAAACCGAAGAAATGTAAAGCTTTTTCTGGATCATCTCATTTCCAAAAAAACGAGTTGAAAAAGTGAAACTATTTTTCCTCAGGTTCCATTCAAGTGGTACTCAAGTGGCATTTAAATGAGACCTGAAAGAAAAATAGTTTCACTTTTTTGAACTTGTTTTTTTAGAAAATGATTCGATTAAAAAAAAGCTTTACATTTCATCGTTTTTTTATTGATTGATTATAAAATATTTTTTTTGAATATTTAATTGTTGCAAATATTATTTGCAAATAAATAAAACAGAAAACGTTTAAAACAAAAGTAAAAAATGGTAACATAAATAAATGCTTTTTAATGAGATAATTCACAATGATATTAAACTTTTTCAATGAAATATTTATAAAAGCAAAATACGTTATTTTACAGTATGCTCATAAAAATTAAGCAATGCATTCAAAATAATATTTTGAATGATATTTCTTTCATTTTTGGATCGATCATAATTTATCACCAATTTTTATCACAAAATATTAAATTTTAAATTTAAAACCTATTTGAAAACATTTAATTTATTTTAAACTCATATATTTTTTTACTAAGTATTTTGCAACAAATTTTTAATAAAAAATTTAATAAAAGACATTTTTAAAAGTTGAAATAAAACTGTAGTGTATTTTTGAAAATATATTTATTTAAAAGTAGGAGAAATAAAAAATATGTTTTAGAAATCGGAAGATGCCTGTATTTAGAATAAAAATAGGATAAATGTTTTGTAAATGTTAATCTTGATTTGAGCAATAAACAGATGTAACAATTACTTGCATTGCCATTCCAGGAGGTGGCACTGATCGGCCTTCTAATTGTCCATCACTGTTACAAACGACTGTTGCAGTTTTTGTTCCAGGATTTAAGACTTAATGATATAAATTGCATATTTGCCTAAATATTTTTTAATTTTAGAATATGGTAAACAATAAGTTTGTCAAATTATAATTACTCCAATAACAACATCTTTTCCGCCTCCTGCGGTATTACATGTTATAACAAATGAGAGACATCCTGGACCAACGGGATTTCCTGCAACAATACTTCCTGGACCCCTATGAACACCCATTGCTGTAGGCGGTAAATTAGTAAATGATGGAGCGGCACATGTAGTACAGGCTAAAATCATGATTTTCGTTCAATTAAAAACCGCAAAAATGAATTCATTTTTAAAATAAAATTAAGAGGCTCCAAAACCCAACGGTTTGGGAGGTAGACCCTGTAGGGTACAAATTGTACCCTACAGGGTCATACTGTAGTAGTACAGTATGACCTTAAAATAATAAAACTTACGTAAAATAGGAATTTCAGGTGTTGCATCTTGAGATGGTGCACGGGCACATTGGATGTCCTGTAGAGACGGATTTTGGAAGTTTGGGGTCGAACGGGGCCAAAACCACTTCCAAATCACTTAGGAATGACCCAAAAATAATTTCGGAAATGTGCACCTCCGAAATCGAAATTTCGATTTTTTCGACTTTTTTTCACAGGGGGGACCAAGACACATAAAAAAAAAATAATTTTTTTCCAAAATTTTTTTTAATTTTAGAATCATCAAAATATGTCTAAAATGTAATGCTAACTCTATAAAAACCGTTTAAACAGAATGAAAATGTCAAATATTGGAGTTATAGCATTATTATGATGTTGGGGGTATTGTGAAAAACTTTCTATAACTGTGAAATTTCTTTGACGTATTTCTTTGACTTTGATATGACTAACTGTAACTAAATCGAGGTCGGGGAGTTTAATTAAAGCATTTATAGGGGTTTAAAGCCAGTTCTAAGTACTGTTTTTGGTCTTGGGGGCGTTTTTAGGCGTATTTTATGCAAAAACATAGACATCGTCATCTTTCCGATTACCTAGACGCTTGATTTTGGTCTTAAAATAACCAGTGCATCAATTATAACAATCGCCCGGATCAGCTGCACTACCCGGTTAATACTAATTATTTACCAACTATTTGAAAAAACCATCCACAACTACCCCAACATGGTAGACATGTAAGATCGTATCAAAAATAGATAGTTATAAGCCTCCAGTTGAGTTTTTTCTTATCACAAGATAACTAGGAATAAACGCCCGGATTGGCTAACGTTTATCTTATCGAGAACCCAAAAATTTTTGGACTTATACTCTATCTATACGTAAATGGATCTAATGTGGCCGTGGGAATTTTTTTTTTCATTTTTTAGTTTATCAAAAAACTTTTATTTTTCACATATAGGCGATAAGTAGGCCTACAGTTTCCCCCCTGATTTTTTCATTTAAATGACCTACTTTTCATTTGCCAAATGAAATACGTTTTTTGGAGGTCAAAAAAACGGTTTTTTTGCAAAATGGCCGTGGGATTTTTTTTTTTCATTTTTGAAGTTGGCTTAAATCTGCTTCGGAGGAACGTAGCTGGTACATAGGCGCATAGATTCCCCCCTGGGGTTTAGTTAATAAGGCTTCTGTTCCCATTTTTCAGACCAAAAAGTGCCAAAAAACGTCATTTTTAGCCATTTTCGTTTTTTCAACGGCACAACCCCAAATTTCGATTTAAAAACCCCTGATATCATTTTTTCGTGGTTTCTAAGTGTGTTTTACAAAACCAAAAATTTCCGCCGAGACAGTACAATTTTGGCACAAAAATGAGCCCGTGGGTGTTGCAAAACAACAAAAATATCCAGAAAACTGCAAAATAAAAATAACCAAAAATAAAAACATTTCCGAAAAATAATTTTTTTAAATGGATACAAATTACTTTTTTTTGTTCATTTTATAGTAAAATATCAGATAGATATTTAGAAATAAACAATTTCATGAAAACTATTAATTCAAAAATATTGAAGTCACATTTTTTATGTTTTTTTAAAATCCTTTAAAAACTTTTTTACATGCGATTTCGCGGTTATAAATGTAATAAAAGAAAAAGAAAATTGAAAAAAACTGAAACAATTTTATAAATATTTTTTATGGATTAGGTCAAAGTTGTTTAAAGTTACAAAGATTTATGACAGACAACTGGATTTTTAAAAACCTATAAAACTTCTTTTTAAAAAGCGAGTGTCAAAAAACTTTTACAACCGTTTTTTTTTGTTAAATCTTTAAATTGAACTTACAGAAAAATCTTGAACTAAAAAAATACCGTAGGGGGCACTTCTTCACAATTCCCCCCCCCAAGCGCGTGAATTTTTTTTTCATTCTTTTTTTCACAAAAATGCAAGTGATTTTCATTTTTTTGGCAAAGTGTTGAGAATAAAAAACAACTGAAAAAAGAAGAAATAAAAATGAAAAAACAATTCACATGCTTGGGGGGGGGGGGGGGGGGGGAATTGTGAAGAAGTACCCAGTAGGGTTCAAAGAAAAAGATAATGAAAAAAAGACACAAATATGCAAATGTTAAAAAAAGTTTTTAAACGGTTTTTTGGTTAAACTTTTTTAACTTTAAACTTTTATGTTGGAATTGCAAAAAGCGAAAAAAAAATTTTTTTTCAGACATCCCCGTTTTTGGAGACCACTTAAATTTTAAAAGTGTTAAAGAAAACTGTTGTTAAAACATCTATGCAACGTGGCGTTTTATATATATAAAAGGCATAAAAACACTTAAAGATATTTTGGAAAAACATCCGTTTGGTTTTTCCAGTAGCAATCTTTTCAAAAATTCAACAAAAAACAATGAAACTTTTAGCATTTGTTTGTCTTTGTTTTATAATTTTGTCATTTATTCCAAATATAGAAAGCGTTGAAAGCGGTAAAATAGGCCGTGGATGTAAGTTTTAATAAAAATTATATTTATATGGGTGTTTCATAAGTTCTTTCCGCGCTTTACACTTGGCAAAATGTTCCAACCCAGTAAAACGTCGAAAGCGCTTACATATTTGTTAATAAATTGCTTTTTAGGTCCACATGATGCTGACGATGAGATGCCAGAATTATGTGCTCCAGGATATTGCTGCATCGGCGTACCAAAAGATGTTCGATGTGTTAAATGCGATGACGACACAGGAGGCAAAAAACTCGAACCTACCAAAAAGTTTAAAAAAGGGACTTGGAATCATTGGGGAAAATAATAAAGAATAAAAAAGGCATAAATTAAACGTCGTTTAAATCAGTGCCGCAACTTGAGGGGGGTGCCAAGGGTGCCATGGCACCCCCTTTGAAGCCATATTTTTCACCTTAAATTAAAATTGATACTAGTTAAAATGAGATTTTTTTGAATTTTTATAAGGGATGGCACCCCCTTAAAATTTGGTGAAGTTGCGGCACTGGTTTAAATTTGCATACGAGCACAGAAAATAAATATTTCTTTTATCTTTTTAAATAAATAAATATTTAAAAAATCTATATTTATATAGTTTTCTAAAGGTTATGTTCCATTTTTAGCACCGGGACTGCAACTTCGGCCCCGTTCAGTCAGCTCGTCACGGCACCATGCTTACTCCTCCCTTTATTTAAAAGTATTACAAGAATATAAAATATTGAAATATTAAAAAAAGCTAAGATTTTTCACTAAAATTTATTTCACTTGCAAAATCTTTTCATTTTTTTTGGCCACTTTATGCAACATTTTGTAAATAACATTTTCGCAAAAAAGCAAAGCAAAATTGATTCGAATCATTTTTTGGCGAAAGTTTGTCTGATTTCGTAAAAGTCTGCTATTTGCTTTTTTTGCAAAAACATTTAAAATAAAATAGCAAAAAAAATGTAGCGTTTATTGATTCATTTTTTTAAGCATTGTTTTTTTTGAATATTTTATTTTAAACAAATTTAAAAACAAATATTACTACTCACACGTATGGAACATCATTGAATCAGTTTTAGTCAAAAAACGGATGGATCTGTAAAATTGGATGTCCGCTTTGGCTGAATATGGATTCCAACAATATTAAAGGGCGAATGGTAAAATGCAATATTATTATTACGCCAATATATATGCCATCCAGTGACACAAAAAAATCATCAACTTTTTCGTCAGAAATTCTTTAAAATCACATTTTTCGGCGGACATGAAAAATGTAACACATAAAAAATACGAACTTAAATTTTTTAATAATTAATGATTTCTTTTTCTGGAAAAAAAAGATTTCATTAACTGTTTTGAATTTGAAAATTATTAAATATTACTTTACACTTTTATTTAATGTCGGAAACATTTCTGCACTTTAGTAGTTTTAAAACAAAGTTTATTTTTTAATTATAAAAAATTTAAATACTTTTACATAAACAAAGTTTACAAAAGGGCTTGTCCAGATATGCCGACATACATAAATCGGGATTCCTCGTCATACTTTTTCCTTTGATCTTTTGTAGCACATGAAAGGCGGGTCATATGTGATTGATCCCCTCCCCCCTTACTACTAATGTATGACGTCATATCTGGACAAGCCCAAACATTTCTGTATTAACTTCTTTTTTTTGGTGTTGGATGGTCGGGGCACATTAATTAGTGCGTGTGTGAAAATTAATTTTTCAATTACTTTTAATAATCTTTTTCGAATTACTCCGAAATATTTTATTTCATCAATTTCTGGACAATCCCTATTAGTATTCGCAAGACAATAAAAATTAATTATTTAAAATTTAAATCACATTAATTTTTAAATAAGTTTTAAAAACATTAATCGAATACTTTTATTTCCATCTCCAAAGTCTCGCAAAAAAGGTTTACCATTTTCAAGGAAAGCATCAAATTGAATTTCTCGGACACATTGAAATCCAAACTGAAAAATTGCAAAAATATTAATTTCTTTTGTTGAAAAATAAAAATACCTTTGAAAAAATATGTGAAGATTTTAGGTTTGTTGCGGTAGCTTTGATCGAATCACAATGATTTTTTCGGGCAATTTCAATGGATTTTTCAGTTAATTTTTTGGCAAGTCCTTTCCTAAAAATTTGTTGGTTTTTGCGATATATTTGGTGTTTTTGTGGCACCGGCGTCGGAGTAGATAAAAATTTTCCGGCAAAACACTGCACAGCAGAATCGCTATAGTAGGAGAATTTGGAAATAGGAACAAAAACTGGGTTTTTCGATCGACTCAAACGCAGCCGAATTACTTCCAAATGCTAAAATTGAAACTAAAAATGTTGATATGGTTATCAGGAACATGAAAGAAAAAAATTAAGCCGAAATATGCAAAGTTGAAAAATGGCACCAAAAATTAGCTTTGCCAAAAAACTCGATCGCGCGCCTTTTACTGATTATAACTTTGTGGCTATGCTCCCAATAAATTTTAATAAAACCTAAACTATAGATAACATCCTGGAGAAGATACTGGCAAAATTTTGGGCGAAACTGATTAAAACTAAAAAAATGGCAGCAAAAGTTTGACCATTTTTTGTTTTTATTTCCAAAAAATTCCGCTGTGACTGGATACACATTTTCTAGATTTAAAAGAATATACAAAAAGCATACCCTGCAAAAGATGGATGAACAAAAAGAATATCAAGAATAAAAAGTTTTTTGCAATTTGGAATAAAAAATGTAAAATTTCTTTCTGCTTCTTCAATGACGGCAGCAATTTGATTTGCTTTTCGGCTATCAAAGCCCACATTTGTAATCTCTAAAAATAACAAATTTATTACAACAGTTTTTAAACAAAAATATAAAACAAACTTACTTTCAGTAAAATCATTTGTAAAGCTTAAATTAGGATCTTCGAAACATTCTTTAATATCCGTAGAAATATAATTTAAAGCCCAACCAATACATTTTTCGTTACAAAATGCTAAAATTGAAAATGAAGAATTTAAGGAGTTTTCAGAAGCTTCTAAATATGATTGCCGAATTTCTTCTGGTGTTGCTCCAACCGCTTTTGTAACTGGTGCAAGTTGAGAATATTCATTTACTAATTTTTCACAAATCATTTTTCGATATTTTTCAATATCACCGAAAACAAAAGTTATTTCATCATTTTGAGAGGTTGAGAATCCAGTAATTGACGTCATTCTTTAGGTCTATAAAATATTTACTTTTACAATTTGTTTTGATAAAAATAATATGCAAATTAAATAATTAAAACAAAAGATTAGAGTAAAAAAACGCGTAAAATGAGCAAAAATAATGATGAATACATTTATCAAAAAATAATCAATAAAGTCCTTTTTTGTCAATAAAAAAAAGAAAAATGATTGAAAAAAAGTAAACAGCAAAAAAATGTCAATTTTACCGCTGCAAATAAAAAAGGTTGCAAGAAATTTAATGTATTAAACATAGCAGCAATGTTCAAGGAAAAGAATAAAATTTCTCAAAAAAAATTCCCGCAATTGGAGAATTTCCTTTGTAATCCTTTGATTTTTGCCGAAAGCGGCAAAAGATCAAAGGCGTGCCCCCCCCTCCTGAAATTTTATTTCAGTATACGGCCCAGCTAAAGGATCACCCATTGCAAAATCCGCTTTAAAGGGAGTGTCGGAGATAGTGAAAAACTTTTTATTGCAGTTTTCTTGGAACGAAAATTGGAATGAAAAATTTTTCGTATAAAAGAAAATTTTGTCATCCTTTTTCCCTCATTCTGCGTTTCTGGAAGGAATAAAAAAGTGTTTGTATTATATATTTTTATATTGTATTATATATTTTACAAAGTGGTTATTGAATATTAAAGTGTTTGGATTGAAGCATTGATGTCTCGTACTCCGTCACCTTATAATTTGGCCGATGAAAATTTGGTAGCTGAAGCTTTAAAAGAAGTGGATCAACTGGAAGAAGACAATGCAAGACAAACGGCATATGAAGCGGTAAGAAATGCTGAAAATGCGAGGAAGTATTATGATGAAAGTGAAACAGATGAAGAAGAAAAAGCTCACAAACGTCGTCGAAAAGAAAAGAAGAACTCAACTACAAAGTGTTTGGAATCTTTAACTCAAATCACTGCAGATTTATCAAAACAAGTAGCAGAAATGTCAAAAGCTTCAAGTTCTTTCAATCCCCAAGTGGAAGAACACATCAATACCTTATCTAAAGCTAATCAATTTCGAATTCCAGGTTTCAAGAAACAATAT
The DNA here is from genome assembly GCA_964035985.1 of Panagrolaimus superbus. NCBI lineage: Eukaryota > Metazoa > Nematoda > Chromadorea > Rhabditida > Panagrolaimidae > Panagrolaimus > Panagrolaimus superbus. The sequence continues at coordinate 18,496,497 of OZ038357.1, forward strand.
GTTCTTAATGCAGATGTTCTTCGTGATCTTTCTCAAGTCAAAGTGATTGATGATCCTCATCTCCAAAGTGCTATTCAAAAATTGAAGATTCGGAATCAAGTACTAGAACTTGCTGATCGAGATCCTGCTGTTTTACAAGTGATTGATGCAGAAGAAGCAACTAAAGGTCTGGATGAAGTTGCAAGTGGGCTATCCAAGAACGTTCGTGATTATCTTACTTCTCAAAGTGCTACAAGAAAGCGGCGATTTCAATCAGCCGGCGCCATCAATACCCGTTTTGGTGTCGGATCATCCCAGGGTAATCATCAACAAGAATTTCGTCGTCAACCTCAAAGCTTGCTCGGAATCCAAACCTCAAATCCAAATCTCAAATGCTATGCCTGTGGTGGATTCGGCCATTTCAAAAGAGATTGTTCCAAGAAGGTCCAAGGAAGAAGATATCCCTATTGGTAAGTCTTTCATTTATAAAGCAAATTCATTAGCGAAATGTATAACTTTTTGGAGATCGATAAGAGCCCCAGTATATATTCAAGAGATTGTGAGAAACGGATACGAATTGCCTTTTATAAAGGAGGTCCCGGAACCTAAGTTTATCTTGCCAAACTGCCGTACATCCCTCGAGGATAACGTCTTTATCACGGAAGAGATCGATAAATTGCTTGCAACAGAAGCAATATCGGAAGTCTTTGAACCGCCACAGGTCGTGAGTCCCTTGTTTGTTGCCCGGAATACTAGTAAACCTCGTATGATTATTAATCTTTCCAAATTAAATGATTTTATTGAATGCCCCAAGTTTAAATATGAAGACCTCGATGTTGTGAGTAGAACCATTACTCCGGTCGGATGGCTGACTAAGTTTGATATGAAAAGCGGATATCATCATATTGCCATTCACCCCAGTTTTCGTAAATTCCTTGGTTTTTGCTGGAAAGACACGGATAAGAAAGTTAGATACTTTGTGTTTAATGTGTTACCTTTTGGTCTTAATGTTGCCCCTTATATTTTTACTAAAGTGTTTCGACCTTTGTTGGCTTATTGGAGAAGCCAAGGAATAAAATGTGCCCTATATTTGGATGACGGTTTGATATGGGAAAAATCGTATGAAGAATGCCTCAAAGCAACGGAATTTGCCCACAAGTCTCTGGCACAAGCTGGGGTTGCGGTACAGCAAGAAAAGTCGATACTTAAACCCGTAAGAACTTTGACGTGGCTAGGTATGGTGATTGATTTGAAAAAATCCGTGATACGCCCAACTCCTGAAAGAATTGAAAATTCAGTAAAGGCCTTAAAGTTGCTGGAAAGAAAAATTGCGCCGTCTTTAAGAGATAGATTAAAGCTTACAGGTCAGCTGGCTTCCATGTGGATTGTGTTAGGCCCAAAAGGATCATTATTTACCAAAAGTTTGTACCATACCATATGTGCTTTTTTTTTTTTTTTTCGTTGGGAATTATCCGCTACGCCCGGAAGAAAAAAGAGAACTTAAATGTTTAAAAGAAATTCTCTCGGGCCCCATAATAAAATCTTTGTTACCACCTGAAAAAGTGTTTTCTTTTTCGACAGATGCTTCCTCTATTGCCCTTGGTGTAGTCAGTAAAGAGGGTGAATGTTTTTCACGTCCGTTAACCCAAGAAGAGATTGTTCAATCGAGTACCTATCGTGAACTGTTGGGGGTGGAGTTTGGAATCCAATGTTTCTCGTCGGACATAAAAGGGTCAGAAGTACATGTATATACGGATAATCAAAATGTGATCTCAATTTTGAGAAAAGGCTCGATGATTCTGAAGTTAAATGAATTGTCTATAAAGATACATAAGACCTTATCTCAATTGAAAGCAAATGTCATTTCCCACTGGATCCCCAGAGAAGAGAATAAAGTAGCAGACCAAGCATCTAGATTGCCGGATAGAGATGGGTGGGCTATTAGGCCTCATGTTTTCGATAGAGTGAATGCCAGATTAGGTCCTGCAGCGATTGACAGATTTGCAAGTTGTGCCAATCATAAACTGCCACGTTTTAATTCTGCAGTTCCGGGTCCGGGTTCGGAAGGGGTGGACGCTTTTACCCAAAATTGGAAAATGTCCAAGTATTTTGGGTTTCCCGATGTGGAATTCATTGACCATAATGCCTTTGTTAAAAGATGCTTCAGGAGCCTGGAAGAAGTTCATTACTGATATTTTTAGAGTTCCAAAAGGAAACTGTTTTCTTATTCCTGGTTATGATCGAGGTTCGATGTTCTGTAATTCTTTCTTAAAAAGTGATTTTATATTTATCCGAATGTTCTAAAAGGAGATTGAAAATCCAAGTTATTCTTGCTAATTTTATCGAAATGTAAAGATGTATTATGATTTCCTTAATTTATTTAATAAAATTTATTTAATAAAATTTTCGGGTTTTTACGTTCTTCGAACTTTCGAATACAAATTCTGTTATTTTTTGGTAATTCCTTCCAATAAACCAGAACCCAACCCTGAGAAAAATTTGAAAGGAAATTTGAAGTGAAAAGAAAATGTAATTTTTCTCGGAGACGAAGAGATAAGATTTTGGAACAAAATCATAAAGCGGAGTCGTAGAGAAAATTGCAGTTTTCTTGGAACGAAAATTGGAATGAAAAATTTTTCGTATAAAAGAAAATTTTGTCATCCTTTTTCCCTCATTCTGCGTTTCTGGAAGGAATAAAAAAGTGTTTGTATCCCGCCCACCCAACCCCGGAGAGAGAAACAGTCCGTCAAAGCCACACTAGTAAGTTTATAATTTAAAAATTTTTTCAGATGTTTTTGGAGGTAAGATTAACACTTAAATATTTTTTAGCATGTGGTAGCCACGGATTGTTCTCTCCGTCTTACGATTTAGCACTCCCAGTCATCAGTCGTTTAGGCGTGTAATGGTGAAAGAATACCGACAGCGCTCTGCTGAACTTACTTTAAAAACTTAGTTATATTTAAATCAAAAGGTCGAACCTATTGTTTAGAAACGAAAAGGATAGGAGAAGGGTCCTGTAGTTTGATTGTCTAATGAGCAGTTTTTACGTTAATGGTCTACCAACAAACGTTTTAGAACAACGTATTATCCGAGTAGCTCGAATGAATCAAGGAAAGACAATTGATCCGGATGAAATTGAAGAGTTTGTAATGGCAGGATTAGCGGAGAAAACTCAAAAGACATACAAAGCTGAATATGAGAAATTTACTAAATGGAAGAAGGAACTGATTTTAGATGATCTGATTAAGGAAAGTGATTTGCTACCCTTGTATCTTATGACTGTTGCTAAAGATGCCAAGGCAAAGGCGGCAACTATTACAGCTGCGGTAACATTTTTCGAGAAGAAAAAAGGGCGGGAATCGTACTCATCTCCTTATCAAAATTTGGTCAATAAGGCGATATCAAGGAGAGCGCCTGCGGTTCGTCACAAAGAACAGATAACGGCGTCAGAACTGTTGCCCTTTTTCGATTTAGCAAATTCTGTTGATAAATTCGAATCACGCACCGGTACTTTGGTGATTACTCTTTTTTCGGGTTTTTTCCGTCCAATGGAAGCTTTAGCGTTGCTAAAAACAGATTTGACCTTTTCTGATGATAATGTTAAAATTTCCCTTTCGAAGTCTAAACGCAATCAAAACGGTCCACCAGAAAAAGTCTTCATTTCAAGATTAAAAACCGATAATTGTCCCGTCAAAGTGATTGAGAAATGGATAAAGAAATATCCACAGTCACAGTTTCTGTTTCCCTCTTTTTCTGGAAAAGAAAGATTTTGGTCCTATGATGCTGCTTTGAAAGACCTGAAGAGGTGTTTAATAAAACTGAAGATTGAAAAGAACATTACGCTTCATTCATTCCGTGGAAGTGCCGCGACAGCTGCAGTGGAAGCAGGATGTCGGAAGCTGAACTTGATCGTGGATGCCGATGGAAATCTTCTTCTTCGAAAAAAGCGTATGTTCAAGCAAGTGCAAAATCAACAGCAAATGTTTCTTCAATTCTACGTGATATCACCATATGAACTTATTCCATTTTGTACTGTTATTTAAAATTGTCATTGTATTTTGTACTGATATTTTTTGGTATTGTATTTTGTACTGTTATTTTTTGGTAATTCCTTCCAATAAACCAGAACCCAACCCTGAGAAAAATTTGAAAGGAAATTTGAAGTGAAAAGAAAATGTAATTTTTCTCGGAGACGAAGAGATAAGATTTTGGAACAAAATCATAAAGCGGAGTCGTAGAGAAAATGAACGTTTTCCGTCATTCCAAGTGATGGGGAATGAAAAAGTTTGTCCGCCCACACGCAACGAATGCATTCTCCATCACTTGGAACGACGGAAAACGGTCGTAAAAAGTTTTTCACTATCTCCGACACTCCCTTTAACCGACAAAAATAGGGGTAAAAAAGAGACCGTGGGCTGATAAGAAACACTGAAAAGTCTTTTGTCTCCATTTAAGTTGATTTTTCACATATACAAGCTTGGAGAATTTAATGGTGCCATTTATTTATCTTTAAAAAAGTGCCAAAGAAATAATCCCCATTTGGTACTTCTTTAGTTTGTCCCCCCCCCCCCCCCATTCATTTTTTATTCACAAATTTGCATAAAAATGTTAACTTTACGTTGAAAATTCAAAAGGATGGGTGGCCGGGTTGAATAAGCGGTTGCCTTTTGTGAATGAAAAATGAAGGGGGGGGGGGGGGCAAACTAAAGAAGTACCCAGCATTTTGCTCCAAGACAAAATTAGAAAATCCTGCGTTTGCAAAAACGGCGTTTTTAAAACGCCCCTCTGCCAAATATCGGTGCTGAAAAATGAACAGTTGTTTTACTTTGGATTCTATAATTTTACTTTTTTTGTATGGGAAAAACAAAGAATTTCACAAAAATCGTCGGCCGCGCCGGCCGCCGGCGAAAAAAACCTTGCCCGCCGGCATGCAGCCGGCGGCGGCGGCCGTCTGCAATTGACATCCCTGGTAGAAAGCTTATTCATTTTCGGTATAGTTTTAAAAAATATCATAGATTTATTTCAAAACAATCAAAAAATGTTATTGTTATCAACAAAAATTACTTTAAAATTAATGGGAGTTGTCGTAATGGATGTCATCTGATGGTCATGTTTAATAAAAGAATTAATTTATATAAATATACTTTTAGTTATAATCACTGATTCTACATATTGTTCAATGAATGCATTGGCCTTCTCCTAAACATGATCAATACAAAAGAAAATAAACAAAAGATTGGGTAATAATTGTTTCAGTTTTCTGATAAATATTGAGTAAGCTATGTGATGCTTGGGACTTAATTTTTTACCTTAAAAAACTAGTTTAACCTTTTTTTTAACACCAGAAAAGAAAAAACAAAATATTCAAACTTTTTATTGCAAAAAATAATAAGCATCCGCCTGCTTTTTTTTTGTTATTGTAAAACGATTTTTTTCAAATATTACACAAAATTTTGATATTTTTTTGAAAATAAAATAAAGAAAATGCTACATTCTGACCATTTTTTATTTTAAAACAATATTTTTTCTTTTTTTTAATCAATGCCGATTTCGTCACTGCAAAAAAATAAGCATTTTTTGCGAAATAAAAACTGAAACATATATTTTTTAAAAATTTATGCTTTATTGATTTTTTTAAATATTTTAATCTCGATACTTGTTATAAAAATTGTTTTTGAATCAAAAGTAAATTTTAATCCCAGCTAAAAGATAAGTTATCAGTTGTTAAAAGGTGTGAAGATAGTAATTTTGTTCATTATATATGTAAAAATGAAATTGCAATCAATCTTTAAAATTGATAAAAAGCTACTTTAGCCTTGAAACTTTAACCTTTTTCAAGTTGAAAGTAACACCGATCGCAAAATTGTTATGATTAGCTGAAATCCAAGTTTATCTGTTAAAAAAGCAGCGATAGTATTCTAAGGGCAAGTAGGTTAAATATTTGCATAAAATGATTAGTTGTTATTTTTTTCAGGTTTTAAAGTCCTAATCTAATGTTTTATAAAAAGTAAATCACAGATACGTGACGTCGCCAACGAGAATCATTGAATGGCCTAGAATTTTAAGAATTGTTAAAATGAATATTTTCGATGTTTCTTATTACGATAAATTTAAAATAATATAAATGTAAAAAAAAATTTTTCAAAAAACTAATTAAATAAAAGTAAAAAAGACTTTTAACAATGACACTTTTTTTCACGTAAGTGTTTCACACATCTAAGGACTTAAGTTTTGTTTATTTATAAATATCGGTGTTGACTTGTAAATTTACATTGTATACATAAACCATGCGTGCCATTTGTTAAATTCTATGCAATTCAGCCAATTTACATTTTGCTCAATGTTTTTAAGGCAAAATGAATGTTACTGTTAAAGCCAAAAAAACGGAATTATAGATCAAACGTTAGAATTTCATCATTTGGATGATATCATTTTGTTGTTAAAAATGTATAAAATGTTTAAAAAAAGGCTAGCTGGAAATCGCGACAAAAAATTAATGAAAACAACAAAAAGAAACAAATAAAATCTGTCAATCAAAAAAGTTGTTTCTGCTGTGTCTGTCTCTGTTGGTGCGTTGATTGTTTTGAAAGTAGAAAAAAAGCATGTCAAAAAAAATGAAAATTGTTATCACTCCATTTTTTCAGCCTATAATTTATAGTTATTTAGTTCTCTCAAACAGACCGAACACGGGCTCATTGGGTGTTCAGTAGAGACGGATTTTGAGTTTAAGACGAGTTCTCTGAATTTATTTGCAGGCCGCCGTACAAAAAATTCAAAGTGGTCGGGGGGACGTAATTTTTCGTCCTATAGGGTAATTTTTGGTGCTGAGTCCGTTTTTTTTGGTTTTAGCGCGAAAAATTTGGTGGTTCAAAAGTTATCGTGGCGGGACCACCGAAATTTCGAAAATACGGTAAAAATTCGAAATTTGTTAGTTTTCTCTAATTTCCCACCTATATAGGTTTTCGACAATGCTGAATCCGAATTTCTCCTCGGCGAATGCCGAAAAGTTCCGAAAAGTGCCGAAACGACATTTCGACCAGCCGAATTTGTTAATTTTTGGGCGAAATGACCGTCTGGGTTATCGGGGGATGTGAAATAATGTCATATTCGGAATCAGCGTGGTCGATTACATATACTCCTGGCAATTATGTAAAATAAAACTGTTGTATCCGAAAGATAAACAAGTAATAAATAATAAAGTTTATTAAAGAATAAACGTAGTTGCGTGAAAGCAAATAAAACAACAACAAAAAGAGGAAAGTTGCACAGCAACAGCTGAGCAACGGAAAATAGGAACGCTGCGGCAGCAACGGTTCCTAACACGAAAAGTGCGACCAGCGCAAAGACAAATCTTCAGCCGGTCACTGCACTCCTCCCCCCTTAGCTTAGATTACGGTAAAAAAAATAGAAACGGTGTGAAGAACGTAAACAGAATTGCAAACAGGAGAATGAGATTCGAGTTACAGTTGTAGATGTAAGATAAGAGTGTGTTGGAAGCTATCAGCGGGCCCTAACTGCACAGCGCCTGAGGAAGGTTCACAACATTTTCATCACTCCTTACAACAACCGAAAATCATCTTAGTTATACCATCTGAAGTTCTGGAACCGGAAGGTTTTGGAACTAAGCTAAGAGAGAGGAGAAAAATACAATAGAAACAAATAAAAAAAAGACCTAATTATATGACTTTAATTTAGGATTGACCTTTAACCGAGTTGTTTGCTTTCTATTTCTTTGCGAATAACGAGGAACAACCGGAGCAGGAGGTTGAGGATCGGCATTTGATGAGGCTACGGAGCTTTCACTTGAATTTGACGATGATGCACAACTTTGAGTAGGTGAAGCAACGGACGATGATGTTTGAGTTCTGGAAGTAGTTGGTGCAGCTGATGATGTATCTTGTTGTTCATGATAATCAAAATCATTTGGTGAACATAAGAAGCGGAGAGTGTTTGGAGAGACGGGTTCATCCATTCGATGTTTGAGTTGATTTGCATGGACGCGAACAGTTTTATTAAAATCAACATCAAGAACAAAATAAAGACGAGCACCACGTTTTGAAGTAATAATGCCAGGTTTCCATGAAGTATCTTTCTTAAGGCGATAGAAAATAGCTTCATTCTTTTTAAAGTATCGGGAAACAGCACCATGATGTCGATCAAAAGCTTCATTTTGTACAACATTTTGATTGAGATTCTTGACCACTTGAGGACGCATCTGATCCAAAATTGTTCGAAGTTCTCGTCCAAGATGAACTTTAGCAGGAGAACATTTTCCAGGAGTAACGGTATTTGGAGTGGTACGGTAGCTATAAAGGAACTGATTAGTTACGATATCCAAATCAAAAACTTCTCTATCTTCCAAAAACTTCTTTTTAACAAATCTTTTATAAACATCAACCATTTTCTCTGCTTGACCATTTGACTGTGGATGATAGACAGGAGATGTCATATGCCGGATACCATTCTTCTGATGATTGGAACGCAGCAGAAGTAAATTGACTTCCATTATCAGTAACGAGAAGATGTGGCATACCATTATCAGCACAGTAACGAAAGAGGAATTTAACAGTAGCAACAGCAGTTGCATGTGACATAACAGCAGCATCAATCCATTTTGAGTAAGAATCAATGGCAATGAGTACCATTTTTCCATGAAGAGGTCCAGCAAAATCAAGATGTATACGTTGTCCAGGAGCATCAGAAACGGGCCACGAAGCAAGTGTCGTTTTGGTAGGTGTGTTTGAAAGTTGTATACATTCGTAGCAACGGTTAATCATCTCTTCAATATCTTTTGTTATTCTTGGCCAATAACAATGTTGTCGAGCAAGAGCTTTGGTTCTGGAAATACCAGCATGGCCAGAATGAAGTTGTTGCAGAACTCGAGGTCGAAGAAGTTCTGGTACATATACACGATCATTCATCTGTATAATTCCATCAACGATTGAGAAACGGCCAGCATCTTTTGGATTTGAAGATTGAAGTTCTTTGAAAATATCCTGAGCAAATTGATCATTTTCATAAGCAACTTTAATATCGTCAGCAGACACGGGAAGCAAATTGATAGCTTGAACAACACGAGCGGCATGTGAAGTTTCATCAATTTCTTCTTCTTCTTCAAATTAATCTTTGATTTGTCGAGTATCAGCGATTAAACGTGAAAGGGCATCAGCTTGTCCAAATTCTGTTGTCTTCTTATACAGTATATCAAAATTATACGCAGCAAGGAAGAGAGACCAACGATGAAGGCGATTCACAGCATAGGAAGGCTTCTGTTTCTTTGGACCAAAGATTGATAATAAAGCACGATGATCTGTGAGTAGAGTAAAACGTCGACCTTCTAAGTAACGGTGAAACACTTTTACAGCCATCACGAGAGCTAAACCTTCTTTTTCAGTCTGAGAATATTTTTCTTGAGCAACGTTGAGAGCACGGGAGAAAAACATTATAGGACGTTCAGATCCATCAGAGTATCGATGAGCAATACAACCACCAATTCCATATTGAGAAGCGTCGGCAGCAACAATAATTGGCAATCTTGGATCAAAATGAGTGAGCATACATTCATTCGTTAAGGCTTTCTTAATATTAGCAACGGCATCCACTTGAGCTTTATTCCATTTCCAGGCATTATCTTGCTTCAATAATTCATCCAATGGTTGTCGAAGATCACGCATCATTGGCACAAAATATTGATAATAATTTACAAGACCAAGAAATGAACGAAGTGTAGAAACGTTGGTTGGATCAGGCATAGATTGAACGGCAGCAATCTTTTCTGGATCAGGACGAATTCCATGAGCATCGATCACGCGGCCTAAAAAACGAACAGATTTAAGAAAGAATATACACTTTTTAAGATTAAGTAAAAATCCCCATTGCATTATTCGAGCAAGAACTTCTTCGAGGCGCCTCCGGAGGCGCCTCCGGGTCGCCTCCGGTTCAAATATAAAAATTTTTGGAAATAAGCTATATTTTTTATAACTTTTGCAGGATTAAAAATTTAAAGCAAAAATATAACAATTTGATTATTTTACATTTATTTAAAAAAACAAAGGATATTTTAAAAAATTTTCAAAAAACTATTTGAAGTAAATCAATCAGCTCTGATTGGTTTTTATTAGCATAAATAATGAGAAATAATCAAATTTTCGATTAATTTGATTATTTCTCATTAAAAAAAAATTTATTAGCATAAATAATGAGAAATAATCAAATTAATCGAAATTTTATTTAATTTGATTATTTCTCATCGCCTCCGACCATGCGCCTCCGCCTCCGCCTCCGCCTCCGGAGGCGGAGGCGACTTGGGAGGCGCCTCTTCGCCTCCGGAGGCGGAGGCGCAACAACACTGTTCCGAATATGACATTATTTCACATCCCCCGATAACCCAGACGGTCATTTCGCCCAAAAATTAACAAATTCGGCTGGTCGAAATGTCGTTTCGGCACTTTTCGGAACTTTTCGGCACTCGCCGAGGAAAAATTCGGATTCAGCATGGTCGAAAACCTATATGGGTGGGAAATTAGGGAAAACTAACAAATTTCGAATTTTTACCGTATTTTCGAAATTTCGGTGGTCCCGCCACGATAACTTTTGAACCACCAAATTTTTCGCGCTAAAACCAAAAAAAACGGACTTAGCACCAAAAATTACCCTATAGGACGAAAAATTACGTCCCCCCGACCACTTTGAATTTTTTGTACGGAAAGCGTGAGGAAGGGGAAAAAAACCTCAGAGAACTCGTCTTAAGGGATGGGATAAGATTATTTTTACTCCCAAACCACCCTAAAATCATTAAAAAATGTTTTGGGAGATGTCGGACACGAAAATCGAAATTTCGATATTTTCGATATTTTTCACAGGGGGGACCAAGATAAAAATTTTTTGAAAAAAATTTTGAGAAAAAATTTTTTTTGCTTTAAAATCATCAAAATATGTTCAAAATAATATAATAACACTATAAAAACCATTTAAATGATACAAAACAATCAAATATTGAAGATATATCATTTCAATGATGTTGGGGGTATTGTGAAAAAATTTTCGTCAAGAAAAAAAATTTTTTGTGCTTATCTTCGACTTTGATATGATTGGGTCTTACTAAATCAAGGTCAGGGAGTTTAATTAAAGCATTTTCAGGCGTTTAAACTCATTTCTAATTATAGCTTTTGCTCTTGGTGGCTTTTACAGGCGTATTTTGAGCTAAAAAGGAGGGATCGTTGTCTTCCCGATAAGATAGAAGCATGATTTTTATTTTTAAATGATCACTAGGTTATTTATAAAAAAATTACAAAAGCTTTTTATTGCCGGGTGAATATTTCTCATTTGCCAGGTATTTGAAAATTTCCGTTGTTTATACCCCAACATCGTTGAAAGGAGGGAACGCATGCAAAACAGATATCCAGATAATTCCTGTTGTTTTTTTTTTGATTGTCACAACAATATAAAAAAAATTACAAAGGCTTTTGAGTATATCTTATCGGGAACCCGAAAATTTTTGGACTTATGTTACATCTATAGGTAAGATGGACACTTTAGTCGGTGGGAGGATTTTTTTTTGTTTTTGAGATTTAACCAAATCTTTACATATTTTCATGTAGCCAACAATATTTCCAACAAACATGTTGTCTTGGGTTTTGTTTAAATGACCTAGTATCCATTTCTCAGGTAAAAAACACAATTTTTGGTGCTCATTTTGGCCAAAATTGAATTTAGTCGGTGGGAGGATTTTTTTTTGTTTTTGAGATTTAACCAAATCTTTACATATTTTCGTGTAGCCAACAATATTTCCAACAAACATGTTGTCTTGGGTTTTGTTTAAATGACCTAGTATCCATTTGCCGAGCAAAAAAGTGCCAAAAAACGGCATTTTATGCAAATTTCGTTTTTGGGACCTGACAACCCCAAAATATGATATGAAAACCCCTAATATCATTTTTTTATGGTTTTTAGGTGTGTTTTATCTAATTTTATGATGGCGCCCCTACCGTACAATTTTGGCCCCAAAATGAGCCCGTGCGAATACAGTATTCCACAGATTCAACTAAACAAAAAAATTCAGATAAAGGGAGTGTCGGAGATAGTGAAAAAATTTTTACGACAGTTTTCCGTCGTTCCAAGTGATGGGGAATGAAAAAGTTTGTCCGCCCGCACGCAACGAATGCATTCTCCATCACTTGGAACGACGGAAAACTGTCGTAAAAATTTTTTCACTATCTCCGACACTCCCTTTAATAAAGTAGATCTTCGTTGGCGACGTCAAGAATTACAAAATCCTTTTTTCTAACATAAAAATTTTTATAATTTAAGCCCTTACTTTTTTCATCATTAAAAAAATAAAGCTTTCAAAGAAACGTAACACATATTAGAAATTTAAATATTCAAGATTTTCAGCATTAATTCAAACGGTTTCCGCTGCATTTTTGATAACTGGTAATTGTTGAGGTTTATAATCTTGGGGTGAAACTTGAATAAATAACTGCTTAATTTCAAAATTAAATTGACGTTCCGCTAATTTCTTTAAAGCCATTAAAAACATTGACATAATTGCAGCAGGAGAAAATTGACGCATTCCATCAATTGTTTTAACTTCAAACATTCCAGAATTTATATCACCACCAGCAGCAGCTGCAGATGAAGGAACAATTGCAAATTTCCATTTTCTATCAATTTCAATCTTTTTTAATGGTAAACCAATTACTTTATGAACGTCTAAAATAATATGTTTTGACAACTTAAAAGATATATATGTATGTATCTACCTTTAATAACAAATTTGGGATATTTCTTCGAATGATTTTCTGCTTTTTCACCTATTTTTACTTCTTCTCCATGAAAAGAAACAAAGAAGGGAGTCCATTCATTTTCTGAAACACTTAAAAGTTGTTCACTAAAAAAATATATAAAACTTACTATTAACGTTCAAAAGTGGATATTCTTTTTGATCAGTTTTTGACCAAATAGATCCAAAATTTGCTTTTAATTTTAAAACAAATTTTAGATTCTTGACATCAAACATGTTATTATTTCTAGTTGAAGAACTTAGGGCCAAGCTTGAAAAATTAGTAGATACATCATAAATTTTTTGGGCATCTACTTTCATATACGGTACACCATGGGAATTAATATTAGCAGTAATGGTAACACTTTTGGCTCGAGTATTTTCATATAATATTGCACCTTGAAAACGACCATATGCCAATAAAGGTGGCACAACTGGAGCTACTGTAATCTCTTGATGATATCTTACCTAAAATAGTGATTATAGTTACAAGTTTCTTGAATGATGTTTAAAAGAAGCTTACACAAAAAGATTTAATCTTTACCAATTCTACAGTATTCTTTGTAGGAAGTTTTGAATTAAAAGTAATCAAATCATCACAAAATTTTCCATCATCATTTGTATATTCAATTTTGTAACCACTTGAAAAATCTTGAATATTAAATGGTCGTGGAAAATGATTTCCAGGATACATTGTACCAGCTTTTGCCAATCCACCATTGAGTAACATATAATCAGGCTTCTCAACCATATAATGAATAATTCCTCTATATCTTACTTCAAACCATCTCTTAACAACGGCAATATCATAGGTAGAAATGAAGACAACAGATTTGGGTCGAATAGTCTTTGTTCGCTCAACTAACATTTCACGTGAATGATCTTTGGAACATTTTTTTACAGAATTTAAAACAAATGTTGAGTGAGAAGTCATTTCAAGTTCATCAAATTCACAAATATCACTGATAAAAGATGCAATTAAAGCTTTTTCACCAATATTCAAATAATTGAGTTTCGTTTCAACAATTGCAAATTGAAGTCTTGCCATTGTTGGAGAGACAATATAAACATCTTTGGCAAATTTAATCCCAATTTCATAAGCAAGTCGAAGCAATTCAATCTCTAACTGCATTGAATTTACCAAAATTAAACATTTTAATTCATTTTTGATTATTTTGTTAAATACTTTATTCATTCGATTTCCAAGTGTTTCTGCAGTCCATGTTGCTAAAAAAACTATTGATTAATACATGGAAAGTTTAAAAACAAACATACGTGGGTTTTTTTCGGCATCTATCCATTGACTAGAAGGTCGAGAGTCTTCTAAATTATATAATCTTAATGTTTGTGAACCAATTAGGTATGCACCAATATATGCCATTTATTTGAATCTAATTAAGTATATTTAAAACAACTTCGAAATTTTCTAAAACAACAAATTCGATTTCACGTTGAATTCAGTGTTCAAAATTTGAACATCTTCTTCAAATTCTGAATGTATTTTTTGGAAAACAACAAAAGTTTTTAAAAGCTTTTTGCCTTTTGGCGTTGAATAGACATTTTGCCAGACGTTGGATTGGAAGAAAATTGAACCTATTTTTGTGTTGGAGGCGGTGTTATCCTACAACAAAGGTAAAAAAATTTGCATTAAATTTTGCATAACATTCTTTTTGACGTGAAAAACGACAAAACAAAATATGTTTATAAAAAGTGTTCCGTTGTTTTTTTTTTCATTTACAACATTGCTGCTTTGTAAAAAATGAATTGTTGCTGCTTCAAATCTTTCTTTGTTTTTCTTTGTTTCCAACTTCCATTTTTTGATCCAATTTTTGCTGCAAAACTTCAACGACATGAAAATTTTTTAAATGATTCTTTTATTTTGAATAGCAATGATGCAATCAATGAACAACTTCAATCTGATAATTTGTTAGCTGATGGATCAGTTAGAGCAATACCAGATGGAAATGATATCAGACTTAGTGGATATGGATCAATCAATCTTACGCTAACGCTTGAAACACTACAATTTGAAGTTTGTGAAAGTTGTATAGGAAGGTAAATTTTAAGAACATAAAAAATATTTGACATTTAACGATTTTTTAATATTTTTTTTTGAGGTCAGAAGTTTGTTTTGATACTGCCAGAGTTCATTCTGAAGCGACATGTTCTGGATATTCATCTTACTGTAAATTTGAAGTAGAATATAAAAAAAGCAAAGAAGATGGAACTGAAAGCATTTCTTTTAATGACATCCCAGTTCGCAAAAATTATTTTCATGGTGGTTGTCTCCTGTAATATCCGAGCTTATATTACAAACAACAATATTTATTAACACAATTAATAATAAAGGAGACAGCGTGTGAGACCGACTGTTCCGGAGAAAGCGATGACAACTCGAATGAGAGAAAAGTGAACGACAGCGCTATTCCAAATAGGCTGAACGTTCGAGAGCGAGAAAGAAGGAACAATCGCGGTGAGAGTTCTTACAAAGAGAGAGAGAGAAGAAATTGACAGTATACTGTCTAATATGAGAGATATTGACAATATACTGTATATTGTACCGACTTGCAGGATACTGCATTCCTCCCCACTTAGCTTTAAAAGTTGTTAAGGAATTATATAACATAAAAGAACTGTGGTGAAGAAAAGGAAGGTGTATGAATGAAAGAGTGTGGGGCACGGAACTTGATCAGGGCTGACACATTAATCAAGAACGGGACCACCTTTAAGCACTCAACCTTGCCGTTAACTTCAGTTCAAGTTATACAAAACAAAAATAAAAGAGCCAAGCAGAAGAGAGGGAAAGAGTAACAAGCAGCACCGACAACAACAAATAGAAGAGAATGGAGGGGCGAAGAAATATACAATAAAAACAATTATAATTATACTTATGATTTCTTTTTCCCAGCAGCAACCTTCCAGCGATCAGGTGGCTCACGAGTACGACGAGGATAACGTGAAGGATCAGGAGTTGGAGAAGCAGAAGCAGCAGCATCATCAGGTAAAGAATCCGCAGTCAGGCAGCTATCAGAAGATGCAGACGGTGTTCGGGATTGAGGTGATTGAGATATTCCTGAACCGACGTTGTCATAATCATAATCATCAGAAAATTTGATTTCTTGAAGTCGATAGGATTCAGGTGTTGGAGTATATTCAAGTTTCATTGGATATGTGTGGCTGATCCTTTCTTTTCTAGGTGGCGCGACATCTGTTGGAGATTCAGCCTTTTGAAAAGAATCAGGTTTTGAGCAATGAACAGAAAGTACCGACGACGTTTCTTTCATGCAACCAAGATCATCAGCATTCATATCTGAAAAACAATCGAAATTAATGACCGACATGCGCTTACCTTTATCTCGAAGTGTAGCAGTAACATCTTCAGCAAGAGCAGCATTAATTTCATGAGCAGTTACAGGTGCTGTAACAATTGTGTTTATGCGGCGGGTTGATAAACATTCATCCATTCCGTCTTTAGCATCAGCGAATTGCCCAAGAGCAGGTACAATCAATGGAGCAAGTTCTTCTTGAGTGTTATCAATCGAAGGTTGACTAACAGCAGCAATAACATTTGCAGATCCATTTGAAGCTAACGGTGGAGCAGCAGCAGATTCAGGTAAAGTATTTTCTGTCGTTGGAGAAAAACTTTGACCGACCTTTGAATCATATATGCTTTCAGGTTGAGTAACTTCTGCAGAGAGAGAAGAAACTATCGAAGAGCGGTGGTATGAACTAGTTGTGGCATTATCATCACAAATATTCAAACCAAGAGGTGAAGATGAGATATTTGCAGCGGAAATATCCATCGGTTGTGGCACATCTGCATCAGCAGCAGGAGCAACAATAAGTTCAAAATTGTTGCAAAAGTCCAATCCAAGAAGAGAGCAATGAACATCAGCAACTTGAATATCCAAAACTTTTGAACCATCTTCACATGCAATTTCACTGTTGAAGTAACCATCGAGTTTGATAGGTTGACCATCAACACCACAAGCACGTACATGTGTTGGTGTAAGAGTTGGAGAACCGACTTTTTGATAATCCTTTCGAGTAAGGATAGTAATATCGGAGCCAGAATCAAATTGCATTTGAATTGATGTTCCATTAATCGTTGTAGCAAGTGGACGACATCGAGAAGCACCATTTCCAACAGTTATGGACATAACATTGACAAATCTAACTTGACGATTTGATCGGCTATCATGTTGAGCATCATCCTCCCCATCTTTGCATACTTTTGATATATGTCCTTTACCTCCACAAGTATGGCATATTGCATTTTTGAACTTGCAATCAGCTCTCCAATGAGCAGCACCACAGCTTGGACATGGGGTGCGAGGAGGTGGTTTTGATGAACTCGATGGACCGACTTTCTTCACAAAATTGATGTGCTTTTGTTCCGGCAGCTTTTGATCACGATCAGTCATCAGCGCATTGTCCAACAAAGTTGTAACATTATCTAATGTTTCTTTTGGAGCCTTGATGAGAGCATTCAGCAATAATGATCGGAGTGGTTCAAGTGCGGTGGCTTTCATACCCATAAGCATCAGCAATGTTGAAAGTTCATTTGGACCAAAGTTTGAGCAATCAAAACGAGAAACAATATGACGAATTCGAGAGACATATTCTTGAACCGACTCATGCGCTGGACCTAACCATTCAATCTGAAAAGCTTGATATCGATCAGCAAATAGGGAACGTTTAGTATCAAAAAGATTAATAAAAACATCTTTAAACTTAGCCCAATCAGCAAACGTTGTAATATCCTCTGGCAGTAGAGCACGATCGATACGCTTGAAAGTTTCAGCATCCAAAACAGCAGCAACCAAACCGACTTTGTGAGCTTCAGTAAGATTCGGCACAAATGCATATTTGATTTCCACTTGTCTTAACCATGTTGTAGCAGAAGTTGGATCTGATGGATCATGAGCAAAAGGTGGAATATGAGGAAATTGAACCGACGCCGGAGTCGCAGCAGTACTTCCAGCCATATCCAAATCTTTGAAGAGTTCCAAAAATTCTTTAATTTGATCCACAATGAAGAAAAAAATATATATATGCAGTTGAGATATATATTTAAATCGAGCAGCAGAAAGTACAAATCAATCCGCTCTCGTCACCAATTGTAATATCCGAGCTTATATTACAAACAACAATATTTATTAACACAATTAATAATAAAGGAGACAGCGTGTGAGACCGACTGTTCCGGAGAAAGCGATGACAACTCGAATGAGAGAAAAGTGAACGACAGCGCTATTCCAAATAGGCTGAACGTTCGAGATCGAGAAAGAAGGAACAATCGCGGTGAGAGTTCTTACAAAGAGAGAGAGAGAAGAAATTGACAGTATACTGTCTAATATGAGAGATATTGACAATATACTGTATATTGTACCGACTTGCAGGATACTGCATCTCCAATCAATAATGCATTGGGGTGAAGTTATTAATGGTGCAAGTATGTTTAAATCATGTGAACCAAAAACTGGCGGCGTTGATAAAATGATAAAACTTTATGTTGGTATTGAACCTTCGTGTCCCATCAAAGTTGTAAGTTGTTTTTATCACTTTTCTGAATAAAAATTATTTCTTCCTTCAGATAAATGCCAAAATTCATATACCAGTAGCCCCTACAGCATCTATAGGATCGAAACCCAAAACATTATAATTCAATTTTAAACGATTTCTAATCATTGTTTTGGGCCCAAATATTTAAAAACATAAATTGTATTAATAATACATGAATTTAACCAAAAACCAGCAAAAAAAAATTTTCAAAAATTTTTCGATTTTTTTCCACAGGGGGGGGGACCACATGAAACAATTAAAAAATGAAAATTTTTATTTTTTTGTTTTTTCTTTAAAAATGATGGAAACACGTTAATTTTTCATTATTACTCTATGTTTTTGCTGAGAACCGCCGAAAAACTCATTTTTTAGTTACCTCAAACAAAAAAAAATTTCGGATTCTGAATCCGGACTCATAATCCATATTATTTTATGAAAACATCAGGCACCTCGTTACTATTAATAAGTGAGTATTTGGCTATCTTTTGGTATATAAATCATCCATGTACGCCTCTTCCCAGCAAAATCCGAGTTAACCGGACAAAATATAAGTAAAAAAGAGCCCGTGGGGCGGTGGCGGGGCGACAAGATGGCCAAGTAATATCACTGTTGTTTATTTTTATTCCCAAAAAAGTTACTTTAAAAGTTTTTTGAGCTTAATTACTACTATAGGATTTTACGGTCAATTGACCAAAAAATATTTGACCGGTCAATTACACTCTTGCCAAGTTCACTATCTTCGACACTCTTTTTGATAAAATTAATACAATTTTGAAGAAATTTTTTTATTTACTTTTCCACAAAAAGAATGCTACTTTCACCATTTTTACATTGAAAAATGTTTTGTTTTGGCACTTCTACTATTTTTGTGCTGCTGATTTTTTAAACATAGTTTAAAATTTTGATTTGCAGTTCTTGGTAAAAATAATTATGACACTATTACAGTATATAAAAATTTATCAGTTCATAATTATGATAATATTTTTCGTAATCAATCATTAGAAAATAAATTTCAATAAAAAACAAACTCCTGTTTTTTCGTCTGACAGGAGCAGTAATCCGTTTTACCAAATAAAAAGACTTTTATTTATAATTAAAGCAAGCCCTATAAAAAATAAAGCTTTCAATAAACGTAACACATATTAGAAATTTAAATATTCAAGATTTTCAACATTAATTCCAACCGTTTCCGCTGCATTTTTGATAGCTGGTAATTGTTGAGGTTTATAATCTTGGGGTGAAACTTGAATAAATAACTGCTTAATATCAAAATCAAATTGACGTTCCGCTAATTTCTTTAAAGCCATTAAAAACATTGACATAATTGCAGCAGGAGAAAATTGACGCATTCCATCAATCGTTTCAATTTCAAACATTCCAGAATTTATATCACCACCAGCAGCAGCTGCAGATGAAGGAACAATTGCAAATTTCCATTTTCTAT
Organism: Panagrolaimus superbus; assembly: GCA_964035985.1. Classification (NCBI taxonomy): domain Eukaryota; kingdom Metazoa; phylum Nematoda; class Chromadorea; order Rhabditida; family Panagrolaimidae; genus Panagrolaimus; species Panagrolaimus superbus. The sequence goes on from OZ038357.1 coordinate 18,516,266, forward strand.
CAATTTCAATCTTTTTTAATGGTAAACCAATTACTTTATGAACGTCTAAAATAATATGTTTTGACAACTTAAAAGATATATATGTATGTATCTACCTTTAATAACAAATTTGGGATATTTCTTCGAATGATTTTCTGCTTTTTCACCTATTTTTACTTCTTCTCCATGAAAAGAAACAAAGAAGGGAGTCCATTCATTTTCTGAAACACTTAAAAGTTGTTCACTAAAAAAATATATAAAACTTACTATTAACGTTCAAAAGTGGATATTCTTTTTGATCAGTTTTTGACCAAATTGATCCAAAATTTGCTTTTAATTTTAAAACAAATTTTAGATTCTTGGCATCAAACATGTTATTATTTCTAATTGAAGAACTTAGAGTCAAGCTTGAAAAATTAGTAGATACATCATAAATTTTTTGGGCATCTACTTTCATATACGGTACACCATGGGAATTAATATTAGCAGTAATAGTAACACTTTTGGCTCGAGTATTTTCATATAATATTGCACCTTGAAAACGACCATATGCCAATAAAGGTGGCACAACTGGAGCTACTGTAATCTCTTGATGGTATCTAACCTAAAAACGTAATTATAGTTACGAGTTTCTTGGAAGATGTTTAAAAGAAGCTTACACAAAAAGATTTAATCTTTACCAATTCTACAGTATTCTTTGTAAAAAGTTTTGAATTAAAAGAAATTAAATCATCCAAAAATTTTCCATCAACATTTGTATATTCAATTTTGTAACCACTTGAAAAATCTTGAATATTAAATGGTCGTGGAAAATGATTTCCTGGATACATTGTACCAGCTTTTGCTAATCCACCATTGAGTAACATATAATCAGGCTTTTCAACCATATAATGAATAATTCCTCTATATCTCACTTCAAACCATCTCTTAACAACGGCAATATCATAGGTAGAAATGAAGACAACATATTTCGGTCGAATAGTCTTTGTTCGCTCAACTAACATTTCACGTGAATGATCTTTGGAACATTTTTTTACAGAATTTAAAACAAATGTTGAGTGAGAAGTCATTTCAAGTTCATCAAATTCACAAATATCATTGATAAAACATGCATAAACATTTATCAATAAACATTTATCAGCAACATAACGATTGTATTTTAATTCAGAATCTTCATCTGGATAAAGCTGATTTAAATTTTGTTCGTTAAATTCCGGCAAAGTTTTGTAAACAATATACTATCGCATTTTCAACGGATAAACTTGGATTTTAGATAATTTTAAAAATTTGCGATCGGTGTTACTTTGAAGGCTAAAGTACAGTGTTATGCTTCGCCCCGATTTTGCCCCGCCCCGGGGCGCCCCGACGGGGCGAAGGGCGGGGCGCGGGGGGACTTTTAGAAATTTCGGGGCACGGGGCGGGGCGCGGGGCGAACATTTAATGGACAAACATTTTCGATTTTTAATGATTAAATATTTGAGAAAAAAAGAAATTTTTCATTGACAAATTTATTTTTTGTCTTGAAGCAGAAAAAACATCTTTTGGACAACAATGTATACACGGCATTACAATTCCAATGTGAAGAAAAAACAGCTCGTAGAAGAAAAACACTTTTATAAGACTCTAATCACACTTTTTGTAACAGTTGTTATCTTTTCAAAAAGCGCCAATGTGCAAAAGTTCCGTCACAAAAAACGGATGTTGCTAAAACTACAGTATCCAATGTAAATGTTGCAACACTCGAGACTCCATCAAAGAGAAAATATGATTTAAATTTTACTAAATTTGAACCAAGCAAAAAATCGAAGAAAAACCAAAAAAAGAAGAACAAGAAAAAGACCACTGAAGAAAATACTGAAGATGCACCAGCTCCACATGTTACTCTTCCCCCAACTCCAGCAGCAGCACCTCCACCAGAACCAGCTCCATATGTTCCATATGCAAAAATTCCACGAATTTTCCCACGCTCATTAAAATCTGCCAAAACAGATTCCTTGGATGAGACCACCAAAAAAGATAAACTTGCTATGATTGAATCGGCTCCTATCTCTTTACATCATCATTATATTAAACCTGCAAATTCTAATCTCCTTGCTGAAATGAAAAAGTAATTTTTATTTATTAATTATTTATATGAGTATACTGTATCGTGTTTTAGTAATTATCCTGAAACTTGTCATGATGTAATGGAAGGTGAAGTTGATCTTCTCTGTTCACCTGTTAGCAAAATGTTTGCTTCAATAAATGAAATGGCGTAAGTTTGAATTTTGTTAATAAAATAATATTTATTATATAATTTTAGACTTGAATATGAACAAAAACTTACTGCTGTTCGATGTGACTTTGATGAATATTGTCGAATTGTTTCAATTTCTGATGGTGCCCGTCGTTTCTTGCAAGATAAACTCACTGTTGCAACTCTTGTTTACTTTGCTTTTGGTGCTGAATATCACCAATATTTGACTGATGATTTTGATATACTCTCAAAACTTTCCATTCCATTGTTAATGGTTATCGCCTTCCAGCCTCGTTTTGATGCCTCATATCGTAAAAAAGCTTGTTCATTATTACGGTATGTTTTTAATTTTAAAGTACAGTATTAATTATATCAAATTTTTAGCCGCAAACTTCCAATTATTCTTGGAAATTTTACAGCTGTTCAAAGAAGAGATATGCCCTTCCCAATAAATATTATCGAAGATGCATATTGCAAAGAACCAAAATACTTCCGTAATACTGATGAAATTTTAACAGATTCTGAAGGAAAGACAAAGGCAGAAGAAGCTATTGAAAAGAAAGAAGTTAAAGCTGGTGATGGTGGTAAAAGAAAAAAGAAATCTTCCAAGAAGCGTCATTAAATATGTTTTTTTTAAAGTTGTGTTTGGAGTTTGTGAAATAAAATTATTTTTTTGTTTCATGCCGAACAGAATTTTACTATTTTTGAACTTATTTTTTTTAAATTGAAGTTTCCTTTATTAATGTTAGGTTATTATTATTGAAAAAAAAAATTGTTAGTTTGATGAAAATAAATATTTTTTAGCAACCTTTTAAAGATTTAAATAATTAATATTATTCATTATAATGTTTGTAAGTTAATAGTGGTATTCAGAAATACCAATATTTAAACTCAAAAAGAAATGTTGCGCTTTGAAAATGAGAATTTTATGGGTTATTTTTTATCACTCAAAAATAAATGTTTGTTATATTTTTGTTTTCCCTATAAAAAGCAATATTTGACTTTTAAAAGCAATAAAAGTACTTTTTCACTTCAGTGTGTCCAACAATGACAACAAAAAATCAATCAATTTTTACACTCTTTTTCAAAAAAATAATGTTCTTTTTTTAGTTTTCAAATATTTGCGTGAGCTTTTTTTTGCATCTTTTTAAATAATATTGTTTCAAGAGCAGCCTTTTTTGGGGACAAGAATCAGGGCTCTGTGAAATCTAAAATGTCGATTTCGAAAAAAATTTCGATTTCGACTGAAAAAAAAATGATATCAATTTCGACTTATAGGAAATTGGCGTCATTATATTTGGGGATTATAATTTTGGGGATTTAGACTTTGGGGGTTTTTTAGGGATCGAAATTTTGGGGACTTTCTGTTTTTTATATTTTTGTTTAAGGGATCATCCAGAGGTGACGTCACTATAAAATCGAAAATTTTGAAACCCACCCACCCTTCCGTCACGCTTTGCCCTTTGATCTTTGTCGGCTTTTTAGAAGGAGCGTCACTTTTGACTTACCCCCCACCCACCCATAAAAGTGATGATGTCACCTCTGGACGCTCCCATTATTATGTTTTATGAGAATAAAGTAGTTTATTAGTTTGGCATTGTGCCCTCCGTTGCAATTAGCCTCTCTCTCTCTCTCTTTTGCTATTGCAGCTGATTTATTTTGTTGTGACTTTTTTTATTTTATTACACTTTTACTATGCTAATTGATTGGGGTTATATGCCAGTAAGCATTATTTACTTCAAGTTTAACAAGCAATAGAGGCAGATCAGTGCTTTACGTAGTAATTTTTTCTATAATCGCGAAACTTATGCCCCTCCAAAAACCGGTCACGGCTTGTCTCCATACTATTTTATATCGTGATAACTCTAATTTTTCTCAAATGTTTTAATATTTACATTTTTAAGATTGCATTTTCTTCATTCTACAATGACCAGCTTCAATGATTGCAAAATTAGCTTTCGTTTATTACGCGAAAATAAACATCCAAGTGATTCATTCAATACTGATATTAATGGTCATGAAAGTTTCAAAGCGTTAGCTTTTCATCCAAAATATGATAATATAATGATAACTGATGAAAAGATTGATGGCACAACTACTACTTGGAAAAATCAAAACCAAGATGCCAAAAATGATGAAAGCTTAAATGATGTCTCCAAATATTGTTTACTTTTTGTTAAATTTAAGTTTGCCGAAAATGAAGATGGCATTGAATCAGAAAGATGGATGGCTATTTCACATGGAGAAGGACACAAACTGTTGGACATAGATGCTTTGGAATATGGATTTGGCCTTCATACAGCTTTTTGCTTAATAGATCATGAAAAAATAATGAATATTGAAACAAGAACAAATGGATTAAAAAGAGCTTATTTTCGTGGAAAGAATTCTGCTGTAAGAAAAGATGATGAAATTCGAATGAATGAAACGGACTTAATTATTAGTAAATAAATTTTTATCACGGATTTTTGGAACCCATATAGAATTCAGGGTGCAATTTTCCGAGGGGAGGTTTAGCAAAATGTTTTTCAATGCCACATGAGACAAAAAAAAGTTGTTTTCGGAGTAGCCTTTTTTGGATACCGAAATATGGGGGATTATTTTAGGGGATTATGTTTTTGGGAATGGGAATTTTGAAGCTATGAGGTTTGGGATCTGCTGTTTTTTAGGGGTACAGTCATTTTTATTTCATTTTTCAAATTTAAAAAATGAAACAAAATTATTAGTACCCAAAATTTTATCCCAAGAAAAGCGTCCCACGAAAACGACCACGTCTTTCTTTCGTTAATCATTTTTTCTGAATAAAATAACAAAAAATTTTTTGCAACATGGCATTGAGAAACATTTTGCCAAATATCAGCTTGGAAAATTGAACTTTTTGTTTGATTTGAAATTTGATGTGAAACTATATTGTTTTTCAGAAATTGAAGGAGAACCATTGAAAAATGATGATAACAAAGATTGTGTAGCAACATATATTTCTGCAACAAATGATTTCTTAAATGTTCAATTTAAAAACTCAATCCAACTTGAAAACCTTACATTTCTTTGCCAAAAATATTTTCAAATTTTTAAAAGCAGAAATTATGAAAGTTTTGTAAATTATGTTCCAATGTTTGACAAACAACATTTGCCGAATTTAGATAAAAGATTGGCGGAAAAAATTAAAATGTTTAATAAAAATTCTGAAGGCTTGGAATTAATTTATCCGTTAATGGATCCGGATTTCAACATGGTTAAATTTACAAAGAAGAACAATAAAAATATGTCAAAAATTTATGAAGAATTAAATTTTAAAAACTTTTTTGAAGAAATTTCATCTTCCATGGATATTCAAAATAGTGAAGACGCAGATATTTTGAAATTATTAACTGACTATTCTATTAATTTATGCACTCGAAAAGGAGAAACAAAAGATGTCGGTAGTTGGAGCATAAAACAATGCATATTTTTTTATACATCATATTTCGGTAAAAATTTCAATATTTTAATCACTTTAATTTTCCGTGACAATGTTTGGCAAAATGTTTTTCAATGCCAAGTGAGAGAAAAAATGTTTGTTTCATTTTTTCCTACTTTTTTTTGGCATTCAGAAACGTTTTGCCAAACATCAGCTTGGAAAATATAAATATTTTCTCTTGCTAAACATGTTTTTTTATCTATTTTTTTAGGCTATGAATTTATTTATATTAATGGACTGTGGTATCGGATCAAAGTAGATTACATAGAATTTTTGGAAGAAAAATTTGAACAAAAAATTGTTTACAAAACTATGCCGGATTTTAACGAACAAAATTTAAATCAACTTTATCTGAATGAAGATTCTGAATTAAAATACAGTCGTTATGTTGCTGATACTGATAAATGTTTATTTTTGGAGAATATTAAATCAAAAATTGGAAGCGTTAATTCAAGCGAAAAAAATATCAAATTTTGTGATATTTTACGCGTTACAGGATCCGAAGAGGAGGATTTAAAGATTGATTTAATTTTTACAAATACTTATGCAAATTTTAAAAATGAAAATTTTGCATTTTTTAATCAAAGTATTTTTGCTGCCATGATTTTAAATGATGATTCTGAAGCCCGTAAAAATGTGTATAAATCAATTAAAGAAAAAGCGGGTGATAAAGGTAAACTTGCATAAAATCATATTTATATTATATAATTTATAGCGGTCCGATGTCTGGCAAAATGGTTTTCAATGCCGTTGAAAAAAAAGAAAAGCAAACATAAAATTTTTTATCTCCCGCATGGCATTGAAAAACATTTTGCCAAACATCTTTTCACAAAAATTTGACATCAATGTTTTAAAAAATTATATTTTAGGCCAATATTATTTAAAAGCTCTTCAAAAAGTTGAAAGTGATCATTCAAAATTAACTTTTCATTTTGGAATAATTGTTAAACGCTGTGAAGATAGATCATTGATCCCGTCTTTAATTATTTTTAATGATACAAAAACAAAAATTGAAAGCCTTGGATATAATATAGCCTTTGAATGGATTTACAAAATTGATTCAAATTAAATAAATACCGATGCAAAATTTATAATTTTCAATTTCAACATTTGCTATATTCGATTTATCTTTTGAAACAAGCTTTTTGACGATGCTTTTTTTTTAAAATTTAAATAAAAAATATACTTTTTGAACAAATATCGATTCTTGATTTAAAGAGACAATATACTGTTTCAACCATAATGTTAAGTTCACCAACCCGGTGGTGATCTCAGGCCGGATTTAGGCTTGCCTAAAACCCCTGAGGATCACTTGCTTAGCCCGCAGGAGCACAGGCACGGGTACGCATACTCATTTTTAAACTAGTCCTTTGCCGGACTCGAACCGGAGACCTACATCCTGTTAAGCCAACGCTTGACCAGTCGACTACACGCCCGCATAACAATAGTAATGTCAAAAAATAATCAGCATTTTGCAGCAAGGGAGCGTCCAGACGTGACGTCACGGTAAAATCTTAAATTTCAAACCCCACCCACCCATCTGTCACACTGCGTCACATTTGGCTAAGACCCACCCACCCATTCCGTCACGAAAAACGTCACATTTTTTACAAAATTGCAATAAAAAATAAAATTCGCAATTTTCTCAAATGCAAATTATTGATTAATATTATTTTTGATTTTTGTATAGTTAGCAAAAGCGAAAAAAACAAATGAGAAAATTGTTTTGTTAACTTTTTTATTGCATAATCAGATTATGATAATCTTTTAATCTAAAAACAACGCTGTTTAAACGCGGCAAAATATTTCGTGTTAAGATATCGTACTTATTAGAAAAAATTTAATTTTTAAGAGTTATTTTTTTATGATTTTTGCCTTAAAAAATGTGATTTTTGTGACGTCACATTTAGCTTAAACCCATCCACCCATCACAGTCACATTCCGTCACGTTTAGCTTACCCCCCACCCACCCATAAAACCCGTGACGTCACGTCTGGACGCTCCCCAAGACAAAATTTGAAAATCCTGCAAAAAAGACATTTTGCCAAACATCGGACCAAAAAATTGCTCGCTGGATTTAATGTGAGCGGTAGAAAAAAAAGATAAAATGATTTTAGTTTTTTCTCCCGTCAAAAAAGAAGCACAAGCATTGCACTATCGTTTCACTAAGGATGGACAAGGGCCAAGGGCTTTTTTGTGGCCCCTGGCCCTGGGGCCCCGGGGCCAGGGCCAAAGATTTTGGCCCTTGCTCATCCTTACATTTCACAGTGCCAAAAAGTGTCACAGCGGAAAATTTAATTTCGCGCAAAGACAAATCGGTCCTCGCCTTTGAAAGGTTGCAAAAAAAGGATATTATGAAGATTCAAGCACTCTTTTTAATTGACTATAGACCAAAAATATGCTCGAATCTTGCTCGACCAGGGTCAAAAAAATTATAGCCTTGTCTCATAAAAAATATTGCACTTTTTTTAAAAAAATTTTAAAATTTTATTTTAACAATGCAAGCTAAATTTAAATTTAAAAATTTAACAAAGCAAATATGAGCAATTTAATTAATTGAATTTCGTTTTTTTTTTGAACCAGAATTGTTCCAGCATTTTTTATTATCATGTTTATTTGTTGGAAATTTGCTTGGTAAATATTTAGAAACAAAATGAGCTTCGAATAATGTTTTCTTCGATATAAAAAATCTCCGATGCGTGGATATTGCTGCTATATTCAAACAAAAAAAGGAACTCAATTAAAAGCTCGTGATCCAATTTATGTAAGAAGCGAAGAAATATTAATTCAAAGAAGAGAAACAGCAAGAGAATGCCATCAATGTTGGAACTTCAAATTTACTGTATCAAACAAATCTATTGCAGCTCTCCAGATTATGATGACGGTGATGAACCAAATCCAAGATATATTCTAATTTATTCTAACGAATATCTCACTCCAAGCAAAGCTTAGTGAGGAAAAATACAATATATATACAGTAATGTAAAAATAACAAAACAAAACAGTAAATAAAATACAAAAAAAAAAGAGATAAAACTTAAGCTACATATTTTAATATTTTTCTATCAGTGAGATCAATTGTTGAGAGGTGATTTCTTAATTGCTGAGGTTTTTCATATTTTAGGAGATTAATATCCAAATTTGTTAATAAAGGAGCAACACGAGATGAAAAATGTGTTGAAGCATATTTCCCTTGTGCAAAAAATTTTGATGAGTAATATCCACTTGAACGATGAGAAAGAGGAACATATTGGAGATCAATTTTTGAGTTTGGATTTGAAGCAAGAAAATCATAAGCTGTCATTATGTCTTTGACCATTCTTCTTTGATGAAGCGATACCATTCCAAATAATTTTAATCTTTCAACATAAGATGGGATTACTGTAGTTTGAGGGTTGTTTCTTCTATATATCATTCTTGTAAAATTTCTTTGTCCACTTTCTATTTGTTTGATGATTGATTTTTGAGGAATATTAAATATTTCGGATCCATATTCATAAAGTGGTCTAACATAAATATTATATATTTTGATGAGAATTTCTTCGTCACTGGCGATAATTTTTTTGAATATTGAGTAATATCTTCTGTTGGCATTTGAGGTGATTATTTCAACATGATTATTAATAGAGCAGTCGTTTTTCAAATAAAATCCAAGATCACGAACTATTTCTTTTCTTTGGATTTCAATACCATTTAAAAAATATTTTGCTTGAATATTTGAAGGACCAAATTGTACATGGAATGTTTTTTTTGGAGCAACAGCCATTGATTTTGATTCACACCATTCGGTTACTGTAGCAAGTGCATCTGGAATAATTGTTGAATTAAAATTTTTGATGAGATAGGAATATATAATTTTTAGATCATCTGCAAATTTGAAGTGAATAATACCATCAATATTATTTAACAATTTGCTCAGCTTAGAAAATAATATAATGAAGATAATTGGTCCCAAAACTGAGCCTTGTCCAACACCAGAATCAGCAGTTGTTTGAGATGAGCATTTTCCATTGACTTTGACCAAAAATACTCGAGATATGCTTACTAACCACCACTTCCTCCTCCACCACCTCAACCAAGAATGCCTTGACAACGCGCTGCCACTGCAATTCGTCCAAATGTTGCACAACAACAATTTATTCATATTCAACGTCCAACTGCTCAAAGATTTTTTCCATTTCAACAACAAATGTATCAAAACTTCAATCCTTATGCGCATATTTATCAACAGCAATATATTCCACCTTTAAATCAACCAATGTATCAACAAGTTGCTCAACAACCTCAAGTTCAACATTATTTTCCAATTAATTTCAATGTTTCTCTTCCAAATTATCCAAATCAACATCATCAATTTAATTATTATCCTCGTCCTTCACCTTTTTAAATTTGTTAGTTTTTTTTAAATTTTTATTGTTACTTTTACTATGTTATTTACTGTTTTACACAAATTTGTTAATTTACTTTTTTCTTCGCTTTATAATTTACGCGCGCAATAGTAGCGTCTTAAATTTTTTAAATTTTGTTTTAAATAAATAAATGCCTTGAAGGATAAAAGGTCAATCTTTTTTTTTCTTTTAATAAAAAAAAGTGCTTGAATCTTCCAAGCACCAAAAAAAAGTTCTAAAAGGCGAGGGCCGATATTCAAGTGTTTTCACAAAAATTTTCTGGAACGATTTGTACCTTTTCTGTAAGAGAAAGGGTACAAATCGTGTACGTACCGATTTTTCTTGCACGCAAATATTTTTTCCCTTCTGACACTTTTTGGCGACTTTTAAAAAGGAATGAAACGCACAAGCATTGATTTAAACGAAAGAAAAAAGACGGGGCGTTTTTTTTTGTTCTTTAAACATCAGACTCTTATTTTCCCCCCCAAAAAAAGCAAGCAGCAAAAAACATTTATTGATTTAAAACAAATAATTTGAATATTTAAATTTAATTTTTGAAAAAACTGACAACGCACTACAACGCGTTTTACACGGTTTTGCTTTTTTTGTCAGAGAAAAAAACGACAAGTAAAACAGAGAGAGAGAGCAGAGTTTCGAAAATATTCGTAACGCTGCTCTCTCATTTTTTCACTTGTCTTTCTTTTCTCTATAAAAAAGGCAAAACCGTGTAAAACGCGTTGTAGTGACAACGTCAATTTGACGCTGTTAAAGGAGATTCGTCATTTTACTTTTTATTTCGAAATTACCTCCATTTCAATGCACCAAATTAATTCTATTCAAAAAGATTTTCAAATCATATATTCCTATTTTTTTAATCTACCTGTTGAAAGTTATCACAAAGAGTTCATCATTCAAAATGTAATAGATATTTATTTACAGGAATCTATTGTTATTTCTCGAAGCAGTTTTTTTTCATTGTTGAATTTCGAAATAAAAGAAAAAAATTGCTTCGAGATTTAACAATAGATTCCTGAAAATCAATATCTATTACAAAATTGCGAAATAAAAAGTAAAATGACGAATCTCCTTTAAAATTAATAAAGAAATTCTATTATAGTTTTTAAAATTAATTAAAAAAGCATTTGAAAAAAAGAAATTGAAAAATCAACATTTCGGAAAAAAATTTACGCCAATTCTTAATTTAAAAATTAAGAATTTTTTATATTACACAAAATATTTTCAGTATAATTTAAAGAATAATTTACGCAAAATTATTTGTTTTACTTTTTTTGAAAAGTATCTGTGAGTGTAAAAAAAATGAGGGAAAAAAGTTCCTCAGTCGAATGATTACGGTAATCCCATGTAAAAATTTGTTATTAGTGTTGTGGAAGTAGTTAGGTGGAGGCTTTAGCGCCATTTTCGACATGGGAGGAGCCTATGGTATACTGTAGTTTTTCAAGGATGTTTTCGAGGCTGTTTTGGGTTACTGTAGGATACTGTATTTTTCAATCGATGTTTTTTCATTCTTTGCGATTTCGAAATAATATTGCGAAATATTTTTGCGAAACTTTTTATCAGCTCTGATAATTTTTTTACTGATAACTAGCGGATCGGGGTTTTATACATACATGGGGTACTGTATATTTACCACAATCACATAAGATTAAGCTTATCTATCATCTCTACCAAAAATCTCCCAAAAATATCATCTCACACAAAAGTTATGGCCATTACAGTTTAAAAGAGAGAAAAAAAATTTTCAAAAAGTATGGCACTGATCGGGAAGAATGGCACTGATCGGGGAGAATGGCACTGATCGAGAAGAATGGCACTGATCGGGAAGAATGGCATTGATCGGGAAGAATGGCATTGATCGAGATCGACGGGCAAAAAAAGTAAAGGCGGCCTTCGGCCGCCTTTACTTTTTCGGAGTTTACCACAAAATTTTACCACATATTACTTATTACTAAACACTTTTCATAGACGCGATGACGATCGCAGAAAAATTCTCGATCGGATAAGCGAAAAAAAAAATTTTACCACAAATTTACCATTTACCACAAATTACTTATTACTGAACAAAAACGGTTGCTATTATCGTGATCCCCACAAAATTCTGGATAGAATAATAGTTAAAAGTGAAAAAAAATTTTTAGGATTCTGAATCCGACCCCTTCAGAATCCGATTAAAAATTTTTCGGTGCTATTTTAAGAATCCCCACAAAATTCTGAGTCGATTCCACATTCCAGAAAAAAAATTTTTTTCGGATTCTGAATCCATTTTTCTGAAGTCCAGAATCCGATTAAACAAAAACGGCCGCTATATTCTGAATCCCCACAAAATTCTGAGTCGAATGCACGTTACAGACGAAAAAAAATTTTTTGGCCTTCAGAATCCAGGATTCTGAAGTCCCCAGAATCCGATTAAACGATTTTCGCTGCTATATTCAGAATCCCCATAAAATTTAAGGCCAATTCCACTCTATTCTTAAAAATTTTTAAAAAAGTGAAAAATCCAAAAATTTGACGTATAGCTACCTTAGAAGGCGAAAATTCAGAATAATTGCCACAGGATTCTGAAGCCGGTGTAGAAGATGAAATTCCAAAATTTTTAGAATCTTCCTTATTTATAGTGAACTACTCAATAGAAGCTTTTCGAGGATTTAATTACAAAACTCAACTCTGTACTGGGACCTATGGCTTAGTTTTATGTATATAGTGAACTAGCGGATCGGGGTATCAGTACTATCAGTAAAAAAATTATATCTTTTTTTTTCTTACTGTATTAGTACATAAGCTTATCAATCATCTCTGATAAAAATCTTTCAAAAATATCATCTCAGACAAAAGTTATGGCCATTACAATGGTTCATACTTTAAAAAAAATTTACAAAAAGAATGGCACTGATCGGGGAGAATGACATTGGTCGAGTACGATGGCACTGATCGGGCAGAATGGCACCGATCGGGAAGAATGGCACTTATCGGGAAGAATGGCACTGATCGGGAAGAATGGCACTGATCGGGAAGAATGGCACTGATCGAGAAGAATGGCACTTATCGGGAAGAATGGCACTGATCGGGTTCAATGGCACTGATCGGGTTCAATGGCATTAATCGGGAACCTTAAAGTGGGGCGGGAGGGGCGAAAAGGGGGCGCGAGGGTTTCGGGAAAATGCCGTCGCCCTTCGGGCTCCGGCATTCCTCCTTACCCTCGCGCCCCCTTTTCGCCCCTCCCGCCCTCCATGGCATCGATCGGGTAGACTGGCACGATTGGGATCGAAAGGCAAAAAAAGTAAAGGCGGCCTTCGGCCGCCTTTACTTTTTTTCGGAGTTTACCACAAAATTTTACCACATATTACTTATTACTAAACATTTTTTATAGACACGATAATGATCAGGGGAAAATTCTCGATCGGATAAGCGAAAAAAAAAAATTTTACCACAAAATTACCATTTACCACAAATTACTTATTACTGAACAAAAACGGTTGCTATTATCGTGATCCCCACAAAATTCTGGATAGAATAATAGTTAAAAGTGAAAAAAAATTTTTTGACTTCTGAATCCGACCTCTTCAGAATCCGATTAAAAATTTTTCGGTGCTATTTTCAGAATCCCCATAAAATTCTGAGTCGATTCCACATTCCAGAAAAAAAAATTTTTTCGGATTCTGAATCCATTTTTCTGAAGTCCAGAATCCGATTAAACAAAAACGGTTGCTATATTCTGAATCCCCATAAAATTCCGAGTCGAATGCACATTACAGACAAAAAAAAATTTTTTTCGGATTCAGAATCCGAGATTCTGAACCCCTCAGAATCCGATTAAACGAATTTCGCTGCTATATTCAGAATCCCCATAAAATTTAAGGCCAATTCCCCCCTATTCATAAAAAAAAAAAAAATTTCAAAATTTCAAGATTTTGACGTATCCCTACCTGTGAAGCGAAAATTCAGAATAATTGCGACAGGATTCTGAATCCGGTGTGCTATTTAAACGAAACCTAAGGCTAAGTTTGCCGATAAAAAAATTTTTTCCATATTGGGCAACGTTTGCTTAAATTTAAATACAAAACTCATAGTCGGAGGGGGGTTATGATGTTAGTTTTTTGTATATTAGAGAACTAGCGGATCGGGGTATCAGTACTATCAGTAAAAAAATTATATCTTTTTTTTTCTTACTGTATTAGTACATAAGCTTATCAATCATCTCTGATAAAAATCTTTCAAAAATATCATCTCAGACAAAAGTTATGGCCATTACAATGGTTCATACTTTAAAAAAAATTTACAAAAAGAATGGCACTGATCGGGGAGAATGACATTGGTCGAGTACGATGGCACTGATCGGGCAGAATGGCACCGATCGGGAAGAATGGCACTTATCGGGAAGAATGGCACTGATCGGGAAGAATGGCACTGATCGGGAAGAATGGCACTGATCGAGAAGAATGGCACTTATCGGGAAGAATGGCACTGATCGGGTTCAATGGCACTGATCGGGTTCAATGGCATTAATCGGGAACCTTAAAGTGGGGCGGGAGGGGCGAAAAGGGGGCGCGAGGGTTTCGGGAAAATGCCGTCGCCCTTCGGGCTCCGGCATTCCTCCTTACCCTCGCGCCCCCTTTTCGCCCCTCCCGCCCTCCATGGCATCGATCGGGTAGACTGGCACGATTGGGATCGAAAGGCAAAAAAAGTAAAGGCGGCCTTCGGCCGCCTTTACTTTTTTTCGGAGTTTACCACAAAATTTTACCACATATTACTTATTACTAAACATTTTTTATAGACACGATAATGATCAGGGGAAAATTCTCGATCGGATAAGCGAAAAAAAAAAATTTTACCACAAAATTACCATTTACCACAAATTACTTATTACTGAACAAAAACGGTTGCTATTATCGTGATCCCCACAAAATTCTGGATAGAATAATAGTTAAAAGTGAAAAAAAATTTTTTGACTTCTGAATCCGACCTCTTCAGAATCCGATTAAAAATTTTTCGGTGCTATTTTCAGAATCCCCATAAAATTCTGAGTCGATTCCACATTCCAGAAAAAAAAATTTTTTCGGATTCTGAATCCATTTTTCTGAAGTCCAGAATCCGATTAAACAAAAACGGTTGCTATATTCTGAATCCCCATAAAATTCCGAGTCGAATGCACATTACAGACAAAAAAAAATTTTTTTCGGATTCAGAATCCGAGATTCTGAACCCCTCAGAATCCGATTAAACGAATTTCGCTGCTATATTCAGAATCCCCATAAAATTTAAGGCCAATTCCCCCCTATTCATAAAAAAAAAAAAAATTTCAAAATTTCAAGATTTTGACGTATCCCTACCTGTGAAGCGAAAATTCAGAATAATTGCGACAGGATTCTGAATCCGGTGTGCTATTTAAACGAAACCTAAGGCTAAGTTTGCCGATAAAAAAATTTTTTCCATATTGGGCAACGTTTGCTTAAATTTAAATACAAAACTCATAGTCGGAGGGGGGTTATGATGTTAGTTTTTTGTATATTAGAGAACTAGCGGATCGGGGTATCAGTACTATCAGTAAAAAATTTATATCTTTTTTTTTCTTACTGTATTGCCGAAAAGGCATACCATTATCTCTGATAAAAATCTCCCAATAATATCATCTCAGACAAAAGTTATGGCCATTACAATGGTTCAAACTTTTAAAAAAATTTACAAAAAGAATGGCACTGATCGGGGAGAATGGCACTGATCGGGGAGAATGGCACTGATCGGGGAGAATGGCACTGATCGAGTACGATGGCACTGATCGGAAACAATGGCAATGATCGGGAAGAATGGCACTGATCGGGGAGAATGGCACTGATCGGGTCCATTGGCATTAATCAGGTTCAATGGGACTGATCGGAAAGAATGGCACTGACCGGGTTCAATGGCACTAATCGGGAACCTTAAAGTCGGGCGGGAGGGGCGAAAAGGGGGCGCGAGGGTCGCGGGAAAATGCCGTCGCCCTACGGGCTCCGGCATTCCTCCTTACCCTCGCGCCCCCTTTTCGCCCCTCCCGCCCTCCATGGCATCCATCGGGTAGACTGGCATCGATCGGGTAGACTGGCACGATCGGGATCAAAAGGCAAAAAAAGTAAAGGCGGCCTTCGGCCGCCTTTACCTTTTTTCGGAGTTTACCACAAAATTTTACCACATATTACTTATTACTAAACACTTTTCATAGACGCGATGACGATCGCAGAAAAATTCTGGATCGAATAAGCGGATAAAAAAATTTTACCACAAATTTACCATTTACCACAAATTACTTATTACTGAACAAAAATGGCTTCTATTATCGTGATCCCCACAAAATTCTGGATAGAATAATAGTTAAAAGTGAAAAAAAATTTTTGACTTCAGAATCCGAGATTCTGTAGTTCGCAGAATCCGATTAAACAAAAACCGCCGCTATTTTCGTGATCCCCATACAAATTTACGTCGATTCCCCTCTATAATCCAAAAAAAATTTTTAGGATTCTGAATCCGACCCGGTCAGAATCCGATTAAAAACTTTTCGATGCTATTTTTAGAATCCCCACAAAATTCTAAGTCGATTCCACATTCCAGAAAAAAAATTTTTTTTGGATTCTGAATCCATTTTTCTGAAGTCCAGAATCCGATTAAACGAATTTCGCTGCTATATTCAGAATCCCCATACATTTTTACGTCAATTCCACTTTACAGACAAAAAAAATTTTTTTAGGATTCAGAATCCGAGATTCTGAACCCCTCAGAATCCGATTAAACGATTTTCGCTGCTATATTCAGAATCCCCATAAAATTTAAGGCCAATTCCCATCTATTCTTAAAAAATTTTAAATTTTCAAAATTTCAAGATTTTGACGTATCCCTACCTGTGAAGCGAAAATTCAGAATATTCTCACGCGGTTTCTGAATCCGCTGTTGGAGATGAAGTTCCAAAAAATTCAGAATGTTCCGGATTTATAAAATTACATATTGGGCAACGTTTGCTTAGATTTAAATGAAAAACTCTCTTCTACCGGGGGACCATGATGTTAGTTTTATGTATATATGGGAACTAGCGGATCGGGGTATTTATACAAATTACTGTAGTAATTTTTTTACCACATTATATGGATATGCTTAGGATTAAGCTTATCTATCATCTCTGATAAAGATTACCCAAAAATATCATCTCAGACAAAAGTTATGGCCGTTAAAATGGCTCAAACTTTTAAAAAAATTCTTAAAAGGATGGCACTAAATGGGATGAATGGCACTGATCGGGAAGAATGGCGCTGATCGGGGAGATTGGCACTGATCGGGAAGAATGGCACCGATCAGGTACAATGGCACCGATCGGGTGTAATGGCATCGATCGGGTCGAATGGCATTAATTGGGAACCTGAAAGTCGGGCGGGAGGGGCGAAAAGGGGGCGCGAGGGTCGCGGGAAAATGCCGTCGCCCTTCGGGCTCCGGCATTCCTCCTTACCCTCGCGCCCCCTTTTCGCCCCTCCCGCCCTCCATGGCATCGATCGGGTAGACTGGCATCGATCGGGTAGACTGGCATTGATGGGGATCGACAGGCAAAAAAAGTAAAGGCGGCCTTCGGCCGCCTTTACTTTTTTTCGGAGTTTACCACAAAATTTTACCACATATTACTTATTACTAAAAATTTTTTATAGACACGATAACGATCGCAGAAAAATTCTGGATCGAAAAAGCGGATAAAAAAATTTTACCACAAAATTACCATTTACCACAAATTACTTATTACTGAACAAAAACGGCCTCTATTATCGTGATCCCCACAAAATTCTGGAGCGATTCCCCTCTATAGGCCAAAAAAAAATTTTAGGATTCAGAATCCGGGATTCTGTAGTTCGCAGAATCCGATTAAACAAAAACGGCTGCTATTTCCGTGATCCCCACAAAATTCTGGATAGAATAATAGTTAAAAGTGAAAAAAAATTTTTTGACTTCTGAATCCGACCTCTTCAGAATCCGATTAAAAATTTTTCGGTGCTATTTTCAGAATCCCCATAAAATTCTGAGTCGATTCCACATTCCAGAAAAAAAAATTTTTTCGGATTCTGAATCCATTTTTCTGAAGTCCAGAATCCGATTAAACAAAAACGGTTGCTATATTCTGAATCCCCATAAAATTCCGAGTCGAATGCACATTACAGACAAAAAAAAATTTTTTTCGGATTCAGAATCCGAGATTCTGAACCCCTCAGAATCCGATTAAACGAATTTCGCTGCTATATTCAGAATCCCCATAAAATTTAAGGCCAATTCCCCCCTATTCATAAAAAAAAAAAAAATTTCAAAATTTCAAGATTTTGACGTATCCCTACCTGTGAAGCGAAAATTCAGAATAATTGCGACAGGATTCTGAATCCGGTGTGCTATTTAAACGAAACCTAAGGCTAAGTTTGCCGATAAAAAAATTTTTTCCATATTGGGCAACGTTTGCTTAAATTTAAATACAAAACTCATAGTCGGAGGGGGGTTATGATGTTAGTTTTTTGTATATTAGAGAACTAGCGGATCGGGCATCTTACATAGGTAGTAAAATTTTTATCACATTATTATATAATGATATCACATAAGATTAAGCTTATCTATCATCTCTACCAAAAATCATCCAAAAATATCATCTCAGACAAAAGTTATGGCCGTTACAGTTTAAAGGGAAAAAAATATTTCCAAAAAGAATGGCACTGATCGGAAAGAATGGCACTGATCGGGGAGAATAGCATTGATCGTATTCGATGGCACTGATCGGGAAGAATGGCATTGATCGGGAAGAATGGCATTGATCGAGATCGACAGGAAAAAAAAGTAAAGGCGGCCTTCGGCCGCCTTTACTTTGTTTCGGAGTTTACCACAAAATTTTACCACATATTACTTATTACTAAACATTTTTCATAGACGCGATGACGATCGCACAAAAATTCTAGATCGAATAAGCAAAAAAAAAATTTTACCACAAATTTACCATTTACCACAAATTACTTATTACTGAACAAAAACGGTTGCTATTATCGTGATCCCCACAAAATTCTGGAGCGATTCCCCTCTATAGTCCAAAAAAAATTTTTTAGGATTCAGAATATGGGATTCTGTAGTTCGCAGAATCCGATTAAACAAAAACGGCTGCTATTTCCGTGATCCCCACAAAATTCTGGAGCGATTCCCCTCTACAGACGAAAAAAAATTTTTTGGATTCTGAATCCGACCCGGTCAGAATCCGATTAAAAAATTTTCGGTGCTATTTTTAGAATCCCCACAAAATTCTGAGTCGATTCCACATTCCAGAAAAAAAATTTTTTTCGGATTCTGAATCCATTTTTCTGAAGTCCAGAAGCTGATTAAACGAATTTAGCTGCTATATTCTGAATCCCCATAAAATTCCGAGTCGACTGCACGTTACGGACAAAAAAAAATTTTTTAGGATTCAGAATCCGAGATTCTGAACCCCTCAGAATCCGATTAAACGATTTTCGCTGCTATATTCAGAATCCCCATAAAATTTAAGGCCAATTCCACTCAATTCTTAAAAAATTTAAAAAAATCATATTTTTCAAAATTTGACGTATAGCTACCTGTGAAGCGAAAATTCAGAATCTTTGCGGGCGGATTCTGAAGCCGCTGTGCTATTTAAACGAAACCTAAGGCTAAGTTTGCCGATAAAAAAATTTTTTCTGCGGTGGTTAAGCTTTTCTTGGATTCATTTCATAAACTCATGTCTGCAGGGGGACCATGATGTTAGTTTTATGTATATTAGAGAACTAGCGGATCGGGGTTTTATACAAATTACTGTAGTAATTTTTTTACCACAATCTTATATAACAATATCACATAAGCTCATCTATCATCTCTGCCAAAAATTACCCAAAAATATCATCCCAGTCAAAAGTTATGGCCATTACAGTAATCATAAAAAAAAAATTTTTTTAAAAAGAATGGCATTGATCGGGAAGAATGGCACTGATCGGGAAGAATGGCATTGATCGGGTAGACTGACATTGATCGAGATCGACAGGAAAAAAAAGTAAAGGCGGCCTTCGGCCGCCTTTACTTTTTTTCGGACTTTACCACAACATTTTACCACATATTACTTATTACTAAACATTTTTTATAGACACTATAATGATCATCGGACAATTCTAGATCGAATAAGCGAAAAAAAAAATTTTACTACAAATTTAACATTTACCACAAATTACTTATTACTGAACAAAAACGGTTGCTATTATCGTGATCCCCACAAAATTCTGGATTCTGGATCGGGTAGACTGGCACGATCGGGATCAAAAGGCAAAAAAAGTAAAGGCGGCCTTCGGCCGCCTTTACCTTTTTTCGGAGTTTACCACAAAATTTTACCACACAAAAAAAATTTTTTTCGGATTCTGAATCCATTTTTCTGAAGTCCAGAATCCGATTAAACGAATTTCGCTGCTATATTCAGAATCCCCATAAAATTCCGAGTCGACTGCACTTTACAGACAAAAAAAAATTTTTTTAGGATTCAGAATCCGAGATTCTGAATCCGCCAGAATCCGATTAAACGATTTTCGCTGCTATATTCAGAATCCCCATAAAATTTAAGGTCAATTCCACTCAATTCTTAAAAAATTTTAAAAAATCATATTTTTCAAAATTTGACGTATCCCTACCTGTGAAGCGAAAATTCAGAATTTTCTGTCACGGATTCTGAAGCCGCTGTTACAGATGAACAAAACCTAAGGCTAAGTTTGCCGATAAAATAATTTTTTTTAATACATAGAAGCTTTTCAGAGATTTAAATACAAAACTCATAGTCAGAGGGGTATCATGATGTTAGTTTTATGTATATTAGAGAACTAGCGGATCGGGGTTTTATACAAAAAAAATTTAAGGTCAATTCCACTCAATTCTTAAAAAATTTTAAAAAATCATATTTTTCAAAATTTGACGTATCCCTACCTGTGAAGCGAAAATTCAGAATTTTCTGTCACGGATTCTGAAGCCGCTGTTACAGATGAACAAAACCTAAGGCTAAGTTTGCCGATAAAATAATTTTTTTTAATACATAGAAGCTTTTCAGAGATTTAAATACAAAACTCATAGTCAGAGGGGTATCATGATGTTAGTTTTATGTATATTAGAGAACTAGCGGATCGGGGTTTTATACAAATTACTGTAGTAATTTTTTTACCACATTATAAGGATTTGCTAAGGATTAAGCTTATCTATCATCTCTACCAAAAATCATCCAAAAATATCATCTCAGACAAAAGTTATGGCCATTACAATGGCTAAAACTTTTAAAAAAATTCTAAAAAGGACAGCACTGATCGGGAAGAATGGCACTGATCGGGAAGAATGGCACTGATCGGGAAGAATGGCACTGATCGGGAAGAATGGCACTGATCGGGAAGAATGGCACTGATCGGGAAGAATGGCACTGATCGGGTTCAACGGCATCGATCGGGTTCAATGGCATTAATCGGGAACCTTAAAGTCGGGCGGGAGGGGCGAAAAGGGGGCGCGAGGGTCTCGGGAAAATTCCTCCTTACCCTCGCGCCCCCTTTTCGCCCCTCCCGCCCTCCATGGCATCGATCGGGTAGACTGGCATCGATCGGGTAGACTGGCATCGACCGGGTGGAAAGGCAAAAAAAGTAAAGGCGGCCTTCGGCCGCCTTCACCTTTTTTCGGAATTTACCACAAAATTTTACCACATATTACTTATTACTAAACATTTTTATAGACACGATAACGATCGCAGAAAAATTCTGGATCGAAAGGCGAAAAAAAAAAATTTTACCACAAAATTACCATTTACCACAAATTACTTATTACTGAACAAAATCGGCCTCTTTAGTGGTGATCTCCACAAAATTCTGGATAGAATAATAGTTAAAAGTGAAAAAAAATTTTTTGACTTCAGAATCCGAGATTCTGTAGTCCGGAATCCGATTAAACGATTTTGGCCGCTATTTCCGTGATCCCCATACATGTTTACATCAGTTCCCCTCTATAATCCAAAAAAAATTTTTAGGATTCAGAATCCGACCTCTTCAGAATCCGATAAAAAATTTTTCGGTGCTATTTTCAGAATCCCCACAAAATTCTGAGTCGATTGCACTTTCCAGAAAAAATTTTTTTTTCGGATTCTGAATCCATTTTTCTGAAGTCCAGAATCCGATTTAACGAATTTCGCCGCTATATTCAGAATCCCCATGCTTAAATGCACCGATTCCACTTTGCAGACAAAAAAAATTTTTTTTAGGATTCAGAATCCGAGATTCTGAACCCCTCAGAATCCGATTAAACGATTTTCGCTGCTATATTCAGAATCCCCATAAAATTTAAGCCCAATTCCACTCTATTCTTAAAAAATTTTAAAAAAGTGAAAAATCCCAAATTTGACGTATAGCTACCTGTGAAGCGAAAATTCAGAATAATTGCACCAGGATTCTGAATCCGGTGTAAGAAATGAAATTCCAAAATTTTCAGAATCTTCCGGATATATACTTTTTTAAATCATAGGAACTTTTCAGAGATTCATATCATAAACTCACTTCTACCGGGGGACTATATGCTTAGTTTTATGTATATTAGAGAACTAGCGGATCGGGGTTTTATACAAATTACTGTAGTAATTTTTTTACCACAATCTTATATAACAATATCACATAAGCTCATCTATCATCTCTGCCAAAAATTACCCAAAAATATCATCCCAGTCAAAAGTTATGGCCATTACAGTAATCATAAAAAAAAAATTTTTTTAAAAAGAATGGCATTGATCGGGAAGAATGGCACTGATCGGGAAGAATGGCATTGATCGGGTAGACTGACATTGATCGAGATCGACAGGAAAAAAAAGTAAAGGCGGCCTTCGGCCGCCTTTACTTTTTTTCGGACTTTACCACAACATTTTACCACATATTACTTATTACTAAACATTTTTTATAGACACTATAATGATCATCGGACAATTCTAGATCGAATAAGCGAAAAAAAAAATTTTACTACAAATTTAACATTTACCACAAATTACTTATTACTGAACAAAAACGGTTGCTATTATCGTGATCCCCACAAAATTCTGGATAGAATAATAGTTAAAAGTGAAAAAAAATTTTTAGGATTCTGAATCCGACCTCTTCAGAATCCGATTAAAAATTTTTCGGTGCTATTTTCAGAATCCCCACAAAATTCTGAGTCGATTGCACTTTCCAGAAAAAAAAATTTTTTCGGATTCTGAATCCATTTTTCTGAAGTCCAGAATCCGATTAAACATTTTTCGGTGCTATTTTCAGAATCCTCACAAAATTCTGAGTCGATTCCACATTCCAGACAAAAAAAAATTTTTTGGCCTTCAGAATCCAGGATTCTGAAGTCCCCAGAATCCGATTAAACGAATTTCGCTGCTATATTCTGAATCCCCATAAAATTTAAGGCCAAACAGCCTCAAAAAAAAATTTTTTTTTAAAAGTCAAAATTCTCGATTTTTGACGTATAGCTACCTGTGAGGCGGAATTTTGGGAATTTTGGTCACGTTTTCTGAGAATCCCATAAATCCTAAAGTTCCAAAAAATTCAGAAAGCTCCGGATATATAGTGAACTAATGAATAGGAACTTTTCAGAGATTTAATTACAAAACTCTTGTCCCCACTGGGGGTATACGCTTAGTTTTATGTATATAGTGAACTAGCGGATCGGGGTATCAGTACTATCAGTAAAAAATTTATATCTTTTTTTTTCTTACTGTATTGCCGAAAAGGCATACCATTATCTCTGATAAAAATCTCCCAATAATATCATCTCAGACAAAAGTTATGGCCATTACAATGGTTCAAACTTTTAAAAAAATTTACAAAAAGAATGGCACTGATCGGGGAGAATGGCACTGATCGGGGAGAATGGCACTGATCGGGGAGAATGGCACTGATCGAGTACGATGGCACTGATCGGAAACAATGGCAATGATCGGGAAGAATGGCACTGATCGGGGAGAATGGCACTGATCGGGTCCATTGGCATTAATCAGGTTCAATGGGACTGATCGGAAAGAATGGCACTGACCGGGTTCAATGGCACTAATCGGGAACCTTAAAGTCGGGCGGGAGGGGCGAAAAGGGGGCGCGAGGGTCGCGGGAAAATGCCGTCGCCCTACGGGCTCCGGCATTCCTCCTTACCCTCGCGCCCCCTTTTCGCCCCTCCCGCCCTCCATGGCATCCATCGGGTAGACTGGCATCGATCGGGTAGACTGGCACGATCGGGATCAAAAGGCAAAAAAAGTAAAGGCGGCCTTCGGCCGCCTTTACCTTTTTTCGGAGTTTACCACAAAATTTTACCACATATTACTTATTACTAAACACTTTTCATAGACGCGATGACGATCGCAGAAAAATTCTGGATCGAATAAGCGGATAAAAAAATTTTACCACAAATTTACCATTTACCACAAATTACTTATTACTGAACAAAAATGGCTTCTATTATCGTGATCCCCACAAAATTCTGGATAGAATAATAGTTAAAAGTGAAAAAAAATTTTTGACTTCAGAATCCGAGATTCTGTAGTTCGCAGAATCCGATTAAACAAAAACCGCCGCTATTTTCGTGATCCCCATACAAATTTACGTCGATTCCCCTCTATAATCCAAAAAAAATTTTTAGGATTCTGAATCCGACCCGGTCAGAATCCGATTAAAAACTTTTCGATGCTATTTTTAGAATCCCCACAAAATTCTAAGTCGATTCCACATTCCAGAAAAAAAATTTTTTTTGGATTCTGAATCCATTTTTCTGAAGTCCAGAATCCGATTAAACGAATTTCGCTGCTATATTCAGAATCCCCATACATTTTTACGTCAATTCCACTTTACAGACAAAAAAAATTTTTTTAGGATTCAGAATCCGAGATTCTGAACCCCTCAGAATCCGATTAAACGATTTTCGCTGCTATATTCAGAATCCCCATAAAATTTAAGGCCAATTCCCATCTATTCTTAAAAAATTTTAAATTTTCAAAATTTCAAGATTTTGACGTATCCCTACCTGTGAAGCGAAAATTCAGAATATTCTCACGCGGTTTCTGAATCCGCTGTTGGAGATGAAGTTCCAAAAAATTCAGAATGTTCCGGATTTATAAAATTACATATTGGGCAACGTTTGCTTAGATTTAAATGAAAAACTCTCTTCTACCGGGGGACCATGATGTTAGTTTTATGTATATATGGGAACTAGCGGATCGGGGTATCAGTACTATCAGTAAAAAATTTATATCTTTTTTTTCTTACTGTATTGCCGATAAGGCATACCATCATCTCTGATAAAAATCTCCCAATAATATCATCTCAGGCAAAAGTTATGGCCATTACAATGGTTCAAACTTTTAAAAAAATTAACAAAAAGAATGGCACTGATCGGGGAGAATGGCACAGATCGGGGAGAATGGCACTGATCGAGTACGATGGCACTGATCGGGCAGAATGGCACCGATCGGGAAGAATGGCACTTATCGGGAAGAATGGCACTGATCGGGTTCAATGGCATTAATCGGGAACCTTAAAGTCGGGCGGGAGGGGCGAAAAGGGGGCGCGAGGGTCGCGGGAAAATGCCGTCGCCCTTCGGGCTCCGGCATTCCTCCTTACCCTCGCGCCCCCTTTTCGCCCCTCCCGCCCTCCATGGCATCGATCGGGTAGACTGGCATCGATCGGGTAGACTGGCACGATCGGGATCGAAAGGCAATAAAAGTAAAGGCGGCCTTCGGCCGCCTTTACTTTTTATCGGACTTTACCACAAAATTTTACCACATATTACTTATTACTAAACATTTTTTATAGACACGATAACGATCGCAGAAAAATTCTGGATCGAATAAGCGGATAAAAAAATTTTACCACAAATTTACCATTTACCACAAATTACTTATTACTGAACAAAAATGGCTTCTATTATCGTGATCCCCACAAAATTCTGGAGCGATTTCCCTCTATGGCCCAAAAAAATTTTTTAGGATTCAGAATATGGGATTCTGTAGTTCGCAGAATCCGATTAAACAAAAACGGCTGCTATTTCCGTGATCCCCACAAAATTCTGGAGCGATTCCCCTCTACAGACGAAAAAAAATTTTTTGGATTCTGAATCCGACCCGGTCAGAATCCGATTAAAAAATTTTCGGTGCTATTTTTAGAATCCCCACAAAATTCTGAGTCGATTCCACATTCCAGAAAAAAAATTTTTTTCGGATTCTGAATCCATTTTTCTGAAGTCCAGAAGCTGATTAAACGAATTTAGCTGCTATATTCTGAATCCCCATAAAATTCCGAGTCGACTGCACGTTACGGACAAAAAAAAATTTTTTAGGATTCAGAATCCGAGATTCTGAACCCCTCAGAATCCGATTAAACGATTTTCGCTGCTATATTCAGAATCCCCATAAAATTTAAGGCCAATTCCACTCAATTCTTAAAAAATTTAAAAAAATCATATTTTTCAAAATTTGACGTATAGCTACCTGTGAAGCGAAAATTCAGAATCTTTGCGGGCGGATTCTGAAGCCGCTGTGCTATTTAAACGAAACCTAAGGCTAAGTTTGCCGATAAAAAAATTTTTTCTGCGGTGGTTAAGCTTTTCTTGGATTCATTTCATAAACTCATGTCTGCAGGGGGACCATGATGTTAGTTTTATGTATATTAGAGAACTAGCGGATCGGGGTTTTATACAAATTACTGTAGTAATTTTTTTACCACAATCTTATATAACAATATCACATAAGCTCATCTATCATCTCTGCCAAAAATTACCCAAAAATATCATCCCAGTCAAAAGTTATGGCCATTACAGTAATCATAAAAAAAAAATTTTTTTAAAAAGAATGGCATTGATCGGGAAGAATGGCACTGATCGGGAAGAATGGCATTGATCGGGTAGACTGACATTGATCGAGATCGACAGGAAAAAAAAGTAAAGGCGGCCTTCGGCCGCCTTTACTTTTTTTCGGACTTTACCACAACATTTTACCACATATTACTTATTACTAAACATTTTTTATAGACACTATAATGATCATCGGACAATTCTAGATCGAATAAGCGAAAAAAAAAATTTTACTACAAATTTAACATTTACCACAAATTACTTATTACTGAACAAAAACGGTTGCTATTATCGTGATCCCCACAAAATTCTGGATAGAATAATAGTTAAAAGTGAAAAAAAATTTTTAGGATTCTGAATCCGACCTCTTCAGAATCCGATTAAAAATTTTTCGGTGCTATTTTCAGAATCCCCACAAAATTCTGAGTCGATTGCACTTTCCAGAAAAAAAAATTTTTTCGGATTCTGAATCCATTTTTCTGAAGTCCAGAATCCGATTAAACATTTTTCGGTGCTATTTTCAGAATCCTCACAAAATTCTGAGTCGATTCCACATTCCAGACAAAAAAAAATTTTTTGGCCTTCAGAATCCAGGATTCTGAAGTCCCCAGAATCCGATTAAACGAATTTCGCTGCTATATTCTGAATCCCCATAAAATTTAAGGCCAAACAGCCTCAAAAAAAAATTTTTTTTTAAAAGTCAAAATTCTCGATTTTTGACGTATAGCTACCTGTGAGGCGGAATTTTGGGAATTTTGGTCACGTTTTCTGAGAATCCCATAAATCCTAAAGTTCCAAAAAATTCAGAAAGCTCCGGATATATAGTGAACTAATGAATAGGAACTTTTCAGAGATTTAATTACAAAACTCTTGTCCCCACTGGGGGTATACGCTTAGTTTTATGTATATAGTGAACTAGCGGATCGGGGTTTTATACAAATTACTGTAGTAATTTTTTTACCACATTATAAGGATTTGCTAAGGATTAAGCTTATCTATCATCTCTACCAAAAATCATCCAAAAATATCATCTCAGACAAAAGTTATGGCCATTACAATGGCTAAAACTTTTAAAAAAATTCTAAAAAGGACAGCACTGATCGGGAAGAATGGCACTGATCGGGAAGAATGGCACTGATCGGGAAGAATGGCACTGATCGGGAAGAATGGCACTGATCGGGAAGAATGGCACTGATCGGGAAGAATGGCACTGATCGGGTTCAACGGCATCGATCGGGTTCAATGGCATTAATCGGGAACCTTAAAGTCGGGCGGGAGGGGCGAAAAGGGGGCGCGAGGGTCTCGGGAAAATTCCTCCTTACCCTCGCGCCCCCTTTTCGCCCCTCCCGCCCTCCATGGCATCGATCGGGTAGACTGGCATCGATCGGGTAGACTGGCATCGACCGGGTGGAAAGGCAAAAAAAGTAAAGGCGGCCTTCGGCCGCCTTCACCTTTTTTCGGAATTTACCACAAAATTTTACCACATATTACTTATTACTAAACATTTTTATAGACACGATAACGATCGCAGAAAAATTCTGGATCGAAAGGCGAAAAAAAAAAATTTTACCACAAAATTACCATTTACCACAAATTACTTATTACTGAACAAAATCGGCCTCTTTAGTGGTGATCTCCACAAAATTCTGGATAGAATAATAGTTAAAAGTGAAAAAAAATTTTTTGACTTCAGAATCCGAGATTCTGTAGTCCGGAATCCGATTAAACGATTTTGGCCGCTATTTCCGTGATCCCCATACATGTTTACATCAGTTCCCCTCTATAATCCAAAAAAAATTTTTAGGATTCAGAATCCGACCTCTTCAGAATCCGATAAAAAATTTTTCGGTGCTATTTTCAGAATCCCCACAAAATTCTGAGTCGATTGCACTTTCCAGAAAAAATTTTTTTTTCGGATTCTGAATCCATTTTTCTGAAGTCCAGAATCCGATTTAACGAATTTCGCCGCTATATTCAGAATCCCCATGCTTAAATGCACCGATTCCACTTTGCAGACAAAAAAAATTTTTTTTAGGATTCAGAATCCGAGATTCTGAACCCCTCAGAATCCGATTAAACGATTTTCGCTGCTATATTCAGAATCCCCATAAAATTTAAGCCCAATTCCACTCTATTCTTAAAAAATTTTAAAAAAGTGAAAAATCCCAAATTTGACGTATAGCTACCTGTGAAGCGAAAATTCAGAATAATTGCACCAGGATTCTGAATCCGGTGTAAGAAATGAAATTCCAAAATTTTCAGAATCTTCCGGATATATACTTTTTTAAATCATAGGAACTTTTCAGAGATTCATATCATAAACTCACTTCTACCGGGGGACTATATGCTTAGTTTTATGTATATTAGAGAACTAGCGGATCGGGGTTTTATACAAATTACTGTAGTAATTTTTTTACCACAATCTTATATAACAATATCACATAAGCTCATCTATCATCTCTGCCAAAAATTACCCAAAAATATCATCCCAGTCAAAAGTTATGGCCATTACAGTAATCATAAAAAAAAAATTTTTTTAAAAAGAATGGCATTGATCGGGAAGAATGGCACTGATCGGGAAGAATGGCATTGATCGGGTAGACTGACATTGATCGAGATCGACAGGAAAAAAAAGTAAAGGCGGCCTTCGGCCGCCTTTACTTTTTTTCGGACTTTACCACAACATTTTACCACATATTACTTATTACTAAACATTTTTTATAGACACTATAATGATCATCGGACAATTCTAGATCGAATAAGCGAAAAAAAAAATTTTACTACAAATTTAACATTTACCACAAATTACTTATTACTGAACAAAAACGGTTGCTATTATCGTGATCCCCACAAAATTCTGGATAGAATAATAGTTAAAAGTGAAAAAAAATTTTTAGGATTCTGAATCCGACCTCTTCAGAATCCGATTAAAAATTTTTCGGTGCTATTTTCAGAATCCCCACAAAATTCTGAGTCGATTGCACTTTCCAGAAAAAAAAATTTTTTCGGATTCTGAATCCATTTTTCTGAAGTCCAGAATCCGATTAAACATTTTTCGGTGCTATTTTCAGAATCCTCACAAAATTCTGAGTCGATTCCACATTCCAGACAAAAAAAAATTTTTTGGCCTTCAGAATCCAGGATTCTGAAGTCCCCAGAATCCGATTAAACGAATTTCGCTGCTATATTCTGAATCCCCATAAAATTTAAGGCCAAACAGCCTCAAAAAAAAATTTTTTTTTAAAAGTCAAAATTCTCGATTTTTGACGTATAGCTACCTGTGAGGCGGAATTTTGGGAATTTTGGTCACGTTTTCTGAGAATCCCATAAATCCTAAAGTTCCAAAAAATTCAGAAAGCTCCGGATATATAGTGAACTAATGAATAGGAACTTTTCAGAGATTTAATTACAAAACTCTTGTCCCCACTGGGGGTATACGCTTAGTTTTATGTATATAGTGAACTAGCGGATCGGGGTTTTATACAAATTACTGTAGTAATTTTTTTACCACATTATATGGATATACTTAGGATTAAGCTTATCTATCATCTCTGATAAAAATTACCCAAAAATATCATCTCAGACAAAAGTTATGGCCATTACAATGGTTCAAACTTTTAAAAAAATTCTTAAAAGGATGGCACTGAATGGGAAGAATGGCACTGATCGGGAAGAATGGCGCTGATCGGGGAGATTGGCACTGATCGGGAAGAATGGCACCGATCGGGTACAATGGCACCGATCGGGTGTAATGGCATCGATCGGGTCGAATGGCATTAATTGGGAACCTGAAAGTCGGGCGGGAGGGGCGAAAAGGGGGCGCGAGGGTCGCGGGAAAATGCCGTCGCCCTCCGGGCTCCGGCATTCCTCCTTACCCTCGCGCCCCCTTTTCGCCCCTCCCGCCCTCCATGGCATCGATCGGGTAGACTGGCATCGATCGGGTAGACTGGCATCGATCGGGTAGACTGGCACCGATCGGGTAGACTGGCATGATCGGGATCGAAAGACAAAAAAAGTAAAGGCGGCCTTCGGCCGCCTTTACTTTTTTTCGGACTTTACCACAAAATTTTACCACATATTACTTATTACTAAACACTTTTCATAGACGCGATTACGATCGCAGAACAATTCTGGATCGTATAAGCGAAAAAAAAAATTTTACCACAAATTTACCATTTACCACAAATTACTTATTACTGAACAAAAATGGCTTCTATTATCGTGATCCCCAGAAAATTCTGGAGCGATTCCCCTCTATAGGCAAAAAAAAAATTTTAGGATTCAGAATCCAGGATTCTGTAGTTCGCAGAATCCGATTAAACAAAAACGGCTGCTATTTCCGTGATCCCCACAAAATTCTGGAGCGATTCCCCTCTACAGACGAAAAAAAATTTTTGGATTCTGAATCCGACCTCTTCAGAATCCGATTAAAAATTTTTCGGTGCTATTTTTAGAATCCCCACAAAATTCTGAGTCGATTGCACTTTACAGAAAAAAAATTTTTTTCGGATTCTGAATCCATTTTTCTGAAGTCCAGAATCCGATTAAACGAATTTTGCCTTTATATTCAGAATCCCCATAAAATTCCGAGTCGACTGCACATTACAGTCAAAAAAAAATTTTTTTAGGATTCAGAATCCGAGATTCTGAACCCCTCAGAATCCGATTAAACGATTTTCGCTGCTATATTCAGAATCCCCATAAAATTTAAGGCCAATTCCACTCTATTCTTAAAAAATTTTAAAAAATCATATTTTTCCAAATTTGACGTATAGCTACCTGTGAAGCGAAAATTCAGAATAATTGCCACAGGATTCTGAAGCCGCTGTTAAAGATAAAAAAAACCTAAGGCTAAGTTTGCCGATAAAAAAATTTTTTTCAAATCATAGGAACTTTTCAGAGATTTAGATTCAAAACTCATGTCTGCAGGGGGGCCTTGATAATGTTTTTCTGTATATATGGGAACTAGCGGATCGGGGTTTTATACAAAAAAAATTTAAGGTCAATTCCACTCAATTCTTAAAAAATTTTAAAAAATCATATTTTTCAAAATTTGACGTATCCCTACCTGTGAAGCGAAAATTCAGAATTTTCTGTCACGGATTCTGAAGCCGCTGTTACAGATGAACAAAACCTAAGGCTAAGTTTGCCGATAAAATAATTTTTTTTAATACATAGAAGCTTTTCAGAGATTTAAATACAAAACTCATAGTCAGAGGGGTATCATGATGTTAGTTTTATGTATATTAGAGAACTAGCGGATCGGGGTTTTATACAAATTACTGTAGTAATTTTTTTACCACATTATAAGGATTTGCTAAGGATTAAGCTTATCTATCATCTCTACCAAAAATCATCCAAAAATATCATCTCAGACAAAAGTTATGGCCATTACAATGGCTAAAACTTTTAAAAAAATTCTAAAAAGGACAGCACTGATCGGGAAGAATGGCACTGATCGGGAAGAATGGCACTGATCGGGAAGAATGGCACTGATCGGGAAGAATGGCACTGATCGGGAAGAATGGCACTGATCGGGAAGAATGGCACTGATCGGGTTCAACGGCATCGATCGGGTTCAATGGCATTAATCGGGAACCTTAAAGTCGGGCGGGAGGGGCGAAAAGGGGGCGCGAGGGTCTCGGGAAAATTCCTCCTTACCCTCGCGCCCCCTTTTCGCCCCTCCCGCCCTCCATGGCATCGATCGGGTAGACTGGCATCGATCGGGTAGACTGGCATCGACCGGGTGGAAAGGCAAAAAAAGTAAAGGCGGCCTTCGGCCGCCTTCACCTTTTTTCGGAATTTACCACAAAATTTTACCACATATTACTTATTACTAAACATTTTTATAGACACGATAACGATCGCAGAAAAATTCTGGATCGAAAGGCGAAAAAAAAAAATTTTACCACAAAATTACCATTTACCACAAATTACTTATTACTGAACAAAATCGGCCTCTTTAGTGGTGATCTCCACAAAATTCTGGATAGAATAATAGTTAAAAGTGAAAAAAAATTTTTTGACTTCAGAATCCGAGATTCTGTAGTCCGGAATCCGATTAAACGATTTTGGCCGCTATTTCCGTGATCCCCATACATGTTTACATCAGTTCCCCTCTATAATCCAAAAAAAATTTTTAGGATTCAGAATCCGACCTCTTCAGAATCCGATAAAAAATTTTTCGGTGCTATTTTCAGAATCCCCACAAAATTCTGAGTCGATTGCACTTTCCAGAAAAAATTTTTTTTTCGGATTCTGAATCCATTTTTCTGAAGTCCAGAATCCGATTTAACGAATTTCGCCGCTATATTCAGAATCCCCATGCTTAAATGCACCGATTCCACTTTGCAGACAAAAAAAATTTTTTTTAGGATTCAGAATCCGAGATTCTGAACCCCTCAGAATCCGATTAAACGATTTTCGCTGCTATATTCAGAATCCCCATAAAATTTAAGCCCAATTCCACTCTATTCTTAAAAAATTTTAAAAAAGTGAAAAATCCCAAATTTGACGTATAGCTACCTGTGAAGCGAAAATTCAGAATAATTGCACCAGGATTCTGAATCCGGTGTAAGAAATGAAATTCCAAAATTTTCAGAATCTTCCGGATATATACTTTTTTAAATCATAGGAACTTTTCAGAGATTCATATCATAAACTCACTTCTACCGGGGGACTATATGCTTAGTTTTATGTATATTAGAGAACTAGCGGATCGGGGTTTTATACAAATTACTGTAGTAATTTTTTTACCACAATCTTATATAACAATATCACATAAGCTCATCTATCATCTCTGCCAAAAATTACCCAAAAATATCATCCCAGTCAAAAGTTATGGCCATTACAGTAATCATAAAAAAAAAATTTTTTTAAAAAGAATGGCATTGATCGGGAAGAATGGCACTGATCGGGAAGAATGGCATTGATCGGGTAGACTGACATTGATCGAGATCGACAGGAAAAAAAAGTAAAGGCGGCCTTCGGCCGCCTTTACTTTTTTTCGGACTTTACCACAACATTTTACCACATATTACTTATTACTAAACATTTTTTATAGACACTATAATGATCATCGGACAATTCTAGATCGAATAAGCGAAAAAAAAAATTTTACTACAAATTTAACATTTACCACAAATTACTTATTACTGAACAAAAACGGTTGCTATTATCGTGATCCCCACAAAATTCTGGATAGAATAATAGTTAAAAGTGAAAAAAAATTTTTAGGATTCTGAATCCGACCTCTTCAGAATCCGATTAAAAATTTTTCGGTGCTATTTTCAGAATCCCCACAAAATTCTGAGTCGATTGCACTTTCCAGAAAAAAAAATTTTTTCGGATTCTGAATCCATTTTTCTGAAGTCCAGAATCCGATTAAACATTTTTCGGTGCTATTTTCAGAATCCTCACAAAATTCTGAGTCGATTCCACATTCCAGACAAAAAAAAATTTTTTGGCCTTCAGAATCCAGGATTCTGAAGTCCCCAGAATCCGATTAAACGAATTTCGCTGCTATATTCTGAATCCCCATAAAATTTAAGGCCAAACAGCCTCAAAAAAAAATTTTTTTTTAAAAGTCAAAATTCTCGATTTTTGACGTATAGCTACCTGTGAGGCGGAATTTTGGGAATTTTGGTCACGTTTTCTGAGAATCCCATAAATCCTAAAGTTCCAAAAAATTCAGAAAGCTCCGGATATATAGTGAACTAATGA
The DNA here is from genome assembly GCA_964035985.1 of Panagrolaimus superbus. Classification (NCBI taxonomy): domain Eukaryota; kingdom Metazoa; phylum Nematoda; class Chromadorea; order Rhabditida; family Panagrolaimidae; genus Panagrolaimus; species Panagrolaimus superbus. The sequence continues at coordinate 18,550,926 of OZ038357.1, forward strand.
ATAGGAACTTTTCAGAGATTTAATTACAAAACTCTTGTCCCCACTGGGGGTATACGCTTAGTTTTATGTATATAGTGAACTAGCGGATCGGGGTATCAGTACTATCAGTAAAAAATTTATATCTTTTTTTTTCTTACTGTATTGCCGAAAAGGCATACCATTATCTCTGATAAAAATCTCCCAATAATATCATCTCAGACAAAAGTTATGGCCATTACAATGGTTCAAACTTTTAAAAAAATTTACAAAAAGAATGGCACTGATCGGGGAGAATGGCACTGATCGGGGAGAATGGCACTGATCGGGGAGAATGGCACTGATCGAGTACGATGGCACTGATCGGAAACAATGGCAATGATCGGGAAGAATGGCACTGATCGGGGAGAATGGCACTGATCGGGTCCATTGGCATTAATCAGGTTCAATGGGACTGATCGGAAAGAATGGCACTGACCGGGTTCAATGGCACTAATCGGGAACCTTAAAGTCGGGCGGGAGGGGCGAAAAGGGGGCGCGAGGGTCGCGGGAAAATGCCGTCGCCCTACGGGCTCCGGCATTCCTCCTTACCCTCGCGCCCCCTTTTCGCCCCTCCCGCCCTCCATGGCATCCATCGGGTAGACTGGCATCGATCGGGTAGACTGGCACGATCGGGATCAAAAGGCAAAAAAAGTAAAGGCGGCCTTCGGCCGCCTTTACCTTTTTTCGGAGTTTACCACAAAATTTTACCACATATTACTTATTACTAAACACTTTTCATAGACGCGATGACGATCGCAGAAAAATTCTGGATCGAATAAGCGGATAAAAAAATTTTACCACAAATTTACCATTTACCACAAATTACTTATTACTGAACAAAAATGGCTTCTATTATCGTGATCCCCACAAAATTCTGGATAGAATAATAGTTAAAAGTGAAAAAAAATTTTTGACTTCAGAATCCGAGATTCTGTAGTTCGCAGAATCCGATTAAACAAAAACCGCCGCTATTTTCGTGATCCCCATACAAATTTACGTCGATTCCCCTCTATAATCCAAAAAAAATTTTTAGGATTCTGAATCCGACCCGGTCAGAATCCGATTAAAAACTTTTCGATGCTATTTTTAGAATCCCCACAAAATTCTAAGTCGATTCCACATTCCAGAAAAAAAATTTTTTTTGGATTCTGAATCCATTTTTCTGAAGTCCAGAATCCGATTAAACGAATTTCGCTGCTATATTCAGAATCCCCATACATTTTTACGTCAATTCCACTTTACAGACAAAAAAAATTTTTTTAGGATTCAGAATCCGAGATTCTGAACCCCTCAGAATCCGATTAAACGATTTTCGCTGCTATATTCAGAATCCCCATAAAATTTAAGGCCAATTCCCATCTATTCTTAAAAAATTTTAAATTTTCAAAATTTCAAGATTTTGACGTATCCCTACCTGTGAAGCGAAAATTCAGAATATTCTCACGCGGTTTCTGAATCCGCTGTTGGAGATGAAGTTCCAAAAAATTCAGAATGTTCCGGATTTATAAAATTACATATTGGGCAACGTTTGCTTAGATTTAAATGAAAAACTCTCTTCTACCGGGGGACCATGATGTTAGTTTTATGTATATATGGGAACTAGCGGATCGGGGTTTTATACAAATTACTGTAGTAATTTTTTTACCACATTATATGGATATACTTAGGATTAAGCTTATCTATCATCTCTGATAAAAATTACCCAAAAATATCATCTCAGACAAAAGTTATGGCCATTACAATGGTTCAAACTTTTAAAAAAATTCTTAAAAGGATGGCACTGAATGGGAAGAATGGCACTGATCGGGAAGAATGGCGCTGATCGGGGAGATTGGCACTGATCGGGAAGAATGGCACCGATCGGGTACAATGGCACCGATCGGGTGTAATGGCATCGATCGGGTCGAATGGCATTAATTGGGAACCTGAAAGTCGGGCGGGAGGGGCGAAAAGGGGGCGCGAGGGTCGCGGGAAAATGCCGTCGCCCTCCGGGCTCCGGCATTCCTCCTTACCCTCGCGCCCCCTTTTCGCCCCTCCCGCCCTCCATGGCATCGATCGGGTAGACTGGCATCGATCGGGTAGACTGGCATCGATCGGGTAGACTGGCACCGATCGGGTAGACTGGCATGATCGGGATCGAAAGACAAAAAAAGTAAAGGCGGCCTTCGGCCGCCTTTACTTTTTTTCGGACTTTACCACAAAATTTTACCACATATTACTTATTACTAAACACTTTTCATAGACGCGATTACGATCGCAGAACAATTCTGGATCGTATAAGCGAAAAAAAAAATTTTACCACAAATTTACCATTTACCACAAATTACTTATTACTGAACAAAAATGGCTTCTATTATCGTGATCCCCAGAAAATTCTGGAGCGATTCCCCTCTATAGGCAAAAAAAAAATTTTAGGATTCAGAATCCAGGATTCTGTAGTTCGCAGAATCCGATTAAACAAAAACGGCTGCTATTTCCGTGATCCCCACAAAATTCTGGAGCGATTCCCCTCTACAGACGAAAAAAAATTTTTGGATTCTGAATCCGACCTCTTCAGAATCCGATTAAAAATTTTTCGGTGCTATTTTTAGAATCCCCACAAAATTCTGAGTCGATTGCACTTTACAGAAAAAAAATTTTTTTCGGATTCTGAATCCATTTTTCTGAAGTCCAGAATCCGATTAAACGAATTTTGCCTTTATATTCAGAATCCCCATAAAATTCCGAGTCGACTGCACATTACAGTCAAAAAAAAATTTTTTTAGGATTCAGAATCCGAGATTCTGAACCCCTCAGAATCCGATTAAACGATTTTCGCTGCTATATTCAGAATCCCCATAAAATTTAAGGCCAATTCCACTCTATTCTTAAAAAATTTTAAAAAATCATATTTTTCCAAATTTGACGTATAGCTACCTGTGAAGCGAAAATTCAGAATAATTGCCACAGGATTCTGAAGCCGCTGTTAAAGATAAAAAAAACCTAAGGCTAAGTTTGCCGATAAAAAAATTTTTTTCAAATCATAGGAACTTTTCAGAGATTTAGATTCAAAACTCATGTCTGCAGGGGGGCCTTGATAATGTTTTTCTGTATATATGGGAATAAAGAAAACTTTTCAAAGTTGACAAAAAAATGCTTGAATTTTGCAAAAATTACTCCTTTTAAAACCTGTTTCAAATTTCAAGCTTTTTATCACAAATCACTCGTTAGTAAATGAAATGAGTGAAAATTTAAAAATTTCAGCATTTTTTATATCACTTTACTCGTTCTAGTATTCACTGATAATTTGAGTGAAAAAATCAGCCGATTTTTTCACTCAGCTTTTTCTGAGTGAAAATTTCTTTGATTTTTTTCACTCAACTTTTTTTTCACCCTACGGGATTCGAACCTGTAACTTTTGGTTCGAAAGCCAAACGTCTTAACCACTCCACCATTGCTCTAACTAGTTTGACGCATCAATTTTTGCTTGTCAGCAAAAGGCGTTTTTGCAACGCAAAAAACAAAGAAAAACATCAAATTTTTTTGTTTCTTTAATTTTTTTGGTAAATCTTATATATTTTATTAATAAATGCATACATTTTATTCAATTTTTAACAAAAATAATGTATTTGATAAATATTTGTTGTGAAAAATTCAAAATATTGTTTTAAATGGTTTTGGTTTTTGTTATGTATTTTGATTAAAAAGGTTTCAAATATAAGTTTTTTAAAACAATGTTTATTAAAAAGTTGTTACTTTTTTCGTTGTTTTTTTTTTCAGGTTTGTTTGCTGTTGCTGCTGGTAAGTCATTTATGGATGCACTTTTGGATGCACTTCTTTTTGACGTACTTGATTTTTCTTTTGAAGGACGTACATCAGCATTTACGGTTGTTTCACGTTGGTTAACTTCCCATGGTTTATTTATTCTTTTAAGAAATTTATCAACAAGATCATTTTCTGGATCCTCTGATACAAGTACAGTAATATTTTCTGCTACAACTTTATCAGAAATTCGTTTCAAAACATCTTCAAAAGGTTCTGGTTGATAATTTTCTTCGATAAATTTTGGAAGATTAACAAGTTCTTCGAAATCGGAAGGATTCATGGCACCTTTTACTGCTTTACAAAGTTTTGCATGTTTGCTTAAATCAAATGCATTAGGTGGAACGATCTTTGGGAATTCATTGGCATTTGGAGGTTGCTAAAAGGGAATTTTTCAAATTTTCAACATATAAAAAATGTTGTTACCTTAAATAATTTAAAGCCAGTTGAATCAATGGAAGTGCTCGAAATGTATTTTTCTGATCTTAAAAATCTTGCAATTTTCATTGTTACAGTATTATCCTCTTGTCTTGTTAATTCAAAATAATGATTCTTTGCAATTTGTCCATTTTCGATAACATTTGTTCTTAAAAAAGCTTCAAAATCATATGTTGTTGGCAACAAATTATTTGTAGCTAATCCTTTGAGCTTTTCCTGGGCAAATCTGGTGTACCCTAAAGAAAAATGTGGACTGCTGATAAATAGTACAAAACGTACCTTGTGGTGTATAAACTTGATTCATTTTTAAAGCTGATGCCAATACGCCAAACTTTTGATCAATGTCGTTGTGCGTATGCCCAACTTCGGAAGTACAAATGTAAATCTAAATTTAATTAAAATAATAAAAAGTCAATTGTAAAAAAACGAAAATGTACGCTTGTTAATTTAGGAATCCAAAGAAGTAAATGTCCGAACGCCCCCAATAATGTGTAACATTTATTAGAAGCACAATTATCCAATTGAATAGCAATTTTTGAAGGAATAGGAGAGCAATGGCTAATAGAATAAAATAACTGAGAAATAACTGCATTTGCTTTGGCTCCAGACATCTGGTCAATATTCCAAAAAGAATGTAGCTGATAAGGGGTATCAATGGCTAAACAAACATTTGTAATAATTAAAAAGAAAATTTATTTAGCTTTTCTTACTGTTTCGGTGAACAATAGCTAAATTCAAGCTACATGCCATTTTCATCGTATCAGATAACGTTTTAATGTTATCATTATTAAGATGCGGAAATGTAGATAAATACTTGGACATTCCGTCGTGGCCAAGTGATAAAAGAAAATTGACTTCTTGCAGTGAAGTTAATTTACGAATCTCATAATCTCGACGATCATTTTTAATGTTATCATAATGATTTTTTAAATGTATTTTTGCTTCTTTTCTATCTTCTTCACTTAATTCAACATTGTATGCAGCAACTTTTAAGAGGACACATGCTTTGCATTTAGTAAATGAATTTGTCTGGAAATCGTGTGCTTCGATTTGAATTTTTATCAAATATTTACTTACTTTATGAAAATGAAACGTTTTATCTATTCGTTTAAATAAAAAGAACTTCAAGACAAAAATCAATCAACAAGTTTTAACATTAAATTGCAGAATTTACAAATCTTTGGATTTTGATCAAAAATTGGTAATTAATTCAAATTACCAGAATTCTAAAATTAATGAACTTGAATTAACTATTTTGCAACAAGTAATTTGCACATTCCGTTTTAAAAAAATTTCATGAATTTTTAGGTTAAACTTTTACTAACTATTATTTCAACTCACAGTTTATCTATTCCTTCTTCCAAAAAAGATATGGGAGCATTTATTGATTTATTAAATCTTTACTTTCCTCAACAATATTCTCCGGTTTGCTTAGATATTATTAAATTACCAGAAGAAACTTTAAATGCAATTTTTGATTTACAAATTAATAACGTTAAAATGGAGCATATTAAATTTAATACAACATTTTGGAAAGCATTTAATAATGCTGTAAAAAATCATCCAGATGAAGCTATATTATCCTTAACTCAATTGCAACAAAAACCTGTTGAAGAAGTTGAGAAGGTTTGTAAATACTAAAAATATACTCATTAAATATGAATTTTAACTTATATATTTTTAGCTTTTGAAAAATATAAAGCCAAATTTATTACAATTTTTGAAAAAAAGAGGCCCTCATGCTTATAATAGTGAAGAAGATGCATTAAAAGATTTATCTGGTGGAATGGCAATTACCACAGAAGTGCTTATTAATGCTTTAAGAGCAACAAAGTAAGTTTCCTAAAAAAATTAACAATTAAAAAATTTATATTTAGTTGGCTCCAGAATAGCAAAAGAGATTCATCAAACTGGAAAGCAGTCAAAGATAAATTAACAACATATTTTAAAGAAAGTTTAATTTATCAGAATGCTAAATTTGTTGAAACTATTGATGAAGCATTAATTTCTGCTCAAAATTTTATCGTTGTTCAAAATCCATCGGTTGTTAAAAATTTAAAATCCAAATAATCTTATTAAAATTTAGACTGAAATGATAAATATATTGAAGAAATATGAAAAAAATTTTACATTTATTATTATTGGAAATTTGGGACAAGAACCACAAAAGTTTACAGATTCTGAACCAACTGCTATTTTCGATGTTATTCTTCAACATCCACCAGTGATTGGTATGTTCATTATAAATATTATTAGCATAAAAGTTGAAAAATATAATGTGTTTTAGATCAAGTTATTGATTTCCTTCCACCAACATCAACAAAAGTTCATTTGTATATTCCATGTGCACCTAAAAGTAATGAAACAGAAAAAATCCGCTTTTTGTCAAAAATTGCAATGACAAAAAAATGCCCCTTAGCTACTTGCTGGACAATGGATATTATTACTGAACTTGCCAAATTAGCAACAAATTATGAAAAATTAATGCTTTACAATACATCTTTTGAAGGTAGCTTTTACAAAATCTTTTTGCATTTTCAACTTCCATTTTTAGTTACTAAATCTTTTTTGTCAAAATTAATTTACTATCGTGAAATTGTTGTAACTGGAAATGAAGAAGTGAAAAATTTAGTAGCTTCTTGTTTATTCAAAGAACATGATGGAGAAACAAATGAACAAAATTGAATTGCATGGATTTTTAAATATCGTTGTTATCATTCATTTTATAAGTATATCTTTTTATTATTGCAAATTTTTCACAACAAATATTTATCAAATACATTATTTTTGTTAAAAATTGAATAAAATGTATGCATTTATTAATAAAATATATAAGATTTACCAAAAAAATTAAAGAAACAAAAAAATTTGATGTTTTTCTTTGTTTTTTGCGTTGCAAAAACGCCTTTTGCTGACAAGCAAAAATTGATGCGTCAAACTAGTTAGAGCAATGGTGGAGTGGTTAAGACGTTTGGCTTTCGAACCAAAAGTTACAGGTTCGAATCCCGTAGGGTGAAAAAAAAGTTGAGTGAAAAAAATCAAAGAAATTTTCACTCAGAAAAAGCTGAGTGAAAAAAATCAAAGAAATTTTCACTCAGAAAAAGCTGAGTGAAAAAATCGGCTGATTTTTTCACTCAAATTATCAGTGAATACTAGAACGAGTAAAGTGATATAAAAAATGCTGAAATTTTTAAATTTTCACTCATTTCATTTACTAATGAGTGACAATCAATTAAAACAATGATTTTTAAAAAACATCGAGTAATTTTTGCAAAATGCAAGCATTTTTTTGTCAACTTTGAAAAGTTTTCTTTATAGTCGTCTTATATGTTAGTTCACGGTGTGTTGAACTGTCCATTGAGAGCAAAAATTTGAATTTTTAAAACGCTGCTTTTCTTATATAAATTAATTTTAGCATTAAATAATAGTAAATAAGGGTAGTAGAAAACGTTTCCGATATGAAAAACTTAAAATTTGATGCAAAAAAACGTCAAATTCAGCATTTTGATTTCTGCTATTTTTGAAATTTTTTGCTATTTTCCTTATTATTAAAAAAACCATTATCGTTTTTTCTATTTTTCTGAGTGCCAGCCAAAATAGACCGTAATGAAATTGCTTTAAAAAAGAAAGGAAGGAAATCTGATTTGTAGAAGTTTCAGAATTTGGGTTTAAAATCTCAATGGACAGCTCAACACAGCGTCAACACACCGTGTAGTTAGAAATCAATGAACAAAAATATTGATTCATTTAAAAAAAAAGGGGGAAGAAAAAATAGAGAGAGAACATTTTTAGGAAGCGTTTAAAACAAAAAAGAGAGAACAGAAAGTTAACAATGATTTCCGTCAAAATCAAAATCAAAATATTCCTGAAGAATTCGATCAAATTGAAATGGATCATTATCATCATCATCATCAATGAGTTTTTGCTTTGGTTTCGGTTTTGGTGCGAGAGGTTTTACATCTTTTCGGGTTTTTGGGGTTTTTTGAGTTTCATCATCAGCTTTTCTGGTCTTTTTAATTTTTGGGTGTTGGAGAATAATTAGCATATCTTCATATATTTGCATGTACCTTTATTTTTGTATATAAACCTTTGTTGTGTCTAAATAAACGTTCAGTCTTGCCGATCTCTTCTCTTGGGGCGTGGGTTCGATCATCACTATAGTTTTACTATAGCAACTTGGTGACGAGAGTGCTGTGATTCAACTCTACTAAGCCGTTGGCTATCAAAGTGGATGAACGTTGCTGACCGAACCAGAAGTAAAGCAAAGAAAATCGTGGAAGAATCTGCAGCTGAACCAAGTGTAATTGAACCGTTGGTTCAACGTGTGGTGCCAATGATGTTTGCAGGCGGACAAATGCAGGAGGCTTATGATCGAAGTGAATCTTGGGAAGGATGGAAAGTTGAGTTTCGACTTTACATGAAAATCTTGAAGGTGTCGGTTGAAGAGCAAGCATTTTATCTGCTGAAAACTATTGGAAAAGAGAATCTGTTGTGTATTGTGGAGTGGGTGAAACCTAAAGTGCTTGAGGATATGCCGTTGGCAGAGCTGTGGGAAGTGTTGGATGAAAATTTTGGCTCTGTTGAGAGCGTGAGATTAAAGAGATTAAAGTTGATGCAAATTAAAAGAGTTCATGGTCAAAGTTGGAGTGAATTTTGCCGAAATCATGAAAGAGCCGTTGGTTCCTGTGAATTCGCTGAAACTGAAAATCCCCGTGAAGTTGTCGGAATTTTAACGTTGTTAAATTCCATTGATGATGAAACACTGAGGAGGAAACTGATTGAACCTGAAAGTGCTGGAAAGACCCTTAAAGAGTTGTACAACATTATACGGTGTTATGAAAACACGTCAGTGTCTTACCAACGTCCGTTGATAAACAATGAAATTAACAATATTAAAAGTGCATGTTATGCCTGTGGGGAAATTGGTCATCGAAAAACTGAGTGTAAGCACAAAGAGGCGCGTTGCGCAAAGTGCAAAAAGCTTGGTCATCTTGAAAAAGCATGTTTTAAGAAACCACATCCTGTAAATCATCTTGACCTCAATACAGTGGAGTTAATTTGAGCTGTGTCCAACAGCTGGAAGGCGTGTTGGAGAATAATTAGCATATCTTCATATATTTGCATGTACCTTTATTTTTGTATATAAACCTTTGTTGTGTCTAAATAAACGTTCAGTCTTGCCGATCTCTTCTCTTGGGGCGTGGGTTCGATCATCACTATAGTTTTACTATAGCATTGGGTTTCCAACTTTTTGAGTTTCATCTTTTTGGGATTTACGAGTTACAGTTTTAACAACTTTGTTTTGGAGTATCATTTGATTCAGATTGAATTAAAACTTCTTTTGGAATTGTTACATCCATTTTTTCCACCTTTTTTCTCGGCTTGCGCACTTTTTTAACAGGCTCTTTCATTTCATCAACATTAACAAAATAATTTTGAGTCGAATCCATGGCTTAAATTTTTTTTTAATAAGAGAAAAATTAAAAAACAACAAACGCTAAAAAATTCACGAATGAATAGAAATGATTTTTTTAAATTCAAAAAAAATGTTTTTATTATTATTATTATGCTGATAAACAAACAAATAAATGAATTACAGTACAATTAAAAATAATTAAAATACAATTACATTAATAAATAAACTTTCCATTTTTTCGTCACAAGGATACAATATAAAAATTACAAATTAAATTGAACATTTTATGAGATTAAAGAAGAGAAGAAAAATATAGAAGAAGGAAACAATGCAAATGAGAGAAAGAAGAAATAATAATTTAGGAACTTTTAACTATTTAACTTTTGAAATTTAAACTTAAAGTGTTAGTAGGTAATTTTTGAACTCATTATGACTAGTATATTGGATTTTTCTAGGTAATTTGAGATATTTTGAAGTGGTTTTGAAAGTAAAGAAACTTGTTCGAATGGTTGACTTTCCCCTTGGTATAGATATTTTTTGGTTTGATCCCCTTGTAATGGAAACCCTTTTAGAAAGACAAGTTTTGAAATTTAAACTACCATTAAGGTAGTCATTAAGAAATTGTACTACTTAAATTTGGTGAGGATCTGTTAAAGAGGATACTGTAATGATTTCGGAATACTTTTTACACACAAAATTTCATAGATTTGCAAAATAGGATACTGTAATGATTTCGAAACAATTTTTATTCTTCAAATTTGGAAAAAACGATTACAAATTACAGTTGTAAAATTACAATTTATTTTCTCGGTGCATAAAGCAATTCAAGACCAGCCATGGAATGGAGGACAGGATATACCATTCTGGATCTCAAAGTTTTGATTAATCGTTTTGCAAAAAGTTTTGCATTTGATGGTTTAAACCCTTGTTCTTGAAAAGGGAAATGCTTTGAACGTCTAAAAAATAGGATATTTTTTATGTCAAAAACTATAAAAAAAACTTACGGTAAGATATCTGAATGGAAAATATATCTATAAATACCATTGGGATCAAGTTGAACACTTGGATCATTTACAGCATGAAGTTGATCAAATGCTACTTGAACAGCTTCATGAAAAACTTTTGCTAATTGTACACCTTCTAATTTATTTTGGGTAAAATCCATTACAACAGCACGAACCATTTTACCATCTTTTTGCAATGTTGTTCTGGCTTTTAAAATCACAATTCTTAATTTTTTATATGCTACTACTTAAAAATAGAAAAAAAACATACTTATGACCTCGGGGTACTGTATTTGCAGGTGTAATATTTTCAGGTATTATATTTTCACGCGGAATATTTTCAGTTGAAATATTTTCAGTCGACATGTTTTTTCCAAATTAAAATCAAAAAAATAAAAACAAGACCGATCCCACGCTAGTAAAAAAGTCAACTTTGTGGCAAAGCGTTCTTTTCGCATAAAACGCTTTTTTAAGCTTGAGTATAAAGTTAGATGTATATCTTTGCAACAAATTATATAACTCATATAATGCTTAACATTTTTTAATAATAATTTAACATAAACTAGAAAAAAAGGGCAAAAAAATCATGTATTGATGGCACAAAATAAATAACGTTTTTGTGTTGAACATTTGGTTAACAAAAGTTGTTTGCTTTTTTGCTACTCTTTTGATCATCTTCTTTTTGCATCATCTCAGTCAATATTTATAGATTATGTAACCGTATTGTCTTATTATATAAAAAAACATATTAGGATTATAACTTCGTTGATTTTTTAAAGATTTGAACGGTGGAATTTCTAAAATCACTGCTGAACTTTATCTTCTATTATAACAACCATATTACTGCTATTATTTTATTAAAACATTATATTTTATATCAAACAACAAAAAAACATAAAAGTAAAAAACAAACATGACCACTTTTCTTTGATAAATGTCATCTTCAACATTTCGTAAAATGCATATAAGCTTTTTCCATACTTGTCCGAGATTCTTCTTCTTTCAATGAATTTAGCATGAATAGCTTCAACACCTTGTTCTGAGAATATTCCCTAAATTTTCTCTCTAATAATAAAAGGTATAAGGTGAAATAAAACGGCATGAATTTTGTTTCAAATTTTAAAATCAGGTATTTCTTCTAATTGATTCTTCAGTTCTTGCAATATACTTCTGCAAGCATTTCCATTATATTCATCCCTTCCTTGGATTGGTTTTATATTCAGATCTTTAATGAATGCTTCAAATCTGAAAAATAAAATTATAAATTTTTTACCAAAGTTAAAAACCTACTTATCTGATTTACTGAATAATCTGAGTTTATTACACAGTACCATACAACAGTGCCGGTGGACAAATATTCTGTAAGGAAATTGATGGAAGAACTGGTTCTGCACAAACTGAATTATTTCGTTGTCTTAATATATTCCCTTTCAAAGCAGATTTCTTCTTCATTTCTGTTAAATTTGCAAAATCTTGTTGAATACTTTCTATTGTTCGACATTCTCCTTCTTCCATCCGTGATTTTTTATCTGATCTACAAAAGCAGCAGAATTTTAAGGAATTTCCTCCTTGGCATCCAAGTACGGGACAAATAAACCACAAGTCTCCCGTTAAAAAGCTGAAAATTGTAAAAAAAAATATTTGCAAATATATATACATATGCAACTTACAATTTAAAGTAGTATTTGACTCCATGTTTCCAATTTCTTTAACGCTTTGATAATAAATTGTTGAGTTAATATTTGAGACGTTGAAGAAATTTCCTTTTTAAGTATTAAACTATTTTTGCCGGATCTTTTGGCAAGTGATACTTGAGCAGCAACTTTTGCAGCCTTTCGTTTCTTGGAAATCATTGACATGAAAATTCTACCGTTTGAATCTAAAAAAACCAACGAAGCTACAATTCTAACATGTTTTTCTATATAATAAAAATATTAAATTGCATAAACTATAGATATCGACGGAGATGATGCGTTTCAAAATTTAAAACCAAAAAAGAGATTTTTTTCAAAGTGAAAATTCGTTAAAAATTTTAAGTCAATAAACTTGTAATAAAGCATATATATACGTAAAATTAACTGAAAAAAAATATGAAAATAAGGAAAACGGCAAAAACAAAGCATTTAGCAGATTTTTACAAGTTTTAAAGCCATTAACTTTACCTGCAACATCAAAAATTTTACAATTTCTCATTTTCGTGCTAAAAGCACCGCTTTACTAGCGTGCGATCCAAAATGACTTTTATTTTAAGACTCAAAAGAAAAAAATTTTTTGATGCAAAAGTATACTGTAGTGATGTTTTTTTGCTTTTTACCTAAAAATTTTTCTTTTATTTGACGAATAAAATACGGTATTCATATTTTTTTATACCTAAAAAAAGATTTCGAAATTTTTTCAATAAAAAATTACAGTAGTTTTTTAAAAAAAAGACCCTCTTGCCTTTCATTTTCAGTCATTTTAAAAAAATATTCATCTAAATCGTGGTCCCTTTTTTTTTGCTCTCTTTAAATTCTTTTATTTTTTTATTTTTTAGTAAAGAAAATGACATGTCCTTATTCTGCTTCTAACATTGCCATGAATCAATGAAACAATGCAACAACGACAACTGATCCAATCAAACAAGGCAAGGTTTATCCAAATTCTCTTTTCCGTCTCCTTGCACCGCGTAAACTTATCACCCTATCAACATGCCCCGATTGTGCTAATCAAATTTTCAAAAGCCAAAAAACTGGTGGTATCACTCATAATCCTGAATCGGATTTCGTCGAATTACGAATTCGCCTTTGCAATATTTGTGTAGCTGATAATCAACTGTTTGTTCTTTTCTAGTATTGTAATACTTTTTACCCAAGCCCCAATAAACAATATGATTTTTTTCGGTGAAATTTATTATTAAATAAATAAAAAAAGAGAGAGAGAGAACAATTTTAGGAAGCTTTTAAAACAAAAAAAAGAGAGAACAGAAAATTGTTATATCATTAAAAATTAAATCCATTAAAAATTAAATCCATTAAAAAATTAAATCCATTAAAAATTGAATCCATTAAAAAAGAAATCCATTAAAAAAGACACAATAAAATTAATCAATGGCTTATAAAAGTTGGAAATCTAAAAAAACAAAATTAATATTTTTCAAAAAAGTGCTTTTTAAACTTACAAGCATTGTTGAAATTCTCCTCTTTTTTTAAAACTGGCGGTTCTTCTTTAATAAATTTTACATCATCATCACTTTCATCTCCAAAATAACCATTATATCCAACATTATTTTGTCCAAAATAATCATTATTTCCAAAATAAGCATTATGTCCAATTCCATTTTTTTTTAAAACTTACAAGCATGGTTGAACTTGTCTTCTTTTAGGTTCTTCTATTATAATCACATCATCATACCCAGGATTTGCAACAATTTCATTTTTAATAAATCCCAAATCAGCCAGTAATAAAAAGTATAAAATATTCAAAAAAATTTCAGCAATTTTAACCAAAAATTGCATCGACTGTTTCAACTCTGAAAAAAAACTAAAATGAACATTTTTTGTTGTCGTCTTTAAACGGGGCGGAGATTGAGTTTTTCACAAAAAGCAAAAATCGATTAAAAAATAGGTGGCCTTGAATTTTAAAATAATAAAAAAAGACACAAAAATTGGCGCTTAAAGGGACCCAACGAGCATGAATAACAACATTCACCAGGGTTTTTCAGGCAAAAGCGCGCGAAATTTGAATTTTCATTGCTGATCAAATTTTTTTTTGCAACAGTGAATTTTTTTCTTCTTTTTTCGACACAAATGTTGCATTTTTTTTTATTTATATATTCATTCTTTTTATTTTTGTGATTAATAATCCTTATTAAACGTGTCATGAACTTTTTTAATAAAATTATTGCAATATTTTCGTGCAACTTTATTGAAACCATCGTTTTATCCATATTTTTAGGCGCTGTTCTGCTTATGGATGAGATGATATTTTTAGGAACAGGTAAGTTTGTGTGATAAAAGGTTAGTTATTATATTATTGCATATATATAAGAACTAATATCTGCTTTTGTTTTAGATTGTGAAGCTGGTAGTAGTGCTTTTGCACTACTGTCAGCTTCGGCTGATCCTTCAATGAGGGCTGTTGGTGGTGCTCCAATGGATGATGGAGCTGATGATGCTTCAATGCTTGCTGTTGTTTTGTGTGATAAAAGGTTAGTGTGTTGTATTATTGCATATATATAAGGGCTAATATTTGCTTTTGTTTTAGGTGGTGAAGCTGGCAGCGGTGCTTTTGCACTACTGTCAGCTTCGGCTGATATGATATCGTTGTTGCTGATTCTTGAATGAGGGATGTTGGTGGTGCTCCAATGGATGGTCGAGCTGCTGCTTCAATGAATTTTGTTGGTAATGCTCCAACGGATGGTGGAGCCGATGCCTTTTCAATGAATGCTGCTGGTTTTTGTAATAAAAGGTTAGTTATTATATTGTTGCATATATATAAGGACTATTATTTGCTTTTGTTTTAGGTTGTGAAGCTGGCAGTGGTGCTTATGCATCACTGTCAGCTTCGGCGGACATGGAGCTGCTGCTTCAATGACTGATTGTGGTCGTGCTCCAATGGATGGTCGAGCTGCTGCTGTTAATGCTTCGGTTTTGATTTTTGATTAGTCTTTGTGACGGATTTGTTAAGTTTTAAAAATAATAAACATGTTAAAATTTAAATAATAAAATCTGCTTATTATTCTTGAATTTTGTTTACGACGCATTTTAAATTTCAAGGGGTAAATTTAGCAAAAAAACGTGAAAATTAATTAGACATTTTTTTGTTTTTCTTACTCGATTTATTAAACCCTTCTCTTTTTTGTCTCTTTTATTTTTTTCGCGCAACAACTTATAACAGATGTTTTGGCCTTGCTCCAATTCTGTGATGTCATTTTTTTACTTGCAAGTTTTTTTTTCACATTTTTTTTCTTGAAAATTTTATAGAATTTTTTTCGCATTCAAAAGGGTAGAATACAGTATACTACCGTAACAAATTATTGCGAAATATTTTTGGCGGGAAAAGTGGCGTCCTTTTTTGGAGGTGGGGATACAGTATGGTATTTTTTACTGAAGTTGCGTTTTTTTTTAAAGTCATCATTGCTGTGAAATATTTTTTTGTGGGTGAGTCGCGAAATATTTGTTGTGGTGATTAGATTTTATAGTAGTTGTTTTTATGAGTGATAACGGATAAATTTTTTAAATATCGATCTTTTATTGATTCTTTTTTTATCATTACAAGTTTTTATGCTTATCACTGTTAAAACAATTTTTTCGTTGACGCATCCATTTGAAACAAAAAAAATGGTCCCTCTTTTCTACCGTCAAAAAATCGATACCTCTTTTTTTCATAAATATCTCTCTCTCTCTTCCTCAATCAATATTTTTCGGAGACCTTGAGAGATGTTGTGTTTCGAGGGAGCTCTGATTATTTTTTTCTAGATGGTTAATTATTTTATCATTAATAATTTGTAATCTATTTTTTTTCGATGATAAAAAGTTTATCTTTTATTGATAAGAAATTGATAAAAAAGTTTGTTTAAATGTCCTTTCAAAAATTTTAAAATTCTTATCACTAAAAAAAATCTTATCACTAAAAAAATTATCAGAGCTGATAAAAAGTTTCCTTCCAAAAAGTTTAAAATTCTTATCACTAAAAAATTTAAAATTCCTATCACTAAAAAAATTATCAGAGCTGATAAAAAAGTTTGAAAACTACAGTATCCTACAGTAACCGAAAACAGCCTAGAAAACATCGTTGAAAAACTACAGTATACCATAGACTCCTCCCATGTCGAAAATGGCGTTAAAGCCGGTTACTCACTACTTGTGGATTATAAATTGAAATCACAAATGAGGCGGTTCCTTTGTAAATGTAAAAATGAAAGAAAACAATTTAATCAAAAAAATCAAAAAAATTAAAAAAATTAATTTGGGTGAATTTTTTTAAAAATTATACTGAAAATATTGTGGATAATTAACATCACGAATTTTCATATTTTTCAACCGTAGAGTTTATATCGTAAAAGATTTTTTTTCTAATTTCGTTTTTTCAAATGCTTTTTTATTAATTTTAAAAACTATAATAGAATTTCTTTATTAATTTTAAAGGAGATTCGTCATTTTGTTTTTTATTTCGAAATTTTTTAATTGATATTGATTTTCGGGAATCTATTGTTATTTCTCGAAGTAATTTTTTTTATTGTTGAATTTCGAAATAAAAGAAAAAAAATTACTTCGAGAAATAACAATAGATTCCTGAAAATCAATATCTATTACAAAATGGCGAAATAAAAAACAAAATGACGAATCTCCTTTAACAGCGCCAAATTGACGCTGTTGGTTTTTTTTCAAAAATTATATTTAAATATTCAAATTATTTGTTATAAAATAAAAATAGCTAAATTTCTTTAAAAAAAGCTAAACCTAGAAAGTGATTATTCATGTTTTTCTTTTTTCAAATCAATAAATGTTTTTTGCTGTTTGCTTTTTTTCGGGAAAAAAGAAGAGTCTGATGTTTAAAGAACAAAAAAAAAACTCCCTGTCTTTTTTTTTGTTTGAATCAAAACTTGTGCGTTCTTTAACGGTCTATTTTTAGACACATTTCATTCAGGAGAGAAATATTTTTAAAAGAATTAATCATAAAAAGTTGGTGATTCACAAAAAAAAACAGTGTAAAATATGCATTTATTTTTTGAAGGTCTTCAAAAACATGATTTTTATATTTCTTTTTTATATTTCAAAAATATCATGGCAGTTGCACTAAATCACCCATGTACAATTCGGTGCAACTGTATACGTATTTAATTCAAAAAAATAAAGCATAAAATAGTTCATACTTTTATTCATTTAAAGACAAGTGACAGCTGCAACAAAAAACTAAAAAACTACACTTTTTTCTATAGAAATAAAACAGTTCACATTTTTCGGCCAAAAAATAATTACAAAAGCTTTAAAAAGACGCGGATGGGTAATATTTTTGGAAGATCCTGAAAATCAGGATTTTGCATGCTCCAAAGTTTTGTCGGATGAACTAATTAGTAGTTGCGAGACCCAAAAAATAAAAAAATTCTAAAACGTTCGCTCCCTTTAAATATGGAAAAGCGACATCAATAAGTTCTGTAATATTCTTTTCCATGGCTATAATTAAATAAACTTGTTTTTTTATAATTTTACAGAAAATATTGCATAAAAAGAGGGTTAAATGGGTTTGTATTAAAAATTAAATATGAAATAAAAAACCAAAATAATTTTTAAACACTGTATTTTTTTGAGGACGAACATTACTTTTTAATTTTTTTTGCGTTAAAACTTTCTCAAAATGTGTTCTTAATTAATATTGAACGTTGTATTGCAATGTGCCAATTAAATCACGACGAAAATCAACAATTTTTATGCCTTTTTTTCAATTTAAATATCCTTTAAAAAATCCGAAAGATACACATTTAAAAAACAAAACATAAAATATTCAAATATTTTTGATTTAAGCTGATTTAAGAAAGTCAGCAAACATATAGCCCAATATAAAATAAACATAAATTGGGAAAAAATGCGACGAAAAAAAACGGCGATGTTTACAAAAAAACATATGTTTATTAAAG
This sequence comes from Panagrolaimus superbus, assembly GCA_964035985.1. Taxonomy (NCBI): domain Eukaryota; kingdom Metazoa; phylum Nematoda; class Chromadorea; order Rhabditida; family Panagrolaimidae; genus Panagrolaimus; species Panagrolaimus superbus. The sequence goes on from OZ038357.1 coordinate 18,569,218, forward strand.
TCGGCGCAAAATGTCAGACAAAAATTAACTTAAATGGCATCTTTTTTTTGGACGATGATTTATAAAATTGTGAAACCATAAAAATCTTTCTTTTTTTATGATTTTTAAATGTCAGTTTTAAAATTATTTTTGGAAGCAAAATATAAAATATCGATTTTTGATGCCACACAATAAATTTTATTGGGAAAAAATATGATGAAATCATTTCATTAAAATAAACGATGTTTACAAAAAAACATATGTTTATTAAAGTCGGCGCAAAATGTCAGACGATAAATATAAATGGCATATTTTTAAATATTTTTTCGGCAATTACTGTTTCCTCAAACTTAATGCGTTTCTTTCATTAATATTTGAATATTTTTTATTTTTTATCTTTCCCATTTGTTATATAAATGCCGTAAAAATTATGTTTAAATAAATTTATAAAACTACCGTATATCTTTGTGGGGCAACGAAGATGCCATATTGCATTAAAGATTAAAATCCAATGAGAAATCAGGATTCAAATTTCAAAGAAAATAAATGACGAAATTTTTGTATCTGATAATTCCTTTGCTTAAATATTTTTTTTCATTTTATGTAGGGACCGTCATCGAAAAAAAAAATTTTCGATTTTGTTAAAAATTTTGATATAAATATATACTTTCGCTTATTCTCTATAAAATTGCAAGCACAGATATTTTTTTTATCCCTTGTATGAAAAGTTATTGGAATCAGAAAGCGAGCAACTGGATTTGAAAATGACCGGATTTTTTGAACCGGAAATTTGTGTGCATTTTTGGCGGTATAGTGGTTAACGCGTTGGGCTTTCGACCAAGCAGTCAGCGCATGCTCAGGTACGACTCCCAGCCAGGACAAAAAAAAATTTCTTTAAAAAAAAATTGTCAAAAAACTTTTTATTGTTATAAATTATTATTTGTAACATATAAAGAAATTAATGAAATATATTTCATATCTCATTAATTCATTTTTTGCTTCCAAATATTGTTACTTGGATGAATACAGTTGTTTTATGTTGTATGTTTCGGTATAGTTGAAAAAGCGTCATTTGTGTTTTACATATTATGTTCATATAAAAGATTAGTTTGCAAAAAATGTAAAAATGTTTAGACTGCAATGTTAAAAAAAAGACAAAAACAGAAGATGATCGAGTACGATGGCACTGATTGACCCTATGGCATTCTTTTTTGCGGTTCATAGTTAAATGTCCAGACGATATCCGAAAAAGATAAACTACATATTATACTTTAAAGAAGTTTCTTTAAAGGTGATGCTTCGTTTTTTTTCTCAAACATTGTCAATTAAAATTTGTGTAATTTTTAAATATTGAGCTTGTGACATTTAATTAAGAATGTGTTATTTTAATCACCGTTTTTTCCTTAAATAATTTTAGATGTCAACAAAAGAAAGTTTATTGACATTCGGAATGAAGCAGCAAACGACGGCTGCAAAACGGTCATTGTAACATTCCAAAGATTTAAATTTTTTATATTGTTATAAATCTGAATTGATAGATACCGTATTGAATGGTAAAGAAAGTAATATGGATAACTAATTTGAAATGTGATAAAATAATATTATTTGAAGTAAGAGTGCAGATAATAAATTAATAAAAAAAGAATATGAATGCGGTTTTTAAATCCCGACAAATATTGTAGTTTAATAATCTCTTTTTTTTCATCAAAGAAACAATGTTTTGAAAGGAAAAAATGCATTAATGAGATATGAAATATATTTAACTAATTTCTTTATATGTTACAAATAATAATTTATAACAATAAACAGTTTTTTGACAAATTTTTTTTTTAAAGAAATTTTTTTTTGCCCTGGCTGGGAGTCGTACCTGAGCATGCGCTCAGTGCTTGGTCGAAAAACCAACGCGTTAACCACTATACCGCCAAAAATGCACACAAATTTCCGGTTCAAAAAATCCGGTCATTTTTTTTCTCTCTTTTTTGCAAAAAAAATGACAATGACGGTCCCTAATTTTATGACTCTATTAAAGGGAAACAGAAAAAAATAAAAGAGTAATTGTCGATTAAATTTTTTTCCAAAAAATATGCCGTCCACGGGGATGGATTTTACAGGATATCTTTTTTAAACCTCCGTCATTTGAAATTGGCCAACAAGTTTTTTTACATTTTATTATTGTTGTAAATTTTGAAAATGAATATTTTTAATTGTAGTCGAGAAAAATAATATTACAAAACCTTATTTATTAAATGCCGAAAAATAATTCAATTAAGTTTGGTTGTTTCCCAATAATAATAATAAAGTTTTGAATAAAATTATTAACAAAAATTATTAGTTAATACAATTTTTTTAAAGACATTTGTAATAAAATATTCAAAGAAGATAAAAATTTTAGTGATTGTCTTCAAAATAAAAAGATTTAAAAAAAGTGCAACTTTTTTGTTGTTTAAAATTGAAAATTGTTTCATAAAAAAATTATTTTTCTTTTTATGAAATAACATTTATCTCCGTAAATCAAATGAACGAGCCAATTTTTTGGTAGCTTTCAAAAAAAATGTTTCTTCAAAAAAGGGCGGTTTTTTAAAAATGTTTTTTTCGCGAGAAGTCAATGTTACACTAAATTAGTCAAAAAAAAAATGCGACACAATCTAAAAATATTTACAAAGAAATGGTCATCGATTTTTTAATATTTTAGTAATTTTATTTTATTCCTGTAATTTTTAATTGATCCAAACATACGACATTAAAAAATAAACAAAATATTAAAAACGGACTGTCTGAAAAAAGGCAAATTGGCCATTTTTAATTAAAAATAGAGAAAGAAAAAAAGTGCCGGAATGGATCTAATGAAGTGTTTGACCCATAAACATGCAAAAAACAACTTCAAAAAAGATAAACACCATTTTTCTCATTCGGTTTTAGCATCCGCTACAAATTTGCATATATTTTTTCTATTCAAATTTTTTACTATTTTATTTTTTCGCATCTCACTAGCATCACAAATTATTCATTTTTTTTTATTCTTCAATCTGAATCAAAATTTTTGATCATTTTATTCCACAACAAATTTGAAGAACGTCTGAAAAAAAAATATAATGGAAACTTATATTGTTGCATTTGTTTTGGTCATTGTTTTATACGTCATTTATGAAATTCATAAAAATGTATGTTTTTTTTGTTGATTAAATTATTTTAAATTATTTTTTATTTTTTTAGCGTCGACGTCATGGAAAACGTGGAATACCAATTTTGGGATATATTTTTGATTCATTTACTTTAAGCGTCTGTGAAGAAAATGATTGTGAAACTTCAGGAACTTCAAAATCTGGAAAAAAAGGTGGAGAACATAAAAAGCATCATCACAAACATCACAAAAATCATAAATGTTCAAAGCATCATAAACATCCAAAATCTAAACAACTTCAACTTGGTTCAACTGCCTTAGATTTGGTTGAAGATAATACACAACGGTCTGAAATGAAATCTTCAAAAGCTTTGAAAGTAAGTGTTTGATTTTTTTTAAATGAGCTTTTAAAGACTGGGGTAAGCATAGCTTTGGCGGCGTGTCACAGTACGCCAAAATTAGGGTAACTTTCGTTAATTAATTTTTCTTTGCTTTTTTATTTCTTTGGACATTTATCTCAATGGTGTTACATCAATGTGATATGATAACAAAAAAATCAAAATTATTTTGGAGATGGGTTATCCGATTTTGGCATCTTGTGACAGGCCGCCAAATGGTGGAATTCAAACATGCTTAGGCTGACGTAACTTTTTTTTCTCCTGAAATAAAAAATTAGAAATCAGACACCTTTTTTTCGTGCTAAGAACAAATTGAACTTCCTGGGCCAGGGTGTCCCTATCAACAACCTCTAGGTTACCGACTTTTAATTATATTTTTTTTGAATATTAAAATTTTATGGTTAAAAATTTCCAAATCAGACATTTCTGTGTTAAGTATTTTTGTGATAAGAATTACCTTTTTTATGCTTCTCGCCGACGCTTTATCAGTTTTAATTTTGTTAATATTACTATTTTAGAAACATTAAATGCAAATGCTTCAATCAATGCTATAAAATGTGAAAATATTTTCAAAACTATCTGACTGAAAATTAATTAATTATTCATTTTGTAAATTTTATTTTGCTATAAAAAATTTATAAATCTTTTTTTTACTTGATTTATTTTCAAAATTTATAAAAAAATGTAATATGCCTTTATTTCGTCATTTATTTTCTTTGGGAAATGGAATCATGATTTCATTGGATTAAATCTTTACTGATGCATGCAACCTTCTGGGCAAAGTATTATAACAGTAGCTTTATAAATTTATTTAAACATGCTTTTTACGACATTTATGTAACAAATGGAAAAGATAAAAAATAAATTCAAACATTTAAAATATTCAAATATGACCAACCAAAAATCAATGAAAGAAACACATTATGTTTGAAGAAAGAGCAATGGCCCGAAAAAATATTTAAAAACATGTCATTTAAGGTTTTTTGTCTGACATTTTGCGTCGATGCAAAGAAACATATGTTTTTTGTAAACATCGTTCATTTCATCATATTTTTTCCTAATAAAATTTATTGTGTTGCATCAAAAATCGATATTTTATATTTTGCTTCCAAAAATAATTTTAAAACTGACATTTAAAAATCATAAAAAAAGAAAGATTTTTATGGTTTCACAATTTTATAAATCATCGTCCAAAAAAAAGATGCCATTTAAGTTAATTTTTGTCTGACATTTTGCGCCGACTTTAATAAACATATGTTTTTTTGTAAACATCGCCGTTTTTTTTCATCGCATTTTTTCCCAATTTATGGTTATTTTATATATTGGGCTATATTTTTGCGGACTTTCTAAAATCACAGGTGATTAAAGGGGGAGTCGCAGTTAACATAAATCTTTTCTTATAGCGTGAAAATCAGGGAGAAAAAAGAGAAAAGACGCACTATTTCTTTTCTTTGACTCGGCAGCGATGTCTCTTTTTCTCTGCTCCCTCTTATAAAAAGTTTGTGTGAAGTGAGACTCCCCCTTTAAAAATGTTTGAATATTTTATGTTTTGTTTTTTAAATGTGTATTTTTTGGATTTTTAAAATGATATTTAAATTGAAAAAAGGCATAAAAATTGTTGATTTTCGTGGTGGCTTAATTGGCCCATTGCAATACAACACTGAACATTAATTAAGAATACATTTTGCAAAAGCTTTAACGCCAAAAAAAAGTAATGTTCTTCCTTAAAAAAATGCTGTGTTTGAAAAATTTTAGGAAACATCTAAAGGACCAAATCATCGAGCAATTTGTCGTGGATGGTTAATGTCAATTACATATTCAGTTGGTGCAGCATTTGTATCTTTAAACTTTAGTCTTTCATATTTTATTGGAATGATTATGATTAAATATGCATATTCTTCACCATTTGTTGTATTTCAGTAAGTTTTTAAACGAGGCTCTTTGCTACTTTTTTTTGGATAAACCTGAAAATCAGGTTTGTCCATGCTCCGAAGTTTTGTCGAGTGAACTGCATAATCGCTGTGAGACCTTCCAAATGAAAAAGTAGCAAAGAGCCCGCCTCCTTTAATCGTAGTTTTGCTTTTGTACATAGTGGAATTGTTATAATCCATTTAGTTTGTATGCAAACTTTTAATCAATTATTTTTCAGAGGTATTGAAGCATTAAATGTTGCAACATTAATGATTATGGCAACAGCATCATATTTTCCAGAATATACAAGAGCAAAACTTTCGGCTGGTCTTATCTTTCACATGCTTAAACAAGAACCTAAAATTGATAGCTTATCAGATGTAGGTGAAAAGGTTGAACTAACTGGGGAATGTAGAATTAAGAAATGTCGAATTTTCATATCCAAATGGTCGACACACGTTAACTCTTTCATCAATGACAATCAAAGCAAAATATGGACAAACTGTTGCACTTGTTGGAGCATCAGGATGTGGAAAATCAACAATAATACAGCTGTTGAAACGATATTATGATGTACTTGGGGGTTCAATAAAATTTGATGGAATTGATATTCGTTCAATTAATATTCGTCATCTCCGAAATGCAGTTGCTATAGTTGGACAAGAGCCAACTTTATTCAATTTATCGATTGGTGAAAATATTGCATATGGCATTGAAGAGCCAACATTTGAAAAAATTCAAAAAGCTGCACAACTTGCAAATATTGACACATTTGTTGAATCCCTTCCTGATGGATATAATACAAATGTTGGAGGTAAAGGAACTGAATGATCTGGTGGACAAAAGGTATGTTAACTTTTGCATGCAATAAATATATAAAAGATAATGCACTTTTAGCAACGAAAAGCAATAGCAAGAGCTGTAATTCGTGAACCAAAACTTCTTTTACTCGATGAAGCAACAGCCGCATTAGATAGTGAATCAGAAAAGATTGTTCAAGATGCTTTAGATCAAGCAAAGAATGGTCGAACCTGTATAACAGTTGCTCATCGGCTATCAACAATCCAAAATGCAGATAATATATGTGTAATTGAAAATGGCAAATGTGTAGAAAATGGCAACCATCAACAACTATTAAACCGAAAAGGACTCTACGCAAAACTTGTGGAAAAACAACAAATATAAAAATTTAATTAAACCGGTTCAATGTATACGAGTATTTGTTATTTAATAACATATTTATTCTTATTGTTAATAAATGTCACATTAATATTTATGCTTTTTAAAATTTAGTAACATCATTAATAAAAAGAATTCACTAAAAGCTGGAACTGCAACACAACACAAAAAATTGCAAAAAAAAGTTCGACACGACGCGCCTCTGTTAAACATCGACTAAGTTTTTCTTTTTTTTCTTTTCCTCTTTCACGGCGATAAAAGTATGTCAAACATTTATCATCGTTTGGGGCCTACTTAGTATTATTATAATTATTTTTGTGCTGAAAAAAAGTTTCTTTCTTTCTTTTTTTGCGGGAATTATATTAATAAAGTAATTAATTGCAACAAATATTTTTGTTAAAACATCATAAAATGTGATAAATGTTTTTGGTGATGCATTTTGAATGTACAACAAAAAAATATTGATTAAAAAAGAGCATTAATTAAATAAATGATTTTTTAAAATCATATTTTTTTTCTGCTATACTATGATCTTAGCCAATAGGCCGAGAAGCGATCTTAGCCAATAGGCCGAGAAGCATTTTTTTCAAACAATGCAAAAAGCTTGGAGCACTCGAGATTCCCAGGAGGTCTCCCATCCAAGTACTAATCGAGCCCAGCAGTGCTTAACTTGCCAGATCGGACGGGATGGCGTGTTTTCACTGCGGTATGACCCCAAGCGAATGGGTCTCCTCTTTTTTGACTGAAAAAGAAAGGAAGAAAAAGTGCTGCGAAAAAAGGTTACAAAAATCCTTCTTTTTTGATGACAAAAAAATTCAAATGTAAAAAATTGTATTTTTTGTTTATTTTGGATTTGAAAAATGTATTTTTATAATAAATGACAAAATATGGTATTTTTTTTATTATTTTTTGCAAAACGTTTTTTTTATTGTGGCATACTGTAGATAAAGAAAAATGATTCACTTTTTTATTTTTTAGTGTTACTTTTTTAAAAGTAATTAGAGGCATCCATTTTTTCTTCTTTCTTTCCTTTTTTTCCTGCCCCTTTCCCTTTAAAACACTGAGAAATAGTGTTTTTTCTGTGATTCTTTTCCTTATGTCAAAGTTTGCCTTGTGAGAATAACATTGGGTATAACATTAGAATCTCAAAAATGAGGTTTTAGTTATCGCTTCTCGGCCTATTGGCTAAGATCAAAGTGGTGAGTTTTTTTTTTTACTTTCTACTTTTCCGATACTAATCTAATTCCTTTTTAGTAGTATCTGTTCTTATAGTTTTAACCAACTATACGGTGCTTATTAGTACCACAGTGGTTAATTAATTTTTGGGATCTGGTTGAATGTGGAAGCTTGCTTCCCTTTAACCGCGGGTCGACCTGGTATTGCACATACCTCCAGGACCGGCCCATTCCCCTTCGGGGGAAAAATATTTACTTAAACCATAATATTAAAATATAATATTATGTATGAGATGGATATACTGTAATAATAATAATTATTAAAAACAAAATGCATTCAAAAGCTATCAATTTTTTGTTTGTTATTTCTTAAACATTTTATTTTTCAGAAAAAAACTAAAAAATAACATCATTGCATTATTACGTCGTTGTTCTGTCGCAGCAGCAGCCACTACCCTTTTTTTTATCTCCCCCCTTTTTTTCTTTTAAAATGGAACGAGAGAGCCTCTCTTTGTATCTCTACCCAAAGAAAACAAAAATGTGAAATTTGTCTCCTGTGCCTTTTCCTTTTCTGATATACATGTCAGAATCACAACTTTTTCTTTGGTTTAATTACCCAAAGTTTGAGGTAAACATTGGATTCCGCTCTCGTTTATGACGTGTGGCTTGGAAAAAATTCTAATAAATTTTGGAACGTCTTGCTTTTATAGCAGGACAAATAATAAACTTTTAAAAAAATGATGATTATTTTAATAATAATACTGTAATGATAAGGTTTTTTCTTTTTCTCTTTCACGGCGATAAAAGTATGTCAAACATTTATCATCGTTTGGGGCCTACTTAGTATTATTATAATTATTTTTGTGCTGAAAAAAAGTTTCTTTCTTTCTTTTTTTGCGGGAATTATAAAGTAATTAATTGCAACAAATATTTTTGTTAAAACATCATAAAATGTGATAAATGTTTTTGGTGATGCATTTTGAATGTACAACAAAAAATATTCATTAAAAAAGTGCATTAAAGAAAAAAATTAATGATTTTTTAAAATCATATTTTTTTTCTGCTATACTATGATCTTAGCCAATAGGCCGAGAAGCGATCTTAGCCAATAGGCCGAGAAGCATTTTTTTCAAACAATGCAAAAAGCTTGGAGCACTCGAGATTCCCAGGAGGTCTCCCATCCAAGTACTAATCGAGCCCAGCAGTGCTTAACTTGCCAGATCGGACGGGATGGCGTGTTTTCACTGCGGTATGACCCCAAGCGAATGGGTCTCCTCTTTTTTGACTGAAAAAGAAAGGAAGAAAAAGTGCTGCGAAAAAAGGTTACAAAAATCCTTCTTTTTTGATGACAAAAAAATTCAAATGTAAAAAATTGTATTTTTTGTTTATTTTGGATTTGAAAAATGTATTTTTATAATAAATGACAAAATATGGTATTTTTTTTATTATTTTTTGCAAAACGTTTTTTTTATTGTGGCATACTGTAGATAAAGAAAAATGATTCACTTTTTTATTTTTTAGTGTTACTTTTTTAAAAGTAATTAGAGGCATCCATTTTTTCTTCTTTCTTTCCTTTTTTTCCTGCCCCTTTCCCTTTAAAACACTGAGAAATAGTGTTTTTTCTGTGATTCTTTTCCTTATGTCAAAGTTTGCCTTGTGAGAATAACATTGGGTATAACATTAGAATCTCAAAAATGAGGTTTTAGTTATCGCTTCTCGGCCTATTGGCTAAGATCAAAGTGGTGAGTTTTTTTTTTTACTTTCTACTTTTCCGATACTAATCTAATTCCTTTTTAGTAGTATCTGTTCTTATAGTTTTAACCAACTATACGGTGCTTATTAGTACCACAGTGGTTAATTAATTTTTGGGATCTGGTTGAATGTGGAAGCTTGCTTCCCTTTAACCGCGGGTCGACCTGGTATTGCACATACCTCCAGGACCGGCCCATTCCCCTTCGGGGGAAAAATATTTACTTAAACCATAATATTAAAATATAATATTATGTATGAGATGGATATACTGTAATAATAATAATTATTAAAAACAAAATGCATTCAAAAGCTATCAATTTTTTGTTTGTTATTTCTTAAACATTTTATTTTTCAGAAAAAAACTAAAAAATAACATCATTGCATTATTACGTCGTTGTTCTGTCGCAGCAGCAGCCACTACCCTTTTTTTTATCTCCCCCCTTTTTTTCTTTTAAAATGGAACGAGAGAGCCTCTCTTTGTATCTCTACCCAAAGAAAACAAAAATGTGAAATTTGTCTCCTGTGCCTTTTCCTTTTCTGATATACATGTCAGAATCACAACTTTTTCTTTGGTTTAATTACCCAAAGTTTGAGGTAAACATTGGATTCCGCTCTCGTTTATGACGTGTGGCTTGGAAAAAATTCTAATAAATTTTGGAACGTCTTGCTTTTATAGCAGGACAAATAATAAACTTTTAAAAAAATGATGATTATTTTAATAATAATACTGTAATGATAAGGTTTTTTCTTTTTCTCTTTCACGGCGATAAAAGTATGTCAAACATTTATCATCGTTTGGGGCCTACTTAGTATTATTATAATTATTTTTGTGCTGAAAAAAAGTTTCTTTCTTTCTTTTTTTGCGGGAATTATATTAATAAAGTAATTAATTGCAACAAATATTTTTGTTAAAACATCATAAAATGTGATAAATGTTTTTGGTGATGCATTTTGAATGTACAACAAAAAAATATTGATTAAAAAAGAGCATTAATTAAATAAATGATTTTTTAAAATCATATTTTTTTTCTGCTATACTATGATCTTAGCCAATAGGCCGAGAAGCATTTGTTTCAAACAAAAATTATTGCAATAAATGGAATTTTTATGCGTTTTTCCATTTTTGCTGATAAATAGACAAAATGATATCTATTTTTTATTAAAACAGTAAAAATAGAGAAAAAATAAATGATAATTTGATTAAAAAATGCAAAAAGCTTGGAGCACTCGAGATTCCCAGGAGGTCTCCCATCCAAGTACTAATCGAGCCCAGCAGTGCTTAACTTGCCAGATCGGACGGGATGGCGTGTTTTCACTGCGGTATGACCCCAAGCGAAGGGGTCTCCTCTTTTTTGACTGAAGAAGTAAGGAAGAAAAAGTGCTGCGAAAAAATGTTACAAAAATCCTTCTTTTTTGATGACAAAAAAATTCAAATGTTAAAAATTGTATTTTTCTAGTTTAACAGTAATTTTTTTTTCTTCTTTCTTTCCTTTTTTCCTGTCCCTTTCCCTTTAAAACATTGAGAAATAGTGTTTTTTCTATGATTCTTTTCCTTATGTCAAAGTTTGCCTTGTGAGGATAACATTGGGTATAACATTAGAATGTCAAAAATGAGGTTTTAGTTATCGCTTCTCGGCCTATTGGCTAAGATCAAAGTGGTTTGTTTTTTTACTTTCTACTTTTCCGATACTAATCTAATTCCTTTTTAGTAGTATCTGTTCTTATAGTTTTAACCAACTATACGGTGCTTATTAGTACCACAGTGGTTAATTAATTTTTGGGATCTGGTTGAATGTGGAAGCTTGCTTCCCTTTAACCGCGGGTCGACCTGGTATTGCACATACCTCCAGGACCGGCCCATTCCCCTTCGGGGGAAAAATATTTACTTAAACCATAATATTAAAATATAATATTATGTATGAGATGGATATACTGTAATAATAATAATTATTAAAAACAAAATGCATTCAAAAGCTATCAATTTTTTGTTTGTTATTTCTTAAACATTTTATTTTTCAGAAAAAAACTAAAAAATAACATCATTGCATTATTACGTCGTTGTTCTGTCGCAGCAGCAGCCACTACCCTTTTTTTTATCTCCCCCCTTTTTTTCTTTTAAAAGGGAACGAGAGAGCCTCTCTTTGTATCTCTACCCAAAGAAAACAAAAATGTGAAATTTGTCTCCTGTGCCTTTTCCTTTTTTGATATACATGTCAGAATCACAACTTTTTCTTTGGTTTAATTACCCAAAGTTTGAGGTAAACATTGGATTCCGCTCTCGTTTATGACGTGTGGCTTGGAAAAAATTCTAATAAATTTTGGAACGTCTTGCTTTTATAGCAGGACAAATAATAAACTTTTAAAAAAATGATGATTATTTTAATAATAATACTGTAATGATAAGGTTTTTTCTTTTTCTCTTTCACGGCGATAAAAGTATGTCAAACATTTATCATCGTTTGGGGCCTACTTAGTATTATTATAATTATTTTTGTGCTGAAAAAAAGTTTCTTTCTTTCTTTTTTTGCGGGAATTATAAAGTAATTAATTGCAACAAATATTTTTGTTAAAACATCATAAAATGTGATAAATGTTTTTGGTGATGCATTTTGAATGTACAACAAAAAAATATTGATTAAAAAAGAGCATTAATTAAATAAATGATTTTTTAAAATCATATTTTTTTTCTGCTATACTATGATCTTAGCCAATAGGCCGAGAAGCATTTGTTTCAAACAAAAATTATTGCAATAAATGGAATTTTTATGCGTTTTTCCATTTTTGCTGATAAATAGACAAAATGATATCTATTTTTTATTAAAACAGTAAAAATAGAGAAAAAATAAATGATAATTTGATTAAAAAATGCAAAAAGCTTGGAGCACTCGAGATTCCCAGGAGGTCTCCCATCCAAGTACTAATCGAGCCCAGCAGTGCTTAACTTGCCAGATCGGACGGGATGGCGTGTTTTCACTGCGGTATGACCCCAAGCGAAGGGGTCTCCTCTTTTTTGACTGAAGAAGTAAGGAAGAAAAAGTGCTGCGAAAAAATGTTACAAAAATCCTTCTTTTTTGATGACAAAAAAATTCAAATGTTAAAAATTGTATTTTTCTAGTTTAACAGTAATTTTTTTTTCTTCTTTCTTTCCTTTTTTCCTGTCCCTTTCCCTTTAAAACATTGAGAAATAGTGTTTTTTCTATGATTCTTTTCCTTATGTCAAAGTTTGCCTTGTGAGGATAACATTGGGTATAACATTAGAATGTCAAAAATGAGGTTTTAGTTATCGCTTCTCGGCCTATTGGCTAAGATCAAAGTGGTTTGTTTTTTTACTTTCTACTTTTCCGATACTAATCTAATTCCTTTTTAGTAGTATCTGTTCTTATAGTTTTAACCAACTATACGGTGCTTATTAGTACCACAGTGGTTAATTAATTTTTGGGATCTGGTTGAATGTGGAAGCTTGCTTCCCTTTAACCGCGGGTCGACCTGGTATTGCACATACCTCCAGGACCGGCCCATTCCCCTTCGGGGGAAAAATATTTACTTAAACCATAATATTAAAATATAATATTATGTATGAGATGGATATACTGTAATAATAATAATTATTAAAAACAAAATGCATTCAAAAGCTATCAATTTTTTGTTTGTTATTTCTTAAACATTTTATTTTTCAGAAAAAAACTAAAAAATAACATCATTGCATTATTACGTCGTTGTTCTGTCGCAGCAGCAGCCACTACCCTTTTTTTTATCTCCCCCCTTTTTTTCTTTTAAAAGGGAACGAGAGAGCCTCTCTTTGTATCTCTACCCAAAGAAAACAAAAATGTGAAATTTGTCTCCTGTGCCTTTTCCTTTTTTGATATACATGTCAGAATCACAACTTTTTCTTTGGTTTAATTACCCAAAGTTTGAGGTAAACATTGGATTCCGCTCTCGTTTATGACGTGTGGCTTGGAAAAAATTCTAATAAATTTTGGAACGTCTTGCTTTTATAGCAGGACAAATAATAAACTTTTAAAAAAATGATGATTATTTTAATAATAATACTGTAATGATAAGGTTTTTTCTTTTTCTCTTTCACGGCGATAAAAGTATGTCAAACATTTATCATCGTTTGGGGCCTACTTAGTATTATTATAATTATTTTTGTGCTGAAAAAAAGTTTCTTTCTTTCTTTTTTTGCGGGAATTATATTAATAAAGTAATTAATTGCAACAAATATTTTTGTTAAAACATCATAAAATGTGATAAATGTTTTTGGTGATGCATTTTGAATGTACAACAAAAAAATATTGATTAAAAAAGAGCATTAATTAAATAAATGATTTTTTAAAATCATATTTTTTTTCTGCTATACTATGATCTTAGCCAATAGGCCGAGAAGCATTTGTTTCAAACAAAAATTATTGCAATAAATGGAATTTTTATGCGTTTTTCCATTTTTGCTGATAAATAGACAAAATGATATCTATTTTTTATTAAAACAGTAAAAATAGAGAAAAAATAAATGATAATTTGATTAAAAAATGCAAAAAGCTTGGAGCACTCGAGATTCCCAGGAGGTCTCCCATCCAAGTACTAATCGAGCCCAGCAGTGCTTAACTTGCCAGATCGGACGGGATGGCGTGTTTTCACTGCGGTATGACCCCAAGCGAAGGGGTCTCCTCTTTTTTGACTGAAGAAGTAAGGAAGAAAAAGTGCTGCGAAAAAATGTTACAAAAATCCTTCTTTTTTGATGACAAAAAAATTCAAATGTTAAAAATTGTATTTTTCTAGTTTAACAGTAATTTTTTTTTCTTCTTTCTTTCCTTTTTTCCTGTCCCTTTCCCTTTAAAACATTGAGAAATAGTGTTTTTTCTATGATTCTTTTCCTTATGTCAAAGTTTGCCTTGTGAGGATAACATTGGGTATAACATTAGAATGTCAAAAATGAGGTTTTAGTTATCGCTTCTCGGCCTATTGGCTAAGATCAAAGTGGTTTGTTTTTTTACTTTCTACTTTTCCGATACTAATCTAATTCCTTTTTAGTAGTATCTGTTCTTATAGTTTTAACCAACTATACGGTGCTTATTAGTACCACAGTGGTTAATTAATTTTTGGGATCTGGTTGAATGTGGAAGCTTGCTTCCCTTTAACCGCGGGTCGACCTGGTATTGCACATACCTCCAGGACCGGCCCATTCCCCTTCGGGGGAAAAATATTTACTTAAACCATAATATTAAAATATAATATTATGTATGAGATGGATATACTGTAATAATAATAATTATTAAAAACAAAATGCATTCAAAAGCTATCAATTTTTTGTTTGTTATTTCTTAAACATTTTATTTTTCAGAAAAAAACTAAAAAATAACATCATTGCATTATTACGTCGTTGTTCTGTCGCAGCAGCAGCCACTACCCTTTTTTTTATCTCCCCCCTTTTTTTCTTTTAAAAGGGAACGAGAGAGCCTCTCTTTGTATCTCTACCCAAAGAAAACAAAAATGTGAAATTTGTCTCCTGTGCCTTTTCCTTTTTTGATATACATGTCAGAATCACAACTTTTTCTTTGGTTTAATTACCCAAAGTTTGAGGTAAACATTGGATTCCGCTCTCGTTTATGACGTGTGGCTTGGAAAAAATTCTAATAAATTTTGGAACGTCTTGCTTTTATAGCAGGACAAATAATAAACTTTTAAAAAAATGATGATTATTTTAATAATAATACTGTAATGATAAGGTTTTTTCTTTTTCTCTTTCACGGCGATAAAAGTATGTCAAACATTTATCATCGTTTGGGGCCTACTTAGTATTATTATAATTATTTTTGTGCTGAAAAAAAGTTTCTTTCTTTCTTTTTTTGCGGGAATTATATTAATAAAGTAATTAATTGCAACAAATATTTTTGTTAAAACATCATAAAATGTGATAAATGTTTTTGGTGATGCATTTTGAATGTACAACAAAAAAATATTGATTAAAAAAGAGCATTAATTAAATAAATGATTTTTTAAAATCATATTTTTTTTCTGCTATACTATGATCTTAGCCAATAGGCCGAGAAGCATTTGTTTCAAACAAAAATTATTGCAATAAATGGAATTTTTATGCGTTTTTCCATTTTTGCTGATAAATAGACAAAATGATATCTATTTTTTATTAAAACAGTAAAAATAGAGAAAAAATAAATGATAATTTGATTAAAAAATGCAAAAAGCTTGGAGCACTCGAGATTCCCAGGAGGTCTCCCATCCAAGTACTAATCGAGCCCAGCAGTGCTTAACTTGCCAGATCGGACGGGATGGCGTGTTTTCACTGCGGTATGACCCCAAGCGAAGGGGTCTCCTCTTTTTTGACTGAAGAAGTAAGGAAGAAAAAGTGCTGCGAAAAAATGTTACAAAAATCCTTCTTTTTTGATGACAAAAAAATTCAAATGTTAAAAATTGTATTTTTCTAGTTTAACAGTAATTTTTTTTTCTTCTTTCTTTCCTTTTTTCCTGTCCCTTTCCCTTTAAAACATTGAGAAATAGTGTTTTTTCTATGATTCTTTTCCTTATGTCAAAGTTTGCCTTGTGAGGATAACATTGGGTATAACATTAGAATGTCAAAAATGAGGTTTTAGTTATCGCTTCTCGGCCTATTGGCTAAGATCAAAGTGGTTTGTTTTTTTACTTTCTACTTTTCCGATACTAATCTAATTCCTTTTTAGTAGTATCTGTTCTTATAGTTTTAACCAACTATACGGTGCTTATTAGTACCACAGTGGTTAATTAATTTTTGGGATCTGGTTGAATGTGGAAGCTTGCTTCCCTTTAACCGCGGGTCGACCTGGTATTGCACATACCTCCAGGACCGGCCCATTCCCCTTCGGGGGAAAAATATTTACTTAAACCATAATATTAAAATATAATATTATGTATGAGATGGATATACTGTAATAATAATAATTATTAAAAACAAAATGCATTCAAAAGCTATCAATTTTTTGTTTGTTATTTCTTAAACATTTTATTTTTCAGAAAAAAACTACAAAATAACATCATTGCATTATTACGTCGTTGTTCTGTCGCAGCAGCAGCCACTACCCTTTTTTTTATCTCCCCCCTTTTTTTCTTTTAAAAGGGAACGAGAGAGCCTCTCTTTGTATCTCTACCCAAAGAAAACAAAAATGTGAAATTTGTCTCCTGTGCCTTTTCCTTTTTTGATATACATGTCAGAATCACAACTTTTTCTTTGGTTTAATTACCCAAAGTTTGAGGTAAACATTGGATTCCGCTCTCGTTTATGACGTGTGGCTTGGAAAAAATTCTAATAAATTTTGGAACGTCTTGCTTTTATAGCAGGACAAATAATAAACTTTTAAAAAAATGATGATTATTTTAATAATAATACTGTAATGATAAGGTTTTTTCTTTTTCTCTTTCACGGCGATAAAAGTATGTCAAACATTTATCATCGTTTGGGGCCTACTTAGTATTATTATAATTATTTTTGTGCTGAAAAAAAGTTTCTTTCTTTCTTTTTTTGCGGGAATTATAAAGTAATTAATTGCAACAAATATTTTTGTTAAAACATCATAAAATGTGATAAATGTTTTTGGTGATGCATTTTGAATGTACAACAAAAAAATATTGATTAAAAAAGAGCATTAATTAAATAAATGATTTTTTAAAATCATATTTTTTTTCTGCTATACTATGATCTTAGCCAATAGGCCGAGAAGCATTTGTTTCAAACAAAAATTATTGCAATAAATGGAATTTTTATGCGTTTTTCCATTTTTGCTGATAAATAGACAAAATGATATCTATTTTTTATTAAAACAGTAAAAATAGAGAAAAAATAAATGATAATTTGATTAAAAAATGCAAAAAGCTTGGAGCACTCGAGATTCCCAGGAGGTCTCCCATCCAAGTACTAATCGAGCCCAGCAGTGCTTAACTTGCCAGATCGGACGGGATGGCGTGTTTTCACTGCGGTATGACCCCAAGCGAAGGGGTCTCCTCTTTTTTGACTGAAGAAGTAAGGAAGAAAAAGTGCTGCGAAAAAATGTTACAAAAATCCTTCTTTTTTGATGACAAAAAAATTCAAATGTTAAAAATTGTATTTTTCTAGTTTAACAGTAATTTTTTTTTCTTCTTTCTTTCCTTTTTTCCTGTCCCTTTCCCTTTAAAACATTGAGAAATAGTGTTTTTTCTATGATTCTTTTCCTTATGTCAAAGTTTGCCTTGTGAGGATAACATTGGGTATAACATTAGAATGTCAAAAATGAGGTTTTAGTTATCGCTTCTCGGCCTATTGGCTAAGATCAAAGTGGTTTGTTTTTTTACTTTCTACTTTTCCGATACTAATCTAATTCCTTTTTAGTAGTATCTGTTCTTATAGTTTTAACCAACTATACGGTGCTTATTAGTACCACAGTGGTTAATTAATTTTTGGGATCTGGTTGAATGTGGAAGCTTGCTTCCCTTTAACCGCGGGTCGACCTGGTATTGCACATACCTCCAGGACCGGCCCATTCCCCTTCGGGGGAAAAATATTTACTTAAACCATAATATTAAAATATAATATTATGTATGAGATGGATATACTGTAATAATAATAATTATTAAAAACAAAATGCATTCAAAAGCTATCAATTTTTTGTTTGTTATTTCTTAAACATTTTATTTTTCAGAAAAAAACTAAAAAATAACATCATTGCATTATTACGTCGTTGTTCTGTCGCAGCAGCAGCCACTACCCTTTTTTTTATCTCCCCCCTTTTTTTCTTTTAAAAGGGAACGAGAGAGCCTCTCTTTGTATCTCTACCCAAAGAAAACAAAAATGTGAAATTTGTCTCCTGTGCCTTTTCCTTTTTTGATATACATGTCAGAATCACAACTTTTTCTTTGGTTTAATTACCCAAAGTTTGAGGTAAACATTGGATTCCGCTCTCGTTTATGACGTGTGGCTTGGAAAAAATTCTAATAAATTTTGGAACGTCTTGCTTTTATAGCAGGACAAATAATAAACTTTTAAAAAAATGATGATTATTTTAATAATAATACTGTAATGATAAGGTTTTTTCTTTTTCTCTTTCACGGCGATAAAAGTATGTCAAACATTTATCATCGTTTGGGGCCTACTTAGTATTATTATAATTATTTTTGTGCTGAAAAAAAGTTTCTTTCTTTCTTTTTTTGCGGGAATTATAAAGTAATTAATTGCAACAAATATTTTTGTTAAAACATCATAAAATGTGATAAATGTTTTTGGTGATGCATTTTGAATGTACAACAAAAAAATATTGATTAAAAAAGAGCATTAATTAAATAAATGATTTTTTAAAATCATATTTTTTTTCTGCTATACTATGATCTTAGCCAATAGGCCGAGAAGCATTTGTTTCAAACAAAAATTATTGCAATAAATGGAATTTTTATGCGTTTTTCCATTTTTGCTGATAAATAGACAAAATGATATCTATTTTTTATTAAAACAGTAAAAATAGAGAAAAAATAAATGATAATTTGATTAAAAAATGCAAAAAGCTTGGAGCACTCGAGATTCCCAGGAGGTCTCCCATCCAAGTACTAATCGAGCCCAGCAGTGCTTAACTTGCCAGATCGGACGGGATGGCGTGTTTTCACTGCGGTATGACCCCAAGCGAAGGGGTCTCCTCTTTTTTGACTGAAGAAGTAAGGAAGAAAAAGTGCTGCGAAAAAATGTTACAAAAATCCTTCTTTTTTGATGACAAAAAAATTCAAATGTTAAAAATTGTATTTTTCTAGTTTAACAGTAATTTTTTTTTCTTCTTTCTTTCCTTTTTTCCTGTCCCTTTCCCTTTAAAACATTGAGAAATAGTGTTTTTTCTATGATTCTTTTCCTTATGTCAAAGTTTGCCTTGTGAGGATAACATTGGGTATAACATTAGAATGTCAAAAATGAGGTTTTAGTTATCGCTTCTCGGCCTATTGGCTAAGATCAAAGTGGTTTGTTTTTTTACTTTCTACTTTTCCGATACTAATCTAATTCCTTTTTAGTAGTATCTGTTCTTATAGTTTTAACCAACTATACGGTGCTTATTAGTACCACAGTGGTTAATTAATTTTTGGGATCTGGTTGAATGTGGAAGCTTGCTTCCCTTTAACCGCGGGTCGACCTGGTATTGCACATACCTCCAGGACCGGCCCATTCCCCTTCGGGGGAAAAATATTTACTTAAACCATAATATTAAAATATAATATTATGTATGAGATGGATATACTGTAATAATAATAATTATTAAAAACAAAATGCATTCAAAAGCTATCATTTTTTTGTTTGTTATTTCTTAAACATTTTATTTTTCAGAAAAAAACTAAAAAATAACATCATTGCATTATTACGTCGTTGTTCTGTCGCAGCAGCAGCCACTACCCTTTTTTTTATCTCCCCCCTTTTTTTCTTTTAAAAGGGAACGAGAGAGCCTCTCTTTGTATCTCTACCCAAAGAAAACAAAAATGTGAAATTTGTCTCCTGTGCCTTTTCCTTTTTTGATATACATGTCAGAATCACAACTTTTTCTTTGGTTTAATTACCCAAAGTTTGAGGTAAACATTGGATTCCGCTCTCGTTTATGACGTGTGGCTTGGAAAAAATTCTAATAAATTTTGGAACGTCTTGCTTTTATAGCAGGACAAATAATAAACTTTTAAAAAAATGATGATTATTTTAATAATAATACTGTAATGATAAGGTTTTTTCTTTTTCTCTTTCACGGCGATAAAAGTATGTCAAACATTTATCATCGTTTGGGGCCTACTTAGTATTATTATAATTATTTTTGTGCTGAAAAAAAGTTTCTTTCTTTCTTTTTTTGCGGGAATTATAAAGTAATTAATTGCAACAAATATTTTTGTTAAAACATCATAAAATGTGATAAATGTTTTTGGTGATGCATTTTGAATGTACAACAAAAAAATATTGATTAAAAAAGAGCATTAATTAAATAAATGATTTTTTAAAATCATATTTTTTTTCTGCTATACTATGATCTTAGCCAATAGGCCGAGAAGCATTTGTTTCAAACAAAAATTATTGCAATAAATGGAATTTTTATGCGTTTTTCCATTTTTGCTGATAAATAGACAAAATGATATCTATTTTTTATTAAAACAGTAAAAATAGAGAAAAAATAAATGATAATTTGATTAAAAAATGCAAAAAGCTTGGAGCACTCGAGATTCCCAGGAGGTCTCCCATCCAAGTACTAATCGAGCCCAGCAGTGCTTAACTTGCCAGATCGGACGGGATGGCGTGTTTTCACTGCGGTATGACCCCAAGCGAAGGGGTCTCCTCTTTTTTGACTGAAGAAGTAAGGAAGAAAAAGTGCTGCGAAAAAATGTTACAAAAATCCTTCTTTTTTGATGACAAAAAAATTCAAATGTTAAAAATTGTATTTTTCTAGTTTAACAGTAATTTTTTTTTCTTCTTTCTTTCCTTTTTTCCTGTCCCTTTCCCTTTAAAACATTGAGAAATAGTGTTTTTTCTATGATTCTTTTCCTTATGTCAAAGTTTGCCTTGTGAGGATAACATTGGGTATAACATTAGAATGTCAAAAATGAGGTTTTAGTTATCGCTTCTCGGCCTATTGGCTAAGATCAAAGTGGTTTGTTTTTTTACTTTCTACTTTTCCGATACTAATCTAATTCCTTTTTAGTAGTATCTGTTCTTATAGTTTTAACCAACTATACGGTGCTTATTAGTACCACAGTGGTTAATTAATTTTTGGGATCTGGTTGAATGTGGAAGCTTGCTTCCCTTTAACCGCGGGTCGACCTGGTATTGCACATACCTCCAGGACCGGCCCATTCCCCTTCGGGGGAAAAATATTTACTTAAACCATAATATTAAAATATAATATTATGTATGAGATGGATATACTGTAATAATAATAATTATTAAAAACAAAATGCATTCAAAAGCTATCAATTTTTTGTTTGTTATTTCTTAAACATTTTATTTTTCAGAAAAAAACTAAAAAATAACATCATTGCATTATTACGTCGTTGTTCTGTCGCAGCAGCAGCCACTACCCTTTTTTTTATCTCCCCCCTTTTTTTCTTTTAAAAGGGAACGAGAGAGCCTCTCTTTGTATCTCTACCCAAAGAAAACAAAAATGTGAAATTTGTCTCCTGTGCCTTTTCCTTTTTTGATATACATGTCAGAATCACAACTTTTTCTTTGGTTTAATTACCCAAAGTTTGAGGTAAACATTGGATTCCGCTCTCGTTTATGACGTGTGGCTTGGAAAAAATTCTAATAAATTTTGGAACGTCTTGCTTTTATAGCAGGACAAATAATAAACTTTTAAAAAAATGATGATTATTTTAATAATAATACTGTAATGATAAGGTTTTTTCTTTTTCTCTTTCACGGCGATAAAAGTATGTCAAACATTTATCATCGTTTGGGGCCTACTTAGTATTATTATAATTATTTTTGTGCTGAAAAAAAGTTTCTTTCTTTCTTTTTTTGCGGGAATTATAAAGTAATTAATTGCAACAAATATTTTTGTTAAAACATCATAAAATGTGATAAATGTTTTTGGTGATGCATTTTGAATGTACAACAAAAAAATATTGATTAAAAAAGAGCATTAATTAAATAAATGATTTTTTAAAATCATATTTTTTTTCTGCTATACTATGATCTTAGCCAATAGGCCGAGAAGCATTTGTTTCAAACAAAAATTATTGCAATAAATGGAATTTTTATGCGTTTTTCCATTTTTGCTGATAAATAGACAAAATGATATCTATTTTTTATTAAAACAGTAAAAATAGAGAAAAAATAAATGATAATTTGATTAAAAAATGCAAAAAGCTTGGAGCACTCGAGATTCCCAGGAGGTCTCCCATCCAAGTACTAATCGAGCCCAGCAGTGCTTAACTTGCCAGATCGGACGGGATGGCGTGTTTTCACTGCGGTATGACCCCAAGCGAAGGGGTCTCCTCTTTTTTGACTGAAGAAGTAAGGAAGAAAAAGTGCTGCGAAAAAATGTTACAAAAATCCTTCTTTTTTGATGACAAAAAAATTCAAATGTTAAAAATTGTATTTTTCTAGTTTAACAGTAATTTTTTTTTCTTCTTTCTTTCCTTTTTTCCTGTCCCTTTCCCTTTAAAACATTGAGAAATAGTGTTTTTTCTATGATTCTTTTCCTTATGTCAAAGTTTGCCTTGTGAGGATAACATTGGGTATAACATTAGAATGTCAAAAATGAGGTTTTAGTTATCGCTTCTCGGCCTATTGGCTAAGATCAAAGTGGTTTGTTTTTTTACTTTCTACTTTTCCGATACTAATCTAATTCCTTTTTAGTAGTATCTGTTCTTATAGTTTTAACCAACTATACGGTGCTTATTAGTACCACAGTGGTTAATTAATTTTTGGGATCTGGTTGAATGTGGAAGCTTGCTTCCCTTTAACCGCGGGTCGACCTGGTATTGCACATACCTCCAGGACCGGCCCATTCCCCTTCGGGGGAAAAATATTTACTTAAACCATAATATTAAAATATAATATTATGTATGAGATGGATATACTGTAATAATAATAATTATTAAAAACAAAATGCATTCAAAAGCTATCATTTTTTTGTTTGTTATTTCTTAAACATTTTATTTTTCAGAAAAAAACTAAAAAATAACATCATTGCATTATTACGTCGTTGTTCTGTCGCAGCAGCAGCCACTACCCTTTTTTTTATCTCCCCCCTTTTTTTCTTTTAAAAGGGAACGAGAGAGCCTCTCTTTGTATCTCTACCCAAAGAAAACAAAAATGTGAAATTTGTCTCCTGTGCCTTTTCCTTTTTTGATATACATGTCAGAATCACAACTTTTTCTTTGGTTTAATTACCCAAAGTTTGAGGTAAACATTGGATTCCGCTCTCGTTTATGACGTGTGGCTTGGAAAAAATTCTAATAAATTTTGGAACGTCTTGCTTTTATAGCAGGACAAATAATAAACTTTTAAAAAAATGATGATTATTTTAATAATAATACTGTAATGATAAGGTTTTTTCTTTTCCTCTTTCACGGCGATAAAAGTATGTCAAACATTTATCATCGTTTGGGGCCTACTTAGTATTATTATAATTATTTTTGTGCTGAAAAAAAGTTTCTTTCTTTTTTTGCGGGAATTATAAAGTAATTAATTGCAACAAATATTTTTGTTAAAACATCATAAAATGTGATAAATGTTTTTGGTGATGCATTTTGAATGTACAACAAAAAAATATTGATTAAAAAAGAGCATTAATTAAATAAATGATTTTTTAAAATCATATTTTTTTTCTGCTATACTATGATCTTAGCCAATAGGCCGAGAAGCATTTGTTTCAAACAAAAATTATTGCAATAAATGGAATTTTTATGCGTTTTTCCATTTTTGCTGATAAATAGACAAAATGATATCTATTTTTTATTAAAACAGTAAAAATAGAGAAAAAATAAATGATAATTTGATTAAAAAATGCAAAAAGCTTGGAGCACTCGAGATTCCCAGGAGGTCTCCCATCCAAGTACTAATCGAGCCCAGCAGTGCTTAACTTGCCAGATCGGACGGGATGGCGTGTTTTCACTGCGGTATGACCCCAAGCGAAGGGGTCTCCTCTTTTTTGACTGAAGAAGTAAGGAAGAAAAAGTGCTGCGAAAAAATGTTACAAAAATCCTTCTTTTTTGATGACAAAAAAATTCAAATGTTAAAAATTGTATTTTTCTAGTTTAACAGTAATTTTTTTTTCTTCTTTCTTTCCTTTTTTCCTGTCCCTTTCCCTTTAAAACATTGAGAAATAGTGTTTTTTCTATGATTCTTTTCCTTATGTCAAAGTTTGCCTTGTGAGGATAACATTGGGTATAACATTAGAATGTCAAAAATGAGGTTTTAGTTATCGCTTCTCGGCCTATTGGCTAAGATCAAAGTGGTTTGTTTTTTTACTTTCTACTTTTCCGATACTAATCTAATTCCTTTTTAGTAGTATCTGTTCTTATAGTTTTAACCAACTATACGGTGCTTATTAGTACCACAGTGGTTAATTAATTTTTGGGATCTGGTTGAATGTGGAAGCTTGCTTCCCTTTAACCGCGGGTCGACCTGGTATTGCACATACCTCCAGGACCGGCCCATTCCCCTTCGGGGGAAAAATATTTACTTAAACCATAATATTAAAATATAATATTATGTATGAGATGGATATACTGTAATAATAATAATTATTAAAAACAAAATGCATTCAAAAGCTATCAATTTTTTGTTTGTTATTTCTTAAACATTTTATTTTTCAGAAAAAAACTAAAAAATAACATCATTGCATTATTACGTCGTTGTTCTGTCGCAGCAGCAGCCACTACCCTTTTTTTTATCTCCCCCCTTTTTTTCTTTTAAAAGGGAACGAGAGAGCCTCTCTTTGTATCTCTACCCAAAGAAAACAAAAATGTGAAATTTGTCTCCTGTGCCTTTTCCTTTTTTGATATACATGTCAGAATCACAACTTTTTCTTTGGTTTAATTACCCAAAGTTTGAGGTAAACATTGGATTCCGCTCTCGTTTATGACGTGTGGCTTGGAAAAAATTCTAATAAATTTTGGAACGTCTTGCTTTTATAGCAGGACAAATAATAAACTTTTAAAAAAATGATGATTATTTTAATAATAATACTGTAATGATAAGGTTTTTTCTTTTTCTCTTTCACGGCGATAAAAGTATGTCAAACATTTATCATCGTTTGGGGCCTACTTAGTATTATTATAATTATTTTTGTGCTGAAAAAAAGTTTCTTTCTTTCTTTTTTTGCGGGAATTATAAAGTAATTAATTGCAACAAATATTTTTGTTAAAACATCATAAAATGTGATAAATGTTTTTGGTGATGCATTTTGAATGTACAACAAAAAAATATTGATTAAAAAAGAGCATTAATTAAATAAATGATTTTTTAAAATCATATTTTTTTTCTGCTATACTATGATCTTAGCCAATAGGCCGAGAAGCATTTGTTTCAAACAAAAATTATTGCAATAAATGGAATTTTTATGCGTTTTTCCATTTTTGCTGATAAATAGACAAAATGATATCTATTTTTTATTAAAACAGTAAAAATAGAGAAAAAATAAATGATAATTTGATTAAAAAATGCAAAAAGCTTGGAGCACTCGAGATTCCCAGGAGGTCTCCCATCCAAGTACTAATCGAGCCCAGCAGTGCTTAACTTGCCAGATCGGACGGGATGGCGTGTTTTCACTGCGGTATGACCCCAAGCGAAGGGGTCTCCTCTTTTTTGACTGAAGAAGTAAGGAAGAAAAAGTGCTGCGAAAAAATGTTACAAAAATCCTTCTTTTTTGATGACAAAAAAATTCAAATGTTAAAAATTGTATTTTTCTAGTTTAACAGTAATTTTTTTTTCTTCTTTCTTTCCTTTTTTCCTGTCCCTTTCCCTTTAAAACATTGAGAAATAGTGTTTTTTCTATGATTCTTTTCCTTATGTCAAAGTTTGCCTTGTGAGGATAACATTGGGTATAACATTAGAATGTCAAAAATGAGGTTTTAGTTATCGCTTCTCGGCCTATTGGCTAAGATCAAAGTGGTTTGTTTTTTTACTTTCTACTTTTCCGATACTAATCTAATTCCTTTTTAGTAGTATCTGTTCTTATAGTTTTAACCAACTATACGGTGCTTATTAGTACCACAGTGGTTAATTAATTTTTGGGATCTGGTTGAATGTGGAAGCTTGCTTCCCTTTAACCGCGGGTCGACCTGGTATTGCACATACCTCCAGGACCGGCCCATTCCCCTTCGGGGGAAAAATATTTACTTAAACCATAATATTAAAATATAATATTATGTATGAGATGGATATACTGTAATAATAATAATTATTAAAAACAAAATGCATTCAAAAGCTATCAATTTTTTGTTTGTTATTTCTTAAACATTTTATTTTTCAGAAAAAAACTAAAAAATAACATCATTGCATTATTACGTCGTTGTTCTGTCGCAGCAGCAGCCACTACCCTTTTTTTTATCTCCCCCCTTTTTTTCTTTTAAAAGGGAACGAGAGAGCCTCTCTTTGTATCTCTACCCAAAGAAAACAAAAATGTGAAATTTGTCTCCTGTGCCTTTTCCTTTTTTGATATACATGTCAGAATCACAACTTTTTCTTTGGTTTAATTACCCAAAGTTTGAGGTAAACATTGGATTCCGCTCTCGTTTATGACGTGTGGCTTGGAAAAAATTCTAATAAATTTTGGAACGTCTTGCTTTTATAGCAGGACAAATAATAAACTTTTAAAAAAATGATGATTATTTTAATAATAATACTGTAATGATAAGGTTTTTTCTTTTTCTCTTTCACGGCGATAAAAGTATGTCAAACATTTATCATCGTTTGGGGCCTACTTAGTATTATTATAATTATTTTTGTGCTGAAAAAAAGTTTCTTTCTTTCTTTTTTTGCGGGAATTATAAAGTAATTAATTGCAACAAATATTTTTGTTAAAACATCATAAAATGTGATAAATGTTTTTGGTGATGCATTTTGAATGTACAACAAAAAAATATTGATTAAAAAAGAGCATTAATTAAATAAATGATTTTTTAAAATCATATTTTTTTTCTGCTATACTATGATCTTAGCCAATAGGCCGAGAAGCATTTGTTTCAAACAAAAATTATTGCAATAAATGGAATTTTTATGCGTTTTTCCATTTTTGCTGATAAATAGACAAAATGATATCTATTTTTTATTAAAACAGTAAAAATAGAGAAAAAATAAATGATAATTTGATTAAAAAATGCAAAAAGCTTGGAGCACTCGAGATTCCCAGGAGGTCTCCCATCCAAGTACTAATCGAGCCCAGCAGTGCTTAACTTGCCAGATCGGACGGGATGGCGTGTTTTCACTGCGGTATGACCCCAAGCGAAGGGGTCTCCTCTTTTTTGACTGAAGAAGTAAGGAAGAAAAAGTGCTGCGAAAAAATGTTACAAAAATCCTTCTTTTTTGATGACAAAAAAATTCAAATGTTAAAAATTGTATTTTTCTAGTTTAACAGTAATTTTTTTTTCTTCTTTCTTTCCTTTTTTCCTGTCCCTTTCCCTTTAAAACATTGAGAAATAGTGTTTTTTCTATGATTCTTTTCCTTATGTCAAAGTTTGCCTTGTGAGGATAACATTGGGTATAACATTAGAATGTCAAAAATGAGGTTTTAGTTATCGCTTCTCGGCCTATTGGCTAAGATCAAAGTGGTTTGTTTTTTTACTTTCTACTTTTCCGATACTAATCTAATTCCTTTTTAGTAGTATCTGTTCTTATAGTTTTAACCAACTATACGGTGCTTATTAGTACCACAGTGGTTAATTAATTTTTGGGATCTGGTTGAATGTGGAAGCTTGCTTCCCTTTAACCGCGGGTCGACCTGGTATTGCACATACCTCCAGGACCGGCCCATTCCCCTTCGGGGGAAAAATATTTACTTAAACCATAATATTAAAATATAATATTATGTATGAGATGGATATACTGTAATAATAATAATTATTAAAAACAAAATGCATTCAAAAGCTATCATTTTTTTGTTTGTTATTTCTTAAACATTTTATTTTTCAGAAAAAAACTAAAAAATAACATCATTGCATTATTACGTCGTTGTTCTGTCGCAGCAGCAGCCACTACCCTTTTTTTTATCTCCCCCCTTTTTTTCTTTTAAAAGGGAACGAGAGAGCCTCTCTTTGTATCTCTACCCAAAAAAAACAAAAATGTGAAATTTGTCTCCTGTGCCTTTTCCTTTTTTGATATACATGTCAGAATCACAACTTTTTCTTTGGTTTAATTACCCAAAGTTTGAGGTAAACATTGGATTCCGCTCTCGTTTATGACGTGTGGCTTGGAAAAAATTCTAATAAATTTTGGAACGTCTTGCTTTTATAGCAGGACAAATAATAAACTTTTAAAAAAATGATGATTATTTTAATAATAATACTGTAATGATAAGGTTTTTTCTTTTTCTCTTTCACGGCGATAAAAGTATGTCAAACATTTATCATCGTTTGGGGCCTACTTAGTATTATTATAATTATTTTTGTGCTGAAAAAAAGTTTCTTTCTTTCTTTTTTTGCGGGAATTATATTAATAAAGTAATTAATTGCAACAAATATTTTTGTTAAAACATCATAAAATGTGATAAATGTTTTTGGTGATGCATTTTGAATGTACAACAAAAAAATATTGATTAAAAAAGAGCATTAATTAAATAAATGATTTTTTAAAATCATATTTTTTTTCTGCTATACTATGATCTTAGCCAATAGGCCGAGAAGCATTTGTTTCAAACAAAAATTATTGCAATAAATGGAATTTTTATGCGTTTTTCCATTTTTGCTGATAAATAGACAAAATGATATCTATTTTTTATTAAAACAGTAAAAATAGAGAAAAAATAAATGATAATTTGATTAAAAAATGCAAAAAGCTTGGAGCACTCGAGATTCCCAGGAGGTCTCCCATCCAAGTACTAATCGAGCCCAGCAGTGCTTAACTTGCCAGATCGGACGGGATGGCGTGTTTTCACTGCGGTATGACCCCAAGCGAAGGGGTCTCCTCTTTTTTGACTGAAGAAGTAAGGAAGAAAAAGTGCTGCGAAAAAATGTTACAAAAATCCTTCTTTTTTGATGACAAAAAAATTCAAATGTTAAAAATTGTATTTTTCTAGTTTAACAGTAATTTTTTTTTCTTCTTTCTTTCCTTTTTTCCTGTCCCTTTCCCTTTAAAACATTGAGAAATAGTGTTTTTTCTATGATTCTTTTCCTTATGTCAAAGTTTGCCTTGTGAGGATAACATTGGGTATAACATTAGAATGTCAAAAATGAGGTTTTAGTTATCGCTTCTCGGCCTATTGGCTAAGATCAAAGTGGTTTGTTTTTTTACTTTCTACTTTTCCGATACTAATCTAATTCCTTTTTAGTAGTATCTGTTCTTATAGTTTTAACCAACTATACGGTGCTTATTAGTACCACAGTGGTTAATTAATTTTTGGGATCTGGTTGAATGTGGAAGCTTGCTTCCCTTTAACCGCGGGTCGACCTGGTATTGCACATACCTCCAGGACCGGCCCATTCCCCTTCGGGGGAAAAATATTTACTTAAACCATAATATTAAAATATAATATTATGTATGAGATGGATATACTGTAATAATAATAATTATTAAAAACAAAATGCATTCAAAAGCTATCAATTTTTTGTTTGTTATTTCTTAAACATTTTATTTTTCAGAAAAAAACTAAAAAATAACATCATTGCATTATTACGTCGTTGTTCTGTCGCAGCAGCAGCCACTACCCTTTTTTTTATCTCCCCCCTTTTTTTCTTTTAAAAGGGAACGAGAGAGCCTCTCTTTGTATCTCTACCCAAAGAAAACAAAAATGTGAAATTTGTCTCCTGTGCCTTTTCCTTTTTTGATATACATGTCAGAATCACAACTTTTTCTTTGGTTTAATTACCCAAAGTTTGAGGTAAACATTGGATTCCGCTCTCGTTTATGACGTGTGGCTTGGAAAAAATTCTAATAAATTTTGGAACGTCTTGCTTTTATAGCAGGACAAATAATAAACTTTTAAAAAAATGATGATTATTTTAATAATAATACTGTAATGATAAGGTTTTTTCTTTTTCTCTTTCACGGCGATAAAAGTATGTCAAACATTTATCATCGTTTGGGGCCTACTTAGTATTATTATAATTATTTTTGTGCTGAAAAAAAGTTTCTTTCTTTCTTTTTTTGCGGGAATTATAAAGTAATTAATTGCAACAAATATTTTTGTTAAAACATCATAAAATGTGATAAATGTTTTTGGTGATGCATTTTGAATGTACAACAAAAAAATATTGATTAAAAAAGAGCATTAATTAAATAAATGATTTTTTAAAATCATATTTTTTTTCTGCTATACTATGATCTTAGCCAATAGGCCGAGAAGCATTTGTTTCAAACAAAAATTATTGCAATAAATGGAATTTTTATGCGTTTTTCCATTTTTGCTGATAAATAGACAAAATGATATCTATTTTTTATTAAAACAGTAAAAATAGAGAAAAAATAAATGATAATTTGATTAAAAAATGCAAAAAGCTTGGAGCACTCGAGATTCCCAGGAGGTCTCCCATCCAAGTACTAATCGAGCCCAGCAGTGCTTAACTTGCCAGATCGGACGGGATGGCGTGTTTTCACTGCGGTATGACCCCAAGCGAAGGGGTCTCCTCTTTTTTGACTGAAGAAGTAAGGAAGAAAAAGTGCTGCGAAAAAATGTTACAAAAATCCTTCTTTTTTGATGACAAAAAAATTCAAATGTTAAAAATTGTATTTTTCTAGTTTAACAGTAATTTTTTTTTCTTCTTTCTTTCCTTTTTTCCTGTCCCTTTCCCTTTAAAACATTGAGAAATAGTGTTTTTTCTATGATTCTTTTCCTTATGTCAAAGTTTGCCTTGTGAGGATAACATTGGGTATAACATTAGAATGTCAAAAATGAGGTTTTAGTTATCGCTTCTCGGCCTATTGGCTAAGATCAAAGTGGTTTGTTTTTTTACTTTCTACTTTTCCGATACTAATCTAATTCCTTTTTAGTAGTATCTGTTCTTATAGTTTTAACCAACTATACGGTGCTTATTAGTACCACAGTGGTTAATTAATTTTTGGGATCTGGTTGAATGTGGAAGCTTGCTTCCCTTTAACCGCGGGTCGACCTGGTATTGCACATACCTCCAGGACCGGCCCATTCCCCTTCGGGGGAAAAATATTTACTTAAACCATAATATTAAAATATAATATTATGTATGAGATGGATATACTGTAATAATAATAATTATTAAAAACAAAATGCATTCAAAAGCTATCAATTTTTTGTTTGTTATTTCTTAAACATTTTATTTTTCAGAAAAAAACTAAAAAATAACATCATTGCATTATTACGTCGTTGTTCTGTCGCAGCAGCAGCCACTACCCTTTTTTTTATCTCCCCCCTTTTTTTCTTTTAAAAGGGAACGAGAGAGCCTCTCTTTGTATCTCTACCCAAAGAAAACAAAAATGTGAAATTTGTCTCCTGTGCCTTTTCCTTTTTTGATATACATGTCAGAATCACAACTTTTTCTTTGGTTTAATTACCCAAAGTTTGAGGTAAACATTGGATTCCGCTCTCGTTTATGACGTGTGGCTTGGAAAAAATTCTAATAAATTTTGGAACGTCTTGCTTTTATAGCAGGACAAATAATAAACTTTTAAAAAAATGATGATTATTTTAATAATAATACTGTAATGATAAGGTTTTTTCTTTTTCTCTTTCACGGCGATAAAAGTATGTCAAACATTTATCATCGTTTGGGGCCTACTTAGTATTATTATAATTATTTTTGTGCTGAAAAAAAGTTTCTTTCTTTCTTTTTTTGCGGGAATTATAAAGTAATTAATTGCAACAAATATTTTTGTTAAAACATCATAAAATGTGATAAATGTTTTTGGTGATGCATTTTGAATGTACAACAAAAAAATATTGATTAAAAAAGAGCATTAATTAAATAAATGATTTTTTAAAATCATATTTTTTTTCTGCTATACTATGATCTTAGCCAATAGGCCGAGAAGCATTTGTTTCAAACAAAAATTATTGCAATAAATGGAATTTTTATGCGTTTTTCCATTTTTGCTGATAAATAGACAAAATGATATCTATTTTTTATTAAAACAGTAAAAATAGAGAAAAAATAAATGATAATTTGATTAAAAAATGCAAAAAGCTTGGAGCACTCGAGATTCCCAGGAGGTCTCCCATCCAAGTACTAATCGAGCCCAGCAGTGCTTAACTTGCCAGATCGGACGGGATGGCGTGTTTTCACTGCGGTATGACCCCAAGCGAAGGGGTCTCCTCTTTTTTGACTGAAGAAGTAAGGAAGAAAAAGTGCTGCGAAAAAATGTTACAAAAATCCTTCTTTTTTGATGACAAAAAAATTCAAATGTTAAAAATTGTATTTTTCTAGTTTAACAGTAATTTTTTTTTCTTCTTTCTTTCCTTTTTTCCTGTCCCTTTCCCTTTAAAACATTGAGAAATAGTGTTTTTTCTATGATTCTTTTCCTTATGTCAAAGTTTGCCTTGTGAGGATAACATTGGGTATAACATTAGAATGTCAAAAATGAGGTTTTAGTTATCGCTTCTCGGCCTATTGGCTAAGATCAAAGTGGTTTGTTTTTTTACTTTCTACTTTTCCGATACTAATCTAATTCCTTTTTAGTAGTATCTGTTCTTATAGTTTTAACCAACTATACGGTGCTTATTAGTACCACAGTGGTTAATTAATTTTTGGGATCTGGTTGAATGTGGAAGCTTGCTTCCCTTTAACCGCGGGTCGACCTGGTATTGCACATACCTCCAGGACCGGCCCATTCCCCTTCGGGGGAAAAATATTTACTTAAACCATAATATTAAAATATAATATTATGTATGAGATGGATATACTGTAATAATAATAATTATTAAAAACAAAATGCATTCAAAAGCTATCAATTTTTTGTTTGTTATTTCTTAAACATTTTATTTTTCAGAAAAAAACTAAAAAATAACATCATTGCATTATTACGTCGTTGTTCTGTCGCAGCAGCAGCCACTACCCTTTTTTTTATCTCCCCCCTTTTTTTCTTTTAAAAGGGAACGAGAGAGCCTCTCTTTGTATCTCTACCCAAAGAAAACAAAAATGTGAAATTTGTCTCCTGTGCCTTTTCCTTTTTTGATATACATGTCAGAATCACAACTTTTTCTTTGGTTTAATTACCCAAAGTTTGAGGTAAACATTGGATTCCGCTCTCGTTTATGACGTGTGGCTTGGAAAAAATTCTAATAAATTTTGGAACGTCTTGCTTTTATAGCAGGACAAATAATAAACTTTTAAAAAAATGATGATTATTTTAATAATAATACTGTAATGATAAGGTTTTTTCTTTTTCTCTTTCACGGCGATAAAAGTATGTCAAACATTTATCATCGTTTGGGGCCTACTTAGTATTATTATAATTATTTTTGTGCTGAAAAAAAGTTTCTTTCTTTCTTTTTTTGCGGGAATTATAAAGTAATTAATTGCAACAAATATTTTTGTTAAAACATCATAAAATGTGATAAATGTTTTTGGTGATGCATTTTGAATGTACAACAAAAAAATATTGATTAAAAAAGAGCATTAATTAAATAAATGATTTTTTAAAATCATATTTTTTTTCTGCTATACTATGATCTTAGCCAATAGGCCGAGAAGCATTTGTTTCAAACAAAAATTATTGCAATAAATGGAATTTTTATGCGTTTTTCCATTTTTGCTGATAAATAGACAAAATGATATCTATTTTTTATTAAAACAGTAAAAATAGAGAAAAAATAAATGATAATTTGATTAAAAAATGCAAAAAGCTTGGAGCACTCGAGATTCCCAGGAGGTCTCCCATCCAAGTACTAATCGAGCCCAGCAGTGCTTAACTTGCCAGATCGGACGGGATGGCGTGTTTTCACTGCGGTATGACCCCAAGCGAAGGGGTCTCCTCTTTTTTGACTGAAGAAGTAAGGAAGAAAAAGTGCTGCGAAAAAATGTTACAAAAATCCTTCTTTTTTGATGACAAAAAAATTCAAATGTTAAAAATTGTATTTTTCTAGTTTAACAGTAATTTTTTTTTCTTCTTTCTTTCCTTTTTTCCTGTCCCTTTCCCTTTAAAACATTGAGAAATAGTGTTTTTTCTATGATTCTTTTCCTTATGTCAAAGTTTGCCTTGTGAGGATAACATTGGGTATAACATTAGAATGTCAAAAATGAGGTTTTAGTTATCGCTTCTCGGCCTATTGGCTAAGATCAAAGTGGTTTGTTTTTTTACTTTCTACTTTTCCGATACTAATCTAATTCCTTTTTAGTAGTATCTGTTCTTATAGTTTTAACCAACTATACGGTGCTTATTAGTACCACAGTGGTTAATTAATTTTTGGGATCTGGTTGAATGTGGAAGCTTGCTTCCCTTTAACCGCGGGTCGACCTGGTATTGCACATACCTCCAGGACCGGCCCATTCCCCTTCGGGGGAAAAATATTTACTTAAACCATAATATTAAAATATAATATTATGTATGAGATGGATATACTGTAATAATAATAATTATTAAAAACAAAATGCATTCAAAAGCTATCAATTTTTTGTTTGTTATTTCTTAAACATTTTATTTTTCAGAAAAAAACTAAAAAATAACATCATTGCATTATTACGTCGTTGTTCTGTCGCAGCAGCAGCCACTACCCTTTTTTTTATCTCCCCCCTTTTTTTCTTTTAAAAGGGAACGAGAGAGCCTCTCTTTGTATCTCTACCCAAAGAAAACAAAAATGTGAAATTTGTCTCCTGTGCCTTTTCCTTTTTTGATATACATGTCAGAATCACAACTTTTTCTTTGGTTTAATTACCCAAAGTTTGAGGTAAACATTGGATTCCGCTCTCGTTTATGACGTGTGGCTTGGAAAAAATTCTAATAAATTTTGGAACGTCTTGCTTTTATAGCAGGACAAATAATAAACTTTTAAAAAAATGATGATTATTTTAATAATAATACTGTAATGATAAGGTTTTTTCTTTTTCTCTTTCACGGCGATAAAAGTATGTCAAACATTTATCATCGTTTGGGGCCTACTTAGTATTATTATAATTATTTTTGTGCTGAAAAAAAGTTTCTTTCTTTCTTTTTTTGCGGGAATTATATTAATAAAGTAATTAATTGCAACAAATATTTTTGTTAAAACATCATAAAATGTGATAAATGTTTTTGGTGATGCATTTTGAATGTACAACAAAAAAATATTGATTAAAAAAGAGCATTAATTAAATAAATGATTTTTTAAAATCATATTTTTTTTCTGCTATACTATGATCTTAGCCAATAGGCCGAGAAGCATTTGTTTCAAACAAAAATTATTGCAATAAATGGAATTTTTATGCGTTTTTCCATTTTTGCTGATAAATAGACAAAATGATATCTATTTTTTATTAAAACAGTAAAAATAGAGAAAAAATAAATGATAATTTGATTAAAAAATGCAAAAAGCTTGGAGCACTCGAGATTCCCAGGAGGTCTCCCATCCAAGTACTAATCGAGCCCAGCAGTGCTTAACTTGCCAGATCGGACGGGATGGCGTGTTTTCACTGCGGTATGACCCCAAGCGAAGGGGTCTCCTCTTTTTTGACTGAAGAAGTAAGGAAGAAAAAGTGCTGCGAAAAAATGTTACAAAAATCCTTCTTTTTTGATGACAAAAAAATTCAAATGTTAAAAATTGTATTTTTCTAGTTTAACAGTAATTTTTTTTTCTTCTTTCTTTCCTTTTTTCCTGTCCCTTTCCCTTTAAAACATTGAGAAATAGTGTTTTTTCTATGATTCTTTTCCTTATGTCAAAGTTTGCCTTGTGAGGATAACATTGGGTATAACATTAGAATGTCAAAAATGAGGTTTTAGTTATCGCTTCTCGGCCTATTGGCTAAGATCAAAGTGGTTTGTTTTTTTACTTTCTACTTTTCCGATACTAATCTAATTCCTTTTTAGTAGTATCTGTTCTTATAGTTTTAACCAACTATACGGTGCTTATTAGTACCACAGTGGTTAATTAATTTTTGGGATCTGGTTGAATGTGGAAGCTTGCTTCCCTTTAACCGCGGGTCGACCTGGTATTGCACATACCTCCAGGACCGGCCCATTCCCCTTCGGGGGAAAAATATTTACTTAAACCATAATATTAAAATATAATATTATGTATGAGATGGATATACTGTAATAATAATAATTATTAAAAACAAAATGCATTCAAAAGCTATCAATTTTTTGTTTGTTATTTCTTAAACATTTTATTTTTCAGAAAAAAACTAAAAAATAACATCATTGCATTATTACGTCGTTGTTCTGTCGCAGCAGCAGCCACTACCCTTTTTTTTATCTCCCCCCTTTTTTTCTTTTAAAAGGGAACGAGAGAGCCTCTCTTTGTATCTCTACCCAAAGAAAACAAAAATGTGAAATTTGTCTCCTGTGCCTTTTCCTTTTTTGATATACATGTCAGAATCACAACTTTTTCTTTGGTTTAATTACCCAAAGTTTGAGGTAAACATTGGATTCCGCTCTCGTTTATGACGTGTGGCTTGGAAAAAATTCTAATAAATTTTGGAACGTCTTGCTTTTATAGCAGGACAAATAATAAACTTTTAAAAAAATGATGATTATTTTAATAATAATACTGTAATGATAAGGTTTTTTCTTTTTCTCTTTCACGGCGATAAAAGTATGTCAAACATTTATCATCGTTTGGGGCCTACTTAGTATTATTATAATTATTTTTGTGCTGAAAAAAAGTTTCTTTCTTTCTTTTTTTGCGGGAATTATATTAATAAAGTAATTAATTGCAACAAATATTTTTGTTAAAACATCATAAAATGTGATAAATGTTTTTGGTGATGCATTTTGAATGTACAACAAAAAAATATTGATTAAAAAAGAGCATTAATTAAATAAATGATTTTTTAAAATCATATTTTTTTTCTGCTATACTATGATCTTAGCCAATAGGCCGAGAAGCATTTGTTTCAAACAAAAATTATTGCAATAAATGGAATTTTTATGCGTTTTTCCATTTTTGCTGATAAATAGACAAAATGATATCTATTTTTTATTAAAACAGTAAAAATAGAGAAAAAATAAATGATAATTTGATTAAAAAATGCAAAAAGCTTGGAGCACTCGAGATTCCCAGGAGGTCTCCCATCCAAGTACTAATCGAGCCCAGCAGTGCTTAACTTGCCAGATCGGACGGGATGGCGTGTTTTCACTGCGGTATGACCCCAAGCGAAGGGGTCTCCTCTTTTTTGACTGAAGAAGTAAGGAAGAAAAAGTGCTGCGAAAAAATGTTACAAAAATCCTTCTTTTTTGATGACAAAAAAATTCAAATGTTAAAAATTGTATTTTTCTAGTTTAACAGTAATTTTTTTTTCTTCTTTCTTTCCTTTTTTCCTGTCCCTTTCCCTTTAAAACATTGAGAAATAGTGTTTTTTCTATGATTCTTTTCCTTATGTCAAAGTTTGCCTTGTGAGGATAACATTGGGTATAACATTAGAATGTCAAAAATGAGGTTTTAGTTATCGCTTCTCGGCCTATTGGCTAAGATCAAAGTGGTTTGTTTTTTTACTTTCTACTTTTCCGATACTAATCTAATTCCTTTTTAGTAGTATCTGTTCTTATAGTTTTAACCAACTATACGGTGCTTATTAGTACCACAGTGGTTAATTAATTTTTGGGATCTGGTTGAATGTGGAAGCTTGCTTCCCTTTAACCGCGGGTCGACCTGGTATTGCACATACCTCCAGGACCGGCCCATTCCCCTTCGGGGGAAAAATATTTACTTAAACCATAATATTAAAATATAATATTATGTATGAGATGGATATACTGTAATAATAATAATTATTAAAAACAAAATGCATTCAAAAGCTATCATTTTTTTGTTTGTTATTTCTTAAACATTTTATTTTTCAGAAAAAAACTAAAAAATAACATCATTGCATTATTACGTCGTTGTTCTGTCGCAGCAGCAGCCACTACCCTTTTTTTTATCTCCCCCCTTTTTTTCTTTTAAAAGGGAACGAGAGAGCCTCTCTTTGTATCTCTACCCAAAGAAAACAAAAATGTGAAATTTGTCTCCTGTGCCTTTTCCTTTTTTGATATACATGTCAGAATCACAACTTTTTCTTTGGTTTAATTACCCAAAGTTTGAGGTA
Organism: Panagrolaimus superbus; assembly: GCA_964035985.1. Lineage (NCBI taxonomy): Eukaryota > Metazoa > Nematoda > Chromadorea > Rhabditida > Panagrolaimidae > Panagrolaimus > Panagrolaimus superbus. Next base: position 18,607,548 of record OZ038357.1, read on the forward strand.
AACATTGGATTCCGCTCTCGTTTATGACGTGTGGCTTGGAAAAAATTCTAATAAATTTTGGAACGTCTTGCTTTTATAGCAGGACAAATAATAAACTTTTAAAAAAATGATGATTATTTTAATAATAATACTGTAATGATAAGGTTTTTTCTTTTTCTCTTTCACGGCGATAAAAGTATGTCAAACATTTATCATCGTTTGGGGCCTACTTAGTATTATTATAATTATTTTTGTGCTGAAAAAAAGTTTCTTTCTTTCTTTTTTTGCGGGAATTATATTAATAAAGTAATTAATTGCAACAAATATTTTTGTTAAAACATCATAAAATGTGATAAATGTTTTTGGTGATGCATTTTGAATGTACAACAAAAAAATATTGATTAAAAAAGAGCATTAATTAAATAAATGATTTTTTAAAATCATATTTTTTTTCTGCTATACTATGATCTTAGCCAATAGGCCGAGAAGCATTTGTTTCAAACAAAAATTATTGCAATAAATGGAATTTTTATGCGTTTTTCCATTTTTGCTGATAAATAGACAAAATGATATCTATTTTTTATTAAAACAGTAAAAATAGAGAAAAAATAAATGATAATTTGATTAAAAAATGCAAAAAGCTTGGAGCACTCGAGATTCCCAGGAGGTCTCCCATCCAAGTACTAATCGAGCCCAGCAGTGCTTAACTTGCCAGATCGGACGGGATGGCGTGTTTTCACTGCGGTATGACCCCAAGCGAAGGGGTCTCCTCTTTTTTGACTGAAGAAGTAAGGAAGAAAAAGTGCTGCGAAAAAATGTTACAAAAATCCTTCTTTTTTGATGACAAAAAAATTCAAATGTTAAAAATTGTATTTTTCTAGTTTAACAGTAATTTTTTTTTCTTCTTTCTTTCCTTTTTTCCTGTCCCTTTCCCTTTAAAACATTGAGAAATAGTGTTTTTTCTATGATTCTTTTCCTTATGTCAAAGTTTGCCTTGTGAGGATAACATTGGGTATAACATTAGAATGTCAAAAATGAGGTTTTAGTTATCGCTTCTCGGCCTATTGGCTAAGATCAAAGTGGTTTGTTTTTTTACTTTCTACTTTTCCGATACTAATCTAATTCCTTTTTAGTAGTATCTGTTCTTATAGTTTTAACCAACTATACGATGCTTATTAGTACCACAGTGGTTAATTAATTTTTGGGATCTGGTTGAATGTGGAAGCTTGCTTCCCTTTAACCGCGGGTCGACCTGGTATTGCACATACCTCCAGGACCGGCCCATTCCCCTTCGGGGGAAAAATATTTACTTAAACCATAATATTAAAATATAATATTATGTATGAGATGGATATACTGTAATAATAATAATTATTAAAAACAAAATGCATTCAAAAGCTATCATTTTTTTGTTTGTTATTTCTTAAACATTTTATTTTTCAGAAAAAAACTAAAAAATAACATCATTGCATTATTACGTCGTTGTTCTGTCGCAGCAGCAGCCACTACCCTTTTTTTTATCTCCCCCCTTTTTTTCTTTTAAAAGGGAACGAGAGAGCCTCTCTTTGTATCTCTACCCAAAGAAAACAAAAATGTGAAATTTGTCTCCTGTGCCTTTTCCTTTTTTGATATACATGTCAGAATCACAACTTTTTCTTTGGTTTAATTACCCAAAGTTTGAGGTAAACATTGGATTCCGCTCTCGTTTATGACGTGTGGCTTGGAAAAAATTCTAATAAATTTTGGAACGTCTTGCTTTTATAGCAGGACAAATAATAAACTTTTAAAAAAATGATGATTATTTTAATAATAATACTGTAATGATAAGGTTTTTTCTTTTCCTCTTTCACGGCGATAAAAGTATGTCAAACATTTATCATCGTTTGGGGCCTACTTAGTATTATTATAATTATTTTTGTGCTGAAAAAAAGTTTCTTTCTTTCTTTTTTTGCGGGAATTATATTAATAAAGTAATTAATTGCAACAAATATTTTTGTTAAAACATCATAAAATGTGATAAATGTTTTTGGTGATGCATTTTGAATGTACAACAAAAAAATATTGATTAAAAAAGAGCATTAATTAAATAAATGATTTTTTAAAATCATATTTTTTTTCTGCTATACTATGATCTTAGCCAATAGGCCGAGAAGCATTTGTTTCAAACAAAAATTATTGCAATAAATGGAATTTTTATGCGTTTTTCCATTTTTGCTGATAAATAGACAAAATGATATCTATTTTTTATTAAAACAGTAAAAATAGAGAAAAAATAAATGATAATTTGATTAAAAAATGCAAAAAGCTTGGAGCACTCGAGATTCCCAGGAGGTCTCCCATCCAAGTACTAATCGAGCCCAGCAGTGCTTAACTTGCCAGATCGGACGGGATGGCGTGTTTTCACTGCGGTATGACCCCAAGCGAAGGGGTCTCCTCTTTTTTGACTGAAGAAGTAAGGAAGAAAAAGTGCTGCGAAAAAATGTTACAAAAATCCTTCTTTTTTGATGACAAAAAAATTCAAATGTTAAAAATTGTATTTTTCTAGTTTAACAGTAATTTTTTTTTCTTCTTTCTTTCCTTTTTTCCTGTCCCTTTCCCTTTAAAACATTGAGAAATAGTGTTTTTTCTATGATTCTTTTCCTTATGTCAAAGTTTGCCTTGTGAGGATAACATTGGGTATAACATTAGAATGTCAAAAATGAGGTTTTAGTTATCGCTTCTCGGCCTATTGGCTAAGATCAAAGTGGTTTGTTTTTTTACTTTCTACTTTTCCGATACTAATCTAATTCCTTTTTAGTAGTATCTGTTCTTATAGTTTTAACCAATTATACGGTGCTTATTAGTACCACAGTGGTTAATTAATTTTTGGGATCTGGTTGAATGTGGAAGCTTGCTTCCCTTTAACCGCGGGTCGACCTGGTATTGCACATACCTCCAGGACCGGCCCATTCCCCTTCGGGGGAAAAATATTTACTTAAACCATAATATTAAAATATAATATTATGTATGAGATGGATATACTGTAATAATAATAATTATTAAAAACAAAATGCATTCAAAAGCTATCATTTTTTTGTTTGTTATTTCTTAAACATTTTATTTTTCAGAAAAAAACTAAAAAATAACATCATTGCATTATTACGTCGTTGTTCTGTCGCAGCAGCAGCCACTACCCTTTTTTTTATCTCCCCCCTTTTTTTCTTTTAAAAGGGAACGAGAGAGCCTCTCTTTGTATCTCTACCCAAAGAAAACAAAAATGTGAAATTTGTCTCCTGTGCTTTTTCCTTTTTTGATATACATGTCAGAATCACAACTTTTTCTTTGGTTTAATTACCCAAAGTTTGAGGTAAACATTGGATTCCGCTCTCGTTTATGACGTGTGGCTTGGAAAAAATTCTAATAAATTTTGGAACGTCTTGCTTTTATAGCAGGACAAATAATAAACTTTTAAAAAAATGATGATTATTTTAATAATAATACTGTAATGATAAGGTTTTTTCTTTTCCTCTTTCACGGCGATAAAAGTATGTCAAACATTTATCATCGTTTGGGGCCTACTTAGTATTATTATAATTATTTTTGTGCTGAAAAAAAGTTTCTTTCTTTCTTTTTTTGCGGGAATTATATTAATAAAGTAATTAATTGCAACAAATATTTTTGTTAAAACATCATAAAATGTGATAAATGTTTTTGGTGATGCATTTTGAATGTACAACAAAAAAATATTGATTAAAAAAGAGCATTAATTAAATAAATGATTTTTTAAAATCATATTTTTTTTCTGCTATACTATGATCTTAGCCAATAGGCCGAGAAGCATTTGTTTCAAACAAAAATTATTGCAATAAATGGAATTTTTATGCGTTTTTCCATTTTTGCTGATAAATAGACAAAATGATATCTATTTTTTATTAAAACAGTAAAAATAGAGAAAAAATAAATGATAATTTGATTAAAAAATGCAAAAAGCTTGGAGCACTCGAGATTCCCAGGAGGTCTCCCATCCAAGTACTAATCGAGCCCAGCAGTGCTTAACTTGCCAGATCGGACGGGATGGCGTGTTTTCACTGCGGTATGACCCCAAGCGAAGGGGTCTCCTCTTTTTTGACTGAAGAAGTAAGGAAGAAAAAGTGCTGCGAAAAAATGTTACAAAAATCCTTCTTTTTTGATGACAAAAAAATTCAAATGTTAAAAATTGTATTTTTCTAGTTTAACAGTAATTTTTTTTTCTTCTTTCTTTCCTTTTTTCCTGTCCCTTTCCCTTTAAAACATTGAGAAATAGTGTTTTTTCTATGATTCTTTTCCTTATGTCAAAGTTTGCCTTGTGAGGATAACATTGGGTATAACATTAGAATGTCAAAAATGAGGTTTTAGTTATCGCTTCTCGGCCTATTGGCTAAGATCAAAGTGGTTTGTTTTTTTACTTTCTACTTTTCCGATACTAATCTAATTCCTTTTTAGTAGTATCTGTTCTTATAGTTTTAACCAATTATACGGTGCTTATTAGTACCACAGTGGTTAATTAATTTTTGGGATCTGGTTGAATGTGGAAGCTTGCTTCCCTTTAACCGCGGGTCGACCTGGTATTGCACATACCTCCAGGACCGGCCCATTCCCCTTCGGGGGAAAAATATTTACTTAAACCATAATATTAAAATATAATATTATGTATGAGATGGATATACTGTAATAATAATAATTATTAAAAACAAAATGCATTCAAAAGCTATCATTTTTTTGTTTGTTATTTCTTAAACATTTTATTTTTCAGAAAAAAACTAAAAAATAACATCATTGCATTATTACGTCGTTGTTCTGTCGCAGCAGCAGCCACTACCCTTTTTTTTATCTCCCCCCTTTTTTTCTTTTAAAAGGGAACGAGAGAGCCTCTCTTTGTATCTCTACCCAAAGAAAACAAAAATGTGAAATTTGTCTCCTGTGCCTTTTCCTTTTTTGATATACATGTCAGAATCACAACTTTTTCTTTGGTTTAATTACCCAAAGTTTGAGGTAAACATTGGATTCCGCTCTCGTTTATGACGTGTGGCTTGGAAAAAATTCTAATAAATTTTGGAACGTCTTGCTTTTATAGCAGGACAAATAATAAACTTTTAAAAAAATGATGATTATTTTAATAATAATACTGTAATGATAAGGTTTTTTCTTTTCCTCTTTCACGGCGATAAAAGTATGTCAAACATTTATCATCGTTTGGGGCCTACTTAGTATTATTATAATTATTTTTGTGCTGAAAAAAAGTTTCTTTCTTTCTTTTTTTGCGGGAATTATATTAATAAAGTAATTAATTGCAACAAATATTTTTGTTAAAACATCATAAAATGTGATAAATGTTTTTGGTGATGCATTTTGAATGTACAACAAAAAAATATTGATTAAAAAAGAGCATTAATTAAATAAATGATTTTTTAAAATCATATTTTTTTTCTGCTATACTATGATCTTAGCCAATAGGCCGAGAAGCATTTGTTTCAAACAAAAATTATTGCAATAAATGGAATTTTTATGCGTTTTTCCATTTTTGCTGATAAATAGACAAAATGATATCTATTTTTTATTAAAACAGTAAAAATAGAGAAAAAATAAATGATAATTTGATTAAAAAATGCAAAAAGCTTGGAGCACTCGAGATTCCCAGGAGGTCTCCCATCCAAGTACTAATCGAGCCCAGCAGTGCTTAACTTGCCAGATCGGACGGGATGGCGTGTTTTCACTGCGGTATGACCCCAAGCGAAGGGGTCTCCTCTTTTTTGACTGAAGAAGTAAGGAAGAAAAAGTGCTGCGAAAAAATGTTACAAAAATCCTTCTTTTTTGATGACAAAAAAATTCAAATGTTAAAAATTGTATTTTTCTAGTTTAACAGTAATTTTTTTTTCTTCTTTCTTTCCTTTTTTCCTGTCCCTTTCCCTTTAAAACATTGAGAAATAGTGTTTTTTCTATGATTCTTTTCCTTATGTCAAAGTTTGCCTTGTGAGGATAACATTGGGTATAACATTAGAATGTCAAAAATGAGGTTTTAGTTATCGCTTCTCGGCCTATTGGCTAAGATCAAAGTGGTTTGTTTTTTTACTTTCTACTTTTCCGATACTAATCTAATTCCTTTTTAGTAGTATCTGTTCTTATAGTTTTAACCAACTATACGGTGCTTATTAGTACCACAGTGGTTAATTAATTTTTGGGATCTGGTTGAATGTGGAAGCTTGCTTCCCTTTAACCGCGGGTCGACCTGGTATTGCACATACCTCCAGGACCGGCCCATTCCCCTTCGGGGGAAAAATATTTACTTAAACCATAATATTAAAATATAATATTATGTATGAGATGGATATACTGTAATAATAATAATTATTAAAAACAAAATGCATTCAAAAGCTATCAATTTTTTGTTTGTTATTTCTTAAACATTTTATTTTTCAGAAAAAAACTAAAAAATAACATCATTGCATTATTACGTCGTTGTTCTGTCGCAGCAGCAGCCACTACCCTTTTTTTTATCTCCCCCCTTTTTTTCTTTTAAAAGGGAACGAGAGAGCCTCTCTTTGTATCTCTACCCAAAGAAAACAAAAATGTGAAATTTGTCTCCTGTGCCTTTTCCTTTTTTGATATACATGTCAGAATCACAACTTTTTCTTTGGTTTAATTACCCAAAGTTTGAGGTAAACATTGGATTCCGCTCTCGTTTATGACGTGTGGCTTGGAAAAAATTCTAATAAATTTTGGAACGTCTTGCTTTTATAGCAGGACAAATAATAAACTTTTAAAAAAATGATGATTATTTTAATAATAATACTGTAATGATAAGGTTTTTTCTTTTTCTCTTTCACGGCGATAAAAGTATGTCAAACATTTATCATCGTTTGGGGCCTACTTAGTATTATTATAATTATTTTTGTGCTGAAAAAAAGTTTCTTTCTTTCTTTTTTTGCGGGAATTATATTAATAAAGTAATTAATTGCAACAAATATTTTTGTTAAAACATCATAAAATGTGATAAATGTTTTTGGTGATGCATTTTGAATGTACAACAAAAAAATATTGATTAAAAAAGAGCATTAATTAAATAAATGATTTTTTAAAATCATATTTTTTTTCTGCTATACTATGATCTTAGCCAATAGGCCGAGAAGCATTTGTTTCAAACAAAAATTATTGCAATAAATGGAATTTTTATGCGTTTTTCCATTTTTGCTGATAAATAGACAAAATGATATCTATTTTTTATTAAAACAGTAAAAATAGAGAAAAAATAAATGATAATTTGATTAAAAAATGCAAAAAGCTTGGAGCACTCGAGATTCCCAGGAGGTCTCCCATCCAAGTACTAATCGAGCCCAGCAGTGCTTAACTTGCCAGATCGGACGGGATGGCGTGTTTTCACTGCGGTATGACCCCAAGCGAAGGGGTCTCCTCTTTTTTGACTGAAGAAGTAAGGAAGAAAAAGTGCTGCGAAAAAATGTTACAAAAATCCTTCTTTTTTGATGACAAAAAAATTCAAATGTTAAAAATTGTATTTTTCTAGTTTAACAGTAATTTTTTTTTCTTCTTTCTTTCCTTTTTTCCTGTCCCTTTCCCTTTAAAACATTGAGAAATAGTGTTTTTTCTATGATTCTTTTCCTTATGTCAAAGTTTGCCTTGTGAGGATAACATTGGGTATAACATTAGAATGTCAAAAATGAGGTTTTAGTTATCGCTTCTCGGCCTATTGGCTAAGATCAAAGTGGTTTGTTTTTTTACTTTCTACTTTTCCGATACTAATCTAATTCCTTTTTAGTAGTATCTGTTCTTATAGTTTTAACCAACTATACGGTGCTTATTAGTACCACAGTGGTTAATTAATTTTTGGGATCTGGTTGAATGTGGAAGCTTGCTTCCCTTTAACCGCGGGTCGACCTGGTATTGCACATACCTCCAGGACCGGCCCATTCCCCTTCGGGGGAAAAATATTTACTTAAACCATAATATTAAAATATAATATTATGTATGAGATGGATATACTGTAATAATAATAATTATTAAAAACAAAATGCATTCAAAAGCTATCAATTTTTTGTTTGTTATTTCTTAAACATTTTATTTTTCAGAAAAAAACTAAAAAATAACATCATTGCATTATTACGTCGTTGTTCTGTCGCAGCAGCAGCCACTACCCTTTTTTTTATCTCCCCCCTTTTTTTCTTTTAAAAGGGAACGAGAGAGCCTCTCTTTGTATCTCTACCCAAAGAAAACAAAAATGTGAAATTTGTCTCCTGTGCCTTTTCCTTTTTTGATATACATGTCAGAATCACAACTTTTTCTTTGGTTTAATTACCCAAAGTTTGAGGTAAACATTGGATTCCGCTCTCGTTTATGACGTGTGGCTTGGAAAAAATTCTAATAAATTTTGGAACGTCTTGCTTTTATAGCAGGACAAATAATAAACTTTTAAAAAAATGATGATTATTTTAATAATAATACTGTAATGATAAGGTTTTTTCTTTTTCTCTTTCACGGCGATAAAAGTATGTCAAACATTTATCATCGTTTGGGGCCTACTTAGTATTATTATAATTATTTTTGTGCTGAAAAAAAGTTTCTTTCTTTCTTTTTTTGCGGGAATTATATTAATAAAGTAATTAATTGCAACAAATATTTTTGTTAAAACATCATAAAATGTGATAAATGTTTTTGGTGATGCATTTTGAATGTACAACAAAAAAATATTGATTAAAAAAGAGCATTAATTAAATAAATGATTTTTTAAAATCATATTTTTTTTCTGCTATACTATGATCTTAGCCAATAGGCCGAGAAGCATTTGTTTCAAACAAAAATTATTGCAATAAATGGAATTTTTATGCGTTTTTCCATTTTTGCTGATAAATAGACAAAATGATATCTATTTTTTATTAAAACAGTAAAAATAGAGAAAAAATAAATGATAATTTGATTAAAAAATGCAAAAAGCTTGGAGCACTCGAGATTCCCAGGAGGTCTCCCATCCAAGTACTAATCGAGCCCAGCAGTGCTTAACTTGCCAGATCGGACGGGATGGCGTGTTTTCACTGCGGTATGACCCCAAGCGAAGGGGTCTCCTCTTTTTTGACTGAAGAAGTAAGGAAGAAAAAGTGCTGCGAAAAAATGTTACAAAAATCCTTCTTTTTTGATGACAAAAAAATTCAAATGTTAAAAATTGTATTTTTCTAGTTTAACAGTAATTTTTTTTTCTTCTTTCTTTCCTTTTTTCCTGTCCCTTTCCCTTTAAAACATTGAGAAATAGTGTTTTTTCTATGATTCTTTTCCTTATGTCAAAGTTTGCCTTGTGAGGATAACATTGGGTATAACATTAGAATGTCAAAAATGAGGTTTTAGTTATCGCTTCTCGGCCTATTGGCTAAGATCAAAGTGGTTTGTTTTTTTACTTTCTACTTTTCCGATACTAATCTAATTCCTTTTTAGTAGTATCTGTTCTTATAGTTTTAACCAACTATACGGTGCTTATTAGTACCACAGTGGTTAATTAATTTTTGGGATCTGGTTGAATGTGGAAGCTTGCTTCCCTTTAACCGCGGGTCGACCTGGTATTGCACATACCTCCAGGACCGGCCCATTCCCCTTCGGGGGAAAAATATTTACTTAAACCATAATATTAAAATATAATATTATGTATGAGATGGATATACTGTAATAATAATAATTATTAAAAACAAAATGCATTCAAAAGCTATCAATTTTTTGTTTGTTATTTCTTAAACATTTTATTTTTCAGAAAAAAACTAAAAAATAACATCATTGCATTATTACGTCGTTGTTCTGTCGCAGCAGCAGCCACTACCCTTTTTTTTATCTCCCCCCTTTTTTTCTTTTAAAAGGGAACGAGAGAGCCTCTCTTTGTATCTCTACCCAAAGAAAACAAAAATGTGAAATTTGTCTCCTGTGCCTTTTCCTTTTTTGATATACATGTCAGAATCACAACTTTTTCTTTGGTTTAATTACCCAAAGTTTGAGGTAAACATTGGATTCCGCTCTCGTTTATGACGTGTGGCTTGGAAAAAATTCTAATAAATTTTGGAACGTCTTGCTTTTATAGCAGGACAAATAATAAACTTTTAAAAAAATGATGATTATTTTAATAATAATACTGTAATGATAAGGTTTTTTCTTTTTCTCTTTCACGGCGATAAAAGTATGTCAAACATTTATCATCGTTTGGGGCCTACTTAGTATTATTATAATTATTTTTGTGCTGAAAAAAAGTTTCTTTCTTTCTTTTTTTGCGGGAATTATATTAATAAAGTAATTAATTGCAACAAATATTTTTGTTAAAACATCATAAAATGTGATAAATGTTTTTGGTGATGCATTTTGAATGTACAACAAAAAAATATTGATTAAAAAAGAGCATTAATTAAATAAATGATTTTTTAAAATCATATTTTTTTTCTGCTATACTATGATCTTAGCCAATAGGCCGAGAAGCATTTGTTTCAAACAAAAATTATTGCAATAAATGGAATTTTTATGCGTTTTTCCATTTTTGCTGATAAATAGACAAAATGATATCTATTTTTTATTAAAACAGTAAAAATAGAGAAAAAATAAATGATAATTTGATTAAAAAATGCAAAAAGCTTGGAGCACTCGAGATTCCCAGGAGGTCTCCCATCCAAGTACTAATCGAGCCCAGCAGTGCTTAACTTGCCAGATCGGACGGGATGGCGTGTTTTCACTGCGGTATGACCCCAAGCGAAGGGGTCTCCTCTTTTTTGACTGAAGAAGTAAGGAAGAAAAAGTGCTGCGAAAAAATGTTACAAAAATCCTTCTTTTTTGATGACAAAAAAATTCAAATGTTAAAAATTGTATTTTTCTAGTTTAACAGTAATTTTTTTTTCTTCTTTCTTTCCTTTTTTCCTGTCCCTTTCCCTTTAAAACATTGAGAAATAGTGTTTTTTCTATGATTCTTTTCCTTATGTCAAAGTTTGCCTTGTGAGGATAACATTGGGTATAACATTAGAATGTCAAAAATGAGGTTTTAGTTATCGCTTCTCGGCCTATTGGCTAAGATCAAAGTGGTTTGTTTTTTTACTTTCTACTTTTCCGATACTAATCTAATTCCTTTTTAGTAGTATCTGTTCTTATAGTTTTAACCAACTATACGGTGCTTATTAGTACCACAGTGGTTAATTAATTTTTGGGATCTGGTTGAATGTGGAAGCTTGCTTCCCTTTAACCGCGGGTCGACCTGGTATTGCACATACCTCCAGGACCGGCCCATTCCCCTTCGGGGGAAAAATATTTACTTAAACCATAATATTAAAATATAATATTATGTATGAGATGGATATACTGTAATAATAATAATTATTAAAAACAAAATGCATTCAAAAGCTATCATTTTTTTGTTTGTTATTTCTTAAACATTTTATTTTTCAGAAAAAAACTAAAAAATAACATCATTGCATTATTACGTCGTTGTTCTGTCGCAGCAGCAGCCACTACCCTTTTTTTTATCTCCCCCCTTTTTTTCTTTTAAAAGGGAACGAGAGAGCCTCTCTTTGTATCTCTACCCAAAGAAAACAAAAATGTGAAATTTGTCTCCTGTGCCTTTTCCTTTTTTGATATACATGTCAGAATCACAACTTTTTCTTTGGTTTAATTACCCAAAGTTTGAGGTAAACATTGGATTCCGCTCTCGTTTATGACGTGTGGCTTGGAAAAAATTCTAATAAATTTTGGAACGTCTTGCTTTTATAGCAGGACAAATAATAAACTTTTAAAAAAATGATGATTATTTTAATAATAATACTGTAATGATAAGGTTTTTTCTTTTTCTCTTTCACGGCGATAAAAGTATGTCAAACATTTATCATCGTTTGGGGCCTACTTAGTATTATTATAATTATTTTTGTGCTGAAAAAAAGTTTCTTTCTTTCTTTTTTTGCGGGAATTATATTAATAAAGTAATTAATTGCAACAAATATTTTTGTTAAAACATCATAAAATGTGATAAATGTTTTTGGTGATGCATTTTGAATGTACAACAAAAAAATATTGATTAAAAAAGAGCATTAATTAAATAAATGATTTTTTAAAATCATATTTTTTTTCTGCTATACTATGATCTTAGCCAATAGGCCGAGAAGCATTTGTTTCAAACAAAAATTATTGCAATAAATGGAATTTTTATGCGTTTTTCCATTTTTGCTGATAAATAGACAAAATGATATCTATTTTTTATTAAAACAGTAAAAATAGAGAAAAAATAAATGATAATTTGATTAAAAAATGCAAAAAGCTTGGAGCACTCGAGATTCCCAGGAGGTCTCCCATCCAAGTACTAATCGAGCCCAGCAGTGCTTAACTTGCCAGATCGGACGGGATGGCGTGTTTTCACTGCGGTATGACCCCAAGCGAAGGGGTCTCCTCTTTTTTGACTGAAGAAGTAAGGAAGAAAAAGTGCTGCGAAAAAATGTTACAAAAATCCTTCTTTTTTGATGACAAAAAAATTCAAATGTTAAAAATTGTATTTTTCTAGTTTAACAGTAATTTTTTTTTCTTCTTTCTTTCCTTTTTTCCTGTCCCTTTCCCTTTAAAACATTGAGAAATAGTGTTTTTTCTATGATTCTTTTCCTTATGTCAAAGTTTGCCTTGTGAGGATAACATTGGGTATAACATTAGAATGTCAAAAATGAGGTTTTAGTTATCGCTTCTCGGCCTATTGGCTAAGATCAAAGTGGTTTGTTTTTTTACTTTCTACTTTTCCGATACTAATCTAATTCCTTTTTAGTAGTATCTGTTCTTATAGTTTTAACCAACTATACGGTGCTTATTAGTACCACAGTGGTTAATTAATTTTTGGGATCTGGTTGAATGTGGAAGCTTGCTTCCCTTTAACCGCGGGTCGACCTGGTATTGCACATACCTCCAGGACCGGCCCATTCCCCTTCGGGGGAAAAATATTTACTTAAACCATAATATTAAAATATAATATTATGTATGAGATGGATATACTGTAATAATAATAATTATTAAAAACAAAATGCATTCAAAAGCTATCATTTTTTTGTTTGTTATTTCTTAAACATTTTATTTTTCAGAAAAAAACTAAAAAATAACATCATTGCATTATTACGTCGTTGTTCTGTCGCAGCAGCAGCCACTACCCTTTTTTTTATCTCCCCCCTTTTTTTCTTTTAAAAGGGAACGAGAGAGCCTCTCTTTGTATCTCTACCCAAAGAAAACAAAAATGTGAAATTTGTCTCCTGTGCCTTTTCCTTTTTTGATATACATGTCAGAATCACAACTTTTTCTTTGGTTTAATTACCCAAAGTTTGAGGTAAACATTGGATTCCGCTCTCGTTTATGACGTGTGGCTTGGAAAAAATTCTAATAAATTTTGGAACGTCTTGCTTTTATAGCAGGACAAATAATAAACTTTTAAAAAAATGATGATTATTTTAATAATAATACTGTAATGATAAGGTTTTTTCTTTTTCTCTTTCACGGCGATAAAAGTATGTCAAACATTTATCATCGTTTGGGGCCTACTTAGTATTATTATAATTATTTTTGTGCTGAAAAAAAGTTTCTTTCTTTCTTTTTTTGCGGGAATTATATTAATAAAGTAATTAATTGCAACAAATATTTTTGTTAAAACATCATAAAATGTGATAAATGTTTTTGGTGATGCATTTTGAATGTACAACAAAAAAATATTGATTAAAAAAGAGCATTAATTAAATAAATGATTTTTTAAAATCATATTTTTTTTCTGCTATACTATGATCTTAGCCAATAGGCCGAGAAGCATTTGTTTCAAACAAAAATTATTGCAATAAATGGAATTTTTATGCGTTTTTCCATTTTTGCTGATAAATAGACAAAATGATATCTATTTTTTATTAAAACAGTAAAAATAGAGAAAAAATAAATGATAATTTGATTAAAAAATGCAAAAAGCTTGGAGCACTCGAGATTCCCAGGAGGTCTCCCATCCAAGTACTAATCGAGCCCAGCAGTGCTTAACTTGCCAGATCGGACGGGATGGCGTGTTTTCACTGCGGTATGACCCCAAGCGAAGGGGTCTCCTCTTTTTTGACTGAAGAAGTAAGGAAGAAAAAGTGCTGCGAAAAAATGTTACAAAAATCCTTCTTTTTTGATGACAAAAAAATTCAAATGTTAAAAATTGTATTTTTCTAGTTTAACAGTAATTTTTTTTTCTTCTTTCTTTCCTTTTTTCCTGTCCCTTTCCCTTTAAAACATTGAGAAATAGTGTTTTTTCTATGATTCTTTTCCTTATGTCAAAGTTTGCCTTGTGAGGATAACATTGGGTATAACATTAGAATGTCAAAAATGAGGTTTTAGTTATCGCTTCTCGGCCTATTGGCTAAGATCAAAGTGGTTTGTTTTTTTACTTTCTACTTTTCCGATACTAATCTAATTCCTTTTTAGTAGTATCTGTTCTTATAGTTTTAACCAACTATACGGTGCTTATTAGTACCACAGTGGTTAATTAATTTTTGGGATCTGGTTGAATGTGGAAGCTTGCTTCCCTTTAACCGCGGGTCGACCTGGTATTGCACATACCTCCAGGACCGGCCCATTCCCCTTCGGGGGAAAAATATTTACTTAAACCATAATATTAAAATATAATATTATGTATGAGATGGATATACTGTAATAATAATAATTATTAAAAACAAAATGCATTCAAAAGCTATCATTTTTTTGTTTGTTATTTCTTAAACATTTTATTTTTCAGAAAAAAACTAAAAAATAACATCATTGCATTATTACGTCGTTGTTCTGTCGCAGCAGCAGCCACTACCCTTTTTTTTATCTCCCCCCTTTTTTTCTTTTAAAAGGGAACGAGAGAGCCTCTCTTTGTATCTCTACCCAAAGAAAACAAAAATGTGAAATTTGTCTCCTGTGCCTTTTCCTTTTTTGATATACATGTCAGAATCACAACTTTTTCTTTGGTTTAATTACCCAAAGTTTGAGGTAAACATTGGATTCCGCTCTCGTTTATGACGTGTGGCTTGGAAAAAATTCTAATAAATTTTGGAACGTCTTGCTTTTATAGCAGGACAAATAATAAACTTTTAAAAAAATGATGATTATTTTAATAATAATACTGTAATGATAAGGTTTTTTCTTTTTCTCTTTCACGGCGATAAAAGTATGTCAAACATTTATCATCGTTTGGGGCCTACTTAGTATTATTATAATTATTTTTGTGCTGAAAAAAAGTTTCTTTCTTTCTTTTTTTGCGGGAATTATATTAATAAAGTAATTAATTGCAACAAATATTTTTGTTAAAACATCATAAAATGTGATAAATGTTTTTGGTGATGCATTTTGAATGTACAACAAAAAAATATTGATTAAAAAAGAGCATTAATTAAATAAATGATTTTTTAAAATCATATTTTTTTTCTGCTATACTATGATCTTAGCCAATAGGCCGAGAAGCATTTGTTTCAAACAAAAATTATTGCAATAAATGGAATTTTTATGCGTTTTTCCATTTTTGCTGATAAATAGACAAAATGATATCTATTTTTTATTAAAACAGTAAAAATAGAGAAAAAATAAATGATAATTTGATTAAAAAATGCAAAAAGCTTGGAGCACTCGAGATTCCCAGGAGGTCTCCCATCCAAGTACTAATCGAGCCCAGCAGTGCTTAACTTGCCAGATCGGACGGGATGGCGTGTTTTCACTGCGGTATGACCCCAAGCGAAGGGGTCTCCTCTTTTTTGACTGAAGAAGTAAGGAAGAAAAAGTGCTGCGAAAAAATGTTACAAAAATCCTTCTTTTTTGATGACAAAAAAATTCAAATGTTAAAAATTGTATTTTTCTAGTTTAACAGTAATTTTTTTTTCTTCTTTCTTTCCTTTTTTCCTGTCCCTTTCCCTTTAAAACATTGAGAAATAGTGTTTTTTCTATGATTCTTTTCCTTATGTCAAAGTTTGCCTTGTGAGGATAACATTGGGTATAACATTAGAATGTCAAAAATGAGGTTTTAGTTATCGCTTCTCGGCCTATTGGCTAAGATCAAAGTGGTTTGTTTTTTTACTTTCTACTTTTCCGATACTAATCTAATTCCTTTTTAGTAGTATCTGTTCTTATAGTTTTAACCAACTATACGGTGCTTATTAGTACCACAGTGGTTAATTAATTTTTGGGATCTGGTTGAATGTGGAAGCTTGCTTCCCTTTAACCGCGGGTCGACCTGGTATTGCACATACCTCCAGGACCGGCCCATTCCCCTTCGGGGGAAAAATATTTACTTAAACCATAATATTAAAATATAATATTATGTATGAGATGGATATACTGTAATAATAATAATTATTAAAAACAAAATGCATTCAAAAGCTATCAATTTTTTGTTTGTTATTTCTTAAACATTTTATTTTTCAGAAAAAAACTAAAAAATAACATCATTGCATTATTACGTCGTTGTTCTGTCGCAGCAGCAGCCACTACCCTTTTTTTTATCTCCCCCCTTTTTTTCTTTTAAAAGGGAACGAGAGAGCCTCTCTTTGTATCTCTACCCAAAGAAAACAAAAATGTGAAATTTGTCTCCTGTGCCTTTTCCTTTTTTGATATACATGTCAGAATCACAACTTTTTCTTTGGTTTAATTACCCAAAGTTTGAGGTAAACATTGGATTCCGCTCTCGTTTATGACGTGTGGCTTGGAAAAAATTCTAATAAATTTTGGAACGTCTTGCTTTTATAGCAGGACAAATAATAAACTTTTAAAAAAATGATGATTATTTTAATAATAATACTGTAATGATAAGGTTTTTTCTTTTTCTCTTTCACGGCGATAAAAGTATGTCAAACATTTATCATCGTTTGGGGCCTACTTAGTATTATTATAATTATTTTTGTGCTGAAAAAAAGTTTCTTTCTTTCTTTTTTTGCGGGAATTATATTAATAAAGTAATTAATTGCAACAAATATTTTTGTTAAAACATCATAAAATGTGATAAATGTTTTTGGTGATGCATTTTGAATGTACAACAAAAAAATATTGATTAAAAAAGAGCATTAATTAAATAAATGATTTTTTAAAATCATATTTTTTTTCTGCTATACTATGATCTTAGCCAATAGGCCGAGAAGCATTTGTTTCAAACAAAAATTATTGCAATAAATGGAATTTTTATGCGTTTTTCCATTTTTGCTGATAAATAGACAAAATGATATCTATTTTTTATTAAAACAGTAAAAATAGAGAAAAAATAAATGATAATTTGATTAAAAAATGCAAAAAGCTTGGAGCACTCGAGATTCCCAGGAGGTCTCCCATCCAAGTACTAATCGAGCCCAGCAGTGCTTAACTTGCCAGATCGGACGGGATGGCGTGTTTTCACTGCGGTATGACCCCAAGCGAAGGGGTCTCCTCTTTTTTGACTGAAGAAGTAAGGAAGAAAAAGTGCTGCGAAAAAATGTTACAAAAATCCTTCTTTTTTGATGACAAAAAAATTCAAATGTTAAAAATTGTATTTTTCTAGTTTAACAGTAATTTTTTTTTCTTCTTTCTTTCCTTTTTTCCTGTCCCTTTCCCTTTAAAACATTGAGAAATAGTGTTTTTTCTATGATTCTTTTCCTTATGTCAAAGTTTGCCTTGTGAGGATAACATTGGGTATAACATTAGAATGTCAAAAATGAGGTTTTAGTTATCGCTTCTCGGCCTATTGGCTAAGATCAAAGTGGTTTGTTTTTTTACTTTCTACTTTTCCGATACTAATCTAATTCCTTTTTAGTAGTATCTGTTCTTATAGTTTTAACCAACTATACGGTGCTTATTAGTACCACAGTGGTTAATTAATTTTTGGGATCTGGTTGAATGTGGAAGCTTGCTTCCCTTTAACCGCGGGTCGACCTGGTATTGCACATACCTCCAGGACCGGCCCATTCCCCTTCGGGGGAAAAATATTTACTTAAACCATAATATTAAAATATAATATTATGTATGAGATGGATATACTGTAATAATAATAATTATTAAAAACAAAATGCATTCAAAAGCTATCATTTTTTTGTTTGTTATTTCTTAAACATTTTATTTTTCAGAAAAAAACTAAAAAATAACATCATTGCATTATTACGTCGTTGTTCTGTCGCAGCAGCAGCCACTACCCTTTTTTTTATCTCCCCCCTTTTTTTCTTTTAAAAGGGAACGAGAGAGCCTCTCTTTGTATCTCTACCCAAAGAAAACAAAAATGTGAAATTTGTCTCCTGTGCCTTTTCCTTTTTTGATATACATGTCAGAATCACAACTTTTTCTTTGGTTTAATTACCCAAAGTTTGAGGTAAACATTGGATTCCGCTCTCGTTTATGACGTGTGGCTTGGAAAAAATTCTAATAAATTTTGGAACGTCTTGCTTTTATAGCAGGACAAATAATAAACTTTTAAAAAAATGATGATTATTTTAATAATAATACTGTAATGATAAGGTTTTTTCTTTTTCTCTTTCACGGCGATAAAAGTATGTCAAACATTTATCATCGTTTGGGGCCTACTTAGTATTATTATAATTATTTTTGTGCTGAAAAAAAGTTTCTTTCTTTCTTTTTTTGCGGGAATTATAAAGTAATTAATTGCAACAAATATTTTTGTTAAAACATCATAAAATGTGATAAATGTTTTTGGTGATGCATTTTGAATGTACAACAAAAAAATATTGATTAAAAAAGAGCATTAATTAAATAAATGATTTTTTAAAATCATATTTTTTTTCTGCTATACTATGATCTTAGCCAATAGGCCGAGAAGCATTTGTTTCAAACAAAAATTATTGCAATAAATGGAATTTTTATGCGTTTTTCCATTTTTGCTGATAAATAGACAAAATGATATCTATTTTTTATTAAAACAGTAAAAATAGAGAAAAAATAAATGATAATTTGATTAAAAAATGCAAAAAGCTTGGAGCACTCGAGATTCCCAGGAGGTCTCCCATCCAAGTACTAATCGAGCCCAGCAGTGCTTAACTTGCCAGATCGGACGGGATGGCGTGTTTTCACTGCGGTATGACCCCAAGCGAAGGGGTCTCCTCTTTTTTGACTGAAGAAGTAAGGAAGAAAAAGTGCTGCGAAAAAATGTTACAAAAATCCTTCTTTTTTGATGACAAAAAAATTCAAATGTTAAAAATTGTATTTTTCTAGTTTAACAGTAATTTTTTTTTCTTCTTTCTTTCCTTTTTTCCTGTCCCTTTCCCTTTAAAACATTGAGAAATAGTGTTTTTTCTATGATTCTTTTCCTTATGTCAAAGTTTGCCTTGTGAGGATAACATTGGGTATAACATTAGAATGTCAAAAATGAGGTTTTAGTTATCGCTTCTCGGCCTATTGGCTAAGATCAAAGTGGTTTGTTTTTTTACTTTCTACTTTTCCGATACTAATCTAATTCCTTTTTAGTAGTATCTGTTCTTATAGTTTTAACCAACTATACGGTGCTTATTAGTACCACAGTGGTTAATTAATTTTTGGGATCTGGTTGAATGTGGAAGCTTGCTTCCCTTTAACCGCGGGTCGACCTGGTATTGCACATACCTCCAGGACCGGCCCATTCCCCTTCGGGGGAAAAATATTTACTTAAACCATAATATTAAAATATAATATTATGTATGAGATGGATATACTGTAATAATAATAATTATTAAAAACAAAATGCATTCAAAAGCTATCAATTTTTTGTTTGTTATTTCTTAAACATTTTATTTTTCAGAAAAAAACTAAAAAATAACATCATTGCATTATTACGTCGTTGTTCTGTCGCAGCAGCAGCCACTACCCTTTTTTTTATCTCCCCCCTTTTTTTCTTTTAAAAGGGAACGAGAGAGCCTCTCTTTGTATCTCTACCCAAAGAAAACAAAAATGTGAAATTTGTCTCCTGTGCCTTTTCCTTTTTTGATATACATGTCAGAATCACAACTTTTTCTTTGGTTTAATTACCCAAAGTTTGAGGTAAACATTGGATTCCGCTCTCGTTTATGACGTGTGGCTTGGAAAAAATTCTAATAAATTTTGGAACGTCTTGCTTTTATAGCAGGACAAATAATAAACTTTTAAAAAAATGATGATTATTTTAATAATAATACTGTAATGATAAGGTTTTTTCTTTTTCTCTTTCACGGCGATAAAAGTATGTCAAACATTTATCATCGTTTGGGGCCTACTTAGTATTATTATAATTATTTTTGTGCTGAAAAAAAGTTTCTTTCTTTCTTTTTTTGCGGGAATTATATTAATAAAGTAATTAATTGCAACAAATATTTTTGTTAAAACATCATAAAATGTGATAAATGTTTTTGGTGATGCATTTTGAATGTACAACAAAAAAATATTGATTAAAAAAGAGCATTAATTAAATAAATGATTTTTTAAAATCATATTTTTTTTCTGCTATACTATGATCTTAGCCAATAGGCCGAGAAGCATTTGTTTCAAACAAAAATTATTGCAATAAATGGAATTTTTATGCGTTTTTCCATTTTTGCTGATAAATAGACAAAATGATATCTATTTTTTATTAAAACAGTAAAAATAGAGAAAAAATAAATGATAATTTGATTAAAAAATGCAAAAAGCTTGGAGCACTCGAGATTCCCAGGAGGTCTCCCATCCAAGTACTAATCGAGCCCAGCAGTGCTTAACTTGCCAGATCGGACGGGATGGCGTGTTTTCACTGCGGTATGACCCCAAGCGAAGGGGTCTCCTCTTTTTTGACTGAAGAAGTAAGGAAGAAAAAGTGCTGCGAAAAAATGTTACAAAAATCCTTCTTTTTTGATGACAAAAAAATTCAAATGTTAAAAATTGTATTTTTCTAGTTTAACAGTAATTTTTTTTTCTTCTTTCTTTCCTTTTTTCCTGTCCCTTTCCCTTTAAAACATTGAGAAATAGTGTTTTTTCTATGATTCTTTTCCTTATGTCAAAGTTTGCCTTGTGAGGATAACATTGGGTATAACATTAGAATGTCAAAAATGAGGTTTTAGTTATCGCTTCTCGGCCTATTGGCTAAGATCAAAGTGGTTTGTTTTTTTACTTTCTACTTTTCCGATACTAATCTAATTCCTTTTTAGTAGTATCTGTTCTTATAGTTTTAACCAACTATACGGTGCTTATTAGTACCACAGTGGTTAATTAATTTTTGGGATCTGGTTGAATGTGGAAGCTTGCTTCCCTTTAACCGCGGGTCGACCTGGTATTGCACATACCTCCAGGACCGGCCCATTCCCCTTCGGGGGAAAAATATTTACTTAAACCATAATATTAAAATATAATATTATGTATGAGATGGATATACTGTAATAATAATAATTATTAAAAACAAAATGCATTCAAAAGCTATCATTTTTTTGTTTGTTATTTCTTAAACATTTTATTTTTCAGAAAAAAACTAAAAAATAACATCATTGCATTATTACGTCGTTGTTCTGTCGCAGCAGCAGCCACTACCCTTTTTTTTATCTCCCCCCTTTTTTTCTTTTAAAAGGGAACGAGAGAGCCTCTCTTTGTATCTCTACCCAAAGAAAACAAAAATGTGAAATTTGTCTCCTGTGCCTTTTCCTTTTTTGATATACATGTCAGAATCACAACTTTTTCTTTGGTTTAATTACCCAAAGTTTGAGGTAAACATTGGATTCCGCTCTCGTTTATGACGTGTGGCTTGGAAAAAATTCTAATAAATTTTGGAACGTCTTGCTTTTATAGCAGGACAAATAATAAACTTTTAAAAAAATGATGATTATTTTAATAATAATACTGTAATGATAAGGTTTTTTCTTTTTCTCTTTCACGGCGATAAAAGTATGTCAAACATTTATCATCGTTTGGGGCCTACTTAGTATTATTATAATTATTTTTGTGCTGAAAAAAAGTTTCTTTCTTTCTTTTTTTGCGGGAATTATATTAATAAAGTAATTAATTGCAACAAATATTTTTGTTAAAACATCATAAAATGTGATAAATGTTTTTGGTGATGCATTTTGAATGTACAACAAAAAAATATTGATTAAAAAAGAGCATTAATTAAATAAATGATTTTTTAAAATCATATTTTTTTTCTGCTATACTATGATCTTAGCCAATAGGCCGAGAAGCATTTGTTTCAAACAAAAATTATTGCAATAAATGGAATTTTTATGCGTTTTTCCATTTTTGCTGATAAATAGACAAAATGATATCTATTTTTTATTAAAACAGTAAAAATAGAGAAAAAATAAATGATAATTTGATTAAAAAATGCAAAAAGCTTGGAGCACTCGAGATTCCCAGGAGGTCTCCCATCCAAGTACTAATCGAGCCCAGCAGTGCTTAACTTGCCAGATCGGACGGGATGGCGTGTTTTCACTGCGGTATGACCCCAAGCGAAGGGGTCTCCTCTTTTTTGACTGAAGAAGTAAGGAAGAAAAAGTGCTGCGAAAAAATGTTACAAAAATCCTTCTTTTTTGATGACAAAAAAATTCAAATGTTAAAAATTGTATTTTTCTAG
Organism: Panagrolaimus superbus; assembly: GCA_964035985.1. NCBI lineage: Eukaryota > Metazoa > Nematoda > Chromadorea > Rhabditida > Panagrolaimidae > Panagrolaimus > Panagrolaimus superbus. The sequence goes on from OZ038357.1 coordinate 18,630,034, forward strand.
TTTAACAGTAATTTTTTTTTCTTCTTTCTTTCCTTTTTTCCTGTCCCTTTCCCTTTAAAACATTGAGAAATAGTGTTTTTTCTATGATTCTTTTCCTTATGTCAAAGTTTGCCTTGTGAGGATAACATTGGGTATAACATTAGAATGTCAAAAATGAGGTTTTAGTTATCGCTTCTCGGCCTATTGGCTAAGATCAAAGTGGTTTGTTTTTTTACTTTCTACTTTTCCGATACTAATCTAATTCCTTTTTAGTAGTATCTGTTCTTATAGTTTTAACCAACTATACGGTGCTTATTAGTACCACAGTGGTTAATTAATTTTTGGGATCTGGTTGAATGTGGAAGCTTGCTTCCCTTTAACCGCGGGTCGACCTGGTATTGCACATACCTCCAGGACCGGCCCATTCCCCTTCGGGGGAAAAATATTTACTTAAACCATAATATTAAAATATAATATTATGTATGAGATGGATATACTGTAATAATAATAATTATTAAAAACAAAATGCATTCAAAAGCTATCATTTTTTTGTTTGTTATTTCTTAAACATTTTATTTTTCAGAAAAAAACTAAAAAATAACATCATTGCATTATTACGTCGTTGTTCTGTCGCAGCAGCAGCCACTACCCTTTTTTTTATCTCCCCCCTTTTTTTCTTTTAAAAGGGAACGAGAGAGCCTCTCTTTGTATCTCTACCCAAAGAAAACAAAAATGTGAAATTTGTCTCCTGTGCCTTTTCCTTTTTTGATATACATGTCAGAATCACAACTTTTTCTTTGGTTTAATTACCCAAAGTTTGAGGTAAACATTGGATTCCGCTCTCGTTTATGACGTGTGGCTTGGAAAAAATTCTAATAAATTTTGGAACGTCTTGCTTTTATAGCAGGACAAATAATAAACTTTTAAAAAAATGATGATTATTTTAATAATAATACTGTAATGATAAGGTTTTTTCTTTTTCTCTTTCACGGCGATAAAAGTATGTCAAACATTTATCATCGTTTGGGGCCTACTTAGTATTATTATAATTATTTTTGTGCTGAAAAAAAGTTTCTTTCTTTCTTTTTTTGCGGGAATTATAAAGTAATTAATTGCAACAAATATTTTTGTTAAAACATCATAAAATGTGATAAATGTTTTTGGTGATGCATTTTGAATGTACAACAAAAAAATATTGATTAAAAAAGAGCATTAATTAAATAAATGATTTTTTAAAATCATATTTTTTTTCTGCTATACTATGATCTTAGCCAATAGGCCGAGAAGCATTTGTTTCAAACAAAAATTATTGCAATAAATGGAATTTTTATGCGTTTTTCCATTTTTGCTGATAAATAGACAAAATGATATCTATTTTTTATTAAAACAGTAAAAATAGAGAAAAAATAAATGATAATTTGATTAAAAAATGCAAAAAGCTTGGAGCACTCGAGATTCCCAGGAGGTCTCCCATCCAAGTACTAATCGAGCCCAGCAGTGCTTAACTTGCCAGATCGGACGGGATGGCGTGTTTTCACTGCGGTATGACCCCAAGCGAAGGGGTCTCCTCTTTTTTGACTGAAGAAGTAAGGAAGAAAAAGTGCTGCGAAAAAATGTTACAAAAATCCTTCTTTTTTGATGACAAAAAAATTCAAATGTTAAAAATTGTATTTTTCTAGTTTAACAGTAATTTTTTTTTCTTCTTTCTTTCCTTTTTTCCTGTCCCTTTCCCTTTAAAACATTGAGAAATAGTGTTTTTTCTATGATTCTTTTCCTTATGTCAAAGTTTGCCTTGTGAGGATAACATTGGGTATAACATTAGAATGTCAAAAATGAGGTTTTAGTTATCGCTTCTCGGCCTATTGGCTAAGATCAAAGTGGTTTGTTTTTTTACTTTCTACTTTTCCGATACTAATCTAATTCCTTTTTAGTAGTATCTGTTCTTATAGTTTTAACCAACTATACGGTGCTTATTAGTACCACAGTGGTTAATTAATTTTTGGGATCTGGTTGAATGTGGAAGCTTGCTTCCCTTTAACCGCGGGTCGACCTGGTATTGCACATACCTCCAGGACCGGCCCATTCCCCTTCGGGGGAAAAATATTTACTTAAACCATAATATTAAAATATAATATTATGTATGAGATGGATATACTGTAATAATAATAATTATTAAAAACAAAATGCATTCAAAAGCTATCAATTTTTTGTTTGTTATTTCTTAAACATTTTATTTTTCAGAAAAAAACTAAAAAATAACATCATTGCATTATTACGTCGTTGTTCTGTCGCAGCAGCAGCCACTACCCTTTTTTTTATCTCCCCCCTTTTTTTCTTTTAAAAGGGAACGAGAGAGCCTCTCTTTGTATCTCTACCCAAAGAAAACAAAAATGTGAAATTTGTCTCCTGTGCCTTTTCCTTTTTTGATATACATGTCAGAATCACAACTTTTTCTTTGGTTTAATTACCCAAAGTTTGAGGTAAACATTGGATTCCGCTCTCGTTTATGACGTGTGGCTTGGAAAAAATTCTAATAAATTTTGGAACGTCTTGCTTTTATAGCAGGACAAATAATAAACTTTTAAAAAAATGATGATTATTTTAATAATAATACTGTAATGATAAGGTTTTTTCTTTTTCTCTTTCACGGCGATAAAAGTATGTCAAACATTTATCATCGTTTGGGGCCTACTTAGTATTATTATAATTATTTTTGTGCTGAAAAAAAGTTTCTTTCTTTCTTTTTTTGCGGGAATTATAAAGTAATTAATTGCAACAAATATTTTTGTTAAAACATCATAAAATGTGATAAATGTTTTTGGTGATGCATTTTGAATGTACAACAAAAAAATATTGATTAAAAAAGAGCATTAATTAAATAAATGATTTTTTAAAATCATATTTTTTTTCTGCTATACTATGATCTTAGCCAATAGGCCGAGAAGCATTTGTTTCAAACAAAAATTATTGCAATAAATGGAATTTTTATGCGTTTTTCCATTTTTGCTGATAAATAGACAAAATGATATCTATTTTTTATTAAAACAGTAAAAATAGAGAAAAAATAAATGATAATTTGATTAAAAAATGCAAAAAGCTTGGAGCACTCGAGATTCCCAGGAGGTCTCCCATCCAAGTACTAATCGAGCCCAGCAGTGCTTAACTTGCCAGATCGGACGGGATGGCGTGTTTTCACTGCGGTATGACCCCAAGCGAAGGGGTCTCCTCTTTTTTGACTGAAGAAGTAAGGAAGAAAAAGTGCTGCGAAAAAATGTTACAAAAATCCTTCTTTTTTGATGACAAAAAAATTCAAATGTTAAAAATTGTATTTTTCTAGTTTAACAGTAATTTTTTTTTCTTCTTTCTTTCCTTTTTTCCTGTCCCTTTCCCTTTAAAACATTGAGAAATAGTGTTTTTTCTATGATTCTTTTCCTTATGTCAAAGTTTGCCTTGTGAGGATAACATTGGGTATAACATTAGAATGTCAAAAATGAGGTTTTAGTTATCGCTTCTCGGCCTATTGGCTAAGATCAAAGTGGTTTGTTTTTTTACTTTCTACTTTTCCGATACTAATCTAATTCCTTTTTAGTAGTATCTGTTCTTATAGTTTTAACCAACTATACGGTGCTTATTAGTACCACAGTGGTTAATTAATTTTTGGGATCTGGTTGAATGTGGAAGCTTGCTTCCCTTTAACCGCGGGTCGACCTGGTATTGCACATACCTCCAGGACCGGCCCATTCCCCTTCGGGGGAAAAATATTTACTTAAACCATAATATTAAAATATAATATTATGTATGAGATGGATATACTGTAATAATAATAATTATTAAAAACAAAATGCATTCAAAAGCTATCATTTTTTTGTTTGTTATTTCTTAAACATTTTATTTTTCAGAAAAAAACTAAAAAATAACATCATTGCATTATTACGTCGTTGTTCTGTCGCAGCAGCAGCCACTACCCTTTTTTTTATCTCCCCCCTTTTTTTCTTTTAAAAGGGAACGAGAGAGCCTCTCTTTGTATCTCTACCCAAAGAAAACAAAAATGTGAAATTTGTCTCCTGTGCCTTTTCCTTTTTTGATATACATGTCAGAATCACAACTTTTTCTTTGGTTTAATTACCCAAAGTTTGAGGTAAACATTGGATTCCGCTCTCGTTTATGACGTGTGGCTTGGAAAAAATTCTAATAAATTTTGGAACGTCTTGCTTTTATAGCAGGACAAATAATAAACTTTTAAAAAAATGATGATTATTTTAATAATAATACTGTAATGATAAGGTTTTTTCTTTTTCTCTTTCACGGCGATAAAAGTATGTCAAACATTTATCATCGTTTGGGGCCTACTTAGTATTATTATAATTATTTTTGTGCTGAAAAAAAGTTTCTTTCTTTCTTTTTTTGCGGGAATTATTTAGTAATTAATTGCAACAAATATTTTTGTTAAAACAGCATAAAATGTGATAAATGTTTTTGGTGATGCATTTTGAATGTACAACAAAAAATATTCATTAAAAAAGTGCATTAAAGAAAAAAATTAATGATTTTTTAAAATCATATTTTTTTTCTGCTATACTATGATCTTAGCCAATAGGCCGAGAAGCGATCTTAGCCAATAGGCCGAGAAGCATTTTTTTCAAACAAAAATTATTGCAATAAATGGAATTTTTATGCGTTTTTCCATTTTTGCTGATAAATAGTCAAAATGATATCTATTTTTTATTAAAACAGTAAAAATAGAGAAAAAATAAATGATAATTTGATTAAAAAATGCAAAAAGCTTGGAGCACTCGAGATTCCCAGGAGGTCTCCCATCCAAGTACTAATCGAGCCCAGCAGTGCTTAACTTGCCAGATCGGACGGGATGGCGTGTTTTCACTGCGGTATGACCCCAAGCGAATGGGTCTCCTCTTTTTTGACTGAAAAAGAAAGGAAGAAAAAGTGCTGCGAAAAAAGGTTACAAAAATCCTTCTTTTTTGATGACAAAAAAATTCAAATGTAAAAAATTGTATTTTTTGTTTATTTTGGATTTGAAAAATGTATTTTTATAATAAATGACAAAATATGGTATTTTTTTTATTATTTTTTGCAAAACGTTTTTTTTATTGTGGCATACTGTAGATAAAGAAAAATGATTCACTTTTTTATTTTTTAGTGTTACTTTTTTAAAAGTAATTAGAGGCATCCATTTTTTCTTCTTTCTTTCCTTTTTTTCCTGCCCCTTTCCCTTTAAAACACTGAGAAATAGTGTTTTTTCTGTGATTCTTTTCCTTATGTCAAAGTTTGCCTTGTGAGAATAACATTGGGTATAACATTAGAATCTCAAAAATGAGGTTTTAGTTATCGCTTCTCGGCCTATTGGCTAAGATCAAAGTGGTGAGTTTTTTTTTTACTTTCTACTTTTCCGATACTAATCTAATTCCTTTTTAGTAGTATCTGTTCTTATAGTTTTAACCAACTATACGGTGCTTATTAGTACCACAGTGGTTAATTAATTTTTGGGATCTGGTTGAATGTGGAAGCTTGCTTCCCTTTAACCGCGGGTCGACCTGGTATTGCACATACCTCCAGGACCGGCCCATTCCCCTTCGGGGGAAAAATATTTACTTAAACCATAATATTAAAATATAATATTATGTATGAGATGGATATACTGTAATAATAATAATTATTAAAAACAAAATGCATTCAAAAGCTATCAATTTTTTGTTTGTTATTTCTTAAACATTTTATTTTTCAGAAAAAAACTAAAAAATAACATCATTGCATTATTACGTCGTTGTTCTGTCGCAGCAGCAGCCACTACCCTTTTTTTTATCTCCCCCCTTTTTTTCTTTTAAAATGGAACGAGAGAGCCTCTCTTTGTATCTCTACCCAAAGAAAACAAAAATGTGAAATTTGTCTCCTGTGCCTTTTCCTTTTCTGATATACATGTCAGAATCACAACTTTTTCTTTGGTTTAATTACCCAAAGTTTGAGGTAAACATTGGATTCCGCTCTCGTTTATGACGTGTGGCTTGGAAAAAATTCTAATAAATTTTGGAACGTCTTGCTTTTATAGCAGGACAAATAATAAACTTTTAAAAAAATGATGATTATTTTAATAATAATACTGTAATGATAATATTTTTTCTTTTCCTCTTTCACGGCGATAAAAGTATGTCAAACATTTATCATCGTTTGGGGCCTACTTAGTATTATTATAATTATTTTTGTGCTGAAAAAAAGTTTCTTTCTTTCTTTTTTTGCGGGAATTATAAAGTAATTAATTGCAACAAATATTTTTGTTAAAACAGCATAAAATGTGATAAATGTTTTTGGTGATGCATTTTGAATGTACAACAAAAAATATTCATTAAAAAAGTGCATTAAAGAAAAAAATTAATGATTTTTTAAAATCATATTTTTTTTCTGCTATACTATGATCTTAGCCAATAGGCCGAGAAGCGATCTTAGCCAATAGGCCGAGAAGCATTTTTTTCAAACAAAAATTATTGCAATAATTTTTTTTTATGCGTTTTTCCATTTTTGCTGATAAATAGTCAAAATGATATCTATTTTTTATTAAAACAGTAAAAATAGAGAAAAAATAAATGATAATTTGATTAAAAAATGCAAAAAGCTTGGAGCACTCGAGATTCCCAGGAGGTCTCCCATCCAAGTACTAATCGAGCCCAGCAGTGCTTAACTTGCCAGATCGGACGGGATGGCGTGTTTTCACTGCGGTATGACCCCAAGCGAATGGGTCTCCTCTTTTTTGACTGAAAAAGAAAGGAAGAAAAAGTGCTGCGAAAAAAGGTTACAAAAATCCTTCTTTTTTGATGACAAAAAAATTCAAATGTTAAAAATTGTATTTTTCTAGTTTAACAGTAATTTTTTTTTCTTCTTTCTTTCCTTTTTTCCTGTCCCTTTCCCTTTAAAACATTGAGAAATAGTGTTTTTTCTATGATTCTTTTCCTTATGTCAAAGTTTGCCTTGTGAGGATAACATTGGGTATAACATTAGAATGTCAAAAATGAGGTTTTAGTTATCGCTTCTCGGCCTATTGGCTAAGATCAAAGTGGTTTGTTTTTTTACTTTCTACTTTTCCGATACTAATCTAATTCCTTTTTAGTAGTATCTGTTCTTATAGTTTTAACCAACTATACGGTGCTTATTAGTACCACAGTGGTTAATTAATTTTTGGGATCTGGTTGAATGTGGAAGCTTGCTTCCCTTTAACCGCGGGTCGACCTGGTATTGCACATACCTCCAGGACCGGCCCATTCCCCTTCGGGGGAAAAATATTTACTTAAACCATAATATTAAAATATAATATTATGTATGAGATGGATATACTGTAATAATAATAATTATTAAAAACAAAATGCATTCAAAAGCTATCATTTTTTTGTTTGTTATTTCTTAAACATTTTATTTTTCAGAAAAAAACTAAAAAATAACATCATTGCATTATTACGTCGTTGTTCTGTCGCAGCAGCAGCCACTACCCTTTTTTTTATCTCCCCCCTTTTTTTCTTTTAAAAGGGAACGAGAGAGCCTCTCTTTGTATCTCTACCCAAAGAAAACAAAAATGTGAAATTTGTCTCCTGTGCCTTTTCCTTTTTTGATATACATGTCAGAATCACAACTTTTTCTTTGGTTTAATTACCCAAAGTTTGAGGTAAACATTGGATTCCGCTCTCGTTTATGACGTGTGGCTTGGAAAAAATTCTAATAAATTTTGGAACGTCTTGCTTTTATAGCAGGACAAATAATAAACTTTTAAAAAAATGATGATTATTTTAATAATAATACTGTAATGATAAGGTTTTTTCTTTTTCTCTTTCACGGCGATAAAAGTATGTCAAACATTTATCATCGTTTGGGGCCTACTTAGTATTATTATAATTATTTTTGTGCTGAAAAAAAGTTTCTTTCTTTCTTTTTTTGCGGGAATTATAAAGTAATTAATTGCAACAAATATTTTTGTTAAAACAGCATAAAATGTGATAAATGTTTTTGGTGATGCATTTTGAATGTACAACAAAAAATATTCATTAAAAAAGTGCATTAAAGAAAAAAATTAATGATTTTTTAAAATCATATTTTTTTTCTGCTATACTATGATCTTAGCCAATAGGCCGAGAAGCGATCTTAGCCAATAGGCCGAGAAGCATTTTTTTCAAACAAAAATTATTGCAATAATTTTTTTTTATGCGTTTTTCCATTTTTGCTGATAAATAGTCAAAATGATATCTATTTTTTATTAAAACAGTAAAAATAGAGAAAAAATAAATGATAATTTGATTAAAAAATGCAAAAAGCTTGGAGCACTCGAGATTCCCAGGAGGTCTCCCATCCAAGTACTAATCGAGCCCAGCAGTGCTTAACTTGCCAGATCGGACGGGATGGCGTGTTTTCACTGCGGTATGACCCCAAGCGAATGGGCCTCCTCTTTTTTGACTGAAAAAGAAAGGAAGAAAAAGTGCTGCGAAAAAAGGTTACAAAAATCCTTCTTTTTTGATGACAAAAAAATTCAAATGTTAAAAATTGTATTTTTCTAGTTTAACAGTAATTTTTTTTTCTTCTTTCTTTCCTTTTTTCCTGTCCCTTTCCCTTTAAAACATTGAGAAATAGTGTTTTTTCTATGATTCTTTTCCTTATGTCAAAGTTTGCCTTGTGAGGATAACATTGGGTATAACATTAGAATGTCAAAAATGAGGTTTTAGTTATCGCTTCTCGGCCTATTGGCTAAGATCAAAGTGGTTTGTTTTTTTACTTTCTACTTTTCCGATACTAATCTAATTCCTTTTTAGTAGTATCTGTTCTTATAGTTTTAACCAACTATACGGTGCTTATTAGTACCACAGTGGTTAATTAATTTTTGGGATCTGGTTGAATGTGGAAGCTTGCTTCCCTTTAACCGCGGGTCGACCTGGTATTGCACATACCTCCAGGACCGGCCCATTCCCCTTCGGGGGAAAAATATTTACTTAAACCATAATATTAAAATATAATATTATGTATGAGATGGATATACTGTAATAATAATAATTATTAAAAACAAAATGCATTCAAAAGCTATCATTTTTTTGTTTGTTATTTCTTAAACATTTTATTTTTCAGAAAAAAACTAAAAAATAACATCATTGCATTATTACGTCGTTGTTCTGTCGCAGCAGCAGCCACTACCCTTTTTTTTATCTCCCCCCTTTTTTTCTTTTAAAAGGGAACGAGAGAGCCTCTCTTTGTATCTCTACCCAAAGAAAACAAAAATGTGAAATTTGTCTCCTGTGCCTTTTCCTTTTTTGATATACATGTCAGAATCACAACTTTTTCTTTGGTTTAATTACCCAAAGTTTGAGGTAAACATTGGATTCCGCTCTCGTTTATGACGTGTGGCTTGGAAAAAATTCTAATAAATTTTGGAACGTCTTGCTTTTATAGCAGGACAAATAATAAACTTTTAAAAAAATGATGATTATTTTAATAATAATACTGTAATGATAAGGTTTTTTCTTTTTCTCTTTCACGGCGATAAAAGTATGTCAAACATTTATCATCGTTTGGGGCCTACTTAGTATTATTATAATTATTTTTGTGCTGAAAAAAAGTTTCTTTCTTTCTTTTTTTGCGGGAATTATAAAGTAATTAATTGCAACAAATATTTTTGTTAAAACATCATAAAATGTGATAAATGTTTTTGGTGATGCATTTTGAATGTACAACAAAAAAATATTGATTAAAAAAGAGCATTAATTAAATAAATGATTTTTTAAAATCATATTTTTTTTCTGCTATACTATGATCTTAGCCAATAGGCCGAGAAGCATTTGTTTCAAACAAAAATTATTGCAATAAATGGAATTTTTATGCGTTTTTCCATTTTTGCTGATAAATAGACAAAATGATATCTATTTTTTATTAAAACAGTAAAAATAGAGAAAAAATAAATGATAATTTGATTAAAAAATGCAAAAAGCTTGGAGCACTCGAGATTCCCAGGAGGTCTCCCATCCAAGTACTAATCGAGCCCAGCAGTGCTTAACTTGCCAGATCGGACGGGATGGCGTGTTTTCACTGCGGTATGACCCCAAGCGAAGGGGTCTCCTCTTTTTTGACTGAAGAAGTAAGGAAGAAAAAGTGCTGCGAAAAAATGTTACAAAAATCCTTCTTTTTTGATGACAAAAAAATTCAAATGTTAAAAATTGTATTTTTCTAGTTTAACAGTAATTTTTTTTTCTTCTTTCTTTCCTTTTTTCCTGTCCCTTTCCCTTTAAAACATTGAGAAATAGTGTTTTTTCTATGATTCTTTTCCTTATGTCAAAGTTTGCCTTGTGAGGATAACATTGGGTATAACATTAGAATGTCAAAAATGAGGTTTTAGTTATCGCTTCTCGGCCTATTGGCTAAGATCAAAGTGGTTTGTTTTTTTACTTTCTACTTTTCCGATACTAATCTAATTCCTTTTTAGTAGTATCTGTTCTTATAGTTTTAACCAACTATACGGTGCTTATTAGTACCACAGTGGTTAATTAATTTTTGGGATCTGGTTGAATGTGGAAGCTTGCTTCCCTTTAACCGCGGGTCGACCTGGTATTGCACATACCTCCAGGACCGGCCCATTCCCCTTCGGGGGAAAAATATTTACTTAAACCATAATATTAAAATATAATATTATGTATGAGATGGATATACTGTAATAATAATAATTATTAAAAACAAAATGCATTCAAAAGCTATCATTTTTTTGTTTGTTATTTCTTAAACATTTTATTTTTCAGAAAAAAACTAAAAAATAACATCATTGCATTATTACGTCGTTGTTCTGTCGCAGCAGCAGCCACTACCCTTTTTTTTATCTCCCCCCTTTTTTTCTTTTAAAAGGGAACGAGAGAGCCTCTCTTTGTATCTCTACCCAAAGAAAACAAAAATGTGAAATTTGTCTCCTGTGCCTTTTCCTTTTTTGATATACATGTCAGAATCACAACTTTTTCTTTGGTTTAATTACCCAAAGTTTGAGGTAAACATTGGATTCCGCTCTCGTTTATGACGTGTGGCTTGGAAAAAATTCTAATAAATTTTGGAACGTCTTGCTTTTATAGCAGGACAAATAATAAACTTTTAAAAAAATGATGATTATTTTAATAATAATACTGTAATGATAAGGTTTTTTCTTTTTCTCTTTCACGGCGATAAAAGTATGTCAAACATTTATCATCGTTTGGGGCCTACTTAGTATTATTATAATTATTTTTGTGCTGAAAAAAAGTTTCTTTCTTTCTTTTTTTGCGGGAATTATATTAATAAAGTAATTAATTGCAACAAATATTTTTGTTAAAACATCATAAAATGTGATAAATGTTTTTGGTGATGCATTTTGAATGTACAACAAAAAAATATTGATTAAAAAAGAGCATTAATTAAATAAATGATTTTTTAAAATCATATTTTTTTTCTGCTATACTATGATCTTAGCCAATAGGCCGAGAAGCATTTGTTTCAAACAAAAATTATTGCAATAAATGGAATTTTTATGCGTTTTTCCATTTTTGCTGATAAATAGACAAAATGATATCTATTTTTTATTAAAACAGTAAAAATAGAGAAAAAATAAATGATAATTTGATTAAAAAATGCAAAAAGCTTGGAGCACTCGAGATTCCCAGGAGGTCTCCCATCCAAGTACTAATCGAGCCCAGCAGTGCTTAACTTGCCAGATCGGACGGGATGGCGTGTTTTCACTGCGGTATGACCCCAAGCGAAGGGGTCTCCTCTTTTTTGACTGAAGAAGTAAGGAAGAAAAAGTGCTGCGAAAAAATGTTACAAAAATCCTTCTTTTTTGATGACAAAAAAATTCAAATGTTAAAAATTGTATTTTTCTAGTTTAACAGTAATTTTTTTTTCTTCTTTCTTTCCTTTTTTCCTGTCCCTTTCCCTTTAAAACATTGAGAAATAGTGTTTTTTCTATGATTCTTTTCCTTATGTCAAAGTTTGCCTTGTGAGGATAACATTGGGTATAACATTAGAATGTCAAAAATGAGGTTTTAGTTATCGCTTCTCGGCCTATTGGCTAAGATCAAAGTGGTTTGTTTTTTTACTTTCTACTTTTCCGATACTAATCTAATTCCTTTTTAGTAGTATCTGTTCTTATAGTTTTAACCAACTATACGGTGCTTATTAGTACCACAGTGGTTAATTAATTTTTGGGATCTGGTTGAATGTGGAAGCTTGCTTCCCTTTAACCGCGGGTCGACCTGGTATTGCACATACCTCCAGGACCGGCCCATTCCCCTTCGGGGGAAAAATATTTACTTAAACCATAATATTAAAATATAATATTATGTATGAGATGGATATACTGTAATAATAATAATTATTAAAAACAAAATGCATTCAAAAGCTATCATTTTTTTGTTTGTTATTTCTTAAACATTTTATTTTTCAGAAAAAAACTAAAAAATAACATCATTGCATTATTACGTCGTTGTTCTGTCGCAGCAGCAGCCACTACCCTTTTTTTTATCTCCCCCCTTTTTTTCTTTTAAAAGGGAACGAGAGAGCCTCTCTTTGTATCTCTACCCAAAGAAAACAAAAATGTGAAATTTGTCTCCTGTGCCTTTTCCTTTTTTGATATACATGTCAGAATCACAACTTTTTCTTTGGTTTAATTACCCAAAGTTTGAGGTAAACATTGGATTCCGCTCTCGTTTATGACGTGTGGCTTGGAAAAAATTCTAATAAATTTTGGAACGTCTTGCTTTTATAGCAGGACAAATAATAAACTTTTAAAAAAATGATGATTATTTTAATAATAATACTGTAATGATAAGGTTTTTTCTTTTTCTCTTTCACGGCGATAAAAGTATGTCAAACATTTATCATCGTTTGGGGCCTACTTAGTATTATTATAATTATTTTTGTGCTGAAAAAAAGTTTCTTTCTTTCTTTTTTTGCGGGAATTATATTAATAAAGTAATTAATTGCAACAAATATTTTTGTTAAAACATCATAAAATGTGATAAATGTTTTTGGTGATGCATTTTGAATGTACAACAAAAAAATATTGATTAAAAAAGAGCATTAATTAAATAAATGATTTTTTAAAATCATATTTTTTTTCTGCTATACTATGATCTTAGCCAATAGGCCGAGAAGCATTTGTTTCAAACAAAAATTATTGCAATAAATGGAATTTTTATGCGTTTTTCCATTTTTGCTGATAAATAGACAAAATGATATCTATTTTTTATTAAAACAGTAAAAATAGAGAAAAAATAAATGATAATTTGATTAAAAAATGCAAAAAGCTTGGAGCACTCGAGATTCCCAGGAGGTCTCCCATCCAAGTACTAATCGAGCCCAGCAGTGCTTAACTTGCCAGATCGGACGGGATGGCGTGTTTTCACTGCGGTATGACCCCAAGCGAAGGGGTCTCCTCTTTTTTGACTGAAGAAGTAAGGAAGAAAAAGTGCTGCGAAAAAATGTTACAAAAATCCTTCTTTTTTGATGACAAAAAAATTCAAATGTTAAAAATTGTATTTTTCTAGTTTAACAGTAATTTTTTTTTCTTCTTTCTTTCCTTTTTTCCTGTCCCTTTCCCTTTAAAACATTGAGAAATAGTGTTTTTTCTATGATTCTTTTCCTTATGTCAAAGTTTGCCTTGTGAGGATAACATTGGGTATAACATTAGAATGTCAAAAATGAGGTTTTAGTTATCGCTTCTCGGCCTATTGGCTAAGATCAAAGTGGTTTGTTTTTTTACTTTCTACTTTTCCGATACTAATCTAATTCCTTTTTAGTAGTATCTGTTCTTATAGTTTTAACCAACTATACGGTGCTTATTAGTACCACAGTGGTTAATTAATTTTTGGGATCTGGTTGAATGTGGAAGCTTGCTTCCCTTTAACCGCGGGTCGACCTGGTATTGCACATACCTCCAGGACCGGCCCATTCCCCTTCGGGGGAAAAATATTTACTTAAACCATAATATTAAAATATAATATTATGTATGAGATGGATATACTGTAATAATAATAATTATTAAAAACAAAATGCATTCAAAAGCTATCATTTTTTTGTTTGTTATTTCTTAAACATTTTATTTTTCAGAAAAAAACTAAAAAATAACATCATTGCATTATTACGTCGTTGTTCTGTCGCAGCAGCAGCCACTACCCTTTTTTTTATCTCCCCCCTTTTTTTCTTTTAAAAGGGAACGAGAGAGCCTCTCTTTGTATCTCTACCCAAAGAAAACAAAAATGTGAAATTTGTCTCCTGTGCCTTTTCCTTTTTTGATATACATGTCAGAATCACAACTTTTTCTTTGGTTTAATTACCCAAAGTTTGAGGTAAACATTGGATTCCGCTCTCGTTTATGACGTGTGGCTTGGAAAAAATTCTAATAAATTTTGGAACGTCTTGCTTTTATAGCAGGACAAATAATAAACTTTTAAAAAAATGATGATTATTTTAATAATAATACTGTAATGATAAGGTTTTTTCTTTTTCTCTTTCACGGCGATAAAAGTATGTCAAACATTTATCATCGTTTGGGGCCTACTTAGTATTATTATAATTATTTTTGTGCTGAAAAAAAGTTTCTTTCTTTCTTTTTTTGCGGGAATTATATTAATAAAGTAATTAATTGCAACAAATATTTTTGTTAAAACATCATAAAATGTGATAAATGTTTTTGGTGATGCATTTTGAATGTACAACAAAAAAATATTGATTAAAAAAGAGCATTAATTAAATAAATGATTTTTTAAAATCATATTTTTTTTCTGCTATACTATGATCTTAGCCAATAGGCCGAGAAGCATTTGTTTCAAACAAAAATTATTGCAATAAATGGAATTTTTATGCGTTTTTCCATTTTTGCTGATAAATAGACAAAATGATATCTATTTTTTATTAAAACAGTAAAAATAGAGAAAAAATAAATGATAATTTGATTAAAAAATGCAAAAAGCTTGGAGCACTCGAGATTCCCAGGAGGTCTCCCATCCAAGTACTAATCGAGCCCAGCAGTGCTTAACTTGCCAGATCGGACGGGATGGCGTGTTTTCACTGCGGTATGACCCCAAGCGAAGGGGTCTCCTCTTTTTTGACTGAAGAAGTAAGGAAGAAAAAGTGCTGCGAAAAAATGTTACAAAAATCCTTCTTTTTTGATGACAAAAAAATTCAAATGTTAAAAATTGTATTTTTCTAGTTTAACAGTAATTTTTTTTTCTTCTTTCTTTCCTTTTTTCCTGTCCCTTTCCCTTTAAAACATTGAGAAATAGTGTTTTTTCTATGATTCTTTTCCTTATGTCAAAGTTTGCCTTGTGAGGATAACATTGGGTATAACATTAGAATGTCAAAAATGAGGTTTTAGTTATCGCTTCTCGGCCTATTGGCTAAGATCAAAGTGGTTTGTTTTTTTACTTTCTACTTTTCCGATACTAATCTAATTCCTTTTTAGTAGTATCTGTTCTTATAGTTTTAACCAACTATACGGTGCTTATTAGTACCACAGTGGTTAATTAATTTTTGGGATCTGGTTGAATGTGGAAGCTTGCTTCCCTTTAACCGCGGGTCGACCTGGTATTGCACATACCTCCAGGACCGGCCCATTCCCCTTCGGGGGAAAAATATTTACTTAAACCATAATATTAAAATATAATATTATGTATGAGATGGATATACTGTAATAATAATAATTATTAAAAACAAAATGCATTCAAAAGCTATCAATTTTTTGTTTGTTATTTCTTAAACATTTTATTTTTCAGAAAAAAACTAAAAAATAACATCATTGCATTATTACGTCGTTGTTCTGTCGCAGCAGCAGCCACTACCCTTTTTTTTATCTCCCCCCTTTTTTTCTTTTAAAAGGGAACGAGAGAGCCTCTCTTTGTATCTCTACCCAAAGAAAACAAAAATGTGAAATTTGTCTCCTGTGCCTTTTCCTTTTTTGATATACATGTCAGAATCACAACTTTTTCTTTGGTTTAATTACCCAAAGTTTGAGGTAAACATTGGATTCCGCTCTCGTTTATGACGTGTGGCTTGGAAAAAATTCTAATAAATTTTGGAACGTCTTGCTTTTATAGCAGGACAAATAATAAACTTTTAAAAAAATGATGATTATTTTAATAATAATACTGTAATGATAAGGTTTTTTCTTTTTCTCTTTCACGGCGATAAAAGTATGTCAAACATTTATCATCGTTTGGGGCCTACTTAGTATTATTATAATTATTTTTGTGCTGAAAAAAAGTTTCTTTCTTTCTTTTTTTGCGGGAATTATATTAATAAAGTAATTAATTGCAACAAATATTTTTGTTAAAACATCATAAAATGTGATAAATGTTTTTGGTGATGCATTTTGAATGTACAACAAAAAAATATTGATTAAAAAAGAGCATTAATTAAATAAATGATTTTTTAAAATCATATTTTTTTTCTGCTATACTATGATCTTAGCCAATAGGCCGAGAAGCATTTGTTTCAAACAAAAATTATTGCAATAAATGGAATTTTTATGCGTTTTTCCATTTTTGCTGATAAATAGACAAAATGATATCTATTTTTTATTAAAACAGTAAAAATAGAGAAAAAATAAATGATAATTTGATTAAAAAATGCAAAAAGCTTGGAGCACTCGAGATTCCCAGGAGGTCTCCCATCCAAGTACTAATCGAGCCCAGCAGTGCTTAACTTGCCAGATCGGACGGGATGGCGTGTTTTCACTGCGGTATGACCCCAAGCGAAGGGGTCTCCTCTTTTTTGACTGAAGAAGTAAGGAAGAAAAAGTGCTGCGAAAAAATGTTACAAAAATCCTTCTTTTTTGATGACAAAAAAATTCAAATGTTAAAAATTGTATTTTTCTAGTTTAACAGTAATTTTTTTTTCTTCTTTCTTTCCTTTTTTCCTGTCCCTTTCCCTTTAAAACATTGAGAAATAGTGTTTTTTCTATGATTCTTTTCCTTATGTCAAAGTTTGCCTTGTGAGGATAACATTGGGTATAACATTAGAATGTCAAAAATGAGGTTTTAGTTATCGCTTCTCGGCCTATTGGCTAAGATCAAAGTGGTTTGTTTTTTTACTTTCTACTTTTCCGATACTAATCTAATTCCTTTTTAGTAGTATCTGTTCTTATAGTTTTAACCAACTATACGGTGCTTATTAGTACCACAGTGGTTAATTAATTTTTGGGATCTGGTTGAATGTGGAAGCTTGCTTCCCTTTAACCGCGGGTCGACCTGGTATTGCACATACCTCCAGGACCGGCCCATTCCCCTTCGGGGGAAAAATATTTACTTAAACCATAATATTAAAATATAATATTATGTATGAGATGGATATACTGTAATAATAATAATTATTAAAAACAAAATGCATTCAAAAGCTATCAATTTTTTGTTTGTTATTTCTTAAACATTTTATTTTTCAGAAAAAAACTAAAAAATAACATCATTGCATTATTACGTCGTTGTTCTGTCGCAGCAGCAGCCACTACCCTTTTTTTTATCTCCCCCCTTTTTTTCTTTTAAAAGGGAACGAGAGAGCCTCTCTTTGTATCTCTACCCAAAGAAAACAAAAATGTGAAATTTGTCTCCTGTGCCTTTTCCTTTTTTGATATACATGTCAGAATCACAACTTTTTCTTTGGTTTAATTACCCAAAGTTTGAGGTAAACATTGGATTCCGCTCTCGTTTATGACGTGTGGCTTGGAAAAAATTCTAATAAATTTTGGAACGTCTTGCTTTTATAGCAGGACAAATAATAAACTTTTAAAAAAATGATGATTATTTTAATAATAATACTGTAATGATAAGGTTTTTTCTTTTTCTCTTTCACGGCGATAAAAGTATGTCAAACATTTATCATCGTTTGGGGCCTACTTAGTATTATTATAATTATTTTTGTGCTGAAAAAAAGTTTCTTTCTTTCTTTTTTTGCGGGAATTATATTAATAAAGTAATTAATTGCAACAAATATTTTTGTTAAAACATCATAAAATGTGATAAATGTTTTTGGTGATGCATTTTGAATGTACAACAAAAAAATATTGATTAAAAAAGAGCATTAATTAAATAAATGATTTTTTAAAATCATATTTTTTTTCTGCTATACTATGATCTTAGCCAATAGGCCGAGAAGCATTTGTTTCAAACAAAAATTATTGCAATAAATGGAATTTTTATGCGTTTTTCCATTTTTGCTGATAAATAGACAAAATGATATCTATTTTTTATTAAAACAGTAAAAATAGAGAAAAAATAAATGATAATTTGATTAAAAAATGCAAAAAGCTTGGAGCACTCGAGATTCCCAGGAGGTCTCCCATCCAAGTACTAATCGAGCCCAGCAGTGCTTAACTTGCCAGATCGGACGGGATGGCGTGTTTTCACTGCGGTATGACCCCAAGCGAAGGGGTCTCCTCTTTTTTGACTGAAGAAGTAAGGAAGAAAAAGTGCTGCGAAAAAATGTTACAAAAATCCTTCTTTTTTGATGACAAAAAAATTCAAATGTTAAAAATTGTATTTTTCTAGTTTAACAGTAATTTTTTTTTCTTCTTTCTTTCCTTTTTTCCTGTCCCTTTCCCTTTAAAACATTGAGAAATAGTGTTTTTTCTATGATTCTTTTCCTTATGTCAAAGTTTGCCTTGTGAGGATAACATTGGGTATAACATTAGAATGTCAAAAATGAGGTTTTAGTTATCGCTTCTCGGCCTATTGGCTAAGATCAAAGTGGTTTGTTTTTTTACTTTCTACTTTTCCGATACTAATCTAATTCCTTTTTAGTAGTATCTGTTCTTATAGTTTTAACCAACTATACGGTGCTTATTAGTACCACAGTGGTTAATTAATTTTTGGGATCTGGTTGAATGTGGAAGCTTGCTTCCCTTTAACCGCGGGTCGACCTGGTATTGCACATACCTCCAGGACCGGCCCATTCCCCTTCGGGGGAAAAATATTTACTTAAACCATAATATTAAAATATAATATTATGTATGAGATGGATATACTGTAATAATAATAATTATTAAAAACAAAATGCATTCAAAAGCTATCATTTTTTTGTTTGTTATTTCTTAAACATTTTATTTTTCAGAAAAAAACTAAAAAATAACATCATTGCATTATTACGTCGTTGTTCTGTCGCAGCAGCAGCCACTACCCTTTTTTTTATCTCCCCCCTTTTTTTCTTTTAAAAGGGAACGAGAGAGCCTCTCTTTGTATCTCTACCCAAAGAAAACAAAAATGTGAAATTTGTCTCCTGTGCCTTTTCCTTTTTTGATATACATGTCAGAATCACAACTTTTTCTTTGGTTTAATTACCCAAAGTTTGAGGTAAACATTGGATTCCGCTCTCGTTTATGACGTGTGGCTTGGAAAAAATTCTAATAAATTTTGGAACGTCTTGCTTTTATAGCAGGACAAATAATAAACTTTTAAAAAAATGATGATTATTTTAATAATAATACTGTAATGATAAGGTTTTTTCTTTTTCTCTTTCACGGCGATAAAAGTATGTCAAACATTTATCATCGTTTGGGGCCTACTTAGTATTATTATAATTATTTTTGTGCTGAAAAAAAGTTTCTTTCTTTCTTTTTTTGCGGGAATTATATTAATAAAGTAATTAATTGCAACAAATATTTTTGTTAAAACATCATAAAATGTGATAAATGTTTTTGGTGATGCATTTTGAATGTACAACAAAAAAATATTGATTAAAAAAGAGCATTAATTAAATAAATGATTTTTTAAAATCATATTTTTTTTCTGCTATACTATGATCTTAGCCAATAGGCCGAGAAGCATTTGTTTCAAACAAAAATTATTGCAATAAATGGAATTTTTATGCGTTTTTCCATTTTTGCTGATAAATAGACAAAATGATATCTATTTTTTATTAAAACAGTAAAAATAGAGAAAAAATAAATGATAATTTGATTAAAAAATGCAAAAAGCTTGGAGCACTCGAGATTCCCAGGAGGTCTCCCATCCAAGTACTAATCGAGCCCAGCAGTGCTTAACTTGCCAGATCGGACGGGATGGCGTGTTTTCACTGCGGTATGACCCCAAGCGAAGGGGTCTCCTCTTTTTTGACTGAAGAAGTAAGGAAGAAAAAGTGCTGCGAAAAAATGTTACAAAAATCCTTCTTTTTTGATGACAAAAAAATTCAAATGTTAAAAATTGTATTTTTCTAGTTTAACAGTAATTTTTTTTTCTTCTTTCTTTCCTTTTTTCCTGTCCCTTTCCCTTTAAAACATTGAGAAATAGTGTTTTTTCTATGATTCTTTTCCTTATGTCAAAGTTTGCCTTGTGAGGATAACATTGGGTATAACATTAGAATGTCAAAAATGAGGTTTTAGTTATCGCTTCTCGGCCTATTGGCTAAGATCAAAGTGGTTTGTTTTTTTACTTTCTACTTTTCCGATACTAATCTAATTCCTTTTTAGTAGTATCTGTTCTTATAGTTTTAACCAACTATACGGTGCTTATTAGTACCACAGTGGTTAATTAATTTTTGGGATCTGGTTGAATGTGGAAGCTTGCTTCCCTTTAACCGCGGGTCGACCTGGTATTGCACATACCTCCAGGACCGGCCCATTCCCCTTCGGGGGAAAAATATTTACTTAAACCATAATATTAAAATATAATATTATGTATGAGATGGATATACTGTAATAATAATAATTATTAAAAACAAAATGCATTCAAAAGCTATCAATTTTTTGTTTGTTATTTCTTAAACATTTTATTTTTCAGAAAAAAACTAAAAAATAACATCATTGCATTATTACGTCGTTGTTCTGTCGCAGCAGCAGCCACTACCCTTTTTTTTATCTCCCCCCTTTTTTTCTTTTAAAAGGGAACGAGAGAGCCTCTCTTTGTATCTCTACCCAAAGAAAACAAAAATGTGAAATTTGTCTCCTGTGCCTTTTCCTTTTTTGATATACATGTCAGAATCACAACTTTTTCTTTGGTTTAATTACCCAAAGTTTGAGGTAAACATTGGATTCCGCTCTCGTTTATGACGTGTGGCTTGGAAAAAATTCTAATAAATTTTGGAACGTCTTGCTTTTATAGCAGGACAAATAATAAACTTTTAAAAAAATGATGATTATTTTAATAATAATACTGTAATGATAAGGTTTTTTCTTTTTCTCTTTCACGGCGATAAAAGTATGTCAAACATTTATCATCGTTTGGGGCCTACTTAGTATTATTATAATTATTTTTGTGCTGAAAAAAAGTTTCTTTCTTTCTTTTTTTGCGGGAATTATAAAGTAATTAATTGCAACAAATATTTTTGTTAAAACAGCATAAAATGTGATAAATGTTTTTGGTGATGCATTTTGAATGTACAACAAAAAATATTCATTAAAAAAGTGCATTAAAGAAAAAAATTAATGATTTTTTTAAATCATATTTTTTTTCTGCTATACTATGATCTTAGCCAATAGGCCGAGAAGCGATCTTAGCCAATAGGCCGAGAAGCATTTTTTTCAAACAAAAATTATTGCAATAAATGGAATTTTTATGCGTTTTTCCATTTTTGCTGATAAATAGTCAAAATGATATCTATTTTTTATTAAAACAGTAAAAATAGAGAAAAAATAAATGATAATTTGATTAAAAAATGCAAAAAGCTTGGAGCACTCGAGATTCCCAGGAGGTCTCCCATCCAAGTACTAATCGAGCCCAGCAGTGCTTAACTTGCCAGATCGGACGGGATGGCGTGTTTTCACTGCGGTATGACCCCAAGCGAATGGGTCTCCTCTTTTTTGACTGAAAAAGAAAGGAAGAAAAAGTGCTGCGAAAAAATGTTACAAAAATCCTTCTTTTTTGATGACAAAAAAATTCAAATGTAAAACATTGTATTTTTCTAGTTTAACAGTCATTTTTTGTTTATTTTGGATTTGAAAAATGTATTTTTATAATAAATGACAAAATATGGTATTTTTTTTATTATTTTTTGCAAAACGTTTTTTTTATTGTGGCATACTGTAGATAAAGAAAAATGATTCACTTTTTTATTTTTTAGTGTTACTTTTTTAAAAGTAATTAGAGGCATCCATTTTTTCTTCTTTCTTTCCTTTTTTTCCTGCCCCTTTCCCTTTAAAACACTGAGAAATAGTGTTTTTTCTGTGATTCTTTTCCTTATGTCAAAGTTTGCCTTATGAGAATAACATTGGGTATAACATTAGAATCTCAAAAATGAGGTTTTAGTTATCGCTTCTCGGCCTATTGGCTAAGATCAAAGTGGTCTTTCTCCTATCCTTTTCAACATTGCAATGGAGCCACTTATCCGAGCAATAGAAAATGCAAAATGTGGATATGATATTCACAACCATCAACATTCATCAAAAACTTTCGCAGATGATCTCTGCTTAATTGCTCGTGGTGTACCTCAAGCTCGTCTTCAATTAAATTATTCATCATCTGTTGCAAATTGGCTTGGAATCAAATTCAATTCAAAGAAATGCTCAACACTCCATATCAAATCAAATAAAGTCATAAAAACTCAATTGAATATTCAAAGCGAAAATATGGCGATAATGGAAAAGGAAACCTCCTACATGTATTTGGGTGTCCCAACCGGATTCAAAATATTCTCATCTGCAATTGAAACAATTGAACAACTCAAACGTGAAGTCAAAGCAGTCGACAAATCTCTCCTTTTTCCTTGGCAAAAATTTGATGCTATCAACACCTTCATCACCACAAAATTATGCTTTCATCTTAAATGTGGATCGGTACCAAAAAAACCTCTCAACGAACTCGATGCTCTCATCAAAAAAGTCGGCAAAAAATGGTTAAATCTCCCAGTCTCTGCTTCCTGTGAACTTTTGTATCTTCCATATGCAGCTGGTGGCATGAATGTAATTCCAACATCAATATTGGCGGATATCTCTACAGTATCCCATGCGTTCCGACTACTGACTTCAAATGATCGTACAACACAAAAACTTGCACATGATTCTATGAAGGAAGTTGTTCAAAAACGTCTCAAAAAGGAACCAACAATGGAAGAAATTGCTGAATTCTACAATGGGGCTCCAAGTCCAAACATCTTGAAATATCGTCTGATGTATCTTCTTGTTGGACAAAGCTCAGAGCTTCAATGCGTCGACTCTCATCAAAAATGAAAATCATTTTCCAACCAATCGTCAACCGAAAGAAATTCAATCTTATAATCAACAAAGCAGCCGCAACAAGATTCAACGTTGAAGCTCAACTCCGTGATGCAACAAGAAATCATTTCAAGCAGACACTTCTTTCAAAGCCAAGTCAAGGTCGTGTCTACAACGTTACTGCGAAAACTCCAGCATCAAATCATTTCTACCGGAATGGAAATTTTACAAGACTAACTGAATGGAATTTTATTCATCGTGCACGACTTGATCTTGTTCCTCTAAATGGTGGCACAAAACGTTTCTTCACCAAAGATCAAAGCTGCAGAAAGTGCAAATATCCACGTGAAAATCTTCAACATGTTCTAAACAATTGTGAACCAAATCTCCCAGCAATGACAACTCGACATGATGCAATTGTGGGAAGATTAATCGAAGGCTTCAAACAAAAGAAAAAGAAAACTCAAGAAATTCTTCTGGACAAAATCATTCCAATTACTGCTTCAACACTTCGTCCTGATATCACAATTATTGACGAAAAGAAAAAAGAAGTAATACTGATCGATATTACATGTCCATATGAAAATCTGCCTGCTGCATTTTGTAAAGCTCGCGAAAAGAAATTAGAAAAGTATCAACCCATTAAAGCAGAACTCGAAGATCAAGGCTTTAATGTATTCTTAGATGCTTTTATCATTGGATCCCTTGGTGGATATGATCCTGAAAATTACAAATGTTTAGCAGCACTCGCGATTCAAAAAAGATATGCTGTACTAATGAAAAAATTAATGGTATCAGATTCAATTCGACATTCAAGAGAAATCTACATGAATCACGTTTGCCAAAAAAGAAACAACCAACAGCAATCTCAATCAACTCAACGCCAACATCGGATTTTATAATGTGGTTTTAAACTGGGTGTGATCTGAAATAAAATCCCGAAAGTTTAAAATTCATTATATTATCTCGGTGTTCTAATTCAAATCAATCAGAAAACACAA
Source organism: Panagrolaimus superbus (assembly GCA_964035985.1). Lineage (NCBI taxonomy): Eukaryota > Metazoa > Nematoda > Chromadorea > Rhabditida > Panagrolaimidae > Panagrolaimus > Panagrolaimus superbus. The sequence continues at coordinate 18,654,136 of OZ038357.1, forward strand.
CATAATCCTATTAATTCAAAAAAGCTCGTTCATAATCAGTTTTTTTTTCACTTTTTTTTTTAGTATTCTAATTTTTTATCAACAATTTCCTCAATTTCCATCGACTACAATTAATCAACTCAACACCAACATCGGATTCTATATTGTGATTTAAAACTCGGTGTGATCTGAAATAATATCCCGAAAGTTTTAAATCCTTTAGAAGATCCGGTGCTGATTCAAATCAATCAAAAATCTCATCTAAAAAGTTTGTGCTTTATCAACTTTTTTTTCTCATTCAACCTTTCTTTCAACTTTTTAAAAGAATGTTCCATGCAGCCTTCTTTTCGATTTCTTTTACTTAAATATTTGTTTTGTTTGTATATTTAAACTTTTGAAATTGCTCAAATGTTTTTTTTTTTTTTGTTATCTACTTTTTTTTATCGTAACTATATTCATTCAATAAATTTATCTTTTTTTTTTACTTTCTACTTTTCCGATACTAATCTAATTCCTTTTTAGTAGTATCTGTTCTTATAGTTTTAACCAACTATACGGTGCTTATTAGTACCACAGTGGTTAATTAATTTTTGGGATCTGGTTGAATGTGGAAGCTTGCTTCCCTTTAACCGCGGGTCGACCTGGTATTGCACATACCTCCAGGACCGGCCCATTCCCCTTCGGGGGAAAAATATTTACTTAAACCATAATATTAAAATATAATATTATGTATGAGATGGATATACTGTAATAATAATAATAATTATTAAAAACAAAATGCATTCAAAAGCTATCATTTTTTTGTTTGTTATTTCTTAAACATTTTATTTTTCAGAAAAAAACTAAAAAATAACATCATTGCATTATTACGTCGTTGTTCTGTCGCAGCAGCAGCCACTACCCTTTTTTTTATCTCCCCCTTTTTTTGGTTTTAAAAGGGAACGAGAGAGCCTCTCTTTGTATCTCTACCCAAAGAAAACAAAAATGTGAAATTTGTCTCCTGTGCCTTTTCCTTTTTTGATATACATGTCAGAATCACAACTTTTTCTTTGGTTTAATTACCCAAAGTTTGAGGTAAACATTGGATTCCGCTCTCGTTTATGACGTGTGGCTTGGAAAAAATTCTAATAAATTTTGGAACGTCTTGCTTTTATAGCAGGACAAATAATAAACTTTTAAAAAAATGATGATTATTTTAATAATAATACTGTAATGATTAGGTTTTTTCTTTTTCTCTTTCACGGCGATAAAAGTATGTCAAACATTTATCATCGTTTGGGGCCTACTTAGTATTATTATAATTATTTTTGTGCTGAAAAAAAGTTTCTTTCTTTCTTTTTTTGCGGGAATTATAAAGTAATTAATTGCAACAAATATTTTTGTTAAAACAGCATAAAATGTGATAAATGTTTTTGGTGATGCATTTTGAATGTACAACAAAAAATATTCATTAAAAAAGTGCATTAATTAAATAAATGATTTTTTAAATTCATCTTTCTTTTTTTTTTTTATACTATGATCTTAGCCAATAGGCCGAGAAGCGATCTTAGCCAATAGGCCGAGAAGCATTTTTTTCAAACAAAAATTATTGCAATAAATGGAATTTTTATGCGTTTTTCCATTTTTGCTGATAAATAGCCAAAATGATATCTATTTTTTATTAAAACAGTAAAAATAGAGAAAAAATAAATGATAATTTGATTAAAAAATGCAAAAAGCTTGGAGCACTCGAGATTCCCAGGAGGTCTCCCATCCAAGTACTAATCGAGCCCAGCAGTGCTTAACTTGCCAGATCGGACGGGATGGCGTGTTTTCACTGCGGTATGACCCCAAGCGAATGGGTCTCCTCTTTTTTGACTGAAAAAGAAAGGAAGAAAAAGTGCTGCGAAAAAATGTTACAAAAATCCTTCTTTTTTGATGACAAAAAAATTCAAATGTAAAACATTGTATTTTTCTAGTTTAACAGTCATTTTTTGTTTATTTTGGATTTGAAAAATGTATTTTTATAATAAATGACAAAATATGGTATTTTTTTTATTATTTTTTGCAAAACGTTTTTTTTATTGTGGCATACTGTAGATAAAGAAAAATGATTCACTTTTTTATTTTTTAGTGTTACTTTTTTAAAAGTAATTAGAGGCATCCATTTTTTCTTCTTTCTTTCCTTTTTTTCCTGCCCCTTTCCCTTTAAAACACTGAGAAATAGTGTTTTTTCTGTGATTCTTTTCCTTATGTCAAAGTTTGCCTTGTGAGAATAACATTGGGTATAACATTAGAATCTCAAAAATGAGGTTTTAGTTATCGCTTCTCGGCCTATTGGCTAAGATCAAAGTGGTGAGTTTTTTTTTTACTTTCTACTTTTCCGATACTAATCTAATTCCTTTTTAGTAGTATCTGTTCTTATAGTTTTAACCAACTATACGGTGCTTATTAGTACCACAGTGGTTAATTAATTTTTGGGATCTGGTTGAATGTGGAAGCTTGCTTCCCTTTAACCGCGGGTCGACCTGGTATTGCACATACCTCCAGGACCGGCCCATTCCCCTTCGGGGGAAAAATATTTACTTAAACCATAATATTAAAATATAATATTATGTATGAGATGGATATACTGTAATAATAATAATTATTAAAAACAAAATGCATTCAAAAGCTATCATTTTTTTGTTTGTTATTTCTTAAACATTTTATTTTTCAGAAAAAAACTAAAAAATAACATCATTGCATTATTACGTCGTTGTTCTGTCGCAGCAGCAGCCACTACCCTTTTTTTTATCTCCCCCTTTTTTTGGTTTTAAAAGGGAACGAGAGAGCCTCTCTTTGTATCTCTACCCAAAGAAAACAAAAATGTGAAATTTGTCTCCTGTGCCTTTTCCTTTTTTGATATACATGTCAGAATCACAACTTTTTCTTTGGTTTAATTACCCAAAGTTTGAGGTAAACATTGGATTCCGCTCTCGTTTATGACGTGTGGCTTGGAAAAAATTCTAATAAATTTTGGAACGTCTTGCTTTTATAGCAGGACAAATAATAAACTTTTAAAAAAATGATGATTATTTTAATAATAATACTGTAATGATTAGGTTTTTTCTTTTTCTCTTTCACGGCGATAAAAGTATGTCAAACATTTATCATCGTTTGGGGCCTACTTAGTATTATTATAATTATTTTTGTGCTGAAAAAAAGTTTCTTTCTTTCTTTTTTTGCGGGAATTATAAAGTAATTAATTGCAACAAATATTTTTGTTAAAACAGCATAAAATGTGATAAATGTTTTTGGTGATGCATTTTGAATGTACAACAAAAAATATTCATTAAAAAAGTGCATTAAAGAAAAAAATTAATGATTTTTTTAAATCATATTTTTTTTCTGCTATACTATGATCTTAGCCAATAGGCCGAGAAGCGATCTTAGCCAATAGGCCGAGAAGCATTTTTTTCAAACAAAAATTATTGCAATAAATGGAATTTTTATGCGTTTTTCCATTTTTGCTGATAAATAGTCAAAATGATATCTATTTTTTATTAAAACAGTAAAAATAGAGAAAAAATAAATGATAATTTGATTAAAAAATGCAAAAAGCTTGGAGCACTCGAGATTCCCAGGAGGTCTCCCATCCAAGTACTAATCGAGCCCAGCAGTGCTTAACTTGCCAGATCGGACGGGATGGCGTGTTTTCACTGCGGTATGACCCCAAGCGAATGGGTCTCCTCTTTTTTGACTGAAAAAGAAAGGAAGAAAAAGTGCTGCGAAAAAATGTTACAAAAATCCTTCTTTTTTGATGACAAAAAAATTCAAATGTAAAACATTGTATTTTTCTAGTTTAACAGTCATTTTTTGTTTATTTTGGATTTGAAAAATGTATTTTTATAATAAATGACAAAATATGGTATTTTTTTTATTATTTTTTGCAAAACGTTTTTTTTATTGTGGCATACTGTAGATAAAGAAAAATGATTCACTTTTTTATTTTTTAGTGTTACTTTTTTAAAAGTAATTAGAGGCATCCATTTTTTCTTCTTTCTTTCCTTTTTTTCCTGCCCCTTTCCCTTTAAAACACTGAGAAATAGTGTTTTTTCTGTGATTCTTTTCCTTATGTCAAAGTTTGCCTTATGAGAATAACATTGGGTATAACATTAGAATCTCAAAAATGAGGTTTTAGTTATCGCTTCTCGGCCTATTGGCTAAGATCAAAGTGGTGAGTTTTTTTTTTACTTTCTACTTTTCCGATACTAATCTAATTCCTTTTTAGTAGTATCTGTTCTTATAGTTTTAACCAACTATACGGTGCTTATTAGTACCACAGTGGTTAATTAATTTTTGGGATCTGGTTGAATGTGGAAGCTTGCTTCCCTTTAACCGCGGGTCGACCTGGTATTGCACATACCTCCAGGACCGGCCCATTCCCCTTCGGGGGAAAAATATTTACTTAAACCATAATATTAAAATATAATATTATGTATGAGATGGATATACTGTAATAATAATAATAATTATTAAAAACAAAATGCATTCAAAAGCTATCATTTTTTTGTTTGTTATTTCTTAAACATTTTATTTTTCAGAAAAAAACTAAAAAATAACATCATTGCATTATTACGTCGTTGTTCTGTCGCAGCAGCAGCCACTACCCTTTTTTTTATCTCCCCCTTTTTTTGGTTTTAAAAGGGAACGAGAGAGCCTCTCTTTGTATCTCTACCCAAAGAAAACAAAAATGTGAAATTTGTCTCCTGTGCCTTTTCCTTTTTTGATATACATGTCAGAATCACAACTTTTTCTTTGGTTTAATTACCCAAAGTTTGAGGTAAACATTGGATTCCGCTCTCGTTTATGACGTGTGGCTTGGAAAAAATTCTAATAAATTTTGGAACGTCTTGCTTTTATAGCAGGACAAATAATAAACTTTTAAAAAAATGATGATTATTTTAATAATAATACTGTAATGATTAGGTTTTTTCTTTTTCTCTTTCACGGCGATAAAAGTATGTCAAACATTTATCATCGTTTGGGGCCTACTTAGTATTATTATAATTATTTTTGTGCTGAAAAAAAGTTTCTTTCTTTCTTTTTTTGCGGGAATTATAAAGTAATTAATTGCAACAAATATTTTTGTTAAAACAGCATAAAATGTGATAAATGTTTTTGGTGATGCATTTTGAATGTACAACAAAAAATATTCATTAAAAAAGTGCATTAAAGAAAAAAATTAATGATTTTTTTAAATCATATTTTTTTTCTGCTATACTATGATCTTAGCCAATAGGCCGAGAAGCGATCTTAGCCAATAGGCCGAGAAGCATTTTTTTCAAACAAAAATTATTGCAATAAATGGAATTTTTATGCGTTTTTCCATTTTTGCTGATAAATAGCCAAAATGATATCTATTTTTTATTAAAACAGTAAAAATAGAGAAAAAATAAATGATAATTTGATTAAAAAATGCAAAAAGCTTGGAGCACTCGAGATTCCCAGGAGGTCTCCCATCCAAGTACTAATCGAGCCCAGCAGTGCTTAACTTGCCAGATCGGACGGGATGGCGTGTTTTCACTGCGGTATGACCCCAAGCGAATGGGTCTCCTCTTTTTTGATTCAAGAAGAAAGGAAGAAAAAGTGCTGCGAAAAAATGTTACAAAAATCCTTCTTTTTTGATGACAAAAAAATTCAAATGTAAAAAATTGTATTTTTCTAGTTTAACAGTCATTTTTTTTTCTTCTTTCTTTCCTTTTTTCCTGTCCCTTTCCCTTTAAAACATTGAGAAATAGTGTTTTTTCTATGATTCTTTTCCTTATGTCAAAGTTTGCCTTGTGAGGATAACATTAAAATTATCCACGATATTTTCAGTAAAATTAAAAAATAAATTCAACCAAAATAATTTTTTTAATGTTTTTGATTTTTTCGTTCATTTTTACATTTACAAAGGAACCGCCTCATTTGTGATCTTCAATTTATTTAAAAAATTAAATTTCGACATTTTTAAATTAAATCGAAGTTTTATTGATTATATCAGTGAAAAAATAATCACGAAAAGCATTAATTAAACGAAAATTAATTTTGGTAATTTTTTGCATTGTTTTAAATTTTTTCTGACCTATTTACCGAAAATCCACCCCTTTTTTCATTTATTTCAAATAAATTTCAAATTTGTTTAAAAAAATTTATATAAAAAAAAGATTCACAAAAATAGCAAACATTTATATCAAAAAATTTTAATCCAACATTTTGATTATTTTGTTTTTAATTAAATTTTTAAGGGTCAGTAATCTTAAAAAAAGAGTAAAAAAAAGCAGCAGAATGTCTTAACACGAAAATAGAAACTCTACTAAAAATTTTGTAAGCTAGGAAAAAAAGGATGAGCCAACAATTTCAGTGTTTTTATTATTTAATTTTGATGATATTTTTTTATTGGCAATTTTTTTGGTAAGTTACTGTATTGTATTTTATGTTATTATTAAATGTTTTGATGCATTATTTGCATTTGTGTCGCTGCACGGTCAAAAGGAGATTGTTGAGCAACCGCGAAGCGGTTTTCAAAGCTTTTTCGAAAATAAAAAATAAAACTTTCTTTTTAACTTTGTTTTTTAATTCGGGTCAAAATGCAAATCTTTCATAATGAGAAATGTTAGACAATAGGGTCGCCATACTTTTGAAAAAGTAAATTTTTTTTGTTGAAGTTCAAAAATCAAATTTTTTTCTCAAATTTGTTGCTTCCATAGTGCTTAGAATATGGGTAACGACGTCAAAAAGTGGTATAAACTAAATATAAAGGTAAAAATTTGTTTATTTTGATAACCGCCGGTTAAATTTTGATGTTAAGATATCAAATTAATCCCAATAATTTTGTAAAAAAAATGTTATGTCTGCACAGCACAGTCACCCATTTGGGACACATTTCGCCAAAACCGTGTTTTTCAGTGTTGATCATCAACATTGAACAATGTTTTTCTGTATTTATCACCGATAAATTTAATTACTGTTTATGTTTTTTTTATAACTTAATTATAAGGAATATATGGGAAAGGTGCTTAAATTCACCGCTAACATTTAAAAACAATAGCGGAGAAATGCGAGCAATTTTTAGTTTTTGCTCGATTTGGAGTGTTAGTTTATTTTTTGCATCAGAATTTTTTGCTTGCTCCTTATAAATGTTTGTTATTAAAAATATATTCTGTAGAAATCACGCAAAAATTGTATATTTTGACGATCGATAATACAGATCAAATACACCACATATATATTTAGGATATACAGAATATATTTTTAATAACAAACATTTATAAGGAGCAAGCAAAAAATTCTGATGCAAAAAATAAACTAACACTCCAAATCGAGCAAAAACTAAAAATTGCTCGCATTTCTCCGCTATTGTTTTTAAATGTTAGCGGTGAATTTAAGCACCTTTCCCATATATTCCTTATAATTAAGTTATAAAAAAAACATAAACAGTAATTAAATTTATCGGTGATAAATACAGAAAAACATTGTTCAATGTTGATGATCAACACTGAAAAACACGGTTTTGGCGAAATGTGTCCCAAATGGGTGACTGTGCTGTGCAGACATAACATTTTTTTTACAAAATTATTGGGATTAATTTGATATCTTAACATCAAAATTTAACCGGCGGTTATCAAAATAAACAAATTTTTACCTTTATATTTAGTTTATACCACTTTTTGACGTCGTTACCCATATTCTAAGCACTATGGAAGCAACAAATTTGAGAAAAAAATTTGATTTTTGAACTTCAACAAAAAAAATTTACTTTTTCAAAAGTATGGCGACCCTATTGTCTAACATTTCTCATTATGAAAGATTTGCATTTTGACCCGAATTAAAAAACAAAGTTAAAAAGAAAGTTTTATTTTTTATTTTCGAAAAAGCTTTGAAAACCGCTTCGCGGTTGCTCAACAATCTCCTTTTGACCGTGCAGCGACACAAATGCAAATAATGCATCAAAACATTTAATAATAACATAAAATACAATACAGTAACTTACCAAAAAAATTGCCAATAAAAAAATATCATCAAAATTAAATAATAAAAACACTGAAATTGTTGGCTCATCCTTTTTTTCCTAGCTTACAAAATTTTTAGTAGAGTTTCTATTTTCGTGTTAAGACATTCTGCTGCTTTTTTTTACTCTTTTTTTAAGATTACTGACCCTTAAAAATTTAATTAAAAACAAAATAATCAAAATGTTGGATTAAAATTTTTTGATATAAATGTTTGCTATTTTTGTGAATCTTTTTTTTATATAAATTTTTTTAAACAAATTTGAAATTTATTTGAAATAAATGAAAAAAGGGGTGGATTTTCGGTAAATAGGTCAGAAAAAATTTAAAACAATGCAAAAAATTACCAAAATTAATTTTCGTTTAATTAATGCTTTTCGTGATTATTTTTTCACTGATATAATCAATAAAACTTCGATTTAATTTAAAAATGTCGAAATTTAATTTTTTAAATAAATTGAAGATCACAAATGAGGCGGTTCCTTTGTAAATGTAAAAATGAACGAAAAAATCAAAAACATTAAAAAAATTATTTTGGTTGAATTTATTTTTTAATTTTACTGAAAATATCGTGGATAATTTTAATGTTATCCTCACAAGGCAAACTTTGACATAAGGAAAAGAATCATAGAAAAAACACTATTTCTCAATGTTTTAAAGGGAAAGGGACAGGAAAAAAGGAAAGAAAGAAGAAAAAAAAATGACTGTTAAACTAGAAAAATACAATTTTTTACATTTGAATTTTTTTGTCATCAAAAAAGAAGGATTTTTGTAACATTTTTTCGCAGCACTTTTTCTTCCTTTCTTCTTGAATCAAAAAAGAGGAGACCCATTCGCTTGGGGTCATACCGCAGTGAAAACACGCCATCCCGTCCGATCTGGCAAGTTAAGCACTGCTGGGCTCGATTAGTACTTGGATGGGAGACCTCCTGGGAATCTCGAGTGCTCCAAGCTTTTTGCATTTTTTAATCAAATTATCATTTATTTTTTCTCTATTTTTACTGTTTTAATAAAAAATAGATATCATTTTGGCTATTTATCAGCAAAAATGGAAAAACGCATAAAAATTCCATTTATTGCAATAATTTTTGTTTGAAAAAAATGCTTCTCGGCCTATTGGCTAAGATCGCTTCTCGGCCTATTGGCTAAGATCATAGTATAGCAGAAAAAAAATATGATTTAAAAAAATCATTAATTTTTTTCTTTAATGCACTTTTTTAATGAATATTTTTTGTTGTACATTCAAAATGCATCACCAAAAACATTTATCACATTTTATGCTGTTTTAACAAAAATATTTGTTGCAATTAATTACTTTATAATTCCCGCAAAAAAAGAAAGAAAGAAACTTTTTTTCAGCACAAAAATAATTATAATAATACTAAGTAGGCCCCAAACGATGATAAATGTTTGACATACTAGTAGTAATGCCCCGGTAATAGCTTCAAAAAGGGGAGGAGCCTATTTTTCCTTTCCTCCGATTTTTGCGCCAGACGCACATTGTGTGTCCCTTTTTTCTTAATTTTTTTATGCAAATGTTTTAAAATATTTCCAATTTTTTTTTTCAAATTATTTTTCAAAATTTTAAAACTTTTTTTCAAAAATTTAAATTTTTTCAAAAAGTCATTTTTTGTATTTTTTTTTGTCAGAAGATTTTTTCCTTCAGATTTTTTTAGATATCAGATTTTTTCATGATTCAGATTTTTTTAGACTTCAGATTTTCTTAGACTTCAGATTTTTTTAGACTTCAGATTTTTTTCTACAGTAATATTTTACCAGAGTAATTTTTGGTCAAAAATCTTTAACGCACAAATCTCAAGGTCATTTTTCCTGGAGATTTTAACAGTAATATTTTTACCGTAATTTTTAACAGTAATTTTTTTACCGTAATTTTTCGTACTGTAACTTTTTATACAGTAATTTTATTGGGGGCTCCCTGAATCAGGAAAGGGCGGGAGATTTGAATATTTTGAAAGGTAAAATAAATATCTCAGAGGGGGGAAAGGCTTTTGTATTAAATAAGTTTTTGAGGAAAAAAGAAGAAATTAAGCTCAATTAATCGAAAAATGACTAAAATATGTCAATAAAAGATAATGTAGCAGAAAAAAAGAATTTTGAAAGAAAATTTCAATGTTTTTAAACCGAAAAAGGACCAAAATACGTGGAAATTCCAAAAAATAATACCGCAGAAAAAATATTCGACCAACAAAAAGTATTTTTTAAGAAAAGAATGAACAATCGATCCTCTTTTTATTGCATAAAAAACAAGACCTCTGCGTGCCATCGCATTTATGAGGTCATCTGGCGTGTGTCGAAAAAAAAAAGTCGGCGTCTGGCGTGTTTGTTTCGCAAATAATGCATAAAAAAATTTGGCGTCTGTTCTGTAACAAATGTGAGACTGTTTTTCAAGAAATATTTTTATTTATAGTGGAAAAAAGAGCATAGTTTTAATAAATTAAGCAAAATTATTTGGATTCAAAAGATCCATTTTCTTGAACTGAAAGGGTTGTTTGACAGGAGCAGGTGGAGGAATGTAAGAAATTTTGGGAACGACAACTTTTTTGACAGTCTTTTTCTTTGGAAGTTTAGTGGTCTTGACCTTTTTGACAATCTTTTTTGGTTTTAATTGTTTACGTTTATATGCTCGAATTTTATCAACTGGTGGAGGAGGAACCCAGGTGTAAGCCGTTTGCCTGAGGGGTTTGTCGAGTGTTTCAGGGATTTCTTCGTTGGCTTGCTTGTAATGATACCGCCGTTGTAAAAGTTCCTGATTTTCGAGATTCTTCATTGTTGCCTTAACTGTGTCATCAAGTCCGCGGTCGGCCTTTTTTTCTCTTTCGACCAAAGATTTGTAGCGTGGCATTGGAAGAGCAATTAGTTTTCGCATCTAAAGTCTTCCCAAAGTTACAACAATCGTCAACGAAAAGTAGTGAATACGAACAAAACGTATAAAAATAGTTCAAAAACAACATTGGGGCATTTTTTTTTATTACAAAAATTACAAACATTATAAATAAATTGATAATTAGAAAAAAGAAGGATTTTTATGTCGCAAAATTACAAAATTATAAATAAATTGAAAAATAGAAAAAAATAGGGATTTTTATGTCGCAAAATTACAAAATTATAAATAAATTGAAAAATAGAAAAAAATAGGGATTTTTATGTCGCAAAAGCCGTAGTGATTGTTCGTGTTTTATCCAATCCCAAAATTGAATCAAACTCTGCGAAAACAATTAACTGGAGACCATTTTCTTGAACAGGTGCACTAAAGTTGAGAGAAATCATTGTGCTGCCAATTTGTTGTATTTCCGCAAACTGATCGCTGTGACTCATTTGAAGATCAAATCCATAAATACAGGAGTTTGTAAGAAATTTTTGAACATTTATCCCATGTTGGCCGCCTACGGCATCATTTAAATCTTTATAAGCTCTTCCAAATTGCTTTTTTGACCAATTAAGTTTATATGGATTAGAAGGAGTATGAACACCATTAGTAGTAAGACGAATGGATTCAAGATTAAATGGTGCAAATTGAAAGGGCGACATTCCAATATTACCGTAAAAAGCTTTTGCATCAACAAGTCCAACGAAGACACGATTTGGAAGAAAATCATTGAATAAAACAGCATTAAGATCATAACGACCAGGAGAAATAAAGATATTTTTCACGGTATTTCGATTATAGGCATATTTTGCGATAGCATTTGCATTGAGTTTTTCTTGGATGGAATAATCAAGTTGAGGAAGCAATAAATGTTGTCTGGCATAAAGCTTGCAATCAACCAAATGGTAATGGTATTCCAGTTTTCCCTTATTTAATAAGAGAGTAAAAGCACTGTTATGTGGAGTAATTTCAATATCGACGATCATTTGATTCAAAAGTAGCTTGCTTTGTCCAAAAATATCAACATCTAGTGGACAAACGGTTTCAAAAGTAGCATCATTTTCAAATAAAGCTCTTCTTGCTTCAAAAGCAGGACCAGACATTTGATCTAATCCATCTTCAATGTATCCAGATAATTCCATTTGTTCACGTGGAAGACCTAATCGGCGACGAAGGTATGCATTGTAGGCATATAAATCATTTGAGTTATAAACTTGATGGTCATTGAAGGAAACTTTAAGATTTTTGATGAAAGTGGAACCAAATCCATTGATGAAACTCACTGGATCATCAGCAGTAATTGGAGGGTGTTCCAAATTTCCGGATAAGTTTTTTAAAGTTTTGGTGATACGGAATGTTGTAGCAAGTTCAAATTTGGATAAATCAAGGTATGTTTGTCCGGAATTAATTCGAAACTTAATTGGTAATGTGTCCAAAGGGGAAATTGGAGGGTATTCTACAGTAGAAAATTGTTGAAATCCAACAAGAGTAGGTTTAGCATTGAAAAAATCAACGGAAGCAGGAGTTATTTCACGACTTTCATTGTCAAGTTTCTGCATATTTGCAACCTAATTGTATAAAGCAATTTATAAAAGGTGATAAAAAAATAAGAAAAAACAAGACACGACTGACCAGGATTAAAATTTACTTAAAGAATGACAACTCTTAAAAGAAACCTCCGAAATCCATTGTTATCGGATTAGTGACCATCTCGAACTTTCGAAACACTCACACCATTTGTATGCACATATGCATAAAAATACTTATTTTCCCGCCATTTTCCTTAAATATTGCTTAAATATGACACTTTACTATAGAAAATAGGGTCAAAATGACGCCGAATTAGGGGAAAACGCGAAAAAGGCGACAATTTGGCGACTTTTTTTACGTTAAATATTTCTTAATTTATATACCTTAACCGTGTAAAACGTTGATTATTCGGCGACTTTTTTTCTCTTAAATATTTCTTAACTTTTCCTTAAATATGCTATTTTTTACAAAAAAAGAACAGGTGCAAGACTTTTTGCCGATTTTCCCGCGCGTTTTTGGATGCGTCTATTGGAAAAATGCGTTTTATTAATCCATTGTTTTCACAAACAGAAGTACTAGCTGGTTGAGGGATGTCGCTTCCAATTTTAAATGAACATTTATCTTATGGAAAAATTCCTGTTGAACATCGTCATAAAAGAGATGGTCTTCGTGATTTCTTTTCTTCAAACTGGCAAAAACTGACTGATATTCCAAATTGGGACAATATTAATTTACATTCATTATCCGTTCGAACCGATCACACGCGACTTATTGACGCTGAAATTACCTTCACAACAACTGCTGAACGCATTAGCCTTTATTATTATTACAAATGCAAAGGAAAAGAAGTTCGGATTCCAGGCTTTGTTGTAAGAGATAATCATTCTGGTAATATATTTTTGCCTTCTAATTGTTTTGTATCCACTTAATTTGTTAAAAATTTTTCGAATCCTAATAATTTTGGTTAATTTAATAAAATTATACTCTTTTTTCTTCTTTGAATAAAAATTTTTCTTGAAAAACAGTCCCTCATTTGTTACAGAACAGACGCCAGATTTATTTATGCATTATTTGCAAAACAAACACACCAGACGCCGACTTTTTTTCGGCACACGCCAGATGACCTCATAATGGCACGAAGAGGTGTTGTTTTTTATGACAAAAAGAGAGGATCGATCGACATTCTTTTCTTTAAAAATACTTTTTGTTGGTCGAACATTTCTTCTGCGGTATTATTTTTCGGGATTTTTACGTATTTTGGTCTGATTTTTTTAAAAAAAAAAAAAAAGTTAAACTTTTTTGTAAAAATTCCTTTTTCGACAAAAACGTTCCAATATTTAATACAAAAATGATTTATCAACTCCTTTTTTGCCTCAAAAACTTATTTAATTTAAAAACGTTTCCCCCTCTCTTTATTTTTAACTTACAAAATTTTTAAATCTCCCGCCCTTTTCTGATTCCGGGAGCCCCCAATAAAATTACTGTATAAAAAGTTACAGTACGAAAAATTACGGTAAAAAAATTACTGTTAAAAATTACGGTAAAAATATTACTGTTAAAATCTCCAGGAAAAATGACCTTGAGATTTGTGCGTTAAAGATTTTTGACCAAAAATTACTCTGGTAAAATATTACTGTAGAAAAAAATCTGAAGTCTAAAAAAATCTGAAGTCTAAGAAAATCTGAAGTCTAAAAAAATCTGAATCATGAAAAAATCTGATATCTAAAAAAATCTGAAGGAAAAAATCTTCTGACAAAAAAAAATACAAAAAATGACTTTTTGAAAAAATTTAAATTTTTGAAAAAAAGTTTTAAAATTTTGAAAAATAATTTGAAAAAAAAAATTGGAAATATTTTAAAACATTTGCATAAAAAAATTAAGAAAAAAGGGACACACAATGTGCGTCTGGCGCAAAAATCGGAGGAAAGGAAAAATAGGCTCCTCCCCTTTTTGAAGCTATTACCGGGGCATTACTACTCATACTTTTATCGCCGTGAAAGAGAAAAAGAAAAAACCTAATCATTACAGTATTATTATTAAAATAATCATCATTTTTTTAAAAGTTTATTATTTGTCCTGCTATAAAAGCAAGACGTTCCAAAATTTATTAGAATTTTTTCCAAGCCACACGTCATAAACGAGAGCGGAATCCAATGTTTACCTCAAACTTTGGGTAATTAAACCAAAGAAAAAGTTGTGATTCTGACATGTATATCAAAAAAGGAAAAGGCACAGGAGACAAATTTCACATTTTTGTTTTCTTTGGGTAGAGATACAAAGAGAGGCTCTCTCGTTCCCTTTTAAAACCAAAAAAAGGGGGGAGATAAAAAAAAGGGTAGTGGCTGCTGCTGCGACAGAACAACGACGTAATAATGCAATGATGTTATTTTTTAGTTTTTTTCTGAAAAATAAAATGTTTAAGAAATAACAAACAAAAAATTGATAGCTTTTGAATGCATTTTGTTTTTAATAATTATTATTATTACAGTATATCCATCTCATACATAATATTATATTTTAATATTATGGTTTAAGTAAATATTTTTCCCCCGAAGGGGAATGGGCCGGTCCTGGAGGTATGTGCAATACCAGGTCGACCCGCGGTTAAAGGGAAGCAAGCTTCCACATTCAACCAGATCCCAAAAATTAATTAACCACTGTGGTACTAATAAGCACCGTATAGTTGGTTAAAACTATAAGAACAGATACTACATAATGAAGTATCTGCGATAACCAATTATTTGAAAAAAAATTTATTTCTTGAGTAACAAAAAAAAGTATTATATTCACAAAAAATTCAGTTTATTATATGACATTTTAATATTTTGACATTTTTAATAACTTCTGTGGAAATTGAGCTGGACCGCCGCAGTTCACACAATTCATTAAATTCGATTTTTGGTGTAACAGCTTCAATAATGACATCATTTTCTGGTGATTTTCCACTTGAATGTTGCTATTGAACATATGGCAGCTACCATCTTCTGAATGATTTGACATTAATTTGGAAAACTTTTCAATCTCTGCATCAATATTCTCAGATTCTGCGGCAATATTTCGAATAGCACCTTTCTTTTTATCGATTTCCCAATTGATCTCATTGATTTCTTTGTAAATTTCATGGACGGCAGCTCTGTTGCAAGCATTTTCTTTATCAAGATCTGCCAATTCGGCGATTTTCTCTGCAATTAATGCATCCAGACTCCAGAATTCCGCCGTTGCTGTTGCTTTCTGCTACGAACCTTTGAATGATTGGGTATCTGTAAAAAATAAAGTTTAAAAAATGAGTTGTTGAAAAGTAAAAAAAATCAAAATGTTGACACTTTTCAAGGCATCCGACGACGAAAAAAGACAAAACAGAAACAAATTTATCAGACACACAGCACAGTCACCCATTTGGGACACATTTCGCCAAAACCGTGTTTTTCAGTGTTGATCATCAACATTGAACAATGTTTTTCTGTATTTATCACCGATAAATTTAATTACTGTTTATGTTTTTTTAATAACTTAATTATAAGGAATATATGGGAAAGGTGCTTAAATTCACCGCTAACATTTAAAAACAATAGCGGAGAAATGCGAGCAATTTTTAGTTTTTGCTCGATTTGGAGTGTTAGTTTATTTTTTGCATCAGAATTTTTTGCTTGCTCCTTATAAATGTTTGTTATTAAAAATATATTCTGTATATCCTAAATATATATGTGGTGTATTTGATCTGTATTATCGATCGTCAAAATATACAATTTTTGCGTGATTTCTATATTTTACAGTATATTTGTGCTTATAATCTCATATTTTTTAATACGTTTTTTAGATATCGCTCAAAATAACTATAAATGAACTTTCTATGATCAACTACATGAGTTAAAATCAATAGGAACACCATACAACTTCAAATATTCTCTACAGAAACTATCAAATTCATCAACATCTCCAACATCAAAAAATTCACAAAAATCATCAAATATTGTTATCTGAAAAGCTGAAATCAATTAATAATGTTGTTCAAGCATAAAAGTAAGTATTAAAAGCGTTAAATCAATTAATTTTGTTATTTTAGGTTATTTTTTATTATGGATGATATTGCATATATACTGTAACTTATAAATGCAAGTTTTCTTACTTTTTCCATTATTGTTTTACGTTTTATTTGTTTATTATTCATGCTACAACATTGTTTTAGTTAGCTAATACTATTTGCAGACTTTTGATGATGATTAAAACATGTTCAACATTACCGTAATTTGGTCAAATTGTATGGAATTGCTCAATTTTCAGGTGTTGAAGACCTTCATCAAAAGTCTGCAAATAGTATTAGCTAACTAAAACAATGTTGTAGCATGAATAATAAACAAATAAAACGTAAAACAATAATGGAAAAAGTAAGAAAACTTGCATTTATAAGTTACAGTATATATGCAATATCATCCATAATAAAAAATAACCTAAAATAACAAAATTAATTGATTTAACGCTTTTAATACTTACTTTTATGCTTGAACAACATTATTAATTGATTTCAGCTTTTCAGATAACAATATTTGATGATTTTTGTGAATTTTTTGATGTTGGAGATGTTGATGAATTTGATAGTTTCTGTAGAGAATATTTGAAGTTGTATGGTGTTCCTATTGATTTTAACTCATGTAGTTGATCATAGAAAGTTCATTTATAGTTATTTTGAGCGATATCTAAAAAACGTATTAAAAAATATGAGATTATAAGCACAAATATACTGTAAAAAAAACATGTAACAACACCAATATAAATTGATAAAAACTGACGGGGGGTCGAAATCGATTTTTTACAATTTTTTGAATTTTGCTTATTTTTGACCAATTTTCGAGATGCCAAAATATTGAGAATGTCGGAATATATCAACTATTTGATATTTTCAGGTTGAAATATAGCTTGTGAAAGATTTTTGGGGCATATTTCAACATCCTGGAATCACTGGTTTTCGTTTCCCATTAAAATGAAAATACGGTAAAATATCAGGGAAAAATCTACGAAAAATCTGTGTTTTTCCGATACAATATCGCTAGAAACATTTTGTATGGCATTTTCATAGTTTATTTTAGTAGTGTGAAGTGTTTGGAAGTCATTTTTTAGAATTATAAGATTTTTTAAAATAACTGATTTTTCAAAATTTGAAAAATTTGATTTGATAATATTTGGTGTTGAAATCACCCCGAAGTGATGAAATAATGACATTAAGGCCAAAATGAATCTTTCTAGCGATATTGTATTGGAAAAACACTGATTTTTCGTTGATTTTTCCCTGATATTTTACCGTATTTTCATTTTAATGGGAAACGAAAACCAGTGATTCCAGGATGTTGAAATATGCCCCAAAAATCTTTCACAAGCTATATTTCAACCTGAAAATATCAAATAGTTGATATATTCCGACATTCCCAATATTTTGGCATCTCGAAAATTGGTCAAAAATAAGCAAAATTCAAAAAATTGTAAAAAATCGATTTCGACCCCCCGTCAGTTTTTATCAATTTATATTGGTGTTGTTACATGTATTTTACATTTCCAATGCATATTCAACTTTATCTGCAGAGAAAAAACCGAGTTTTTGGGATATTACTATGTTGGTGAAATTTGGGTTTTCAAATGGGTCGCATATTTCGAAATCGTTACCAAAGACGTTCAAACTTTCCCAGGATGCTCTAACACCATTATATTTCATAATGCAAGTCACCGCAAGTCGATATATTAAGAAATACAAAAGTTATATCATTGAGATAATGTTGGAGATGTTAGTTGCGCGCACTCTTTTATTTAGCAGTCGCTAACTAGGCGCCGTACGGTAACAATCTATATATTTTTGGAATCCCAACATATTGGGCTATTAAATACTGTATTACTTAGCTTTCCCAAGTTAGTATTGCTATTTTTTTACAGTGGTCAAAAATTACAAGTATCAAAATTTCGACATTAGAGGTCAGATAAATTTTTTTTGTGATAGCCATTTTATAGCCCTTACTTATGTGTACAATCCTGGGGCACAACTTTTTGTTTGGTTGCATTCCCGATTTTTCTCGATTTTTTGAATTTTTGGTTATAATCAATATTTGAATTAACGCGAAATGGGTTTTACACGGTAGAATGCTCCGAAAATTTCAAAATAACGTTTTTTCACCTTGTTTTATCGAATGGCTATAAAAGAATTGAAAACAAAATTTCAATGTGCAGTTAAGCCTAAAAAAATTCAAATAATCTGGTAGAGTGTCTCTTAAATATGTTTTAAGTTTGTAGATTGCACTTTATTTGGAAGTCTTTCTTTAAAATTACAACACAAGAAGAAGGAGAAAAAGGGGGAGGGGGGATCAGGATGCAAAGTGGTAAAGGGTAAAAGCTCCTCATAGAAATAATATATGTCACTTGTTCACATCGCCGTTGCTGGAAGCCCAAAAAAGATCTCAAAGATACGTACGCCATATTTGATTGTTGTTGAATAAATTTTTGTCATCATCATTTTTTATCATCATCATCATTCATCATCATGCGCAAAACATCCACCGCGTCCTTTTTTGTTTCACTGATAAAAACAAAAGAAAAAACATTTTTTAGTTGTTGAAAGAGTAAAAGAAAATATGTTTGATGGTGAAACATAGAAGTGCAACCATATATACATTTTTCATTTAAACGATGTTTTAGACACGACGGTATGGGCCGCCATTGTTACCACCAGCTCCACCACCACGGGCATCAGCATTACGGGTTGGGCAAGGACAGTAATTGGCATCACGACCAGGTCGGCCATCATTTCCAGCTTCGCCTTCTGGTCCTTGATCACCTTGTGGGCCTTGTGGACCAGGTCCTCCTTGTGGGCCTTGTGGTCCAGCTTCACCAGCAGCAGCATCAGAACCTGGAGCACCGGCAGGTCCAACTGGACCGGGAGCACCACGGGGACCTTTAGGTCCTGGACGACCAATAAGTTTTTGAGCATCTAAAAGTGAAATAGTTTAGATTCATTTCCTCTAATCTAGTAAAGGACTTCTTTAATTTTTCCCTCCATAAATGTTTATCAAACTTTCATTCATAAAAGCAACCATACACTGAGAAAAGGCTGTGGTGATGAAATCATCAATAAAAGTGACGAAATAGTGATGAAGTCATCACTGTCGAGATTTTTTTTGTCACTTTCATTGATAAATTCATCACAGCTTTTTTCAGTGTACAATTAGCTGGCTCAACCTTTTGAATGTTCAACAAAAGGTGAACATTTTTACGACTTGGATGATTAACGAACAACAATTTATGGAGGGAGGGGGGGGGGGGAGAGATAAATAAAAAAAGTGCCAATGAATTACCTCTTCCTTTTTCTCCAGCAGGTCCGGGAAGGCCGATAGGACCAGGGGGTCCAGGAGGGCCTTGTTCACCAGAAGTACCAGGATGCCCTGGACGGCCTTCGTGTCCGTTCATACCTTTAATTAAGAGGTTATTAATAAATAAATTAAGGGGAGTGCCGAAGACAGTGAACAACTTTTTATGAACGTTTTCCGTCGTTCCAAGTGATGGGGAATGAAAAAGTTTGTCCGCCGGCATCCAACGAATCATTTGGAATGACGGAAAAGGTTTATAGAAAGTTTTTCACTATCTCTGACACTCCCTTACAACAATGTCCGTACCTCGTGCACCAGCTAGACCTCTCATGCCAGGTCTGCCAATAGGACCAGGTGGTCCTTGGGGCCCAGCAGGGCAGTTAAAGCAGCCTGAGGCGCCGCTGTCAGCGGGGGTAACATCTTCAGCATCAACACCAGCAATACCATCAAGACCATTTTGTCCATCAGGACCTGGTCGTCCAGGGGTACCTTTTGGACCAGGTGGTCCTGCAGGGCATTTGTTGTTTTCAGCTTGACATTGGCATCCAGATCCACCAGCATTTCCACCTGATGAAAGAGCTGGAGGAACAGATGGTGGAGCAGCTCCTGAAGGAGTACCAGGAGCAGATCCACTTGAAGAAGAGCCACCACTTGGTCCACTACCTTGTGGGCCAGATGGTCCTGAGCCACCACTGCTACCACCGGAAGATCCAGATGGATGAGAGCTTGAGCCTCCAGCATTTTCATAATCTTGACGACGGAATCGTTTCTTTGTTGCACTTACACGCATCATATCACGCCATAAATCATCTGTATTTGAACGGAATTGACTAATTTCTGTATCAAGTTCATTCCAAATGGATTGAACATCAGCATAAATATTGCCAATAACAAAAAGACAGGCTATTAAAGTAACGCCCGAAATGGACGAGGCCAAAAATGTGGCCGTATGCACTTGCATCCTGAAAGCTCACTGAAAAAGGAAGAAAGATAAATATAATTTTAATGATAAAAATGATATCAACCTACCTAGAGCAAGCAATCTATGGGAGATGACCGCGTCTCTGTAGAATTCTAAACTTTTTGCAGTACCTTTTATAGCGATTTTTTTTAAAAATGCATAGAAGCGTTTCAAGCCCTCCCCAAAAAAATTGAGGTCATTCATTAAAAGAAAGTTAAAAAAACGACGACGTAGCATCATTGGTATCCATGATTCCTTAATTAAATGTCTGTTTTCTTTTTTTTATGGATTAATAAAGTGGTCTGTCGAGATTCATTTATTTTTTTTCAAAAGAAAATCTGCAGTTTCTCGTTTTTTAGAAGCAAAAAAAAAGAATTTCCCTTCCCAAAATTTATTTTTTTTCTTTTATCCCCTTTGGCGATAATGTATCCTGGTTGCTTCTATTATTTTTTTGACAGACATTCTTTCTTTTTTTTCATTGCACTGATAAAAAAAATTAGAAAAAAAAGGATTGCAAACGCAAGAAAAAAAAACTCGATTAACTTTTTTTTTTCGCTGACGTCGGTTTTTTTCTTGTCACTTCTTTTTTTTTGGGAAAGCATCCGTTTTTGTGTTTTTTTTAATTTAATCATTGCGGTTTTTTTTAATTGTCTTTAAATAATTGTTTTAAAATTGCTGAAACAAGAATTCTAATCATTTTTTAACAGTTTTAAAATTTAAGATTTTTATTTTTGTTCAAGCATAAAAAATAATCCTAGAATTTTAATTTGGGTCACATTCTTAAATTTTTTTATCCTTTTTTAAAGTAATGTTTTTTTCACTTTTAATTGAATTACTGCTCCTTTTTTTGATTTCTTACAGGTTAAAAAAAGGCGGGTAACTAAAACACCTTTTTTCGCAAATTGTTCCTGCTTTTTTTTTTGAAAAAAAAATGTTTGCAAAAACACTGTTTTAACAAATAACAGTGTTATTTATTTCATTTTTCATTGTGGTATAAAATTCTGATGATGCTGTCGTGTGCAGTGAAACTGTCAATAAATTTGTAAATTATTTTTTGTCTAATCACAACTCTGCTCAAATAAATAACGCTATTATTTATAAAATTAATATTACATATTATTACAATACAAAATAATTTATCACAAATACTTTTAGGTTGTAAGAAAATCAAATCAACAAGTTTTTTAGCTATAAATTAATGATACATATTTAAAATTTTTTTATAATGTAAAAACAAAATTGGCAAAAATCCTGTTTTAACAAAATCAAAAAGTCTTTCTTCGAGAAAAAAAGTGTATAGAAATTGTACAAATTTAACAAACATTGTAAATAAAATATTCAAAAGTAACGCGAAACATAAAGTTTGGTTTTTTCATAAAAAGATTGCGCTTTTTATTATTTAAAATGTGCAAAAAAAGAAGGAAATTTTTTACAAACGACAAAAAAGAATAATTTCGAAATTTTTGTTATTTTTTATTTAAAAAGAAAAAAAAACAGTCTATTTTTTGCCATCGTTTTTTTACATTTTTTCAAAAGTGTAAAAATAAAACGTTGCAACCACATTTATTTTTAAAGCAAAAAGCGATGACATTTTTCAAGCAAAATTTAACTGTTTTTAAAAAACTCTGTAAAAATTTTTATTCTGTCTTAAAAAAATGCAACTTTTTGAATATTTAAGATTTTATAAAAATGTTTGCTGCAATTTCAAAATGCCTCTTGAACCAATCTATCCCGAATGTAATATAAAATTATTAAAATGAAGAGAAAATGAAGAGAGGCGGAATACCTAAAAAATAATCGAAAAAAACAATGTTACGCAGTTTAAAAAATGAAATTTATCAGTGTTATTACGACTCCGAAGTTGGAGCCAGAGCCATTGCTCTCAAAATGTCAAAGAAAAGTTCCGTTTTTTGGGTCATGAATTTTGATTACTTAATCAATAATTAAAGCATTCTTATACTTTTAAATAGTAAAACCAAAAATAATCTTATTTTTACGCTTAAAGCAAAATTTTGTTGAACAAAAAATTTTGAGAAATGTGATTTATTTTAGGGGAAATTTCCCTGGGAATTAAAAATGATCACTTTTAGTGGTCAAAGATTTGTTTATACAGTTTTGTTTTGTTCCCGAAAATTTTTTGTGTAGAAACAAAAGTTTTTACATAAAATTTATTTAAAAATGGTTATTTCAGTTTTTAAAAACAGTTTAAGAGTCCAAAAATGCTTTAAAGGGAGTGTCGACGATAAGCAAAAAAAATTTTGTGTGGACAACAAGTATGTTTTAACACGAAAATGAGTTAGAGAAAAGAAATAGCATAGAAAAATGTCTTTTTCGTGTAAAAACATACTTGTTGCCAAAAAATTTTTTTTTGCTTGTCGTCGACACTCCCTTTAATTTAATGTTTAATAAGGAAAATAAAAATTTTAATTTTTTTGACCTTAAATTTAGACACTGGCAAGCAAACATTTTTCCTTTCCTTTCTTTGACTTTTTTTTCGTTACAGGTGTAAAATAAAATTTTGATTTAGTCTCTAATAATCATAGCTGCTAGATGTTATTTTTTACGCTGATTCCGAATATGGTATTTAAAAAATTTTTCCCATAGAACAAAGGGTGGAAAACTCAAAAATAGCATGTTTTTTCGACTTTTGACCCCTAGGTAAGCCCATGTAAGCATAACTGTGAGCACAGTTCGATAGCCCTTAAAAAAATACATCTGAATAAAAAATAAAAATCAGGGGGAAATCAGGGGAAAAAAATAGGGAGCAATCGCACAGCTACATTTTAATCAAAAATGTTAAAAAATCGAAAGGAGAAAATAAAATGCATTGTTTTGGCAATGTGTCTTTCATCACTATGCGACAATTTCAAAAAAAAGGAAAGGAAAAAAGTGTTCTCTTTTCTTTTTTTTCGACGAAAATTTTTTGCTTTCTTCAATTTTCAGATGGCATTTTCGGCGCTTTTACTTAATTTTTTTACTTTTTTGTTTTTATATTATTCTTATTCAGGTCTAAAAGTACTAAAATAAAGCAAAATTTTTTATTTTTTCGAAATTTATTTTTTCACTTGCCGGTCTCTACTTAAATTTGTGAAATTGCTTAAATCGAAATTTTAGGAAATGGCGAGAAATTCCCTCTTTTTTTCGATTTTCCTGGAAATGAGCAACCCTGCACTAGATTCTGGTGACCAAAATAAAATAATTTATCCATAATTTTTGTTTATCTTTTATCAAAAATTTTGTTGTAATTTTTAGCAAATGTAAAATAACATAAAAAAAATTAATCAATAATCAAACAACACTGTTTTAAAAAAGATTTAATTAACATTAACATGGCAGAAAGCCAAAAAAATGTGCAAAATTTTCAGAGTCTTGTCAACGTTTGTTTGTCCATCATTAAATGACCTCTGACATTTTTTTTTTCGCGATCGGGAGGAAAGAAAAAAAACAAAAAATGCAAAAAAAGAAAAACGCATTCAGTTTTTTTGCAATCAATTGCTCCATTTTTTTGCCATTGCGTTGTTCGTTGGCGGCATTTTTCTGTGCCATCGAGCATATTCAACTCTCTTGTTTTTGTTTTTGCCAAAAAAATGAAAGTTTTTCAATTAAATGCATATTTTTCTTTGCTATTTATATTTTGGTGTTTTGGTGTAATTTTTATTGCTCCATATTGTTATGAAATTCTTGGAGGAGCAGCAATAAAAGTGGCACAAATCTTTTATTTAATTATTGCTTTTGCAGTTTATCGAAATATTTGGGCGTATAAAAATGAAAAATATGCAAAAAAATGTTTTCCAATAAGCATTGGCGGATATGTAAGTTGTTGTTTTTTTGGAGAGAGAAAGCATGTTTTAGCATTTTACTTATTTAATAATATTATATTTTTAGGCTATAGTTTCAATTGCACAAATTTTAGCATGTTTTCATTTTGCTGGTTATTTGGGGGGATTTATTAGTAGGTTTAAATTTTTATTAAAGGGGGGGGGGGATTTCGGCATTCATAAATTTTTTAAATTTGTTTTTTCGTCCTTGAAACCAATCAGGCAAAATAAGGTCTTTTTTTGAGATAAAACTCATTTCCTATATCCGGATAAAAAAGTTTGTTTTGCATTGGCATTACCGTGATTTATCTCACATCGCCCTGCAATGAATATTAGTCAAAAAATTATTTAAAGATGAGACTCCGTTTTTGGGAACAGAAATTTGCGAACTATAAATTTGTGGGACTGTTTTTTGACTTTGCAGATATGGATTTTTGAGATGTTTGGTTTTCAAAAAAGTAAATATGTATAAAAAAGATAATTATTGTAATAGACATTAAAAAAAAAATTAAAAAAAATTAAAAAATTAAACATTTGTCGCAAAACGCGCTTCCTTTTTTTGTCGTTTAGTCAAAGTCAACTTTTGACGCATCCATTTTATTGCGTGGATGGTCGAGCGGTTCAAGCCTTGGGTTTGGACCCAGCGGTCGCGGGTTCAAATTTTTGCAAAGGATAATAATGAAAAAAAGTTGAGGAAAAATGAAAGGAATTTTGGAATTTTTCTTTTTTTTCTCAAATTTTTTGGCCGTTCAAAAATATTTTTAATTATCACGTCTTATAAGCCATTTTTTGTAAAAATCGACGCTGCGATTTTTGCGGACCCATATTTGCGGACAAGAATTTTAAGGATTTATTTTTGAGGACAACATTTTTGGGGATACTATGTTTGGGGACTGATTTTTAGGGATTTATTTTTGAGAATTGAAATTTGGGGAATGATTTTTGCAGACGCTATTTTTAAGGATTGAAATTTAAGGACGTATTTTTGGGGAAACGATTTTTGAGAACTCATATTTGAGGATTTTTGTTTGAGGATTTATTTTTGCGGACGCGACATTTGAGGACGAAGTTTTTGCGGACGCGACATTTGAGGACTGAAATTTGCGGACACGACATTTGAGGACTGACCAGCTAAAGCGTTGTTTTTTTCAACAAAAATGTTACAAAAATTTTTTTTGTGTTTTTATAACATTTTTGTTGAAAAAAACAACGCTTTAAAACGCATTCTGTCAATTTTTTTCAAACGGGTGGCACCGGCAAAAAATCGACCTTTTTTTTATTTTACCAATGTTTTCGACGATGCTTAAGAAGCAGGAAAAAAATATTTTTACATCTTATTTCGGCAAAATGCCGGATTTATCGTGTCGAGAATGCCAAAATCGACTTTTTTTCTTTTCCATGCCATATTTTTTCCATGACTTAGTTTGGGTTATCATTGCACCCACATAGGTTTTCGACTATGGGGAATCCGAATATGGAATCAGTATTTTGAAATTTTCGTTGTAAGACCCATTTTTGACACATTGACTATGTACAATAGGGAAAAACTGGGTCAAGACATTTTTTTTTAGATTAGCAAATAGTACCATTCGATTCCCCGTCATTTTTTACCCCAGGGTGGGAATTACCGTCTTATAAGAAGTTTATCCCGATGTTTCCCGTATCATCGAATATAGACTCCTGTAATTTCGACAATTTCGATCACTTACGAAAAATCGAATTTTAATTCATTTTAGCTATTTCTCCGTTTGTATAGGTTTTCAACTATGGCGAATTTCATGGTGGATTCTGTTTTTGATAGAAATCAAGTTTTTGTGCCGAAACACGTCATGCTACAGTATGACATGATCATCTTCGGAAAAAAAATTCTCCTGATTCCTTTTTTGCATCAAATATGCTAAAAACTGTTTGTTACTGTCTCTAAATACTTGGTTTATCATAATTAAACAAAAAAATAATTACATGCCATCTGAAATTGTTTTTGCAGTTATTGAGAAAGTTTACTGTTACAAGAAGCAGACGATAAAAAGTCGAAAAAATTTATTTTGTCAAAAATCTGTTTTTAAAGTCATATTTGCTTTTAAAACATATTTTAATTCTTTTTTGCTCTATAAAAACCAAAGATAATGAGGGTGTCCCGATGTTTCCCAAGTCGCCCGAATAAAGTTTACTGTAATTTTGATCACCTATGAAAAATCGAATTTTATTGAGTTTTAACTAATTCTCCGGTAGTATATATAAGTTTTCAACCATGGAGAATTTAATGATAACAAGAATGTCAGGCCAAATATATGACTTTTAGCCATATGACGACATTACGACATTTTTCCACTTCTGAAGAAATTTTTTCGACTTTTTATCGTCTGCTTCTTGTAACAGTAAACTTTCTCAATAACTGCAAAAACAATTTCAGATGGCATGTAATTATTTTTTTGTTTAATTATGATAAACCAAGTATTTAGAGACAGTAACAAACAGTTTTTAGCATATTTGATGCAAAAAAGGAATCAGGAGAATTTTTTTTCCGAAGATGATCATGTCATACTGTAGCATGACGTGTTTCGGCACAAAAACTTGATTTCTATCAAAAACAGAATCCACCATGAAATTCGCCATAGTTGAAAACCTATACAAACGGAGAAATAGCTAAAATGAATTAAAATTCGATTTTTCGTAAGTGATCGAAATTGTCGAAATTACAGGAGTCTATATTCGATGATACGGGAAACATCGGGATAAACTTCTTATAAGACGGTAATTCCCACCCTGGGGTAAAAAATGACGGGGAATCGAATGGTACTATTTGCTAATCTAAAAAAAAATGTCTTGACCCAGTTTTTCCCTATTGTACATAGTCAATGTGTCAAAAATGGGTCTTACAACGAAAATTTCAAAATACTGATTCCATATTCGGATTCCCCATAGTCGAAAACCTATGTGGGTGCAATGATAACCCAAACTAAGTCATGGAAAAAATATGGCATGGAAAAGAAAAAAAGTCGATTTTGGCATTCTCGACACGATAAATCCGGCATTTTGCCGAAATAAGATGTAAAAATATTTTTTTCCTGCTTCTTAAGCATCGTCGAAAACATTGGTAAAATAAAAAAAGGGTCGATTTTTTGCCTGTGCTTTTTTCTTCGAAATTTTAGAAAAAATTGGCGGAATGCGTTTTAAGCTGGTCAGTCCTCAAATGTCGCGTCCGCAAATTTCAGTCCTCAAATGTCGCGTCCGCAAAAACTTCGTCCTCAAATGTCGCGTCCGCAAAAATAAATCCTCAAACAAAAATCCTCAAAAAGCGATCCTAAAATTCCAGTCCCCAAAAATCGCGCCCGCAAAAATAAATCCCTAAAAAAATATCCTGATAAATGTCGTCCTCAAATTTCATTTCTCAAAAATAAATCCGCAAAAATTAGTCCGGAAACATAGTATCCTCAAAAGTGTTGTCCTCAAAAATAAATCCTTAAAATTCTTGTCCGCAAATATGGGTCCGCAAAAATCGCAGCGTCTAAAAATCGTACAATGCATCGGATTTTGAAAAAAACAAATTTCAAAATTAAGGGCTAATTCGTTGTGTCTAGACCAAATCAAGGTCGTAGAATCCGAAAATGAGGTCCTTTTTGGCTGAAAATGCCATGGCACAAAGTTACGAAGTGCCGTGCCACAAAAAGTGCCAAAAATGACCTTTCTTAAAAACTGCCATAAAATGCATATAAATCGATTCGTCTCAACGCATTCAATCAGATGAAGACTAATTTGATCGTTTAAAGTTATTTTTTCGATAAGTTTTTCTTAATTAAAGTTCTGGGTATACGGTATTAGAGATATGGTGCCAACACCAGTATGTAGGGAGTAGTTTTTTTTGGTCCCGTTTTCTTCCTCACATCATTTTACATCTATATGGAGCAAAATAAAAGAAAAAAAGGTAGGGTGCGAAAGTTTTTTATTGAATTGAAGGCAAAAAGTTCACCCCCAACACCATTTCGATAGAAAAACTCAGTGGTTATGGGACTTATTGACATGCGGTAACTTTTATAATGTAATACTATGTTATTTGAGTGGTCCGGACAAGTTTCACCCATCAAACTTCAAAAATGTTGATTTTAGAGCGACTTGAATTTCTAATTTTCACCAACATGATCAACATCAAAAAAAATTTTTTTTTCTTGGAAAATATAAGCGGATCTGCTTAAATAATGAAAATAACGTACAGTTATATTGAAATAAAATGTATATGAACAAATTCTGACAATTACTGATAAAATGCATTTCGGCTATATACTCACAAGGGACCGTACGAGTTGATATTTGAGTTAAGACATCCCACATAGTTTAACCCATTCATTATAGCTCAAATACAAATCCCCAAAAATTTTACGTGCCACGGATAAGGTTTACGCATTTTTCGTCAAATTTCATTTTTTGGTCATTTTGCTAGCACAGGGGGGACCAAGGCAAATTGCGCATCTTTAAAGTGCCGACAAATGCATAAACCTTATCCGTGGCACGTAAAATTTTTGTGGATTTGTTTTTGAGCTTTAATGAATGGTTTAAACTATGTGGGATGTCTTAACTCAAATATCAACTCGTACGGTCCCTTGTGAGTATATAGCCGAAATGCATTTTATCAGTAATTGTCAGAATTTGTTCATATACATTTTATTTCAATATAACTGTACGTTATTTTCATTATTTAAGCAGATCCGCTTATATTTTCCAAGAAAAAAAAATTTTTTTTGATGTTGATCATGTTGGTGAAAATTAGAAATTCAAGTCGCTCTAAAATCAACATTTTTGAAGTTTGATGGCTGAAACTTGTCCGGACCACTCAAATAACATAGTATTACATTATAAAAGTTACCGCATGTCAATAAGTCCCATAACCACTGAGTTTTACTATCGAAATGGTGTTGGGGGTGAACTTTTTGCCTTCAATTCAATAAAAAACTTTCGCACCCTACCTTTTTTTCTTTTATTTTGCTCCATATAGATGTAAAATGATGTGAGGAAGAAAACGGGACCAAAAAAAACTACTCCCTACATACTGGTGTTGGCACCATATCTCTAATACCGTATACCCAGAACTTTAATTAAGAAAAACTTATCGAAAAAATAACTTTAAACGATCAAATTAGTCTTTATCTGATTGAATGCGTTGAGACGAATCGATTTATATGCATTTTATGGCAGTTTTTAAGAAAGGTCATTTTTGGCACTTTTTGTGGCACGGCACTTCGTAACTTTGTGCCATGGCATTTTCAGCCAAAAAGGACCTCATTTTCGGATTCTACGACCTTGATTTGGTCTAGAGACAACGAATTAGCCCTTAATTTTGAAATTTGTTTTTTTCAGAATCCGTAAAATCAACAAAATTGTACGATTTTTATAAAAAATGGCTTTTATATTCACTATTTTAAAGATTTTGGCATATTTTCGTGCTAAGAGGACCCGTGCAATGGAAAGAAAAAAAACTTTATCTATCCCGAACGCTCCCTTTAAATTACGTTTTGAGACGACGAAAAACTTTAATCTGTAACATTTTTTAGAACCACAAGAACATGCTTTCTTTGCATTGATTATGCTAATTCCTGCCTTACCTCTTGGACTTTTTGGATTTGCTTTATCATTTTATTGTAATCTAAAACTTAGAGTACCGTATATTTTTTATAAACGGGTGGAATATTATTCATTATTTCCAATTTATTCAATTTTGGCAATTTCATTAAGCTCTTATGCCCTCTATTTCATTTCTGTCAGTCGAGATGTTATTTTCAAACACGAAGCAATTTCGACACATTCCGCGATTGTTCTGGCTGGATTCTTAATTTTGATTGGATTTCTTTCATTCAAAAAAGATGCATTTTTTTGTGCATTTATATCATTGGTATGTTTTTGACTTTTAAAATATGCAAATTTAAGCATGCAAATTTTAATTAAAATATGTAAATTTTATTTTTTAGAGTTTTGCTGCATTTAGCTACGCTAAAATAGTTGCCACAATGGCATTTGCATGGTTACATGGCACTAATTTTGATAACGTAAAGGCCGATTATTCCATTGTTATTTTTCATATTTATACAATTTTGACTTTTATCTTTGTTGGAATGATTCTGTGCTATTATGCTGCCAAAGCGGAATCTCTCAATCCATCACAAAAATCGCCACCTAAACATAAAATTTTTGTTGTTAATGATAACGTTGTTTTACCAATTACAGTATGCCAAAAATGTTAATTTTGGGGACTATGCAAATTTGATTATCTAAAAATAAAGTATTTTTAAAAATAATTTTAAGGTTTATGAAATGAATTAAAAAATTACTTTTTTCAATTGTTAGAAAAATGTTAGAATCAGAAAATTTTCTGCAGAATATTTTTTATCACTGATGGCTAGGATCAGTGATAAAAATTTATGTAACGGCACAACCCTGTGGTGGTTCTCCCCTTTTCAGAATCTTTCATTCCACTTCACGGAGTTTTATGAGTGTTCTCCATTGCCTTCCAATTTGAACCCCTAAGCTGGGTGTGCAGCGACATGGACTCGAACCTGCGAGGGCGGGGCTGTGAGAAGAGCGCTTTACACCACTCGACCACACGTGCATCCTATAGTTAATTAAATTTAAAATCAAAGTCGTATTAAAATATATCAAATATAAATTGATTGGTACCAGCTGCAAAATAAATATTTTTAAAGAACTTTTAATTTTTTGTGTAACATTGGTGTTTCGATAATATTTTAATAATTTGTAAAAAAGTCAAATATTTGCAACATTATTAATGTTGTAAATTTGATCTTTGATATTATTATCGTTACTCAGTGATTTATTTTTAAAAAAAAAAAGAATTAATTATTTTTTAAGCTGTTAAAAATGAAAGGAAAAGGGAACAAAAAATTCAAAAAAATAATAATTCTTTTTACATATTTTTTTCATTTCTTTGATTTCTCCGCGTTTTTTTTGTTAAACAAAATGTTTAAAAGCACAACTTTTTTTGTAACATCTTTCAAAATTATTTGAATGAAAAAATGCCGCCCTGGAAAAAAAAGGCAGACACCAGCTAAAATATTCTTTTTTTTTGCGCAATTTTTTCAACAAAACGCAGCAAAACATTTTCAAAAAGGGTTAACAAAAACTAGAATATTTTTTATTTAATCAATTTTTAAATTTGAATTTTTTGAACATAACACAAAACCTTATATTCCTATTTTAGTAATTTTTTGAAAAATCAGTGAATAATGTTGTTGCCTCATTTACACATAAAAAACAAAATCAAACAATGAAATAAAATTCATTAAATAATAAATGAAAATTAAAGTTTAACAACATAAAATGAGATATAAAATTTTTTTAAGAGCACATTGACATGTCAATTCACGTAATTTTGGGGTCATGAATTCAAACATATTCTTGCAAATTTTGTATTTATTCATCTAAAAAATTGCATCATTTTTGACAAAACAAAAATCTCCTTTTGCTTTATTAAAAAAAATTTAAGATATAATAAATTAAAAGATAAAGACCCGAAAATCCGATTCGACAGAATATTTGACCAGATTTTTGTATTTTGTGTGTCGGGTTACCTGTTATTAATGCTATCAGTGATAATAAAATAAAAAAAAAATGATTTAATTTCTGTCAATTGTAAAAGAAAGTTGTAGTATCCGACGAAGAAAGATTTTTTATTTGATACTTCCTTGTTTTTATGCCCCCCCCCCCTCAACTTTTATTTATAAAAATCCGCCCCCCCCCTTTTTTTCGCAATAAAAAACTCAATATTTTTATGCAAATTTGTGAATGAAAATTGAATGAAGAGAAAAAAGAAATATCTTTTATTTCCAAGTCTAATTTGTGTTTTCTTATTGCCCAAAAAAGATGGGTTATTCAAATATCTTTGAAGTGATGTCTAGGTACATTCGTCGCAGTCTTTTTTCTCTTCTTTGAAAAACGACGAGCCAGAAAAAATTCTAGGTCTTCGTGTTTGTGCCCCGACGGTATAAGGGTGTAACGCGCATGCGTTGAGCGTCGAAAGGAGTGGATCGAGTCCGCGACGGTCAAAAAAAAATTTTACGAAAAAAATTTTAAATTATTTTTCGGGGTAATCAAGCATGGGGATTCAGGATATAGAGGCGGTTTTTATTTATTAATTAGTAATTTGTGGTAAATGGTAAAATTTGTATAAAAAAGATTTTTGCTTTCTTTAAATGAAAAGTTTTTGAAGGAAAATATAACTAATTATAAATTTATTATTATGAGATTTAATTACAAATTTATTATTATGAGAGACAAAAGTTGTGAACTGTTTTAAAAAAAAAAGTTTTGCTCTTTGACTGCAAAGTGCCTGGTTATTTATTTTTAAATCGAATGTTTGTAACAAGTAATCAAAGTACAAAAAATGTTTTACAAATTTATTAAATAAATTATCTTTTTCATTTATTTTTTAAATATATATTTTTTTCTGATCAATTTTTTACTTTACAAATCATCATCTTCTGATTAGGGGTGCCTCCCCCCCCCCCCCCCCCGATTCCCCGTCCCCGACTACTTTTGAACTTCGGGGATCCCCGACACCTTTCTTCCCCAAAAAAAATTCCTTAATTTTAGATTTTTCAAACTTCGTTAAAAAAGATAAAAATTCCCAAAAAAACCATAAACAAAATCAGCCATTTGTATTTTCATTATTGGAAAATTGAGGAAATTTTTCCATAAATTTACCCAAGGCCGTATACAGAAAAAAATTTCAGGGGGGGCACAGCGATTTTCGGGGGGGGGGACGCCTTTGATCTTTTGCCGCCGCCAACACTAAGCGGCAAAAGATCAAAGGAAATTTCTCAGTTTTGGGGGGGGGGCACAGAACCCGAATCCCCCCCCCTCGCTACGGCCTTGAATTTACCCCTCCCCGACATATCCTCCCCGATTTTCCCCGGCCGGGGAAGTCGGGGAGGGAAAAATCGAAAAAGTCGGGGATTCCCCGTCCCCGACTTTTTCGATTTTCGGGGGGGGGGGGACGGCAACCTTACTTCTGATTCTTCTTCATTATTGAAATGTTCAGAAATTTTTTTCTTTTTTTTGCCAAAACTGTACACAGGTTGTGATTGTGAATAGTGTTCATCAACCCGACTTGAAATCAAAAAAACCGGTCGGTCAGAAAATCGGTCGGGTCAGTCGAGTTAAAAGCCGGGTTGCGAATTTCCTCGGGTCGGGTCAACCCCTCAAGTCGGTTTGGTCGGGTTACGGGTCGGGTTAATGAACACTAATTGTGAAGCAATTAATCGAGGAAAATCAGAAAAATTTTGATTTAAATTAAGATTGTTAAATTGAGCATTTGAATAATTAAGAGTAAGATTATTAACAGGTTTTACTTCGTCTTTTAAAAAAAAATTGCATTCATTTGATGCCATCTTAAATTTTTTTTATTTGTTACGGTATATATTTTAAGAAAAAGAACACCAATAAAAGAAAATATATTATTTAAAATTTTTTTGATGAACCGAAAACAAAAGGCAGGTATTGCGTCATTATTTTCTTGCTTCTTTTTTCCTTTTTAAAACAATTTTGATCTGTTTTTTTGACTTTTTATACAAATTTTACCATTTACCACAAATTACTAATTAATAAATAAAAACCGCCTCTATATCCTGAATCCCCATGCTTGATTACCCCGAAAAACAATTTAAAATTTTTTTCGTAAAATTTTTTTTGACCGTCGCGGACTCGATCCACTCCTTTCGACGCTCAACGCATGCGCGTTACACCCTTATACCGTCGGGGCACAAACACGAAGACCTAGAATTTTTTCTGGCGTGAAAATCTGAGGGTCTCGTTTTAAAAGCTTCATAACTTTAAAATTATTAATTTAAAAAAAAAATAAAAAATGCCATCGTCTTTCTCGTTTCCCAAATCACAAGAAGCATATAAAAATTTTAATGAAAATGAAAAAAAAAATTTATGACGAATGTACCTAGTGATGTCTTAGTAATATATTATATATCCCAGATTGATCTCTTAGATAAGACCCGACAGTGGTAATGTGTGTGTTTTGCATTTAATGGCATAAAAAAAGGAATTTTGACCTTGCAAAAAAGAACACGCAAAAATGCAACATTAGAAACAATTTGTTTTAGTCGACAAACATCGTTGAAAGAAATGGTAGAATTTTTTAGTTTTTTTACTTTTGCATTTATTGCATTAATTTATGGTGGCGTATTAATTAGCTGTGATGAAAATGCAAATATTTGGGATTCTGATAAAACTTTATTATTTTCAACAACAACTTTGAAGCCGCCTTCTAAATCCTCAACTTTAATTCCTACAACTTCAACTCCAACTACTTCACCAGAAATGATTCGACAATGTTCTTGCACAGAATCTGAAGAATGTATTACCAAAGCATGGACGCAAATTTCAGAATATCAAGAAATATGTAAATCAAATTTAAATTATTTTGGAAATGATACTTCAAAACTTGTCAAATGTTTTATCAATGATAAAAGTGGCGGAAAACTTCTCAATCTATGTGTTCAAGCTTTTGCCGCATGTGCCATGCCAAAAACAACTCCGAAATTAATTGCTAAAAAACTTAATATTCCTGTAATTCGAGTAAAAGAGCATGAAATGATTGAATCTTTAAAAGCTTTTCATATTTGTGCTGGAAATTTTCTCAAAGATAATATTCTTCAATGCTTTAACAAAAAAAACTGTGGTGTTTCATATATTGATTTTGAAGATGTTGGAAAATTGGGGGCCATTTGTCCTGCCACGAAAGGATATTATTATACAATTACCGTAAAAGCACTGCCATGTTTAAAGGCTGGGCTAAAACATGTTGGAAAACAATAAATATGAAACAGAATTTTTTAATCATCCTATATTAGGATAATTTTTGCATTTATTTGATTTTTGCCCAAATTGTTTCTACTTTTTTTAGTTTGTTTTGGTATTTTTATTAAAATATAATTACAGAAATAAAAATTGAACTTTAAAAATTCTGTTTTTTCAATGCACGTAATTATGAACATCTTTAAATCCTCTTTAATTTTTTGATCCATTTCGAAATCTTAAAAAGTTTAAACATTATATTTTTGAGATTTATAACGAAAAAAATACTTTTTATAGGGGAATGGGCAGTTTGCGACTTTTTTAGGCTCAGAAAACGCAGAAAATTGATTTTCAGGATCTTGCATTCTCCAGTTTTTTGTCGTTGCAAAACCCAAATAATGAAAAAATGGGCAGAATGCAAGGCCGTGTTTAGGGGGGGGGGGGATTCGGAACCTGTCCCCCCCCCCCTCCCCGCAATTGATGAATTTTCTTTGATCTTTTACCGTTTTTTCATTTCTTTGTTTTAAAATTTCATTTTCGAATAAACACTTCCATTTTTCTTTAATACAAATATATATAAATGTGTAATAAAAGGAAACTTTTTGTTTTTAAACTAAAATTATGAAATTTTGTCATTGATGTTTTTTTAAAGTTTGTTTAAAGCGAACGACAGTTTTCTAAAACATTTTTGGAGAAACTTTTACCAAAAACGTAAAGATTAAAAATGCAAATATGTGAAATAATATCTTCTTTTTTTTACAGACGTCTGAATTAAATCAATATTAACTCAGAGAAGCTAACAAGCTTTTTCTAGAATTTTTGTAGTAAAAAAATAGTACGTTTAAGGCATATATTCATAAAATATTCAAAAAAGAGAGCAATGGTTTAGTCAACAAAAATTTGATTGGTAAATAAAAAAAAGCTATAAAAAAGTATTGACTTAAAACGATATTAAATAAGAAGGATAGACAAAAATATCCCTATTTTTCTGTCATACCATTCTGCATAACTTTTCTTTCTTTTTTTAGCACCAAAAAATCGGGGCGATGTTTCTTCAGAAGGATTAAGAAAAAACAAAGTAAAATTTTGCGCGCTGATTTGTCTTTTGTTTAGCTCCCTTTTTAGTGGTTAATGAATATGAACCAAGAAAAAGTTTAAAGGAGCCCGGTCAGATAGCACAACTCTCTCAACAGAGGGAGCAGAGAAAAAGAGACATTCTTTTTCCAGTGAGAGAAAAGAAATAGTGCGCACTCACTCTTTTTTTCCCTGATTTTGTCGTCTTGATGAAAACGAGAGCGTTGTGCTATCTGACCGGGCTCCTTTAACACGAAAAACATGTGAATTTTGGCGTATAATTTTGATCTTAATTAATACTGATTTTTTGCGGTGAGTTTTCTTCAGAACCATGAAATGGAGAGATAAAATTTTTTAAACATTTTATAATTATGTTTTTTTGCTTATTCTTACTTTTTAGTAATCTTGATATTAAAAAATGAAAATAAAAAATTCAAACAGAAACCAAATTGTATATTTTTTTAGTGTTTAAAAAAGTTGCGCCATTTTTTGCATTACAATTTTTGCTGTGTTTTGAAATATAATAAGGCTTTTTATCGCCTTTTTTCTGTGCGATTTAAATTTTTTAGACAGAAATCCTTTCAAATCTTTTTGATTTTTTGCATCTATTTTGTTCGTCTGCCGCAAAGATAGATTTTTTACACACTTTTTTAGAAAAACAATTAAAGGAATATTGCCGATTTTTTGTTTCTTCAAAAATGTGTTTTTAAAGATCATAAAAAAATGAATAAATAATTTAAATATTATTTTTGTATTATTGATCAGGAGATCAAAAGCTACAAAAATATTTTTTGTGAGGTCTTGAAAGTGAATATATGGAAAAAATTAATATTAATAATTCAAAATTTTAATGTACATTTTTGCCAACAATTTTTAGCGTTCAAGGATGACATCATTGCCGTTTTTTAATTTTCATTATTGATTTATTTTTTCCATATCTTTGCTACATCTTTCATTTTATTATAATCTTAGGAGGTTTCTTTAAAATATTTTTTTGCTTGAGCTATTGTAACAATAAATTTTAAAATTCATTATCAAGGTGTTGCAAAAAATGTAAAAAATTCAAAAATAAACCTTTATATCGATTTGAAATTTCGGTGTTTGCCATTAAAAATTTGTGTAAAATGTCGGCAAAGTTTTTTTTCTCTTTTAAGAAAAAAGTGATTATTCTTTGAAAGCTGTTGATTAAATGATGAAATACAAAAGCGATTTTTTTGCAAATGTGCGGCGGCAAAAAAATGATTTTATTTGCATCATTTTTCATTTTTTTGTTTTTAAAAATGCGTACACGTCTCTATCTTTGTGCAAAAATTTGTTTTTTTTGCATTAGACCAACCACATTTGCTTTTTAACTTTTTAACAAAGAGCAATTTGGAACTTTGGAAAAAAACATTTTATTTCTTTAAAGTCTGTGTTTTTTTATATTTTTAAAAAATTTATCACAGATTTTTTTGCATTTTGCTAAAAAAAGAGTGCAGCAAAGTTAAATTATTTTGAATATTTTGGTTTTTTTAAATGCATAATTTAATCGTATATTATATACCATTATATTTATAATAAAATGCCAAAAAGCTTATAATTTACAGCTGAACAATCTCAGTCGAAGCATTAATAAATAAAAATTCATTATATCTGAAGTAACATAGATCAAAATTTTTCCCAAAACGTCGAAATATGTCAACTAATAAACTAGTTTTAATTTCAAAATCACAAAGTTGAAAAAATTTTCAAAAATATTAATTTAAGCATAGGGATCAGTTAAAGGATGAATATGCAGCAAACCTCCAGGATCGTCTTCACATTCTTCTTCTTCTGATTCACTTTCAAAATTTGTTGTACATACTTTTCTTTTTCGATGAGATAATTTTGCCTTTTTTTGTTGCAAAATATTTTCCACAATCTTCACAAGTTCTAGACTTTAAATCTTTTTTGACCGAAGAACAGAAAGAATTAAAAATTGTTTCTTTTGGGATCAAAGAATTGTAAAGGATGCAATGTGCAAGCGCTCCAAAATGACCAGTTTTTTCATCAATAATTAAACCTAAAAAATAATGTAAAAATTTTAATGTACATTTTTGCCAACAACTTTTGGCGTTTAAGGAAGACATCATTGACGTTTTTTAATTTTAATTATTGATTTTTTTTGCCATTATTTGCCATATCTTCATTTTATTATAATCATACGAAGTTTCTTTAAAATAGTTTTTTTGCTTGAGTGGTTGATAAGTTTTAAAATTCATTATCAGGGTGTTGCAAAAAAGTGTAAAAAATTCAAAAATAAACCTTTATATCGATTTAAAATTCCGGTGTTTGCCAATAAAAATTTGTGTAAA
Organism: Panagrolaimus superbus; assembly: GCA_964035985.1. Taxonomy (NCBI): domain Eukaryota; kingdom Metazoa; phylum Nematoda; class Chromadorea; order Rhabditida; family Panagrolaimidae; genus Panagrolaimus; species Panagrolaimus superbus. The sequence goes on from OZ038357.1 coordinate 18,692,885, forward strand.
ATGTCGGCAAAGTTTTTTTTCTCATTTAAAAAAATAAATTGTTCTTTGAAAGTTGTTGATTAAATGATGAAATGCAAAAGCGATTTTTTTTGCAAATGTGCGGCGGCAAAAAAAGCTTTTATTTGCATTGTTTTTATTTTTAAAGTTCATTTTTGAATAGACACTTTCTATTCTCTTTAAAAAAAAGGAAACTTTGGCTCGATTTTTTTAAAACAAAAATGACGAAATTTCGCCGTTGATGTTTCTCACTTTTTTGTCTCAAAAGTTTGTCCAAAGTGAACGTCTGATTTCTAACAAAATTTTGCAGAAACTTTTATTAAAAAATTGCAAAGCATAAAAATGCAAATTTGCATATTTTATAAAAAAAATTAAATACGCACGTTTAAATTTTTATTTTTCGCTATTTTTTGGTAAAAATTTCTCCAAAAATTTGTTAAAAATGCGGAAAAAACAGATTTTGAATTTTTTATTTCTTTTAAATGTATAAACTTTTAATTAAAAACGAAATTTTTGTAAGAACGGAGAAAAAAAAGTGATGCGAAAAAAACCTTTCATTATCTTTGGTAACGTATCCTTTGTTGCCAAATGTGATGAAACAGTAATAAATAATGAAAACTTTTGATGGTGCCCCTGGGTTTTTTGCATCACTTTTTATATCTCTGTAACGTGAAAAATAATGATGAAATATATGATGATTCATTGTCGATTCGACCATTAAAAATTGTAAATAACGAAATTTCGATTACTGTCTTGACAAATTTTATTAAATTTATATGCAAATACAGTCGTAAATTAAAATAACCCGGAAAACAAAACTGATTATTAAAGGATACAATAACTTTATTCAAAATATATATCAGTTTTTTAAACAACGAAATATCACAGATTTTTTGGACAAACAAAATTCTATTTTTGAGTTTGTATATAAAAATAGTTAATATTTCAATAATTCAATTATAGTGAATATAAATATAATGTGAGATAAGTATTTTTTTCGTTGCATTTTCACTTTTTAATTTTTTATACTTCGAAAAGGGACGAAGGATTTGTTTTACAAAATTATTAATGTTTTTAATTGAAAATATATGTTTCTATCATAGTTATGATCATATTTCTAACAGTAATGTAAATCTTCAAGAACTATAGTCTTTTTTAATTTAAATTTAAATTTCATAACAAAATATTCAAAAAAAACTTTTAACGATGCAAAAATATTGATCGCAAACAACTGACTTTTTTTTCGCCGAAACTTTCAACAGAAATATTTATTTTGTTTCCCCTTTTTTGGTCGTAAACGAAAAAATACATTTGTTTTTTTTAAAGGGAGTGTCGAAGTTAGTGAAAACCTTTTTATGAACGTTTTCCGTCGTTCCAAGTGATGGGGAATGAAAAAGTTTGTCCGCCCGCACGCAACGGATGCATTCTCCATCACTTGGAATGACGGAAAACGTTCATAAAAAGTTTTTCACTATCTTCGACACTCCCTTTAACAACAAAAATAAGTTTTTTCCATGATTGGAAAACATCGAAAAAATTCATGCACTTTTTTGTATGATCATTTCAAATAAAATATTATATCTATTTATTTTTTAACATTTATCATGGAAAAAGGCTAGATTGTGTTTAAAATTCTAAAATTTCCGGAGCCTCAGAGACCGGACGATTAGGGGGGTAAAAAATGCCCTCCAAAAAATATTTTTGTAATTTAATTCAAAGTATTTCTAGTTTTTATTTTTGTGTAATAAAAATAGAAAAACTTTGGTAAAAAAACGAAAAGTACTTCAACAAAAGTTCTGAGTTCTAAAAAGCTTTACCAAATCTTTGATATGTTTTTTTTCATGAAATTGAAAATTTGAATAACACAAAAACATGTTTTTTTAAAAATTGACGTCAATTTTTGTGTTCATCGACAGTAATAACTCAACAAATTATAGATTTAAAACTAATCTTATAATAAAAACAAACAAACTTATTTCAACAAAACTATTTTTTGTTTATTTTTTTAGCTTTAAAATTTATAAATAGCTTTAATTTTTAAGCTTTCTTAGAATTTATTTAACTTTAATATTTTTAAATTACAATTTTGTAATAATTATTTAATTATAATTGTTTTTTTTGAACTATTTTGTAACAATTTATTAATAAACACATCTTGTGATACCAGAGTTTACGATAAAAATAAATTTTTTTATATATAATTATACACACATAAATAAATAAAAATATCACCGTAAAAATAATTATTAAATTTTTAAAAAAAGTAACACAAATAATACCAATTACAACTTTTTTTTATCAAAAAACACAAAAAAAATCTCGAAGGGAAAATATTTTTATTTAAAGAAAAAACATATTAAAAAAGAAGGAGGAGGTAGAATTACAAAAGTATAAAAAAAATAATGAAGATTTTATTAATGGTTGACTAAAAATACAAAAATTAATGCCCCCCTTTTTTTTTAAAGGTATCACAAAAATAAACAAATAATAATAATAATTTTACTGGCTCTTGAACGGAAAAAAAATAATAATTACAAAATAAAAGAATGGCAAAAAATAAGATTCATTTTGGTATATATAAAAAATAATACTTTTTAAAAAATATATATAAATATAAAAATGTTTAATAAAAATAACACCCGGTCTTATGACGAAAAGTTGAAATAAAGAGAGAGAGACCAATTCCAAAAATAATAATTATTATTAAAAAAAATATAATATTTACAAAATAAAAATATGTGAAAAGTCCTTTTTTTACATTATTAAATAAGAATAATATTTTGGCAACCCTTATCCGAGAGGCTTTAAAGAACCCAAAGCTTTAAAGCGACAAAGTTTTTGTTCTTTTGCAACGAAAAAAAAATTGATAAAAGTGACAGTAATCGGTGAAAGTTGTTACTATCAATGACAGTAACAAAATTTTTGATTACTATCAAAGACAGTAACAAAATTTTGAGTTACTATCAATGATAGTAACAAAATTTAAGATTACTATCAATGATAGTAACAAAATTTTTGATTACTATCAGTGACAGTAACAAATTTTTGATTACTATCAATGACATTAACAAAATTTAAGATTACTATCAAAAAAATCATTTTTCGTGCAAAGACAAAACTTGGAAGTCTTAAAATCTTTGGTAAAACTTTTGCTGATCAAAAAAGGTAATAAAAGAAGATACAATCACAAAAACATTATTATCAGAGAGAAACATATACAAAAATCCTGAGGTAAAAAAAGAGTTATTAAAATTGAAGCAATATTTGTTATCACTTAAACAGAACAAATATCAACAAAATTTGTTGTTAATGCTGCAGGGATTGGTTTATTATTAGGGGGTAATTGCTGGGGAGTTGTGTCCATTCCTGTGACGGATCCCTCCGGTTCATTAGCACTTAAATTTAAGCCTGGAAAACAGGAAGAAAGTTGAACATTTGCAAGAAAAGCTAAAAGTTGTTCATGGGTTGGAAGATTTGTTGCTGCAGAAGTTTGAGTTGTTGGAAAAGTTGAGGAAAGATTTGCAAATGGATTAACAGAAAGTGGAGCCCCAAAAGAGGAAGTTCTTCGACGAAGTGATTCAAAGAGGGGTGGAGTTGACGAGGATGGAGTGGGGCTGGATGAGAGTGATGCAATTGAAGATGTATCAGATCCAGAATCGGATCGTCCTTCAAAGGCTGGTGTTGATGAAGGAATTGGAAGAGAAGCTGGAGGTGAGCCTGCAACTGTCAAAGCTGCTAAGGCTGCGGTTGGAGATGTTCCAAAAAGGAATTGTGAAAGTTGAAGTGGAGATGTGGCAATATTATTATTATTGCTATTTGTTTGATCAGAGATAGATGAACAACTCATTGCTGCAGCAGCTTTAAGGAAGTCTGCAGTTGAAGAAGATGAAAGATACGACGATGTTGGAGCTGATGAAGATAAAAAGGCAGACGATTGAAGGGATATTGGAGTAGCATCTGTTAAACTTGATGGACTTAAACATGTTGAAATATTATTCATTGCTGTTGAAGTTGTTGTTGGAATTGGAAGACCAACTGGAGCTGCCGTAGCGGTTGGGGAAGTTGTTGTCTGTGTTGTATCAGCTTGATTCAATTGATTATCTGAAGAAAAAAACAATTTTAAAAAATTTAAATTTTTTATAAATAAAAAACTTACATAAAAGATTTAAATTATTTAAATACGGTAATGGCCCAGCTGCAGCAACGGCCGCGGCAGCATTTAAAGTTGCAGTAATTTTTTCACGCGTAAAATTCATTATTGTATCTTTACGTTGTCGACGACGAATTTTTATTTGATCAGCCATAAGTTTTTGGCGTTCTGTGACAACTTGACATTTTGGACAATTGCAATCTTTGAAGGGACAAACTCGTTTATGCCCCTTCAAACGTGATTTACGTCCATGTTGACCACATTTTTGGCAATTTGGTACACGTTCTAAAAAAATTATTAAAATTTAAAAATTTGCATAAAAAAGGATATATGAAAGCTCAAACTAAAATAGTATGAAAAAAAAGTTTCATGTTCACACAAGTCAAACACCAAAACACACACACATAAAATTTAAACTTAATACAATATTTTACAGTATCCCTACAGTGATATGTTTATTTATAATTCCTTACTTGTATAACTGACACCTTCTTTAAACGATGGAAAATTAGAAAATCCTAAATTTCCATTTGATGAAAATTGTAATGGATTCATTGCAGATGCGAGTAACGACATTTGTGACATTCTCATAATGTCTTATTCAATAATAATACAGTAATAATATTTTATAATATTAGCAGTATACGGTAGTAGGCTATAATCAAAAGTCTACAGTAATAACTTTTTTTAAAAAAAAATATAAATTTATCACCAAAAAAAAGTTAAGCGACCGATGAAGGAATTTATAAAAATTTATAAATGAGATGAAAGAAAAATAAAATTTGTAAAATAATAATAATTTTTTTTTACACGAAAGATATATATGTTTTTTTTTGTAGACACCACTTTTTTATTTTTTATTTTCCGCGCAGGAGAAGGGGCGGAGTTTTGGGAAGGGGGAAAAAATTGGAGAAAAAAAGTGTTGTTGTTTAAAAAAAAATGGGGAAACGCCTTTTTTTGAAAAAAAATGTATGCCAAAGAAGCAAAAAAAAGTGCCAAAGATAGGTATATATTTTTTTGGCACTTAGTAAAAAAAGGGAGGGCATTCGGTTGTATTATTTGATAATAATAATATTACAAAAATGTAATAATAATAATAAAAAACAATGTTATCAAAAACATGAAATATTTTGTGTTAAACAAAAACAAGTTTATTTTGCAGCTATCAAAAAAAAAGTGTTAAACAAAGATTTCTTTCTTTTTTGAAGGTGGAGACTTTTAAGGGGAGGAATTAGTTTAATGAAATCTTACTTATCCCCTCTCTGCTATTTCTGGCATATTTTTTTGGGGGATTTTCTAAAAATAACAAAATAGCACCCCATTATTTTGTCACATTATTTTTTTTTTAAAAGTTCTTTGAAAAACAAAAGCTTTAAACTCAAGGATCACATTTTTTTATAGAGGTTCAAAAACTATGTTGATGTTTCTTGACGTGAATAAAAAATACACGTTTTTTGGGGGGAAAAAGATAGTAACAAAAAAAAAACAAAAGTTTGAAGTTTTTGATTACTGTCATTTTCGTTGTAAGAGATTTTTTAGCATAAAAAAATTTAAAATTGTTTTTAAAACTTAAAAGAGATAGGATTAAATATTTTTAAAATATGTCTATGCAAAAATAATCCCCACAAAAAAATATGACAGTAACACAATATCAAAGATCATATGTTTTTTGGGGGGTTACTGTCTTTGTACATTAGTAGAACTATAATGCCAAAACTATAAAATTTTAATGAAAAAAACATATATATTTATGACAAATCTTTGAAGAAAATCAAATGATGGAATGTGTTTTCGCATAAAAATGAAGAAATTAAAAAAAAAGTTGCTATCATTCATTAATTTTTGATTACTATCATTCTTATCATAGACAAAAACCAAAAAAGCAATGTTTCAGAACACCTAACCTGAAAACAACCTTTTAACAAAAAAATAGTTTTGAGAAAAACAGCACCCAAAACTCAAGGATCACTTTCTCTTTTTTTTCTTTAAAGTTTTTTTTCTCAAAAACATTGAAAAAAAAGAGAAAAACATTTTTTGAAACAGCAACAAATTTTTAATATTATATTTAAAAAAACAAATGTGAAAAACAGTTTATATATATTTCTTTTGTTTTTCTTTCAAAAAAAAAAGTGTTTCAAAGTTTTAAAAAGCGTTAAAGAAAAAAGTTTTGAAAGAAAACAAAGTTTTTTTTAATAAAATGACAATTGTTGACAGAAAACTTTTTTCCCTTCGAGAGAGAGAGGGAACAAAAAAAGGGGGCTACGAAGATGAGGGTCGTCGTTCTTCCAAAAAAACAAAACAAATTCTTCGTTCATTTTCGTGCCAGTCCTCTTTCTTTTTTTTGGAGGGTCCTGAAACTGCTGCTGAAACATTATTGTTGTTTTTTTTGGGGGCAAAGTTTTTTTTTTGCTGCTGCTCCAGCTTTGCCATAGCCCTGGGAGGGAAGAAAAAAAAAGTTTGTTTTTGTTTAACAAAAAAAAATGCAATTGTCAAAAACAAAGAAAGCCGTTCCAAATGGGACAACTTCCTGATACAGCCAAAAAAAATGTTTTTGTTTTAAAAAAAAATTTTTGGCAAAAAAAAAGTTTTAAAAAAAAAACTTTTTTTAGCTGCAGCAAAAACAAAACAGCTGATGTCAAATTATCATCATCATCAACATCCTTGTGGCTGTTGTTGTTGCAACTTTTTTTATCAGTACAAAGAATATATATAAATTTATATTTTCGACCCTGGCAAAGAATGGCACCTCATCATTCAACCATATGTAAATATATATATCTTTTTTTATTTCATAACAAAATTTGCAAAAAAAAAACAACAACATTGACACTTATTTTTTTATCGCCTAAAGGCAAAAATTAATGTTTATACTTTTTAAAAATAAAAAAAATGTTGTTCAGACTAGACTTGTTTTTTAAAAGCTTTTTTTTCATGAAACATTGCTACAAATTTGATGTTTTTGTGTTTTTGTGTTTTTTTGGTCATGTGAGATTAGAAGAAAAGAAATAAAAAGGGAGGATAAAAAAAAGGATAATACATATTTAACAAATTTTTATGAGCAGAGATCTATTTCTTGCAAAATTGGGGGGTTTTAAACTTCTAGATTTCTTAAAAGAAAAGAATGAGTAAAATGTGACATTTTCGTGGCAAGAAAATTGTAGTGATAGTAATCCATTTTTGATAAAAGTCGCATTTTTTGGATTACTGTCTTTTTTATAATTATTTTAAAAACACTTTTTTAAAAGCAAATTTATATATTTTGAAAGAAGCAACAAAAAACGTTTAAATTTAAAAAATCCGACGAAAAAAAGTATTCCAAAAACAAGCTTTTTACAAATTCTCTAAAACAATGTTTTGTTTTGTTTCAAACTATTATTTTTTCTGTCAATTCCCAAAAAAAAAGAGGATAAACAAATTTAATGCTATTTTTGGGGCGGCATTTTTTTCCCCTCCGGCAAAAATAAAAAAAAGTAACAAATAAGTTTAAAAACAACAACATCGGCGGCGGCGACAACAGCAGACCTTTTTTTTTCGGCCTCTCTCTCTCTTTTTTTCATGTTTCATCTCTTTCAAAAAAAAAAAGAATTTGTGTGTTTTCATCAAAAAAAAAAACTAAAACTAAGTTTCTATTTTTTTCTTTCTTTCAAAAACATTCAAAAAAATAAAGAGCAAAAGGCAAAAACAAAAAATATATGTGTTTTGCAAATAAACTTCTTTTTTTTCGTGCTTCTGTTTATAAATAAAAAATTTAAAGTGTAAATGTACTCATCTTGTTTTTATTTTTATCTTTTTAAAAAATATTTCAAATCTTTTGAGACTATTTTTTGGAAAAACATAATGAAAAAATATATATATAATATTTAATTCTTAGCAAAAAAATAGGGTTTTCAAAGTAGAGACAAATCAGCGTCCAAAAAAGCGAAAATGCGTTTTATCAAACATTTTTGAGCTAATATTTTACTATCAATTATGGATAACATCAAATAAAATAAATGAAAGTTTATGCAAATTTTAAAAAGATGCTTCAGAATTATTGCAACTTTTGTTGAAAAAAGTAACCAGCATTTTTCCCAAAAATACTTTTTTCTTACCACGATTCTACCCTTTAAAAGCACAGAAAAAACTATTTTTCTCCAAAAAAAAAAAAGAAAACAAAGGAAAAAAACGTTGGTCACTTTTTTTATTGGCAAAATGTTTTCAACGATCGACGCCAGTCTCGAGTTTTAAAAATTTGCATATATTTCATAGTTTTTGGAATACGTTTTTTCGTCGGATTTTTTAAATCTAATAACTTTCATTAAAATTTGAATAAATTTCTTATTCAATGACCTCTGATATTTTTCTCTCTCCCTTTCTCTGAGCATACATGTTTTCGTGTTATTTTATATTTGCATAATAATAATAACAAGAAATGCTTAAATGGAATGTTTTTTTATATATTTAAATACATAAAAAAAAGTAAATATGTTTCTAAAAATTTAAAAGTTTCAAAATGTTTTTTTTTCTTTAATTTTTAATTTGTTTTTTTGGGTCTATGATCTTTTAAAAAAAAGGTAAAAAACCAACAAATAAAATAAAATAGAATAAAAATGTGAGAGAACTTTTAAAACGAAAAAGGAAAAACATTAACCAATGATGTTTTAACTGACTGACTGAAAAACTTTTTGCGGGTGCTTTTTTATGTTTCAAAAACACACACACTTTAAAAACGAATCAAAAACAATGTGTAAATAGAATTTTTGTTGAAAACAAAAAGAAATAAAATTACTATCATTTTTTTTTCTTCGTTGCGAAACCAGAGAACATTGAATTTAGCGTGCAAATTTGTAGTCCCGATGTTTGGCAAAATGTTTTTCAATGCCAAATGGGGGGAGAAAAAAAACAATGTTTTCTAATTTTCTGATAAAAAACAAAACCTTTTTTTTCACATGGCATTGAAAAACATTTCGCCAAACATTTATTTGATTACAAAATTAAACATTTTTTTTTTGGGTTCAATGTGAGGGCTTAAAAATTTCCAACTTTTGGCAGCCTGACACATAATGCCAAGCCTGGGCATGAACGGAGACGTTTTGAAATTATGATAACTCTACAATATTACTTTGCTTCTGAATTTGACAAATTTTTTTTAAAAAATGGAGTCCCAAAAAACAGTATCAGTATGCAAAAAAAAAATGATAAAAATATAATTATCAGGACTGATATTATAATTTTGGCGTAGTGTGTCAAGCCGCTTATTTACTCTCAGTGTGAAACTACAAAAACTACTTTTTTTTGAAATTCTTTCAAAATAATAATAATAATATGCGTGCACTACTAACTTTTTTTCTTTGCAAATAATAATGTTTACCAGACTTTTTTTTCTTTGATATCATCTAAAAAAAGTTTTACTGCGGCTGTTGCTTGTTTCAAAGAACTAAAAAGTGTTCTCTGAAACAAACGTGAAAAAGCAAAAGAAAGAAAAAAAGAGACAAACATGGAATTTATTATTATTATTCGTTGTTTTTTTTTCTCTTGACCAGTTTGTATCAAAACAATTTTATATTTTATTTTTTAAAGAAAAATCTTGCTTCATTTGTTGCTGTTAAAAAGAAACAATAAACACAATATTTCCATATTCAAATTCTTTTTACTGCTGTTTAATACTTTCTACAAATATCATTTATGGTGTTATGACTTTTTTTTAGCTTAGGAAAAAAATTTAGAATTAAAAGGAGATAATTGTATTTTTTTTTTGCTGCAACAACAAAAAAACATTTATTATTTTTTGTGAAATAAACATAAAAAATTTATTTATAAATCTCTGTTTTTAGCTATTTTTAGATAATAAATTCTTCTTCGTTAGTTCGTTACTATAAAAGGTAAAAGGAAAATCATATGGGGGGGGGGGTTAAAAAAAAATTTATGAAACAAATATCCACAAGATTAGAGCATCTGAAAAAAATTATTAAAGAGAAAACATAAACGAAAAAAGAATGAATTTTGCAAAGAAAACCCAGACTCTCTAATCTGCTAGTAGCAGTGACTGCAAGCTAGCTGCATTTTGCCAGTCACTGCGCAGACAATTCGCAGTCACTGTGCAGTTACTGCTAACTCTCTGCTAAAATTAGCAGTGACTGCGCAGACAAGGCAGTAACTGCGCAGTGACTGCGAATTGTCTGCGCAGTGACTGCCAACAGTCTGCATGCAAGCTGCTAAGCTAATCTGCCAACTGTCTGCGCAGTGAATACTCTAATTTTATTAATATTCGCTATTTTAAAGATTTTGGCATATTTTCGTGCTAAGAGGACCCGTGCGATGAATTGAAAAAAAAATGTTGTCTATCCCCGAACGCTTCCTTTAACTAAAACATCGTACATTATATTTTTTTGCATAAAAATTTGCACTTTTTACACACTTGATTTGTCTCATCTTTTTTTTGTTGCTGTTGCAAGAAAACACCATATTTAATTGCAAAGTTTTCATAATATTATTTAAACGTTTTTCCTGTGTCATTATTTATTTTATTTTTTACAAAAGTGCTACAAATAACATATTTATTATTACTGTAACTTTTTTTTCGCAACAAACTTTTGTTTTTCAACTTTTCCCCCTGCACCTCTTTCTTTGCTGTTGCTGCTGTTGTACCGAAGATTATGATGATGCAAAAAAAAAAAAAAAAAAAAAAAAAAAGAAAGATAAATGATGTATAAACAATTTATAAAAATTATTATTGTTGTTTTTAGACTTTCAACTCCATGCTTCTATTTTTAGGGACATTCAAACTTTAATACCATAAAATTAAATTAAATTTTACCAATGTTTTTTTTGAAAAATATATTTAAAAATTTTTTAGCGTTGTAAACAAAAAAACAACTTTTAATTTTTAATGTTAAAAAAGTATTTTTTTGAGAATGCCAAAAAAAAGTGTAATAAATTTGTTCAAAAAAACATACATATATATAAATGTGTTAGCGAGAAAATGTCGGGGAAAAAAAGTGTAAGCAAAAACAAGTTGAGACAAAAAAGGAAAACATAAATGTCATCATCGTCTCCGGTGAAAATGGCATTTTTGGCATTATATTAAGTAGCAGCAGCAATGGCAGTATTGGAAAAGTGCCAAGAAAAAAAGTGGGGGACTTTTGGTTTTCTGCGGCTACTGTCCAATGGCTATTTGCGCTCTTAAGTGTCTTTAAAGGAAGCGTTCGGGGATAACAAACTTTTTTTCATTGCATCGCACGGGTCCTCTTAGCACGAAAATATGCCGAAATTATAAAATAGTGAACATTACTAAATTTAGAATATTTTTTCTGTTTTTACGATTAAAATTAAGCCTAGAACAAACTGTTTTTAAAAAAATCTGATTTATATAAAAATTTTTTTGAGAAAATATAACGGTTGTCGAAAATGTGTGAGTAATCAATAAAATATTCAAATTTCGTAAATTTTTGGATTGTTTCTTTTTTTTGTGGGCACATGTTTTAGGGTTAATTTTAATCATAAAGACAGAAAAAATAGTTCAAATTCGGTAATATTCACTATTTAAAAGATTTTGGCATATTTTCGTGCCAAGAGGACCTGTGCGATGGAAAAACCTTGTCTATCCCGTTCGCCCCTTTAAATAGCAGCATCAATGGCAGTATTGAAAAAATGCCAAAGAAAAAAGGGGTACTTTTAGTTTGCCCAATGGCTATTTGCTTTCATAAGTGTCCTCTAAAATGCCGTTAATAGTAGCTAGTAACAAAAAAGTGCCGTACTAAAAAAGATCTTTTTTTGGCATCAACAAAAAACCCTGCGAAGTTGTCTATTTTTAGCAGACTGGACTGCTTAATCCTATTTTTTAGTCATGTCTTTATCTCCTTTTTGACAACGTCATAATTTTTTTTGAGCTAAAAACAAAAAAATTAAAATTAAGTAAGCGAAAATAAAATTTGAGATTAACTTATTTTGCAATCAAAAAAAAGTGTAAAAAGTGAGTTAATTATTAGCTTTCGTGGTAAGAGAATTAACTTTATATGATATATAAAAATGATGACATAATAATGAGTTGTAGCAGGTAAAATTTGTAATTTTTCCAAACAAATATTAGATATCTTATTCAAATAATTAATTTTATAGTCAAAAAAGTATGAGTAACAAGATAATCTTTTATAATAAAAGAAAAAGCTGATGTCTAAAGAAATATATTATATTTCTTTTCAGTTACACATTTTCTAAGAAAATTAATTTTCAATGGTTTCACCACGAAAAACATAGAACTGAAATCCGTGTTTTAAAAAATATTTGGATGATGTTTGTCCTTGAAAAAAAAAAGACAGACATCAAAAAAAGATCTTCTTCTTCCTCATTGAAAAAAAAAGATTTTAATTTAAAATGTCTCAGACAATATAGGGAAAGCAGCTTATCACTTCTTCCTTATCATTATTTTTTTTTATTAAAAAAATCTCTTTTTTTTCCATGTTGCTAAAACCCTATAATCCTTTCCAAAAAAGCAGGAAAAAAACAGCTCATTCATAACTCTTTTTTTGTGACGTATCATTTTTTTGAGATTTGATAAAATGTTCTTTAAAAATTGTGATATTGTTTTTTTATTATTAATTTTGGGTGATTAAAAAACTGAGATTTAATGAATTAAATTTTTTGGGGGGATATTATAAACTAAAAAGGCATTTTTGTGAGCTAATATATTTTAGATAATTTTATGATAACTGATGGGAACAAGAAAAATTGGTGAAAATATTACTCAAAAATTAGAATATTCCTATTTTTTTTGTATTATTTTGAATTTTAAGTTTCACCACGAAAACCATATTTAATTTATTGTTAAATTTTCCAAAACCGATGTTTGGCAAAATGTTTTTCAATGCCATATGGGAGAGAGAAAAATGTAGTTCTTTTTCGTATTTCATTTTTTTAAACAAAAAAAACAAAAAAAATGTTTTTCTCCCACATGGCATTGAATAGACATTTTGCCAAAAAATCAAAAAATTTGTTTTTTTTTTGCCACGAAAATTTTTTATTTGATCAAAAACTACAGCAGCCATTTTAATTCCTCTTTTTTTTATTCATTAAAGATTACAAGGATTAAAAAGCCACAAAAAAACTTTTTTATTCCTTGTCTGGGAAAATTTTATCTTCTTCTTTTTTTTTCAAAGAGCGTTACTGTAGCTGCACCGAAAAAAAGACAAGCAAAAGATAAGTTTTTTTAAAAGCAAAAAAACAGAAAGAAGGAAGGAATTTTGGCGTTGATTCATTTCTAAAATGTTTCATTCTTTTCAAAGAAGAAAAAAAGGAAATAAATTTGAAATTAAATACAAAAAAGAAATTTAAACCTTCATTATGGAACGCTTATATGTGTATATATTTTTTAATTTAAAAGGTTTTATGTAATAGTCATTTCTCTTTTTCGTATTATACATTTACGATTATTAATATTTATCATTCAAGGAAGTTAAACAAAAATGATAAAAAAGGAGAAGAAAAAAAAGGTATGGAAAAAGTTGTTCCGGGATGAAAAATAGAAAATTAAGGAAATGAAAACGTATTTAACTGAAAGATGAGTGAAAACCACATTGAATCCAAAGTAAAAAAATATTCAATTTTTCAAGCCAATGTTTGGCAAAATGTCTTTCAACGCCATGTGCTGCAAAAAAGTATTCGTTTTCTTCACATTTTTTTTTTGTTAGAACAAATGTAAAAACTTTTTTTTGTCAGACATGGCATTAAAAAACATTTTGCCAAAACATCAGTGTCGATATGGGACAGAAATTTGTTAAATATGGGGTTGTTAACTGAAATATATTTTTTACAGTGGTGAAAAAATACTGTAACACAGCAAAAAACTTTAAATTTGATTTATTGGATAAAAAACTTATTTTAAAACTGATTTTTTATAGTAAGACTTTATGATTCCAAAAAAAACATGCTCAAAAAAATTAAAATTTCATATCAAATTAATTAGACATCAAAATTTGAATAAATTACTGTGCATCTGCAGATAACGCTACTTTTTTGGGTATAAAACTGATCGGAAAATTATACAACTTTTAAATTTTGGGAATATTAAATTTTAATGAATTTTTTTTAAACTGTTCCATGCAAATTTGCTTTTAAAAAATAATTAACTATTGAGACGAAATGGACAGTTCAAAATTATTTAACTGGCAAAATCCATATCAGAATTTTCCCTTGCACTTTTAATTTTTCACTTTTATAATTCTAAAAAAACACAAGAAACCTAAAAAACTGATCTTTGCTTCTCTCAAATATGTTTTGCTTTTTACCGTAATCTTTTCTACGTCCTTTTTGTAGTCAAAAAATATTGTTAAATAAATTACAAAAAATTAGATTTTTGTAAAACTAAATTTTATTAGTAACCTATGTCATAACGCACAGGCATTAAATATTGTTTGTTATTGTAAAACTCCAAATATTTCTATGCAAAAATACATCATAAAAAAAATTGTTCTTTAAAAAAATATTCAAAACAATATTATATTTTGTTTTCTGAAATTTTGTTGCTCAACAACTTTTGTCTTATTTTAAGGGATTTAAAGTGAAATTTAAGGGGAAAAATATTGTTAAATATCAAACAACAATATTTATTACTGTATTGTTAAACTTTTTGGGATTTAAAAACTGATAAGGCTGAATATAATTTAAAAAAGTTTTGCAAACAATACCGTATAGAATCCAAAGAAAAAAGTTCAAATTCCTTCCACAGCCGATATTTGGCAAAATGTATTTCAATGCCATGTGAGAGAAACAAGTTAAGTTGGTAAGCTCTAAATTTTTATTCATTCACAGGGCATTGAAAAGACATTTTGCCAAACAAAAATTTTAAATTAAACGCTTAATTTTATTTAATATTTAGTTAATTTTTTGGTAAACAAAATTGAGAGCTTAAATTTAATGGGGATTGGAAAAAAAACTGTAGATAAAGTAACATTTTAAAATTGAAAAGATATATGGGTGAAGAAAGTGAAATAACTGATAAGAAAAAACATATTTTAATGACAAGAAAATTGTCAAATTTTTTTCAATTTATTAAAACTGGATTAAATAATTAACCAAAATAGCAATCTTTACGATAAAAATAAAAAACTGACACTGTTGAAATCATTTATTTTTTAGAATCTCAAAAATAAAGACCGTCATCGATCGTTGAAAGGGATTGTCCAGAGGTGACGTCACTATAAAATCGAAAATTTTGAACCCCACCAACCCTTCCGTCACGCTTTGCCCTTTGATCTTCGTCGGCTTTTTAGCAGGAGCGTCACGTTTAGCTTACCCCCCACCCACCCATAAAACCCGTGACGTCACGTCTGGACGCTCCCAAAACATTTTGCCAATAATAAAAAAGTGACGATCATTTTTCCTTTGTTTTCTTTTTTTTTGTCGGAGAAAAATACTTTTTTCATTGCTTTTAAAGGGTAAAATCGTGGTAAGAAAAAAGTATTTTTGGAAAAATGCTGGTCACTTTTTTCAACATAACTTGGAATATTCTGAAGCATATTTTTAAAATTTGCATAAATTTTTTATTTTCTGTGATTCGCCATAATTGAAAGTAAAATATTAGCTCAAAAATGTTTGATAAAACACATTTTTATTTTCTGGACGCCCGTTCCTATTCAACAGTGATGAAATTTTTTTAAATTTGCTTTAAAGTTTTGAAAAATGAGGTAGTCAAAACTGAAATGACAACTGTGGTAACAAAAAAATTTTTTTATAAAGGGTAAACTGTAATTTTGCAACTTTTATTTAAATTCTTTTCAAACAACAACAACTCCTAAAAAAATCCCTTTCGAAATTTATGTTTTTAAACAAATTTTTTTTGAATGTTTAAAGTTTTTTTTAAAAAAAAGTAAAAATAATAAACAATTTTGTTGAAACAAAGTATAAATATTTAAAAATCTTTATTTTTTGCTTCTGAAAAACAACATTGCAAAAATAAAAGGGGATGAAAACAATCCGCTTTTATTTTCAATGATTAACTTTTTTTTGGAGAGAAAAAAATAAGTTAAGCAGAAAGAAAAAAGAAATGAAGAAAGAAAGAAATTAGTAATCGCTTGAAGTTTCATGTTTTTTTACTGCGTTGTTTATCAAAAAAAACACACATATTTGTTTCAGACACAAAAAATATAAAAAAAAATTGTTGAAAAAAACAACTTTTTTTTGTTGCAACAAATTTCTGTTTTTAGCTTTTGACCATTTTTAGAAATATATGCATCCATGGGAAAAAAAGAGAGAAAATGAGTGAGAAACATGCAAAAAGAAACTAATGAAAAACAACAAACATTTAAGAGTAAATTATTTATGCTAAAAAGATTTTTCATGTGAAATAAGACGTGTAAAAAGTTGTTTATAGAGTAATTGTGCACGTTGGAATGAAACAGACATTCAGGGTTTTAACAAGTTTTTTAGAAGGATTCTGACTTTAAATCAAGCTTTAATCTTTAAAACTCTTACATATTTAAAATCAGCAAAAAAAGCTTTATCAAATAGCAGAGAGCTTTTTTAAATAATATCAGATATCACTTAATGACCAAAAATAGTTGTAAAAAATTGGATATTTTCATAGAAACCTTTTTCAATGAATTCTGAACTCAAATCCAAACAGTTGTGCTTTGAATCATATATATTCAGAATCAGCAAAAAATTCTGAATCTCGTAGCAAAAGCAGAAAGCTTTTAAAAAAAGATTTAAAAAGAAAAAAAAATTTTCCCCGTGGCATTCAAAAACGTTTTGCCAGAGATCGTGTTGGAAAACTGAACACGGAAATCGATGTAACATGAAAATTTGCACAACATTTTTATTGATAGGCATTACAAAACTCACGACATGCTTGCCGTACTCCAATTTTAATTTTTTTAAAGGAAGCGTTCGGGATAGACAACATTTTTTTCCTTCCATCGCACGGGTCCTCTTAGCACGAAAATATGCAAAAACCTTTAAAATAGTGAATATTAATAAATTTTGACCAATTTTTCTATTTTTACGATTAAAATTTACCTTAAAACATGTGCCCACAAAAAAAAGAAACAATCCAGGAAAATACGAAATTTGAATATTTTATTGATTACTCGCACATTTTTGACAACCGTTTTAGATTTTCAAAAAAAGTTTATATAAATCACATTTTTTTTAAAAACAGTTTGTCCTAGGCTTACGTTTAATTGTAAAAACAGAAAAAATAGTCTAAATTTAGTATTATTCGTTTTTAAATAATCATAAAGAAGAGGATACTGTAGACGAATTATTGCTTTTCAAAAGCTGCTACAATTAATTTAATATTTTTTATTAATCATTTCTCATAGGTTTTTTGTTTCTAAAAATATCTCTTTATTTCGTTTTTTTAAAATAATTATTTTTCTTTGAAATGGTTTTGCAAAAAAAAAAAGAAAGAAGATAAAGGGGATATATGAAATCTTGTAGTTGTTATCTCTTTTTTTGGAGGATTTAATTAAACTTATCTAAAATTAAACTAAAAATAGTTATTTGAATGTCTCAGTTTTTTTAATAGTTTTTTCAACAGTAACAAATTTTTGCTGCAAATTTAAATATATTATCGCTACAGTAATATTTTATTGTAAGTTGTTTATTACTTTTGTAAAAAAAATATTATTGTTTCTATTTTTAGTTTTCTAACAACGAAAAAAAAACGGAAGTAAACACTACAACTTTGTTTTTGTATAATAAAAAAAAGAGAGATAATACATTTTTAAAATACACATATATGCATTTTTTGAATGCCATCGCTTGTTTTTTTACCCCTTTTTTTGTGTTGCCAAAATGAGTTATGTGCCATTGGAGTAAAAAAAGGAATCCCTGAACGATTAATAATAACAATATTATTATTACTACTTTTTGCTCAATAATAAACAATTAATAACATGTTTTTTTTCTTTTTTTATAGTTTTCCAAGAATTTGCATGAAAATATAAAAAGGATTAAATGTTTATCAAGATTTTATATATATGGCATAAATATGAAATTTTCAGGGTTGTTTATATCTTTTATATAATAAAAAGATGTGTACTGTTTTGGAAGATTAATAATAAAAAAAGACAGAATTAAGAGACACAAATGCCAATGGAAAACAATTTTAGAACAATATCTATCATTCATAGTGTGTTCGATATATCAGAATAATGGGAAAAAATTTAAATTGCCACAAATATTGAAAAAAAATTTGCATAACTTTTTCGTATTTCTTTTTTTTTCCGACGAAAAAAAACGAAAGCTTTTTTGTGCCACATGGCATTGAATGGGCATTTTGCCAAACATCGGTTCAGAAATTTGAACGGTTTTTTCGCTTTTAAATTTTATATTAGCAGCTGATTTGGGTTTAAATAATTTTGCCCAATAAATTGCAACAAATATTGAAAAAAAATTTGCATAACTTTCCCAGCGCCTATTTGAGAATCTGTGTGTCTGTGGAATGTTACATATAACTTTTAAGTGAGGGTGTTTAGTATTAAAATAAAGATAAAAATGTGAGGGTAACGGAATGGACGGCCGCTAAGTCCGGAGGTACCCATCAAGAAAAGTTACGGGGCTTCGAAAGAGAGATCCAAAAAAGAATGAAAAAGTTAATGCTAATTGTTGGGGAATGGAAAACTGTGAATGAAAAACGAATAAAAACAACGAATTGTCAAAAAGAGGAATGCAAATGATTTGCATGGAGAATGCTAAAAACTTTGTCATTTGTTTGGTTAAAATTATTAAAAAAGGTGATGTAATGAAACTGGGCGCCGAAGGGATCGTTGCGTCTTTTTTAATTTTGTGGTCTGATATTAAACCTTCTGGTGTTGATTTGTAATGTAATGATAATACCCTCGGTGACCGAAGGGAGCCGGGGGTATTAATATAAGATTGCAAATGTATCGTACGATAAACATGTGCAATCACCATGTTAGACTTATTGTTGCATTAAAAACTCAAAAGCTAGCGCGGGGGGGATGTGATATTTGGGAATGAATTTTCGGCAGGTGTAAATGGGTAAGATTATTTAAAACTGAGATCATAATTTGGATGTGCGGTAAATTGAAACAGAGCTAAAAAAAAGAAAGCAAGTTTTAAAAGTTGGTCTCAAAAGCTTTAATAACAATAAATACATTCGGCGACCGAAGGGAGCCTCGTGAAAAATACATTCTTAAAGGGAGTGTCGAAGATAGTAAGATAGTGAAAAACTTTTTATGAATGTTTTCCGTCATTCCAAGTGATGGGGAATGCATTTGTTGCGTGCGGGCCAGTGTTGGCGGCGACTTTTTAAAAACTTCAAAAGCATTTTGCCGCAGATCAAAGGATGCCGCTGGCGGTGGCGGCGGCGATGTTTCTTGGGGCGCAACAACACTGGTGCGGGTGGACAAACTTTTTCATTCTCCATCACTTGGAACGACGGAAAACTGTCGTAAAAAGTTTTTCACTATCTTCGACACTCCCTTTAAAGGATGCGACACACCTCTAACAATTTTTTTTCAAGGTTCATTGGAGCAGCTTTTTTTAAAACTTTTTGCAGCTACAATGAAAAAAAGCAACTCCAATGAATGCTGATTCGCGTCGAGACTTCCAATCAATGTTCATCAAAAAAATTGTTAAAGATGGGTCTCCCTCATTAAATATTTGGGTTTATAAATAGGGTTGCCGCCCCCCCCCCCCCCCGAAAATCGAAAAAGTCGGGGACGGGGAATTCGATTTTTCCCTCCCCGACCGGGGAAGAAAGTAGTCGGGGACGGGGAACAGGGGATGCCCGTTCCCCGAAAATATCTCGGGGTGGGGTAAATTTTTGGAAAATTATTTCAATTTTCCAGTAATGAAAATACAAATGGCTGATATTGTATCGTTTTTTGGGATTGGGCATAGAAATGGTTGGAATTATAGCGAATTTTTATCTTTTTCATGGAATTTAAAAAAATGTAAAATAAGGAACTTTTTTCGGGGAAGAAAGGTGTCGGGGACGGGGATCCCCGAAATTCAAAATTGGTTCGGGACGGGGAACCGGGGACTTCCCCATCGGGGATATCCCCGGAGATCCCCGACTTTAGGGGGGGGGGCGGCAACCCTATTGAATCAGTGTATTCGCGCCGCCAGTGTTGGCGGCGACTTTTCGAAAAAGATCATAAGAAAATGCCGAAGATCAAAGGATGCCGCTGGCGGCGGCGATGATGTTTCTTGGGGCACGGGTACACTGCTATTGATAAACATGAACAGTATTGCGCAATCATTTTTATTTTGACCTGCTAAAACGAAAAATACATGTTTGCTTTTTCGAAATTTCCACTCCAAAACTGATTATATAATTGCGTGAGCGATAAATGAGAACTCATATTTTAAAAAGAAAACGTTTGCGAGAAACGGCCCCGGCTTTAGCCGGGGCACCACTTGTCGTAATTTTAAATGTTTAAGAGAGACTTTACGACAGTATTTGAATTGAACTGCACATTGAAATTTTGTTTTCGATTCTTTTATAGCCGTTCGATATAACTAGGTGAAAAAACGTTATTTTGAAAGTTTTGGAGCATTCTACCGTGTAAAACCCATTTCGCGTTAATTCAAATATTGATTATAACCAAAAATTCAAAAAATCGAGAAAAATCAGGAATGCAACCAATCAAAAAGTTGTTCCCCAGAATTGTACACATAAGTAAGGGCTATAAAATGGCTATAACAAAAAAAATATATCTGACCTCTAATGTCGAAATTTTGATATTTGTAATTTTCGACCACTGTAAAAAAATGGTAATACTAACTTGGGAAAGCTAAGTAATACAGCATTTAATAGCCCAATATGTCGGGATTCCAAAAATATATAGACTGTTACCGTACGGCGCCTAGTTAGCGACTGCTAAATAAAAGAATGCGCGCAACCAACATCTCCAACATCAATTTGGAGTTATAACTTTTGTATTTCGTAATATATCGACTTCCGGTGACTTGCATTATGCAATATCAATGTTGTGGAGCATCCTGGGAAAGTTTGAACGTTTTCGGTAACGATTTCGAAATATGGGACCCCTTTGAAAATCCAAAATTTAGCAACATAGAAATATCCAAAAAACTCGGTTTTTTCTTTCATAATAAAATCAAATATGCATTATAATTGTTAAATACATGTAACAACACCAATATAAATTGATAAAAACTGACGGGGGGTCGAAATCGAGTTTTTACAAGTTTTTGAATTTTGCTTATTTTTGACCAATTTTCGAGATGTTAAAATATTGGGAATATCGGAATATATCAACTATTTGATATTTTCAGGTTGAAATATAGCTTGTTTAAGATATTTAGGCTATATTTTAACATCTTGGAATTACTAGTTTTTGTTTTCCACCTAATTGAAAACATGCTCTAAAATTTGGGAAAACATGCTCTAAAATTTGGGAAGTGATGATATAATGATCGCCTTAGTGTCATTATATCATCACTTCGAGGTGATTTCGAAACCAAATATTGTCAAATCAAATTTTTCAAATTTTGAAAAATCAGTTATTTTAAAAAATCTTATAATTCTAAAAAATGACTTCCAAACACTTCACACTACTAAAATAAACTATGAAAATGCCAAAAAAAATGTCTCTAGCGATGTTGTATCGGAAAAACACTGATTTCTAGATGTTTTTTCCCAAATTTTAGAGCATGTTTTCAATTAGGTGGAAAACAAAAACTAGTAATTCCAAGATGTTAAAATATAGCCTAAATATCTTAAACAAGCTATATTTCAACCTGAAAATATCAAATAGTTGATATATTCCGATATTCCCAATATTTTAACATCTCGAAAATTGGTCAAAAATAAGCAAAATTCAAAAACTTGTAAAAACTCGATTTCGACCCCCCGTCAGTTTTTATCAATTTATATTGGTGTTGTTACATGTATTTTACATTTCTAATGCATATTTGATTTTATTATGAAAGAAAAAACCGAGTTTTTTGGATATTTCTAAGTTGTAAAATTTTGGATTTTCAAAGGGGTCCCATATTTCGAAATCGTTACCGAAAACGTTCAAACTTTCCCAGGATGCTCCACAACATTGATATTGCATAATGCAAGTCACCGGAAGTCGATATATTACGAAATACAAAAGTTATAACTCCAAATTGATGTTGGAGATGTTGGTTGCGCGCATTCTTTTATTTAGCAGTCGCTAACTAGGCGCCGTACGGTAACAGTCTATATATTTTTGGAATCCCGACATATTGGGCTATTAAATGCTGTATTACTTAGCTTTCCCAAGTTAGTATTACCATTTTTTTACAGTGGTCGAAAATTACAAATATCAAAATTTCGACATTAGAGGTCAGATATATTTTTTTTGTTATAGCCATTTTATAGCCCTTACTTATGTGTACAATTCTGGGGAACAACTTTTTGATTGGTTGCATTCCTGATTTTTCTCGATTTTTTGAATTTTTGGTTATAATCAATATTTGAATTAACGCGAAATGGGTTTTACACGGTAGAATGCTCCAAAACTTTCAAAATAACGTTTTTTCACCTAGTTATATCGAACGGCTATAAAAGAATCGAAAACAAAATTTCAATGTGCAGTTCAATCTAAGAAAATTTAAATAATCTGATAGAGTGCCTCTTAAAAATAAAAACTTTTTTGTGCAACTTGGCATTGAATGGACATTTTGCCAAACATCGGTTCAGAAATTTGAACGGTTTTTTCGCTTTTTAATTTTATATTTGCAGCTGATTTTGGTTTAAATAATTTTGTCCTTATTAAAATCCTACAAAAAACATGTTTTGTTTTTTCTTAGACACGGATTTATCTTAATCCGATTTTTTGTGTTTGTCTGAGATTTTTCAATTTAAAAATATTACTTTGTTAAATGTTTAAAGAAAAATATGAGAAAAAATGAAATAATAAAGAAATGTGTGTAATTTTAGAAAATATTAATGAAATTTGTTTTTAAAGTATTATAGGGAGTAAGAATTAATAATTAAAAAAAGATTTGTTTCTGCAAAAACATACTTTTTTTGGAATAATAAATTTTGGCTCAAATTAAGATGAGGAAAAAATATAAATTTAAAAGCGTTTAATTTTTGAAAAACTGCGGCTTCAACGTTTAACGTATGTATAGTTGTTACAAATATTTTTGTTTATAAAATAAAATTTTTACAACAATGCTACAGTTTTTTTTAACAATCATTATTAAACTGAGAGTAGATCCATCATAAATTAAAGTGAAAATCAAAAAGTAAAAAAGAAAAAAGAAAATGTTTGAAATTTTTTTGGAAAAGTTTTGAAAAAAAACTGCCACGGATTCTGTAACTGATTAATGAATATTTATTTAAAACTGAAATCTAAATTTTTTAAAAGCTATTCAAAACTGATCCATTAATTGTTGTCTTTAAAGCTAAGCTAAAAAACCTAGGTGCAAAGATGGTGCACGCTGCACGGTGCACGGTGCACGATGCATGGTGCAATCAATAACTATTCAGTTGTGTTCCACTCGACAAAAAATAATTCCTGGAAACGACCCTGATCAGAGCAAACTCAGTATGCCATAAAAATATGAAAAAAGCAAATGCAAAAAACTGCGTCGTAACGTACACTATTAAAATGTTGTGCATCAATTATTTGTTACTCTATTTTTGTGTACTTTTTTGCAACGTTTTTTTAAAAACAATAATTACATGTTTTTTTACAAAAACAAACAAAAAAACTGATAAAGCCGGAAAATGACGTTTGTCAAATTTGTATTATATTTGCATCACTGTTTTTTATTTATTGTTTATTTAAATTTTTCAAAGAAAAAAACTGAATTTTAAAAAAACATAAACTATAAAATTTGAAGCGAATTAATGTTTTAAAAACTGTGAATTTTAAAAGTAAATTTTCTGCAAAAAAAACCTTTGTTAAATTTTTACTACAGTAATTTAGGGAACTAGAATAAAAAAAAGCTACAGTAATTTTAGCGAAAATATCGATAAATAAAAACTGTACATTTTATTTTGAAATTGTAAATTTTTAAAAAAAAATTTTTTTTTACAAATACCACAAAAGTTTCAAACATTAAAAATTAATTGCATTTTTTACATATTTTTTTAAAAAAAAGATTACTCATTTAATAAAAATATTTGGTGTACTTTTTGTTTTTCAAAAGTAGTAATAATAAAGTTTTGTTAAGTTGATAATTAAAAAAATATTTTTTACTTTGTCTGCAAAAATTGTTTTTAATAGTTGTTGTAAATATTTTTGTTTATATAAAAAATTTTTACAACAGTGTTACAGCTTTTTCTTTCAAGCATGATTAAACTGAGATTAGACTTTGTGATGAAGTTGTTACTACAAATAACGTAAAATACATGTATACAGCGTTTTTTTTTTGATGTTTGGCAAAATGTTTTTCAATGCCAAGTGTGGAAAGAAAATAGTTTTTTATTCGTTTTTCTAAATTCTTCAAACAAAAAAACGAAATTTCTTTTTGTTGAATGGCATTGAAAATATTTTGCCAAACATCCAAGTGAAAAATGCACAGTTTTTTTGTTATGGATTAAAGGGAAATATACACTTTTAAAGCCACTAACACATAATCCAAAGCAAAGTAACGGTGTAATTATATGGTCCGATTTCGGGCAAAATGTTTTTCAGTGCCATGTGGGAAAAAAAGATTTTATTGGAAAAAAAGTGAAAACCGAAAAAAACGTTTTTTCTCTCACACACTTGGCATTGAAAAACTTTTTGCCAAAATGACTAAAAAATTGCACGTTAAATTCGATGTGCAATAATTAATATTTTAACTGAAATATGGAAAATATAAAATTTTTTGTGATTTTTAAAGTTAAGATTTAATACATTTAAAAAAATTTTATTTATTTAAAAAACTGTTTTAAAACAGTGCTATAGTGTTTAAATTTTTTGGAGTTCCTTAATATATAATTAATTTCACTTTTACAGTAAATTTTGGCACTTTTAACACCAAAATTTTACTTAAACTTTAAAAAATTTAAAACTTGTTGTTTTTAAATAATTTTAAAAATCTTTGACCAAAAATGTAAAAAAAATCTTCCCAAAATACCGTAATCCTCTTGACTTTTAATCTTTCACTAAAAAAGGGTCAAAGGACTTATTTACTTAAATTTGTTTTTATTACAACTATTTACTAATCTGTTATTTTTATATTTAATGCTTTTGCTTAAACATCGGATTTATTCTTTTCAAATATCACCAAAATATTGTGATAAATGGTTTTAAAACTGTTGCAAAATTTTAATTTTGCGATATATAATTTTTTTCAAAACATTGTGATTATTTTTTAATATTTTTTAAAGAAACTAAAAATTAGAGAGAGATAATACGCATAAAAAAAAAGAGAAGGATATTTTTAATGAAATTAATCTTTTTTTGGATGAATAAAAAAAGAAACAACAAAAGAAGCGTGACAGGAGAAAAGCAGCTTTATATTTAAGAATTTGTTTTTTTTGATGGTTGTAAAATGTTATTGTTTTTGACGGCATTAGTTTTGTTACTATTTTAAGAATCAAAGTTTTGAAAGATATTTAAAATATTTGTGTAAAGTATTTTTTTGTAGTTTTTAATGTTTTTAAAGTAACAAAATTGAGATACAGCAACAATTTTTTCACATAACTGTTAAAAATATAATAAAGTACGGTAGTTAAAAAACAATCTTTTTTTTGATTTTTTATTAACTGTTGGAAATTCTGAGGCGCAGAAATTTAGAATCCGCATTCGAAAAAAAAAATTTTTTTTTTTAAATATAAACTGAATCATTAAAAATTGGACACTTCTTTACTTTAATCTCCCCCTCCCAAAAATTTTTATCATAAATTTGGATAAACTTTAAACTGCATTGAATAGTCCTTTAATTTAATGATAATGTTATTTTAAATTATTAAAAATGTGATAAAATGCTTTATATTTTATTTTCAAACGTTGCAAAATTATTTTTTGTTAAATTTTTACTAAAAATGTTATCAAAATTTTGATAAAACTTTTTGTTTTAAATATGCCGAGAAAAAGTATAATAAATAAACTTTTTTGTATAAAATTGTTTTAAAAAGAACAAAAAATGGTGTCATTCCTAAACTACCGTAATATTTTAGTCTTAAAAAGAAAAAAGTAAAACACTTTTAAGTTTATTAAAACTAGAGGTGCTCCACCCCTTCGGGGTGGACCACCATAGTTTCATGTTAACAATAAACATTTCTTCTTTGCAGAAAATGTTTTTGGCACTGTTTAATAAAGCTAAGCCTAAGCCATAAATTTAAAGTAACACAACACTATAGTTTTAAAAAAAAAAGTTAAAAAACAATTCTTTATATTATATTTTTTTTCGACCACAAAAAATTGGCGATAGGACAAAATGCATTTTTTTTAAAACGACGTGAAACTTTCAGCAAAAGCTTCAAGCTACCGTCCTCAACAAATTTGATGATACTATAACAACGCCGTATTTAGGGGGGGGGGGGGCACTTGGGGCCCGTGCCCCCCCCCCCCCGAAACTGAGGACTGTCCTTTGATCTTTTGCTGCTTCGTGTTGGAGGCGGCAAAAGATCAAAGGTGTGTTTTTTTATAGCCACCTCCGGAACTCACTAATATCCAAAAAAAATTTGTTAGAGGTGGGACTCCCCCTTTAACGCCCAAACAACGTATAAAACAAAAAATTTTTTGGCGGGCTAATAGCAAGCTATTAGTCACTTCCCGGCTAAAAATCACAGCAATACTTCCGCCGGGAAAAGCAAAGCTTAAAGGAAGAAACATAACGTTTCAACTTGATTAAAGCTCATACGAATGAGCTCAATGTTTGTGCACTCATTTACTTTTATATCAATTTTAAAGTGCCCATGCAAATCACAAAACTCATAGCCAAAATTCAAAAAAACTCATTCACATTTTCTTTATTCCCCGGCAATTTGCATCAACTTTTTCATTCCCTTTCGGATCTCACTTTTAAAGGTCCGTATCTTTTTTGCAATAGTAACTCCGGAAAATGCGCCTATGATTTTTGTTTTACTCGCATTTTTATCTTTATTTTAATACCAAATAACAATAGGACGCTCGCTTACGTAACAAACGAACATTCTCTTTTATAGGGTAGGATAATTTATTCTCCAAAAAAACCTGACATTTTTATGTGCCACATCGAATCCAAAGCAAAGCAAGCGTTCTATTTTTCACGCCGATGTTTGGCAAAATGTTTTTCAACGCCATGTGACCAAAAAAGTTTTCGTTTTTTTTCGTATTTTTTTTGTTGGAAAAAAAGTGAAAAACGAAAAAATTCGTTTTTTTCTCCCACATGGCATTGAAAAACATTTTGCCAGACATCGGCGTGAAAAATAGAACGCTGGATGCGATGTGGTGCTTCAAAAAAAAAGAAAGAAAAATGAAATTTGTATATAATTTCTGTTTTTTAATCTCTTACCCCGTATTTTGCTTTTATTTAAATTTCATTCTATTGGAAAAAAATAAAAAAAGAATTAAAAGTGCACTCTCACGAAATGTAAATTTTACACATTTTTTTTTCGTTTTTAATGTTTCAAATTTGCCTTTTTTTTACTTTTTCCAAAAATTAACAACCAAACAGATGCATTTTTTTAAAGAATGTAACATTTTTATTTTTAAGGGACCGAAAAAAAATAAAAAGTGAAAAACAGCTTTCAAAACATACAAATTTTTTTAATTTTAAAAATCATCATTGAAAAAAAACATCAAATATTTGGCAACTTTTTTTTGCTGTCTCTATTTGGAATTGTTGCAACAAAAAAAAGGGATAAATGTTTTTTTTTCAAAAAAAGATTGTTAAACAAATATTTTTGTTATTTTTATTTTTATTGCATGGAAAATTTTTGTTTTTGCTTTTAAATATTTTTTGGTGTTAAATCAAAAATCAGTTTTTGAATTAAATTGTTGGGTTTTTTTGCTGCAAAAAATGGATAAATAAAGAGACAAAAAAATGGTGGATTTGGAAGAAACTGATGAGGAGGATAAATAGCAATGTTGCAATAAATTTGTGATTTTTGATTTTAAAAAAAGGAAGAAAAAACTGAGATATAAAAAATGTTTTGTAAATGACGCTATTTTGAAAAAATGTAGAAAGATAGAAAAAAAAGACTAAAAAAACAAAATCAACGATTAAAAAAACTGTTACAAGAATTGCATTGGAAAAAATATTGTAAAATTTAAATTAAATCAAGATATAATAAAAATTCAAATGCTGTAATTATTATAATAAAATTTTTTAAAACGTTAATTTAAACACTTATATAATATTTTAGAAACTGAGATCAGCATTTCAAAAAAAATTATTTTTAATCAATAATAATAATTAGGAGGTTATAGCAGAAACTAACTACAAAATGAATTTAGTGTTTAACTTTCCAAAACCGATATTTGGCAAAATGTCTTTTCAATGCCATGCGAGAGAAAAAATGTTTCACTTTTTTCCTCGTATTTTTCAATCCATCAAAATCAAAAAAAATATCAACTTTTTCGCCGCCACATGGCGTTAAATGAATGTTTTGCCAAACATCAACGTGGAAAATTTAACTGTTTGCAATAGATTTTATGTGATTTTCAAAATTTTTATGTTTAAATAACTGTCAAAAAACTGTATCTTTGAAGATTTAATTGTATTTTTTCGCTAAAAATTTTAAAACTAAAAATAAGATAAACTGACCAGATAAACGAAAAATCTTTTTAATTATTTTTTATATCACTAATTTTTTTTTCGTGTAAGTTTATATTTTTTTAACTGATGTTCACTAATGTTGGTTATAATAAATTAAAATAAATTGCCAGTGCCATAGACTGTTCAGAGGTCAAAAAAAATAAGATTAAAAAGAAAGAATAATCTATTTTTTCAAAGTTAAAAGATATATAATCCCCCCCCCCCAACATCCAGGATTCCCCAGAAATGCAATCTTTTCATTTATATTTTAAATTCACTTTCACTCCATCCCAAGCAAGCACTCATTCATTCATACTTGTACGAAAAAATAAAATAATAAAAGCAATTATAAAAAAATAAAACGAACCTCCTTTAATTCTTCCGTGTTCTGGTAAATCATTTCCAAAATAATCATTATTATAATCCATTATTAATGAATCATTGGTAGTGGTGATAGCAGAAGAATTATTAGAAATTAATGGAAATTTCAAAATATTTTTTAAAACTTCTTCCTCTTTTTCACCATCTTCTTCTTCTTCAGTAATGGAAGTCATATCAGATGAATTTGTTAAAGTTCTTGAACGATGTTGAATAAAATCATGCTTAAAATCATGCTTAGAATCTGAGGAATCTGAAGAAACAGCAGAAGACAACAAAATGGTATCTTCAAGTTCATGAAGTTGTGAATTTAAAACTCGACGCTTTTCTACCAAAATACATTTTTGACAAGTACAAGAAGCAAAACGGCATTCAGATTTATGATTTTTTCGTGGCTCTAATTGACCATGATTTAGGCATCTTTGACAGTAATATATTCGTTTATTATTATTTGGAATTTGGCCTAAAATTATTTTTATTGTTTTAGTTTTAACTGACATCTTTGACATTAATTATGTTTTAATACTAACTGATTTCGGATCATTTTAATTAAATTAATTATTTAAATTGAATTGAATTGAATTCAAATCAGTTGATGATATTGTTTAGCTCAAAAAATTATATTTTTGAAATCTGCAAAATAGAAAATGCGCAAAAAAGTTGACCGAAATCATTTATAAATAAAACTGCGCCCAATTTTGAAATTTTAACAAGTAAGTGTATATAGAATTTTGACAAACATTTAATTTAATTTAATTTAAAAATTTAAAAACAGCTTAAAATTTCATTAAAATATCTCTGTAACAAAGCTATCACAGTTTTATCTTTTTATTTTTTTTGTAAAACTGCAATTATTAATAATTTGATTAAACTTGCCACTGATTTTATCGACATCTGATATGGCATTTAGGGCCGAAAGTGCTTGAAAAGGATCAAGATTGCCAAACATTTCTTTTCTTTCTTTGAAAAATTTTATTTAACTGTTCCAAATTTGGTGATGATTTGATTAAAATAAAACTGTAAAAATTTAGTCAACAGGTGGTGATCTAAAAATCTTTTTAGCATTTTTTTAAAATTTTTAAACTGCTTTCAAAAGAATCAAAATTTACAAAACTGTTGCGAAATTTAACGCCACGATTAAGGGGCCAAAAAATGGCATATCAAATTTAAATAAAATATTTAAAAAAACTGAGTTTTTTGATTAAATATTTGAAAAAAAAAATTCAAAGTTACTTTTTAGCTAAACAATAACTTATTTCATTTAAGCACGGCAACCTATCCACCTTTTGGCGACCTGTCACAAAACGCCAAAATCTTATAATTCTTCTCCTATACATTTTTGATTATTTTTATCATATCACATCAATGTAACCCATTGATATCAATGTTCAAAAAAAATAATTAAGCAACAAAAAATTAATTAACAGATGATAGCCTGATTTTGGCGTAGTATGACAAGCCGCCAAAGCGATGCTTAATTTCAAGACATAATTTTTAAAAATTCAATGATGAAAAATATCCAAAAATAAATTTGATCATTTTTGTTTCAGAAATTTTTACCATTGTTTTGCCAACTGTTGACCCCCTTGTTTTTATTTTTTTTATTCTATTATACTCCGTTTTATTTTTTGCTAATGTAAATATTCGCATTAAAAGGTCTCTCTTTTTTTTTATACTTCACTTTTCCGTCATTGTTTTCTCCCTCTCTTTTTCTTTGATTGTTGTAAACATGTTTTTTTATATATATTTTCTAACTGCAAAAAAAATAAAGATTATTTTT
The DNA here is from genome assembly GCA_964035985.1 of Panagrolaimus superbus. Lineage (NCBI taxonomy): Eukaryota > Metazoa > Nematoda > Chromadorea > Rhabditida > Panagrolaimidae > Panagrolaimus > Panagrolaimus superbus. The sequence goes on from OZ038357.1 coordinate 18,723,811, forward strand.
GGGGAACAGAATGAACTGACAGCGACCTCTTTCCCCCCCCCCCTTTTTTTAAAGTTCCAAATCAGCTGTTTTGAAAAAAAAATAAAAATCAAAACAAGTTTAGTTTGCATTCATTTTAGAATTATTACAAAATTAGACAAAAACAATGATGAAAAAAATTTTCATTTTGGCAAAACGTGAAAAGAAAAAATGTCTGCAAAAAAAGCGCTTTTTTTGCGGACCGGAAGGTATAACAGAAGGAAAAACAGATGCCAAACATGTGAAAAAAAGCAAGTGATAAATTGTTTGATTAAAATTAACCAAAAAAATAAGGAAGAAAAAGTTGGAAAAAAATGTGACAAAAAAAAACAGAGTTGTAAAAAACATAAAAAATAATTTGCAATGTTTCTTTCTTAAAAATTTTATTTCCTTGTTTTTAAAGTAAAAAAATAAATGATTAAAATTTAAAAATAAAAAACTGATTCAATGTTTTATCTGCAATTTTTTAAAATCTTTTTTACAGTAACCTGAAACAATTATTTCAGATAAAAAGTAATTGAAAATTTATTAAAATTTAGAATTTTAAACTGAAATATTACGAATTTTTGGAACTCAAACTGACAGCTTCGAAAGATTGTTTAAAAGCATCTACAATATAAAATTCCCAAAATTCCAGTCCGTAAATTTTTGTCCCTAAAAACAACCTCGCCGAAAACCTTTATACTGTAACTCAAATCAATTTATCTATGATAAAAACATTTTTTTAAATAAAAATTTACAAAATCGACGAAAAAACTGAAACCAATTTTGCCAAGTTTAAAAAACCGGATTTTAATAAAAAAAACTGCTACAAAATATATAAATCCTTTTTTTTTTAATGTTTCTTTCCATTTTTACTGAAAAAACGGGAGAGAAAAAAATGAAAGATGTTTAATATGGACAGTAAAACTCCCCCCCCCAATCCCTTTTGTGTCAGTTCAATGAACTTTTTTTTCTTCAAAAAATAAAAAGATTGAAAAAAAACCGTGAAAAACAAATGTAACAACACTTGATCATCTGAAAAATAGGGAAGAGAAAAAAAACAAACGAACTTCAAAAAAAATGGACACTGTGCTTGCTGGTACCTGGGTTCTCTTTTTTAAAGAAGAAGAAAAAGAAAAAAAAGTGACGTTGAAAAACTTAAAAAAAGTAATCACAACTTTTTTGTTAAAAGTATTTTTGAAATACAAAAAAATTTTTGCAAAAACAAAGCAAAGAAAAATGTTCAATTTTCCTGATCCGATGTTTGGCAAAATGTCTTTCAATGCCGAAAAAAAAGTTTTTCGTATTTTTTATTGGAAAAAAATAAAAAATGAACAGAATTTTTTTTCCTATATGGCATTGAAAAACATTTTGCCAAACATCGACGAGGAAATTTGAACGCTGTTTTTAAAAAAAAAATTTTCAACAAAAAAACATTGTTACGGAAAAAAAATATCGCAAAATATTTTAAAACGAATATGTAAATCATTTTCTACATTTTTTTGTTTCATTTTATTTTAATACCATAATCCCCCCCCCCCCCCCCACTGTTGAGAAGAAGAAACATTTTGCACACTTTATGCTAATTTTTAAAGTCAAAAAAAAGTGATAATTAAAAAATTTTTTTGTTTTAAAACTATATAAAAATTAATTTGATAAATTTAAAAAACTGGTGATTAGGGTTGCCGTCCCCCCCCCCCGAAAATCGAAAAAGTCGGGGACGGGGAATCCCCGACTTTCGATTTTTCTCTCCCCGACTTCCCCGGCCGGGGAAGAAAGTAGTCGGGGACGGGGAACGGGGATCCCCGTTCCCCGAAAATATCTCGGGGAAGGGTAAATTTTTGGAAAAATTTCCACATTTTTCCATTAATGAAAATACAAATGGCTTATTCTGTATTATTTTTAGGGATTGGGCATAGAATTGGTCGTAATTATCGCGAATTTTTATCTTTTTCATCGAATTTAAAAAAATGTAAAATTAAGGAATTTTTTTTCGGGGAAGCAAGGTTTCGGGGACGGGGAACCGGCGATCCCCGAAATTCAAAAGTGGCCGGGGACGGGGAACCGGGGACGTCCCCGTCGGGAATATCCCCGGGGATCCCCGACTTTAGGGGGGGGACGGCAACCCTACTGGTGATAGTGAAAATTTTCTAAAAAAAAGTAAAATAAAAACACATTCCTTTAAAGAATCCAACATTAACATTTTTTTTATCAAAAAACTGATTAAAAAAAATTGAGTAAATAAAAGAATTAACAAAAAAAATATGTTGCCAAATAAAAATGTTTTTAAAAAAAAATCACAAAAACATTTGTCATTGCAAAAAAAAAAAGAACGCAAAAATGTTGAGGTTCCTCTTTCTTTTTTTCTTTGCTTGTTTTTCTCCACCCCATTTTTTTAAGTACATTTTTTCCTTGTTTATTCTATTTTTTTTGCCTCACATCATCATCGTCACTCACCATCACTCACCTTTACTATCACCTCAATCAGTGATCTCTTTTCTATCACTTTCTTTTATTCTGTTTTTTTTCATTCATTGCAACTTTTTTTGCGACAAAAAAACAAAAAAAATTTGTGATCTTTGTCATTTTGTCCCTCAACGAACACAATAGAAAAAACTTTTTTAATTATTGTCAAAAAAAACTATTAAAAATTGAACATAAAAAATAAATAATATATGAAACTTTGAAAAATTTTTTGTAAAAACACTGTCTACAAATTTCCATTCATCACTAAAAAAAAGTTTATTGTCCACCAAAAAAAATAATCATCAAAAAACCATGCAAAAAAATTCACAGAAAAAAAAACTCGTGTCCGATATTCTTTGATCAATGCTGATAAACTGATATAATTTTTCATGATTATTGATTAGTTAAAAAAAGAGTGAACAATAAATCTTGGATGAAACACTTGACCGATTTAAGTGTTCTTTTTTTGACATATTTTTTAAAAAAGATTTAAGATTTAAATAACCTTGAAAAAAAGGTTAAAACTTTGTTTGTATTACAAAAAAACAATTTGTGTCAAAAAATGTTGCAATGAGTCATTGAAGAAAGAAAGATTTAAAAAATATATTTAAAAATAAATAAAAATGTTGAAATATTTTTGATATTGATTCTAGCAAAAAAAAGAAGATTTCGTAATGAAAATAAAAATTTAAAGTCATTTACCGGTGCAACCCGGAGGTGGCATCCTCTTTTCAGGACCTTCCACATACTAATAGAAATTTATAAGCGTACTCCCTGCCTTCCAATAGGTAGAACCTGGACAGAACACCGACATGGAATTGAACCGGCAAGGGTCGGGCCGCAAGACGAGCGCTTTACACCACTCGACCACACATGCTATAATTGATTTTTGTGTTTCGAAAAATAAACTGACGTTAAATGGGCAGTATTTAAAAAATATTAATCATAGTTTGAGTGAGCTATGACGAAATATTTTAAACTAAAATTTTTTTTAAAATTTCGAAAATTTTGAAACTGATTTTTTGCATTACAAAAAGTCTTGTATCGAAACTGATGCAATAATGAATGAAAATTTTTTTTAAAATATGGAAATTTTTTGATCTCAAATTAAAATTTTTAAAATTGTAGATTTAATAACAACTCTTTAAAAAAATATAGCAACAATTGCAAAAATTTTGATCAAACTGAGCCGGATTCAAAATATTGGTTTCAAAATAGATGCTTTTACATCTAGTTATGCAAATTTTATTCATAGAAACTGTTGAAAAATTGGTTAATATTTCCTTATTTATTTGATTAAAGATAAAACTATAGCAGTGAAAAGTTGTTGGTGAATTACGGTAAACAATAATTAATTTGTGCAGCATTTCAAAATTTTAAAACTACAAAAATTATTTTTTTTAAAACTAAAGAAAAAATAAAGCCTCAACAAACTTTATATTTTTCTTTTGACGTTCTGTTGTTCACTTTTTTTCTTCTTCCTCGTTGTCAAAAAATCTTTGTTTTTTAACATAAACAACTTTTTTTTTACATTTAATCATCAACATTTGTTTCAAAATATTTAACAACTGATTGAAACTTTTTCTTTTTTTATTTTGCGTTCAAAATAAGATCATTGTTTGGACTTTTTTTCTGTCGAGTTTTTTTGCAAAAAAAAAAGTAATGCAAGTTGTTTAAAAAAAACAAAAGTTAAAAATCTTTCTTTTTTTACAGTTTTTAAAGATTAAAAGTAATTTAGATACTGTATCAAGAATTTTTTCGCAAATATTCTAGCGTTTTTTAGTTTTTCTAACAATCTAAAAAAAAAAAAATCTAAAAAAAAAAAAAACGCTTTAATTTTTGAGTTTGAGAAAATTTAGTTGATTTTTAAAGAAACTGGGTTTCGAACTTTTAACTTTTCACATTGGAATCAGGGTTGGACGAAACTGAGTTTTGTAAAACGAAACGAAACGAAACTCGAAAAAAATCACGAAAATTTCGCGAAACGAAACGAAACGAAAATTTTTCAGTCTTTCACAATGGGCTAGGGTTGCGCATAAACGCAAAAAAAAGGAATTCATTTTTTCTTTTTGCAAAAAGTTGAAAAGGAAAACATTTTTTTTTCGCTGCGGGAGTTTTTTTCAGTGTATATCGAAGATATACAATTTGCTTGATTAAAATTGTTTAAAATATCTTTAAATAATCTTTTATTATATTATTTATATATTACGAAATGTCAAAAATATAATACTGGAAGTGCTTATAGAGAAAAAAGCAACACGAAACACCTTTTGAATACATAAAATGACAATGAAGCAAAAAAGGCAAATGGAGGTGTATATAAATGTGAAAAAAAATATGCGGGCCAGTCCCGGCCAGTCTTAGCTTTTGATATATTCGGATTCCTCATTAAAAAATACATCTTTTAATAGAAAAATAAACTTATCCAAGTTAATCCGAACAATTTGCCATTTAAAAGATTGTCACTTTTTCACGATTTTTCGTGATTTTTGTATAAATGTGAAAAAAAATATGCGGGCCAGTCCCGGCCAGTCTTAGCTTTTGATATATTCGGATTCCTCATTAAAAAATACATCTTTTAATAGAAAAATAAACTTATCCAAGTTAATCCGAACAATTTGCCATTTAAAAGATTGTCATTTTTTCACGATTTTTCATGATTTTTGTATAAATGTGAAGGAAAGAATGCGGGCCAGCCCCGGCCAGGCTTAGCTTTTGATATATTCGGATTCCTCATTAAAAAATACATCTTTTAATAGAAAAATAAACTTATCCAAGTTAATCCGAACAATTTGCCATTTAAAAGATTGTCACTTTTTCACGATTTTTCGTGATTTTTGTATAAATGTGAAAAAAAATATGCGGGCCAGTCCCGGCCAGTCTTAGCTTTTGATATATTCGGATTCCTCATTAAAAAATACATCTTTTAATAGAAAAATAAACTTATCCAAGTTAATCCGAACAATTTGCCATTTAAAAGATTGTCACTTTTTCACGATTTTTCGTGATTTTTGTATAAATGTGAAAAAAAATATGCGGGCCAGTCCCGGCCAGTCTTAGCTTTTGATATATTCGGATTCCTCATTAAAAAATACATCTTTTAATAGAAAAATAAACTTATCCAAGTTAATCCGAACAATTTGCCATTTAAAAGATTGTCATTTTTTCACGATTTTTCATGATTTTTGTATAAATGTGAAGGAAAGAATGCGGGCCAGCCCCGGCCAGGCTTAGCTTTTGATATATTCGGATTCCTCATTAAAAAATACATCTTTTAATAGAAAAATAAACTTATCCAAGTTAATCCGAACAATTTGCCATTTAAAAGATTGTCACTTTTTCACGATTTTTCGTGATTTTTGTATAAATGTGAAAAAAAATATGCGGGCCAGTCCCGGCCAGTCTTAGCTTTTGATATATTCGGATTCCTCATTAAAAAATACATCTTTTAATAGAAAAATAAACTTATCCAAGTTAATCCGAACAATTTGCCATTTAAAAGATTGTCATTTTTTCACGATTTTTCATGATTTTTGTATAAATGTGAAGGAAAGAATGCGGGCCAGCCCCGGCCAGGCTTAGCTTTTGATATATTCGGATTCCTCATTAAAAAATACATCTTTTAATAGAAAAATAAACTTATCCAAGTTAATCCGAACAATTTGCCATTTAAAAGATTGTCACTTTTTCACGATTTTTCGTGATTTTTGTATAAATGTGAAAAAAAATATGCGGGCCAGTCCCGGCCAGTCTTAGCTTTTGATATATTCGGATTCCTCATTAAAAAATACATCTTTTAATAGAAAAATAAACTTATCCAAGTTAATCCGAACAATTTGCCATTTAAAAGATTGTCACTTTTTCACGATTTTTCGTGATTTTTGTATAAATGTGAAAAAAAATATGCGGGCCAGTCCCGGCCAGTCTTAGCTTTTGATATATTCGGATTCCTCATTAAAAAATACATCTTTTAATAGAAAAATAAACTTATCCAAGTTAATCCGAACAATTTGCCATTTAAAAGATTGTCATTTTTTCACGATTTTTCATGATTTTTGTATAAATGTGAAGGAAAGAATGCGGGCCAGCCCCGGCCAGGCTTAGCTTTAAATGTTGCATCATTCTTATTTTTCACGATACATATTTTTTCATTAATTTTTTAAATAATGTTCTATTGTTCATTTTTCGATAAATCATATGTTTTAATAAATGAGTTTAAAAATTATTATTTTAGATGAAAACAAAGGATAGTTTATTACCTTCAAAAACAAAGCCACATAGTTTTAATGGTGATGATGACAAAAGATATTCTAATTTTAATTTAAATCAAAATCATGTTTGTTCATATGCATCTACAATTCAATCTACAAGTCAACCACGAAATAACAAAAGTGTTCCAGTATTTCAAACGTATGAAAAAAATGGAAAAGTTCGATCATGGAATAAATTATCTGTCAATGATTTGAGTACAAAGTTTTCAAATTATTTAAATTTCAATAATGAAAAAGAAGAACCAACAAAAATCCTGTGCAATAATGGTTCTAGTACCACACGTAGCACTCTTTCACTTCATATAGCTGCTTATGAAAATTCCATTGAAGTTGTAGTTTCACATGATAAGGTTATTCCAAATCCACAAAAGTTAGCTGTTTTACGTAATGCCTTTGAATTTCCTAGACAACAAGAAGAACAAGCACTAAATGAACCAGAAATTATGCAATTTAAAGCATCGCAAAGATTGATGAATCCGAATGGAAAACCTGTACGCAATTTATCATAATTAATTCTAAAATTTAACATTTATATTTTAAAGGTTTATCTCAATTGTAAAATTTTAAATGAAATTTTCAAAACACCACACGGGAGAAAAAATGCAAATTGGCGACAACAAATACTTGAAGCTGCAGGATATTCTCAATACATTTCGTCTGCAAAAATTTTATGGTACCTTATTCCCATTGAAAAAGATACATCGGCTACAGTTAAACGTTTAAATTCTTCTGCATATGATACTGCTTCAGTTTATATTGGGGATGCAAATGAATGTGAGAATTTTATTATTTACAGTTTAGGTGTCATTTTAAGAATTCTTATTTTTTTCATTTGCTTCCTCTAAAAGACTTTAAAAATTGTAATTACCGTAAAGAAAAAACAAAAAAAATTTTAGGGGCAAATCAGTGTCGAATAGAAGATACTGAAAATGAAAATTTAATTGAAAATGAATCAGTAAATTTAAATTATGAAAATGAAATTGAAACAGTTTTTCAAGATCAAAATGTTTATCAAAAACTTAAAGAATTAGAAGATCAACTACAAAAAGAGCGGGAAAACACTGCAAAAAAGGAAGAAGAATGTTTGCAGTTAAGGGAAACTTTGGTTCAAAAGGATAAAAAAATAGATGATCTTGAACTCCGATCAAATATTCAACAAAAACGAACAGTAGAAATATTAGATAAAAAGGATAAATTAGAAGAAACTAGAGAAAATCTTTTGACTCAACTGCAACAGAATGATGAAAAACTTGTTGAAATGATGGAATGTTTGAAAATAAAGGATGCTAAAATTCAACATCTTCAAGACGAAAATTTAGTTAAAAATGAAAAAATTAATCAATTAATTACATCAACCGTTTCCCTTGAAAAAAAAATTGAAAAAATTCGAGATTTGAATCATAAAAAATCCAAAATGCTAAATTCGAAAGGAGTAAGCGCCAAATCAACGACCAAAAAGCGGGTAAAAGAAGTTCAAGCACCAATTGAAAAAAAGAAACCAAAATATGAAGTTATGGTTAATGCAAAAGAATACTCATTTGGATTCATGATTTTATGTGTTCAGTTATCATGGCTTGGTATTTTCGATACAAAAATTGTTGAAGCTCTTCGCCTTATCGCCACATTTTTCGATATTGAAATGTCACGTATTCCTGATCGTAGAACCATCGGCAGGTGGTGCAATGAATTTGGTTTGTTGATTGATGCCCAGCTGGACAAATTTCTTGAAGATGCTTCGAATTTAACGTTGCATTCTGACGAAACAACACTTAGTGGTGATAAACTTCAAGCATATGTTTTCTGTAAAATTCAAAATGGTATTCGAAATTATTTTTTAGTTGGAATTGAAGTAAGACTTAATCCATTCTTTTATATAAATAAATAACATTTAAGCATGTTCCTGATAAAACAGCAGCTAGATCGTTAAAAGCTTTAATTGCATGCATGAAAAGAACGATTAAACCATTGGAATCACTTGATGATAATACAGTAGAAACAATTTTAACTGAAAGATTGGCAAAAATCAAAAATGTTGTCAGCGACAGAGCCAGTACCCAAAAAAAATTTAATTCAGATTTATGGAACACGATTAAATCTTTAATCCCTGGAACTCCAAAATTAAATGAAATTTTTTGTCATCACCATATTATGGCATCATCCTGGGATGTTTTCGTTAAATATTGTTTAAGTGAAGAACGTGAAAAATTTGATTGTCCAACATTAAAATTTTCAACATTTCAAGCTGCAATTCAGTTTGTTAGTTCAACATATGGAGAACGTAGTAATGCACCTGCAAAATCAAAAGAATGGAATGAATGGGCAACTAAAAAAGGATACAAATACACACAATTCCCTTCAAAATTAGGGGCACGTTGGAATGTTGGCTTTGCAATCTGTGCAACTTTACTTTTTAATAGAAAAAGATTGCTTGAATTCTTAAAAGAAACAAATTACATAATTGATAAATCTCATGTTGCTCTTGTTACTGTAATTGAATGCCCTGCTTTTGTTGTTTTATTGAAAATTGGTGCCTGGATGGACCAGATAATTAATGGGCCATGGTGGAGTGAAATGGATTCGGATAAACATATTATTGAACAGAATATTAATTCTGCTAAAATAATACATTATTTGCAAAATGTTGCTGAAGATCCTAAATTATTTGAAAATGAAGAGCTTTTTCCTATGGTTACTGAAAGATCCCAAAAGCAAATTGTTTTTCGTGAAGCTGTATTAGCAGACGTTAGTGAACAATTCCTTGAAAATCTTCCAGTGTTTTGCAATGATTTGGTTGATTATTTACAAAAACAACTTAATGCTATGCTAGAAGATGCAATGATTAATAATGAAGAAAATAGAGAAATTTTGGCATCGGCATCAGTTAGTAATAAAGTTGCTGAACAAATTTTTGGGATGGCAACTGATATGCGCCATCATTCAAGCAATAAATCAAATACCAGAATTGCAACAAATGTGGCAGGAGTAAAAAATCATACAATTGAATTTATTCAAGGATTAAACCCATCTGAATTTGAAGACCTTCGTCTAAAATTTAAAGCAGCGAAAACTCGCCATCGGGAACAAAAAGTTAAAGAAAAAAAGCTTTTTAAAAAGGAAATGGAAGATCACCATGAAAAAAATCAAGATAAGCAGAGAAAAAAGAAAAAGACAAAGGAAACATCTGAAATAAATTATGATAAATTTATTGGACAAAACTTTACAGAAACATGGGAAGACATTGAATATAAAGGAATTGTTACAAAAAAAGACGGTGATGGATATGAAGTTTATTACACTGCTGAAAATCAATATGATATATTCAGTTGTGATGAATTAAAGGATTTAATTAAAACAAAAAAATTGTTTTTTTCTGATTGAAATTAGTAAATAATTCGTAATAAAAACGTTTGCAAAAAAATTAATAAATATTTTGTAATAAAAAAATATTGTGAAAAATTCTCACAAAAAATGACGATTTTCTTTGCCGACAAAAATAATGCACGTTGCGCGCAACTTTGCAGAAAAAAAATTTTTGGAAAAAAAATACGCTTCAGATTCTTAGAATTATTGATGTTGCCTTTACTTTAATTTCTTTTTTCTTTATATTTTGTTTTATGTAATACAAAATCCAGCATTTTAAGCCCAAATTTGTCCCGAAATACTTTGTGAATGCCGAGATCTTCAAAAATTTAAAAAATTTATGCGCAACCCTACAATGGGCACACATTTTAAGAGACCGGATTTTGGGAATGTGTGAATTCTGGGGATGTAAATAATGAAAAAAATAATTAACTCCGTGTAACACTAAAAACCAGAAAATCCTTAAAATTTCTGTTTTTGAAATTCCTATCCCCGAAATTCTTGCCCCCGAAATTCTTGCCCCCAAAATAAAATCCCCAAATGTTTGTCCCCAAAAACGGCTACTCCCCTGCCATCAACTTAAAGACGTTAAACACTTCAATTAATCACAAATTTGAAAAAATACCTAAATTAAAGAAGTCGCTTTTTAAAAGTTGTTTATCGTCAACTAAAAAATCTGTCATGTCTGAAAAAATAAAGGAAACTGCTTTTTCGTTTCTTTTTCGGCAGCCTTTTTGAATAAAAAATGTGCACTTTTTAAGAAAATTTTGACAGCATTTTATCCATGTTTTATGCGAAATTTTTGGCTGAGTTTCGCGAAACGCGAAACGAAACGAAACTCCAAAAAGACGCGAAATTTTACGAAACGAAACGAAATTTTCGTCCAACCCTGATTGGAATCAAACGTAAAGTTTAAAAAATTGCAAATTTTCGTTGCAAAACTATTTGTTGGGTAAATTTTTTGGAACTTTGACGATGGATTCTGCTCTTATGTTAATTTTTTATATTTTTCTGCTTCTATAATTAAAATCAGCGCAAAAAATTGAGTCGGATAACAGCGAATTTTTTCAAAAATTATGTTTGCAAAGAAAAATCAATATTGCATGAGAAATTTGTCGGGGCAGTTTTTGCTTTTTGGTAAATTTTTTCGCCCAGTTTTTATTAATTTATAAGAAAAAATATTTTTTGTCAAATAAAAATAAAGAAATATATATATTATTTTTTTACACTGAAAACAATAAAAAAAATTTGACACATAAAAAGAAAAAAGGAAACGGTTATGAAATCTATAAATATAAAATATAAATAACTGTAAAAAGAATGCTGCTGTTAAATAATAAAACGTATTATTTTAAAAGAACTGAAACTTGTAATTTTTAAATTCATCTAAAAAAAGCTATGTTTCTGATATTTTTTGTTATTGAAAAATTGTCGGGAAAAAAATTTATTTTTAGATTTTTTTAGTATTTGTATTTTTAAAAATATTAATTAATTAAATAAATTAAAATATTTTAAATTAATATTTTTATGATGCAAAAAATTTTCGATCAATATTTGATTGAAATTTTTGTTTTCATTCAATTATTTTTAAGTATTTATTTGTAACATTCGAGAGCAGAAAAAAATCGAGAAAAGCCTAAAACATTTTTTTCTTTCGAGATCATCAATTCTCCGCCTACAGCCTTTGTAATATTGCATCATTGTTATGTCTATCGACAAAGCTCATGAAAAAAAGAAAGAAAGGAGAAAATTTGCAGCTATCTTTTTTTTTGCTAGTCAACAGTTATTTCTAAATTGTTTTACTTTGGTGCTTATTTTTAAAGATTTTTATCAATCAATCGTGTAAAATAAAATCATTTTAGATGGAAAAAATGGATTTATCTTTTAAAAGTAAGAAAACCGTTGTTATTGATACTGTATCAAATGGTCATCAATTTAAAAATCTTAATTTAAATCAAAATCATAAATGTTCAGGAATTTTAAGCTCAAAACAAGATTCATTTGATAGCAAAAAAGCTCAAAATTACGGTAAAACAAAATAGGCTGCCATCCTTTTTTTGTGTTAATATTAAATTTTGCCCACATTTTTGTTCGATAAAACTTTTCCGTAGCTACGGTAGAATTTTGGGGAACAATTTTCGCTTCAAGAATTTCAGCTAAAATTGCTTTTTTTTGGGCACAGTTAGGATAAATATTTTTTAAAACATAGATTTATGACATGTTTCAAAATGCCATGGCATGGGCCCAATTTTCAGATCCAAATGGGCCTTCAGACGGTCCCTGTAATTTATCCGACTTTGTACAGGAGGGTAAAAAAAATTTCTAAACGGAAAAAGGATTGCAGCAGCCTCATATCAATCGTTAGATCTTAAAACTAATAATAATGATTCAAAAACAAAAAATGATTATTCAAATTCATGGAACAAATGTAACAAACATTTATCATCTAATTTTATGAAGGATAATTATGATTTTGGTAAAAATGATAACTTTGATAAAGCAAAAAACTCAAGTACCAATGAAAGCACTCTTTCCCTTCATATTGCGAATTATGAAAATTCACTTGAAACTTATGGTAATGATTCAGAAGGCGATGAAGAAGAAGCCGCTTTAAAAATAAAGAAAAATGAAAAATCTGATATGATTAAAAGTTGGAAAAATGCAAAACAAGCTTTTGGTGGTGTCTTTTCAGAAGTTGGAGTAAATTTTACATATTTCGGGGATGTTCAGATATGACGTCATACAAAAATCGGGATTTTTGGGACCCCCCCAGGGCATTGCGAAATCAAAATTGTGAAAATCGAAATATCGAAATCGTCATCAATGGTGCCGCCATTGAAGGGCATAAATAGCAAAGAGGGCATCATAATTGAACCACCTTCTTTGTGTGACGTCATATCTGGACAACCCCTTTTTAAAAGGGGTTTCTTTAACTTAAAATAATTTACAGAATCCATTTGAATTTCCAAGACAACAAGAAAGTGTTGAAATGAAGACCCCAGAAGTTGCACAATTTAAAGCATCCCAAAAATTACTCAATCCAAATAAGGTAAATATTTTAGCACAATGTCATTTCAGAGCATACCTTTTTTCTTCGAACATTTTAGAAAAATAATACAAATTTTATTCAAAATTTCATTGCTGGAGGTGTTGGAGGGCTGTGTACAGTTGTAAGATTTTAAAAGTTATTAATGTAAAAATTCTACAAAAAACATGACTTGTTTTTAGGCAGTTGGTCATCCATTTGATACTATTAAAGTTCGCCTTCAAACTATGCCAAAGCCACTTCCACATCAAAAGCCTTTATTTACTGGAGCATTAGATTGTGTTCAACAAACAATAAAACATGAAGGTCTTCGTGTAAGTTTTTTTTTGCGATTTCAAGAGGGCTTTTAACGAATTATTGCCCAGGAAAACAAGGTTTTTGGGGTTCCAGTTAAGGAGCTGGAGCCATCACTTTCAAAATATCAAAGGAAAAGTGCCGTTTTTGGTGCAGGCTTCAGCTCCGGAGCTGTAAGCAACAAAAATTATTTTAAAAAAATCAGGAAAACCAATACCTTTTTTTTCGGATTTTTCACATTTTTTATTAACAAGAATCGTTATTAAAAATGCCGATCCCCTTTTAAATCTTTTAATATATCTTTTGTACATATTTTTTATAGGCTTTATACAAAGGTTCAAGTGCCCCGGCGGTATGTGTTACACCAATTTTTGCATTATATTTTGGGGGATGTGCTGTTGGACGTTGGCTTCAACGAACCGAACCAGATCAAGAACTTACATTTGTTCAGACATGGGGCGCTGGTGCACTTGCGGGTCTTTTTACAACAATTATTGCAACTCCTGGTGAACGGGTTAAATGTCTTTTACAAGTTCAATTAGCTGATACTTCTATCACTGCTGTAAAATATTCTGGACCTGTAGATGTCATTACAAAGCTTTACAAAGAAGGTGGAATTCGGAGTATTTATCGGGGTGGTGCAGCTACAATTCTTCGGGGTATGTTATATTTTTGTTTAACAGCTTACTCCTCCTCCCCCTCTCAAAGTGTCATTCTCGTTACTTTTTATCTTTTAGATATTCCTGCATGTGGAACATTTCTTTCAATATATGAATATACAAAAAAATATTTTGCTGGTAAAAATCATGAAGGAACTTTATCCCCTTGGGCAACACTAGCTGCAGGGGGATGTGCAGGTCTTGCCCGATGGTCTGTTTGTATTCCACAAGATGTTATCAAGTCTCGTCTTCAAACTGCTCCTACCGGAAAATATCCTAATGGTATACGTGATGTTGTTCGTGACATTCTTCAAAATGAAGGACCACGTGGCTTTTTTCGTGGATTTGTTCCGGTCATGTTACGGGCGGTTCCAGCAAATGCTGCATGCTTTTTTGGTGTTGAAGTTACTCTTACTCTTATTCGTCATGTTTCATAGTTAATTTTTAATATTGTTAATAATATTTTTGATATCCCTTATATCCATTTTTTCGGGATATTTTCACTAAATTAACGTGTTTAAAATAAATCAATTATTAACTTTTTGATATATGCAAATTTTTTATATTTCTTTTTTGAAAAGTATGTAATTGAAAAATTTAAAATAAAAAAATGCATTTTAGTTATATTTTTTATAACAGAGAATTAATAATTCCTATGGGAACAAACACTGTAAAGTTTTGTAAATTTTTGTATTAATTTTCTGTTTTGGTGATACTTATAATCAACTAAAAATATATTTTTTTTGAAAATTTTATTATTGGCTATAAAATGACAAAACTTTTACAACATTATTTTTAAATTTAAGAAGAAAAAATTGGAGGTAGTGGTTTTTAAAATTATTAGTAAAAATATGTGCCGAAAATAAAAACAAAAAATAATAATTATAAAAGTTAATATTAATTAAAAATTAAATAAAAATTTTTGCGATGTTTTATACATGACTTTGCTGTGACCATAATTAATTGATGAATAAAAGTCAAATTAATCTCCTGAAAAGATTTTTGAAGAAATTAAGAAAATAATTTTTCTTTCTTTTTTTATATGGCATTTGTTGTAGAAATTGTGAATTTTTTTTCATCTTTGGAAGCTGAATTGGATTTCCCAAAAAAATATCCGATTCTTTTCGATCAATACTTTTTGAAATTTCAATCAATGTCTCAAAAAAGTTATCTCTCCACTGTTCTGGATAAATATCAAAGTTATCAAATGTTTTCAAACTTTCTTTTACAAGTGCCATTACAAAACTGCTCTCGAAAGTTTTTTCAGATTCCACAGCAATAATATGTTTAACTTTCATAACATTCCCAAAAACTGCTGTAATAATATCATTTTTTGATAAAAAATCTTGTTTCTCTTTTCGATTAATATACATTAACGTATTTTCTCCATCTTTGTATATAGTTGTTATACCAAGATAAGTTGAACACACCCCAACAATAATTATTGTTTCAGATTTTTTAATTGATAAATTTTTTTGAAGTAATACAGTATTATAAAAAATGTGTTTATATCCAATTATTGAGCAGAAAATATTTTTTCTGTCCCCATCTTCTCCAAGAAGGTTGTCAAAAAAGTCGTTCGGAGGTGACTTTTCATCTTTAATGAAGATCAAAGCTTTCATCTTTTCTTTTAATGATGCAGAAAAATATGGAATCTTCAATACACCTGGAAACTTTATTATTCTTCGATCATGCAGATTTACAACATATACGATGAAGCGATAGTTTTCAATATCATCTGAATCAACTGTGCGAAGGAAAAACACATATTCTTGTTTTGTTGGGTTCTTTGCTTCTTTAAGGTATTTTAAAAATATTTTAATAACCATTTTACTTGCTTTAATAAGATAATGCCATGCCACAACTCCTCCAGCAATAAAACTTAATACACTGAACAGTATACTATCAAATAAATTTATGTTGAACAGAAATTGAAAAAAAACTATAACATTAATTAATTAAAGTTTACATAAAAAAATGTTAAAAATTTACTTCCAAATATTGTACCAAATAAAAGGCAAATGAAAATAATAAAAGCAAGCGTTGACCATTTCAGAATTTCTCCAATCGATTTACAGTTATTTTCGACGAGGTTCACAAAATCTGGGAAATAATTAATTTGCCCAAAAATATTTTTTGTTTCAACTACAATCTTATGACCTAATAATGATAAATTGATAAAAGAAGGATTCAAAACCTAAAAAATAAATTATAAAAGTAAAATTAAATATTAAAACGGGGCAACTTTTTGATTTTTGTGTCAAATTTAAAGTAGGCATGAACCATTCGGCATTTCCGGCTAGGGATGCTCCCCTCCCCAAAATTAGAAAAAGTCGTGGATAGGGAATCCCCGACTTCCCCGGCCGAGGGAGAAAGTAGGAACGGAGATCCCCTGAATCTCGGGCATGGACAAATTTTTGGTAAAATTGCCTCAATTTTCCAATAATGAAAATACAAATGACTTGATTTTGTATCGTTTTTTGGAATCGAACATGGAATTGGTCGGAATTTTCGCGGATTTTTATCTTTTTTTACAGAATTTTAAAACAACGTAAAATTGTGGAACTTCCCCAGAGATCTTCGACTTTCGGAGGAGGGGGGCGGAAACCCCTTCCGACCAATAAAGGCAGTGTTAACCAGTGCTGGCGATTTTCGGTCTACGGTCCGGTCCGGTCCGGTCCGGTTTTTCGGTCCACCAAGACCGTAAACCGAAAATTTCGGTCCGGTCAGAAATTTTTCACTGATTTATCAATAAATTGTCATAAAAATGTCTCGAATCATGTATCTATTGATGAAATCAGAGCCGTATTTAGGAGGTGGCACTTGGGGCACGTGCCCCCTCCGAAATTGAGAAATTCCTTTGATCTTTTTCCGCTTTTTGGCTGGATGCGGCAGAAAATCAAAGGCGTGCCCCCTCCGAAATAATTTTCTGTATGCGGCACTGGATGAAATTACGTCAATTTCTTTGCATTTTTCTTTCTTTTTCTTTTTTTCTTCCTTTTTACAATTTTCCTCTTTTTTTACGTACGATCCTCAATTTTGCCTTACAAAAAACGTAACGTCTCAGGGAAATGCCCCAATTTTTTCCTACCCATGCCCCCGTGTAGCTACCATGCTTTAATATTTAAGAATACTTACTTTTTTGGTTTCAACTGACATCCGTGTAGAGCTTAATGACTCAGACGATTTACTTTTTTCAAAGCCATTGAGACACAAAAATGTCAAATTTTCGCAGTTATTGTGGTGCTCATAATTATTAGCTGCTAAAAGGATCTCAAAATTGCTACATCGACGAATTCGAAATACCTATAAAATAATATTATTATAAAAAGTTTTTACAATTTCTAAAATTGCATCCCATAAAATCAGCGGATGCAATTTCCGCAGTGCTGATAATTTGACCAAAACGTCTATCAATCTCATAAATTCTGTCGAATTCTCCTTTTTCTAACATTGAATGCCATTCCTTTACATGATGTAAAACTTTACCATAATCATGAGATTCAAATCTATGCACCCACTTGATTCTAAAAATACATATTAAGTTAATAAACGCAGGGTGTTTTAATTAAAGGAGGCGGAACTATGCTTCAATTAATTTACAAAAGCCCGAGAATCAAGTTTTTTTTAGTATTGAGTAGGAAAAAATCTCCAATATTTTAGATTTAGGCTTGTTAAGCCTAGTGGAAAACATAGGGTATATTTCCAAAATTTTGACATAAAGCATTTTTATAAAAATGCTGTATTTTTTATTTAATTAGATTAAATTTTAGATTTCAAAAATTTTGAATGTCATAAGTAACTTATGATAAGTTTTAAAAAATAAAAATATTGGGAAGATTCCGGAAAATTTTGCAGGAAATGAACAATTCTATTTGGGCCTCCTTTAAACAATTATATACTATACTTTTTATTTTTTATATGTTTCAAATGCTCTTCATCCACGAATACTTTACAGATAAAGTAAAGTTGTAAACATTTTGATAATTTTTCATAGATGGGAATTGAAAACGGCTGCCCACTTTTTGATCTCCAGATATCCGCTTTCACGTCATTTTTTTTGTTTATTTTTTTTTTTTTACAAAACGTTTCCACAAAGTTTTTGAATTCGTTCATGGCTAAAAGTAGTAGTTAGCAGCAATGCAGGCGGTTATTCAAAATTTTTCGGTTAACCGAACCGAATTTTTCTCGGTTTTTGATTTTTTGATGCTGGAAACTACAATGAAAAAAAGACGCACAAATTTATTTTATGCTTTTTTTTCAATCAAAAATTTGTTTTTTATGGACAAACACCATTTTGTGCGCTCAAAATGGATTAAGCATATCCTGACTGGGTAGTCCAAATAAAAGCTTAACTTTTTGTTGCCAAAATCATAAATTCCCCAATTTCGTCTGTCGAAATTACAAAATCAATAACAAAATTTTCAGGAAAAGCGAGTTCAACCGAAAAATCGAACCGAAAACCGAACCGAAAAACCGCCAGCACTGGTAGTTAGAAATATTTTTCTTTTTTCTGTCTTTTAATACAAACAAAAATGCCTTTTAAACCCGCCCAATTCAGTAAAAAAAATGCAATGGATTTTATCTTTCGGTAATAAAATTTAATGCAAATGGAAAACAATAAAATTAATTAAACATTGAAAAACTTGAGAAAAAAAAAATTTCTTCTTATTCAAAAACTGATAAGAAATCGTTTTTCTCGCTCCTTTGTTTTGTTGATCATTGTTCACGTGAATTTAAGCAAAAATGAAGCATGTAAAAATCATAAAACTATTTTTTAATTCTTTCATGAAAAAAATGAACGCATAATTCAATGTGGGCTTTAAAAATTCCTAAATGAAATTTATTTATTTATTAATAATCAAGTCCATTTCATCCAGTTGCATTTCGTCATCTTTTCTCACAACTAAATTCTTTCCACGAAAATACGCTTTTTTTAATATAAATTTGATTTATCTACCTTTAATAGAATTTATTAAAATAAATATGCTTTTTTTTGTTGTAGCAATTTTGAAATAATTATGTAGAACTTTAGAAAAATCCTCAAATTGAATGAGTTTGAATTCTTTTTAATCGATGAAATTTAATCAAAAATAAAATTTGATTCAAACAATAAGTTTTCAATAATTATTTTATATATAAAAATATAAAATATATTTCAAAAATCATACATCAGAGAGCTACAGTATGGAAACTATTGCTTCGACAAGGGTGGGTGGGTTTTTTTTGCAAATTTTCCCGTGACTTCACATCTGGATGATCCCTAATTAGTTAAAAACAGTTCTCTGAATTATGCAAAAAGAAATTTTATATGTTTACATTAAAACTACACGAAACTACTTAATCTTTTTTCTGAAACTTGACTTCTTTAAAAAAACTAATAAGAAATAATTATGCATTGATTTTTTTCTTTGCATTTTTTATTCTTACATGTTTTTACAGAAAAAACTGGAACCAATCGATCTATTTAAAGGGGCATCCCACCACTAACAAATCTTTTACGACGTTTTTTATGCAAATTTTGGCAAGAACAAAGGAAATAAACATCATTTACGCAATTTTCCTTTGTTCTTGTCAAAATTTGCATAAAAAATGTCGTAAAAAATTTGTTAGTGGCGGCACTCCCCCTTTAATTATTATTTTAGTTACTGCCATTATCATTTGATATATTTATAAATTTTTTGTCGGCAAAAGATCAAAGGTGCGCCGTCTACACGGCGAAAATCCACTTTCAAAAACTATTTTTGTTAAGATCTTTTAAGATCGGATACCGTACCGTTTTTCGAAAAATGCTAAAAAGCAATAAAAAACTTGAGCAAAAAAAATTCTTATCAAGATCATTAATTTTCGTTTTGTTGATCATTGTTCACGTGATTGTTTTGTTGATCATTGTTCACGTGAATTTAAGCAAAAATGAAGCATGTAAAAATTATAAAACTATTTTTTAATTCTTTCATGAAAAAAATGAACGTTGAATTCAATGTGGGCCGTAAAAATTCCTAAATGAAATTTATTTACTTATTAACAAGCTAAGAACCACGCCTACGGCGTGGTCGTGCTTGATTTTAATTCTTTTCTGTTATGAAAGTTTCTTTAAAAGTTGAACAAACATTACTATGAGTACGTGGCAAAAAAACCAAAAGTAATGAAATTTGTGAAAACTTTGGTAATACAGTTTTAAAACTTCGAAGCAGTTTATTCAAGTTGTTGTTAACATTAAAAATTTTTCTCATACTATTAAGTTACGTAAGACCTTTTGGCACAACCCTAAACCTTTTAGCACACTCTGGAACATTTTGGCACGCAGTCTATCCTTTTGGCACCCCCTGACCATTTTAGCACATCCCAAAACCTTTTGGCATTTCTTGGAACATAGTTGAGTATTTAGTCTCCTTTTCCCCTTTCTTTTGTACAAGGGTTGGCATTATGTCTCTAGTGTCATCTCTTCTTCCCCCAAAATAGTATAAAAGGCTTGAGTGACCGCTCATTCGATGTCATTCTTTGGTTGTCTCCCTCTTGAAGTGTTTGTATGTTAAATATGTCTAATTCATATCCAATAAAGCTCTTGATTTGATATATTATTTGTGTCTTCAACCTCATCTCTTACATAATTCTTTATCAGCACCGATTCTCACATATTCACTTCGTAGCCGTGGCATTACTTGGAGGGCCCTTCCCGTCGTCCTGCTTTTGGTTAAAGTTAGGCACGCTTGGAGAAATTGAATCAAACCTTGGCTCCACTATCTCTTCACTTTGGCTCGGACCGAAACATCTCAAGTTGGTATAACTTTTATGGTGGGAAAGAAGAATGGTTGGATATCGAAGACTATTGTTGCAGCAATATGTATGAATATATGGAGAACTTGATTAAGAATGTTAAGAGATTGGTTGGTATGATTTTAATATTGTATATTTTCAATGAATGCTTGGATTATGGATAAGTGGGAGAACCAGAATCACCATCAAGTTGCTTGGATATGCGTTATTCTGATATATTAAAGTGTTTTGGCGAAAATGGAAGAAAGTCTTCAAGCTATGGATAAAATCTAAAAAGTGGTGTTTCTCTGGTTGGATAATATATATCTGTGAGTTATATTTTCATATTTTACTGTTGCACATCATGGGATGATGCGGAATATATATATTGTTGTCTGGTTGCGGGTCATCCACAAAACCCTTGGTGTATTTCTTTATTCTTTGATGGATTGTTGCTGCTGTTTGGATGGTTGAGGGTTAGCCTAAACCCCAGGGTTACCAGTTGTCCCATGGAAAACTTGGATTATGCTCATCAGTATTGTAAATTCGTGCCGTGAATGCTGGATGGTGCAAATGTTAGTATTGTTCACTTGGATCGTGGGATTCGATGCCTGTAATGGTGAAAATAATGTTATTGGAAGACTGCTATTAGCAAGATGTTAAAGTGGATTCTAATGTTGGCTTATCATGATTATGGAATACTCTTGTGTGCTTGATGGTATTGGTTGCTGTAGCGCTCTGCTGGAGGTATTTCCCAGTACTCGTTCACGATGTATGAATCGTCAGTTAACTTGGATATCCTGATGCTTAGTGTATGGTCATGGTTATGATATGGTCGTGGTAGTGAAACTCTGTCATCGAAGAAATGTAAAGAAATTCTCGTGGAAAAAAAAAGAACTGTCAATAATGAGGACATTATTTTGTCGAGGGTGGGGCGAGTTGAGTATTTAGTCTCCTTTTCCCCTTTCTTTTGTACAAGGGTTGGCATTATGTCTCTAGTGTCATCTCTTCTTCCCCCAAAATAGTATAAAAGGCTTGAGTGACCGCTCATTCGATGTCATTCTTTGGTTGTCTCCCTCTTGAAGTGTTTGTATGTTAAATATGTCTAATTCATATCCAATAAAGCTCTTGATTTGATATATTATTTGTGTCTTCAACCTCATCTCTTACATAATTCTTTATCAGCACCGATTCTCACATATTCACTTCGTAGCCGTGGCATTACTACATTTTAGCACACTATTATACTGCAGAAATTAAAGAAAAATTTCAATTTCTACAGTATAAATCTCTTTCATTTTCTTTTGACTGAAAATAAATGCATCTCTTCCTTTTTACAATTTTCCTCTTTTTTTACGTACGATCCTCAATTTTGCCTTACAAAAAACGTAACGTCTCAGGGAAATGCCCCAATTTTTTCCTACCCATGCCCCCGTGTAGCTACCATGCTTTAATATTTAAGAATACTTACTTTTTTGGTTTCAACTGACATCCGTGTAGAGCTTAATGACTCAGACGATTTACTTTTTTCAAAGCCATTGAGACACAAAAATGTCAAATTTTCGCAGTTATTGTGGTGCTCATAATTATTAGCTGCTAAAAGGATCTCAAAATTGCTACATCGACGAATTCGAAATACCTATAAAATAATATTATTATAAAAAGTTTTTACAATTTCTAAAATTGCATCCCATAAAATCAGCGGATGCAATTTCCGCAGTGCTGATAATTTGACCAAAACGTCTATCAATCTCATAAATTCTGTCGAATTCTCCTTTTTCTAACATTGAATGCCATTCCTTTACATGATGTAAAACTTTACCATAATCATGAGATTCAAATCTATGCACCCACTTGATTCTAAAAATACATATTAAGTTAATAAACGCAGGGTGTTTTAATTAAAGGAGGCGGAACTATGCTTCAATTAATTTACAAAAGCCCGAGAATCAAGTTTTTTTTAGTATTGAGTAGGAAAAAATCTCCAATATTTTAGATTTAGGCTTGTTAAGCCTAGTGGAAAACATAGGGTATATTTCCAAAATTTTGACATAAAGCATTTTTATAAAAATGCTGTATTTTTTATTTAATTAGATTAAATTTTAGATTTCAAAAATTTTGAATGTCATAAGTAACTTATGATAAGTTTTAAAAAATAAAAATATTGGGAAGATTCCGGAAAATTTTGCAGGAAATGAACAATTCTATTTGGGCCTCCTTTAAACAATTATATACTATACTTTTTATTTTTTATATGTTTCAAATGCTCTTCATCCACGAATACTTTACAGATAAAGTAAAGTTGTAAACATTTTGATAATTTTTCATAGATGGGAATTGAAAACGGCTGCCCACTTTTTGATCTCCAGATATCCGCTTTCACGTCATTTTTTTTGTTTATTTTTTTTTTTTTACAAAACGTTTCCACAAAGTTTTTGAATTCGTTCATGGCTAAAAGTAGTAGTTAGCAGCAATGCAGGCGGTTATTCAAAATTTTTCGGTTAACCGAACCGAATTTTTCTCGGTTTTTGATTTTTTGATGCTGGAAACTACAATGAAAAAAAGACGCACAAATTTATTTTATGCTTTTTTTTCAATCAAAAATTTGTTTTTTATGGACAAACACCATTTTGTGCGCTCAAAATGGATTAAGCATATCCTGACTGGGTAGTCCAAATAAAAGCTTAACTTTTTGTTGCCAAAATCATAAATTCCCCAATTTCGTCTGTCGAAATTACAAAATCAATAACAAAATTTTCAGGAAAAGCGAGTTCAACCGAAAAATCGAACCGAAAACCGAACCGAAAAACCGCCAGCACTGGTAGTTAGAAATATTTTTCTTTTTTCTGTCTTTTAATACAAACAAAAATGCCTTTTAAACCCGCCCAATTCAGTAAAAAAAATGCAATGGATTTTATCTTTCGGTAATAAAATTTAATGCAAATGGAAAACAATAAAATTAATTAAACATTGAAAAACTTGAGAAAAAAAAAATTTCTTCTTATTCAAAAACTGATAAGAAATCGTTTTTCTCGCTCCTTTGTTTTGTTGATCATTGTTCACGTGAATTTAAGCAAAAATGAAGCATGTAAAAATCATAAAACTATTTTTTAATTCTTTCATGAAAAAAATGAACGCATAATTCAATGTGGGCTTTAAAAATTCCTAAATGAAATTTATTTATTTATTAATAATCAAGTCCATTTCATCCAGTTGCATTTCGTCATCTTTTCTCACAACTAAATTCTTTCCACGAAAATACGCTTTTTTTAATATAAATTTGATTTATCTACCTTTAATAGAATTTATTAAAATAAATATGCTTTTTTTTGTTGTAGCAATTTTGAAATAATTATGTAGAACTTTAGAAAAATCCTCAAATTGAATGAGTTTGAATTCTTTTTAATCGATGAAATTTAATCAAAAATAAAATTTGATTCAAACAATAAGTTTTCAATAATTATTTTATATATAAAAATATAAAATATATTTCAAAAATCATACATCAGAGAGCTACAGTATGGAAACTATTGCTTCGACAAGGGTGGGTGGGTTTTTTTTGCAAATTTTCCCGTGACTTCACATCTGGATGATCCCTAATTAGTTAAAAACAGTTCTCTGAATTATGCAAAAAGAAATTTTATATGTTTACATTAAAACTACACGAAACTACTTAATCTTTTTTCTGAAACTTGACTTCTTTAAAAAAACTAATAAGAAATAATTATGCATTGATTTTTTTCTTTGCATTTTTTATTCTTACATGTTTTTACAGAAAAAACTGGAACCAATCGATCTATTTAAAGGGGCATCCCACCACTAACAAATCTTTTACGACGTTTTTTATGCAAATTTTGGCAAGAACAAAGGAAATAAACATCATTTACGCAATTTTCCTTTGTTCTTGTCAAAATTTGCATAAAAAATGTCGTAAAAAATTTGTTAGTGGCGGCACTCCCCCTTTAATTATTATTTTAGTTACTGCCATTATCATTTGATATATTTATAAATTTTTTGTCGGCAAAAGATCAAAGGTGCGCCGTCTACACGGCGAAAATCCACTTTCAAAAACTATTTTTGTTAAGATCTTTTAAGATCGGATACCGTACCGTTTTTCGAAAAATGCTAAAAAGCAATAAAAAACTTGAGCAAAAAAAATTCTTATCAAGATCATTAATTTTCGTTTTGTTGATCATTGTTCACGTGATTGTTTTGTTGATCATTGTTCACGTGAATTTAAGCAAAAATGAAGCATGTAAAAATTATAAAACTATTTTTTAATTCTTTCATGAAAAAAATGAACGTTGAATTCAATGTGGGCCGTAAAAATTCCTAAATGAAATTTATTTACTTATTAACAAGCTAAGAACCACGCCTACGGCGTGGTCGTGCTTGATTTTAATTCTTTTCTGTTATGAAAGTTTCTTTAAAAGTTGAACAAACATTACTATGAGTACGTGGCAAAAAAACCAAAAGTAATGAAATTTGTGAAAACTTTGGTAATACAGTTTTAAAACTTCGAAGCAGTTTATTCAAGTTGTTGTTAACATTAAAAATTTTTCTCATACTATTAAGTTACGTAAGACCTTTTGGCACAACCCTAAACCTTTTAGCACACTCTGGAACATTTTGGCACGCAGTCTATCCTTTTGGCACCCCCTGACCATTTTAGCACATCCCAAAACCTTTTGGCATTTCTTGGAACATAGTTGAGTATTTAGTCTCCTTTTCCCCTTTCTTTTGTACAAGGGTTGGCATTATGTCTCTAGTGTCATCTCTTCTTCCCCCAAAATAGTATAAAAGGCTTGAGTGACCGCTCATTCGATGTCATTCTTTGGTTGTCTCCCTCTTGAAGTGTTTGTATGTTAAATATGTCTAATTCATATCCAATAAAGCTCTTGATTTGATATATTATTTGTGTCTTCAACCTCATCTCTTACATAATTCTTTATCAGCACCGATTCTCACATATTCACTTCGTAGCCGTGGCATTACTTGGAGGGCCCTTCCCGTCGTCCTGCTTTTGGTTAAAGTTAGGCACGCTTGGAGAAATTGAATCAAACCTTGGCTCCACTATCTCTTCACTTTGGCTCGGACCGAAACATCTCAAGTTGGTATAACTTTTATGGTGGGAAAGAAGAATGGTTGGATATCGAAGACTATTGTTGCAGCAATATGTATGAATATATGGAGAACTTGATTAAGAATGTTAAGAGATTGGTTGGTATGATTTTAATATTGTATATTTTCAATGAATGCTTGGATTATGGATAAGTGGGAGAACCAGAATCACCATCAAGTTGCTTGGATATGCGTTATTCTGATATATTAAAGTGTTTTGGCGAAAATGGAAGAAAGTCTTCAAGCTATGGATAAAATCTAAAAAGTGGTGTTTCTCTGGTTGGATAATATATATCTGTGAGTTATATTTTCATATTTTACTGTTGCACATCATGGGATGATGCGGAATATATATATTGTTGTCTGGTTGCGGGTCATCCACAAAACCCTTGGTGTATTTCTTTATTCTTTGATGGATTGTTGCTGCTGTTTGGATGGTTGAGGGTTAGCCTAAACCCCAGGGTTACCAGTTGTCCCATGGAAAACTTGGATTATGCTCATCAGTATTGTAAATTCGTGCCGTGAATGCTGGATGGTGCAAATGTTAGTATTGTTCACTTGGATCGTGGGATTCGATGCCTGTAATGGTGAAAATAATGTTATTGGAAGACTGCTATTAGCAAGATGTTAAAGTGGATTCTAATGTTGGCTTATCATGATTATGGAATACTCTTGTGTGCTTGATGGTATTGGTTGCTGTAGCGCTCTGCTGGAGGTATTTCCCAGTACTCGTTCACGATGTATGAATCGTCAGTTAACTTGGATATCCTGATGCTTAGTGTATGGTCATGGTTATGATATGGTCGTGGTAGTGAAACTCTGTCATCGAAGAAATGTAAAGAAATTCTCGTGGAAAAAAAAAGAACTGTCAATAATGAGGACATTATTTTGTCGAGGGTGGGGCGAGTTGAGTATTTAGTCTCCTTTTCCCCTTTCTTTTGTACAAGGGTTGGCATTATGTCTCTAGTGTCATCTCTTCTTCCCCCAAAATAGTATAAAAGGCTTGAGTGACCGCTCATTCGATGTCATTCTTTGGTTGTCTCCCTCTTGAAGTGTTTGTATGTTAAATATGTCTAATTCATATCCAATAAAGCTCTTGATTTGATATATTATTTGTGTCTTCAACCTCATCTCTTACATAATTCTTTATCAGCACCGATTCTCACATATTCACTTCGTAGCCGTGGCATTACTACATTTTAGCACACTATTATACTGCAGAAATTAAAGAAAAATTTCAATTTCTACAGTATAAATCTCTTTCATTTTCTTTTGACTGAAAATAAATGCATCTCTTCCTTTTTACAATTTTCCTCTTTTTTTACGTACGATCCTCAATTTTGCCTTACAAAAAACGTAACGTCTCAGGGAAATGCCCCAATTTTTTCCTACCCATGCCCCCGTGTAGCTACCATGCTTTAATATTTAAGAATACTTACTTTTTTGGTTTCAACTGACATCCGTGTAGAGCTTAATGACTCAGACGATTTACTTTTTTCAAAGCCATTGAGACACAAAAATGTCAAATTTTCGCAGTTATTGTGGTGCTCATAATTATTAGCTGCTAAAAGGATCTCAAAATTGCTACATCGACGAATTCGAAATACCTATAAAATAATATTATTATAAAAAGTTTTTACAATTTCTAAAATTGCATCCCATAAAATCAGCGGATGCAATTTCCGCAGTGCTGATAATTTGACCAAAACGTCTATCAATCTCATAAATTCTGTCGAATTCTCCTTTTTCTAACATTGAATGCCATTCCTTTACATGATGTAAAACTTTACCATAATCATGAGATTCAAATCTATGCACCCACTTGATTCTAAAAATACATATTAAGTTAATAAACGCAGGGTGTTTTAATTAAAGGAGGCGGAACTATGCTTCAATTAATTTACAAAAGCCCGAGAATCAAGTTTTTTTTAGTATTGAGTAGGAAAAAATCTCCAATATTTTAGATTTAGGCTTGTTAAGCCTAGTGGAAAACATAGGGTATATTTCCAAAATTTTGACATAAAGCATTTTTATAAAAATGCTGTATTTTTTATTTAATTAGATTAAATTTTAGATTTCAAAAATTTTGAATGTCATAAGTAACTTATGATAAGTTTTAAAAAATAAAAATATTGGGAAGATTCCGGAAAATTTTGCAGGAAATGAACAATTCTATTTGGGCCTCCTTTAAACAATTATATACTATACTTTTTATTTTTTATATGTTTCAAATGCTCTTCATCCACGAATACTTTACAGATAAAGTAAAGTTGTAAACATTTTGATAATTTTTCATAGATGGGAATTGAAAACGGCTGCCCACTTTTTGATCTCCAGATATCCGCTTTCACGTCATTTTTTTTGTTTATTTTTTTTTTTTTACAAAACGTTTCCACAAAGTTTTTGAATTCGTTCATGGCTAAAAGTAGTAGTTAGCAGCAATGCAGGCGGTTATTCAAAATTTTTCGGTTAACCGAACCGAATTTTTCTCGGTTTTTGATTTTTTGATGCTGGAAACTACAATGAAAAAAAGACGCACAAATTTATTTTATGCTTTTTTTTCAATCAAAAATTTGTTTTTTATGGACAAACACCATTTTGTGCGCTCAAAATGGATTAAGCATATCCTGACTGGGTAGTCCAAATAAAAGCTTAACTTTTTGTTGCCAAAATCATAAATTCCCCAATTTCGTCTGTCGAAATTACAAAATCAATAACAAAATTTTCAGGAAAAGCGAGTTCAACCGAAAAATCGAACCGAAAACCGAACCGAAAAACCGCCAGCACTGGTAGTTAGAAATATTTTTCTTTTTTCTGTCTTTTAATACAAACAAAAATGCCTTTTAAACCCGCCCAATTCAGTAAAAAAAATGCAATGGATTTTATCTTTCGGTAATAAAATTTAATGCAAATGGAAAACAATAAAATTAATTAAACATTGAAAAACTTGAGAAAAAAAAAATTTCTTCTTATTCAAAAACTGATAAGAAATCGTTTTTCTCGCTCCTTTGTTTTGTTGATCATTGTTCACGTGAATTTAAGCAAAAATGAAGCATGTAAAAATCATAAAACTATTTTTTAATTCTTTCATGAAAAAAATGAACGCATAATTCAATGTGGGCTTTAAAAATTCCTAAATGAAATTTATTTATTTATTAATAATCAAGTCCATTTCATCCAGTTGCATTTCGTCATCTTTTCTCACAACTAAATTCTTTCCACGAAAATACGCTTTTTTTAATATAAATTTGATTTATCTACCTTTAATAGAATTTATTAAAATAAATATGCTTTTTTTTGTTGTAGCAATTTTGAAATAATTATGTAGAACTTTAGAAAAATCCTCAAATTGAATGAGTTTGAATTCTTTTTAATCGATGAAATTTAATCAAAAATAAAATTTGATTCAAACAATAAGTTTTCAATAATTATTTTATATATAAAAATATAAAATATATTTCAAAAATCATACATCAGAGAGCTACAGTATGGAAACTATTGCTTCGACAAGGGTGGGTGGGTTTTTTTTGCAAATTTTCCCGTGACTTCACATCTGGATGATCCCTAATTAGTTAAAAACAGTTCTCTGAATTATGCAAAAAGAAATTTTATATGTTTACATTAAAACTACACGAAACTACTTAATCTTTTTTCTGAAACTTGACTTCTTTAAAAAAACTAATAAGAAATAATTATGCATTGATTTTTTTCTTTGCATTTTTTATTCTTACATGTTTTTACAGAAAAAACTGGAACCAATCGATCTATTTAAAGGGGCATCCCACCACTAACAAATCTTTTACGACGTTTTTTATGCAAATTTTGGCAAGAACAAAGGAAATAAACATCATTTACGCAATTTTCCTTTGTTCTTGTCAAAATTTGCATAAAAAATGTCGTAAAAAATTTGTTAGTGGCGGCACTCCCCCTTTAATTATTATTTTAGTTACTGCCATTATCATTTGATATATTTATAAATTTTTTGTCGGCAAAAGATCAAAGGTGCGCCGTCTACACGGCGAAAATCCACTTTCAAAAACTATTTTTGTTAAGATCTTTTAAGATCGGATACCGTACCGTTTTTCGAAAAATGCTAAAAAGCAATAAAAAACTTGAGCAAAAAAAATTCTTATCAAGATCATTAATTTTCGTTTTGTTGATCATTGTTCACGTGATTGTTTTGTTGATCATTGTTCACGTGAATTTAAGCAAAAATGAAGCATGTAAAAATTATAAAACTATTTTTTAATTCTTTCATGAAAAAAATGAACGTTGAATTCAATGTGGGCCGTAAAAATTCCTAAATGAAATTTATTTACTTATTAACAAGCTAAGAACCACGCCTACGGCGTGGTCGTGCTTGATTTTAATTCTTTTCTGTTATGAAAGTTTCTTTAAAAGTTGAACAAACATTACTATGAGTACGTGGCAAAAAAACCAAAAGTAATGAAATTTGTGAAAACTTTGGTAATACAGTTTTAAAACTTCGAAGCAGTTTATTCAAGTTGTTGTTAACATTAAAAATTTTTCTCATACTATTAAGTTACGTAAGACCTTTTGGCACAACCCTAAACCTTTTAGCACACTCTGGAACATTTTGGCACGCAGTCTATCCTTTTGGCACCCCCTGACCATTTTAGCACATCCCAAAACCTTTTGGCATTTCTTGGAACATAGTTGAGTATTTAGTCTCCTTTTCCCCTTTCTTTTGTACAAGGGTTGGCATTATGTCTCTAGTGTCATCTCTTCTTCCCCCAAAATAGTATAAAAGGCTTGAGTGACCGCTCATTCGATGTCATTCTTTGGTTGTCTCCCTCTTGAAGTGTTTGTATGTTAAATATGTCTAATTCATATCCAATAAAGCTCTTGATTTGATATATTATTTGTGTCTTCAACCTCATCTCTTACATAATTCTTTATCAGCACCGATTCTCACATATTCACTTCGTAGCCGTGGCATTACTTGGAGGGCCCTTCCCGTCGTCCTGCTTTTGGTTAAAGTTAGGCACGCTTGGAGAAATTGAATCAAACCTTGGCTCCACTATCTCTTCACTTTGGCTCGGACCGAAACATCTCAAGTTGGTATAACTTTTATGGTGGGAAAGAAGAATGGTTGGATATCGAAGACTATTGTTGCAGCAATATGTATGAATATATGGAGAACTTGATTAAGAATGTTAAGAGATTGGTTGGTATGATTTTAATATTGTATATTTTCAATGAATGCTTGGATTATGGATAAGTGGGAGAACCAGAATCACCATCAAGTTGCTTGGATATGCGTTATTCTGATATATTAAAGTGTTTTGGCGAAAATGGAAGAAAGTCTTCAAGCTATGGATAAAATCTAAAAAGTGGTGTTTCTCTGGTTGGATAATATATATCTGTGAGTTATATTTTCATATTTTACTGTTGCACATCATGGGATGATGCGGAATATATATATTGTTGTCTGGTTGCGGGTCATCCACAAAACCCTTGGTGTATTTCTTTATTCTTTGATGGATTGTTGCTGCTGTTTGGATGGTTGAGGGTTAGCCTAAACCCCAGGGTTACCAGTTGTCCCATGGAAAACTTGGATTATGCTCATCAGTATTGTAAATTCGTGCCGTGAATGCTGGATGGTGCAAATGTTAGTATTGTTCACTTGGATCGTGGGATTCGATGCCTGTAATGGTGAAAATAATGTTATTGGAAGACTGCTATTAGCAAGATGTTAAAGTGGATTCTAATGTTGGCTTATCATGATTATGGAATACTCTTGTGTGCTTGATGGTATTGGTTGCTGTAGCGCTCTGCTGGAGGTATTTCCCAGTACTCGTTCACGATGTATGAATCGTCAGTTAACTTGGATATCCTGATGCTTAGTGTATGGTCATGGTTATGATATGGTCGTGGTAGTGAAACTCTGTCATCGAAGAAATGTAAAGAAATTCTCGTGGAAAAAAAAAGAACTGTCAATAATGAGGACATTATTTTGTCGAGGGTGGGGCGAGTTGAGTATTTAGTCTCCTTTTCCCCTTTCTTTTGTACAAGGGTTGGCATTATGTCTCTAGTGTCATCTCTTCTTCCCCCAAAATAGTATAAAAGGCTTGAGTGACCGCTCATTCGATGTCATTCTTTGGTTGTCTCCCTCTTGAAGTGTTTGTATGTTAAATATGTCTAATTCATATCCAATAAAGCTCTTGATTTGATATATTATTTGTGTCTTCAACCTCATCTCTTACATAATTCTTTATCAGCACCGATTCTCACATATTCACTTCGTAGCCGTGGCATTACTACATTTTAGCACACTATTATACTGCAGAAATTAAAGAAAAATTTCAATTTCTACAGTATAAATCTCTTTCATTTTCTTTTGACTGAAAATAAATGCAGGAAACACTCGCGTCGCACAGTGCCTGTGCACGTCTCTACACAGAAATAGTTTAACATTGTAATGTAAAATCCCCGTTTCTCGTATTCTTTTGTAACATCAATAAACTCTAACGATTCCATTGTGTTATAATTCTTGTGACATTTATCTACAAAAACTTAGTTTACAATTTTTGGCAAATTTGGCATCCGGAAATAATATTATCTATAAACAAGCTATTATCAAAACAGAAGGAATTGTGCCATTAATAAAAAAATTAAGATCTAATGACTTAGAGCTCGTCAAAATTCCATAATTATTTTATCCGATCTTTGTGGGGGTTCTGATGAACAAAAACGAGTGCTCATTAATGCTGGTCTTTGTCCACTTTTAATTACATTTCTAAAATCTTCTGATGAAATAATTTCAAAAAATGCGTTTAAAGCTTTATCGAATATTTCTGCAAACAATTTTTTACAAAATAAAAAACCCACCCTTGTCATCACATTTTTTACTTTGTTCTAATGTCACCTTCCAAAGCGGCGTCACATTTGGTTAACCCCACAAGCCCATAAAATGCGTGACGTCACGTCTAGACAATCCCTTAAAGTTTTTTACAAAAAATTCATAGTTTATCAGCCTGAAAAAGAGACTTTTCAGAAAACACGTGACGAAAGAGGAGGGGGTTGAGAAAAATGTCACGAGCTTTGATGTTGTAGGAAAGGTTTGCGGACATTTCACCGAAAAGCTTTTCGGTGAAATGTCATACATTCGTAGGAAAGAACTTTTGATGCTACGTCACGAAGGGGGTCCAACAAATTTTCTTTAATCGATTATTCAAAAACTTTTTTCAATGTATCAGTTAATAATTATTATTATTTTTTATTTATTTTGTATATACAATTTTGTCACGTTGAAATTGCATTAAAATTTGTACAATATTTATCACATTTTTTTATCAAGGAACTTTTTAGGAAATGGATGTATTAAATTAATTGCGATAAAAGCATGCATAAAGAAATGCTTCTTTCATTTTTGTAATTCTAATTTTACACGTTTCTTAAAAGCTTTTTTTCCAGTGTTGCCAGACATGATTTTTATTTTTATTGTAGGCGGAGTTTTGCGGTTATACATATTTTTTAAATTGTGTATGAAATCAGATAAATAGGGTGAAAAATAGAATTGAGAAGTGTAAAACATTTGTAACACACAGCTTTAATAAAACTTTTTTTAGGGAACTCGTGAAATCATGCGTACCCAATTAACTGTCATTTTTCTCATGGCATTTTTTGTTACTGTAAGTTTACAAATTAAATATAAATTTTAAATTCTATAATTCATCAATATTTTTTTTTCTAGTGTAATTCCATATGTTGTGGTATGCATGTTGGGGATAAGGGATGGTGCAATAGCTCTGGTTCAAGATTTTAAAAATCGTACAAAATACAAAAAATAGATTGTTTAAAAAGTCTGAAAGTTTTTAATTTCGTTAAAAAACTTTAAAAAAAACTTTTTTAAAAGCACTTTTTTAATTGAAACATTCGCAAAAAAGCATAAATTACAAATCTAGACATCACGTCACATCACGTCACATCACTAAAAGAGGATTCAAAATAATAAATAATTACATGTATAATGTAAACATTTTTTTCCTACATTACTTTAATAAAAAATAAATGCAACTAAACAAGGCTGGTTTTCCTCCTTTTGGCGGCCTGTCACACAACGCCAAAAAATACTGTAACTTATCTCCCGTATAATTTTGACTTTTTTTAATAATATCACATATATGCGTAACTAATTAATATCAATGTTCAAGGCCGTATTTAGGGGGGGGGGGATTCGGCACCTGTGCCCCCCTGAAACTGAGGAATTTCCTTTGATCTTTTGCCGCTTAGTGTTGGCGGCGGCAAAAGATCAAAGGCGTGCCCCCTCCGAAATTTTTTTCTGTATTCGGCCTTAACAATGTTCAAAAAAGTAATAATAAAGCCATAAAAAATTAATTAACAAAGATAACTTAATTTTGGCATACGGTGACAAGCCGCCAAAGCTGCGGTTAAATGACACTCTTTTCAGTACAAATAAAAAAGCGGTAAAATTGCTGAAACAAAATTATTTAATTTTTTCATGGTTCTTCTTATTCTTAAAGCCGCTTTGAAATTAATGAAAAGATACAAATTAAGACTTCAAAGAATTTTAGCCAGATTTAATTATTTCCATTCTTGTTAAAGCTTTTAATTAAAAAATTTAAAAAAACTTTGAAAAAAAGAAAAATTAATTCACATTTACTTCATTATTATTTTTTCTTTCCTTTTTTTGAAGTTAAAAATTTAAAAAAAATAATGCCAGATAAAAATGTTATTTGTTTTTTCCTAAGTTTTTTATTAGGTATCATTACTTTGATTGTAAATATCTATGTTGGAATTAAACGAATTCATGCATTTCGAATTCTTCCAAAAACTATTCGGTGGGTTTTTTGTAAATTTTTTAAGGATATAAATTGCATTCAGCGTGCACAAGTCACTTTGGGGCCTGGCTACGCCAGTCCCACGATATCATTTTTATAATTCTCCCGTTACATTTTACCAAGCCAATAATTTTTCTACAGTACTACCCCATTTTACCACAATTAAAGATTACTAAATTAAAAAAAAGTAGATTTCATCAGAATGTTTCACAATCAATAAAACACAAACAACTGACAAAAAAAATCTAGGTCAACGTTTGCTTTCGAAAAAGAAACGAAACTTTCGTTGCAAGAAAAATGAAAAATTTCGCAACTTTAGCATCCCGCAATACCCCTTTATCGCTCCCTCCGCCACTAAAAATTAGCATATTCGGAATCAGCATAAAAAACTACATCGGATTGTCCAAATCCCAGTTTCCAAAACTCTGTTTGACAAAGCCACAAACAGACACCAAAATTGCATTCAAAAAGGTTGATTTTTTGGTCCGATATTTGGCAAAGTGTGTCTTTTTTGCAAACATAAAAATTGGCGGGATATCCGGATTTTTAAATTTTTTTTATATATTTTTCTTGGCGCTAAATGCTGATTATTTCGTTGGTACTTTTTTTATGGAAAAATTAATGGCACCATTAAATTCGCCATGATCGAAAGCCTATATATGCCAAAAATTAGCTTAAATGGAGATAAAAAAATTTTCGAAAAATCGAAAATTTTTTGTTTCCGTTCAAGCTGATTACTGGCATATATAGGCTTTCAACCATGGAGAATTTAATGGTGCCATTAATTTTTCTTCAAGAAAAGTGCCAAAGAAATAATTAGTATTTGCTCCAACAAAAAATTTAAAAATCCACCACTTCATGTTTGCAAAAAAGACACATTTTGCCAAACATCGAAAAAGTGCACCTTATCTGTGCTTTGGATTCAATGTGTGTACTTTTTTAATACATAATTTTGCATAAAAACATATTTAGGGCCTTCTTATTTGTATGTTGTTTACCATTTATGTCGGGTATCACCATCGCGTCAATATATCTTTCTGCATTTTATTTAATTTTTGAAACACAAAAACATTTTACAAATGATGCATTAGCAGTTTTTGGAGCTGTTGCATTACAACAAATTAGAGTTTCACTTTTATTTCTCATCCTAGAAAGAATATATGCAACAATTAAATTGGAAAAATATTCAAAAGATTTTAAATCAATGCTTTTTTGGTGTTTAACAATTTCATCTTTTACATTTTCTATTTTTTACGCATTATTTTATTTGTACTGTAAGTAATCTTTTTTTGGCAAAATGTGACAAACAATCTTACAGTGACTTCATTATAATTTCAGGTCGATTTGTTATTCAAATGTTGTCACTTTTTGAATTATTAAATCATTGCGCTTTTGCAGTTTACTTTTTTATTCTTTTTTCTTGCATAATTTTGCATTATTTAAACAAAAGAATGTATCAAAAATCGGTGTATCAAAATGCTTTAAAACGACGGTATACGGTAATATAAATTTTAAAAAAACATTTAATTACAAAATTGGAAACTTTTTGAAATTATTTCTTGGATTGTGTGCGGTTCACATCAAATTGGGCGCACAATATTTATGGCGGATATTTGGCTAAATGTTTTTCAATGCCAAAATGGAGAACAAAATGATTTTTTACTTATTTAATTTTTTTTCAACAAAAAAATCATTTTTTCTACATGGCACTGAATCGACATTTTGCCAAACAGAGGCTTGGAAAATTGAAACCTTTTCACATCGAATTCAACGTTCAATTTTTCACGCCGATGTTTGGCAAAATGTTTTTGAATGCCATGTGGGAGAAAAAAATGTTTTTTTTGTTTTTCAATTTTTTCAAAACGAAAAATACACGAAAAAAAACGAAAACATTTTTGCTACATGGCATTGAATAGACATTTTGCGGTTTGGAAAAAAATTGAACCTTTTTCTTTGATTTCGACGTTGGCAAAATGTTGGTTCAATCAGAGATGAGCAAAAAAAGTTTTTCTTTTATATTTTTTTGCTGGGAAAAATTTAAAAACGAAAAAACACGTTTTTTTCTTGCTTAATTTTTTTCCAACAAAAAAATATTTTTGCTACATGGCATTGAGCCAACATTTTGCCCACATCGAAATCAAAAAAAAGGTTCAATTTTCTTCGAAACCGTTGTCTGGCAAAATGTCTATTGAATGCCATGTAGCAAAAAAAGTTTTCGTTTCTTTTGTATTTTTTTGTTGGAAAACAATTTAAAAACGAAAAAAAGCACGTTTTTATTTTTTGGCATTGAAAAACATTTTGCCAAAATATCTGACCGCAAAAATTGCACACGTTGAATTTGATGTAAACAGGTTTCATTACAATAATTATCTTCCAGATTTATGAAAACATAAAAATTTCAACATTTCTTTTTCCATCAATATTTATTTATACTGTTTTGGCACAAGCTGGTCCCCTTGCAACAATTGTATGTCAACTTTTTAAGATTCCTTCTTTGCCTATAGGAATTTATCATATGGTAAGAATACTTTGTTTAACAATGGCAAATTTACATAATTTGTTTTTTTTTAAGAATTATAATGTTTGTTTTCTATTCATTTATTTCCGGCATCTGTATATTCAGCCGAAACACAATGAATTGTTTAAAAATAATGTTGTTGGAGTTGTCAAAAATCCATTTGGAAAAAATTTACCTGCAAATCTTTCATCCGATCAATATTTTAAAGAATTAAAAATTGCTTGGAAATAATTAAATTTTGAGTTGAAAAAATGTGCCAACATTTATGGTACGAATTTAGCGTATAATTTTCTATAAAGATGTTTGCCAAAATGTTTTCAATACCAAAAACAATAATTCTTTTGCCACATGGCGTTGAATAGGCATTTTGCCAAACAGGTTGGAAAATTGAAACCTTGGCACTCTTTTACTTTATTCCCCCCCCCCTTTTTTCCTTGTTTTTTTTTAAATTTGGGATAAAATTTGAATGAAACATAGGTAAAAATAAATATTTTCCATTATTCATTTTCCAATGTTTATCATTTTTTATGGATTTTTGAATGAAAAAAGTATGTAAAAAATGCAAAAAAAAAGGGGGGGGGGATAAAGTAAAAAAGTACCGAAACCTTTTCTTTTTTTTATTTCAACATGGGCAAAATGTCTGTTCAAAAATTTTTTCTTTTTTAATTGTTTCCTATAAAATTGGGTCCTCAAAAATCCCTATTTTTGCATGACGTCATTTCTGGACATCCCTTTATAATTAATTAAGTATGATTTTTTACATAAAAATAATTAATCTTTCAATAATTCAATTGTGGTAAATTTCGATAAAATTTGAGATTAGTATTTTTTTGTTAAATTTTCACTTTTTAAATTTTTATACTTGAAGGATGGAGGAAAGATTCGTTTAACTAAATTAACAATGTCTGGATTTTAAGTTTATACCAAGTTAAATTGCTTGTAGTTATGTAAAT
Source organism: Panagrolaimus superbus (assembly GCA_964035985.1). NCBI lineage: Eukaryota > Metazoa > Nematoda > Chromadorea > Rhabditida > Panagrolaimidae > Panagrolaimus > Panagrolaimus superbus. Next base: position 18,762,080 of record OZ038357.1, read on the forward strand.
TTTGAAAAAAACTATAATATTTTTTTAATTAAAATTAACACATTTTTTTGTAAACAATAAAATATTCAAACAAATCTTTTTACGATGCAAACATATTGCTCACAAAAATTGACTTTTTTCGCCAAAACTATTAACAGAAATATATTTTTGTTTCCCCCTTTTTCTATTCGTAAACAAAAAAAAAAAGGGAGCGTGTTTTTATTAAACAAAAAATAAAGGAATTTATCGATTGAAAAGCATCGAAAATAGGCTTGTCCAGATATGACGTCATACAGTGGTAGAGTGGGAGGGGGGTCAACCAACTATAACCTGCCTTTCATATGCGGCAAAAGATCAAAGGAAAAAATATGACGGGGAGAGGGGTCCAGAAATCCCGATTTTTGTATGACGTCATATCTGATGATGACGTACCTTTTTTTTGACAGAACAAACAAACAAATATTTTTTAAACTTAAAAGTACAATTAAATTAATGCATTTTAAGTACAATAAATTAATTTAATACGAAAAATATTAATTGGATTTTATTTTGCAGCATCAATTATTAATTAATTGTAAATTTTTAAAATTAATCATATTTTAATTTGATTATTAAAAAACTTTCTCGTACGCAGAATTACACAGCGGAATTTTTCGAAAATAGAAACGAAAAAAAGTTCAAATTTTTGCTGCCATTTTTTTCAGTTTTAATCCATTTCGCCCGAAACTTTGCCAAAATCTTTTTCAAAGTGTTATCTATAGTTTAGGGTTCATTCAAATTTATTGGAAGCATATCCATAAATTTATAACCAAAAAAAGAAGCGCGATCGAGTTTTTTGGCAAAACTAACTTTTGCTGCCATTTTTTCAAATTTGCATATTTCAACTTAATTTTTTTCTGGCATGTTCCTGATAATCATAGCAACATTTTTAGTTTTAATCTAAGCATTTGGAAATAATTTGGCATAGTTTGAGCCGACCGAAAAACACAATTTTTCATTCATATTTTTCTTATAGCGATTCTGCTGTGAGAAAAATGTTTTTTTTGCGTTTTTTTCATTTTTAACCACATGGCATTGAAAAACATTTTGCCAAACATTGATCCAGAAAATCGAATGCTAAATTTTTTGTGAAGGAATAATCTAATCCTTTTTTTGTTTTATCGCTTTTTAGCGAAACAAAAACAATGAAGGACGACGCCTGTAATTATCTTTTTCTTTATCACACAAAATTATGATAAAAATTGTGATAAAAAGTGTAAAGAACATCCTCTCAAAAAAAAAGAATCAGAATGAAGCAACATTTTTTTTGTCTGATAAAACAAGTATGTCACCATTTTTTGAAGAAAGTCATCATTTTTTGCTTCCCATTTTTTTCAATCTTTGTTCTTGATAAAATTTTTGAACATTTATAACTCTGATTATTTGACTATAAAAAGACTACCAAAAAATGGAAAAACCTTTAATATATGTATATTTTCATTGATCGAAAAAATGTTTTTATTCAAATTTTTTGGTATTTTCTTTGCTGCAAATTTGATATCAGCAGAATTTAGTCATGAAAAATCTGAAAAAATGATAAATTTTGTTTCGGCTTCTTTTACACCTTTCATGGGGCATGACTATACGCCGGCAATGGCATGCTTTGAAAAATCATTTCCAAAAGGAAATTGGTTTGTCTTAAATGTGTTTGCCTTAAAGCCATGTGAAATTAAAGATCAATGCATTTTATGGATTGTTTCATCAAATATTTACAAGATGATTGTATTCTCGGTGAAAGGTGCCATTGGAAAAACTGATATGAAACAAATTGCAAATGAAAATATTGAAACATATATTCCATGGAAGATTGGAAATATTAGTTATGGACAAGTTAATCCAAATATTTTTGGAGCTTCTCAAGAAGTATTTAATTATATTTCTTCAATAATTTTTGGACATCATTCGTATTCCTTTGCATTTACGGGCCATTCCCTTGGTGGATCCATTGCTTCTTTGACAGCTTTAAATGTTAAAATTGCTTTAAAAACTGCAAATGTATCACTTTTTACTTTTGGTATAGTAATTTTTTGAAAAATAATGTTCATAAAAAGATTAAAATTTAGGTGAACCAAGATATCATGATTATCAATTATCTCAAACTTTTCAAAATTATCTTCCAAATGGTTATCGTATTGTTCATAATGATGGTAAACCTTTTTTTGTGGCACTTTTGCAGGGGGGGGGGGGAGGGCACGCGGTATTTTTCGAAAATAGAAACGAAAAAATGTCAAAATTTTACTGCTATTTTTTCAAATTTGCATATTTCGGCTTAATTTTTTTCTGGCATGTTCCTGATAGTCATCAAGGCCGAATACAGAAAAAAATTTCGGGGGAGGGGGGGCACGCCTTTGATCTTTTGCCGCCGCCAACACTAAGCGGCAAAAGATCAAAGGAAATTCCTCAGTTTCGGGGAAGGGCACAGGTGCCGAATCCCCCCCCCCCCCCCCCGCTAAATACGGCCTTGATAGTCATATCAACATTTTTAGTTTCAATTAAAGCATTTGGAAGTAATGCGACTGAGTTTGAGTCGATTTAAAAACGCAATTTTTCATTACTATTTCCAAATTCTCCCGTAGCGATTTCGCTGTGGGTACGATACTTTGATTGAAAGTTATCCTCGAAAAAGGCCTGATTGTGTTGAAATGTGCACTGAAACCACTTAAAACGTACAACACCTCTTTATGAATGACATATATATCTTTTTTTTAGATATTGTTCCACATATGCCAATTTGTGGCTACAAATTTTCTGATAGCTGTAATAAATCCAATAATTCATTCTATCAACATCCCCAAGAAATTTGGTATTTAATTACTTTTTTATTTTTCGTAAAATTGTAATTATAAATATTCTTTTTTAGGTACAACAATCCTTCCCTACAAATGAATGATGGTGATTACAAAAGTTGCAGCGTCTTGGATGGGGAAGATCCAAAATGCAGTGATTCAATTTCTGAATCTGAATTTTTGCTGAATTTTGGAACAGATCGTGGAGTTGACACCCATATGACATATTATAATCAAAAATTAGATGATTACGGCATTTCTGGATGTGGACAAATTTCCTGTGAAGATGTTGATACAGATTGTGCTTCAAAAATTAAAGAATGTAAAAATTCTTTGTACAAACCGGTTATGTGTAAATATTGCAGGAAAAGTTGTAATCTTTGTAATGATCGAAGTTGTTATAATTAATTAAATGATTGCTTTTAAAAATGTTGTTTTACATAAATATAATTTCTTTTATATACATTTTTTGTCTCGGTCCGAAAAATCTTTAAAATTGTGAATATTACTAAATTTAGACTATTTTTTCTGCTTTTATACAATTAAAACTAACCTTAAAGCACGTGCCCACAAAAAGAAAGAAACAATCCAGGAAAATACGAAATTTGAATCACACATGGGCAAATGGTGCGACTCGGTGCGACAGTCGCACCCTGGATGGCGCATGGCGCAGCAAAAAACGCTGGATGGCGCAAAAAAAGGGCAAAAAAAAGGAAAAAAAGGGGGAAAAAGAGAGAGAAAAAAGAGAAAAAATGAAAAGAGAAGACAGAAGAAAAGAAATAAAGTAAAAAAAGCATGTAAAAAGATTGTTAATTTTTTCATACTTATTTTGTATGGCGCCATCCAAACGTGTGGATAGCGCCATTCATTTGAAATGGATGGCGCTATCCACACGTGGGCACGGGTAGGAAAACATAGGGACTTGTCCCTAGGACTTTACGTCTTACGTAAGGTAAAATTGGGGGTTTTACGTAAAGAAAGAACAAAAAAGAGCAAAGAATTGATAAAATTTTGTTTGTTACGTAAGGCATTTTTTTGTCAGTGGTAAATAGGATTGTAAATTTCCTGGGAAATCAGAAAAATCAAGAATTTTGCCGGGGAAAAACAAGGGCTAAAGCTTTTGCAAGGACCAAACTAGGTATTTTCTTTAAAATTTATTCCCCCATGTGCAACTTTTTTTCAAGTCGATAAAATTTGGCCTCGGGGCTTCAAAAAGGCCCTTGGGCCGTCTCCATCCGTAGTCATTTGCTGCAAAAATTGGGAAATTTCCTGCTGATTTACCTGGAATTTCTAATTCAAATTTAAAAAGAATATGGTTTGCATTTATTGATTATTATTGTTTCAAAAATTTTTTTTTTCAAAAAAAATTGAACCCTCTCCCTCCCTTAAAAAACCGACTTCAGAGAATATGCATCACCATGTTCAGATAAGCATTTGTGTTTTTTTCACAGGTACCTGTGAAAAAAGCACCATACTGAAAAAATTTTATCCACAGGTGGAAAATCTGGATGGCGCAAAAAAAAATTTTTGGTCGCACCTCCTTGCCCACGTGTGATTTGAATATTTTATTGATTACTCACACATTTTTGACAACCGTTTTATATTCTCAAAAAAAGTTTATATAAATTATATTTCTTTAAAAACAGTTTGGGGAGAAGGCACTTTATTTTCAGGCAAAAAAACACTTGACGTCTTTATGATCGAACACTTGGGTTGCATAAAGCCCAGGACTTGAACCTGCGAGGGCCGGGCCGTGAAATGAGCGCTCCAAATCACTCGGTCACGTACACACAAATGCGCTGCTTCTTTTTTTTAACATGTAAAAAATTATATGTTAAAAAATGTAACAAAATTCACTTCCGCGTGCCTAAGCAAATATGCTAAACTTTTAAACAACAAGAAAGAAAAAGTGTGTTAAAAATTTATTTATTTAATAATCTATGATGGTTAACAGAATATACTGTAATTTTATATTTTCAACACCAAAACTACATTTTAAATTCTATTAAAAAAGCCTAATGCAATAAAATATGAATATTAAAGGTATGTTTTACAACAACAAAATTATTTGTCGCGCTCTCTCTCTGTTAAAATAAAATTTTATGCTACCATTTATTTTTTTTTATATTTTATTTAAAAAATACTGCTGCACCACATTTTTTGAATTAATAAAATTTACACGTGGTTTAATCAGAAGCTGTTGACAGAAAGATATTTCCAATAGATTTGATTGTTATATTTTTGTTACAAAAATGGATCCTTTAAATTCTATAAGTATTTTTTTAAATACTTTTGCATTGTTTTTTTCAGCTTTAATTGCTTTTGGAATTTACAAAATAAAGGTAAGATTTTATGGTGTTAAAATATGGGTCAGATTTATGGTGATGATTAAATTTAATTCACGAAATATTTAATCTCAATTCGAAAAATGACCCACAGCGGAATTTTTTTTGACGAAATTAACTTTTGCTGCCATTTTTCAAATTTGCATATTTCGACTTAATTTTTTCTGGCATTTTCCTGATATCCATGTCAACATTTTTAGTTTAAATCTAAGCTTTTGGAAGTGATGCGGTTGAGTTTGAGCGGGCCGAAAGGTACAATTTATCGTTTTTGTTTCCAAATTCTCCTGCAGAGATTACGCTGTGGACCTTTTGCCAACTTTTTTTGTTCTTTTCAAAGCAATTTTACCTTTTTTCCAAAAAGAACCTTATTAAAATTTAGTAATATTCACTATTTTAAAGATTTTGGCATATTTTCGTGCTAAGAGAACCCGTGCGATGGAATGAAAAAAACGTTGTCTATCCCCAACGCTCCCTTTAAAAACTAATAATATGAAAATGTGCAAATATCTCTCTTTATAGCCCTATCATGGAAATCTCACATTTTTGCTATTTTATATTTCCATTAATCACTGCATTATAATGGCATTAGAAATTGCCAGCAAAATTTTAGTTAGTGTAATTGAATGGAATGGAATATATAATTTTTGGGAAGTTTCAGATTTTTGTAAGTATAATTTTTTAAATATAAATTTATTTTTTATATTTTTTTAGTTACATGGGCCTCAGCTTTTAGTTTAATTTGTTTTTTATGTGAAAGAATCGCTGCTTCAATTTGGGAGAAAAAATATGAAAATATGTTTACTGCTTTGCCATGGCTTGGAATGATTTTATTAATGTTTGATGTAAGTTTTTAATTTTAAATTTAAATTATTCAAATTTTTTTGTGAAAATATGAAATTTCGATTTCAGTATTTTCAATGTTTTCAGCTAAAAAGTTTTATTTTATTTTATTCTAATTTTTGAGGTTTTTATTTGAAAAGAGTTAAACTAAATTTTTCATGAATCTCAATATCAGGAACAGTGTTTCCCCGATTCCATTTTTTCCGACTCCGATCCGATTCGACCGATTCTGGCTTCCGATTCCACTTTTTAGAAAACATTTTTATGTGTTTTAAAGAAAATTTTGAGTTTTGAGTCAACTCCAATGACTCCGGAGTCGTAGCCGGAGTCGATAAAAAATTTCCGGCACAACACTGAGAACGATTCTGATGTGCCCTGATGGAGGCGCCCCCGGTTTCCACGTCCCCGACATCTGTCATTTTTGAAATTTATATTTAACATTTATTTTAGTGGATCCTTTCTGCAACATTTGTATTTCTTGCACATTTTGATTTTTTGCATCCCATCACTTTAGCTGTTACAGTATTTTTTGTTGATATAATTGCATTAATAATTTTTTCATTTATGCCGTCCCTCACCTATAAACGATATATGCATGGACAAAATACAAATTTTACATTATCACAAAGATATCAAATGTCGGAAAATTTTCGAAGTTCTTGCTTACTTACCCGTGTCGTTTGGGCCCTGGCATTAACAACAATTTTGGCATCATTTTTGTATATTTTAAAAAGTATTTTTCCATCCCTTGAATTTTTGCTCGAACTTTTTTATATTTTTTCTTTTGCTTCACAACCAATAATTTATTCCATTTTAATTTTTTATTATGAAATTAAAATTCGGCAATTTTTGTTGTGCCGAAGAAATAATAACGCAGATGTAAGATTTTGGATATCACTTTTTTAAATTTTATGTTAATTTTTAAAATACTTTTTTAGAGAATATTTGCGGCAAAATCAATTATTGGAAAATCTTTGGTTATTTCAAATGCCACAGAACAGCGTGAAACGTATTTTCGTGTATATAAAGAAGCATGGGCATAATTCTTTTTTTCAATGGAATTTAACTGGGTGCTTGTTTAGTTTATCCCCCCCCCCCAAAACATTTATTCAATTTTCATTCACAACTAAATATAGAGAGCGTTCGGGGATAGACAAAGTTGTTTTTTTCATTCCATCGCACGAGTGCTCTTAGCACCAAAATATGCAAAAATCTTTAAATAGTGAATATTACTGAATTTAGAGTATTTTTTCTGTTTTTACGATTAAAATTAACCCTCACTGAAAAAAAAAAGTGGATGAAACCATCCGAAAAAAGTACGTTTTTCGATCCTGTTTTCCGGTTGGTTTTGCATTAGGCGGTAACTCAGTATTATTTCGGGCGTGTACAAAAACAGTATGATTTAGTCCGCAGTTTTGGAGGGTCTAGGAGGTTTTTGCGTGACGTTTACGTACTTTTTTGGAACCAAATTGTACTCATTTAACCATGGTTTAGGGCTTTAATATCGGTGATTTTGGCAATCATTTTTGACGAATACGTCTGTTTTCTTTTCTTTCTTTTCACCCAGACCCTTCGAAAATGTCAAATACACAATCGTACCAATTAAAAAATTTATTCTAATTTCCATTAAAATCAAAACAAAAACATTAATAATTAACCTGGGAAAACATGTAAGAGAAGAATCAATATAAAACGTGATCATGGGCGGATTTGAAAAGGAAGTCGACCAAGGGCAATCCTAAAAAATGCAAATAACGAGGATAAAGTATTAAAATAAAGAAAACGTGCCATTCTGTCCAGGGCTATGATTCATTAGAAGCATTTGCATCAGATATTACCTGAAACATATATGTGAATCACGAAAATAAAAACGAACTCAACTCTTAATTTATTCTTCAAATCAAACAATAAATTTTGCCTGCATTTGTTCATTTTATTTGTATTTCTTTCGCACAGGTTTTCCAAGAAAAGGTGAAAATTCAAGAGATCCTTGGCATATTCGATATAAACAACAAAATGAAGAGCTACTAGACTTTGCAGTGCTTTTCCAAAATCTCCAGGGACCTAAAATAATGCATTATTAAAATATGTTTTTACAATGTTAACCGCTTGCAGAGGATTTAAAGCAAATCAAACTCACATATAAAGCGAAATCATCAGTAGAAACATAGAATTCTTTTCCTTGGGAGGTATCAATAACGAAGATCATTGGACCAGTTTGTTTAAGAGCACGCCGTTGAGCTATCATTTCATCGACACTGGGAAGTTCCTAAAAGTATTAAAGTAGAAGCAAATTGACATAATTACAAAAAACCTGGGCTTCGATGACAAGACGGTCAATTTTTGCTGAATTATTTCTTTTCATATATACACATAATAAATCCAGCAAAGTAGAGGCAGTTTTAATGAGGTCATTTTCAACTTCCATGGTATCGGCAAGGGAGATTACTTGGGTATCAACAGCAACTGCAGCAATAGCCTGGGCGTGTAAGCGTAATGTTTCAGAGACATCAAAAGTTGGTTGTTTGTAAACGTTTTCCATGGTATAGGCAAAATCATATTTCAACTATAAAAACAACAGCTAGAAACGAAAAGTTAACGGTGAACTTACCCAACTTGCATTAGTTTTAAACATAGGAAATTTTGCAACGACAAGCTCAGGAATTTGGATTTTGTTCGCTTGAACCAGGGTTAAAATCCATTGACATCTGACAGCGCTATAACGTGGCAAATATAGTAAAATTTAAAAAATGAGACATTGATGCAGAACTTGCCTTGATTTTTCAATGACAGCCATTTTTTCTTCCCGGGTGTGAGCTTCAGCAGCGGCATTGGCAGCTTTATCAACATCTTCTAGATCTTCTTCCGTGAACATGAGTTTGATTTTTTTCCTCGGGAGAAATCCTTTCGCCAATTGTTGACGTTCATCCCTTTTTCTAACTGCTTCTACCAAGGAGCCGTTTGAGCGCATAATCCAAAAAAAGAAGGAACCATCGTCAGTAATGAGTGACAAGAAATCCATCAGAGGTTGAGCAGCGGTCCTGGGCATCTTTTCTCTAAAAGTGACAAAAATCATAATAGTTGTGGTCAAAAAAGACTTACTTCCTACTAGCTTCCATAAAGATGTCAACTGTGAATTTTTGCGCAGTCTCCCGGGCAATGTTACCAACGCGGATGTCATAATCAGTCCATGTGACTTTCTTAATCAATGTAAAAGCAGCAATATACCGAGGGAATGTCATTCTTTTCATAATATCAATCTAGAAAAAGTTACATCAAAAAAGTTTGAGTAAAAATCAATGTTTGCACTTACTCCATGGTAGAAAAATGGTTCATCTGGTTTCATTGTTAAAAAGACAGCATCCATGGTTGAATTATTTTGATTATAGAGATCGCCCAGGAACAAAGCCTTATTAACAGGTTGTGTTGGATGAAGTTGACGAGGAAGTACCGGGGGAATTTCATTTTCAGTTGATGCAGAATTGGCACGAGTTGTTTGACATGAATCCTAGATAAAGGTTGAAGGAAAATAAAAACTCTTTTTATATGCTTGACTTACCAAAGCAAACAATTCATAGTGATTTCCAGATTGATTATCATTGAGTCGAGTGCCAAGGCGACCGTGAGAGGTTCGTGGAGATTCATTGACGTTAACCCGTTTGAACGCTTGGGATGCCGATGCAGATTTTGATGTTCCTGGGCGAGACTGTGATGCTGCATTTTCGTGAGATGCTCCAGGGGTTTCAGGTGAAGTCCGTAAAAATGATGAACCATTGGTAAGAGTATTTAAAACCGGAGAAGCAAACATTGTCCCAGGGGTTGGTGGAGCAGATGATAATTCCAATGTATTAGCGTCTTCGTCAATCAATGGGCCTAAAAACGTGTTTTTGATTTTAAAAACTTGCAAAAAAGTTTAAATAAACAAACTAATAAACAAATAATATGTCTGTCCGTCCATAATAAATGAAGAAGGAGATAATGTGACGATCCTGGGGTTGCCAAAGAGATCCGAGGATCTGTACTTGACAAGAAAAGTGAAAGTACCGGGGATGTGATTTGCTTTTATAACGTGTTCAATAATATCCCGGGCATTTGCTTCATCAAAAACGAATGGCATTTCTACGCCATCAAGAAGTGCCAATTCTTGACAGCTAATGTTGAGTTGGATGTTAACAGATTTAGACATTCCTAAAAAATAATATGGAATTAATAATAATAAAAATGTTAACAGATTTAGACATTCCTAAAAAATAATATGGAATTAATAATAATAAAAATAGAAAAGTGTTTAAAAAATGCTTGAATAGAAAAAAGAAAAAGAAAAAAAGCAGTGCTAAAAACTTGCGCGCCTGTTTGTTTTATATTCGTGGTAGGAACTTTCATTGGCGGAAATTCAAATGATGCATTTATTCACTCTTAAAATTAGCTTACCCTAAATATTCAAAGGACTTAGATTAAATGTTCACGTAATCGAATAAAACGTTGCCCAACTCGATAGATTGGTAGAGGGTCAGGATATTTGAGAAGTCGAACAGCAACTTGTGTTGTTTGTGGTGTTCCAAGGACTTTATAACAATGCGTTTCTTCATTGAATTCGACAGTCGTTAAACACTGGAGTTGTAGAATATTTCCTCCTAACAAACTTTGAATTTCTCCAAAAACGGGTTCCCGGGTGTCTTCATTTTGACCATATACAACAGCAAGTCCACGCTTATACTTTCACTGGGCTCTTGAACGTCTCAAAGCAGCAAGATAGTTTCCTAAAAAGATCTATTAGTATATTCTGTTTGCATATTCAATCTTTACCTTTTCTCATAAGATATAAAGAATGAGCAAACATAGTTGCATATTTTGAAGCCAAAGTTGCTGTCAAATTTTTGTGGCAGCGGTTTACTTTGGCATATTGTTTGAATGGTCTATGTTTTGCTTCAAATCTCATTGAAGAAAGATATCTCAGAGGGCCCATTTCTCTGATAACCTGAGTGTAATGTAGAGGTAAGTGGCCCTTTATAGTTGTATTTCCACCAAGGGCTTGGAAATCTCTCAAATAATTTTGAATCAGCTGATCCAACATTACCGTGGTTGCTTCATTGATTGAATGCGCCCATAAAATGTCAATAATTCTTTGAAGGCTCATAAACATTGTCCAAATTGGAGTATTAAGTCGAATGCCTGCAAATTTGAAAATTAATGGCAGCAACTTTACAAAGGTTGACATTTCATTTGCTCCCATCTTTACATTATCGCCAGTTCCAGGGGCATTTGCAGGTAAGCTGATAGCTGCTGGAGGATTTTGATTATCAGGTCCAGAAAATTGAAATGCTTTGATTGCATTGTTAATTCTTGCCAAAGGAAATCCATTTACCATTGCATCGCGAAGAACCATCGGAATGACTTTTTGAAAATGGCCTTCCAATAAGTCGTGCATAATATCTACGGTGATATTAGTCATGATATGAAAGTTTTCCAGGGCATTAAAAGCACATGGATCTCTAATTCCATAAGTCCACATTTCATCCAAATCACCAGTTGCAATTAATTCGTCGTATCTTGCTGCAGTTTTTTGTTCATCTGGATCCAGGGTTGTAATTTCTTTTAAAGATTCCGCAGTAACAGTACACATTCGACAAGGGTCATGGGTAGAGAACGAAAGAATGAGACCTCCAAGTTGATGAATCCCAAGGTTATCCGCCGCCAGATTTAACAGAATCACTTTGAATCTTCGTTTTGTACCACGGTAATTGAAAAATATACCTTCTGATTCCAAACTTTTCAGTTCCACTACAACAGTTTTTGAGAGCTGAATTTGAAGCAATCCCATAATTTCCTTAGCATGGGCAATAAAGCACAAAAAAATGTGATCCAATTTTGAGAGCAAATCCACGGGAAGATTGAGTAGTCTAATATAGCATCCAGCCATTTTATAAGTAGCAGACTTCGAAGCAATTGGGCACGTTGTTGTAAACTCATCCATAAATAACTGTATTGCTAAAAAATCTTCACCTGCATGATCCTAAAATATAAAAATATTAGCACAACAATTAGAATTATAGTGGCTTACAATAAGCAGATTCTGTGTTCTTGTTCCACAGAAAGGGTGATCCCAGGTGACGGTATTTGTAAAATCCGAGGGCATCACAAGTTCATCTGCTAATTCACTGTTACTTAGAATTGCAAGTAAAGATTCTCTAATCGAAGGCAGCGCGACTGTCTCAGGTTTCTGAGTTAAATGTACTCCATCTTCAGTACGAACATTTACATGCTGATAATCAATAACGTATGGTTTTGGTGCCACATAATATCCCTGGGTATTCAGATGTTGCTTTCTGCGGTACTCCGTGGTCAAAGGACGTATTTTATCATTGAAAGCATCCATAATAATAGAATAAGCGCCTTGTTCTAGAAAGGGTTTACACAGATTGATGACTTCGACAGCTGATTCAAGCAGCAAATCACAGCACAAGGATGCTGATTTTTCCGTGGCATCAGGATGAGAAGAAAATTGCAACCATTTTTCGAAACATTTTTCACGAAAAGCATCTGTTCCTTGCATCAACGCTTCCCGAGACGGTAAAGCTGGGTCAGGTTGAACAATATCCGGGGGTAAAACAAATATTTCTTCTTCATTAGCGTCATTATCGTCGTCTTCTGAAAACTCAACAGCATCATTTTGTTGATCATTGAAATCGCCATGGTAAATGTTATCATGAATGAGTCCATAAAAATCATCAGGCTCAGGATTATCTTGATTTTGATCCATGAGTTGTTGTATGGCTGGAGCAGGGTTATGATTATTGCTCAAGTGGTTCCGGTAACTATTATAGCTGTACGAGGTTTCACAAAACGCACATGGAATTTTTTGAAATGCTGTCAAGTGATGAGCGTTGCGAATATGAGCTAACAACTCCTTGCGGCCAATGTGAACCTCTTCGCATAACGTGCATGGATACATTCTGGAACAAAACATTATTTAAAAATTTTATAAAGTTTAAAAATAAATACAGCATATATAAACTGAATAAATAAACAAAAAATTTGAAAAAACAAACATTTTATTCCAGGGAATATTAAACACAACAGTAGGATCAATCAATACATGGGTCACACTGAATTAATAATAATAATCACAGGAGATGCACGTGAGTCTCACTTGACTTCTTCACGGTTTACTCAAGGGTATTCTGTTTCTTCTGATAAAAGTGTTAAATTCATCTAAGGGCAATTGAAATGAAGAAAATTGCATCCATAATCAAGCTTAGAAGACTGATCAGACGAATTTCCATTTCCAGGGGCCGAAAAGGTGGTGGAGCATTTCCTGGAGAAAAACCATTTCAAAGATTCCGATCAAGCTGAAATATTATATGGTTAAAACAGCTTAAAATTTATTTACAAAAATACTTACGGCATAAAAATCTTTTTCTAACATTGGATTATGATTTCACCGCTCCCTTGATTACCTCCACACATCTCCATTTGCCGCCAGAATAAACTAATGTAATCGATATCCAAACTAAAAGTAAAAATATAAGATATTTCCATTAAAGTTTTCTAAGAAGTAAATAAAAATGGGAAAAAAATAAATCGCTTTTATAAAAATGCAATACAAAATAAAGAAAAGAAAAGAAAAACTTTGCAGCAAAAAAACGATCTCGACTTTTCGTTGCAAGAATTTTCGGCGGCGCAATTTGAAACGCATCGTAGTAAACAGAATTTATGACAGCTACCGCCGATAGTTTACTCAAATAATAGTTATTGTATATTTCATTAAAAAAATTCAAAAAAGAAAAAAAAAATTTGCTAAAATATTTGAAGATCTGGCAATATGTTGGCACTTTCTAGGTGAGTACTTGTAAATGTGAACATGGGTTTTAGAGCTTAAATAATTTGTCATATTTTGTCTACAGAATGTTTAATATATGTTTTTTCAAATATTTCGAGTAATTAATATTTTTATTTTTATCGAAAAGTAGTTTTTTTTTAAATTAGCTAGAGTGTTCATTATTTTTCATTTTGCGCCTCTCAAAACTTATAACAAAAACAAAGACAAAACCAAGAAAAAATATTTTTCAAAAAAAATTATTGGGGGTGGACACATTTCAGTTGTCATTTACGTCTAACAATTCAGTACGATTCCGTCAATAACAAATTCAGCGAAAACACACTGAGTTAAGTATAAAAAAATTCAGCCACGAAAAAGATAAAAGCATCCTGATTTTGCCCTGTACTGTCAAGTTTTCTGTATGAAAAAAATCATCCAAATACGCCCCGGTGAAACCATCCGAAAAACCTGACTAAATCTTACTGCTTTCCGTATAAAACCAAAAGTACGATGCAAAAATGTCCTTATTTTTTTTTCAGTGCTAAACCATATGCCCACAAAAAAAAGAAAGAATCCAGGAAAATACGAAATTTGAATATTTAATTGATTACTCACACATTTTTGACAACCGTTAAATATTCTCAAAAAAAGTTTATACGAATCATATTTTTTTAAAACAGTTTATCCTAGGATTAACAGAAAAAATAGTCTAAAATTAGTAATATTCACTATTTTAAAGATTTTGACATATTTTCATGCTAAAAATAAAAAATAAGGACCAGTACAATAGAATGAAAAATACTTTGGCTACCCCGAACACTCCCTTTAAAGTTTAAACCCCCTCTTTTTTGAAGTTTCACCCAAAAGGCAATATTTTTATGCAAATTTTGTGATCGAAAAAAAGCTAAGATGTTTATATTTTAGTGATACAATGGAATTTTGCATACAGCTGAATAATGATAAGAGCAGTAATAATTTTGTAAACCATTTTTAGAAGCATATGCACAATAATATGAATCTGCAGTATGAGGATATCCTTGGTCCCATGGAAAATAATCTACTGGACTTCCATCCGACCATTGCCAAGTATATCCATTATTGTTCGAAAATAGGCCAAGCCATGGCTCGTTATATGCATTTGCGAAATTCCATAGAGCTATAATATTTAAATTTTTTGATTATATAAATATAAAGTGTTGCTTACTAATAATAAATTGATATTCTGCATGACTATGAATGGATGCCAAATGTCCATTAATACTTTGACAATAACTTTCTGCCGAAGACCAATCTTGTCGATCAATATATCTTGAAAAGAAAATGCCATAGCAAGAATTTGTTGGTTCATAGAATGCCAAACTTCCACTACAGTTTTGTGGGGGTAAAGTTGTTGTGGGTACAAATTTAATTGTGGCACACACGAAAGGCTTTTGAAAATAACATTCATCAATTTTCCATTTCCCATTATTCAAATTAATAGATCCACAATTATTTGTTGTATAAATTGGTTGATTGTAATCCCAGTTGTAATAATCTATCGGCGTTTCATCCGTCCATGCCAAAGATCCACCAGTTTCTAAATTTGAAAGACCCATCCAGAAGTCTGTGATATTACTTTGATGGAAATTTGTGTTTGCATTTTCTAAAAAGATAATTACAATTATTGGGCAAATTGAATACCTAAGATATATATTTCCGGACAAAAAAATAGGGTGGTCGTCGTTTTTTGGCACTTTTAGCTGGCTTTTCAACAGAGTTGAAAAATGTTTATAGTTAGTTTACTGCATTAAAGGAGGCGGCCGCTTTGATCCCTTTTTTGTTCTGGGGTCTCGCAGCGATTGAACAGTTCAAACTCTTATTAAATTTTAAAGAATTGTGTTTTGGTGTTGATTGTAAAAATGTACTGTAGCGCATCTAATTTTGTTTTTTTAAATTTTTTTATTAAAAAAACTGGGACCATTCTGGACCCAAAAGTGCCTAATTATTAGCCTAACAAAATTTGAGTTTTTTTTAGTGCAAACCTGTAAGTAAAGAATTAGTAAATCCATCATGAATTGAAGCTAAATGTCCCCCAAATGAAGCACAATACACTTCAGCATTGGAAAAGCCAGCCGGATTACTTTGAAAAAAATAACATTTTGTTTGCCATTCAATACTTCCAATTGGGCATGAACAAAGAATTAAAGGAATCAATAAAAATATAAGAAAAAATGAAAACATTTCCTTCTTCTTTTTTTCAGGAACAAACACAAAAGCTATTGTTTATTTTTTCTGAAAAGAAAAGGTTGAAAAAAAAGATGGTGATTACTGATAAAAAAACAGAAAAAAGAGGATTGTCAAAGGTAGAAAAAAATTAGTGCTTAAAGGCCAATCCCTGCATCCGTATTTTAAAAGAGATTGTTAAAATGATAAAATGATAAAAAGAAGAATAAAAATCATATTTTCTCAAATATTTATCACTCCAAAATAACATGTTTTTTCGACTTTTGACCCCTAAGTAAGCATAACTGGTGGCACAGTTCAACAGCCCTTTAAAAAATACGTCTATAGTAAAAAGGAAAATCAGAGGAAATCGCAGGAAAAAAATAGGCAGCAATCGCAGAGCTAGATTTTGATCAAAAACGTTAAAAAATCGAAGGAAGAAAATAAAAATGCATTGTTCTGGCAATACGTCTTTCATCGCTATGCGACACTGCATTGTTGCTTTGCAAAAAAGGAAAGAAAAAGTGGCTTATTTTCAACCAAAAAATTTTACATTTTGAAATTTTCAGATGGCATTTTCGGATCTTTAACTTAATTTTTTACTTTTTTGTTTTAATGTTATTCTTATTCAGGTCTAAAAATACTATAATAAAGCAAAATTTTTTATTTTTTCGAAAATTTTTTTTCGCTTACCGGTGTTTAACTATATTGCATCATTATTATGATCTTCTTGTTTGAAGCGGTAACGAAATTTAAAAGAGAATTTTTAGTCATCGTTTTTCCTAGATTAGTCAACAATTTTTTTATTTTCATTTTTGTGTGTCCCAAAATTAGCGCGTACTATTTAAATATTTTTTCCTCCGAATAAAATAAACTGAGGGTGATAAAGGTAATTTTAGATGGCAACAAAAGATGATTGTTTGTCTTTTAAAGATAAACAAAATATCTTTGTTGATACTCCTGATAAACAATACAGTAACCTTAATTTAAATCAAACTTATCAATGTTTAGTAAATGATAGCGCATGTCCCAAAAGTTTCACAAATGATATCAGAAAAAGTCAAAACTACGGTAGAAAATCTTTGATTGCAATCCATTTTTTAAAGACTTTTTATTAAAAAAATGATCTGTAAAAGTTAGAAACTTATTTTGATTAAAGGATATTTTTTGTACATTTTTCGATAACAAAAAAAAATAAAAAGGATTGCAGTCATATCAAAAGTGTTAGATTGTTCTCGTTTAAATAATTTGAAAGCCAAAAATGATTCATATTCATGGAAGAAATCCAACAAACATTATTCATCAAAAACTTTTTTGAATCAGAATCATGATTCTGAAGAAAATAATGAATTCAAAAAAGCAAAAAGTGCAAACAATAGCACCCTTTCCCTTCATATTGCAGCTTATGAAAATGCCATTGAAGGTGATGGCAATGAAAAAGAATCAATACAAAAAATGGATAAAACAATTGGTTTTGTTAAACAATGGGAAACTTTAAAGCATTTTGTTGATGGCTCAACATCAATCATTCAAGTAAATTTTATTTGTTAATAACAACATCAATCATTCAAGTAATTTTTTATTAATAACTTATAATTAATAATTTGTAGAATCCATTTGAATTTCCACGGCAACAAGAGAATCGAGACAGACGCCCAGAATCAATGCAATTTTCAGCATCTCAACGTTTGCTTAATCCTAATCAAATGAATGCAAATAATCAAATTCGACCAACACCAGTAACTCAAAATTTTAATTTTTGATTTTTCGAAAAACAGTGTTTGTGCCAACAGTACCAAAATTCAGCAGAAAACATAGTTTTTAAAATTTTTTCGGAGTCGGTGCGAAAAAATGATAATTTTAGCAAGCTCAAAAATCTAAGCAACCCCCCCCCCCCATTTTTATCCCCCTGTTTCAAATAATATAAGAGTTGATTTTCCTGATACACATGATATTTTTGGGGCAGGAAAATATTAACAAAAATTTTAAGTCTTTTTCTGAGATGTTGAAAAGTTTTTGTAAAAATACTCTTTGTTATTATTAATTAGGAGATCAAGTAGGGTTGTTCATTCCCCTTCCCCGGGGAATCCCCGGGAGATTCCCCGGGGAATTCCCCTGGGGATTCCCCGATTTTGCCGGGGAATGACATCAAATTCCCCGCTAAAAGCAAACGTTCAAAAGCAAATAAATAATATTTTTCGCTTTTTTTTTATAATTTGTAATTTTACAAATATTTTTTCGTTTTAGCAATAGCCATGAGCTTTCTTTCTCATAGTGTCGAGGAAGAAGTGGTTTTTTTCAAGGGTAAAAACAGTATAAAAATCTCCACTCTTTTCGACTTGGGAATGTTAATGAGCAAATAAATAACTTTGTTTTGTTTTTTTTAACAATGATTTCTGCAAAATTGACATATATGCTTTAACTAAACGTTTAAAAAATTTTAAAGTGTATACAAAAGCCACTTTTACGGAAAAATGTAACAAAAAACAGCCGAAACACAAATTAGGGGAATGTCGGGGATTCCCCCAGGTAATCCCCGGGGATTCCCCGGGGAATCCCCCAATTTTTTCGATTCCCCGGGGAATTGACAACCCTAAGATCAAGGGTTACAAAAATATGTTTTGTGGAGTCTTAATATTGGAAATATAAAAAAATTAACATTCAAAATTTACTTTGTTGGCTTGAAATTTGTAAATTTTGCCAACAATTTTTTGCGTTCAAAAAAAAGGTTCTTTGCCACTTTCTTAATTTTATCGACCAGTGTTTTAGAATCGTCTAAAATTTGCTGCATTTTTAAAAACTTCTGTTTTAGCACGAAAACTATCGCCAAAATAACAAATTTTTGATCCATCTTTTCATAATTTAGTTTGCGTCATTTGAATATCAATATTATCAAAAATCATTTTTTAGATTACTGCTGAATTTTCAACAACGCAAAGAAATCGGATTGAAAGTATGGAAAACAACAATGATCAAACATCTGTATCTGCATTATTGGAAGAAATTGAAAATTTCCGAATTAAAAATCATGAACTTGAAAAATCTGTAAAGCTTGCAAACACTACTTCTTTCAATGCAAAAATGAGTGCCGCAACAACTTCAAGAGAATTGGAAGCAATTCAACGTGAACTTTCTCAAGCTAAAGAATATAAAAATGCATATGAAAAGCAAGAAAGAGAAATTGAACTTTTAAAAACAGAAAATCAACGTTTACAAACTGCTGCTTCATTACGAACAACCCCAACTGCTTCAACAATTTCAAGTTGTTCATCACGGAGAATGCCACATACAAATCCTCTATCAACAATACCGCAAATGCAGCCAACTTATTTAACTTTGCCAACTACACCTCAACCATATGCTACACCTCAATGTATTCCATTAAATCAATCAATAAATTCAAGTTTGATTGAAAGAAAAATGTTGGAATCAAATGCTCCAACACCAATACCCCGAAAGCTTCCAATTACAAGTTCTGTTTCTTCAATGCCGGCATCTCCGGGTAAGTTTGTTTTGCATAAAAGTACATTGTAAATCTCTATTTTCCTTTTCTAGCATTTGGTGATATAAATGATCAAGGTTTAATTAATTATGATAAAGAAGAAAACAGATTTCCCAATGAAGAACTTGATGATGATGTTTCTTCAAAGACAACATTATCTCAAACATCATTTTCAAGTTGTTCATCAACCGAAATGTCACAAATATATCATCCACCTATACAATCATCTGAATGTCTTCAAGCTCCTATTCCATCAGCTCCAAAAAATTTTGTTTTGAAAACTGTTACTTTAAAAAAAGTTGTTGCAAATGATACTATTGAATGTAGAATTCTTTCTTTTTTTTAAAGATTAACAAATAATCCTAGAAATTTGTAGGTTCAAGTTATTCAGAACAAATTGATGATGATATGGATAGCGATGACTTTTATACTGATTATGGATCATCAGAAGATGGATATCAAGATGAATTGAAAGAACGTGATAAAATTCAAATTATTTCTGGTAAATTTTGCTAATTTATATATATTGCATTCATTCAAGTATATATTAATATGTAAAAATTTTAGAATCTGTAGCTCCTCCAAAATCTGTTGCTCCCCTAAATGATGAACCTGAATATACAGATGAAGAAGATGCTTACGGTAATTTTTTCAAATATATAACATGTTCCTTTTTTAATTTGACATTTTTTTAGAAATGAATCATTATGTTGGTTTGGGTTTTTGGAAGCGCTAAACAAATGGCGGTGCCATCAATTTTTAACTGAAATATTCATTTTTCCACAATGTCTTTAAAGAATGTAATAATTTTATAAATTTTTTATTGTTTTTATATATACATTTTTTTCTGTTATTATAATTTAAAGGTAATTTGGGGGAGTGGAAATTTTTTTAACTAAATTTTTTAGCTAAAAAAGTTGTAACATTTATTAAATAAAAAAGGTGTTTATTTTATTCAAACTATTAAAAATGTTTTTGATGTATCACATTTCAACGAAAAATATTATCAGTTTTTCCGAAAAAAAGAAAAATAACAATACAAGAAAAAGTTGGTTGTTTTAAACGGACATGCTTTTTGATAGCGAAAATTAACCGGTCTATAAGGCAACTTGAGCTTTATTGATTATTTAAAAAAAATTGTTTTTTTATTTATATTATTTTATTTGAAAAAAATGTGCCAAAACTCGAGTAGGCATCTCTTTGTCAAAAAAATATATCGAAAAAATATGCCAAACTATCCCCTAAAAAAAGATAGCTGATTCCGATATTGTAAATTGTAGAATCGAGTTTTTAAAAGGGAGTGTTCGGGATAGACAAAAAATTTTGCATTCCATCGCACGGGTCCTCTTACCACGAAAATTTGCCAAAATTTTTAGAATAGTGAATATTACTGAATTTAGACTATTTTTTCTGTTTTTACAATTAAAATTAAGCCTAGGAAAAACTGTTTTTAAAAAAATATGATTTATATAAACTTTTTTTGAGAATCTAAAACGGTTATCAAAAATGTGTGAGTAATCAATAAAATATTCAAATTTTGTATTTTCCTGGATTCTTTCTTTTTTTTGTGGGCACATATTTTAGGGTTAATTTTAATCGTAAAAACAGAAAAAATAGTCTAAATTTAGTAATATTCACCATTTTAAAGATTTTGACATATTTTCGTGGTAGGATCACCCGTGTGATGGAAAAACTTCGGCTATCCACATCGAATTCACCGTTCTATTTTTCAAGCCGATGTCTGGCAAAATTTCTTTTTTGCAAACGCGAATTGCGGGATTTTCAAATTTTTCCTTGGAGCAAAATGTTGATTATTTCTTTGGCACTTTTTTTTAAACAAAAACTAATGGCACCATTAAATTTCCCATGGTCGAATGCATATATATGCCAAAAATTAGCTTAAATGGTGATAAAAAAATTTTCAGCAATTTTCGTGTGTTCAAATTTTTGAAAAAAGTTTGAAAAAAAAACAAAGGCTGAGAAACACTGAAAAAAATTTTTGTTTCCGTTTAAGCTAATTTTTTGCATATATAGGCTTTCAACCATGGTGAATTTAATGGTGCTATCAGTTTTTGTTTAAAAAAAAGTGCCGAAGAAATAATCAACATTTTGCTCCAAGAAAAATTTTGAAAATCCCGCAATTCGCGTTTGCAAAAAAGACATTTTGCCAGACATCGGCTTGAAAAATAGAACGCTTTCTTTGCTTTGAACACGACGTGTATCCCCGAACGCTCCCTTTAATTATTTTATTTATAAAAAATTAATATTTTCAGGTATGATAAGCAACAAAGAAATGTCTGATGACCCGGTAACACTTTATAAAAAATATCAAAAAATTTCAGCACAAACTAAAAAATGTGAATTAAAAACTTGTATTACAATAAATCTTTTCAATGTTCAACGGCAAGAATGCCTTCCATCGCCATTATTAATTTATATTTTACAAACAGCAAAATTCCCGATTCTACAAAAACTACAAAAAATATGCAAATATTTTTTTGTCCTTCATCCAATTGTAATCTGTTCGAATATATATCTCGCCACGAAAACACAATTTTGTATTGATGAAAAAACAATCTTTTTAAATCCATTCAAAAAAATACAAACTGGACCGAAAAATCTTTACATCACAAATTGTTTATCTTGCTATGATTATCACTCATTTAAAATGGAATTAACAGAAATGAAAAATATTAATCGAAATATTATTTCATCATTGATTTCACGAATGTATAAATGTGACGTTCAACATTTGTATATTCCATATCAAAATTTAACTTTAAAAGAATTTGAATTTCTAATTTGTAATGGAAATGTTAAATATTTGAATATTGATGATACGGTAATTGTTGATGAAAATGGAAAAAAGGTCCCACATGTTTTTATCCAAAAAGCACTCTTTAAATATCGGTGTCAATTAAATTATGCCAGATTTTGGTAAACTTGGAAATTTTTAGAAAATTTATTCATTTTTTTGGCATCCAAATTTAATATTTATGTTTTTTGCAGGTTTTGTCAAACAAATTTTTTAAAGAGAAAATCTGTCATAAATTTTTTTAAACAATAATAATATTATTTTTCGTAATTAATAAAGCTTTTTTGATTATCCAAAATTCTTGTTGATATCCCTTTTATTTTATTACAGTATAAATTATTATAGTATGCATTCAAATCAGCATTGCACAAGTATAAAATATTCTTAGATAATTTTTAATAAAATATTAAATTAAATTTAAATTAAGATAATAATTTGCCAAAATAAATATGCCTCCAACAATGGGAATTAAACTCCATAAATCTATTGGCTTCTTTTGATTTCGACGATGGTGGTGATGATGACGATGGTGATGCTATAATTTTTTTTTGTAAAATCAAAGTATACTGTAGATTTTTAAAATAGTAACAATGCTTTTTGGGGTATTTTTTTGTAAATAAAAGTACTTAAAATTAGTAACAGTATTTTTTTGGTAGTACTGATTGCCCTTAAAACGGTCACCCCTGGATTTGACACAGACGGGGATTCGAACCTGCAAGGTCCGGGTCGTGGGATGAGCGCTCTACACCCCTCGACCACGCGTACTTTTTAGTCGTACTTTATTAAAAAATTTTTTGGCAATGGATAATTATCAGATATATAACTTACTCCTTGACGTTGATCTTTATCACTGGATACAAAAATAGTGAAAAATCCATTCAAAATAATTTGAGCAATAACAATTACTAAATTAAATAAATATGTAAAGAACCAAAATGCAGCACAAATTAATTTACAAATTAAAAATAATACTTCTTTCAATTTTTTAATTCCGGACATTCTGCGTTGAAAAATATGCTATTTGAAGCAATCAATAACTTTTTTTTGCTTTTTTTCAGCAAAAAATGCAATTGGATGTGTTTAAATAAAAAAGACTTTTTTTGCTGCCAAAACAAAATGTTTTTTTTTAGTTTTTTTAGTAAAAAAAATGAACGTCGTTCCGTGTAGCTTTCTTTTTTCTCCCACTTTTAACACAGAGAGAGGCGAAAGATAAACTAAAAACATTAAATATAGAGACCGGCGTCGATTGTAGAAAACAGTTTGCTAACAAAAAAAAGTGACCATCGTTTAATTATATAAAAAAAGTGGTCTTTTTATCACACACATTTTTGTTTTTTTTACCGATATGAATTTTAGGTTGATTATTTTATTGAATTATCAAATTTTAGGGCATATAAGATTTCAAAACATTATTAAATTATTTTCTTTAAAAAAGTTGTTCTTATTTTTAATTAAAAATTAAAATATTCAAAAAAAACATTATCGCTTTTAAAAATTTTGCAACTTTGTCCATTTTTTTCCGTCAATATTTTTGCTATTTTTTGCGAAAACTATTTCGTCATCGAAATATTTTGAAACTTTTTTGCCCAAGACTGTCGACTTTGAACATTTTAAATCGACAGATGTTACATTTCAGCGGTGTAAACAAATTTTTTTTTGCTTTCATTGCTATTTTAAAAAAATGAGAGACAGCTTAGAGTGTTTTAAAAATTAAAGAATGATGAAATAATTGATTTTTTATTAATATATTAAAATTTTTTAAAGATATTTTTATAAAAGCACTGATAATATTTTTGGTATACTGTAACACGAAAATGAAACTAAAAAAAATGCCATCACAAAAGGAAGAAAATTGTCATTTTTGTTATATTTAATTGCTGCAAAAAAAACAGTAAAGCACTTTTTAGTTTTCCCTAAAGTCATTACAAAAAAATTCGTCATTTAAAAAAATAGAAATTTATATTATTTGTTTTAACTAATTTGTGCTGTAACTAACGAGCTACCGTAATCCTTCTAAATGTTATTAAAAATATATTTTATGGTACAAACTAAAAAAATGTAATACAAAAATACAAAATAATTTATACTCGTTTTATTCCACTGAACCCGGTAAATTATTATTTAAATTTAAATTTGTATCTGAAGGTGAAGGCGAAGTTGAAGCTCTATTATTTTGTGGCTGTAATGGAATTGAAGGTTTTCGGGATTCTGCTGGGAGAACACTGGTAAAGGTTGAAGTTGTCGTTGTTGAAACTTGTTTTAAATGTTTCCGTTTTGAATTTAAACAAAATAAAAATGATATAATTATCTATAAAAATTTAAATATAATTAAATGTGTGACGAGTGTGACGATAAAAAAACTTACAAAAACATGTTGCAATTGTATACTGGCATCGGTGTAATTAATTATTGATTTAAAAGCATCAAAATGAAATATTCGATAAATTGTTAATAAAATTGTTGGAAGTCCAAAAGTGATAAGAAAAATGAATAAAAAATTGTTGACTTGTTGATTTAACTGAAATGATGGAGATAAAAATACTGTAGGATTTTTGAAAAAAAAGTAATCTGTCAATTAAATAATTTTTCTTTCGGAAAAAAGTTTTTTTTTGATGCTACAAAAAATAAGAGTTGTCTCACTTTTTTGGAAATAAAATTTAAATAAATTATGTAAGAAACTATTTTTCGAGGTCGACATTTTGGCGGCCAGTCACAAAACGCCAAAAGCTTGTAAATTGTCTTTTGTTGATTATTTTTATCATATCATATCACATAGGTGTGATAAATAAATATCAATGTCCGAAAAATTAATAAACAAAAGTTATCCAACTTTTTGGCATACTGTGACAAATCGCCAAAGCTATGCAAAAATGCAAGAGCACGGTTTTATTCATTTTTAATATATTAAAAAATAAACTTACAAATCTTGCTGTAACACTACTTGAACTTGGATGTGAAATTGTATCATAAGCATGAAATAAAAAGCATGCAAAAACTAATGAAAAACATAAAAAATTTAAAAGAAAAAAATATCCGGCATAAAATGGACCTGCACCGCTGCCTAAAAAATTTTTGATATAAATTAATTTTTATTATTTAAGTTTAGGTAAAACGTACCAAGACCACATTGGGGAGAATATTGTCGAAACTTTTCTCTAATTAAATATATTACAACATCCGCGATTGCTAGGGTAAAACTGAGCAGAATAGTTATCCCAAAACTAATATTTCTTACACGTCTTTGATAACTAAAAATTTATCTTTTTGATAATTTACTATTTTCATGTTTGCTAATTTTTAATTGAAAATTACACATTTTTTTGGCGACTTTGGCAAAATGTTTGTAATCCAATTCAATGTTTGGCAAAATGTTTTTCAATGCCAAAACGAAAAATGTTTCATTTTTTTCCAAAAAAAACGTTATAAAACGAAAGCTTTTTTTCCCCAAATAGCGTTGAAGAACATTTTGCCAAAAAATGGTTCGGAAAATGAAATCTTTTTTTTTTGCAATTTTGGTTTTAATACGAAAAAAATTGTAGAAACAATTTTAAATATAAAAATTAATTTTGATTTTTAATTTTTCTTACCCATTTGTAAGTAATGTCGTAATCACTCGATCAATTCCCAAACAAGTAAATTGTGTAACTTCAAAACGAAAAGTAAAAATTCTTGGAAGTGAAATAATTGAAAGTGCCATCTCGGGACAATTAATATTTCCGTAATAAAATAGAAATCCAATTGGTGGAATTGCTGTTAAGCCTATAAAAAATTAAGAATTTTATTTTAACAATAATTATTAAATTGTTATTAATTAATGATATTGTAAAAAATAAATTTTATCATTGATTTGATTAATTTGTTACAAGGACAAATTTGTGGTAAAAGTGATTTCCTAACATGGTTTGCGCTAGACTAAAGTTTAAAATTTTAACTAACTTTTGTTTATTTGCTTCAAAGACTATTAATTATAAAGCTTTAGAAAAGTTAATCTCGTTAAACTTTAAAAATTGTTAATTGCTGTTTTACAAATTTAATAGAATTTTTTTGTAACCAGTGATAAAAAAAACTTGTTTCTGTAAAAACTGGTCGGAAATATCATATTAAATGTAGAGACGGGCATCGATCGTTGAAAACAGTTTGCCAAAAAAAGGTGATAATCATTTTTTTCCACTTTTTCTTTTTTTTGTGGGAGAAAAATATTTTTTTCATTGCTTTTAAAGGGTAAGAATCGTGGTAAGAAAAAAGTATTTTTAGGAAAAATGCTGGCCACTTTTTTCAAAATAATTTGGAATAATTTTGAAGCATCTTTTTTAAAATTTGCATAAACTTTCATTTATTTTATTTTCTGTGATTCTCCATAATTAAAAGTATAATGGTAGCTCAGAAAACGACATTTTTTATCACTTTTAAACTTAATCTATGTCATTAAAAAATAGTTTGAAAATTTCTTTTCAGAACCTTGATGTTGAGAGACAGTTTTGAAAAATAAAATTTATTTTAACGACGTTTCGGCGTTTTACGCCTTCGTCAGGTTATGGTAAAATATTTTACAAAGAAAAAACATTCACGGAAAAACAAAGATGAAAAACCGGGATTACCGTTTTCGGTTGTCTTTTGTCCACCACCAAATCTGAAAAAGATTTTAACAAAATCACGGCTTTACGATCAAAAATGCACCAGAAAAGATTGCCTTATTTGCCCCACCAACAAGGATGGAGATTGCAAAAGAAAAGGAGCAATCTATTGTATAAAATGCGATGAATGTGGGGCTGAATATATTGGGGAAACTGGAAGAGAAAGTATTACCCGGTTTCAAGAACATATAAGAGCGTTAAAAAATCCAAGCGATCCCAATTATGCTGATTATCCATTAGCAATACATAGGACTTCAGGACACAATGGAAAAATGCCCACAGTGTCCATTAAAATTTTAGCTTTTGAACCAAATATAACAAGAAGAAAGATCAAAGAAGCGAATCTCATCCGCCAGCAACACCCAATTCTCAACAACAAACTAGAAATGATTCAAATTTTGTCACTTCTCATGCCACTAAATTAACATATCACGTCTTTTTCATTCTCGGTTTTTCATCTTTGTTTTTCCGTGAATGTTTTTTCTTTGTAAAATATTTTACCATAACCTGACGAAGGCGTAAAACGCCGAAACGTCGTTAAAATAAATTTTATTTTTCAAAACTGTCTCTCAACATCAAGGTTCTGAAAAGAAATTTTCAAACTATTTTTTAATGAAATATGGTGAGACTGATCCAGTGGATCAACATTGAAAGGACTTAATCTATGTTTAAATTAAACTGATTTACGTTGTTTTGATTTAAATTGTAGTTAATTTGTTACTGTAAAGCTTATTTTTATTTCAATACTAAACTGTACTTTCGTAGTTTAATTATCTAAACTTAAAAAAATTGTTTTCGGAAAAAATGAGTCGGAAATTTTATTAATATTTGCTATTTTTAATATATCCCCTTTTAAATTTGAGCAATTATAGTTTCAAAAGAAGATCGAGAACACTTTTAAAATAAGAAGATTAGCATTTTTAAAAGTTATAATTTGCATAACCGGAAATAAATAACTACAGTATCAGTCAGTCAACGACAATATCAGTACTTCCTCATTCACAATTTTTTAAGTTTCTGTTAAAACTTAAAAAATTATATACTACGAAAATAAAAAAAGCTGTAAAATACTTAAAATATTTAAAAATGGCAATTTTTATTTATTTTTCTAAATATCGGTAAATAAATAATTTTTAAATAATACAAAAATTTGAAATTTATTTTCTAATTTCGAAAGATTACGTCCGAAATCGATAATTTGGTTTTCTGTTAAATTTTTTTTAAATGTTTGGAAAAAAACTGCAATAATTTAAATGATTTTTGTGGGAGCACAAATTAAACATCAAAAAAGTTTCAAGCTTCAAAAATCTGTAATTTAAAAAAAGACAATTTTTTGTAAGTTTTTTTTTAATTTTTTAAAGCTTCATTGAACTTTGATGAAATAAAAATTAATAAAAGATTAAAAAATTTTAAACATCAATGATACGAAAAAATATTTTAGAAATCCAAAAAAGAGTTTAATGTTTGTTTAATTTACATAAATTCAACGTTTTTAATTTTAAAAATTAAAAACTGTTTATAAAATTTATACAAAAAAATTACAAAACTGATTCTGGAACTGTTAGATTACTTTTTAAAAAGTATAAAAATTTCATAAAAGTTTTTGAAAAAAAAAATAAGCCTAAAATTTTTGCACAAAAAAGTATACTGTACTTGACATTTTCTTTTCCAATACAGTAACCTTTTTAAAAAAAGTGCCAATTATGCAAGACGAAAAAAAAAATGTTTGCAAAACAACTTTTTTAATAAGCATTTTTATGTAAAACTCTCAAAGGAGATTAAAAAGATTAAATGTCACAAAGAGCAAGTGAGAAAAAATTGTGACAAAAATCTTATGATTTATGACAAATTTCGGAAAAGAAAAAAAAAGATAAACTGTATTATATTGAATAATGTGTGATGAAATAGTAAACTGTGCAGAAGCAAAACTATTTGGTTATAAATTAAATTAGAAAAGATTAACTGGTCGATAATCTTATTTCTGAATAAAATTATATGATTAAATTTCAAAAAATTTTTCAGCGGACGCAGTTATATGAAATTTGCATAAATTTTGAATCTTATCATCCTCTCTTTTTTGGCATTAAAAATTTTTCTGTAAAAAATTTTTCTAATTAAATCTTAATTTTAGTATAAAAAAAAGTTACAGAAAATATTTAATGCCAATAAAAGAGAGGATATGCCTCAAAGTTTATGCAAATTTTCATATGCCCGCACGGTGCGGAGGTTCACATCTGAGAAAAATTGTTTTTTATTTTTTATCAAAAATTTGGTTGAAAAACCACGTTGGAACCGTTTCCACTATTGTTTTTTTGTGCATTCTTGGCGTTGTGTCCGTAACGATTTTTTAAAAAACCTCTCTTTTATAATCTATTTTATACCTTAAAAACTGTTACTAAAAAGTTATTTTATTAATTTTTAAAACACAGTTTTCATCTTTGATATATTTTTTAAACTGGCTTTTATTTGAATATTTTTACTTTTATAATTATATTTTCATTGAAACATTTGCTATGGTTCAATTTAAAAAAAAGAGTAATTTACAAACCTGCTAAAAAAGTAAAATATAAAATTGCTTCCAAATGAATTCCGCAACTTTTTCGTAAATATCTTCGTTGAGTTTTTAGAACTCGCATCAAAAATATTGAAATAATTAATGTTTTAATACTTAAAACTAATGTTGCAATATCAAAAAATGAAATATTTACAGTATCCATTTAATAAATGATAAAAAATAATAATTATACAAACATAAATCAATTTTTTACTGCAAAAATTACAACAAAAAATATAAAAATAAATTTCAAAATCGAATGTTAAAAGTCAAAGGTTTTTTTTGAAATAAAGAAAAAAAATATTTTTTAAAAGCTTTAATTTTAAAAAAAAATGTTGTTAAATGAAGCAGCAATTTTCTATTTCTCTGTTAAATTATAATTTTAATAATAATAATAATAATAATAGTGGTAAATGAAATAAACAAAATTTTATCCCTTTTTTTTGGAGGGGGGATAATTGGATGAAGCGAAAGAAGAAGAAAAAAAGAAGCAGAAGTAAAAAAAATGTAAATGTATTTTTTTTTGAAGAGGTGTGATATTTTAATTCTGTTGTTAACAGACGCACAAAGACATTTGGGTAGGTAAGGGTTTTAAGTAATTTAAAACTACTGCTAAATGAAAGGGGGATATTAAATCTTTATTTATTTTTTTAATTTTTTTAATTTTTTATCTAAAATTTACGGACGAAAAAAAGACTTTTTTGTTGTTTAAAGGGAGCGTACGGAACAGACAAAAATTTATTCATTCCATCGCCCCTGGTCCCTCATAGCACGAAAATATGCCAAAATCTTTAAAATAATGAATATTACTAGATTTAGACTGTTTTTTCTGTCTTTTACGATTAAAATTGAACAAACTGTTTTAAAAAAAATTTGATTCATATAATCTTTGAGAATATAAAACGGTTGTCAAAAATGTGTGAGTAATCAATAAAATATTCAAATTTCGTATTTTCCTGGATTGTTTCTTTTTTTTGTGGGCACATGTTTTAGAGTTAATTTTAATCGTAAAAACAGAAAAAATAGTTTAAATTTAGTGATATTCGCTGTTTTAAATATTTTGGCATTTTTTCGTGCTAAGAGGACCCGGTCAGATGGAATGAAAAAAACTTTGTGTGTCCCCGAACGCTCCCTTTAAATTTTTACTTTTTTGTCTATAATTATGAATGAAAAAAGACTTTTTTGTTGTTTAAAAAAGATAATTTTTCAGCAAAAAAAAGAAAAAATTCTTCAAAGAACAAAAAGGAAATGAAATTATTTCACAGTTTTTTTGAGAAGAAAAAAAGTGAGGGTTCAATTAATTAATTAAAAATTTTTTTTCAAATTTGTAAGTAATTTTCAAATTTAATGAATTGAAAATTTTTTTAAAGGAAGTGTCTAGCACAGCATCATTTTTTTAAGAGTTTTCTAAAGTTCATTTTTAATAGTTTATGCAAAATTAAGTAATTGTAGCAGCAAAAATATTTTAAAACCGAAGTGGAAGATGAAATTTTATTATTGTATTTTTTTTTACTAATTTCATTTTTAGCTTGTTTTCAGAAATATTTTATTCTTTGCAATTTTAGAAACTGACACCAATAAAAAGTTTTTTTTTTTCAGGGTTTGCTTTTTTTTTTTTTTTTTTTTTATTAATTAAAAAAGCACAATAAGGAAAACTGCCATTTTAGATGTTTAGATGAAAAAACTTGTCACATCGAATTGAACACTCATTTTCCAGGACTCAAAGGTTTGGCGAAATGTTTTCATTGCCATTTTTTCCAACAAAAAAATTTTTTTAAAAAACATAAAATTTTTATTGCCACTTGGCGTTGATAGACATTTTGCCAAACATCGGCTCGGAAAATTATAACTGCGTAGGTATATTAAATTATTTATTTCCAAAAAAAAACCTGTGATAATTTATTAAAATTTTACTCATTTGTATCTCCATCATCCATTCACTAGGGATTATCTTTTTTTTACTTTTGTTGTCACCAAAAATTTAAATTTTAAAAACGGAAGTTAAATTTTATTTTTTTTTATGTGCTTTAACTTTTTTTCGAGTCACAATTATTTATTGTTGCTCTCAATTTTTATTATGAAATATAATAATGATATTTAATGTATTAAAAAAAACACAAAAGAAAAAATGTTGTATTCATGCCCTGGATCATGAATACAATTGGCTTCACAAGCCATCTCACCCCAAATACTAACAATAGCTAATCAATAATCCCCGAAATAACTTACCAAATAATCCACGAATTCTTCACAAGAACAAGATCAATCCAAGAGACAAAGATTTATTGAACCACAAGATAAGACATACAAGACAATTGAAGTAGAATGAGAGACATGAATGACAACAAATAAGAAGACATAAAGCCTTTTATATACAATGAAAGGGTGACAAAAGAGAATGAAATGGGAATAATTAGCATATTGTAACTTGCCCTCCCCCCGTCTAAGCTATCGTCCCCGATTGCGGCTTTCTTATAAGATGAGATCATATATCGGACGAGACTGCTTTTCGTTTTTGAGTAATACATCAGATTTTGACGATTCCAATTGTAGAACTTTATTTAAAGAGATATCTTTGAGTTGAGAATTTAATTGATGTTGATGAAGTATACTTGTAACTGTAGATTGAAATTGATCAGCACTTGAATTGCAAAAAGATCTGAATTCTTTACCACTTTGACGAGGCTTTTGTCGAATACTTGAGTCATTTGCTACCACAGTTGAAAGAGGTTCCTTTTGTTTCACATATGGTTTAACTTGAGATACAATAACATTATCACGAACAATTTCAATTTTATTAACACGAATACAATTAAAAATATCACGACGTTGAGTATCATCATTAACCAATGGCATCACTGCATCATTTTTAGATAGATCTTTTTCTTTTGTTGCTGGAACATCAACAACATGAGCTTTAACTGTATCGTTTCCAACAGTATAGCAAGGACTGAAAGGCAAAGCATCCAGTTCCAGATTTGCATCACTTTTATCTTTAACACCATCATGTTCAACAGATATTCCCCCTGCATTATATTCATGGGTAATGTTATCAACTTTGCTTTTTTCAACAAAACGCCGAGGACAATCTTTTGCAACATGTACAACTTCTCCGCAAACAAAACAATGTTTTATTGCTTTAGTACTTGTACCTGTACGAGAAATGCAAGCGCTTTTAATCGTAGCACCAGATGCATACGACCGCTTAGGTGCAACTTTATAATCCCGAGTTTGTTTAGGCTTATATCCAATAAAAGCTACAAAAGAACGTTTATGGGCCACATTAACAGCTTGTATCCGATCAACATTTTCAAAAGCTTGACGTTCCAAAGCTGGACATCTTTGCTGTTGATGTTTGCAAAATGCTGCTTGATTTTGTTGTACATCATGGTCATCATGGTAATCTCCAACTGAATCAACAACCGAAAAAGATTTTTCAGGTGATTCACGTTCAAGCTTATTTTCTGCATTTTGCTTGCGCACATTATTAGCATCTTCCATGCCCAAAACAAGCTCTTTCAACCGATAATAACCAACAGCAATATGCGGTAAAGTTGTATTGCAATAAGAAGTATCAGGATCTTCTTGTGTTAACCGCAAAAGGATTTTTTTAAGCTCTTGCTCACGTTGACTTTTATCGGAACCAAACGCTTCAGCAACTTTTCGTTCAACCTTTTCAAGAAAACTACGGTAACTTTTATTAGCAGGTTTAACGAGTTTATCCAAATTTGCACGCAGGCTGTATATTGCTGCAGAACTATCTGATCCCAATGAATTTAACAGTTCACGTTTAACTTCAGCATAACAAGCTTTTCTTTGCATCAAGCTATCATGTTGGTATTGCAAACTTGGGATATAATATCCAACCAACAAAGCTTTAGCAGAATCATCCAACGATAAACTATCAGCATAAGGCTCAAAATATCGAAAGAATCTTTCCAGGTCTGTACGAGATTTGCCATTGAAAAGTGGTGGCTGCGGAATCTTTGCATTTCCTAAGCCCCGATTTACTTCTCGGTTATCTTCAACTTTACCATTTTCACCTTCATGTTGATCACTAGTCTTTGAAAAACATGTCCCACCTTGTGGTTTAACAATTTTTGGATTTTGTGCCATTTTTCCAGGTTGAGCTACAGTATCCTTGCGATTTAAAACAGATAGGCCACTCCGGCTTTTATCAGGTTTCATTTCACTCATTTGCATCAGCAAAAAACGATATTGATTTATAAGATCAGAAACCTTATCAATCCCTAATAACTCCAGCTGTCGTCGCTCAATTGCACTCAATGCATGGCTCGACTTCGGTTGTTCAGATAACTGATTAACAAGATTATTTTTATCTTGAACCAAATCACCAATCTCATTTTCAAGATTTAGCTTTACATTTAATAAATGTTCAATAGCTTTTTCCTGTTCTTGCCTTTGCTCATAGAGCCAGCGGATCGAAGTCCCCAAATGGATTTCCATATCAATCAACATTTCCTGAGGGATTACGGATCTTGGCTTATTTAAGCTAAGAAGCATTTCATTGGCTCGCGTAATTGCAAATTTTAAGTTTTGACAAGTTACGGTAGCACTTTCAATCATTTGTCTATTTTGAAGCTGAACAGCATTCTCAAGACTTCCAACATCGTAGCTACTAGCCGGCACTGCCTGACTTTCACTAACATTTCCAAATCCACGTGGAAAAACATCATTACTTGCAGGATTACCCTGTCTTTCATGAGTTAGTCCGTCATCATTACTTGCAAGACCAGCTTGACTTTCATGATATCCACGAGCAACACCAAGCTCCACATCAACCATATAAATCCGAACATCCATTGGATCACCATAACCATAAAGTTCACCACGAGCTGGACCAACATCATCTCCATATCTGCTTTCACAAAGCTGACCATAAACAGGATCAATATCATCTGCTACACCACGATCACTTTCACAAAGTTGATCAGCATCACCTGCTCCATATAACAATCGGCTGCATTTTCGACCATTTTCAACTTCCATGCCTCTTCCAACATTTCTCACAGAAACAGGACCAGAAGGCAGCGGGAAGCGGAGTGGGCCCTCCATGTTGTATTCATGCCCTGGATCATGAATACAATTGGCTTCACAAGCCATCTCACCCCAAATACTAACAATAGCTAATCAATAATCCCCGAAATAACTTACCAAATAATCCACGAATTCTTCACAAGAACAAGATCAATCCAAGAGACAAAGATTTATTGAACCACAAGATAAGACATACAAGACAATTGAAGTAGAATGAGAGACATGAATGACAACAAATAAGAAGACATAAAGCCTTTTATATACAATGAAAGGGTGACAAAAGAGAATGAAATGGGAATAATTAGCATATTGTAACTAAAATAATTGTTTTTCCTAAAAATTTTTTTTGTTAAAAATGAACATTTTTTAAAACACCCCCAAATATTTATAATTGCAGCTTCCTTTGAACTGGAAAAACTGAAACTGAAATTAAAATGTTAAGTAAAGAATTAATCGCGGATTAATTAAATTAATTAATTAATTAGGAATATTCTTTGAATTAAAAAAAATTACTTCAATTTGGCTATTTTTCTTGGAACGATTAATTATATCATCATTTTTAGCAAAAAAAAGAGTTTTAACAATTTTTTCTTCGCTAAAAATTTTAGTTAATAAAATGTTTTTTACGCAAATGCAAAAGAAAAAAGTGGAATTTTTTTAAACAAAAAATTCATCAACGATAAAAAATCATAACAACATACATGCAAATTTAAAAAAGATGCTTCAGAATATTCCAAATTTTGTTGAAAACCAGCATTTTTCCCAAAATACTTTTTTCTTACCACGATTCTACCCTTTTTAAAAACAATGAAAAAAAATTATTCTCCAACAAAAAAAAAGA
This sequence comes from Panagrolaimus superbus, assembly GCA_964035985.1. NCBI lineage: Eukaryota > Metazoa > Nematoda > Chromadorea > Rhabditida > Panagrolaimidae > Panagrolaimus > Panagrolaimus superbus. The sequence continues at coordinate 18,797,494 of OZ038357.1, forward strand.
AAACAAAGGAAAAAAACGGGGGTCACTTTTTTTTATTGGCAAACTGTTTTCAACGATCGACGATGGTAGCTACATTTGTTCTGTGTAAATTCAAAGTTTACGTTTAAAATTTAAATTATTATTTTTTTTTATTGCAAAATCTTTTATTTCACAAATTTATTAACAGATGTAAAATTATTCTCATTTTTATCATTATTTAATATTATTGCTTTAAATAAAATATTCAAATACATTTTTTTTTAAAACGTTTTTACTATAATTTAAATGCAACAACAATTTTCTCTGCTTTTTTTCAAATAAATAAATAAATTTTTATGTTTTTATTCTTTTTTTCTTTTTTCCTGCAGCAAAAATTGTTATTCGATTTCATTACCAATTTTTTCTTCGCTAAAACTTTTGATTACGAAATTTTTTTTTACACAAATGTCATATCTAAAATGCGAAAGCTTTAAAAAAAGAGAAAAAAACGTCATTTTTTTGGATTTTATTTATATTTTTAAATATTTAAGATTTTTTCAATATGTTTCTATATAATATTTTTACAAAAATAAATAATTATTAGAAGTTCAACTGAAATACGGGGGAAAACATTAACTCGAAGAAGAATTTAAATTTTACGATATTAATCTAAAATGCCAAATCTATTTTTTCCCCAAAATTGAAAAAAACTTCACTTAATTATCATCTTATCATTTAAATAGTTAAATTTTTTTAAGAATCCATTTTTTGCGAGACTTTTGTAATAAAATGGACTTCGGCACCAGAAAATTTGCATAAAACACATTTTTTTCAATTTCGAGTTTAGTAACTAAGGCTTAGTTATGTTTATTCCGAAAAGTCGAAAATTGTTTGTTTTTCGCTCTTTGGGGGGATTTAAAATGTGTTTATATACTTCTGTTATCATATCATATCTTTTTATTAGAGTAGTCAGTTTTTTTCCAAAAAAATAAAATGTTCAAACAAAAAATAAATATTTAGCGAAAAAAAAACGAATCTTCTTTTTTTCGAAACAAGTTTGTCTTATCTGTTTGTAAAAGTTTTAAGCTGTCAAAATCATTTTTTTCGTGTCTCCACTTTTGGTAGCACCACTTAAATTAAACTTAAAGTGGTGCTACACCGAAGGAAACATTTTTTTTTAAATATCAAAAGAATTTTGCCGAATATCAAAGCCATTGCAGCTACCGGATGGTAAATGACGACGTTTTTTTAGTGCACTGTTCGTATCAAATCACTTTTTTCTTTTAAATTTTTACTTTTTTCTTATTTTACGCTTGTTGACATAAATTCTCAGAAATATTTTTTATTTAATTTAATGAAATTTAAAAAAATTAAAAATATTGTTTTTTTTGATGAGGATTTTTATTACGCTGGAATTTTTTAATAATGTCCTTAACATCCTTTAATATGTTTCACTGCATCAATGATTAACGGCATATTTTAATTTTTAACATATCATCAACACTTAATGATTAATAACGTGAACACCAAAATATTCAAATATACTCCGATGATTAAAGCTCAAAAAAAGAAAGGCTAAACTTTTTTAAAGATTTTTTTAAAAAGATTTGTGTAACATCGCTGATACTTTTTTTTTTTTATATTTGTTCAGAGCTTTTTTTTCAGACAAATTTGTGTAAAAAAATATGATTTCACAATGCTGATTTTTAGCGCAAAAAAATGTTGCTTTTTATGAATCATTAAAGATTGCTGTCCGCAGACCTTAAAAAGAACAACAGAGAAAAGTGACGGCAAAACTAAAAAAAAGGAGGGGAAAAAATTGATTGATCAAATTGCTCAATATTCAATTGGAGTCAGCAAAAAAAAAGTTGTTGTAATAGAATAATTTTTGATGGTTAATTTTTGAATATTTTATTGATTAATGTGTAGCAAAACTTGAAAAATAAGTTTAATAATTGCAAAATTAATAAAAAATAAAACTTTAAACAATCCAATATTGTCACATTCAATTGTTGTAGATGGTTTATTCCTTCATCGACGTTTATCTAAAACTTTTTTCTACTAAAGATATTTTTATTATTTTATATTCAAATTTTAAACTTTGTACTCTCGAAGCCGCTGATCAAGCCCCGCCCCACTTTCTTACAGTTTCTCTTACTTTTATATATTATCTTTCTTCAAAAACGGTTGAATAAAATATTTTTATAAAAAGAAACTAATGTCGTTCAATTATATTTATTTTCTACAAAAGAATGTTCTAATAATTCTTTAGACAAGGATAATCTTGTCCACACTTTGAATAAAAAAATAATATATCGTAGCAGTTTTGTGTAGCCTGTAGGTATCACGATTTCGTCGATTATAATGATAAAAAAATAATATTTGAAAAAAAATACTTGTTTTTAAAACAATTAACAATTTTTAGAATTTTTTAAATTTTTTTTGGATATTATTTTAATGACATAAATATTTTGTGCACATAAACACTGTTTCCAGAAAAATAAAAATATTTTCCACTTGTTCCAGTTCAGCCCATGTACGGTAGCAAATAAGGATGGACGAGGGCCTAGGGCTTTTGAAAAAAAAAACTTTTTTTTTCTTGTTCTAGGATGGACGAGGGCCTAGAGCTTTTGAAAAATAAAATCAACTTTTCGAAAAAAATTTTAAAAATTCCACAGGGGGGACCAAGACTAAATTTTCAAAAATTTTTAAAATCAGAGCCCGGGCCGGGCCAGGGCTTTTTTTTAGTTGTAAGGGCCAGGGCCGGGCCGGGCTTATCAAAATTTTGAGGGGCCGGCCCGGGCCCGGGCCTGAAAATTCGGGCCCTCGTCCATCCTTAGTAGCAAAACATAATATTCAAATATTCAAACCAAAATTTAAAAAAATATTGCAGCTTTTATTTGAAAGAAAGAAATTACAAAAATGTCAAAGAAAAAAAGGGAAGCAAAAAAAAATATATATGTTTTTTGTTACACAAAAAAAATTATATTCGTCGATTAATTTTTTTTAAAGAAAAAAAGTTTTTTACACATATTTTTTTGCTCTATTTTTGAATGTTTGATTTTTATTTTTATAATAAAATATTTAAACTTTATTTTTTAGATTTTAAATTTAATGACAAAAATTATACAAAATAACAAATTTTTTTAAATTTGAACTGAAGTTTTTATTAAACAATATTTAAAAAAAAATTGTTTATCTCTGTGCATTATATTTAAAAAAACTATGATTTGTTATTTAACAATGATCATTGACGAAATCGTCGAAATTGCAGCAACACAAACGTATGACATTATATAAGGGTGTTTCATAAGTGTTTTCAGAGGTTAAAGAATAATTAAAATACATAAAAATATGTGAAAAAAACAGTTACCCCATTGGAATATTTAAATTTATAATAATAATTTGAATAGTAAACACTTTTTAATAAATCGAATAAATTTTAATTTGAGGAAAAAATTTATAAAAATTCAAATTTCAAATAAATCGTTTTCTTCGTTCAGCATTTAACTTTCAGAACGTTCAATATCGATTAATCGGGAGATTCTTCATTTTCAACAGCATGTATTCTTGCAGCTTTTGGCTACTAAATCTTGAAATGATTTTTCACCCGTAACTACAGTGTTATTAGTAGTAATGGGGTGGTAAACCCGCCACTAAGGGGAGGAGCCTATTTTTTCTTTCCTCCGATTTTGCGCATCTGTTCTGTTCTCTGATTGGTTCTTTCAAAAAAGGAGGGGCGAGATTTTATTGGCTGAATTTTATGCAAATGTTTTAAAATATTTTCATTTTTTTTTTTTTCAAATTATTTTTTTTTTTTCTTTTATTTTTTTTTTTCAAAATTTAAATTTTTTCAAAAAGTCATTTTTTGTATTTTTGTTGGTCTACATTTTTTCCTTCAGATTTTTTTGACTTCAGATTTTTTTAGACTTCAAATTTTTTCTACTTCAGATTTTTTTTTCTAGAGTAATATTTTACCAGAGTAATTTTTTGGTCAAAAATCTTTAACTCACATATCTCAAGGTCATTTTTTCTGGAGATTTTAACAGTAATATTTTTCTACCGTAATTTTTCGTACTGTAATTTTTTTAAAGTAATTTTTTTGATCCTTGAATCAGGCAAAGGCGGAAGATATAAAATTTTTGAAGGGTAAAACAAATTTCTTTGAGAGGTTTTTGTATTAAATATTTGAAAGTTTTTGAGGAAAAAAGAAAAATTTAACGTTTTTAAACCGAAAGATGACCAAAATACGTGAAAATCCCGAAAAATAATACCGCAGAAAAAAATGTTCGACCAACAAAAAGTATTTTAAAGAAAAGAATGTCGATCGATCCTCTTTTTTTGTCATAAAAAACAACACCTCTTCGTGCCATCGCATTTGTGAGGTCATCTGGCGTGTGCCGAAATAAAAAGTCGGCGTCTGGTGTGTTTGTTTTGCAAATAATGCATAAAAAAATCTCGCGCCTGTTCTGTAACAAAAGAGGGACTGTTTTTCAAGAAATATTTTTATTCAAAGAAGTAAAAAGAGCATAATTTTAACAAATTAAGCAAAATTATTTGGATTTAAAAGATTTTTAACAAATTAAGTGCATACAAAACAATTAGAAGGCAAAAATATATTACCAGAATGATTATCTCTAACAACAAAGCCTGGAATACGAACTTCTTTTCCTTTGCATTTGTAATAATAATAAAGGCTAATGCGTTCTGCAGTTGTTGTGAAGGTAATTTCAGCGTCAATAAGTCGCGTGTGATCGGTACGAACGGATAATGAACGTAAATTAATATTGTTCCAATTTGGAATATCATTCAGTTTTTGCCAGTTTGGAGAAAAGAAATCACGAAGACCATCTCTTTTATGACGATGTTCAACAGGAATTTTTCCATAAGATAAATGTTCATTTAAAGCTGGAAGCGACATCCCTCAACCAGCTAATACTTCTGTTTGTGAAAACAATGGATTAATAAAATGCATTTTTCCAATAGACGCATCCAAAAACGCGCGGGAAAATCATTAAAAAGTATTGCACCTGTTCTTTTTTTTTGTAAAAATAGCATATTTAAGGAAAAGTTAAGAAATATTTAAGAGAAAAAAAGTCGCCGAATAATCAACGTTTTACACGGTTAAGATATAAGACGCTGACTTTAAAAATATTTCTGCCAATTCAAAAAAAATGAAAAAAACAAGCAATTTCCCTCCTATAGGCAAAAAGTTTTTGTAATCAACAATTTCCTCAATTATATTAAACCAGAGGATTTTTCGTTAAATTTTATACTAATTTTAAAGTTTTTTAACTTAGAGGCATTTTGAATGCAAAAGTTTATTTTTGCCTCAACTTTGAGGCAATTTTTATTTGCCTCAACTTTTGAGGCAATTTTTATTTGCCTCAACTTTTGAGGCAGCTGGGGTTTGAACTTTTCGCTTCCGGGCTTCCAAACTTTTTTTGTACCACTCAGACACTGAAACAACAAGAGCGAGCCTTCAAAATGAAAGGAAAGAAAGTGACTTTTTTTTCTTTTTTTCTTTTTTTTCAACATGCAAATTTATTTTTTGTGCAATTTTTATTATTTTTTTATTAATTACTAGACACAAAGCAGGTCTCCGGTCCGCCGAGAATTGTATTGTTGGATTAAGTTTGTAATCCAGGGAAGAAACAATTGTTTCACCTGATTTGGTCTTCGGCCCCCTTTGCTACTACTATTACAAACATTTATATATATATTTTAAAATTAGCAACCTTTAAACAACAATTTATTAATAATTAAACGAAATCTGAAGAATAACACCAAATAATAAAGAAAAATAAGTAATTTGTTTGAGAATTGCGATGATGCAAGGTTCAGCTGATAAGATAGTAAAAAATTTGAGCATTTTTATTTGAGCACTGATGAACCAAAGAAAAGAAAAAAGCAAGCTAAGTTTTAATAAGTTTCAAGCAGCTATCTAAAACGCTCAAGATACGATCTTTGAGAATTTTCAAAATGGTACCATTGTTTTTTGTTTAAGTTATGGGGCTTTGAAAGTGAGATCCGAAAGAAAAATGAAAAAAAAAATGCAAATTGTTGGGGAATGAAAAAATGTGAATAAAAGAATGAAGAAAATAGAATGCAAAAATGATAAACGAAGATGATTTGCATAAAATTTGGTGCTAAGAATGACAACTGATTTGTCATTTTAGAGGGAAAAACTGATAAAAAATAATATTTGTTTCAGTTTGTTTTTATTTTAGTGCAGACTTTTCAAAAAATTTGCTGCAAAAGTTCATATGAATTCAGATAATTTCCGTAATTTTTTAACCAAATGCTTAAAAAAGATAATTGCGTGTATTAATTTAGGAAGTTTGCAAAGCCTTTTAATAAATTATTAGCTGCATTTTTGACTTTTTTGAAAAAATTAATGCTATTAAATTACGACCAATAAATAGGTCAGAAGTTTCCAAAAGACACTACTGTCTTTTGGAAACTTCTGACCTATTTGTCCTCGCCCTTGAATTTTTTTTCAAAAATTTGCATAAAATGTTCACTTTGCAATGCGATTTTCAAAGGGGGGGGGGACAAACTAAAGAAGTACCCCATGTCGGATTAAAAATTAAAAATACTAAAAAACCAATGTGGTTATGAAAAAAAGACGGAGTGAAGATGATTTGGACAAAATTAATTGATCAGAGTAAATTAAACTTGCCATTTTTGAGTTAAATATGATGGTTAGTGAATGTGTGTTTTTAATTAGACCCCAAGACAGTAATATGACATGAGGCTGTCTAAAATTTCTTAGACAGCATCATGTCATATTACTGTCTAAGAAATTTTAATAAAATTTCCGCTCATTTTTTTGGATCTGTAAGAAATGCAAAGATTTTAAAGGAGATTCGTTAGTTGATGCATTGCGAAATTTTTTCTTTTTCAAATTATAAGGCGTTTCTCGCATTTTTATCGGGTGCTAGAAACTTTTTGAGCTTTTGCAATGCATCAACTAACGAATCTTCTTTAAGTCAATTGTTTTAAACATTGTATCTTTTTGTGTTGGAAATGGATTTTTATACAATTGTTTTTCTTTATTTTAAATGCAAATTTATTGATCTAAAGTTTTTGTTAAAGTAAGAGTTTAAATTTGGGAAAATTAATAAATGCAGACGTTTCAAAAAATCTGCTGCAAAAGCCCGTCTAACTTCAGAGAAAAACTATTGAAAGACCGAATGTTTAGAATAGATAATAGCGTGTAATTAATTAAGGAAGTTTACAAAGCTTTGTGGACTTTTAAAATAAATCAACAAATTTTTAAAAAAATATGCAAAATTCTTTGTTTAATTTAATTTTGATTTGGAAAAAAAAATCAAAAATGGAGTGTATGCAAATGTTTGAGGAATGAATAAAATATGAATAAGGTTTTTTGATAACGTTAATTTTTCTGAAAAGCGTTGAGAGTTTGTGAAAAGCTTAAGCTTTCCAAAACTTTGCAAAACCAATGTAATGTCATTGATCAAACCTATGCCACAATCCAGTGTTCAAACCTATGCTAACAAAGCACCGGGCTGTCCTTGTTTTTTTCATAATTAATAAAAAAATAATAAAAATTGCACAAAAAATAAATTTGCATGTTGAAAAAAAAGAAAAAAAGAAAAAAAAGTCACTTTCTTTCCTTTCATTTTGAAGGCTCGCTCTTGTTGTTTCAGTGTCTGAGTGGTACAAAAAAAGTTTGGAAGCCCGGAAGCGAAAAGTTCAAACCCCAGCTGCCTCAAAGTTGAGGCAAATAAAAATTGCCTCAAAAGTTGAGGCAAATAAAAATTGCCTCAAAGTTGAGGCAAATAAAAATTGCCTCAAAAGTTGAGGCAAATAAAAATTGCCTCAAAAGTTGAGGCAAATAAAAACTTTTGCATTCAAAATGCCTCTAAGTTTGCTAAAATTACAAATTGTTACAAAATTTAATCAGAAATCCTCAGATTCAATAAAATGAGGTATTTTAACAAAATAACTTTTTTTTTTCACAACCACGAGTCAAATAGCTTGTTTTTTCCATTTTTTTTGGTTTGTCAGAAATATTTTTAAAGTCAGCGTCTTATATATAAATTAAGAAATATTTAACGCAAAAAAAATCGCCAAATTGTCGCCTTTTTCGCGTTTTCCCCTAATTCGGCGTCATTTTGACCCTAATTTCTATAGTAAAGTGTCATATTTAAGCAACATTTAAGGAAAATGGCGGGAAAATAAGTATTTTTATGCATATGTACATATAAATGGTGTGAGTGTTTCGAAAGTTCGAGATGGTCACTAATCCGATAACAATGGATTTCGGAGATTTCTTTTAAAAGTTGTCATTCTTTAAGTAAATTTTAATCCTGGTCAGTCGTGTCTTGTTTTTTCTTGTATTTTTAATTGTTTATACAATTAAGTTGCAAATATGCAGAAACTTGACAATAAAAGTAGTGAAATAACTCCTGCTTCCGTTGATTTTTTCAATGCAAAACCTACTCTTGTTGGATTTCAACAATTTTCTACTGTCGAATACCCTCCAATTTCTCCTTTGGACACATTACCAATTCATTTTCGAATTAATTCTGGGCAAACATACCTTGATTTATCCAAGTTTGAACTTGCTACAACATTCCGTATAACAAAAAAAGATGCCGATAAAAATGTGCCAATTACTGCAGCTGATCATGTTAGTTTCATCAATGGATTTGGTTCCACTTTCATCAAAAGTCTCAAAGTTTCCTTCAATGACCATCAAGTTTATAACTCAAATGATTTATATGCCTACAATGCATACCTTCGTCGCCGATTAGGTCTTTCACGTGAACAAATGGAATTATCTGGATACATTGAAGATGGATTAGATCAAATGTCTGGTCCTGCTTTTGAAGCAAGAAGAGCTTTATTTGAAAATGATGCTACTTTTGAAACTGTTTGTCCACTAGATGTTGATATTTTTGGACAAAGCAAGCTATTTTTGAATCAAATGATTGTTGATATTGAAATTACTCCACATAACAGTGCTTTTACTCTCTTATTAAACAAGGGAAAATCGGAATACCATTACCATTTGGTTGATTGCAAGCTTTATGTCAGGCAACATTTATTGCTTCCTCAGCTTGATTATTCCATCCAAGAAAAACTCAATGCAAATGCTATCGCAAAATATGCCTATAATCGAAATACCGTGAAAAATATCTTTATTTCACCTGGTCGTTATGATCTTAATGCTGTTTTATTCAATGATTTTCTTCCAAATCGTGTCTTCGTTGGACTTGTTGATGCAAAAGCTTTTTACGGTAATATTGGAATGTCGCCCTTTCAATTTGCACCATTTAATCTTGAATCCATTCGTCTTACTACTAATGGCGTTCATACTCCTTCTAATCCATATAAACTTAATTGGTCAAAAAAGCAATTTGGAAGAGCTTATAAAGATTTGAATGATGCCGTAGGCGGTCAACATGGGATAAATGTTCAAAAGTTTCTTACAAACTCCTGTATTTATGGATTTGATCTTCAAATGAGTCACAGCGATCAGTTTGCTGAAATACAACAAATTGGCAGCACAATGATTTCTCTCAACTTTAGTGCTCCTGTTCAAGAAAATGGTCTCCAATTAATTGTTTTTGCAGAGTTTGATTCAATTTTGGGATTGGATAAAACACGAACAATCACTACTGCTTTTGCGACATAAAAATCCCTATTTTTGTAATTTTTCAATTTATTTATAATTTTGTAATTTTACGATATAATAATCCATCCTTCTTTTTTCTAATTATCTTTATCTATTTATAATGTTTGTAATTTTTGTAATAAAAAAAGAGACCCAATGTTGTTTTTGAACTATTTTTATACGTTTTGTTCGTATTCACTACTTTTCGTTGACATTTGTTGTAACTTTTGGAAGACTTTAGATGCAAAAACTTATTGTCCTTCCAATGCCACGCTACAAATCTTTGGTCGAAAGAGAAAAAAAGGCCGACCGCGGACTCAATGACACAGTTAAGGCAACAATGAAGAATCTCGAAAATCAGGAACTTTTGCAACGGCGGTATCATTACAAACAAGCCAATGAGGAAATCCCTGAAACACTCGACAAACCCCTCAGGCAATCAGCTTACACTTGGGTTCCTCCTCCACCAATTGATAAAATTCGAGCATATAAACGTAAACAATTGAAACCAAAAAAGATTGTCAAAAAGATCAAGACCCCTAAACTTCCAAAGAAAAAGACCGTCAAAAAGTCTGTTGTTCCCCCAATTTCCTACATTCCTCCACAAGCTCCTGTCAAACAACCTTTTCAGTTCAAGAAAATGGATCTTTCAAATCCAAATAATTTTGCTTAATTTGTTAAAATTATGCTCTTTTTTCTTTTTTTGAATAAAAATATTTCTTGAAAAACAGTCCCTCTTTTGTTACAGAACAGGCGCGAGAATTTTTTATGCATTATTTGCAAAACAAACACACCAGACGCCGACTTTTTATTTCGGCACACGCCAGATGACCTCACAAATGCGATGGCACGAAGAGGTGTTGTTTTTTATGACAAAAAAAGAGGATCGATCGACATTCTTTTCTTTAAAATACTTTTTGTTGGTCGAACATTTTTTTCTGCGGTATTATTTTTCGGGATTTTCACGTATTTTGGTCATCTTTCGGTTTAAAAACGTTAAATTTTTCTTTTTTCCTCAAAAACTTTCAAATATTTAATACAAAAACCTCTCAAAGAAATTTGTTTTACCCTTCAAAAATTTTATATCTTCCGCCTTTGCCTGATTCAAGGATCAAAAAAATTACTTTAAAAAAATTACAGTACGAAAAATTACGGTAGAAAAATATTACTGTTAAAATCTCCAGAAAAAATGACCTTGAGATATGTGAGTTAAAGATTTTTGACCAAAAAATTACTCTGGTAAAATATTACTCTAGAAAAAAAAATCTGAAGTAGAAAAAATTTGAAGTCTAAAAAAATCTGAAGTCAAAAAAATCTGAAGGAAAAAATGTAGACCAACAAAAATACAAAAAATGACTTTTTGAAAAAATTTAAATTTTGAAAAAAAAAAATAAAAGAAAAAAAAAAAATAATTTGAAAAAAAAAAAAATGAAAATATTTTAAAACATTTGCATAAAATTCAGCCAATAAAATCTCGCCCCTCCTTTTTTGAAAGAACCAATCAGAGAACAGAACAGATGCGCAAAATCGGAGGAAAGAAAAAATAGGCTCCTCCCCTTAGTGGCGGGTTTACCACCCCATTACTACTGTTATTAAAGTCAGATAAAGCTGTTAATAAATGGTTAGCAATTAAAACTGTTTCTGTTTTTTTCAACATTTTTGTTTTAAAAATTGTTTAAAGATACTTTTAAAGCTAACAAAGAAATATTATTACTTTAAAGTAAATATTCAAATACATTTTTTTTAAAAACGTTTTTGCTGTAATTTAAATGCAACAACAATGTTCTCTGCTTTTTTCTTCAAATAAATAATTTTTTATGTTTTTTATTCTTTTTTTCTGCAGCAAAAATTGTTGTTGGATTTCATCAGCATTTTTTTCGCTAAAAATTTTGATTACGAAATTTTTTTTGTACAAATGTCACATCTAAAATGCGAAAGCTTTAAAGAAAAAAGAGAAAAGGAAATCTTTTTTTTGGATTATTTATATTTTTAAATATTTTAGATTTTTTCAATATGTTTCTATAATATTTGTATAAAAATAAAAAGATATATATCATTTTTTACAAAAAAATATAATTATAAGAAGTTCAACTGAAATACCTGGAAGAACATTAGCAAAATATCAAGAATTTTCTTGCAACGATATTAATCTAAAATGCCAAATATATTTTTTACCGGAAATTGAAAAAATTTTCACTCAATTATCATCTTATCATTACAACTGATTTTTTTTTGGGGCGCTGCTGGCGGTGCCGTCATTGAAAGCAGTAACGAAGGAAACCTTCGGAAAAGATCAAAAGACGTAGCCGCTATAGAAGGGGTATTAGCGATGTTTTGTTTGGCGCACTATTTATTTGTTCAAATCACTTTTTTGTTTTATATTTTTGTGTAACACCGATATTTTTGATCCGTCGCTTTTTGCTCGCTATTTAAGAGACTGTCTACCAGAAAATCTTAAAATTTCATTTATGAGCGGAACACACCATCTCAGATTTCAATTATTTTTTGTATGTTGGTAGAATATGGTCTAAAAACGTTATTGTGAAAGTATTATCCGTTCTTATAGTGCTAGTTTTGGATTGGGACCAGGGTTGCACGAAACTAGGTTTTGCAAAACGAAACGAAACGAAACGAAACCTAAAAAAACCGCGAAAGTTTCGCAAAACGAAACGAAACGAAACGAAAGTTCAAAAATTTTTTTTATTAATAACGTAAACAAAAAATAGAGAAAATTTTTCCAAAAAAGCGCCAAAATTAAACTCAAAAAACAAATTATGATTTTATTTTCGACTTGGTTGTCACTCATTTTTCTCCAAAAGTTTTGTGTTTTTACATCATTCTTAGCACATCGTTTTCACGAAACTTTCAGGCTTTGTTTCGCGAAACACGAAACGAAACGAAACCCTAAAAAACCGCGAAAGTTTCGCAAAAACGAAACGAAACGAAACTTTCGTGCAACCCTGATTGGGACGATGCCAAAGGTCATAATTGACCAAAATTTCATGACAAGTAAAATATTTTTATTCCATTACCAAAAAATTTGAAGTTTTCCCAGGTGATACTAGTTGGAACTAGGTTTAAAAATATGTATCGCTTACATTTCTGTCATATTTTTGAATACGATTTTTTTCACTTTGAATATTTCACCCCCTGAAAAAAATTTTCATTTTTCGTGGGGGGACCCAAATGAAACATGCAAAAATTGCCCTAGGATCTCAACTTTTAAGTTTTATATGCTTTGTGCCATATCGAGGGGAACTTATCTATTCCCAACCAAAAAACTTTTGTCGAACAACATCTATAACATGGAATAATAAATATATTTCATGAATGGGGCAAGGTATCGACTTCCGGTGACTTGCATTATGGAATATCAATGTTGTGGAGCATTCTGGGACAGTTTCAACATTTTTGGTTACGATTTCAAAATATGGGACCCCTTTGAAAATCCAAAATTTAACCACATAGAAAAATCGCAAAAACTCGGGTTTGTTCTTTCATAATAAAATCAAATATCCATTATAATTATAAAATATATGTAACAACATCAATATAACATCATAAAAAATGACGGGGGGTCAAAATCGATTTTTTATGATTTTTTGAATTTTGCTTATTATCGATCAATTTTGGAGATACACACATATTGGGAATATCGACATATATCAACTATCTGATACTTTCGGGTTAAAATTTTTTTTTTAGATTTATCATAATTTACTTTAGTGAAATAAAGTGTTTTACAATCATTTTGAACAATTTTAAGATTTTCAAAAATTACTGATTTTTCAAAATTTGAAAAAAAAAAAATTTATTTTATTTTGTGTTGAAATCATTCAGAAACTGTTAAAATATATTAACATTTAAGCCAAAAAAAATGCTTTTAGTGATGTTGTATCGGAAAAACATTGATTTCCAGGTGTTTTTTCTCAAATTTTTGAGCATGTTTTCAATTACGTGGAAAACGAAAACCAGTAATTCCAGGATGTCGAAATATTGCCCAAAAATCTTAAACGAGCTATATTTTAACCCGAAAGTATCAGATAGTTGATATATGTCGATATTCCCAATATGTGTGTATCTCCAAAATTGATCGATAATAAGCAAAATTCAAAAAATCATAAAAAATCGATTTTGACCCCCCGTCATTTTTTATGATGTTATATTGATGTTGTTACATATATTTTATAATTATAATGGATATTTGATTTTATTATGAAAGAACAAACCCGAGTTTTTGCGATTTTTCTATGTGGTTAAATTTTGGATTTTCAAAGGGGTCCCATATTTTGAAATCGTAACCAAAAATGTTGAAACTGTCCCAGAATGCTCCACAACATTGATATTCCATAATGCAAGTCACCGGAAGTCGATACCTTGCCCCATTCATGAAATATATTTATTATTCCATGTTATAGATGTTGTTCGACAAAAGTTTTTTGGTTGGGAATAGATAAGTTCCCCTCGATATGGCACAAAGCATATAAAACTTAAAAGTTGAGATCCTAGGGCAATTTTTGCATGTTTCATTTGGGTCCCCCCACGAAAAATGAAAATTTTTTTCAGGGGGTGAAATATTCAAAGTGAAAAAAATCGTATTCAAAAATATGACAGAAATGTAAGCGATACATATTTTTAAACCTAGTTCCAACTAGTATCACCTGGGAAAACTTCAAATTTTTTGGTAATGGAATAAAAATATTTTACTTGTCATGAAATTTTGGTCAATTATGACCTTTGGCATCGTCCCAATCCAAAACTAGCACTATAAGAACGGATAATACTTTCACAATAACGTTTTTAGACCATATTCTACCAACATACAAAAAATAATTGAAATCTGAGATGGTGTGTTCCGCTCATAAATGAAATTTTAAGATTTTCTGGTAGACAGTCTCTTAATTTTGATTATTTTTCACCTGACAATTTTTTTAATGATTCATTCAAATCAACAAATTTTTTTTCGCTAAAAATCTGGGCACTAGGAGAAAAAATAAATGGAGAAAAAATAAACGGAGAAAAAGTAAAAATAAAAAATAAACGGATAAAAAATAAACCGGAGAAAAAATAAACTTTATTTATCGGAACAAAAAAAAACAATAAAAGCAAAAAATATTTAATTTGATCCAAATTTAATTTTATGGGCACATTGAGCAAGGAATCGAATAATTGCTATATTTCCAGCCATAAAATCTTGTTGATATCGTTGTAGATCTGCAGAAATTTGTTGATATTTTGACAATCGAGGATTTCGAGGATCGATTTCACTTGCAGCATTAATTGATAAAATAAATTCTTCTTTCTTGACTTCTAAAAATCTCCAAATTCCAGGATGTTCTGATGGAAGAGGAATTTTTAAAGCCCGATGCCAAACTTCATATGAATTTCCAGTTCTTGGCATATCATTTGCGACACGTAAAAATACATTCCAATGAGCAATAGGAATTCGAGGAGCGCGACGAGAAGCATCAGCATTTAATCGTCCAACATAATTTTCTTCGAAATAATCCAATAATTCATCAATTTGATCTCCAAATTTTTGACGAATAACATTTGAAAGAGTTGCAAAACCGAAAGGTACTTGTTCCTGTGGTAAAAAGGCCAAATATGGAATCATACGGATATGTTGAGAAAAATCTGGATTGTTGACATTGTCTGTAGTTCATTAGGAATTTCAAAATCTGCTGTTCTAGGAATTGGCGGTTCTAATCTAACAAGTTGTCGTTGATGTCGAATCATTCTTTCCAAATTTCGAGTTCCTTCTGTTCTTAAAACATCAGATGTTGGAGCAGTTACTTGTGCAATAACGCGACGAGTAGCAAGTTGTGGATTTGAAGTTGCAAGAGCCCTTCCAGCATTTCTCCGCGCACATCTTTCAGAAGCAATGGCATCACCAGAATGTGTGTGAGATCCTCTGATTTCCACGACTTCAGAACCATTTGTCTTGCCTTCTGTATATATTACTGCTTGACAATTTGAACAATCTTTTCTAAAATTACTAAAAACGGAATATTTATAAAAATAATAAAAGATAAAACGTTAAACATACTTTATGCACCTCAAGTAATGTATTCCAGTAGTTTTACCAAAAAAGAGTTAAAATTATTTAAAAACTTTTCAAAAAAGCTCATGGCCTTTTATTAGCTTTATTTATCACAGCTATTATTAAAAGGGCACTAGGAGAAAATCTTTATTTTTTTTCGGTTTTAAAAGTTTATTTTTTCTCCGTTTATCTTTTCTCCGTTTATTTTTTCTCCGCAGTAAAAATAAATTTATTTTTTCTCCGGTTTATTTTTTCTCCGTTTATTTTTTCTCCGTTTACCAAAATCTGCATTGCGAAATTTTTTTTTCAAAAAAGTAGCAAAAAATAAATCGTTTATACATTTATTTTTTTAAAATTTTTTGACATGTATCTTGTTTTAATATTTAAGTTTTTTTTTACATAAAACTGTTGTAAATTGATGCAAAAAGAATAATGGCCCAAAAAAGTCAATCAAATTACCAAATATTACAAGTTTTTCAACCAAAAGAAAGATTTGGACTACATCATTTTTAATTTTAATTTGGAAACAACAAAAATTTTATACAAAATGATTTAAAAAAATTTATCATTCAATTATTCAAAGAAAACGGCTAGGGATGTAAGACGCGTAAATATAAAAAGTTTTGGGCGTGCCAAAAAAACGGCTTATTTTGAAAAAAATTTCACCCTTTTTTCAGGATCGGTTTTGAGGCGTATTTGGAAAAAAATCTCAAATTTTTTTTCAAGTCGAGTAAACTACAAAATTTGTAAAAACTTTTCACTGGCAGTAGCCAAAGCGAGACTAAAGCTTTTTTCCAAAAAAAAATTCATGCAATTTCTTATTTTAAAAAACATATTTTTTCGAATAAAAAAATCATGAAAAACGAGGATTTTGCAAAACCTCCGTTTTTCGAAGCTGAACTTAGCCCAAGTTGATTTTTCAGTGATTTCTGAAAAAAAATTTCATCGACTATTTACAACAGTTGTAAAAAAACCAAAATTTACAACAGTTGTAAAAAAGACTGTTGCAAAATTTCAAATCCTTGGCAAAATGTTCATTCTCCAAACGAATGTCTTCTTTGCAAAAAAATGTTGCAACTTTTTTATCACGATTTTTTACTTTATATAAATGTTTTATTTACTCTTCTCTACTGTTTTTATTATTACATTTTATTAAACATTACCAGTAAGTGTGCAACTACACCAATTTGCGAGCTGTTTGTTGGAGTTTTTTTTGTAAATGTAAAAAATGAAAAATTGAATCAATTTTGATGAAAACTCCATCAAACAACTCGCAAATTGGATGTTGTTGCACAATTACTGGTAATGTTTAATAAAATGTTATAATAAAAACGGCAGTAAATAGTAAATAAAACAATAGTTTAAAGTAAAAATTCAAGGATATAAAAGTTGCAACAACTTTTTTTGGAAGAAGAAATTTGCAAAAAATGAAAACCTTGGCAAAATGTTCATTCCGTAAAATAAATTTCTTCTTCGAAAAAAAGTTGCCGCAACTTTTATATCTTTGAATTTTTACTTTAAACTATTGTTTTATTTACTATTTACTGCCGTTTTTATTATAACATTTTATTAAACATTACCAGTAATTGTGCAACAACATCCAATTTGCGAGTTGTTTGATGGAGTTTTCATCAAAATTAATTTAATTTTTCATTTTTTACATTTACAAAAAAAACTCCAACAAACAGCTCGCAAATTGGTGTAGTTGCACACTTACTGGTAATGTTTAATAAAATGTAATAATAAAAACAGTAGAGAAGAGTAAATAAAACATTTATATAAAGTAAAAAATCGTGATAAAAAAGTTGCAACATTTTTTTGCAAAGAAGACATTCGTTTGGAGAATGAACATTTTGCCAAGGATTTGAAATTTTGCAACAGGCTTTTTTACAACTGTTGTAAATTTTGGTTTTTTTACAACTGTTGTAAATTTTGGTTTTTTTACAACTGTTGTAAATTTTGGCTTTTTTACAACTGTTGTAAATTTTGGCTTTTTTACAACTGTTGTAAATTTTGGTTTTTTTACAACTGTTGTAAATTTTGGCTTTTTTACAACTGTTGTAAATAGTCGATGAAATTTTTTTTCACAAATCACTGAAAAAATATCTTGGGCTAATTTCAGCATAAAAATGCAGTAATTTTGAAAAAAACTACATGAAATTTTTTTTCATGAAAAACCGGAGTCGCACCATCACTGCCTCCAGTCTTCAATGCTTTAAAAGCAAACCTCAAGAGAGTTGGAATTCGAAATTTGAGGAAAACTGCTATTTTATACTATTTTTTTACAGGAATTTTATACCATAATCAATCATAATTTATTGTTTATTTTTTTGGATATTAAATTTAATGACATAAATATCTGTGCATTTAAACGCTGTTTCCTGAAAACTTAAAATACTTTCAAGTTGTTCCAGTTCAGCCCATGTACAGCAGCAAAATATAATATTCAAACTTTTCTATTACTGTACCATTTGCACTGTATCTTTTTTCACGCTATGTATAGGAGCGAATAAATAAATAAATAAAATAAATATTCAAACAATAAAATAATAAAAATGTTGCAGCTTTTCTTTGAAAAAAAGAAATTTCAAAAAAGTCAAAGAAAAAAAAGGAAGCTAAAAAGAACATATGTTTTTTGTTACACAAAAAAATTTATATTCGTCGATTAATCTTTTTTAAAGGAAAAAAAAGTTGTTTACACATATTTTTTTGCTCTATTTTTGAATGTTTGATTTTTATTTTTATAATAAAACATTAAATGTTAATTGTTTTTGGATTTTAAATTTAATGGCAAAAATTATAAAAAATAACAAATTTTTTAAAATGCGAATCCAAGTTTTTCTTGAACAATATTAAAAAATGAAAAAAAATTGTTTAACTCTGGGTATTATATTTAAAAAAACTATTTTTTGTTATTTAACAATGATCATTGACGGAATCGTCGAAATTGCAGCAACACAAACGTATGACATTATATAAGGGTGTTTCATAAGTGTTTTCAGAGGTTAAAGAATAATTAAAATACATAAAAATATGTGAAAAAAACAGTTACCCCATTGGAATATTTAAATTTATAATAATAATTTGAATAGTAAACACTTTTTAATAAATCGAATAAATTTTAATTTGAGGAAAAAATTTATAAAAATTCAAATTTCAAATAAATCGTTTTCTTCGTTCAGCATTTAACTTTCAGAACGTTCAATATCAATTAATCGGGAGATTCTTCAATTTCAACAGCATGTATTCTTGCAGCTTTTGGCTACTAAATCTTGACGTGATTTTTCACCCGTAACTACACTGTTATTAAAGTCAGATAAAGCTGTTAATAAATGGTTAGCAATTAAAACTGTTTCTGTTTTTTTTCAACATTTTTGTTTTAAATATTGTTTAAAGATACTTTTAAAGCTAACAAAGAAATATTATTACTTTAAATAAAATATTCAAATACATTTTTTTAAAAACATTTTGGCTGTAATTTAAATGCAACAACAATGTTCTCTGCTTTTTTTCAAATAAATAAATAATTTTTTATGTTTTTTATTCTTTTTTTCTGCAGCAAAAATTGTTGTTGGATTTCATCGGCATTTTTTTTTCGCTAAAAATTTTGATTACGAAATTTTTTTTTACACAAATTTCACATCAAAAATGTGAAAGAAAAAAAGAAAAGAAAATCATTTTTTTGGATTTTATTTATATTTTTAAATATTTTAGATTTTTTCTATGTGTTTCTATATAATATTTATATAGAAACACATAGAAAAAAATCCTCCTGTTAGGTGATCTTAACTTACCTCAAATTAAATGGACAAATCATCTTCCTGCTTCATCGGGTCAAATCAATGACGCAATCTATGATTTTTGCCAATCCTTTAACCTCAAGCAATTGGTTGACTTTCCCACAAGAATAACTTCCACCACAGCAAATATTTTGGACTTGATTTTCTCGTCTTCTGATAATGTCTCCAATATCTCTGCATTATCCTCCATTCATAATAATCCAACGGATCCAGCAAATCAAAGCCTTCTATTTCCAACCTTTGATCATGAGATAATCTCATTCAACATCAACTATTATCTTGATTCTAAAGAAACTAGAATATCAACATATTATGACTTTGTAAATGGTGAATATGATCTTATAAATTATCATTTCTCAACTATTAATTGGTTTAAAGAACTATCCTGCCATGAAACGTCTAATGATAAGCTCAATTTCATAAAATCTTCCATCCTCCAAGGGATTTTCGACCTAAACTTTATACCAAAAAAGAACTTCAACTCTCACCAAAAGCAATTGTGTTTTCCAAAAATCATCACAAAGTTAAAGGAAAAATTTATTATGCTTATTCAAGACAAAAACACATATGATAGCAGAAAAACTGGGAAAAAACTTTTTCAATCATTCAAGAACTTCTACAACAAAAATCAACATAAATTACTATCAAACCGTCAAGCACTATACAAAACTATGGAGAACATTACTAAAACCAATCATGCTCCAATTCCAACTATACAAATAAACGATACTCAAATCTTCGATGATGGCCTCAAAGCAGAATCATTCTTATCATATTTCAAATCTGTATACAACAATTCAGATAAATCAATCTCGTATACTTCTAATGTTGATCAACCTGATACGTTATCAAATATCATCTTTCATCATCTCCTCGTGGAAAAATTCTTAAAGAAGTGTAAGAATAAAAATATCAACGGACCTGATTCAATACCTGGTATTATTCTCAAAAAATGCGCAGCAACACTTTGTATACCTTTTACGATATTGTTTAATCATATGATGCAAAACTGTGATGTCCCAGATGTCTTCTTACTATCTCATGTTTCACCTATACCAAAGATATCGAATCCTATTCAATTATCAGATTTTCGACCTATTTGTGGCACAAGCGAAGTTCTAAAAACATTGGAAAGATATCTCAAAGACCAACTTTTACTCCATTTACATGTCAATAAACTTCTACCTAAAGAACAATTTGGATTCCTACCTGGTAAATCGACAACAAAACAAATGGTCTTATTTACCGAACATATTTATCGATCAAGTGATAAGAAAATGACAACTGATGTTATCTATGTTGATGCAGAAAAAGCCTTTGATAAACCAAAATTCGAACGTATACAACAAGAACTTAAAGATTCAAAAATTGATGGAAAACTTCTTAATCTCATTATGTTTCTGCTTGTTAATCGTAAGTTCTTGGTTAAAATTAATGGCAAACTCTCTTCACAAACTGAAGCAGACTCTGGGGTTGGTCAAGGATCTGTACTTGGACCAATAATATTTATCATTCTTCTTTCTAAACTAAGTCGTCTACTGAATAATATTGACGGAATTATCCACTTTATATTTGCCGATGATCTCAAATTAGTATACACATATTTCATCAAAGATTATGATCAATCAATTATGCAAAATGCGTTGGCTACTGTATCTGACTGGTGCTCAAATGAATCAATGGCTGTAGCTGCTCACAAAACCTTTCATGTACAATTTGGTACTCCAAATCCTCAAGCAATATATTCTCTAAACAACTCTGAAATTCAACGCAAAGATATGACCCGTGATCTTGGATTCTTTATTAGAAATGATGGCTCCATTAGTCAACATCTAAATGTTATTACTCGAAATGTCAACAGGAAAATGTTTTCCATCTTAAAGAAAATCACCATAAAAGATCCAAAAATGCTCATCTATATTTACAACACCTATATTAGACCAAATTATGAATATGGCTCTCAAATATTCAATGTTCAGAAAAAAAAGTATATTGATCAACTGGAAGGAAATCAAAGACTGTTCACAAGAATTGTATACAAAAGAAATCATCCAACCACTACAGTAATCCCTGATTATTCTGCTAGACTTAAATTTTATGAAATGGATTCCCTTCACCAAAGAAGATTGGAGGCTGATATCCTGCTGGCGTATGATATGTTCATTGCTCATCCTGATTCGACTGGTATTGACTTACGATCGAAATTCAATGAAAGGTTAAACGAATGGTACTACTCCACCTCTTTACTCATCAAAGGCAAGCATTCAAAAAATCATTTCTCAACTCGTGTAGCATCTATCTTAAACTACTTCAAAATTAACTTGCAAAGTTATCCATCATCCATCTATCTCAAGCAACATATCTCATCTATAAATCTCACAAGAAATGACAAATAATATAAATATCTCTTTTTTTCTTTGTTTAATATGTAATAATTTTCCTCTGTTATTTTTCATGTAAAAATTTACTTTTACCATACTTTTTTGTTTTGTCATTATTATATATCTTTTTATCTGTTATACTTATCTTTTATATTGTATGTACTTTTTCTACCACTTTTGTGGAATATTCTTTTTTGAATAAATATAAAAAAAAAATAAAAAAAAATAAAAAAAAAAAAAATATTTAAATAAAAATAAAATGATAATTTATATATCATTTTTTACAAAAAAATATAATTATAAGAAGTTCAACTGAAATACCTGGAAGAACATTAGCAAAATATCAAAGAATTTTTCTGCAACGATATTAATCTAAAATGCCAAATCCTTTTTTTACCCTAAATTGAAAAAATTTTCACTCGATTATTATCTTATCATTACAACTGATTTTTTTGGGGGCGCTGCTAGCGGTGCCGTCATCGAAAGAAATCTTATTTTTTGAAGTCAAAAGAATTTTGCCGAAGATCAAAAGACTTAGCCGCTATAGGAGGGGTATTAGCGATTTTTTGTTCGGCGCACTATTTGTTGCTCGAAAACCTACACAAATGGAAGATTAACAAAAACTAAAGGAAATTCGATTTTTACTGGTAAATTTTGTGAACCGGATTCTGGGTCAAACACATTTCTGATGCCGGCATATTCCACTTGGATAGTTTTATATAAAATGACCTTTATATCATCAAACTAGATATGTTAAGCTATGAAAACAACACAGTCAGAACCCGTACCATTTGGTTTACGGTGTCGAAATTTCGATTTCAAAAATCGAAATTTCGGTTTCGACACGAAAAAAAATTTTTCGAAAAAAACTGAGTGTGCCACGAGATTCCCCATGGTCGAAAACCTAGGAATACGGGAGAACAGAAAAAAATAATAAAAATCCATATTTTCCCGCATTCTGAAAGTTAACGACTTCAGATGCCTCCCAAATTGGAATCTTAGAGCGAAAAAATTTAAAAAATCAATTTTTGGCATCTAGGGACATATGTCAACGACCTCTGAAAATTTGAAGACCCAAATCGAAAAAAAAATTTTTTCTGCTCCCAATTTGTCAAAAAGTTACGCAGACTGTCTCTTAACCCATGCTTGAGGACGTCAATTTTTAGAGGTATTTTTTATTCAATTAAATGAAATGTTAAAAAATTAGAAATATTGTTTTTTTCAATGTGGATTAACTTTATTCTGTAATTTTTCAATAATGTTTTTAAGAACAACTCCCGCTTTTTTTTTTATGCTTAAAGGCAGGTTTTTAAAATTTTTATTTTTTAACATATAAAATTTTAATTATTAATAAAGTTAACACCAAAATATTCTAATATAATCCGGTGATTAAAGCTAAAAAAAAGAAAGCGAAACTTTTTTGAAGATTTTTTTACAAAGATTTGTGTAACATCGCTGACACTTGCAAAATCATTTTTATATTTGTTCAGAGCTTTTTTTCAGACAAATTTGTGTTTTAAAAAATATGCTTTCACAATGCTGCTTTTTTAGCACAAAAAAATGTTGATTTTTATGAATCATTAAAAATTGCTGTCCGCTTTTTTCCGTTTAAAAAAAGCAAGATTCCTAATTCAATCTGCTGAACCAATTATTCCTCAAATTGAACCTGTAGTACCTTTAATTCCACCAATGTTTGATCAACAATATCGGTTTGTTCCACCTTATCCATTTTTCAGACCACAATTTCGAATGCCAATGCCTCATATTTTTCAAAATCAACAACTCCAACAACGTCCAAATTTCAATAATTCATTACCACCAAATTTACTTCAATATCAGCAACAATTTTATCCTAATTTTTACCATCAACAAGAACATCAATAGATATTATCTTTTATTTTATTTTATTTTTCAGATTTAAATTTTTACTTTTAAAACTTTCGGTATTTTACATGTATTTTTCGGTTTTTATTTTATTTTTTTATTTATTTAAATAAACTTTTTTTCACAATATTTGTGAAAAAAAAAAAAAAAAAAAACATGCAAAAATACAAAACAGGTGAATTTGGGTTTAACGGATCCAGTAAAAGTAATGAAATCTTTTTTTCTTTAAAAGATGACAATTTTTGTTATATGTGTTATAAATTTGAAAGCAATAAAAGCAGGGAAATCAAAAATTAATTAATCTTTTTTTGCCATCAAACCCAAATTTCGTGCAAGGAATTTTTGTTTGGAAAATATTATTTTAACTGGGCAAACAAATGTGACTGTTGGATCCTTTAACTTTTGAATGATTTTTCGATTACTGACTACCCATTAGTGAGAACTGAGAAACGGCGTCATATTATTTCTTACCCATAAAACTACTGATTTTTTATCCATTTTTCTTACTTAACAAAATTATTTCTAAAACAAAAACTGTACATAAAACTCTTTTCTTTGTCTCGGCTAGGGTAATGAGGTGGGATCTAGCCTACAGTGCTTGTGTGGTAAAAAAATACGACGGTAATATATATTTATGGTATAGAAAAAAAATGTCATCATGTTTATGGGAAACAATAAATATTCTGTGAGTTATGCCGCCAATGGATAATTTCGCCTTTTTTGCGTGTATGTATACTATTCTTACAGGCAGTTTACCTTAAAAATCCATTTTTCAATTTTTAGAGCGTAAACGGTCAAAGAGTAATGTTTTTCTAATTTATAGAAAATATGGGTACTTCTTCAGTTCAGCGCCCCCCATTTTTTTCTACAAAACTTTCCAAGCCATTGACTTTCCAAGTTTTGTACCGTCAAAATATTTCAAGCATTAAGCTTGAAATATTTTGATGGAATATGATCCCATAAATGGAGCAGAAGAAATGAGACACAACCAACCATGAAGAAAGCACAAGTCAAGAAAAAGCTTGAATGATTGGACGTCTCGTCCTTTTATACGTTTTCGACGGTCGTTGATATTTGCATGAAGAATGAACACATTTTCATGCAAATTTTTGGAGAAGGGCGCTAAACTGAAGAAGTGCTTTTATGCACTTCTTCAGTTTAGCGCCCCCCATTTTTGTTTTTTTTTAAATTGCGCATAAAGCTAGGGGGCGCAGCGTCATTCTTTTTTTCAAAAAAAATGCGAAATGAGTGGCAGCGAAAAAAAATTCGGGGAATTGGTTTTGGCCGGAAAGCATAGTGGTTAAACGCGCGCAGCCAACAGTCAAGGTGCAGAGATGGGAGAGGTTCGATTCCCCTCCAGGGCAAAAAAAATTTTTAAAAAATGCAAAAAACTAATTTTAATCTTTAATGAGTGAGACAATATTAATGTGGCACAAATTAATTTATTTAAACACAAAAAAGTTTTTTTTTTTTTGCACTCCAAGGGAATCGAACCTCGCTTATTGCCGCACCTTGAGTGTTGGCTGCGCGCGTTTAACCACTATGCTTTCCGGCCAAAACCAATTCCCCGAATTTTTTTTCGCTGCCACGAAAAACGGAAGCGCGTGTCGTAGATGCTTCACAATTCTTACAATGCTGAAAATGAATTCACAAAAATTATTTCATCAGATGACGAAGATCCGGAACTATCCGAATATATAAAAATCAATGGCAAAATCGAAAATTTATTTTTCACTTTGCGCCCCCTACACAAAGCAAAGAAATTATTATATTTAAAGATTGTTGTTGAAATTATTTTGGAGTAGTAAAAAATATTCGCGAATATGATCCCATAAATGGAACATTGCATTTTCACCACGAAATTGTTGCCGCCACATAAATTCTGTTAAATGTTGACCGAGCATACTTCGATGAGTTCCATATCGAGCTTTATGAGTGTGTTTAAATTTTTGCCACATACTTTCAATCGTTTGACTATTGGCACCTGTATCAGGATCAACAAAATTAACACTATGATTCACAGTTAAATGTATATATTCTTCTGGAAGGTTTCCAATCCCACCATAAGCACGCCACAAATCCGACATAATTGTAGTGCCAGGAGCAACATAACGTTGAATGATCGGTAAAAGGGTAGTAGCTGATCTATCTTCAACAATTTTCATAAAAAATTGATTTGAATCACCGCGTAATACTCCACCGAAAATCCAAACTTGTTCTGATATAGTCCGGCCTAAATATGAGTTTTATACAGTCATCAATTTTTTACTATACCTCGGTTGTACTGCCTTCGACTTATACAAGTTTCGTCGATTTCCACCACCGTACCTGGCCCACCAATTTGGCGAGAATTACGCAGGTAATATTCAGCACAATGATCTCGAAAAAAATTAAACCAATCACAAATAGTAGCATCACCCAGTTGAGATTCTTGCCGTTTCAATTGAAACCTTATTTCATCATATTTAACATTATTTCTACTCCAAAAATAACTCAATTTAAAAATCTACAATAGAAAGTGCAACATATCTGATACAAAAAAAATAAAACCAACTTCTTTCGCAGTAAGATGAGATCCAGAAAAGAAAGTGTCATTATAGAAAGCTCTTGATTTACCACATTCCTTTTTTTTCCTAGAAATCCAACGCCAATTGTTTTTATCCTTTCTCTTTCTCATGTCGCTTCCACATTCACATGTCATATCTTTTGGAACCAATTTTGTACCCTGCAGCCAAATGATGAAATCATCATCAGTTTCAAATTGATCCAGAAATTTAAAAAAATCAATGTAAGTCATCCCTTTAAGAATTGTAAGGGCATCATTTTCCTCTACATCCATCGCTCGTGTTCTTTTTGATATGAATGATAAAATAATGTTGAATTTTTGTTGCAAGTAGTGCTTTCATTATTTATGCAAATTTATCCGACAATCAAAAAATTAAAAACAAATGGGAAGCGCTAAACTGAAGAAGTGCCAAAATATGCACTAGTGTTAAAGACATAAAAAAAAAATAACAATCTAATTATCCAAATGAAAAAAAGCACGAAATTTAGGTTTGATGGCAAAAAAAGATTAATTAATTTTTGATTACCCTGCTTTTATTGCTTTCAAATTTTTTATAATCTTCCGTGGGAATCTTCATTGACCCATACTTTTCCGTGGGAATCCTCGTTGATCCATTATCTTCCGCGGGAATCCTAATTAATCCATAATCTTCCGTGGGGATCGTCGTTGGTCCATAATCTTCCGTAAAAATCCTAATTAATCCATAAAATTAATCCATAATCTTCCGTGGGAATCGTCATTGGTCCATAATCTTCCGTGGGAATCCTCATTGACCCATACTCTTCCGGGGGAATCCTAAATAATCCATAATCTTCCGGGGGAATCCTTATCGATCCAGACTCTTCCGTGGGAATCCTAATTAATCCATAATCTTCCGTGGGAATCGTCGTTGGTCCATTATCTTCCGTGGGAATTCTCGTTGATCCATACTCTTCCGTGGGAATACTAATTGATCCATATTCTTCCGGGGGAATCCTAAATAATCCATAATCTTCCGGGGGAATCGTCGTTGGTCCATAATCTTCCGTGGGAATCCTCGTTGATCCATACTCTTCCGTGGGAATCCTAATTAATCCATAATCTTCCGTGGGAATCTTTATCGATCCAGACTCTTCCGTGGGAATCCTAATTAATCCATAATCTTCCGTGGGAATCGTCGTTGGTCCATTATCTTCCGTGGGAATTCTCGTTGATCCATACTCTTCCGTGGGAATCCATATTTACCTTTAATCTTCCGTGGGAATCCTCATTGATCCATCATCTTCCGCGGGAATTTTCAGTGATCCATACTCCTCCGTGGGAATCCTAAATAATCCATAATCTTCCGCGGGAATCCTAATTAATCCATAATCTTCCGTGGGAATCCTCGTTGACCTGTACTCTTCCGTGGGAATCCTAATTAATCCATAATCTTCCGCGGGAATCCTCAGTGATCCATACTCTTCCGTGGGAATCCTCAGTGATCCATACTCTTCCGTGGGAATCCTAAATAATCCATAATCTTCCGCGGGAATTCTAATTTAATCCATAATCTTCCGCGGGAATCCTCAGTGATCCATACTCTTCCGTGGGAATCCTAAATAATCCATAATCTTCCGCGGGAATCCTAATTAATCCATAATCTTCCGGGGGAATCCTTAGCGATCCATAATCTTCCGTGGGAATCCTCATTTATCCTAACTCCACCACGGGAATCCATATTTACCTATAATCTTCCGTGGGAATCCTCATTGATCCATCATCTTCCGTGGGAATCTTTATCAATCCAGACTCTTCCGTGAGAATCCTCATTGATCCATAATCTACCGTGGGAATCGTCATTGGTCCATAATCTTCCTTGGGAATCCTCGTTGATCCATACTCTTCCGTGGGAATCCTTAATAATCCATAATCTTCCGTGGGAATCCTCGTTGGTCCATAATCTTCCGTGTGAATCCTCGTTGATCCATACTCTTCCGTGGGAATCCTAATTAATCCATAATCTTCCGTGGGAATCGTCATTGGTCCATAATCTTCCGGGTGAATCCTAAATAATCCATAATCTTCCGGGCATACATGAATTGGGGGGTAACTTTTTTTTGAAAATGACTATAGGTCTGTAACGACCTTTTGGGCAAAAGTCAAAAAAATTTTTGGGTCTGTGACGACCTTTTTTTTAAAGGTTTCGTCGTTGGTCCATAATCTTCCGTGTGAATCCTCATTGACCCAACCTCTTCCGTGGAAATCCTAATTAATCCATAGTCTTCCGTGGGAATCCTAATTGATCCATATTCTTCCGGGGGAATCCTAAATAATCCATAATCTTCCGGGGGAATCCTTATCGATCCAGACACTTCCGTGGGAATCCTCATTGACCCATAATCTTCCGCGGGAATCCTCAGTGATCCATACTCTTCCGTGAGAATCCTAAATAATCCATAATCTTCCGTGGGAATCCTCATTGATCCATCATCTTCCGTGGGAATCCTCATTTATCCTAACTCCACCACGGGAATCCATATTTACCTATAATCTTCCGTGGGAATCCTCATTGATCCATCATCTTCCGTGGGAATCTTTATCGATCCAGACTCTTCCGTGAGAATCCTCGTTGATCCATAATCTTCCGTGGGAATCGTCGTTGGTCCATAATCTTCCGTGAGAATCCTCGTTGATCCATACTCTTCCGTGGGAATCCTAATTAATCCATAATCTTCCATGGGAATCGTCATTGGTCCATAATCTTCCGTGGGAATCCTCATCGACCCATACTTTTCCGGGGGAATCCTAAATAATCCATAATCTTCGGGGGGAATCCTCATTGACCCATAATCTTCCGCGGGAATCCTCAGTGATCCATACTCTTCCGTGGGAATCCTAAATAATCCATAATCTTCCGCGGGAATCCTAATTAATCCATAATCTTCCGTGGGAATCCTCAATTATCCATTATCTTCCGTGGGAATCCTTATTAATCCATAATCTACCGTGGGAATCGTCATTGGTCCATAATCTTCCTTGGGAATCCTCGTTGATCCATACTCTTCCGTGGGAATCCTTAATAATCCATAATCTTCCGGGGGAAACCTTAGTGATCCATAATCTTCCGGGGGAATCCTTAGCGATCCATAATCTTCCGTGGGAATCCTCATTTATCCTAACTCCACCACGGGAATCCATATTTACCTTTAATCTTCCGTGGGAATCCTCGTTGATCCATACTCTTCCGTGGGAATCCTTAATAATCCAGGCTTAGGCTTAGTTACATGGATATATGATATCCATGTAACACATATATGTTATATTGCTAATCCTAAGTTTGTATGTGTTGTTGCTTTATCCACAGGATATATGTGATATCTAGCGAACAAAGAAGAGAGTTATTGTAAGAAAATGTAAGTCACGAGAGAAAACAATCACAATAAATTTTGTCTTGTAATCGCTTGACATCTGTAGACTCCAATTAAAAGCTTGTATTTCAAAAGATACCTCCTATAACAAAGAGTCCTTCACTTTCTTTTCTTCTTCTTAGTGAAGTGCATAGAAAGCATACGTAATATGGGGGTGCTAGACAAGTAGAAATGCAATGAATTCACTTGTCTAGTAAGAATTTCTTTTTAAAATCAATGTACAGCTGTTCCACTTAGATTCATACATTCTGACAATTTCAAATTCCAGAAGTATGAGATTCACGATTATTATTTTGCCCCATTCGAAAAAAACATTAATGTCTCAATTTTTTGAAAAACTTTGTCCATTTTTCATGTACTTCCCCCTATGCTCATATTTTCGAAAAATTTTTGCCTGCCAGGGAGGGGGGGGGAGAGGGTTGGATATCCGACCCCCATATTACCTATGCTAATAGAAAGCTTTCTCGTTGCGAAATCCTTTTTTTGTTGCTCATACATTAGTATTTGATAGTTTTTGTTAAAAATGAAATTATCTTGTATCTTCTGTGACAGTGCTTTCATCTGTAGGCTTGGAAAAGCAACTTTTTTTCTACAGTAACAACATTTTTTTAGAAAATGAAAGTACTGTAATTGATGTTTAAAATGTTAAAATAAATTTTAGCCATTAATTTTCCTGCCTATATTTTCAGATCTTATTGTCACTGACATGCGCAATGTCATTTTTTCTAACAACTGCAAAAAGACCGTAAAGAAAATAATCGAATTAAAATTTATTAATTTTTATCACATCAAAAACGAAAAACAGTATAACTTTATTGGAGACATGGTTGGCAAAAAGCGACTATACAACAGAATCCTGGGTCACATCCACCACATGATCCATGTTTACGACCAATAAGTTTTGGGTGAATGGTAGAGTCGATGCCTATAAATATAAACAAAATGTGTAATTATTTAATAGACGTCCAGAAAATCTTAAAATAAAAAGCAATAATTTTTAGAATATTTCTTTATAGGGGTTCATAGAGATCGTCCAGATCTGACGTTGGTGCTTTTTAAGGGGGTGGGGGTAACCCAAATCTGATGCAGCTTTAAAGTGCAACATAAAAAATCTGACGAAAAGATGGGGGCTCAAAATTCAATAAAAAATTCTGATGTCAGATTTGGAAAATCCCATATGCCCCATATTTTTTTGCCCTATCACCAGTGTTGGCGGTTTTTCGGTTTTCGGTTCGGTTTTCGGTACGGTTTCGGTACGGTTCGGTACGGTTTTTCGGTATACCGAACCGAAAACCGTAACTTTTCGGTTTCGGTACGGTACACCGAAACCGAAAACCGAAGCGTTTCGGTTTCGGTACAAAAATTATATTTCAAAAAAGTATTTGCTTGATGATTAATGATAAAATTTGGTGATTTTTTTGAAATTTTCGTTGTTGAAAATTATTAGTAATAAAAATCTGCTTTGTTAAACGCTAAAATATGAAAAAATGTTGCAAAAATGCACAAAAAACCGAAATCGGTACGGTATACCGAAACCGAGACGTTTCGGTTTCGGTACGGTACACCGAAACCGAAAACCGAAAAAAGTCGGTATACCGCCAACACTGCCCATCACTACCTGTTTATTATATGTTCAAAAACTTACTAAATCGCAAAACATTTGGTTCAGTCGCATCTGCAAAAGGTTCAATTTCTTCTTTTCCATTAACAGAAAGAAGAGTCAAAAGGAAATAACAGACAACCGCTAAAAGTTTCATTTTTTTTCAGAATGATGTTTAAATGACTTTAACAAAAAAAACGATTGTCTTTAAATATAGCTTTTAGGCTTTCAGACACTTTAAATTCTTATAATATAAATTTATACAAAATTCATAAATTCGTACAAAAAAATTGTCATTTAAAAGTTTTTCAAAAACGTTTCATGGTTTTACGACTTTTCCTTTTGCCATCAAAAATGGACCCAATGAGGAACGTGTATCTAAAAAGTAAGAACTTTTTGAAAGCTTTAAACTTTTTTTCTCTTTAACCTCGAGAAACTGATTTATATCAGATTTTTGTTGTTTTTAAATATTTTCTGAAACAGAATAATTCTAATAGTAAAAACATAATTTGTCAACACATATGTTTCAGTGTTTTGGTTAATTTCGATTTTCGGTAATCTTCCAGCGAAAATGCAAAAACGATAAAAATCAAAATGTTGGAATACGATAGTTTAGTACTGTTTTTTAACATTTATGTGAATGACCGTAGTTCATATATATAAATTTTAATTTATATATGTGAACTAAATTTTAGAAATATTCATTTGTTAGTTTCTTCAAATCAGGGATTCCATTTTGAAAAAAATCAGTAATCCCAACTTCAGTCCCCTAACTTTGGAGATTCGTCGATAACAAAATCTTAAACTTTTTGGACAGACTATATTAATCTACAACCAATCGAATCCAAATGTAAGAATTTTGAAACTACCTTATACCAAAACTTCGTTGTGAGATTATCGAAATTTGAAATTTGCAAAAACGCTGAAAGCCTGAAATACGAAAACTGTCAGACTTTTTTTACTACCACAACTTCTGTTTAGTTCAAAATTACATCCAAAAACGGCCAAAATCCGATAAAAGATAACTTGAGTCTGCTATTTTTGGGAGTACTGTAAGCTCGATAACTAAGACCCTACAAATACCTTGTTTTTCAGTGAAGTTGAAAAAGTCGAAGTATTTTTTCCAAAATTTCTTCTTGAAAGTAAACTTCCGTTGGATGAATGTTTAAAAAAGACAGGTATAACTGAAATATTTGAATTTGGAAGCATTCGAAACATTTTTGCCCATCCACATTCTGTTGATAAAGCAATACATTTTACCAAATTTGAGGTAATAAAAAGCATTAACCTGTTAATTTTTCTACAAAAGTTCAACATTTAGGTAAATAAAAATGGAGCTGAAGCAGCTTCTACAAGCGTAATTCGAGTTGTTCTTATCTCCAAAATTGTTGAATTGGATATGAATTATTTTTATGCAACAAATCCGTTCATTTATTTTATTACTCTAACAGGTGATGATGGCGACCCCTCAAATGTCAAGAGTGTGCTTCTTATGGGACAATATTGGGGAGAAGATTCAACAAATGTTAATGAAGAAATGTGAAAATGCGAAAACTTTTATTTAAAATATGCTTGTAAATCTTAGTCAACAAAAAGCAAAATATTTAAAATATTTTTTTTCATGGTCGTTTTTTTTTGTAAAAATATGATATACAGTTTTTTTTATTTTTCAGATCAATAAATAAACACAAATAAAAATAATCCCGCAAAAAATTAAAAGATGTATCAATACTTTGGATTCTAAAATATAGTTGTAGTGTATTAATAATTACCTTATAAAACTATTCTACTCACCTCGAATTTTAGCAGTCTTAATAACCTTTATTGTTATGTTCTTCAAATTTCGTTCTGCATTATCAGATTTGTTTTTCTAAAGTTAATTCTGGTGATAATTTATCAAATTAATTATTATCGCGAACAGGTGTTCAAGATGGCTACAGGCATGATGTCAAAAAAAGCGGTTGTCCAGCTATGACATACATCATGCAAGATGGGGGGAGGGATACAGTCTTCAACGATGCCGCTTTGAAATGCAGCAAAAGATCAAAGAAGAAGTATGATGGAGGGGGAGGGGGTCTCCAAAATCTCGATTTTTGTATTTTTGTATGCTCCCAAAGCAGTGAGGGGGGAGGCAGTCTTGTTGCGGTTCTGGCTCCGGAGCTAGAGCCGGAACTGGAGTCACTGCTTTCAAAATATGAAAGGTAAAATGCTGCTTTTCGACTCTGGAGTAGGGTTGTCTAATTTCCCGGGAAATCAGAAAATGAGGGAAATTTCCGGAAATTTCCCTAAATTTCCCGGAATAATTTTTTTGGCATTTAAACAAGATACTGAAAAATGTTCAATTTTGTTATTCTTAAACCATTTAAGCTAAATGAAGTCAAAAACTAAGATTCTCAAATAAAAATGACGCATTTATTAATAAATTTAAATATTACAGTACCCTGAAACTGATACTTTGGTTGTTTAACACCAAAAAATGAGAGTTTTTGAACACGAAAACAATTTTTGAAGTCAAAATTCCTTCGTTTTGAACCTAGAAACTTATTTTGTGTTTAAAAAATTTTTGTAAATTTTTAATGATTTCCGGGAAATTTCCCTGATTTCCCGCAAAAATCGGGAAATTTCCCGGGAAATTCCGGAAATCTCCATTGGACAACCCTACTCTGGAGCCGCTATAAATTGTCTGGGGTACAACACAGAAGGGGTGGGATACAACGACTGATGATTCCGTTTTGAAGTTGCGGCAAAAGATTAACTGATAATAATTACGGAGAGAAGGGGGTTCGAAACCTTCATCATGTCTGGATAACTCCTAACAGAACTTACCATATCATTTAGCAAATAATTCTGTTGCTTTAAAGTCGTATCAATTGAAATACTGACTTCTTTCAATCTTTGAGTTCTCTCTTTTAATCCATCAATTATTAAATTATTTTGATGTTCCATAAAATTAATGTTTGTAAATGATTGAACAGTTTCTAAAATTTAATAATTAAAAATTTTTGTATATTTTATTTTAGAACGAACCTTTATGTATTCTCTTCATTTTTAAAGCCAACTATTTTTCCAGCAAAAAAACGAGAGAGCAAAAAAGTATAAGAATTAATGAAACGTGTACTTACTCGTGTTTTTAATTTTTTTTTGAGGTTTGAATTTAAAAGATTTTTTGGATCAGAAAAAATGTGTTAAAAACTGTTTTATTTAAAGAGAGTGTCCGAGATAGACAAAGTTTTTTCTTACGACCGCTCCTTTTAGCACGAAAGTTGCAATGATGGGGAATGCACTTGTTTGTTTTTTTTTCGTTTATCATTCATGAAGCGTTGCAAACATTTGCATTCCCCATCATTGACAGCCAGGAAGCAGAAAAGGTTTAAAATAAACCTCGAAAAAAAAAGGTTTAAAAGTTTAGCATAAGCTTTTAGTTTATTTTGGAAGGTTTATTTTCAAAAAAATAAACCTCATGCTTGCAAAGTGGAAACATATTGCCAAATGCATGAATTGCTGTTATTTTTTCTCTACGAATTTTAAAAAAATGCTAAAATTGAAAGAACGACATCCCGAACTAGCAAGGATTGCGCAAAGAATGCAAAATTGTGCCCTAACGCGACAAAATGACGATTTCGAAATCGTCATTTTGTCGCGTTACGCATTCTTTTCGCAATCTTTTTTTTTTTTGCTAGTTCGGGATGTTGCCAAAGCAAAAACAGGATGTTTTTCTCGCATTCTTTTTTTTCAAAAAAGGTTTATTTTGAACGAAATAAACTTCTTGGCAAAATGTTATCCCATGTAAATAAACTTTCGGTTTATTTTAAACCTTTTCTGCTTCCTGATGACAGCGACGGACGACACGTCGTAAGAAAAAATTTGTCTATCTCGGACACTCCCTTTAAGAGTTTAAATTTTGTGAAAAAGTTGAGAGACGAAACTCTTTAAATTTATCGTATTTCTTTGATATTATTAAACCAAACAAAACAAACAAGTCATCTGAAAAACTTTAATATTTAAAATAATATTTAATGGTTTCGTCTTTCTCTTGTTGCATCATTTATTTAGTGCACCACTATTTCAACGTTTTGAGAAACAGATGTATGTATTTTTTAAATCAATTTTTCCAAAATTTAAATATTCAAAAGGCAATTGCTTTGTGATTGCTTATTTTTCGGTCAATCAAAGCAAAATATGAAAAACCAAAACAGGTGTGAAATTCATTTTTCAATTTCGCAACATTTTTTTCTGCAGGGTGTCCGAAAAAAAGAAACGTTCGTTTTGAACATTGTAAAAAAATTAAAACTAAATAGTTTTTATTCCTTAAAGTGTTTGAATATTTCGGATTTTAGAGCTTATTGTAATTGAAAGTGTTTCAAAGATGAATTCAAAAGATATAATCGATCGACCATAGCTAAATCATAATAAAAACAATCAAGGTCTTTTTTAAAATCTCTTTTATGTTCCATTTTAAATATAGGGGACAATAGAAATATATATACTTGATTATTAAAAAGCGGAGTTTATTTACCACTCTGATCAAAACTGTAAACGTTATAATAAATAAATAGGCCTATAATCATACTTTTGGTTCACGAAAGGTCAACTAATTATAAGCCAATGTCTCAGATTTATAACTTCGTTGATTTACATGAAATTTTTTAATCCTCTGACATTAACCGTTTAGTGAGTGGTTCTTTAAGAAAGGATTAAAAAATTCAAAAACGATTGAGCAAAGCTAAATCTTCATAAAAACAATCAACGTCTGTTTTAAAGGGAATGTCGACGCCAAGCAAAAAAAAGTTTTCAACGGGGACCAAGTATGTTTTAACACGAAATTGACTTTTTTTCAGTTTTTTCCACTATAAAAAAAAATTTCGCGTTAAAACATACTTGGATGGATATTTTTTTTTTGTTTGACGTCGACACTCTCTTTAAAATCTCTGTTTTATAGAAAACAGTTGCTTTTTTTTAAGAGATGCATCAAAAAACAGCAACTGTTAAAATTTAACTCTCTCTCAAAAAAAAGCAGCAACTGTTTTTCGTAAAAGAGTCATTTAAAAAAAAGTTAAATTTAAACAGTTGCTTCTTTTTTTGATGCATCACTCAAAAAAAGCAATTGTTTTTCAAAAAATAGAGGTCTTAAAGAAGACGTTGATTGTTTTTTTTTTAAATTTAGCTATGATCATTCGTTTTTGAATTTTTTAATCCTTTCTTAAAGAACCATTAATAATTATTGTATGTTTCATGCAATAATTACGCTTATTTCTTGATTAACTTCAAAAAGCAATTTGGCTGAACGCATATATAAATGATAATCCTCATAGATTTTCTTGATAGAGAACCCAATCGTTTCTGTATTTTAGTACATTAAATTATGCAAAACCTTTGATTTATGGTAAATAACAATGATTCTAAATATTATTTGCCAATTTTTTTATTTTACAAAATAATATATTCTTTTTATTTAATAAAGACAACTGATAACGATGCTGAAAATATTTATAAATTAAAAAGTAAATAAAGGTTATAATAAACAGATTAAAAGATTAATAAAAGGGATTTAGATATTGGCTTTTTTCAAATCGTTATATGGAATGTAACTATTTTAATATCTTTCTTACTTTGATTCTTCTTCAGAGATTGTCTCAAAATCGCTGTCACTGCTGGATTCATCTCTAAAAAATAACATTGGTAATTAGTGATGGTCATTTGACCGGTTGAAAATTTTTCGGTCAATTGACCGGAAATGAAAAAAATGATCCAACATCTCAGAATCTCAAAATTTTTGCTTAAAATGACAAAAATAGCCCCAAAGATAAGATCCTTAATTAATAAGATGCTTTTAAAAAACGCTTATTTTTATTAAAAAAAAACAAAGTTTTATTTTTCTCTATACAAAACTATGTATACTTCAAAAAGTGAAAAAAAAAGTTATTTTTAACGGGAAATTGTCCATATTTTGGTGTTTCAGTACCAGTGTTGGCGGTATACCGACATTTTTCGGTTTTCGGTTTCGGTGTACCGTACCGAAACCGAACAGTCTCGGTTT
This sequence comes from Panagrolaimus superbus, assembly GCA_964035985.1. Lineage (NCBI taxonomy): Eukaryota > Metazoa > Nematoda > Chromadorea > Rhabditida > Panagrolaimidae > Panagrolaimus > Panagrolaimus superbus. The sequence continues at coordinate 18,834,798 of OZ038357.1, forward strand.
TCGGTTTCGGTGTACCGTACCGAAACCGAAAAGTTACGGTTTTCGGTTAGGTATACCGAAAAACCGTACCGAACCGTACCGAAACCGTACCGAAAACCGAACCGAAAACCGAAAAACCGCCAACACTGTTCAGTACCGAAAAACTTCACCTGAAAAAAAATCTGGAATTGTTTTAAAATTTTTCTCATTTTTCCCCCCTTTGATAATTTGTAATTTACCGGTCAATTGACTGGTCAAATGACCGGTCATTTGACCGACCATCACTATTGGTAATTAAGGAATTATAAAAAAGCTAAAATTTATTACCCAGAAGATTCATCCATTCTTGAACTACTGTTTTTCTCTTGAGCATCTTGCACAAACCAAGAAGCAGCAGCTTTACCTTCATCAATTTTACTCATTTTTTCTTGAATTTCGTTCACCATGTTTTCTGATTTTTCAGAATCCTTTTTAAATTCTTCTAATTCTGCAGTTAATTGCTTGACGGCTACATCCAGTTGCTCCTTTGTACCTTCAAGTTCTACAAGAGCCATTTTATTGATCTTTTCTCGTGTTTCCTGTTCAACTTTTTTCTGCTCAAATATTTTTTTTTCCAATTTATTGATCTCTTTACGCCTTTCTTGATCAAATTTTATGTCACTTGCAATCTGTTTTCCGTCTTCAATATTTTGATTCAAAATTTCTGCTTCTTTTGCAATTTCAATCCCAATTTCTTCATTTACTTCATTTTCAATTTTTACTACAGCCTCTGCAGTTACCCCGACGTTTACTAGGGCTGTTGAAGAAACAGCACCAGTGCCAATTGCAACTGCAGCCAGTGCAATTACTGGAATAGAAAATGGCACAAAAATATCCACAATTGCAACCGTTGCAGCAACGGCCCCACCACAAACTAATCCAATTGTTAAACTTCCAATACAAATTGCTGCAAACCGCCATGGATGTTTTTTAGCATATTTTCTCAGAGCTTTGATACTCCCTTTTGGATCTTTAATAAAACCTTTCAAATTTTTTAGGGTATTGCCTGGATTTATTACAGCCGTTTTGAGCACTTTTGAAACGCTAACAATTTCAGAAATTCGTTTTTGGCATACTTCTTCAAGTTCTTTAATTCTTTCATGAATTTGTCGAATGGCACTTTGATAAACATTTTCTGTTGCTCGTTTATGTGCAAGTTCAAGGGCTTGCTCCAATAGTTTATCTTGTCCAATAATTGCAGCATTATCTAATTCACAAAAATTTTTGTAATTTTTCCATGTTTCTGTAATATCATCTCCAAGTGCGGCGTCACCCATACTTTTTAAAGTTGTCGCAAGAAAATCTACTTCACTTTCAAGTCTTTCCTGACAATAATCCGGCCGATCCAAGGTTTCCGTGTAACATTTATTAATCAAAAAGCTTACATAATTAATTAGCAATCTACCAGCTTGTTGAACTTGGCACTTCTTTGCTCGTTTGAAGTTTTTTTCTTTTCGTTGAATTTGTTCAAACACATGATGATATTCATTTATAGTACCCTTTTCAGTATTATCGAGATGAAAATGCATTTCCATAAGAGATTCAATTGTGTCAATTATTTCAACAATTCTTTTCTTGTTTCCATTAAATTCTAAATCTTCGGCAATTTTAGAAAGTTCTGCCAAAAGGACAAGTTTATTCCAGCGAATCCAATTCAAATAACTTTTTTGAATATCTCCAATACAAAGTTTTTTAATTTGCAAAAAGCATTGTTCTAAAGCTGCCAAATAATGTTCGCAATATTGAGGCTTGAATTCTGTTAAATTTTCATTTTCTATATCACTTTTCAGTTTTCTTACCATATAATGATGATCCATAAATATATTATCGCCCGCAATACCTTTGATGCGAAGAGCTGATGTCGTCATTTTTGAAAAAGAAACCTAAAATTTTTAGTTTTAATTATTTAAATTAAGTGACATTAACCACTAAAACAAAAAAAAACGAAAGTGTTTTTACATTTCTTTAGAGTAAAGAATGTTTCACTCTAAAACACAAACACTTCGCTGATAACAATTGTCAATTAAATGGAAGGCTTAAATTAACCAAAGCAATGTATTGCTTTGTTTGATGTGCTTCTTTCTTAAAACATGCTATATATAAAACTTTTATTACGTTATTTCCTTTCTTCTCTACGCTGAAAAATATATTCATCTGTTTGTCTAACATTAGTTTAGGTATCTTATCTAAAATTTCTGTTTTTTCTTGTTAGTGCTACTAATACTGATGCTCAAAAACTGTTCTTTTCCATTTTCTCTTATGAAAATACGTTTTAAAAAAATTGAAACAAAATGTCGAAACTATTTTTTACTGTCACCCAACCACATCAAATTTTTTTTTTGTGAAAGGGGAAATTTCGTGGTTTGAATTCTGACTAGGGTGCATGGTGCATGAGCCCGGGTGCGCCCATGTTTTGCGCCCGAACCAAATTTTTTCAAAAACATTAAATTCTACTTTGTTGGTATAAAATACGATAAATATTAAACTAAAATTTTCGTTTTAGACTGAAAAAAGGCTGAAACTTCATTTATCTGCATTTTGAAATCTATTTTTACTATTTTTACAGTACACCAGGCACGGGCTCATTTGGCGTAAGGTTAAGCGGTTTTTCGCGTAGGATGATTTTAAACGATTAATTTTTCTATCAAACGTCTTCTAATAGTCCCCTTAACATTCCCTGAAATGTGCAAAAAAAATGAAAATTCCGAAAATTCCGAAAATTTTTTTCACAGGGGGGACCAAGACAAATGTTTTTTTCACAGGGGGGACCAAGGCAAAAAAATTTCAAATTTTTTTTCCGAAAGTTTTGATTTTTTTTTGTTAAAGATGGTTCATTATAGCCCCCTGATAATTGACTTTTTGTTCGCTTGGATAATTCAATTCAACTCCACATTTATGTCAAAGTCTTTTACCCCAACATCAAAAATGATAGTTTTAAGTGAATTTAATGTGTTTTTGCTATTAATCTATTTTATTATATGTTTTTTAATGTTTTTCAATGTGAATAAACATAATCGAAATACTTTTGAGCTAAAAAAATACTAACAACAAAAATTTTTTGATGTTGGGGGTATTGTGGCACATGATAATTGCAAAAAAGAATAGAAGTCGTCAACAAATGTACTTAAACGGTTTCTTTTGCTATTAATATAAACTTTAGGTAAAAGCCAACAAAATGATGGGATTTGATTTTTGATTTTTTATTTTCTTTCAATTTTATGCAAATTTTAAAAATTTGTCATTTTTGTACTCCAACATCTTAAAATGAATAGAACTTGAATACAAGTGATATTGTAGTTGTTCCACTCTATTTTTATCTTATACAAATATACAACACACAAAATGATGGGCTCGGATTTTTGATTTAATGCTTCATTACCGATTTTCGGGACTTTAAAAAATTCATTTTCTTAAAAATCGCAAAAAATGGACAAAATTCAATTGGCCGGAACTTTTGAAATAGACAACCTGGGGACTTTTCAGATATCTAGATAGAACAAGTATACCACTGAAAATAGCATGCCAAACTCCAAAACCGATTTTATCGTGTGGAACCGATATGGCACGATAAAATCATATATTTGCACCTAATTTTAGTGCAAAAATGCGATTTTCAATTGGCCGGAACTTTTGAAATAAATAACCTGGGGACTTTTTGGATATCTAGATAAAACAAGTATAACGCATTTTGTGAGAAAACGTAGTTTTCTGAATCCAAAATGGCACAAAAACAAAAGTCATATTAATTTTGGCTGTAATTCTCGGTATAAACGTAATCGAGGGCGGAGAATCCGAATTTGAATTCAGTTTTGGGGGTAAAGATTCTGGTTTTCGAGATATCAATACCTTGGGCGCTTTTAACGCCAATTTCTGATTTGATGATAAAAGTTGTCAGAAGTGGTACCAAAATGTTCCACTCATCGAGTTTAGCCAGGATAAAACTGAATATGTCGCAAAAACTTGGTTTTTTGTTAAATTTTGACTCTTTAAAAATTTGAAATTACAGTTTTTCCCCAAAAACTTCTTTTTTTTAACGTCACTGGAAAAATGTTATTGCAGATTCGGATTCTACGGGTCTTGTTACCCCTAAATACATATAGCATGTGCCATAGTAGCGACCTTTTTCGACTTTGTTAAAGGGTCAAAAATGTGCGACTCAACATGTCCAACATCGTCAAATATACATAACTCACGGAATATCTTATGAATCAAGTTCTGGTGACTTGTATAATAAAATATAATGATGTGGGAGTATTCTGGGCAAGTTTCGTCCCCTTGGGACCAAAACTATCCATTTGGGACCAAGTTGAATTCCAGATTTTGACCTATATGGTCAACATCAAATAAAACAATTTTTTTCTAGTTAAATTTACGTAAATGTGCTCTATTAATGATAAATATATATAGAAATGACAAAATTAAGGGTTAGTTATTGAATTTGGGACAAAATTGAGGTTTGGCCATTTTTTAAAGGTATCATTTTTTACCTATTTTTAGTTGATTTTCAAAGTGTCTCATTTTTCCATTTTTTGTAAGATATCATATATTTTTTTGTTTCAAATAAAAAATGAAATTATTTTATGTAATTTATCGTATGATTTCAAGCCAAAAAAATACAATTTAAAGGAGCCCAGTCAGCCAGCGCAGTTCTCTCGTTTTTGTCAAGACGACAAAATCAGGCAAAAAAAGAAAGAGTTCGCACTATTTCTTTTCTCTAACGGGAAAAGGAATGTCTCTTTTTCTCTGCTCCCTCTGTTGAGAGAGTTGTGCTATCTGACTGGGCTCCTTTAAGCCAAATCTCTAACGATAATAATGAGTTTCGATTTGTAAATGTAAATGTTACTGCATATTGTTTTTATTTGCTTTGGATACAGTTCTAATCAAAAATTTTTATCAATTTTTATTGATTTGCTACCACTACCAATAGATTGAATTCCTAGGTCATTTATTTGTGATGTTAATGATGTGACCACTAACAAAAGTATTGATTTTCTTCTCAAAGAAAGTCTGACTGAACTTTTTGAATATATTTGTTCTTTCATACGATAAATTACATAAAATAATTTCATTTTTTATTTGAAACAAAAAAATATATGATATCTTACAAAAAATGGAAAAATGAGACACTTTGAAAATCAACTAAAAATAGGTAAAAAATGATACCTTTAAAAAATGGCCAAACCTCAATTTTGTCCCAAATTCAATAACTAACCCTTAATTTTGTCATTTCTATATATATTTATCATTAATAGAGCACATTTACGTAAATTTAACTAGAAAAAAATTGTTTTATTTGATGTTGACCATATAGGTCAAAATCTGGAATTCAACTTGGTCCCAAATGGATAGTTTTGGTCCCAAGGGGACGAAACTTGCCCAGAATACTCCCACATCATTATATTTTATTATACAAGTCACCAGAACTTGATTCATAAGATATTCCGTGAGTTATGTATATTTGACGATGTTGGACATGTTGAGTCGCACATTTTTGACCCTTTAACAAAGTCGAAAAAGGTCGCTACTATGGCACATGCTATATGTATTTAGGGGTAACAAGACCCGTAGAATCCGAATCTGCAATAACATTTTTCCAGTGACGTTAAAAAAAAGAAGTTTTTGGGGAAAAACTGTAATTTCAAATTTTTAAAGAGTCAAAATTTAACAAAAAACCAAGTTTTTGCGACATATTCAGTTTTATCCTGGCTAAACTCGATGAGTGGAACATTTTGGTACCACTTCTGACAACTTTTATCATCAAATCAGAAATTGGCGTTAAAAGCGCCCAAGGTATTGATATCTCGAAAACCAGAATCTTTACCCCCAAAACTGAATTCAAATTCGGATTCTCCGCCCTCGATTACGTTTATACCGAGAATTACAGCCAAAATTAATATGACTTTTGTTTTTGTGCCACCCCATGCTACGCTTTCTGACAAAAGGCGTTGTATACCACTGAAAATAGCATGCCAAACTCCAAAACCGATTTTATCGTGTAGAACCGACATGGCGTGCTAAAAAGTGCCAAAAAAGTGCTTTTTTGGCAAATTTCGTTTTCCTAACCCCACATCCCCAAATCGACCCAGATATCATTCCAACGCTATTTTTCGGTGTTTCTATGTTATTTGCAACCATTTAGTACCAAAAAATCCTAACCTTACATTTTTTACCAAAAAATGAGCCCGTGCAGGGATACTGTAATATTAGAATTTATAGTTTTTGTACATAAAACAAACAAATTAATAAAAATAAGTAAAATGTGGTTTATTCTGGGCTTAACTTTGCCTTGTTTTTAAGGTTTTTAGAAAAAAATTTTAAAGTAAGAGTTTTTTAATGGTTCGGGCGCGCCCGCAACCCTAATTCTGACATAGCATTTTAGACGCAACGTTGAAAAAACCATTACTGATTGCCTTTTTTGATCAAATATGTGCGTTTTTCAACGTGGCTTTGAAAGACCTTTTACCGCACTTTGAACCATACAGTTTCCTCTTCGTTTCGATGTGCATCAATATCAGACAGATGTTTGAAAACATATGAAATTTAAGGCAAATTTTCAACTTCGTGTATTCTTTTTTTTGGTAAAAGGAAAACCGTGTTTCCACAAATTGTGTGTGTAACTCAATGCAAATGGTTTTTCACTTCCTGTTTGTTACCAAATCACATGGTTATAAATTACCTAGCTTATACCACCGAATATAAAGCTTTTCTATAAATGACAGAGTCATAAAATGACACCCTTTAAAACTCCTACTAGCTTATTATTTTTATAATTTTATGATAAGTGTCATAAATTAAGGTTAAAAATTTTAGAAAAATGTGTACTTCTTCTTCATGTCTCACTTTTTTATAATAGATAGCTATGATTATTTTGTAAGTTTTGAGAAAAAAGAAAAATGTAAAGGATTGATGATTGAGGCGGAGTTACAATGAAAGTGCTATAAATTTTTGAGCTTTAAAGATGTTTTATTTCAGAAACTCTTAAATATATTTCTTAAACGGATTTTTATCGCTTGCTTCAATTGACAGAATTTTAAAAAATGTTAGCCCCTGGGCCTGAAAAAGATGAATATGTATCTTATGTACAACTAGGATATAAAACACAAGCAATATCATTTTATATTTCCCTTGCAACTATAAATTTATTTTTTTTTATGTTTTTTTATCGAATTTTTATTCAAAAATCACCCAATTTTACTTCAGCATATTTTTATATTCTATTTTTGGAATATTGCGTTAATATTATTAACATTGATTATCGAGCATTTCTGAGCTATTTTGCTCAATATATTCCATTCAAACTCTATTTTCACTATTTTTAAAGTTTTCTCTTTATTTGTTTAGGGGTTCATTTTTTTTTACTTAAAAATTCAAATAAAATTGAAACATTTTTTTAACACATAAATCGTTTTTCTTTTTGTCTATAAAAACAAAAAAATGGGGTGTTGAAATCTGCTTCAACACACTTTACAACACCCATTTTTTTGAAATGAGATCGAACAATCGAAACCAGGAACGTACCTAGAGGGAGGGGGCATTCGGTGCGCCATTGACCCCCCCCCCCCCAAAATCTATAATTTCTTTACTGTTTTGCTTCGGAGCGGTAAAACATCAAAGGCGTGTCCCCCCTTGAAAATCGATCCTCGGTACGCCTTGATAAACACGGGCAACACTAAACGGCGGAATGGACTCCTTAACGGCGGATGCTCAAAAGTTGATTTTTCTTGGATTGTATGCTCTTTGATCTTTTTTCAACGTTAAAAAAATGACAGACAATCAGAGAAAAAACAGCCTTTGAGCAGCGGAGTCCGTCGTTTAGAAGTCCAATCCACCAGCCAGTGCAGTCCACCGTTTAGTGCTGCCTTGATAGACACAACGTAAAAAAACGCGGCATCGAGACAAATCATTTTTAATGCTTTTATTTTGTATTTTTTTTCGAATATTTAATTTTTTTATTTTAATCAATACATTTCAAAAATTTTAAAAATGTATTACCAGTAACCAAGTTACAGTGCACCTGTAAAAATTTTGGTAAAAAAATGCAACGGTTCCCATGGTCCGTCAACTGATTAAAATTAAGAATTCAAGTTAGAATACCCTTCAAAAAAATTCAGTAATTAATTAATGTGCCTTTTCAGTTTAAAAACTGAATATGCACATTTAAAACAAAAAATTCATTTCACAACATTTTTGTTTGCTCTTCACATTTCACATTTATGTTTGTTGAAAGGAAAACAAACATCGTAAAATATAGTTGACTTTTGAATATTTTATTTATTTTTTAGAAAATTGATTTTAAAATTTAAAAATTCATCAAAAAGAATAATATATCCGGTTCTCAAAATTACAAATTAGAATCACAAAAATTAAAACTACATGCGATGTATAACGATAAAACTATCAATTAAAATATTACTTTATGGTATGAACAATAAAATTTTTGCAAATCAAATTCTTTTTCACTGAAATTTTAATACTCACGCTGTGTTGTGCTGTCCAATGAGAAAAAACTTTTTTTTACATTTCTCCATATTAAATTTTTAAACCTAGATTCTGAGAGAATGAAGCAAGGTAAACGTTTTCTGTAAAAAGAAATAAAATGTTTACTACAACATTAATATATGTGACTTAAAAAATTTGAAAAAAAGGATTCAGAATCCGATGAATTCAGAATCTTGGAAAAAAATATTGTCCAAATCCTACAAATTTACTATCATTCGATTCGTCTCGATGAGTTTATTACACTAAATGTAAAATTAAATGTTTTTTAGAAGTCAGGAAAAAGATTCACAACTTTTAAAAACTTTATTTTTCATTTTTTCATTTTTATTTCTCCAGCTTCTGAATCCTATACAACACTAATTTTTGCATTTAGTGTAATAAACTCATCAAGACGATTCGAATGATAGCAATTTTGTAGAATTTGGACAATATTTTTTTCCAAGATGCTGAATCCATCGGATTCTGAATCCTTTTTTTCAAATTTTTTAAGTCACATATATTAATGTGGTGGTAAATGTTTTATTTCTTTTTACAGAAAACGTTTAACTTGCTTCATTCTCTCAGAATCTAGGTTTAAAAATTTAATATGGAAAAATGTAAAAAAAAGTTTTTTCTCATTGGACAGTTTTCTTTGCGTTCGACACACCGTGATACTTTGAAATAATTATTTTTTTTTCATTTTATCTGTCATTTAAATATTTAAAATAGCCGCCCATTTTAAAATAAATTTGCAACAAAACGAACAGAGCTGTTGTTTGTCGGTTTTTTGTTTTGTCACGTTTTTCTTTAAAACTTTAAAGACGCCAAAATGCAGACAGATTGCCATTTCAAATGGACGAATAAGAAATCTGTTTTTTCTTTTGTTGAAATATTTGTTTTAGAATTCTTTTTTTAAATATTTTATTGATTGGTTGAAAAAAAGCAATATCCAAAGTTCATATTTGTGTTTTAAAAAACATATATTCAATAATATATAATGATTGTTTATTAGGTAAAAAGGTCAAGCAAGCAAGCACAAAAACTTTTGCTCATTAATCATTATTAAATTGAAAGTTTTGTTATTTTATGAGAAAAAGTTTTAAAACCCTTTTAACGTGTTCTTTATGAAAAATATTTGTTTTAATCATTGGATTTAAAAGGCCGAATGAAGACAAATATATTTAAAATTTAACCTCAACAAGGTTCAAAGTTATTCAATAAAAAACTACAATTTTTAAATATGTACCAAAAAATTCATTTAAAGGAGATTCGTATGTTGATGCATTGCGAAATCTCAAAAAGTTTCAAAGCTCCCTTAAAAATGCGGGAAAAGCCTTATAATTCAAAAAAAAGGAAATTTCGCAATGCATCAACAAATGAAACTCCTTTAACAAATAAATCGTCTCTTTCCTATATGCTGCATTTTCCGGCGTATGTTGAAATTACTTTCAACACTTTATGCACCCCTATTTTAAAACGAAATATTTCGACAGATTACGCTAAAAAAGCAATCGTCACAAAAAAGGAAAAAGAAAGGACTTCAATAAAATTGTTTTTGTTTGCGTTTTCTTCTTTTTTTTGAATAGTTTGTTTTAATTTTTTTACAATATTATTAAATGTAACATAGTAATTTTATTTAATAATGTAAAACACAAGTATTTATAAAAATGTTACAACAACTGATTTTTTGAAACCTGTAGATAAACATTATTTAAAATAAGAATTAGTTTTTGAGTGAAGTTTGTCAAAGATATGAAAAAAGTATCATTTTTCAAAAGTTACAAATTAAATTGTACAAAAAATATATCTTTGAAAGTTGTTGTGCATTTATGCATGTTACAAAGAGAATTGAAAAATATCTTTTAATGTTGTTTCATTTACAGTAAGTGTATTTCAAATGAAAAATACTTATTTTTGTGAAGTTTTTTTAGGTTTTTCGATTTACACTAAAGCAAAAACAATGAATAAATGTATACATACTGACAGTATGATACTGTAAAGCTTTATTTTTTTAAACAAGAAAAAAACAGTTAAAAGAAAACAAACAATCACACAACCTTTTACAGTAGTTTTAACAGCGTACTTCTATTTAAAAATGATAATTTTTAAATATTGCTGGATATCACTGTAACTTTGGCAGGTGTGCTTTTCTGAATTTTTCTCCAAAAAAATATTCGATCAATTTGATAGAATGAAAAAAAGCTATCTCTCACAGTTTTTCTAAAAATAATTTTTTTTGATGGTTTATAATTAATACTAATACTTAAAGGGAGTGTCTGAGATTGACAAAACTTTTTGTCTCTGAAAAACATCCGTCGCTGTCAAAACAAACAAACAAGTGCATTCCCCATCACTGCATCTTTCGTGTTAGGATGAGCGGTCGTAAGAAAAAACTTTGTCTATCTCGGACACTCCCTTTTAATAAATTAAAAAAGCTTACGAGATAACAAAAAGACAAATAGTTGTAGAAAAAAGATATGATCGAAATATGATGATTTTTATATTATAAATAAATAGGCTCCAATATAATTGTGCATAATCTTCTGAGTATTGATTAACGTTTTTACTGAGTTCATTGACGATTTCAAAAATCACTAAGATCAATGTTGTAATAAGGGATTGAATTAAAAGATATGTTTCATATTTTTGTTTTTGTTGCCATTTATTTCCTTTTATTTTTCGAGCAAATACCGTTGCAAGACCAAGTACAAGACTGAGAAAGACATTTACGATATTTGAGGTTAAAGCGTTTGGACTAAGAACTTGAAATTCAGCACAATCTGCCCATCCTTGAGCCTCTTCCGGAAAGTCTTTTGGCGAGCCAGAATACAACGCAAAGCAGGCTGGAGCTTTTCCAAGCATATATCCAGCAATAATAAATGGATATGAAGCAACAAGAATAAAAATAATTCGAAAATAGTTTCCACTCCAATATCTTCGATGTTTTTTCCATAGAAAAACTCCACTAAATCGATTTAAAACTAAAATCATATTACAAAATGCATAGAATCTTGTCTGATACCATATTAACGGATATGGAACTGCAGCCAATATTACTCCCTGAGGTGTAGAATAAAATGGAATATATTGAGCAAAATAGCTCAGAAATGCTCGATAATCAATGTTAATAATATTAACGCAATATTCCAAAAATAGAATATAAAAATATGCTGAAGTAAAATTGGGTGATTTTTGAATAAAAATTCGATAAAAAAACATAAAAAAAAATAAATTTATAGTTGCAAGGGAAATATAAAATGATATTGCTTGTGTTTTATATCCTAGTTGTACATAAGATACATATTCATCTTTTTCAGGCCCAGGGGCTAACATTTTTTAAAATTCTGTCAATTGAAGCAAGCGATAAAAATCCGTTTAAGAAATATATTTAAGAGTTTCTGAAATAAAACATCTTTAAAGCTCAAAAATTTATAGCACTTTCATTGTAACTCCGCCTCAATCATCAATCCTTTACATTTTTCTTTTTTCTCAAAACTTACAAAATAATCATAGCTATCTATTATAAAAAAGTGAGACATGAAGAAGAAGTACACATTTTTCTAAAATTTTTAACCTTAATTTATGACACTTGTCATAAAATTATAAAAATAATAAGCTAGTAGGAGTTTTAAAGGGTGTCATTTTATGACTCTGTCATTTATAGAAAAGCCTTATATTCGGTGGTATAAGCTAGGTAATTTATAACCATGTGATTTGGTAACAAACAGGAAGTGAAAAACCATTTGCATTGAGTTACACACACAATTTGTGGAAACACGGTTTTCCTTTTACCGATAAAAAAAACTAAAACGATATCCGCTACTTTCAACATCAAACAATCTAACAATTCGACCTTTTGAATCTCGAGCATAAGTTTTAATTTTGTCATTTTTAATCCATTTATGATGGTTATTTTGATTTGATTCTTCTGAAGTATGTGAAGTTTTATTTAAAAAAATAATCGGTTGTTTATTCTGTTTAAACTCATAAAACACATAACTTCACTCATTTTTCAGTTTTCAATTTTACACATTTTTCAGCAAATATTTATTGAATTTTACAATTATTTGTTTTTTGTTTTTGTTCCGTTATTTCTTGAAAAAGCCTCATCGGAATAATTTTATTTAAAAAAATATTGAGGTCATTTTGACCATGTATAGATGGTATTGATTTTAAAGTGACAAATGAATGAGTTTTGGGGGTTCATGAGAAAGATTATAATATTTATTTTAAGGCATAAAAAAGAATCTCGGCCTTGCAAAAAAACAAACTGAGGGTTAAAAGAGGAATAACCCAATCTCTCTCTCTCTCTCTTTCTTTTTTACTGCGTTATTCAAATTCGTTTCTTTTTACCCTTTCATGCAAGACCGGGATAAGTTTTTTTCGGAGCATTGGCAAACTTGTCTGTGATTAACGGCATTAGTGTTTTATAAAATCTTTGATATAATTATGTCTGTGGATAAAAAGCATTTACCACAAAGTTTCCCTTTTTCTCCATCTATATTAAATCACATTTATAAGAATGTTAGCGGCGACATTGTATGGAAATTATATCAAAGCTGCAAATTCTTCTTTATAAAATTTCGTCCGGTTATTGCGAATAATTTAAGAATTGTTGGTGACAGCATTGATTTAGATGGAAATATTTTGACCCTCGATGAATTTAATAATGTCAACAAAAATTTTATTTTCATTAAGATTTCTGTAGTTTTTGGACGCCTTAATAATATTGTAGCGATGATGCCAAATAAAATAATTCCATGTTTTTGTGATTGCATGATTTTTGATATACAAAATCTAACGTTTGGTATATTTAAAAAAATTGTAGAATGCACCGAAATTTTAAGATTATCGAATACAAAAATTTATTTTTCTGATGACACAATTGCTCATTTTGAAGATATTCTGCCTTGCATTCCAAATGCATATTTCATCTAGTAAGCAATTTTTTTTGACATTCTTATACATCACGACCAGTGCCGCAAATAGGTCTCAAGCGAGGGAGGGGAAGTTCCTTACAAAAATCGAAAAAATCTCATTTTACCTAGTATGAATTTCATTTTTCCCCATAAAATTTTAAAATGTGAGGGGGGGGGGGACATTCCCCAAGTTCCCTAAGGCAGTTGCGGCCCTGTTTATTTAAATTAATTTTATTCATAAAATCGCGCTTTTCTTCGGTACTAAAATTATATCATTTGCGACAACTTGAAAAAACTTGCATTTGGGTCTGACAAATATACAAATTTTTTTGTTTGTGCTATCCGATGCAGAAAAAAAATTCTGATTCGAATAGGCACGTAACTAAAAAAAATAATTTTTCATGCAAATCATTTATTTTAGTATCTTCAAATGTTGTTATGTTTCCCCCAGAACTGAAAAAATGTTGCCATTAATCAAAAGAAACCCGAAATTTTCAACATTTGAAATAAACTATATTGAAGGAGATGTTGACACTGATAAATTTTGGGAATTTGTTGTTGTAAGTTTTTTTTTAAATTATCAATGACGGACATGTTTTTTTAAGAAAAATATACAACCACGAGCAAGAGTTGAAATATGTTGGGGTTATCCAGAAATCATGTGACCAGAAAAATTTGCTTTTAATGAATTTTTTGTTGAGTCATTCTGTTTAAACTCATAAAACACATAACTTCACTCATTTTTCAGTCTTCAATTTTACACATATTTTAGCATCTATTTATTGAATTTTACGATTATTTGTTTTTTATTTTTGTTTTTTTGGGAAGCAATAAATTGTGCATTTTCTGGCTCTTTGTTTTGATTTTCTTCCATATTGTTTAAATAAACATAATAATGAAAATAATTGTTTGTATATAATTAGGGACCACCAACCAAAAAAAAAATTTTGCGTTAGAGCATTAATTTTTATATGTCTAGATACCTGAGGATATTCTAAGACCAATGGCGAATTTTTTTTCTCTTTAATTTCAGAAGGCCGAAAATTAATAAGCATCTCCGGCGAGCACTTCAGTTTTCGATGGGACTGAAAAAAATCAACTGAAAGGAAAAAAAAAAGAAGGAAGGAAAACAACCGAATCGAAAAAAAAGGAGGATAGAAAAAACTGCGCAGAAAAAAAAGAAATTTATTCACATTGAAAAATAATATAAACCATTTTTCGAAAATGTGTCCCTAAAAATGATGCAAAAATGGAAATAAAAAAAAATATTGAATTTTTTTTCTTTAAAAGCTTTTCTAAGGTCAAAAATTTTTTATAGTTTTTACACATATGTTTGTCAGTCAAAAAACTCTCTTTTCGAGTCTTTTTTGGGATGAAAGAAAATTGGGAATAATAATATTGTTGTAGTCCTCCTCCTAGATCCTCGGGCTTTGACAGAGAGAGAGATATTGATTACTTGGGGTTTTTCGACGTGAAGTTTGACAGGGGGCCAGTTTGTGGTAAACAAAACAAAAAAAAGTAGCAGCAATCTGTTTTTAATGTTAAGTAACTACGAAAACAAAAGTGATGGATTTGATAAATCATGTTTTGTTATAAGCAACAAGCAACAATCTAAAGAGGATCTCAAGGTCGATTAGTAGACGTTTCCCCGACTGACATTTCCCCGACCGACGTTTCCCCGACCGACATTTCCCCGACTTGACATTTCCCCGACTCGACATTTCCCCGACCAAGACGTTTCACCGACCATGACGTTTCCCCGACCAAGACGTTTCCCCGACCATGACATTTCCCCGACCAAGACATTTCCCCGATTCTATCATAAAAAATTTCCCCGACTTCAAAAAAAGTTAAAACGTTTTTTTTCTTCGATTGTATGACAATCAGTGTTTTCCCGATTCCGATCCCGATTCCGATTCCTCGATTCCGATTCCGATTCCTTATAAGGGAATCGAATAGAATCGGAATCGGAATCAAGAATCGGTGGAATCGGATCGGAATCGGAATCCAAGGAATCGATTCCCACTTTGGTACTAAAAACTAAAATATAATATATTTTTTACGAAAAACATAAAAGTGGATTCTCTTCCTAATTGAGAATAATGATTTTTGAAACACAATTTATTCCCCTAATATTTATAAAAGAGGCCAACTTTTTTGAATTTGGATTTTTCATGTGTTTTTGTCACTTTTTTTTTGCTTTTTTATCCAAAAAATAAGTAAAATTTTTGGTAAAAAACGATTTAGAAAAAATAGAGGAATCGGAATCGATGGAATCGGAATCGGAATTGAGAATCGATGAAATCGGAATCGGGATCGGAATCGGAAAAACAAGATGGAATCGATTCCGGATCGGAATCGGAAAAAAGTGGAATCGGGAAAACACTGATGACAATTTTCCGGCTACCGTTTCTCCGACTACTTTTTCTCCGACAAAGACATTATAAAAAACACTGTGAAACCCTAAGAAACCCTAAGAAACCCTGAGGAACCCTAAGAACACTTAGCTTAGTACATGGGATAGTGGGACGGGTAAAACCAATAAACTGAGTGTTATATCTTACATAGGCCTTTATTAAGGTAAAATACTAAACCCTGGGAAGTTCAGTATTTTATAAGGGTGATCGGAAAGTTCGTTCCGCTATTTGACAGTGTCGCTTTTTTCGATTTTTGCATCCCAAAGCTTCAAATTTTGCACAAATGTGCTTCAGTATGTTACAATCACGGCCCAAAAGACGGATTTGATCAGAGTGGATATCCATCGGATATATTGGGATTAACCGGATTTTCATATAAAATGATTGAAAATTAACATAAATTGATGGAAACAATAGTTTTAAAACGCGTTCTTTGAGAAAAAAATGATGCAGCGACCAGCGGCCGGACACAAAAAAAAACAATTTTTTTGAAACTTTACCCATGTTTTCGAATACCCTTAACAAAATTATTGGCCAAGGCTTTTTGGCTAAAAGTGTCATTTTGGCACTTTTTTATGCCATTGAAGTACAAAACGGCATTTTTTTATCTCAGGTGCCGTTGGAGATATTGGCTTAATTTGTTTCGGTATAAACTAAATCGAGGTCGCTGAATCCGAATATCGCATTTTCAAATCTTCAAAATCGTGCCGGGACCCAAAAAAATTGAAATTCCGGCATTGTGCCATTCCCCTGCCACGGCATTTAACTTGCCAGTTCCAGAAATGTCACCATCGGATTCCCCGGCATTTTTTACCCTAGAAGGCGGAATATCTCCCCCTAACTCGTCCCGCTCGCTGATTCTAAAATATTTGAATACCGTAAACCCTCGAAATTTAAAATCATAAAAAAGCGAAATTTCAACAAAATTGGCTAATTTCCCCGTTTCCAAGGTTTTCGAGCATGCTGATTCCGAATATGATATTGCCAACTCAAAAAAACTGCTGAAAAATGCCGAAATCGAAATTGTAACGAAAAATTATGTAAATTTTCGGCATTTTGTCCCCCACGGCTTGTCGTATGAGATTTGGAAATTTCATATTCGGAAAGAGCTTGGTCGATTTGATATATATCTTTTGATTACGTATTCTGAATGCTGCCCAGTCGAATACAGTAATTTTCGAAAACGAAATCTACCAAAGGGGGGAGTACGTGAGGATTTTCATATCCAAAAAAATGAAAAAAAAAATTTTTTTTAATTTATTTATTTTTACTTCAAATCATCCCATTAGGCATTGGAAACAATCTTAGTTGATTTTTTAAGAAACATTAAACTATTTTTAGAAAAAATACTGTATTTTGGTAAAATGGACAAGCTTTACCACAAAATGTTACCAAAATATTACTTATTGTTAACAAAAAATGTAACGAAATAATCAAATCTTGAAGGAGTTTCGTTTAAAAAAATATTTTGTGTTTAAATCTTATAGTAATGATAGTGTATTCGAACTCTTTTCATGATTTAATACCGTATACAGAAGGTAAACATTATCAACATTCAAAAATAAATTTAAAAACACAAAAATTGAAATTAAAAAGATGTAAATTATTTTAAATTGTTATATTTATCTATATTTACCTTTTAAGGTTATTTAAAAGACTCAAAAACAGAAAAAAGTTAAAAAAAATTTTTTTATGATTTTAAATTTCGAGGGTTTACGGTATTCAAATATTTTAGAATCAGCGAGCGGGACGAGTTAGGGGGAGATATTCCGCCTTCTAGGGTAAAAAATGCCGGGGAATCCGATGGTGACATTTCTGGAACTGGCAAGTTAAATGCCGTGGCAGGGGAATGGCACAATGCCGGAATTTCAATTTTTTTGGGTCCCGGCACGATTTTGAAGATTTGAAAATGCGATATTCGGATTCAGCGACCTCGATTTAGTTTATACCGAAACAAATTAAGCCAATATCTCCAACGGCACCTGAGATAAAAAAATGCCGTTTTGTACTTCAATGGCATAAAAAAGTGCCAAAATGACACTTTTAGCCAAAAAGCCTTGGCCAATAATTTTGTTAAGGGTATTCGAAAACATGGGTAAAGTTTCAAAAAAATTGTTTTTTTTTGTGTCCGGGCCTTTCATGATTTTCTCCGAGAACGCGTTTTAAGGAGATATTAGGCCATATAAGGATGTATTTTAGCTACTTTTAACATTTAAGCATCTTTCGGTTCATCATTTATCGGGGAATAAAATTTAAAGCATATAACCGTAACAAGCTAAAAAATTTGAATATTCTCAGAATGTTGAAAATAAAGGGGAAAAGGGTCTAAAATAGTTCATTGTTATCCTAAGTTCATTTTTTCAACATATCGATTTCTGAAAACCCTGATTTTAATCGTTAAACTGTTTCGATATATCATACGTTTTATATGAAAATCCGCTTAATCCCCATATATATCCTGGATATCCACGCTGATCCAACTTTGCTAAAATCCCTCTTATGGGCCATGATTGTAACATACTGAAGCACATTTGTGCAAAATTTGAAGATTTGGGATGCAAAAATCGAAACAGGCTACACTGTCAAACAGCGGAACGAACTTTCCGATCATCCTTATACCTGAAGAAATGCCTCAGTTGGAGAAACGGCAATCGGAGAAAACCAATAGTAATTTGATAATCCTATGAAATTTTAAATTAAGCTTAGATAGATAATTTGAATTTCAGTTTACTTTACCTTTGGAATTTTTGGAGTTCTCCATTTTTTCGAAAAAAAAAATTTTTTTTTGAAGTCGGGAAAATTTTTTATGATTTAGTCGGGGAAACGTCATGGTCGGGGAAACGTCATGGTCGGGGAAACGTCATGGTCGGGGAAACGTCATGGTCGGGGAAACGTCATGGTCGGGGAAATGTCGAGTCGGGGAAATGTCAAGTCGGGGAAATGTCGGTCGGGGAAACGTCGGTCGGGGAAATGTCAGTCGGGGAAACGTCTGAATACCCTCAAGGTCACCTCTCTTTTATCTTTCCCTCTTTCTCAAAACTCCTCACTTTTATACAATTTATTATTGATTTAAAAAACTTCTAACTTTTTGACAAAATAATTGAATGTTTGACAAATATTTCAAATAATAATATGAAAAAAAAACCTTTTTCAGCACCAAACAATGAGGGATATAATTATATTAGAGAAAAAAGAGAGTTAACAGCGTGAAGGTTAGTTTAGGGAAGGAGAGGAGAGGGGAACTAGATATTTATAATATATTTATTTGTTTGCAAAAAATGGAGAGAAAAAAATGAATGTATAAAGTAGAGTACTCTTCTCCTTTTTCTACTTTTTCCTTCTTCAACATCATCGACATCAAAAACAAGTGAGAAAAGCCTGAATTTAATGGAAGAAATAACAATCCACAAAATCGGATCCGCCTAACCCATAATCTTCCGTGGGAATCCTAATTAATCCATAATCTTCCGTGGGAATCGTCGTTGGGCCTAAGCCTAAGCCTTAGCCTAATTAATCCATAGTCTTCCGTGGGAATCCTCATTGACCCATACTCTTCCGGGGGAATCCTAAATAATCCATAATCTTCCGTGGGAATCGTCATTGGTCCATAATCTTCCGTGGGAATCCTCGTTGATCCATAGTCTTCCGTGGGAATCCTCGTTGATCCATAATCTTCCGTGGGAATCCTCATTTATCCTAATTCCACCACGGGAATCCATATTTACCTCTAATCTTCCGTGGGAATCCTCATTGATCCATAATCTTCCGTGGGAATCGTCGTTGGTTCATAATCTTCCGTGGGAATCCTAATTAATCCATAATCTTCCGTGGGAATCGTCGTTGGTCCATAATCTTCCGTGGGAATCCTCGTTGATCCATACTCTTCCGTGGGAATCCTAATTAATCCATACTCTTCCGTGGGAATCGTCATTGGTCCATAATCTTCCGGGGGAATCCTTAGTGATCCATAATCTTCCGTGGGAATCCTCATTGACCCACAATCTTCCGTGGGAATCCTCATTGACCCATACTCTTCCATGGGAATCCTCAATTATCCATTATCTTCCGTGGGAATCCTAATTAATCCATAATCTACCGTGGGAATCGTCATTGGTCCATAATCTTCCTTGGGAATCCTCGTTGATCCATACTCTTCCGTGGGAATCCTTAATAATCCATAATCTTCCGGGGGAAACCTTAGTGATCCATAATCTTCCGGGGGAATCCTTAGCGATACATAATCTTCCGTGGGAATCCTAATTAATCCATAATCTTCCGTGGGAATCCTAATTAATCCATATTCTTCCGTGGGAATCATTATTGGTCCATAATCTTCCGGGGGAATACTAAATAATCCATAATATTCCGGGGAATCCTTATCGATCCAGACACTTCCGTGGCAATCCTCGTTGATCCATTATCTTCCGTGGGAATCCTCATTTATCCTAACTCCACCACGGGAATCCATATTTACCTTTAATCTTCCGTGGGAATCCTCATTGATCCATAATCTTCCATGGGAATCCTCAATTATCCATTATCTTCCGTGGGAATCCTAATTAATCCATAATCTACCGTGGGAATCGTCATTGGTCCATAATCTTCCTTGGGAATCCTCGTTGATCCATACTCTTCCGTGGGAATCCTTAATAATCCATAATCTTCCGGGGGAAACCTTAGTGATCCATAATCTTCCGGGGGAATCCTTAGCGATACATAATCTTCCGTGGGAATCCTAATTAATCCATAATCTTCCGTGGGAATCCTAATTAATCCATATTCTTCCGTGGGAATCATTATTGGTCCATAATCTTCCGGGGGAATACTAAATAATCCATAATATTCCGGGGAATCCTTATCGATCCAGACACTTCCGTGGGAATCCTCGTTGATCCATTATCTTCCGTGGGAATCCTCATTTATCCTAACTCCACCACGGGAATCCATATTTACCTTTAATCTTCCGTGGGAATCCTCATTGATCCATCATCTTCCGTGGGAATCTTTATCGATCCAGACTCTTCCGTGAGAATCCTAATTAATCCATAATCTTCCGTGGGAATCATCGTTGGTCCATAATCTTCCGTGGGAATCCTAATTAATCCATACTCTTCCGTGGGAATCCTAATTAATCCATAATCTTCCGTGGGAATCCTCGTTGATCCATTATCTTCCGTGGGAATCCTCATTTATCCTAACTCCACCACGGGAATCCATATTTACCTTTAATCTTCCGTGGGAATCCTCATTGATCCATCATCTTCCGTGGGAATCTTTATCGATCCAGACTCTTCCGTGAGAATCCTAATTAATCCATAATCTTCCGTGGGAATCATCGTTGGTCCATAATCTTCCGTGGGAATCCTAATTAATCCATACTCTTCCGTGGGAATCCTAATTAATCCATAATCTTCCGTGGGAATCCTCGTTGATCCATAGTCTTCCGTGGGAATCCTCATTGACCCATACTCTTCCGTAGGAATCCTAATTAATCCATAATCTTCCGTGGGAATCGTCGTTGGTCCATAATCTTCCGTGTGAATCCTCGTTGATCCATACTCTTCCGTGGGAATCCTAATTAATCCATAATCTTCCGTGGGAATCATCATTCGTCCATAATCTTCCGTGAGAATCCTCATTTATCCTAACTCCACCACGGGAATCCATATTTACCTTTAATCTTCCGTGGGAATCGTCATTGGTCCGTAATCTTCCGTGGGAATCCTCATTGACCCATAATCTTCCGTGGGAATCCTCATTGATCCATAATCTTCCGTGGGAATCCTAATTAATCCATAATCTTCCGTGGGAATCCTCGTTGATCCATAGTCTTCCGTGGGAATCCTCATTGACCCATACTCTTCCGTGGGAATCCTAATTAATCCATAATCTTCCGTGGGAATCGTCGTTGGTCCATAATCTTCCGTGTGAATCCTCATTGACCCATACTCTTCCTTGGAAATACTAATTGATCCATTATCTTCCGCGGGAATCCTAATTAATCCATAATCTTCCGTGGGAATCCTCATTGACCCATATTCTTCCGTGGGAATCCTCATTAATCCATTATCTTCCGTGGGAATCCTCATTGATCCATAATCTTCCGTGGGAATCATCATTCGTCCATAATCTTCCGTGAGAATCCTCATTTATCCTAACTCCACCACGGGAATCCATATTTACCTTTAATCTTCCGTGGGAATCCTCATTGATCCATAATCTTCCGTGGGAATCCTAATTAATCCATAATCTTCCGTGGGAATCCTCATTGACCCATACTCTTCCGTGGGAATCCTCATTAATCCATAATCTTCCGTGGGAATCCTTATTAATCCATACTCTTCCGTGGGAATCCTCATTAATCCATTATCTTCCGTGGGAATCTTAATTAATCCATTATCTTCCGTGGGAATCGTCATTTGTCCATAATCTTCCGTGGGAATCCTCATTGACCCATACTCTTCCGGGGGAATCCTAAATAATCCATAATCTTCCGTGGGAATCCTAATTAATCCATTATCTTCCGTGGGAATCCTCATTGATCCATTATCTTCCGTGGGAATCCTAATTAATCCATAATCTTCCGTGGGAATCGTCATTGGTCCGTAATCTTCCGTGGGAATCCTCATTGACCCATAATCTTCCGTGGCGATCCTCATTGACCCATAATCTTCCGCGGGAATCCTCGTTGATCCATAGTCTTCCGTGGGAATCCTCATTGACCCATACTCTTCCGGGGGAATCCTAATTAATCCATTATCTTCCGTGGGAATCGTCATTGGTCCATAATCTTCCGTGGGAATCCTCATTGACCCATAATCTTCCGTGGGAATCCTCATTGACCCATAATCTTCCGCGGGAATCCTCGTTGATCCATAGTCTTCCGTGGGAATCCTCATTGACCCATACTCTTCCGGGGGAATCCTAAATAATCCATAATGCTCCGTGGGAATCCTATTTAATCCATAATCTTCCGTGGGAATCCTCATTGATCCATTATCTTCCGTGGGAATCCTAATTAATCCATTATCTTCCGTGGGAATCCTCATTGATCCATTATCTCACGTGGGAATCCTAATTAATCCATTATCTTCCGTGGGAATCGTCATTGGTCCGTAATCTTCCGTGGGAATCCTCATTGACCCATAATCTTCCGTGGGAATCCTCATTGATCCATAATCTTCCGTGGGAATCCTCATTGACCCATACTCTTCCTTGGAAATACTAATTGATCCATTATCTTCCGTGGGAATCCTCATTGATCCATAATCTTCCGGGGGAATCCTTAGTGATCCATAATCTTCCGTGGGAATCGTCATTGGTCCGTAATCTTCCGTGGGAATCCTCATTAATCCATTATCTTCCGTGGGAATCCTAATTAATCCATAATCTTCCGTGGGAATCCGCATTGACCGATACTCTTCCGTGGGAATCCTCATTGATCCATTATCTCACGTGGGAATCCTAATTAATCCATTATCTTCCGTGGGAATCGTCATTGGTCCGTAATCTTCCGTGGGAATCCTCATTGACCCATAATCTTCCGCGGGAATCCTAATTAATCCATAATCTTCCGTGGGAATCGTCATTGGTCCATAATCTTCCGTGGGAATCCTCATTGACCCATAATCTTCCGCGGGAATCCTCGTTGATCCATAGTCTTCCGTGGGAATCCTCATTGACCCATACTCTTCCGGGGGAATCCTAAATAATCCATAATCTTCCGTGGGAATCGTCATTGGTCCATAATCTTCCGTGGGAATCCTCATTGACCCATAATCTTCCGCGGGAATCCTCGTTGATCCATAGTCTTCCGTGGGAATCCTCATTGACCCATACTCTTCCGGGGGAATCCTAAATAATCCATAATCTTCCGTGGGAATCGTCATTGGTCCATAATCTTCCGTGGGAATCCTAGTTGATCCATAGTCTTCCGTGGGAATCCTCATTGACCCATACTCTTCCGTGGGAATCCTAATTAATCCATTATCTTCCGTGGGAATCGTCATTGGTCCATAATCTTCCGTGGGAATCCTCATTGACCCATACTCTTCCGGGGGAATCCTAAATAATCCATAATGCTCCGTGGGAATCCTATTTAATCCATAATCTTCCGTGGGAATCCTCATTGATCCATTATCTTCCGTGGGAATCCTAATTAACCCATTATCTTCCGTGGGAATCCTCATTGATCCATTATCTCACGTGGGAATCCTAATTAATCCATTATCTTCCGTGGGAATCGTCATTGGTCCGTAATCTTCCGTGGGAATCCTCATTGACCCATAATCTTCCGCGGGAATCCTAATTAATCCATAATCTTCCGTGGGAATCGTCATTGGTCCATAATCTTCCGTGGGAATCCTCATTGACCCATAATCTTCCGCGGGAATCCTCGTTGATCCATAGTCTTCCGTGGGAATCCTCATTGACCCATACTCTTCCGGGGGAATCCTAAATAATCCATAATCTTCCGTGGGAATCGTCATTGGTCCATAATCTTCCGTGGGAATCCTCATTGACCCATAATCTTCCGCGGGAATCCTCGTTGATCCATAGTCTTCCGTGGGAATCCTCATTGACCCATAATCTTCCGCGGGAATCCTCGTTGATCCATAGTCTTCCGTGGGAATCCTCATTGACCCATACTCTTCCGGGGGAATCCTAAATAATCCATAATCTTCCGTGGGAATCGTCATTGGTCCATAATCTTCCGTGGGAATCCTAGTTGATCCATAGTCTTCCGTGGGAATCCTCATTGACCCATACTCTTCCGTGGGAATCCTAATTAATCCATTATCTTCCGTGGGAATCGTCATTGGTCCATAATCTTCCGTGGGAATCCTCATTGACCCATAATCTTCCGTGGGAATCCTCATTGACCCATAATCTTCCGCGGGAATCCTCGTTGATCCATAGTCTTCCGTGGGAATCCTCATTGACCCATACTCTTCCGGGGGAATCCTAAATAATCCAAAATGCTCCGTGGGAATCCTAATTAATCCATAATCTTCCGTGGGAATCCTCATTGACCCATACTCTTCCGTGGGAATCCTAATTAATCCATTATCTTCCGTGGGAATCCTCATTGATCCATTATCTTCCGTGGGAATCCTAATTAATCCATAATCTTCCGTGGGAATCGTCATTGGTCCGTAATCTTCCGTGGGAATCCTCATTGACCCATAATCTTCCGCGGGAATCCTAATTAATCCATAATCTTCCGTGGGAATCCTCATTGACCCATACTCTTCCGTGGGAATCCTAATTAATCCATTATCTTCCGTGGGAATCCTCATTGATCCATTATCTTCCGTGGGAATCCTAATTAATCCATTATCTTCCGTGGGAATCCTCATTGATCCATTATCTTCCGTGGGAATCCTAATTAATCCATTATCTTCCGTGGGAATCGTCATTGGTCCATAATCTTCCGTGGGAATCCTCATTGACCCATAGTCTTCCGTGGGAATCCTCATTGACCCATACTCTTCCGGGGGAATCCTAAATAATCCATAATCTTCCGTGAGAATCCTAATTAATCCATAATCTTCCGTGGGAATCGTCGTTGGTCCATAATCTTCCGTGGGAATCCTAATTAATCCATAATCTTCCGTGGGAATCCTCATTGACCCATACTCTTCCGGGGGAATCCTAAATAATCCATAATCTTCCGTGAGAATCCTAATTAATCCATAATCTTCCGT
Organism: Panagrolaimus superbus; assembly: GCA_964035985.1. Lineage (NCBI taxonomy): Eukaryota > Metazoa > Nematoda > Chromadorea > Rhabditida > Panagrolaimidae > Panagrolaimus > Panagrolaimus superbus. The sequence goes on from OZ038357.1 coordinate 18,860,337, forward strand.
GGGAATCGTCGTTGGTCCATAATCTTCCGTGGGAATCCTCATTAATCCATAATCTTCCGTGGGAATCCTTATTAATCCATACTCTTCCGTGGGAATCCTCATTAATCCATTATCTTCCGTGGGAATCTTAATTAATCCATTATCTTCCGTGGGAATCGTCATTTGTCCATAATCTTCCGTGGGAATCCTCATTGACCCATACTCTTCCGGGGGAATCCTAAATAATCCATAATCTTCCGTGGGAATCCTAATTAATCCATTATCTTCCGTGGGAATCCTCATTGATCCATTATCTTCCGTGGGAATCCTAATTAATCCATAATCTTCCGTGGGAATCGTCATTGGTCCGTAATCTTCCGTGGGAATCCTCATTGACCCATAATCTTCCGTGGCGATCCTCATTGACCCATAATCTTCCGCGGGAATCCTCGTTGATCCATAGTCTTCCGTGGGAATCCTCATTGACCCATACTCTTCCGGGGGAATCCTAATTAATCCATTATCTTCCGTGGGAATCGTCATTGGTCCATAATCTTCCGTGGGAATCCTCATTGACCCATAATCTTCCGTGGGAATCCTCATTGACCCATAATCTTCCGCGGGAATCCTCGTTGATCCATAGTCTTCCGTGGGAATCCTCATTGACCCATACTCTTCCGGGGGAATCCTAAATAATCCATAATGCTCCGTGGGAATCCTATTTAATCCATAATCTTCCGTGGGAATCCTCATTGATCCATTATCTTCCGTGGGAATCCTAATTAATCCATTATCTTCCGTGGGAATCCTCATTGATCCATTATCTCACGTGGGAATCCTAATTAATCCATTATCTTCCGTGGGAATCGTCATTGGTCCGTAATCTTCCGTGGGAATCCTCATTGACCCATAATCTTCCGTGGGAATCCTCATTGATCCATAATCTTCCGTGGGAATCCTCATTGACCCATACTCTTCCTTGGAAATACTAGTTGATCCATTATCTTCCGTGGGAATCCTCATTGATCCATAATCTTCCGGGGGAATCCTTAGTGATCCATAATCTTCCGTGGGAATCGTCATTGGTCCGTAATCTTCCGTGGGAATCCTCATTAATCCATTATCTTCCGTGGGAATCCTAATTAATCCATAATCTTCCGTGGGAATCCGCATTGACCGATACTCTTCCGTGGGAATCCTCATTGATCCATTATCTCACGTGGGAATCCTAATTAATCCATTATCTTCCGTGGGAATCGTCATTGGTCCGTAATCTTCCGTGGGAATCCTCATTGACCCATAATCTTCCGCGGGAATCCTAATTAATCCATAATCTTCCGTGGGAATCGTCATTGGTCCATAATCTTCCGTGGGAATCCTCATTGACCCATAATCTTCCGCGGGAATCCTCGTTGATCCATAGTCTTCCGTGGGAATCCTCATTGACCCATACTCTTCCGGGGGAATCCTAAATAATCCATAATCTTCCGTGGGAATCGTCATTGGTCCATAATCTTCCGTGGGAATCCTCATTGACCCATAATCTTCCGCGGGAATCCTCGTTGATCCATAGTCTTCCGTGGGAATCCTCATTGACCCATACTCTTCCGGGGGAATCCTAAATAATCCATAATCTTCCGTGGGAATCGTCATTGGTCCATAATCTTCCGTGGGAATCCTAGTTGATCCATAGTCTTCCGTGGGAATCCTCATTGACCCATACTCTTCCGTGGGAATCCTAATTAATCCATTATCTTCCGTGGGAATCGTCATTGGTCCATAATCTTCCGTGGGAATCCTCATTGACCCATACTCTTCCGGGGGAATCCTAAATAATCCATAATGCTCCGTGGGAATCCTATTTAATCCATAATCTTCCGTGGGAATCCTCATTGATCCATTATCTTCCGTGGGAATCCTAATTAACCCATTATCTTCCGTGGGAATCCTCATTGATCCATTATCTCACGTGGGAATCCTAATTAATCCATTATCTTCCGTGGGAATCGTCATTGGTCCGTAATCTTCCGTGGGAATCCTCATTGACCCATAATCTTCCGCGGGAATCCTAATTAATCCATAATCTTCCGTGGGAATCGTCATTGGTCCATAATCTTCCGTGGGAATCCTCATTGACCCATAATCTTCCGCGGGAATCCTCGTTGATCCATAGTCTTCCGTGGGAATCCTCATTGACCCATACTCTTCCGGGGGAATCCTAAATAATCCATAATCTTCCGTGGGAATCGTCATTGGTCCATAATCTTCCGTGGGAATCCTCATTGACCCATAATCTTCCGCGGGAATCCTCGTTGATCCATAGTCTTCCGTGGGAATCCTCATTGACCCATAATCTTCCGCGGGAATCCTCGTTGATCCATAGTCTTCCGTGGGAATCCTCATTGACCCATACTCTTCCGGGGGAATCCTAAATAATCCATAATCTTCCGTGGGAATCGTCATTGGTCCATAATCTTCCGTGGGAATCCTAGTTGATCCATAGTCTTCCGTGGGAATCCTCATTGACCCATACTCTTCCGTGGGAATCCTAATTAATCCATTATCTTCCGTGGGAATCGTCATTGGTCCATAATCTTCCGTGGGAATCCTCATTGACCCATAATCTTCCGTGGGAATCCTCATTGACCCATAATCTTCCGCGGGAATCCTCGTTGATCCATAGTCTTCCGTGGGAATCCTCATTGACCCATACTCTTCCGGGGGAATCCTAAATAATCCAAAATGCTCCGTGGGAATCCTAATTAATCCATAATCTTCCGTGGGAATCCTCATTGACCCATACTCTTCCGTGGGAATCCTAATTAATCCATTATCTTCCGTGGGAATCCTCATTGATCCATTATCTTCCGTGGGAATCCTAATTAATCCATAATCTTCCGTGGGAATCGTCATTGGTCCGTAATCTTCCGTGGGAATCCTCATTGACCCATAATCTTCCGCGGGAATCCTAATTAATCCATAATCTTCCGTGGGAATCCTCATTGACCCATACTCTTCCGTGGGAATCCTAATTAATCCATTATCTTCCGTGGGAATCCTCATTGATCCATTATCTTCCGTGGGAATCCTAATTAATCCATTATCTTCCGTGGGAATCCTCATTGATCCATTATCTTCCGTGGGAATCCTAATTAATCCATTATCTTCCGTGGGAATCGTCATTGGTCCATAATCTTCCGTGGGAATCCTCATTGACCCATAGTCTTCCGTGGGAATCCTCATTGACCCATACTCTTCCGGGGGAATCCTAAATAATCCATAATCTTCCGTGAGAATCCTAATTAATCCATAATCTTCCGTGGGAATCGTCGTTGGTCCATAATCTTCCGTGGGAATCCTAATTAATCCATAATCTTCCGTGGGAATCCTCATTGACCCATAATCTTCCGCGGGAATCCTAATTAATCCATAATCTTCCGTGGGAATCGTCATTGGTCCATAATCTTCCGTGGGAATCCTCATTGACCCATAATCTTCCGCGGGAATCCTCGTTGATCCATAGTCTTCCGTGGGAATCCTCATTGACCCATACTCTTCCGTGGGAATCCTAATTAATCCATTATCTTCCGTGGGAATCGTCATTGGTCCATAATCTTCCGTGGGAATCCTCATTGACCCATACTCTTCCGGGGGAATCCTAAATAATCCATAATGCTCCGTGGGAATCCTATTTAATCCATAATCTTCCGTGGGAATCCTCATTGATCCATTATCTTCCGTGGGAATCCTAATTAACCCATTATCTTCCGTGGGAATCCTCATTGATCCATTATCTCACGTGGGAATCCTAATTAATCCATTATCTTCCGTGGGAATCGTCATTGGTCCGTAATCTTCCGTGGGAATCCTCATTGACCCATAATCTTCCGCGGGAATCCTAATTAATCCATAATCTTCCGTGGGAATCGTCATTGGTCCATAATCTTCCGTGGGAATCCTCATTGACCCATAATCTTCCGCGGGAATCCTCGTTGATCCATAGTCTTCCGTGGGAATCCTCATTGACCCATACTCTTCCGGGGGAATCCTAAATAATCCATAATCTTCCGTGGGAATCGTCATTGGTCCATAATCTTCCGTGGGAATCCTCATTGACCCATAATCTTCCGCGGGAATCCTCGTTGATCCATAGTCTTCCGTGGGAATCCTCATTGACCCATAATCTTCCGCGGGAATCCTCGTTGATCCATAGTCTTCCGTGGGAATCCTCATTGACCCATACTCTTCCGGGGGAATCCTAAATAATCCATAATCTTCCGTGGGAATCGTCATTGGTCCATAATCTTCCGTGGGAATCCTAGTTGATCCATAGTCTTCCGTGGGAATCCTCATTGACCCATACTCTTCCGTGGGAATCCTAATTAATCCATTATCTTCCGTGGGAATCGTCATTGGTCCATAATCTTCCGTGGGAATCCTCATTGACCCATAATCTTCCGTGGGAATCCTCATTGACCCATAATCTTCCGCGGGAATCCTCGTTGATCCATAGTCTTCCGTGGGAATCCTCATTGACCCATACTCTTCCGGGGGAATCCTAAATAATCCATAATGCTCCGTGGGAATCCTAATTAATCCATAATCTTCCGTGGGAATCCTCATTGACCCATACTCTTCCGTGGGAATCCTAATTAATCCATTATCTTCCGTGGGAATCCTCATTGATCCATTATCTTCCGTGGGAATCCTAATTAATCCATAATCTTCCGTGGGAATCCGCATTGACCGATACTCTTCCGTGGGAATCCTAATTAATCCATAATCTTCCGTGGGAATCGTCATTGGTCCGTAATCTTCCGTGGGAATCCTCATTGACCCATAATCTTCCGTGGCGATCCTCATTGACCCATAATCTTCCGCGGGAATCCTCGTTGATCCATAGTCTTCCGTGGGAATCCTCATTGACCCATACTCTTCCGTGGGAATCTTAATTAATCCATTATCTTCCGTGGGAATCGTCATTTGTCCATAATCTTCCGTGGGAATCCTCATTGACCCATACTCTTCCGGGGGAATCCTAAATAATCCATAATCTTCCGTGGGAATCCTAATTAATCCATTATCTTCCGTGGGAATCCTCATTGATCCATTATCTTCCGTGGGAATCCTAATTAATCCATAATCTTCCGTGGGAATCGTCATTGGTCCGTAATCTTCCGTGGGAATCCTCATTGACCCATAATCTTCCGTGGCGATCCTCATTGACCCATAATCTTCCGCGGGAATCCTCGTTGATCCATAGTCTTCCGTGGGAATCCTCATTGACCCATACTCTTCCGGGGGAATCCTAATTAATCCATTATCTTCCGTGGGAATCGTCATTGGTCCATAATCTTCCGTGGGAATCCTCATTGACCCATAATCTTCCGTGGGAATCCTCATTGACCCATAATCTTCCGCGGGAATCCTCGTTGATCCATAGTCTTCCGTGGGAATCCTCATTGACCCATACTCTTCCGGGGGAATCCTAAATAATCCATAATGCTCCGTGGGAATCCTATTTAATCCATAATCTTCCGTGGGAATCCTCATTGATCCATTATCTTCCGTGGGAATCCTAATTAATCCATTATCTTCCGTGGGAATCCTCATTGATCCATTATCTCACGTGGGAATCCTAATTAATCCATTATCTTCCGTGGGAATCGTCATTGGTCCGTAATCTTCCGTGGGAATCCTCATTGACCCATAATCTTCCGTGGGAATCCTCATTGATCCATAATCTTCCGTGGGAATCCTCATTGACCCATACTCTTCCTTGGAAATACTAATTGATCCATTATCTTCCGTGGGAATCCTCATTGATCCATAATCTTCCGGGGGAATCCTTAGTGATCCATAATCTTCCGTGGGAATCGTCATTGGTCCGTAATCTTCCGTGGGAATCCTCATTAATCCATTATCTTCCGTGGGAATCCTAATTAATCCATAATCTTCCGTGGGAATCCGCATTGACCGATACTCTTCCGTGGGAATCCTCATTGATCCATTATCTCACGTGGGAATCCTAATTAATCCATTATCTTCCGTGGGAATCGTCATTGGTCCGTAATCTTCCGTGGGAATCCTCATTGACCCATAATCTTCCGCGGGAATCCTAATTAATCCATAATCTTCCGTGGGAATCGTCATTGGTCCATAATCTTCCGTGGGAATCCTCATTGACCCATAATCTTCCGCGGGAATCCTCGTTGATCCATAGTCTTCCGTGGGAATCCTCATTGACCCATACTCTTCCGGGGGAATCCTAAATAATCCATAATCTTCCGTGGGAATCGTCATTGGTCCATAATCTTCCGTGGGAATCCTCATTGACCCATAATCTTCCGTGGGAATCCTCATTGACCCATAATCTTCCGCGGGAATCCTCGTTGATCCATAGTCTTCCGTGGGAATCCTCATTGACCCATACTCTTCCGGGGGAATCCTAAATAATCCATAATGCTCCGTGGGAATCCTATTTAATCCATAATCTTCCGTGGGAATCCTCATTGATCCATTATCTTCCGTGGGAATCCTAATTAATCCATTATCTTCCGTGGGAATCCTCATTGATCCATTATCTCACGTGGGAATCCTAATTAATCCATTATCTTCCGTGGGAATCGTCATTGGTCCGTAATCTTCCGTGGGAATCCTCATTGACCCATAATCTTCCGTGGGAATCCTCATTGATCCATAATCTTCCGTGGGAATCCTCATTGACCCATACTCTTCCTTGGAAATACTAATTGATCCATTATCTTCCGTGGGAATCCTCATTGATCCATAATCTTCCGGGGGAATCCTTAGTGATCCATAATCTTCCGTGGGAATCGTCATTGGTCCGTAATCTTCCGTGGGAATCCTCATTAATCCATTATCTTCCGTGGGAATCCTAATTAATCCATAATCTTCCGTGGGAATCCGCATTGACCGATACTCTTCCGTGGGAATCCTCATTGATCCATTATCTCACGTGGGAATCCTAATTAATCCATTATCTTCCGTGGGAATCGTCATTGGTCCATAATCTTCCGTGGGAATCCTCATTGACCCATAATCTTCCGCGGGAATCCTCGTTGATCCATAGTCTTCCGTGGGAATCCTCATTGACCCATACTCTTCCGGGGGAATCCTAAATAATCCATAATCTTCCGTGGGAATCCTCGTTGATCCATAGTCTTCCGTGGGAATCCTCATTGACCCATACTCTTCCGGGGGAATCCTAAATAATCCATAATCTTCCGTGGGAATCGTCATTGGTCCATAATCTTCCGTGGGAATCCTCATTGACCCATAATCTTCCGCGGGAATCCTCGTTGATCCATAGTCTTCCGTGGGAATCCTCATTGACCCATACTCTTCCGGGGGAATCCTAAATAATCCATAATCTTCCGTGGGAATCGTCATTGGTCCATAATCTTCCGTGGGAATCCTAGTTGATCCATAGTCTTCCGTGGGAATCCTCATTGACCCATACTCTTCCGTGGGAATCCTAATTAATCCATTATCTTCCGTGGGAATCGTCATTGGTCCATAATCTTCCGTGGGAATCCTCATTGACCCATACTCTTCCGGGGGAATCCTAAATAATCCATAATGCTCCGTGGGAATCCTATTTAATCCATAATCTTCCGTGGGAATCCTCATTGATCCATTATCTTCCGTGGGAATCCTAATTAACCCATTATCTTCCGTGGGAATCCTCATTGATCCATTATCTCACGTGGGAATCCTAATTAATCCATTATCTTCCGTGGGAATCGTCATTGGTCCGTAATCTTCCGTGGGAATCCTCATTGACCCATAATCTTCCGCGGGAATCCTAATTAATCCATAATCTTCCGTGGGAATCGTCATTGGTCCATAATCTTCCGTGGGAATCCTCATTGACCCATAATCTTCCGCGGGAATCCTCGTTGATCCATAGTCTTCCGTGGGAATCCTCATTGACCCATACTCTTCCGGGGGAATCCTAAATAATCCATAATCTTCCGTGGGAATCGTCATTGGTCCATAATCTTCCGTGGGAATCCTCATTGACCCATAATCTTCCGCGGGAATCCTCGTTGATCCATAGTCTTCCGTGGGAATCCTCATTGACCCATAATCTTCCGCGGGAATCCTCGTTGATCCATAGTCTTCCGTGGGAATCCTCATTGACCCATACTCTTCCGGGGGAATCCTAAATAATCCATAATCTTCCGTGGGAATCGTCATTGGTCCATAATCTTCCGTGGGAATCCTAGTTGATCCATAGTCTTCCGTGGGAATCCTCATTGACCCATAATCTTCCGCGGGAATCCTCGTTGATCCATAGTCTTCCGTGGGAATCCTCATTGACCCATACTCTTCCGGGGGAATCCTAATTAATCCATTATCTTCCGTGGGAATCGTCATTGGTCCATAATCTTCCGTGGGAATCCTCATTGACCCATAATCTTCCGTGGGAATCCTCATTGACCCATAATCTTCCGCGGGAATCCTCGTTGATCCATAGTCTTCCGTGGGAATCCTCATTGACCCATACTCTTCCGGGGGAATCCTAAATAATCCATAATGCTCCGTGGGAATCCTATTTAATCCATAATCTTCCGTGGGAATCCTCATTGATCCATTATCTTCCGTGGGAATCCTAATTAATCCATTATCTTCCGTGGGAATCCTCATTGATCCATTATCTCACGTGGGAATCCTAATTAATCCATTATCTTCCGTGGGAATCGTCATTGGTCCGTAATCTTCCGTGGGAATCCTCATTGACCCATAATCTTCCGTGGGAATCCTCATTGATCCATAATCTTCCGTGGGAATCCTCATTGACCCATACTCTTCCTTGGAAATACTAATTGATCCATTATCTTCCGTGGGAATCCTCATTGATCCATAATCTTCCGGGGGAATCCTTAGTGATCCATAATCTTCCGTGGGAATCGTCATTGGTCCGTAATCTTCCGTGGGAATCCTCATTAATCCATTATCTTCCGTGGGAATCCTAATTAATCCATAATCTTCCGTGGGAATCCGCATTGACCGATACTCTTCCGTGGGAATCCTCATTGATCCATTATCTCACGTGGGAATCCTAATTAATCCATTATCTTCCGTGGGAATCGTCATTGGTCCGTAATCTTCCGTGGGAATCCTCATTGACCCATAATCTTCCGCGGGAATCCTAATTAATCCATAATCTTCCGTGGGAATCGTCATTGGTCCATAATCTTCCGTGGGAATCCTCATTGACCCATAATCTTCCGCGGGAATCCTCGTTGATCCATAGTCTTCCGTGGGAATCCTCATTGACCCATACTCTTCCGGGGGAATCCTAAATAATCCATAATCTTCCGTGGGAATCGTCATTGGTCCATAATCTTCCGTGGGAATCCTCATTGACCCATAATCTTCCGCGGGAATCCTCGTTGATCCATAGTCTTCCGTGGGAATCCTCATTGACCCATACTCTTCCGGGGGAATCCTAAATAATCCATAATCTTCCGTGGGAATCGTCATTGGTCCATAATCTTCCGTGGGAATCCTAGTTGATCCATAGTCTTCCGTGGGAATCCTCATTGACCCATACTCTTCCGTGGGAATCCTAATTAATCCATTATCTTCCGTGGGAATCGTCATTGGTCCATAATCTTCCGTGGGAATCCTCATTGACCCATACTCTTCCGGGGGAATCCTAAATAATCCATAATGCTCCGTGGGAATCCTATTTAATCCATAATCTTCCGTGGGAATCCTCATTGATCCATTATCTTCCGTGGGAATCCTAATTAACCCATTATCTTCCGTGGGAATCCTCATTGATCCATTATCTCACGTGGGAATCCTAATTAATCCATTATCTTCCGTGGGAATCGTCATTGGTCCGTAATCTTCCGTGGGAATCCTCATTGACCCATAATCTTCCGCGGGAATCCTAATTAATCCATAATCTTCCGTGGGAATCGTCATTGGTCCATAATCTTCCGTGGGAATCCTCATTGACCCATAATCTTCCGCGGGAATCCTCGTTGATCCATAGTCTTCCGTGGGAATCCTCATTGACCCATACTCTTCCGGGGGAATCCTAAATAATCCATAATCTTCCGTGGGAATCGTCATTGGTCCATAATCTTCCGTGGGAATCCTCATTGACCCATAATCTTCCGTGGGAATCCTCATTGACCCATAATCTTCCGCGGGAATCCTCGTTGATCCATAGTCTTCCGTGGGAATCCTCATTGACCCATACTCTTCCGGGGGAATCCTAAATAATCCATAATGCTCCGTGGGAATCCTAATTAATCCATAATCTTCCGTGGGAATCCTCATTGACCCATACTCTTCCGTGGGAATCCTAATTAATCCATTATCTTCCGTGGGAATCCTCATTGATCCATTATCTTCCGTGGGAATCCTAATTAATCCATAATCTTCCGTGGGAATCGTCATTGGTCCGTAATCTTCCGTGGGAATCCTCATTGACCCATAATCTTCCGCGGGAATCCTAATTAATCCATAATCTTCCGTGGGAATCCTCATTGACCCATACTCTTCCGTGGGAATCCTAATTAATCCATTATCTTCCGTGGGAATCCTCATTGATCCATTATCTTCCGTGGGAATCCTAATTAATCCATTATCTTCCGTGGGAATCCTCATTGATCCATTATCTTCCGTGGGAATCCTAATTAATCCATTATCTTCCGTGGGAATCGTCATTGGTCCATAATCTTCCGTGGGAATCCTCATTGACCCATAGTCTTCCGTGGGAATCCTCATTGACCCATACTCTTCCGGGGGAATCCTAAATAATCCATAATCTTCCGTGAGAATCCTAATTAATCCATAATCTTCCGTGGGAATCGTCGTTGGTCCATAATCTTCCGTGGGAATCCTAATTAATCCATAATCTTCCGTGGGAATCCTCATTGATCCATTATCTTCCGTGGGAATCCTAATTAATCCATTATCTTCCGTGGGAATCCTCATTGATCCATTATCTTCCGTGGGAATCCTAATTAATCCATTATCTTCCGTGGGAATCGTCATTGGTCCATAATCTTCCGTGGGAATCCTCATTGACCCATAGTCTTCCGTGGGAATCCTCATTGACCCATACTCTTCCGGGGGAATCCTAAATAATCCATAATCTTCCGTGAGAATCCTAATTAATCCATAATCTTCCGTGGGAATCGTCGTTGGTCCATAATCTTCCGTGGGAATCCTAATTAATCCATAATCTTCCGTGGGAATCCTCATTGATCCATTATCTTCCGTGGGAATCCTAATTAATCCATTATCTTCCGTGGGAATCCTCATTGATCCATTATCTTCCGTGGGAATCCTAATTAATCCATTATCTTCCGTGGGAATCGTAATTAATCCATAATCTTCCGTGGGAATCCTCATTGATCCATAATCTTCCGTGGGAATCCTCATTGACCCATACTCTTCCTTGGAAATACTAATTGATCCATTATCTTCCGCGGGAATCCTAATTAATCCATAATCTTCCGTGGGAATCCTCATTGACCCATATTCTTCCGTGGGAATCCTCATTAATCCATTATCTTCCGTGGGAATCCTCATTGATCCATAATCTTCCGGGGGAATCCTTAGTGATCCATAATCTTCCGTGGGAATCGTCATTGGTCCGTAATCTTCCGTGGGAATCCTCATTAATCCATTATCTTCCGTGGGAATCCTAATTAATCCATAATCTTCCGTGGGAATCCGCATTGACCGATACTCTTCCGTGGGAATCCTCATTGATCCATTATCTCACGTGGGAATCCTAATTAATCCATTATCTTCCGTGGGAATCGTCATTGGTCCGTAATCTTCCGTGGGAATCCTCATTGACCCATAATCTTCCGCGGGAATCCTAATTAATCCATAATCTTCCGTGGGAATCGTCATTGGTCCATAATCTTCCGTGGGAATCCTCATTGACCCATAATCTTCCGCGGGAATCCTCGTTGATCCATAGTCTTCCGTGGGAATCCTCATTGACCCATACTCTTCCGGGGGAATCCTAAATAATCCATAATCTTCCGTGGGAATCGTCATTGGTCCATAATCTTCCGTGGGAATCCTCATTGACCCATAATCTTCCGCGGGAATCCTCGTTGATCCATAGTCTTCCGTGGGAATCCTCATTGACCCATACTCTTCCGGGGGAATCCTAAATAATCCATAATCTTCCGTGGGAATCGTCATTGGTCCATAATCTTCCGTGGGAATCCTAGTTGATCCATAGTCTTCCGTGGGAATCCTCATTGACCCATACTCTTCCGTGGGAATCCTAATTAATCCATTATCTTCCGTGGGAATCGTCATTGGTCCATAATCTTCCGTGGGAATCCTCATTGACCCATACTCTTCCGGGGGAATCCTAAATAATCCATAATGCTCCGTGGGAATCCTATTTAATCCATAATCTTCCGTGGGAATCCTCATTGATCCATTATCTTCCGTGGGAATCCTAATTAACCCATTATCTTCCGTGGGAATCCTCATTGATCCATTATCTCACGTGGGAATCCTAATTAATCCATTATCTTCCGTGGGAATCGTCATTGGTCCGTAATCTTCCGTGGGAATCCTCATTGACCCATAATCTTCCGCGGGAATCCTAATTAATCCATAATCTTCCGTGGGAATCGTCATTGGTCCATAATCTTCCGTGGGAATCCTCATTGACCCATAATCTTCCGCGGGAATCCTCGTTGATCCATAGTCTTCCGTGGGAATCCTCATTGACCCATACTCTTCCGGGGGAATCCTAAATAATCCATAATCTTCCGTGGGAATCGTCATTGGTCCATAATCTTCCGTGGGAATCCTCATTGACCCATAATCTTCCGCGGGAATCCTCGTTGATCCATAGTCTTCCGTGGGAATCCTCATTGACCCATAATCTTCCGCGGGAATCCTCGTTGATCCATAGTCTTCCGTGGGAATCCTCATTGACCCATACTCTTCCGGGGGAATCCTAAATAATCCATAATCTTCCGTGGGAATCGTCATTGGTCCATAATCTTCCGTGGGAATCCTAGTTGATCCATAGTCTTCCGTGGGAATCCTCATTGACCCATACTCTTCCGTGGGAATCCTAATTAATCCATTATCTTCCGTGGGAATCGTCATTGGTCCATAATCTTCCGTGGGAATCCTCATTGACCCATAATCTTCCGTGGGAATCCTCATTGACCCATAATCTTCCGCGGGAATCCTCGTTGATCCATAGTCTTCCGTGGGAATCCTCATTGACCCATACTCTTCCGGGGGAATCCTAAATAATCCATAATGCTCCGTGGGAATCCTAATTAATCCATAATCTTCCGTGGGAATCCTCATTGACCCATACTCTTCCGTGGGAATCCTAATTAATCCATTATCTTCCGTGGGAATCCTCATTGATCCATTATCTTCCGTGGGAATCCTAATTAATCCATAATCTTCCGTGGGAATCGTCATTGGTCCGTAATCTTCCGTGGGAATCCTCATTGACCCATAATCTTCCGCGGGAATCCTAATTAATCCATAATCTTCCGTGGGAATCCTCATTGACCCATACTCTTCCGTGGGAATCCTAATTAATCCATTATCTTCCGTGGGAATCCTCATTGATCCATTATCTTCCGTGGGAATCCTAATTAATCCATTATCTTCCGTGGGAATCCTCATTGATCCATTATCTTCCGTGGGAATCCTAATTAATCCATTATCTTCCGTGGGAATCGTCATTGGTCCATAATCTTCCGTGGGAATCCTCATTGACCCATAGTCTTCCGTGGGAATCCTCATTGACCCATACTCTTCCGGGGGAATCCTAAATAATCCATAATCTTCCGTGAGAATCCTAATTAATCCATAATCTTCCGTGGGAATCGTCGTTGGTCCATAATCTTCCGTGGGAATCCTAATTAATCCATAATCTTCCGTGGGAATCCTCATTGATCCATTATCTTCCGTGGGAATCCTAATTAATCCATTATCTTCCGTGGGAATCCTCATTGATCCATTATCTTCCGTGGGAATCCTAATTAATCCATTATCTTCCGTGGGAATCGTCATTGGTCCATAATCTTCCGTGGGAATCCTCATTGACCCATAGTCTTCCGTGGGAATCCTCATTGACCCATACTCTTCCGGGGGAATCCTAAATAATCCATAATCTTCCGTGAGAATCCTAATTAATCCATAATCTTCCGTGGGAATCGTCGTTGGTCCATAATCTTCCGTGGGAATCCTAATTAATCCATAATCTTCCGTGGGAATCCTCATTGATCCATTATCTTCCGTGGGAATCCTAATTAATCCATTATCTTCCGTGGGAATCCTCATTGATCCATTATCTTCCGTGGGAATCCTAATTAATCCATTATCTTCCGTGGGAATCGTCATTGGTCCATAATCTTCCGTGGGAATCCTCATTGACCCATAGTCTTCCGTGGGAATCCTCATTGACCCATACTCTTCCGGGGGAATCCTAAATAATCCATAATCTTCCGTGAGAATCCTAATTAATCCATAATCTTCCGTGGGAATCGTCGTTGGTCCATACTCTTCCGGGGGAATCCTAAATAATCCATAATCTTCCGTGGGAATCGTCATTGGTCCATAATCTTCCGTGGGAATCCTAGTTGATCCATAGTCTTCCGTGGGAATCCTCATTGACCCATACTCTTCCGTGGGAATCCTAATTAATCCATTATCTTCCGTGGGAATCGTCATTGGTCCATAATCTTCCGTGGGAATCCTCATTGACCCATACTCTTCCGGGGGAATCCTAAATAATCCATAATGCTCCGTGGGAATCCTATTTAATCCATAATCTTCCGTGGGAATCCTCATTGATCCATTATCTTCCGTGGGAATCCTAATTAACCCATTATCTTCCGTGGGAATCCTCATTGATCCATTATCTCACGTGGGAATCCTAATTAATCCATTATCTTCCGTGGGAATCGTCATTGGTCCGTAATCTTCCGTGGGAATCCTCATTGACCCATAATCTTCCGCGGGAATCCTAATTAATCCATAATCTTCCGTGGGAATCGTCATTGGTCCATAATCTTCCGTGGGAATCCTCATTGACCCATAATCTTCCGCGGGAATCCTCGTTGATCCATAGTCTTCCGTGGGAATCCTCATTGACCCATACTCTTCCGGGGGAATCCTAAATAATCCATAATCTTCCGTGGGAATCGTCATTGGTCCATAATCTTCCGTGGGAATCCTCATTGACCCATAATCTTCCGCGGGAATCCTCGTTGATCCATAGTCTTCCGTGGGAATCCTCATTGACCCATAATCTTCCGCGGGAATCCTCGTTGATCCATAGTCTTCCGTGGGAATCCTCATTGACCCATACTCTTCCGGGGGAATCCTAAATAATCCATAATCTTCCGTGGGAATCGTCATTGGTCCATAATCTTCCGTGGGAATCCTAGTTGATCCATAGTCTTCCGTGGGAATCCTCATTGACCCATACTCTTCCGTGGGAATCCTAATTAATCCATTATCTTCCGTGGGAATCGTCATTGGTCCATAATCTTCCGTGGGAATCGTCATTGGTCCATAATCTTCCGTGGGAATCCTCATTGACCCATAATCTTCCGCGGGAATCCTCGTTGATCCATAGTCTTCCGTGGGAATCCTCATTGACCCATACTCTTCCGGGGGAATCCTAAATAATCCATAATGCTCCGTGGGAATCCTAATTAATCCATAATCTTCCGTGGGAATCCTCATTGACCCATACTCTTCCGTGGGAATCCTAATTAATCCATTATCTTCCGTGGGAATCCTCATTGATCCATTATCTTCCGTGGGAATCCTAATTAATCCATAATCTTCCGTGGGAATCGTCATTGGTCCGTAATCTTCCGTGGGAATCCTCATTGACCCATAATCTTCCGCGGGAATCCTAATTAATCCATAATCTTCCGTGGGAATCCTCATTGACCCATACTCTTCCGTGGGAATCCTAATTAATCCATTATCTTCCGTGGGAATCCTCATTGATCCATTATCTTCCGTGGGAATCCTAATTAATCCATTATCTTCCGTGGGAATCCTCATTGATCCATTATCTTCCGTGGGAATCCTAATTAATCCATTATCTTCCGTGGGAATCGTCATTGGTCCATAATCTTCCGTGGGAATCCTCATTGACCCATAGTCTTCCGTGGGAATCCTCATTGACCCATACTCTTCCGGGGGAATCCTAAATAATCCATAATCTTCCGTGAGAATCCTAATTAATCCATAATCTTCCGTGGGAATCGTCGTTGGTCCATAATCTTCCGTGGGAATCCTAATTAATCCATAATCTTCCGTGGGAATCGTCATTGGTCCATGTGTAAAAGTTTTACACTGTCAAAATCATTTTTTTCGTGTCTCCACTTTTGGCACCACCACTTTGAGTGCCATCACAGAAGGAAACGATTTTAAAAAAATCAGAAGAATTTTGCCGAATATCAAAGCCGTTGCCGCTACCTGATGGGTAATCACGACGTTTTTTTTGGCGAATTGTTTGTGAAAATCACTTTTGTGTTTTAAATTTTTACTTTTTTCTTATTTTACGCTTGTTGACATAAAATCTCAGAAATATTTTTTATTCAATTTAATGAAATATAAAAAAATGAAAAATATTGTTTTTTTTTGATGAGGATTAACTTCATTCTGTAATTTTTCAATAATGTCCTTAACATCCTTTAATATGTTTCACTGCATCAATGATTAACGGCATATTTTAATTTTTAACATGTCCTGCAGGCCTGAACACTTAATGATTAATAACGTCAACACCAAAATATTCAAATATAATCCGATGCTTAGTTCTAATAAAAGAAAGCCAAACTTTTTTAAAAAGATTTGTGTAACATCGCTGACACTTGCACAATCATTTTTATATTTGTTCAGAGTTTTTTTTTTCAGACAAATTTGTGTAAAAAAATATGCTTTCACAATGCTGCTTTTTTAGCACAAAAAAAATGTTGATTTTTATGAATCATTAAAAATTGCTGTCCGCTTTTTTCCCTTTAAAAAGAACAACGGAGAAAAGTGGCGGCAAACCAAAAAAAAAGAAAGGAGGAAAATATTGATTGATCAAATTTGTCAATATTCAATTGGAGTCAGCAAAAAAAAAGTTGTTGTAATAGAATAATTTTTGATGGTTAATTTTTGAATATTTTATTGATTAATGTGTAGCAAAACTTGAAAAATAAGTTTAATAATTGCACAATTAATAAAAAATAAAACTTTAAACAATCCAATATTGTCACATTCAATTGTTGTAGATGGTTTATTCCTTCATCGACGTTAATCTAAAACTTTTTTTCTACTAAAGATATTTTTATTACAAATTTTAATCTTTGTATTAAGAACGGGGGTACTAGTTCACTTTTGCTCCCCCCCCCCCCCCCCCAAGACAAAAGCAACCAAATTTTGAACCCTCCCACCGATCTAGCCCCACCCCACTCTCTTACATTTTCTCTTATTTTTATATATTATCTTTCTTCAAAAATTGTTGAATAAAATATTTTTATGAAAAGAAACTAATGTCGTTCAATTATATTTATTTTCTACAAAAGAATGTTCTAATAATTCTTTAGACAAGGATAATCTTGTCCACACTTTGAATAAAATAATAATCTATCGCAGCAGTTTTGTGTAGCATGCAGGTATCGCGATTTCGTCGATGATAATGATAAAAAAATAATATTTGAAAAAAAATACTTGTTTTTAAAACAATTAACAATTTTTAGAATTTTTTAAATTCTGTAACAATTAAAACAATTTGAAAGAGCTTACAGAATGTTTTAGAAACAACATTCTGCAGAATACATTGTTTAAAAAAAATTCAATCAGAGCCGATGACATCGACTCCAACTCCGACTCCGGAGTCGCACCATCACTGCCTCCAGTCTTCAATGCTTTAAAAGCCAAACTCAAGAGAGTTGGGATTTCAAAATTTGAAGAAAATGGCTATTTTATACTATTTTTCTACAGGTTTTTTAAACAAAAACCAATCAATAGATTATTGATTATTTTTTTGGATATTAAATTTAATGACATAAATATTTTGTGCACATAAACACTGTTTCCAGAAAAATAAAAATATTTTCTACTTGTTCCACTTCAGCCCATGTATACCTATACAGTAGCAAAACATAATATTCAAATATTCAAACCAAAATTTAAAAAAATATTGCAGCTTTTCTTTGAAAGAAAGAAATTACAAAAATGTCAAAGAAAAAAAGGGACGCAAAAAAGAACATATGTTTTTTGTTACACAAAAAAATTTATATTCGTCGATTAATTTTTTTTAAAGAAAAAACGTTGTTTACAAATTTTTTCGTTCTATTTTTGAATGTTTGATTTTTATTTTTGTAATAAAACATAAAAACTTTATTTTTTAGAATTTAATGACAAAAATTATAATTTTTTTTGTTTTTCTTAAACAATATTAAAAAAGAAATTGTTTAACTCTGGGTATTATATTTAAAAAAACTATTATTTGTTATTTAACAATGATCATTGACGAAATCATCGAAGCTGCAGCAACACAAACGTGTGACATTATATAAGGGTGTTTCATAAGTTTATCGGTGGTAAAAGAATAATTAAAATACATAAAAATATGTGATCGTTTTCTTCGTTCAGCATTTAACTTTCAGAACGTTCACAATCGATTAATCGGGAGATTCTTCAATTTCAACAGCATATATTCTTGCAGTTTTGGCTACTAAATCTTGAAATGATTTTTGACCCGTAACTACAATGTTATTAAAGTAACAGTATAAATCTGGTAAAAAATAATTAAAACCAGTGCTGTTTCAACATTTTTGTTTTAAAAATTGTTTGAACATACTTTTAAAGATATCAAAGTAATATTATTACATTTTAAAAATGTATTTGAATATTTTGTTTAAAAACAAAATATTCAAATACATTTTTTAAAAAAACGTTTTTGCTGTAATTTAAATGCAACAACAATGTTCTCTGCTTTTTTTTCAAATAAATAAATAAATTTTTATGTTTTTATTCTTTTTTTCTGCAGCAAAAATTGTTATTCGATTTCATTACCAATTTTTTCTTCGCTAAAAATTTTGATTACGAAATTTTTTTTGTACAAATGTCACATCTAAAATGCGAAAGGTTTAAAGAAAAAAAAGAAAGGAAAATCATTTTTTTGGATTTTATTTATTTTTTTAAATATTTTCGATTTTTTCAATATGTTTCTATAATATTTGTATAAAAATAAAAAGATATATATCATTTTTTACAAAAAAATATAATTATAAGAAGTTCAACTGAAATACCTGGAAGAACATTAGCAAAATATCAAGAATTTTCTTGCAACGATATTAATCTAAAATGCCAAATATATTTTTTACCCGAAATTGAAAAAATTTTCACTCAATTATCATCTTATCATTACAACCAGGGATGTGCGGAACTCGGTTTTTAAAACCGGAACGGAACCGGAACGGAATTTATTAATTTTTTTTAAACCGGAACGGAACCGGAACGGAACAAAAACCCCGGATATTCCGCGGAACCGGAACCGGAATTTTTTCGACAATTTTTAAAAAACATTAAAAATTTGAATTTATTAATTAAAAACAAAAAAAAGGATAACATTATTTAACAATCAAAACAAAATTTATTTTTTTTAAATCTTTTTCATCAATAATTCAATTGATTGCTTCTTTATTTTGAATAAATGAATCAACCATTAAAAATAAAGATGACCAACGGACTTCAATTCCACGTTGTAAAACACGTTCTGGTAACTTTTCTATTTCTTGTGCATCTTTGAAAGCATCAGTTAATTTGTAGCTTTTTCTCATTTTGTTGATGAACTTTTTAATTTTTTTCAGTAATTCATTAATCAAAAAAATGATCGAAATAAGCTAGCTGCAGCACTTGCCATTATTTTGCTGTTTTTTTGAGCGCTTCCAAAACTTTTTATATTTACGCGTCTTATATGTAGCTAACTGTTGACAAAGTAAAACATACAAATAAAAAATGGGGTAAAAGAAGAAAGAAAAATTTGGCAAACATAAGTTTAACAACTTTTGCGCACAATGCCAAAGACATTTTGACGCTCAAATTCAAATCCTGTTGTTTTTTAAATTCAAAGAAATTCCGTCACAAAGGTCGATAATTTGCCCAAATTTGTCCCGTTTTTTCCGGATTTTCCTTTCAAAACCGGAACGGAACCGGAACGGAACAAAAACCCCGGATATTCCGCGGAACCGGAATTCCGCACATCCCTGATTACAACTGATTTTTTTTGGGGCGCTGCTGGCGGTGCAGTCATCGAAGGAAATCTTATTTTTTGAAGATCAAAAGAATTTTGCCGAAGATCAAAAGACGTAGCCGCTATAGGATGGGTATTAGCGATGTTTTGTTTGGCCACTGTTTTTTTGTTCAAATCACTTTTTAGATTTTTGTGTAACACCGATATTTTTGATCCGTCGCTTTTTGCTCGCTATTTAATTTTGACTATTTTTCACCTGACGATTTTTTTTATGATTCCTTCAAATCAACAAATTTTTTTTCGCTAAAAATCTGCATTACAAAATTTTTTTTTGAAAAAAGTAGCAAAAAATAAATCGTTTATACATTTATTTTTTTTAAATTTTTTGACATGTATCTTGTTTTAATATTTAAGTTTTTTTTACATAAAACTGTTGTAAATTGATGCAAAAAGAATAATGACCCAAAAAAGTCAATCAAATTACCAAATATTACAAGTTTTTCAACCAAAAAAAAGACTCCGATTGACATCATTTTTAATTTTAATTTGGAAACAACAAAAATTTTATACAAAATGATTAAAAAAAATTTATCAGTCAATTATTCAAAGAAAGCGGCTAGGGATGTATCCTGGTGCCAAGACCGTATTAAGGGGAAGATTCGGGACCTGTGCCCCCCCCCCTGAAATTGAGGAATTTCCTTTGATCCTTTGCCGCTTTGTGTTGGCGGCGACAAAAGATCAAAGGAGCCCCCACCCCAAAATTGCTGGGCCCCCTCCGAAATTTTTTTCTGTATACGGCCTTGCCTGGCGCCCTCTGACACAACGCCAATCGCAAACTGCATATATTTTTCTAATTTTCTTTATTGTTTTTTCTATGCATTTTACAGTATTTAAATTGACCAGGTGGTCGCATAGATCGTCAAAATAATGACGAAATTCAGATAGCATAGATCGCAAGGCCGTATACAGAAAAAAATTTAAGGGGGGGCCCAGCGATTTTGGTGGGGGGCACGCCTTTGATCTTTTGCCGCCGCCAACACGAAGCGGCAAAACATCAAAGGAAATTACTCAATTTCGGGAGGGGGGGGGGGGCACGGGCTTTTTTTCCGTTTCTGATTTTTTGGCAAAAAAAAATATTTATTGGCTTTTTGCGTCCATTTATATCCATTTAGACCTAATTTATGAAAGGAAAATTTGACCCAATATTCAAAAGCAAGATCAAAATGTGGCAAAAAAGTGCAAACGCATTAAAAAAGAACAAAATTTTGATGAAAGACATTTTTTTTGCCAAAATATTATTGGAAAATAGCGGTAGCAGTAGCGATAGCTTGTAGCGGTGTAGCGGAGCGGTAGCGGTAGCCAGTGTTGTGCCGGATAATTTTTATCGGCTCCGGCTCCGATTAGAAATTTTTCTTTAAAAGTTGTAGATATGCTTTATTAATGTAAATTATCCCTATTAAACTGTTTTAAATTATTAAATGTTGACTTCAAAGTCTTACAGCACATTTTAAAAATTTTCCAAATTTTTCAATTTTTTTAAAATTATTTTTCAAACGATTTATAAAGCATTCTGAGCTTCTTTTTAGACTTTTTATGACACAAAACTGATTCTGGAATCTTAATTCTAACATAAAAATAAGTTGAAACAATTTTTAACAAAATTTCTTTCCGGAGCCGATGCATCGGCTCCACCTCATCGGCTCCGGCTCCAGCTCCGGCTCCGGAGCCGGCTCCGGAGCTGGCTCCGAGGAGCCGCAACAACGCTGGTGGTAGCGGCAATTTTTAAACAGCGGTAGCGGAGCGGTAGCGGAGCGGTAGCGGAGCGGTAGCGCTAAAAGGTGGAAGCGGGAATACACTGCCCCCCCCCCCTTAAATACGGCGCAGATAGATCGTCAAAATAATGACGAAATTCAGATAGCAGAATTTAGTGAGACGATCTAAGCAACCATTTTGTTAGACCCTTGACCACGATATTCAGATAAAGCTAGAGATATATCCGGAAAACCTCGGGAAATATTATTTACCCCAAGCAAAACCCCATAAATCCCGTTGAAAATCATACCCTTATGCTTCCAACAGCAATAATATTATCCAACCAATATATAATAATATTTTATTAAATAACCAAACACTTAAACACAATCAAATAAATAATAAAAGTTGAGAGCAAAAAGCAAGAGCAACTTCCTTTTTACAACAAAAAGTTTAAGACCGAGTTCCCAAAAATAAACAACAACAAAACAGCGGTTGACAATTTGTCATAAAACGCCAAGAGAGAAAATACAAACAAAAATAAAAGAGAGGCAACCAAGATAGGCGAATAAGAATAGAACGCCAAAATAAGTCCGTACTATCGCAAAAGGGAAATACAATAATTAGGGGAATATGCACAATGCTCTAACATGCCCCCTCCCCGAAATAAATAGCGTCCTCGCTATTGTTCTTCACGACGACGGCGATTTGAAGATGGATCACGAGCAGAAGAATCATCTAACCACTTTTCAACTTTGCGTTTTGGATTGTGAACATATCCACGGCTTTGATAGCTTGATCGACCACGATTAACATTCCCACGATAATAAGGTTTTCCACGCTCATTATGACAAACACTTGAATTAGTAAGATTAGCAAGTGGACCAGGAGTTGAATTTTGTGTTGCATTATAATTATTTGGATCAGCTTGAAGACAATCGCGATGTTTCCACTTAAAATCAAGATGATTAACGTAATCAACCAATTTACGAGTTCCACGTTCTGTAAGAATTCCATGATGAGTAACATGTTCAGTTGCTTCTTTGTTTGATGGAGTTGCATTAAGCCAATGGATCAATTTCATTTCATCAACTTCTTCCATTCCAATAAGACGACAATCACTTGCAGCATTTTCTTTGTACCAAGTTGTAAATTTCTGGCTCATTTCAGGAAAGTCGAGATGGCGCAATACAGGCAACATGATCACTTTGCAGCTGTTACAGTGTTCCAAGTTATTAAGAGTTTGCATCATCACATAAGTAGCAGCATCAAATTGTGATCCAGAACCATATAATAGTTTTTCCGTAGGAACATAGACAATAAGCTTTGTTTTGGAACCAAAAATAACTCTTCCACGCAGTTCAGACTCTTCAGGATTGGTAATTGGCCAGTAATTTGCATTGATAGCATTCTTTATCCGCAGGGCATTTTCCCCACCGACAATTACGGTATCCATATTTTTAATGAGCATAAAGTGAGTATTGTTCACATGAGCAATCATTTCACAGATAATTTCAGGATTTTCAAATTCTTTGGTATTTATTGACTTTCCCAGCATCGACTTAAGTTCACCAGCTTGATGAGGGCATTTTCCAATAACTACTTTCCAAACGCTTTTCAAAACTTCCTGGGAGATATGTATCTTCTCTGGACGGGCAAGGATATCATCGGCTTTCTTAATAGCTTCTTCTTTATCTTGATCACTCATCTTTGAACTTGTTGCGATTGCAACTTTTTCAGCCAAATCACGAACAGATAAAGCTTCAACTTTGGAAAACTTTGAATCCTGAAGTACCAATCCAATGGTGAGAGTACATTCTTCATCAGCACATGAATAGAATTCCGAGGCCTTTGAAGTAGCCTTATCGGTATTGCTAAAAACAACAGAATTAATAGTAATATTACAAGCCCTTGTTCTTCTCGAAGTTTCTCCTTTAAGTACTTGAGCATCACATTCCTTTCCTTGCCATTTAACAACTTGAGATAAGTGGATCTCTTTTAAACTTTCCCCATGTAGGAATTTAACTTTAACATGAGTATTTCCTATTTCAATAACACGGGCAGGGCCTTCCCAACGCGGAGCAAGTTTACTGAGAGCATTCTTAACTCTTTCTGTTGGCAATTCAACAAACACCAAATCATCAATTTTAAAGGTTGTGGCATGTGTATGTTTACGACTATCATATTCTGCTGCCATTTTGCGACGATAATCTTCAAGTTTTTCGCGAACAAACTCTTGTGCAGCATGTAAGTTTTCAAGCACTTGATGCTTGTAATCCACAATGTCAGTTTGATACCGAGAAGGCTGTTCTATTGGATCAATTGCACTTGGAGTATAAGCATCAAAACCATGTAACAGGAAATGAGGAGTTTCACCAGTAGCTTCATGGGGTACGGTATTGTAAGCAAACAAAGCAAAAGGGAGAACTTCACACCATTCCGTTGTCGCATTAATACGCTTTGCAAGCACTTTTTTAAGAGTTTGGATAAACCTTTCAGATAACCCATTAAACTGAGAGTTATAACCAAGTGAAAAAATGCTTTGAACACTTGTAAGAGCAGTAATTCGACTCATTAATTTATTATCGAATTCACGACCCATATCGGAGATAACTTGCCGGGGGAATCTTTGTTCCCGCAAACACCATTTTTCGAGAAAAACTTTTGCTACTTCTTCTGCAGATTTGGAAGTTAATGGAAAAGCTGACGCATATTTAGTAAAATGATCAATAATGATGAGCATATACTTGTATCCATTTTCACTAAGTGGCATTTCAGCGATATCCATTCCTACAATTTGCATCGGTAAATCAGTTTTGATAGGATGCAATGGCGGACGATCTCGCCGATGACTTTTATGAGCAAAGCATTGCATGCATGTTTTTGTCCATTCGGCAATATCATTTCCCATATTAACCCAAAAATACTGATTCCGTAACGTGTTTTTAACTTTCCGCGTGCCAAAATGACCACCAAAAATACCACAATGCTTCTCTTCCCAAAGAAATTTACGTTTCCCTAAGGGAACAATTTTTACAGTACGGCCTTTTTTATCGGTTTTTAACAAAAATCCATCTTTAGCTGAAAATTCGTTTTTTCCTTCGCTAACAACTCCTAGCTTTTCTACTTGTTCACAAAGATCTTTGTAATGAGACTCATCTTTAAGCATATTGAACCAGGTTTCATTACTTTTATCTTCTATCGACAAAATAACAGAGTCCATGATTTCGACATGTTCTCCACAAGCACTTTCTGAATGACAGCGACTCAAGGCATCTGCAACCACATTAAATTTGCCTTTAACATACTGTATCGTTAATTCCTGATACTCTTGAAGCTCCAATGCCCAACGGATAAGTTGTGGAGACAAATTCCCTTTCTTTAACAATCCAACAAGCGGTTGATGATCTGTACGAACTAGAATTTTAGCTCCCATAATGAAAGTTTTAAGCTTTCTCATTGCAACAACGACAGCTAAAGCTTCTAGTTGAGTAATGCTATAGTTTCGTTCAGATTCCGAGCATGCTTTCGAGATATAAAACAATGGATGGAAATTTCCGTCATTATCCTGTTGTGTTAAAACTGCTCCCACACCAGTTTTACAAGCATCTGTCCAGATAACAAATGGCTTTGAACCATCAATAGCAGATTCATAATCAGGTTGATTAAGAATTGGGGCACAAATCAATTTAGCTTTAAGTTGATCAAATGAGAACTGTTCATCTTCATTCCAATGAAAATCAGTATTTTTTCTTGTTAGAGCTATAAGAGGTGCGGCAATCGTAGCAAACCCTTCAATAAATTTACGATGATAGGAAGCAAGGCCTAGAAACTGTCGGACTTGAGTAACACTAGTTGGAATAGGAAAATTTTGCACTTTATCAATTTTATCTTGTCCCACAGCAACACCTTCTGCCGATACAACATGTCCCAAATAAACAAGTTTAGTTTTTGCAACTTCACATTTCTTTGGTTTTAGTTTTAAATTGTATTTAATCAATCGCTTAAATACTTCTTCGATGATCTCCAAATGCTCTTCTTCGGTTTCAGTAGCTATCAAAATATCATCCAAGAACTTGAACAATGATTTGCCAACTAAATCACCAAAAACAACTTCCATCATTCGAGAGAAACAAGCAGGAGAAGTAGTTAACCCTTGAGGAAGAACTAAAAATTGCCACAGTTTACCCAACGCAGAGAATGCAGTTTTATGTTTATCACTTGCTGCCATTGGAATCTGAAAATATCCAGAGACCATATCTAACGCAGTAAAAATCTTTTTTCCTTTAAGGCTCATCAATAAAGCATCTTGATTCGGAAGTGGATAAGCATCTTTTCGAGTAACATTATTTAGCCTACGATAATCAACGCACATTCGAACAGTGCCGTCCTTCTTTCGAACTAAAACAAGAGGGCTATTCCATTCAGATGAACTTTCTTCAATCGCTTCCTGATCACGTAACGTATCAACAAGACTTTTGACTTCATGCTTCATAGGTAATGGAATAGGTCTTGCTGGTTGTTTAATTGGACGAGCATCACCAGTATCAATTGTATGTTCACATACCGAAGTACGACCAAATTCATCATCTGTTACAGCAAAAGCGAGGTTATACTTCTCAATAAGTTGTCGTAATTGAGCTTTAGCTTTATTACTAAATCCAGGAGCATCCATATTAAGAAGCTCATGAAGTCTTTCTTCTCTTTCACTATTATTAGTTATTATATAAACAGGTTCTTCAACTTCAATACTTGGAGCAACAATTTCCGATACAACTTCAGCAGGAAATGCTTCAGCAACGAGTTCACCACGTTCAAACACTTGGATTATATCTGCTTCATTACGGTATTCCATATATGCAAAACCAGTTTCACAATTACAAAACCCACTTTCAAGTCCTTCAATACGAGATTCAAGTAAAGTATCCCCGATAGTTGAAGTCGAAACTTTCATAAATGCGGTAGTCCGCGGAGGGACAACAATACGATTCGCAACTTCCACTTTTAAGCCAACGTTATTAATAGTTGTAGTATTTTGTTGCTGTTCCACTTCCTCATATTTAGTGGTCTTTAATGAAATTTCAAGCGCTTCGATCCAATCTTTATCATCTTGTAAAACATTGGTACCGATTAGTACCGCTTGCTGCAATCCCGCAACAACAAAAAATTTTGCATGTTTAGGAGGTTTATTTCCCCAATGAACTGGAATTCGAAGACAATTAACTACATTTAAAGCATTACCATCGGCTCCAACTAACCTTTTATGCTTAAACGTTTTTGGATCTTCTTGAGTAATTTGCCTGATTTCTCTAGGTCGTTGCCTTAAAATTTTTCCAATCGCTGCTTCACTAATAACAGATGCACATGCACCTGAATCAAGCATAGCACAAACTGTAACACTATCAAGGCAAACATCAAACATGGCTTTCTTGCCAAACATTTGCAAATCCTCAACATCTGTTTCACAAATATTATCAACAGGTATTAATCCATTTAATTCCAACGTACCAATATCTTTTACTTGATCAACGTTATGTATTTGTGGTTCAACACAATCACTTGAATAATGCCCCGGCTTCTTGCATTTGTAACAGACATATGGATTACGAGGAACATTGTTTGGAGAAGTAAGAGGAGGATCAGTTGGAACTCTTTGGAATTCCGTTCTGCTTGACTGTAACACACTGTTATATTGATCACGCTGATTGCCAAAGTTCCTTGAATCTTTATATGCACTACCTCTTGGAGGATAACGTTGTTGCTGATATACAGGTTTTCTATTCCCATAACTTGAAGGAGGTTTTAGGTCAGATTTAAAAACAGAGTCATTCTTCTTCTTAATCAACAAGCTTTCTTCAACACCTAGTACAAGCTCTTTTAAGCGAGTATAATCTTCTTTGAAATGAGGGATAATTGTTGAACCGAAGATTGGATTAGAATCTTCTTGAGTAAGACGAATTAAAATCTTCTTTAGTTCAGCATCACCCTGATCGTTGTCATCATTGAAGGCTCGAGTAACTTGTTGTTCAATCTCTTCAAGAAGATTCTTATATAATTTATCCTCCGTCTTGCCAATCCGGTCCAAGGAAGTACGAAGTGTGAAGGTTGCAACAGAACTATCACACCCTAATGCATTCAACAGCCCCGCTTTAATCGCATCATAAGAAGCATTCTTTCGAATAAGCTTATCATGAACAAATTGCAATTTTGGCATATAATTTCCAACGATTGTTGCTTTAGCTTTATCGTCATAACCGCGAGACGTAACTGCTTCATCAAAGTATCGAAAATACCGTTCAAGTTCAACACGTGTTTTTCCTTGAAACTTATCAGGCATTGGAAGAGGAATGCAAGCTCTAGTATTAACTCCACTGATATCCCCATTATCAATTAAAGAAGTTAACCCACCTTGTTTGAAGACTTCCGGTTGATGTTGTTGCTTCCATTCTTGCTTTGAACAAACACTTGACAACGATTCTCCACGAGATAAAATTGGTTCAACAATAATTCTCTTCTTCGAATCTTCAAGTTCGCCCTGCAATTTTCGATAGCGATTAATAAGATCGGATAAACTATTAATCCCCAATGCTTTAAGCTTTCTTTGATCTCCCACACTCATTCCCGAGGCCTTGGATGATTCTCCTTCAAGCTTTGTTATAAGTTCTTCTCGTTCAAGCAGAAGCTCGCTCTTTTGTTGACGAAGATCCACGATCTCTTGTTCGAACACTTCAATTGTTCTATCTTTTCCATCCATTACAGATAAACACCACGAAGGGCTATCTGTAAGGAAATCTTCAAGTTCAAATAAAAGATTTTCATCAATCTTTTGACTTGGTTTATTCATTCTTTCAAGCATATCATTTGCAATATCAACTTCCTGTTTGAGTTTACGATAAGCTTCAGCAGCATCACTAATAAAGCTTTGTACCTGAGATCTTATACTCTTAATGGCACCTTCATCAGTTTCAGTAGGTTCAGCTGGTTGTTGAGTAACATCCAGAGGAAAATCCTTTTCATCTTCACTTATTATACCAATAACAATCTCTTCACCAACCAAAGCACGTGATTCATATATTCCAACACCATTTGGTACACAAACTGGT
The DNA here is from genome assembly GCA_964035985.1 of Panagrolaimus superbus. Lineage (NCBI taxonomy): Eukaryota > Metazoa > Nematoda > Chromadorea > Rhabditida > Panagrolaimidae > Panagrolaimus > Panagrolaimus superbus. The sequence goes on from OZ038357.1 coordinate 18,889,443, forward strand.
GGATATATACCAAAAGAAAGTTCAACACCTTTTGCTTTACGATCATCATTAAGTTGACCATCAACAACTTTTTCATTATCAAACACTTTCCCATTATCAAACAATCGGCTGCATTTTCTTGAACATTCAATATCTTCCATATAATCTTCACCATTTATAACATTTGTTGGATCGGCAACAAGTTCTTTTCGTTCATCATCAACATTTAAGCAATTTATATATGCTGTACTTTGAAGAGAGGAAAAACGACCGGTGGAGCCCTCCATGTTAGACCCTTGACCACGATATTCAGATAAAGCTAGAGATATATCCGGAAAACCTCGGGAAATATTATTTACCCCAAGCAAAACCCCATAAATCCCGTTGAAAATCATACCCTTATGCTTCCAACAGCAATAATATTATCCAACCAATATATAATAATATTTTATTAAATAACCAAACACTTAAACACAATCAAATAAATAATAAAAGTTGAGAGCAAAAAGCAAGAGCAACTTCCTTTTTACAACAAAAAGTTTAAGACCGAGTTCCCAAAAATAAACAACAACAAAACAGCGGTTGACAATTTGTCATAAAACGCCAAGAGAGAAAATACAAACAAAAATAAAAGAGAGGCAACCAAGATAGGCGAATAAGAATAGAACGCCAAAATAAGTCCGTACTATCGCAAAAGGGAAATACAATAATTAGGGGAATATGCACAATGCTCTAACAATTTGGCCAATTTGAATTCAGTAAAATGCATTTTTTGGTATTTTTTTGTTAGAAAAAAACTTGAAACTCGTAAAAAAAGAAAGGTTTATTTCTCCGACATTGCATTGAAAAAAATTTTGCTATTTTTTTTTGCTAATTATGACACAACTTTGATGTTGTCGGCAAAAAGCTTTGATCTATTACCACCTTATGGCCGGGTGGGGTAAAAAAAGTCAATTTTTACATGACGTCATATCTGTACATCCCCTTAACCCATGCTTGTAAACATCAATTTTTAGAGGTATTTTTTATTCAATTAAATGAAATTTTAAACAATTAAAAATATTGTTTTTTTCAGTGAGGATTAACTTTATTCTGTAATTTTTCAATAATGTTTATAACAATCTCGCTTTTTGTCAATGCTTAAAGGCAGGTTTTTAAAATTTTTATTTTTTTAACATATAAAATTTTAATGATTAATAAAGTTAACACCAAAATATTCAAATATAATCCGATGATTAAAGCTAAAAAAAAGAAAGCTAAAATTTTTTGAAGACTTTTTTAAAAAGATTTGTGTAACATCGCTGACACTTGCAAAATCATTTTTATATTTGTTCAGAGTTTTTTTTTTCAGACAAATTTGTGTAAAAAAATATGCTTTCACAATGCTGCTTTTTTAGCACAAAAAAAATGTTGATTTTTATGAATCATTAAAAATTGCTGTCCGCTTTTTTCCCTTTAAAAAGAACAACGGAGAAAAGTGGCGGCAAACCAAAAAAAAAGAAAGGAGGAAAATATTGATTGATCAAATTTGTCAATATTCAATTGGAGTCAGCAAAAAAAAAGTTGTTGTAATAGAATAATTTTTGATGGTTAATTTTTGAATATTTTATTGATTAATGTGTAGCAAAACTTGAAAAATAAGTTTAATAATTGCACAATTAATAAAAAATAAAACTTTAAACAATCCAATATTGTCACATTCAATTGTTGTAGATGGTTTATTCCTTCATCGACGTTAATCTAAAACTTTTTTTCTACTAAAGATATTTTTATTACAAATTTTAATCTTTGTATTAAGAACGGGGGTACTAGTTCACTTTTGCTCCCCCCCCCCCCCCCCAAGACAAAAGCAACCAAATTTTGAACCCTCCCACCGATCTAGCCCCACCCCACTCTCTTACATTTTCTCTTATTTTTATATATTATCTTTCTTCAAAAATTGTTGAATAAAATATTTTTATGAAAAGAAACTAATGTCGTTCAATTATATTTATTTTCTACAAAAGAATGTTCTAATAATTCTTTAGACAAGGATAATCTTGTCCACACTTTGAATAAAATAATAATCTATCGCAGCAGTTTTGTGTAGCATGCAGGTATCGCGATTTCGTCGATGATAATGATAAAAAAATAATATTTGAAAAAAAATACTTGTTTTTAAAACAATTAACAATTTTTAGAATTTTTTAAATTCTGTAACAATTAAAACAATTTGAAAGAGCTTACAGAATGTTTTAGAAACAACATTCTGCAGAATACATTGTTTAAAAAAAATTCAATCAGAGCCGATGACATCGACTCCAACTCCGACTCCGGAGTCGCACCATCACTGCCTCCAGTCTTCAATGCTTTAAAAGCCAAACTCAAGAGAGTTGGGATTTCAAAATTTGAAGAAAATGGCTATTTTATACTATTTTTCTACAGGTTTTTTAAACAAAAACCAATCAATAGATTATTGATTATTTTTTTGGATATTAAATTTAATGACATAAATATTTTGTGCACATAAACACTGTTTCCTGAAAACTTAAAATACTTTCAAGTTGTTCCAGTTCAGCCCAGGTACAGCATCAAAATATAATGTTCAAACTTTTCTATTACTGTACCATTTGCACTGTATCTTTTTTCACGCTATGTATAGGAGCGAATAAATAAATAAATAAAATAAATATTCAAACAATAAAATAATAAAAATGTTGCAGCTTTTCTTTGAAAAAAAGAAATTACAAAAATATCAAAGTAAAAAAAGGAAGCTAAAAAGAACATATGTTTTCTGTTACACAAAAAAATTTATATTCGTCGATTAATTTTTTTTTAAAGAAAAAAAAGCTTACACATGTTTTTGCTCTATTTTTGAATGTTTGATTTTTATTTTTGTAATAAAATATTAAAACTTTATTTTTTTAGATTTTAAATTTAATGACAAAAATTATAATTTTTTAAACTTGAACTGAAGTTTTTCTTGAAACAATATTTAAAAAATGAAAAAAAATTGTTTATCTCTGTGCATTATATTTTATGAAATCATTATTTTTTATTTAACAATGATAATTGACGAAATCGTCGAAGTTGCAGCGCCACAAACGTATGACATTATATAAGGGTGTTTCATAAGTTTTTTCAGAGGTAAAAAAATAATTAAAATACATAAAAATATGTGAAAAAACAGTTACACTATTTGAATATTTAAATTTATATTAATAATTTTAATGGTAAACACTTTTTAATAAATCCAAAAAATTTAAGAAAAAAATCATAAAAAATTCATAAAAATTCAAATTTCAAATAAATCGTTTTCTTCGTTCATCATTTAACTTTCAGAACGTTCAATATCGATTAATCGGGAGATTCTTCAATTTCAACAGCATGTATTCTTGCAGTTTTGGCTACTAAATCTTGACGTGATTTTTCACCCGTATCTACAATGTTACTAAAGTAAGGAAAAGCCGTTAATAAATGATTAGCCATAAAAAGTGTTTCGGTTTCTTTATAAACATTTTTGTTTAAAAAATTGTTTGAACATACTTTTAAAGATAACAAAGAAATATCATTACTTTAAAGTAAATATTCAAATACATTTTTTTTAAAAACGTTTTTGCTGTAATTTAAATGCAACAACAATGTTCTCTGCTTTTTTCTTCAAAAATTCAGTTTTTATCGATTTTTTAGCACTTTTCGCAAATTTTGGCATAAAATTCGGGCCCATCGGCATTTAAAATGTAGCTTTCCATATGCCATTCTCTCAGTCGATAGCTCTATCGATTTGCTATCGAACAATATCAAAAGTTTTTTACGAATTAAAAATCTAACAGGGCCCATCTGACGGCCCGACTCGGCCCGAAAGTCGGCCCGAGCCATGCTTATGCTTGAAGTTCAAATAAATAATTTTTTATGTTTTTTATTCTTTTTTTCTGCAGCAAAAATTGTTGTTGGATTTCATCAGCATTTTTTTCGCTAAAAATTTTGATTACGAAATTTTTTTTGTTTTTGTTTTGAAAAGAGAAGGGCGCGGGGCGGGGCGCAAACTGCGAAAAACACAAAAGCATAACACTGTTCGTCACAGTATGAAAAATTAAATGTTAATTTACAAACTAATAATCAGAGCTACTAGATGTTATTTTTTATGCTGATTCCGAATATGGTATTTAAAAAAATTTTCGCATAGGACAAAGGGTGGAAAACTCAAAAATAGCATGTTTTTTCGACTTTTGACCCCTAAGTAAGCCCAAGTAAGCATAACTGGTGGCACAGTTCGATAGCCCTTAAAAAAATACATATATAGTAAAAAGGAAAATCACAGGAAATCACAAGAAAAAAATAGGGAGCAATCGCAGAGCTAGATTTTGATCAAAAACGTTAAAAAATGGAAGGAAGAAAATAAAAATGCATTGTTTTGGCAATGTGTCTTTTATCGCTATGCGACAATTGCAAAGAAAAGAAAGGAAAAAAGTGTTCTTTTTTTTTTTTTTTTCGACGAAAATTTTTTGTTTTCTTCAATTTTCAGATGGCATTTTCGTCGCTTCTGAAACACTTTTTTTACTTTTTGTTTTTATTTTCGTTTCATTCAGGGTTGAAAGCACTAGAATATCCACACACAATTTTTTTCTTTCAATTTTTTATTTTTACTTGCCGGTCTCTAAATTTGGAAACAACAAAAATTTTATACAAAATGATTTAAAAAAATTTATCATTCAATTATTCAAAGAAAACGGCTAGGGATGTAAGACGCGTAAATATAAAAAGTTTTGGGCGTGCCAAAAAAAACGGCTTATTTTGAAAAAAATTTCACCCTTTTTTCAGGATCGGTTTTGAGGCGTATTTGGAAAAAAATCTCAAATTTTTTTTCAAGTCGAGTAAACTACAAAATTTGTAAAAACTTTTCACTGGCAGTAGCCAAAGCGAGACTAAAGCTTTTTTCCAAAAAAAAATTCATGCAATTTCTTATTTTAAAAAACATATTTTTTCGAATAAAAAAATCATGAAAAACGAGGATTTTGCAAAACCTCCGTTTTTCGAAGCTGAAATTAGCCCAAGTTGATTTTTCAGTGATTTCTGAAAAAAAATTTCATCGACTATTTACAACAGTTGTAAAAAAGCCAAAATTTACAACAGTTGTAAAAAAACCAAAATTTACAACAGTTGTAAAAAAGCCTGTTGCAAAATTTCAAATCCTTGGCAAAATGTTCATTCTCCAAACGAATGTCTTCTTTGCAAAAAAATGTTGCAACTTTTTTATCACGATTTTTTACTTTATATAAATGTTTTATTTACTCTTCTCTACTGTTTTTATTATTACATTTTATTAAACATTACCAGTAAGTGTGCAACTACACCAATTTGCGAGCTGTTTGTTGGAGTTTTTTTTGTAAATGTAAAAAATGAAAAATTGAATCAATTTTGATGAAAACTCCATCAAACAACTCGCAAATTGGATGTTGTTGCACAATTACTGGTAATGTTTAATAAAATGTTATAATAAAAACGGCAGTAAATAGTAAATAAAACAATAGTTTAAAGTAAAAATTCAAGGATATAAAAGTTGCAACAACTTTTTTTGGAAGAAGAAATTTGCAAAAAATGAAAACCTTGGCAAAATGTTCATTCCGTAAAATAAATTTCTTCTTCGAAAAAAAGTTGCCGCAACTTTTATATCTTTGAATTTTTACTTTAAACTATTGTTTTATTTACTATTTACTGCCGTTTTTATTATAACATTTTATTAAACATTACCAGTAATTGTGCAACAACATCCAATTTGCGAGTTGTTTGATGGAGTTTTCATCAAAATTAATTTAATTTTTCATTTTTTACATTTACAAAAAAAACTCCAACAAACAGCTCGCAAATTGGTGTAGTTGCACACTTACTGGTAATGTTTAATAAAATGTAATAATAAAAACAGTAGAGAAGAGTAAATAAAACATTTATATAAAGTAAAAAATCGTGATAAAAAAGTTGCAACATTTTTTTGCAAAGAAGACATTCGTTTGGAGAATGAACATTTTGCCAAGGATTTGAAATTTTGCAACAGGCTTTTTTACAACCAGTGTTGTTGCGACTCCGACTCCGGAGTCGATGGAGTCGACTCCACATCGACTCCGACTCCGGAGTCGGAGTCGGAGTCACTAATTCCAAAAGATCAAAGAAAAAGATGCCGCTTTTCGGAGTCGGAGTCGATAGATTCGACTCCGATTGAATTTGACTCCGGAGTCGGAGTCGGAGTCGATAAAAAATGTCGGGCACATCACTGTTTACAACTGTTGTAAATTTTGGTTTTTTTACAACTGTTGTAAATTTTGGCTTTTTTACAACTGTTGTAAATAGTCGATGAAATTTTTTTTCACAAATCACTGAAAAAATATCTTGGGCTAATTTCAGCATAAAAATGCAGTAATTTTGAAAAAAACTACATGAAATTTTTTTTCATGAAAAACCGGAGTCGCACCATCACTGCCTCCAGTCTTCAATGCTTTAAAAGCAAACCTCAAGAGAGTTGGAATTCGAAATTTGAGGAAAACTGCTATTTTATACTATTTTTTTACAGGAATTTTATACCATAATCAATCATAATTTATTGTTTATTTTTTTGGATATTAAATTTAATGACATAAATATCTGTGCATTTAAACGCTGTTTCCTGAAAACTTAAAATACTTTCAAGTTGTTCCAGTTCAGCCCATGTACAGCAGCAAAATATAATATTCAAACTTTTCTATTACTGTACCATTTGCACTGTATCTTTTTTCACGCTATGTATAGGAGCGAATAAATAAATAAATAAAATAAATATTCAAACAATAAAATAATAAAAATGTTGCAGCTTTTCTTTGAAAAAAAGAAATTTCAAAAATGTCAAAGAAAAAAAAGGAAGCTAAAAAGAACATATGTTTTTTGTTACACAAAAAAATTTATATTCGTCGATTAATCTTTTTTAAAGAAAAAAAAAGTTGTTTACACATATTTTTTTGCTCTATTTTTGAATGTTTGATTTTTATTTTTATAATAAAACATTAAATGTTAATTGTTTTTGGATTTTAAATTTAATGACAAAAATTATAATTTTTTAAACTTGAACTGAAGTTTTTATTAAACAATATTTAAAAAAAAATTGTTTATCTCTGTGCATTATATTTAAAAAAACTATTATTTGTTATTTGACAATGATCATTAACGAAATCGTCCAAGCTGCAGCAACACAAACGTATGACATTATATAAGGGTGTTTCTTAAGTTTTTTCAGAGGTTAAAGAATAACTAAAATACATAAAAATATGTGAAAAAAAACAATTACACCATTGGAATATTTAAATTTATGTTAATAATTTTAATAGTAAACATTTTTTAATAAATCGAATATGTTTGAGGAAAAAAATTTATAAAAATTCAAATTTCAAATAAATCGTTTTTTTCGTTCGACATTTAAATTTCAGAACGTTCAGTATCGATTAATTGGGAGATCTTCATTTTCAACAGCATGTATTCTTGCAGCTTTTGGCTACTAAATCTTGAAATGATTTTTCACCCGTAACTACAGTGTTATTAAAGTCAGATAAAGCTGTTAATAAATGGTTAGCAACTAATATTGTTTATGTTTTTTATAAACATTTTTGTTTAAAAAATTGTTTGAAGATACTTTTAAAGCGAACAAAGCAATATTATTCCTTTAAATAAAATATTCAAATACATTTTTTTAAAAACTTTTTTGCTGTAATTTAAATGCAACAACAATGTTCTCTGCTTTTTTCTTCCTTCAAATAAATAATTTTTTATGTTTTTTATTCTTTTTTCCTGCAGCAAAAATTGTTATTCGATTTCATTACCAATTTTTTCTTCGCTAAAAATTTTGATTACGAAATTTTTTTCGTACAAATGTCACATCTGTTTGATAAGTCCTGTCGGGTGTTTGATCGACTGGCAAATTTTTAGCTTTTAATGAAAGTCGTTAATTTCTTTTTTAAAAGATGTTCATGGGTATTGAAATTTATGGTTCAAAGGCTTTTTGGCAAGATTTTATTTTTGGCGGATTTACAGGGGATACACAGGGGGTACCAAGCAAAATGCCGAAATTTTCGAAAAATTTTTTTTTTGTTTTTTTGATATAAATCGATAATTTTGAATGTGTTTGACTTCTCTGTGGAAGATTTTTACACAAAAATTAGTTCATCACCATTTTGGAGCTCAATGAAGTGGAGCGCCTACTGTAACTTTTCCATGAAGGTTAAAAAATGTAAAAAAAATTTTTTAATGGTACCAAAACATACCATTTGATCCACAGAACCTGTAATTATTATTTTTTATCATTTGCATTACAATTTATCAAAAAAATAATAAAAAAAGTTTAAAAACTCAAAAATTACCGTATATCTGGAAAAATTTGCATAAATCAAATCCGGCACAAAAAACTTTGGCAAATTGTATTACATCAGGTCGCCAACATTCTATTCTTCATTTTTATGCAAATTTTTCAACTTTGTACATACTTTTTTATTACTTTTTCGTTCGAAATACTTCAAAATCCTGGTTAATCCCCGTATATCCCCTGTAAATCCGCCAAAAATAAAATCTTGCCAAAAAGCCTTTGAACCATAAATTTCAATACCCATGAACATCTTTTAAAAAAGAAATTAACGACTTTCATTAAAAGCTAAAAATTTGCCAGTCGATCAAACACCCGACAGGACTTATCGAACAACCTGATAAAATGCGAAAGCTTTAAAGAAAAAAGAGAAAAGAAAATCATCTTTTTTGGATTTTATTTATATTTTTAAATATTTAAGATTTTTTCAATATGTTTCTATAATATTTGTATAAAAATAAAATGATAATTTATATATCATTTTTTACAAAAAAATATAATTATTAGAAGTTCCAATGAAATACTTGGGAAAAAACTTTAACAAGAAACCAAAAACAGTTATTATTACAGACGATATTAATCTAAAATGCCAAATCTGTTTTTTACCCGAAATTGAAAAAATTTTCACTCAATTATCATCTTATCATTACAACTGATTTTTTTTTGGGGCGCTGCTGGCGGTGCCGTCATCGAAAGAAATCTTATTTTTTGAAGATCAAAAGAATTTTGCCGAAGATCAAAAGACGTAGCCGCTATAGGAGGGGTATTAGCGATGTTTTGTTTGGCCACTGTTTTTTTGTTCAAATCACTTTTTACATTTTTGTGTAACACCAATATTTTTGATCCGTCGCTTTTTGCTCGCTATTTAATTTTGATTATTTTTCACCTGACAATTTTTTTAATGATTCATTCAAACCAACAAATTTTTTTTCGCTAAAAATCTGCATTACGAAATTTTTTTTTTTTTGAAAAAAGTAGCAAAAAATAAATTTTTTTTTGAAAAAAGTAGCAAAAAATAAATCGTTTGTACATTTATTTTTTTTTATTTTTTGACATGTATCTTATTTTAATATTTAAGTTTTTTTTTACATAAAACTGTTGTAAATTGATGCAAAAAGAATAATGACCCAAAAAAGCCATCCAAATTACCAAATATTACAAGTTTTTCAAACAAAGACTGGATTGACGTCATTTTTAATTTTAATTTGGAAACAAAAAAAATTTTATACAAAATGGTTTATCAAAAAAAAAAAAAAAAAAAATTTATCAGTCAATTATTCAAAGAAAAGTAACGGACCGTTACCCAATTTTAAATCTAGCAAAATGTTTTTAAATTCCATGAAGCTAAAAAAGTTTACGTTTTTTAATTTTTTGTTAGAAAAAACTTGATACCCGAAAAATAAGGTTTTTTTTCTCCGACATTGCATGCAAAATTTTTTGTTTGCTAATTATGACACCGCTTTGATGTTGTCGGCAAAAAGCTTTGATCTATTACCACCTAATGGCCAGGTGGGGTAAAAAAAGTCAATTTTTACATGACGTCATATAAAACGTGATAATCTAAAATATTTCTGTCCAAATCAAAAAGTAAGAAAAAAACGAGTTTATTCCTCACAGAAAAAAACTTTTTGCGTTTTTAATGAAAAATACCTCAAGAATTTAATTACTAAGGGATTTTTGTACAAAATCAGCATTTTTTTACAAATTAAAATTTCAATTATTAATACAGTAATCCACATCACTAATGACACATTTTTACGTGATTACCGTAATCCTTGGATTGAGGAATTTTTTTTTTCCTCAATTTTTCTGAGGAACTTTTTTTTTCCTCAATTTTTCTGAGGAACTTTTTTTTTCCTCACTTTTTCTGAGGAACTTTTTTTTTCCTCAATTTTTCTGAGGAACTTTTTTTTTCCTCAATTTTTCTGAGGAACTTTTTTTTTCCTCAATTTTTCTGAGGAACTTTTTTTTTCCTCAATTTTTCTGAGGAACTTTTTTTTTCCTCAATTTTTCTGAGGAACTTTTTTTTTCCTCAATTTTTTTCACTCCCAGATACTTTTCAAAAAAATCCGCTCACCGGAATCGAACCTGCGACGTACCGGTCTTCAACTCCCTGCACTAACCGCTGCGCCACTTGCTCAATCAAATGTGTTCAACGAAAGTTGACTATAAAAGAACGCGCTTTTTCAGTCGATTTTTATTTTTTTTCTTTTATTTTTTTAATAACAATTATTATTTTAATGAATTAATTTACTTAATAAATTATTGTAATCATTAATTTATAGTCATATTTTGGTTTTTTGTCACTTTTTTAATTTTTTTGATATTATTTTTTCTCTTTGAATTAAATGCAAAGATTTTTGTTTTAATAAAATTTTCAGTGGCTTAATGTTTAATGTTTTATTGGGTTAATAAAAAAATTTTAAAAAAAGATCTTACAAATATACAATATTTACAATTACTGAGGTTCTTTTTTTTTACTTGCAAATTATAGAGAAGATGCGATTTCGCTACCTTCAAAAACTCCTGTGGTAACTTTTGACATGCTCATGGAAAAAGCTGTTTTCGTAAGTAAATTTTTTTACATACAAAGCACAAAAAGCTAAAATTTTTTTGCAGAAACTGATTTCACATCATTACCGCCAACTGGAGTAAAAGTATCCTTGTACATCCCTAATGCTCCAACAGATGCAATTGAAAAAATGAAATTTTTTTCAAAACTTGCAAAAGAAAAGCAATGCAGATTGGGGACAATTATAAGTGCGGAAGAACTTTATGTAGTTTCAAAGCTTTGTAATGCTAATCAAAATGCACTGATCTATCATCCTTCTGATCAACGTAAGTTTGAACTAACAACATCATAAAAAAGTTAAGTTGCCAAATATTTTTTAGTTCTAAAAGGATTATCGTTTAATTTAAAACTTTTTGATAAAGTGATTGTTATGGGCGATAATAAATTAAAAGCTGTTGTCACTTCCCAATCAACAACACCTTATCTTCCTCAACCACAAGAAGCATTACTTGATCACAATAAAATGGCTTAATGCTGATTTTACAAAATTACCTATTTTTGCTCCAAAAATTGTGATTATTTACATTTACCCAATAAAAATTAAACATTAAGCTAAAAATTTTCATTAAAACAAAAGATATTTGCATTTATATCAAAAAAATTAAAAAAGTGACAAAAAACCAAAATATGACTATAAATTAATGATTACAATAATTTATTAAGTAAATTAATTCATTAAAATAATAATTGTTATTAAAAAAATAAAAGAAAAAAAATAAAAATCGACTGAAAAAGCGCGTTCTTTTATAGTCAACTTTCGTTGAACACATTTGATTGAGCAAGTGGCGCAGCGGTTAGTGCAGGGAGTTGAAGACCGGTACGTCGCAGGTTCGATTCCGGTGAGCGGATTTTTTTGAAAAGTATCTGGGAGTGAAAAAAATTGAGGAAAAAAAAAGTTCCTCAGAAAAATTGAGGAAAAAAAAGTTCCTCAGAAAAATTGAGGAAAAAAAAAGTTCCTCAGAAAAATTGAGGAAAAAAAAAATTCCTCAATCCAAGGATTACGGTAATCACGTAAAAATGTGTCATTAGTGATGTAGATTGAAAAAAGTTTAATAATTTAAGAAAACTCCTCATAAATTATTTTTGAGAGTAACTTCTTTTAATTAACAAAGAAAAATTTTTCGACCAAAAATTGAGGCAAAACGACGTTTTTTTCTTATTTTTTGTTTTGGAAAGAAATATTTTAGATTATCACGTTTTATATCTAGACATCCCCTTATTCTACGTTTCTTGACGTCAATTCTTAGAGGCATTTTTTTATTCAATTAAATGAAATTTTAAAAAATTAGAAATATTGATTTTTTCAATGTGGATTAACTTTATTCTGTAATTTTTCAATAATGTTTTGATCGCCTGCTTGGGCCTCCTTTGATTTCTTTAGTGACAAAAAAAATGCGTTTTTTTGTGAAAAAAAATTCGTTGACGGTCCCTATTTTTATGAATCATTAAAAATTGCTGTCCGCTTTTTTCCCTTTAAAAAGAACAACGGAGAAAAGTGGCGGCAAAACTAAAAAAAAAAGGAAAGAAAAAAATTGATTGATCAAACTGCTCAATATTCAATTGGAGTCAGCAAAAACAAGTTGTTGTACTAAAATAATTTTTGATGGTTCATTTTTGAATATTTTATTGATTAATCAATAGCAAAACTTAAGAAATAAGTTTAATAACTGCACAATTAATGAAAACACCGATCCGTGTAATTATGACTACAGTAGATGTGCATAATTTGTTTGTCATTCCTAGATCCCACTAATGTAAGCTGTCTAAAATCATGCGGTCACACATTTTATCACCACTGTGCGTTGGGATGGATAACAACAGTAGGTTAATTATTTATCATTTTCTCAGTACTCTTATTCATTTTAAAAAAAACAAAGTTGCCCATTATATCTCGTCAAAACCTCTAAGGCAATGATCTTAAAGATATTCATTGAAAAAGACATGCAAAAATACAAAACAGGTGAATTTGGGTTTAACGGATCCAGTAAAAGTAGTGAAATCTTTTTTTCTTTAAAAAAAAAGATGACAATTTTTGTTATATGTGTTATAAATTTGAAAGCAATAAAAGCATGGAAATCAAAAATTAATTAATCTTTTTTTGCCATCAAACCCCAATTTCGTGCAAGGATTTTTTGTTTGGAAAATATTATTTCAGTTAAGCAAACAAATGTGACTGTTGGATTTTTTAACCTTTGAATGATTTTTCAATTACTGACTAGCCCATTAGTGAGAACTGAGAAACGGCGTCATATTATTTGTTACCCATAAAAGTTTTAAAACTACTGATTTTTTACCCCTTTTTCCTGTTAAAACAAAATTATTTATATACTCCAACCAGTTCCCTAAGGGCGACCTTCGGGCGCCTACTAAGGCTAAGATTTAGGCACATCGGCTAGGGTAATGAGGTGGGATCTAGCCTACAGAGCTTGTGGGGTAAAAAAATACGACGGTAATATATTTATGGTAAAAAAAAATGTCATTATGTTAAAATTCAACAATTTTATGGGTAACAATAAATATTCATTCTGTCAGTTCACTGAAAAAAATGGGTGCAAAAAATGGACACTCCTAAACAAAATAGATCAATATTTACTCCTTTTAGGAGTAAATGTCGTCTTTTTCGGAGTAAATGTTAGTCTATGTTAAAGAGGTACAAAAAATGGATACTCCTTAACAAAAAAAAGACGATATTTACTCCTAAAAGGAGTAAATATAGATCTCTTTTTAGGTGTATTTGGCATACTTTTTTTTCAGTGAATTATGCCGCCAATGGATAGTTTCGCCTTTTTTGGTGTGTATGTATACTATTCTTATAGGCAGTTTACCTTAAAAATCCATTTTTCAATTTTTAGAGCGTAAACGGTCGAAGCAGTAATGTTTTTCTAATTTACAGAAAATATGCACTAGTGTTAAAGACATAAAAAAATTAATGCTAAAAACAATCACATTATCCAAATGAAAAAAAAAGCACGAAAGTGACAGCCGGCGTGCAACGCATGCGCGTTTCACCGCTACACTTCCGGAATTGAGGTCACGGCCACATTTGTTTTCCCCGACGCGTTTTTTTGCAAAAGAGAAAGAAAAAATTTGCGACGTACCAATACCTACATTTGTTGTTGATAAAATGTAGACACTGGCAAGTAAAAAAAAAATTTTCATTTTTTCGTTCCATTTTTGAATGTTTGATTATTTTTTTATAATACTATTTTTATGCATCCCAAGTGTTGGGATGGATAAAAGTAGGCTAATTATTTATCATTTTCTCAGTACTCTTATTCATTTAGAGAAAACAAAGTTGCCCATCATGTCGCGTCAAAACCTCTAAGGAAATGATTCTGAAGATGTTTATTTCAGAAGATGAATGAAGTTTGGTGCTTGGAAGATTCAAGTACATTTTTTATAAACTTCTTCAGCTTTTCCAGGAAGAAAAGCAATTCCGCATATTTCTTGATTTTTTATCTTGTCTTGATATTTACTACATCCAGAACAAACCAGTAATGAAAATTTCGGTTATTTTACCGTATAAAGGACGTTTTTTGTAACATTTGAGAATTTCTTGGCACAAAAATTTTTTAATTTCAGATTTGGCTGAAATTTATTTCTAAATTTTTTCTGGGTCAAGGAACAGGAAAAAAATCATAATATTGGATGTTTATGAAGTGGATTCTGAGATACAGTACATGAGACCCAGAATCCGGATTCTGAAGGAATGTTTTCAAAAAATTTTAAATTTGGTATTTTTAGATACCCCTGAGTGTGGTGAGTCAGAAAAACTTAGAAACTTTCATGTTTGACCTTGTTTTCGATTTTTTAAATATTGTTGAATGTCAGAAACGACCTAAAATTACAGTAATCCGGATACAGAATCCACCAGACGCCGAAACTAAAGGGTTTACACATTGTCCCATAATCCTCACTTCATGGGGCACCTAAAAATATAATGACTTGGAAAAAGCAGGTGGCCACGAAAAAAATATTATATGGGTCGAAACTTACTACCTCAACATGTCCAACATCATTAAAAATTCATAACTTCTGGAATATGTTATGAAAAGTGTTTCGGTGTTTTTTATTATCAACTATAATGTTGTTGGAAGATTTTTGGCATGTTTTAGACACCAGAAATCAAATTTGGCCATTTGGGATCAACTTGAATATCAAATTCCGTCCAATATGGTCAACATCAAATAAAATTTATTTTTCTTGAACAATTAAAATGAAAACATATTGTTTATGAATAAAACGTATAAAAACACTAAAATGAAGTAGTGGAAAATGACTGGGGTCAAAATGGATTTTATAGAATTTTTTGAAATTCACTTATTTTCGATCAATTTTCAATATATTGAAAATTTATCAAAATTGAAATATATCACTTTTTTAATATTTTTGGGATAAAATACAGCTTATTTGCGATTTTCGGGCAACGTGAAAAACTCAAAAAACAACAACAGTATTTTTTAACCAAGTTCAAATAATTTTTTTGTTTGGGGGGGGGGGGGGGGGGGGGGTGTTAAATGTCCGAGTAATTTTAGTAGATTGGCAGATGTAAAATCAAGGCCGTATACAGAAAAAAATTTCGGAGGGGGCACAGCGATTTTGGGGGGGGGCACGCCTTTGATCTTTTGCCGTTTTCTTTTTCTTCGTTCAGCATTTAACTTTCAGAACGTTCAATATCGAAGATTATTGTTCAATTATGATTCCCACGTATGATTATGGATCTATGACGATTCCCACCGAAAATTCTTGATAATTGAGGATTCCCACGGAAGATTATGAATCAATGACGATCCCCGCGGAAGATTATTGTTCAATTATGATTCCCACCAGTGTTATGCTTCGCGCCGCGTTCGCGCCGCGCTGCGCGCGCCGGCGGGCGCCAGCAGCGCGGCACGTGGCGCGACCTTTTTAAATCCTCGGCGCTCGGCGCGACTTAGGCTTTGGTTGTAGACATCTTTGTAAACGGGATGTGGCTTACCAAAGATGAGCACTTCCCTTTTTAACATCTAAAACGTACATGTTTTATAAATATTTGAAATGAATCATAACAAAAGCATAAAATTTTTTAAAATTTACTGGCGCGGCGCGGCGCGTGGCGCGACTAAAGAAAATTCCCGGTGCGCGGCGCGGCGCGTGGCGCGACTTTTTAAAATCTTTGGCGCGCGGCGCGGCGCGACATAGGTAAAAAACAGAAAAGCATAACACTGATTCCCACGCAAGAGTCTGGATCAATGAGGATTCCCATGGAAAATTATGGATCGATTAGGATTCCCGCGAAAGATTATGGACCAATGAGGATTCCCACCGAAGATTCCGGATTAATGGGGATTCCCACGGAAGAGTCTGGATCAATGAGGATACCCACGGAAGATTTTGGAGTAATGACGATTCCCACGGAAGATTATGGTTCTATGACGATTCCCACCGAAAATTCTTGATAAATGAGGATTCCCACGCAAGAGTCTGGATCAATGAGGATTCACGTGGAAAATTATGGATCAATTAAGATTCCCGCGAAAGATTATGGTTCTATGACGATTCCCACCGAAAATTCTTGATAAATGATGATTTCCATGGAAGAGTCTGGATGAATGAGGATTCCCACGGAAGAGTCTGGATCAATGTAAGAAGACATAAAAAAAGAGGATGAAAGTGTAAAATTAGCAAAAAATTTAATCATAATATTTCTGTAAAACAATTACATCTTCAAAACGAAAATGTTGATCAAAGCATAATTCATCAGCTGCCATTCTTGACCACAATTCCATAGGTGCATCTTTTATTGATTCCAAAGCAGCAGAAAGAATGCCCTTCTGCTCTTCGCAGCCATTTTCAAGCAATCTAAGAAGATCGTATTTCAACGGGAAATGATGCATTATTGCTTTTAATTCATCTTTCGCCCGAATAACTTCTTGGGAATCTTTTTTGTTACTTTTGAATACACCATTACAAGCTTTCGATGCATTGTTTAGTATGCGCATTCGTTCAAGGATTTGGCGATCATCTTGAAAAAAAAAGGTTTTTTCTTTTTCTCTCTTTTTTGGAGCTTGTCAATTGCAGCAGCAAGGCTATCCATTGGTCGCTTTCTATTTCTTGTAGCAGAAGTTTTCTTTTTCGTGTAATCTCTCGGACGATTTTTCAGACTTTCTTTTGTTGCAATATTATGATTCGTTTTTCTTCTTCTTTCTACCAGTTGTGCATCACGAACTTGCAAAAAGGAAAAATAAATATTCGGTCCAAAAGCAGCATCTTCAGCTTCATTCGAACCACCATCACTTTCGACCTCCATATTACTACCAGGGTTACCACAATCAAAATCTCCATTATCAATAAAATGATCTTCTAATGCTGTTGTTGCATTTAATTGTTCAAAGGGTAAAATTTCTTGATCATCCGATAATTGCTAAAATAAGACACTATAAAACAGAATGTAAAAAATAGCAGACATACGTTAAGTTTTTTTTGACTCTTCAAGAATGCTCTGACACGTTTACATTTAGGATCTTCTAAATATCCACGACATTCATCACTGTTGCAAAAACAATTAGTTATTCTGCCAGCTTCATCAGATTTAAGACAGTAATCCAGGAAGAGTTCTTCTCCTTCTTTAATATCTCGCAAAGAATAAATGCACAAGCGATTTCCATACGTTTTAACTTGTTTGCCAGAACAATTTGGTTCACAGCAATGATTAATTTTGCTGCCAAAGCAACGAGTCAAAGTGGCATCAATAATACCACGGTTAGGGGACCAAAAAAATAAGTTTCTTGGATTCCTAACCTTTTATATTCAGCTGCTTTTGAATTTAAATCACGCCGTTTAATAAGAACACCATCATAAACAGTGATAATAGACTTGCGCTTAATCGGCCCACGAGTACGAACACCAGTGCCATGAACAGGAGATTCAAACATTTCTAATAAGAAATCTTTCTAAATAAACACATCAACTTTTTTCTACAAAAAAAAACAATAAAACCAAACTCACAGTGTTCAAGCCAAAAACAACATCATTATTTTTACGCTTCATCATATGGAAAAGTTCAAAAAGAACAAAAGATAATCTTCAATTTATACCAAGAAACTGGTATTTTTTACAAAAAACCGAGAATACTCAGAAAATAAAGTAATAAAAAACGCAGCAGCAACTTAGAGCCGTCAATCAAACAATCAAAGGAGTAGTTTGTTTTTGCATTTTGGCGAAATGGTTTTTTTCCACATGAAACTTTTCTGTGATGTTGCGACTACTGTAATAAAGATTTTACTGTGTTGATCAATGAAATGATCAATTTTTTTTTATATTTTATTCTTTGAGGGAAAAAAGGGAAAAAGAAGATAGTAAAAATATCTTTGGTTCATGAAAACAAACCTATTTCCGATGACAAATGATTTGATCACAGTCATCAACTTCTGTAACAAACTTGATAGAATCAAGTCATAATAAGTATTCCCCTTTCTTCTTCTTTTTCTGCTTTTTTCAGGTTTAAATCTGAACTATGTGAAACTTGATTTTACCCAGTAAATGAGGATATAAAATCAGATATCGACCGACTCTGTTAGTTTATCGGGGCGTCACCAAATTTTTCCCAGGCGATTTTTATCAACTACTGTACTTTAAAGGTCTAAAAATCGACTTTGGGGGGGGGCGTTAGCAGCTAAAACTGAAATATGTTTACTTTGAACCCTAAACAATGCCAAAAAACTATATTTGGAGAAAAAACGGCTGGGACGTAAGTCTCATTTTTTACCATGTTTTCAATTAGGCGAAAAATGAAAATTAGTGATTCAATGATGTTGAAATATTGCCCAAAAATCTTAAATAAGCTATATTTTAGTCCAGAAATATCAAAACATCGATATATTTCCATTTTCCTAATATTTTGGTATCTCGAAAATTGATCAACTTAATCAATTTTCAATTTGCCAACTACTACTAATTCTATAAAAAAAAGTAGTAGTTGGCGGGATTTTATAGAATTAAAAATTACATAGGACTGATAAGTTTTATAGGTTTATTAATAAACATGTTATTTTTTTTAGCATTAAGTCCGTAAAATATGCTTTTCTCAAAAAACAACCAAAATCAACATCTCCAGCATCAACAGATAGATATATTTTATTAGTGGTGGCAGGTATCGACATGCGGTGACTTGCATTATGAAATATCATGTTAGTTGAGCATAAAGGGCTGGACCATGAGATGAGCGCGTTATACCACTACACCACGCGTGCTACCTTTTTTGTAAACAAAAGTGCAATTATTGATTTTATTTTTTTGTGGATCAAATCATGAAAAACGAATTTTTTTTATAATTTTTATGTTAACATAGAATTAGATATATTTAGAAGCAACAAATTTAATTTGCTTAAAATTAATTAATAAATTGTTTAACAATCAAAAAATTAGATTGCGGACGAAATTTTGGGTCAATTGTTCCAATATAAAAAAAGAATTCTTTTGCTTTTTGTGTATAAAATATCATTGCTTCAAGCACTGATAAAATTTGTGAATATCTTACTGCTCCTTTAGCATTACCGTATTTTGCTTGCAAAAAATTAAGCAAAATTTTTGAATATCTATGAAATTCAGATTCTATCATTTTTCTTCCTTCAACACTGATATCTTCGGATTCTAAAGTTGAAAAGAAAATTTGCATAAAAAGTTAAAATTTAAACCAAAGCTTTGCAAAATCGAAAATGTGAGTGAAAATTGAAATGTCGAAATCGAAATTTTTTCCGATATCGAAATTATCGAAAATAATTTCGATTTCGAAACAATCACTTACTCGATGAACAAAATATAATAGTTTTAAGTAGAACATATTCTTCTTTGGTCATTTGAATTCGTTTTATTGGTTCAACAATTTGTTCAAAGATATCAGTTTTAATATTATGAAATCGAATAAACAGTGATGGAACAGAACCATCTGGAAAAATTAAAGCATCACAAAATACTGTAAAACTGTAATATGCTTGTGTAAATAATGTATTTAGCAAAGTTATTGATTTTAATAATTCTATCTAAAAAAATTAAATCTTTTAAATTTGTGATAAATATTTTTGGAACAAGTTTAATATCAAAAAATCGAAATTGCAAAAAAAATTTTAAATTTAAAAAAAAGATTAAAATTAAAGAATACTGTATTTTATTAAAAATGGTGAAATTTTTTGAAACAGCTAGTACCAAAAATCAATCGAAATTTTCTAAAGTTTACTTTTTAGCGGGTAAAAATTTTCTCAAAAAAATTTAATTAAATTTTAAACCTCAAAAAACTTTTTTCAAATCGAAATTTTGATTTCGAAATTTTCATTTTACTTTTCCCTGAAACCTTTAACAAACCTGATCATCAAGATTTAATTTATTAAAAAATGGTAAAATTTTAGCAATTTCAACACACAAAATAAAATCAATAATCATCCAATGCCGAGAAGTTGAAACACATTTACTTTTATATTGACTGATATGAATGATAGAAGATAGGGGCCATTCAGATGGCTTTTGATATTGTTTAAAATTTGCCAATTCTGTTCTTTCCTTTAAAATTGTTTCCAATGAAACATTGTAATATTTGAGAGGATTATAATTGGATTCTCGCAACTTTTGAGCTTTTAATTCAAGGTATATCAAAAAATCAATATCATTTGTTTGATGGCATTGATTAAATGATAACGTATTTTTTGATAATGTTAATTGTTTTGCTGATTTTTTTTCAACATCATTTTTAACAATATCAACCTCAAAATGCCGTTTTCGTTGATTATCATTTTGGCATGGATCTTTATCGCTGTAAAAAAAATTACTGATTAAATGATAAGATTAAACGATTTTTAAAAAATACTTACTTTTTTTGATACTCTTTTACCAAATTTAAAAGTTGACTGTATTCATAAAGATGCGGAAAAAAAGTTGTCATATTTAAATAGATAATTTTTTAACAAATCTTAAAAAAACTGAATTAACAAAAAAAAATTTTTCTCTTTGAAAAACAAAAATCAATAAATCACGAAAAAGACACAACTTTTTTGTGTTTTGTTTGTTTTTGATTTTCCTTTTTTTGAAAAAAAAGTATTAAAATTGCATTGTTGGAAAAAATTTAAGAGAAAAAAAATTATATCAGTGATTTCAAAATTTTATGATAAGAAAAAACTGGGAAAAAAGTTGCTAGAAAAAATGGAGTAATTTTTATTTTTATCGATCTACAGTATACTGAGAAAAATAAAAACGTGACGGAAATGCTTTCACTGGTGACGTCACCAGAAGTGATGATTTCGTCACTATTGCATCTCTACCAGTACATGATGCGATCATTTAGAATTTGCATAAACTTTTGAGGTATATCCTCTAATTTTTGGCACTTTTCTGTAACTTTTTTGATACACAATCTAAAATTGTCCCAGCGTGCTTTGATAGTTACGCAAAAGTGATGCAGTCGTTACTTTCGGTGACGTCACGGGGGGGGTATGTTTAACTTTTTTTTCTCTGTTTACAAATCTTTTGTATAAAAATAATTTTATTTATCACTTTGTTACATTACAGTATTTTTGTTAAGTTTTTAAACTCCAAAAATGCAGGTGTATATATTTATTTAAGAATAATGACAATCAGTTTTTGTTATTTTTGAACAAACTTTGGAGGGATCTTTATCAGTATCAGCTTCAAGCTCTTTATAAAGGTCATCAATCATGTTTCGGCAAACTTTGTCAAGGAAACCAGTATGAAAATAGCTGTCACATTTTTCATCCATTTTTTGATCAATATATGCTTCATCACAGTCAGCATACATTTCACTAACTTGAACCAAATCTAAGCACATTTCACAGATGAATGTTGCTTCTTCTGAAAAAAAAAGTTACGGTAGAAAAATTTTTTTGTTTAACAATTTGAAATATTTTTTTTTATGTCGTCGGAGATTAAGTCGAGGAGGGCCGTATACTGTATGCCAGAAGAGGTTTTGACAGCCTTTTTTTAGCATACATAACCAGGTCCTGTTAAGCATAGCTTTGGCGTCCTGTCACACTAGGCCAAAATCAAGATATCTTTATTAATTAATTTTTCCAAGCTTTATTTTTTTGGACACTGATATTAATGGGGTTATATCATTGGGATGTAATAAAAAAAATCAAAATTATATAGGATGTTGCATTTTTGCCTTTTGTGACATGCCGCCAAAAGTAAGACATACGCCATGTTTATGCCTAACCCGGAAATGTCTTTACTTTTTTTCGACCTTCAAATCACCCAGAATGTTTTATAGATGCATCCATTGCCTTTTAAACAGTAGCACTTGAGTTTGTCACAGCAGCGGATTCGAACCTGCAAGGGTCGGGCTTTGAGGTTAGCGCTCTACACCACTCGGCCATCCACGCTTTTTTTTAAATTTCTCGAAAAGAAAATTCACGATAGCAAACAAAAACTAACTATGAATTGGACGAGGTTGAAAGAATTTTGGTGCAGATCGAGCACCACAATTTGGTCCATTACCATCTTTCTTTTGTCCCTTGTTGAATTTAGATGGAAGAACAATGGCAACCGAAATGCCAATCAAAGCCAAAATAACTAAAAATTTTGATTAAATTTAAGGCAATCAAAAAAGCACCACTTGCCGAAAGTTTTCATCATCATTTTTTTGTTTTTCAATATCAAACAATGAAAAAAATGATGAAAAAAATGTTTGTAGCTTTGTATTTTTATACAAAAAAAATTATAACAATAAATTTTTTTATATGGCTACGGAAGCTATGGTGTATTTTCTTTTGTTTATACTATACACGGAAACAAGCAATTGATAACGGAAAAGGACAGGATATTTAATCAAACTTAAAGAAAATTTTTGAGTTTTGATGCATGCATAACTTCCTTAAAAATATAAACAAATCAATGCCCAAAAATGATTAAAAATCCAGAAAACCCAGATTAGGCTTTCTGCATCTGGATGGATTTGATTAGCATAATAGCACAACATGTGGCACTTTGAAATTTGCATAAATTTTGAAACATTGCCTTTCTTTTTTTGGCATTAAAAGTTTTCTGTAAATTTGAAATATTTTGTATAAAAATAGTTACAGAAAAATTTTAATGCCAAAAAAAGAGAGGATACACTTCCAAATTTATGCAAATTTCAAAGTGCCACGGCATGTTGTGATATTATGCTAATCAAATCAATCCAATCGGTGCAAAATATGAATGCAATCCTTATCACTGATAATTTATCAGAGAATCGATCACTCCGATATGATCTCTAAAAATAATGCCATCTTCAAACTGCCAAATGGCATTGCAATTATGGCAAGAAAAAAAATAATAAACAAAAAATTTGCATATTTTTTGGTTTATTCCTTCCACTCAACATTTCATTTGCCAAAAAAAAGATTCCATTTTCATTCGAAAAAAAGGAAAGAAAGGCAGCCAAAAATTTCTTTATTTATTATGTTTTTGATGGACGAAATTACTACGGTAACATTATTCTCGGCATTTTTTGGTTTTATTTCTCTTACTTTTTTAATATGTTTTGGATGTAGTTCAAAGAAGAAGAAAACGGTTTCTGCTGAGGTAAGCTGTTTTTTATATATTTTTAGTGTTGGGAAAATGAATAAAAATTAACAAGCTTTTTTTTAGTCCAAAAAAGTTTCAAAAAAAGTTGGTGTTGGTGCTGGGACTCCAAGTAATGATGATGAAGCTGAAGATGATAAAAGTAAGTTTTTGTTTTGTTTTTTTAGTGATTAAGAAAGCCGCTTTTTGTCGGAATTATTGCAAAAATAATTACTGTAATTTTTTTCAATATTTTTTATAGCAATCAAAATAGGGTAAAAAAGGATTTCATTAATCCTAGGATATATAAAATCCATGTTTTGTTTTTTTTGCTTTTTATATGTGATTCCAAAGTTGATGTTGTTTTCAAAAATATCAAGGGATTTCATATATCCAAGAGGATATACAAAATCCTCTACATCGAAACAATCTTGTTTAACCACTGAAAATTTTAGAGAAAGGAAGTACAATGTCTGGAGTTAAAAAAGCTGGAAAATCAATGGAAAAGAAAAGTGCCATCCCAGAAGAAGATGTGAGTTTTGTTTATACATTCTTTTTGGGGAAATTGAAATTTAAAGAAAATCTATACTTATTGATGGATTTAAAATGTCCAAAAGCGCATAGTCTCGAACTACGTGTTCATCCATGACCTACTTTTTATTTATTGATTGTTAATATATTACTTTATATTTAGCCACAATCATTAAAACCTCGATCAATGATGCCCCAAGATGTTGAAGAAATAGAAACAATGAAAAAGATAAAAGAAGGAAAAATGCGAGCTGCAAAAGATAATGAAACCGTAGATGATGCACAATCCGATTGGGGAGCCGTAAAATCAATGGCAGAAAAGATGGATAAAGAGAAGGAAGAATCGGTAGAAGAAAAGCCTAAAAAGAAAAAGAAGAAATAAATTTTAATACTTTAATTAATTCTGTGAATATTCTTTTTTTTCACTTTTGAATAGTGTTTTACTGATAATAAATTTTTTGTGAATTTTATTACTACCGTAATTTTTCAATGTTAAATCAGTAATTACAAAAAATATTAATAAATATTTAAAGCCATTTTTTAACTTTTTACTGTAAAAAACATAAACAATCAATAATTACCGAAATAACCTTTTTTTTTTATTTTTGAATAAAATTAACAAACAACAAACAAACAAACAAACAATTTTTAATAATTAATTTTTAAAACTTTCTATTTTTTTCCCAATTTTTGACGGAAGTTTTTCAAGTTTTGTTGGACATTTAAAAGTTCCATCAGATTCGGATAAAATTTTATATCCATCATTGCAGCAACAAACAATTAATGGTTGCGATTTTGAATCATGCGGATAAACAATCGTACATCGATCTTTTGCTTCTGCAGTTCGGCAAACAAATCCATATTCGTCTAAATTTGATAATGTTGTTGTTGATGGCTCAGTTATTATGGTAGATATCAAATTTTCTTCAATATTGCTTACACATTTTAATGAAGTCTGAAACAATAAATAGAGATACCATGAAATCTTTACAAATACCTACCGTAATCTCTTCGTTTTCTTCCGGTATAATTGTAATTTCTTTTGTTTCATAACATCCATCAGAAATTAGACAATCATTTTTTCCACATTTTAATGTTCCTTTTTGACCAATTAATTGTTGTATAGCATTTTCCGTTTTTAATTGTTTTTGAAATTCATTTATCATAAATTCAATCGTACAATTTGATTTTGATTGAGGCTGTTTCAAAATTGTTGTGCAACAACGTATTCTTCCTGGTGAACTTTGTAAATATGAATCAGGTGAAAATGGAAATGTCAAGCACACTTTTGGAATTGTTGATTTATCAGTGATCTAAAACAAGTTTTTATATGTATTAGAAGATTAATCAAATAAAGTAACTTACTGCTTTAGCTTCAATATGATAGATTTTGTTCTTTAATGATATTTCAATAAAGCATGTTGCTCCTAAACTTCCGGTCCAAGAATCATATAAAAGTGAAATCTCTTTTTCAAACATTTCGTATTCAGAAGTGCTATAATTTGCAGATTGGCAAGACAATTTATCCGGCTTAAAAAGTATATTTAAATATGTAAGCATTAACGGTGAAAAAAGGGTTAACTCACAAAAGCAAAATTTCTCATTTCTAATTCCATTGGTTTTCCATTTTCATCACAATTATTTTCATAACATTTACATCTATAAAAATATTGCAATTTTCGTGTTTCAGTATAAAGTTTTTCGGAGCAAGTGATAGAATCCAATACATTTAATGTTGCAATTAAATAAGAACAGTTTTCATTGTTTGCAGCAGATACACTAAAAAGTTTGTTAAATGTTTCAACTTTTAATATTTAAGCATCTTTCCGTTTCAACAAAAGTTTTTTTTACAGGGACAAACGGAAAAGAACGGTTTTCGAAGCCTCCTTTAAATAATTTTAAAAAACATACTTTTTCAATTCATAATAAATAAATGAATTTAATACAACCGTTTTATTTGAGAGCAAATCAAGATAACGTTCACAATATTTAAAAGCCATTGCTATCATTTTACCAGCATACATGCACTAAAACATTTGTAAAATTATTATCAGAATATAAAAATAATTATGTGTTGTAACTTAAACATAGTTGCCAAAAACTTGTGTTTGACCTTTAAAGATTTACCTCAAAATTAGTACGATAATGTTCACTATTCACCAAATCATTGACCTTTATAGCATTACAAAAATCGGTTTCATTACAACATGCTTTATATGCTTCATTAAAGTTTTTTCTTGCATCAATCAATGAACACCATTCTACAGCACAATATCCATTACAATCTAAAAAAAAAAATAAATTAATGTAGCATAAATGGGACCGCTCAAAATCATGTTATAGAAGGATTCACTTAATATTGTAGATAGAGCAGTCAGCTCGCAAAATTTTTATAATATGCAAATTACCTTTTACGCAATCCGAAGAAGCTCCCAATGAAATTTCATATTGTGAATATAAATGAAACTTTTTCCACATGAGTTTCGGCAGTGGGGCACGATTTATAAAAGAATATTCACATTTTTCACGGAACAAGGTTTCTGCACTTTCATTAACATCTTGACTTTTATTTATAAAATTATAAGCACACATTCTTTTATTCAATGGTTTTCGGCACATTTTTTGATCATCTCCATGACAAACACAAGTAAAAGCATGCATGGTTTCATTTCGAACATCATATTTACAGTATTTAGGAAGCTAAAAGAGATTAACAGATTACAGAGATATACAAATGTTAACCACCAAGGACGTCACCAGGGGGGGGGGGGGGGCACGAGGGGCACGTGCCCCCCCCCCCCCCCCCCCCGAAATGGATCCGATAATTTTTTTTCTCACGCCCCCCTTTGAAAAATAGCAAAAAAAATTTATTTTTTGCTATTGGAGGGGGTCGTGCCCCCCCCCCTCCCGAAAAAAATTTCTGCTGACGTCCTTGTTAACCACTTACCGTTTTATTAACTTTATAATGAACAAATGTATTTATACTGCTTAAAAAATCTTCAGGTATCCATTCTAAATTTCCATAAAGCAATGGTCCAGAATATTTAAAAACAGGATCTTTTTCTTTAGTAGAATCATAGAGATATTGAACAAGGCATGATTGAATACCATCAAATTTTCGCTGAAAATTCAACAAAGTTATTTATTTTTCTCGAAATACGTTTGGTACTTTATTTTGTAATCTAAAAAACTTACAGTAGGCATACCGTATATATCCAAACATTCTGATGATGAGACATTTGTTTCATCATCAATTGATAGAATACTTCGAGGAAAAATTGTTAAATATTTAAAAGCTAACAAATCATACAAATCTCTAATATCATAAATACCGGAAATTTTTTTATAATATTGAACAAAACCCCTAAAATTTTAAATACTGCTACTGCAAAACAAAATACAAATGTATACAATACATTTGTATTGTGTTTGGGGGCTGTCCAGATACGATGTCATCAAGGTCGTATACAGAAAAAATTTCGGAGGGGCACCGAGCGTTTAGAGGGGGACATAACTTTGATCTTTTGCCGCCGCCAACACGAAGCGGCGAAAGATCAAAGGCTTTCGGGGGCACATGTGACGAACCCCCTCTAAATACGGCTTTGGATGACACAGACGTCACACAAGAGGAGGGGAAATACAGCCGTTAATGACGTCCTATGATCTTTTGGCATCGTTTAAAGGTAAGCATGTTCAAAAATCACGATTTCGGTATGACGTAATATCTGGACAGCCCGCAAACATAATGCAAATGCATATGTTAACAAAGATTTATCAGCTTAGTTTTTCGCAAAGTATGCAAAATATCAAGATGACAGCATGGAAGCAGCAATATGTGTATACTGGCGGATATCCATAACAAAATTTATAAACGTACATTATATTTCTGATATATATTGCTTCATGAGCTCGAACGCATAACGCAATTCCATTTGAAACACTTTCATTAATTTTTAAAGATGCTGGAAAGAAAAAATAATCTTCTGTTGTATCTGAACAATGGCATGTTAAAAATAAATGATCTAATGGTGCCGCATATTCGTCTGATTCTTTATTTAAAAAAACGTATTGAATAACTTGTTCTCTTTTATTAACATGGCTTTGAATTTGAAGATGCCAAAATCCTGCCGAAGAATGAACTAAAAAATTACAGATTTTAATATTGATTAAAAATAATAAAAAACTTACAAGCAACTCCCTGCACAGTCCATTTTTCTATAGGTTTGCATTGTTTCAACAGCGTTGAATTATACTTATACCCAGCTTCTACAAATTCTGTTATCACAAAGACAACAAAAAAACAAAGCTGAAATAACTTCATTGAAAATACGTTGATGCTTTTGAAAGAAAGTATAACATGTGAACAAAAACGCAGAATACTGAGAAAACATTAAAAAGTAAACAAATATTATGTAAATTTCAAAAGTTGACCAATCAGACAAACAAAAAAAACATGTTTGTTTTCAACACAATAATGTATTTAGGATTTGGTGACATTTTGCCAAAAAATATTACTGTATTAAATAAATTTCGGTGCTTATTTATTTCGAACTTCTGATTCATAGAAAATCAATTTTTTACACATTCTGCTACAAATTTTTCGGATCTGCAGCTTGTGCCGCCTGTGCCCGAATTCCTTCTTGTTGTGCCTAAATTTAATCACTGTATTTTTTTAATGCCGCACAACTTTTTTATCAATTACTCTCATTTGTGCTTGTTCTCGTTGTCTTTGTTCAAGTTGTTTTTGAGCTTCTTGATCAACAACTTTTTGTCCAGCTGCAATATGTGCAGCTCGGGTATCTGCATCTGCATCAGTTGCAGCTTTAACAGCAGCTTGTCGAAGCATTGTTTCTTCGATGGCACGTTTTCGAGCATCTTCTTGACGAAGTTTTGCTTCTGCTTGAAGCTTTACTGCTTGTTCTCGGGCTTTTGCAATTGCTTCTTGTTGCTTCTGTTTTGCTGCTTCTTGGGCAGCTTTCATTTGTTCTTGTCGCATTTGAGCTAATAGTCTTTGCTCTTCTGCTTCTATTTCTGCTTTTCCTATTTCTTCTAATTGTTTTTGCTGCTCATTTATTTGTAAACATAGATGCTAGATCAGCTATTGCTTTTCTGCTACAAAAATAATATTAAGATCTTACAGTATCCTTTTTACAGTATCCCTCATTTTATTGATTGATGATGCAACTTTTTAATTGATTTAAATTTTAAAAGCTTTCCTTTCTTCTCCGTTCTATTTGCATTTTGTCATTTAACCCATCTTTAAAAAAAAAGAGTTCAAAAAAGCTTTATTTTATGTTTGTTTATTTTTTTTTCAGTCAATGAAGGAAGAAAAAAAGAACTGAGATAAAAAGGTACTTGATAATTTTCTCCCCCCTTTTTCTTTTTTTTTAAATATCCCCCCCTCTAACAACAACACATTTGTCTGCTTATTTTTTTTATCCTTCCAACAAAATTATCTCATCTCGATTATCCAATTTAATCCAAAATGCTGCTGCAAAAAGTTTTTGGAATAATACTCTCTTTTTTTATATATATTTTTGTTTGTCTCAGGTGTGTGGATTTTATATATCCCCCCTTGCAAAAAGCGAGAACGAGAGAGAGCTTTTTGAATGAATGATATTCAATCATTAAAAAAAATTTTTTTTCTTGACCGACGCTTTAAAAACCGATTTTAACAAAAAAAAAATATTATGCAGCAGCGCCCACGCTTAATTTCTTTCTTTTCTTTTTTTATTTTTGAATTGAAAAACAACAATTTTAACAACTGTTTTTGAACACCTTTCAAGAGGGATAAAGATAGAAAGAGAGAGAGAGAGATTATCTCATCACCATCAGCTTTGCAACAGCATCATCCCCTTTGGGCAATCTTCTTTTTTTCCACCTTGTTTTGTTTCCATCCATTTTTTCCCTTCCAAAAAAATAAAAAAATAAATTTTTTATTGTTGTTTTTGTTTTATCTTTTTTTTTGTGCTGCTTTAAAAAAATCCGTTAATTTTATAAATCATTTGTTTAAAAAAAGGTTTGTTAAATTTTCAGTAGTTTCATTAAATTTTTTATCAGTTTTTATTTTTCAAATTTTTGCCTATTTTTAAATTTTTAAGATAACAGACATCAAAAACAATAACAACAACGATGAAAGAAAAATATGATGGTACTTCTTCTGAAGAGGAAGAAGAAGATGATAAAGTATATGTTCCAACGAGAAGGCGAAGTGGTTTTCGAATGGTTTCTACAACAACTTCTTCAGGTAAGAAACATTTTAAATTTATTGATGCAATTACGTTACATTTTCTAATTGTTTGCATTCATTAACAATTTTGATTCAAAATATTACAGTAATTTTTTTTAAATATTTCCTTCTAAAAATTGATTTCGATTTTTTGAAATTATTTATTTCACAGAATACAAATTTAAAAGATTTGCACTGGATTTTTTTCAAAATTTTATTATTTTAGTTTCCTTCTATATTTTAATCGATTTCCTTCCCCTAATTTTTTTTGTTAAAAATTATCAAATTATAATCATAAAATAAACCAATAATTTGTACTGTGGAAAATTACAGTAATTTACAAGGGAACCTCAACTTATGTCCCAGCCATTTTCCCTCCAAATATAGTTTTTCGGCATTGTATAGGGTCAAAACCAAACATATTTCAGTATTAGCGGTTAGTTAAACACAAAATTCTTTTTTTCCAGGCAATCAAGCATCAGCTCAAGCTCAATTTAAACCTGTTCAAATTGGAGCACCCCATGAAGAAGAAAAACCCCCTGTACCGCCTCCACAAGACATAAATGAGCAACAAAAAGAATTAGAAGAAATAGGAAAAGCAGAAATAGAAGCAGAAGAGCAAAGACTTTTAGCTCAAATTCGACAAGAACAAATGAAAGCAGCCCAAGAAGCAGCAAAACAGAAGCAACAAGAAGCAATTGCAAAAGCCCGAGAACAAGCAGTAAAGCTTCAAGCAGAAGCAAAACTTCGTCAAGAAGATGCTCGAAAACGTGCCATCGAAGAAACAATGCTTCGACAAGCTGCTGTTAAAGCTGCAACTGATGCAGATGCGGATACCAGAGCTGCACATATTGCAGCCGGACAAAAAGTTGTTGATCAAGAAGCTCAAAAACAACTTGAACAAAGACAACGAGAACAAGCACAAATGAGAGTAAGTGATAAAAGAATTTTTAAAAAATACATTGATAAAATTTAGACACAACAAGAAGGAATTCGGGCACAGGCGGCACAAGCTGCAATGATGCAAGCACAAAAGTTGGCACAACAAGAGCGTCAAAATCAGCAACAAGGTCAACAATCCCAAACCCAGGGAGGACAACAACAACAACAAATTAAGCCCCAACAGTCTCAACAATCACAACCCCGTCCACAAGCTCCACAGCAACAACAAGTTCGACCACAACAACCTACACCTATTAATCAACAACAACAGCAAGTTAGACCTGTTCAACAACAACAACCACAACAACAGGTACGACCCCAAGCACCCCAGCAACAAGTTCGTCCACAAGTCCAACAACAACAACCATTTCAATCTGTTCCACAACAACGACAACAAACTCAATCACCTATTGTTCGACCAAATCAACCTGTACAATCTCTTTCACAATTATTGCAACAAAGTCAACAAGCTCCACAAAGTCCTAAACCAACTCCAATTTCACAAGTTCAAGTTCATCAACGAACTCAACAAGTTGCTGCTTCACAACCTCAACAACAACAACAACATAATGAAATTGAACGTCCACATGCTCCAACTCCTTCCCAACAACCCCCTGCGGCTAGACAAGCTCTTTCAAGGATTGCAAATGAACAACAACAAAGTTCAATTCCATTACAAAAACCAATTCCAATTAAACCCCAATCACAAAATGCACAAGAACCAAAACAACAACAAACAAAAGTGGTGACAAATGCCTCATCAGTAATTGGTCAAACAACAAAACAAGGAAGTACAACAACTTCAAAAACAACAACCTCTCATGCGCAAAGTAATCAAGCTAATCAACAGCCAATGCGTCAAGGAGCTATTACTCAGTCTTCCGCGCAACAACAACAACAACAGCAGGGACGCCAATTTGGTACACAGCAGCAGCAACCGCAAAAACAAACATCAATTCAAAGTGGTGCTGCAACAACTCAGCCGCAACAAAGATTTGGAGGAGCACAACAAAATAGCAATTCACAACAAAATTTACAACAACAACAAACTTCTACAACTAAAACAACTTCTTCTACAACCACCACCACCACAAGACGATTTGGATCTCAACAACAACAACCTGCCGAACAACAAGAACAACAACAACAACCTAATCAGCAAAATTCAACCACTAAAGGAAGATTCGGTGGACAACAACAGCAACCTGCTACTGCAGCCCCCCAATCTCCAACAAAACAAGTTGGTGGAAAAATTGCTGGTGTACAATCCACTGGTGGTCCCGTTCCAAAACCAACTCCCCAAAAAGTTGGAAAACAACCTGAATCTCCGGCTCCCGTTTCTGCTCAAACTTCTAAACTTCAAGTTACAAAACAACAAACAAAAACAATTGAAAAAGCTCAAGAAACTGCAAAAATCCCACAACCCGTTCAACCAGTTCAACAACAACCACAGCAACAACAATCTCGATGGGGACGTCAACAACAACCTGCAGCAGCTTCAGCTCAATCATCCGAGCAACAGCCTCCTCCTCAAAATCAACAACAAATATCCCGATTTGGACAACCAAAGCCAACAACAACTCAAGTAAGAAATTTATTAGTTTTTGACACCTTTTTTTCTCACCCCCCTCTTTTTGAAGTGCAAAGAAATCTCTTTTTTTTTAATTGTCAAAAAAAATTGATTGGCAAATATTTATAATCTTTAAAACAATGCATTAAAAAAATATTTATATTATTTTTTTAATGAAGTAAGCAAAAAAAAGAAGAAGAAGCAATTTAAGCGAGCTAATTTTTAGCAGCAGTCTCAATCTCAAGCAGCAGCAGCGGCAGCAGTCGGCGCAGCAGGAAAAAGAGGTGGAGAAAAAGTTGAAGAAGAAAAAAGAGGTGGAACAGCAGCAACAAAAATAACAACAACAGCAGCAATAGCGCCATCACAAAATTGGATTGCCGAATCATTTCAACAAAAACAAACAGCTGCTACTAGTGCCAGAGGGGGTGGATCTTTATCACCAACAAAAGCATTATTATCTGGTAGTACATTTGGACGTTTAAACATTGAATTTCCACCTATTCAAAAAAGTTTTTCTGGTTCATCATTATCACGTTTAAGGATGGCGGAGGTTGAATCAGGTCAAGTAAAGCCAAAGGTTATTCTTGTAAGTTTAAATATATATTTTTTTTAAAAGAAGATATATGAAATCTTTTATATTATAATTGTTTTTTAGGATGATACAATTTGGCAAGCTCAATACCGTGTTCCCCAGGAAGAAGTGAAACCATATGAACCATCAAAAATTCAAATTCCAGAATATAAAGAAATGATTGAAACAAAGCCAACGGTAATTGTTCCAATTCCAACTGAAACAACTCGGGTAAAATGGGAATTCCCAGAAGAAGAAGAAAAGCCACGGGAAAATGTTCCACGTGTAAAGGCACAAGATTGGATACCACAAAATGAAGTTGAACATGTTGTAACAAAAACTTCATATAATCCATCAAAAATTGGACGAGCATGGCCTCCACCAGGTTATGAAGAAAAAGAGGATGAAGGATTAGGGTAATAATAATTTAATTATTTAAAAATGTTTTAAAAATTAATATCATTTTTTTAGTCAAGCTGCTCGAACTAAAGCTACCGAAGATGGAGCATGGATTCAACAAGATTTTCCCTCCGAACAACGTGTTGGCATTTCACCATGGAGTCAAAAGTTAAGTGGTTCAGGGGTTCGAGAACGGCAATGGCCTCCGTCTGAAGATGAATTAGAGCAACGAGAATTTTCAAGTATGCTTATTTTGTTTAATAAACAAATTTTATTATTTTAAAATCTTAAATTACTTTGGTTACAGTAATCCAATATGTGCAGCTTTTTTTGTTGCTATACAATTTGGATTACTGTAGCATATTTGAGAAATTTTAAAAATAGTCAGAATTTTATTTAAATTTAAAAAATTTTTTTAAAAGTTACCGTAATCTTTTCTTATCTATTTTAAAAATTTTTTTTAGATTCTCGAAATCTCGTAATGCAATGGCCTCCACCAGAATTTGAAGAACAAAAGCAACAAGAAATTGAAACAATTAAAAATAATTTACCTGTAAAAGCTCATCAACGACAATGGCCACCTCCACCACCACAATATGTTGAAATGCCATTAAATGATGAAAATGCTCCAGAAGAAGAACACCAACAAGATAATAATATTGTACAACAACAACAACAAACTTCTACAACTAAAACAACTTCTTCAACCACCACCACGACAAGACGATTTGGATCTCAACAACAACAACCTGCCCAGCAACAGGAGCAACAACAATCTAATCAACAAAATTCAACCACTAAAGGAAGATTTGGTGGACAACAACAACAGCAACAACCTGCTACTGCAGCTCCACAATCTCCAACAAAACAAGTTGGTGGAAAAATTGCTGGTGTACAATCTACTGGTGGCCCCGTCCCAAAACCAACTCCCCAAAAAGTTGGAAAACAACCTGAATCTCCTGCTCCCGTTTCTGCTCAAACTTCTAAACTTCAAGTTACAAAACAACAAACAAAAACAATTGAAAAAGCTCAAGAAACTGCAAAAATCCCACAACCCGTTCAACCGGTTCAACAACAACAAAAATCCCGATGAACAAAAAAAAATTTGACACCCCACCCACGCAGTCAAAGGTAAAACGCTTGAAAAAAATATTTTTGTTTATAAAAACACATTCAATTATTTTTAGTTTAATCCCAGATAATTTTTGCTCTTTTTTCATTGCTTTCGTCTTTTATTTGCCAAAAAAATATATATTTTTTTAATGACAGCTGTGTTAAATCTTTCAATCTTTTAATGCATTTGCTGCTATTGCTACTGCTACCGTTGAAACTATGTCAAACACCGATAAACAAATACTTCTTTTTTTTCGTTTTTGATTGCCATTCAAATTGCCCGTTATCTCTTTCTTTCGAATAATTTTTTTATTTTTTTATTTTTTTGCCGAATAGATAGATATTATTATTTGTAATATTTTTTTTCCAAAATTTTTTTCAAAATTTTAAAAAAAAATATCGATCGAACGCTTGCTTATTTGCTTTAAAAAAACTTTTTTTAGAAAAAATGTGTCAAAATTTTTTTATCTTTTTTTGACTAATTTTTTTGAAAGCTTTTTTTTCTTTAAAAAAAACATTTGGGTTTAATTTTTTTTCTTTTTCATAAAGTTATTTTTTTAAATATGATTATAAAATGACATAATTTGTATTTAACAACTAAATAAAAAAGTAATAATAATTTTTATTTTGACGTAATAAAACTTTTTTTAAAACAGCAAAAATAAAAATGCAAAAAAAGCAAATCATCTGTGAAATTTTAATATAAAAAACATATTTTTTTAATTATAAAATTATGTTGCAAAATATTTTTAAGAAAGAACTCTGTGAAATCAAAAAAAATTTTTTTAGCCAAAATCGAAATTTTTCTAAAATTGAAATCGAATTTCGTAGAGCCCCTTTAAAGACAGTCATTTTTTGCAGCTAATTTTTTTCATTTTTGATTAAACGTAAATTTAATAAAAAATTTTCAAGACTTACAGTACGATACAATACCCCAAAGATAAAAAATCCATTATCAAAAAGCATTTATTCCAATTATATCAGTCACAAAAAAAATCAGTTAAATCAGTTTTCACCGCAAAAAAATAGTAACAAAAATGAAAGAAATAAAAGAATCCAATTTTCAATCAATATTAATTGTGTTGTTGTTGCTTCTGATGTTTCAGAAGATGATGTAATCGAAGAAATTTTTGGTGTTTGTGGTGTTGTAAAAATTTCATTTGAATCCATTTCCATTTCTTCCCTTCTAAAATCAGGTACAGGAAGCATGTCATGACATTCCGCTTCACCATCAGTAATTTTCATAATCCATGAACAATATTTAAAAATTTTCATAAAAACTGCTAAAAAATAAG
This sequence comes from Panagrolaimus superbus, assembly GCA_964035985.1. Classification (NCBI taxonomy): domain Eukaryota; kingdom Metazoa; phylum Nematoda; class Chromadorea; order Rhabditida; family Panagrolaimidae; genus Panagrolaimus; species Panagrolaimus superbus. The sequence continues at coordinate 18,925,528 of OZ038357.1, forward strand.
AAAAATATACTGTAAAAAAAGGTTCTAAAGTGGCGACAAAGTTTTTTTCGTTTCCATTGCACGGGTTGTCTTAGCACGAAAATATGCCAAAATTTTTAAAATAGTGAATATTACTAAATTTAGACTAATTTTTCTGTTTTTATGATTTCAATTCAGCCTAGGAAAAACTGTTTTTAAAAAAATATGATTTATATAAACTTTTTTTTGAGAATATTTAACGGTTGTCTAAAATGTGTGAGTAATCAATAAAATATTCAAATTTCGTTTTTATTGGATTGTTTCTTTTTTTGGGGGCACATTTTTAAGGGTTAATTTTAATCGTAAGTACAGTGGGTTGTCTTATAGTTGGCTGCATGCAGTCATTGCATTTCTAGTGGGGGTTTTTCTCGACACGCACTTTGTTTTCCGTGCAGTTTTTTCATGCAGTCACTGCATGCAGCCAACTATAAGACAACCCACAGAAACAATAGTTTAAATTTTGTAATATTCACTATTTATAAAATTTTATTATATTTTCGTGCTAAGAGGACCCGTGCGATGGAATGAAAAAAACTTTGTCTGTCCCGAACGAAAAAACTTACGTGCTCGAAGTTCAGGTGATAGAGGACGATTTTCACCAAATGATGCAACACCAATTTGATACCAATTTCCGTCTTGTCCTTTAATCAATAATGGCCCCCCAGAATCTCCTGGTCCAATTCCAGCATTTGGTGAACCAACACAGAGATGAGTATCAGAAATTGTAAAAGGCCACATTTCACGACATGTTTGAATTGAATGTAGATATGATTGCACTTGTCGAAGATATTCTGAAGCAATTAGCGGATCTTCATCGGTAACTAAAAAACACAAACAAAAATGAGTGATAAGGGTATACTGTAGTAATATAATACGTTGTGCACCGATCGGGAGTCGAACCTGTGAGGGTTGGGCCGTGAGGTGAGCGCTCTACACCACTCGACCATGCATACTTTTACAAATATATAAAAAAAACTTACAATATTTTTTTCCAAAATGATCACCAAATCCCATTTCAAGAACAGATTGACCAGGTTCATAATCAAAATAATTTGAAAGTTTTATTGGTTCAATATTTGAAAAGAATGGTTCGACCGCTTCTAATATTGTCAAATCATTCGTTGCAACTTCTGTATTGTAATTATAATGAATAAAAGCTTCCTGAATTTTTACCAATTTTAAACTACTAATTTCATTAATATTTTGAGAATTTATTCGAACAACAATTTCTTCTTTTTGAATTCTGAAAAATGTTTTTAAATATTATTTTATTTAAATATAACCATCAAAAATATACTGTATTTAAACAATAACAATTTACAGAAATTAATTAAAACTTGCATAATTTGAATATCCGCCATAGTGTCTTTAATAATTTTAAATCCAATAATACAATGTGCCGCAGTTAAAATATGCCGAGATGAAATAATTGTTCCAGTGCATTCATTCCAGCTTCCATCAGGATTCTTTGTTTCAACCATTGCCACAAATCTCCATTGTTCATTCGGAGAAATCTTTCCACCAATAATTCTTTTATCTCTCATTAATTGATTACTCTTAATTAAACATGGTGAAATAATCAGTAAAAGAATGATTGCAATTATTACAATCTTGTGCATTCTCTCATTCAGATGATCCCCGAAAGATGAATCAGGAATGGAAGGCATTGAAGTTGAATGAATGAAAAAATATATATGCAAATTTGTTGAAATAAAATTTTTCATGAGAAAATGTGTGGATTTTACAAAAAAAATGACGTGAATTTTGGTCGAATTACGCTTTCAAATTTTTTCTGTTATTTTTTTTCAATAAAAATTAATGTTCGTGTAGTCGAGTGGTTTAGCGCTGGCTCAACGGACGGAAGGTCTCCGTTTCGAGTCCAGCAAGAGAATAAGTTTAAAAATAATTTTTTACAGCCTTGCCTGTGTTCCTGTGGGATAAACAATGGAGCCTCATTGGTTTTTTTGCTTTTTATTAAAACTTCAAAACTAACTTTTAAAGCTTTTTTCTATATTTTTATATCTGTAATATTATTTACTGTAATACTGTAAAGCTGTATTCATAATAATTTTTATCAAATAGTTTATTAAAACAAAATGTGGAAAAAGTAATGAAAATTTATTCAATCATGGCGCGGTCACTTGAGATTTGCATAATTTTAAAAACATACCCACTCTTTTTTTGGCATTAAATTTTTGCTATAACTTTTTTTTATACAAAATATTACAAATTTAATTCCTCTACATAAAAAAATTTTAATGCCAAAAAAAGAGGATATGGTTCAAAGTTTATGCAAATTTTAAATTACCACGCCGGATTGAATTTGATTATTTTAGCAGTTGATAAAGAAAGTTCCCGCTACTTTTTTTCATTTAAATAATTCAAATTCAAAAGTCTTTTTTGTAAAAACAAATTTTTTCCGGTTGGTTGTCTCAAAAATTACTGCTTTTGTAAGAAAATTTGCATATTCTTCAGGAGATAACAAATTATTGTCGTGTACTGTAGTGGCTAAGGTCAAAGGAAGAACTTTTTCAAAATTGATGAATGGAAGCAATGGCAACATTGTAGCTTTGTAAAATGATGGAGAATATAATGTTGCCCATTCAAATAACTGAAACAAAAAAATTACTGTAAATATTTTGACTTTGTTAATCCCGAAACGCTACCTTTAAAAAGGTAGCGTTCGGGATTAACAAAGTTTTTCCATCGCACGGATCCTCTTAGCACGAAAATATGCCAAAATATTTAAAAAAGTGAATATTGCTGAATTTATACTATTTTTTCTGTTTTTACGATTAAAATTAAGCCTAGCATAAATTGTTTTTTAAAGAAATATGATTTATATAAACTTTTTTTGAGAATATAAAATGGTTGTCAAAAATGTGTGAGTAATCAATAAAATATTCAAATTTCGTATTCTCCTGGATTGTTTATTTTTTTTGTGGGGCACATGTTTTAGGGTTAATTTTAATCGTAAAAACAGAAAAAATAGTCTAAATTCAGTAATATTCACTCTTTTAAAGATTTTGGCATATTTTCGATTTAAAGAAAAAACTTTGGCTGTCCCCTAACGCTCCCTTTAAACATATAAAAATTTTGTTCCTTACTTTTTTAAATAAACCATCTTCAGTTAAAATATTATTTCGTGGACACTTTTCAGCAATTTTTAAAGCCAAATCTACTGAAATCCATTTATAGCCTTCTGAAGTATCTTTTGTAGAATATTTTAGCGAAAATTCAGAAATAAACACTGGCAATTTTGATAAACAAAGATCTAACAAGTTGCAGGTATTAGAATATAACAATCCTATTTCAGCATATTTTAGAATTTCATCATTTTTATCACTTATTTCAATATTTTTAACACATTGATCAGATAAATATTTGACATCATAAAAGTTACCTAAAATTATCCAAGTATTATTACGGCTTTTTTGGATACACAACAATTTAAAATATACTTACTTAAATGTAACAAAACTTCAATATTTTCTTTTTTAAATTGACAATTATCGGTATATAAAAATTGTAAAAAATTTACAAAATTTTCATATGAAACTTTTGGATCTTCAATGAGAAATTTGCCATTCTTTGTCATCAAATTACTGGCAATCATTGCTTCAAAAACGGGTGAACGGCAAGATAAAACAAGTTTATGAGCTTGTAAATCCTAAAATTTGAATAGTAAGTTTTTTTGTGTAATCCTTTTTATAGCGATTATCTGTTACCGAGTGGTAAGTAGTGTTGGCGGTTCGGTCATTTTGGTCAATTTGGCATACTATAGGGTTGCTCATTTCCTGGGAAAATTTCCACCATTTCCCGAAATTTCGATTTTGGAAATTTTACGAATTTAATGTCAAAAAAATTAAAAACTTCTATTTTCATTATTAAAAAAAAAAAGAAAAATTTCTGTTTCTATACAAAAATTTTCGGGAAATAGAAGTCATTTCCCTCAAAAATCGGGAAATTTCCCGGGAAAAGGGAATAATCATCCCTTGTCATTTGAATATAACTTTTTTATTTTGGTTGGGACAGATTTCGGTCTTTCGATCCTCTAGGGAATTTTAGTGATTCCAAAAATTTCAAAGCTCTGTAGAAAGACGTAAAATAAAAATCTGGATCGATTAGTTATAGCTAAGATTGTTCATTTCCCGGGAAATCGTAAAAAAGGCGGGAATTTCCCGGGAAATTTCCCGAAATTTCGATTTTGGAAATTTCATTAATTTAATGTCAAAAACACTAAAAACTTTTATTTTCAGTATTAAACATTAAATTAAAGCATTTAAAGGGCTCTTAAACTATTTTAAAAGCTGAAATTTCCATTTTTAAATAAATTTAACATAAAAAATTTCTGTTTCTATGCAAAAATTTTCGGGAAATGGAAGTCATTTCCCGCAAAAATCGGGAAATTTCCCGGGAAAGGGAAATGAACAACCCTAGTTATAGCAGATTTTTCGGTCCCAACAAAATTAAAAAAGTTATAGTCAAATGACCCAAATTCACTGGACCGCAAACAGTGAATTTGAGTCATTTACCCGCAAAATAAAATCTACCAAATTTATGTCCCTAAAAACAGCAGCCACGCCCAGTTTTTTTATTCCGCGAATACTTTTTTTTTAATACCAAAAAAAAACTTACTTTTCCATGAACTAAAAATGTTATATCTGAATGTTTTTTAGTTTCAAAGAGATCCTTAAATGTTCCATGCAAAGTTCCATGCAATATTTTTGCTTTGAACATGATAAAATATAAAAAATACTGATATAATTTTTTGGTTGGTATTTAATTTTACAAAAATAAATGCAACAAATAAAATCCGCTAAAAGAGCAAACAAAAAAAATATTCAATAAACACGGCAACCAAAAAAATAAAAATATATTTTTGATGGCAGTGACCCCTCTCTTTTTTTTTCTCCATCCACTATTATTACATACAGTTTGTCTGTCCATGGCATATAAAACACAGAAAAAGACATAAATAATTAATTGATTTATTCAACTATTTTTTTAGTTGAATAAATCAATTGGAAAAAGTTTCGATTTCGCTTTTGCATTTTTTGTTCGAAATTGAAACTGGTTCTTTTTGGATGGAATTTTTAACATTTTTAGTAAAAAAGTCAACAAACAAAATTACATTTTTTTTCTTAAAAAAAGGGTTTTTAAAGTAATTATTGTTTTTTAATTAGCAAAAATTTCCTTAAATTTATTTTGATTTCGATTTCGCAGAGCCCTAATGGATATCAGGGATATTCGGACGTAACTGTTATTTAAGTTGAGTATTTAGTCTCCCTTTCCCTTTTCTTTTGTACAAGATTTGGCATTATGTCTCTAGTGTCATCTCTTCTTCCCCCAAAATACTATAAAAGGCTTGAGTGACCGCTCATTCGATGTCATTCTTTGGTTGTCTCTCTCTTAAAGTGTTTGTATGTTAAAAATGTCTGATTCATATCCAATAAAGCTCTTGATCTGATATATTATTTGTGTCTTCAACCTCATCTCTTACATAATTCTTTATCAGCACCGATTCTCACATATTCACTTCGTACCTGTGGCATTACTTTTAAATGGAAATGAAAGTGAAAAAAAATCTGAAATTATGCAAATTTTTATAGTTATTATTCTACCAATTCTGAAAATTACATAATAAAAAAGTTGCCAACTTCTTTTTCTTGCCAAAAATGTTTCTTCAAATTATCATTTTCTTTGGCGTTCTTTCAAGTGTGACTTCAAAATGTTATTTTTCTGCTTTTTATATTTCTGAATCACCAATATTTTTTGTTGATTGTAATTTTGAAAAGGTAATTTCTATCATTTTTTTCTTACAGTATTTTCTTAATTTATGTGCTATTATTTTTTTAGGGAAATTTTTGTTATGCTAAAGCTTCATTACAAAATTCCAGCAATTTTCGATATGGTTGTGATACAACAAAACGAATAACAGAAGAATCATGTAATTATCAAAAAAATTGCTCAAATTTTGATTCATTTCTTTGTTGCTGTAAAACAGATGGTTGTAATCATATCAGTGATAAATATGGGATAAATGAAGATTTTGAAAATGTTACATTTATTTCAAAAATTGCATCACCTTTATGTCCACCTGATCGTCGACATTTAAATTATGTTACAGTTGTAAGTCTTTTTCTTATCTTTTTTTGTGCTACAGTATACCTAATTAATTAATTTATTAAATATTTATTTAACCCAAAAATTCCATGTTATACCATTTTCGTGTGAACCAATATCACGTACGGATTTTGGAAAATGAAAAAAAGACACTTGAAATTTTCTCGGAGGGCAAAAATGGATAGAGCAATTGGTTGCGCGTTTTCTTTGCATGCGCTGGGCAAAAAAAGTGCAAGTTCGAACCCAGCGAGAGCACTGGATTTTTTTAACGAATTTTTTTGTTGTTTTTACAAGAAAATTTTCAAAAACATGTTTACAATAATTGCTGAACCACTTGAATCAGAGGTATTCTTTTTATACAAAAAATTTTTTTTATAACTGCTCTCGCGGGGATCGAACTTGGCTTCTTTTCAGCGTTGTGCGTGCAAATAAAACGCGCTAACCAACTGCTCTATCCATTTTTTCCCTCCGAGAAAATTTAAATGTTTTTTTTTCCATTTCCCAAAAATTCATACGTGATATTTATGCTACAGATTACTGTACCTTTTTTTATGTTGTAAATAATTGTTGTAATATTTTAACAATGGTTTTTGGGGATATTTACAACAATATTTATATATATAATTGTTGTATTATGATATTGTAATATTCTTCATTCTTTTAGGGTATTTTGGTTGTGGCTTCAATTGGTTGTATAATAACATATATCCCCGTAATGCAATCAGTAAATTCATCAATAGAATCCCTAAAAAAAACTGAAGAATTTTATTTGGATCAAGTTAGCTCTGGAATATCTACTGTAAAAACTGCAAAAAAAATTAAAAATGTTTTGGTACATATTTTATTCTTTGAAGAATTAATTTTTCGTGTAAGTCTTTTTTTTTATGTGATTAAATGTGCCAAAATATTTTTGGAAGTATTTGTTAAAATTACTTAGAAGAAAAATTGTTTATTTAAATTTTAATTAAAAAAAACAATTTTTGTTTATTTTTTATTAAATTTTAATTAATTAATATTATTTCAGTTAAATACTTTGCGACGTTTTGAAGAACTTTCTCGTGAAACATTTGTTTTTTCGCCGCGTCAAAAGAATACAAAAGTTTTGGAAAAACTTGAAACTGGTTTGTTTTGATTTTTAAAAATGAGCTTCGCTTTTTAAACAAAGGTATAAGGTTCCGAAAAACTCTGCGGAAGGATGGAATATAAACTTGGTTCGAGACCAAAGGTTTTTCGATACAGTAAAACCCCGTCGAAAGTTTTACGCTTTGAGAGTTTCAGGGACGCCTTTTTTTTGACAGTGCCATTTTCCGCGCGTATTTTCGGGGTGGGCATCCTAGGCTGAATTAGAAGGGATGCAAAAATTCTAAAAATTGGTTCAAATAGTCCATGGATGGAATTCTTTCTTAAACAAAAATTGGAAGATATTTCAAAAACTTTCGTGTCGAGACAAAAGAACAAACATTTTTCATTTTTATTAATCTTTGATCAGTCGACTTTTCTGGGGCACATGAAAGGATTTTGGGTGTGAGCATTCTTGGCTGAATCAGTAGGGATGGAATGACATACTATATCTACCCATTCATGGATTTTGAGAACCATTTGCCATCGTTGTTTAAAAATCGAAATTTACTGTATTTTTAACATTCATTTTTGTAATTAACAAATCTTTTTTAGATCCCCATTTTCTTCATTTAATTCAAACTTATGCTTTATCGAGAAAAAAAATTCTGAAACATCGAGCTCTGATTCGAAGAAGGCAGAAAAATCAACGTCGAAGTGTATAAATTATGTGTTTTTATATTTTTTACACGTATTTTAAAATAATAAAGAAAAGTATTTTAAAAAGTTTAAATTTTGTTTTGCTGTAATTTATTCAAATGACCATGTAATATCACTGGACATTTTTTAAAGGGGGGGGGGCAATCTGTGATCTTTTGCCGCTGCCAACAAGAAGCGGTACAAGATCAAAGTAATTCTTCAATTTCGGGGGGGGGGCATAAGTCCCGAATTTCCCCACCCCTAAATAAGGTCTTGAACTCCAGAGCCAGTTTTAATGGTCAATTTGACGGTTTTTTGCATCAAAATATACCCACAATCATCAAATAAAGATGAAAAATTAATTTTATTGCGCAAAAACGAAACACAACTTTAAAAAAAAACACATTTAATGACGCTTCTTTAAAGATTTCTTTCTTCCTTTTCCATCACCACCTTTACCTTCTTTCTTTTCAACAACAGCTTCTTCTGCCTTCGTTTTTCCTTCAGAATCTGTCAAAATTCCATCAGTATTACGGAAATATTTCGGTTCTTTGCAATATGCATCTTCAATTATATTTATTGGGAAGGGCATATCTCTTCTTTTAACAGCAGTGAAATTTCCAAGCACAATTGGAAGCTTACGGCTAAATTTGTATTAGTTAAATACTGTAGTTCAAAAATTAAAACATACCGTAACAAGGAACAAGCTTTTTTACGATATGAAGTATCAAAACGAGGTTGAAAAGAAACGACCATTAATAATGGAATGGAAAGTTTTGAAAGAACAGCAACATCATCAGTCAAATATTGATGGTATTCAGCACCAAAAGCAAAGTAAACAAGAGTTGCAGCAGTGAGTTTATCTCGAAGAAATCGACGAGCACCATCAGAAATTGATACAATTCGACTATATTCATCAAAGTCACATTAGGTCTATGCACATTTTTTTGTTTTTTTCAAATATTTCAGCTCACATATATCATTAAAACGCAAGCAATGTCTCAAAATATTGGATTTTCTATACTTAATAATCTTATAATAAAAAAAATTAAAAAAGGAATTGGGAAAAGTGATTAAATTATGTAATTCAGATTCAGAATGCATTTTTAACGTTGAACATTTTTTCTCCCACGGGGCTTTCATTTACACTTTGCCAAAACTTGCGCAAATTTGTTTTTTTTGGAGCTCTTCGGCTGCTTTTTTTGCTAATATCTTGAAGTTAAATATTAAAACTTTATTAAATTTACTTATTATAGTTTTTACAATTACGGCCATCATCTGTTACTTATAGTCCAGCTATGAGAAATAAAAAATAAATAAATTTCAACGTTGTGGTTAAAGAAAAGAAGAACTTCTTTATCTTTCATATATAATTTTGTTTAACGATCAACAAAAGCTTTACATTTTGGCAAAACCATTCAAATATTTTTCGACTATAACAGTAAACATAAAAAACAAGTAATTCAACATTTTTTGACCAACGTTTATTGATGAAAACCTTAACAAATGTTAAAAACGCCGAAAATTCGTTGAAAAATATGCTGTAAAAATGCCGTGTCGCGCCGTGCAAACTTGGCTTTTTTATATGTTGTTCGTTTATATGTATGAAATGATCTGTGAAAAAATCTAAGACGCATACGGACGCATAAGAATATGCCAACAGAAATAGTGAATAACAAGTTTCTCGTTTTCTGTTAAAAACGATGTTTTACGAATTATGTCGCGTTTTTCATCCATTAAAAGGATCAAATATCATTAAGCATATAGTTTTCTATATTTTGTATAAGATAAAACATTATTTAAAATCCTAATTGCTTTGTTTTTGTAACTTTTGTACACTCAACAATATCTATAACATAGTTTTTTTTCAACTGTTAAAATTCTTGAAACGAAAATTTAGTGGGAGAAAAAGAAAAAAAAATCTGTTGAAAATGCGTTTGTTCATAGACCTACCGAATCCCCCCTTCCCTAAATAAGGCTTTAAGCTTCGGAGCAAATTCCAGAGCCGGTTTTGATGGTCAATATCGACCATCGAAAAAAAATGCAATTAGACGGTTTTTTTGCATCAAAATACACCCACAATCATCAAATAAAGACAAAAAAATTAATTTTATTGCGCAAAAACGAAACACAACTTTAAAAAAAACACATTTAATGACGCTTCTTTGAAGATTTCTTTCTTCCTTTTCCATTACCTCCTTTACTTTCTTTCTTTTCAACAACAGCTTCTTCAGCTTTAGTTTTTCCTTCAGAATCAGTCAGAATTCCATCAGTATTACGGAAGTATTTTGGTTCTTTGCAATATGCATCTTCGATAATATTTACCGGGAAGGGCATATCTCTTCTATTAACAGCAGTGAAATTTCCAAGAACAATTGGAAGCTTACGGCTAAATTTGTAACAAATTATACTGTAGTTTAAAATTAAAACATACCGTAACAAGGAACAAGCTTTTTTACGATATGAAGTATCAAAGCGAGATTGAAAAGCAACGACCATTAATAATGGAATGGAAAGTTTTGAAAGAACAGCAACATCATCAATCAAATATTGGTGATATTCAGCACCAAAAGCAAAATAGACAAGAGTTGCAGCTGTCAGTTTATCTTGAATAAATCGACGAGCACCATCAGACATTGAGACAATTCGAGTGTATTCATCAAAGTCACATCCAACAGCAGTAAGTTTTTGTTCATATTCACGTCTAAAATTATATAATAAATATGATTTTATTAACAAAATACAAACTTACGCCAATCCATTTATTGAGGCAAACATTTTGCTGACAGGTGAACAGAAAAGATCAACTTCACCTTCCATTACATCATGACAAGTTTCAGGATAATTTCTAAAAAACGATACAGTATACTCATATAAATAATTAATAAATAAAAATTACTTTTTCATTTCAGCAAGGAGATTAGGATTTGCCGGTTTAATACAATGATGATGTAAAGAAACAGAAGCGGGTTCAATCATAGCAAGTTTATCTTTTTTTGTGGTCTCATCAAGTGAATCAGTTTTAGCAGACTTGAGAGAACGTGGGAAAATGCGTGGAATTTTTGCATATGGAACATATGGAGCTGGTTCTGGTGGAGGTGCTGCTGTTGGAGTTGGGGGAAGAGTAACATGAGGAACTGGTGCATCTTCAGTTTTCTCTTGAGTGGTCTTTTTCTTGTTCTGCTTTTTTTGACTTTTCTTCGATTTTTTGCTTGGTTCAAATTTAGTAAAATTTAAATCATATTTACGTTTTGATGGAGTCTCGAGTGTTGCAACATTTGCTGTAGTTTTAGCTACATTCGTTTTTTGTGAAGGAACTTTTGCAGTTCGGCGCTTTTTGAAAAGATAACAACTGTAACAAATAGTGTGATTAGATTCTTATAAAAGTATATAAAATAACTTACGCAAAACCACCAATTATAATGATAACAGCAATACCTCCAAGAACCATAATCACAATTGCCCACACAGGAGCTGATGCCGCGGAAGATTCATCAGCTGAAGTTGAATTCGATGAAGAATTTTTTGTAGAGACTTCTGGGACATAAATCTTAGCATTTATCTGAAAGACGAAATAATTTAAATAAATAAAAGTATAAAAACAACTTACAACTTTGATGGGACATGAAGGTTCAATACCAACATAAAGTTTTATAATTTTATCAACACCATCAATTTTTGGGTCACAGGACATAAACTTACTTGTTTCGACTGCAACAACTTCACCCCAATGCATTGTCGGTCGGAGACAACGAGGAACAAAGTCATTTTTGCTAACCCAAATGTCATTAAAGTAAATTCTTTCAGCTCGAGTTTGTTCATCCTTTTCATATTTTACTTCAAATTTACAATAAGATGAATATTCAGAACATGCCGCTTTGGAATGAACTTTAGCAGTATCAAAGCAAACTTTTGAGCTGAAACAAAAAATCGTTAAATATCAAGTATTTTTTATGATTTTAAAATTTACCTTCCTTCACAGCTGTCACAAACTTCAAATTGTAGTGTTTCAAGCGTTAGCGTAAGATTGATTGATCCATATCCACTAAGTCTAATATCATTTCCATCGGCTATTGCTCTAACTGATCCATCAGCTAACAAATTATCTGATGGAAGTTGTTCATTGATTGCATCATTGCTATTTAAAATAAAAGAATCATTTAAAAAATTTTCATGTTGCTGAAGTTTTGCAGCAAAACTTGGATCAAAAAATGGAAGTTGGAAACAAAGAAAAACAAAGAAAGATTTGAAGCAGCAACAATTCATTTTTTACAAAGCAGCAATGTTGTAAATGAAAAAAACACGGAACACTTTTTATAAATAAATTTTGTTTTGTTGTTTTCGAAGTTGAAAAAGAATGTTATGCAAAATTTTATGCAAATTTTTTTACCTTTGTTGTAGGATAAAATCCGCGTCCAACACAAAAATAGGTACAATTTTCTTCCAATCCAATGTCTGGCAAAATGTCTATCCAACGCCAAAAGGAAAAAAGTTTTTAAAAACTTTTGTTGTTTTCCAAAAAATACATTCAGAATTTGAACATTGAATTTGACGTGAAATCGAATTTGTTGTTTTAGAAAATTTCGAAGTTGTTTTACATAAACTTAATTAGATTCAAATAAATGGCATATATTGGCGCATACCTAATAGGTTCACAAACATTAAGGTTATACAATTTAGAAGACTCTCGACCTTCGAGTCAATGGATAGATGCCGAAAAAAGCCCACGTAAGTTTGTTTTTAAACTACCCATGTATTAATCAATAGTTTTTAGCAACATGGACTGCGGAAACACTTCGAAATCGAATGAATAAAGTATTTAACAAAATAATTAAAAATGAATTAAAATGTTTAATTTTGGTAAATTCAATGCAATTAGAAATTGAATTGCTTCGACTTGCTTATGAAATTGGGATTAAATTTGCAAAAGAAGTTTATATTGTCTCTCCAACAATGGCAAGACTTCAATTTGCAATCGTTGAAACAAAGCTAAACTATTTGAATATTGGTGAAAAAGCTTTAATTGCATCTTTTATCAATGATATTTGTGAATTTGATGAACTTGAAATGACTTCTCACTCAACATTTGTTTTAAATTCTGTAAAAAAATGTTCCAAAGATCATTCACGTGAAATGTTAGTTGAGCGAACAAAGACTATTCGACCCAAATCTGTTGTCTTCATTTCTACCTATGATATTGCCGTTGTAAAGAGATGGTTTGAAGTAAGATATAGAGGAATTATTCATTATATGGTTGAAAAGCCTGATTATATGTTACTCAATGGCGGATTAGCTAAAGCTGGTACAATGTATCCAGGAAATCATTTTCCACGACCATTTAATATTCAAGATTTTTCAAGTGGTTACAAAATTGAATATACAAATGATGATGGAAAATTTTGTGATGATTTGATTACTTTTAATTCAAAACTTCCTACAAAGAATACTGTAGAATTGGTAAAGATTAAATCTTTTTGTGTAAGCTTCTTTTAAACATCATTCAAGAAACTTGTAACTATAATAACTTTTTTAGGTAAGATATCATCAAGAAATTACAGTAGCTCCAGTTGTGCCACCTTTATTGGCATATGGTCGTTTTCAAGGTGCAATATTATATGAAAATACTCGAGCCAAAAGTGTTACCATTACTGCCAATATTAATTCCCATGGTGTACCGTATATGAAAGTAGATGCCCAAAAAATTTATGATATATCAACTAATTTTTCAAGCTTGACACTAAATTCTTCAACTAGAAATAATAACATGTTTGATGCTAAGAATCTAAAATTTGTTTTAAAATTAAAAGCAAATTTTGGATCTATTTGGTCAAAAACTGATCAAAAAGAATATCCACTTTTGAACGTTAATAGTAAGTTTTATATATTTTTTTAGTGAACAACTTTTAAGTGTTTCAGAAAATGAATGGACTCCCTTCTTTGTTTCTTTTCATGGAGAAGAAGTAAAAATAGGCGAAAAGGCAGAAAATCATTCAAAGAAATATCCCAAATTTGTTATTAAAGGTAAATACATACATATATATCTTTTTAAATTGTCAAAACATATTATTTTAGACGTTCATAAAGTAATTGGTTTACCATTAAAAAAGATTGAAATTGATAGAAAATGGAAATTTGCAATTGTTCCTTCATCTGCGGCTGCTGCTGGTGGTGATATAAATTCTGGAATGTTTGAAGTTGAAACAATTGATGGAATGCGTCAATTTGCTCCTGCTGCAATTATGTCAATGTTTTTAATGGCTTTAAAGAAATTAGCTGAACGTCAATTTGATTTTGAAATTAAGCAGTTATTTATTCAAGTATCACCCCAAGATTATAAACCTCAACAATTACCAGCTATCAAAAATGCTGCGGAAACGGTTGGAATTAATGTTGAAAATCTTGAATATTTAAATTTCTAATATATGTTACGTTTATTGAAAGCTTTATTTTTTAAAGGGCTTGCTTTAATTATAAATAAAAGTGTTTTTATTTGGTAAAACGGATTACTGCTCCTGTCAGACGAAAAAACAGGAGTTTGTCTTTTATTGAAATTTATTTTCGAATGATTGAATACGAAAAATATTATCATAATTATGAGTGATAAATTTTTATATACTATAATAGTGTCATAATTATTTTTACCAAGAACTGCAAATCAAAATTTTAAACTATGTTTAAAAAATCAGCAGCACAAAAATAGTAGAAGTGCCAAAAAATATACCACAGCAAAACATTTTTCAATGTAAAAATGGTTAAAGTAGTAATTTTAGTGACAAGGGAGCGTCCAGACGTGACGTCACGGGTTTTATGGGTGAGTGGGGGGGTAAGCTAAACGTGACGGAATGTGACTGTGATGGGTGGATGGGTTCAAGCCAAATGTGACGTCACAAAAATCACACTTTTTAAGGCAAAAATCATAAAAATTAGTCTTAAAAATTAAATTCTTTCTAATAAGTACGAAATCTTAACACAAAATATTTTGCCGCGTTTAAACAGCGTTGTTTTTAGCGACGCCATTTTTTACATTTTCGAAAAAAGATTTTAATATAAATAAACTCTTCTGCTATAATTTTTTCAAAAACTATGAATTTTGAAACTTCGCAAGGATTAATTAATCCAAAAAATCCAAAAAGTTAACAAAAAAAATTCCTCATTTGTTTTTTCGCTTTTGCTAACTATACAAAAATCAAAAAAATATTAATCAATAATTTGCATTTGAGAAAATTGCGAATTTTATTTTTTATTGCAATTTTGTAAAAAATGTGACGTTACGACGGGATGGGTGGGTGGGTCTTAGCCAAATGTGACGCAGTGTTACAG
The DNA here is from genome assembly GCA_964035985.1 of Panagrolaimus superbus. NCBI lineage: Eukaryota > Metazoa > Nematoda > Chromadorea > Rhabditida > Panagrolaimidae > Panagrolaimus > Panagrolaimus superbus. The sequence continues at coordinate 18,940,750 of OZ038357.1, forward strand.
ATGGGTGGGTGGGGTTTGAAATTTAAGATTTTACCGTGACGTCACGTCTGGACGCTTCCCAAGAAACAGTAGCCCAAAAAATGATTCAGTGAAAAATTATCAAAAACTGTAAACATGCCCATTCTTTATGTGGAAAAGTAAATAAAAAATTTTCCTCTAAAATTGTATTACTTTTATCAAAAAAAAGACATTAAAGGGAGTGTCGAAGATAGTGAACTTGGAACTAGTTGACCGGTCAAATATTTTTTGGTCAATTGACCGTCAAATCCTATAGTAGTAATTAAGCTCAAAAAACTTTTAAAGTAACGTTTTTGGTAATAAAAATAAACAACAGTGATATAAAAACTGAGAGAAAAAAATCAGATTTTTCTCTCTCATTTTTTTTTGCAAATCACAATTCGTTTAGGCGTCTTATATGACTTGGCCATCTTGTCGCCCCGCCACCGCCCCATTCCCTGACACCTTTAAAAAGTCACCCCGCGCCCCGGCTGTTTTGTAAAATTACCCCGCCCCGTCCTCCGGTTATCACCCCGATACGTCCCAAAAAATAGCTTTAAAGGGAGTGTCGACGACAAGCAAGAAACACAAATATAAAAAACAAAGAAAAAAAACAAAAGTGTTTTGAAAAAAAATGTGTGATCGCGGAATCTTTTGCCAAAAATTGAAGCAACAAAAAAAAAGTATCGCAATATTTTTTTGTGCACTGTTTTTTTTTTTAACTTGCTTTTTTTTTAAAGCAATTTTAATTTACAACATTATATTTTTTATATTATTACTGTTAAAAGTTTTATCAAAGAATGCATTATTATTCGCAACAACCTTCACCAGAAAGATGCATTTATGTTATGCAAGCAACAAGATTTAAAGTCTTTGAATCTCAAGATCTTGAAAATGGTCGCTTTGATGTTACTTTTGAAATTGAAGGAAAGGTTTGTGATTATTAATTTTATTTTTTTAATAGTGTTTAATTTATTATTAGAAACTTTATGCCCATCAATTTGCTTTAACTTCGGTCTCTGAATATTTTAATGCTTGGCTTTCAAATCGTTGGACAGCAAAAGATAAAGTCATCAAAATAGATAATTATTCCTACAAAGACTTTTATCAATTTCTTCGTTTTCTATATACAGGTGAATGCAAATTAACTGAAGAAAATGTTTTTGCCTTTACTGATATGGCAGAATTTTATGGAGTTCAATATCTCAAAGGATTTTGTGATGAATTTTTATCAGTAAAAACAAATTTATATAAAGTTGAAAATGTTGAAGAGATGTTTGAATTTGCTGATATTTATTCATTATCAAACTTCCGAGATTCTATCAAAAATTTCATCTCTAATCACCGTGATAATGTGTATAGCTCTGTTAAGTTTATTGGTTTTAAGAAACAATTCATTGAATATTTATCAACGCTTTGTGAAGTTTATGCACAAGAAAAGTTTTTTGAAAATGTAAGTTATGAATTTTACTGCGTATAGTAAGGTATACCGTGTCGACATAGTTTACTTTTATGCGCATGCGTGTGAAACGTGCGCTGCACAACTTTTTTCTTTTTCTGTCACTTTTTACACACGTATGCCCTGGGAGGAAACTATGTCGATGTCTTGTATCTACATATTTTATGGATATTATAGTTATACAAATGGGCTGAAAATCGTGTCATGAAGAAAAAAGCTGCTGATGATACAAATTTCAACCTTCTTACAGCTATTAAAGCTGAATTAAAAACATTCCTTCCTCGTATCAATTTTTCTTATATGAAAATAAAATTTTTATCGGATTTTGTCGGTAAGTGTTTTAACATATTTCTTTAATATCTAAAAATTAAAATTTAGTTGAAAAAGGATTTATTTTATCTCCCACAAGTTTGTCTAAAATTTTCGAATTAAATGAAAATTCTTTTAAAAATGTAAGTTGGTGAAAAATGTGATTTGAACATATAGTCAACGACTGTTTTAGGTTGTTGAATTAGCAGAAAAGCAAGCATTGAAGAAGCAAGAAATAAAAAATGTTGATAAACAAAATTTTAATCTCGTTGAATCTATTAAAGCTGATTTGGCTGGAGTTCTTCCAAAAGTTGCATTTTATAAAATGGATAAAAGCTTTTTAACAGATTTTGTTGGTTCGTTTTTTTCTTTTTTAAATATCTTTTTTTGTAATAATTATTGATTTTTAGTTCCAAAAGGAATTATTTCTGAAACTCAAGCAAGCCATGTTTATGATACTCGAGGTAAGCCAGTTTTTGGGAGGATGCAAGAAAAATATCTACACTGCTTGCATACATTTTTACATTAAAAAATTTATTGTTATTTTTAGTGAAAGTTGAAAATAATGGCAAAGTTGTTACTGGTTTATTCAAAGATGATGACATTGGTATCCTTTGTTCTTTTGAAAAAAATGACAGAAAATGTAAAATCAAACGCCAAAGCACAGTCAAAATTCGCTTTCCCCACTTTCAATATCCTATTCCATCAACTCCAAGCACTGTAATGAAAATGAAGGGCACTGAATGGTATTTATGTTTGGAAGCAGATCAAACGCTTGCATTTAAACATTATTTAGTTGTTGAAAATACTGATTATTTACTTGCTGAAATGAAATCTCGTAATGATTTTCAACTTACTCCTGGTGAACTTACAAATCTTACAGTATGCCATAATAATATTTAATTTTTTTATAATTGTTTTGTGTTTTGTTGTTACTTTAATGATATAGTTTTTTAATATATTCCTTTTTTATATTAATTCATCGATCAAAAATTTCAATTTAAACAGTGTTTTTCTGTTTTTACAAAATACTTTTATAATGTCATACATATACATATAACTTTTGGAGTACTGTAGTTAAGATTGGAGTTGCATATCTTATGTTCGACCGTGCATTTGAGTATTGATAAAATGCTTTATTATTAATTACCAAACAATGCTAACATCTTTGGAACTTTTTCAACACTAGACCATTATTCATCAGAAAACGTTTAAACGCTTGCCCCAAAAGTTTTAGTCTGTGAAAAAGTCAATAGAAGAATGTTGTTAATTTGCATTAAACTATTAATAAAAGCTTTTAAAAATGAAGTAACGTTGTTGTTGTTGAAAAGACGATGGAAGCTGCACCGGCTGCACCAATACAACTTGAACAAAATAAAGTAAGTTTTTTTAATACAGTAATAACTCTTTAAATTAATACTTCTAATTTTTTTTTATATAGGATGGAATATTAATAACTCCAGAAGTACAAGCAATTAAAATTGATGGAACAGGAAAATTTGGAGCTTTAACAAATCGATTTTTTCGTCGTTTTACACTTTGGCCAAAACCACAAATAAATCCAGGAAAATGGAGAGAACATCGACCTCAACATGAAATTAATCAATCAACACTAGTTGGAGATTTTCATCATCCACCTGAAAATGTTGATTATCGAATCCTTGGAATGCGTCCAAAACGAACGGTAGGAAATTTGGTGGAATATGAAGTTTCAAGGCTACCAAAAAATTCAATACAAATGCGTGGATTTGTTCCTGAACGAATTGCATCAGATTCTGTTGATTATATTATGCGACTTTGTTCTGAAGATAAAGAAGAACAGCAACGATTTATTCATGGATTTGAGGTATTTGAAAAAATTCGAAATAAAATTGCTGCTTCAAATGTTCGAAAACATTTTTCAACGATTTTGGGAGCAGGAGCTTTTTCAAAACTGTTTTACAAAGATGTAAGTTTGGCATTTTTGATTATGTAACATGAGATTTCATATATCCATGATTTAATTTTTTGGCATCTTTTTTGTTTATCTGTTTAGGTGCTTTACAAAGATTTTAGTTGTTGGAAAAAGCAAAAGTTGATAAAATTGGATTTTATATATCCATATTGGATATATGAAATCTTTCGGATATCCGTAATATTATTAACTTTAAAAAATTTTTTAGATTGCCGATGATTTTGGTTCACGAATTCATTGTGTACATTTTCTAAATCGTCCAAGACCGTATTATATTTATGAAAAAATTGGTCCAACATTAGATGAAATAATTCGTGGCTCATATTATGGTTTCTTAGATATTTCAACAGCTCGACATTTTGCAATTGGAATTATTCGTGCTCTTCGAACTTTACATTCTCTGGAATATGTTCATCGATGTGTTACCTCTTACACCTTTTCACTTCGAACATATCCAGGTGGATTTATTGGAGATGGAGATTTTTCAAATCATATTGTTTGTAATGATCTTTCATTTTCAACAATTTATCGATCATCAAAAAAACCATATTTTATTGAAAAAAAATTTTATGGAACATTAAAATATTCTTCTCCAAATGCAATGAAATATTATCAACAAGTGCCATCAGATGATATCATTTCGGCGCTATATATTTTTGTTGAATTATGCCATGGCCGATTAGCATGGAGAGGTGAAACAGATCGAGATGAAATTGTTCGAGTAAGTTTATTTTTTTTGTAGGATATGGATATAATGTGCAAAGATAGGTTACGGTAGCTAAATTTTTGTAGTAAATTGAAAGTAATTAAAGTATAAAAAATATTTAGAAAAAAGAAGATTTTTTTGTACATCCAACAATAATGGTTGATAATATTGATGCAGAATTTCGAATTCCAATTGATATTCGAGATTTAACATTAATTTTTAAAATGCTAAAAGAATATAATCCATATTCTGGAAAACTTAATTATATTTATGTTTGTGAAATTTTACATCGAATTGCTGAAGCTAATAAGCAACCGGATACCATTGAATCATATCTTGATTTTACAAAACTTTCAAATATTGAAAATGAATTTAAAAAGGCAATGATTCATATACAAAAAGGTGGGCAACCTTCTCAGCCCACAACTACCGTAACAACAACAACCGTCAAAAATCCACCTCAACAATCTGCTAATGAAAAAGATAAATCTGCAAAAGCATCAAAAGGATTAAGCCGTGAAGCAGCAAAGAAAAATGATGTAAAAGGAAAAGGAAAATCAAATGAAAATGTTAAAAAAAAGAAGGGATCAAAAGAAGATGCAAAAGTAAGTGAAGTGATGGATATTTTAAATGTATTTATTTTCATATTTTTAGAAACATAATTCAAAAGAAGCTATTGCAAAAAAAGCTAAATCAAAACTAAAATCTGCTGAATTAATAAAAAAAGATCAACAACAAAAGAAAAAAGATAAGCCTGTTGAAGAAAAGGAAAAAATGAAAACAGATAAAAGTGGTAAATCTGGAAGAAAGGTTAAAGTTACAGTATACCACGGTTGTTTTTTTAACATTTAATATCATATTTTAGAGTAAAAAAGTTGTTAAACAACCATCACTTCCACTTGAAAAAACTCAATCTCTTAAAACTGAAGCTGCAGCAGCAGGACAGGAAGAAATTTTAAAAGAAAAATCTACACAAAGTTTTGATTAAATGTTTTTAATGATTTTATTTTCATAATATTTGATGATAAATTTTTTATCATAAAAGCTGTTAAACGTTTTTAAAACTGTATAAAAAGCAGTAATTCATACTGTAAAATTTACTGTATCTTTTAAATTTAAAAATTAAACAAAATTCTTGTTCGTCATAGAGGAGGAGGGAGAGGAAAAAGAACATGTGGCACTCTCTTAAAATTGGAAAGACCCTTTGATCTTTTACCGCCGGCAAAAGATTACAAAGTATTCTTAATTATAATATTTTGTTAACAAATTTTTTTACATTATAAAATATAGAGTAAGGTGCAAAAGAAATTAACTACCTTTATTTTTTTGGTTTGGTTTTTTCGTTTTTAAATAAAATATTACTAATTTTATTTAATTATGTAAACAAACAATTACATTAATTTTACAAATATTACTAATATCAAAAAATAATTAAACAACAATATTACCTAACAAAAACTAAAATAAAACAATAACCAAAAATTTAAATATTATTATGTCGTGCCGTAATAAAAGTCGTTTCATTTGGAGTAAGTTGAAATTCAGTATCACTACTCATTTCTGTAAGTAGAAAATCACTTCGGTCAACCATTGAATGATGTTTAAAAGTTAAAACTTGATTCTTTTCCAAACATAAATACCATTCAACACCTGCCATTTTTGTTACAGTACTTGGAGTTGAAGGAATAGGAAACTTTAAATTTAAAAAACGAATTTTCTTTGTGCTTTGTCGCGTGACGCTTCTTGATCTTTTCTTTTCAAAAGAACGAAGAATACCAACGTCATCATCTTTGAATGCACCACTGACAACATCACCATTATTTGTAATTTCAACTAAAAAAATTCAAAATGAAAATCAGCATTGATACTGTAACATTATTCATTAATCACATAATTTTTGTAAATTTTCATAAAACCGAACAAAAAAAACTTTACCGAAAGTATCATAAACATGGCTAGCTTGAGTTTCAGAAATAATTCCTTTAGAAACTAAAAAATCAATAATTTTTATAATGAATATAAAAAGCAAAAAACGAACCAACAAAATCTGTTAAAAAGCTTTTATCCATTTTATAAAATGCAACATTTGGAATAACATCAATCAAATCAGCTTTAATAGATTCAACAAGATTAAAACCTTCATCATTAGGAAACATTTCTTTTTTCTTTAATGCTCGTTTTTCTGCTAATAAATATACCTAAAAGTAATAAAATAGAGATTACTGTAAAATTTTAAAAAGCATACCATTTTAAAAGAACTTTGTTCAGAGAAACAGTTTTTCTTAGATGAGAAAATTTTAGATAATTCAGCAGGGGATATTAGAAATCCTTTTCCGACTAAAATCAACGGGTTATAATAAAAACATGTGGGATAAGACTTACCGACAAAACTCATCAAAAATTCAAAAGTCATTTTAGAAAACTTAATTCGAGGAAGAATTGTGCTTAATTCACTTTTAATAGCTTCAAAAAGATTAAAGTTTTCATTTTCAGCAACCGCCTTTTCTTTCGTAACTCGATGTTCAGCCCATTTGTATGCCTAAAATATCACAATATAAACAATCCGAATGAATGATATGGGGATCTCAACAGGAACAGCAACAAAACAAAGGTTGAAACGGTTCTCTTTGTTACAAGTTCGCTGTCACTATGTCATTCATTTGGATTATGCGTTCTTGGTCACTTACCATTTCAAAAAATTCTCCTTCTTGATAATAACAACAGTGTTCATCTGGATATTCATCAATAGTTGACAAAAATTCCACAAATGGTTTTTTAAAAGGAAGAAAGATATCTTCATAGTAAACTTCTTCACTGTAATAACGAACAAATTTCTTGATAGATTGAGTGCATTTTGAGAGAGAATATTTTTCAGCAAATTCAAACAATTCTTCAAGGGTGTCACCCGATTTTTCCATTCTTGATAAAAATGTATCACAAAATTCTTTGAGGTATGGCACTACATAGAATTCTGCCATATCAACCATTTTAAAAACATTTTCAGAGCATAAATCACATCTACCAGTATAAATAAATTGAATAAATTCATAGAAGCAGTCGTAAGAGTAATCTTCAATTTTGATGACTTCATCTTTTGTCGACCATCGATCAGAAAGCCAAGCATTCAAGGGTTCAGAAGCAGTAGTTAAAAGATATTTATTGACATAAAGTTTCTAAAATAATGATACAACAGTGAACAAAAAGTGAAAACAAAATAAAAACCGAATTGCACTCAAGTTAAAGTTAGAGGAAATTCTTTCCTTATCCGCGCAGCAAATACCTTTAATTCATTGCCTAAAGATTTAAAACTAAAATTTAGACAAAAAAATTTTAAGGAGTTGGTTTTTGATTACTTGTTGGGGAACAAGTCTTAAAGGTCTTAGGCCTTTATTTGTATTTAATTCTTAATATTATGTCTTTTGTAAATTTAATTATATTATATTTTTCAATGTGCTACGGGCACGTAAATAAATAAAAAAAAAAATAAAAAAAAAAAAAATAAAAACGCACAAACCTTTCCTTCAATCTCAAAAGCAACATCCAAATGACCCTTTTCACGATCTTGTTCTTTAAAAACTTTAAATCGATCCATTTGCATTTTGTAAGCGTATTCATTCAATGAATCTCCATCATCATTACAATTACAATTACACATGTCATCATCAGATAACAGTGACATATTTTAGAGAGAGAATAAAGAAATAGTAGGGAAAAAAAGTATATAACTAAGTCAACAAAATTGACGTCAAAAAAAGCATTTTCTTCTGTTTAGCACACCCAATATTTTGCAATAAAAGAAGAAAAAATATTATGTTAATTTTCAAAGACAAAAATCAGAAACCCAAAAAAAAAAGAAAAACACTTTACGAATTTTTGTAAATTTATTGCGGGTGCCCGCCGGTGTTAAACAGGGATGTGCGGAGTTCCGCTTCCATGAAAAACAGAATCCTGCCTTTTGTTTTCAATTTAGAGACGTTACTTCCGTACATCCCTGACGCTAAACGGAAGAAACTCCAAAAAAAAAAGTTCAATGTTGCAACTTTTTTGTAACCAACAAAAAGTTTTTGTGTTTTTTACTTTTTATTTGACAGGTATTCGTTGCAGGAATTTTTTTTTGAAAATGTGTAAAACAAGTTTTTCAAACAACATAATTTTTTTGGTATTCTTTCAATTGTTTTTAAATTTTTCAAAATATTGCATTAAAGGAGTCCGGTCAGATAGCACAACGCTCTCGTTTTCATCAAGACGACAAAATCAGGGAAAAAAAGAGTGAGTGCGCATTATTTCTTTTCTCTCACTGGAAAAAGAATGTCTCTTTTTCTCTGCTCCCTCTGTTGAGAGAGTTGTGCTATCTGACGGGCCTCTTTTAAGGGAATGTTCAGACGTGACGTCACGCATGGGTGGATGGGGATTAATAAAATTTGACGCCGTTTTGCACTGCGGCATTAGATCAAGGGAATGTAAAGGGGGGTGAGTTTAAAAATTTTGAATTTTCCTGTGACGTCACGTCTCTGGATGATGCAATTATAAAATAGCAAAATGAAAAACTGAAACAAAAATGCGAAATATAAATGCTTTCAAAAACAGTAACAAAACTTGCAAAAAAAACTACTATTATTTTTATTTACCACAAAAAAAAAGAATTATCTAAAATTATTATTATTATAATTAACAAAAATGCTTCATTTTTTAAAATTTCAAATTTAAAGTTCATCACGATTTTCAATTTTGCGAGTTTGTGGCCAATCATACCCAAATTTCTTTGAATGAATATCCCAAAATTCAATTCGATCCGCCCATAAATTATCATTGATTTTGGTATTTGCATCTATTTCAACATAGGGAGTCTGATTTGGGGTATTTAATGATGGAACTTTTAAACCATCACTTGATGGCTTTCTAAAAATTGTTATTAAAACTTTAAATTTTATTCTCCTACGAATTTTAGGAAATGCAAATTTTTACAGAGGGATGTCGATGAAAATCAGATAAAAAAAATCCCATTAAAATTTAACTTTAAAAATAAAAACTTACCCTGTCTTTGCAAAATTAACAAATAAATTGACGATAGTTTTTTGAACTTTCGCAATATCACCTTTTAATGGAATTGCGGGCATATTAAAAACTGGTCCAAAGAAATTTGAAAGTTCATAAGCATGTCCAGCGCCATCAAATAATTGATGCTTTGCAACTTCTGGAACAAAAGAATAAACATAAAAGAATACTTTTTGTCCAGCAGCAGCTTTTAATTGAGCTTCTCGAATTGTAGGAATATTAAAAGTGATATCAGAGAAAAGTTGAGCATAAAGATGTATGTATGAATTTCTTTTGTATGCGGATATTTGAGTTTCATAATATTTTATTATATCTTTGGCAGCTGCATCCGCTTTGACACCGTATACTTCTTTTGTGCCAAGGAGTTTATGAACAATGTCAGAAAAATCTTCTCGAGTAAAATTTGCAGCTTTTTCCGGGCTTATTGGCATAATCTCTGCATCTGGATCACTGAAGGCGCTTTTGATAGCTGAAAATTGTTCAGATAAAAATGTTAGGTTATGAAAAAAAACACTTCGGAAAAGTGTTTCCCGGTAGTTGGGCTGTATCCTGACGCCCCCTGACATAACGCCAATGGCAAACTGTATATATTTATCTAATTTTCTTTATTTTTTCTTTCATTATTATTTTTTCTATACAAAATGCATTTTACAGAATTCAAATTGACCAGGTGGTTGCATAGATCATCAAAATAATGACGAAATTCAGATAGCACAATTTAGTGATAATCTAAGCAACCATTTGGCCAATTTGAATTGAGTAAAGTGCATTTTGTATAGAAAAAATAAAGAAAATTAGAAAAATATATACAGTTTGCCATTGGCGTTGTGTCAGGGGACGCCAGGATACAGCCCTACTCCAGGGAGTGCTTTCGCAGCAGGGCTTTGCAAAATTGAAAATGTGAAAATATAAAATTTTAATAAAACTTACCAAAAACGATATGTTCTTGACTACAAATTCCCATAAAATGATCTTTTTTGGGAGCCTTCTGAATTGCTTCTTCCACAGTTAAACCTTGAAGAAATTCTCCATCAAGTCTTGGATGAAAATTTGCCAAATTTACTCCATCAGGTTTTAAAAGATGTCTTGCAAATTTTGCTGTAGCTATTTTAATTTCATCAACACTTTTCGTTTTGAGACATTTTTTGACATTGTTTGAGCCTTGGCATCCTGTAGCTTCAATTAATTTGGCACTTGTTGCCACCACTTCTTCGGTATGTGCCCATGGAGCTAAAGCTGATCCACTCATTGGAATTGCTCGAGCAAAGAGATCTTTCGCTTCAGGAGTCAGTGTTAACCATGAAACAGAGGCGCCACCAGCAGATTCCCCAAAAATTGTTACAGCTTTTGGATTTCCGCCAAAAGCGGCAATGATTTTTTGAATGAATTTTAGGGCTTCAATTTGATCCCAAAGTCCATAATTTCCAGGAGCTTCTGAAGTTCCAGTAGAAAAGAATCCAAATGGACCAAGTCGATAATTGATAGAGACAAAGATAATTCCTTGGCTTACCAATCTTTCAGCCGTTACGGTATGATTATAATCGGCTGCGGAGCCAACCACAAATGCTCCACCATGTATCCAAACCATTACTGAATATCCTGAAGGATCAACAGAAGGTGCAGCAGGCCTAATAATATTGAGAGTTAAACAATCTTCTTTTCCATTTGGTGCCATCATATCAGGAAATGTTGCACATTGGGCTTTCAAAGTTTTTGCTAACAATGGTGTTGTCCATGGAGTTGGAGGTAAGGGTTTCTGAAAAAAGGATTGTAACATTAATTATTGGTTAAAAATTTTTTTTAAAAGGTAGGGTCGATTCAAAATTATATATGGGATAAGCTTTAAGATTTTGGTGTTTTATGACAGGGCGCAAAAAGGTGAACATCCACAATGTTTGGCATCTATTTTTTCTAATCCTCGATATTTTCAGCTCTAGACGCTCCCTAATTGTTTGCAAACAATTTCCTAAGCCACTCCGCTAAAACTTGCCTGATTGCGCTTTGTTCTGCGGCCGCACAGCGGAATTTTTCGGAAACAGAAACGTAAAAATTTCAAGCTTTTGTTGCCATTTTTTCAGTTTTAACCCATTTCGCCCAAAACTTTGCCAATATATTCTCTAAAGTGGTGTCAATAGTTTAGGTTTTACTCAAATTTATTGCAAGCACAACCGCAAAGTTATAATCAATAAAAGGCACGCGACCGAGTTTTTTGGCGACTTTTGCTGCCATTTTTTCAAATTTGCATATTTCGGCTTAATTTTTATCTGACATGTTCATGATAATCAGTGCTGTCGGTTAATCGAATTTTTTCGGTTTTCGGGTTCGGTTTCGGTTAACCGAACCGAACGTTTCTCGGTTTGTCGGTTCGGTTAACCAAACCGAGCATTTTTCGGTTTTTTTCGGTTCGCAATGCCAAAAAAAAACACTTTATAAGTCAATTCTAAATCTTTCTTCTTTTTTTTCAAAAAATATAATCAAAATTTTTTAATATTCTTATATTTTTACGCTCAAAAAAGATTCAATAAAAGATTTGCCTGTTCAAAAATGATGGGTTTATCAACCGAAAAAAACCCGAAACCGAATGGCCTCGGTTTTTCGGTTCGGTTAACCGAACCGAACCGAGAAGAACTCGGTTGACGGTTTCGGTTAACCGAAAAACCGGACCGAACCGAACCGAAAACCGAAAAACCGACAGCACTGATGATAATCATATCAATATTTTTAGTTTAAATTAAAGCATTTGAAATTAATGCGGCCGAGTTTTAGCCGAATCGTTATATTTCCTAATTTTCCCATAACGATTCGCTGTGGCTGCGTTTTTCCAACTTTATTTTAAATATTGAAAAACACTCACCTCAAAACGCAGGTCATCAATTGGTGGTGTTGCAAATGGAATTCCCAAAAACATTTCTGTTTCATATCCACTTGGAGTTACATAATTAAATCCTTCAATTATTCCATATTCAGTTGTAACAGTTGGATCAACATTCGTTTCAGCAAATCCCAAACAACCCGTTATAAAAAATACAAGCAAAAAGTTTTCCAACATTTTTTTTAAACTCTAATGAAAGTATTTTGTTTTAAAAAAAACAATCAGTGTTGTAAAAATATAGAAAAAAAATAAGAGTTTAGCAACAAAGATTGTACCCGAAATAAAACAACTTTTCTTTTTTTTTGTCAAATACATTTTTTGATTTTTATAATCTTTTTTTTGTTTTTGTAGTTTGCATTCAGAAGAAACTACAAAAAAACATAGATTCGATAGACCATCAATCAATGATAGTTTTACTATGTTTGATTAAAGTCATCTGTGGTTTCACATATTACACAATTATTGCACAATCTTACAAAAAATATAAAGTTGATTATTTTTATTTTGCAAATTCAAACCACACTGAAAAAAATTGGTGCAAAAAATTGCCACAATAGATCTATATTTACTCCTTTTAAAGGGAGCGGGATGGGATAGACAAAGTTTTTTTTCATTCCAACGCAAGGGTTCTCTTAGCACGAAAATATGCCAAAAATCTTTAAAATAGTGAATATTACTAATTTTTGACTATTTTTTCTGTTTTTACAATTAAACTTATGCCTAGAATAAACTGTTTTTTGAAAAATATAATTTATATCAATTTTTTTTGGAGAATATTTAACGGTTGTCAAAAATGTGCGAGTAATCAATAAAATATTCAAATTTCGTATTTTCCTGGATTCTTTCTTTTTTTTGTGGGCACATGTTTTAGGGTTGGCACGTGCTTAGAACCCCCCCCCCCCCCCCCCCCCATACGCGTGAAATATTTTTTCATTCTTTTTTTCACAAAAATGCAAGTGATTTTTCATTTTTTTTGGCAAAGTGTTGAGTATAAAAAACAATGAAAAAAAGGAAAAAGAAAAATGAAAAAAAATTTCACACGCTTGGGGGGGGGGGGGGGGAATTGTAAATTGTAAAGAAGTACCTTAGGGTTTATTTTAATCGTATAAAAACAGAAAAAATAGTCAAAATTTAGTGAAATTCAATATTTTAAAATTTTGGCAAATTTTCGTGCTAAGGAGGACCCGTGCGATGGAATGCAAAAAAACTTTGTCTATCCCGAACGCTCCCAATATATTGGCCAATAAGAGTAAATATCTTACTATTTTTAGGAATTTTTAGCACCCCTTTTTTCAGCACAGAATCTACGTTTGTTTGAATCAGGGCGGTGCGATTTTTTTAATAGACTATACAAAATATTCGACAAATTTAACTAGCTTCGTTTTCATAATTATATACCTTTTTTTGCACTTTTAACACAATTTGGCGTTTTTTGAAGATAACTTTTAATCAAAGTTTCGTATCAGATATCAACAAACAATGATGTTATATGATTTCTCTAAAAATATTGCGAATATCGATATTTCGATACGAATATCAGATAGCCCTGAAAACTAAACAAGATTTTTATTACAACTGTAATATTTTTTATATGTTTTTGGTGAATGTGATTGGCTATTGTTCTTCTGTTTAATGTGTTATTGGTATATTAACACATTAAACAGAAGAACATTGTCTTTGATAATATCTCTTTTGTAACAATAATGAAATGGTTAATATTGTAATTTTTAGAGTTATATCTTTTATCGGATATTGTTAAAAGTACAAAAAAAGATATATAATTATGAAAACCAAAGAACGTCTTGAACTTATTTTAAAAAATGATTTTTCGATGGATCAGTTTCTTCTTTAAAACATATTTTTAAAATTTTTTTTAAAATTTTGTTAAAATTAATTGAAATCTTTTTAAATTTAAAAAATAAAACAGTGAAATAAAAAAATTAAATATTCAAAATTGTCCAATTTGTTTTAATACTAAAATATTAAACACTGAAATATATTTCTTTTCAATCTTTTTTGCAACAAATATGATTTTGCAAAGTTGCATTTATTTGAAAAAAAATTGTGTTGTAAAAATGACAACGTCAATAATATTTCGAAACGGCTTTAAAAGTGTAAAAAAAAGAAAACTAGCAAAAATTTTTAAGTTTTTCAAATTCGCCGCCCATTTTTGAACTTTAATGTTGAAATTATGAAAGAAAAAAGCTGTCTTTCATTTCGTCCAGCTCAAAAAGATTCATTAAAATTTATCTTTAATGAATAAAAAGTGGCATAAAAAAACTCCACAAAAAACGGGCTTTTAAATATAAGGGTGATCGGAAAGTTCGTTCCGCTGTTTGACAGTGTCGCTTATTTTTGCATCCAAAATCTTCAAATTTTGCACAAATGTTCATTTTAAATAATCATATTATCAAAAAATTAAAAACAATTTTTTATGCCATGGCAACAAAAAGAAAAGTTAAATAAGAAAAATATAATGAAAATTACATGGCATACAAATGGAGAGATTTGCTTCTTCAAAAATACTAAATTTATTCCAAAATATCTTCATAGCCAGGATAGACAGGATTTGGTGCAAATCTTATATCAAAATTTCTTCTTGGCATTCCACCACGTGGAGCATAACTTTCGGAAGATCCTTCTCGATGATTATGACCTCCTCTTTCTCCTTCAAAATAACGGCGACGGGGTACAATATTTTCAGAGAGAGGAACATTTAAATGACTATGTGATTTAATCATTTTAGAAATATGCCCAACAAAATAATCGTTGAGCTCATCATCAGGAATTAATTTGAATTTTTTAACAATTGTTGTCAAAGTTGATGGCAAAAGTTGTCTATAATTAAAATATGGCATTAATGGTGCCATCATTTCTTGAATATTTTTAATTGTACATTTTTCACCTCGATTAATACATACATTTTCAGCCCATTGAAAAACCTAAAACAAAAATAAAAATTTTTAAAAACAATCGAAAAACACGTACGGATTTTTGGGAAATGGAAAAAAAGATACTTCAAATTTTCTCAGAGGGCAAAAATGGCTAGAGCAATTGGTTGCTCGTTTTCTTTGTATGCACTGGACAAAAAAAAGTGCAAGTTCGAACCCAGCGAGAGCACTGATTTTTTTACTAGTTTTTTTTGTTGTTTTAACAACAAAATTTTCAAAAATGAGTTAACCATGATTACTGAACCACTTGAATTAAAGGCAGTGTTATGCTTCGCCCCGATTTTGCCCCGCCCCGGGGCGCCCCGGGGCGCCCCGACGGGGCGAAGGGCGGGGCGCGGGGGGACTTTTAGAAATTTCGGGGCACGGGGCGGGGCGCGGGGCGAACATTTAATGGACAAACATTTTCGATTTTTATTGATTAAATATTTGAGAAAAAAAGAAATTTTTCATTGCCAAATTTATTTTTTGTCTTGAAGCAGAAAAAACATCTTTTTGACAACAATGTATACACGGCATTACAATTCCAATGTGAAGAAAAAACAGCTCGTAGAAGAAAAACAAAATGTTTGTACTGGCTTGGACTAACTTGATGCCTATTGTAGCATGGTTTTTACATCAAAAACAATATCCAAAACTTTTTGATATGGCTATGGCAATTTTGGCTATTCCAGCAACATCGTCAGCTGTTGAAAGAATGTTCTCTCATCTCAAAATTCACACTGATGGACATAAAAGCAATTCAGAATCACAACTTACAAGATTACGTGTTTTGCTTAGCAGTAATAAATCTTTATATAATATTTTAGTTCGTGATAAAACTTTTTAACTTCTTTGTCTGTGCTTGAAAATATAAACAAATAAATTTTTTAAACAAAATTGAAAATTGATGAAGGAAAAACATTTAAAAAAACAACGAGGCACGGGGCGGGGCGCGGGGCGGCTTTTAGAAATTTCGGGGCACGGGCGGGGCGCGGGGCGATGTTTTGAAAAGAGAAGGGCGCGGGGCGGGGCGCAAACTGCGAAAAATACAAAAGCATAACACTGATTAAAGGTATTCTCTTTGTAAAAAAATTATTTTTTTATAACTGCTCTCACGGGGGATCGAACCTGGCTTCTTTTCAGCGTTGTGCATGCAAAGAGAACGCGCTAACCAACTGCTCTATCCATATTTGCCCTCCGAGAAAATTCGAATGTTTTTTTTTCCATTTCCCAAAAATCCGTACGTGAAAAATTATAGAAATAAAAATTACTTTTTGGAACATTTTATCTCCGGTAATCGCAAAAATGGGGGGATCTTGTGCTTGAAGTTGTTGTTTAACAATTTCGACCATTAATTCTGGGGAAATGAAAATCCATTTTGCTGAGCCATCATCATAAGCAAATTGAGCATCATATTGGATTATATATGTATTAAAAGCGATTAAACAAATTTTAAGCAATGACGTTGTTGGAGCATGAAAAAAACCGATTTCAGCAAATTCAAGAGCATTATCTGGATGAATAAATGTTGTATGAATGTAATCAACACATTTTTGAAGAAAATATGGAACATCATAAAAATTTCCTATAAAAGTTAAAATGAATAAATATATATATATATAAAGTTTGTTAACACTTACCAAGATGAAGCATTGCTATAGCATCAGATTTTCTCATTTCAAGTTGATCAGTGTACAAAAATTGTATAAATTTTTCAAAATCTTCAAAGGTAATTTCTGGATCATCAATGGCATGCCGTTGATCAGATGGTGCCATTGGACCTTCAATCATGGCCTTAAAGACAGGTGACCGAGTAGTAACAATTAATTTGTGAGCCGGAAGCTCCTAAAAAATAAATTTAAATACAACTACAATTTTTTTTAAAACTATTTAAATAAAATTTTACTTTTCCATGAATGATAAATGTTATATCTGCGTTATCTTTGGAAATGAAAATATCTTTCATTGCTTTATTCAAACCGGTTAATTCGGGTTCATAATCATCGTCAAAAAACATTTTGTAAATAAACCAAAAAAGAAGAATTTCTTGAGCAGCTAAATTTCAGCGATGAAAATCTAAACAATAGTTTTCTTTTACGACAATCCAAAAAATTGATATAATTCGAAATAAAAAACGCTTGTGGGTAAAGTTGCTTATTTCCTCGGAGAATGAGATTTTAGGCCGGGGAATGAGGCCGTTTTTGTCGAAATACAGCTTAGAAAAAAAAACGCTACCTCTAACTTCTAATTTTTAGGGTAGCGTATTTTTTTCCCTTGTAAGAAAAAAAAATGTGTTGATCGAAAAAAAGATAGAATATTTCAAAATTCCGACAACCTTTTTTCAATAAAAAAAAGAAAGAAAATGGAAACGCTTTGGAAAAGGGCACTGTGTTGAGCAGTCACACAAAAAATTGGTATAAAAAAATATTTGTGTCTGTACCCAAAATGCTTGGCATTTAAATTTCTCTTTTGTGTATCATTTTCATTGTTGTGCCGGATAATTTTTATCGGCTCCGGTTCCGGCTCCGGAGCCGGAGCTGGAGCCACTGGAGCCGGCTCCGGAGCCGGAGCCATTGGAGTCGACTCCGGAGCCGGCTCCGATTAGAAAGTTTTCTTTAAAACTTGTTAATATGCTTTATTAATGTAAATTATCCCTATAAAACTGTTTTAAATTATTAAATATTGACTTCAAAGTCTTACAGCACATTTTAAAAATTTTCCAAATTTTTCAATTTTTTTAAAATATTTTTCAAACGATTTATAAAGCATTCTGAGCTCCTTTTTAGAGTTTTTATGACACAAAACTGATTCTGGAATCTTAATTCTAACATAAAAATAAGTTGAAACAATTTTTAACAAAATTTCTTTCCGGAGCCGATGCATCGGCTCCGGCTCCAGCTCCGGCTCCGGAGCCGACTCCGGAGCCGGCTCCGAGGTTCCGGAGCCGGAGCCGCAACAACACTGGTCATTTTTTGAATAAATAAAAAAGATATTATCGCATATGCTTGTGTATTTTTGTCGGAGAAAATTAGAAAAAAAAATTGCAATAAAAATTACAAAAAAATTGCATTAAAAATGTCAGTGCTTTTGTCGGCGAAAGTAGTAAAAAAATTATTTTATAAGCAAAATTTGGTAGAAATTAGGCGTGGTCGCAGGCCGAGTCGATCCAGGCTTTAAGAGGGCCCATCTCAGCTGTGATGACCTTTTTTTGTAATTTTAAAAAATTTTTAATTCTTTTTACAAAAAAATCTTATTCATTTAGGAATGTGCACCGTTTTTTCAAAGTTGTGCAATAAACATAATTTTGGTACCAAAAAATGCAGAATCTTAATCTTAATCTTAAAAATGATAATTGATAAAGAAAAAATGAAACTACCGTAATTATTTTATCCGAATTTTTTGCCCCTCCATGCCCCATTTTGATATTGTGCCTATTAGATGCAGAATTATTTTCTGCGTCAAATAAAATAAAAAATAAATGCGCGAAAGTGAGCGGTCAATGTAATATAAGACGCCTAAACGAATTGCGGTTTGCAAAAAAAAGTGAGAGAAAAAAATCAGATTTTTCTCTCTCAGTTTTTTTGCAAATCGCATTTCGTTTAGGCGTCTTATATTATAGAAAAACAAAAAGTCGCAAATTGTCTGTCTTTTCTTTTCACTTCTGAAAAGCTTTATCAAAATTTTGAAAATTTCACAAAAAACTTCAAAGTTGAATAAAATAAATAAAAAAATTAAAGCATTTTATCACTTTTTTTAATAATTTACATACATGATTAAGGGGGTCGGAAAAATATTTTTTTGTTACATTTCCCCCCCACTCGGGCCCGAAATCTGCCAGGGGTCCATTTAGCCTTCCAAAAAAATTTTTTCGGCGGCGCTTTGCGCCGCCGATAAATTCATAGGGTCCTCCCTGTGCGATATTTTTCGGTTCCAAATCACAGAAAAATCAAGTTCACATGTGATTCATATTTTTCTCACATGTAAGTGGGACAGAAGTACATGTGAGCTTTAATGTGATTCATATGTGATCCATATATGAGTTATATATGAATTTCATATGATTCATATCAAATTTCAAACTTTGAAATTTTTTATTCTTGATATGAATCACATGTGAATTTTGATATAATTCACATATGACCCGAACTTAGAAGTTTTTTTTAAACTTTAAAGTTTTTTTGTTCTGCATATGAACCATATGTGAATTTCGATATGATTCACATATGACCCGGACTTGGAGTTATTTTCATTTTTGACCCAAAAAAATAATTTTTCGCAAATTTTACAAAAATAAAGCTTATTAACCTGGGGTTACGGTAGCATAAATTTTAGCTCCCAAAATGCAAATTTTTATCCTTTTTAACCCCAAAACTTATTTTTTTGCAAATTTTTTAAAAATGAACCTGGTTTACCCGGGGATACTGTAGCAAAAATTTTAGTTCCCAAAATTCAATTTTTTCTCATTTTTGGCACCAAAATTAAAGTTTTTGCAAATTTTTTTAAAAACAAAGCTGAGGAACCCCAAATTATTTTTGCCCCAGAATAAAAAACTTCCTGAAACATACCCAACAGGAAGTCCTAAAAATTGAAGATATTAGTTAGTATTAAACCCTTTACTTACCAAAAAGGGATTCCTGAAATGATATAAAAATTAACAAAAAATCCTACAACATACGAATAGGAAAAGCTGAAAAATAAATAAACGAAAAATTAAAAATAACTTTTGCAACATACCAAACAGAAATTTCTGAAAAGCGTCTTTTATATAAGAATATTAATTACACCCATAACTTACAAATGGGAATAAATAAACAAAGCTAAACTTACAAAGGCTAACATACTGCTAAATATAAAGTTACAAAAAGGAAAATTTAAATGTATAAAAACCGTTAATACAGTTACAAATTCTTTTTCATACAAAATAAAACAACAAAACAAATTTATTAAGGTTATAAAGTATAAAAAGTTTAAACAAAAAATCATAAAACAACTGTTACCCGTATGGATAAAAAAACAACCGGTATATATTATATATAAAAATGACATTAACCATCATTTTCTTCTTGACGACGAAGTTCTTCAACACGATCCCGTTCTTCAAGCCGACGGCGTTTAGCAGCAATATTAGCATCTGAACGTTTTTTATTGCTAAAAATAAGATCATTATTTATAATAATTAATAAAAGTTTAAACTAACAATCTTTGTTGAAGGCGTGAACATGCTTGATTTATAGCCCGATCATATGGAATAAATTCATCAGTCCATTGACGTTTATCAAGATTCTTTCCAGATCCAACCATTCCAAGGTCTAAAAAAATATTAAAAATTACGGTAGTAATATCAAATTAAACATACAGACAATATCTTGAATAAATTCTGAAGGAACTGCTTGATATTTTGATTTTGATTTGTCACTTGTTGTTACA
The DNA here is from genome assembly GCA_964035985.1 of Panagrolaimus superbus. Lineage (NCBI taxonomy): Eukaryota > Metazoa > Nematoda > Chromadorea > Rhabditida > Panagrolaimidae > Panagrolaimus > Panagrolaimus superbus. Next base: position 18,961,459 of record OZ038357.1, read on the forward strand.
GTCCAATCAACATCTTTGATTTCTTCTTTTTGCAAGAAAAGCGCAACAGCTTCAACAGTAAAATTAATCAAATCTCGGTTAACTTTTGCAAAAGTTTTTGAAGTCAAAATTGTTCCATTTCTTTCTTTAATTTTTCAACATCATTTTCTGCAGCTTTCATTCTTCGTTTTATTTGTTTATTTTCTTCTTTTACAGTTCCAAGTGTTTCAACAGTTTCTTCCAAAGTGTCAACAGTTTTTGTAAGATGTTTAACTTTCTTCTTTATATCCTTATTAAATTTCGCATTTAATATCCCAAAGTTTTTTTAATTCTCGTGTCAAAACTTTAGCAGAAGCTTTATCCAATGGTAGATTCTTCTTTGTTACCGTTTCACAGACTTTAAGCAATTCAAAAAACTGTTTTTCTCCAATTGAACTTTTTAAGAAACTATGCAATAACACAAGTTGCTGATCAAAAAAAGCTAAAAATATTCAAAACGATAGTAAAAAAAGTAATTATATAAAGCTGAGCAAACTATATACTTATAAAGTATGCTCAAAGCCTAAAAAAACAAATAGCATTGTAAGAAATGCATCGTGCTAACAAATCTTTTGGATTTGTAGCGGACAATCATCTTTAACTAATTTTGCAAAAACAAATACAACCATTCAGGATACAACATCCTTTTACACCACTGAAATTTTTAACCCCCGTCATCAATCCTGCAGACCGAAAATATTTACCGATTACTTCGACCTTTCCTCCCTTTACATCGTTTATTTTAAGCGATAAACATCTCTCAATCCTAATATTCCCTTAACTATTAAATCCAAATAATGTAACAAATTTACTTAAAAGACTTACTAAAATTTGTAGAATTTGATACAGCAAGCATTCTTATATCATCTGGATAATTTTTACTTTGATCCAACATATTCACATCATTATCATTATCATTTTGATTTGCTTCATAGTCCACATTTATATCATCATTAAAATCTAATTCATCATAATTTTCATTATCGTTTGATTCAAGACGTCGCTTTTTATTCATATAGTTTTCATAATCTGTAAAACAAGTATAGTATAATAAGATATAAAACTGATAAAAACCACACCTTCTTCAAGCCGATACTGGCGCTTCGTTCTCCTTAAGCTGGGCATCAGTATATAATAAACCTAAAAAACAGTTTTAATCAAATCAAATCGGCATTGAATTCTCGTTCTCAAACATCCCAAAAAAGTTTATGTTTTTGTTTACAAGAAAAAACTTACTCACAGTAAAACAAGAACGCTGTCAAAGTTAACAATGTTTGAATAAAAATTGAAAAAAATTGATTATTTTCTGATAAAAAATAAATATTTTATCAAAAAATTGATGGAAAAGATGACGAAAGTCAAAAGAAATCGTCAAAAAAATAATTCCGAAGAAGTTTGAGTTTTCGTGGTAAGAATTTTACTCTATGTGATTCAGATGTGAAAATCCAAAAAAAGTAAAAAACTCTAAGTCCGGGTATGAGGGATATCGGAGTTTAATATATTTCACATGTGAAAATCCAGACTTAGAATATTTTTCAATTATTTCACATATTCCTCACACCCCAAAAAATTTCATTTTAAAATAGATGTGATTCATATGTGAATTTTTTGATCATATGTGAAATAGATCTACTTTCACGTATGAATTTGTTCATTCACATGTGAGGAATATCTGATCACATGTGAAATGTGAGGGATATATGAGTCAGACATGATTCACATGTGAACTTGATTTTTCTGTGATTTTCATGTTTTTCAAAGGGTGAAATTTAAACAACATGGGTTTTTTTTCAATTTTTTTATTTCTGTCTGCTTTCAGGTGTGCGTATTTTTTTCCGCTCTTCACCGTCCTCATCGAGAATCCTCGCAAATACCTGTTCCGCACTATTTTCCTCTCTCAGTTTTTTTTGTCAGTTTTTAACCCTTTCTTTTTTCTTTTTGTTATTTTCAGGAGTTTTTCAGCAACTAAAAATTTTTTCCAATAACTTTTAACTACCTCAAAATGCTGACATCAAGTCAAACGAGAAAATTTGTAAAACTGTAAAAATAAAGGAAGCGCAACTATGAGTTTGATTGAAGTCAAATAAAATTTAAAAAAAATATATTTGTTTGAAAAATAATGATGTGACAAAAAAATTGTATTGCATAACGGATTAGAAATGTCTACTTTGTGGTCGCTTTACTTTTATCGTTATTTTTCTCGAACGGATGCACCTGACGATCAGGCAAAGAACAAAAGAAATTTCCATTGTTTTTTGCCTGATCGTCAGGTACATCCATTCGAGAAAAAAAACGAAAAAAGTAGAGAGTTTGCCCCCTTTAAAATTAATTCTATAAAAATTTTTTACCACAAAAGTAAACGAAAAATTATAGCAAAAAAACATGATTGTAATATTGCAGTATTAATGTTGACATAATCAAACAAATATTTTGTTCAAAGTGATTAAAAACTATTGTTTTTTCCAACAAAAAAATTTTTCAACAAGAAAGAATTCACTGATAAAAAAATGGGGAAAGAGATGCAAAGGAGAAAAAAGAAGCAGCAAAATTCTTTATTTTTTTCCAACATAATTTATTTTAATTAAATTTAAAGGGAGCGTCGAAGTCAAGCAAAAAAAATTTTAAACTGCAACAAGTATGTTTTGACGCGAAAGAAAGCACACAACGCATTCCTCATTGCTGAATGTTACGGAGGTTTAGGTCCACGCGTAACAGATATGTAAATAATAGTATAAAGTATGAGTTTAAAGTTTATTGTGTACAAAAAGTATATATATAAGAATACAAAAAGTGAGCACAAAAAGGTGAGAGCACGCCTTTTTATAGACATTTCAAGAAGAATGCATTTCCCTTGGAAATTAGCATAATACTCGCGATCTCCGCGACACTCCCCGCCACGACCAGTTGTTTAACCATTTGGATTTAGATCCACTGATCTTTTTAATTGAGATTGAGTTTGTTGCGGTGGTATAGCCTGAATTTGACAATTCATATTTCGACGAATAATTTTAAGTTTTTTGTAGCCTATGTGTTTTTGCTTTCTACTGGATTTACCAATAAAGCTTTCATTAATTTTTGTCTTCGTTTGTTGTCCCGCAAGGCACTCCCCGCCTCCAGAATTTTTAGAAGTATATCTTGTCCCATATCCACGATAAGGTTTAAAAATTGGAAATACTACAGTATCTGTTTTTGTATCATGCACATTTTTATTTTGAGACGAAAATACGGATGGTGAACTTTGTCCATGACATTGTTCCATTTTGGTTTTGCTGACTGAAAATTTTGCAATTAATCGTTCAATAATTTCAGCAGGTTGTGGTTGAGTTTTTTGCTTTGACATTGTTGAATTATAAAATATCCTTGGATGTCGATGTTGTATTGGCTTAAATTTTTGATTGTATTTATTATGATTGCCCATGGCATTAATTTTCCAATGTGTTTGTTGTTCACAATTTCTTGTTTCAATGGCCAAAGAAGAAAGTGTTGAATTTTGTGATGTTTCAATATTTCCGGACAACATTTGTCCAATTTTGGAATTAACAATAACAATTTCATTTCGTTTTTCAAATGACGTAATAAACGTAAAAAAGTAATCCATACCAATTAAAATGTCTGGAATTGCTTCAGTTACAGTATATTTTGTTGGATCATTTTCTTCATAAGTAATTACCGATACAGAATTCGCAATCTTTGGAATAGAATTTGCATCAATGTCTTCGAAATCTTCAGTTGTTTTAACTTGAAATTTGACTTGAGATGAAATGTAATTAGTAGCTTTAGCTCCAATTCCTTGAAGATTAAGTTTTTCTTGAGCTCCCCTTGGAAGCTTTAGCTGATCAATCATTGAATCTGAAATAAAAGTCCATTGTGATCCAGCATCAAATAATACTGTTGCCTCAACTGTATTGTGTGTATCAGGATTCATTAAAGTAATCTTTTTTGTTAGAAGACAACCTTGTTGTGTTCCAAGTGCAACAAGTGTATTTGAATTATTTATTTTTCGAAGAGTTGTATTCATTCTTTCTGGGCAAATAAACGCATAATGTTGTCCATCACAATTATTGCAGTGAACACTTGATCTGCATTGTGTTGCATTATGACTACGCCTTGCGCATTTTGAACAGTAATTTTTGAGTTCCAGTTGTTTAATTTTTTCATCAATAGTCGTAAATTGTGGACAATTTGCTGTCCAATGATCACCTTCGCATAAACTACAAGCAAACTTTTTTCTTGAATTACAGTATTCATCATCATTCATTGTAGTTTTTGAAGTCGGACTATAAGTTTCAGTAATTGTTGTTGAAAAAATATTTTGTGTTGAAATTTCAGCTTTCAAAGCAATATCTTTCATCTTTTCCAATAGCATTTCAGTAGTAACATTTTTACTTTTTATTTGAAGCCAATCAAGTTCATTTTTCTCCCCTGGAGGCATTTTATCAATGATTTCTGTTTGAAGGGCATCATTATCAATATCAACACCATAATTTTCAAGTTGACGACACATGTTTACAACTGAATTTACTGTAAATCTAATGCTCTTAGCATCAGATGTAGCACGTGGTACAGATCGAAGTTTATTATATAGTTCCTTTAACACAATTTTTTCATTGCCGAATCTTTGTTGAAGTGTTTTAACGACCGTGTTGTAGTTTTCATCAGCAATTTCAAATCCTGCAACTTCTTCCAATGCAATACCTTCAAGTAAACCAATTAATGCGTCCAATTTTTCAACATTTGAAAAAGGACGATTATCAACATTAACTTCAAATCTCTGCCAGAAAGGTTTCCATTTTAAGTAATCACCGTTAAATTTTTGAATATTTAAAGCTGGGATTTGTAATATTGTTGGAGTAATTGGTGGTGGTGTGACAGCTTGAACAGGTGGAAGAATGGATACACGCAAATAACCAGTACCTTCCAAAATAATTCTTTTTACATCTTTGAGCAAGGATCTTTGTGTTTGCTTGACCGTGTCAATGCGAGTAAACATTTCTTGCTTTGCTGTTGCATTATCATTTTTCATAACATTTGCTTTTGATTCGAGTTTTGTAACATTTTCATTCCATGAATCAATGTTACTTTGTAATTCATGAATACGTGCTTGAAAGATTACTTTTTGTACATTTGTCCAAAGTGGAGGAGATTGATCTAAAAGTTGCAAATAATCAGCTTTATTTTCAGATAATTCATCAGCAATATTCTGCATTTCAGTAAAAATTCGTTCTACCATAGTTGGATTTGTATATTTGATGTATAACTTCCACCTTGTGAAAGTTTTACAGTATTTGATTGAAGTTGTATATGTTGGAGAAACTTCCTTGAAGCTTTTATATTGAGTAAGAAGAATTGATCGAAAGATCTGGATAGAAGTTGAAATATAAAAAATTTCCTTGAAATTTTGGTGTTTGTTCGCATAAAAAAGCTTCCATGAAACTTTTACACGTCGGGGTCACCAATTGTTACGGAGGTTTAGGTCCACGCGTAACAGATATGTAAATAATAGTATAAAGTATGAGTTTAAAGTTTATTGTGTACAAAAAGTATATATATAAGAATACAAAAAGTGAGCACAAAAAGGTGAGAGCACGCCTTTTTATAGACATTTCAAGAAGAATGCATTTCCCTTGGAAATTAGCATAATACTCGCGATCTCCGCGACAGCTGAATGTGCGGCAGTCGTTAATCAGGGAATTTTTTTTTGCTTGACGTCGACACTCCCTTTAAAAAAAAAAAAACTTTTTCTTGCTAACAAAAAAGGATGACAAAATGTTCGACACATTTTACCAAGCAGCGCTACATTCAAAATAAAAACGGACCGACAAACCAACAAACAGACAGTGACTCTTTTATGTTAGGAAATCAATCAATAATCAAAACAGAGAGACACAAATAAAAAAAACAGCAGATTTTTAGGTACCTTTTTTTGTTTTTTTTTTCTAGAGACCGGCAGGTAAAAATAAAAAATTGAGAGAAAAAAATTTTGTGTGGATATTCTAGTGCTTTTAACCCTGAATAAAACGAAAATAAAACCAAAAAGTAAAAAAAGTGATTCAGAAGCGACGAAAATGCCATCTGAAAATTGAAGAAAGCAAAAAATTTTCGTCGAAAAAAAAGAAAAGAGAACACTTTTTTTCCTTTCCTTTTTTTGAAAAAAAAACAATGCATTGTCGCATAGCGATAAAAGACACATTGCCAAAACAATGCATTTTTATTTTCTTTCTTCGATTTTTTAACGTTTTTGATCAAAATCTAGCTCTGCGATTGCTCCCTAGTTTTTTCCTGTGCTTTCCTATGCTTTATATTTTTAATGTAGACGTATTTTTTAAAGGGATATCGAACTGTGCCACTGGTTTTGCTTACCTGGGCTTACCTAGGGGTCAAAAGTCGAAAAAACATGTATTTTTTGAGTTTTCCACCCTTTGTCCTATGGGAAAAATTTTTTAAATACCATATTCGGAATCAGCATAAAAAATAACATCTAGTAGCTCTAATTATTAGAGACTAAATCAAAATTTAACGAAAAAAAAGTCAAAGAAAGGAAAGGAAAAAGTGTTCCCTGCCGGTCTCTATTTTTTATCGACTTTTTTAGTCGTTTTTTTAACAAAGCTTTTTTTAAATATTTAATACATATTTTGAAACAAAACAATAACTACCATAATACTATTAAACTAATAAATTATTTTACTATATAAAAAAACAAAATATTGATTTTATTTTTACAAGAACGGCTACAAGAATTACAACATTTGAAAAATAATTTTGATCATCTTTTTAAAGTACCAAAAAAAAGAGGAATACATTAAGTTTTTAAAACGACATAATGTCATATTGAAAGCCAAAAATATCGGTAAAAAAATGCAGTGATAACAATCATCATTTTTGTGATATGCCTTTTTTTCAACTTTCAAAACAGTCAATGCAAGACAGAAACGAGCTGTTTTTGATTGATAATTTTTTTTGCTTTTTTTTGTTTTCATTGATTTTTTGTCGGTTTCCAGCAAGCTTTTTTTATATATTTTTTTAACAACAAATTTGTTAAAAAAATATATAAAAAACAACAAATTTGCAAAATAATATCAGCAAAAAATTAGAATTTTATGATAAATAAAATTTTTATCACTGATAATCAGTGTTCTGCTTTTTGCCTTTTTCGCCCCGCCCCGCATTCGCCCCGCAGTTCGTAATTTGTTTGGTAGTCGCTTTTGAACCCCAAATCCTTTCTAAATGTTATAAACATATCATTTTCTTCACTGTTACCAATTTATAAGCCATAATAACAAAAACAAAAGCTACAAACTCTCGCGGGGCGAATGCGGGGCGGGGCGAACCCCGCGCCCCGCACAACACTGCTGATAATTTTTGCGAAATTCGCCATTTTTAGATTAGTAAGAAAAGCTTGTATCCAAGCAATTATATATAACGGTAAATTTCCACAACTTTTTATTTTAGAAGATTTAAAAAATTTTCAATTTTCAAAAAAATGTATTTTACCTTTTTTGGTCAATTTCTAAAAAATTAAATTTCAGTATTTTATAAAAAAAATCATCAAAAACCGGTGGTGTGCCATTTTATTCCATTTTTTTTCGCTTTTTTTCAAAAATTAAATCAATCAATAAAAAGAGACGTCCTTTTTCGCGATAAATTTTAGACAGCGATATTTTACATTCATTTTGTTGAAAAGCAAAATAAAAAAAAAAAAAAAAAAAAATTTCACAAGCTTGGGGGGGGGAATTGTAAAGAAGTACCTTAGGGTTTATTTTAATCGTATAAAAACAGAAAAAATAGTCAAAATTTAGTGAAATTCAATATTTTAAAATTTTGGCAAATTTTCGTGCTAAGAGGACCCGTGCGATGGAATGCAAAAAAACTTTGTCTATCCCGAACGCTCCCAATAAGAGTAAATATCTTACTATTTTTAGGAATTTTTAGCACCCCTTTTTTCAGTCTACGTTTGTTTGAATCAGGGCGGTGCGATTTTTTTAATAGACTATACAGAATATTCGACAAATTTAACTAGCTTCGTTTTCATAATTATATACCTTTTTTTGCACTTTTAACACAATTTGGCGTTTTTTGAAGATAACTTTTAATCAAAGTTTCATATCAGATATCAACAAACAATGATGTTATATGATTTCTCTAAAAATATTGCGAATATCGATATTTCGATACGAATATCAGATAGCCCTGAAAACTAAACAAGATTTTATTACAACTGTAATATTTTTTATATGTTTTTGGTGAATGTGATTGGCTATTGTTCTTCCGTTTAATGTGTTATTGGTATATTAACACATTAAACAGAAGAACATTGTCTTTGATAATATCTCTTCTGTAACAATAATGAAATGGTTAATATTGTAATTTTTAGAGTTATATCTTTTATCGGATATTGTTAAAAGTACAAAAAAAGATATATAATTATGAAAACCAAAAAAAACGTCTTGAACTTATTTTAAAAAATGTTTTTTCGATGGATAAGTTTGTTCTTTAAAACATATTTTAAAAATTTTTTTTAAAACTTTGTTAAAATTAATTGAAATCTTTTTAAATTTAAAAAATAAAACAGTGAAATAAAAAAATTAAATATTCAAAATTGTCCAATTTGTTTTAATACTAAAATATAAAACTAAAAACTAAAATATATTTCTTTTCAATTTTTCTTGCAACAAATATGATTTTGCAAAGTTCTTTTTATTTAAAAAAAAAATTGTGTTGTAAAAATATCAACGTCAATACACAGGTCTCTGACTTTACAAAAAAAATACATAAAATGAATTAAATCTACGAAAAATGAATATAATTTACGACAAATGAATTAATTCTACATAAATTGAATATTTTTACAAAAAGTGAATATATTCTACACAAAATGAATATAATTTACACAAAATATTTACTGTCAGAAAAAGGAAGAAAAAAGAGTGTCTCTTTCGTTGTCTAACTTCCACTGCCGTTTTATTGCGCGTTCGCCTTTTGTTTTTGACAAATATGTGAGATTTTAACTTTTCATTCGAAAAAAAACTATAACGGTTTTTTAGCCAACGGGGTAATACCCTATTGGCAAAAATATATAATTTTTGGATTTTGCTAGCATAATTAGCTGTTAACGACAATTTTGGAAAAAAATTTTTTTTGTGTAAATTAAAATCATTTTGTGTAAATTTAATTCATTTTGTGTAAATTTTATTCACTTTTTGTAAAAAAAATTTTTCATAATTTTACAAAAAATTTACACAAAATTTACAAAAAATATACACAAAATGAATATATTCTACATAATATGTAGACATATTATGTAGATTTAATTCATTTTGTGTAAATTTTTTGTAAAGTCAGAGACCTGTGTAAAAGTGTAAAAAAAAAGAAAACTAGCAAAATTTTTGGTACTTTTTTACTTTATTCCCCCCCTTTTTTTTTGCATTTTTTACATACTTTTTTCATTCAAAAATCCATGAAAAATGATAAACATTGGAAAATGAATAATGAAAAATATTTATTTTTACCTATGCTTCATTCAAATTTTATCCCAAATTTAAAAAAAAACAAAGGAAAAAAGGGGGGGGGGGAATAAAGTAAAAGAGTGCCAAATTTTTAAGTTTTTCAAATTCGTCGCTTATTTTTTCAACTTTAATGCTGTAATTATGAAAGAAAAAAGCTGTCTTTCATTTCGTCCAGCTCAAAATAAAAAGTGGCATAAAAAAACTCCACAAAAAATGGGCTTTTTAAATATAAGGGTGATCGGAAAGTTTGTTCCGCTGTTTGACAGTGTCGCTTATTTTTGCATCCAAAATCTTCAAATTTTGTACAAATGTGCATTTTAAATAATCATATTATCAAAAAAATAAAAACAATTTTTTATGTGCCATGGCCATAGATGAAGAGGGGGGTGGGAAGAAAGATTCCCTATACAGACCCCTCCCCCAAAAAGGTCGAAAAATTTTTTTCGGCGGCGCTTCGCGCCGCCGAAAACTGTAAGGGTCCCCCCTGTGCGTTTTTTAGTAATATTTTTTTTCCAATTTTTGACGTACACCCCCCTGTGCGTTTTTTTTTTTCAAAAAAATTTTCCTTTTTTTAATGAAGCTTTGTTGCTTATTATTGTTTACTATATTTGTATTTTGTTCTTTTGCTGCGAGAAATAGAAGTTAACATTTTGTTTTTTGTAAGGTATCAAAATTTTTAATTAAGATTTCGTTTAAATGAAGTTTTCCCAAATATTTAGCAAGGGGTATTAACTTTACGGAAGTTCGTCTAGAAAATTGCGTCAAAGATCCCCCAGATATTCAAGGTTTTTTATTATTCGTTGTTGAGCTATTTTGTGATCCTACCAAAACTCCATTAGTCATTAAACATTTTTCTTTCAACTAATTTCCATTTCGACATAATAAAAAAGTAAGTACATATTCCCCGATTAAAACTTTTGGACATTTAGCTGAGCATGAATATTTAAATCATTATTAATTAGATTATAAAAAAGCAGCAGCAGATCATAACTGGATCTCAAAGGCCTTCTTACAATACCTGTGGTATGTTTCTATCTGCAGCAACAGTTTGATGAGTTAATTAAATTTATTACCGTCATTGCGAAGATGCTAATATATTGGCGACACATTTAGAAGGAGTTAATCAACACCCATTTGCAAAAAAGCTTAGTGATTTGTTGCAGAAACCTATTTACAATTATGATATACGTGCAAATGTTGAACAGTCGGTAAATGTATGTAATGATCACTTAGTTTTGGATCTACCAATTGCCGGTGAACCAAACATTTGTACAGGAGAGCGCGTACAAGTGCTGTATGCTCTCCCTGCACTAGATCCTTTCTTGAGGCCGAGCCATTTTGTTATCATTACTTGAAGCTGGATTTAGAACAGTTAATAGTTCACGGGCTATTAAGTAAAGTTGCGGTGGAATCTCTTGAGATACGGTTACAATTTCGAAGTCGTTAATCCCGATTCCAGAAGTTTAATTGCTATTAGATGCAAGATTTGTTAGTTACCTTGCAAGGAAGAATAGTGGACTTTGTGTTACTGATATCGATAATCATGATGAACATGAACCATTTCTTCAATGCAAAAAAAACACATAAACAATACTATCAAGAAGGCAAATCTATCTTTATTAAAGTTAAAATTGATCAAAAGTCAATGTTCATCTGGTCCATATCTTTTTGCAAGACGAGTAAGACTGTTTAATGAAAAGCAACAATCTGGTCAAAATTTTCAAGAATATTTTTCACATATGCGTCAGCTATTAGGACAATGTGAGATGAAGAATATGACCCCGCAAGAATACGGTATACTTGCGACACTACGTGGTCTTCAAAGCGATGAACTGAGACAGTTCCTCATGAATCCCGCAAATGATATATCGGATATTGACAAAGCACAAGCATTAGCTGTAAGCTTCGATCAAAGTCGAAGCTTACATCAAGGGATATTACACCTCTAGAAGATAAGTTTAAACCTTCGACTATGAATGTTGTTGGAAAAGGTTATTAATGTGGATATTGTGGAGGAACGTGTTCCAAACAGCAAAAGGTTCAACTTGCAATCAATGCAAAAAGAAAGATCATTTTGCCAAACTTTGATAAAAAATATTCCATTTTTTAACGTACCCTGTGCGTTTTTTTCAACAAAAAAAATTTTGCAGGGGGGGGGAAAGGGGGAGGGGTGGGAAATTCCCACCCCTTCTTCTAGTATGGCCCATGGCAACAAAAAGAAAAGTTAAATAAGAAAAATATAATGAAAATTACATGACATACAAATAGAGAAATTTGCTTCTTCAAAAATACTAAATTTATTCCAAAATATCTTCATGGCCAGGATAGACAGGATTTGATGCAAATCTTATATCAAAATTTCTTCTTCGCATTCCACCACGTGGAGCATAATTTTCGGGAGAGAATTGTCGATGATTATGACCTCCTCTTTCTCCTTCAAAATAACGGCGACGCGGGACAATATTTTCAGAGAGAGGAACATTTAAATGACTATGTGATTTAATCATTTTAGAAATATGCCCAACAAAATAATCGTTGAGCTCATCATCAGGAATTAATTTGAATTTTTTAACAATTGTTGTCAAAGTTGATGGCAAAAGTTGTCTATAATTAAAATATGGCATTAATGGTGCCATCATTTCTTGAATATTTTTAATTGTACATTCTTCACCTCGATTAATACATACATTTTCAGCCCATTGAAAAACCTTTAAAAAAAATAAAAATTTTTAAAAACAATCGAAAAACACGTACGGATTTTTGGGAAATGAAAAAAAGACACTTGAAATTTTCTCGGAGGGTAAAAATGGATAGAGCAATTGGTTGCGCGTTTTCTTTGCATGCGCTGGGCAAAAAAAGTGCAAGTTCGAATCCAGCGAGAGCACTGATTTTTTTTAACGAATTTTTTTTTGTTGTTTTAACATGAAAATTTTAAAAAATATGTTTACAATGATTGCTGAACCACTTGAATCAAAGGTATTCTTTTTATAGAAAAAATTTTTTTAACTGCTCTCGCGGGGATCGAACCTGGCTTCTCTTCAGCGTTGTGCATGCAACGAAAACGCGCTAACCAATTGCTCTATGCATATTTTCCCTCCGGGAAAATTTAAATGTTTTTTTTCCATTTCTCAAAAATCCGTACGTGAAAAATTATAGAAATAAAAATTACTTTTTGGAACATTTTATCTCCGGTAATCGCAAAAATGGGGGGATCTTGTGCTTGAAGTTGTTGTTTAACAATTTCGACCATTAATTCTGGGGAAATGAAAATCCATTTTGCTGAGCCATCATCATAAGCAAATTGAGCATCATATTGGATTATATATGTATTAAAAGCGATTAAACAAATTTTAAGCAATGACGTTGTTGGAGCATGAAAAAAACCGATTTCAGCAAATTCAAGAGCATTATCTGGATGAATAAATGTTGTATGAATGTAATCAACACATTTTTGAAGAAAATATGGAACATCATAAAAATTTCCTATAAAAGTTAAAATAAATAAATATATATATATGTATATAAAGTTTGTTAACACTTACCAAGATGAAGCATTGCTATAACATCAGATTTTCTCATTTCAAGTTGATCAGTGTACAAAAATTGTATAAATTTTTCAAAATCTTCAAAGGTAATGTCTGGATCATCAATGGAATGCCGTTGATCCGATGGTGCCATTGGGCCTTCAATCATGGCCTTAAAGACAGGTGACCGAGTAGTAACAATTAATTTGTGAGCCGGAAGCTCCTAAAAAATAAATTTTAATATAACTACAATATTTAAATATAATTTTACTTTTCCATGAATGATAAATGTTATATCTGCGTTATCTTTGGAAATGAAAATATCTTTCATTGCTTTATTCAAACCGGTTAATTCGGGTTCATAATCATCGTCAAAAAACATTTTGTAAATAAACCAAAAAAGAAGAATTTCTTGAGCAGCTAAATTTCAGCGATGAAAATCTAAACAATAGTTTTCTTTTACGATAATCCAAAAAATTGATATAATTCGAAATAAAAAAAAGCTTGTGGGTAAAGTTGCTTATTTCCTCGGAGAATGAGATTTTAGGCCGGGGAATGAGGCCGTTTTTGTCGAAATACAGCTTAGAAAAAAAAAATACGCTACCTCTAACTTCTAATTTTAAAGGGAGTGTCGACCAGTGTTGTTGCGCCGCCAGTGTTGGCGGCGTGGCGGCGCTGCCGGCGGCGCCGCCGGCGGTGGCGGTGGCGGCGGCGGCGACTTTTTGGAAACTTCAAAAGCGTTTTGCCGCAGATCAAAGGATGCCGCCGGCGGCGGCGGCGGCGTCGGCGGCGATGTTTCATTTTTTGCCTGGCGGCGGCGGCGGCGGCGGCGGCGATGTTTCTTGGGGCGCAACAACACTGGTGTCGACGACAAGCAAAAAAAAATTTGTGTGGACAACAAGTATGTTTTAACACGAAAATGAGTTAGAGAAAAGAAATAGCATAGAAAAATGTCTTATTCGTGTAAAAACATACTTGTTGCCGAATAATTTTTTTTTGCTTGTCGTCGACACTCCCTTTAAGGGTAGCGTATTTTTTTTCCCTTGTAAGAAAAAAAAATGTGTTGATCGAAAAAAAGAAAGAATATTTCAAAATTCCGACAGCCTTTTTTCAATAACAAAAAAGAAGGAAGATGGAAACGCTTTGGAAAAAGGGCACTGTGTTGAGCAGTCACACAAAAAATTGGTATAAAAAAATATTTGTGTCTGTACCCAAATTGCTTGGCATTTAAATTTCTCTTTTGTGTATCATTTCTTGAATAAATAAAAAAGATATTAGAGCATATGCTTGTGTATTTTTGTCGGAGAAAATTTAAAAAAAAATTGCAGTAAAAATTGCAAAAATATTGCAGTAAAAATGTCAGTGCTTTTGTTGGCAAAAGTAGTAAAAAAAATTATTTTATAAGCAAAATTTGGTAGAAATTAGGCATGACCGCAGGCCGAATCGACCCAGGCTTTAAGAGGGCCCATCTCAGCTGTGATGACCTTTTTTTTGTAATTTTAATTCTTTTTACAAAAAAATCTTATTCATTTAGGAATGTGCACCGTTTTTTCAAAGTTGTGCAATAAACATATTTTTGGTACCAAAAAATGCAGAATCTTAATCTTAATCTTAAAAATGATAATTTATAAAGAAAAAATGAAACTACCGTAATTCTTTTATCCGAATTTTTTGCCCCTCCATGCCCCAATTTGATATTGTGCCTATTAGATGCAGAATTTTTTTCTGCGTCAAATAAAATAAAAAATAAATGCGCGAAAGTGAGCGGTCAATGTAATATAAGACGCCTAAACGAATTGCGGTTTGCAAAAAAAAGTGAGAGAAAAAAATCAGATTTTTCTCTCTCAGTTTTTTTGCAAATCGCATTTCGTTTAGGCGTCTTATATTATAGAAAAACAAAAAGTCGCAAATTGTCTGTCTTTTCTTTTCACTTCTGAAAAGCTTTATCAAAATTTTGAAAATTTCAAAAAAAATAATTTCACAAAAAACTTCAAAGTTGAATAAAATAAATAAAAAAATTAAAGCATTTTATCACTTTTTTTAATAATTTACATACATGATTAAGGGGGTCGGAAAAATATTTTTTTGTTACATTTCCCCCCCACTCGGGCCCGAAATCTGCCAGGGGTCCATTTAGCCTTCCAAAAAAATTTTTTCGGTGGCGCTTCGCGCCGCCGATAAATTCATAGGGTCTCCCCTGTGCGATATTTTTCGGTTCCAAATTTTCATGTTTTTCAAAGGGTGAAATTTAAACAACATGGGTTTTTTTTCAATTTTTTTATTTCTGCTTTCAGGTGTGCGTATTTTTTTCCGCTCTTCACCGTCCTCATCGAGAATCCTCGCAAATACCTGTTCCGCACTATTTTCCTCTCTCAGTTTTTTTTGTCTGTTTTTAACCCTTTCTTTTTTCTTTTTGTTATTTTCAGGAGTTTTTCAGCAACTAAAAATTTTTTCCAATAACTTTTAACTACCTCAAAATGCTGACATCTTGATTCAAGTCAAACGAGAAAATTTGTAAAACTGTAAAAATAAAGGAAGCGCAACTATGAGTTTGATTGAAGTCAAATAAAATTTAAAAAAAATATATTTGTTTGAAAAATAATGATGTAAAATTGTATTGCATAACGGATTAGAAATGTCTACTTTGTGGTCGGAAAAACCTGAGCTCTTTTTTTATGTCTATTTTTGTTACTTCTGTGAATCATTCATCACTCGAAGATGGCTAGTTTGTTTCCCATCACATCCAAAATTGATTGCTGCAAAATACAAAAACTTTTTACTTCAAACACCATATAATGACGTCAAATCAAAGAATTGTTTTAATAATGTTTCCGCACAAGGCCGTATTTAGGGGGGAGGAATCGGGACCTGTGCCCCCCCCCGAAACTGAAGAATTTCCTTTGATCTTTTGCCGCTTCGTGTTAGCGGCGGCAAAAGATCAAAGGCGTGCCCCCCCCCAAAATCGCTGTGCCCCCTCCGAATTTTTTTTCTGTATACGGCCTTGTTTCCGCTGCGGAAACAAGGATAATTGTGTTTTAAATTATTAATTTAAAACACAATTATCAATAAATTAAAGCATGGAAAGAAATTTTATTTATCGAAAAATGTTTTAACAAAAACACGGTGTGTTGACGCTGTGTTGAGCTGTCCAGTGAGATTTTAAACCCAAATTCTGAAACTTCTATACACCAGATTTCCTTCCTTTATTTTTTAAAACAATTCCATTACGGTCTATTTTGGCTGGCACTTAGAAAAATAGAAAAAACGATTATAGTTTTTTTAATAATTAAGAAAATAGCAAAAAATTTCAAAAATTACAGAAATCAAAATACTGAATTTCACTTTTTTTTGCATCAAATTTTAGGTTTTTCATATCGGAAACGTTTTCTACAACCCTTATTTACTATTATTTAATGCTAAAATTTACTTATATAAGAAATGTAGCGTTTTAAAAATTTAATTTTTTGCTCTCAATGGACAGTTCAACACACCGTGAAAAACTGTTTTTTTTCCATCATAAAAAAAAGTGGCGGGGTTTGACAAAAAAGTCGGCACGTGCCATTCAGAATGTGATTCCTTTTTTAAACATGTTTTTATTTTTCCATAGATTCTTGGGCCGACCAAACGCAAGCTTGAAAATATGAAAAAAAAGGGGAAAAAACTGATCAAAAAAAGAGCAATGGCGCCACTTTTTTTTCTTTATTTGTCTGCTCTTTAGAGATGTTGCAGGGGTTCGAAAAGTGTGTTTAAAAGAAGCAACTTTCGTAACACCCCTTGCAACAGAGAGATCGGCAAATTTTTTGTTTTTTTTCAGAAAAATAAAGTTGTGACTAGTGTTGATCATTTCGGGGGAAATTTCCCGTTTTTTGCGGGAAATAATTTCCATTTCCCGAAAATTTTTGTATAGAAATAGAAAGAAATTTTAACGAACAGAACTTTTTTTAACTCCAAAAAATACTTTTTTTTACATTAAATTTATTTAAAGGGGGCGGACGGTTTGCGACTTTTTTCTTTATTTGGGTCTCGCAACGATTAAAAAAATGTCCGACAAAACACTGGAACATGCAAGATCCTGATTGTCAGGATCTTGCATTTCCCGAGTGCAAAAAAGTCGCAAACCGTCCGCTCCCTTTAAAAAAGGTTATTTCAGATTTTAAAACAGTTTAAGAGTCCAAAAATGCTTTAATTAAATGTTTAATACCGAAAATAAAAATTTTAAGTTGTTTTTTGACAGTAATTTTATAAAATTGCTTAAATCGAAATTCCAGGAAAAGGCGGGAAATTTTTTGGGAAAGGAAATTCCCGCTTTTTTTTAGGAAATGAGCAACGCTAGTTTTGACTTTTTTGGTCAATTTTTGATCATTGAACAAGAAACAGACATGTATTAAAAAATGAATTTTTTGATTCTTAAAGGAGGCGGACGCTTTACTTTTTTCGTTTTTTATGAATGGATGAACCTGACGATCAGGCAAAAAACAAAGGAAATTTCCTTTTTGCCTGATCGTCAGGTACATCCATTCGAGAAAAAAAACGAAAAAAGTAAAGCGCCCGCCTCCTTTAAAATTAATTCTATAAACATTTTTTACCACAAAAGTAAATGAAAATTTATAGCAATAAAACATGATTGTAATATTGCACTATTAATGTTGACATAATCAAACAAATATTTTGTTCAAAGTGATTAAAAACTATTGTTTTTTCCAACAAAAAAATTTTTCAACAAGAAAGAATTCACTGATAAAAAAAATGGGGAAAGAGATGCAAAGGAGAAAAAAGAAGCAGCAAAATTCTTTATTTTTTTTTCAACATAATTTATTTTAATTAAATTTAAAGGGAGTGTCGACGACAAGCAAAAAAAAATTCAACTGGAAAAAGTATGTTTTGACGCGAAAGAAAGCACACAATGCATTCCTCATTGCTGAATGTGCGGCAGTCGTTAATCAGGGAATTTTTTTTTGCTTGACGTCGACACTCCCATTAAAAAAAAAAAAACTTTTTCTTGCTAACAAAAAAGGATGACAAAATGTTCGACACATTTTACCAAGCAGCGATGCATTCAAAATAAAAACGGACCGACAAACCAACAAACAGACAGTGACTCTTTTATGTTAGGAAATCAATCAATAATCAAAACAGAGAGACACAAATAAAAAAAACAGCAGATTTTTAGGTACCTTTTTTTGTTTTTTTTTCTAGAGACCGGCAGGTAAAAATAAAAAATTGAGAGAAAAAAATTTTGTGTGGATATTCTGGTGCTTTTAACCCTGAATAAAACGAAAATAAAACCAAAAAGTAAAAAAAGTGATTCAGAAGCGACGAAAATGCCATCTGAAAATTGAAGAAAGCAAAAAATTTTCGTCGAAAAAAAAGAAAAGAGAACACTTTTTTCCTTTCCTTTAAAGGAAAGCTTTCCTTGCAATTGTCGCATAGCGATGAAGGACGTATTGCCAATACAATGCATTTTTATTTTCTTCCTTCGATTTTTTAACGTTTTTGATCAAAATCTAGCTCTGCGATTGCTCACTATTTTTTTCCTGTGCTTTCCTATGCTTTATATTTTTAATGTAGACGTATTTTTTAAAGGGATATCGAACTGTGCCACTGGTTTTGCTTACCTGGGCTTATTTAGGGGTCAAAAGTCGAAAAAACATGTATTTTTTTTGAGTTTTCCACCCTTTGTCCTATGGGAAAATTTTTTTAAATGCCATATTCGGAATCAGCATAAAAAATAACATCTAGTAGGTCTGATTATTAGAGAGTAAATCAAAATTTAATTTTTCATACTGTAACGAAAAAAAAGTCAAAGAAAGGAAAGGAAAAAGTGTTCCCTGCCGGTCTCTATTTTTATCGACTTTTTTAGTCGTTTTTTTAACAAAGCTTTTTTTAAATATTTAATACATATTTTGAAACAAAACAATAACTACCATAATACTATTAAACTAATAAATTATTTTACTATATAAAAAAACAAAATATTGATTTTATTTTTACAAGAACGGCTACAAGAATTACAACATTTGAAAAATAATTTTGATCATCTTTTTAAAGTACCAAAAAAAAGAGGAATAAATTAAGTTTTTAAAACGACATAATGTCATATTGAAAGCCAATAATATCGGTAAAAAAATGCAGTGATAACAATCATCATTTTGGTGATGTGCGCTTTTTTTTCTACTTTCAAAACAATCAAAGCAAGACAGAAACGAGCAAGGACGTCACCAGGGGGGGCACGAGGGGCACGTGCCCCCCCCCCCCCCGAAATGGATTCGAAAAATTTTTTTCTCCCACCACCTGTTGAAAAATAGCAAAAAAAAATTTATTTTTTGCTATTGGAGGGGGTCGTGCCCCCCCCCCCCGAAAAAAATTTCTGCTGACGTCCTTGGAAACGAGCTGTTTTTGATTGATAAATTTTTTTGCTTTTTTTTGTTTTCATTGATTTTTTGTCGGTTTCAAGCAAGCTTTTTTTTAATATTTTATATATATTTTTTTAACAACAAAATAATATCAGTAAAATCACTGATAATCTTTGCGAAATTCGCCGTCTTTTGATTAGTAAGAAAAAGCAATTTTCTGACGAATACCAAATGAAACAGCTTAAAGTTAGTTTAGTTTTCTTTTTTTTTGTGGAAATGGAACACTGATTTACAGCATTATATTGAAGCCTTTGCAACAACATTTATAAATGATGACAACGTCGTGGACACTGCAAATAACGCCGAGCTCAACAATTGCCATAATTTACTTCAAGCCTGTGTTAGCTTTATGGTCTATATGCAACACACCGTTCGAGTCTTACCACATAAACATGATTTGAGTGATTATGTTTGCCGCAAACTGACAAAGGGGTTGTCCAGATATGACGTCATATAAAAATCGGGATTTTTGGACCCCCCCCCCTGTGGCGTCATCAAAGGTGCCGCCTTTGATGGGCGGCATAAGAACAAAGAGCGTCATAATTGGCTGACCCCCCTCCCCCCCTCTTTGTATGACGTCATATCTGGACATCCCCAAATGCATTATTTTTTTGATTTTTTCATTAAGTTTCAATTATTACAAGTTTAACAGATGATGAAGACAGTGGTGAAGATTGAGGTACCTTTTTTTATTGTTTTAATGCATTATAATTATGTTTTTTAATTCTTTTGTTTTAATAATGTTTACATTTATAAGAAATAATAATATGGACGGTGATAAATCCTTATGGACGGTGATAGTGCACTAGAGCCAGAAAAGCTTGTATCCAAGCAATTATATATAACGGTAAATTTCCACAATTTTTTATTTTAGAAGATTAAAAAAAAATTCAATTTACAAAAAAATGTATTTTACCTTTTTTTGTCAATTTTTAAAAATTTCAGTATTTTATAAAAAAAAATCATCAAAAACCGGTGGTGTGTCATTTTATTCCATTTTTTCGCTTTTTTTTCAAAAATTAAATTAATCAATAAAGAGAGACGTCCTTTTTCGCGATCGATTTTTGGCAACGATATTTTACATTCATTTTTTTGGAAAGCAAAAATTTAAAAAAAAACTACTACTCTGTTTTTCTTTGAATATTTTATTTTGTAAAACATTTTTTTATGGTCATGGTCACCAAAATTAAAATACAAATGGAAAAAAAACACCAATAAAAATTAAAAATAAATAAATGAGAACATATTATGTTTCATTTGAAAAAAAAAAGAAAAATTATACGTTAAATTAATTAATTTTATATTTATTAAGATACCCCAAAATATTCTAAGGAAAATGGCAGCGCCGTATTTAAGGGGGGGGGGGGGGCACTGGGGGCCCGTGCCCCCCCCCCCCCCCGAAATTGAGGAATTTCCTTTGATGTTTTGGCGCTTCGTGTTGGCGGCGGCAAAAGGCGTGCCCCCCCCCCCCCCCCCCCCCCCCCCAAAATCGCTGTGCCCCCCCTGAAATTTTTTTCTGTATACGGCCCTGGAAAATGGTTAAATTGTTTTATTATTTAAATTTAGAAGTGTAAAAATGATGCATGCAACTTCTGCGGTTAGCAATTTTTGTTTATCAAGAAACTGAAAAAAAAAACTCCTGCAACGAAAACTCGGTCTTAAAAAAGTGAAACCAAAAATTCAACACTGAACTTTTTTGACGTCAGTTTTTGTTAACTTTTTTTAAACTTAAAATCTTATTTTCAGTACTCTTTCTTTATTCTCTCTTAAATATGTCTGATGAAGATAGAGATTCATTGAATGAATATGCTTACAAAATGCAAATGGATCGATTTAAAGTTTTTAAAGAACAAGATCGTGAAAAAGGTCATTTGGATGTTGCTTTTGAGATTGAAGGAAAGGTTTGTGCGTTTCTATTTTTTTCACTTTTAACTGTTGTATCACTATTTTAGAAGCTTCATGTCAATAAATATCTTTTAACAACTGCTTCTGAACCGTTGAATGCTTGGCTTTCTGATCGATGGTCGACAAAAGATGAAATCATCAAAATTGAAGATTACTCTTATGATTGCTTCTATGAATTTATTCAATTTGTTTATACTGGTAGATGTGATTTAAGCTCTGAAAATGTTTTTAAAATGGTTGATATGGCAGAATTCTATGTAGTGCCATACCTCAAAGAATTTTGTGATACATTTTTATCAAGAATGGAAAAATCGGGTGATACCATTGAAGAAATGTTTGAACTTGCAGAAAAATATTCTCTCACAAAATGTACTGAATCTATTAAGAAATTTGTTCGTTGTTACAGTGGAGCAGTTTACCATAAAGATATCTTTCTTCCTTTTAAAAAACCATTTGTTGAATTTTTGTCAACTATTGATGAATATCAATGTAATTTTTGGTGCAACAGTTGGTGTAACAATGAGGATGATTTTTTTAAAATGGTAAGCTATGAAAAAAGTACAATCCGAATGAAAGACAATGAACCGGTAACAAACGAAGAAAGTTTCCTCTCTCGTTCTTTCCTCATAATCTCCTTGTCATTCATTCGGGAGCAGTGTATTCGCGCCCCAAGAAACATCGCCGCCACCAGTCAAAAAATGAAACATCGCCAGCGGCATCCTTTGATCTGCGGCGAAACCTTATGATCTTTTTAGAAAAGTCGCCGCCACCGGCAGCGCCGCCAGAGGCGCTGCCATGCCGCTAACACTGGCTGCACAAATACACTGTTCGGGATTGTTTGTAATTGTTCATATTGTGATATTTTAGGCATACAAATGGGCTGAACATCGAGTTACGAATGAAAACGCGGTATCTGAAGATGAAAACTTTAATCTTTTTGAAGCTATTAAAACTGAATTAAGCACCATTCTTCCTCGTATTAAGTTTTATAAAATGACTTTTGAATTTTTGATTGAATTTGTCGGTAAGTCTTAAACCACATGTTTTTAATATAATCTGTTGATTCTAGTCGGAAATGGATTTGTTATATCCCCTGCTGAATTATCTAAAAAATTTTTATCGTGGAAAGAGTTTTATGATAATGAAGAAGTTTGTGATACTTTTAAAATGGTACGCTTTTTAAAACTTTATAGTAATCTCTATTTTATTACTTTTAGGTATATTTATTAGCGGAAAAACAAGCATTAAAGAAAAAAGAAATGTTTCCTAATGATGAAAGTTTTAATCTTGTTGAATCTATTAAAGCTGATTTGGCTGATGTTATTCCTAATGTTCCATTTTATAAAATGGATAAAAGCTTTTTAACACATTTTGTTGGTTCGTTTTTTGCTTATTATATTAATTATACAAATTATTTATTTTTTAGTTTCTAAAGGAATTATTTCTGAAACTCAAGCAAGCCATGTTTATGATACTTTCGGTAAAGTTTTTTTGTTGACATTGTTCGGTTTTATGAAAACTTATAAATATTATGTGATTAACGAATACTATTACAGTATCAATGCTGATTTTCATTTGGGATTTTTTTAGTTGAAATTTCAAATAATGGTGATGTTGTCAGTGGTGTATTCAAAGATGATGACGTTGGTATTCTTCGTTCTTTTGGAAAGAAAAAATCAAGATACATCACACGACAAAGCACAAAGAAAATTCGTTTTTTAAGTTTAAAGTTTCCTATTCCTTCAACTCCAAGTACTGTAACAAAAATGGCAGGTGTTGAATGGTATTTATGTTTGGAAAAGGATCAAGTTTTAACTTTTAAACATCATTCTATGGTTGAACGAAGTGATTATCTACTTACAGAAATGAGAAGTGACACTGAATTTCAACTTACTTCAAATGCAACGACTTTTATTACAGCCCGATTTAATAATATTTAAATTTTTGGTAAATTGTTTTGTTTTTGTTTTTTTAATGATTTAATTTTTTCGTTATTAGTAAGATTTGTAAGGTTAATGTTATGGTTTTTTGTGAATCAGATACATGCAGCGCCGCAACTGCTTTATGGAGATTGGGGACATCCCCCCTCGGTGCCATAATTTACCTTGAAAAATTAAATTCATACTAGATAAAATAAGATTTTTTTGGCGTCTTGTCAGGAATCTCCCCTCCTTTACTTGGAACCTATTTGCGGCCCTGGATACATGCTTCATCCCTTTATTTTGGGATGCGTCTATATTTTTTTGGAGCAGTGTATTGAAACATGAATTTCGAAATTTATCCAAAAAGACAATGAGATAAAAAATAACGTTTATTATAGTCGAAACAAGGTGCTTAAATTGTAATTATGTTTTTGCATAGTTTAGAAGAAAATAATATGTATAAAAAACAAAAAGTTTAAGGTAAACTTTTTCGATAAGCATGTAAAAATTCAATCAAAAATGGAAAAATGAGAAAAGCTCTTTGAAAAAATTTTTCATTAATTTTAAAGCTGGAAAATGCTTTTGGCAAATAATGAGTATGTGCAATTCGAAAGATGATATTATTTGAGATTTGTGAAACATTTGCATCCATTTGTGAGTATATTGATCGTTCAAATAAGAGGATATTGGAGGTTTCAGTAAGCTGATGGGCAAAATCTGATGTTCTTTTGACGTCGGCGAGAAGAAGAAAAAGACCTAAAAATTTGGGGAATGCTTAATTTGTGATTTCAAGTTTTTCATTGTTACAATTGTTTTGCCTTTTCCATTGTCCGACAGAAAGGAGATTATGCGTTAGTTGATGTATTTTTTTCTGTTTTGCAAATTTTAAAGGATGTGATAATCACGGATTTTCTTTTCAAGATTTTTCTATTGTTATAACTTTGTTTAAAAAAAGCGAAATTATAACAATAGAAAAATCTTGAAAAAAAAGTTCCTGATAATCACATCCTGTAAAATTTGCGAAATCTAAAAAAATGTAAAGAGAGCGGATGGTTACGGACTTTTTTATCTTTTGGATCTCACAGCGAAAACGTTGGAGCTTACGAGATATTGCTTCTTGCCAGGATCTTTCAAAAAAACGAAACTATTCGTCACTTTAAAACCATTTTTTAACAAAATTAGGCACTGTAATATAAATTTCGAAATTTGAAAAATTTACCCAAAACAACAAATGAAATTGTTGAAATTCTCATCTCTATCGGAATTACTTCAGCAAAAGATCGCATAATAAAACCAGCTAAAGCATGAGTAATAAATCCAGCAACAAATGTAAAGGTCACTAATAAACTAAATTGTGAATATGCAAATCTGGCAAGATCAAGAAGTTCAAGTTGTCGAGTCCCATAATTGTTTAATAAATCTGCATGAGCCAATTGTCCAGCTTTTGAAGCTTCTTTCAATTCTTCATTAAAAGTTGTATAATCGGAGACAAGATTATTTGAGACTAGATTGTAAATGACTAATGCCAAAGATGAAATAAATCCAGCCCAAACAAGTATAACAGCATCAAACCAAAAGAATGCCTGATTTCCAAACATTGAATTTCGATAATTTGCTGATGTCGAATTTCCAATTTCCGTGACAAATTGATTGAAATCTGTTACATTTTCATAAATGTAAAAGATGTAACAGTAAATAAAAAAAATCATAAAAATTCCAAGAATGGCATGTGCAGTGATGAAAGGGTTTCGTGGTGGGACCTAAAAGGGGTGAAATAAAAATTTTGCGGCTGCGAAATCGAAATTTTTTTTGGACAACATTAATTGAAGTTAGGGCAAAATGTATTGTTCTTTTTTACTGATAAAAATAGTAGATCCCAAAAAAGAACAATAGCTTTTGCCTGATTTTCAATGAACGTTGTTCAAAAAATATTTTTTAAAGGTTGGATTTAGGGTTCTGCGAAATCGAAATTGAGAAAGCTGAAATATCGAATTTTTTTCTGAAATCGAAATCGACATTTTCGATTTCGCTGAGCCATGATGGTAGTAGTTTCATTTAATTTTTTTTTTGAAATACACTTTTAGTAGTCTTAAAACGAATCTTTGAAAAATAATTTTTAAATTTTTACAAAAAATATTGCAGCTTAGCAAAAATTTGTATGAAGTTTTCCAGCATCCAAAAAACAATTACCGTAAACTTACCTTATTTTTGATTGCAATCAAAGAGCGTCGAGTGAAATCATTATAAAAATCACTTTTTGATAACATAAATAATGTAATCAATGAAAAAACGGAATGAAGACTTAACATTACAAAAATAAAATTAACCGCCCAATTAAGTGAAAATAACTAAAATTATTAGTTTTAAAATTTTAGTAACCAAAAAAAGATTACTGTAACCCTGCAACTTACAGTAGTTGTTGAAAGTTGAATAAACAAAAAGATAGTTCGATATAAAAGTGGAATTCCGCCAACCGCAAGGGCAATAAATCCAATAATTTTAGCAATTCGAACTTTTGACGAAATTTGTTTTTCAGATTCTACAGATGGAAAAATTAATTGTGTAAATCGATAAAATGGCCCAAAAATGAATGATCGCCATTGTAGTTGATTTTGACTGGTGTCTAAAGTCATCTAAAAGTGTACGGTAGTTTTATACTGTAATCTTAAAAAAAGTTTTTTTGTAAAAATATGGTAAATTTCAACATTACAGTAACCTGTTAAAAGTCTCAAACGAAAAAATTTTTACAACAAAAATTTAAAATTTTACCAAATTTATAAAAATGCAAACCTTTAAATTACTAAAAATATAATTCCTCAATTTTTTCAACGACATATTTTTTTTTCTTTTCAAGACCTCCCAATTTATGCTAATTCTTAAAAGCAGTAGCGGCGGCAAAAAATACAAAAAAAAAAACAATAAAATATGAGTTTTTTTAATCCCACTTAATTCTTGAGCAATAAAAAAACTGCAATAATTTTTACTTTTTTTTTGATGCTTTTTGTACTTTTAAAAAAAGGCTTAAAGCAACTTTTTTTAAAAACAAAGAAAAAAAATGGAAGCAAAAATCTTATCATTCATTTGTGGACACAATAAAGGCTATTTTTGATGAATAAAAAGTACCAAAATAGAATTTTTGAGCATTTAAAAAAAAAACAATAAAGTTTTGAAGTAAAATACGCTATAGTTTTTACGGGTTTTAGTCAAATCTAGAATTTTTGGGATAAAAATGTTCGATATTTCTGTCTATTCACGTTTTGCCAAAAACCAAAATTTTCTCTCAAAATTTTTGTTAAAATAAAAATTCTATTGTAAAATGTTGATTGATTATGGATGTAAATTTTCAACATTTCACAGTGGAATTTTTAGTTTTGACCTAAATTTTTAGAGAAAATTTTGTTTTTTGGCAAAATGTGAATAAACGTAAAAGCGCATGTGTGGTATTAATTTTTGATGAAAAAATTAGGCAATAGGAAAAATTAAATATCCCTAAAAAAATTTATTCTAACTTTTTCTAGAATTTACCCAAAACGCATTTGTTTTTTTTAAAGCTTTTTAAATTTAAAAAGGTTAATAAAAAACTAAACATTTTTTCTGTTCGTATTTAAAATGTATTATTATTTGTATTTTGAAAACGAATTAATAAAAGTAAAAATACAAAAAAAAAGAAGTTGGTTAATAAAAGTTTGTCGTAACTATGGCCATATAAATGAGACAAAAAAACTCAGTATGTTTTAATGTAACCAACTTAAAGCTTTTTAAACTTCTTAAAATGAACACCTTTTGACTAACATTTAAGTGCAACAACAAAAAAAAGAATGTTTACTTTAATTTAAAGTAAAATAAAAAAAAGTCAACAATTTTTTTAGATCAAAAAAAGATGGATATCGTATATCCCTTTTTTATGAACCGAGGGAATGTCAAAAAACAACGCAAAATTTTCACACGTTTATTTTTGTTGACCAAAAAAAAGAGTTTCGTAGCAAAAAATCCTTTTAAAATATTAAACTTTACAAAACTGAGTCACACGGGATGTATAAAAAATAGCTGATATTCAAATTACAAAAAGTGTGAAAATGGATAAATGGATTCATCTTTTCACACCTTATCTTGTAGATTTTTGATTGAAAGCTTTTTATTCTTAGGGATAGTCCAGACGTGACGTCACGCATTTTAAGGGGGGGGGGTAACAAAATGTGACGCCGCTTTAAAATGCGGCATTAGATCAAAGGAAAAAAATTGACAACAACGGGGGGGGGGGTTGAAAAATTTTAAATTTTCCCGTGACGTCATATCTGGATGATCCCTGACAATGATTTCAAAATATTTGATAAAAACGAATCTATTATTTTATCACATGGATTCCAGCGTTCAATTTTCCAGACAGATTTGTGGCAAAATGTGTTTCAATGCCAAACGTGGAAAACGGTTTTTTTTTCAAAACAACAAAAATACCAAAAAAACAAAAACTTTTTTTTGCCACCTGGCGTTGAATGGACATTTTGCCAAAAAACTGCATCGTTTTCTAGCTTTAAATTCGATATCAAAAATATTTTTAATTTACCGATTTCCTAAAATCGCTGACAAAAAAAACAGTGACATTGACTCAAGTTTCAACTATTTATTAATTTTCCTGTTGCAAAAACTAAATTTTTTAAAGAAAAAAATGCAAAGAAATAAACATCATTGATATTTCTAAAAAGCGTTTTAAAACAATTAGTCATGGAAAAGAAAAAAGAATCATCAAAAGACGCCGATCATTTTTTTGCAAGTTTAAAACTTTTAAACTTTAAATTAAAAGTTTTAAAAAAAATTTTTTCAGAGGTTAGACTTTCAGAGGGAAAAAAAATTCGACTTTTAAAAAAAATAATGTTTTTAAAAATTAAAATTGGACTTAAATTAATTATAAAATTATTGAATTCAAAATTCGCTTAAAGTTACAGTATACTTCCCCCCCCCCCCCACCAAACATGTTATAAAAATGATGTCATTTGTTATCACATAAAAAAACGAAGCGTATTTTGTAACATTTTTTATGAAAACAATTAATAATTAATTTTACTAATTATAGAAATTATATTTTTTACGGAAGTTAGCTAAAAAAATTTTTCCGTTTTTAATTATATTTATTTATTTAAAAAGAAAAACAAAGAAAAAAACACTCACCGTTTGAAAAGGAGTTTTTTCGTCTGTCATTTTTGTTGTGGAAAATCCCATCAAAAAAAACAGCGGAAAAACGATCTGAAAAAGGAAAAAATGAATTAGATCGAATTTTGTTAAATAAGATTTTTGCACGGGATCTTTATGATTTTCCGTAAAAAATAATGCGTAAAAATTGTTTATTATTATCCAATAAAATGTCACAAAATACAAAGTTTAGCGATAAAAAAAAGAGTAAAAAAAAGTATAAAAAAACATAAATTTGTTAAATAAAAAAATTTTAAGCTTTTGATCTGATTTATTCAGCACAGACATTTACATGAATATTTAATTTTTGAGGGCTTTAAAAAGGTTTCCAAAAAATTAATGATAAAAAAATTTCAAAAATGTGTAATATACAATAATTTTTTCCGTAATTAAAGAAATATCACAGATAACATCGAATCCAAAAAAAAGAAACGGTGCAATTTTCGGCACCGATGTTTGCCAAAATGTGTTTCAATGCCATGCTACGAAAAAAAGTTTTTCATTGAAAAAAAATGAAAAGAAAATCGTTTTTTTCTCACAAATGGCATTGAAAAACATTTTGCCAAATATCGGCTTGGAAAATTGATTGCTGAATTAGATGTGAGATATATAATATCCACCCCCTAAAAACATTTATTCAACTTTCAATTTTCAGTTTTCAAGTAAAAACTTTAAACCTCAAAATTCAAAAACTTTCGGCGAAAAAAAAAAGAAAAAAAACAAAACAAAAAAATGCTTACTTTTTCAATTCTATTTTTTCTCTTTAATCTTTCTATTTACTCAAAGCAAATAATAAAAGTTACAAAAAAAACGCACTCAACCTCAAAAAAATATATTTAAATAAGTGAGAAAAACTTTGCAAAAATAAAAGTTGAAAGTAATATTTATTTTTTGGATTTTTCAAAGAAAAAAATGTTATCAAATAATAGACTGTTTTCTTTTTGGCTAACATCCAAAAAACCAAAGTATAAAAAAAATTAACAAAGAAAAAAACGTAATACTTTTCATTCAATTATAGCTTTTGAAATGTATTATTATTTACTAAAAAATTGTTTTAAAAAAAGTTTTTTTTAATCAAAACAAAATCTAACTTTTGGCTTTTAAAAAAAACAAAACGTTAATAAAAAATATAGATTAAATTTTTTCGTTAAAACTATTTTTTAATTTGAAAAAATATTACGAAACAACTCATTTTAAACAAAATATGTAAAAATGATATGCAACACAAAAAATTTTAAAAGATGTTGATATAGCGCAGTGGTGAGCGTTAAAGAGTCCCACCCCGAAGGTCACAAGTTCGAATCCACCTTGAAAAATTTTTAAATTTTAAAAATTTTTTTTAATTAATCACGTGGTTTGCTAAATTATTTTACCACAATGAAAAACACAAAAATTTAAATTGATTATAAAAGTGCATTTAATGCAATTATAATTATATAAAAATTCTCAAAAAAGTTTAATTCAAAAAAAGGTGTCAAAAAAAGAGATGCACGAAAAAAAATATAAATCACTTTTTTTTGTTAACGCTTATTTTTCCTCCAACAAAAAAAAACACAAGACTTTTGTTAAATTTCTATATATTTTTTTATTCAAGGTTAAAAATGTTTGAACACAAAAATGAAAGGAAAAAAAAGGAAATATTTTTGACAAAAAAAAGACAACAAAATAGCCAAATCAAGCAGAAAAAAAAGTATGTGAAATAAAAATTTGATTTTTTTTCAAACTCCCTCAAAATCGGATTATTACAACTTTTATTGCAACCCCCCAAAAAGGCTTATGTTTGTTTGTGGTCAACAATTTTAATCACTTTTTTTTCACTGATAAAAATAATATATTAATAAAGTTTGCATTTTACAAATAACGAGTTTTTTTATGTTTTAATTAAAATCAAAAATATTAAAAATTTATTAATTATGCAAATTTTACAGCTGTAGATTTGTATTAAATAGAGAGGTTTTTGAAAAAAAAGGTATTCCACAAAACCGACGACAAAAATGATAAAAGACAAAAGTTTAAAAGAATCAAAAAAATAGCATTAAATTTTTTTAATCATTGATTAAAAAAAAGGTTTGGCTTAAAACTATAAAGGATTGTCAAAAAAAAAGTTTATTTGCCAAACTTTGTTTGATACTTTCACTCAGAATCAAAAAAATGACTAAAAATTTTTATTTTTACGAATCTGTTTCATCACAGTTGCGACAAAACTTTGCTAAACGGAGCCGTCCAGTGTGTTTCAGTTTTTGAATGATTATTTTTGTTTCCGGAAAGCATTTTAATTGTTTGAAACGTCTACGATATATGGTATTCACCGCCCCCTTAAATACCCTATTTTTAATAATAAAAAAACGTTTAAAATGGCTTTTAAATCCAAATGGCATTCATTCACACTTTGCCAACTGCTGAAGTCAGCACGGAAACTACGGATATTGCCAGCATTGTTGGAAGTTCCATCTCGAAACTCACATTCCGGAGTCGGAGTTGGGGGAAGTGAGTTCCGGTGCAACACGGTTTCTCACCAGTGTTGGCGGTCCACCAAAATTTTTCGGTCTACGGTTTCGGTGGACCGAAAAACCGGACCGTAGACCGAAAACCGCCAGCACTGTTTCTCACAAAAGCATCAAATTTTATATTTTTTTACTTTTATTATAACCAACTAAAAAAGTTAAAAATTTATAAGAATTTCTAAGATAAAAAAAGTTTTTTATAGTCAAAATTTAGCAAAAATGCCGTGCTTTTTGCAAAAAAAAACTTTTCATTTGAAAAATTTTTTGCCGTTTATATAGCGATGTGCAAGGTTTTTTCAAAGTTCGCCAAGTATTACAATTTTGGTACCATCAGAATCGCCTTAAAAATATCAATGGGAATGAAAAAAGAAAAAAGAAAAAAATATTATTAATACCGAGTAATTAATTGTTAAAAAAATGTAAAAAGTGATTTTTTTTCAGTCGGGGAACACATTTTTTTTATAAATATTTTCGCGTCGCGTTTGCAAGCGACACTTTTTTTTCAGTGTCGAAAGCCCAGGTTCGATGCCCAGCTGAAACACAAAAATATTTTTTATCTCCGATTGAGCTTATTTTTAGTACATATATGCTGTCGACCATGGAGAATCCAAAAATAAAAGCAGTTTTTTCCTTAAAAAAAGTATGCAGTTGTTGGATTCGAACCTGTGACCGAAGGACTGATGCGCTACTGCGCCATAGACGCAAACTTTTTTGTGCTCACTTGTGCGCACCTTTTGTTTATCCTATTCGATGCAGAAAAAAATTCTGATTCGAATAGGGGTGATTACAAAAAATGGCTCGAACATGCCCAATGTATCACTATCGCAAAAACGTGAAAAAAAGCGCTATTTTAGGTTTTTTCCATATTTTTTGTATGAGAGTGATACTTGAAAGTTACATTTTTGGAATCTCCGTATTTTTTTACATCTAGAAAGATAAAAATAAAGATTTCACAAAAAAGTTTTAATTTCTACAGTATACCTCTCTTTGTATTTTCTTTTGACTGAAAAAAAATGCAGGGAACACACGCGTTTGAGTCGCGCGTGCACATTGCTACGTTTATATTTGTTTTTTTGCCGACAAAATTTTTCTTCTAAAATTTATTGCTCATTTTCTGATGCATTTTTTTTATTTTTAAAAAACAATGAAATCTGATATCTCATCATCGTCCAACGACGGCAGAAAAAAAAAGAGGCTGCTTCCTAAAAATTAAACAATGCTTATTTATTGTGGCTCCAGAATCCATTTTTAGAGCCGTAATTAAACCAAAAATATATGAAATTTATCTTTCTTTTTTTAATTTCAAAAAGTTTTGTAAACAAAAAATATACGGTAAAAATGTAAATAATTTTTGATGATTAAAAAAACAAAAGCAAACAAATTAAAACAAAAAAAAGATCCGTTTCAAAATTCGTATAAATATATATTTTGAAAGTGAAAGCACTCCTTTTTTGTGGCTAAAAAAGCACTTAAAAAATATGATGCATGAAAAAATAAACAATGTAAATCACAAAAAAGTTATAGAATAAATCATCGACATTTTGTCACAAAGTTTGAAACACAAACCCCAAAAAAGAAGAAGAAGTTATCAAAAAATTTTACACAAAATTATAACTTTTAATATGTATGACAGTTTTTTATATTTGTACTTTTTTTTTGATTATAATCTTTCTATCTTTTTTTGTCTTCGACAAAAAAAAGGTCTGCGGTTAAAAGTTTAATGGAAGTCCCGTCATGGGACTATTTTTTTTATGATTGATTGAAAAATATATTTTCTATTTGAATAAAATAGACTCCTTTTTTGCTGTAAAAATATGGGTAAAAAAGTTTAACGCGACCCACCTCGAATACGCGGTTGGCAAAGTGTCAGCAAATGAATAACTTACAGTGCAGCGTTTCAATTTTTCCAAGCCACTGTTTTTGGCAAAATGTTTTTCAATGCCATTTGGGGAGAAAAAAAGTTTTTTCTGTTATTTTATTTTTTTCTAACAAAAAAGATGCGAAAAAAAATCAAATGGCATTGAAAAACATTTTGCCAGAGATCACTTTGCCAAGTGCAAATATATTAAAAAAAATATATATTTGCACTTGGCAAAGTGTTCTGTTGCAGTAAAATGCGGGAAAAAAAATTAAAGTTTCAATTTCAAAACTTAAATTTTACTTAAAAATCTTAAAAATTATTTGCAAAAATCATGGATGAATAAATTAATGAAGCATAAGATCTTTTAAATTAGAGTAACCCAATATAATGTTGAAAAATCACGATTTCAAAAAATATCATATTTTATTTTTTTATTAATTTAAACATCAAGTTTTATATTACTACTTGTAACATCAGATTTTAACAAATTTTCTCTTGATTTTCTGGAAATAAAAATTCTCTCCGATTTATCCGGCATATGATCAATCATTGGATGACCCTTTGTTTCAGGGATTAAGAGAGCAAAAACTAACAGATTGGAAATCATAATAATTGCCATAAAAAGATATGGAGCAGGAAGCCAAAAAGATGTAAATAAAAAGAAATGTGGGGAAAGAATTGTGCCAAAACGAGTAAAAATTTGTTGAAATGAAGCAGAAATATTTCGAACGGGGGTTGGAAAGATTTCACCGGATACAATAAATCCAATAACAAAAAGTTGGGAAGTCATTCCTGCTCCGGATAAAATTGCAAGATTAGATATTGCAGAATAGGTTGGGGTATTGAGGTCTGAAAAAGTAGGTTTTGGATTTAGGGGGATATATGAAAGCTTAATCCGATGCTATGTAAATCTGCATTGAGATTATTGTAATCTAAGAAGTTATATCAAAATTGACCTTAAATTTGTTTCAAAAATTTACAAAAATTTATTTTGCTAAAATATATGCTACCGTAACCCTGTAAAATTTAATGCCACCGTAATCCTGTAAAACTTATGCCACCGTAATCCTATAAAACTTAGGCTACCGTAACCCTGTAAAATTTATTCTACCGTAATCTCTCTAACCACAAAAAAAATTACTATCAAACGTAAAAACTTAAACTCACCCAAAGCTTTAATAGTAAAAACCAATAAAAGCATAATTGTAACAAATGTAACAGCAATTTTATGAACAAGTTTTCTCCCAAGTTTTGG
This sequence comes from Panagrolaimus superbus, assembly GCA_964035985.1. Lineage (NCBI taxonomy): Eukaryota > Metazoa > Nematoda > Chromadorea > Rhabditida > Panagrolaimidae > Panagrolaimus > Panagrolaimus superbus. The sequence goes on from OZ038357.1 coordinate 18,995,551, forward strand.
ACATTTGTAATCAGCAAATCCAAAAGAAATATTAAAAATATAACGAATTATTCCAAATATTACATTATTCCAATACAACGATCCGGACAACTTTTCCATATTAAACATTAAAGCATAGGTGATAACAGCGGTACAAAATCTGTAAAAAGTTTTTTAGAAATTTACTGTAAAAAATTAATAAAAAAGTTTGTAATCATTTTTGGCAAAACGTGTTTGAATGTTTTTCGAACAAAAATGAAAAAAAAATTTGTCACAAATGATTTACAAAATTTTTACTTTAATTTGTTCGCTTTAAATTTTTATATATATTTATTTATTTTATTTTTAACATTATTTTGATTATCTTTTTAGGACTTGAAGTAACACGAACCAATCAACAACTAACTTACAACAACAAAAATGTCTGATAGTGATGAAGTATATACAAGTGCCGAAGAATTTTCAAGAACTCCATCACCATCACCACCTTCTTCATTTGATGAGGATTTATTGCATTTACAAAATGGGGTAGCATTACTTCCGGAAATTCTTGTTGAACATCAACAACCACTTGATGAAGGACCAAAAACTTTTCAATTGAATTCAATCTTTGATACTCCCGTCGGTGATACTGATTCATCAAAAGATGTTAAACTTTTACGTGAAAATTTTTTTTCAAAACCTAAAAATAAGTTACCACAAACTGCTGCAAAGATGGTAGATGAGGATGAAGATGAGCCAGAAGTTATTGAATGGAATGATGATGATGATGAAGGTGTTGCAGGTCTCCCGGCATTTGCGCGTAAACTTTTTATTGATAAAGCTGTTGTCGATGATGGTGGAAAAGAATCTTCAAGTGCTCGGGCACCTATTGAACGCGCAGTACATGCAAAAGCATATGCAAGAGATCGAATTCATCTTCGAAGTGATGTTCCAATTCGACCTGAAGATGCAGTGAATGAAGGCCCGCATGTTAATTATAACGATGAAGTTACTGTACGAGGTGGGGGAGGTGAAACTTTTCCAAATACTGAAGTGTAAGTTTTTTATTTACTAAATATTTTCTTATCATTAGCAGCTTTTAGAACTCTTTATGATATTGGGCTTCTTGAAGAAATTCGAAATAATTTGATTGCCATGGGAATTAAACGCTTAAAAAAGATTCAACAAAATGTTATTCCCTTAATTTTACATTGCAAATCCGATATTATTGCATATGCACAAACTGGAAATGGAAAAACTTGTAAGATATTTTTTATCTACATTAATGTACAGGATTTATTTTTAGTTTCATATCTTATTCCACTTGTCAATAAACTTGTCCTTCATAATCGCCGAAATCCATCAAGTAAAAGAAAGCCAACTGTTGCAATTTTACTTCAAAATCATGAAACTGCAACACAAGTTTTCAAAATTGCAAATCAAATTGCTCAAGGTCTTGAACTTCATGTTATTCCAGCAATGGGACATAACAATATGGCTTCAGAAGTTGCAAAACTTCGTTATGAAGGTGGTGATATGGTTGTTGGAACTACTGGAAGATTTATTCAATATGTTTCAGAAAAGAGGGTAAATCTTTTGTTGTTTAAAGTATAGACTACCGTAATCATTATTAAACAAGTTTAATCAAAGAATGATTACGTATTCCTGCTATAGTAACCTCTTTCAATATTTTAGATTCCTCTTGACAAACTTGAAATTCTTGTATTTGATGAAGCAGATCTTTTTGTAAAATCTAGAGAATGGGAATCTGCAATGAATACTTTTCATCGTCATATGCCTCCCGAACATCGTACCTTCTTATTTTCTGCCACCTATGATGATACTGCTTGCTTCTCATTTGATAATTTTGTCAAAAGTAATTACTGGTATATTGGAGTTGGAGAACTTAATCAAGTTGAAAAACTTGTACGACAAAATTTTTCAATGGCATCAGCAAAAGATCATGATAAAATGTTAATTAAACTTCTCATTGAAAAAGCTAAAGATGGTAAGAGATTATTATTTTTTGTTTGGAATATTAAAAATTATATTGTTATTTTAGGACGATGCCCAAAGACTTTAGTCTTTACGAATTCCATGGATAAAGCAGATTGGGTTTCCGGACGATTACGTTTATTCCAAGATATTCCATCACCATATCGAATTCGAGCTTCTGCCCTTCATTCCTTGATTCCTGTAACGGATCGTGATCTCATCTTCAAAGCTTTCAGCCTTCCAAATGATGATCCATGTTCTATTGATGTTATTGTTGCAAGTGATAAAATTTCTTGTGGTGTTTCAACTCCTGCTGAATTGGTAATTTTTAACATTTTGTGTTTGATTATAATTAATTGCATCATTAAAGGTAGTAAATTATGATATCCCTTTTGATCTTTCAACTTATATCCTTCGGGTTGGACGAACTGGTCGAAATGGACATTCCGGTGAAGCATATACTTTTGTCAATTCTGTAAATATGGATAAAATGCCTTATGAAGAACGAAAAAATCTTTCTTGTATGCTTACAGTAAGTTTATTCTATAATATAAGGGTGTTCCATAAGTTCTTTAAACTTTGTAAAATGTTGTATCACAGTAAAATTCGGAAAGAACTTATAATACTCTGCTTAAATTGAATTTATAGTTGGCAAAACAAACCGAATATGCCCCATTTCCTGTTGAACTCGAAGAATTTCATCAAAGATTTGCTTCTAACAATTAAATGATATCTTTGTTTTGTACTTTCATTTTTAAAACGGTTATTTTTTAAAGCTTTATATTGTTTTTTTAAATTGTTTTATTTTTCATTGTTATAACTGAATCTTGCCATAAAATAAATTATATTTTTTCGTTGCATTTTAGGGCAAAAATTAGTTGTTTATAAATTCTACCGTAATCTATTTTTATTAATTTTGTAGAAATTTATTACCGCTACAGTAATACTGTACCATAGCTACTATATTTGGCATCAAAATTAATATTAAACTTACAGAGAGAAAGACAATATAAAACTATGCATTACCATTTTCCAAGTATAAAAAAGATGATGAAAATAATATTTTCTAGCCTTCTTTTTTAACTTCAAAATTTCAACCTCTTTATCAACCAAATATTCGAGCATTTGTTGCCGTTCTGGTGATGCTGTGCCATTCCACTTTTCAATTTTTTCATATGTATATTTTGCTTTTTTAAGATTTCCCTTTTGTATTAACCATCTTGGAGATTCATATGCCACAAATAAAAGGATTATCGTTGGAATATTTAAAAGTGCCAAAGCTTTATAAAACATTCTCCAAGTTTGGCAAAAATATGCGATAATTGCAATAACAATAAAATTTGGGGACCATGAAATTGCAAGATTTGTCCAAAGTCGATGCTTCTTTGGAATGGATTCCATTAAAAATACGGTACAAATTCTGAAAATTTGCATATTAATTAAAAAATGTGATTTGATAAAATGGATTTTATGATTCGAGATGGAAGACAGTGTTTTTGGTGGCATCAAAAAGAATTTTAATTAAAGAAAAGAAGAATGAATGAAGCAACTCAACAACTTGTTAATTTTATAATTGTTATGTAAGTCTTTAATTTTTTGTTAAGGGATATATCATAGCAGGGATTACGGTAATAATGGGTTGAGAATGTATCAATTTTTATTTCTTTTTTCAGTACCCTCTTTATCTCTTTCAACTGCCTACCATAATCTACAAACAACATATTTTTTAGGGTTGATGCCTTTTTTATCCTTGCTTTGGCGGTTATGGTATTTTCGGTTTGGTGGTATGGATTTCGAGTTCTTAGTTTTATGTTAGATGAAAAATCAAGGGTATGTCTTTTTTTAAATACTTTGTAAAAAAATTGGCCCAAAAATAATTCAACTCATGATTGTAATTGCATAATTAAATGTATATATTTTTTGTAGTACATAAAATTTAAAATTAATTTTCACATTTTCCGTTCCTTACGTAAAAAAAACTTGTTTTTATTTTGTTTCATTAAATTTTTCAATTTCAAAGTTGTTTATTAAATCAATTTTTGAGGTCATTTTGTATATAAAAAAAAAAGAGAAGACTAATTAAATCAGTGATAAAAAAATTTATGGGTAATGATAATTTGGGGGGAGATTTTATTGATACCATTTTAATACAGTTTTTTTAGGAACGTGATCGAAAAGTTGCTGAAAAGCTTAAAAAAGCACAAGGCCCAAAATCTATTGTTGTGGAGCAAGAAAGAACACAAAGAATTTTTAAGCAGTTGGAAGAAGATGCCGCAAAAAATAGTTAATTTGTGTGCAAAATTGATTTGACTATTTTTGAATAAAAAGAATATACTTTTCTCAACAAAAAAACTTACGTATTAATTCCACCTGTAAAAAATAGGGATGAAAATTGATATATTGTAAACCAAAGAAGATTTGGAGAATTTGAAGCAAACCAATTAAAAATTCCTGCTCCAATTGAACATAAAAGCATGATTCGACGTCGTCCAAAAAGATCTGAAAGTTGCCCAAATGCTACGGCACCACAAAGTACTCCAAACATCTGAAAGAGGTAGAGAGAGGATGGATGGATATATAAATTTGTGGATTTGAGAAAGGGATATATATATATATATCTATAGAGAGCTGAGAGCTTACTTGAAAACTGATCGATTGTTTAACCTTAGAAATTGAGGAACAAAAATATCCAAATTCATATGCAACTGATTTAAATTGTGTCGAAAGTTTTGGGATACAAGTAGTTTCATTTTGAAGTTCAGAATATCTGGTACATGCTTCAATGCTGGAAAGATTTGCAAAGCTATAATCTCCACATCCTTCAAGGGTTGGAGAAAATCCTAAATGGTTTTTTGATTAAAAATTAATTTTCAAGTTTTACAAAAATGTGACATCATTTTGTTTTACATTAAAGTGTGACATTAATGTAAAACAAAATGTGACACTTTTTTTAAAAATGTTATTACCGGAAGAAATGCACAAAAAAAACTGTAACATTTTTACTAAATTTCAATAATTAAATATTCAAATGTCACAAATTGTGACACCGAAAAAAATTATGTCACGTTTTGTGGCACCGAAAAAAATTATGTCACGTTTTGTGACACCGAAATATGATAAATAAAATTTTTTTTAACAAATTTAAATCAATTATTAATAATAATAAAATTTAACAAACCGGCATAAATCATTGAAGTCATATTTGCGCATTGTGGAAGATAAATTGCTTCTTGAAGGACAAGAAAAAACATGGAATAATATCCAAATTTTGGAAAATCTCCAAAACTGTTAATTTTTGTTTTCTCTTTCGAACTTTTAACCATTCGTTTATTATTATTTTTTCCCGGAGGTAATGGAATATATTTGCTTCCATTTTTAACTTTAATTTTTGGCTTTGAATTTTCGGAATTCATTTTAGCCAAAAAAAATTTTAAAAAAGTTTTAAAAAAAAAACACTGGAACCACAAAAATAAAAAATAAACTGCAAAAAAAAATTTTGGCAAAAATTTTGTAATGTGCAAAATTGAAAGACAAGTTTTTTTTTGAACGAATTTTTGGACGCCAATTTTTTTGTTAGACGATAGAAAGAGACAATGAAAAAGGGGGGGGGGGTGTTGAAGAACAACTTGTTTTTCACACCATTTTACACTTTTGCTCTCACATAAATTGTTAATTTCTCGGGGTTTTTATATTTATATAATTGAAAAAAAAGGTGATTAATGTGTTAAATTTGTAATTTTATGATAAATTTGATAGACATTTGAAAAATATTATAAAAAATGAAAAAATTTGGGTTTCATTTGTAGTCTTTCTTTAATAAAGAAATATTTTTGAGCAAAAACTTAATTAATTTCAAAAAAATTTATTTATCAAAACAAATACAGTAAAATTTTATTGGGTATAAATTTTATACAAAATTAATTATTATTATTAATTGACTAGTTTTGTTTCAGCATTCATTTTTTCATCATCCAAATTTTTTGGCCGTCGAATAACAGCTTTTCGATTCCACATTTTTAGTCTCTCCGATTTATCGGGCATATGATCCGACATTGGAGAGCCCTTTGTTTCAGGAATATTAAAATGAAATAAAACAAAATTCACTGACATAATTATTACAATTACAAGATATGGAAAACCAATCCAATATTTTTCAATTAAAAATAAATTTGGTGATACAATTCCACCAAATCGAGCTACGGTAGAAATGAAAGAGGCCGCAATGTTTCTGAAAAATATATATATATTGATTTTTGGAGTTATTTGAAAAGTTTCGTGATGGGATCCTGATACATATCGAATTTAAAGCAAAAAATGCTGTAATTTTCCATTTTCTTTTAAAGCCCTAGTCCCAGCACGAAATTTTTCAAGCTGACGTCTGGCAAAATGTTTTTGAATGCCATGTGGCGAAAAAATGTTTCCGTTTTTTTCGTTTTTTTTGTTGGAAAAAAATAAAAAACGAAAAAAAAACACATTTTGTCTCCCACATGGCAATGAAAAACGTTTTGGCAGACATCAGCTTGAAAAATTTCATGCTGGGACCAAGGCTTAAAAACTTGCTTGCGCCTGACACACTACGCCAAAATTTCAATATCAGTTCTGATAATTATTTTTTTATCTTAATTTATTTTGCAGAATGATACGATTTTTGTCATCCTTTTTTAAAAAAAAATTTATAAAATATTAAAATTTAGAAGTAGGATAAAATGTAGCGTTATATGTCTGGCCGCCAAAAAAGGTGGAAGCTTTCAAGCTCTGGTTGGGACTCAAATAAAATGTAATGATTTCAACAAGAAAATATTAATCGAAATTTTAACAATTACCGTATCGAAGTTGGAAATAGCTCAGCTGTTAAAACACTATTAACAACAAAAAGCTGTGAACAAAGTGCCGTAGCAGATAAGGTTGCCATTGTAACAATTGTTGGAGATGAAGGCAAATATCCCATTTTCATTGATAATACAATTGAAATCATTGAAATTACATAAATCAATGATCCCTGATGAATTGGCTTTCGTCCAAGTTTTGGAAAAATGTAATCACTTAAACCTAATCCAATATTTAAAACAAGTCGAAAAACTCCAAGAAAGATATTATTCATAAATATAGAACCAGAAAATTGTTCCATATTAAATACCATCGCATAACTGAAAGAAAAATTAATTTAAGATTAATTTAACAAAAAACGGATTACTGTAATTTATTTAAAAAATTATTTTTGTAATTAAAAAAAGTCGAAATTTTTTGTAAAAACTTGTGCTTTGGCAAAATGCAACTCAACGCCAAATAAGTTTTTCAAAAAAGTTAAAAAATTTTACAAAAATTTGAAGTATCAATTGTTAAACTTTTTTGTTTAACAAAATTCTTGAAATTATCAGTTATCACATCATCTGATAAATATGTATATAAAACTTACGAAATGATAGCAGTACAAAATAATCCATATGCAATGGTTAAACTCCAAGTAGTTAAATTTGCAGTATAAAATAAATGATACATGTAATATTTTCTCTTCTTTTTCTTTTCCAAACAACTCATGGCTTCTCTTTCAATTAATTCATTTAAAAGCAGGGATCTCTCTTCCGTCATTGTGCCATTCCATTTTTCAATTTTTCTAATTACTCGATTTGCTTCTTCCAGCTTTCCCTTTTCAATTAACCACCGAGGTGATTCAAAGCAGAAGCTAAAAAAGAAAAGAAATTTGCATAAATAAATTTTGAATGAATGAAAAAGATAAAAATGAAAAGAAATGGCATTCTTTTTTCGGATTGAAAGGTTTTGATGGTAAAAATTTTTAAGTGGATTTGATTGATTTTTGCTGTTGGAAAAAAGGGATCTTTTACGAATATATATAATTATGATATTTGATATACTAATTTCTACCGTATCATGCTTAATATTTCAATGGTTTATAAGTTTTGTGATAGTGGTGATTTGTGGAAAACCAAAGAAGAGACCTGTACCAGCGGTATGTTTGTTTTTTATTTGTTACATTTTTGGGACTTGATATTTGTTGCACCACCGGCGGTGTTGGCGCATCACCATTGCTAATATATAAATCATTTTTAGTCCTCTGCAACATCTGGAACACCAAAAGCTAAAACTCCTCAACAACCTTCAACTGCAACAACACAAAACAGCTCAAATGTTACCTTTGATGATGGAGATAAAAATAAATCTTGTTATGGTCTAGATGATGGAGTTTTTAAACCCAAAAAGGGCACATCAGCTGGTGGAGATGAAAAGCCGAAAAATGAAGGAGGAGCAGCAGCAGCAGGAGGAGGAGGCAAAGAAAAGAAAAAGAGTAAAGAAAGTGAAAAAAAGTCTTCAAAGAAAGTAAAGAAAGATCCATCAAAAAAGAAGATTGAAAAAGAGAAGAAGAATAATAAAGATAAAGAAAATAATAAAAGTATGTTTTTATTAATTTTTTGGTGGGGGGGGGGGGGGGCAATTAAGCTTTAAAGTAATCTGTAGAATATTACTGTAGTTTTAGTGATAGTAATTTTGTTTTTGAGAAATTGAAAACTTTTGGATTACTGTACAAAAATGCAGCAATCAATAATTGTTTTTTTGACAAACTGAGCTATTTTATTAAAAACAACTGCATTTTTTGTTATCATATAGAACTGATTTGAAAGTAATCTGTAGTTTAGTGATAGTAATTCTTTTTCTGATAAATTTCCAAGTTTTAGATTACTGTAGAAAAAAGACAGCAGTTAAAAATAGTTACCAAAAATTTTACCACATCTTTTAATATACCACATTTATCATTTTTTTTATTTTTTTTCATATATTTATGTTTGTATTTCAGATGACGACAGTGATAAAACAGATTTACGATCGTTAACACTTGAAAAGAATTTAGCTGAAGCAAAAGATGCAAAAATAACAAAGAATCCAGCGGCAATTGATCGATCAAATAGATTAATTGAAGGAAAAGATGCTGGAGCAACAAGTGGATATGCATTACCAATACCAAAAAAAGAAGCTCAATCTTCAAAAGATGCAAAAAAGAATGGATCAGCTTATTTGAATTGATTATATATATTTTTTTTGTATTATGTTATCTCTCTCTGATAATAAATATTTTTTTAAGTTTTGAGTTTTTTCAAACTTACAAAAGTAGAATTGAAGCAGGAATTGTAAGGTATGCGGAAATTGTGATTAAAGTTCTCCAATTTTGTGCATAATATGCGATAACAGCAAAAATGATAATATTTGGGGAGAATGATAATAACATCATGATAGAAACTCTTTGACGTTTTGGAATATTTTCAACAAGAAAAACATGCATACATCTGAAAAATTTGGTATGAAAACAAATATTTTAAAAAAAGCGTGCATGGTCGAGTGGTGTAGGGCGCTCATCTCACGACCCGACCCTCACAGGTTCGAATCTAGGTTGGTGCAAAACTACGGGGATACGAAATGGAAGGTAATCGGAAGAATCATAAAGCCACTGCGATGAGTAGAAGGTCCCAGAAGAGGGGTTACCCCGGGGAAAACGTTTTTAAGGCCCTGATGCCAAAAAAGTGCCGTTTAAATTTTCTTGAATATACGGACCCCCCCCCCCCCCCCCCCCCCCCAACATATCTGATACAGGGTGTTTTCACATTTTTAACTGATTATTGTAATCAGTTAAAATTACAGTAACCCAGCGATTACTTCATTCTATACTACTGTAGCATATTAACTTTATTATATTCAATTTTTCGATTTTATCACTTACGTATTCATTCCACCAACAAAAAACATATTAAATAATTGAATTACAGTAAACAGGTTCAAAGTTGGAGCCCTTGCAGCAAAGAATCCCAAAATGCAAACAATTATGCAACAAACTTGAATTACCCGTCTTCGACCAAACCAATCAGAAGCTTGCCCAAAAAGTGGAGCACCAAGAAAAACTCCAACCATTTGAATTGACACTGATCGCTTAACCTGTTGTGTTCCAGCACAGTATAGTCCCATCTAAAAAGTTTTGAAAATATAAATGGTTTTGACACGAAATCGAAAATAAAGAATTTTTGAATATGGTGGAATTTTTTGCGGTCGAAATCCAGTTTTCCGAAAACTATAGATCGAGATTTACGATTTTGACAAAGATTTAAAATACTGATTTTCGAAAAAAATTAATAATTTTACTTTTAAACAAAAATCGAAATTTTGTTTCTCACCATGAAAATATTTTCAATTTTTGACACATTCGAATTTCATCATAAATATAAAATTTCGATTTTAGGATAAATGGATAATTTGAATTTTAAAATTTCGATTTATCCTAAAAAATAAATCGATATTTTTAAAATTCAAAATAACTCATTTCGGGTTTCAGCACGAAATCAAAAGTTATCATTTACCTCATGACCAACAGATTCAAACTGAGTTACAACTGTTGGAACACACCCTGTTTTATTCATAAGCTCATCCAATCCGGCACAGACATCCCGTTGTGGAATGCCATCAAAAGTTTGATTTCCACATGCGGTAACCTGTGGAGAATAGGCTCCATAAACCATAAATGTCATCATTCCAACTTGCGGTAACATCAAAGATTCATACATTAACATAAAAAATGCAATATACCAACCAAATTTAATAAAATCTCCATAATTTTGTAATGATTGTGGTTTTTCGGCTGATGGAATGGTATCTATTGCTGGCATCACATCATCTTCTGCCATCACTTCAATCATTTTTTCAGGGGTTTCTGCAATTATTGCAGCATCTGCAGGATCGATTACAGATTCCCGTCGAAGTATTGTTGCTTCTGGATCATACGGATGTGGGGTTAATCCATTCGGTTTTGAGGTTGGCATCTGGAAATTATGTTTTTTTTTTAAATTATTTATAAATATCGGGGAGGAACAGTTGGGCTACGCGAAATTCTGGCTATTCACATTTTGCCAAAACCCATGTGAATTTTTTCAAAATTTAGGTCAAAATAAAAATTTTGTTGTGAAATATTTTAAGTCCATAATCGACTCAACTTTTTACATCAGAATTTTTATTTTGACCAAAATATTGAAAAAAAAAACTTTGTTTTTGGCGAAATGGCAAAATTTCATTTTTTTTGTGCCAAAAAAAGTTGAAACAATTATTGTAGCTTTTATTTTATACAAAAGTGAAAAAATGCCGAAAACAAAACAATTTGTTTTAATAAAATTATATAACTTTGTAAACATTTAAAGATTTTAAACAAAAAAAATATTATTTTAAAGAAACAAAAGCAAGTATAATAAATAACAATCTATACTGCCCCCAACTCAAAAAAATAAAAAGTAATAAATTTAGAAAAACTTGAAAGAATGAAATAAAAAATAATTAATTGCTCGATTAAAAAGTTTAAACAAAATTCAACGACAAAAAAAATATTATTGTTAAAAATCATTTAAAACCCGTAAAAAATGGGGAAAAGAAAAAATATATATATTTTTTTATGAACATAAAACATAAAAAAAGTATTACAATTTTTATGTTTTTTCTGTGCCACCAAAAAAAAGTAGACCACCACCATCAAAATTAAAGAAGCACTTTGGCCCCTCAAAAAAAATGGCGGTATTTTTTTTGAAGAAGTGTGTCGACTTTTTTTTTTTAATTTTTGTCGTCTTCATTGTTTTTAAGTGTTTTTAAAACTATTTTTTTTTTCACAGATGATTATTATTTCTTAATTTTCTTTCAAAAATGATTGATTGTTTTTTTTTTGATCTTCAGAGTTTATACACGTGAAATATGCCTTCTGAATTTTTCTAGACAAAAAATGTAAGCTACAAAAAAAAAGATACTGTAATCACGTTTTTTTTCTGTGTGTCCCGGAACGAAAATTATTGTAGTTTGAAAATTGTGTGTTTTATCTTTTACTCCAACACAGTGTAACCATTCAAAATTTGCATAAACTGTGAAAGATACCCTCTCTTTTTTGGCATTAAAATATTTCTGTAATTTTTTTATACAAAATATTCCAAATTTAATCTTTAAATTTTGTATCAAAAAATAACAGAAAAATTTTAATGCCAAAAAGAGAGGATATCTTCCACAGTTTATGCAAATTTTAAGCAACCGTGCCATCAACTAACTAAATTAAATAATGAAGATTTTATAAAATATTTTATAGCCAATATTATTACTGCTGAAAAAAATGAAGTTTAACAATTTTCAGTTATTAAATTCCTTTTTTTCCATTCCATCATCTTTTTTTTTACTTTTTACCCATGACGTTTTAAAAACACATTTAATGTCTACCTTTTTTTAATCTTACCCACATTTCTTTTTATTATTAATTAATTGATAAAAAAAATTAAACCAAAAATTAATCAATTAATAATTAAAAATAATATACTTTAGTCTCTAAATATTATCAGTGGCCCATAACCCCCCTTTTCACTTTTTTAAAAAAAGCGTGGCTGCAACTGATAATGGCTGATATAATGAATCAAAAAAAGAAAAGAAGAAAAGGGTTCGCGACAGCAATATTTCATTATTAATTTTTTTTTTTGCAAAAACTTGTTTTTCACATAGAAATCAGAGCAACGAAAAATTTCATTTTTTTGGTCCGATGTTTGGCAAAGTGTGTTTTTTGCAAACCACAAATTGCGGGATTTTCAAAATTGTGTCCGGGGGAAAATGTTTATTATTTATTTTGCACTTTTTTTAAAAAAAATTAATGGCACCATTAAATTCACCATGGTCGAATGCCTATATATGCTAAAAATCAGCTTAAACGGAAACAAAACAATTTTTCATTTTTTTTGTGTGTTTGAATTTTTGAAGAATATTTGAAAAAAAAAAGACAAATAAAAATGATTTTTGGCATATCGACCATGGAGAATTTAATGGTACCCTTAGTTTTTCTTTAAAAAAAAGTGTCAAAGAAATAATCAACATTTTGCTCCAAGAAAAAATTTGAAAATCCCGCAATTCGTGTTTGCAAAAAAAACACTTTGCCAAAACATCGGCCCAAAAAAATGCAAACGGAATTTTTTTCTCAAAAATCAAAATTGTATGAAACCAAAAAAATCCAAACAATGTCAATAAAATTACAGGGTGGCCAAAAAAAAAGTGCAATTCGATTTTTAAAAACAAACAAAAGGCCCCCAAACCCCAAGGGTAGGGGGAATATATAATAGGAGGGAGGGCACATTTGACCCTACAGTATGCTACTTCCAACATTTTCGCTTCGGGAGTTCTGTGTCCACCAAGTTTTGAAACCCGTGTTTTTTGGACTTTTCGTAGAACAAAGTTCCTATAAAAACCAATGACGGTTGAAAAATTCTGATAGGTGATTCAGATAGCCCATTAATGGAACTCGTCAATAGGCCTAAGTTTGGGTTCCAGGAACTTTCGTGTCGAGACAGCCGAGCAAAAGAAAAAATGAATTCCGAGTTTTTTCGATTTTAAGTGAATTTTGATCCATCGGCCTGGCTTTTCTAGGGCATCTGAAGTGGTAATATTTGTTTACAATAAACTTCGGCATATTTTTGACCATTTCCACTCAAGAAACCCGAAATCTGAAACAAAAAATTTTTTCCGACCGTTAAAAATGGCTACTGGAGGTATACTGTATTAAAGTCAAAATTTTAGATTACGGTTTTTTGCTATAATTAATAAAATAGTGTTACGTGTGTTACTTTAAAATGTTTTTTACGCAATTCTTACTCTATTTAATATTTTTAAATCATATTTTATATTTATCGCCTGCTACTTGCAACTACAAATTATGGCTGCTTAAATATCGATTTTTCCGAAATTGTCCAATATTTTGCATAAACGTCACAAACATGCCGAAGTTTATTGTAAACAAATATTACCCCTTTAGATGCCCTCGAAAAGCCAGGCCGATGGATCAAAATTGACCTAAAATCGAAAAAACTCGGAATTCATTTTTTCTTTTGCTCGGCTGTCTCGACACGAAAGTTCCTGGAACCCAAACTTAGGCCTATTGACGAGTTCCATTAATGGGCTATCTGAATCACCTATCAGAATTTTTCAACCGTCATTGGTTTTTATAGGAACTTTGTTCTACGAAAAGTCCAAAAAACACGGGTTTCAAAACTTGGTGGACACAGAACTCCCGAAGCGAAAATGTTGGAAGTAGCATACTGTAGGGTCAAATGTGCCCTCCCTCCTATTATATATTCCCCCTACCCTTGGGGTTTGGGGGCCTTTTGTTTGTTTTTAAAAATCGAATTGCACTTTTTTTTTGGCCACCCTGTATTTAGCATACAAAAATCATTTTTTATCATTATCAATAAAAGTTACAAGTACAAAAAGATCAAATTTGTAATTTCTTGTTTAATGTAGATTATTATGATGCTGCTGCTCCTGGAGTTTCTGGTGCGGCTGCTGCAACTTCTTCAGTAGGAAATCGGATGCATTTTAAATGTGATTTTGAATATACTCCATTAAGTTTAAGTCGACAAAGATCTTCTCTTTCAAAAAATTTTATATGTCCCTGAAAAAATATAGTAAATAATAAAGTTGAATTATTTAAGAAATTAAAATTAAATCATTTTTAGTGAAAACATTTTTGGTGGTATTCAAAAAAATGATAAAAGTGCAACCAAATTTTTTTACAGTAGTCCGTGTTTTCCGTGATATAAATTAAAGAAATTTTGTACAGTGCCAAAAAAAGAGGATATGCTTCAAAGTTTATGCAAATTTCAGATTATTGCATCATTTTTTCTTACTTATCCCTTTCAAAAGTGCCCTCAAAACAAATCCCAAAAAACTAATGCCAAAAAAACATACCATAGAAAAATAGCAAACATCTCGAGCAGGATCATATTGCCATTGTTGACAACATTTTTGAGCAGCATTCCCATAAATGGTAAAGAAGAATAAAAGTGCCGCAAAAATATACAAAAAGCGATGAAGGATCAACATCTTTTTTTCTTCAACATAAAATACAAATGTCAAAAATAAAAGAAAAAAACTAATTTTTTTTTGCAATTTGTTTGAAAGAATGAATGGCTTTTATTCAAATTTTTTTTGAATCTCAAGTAAAAAATGTCAGCTGTGTTTAAAATAGTTGGAGGTTACTGTAGTTAAAAAGGTGAAATCAATATCAAAAATATTTTATTTCATAAAAACAACCAAAAAATGTACACCAAAAAAACATGAATTAAATTCCATTTTCTTTTTCAAGCAAGACAGCAGAAGCGATTGCAGCAGTAACTACATATGGATCACAATTTGATGAAGGACGACGATCTTCAAAGTAACCCTAAAATTTACAAAATGAATTATATATAAAAAAAATACAGTAATCAAAATAAAACTTACTTTTCCATCAGTTGCAACCTGTCGAGGAATTCGAACCGAACAACCACGATCTGCAATACCCCAAGTAAATTTGTCAATAGAAGAAGTTTCATGTTTTCCACTTAACCGCTTGAGATTATCCTTTCCACCATTTGGATCATAGAGTTTAAGGTGATCAGAATGACGAGGTTCCAATTTTGCCATTGCAGATTTAATAACATCAAGTCCACCAGCATGTCGCATTGCAGATGTTGAAAAGTTTGTATGACATCCTGCACCATTCCAATCTCCCATTGTTACTTCTGGCTTTGGATCAAATGTTACAACCACTCCAGCTCTTTCAGCAACTCGATGCAAAAGATATCTTGCCATCCATAGCTGATCTGCCATTTCTATTCCTTTACAAATACCAATTTGAAATTCCCATTGTGCAGGAGTTACTTCAGCATTGGTACCGGCTAATTGTAAACCAGCAAGAAGACAAGCATTTGCATGTGCTTGTACCACTTCTCTTCCATACATTCGATCAGCTCCAACTCCACAATAATATGGTCCTTGAGGTTTTGGAAGTTTATCTTTTGGCCAACCAAGTGGTCGAAGATCCATATCCAAAAGCAAATATTCTTGTTCCATTCCAAACATTGGATCTTCATGCTTAACTTCATCCATCACACGTTTACAATGGCATCGATGATTGGTTTCTGAAAACAAAAAAGATTACTGTAGAATTTAACAATGATAAAAAAAAGCTTACCAGTTGGATTATTTTGATTATCGTATGTTTCACATAAAACTAAACGATTATTTCCACAACCAAGAAAAGGATCAGGAAAATCTGCAACAGGTTTAAGGATGAGATCTGAGAATCGACCAGTTGCTTGTCCAGTTGAAGAACCATCAAAATTCCATAATGGATAATCTGAAAATGTTGATTTTAAAATAAAGTAAATACTATTTTTTAAAAGTTTTTTTTCTTCAAGAAAATACTCTTAAACAAAAACAAAATTTAGGTAAAACGAAAAAAAAGAGCTTACCTTCAATATTTTTTGGAACAGAATCAAGAATTCTTGTTTTTGAGCGAAGATTTTCACCACTTCCATCAATCCATATATAAGTTGCTTGACATTTTACAGGATGATTTGGGATACCAAAATATGGAAATAAAATTGAATTAGATTCTCGCATTTTTAAGAAGATAAAAAAGATAAGCAACGGAGTAAAGCAAAGAAATTTTTTCAATAATGAAAATTATTTTTCTGGTCAATTTTTTTTATCTTTTTTTTTAGCTCCTCCTTCTCCTTTTTTCTTCTTTGACCAAAACAACAACGAAAAAAAGAGATATGGATTATTTTTTTCAAAGAAAAAAAAGAAAAGGAGGTAAAGTGACCTTTGAAAGATCAACAATATTTTGTCAAAAAGTTTTTGAGGGTAAAACAGAGACGGAAAGAGATAAAGAATGATCACAGCTGTTTATCGATGCCAATGTGCTATAAGAGGACTTCTAGTCACCACAAAAAAATAAGATAAACAACTGTTTTTAAAAATGTGACATCTTTGTTTGATGGGTTTGAATATGACCTGTTGACCAGTAAGTAAGATAACAAAAAAAAGAACTTCAAAAAAAATATTATTACTTTTTGGAAAAACAACAAAGTACAAAAGTGATAAGGATTGAATGAAAAATATTTGATAAGAAAAATGTCAGAGATTATTTGATAAAAGGATTATTATCCCATACAAATATACTCTACTAAAAATAGCCCTTTCCCATTAGACTTGGCCTGTTGAGGGTGTCTCTTTCTTTTATGAAATTTGAATAACGAATTTTCAACAGAAAGGACAATAAAATTCAAGTGAGGAATGAAGTTTGTTCTTTCAAGCTCGAACAACTGTTTTTGAACTTGACATTTTGCCAAAAGTTTTGCTTGACTTTTGCTTTCCTTTTTCTAAACACCTCACTTTTCCCTCGACAGCGGCTGGCGGATGGTCGGTCTTCTCTTTGACCATCACAAATTTATTTTTTGTATATATAATATATATCCGGTACAGTAAGTTTAATCTTAAACTTTTATTGTTGTATTGGTTATTATTTACTATTAATCTTCACCGGCGTTGGCCAGGTTAAAGATTTTAGATGTATCAATACAAAATCGACTGGATCATTTCAAGCTTCACGGGAAGCATCGTCAAATAACTTTTAAGCGTTGGCAGCTTCATGGGTAGCGGCATTGTCGACAATGATTGTTTCTTTGAATGCACTTTGTTCTCGGGAACTTTGCAAGTGTCGTTATATAATGGATTTTATAAATTTTGGTTAAAGTTATCTTTATTATTCCGGAATGGATACAAGTACGGATTCTTCTTGAAGATTTTACTAATGAATATGATCCAAATAAATGTCGATTTATAGAAGATTAATTTTTATAATCATTCCGTCGATCAGCTTGGGCTGACATTTATATATATGTATATATTCGACGAAGAACGAAATGATATGAAATGTCTATCAGCTTTTCGGGAGGCATATAAAAAAATTTTTTTTTTGTTTTTTTTATAAAGCAATTTATTCAAGACAAGTTTTGGCTTTCGCAAAGCGCTTTCAACAACTATATTTTTGTTTGGAAAGGATCTGAAACTTAATTATTTCCTTATGCCATTAAATGATAATGAAATGTGATACTGATTTCCGAAATACATTGTGGTGTCTCTGAACCCGCGGGGGTAACGCAAACTTTTAGCTGTGTTTTTTACAGTACATTCACAAAACAGTAACGTTGTTGAATATTACCACAAATGGGAAATCATACTGAAAGTAATATTTATATCACAGCTGCACGAAATGCTTATCATTTATTCAAAAAGTAGACACAGAAGCAGCCTACGGAAGGCACTAATGATGATGATTTTTATTGAAAAACGCTGATGCTAATCTAAGCTGATGTTGATCTAATTTTTCTATGGATGGTTAGTAAATGCGGGAAATACAAATCACGTCATCACTTTAAATTGATCTCGCTAATAACAGAACCCCCGGGGGTTTATAGTATTGGAACCTACGAAAGGTCTCTGGCAGTAGCATTTTCCTGCAGATTCTCAGTCACGGGACTGTTAAAATCAAAAAAATAACCGATTTTTTTTTCGGTAGTTTCTTAAATTTCTCGTTAACAGAAATTAAGGGAAAATTTCTTTTGCTAACAGTGGCATTAAATCGTTCTTTAAACTAAGTTTCTCAGATTCGGTTAAACATTCAAAATTTTACATCGTAATTTAGTGAAAATGTGATCAACAACAATGATCTTTTGAGAAATTTTCTGCTAATTTCCAGTATTACAGCTGAACAATGCAAAAAAATCAACACTTTTCAGGTGATATATTCAACTGTTAAAACTTGCTACGGAGCAATAATAGTTTTATAACTGTGTTTAGCTCTACAACAAATGTGTAGCAAAGGAAGAAAAATATAAATTCAACAATTTGCAATGTATTTTATGATTAAAAAGTTCAAATGCTATTCCAGCGTTTACTTATTGAACTGAAAATTGGGTGTTTATTATAGCTTGATGTTTGTATTAATATTACAACAACTTGGATAACGTCTAAGATAAAACCCAGTGATTCAATGTATTTATTTCCCATAGCTTCTCGGGAAGCAGAGAAAAAAGCTAAAATATTCGCTGAACGACAGTTTATATTTTAAGTGTCATAAAATGGTAAACAATTCGGGTATTTTCTTATATTTCGAATATAATTTTGCTTGGGCGAAACTATTTTGGGTTACCGTAACCTATCAATTGACAATAGCTAATTGACGGATGGAGCTGAAGGGCTTGCTACAAGATTATTTCACTATTCAAGTGATACGACAGAGGCAAATTTTTGGTTTTGCAACTTTGCGTCTAATCTAATCTATTCATTCACGTCTTAGAAGAATATTTTGTTAGCTCCTTTTTTTTTTCATATTCGTCCATAACTTCTCGGGAAGTTGAATTTTTCTATAAACGATCAAAATAGATATTTATTTAGCTTAGGTTCGCATCGAATAATCAAGTTGTTTGTGTTATACAGATGCATCTTCAACTTAAATCATCTAAAAAAGTAAAAGCTTACTTAATGTTGAGGAAATTGGATCTTCCTTTGGTTGCTTTTGATGATAATAGCTGATCCTTGTGGATTTTATAAGATGGTAGATCTTTGGTTGGAAAAATGTACTAAGCGTGTTACGGAACACTGAAAAATTATAATAACAAGATGTTTGGTTTTGATCTGAACGATCTGCCTCATTTTGGTTAATAATATTGTTTTTATATGAACAAATGCAAAAATCTCTTATTGTTCACTTCTTGGATAAAAGCTGGTTGGACAAAAATCTATTACGAGTGTTACGGAACACTGGAAAATGATAATGGCAAGATTTTATGCAAAAATCTCTCATTGTCCACTTCTTTGATAAAATCTAAGATATTTTATTTTGTCTTTTAAAAAAATTATGACGGTGAGTGTTAGCAATGTTGCTGCATCTCATGAATTTATATATTAGCTTTAATTTCCATAACTTCTCGGGAAGCAGGAAGTACAAAATTGAATAACGTTATATTAATCATTGAAGATGAATATGTGGTGCTCGTGCATAAATATATTCATTCATAAAGTCATTTGTTGCCTTAACGATTTAATTTGGATTGCTCTATTTTGAAAAAAAAAAACAACATAAAAATAGTGCCTTGGGGCATTTTTGGGATACACAAAAAGAGATGTTGAAAGATGTTCAAATTCTTGTCAAAACTTTTCCTTGGATTGTTATATGTATTTCATCACAAAAGTGGAAAACAGAAAAGTTTTTTGGGTAAAGATGAAAGAAAAGTTAAAAGGAACACAAAAATACATCTGTTAAGTGAATCCTATTTTTGGTCTTTTAAATTGTTATCTACAGTTTACAAAATTATTGCAGCAACACCCCTGCAAAAATATTTTCAACCATTGCTAACCTCTACGGATTCGATTTTCAACTAATCGATATTTGCACCATGTTTGCAAATCTAGTAGATATTTTAAGAGTTAAAATACCAATGTATTAATGTACGGACATTATCAAGATACATTTTAAATTCGGTGCTTCTTAATTTAAACAATTGTAAAAGAAAGATGTAAATGAAGAGTGATTCAGAATACGAATATCACTCAAGTACTGAAGAGAAAAAAAAAATCTACGATTTATATAATTTCCTTCTGCAATGCACTTTACTTTTAATCATATTTTCAAGCACAAATGCTGTGGTTTTATTTTTCAAACAAGTGTCTGAAAACACATTGAAACGATTTAAAAGATGAAGTTGGCAACTGTGCCATTTATTTCATTTCTGCTAATCAAAAATGGTTAGATCCTAGTAAAGTGTATGCAAATTGGTGCATAGTGGATTAGGACCAGGAATGACAATAAAATAAGAAAAATGACACATGGGTCTAAAAATTGCACTTCTTCTATTTTATTGGTTTATTTTAAACCTTTATCTATCACGAAGAAAAAAGGAGAACATAATATCTTATATTTCTTATAGAAATTTATATGGCTTGCGGAAGCTTTTTGATATTGTCAATAGATATATTTTAATTGATTCAAACTATTGCAACAAATATTTAATCAAAATAATGCAATTCTTTGTTAAGAATCGTTCCTCTAGGGAGGCAATGCTATGATTCAATGACAAACAGGGCTATTTTTAGTAGAGTATATTTGTATGGGATAATTATTATTTTTTACTAGATTTATTTATAAATTGAAGGAAAAAATATATTATCACATACAAATATACTCTACTCCCTCCCAGGCAATCAAAAATTGCTCCCACCCAGGTAGCATTTGCCTCATATTTCTAAATTTTGAATCAATTCTTGCTATATTTACTGCAAATATTTCCACAAATATACATCAAAGACAAAGTATTATATACGCTGCGGAGCATAAAGATTTTTTACAGTAACGATGTAGTGATCGTAATTATATTTAACAAAGGTTCTAGGGATGAATCTCAAACCAGTAATGAGAAGTTCCAATTTCATTATATGCTTGGTTCGAAACTGTAAATATGCTACAGAAATGAGAAGATGAAATTTCATGACATGTAAAACACGAAAACTATCTAATGGATTTGATGTTAAACGCATATAATTGCAATTGTCACCGAATGTTCTTTTTACGAACTTAAGCGAGCATATTTGTTTAATTTTAGCTCACGGGAGCCAACGAGAATTAAATTGATAGCAATATCAATATTTTATATTAAAAATAGACAAGAAAGCGGATTCATATATGTCTATCACTAGAGCTACAGTATTTTGGAGTACTAATATATAAGCTCGGGAAAAGTGAGGTGTTTAGAAAAAGGAAAGCAAAAGTCAAGCAAAACTTTTGGCAAAATGTCAAGTTCAAAAACAGTTGTTCGAGCTTGAAAGAACAAACTTCATTCCTCACTTGAATTTTATTGTCCTTTCTGTTGAAAATTCGTTATTCAAATTTCATAAAAGAAAGAGACACCCTCAACAGGCCAAGTCTAATGGGAAAGGGCTATTTTTAGTAGAGTATATTTGTATGTGATAATATATTTTTTCCTTCAATTTATAAATAAATCTAGTAAAAAATAATAAATATTTAGTACTATTTTTAGAAACTTTCAAAAAAGCAAACAAATTTTTATATTTGATTAAACTAAAATTATGTCAGAAAAGTAATTTTAAAAAGCACTCAAAATTCAAAATGATTGTAATCAATGATTTTTTTAAAATTGTAAAAAAAAAGTCAAAAGTTTAATCTTTCTGGGATTACTATATGTCAAAAAAAAAGAAGTTTAAATGCATTTGGGAGGAACGTCAAAAATAAATTAAATAAGTTTTATCGTCTGAATTTAATCAATTCATCAGCAATTTCTACCAAAAAAATGGTAAGAAAACAGAGAAAACAAGAAACATAAAAAATGTTAAACTTTTTACATTTTTCGATCAAACCTTTTCACCTCATTCAAAAAGAACTTTAAAGGAGATTCGTCATTTTACTCTTTTTTGTGATTTCGCAAAAAAATTGCGAAAGCGTAATAGATTGATAATCAGGCTTTTCGCGCCGAGAACGGCATACTGTAAATTTCATTTTTGTTTTGAAAAAAAAAACGAAAAAACTGCTGCAAAAACGCAAATATAAAAAATAAAACAACGATTTCAAAATATCCTTTTCGTTTTTTTTTCAAAACAAAAATGAAATTTACAGTATGCCGTTCTCGGCGCGAAAAGCCTGATTATCAATCTATTACGCTTTCGCAATTTTTTTGCGAAATCACAAAAAAGAGTAAAATGACGAATCTCCTTTAAACGAAAATCATATTTAAGAAAACCGTAAATAATATTAAAGAAAAAATTAAATTAAATAGATACAAAAATGCCATCAAAAGTTAAATAAATTTTTTTTCGGAAGGGTCGGCATTTTTGCATCTCCAACATTTTTTCAAAAAACAAATTCCTTCCACGAAAAATACAGAATGAAAAAAGGAAGGAAGTGCGAGTATGCAAAAAAAAAACATCTCATCCCCGCTGCTGTTGCCGCCTTTCATTTCTTCTCTAAAGTCTATAAAAGCCGTAAATGTCATTCATTTTAGACTTTTAATTGCCATTTTTTTACACGGTGATCACTAACCCCCCTCATATTCTACTAACTTTTCAACAACTATCTTCAGCTCATTTGAGCAACTCATAAATAACTAATCAAATCAAGTCAACAACAACAATGCCTGCTCCAGAAAAAATTGATGCTTATGGCCCATTTCTTGGTCTTTCAACCCTTCCAACACAATGTCAAGCAACTTATATTTGGATAGATGGAACTGGTGAAACTCTTCGATCAAAAATGCGTGTCCTTGATGCTCTTCCAGCAACAATTGAGGGTAAGTTTTTTTCTATTTGAAGGGAATATATGAAGGTTGATAAGAATATATAAAAAAATTTTTAAATTATTTTTTAGATTATCCAGTATGGAATTATGATGGTTCTTCAACTGGACAAGCTACTGGAAGAAAGTCTGATCTAATCTTGAAACCGGTTGCATCTTATCCAGATCCTTTTCTTGGTTGCGGGAATAATCGTTTAGTTCTTTGCGAAACGTATGATCCTGAAAATAATCCAACTAGTAAGTTTGTTTTTTTGTTAAATATCAATTAGCTGAAATTAAATTTTGCAGTCACAAATCATCGTTATGCTTGTAAAAAAGTTATGGATGCTATCAAAGAAGAACGACCAATGTTTGGAATGGAACAAGAATATCTGTTTTTGGATATGGATCTTCGACCACTTGGTTGGCCAAAAGATAAACTTCCAAAACCTCAAGGACCATATTATTGTGGAGTTGGAGCTGATCGAATGTATGGAAGAGAAGTGGTACAAGCACATGCAAATGTTTGTCTTCTTGCTGGTTTACAATTAGCCGGTACCAATGCTGAAGTAACACCTGCACAATGGGAATTTCAAATTGGTATTTGTAAAGGAATAGAAATGGCAGATCAGCTGTGGATGGCAAGATATCTTTTGCATCGAGTTGCTGAAAGAGCTGGAGTGGTTGTAACATTTGATCCAAAGCCAGAAGTAACAATGGGAGATTGGAATGGTGCAGGATGTCATACAAATTTTTCAACATCTGCAATGCGACATGCTGGTGGACTTGATGTTATTAAATCAGCAATGGCAAAATTGGAACCTCGTCATTCTGATCACCTTAAACTCTATGATCCAAATGGTGGAAAGGATAATCTCAAGCGATTAAGTGGAAAGCATGAAACTTCATCTATTGACAAATTTACTTGGGGTATTGCAGATCGTGGTTGTTCGGTTCGAATTCCTCGACAAGTTGCAACTGATGGAAAAGTAAGTTTTATTTTGATTACTGTATTTTTTTCATATAATTCATTTTGTAAATTTTAGGGTTACTTTGAAGATCGTCGTCCTTCATCAAATTGTGATCCATATGTTGTTACTGCTGCAATCGCTTCTGCTGTCTTACTTGAAAAAGAAAATTAATAAGGTTGAGAATCAAATGTATTACTAACTCTTGTAATTATTGTACTGATCAATGAAAAAATAAAGTGAATTATTTTAACATTTTCGCGTCAGATTTTTGGGGGGTTTATTCAGGTTATTATTTATTTTAGACAACGCAAAGCTGTTTTTTAACGATCAAAAGATTAAATAATCAAAAACAATTTTTTGTTCTTTGAATGAAAGGGATTAAACAAGTTATTCAACTAATTATAAGCTTTGATTGACGTAAATTTTGATATCTTTTTTACTCTTCGATGTACGTGTTTGAACAAAATTATTGCGGTGACGTAAATCTGTCTTAAAATAGATAAGGAAAGAGATAAACTGATAGAAGATCAAATAAAATCATTCACGTGATTGAATTTTAATAAATAGGTTTTTAAAAAGTAAAATTATTTTTTAAAAAGGTTTTACTTTTTTTGCAACCATAAATGAAAATCGCTTGAATCATTCATGAAATTACATAAGAGAAGGTTTACGAGACATTGTTACATTGAAATTTTATTTTCAATTCTTTTATAGCCATTCGATAGATATAGGTGAAAAAAGGTTATTTTGAGAGTTTTAGAGCATTCTACCGTGTGAAACCGATTTCGCAAATTTTCAAAGATTGAATATAACGAAAATTTCAAAAAATCGGGAAAAATCAGGATTGCAAGGAATCAAAAAGTTGTGCCCCATGATTGTACACTTAAGTAAGGGCTATAAAATGACTACCACAAAAAATTTTTTTCTGACCTGAAACATCTGTTTTCAGGCGTTGAAGTTTTTGTTGCAAAAAATAATGGCATCATAAAAAAAACCTTTAGATTTCCGAGTCTAGAGGTCATCAACCTCGTTTCTGATAGCCCATCATGTGTAGAATCAAAATATATATGACGCATCCAAAGGATAAAAAAAAATTCTGTGCTTGCCATTGGATAGAGATTAAGCGAAAGTATATATTTGTATTAAAATTTATAACAAAATCAAAAATTTTTTTTTTCGATGACGGTCCCTAATTATAATAAAAGTTTCAGAAAAACTGCCATCACAACTATATTCAATAACCAAATCAACGGTAAATTGAATATATAGAGAAAGCTTTCTCGTTTCACTCATTATCGTTTCATCGTTCCAAAAATTTGTGATTTGTTGAACAGCTTTAAATTTAGCCATGCATTTTTTAAAAGATTTTAAAAATGTTTTATAAATTCTCACATTTTTTATTATTAATAAAACGTAAAAAAACAAGCCTCGTGGGTAGGGATCGGATACCGTACCGCGAAGGTTTCAGTACCGTGAAAAATATCGCAATACCGTACCGTGAACTTTTTTTATGAAAGTTTGTTTTTTTGATACACAATTTGGAAAGATGTTTCAATGAATTATTCTTTAGAAAAAGGCCAATCAGTTTGCCACTAAAATAGTCTTTTTCAGAGGAAATTTTTGGCATAAAAAATTTAATAAATTATTAATAAATCTAAAATTTATTGTTTTTCATAAAAACTCAGTTGCTTTTCTGGTCGATTTCTAATATAGCTTTAATACAATAAAACTTGGTATTTATTTGGGGACATGTTACAATGGACGGTATTACGGTAATACCGCGATATTACCGCGGTATTACCGTAATACCGTACCGTGACAATTTACAAAAACGGTATTTTACCGTTACCGCATTTTTCGAAAAACGGTACGGTATCCGATCCCTACTCGGGGGTAATTATCAATTCTCTATTGCATCAATTTTTTTTCTTCGAAATGGTAAAAAATACGATTTTTGTATGAAAATTAGTCATATTTTTATATGAGTAATAAATAGCAACAGAGAGAAAATAAAAGTTAATCCATTTACTACTTTAAATTTTTTTTACGTAACAGCTTGAAGTAAAACAGAAAAGTTTTATTTTTGAAAAATACTGGATCTTTGATTTTTTGATGAAAATTTTGAAAAACGACCAAAAGAATTCAAACAGATTTAGACAATCGTCGCTGTATTCTCTGATTTGCCGGAACGTTAAAACTCATTTTTATGTGAAATTGCAATTTAAATTGTTTATTATTATTGTACAGGGTGGTCCTTTTAAATTTTCAACATGTTTTTAAGCGACAAATGGTTCTTAGCGGGCGATATGGGCTCATATTTTCAGGATAGTGCTAAAACAAGGGGGAGCAACTTTTGGGCTAAAAATTTTGGCATTCTGGGACATTTCGCCAAATCGCGCCAAATTCAAATTTTTTTAAGATTCAACTATTTTAAAGTATTTATTATGAAAATTCAAGAATTTTTACACACAATAGCACAAAAAATATGTGTTTTTCTTCAAAAATAAAGGAAATTCGCTCAAACAAACTTTTTGCCTTAAAAAATCACTTTTTGTAAAAAAATGCAGAAAGTTGGTTTTTTTTGCTTTCTTTAAATTTTGTTCATTATCACAAACGTTTGTAAGAGTAAAAAACCTAAAAGTTACCTAAAAAATCAAAAAAAAAGAAAATTTTTATAACTCCATAATTTCAATTGTTTATTTTTTAGGTAACTTTTAGGGGCCATCAAAAATGGAATGAGATCATCTCGAGATATGGATAAAGGTATTGAAAAGCATAACGGTTTTTGTTATGTTCGGATTGCTATATATTGCCCTTGAAAATATGAGGGATCCCTAATAATGTATTCCATAGCCGTACCTTATTCCGCATCAGGTTTTCAAGGTGAATAGCCTCTGGTCGATAGATAATAAATACTTTAAAATAGTTGAATCTTAAAAAAATTTGAATTTGGCGCGGTTTGGCGAAATGTCCCAGAATGCCAAAATTTTTAGTCCAAAAGTTGCTCCCCCTTGTTTTAGCACTATCCTGAAAATATGAGCTCATATGGCCCGCTAAGAACCATTTGTCGCTTAAAAACATGTTGAAAATTTAAAAGGACCACCCTGTATTTTGCCTTGTAAAAGCAAAAGATGTAGTTCAAGAATTGTAACAGCAGCTTGGTGAAAAAAAAACCAAAAAAACGATAATTTCCTTAAAGGATAAAAAGATATACCTCTTTTTTTTTCTTACAAAAAAAGTGCTCGAGAAGTACAGGCACCAAAAAAATGGGTGCTCAAATCCTCCCACAACCACCTCCTTATGCTCAATATAAAAATATTTTACACCCTCATTATCAGGAGGATACCTTTGAGGTATACTTAAAGACAATGATCACAAAAAAATCAATGTAAAAATTAAAGTCGTTTGCCTTTTTTCTTCTTCTTCGCATTCTTTCTTTCTTTCTTTCCTTGCTAGTTTTTGGTTTATTATGCTTTAATATTTTTATTTGAATATTTGATAAAAATTTAAAAATGTTTTTCTTGAACTATCGTTTCTTTCAGTTCGAAACGTTCAAAAAATCTGTGATTTGCTAAAGATAAAAGTCGCGTGAATAAAAATCCACCTTTGCAAAAAAACATGTTGGAGAAAATAATTATTTTTTTGTAAAAGAAGAGGTGGATCTCGACTTTTCTCTTCAACAAATCACAAATTTTTGGAACGAGAGTGAGTCAAACGAGAAAGCTTTTTCTCGTTTGACTCTCGCCTTTGAATTATAAAACAACGAGAGAGAGAGAGTTGCGCTCTCCTCATTTTTTAGAAGTATAAAAGCAAAAAAAATTGAGAAAAAAAATCACATTCTGCAAAACGACACCATGCCTTTACTACAATGCTCAATGTACAGTGCATCTCCGTCTTCGGGATGTCATTGTTATTTTATTGGTGGCAGCTGTGATGGCAGTTTTATTAAAAAGTTTATAATCCATCACGAAATTTTTTTAAATATCCCAACGGCCCTCTTTAGGGCCGCAAAATTGTTTTCGGTCTCCCACTTTAAGGAAACAAAACTGCCATCACAGCTGTTTCAATAACAAAAACGATGATATCTTGATTACTGTTTTTCACTTTATTTTGTTTATTTTGGTAATCAATGTGGTTCCGTGTTAAGCCTGAATGCGATATTAAAATGCCTAAGCCTCGAGATGAACTTCCTGATAGCCCAATAATACATTTTCCAAGGATTTCATGGCTTGCATCTGGGCCGTCAAACATCTAAAAAGGGGTTTATAGTTAAAGTGTATTGTATTAAAAATATTTAAAACAATAATTTGCACTTAAAAATTAGTATCAGAATCATGACAAAATTTGGGATTGTATTATGTGTTGATAAAATTAAACCAATACATACCTGAATAACAACATATAAATTTGCAAGACGATGAGGAGAAGCATGAAACAAAAATGATTCACTGATTTCTTCGTCCAATGGCGTTCGTCTATTTTCACGGCGTCGTAATCTGAATCCTGGATCTTGAACTCTATTTCTTTGTTGCTATTGATTCTGATGTTGATTTTATTAAAATTAGATAATTCTATAACTGCTGCAGCAGGAGGTGGATTAATATGATTACCAATATGTGCTGCTGCAAGTGGAATTCTAAATTTATGATTGTTTAATTAAAATTCCAGCCAGGAGCAATAAAACTAACTCTGGTGGAATTCCATCAAGTTTTTTAATAATTATTTGTCGCTCTTCGGCCAATGAAATTCCATCAAAACATTGAAGTTTTATAAATGTTTCATCTCGAGCTCCAAAGCCACGAAGCTTTTTTATGGTTACAGTAAGAAATTCAACGTGTGGAGCATATCTTAGAATTACAAGGATTTGAAAATTTGTCTCTTCTTGCTGAAAAAAATAAAGAATTTTATTGGGACGTAATTCAAATTCTCCGAAACAGAATTGATTTTATTAAAATTAGATAATTCTATAACTTTAAAAAACTTACACCAGAAAATCTTGGAATTAATTCTGTATACATTGAAGATTCATCTTCAACTTCATGAAAATGTTTAAATTCACCATCTAATGATGCCATCCAGGCATCTTTAAGTCCAATATTCTTTTCGCCTTTTAATTCTAAACTATGTATTTTTCAACATTACAGTAATCCTTTGTACACCAAGTATCGATAAACACACCTCCATGTCGATCACCCCATTCTCAAAATTCTAATTTTGATGGTCTTCCATGTCGATGCCCTCCAGGTCGAACTTCATGATTATTTTTACTTGCTCGTGCTGGAGGCGCCAATTGATTCTTCCCTGAAGTATGCATAGATTTTGGTGCCCATCCCACACTGGGATCTACACCAGCTTGACTAGGTGGAGGTTTATGAAGTTGTACAGCTTTGTAGGGTACATTTACAAATGATTGATAATCAAAAAAATGTTTTGCCAAAAAATTCATTTTTAGCTTCTAAAATATTGTTCTTGGATTAAAAATAAAATTGGATAAAAGCAAAAGAAACATTTGAGCCGAGCAATAAAAAATATTGTTTTACAACCATTTAAATGAGATCATAAAAAGACAAAGGCCGCGTTCAATGAATAAAAATATAAAAATAAATTTTTTATGAGATTAAAAGTTTACGAACTTTTAATTTTTTTTTGAAAATTTTTTTTTCTAATAAATGCTGATGGTTCGTTTTTCAGTTTGGTTTGTGTCATTTTTATTGCGAAAAAACGACACGAATTAGGATCAAAAACAAACTAAAAAATAACAAGAAATTAAAAAAAATACAATTTCAGATATTTTCAGACATCCCTTCACTTAGAAGTTTCATCTACAGTAACCCGACAAATGGCCTTGAAAACATCTTTCCTTTGCAAAAACCATCGTTATTTTACTATTTTTTTATTCGAATCCGTTAAACTAAAAAAAAGTAATGCAACAATCTTGAAAAATATGTACTACAATAAAAAAGTAATAGAATTTTGTTGAAATAAAGCCCTTGTATTTATATTTCATAAAACTAAAAAACTAGCGGATCGGGGTATTTATACAAATTACTGTAGTAATTTTTTTACCACATTATATGGATATGCTTAGGATTAAGCTTATCTATCATCTCTGATAAAAATTACCCAAAAATATCATCTCAGACAAAAGTTATGGCCATTACAATGGCTAAAACTTTTAAAAAAATTCTTAAAAGGATGGCACTGTTCGGGAAGAATGGCACTGATCGGGTTCAATGGCATCGATCGGGTTCAATGGCATTAATCGGAAACCTTAAAGTCGGGCGGTTTATTACATTAATGAGTTTTTGATAAAGATAAAGGAAAAAATTTTGGTTCAATAGTCGGAGCTGGAGCCGCAACAACATTGTATTTTTGCAACAGTTTTTTTATCATTGATGGAACTATAAATACGAAATATCTAAATATGCAAGTTTTGAATCAAAGTGAAACCGCTGAACTTTCGTGAAAAGTTTCCCTCAACAAAATCACGGCGGAAAATATATAAAAATAAAACGGTTACCTGAATTTTGTTGTTGAACAGCTCTTGCTTCATTTGGCTGTCCCACTGATGAAGGAATAACATTATTTGTTTCATCATTTGGATTTCGTAATCGTTGTGATGCTTTAAATTGCATCACTTCTGGATGTTTATTCCCATCTTCTTGTTGTCGGGGGAATTCACGGCATCGAAAAGAGCACGGGAATTATCACGGGATAAATCATCGCCAGTATTCACTAATGGCTGGCAGCAATATGGTATTATTTTTACATATAGCTGATGGATGAATTTTAACAAATATATGTAAACTCTTTTACGGTTGCGTAGGCACTTTGTCACCGACGGCAGATAAAGTATGAGATTAAAGAGATCAAAAAAAACGTTTTAGTGATCTTGTATAGGAAAAACACTGATTTCCAGATATTTTTTCCCGAAATTTTTGAGCATGTTTTCAGCAATGTGGAAAACTAAAACTAGTAATTCCAAGATGTCGAAATATTGCCCAAAAATCTTAAACAAGCTATATTTTAACCCGAAAGATAGTTGATATATTTCGATATTCCCAATATTTTGGTATCTCGAAAATTAATCGAAAATAAGCAAAATTGAAAAAATCATAAAAAATCGATTTTGACCCCCCGTCATTTTTTATCATGTTATATTGATGTTTTTTTATGTATTTTACAATTATAATGCATATTTGATTTTATTATGAAAGAAAAAACCGAGTTTTTGCGATATTTCTAAGTTGTAAAATTTTGTAAACGATACATATTTTTAAACCTTGTTTCAACTAGTATCATCTGGGAAAACTTCAAATTTTTTGGTTAAGAAACAAAAATATTTTACTTGTCATGAAATTTTGGTCAATTTTGAACTTTGGCATCGTGCCAATCCAAAACTAACACTATAAGAACGGGTAATACTTTTAGAATAACGTTTTTAGACCAGGTTCTATCAAAAAACAAAAAAAAATTTGATAAAAAAAATTGTGTGGTCCGCTCGATTTGAAAAATCTGGTAGACAGTCTCTTAAACGAATCATAATGGAGCAGCGATACTCAGCACCAGTTACCATTTAGATTTTCACAAAATTTTCGAAATTTCGACTTAGTTCCCCTGTAAAAACACAAAAACCAAAAGTAAATGGTAAGCCACGGTGAGTATCACTGCTCCATTACTTTTCGTTTAATTGGAACAGAAACCATTTGCCAGCCATTTGAAAATCGGACTTTTTCTAGAATCACTCTGTACTTTCTCAAAATTAAGCTTAAAATAGTGAAGAAAATAAACATATTTTTCAAAAATAAGTTGAGTATTTAGTCTCCCCTTCTCTTTCTTTTTGTACAAGATTTTGCATTATGTCTCTAGTGTCATCTCTTCTACCCCCAAAATACTATAAAAGGCTTGAGTGACCGCTCATTCGATGTCATTCTTTGGTTTTCTATCTCTTAAAGTGTTTGTATGTTAAAAATGTCTGATTCATATCCAATAAAGTTCTTGATTTGTTATATTATTTGTGTCGTCAACCTGATCTCTTATATAATTCGTTATCAACACCGACTCTCGCATATTCACTTCGTAGCCATGGCATTACTAATACAAGGAAAGGTCAAAAAATAAATAAAGTGATTATTTATTCAAATTTTCATGTACAAAAAAGAAAAAAACCAGTAACAAAAATAATAATTTACAAAGCAAAAAAACATGCAATTAATCATCGTCAATTTCCATTTCAATAATTGGAGGACAAATTTCATCAACCATTTTAATCAGTTCATTTTCAGTTAAACGGCCTTTATCTGGAACAATTGTGATGGAAGTTGTATTTCCATTTGATTGATCAACAGCAGTAACAGTGAAAATTCCATTTTCATCAATTGCAGAAATAACATCAAATTTAGGGACACCAGCAGGAGCAGGAATAATATTTGTTAAACGGAAACTTCCCAAAAGTTTATTATTTTGAACAAGTCTATCTTCACCTTCAAAAATTCTGAATTCAATTCCAGTTTGATTATCATGTGCAGTTGAATAGCCACTTCTTTTAAATTCACAAGGAAATCGAGAATTGCGTGGAAAAATAATTTCAAAATGACCAACTTTGTCTTCAGGGGAAGCAAAAACATGTAGACCAAGAGATCGAGGAATAACATCAAGAAGGCGAATATTTTGAATACTTGTATCACACGATTTTGAAAGATGTGCAGCTAAAATTGCAGCCCCATTTGCAACAGCTTCATCCGGATTAATATCAAAATTAAGCTTTTTATTATCAAAAAATTCAGTTAAAGTTGTTTGAATTAATGGAATTCGAGTTGAGCCCCCAACAAGCAAAATATAATTAATATCAGATTTTTGAATTTGTGCATCTTCCAATACTTTCTTTACAGGATCAAGAGTTTTTTGAACCAAATCTTTGCACATTTCATTAAAACGAGATTGAGTGATTTTGCAATTTAAATCATCACCATTATAAAGTTCTTCAACCTCGATAGGAGCAAATTTACTATTGCTTAAAAAGCGCTTTGCGTCTTCGCAAACAGCTTTTAATCGACAAACTGCTTTAACATTCTTTGAAATATCATGGCCATGTTGACGTTGAAATTCTCCAATGGCATATTTAACAAGTATATTATCAAAATCTTCACCACCCAAATGATCATCTCCATCAACAGCCAAAACTTCACAACCTTCTTCAGTAACTTTAATAACTGAAACATCAAAAGTGCCACCACCAAGATCATAAACAAGCAAAATGCCATTCTTCCATTTTTCTTTATATCCATATGCCAAAGCTGCCGCAGTTGGTTCATTAATCAATCGTAAAACATTTAATTTTGCCAATTTTGCCGCATCAATTGTTGCTTGTCGTTGGGAATCATTAAAATATGCTGGAATTGTAATTACTGCTCGTACAGTATCACTGATATGACCACCAAGATATTGGATTGCAGTTCTTTTAATATCAACCAAAATATATGCACTAATTTCTTCTGTAGTAAAGATTCTTGTTTCACCATTAAACTCAACTTCAACGGCAGCGTTTCCATCTTTTGAAACAATTTTAAATGGCAAATTTTCGATATCTTTTTGAACAGTTGGATCATCAAATTTCCTTCCAATTAATCGTTTAACACATGAAATAACATTCAACGGATATCGATGAATTCGTCTTTTTGACCATTCTCCAACAATCTTTTGACCATCAATAAATCCAACCACTGATGGAGTGGTTCGGTCACCTTGACCGTTTGCAATAATTTCACATTTTCCATTTTCAAATACCCCAACACACGAAAATGTTGTTCCAAGATCAATTCCAATTGCTTTGAATTTATTCATCTTTAAGATTTTTTCCTAAAAACAGTTAAAGGATAAAAAATATTTATTAAAGGGACACGCGAACTTTCAGTATGAAAAATTTAGCCAGTTCAGTTGCAAAAAGGTTGCAGCTGAAAAATGTTGTATTATAAACATTGCGGGTACTTCATCGGTATATTTAACTTTTAAAAAAACTCGGCTGTTGCATGCCCATGGGTGGGCGGGTTCAAAATATCAAAATATGGTTTGGGGGGAACAAAACTGCACTAGTATCCTTTCTTTAATGGTAAGAAAAAAGTTTTGTGTTTTTGAGACATATAATTAATGCATTACCAAAAAAATTAAGAATCATACAGAAAACATTTTTATTGTAAAAACAGGGCTTGAAAATAGGGCCGAAAATCTCAGCCGGCCTGGGGCTGGGAAAGTTACAGCCCCGCAGGCCTGAGGCCCAAAAAATTCTCTGTATTATTAAAAGGATATAAAACCATAAAAAACAAAATTATCAGTAATTATAAAAAGTATACACAATATATTGTTCAAAAATATGTACTTTTACAAAGTGATAAATACGTAAGGCCCGCCTCAGGCCTCAAAGGCTTGGGCTCCAAAAAATAATGAGCCGGCCGCATTTTCAAGCCCTGGTAAAAAAGAAAGTTCTGCTTATTTACAAATTGGCTTGGCATTCATCAACGTTTTGCCACATTCCTGCAAGTGCGCGACCCCAATTTCAGCAATCAATAGTCGTTGATTTTCTCTTATATTGGTAACCACAACTGCCCGTGACATTTTCTCTATGGCTTTTATCGATCTTTTTAAAAAAATAAAAGAACAAGCGTAAATAAAGGGTCTATCTAAACAATTGATCGATATTTTTTCAATGGACGACGATCTTATTCAGTTGCATTAATTTTATTGTTTATGCAACTAAAAATAGGGCACGGATATCATACAATTAAATAAATTGCAAACCGTATTTTTTTACAGATTCTCACAAAAGAACAATCCGTTGTTCAATATTTCCAGTTTTTTTCCTAGCTCGATTCGCCTTTTCAAAAGCGTTTATTTAAAAAATTTTTTAGTTTCTTCAATAAAGTCTTTTAATTATGGGTGCAAATTCTTCTAATATGGTATGTTTAAATTATAATAATAATAGTTAAAATGCGACAAAATATTTTTGAAAACATTTTGGTTTTTTAAAGACGGTTAAACATCTTTTTTGCAAAATTTTGCACGTTCCAATTATGCATGGCGCCGAACCACATTTCAGTAGTCCCGGCGCTTAAAAAGTCCCAACCTTGGGACGTAATCGGGAGGACCCCGGGATTTTCTAAAAATTTTGTCCAACAATACAGGACATTTTTAAAAATTCGAAAAAGTTGAGTATTTTAAAAAAATCCCAACCCCGTCCCGGACGCCATGCCTTTTTCCAAATTTTTTCGGCTAAAATTGTTGCAAGACCAAAAAAAAGTAGGTAAACGTCAGCTCCCCTAAATCCATCGTTAGAAGAATTTATTGAATTTATGAATATAATTTCTTAGACAAGTGATTATCCATTTGTTGTTGAATGGACTATTTCAAAGGATCGTCTCAAAGTCCTAAAAAGTCCAATCATTAAACCTAATTATATAGAAAGTAATATATTTGGAGATTCTAATATTACTGGAGTTCAATATTATCTTGGAATTTATCAAAATATTGAAAATTCTTTCGATAATCGTCGAAATGCATCAATTTATCTATTTTTAAAACTTGGAAATGAAAAATTTGTTGAAGTTGAATGGACGATTTCAATAAAAAGTGCAAAATGGACGAGTCAAAAAATGAATCGTATATTTGAAAAAGAAAATCATGGACATGGTGTAAATTTTTGTGCCATTGAAGAATTGTTTAAATCAAGCAATAGATTTATTGTTGATGGAATACTTACTGTAAATATTGAAGGAATTTTTAAAACTGCAAATGTTGATCCCAAATGGAAATTATATGTGCATAAATCTCCATCGAAAGCATCTGCAAATTTTGGTAGTTTATGGCAAAAAGGTTATGAAGATTTTAAAATTATTGTTGAAAAAAATGAAATTAAAGTAAGTTTTTTTTTACTGCTTTACAAAAAGTTTACGGACACTCAAAATTTTGCTAGGTTTTTTTTTTATGAGGTTTTTTTGAAATGTGTAAACTGATTCTGATAGTAAACAAAATTTGTTAGTTGACATGTTTGACCCTTTGATTAATTTCGCGGCAAAAATCCAAAAATTCCGAAAATCGAAATTTTAGTATACGGTAGTTGAACTAGACAGTCCACGGCTAAGTATGTATCACAAAATTTCGGAATTTGAGATCTGAGCAACTCTCCATGTCGAGATATCATGATAAATGAAACCGTTTAAATCCGCAAAAATGGTCGTTTTTAATATATTTGATATTTGTCGAAATGGTCGGAACTTGTTTGTTCATTTTATCCTCCAAATTTTGAACACATTTTTTTAAAAAATAATTTATTCCTACAATTAATGTATGCTAATTTTTAGAAAAAAAGAGTTCAAAAATTGATTAATAAAAATTTTGGGAGGTAAACTAAACAAGTTCCGATCATTTCGACAAATATCCAATATGTAAAGAAACAATTTTTGCGGAGTTTTACGTTTTTTATCATGATATCTCGACCTGGAGAGTTTCTCGGATTTAAAATCCCGAAATTTGGCAGTTGACCTTTGGACTGTCTAGTTGAACTACCGGATACTAAAATTTTGAATTTCGGCATTTGTGGATTTTCGCTGCCAGATTACTGAAAATCGAAATTTGTCAAAATGATCAAACATGTCAACTAATAAACTGGTTTTACTATCAAAATCAATCATGCTACTCTTATAAAAAAAGGCTCAAAAAGAGTAGACTGTTCGTAAACTTTTGTGGATCGTTACATAAAACACCCACAGCGCAACGCTTTCCCTTTCTTTGGTCACTTTTGCAAAAAAAAGGACACAAAAAGGAAAAAAAAGTGCGTGTTTCAAAAAAAGGATTTAATACGTAAATTATAATTTTATTGCAATATTTTGGTCACAAATTAAAGTAGAAGACCTGGGGAATGCATTGATCCCAAATTTATAATTTTTGGTAAAGTTTTTACAGTAATTTTTTGATGTGGTAAAATGCGATTTTACCAGTTGAATAATACAAAAACTTTACTTTTTTTTAAAACACTGATATTTCCAACGTGTTCAGCATGTTAAAGTGTATTATAAATCGAAGTTTTATAAGAAAAAAATGGTTAAATTTTTTAAAATTTTATTTTGAATATTTTTTTATATGGGAAAATTACTGTAAAATAAAATTACAAAAAAGCTAGGTCCTAATTTTAAAAAAGGCTCTGTTTATCGGATTCCCCATCCTCGAAAGTACTGATGTGCAAATAATGATATATACAAATTTAATGGTTCCAAAGTTCTGATGCGTTTTTGTTTTTACGTCAAAAGCTATATGTCCAACATCAAAAAATTTTTGTTTTTGTTGTTTCTGAAGCTTTAAATTGCTTCATTTATGTTTAAATAAAGCAATTTAAAGCTTTAAAATATATAAACACGTTTCTAATAGTTATTCGCTTTAAACATGGTTTTGTGATCAATTTTGAATTATGATTTTTTCACAGGGGGGACCAAGGCAAAAACATGAAAAAAACATTTTGTTAAAAAAAGCTAGTTTTTCTTTGAATGTTGCAGAATTAATACTTACTACGACATATTTCTTCATATTCGTGCTTAAAAGTTGCAAAAAAACTAAAAATACATTTTTTTATGTTTTGGTTTAATCAAATACCCACACATTAAAAACTGATATATAAGACGTGATAATTAAAAATATTTTTGACCGACCAAAAAATTTGCGAAAAAAAAGAAAAATTCCTCCCTGTTTTGAAGAAGTGACAACGAAAATCAAAATTTCCTCAGACGTTTTAATTTGAGTAATATTTAAATAAAATTAAAGTTTTTTATTGTTTTATTACTTTTAACAATTTTTTAACTATTTATGCTAATTTATTAACGTTGATGAAGCCGTTGATGAAAGGCATCATGCCAATGGCATATTGAACCCTTTATCGGCTGCTTTTTTTTGAGGAAATTTCATTTTTCCTCAACTTTTTATCGGCTGCTTTTTTTTGAGGAAATTTCATTTTTCCTCAACTTTTTATCGGCTGCTTTTTTTTTGAGGAAATTTCATTTTTCCTCAACTTTTTATCGGCTGCTTTTTTTTGAGGAAATTTCATTTTTCCTCAACTTTTTTTCATTTTTATCCTTTGCAAAAATTTGAACCCACGACCGCTGGGTCCAAACCCAAGGCTTGAACCACTCGACCATACACGCAATGAAATGGATGCGTCAAAAGTTGACTTTGACTGAACGAAAAAAAAGAAAGCGCATTTTGCGACAAAAGTTTAATTTTTTAATTCTTTTTTATTTGTTTTTTAATGTCTATTACAATAATTATCTTATTCATACATATTTATTACAAAGAATAATTGAAATACATAAAATTATGTGTACATAACAGTGAAAAAAACTGTTGCACTATTGGAATATTAAAATTTATAATAATTTGAATTGTAAAAAATTTTTAATAAATCAAATATACTGAAATTATATGAAAACATTAAGGATTAGGTTAATAATAGACAAAAAAAATTCAGATTAGATAAAAAATACTGTACTTTTATTTTGGAATAAGTATCTTTCTTGGTCTTCCTACTTTTGCCTTAGATGTTATTGGTGCATCATTTGCAGGCGATTCTGCTGTTTTTTTAGAACGTTTATGATCGGCTTTTAGGGCCGTTTTTGGTTGATCCATTTTTTCCTTCGCGACTGGGTCAGCTGTTGATGCGGGTGCTACTGTTGATTTTTCATGTAGCTTTCGTTTTTCAGCTACACGTTGAAGGGGGACTGCAGATGAAGTTTTACTTCTATCACCAAACGGAGACAACAAAAACTGCGGTTTAATCCAGACTTTTTCAATTACACCACTTTTTTTAAAGGCATCGAGTTGTTCATTATTAGGATCAGCAGAAATCGGAGCAGCTTTTGATTCAGGGGCAATAACACGATGTCGTATGCGTTCCAAAAGTACAGTAAATTCTTCACAAGGAGGATAATTTTTTAATACTTGTGGTAAAGCTAATAATTCTTGATATCCACTTTCTGGAAGCGATCCTTTAACAGCAGTGCATAACTTTGTATGTTTTTCAATGTTAAATTCAGGTCGTGGAATTAACGCAGGAAGCTTTTCCAAATTTGGATCTTCCTTAAAAAATTTTTTTTTGTTGTGCCTTTTTTTTGTAAGTTTTGTACTTACTTTGAATGCTAAGAATGCTGTTGGATCATTTGCTTCAGTATCTTTGATTACGAATTCAGTTGATCTAATAAATTTTGCAATTCTTACAACAACCTTTCCATCAGAATTTCTGGATAGCTCAAAATAATGATTGGCATTAATTTTTCCATGTTGATCACAGAGTGGTTTTACAAGGGCTTCAAAGTCATAGGTAGCAGGAAGGAGATGATTTCCAAC
Source organism: Panagrolaimus superbus (assembly GCA_964035985.1). Taxonomy (NCBI): domain Eukaryota; kingdom Metazoa; phylum Nematoda; class Chromadorea; order Rhabditida; family Panagrolaimidae; genus Panagrolaimus; species Panagrolaimus superbus. The sequence goes on from OZ038357.1 coordinate 19,035,028, forward strand.
AACACCATGAAGTGTTTCTTCAGCAAATTTAATATGTCCTTAAATCATGCTTTATTAGATGCTTCATTAAAACAAAAGTACCTTGTGGTGAAAAAATTTCTTTTTCATTCAATGCATGTGATAGTACACCAAAGAGCTGGTCCACATCGTTATGTGTGTGGCCAACTTCATTGGTGCATACATAAACCTAAAAAAATGTAATTGCATTGGTTATTTTAATATTAACAAAAATACCTTGGTAATTTTTGGAACCCATAGCAACAAAAGACCAAATGTTCCAATAAGAGTGTAATTCTTGTTAACTGCACAATTATCCAATTGTACAGCAATATGACTTGGAATAATGTCACAACTGCTAAGGGCATGTAAAAGCTGTGAAACAGTTGCATTACCATTTGCTGGAAGCATTTGGTCAGGATTCCAATATAAAATGACCCTTCGATTGTATTCCTTCCCTTAATTTAAAAAGTTGGCTATTTTTTTTGGGTAAAAATTGTCTTACATTTTTTATGGACAACTGCAGCATTTAAACTGCACATTGGTTTTGCTGCATCACTCAATTTCTTTCCACGATGTTCCATTACATGAGGATACTTGCTTAATTCTTTGCGGGCTCCATCATGTGAAATAAGGATAATATCTTCTGAATTTGCAGAAAATTCAGCTCTAACAGCATAATCACGACGATCATTCCTAATGTTTTCATAATGATTATCCAAATGTTGCTGGGCTTGTTGACGTTCGAATAGTGAAATACGATCACTTTGAGCCAAAAGGCGAAGATTAATGCAGGTTTCGCATTTTGTGAAGGTATTTTGCTATAATTTCGTAATTTATTTTTGATGCAACATTGTTTAGCAACTCACTTTTTGTACATGAATTGTTGGTACAATTTTATCAAACATATGAGATGTACTTCCAGAATTATAAATTCCAGCCTGCTTCATAATCTTTCTAAAAGTGTATCTGTAACAGGTCAAAAAAGTTTTATCGTACACTTTCGAAGTCAGCGCTGCTCCAAAATATCCGGTACCAGTAGGATGTGGTTCAGCAGTGTGATGCAAATGTGTAACCAATTTTGCAAGTTTTTGCAATGTTGCTGGCCTTTCAAATCCAGGATGAGCATTACCATGAGGTACAGCTTGTTTGAATCCCATTAATAGTTGTTGACACAAAGTTTCACAACGATTATCACAAATCATATGGACATGGCAAAAAAAGCTTCTGCATACTGTAGTTTTGAGGACATCAAAAGCAAAAATCCCATCAATAAGATATCTTTGAAGCAAGTAGAAATGATACTGCAAAACCGCATAATACATGGATTCTTTAGTTGTACAAAGAGTTGGAATTCTTAATCTTTCACGCATAATGCATTCTCTAAATTTTTGTTTTGCATTAAGCAAAAAAAAAAGATTAATTACGGTGTAAACTTAAAACAACAGCAGTCAGTACAACATGGTTTTGCCAAAATCTCTTCAATCTTAGTTATCCGTAAACTGTCAGGTAATGCTTTAAGAAAATTATTGTACATGCAAAAAATATCGGCTGTATTTGCATCTGTTGAAAAAGTTAGAATTCTTTCAAATTTTGACATATCAAATGAAGAATCCGCTTCATTGGCAACAACCGCTGCTGTTTGGACATCTCTGTTTGAAGTTTGCAAAAACGGATTATCAAATAAGGGTTGTGATTCTGCCTTTTTCAACAAAGCAACATCAAATCCTTTAAAAGCGCTTCCTGAATCAAATACTTTCTTTGGGTCAGTTTGCACTGCATCAACATGAAGCAAAGGTTTATCAGGGCCATCAATTGCATCTATAAAAATTAGATAAGAACGGTCTATCAATCTTTAAAAACTAAAAAAAGCAAACGAGCAACCAAATAAAAAAGCACAATTTTATAGCGAAAATGTTAAAGGGATTACTGTAGAATTATATCAGCTATTTTTTACGTTTAATTAATTTTATGAAAAGCTATGTAATCTTTAATTAGAAAGTTGCCAAAAAAAATCTCATAAAAAGAACTTGGCATTTTGCCGGATTTTTTAAATTGATTGACAAATCATTTTTCAGAGCAAACACACAGCTCGTACTTGTACACAAATGAGAAAAAGACAGACTTTTTTAGCCGGCAAGAGTCCATTAAAACAAAAAAAAAAGAAAATGATGAATACACCAATCGGTACAAATCTAGGGGTCATTGTTTTTTGACAAAATTTTTTACAAAACGTTTACTTTTACTTTAAAAAAATAAAATAAAAACATTTTTTTTCATAACTTGAAAGGCTTTTAAATTTAACCCACCTGCAGTCGCACCTGCAGGTGCGACGCTTTCCCTTTCTTTGGTCACTTTTGCAAAAAAAGCGTCAAAAAAAGGAAAAAAAAAGTGCGTGTTTTAAAAAAAAGATTAAATAGATATATTGTTTTTTTATTATATAATTTTGGTCACAAATTAAACTAGAAGACCTGGGGAATACACCAATACCAAATTTGTAATTTTTGGTAAAGTTTTTACAGTAATTTTTTCATGTGGTAAAATGCGATTTTACCAGTCTGATAAAATGATAATGCTCTTATAAAAGTAAAATATTATGCTTGCATCGTGTTCAGCATGTTAAAATCTATTAGAATTTGAGTTTTTGTAGACAAATATCGATTACAAATTTTTTTATTTCATTTTGAATATTTTTTTATATGGGAAAATTACTTGTAAAAAAAATTACCAAAAAACCAGAACTTTATTTTTAATAATCTTTGGATTGACGGATTCAGCATTCTTGAAAGTACATATGGGGAAATAACGGATTTTTTAAACAAAGTATTCGCAAAGTTATTGAAACTTTTTATTTTTGTATGGAAAACTCTATCTCCAACATCGTTAAATATTCATATCTTCTGAAATATGTTATGAAACTCCTTCCGAAGACTTGCATTATCAAATATAATGTTATTTGTGCATTCTGGGTAACTTTCATTTACCATGCATCACAACTCTCTATTTGTGGTCCATTTAAATCTACTAAGATTGAACAATAAATCAAACATGGAATAAAATGAATTTCCCAAGTGTAATTAATTCCAATATAGATTATTATTGTTCCCTGATAATTTTTTTTATCATTTTTAAACACAAAATTATTGTCTGTGATCTACAGCTAATCCTACAGTATACCAAAATTAACAAATGATGTTGCATTTTATGAGAAAAAACCAAAAAAATAACTTTTTCTAAAAATGATGGAATTAAATTTTAAATTATCAAAAAGTGTTCCCAAACATTATTTTTATCAATTTCATGTGATAAAACCATCATATTATTGGTTACCACATGCTCTAATTTTTTGATTGTTTTCTATTTACATACTGTAGCGGATGAAGTAGACTATAACAAAAATTTAAATGAAAGTTACCCAGAATGCACAAATAACATTATATTTGATAATGCAAGTCTTCGGAAGGAGTTTCATAACATATTTCAGAAGATATGAATATTTAACGATGTTGGAGATAGAGTTTTCCATACAAAAATAAAAAGTTTCAATAACTTTGCGAATACTTTGTTTAAAAAATCCGTTATTTCCCCATATGTACTTTCAAGAATGCTGAATCCGTCAATCCAAAGATTATTAAAAATAAAGTTCTGGTTTTTTGGTAATTTTTTTTACAAGTAATTTTCCCATATAAAAAAATATTCAAAATGAAATAAAAAAATTTGTAATCGATATTTGTCTACAAAAACTCAAATTCTAATAGATTTTAACATGCTGAACACGATGCAAGCATAATATTTTACTTTTATAAGAGCATTATCATTTTATCAGACTGGTAAAATCGCATTTTACCACATGAAAAAAATACTGTAAAAACTTTACCAAAAATTACAAATTTGGTATTGGTGTATTCCCCAGGTCTTCTAGTTTAATTTGTGACCAAAATTATATAATAAAAAAACAATATATCTATTTAATCTTTTTTTTAAAACACGCACTTTTTTTTTCCTTTTTTTGACGCTTTTTTTGCAAAAGTGACCACTCGTCGCACTGTGCACCTGTTGAAGTTGAAGTTGCAATTGCATTTTGATTTGGAACTTCTAAAATACTTTGTGAAACAGGAGCTGCTGCATCAGGTAAAATTTGTAAATTAGGGTTCAATAGGCTTTGGGATGCCTTGAATTGCATAGTTTCTGGTATTTGAGCGCCATCATTTCCATTTCGCGGAAATTCAAAAGGGCACTATAATTTTTGTTTGTATGTAAATGGTTAAAAAAATTTTAAAGTTACATTAGCTGAATATTGAGTTTTTAAAGCCCAAAACTTTATCTTTGAAAATCTTGCAGCCAAAGCATCAACAGAATCAACACTATTTTCATATTTTTCAATCCAAAGTGAAAGAGTACTGGAATTTTTTGACCAACTCTTACCACTTTTTGAATCTGGTGAATATACAGTATCCAAAAAATCCATATCAACATTTCGTTGAAAATTATTTAACTTTTCATCCATTGAATTTTTTTTAGAATCATAATCAGTAGAATTATAATCTTCTAATTTAGATAAAGTTACAATCCCAAGAAATTTGTCTTACGGTACGAAAAAAATAATTAATTAATTACTTGTCAGATTTTTTGAAACTACAGAAGCAACAAAGAAACAAAAAATTTTACAAAAGACTAATATTTAGCTTGGGATTGCAATCTTTTATTACCGTAATTGGATTTCTTTGTGCGAAAAGTTAAAACATCTTTTGAAGAATCTTTTATAGAAACTTCACGATTAATTTGGTTTTGATTCAAATTGAGATTATTGTAAAGGTTATCAGATAAATTATCATTTAAGACATTATTCTCTTTCGAAAAAATTCCAGGAGTTTTAGCAGCCATTATAAAACAAGTTCTATAAATAGCTTATAAAAAAGTGAAAAATTTCACGCCAAATTTTTATTGCAAAGATTTGGCAATCATTGGTTACCCGAAGAAAAAGAAAACAAAAAACAAGCCGTGACAGATGTTGCTTTCCTTTGTTCACGGCGAAAAAAAATCGACGTTTTAAAAAAAAAGAATAAACAAAAGAAAAAATAGCAGAAAAAACGTAAGATTACGGTAGAAAGATATTGCAAAAAAAAGAGTTTAAATAAAAAAATGGCAAAAAGGTAATTCAAAATGCATGACGATCTTTAAATAACCATAATCAAAATTATAAAAATCAAAGAAGGCTTTTAAAACGAGAGTAAAAGAGATGCTTCGTTGTGACAAATTTATTTTTCAATTTTTTAAAGTAATCAAAGAAAAAAAAAGAAAAAAAGAGCAAAAATTGCGATTACTAAAAGGAAATAACAATAAAAAAGAAGGCCGCAAATTCACTCAAAAAAACCGATGAAACAATTTTTTCTGTACCAGGTTTTAGTATGGCACAGCGATCAAAAGAATTATTTGTTACCTTCATTTCATTAACTATGATTTCTCCTATTGTCGGATTTTTTTTCTCACGCTTTTGCGACGGCTTCAACAAAATAAACAAGTAAAAAACCACAGAAAGATGAAAAAGAAAATTTTAATTGAAAAGAAAAAAAACCGATTTTTTGTTACTTTCTTTTGATCGCTGTGCCATACTAAAACCTGGTACAGAAAAAATTGTTTCATCGGTTTTTTTGAGTGAATTTGCGGCCTTCTTTTTTATTGTTATTTCCTTTTAGTAATCGCAATTTTTGCTCTTTTTTTCTTTTTTTTTCTTTGATTACTTTAAAAAATTGAAAAATAAATTTGTCACAACGAAGCATCTCTTTTACTCTCGTTTTAAAAGCCTTCTTTGATTTTTATAATTTTGATTATGGTTATTTAAAGATCGTCATGCATTTTGAATTACCTTTTTGCCATTTTTTTATTTAAACTCTTTTTTTTGCAATATCTTTCTACCGTAATCTTACGTTTTTTCTGCTATTTTTTCTTTTGTTTATTCTTTTTTTTTAAAACGTCGATTTTTTTTCGCCGTGAACAAAGGAAAGCAACATCTGTCACGGCTTGTTTTTTGTTTTCTTTTTCTTCGGGTAACCAATGATTGCCAAATCTTTGCAATAAAAATTTGGCGTGAAATTTTTCACTTTTTTATAAGCTATTTATAGAACTTGTTTTATAATGGCTGCTAAAACTCCTGGAATTTTTTCGAAAGAGAATAATGTCTTAAATGATAATTTATCTGATAACCTTTACAATAATCTCAATTTGAATCAAAACCAAATTAATCGTGAAGTTTCTATAAAAGATTCTTCAAAAGATGTTTTAACTTTTCGCACAAAGAAATCCAATTACGGTAATAAAAGATTGCAATCCCAAGCTAAATATTAGTCTTTTGTAAAATTTTTTGTTTCTTTGTTGCTTCTGTAGTTTCAAAAAATCTGACAAGTAATTAATTAATTATTTTTTTCGTACCGTAAGACAAATTTCTTGGGATTGTAACTTTATCTAAATTAGAAGATTATAATTCTACTGATTATGATTCTAAAAAAAATTCAATGGATGAAAAGTTAAATAATTTTCAACGAAATGTTGATATGGATTTTTTGGATACTGTATATTCACCAGATTCAAAAAGTGGTAAGAGTTGGTCAAAAAATTCCAGTACTCTTTCACTTTGGATTGAAAAATATGAAAATAGTGTTGATTCTGTTGATGCTTTGGCTGCAAGATTTTCAAAGATAAAGTTTTGGGCTTTAAAAACTCAATATTCAGCTAATGTAACTTTAAAATTTTTTTAACCATTTACATACAAACAAAAATTATAGTGCCCTTTTGAATTTCCGCGAAATGGAAATGATGGCGCTCAAATACCAGAAACTATGCAATTCAAGGCATCCCAAAGCCTATTGAACCCTAATTTACAAATTTTACCTGATGCAGCAGCTCCTGTTTCACAAAGTATTTTAGAAGTTCCAAATCAAAATGCAATTGCAACTTCAACTTCAACAGGTGCGACTGCAGGTGGGTTAAATTTAAAAGCCTTTCAAGTTATGAAAAAAAATGTTTTTATTTTATTTTTTTAAAGTAAAAGTAAACGTTTTGTAAAAAATTTTGTCAAAAAACAATGACCCCTAGATTTGTACCGATTGGTGTATTCATCATTTTCTTTTTTTTTTGTTTTAATGGACTCTTGCCGGCTAAAAAAGTCTGTCTTTTTCTCATTTGTGTACAAGTACGAGCTGTGTGTTTGCTCTGAAAAATGATTTGTCAATCAATTTAAAAAATCCGGCAAAATGCCAAGTTCTTTTTATGAGATTTTTTTTGGCAACTTTCTAATTAAAGATTACATGTTGGATACACAAAAAGCTGTTGAAATTCTTGCCAAAACTTTTCCTTCAATTGTTATATGTCTGTCATCATAAAAATGAAAAAGAAAAGTTTTTGGGAAAAAATGAAAGAAAGAAAAGGCAGTGTGAAGGAACACAAAATTGCCTCTATTATTATATTTTCGACTTTTTAATAATTCTCAGCAGCTTAGAAAATTATTGCAGCAACTTTCTGCAAAATATTTTCAACTATTGGAAACATTGACAAAGTCGATTTAAACTAAAAGATATTTGCAAAATTTTTGCGAATGGAGCAGATATTTTAATGGTTAAAATATTTATTTATTAATGTACGGACATTATTATGATGCATTTTAAATTCAGTGTGTTTATTATTTTAAAAAGTTGTAAAAGAAAGATGCTAACGAAATGCGTAAGAAAGGATTAGTGATCTAAAATACGGGAAAAAAAATCAACGACGATTTATTTATTTTCCTTTTCCAATGCAATTTATTTAAATCACTTTAAACAAGATTGCTGTGGTTTTTTCTCTCTCAAACAACGAAAACACAGTGAAATGATAAATGATTAGAAAGATAAAGTGGCAACGGTGTCATTTAGTTCATTCCTGCAAAACGTAAATGGTTAGATCCTAGTTAAGTGTATGAAATTGCATAATGGATTCTGACGGTAAAATAAGACGAAAAAAGACATGGGTCTTGATGTTACGCATCTTCTATTTTATATATTTATTTATTTTAAATTTTTTATCCATCACTCTGGATAAAGGAAAACATATCTTCTATTTCTTATAGAAATTTATATGGCTTGCGGAAGCTTATTAATATTGTCAAAAAATATGTTAATTTGATTCAAATTATTGCAACAATTATTTAATCAAAATATTGCAATTCTTTGTTAAGAATCGTTCCTCTCAGGAGGCAATGCTGATTCAATGACAAACAGGGCTATTTTTAGTAGAGTATATTTGTATGGGATAATTATTATTTTTTACTAGATTTATTTATAAATTGAAGGAAAAAATATATTATCACATACAAATATACTCTACTCCCTCCCAGGCAATCAAAAATTGCTCCCACCCGGGTAGCATTTGCCTCATTTTTGTTTATTTTGTTTAATCTTTGGATCAAAAAATGCGAGATTACTGTAGAAATACCATATACAGGCATTTATGAAAATATTAACGAAATTCATACGTAATCAAATAATGCCGTAATTAAATAATGCTGCGGAGCAAAATCATTTATAACGGTAAGAAATTCTTGGCTTGACACTATATTTGACAAGAGACTGAAGTTGTCTATGAATATATCACAAAACCAGCAATGACAATTTCGGAATTTCGATTATTGCTTTGTTTTAAATCGTAGATATGTTACCGATAGAAAAGTTGGAATTCTTCGACAATGAATATTAAACAATCAGGTGATCACGAACACGAAAAATATCAAATTGTATGTCATGTTTTTGATTAAACGCAATTCATTGCAATTCAAAGTAAGATCTTGAGTGAATGTTCATGAAACTATTAAATAATTCACCATCAGCTTACGGAATCTAACTTCAATTAAGTCGAAAAGATACTCTAAACGAGTTTTTTGATCTAAACGATTGTCCCAGAAAGTTTTAAACTTAAATTTCAATTAAGTAATAACAATGATAACGGCATCAATATTTCACATTAAAATTAGACATGAATACGGATTCACATATGTCTATGACTGGAGCTACAGTATTTTGGGGTACTAATAAGCTCGGGAAAAGTGAGGTATTTAGAAAAAGGAAAGCTCAAGTTGAGCAAACCTCTTGGCAAAATGTCAAGTTCATGCAAATTTTGATGCAGCTTGAAATTCAAACTTTTTGCCTCACTTACATTTTTACGTCCTTTCTGTTGAAAATTCGATATTCAAATTTCATAAAAGAAAGAGACACCCTCAACAGAGCCAAGTCTAATGGGAGTGTATCTCTTTAGCTTGCTTCACATTTTCTTTAAAATATGCATACATTATACAATAAAATCGTAAAATTCAGCATTTGTATTTATCTGCTATAAGTGTTGACCACTTGTTCATAATTTTTAAACTATTTAGCTCCGTAGCCAGTTTTTCAAAAACCGATTGAATAAATTTGTGCAATTTATAGTTGTCAAGATAGCAGTAAAACTTTCCGAAAAGATTCTTTTCGCTGAATCTGCAGATTGCTGCAAGCTACATCAATAGGAAGATTATTGATGACGCAAAGTGTTGTGAACTCCAGCCAGTGTTTTCTTCCCGCGAAGAATAATTTGATGCTATCATTATAATGCTATAGCAAAGACTGTAAATCATTGAGCGTAATTAGAGAAATCTAATTTACTAATAAAACGGTTATCGAATCCGTTATATTAATGTCGAGCATATATTAAATACTTGTTTCTTATCCACAATTTAGTGGTCGACATTAGGCATAATATTAGGCAGTTAAGCAGCAGTATCATAAACCCCCGAGGGTTATGTCATTGAATACAATTATTCAACAAATAAAGTGATACGCCTTTTATTTTCATTCTATTCCAACCATTCATAGAATATCTTAATTGTATTTTTTTAGGCAAAATTAATCACTGATGCTGCCCTCCGAAGGCTATTCTTGGCTCTTCCTCAATTAAAATAAGCTGCTTCAAACACTTTTCTGAGGTACAAAAACAAAATTCCTTCTTAAATTATAGGAATGTAACAGCGTTCACTCATTCCCACGAATGTATGTACTGTAAAATAAGGTTTTCGCTGTCTACGACGACAGTAAAATTTATATCACCCCCGCGGGTTTAGAGACATTTAATTTGTATCGTGAATCAATAGGTGTTGCCACATTTCACAACCATTTCCCATATACATATGGTAACACTAATATCCACACTACCATTATAATATAAATCAAAATTCAAATAATGCTTTGCAAGAGCTAAATTCGTCTCTGATATGCTTAAAAAGTTGCTGCATGCTTTCGTGAAGCGAAAACAACAAGGTTGTCGTCGAATATAAAAGTCAGCCCAAGCTGATCGACGAACTCATTTCAATTAACAATATCATGTTTAGTGGTCGACCTGGGAACAAAGCTAAACTGCAGAAAACTGCAACGGATGATTATATATATATATATATATATATAAACATATATAAAATTTTTTTCAATAATATCCGCTTCAAGAACAAAATTTCGGTCAATAATAATAATTATGTTTTCCATTCCTTTTAACGTTCCCGAGAACAAGGTGCAATAACAGAAGTACCAATTGCCAATGAATATGCCTCCCATGAAGCTGACAATGACTTTCAATATTTGATGATGCTTCCCGCGAAGCTTTGAAATGTTCCAGTCGCCTTTTGTTTGATAAATCTGAAATCAAAAAACCTGGCCGATGCCGGTGCAGAATTATAGCAAACAATAATCAATACAAAAATAACAAGTTTAAGTTTTAAACCTACTGTACCAAAAATATATTTTTATAAATAAACAATGTATAAATAAACAATGATGGTCAAAGAGAAGACCGACCATCCTTCAGCCGCTGTCGAGGGAAAAGTGAGGTGTTTTGAAAAGGAAAAGCAAAAGTCAAGCAAAGCTTTTGGCAAAATGTCAAGTTCAAAACAAGTGTTCGAGCTTGAAAGAAAACTTCATTCCTCACTTGAATTTTACTGTCCTTTCTGTTGAAAATTCGATATTCAAATTTCATAAAAGAAAGAGACACCCTCAACAGTGCCAAGTCTAATGGGAAAGGGCTATTTTTAGTAGAGTATATTTGTATGGGATAATTTAAAAAATCCGGCAAAATGCCAAGTTCTTTTTATGAGATTTTTTTTGGCAACTTTCTAATTAAAGATTACATAGCTTTTCATAAAATTAATTAAACGTAAAAAATAGCTGATATAATTCTACAGTAATCCCTTTAACATTTTCGCTATAAAATTGTGCTTTTTTATTTTGTGCATCTTTTTTGAGAGATGATTTTTAAATTTTTTTGTAAATTAAAATAATTTATTTAGAACAGTATTCTGTTGCAAGATGGAATGGCATTCAGTTTGTTGCAGAAGTTGTTGGTATGTCGGTTATATCTTAATAATTTTCAAGAGAAATTTTAAGGCTCGCAGTTAGAAGTTCGATTTATTTTTGAATCTGTAGTTTTTTCTGATGACGCTGACCTTATTGGTGATCTTCCCCCGGTATCATTGGAACTTACTTCTGGCTCTTTGGAAGCCGTATATGTTAACGGTACTAAAGAAAATGTTAAAGCTGTGAGATTAACTGAAAAGGAAATTGAAGTAACTTTGTCTTTTTTTTCTCTTCTAAATTAAGCTTGAAGGTTTTCACTGAAGTTTCTTATAAAGGCTCATATTCTCAACTACTTGCTATTCGTAACAATGATACAATGGTTAACCAGGAACATCCACAAAATCAAAATGTTTTTGATTTTCTTGCGAATTATAAAACTGCAACCCCACCAGGTAAGAATTCGAAAAAGCGTTATGTAGGCATCCTGAAAAATTTCCATTATTTTTAGCTGTTGAAGCTGTTGTTAATCCAACATCACAGCCTACTAAACCACGGGCAAGACAAGGGTCACTTACAAATACGAAACCACCAAAACAAAAAAAAGTTAAAGAAGTTAACAATGAAGATATTGAAAGAGGAACATTAATAACCTTTCATAATCGTCTTGTATCTGAACGTTCATCATTGCCCGAACCTAGTAAATTACCTTTGCCTTTGGAATTGTTGATACCTGATTTAACAATTCGATCAATTTCTCAATCCAATGTTGATACACTTTATAACCAAATGACATGGGAATTATGGAAAAATGATCAATGCTTGTTTATTGTACATAAACAAAGAGGAGCTGAAAAATATTCAATTTTGGATGGAAATCATCGGTTTATTGCTATGAATAAATTTAATGAAACTGTCAATGTCGAAAAACGAATTACTACAGTAAATTGTTTGTCTTATACCAATTTGGATTTTAATCAAATGGTTCTTGTAAATTCTCAAGCTTTGACTCATTTGCCACATGCACCAATTACTGTATTACAAAAGGTAATCAAATAATGCATGCAACATTTTTAAAACATTATTTTAGCTTCGGCTTGTTCGATTAGCTCTTGAAAAAAATGGGCTTCCACTTGTTATTGCAACAAAAAAAGATGAAGATTTTTATCGCCCAATTATGGAAGTATATTTTTCTAAACATTATCCTGATGTATGTATTCAATTACTGAAATTACCTGTAACATTATTGAATCAATTGTTTGAACTTCGTTGTGGAAGTACCCCTCTTGAACAAATTGATCTTCCATCTGATTTTTGGAAGCATTTTTTAACTGCTTCAAAAACTAATTTAAGTGGAGCAATTCAAATTTTGCCATCGCTTGGAGAAAAATCTGTTGCAGAAGTTATTAAAGTATGCTTTTTATGCCAGAATAACTTTTTCTTAAATTCCTTACTATACGTTTACGATTTTCCGTTTTAGCTTTTGAAAAAACTTGATGTTGATTTATTAGCTTTTATGAGTGAAAGAGGTCCACATGAATATGTGACTGAAGAAGAAGCTATTGCCGAGCTTAGTGATGGAAAAGTTGTTAGCAAGGATGTTTTACTAAAATATTTTCGTGCAATTCAGTAAGTTTGTTAACCCCCCATGCGAAAAAATAAAAATTGTTTTAGAATTGATCATAACAAAGTAAGAGATAGAGGTTCTTATGATTGGGTAGTCATTAAATCAAAACTACAAACACATATCCGGCAAAATGCTCTTTTCCCAAATGCAAAATATAGTAGAACAATATCCGATGCTAATTTGCATGAAATGGATTTAGTGATTGCACAAAATAATACAGTTAGTTAAATTTATTAATTTTTTAAGTAACATTAAACTTTTACAGGCTGCATTTTTGGCAAAAATGGATATCTACTGTAAAAAAGCTGTTTTAATTTTGTTGGGAAATTTTGGAGAAAATGCTCCAGTTTTATCATCATCTCCACCAACTGCTGTTTTTGATATTGTTGTTGAAAAGCCTCTTTTAATCAGTATGCAGTAATTTTTAAAATTTACAATTAAATCATATTTTAGAGACTGAATTTACAAGCCTTCCAAGAACGGCAATAAAGGCTTCACTTTATTTACCAGGCGCTCCAGTTGAAAATGAATTATCAAAAATGATATTTCTTTCAACACAAGCAAAAAATAATGGATGTTCATTGGGTACAATTATGACATTGGAAGATTTCCATGTTTTGGCACGGCTTGCCGATTATAACGAACATGCATCAATTTGTAATGTTAGCTTTAAAAGTAGGTTCAAAAAACATTAAAAACAAAAGTGTTTGTAAAAATCAAAACATTTTTAGTTGCTGATCATTTATTAAATGCATTATCGTACTTCAGTAACATTATTGTTACGGGTGAAAAACCCCTCCAAGATTTAGTAGCCAAAGCTGCAAGAAAACCAGATGCTGATACAGAAGAATTTTTCGATCATGAACGTTCTGAAAGTTGAATGCCGAACGAGCAAAACGGTTTTTTTTGGAATGTAAACGTTTATGAATATTTTTCACTGTTATGTACACATAATTTTATGTATTTCAATTATTCTTTATAATAAATATGTATGAATAAGATAATTATTGTAATAGACATTAAAAAACAAATAAAAAAGAATTAAAAAATTAAACTTTTGTCGCAAAATGCGCTTTCTTTTTTTTCGTTCAGTCAAAGTCAACTTTTGACGCATCCATTTCATTGCGTGTATGGTCGAGTGGTTCAAGCCTTGGGTTTGGACCCAGCGGTCGTGGGTTCAAATTTTTGCAAAGGATAAAAATGAAAAAAAGTTGAGGAAAAATGAAATTTCCTCAAAAAAAAAGCAGCCGATAAAAAGTTGAGGAAAAATGAAATTTCCTCAAAAAAAAGCAGCCGATAAAAAGTTGAGGAAAAATGAAATTTCCTCAAAAAAAAGCAGCCGATAAAGGGTTCAATATGCCATTGGCATGATGCCTTTCATCAACGGCTTCATCAACGTTAATAAATTAGCATAAATAGTTAAAAAATTGTTAAAAGTAATAAAACAATAAAAAACTTTAATTTTATTTAAATATTACTCAAATTAAAACGTCTGAGGAAATTTTGATTTTCGTTGTCACTTCTTCAAAACAGGGAGGAATTTTTCTTTTTTTTCGCAAATTTTTTGGTCGGTCAAAAATATTTTTAATTATCACGTCTTATATATCAGTTTTTAATGTGTGGGTATTTGATTAAACCAAAACATAAAAAAATGTATTTTTAGTTTTTTTGCAACTTTTAAGCACGAATATGAAGAAATATGTCGTAGTAAGTATTAATTCTGCAACATTCAAAGAAAAACTAGCTTTTTTTAACAAAATGTTTTTTTCATGTTTTTGCCTTGGTCCCCCCTGTGAAAAAATCATAATTCAAAATTGATCACAAAACCATGTTTAAAGCGAATAACTATTAGAAACGTGTTTATATATTTTAAAGCTTTAAATTGCTTTATTTAAACATAAATGAAGCAATTTAAAGCTTCAGAAACAACAAAAACAAAAATTTTTTGATGTTGGACATATAGCTTTTGACGTAAAAACAAAAACGCATCAGAACTTTGGAACCATTAAATTTGTATATATCATTATTTGCACATCAGTACTTTCGAGGATGGGGAATCCGATAAACAGAGCCTTTTTTAAAATTAGGACCTAGCTTTTTTGTAATTTTATTTTACAGTAATTTTCCCATATAAAAAAATATTCAAAATAAAATTTTAAAAAATTTAACCATTTTTTTCTTATAAAACTTCGATTTATAATACACTTTAACATGCTGAACACGTTGGAAATATCAGTGTTTTAAAAAAAAGTAAAGTTTTTGTATTATTCAACTGGTAAAATCGCATTTTACCACATCAAAAAATTACTGTAAAAACTTTACCAAAAATTATAAATTTGGGATCAATGCATTCCCCAGGTCTTCTACTTTAATTTGTGACCAAAATATTGCAATAAAATTATAATTTACGTATTAAATCCTTTTTTTGAAACACGCACTTTTTTTCCCCTTTTTTGACCCTTTTTTTGCAAAAGTGACCACGCGTCGCGCTGTTAACACCCTACAATTTATTTTTAAGGTTCACAAATGTATTCTTGCTTCTCAATCTCCTGTCTTTGCTGCAATGTTTAACTCTTCGACGAAAGAAGCAATCGAAAACAAAATGGAAATTCGTGATTTTTCTTTTACAATTGTTGAAAAAGCTATAAAACTTTGTTATGATTATCATCTCGTTCCTGAAATTTCATTAAATGAATCTTTTTTGCTCCTAAAATTTGCAGATAAATATAATATGGTAATTCTTCAGGTAATAACATCTTTAATAACTTTTTTTTTAAATTTATAAGCAGTGTTTTATTTTAGGAAAATCTTGAAGGATATTTGGGTGCTAATATTAATGTTTCAAATCTTTGTGAAATTTCAAAGTGTGCTGTTACTGCAAATGCTACAAAACTTCAAAAGAAATGTCTTGATTTTTTCGTACAATGTTTATCAATGAAGTATCCGATTCCTAAAATGGAACTTCTTGATAAAGATTTTATTATTCTTGCTATTACAAAAGTTTCACTTGCTAAACTTCAAAGTCTTTGATACACGTTTATTATTGCGTTTTTGTTTATTTATTTAAAAAATTTTATTTTTGATTTTGGATGCAAAATTTTGATTTTAGTTTAAAAACATTTAAAAAAGTGGTGGTTAAATAGTTGAAAGGAATGCAAAAATTACATCATTTAGGGTCCTAAAAGGATTTTGGAAATTTGAAAATTCGATATTCGGATTCAGCGACCTCCATTTAAGTTATACCCAAATAAATTAGGCCAATATCTCCGACAGCACCGGAAATACAAAAATGCCGTTTTCAACTTCAGTGGCATAAAGAAGTGCTAAAACGGCACTTTTAACCAAACAGGCTTTGCCAAAAACGGGCTCTCGGATTTTCTCTTAGAATATGTTTAAAAACAAATACAAAAAAAACGGAAATTTTTGCATGTTTCGAATATCGAAAATTTAAATGTCAGTGTCGTCTACAAAAATGACAGTTTCATACAGCTCTGATGAAACACGTCATAAAATAAATTGTTTATGCTTTTTTATATATTACAAAAAAAGTTCTTCCTTGTCCAACTTTATTTTTATTTCGTTGTTATTTACTTCCTATCCTTCAGAATCTGATTCATCTGTCTATTGAATGTAACACGTGTGGACCAATATTACAACAACAACAAGAAAAAGGTCAATTCTGGTATGTGTAAAAATTTTTTTAAAAACTAATCTCATTATCCCTTTTTTGTTTGTATGTTTGTTTATTCAAGTTTTAAAGTCTTTCTCCTCTTTTGTTTGGGGATGTTTGCGAACAAACATATATTTTACTCATATTTTTTTTTCGATTCCAATCATCTCTCTTTCTCTTGTTTTCAAGTTCACTCCTTCGCAGATTTTTGTATTGTAATAATAATGTATTATACATCGGCTTTCAACCCTCTCCCCACTTCCTCTTTTGTTCACAACTTGAATCATCTTTTTTAACGAGTGTATTGCATTCATTTCATTCATTCTCTTCAAAACTCACAAAACATAATAATAATAAAAGTATTTCCGCGTTCAAAAAGCTTTTAAATAAATTCAATTATTTTGGTAGTAAAGTTTTTGTTTTAAAAGATGCCAAAAAATAAATTTATTATTATTATTTTATAACCCAACAAAAAAAAGAGATATGCTTCGACGACGAATCTCTGCTATTATGGTAATTGTATTTATTATATTTATTTTTATTAATTTTATTTTTTCTTATTCATTTTTTAAATTTTATAAAAGTGAAAGAGAAAAAATTGATCAAGAAATATTACGTGAAGAAAGTGAGAAAGTGGTGGAAATGGTGGTGGATAAAAGTGGTGAGGAAGTCGACACACCAGGTTGGTAAACTACAGTATACTTTCAATATTTTACAACAAATAAAGTTTTGTTTCGGAACTTGCAAAGATTTTTTTGGAGTGCTGCTTAAAAATATCATGTTAAAAAAAGCCTGACGTTTTGCCAAAAGGTAATTTTGCCAAAAGATGTTTCGCCAAGGATTTTTCGACAGATTCATATTTTTCGTGTAAATGACCTTTTGCCGAAATTGTTTTTAGACGAAACATCTTTTGGCGAAATTTTCTTTGGCGAAATGACCACAACCCGTTGAGAATATTGCTAAACAATACTGGAATAAAGTTGAAACAAAAAAGGAAGCAAACTTTTCGGCTAAATAAAAAATTTCTTTTTTAAATATTTTTACCTACAGTACACCATTTTCAGCATCATATGACCAAAGATCCGCACCCCGATTACATTTCCATGAAAAAGTCCAAAATCATTTGGATGATACTGTAACAGAATCTGAAGCCTCATTACAAACGGATGGTCCTCTAACCGAAGAACAAAATATTGAAAATTCTGTTGCCACAAAATCAGTGCCATTAATTGTTAAATCTCGAAAAGAAAAACGACCCCCATCAAATTTTACAACAACACTTGAACCAAAGCCAGAGTATTACAACTCTGATGAATATTACGGTGACAGCAATGAAAATTTAGCCGACAAAAATTATAATAATTATGATGAAGGAAAATTTATTGTAATTACTTCACCGGGCATTCAGCCAAACAAAAATAAATTAGATTAACATTTTTTTGAAACATAATTTCAATAATAAAAAGAAGACTCTTTTTTTGGAGATGGAAAGAGAAGATGGAAGGATTGCACTTTTACATTTGTACTTTTAAAGAATTATTTTTTATTAAAATTTAGAAAATCAAAGTTACGGTTTTTGGGTTGTTGCATTTTTAAAAGAAAAATGCGACAAAAAAAATTTAGCCAGTTCAGTTGCAAAAAGGTTGCAACAAAAAACTATCACTTTTTAAATGTTGCGGGTATGCTTAATCGATAAAATTACCGGATATATATCTGAAAAAAGTATCCGCAATATTCTTATTGCAATACTCTTTTATTGCAACCTTTTCGCAACTGAACTGGCTAAATTTTTCATACTGAAAGTTCCCGTGTCCCTTTAAAAGAAAAATGCGACTCAAAAAATTTAGTTTTTTTTTTAAATTTAAATAAATCAGACTTTATTTAAAATAAAATAAAAGTTTGACTGTTCAAAAAATCAAAATGAAGCGGACGGTTAAGTACTATTTTTTATGTTTTTGGGTCTTGCAACGATTAATCAAAAAGATCCCGCATGCTCTCAAAAACAAAATATTGGAGCATGAGGGATCTTGCTAAAATAGAAATTTAACTGTCCGTCTCCTTTAAATTAAAATTTTATGTGAAATAATGGTAATGGTTGCTCCTTTGATCTTTCGCCGCCGTCGGCAAAAGATCAAAGGAAATTCCTCAATTTCGGAGGAGGCACATTTTCTTTTTTTTTTCTTTTATTATTAATTATAATCCGCAATTATATTTTATTAGTTTTAAAGCTGTTGAAAATCAGCTCATTTTATATATTCGCTTAAAATCATCATTTTCGATTTTTGTCAGCATTTTTTGTATAAAAAACTTAAAAGTTACTTAAAAAACGAATGCAACATTTTTATTTACATTTGAAGATGCTCTGTTTTTGTATTCTTTGGTTTGGAGCTATATTTATTTGACCTTTCGGGCTAAAACAATAAAAAAACGTGTAAAGAATAAAATAAATATGTGTGCTTTTAACAAAAATACAAAAGATGCTTTGATCAAAAAGCATTCATTCACTCACTCATTCAGTCAGTCAGGTTGGATGATGATCTCGAGATTCCCGCAAAATACAAAGAAACAAAAGATATTTCATAAATTTTATTCTTTTTTCTAAAACAAATTTTTAGAAAAAAGAGTGTTTTTCCATCAAACGTTGAATTGAAAATATGGCGATGGTTCGATTTTGTGGGTGAATTTTTGGCAAAATGTAATTTAATGCCATGTAGGAATAGTGAACGGCGGTCTTGGGGCTATCCAGACGTCATGTAAAAATCGACTTTTTCTACCCCACCCAGCCATTACGTGATAATACATCAAAGCGGTGTCATAATTACCAAACCCCCCCCCCCCCCCCTCCCCCATCATTTGTATGACATCATATCTGGACAGACCCATTAGGCAATGATTTAATTTTCTGGACGGATTTTTGGCAAAATGTGTTTTAATGCCATGTGGGAATAGTGAACGCCGATATGGCCAGATCCGACCCGTGACTTTTTTCCAAACAAAATAAAAATATTTTTTGCAACATGGGCCATGTTACATGGCATTTAATTGACATTTTGCCAGACATCAGCTCAGAAATTTGAATCGCTTGCAAGGCTCTGCGATATCGATATTTAGAAAACGGATATATTTTTTCTATAGCCAAAATCTATATTTTTCGATATTTCGAAATCGATACATCGATATCACAAACTCCCGACCCCCCAGTCCACGTGATTAGCCGGTGGTCAAACTTATTTTTGTTGTTTACTTTTCGTTTTAAATCTATTTTGAAAAATTATTTTTAAACTTCTTCGTAGTCCTTTTTTGTTGCAAAAAAATAAATTTAATTTTTTGTGCTCCACTATTTTTTTGGGAGGGGTTAAAAAAATACTTGAAAGGTGTGAAACGTGATATCTTAATTATTATCCTTTTTTTCGTAGCCGTTTTTATATTTTTGATTTAAATCCTTTTTTTTATTCAGTAATTACTTTTTTTTAAGTTTCTTTTTTTTTATTCATTTTCTTTTCTCTTGAAAAACCCCAAAAATCTCTCTCTTTAATTGTGAGTTTTTTTTACGCGACCTGAATTTGTTCGAGATTTTTTTGTTATATAATTTTATATAATTGAGAAAAAATTTTGACCTTCAAATTTTGGTCATCCTTATTTGTCTTTTTTGATTTTAAATAATAAGATTGGGAAGAAAGAGAGAGAGAGACAAAAAAACATGGAAGATTTTTTGATGATTTAAAAATTTTATCAAAGGTTTTTTTCATGGATTTTTTTTATTGTGTAAATTTCAATGTGTTGCTTTTATTGTTATCACGGCGCGGTAACATGTGAAATTTGCATAAAACTGTGTACTTCCAATTTTTTGGCATTGCAACTTTTTCTGTAATTTTTTAAGTAGCATCAAAATTTGATATAATTAAATTATTTAAAATATTTAACAATGAGATTAGGGTAGAATAACGGCGCAGAGCGGTCTTGTGAAATTTGCATAAAATCTTGAATTTCCTTTGATCTTTTTTGGCATTAAAACTTTTCTGTAACTTTTTTTCCACAAAATTTAGAGAATTAAATTTCGAACATTTTGTATAAAAAAATATTACAAAAACGTTTTAATGCTAAAAAAGATCAAAGGAAATTCAAAATTTTATGCAAATTTCACATGACCGCGGAGTGCCGTTATTCTACCGTAATCTCATTGTTAAATACTTTAAATATTTTTTGATTTCATCCATTTTTTTGATGTTTCTTTTTTTTTCAAAACTAACTGTAATTGTTTGTTTTGTTAAAATTACAAAATCCCTGTAAAAAAATTGTTACTTCAAAAAATGTCTTGACACTTTTATTGCCGAACCTTTCCTCCTTCTCTCCCCCCCCCCCCTTTTTGCATCCATAACAACATTTTTTTGTTGGATAAATTTTGTTTTAAAAAAAGCAGTTGAGAACAGTTTGCCAAATAGTTTTGGCATTGTGTTCCATTCAAAAAGCAGTTGGGAACAGAATGCCAAATGTACAAAAAATATGCGCATTTTTTGTTCAATTTTGTTCAATTATGCTTTAAATTTGCTATTTAAAGAATTTAAAATTTCAATAATTTCTTTAAAAATATTTTCTTTTTTTTTAGAATGCTTCCAATAATTATTACAATTCTTACAATTTTAATTATTCTAAGAATATTAAAATGGCGATCAGAAAAAGAAGTTATTGAACGAATTTCTGGAAGATTTGTCCTTATCAGTGGATGTGATAGTGGATTTGGGAGGAGACTGGTTGAAAGGCTTTTGATGAAAGGAATGAATGTTTTTGCTGGATGTTTTACAGAAGATGGAGAAAAGGCATTACAAAATGATTGCTCAAAATTACCTGGAACGTTATGGACAGTCCCCTTGGATATTACATCCCAAAAAAGTGTTGATAATTGTTTTGCTTTTGTTTCACAAATTTTAAAAGAAAGAGTAAGAATTTTTTTTATATGGAACAGAACGCCAAATTGTTTTGGCATTGTGTTCCTTTCCAAAAAGCAGTTGAGAACATTTTGGCGTCGTGTTTCATTTAAAAACCAGTTGAGAACAGAATGCCAAATTGCTTTGCCGTTGTGTTCCATTTAAAAAGCAGTTTGGAATATTTTGCCAAATAGTTTTGGCGTTATGTTAAATTCCGAAGCAGTTGAGAACATTACGCCAAATAGTTTTGGCGTTGTTTTCCGTTTTAATAAATAGCTAGAAACAGGGTGCCAAATAATTTTGGCGTTGTGTCCCATTACAAAAAGCAGTTGGGAACAGAACGCCAAAACTGGCAAAAATTTATATTTTGAATAAAATTTTCGTTTCAGGAGTCAAAACTTTGGGCCTTAGTCAACAATGCTGGCTTTTTAGCGGTTTATGGTCCAATGGATTGGATTGGCATTGAAGAATATGAGCAATCTGTTGGGGTCAATCTTCTTGGTGCAATTCGAATGACAAAAAAATTTACACAATTAATTAAAACTTCAAAGGGACGAATTGTTACAATGATTTCAGCATCTGGAAGACTCCATGGATTTTATACTGCCCCATATGTTGCAGCAAAATTTGGCCTTGAAGGATATGTTGATAATCTTAGACTTGAAATGAAACCATTTGGAATTAAAGTTTCAATTATTGAACCAGGAGCTTTTAAAACTACTTTAATGAATCCAGAGGCAATGATTCGAAGAGTTGAATCAGTTTGGTCTAAATTGAGTGAAGATATTCGAGATGAATATGGCAATGATTTTAAGGATAATTGTAAGTGCTTTTGAAAAATTTGCATAAAAATTTTGGTATGGAATTTTGGAAAAAAAGACAGTAATTTTAAAATTTTAAAAATTTTGGAAAAATTTGTTACTGTCTTTTTTACCAAAATTGGTTTTTAACCGAAAAATGAAAATTTAAACTGAAAATTCTGTATTTCCTTCATTTTTAAAAACATAGATCACATATTGTCCAACTAAAATTATTTGGATTTCTTATATCCCAAAATCCTTTTTCAGATATCCAAAGTTTCAACGCTGGCACCTCCCTTGTTGCCAATCGAAATATTGATATTGTTACAGATGCATACATCCATGCTCTCTGTGCTAAATACCCCAGAGCCCGATATATCTGTGGATGGGATGCAAAATATATTTTTATTCCAATGTCATTTATGCCTTCAACATGGCAAGATTTTCTCCTTCAACTTATGATGAATATTACCTCTGGATCAAAGCTT
This sequence comes from Panagrolaimus superbus, assembly GCA_964035985.1. NCBI lineage: Eukaryota > Metazoa > Nematoda > Chromadorea > Rhabditida > Panagrolaimidae > Panagrolaimus > Panagrolaimus superbus. The sequence goes on from OZ038357.1 coordinate 19,057,871, forward strand.
CCCGCCGCTTTAATGAATAACAATACTCTTTCAATTAACAATAATCCACCACATTGCCCTCCAGCACCATGTTAAAAAAATATATAAATGGTAAAAAAAAAAGTGATTACGGTAATTTTTGGAGTTTTGTTAAGTTTTTATTCCTGTACACTATTGTTTATATAAAAAAAGGGTTAAATTTTAAATAAATATACAAAAAATTAATGGTTGAAGGTTTGAGAAAAAAGTTATTAAAATTTTTAAGCAATTTTGAAAAAAAAGTGATAGTAACACAAAATTGATAAAAAAATTTCAAAAAAGTGTTACTATCTTCGTTTCAAGACCTCAAAAATTGCTTGAAAATTATCGATTTTGAACAAAAAGCAAAGATAAAAGATCCTTAGGTATTATATATATATATATATTTAATAATCAGAATAATATGGGATTAGTTCAGCGGAAGTAACGGCACGGCCAACTTCATTTTCACATAATACTGTAAAAGTGCCGTAATGATGGGGTCGAACATATGGAATTGTAATTCGACAAATATCTGCAGTATCTTCTACCTGGACATCCGGAAAGACAAGCTTCTCTTCATTAAAAAGCCAACAAACTTTTGGTCGTGGTGATCCCAAAAGTACACAATCAAAGACCGCTTTGGCACCCTCCGGGGCTCGAACGTCACTAAAGACTTTCAAAAATTCTGGAGCATATGACCATGGATTTTTTGCATATTTATTTTGTGGAATTTCATATGCAAGTTGATTGACTTGCTGAAAATAAAATATTTTAGGAAATATTTCAAAATATAAGAATTAATTAAATTTGTAAATATTTGAGATTACAGTAGTTTTATAAAAATGTTGTATATAAGTCTACTGTAATCAAAACTTAAAAACAGAAATTATTAAAAAATTAATTAACACAAATTTAAAATTTACCGTCGGTACACGTCAAATTCGGCATGCAATTTTCGAGACCGATGTTTGGCAAAATGTTTTTCAATGCCATGTGAGGAGAAAAAATGCGAAAACAATGAACAATTTTTTGCAACATGGCATTGATGAGACATTTTACCAGACATTAGCCACGAAAATCAATATCTGCGAAAAAAAACTTTGCTTTGAATAGAATTAATTAAATTTGCTGATATCTCAAAAATATATTTTTTGTATACCAGTTTTTACAAATAAATATTGTTTAATGAATCCATGTTTTATAATGGATTAACAAAAACAATATTTGCTTAAAAAATAAAGCTAAATAAATGAAGCTGCTTTTAAAAAACTACCGTTATCAAATATAAATATTTAACTCAAATTTGAATAAGCAAAAAGAAAACAAACCTTTGTCAAAGGACTTCGTTGCGGGATTGGATGATAAAGGACATCCGGTTGTTGAGTTTCCAAATGAAGGGAATCATATGATTGTGATGGATATCCGTTCATTTCAAAATTTCTGCTACTTCTTTAAAAAAAAGTTTTAAACAAAAAAACACAAAACTGTCAACAAAAATAACAAAGAAAAAAAACGTTTACAAAACTGTCAAAAAAAATAGTTTAAAAAAAACAGTCAAAAAAACAGTTAATTTTTTTGAAGCAGCGTTAACGTTTTTTTTTCTTCCGCAAAAAAATTGAATGAAAGCAAAAAAAATTTAGCAAAAGTTTTTGAAAAAAAAAAAGAAAAGTTCCTTCCGGATTTTGATTTATTCTTTTTTTTGCGCAGGCGGTTACGGAAGAAGAAAAAAAAGAGAGAAGAAGAAGCGCAAAAAAAGTAAGTAAAGTAAACAAAACACATACCTTTTCAAATAAAAAAAAGTCAGCAGCAGCAGCAGCAGCAACCGCAGCAAAAGCTTAAAATGAATGAATGCTTTAAAAAAAAAAAATGTTGTCGTAAAAATTCTTTCTTTTTTTGTTTCCCTCAATTTTTTGAAAGCTTCTTGAAAGAATAAAAAAAAATAAAATCGAGAAGAAAAAAAACGAAGGCAAAATGGAAAAAAAAAATACAAGAACGCAAGTGAAGATCAAATAATATGAAAAATTAAAAAAAAAAATAAACGCAAAAACAATGAAAATAATTTTTTTTTTCGAAAAGCTTTTAATAGAGGCAATTAAAGATGGGATCAATTGATTGATCGAAAAAATACAGTTTCTTGATTTTTTTTATTTTTAAATTTCGCACCGAATTGAAAGCAATTCGGTGCACTGTAAAGCAAAGAAAAAATTGAATTTCCCGCGTCGTTTTCTGGTAAAATGTTTCTTCAACGCCACGTGACAGAAAAAGTTTTCAGCTTTTTTCGTATTTTTGTTGAAAAAAAATAAGAAAAACGAAAAAATGTCTTTTTCTCCCACATTTGGCATTGAAAAACATTTTGCCAAACATCGATTTAGAAAATTAGGATTTGATCAGGGTTCTATGATATTTTGGCGGTGTCGGAAGCTGAAGATTTAAAATCAAAATTACAAAATAAAGATATTTCACAATTACTGTTATTAAATAATTTACACCTTTTCCTCGACAAATTCCCATGAAACTGTTTTAAAAAAAGTGATATTTATTATTATTCGATTTAAAAAATTATTTTAAGTTCTTTAAAGGGGGAGTCGCAGTTCACATAAATCTTTTCTTATAAAAATTATTGAAAATCAGGGGAAAAAAGAGAAAAGACGCACTATTTCTTTTCTTTGACTCGGCAGCGTTTTCTCTTTTTCTCTGCTCCCTCTTATAAAACGTTTGTGTGAAGTGCGACTCCCCCTTTAACTTATCACTTAAAGTACTTAAAATATGTTATAATATATTTAGATATTGTTGATAAAATTATCATTCAAATGATGCAACAATTCTTTTTAAACCATACAATCACAAATTCCATCAGGATTACAATTTGGGAATCCAAAAGGGCAAAAAAAACCAAAACATGGATCAATTGGATTCGCGATAAGATCACAAGGTTGAATATCTAAATTATATTTAAATTAATTGTTAATTAAAGAAAATCTTTAAACCTTGAGGAAATCCTTGTTCAATAAAAAATAAAGCAAAAACAAAAAAAAGAATAAAAAGTGTTGAAAACATTGAAGCAATTTTTTGGGGAGTCGAAAATGTTGAAACAAATTTGATAGAAATAATTATTTGTTAAAATACCAGCAAAAAATTGTTGATTTTGTGAAATTTTAGCGGCTGCTTTTATACAGTTTTTTTGAATGCTGAACAAATTCTAATTAATAATTTAAATTTTTAAAACGAATTAAAAACAAAAACAGTTTTAGCAGCTGCTTTTCTTAAATTTTTTTTATTTGTAATTCTGTAAAAAAGGGATTTTAAACGATTAAACCCCCTTAGAAAAACATCGTTGTAAACCTTGTTTGCTTATTTTATTTGTATTATATAAGTTAATTATTTAAAGGGAGCGTTCGGGGATAGACAAAGTTGTTTTTCATTTCATCGCACGGGTCCTCTTAGCACGAAAATATGCCAAAATGTTTAAAATAGTGAATATTACTATATTTAGACTATTTTTTGGGTCTTTACGATTAAAATTAACCCTAAAACATGTGCCCACAAAAAAAGAAACAATCCAGGAAAATACGAAATTTGAATATTTTATTGATTACTCCCCACATTTTTGAAAACCGTTAAATATTCTCAAAAAAAGTTTATATAAATCATATGTTTTTTAAAAACAGTTTTTTCTAGGCTTAATTTTAATCTTAAAAACAGAAAAAGTGCTCAAAATTTAGTAATATTCACTATTTTAAACATTTTGGCAAATTTTCGTGCTAAGAGAATCCGTGCAATGGAATGAAAAAAAAACTTTGTCTATCCCCCGAATACTCCCTTTAACAAAAAAATCACAAGCTTTTTTAAAATTTGTATTTTTGTTAACAATAAAAATTTGCACTTTGATAAAACTTTAATTTAAAAATAAACTTTTATCAAAGGCCAAATTTTTCAAATAAATTCTTGGTTCCTTGTCAACAAAAAAAAGATTAACAATGGAAAAATAAAAAAATTTTTGCCTGATTTTTTTATGATAACAAAGATTTGTTTGTTTGAGGTCGTGACTCGCCCTTTAACATTTATAATAACATAAATATTTTTTTGCCATAATAATAAATTTTATTAATAGTATTTATTATTCATACATGTAACGCTGAAAAATAGATTTGAATTAAAATAAAATTTTTGAAAAAAGACAGTATAAAAGCAGCCGAAAAATTATCAAAAATTCATCAATTTTTTGCTGGTATTTTTACAAATAATTATTTCTATCAAATTTGTTGTAACAATTTCGACTCCCAAAAAAAATGGCTTCAATGTTTTCAAAACTTTTTATTCTTTTTTCTGTTTTTGCTTTAATTTTTTTTGAACAAGGATTTTCTCAAGGTTTAAAGATTTTCTTTAATTATTAATTAATTATTTGCTTTTTAGATATTCAATTTTGCTACCCTTTTGATCCACTTCCATGTCCCGGCTTCTTTTGCCCCATTGGATTCCCAAATTGTAATCCTGATGGAATTTGTGATTGTATGGTTTAAATTAAAAAATTAAATTGTGTAAAACAGGCACAACAACTTTTCATATTTTTCAAGTATAATTTTTTCTTTCTTTCATTGTTGATTCTTTAAATACTTTTTTTTTTAAATTTATTTTTTACATAATAGTATTTCTTTTATTGGCAATTTTTAGATTACATTTTCTTTTTTTCAAAAATTATATTTAAATATTCAAAAAATGTGTTTTAAAACAAATATTAAGGTTGCTTTGAAAAAGCGGAAACTAAAAAAATATTTTTCCTTTTTCTCCTTTTTTTTATAAATCAATAAAATAAATGTTTTTTGTTGCTTGCTTTTTTGGAGAAAAAATGAAGAATCATAAATTTATGACGGAAAAAAAAGCGGGGAACGCTCGCGTTTGACTTGCTGCGTGCACGTCTCTAGTAAAAAATTTAAAAAACAATTGTTCCGGAAAACTACCCTTTCTTTTTCTTTTCTTTCGTTTGGATCAATGCTTGTGCGTATTTTTGACGGTCAATTTTTTTAAACAAAATATTTTTAACACATACATTTTATTCATTCGGGAGTAGTATTCCGTTACCGTTACACAGCGGAATCGCTATAAGAGATTTTGGAAATACGAGTGAAAAACGATGTTTTTCGATCGGCTCAAACCCAGCCGCTTCACATCCAAATGCTTAGATTGAAACTAAAAATGCTGATATGGCTATCAGGAACATGTCAGAAAAAAATTAAGCCTAAATATCCAAATTTGAAAATATGGCACCAAAAGTTAATTTCGCCAAAAACTCGATCGCGCACCTTTTATTGTTTATAACTTTGCGGTAATGTTTCCAATGACCTTGATTGAAACCTAAACTATAGCAAACACCTTGGAGAAAATATTTGCAAAGTTTTGGGCGTGGTGCCGTTTTTTCAGGATTAAAACTGAAAAAACGGCACCAAAAGTTTGAACGTTTTTCATTTCTATTTCCGAAAAATTCCGCTGTGGTTAGTGGTTTTCGGTTTTTTGGAAATAACTTTTTTAAATTGTTGAAATCAAAAAATCTATTATAGTACATCAGTCCACCCTATCAAAAGTTGATTCTAAAAAAAAGATGAAATTCTGAAAAGTTCTCATTGTCTCGAAATCAGCAATAAACCTAAATCGTACCAAATTATCAATTGATTTCGGTTAATTACCGTTTCTGATTTTAATTTTCATGGTATTACCGCAGTAATTCCGTGATTAGCGTACCGTAGCTGTTTTAAAAAACAAGGTAATTACCAGTGCTGTCGGTTCGCATGGTACTTGGTTTTCTATTTTTTGGTAATAACTTTTTTAAATTGTTGAAATCAAAAAATCTATTATAGTACATCAGTCCACCCTATCAAAAGTTGATTCTAAAAAAAAGATGAAATTCTGAAAAGTTCTCATTGTCTCGAAATCAGCAATAAACCTAAATCGTACCAAATTATCAATTGATTTCGGTTAATTACCGTTTCTGATTTTAATTTTCATGGTATTACCGCAGTAATTCCGTGATTAGCGTACCGTAGCTGTTTTAAAAAACAAGGTAATTACCAGTGCTGTCGGTTCGCATGGTACTTGGTTTTCTATTTTTTGGTAATAACTTTTTTAAATTGTTGAAATCAAAAAATCTATTATAGTACATCAGTCCACCCTATCAAAAGTTGATTCTAAAAAAAAGATGAAATTCTGAAAAGTTCTCATTGTCTCGAAATCAGCAATAAACCTAAATCGTACCAAATTATCAATTGATTTCGGTTAATTACCGTTTCTGATTTTAATTTTCATGGTATTACCGCAGTAATTCCGTGATTAGCGTACCGTAGCTGTTTTAAAAAACAAGGTAATTACCAGTGCTGTCGGTTCGCATGGTACTTGGTTTTCTATTTTTTGGTAATAACTTTTTTAAATTGTTGAAATCAAAAAATCTATTATAGTACATCAGTCCACCCTATCAAAAGTTGATTCTAAAAAAAAGATGAAATTCTGAAAAGTTCTCATTGTCTCGAAATCAGCAATAAACCTAAATCGTACCAAATTATCAATTGATTTCGGTTAATTACCGTTTCTGATTTTAATTTTCATGGTATTACCGCAGTAATTCCGTGATTAGCGTACCGTAGCTGTTTTAAAAAACAAGGTAATTACCAGTGCTGTCGGTTCGCATGGTACTTGGTTTTCTATTTTTTGGTAATAACTTTTTTAAATTGTTGAAATCAAAAAATCTATTATAGTACATCAGTCCACCCTATCAAAAGTTGATTCTAAAAAAAAGATGAAATTCTGAAAAGTTCTCATTGTCTCGAAATCAGCAATAAACCTAAATCGTACCAAATTATCAATTGATTTCGGTTAATTACCGTTTCTGATTTTAATTTTCATGGTATTACCGCAGTAATTCCGTGATTAGCGTACCGTAGCTGTTTTAAAAAACAAGGTAATTACCAGTGCTGTCGGTTCGCATGGTACTTGGTTTTCTATTTTTTGGTAATAACTTTTTTAAATTGTTGAAATCAAAAAATCTATTATAGTACATCAGTCCACCCTATCAAAAGTTGATTCTAAAAAAAAGATGAAATTCTGAAAAGTTCTCATTGTCTCGAAATCAGCAATAAACCTAAATCGTACCAAATTATCAATTGATTTCGGTTAATTACCGTTTCTGATTTTAATTTTCATGGTATTACCGCAGTAATTCCGTGATTAGCGTACCGTAGCTGTTTTAAAAAACAAGGTAATTACCAGTGCTGTCGGTTCGCATGGTACTTGGTTTTCTATTTTTTGGTAATAACTTTTTTAAATTGTTGAAATCAAAAAATCTATTATAGTACATCAGTCCACCCTATCAAAAGTTGATTCTAAAAAAAAGATGAAATTCTGAAAAGTTCTCATTGTCTCGAAATCAGCAATAAACCTAAATCGTACCAAATTATCAATTGATTTCGGTTAATTACCGTTTCTGATTTTAATTTTCATGGTATTACCGCAGTAATTCCGTGATTAGCGTACCGTAGCTGTTTTAAAAAACAAGGTAATTACCAGTGCTGTCGGTTCGCATGGTACTTGGTTTTCTATTTTTTGGTAATAACTTTTTTAAATTGTTGAAATCAAAAAATCTATTATAGTACATCAGTCCACCCTATCAAAAGTTGATTCTAAAAAAAAGATGAAATTCTGAAAAGTTCTCATTGTCTCGAAATCAGCAATAAACCTAAATCGTACCAAATTATCAATTGATTTCGGTTAATTACCGTTTCTGATTTTAATTTTCATGGTATTACCGCAGTAATTCCGTGATTAGCGTACCGTAGCTGTTTTAAAAAACAAGGTAATTACCAGTGCTGTCGGTTCGCATGGTACTTGGTTTTCTATTTTTTGGTAATAACTTTTTTAAATTGTTGAAATCAAAAAATCTATTATAGTACATCAGTCCACCCTATCAAAAGTTGATTCTAAAAAAAAGATGAAATTCTGAAAAGTTCTCATTGTCTCGAAATCAGCAATAAACCTAAATCGTACCAAATTATCAATTGATTTCGGTTAATTACCGTTTCTGATTTTAATTTTCATGGTATTACCGCAGTAATTCCGTGATTAGCGTACCGTAGCTGTTTTAAAAAACAAGGTAATTACCAGTGCTGTCGGTTCGCATGGTACTTGGTTTTCTATTTTTTGGTAATAACTTTTTTAAATTGTTGAAATCAAAAAATCTATTATAGTACATCAGTCCACCCTATCAAAAGTTGATTCTAAAAAAAAGATGAAATTCTGAAAAGTTCTCATTGTCTCGAAATCAGCAATAAACCTAAATCGTACCAAATTATCAATTGATTTCGGTTAATTACCGTTTCTGATTTTAATTTTCATGGTATTACCGCAGTAATTCCGTGATTAGCGTACCGTAGCTGTTTTAAAAAACAAGGTAATTACCAGTGCTGTCGGTTCGCATGGTACTTGGTTTTCTATTTTTTGGTTATAACTTTTTTAAATTGTTGAAATCAAAAAATCTATTATAGTACATCAGTCCACCCTATCACAAGTTGATTCTAAAAAAAAGATGAAATTCTGAAAAGTTCTCATTGTCTCGAAATCAGCAATTAACCGAAATCAAACCGAATTATCGATTGATTTCGGTTAATTACCGTTTCTGAGGTATTGTTTATTTTTCAGAATCTCATATTTTTTTAGAATCAACTTGTGATAGGATGGACCGATATGTTATAACAGATTTTTTGATTTCAACAGTTTAAAAAAGTTATTACCAAAAAACCGAAAACCGAGTACCAGGAGAACCGACAGCACTGGTAATTACCTTGCTTTTTAAAATAGCTACGGTACGCTAATCGCGGAATTATTGCGGTAGTACGGTGAAATTTAAAATCAACAACAAAAAACAGTTAATCAATAAAATTGTGTTCAAATTCTGCTTCTGAATCAGATTCTTCTCTTTCTTTTTCAGCATTTGCAACATTTCTTTTTTGCATTACTCTTATTTGAAGATGCTTTGATCAGGGAATAAACGGTATATTATATCCACGGTACGGTAAAACGGGAAGTTACCGTACGTTACCTCGGTATTTTACAACGGTAACAGAACACCTTTCAGGAGAGAGGGCTTTTTCATAAAAACGGGTCATAAAAAGTTGCTGAATCACGAAAAAAAAACGGTATGCATTCTTTTTAAAGATTTGATTGTCACAAAAAATAATATCCCTTTGAAAAATATTAGTTTTTATGTAATCATTTTCTAAAAAATTTAATTTATTTACAATCAATATACAAAAACCAATCTATTTTTTCAATGGTTCAATTAAAAAATATTTTCCAAATTTAATAATTCTTCCCCCACAATTTCGATGAAATGCAATCTCTTTTTTTGTAAGTCTTTGAGTTAAAGATGTAAAAATATTTCTTATCAGTCCATCAGAGATCAACAAATTTAGTCGTGTTAAAATTGAATTTCTTTGTTCCAAAGATGATCTAAAACCAAGGGCACGAAAATTTTGAAGTTGGCCGTAAATGTCATTAAAGCCTGGAGCAATAAATGTTGAAATTACTTCGGCGGTTTTAGAAAAAAGGGTTTTAGTTTCAAATTCTCCAATATTATTTTGATAACAATCAAAAGCTCCAATTAATTGAATATTTTGAGCTGGCCTTAAAACCGTAAATAATCTTTCAGCCATTTCATATTTTAATTTTGACAATGGATAATTGGATATTATTAAATCCGCTAATGAATTAGTGAGCTGAAAAAAATATATATATATATGTGTGTGGATTAAATCGGATTTAAAAAAATCACATCGACTGAAAAAGTGCAATGTCCGAGAGTAAAAAAAAGAAGTGAACTGTGATGCTTTGATAAATCCCTTATCTATTTCATCTCAATTTATTAGGTATGTTTACCAAGGTTTAAAAAAAATTTTTCTATGTTATCATATCAGTTCCTCCTATACAGAACACTGATAACAAGTTAAATGTAAAAAAATAAACTTCTGAGATAATGCTTAATTTTCTAAATTACATTTTTTTGTTACAATCAGCTAATCATAATTCAGACTGAAATGCTCAAATACATAGATTTTTCGGTAAAAATACATTCTTATCAGTCCTTCAGAGATCAAAAAATTCAGATAAAGCTAAACTAAATTTGCATAAGTTTTTGCATAACATTCTTTTTTTTCAACGTGAAAAAACGATAAACACAATTTATTTATAAAAAGATTTCCGGCGTTTTTTTCATTTTTTCGTTTTTTCAAAAATGAATTATTGCTGCTTTAAATTTTTATTTTTCTTCGGTTTTATTGGTTTATTTTTTGATCCACTTTTTGCGGCAAAACTTCAAAGACATGAAAATGTTTCAAATGATTATTTTATTTTGGATGGTAATGATGCAATTAATAAACAACAACTTCAATCTGATATTTTGTTAGCTGATGGATCAGTTCAAGGAATAGTGGATGGAAATGATATTAGATTAAGTGGATATGGATCAATTAATCTTACTTTAACTGATGGAACACTACAATTTGAAGTTTGTGAAAGTTGCAGAGGAAGGTAAGCTTTTTTTTAAGAGTATAAAAATACTTGACATTTAACGATTTTACTTTTCTTTTAGATCTAAAGTTTGTTTTCCTACTGCCAAAGTTCATTCTGAAGCGACATGTCCCGGATATTCATCTTACTGTAAATTTGAAGTAGAATATAAAAAGAGCAAAGCAGATGGAATTGAAAGCATTTATTTTAATGATGATCGGGTTTACAAAAGTAATTTTAATGGAGATTGTCTTCGACCAACAATGCATTGGGGACTAGTTGTTGCAGTCGGAACAAGTGGATTTAAATCATGTGAACCAAAAACTGATGACATTGATAAAATGATAAAACTTTACGTCGATATCGATGCTTCATGTCCGATCAAAGTTGTAAGTTTTTTTTGTTTTTTTATTTATTAAAATTAGTTCATTTATAGAAAAATGCTAAAATCCATGTACCAGACGTCCCTACAGCAGATCCTCTATCAAATTCAACTACAGATAATAAATCTTCCACGACATCCGTTCCTGTTTGGGCAATTGTGATTATGGTTCTTGGGGGTATTGCTTTTATCCTTATAATTGGTGGTTTTGTGTAAGTTATTTTATGTAAGTTTATAAGAATTTAATCACACTTTTTGTTATAGTTGTTATCTTTTCAAAAAGCGCCAATCTGCAAAAGTTCCTTCACCAACAGCTGATGTAGCTAAAACTACAGCAAATGTTGCAACACTCGAGACTCCATCAAAACGTAAATATGATTTAAATTTCACTAAATTTGAACCAAGCAAAAAATCGAAGAAAAGTCAAAAAAAGAAGAACAAGAAAATGACCACTCAAGAAAAAACTGAAGATGCACCAGCTCCACATGTTACTCTTCCCCTAACTCCAACAGCAGCAGCACCTCCACCAGAACCAGCTCCATATGTTCCATATGCAAAAATTCCACGGATTTTCCCACGCTCATTAAAATCCGCCAAAACAGATTCACTTGATGAGACCACAAAAAAAGATAAACTTGCAATGGTTGAATCTGCTCCTATCTCTTTACATCATCATTGTATTAAACCTGCAAATTCTGATCTCCTTGCTGAAATGAAAAAGTAATTTTTATATTATTTGTACATATTGATCTACTGTATCGTGTTTTAGTAATTATCCTGAAACTTGTCACGATGTAATGGGAGGTGAAGTTGATCTTCTCTGTTCACCTGTCAGCAAAATGTTTGCTTCAATAAATGAAATGGCGTAAGTTTGTATTTTGTTAATAAAATTATATTTATTATATAATTTTAGACTTGAATATGAACAAAAACTTACGGCTGTTGGATGTGACTTTGATGAATACTGTCGAATTGTCTCAATATCTGATGGTGCTCGTCGATTTATTCAAGATAAACTTACTGCTGCTACTCTTGTATATTTTGCTTTTGGTGCTGAATATCACCAATATTTGACTGATGATGTTGCTGTTTTATCAAAACTTTCCATTCCATTATTAATGGTCATCGCCTTCCAGCCTCGTTTTGATACTTCCAATCGTAAAAAAGCTTGTTCATTATTACGGTATGTTTTAATTTTTGAACTACATTATTTAACTAATATAAATTTTTAGCCGTAAGCTTCCAATTGTTCTTGGAAATTTTACAGCTGTTCAAAGAAAGGATATGCCTTTTCCAATAAATATTATTGAAGAAGCCTATTGTAAAGAACCATTGTATTTCCGTAATACTGATGGAATTTTGACTGATTCTGAAGGTCAAAAGAAAGCAGAAGAAGTTGTTGAAAAGAAAGAAGGTAAAGGTGGTGATGGAAAAGGAAGAAAGAAATCTTCAAAGAATCGTCATTAAATGTGTTTTTTGTAAAGTTGTGTTTGGTGTTTATACAATAAAACTTTTTTTTATTGAAGGTCCTTTCATTAATGTTAGCTGATAGTTATTGAAAAAGTTGATTCAAAAAAAATTGTTGACTTTACAAATAAAGACTAAATAATTTTTAAACACTTTTTAAAAAATTTAAAAAATTAATGTTTGTAAATTAAAAGTAACACTCTTAAAAAAAGCACTTGTCCCAACACGAAATTTACAATAATAACTTTTTAGTGATAAACTAATATATGATTACTGTAATCTTAAATGCAGTTATATTTTAACTATAACTATTATTCAAAGAGTATAGAAAACGCAAACATTTTTATACCTTAACGATTTTTCGTCACAGTTATTAAACTTAAAATTATTTTTACCAAAACCTTTAAAGTTACAGTATCCCTCGACCATTTCGCCCCCAAAACAATTACTTACTGTCATAATTTGTTTATCATTAATTTTATCAGAAATCATTGTTCGAATTCTTGAAGAAATTTGAAATTTGCTGCCACGTTTTTGAACTGATTTCGTTTTATTTTGAGTTGTTGCAGCTGATGTTATTAAACAAAAATTACAAAATATAATTGTAATTAATAAAAAATTTATGACAATTAAAGGTGTCATTCTATTTTTTTTAAAAACGAAATTTGTCATTTCATTGTTGTCCAACAATAATAAAAAAGAATTAAACAAAGGATATAATTTTATATACTCAAAAAAACACTGAATTGATTCGATTTTTTGTCGATTTTTTGAAAAAGCGATTATCAAAATTTTTGAGGATTAATGAAAAAGGGAGAGATTGGGAAAAAAAAGAACTTCCGCATTAATTTTTAAATTTTTTTGAAATATTTAAATCAAACATCTTATTTTAAAAAAGGAAGTAAAAAAAGATTTATGAAAGCTTTAAAAATTTTTAAAAGAAAACGAAATTTTGTCGAAAATAAACCAAAATTTAATTTACAAAAAAACATTTTTATTGAAAAACTTTTTAAAACAAAAAGCAAAACATTATAAAAAAACACTTTTTTTTTTCTTGAGTAAATCTGAAATATCTATCTGTTCACCGATGAAATTTCCAGTTGATCCTAAAATCAATAATTATAATATCAATTTTACGATCAACTTTGATAATCAAAAAATAGTATTGAAGGAATTTTTTTTAGGATAAAAATTTACATTTTAAATCCCCCAAAAAAGGGCTAATAAAGATCCCGGTTTTATCAGATGTACTCGAAATTAATAAAAATGTGTTTTAAAAAACAAGCTTAAAAAAATTTTAATTAGAAAATTTATCCAAAGATTCTTCAGAAATTCGAACACGTTTATGCTGTGAATTAGTTGAACGAAGGGAGGTCCGTATTGTGGCAGCAGCTGAAGAAGAGGGGGTAACATTTAAAGTTGGAGCAGTAACGAATTCTTTTCCAACAATATAATCTCGAAAAACTTTTAATAATCGTTCTTCTGGAATTATTTTATATTCATACACAATTGATGTCAAAAGTTTCATATCCATTTTTTCAATACAAATATGTGGAACAAGTGGAGCCATAAAAATTTTTAAATTTTTGGGATTGATTTTCATTTGATTTGTTTCACATTGTCCTTTGGCCCAATCATAGACCTACGAAATAAGATGTTATTATGAATTTTTTATTTATTAAAATGATAATCATGTTAGCGGCTATCAGACTCTGCGAAATCGAAATTATTTTTTTCAAGGTCGAAATCGAAATTTTGTTTTGTTGAAAAAACCTGAATAAAGAAGGATTCTCCCGGATAATTAAGGATACCAAAAAATTAAAATATTTATAAAGAAGATAACAAACACACTGAAAAAAATGGGTGTAAAAAATGGCCACTCCTAAACAAAATAGATCTATATTTACTCCTAAAAGGAGTAAATATAGATCTATTTTTAGGTGTATTGGGCATCCTTTTTTTCAGTGCAAATTTAGATTTTGGGTTCCGGACAGAAATCGAAATAATTTTTTTCAAGTCGAAATCGAAATTTCAAAACTGCAATCAAGGCCGTATTTAGGGGGGGGGGGGGGGCACTTGAGGCCGTGCCCCCCCCCCCCGAAATTGAGGAATTTCCTTTGATCTTTTGCCGTTTCGCGTTGGTGGCGGCAAAAGATCAAAAGCGTGCCCCCTCCGAAATTTTTTTCTGTATACGGCCTTGACTGCAATGATATTTTTTATTATCGAAATCAACATTTTTGATTTCGCAACGCCCTGCTGACTGATCAGCCTATTAATCAAGGAAAACTTCAAAAAAAAACTCACTTTTTGAAAAACCATATTTTCCGAAAATGTATCAGTTCGAGGACAATGCTTAACAAATTCAAGGGCTAATCCGGTGGAAATCCATGACACTGTTGTAACCATTTTATTTCGCTTAAAATATTGTAATCGTGCTGTTGGAACATTGCACGGAACTGCTTTCATGCATTTTACAATCATATCACATTTATTTTCATAAAGAAATCCAATTTCAGCAAATTTATAAAGATCAGATTCATGAAAAATTTGTGGAATTTTGTTGACACATGTTTCAAACAAGAATGGAACATCATACATATGACCTGTAAGATGCAAATTTTATGTTTGTAAAAAGATTTGATAAAAAAAACTAACTCAAGTGCAACAATACTTCAGCATTTGCAGCATTAATTTCACATTGATCAGTATAAATAAACTTAAAAAAATTGTTGAAATCTTCATAAGTTACTTTTGGATCATCAATTGAATGCCGTTGATTAGACGGTGCCATTGGGCCTTTGATCATCGCTTTAAGGACAGGTGATCGAGTGATAAGTACAAATTGATGAGCTTGAAGTTCCTAAACGAAGAATACAATTATAAGGGGTTCCCCAAAAGCTCTTTCCGCGGTTTGCACTTGGCTAAGTGTTCCGAAAACGCGGAAAGAAATTATGAAACACACTTATATATCTCACAATTAAAATGTAACTCACTTTTTTATCAATGATAAATGTGACATCAGCACCTTCCTTTGATTCAAAAACTAATTCATATGCTGTTGAAAGAGACATGGTGTAAGTGTGTACGTTTTGAAATCCTAAAAATAAAATTAATCAGGTCATAACAGGGGCTCTGCAATATTGATATTGCGAAAATCAAAATCAACATTTCTGTGATAAATGAAATTGATCGATATCGATATCACAAATCCATAAAGAATTTCCAAACAAAAAATTGTTTTTCTCTCAAAAAGTGTTAAAGGAATACAATTTTTTGAGCATTTTCCGCAACAGACTTTTTCAGAAATAAAAATGAAAAAAGTTCAAACTTTTGCTGCCATTTTTTCAGTTTTAACCCATTTCGCCCAAAATTTTGCCAATATCTTCTCAAAAGTTTTATCTATAGTTTAGATTCCATTCAAGTTTATTGGAAGAATATCCGTAAAGTTATAACCAATAAAAGGTGCGCGATCGATTTTTTGGTGAAATTAACTTTTGCTGCCATTTTTTCAAATAATTTGCATATTTCGCTTTAATTTTTTTGGCATCTCTATCAACATTTTTAGCTTCAATTAAACAATTTGATAATAATTCGGCTGAGTTTGAGCCGTCCGAAAATGTTGCAAAATGTTTTCAATGCCATGTGGGGGGGGGGGGGGGGGGGGGCGATGTTTTCAGACAAAAAAATACCAAAACTTTTTGCCACACGGCATTCAGGGTTGCACCGGGGCAATTTTTATCGGCTCCAGCTCCGGAGCCGCAACAACACTGATGGTTACCAGATATCAGCTTAAAAAATTGAAATTTTTCTCTTTTGATTCGACGTAACGTTATTATTATTTATAAAAAAGACCAAATTTATATTCTACAGTAAAAACACGAAAAAACAAACAACATTTTTAGACAACATCAAAAAATTGTCCGATGCTTAAAAAAATTGTTTTTTACTTAAAAATTGTCCAAAACTTCCGACTTTAAAATCATCAAAAGCTAAAACTAATTTATTTCTCCGATATTTTTTTTTACGTTCAAGTGATACATTCAAACAATTTTGTTATGAAAAAAAAAAACTTTTTAAAGTTCAATTTTTCTTCCTTCTTTTTGGCGCCACATGCCCTTTTTCGGAGAACAAAGAAAATTTTCGAAATGTTTTTTTAAAACAAACAAAATCAAATTTTTGGCGGAAACAAAAACATATATTTTTTTAAAAACACAAAACTGACGAAAAAACTTTTTAGGATTAACCATTAACATAAAAAAAAACACTCTTTCAATAGATTTAGGCCAAATGTTCTTCTGAAATATGCGAAAAGAAATTTGACATTTTTTATAATTAAAGTTTATTAAAAATTATCGTTAAAAAATAGTATAATAGTTTCTTTAAAAAAATACACAAAAAATATATATCATCAAATATAATGAAATAAATTTATTTGGTATTAGGATCCATTGTTCCAGCGATTTTAGCCTCATATGGACCAGTTGCCTGTGATTCACCATATGATTTTGTAACCATTTGATCATATTGAATTGTTCCAGTTGAAACGGTGGTATTAGTCTTATGCTTTTGATGATGTTGATATCCAGCATATCCGGCTGCTCCAATTGCCCCAACAATTGCTGCCCCAACTGCTGCCCCTGTAAGAGCCGTCTTCAATTGTTCCTTCTTTCTTGCATCTGGAGACATGGTGGTAAATGTTGACTCTTCATAGAATCCATCTGAAGCTGCAGTCGGGCGTTCATTGATATTTGTTGCAACACCTCTTCGAAGAATTTCATCTTCTGGAACTGGTAACATATTAATTTCATGTGAAATTAGCATAAAAATGCAAACAAATGCCCAGCTTTTTGATGCCATCTTTTTTTTGAGAAAGTTTAAATATGCCTATAAAAATGGTTTTAAGATTTTATGTAAATTTTTTTGGGGGAACATAGAAATCAGTCAATCAATTCAAAGAGGAATTTTATTTTTCTAAAATTAGGCTAGGATCATTTTTGAGGGAGTTTATCTTTTGTGTTTATTGGGGCACCAAAAATAACTTAAAAACAACTCCGCTCCATTGAATGCCTGATTTTCACGTGCAATTATTTAAAATAGTTGTTTGTTCAAAGACAAAACTCATTTTTTAAAAAAAACAAAAATCAGTACAAAAGCTGTGCAATATCGAAATTTAAAAAGTCGAAATTCGAAATAAAAAATATCTCTTAGAAATCGAAATATCGACTTTTCGATTATGTTATTTCGGATTTTTGAAAATCAAATTTCGATTTTGCAGATCCCATTCAGAGGGGTCGGTTCTCCATTTATTCGGTTTTTGATTTTTTGGTTACAAATTTTTAAAATAGCGAAAATCGAAAAATTTATCTGAGCATTTTAATCCGACCTATCACCCGTACGTCGGATTAAAATGCTCAGATAAAATTAATTGTAAAACAAATTTTAAAAATTAACCATTGTCTCTTTAACCGAAATCAATCGATACTAATTCGGCACCGATTTTTTGCAGACAATAAAATTTTATTACAAAACTTTTCCAGAATCTTTTATATTTTTACAATCAATTTGCGGCGGATTGAAGTACTCAAATATGAATTTAAAAAAGTTGTTGTTACCCCAAAAACCAAATACCTAGTGAACCAAAACAACACTTTTTTAAATTACAATAAAATTCTCAAATTCGCGACTTAAATTTAAATTAATATTTAATTTAAAAAAAATATTTTCAGTAAAAAAATATCAAACTTTGTTTTTCAACGTAAATGAAAAATAATGAAAGCTGTTTTTATTTTAAAAAGCTTTTTGTTTTCATCACTTCAACTTAACTCAATTTGATTGAAAGATAGATATCTTTTATCATCAAAATTTCTTTAACTAAATTGCTTTAATTGAAAAATAACAACAACTGATTTTCCCATTTTTTCCGCCATTAATTTAAAAAAATAATGGTGTAAATTGTTTTTTTCAATCAAATATGTGTTGGATTTTGTGTGTCTGTTATTCAACTGTTGTTTGCGAAATTAAATCTGATAACAGCTATCAACAGCTGCTGCCACAAATCACAAGGATGTTTTTAAAAGAATGTTTTTCAAAAAATGTTTGTCAAAAATAAACATGTCTATCTTAGATCAAAGCCTAGCCTAATTTGTTTAATCAAAAAATCTTTAAAGTTAGCCATTTCTGATTTTCTTTTAAAAAAGGAGTGTCGACGTCAAGCAAAAAAAAAAGTTTTATGGACAAACAACTATGTTTTAGAAAAAACAAATAGCATGGACAAAAGCCTTTTTCTGAGATTTTGAGAAGTTCTTGCAAAAATATTTTTTTATGTTATTAATTAGGAGATCAAGGGTTACAAAAATATGTTTTGTGGAGTCTTAATATTGCATATTTAAAAAAAATTAATATTAAAAATTCACTTTGTTGGGTAAAAATTTGTACATTTTTGCCAACAATTTTTTGGCGTTCAAAAAAAAGGTTCTTTGCCACTTTCTTAATTTTATCGATCAGTGCAACACTGCCTTTAAAGGGGGAGACGCACCTCTAATAATTTTTTTGTTTGACATTGATTGGATGTCTCGACGCGAATCAACGCTCAATGGAGCTGCTTTTTTTATTCATTGGAGCTGCAAAATGTCAAACAAAAAACAGCTCCAATGAACCCTGTTAGAGGTGCGTTTTCCTCTTTAAAGGGGGAGACCCCCCTTGAACAATTTTTTGTTCAGGGTTCATTGGAGCTGCTTTTTTTAAAACCTTTTACAGCTCCAACAAATAGAAAAAGCTTCAATGAATCTCCGATCGCGTCGGGACCATCAAGAAAATTGCAGCAAAAAATTGTTCGAGGTGGGTCTCCTCCTTTAAAGGGAGGGTCGGAGATAGTGAAAAACTTTTTACGACTGTTTTCCGTCGTTCCAAGTGATGGGGAATGAAAAAGTTTGTCCGCCCGCACGCAACGAATGCATTCTCCATCACTTGGAACGACGGAAAACTGTCATAAAAAGTTTTTCACTATCTCCGACACTCCCTTTAATGTCCAAAATTGAGAATATTGTTTTTATGACCAAGACCTATATCGGCTCGACCAGAAACCAAAAAAACCCGGGTCACAGGTCAACTTTTAAATTCCTATCTGGTCGAGTTTCCGGGTCGAACAAATTTATTTAAACGCATCAAATAAAAATCTGCATTAGTCATTCACATTCTTTTGCATTTGATTAAAGACTGATAAAACACACTAAAATTTTGATAAAGAAAGAATGGAAACAATGCAAACATGTTTATTTGCAAGCAAAAAGTACAACAATAAAACATCAATTTTTTTACGCAAATACAAAAATTCCTCCCCCCTTTTTTTTGTCAAACCTTTAAAGAAGCTTATCAAATTTTGAAATTTCAACACACTTTCTTATTTTTTTTGATTTTTAAAACATACATTTTTTTGGATAGAAAAAAGAGTGATTATTTTTGCTTCCTAAAAAAATGAGTGTTGCTAAAAATTTTTTAAATCCAGGAGATAATTTTAATTCAGATCAAGCGGAAAGAATTAAATTATCGAATAGAAAAAGTAAAGAAATTGAAAGAAATTATTTTAAAAATGTTATTGAAATATTTAAATTTAATGATCAAATGATTAAAGCTGCAAAACAAGAATATTCAAGCTTTAATTTTGATGAAAAAAATGAAAATGCGGCTCAAAAATTATTATTATTAAAGAAAATATTAAAAGATTACAAAAGTTTACCCGAAAAAGTAAGAACTAATTCAAAAACCCGAAAAATAGTTTTACAACAAAATGATGAACAAAAAAATTGTGGTGATTTTTCCAATAATGAAAGTACCATGGATGAATTGTTTATTAGTCCTTCTCCGATTTTTAGAATTTCAAAAGGTTTGTATTTTTGAAAGCTTTTTAAAAAGGGGTTTCAAAATTTTATGTGATTTTTGGGGGGAACGAAATTTGTAAACCCCAAAAACCAAATTTGAACAAAGAGGTAATATAAAACGAGGATATAAAAAAAGTTCTGGCGAGGGAACGAAAAAAGCACAAATTATAAAATATTTGACACCCTTTTTACAACTTCACTTTTAATGGTTGTACGAAAATATTGACCGCGGATTTTCTCGAGTTGAGTTTTGGCATTTTTGAAAAAATATTTACCGCGCATTTTCTCGAGTTGAGTTTCGGCTTTTTTGAAAAAATATTTACCGCGCATTTTCTCGAGTTGAGATTTGGCCTTTTTGAAAAAATATTTTTTAGCAGTTTTTTTCCAAGTTTGAAAATCGCCTAATTTAAGTACAATGTGCAGTTTTTCAATATTTTCGTATTACTGTTAATTTTGAAGTTGAAAATGGGTCAAAATGAAAATTGAACATTTTTGCTCATTTTTTACATTTCCAACCGTTGGAAGTTTTTTGACATTTCCAACCGTTGGAAATTTTTTAACATTTCCAACCGTTGGAAATTTTTCATCGGCAGCTTCTTTTCAGGCAAAAAACTCTGATGGGAATCGAACCCAGGTCTTGTAGTCTTATAGTCAAGCGTGTTAACCACTCGACCACAAATGCAGCGAAAGATGATGCACGGAAATGCATCTTATACATTCTTCTTTTGCAAATGCAAATAAAACAGGAATGAATTTTCCTTTGCAAAAGAAGAATGCATAAGATGCATTTCCGTGCATCGTCTTTCGCTTCACCTGTGGTCGATTGGTTAACACGCTTGACTATAAGACTACAAGACCTGGGTTCGATTCCCATCAGAGTTTTTTGCCTGAAAAGAAGCTGCCGATGAAAAATTTCCAACGGTTGGAGATGTCAAAAAACTTCCAACGGTTGGAAATGTTAAAAATTTTCCAACCGTTGGAAAAAGAGTAAGATACTCAAGAAATGATAATTTATCATTTTCAACTTCAAAATAGGCTATAATTTTGACAGTTTAAGTCGCATATTTTGGAGGTATCGGAAATTAGGCGATTTTCAAACTTGGAAAAAAACTGCTAAAAAATATTTTTTCAAAAAGGCTCAACTCGAGAAAATGCGCGGTAAATATTTTTTCAAAAATGCCAAAACTCAACTCGAGAAAATGCGCGGTAAACATTTTTTCAAAAATGCCAAAACTCAAGTTGAAAAAACCCGCGGTCAATATTTTTTCAAAACGTTCAAAACTCAAGTTGGGCCACGAAAAAAAAGCCCAAGTTGAGAAACGGCCTAAAAAGTGTCAAGTGCTGGCACTTTGATTTTAAACGGCTATTTTTGGTCCCTCGCCAGAACTTTTTTAATATTCTCGTTTTATATTTCGATTTCGATTTTGATCGAAATTTGTTTTTTATTTACTTTATAAATACAATCATTTCTGCTTCAGGGTATCTCTATTATCCGAAAATGCTTTTAAAGGGAGTATCGACGACAAGCAAGTATCAGGGAAAACGTGGATCAAAAATGTCCCTGAATCAGGGAAAAACCCGAAAATAAAAACGCGGAACTCGGTTTCCATACATCCGATTTTTTTATGGACACCAATTTTGCATCAGAAAAATACCTAAAGAAAGAAAAAAGGATCAAAAGTTTTAGACTCGGATTTTGAAGCACTTTCGTGTCGAGAGAATCAATCAGATTTTACTTGCTTGTCGTCCGACATTTCCTTTAAAAGCAGTTTGAATATTAAAAAAAATTATTCAGCTTTTTTTATTTTCAAAAATCATCATGAATTTCGATTCCGAATAAAGTTCCGGTTTCGACATTTTGGGTTCCACTCCGACTTTTTAAATAAAATTGTGTGATAAGGTAAAAGGAATATATTTCTTCAATTAAATGTTTACTTTTCAAATTCCATAAATTCCTTTATTGATATTTACTGATAACGAAAAAGAGCAAGTAAAATATAATATATCATTTCTCTCTCCTTAAAAAAGAGTATTGAAATTTCTATCCTTAATTTTTTACCATTTTAGAAATTGAAGAACATTTAAATATTCAAAAAATGAATAAAGAATTAAAACAAATTTATGGAATTTTTTATGGCCATATTATTGGGGATGCAATTGGAGTTCCATTTGAAGGGCAAAAGTCTGAAGTTGTAAAAGAAAGAATAAAATTAGAGCAAAATTTAAGAATCAATAATAACCTTTTATCTATCACTGGACATCCACCACTTGTAACACCAGGGCAGGTTTGTTTGTCTATAAAATTGTTCATTTTCTGGGAAATCGTATAAAAAGTAGGGAATTTTTCGGAAATTTCGATTTCGGAAATTTTACGAAGTTGTTTTAAAGAACCTTTTCAGTATTAAACATTAAATTAGAAGCATTTTCGGACTCTTAAGCTGTTTTTAAAAGCTAAAAATAACCATTTTTAAATAGTTTTAATTTCAAAATTTCTGTTTCTATTCATTAATTTTTGGGAAATTAAAATTATTTCCCGAAAAATTTGAGAAATTTCCCGGGAAATGGAAATAATTAACCCTATTTGCCTTTTAGTTTTAATAATTAATAATTCCAAGATGTGATAAAAAAGTTTTAGTTTACAAATGACACTGAATTAGCTCTGACATTGGCAAGATCAATGATTGCTAAAAATGGATATGATAAAATTGATGTTGCATGTTCGTATGCATTTTTGTTTTCAAAAACCAATCCTTTTACGGTTCATCAAACAATGGAAAATGCTTTAATTTGTTCAACCCTGACGGGTAAGAATTATTGAAATTTGCAAAATTAAGAAATTCTTTATCAGTGATATTTTTGGCGAAAATTATACTTGGATTGTTTCTTCTAACAAAATTTTTGTTTTAAAAAAATTCTCAAAATCAAAACAATATTTTTGACAACTTTTTTTGTTCTTTTTCAGATTATTTTAATTCCATTCAGATAGAAAAAGTCATCTGATTTTTTGAATCTTTTCGGGTCGAAAACCGAATTACGAATTTTCCGAATCGGGTCAAGGGTCACCGGTCGGGTCGGATTGACTAAAACTAATTACAACTTTCAGCTAACAAACATGTTACTTACAAAATGCTTCAAAAATTTACTGATGAAGAAAAAATGCAAATTTTTAATGAAGTTTTTAAAAATGTTAAAGAACGGAATTCTGAATGTTTAAGCAATGGTTCATTAATGAGAATTTCACCTTTAACAATTGCATTAAGAAATCAAAGTATTGAAACGTATGTTGAAATAATAATAAATAATTAAATATAAATATAAAGTTCATTTTTCAGAATTCGAGAAAAAGCAAAAGAAGATGCTTCATTAACTCATGGGAATCTGATAGCTGGAGATGCGACGGCAACTTATTGCGTTGCAATTTCGGCATTATTAAAAGGAAAAAGCAAAGAGGTTGCATAAATAGGGAATAATCCAGATCCAACTTCGGCAAAAAATTTAAATTTTTAAACCCCACTCTTCTGTTATCAAAATTATTCCTTTGATCTTATGCCGCATTAAAAAGCTTTCTTAGTTTTTGTTGACCCTCATCCAACGATAAAAGTGCCGATGTTGGATCTGGATAGTCCCAAACAGCATATTTGTATTGTACATAAGGTTATAGGAAGCTTTTAAAGTTGCATTTAATTCTGCAGAAACGAAAGAAGTTAAAGAATTACTTATGGATGCCAAAGTTAGTGCCATTCCTGTCAAGGTTTACAAAAAAATAAATGGAATCACACATGTGACAACAACAACAAATGGTGATGATGGTTTTGTTGCATATCTTGGGGTAAATAAATAATATACTGTTTATATTAAAGGGAACATTCGGGACAGACAAACTCTTTTTCGTTCCATCGCACGGGTCCTCTTAGCACGAAAATATGCCAAAATTTTTAAAATAGTGAATATTACAAAATTTAGACTATTTTTTCTGTCATTACGATTAACGTTAAGCCCAAAACATGTGCCCACAAAAAAAGAAACAATCCTCGAGTAAACGAAATTTGAATATTTTATTGATTACTCACACATTTTTGACAACTGTTATTTATATTCTCTAAAAAAGTTTATATAAATCATACTTTTTTGAAAACAGTTTTTCCTAGGCTTAATTGTAATCAAAACGACAGAAAAAATAGTCTAAATTCAGTAATATTCACCAATTTGAAATTTTGCCATATTTTCGTGCTAAGAAAACCCGTGCGTTTTATCGTTTCTTAAATTAGTTCAACTAAGAACAACATCAAAAATACGCAAATATTTGAAAACATATGTTTTTTACCTAGAATCATTAAGCTTAAATTTGAACTCTATTTTTTATCCTTTATTTCAACATAACCTTATCTTTCTATAAATTTATCTTTTTTTAGGTTGCCCTTCAAAGCGCTTTTCATGAACTCCTTTATGCGCCTTCATTTTCGAAAGGAATTGAAAATGTAATTTTACGGGGAGGTGATACAGATACGAATGCCTGCATTGTTGGAGCACTTTTAGGTGCAAGATTTGGAATTGATGAAATTTTATATGAATGGATAAAAACTGTTAAATCTGCTCCAACGTCTTTACTCTGTTACGGAAATATAAGAATAAATATGGATTTGGAATTTTTATCGCTTAAAGATTTGGATTCCTTAATTTTTCAGTTATCAAACATTTATAATAAGAGTTAATATATGTGTATTCGTTTGTAATTTTTAAAATTTATTGTTAACACGTTTTTTTTATTGTTTAACATTTACAAAATTTGAATTAATAATTCATACCAAATAAATAAAATATTCAATTATAATCTATTTAAATTTACTTTTTTTCATTGGTATGAATTATTAATTAAATTGCATTTTTTGGCACATCAGCTCAAAATAAATAAATGTTCAAATTTTTCGTGGTGAAACAAAACCTATTTTATAGTTTACAAAAAATGCGGCCGTAAAAAAATTGGTTTTTCACATACTTTTTTTATTGCATGGAAAAAACAAAAAAGTTTTCTAAAATAGTGGATCGGCTTCGATCTTCGGCCAAAAAATACACCTGTCGGCCGGCCTCAGGCCAAGCTGGCCCAGAGCAGCCGGCCATATTTTTCATCCCTGCTTTTCATTGTGTTTTTTCTTTCAATTTTTCATTGTTGTATGTTTGTTAGAAATCACATGGCGGAAATAAAAAAAAAAGGGGGGGGGGGGGTAAAAAGGCGGTGAACTTTGTTGTTAACTTTTTTTGCGCAGCCTCTCTGTTTTCTTTGCTATACTTTTTTTTCTTTCCTTCTTTCTTTGCCGTCTGTTAAACGGCTGTTTTTTATTAGAAATGAACAACTTTCTTTTTAACAAATGTTTACAACAATGTTTTGGTGCACAAAAAAAGTTTTAAATTTTTGCCATTTTCGTGGTTTTAATTCTTTCCTGGATTTTGCGGTTACCAGAATCCAAGGATAATCATGAAACAAAAACTATTTAAAGGCAAGCTTTTGACACTGATTAATTCTAATTATTTTGTAGTCAATTAGTAACCTGAAACTGAAATAATTTTTATTTTATGCTTTTTTTGTTGTACAGCATCAAAAATTATGATATTTCTGCAACAAAAATATCAAAACAAAAAAAGAAGACAATTTTCAGTTCAAAGTTCAAAATTGACTACAAAATGATTAGAATTAATCAGTGTCAAAAGCTTGCATTTAAATAATTTTTGTTTTCAATGTTTTCTTTGGGTTCTGGTAAACGCAAAAATAAGAAAACATTTGTTATTTTCGTTACTGTTCTTTGGCTACAAAAATATTTATTTTTTTCCGCAAAAAAAGAAACATTATTACTTTTTTCTTCGAGCAATAATCGCTTTAAACTGATACGACTTTTTTTCTACTTTTTTTCTATTGCTGCTGCTGTAGTACTACAAAGTTTGTAGTTTCACCCGCTGCTTTTAAAAAAACTAAAAAATTTTGTTGTTTCAATTTTAACTTTCTTTGAATCACACTTTTATCTTCTTTATTTTTTGTTGTCTTTTTTATTTTTTGGTTTAAAACCACTTTTTGTGGTTGGTGTTTTTTAGTTTATTGAACAGATGATAATCCTTTCAAAAGTTGTAAACAATTTAAAATTAAAAATCTATAAAACTTTTTTGTTTTTTTTGCGCGTTCATTAATTTGCTCATTTTGAGTTTTTCCTATTTTTATTTTTTTGATGACGATTTCTATTCTCATTAACACAACCATCACCACCATATTTGATTTGATTTCTTTTTTCCTTGTGATAAGAAATAGAAGAGAAAAAGAAGATGAAGATATCATTGCTTTTTTTCTACCCTTTTTCTCCATCTGAAAAAAAGCAACAAGGTATCAAATTTTTGGAACATTCTATGTTTTTTGTGGTCGTCGTCGTCGGTGTTGCGTGCTTTGCGTTGCAGTTGAATGAAAGTGAAACCTTCTTTTTTTTGATCAATTAATTGCACAATTATACTTTTAGAAAGATATCAATGACAACTAGAATATAGTCTGTTAAAAATGCAACAACCATGTTTCAGTAATTTATTAGAGTTTAATCATAGAAACTAAAAATGTTTTTTACAGATTTTTGATAAACATTTTTTAAGTCATATAAATATAGAAGAGAAAAAAATATTAGAGAGAGAAAAAAAAGAATTGATTGTCGAAGATTGTAGTTTCGCTGTAGTCCGTCGTCTTTGTTTTTGGTTTTCTTTTTTTTGCATTCTTGCATTTTTATTTTTATAGTTGATTATTTTTGTTGAAAATTTAATTAGTTTTTGAGAGGTTTTACTTTTTTTTGGTATTGTTTAAATTTATCAAAAATGTTGATGAAAAAAACCGTTAACCAATTAAATTAAAAGAAATGGTGACAAAATTTATTTTTATTTGATTCAATTTATCAATGCTTTTAAACCTCACCAAATTTACTGATTACTTTTTCATCAATTTTTGATTTTGTTTTGCTCTTCTTTTTTAGTGTATTTTTAATACTGCAGTACTGAAAAGGCATTTGAAATTTGCATAAACTTTGAAGCATACCCCTCTTTTTTGGAATTAAACTTTTCTGTAACTTTTTTTATACAAAATATTTTAAATTTTATTTTCTACATTAAAATTAAAAGAAATGGTGACAAAATTTATTTTTATTTGTAGAAAATAAAATTTAAAATATTTTGTATAAAAAAATTACAGAAAAATTTTAATGCCAAAAAAGAGGGGTATGCTTCAAAGTTTATGCAAATTTCAAATGCCTTTTCCGTGCTTTAAATGTGCAACTTTTAACCGTCTTTTTTTACTATTTTCAACAAAATCGGGCACATTTTTCGGTTGTACTTTTTTTTTGTTTACATTTATTGTTTTTTTCTTGTTCCTCCTTTTTTTCCGTCTTAATTTACCCCTATTCTTTTGTTGATTGCCTTTGGGCAAATAACCTTGAATTAAATTAATATATTCAATTACAAACATTCTTTTTTTTTGTAAAAAATTAACCTCGTGAAAATTAAGTTTTTTTTTCTTGAATAAAAAAATGTGATATATATTTTTTTAGAATCACCAAATAAAAAGTAAAAGTAAACCGGTTGTTTGAAAAAGTATTGAAAAGAATGACAACACAATACACTTCCGTAAGTATTTTTCTTTTTTCCCCTTCGTCATTGTTTTTGTGTTCCATTTAATCGATATTTATTGGTAAACAAAATAAAATAAAATAGGGGGAATAAAAAAATAAGAGGGAACAAAACTTTTGCACTTTTAAAGGGACCAAAAATATGGAGCCGAAAAAGGGCATAAATTTTGTTGCCATAAATTTTTAGCGTGATAGTAAATAAGTTTAAACAATTTTCAAATTTTTAAAAGAAAGCATTTAAAAATTATCGGGATTACGGTATTTGAAAAAATTACAAAAATGTTTAATTTTTATCATTTAAACAAAAACCTTACCCCCCCCCCCCCCCCCAAAAAAAGTGAGAAATTTTCCTTTGATATTTCGCGGTTGGCAGCAAAACATCAAATCGGAATTTGCGCAATTGAAATTTGGAAAATCGAAACCGAAATTTCGGAATTTCGCGTTTTTTCGAAATCGAAATTTTTAATACTTCGTTGAGTCCTGCTCGTTATGGCATTAATTTAAAATGTAACAATTTCGAGACCCATAGATAAATTTAATTCTAATTTTTATCATTTTTAGCTTGTTGAACTTCAACGCCAATACTTCAATTCTGGATCCCCAACAGAATTAAAGCATCGAAAAAAAGCACTTCAAACTCTTCGAAAAATTCTTACCAGTGATGTTGATGACCTTCTTGAAGCTATTGAAGCTGATTTACGCCGACAAAAAGGTATTTCACATGCCTTAGAAATTGCAAATGCCATTGTTGAAATTAATTATTATTTGGAAAATTTGGATGAATGGGCTGCTCCAACCTATGTTGAAAAGACTTTAACCTCGGCATTGGATACTCCAATGATTATTAAAGAGTCGAAAGGGGTTGTACTTTTAATTGGGCCATGGAATTATCCGGCGTAAGTTTTTTTTAGTGGTTTATATATATTTCTACAGTAACCAAAATTTTAAAAAATCGAAATTTCGAAACTTAAAAAAATTTCGCCGAAATAACCGAAACATTGACATTTTTACAAAATCGAAATTTTTCATCCACGAAATATTAACATTTCAATTTTCGAAATTTCGGTCCTTTCGAAATTTAAATTTCGATTTTGCACAACCCTGACCATGTTGGGATAATTATCAACTTTGATCTCGAAACGAAAATTTTTTTTACCTAAATAATTTTTTTTCAGTTCAATGATCCTACTTCCATTGATTCCAATTATTGCTGCTGGAAATACAGTAATAATTAAGCCTTCAGAAGTCGCGGAAAATACGGCAAAAGTTTTTGATAGACTTTTTACAAAATATTTTGAAAAACGATATTTGGCAGTTGTTCAAGGAGGAGTTTCAGAAACTACAGATTTGTTGAAGGAAAGATATGATCATATTATGTATACTGGATGTACACCAGTTGCAAAAATTATCATGACAGCTGCGGCAAAACATGTTACACCGGTTACACTTGAACTCGGGGGGAAATGGTAAGTGGCTTATTGAGATTTTGAAAGGGATTTGATATATCCAGTATCACTGATAATTGTTTGTGAAAAAATTCAGGAATTCTTACCATCAAAGATTTCATATATCTTTTTGCTTACCACAATAATATTCTGACATAACGGATTTGATATATCCGAGTTTTGCTTTTGAGATTTTGAAATGGATTTTATATATCTGATCATAAATATTTGTTTGTGATCAATCAATTTTAATTTTTAAAGATTTCCTATATCTTTTTTACTTGTCTAAAATAATGGATTTCATATATCCCTAAAGATTTTAGTCAAAAAATGAATTTTCACATTTTTTAACTATACTTTTTTTGCAATTAATTTTTTTGGCAATACTTTTTACTTCTAAAATAAAAAGCATAAAAAATATGTCAAAATCCTACTTGGGATTTCATATATCCAAATCCATCAAATTTTAGCCCCGTCGTTGTTGAAGATGATGCTCCAGCGGATATTGCAGCAAAACGAATTGCATGGGGAAAATGGTTAAATTGTGGACAGACATGTCTTGCCCCAGATTATATTATTACAACTCCATCAATGAAATCCAAACTTATCGTTGCTTTGAAAGCCGCTTTGACAGAATTCTATGGAACAGATATTCAAAAAAGCAAAGATTATTCAAGAATTATTAATACTCGACATTTTGAGTAAGTTTTGTTTAAATTAGAATTCTACATTATAGCTGCATGTGTGGTCGAGTGGTAAGGAGCGCAGAGCTCAAGGACCGAAATTCACGAAGGTTCAAATCCACGTCCGGCTAAAACCTAGGGGTTACCTATTGGAAAGCAAATGAACACTCATAAAGCCCTAAGGGTGAGTGGAAGGTTCCGAAAAGAAGTAATTCGTCACGGAATTGCACCGGTAAAGGACCCAATAAGGATATATGAAATCCTGGACCTTAATGATAAAAAAAATGCCGTCCAAGCATCCTTGGGTATACGGCCTCCAACGCCTTAATATCTGGCATGAGGTATTTTAACCTTTAACCCAAAGCTTTGAAAATTGTCTCAAAACGAAAAATATTTTTATACCAAAACTTTTTTTATTTCAGTCGCATCAATTCTCTCCTCGAAAAAACTAAAGCTCCAATCCTGTTCAAAGGAGGTGAAGTTGATCGGGATGATCTCTTTATGCCTCCAATCCTTCTCGATGCACATCGCTCTGACATTTTTATGGAAGATGAAATTTTTGGTCCAATTTTACCAATTATTACTGTAAAAGATTTGGATGAAGCAATTTCGGTAATTCGAAGCGGAGAAAAACCCCTTGCAGCATATTATTTTACAAAAAATTCTGCAAAAATTGATAAATTTTTGAATGAAACTAGCTCCGGAGGTGTTACAATCAATGACGTCTTAATGCATATCACCGTTGATACCCTTCCATTTGGTGGAATTGGACATTCTGGAATGGGAAGGTTAGTTTGATACAAAAACATAAAAACAAAGATATGCAGGGATGTGCGATACTGGAATATCGTATGGAGATATCGATAAAATTTTCAAATATCTGTATCGACAATAGTTTAAACAGTATCGAATTTCGTATCAAACAAATTTTCAAAAAATATCGTATATCGAAATTTTAATATCACCACTATCGTACAGCCTCAAAATTTATGCAAATTTTCCTAAAATTATCTTATAAAATTTCAGATATCGCGGAAAATTTGGTTTTGATACATTTAGTCATGAAAAGGGTGTCCTCAAACGTGGATATTTTGGTGAATCTCTTGCAAGGTTTGTCTTTCCACGAAAATAATTATTTGATTACAGTAATTTTTAAATTTATCTGTTTCAGCGCCCGATATCCCCCAACAACCCCAGAAAAAGCAAAACAAATGGCAAAACTTACTGGAACTCGACGACCTCTTCCCAAATTTATCAAAAAATATCTTCCCGGGATTTCATATATCCTTATTGGAATTTTCCTCGGATTTGTCATTAATCGATACACACCATATTTTAAATAAATTTCATTTTTTATAACTGCTTTTTTTACTTGTAATAATTTAAAAGTGTTTTTTATAAACATTAATATTTTGAAAAAGATTTTAATAAATTAATTTTTTAACCAAAAAAATTTAATAATAATTATGTATATTTTTTTATTTAGTTTTAATAAATTATATCTGATACTTGAAAATTTTCTAATTTCATTGACAAAAATTTTTGCTGTACAAAAATAAAATTTGATTTTTTTTTTCAACTAATTTTTTGCGGCTAAAATTTGTCATTTTTTGAAGGACTAATTTTGAAATGAAAAAAGATGGATTCAAATTTTTTTTAATGAAAAATTTATTTTTTATTTACAGCAGTTAAACTTTTCAATCAAAATCAAAAAATTTTTTATTGCTTTCTAAGATTACGGTAGCCAACTACTGTAGCTTTTTATGTTTTTATTCAATCTAAAATCAATGAATTTTTTTTAAAAATTCTGTAGTGTTTTTTTAAGATTACGGTATCCAACTTCATACCATCATCGGCAAAAAAATGTTGTTTCACTTTTTTTTTAAACCAAAAATAGTTTTTTTTAATAATGGTTGTTGTTGAAAAAACAATAATTAATGCTAAAAAAATTTGATCTCGACACGAAACTTATTATTACCAAACAAAATTTTTTTTCAGTTCAATGATCCTACTTCCATTGATTCCAATTATTGCTGCCGGAAATACAGTAATAATTAAGCCATCAGAAGTTGCAGAAAATACGGCAAAAGTTTTTGATAGACTTTTTACAAAATATTTTGAAAAACGATATTTGTCAGTTGTTCAAGAAGGAGTTTCTGGATCTCTTTTTGCCCTTTTTTCTGTTCCGTTTTTTTGAAAAAATATGAGAGAAAAAACATAGATTTAATTCTTTTTTTTTTCTTCGACTAAAATAAATGAACCATCGTTTTTCGCCGTTGAAGAATGCAAAAAAAAACAACAACCTTCATCGCAGCGTTTTTTTTGGCACAAATTTTTTTTGTTCATTCAAAAAAATTTTTCTCCCCCCCCCCCCCCCTTTTTTGTATCTCTGTCGTCTGCCATTTTCTCTCCCCTCTCTTTTTTCCCAATAACCTTCACCATAGAAAAAATTGGATCGTTCCTTCCCTGTTTTTTTTCAATCATCATCATTTTTTTTTTCTTGATTACATCATTGATGGTCAGCATCAAAGCAACAACTTTATTTTTGGTGAAAAAACATTATTTATTTATTTTATTTTATGCTTATCAATTATTCTTGTCCTCTAAAAAATGAGAGAACAGTAATAAAGTGAACGTTGAGAAAAAAACAGTTATGTTTTATTTTTTTTGGATGATTATTTTTGAATCAAAGAAAAAGAAAAGTTGGCGGGGAAATGGCTGTTTTGTTTTTTACGTTTAAAAAGTGTAAATTATTTTTTGGGAGGAAAAAAGTAAAACAGATGTTTTAAAAAGAATTTTAAGTTAACTGTAATTAGAAATATTAGAATTTTTGATATAAAATTATATTTTTTTTTGCTTCTTTAAGTTAAACAAGTTGGTCTTGTTAGTGAATGATATACTGTATACTATATACTGTATTCCAAAATTGACTTTTATATTACAGTAAGCTCAAAAAATACAGTAACACATTTTCAGTAAAATACTTTTTATTTTGCTGAAAATCTTCTTGAATCTTTCATAAATATTTTTCGTAGTTTTATATATCTAACTTTATTCCAGAAGCTCATTCAATTGTTAGTAAGAATCAAGAAAATTGTCACTGTGGTAAACAAAATTAAAGCAAAAAAGATTAGCTTAGAATTTTTTATTTAAATTAATGTGCAAAAGATTAAGTTATTATTATGTTTGTATATCACATTTCACGTTAAAGCTGTAAATAACCATTGTCTTCAACCAAATTCAACAACAACAACAACATCTGCAGATGCTCAGGTGGTGGTTGTCTGCGGCGCCGCTTGTTTTTGCCGTTCTTTCTTTTTTCGTTCGTTCTTTTTTTTCCCATCACGGAAAAAAATCATTGCGCGCCTTCGAATTTTTTTGAAAAAAACCACAAATTTTTGTTGCGGCAAAATTGATTTTTTCATTAAAATTTTTTGCTTCGAATTTTATTTTATCTTTCTTTGGCACATTATTTTCCACACAATTGATTGCAATTACAGCAGTAAAGTTTAACTGCATGTATATCTTTTGTGTAGTTTTGTTTGATGTGTTTTTTGAGGAATATTCTTTCCAACATTCTTGGATATTGTTTATTATCTTGTTTAATGTCTGGAAAAGACATATACTTTTTTATAGAGTCAATGGTATAGTTAATGTTTAACAGCAGTGAAATGATAGGGTTAATGACACTAGCAATCTCTTATAAAGGATATAAGAGATTGTTAATGTCCCAAAAGCGCGTGGGGGGTGTTATGTATTGATAAATGATATTTTAAAGAGCTTAAAGCAATAGTATATTGTATTAAAGATATTGAAGACTGTTGAAATACCATCGAAGATACTGATTATCAGAAGTCATTGTCTAGAAAAACTGCGTTGGCACTTTTCAATTTTCCGGTTGTCGTCGTCTTTGTGCTTACCCTAATTTTTGTTAGCTTTTTTGAATTTTAACAAAGTTACCTACTGTAACTCTTCTTCGACTCCCATATTCTCTTTCTTATATATGTTTATGTATCTTTAACCATTACATGTATGGGAATATCGTGATTATTTTTTCTTGTATCCAAGCTTAATCAATCTATTATCTTTCAGCCATCTAACAACTACCATCACTAACTTTCATTAATATATATTAATACTATGGGAATTGACGACAATACTGAAAATTGGAATAAAGAAAATTTTTCAACAACTTTTGGTAAAAGAGCAAAAATTGAAGCTGGTGATGGTACTGCAAAGTTTGAACCACTTCCAAAAAAGTATTCATTTAAATTAATTGCAACTCATTCAAAGAATGATCTCTTGGATGATCCTGATGATCCATGGACAATTTTTAAGAAGAAGTTGTAAGCTTTTTATTCGATATTTGTCCTTCTATATATATATCTCATTGTTTCAGTATCTATAATGATGAAAATTTAAGTGATTCAGATATTTTTAATGAACTTCTTGAACTTTGTTCTTGGTATGATCCAAAAGATGATAGTGATAGCGATCGGGAATTATGTGATGATGATGAGGATTTGAATGAAGAAATTGAAATGATAAAACGTAATTTAAATTCTGAAATGAAATATTCTAGTCCACCGCAACAACAACAATCAAATCATGGCAATTCTTTGAAGTTATATAAAAATACTTCATATATTGGTCTTTCTTCCCTTCGCTTAAGTTCTTCTCCTAATCGTAAGTAGATTTTTATGATGATTTTTGTTAAAAGATATATGGGATATAGGGATTTTTGGGCATTGTTAGGTTGTAAGTGCTTCTAAAGGCTTAAACATGTATGTATCATTTTGGATGATGATATCATCTTACAGTATACCTTTGGTAGCTGATGCTGCTTTGATCGTTCAATAAACTCACATCAATGCATACAAGAAGATTACTCATATCCACATTTATTATCCTACCATAACCTTTTTTCTATTTCAGTTTCAAAACGTCGTCAAATTGTAGAATCACCAAATAAATTATGCCCAAAAAAACGTGTTTCTACATATACACCCTTTCAAAGCCATCATAAATCTTCTATGGATCTTGATCAAGCAATTTCATGTGCCGCTCAAAATTTAGACGTTGATCTTCCCGCTTTAATTACATCTCCACCTCCAGCAGCTCCAAAACCTCTTGAACGAAAAAATAGTGATTTTTGGAATGAATTGGATTCTGTAACTTTTTAAGAGCTTTTAATATTCGTTTTTCAAATGTGATCTTTTTTAATACACTTCAGTTTTATAAATTGAATGTTTTTTTATTCATTTTTCTGTTCTTTTTTTTAATGTTCTTTTTTTTCATCTGTTTTTAAGAATCTTTTTTTGTTTATTTGTTTTGGGAATAAAATTTACAGTATTGTGAATGTTTTTTTACAGTAAATTTTAGAGCTGTTTTTTTCAACCATGGTATTTTAAATTTGTTTTAATTACTTTAAAACAAATTTAGCTGCTGCCCAATTACGATGTGTCAATGCATTCACATGTTTCGGTAATTGTGAATTTTTCGTTTTTTTCCTAAAAAAAGTCAAAATATCCACAATAATTAAATCTATCTATAATTTGCATTTTTGTTCCACCGTTGCTAAAATTTAAAATTAAAATTGAATAAATTGCTAAAAACTACCGTAATCCGCCATAAACCTATTTATTTAAAACAAAAAAGTAAAACAAATACTTTAATGACGCTTTTTTGACGATTTCTTCTTTTTTATTTTTCCATCATCAGCTTCTTTCTTTTCGACTTCAGAATCAGTTAAAATTCCATCAGTATTAATAAAATATTTTGGTTCTTGGCAATATGCTTCTTCTTTAGATTGCAAAGCATCATGAACAACTTCTGGGTAATTCCTATAAATCAATGATAAGATACAGTACAGCAATATACATAAATAAAACATACTCTTTTTCATCCAACAGATCAGAATTTTCAGGTTTAATAGAGTGATGATGTAATGAAAGGGGAGCAGATTCAACCATTGCCAGTTTATCCTTCTTTGATGCCTCAGATTTCAGAGAACGTTGGGAAATCCGTGAAATTTTTGCATTTGGAATATATGAAGGGGGATTTGGTGGAGCTGGTGTTTGTGTCGGAGGTAGATTAACATGTGGAGCTGGCGCATCTTTAATTGGTTCCTTCAAAGGTTCTTGAGTTGTTTTCTTATTCTTCTTTTGAATTTTCTTAGAGTTCTTGACTGGTTCAAATTTACTAATATCATGTTTTCTTTTTGATGAACTTTCAAGTGTTGCAACCTTTACATTGGATACTGTAGTAACAGCTTTTGTTGCATCAGTTAGAGGAGCAAGTTTTGCAGATTTTCGTTTTTTGAAAAGATAATAACTATAATCAAAAGTGTGATTAAAATCCTATAAAAGTATTCAAACAAACTTACACAAAAGCAACAATTATAATAATAGCAGCAATACCAACAAGAACCATAATCACAATTGCCCAAATAGGAACTGATCTGTCAAAGATGGATCAGTTGAAGTTGATAAAGGATTTGTTGTAGAAACTTCTGGTACATGAATCTCAGCATTTAACTGGAAGACGAATTAATGTTAACAAATAAAAATATAAAAAACAACTTACAACTTTGATCGAACATGAAGCATCAATACCAACATAAAGTGTTATCATTTTATCAATGCCATTATTTTTTGGTTCACAGGACATAAACTTACTTGTTTCGACTGCAACAACTTCACCCCATTGCATTGTCGGTCGGAGACAACGAGGAACAAAATCATTTTTGCTAACCCGAATGTCATTAAAAGAAATGATTTCAGTTTGAGTTTCTTCATCCTTTTCATATTTTACTTCAAATTTACAGTAAGATCCAAGGCATCTCGCTTCGGAATGAACTCTGGCAGTAGGAAAACAAACTTTAGATCTAAAAGAAAACTCATTAAAAATAATGGTATTTTCATTTATCTCTCAAAATCCAAATACTCACGTTCCTTTACAGCTGTTACACACTTCAAATTGTAGTGTTCCAAGCGTTAGCGTAACATTAATAAATCCATATCCACTTAATCTTATATCATTTCCATCCGGTATTCCTTTAACAGAACCATCAGCTAACAAAATATCAGAATGAAGTTGTTCATTGAATGCATCATTACCATCCAAAATAAAAGAATCATTTGACACATTTTCATGTCGTTGAAGTTTTGCAGCAAAAATTGGATTAAAAAATAAAAGTTGGAAACAAAGAAAAACAACGAAAGTTTTGAAGCAGCAGCCGTTCATTTTTGACAAAACAAAAAAATGTTGGAAATAGATAAACACGACGGAAAACTTTTTACAAATGAATTTTGTTTTGTAGTTTTTTTGAGTAAAAATGAATGCAAATTTAAGAGACGGTCTACGAGAAAATTTAAAAATTTTAAACAAATGTGTTACATTGAAATTTTGTTTTCAATTCTTTTATAGCCATTCGATAAAACTAGTTGAAAAAACGTTATTTTGAGAGTTTTGGAGCATTCTACCGTGTGAAACCGATTTCGCAGATTTTCAAAGATTGAATATAACCAAAAATTCTAAAAATCGGAAAAAATCAGGAATGCAACCAATCAAAAAGTTGTGCCCCAGGATTGTACACATAAGTAAGGGCTATAAAATGGCTACCACAAAAATTTTTTATCTGACTTGAAACATTGAAATTTTTATAATTGTAATTTTCTACCATGGAAAAAAAACTTCACATTTCCGAGTCTAGAGGTAATCAACCTCGTTTCTGATAGCCCATCATGTGTAGAATCAAAATATATATGACTTGTATCATAACCGGGCCCGGCTTTTGATTCCCAGAAGAAAACCTTTTGTCTATCTAGTACTATAGGACCATTTTGGTACCATAACTCATGCAATACTCAAGATATTGACATGCGGTGGCTTTTATAATGTAATTCTATGTAAATATACATATTTGGGTGAGTTTGAACACCCCCGGATATGATTTCGAAATATGGGACCTCTAGGAAAATCCAAAAAATAGCAATATGGAAATATCCAAAAAACTCGGGTTTTTTCTTTCATAATAAAATCAAATATGCATTATAATTGTAAAATATATGTAAC
Organism: Panagrolaimus superbus; assembly: GCA_964035985.1. Classification (NCBI taxonomy): domain Eukaryota; kingdom Metazoa; phylum Nematoda; class Chromadorea; order Rhabditida; family Panagrolaimidae; genus Panagrolaimus; species Panagrolaimus superbus. The sequence continues at coordinate 19,095,989 of OZ038357.1, forward strand.
AACATCAATATTACATGATAAAAAATGACGGGGGGTCAAAATTGATTTTTTATGATTTTTTCAATTTTGCTTATTTTTGATCAATTTTTGAGATACTAAAATGTTATGAATATCGTCATATATCAATATTTTGATATTTTTAAGTTAAAATATAGCTGGTTTAAGATTTTTAAGCCATGTTTCAACATCCTAGGATCTCTACTTTTCATTTTCCACCTAATTGAAAACATGCTGTAATATCAAAGCAAAATCACCCATATAATATGTGTTTTTCCAGTCCAGCATCCTAAAAAACATTTTTTTGGATTAAATGTCGATATTTCATCACAATGTGAGTAATTACATCATGAAACATTATGAAATAAATTTTTTGAAATTTTTAAAAATCAGTAATTTTTGAAAATCTTATAACTCTTCAAAATGACTTCTAAATACTTTACTCCATTGAAATTTATTAAAATTATCTCAAAAAAATGTTTTTTAGGATGCTGGACTGGAAAAACACATATTATATGGGTGATTTTGCTTTGATATTACAGCATGTTTTCAATTAGGTGGAAAATGAAAAGTAGAGATCCTAGGATGTTGAAACATGGCTTAAAAATCTTAAACCAGCTATATTTTAACTTAAAAATATCAAAATATTGATATATGACGATATTCATAACATTTTAGTATCTCAAAAATTGATCAAAAATAAGCAAAATTGAAAAAATCATAAAAAATCAATTTTGACCCCCCGTCATTTTTTATCATGTAATATTGATGTTGTTACATATATTTTACAATTATAATGCATATTTGATTTTATTATGAAAGAAAAAACCCGAGTTTTTTGGATATTTCCATATTGCTATTTTTTGGATTTTCCTAGAGGTCCCATATTTCGAAATCATATCCGGGGGTGTTCAAACTCACCCAAATATGTATATTTACATAGAATTACATTATAAAAGCCACCGCATGTCAATATCTTGAGTATTGCATGAGTTATGGTACCAAAATGGTCCTATAGTACTAGATAGACAAAAGGTTTTCTTCTGGGAATCAAAAGCCGGGCCCGGTTATGATACAAGTCATATATATTTTGATTCTACACATGATGGGCTATCAGAAACGAGGTTGATTACCTCTAGACTCGGAAATGTGAAGTTTTTTTTCCATGGTAGAAAATTACAATTATAAAAATTTCAATGTTTCAAGTCAGATAAAAAATTTTTGTGGTAGCCATTTTATAGCCCTTACTTATGTGTACAATCCTGGGGCACAACTTTTTGATTGGTTGCATTCCTGATTTTTTCCGATTTTTAGAATTTTTGGTTATATTCAATCTTTGAAAATCTGCGAAATCGGTTTCACACGGTAGAATGCTCCAAAACTCTCAAAATAACGTTTTTTCAACTAGTTTTATCGAATGGCTATAAAAGAATTGAAAACAAAATTTCAATGTAACACATTTGTTTAAAATTTTCTCGTAGACCGTCTCTTAATGATTTAAAAAAAATTTGCATAATTATCGATTTTAGTGGGGGAATTTTCAATGGACACAGAGAGACAACGATTGTCTTTGATACTAAAAAACCACAATTTTAAAGTCAAATATTTCAGAAGCGCAAAAACTTTTTTTCAGATGGCACAAAATTTAATGTCCCAAAAAACTTAAACAAATTGTTTATTTTAATAGGTTAAAACCCAAAACACAACACAACGTTTGTCCTTTAAAAATCGGTTTATATGAAAAAAATTGAAAAGATTAAAAAAAACAGTAACAAAAAATTTAAAAAAACAAAGAAAATTTCAATCAATAACAATTTCATCTGGATATATTTGAATTTCACGACTCATTTGAATAATTTCTTCATCTGATAATCGGCCTTTATCCGAAACAATTTCAATAGATTCTGAATTTCCACTTCTTTTATCAACCGCCGAAACATGGAGAATTGCATTTTCGTCAACTTTAAAAATAATTTCAATTTTAGGAATTCCAGGACGACCCGGACGAATATTCATTAAAGTAAAACATCCCAATTTCTTATTCTTTGTTAAATCCTTTTCATCATCACCTTCATAAACAACAAAATCCATTTCTTTTTGATCTGCGCTTAAAGTTGTACATTCACTTTTTAATTCAAATGGAAAAGCGGTATTTCGTTTTGCAACAATATTAAAATATCCATTTTTGTCGTTTTTGTTGACATATAAATCTGTGCCAAGTGATCGAGGAATAACATCAAGAAGACGAATATTTTGAATACTTGTATCATAGGATTTTGAAAGATGTGCAGCTAAAATTGCAGCCCCATTTGCAACGGCTTCATCAGGATTGATATCAAAATTCAGATTCTTATTATCAAAAAATTCAGTTAAAGTTGTCTGAATTAATGGAATCCGAGTTGAGCCACCAACAAGCAAAATATAATTAATATCAGATTTTTGAAGTTTTGCATCTTTCAATACTTTTTTTACAGGGCCAAGAGTTTTTTGAATCAAATTTTTGCAAAGTTCATTGAATTCAGATTGATATATTTTGCAAGTGAGATCATCGCCATCAACAAAGTTTTCAACTTCAATTGTAGTGAATTTATCATTGCTCAAAAGTCTTTTTGCTTCTTCACATGCAGCTTTCAATTTACACATTGCTCGTGAATTATCAGAGATTTCAATTCCAGTTTTTCCAAGGACAAATTTGACAATAATATTATCAAAATCTTCACCACCCAAATGATCATCGCCATCAACAGCCAAAACTTCACAACATCCTTCAGTAACTTTAATAACTGAAACATCAAAAGTGCCACCCCCAAGATCATAAACAAGCAAAGTGCCATTCTTCCATTTTTCTTTATATCTATATGCAAAAGCTGCTGCAGTTGGTTCATTAATCATTCGTAAAACATTTAATTTTGCAATTTTTGCCGCATCAATTGTTGCTTGTCGTTGGGAATCATTAAAATATGCTGGAATTGTAATTACTACATCTTCAACATGATAAGGAAGATATCTGTTTGCAGTTTTAACAAGATCACTCAAAATTAATGCACAAATTTGTTCAGGTGTAAATACAGTAGGCGTTTGACGAAATTCAACTTCAATAGCAGCATTTCCATCTTTTAAAACAATTTTGAAAGGGAAATTTTTGATATCTTCTTGAACTTTTGGATCATCGAATTTTCGTCCAATCAATCGTTTAATACAAAAAATAACATTTCCTGGTTTTGATGCCATTCGATCTTTTGCATAATTTCCAACAGGTTTTAGGCCACCGTCAAAGAATCCAACAATTGATGGCGTTGTCTTTTTTCCTTGATTGTTTGCAAGAATTGTAACTTCTCCATTTTCAAATACACCAACACATGAATTTGTTGTGCCAAGATCAATTCCAATCGCTTTTGCTGCAGGCATTTTGTTTGATGATAAAGGTTGTCTGAAAAATATGTAAAAAATACAATTATAAATAAATTTATACGCGGAGCAAAACGGAAAAGTAAAAAAAAAAATAACTTTATGAAAAATTTTGGATCATTGCAGTCAAAAAGGAAAACGTAGGGTTTTTTGAAAAGACCAATATTAATGGGTACAAAAAAGTAACCTCGAAAGGAACCAACGTTGGTTGCAACATGTAAATATAAAAGATATAGTTTTAGGACCAATCGGGTGAGAGGGAGGGGTTAAGCGAATTACGAAGATTGATAAAAATTAAAAAGTGTGTTTAAAAAATTATAAATTTTTTGTTCCAAAAAGAGTAAGCAAAAATTGCGTGCTGTTTGGAGGCTTATTGCCAAAAAAATTTCAAAACACGACAGCGGAATTTTTTTAGACAAAAAGACGCGCCTTTTTTTGTTTTTTGAAGATAACCCATAATAACATTTTATGTAATATGCTGTTTACAAAGATGTTGATTTGTTACAAGAACTTGCGCTAACATTATCGAAAAACAATCGATAATTTGCTGCAACCAAATTGGCGCCAAAAATCAAAAAAGTTTCTTTGTTTTATTCAAAAATGTTGCTTTTATTTTTGAATCCTAAATTTTTCCTTCGATTTTTCTTTGTTTTTCTTCTTCATATTTTATGCGTGTTTAAAGTTAAAACATATCTTTAATAAATATTTTTTATCCTTTAACTGTTTTTAGGAAAAAGAATTTAAAAATGAATAAACCCAAAGCAATTGGAATTGATCTTGGCACAACATTTTCGTGTGTTGGTGTATTTGAAAATAGAAGATGTGAAATTATTGCAAATGGTCAAGGTGAACGAACCACCCCATCTGTCGTTGGATTTATTGATGGTCAAAAAACTGTTGGAGAATGGCCAAAAAAACAAATTCGTCGACATCCTTTAAATGTTGTTTCATGTGCTAAACGATTAATTGGAAGGAAATTTGATGATCCAAATGTTCAAAAAGATATCGAAAATTTGCCATTCAAAATTATTTCAAAAGATGGAAATGCGGCTGTTGAAGTTGAATTTAATGGTGAAACAAGAATCTTTACCCCAGAAGAAATTAGTGCCCTTGTTCTGGTTGATATTAAAAGAACTGCAATCCAATATCTTGGTGGCCATATCAGCGATACTGTAGGAGCAGTAATTACAATTCCAGCATATTTTAATGATTCTCAACGACAAGCAACAATTGATGCCGCAAAATTGGCAAAACTAAATGTTTTACGGCTGATTAACGAACCAACTGCGGCAGCTTTGGCATATGGATATAAAGAAAAATGGAAGAATGGCATTTTACTTGTTTATGATCTTGGTGGTGGCACTTTTGATGTTTCAATTATTAAAGTTTCTGATGGATGCTGCGAAGTTTTGGCTGTTGATGGAGATGATCATTTGGGTGGTGAAGATTTTGATAATATTCTTGTTAAATATGCCATTGGAGAATTTCAACGTAAACATGGCCATGATATTTCAAAGAATGTTAAAGCAATTTGCCGATTAAAAGCTGTATGTGAAGACGCTAAACGCTTTTTAAGCAATAGTAAATTTGCTCCGATTGAAGTTGAAGAACTTTATGAAGGTGTTGACCTTCATTGCAAAATTACTCAATCTCGTTTTAATGAACTTTGCAAAGATTTGATTCAAAAAACTCTTGGTCCTGTAAAAAAAGTATTGGAAGATGCAATACTTCAAAAATCTGATATTAATTATATTTTGCTTGTTGGTGGCTCAACACGAATTCCGTTAATTCAAACAACTTTAACTGAATTTTTTGATAATAAAAAGCTGAATTTTGATATCAATCCTGATGAAGCCGTTGCGAATGGGGCTGCAATTTTAGCTGCACATCTTTCAAAATCCTATGATACAAGTATTCAAAATATTCGTCTTCTTGATGTTATTCCTCGATCTCTTGGTCTGAAAGTTCAAGCAAACGCTAGAGACAAAGTTGGCCGTTTTGAAATTATTTTTCCACGCAATTCTCGATTTCCTTGCGAACAGAAACGTGTGAAAACAACTTTGTGTGATAATCAAACTGGAATTGGATTCAGAATTTTTGAAGGCGAAGACTGGCATGTTCAAAATAATAAGCTATTGGGAACTTTTAGTCTTCAAAATATTTCTCCTGCTCCTGCTGGTGTCCCTGTAATTGATGTTATTTCTTCGATTGATGAAAATGGAATTTTCACTGTTACTGCTGTTGATAAATCAAATGGAAATACAAATTCTATCACAATTATTCCTGATAAAGGCCGTTTAACTGAAAATGAACTGATTAAAATGGTTGATGAAATTTGTCCTCCAATTATTGAAATGGAAATTGATGATGATTAATTGCATTGATTTTTGTTTTGTATATTATTTTTTGTTACGGTTTATTACTTTTTTGAACAAGAAAATTTGCATGAATAATCGATTTGTTTTTTTAACCTTTAATCGTTGTATTTTCGAAAATTATATTTTTTTGACTTACTTTTTTTAAGTTTAAATTTGATGATCAGAAAATTCTTTCTTATATATCAAAAAATTCACCTGGTCTGGGTTTTAGTTGGGGTAAGGGTATACTGTAGCTTAAAAATTATTAATATCATATTCAGTTTATTTAATTTATAATCAGTAATATTAAAATAAATTCAAAATCCAATTTCATTTCTTTCAAAATCAGCAAGAGTAAATAAATCAGTTTCTTTAAATTCTTTTGCTGTTGATTGTTTATCAGTTGATGGGGGTTGCATAATTGATCTTTTGGTTGTATTTTTTTGGTCCTTCTTAATTGTATTTTCTAAATCTTCTGAGTTTCTGTAATTATTTTTTAATGCCTTTTTTGCAACTTAATTAAATATTTGAAATTTCGCCAAAATGGATGAGTCTTTCACTGCCTAATTTGGCAAGTTTCAAACAGCTATTTTTTCCTTTTATGATTAAACCCTTTGAATTTCATTTATTAAAAATATTTCTCATTTTTCCGTTTTTTCTTTGATGATTTTTGTAAACACAAAAACTAGAGAAAAAAAGTCTCAAAAAAGTTCAAAAAACGAGTGAAAATTCTGTTCTAAAAATATGCACTATAAAAGTTTAGACCAGTTTGTAACTACAACAAAGGAAAAAAAAACAATTAAAACCTGACAGGCGTAAAAATGTCATCGTTTATATCATTTTACACAACAAGTTAATTAGGGTGCCATTAAGTTATCACTATAACAAATCTAATTATTGCTATCAGATTTTTGCCAGTGTTGTGCCGGATAATTTTTATCGGCTCCGACTCCGGCTCCGGAGCCGGAGCTGGAGCCACTGGAGCCGGCTCCGGAGCCGGAGCCATTGTAGTCGACTCCGGAGCCGGCTCCGATTAGAAATTTTTCTTTAAAAGTTGTAGATATGCTTTATTAATGTAAATTATCCCTATTAAACTGTTTTAAATTATTAAATGTTGACTTCAAAGTCTTACAGCACATTTTAAAAATTTTCCAAATTTTTCAATTTTTTTAAAATTATTTTTCAAACGATTTATAAAGCATTCTGAGCTTCTTTTTAGACTTTTTATGACACAAAACTGATTCTGGAATCTTAATTCTAACATAAAAATAAGTTGAAACAATTTTTAACAAAATTTCTTTCCGGAGCCGATGCATCGGCTCCACCTCATCGGCTCCGGCTCCGGCTCCAGCTCCGGCTCCGGAGCCGGCTCCGGAGCTGGCTCCGAGGTTCCGGAGCCGGAGCCGCAACAACACTGTATGAAACTATTCAATGAAAACTTTCCATGTAAATCTCCACTTTTTGTTCCTATTTATTCGAATAGTACTGTATCAGAAGTAATAACTTCTTGTTTTGCTTTGATTTTTTTGCCATCAATTTTGGCAGCATTCTCATTTATTTGTTTATTATTTTTACTATTTTATGGATTTATCATTTTATCACCAAAATTGCTGATTACAAAATTATTGATTACGAAATTGATATTTTTTGGTTCAATAGTTTTTATTTCACTGGCTTCCTTATTCTTGGCTTTTATCAATGAAAAAGATTCAGAAAGTATTTTTGGTGCAAGTCTATCATTAATTATATCTGTAAGTTTTTATCAAATACATGGCATTTCACTTCCTAGAATCAGTGTTGATGCGGCTCCGGAGCCGGAGTTAATGATTTTAAAAATAAGTCAAAGGAAAATATGCCACCATTCGGCTCCGGAGCTGGAAATAAATTTGTTTGGCACATCACAGACTAGATTATAAACATTAATATATAAATATTTTAGGTTACATCTTTTGCATCATATTTACGATGTTGGCATTCTGGAATTCCATCATCAATTTGGCTTCATTTAATTTATTTTTTCAATCTATTAATTATTATTCCAAAATTTATTTTTCTCATAAATTTATCAAATGTAAGCAAATTTTAAACACTTTTTTTAAATATTTTAATGAAACTTTTTTTAGCTTGATATCTATGAACTTTTTTTATTTGAAGCGGAGGCGGTTTGCATCTTTGCATTAAATATTTTGCTTTGTTTTGCGGATAGATTCAGTGAAAATTATGAAAATTTTTCAAATTTAAAAGTAAATTTTTGTGAAACTTTTTTTCTTTCAAAACAAAAATGCCTGATTTTTTAGCCCGTTGATCCCGATCGTACCAGTTCATCCCTTGCTAGGGCGATATTTGCACAAGCTGGACATTTAATGTCAAAAGGATATAAAAATACAATAGATTATGAAACATTTTGGTCCCTTGATCCTAGAAATCAACCTGAACGGCTTTTAACTTTATACAAAAAATATCTTTCAAAAACGGAAACAAAACCAAAATTAAAGATTTTTCCTTGGCTATTTTTAATTCTTCTTAAATGTACATGGTTTTTATTCTCAGCTGGTATAATCTTAACAGCCCTGGATGCAATTATAACATTTTCTGATCCAATTTTTTTAAAATTGATTATTAGTTCAGCTGAAAATGACTATCCACTTTGGTATGGATTTACCCTTGTTATTGCAGCACTTTTTGTTAGTTGGATAAAATTATCAATGATGGCAAGATCGGATTTTTATACTGTATTGGCATATATGGATGTTCAAACAATTTTAACAAATATTGTTTATCAAAAAATGCTTAAACTTTCGTCAGCTGCAAAAATTAAATATTCTGCTGGAGAAGCTGTTAATCTTGTCTTTACGGATGTTGAAAGAATTAGCTCATTTTGGTATAATTTATTAGATTTTGTTTATTCTCCAATTATGGTTAGTTTAAGTAAGCATATGATATTGTTATAATAAGAAAAGGGTTTTAGATTATTGTTTGCCTTGTTGCATTGTTCTTTGTCATTGGTATCAATGTTTTTTATGGAATTGCTGTGATTGTCGCCTTTGTTCCAATTAATGCTGTTCTTGTTAAACTTGCAAATGATTTTGAGGTATGTTTGTTACCTATCATTTTTGACCTATGACTAAGCATGGCGCCGGGACAGCAAGTCCCGTTTGGTCCCGGTCCCGCTTAGTCCCGTCCCGGGACGGGACGGGACTGAATTCGAGGGGGACGGGACGGGATCGGGACTAAAATTTTGGTCCCGGGATTTATTTAATTATATTTTTAGTATTAATTTTTATTAAATCGTTGTAAAATGGAAATTGTTTTAACTCCATTCATCCACTTTCAGAAACCTGGTTTTTAATAAGGTACTGTAAAAAAAATTTAGAAACAAAACTACAAATAAAAAAGCTAACATTAAATTGTATTCCACTAAAAAAACTAAATTCTTTTTAAAAATACACAGTTTTCATTTTTTTAAGTTTAAAAAATGCCTAATTCTGCTGGATATAAATTATATGTAACTTTTATTTATTGAAAAAAATGAGAAAATCCCGGCCCCGTCCCGGAACCGGGCGCACTACGACGCGTTTTCCACCATTTTGCTCTTTCGTTTTTGCAACTTGCGCGCAATTTTTAAAAAAAAGAAAAATTTTTACCAAACTTTTGTATTAATTTAAACAGATTTCTGCACGTATATTAAAATTATTTTTTTATAACATTAAAATATCGAGTATTAGCTACCCGAAAATATCTAATAATCACATTCTATGAAAATCATGTATGAAATCCAAGGCAGTCAAATTGACCTATTTTTACAACTTCATCATAGGTAAAAAAAATTCCCTTTTGTCAAAATTTTTATTTTTTTGATGATTTTGGATCATAATAAGGTCTAAAATAATACAGAAAAGTATGGATACTTGGTATACACTAATTTTCTCAGAATCTGCAAAATTCGATTTTCACCTTGTACTACATCTCCAACATCATTTACTTTTTATATATTCTACAACTATTGCTCAAAACAACTATAAATCAACTCCTTATGATCAATGAAACATGTTAGAACCAGCTGAAACACTGTTCAACTCAAAATATTTACTATATAAGCAATCAAAGTCATCAATATGTCCAACACGGATAAATCAACAAAATTATTCAAAAATCATTCAATAATTGTATCTGAAAGTATCTGATGGATAAATAATGTTCTACAAGCATACATGTAAGTATTAAAAGCATAAACTTATGTAATTTTGTTATTTCAGGATTTTTTTTGATCAACATCGATGTTGCATATATACTGTAGTTTTTGATCATTTGAAAAATGATAAAAAAACAGCTGGTTTTTGTTGCTTGAATGTCTGTACTACTTTCTAGACTTATTCCAAAACTGCTTCAACATATTAAAACTTGTTTTGGGTTGTTTTAGATTGGCAAATGCTGGTACGGCTCCCGTTCAAAATTTATGCTTTTAATACTTACATGTATGCTTGTAGAACATTATTTATCCATCAGATACTTTCAGATACAATTATTGAATGATTTTTGAATAATTTTGTTGATTTATCCGTGTTGGACATATTGATGACTTTGATTGCTTATATAGTAAATATTTTGAGTTGAACAGTGTTTCAGCTGGTTCTAACATGTTTCATTGATCATAAGGAGTTGATTTATAGTTGTTTTGAGCAATAGTTGTAGAATATATAAAAAGTAAATGATGTTGGAGATGTAGTACAAGGTGAAAATCGAATTTTGCAGATTCTGAGAAAATTAGTGTATACCAAGTATCCATACTTTTCTGTATTATTTTAGACCTTATTATGATCCAAAATCATCAAAAAAATAAAAATTTTGACAAAAGGGAATTTTTTTTACCTATGATGAAGTTGTAAAAATAGGTCAATTTGACTGCCTTGGATTTCATACATGATTTTCATAGAATGTGATTATTAGATATTTTCGGGTAGCTAATACTCGATATTTTAATGTTATAAAAAAATAATTTTAATATACGTGCAGAAATCTGTTTAAATTAATACAAAAGTTTGGTAAAAATTTTTCTTTTTTTTAAAAATTGCGCGCAAGTTGCAAAAACGAAAGAGCAAAATGGTGGAAAACGCGTCGTAGTGCGGGCGGGACTTATCTTTAAGGGACGGGACGGGGAAAAAGTGGTCCCGCGCCATGCCTACCTATGACATGGCAAGTTCAATTGAAACGTTTGTTGCGTCCAAGATGCAGCAACAAATGCAGTTGATATGCATGAACTTTTCGTTTCTTGACGTCACAGCAGTTGTGACACCCATGTGACATCACCCGATGTAACAACACAAGTATTAGGGCAGTATCTTGGCGCCCCGTTCCACAACGCCAATGCCGTAATAGAGCTTTTTTCACAACAATCTTTATTTTTCCTTATTTTATTATTTTTTCTATGTATAGTACACTTTACAGTGCCAAAATTGATCTAGTGGTTGTTGAGATCGTGAAAAGATTCATCAACTCGAATTCGGTCATTTTTTTCACGATCTCAGCAACCACTAGATCAATTTTGGCACTGTAAAGTGATCAATTTTGGCACTGTAAAGTAATACATAGAAAAAATAATAAAGCAAGGTAAAATAAACATTGTTGTGAAAAAAAGCTCTATTACGACATTGGCGTTGTGGAAGGAGGCGCCAAGATACAGCCCTAGTCCGTATCCTCTGGTTACCCTCTCCTCCCTCTATTCTTCGATAAATTCTTTGCTAAAAACATGGTTTTTTTATAGCAACGTGAAATGGAGCTCAAAGATGACCGCTTAAAGCTAATGACAGATGTCCTTTCTGGGGTAAAAGTTTTGAAATTATATGCTTGGGAAGAATCAATGCATGCAAGAATTTCAAAAATTCGAACCCAAGAAGCCACTCAAAGAAAATATGGAATTTATTGTTATTCTTTGGTAGATATAACATTTGACTCATGTCCAATTTTTGCAACAATTGTTTCTTTTATTGGATATATTATTATTCAAGGACATCCATTAACCCCTCAAGTGGCTTTCATCTCTTTAATGCTTTTCAATTTAATGAGATTTTCAATATACAGTATTCCAAAATTATTTCAAGAAGTTATAAATGCAAGAATAAGTTTGAATCGAGTTCAAGATTTTTTACTTGAATCTGAAGTACCTGATTTGGTAAATACAATTAATACATCTGATCAAAGCATTGTCTTTCAAGTGAAAGATGCCGATTTTTCATGGACTTTAGATCCTCAAATTTTGCCAACTCTTAAATCGTTATCCCTTGAAATTAAAGAAGGAGAATTAATTGGAATTATTGGCCGAGTTGGTTCTGGAAAATCTTCCCTACTTTCATCCATTTGTGGTGAATTAAATCAAATCTCTGGAGAATTCTTTCGTAAACCTTCTCTTACAATTGCATATGCTCCACAAGAAGCATGGATTCAAAATCTTTCATTTCGAAATAATATTCTTTTTGGAAAAATTTTTGATGAACAACTTTATCAAAAAATTATTGATGCTTGTGCTTTAAAAGAAGATTTAAAACAATTTGTTGCAGGAGATGAAACAGAAATTGGTGAAAAAGGATTAAATTTATCTGGAGGACAAAAGGCTAGAGTTGCATTGGCTCGAGCAGTATATCAATCATCAGATTTATATATTTTGGATGATACTTTATCAGCTGTTGATTCACATGTTGGATCACATATTTTTCGAAATGTTATTGGAAATAATGGAATATTAAAAAATAAAACAAGAATTTTTGCTTTAAATTCTGTCAGTTATTTGCCACAATGTGATAGAGTAATTGTAATGAAAGGTTTGTTTTTTTAAAGCAAGAAATTAAAAAAATTGTCTGGAAGTAATAGAAAAGTAACTTTGTTACGAATAGGGTTGCCCCCCCCCCCCCCCCGCTAAAGGCGGGATCTCCGGGGATATCCCCCACGGGGACGTCCCCGGTTCCCCGTCCCCGACCACTTGAATTTCGGGGATCCCCTGGGATATCTCCGACACCTTTCTTCCCCGAAAAAGAAATCTTTAGTTTTACATTTTTTAAAATTTGGTAAAAAAGATAAAAATTCGCGAAAATTCCAACCCATTCTATGCCAAATTCCAAAAAACGATACAATATCAGCCATTTGTATTTTTTCATTACTGGAAAATTGAGGAAATTTTCCCCAAAAATTTACCCCTCCCCGAGATATTTTCGGGAAACGGAGATCCCCATTCCCCGTCCCTGACAACTTTCTTCCCCGACCGGGGAAGTCGGTAAGATAAAAATCGACAGTCAGGGAATCCCCGTCCCCAACTTTTTCGATTTTTGGGGGGGGGGGGGGGCCGGCAACCCTAGTTACGAAGAGTTAAATTTGAATTAGCTTTGGTGAAAAAATTAGCTTAAATAACAATATGCCGATTAGATTAATGAGATAGTATTTTTATAGAGGGAAACATTGTCGATATTGGAACTTACGATGAACTACAAACAAGACAAAATGAAACTTTTATTGAATTAGTTAAAGAACTTGCAACTAAAGAAGAAGAAGAAGATGAATTAATTAAAGAAGATGATCTTCTTGGTGAACTTGAAACTCCAGGTCGTATTCTTCATACTCCTACCCTCAGTGAACCATCTTCACCAATTCGACAACGAAGAAGAAGAACTTCTTCATCTACAATACCCTTCTTTCGATCCACTTCTCAACAACTTCCACCAACAACTAATTTTTCAGCCCGATTAATTGAAGATGAAGAATTAGCAATTGGAAAAGTCTCTTCTAAAATGTATTTTGATTATATTAAAGCTTTTGGAATTAAATTATCAATTATTTATTTCTTTACAATTTTTATTCTTCGAACATTTTTTGAAAGTTTTAGTCAAATTTGGATGGCCAAATGGTCAGCTGGTTTTAGCAGCAACAATTCACAAATTACAGAACTTGAAAATTTGGAAATTTATGGAACTTTTTCAATTTTAAGTTGTATTGTATCTGGAACTTCAACGGTATTAGTTGCATATGGATCTTTTAAAGCAAGTCAAAAGCTCCATGATAATCTCCTTTTTTCGCTACTTCGATCACCGATGACTTTCTTTGATACAACACCTTTGGGAAGGATATTGAATCGATTAAGTAAAGATATTGAAAAAGTTGATAATGATGTTCCAATGCAGTTAAGCTATTCTGCAACTTTACTTGGAGAATGTGCTTTCTATCTTATCAGTGCAATATATTTTATACCACAAATTGGATTTTTATCAATCTTTGTTATGATTATATTTGTTTTTATTACGGTAAGAGAATCCTTCTATGTTTTTTTACAATGAATGTACCCTTAAAAAATGTTGCGAGCTAGGAGGCGGCTCCTTAAGGCTATGTTCATTGCCTCTTGAATGAAAATGCAAATGATAGCTAATACAATTTACAACTCGAGATAATCATTATCATCATTTCAGCGTTACTACACTTATACGTCTGTACAGATTCGAAGACTTTGTTCTGCTGCTTCTTCAGCTGTTGCTTCACACTTACAAGATTCATATGTTGGTGTTAATACAATTCGAGTTTTTTCTGTTCAAGATCGATTTTCTAATCAAATGATGAAAAGGGAAGTCACTGCAATAGAAGCAGATTTAGGAGAGCTTGTTTGTAACAAGTAAGTACATCACAGACAGAGATGGTAAAATAAAGAATAAAAATTTAGATGGATTGAACTTCGAATGAGTTTTCTTACATCTATTTTTACTTCAATTTTAACTGCATTTGCAATATATTTTGGACATATTGGATATATTACTGCTGCAGCGGTTGCCTTGGTGACATCTACAGGAACAATGCTTCGAAATCTTCTTGGTTCTATTGCTAAAGCAGTTAAAAGTATGGAAATGAGTATTGTTGCAGTTGAAAGGGTACAAGAATATGCTAATAATGAATATGAAGCTGAATGGATTTCAACAATTCCACCCCCATTAAATTGGCCTTTAAATGGAAATATTATTTTTAAAGATTTTTCACTTCGATATCGGCCATCTACGCCTTTGGTCTTAAAACAATTAAATTTTGAAATTAAAGGAGGTGAAAAGATTGGAGTTGTTGGGAGAACCGGGGCAGGAAAGACTTCTTTAACAATGGCACTTTTTCGAATGATTGAACCTTCTGAAGGTACAATTTTAATTGATTCAATTGATTACACATCCCTTGGACTTCATGATCTTCGAAAAGCTTTAACAATAATTCCACAAGATCCTGTACTATTTTGTGGAAATCTTCGAATAAATTTGGATCCGTTTGAAAATTTTACAGATTCTGAACTTTGGAACGCCATTGGAAAGGCGCATCTTCAAAAATTTGTAAATGAATTTCCAGAAAAATTGGAGCATGAAATTAGTGAAGGTGGCGGAAATCTTTCTGTCGGGCAACGGCAATTAATTTGTTTAGCTCGTGCAATTTTAAGAAAAAAAACAAAAATTTTAATTTTGGATGAAGCAACTGCTTCGGTGGATGCTGAAACGGACTCATTAATTCAAGAATCAATTCGAAGTCAATTCTCTCAATGCACTATTTTAACTATTGCCCATCGGCTAAATACTGTAATGGATTATGACAAAATTTTGGTAATGGATTCTGGGGAAATTCGAGAATATGATTCTCCGAAAAATCTTTTATCTAACAAAAATGGACTTTTTTATTCACTTGCAGAGCAAGCAAAACTTGTTTAAAAATTTTTATGTGTTGTTTTTGTATTTATATTTTATATACAGTTTTTAATAAAACTTATTTTATTTAAACTCTTTTTTTGAAGCTTCGAAAAAAATGACGGGCTAAAAATGAAAAAAAAAAAAAACAGCAAAAAAGGGAAAAAACATTTTTGTGTCAAAATATAATGGAGATTCTATAGAAAAGAGGAATCAATCAACGTATTTAAAAAAAAAAGAAACATGTTTAGTTTCTTAGGGTTTCTTAGTCAAAATGCCAAAGGGGATGGTTACTGATCGGTTTAGTTAGTGATTCTTAAGATTTTTAGTACTTCTTAAATTTTGTTTAAGTGTTTCTACGTTGTTTAACTTTTAGCCGGTAAAATGTCTTAGTTAAAACAAAAACAGAAATTTCGATTGCTGATGTAAGTATAAAATCTAAAAACACTATGAAATATATATTTCTGGCGAAAAACCTTTTTCGGTGAAAAAGTTTTCGGTGAAATATCGTTTTGGGTGAAAAGTATTTCGGTGAAAAATCAAACATTCTGAAATTTTCTGAGATTTCGATTTTGGTCGAAATCAGCTTACCTTGCGAATTTTTGAAAATTTCTCGTCGGTCGGTCGGTCGGTGGGGGTCATTAAAATGACCCCTTCTCGATGTATGCCGTGCCCCCAAAAATTTTTTTTCTGTAGACGGCCCTGTCACGTGATAGCCAACTTCTTGGAGAGTATTTAAACACATGAATCACCTCCACCGGATTTTCAAAAATGAAGGGTTTACTTTGAGAGAAAAAAATGGTTTACATGCTTGAAGCATGATGCTTCACCACAAAATTATTGGCCGACCAGCCCGCGGCCTATACTTTTTCTTTTTTGTACGGGAAAAACAGGGCCTGCCTAAACGCTGGACTGGCCGCTTCAAAAAGTGCTTTTTCGTTGTTTCTCTGTCCAGGATTTTTCATTTCTTTTCGTAAAAAATTGTTGAAGCATTCTTTGATGAGGCCAGTCCAGCATTTAGGCAGGCCCGAAAAACAAAAAGAAATTTTTCATGTAAATTTCTGGGTGCTTCCAGAAATTCTCCCAACGTAATTTTTCGAAAAATTTTTGACAAAGGAAGAACAAAAAGAAAAAACTTTCGAAAAAAAACGTTGGGGGAATTTCTTGAAGCACCCTGTATTATGTTTTTTACAAAGACTGGCGCTAACATTATTGAAAAAAATTAATTGTTTATTGCAACCAAATTGGCGCCAAAAAACAAAATGTTGCTTTTCTTTTTGAACCCTAAACTTCTTTTTCGCTTTCTTTTTTCTTTTTTTTTTAATATTATTTTATGCGTGTTTAAAGTTTAAACATAAAAACTTTAATGTTTCTTTAATAAATACTTTTTATCCTTTCGCTATTTTTAGGAAAAATGAATAAACCAAAAGCAATTGGAATTGATCTTGGCACAACATTTTCTTGTGTTGGCGTATTTGAAAATGGAAGATGTGAAATTATTGCAAATGGTCAAGGTGGACGAACCACCCCATCTGTCGTTGGATTTATTGATGGTCAAAAAATTGTCGGAGAATGGTCAAAAAAAAGAATTCATCGATATCCTTTAAATGTTATTTCATGTGCTAAAAGATTAATTGGAAGGAAATTTAATGATCCAAATGTTCAAAAAGATATCGAAAATTTGCCGTTTAAAATTGTTTCAAAAGATGGAAATACTGCAGTTGAAATTGAATTTAATGGTGAAACAAGAATCTTTACTCCAGAAGAAATTAGTGCCCTTGTTCTGGTTGATATCAAAAGAACTGCAATAAAATATCTTGGTGGTGATATTACTGATACCGTAGGAGCAGTGATTACAATTCCAGCATATTTCAATGATTCCCAACGACAAGCAACAGTGGATGCAGCAAAATTGGCAAAATTAAATGTTTTACGAATGATTAATGAACCAACTGCGGCAGCTTTGGCATATGGATATAAAGAAAAATGGAAGAATGGCATTTTACTTGTTTATGATCTTGCTGGTGGCACTTTTGATGTTTCAATTATTAAAGTTTCTGATGGATGCTGTGAAGTTTTGGCTGTTGAGGGAGATGATCATTTTGGTGGAGAAGATTTTGATAATATTATTGTCAAATATGCCATTGGAGAATTTCAACGTAAACATGGCCATGATATTTCCAACAATGTTAGAGCAATTTGTAAATTGAAAACTGTATGTGAAGAAGCAAAAAGACTTTTAATTAATTGGAAATTTGCTCCGATTGAAGTTGAAGAACTTTACAAGGGAGATGATTTAAATTGCAAAATTACCGTATCTCGTTTTAACGAACTTTGTAAAGATTTGATTCAAAAAACTCTTGATCACGTAAAGAAAGTAATGGAAAAAGCGAAACTTCAAAAATGTGATATTAATTATATTTTGCTTGTTGGTGGCTCAACTCGAATTCCATTAATTCAAACAACTTTAACTGAATTTTTTGATAATAAAAAGCTGAATTTTGATATCAATCCTGATGAAGCTGTTGCAAATGGGGCTGCAATTTTAGCTGCACATCTTTCAAAATCCTATGATACTAGTATTCAAAATATTCGTCTTCTTGATGTTATTCCTCGATCTCTTGGTATGAGCGTTCGTAAGAATGCTGAAGACAAAGTTGGTCGTATTAAAGTATTTTTTCCACGCAATTCTCGATTTCCATGTGAAAATAAGTGTTTGAATACAACTGCACATGATAATCAAACTCAAATCAAATTCAGAATTTTTGAAGGTGAAGATAGACTTGTTCAAAATAATAAACTTTTGGGAAGTTTCCGTTTAACAAATATTACTCCTGCTCCTGCTGGTGTCCCGAAAATTGATGTTACTTCTGTTATTGATGAAAATGGAATTTTCACCGTTACCGCTGTTGATCAATCAAATGGAAATACAAATTCCATCACAGTTGTTCGTGATAAAGGCCGTTTAACTGAAAATGAACTGATTAAAATGGTTGATGAAATTTGTCCTCCAATTATTAAAATGGAAATTGATGGTGATTAATTCCGTTGTTTTTTGTTTTGTTTTAAAATATTATTATTTGTTACGTTTTCTTTTTTATTCATAAAATTTGCATAATTTCATTGCTTTGTTTTTTTTAGCTTTCTTCGTTGCGTTTTTGAAAAATATATATTTTTTTCACTATTTTAAGTAGAGACGGGCGGGAACACTTTTTCCCTTTCTTTTCTTTGACACTTTTTTGGTTACAGTATGAAAAATTTAATTTTTACTTAAAAACTAATTATTAAACCTACTAGATGTTATTTTTTACGCTGATTCCGAAAATGCTACTTAAAAAATTTTTTGGTGTGGAAAAATTGCCGAAAATCCTAGATTATTGTATCGCTTTAACTACAAAAAGCGGGTTTAACTCGGTTTAACTCTAAATTTTAGCTAATTCGATAGAGAATTAAATTCTGGTTCCAATGGTATTTATTTCCAATGACCATGTATGCCCCCAAAAATGGTATACCCAAAAAACAGTCGTTTTTTTATACAAAATCGGTTGAAAAAGGTGTTTTTGGCGACGCGTCCTTCAAAAGCATAAAGGAAATGCATTTTTTTGTTGCAAAAAAAGGAAAGAGAAAAAATGTCAAACAAATGTGTTCCCTTCCAGGGATGTCAAATGCGGCGGGAAAACATGGCCGGCCGCGGCCGCCGGCGAAAAATTGGCCGCCGTGCCGGCCGCGCGGCCTAAAATTATTAGCCGGCCGGCCGTGCGGCCTATATTTTTCTTTTTTTGTGTGGGAAAAACAAAGAATTTCACAAAAATCGTCGGCCGCGCCGGCCGCCGGCGAAAAAAACCTTGCCCGCCGGCCGCCGGCGCGGCCGGCATGCGGCCGGCGGCCGCGGCCGTCTGTATTTGACATCCCTGTTCCCTTCGACCAAAAAATTTTGCTTTTCCAAATTTTCAGATGACATTTTCGGCACTTTAACTTAATTTTTTAACTTTTTTGTTTTTATATTATTTTTATTCAGGTCTAAAAGTACTATAATAAAACAAAAAATTTCATTTTTTCCAACTTTTTTTTCAACCTGCCCGTCTCTAATTTTAAAGGGAGTGTCGACGACAAGCAAAAAAAAATTTTTTGGCAACAAGTATGTTTTTACACGAATAAGACATTTTTCTATGCTATTTCTTTTCTCTAACTGTAGCGATTGGAGAGAATATAGTTGTATATTCTTGCGATGATACTGACTTTCTTTGGCGAAGAGTCAGTGAAGATTTGCTGCCACGCGGGACTTGAGTTGAGGTCAGAAGTTGTTGTTCTTTCCCAGAAAATACCAATCGCTTACAAATATAATAACATTTATTGACGAGAACAAAATAGAAGAATGAACCGAATGAATAGTAAAAATACATACAAAACGAGACATATATATAGAGTTTTAGAGGAATGAAAATGTCATTGTTCTTATGCTAATTTCACAGCTTATTGGCGATGAGTCACGGACGAGTCGCCACATTCCCGAGGGCTGAAGATGTTGATTTGTAAGGGATAAAGAGAATTTAAAGGTTGACGTTGTTGATTACCATTTGAGGATTCAATAAGAGCTGACCAACATTCACCATCATCCATAGATTGATAATAAGGAGCAGACAATTCATTAATTTGAAGATGAGAATCACGAGCTGCTTTGCGTTGATGTTGCTGATAATCCAAAGAGGATAAAGAAAATATTGCATATATGGTATCACCATCCCTCCCATGGGGCCAAAGAATCACATTTTCACGCTTTAATCTAACTTTCTTCGTTGACCAAGGAACAATAGCTTCTTTAATATTGATTGCAGCAACAGTTTCAGCTGCAGTAATACCATAATATGCTTTCATAAAGGCCATTTTAGCTTTAAAAACAAGAACAATATCAGGATCATCACAGGGTTCACCATCAATCACTTTCCATTTTGATAAAATTTTGACATCATTTTGCTTCGATGAGAATCTTTCACTGCTTCGTCGTGAGCTATCGTTACTCTTTTGACATGGAAGATTTTCATCATGACGTCTTACATAACCTTGATTCTTTTGCCGTGAGCTATCATTACTCTTTTGGCTTGGAAGATTGCCATCTCGATGTTTAACATAATCTTCATTCTTTTGCTTTGAGCTATCGTTGCTCTTTTTGCTTCGAAGATTTCCATCTTGACGGTTTTCGTAACCTTCCTTGCTTTGCCTTGAGCTATCAGTACTCTTTTGGCTTTGTTGAAGATAAGGTTTCTTTTTGCTTTTGAAAATTTGATCTTCATCTTTATTTGAAAGTGGTTTTCTTTCATCATACTCTTTGAGAACTTCAGATTTCTCTTCGAGCAAATTTATCATCGCTTTTAATCCAAAATTAAAGCTTTGATTTTTCTTTCTGCTACCATTTGCAGCTTTTGGAGAATCACCAGAACAACTTTTAGAGTTATTTGATTTCCTTGCAAATTGAGCAGTTGGAGTTTTTCGTTCATCTGAACTACTGTAACCTCCGCTTTCTTGTCTTGAGCTTGCACGATGTTCCAACGAACTTTGCTCCACTCTTTCGACATTTTGTTGAATCACAAGTTCAGAGGCAACATTAGCATGACTTGGACTATCCATGTTACGATTTGCTTCTTGTTGACCCGCATCAATAATCTTTGAATCATGGGAATATAAAGTATCATCATTAGACGGAAGTTCATCATGTGCTTCAACCAAGGTTCGACAATCACCAGCCGCAGGTTGAAAGACAGGAGCACCAGATTTATTTCTATCCTTGATACTAGAAGGAGTTGGACGTTGAGCACTTTGCGAGGACTTTGAGATATTGGATCTTGAAACATTGAGAATTTCGCGTGGATTGAAAATGTGACGTATTTTCAACAACAATCGCTTGATTTCTTTAAGATATGATTGAAGAGTCTCAGGTTGACCATAAGCATGTTCCATTTGATAAAGTTCTTGAGCCATTTGCTTATCTGCATTACTTTTTGCTTCACAATACTTTCTTCCAATATCTTGCATCAAAGTAACAATCTCATCCCGGTGTTCCAGAAGAACCATCTCATCCACTTTTAATTCCCCAAGATACTTACGTTCATCCAATGAGTCAGCTTCCAATGTTTGTTTTGTTGATTCAATTGAAAATTTGACTGCATGTTTTTGATATTTGATCTTTAATTGAAGTAAATCCATTTTGAACATACACACAAATAAATAAATCAGAACATCCAAAATACAAACACTTTCTTATTTGATCGATGCACCACTTGTAGCGATTGGAGAGAATATAGTTGTATATTCTTGCGATGATACTGACTTTCTTTGGCGAAGAGTCAGTGAAGATTTGCTGCCACGCGGGACTTGAGTTGAGGTCAGAAGTTGTTGTTCTTTCCCAGAAAATACCAATCGCTTACAAATATAATAACATTTATTGACGAGAACAAAATAGAAGAATGAACCGAATGAATAGTAAAAATACATACAAAACGAGACATATATATAGAGTTTTAGAGGAATGAAAATGTCATTGTTCTTATGCTAATTTCACAGCTTATTGGCGATGAGTCACGGACGAGTCGCCACACTAACTCATTTTCGTGTTGAAACATACTTGTTGTCCACACAAATTTTTTTTTGCTTGTCGTCGATAGTCCCTTTAAGTTTAATTTCGATGATCAGAAAATGCTTTCTTGATTATCAGAAATTTCACCAGGTCTGTGTTTTAGTTGGGGTAAGGGTATACTGTAGCATTGAAATTCTTTTATCATATTCAGTTTATTTAATCTATAATCAGTAATATTAAAATAAGCTCAAAATCCAATTTCATTTCTTTCAAAATCAGCAAGAGTAAATAAATCAGTTTCTTTAAATTCTTTTGCAGTTGATTGTTTATCAGTTGATGGGGGTTGCATAATTGATCTTTTGGTTGTATTTTTTTGTTCCTTCTTAATTGTATTTTCTAAGTCTTCTGAGAAAAGCGGCTGTTCAATACTTGTTTTTTCATCGTCTTTTACATCTTCAACTTCTTCAGAAACTGATAAAGTTCTCAAAATTTTCTTTGTTAATGTTCCAGTTGTACTTGGCTTTTCCCAATCATATGTATCACTCCATCTATAAATTTAATAATTAATAACTAAATAAATGGGATATATGAGATCTGATAAAACTAAAAATGTTTCGTACTTAATGTTACAAATCTCAAATCAAAAATTTTCAACAAAATGATAACAAATATTTTTTTAATAAAAAAAAACATACTTAAATTTTCCAGCTTTCATAACTTCATCAAATTTTTTATATATCAACAAATAATCTGGTCGAGTATAGTAATCTAATTGTCGCAAATGTGCCGCAATATCTAACATTTGAATTGGACAATTATGCATTAGCTTTCGATCAGATGTTGCAATTTTAATTCTTCCAATTTCTTTTTTATCATTTGTTCTTTCCCATGGTAGACTTGATCGCATTTCCACTAATAGATACACCATACTCCATAAATCATCTGGTCGACCTTGTTCATTTCGAGTATGAGTATTTGCTGAACAATATCTTGTTGTTCCACTATAAAATATATATATATAAATGTAAAATTTTAATTATATGTAACAAGAAAGAAACTCACCGAAATAATGTATCAATTCGAGGATGTCGCATTTCAACTTTTCCCGTTGATCGAAATACATATTCTCTTGCTAGCCCAAAATCAAGTAAATGAATAATTCTCGTTTCACGACCTCGACGACCAAGTGCTAAATTTGCAGGCTAAAAAAATGATATATAAAAAATTTAACAAAGATAAAAAAGTTGTAAAATACTTTTGGTAAACTTTTTATACAGTAATATTCAAAAACTTACTTTAACATCTCGATGAATATATCCAACTTCGTGGAGCTGTTTAATAGCATAAAGAATTTGAATTCCAACTCGAATTTGTGTTGATACAGAACTTGTTTTTCCACATAATAGCTTTTGTAAGCTGTCCCCAAGAAGTGTCATTACCTAAAGTATACAAAAATTAGATTACAAATTACTGTAATTTGAGATTATAAGTACTGTATTTGTATAATTAAATAATTACAGTATCCATATATCACAGTTACTCTAAAACTTCTTACCATATAACTATATTGTTCTTTTTTTCCACAATGTAAAAGTTGTGCAACATGTTTTCGGCCTTTCATTCGCCGAAGAATTTGTACTTCCAGCTTCAGCACAGGTCCTCCGGCAACATAATTTGATTCAGCTTTTAAAGCCGCAGAAACACCAGTTTTAACATTTATACATTTATATACTAAAAAAAAGTTTTTAAAAAATATAATTGAATAAAATAAGCTTAAATCTTACCAGCCCCACATCCACCTTCACCAAGTTTTTCTTTAATTCTCCATTGTTTTCCAAGAATTTTATTTTTTGGTATATCAACAGGTCCTTCTTGATTCATCAATTGATGAGCCATTTTTCGTTTAATTTACTCGGTATCAGTGATGCTGGTATCACAACAAAAGTTCTCAACGGGTTATCAAATCAGTAATCAGTAAAATGGAATGAAAATGAATAAAAATTTGTAGCTGCAAAAAATGGAATAAAGAAATTTGCATACAGTGCTCCACGGAAATATAAAGCCACCCTTATTTTTGCCAGATTTTGCTTATTTTAGAATATTTTTTTGAAGTTAAACGTGGTTCTGTAAAAAGTTTGTCAGTTGACAAGTTTCAGCGTTTTGGCAAATTTTGATTTCGGTGATTTCGCAGCGAAAGTGGAAAATGGCCTAAAATCGAAATTTCGATATACTGTAGTTTCAAAAATTTTAAAAAGTCATCTGATAGCCTTTTTAAAAATTTTTGAACTTATAGTCCATCTGCCAAGTTTCAGAATTTTTCATCAACCCATCTCTCCAGATTCGGGATTACAGTTGCCAAAAATGGCGTAATATATTAGGTTACATTTAATTTAAAAATATGCAAATTTTTAGATATAACTGCAATATTTGGCGTTTTTTTGATATTTATTTTGTGCATTGTTGTTTGCCTTATTTCATTTGCGATTGAACTTTTTCAGGCACTTCTTTAGTTTGTGCCCCCTCTCATTTTTCATTCACAAATTTGCATAAAAATATTGAGTTTTATATTGCGATTTAAAAGGGTGGGTGGGAGGGTTGAGTGAACGGTTGCTTTTGTGAATGAAAACACAAAATAAAAATGAGAGGGGGCACAAACTAAAGAAGTGCCCTTTTTCAACATAATTTTGAAACTAAAAAACTGAAAAAAACATGTTCTTTCTCATGAAATGCATTTAAAGACGTCATAAATATGTTTTAGTATGCATAAGAATGATGCAATACAAAAATGCTTATTAAAAATATTTTTGTATTTTTTTTATTAAGAGGAAAAAAACAATTTCGAAATTCGAAAAAAAATTGTGAAATTTCACATGCAGAATTAATTTTGCTTTACAGATATTATTTTTGAAAAAACTCTCTGTTATCCGACTTGGTTTTTACGCTGATTTTAAATAAAAAGATAAAAAAAACATGAAAAATTAATATAAAACTGGAATCCACTGCTAAAGTTTTGGTAAAAATTTATCAAAAAATTGCACGACAAATGCGTGTGATAAGGATTCTCGAAACGAAAGTTTAGAAAGTATTAAAATTTCCAACGCGTCCATAACTTTTATTTGTTTCTCAAATTTAGTTATCAATTGTTTTTTCTATCTATTATTTAATTTATTAATATTTATTTAGTTATTTGGTTTAAAAAGTATGACCCCAAAGAAAGATCCACCACTTGTTTATCATTCTAATCAAATCAAAGGGTTAAATGGAGTTGTAAGTTGTTTGTTTATTTTGTAAATGTTCATTATATAATATACATATATGCATGTTATAGGATGATATTCAAGAAAAATATCTTTATAATGCTGCAATTAAAATGGATGAACAACTGGAATATTTTATTTTACCTGATATTGAGCGACTAAAAGCAGTATTACATGAGCTAAAAAAGGCAGAACAAAGTGATAAACAAACATCAAATTTAATTGTTGAATTGTTTTGTAAATTGGTTGATGGATCTGTTTTGGAGGGCATGAAGATACATAAAAGTAAGGTTTTTTGCGTTTAACTGAGTTCTTTGTTAATAGCATCGGACATCCAAAACTCACTGTGTCAGTGCTATAATTAAAGTCCGATAATGCATACAACTATTTGTAAAAAGAAAATAATGCTTTTCTTAAGGTACTCACTCTGGTACAGATAAATTCATTCCTTTTCAGAGACAAATCTTTGTCGAGGCCTTCAAGTTTATAATGCTTTTGCTGATTCTGCAAAACTTGTACAATCTTACAACAATTCCTTTACATCTGCTCAAAAGGTGATTGGTGAATATTGGTTAAATGTTGATTTAATGCTTTTATTATCAACAAAGATTGTATATTCCATGTTCCGTCATTGCAATAATACTGTAGGAATAAAGCTTCCACGCTTATCAAATCCTCCATCTTCAAGTCAAGATATTAATGTTTCTTTGAATAATGAAGAATTACAACTTGCTCTTAATTCAATTCTTGAGTATTCCCTTAATTTATGGACAACACGTAAAAGTTTCAGTAAAATATTTATTGAAAAAATTGAACATCAACGCTTAAAAATTTGTGATACAAATATGAAAATAGTTTTACGTCAACGAAAAAAGAATGTAAAAAGTGCCAAAGCTCATCACAATGAAGTAAAATCATCTTCCCTTGATGGCTCTACGGAATTGTATCAGTTGGCTTCCTTTGTTAAGAATGTTGATAAATGCAAACCTATCCGTGTTTCTTCTGATGAGGTAAGATGCTTTGCAAATGATGCCTATTTTTTAATGAGTTTTTTTATATATGGAGTTACAGTATACCAAAGTGATAGTTTAAAAAACTTATTATAATTACATTTTGAATACATTTAGATGGAAAACATGCAAGAAAGTATTAAAAATGGTCGAATTCTTTGTGATGAAAAAAGAGTTTTAATTGATACTACCCTTCAAGCTAACAAAGAATCTATCACTAAAAATGCTGAACTTGAATTTGTTGAAGTTTGTCATATTTTTATCTTGTTGTAATTTATAAATTTCTCTTTTAGAAAGAAAACAAAAGAAGTGAAGCTGTATTGAATTCTTCATTTTACACTTCACAGCTATTAAATATTCCAAAACTTGAACGAGAAAAGTTGTATTGGAAGTTAGTTCTACATTACAAGAGAAAAATATGTAATTCTTTATGCATTTTTTAGGGATTCCCATTTAAAACAACTACAAAAACTCAAATGTTGTGTATTCACTGCGTATATGAAGAATTTGGAATTTCGAAGAAAAATGATTTTAATTTTTCAACATTTTCCACAAAATCTACAACAAACACGATTGAATATTGGACGGGTATTTGATCAAAATGCTGATTTAATTGGTCAAATTGCTAGAAGAAAAGTTGCTAGATTTCAATCAAGTAATTTTTTATATTTAGATTTGGATGCTTATGTATTGTAATTTTTTCAGCTCAAAAATGTCGCAGTCAATGGTCCCAACATTATGATATCATAGATGCGGCACTCAATGAAGCTTTAAGTGTTGAAGATACTGGATTTTCACTAAAAGAAAAAATGATTGAAGATGTTTGTTTTTATTATTATTTTTACTGTTTGTTTTTAAAACAATTTTTTTAGATACAGAAAGAATTTGAAGAAGATAAACATTTGTCTGATATATCAATGACAATACCCTTTGAACTTCCAGCAAGATTAATTCCACCATTTCCACAAAATGAGGCAAGACTTCTTCCTGATATTTCTATTCGACTTATTGATAAAAAGATTATTGATCTTACTCCATATCGTCCTCAAATATTAAAACGTGCTATCTCAATTTCACCACCTGTTCCTGTAAATGATGAAAGTTCTGTGGCAACAGCTTCAGAAAGCAGTAAAAGAATTGCACCTATTGTTGAAGAGTTTGAAACAATTGAAGGATGTACAAGTAGTGGAATAAAATATATAATTCGAGGAGATCGTTCTTCTGGTAAAAGTTCAAGGATGAGCTCATCAGATGAAAGACAGCAACGTAAAAGGAAACGTACTGAAACACCAGAAGATTATCAAAAAGAACGTTGTCGAACACCTGAATATCGTCATGATGAATATCGTAAAGAACGTCGTCGATCACCAGATTATTATCGTGATGATAATCGTGAACGTCACAAATCTCCTGAAAAATATCGTAATGATAATTGTGAACGTCGTGGAAGAATTTCTCAAATGTATGAAAGGGATTACGGTAGATCTGAAAATGATCGTACAAGATATGAAAAAGATTATGATAGAAAAGATTATGGTAGATGTTCAAGAAGTGATGACAGATATGGTAGAGGTTATGATAGACGTGAGAAACATTATGATAGATATGGAAAAGATTATGGGCAATATGATCGAGATTACGATAGATATGAACGTGATTCAAGCAGAGGTTCAAGTTTAGTATCAACAAAGCGAAGAAGACGAAATAGTGATGAAACACCAAGAAGATCTCATCGAGGTAAGCTTACTTTTGATTCAAAAACACTGTAGTAAAATTGAAATTGTAGTTACACCTGAACATGAACCATCACCAAAACCTTGTGATAATCCAATTGATATTAGCTCAGAACTTGATGCTGAAGCAGTCTCTGATGCAGAGCATGGCGTTTCCCCAAGCTCTTCAATGGCATCAAATGTATCGAAATCACTGTTATTAACAAATATAAATAATTTTGTTTATTCCGATGATGCAAAAATAACCATTGAAGAAATGCCGCGAAAATTAGCTAATTTATTTAAACACGTTTTATTACCTGAACAACTTCAAAGACCTTTGGCTTTTCCGTAAGAATTTTATATTTTAAAACAATTTTTATTGTAATTTAATGTTTTTTTAGAGCCGAACAAGAAAATCTTAAAAAATTAATTGAATGGTTGGATTCAAAGAAGCTTAAGCTGTCAGATGAAAAGAAGAAACTTCTTGAAAGATTAATATTAAAACATTTTATTCAATATTGTCGAGCTGAACAAGAACAAATACTTTTATGTGGAGCTTCAGAAGATTATCTTGATTATCGAGTATATCCGGTTGAAATTGTCCGAGAAATTTATCATAATGTTAAAGAAGGTGAAGCAGCATTTAATGAACTTCGACAATTAAGAAATGCAGAACAAAAAATGTCAAAAGCAAAAACTTCTAGTGCTGTTGGATTTGCAAAGCTTCTATTTGGGGTACGTTGGTTTTGATACTGTATAAAATTTGAATATTTATATTTTTTTAGTGCACAAAAGAATTGGAAGATCTTTTAAGCTTTGAAGAAGAAGAACTTTCATGTATTGGTAATCGAGCAAAGAAAGAAAATTCAATCAGATTTAGTAATGAATATTTAAATCATTTACGTGAATTACGAACTCATTTACAAGATTATGTTTCAAGTGTTGGAATAATGGAAAGTAAACAGATGGCAATCAAAGAATTTTTAATTGAATGGAAAGCAATGTTGGATGATCAAATAAAGTAAGGTTTTAGATTTTTTTGAAGGATTTCGATTACTGTAATTACAACGAATTAATACTGTAGTTTATACTGTTATATATATTTTTCAGGATTAATGAAAAACGTAAGGAAGCATATAATGTTGCTAAAGCAAAATTTTCTGCAAGTATTGAAGAAAAGCGTAAAAGGCTTATTGAATTAAAAGAGCAATCAAAAAAATTGTCTGAGGTTAGTAATTAATTTTTCAATTCTTTCATAGTTTTTTACATTCTGTTATTTTTGTAGAATCGTATCTCTTCAACTATTAAAGCACATGAAAATAAAATTTCTTTATCAAAAGTTAAAATGCGTTACAATCAACTTCTTGATCGAATTGGAAGAGGTGATAATGCTGGAGAACAAATTGATGTCATCTCTGAACATCTCTTCAAACATTATAAAGAACTTTTATCATGTCCAACGTGTAAAGTTAATCCAAAGAATTGTGCCTTAACAAAATGCTATCATCTCTTCTGTGAAGAATGTATTACAAAAATGTTCAAAACTCGAAATCGAAAATGTCCTGAATGCAATACTCGTGTTGGACCTAGCGATTATCATCGTGTATATTTTTAAATTATTTTAGTTGTTATCGTATTTAAATTTGTTGTTCATAAATTTTTATCTCTTTTGGTGTTGGGTTTTTTATCATTCTAAAGTTTAAAGGCTTTAAAAAAAGATACATTTAAACCCAAATATTGAACTTTTGTTTTGTGCGGGATGCCACTGACCTATATAATAGTTTCGAAAAAATTACTGTACAAAAATGTTGAAAATAACTTATATAATTGGCGGCACACAAAAAAAAGAAGATATTTGGCATAAATGTTTTTTGCCTAAAAAGAAAGAAAATTTTAATTACAGTGGAGCACTGTATTGCAGCATAAAAAATAAATACCGTATATTTATAAATTATTGATTCCAGTGCCTTTTTAGGCCATTTTACAGATTTGCATTATGTTCAAAAAAGAATTGTTTAATTTATTTTTAAAAAAAAGATTGTTTGAAACCGTAACAAAATTTATAAAAGAAGGAATACAAAAAAATGATAAATAAAGGAAAAAAAGAAAACCATGAAAAAAGTTTTACACCAAAACAGTCATACACTCGGATATCAATAATAATAATAATAACAATACTGACTTGAAACATAACAAATTTTAATAATAATAAAAAAAACCATATTTACACAGAAATAATAATATACATCTATTTATTCTTTTTAAACTATCAGTTTATATCAGATTATCAGTTTTTATTAGTATAAGTAGATTTATCACCGTTGAAATTATCGTCTAGCAAGTTTGCGAGTTTTAGCAGCTTTTTTATTTTTATCTGCCATTTCTTTTCTCTTTCTTTCATATGCAGTAATTTCATCTTCTACCAATACCGTATCAGTTGTTGAACGCCAATGTGTAAAAGCTGAACATGTTTCAGGTTTGGTAAAATTTGCACGCATTTTTTCCATCTTCAAAATATTTCCATCATCATCTTGTGAAGGTCGTCGAGGAGCTAAATGAAGGGGAGGAAAAAGATAATCAACCATTTCCATTGCCATCATTGAATATGATGATGAAAAACCTCCAGCATCGGCACGCTTTACAGTTCCAGATGGATTAATAATAAGAATACGTTCAGCAGGAATATCTACGGCAGCATATGATCGAACATCTGTTTCACGATTACCAAATCCAGCATAGAATGGATGTTTAATTGGGAATAAGCTTTTCAAATCTGATAAACATGCAATCTTAAATTCTTCAGGCTTTCTTTCAATTACTTCTCTAAAAACCAAATATATTATTAACAATCCTTTTATAATCATTTAAACTAAAACTCACTTTCTAAAAGCCATTAGAACAGACATCGGAGATAATAAAACAGGACCATCAGGTAATGATTTCGATCCTTGTGCAAGACTTTGAAGGTATGTCTTTGTATAATGAGATTGACCAATAGCCCGAGAAGATAAATAAACCATTTTATATCCATTTTGTTTAATTCTTGAATATAATTCTGCAACACCTGCATGTGCCCATTGTCCACCAATTGCAGCAATAACATGTCCAAGGACATCTGATTTTGTAATTGTTCCATCAATATCAGAAATAACAATCCTATCAGAATATTTGAATAAATAAATATGGCATGAACACCAGGATGTTCCTTGAAATTTTGTTGTAACACTAAATCTTGCTTCATTTGAACCATATTGAAGTTGAAGAGATTTAAGTTCATCACTGGATAATCGAAGTGAACGAATATATGAAGTTTGAGTCATTGGAACAGGTTCTTCTTCCGAAACAATACTTGCATCAGATGTTGAATTTCCACTTTTTTGTCGTTCTTTAACTTTCTTTGCAAATTTTGTAGTTGGTTCTCCATCATATTGATCAGTACCAGCAAGCATTTCAAGTTCAATTGCTGTCTTCTTTTCAACAGCTCGCTTTACTTCTGATGTTGTTGGAGTTGGAATGGGTGTTGATTCAGTGTGATCGGTATTAAGGGAATCCATTGATACAGCTGATGGTGAAGCTGGTGTACCATGATCTGATTTTCCATTTCCACTGTCATCAGCTGAAGATACTGTACTACTGCAAGATTTCTTTGAACTTCGTCCAAAATATTTTTCCATTTGATCTGGATTTGCTTCTTTATTTAATAAATCATCCAAATATACTTCATCTCCTTTTGGTTGTGGTGCCGATCTTCCAAAGAACCATGACCAATATGATTCTGATGCTTTAGCTTTTGATTCTTTTTCTTTCTTTATTTCAGCAGCTTTTGATTGTGGAAATTCACCCCATTTCCATACAGTATCATCATGAACTTCAGGAGATTTTCTTGTTTTATCAACTTCTGAATCTGATAAAGCTCCATCAGCAATAATATCTAAGCTGGATGAAGAAGGAAGATCAACCTTTGTTTCTCCATCAGCTTCAATTGTTTTAACAGAATCTTCAGAATCTGATCCATCTGTTGTACTTTCAGAACTTCTAAGACTTGGTGGAGCAAATTTAACTGATTTTACAGGTGTTGAAGGTTCAGTTTTAACTTCATGTGGTTTTCTAAAACTGCTTGTTCCAGGTTCATGAATATCTAATTTTTCGCCAGGTTTCTTTGTAACCTTTCCTTTTGGCATTGAAACACTACGATTTGGTGATTGTGGTGGAGATGGAAAATCAGCGATTGCTTTTTCCACAGCTTTTGCATCAATATTTCCTTCTGTCCGCTTTCGTGTATGACCTTTTGAGAATGATGGCTCAGAAGAAATATGATTTAATCCAGTTCCAAGTGTTGAAAGATCAGGCAAAGATCGATTTCTACGATTTGAAAATATGGAAGATGTAAATGGGAGCTTCATTTTAGCTTTTTGATCAAGAGATGTTGAAGGATCTGTTGGAGTTGTATCAGTTCTGAAAAAAAAACAATGTAAATCAACGATAAAAAAAGACGACAAAATTACAATTTAGGAGCAACAGATTTTGGTTGAGGTGATGGAGTTCTTGAACCACTTCGACTATTTGGAAATCTTTTCTTTTCAAATCGAGCACGAGATTCTTCACGTTGTTGCTTTTTAAATTTACGAAAATGATCATCAATTGACTTAAAAAAATGCCGTAAAATAAAAACAAACGAGGAAGCATAAATTAATAATAACTTACAGTATCTGATGTTGCTGGAGAAGCAGGAACAGGTGAACCTGGGATAGGACTAGAAGCTAAATATTCGGGAACTTCTGTTGCATCTGTTTCTTGTACAAAATATGCAACTCCATTATCACCAAGCTTCATTTTAAGTTTAATTTCTTCATTGTTAATCATAATATCAACGTATTTTTCGCTACTGTTAAAGACACCATATTTACCAAATCTAACATGAAATGGAGTTGAACATAAACTTCCATCCGGTTGTTCAACAACAATTACATCAATGGCACCTTAAAATGAATTTAGTATACATATATTTTGATATATACAATAAACGTTCAAACTAACCAGTAAGAGAAGCAGGGTTAATTGTATTATAATAATATTTGATGTTACTTGCAAAGGAATGTATAATATTCATTTTTTCAGTAGTAATTTAAGTGTTAAAAATAAATTAATAATAAGCGTATACTGTTGTTGTTAAAACCCGTAAATCCAAACTACAGTTTTAACCCGACCGCTTAATGAGCATCCGATTCCAATTTTATCGAATGCTAGTTGAGTTTTGATTTATCTGAAGAAAAAAATGGAGTAAAATTAGAATAAAAAGGATATTTGTGGGAAAGATAAAAAAAACGCGAAATAAAACATGTTCAAAAGTTTTAGGATCAAAAATGAAGGTAAAAAATAAAGCAGCACGTTTGTCTCAAACAAAGCTTTTTGTTTTAAAATTTAAAAAAAAACACATAGCAAAAACACGGAAACACTCAAAAAACAAAATGCGGGAAAATAAAAAAAACGGGAAAAAGCAAAGCAAAATTTGTTGTTTCAACATCTTCACCAACAACAGCAGCAGAAATGAGAAGGGGGGAGAAGAAAAAGCTTTGCAAAAAAAAAGTTTGTTTTTTTGATACATTTTGAATGAACCCCCGCCTGTTTCTTCTTTCTCTATTAAACAATCATAGATTGATAAAAACTATTTTTTTGAAAGAAATTGCATTTAATGAGAGAAAGAAAAGAATATATATATTCAGCACGGAGGAACGCAAAAACTGATTGTATGTTTTATCAAAAAGTAAACAAAAATGAGAAGACTCGCTTTTAATGATGATAATCAGAAACTACATGTATAGTTTTAAGTCCAAAGTATTAAAAGATAAAATAATCTTGCAAAAAAAATATATGGGGAAGTTAAAAAAAACGTGAAAAGTTTGGTTTTTTAATCATTTAAAATTTAATGATTGGTTTTTTTTGGTTGTTGAAAAACCGCAAAATCGATCCTCAAAAAAAATTGCAAAACAAAAATAAACTTTTTTAAACATTGGCAAAATGTTTCTCAATGAAAACAAAAACAAAAGTTTTTTTTGCAGCAAAACTTTTTTTTTATGCCGTCGGCGGAGACTGGTATTGACTAAACTTTAGTCACTAAAGTCCATTTTTCTTTCTTTTGCAACTAACGAACTGCCAGCTTTATTTTAAGCTTTGCAAATGAGGCAACAACAATAACGGAAGAGAAGTCTCAAAAAAACTTTTGAATGAATGTCTGATGGCCGCCGCGGTCATTCCTCTCCTTCCCACAAAAGAGAAGAGAAAAAAAACTGCCAATGTTTAAAACGCATTTCTTTCCTCTCTCTTGGACTTGTGGACTTGAAAAATGCAAGAAAGAAAGGCAATGTTGTGGGAATTGAATAAAAAACCAATTTTTAGTTAAATAAGCGTAAATAATGTTTATGTATCTCCAATTTCCGTTCATTTCGAAAGTCTAAATTGGTGGTTGAGAAAGAGTTTCAAAACGTTTGGAATTAGTAGAAAAAAAGGTTTTTGAGTCTTAAAAATTAAAGGACTAACTATTATTACGAAACTTAAAACATGCCATATTTTTTTAGAAATCCAAATTTATCTCCATCAAATCCATTTTATTTTTTTTATGATATCGCATATGTACGCAATAAAATATTATTTTCGTCTAATATCCTTAGGGTAAATAAACCTAAAAATAGTAGAGAAGAAAATAAAAGCTATGTCAAAAAATCGCAAAAAATGTCACCGAAAAACATAAACATTTTTTTTTAATTTTGCAAAAACATAAAATCGCATGCATTTTTCGCTGATCAATAAATATTTTTTTCTGCAACTGCTAAGGAGGAGGAAATGAAAAAATGTTGAAAATTACATATGCCCTTTAGGTTTTAGAAAAGAATAAATCAAAAACAAGCATTGTAGCGAAAAAATACATAAACAACACAATCCGCTGTGCGAAGGGGGGGGGGGCATTGTTTTTTTGCACGTTTTTTTTATAAAAAAAAAGAAAAACATTAAAAATCATCACGATTTTTTTACAACAAAAGAAAAACATTATTTTTTACGTAGTAAAAAGGGGACAATCCTTTAATATTTTTTTATGATTAATAGGGCATAAACAAGTAAACAAAACAAATAAGCAAAAATATTAGGGTTCATTAAAAAAGACATTTTAAGTGTGTTATTATTTGTTGTGTTTGTTAGCATCAGCGTTATACTTTGATGATAAAAGTGATCAATAATAAAGTTTTTAACATTTTAATTTTTGACTTTTTGTCTTGTAACATTTTTGTTTAAGACAAACAACCAAAAATTAAAATGTTAAAAGCATTATTATCGTTTATTTTTAACATCAAAAATAATTCTGATAGCTGTAAAAGGCTGAAGCTATCTTCAAAAAAACTTTACCACGAGCACGTAATACCCCTTATATTTTGCCTTAGGGGATAGCGTGTTTTTTTGTCGTCATTTACAAGGCATGTCCCATGGAAATGTACTAAACTGAAAGCAACCATAGCGAAAAAAGACTTACTAGTTCTTCTGCTTTTTTTCTTTCAAAAAGGGTGTTTGAAAAAAAAGAGCGAAAAAACACGTGAGAAAAAAAAGAGAATTGGTCGTCTAAGAGATCAAAGACCTATAAAAAAACGAACGAATGGCTACCAATGACTGCAGCTGCTTTTCTTTCCTTCTCTTTAGGGGACGACAGAGGAAAAAAAAAGAGGAGGAAAAAATGAAAGATGCATGCGCATTTTTCGTCTGCTTTAAAGACAACTTTATTTTTTGGGGGTAGTCGTTTATCGTAAATTTCGCAATTTTTTTTGTCCCCATAAAAAAATAAAAAAAACTTTGAGGTGTTTCTTTATGACTTTAAAACTTTTAAAACGCAGAAAAATAAATATTTTTCAGCAGCAGCAACAGTACAAAGGATGAGTAAGCACGTTTTTTTTTCTATTTTATATAAACAAAATATTAGTTCAAAATGTGGGATTTTTATTTTTAACGGAAAGAAAAGTCAAAAGAAAAACAATGTTTTAGTAAAAAAGCTTTTCGCAGGTCAAAAGGTTGTCGTCTTTCTTCTTTTTTTTTGCAATGGATTAGATTTATCGGAAACAAAAAATATAAATAAATAGCTTTAGAAAAGGAAAAGAAAGATTGTGGTTTGATCAATAAGTAAAAGCTTCTTTTAAGATGATGGAAAAAAATTTAAATAAATTAAATAGTGGATAAATTAATACAAAAAACAGGGATTCATTACAAAATTGTTATTAAACAATGCCGAAAATAGATTTGTTTTGTACAATTTTTATAAGGTAGATTTTCCACATCAGATTTTGGTTACCAGATAATTAATATTTTTTGGAATCTCTCATTTCTAACAAAAATTTTTGGATAAATTTAACCGAAAAAAGTGCAAAGAATAAAAATGCAAACGTGCGTATTTTATCAAAAAAAAGACTGAAAATGCTCATTTTTTTCAGTCTTTTTTTTGATAAAATACGCATGTTTACATTTTTATTCTTTGCACTTTTTTCGGTTAAATTTATCCCAAAATTTTTGTTAAAAATGTGGCTCTTTTTTTAAACGTTATGCAAATTTCTTCAACAAGAATTTTGTATTATAAAAAAACCAACGACATTAAAATTACTTAATATTTCCCTACTTTTAAGTTATTACAGTTGTTTTTTGTTGGCTACATTTTAAAATAGTCAATAAAGAAAACTGTAATAAATCTTTTACACTTTAAAATAGTTTTCTATTGATTATTGCAGTAATAATAATAATAAAAAGAAAAAGATGGAGATGTCTTTTTACAAAAGATGAGTGAGAAATGAGGGAGGAAGAAAGTAAGGAAGGAAGGAAGTAAGTAGGCAACCAACAAACATAGGGGAAAAAAGAAAAAAGTGTAAAAAAAGTGTACGCAAAAAAAAGAGAGAAGGGGGGGGGGGGATATTCTTCTTCGATCAATGAAAGGCGATAAAAAGAAACGAAACCGGACAGCCGTATTTTGCGCGATCAAATGGTCACTCAAAAAAAAGAAATAATGTTTTTTTGTCGTTAATTCAGTGCTGCACCAAAAAGCGGTAAAACAAAATCCCCATTTTTTAGAAGATTAAAAAAACAACATTTTTTTATTTTTCAAAAATTACACACAGCTGTTTTAGGTTTTTTTGCTGAAACAAAACAGCTTTGTAAATGTACAAAATTAAATTATTTTTAATTTAAAAATGGTATTTAAATGAAAAAAATTATTTTGATGGTGGAAAAAAAACTAAAATAAAGTCCAAACTCGTGAAAATTATTTCATGTTTTTTGGTTATTTATTTATTTGGGATTACAAAATTCTTTTTTTTTTCATGTTCCAAAAAGGGGCACCATTAATAGCAGCAAAAACAATGAATAATCAAACGTACAAATGTATTGCGTGTTTTGTTTTATATTTTTTTTGATGGAAAAAAATATGGGGCAACAGCAAAAAAAAGTTATCATTAAAAACATGTGAATTTTTAAAAAAAAGAAATAAAAATAATGGCAGAAAAAGAAAAATATTTGGGGCAAAAATGTTTTTTTGTATAACAAAATGAGGAAATGATTATTTTTTAGGGGAGGGAAAAAAAGGGATTATAGCAAAAAATTAAAGAACAAAAAAATCTGGAAACTGTTTTTTAACTTCAAAAATCAGACAGCTGGAAAAAAATGACAAACATGTTTTATTAATTTTAAAAAAAAGTTTTTTATGATTTTTTTTACGGAAAAATTAACGGCATTTTTTTTAAAACAACAATAAGAAAATATTCAATTTAGGTAATTTTTTGAAATAAAATTGAAATTTAGCTACTTAAAAAGAGCGTTCGGGATAGACAAAGTTTTTCCATCGCACGGGTCCTCTTGGCACGAAAATATGCCAAGATCTTTAAAATAGTGAATATTACTAAATTTAAACTATTTTTTCTGTTTTTATGTTTCAAATTAAGCCTAAAACATGTGCCCACAAAAAAAAGAAACAAACCAGGAAAATACGAAATTTGAATATTTTACTGATTACTCACACATTTTTGACAACCGTTAAATATTCTCAAAAAAAGTTTATATAAATCATATTCTTTGAAAACAGTTTGCCCTAGGCTTAATTTTAATCGTAAAAACACAAAAAATAGTCAAAATTTAGTAAAATTCACCATTTTAAAGATTTTGGCATATTTTCGTGCTAAGAGGATCCGTGCCATGGGATGAAAAAACAACTTTGTCTACCCCCAAACGCTCCCTTTAAGTTTTAGGGACTTAAATATCCAATTTTTACATAATATAACAGAATTTATAATTCCAAAAAATTTCTTGAACTGTTGAAAAATGAATTTCACGATTTCACATTTTTATCACACCACTGATACACTGATATATACCCGGTGGCCTCATCATCACCAAAGAAAATTGGTCACAAACTTCAAAGATTGCATGATACATCTCTTCGTTTTTTTTTCTCGATGATACATTTAACCTTTTCTTTTCCCCACCCAAAAAAAGAGAGAAAAGAATGAATCTTTGAACACCAAAAAGGAAAAAACCCATTACCCTTTTTTTGCCTGCCTTCATGGGACTTAAAATTATATTTTTTAATGACAATAATCAACTATTTTTCTCTATCTATTTTTTGCAAAAAAAACATTTTCCCGCGTAATTTTTTTTTGGAAAAAATTGAAAAAAAACCGACGTACTTTTTTTTTGTATAATTTTTATTTTTTTTCAAGGTCAAAAAAATGTTTAAAAAAATTGAAAAAAACACATGGTTTTGATAAAAAAATGTGAAAAGCAAATAATTACCTTAAAAATAAATAATATTTTATGTGAAAAAATAGATTTGAGATACTCATGTATCGGGACAAGGCCGTATACAGAAAAAAATTTCGGAGGGGGCACCGACCGTTTGGGGGGGGGCACGCCTTTGATCTTTTGCCGCCGCCAACACTAAGCGGCAAAAGATCAAAGGAAATTCCTCAGTTTCAGGGGGGCGCACAGGTGCCGAATCCCCCCCCTAAATACGGCCTTGTATCGGGAACAAAGTTTTATTTAAAAACAACAGCTGATTTTTAAATAAATTTTAAAAAATGTCAGACATTTTAAAATTTAAAAATTTTTACATTTTTTTTGTTGAAATTTGATCCGAGTTTTTAAACAATACATTCAAAGATCAGAATGTATGACAATTGTTTTCAATGGGAATTTAAGAGATTTTAATAATAAACAGATTTTTTCAACAATTTCTTAAATTACCGTAATCTATATTTTTATAATACCTGTTTTTTATGAATAAATTAGCGCCAGAGTTTTAAAAAAATATTGTTTTTGTTGAAATAAATCTAAATAAATCGATATATTCCAACAAAAATGATATTTTTGGATAATATTACAAACTAACTCTAATTAACATAGGGTTACGGTAGCTTAAAAACAGACAAGTTTTTTAAGACCAAATTCTTGCAAATTAAAGCTACAAAAAAATAATTAAAGTAAAAAGTAGCAAAAGATCAAAGCTGATAATTAATCCCATCAATTAATTAATTACCAAATAAAAAACTCTTTTCTGTTTTACGGTTTTGAAATGGACGCAAAAAAAAGAAGCAATAAAACATTTGCTTTTGCAAATGTATCGAATTATTTTTAAACAAATTATCCATTTCAATTTTTTTGAGAGGGGTAACACAAAAAATTGAGGAAAACAAATATTTTTGCAAAAAAAAGAGAAGCAAGAGAGGAACGTCTGAGACAGAAAGACTGCTGCTGCTTGTTCGATGATCTTCCCTCCAGGGGGAAAGCAAGCAAAAAAATCGTGCGATTTTTTTTAAACTGAACGAAAAAAAATTTTATTTTTAAATATATCCCTAAAAAGTTAAAATCGGATGATTTTTCAATAAATAATTTTTTTTTGAAGGAAAAAGACAGTCACGCGTTTTAAGTTTATTCTTTTTCTGTCCTCAAAAAAAAATGAACATCATTGAGAGCTTTTTTGCATTTTTCAACTATATATATTTTTTCAGAGTTTTTTACCACGAGAGAGGGCCCCCACGTGGTGGCCAAGATAGATTAGACGATTATGATGCAGGCATGAATGAAATGAAATAAAAGTATAAAAGTGGTCTCATTTGGACACGTGCCAGCAGCATTTTTCTCTTCTATTCTATTTCTTTACCTTCCTCTTTTTTTTGATATTGTTTCTTTTTTTTCTCTATTGTTTCATTTTAATGGCGTGATTGCTGTTGCTACTTTCTTCTTCCATGTGTGTTTTAATTTTCATCTTTGTAGCCCTCTTTTTATTTTTTAACATTTATTTTATTTCTTTTTTTTCAATCGTGCACGTTCCATTGTATCCTGTTTTAAAATATCAACTTTCAACACTAAAAAAAGTGATAAAAAACTTTCGTTATATATATTTGTAAAAGTGAAAAAAGATGTCAGTGTTTTATTTTAAAGTTTGAATGATTTATTGAATAAATTGAAGCCACCTTGGAGAAATGAAATAGCAATCTTTGAACAAAAAAAAGAGTAAAACAATTTATTATCAACGAAAAAATGTTTCAAAGAAATTGTAAAAAAAAGATGTAATTAATGAAGACTAAAAATAAAACTGAAATAATATTTAAACGAATAAAAAAGCTACAGTAAAAAGATTTAAACAGTATCTGTAAAAAACTGGTAAATAAATTGTTCAATATAAATTATTTTGTGATCTTTAATTATTTTATTCATTTAAATATAAAACTGAATGCTTGTATTATTGTATTATTTCATTGGGTCTTCTGCCGTTTAACGTATCCCAATTTTATAAATTATCTTTTAAGTTCATGTTAAGTAACATGTTAAATTATATTTTTATCAACTGTGATTCTCTAGATTCTCAATGAAAATAACTGTATACCAGGAACAAGAAGAAAAAAAATTCAAGTTTAATAAACTCAAAATTTTGATCATTAATTTTTAAATTTTTGCGCTCAGCCATTACCAAATCCACATAGAATTGAAGAAACTTTGCCTTGGGTACGACCTTATTCAGGTCAGGCAGCTTCAGCAACCTCAGACGCTTGGCAAAATTTACAATCATTGCGCTAAAGAATTGAAAGGGAAGAGAAAACTTTTACTCGCCAGTCAGAGAGAACGCACAAAAAGGTCCAACTGGCTGACAGACGACCAAAGAAATGCACTTTTTTTGTGCATCTTTTTTGGATGAAATTTTTTGGTTTTCTTTTTTTTTATCAAATTTTTTTTATAACTTTTTTAAAAAAACTGAGGACGGAAACTATTGGCAAAATTAATTAAATAATTATAATCAAAAGATGTTTTTTTTGTTTTTAAATTTTAAATCTTTTTGCAGCGTTATTTTTTAAACTGAAAACTTCTAAGATCACAGAAAAATAAAATTTACAAAAAACTATTAAACTACCTTAAATAGTTTATCCAAACATAAAAAACTGTTTCAGAAACATAAATATTTTCCGATTTTATTATGGTAAAATTTGATCATTTAAAAAAGAACTCGAATTTTGGCACAAAAAAAATTAGAGTAAAAAAATCCATTTTGCCGAATTTAAAGTTGTCGAATATCTTTTTTTGAGGTTTTTAAAATTATAAACTGAGAGTAATTAATGATTGTGGTAACACAGTAAATTTTAAATTTAAAAAAAATTTAATCAAACTTTAATTTAAACTGGCTTGTAAAAATTCTTAAAAGCAACAACTCTTTGAAAAAAAATGACAAAAAACAAACAAAAATTATAAAAACGCGTTTCCACGGTACCGAAAAAAAAATTTTTTTTGAGTGACAAATAAATAAATAAAAAAATGTTTCAAAGTTTTTGTTTGTTTTTTTCCCTTTCTTTTTTTTTACGCTTTTGAATCTTATCGTTCGTCAACGTCGGAGGAGGAAAAAAATGGAAACAAGCAGCATCATCATATTTTCTATTGTAAAAAAATATATATATTGATTAAATAAAAAAGAAAGGAGGGAAGAAAGAAAACTTGTATACCTTTTAATGGAAGAAAAATCCTTGTAAAAAGTTTTTTATATTAATTTTAAACATTTTTGGAAAGATTTTTAATGAAAATTTTTTAAAAAGTTTTTTGTTGAAAATTTGAAAACTAAACTGTAATATTTTTTAACATTTTTGTTTACTATCATTTTTTGAATGGATGGACAGTAATAATTTTTTAATCAACAATTTTTATTATTTTTGATTACTATCAAAATTTTTTGAAAGAAAATTGAATAAAAATGAAAAAATTTGGGCATACTTTAAGGCAGGTATTTAAAGATGATGACGAAGATAAGCAAAATGCAGATGAACATGAAACAATTCCATTACAAAATGTCCAAAATTTTGGTGGTCCTTTTGATCCTTCTGGTCGAACAACAATTACTACAAGTGGCGGAACAACTCCTGGAACAATTGGTAAGTGGGAAAGAAAGAGGGGGGGGGGGGTTAAAGGGAGGGATAGACAAAGTGTTTTTGCATTCCATTGCACGGGTCCTCTTGGCACGAAAATATGCCAAAATCTATAAAATAGTGAATATTACTAAATTTTGACTATTTTTTCTGTTTTTACAATTAGAATTAAGCCGCGAACAAACTGTTTTAAAAAAAAATGATTTATATAAACTTTTTTTGAGAATATAAAACGGTTGTCAAAAATGTGTGAGTAATCAATAAAATATTCAAATTTCGTATTTTCCTGGATTCTTTCTTTTTTTTGTAGGCACATGTTTTAGGCTTAATTTGAAACACAAAAATCTTGGCCCTGGCCCTCCCCCGGGGCCACAAAAAAGCCCTTGGCCCTTGTCCATCCTTACCCATGGCGATCGAAAGAAAAAAACCTTTGTCTATCCCCCCGAACGCTCCCTTCAAAAACAAATTTTTAAAACTGGTTTTTTAACATTTTTGATAATTTGTCGTCGATAATATATTATTTTTTTTGTTTTTGCGTTGGTGTGTTTATATTTTTTTATGTCCAACAAAAAAATTATTATGGACGAAATGAAAAAAAATAATCAATTAGTTTTAAAAAATCCGTCTATTAAAAGTACTGATGATTTAAAG
This sequence comes from Panagrolaimus superbus, assembly GCA_964035985.1. NCBI lineage: Eukaryota > Metazoa > Nematoda > Chromadorea > Rhabditida > Panagrolaimidae > Panagrolaimus > Panagrolaimus superbus. The sequence goes on from OZ038357.1 coordinate 19,139,064, forward strand.
ACTGTTGCGGATTTAGGACCTCCATCAGAGTTAAACTTCAATTTAGCAAATAATAATGCTTCAACAAAATTACAAAAACATCAGTTACTTCGTATTCGATCAGATAATGATATTTCGGGAGTTCGATATCGAAAAGCCCGAAATAAAATTGGTGGAAATGAAAAAGATCATTGGAAAGAAGAAAATTTAATTCATATGGTATGTTTTTTGATATATGTATATTTAAAAAAAAGAAGATTTGGGATTAGGGTTGTTTATTTTCCGGGAAATCGGACCAGATATTTTCATTTTTAAAATTTGTAAATTGTTAACACTGCTCAATCTTTAATATCTGAAATTCTGATTAATTAATTGTAAATTAAAGCATTTTTATGCTTTTAAATTGTTTTTGAAATCAAAATAGTCTCATTTTTATGTTAAAGTATTGATTAAAAAACAAAAAATTTAAAACTGAGGAATTTTTTTCATTTAATTAAAATAACTATAAAGCTAAATTTTATTAAATGAATCGTTGTTGCCCAAATAAGAGTTTTTAAAATTTGATTAAAAAGTAATAATTTTTTAATAAAATTATAAAAGTTTTACCCATTTATTTTTAGAGAGCTTTCGAAAATGACGTTGCAAAAGTTCAAGAATTATGTGAAAAGCATGGAAATGATCTCTTTCAACCTGTTAAAAGGCATGCCGGTCATGATGATAAAAAAGTTTGTTTTTTTTCAAAGAACGTTGGTATTTTCTCTTTAATGAAAATTTGGGTTGCGAAACTGTTTTAGGAAAACTTTTAAAGGTTAAAAGTATTTTTTTGTTTAAAACTACAAATTTAATCAAAAAATGGGGTAGAAGGAAATCGGCTCCCCCTTTAACTGCTTACCATTTGACCAAATTAAGCAAGTTTTATTTTTTAGTGCTTTTTAAACTGCGATGATGTTGCAAGAATCTTTAAAAATTAAAAAATTAAATTAAAAATGCGAATTTGATAAAACTGGAAAAGCAGATAATTTGGATCAAAATTCTTTTTGACTTTTGAAAACTGTATTTCATACATAATTTATAGGCTTTAAAATATCAACAACCTCCAGTATATTTTGCTGCACTTGGATCGTCATTGGATACCTCAAAATTTTTAATAAATAATGGATTTGCCACTGATGTTCGAGAAGTTCCAATTAGTTGGGATAAAACTTTTGGATCTCGAGCTCCCTCATATAATTTTCTTAAACCGCTACATCTGATTGCCCTCTACGGTGGACAACCGTCCCATCAACGAGCAACACAAAATATTGATGAATTAGCACAAATATTTTTGAATGCCACAGATTCTGATGGATTCCCAGATATTTTTGATAGTTTTGGTACTACCCCATTGCATTATGCATGCATGTCAGGAAATTTTGAATTAGTTAAAAAATTAATTAATCTTAAAGCGAATGTTAATGCCCAACAAATTATTACTTTAATGACTCCCCTACATTTTGCATGTCAATATGAGGAAGAAGAAATAATAAAATACTTACTTCGAAATGGTTCAAATGCAAAAATTACAGATGAAAATGGAAATACTCCGCTACATTTCGTTGTAAGATGCAGTGATAATGTTGAAATTGTTAAAGCAATAATTAAAGCAATTGAAAAAGATAAAAAAGAAACATTTATATGTGTTAAAAATAGCAATGGAATTGCTGCCATTCGATTGGCCGTTGAACATAATCGTCTTGAAATTGCTGAATTTTTACTTAAATTTCATGTTTCAACTCATAGCCATCATTCTCATGAAACTTTATTGGTACATCTTGCGGCACAAAAAAAAAGTCCTGAAATGGTTTCCCTCCTGATTCAGGTATGTTCTTTTTTTTAAGTAAATATTTTTTTAAAACTGCATTTGTAAAAAACAAGTATGCATTTAAATTTTTTTATGCAAATTTTTTTATACTTAAAAACCGTACCATTAAAAATTTTAGGAACAAAATTTTATGTAAAATGTTTAATTTAAAATGTGTAAAAACATTTAAAAATTTTTACAAAATATAAAACTGCATTTAATGGATAACTAACGTAAAATTAAATAATGAATTTTTTAAATTTAAATAAACCATTTAAAAAACTTTTTTAAAATTTAAATTTAAATTTAAAAAAACGGAAAAAATTAGTAATAATTTTTGCAAAACTTTATTTTTTATACTTTTGAAAGTTAACTGATTATTAGTGTAAAGACAATGATTATTATTGTTAAAGACGAATTAATGTTGAAAAAACTCAATTTTGGCATTGTGTGTCCCAACAATCTGACGACGCACCCGTCAAATTGAGGGTTTAATTTTGTGAGCCGAAGTTTGGCAAAATGTTTTATTGTTTTAAAACTGTATCCATAAAGAAAACAAGTTTGAATGTAAATTTTCCAAATCGGTGTGTTTGGCAACATGTTTTTGAATGCCAAGGGGGGAGAAAAAAACGTTAATTTCCATTTTTCAATTTTTTCAAACAAAAATTAATACGAAAAAATCGAAAATTTTTGTCACATGGCATTGAATGGACATTTTGCCAAAGACCAGACCATAAAAATTGCACCGTTTCGTTGTTTTGATTTGGTAATTTGAATAAAAATGATTGCCAAAAATACATTTATATATTTGGTAGCAGTGATATGACTTGACTATTTTGTCGCCCCGGCCCCGCCCCTTCCCCCGGCACTTTAAAAAAGACGCCCCATCCCCCGCCCCGCGCCCCGGCTCTTTTGAAAAGTCGCCCCGCACCCCGCCCCGCGCTCGTTTTTCGCCCCGAAACGCCCCAAAATTATTTTTCTAAAAAGCAATTTCTGCTTTAAAAAACGAAAAAAGTGATTTATTTTATGATTATTAACGGATTTCAATCATTATTTAGTAATTTTTAGCAATTAAAATTTATTTCATCGTTATATTATTTGGAATTTTGTTTAAAAAAAAATTTCATTTCGCCCCGGCATTTTTAAAAACCCGCCCCGCGCTCTGGCGTTTTGAATTTTTCGCCCCGTCCCCCGCCCCGCCCCGGCTTCGGGGCGCCCCGGGGCGCTCCGGGGGATGGCGGGGCGGGGCGAGTCACATCACTGTTTGGTAGCCCTTATTTAATCCCATCCAATTCATTTTAGTATGGTTGGACAACAGAAGAACGAGATTATCGAGGACAAACTCCCCTACATTTTGCGGCTGAAGAAGATAATACATTATTGGTAAAATCGTTGTTATATATAAATGCAAATTTGGAAGCTCGAGATGAAAAAGGTTATACTCCATTATTAGCTGCTGCAAGTCGAGACGCTGTTGAAGTTGTTAAAGTAAGAAAATAAACTGGAAACGATTTCCACCTCAGAAAATTTTAAATTTATTTTTTTAGTTATTACATGATATGGCTTTAATCACGGCGTTATCATTTTACGGTGAAACAATTTTGGGTGTTGCAACAAAACATAATTCAACCAAAGTTGTTAAAGTAAGTATATTTAAAAATTTTAATTAATTAGAGCATTTTTTGTAAAAATTGTATTAAGAATATTAGTTTGTTTTATAATTTATATAACTGTCAGACATTGTTACTAACAAATAATTAGCATAATTTTTTAAATTTTTTTGATTAAACAAATTTTCATCAGTTGTTAGAACACTACCGTAATCTGACAAATAATTAAATAGGAATGCTTTTAAATTAATTAATTTTTTTTGGGAATTTTAACTGAAATGAGATAATCCTAGCACGAAAATTCTTTTTTAAAATTACAAATATAAAATTTTGCAGCAAAAAACGATAGTAAATTTTAAAAAACTGGATTTAAAAAAATCGTATTGTTTTAACACAATTAAAAGGTGATAATTTATTAATCAAAATCACTGAATTTATATTGTGACTTCGACTCCGACTCCACCACCGGAATTGAAGTCACGCAATTGGAGTTGACTCCAGCAAAAAATTCAAAATTAGTTAAAAGTGCAATTTTTTAATTAATTTTTCTGCCAAAAAAATAGTTTTTTTGGGTTAAAAGAAAACTGTAAAATATAAAAGGATTTTTAGTTTAATTTTTTTTTGTTAAAATTATTTTTGCATGTTTAGGTAACTGTTTGACGTGTTATATTAGTCCGGGGATTTAATAGTAAAAATTAAAAAGTAATATAACTAGAGTTGCTCATTTTTAGGGAAATCGGAAAAAGGCGGGAATTTCGATCTCAGCAATTTTACGAATTTAAATCCAAAAAAATTAAAAACTCAATTTTTCAGTATTTTAATATGTTTAAAAACATTTAATTAAAGCATTTTTGGAGTCTTAAACTATTTTAAAAGCTACACTTTTTAAATAATTTAAATTTAAAAAATTCTGTTTCTAAGCAAAAATTTTCGGGAGAGGGAAATGATCAACCTTAAATATAACAAAGTTTTAAAAAAACTGTTAGTAATCTATTCAGTAAATGCAGTAAGCATGACATGGGCTGTCAGACGATCCGCGTAAATTTTTATTACTTCAAAGATAACCGTAAAAATGTGAAATGTGAAATTTTAAAAATAAAAACTTTTGACATTATTTAATAGCAGATTGATAGGGGCTATCAATGCAAGAAATGGCATCTTTAATTCCACCGAGCCCGGTTTATTTTTCCATTTTTTTGACACTTTTAACAAATTTTGACATAAAAGCCAGGCCTGTTTGGCATTTAAAAAATGCAGTTTTCTGCATTCCCATTCTTGTCAACTGATAACCTTATCACTATGCTATTAAATGGTATCAAAAGTTTTTTCAAATCAAAAATTTTATAAAAGATTAATACAAAAATAAAAACTGAAGGGCATTTAAAGACATTATAATATATTGATTACTCACACATTTTTTTAGTATTTAATGTCCCCACATCATGACGAACATTTTCGTAAAAAAATGAAATCTCTTCTTCGACAACCTGATATTGAATTGGATACTCCCCTGCATAATGCTTCAAGAAATGGAAATATTGAAATTTTTAGGGTAATAAATTTGCATAACATATAGATTTAACTAAACTTTAAATTTTAGTCAATAATAAAATTTTATGCCGAAATAAATTTACGAAATAGTGATTTACAAACCCCCCTACATATTGCCGCAACAAATGGGCATGAAAATATTGCCAAACAACTTTTAGAAGTTTCACTTTGTTCCATAAATTTATTGGATAAATTTCAAGCTACCCCACTTTTTTATGCCATTAAAAATGGCTCAATTTCAATGATTAAATTGCTGATTAATAATGGCGCAAATACTTTATCAAAAATTGATGGAAAAAAGATTCCCTTAGATATTGCAATTAAAGATGGAAATATTTCAATGGTTAAATTATTGTTGGAAGAGTTGAGGGATGATGAAGATGAAAATCGAAAAGTTTTTCCACTTCATGATGCCGGTATGTGCTTTTTAAAATTTGTATTTTTTATGGCATCGCACGAGTGCTCTTAGCACGAAAATATAATATGTCAAAATCTTTAAAATAGTGAATATTACTAAATTTAGACAATTTTTCCTGTTTTTATGATTAAAATTAAGCCTAAAACATGTGCCCACAAAAAAAAGAAACAATCCAGGAAAATACGAAATTTGAATATTTTATTGATTACTCACACATTTTTGACAACCGTTATATTTTCTCAAAAAAAGTTTATATAAATCCTATTTTTTTTAAAAACAGTTTGTCCTAGGCTTAATTTTAATCGTAAAGATAGAAAAATAGTGAAAATTTAGTAATATTCACTTTTTTTAAATTTTGGCATATTTTCGTGCTAAGAGAACCCGTGCGATGGAATGAAAAAAAGGGATTTCATATATCCATCAGTTTTTAGTTGAAAAACGGCAATTAAAAGTCCTTAAATCAATTATTAAAAGAGGATATGCCGTTGTTGATCAGGTGAATGAAACAAATCAAACATGTTTGGAGTTGGCAATTGAAACAAATTTTGTTGAAGGTGTTTCATATCTGCTAAATACAAAACATTGGGAGCGAGCATTTCGACGAAGATTTAAACCTTCCACGGAATTAGATCCACATCCACAATCTCCTATGCAAATGTTAATAATTAAAATGCCACAAATGGCTAAAGCTCTCTTAGATAAATGTATTCATAAAGTTGGAAAAGAGACAATTCACAATTATGAACTTCTTGATGATGTCTATTATGTTCCAGATTTGGATATGGAAGAATGCAAAGCCGATTTATGCGAATTAAATCCTAAAGTTCGAAGTAGTAAGTTTAAGAAATTTTTTATGTTTAAAAAAACTGGTACATCGGGGGCGATTTTGAATAAATTATTTGAAGAAAATTATATTTATATATTACTGCCCCCTGTGGAGGTTTGGTGTTTCTGGGGGTGCGATAATTCCCTGTGCACGTTTTATTTTACATATATTCTAATTTATTCTAACGAATATCTCACTCCAAGCAAAGCTTAGTGAGGAAAAATACAATATATATACAGTACTGTAAAAATAACAAAACAAAACAGTAAATAAAATACAAAAAAAAAAAAGAGATAAAACTTAAGCTACATATTTTAATATTTTTCTATCAGTGAGATCAATTGTTGAGAGGTGATTTCTTAATTGCTGAGGTTTTTCATATTTTAGGAGATTAATATCCAAATTTGTTAATAAAGGAGCAACACGAGATGAAAAATGTGTTGAAGCATATTTCCCTTGTGCAAAAAATTTTGATGAGTAATATCCACTTGAACGATGAGAAAGAGGAACATATTGGAGATCAATTTTTGAGTTTGGATTTGAAGCAAGAAAATCATAAGCTGTCATTATGTCTTTGACCATTCTTCTTTGATGAAGCGATACCATTCCAAATAATTTTAATCTTTCAACATAAGATGGGATTACTGTAGTTTGAGGGTTGTTTCTTCTATATATCATTCTTGTAAAATTTCTTTGTCCACTTTCTATTTGTTTGATGATTGATTTTTGAGGAATATTAAATATTTCGGATCCATATTCATAAAGTGGTCTAACATAAATATTATATATTTTGATGAGAATTTCTTCGTCACTGGTGATAATTTTTTTGAATATTGAGTAATATCTTCTGTTGGCATTTGAGGTTATTATTTCAACATGATCATTAATAGAGCAGTCGTTTTTCAAATAAAATCCAAGATCACGAACTATTTCTTTTCTTTGGATTTCAATACCATTTAAAAAATATTTTGCTTGAATATTTGAAGGACCAAATTGAACATGGAATGTTTTTTTTGGAGCAACAGCCATTGATTTTGATTCACACCATTCGGTTACTGTAGCAAGTGCATCTGGAATAATTGTTGAATTAAAATTTTTGATGAGATAGGAATATATAATTTTTAGATCATCTGCAAATTTGAAGTGAATAATACCATCAATATTATTTAACCATTTGCTCAGCTTAGAAAATAATATAATGAAGATGATTGGTCCCAAAACTGAGCCTTGTCCAACACCAGAATCAGCAGTTGTTTGAGATGAACATTTTCCATTGACTTTGACCAAAAATACTCGATGAACCAATATATGCATAATCAGATTTAATAATTTCCCATCAATTTTAGCTTCCTTCAGTTCTTTTTGTATATCTTCAAATTTGGGTTTATCAAAGGCCTTTTGAGCATCAATATAAATAACATCAGTTGTCATCTTTTTCTGTGATGCACGATTAACATGTTCTTCGAATAAGATCATTTGTTTGGTAGTTGAATGTCCCGGACGAAAACCAAATTGTTCTTCAGGTAGAAATTTGTTCATTTTCAGATGCATCATTCAAATTTCTTTAACATATCTTTCAAGTGTTTTGAGTATATCACTTGTACCAGAAATAGGACGAAAATCAGATAAAGCAATTGAATTTGGAATCTTTGGAATTGGTGTTACATGTGAAATAAGGAATACATCTGGGATATCGCAATTTTGGATCATATGATTGAATAAAATTGTGAATGGCAATGAAATTGTGCTTCTTAATTCTTTAATAACATATCCAGGAAGGCCGTCAGGTCCAGGAAGGCCGTCAGGTAATTGCCAGAAGTATATGTAATCGGCCACGCTGATTCCGAATATGACATTTTTTCACATCCCCCGATAATTCAGAGGGTCATTTCGCCTAAAAATTAGCAAATTTGGCAATGTCATTTCGGCACTTTTCGGAACTTTTCGGCGCTCGCCGAGGAGAAATTCGGATTCAGCATAGTCGAAAACCTATTTCGGTAGGAAATTAGAGAAAACTAACAAATTTCGGATTTTTAACGTATTTTCAAAATTTCGGTGGTCCCGCCGCGATAACTTTTGAACCACCAAATTTTTCGCGCTAAAACCAAAAAAAACGGACTCAACACGAAAAGTTACCCTATAGGAAAAAAAATCACGTCCCCCCGATCATTTTGAATTTTTTGTACGGAGGCTTGCAAGAAAAGTCAGAGAACTCGTCATAAATTATTTTTAAATTTGTCACTTTTTAATTCAAATTTTATAAACTGTTTCGGTGTTATTTTCGAAATTCTAAAAAATGACATTACTTGGCATGCCACGAATCAACTTTTTCCATCATTTTTTCAATTTAAAAACTTTTTATTAAAAATTTGCATAAAAAATTTGCGCAAAAATTGAAAAACGTATGGCGAAATGTTTTTCATGGCATTAAAAAACATTTTGCCAAAAAAATAATAAATTATATTTCAGCAGAAGAATTAATTCCATATTATCCAGTTTCTGATGAAACAAATGCAGGAAAATTAAAAAAAGAAGCTCGAACTCGAGAACAGCATTATGAACAAATTATCTCTGATCATCCTTTAACTTTAATGGTATAAAAAAATAAGATATCTTTTAATTTAATTGTTAACTTCATCTTGATCTTTTTAGTTAAAAAATAATCACTATGACCTACTTTCCCATGATCTTGTTGAATCATATATTACATCAAAATGGAATCATTTTGCAAAATGGGGATATTATTCTTGTAAGTTTTATTGCTGAAATTTGCATAATTTTTAAATTTTTTTAAAAAATCAACTGAAATTTGCATATTTTTAATTTTTTTCATACGTCGAGAAGGGGGTCATTTTTTTAAAATTTGCTATCCGGTCCCTCTCAGCATGACCCTAAATTTTTCGGCGGCCGCGGAGCGGCCGCCGTCTGTCCCTATTTACATGACCCTATATTGTCCCCGACAGGCGCTTCGCGCCTGCCGGGAACAATACATTAGATGCCAAAATCCTATTATTAGAGGGCATTTCCTTTCATCTTTTACCGCCTTTGGCGCAACATCAAAGGATTTTTTAAATTGTAACATATGTTTATGTTTCTGACTATACGCAAAGCATGATATACAGTGTTTTCCGCGCATTTGTTTAAAACTTTTACTATATTATTGTATGAATATTAAAAATGTTAAAAATGTTTTTTCATTTTGCTTATCCTAAAAAACTTTTTGGAAAAATTTTCAAAGTTGCCTTTATTATGAATAGTGGGGTATTAGGGCTGTATCCTGGCGCCCCCTTCCACAACGCCAATGGCAAACTGTATATATTTTTCTTATTTTCTTTATTTTTTCTTTCTTTATTATTTTTTCTATGCAAAATGCAGGGCCGCAAATAGGGGGGTGGAACTGGAGAAAGCCCCCCCCTTGTCGACCAAAAATTAAAAATGTTCAAGATTTTTAACCATTTTCAACTTTTTCTTTGTTTTTTCCAAGAGAGACAACAAAATATTAGCGATTTTAGTGAAAAACGGTTTGCGGACTTTTCACCGAAAAATATATTTTGTATATTTTATAGTGTTTTTAGATTTTATACTTACATCAACAAACGAAACTTCTTTTTTTGTGTTAACTAAGACATTTTACCGGCTAAAAGTTAAACAACGCGAAACACACAATAACCATCCCCTTTGGCATTTTGAATAAGAAACCCTGAGGAAACCCTATGAAACACTAAGGAAGTTCAAATTCAGAATTACTGTAGATTTTTTTAAGCCTGTAACATTTAAGCCAAGTTAGTAATTAACTTGACTTGGCTTCTGTGATTTAACGTCCCCGACTCCCACATAAATACACTGAAAAAAAAAATAGTGAGGGAATGGTGACGGTTTTACCCGCGACGCAATGGTGGCGTGATGATTGCATTACTTCAGTGACGGTGATTTTATGGTGATGCATACGTTACTAAAAAGTTACAATCACAGTGATGATTCGGTGACGTTTTGGCGATGATTTTCCGCTCCCCCCGATAATTTCCTTTATCGTCCTTTTTATATTTCGAAATATATTAATACTGTAAAATGTTGTTATGGTATAAGAAAAAAGAAAACTGTTCAAAAATAGTTTTATTTGAATTTAACGAATTTACCTTTTTTAAATTTGTTTCGTTCTTTTCTTGCATATCTGTTTTACGACTACAATTCTGAAATGAGAGCAACTAAAAAATGGCAGACATTAAAAACTTTTGCCCAAAAAAATTATAGGGGGGAGCGGAAAATCATCACCAAAACGTCACCGAATCATCACTGTGATGGTAACTTTTCAGTTACTTATACATCACCATAACGTCACAATAACATCACCGTCACTAGATTCCTCACAGTTGCATCACATCACTGTGATCTTTGGCATGTTTTAAGTGAGGAATTTTAAGTCACTGTAGCAGTGTCGGATTCATCACCGATCAGTGATGAATTCGTAACGGCTTTTTTTCAGTGTATCTTATGTTATTTACCCCAAACCCCCATGTACTAAGCTATGAGTTCTTAGGGTTCCTTAGTGTTTCTCAAGGTTTCCTCAGGGTTTCTTAGTCAAAATGTCAAAGGTGATGGTTACAGATCGGTTTCGCTAGTGATTCTTAAGTTTTGTTTAAGTGTTTCTACGTTGTTTAACTTTTAGCCGGTAAAATGTCTTAGTTAAAACAAAAACAGAAGTTTCGATTGCTGATGTAAGTATAAAATCTAAAAACACTATGAAATATATATTTTTGGCAAAAAGCCTTTTTCGGTGAAAAAGTTTTCGGTGAAATATCTTTTTCGGTGAAATATCCTTTTGGGTGAAAAGTCTTTCCGTGAAAAGTCATACATTCTGAAAACACCGAAAAATTTCTAAACTTTTCTTTCTTTTATCTTCCAGATTTTGGTCGAAATCAGCTTATTCCCCCCTTTGCGACTTTTTGAAAATTTCTCGTCGGTCGGTCGGTCGGTGGGGGTCATTAAAATGACCCCTTCTCGATGTATGATTTTTTTTTTTCAAATTGACTGAAATTGAATATTTTTAAAATATTTTTAAATTGACTAAAATTAGCATATTTCTAATTTTTTTTTAAACTAACTAAAATTTGCATATTTTTTTAACGTAACTAATATTGTTAAATTACAGTATGCTCGTACTTTTTTATATTTGTATTATTTTTAACTTTTACAACAGTAAATATTAAACCTGAAAGAGTTATGACGGAAGAAGAAAAAGAAATATTAAATTATACCGGAGAATGTATGATGGAGGTATGTAATTATTTTTTAACTGTTGTATTAATAATATTGATAAAAGGTGATGCAAACTGTTATTTAAAAAAGAAGATAAATTAAAACTTTTTTTCGTTTATAAAAGTTATAGCTCTTAGAGATCTGAAGGATAACGAGATATTTTTTAAATAGCAGTATTTTTAAAACATAAAACTGTACAAAAGATCTTCGGCCCAATGCCTTTTTTAAAGAATTTAAAACTGTGTCAAACATTTTATTTGGAGATTTTTAAGTTTAAAAGTTTAAAGATAACTGCTGCTAAAAATGTTTGTTTAAAAACTGCAAAGTAAAAACAAGAAAAAAAGAAATTAAAAGCAAAGATAAATTTAAATTTTTTAACCGGATTTTTGGCAAAATGTTGATTCAATGCCAAAAGAAAAAATCTTTTTAAGTTTTCAGTTTTTTTTGTGTTTTTGTTGGAAAAATTGGCATTGAAAAACATTTTGCCAAACATTGGCTCAAAAAATTAAATTTTAAAATCGCTGTAAAACTTTATTTTTCTCTTTTTTTAAAATTTATTCTTCAAAAATTAAACTGCATTCATAAATTTGTAAAAATTTTCCACAACTTTTTATATCCTATTTTACCCCATTTTTGTTATCAAATAATCACTTTATAACAACAAAATATTTTCAGTCTTGGCAAGAAATTATTCTTGTAATATTTGGTATAATTCATACAATTTTGGCATTATTTAAATTATTTCGTGATCGAAAACCTAAAGGTCGATGGCTTGATTTTTTGGTTGTCATTTTAACCTTTACAGCTGGGCTTCCAATTTGTAAACAATTAAATGTAACTCAACAATGGCGAGTTTTGGTTATTTTAAATTTTTGTGGATGGTTTAATTTATTAAATTTGGTTAAAAAGTTGCCAAGATTTGGTGTTTATGTTTTAATGGCAAGTTTTTTAGATGAAATTATATATTAATTCGAGGAAAAAACTGTGATATAAGCAATGATGCATTATTTAAATTCAAAAAAACTGGCGCGTTAAAAAAAGTGTTATTATTTTAGAAGAATCGAAAAAAACTGCTATAATTTTGATCCAGATTTGGGCAAAAAAATTTTAAATTTCGCAAAATTTGCATAATTTTTACAGTAAAAAATGAAATTTTTTTTGTTGCTGAAATACTAGTAACAAACTTGAAATTTTTTTAATCGGACAACTTTGGTCACGCGTGACGATTTTCTAAAGTAAAAATGCCATTCATATTTATAGTTTTAAATTAAAAAAATAAGACTTATCAGAAAATAATAAAAAAGGGTTATAAACTGCAAATTCGTGTTTAAAGCTATTATAAAGTTACATTTTAATTCTCTAAGCTTTAAACGCATTATTAAATTGCACAGTAAAAAAAAAAAAAAAAAAATGCTCCGATTTTTAAAGTATTCAAATTTTGAAAT